>CM057338.1:98285676-108285676 GCA_030015575.1 Agapanthus africanus | reverse complement strand
TCCTCTCATTAACTAGAAACTTCTAGAACCATGACTCATCCAAGAAAAGATAAATCCGCATTTAACCGAATGTTAAATACGGCTGATAGAAAACTGGAAACTGGCAATTTCCAAAAGTGATCCCGAAACGAATTTCAGGATAACCCCGTAACCGTATAAATATATCCGCATTTGTATTACGACCGAATAAAAATGCAACTGAGGCAAAGATATTATATCTACTCTGTATAATACATGGATCCAGCTTATACCAAAGCCCACCAGTATTATCAGCCCGAAATATGACACGTGCGTAAACGCACGTGTATTTTCCGAACCCTGCCATAAAACCATACGGCCTCTACAACGTTTCGCCCGAACTTGGGAAACAATCTGTGGGGGACTCTAATGACTCGTCAGTACCCTGGCAGTGGGTTTAACCACAAGCCGTCAGCGGCACTAGCTGTGCGTAACGGCTGCCCATGGACTGACCTTAAGGGAGGCCGATGAGCGAACTCATCCGGAAACCCTACTGAGCCTAACAGTGACAATTTATATACAGTCCGGTCCGTTCGTCTATGAGTATCGCATATCCGGCCTAGGGGGCTAGTAACGTCAGACCTCCAATAGCTGTATAAGTCGTGTCGGAGACAAGCCCTAAACACCCTGAGATACTACTGGAGTACCTACCAGTAAATCTCACCTGCCTTGGCCAACGACTTGGTGTAATGACTTTCCTAGACACAGCACGATCTCAACCCCCAATACCGGGAGAGACGAATCCCCTGCCGATCCGCTCATGTGCCTCCATGTGGCTCGGGACTTTACCCAAAAACTACCTGTTTGCACGACTCCTTTGAGCCGTGGTACGGTAGAAATTAAAGCACAGTGGGAACTCACACGAGACAAATGACGACCTCAAGTCGATGAACTAACCTGTACACATGTCAGCAGGGAACTGCTATCTGACGATGGGTATAATACCAACTAGCAGATTCCCGGCGTGTCCTGTCCGGTGTACTCATAACCCAATGAGCACCTGTATACATCTTAGGTGATCCAACTGACACCAGTGGCTTGTGAGACCGGCCACCGCCCCTCGTCGGGGTCTCGACTGTATACACTAGTCTACTCCGGAGTATCGATACCCTGTCTCGAAACTCCCACTACTAGGGACAACTTTTAAGGATATGTTTATAGACCACCCAACTCTCACTTATATGATCGCCCTCATACTGTCGGTAGTCAAGCAAGATCCTAAGGGCTCTATCAACGTGTAATCGTGATCAGTCACCTGAACCTATACACGACTGATAAAGGCAAACCAGATAGCATACTATCATCTCGAGTAAGATTGTCCTACTGGTATAGGTCCTCCTCAATCATTGCAATCACGTACCTGCGATCCAATAATTGACTTTGAGGGTACTATATCCAACAAAAAGGGCAGTATCGACCGTCCATGTCGTAAAAAGGGCAGCGCAGCCTTCCTACAAAGCGGGAACTAGATCACTCTGGGCCAGGGAAACATCTATCACGGACACTCCGTCTCGGAGACATGTCAAGCAACGACCGTCCATATCGTAAAAAGGGCAGTACCGGCTTCCCAAAAAGCGGGAACCAAATCAAGTCGCCTTCACGTGAAAGAAGATCCATCAATTTCATGCACATGACCTACATATGCTGTGTGCATTTATTGATGGGGGCACTTTGTTGGGGTCGAAATTTACACCCCGGTTGACCAAGTCAAAATCAAAGTCATCCCTAAGCCAAATGGGCCCAAACCCAGATCAAGTGGGCCAATGTCCGGGTCGAGCCCGAACATGGAGCGGCCTGCCTCCCCCCATGCCAAGATAAAAATTTTGTAATAAATAATTTTGTTGTATTTCTTTTTTTTAATTTTATGAATAAATGTAAGAAAAATGGGTATAAAGCCAAATTTTTGTAAAGCCCATGGCTTATGTACAAAAAGAAATGGCACATGAGCCATAAGATAGGCAAAATACCATTTTGAAAAGCCCAAGGGGCTATATGTAAAATGTATAGCCTATAAAGGCAAAGATAATGAAAATATCTCAACAACTTTTTCCTCTCTCCCAAAAATAAATCAAGATCTGTGATCTTCTCCTTCCTTAAAGTTCTGAAACCTTCTTAACTTTTGTATTAAATCAAGAGTTTAACTCTTCCTTTCTCAAAAATAAATAGTTTTTCACCACAAAACCCGTGAAGGGGAGCTCGGATCTCCAACCAGATCTCAAAAAGGGGAGACTTTTAAATCTTACCCCCTTTTCTCCAAGATCCCGCCTATCAAGAGAAGGAAGAAGGAGACCCATCTCCAAAATCTAACTTTGGACAGATCCAAGGCTCGAAAGAAGAGCACTAAATCCCCAGGAGTTTAACTCCTTTCTAGATCTGTTGGAGTTTAACTCTATAAATTCGTTTCTGTTAGGAGTTCAACTCCAAAAACTTCTTAGGAGTTCAACTCCCCAGCCTAAGGGCTAGGCCCCTACCCGCAGCTGTTTCTCGTGATCACGTGTGCGCCACGTGACCCCGGGACGCTATGGCACCCGTTGGTCACGTGTGCGCCACGTGACCCCGGGGCGCTAAGGCGCCCGTCGGTCACGTGTGCGCCACGTGACCCCGGGGGCTAGGGCGCCCATCGGTCACGCATGCGCCACGTGACCCCGGGTGATGAGGTGCCCAATGGTCGCGCGTGCGCCATGTGACCCTGGGCGCTGAGGCGCCCAATGGTCACGTGTGCGCCACGTGACCCCGGGTACCATGCACCCATATGCTACGCACGCGTCTTTAAGACGCTTTTTCGTTTCTTTTTTTTGTGCACTCCATACTAAATGCGTCTCCCCCATTAGAACACAACACTGCACATTGAGTTCGCATGACCAGTTTAACTCGTTAATCGGAGGTTCCCTCGCTCCAAAGGCGGAGGGTAATTAACGGCAGCTTAGTCCGCGGCTGCCGGAGATTCGGATCCCCACAATCAATAAACTCCAGCCTATCTTAGGCAGGGAGGACCTGTAATGCGCCCGATAAGTGCGCGCATATTCCCATCTTAATGGGGTGACGAAAAACACCCTACACGCATAATTCGGTTTATGCTGTAAAAACCACTTGTTTTAAAACATGTTTTCTTCACTTCTTTCTTTAAAATGATTTTAGATTTCTGGGCTTTTGGCTTACTTGAATTAGATGGGGTCCTATAGATTTCATATGATTCAAGGGCTAATCACGTGCTATTTCGGGCCGTGACAAAGTTGGTATCAGAGCGCTAGGTTTGACTAAGTCTAAGTTTGACTATTCGGAGCTTAGAGCGTTTGTATATATTCGGAACTTAGGCTTGACCTTACGGAACTTAGACTTAGTCGAGGGGGTATTATACCCGAACTTTCGTCGCATAGGTTGAGCTTGGTTGATGGAGTAGGTGACTTAAGGAGAGTGACGTACCGTGTGTATGTTCCGCGGCATACTTACGATACGCTACTCCGCTTAAAAAGCCTTAGGATGTACATTTCTTTGCACAGTATTATATTCATTCATGATCTATCCTCTTCGAGATTGGTATATGGTTTTGCTGCCACGATTACACCGGCAGAGAGAGCTACGGCTAGAGTTGCGGTCAGCATGAGCTCTTCACGGACGAGGACTGACCAGGGCGTGATTCCAGGGATACGATTGCATAGAGAGGCGTCGTTTTATTGTGTTTTCGCGCCATGAGTAGTTGATGGATCGCTTTTACGGGATTACTCGGACGTGCAGATCGGCACCAGAGGATTGAGCCACTGATAGAGGCCAGCCAGAATGTGATGACCATTGATATATCGCTTATTCATGATGATTGAGGCACTGTTCAGCGTGCAGACGAATGAGCCAGTTCTTGCTGCGAACAACGAGATATCGTCTAGATGTTGGAGCTATTGCAGTACAAGTTATACTCAGAGACATGATAGCAGGTCACTAGTCACCCGAGGATGAATGACTAGGACATGTGGTTCATTCGCTTACCCGATGCGAGGTCATCAGATAGATTGATTCTAGCTAGAGACGACTTCACGCAGGTACGTGAAAGTCGATAGAAGCGATCGAATGTCAGAAACCCATATTCCAAGTTTAAAGTATTCAGAAAGACATGCAAGCAATTCTATGGACCCTCTAGAAGAATGAAACCCTAACTCGACATAATGACCATGTGAAAGCTTTTGAACCTTAAGGTTTGCGGCAGTTCCGCTGTGCCACTAGTGAGGCTTGGGTTTGCCCTTCTACGGCTGGTCTACCGATACTGTGGTATGTACTTGATACTATTAAACTGTATCCAAGATGTTGAGCTCTTGGGGGATTATGAGGTTTTGATGAATCGATTGAATGGTTCGACTTCATTCAGATGCTATGCGATGGGATGCATTGCTTGGGAGACTCCAGATACGAGTATAGCCGTTGGAGCACAGTCCATGCAGCCACGATGAGACGAGTCCGGAGCGGTCGACATTAAAGAAAAGTGGAGTAAGAGGATCGTATGAGATCTTGATGAGATGACGTTCCACTCCGCCGACATCAGAGATGTGATACGCATGCAGAGGCGTTATATATGGATATATCTTCCAGAAAGAGTCGCGACGAGTATGCAGCCGTTCCGGAACAAGAAACAGATTTAGTGAAGGGTGATAACTTCCGGGCAGTTTGGCAGAGACAAGATTTGGGAGAGACCTCGACAGGACCTTTCTGGAATACTATACGAGAAGACTTGGACCCAGGAGCGGTCATATTGTGCACACCCAGCAGGCCAGAGTTCGGCATCGTCGACGAGATAGTTGGCTAGAGATCTGTAGAGGATGTGCCAGAGCGGGACTGTTTCCGTCATCATTCCATATTGGGCCGTTGAGCCGAGGAGCTATATATCTAGCAATGCACAGTGAGAGACAAGAGCCTAAAAGCACCAGGCGTCAGACCATGAACAGAAGGCAAATAGATATCTTGCTCTGCTAGTATTGGATGCACCGGCACTTTCTCGACTTTGAAGGAGGAAACATCGACGACGGTATTTATGATTTGTGATTTGGTGATTCGATTATCACGCATCCGTCACCTTGGATTTTGGTATTTTGGACGATCTATTCACATGATTTAGTCTTGATGACTGAGTTTCATGATACTTGTTTTTGTGCACCATGGTTGCACCTATTGGGTATTTGTATCTTGTGCATAGTTATTGCACTTGAGATATGCTTTATACACCGTTGTGTTGATTTATGATTTGTGCGCAGTTATTGCACTTGATATCGTTTTTGTGCCTTGGCTGCACATGCTTATGACTTCATGGATTTCATACAGTTGGGTTGATTTTATGCATATGATACGCACCCGATTTGATTTTTGCACTCGGTATAGTTCATATATGCTTGCAGTGCTGTGATACGTATTTTGTGCACTACAGTTGCACAGGACTTCGATTTGATGTTATTTGAGATATTGATTTTTACTTCATGCCTAGGGCATATATATGATTTGACTTATGCTTACGGCATAGTTTTCATGTACTTTTAGTGTTTTGATTAGATTTTGTGCACGCTGATGCACATGGTTGTGAGATTTGATACTACGGTATACCTGATTTGGATTTGAGATATGTTGTATACCGTCGATTTCGATTGTGATACTCGATATTTATTTTGTGCACCTTGTGCACCTGATTGGATTCTTGCACATGTTTGACGCGCTTGATTTGGATCTTGCGCATGTTTGGCACTTGATATTAGATTTCGTGATTTTGGGCATGTTGGATGCATAGGATTTAGATTTTTTTCGTGCATGATGGATGCACCTGATTTGGATTTTAGCGCATGTTGGGCGTATGATTTGAGATGCGATTTTGGTGCACACCAGATGCACTAAATCGGGATTCTTCGTGCATATCAGATGCATCTGATATTGCTGTCAGGCACACCTGTTGCCCTTGACAGATGTTTCGTGCACACCCGATGCACTTAGATTTTGTTCTGTGCACATGTATGGCACATTCATGGTTTTGATTTCCGTGCGCACCAGACGCACGCGACATTCTTATGCACATTTTGGGATTGAGTTCTTATGGAGCAGTACGTTTTTATCATATTTACAATTTGTTTTCGTACTGAGCAGGACTAGTCAGAGGACAGTATCTGGATATATTTTTGCATGCATTGATAGACATCGAAGGGATTTTCAAAGAAAGAGCTATAGTCTCAGTATTTACTTATGTGTCTGAGATGACACGAAACGTTTAAAACAAGGAAACCATTCTAAACTGTTTTCAAAACGGCGGGATGTGCATATTAAACAAAGGATATATATAAATATAATTATTTTCTTACGATAGACGTCTGCCACTGTACAGTGATACGTACATCGCACTGCGATTTGAAAAGTTTGGCATGCATTTGTTCCGATATTTTTAATGATAATTACATGTATAGTTTTGACATATATATCATGTTGGTTTTTGTATTGGATTTAAACATTGATGTCTTCCCCATGACTCCGATGATTGCGGGATACTTGACGGAGTTTTGATTTTGAGTTATCTGCTCATCTTTCATGCGCACACATTGCGCTATGATATGTTTTATGTATTTATGATCTCGGGACCCCAACGGCTTAGGTTTTTAGTGAAATGTTTTAGTATTGAGGGATTTAAATTTAAATTTGGGGACCGAATTTCTTTAAGGGGGGAAAACTGTAACATTTTAGATCGTATAAAATATTATTTTTAGGAATTTATAATTAAATAATAAAATATTGAATATTGTAATAAGGCGGTATAATTAAATACCGATAAATTAGGAAAATTTTTGAAAATTATGGAAATTACAAAAAAGAGGATGCTTTATGTGATTCATGCAAATTATGAAAGTTTATGATTTTTTTGGCACTATTTTAGTGCTAATCACGATTAAAAATCGCTAATCGGGCTTTAAGCGTGTTTTGTGCACATGACATGCACATGTCATTTTAACACTTGTTGCTTTTTCCTTCATAGTTATTTCTCCGTTCATGCATGGTTTGGGTTTATTAGAGAGAAGAAAAGAAAGGAAAATGAAAAAATAAAAGAAAAAGGAAAAGGATTAAGCTAATAAGCATGGGGGGTAGTTAGGAGGCATGATGCTTTGACCTTGGACTCTCTCTCTTTCCCTCACTCCCTCCAAGCTCAGCAGCAGCAGCCCCTTCCCTTCCCCTTCTCCTTCTTCTTCTCTTCTTCTTCTTCTTCTTCTTCTTCTTCTCTTCACTCAAGCTTCAAAACTACACCCAAAGTTTATCCCCACTTCACAAAAAAGGTGCACAAGCTCACAAGCTACACTTTGAACCAAGAAAGTTTGAGTTTTGGCGCTGTAGGGGATTCATGAGTGCCAATGGAGGTAATCCCTTCACATATAATGTAGTATTTCTTTTGCTTAATCCTCTATTTAAGTTTAAAATCGATTTTGTGGTGTTTAGTGAACTTTGGAATCTCAAGTTGAGAATTAGGGTTTGATTTGAATAGAGATGGTGTAATTGGGCTTTAGAGATGACCTTAAACCCCCCCATAGATGATATAAACCCAGACCAAACCCAACTGAAACCCAAAATAATTTCAGAACTTTCATGTCGGTTTGTGAGGTTTTGGTGTGTGCAGGGAAATCTGGGATGACCCGGGACAGATACGAGATAAGCAAACAACCCCTGTAGACTTGAATTGACCCTAGGAACCCCCTGTAGCAAGACGAACCCCAGTGGAGGACCCAGGGCCGGCGAGCTCGGATTCTAGGGGAGGGTGCTCGGCCACTTGGTGAGGGGGTGGGCCCAGGTTTCTTCTGTAGGTCACATACACTCTATATATCACCCTAGTGTTGTTTTGGAACATTGTTTTCACCTTAATCAAAATCTGGGACTGAATACTTGATTTGCTGTTTTGATTCGAGTTATGGTTTTGCGTATTTTAATTCCAGATTTGTGTTTTCATATTTAACATCGATCACTTGATGTTTGTACATCTCTATCGGGTGTTATTTGGTTAGGTTGCGAGGGCAAACCATAGGTTTTGACCTATGTGAGTTCCGCGTGTCGTTTTGGTTTCGATTTGGTTTTTAATGCGATACGATACGTTATGATGTGTAGGTACCCTCGCGAAGACTTCGAGACGACAAGCAAGCACGTGGCGACGTCGGCGTCGGCAAACAAAGATCAGGTGAGTAGATTATATCTACGGGGGAAGTCGGGTGGATGGCGCATAGCACCCCCGTGGTTCGTAGTATAGCTTATATATATATATATGGTTATATATGTGTTTATGTTACGTGGATGATTATCAAGATATGATTTGTGTTCATGGTTTAGTTTAGGGTAGTTAGAAGTAACTTAGTTTAGCTTCGTAGTCGCGAACCCTAGAATGAGGTTTACACCCACACGCACACACATGCTTACTTTGTTATACTTGTGCGTACATGGGGATGTATGTATATATAGATATACACATACAGGTATGGGACTGTTTCCCCCAATTAGAGCAAAGCTCTGTTTTAAAAATGAAGCGACGCTTCTGCTTTCCCCAATCAGACCAAAACTCTGTTCAAATTCCAAGATTTGGAATGAAGCGATGCTTCCTTACCCCCAATCAGAGTAAAGCTCTGTTTTAAAATTCAAAATTTAAAAGTTGAAGCAACGCTTCAGATCCAGCGCTCTGCGCTGCGCGCCACGTGTCAAACACAGGTGCGCTAGCGCA
Organism: Agapanthus africanus; assembly: GCA_030015575.1. Classification (NCBI taxonomy): domain Eukaryota; kingdom Viridiplantae; phylum Streptophyta; class Magnoliopsida; order Asparagales; family Amaryllidaceae; genus Agapanthus; species Agapanthus africanus. The sequence goes on along the minus strand of CM057338.1, from coordinate 108,276,951 downwards.
GTTGCGCTGCGCTCTGTGCTGCATGCCACGTGTCAAATACGGATGCGCTAGCGCAGTTGCGCTGCGCTCTGCGCTGCGCGCCACGTGTCGAACGTAGGTGCGCCAGCGCAAGGTGCGCCAGCGCTGGAATTAAAAATTCCCCCACCGTCAGATCAAAAGATCTACTAATAATAAATTATTAATTAATCAGAACTAAAATTCTGTATTGGAAAGATCTTTCCAATCTTATTAAAACAAGAAAATTATCTTCTGTAAAACAGAAGCCTTAGGATCAAAGATCCAACGGTGGGAAATATTCCCAAATCAATCAAAGAAAGATCTCTTAAAACTGATTTAACAAATTATTTGGCCCTATATAAAGGCCTCTAGACTTTAAGTCTAAAATATACAGAAAGAAAAAGAGAGAGAAAAACCCTCTACAAATTTTGAGAAAAAAGAAGAGCAAGCTCTTAGAAAAAAGAAGATTTTTCTTCATTTTCAAGGTAAAGAACTATGTTCTTGAAATAACAGAGATGAAACCATTTCGTAAAAAGAAGAACCATCTTCTAAAAAGATCTTAGATCTATAAAAAGACCAAGGTCTTTGTTTTAAAAGCAAAAGATCAAAAGATCTAATCATAAAGAAAATAATAAAAGAAGTATTTTTACTTCATTTACAGATCTTCGATCTATAAAACGCAGAGCCTTTTATAAAAAACAAGAACTTTTGTTCTTGGATCTTGAGGCAAAGCCACCTTTGAAGAACATAAATTTGTTCTTTGATCTTAAAATTGATCAGAAGCGCTTTGCGCTATTGATAAGTGCCTTACACTCATGAACTGCGCTCTTGCACTCTTTGGATCGGCGCTCAGCGCCAAAACATGCCACGTGTCAACCAAAGACACAATCTGCGCTTTGCGCTTCTGAAACAGCGCACTGCGCTCATGAATCGGCGCTCAGCGCCAGAACGTGCTACGTGTCACTCACTGGCGCGCCAACAGACTAGCGCATAGCGTTCATAAATTAAAAAGCGCAATGCGCTAATGAACCAGCGCTTAGCGCTAAGCGCGACACGTGTCCTCTTCGTGTGCGCTACTCGACAGAAGCGTAATGCACTCTTTAGCTGGCGCAAAATGCCTGGCGTGCCACGTGGCGCACTATCAGAACACAATTTGTTCTGATCAAGACAAAATATGTCAGAGCCGAATGCTTAGCATTATTAAAAGGGCTGAGCCCAAACGAAGGCTTAATAGCCAGAACAAAAATAAAATGTTAAAACATTTTAATTGGACTTAGCCCAATTCTGGCCATAAGTCCTCAACTTATATTGAACTGAGCACATCTGCTCTTTCAACCAATTCACATCGGTTCGAGGGTACATCTCTTTACTCCTCTGATATCTGTCGTTATAATCCTTCAACGTCGTCAGAGAGGTGACGGGTCCCAACAACAACACATAACATCGGACTGTGAGGTCCTTAAACTTACGGACTATGATGTCCTTAATCTCGACCGTGATGTCTTTAAACTAACATCGGACTGTGAGGTCCTTAAACTCACAGACTATGATGTCCTTAACCTCGACCGTGACGTCTTAAAACTAACATCGGACTGTGGAGTCCTTAAATCCATAGACTATGATGTCCTTAATCTCGACAGTGATGTCTTTACACTAATATCGGACTGTGGGATCCTTAAACCCACGGACTATGATGTCCTTAACCTCGACCGCGGTGTCTTTAAACTAACATCGGACTGTGGGGTCCTTAAACCGACCCCACAGACTATGATGTCCTTAACCTCAACCGCGATGTCTTTAAACTAACATTGGACCGAGATGTCCCTAAACTAACAATGAACCGTAATGTCCTTAAACTAATTACCGACCGCAATATCACTAAACTAAACAACAGAGCCCAATTGCTCTCTTGTCGGATCTAAACGATCCCGTTAACTTGATCTTAGTCTAAAATTAGACTAACGTATCCTTAACAAACGTTTAAGTTGATCTTAGTCTCAAATCAGGCTAACGTATCCATAACCCCAACCCCCAAACCCAAATCTAAGAAAGGTACGGATTTGGACTAGTCCACACCCTACGGGCGACAACATAACTTAGTCTCCGTATACAATCCACGGGAAACCACAAACAAAACAAACACCCACGACACGAAGTGACCATCTGGATAAGGAGAAAGTTGTTGTCGCGATGCGGTAGCGTAATTAACTGCAGGGGCTTACGCCTGCAGGGAAGAGCGTCCCCACAATCAAAAACCCCTCAGATGAGGGGGAATCTGACGAAGTCTGCTACATTGGCCGCATCTGTTTAAACCTTCGATATATGGTGCCATAAATCAATTTGGCATCTTCGGAGAGGTGGACGGATAGCACCAATTAGCATTTGCCCCGAATTTCAGGCAAGACGGACCTACGCGGTCGCATCTCTGTGTTCGGAGGGGAACATGGACTAGGTATATATATATATATATATATATATATATATATATATATATATATATATATATATACGTATACTTATACATGGATGATGGGGATTGTATATTTGGAAATGAGTCGATGAGATTGGGCATGGTGCCATGAGATCGGTGATATAATGTGGTTCGTATTATGAAATACGACATGAGATTTTAGTGGGCCTTTGGACGTGTGTTTTCATACACGCACATATATATAGCCGGTATCAGTTGTACTAGACTTAGATCAGTACCCCAGATCATGATATATGATGATAAGGATACTAGATAATTGATGAGATGAATGTGATATTTGACCCATACCCAGATTTGGGATGCCGTACGATGGATTTACCATACGGGCTATATATTGATGATAGATCCGCACTCTTGACTCGAGGATGTCATATTGTATATTGTATCGTATGTGATACTATTGAGGCGGGATCACCGACTATTATATTTATATGTATATCGACTCAGATTTAGGTGGTTTCCCTTACCCTTTCGGTTAGATTGTTCGTTTAGTTCTGTAGTACTTAGTAGATGTTAGACTAGACCCGAGTCATACCTATTTCAAAACTAACGAATTGTGAGCATTTTAAAGACAGGTCAAGGGATTCTACGAATATTTTCAAAAGACGCATCTTTTCTTAAAAACACCGTAGCATATTTTTCTAAACACCACGATTTGATGTAGATTCTTCACTATTGTGTTTATTATTCATTTTCCGCATATTCTTTCTATTCGCATCGCATCGCATGTTTAAATGTGTTTATTGTTATATTAAACCCATACTGTCAGAACACCAGCACCATTATTGATGATGCGTATGTTCCACGTACACCTGCTCACACACTTCATCATCGATAATTGCCATGTCACTACACAGTAGGACTGTTGCATCAGGATATGACTCCTTGCACGACATACTTATTGTACACTCCTACTTGCGTACACACATATTGTACACCCATACTTGCATACATACGTATTTGCACATACATAGATGATTCTGGCTTGATTTTGGAGATTTAGGAACCGCAAAATATATTTTAAAACCGGATTCATTTTAAAAGAGCGGTTTTCCCTCGGTATGTGGATATTACTGTTATATGTTGCATGATATACGGATATACTTACATTTCTGTTATATGTCGCATACATCATGCTATATGATTATACGCATTGAGATATGTTGTTTTCATGAGATTTCTGGATTTGGGAACCGTGGTTATTTCAAAAGAGAGTATGTATTGTTTTAAAAACCCGGTTACCCTTGATATGATATTTCAGTGCGTCCACCATGTATTTTCTCGATTCTGAGAGTGGCATGTGAAACCCGAGTCGAAGAGCGGTAGGCACCGTCTGCGGGTATATGGTGGACCCGGTGAGGTACCCCGAGGCAAGAAGACTCGTATTGTTAGACGGTGAGCCTGGCAGGGGAGTACTACCTACCGGTGATAGTATTTAAACTCGGCGGTTATCCGGAGGATACCGACCGGAGTAGTGAGATGGATATGAGGGCCGACCAGGGTGTGCGGCGCCTGAGATATATGGATATGAGGGCCGACCCGGGTGTGCGGCGCCTGAGATATATAAGGATTTACGTGCCGATGCTGGGCACAGGTTTCATGATGTTTTCGAGTGTCGATACTGAACACTCAGGTTCCATGATTTTGATGTGTCGCGAGGGACACGTTGATTTATATTCTCATGCTTTCATGCATATGCTTTTATGACTTTTACATGCATGATGTTATGTCATTGGTTGACTCATGGACGAGATCCACATGCATACAGACATTGATTACATAGTTGGATAATATCCACATACTTATAGACTCCATGATATAGTTGACACTGATTCATGTTGATTACATTGATCATACCTCATATTTATGATATGTTTCTACCTGAGGCACTGACACGAGCACTTGGTATTACACTTGTGTTTAGATGTTTACCCTTGCCACCTTATCATGCTTCAGACTTTATCATATTGAGGGTATATATTGCTGATCGTATTGACCTAGGATTGAGTCATACATACAATTTATGCTCTGTGATGTTTCTACTCATGAGTTGGCAACTCACCCCCGTTGTGCCACAGTTTCTTGCAGGTTTTGCCGTACAGGTTTCATTGCGGTTTCTAGCACACTGTTCCCATTCCGAGTGATTGCTTTGGTAGGTGGGTTCATTCGCATCGTGACCACCATTGTATTTATTTATTTTCAGTTGTATCTAGTAAAAATTCCATCAACCAGACTTGTATATTGTTTCCGACTTAGAAAACCAGTTGTATATTCTTTTGACCGTAGAGTCGCGCTTGTATTATTAGTATGGTTTTCTTGATGATTTTGAGTTTCCTTTTGAGTTTTGATCCCCGCCCTTCGGCGTTGTATATTATATTGCTTGCATGGTTGTGACCGTCGATTGACGAAGAGCTAGCTCCCGCTTGGGGATGCCTTTTATCATTGATATATATATTATTCATGTTGTACCCTATTCGGGGCTAGTTTTTACAAAGGAAACTCTGCCGAAATTTTCAGAAAAGACTTGGGATTTTAAAAACGCATAATTCGGCTTATGCTATTAAAACCACTTGTTTTAAAACATGTTTTCTTTACTTCTTTCTTTAAAATGGTTTTAGATTTCTGGGCTTTTGGCTTACTTGAATTAGATGGGGTCCTATAGATTTCATATAATTCAAGGGCCAGTCACGTGTTATTTCGGGTCGTAACACGGGCGCTCGCGCTTTGGATGCTAGCGTCACACGTGCCAGGCACGTGGGTGCTCGGGCGCTAGCGCTTTGAGCGCTAGCGCCACACGTGCCAAGCATGTGGGCGCTCGGGCGCTCGCGCTTTGGGCGCTAGCGCCTCACGTGCCAAGCACGTGGGCGCTCGGGCGCTGTGCGGCAAAAGAGACTTGGTCTCTGCACTGGGAGTTATACTCCTAGAAAGAAATACTTATTATTGTGTGTGTGTGTGTATGAGGAGTTAAACTCCTAAGATATTTTTGAAGCTGATGAAGGGTCTTCTCCCCTTGAGCCCTGGATCTTCCACATAGTGGGGTCTTTGAAGATGGGTCTCCTTCTTTCTCCTTTGTTGGTCGGCTTTAGGATAACAAGAGAGGTGAGATTTTAAAAATCTCTCCTTTTTAAGATCTGATGGAAGATCCATGCTCCACTTTGTGTGTTTTGTGGTGAAAAACTATTTAGTTTTGAAAAAGGAAGAGTAAAACTCTTGATTTAATTAAAGAAGGGGAAGAAGGTTTAGAAACTTAAGGAAGGAGAATGAGGCACAAAGAACCCTAGATGTTTTAGGGAATGAAAAGTGTATGCTTTATTCATCATCATGTTGCCTTATATAGGCTTACACATTTACATATAGCTCTTTGGGCTTTAAAAAATGGAATTTTACCCATCTCATGTCTTATGTGTTAATTTCTTTTGCACATAAACCATGGGCTTTACAAAAATTTGGCTTTATACCCATTTTCTTACATTCATGCATAAAAAATTACATCAAAATTATTTATTAAATGATTTTTTATTTCGGTATGGAGGAGGGCTGACCGCTTCATGTTCGGACTCGACCTAGGCATGGGCCCACTTGATCTGGGCTTGGGCCCACTTGGCTTGGGGTTGACCTTGACTTTGACTTGGTCAACCGGGGTGCAATTTTCGACCCCAACAGTCATCAAGAAATTCATGCAATCATCTTTTTCTTGCTCATGCTCGTGACAGTCATAAGTCATAGTCGAACTGACGTTCCCCAGTCCCGAATAAGAATTCGAGTCGGTCAAGTCATACATTTTATTATCTTGATAAAGACATGACATGGTAGTTGTAAGAGAGAAAAGAAACGCTCAGCATGTAACACTCTAGTTCAGTTATACCATGTTCGTTTGATTATTTTATTTATTTTGTAGCTATTTCTTGTTTTTATTTGTTTTTGGGTGCGAATAGTGTTTTGATATCTGTGCTTAGTATTCGACCCGACCCGCGTACTTGAAACCCGTTTTGGTTCTTGATCATGTTTTATCCCTGCTAGTCCCGAGGATCCGTGCTCACATATGTTCCGTTTACCTGCATCGTATATCTGGCATCTGCATACATTTTTTAATAATACAATTATAATCGAATAATATATTTTTAAATACCTAGCATGGTCTTTATTATACCTCTGACCTTGTGGTTGCATTACTACAATAAGGGGTTGCCCCTACGGATAAAGGCATCCGTAGGGGCAACATTTTATTGCCTCTACGGATTACTCCGTAGGTTCCCATGGTTGTCCCTACGGTGCCCTACGTTTTAATTTAAAAATATTAAAACGTAATTTGCCCTTTGGCCCTACGGAGCCACAAATGAAGGCCTTACGGATAAGTCCGTAGGGGCATATATATGGGTTATTAATAAAAAAAAGCACAAAGAAAAGCCCTCGTTGTTCCCAAAAATTCTCTCTCTCGATCACTCTCCCGCGCCTCGTCGCCGATCTCCCGCGTCTCGTCGCCACCGCCCTCCGTCCGCGCTCGCCACCGCCTTTGAACGTTCCCAAAACTTCCTCGTCGCCACTGCCCGAGACTCGTCGCCGATTGCGTCGTCGACCACCGGTCTTCTCCATCGTCTCATCCACCGCCCGCTTTATATTAGTAAATCTCAAATTTTTACTTCTAATAATTCTTTTATTTATAATTTTGATGATGTTAGGGCTAGGGTTCAGTGTTCAGGGTTCGGGTATGGGTGAGGGTTAGGCATCGGGGTTCAGTTTAGGGTAGGGTTAGGGTTCGGTTGGGGTTGGGGTTAGGGTTCGGTTGGGGTTGGGGTTGGGGTTGGGGTTAGGGTTCGGTTGGGGTTTGGGGGGGTTAGGGTTAGGGTTCGGTTGGGGTTTGGGTTGGGGTTAGGGTTAGGGTTAGGGTTCGGTTGGGGTTGGGGGGTTAGGGTTAGGGTGAGGGTTGGGGTTGGGGTTAAGGTGGGGGGGTTAGGGTTGGGGTTGGGGTTGGGGTGGGGGGGTTAGCGTTAGGGGTTAGGGTTCTGTTCTCTTTTTTCATTTCTTTTTAGTGATAATTTGAAAGGGTTAAGGTGTTGATTAGGGGTAATTAGGTTAATTTGGATAAATTGGGTTAATTTGGGTTAATCAGTGATAATTTGAAAGGGTTAGGGTGTTGATTAGGGTTAATTAGGTTAATTTGGGTAAATTGGGTTAAGTTTGGGTTGATTAGGGTTAATTAGGTTAATTTGGGTAAATTGGGTAAAGTTTGGGTTAATTAGGGATAATTTTTGTTAGGGTAACGATTATGGTTAATTGTGGTTAATTAGGTTAATTTGGGTTATTTAGGTTTAAGGTGCACTAGTTCATTCAGTAGGACAATCGATGATAACATAAACGCACAACTTTACCGTATACGCAAGAAAATTTTATCCTAAACTTGAAATTTCTAACCCTTAATAACGAAACGTAAACGTAAAACCTATTCATGTTAAATGTTCAAGTTAAAACTAATATACGATACTCGATGATAATATGAAACTTTCATATTCTCATCGATTTTCACGCCCCGCTTCCCAGTATACGGGCAGAGGACGCGATGAGACCGCTGCGTATTTACTCTGAAGTAAACACGCTAAGCGTATCTAAGCAATATAAGTAAAATGCACAAGAGACAATATTAATGGATATAATTGAACATCGACTTTATTTATTAAACATTCTTTTTACATTACAACTGAAAAGTAAATACATGGAATGGAAAGCAATGCCTAAACAGTGGTATAACAAAAATGAAAATACTGAAATGAAATATACAAGTAACTAAAACTCCGGGTCGAAAGCTAGCTGATCCAAGTCCTCGCTGGTGGGCTCGATCTCCTGAAGGTCCGATCCACCTAACAACATTTCAAAGAAGAAAGAGAAAGAATATCGCCATCGAACAATCGCTCGGTAAGTTCCAAAGATAATGGAGAAGTAGAATATATAGAGAGAGAATGTAACTTATAAAGTTGTATTATATTGTTAACGCTGTTGTTTGTAGCTTGGTACAGAAAAATGCCAGTGTATACGAGAGGAGTCCCACTATTCCGGAGATAAGGTATACGGAGCACAAGGAACCGTTCCGCCACTGTACAACGGCAATTGAATTCAGGTTAGGTGTATTATGGTTACAGTCTCGTGCCACTTCTAACACCTTCCGTACCAATCTACCCCTTATAAACCCCGCGATGTCCTAATTGTGTTGTTTGTATTGATTGTATTGTATTGTCTTATATTGTAAATTGTATATGGATGACTTGCCGAAACCATGATATCAGTAATAGAATGGATATAATGGATGAACATGTAAACGGAGTATATCCATGGTATTTTACTGTAATATGGAAGTTTTTTTGAATTATAATGGTAGTTTCATGTATTATGTAAATCTTTTCTTTTTGTTAAGTATGGAATATAATATATATATACAACATTGAGCAAAACAATTTAAAATGCTGTAATAGTTTACATGCAACGAAGGAAAGTGAAACAAGAAGAGAAAAGGGGACTTATTGGCCATTAAGAAAGAGGGATGAATGAGAAGGCTCTCGGAATCGTCGGGGCGTCATTTCTTCGCAATACACACGCGTACAGAACAGAACCGGGCTATATAAGAACGTGACCACACAGGATGAGAACATCTGCTGGATGCTCTAGGGTTGTCTAGAGGGTTCAGAGAAGGCGAGGGGGTGACGTCGACGACGGGCCGTCGATGGCGAGGATGCAGGCGGGGGCTTTCCGGCAAGGCAGTGGCAATCCGGTGTGCAAGTTCTTGGGCTTGGGGATTGGGTTCAGTGCAGGGTTCTTGCTCGGGATATTTGGGGAGAAGGAGAGAGAGGAGTGGAGGAGGAGGCGAGGTGATGGTGTCGGGTGTGGGTTCGAGCTTCCCCAGGACGCGGGACGAAGACAGGAAAGGAAAAGAAGATGAGGGAGAACGAGAAGGGAGGTGAGAATAAGAGAGGGGGCGGTGAAAATAAAAGATGAAAGAGGTGACAGGATCTCGTGGGGGTGGTTTAATTATATAGAGAAGAGAGAGAGACGTGAGGGAATTTGAGTGGAGAGAGAGAGAGAGTCAGTGAGAAAGGAAGAAAGAGAGAAAGAGAGAAGAGTGGGTTGGTGAGCCGTATTGAAAGAAAAGAGAGAGAGGTGTGGGGTGTAAAGAGAGAGAACGTGGAAAAAGAGAGGGAGAGAGAAAGTATGGTTAGAAATAAGGTTTATAATAATAATTAATAATATATAATATAATATATATGCAGAAAGAGACGGTAAGTGGGTTAGAATAATATATATATATATATATATATATATATATATATATATATATAAGAAAGAGAGAACCGTGTGTGTATTAGAATTAGGTTTAGAAATATAATAATATATAAAATTAGGTTTTTAGGCTAAAACAAAAGTATTCCGAAAAATACCCGGGTTTTGTCTAAACATCTAGTTTTAAAATATGAAAATATACATATAACTTAAAACCATAATGCAATGTCCAGTTAATAAAAATGCATACCTTCAAGAACGGATGCATGTAAAATGCACGTAGCAATCCAAACAAGTCCGTTTCAATAAACAGGAAGTGAACATGATGTACGGATGCAATCATAGGGTCTGGGGTAAGATGCAGGATACGTGTTGGGGTCGTTCCATATATCTTAGTGCACATGTTCGATTAATCTGATTTTTCATTTTACGTGCAGTGCACGTGTAAACTCTTGGGCTTCTAAAAGTTTAAAAGAAAAATCAATACGTGGCTGTGGGGATTTGAACTCAGGTGCTATGGCTCAACAGTGCAAGGTCTACCAATGAGCTACAAGCTCTTTCTTACAATTCAAAAGCAAAATTAATTTATAACTTGTGCTCAGGCTTAGGTATTCTTTTCTGTATTTTAAAAAAAATTGTACAGAAAGTTAGGAATGCTACATCGATACTCATATATGAAAGTCAAAACGCCACTTAGTCCCCGTCTATCGGTTAACATACGTTCGATATTCGTCGTGACATAGAACTATACGAAGGTTGTTAAATATCGGACGGTATAACTCGATACTAACAACCGTCGTGTAGTCTATGTGACGAGAAGATTCAATCGTATGATAACCGATAGATTTGTCCAGTGTGGACAAATTAGGAATGTATAAAGCAAACACCTGTATTCACTTATGTTTTTATCCGTTTCGAGTTATTTCGTCGGTATTTTTCCGCTGGTTCTCCGTGTACAAAGATAGATTAGATATTCATTTCAACATTGTTTTACAGCTTTGAAATGATTATCTATTATATTAAAGTGCACTCGGAGAACAGCGGGGAGATGCTGCCGAAATTTACTCGAAATGGTTGAAAGCACAAGCGAATGGGTGTCTGCTCTATACATTTTTAATGGGATAGAAGCCTTACCCCCGACAGCCGAAACATACACATACAACACGAATACACAACAAACGCACACACAATACATACACACTAACAACCCTACACTTAAGAGAAATTATAAATTGAAACACACATATATAGAATACAACTCATACATGGGTACCCTCAAATCTAACTTTGATTATCGATAATTTATTCTTTTCAACGACAAACGTACACACAATTTACGTATTTTCTCCTTTGTCGGTAACCATCCCATTCTTAGATTTCTCAATATAGTCATCATAACCTACAATTTATATGTTATACAGTCTAACATGGCCCATGAGTACGTCAGAGTTAAGGACTGGATATATGTGGATTGGTAACAACGTATGCAACCTAAGTTTGTCGCAGGAGTTGCTGCTTTTATTGAATTTGCACACACACATAATAAGATTGTGATAGAGAAGATTCTCTGCCCGTGCGATAGATGTGGGAATAAGTACTGGAAGAAAGTAGAATTTGCATAGCTTCATATCGTTAAACATGGTTTTACTATACTTTATACAACTTGGCTATATCACGGGGAAGGAGAAGAACACAGTAATACGGCAGAAGAAGAAGGAGAAGACGGTAATGCGGCAGAAGAAGAAGGAGAAGACGGTAATATGGCAGAAGAAGAAGACGGTAATTTCTTTTCAGGAGAAGAAATGGAGGATATGGTAGAGGGTGCTCTAGGTGAATCTATTTGTACCGAAGATGACATTCCTTCCAGTCAAGGACCGCGTGCGAATAAGTATGAAAATTTCATGAATGATACTAGAAAACCAATGTATGAGAATGCAAAGTATTCTGCTCTCTTATGGTTCGTCCAACTTTTCCAGATTAAGTGCCTAAATAGATAGAGCAACAAGTCATTCGCAATGATTCTTTCGTTCTTGAAAGATTCTATGCCCCCGGGAAATAACGTGCCTGACAGCTGGTACGGAGCCCAGAAAATGATATCTGATTTGAGTCTGAAGTGTGAGAAAATTTAAGCATGTCCTAAAAATTGCGTGTTGTACCGGAAAAAGAATTCAGATTTGAAAAAGTGTCCAACATGCGGAGAGGCCAGGTATAAGCCGAAAGATTCTGATAAGAAGCCCGATATACCTGTCAAAATAGCATGATACTTTCTCATCACACAGAGGCTGCAGAGGCTATTCAGGTACAAGAAAACAGCCGAGGCAATGATTTGGCATCACCGTGCTCCTCCAAGTGAATATGGAAAAATGAGTCATCCAAGAGATTCACCGGTATGGAAAGATTTCGATAGGAGGTACGAAATATTCAGTAGAGATCCTCGCAATGTTAGGCTTGGACTCGCTAGTGATGGCTTCTGTCCATTCAAGTATATGGCTGGAAGCCACAGCACATGGCCCGTTGTAATGATAGCTTATAATCTGTCGCCTTGGTTGGCTATGGACCAATCATACTTTATGATGCCTCTTCTTATCGACGAACCAAACTCACCGGGAAACAATATCGACGTCTATCTCCGACCTCTGATCGAGAAGTTAAAATCTTTATTCATTGATGGTGTAGAGACTTACGACGCAAACACAAATACAACCTTCATACTGTAAGTCGATGTACAACACCCCACGCTATGCGGGGAGGCGGAAATATGAAAAACGATCTTGTTTTAATGCTAAACATCGACTAACCGCATGAATCGAAGCTAAACGATAACTAACATCAAAGATAGAAGTTAACAACTACTATGTAAAGGGATTATACCTAAAGAAACGTGTCCTTCGTCTTTACGAACTCCACCTCCTCCTCGGCCTTCTCCAAGTAGTAGACGATCCACTCGAGAGCTTTACTCCAAGCTTAGCCTCTAAACTTGAGGCAACTAAACTTCTTTAAGTGCTAATCAAAGAAGCTTGGTGAAATAGAGTGAGGGTTATGGTTTAATAAGTCTAACTAATCCTTGTACTCAACACATGAGAGGGGAGGATTAGGGTTTGAAGAGGGAGAGCTTGAGGAGAGAGAAGGTCAAGATAATAATGAAGTGAGAATAATGAGTTATGATAATATATATCAAGCATTTCTTTTTATCAAGAAAAGAAAATAAATCAATTTAACAACCATGCTTGATAATATCTAGTGATGATTCATCTCCATGAGTCATTAAGCAATTATGAAGCATTAATGACATGGATGAATCATCCATATGACTCACTAATCTCATTCAATGCATATGCCACCTAAACCTCCTTAGTCACCACCTTCTAGAAGCTTCTCGCGTAATTACGAGAACGCCCTTCCTTTCCGCAAAAATAAGGAAAAACTTTAGACTGTATAAATCCAATAACCGGATACCAGTAACTGGCTTAAACCAAAGCCGACTGGTAAAAACTGTCCGAAAGTCGTACGTGCGTAAACACACGTATGCGTCCGAACCCTTGTCGTAAAACCATACGACCTCTATATCGTTTCGCCTGGAGTAGGGAAACTCTCTGTGTGGGACTCTAGAGACTCGACTACTACGCTGGCAGTGGGTTTAACCACAGACCGCAAGCGGCACTAGCTGTACGTAACGGTCCCCAGGTAGATGTCGATAAGAAGGCTGATGAGGAAACCCATCCGAACTCCTACTGAGTCTGATGTGACAATCTCCATACAGTCCGGTCCGTTAGTCTAAGACTATCGCATATCGGGCCTAGGGGGCAGCAAGCGTCAGTCCCCTAATAGCGGTATAAGTCGTGTCGGAGCGAAGCCCATTACACCCTGAGAAACTACTGGAACCTACCAGCAAATCTCGCTTGCCCTGGCCAGGGACTTTGCGTAATGGCTCTCTGACACAGCGCGATATCAACCCCCAATACCGGGAGAGACGAATCCTGTCTAACCGCCACTGCCTCCAAGTGCTCGGGACTGCACCCAACTGCTACCTGTTTGCACGACTCCTTTGAGCCGTGGTAGGGTAGCAATCTAAGAACAGTGGGACACCCTCGAGGCGAAGTAGCAGTGTCAAGTCTGCGGACTATGCTGTACTCATGTCACCTGGGAACTGTTCACTGACGACTGGTATAAAACCAACCAACAGTTCCCTGTAAGTCCTGTCCGGTGTACCTGTAACCTAACGAGCACCTGCATACTATCTCCAGTACGACGTACTGACGGCTGTGGGACAGACCATCTCCCCAACTGGGATGAGAAGCGTACACACTTGTCTACTCCGGAGTATCGATGCCCTGTCTCGATAATCCAACGACTAGGGACCTGAATAAGGATGTGCTTGTAGACTACCCAGCCCCCACTAGTATGACTGCCATCACAACGCTGGTAGTCAAGCAAGATCCTTAGAGCTCTATCAATACGTATACTCACATATTAAGATAGAAAAACCAAGTAGCATACTACCATGTTTAGCAAGACTGTTATATACATGTGAATATCCCAAGCTTCCATTAAGTAATATACAAACTAGTATGATACAGTAATGGCCTTCTAGGGCATAAACACTAACAATCTCCCACTTGCACTAGGGCCATGTACTGGCGTATCGAAGACCGATGATCTCGAGTAGCCTCTCGAACTGAATCTGAGGTAGGGCCTTCGTGAATGGATCAGCAATGTTCTCTTCAGAAGCAACTCTCCGTACCTCGATCTCCTGACGATCAATGATCTCCCTGATCAGGTGATACCGCCTTAAGATGTGTCTGGACTTCTGATGGGACCTTGGTTCCTTTACTAAAGCTATAGCTCCGTTGTTGTCGCAATACAGAGGTATTGGATCAACTATGGTAGGAACCACCTGAAGTTCTGTTAGGAACTTCTTTATCCAGACTGCTTCTTTTGCGGCATCGCAAGCAGCTATATACTCCGCTTCCATCATCGAGTCAGCAATGGTGTCCTGCTTGGAGCTCTTCCAGCACACCGCCCCTCCATTGAGGGTAAAGACATAACCCGACATGGACTTGGAATCGTCCTTATCACTCTGAAAGCCGAAATCAGCAAAGGCCTCCAACCTGAGGTCTTTTCCGCCGTAAACTAAGAACATCTCCTTAGTCCTTCTCAGGTACTTGAGAATGTTCTTTACTACTATCCAGTGCTTCTCCCCTGGGTCTGACTGATACCGGCTTACCACGCTCAGTGCGTAAGCTACATCTGGTCTGGTACACAACATCGCATACATTATAGAGCCTACCGCAGAAGCGTAGGGTATAATAGACATGCGTTTCCTTTCCAAATCAGTCTTGGGAGACATCTCTTTGGAGAGGGTGATTCCGTGACAAGCCGGTAGATTACCGCGCTTAGAATCTTCCATACTGAATCTTTTCAGTACAGTGTCGATATACCTGGACTGCGAAAGTCCCAACATCCTCTTGGATCTATCACGATAGATCCGGATCCCCAGAATGTAAGAGGCATCACGCAGGTCTTTCATGGAGAACCTGTGTGACAAGAATCTTTTGACAGATTGTAGCATAGGAATGTCATTTCCTATCAATAGAATGTCATCCACGTACAAGACGAGGAATACGACACTTCTGGCTACAAATTTACTATATATGCACGGTTCATCTGGATTTTTGATAAAGTCATATTCTTTGACTGTCTCATCAAAACAGATGTTCCAACTCCGCGATGCCTGCTTTAGTCCATAAATGGACTTAAGCAGCTTGCATACTTTCCCGCTGCTCCCACTCTGATTGAAACCCTCTGTCTGATCCATATAGACGCACTCTTCTAAATTTCCATTTAGAAAAGCCGTCTTTACGTCCATCTGCCAGATTTCATAATCATGGAAGGCAGCAATAGCAAGAAGGACCCGAATGGATTTGAGCATAGCCACTGGAGAAAAAGTTTCGTCATAGTCCAAACCAGGTCTTTGACGAAAACCCTTTGCAACAAGTCTAGCCTTATAGGTTTCCACCTGTCCATCTACACCAATCTTTTTCTTGAAGATCCATTTGCATCCTATGGGTTTTACCCCATCTGGAG
Source organism: Agapanthus africanus (assembly GCA_030015575.1). Classification (NCBI taxonomy): domain Eukaryota; kingdom Viridiplantae; phylum Streptophyta; class Magnoliopsida; order Asparagales; family Amaryllidaceae; genus Agapanthus; species Agapanthus africanus. The sequence goes on along the minus strand of CM057338.1, from coordinate 108,261,113 downwards.
CAAAGTCCAAAGTCCATACTTTGTTGGTGTACATGGACTCCATTTCGGTCCGCATTGTATCTAGCCATCGTACCGAGTCGCCGCTCTGGATGGCCTGCTGGAAGTCAGTAGGTTCATCATCATCTATGATGCAATCCTCTCTATCCCCATCTATGAGAAAACCATAGTATCTCTCAGGCGGATGAGACGGCTTACCACTCCTGTGGAGGGGTGCGGGAATGTCTTGTTCTTCTTGAACTACCGGTTCTACCAAACTTTCAGTAGCAGTTTATGGTTCTGGAATTTCTTCCAGTTCTATTTCGCTCCCACTTATTTCCTTTTCTAAAAACTGATATTCTAGAAAATGGGCATTACGAGAAACAAACACCTTTTGTTCCTCTGCGTAATAGAATAGATACCCCATGGAGTTCTTTGGATATCCCACAAACTGACACTTTACTGATCGTGCCTCGAGCTTGTCCACATGCTGCTTTTTAACAAAAGCTGGACATCCCATATTTTCAGATACTGAAGATAGGGTTTCTTCCCACTCCACATCTGATATGGCGTGGTAGGCACAGTCTTGGTAGGAACCATGTTCAAAAGATATGCCGCTGATTCTAGCGCATAACCCCAGAAAGATCGCGGTAACTCAGCATTACTCATCATGGATCGTACCATATCCAATAGGGTTCGATTCCGTCTCTCCGATACACCATTATGCTGTGGAGTGTATGGAGGAGTAAGCTGAGAGAGAATTCCTTTCTCTTTTAGGTAACCTAGGAACTCGGCACTCAAGTATTCACCACCTCGATCAGATCTTAGTGTCTTGATACTTTTGCCGGTTTGGTTTTCTACTTCATTCTTATACTCTTGGAATTTCTCAAAAGCCTCGGATTTATGTTTCATCAGATAAATGAATCCGTACCTTGAGTAATCATCCGTGAAAGTAATGAAATAGGAAAAACCACCTCTTGCATGCGTAGACATTGGACCACATACATCACTGTGTATGAGTCCTAAGAGCTCGCTCGCTCTCACTCCTTGTCCAGTAAATGGAGTTTTTGTCATCTTTCCTTTGAGACAAGATTGACGAGTGTCATAAGTTTGATATTCGAATGAGTCCAAATATCCTTCTCTATGCAACTTAGTCAACCTTCTCTCATTGATGTGACCCAGTCTACAATGCCATAAGAAAACTTTATTTAAATCTGGAGACTTTCTTTTTAGTGTGTTCTGGACATTGAAAATTTGGAGTTGGTTTAAAACATATATACCGTTATTTAGTGTACCGGACCCAATCAAACCATGATTAAGGTGGATGTTAACAACATCTCTTACAAACGTGAAATCATAACCTTTATTTGATAACAAGGAAACTGATATGATATTACACGTTAAGCTTGGTACAAAAAAACAGTTATGTAAAACCAAAATGTGTCCACTTGTCAATCCTAGGTGATAATCCCCGACGGACGCAGCTCCCACGCTAGCTCCGTTAGCAACCTTTAGGGTCATATCACCTTCCTTCAGCACTCTACGGTTTCTCAGTGCCTGCAATAAATTGCAAATATGAGATCCTGATCTGGTATCCAATACCTAGGAAGTAGATTTGATCGACAGACAATTCTCAATTACAAACACACCTGAAGTCGAAACCACAGCTTGCTTCGGTTCCTGGTTCTTGGCGTTCCACGCCTTGCAATCCTTCTTCCAGTGCCCTTTCCTGTGACAATGGAAGCACTCATCCTGGCCAACTACCGGTACCGCAAACTTTTTCTTTCCCTTCCCTCCCACCTTACTAACACCTCCTCTAGGTTTGGTGGCGACCTTCTTCTTCCTTCCTTTGGCCCTAGCCTTGGACCCGGAAGAAGATGCACCTCTAACAAACATAGCGGGTGTTTCCCTTGCTTTCTGCAAGGTGCCCTCTGCACTCCTTAACATGTTCAGGAGTTCCGGAAGTTCAACTTCTTTTCTTTGAAGGTTGAAGTTCAGGATAAACTGGGCGTAGGTGTGAGGAAGGGACTGGAGAATAAGGTCTGTATAGAGCTCATTATCCAAAGTCGTCCCAAGGTCTGCGAGCTCTTCAATATAGCCGATCATCTTTAGGACATGTTCTCCTACCGATGACCCGACAGCCAACCTCGCTCGAAACAAGTTCTTAGAGGTCTCGTATCTTGCTATACGAGATTGCTCTCCATAAAGTTCCTTTGTATGGAGAAATATGCCATCTAGATTCATATCCTCGTGCCTCCTCTGATGTTCATTGTTCATTGAGGCAAGCACGATGCACTTGGCTTTCGCGCAATCTAAATCCCAGGTTTTGTGGATTTCCTTATCCGCATTACTGGATTTGGGACCAGGGACAGCAGGTGCCGTAGCGGTGAGGACGTACCCCAGTTTGTCATAGGTCAAAGCCATTTTGACATTCCGCAGCCAATCTTTATAGTTTGGCCCTGTCAGTATATTTTTCTCTAAAAGTAACTTAAGTCCAGTCATTTTCAGGGTCGCTGCAATTAGGAGAGAGAGAAGAAAACTCTTTAGCATGATGCTCTTGCAAGTTTAGAGTGGTTTTTAGTTTATCTAAACTGGATGGCTCCTACTGTTTCTCGAATCCTTCCTCAAACCATAAAAGAAGAATTAGCCAGGACTATTCTCACTGTACAATACTTGCTTAACCGTTCAGCCAGGCTAGTGTCGATACTTCGAGGGAGGTTTTCCAACGCTTTCGCGAAGTTCCTTAATTAAATAACCTCTTTTCTTTGGGGGCGTAACCCCGCTGACACCTTTCTTGACACCTACTTGGTTTATAGCATTGATCGTTAAGTGACGAATCTCCTGATAAGTAGCATATACTCACAGTAGGATCGGGATCCAAATATCATCGTATGATAATGTTGAAGGAATGCTACCAACATTCATCAAACTCCAAATGGTATGCATCTCTTTGCAAATTTCAGTTTCTTTAGAAATTCCCGATATATATTTTTGCCCCATGCTCTTATGACCTTGGCGTTGGTCAAAACATCATAAGTCACATGTCAAGTTCTACCCATCATTATCTTGTTAATTTGAACCCATCCGTACATATCCTTGACGTTGGCCAAAATGATCATACGACTGTCCCAAACTAACTCATCTATCTATGCAACAAATGAATACCCAGCAGCTACCAAACACAATGCCTTGGCGTTGGTCAAAATACATAGCTTGAATACTACTGAATACCCAGATGAAATGACGGAGGGCTACGAATGGTTTTGGCAAAACCGTGAACGTAGTGAACTTGATATAACCGGAGGAACCTGATAGCTTTTAAAAGGAGTGGTTAAAGCTCCGCATTTAAAAATATCTGTTTTTTAAAATTAACCGAGTGGTTTCTTTTAAATTGTTCCAACGATTAAACTTTTGGTTTATTTTCTTTGCATTATAAATAATGCGTCCCATCATTAACCTATCATTGCAGAAAACAACGAAAATACAACGTCCTCTTATGCCATCCGCATTTGCCACGGGGTCCCGTCATCACCCGTTAGGTTACTTAACTAACGACAGAGCGGGGGCTGGGCTAGCGCGGGTGTAAAACATAAGTGACGTCTAAATAGCTATCATATATAGATATTGTACATTCGTCAGACGCAATAATAGGCATTCCAGATCACAGATGAACTTTATTGGATTTGCAAGCAATCCGTGTTTGTTTTGAGCCCGCAACAAAGGACAGATTACACAGTTGTGATGAATAGCCATTACCCCACCCAAGACCCCAACGGGTACGGCAAACTACCCGCCCGGCAGTTTGTGCACCCCACCTTGGGTCTGTCCTAGGAGCAAAAACAGTAAAATGAAATAATACAACGGTGGCTACAACCGCAACCTGGATGTGCCCCGCAAAATAATATTACAACAAATTACATTTACATCAAATGAATTAAATAATAACCCATCACATAACCCTGGCTATACATCACAACAGTCCAACACGGTTCATATACACAAACAGATAAAATCCATTACAGAAATGTGCAACCCCCTGCCAACCGACATACTAGCAGTTAGGGGAGGTTTACGAACACATTATACAAACACAGATATAATCCAACAAGCAAATACTGTATAATTTCGATCGATTAAACACTTTTAATTTTGCTCCAATACTTCTCCGTAAATCTGAAACCTGAGCAAAAATAAAAACTTCCAGAAAATACCAAATATCACAGAGAAGCAACACAGGAAAATTGGGTTCCTGAATCGCCAACTCGGCGGCGGAATCGCGGCGGATCGGTGGGATCCGCCGCGGTTCCGCGGCGCTTTAGGCGATTCAGGGGCCCAATTTTCTTGGGTGTTCTTCTACTGTCTTTTCAAGCTTTCTGAACATCCCTGAAAAATTTTTGGACTTCATTTAAAAATCGACAGAAACTTGTGATTTCGGGCTTTTCCGGTTTCGTTTTTTCCGTTCGAAATTCATACAAATTTGCAAGTAAGTTATTTATTGTTTAGCCTGGCTCTGATACCACTGTAAGTTGATGTACAACACCCCACGCTATGCGGGGAGGCGGAAATATGAAAAACGATCTTGTTTTAATGCTAAACATCGACTAACCGCATGAATCGAAGCTAAACGATAACTAACATCAAACATAGAAGTTAACAGCTACTATGTAAAGGGATTATACCTAAAGAAACGTGTCCTTCGTCTTTACGAACTCCACCTCCTCCTCGGCCTTCTCCAAGTAGTAGACGATCCACCCGAGAGCTTTACTCCAAGCTTAGCCTCTAAACTTGAGGCAACTAAACTTCTTTAAGTGCTAATCAAAGAAGCTAGGTGAAATAGAGTGAGGGTTATGGTTTGATAAGTCTAACTAATCCTTGTACTCAACACATGAGAGGAGAGGATTAGGGTTTGAAGAGGGAGAGCTTGAGGAGACAGAAGGTCAAGATAATAATGAAATGAGAATAATGAGTTATGATAATATATATCAAGCATTTCTTTTTATCAAGAAAAGAAAATAAATCAATTTAACAACCATGCTTGATAATATCTAGTGATGATTCATCTCCATGAGTCATTAAGCAATTATGAAGCATTAATGACATGGATGAATCATCCATATGACTCACTAATCTCATTCAATGCATATGCCACCTAAACCTCCTTAGTCACCACCTTCTAGAAGCTTCTCACGCAATTACGAGAACGCCCCTCCTTTCCGCAAAAATACGGAAAAACTTTAGACTGTATAAATCCAATAACCGGATACCAGTAACTGGCTTAAACCAAAGCCGACTGGTAAAAACTGTCCGAAAGTCGTACGTACGTAAACACACGTATGCGTCCGAACCCTTGTCGTAAAACCATACTACCTCTATATCGTTTCGCCTGGAGTAGGGAAACTCTCTGTGTGGGACTCTAGAGACTCGACTACTACGCTGGCAGTGGGTTTAACCACAGACCGCAAGCGGCACTAGCTGTACGTAACGGTCCCCAGGTAGATGTCGATAAGAAGGCCGCTGAGGAAACCCATCCGAACTCCTACTGAGTCTGATGTGACAATCTCCATACAGTCCGGTCCGTTAGTCTAAGACTATCGCATATCGGGCCTAGGGGGCGGCAAGCGTCAGTCCCCTAATAGCGGTATAAGTCGTGTCGGAGCGAAGCCCATTACACCCTGAGAAACTACTGGAACCTACCAGCAAATCTCGCTTGCCCTGGCCAGGGACTTTGCGTAATGGCTCTCTGACACAGCGCGATATCAACCCCCAATACCGGGAGAGACGAATCCTGTCTAACCGCCACTCCCTCCAAGTGCTCGGGACTGCACCCAACTGCTACCTGTTTGCACGACTCCTTTGAGCCGTGGTAGGGTAGCAATCTAAGAACAGTGGGACACACTCGAGGCGAAGTAGCAGCGTCAAGTCTGCGGACTATGCTGTACTCATGTCACCTGGGAACTGTTCACTGACGACTGGTATAAAACCAACCAACAGTTCCCTGTGAGTCCTGTCCGGTGTACCCGTAACTTAACGAGCACCTGCATACTATCTCCAGTACGACGTACTGACGGCTGTGGGACAGACCATCTCCCCAACTGGGATGAGAAGCGTACACACTAGTCTACTCCGGAGTATCGATGCCCTGTCTCGATAATCCAACGACTAGAGACCTGAATAAGGATGTGCTTGTAGACTACCCAGCCCCCACTAGTGTGACTGCCATCACAACGCTGGTAGTCAAGCAAGATCCTTAGAGCTCTATCAATACGTATACTCACATATTAAGATAGAAAAACCAAGTAGCATACTACCATGTTTAGCAAGACTGTTATATACATGTGAATATCCCAAGCTTCCATTAAGTAATATACAAACTAGTATGATACAGTAATGGCCTTCTAGGGCATAAACACTAACACATACTGCGTGCGGTTTTAATGTGGACAATTAATGACTTTCCTGCGTATGGAATGCTATCAGGTTGGTCCGTACATGGCCACAAAGCATGTCCTTATTGCCATCAACATACAGTATCGAAATTCTTAAATTTTAGCAGGAATATTTTTTATTGTGGCTATCGACGTTTCCTGCTTCTAGACCATCCCTACAGGTTAGACGCTGTTCACTTTGATAGTCATCAGGAGTTTCTTGGACCTCCAGCCCCATTGTCTGGAGAGGACGTGACTGCTCAGTGGGATAGTTGCAATAATGTGTCCTTCGGAATGGATCCGATAAAACAGGTCAAACCACTATTCTGGAACAAGTTAGGCATTTTCTTCGAGCTTCCGTACTGGTCAACAAATTTAGTGCGTCATTGTCTGGACATCATGCATATAGAGAAGGGAGTATCCGAGCACATACTCAACTTGCTTCTTTGTAAAGACGGGAAATCGAAAAACAATCTCAATGCTCGGATGGATCTACAGGACTGAAAAATTAGAAGTGAATTGCATACTAAACCGATTGCGGGTAAACCAAGCAAGTTTGTACTTCCTAATACTGCGTATCATATGTCACAACCGGAGAAGAAAAGATTCATGCAGGTGTTGCATGATTTGAAAGTTCCCACAGGTTTCTCAAGATTATTCAGCAAGAAGATAAAAATTGTGAAAGGCAAGATCGATGGGCTGAAAAGTCATGATCACCATATTATTATGGAGCACCTTCTCCTATTAGCCCTCAGGACTTTCCTTCCCGAATCGGTTGGTCTAGTAATCAATGACCTATGTTGTTTTTTCAGAGAATTATGCGCTAAAACACTGGATGTTGTGACGCTGGAGAAACTAGAAAATTCTATTGCGTTGATACTTTGCAAGTTTGAGCGTATTTTCTTATCGTCATTCTTCGATATCATAATACACATGACGGTTTATCTTGCAACTGAGGCTAAGTTAGCCGGACCGGTACAATATCGATGGATGTATCCCGTCGAGAGGTACGTGGTATTTTTTGTTTCGCGCAATTTGTAAAATTATTGTTATCCTGTATGCCCGTATTTATTTATTTAACATATTTTTCTTTATGTATCTCTACACTCTTAAAAAGTATATACGCAATAGAAATCGACCAGAGGGTTCTATCATTCAAGGTTATCTTCTAGATGAAGCAACGACATTTTGTTCCCGCTATCTGGATGAGAACATTGAGACGGGACTTAACCGGTCTCGAAGAATTCAGGATGGACCATATGGTAAAACCGATTATAAGAGGGTAGACACTATATTTATCAACAAGATATACCGGTTTATTCTCCTCAATAGCGCGTGTCATGAAAAAATTAGAGAGTAAGTTTTTTGGATTAATTGTTATATTTTTGTTTGTGTGTGTATGAAATGATATAATATTAATGTCATAATTTATTGTCGAGAACAAAATTCATTTTAACGAGGTACGTGAGGGACATCCTGATTGGAACGATGAACGATTGGAAAAATATCATCAGGATAATTTTTGCGATTGGGTTGCAGATCATGTAAGTTATTCGAATAACATATTATTGCTATCAGTTTTAATCTAAACTTATATCGTTATGTATTTGTCGTAAAATTTGTTTCGTTAGATCCACGATCCAAACTTGTCTGCATCATTAGAGAGTGATTCAAGATGTTTAGCTCAGTTTCCTAGTATGGAGGTTGCATATTATAAAGAATTCGATGTCATTGGATACAAATTCGAAGTTAAGGACATGGAAACATTTAGAACCACTCAGAATAGTGGGATTGCGACGGTAGGATCGGATGGTGTGATTTATTATGGATACTTAAATTGTATACTTGGCATCCAATATCCCGGACGATCAGAACCGTTTTATATATTTCAATGTACTTGGTACGATACACAAACCGATACGGATAAGTGGAGAAGCAATCTCGGGACTTGGAAAGATGAATATGGATTGACCAGTGTGAACACACTTCGATTTTACGGTCAGGACGATCCGTTTATCTTTCCGAACCAAGCGTTCCAAGTATACTACTCACAGTGTTTGAAGTATCCGGAATAGAGTGTCGTATGCTGTTGGAAACCCAGTGATGTTTACGATGTCCCAGAATTCGAGGACAGCAATGAGGATGAAGAAGAGAGAAGACTTAGAGTGCTCCGACCGTCTGTTTCGAAAGACGGGTTTTCTTCGGCTGATCATGAAGTTACGTGGGTTAGAAATGATATCGATGATGAAATCCAAGTAGATATGTCTAATGCGTCCATGAAACGAAAAAGGTTATCAGTAATGTTATATTATTACTTTACGTTTTACGATCTATACATATATAGTCAATGTTTGTAATGATTGTCTAATGCGTCCACGAACCGTTTTATCTAGATTTGATGACGATGACGGGAGCAGCAAGGGGAGGCAGGAGCTCCACCCGTGGCACCGGCAGAGGCAGAGGCAGAGCGGTTCTGCCGCCCGGAGAGCTGCGTAGGGAGCTTCAGAGGGCTGGTCTTGCACTCCGATCGGAGACCCCTTCGGATGCCTCCTTCCGTGTGGATTTTGCCACACCTCCAGGTATATTGCATGCATATTCATTTTGAATGTAATATTATAGATATACATGCATATTCATATCAAAATTACTTACATTGTCAATGTTTGATTGTCTAGTTGTTGGTGATGCGTCCACATCAGGGACAAAGGCCACTCCCGCACCTCCAGGTATGTTTATATATCATATAGTGAATATATATTGATTTAGAATGCTATATCATAAATATACATATATTCTTTTTCTCTTACGTACTTACATCTCGGGTTGTAGGTGGTGCCTCCACATCTCCGGCAGAGCCCACCACCGCACCTGCGGGTATGTTTATATATCTTATAGTGTATACATGTTGATTTAGAATGTTATATTATTGATATACACATTCTTTTTGCAATTATTTATATAGTCAATGTTTGATTGTCTAATTATAGGTGGTGCGTCCACGTCTGGTGCAGGGGTCACTCCCGTTACTTCCATACCCTCCGCTCAGTCTGCAGGTTTGTATGAATAAATATAAAATATTTATTCATTTTACATATCTTTTAAGAATAAACATGAATTTCATGTAATTTTATCGATATTTATTTTCTAGTTGGAGATGCGTCCATTTCCGGGTCAGCGGCTGTTCCTCACCGGAGGAACTATCGTCCCGCTCGTGCTGCTGCCCGGGCCCAGGTTCGTGCTTCTGTCGCCGGAGGTATATATCACACTTCAATTTTCGCTAAATCTTGATTTCTTAATACCACTTTATCTTAATATTGATTGTCTTGATATTTCTTGTAGACGCAGGGCATCCCCATCCCGAGAGGGGGACTCGAGGCCCGAATTAGTCCCACAGGCTGAGGCCCGACAGAGCTAGGGGGTGGCAGCATTACCCCTCTTCTTTACCCCTGATTATCGCTATACCGGCGATTATGCCGAGAGGTTCGACCGGTATATGGGGGATGAGAGCCGCATCGTGAAGAAGTATCCACTTCACATTGAGTGGGGTGACCAGCAGCCGTGCTCATTCGCCCTCTTCTGGGATCAGGCTCAGGTATTAATATACATTTTCATTTGATTTATCCAATGTATTTATTATTAACACTTGAAATTTAATAACATTGTTTTTTTTGTATTTGCGGTTGGATTACGATTTTCAGCCTGTATCCGATCCTGATCACCCTGGGAGGGTGCTCGATCTTCACGCTCTGTACCATGGCCTGATGAAGAACATGCAATCAAAGGTCCGATACAATATGAACGAGCTAAAGATCGACTGTTGTTCCCTGTGTATGGCGACCCCCGAGGCAGAGAGAGTGGCCCTCCTACATACTCCGGCCTTTGCGAGAGTCGACGTAGATACATGGCCTCTATTGTGCCAATATTTCGACTCTCGGCGCAAACATGTATGTATTTTAAATGTAATTCATTGTTTAGTATATAATTTTTTTTGTGTTGCTTAATTAGAAAACTAAATCTGAATGTGTTGTGCAGAAACAGGCGGATCAAAATAAAGAGAATAGGAAGTCGGTGAAGAGGGGTCGCCCCACTTATACAGGTGGCTCGAGGAATATTACTCGTGCCATGGAGTTATCGGCAGATTACAATAGACCTACTGTGATATAATGCAATATTAAGAGTTATTTTATAATATATGTAATTTTTTTGCGAATTGCAGAGAGCTCAGATCCTGGCGCAGGGTGGTACACCGAGCGTGCTGTCCGTGTATCTTGCCATCCACGGCACCTCGACAGATCCCGCCACGGGCAAGCTTCGATACCCCGACACCGCTATCCAGGAGTATTGCGTAAGTGTTAATATTTATTCAACCCTATTTGAAATTTTTGTTTTGAAAAGTTCAAATTTAAATGATATACTTATATTTTACTGGTTAATGTAGGTGTAGGAGCGGGTGGTTGAGTGGGTGGATACCGGATTTGGATCCTGTCTATCTACACTATATAGACCTGTCAAATAACTCATTTTCGGGATCTTTTCCTTTAAGTTTGGTAGGAGCTGAGAGCATACAAATGTTTTTTCTGTTCAACAACCGCCTTAGCGGTAGCATCCCTCCATTCTATTTCTACAAGATGGCTTCTTTGCAATTTTTTAATCTCTTAACAAATAAACTTGAAGTAAAACTTCCTTTGTTCCCGAACAATAATTCATATTTAGAAATCGTTGATATCTCAAGTAACAACTTTTCATGTCATATCCCGGACTCATTCGGATATCTCAGTAATCTCCGCAACAATAACCTCACCGGAAAAATTCTGATGTCTTTACAACAATGCAAACAATTGGTAGTTCTTGATTGCAGTGAAAACAAATTATCAGGCGGCATACCGACATGGATACAAGATAGTTTCCCATTTCTGAAAGTCCTTCGTTTACGGTCTAATGGATTTAGTGGAAATATCCCATCTTAAGTTTCATATCTCACAAACATACAAGTTTTGGATCTCGTACGCAACAATCTCTCCGGAGTTTTGCCTCTATCTTTTAGGAGTTTCTGAGCTATGGTGACAATATTTAATGTTAACAATGCCATTTTATATGATTATTAGCTTGTATAAAGAGAATTTCATAATAACAACAAAAGGATCGGATCTCTCCTCTAAAACCCAGCCTTCTCTCTCAAAACTCCAGCCATCTCTCACCGCCGACCACCCCCAGCTACCTTTGTAAACTCCTCATCCTCTCCTCTCTCGCCTGATGTCCTTTTCTTCCCCCGACCCTTCTCTTTTGTTCCAAGTTTACTTCTTTGATTCCAACCCACATCATTTCCCAGATGCCTTCGTCTTCACTAACCACCGGCTTCTAGGCTTCAAGTTCTTAGCTTCACTCTAAACCCATCTACCTCCTTTTGCTGCCATCCGCTTCTTCAACTTATTCCCCACCTCAACCTCTCTTTCTATTTTCACCCAAAACGTTACATCAAAAGCTACAAACAAGCTACCCTTGAGCCCAATTCTTGCTAACCCTATATCGTTACCAACTGAATCAAGGATGAGCCTCTCCGAAAAGGAACACTCAAGGGCCCCGAATCCGGTGGAGATCAGCAAAAACACGACGAGGACCGCAGGATTCCCAGCGGTAAGAAATATAAGGAGAGCGTTGGGAATGGGAGACTGGGCCTGACTTCGTCGACGAGGTCGCCGGCATAGCACATTTTAAGGCCGGAGTCGAGGCAGGTTGCTTGGAGGCAGGTTTCTAGGACCTCTGCGAGAGTGAATGGGGGCCTCGTAGGCAAGGACCGCCACCAATGCAGCATAACGTCCTTGCCTCCAATGCCAACTCTGATGGGGACGCCTCTTGGCCACAGCATAGAGAGGCCAGAGCAATAAGCAGGGGGGTTTCTCTGGGTACTTTTCCCTTTGACAAAAGCAAGGAGGTGATTGGAGAGGGGGAATATCTTCGTAGGATAGCCGAGGAAAGAAATGAAGCGTGAACCCCGACGACTGAAGGACTGACGCTGGGAAAAGCCAAGGTTAGCGACGAGGAAGGCTGGACTGTGGTGCAACCAAGAGCTGAGATGAAGCAATTGCGTCGCGGTGGAAAGGTGGGAGAAAGCTCAATGGGGGTGATGGAGCTCAGGATCTCCTTCAGATGTTGTCCTCTGTTGATCTGTCGCGAGCGTTGGTGAACGACTGAAATTGATGTTGAGGATTGTCTCTCAGAGCGTGTGGATCTCAGTAGGTTTGATTCGAGTTGAAGCCGAGCTACCTGCATAAGAAGTCCCGGGATGGTTGTACCACCGTGGACCCTCCGACGATCAAATTAGCCGAGATATTTTAGCAGAGTGGCGGCTTATTGGAATGAAATTGCGTTACCCGAGTCATCTGATAGAGAGGTTTTTATAGCGGTCGCCTGGAGCGAACTGGCGCGAGATATCCACCGTCGGTTACGCCCTGGCGTTACGCCTGCGTGAATGATGGGTTCCCCCCGTTAATGACGAGATACGCTCGTTAATGGGGGATACGACGGCGTGGAATGCAGGATTGTGGGGCGGCGGATATTTCGCTTCTGGCGAAATACGCGGAGCCGTGGCGGAGGCGCTTGAGCTTTGCGTTCTTGGTTGTTCGGTAGAACCGAGAAGGCTTAACTTGGCGGGAGGCTCGAAGGAGAGCGGGAGGCTGAGGAAGCTCGGCGTGTAGGAGGGCTCGGAGGCGAGCCAATGGTTATTTACATGGCGAGCACATGAATGTTCACGGATTCCTCGGAGGTCGGGTCTAGCCACGGGACGATAGCCTGGGGGACGCCTCCAATGTGTGGTGCTTGCCATGTTTCCATGAGCCCCTGGACACGTTATCTACCACGCGTCATGATCTGGGGAGTTCCCACTTATGAGCATCATCATTAACCCTCCACTCTCGTCCCGGCCTATTTATGGGTCGGGTCGAGAGTGGTCTAATCTGTCTTCTGGGCTCAGCTTGTAGTCAAGAACCTACCAGCGCGGATCTCCGAAGCGGTTAGGCGTATCTTCGATGACGTCAGCAGATCAGGGGGAGATCGTGCATTAAAGAGGGAACGCCGATTCGGTTGTACGTCCATTGAGGCGCAGGCCATGTGTCTAATGCAGATTGACGGACGTGACGGGCTGTCGCTATCACCTGCGCCCGAAGGGACGTCTCTAATGTTTGTTTGACACATGGAACGTCGACGGCTGGCGGGCACGAAGCTTCGTTTAGGCGGGAAACGATCTGAGCCATCGGATGCATCGCCCAAGCACTATAAATAGGGGTGGGATCCCCCCAGGGTCTACACTTTCGCCATCATTTTCCTTTCGCTGCGAGAGATAGCTCGGCGCTCCGTCATTTAGATCGGATCCCTCGCGCTCTTCCCTCGGAGGACTCCTTCTTTTGAATCGGTTAGATGTCTTCCTCTGAGGAGTCTGTTAAGATAGTTAGGGTAGAGTCTACGGAATCTTCTCCTGCTTCTTCCTCTGCCTCATCCGAGTCGGTTTCCCCTCATAGAGTTAGGGCCACCCGCGCTGCTTGCTGTCAAGCGACGGTTAGGGTCCCCAAAGTGCGCATCGGGAACGCTCGTGATGCGCCCTCCCTCCTAAGAAACGTGGACGAGCTCACTGAGATTCGGGCTCGTTTCTACATTCCCCTAGCTATTCGTTTCGTTTAGCTAGGGAGGACGAAAGGGCGGATCAAGTGCAGGGTAAGGAGATTGCTTTGTACTTGGATGCATTCTAGGCTGGGATGCGTCTGCCCTTTCCTCCCGAAGTATGCGGGGTACTATGTTGCTTCCAACTTGTCACGGGCCAGCTAATGCCGAATTCATGGAGAATTCTCCTCGGGTTCCTGGTCCGGTTGAGACTTGAAGAAATCCCTTTCAGCTTGACCCTTTTTACTTCCTTCCTTTGTTATAAAAATCATCCCGACACTCATAAGGACGAGCCGAGCTGGATGAACATTTTCTTCAAAAAACACAAGGGAGGGACGGCCGGGTCGGAGGTAGTAGTTGTTCCTTCTTCCATTCCCGGATGGAAGGAGAAGTTTGTATTTGTCGAGCCACCCGAGGGCGAGGATTGGCCTATGCCTGTGCAGTGGCATAGGGCCGACCACCTGCGGGTGAAGCGGTCGTCCTCTCCCGAAGCAAGGGCGGTGTCCATGTGGGAGCCGATCCAGCGGGTCGACGTTTTGCTTTCCAAGCAGGCCCTTAGCTGGGCCGGGCTCAACCCCGATCGATTCGTGGGTAAGTTAGGAGCTTGGATGATTTGTCTAGACTCGAAGATTTTTCTTTTGCTCTCTTCAGCGTCACTAACTCCCTTTGTGTATTTTTCTTTCTGCAGAGCAAATGGACCGATCCAAATTCTTGGCTGCCATAGCCGCAAAGAAAAGGAGGAAGACCGGGGGCGCTAGCTAGTCTCACCCCGGTTCGAGCCCGACCCCTAAGTCAGCCGCACCGGCTAAGCCTTCCGCTGCGCCCCGAGCTCCGGAAACCAGTCGCGGGGAAAGCCATAAGCACGCTCGGGAACCGGAGCCCCGGACGAGAGAGGTGGAGGATGAATCTGAACCCTCCCCCCGAGGTCTCCCTCAAGAGGTACAAGAGGACGGTATCTCGATCTCCGGCCTCCCCGATCCTCGTGCAGGAAGGGGACATCTGTTTTGAGGTGCCTTCGGTGTTTTCTGTTGCCGATAGCTTGCTTTCGGAGATGGAACGATCGGCCGGGTGCACAATTCCCCGGGGGACCCTTAAGGCCCAAGCGGCCGCCATCGCTCAGAAGGCTGTACAGGTCAGTATCTGCTTTCCGTTGAGGTTTTTGTCAAGTATTTTTTCCTTGGCTCTGACGCTTCTAACCCCTTCCTCTACTTTCCTCAGGTCCTCCAGCATTGCGCCCTCATTGTCAACATGGAGTCCGAGAAGATTGCCCCGGTAATGCGAAAGGAGGACGAGTCGTCCTCGTGGTAAGAGGACCTGCGCCTGGAGTTGCAGCAAGCGAAAGAGAGGATCGCCGCCCTCGAAACCCGGGTGCCCGCCGAGGAGGTAACGAACTCCAAATGCAAGGATTCCATTCGACTTCTGAGTGAATCCAACAAGGTCGTCTAGGCTAAGTTGGAGGAGGCTAAGATGCTTAACGCCACGATGAAGAAGTGGCAGGACGCCTGTAAAAGGGAAACCATGGCGGCGAAGGACACGGTGAAGCTCGCCGACCTCCGGGTTGCCAAGTCGGTGGAGAGGTATAAGGTGTCGGGACAGTTCTACGCCGACCTTGCCGACGCTTCAGCCATTTTATTCACCAGGCTCTCGACGTTGTCAAGGCGTTGATGTCGGGGTTTGCTGACGGTGAGCTTTGGCTCCAGTACCCACTCTCCGAAGATGAGCCGCAGGGAGAGACCGTCGGGAGTGCCGCCGGGGGAGAGGCTGTCGGTGGGAGTGCTGGAGATAATGCCCTTGGTGGGAGCACCAACCCAAAAGCCGCCACCCCGGTTCCCGACGCTGGCGTTGTGCAGATTGAGATCCTCCCCGGTCCCAAGGCCTGAGCCTTCCTGCCTTCTTCTTTCTTTTTCTTAATATAAATTTTGTAAGCCTCCGGGCGCTTTTTGTATGGCTGAGGAGCCCATAGTATCTTGTACAGACTTTCAGATCGTAAATAAAACCGTTTTTAATTTTTCTTCGTAGCAATGTTTTCTTGTGCGAGCACTTGAGCTTGTTGGTGTTTTCCTCGTCCCACGGGTCAGGCCGTAGGTCGATGACCAATCTTCAGATGGCGATCGCCCGTTGAGTGTAAGCCAGTTAATCGCTAAGTGCAGGAAGGTCGGTTCCCTCCCGCCCCCGAAGTTGAGATGGCGATCGTTCGCTTAGAATACATCTAAAGATCCTTCAGTGTAAGTAGGTCGAGATTTGCCCATTCCTTCGAGTCGGACCGGCGACCACTTCCATTAGCGTAAGTTAAATAATAGCTAAGTTAGAAATGGTCGACGGTGGCCTCTGGATGGGGCTTCGGATCCTTAGCGTAGATGGGTAGAAAGTTACTCGCTAAGGATTAACCGAGCAGGGAAGCTGCTCGGTGGCCTCTTGATGGAGGCTTCGATCTTTAGCGTAGATGGGCAGAAGGTACCCGCCAGGGATCGACCGAGTAGGGAAGCTGCTTGGCGGCCTCTTGGTGAGGGCTTTTGATCCTTAGCGTAGATGGGTAGGAAGTTACCCGCTAAGGATTGACTGAGCAGGGAAGCTGCTCGGTGGCCTCTTGATGAGGGCTACGATCCTTGACTAATGGATAGGAGCTACCCGCCAGGGATTGACCGAGCAGGGAAGCTGCTCGGTGGCCTCTTGACGAGGGCTTTTGATCCTTGGCATGGATGGGTAGGAGCTACCCGTCAGGGATAGACCGGGCAGGGGAGCTGCTCAGTGACCTCTTGGTAAGGGCTTTTGATCCTTGGCGTGGATGGGTAGGAGCTACCCGCCAGGGATTGACCGAGCAGGGAAGCTGCTCGGAGGACTCTTGATGAGGGCTTCGATTCTTAGCGTAAATGGGTAGGAGGTTACCCGCTAAGGACCGACCAAGCAGGGAAGCTGCTCGGTGGCCTCTTGAGGAGGGCTTCGATCCTTAGTGTAGATGGGTAAGAAGTTACCCGCTAAGGATTGACCGAGCAGAGAAGCTGCTCGGTGGCCTCTTGATGAGGGCTTCGATCCTTGGTGTAATGGGTAGGAGCTACCCGCCAGGGATTGACCGAGCAGGGAAGCTGCTCTGTGGCCTCTTGACGAGGGCTTTTAATCCATGGTGTGGATGGGTAGGAGCTACCCGCCAGGGATGGACCGGGTAGAGGAGCTTCTCGGTAGCCTATTGAGGAGGGCTTTCTCAGACTTCTTCTTGCTTTTACGAGGCTTCGTTCAATCTCTCTCGATTTATGAGAAGAAAATCTGGAAGAGCGACCGTCACGGGCGACACGTAGTTGAAACACACAGGCGAGGCGAGGCGCTTCGAGATCCGCATCGTTCCGACTTCCGTTGATCGTGAGATACGGGATGGCCGCCACGCGGCAGCCCTGTATTGGGAAATATGAAAATATCCCAATATTCGCGCCGATGCACGCGTAAATTTCGGCCCCTGAGGATTCTGTTGAGGCTATAAATAGAGAAGGTATGCGGGTTTCTTTTAGTGTTGGGAAACTGAAAATGGCCGGGTTCATCTACTCCATCGGAGAGATCATCTCCCACAATGACGTGTACCTCTATGATCAGGAGTGCATAGAGGAGACGTACCAAACTGTGATCGAACGCATAGAAGACCACTTCGGCCGCCTACTTCCCCGGCGGTCGCCTTTCCTCCAATTGCTCATGTACGCCATTTGGAGGATGTCCCCGGGTTTGTTCAACACCTTATCTCCGCAGCTGCAGGACGAGACGCTCGATAAACTGCACACGCTCTACATCCGCGGCCTCATCTCGAAGAACAGACATGATCAATCGGTGGCTCTTCTTTTGGAGTGTTTCCAAAAGAGGCAGATCACGGACTCTTGCCCGGCGGGTGGGAGTTCCGGTGGCTCCGTGGCGTCTCGGGTATGTGGGCAGCATCAGAGGGAGCGGGCTAAAGAGGCTAGGGCTCGGCTGACGGAGATCTCCTCGGAATACCATTAGCAGTGCTTTCTTGACCCCCTACCCCCTCTGTTGTAATTTTAATTTTTTTGTGTAAGGCTGGGGAGCCCATAATACCCTTGATGAATAAAATTCTTCTTTTGCGACGTACTATTATCTCTTTTTTATCCTATTTTCATATTTGAGTATGTTCATAAAACGAAATCCGTGACTTTTGAACCAAGGAAGAGGGAAACATATTGAAGAAGTTTCTTCTAATTCAGAAGACTTAGAAAAATTTACATCGCTTTGGCAAAGAAGAAACACATATTCACTGTTACAAATTTCGAATTCATTTATACAATTTGAGCTTTTCGGCGTTGTAAGGTCGCAGAAACTTGCGTCCCCCGCATCCTGTAAGCGATAGGCTCTACCGGGAAAAACCTCGGAGACAAGAAATGGGCCGTCCCACTTCGGGGAAAACTTATGCAGTTTGCCTTGGTCTATGAATTCGTTCTGCCTTAGGACAAAATCTCATGTTTTGAAGGCGCGATACTTGACTCGTGTGTTGTAGTAGCGAGCAGTTTGTTGTTGATAAGCGGCGGCTTTGATCTATGCTCGGTCCCGCTTCTCTAGCAAGATGTCCAGATTAGTCTGGAGCCCCGAGGTGTTTACTTCGTCGTCAAAGTGCTCGAATCTGTAACTGGGCAGTCCAATCTCTACTGGGACCATGGCCTCGGTGCCGTAGTAGAGGCTAATAGGGGTCTCTACGGTAGGGGTCTTCTTCGACATGCGTAAGGCCCATAAAACCTGTGGTAGTTTCTCGACCCAGCTGCCTTGTCTTCCTTCCAAACGAGTTCGAAGAACTCGAATTACGTCTCGGTTAGCGACCTCGGCCTGCCCGTTGCATTGAGGATGCGCTACCGCGGCAAACTTCATTAGTATGTGGTACTCGTTGCAGAATCCTTTGACTTTGTCGTTTTCAAAGTTCATCCTGTGGTCGGTAACAATACACCTCGGGATCCCGAACCAGGATATTATTTTGTTCTGCAAGAATTTGATAGTCGTGGTGACATCCGGTTTTCTGATGGGGACGGCCTTGATCCACTTCGTAAAATAGTCTACCGTGACGAGGATGTATTTATGCCCGCCCGTGCCAGTTGGGAGTTGGCCTACCATGTCCATTCCCTACTGGGCAAACGGCCAGGGGGATCAGGGCCATTAGCTCAGTAGCCAGAAGATGGGGTATGCTGCCATGGAGTTGACAGCTTTTGCATCTTCTGACAAGCTTCTGAGCGTCTTGATGAATCGTCGGCCAATAGTATCCTTGGAGTAGCGTCTTCTGGACTAAGGTGCGGGCCCCTTAATGTACTCCACTGGCCCCTTCGTGAATCTCACGCAAGACGTAGTCGGTTTCGTGGGGGTCGACGCACCGAAACAGAGGTTGCGTGTAGGACTTCTTATAGAGGTTTCCATTGCTCCAGACAAAATGGCGGGCTTTGGCTCGAAGGCAGCGTGCTTTCCCTCGATCTTCTGGGAGTGTACCTTCCTTCAGGAACTCTACGAGGGGCTTCCTCTAATCCCGGCCTCCCTCCTGAGTAGTGTATACTTGAAGTGCTGCCTTCCTGTCTTCCACGCTAGTCCATGGCAAGACTTCGAAGAGGATATTCCTCTTATTGTTAGCCGTATAGGAGGGGGCTATCTTGCTCAGGGCGTCGGTCTGAGCGTTTAGGTGCCGAGGAATCTAGTCCACTTGAACTTCGTCGAAGTCTTTTCGTAGTCTATTTACCTCGGCTAAATACTTCACCATTATCGGCTCCCGGGCCTCGAAACGACCGGTCACTTGGCCTACAACTAGGGCGGAGTCGCTGCGAATTCGGATCGTCCTCAGCCCCACTCCGGAGGCGACTCATAGTCCAGCTAGTAAAGCCTCGTACTCCGCGGCGTTGTTTGAAGCTCTGAACCCGAACATCAAAGAGTACTCCATCTCTGCCTCGTTCGGGTCTCGGATGATAAGGCCGGCGCCGCTCCCCTCCTCGGTAGAGGATTCCATCGATGTAGAGGACCCAATCGAGGATGGAGTCGGGCGCCTCCTGGACGGAGGGTCGGGACCCGGGGACGGGCGCCGACGTTGCCTCCTTGTTGGGGATAGTATATTCGACAACGAAGTCTACCAGGACTTGTGCTTTGATAGCTTGCCTTGGACGGTATTTGATGTCGAATTGAGATAACCCCCACCACCATTTCTCCAGACGATCAAATGACTCGGGGGAGACGAGAATAGCCCGTAGGGGATGCTCGATAAGGACGAGGATAGTGTGTGCTTGGAAGTAGTGCTGTAGATTCCTTGAGGCCATGATAAGCGCCAAGACAATCTTTTCTATGGACGGGCACCTTGTTTCCGCGTCCTTAAAGACGTGTCTCACGTAGTAGACCGGCTTCTATACTCCTTCGACTTCTTAGACGAGCACCGAGCCTGCAGCATGATCAGACACCGTAAGGTACAGCAGCAGCTCGTCTCCCTCGACAGGCCGGGTGAGCAGTGGGGGGTTTCCAGGTGCACCTTGAGTTGCTCGAAAGCGCTCTGACAATCCTCCGACCATTTGAACTTTGGAATTTTCCTCAAGGCTTTGAAGAACAGGAGACACATTTCCCCGGACCTCGACATGAAGCGACTAAAGGCAGCCACTCTCCTCGTGAGTCGCATGATCTCCACGTTGCTCTTTGGTGTGTCCATGTTGAGGATGGTGCTGATCTTCTCCGGGTTAGCCTCAATTCCTCGGTGGGTAACCATGAACCAGAAGAATTTCCCGCTAGTGACCCCGAACGCCCACTTGGTGGGATTCAGCTTCATTTTGTACTTGCGGAGGATGTCGAATGTCTCACCAAGATCTTTGGCATGCTCGTCCGACGAGATCGATTTGACGAGCATGTCGTTGACGTAAACTTCCATGTTCTTTCCGATCTGCAGTTTGAATATTCTGTTGACCAGGCGCTGGTATGTAGCTCCGGCATTTTTGAGGCCAAAGGGTATCACTTTGTAGTAGTATACACCCTGGTCCGTTGTGAATGCGGTAAGCTCCTCATCTGCCGGGTTCATTCAAATCTGGTTGGTTCATTCAAATCTGGTTGTAGCCGGAGAAAGCATCCATGAAGCTGAGCAACTCATGGCCTGCCGAGCTTTCGACAAGCTGATCTATCCGAGGGAGGGGATAGTTATCCTTCGGGCAGGCCTTGTTGAGATCTGTGAAGTCGACGCACATGCGCCACTTCCCGCTTGCTTTTTTAACTATAACCACATTCGCTAGCCATTCCGGCCACATTTCGAATGAAGTTGGCTGCAAGCAACCTATCGACCTCATCCTCGATCGCCTTTTGTTTGATCGGAGCGAAGCTTCGTTTCTTTTGCCTGACGGGTTGGGCTGTCGGGTCGACCCCGAGCTTGTGCGAGATTACCTTGGGTCGATCCCGGGCATGTCGGCGGGCACCCAAGCGAACACGTCCGTGTTTCCTCGGAGAAAGTGGATCAAGTCTTCGCGCCGGGCTCCTGTTAATAGGGATCCGATCTGTACAGTTCGTTCATTGTTCTCCTCGACGATGGGGACCTCTGTTTGCGCCTCCACCGGGGCCCTTCTGATTTCTTTTTGTTCGTCACGGGTATCCGAGGACCCCTGGAAATCACTCATGCTTCCAAGGTCATTGCTTCGCTCCACGGAGGTGGATGATGCTGTGAAGAAAATCTTGGTGATTTGCTGGTTCCCGTAGGCCCAGCCTATTCTTCCTTGATCCAATGGAAACTTGATCGCGAGGTGGTAGGTCGAGATTTGGGCCCGAAGGGAGTTTAGGGTCGGACGTCCCAGGAGGATATTGTAGGACGATAGAATCTTGGCGATGATGAACTCCACTGGTACGGTTCTTGTTCATACCAGAATATTGCATTTTAATACCGCTCATTCATTATCTATTTTTTGTATATATCGGTACTATTAACTAGTGTCTGCTCAGTAATACAGATTACAAGTATCCGTGACAAAATGCTGGAAATACACTTAAAATCATGGATATATCATTTGTGAGCCAACACTGCAACCAGAACTGGAAACCGACCGATATCCAAAGAGTTTTTGCGAATAAAATGTGTTCACAATATTTTGGTCTAGCATGTGTGTACACATGCTCTTTGGCATATGGACCATGATGGGGCAGCCATGAATCATGGCACAAGTGGGCATGGTATGATGTGCTTTAATGGTGGATTCAATGCATAAAGTGTTGATGTGATTCATAGCTACAAGTTTCTCTCCAAGCCCTGAGTGCATCCAAAGTCTCTAATGACCAAGCAAACAATATCAGAGTGATGTAGGGGACAAAACAAGCCAACACACGAAGAACGAGCCTAGGAGCTCAGATTTGGGCCGAGATCATGACCTATGTGGCCGGCCCCATCTGCCCCAAATGCCCCCAGTTTCTCACAGCCCCTTCCCTGATGCCACCTCATCATGTTTTTATTGTTTGTTTATTTTCCTTTTGAGCCTATATATAGCAGATAAGTGTGTAAGGGAGAGGTCTCTCACATTTTGTATCATTCTTTTGTCTAAGCTTTGTTTCTCTTTTCATTTTGTATTTGTACATAACTTCCCCTTGAGTTCTTTGCCTTAACTTTATCTTGTAACCTCTTCATTGAGCTTGCAAGGTTAAACTTTGGTTATTGATCTCAAAGGTTGTATCATTCTTGAAGATCAATAAAGTATTCTTTTGTGCCTTCATTTGCCTTGTGTTTTTAGCCCTCTCTTGATCTTGCAATCTCTTAATTGAGCTTGCAAGTTTAAATTTGGGTTATTAAACCCATGGTGTGTAATGTGCTCTTTGGTTCCTAGTTGTTCTTACTTGCTTTTCTTTCTTGCTCTTTTATTTCTTGCATTTTCTTTCTTGCAACTTAAATTCCATGCTTTACATTCTTGCTCTTTTCATTCCATGCAATTTACTTGTATTGTTTTCTTTTCTTTTCTTTGCTCATCTTTTCTTTGCTTTTTTTGGTTTGTTATTGTGAATGCTTTGTAAATATTTGTTGTTAGGAAAAGAAACCGATATTGTAAATTAAGCTTTCCGTTTCCCATTTTCTTTTCCCGTTATTTTTCATTGAATTTCGCCCAAACCTTACACAAGCGCTCCGTTAGGCACCCTACCCTACCAAGACATCGGTGATCCCTAACCGCAACCGGTTGCGTACGGTTTTGCCGGAGGCGAAAGCAAGAGACATGAACGGAAGGATAAGGGTCAATAAGCCGGATTTCTTAAATACCGTGCTTAAGTACCCTAATCCACGTTGTTGCCGATTGCTCTAATTTCAATTGGTCAAGACTCAGCTCAAAGGACTTGAATACGGATTTCCTTAACTTACACTATCCTACTTATCCTAACAAGCGTTTACTTTGCATATAACACATAGGATAGATATGAACAATTCCGCCTACGCGCATTAACTCGTATGAACAAGAACATAAAACGCTCCGTCTCCCTGTGAATCGACCCGTGCTCAACTGGCTAGCTGCAAAGCGATGCCGTATTGATTGCGGTTAACTTTAATTCTTCCAATCAAACGGCGCCGTTGCCGGGGAGACGGTAACGTTTTTATTCTTGTTATTTCGGGTTAATCATTGTACATCTCATTTATACTTCTAACACTATTTTAAAAAACAAACATAAAAATCAAAAATTTCAAAACCAAAACAAAAAACTAACTAAACTAACCATTTTGTTCTCTGGAAATTGGACCTGCTTGCACTCTGTAATTCAACTAAAAAAATCAAACAATATCAATGAGATACCTATAGAACATTGTGACACTAGAAGAAATTTGGAACCTAAAATCCAAAATCTAACCGACGACTTTCCCTTCAAATCTGAGCTCGCCGGCCTATTCTTCTCTTTCTGCCTCCAATTTTTCCTCTGTGCTCCAGTGTTCTGTTTTTGTCCCATTTTTATTGTTTGTTTTTTTATAATTTTTAGTGCGCAGGTATTTGGGCATTCGTATCGCTTTTCCGCACCAATATCCGTTTTTTCCGACATTTGTAGATTTTGCGGATTTGTGAACTACGATCATGGGGAGCAAAGTGTACATTCTAAACTAAGGTGATTGCGAAGTACAGTGCCAAAGATCCGGGTAGTTTGACCCGCGCAAGCGAACTTTTCAAGCTATTCGGATTTAATTCAAACGGGGGTTTCTTAACCCGAAAACTTATCAGTATGTATTTCTTAAACACCTTCTTCTCAAATCCGATGCATCCACTATAATATCTTTACAGGATTCTTTGCAAGTTCACTTTCAAACGCCAAACTTGACTAACCCGTATTTGTTGCAGTGCCGAGCTTAGAGTAAAAAATGATTGTTTGATTCTTTGAATAATTTTTTTATTTGACTTACGCATTGCATCAATTAATACGGGCTTAAGGGCAAGCGAACCCCACAACATACGGTAAAGGATTTCATCACCTTTTCCGTGGCCCACAAATCACGAACTTGAGCATAACGATTACCCGCACAAATTTTAAAAGAAACTAGATTTTAAGCCTTAAGGACTTCGTGCTCACTAGGAGAAGTTAACTGTGTTTAGAACACCACTTAATGGTATATCGTTATCGGGGTGTCTAGCAAAGTGTTCACGGCAAAACCACCAAAAGAGAAAGGATTATTTAATTAAGGACCTTCGCGAAAGCGTCGGAAAACCTCCCCTTATCTCTGCACTTACCCGGCCTCGTGATCAGTATATCTTGAGCCCATTTCTCTACACAGTTTTACTTCGACAATCAAGTTCTTGAGCAGGTCTAGTTGACCTAGGTGAACCCTAGACCGAGTAGGTGCGTGGTATTTTTTATGTCGTGATTGTTTTTGTCCAGATTCTTTTTGTGTGTATATTTCATTCTTTTGTTAATAACTAACTAAAAAATAAAATAAAATAAATCACCTTCTTTTTCCCCTCCTTTTCTCTTATTCTTCTTCCTCTCTTCATATTATGGGCACCCCACCTCGCAAAACTCTTGCCGAACTTTGGTACCCACAAGTAGACATCTGTTCTTACGGTTCTTATTTTGGCCGAACCTCGAACGATCCATCCTTGCCCAAAATTTCATTGAGAGATCGGATAGACGCGTCTAGGAAAAACAATTGGACTCCGCAATCCACTTCGTATCAACCGTTTCAAATATTCACCCCTTCTTACGTTGATACCCCTTTTGAGAATCCGGTTGTAACTCCGAAACCCATGTCCATTGCTGAACATATTGAACAATCCCGTAGCCGATCTTTCACTCCTTTTCCCACTTCAAATTCTTGGAATCAACAATTTCATTCACCTTCTTATCCGTAAGTTGATCCTATCCCTGTCCAACCAATCAATTCCTATCCATCCTACCTAACTTTTGCACCTTCCCTAGACATTGCTTCTTAACAGCCTTTTGGGGGTTTCCAGTATCCAAACAACTTCGAATATTTTACTGAAACCCCGTCATAACCTATGTCTAGTGTAGAACAGTCGTTGGAAGACTTTAGGGTAGCGTCATGCCAACAGATCATGGATTTGAATGCGTCCATGGCCGCCCTCATACAATCTAGTGAACCGGTAGCTAGTTTTCAACTAGCTCCAAATTTTCCAATGTATGATGAGGCGGTAGGACAGGTTGAGAGTTTGAGTAGAAAGAGTGAGCTGTACACCCTTCCAAATCAAACATACCCATTGCAAATTGAATCCCACAACTCCTGTTTTGAAAGTCTATTGAGTGTCCCAAATAATTTATCAATTGAAGATAGAATGATGAATGAGTTATGCGACTTTGTAGTATTTGATTTACTCGATTGTGAAGGGTCCATCCCAAGTGAAACCAATCCCAAACCTTTTGACCTCTACACCTCCATCCTAAAACCTGAATTGATTAATATCCATGCTTTTGATGAGGTGTCTGAGAAAATTAATTTTCACTTGATTAAGGATATTGACGATGGGAATATTTTGGATGATGAACCCGCAGTTTTGGATGAGTTTTTCTCTCCAATTCATCATCCCGAATCATTAACTGTTTTTCCCGAACTCCATATGCATCTGGATTTTGATGATAAATGCATGGATGAGCTTAACTTTGAGGAAAATTTTGAGGATATTCTTGAGGATGAACCAGTTTTGCTTAATGAGTCGGATTTTCCAATTCATCCTATCCTTTTCATCGACTGTGTTCACCCTCCTGAACCTTTAACTGTTACCCTTCCTCAAACAGTTCCCTCCATTCTTTCCATTGTTCTGACCTCGCAAGAAACCGTATCACTTTCATTTACTATGTCTGGTTTACCGAGTTCGGCGTACCCATGTTTTCTCACGAATCTTGAGGGATTTGACCCCATCTCTTGACGGGTTGATAGATTAGCACAATCGCTTTTCACACATCGGTCATCACGAATTGTGCTTAATTATTCACTCCATTTTCACCCTCAAGTTCGTACTCCATTTCTTTTTTCCCTTCCGCCATTCTTCTTCTAATATACCAGGACCATATACCACTTCTACCCGCATACGGTCTCGCGTATTCTCCATTTATTTCCTCTCCGCATTGTTTCACCAACCAACACACTACAGAGATAGAATTTTTGAATGGTTGGTGCTCACTTTTGGCCTGTGTAAGGCCCTGTATAGATTAATACTGTTCTTTCCCTAATTCTGAACTTCAACGCTTAAACAGTGGAAACACCGTTTTACTTAAGTTTGGGGGGAACCTTTTTGTGTATATATATTTTTGGTTTTCTTTTTGTTTTGTATATATTTCTTTTAGGGAGCGCCGACAATTTTGACCCTCTTGGTTTAGCCTGACAGTGAGGGCACTGTCAAGTTTAAGTTTGGGGGTGTGCTCGGTAAACTTTCTTCCTTCGCATTCATTTGTATATTCTGCATTTACATTCTTATATAAAAACCCATAAAAATCGAAAAAAATTACAAAAATATAAAAACTTTGTCGTCAAGTTAGCTAATAGGGTAACTTAGATTTTTTCTGAAAGTTTAGTTGATACATTAGAAATAAATAAATTCTAGGCTTAAGAATTGAAAACCCTAAAAATAACCCTCATTCTGTTTAACTTTGGTAATTATACGTCCTTACAGTTTTTTTGAGAAGTAGGTAATCTTGAGTTCAGTTCTTGAGTTAAGTCAAGATGAAGGGAAAGTATTGAAGGTTTACTGAAGGATAAGTCTGAAAAATAGTTTCTATTCTTGAATTCAAATTTAGAAAGTATATACCCTACAAACTGCACATACACACACCTTGAAACTTGTGATAGTAGAGGATACCTAGAAATACTCTTGCCTGAAAACCTAGTATAAAAGAAAAAACGGTATTTAAAACTAAACACCAAAAGAGCATCAGTGAAAAATATATCCGATCTTGAAAAGCAAGAAAAAGAAAAAGAAAAAAATAGAATAAAGTCAAGACCTGGAAACTGCTAATTACGCTTTAAGCACACACATTCAGTAATTGGCCGTTAGTGCCTCAAGAAGCATTAATAGTCGTATGAAAGGTGTGTAAGCAACACCGTCCATCATTTAATGAAAAGAAGTAGTATTAGGTATTAGGGCAAAAGTACTATAGTTTGAATTGAATTCTTGAGTGTAGGGACGCAAATATACACACACGTAGGGGTATACAATCGATGTTTGGAGGAAAGATAAAAATGAAGAATAAGACTTATATTTTCTGTAAAGTTGATAAAAATCCCTGATTTGAGACCGCACTTTAGAAGGAAAACTCAGAAGATACCAACATCTTTTAAACTTTTTTGGAACGTATAGGATCTGGGGATAAATAGATAGGAGGTGTGAAAAATAATGGTTGGATATTTCTAACTTAGGATGATAGAATTTCTAATTTATATACTAAACTGTAGAAGTAGAATCAACGTTAACTTATGAAACTAGCTTGACGGGATTTTGTGGGTAGTATCCGCTAAAAACCCTCAGGAGACAACACTCCTCCTACTAGGGACACCTAGAGGTTTATCGGCTTGTTGCATGCGCTCAGTGCAATCACGTTCCTTGCGAAAGTGAGGCTAGGATTTTGTTTTGCTCGGGACGAGCAAAAGATAAGTTTGGGGGTATTTGTTCATACCAGAATATTGTATTTTAATACCGCTCATTCGTTATCTATTTTTTGTATATATCGGTACTATTAATCAGTGTCTGCTCAGTAATACAGATTACAGGTATCCATGACAAAATACTAGAAATACACTTAAAATCACGGATATATCATTTATGAGCCAACACTGCAACCAGAACTAGAAACCGACTGATATCCAAAGAGTTTTTAAAAATAAAATGTGTGCACAATATTTTGGTCCAACACATAGCATGTGTGCACACATGCTCTTTGGCATATGGACCATGATGGGGGAAGTGGGCATGGTGTGATGTGCTTTAATGGTGTATTCAATGTATAAGTGGTGATGTGATTCATAGCTACAAGTTTCCTTCCAAGCCCTGAGTGCATCTAAAGCCTCTACTGACCAAGCAAATAACATCAGAGTGATGTGGGGGACAAAACAAGCCAACACACGAAGAATGAGCCTAGGAGCTCGGATTTAGGCCGAGATCATGACCTATGTGATCGGCTCCATCTACCCCAAATGCCCCCAGTTTCTCACAGCCCCTTCCCTGATGCCACCTCATCATGTTTTTATTGTTTGTTTATTTTCCTTTTGAGCCTATATATAGCAGATGAGTGTGCAAGGGAAAGGTCTCTCACATTTTGTATCATTCTTTTGTCCAAGCTTTGTTTCTCTTTTCATTTTGTATTTGTACATAGCTTCCCCTAGAGTTCTTTGCCTTAACTTGATTTTGGAACCTCTTCATTGAGCCTGCAAGGTTAAGTTTTGGTTATTGATCTCAAGGGTTGTATCATTCTTGAAGATCAATAAAGTGTTCTTTTGTGCCTTCATTTGCCTTGTGTTTTTAGCCCTCTCCTGATCTTGCAACCTCTTAATTGAGCTTGCAAGTTTAAGTTTGGGTTATTAAACCCATGGTGTGTAATGTGCTCTTTGGTTCCTAGTTGTTCTTACTTGCTTTTCTTTCTTGCTCTTTTCTTTCTTGTATTTTCTTTCTTGCAACTTAAATTACATGCTTTACATTCTTGCTCTTTTCATTCCATGCAATTTACTTACTTGTATTGTTTTCTTTTCTTTTCTTTGCTTATCTTTTCTTTGCTTATTTTGGTTTGTTGTTGTGAATGGTTTGTAAATATTTGTTGTTAGGAAAAGAAACCGATATTGTAAGTTAAGCTTTCCGTTTCCCATTTCCTTTTCCCGTTATTTTCCATTGAACTCCGCCCAAACCTTACGCAAGGGCTCCGTTAGGCACCCTACTCTACCAAGATATCGGTGATCCCTAACCGTGACCGGTTGCGTTCGGTTTCGCCGGAGGCGAAAGCAAGAGACAAGAACGGAAGGACAAGAGTCAATAAGCCGGATTTCTTAAATACCGTGCTTAAGTACCCTAATCCACGTTGTTGCCGATTGCTCTAGTTTCAATTGGTCAAGACTCGGCTCAAAGGACTTGAATACGGATTTCCTTAACTTACACTATCCTATCTTATCCTAACAAGCGTTTACTTTGCATAAAACACATATGATAGATACAAACAATTCCACCTACGCGCATTAACTCGTAAGAACAAGAATATAAAACGCTCCGTCTCCCTGTGGATCGACCCGTGCTCAACCGGCTAGCTGCAAAGTGACACCGTCTTGATTGCTGTTAACTTTAATTCTTCCAATCAGTTCTTATGCGGCCTCCCTCCCCAATGTTAAAGAGGAAGGAAACTACACCCTCTGCCGGGATGGAGTGGTTAGTAAACCCCGACAGAATGTGGGTGGTTCGCCGCAGGTCAAACGCGCCGAGCCCCATAAGCAGGAAGCAGTCATAGAAAAGGATGTCCGCCGAGCTTCCCGAGTCGACCAGTATCCTTTAGAGCTCGTAGCGGTGGACCCATGTTGTAATCACGAGGGGGTCGTTGTGAGGCAAGGATATTCCGTGGAGGTCTTCGTCAGTGAAAGTGAAAGGCTCGGCTGCTTTATTTTTCTTCCGGGGCTGGTCGCTGGTTCCATTGACTGGTAGGAGGCGACGAATCTCGCCGGCTCGTGCACCTCCCGAAGAGACGGCCATGATTTGGACAATCATTAATTCGCCGGGAGGGGGATGGTTTTTTTGTTCCCGGTCTGCCTGTCACTTTTCCTCTAAGTACATCGCCAGGTGACCCGAGCGAATCAATTCCTCGATATAGTCGCGGAGTTGTTTACAGTTCTCGGTCGGGTGTCCCTGCAACCTATGGAAGGCGCAGTATGGGCATCGAGTCCGTTTAGCCACTCTATTGGTGACTGGAGGGAGCTTGAAGAATCGCTCGCACTTCGCTTCCTCCAACAGCTCAGTCTGAGAGATGTTGAACGGAGTATACTCCTGGAACTTCGGGGAGTATGACTGGTTACTGCCGAAAACAGAACACAAAACCGCGTAGGCCGTCTTGCCTGAATTTAGGGGCAGATGCTATTTAGTTTTATCCTTCCACCTCTATGAAGGTGCCAAGTTGATTTATGGCACCGTGTATCGAAGGTTTAGACAGATGCGGCCGTTGTAGCAGACTTCGTTAGATTCCCCCTCATTGTGAGGGGTTTTTGATTGTGGAAACGCTCTTCCCTGCATGCGCAAGCCTCTACAGTTAATTACGTTACCGCGTAGCAATGACCACTTTCTCTTTCTCTAGAAGTTCACTTCTTGTCGTGTGTGTTTGTTTTATTTTTGGTTGCTCGTGGATTGTATATGGAGACTAATTTGTGTTGTCGCCCGTAGGGCGTGGATTAGTCCAAATCCGTATTTTCTTAGATTTGGGTTTGGTTTGATTTAAGGACCGTTAACCTTGTTTGAGATTAAGATCGACTTAAATATTTATTAAGGATACATTAATCCGATATTGGACTAAGATCTACTTAACGGGGGTTCGGGATCACTTTTGATCCAATGAAAGAACATTTGGGCTCTATCGTTTTAGTTTAAGGACATTGCGGTCCATAACTAGTTTCAGGACATTACGGTCTATAGCTAGTTTAAGGACATTCATCCATTGGGATATGCTTATGGGTTTGAGAATGCATCCAAGAGCTGTTGGTTGTCGGGACCCTCCACCTCTCTGACATCGTTGAAGAATTACAACGACATGTATCAGAGGTGTGGAGAGATGTTCCCTTGAACCGAACTCCAGATTGAAGGGAAAGATCATGGTGTAACGAACATCATCTTAGATGCCCTATGTCGGGAGATCATTGGTCATCTTTGGAACTAAGATCGATTTGGGGAGACCTGAGTATAAGAGGGCTCGGTTGATTGATGGTCCAAAAGGTTTTTGGCCTCAGGAGACTTGGCTAATTTGGGCTAGGGCTGGCCCCCTCACAGTGTTAAACACTGCTAATTGTTTGGCGCTCACGTGTTCCCACGTGATACTCTCAAGTAGTGTTAAACACTGAGATTTGGAGCGCTCACGTGTGGCACGTGAGGCGCCTGATCATTGGGCACTGTTTCTTTGGGCTTATTCCCTTGTTCTATACATATAAGTGTTAAACACTTGAATTTTATAATCATCACATGAGGCGTCCCCAAGTTGGACACTGCCTCGTTTGGATTTATCTTCCTATTCTTTTCTAAGTGCTAAGCACTACTGGAGGTCACGTAGGATCACGTGACCCGATCTCATTTGTTCCTTTTCGTTCCTCAGAGGTGCTCATGTGGGAACACGTGATCTGTTGTTATAGCGTTAAATGCTAATATGCATGGAATTCTTGATCTAAGTCTTGAGAATTTCAAGTCCTTTGTTTTATGAGAATTAAATTCTTATGCAGGGTTAAACCCTAGTTTTATCAGAGTAATTAAATTCCTATGTCTTTAGAAGAATCAAATTCTTCAAACTTAGATCTTTCCTCCAAGTTTTGGGACTGCATAACAGAATCTCCCCAATGAGAATTAAATTCTCAACTTGTGGGGAGATCTGTTTCTGCAGATCTCAACCAGAAGAAGAACTAAGTTCTTTTTTGGAAGAGTTAAACTCTTGTAAAAGCATATGAAATGATCTCTAGGTCTTTTCCTTCACCTAGGGTTTCTTTTTCTTCAAAGAGAACTCATCTTGTTCTTTATTTTCTCAAATTTTAGGGGGGGTCTCTCTCTTTCTCTCTTCAGCCTCGAGTCCTTTATATAGTAGAGGCAAGTTTGTTGATTTAGTTAAGGAAATATCTCATCGAGAGATTTTTGATTGATTCGGGGATTTTATCCACCGTTGGATCTTTGATCCAGGGACTTCTGTTTTACAGAAAACATTTGTCTTGTTTTTAACAAGACTGGGAAAATATTTTCCCATACAGAGCTTGTTCTGTATCTTGGTGATTTTTAATCACTGTTGGATCTTTAATCCAACGGTGTACTTTTTTACAGAGCACAATCTTTCTTGTTTAGAAAGATTGGGGAAATAGTTTCCCTTACAGAGCTTATTCTGTAGCTTGGTGATTTTTTAATCACCATTGGATCTTTTAATCCGACGGTGCTCTGTTTTACAGAGCACAATCCTTCTTATTTAGAAAGATTCAAGGACATATTTTCCAAATAGGATTTGGATCCTTATTATTTAGAATTTAATTCTATCGGCATAGAAAGCAATTGGAAACCCTCACGTGTAGCACGTGACCCATAACTTTAGGCCGGTTTGGTTATATGCAGCAGTCCCAGAGAAAGGTATCATGTGTTGTCACGTGAGCCTCTCTGGCCTGTTATTTGTTTTAGAAAGGCGCCTATATACTTTGTATATAGATGCCCATGTGTCTGCATGTGAGAATCAACTTCAGCCCTTTTTGTTAAGCGTAATGCTTATAATTTTTGCTTTCAAGCGCATCACTTGTGGGCACGTGATGCTCTATTTGGGGATTTTTCCATCGCTTTTTATTTATTTATTTTTTATAAGGGAAAAATGGTTTTGGCCGGTCGACCCTCTTCTTCTCTTCTCTGCCCCTCTTCTTTTGGTCGGCCTGGTGGTCCCGGGGTAGGTTTGCATTTACTTCGAACTCGAGTTGGATTTCTTGCTCGGTCCAAGCTTTTACCTCGGCCATGGTCCTAGGTTGCGCTAATGCAAAGGAATGGAGTCACTCCTTGTGCTTAAGACCTGACCTCAGAGCTGTGATTACAGTCTCATCCCGGTGCTCGGGAACTTCAAGAAGAGCGTTGTAAAAGCGAGTGACATATCCTTTAAAGGAATCTTTGTCCCTACTCTTTATAGTGAAGAGGTAATCGACGGTCCACTTCTGTCGTCTGTTCCCGACGAAATGTCCGAGGAACTGGGCGGCCAGCTCATCAAAGGTAAAGATGGAGCGTGGCGTGAGCCTTCGAAACCAGTCTCGTCCAGCCCAGATGAGAGTGGCGGGGAACGCTTGGCATTGGGCAGTGTCGGAGTTGTCCTGGAAGCTCATACCAGCCGTGAACGCGTCGAAATGATCTTTCGGGTCGGACTTCCCGTCAAAGAGGGCCACTTTCGGATGCTTGTTTCTGGATGAGACACGAACAGCAAACAGCTCTTCAGTGAAGGGCTTCGTAAGTGAGTCGGCGGCATACCTGGCCACCTTGTTTGAAGGATGACCATCCCGGTGTATACCCTCGATTTTCTTTTCGAGGGCGTCGAGATGGTCATGGTACCCCGAGGATTCGGCGTAGTCGGAGTTATGGCCTTTCCCGCTGGCGGCCTACGCCTGGATGCGGCTCCGGTTCCGTTCTATCAGGTTCCTTAGGTCCCCTGGCATGGTCACTCTCGAGTCATCGCGGCGAGTGCCGCCCGCGCAACCCCTTCGAGGGAGAGGGTGCCGGCCATGCCTGGGAGAAGGCGAGCTGACCAACATCTCCTCGGGAAGGACGGGAGCACGATGGGCTTCGGTGCGGGGGCTCTTTCATGAGACCTCGGCGTGGAGCTGTGGGGTGTCCAACGGCCCATTGAATCGGTCGCTGCGGGGGACCTGTGGCCACCGGAGATAGCAAGACGCTGGTCAGTGGTGCCAGCATAGGCAGTGTCATCTCCCCCTCTGCGGAGGTCATGATCCCGGGAAGGGGGAACAGCGACTTGGGGGGCTTGGCCCGCCGTTTGGACGCGGACAAGGGCATCCACTATGGATGTGAGCCTGTCGATCCGTGCAGAGAGGGCATAGATGGCGTTAGGGGGAGGAGTGGATACGTCCGCGCCTTCGTTGTGAGGAAGGCGGCGGATTGTGCTTGGATCGTCGCAGTGATCATTCGCCATGAGATCGAGATCGGAAGATCAACTTTCGATGAGTGGAATTTTCAGAGTTCCCACAGACGGCGCCAACTGATGGAGGTCAAGATCTCCTTCAGATGTTGTCCTCCGTCGATCTGTCGCGAGCGTTGGTGAACGGCCGAGATTGATGTTGAGGGTTGTCTCCCAGAGCATGTGGATCTCAGTGGGCTTGATTCGATGTGAAGCCGAGCTACCTGCATAAGAAGTCCCAGGGTGGTTGTACCTCCGTGGACCCTCCGACGATCAAGTTAGCCGAGCTATTTTGGCAGAGTAGCGGCTTATTGGAATGAAATTGCGTTACCTAAGTCGTCTGAGAGAGGGTTTTTTTATAGCGGGCGCTTGGAGCGAGCCGGCACGAGATATCTGTTGTCGGTTACGCCCCTGGCATTACGCCTGCGTTAATGATGGGAACCCCCGTTAATGACGTGATACGCTCGTTAATGGGGGATATGATGGCATGGAATGCAGGATTGTGGGGCGGTGTATATCTCGCTTCTGGAAAGATACGCGGAGCCGTGGCGGAGGCGCTTGGGCTCTGCGTTCTTGGTTGCTCGGTAGAACCGGGAAGGCTTAACTCGGCAGGAGGCTCGAAAGCGAGCGGGAGGCCGAGGAAGCTCGGCGTGTAGGAAGGCTCGGAGGCGCGCCAATGGTTATTTACATGGCGATCACAGGAATGTTCAGGGATTCCTCGGAGGTGTTGGCTTTAGTGCCCTCAAGGCAATTATCATAGTCGCGGACTTGTGATTATGATGATTGAGTGAGGACCTATACCGATAAAGCAGTCTTACTCAAGATGATAGTATGCTAACTGGTTTGTTTTTTATCATCATATACATGTTGATAGAGCCCATAGGATTCTTACTTGACTGCCAGTATTATGATGGCGATCATATAGGTGGGAGCTGGGGTCTATAAGCACATCCTTAAATGTCCCTAGTCGTAGGAGTATCGAGACCGGGCATCGATACTCCAGTGTAGACTAGTGTATACTGATCGAGACCCCGACGAGGGGCGGTGGCCAGGTCTCACAAGCCATTGGTGTTAGTTTGTTCACCTAAGATAGTATACAGGTGCTCATTGGGTTATGAGTACACTGGACGGACTCGCCGGGAACCTGTTAGTTGGTATTATACCTATTGTCAGATAGCAGTTCCCAGGTGACATGTGTACAGGTTAGTCTGTCGACCTGAGATCATCATTTGTCTCGTGTGAGTTCCTACTGTGCTTTGATTACTACCCTACCACGGCTCAAAGGAGTCGTGCAAACAGGTTTTAGTTGGGTACAGTCTCGAGCCACATGAAGGCAGTGATCGGATCGTCGGGGATTCGTCTCTCCTGGTATTGAGGGTTGATGTCGCGTTGTGTACGGATGACCATCACTATAAATCCGTGGCCACGGTAGACAAGAATTATCGATCCAGGATTGATAGTTTCTCAGGTGGTGATGGGTTTCATACCGACACTAAATGTCGCATTGTTAGGGGTCTGACTTTATCCATCCCCTAGAATCGATATGTGATACTCTTAGACGAACAGACCGGACTGTACGGATATTGTCACCGTCAGGCTCAGTAGGGGTTCTGCATGAGTTTGCTCGTCGGCCTCCCTTTCGCTCAATTCCTGGGTAGCCGTTACGTACAGCTAGTGCCACTGACGTGCTTGTGGTTAAACCCACTACCAGCGTATTGACGAGTCTTTAGAGTCCCACATAGAGGGTTTTCACTGTTCAGAGGATATGGTGTACATGTCGTATGTTGGTACATACGGGTGTCCGATTAAATATGAGCACTTGCTACGCAGACTTTAATCGGACGGTTGATAATGCTAGCGGCTTAGGATTAAACAAGATTATTAAATCAGGTTTTTGATTTAATAATTTACATATGTATTTATATATATGTATTCTAGTATTATTGTTCGCTATTAATTTTCTCTCTTGGCTATTCGTATTTTTGTACGAATACGCGTATATGTATTTCAGTACATGTACCGGGAAGTAATCCGTATTTTATACGGAATAGCTTTTAGAAGTTTTGCCACCTCATTATTGATTTTCCATTTATGGAAATTCATTTGTATCATAATGAGGTGGAGGGTGTGAGGTGGCATGTGCATAGTATTATGCATAGTCTTAAGTATGGAGCAAGGTATGGTTTGTGCTTTGTTTATTCATTAATTGGTGAGACTTTTTTTTGGATGGGAGAGAAAGAGGGGGCCGGCCAATTTCTTGAGGGAACGGGGCTCATTTCATTTAGTTGATGGTTTTTACATTATTACATTAGCTCTCTCTCTCACTCTCTCAAGTTCACCAAAAACACTTAACCATTTTTGTTCATGCAAAACCTTCATCACCTCCATTCTTCTTCTATGGTTGCTCCATGGACCACATGAGATGAGAGAAAATTATAGTGACACTTTCATACACCCCCACTCTCCATAGCTAGCGACTTTGGAGCGTCGGTTGTCTCGTTCGACGAGGCTGGAGCTTACGCCGTTTCCCTCGGATGGATCATCGGAGATGGAGGAAGACCGGCAACCAAACATCATCAAAGGATCACTAGGAGGTTGGAATGAAGACCGAAAGACACGGATCAACTCGGTATAACGATTCTAACCTCTTCTTAGTTTGCTAGTTTAGGGTTTAAGGTCGATCCGGGATTCGGATAGCGGTAGCGCCGGTTTCTAGAAAATTTTTGTTCCGCATTTTGGCCGCGTTTTGACGGCCGGGGCGCTGCCGCAACCCTTCAGGAGGTCGGGTCTAGCCACGGTACGATAGCCCGGAGGACGCCTCCATTGTGTTGTGCTTGTCCTGTTTCCGTGAGCCTCTGGACACGTCATCTACCACGCGTCATGATCTGGGGAGTTCCCACTTACGAGCATCATCAGGGGGTGATGTCGCTAACAAGAGGAAATCCTTTGATGATATTTACTGCTACAATTACGGCGAGCATGGCCATTCTAGGGCTACTTGTAAGACTGGGGAGATCTTCTACTCTTGTCACAAACACGGCTGCAATGCCCAGTTCCTTTGCTCCCAATTATTCTTATTTGAATAATAATTTCTTCTATATTTTCTATTTAATCTACTTCATATTTTTTAATCCAATTATTTTTCCTAATTAAATCTCTATAACTTTCCTAACCTAATTTCTATTCTAATATCTACTATCCAAATAATTTAACCCAAGTATTTTCAAATATTCCTTGTCTCAAGCCCAAAGCGCAACTCCCTTATCTCAAACCCAAACCCAAACTCTTTTTTCTTTCTTTCCCTCTTGTTTTGGCCAGCCCTTCGCCTTCTTCCTTCACACCTCAACTATCATTTTCTCTTCTTCAAATTTTGAAATCTCACAAATCAAAATTAATGGTTTCCCAATTAACACCCATAAATCCCCATTAACACCTCTTTATTCTATCTTAATTCCCATTTAATCCCATAATTTGTTTTTATTCCTATTAATCTCTCTCACACACATTCTCCTCTCTCTCTGTATATATCTCTCTTTCTCACCCTCTTCGAACACCCATACCCACACCCCCGATCATCTTCGCCGTCTTTTCTACACCGCCGGCGATCCCTCCAACGGCCCCGACATCACCGTCGACCACTCTTGTAACACCCTAGTTCATTTATAGCAGTTCTATTTTGAGTATTTCTTTATCTATGGTATTTTTCCTGATTTATTGTGTTTTGGGTGCGAATAGTGTATTTGACATCTGTATTTTGCATCCGACTCGACCCGCTTGCTGGAAACCCGTCTTGATTTATATTTATGATTTGTCCCGGTTTGTTATGTGGATCCGTGCACTTTCTTTTTTTTATATACTGCATACTGGCATTTTATCTGACAAATGCATATTTTCAATATAACATTTAAAGTCAAGTAAAATATTTTAGAAATATATAACATGGCCTGCATGATACCCCTAACCCTGTCGTAGCATCCGCGCATCTTGTTCTCGTCCCGTTCAGTGAAACGGACCTGTTTGGATGGCTACGTGCACGTGCATGGATCCGTTCTTGGGGGTATACTTTTTCGTTACCCGGTTATCCTGTTTTAATATTGGTCGACACGTATATTTTCCATATTTTAAAACTAGATTTTTAGACCCGACCCGGGTATATTTTGGACTATTTTTGTGTTAACCAAAATATAAAATTTTATTAATATTATATTGTTTTAACTATTCAGTTACCTATGTCTAAATTTTTCAAACTAAAATATTTTAAAGATTTTAAAATCCTTTTTTAGTAACAGAACTCCTTCTCTCTCCTCTCTCTCTCTCTTTCTCTCTCTCTCTCCTCTCGCGATCACTGTTCCTCATGAGGATCCCGTCACCTCCTCCTTGCAACAATCACCTCCCTCTTCTGTTTTCTTCTTCTCCTTTAAAAAAAACCTACGCCCCCACGAGATACCCACAAAACCCTAACTCCGCCGTCGATCATCTCGCAACCCCAGACCTTATCATCACCACCTTCTCCTGCATCCCCTCATCACCTCCTCTCGTTCCCCCTCCTCTCGTTCCCCCTCCAAACCCAAGAACCCTGCACCAGGCCGAACCCGATACCTACGACTTCGTCTGAACCCTCACTGGAGCTCCGACCCCGCCGACCTCACACCCTCATCACCACGACCTACTCCATCTTCCTCTCCATTCTCCTTTCCCGACTCTCCCCTGCAAACCAGACCCAAGGAACCCAGGAAACCCCCACCGCACACACACTGCCTCGCCGGAAAACCCGTCGAAGTCATCACCCTCTTGCCTTCTTCTCTATCCCAGAACCCCAAACCCAGAGCACCAAACCCACAACCTTCTTCTTCTTCTTCTTCTTCTCTTTCTTCTTCTTGATTCTTGCTTTTCCAGTGATCACCGCCAGAGCCGTGCTGCTGCTGACGATCCGAGTAATCCAGCGGACGTCCCCAGCCAGTGTGGTTACCTTCTTGCCTTGCCTGGTCCTGTCCCGTGCGCGCGTGTGGTTATTACGACATTTACCCGACGTCGGACGTGCCGTACGCATCCGTCGTGAGATCCGATCAGGCAAGTTTATCTTGCTACATGCTATAATACATATTTTGCATCCATATGAATAAAAATATCCCATGTTGATTGCATTGTACATCCATATTACAGTTTTACTGTTTTCGGATACCCGTATGCATCCATATCATTTATTATATATGTAGCTGTATCTACAGATCACATTAATTCATATTACTGTTACATTAGTACTCCATATTTGATAATGTGCATCATACATAGTCATGAAGCTGTGGTTGTAACCCCTGATAGATAATTGTGCATCCATGTTTTATTGTGTACCAATACCATTAATTATATATATCTAGTTGCATGCCATGCCATATTAATTCATATTTCTGTTACATTAGTACCCTATGCTTGATAATATGCATCCTACATTAGTACCCAAGGCTAGTCTAGCCTCTAAAGGGTAGTGGGCAACGATGGATGATGTCAGCAGCATCATCCCAAGGCTGGCCTAGCCTCTAAAACTGATCAGTAAAGGCATTGAACTGTCGAGTTACAAGTCAGGTTTCATCATTGATTTCCCCATTACCCCAAGTATATATGTTCAAGTCAGGTATTAAATAATCTAGAGCTAATACCAACACAGGATCAGGCAGGTACAAGTTTGTCTGAATAGACAACAGGAAATGTCCGTAGGGACAACAGGTAAAGTTTGTTGGCATGAGTAACAAGATCAGGTAATAGGTAAAGGCATGGTACATCAAGTCAAGTCAAGTAATGTATATAGGTGTCATGTCATGTCAAGAGTTGCACGGTACCATGTCGTGTCAAGTAATAGGTGTAACAAGTCATGTCAGGGTGTACAAGATGTCATGTGGGTGCTCATAATCAAACTAGCATAAGCATGGGTACACAAAACAAGCATGGGTACTAATAGAACAATAAACTGGAACATGTAATATGATATGCAAATAGGTACATATTAAACTATATGGATGTACGGTTATCGATTAGAGTTAGGGTTATGGTTCCAACATTAAGTATCATACACTTAAATGAATATGGAATATTAAAATCACATTAACATGTATTAAATGACCTAGTGATGCAATTATATATATATAAAAATAGGTTAAATGGATGCAAACGGGTGTTCGATAGGGTAGAAACTATTAAAAGGTACTATGGGCTATGCAGATAATTATTATGTGATTTAAATATGGATGGGGGTCCTATGTATGGTAAACTAAAATGCAACGGGTATATTTCAAGTTCCGAATCTTAAAGATATAAACGGAACATCGAACTGTTGAATTAGAACATGTGACTTTAGATTCGATCTATAGGTTTAATATGTAAATAAATAGTTATAAAATCATATAGATAGCATGTAGCAAGTTTTACTTGCCTCGACGGATCGCGATACGGTATACGGAACGTCACACGTCGGCGAGAAAAGTCGCGACGCGCGTACGGTACACGGAATGGGTCCAAACAACGCACAATGGGATCACATGGGTCAGATATCCTTGTCACTGGATTGCAAAGGGGTGACGGCGTCGACGGTGATGATCGGCGAAGCTCCGGCGAGGGTGCAGGGTGCTCGGGTGATAGGTTAGGGTTACACTAGGGTTTAGTTTTGATGTAGGTTGGGGTTTAGGTGTAGGGTTCTGGCGTTGGAGGGAGAGCAGAGGAGAGGGAGGAGATGGCGACGGCGATGGGAGATGGTCGGTGGCGATGGAAAGGCGACGTTGTTTTCTTTGGTTTTCTTTGGGTGTGTGTGCAGGGGGAGAGAGACTTGGGAAGAAGAAAGAAAAGAAGAAGAAGATGAAGATGAGGGTGATGAGGAGATGAGGAGGGTGTCGACGAGGGTTGAGGGCAGAGGGAAAAGATAGGGTTGATGGAGGCGGCGGAGATAGAATGGGTTCCTCGTGCTCATGGGCTCGCGTTTAAAAGAGAAGAGAGGGAGAAAACAAGGAGGGAGGTGACGGGATCCAGGGAGTGGTGACGGGAATCGAGAAGCGAACAGTGTTCGCGAGAGGAGAGAGAGAGCGCGCGAGTGGAGAGAGAAAGAGAAGAGAGAGAGAGAGAAAGAGCTGCGGAAAAGAGAGAGAAAGGGAAAGGGAAAGAGAGAGAGCTCGTGGGGCCCGGTGAAAAGGAGAGAGGAATTCTGATTGGCTCGTGGGAAAAGAGAATTGGGTTAGGAAAATTATAAAAGATTTTAATAGTTTAAAAAATATTTTGTTGGCTGTAAAATCTTTTATGCTGTTAAAAATATATTTTAAACGGATTAAAGAAATTTAAAATAATTAGAATTTGGCGGGATACAAAATAATTCAGAAATGCGCCCGGGTCGGGTCCAAAATTTTAGATTTGAAATACGAGAATTTTATGCAAGTTCCAAAATTTAAAATGATGGATTATGTAACGAAAAAGCATACCCCCAAGAACGGACGCACGTACGTGCGCGTAGCCATCCAAACACGTTAAACACCACAAACAACACATACGGCAACAGAAATTGGTATAACTGAACTCGGTTGTTACAGCCTGATATACCACTGCTTGACATGTTAACCGATCCTGTTTCTAATGCCGACAATCCTGACATGTTGTCTTGATGGACGTTATTGTTGTCTGCATAGACAAAAGCTGTACCTGCTTGATCCTGTGTTGGCATTAGATATTGATTGGCAATATCCGACTTGAACACATAACCTTGGGGGTAATGGAAAATCAAGAATGTAACCGAACGTAACTCAAAGGGCTATTATTTTGTTTGCCGTTTTTCCGGGCGTTACGGAATAATCCTGTTACCGTGGTCCCGTGGGGGCATGAACGGGGCATAGACCGATGGGTTACGATGAGAATTACATTAATTGATTTCGAAGACTTTAGAATAGATAACACAGTAGTATAGTTTAGATTACCCACTGCACTTCACCTACACGTATACACTTCACTGTTCT
The DNA here is from genome assembly GCA_030015575.1 of Agapanthus africanus. Taxonomy (NCBI): domain Eukaryota; kingdom Viridiplantae; phylum Streptophyta; class Magnoliopsida; order Asparagales; family Amaryllidaceae; genus Agapanthus; species Agapanthus africanus. The sequence continues at coordinate 108,218,824 of CM057338.1, read as the reverse complement.
CTATCCATGTTTACTGGTTATATTCATGTTATCGTTTATACTCATGCATGCATATCCCATGTATCCTGTTCATGTATTATTGTTTGATATTATGACGCACTGACGTCTGGGTTTTGCATGGCCCAGATCCTCTATCTTTGTCGCAGGCCGATCAGGAGTACTTCAGTCGACAGGCCGAGCAGTGAGGATCGTGTTAGTATTTTAGTTTAGTTTTCTTTCAGTATTTCCATTTCCTGATGTGAGCCTGTATTTAGGACGTACTTTCCAGATTGTTATTGTTACTTGGATTTATTGCTTCCGCATATTATTTCTTGACTCGTTTATTCTGGCATATGGACATGTACTAGATAGTTTATTTTATTTCTACTGTTCTTGATATCTTATAGACAGCCGTAATGTGACTGTGGAAGGATGTTTCCTAGCCACAGGTAGCATGGTTGGCTCTGTCACATGCCGATCTTAGTGCACTCTGGGAAGTCGGGCGTGACAGGGTTTGTTTGGTATCAGAGATATAGAATTTAGGTTAATCGGGTTTGATTCTTTTGTAGTTGGGTATTGGACCCAATACACGAATCGGAAGATCCGTAATTAGGAACATGCCTTGCCACTTGGTTATCGTAATTCTTGAATCATATCTTTCTCCTGACCCCTGTCTTGACGATATGCAAACAACTTTGCATCTCGACTTGAAACTTTTGGTTCCCTATTGTTTCTCTCTAGGGTTTGGACGATTTGAACAGAGTTATGTGATTGTAATTATGAACTGCATTATGCTTACAATACGGTACTCTATTTGAATAACTTGGAGTCCTAGTCTTGATTTATATCCTTGATTTATGGTCATTATTTTACCTTGCTTCTCTCGGTTTCATTGCCTACCAGTTTATGTTCATCGCAAGTTTTGAATCTTGTTTATCATATTAATCCTCTTCGGTGTCTTGGTTTCTGGATCATGGCGGATAGAAATCTGTGATCGTACCAGAGGCGTGTTGATGACTCCACATTGCTTGGAGTAATTCGAGGGATGCTGGAGAACCAGAAGCGGCAAACCGAGATAAATCAGCGGCAAGCCGAAGCTTTTCAGGAAGGTTTGCAGACCGTCCAGCAGTCCGTAAACACTGTTGCAGCCAAACCAGTACAGCGTGTGGGTACCGTTGCGGATTTCAGAAGACTTGGTCCGTCCATTTTCACTGGTTTGGAGGAGCTGTTGTCAGCGGAGCAGTGGCTAGTCGATACGGAGAATCTGCTCGTTGTAGTACAGATTCTGGAGGACCAGAGAGTGGATGTTGTACACATCCAATTGGTGGACTATGCCCGTGAGTGGTGGCTTGTGGAAGAGACCCGTTTTTCCAAGCCGATCAGTTGGGATGCTTTCTCACAGAGTTTCTTGGAGAAGTTCTTTCCACAGACTGCACGGGAGGAAATGGAAGAAAAGTTTATCAGTTTGAAGCAGAATGGCGGATCCGTGGATGCGCACGCAGCTGAGTGGACACGGCTCAGCCGATTCACGGGATCTTTGGTTGCCAAAGAAGCTGATGGGGCGAGAAAGTTCATGCACAGTTTGGACGTGGAAATACAGAGGCACATTATATCTCTGGGATTGACCACTTTCTCGCAAGTGCTTAAAGCATACAGGGAGCAGCAGAGCTAATCAATGAAGATGGAGGGTGCGCAGCAGCAGGCATTTGTGGTACAGAAGCCGGCGTTTACGCCAAATCGAGTGCCTATACGCAGAGTTATCCCGGTGGACAGGCGTGGCATTGTACAGATGAAGAAACCAGTCTTGCCCGAGCAGAAAAGAAGGGTGTTTTGCGATTACTGCCAACGACCAGGTCACTATCGAAGAGATTGTTGTAAGAGGCTTGGACTTTGTCTTATTTGCGGATCAGCTGATCACACCATTGATACTTGTCCATCGAAGCTTCGTTTGAGGGAAGATGCTCAGAGGCCACCGCAGAAGCAGTTTCAGGGGCAGAAGCAGATAACCCAGGGACCTAATCAAGCTCGAGCCTTTACTCTGACGGCTGAAGAGGCCAAGACTTCGGATGAAGTTGTTTCTGGTATCCTACTTGTTCATGATTTTCCCGCATTAGCATTATTCGATTCTGGTGCATCCCTTTGTCTTATGTCATCCAAGTTTATTGCTGCACATTCGATTTCTTGCACGACCCTGTCTAGTTGTTGGGACATACACACTGGGAACGAGATGATCATATCTAGTAGTGAGTGCAAGGATTGTTCTATTGTGATTTATGGACGAGAGTTATTTGCAGATTTCTTGGTGATCGATACCGGTAGTTATGATGTTGTCTTGGGAATGGACTTTCTTGGCACTTTCCACCCTCACATTGATTGTAGGGCAAAGAAAGTGATTTTCCAGATTCCCAGACATCCGGAGTTCGTTTTTGCTGGAGAAAGCAGTTCTGTCGAGCCAGTCGAGTTTAGGGCTAAGCCGACAAGCGCCATTCTTTCGTCGATGGAAGTTGATAAGGAGGAAGCGCCAGCTGTAGTTCAAGAGTTTATAGACGTGTTTGAGAACATCTCGGGTTTACCACCAAAACGAGATGTGGAGTTCACGATCGATCTTGTTCCTGGTGCAGCGCCAATCTCAAAGGCGTACTATTCGATGGCACCAGTGGAGTTGGAAGAAGTCAAGAAGCAGGTTACCGAATTGCTAGAGAAGGGTTGGATTCGCAACAGTAATTCACCTTAGGGAGCTCCAGTTCTTCTAGTTAAGAAGAAGGAAGGCACAAAGAGAATGTGCATCAATTATCGAGAATTGAACCGGGTGACTATTAAGAACAAGTACCCGATCCCTCGCATTGGCGAATTATTCGAGCAACTCAGTGACGTGAGGGTATTCTCGAAGCTGGATTTGCGGTCCGGATATCATCAGGTTCGAGTTAAATCAGAGGATATTTGCAAGACTGCGTTCCGAACTTGATATGGACATTATGAGTATCTAGTGATGCCATTCGGAGTCATGAATACACCGGCGATATTTATGGACTTGATGAACCAAATCTTTTCACCGTTCTTGGACCAGTTTATAGTGGTGTTCATCGATGATATTCTGGTCTACTCAAGGAGCCTAGAAGAGCATGCTGAACACTTGAAGATCGCACTGCAGACTTTGATGCAAGAAAGATTATATGCAAACATGAGCAAATGCGAGTTTTGTCTTGAAGAAGTGAAGTTTTTGGGGCACATCGTATCCGGAGATGGAATCGCCATTGATCCCGAGAAGATTGCAGCAGTTCAAGATTGGCCGATTCCGAAGAACGTAACAGAGATCAAAAGTTTTCTTGGACTTGCAGGATATTACAGAAGGTTCATGGAGAATTTTGCTCGCTTAGCTGAGCCTTTGACCAAGCTTACGCGAAAGGAAGTACCGTTCGTATGGACGAATAGTTGTGCGTCAGCTTTGAGGCGTTGAAGCAAAGGTTGATAACCGCTCCTATTTTGACCGTACCAGACGGTTCTGGAGGATTGGTGATTCACAGCGACACATCTGGGAAAGGTTTGGGATGTGTTTTGATGCAGCATGGGAAGGTTATAGCCTACGCATCACGGAAGTTGAAGACCCATGAGAAGAATTACCCAACTCATGACCTGGAGTTTGCAGTAGTGATTTTCTCTTTGAAGATTTGGAGACACTACTTACTGAGCGAAAGGGTCGAAGTATTCACCGATCACAAAAGTCTAAAGTACATGTTCACACAGAAAGAGCTTAACATGAGGCAGCGTAGATAGTTGGAGCTGATGGCTGACTACGATCTTGATCTCAAGTACCATCCGGGGAAAGTTAATGTAGTGCCGAATGCACTTAGTCGGTTGCCAGCAATTCGGATGTTGACTGCACAGAAGAAGCTTATCGAAGATTTTCAGAGATTCAAGTTGAAGATCGTGCTACCGCATTCTTCGGTACAGTTGATGCAGCTGCAAGTACAGCCATCGTTGATCGACAATATTAAAGCAACGCAATCGCACGATCCAAGATTGCAGAAGTTTCGAGAACAGGTTGAAGCGGGGCTTCGAACGGACTTGTTGATTCATGAAGATGGTTCGTTGCGATATGGTAGCCGTTTGTGTATGCCAAAAGGAAACATTTGTGAAGAAATTATGAAGGAGGCGTGCAGATCCGCATATTCTGTACATCCAGGAGGCACGAAGATGTACCGTGATCTACGACAGCATTTCTGGTGGGAAGGCATGAAAATGGAGATTGCCCGCTTTGTAGCGAAGTGCTTGGTGTGTCAGCAAGTTAAGGCTGAATATCAAATGGTAGCTGGTTTATTGCAATCACTTCCGATTCCTCAATGGAAGTGGGAACATATAACCATGAATTTCGTGATAGCTTTACCGCAGAGTCCAAAGGGCAACAATGCAGTTTGGGTGATTGTTGATCGATTGACCAAGGCAGCTCATTTCATACCATTTCGAGTTGGTCAGTCAACGGAATCGTTAGCAGAACGGTACATGTAAGAGATTGTGAGATTGTATGGAGTACCTGTGAGTATCGTTTCTGATCGTGATACCCGATTCTTATCGCACTTCTGGAGGAGTTTACAGGAAAGTTTGGGGACGCGATTGAAATTTAGTACCGCTTATCATTCTCAGATAGATGGCCAGTCGGAGAGAACGATCCAAACTCTTGAAGATATGTTGAGAGCTTGCATGTTGGACTTCAAGGGTTCATAGGAGGATCATCTACACTTGGTGGAGTTTTTGTACAATAACAGCTTTCAGGCGACTATTTAGATGGCTCCATTCGAAGCATTGTATGGTCGCAAGTGTCGCTCACCCGTTTGTTGGGACGATATTGGAGAATGAAGATTGTTGGGACCGGATCTTGTTGTGCAAACAGTAGAGAAAGTTAATACTATCTGGAATCACATGAAGGCAGCACAGGATCGGCAGAAGAGTTGGGCCGATATATCGAGAAGACCTCTACAGTTCGTTGTTGGTGATCTGGTATTCTTGAAGATATCACCGACTAGGAGTGATTCGTTTTGGGAGTTGAGGCAAGCTTAGTCCTCGATTCGTGTGGCTTTTCGAGATCATAGAGCGTGTTAGAGAAGTGGCTTATCGTTTGGCCTTACCACCATCTTTGGCGAATGTTCATGACGTGTTTCATGTATCTCAACTCCGTAAGTATGTTTGAGATGAAACACACGTGCTAGATCATTCGGAGCTGACTGTAAGGGAGGATTTGACCTATGAGGAACGACCGATGTCGATTGTCGATCGAAGAGAAAATGTCCTTAAAAACAAGGTTATCCCTCTCGTACTTGTTTCTCGGGGGAATCGCTCTCACGGAGAATCGACTTAGGAATGAGAAGACGAGATTCGACAGAAGTTTCCACACCTCTTCGTGTAAATTCATGTTTATTTATCTTTTCTTATTCTTGGAATTTCGAGGACGAAATTATTTTTGTAGTTGGGTATAATGTAACACCCTAATTCATTTATACCAGTTCTATTTTGAGTATTTCTTTATCTATGATATTTTTCCTGATTTATTGTGTTTTGGGTGCGAATAGTGTATTTGACATCTGTATTTTGCATCTGACCCGACCCGCTTGCTGTAAACCCGTCTTGATTTATGTTTATGATTTGTCTCGGCTTATTATGTGGATCCGCGCACTTTCTTTTTTTATATACTGCATACTGGCATTTTATCTGACATCTGCATATTTTTCAATATAACATTTAAAATCAAGTAAAATATTTTAAAAATATATAACATGGCAAGCATGATACCCTTAACCCTTTTGTAGCATCCGTGCATCTTGTTCTTGTCTCGTTCAGTGAAACGGACCTGTTTGGATGGCTACGTGCACGTGCGTGCATCCGTTCTTGGGGGTATACTTTTTTGTTACCCGGTTATCCTGTTTTAATGTTGGTCGACACGTATATTTTCCGTATTTTAAAACTAGATTTTTAGACCCGACCCGGGTATATTTTGAACTATTTTTGTGTTAGCCAAAATATAAAATTTTATTAATATTATATTTTTTAACTATTCAGTTACCTACGTCTAAATTTTTCAAACTAAAATATTTTAAAGATTTTAAAATCTTTTTTTACTAATAGAACTCCTTCTCTCTCCTCTCTCTCTCTCCCCCCTCTCGCGATCACTGTTCCTCGTGAGGATCCCGTCACCTCCTCCTTGCTACAATCACCTCCCTCTTCTGTTTTCTTCTTCTCCTTTAAAAAAACCTACGCCCCCACGAGATCCCCACAAAACCCTAACTCCACCGCCGATCATCTTGCAACCCCAGACATTGTCATCACTACCTTCGCCTACATCCACTCATCACATCCTTCCTCTCTCCTCTCCTTCCCCTTCCAAACCCAAGAACCCTGCACCAGGCCGAACCCGATACCCACGACCCCGTCTGAACCCTTACTGGAGCTCCGACCCCGCCGACCTCACGCCCTCTTCACCATGACCTACTCCCACTTCCTCTCTATTCTCCTTTCCCGACTCTCCCCTGCAAACCCGACCCCAAGAACCCAGGAAACCCGCACTGCACACACACTGCCTCGCCGGAAAACCCGTCGAAGTCATCACCCCCTCGCCTTCTTCTCTGTCCCAGAACCCCAAACCCAGAGCACCAAACCCTTAGCCTTCTTCTTCTTCTTCTCTTTCTTCTTCTTGATTCTTGCTTTTCTGGTGATCACCGTCGGAGCCGTGCCGCTGCCGACGATCCGAGTAATCCAGTGGACGTCCCCAGCCAGCGTGGTTACCTTCTTGCCTTGCCTGGTCCTGTCCCGTGCACGCGTGTGGTTATTGCGACGTTTACCCAACGTCGAACGTGCCGTACGCATCCTTCATGAGATCCGATCAGGCAAGTTTATCTTGCTACATACTATAATACATATTTTGCATCCATATGAATAAAAATATCCCATGTTGATTGCATTGTACATCCATATTACAGTTTTAATGTTTTCGGATACCCGTATGCATCCATATCATTTATTATATATATAGCTGCATCTACAGATCACATTAATTCATATTACTGTTACATTAGTACTCCATGTTTGATAATGTACATCATACATAGTCATGGAGCTGTAGTTGTAACCCCTGATAGATAATTGTGCATCCATGTTTTATTGTGTACCCATACCATTAATTCTATATATCTAGTTACATGCCATGCCATATTAATTCATATTACTGTTATATTAGTACCCCATGCTTGATAATGTGCATCCTACATAGTTATGATATAACCCCTGATAGATATTTGTGCATCCATACTTTCACCATACATCCGTACCTTTATCGTGATTCGATACTTGCTACATTTTACTGTTGAGCACCCACTTGATGCATGTGCACTACTTGACATGACCTGATATACCACTGCTTGACATGTTAACCGGTCCTATTTCTAATGCCGACAATCCTGACATGTTGTCCTGATGGACGTTATTGTTGTCTGCATAGACAAAAGCTGTACCTGCTTGATCCTGTGTTGGCATTAGATATCGATTGGAAATACCCGACTTGAACACATAACCTTCGGGGTAAGGGGAAATCAAGAATGTAACCGAACGTAACTCAAAGGGTTATTATATTGTTTACCGTTTTTTCGGGCGTTACGGAATATATTGTTTGCCGTTTTTCCGGGCGTTACGGAATAATCCTGTTACCGTGGTCCAGTGGGGCATGAACGGGGCATAGACCGATGGGTTACGATGAGAATTACATTAATTGATTTCGAAGACTTTAGAATAGATAACCCAGTAGTATAGTTTAGATTACCCACTGCACTTAACCTACACGTATATACTTCACTGTTCTCTATCCATGTTTACTGGTTATATTCATGTTATCGTTTATACTCATGCATGCATATCTCGTGTATCCTGTTCATATATTATTGTTTGATATTATGACGTACCGACATCTGGGTTTTGCATGGCCCAGATTCTCTATCTTTATCGCAGGCACATGTTTTCAAGGCTCTGTTTAGTGTTTGGGTTAATGCCCTCATAAATGATTCGGCAAAGCTCCCATCTCGGGATGCCGTGATGAGGACACTGAACCAATAGATCCTTGAAACGTTCAAAGCATTTTGAAAATGGTTCTGTAGGGAGCTGGGAAAATTGATTCAGTTCGCTACGGATTCGAGCTGTCTTTTGTATTGGGTAAAATTTCTAAAGGAACACAGTGATGAATTCTTCCCAATTCGTAATAGAGTGTGCGGTAGTGTTATATAGCCACTTCTCGGCTATATCGCATAAAGTAAATGGAAGAAGTCGTAGACACATCGCATCCACTGAAAGTTGTGACGTACCCATCATTGCGCATACATTTTCAAATTTGGTAATGAAAACGTAAGCGTCCTCAGTCTCAAGTCCGTGGAATTTGGGTAAAAGATTGATATACTGGGGCTTAATCTCAAAGTTATTCCCGTTGGCTGGTGGTGTGCATAAGCAGGTCGAAAGAGGACCTCAAATAGGGTAGCACCTCTCCTGGAGAGAGATGCGGGGTGGATTCTGCGCACCAACGGACGGTGGCAGATTAGGGTTAAAGAAGTTTGATGGATTCGAATCCATCGGTGTGGGTGTGGTAGTGGGTAAAGAAAAGGTAAATGGAGAAATATCGACTTCGGAGTCGATAGGAGGTACGCGGACTAAACGGGCACTAGAATCCCGTGTCCAGCCTATCTTGTACTAAAAAGGGTTAGTACAAGTGGCAGCGTTGACTTATAATTAGGGGTAATGAATGAATGCGGTGCTTGCTTTGAAAAAGGGACGGATTTTTGAAAAAATGATGCGACAAAACAAATGCAACACACAAAAACCCTAGAATCTAATGGTCACCTAGGTCCGGCTCTAGACCGCTCCTAACCGCCAAAAGACAAGTCGCAGGATAGAATCCTCCACTGTCTCTTTGTCCCCCTGTGGCCGGATAAGTGCCAGGTAAGTGGGAAGGTACTCCACTACGTAAGTAGTGGGCCTAATTAAAAACCACTAGCCTTAGACACACTCGCCTTAGGCACCACAAGAAAACGCGGATAAGCAATGAATTACCTACGGCCTTCTCTTGTCCTAATTGAGCGCGACAGTCCTTAGAGTCATCTCTAGATATTTTTTAGTTAATGTGGGTCAATGCGGATGCAAGTTTTGCGATTTTCGGGGCCTAGGAAGGGTAATGAAATCCCCACCTAATTTGGATTTGGCCGTGCCTCTTAATATCCGTATTTAGAATGCAAACAACCAAGAAACAAAATCACGCACAAATTTAATTTTGCTTTTGCGGCGCTGCGATTTATTTGCAAAGAATCCTGCAGAAAATTATTAGTTGGAGCTAAAAAGAGGAGAGAGGAGAAGGTAAGAAATCACCTGAAGCAAAATTTTCATAGAGAACCCTCCACCAAGCCGCGGTTCCGCCGCATATGGGCCTTATTGCCGCGCTTCCGCGGTCTGACAATGGGAACACTGCACCAAATTTCACCAGGGAGCTTCTGTAGACTCACTCTGTTCTCTGGTATTTTCCAAAAAATTTCTTCAATTTCCAAACAGCTCCAGATTTCCTTGCAATGAATCACAACAAATCGTTTAGGGTTTGCACGAATTTTGATCTAAAAAAATAACAATGGAATAAATCTTTCAATTCAAACTATAATATGAAACGAATTAGCGCGCGATCCCCGGCAACGGCGCCATTTGATTGATCGTATATTTCCGATTGTGTATCAAATCAAATAGTCCCCGGCAACGGCGCCATTTGATTGTTAATAGTGTCTTGTATGTGTAAATCGAAATAAACGAATAAGTTTCTATGTGTAGGTAATATTGAATAAAATTCACAATCAAAGAATTATATTTGACCGCAATCAATTACGGTGTCGATTGTAGATCGTAAGCGAGTACGGATCGTCCACAGGGATTGTGCGATTCGTTTCTGTATTTAATTTGTTTGAATTGAAAAGTTAATCGAAAGGAAAAGAAAACATGATTCAAGAATTTATCGATTAATTCAGGTGTCACGATATTTAATCAAGAATCAAGAAACTGATAAACAAATCAAGAATCGGTGTTTTGATGATATTTCCAACCAAAATGTCAAGAATCTAAATGAGGCTCGTAGGAATCGATCGGATCTATAGACGTGATGTAATCTCAAGATTTCGTGTTCTTGTCCTTCGAAGGATTGATACTAGATCGATGATGATCGACGAGAGTTAGGGCTTTCTTGATGAAACTAGGGTTTCATCGTTTAACCCTTGTTCTTTCGTAGATATCATTCACATTCTAGCCTCTAGCAATTTCAAGAAACGATCATAACTCCCCAATCTCGAGCGATATCAATCAAGAAAGCATCGCAACGAATTGGGTCGTCGATTCTTGAACTTGCTAGGGTTTACAAAACTCGTAGGATTCAAGAATCGATTTAAGATATACTACATCATCATTCTATTGATCGTCTCGACTCCTCGATGAGCGGAGTATTACTCAAACATCATCACACAGAAAACATTCAAGAATTGACAAGATATCATGATGCAAGAATTTAAAGAAAACAAGATAAAAGAATATCACCTTTTATTTATATCAACAATTTGATTACAGTCGCTCAAGAACTACAAGAGGAAGAACAAAATTGTTGAATTGGCGTCGCTCGGCTCCGTGAGTCGCGGATCGGCTTGGACCACTTGCTCTGTTGAAGATCGGCTCGGCTCATAAAAGATTGCAAGGCTTCTTGCTTGATGGGTACTCGGGATCTTGGCTTTTGATTGGAATTAGGGTTAGGGTTTCACACAAGTCCTCTCACTAGACTTGTGGAAGAAGAAGATGAAGAAAGAGAGTGAATGGATCTAAATTGGCTAATGAACTAGTCAAAGATCAAGTCCTTTTTTACAAGTGAGCCTAGGGTTTTATTTATAGATCACCCAAACCCTAAGTCTTTGAGTTCCCTCCAAAAGTTTGTTGAAAGACTTCTAGAAAGAGTTTGTTAGGCTTAGCTTAGGGTTTATGCTAGGGTTTAAGAAGAAGTTTCTAGAATACAAGGCTTAGTTTAGTGTAGGAACAAGGGTTTGCTGATCTGGCAGAAGTCTCTGGAGTCTTCTGGAAATTGGAGTGTCTTTGTGAAGTGTAGGAGCTGAGCTAGGAGTTCTGCAGCAAAATTGGAGTGATGATCTGTCAAGGCCGCCGCGGAACCGCGGCATAAGGCGGCTTAGGGCCGCGGTTCCGCGGCCAAGTATGCTCCTTGGGGCTTGGTCTCTTTGCAGTGGTCGTGGGTTGCTATTTGGAGCTTAATTTGATATGTTGAATTTTACTTTGCTTTTTGGATTGGTACCAGAACTGAAATCATTGAGTTGGCGTAATGTTTGATCGGTACCGTATAAATTTTTGGCTTTCTTCTGGATATTCCTGCACAGATCTTAAAACAAGTGTTGCGCAATATAGGAATGATGTGATGCCATGAAATACGGTCAATTTCCCTAGAAATGCTGGTTTTAGAGTCTAACACATGCAATCTGATATTTTGCGATAGTTTTACTAATATGTGAAATATGAATACCGTACACTTCTAAATGAGTGCAAATGATAGGGAAATTGCCGTGTTAAAAATACAATATTTTCGACTAATCAAATTCCCCCAAACTTAATTTCGATCGTCTCGAGCGAACTGTTTTATTGAAAAGAGAAGGAGAAAATAAAGAAAGAGAAAAACTAACTAGCACACTTTCGTAGGCAACACGATTGCACTGAGCACGTGCAACAAGCCTTTAAACCTCTAGGTGTCCCTAATAGGAGGAGTGTTGTCTCCTGAGAGTTTTCAGCGAATTGCACCCACAAAATCCAATAATAAAAGGAAAATCGTGAATATTACATTTAAAGAAAAGAATTGTAAAAGAAAAGCTTTGAAAATTATGGTTTCCAACTAAGCTAGTTTTTCGGTTGTCATGAGCCCTATCTTAATGGTCATGAAAAGATGTCGGAAATCACGTCCTCCCTCAATAAAACATCATCTTATTCTTCATTCCTATCTTTCTTCCAAACATCGATCATATAACCCTGCGTGTGTGTAAAGACATCCCTACACCCGGAGAATTCAATTCAAGCTATCATACTCTTGCCCATCAGCCTCAGTATTTTTTAATTAATGAATATTTAGATGAGATTGCTCACACACTTTCATACGACCGTTAATACTTCTTGAGGTACTAACCGACCGATTACTCCTGTGCTTGCTTACTTGGTGTATTTTCCTCGTCTTGCACCACCTCAGACATAGCAGTGACTCCCAGACCAGTTGGCCTTAGGGCACTAGGTGAAAAAGCACCCTCGCTATACATTTTTATTGCCCTCGGTGATAACAAAACCAGTGTCCATTTTTCTCACCACTTTATATTTTTTTATTCACTTTTCTTTTTCATTTTATTTCCTTCATACATCGGCTTTAAGACAAGAGCATTTCAAGGTATCCTCTACTATCCCAGGCTTTAAGACGTGTGTAAGTGCGAATAGCAGGGTATCAACGTTCAAAATGTTTGGCTTCCAGAATAGAAACTATTTTTCAGACTTATTTTTATTCTCAGATTAGTGACGTCTTTCATCTTACTAACCCTTGGGACAACGGCTCATAACTACTTATTACTAGTTCGTATAAGAAAACTTCTAATTTTCTTAGTTTTCTTAAATTTTTCTAATCTCATGGATGTAATTGTTCACTATCTAAACTTTCATTATCTTATTTATGTACAAAAAAGTGTAAATATTAAAATTATTTTTATACTTGAAAATTTTTTAAATTTTTATCGGTTTTGAAAAATTTTCAATTTTTTTAGATTTTTAAAGAAATGTTTTGTGCTTATGCAGATGATATGCAAATGATGCAAAAATAAGCACAAAGCTCCCCCAAACTTGTTTTCAACGGTGTCCTCACTGTTGCCAATCGCTATACCTACAAAAACTGTAAGTCTGGGAGGAATTATTAGTGGGGGCAAAACATATAAGTGAAGAAGTTCCCCCAAACTTATTCTTTTCACTCACCTTCATTCAAAAGATGATGCAGTGATATACTGGACATGAAGGTGAGACGGAGGAATTTTAATCCAAATAAACTGGCTCTTGTAAGAACAAGAGCTCCTCCGTGGGGTCAGTAGAAAAATACGGCTTAAGTATATGTCCATTTACTTTGAAAAAAGTGCCGTTTTTAACATTCTACTTCTACTGCCCCGTGCGGGTATACAGACCGCACAACAAAAGGTCCCTTCCATCGAGATCGGAGCTTACCCGCGTGAAGGTGTAATCGTGAATCATAAAGAAGGACTTGTTGACCAGGTGAAAATGTTTTCCTCAAAATGTTTTTATCGTGAAAAACCTTTGTCCTATTCTTTGTGATTACAGCGTTATCATAAGCTTCATCGCGGAGTTCGCTTAGCTCATTTATTTGCAGCTTCCGAAAGTTGCAAGCAAGATTTAGATCAAAATTTATTTCTTTTATAGCCCACAATGCTTTATGTTCTATCTCGACAGGTAAATGATATGCTTTCCCAAAAACTATCCTATATGGAGACATCCCTAGGTCGGTGTTATATGCAGTTCGGAATGCCTAAAGAGCATCCGTCAGTTTGGTCGACCAGTCTTTTCTATTTTTAGCAACAGTTTTCTCCAGGATAAGTTTGATTTGTCTGTTTGAGATTTCAGCCTGCCTGCTTGTTTGGGGATGATAGGGTGTAGAAAGTCGGTGGTTGATTGCGTATTTTCGCATCAGAGTCTCGAAAGATCTGTTGCAGAAATGTATCCCATTATCACTAATGATAGCGCGGGGGTGTCCAAATCGCGAAAAGATATTCTCTTTTAAAAACTTAATGACAACTTTCTTGTCATTAGTGCGACATGGAATGGCTTCTACCCACTTTGAGACATAATCAACCGCCAGCAGTATGTACAAATTCCCAAAGGAGTTGGGAAAAGGACCCATAAAATCAATGCCCCAAACATCGAATATTTCAACAACCAGAATGGGTTGCTGAGGCATTTCATTCCTCCGGGATATTCTACCCGTGTACTGACACTGTGTACAGGTTTTGCAATATTCAAATGCGTCCTTGAATAAGATCGGCCAGTAAAATCCACATTGAAAAACCTTTTCCGCCGTCTTTTTAGGACCAAAGTGACCCCCACAGGCCTGATCATGACAAAAAGAAAGAACACTCTTGAACTCTTCTTTTGGGACACACCGGCGAATGATCTGATCAGGACAATATTTAAACAGATAGGGTTCATCCCAGTAAAAGTGTTTTACTTGGGAAAGAAAACGGTATTTGTCCTGTTTTGACCAATCGCTCGGTATAAGTCCCGTGGCATGATAGTTCACAATATCCCTGAACCATGGTTCATTGGATACGCTCAAGAGTTGTTCGTCAGGGAACGAATCATTGATCGGCAGGGTCACAGAGGAAGAAGAGATGCGTGAAAGATGGTCAGCTACTACGTTTTCACATCCTTTCTTATCTTTGATAACAAGATCAAATTCTTGTAACAGTAGGATCTAACGTATTAATCGACCTTTTGCATCTTTCTTCGCCAGAAGATGTTTTAAAGCGGAATGGTCAGTATATACAACTATAGGAGAGCCAATTAAGTAAGTCCTGAATTTTTCTAATGCAAATACAACCGCTAAAAGTTCCTTTTCGGTGGTTGTATAATTGATTTGCGCATCATTCAGGGTCTTACTTGCATAGTATATCACGTGTGGCATCTTTTCGATGTGCTGTCCTAAGACTGCACCTACTACAAAATCAGATGCGTCACACATCAGCTCAAAAGGGTAGTCCCAGTTTGGTGATGATAACACGGGGGCTGAAGTGAGTGAGTGTTTAAGTGAGTCGAAAGCTGTCTCGCAGTCCGAGTCAAAATGGAAGGTCGTATCCTTGGTCAGGAGAAGAGTTAAAGGTCTAGCAATTTTGCTAAAGTCCTTAATGAATCTCCTATAAAAGCCCGCATAGCCAAGGAAAGATCGAATATCTTTGACGCTTTTGGGATGAGGGAGGTTTTGAATGACATCTATCTTAGCTCTGTCAACCTCAATGCCTTTCTGTGAAATGACATGTCCAAGTACAATTCCTTCTTGGACCATAAAATGGCATTTTCCCCAGTTCAATGTCAAGTTCTTCTCTTTGCAACGAGTAAGAATAGCGTCAAGATTCGATAGGCAATTAGAAAAAGAATCTCCAAAAATCGAGAAATCGTCCATAAAGATCTCCAGAAAATTCTCTACCATATCAGAGAATATCCCCATCATACACCGCTGAAAGGTAGCGGGTGCATTGCATAACCCAAAGGGCATGCGACTGTAAGCAAAGGTACCAAAAGGACAAGTAAAAGTGGTTTTATCTTGATCCTTTTTGGCGATGGGGACCTGATTATAGCCTGAGTATCCGTCCATAAAACAATAATACTCTCGTCCCGCTAAGCGTTCCAGCATCTGATCAATGAATGGTAAAGGAAAGTGGTCTTTCCTCGTGGCAGCATTGAGTTTTCTATAATCGATACATACACGCCACCCAGTTTGGGCGCGTGTCTGAATCAACTCATTTGCCTCATTGGTTATAACAGTGATACCAGATTTTTTAGGAACGACATGTATAGGACTCACCCATTGGCTATCGGAGATGGGGTATATAATACCATTATCTAAGCATTTGACGATCTCTTTCATGACAGCTTCCTTTATGACGGGATTCAACCGTCTCTGTGGTTCTCGGGTCGGTCTGGTATCATCCATCACATGTATATGATGTTCAACTATCAAGGGACTAATACCTTTGATGTCCGCCATACTCCAACCAAACGCCTCTTTGTTAGATCTCAATACCGATAAAAGTGTATTCTCTTGCTCTGATGCAAGAGAAGCGGATATTATAACCGGTAAAGACTCATTCTCACCTAGATATGCATATTTAAGCTGAGAAGGTAAAATTTTGAGATCTAATTCGGGTGGAGAAATGATAGAAGGAGGGATCATTGAATGATTTTTGGATTTACACAGAAGCTCAGAGCCTGTGAAAGATACAGACTCGGGTGGAGAAAAGTCAGAAGTGCAGGACTCAAGTGTAGAGAAAGTGTCCTCACTAAGATCATGTGTAAAGTCAAACAGAGATGTGGTAATGTCATCGAGATCAGTAAAGCAACGTTCCTCAGCTCCACAACTATCGGGAGCGATCTCGTGGACAGAGCACACATCTAAAATATGAGCAGAGGGTTCTGATGGCTGACTTCCAACTTTGTAGATGTTAAGTTCAATGGTCATATTTCCAAATGATAAGTTTATTGAACCATTTCTACAGTTTATAACAGCGTTGGAAGTGGCAAGGAAAGGACGACCCAGAATCACCGGAATTTGGCCCGGGGGTTTGCTACAGGCTGTGTGTCAAGTACAATGAAGTCTACAGGGAAAACAAATTTCCCGACCTTTATTAACACATCCTCTAATTCACCCCTTGGTTTGGTGATAGATCGGTCTGCCATCTGGAGAGTGCAGTGAGCAGGTTTCAACTCTCCAATCCCTAATTGCTCATAGACAGAATATGGAAGGAGGTTAACACTTGCGCCAAGGTCTAAAAGAGCACGATTTATGTTTTTACCCCCAATCGAAATCGATATTGTAGGACATCCTGGGTCCTTTCGTTTCTTTGGTAGCTGGGGAATAAAAGCAGTGCTAATATTATTAGCCATAAAGACCTTCTTCGGCACTTGAGTCTTTCTCTTCCTAGTGCACAAGTCCTTAAGAATTTTCGCATATGCGGGGACTTTTTGAATTGCATTTAGGAGAGGGATATTGATGTTAACCTGTTTGAACATTTCCATAATTTTCTCTATATGAGGACTCGTTCTATTACCCCTTAACCGATTCGAGTAAGGAGCTTTCGCAATAAGCGCAGGGTCCATCACAGGAGAAGGAAGATGGGGTAGACGAGGTCCCAAAAGAGGTGTGGGGACCGTCTGTGGAGAACTAGAAGGGCTATACTGAGGTGTCGAGCCTAGTGGGAAATGGAGAATAGGCTCGTGAGAAGATGGTGTGGTAAAAGAAGAAGGATCGGAAGGAGAAGTGTGTGTGTGTGGAAAGGTCTCAGCCGGGGTGTTGATATGATTTTCAGTATCATCAATACCTTCCCCGACATGATTATTCAGCACTTTTCCCGATCTCAACGTTGTGATGGCATTTACATTGTAATGCCCAGGATTCTGTAGGGGTTGAGAGGGAAGTTTCCATTTTTCTCTCGCACTCATTTCGGCTTTAAGTCGTGCGATTTCAGCTTCCATCGTTCTGATACTCTCAGCTTGGGACGCTGAGTTTTTTTTTATCTCACCGACGGAAGATCTAACCTCAGCCGAAACCTCTATGAAATTTGACAAAAGTGATTTCATGGTTTGAGTGAATTGAGAGAATTCGTCAGAACAGGTCAAAGGATTAGACTGTGCAGAAGTGTTGACCTGATTTTGGAAGTTTTGTGACTGATAGGGGTGCTGAGTGAGTTGAAGGGGTTGCTGTTGTGGTGGAGGAAGAGCCCTTTGAAAATTATTCATGTTTGGAACTGTGTTTTGAGATTGGTTTTGGTTCCAAGCAAAATTCGGGTGATTCCTCCAACCCTGATTGTCCGTAGAAGAATATGGATCGTTTCTCGGTCTTTGAAATGCGGCATTAGAATGCTCGTGACCTTGAAACGCAGAGTTTAATGGACATTCTTCCGTTAAATGAGACGGATCAGAACAGCACCCACAAACAGTTTTGGGGAGCGACACTGGATTTAGGGAGGCTGCTGCAAATTTGTGTTCCATAGCGTCGAGCTTCTTTTGCATTGCTGCCATTTCAGCTCGAACACCTATGGACACATCTATTTGGTGTACGCCGCCCCTATTCAATGGTTGGGTTCCACTCTCCCACTGTAGTGATTTTTCAGCGAACTCTTCTAAATACTTCCAAGCTTCCCCATCATCTTTGGTCATAAAAGTACCTTGACACATGTTTTCAAGGCTCTGTTTAGTGTTTGGGTTAATGCCCTCATAAATGATTCGGCAAAGCTCCCATCTCGGGATGCCGTGATGAGGACACTAAACCAATAGATCCTTGAAACGTTCAAAGCATTTTGAAAATGGTTCTGTAGGGAGCTGGGCAAATTGATTCAGTTCGCTACGGATTCGAGCTGTCTTTTGTATTGGGTAAAATTTCTTAAGGAACACAGCGACGAATTCTTCCCAATTCGTAATAGAGTGTGCGGTAGTGTTATATAGCCACTTCTCGGCTATATCGCACAAAGAAAATGGAAGAAGTCGTAGACGCATCGCATCCACTGAAAATTGTGACGTACCCATCATTGCGCATACATTTTCAAATTTGGTAATGAAAACGTAAGCGTCCTCAGTCTCAAGTCCGTGGAATTTGGGTAAAAGATTGATATACTGGGGCTTAATCTCAAAGTTATTCCCGTTGGCTGGTGATGTGGATAAGCAGGTCGAAAGAGGACCTCGAATAGGGTAGCACCTCTCCTTGAGAGAGATGCGAGGTGTATTCTGCGCACCAACGGACGGTGGCAGATTAGGGTTAAAGAAGTTTGATGGATTCAGATCCATCGGTGTGGGTGTGGTAGTGGGTAAAGAAAAGGTAAATGGAGAAATATCGACTTCGAAGTCGATAGGAGGTACACGGACTAAACGGGCACTAGAATCCCGTGTCCAGCCTATCTTGTACTAAAAAAGGTTAGTACAAGTGGCAGCGTTGACTTATAATTAGGGGTAATGAATGAATGCGGTGCTTGCTTTGAAAAAGGGACGGATTTTTGAAAAAATGATGCGACAAAACAAATGCAACACACAAAAACCCTAGAATCTAGTGGTCACCTAGGTCCGGCTCTAGACCGTTCCTAACTGCCAAAAGACAAGTCGCAGGATAGAATCCTCCACTGCCTCTTTGTCCCCCTGTGGCCGGATAAGTGCCAGGTAAGTGGGAAGGTACTCCACTACGTAAGTAGTAGGCCTAATTAAAAACCACTAGCCTTAGACACACTCGCCTTAGGCACCACAAGAAAACGCGGATAAGTAATGAATTACCCATGGCCTTCTCTTGTCCTAATTGAGCGCGACAGTCCTTAGAGTCATCTCTAGATATTTTTTAGTTAATGTGGGTCAATGCGGATGCAAGTTTTGCGATTTTCAGGGCCTAGGAAGGGTAATGAAATCCCCACCTAATTTGGATTTGGCCGTGCCCCTTAATATCCGTATTTAGAATGCAAACAACCAAGAAACAAAATCACGCACAAATTTAATTTTGCTTTTGCGGTGCTGCGATTTATTTGCAAAGAATCCTGCAGAAAATTATTAGTTGGAGCTAAAAAGAGGAGAGAGGAGAAGGTAAGAAATCACCTGAAGCAAAATTTTCACAGAGAACCCTCCACCAAGCCGCGGTTCCGCCGCATATGGGTCTTATTGCCGCGCTTCCGCGGTCTGAGAATGGGAACACTGCACCAAATTTCACCACGGAGCTTTTGTAGACTCACTCTGTTCTCTGGTATTTTCCAAAAAATTTCTTCAATTTCCAAACAGCTCCAGATTTCCTTGCAATGAATCACAACAAATCGTTTAGGGTTTGCACGAATTTTGATCTCAAAAAATAACAATGGAATAAATCTTTCAATTCAAACTATAATATGAAACGAATTAGCGCGCGATCCCCGGCAACGGCGCCATTTGATTGATCGTATATTTCCGATTGTGTATCAAATCAAATAGTCCCCGGCAACGGTGCCATTTGATTGTTAATAGTGTCTTGTATGTGTAAATCGAAATAAGCGAATAAGTTTCTATGTGTAGGTAATATTGAATAAAATTCACAATCAAAGAATTATATTTGACCGCAATCAATTACGGTGTCGATTGTAGATCGTAAGCGAGTGCGGATCGTCCACAGGGATTGTGCGATTCATTTCTGTATTTAATTTGTTTGAATTGAAAAGTTAATCGAAAGGAAAAGAAAACATGATTCAAGAATTTATCGATTGATTCAGGTGTCACGATGTTTAATCAAGAATCAAGAAACTGATAAACAAATCAAGAATCGGTGTTTTGATGATATTTCTAACCAAAATGTCAAGAATCTAAATGAGGCTCGTAGGAATCGATCGGATCTATAGACGTGATGTAATCTCAAGATTTCGTGTTCTTGTCCTTCGAAGGATTGATACTAGATCGATGATGATCGACGAGAGTTAGGGCTTTCTTGATGAAACTAGGGTTTCATCGTTTAACCCTTATTCTTTCGTAGATATCATTCACATTCTAGCCTCTAGCAATTTCAAGAAACGATCGTAACTCCCCAATCTCGAGCGATATCAATCAAGAAAGCATCGCAACGAATTGGGTCGTCGATTCTTGAACTTGCTAGGGTTTACAAAACTCGTAGGATTCAAGAATCAATTTAAGATATACTACATCATCATTCTATTGATCGTCTCGACTCCTCGATGAGCGGAGTATTACTCAAACATCATCACACAGAAAACATTCAAGAATTGACAAGATATCATGATGCAAGAATTTAAAGAAAACAAGATAAAAGAATATCACCTTTTATTTATATCAACAATTTGATTACAGTCGCTCAAGAACTACAAGAGGAAGAACTAAATTGTTGAATTGGCGTCGCTCGGCTCCGTGAGTCGCGGATCGGCTTGGACCACTTGCCCTGTTGAAGATCGGCTCGGCTCATAAAAGGTTGCAAGGCTTCTTGCTTGATGGGTACTCGGGATCTTGGCTTTTGATTGGAATTAGGGTTAGGGTTTCACACAAGTCCTCTCACTAGACTTGTGGAAGAAGAAGATGAAAAAAGAGAGTGAATGGATCTAAATTGGCTAAATGAACTAGTCAAAGATCAAGTCCTTTTTTACAAGTGAGCCTATGGTTTTATTTATAGATCACCCAAAACCTAAGTCTTTAAGTTCCCTCCAAAAGTTTGTTGAAAGACTTCTAGAAAGAGTTTGTTAGGCTTAGCTTAGGGTTTAAGCTAGTGTTTAAAAAGAATTTTCTAGAATACAAGGCTTAGTTTAGTGTAGGAACAAGGGTTTGCTGATCTGGCAAAAGTCTCTGGAGTCTTCTGGAAATTGGAGTGTCTTTTTGAAGTGTAGGAGCTGAGCTAGGAGTTCTGCAGCAAAATTGGAGTGATGATCTGTCAAGGCCGCCGCGGAACCGCGGCACAAGGCGGCTTAGGGCCGCGGTTCCACGGCCAAGTAGGCTCCTTGGGGCTCGGTCTCTTTGCAGTGGTCTTGGGTTGCTATTTGGAGCTTAATTTGATATGTTGAATTTTACTTTGCCTTTTGGATTGGTACCAGAACTGAAATCATTGAGTTGGCATAATGTTTGATCGGTACCGTATAAATTTTTGGCTTTCTTCTGGATATTCCTGCATAGATCTTAAAACAAGTGTTGCGCAATATAGGAATGATGCGATGCCATGAAATGCGGTCAATTTCCCTAGAAATGCTGGTTTTAGAGTCTAACACATGCAATCTGATATTTTGCGATAGTTTTACTAATATATGAAATATGAATACCGTACACTTCTAAATGAGTGCAAATGATAGGGAAATTGCCGTGTTAAAAATACAATATTTTCGACTAATCAACATGTACTAAATAGTTTATTTTATTTCTACTGTTCTTGATATCTTATAGACAGCCGTAATGTGACTGTGGAGAGATATTTCCTAACCACAGGTAGCATGGTTGGCTCTGTCACGTGCCGATCTTAGCGCACTCTGGGAAGTGGAGCGTGACAACCCTCCACCAACCATGACTCTCTCAACCTCCATCGTCGAACCCATCAACTTCGCCACATTCCCTCCCATAGCCGACCCCTCACGCCTCACCCCACCTCGTCGGTGTCACCACTGCACCTCGCCGTCACCATCCCAATTACCAGCGACCCCCACTTCCTCCAGTCGAGACACCTCCAGCCACCGCGAACCCCCACTTCAACCTCCTGCAACCCTCACACACTTAACCTCTTCGCCGAGCTACCATCGCCTCTGTCTCACCGCCAACCTCATCGCCTCTGTCTCACCGCCGACGACCCAAGCTCCTCATCGTCATCACCACCATCAACCCTACACTCGAGAAAACTCCAGCCATCAAATCTCGTTGTGTGTTGCGTTGCCGGGCTCGTGTGATCCGTCCCTCGTAGCCGCTCCCGTGCCCGCCATTTTCGCTATCGTGATCGTCAAGTAATCGCCGGGAAAGTTATATACTTACTTATATTCTATACTATATTATTATCGATGCGTAAGAATTATATCGAAAAAGTATCATTGTGATTTAATAATAAGCCGTATTATAATTTGAGTAATGTTGTTTAAGATATAATCAAATCTAGAACCTAATGATAACGCCGTAAAGAAATGGTAGAATCAAATACCGTTTATTGGTTGAAAGAAGCAAGCGTTTCAGTTGCGAATTGAATGTTGATTATAGGTACTCGATGCAGACCCTAAGCTAAAACTCATCTTTAAATGGTGAAACTTGTGTTTGTTAAACCAATTTACTGTTCACAGAGGTACTGAGGAAATTTGGTTGCAAATTAATATCGTTTCACCTATAAAATTTTACTCCCGATAACCATTGCGAAATCATAATTTTTCCGAACATGCTAGACCGATAAATTCATAATAAATCATTTATATATTGTATCTTAGCGTTCCATGGGTAGTATCGAAGCCAACATATAAATCTACAGCACCTCATAGTTTATCTCTGAATTTTAATAAGTTATGACAACGAAAACTGAGGCAATTTATGGCTTTGGACTGCAGTTCAGAGCAGGAATCTCTACCTTTACCCGTTTTAGAACGCGTATATATCACTGTTTATATGCGCAAGTGCGCGGAACCATATATCGAAGCATATAGAATTGAATTAGCTTTCTAATGGTACTGGTATTATTACATTCCAGTGTCGTTTGATATTTATAACATATTTTAAACTGTTGGTGTATACGGCAGGATTCTGCAGTTTCACTTTAAACATAGTAACGATGAACTGAACATAACTCCTAGTGTATAATGGATATTACTGATCCGTCTTTTATGTTGGAACCTTAATAGATAACACTACATAATATTAAACTATAGAGACACCTAAAACTGAATGTAACCTAGGTAAAATTGTGTTTTAAGTTGGACTTTCAGTCCAGAAATTTGAGAACAAGCTCTTTGAAATAATCGCATCTCCCTAACCCGAATCCCGATTGATACGAAACCAATTTTGCTGCTTAGATAACTGATTTTTATGTTTACTCCTTTTATATTGTTTTGCCTGATTCTACATGTATGATTAACCATGATTTTCACAACATGAACAACACTGAATGACCGTGTTATATTCTTAGGGTATTTTACTGCATTCTCAGTATATAGCTTGACTGTTTTATCTGTAGTGATTAGTGACCATTTATATTGATACACTAGTATTTATAGTGTATTGTCGAGTGATAGTGGCGTCGATTAGTTGTATCAAGTATGCCAGTGAAGTGATTGAACAGTGAAACTGATCGAACAGTAATGGTGATTAAAAAAATATAGGAATGCGTACTTGTATACAACCAGTTAGATACATAAACATATATTAAAACCTGTGGAAATGGGGAAACCAAGGTGGAATTGAACTCATATTTAGCGAGGCATTTAATGTTTTAGAGGATGATCATTTAATATTAGTGACAGTGATACGTATAGGTATTTGTGCATAGCGGCACGGCTGACAGGGCTATATCCCGAGCACATTTTTGACCGTTGTCTTGGGTATGCACGAGACCCTTGCTAGACATGAGGATACATTCCACCAATCGATTTCAAATGACATAAAGTGGCATGCCCCACTTCCCAGAGTGCGCTAAGATCGGCACGTGATAGAGCCAACCATGCTACCTGTGGGTAGGAAACATCCCTCCACAGTCACATTACGGCTGTCTATGAGATATCAAGAACAGTAAAATAAAATAAACTATCTAGTACATGTCCATATTCTAGAATAAACGAGTCAAGAAATAATATATGCGGAAGCAATAAATCCAATAAACAATAACATCTGGAAGGTACGTCCCAATACGGGCTCACATCAGGAAATGAAAAGTGCTGAAAAGAAACTAAACTAGAATACTAACAGGGTCCTCACTGCTCGGCCTGTCGGCTGGAGTACTCCTGCTTGGCCTGCAACAAGGGTAGCGGATCTGGGCCATGCAAAACCCAGAAGTCAGTGCGTCACAATATCAGCAATAAAATAATCAGGGGTAACAGGATAGGCATGAATTATAAAGTGGTAACATGAATGTAATATGTCAGCAGGGATATAGAACAGTGAAGTGTATCAGTATATGTGAAGTGCAGTGATAAAACTAAACTGTGCCACTTGGTTAACTACTCTCAAGCCTGTGAAATCAATTTAATGAAATCGTCGATGTAACTCAATAGAATCCCGTGCGTACCCGGGTCCACGGTCCAGACTCTCGGGGCTGAATCTGAGACGTGACGTTAAGCACAAAACAGGAAACATGTACAGACGAATGATGTCAGCAACATCATCCCGGGACTGGCCTAGCCCCCAAAACTGATCAGTATAAGCGTCGAACTGTTGAGTTACAGGTCAGGTTTCATCATTGATTTCCCCTTACCCCCAAGTTATGTGTTCAAGTCAGGTATTGAT
Source organism: Agapanthus africanus (assembly GCA_030015575.1). NCBI lineage: Eukaryota > Viridiplantae > Streptophyta > Magnoliopsida > Asparagales > Amaryllidaceae > Agapanthus > Agapanthus africanus. The sequence continues at coordinate 108,194,098 of CM057338.1, read as the reverse complement.
AAATCTGAAGCTAATGCCAACACAGGATCAAGCAGGTACAGATTTGTCTATACAGACAACATGATATGTCCATCGGGACAACATGTCAAGATTGTTGGCATTAGGAACATGATCAGGTATAAAGTCAAGCAGTGGTGTATCAGGTTATGTCAGGGGGTGCACAGTGTATCAAATGGGTGCCCAACAGTAAAATATAGCAAGTATTGAATCGGGGTAAAAGTACGGATGTACAGTAAAAGTATGGATGCATAAATATCTATTAGGGTTTACATCATGACTATATAGGATGCACATTATCAAGCATGGGGTACTAATGTAACAGTAATATGAATTAATATGACATGGCATGTAAGTAGATATGTAGAATTAATGGTATGGATGCACAATAAAATATGGATGCACAAATATCTATCAGAGGTTACATCTACAGCTCCATAACTACATAGGATGCACATCATCACACATGGGGTGTTGATACAACAATAACATGAAATAATATGATTTGTAGATGCAGCTACATATATAATAAATGATATGGATGCATACGGGTATCCGAAAACAGTAAAACATTAATATGGATGTACAGTGCAATCAACATGTGATATTTTTATTCATATGGATGCAAAATAAGATACATAGCATGTAGCAAGATGAACATGCATGCAACTAGATATGTAAATAACGGTATGGATGCATACGGGTATCGAAAAACTGTAAAATTGTAATATGGATGCATAACTAAACAATATGTAATATTATTATTCGCATGAATGCAAAATATAGTAGTATAGCATGTAGCAAGATAAACTTGCCTGAGCGGAACACACGACGGGTGCGTACAGTACGTCCGACGTCGGGTAAACGTCGCAACGCACACACGGCACACGGGACAGGTCCAGGCAAGGCAAGTGGGTAATCACGCAGGCAAGAAACGTTCACTGGATTACTCGGATCGTCGGCGTCGAGCATGGCTCCGGCGGGTGATTACCGGAAAAGAAACGAGAAATCAAGAAAGAAAAGAGAAGAAGGAGAAGAAGAAGAAGAGAGTGGTATGGGGTTGGTGCTGGGGTTTGGGAGAAGGCGAGGAGGTGGTTGTGAAGGTGAGAGGTCGTCGGGTTAACAGAGCTCCGGCGAGGGGTTACGGTGAGGTAAGTGGCTGCTAGGGTTAGGGTTGATGGGTTCTCGTGGCGGCAGAATTTAAAGAAAGAAAGAAGAAGGGAGGTGTTTATAGTGGATGAAGGAAGGTGATGGGATCTCGCGTGAATAGTAACTGTGAGAGGAGTGAGAAAGCATTCAAGAGGAGAGAGAAAAGAAGAGAGAGAGTGTGATGTATGTTTAAAAAATAGGGTTAAATTAAAAAGAAAAATATTTAAATATAGATATGAAGAGAGAGACAGAGAGAGATTGGTTAGTTGTTAGGAAATTAATATATAAAAATATATGAAGAAGGAGAGAGAGAGTTATGAGAATCTGTGATAAAATTTTAAATAAATATTTAAAACTTAAAAATATAAACGAAAATATATTAGTCAGTTATAAAAAATTTATATAAACGTTTATATATATATAGAATATAATACTAGTTAAATTTGAGATTTTGGCTAATGCAAAAATAGTCCAAAACACGCGCAGGTCGGATCTAAAAATCTAGTTTCAAAATACGGATAATATACATGTCAACAAAAACCAAAATTGGATATCCGGGTAACGAAAATACATACCCCCAAGAACGGATGCACGTACGTGCGTGTAGCCATCCAAACAGGTCCGTTACACAGAACGGGACGAGAACACGATATACGGATGCTACCACAGGGTCAGGGGTATCAAGCAGGCCATACAATATATTTTTAAAATATTTCTCTTGACTTTAAATGTTATATTAAAAAAATGTGGATGCCAGATATAATGCCAATATGCAATGTATAAAATAAAATGAAAGTGCACGGATCCATATAACAAGCCAGGATAAAAGATAAACAGGAATCAAGGCGATTTCCAGCAAGCGGGTCAGGTCGGATGCAAATACAGATGTCAAATACACTATTCGCATCCAAAGCACAATAAATCAGGAAAATACCATAAATAAAGAAATACTTGAACTAGAACTGGTATAAATAAACTAGGGTGTTACATTATACCCAACTACAAAAAAAAATTCGTCCTCGAAATTCCCAAAACAAGAAAAGATAAACCAACATGAAACTACAGGAAGAGATCTGGAAATTTCTGTCGAATCTCGTCTTCACGTTCCCAAGTCGATTCTCCATGCGAGCAATTTCCCAAAGAAATAAGTACGAGAGGGATAACCTTGTTCTTAAGGACATTTTCTCTTCGATCAACAATTGACATCGGTCGCTTCTCAAAGGTCAAATCCTCCCTTACAGTCAGCTCCGAATGATCTAGCACGTGTGTTTTATCTTGAACATACTTACGGAGTTGAGATACATGAAACACGTTATGAATATTTGCCAAAGATTATGGTAACGCCAATCGATAAGCCTCTTCTCCAACACGCTCCATAATCTCGAAAAGCCCCACGAATCGAGGACTAAGCTTACCTCGACTCTCAAAACGAATCACTCCTCTAATTGGTGATATCTTCAAGAATACCAGATCACCAACAGCGAATTCTAGAGGTCTTCTCGATATATCGGCCCAACTCTTCTGCCGATCCTGCGCTGCCTTCATATAATTTCGGATAGTATTAACTTTCTCCACGATTTGCATGATAAGATCCGGTCCTAACAATCTTCGTTCTCCAATATCGTCCCAACAAACGGGTGAGCGACATTTGTGACCATACAATATTTCAAATGGAGCCATCTGAATAGTCGACTGGAAGCTGTTATTATAAGAAAACTCCACCAAGTATAGATGATCCTCCCATGAACCCTTGAAGTCCAACATGCAAGCTCTCAACATGGCTTCAAGATTTTGGATCGTTCTCTCCGACTGGCCATCTGTCTGAGGATGATAAGCGTACTAAACTTCAATCGCGTTCCTAAAATTTCCTGTAAACTCCTCCAGAAGTGTGATAAGAATCGGGTATCACGATCGGAGACGATACTCTCAGGTACTTCATGCAATCTCACAATCTCCTGCATATACCGTTCTGCCAACGCTTCTGTTGACTGACCAACTCGAAATGGTATGAAATGAGCTGTCTTGGTCAATCGATCAACAATCACCCAAACTGCATTGTTGCCCTTTGGACTCCGCGGTAAAGCTGTCACGAAATCCATGGTTATATGTTCCCACTTCCATTGAGGAATCAGAAGTGGTTGCAATAAACCAGCAACCCTTTGATGTTCAGCCTTAACTTGCTGACACACCAAGCACTTCGCTACAAAGCGAGCAAACTCCCTTTTCATGCCTTCCCACCAGAAATGCTGTCTTAGATCACGGTATATCTTCGTGCCTCCTGGATGTACAGAATATGCGGAACTGTGCACCTCCTTCATCACTTCTTCACGAATGTCTCCTTTCGGCACACACAAACGGCTACCATAACACAATGAACCATCTTCATGAATCAACAAGTCCGTTCGAAGTCTCGCTTCAACCTGTTCTTGAAACTTCTGCAACCTTGGGTTCTGCGACTGCGCTGCTTTAATACACTCGATCAACGACGACTGTACTTGCTGCAGCATCAACTGTCCCGAAGAGTGCTGTAGCACGATCTCCAACTTGAATCTCTGAAAGTCTTCGATAAGCTCCTTCTGTGCAGTCAACATCCAAATTGCTGGCAACCGACTAAGTACATCCGGCACTACATTAACTTTTCCCGGATGGTACTTAAGATCAAGATCATAGTCAGCCATCAGCTCCAACCATCTACGCTGCCTCATGTTAAGCACTTTCTGCGTGAACACATATTTTAGGCTTTTATGATCGGTGAATACTTCGACCCTTTCGCCCAATAAGTAGTATCTCCAAATCTTCAAAGCGAAAATCACTGCTGCAAGCTCCAAATCATGAGTTAGGTAATTCTTCTCATGGGTCTTCAACTGTCTCGATGCATAAGCTATAACCTTCCCATGCTGCATCAAAACACATCCCAAATCTTTCCCAGATGGGTCGCTATGAATCACCAATCCTCCGGAACCGTCTGGTACGGTCAAAATAGGAGCAGTTATCAATCTCTGCTTCAACGGCTCGAAAGCTGACGCATACCTATCCGTCCATACGAACGGTACTTCTTTGTGCGTAGCTTGGTCAAAGCCTCAGCCAAACGGGCAAAATTCTCCACGAACCTTCTGTAATATCCGGAAGGTCCAAGAAAACTTCTGATCTCTGCTATGTTCTTCGAAATCGGCCAATCTTGAACTGTTGCAATCTTCTCGGGATCAACGGCGATTCCATTTTCGGATACGACATGCCCCAAAAACTTTACTTCTTCAAGCCAAAACTCGCACTTGCTCATCTTCACATATAATTTCTCTTGCCTCAATGTCTGCAGTGCGATCTTCAAGTGTTCAGCATGCTCTTCAAGGCTCCTCGAGTAGACCAGAATATCATCGATGAACACCACTATAAACTGGTCCAAGAACGGCGAAAAGATTCGGTTCATCAAGTCCATAAATATCGCTGGTGCATTCGTGACTCTGCATAGCATCACTAAATACTCGTAATGTCCATATCGAGTTCGGAACACAATCTTGCAAATATCCTCTGATTTAACTCGAACCTGATGATATCCGGATCGCAAATCCAGCTTCGAGAATACCCTCGTGCTACCAAGTTGCTCGAATAATTCGCCAATGTGAGGGATCGGGTACTTGTTCTTAATTGTCACCCGGTTCAATTCTCGATAATCGATCCACATCCTTCTTGTGCCATCTTTCTTCTTTACTAGAAGAACTGGAGCTACCCAAGGTGAATTACTGCTGCGAATCCAACCCTTCTCTAGTAATTCAGTAACCTGTTTCTTGATTTTTTTTAACTCCACTGGTGCCATTGGATAGTACGCCTTTGAGATTGGCGCTGCACCAGGAACAATATCGATCGCGAACTCCACATATCGTTTTGGCGGTAAACTCGAGATGTTCTCGAACACGTCCATGAACTCTCGAACTACGACTGGTGCTTCCTCCTTATCAACTTCCATCGTAGAAAGAACATTGTTTGTCGGCCTAGCCCTAAACTCGACTGGCCCGACAGAACTGCTTCCTCCAACGAAAACAAACTCCGGATGTCCGGGAATATATGATTAATCACTTTCTTTACCCTACAATCAATGTGAGCGTGGAAAGTGCCAAGAAAATCCATTCCCAAGACAACATCATAACCGCCGGTATCGATCACCAAGAAATTTGCAAATAACTCTCGTCCGCAAATAACAACTGAACAATCCTTGCACTCACTACTAGATATGATCTTCCCATTCGTAGTGTATATGTCCCAACAACTAAACAAGGTCGTGCAAGAAATCGAATGTGTAGCAATAAACTTGGACGACATAAAACAATGGGATGCACCAGAATCGAATAACGCTAATGCGGGAAAATCATGAACAAGTAGGATACCTGAAACAACTTCATCTGAAACCTTGGCCTCTTCAGCCGTCAGGGTAAAGGCTCGAGCTTGATTGGGTCCCTGAGTTAACCGCTTCTGCCCCCGAAACTGCCTCTGCGGTGGCCTTTGAACATCTTCCTTCAAACGGAGTTTCGACGGACAGGCGTTGATAGTATGATCTGCCGATCCGCAAATTAAACAAAGTCCCAACATCCTTCGACAATCTCTCCTTAGGTGCCCAGGTAGATGGAAAAAGTTACAAATCACGCTCTTTCCCTGATCTGCAACGACGGGCTTCTTCATCGGTACTACGCCACGCCGGTTCACCGGAATACCTCTGCGTATAGGCACTCGGTTCGGTGTAAACACCGGTTTCCTCACCACAACTGCCTGATGCTGCGTACCCCCCTGTCTTCATTGATAAGCTCTGCTGCTCTCGGGCTGCTTTAAGAACTTGCGAGAAAGTGGTCAATCCCAGAGATATAACGTGCCTCTGGATTTCCACGTCCAAACTGTGCATAAAGCTTCATGCCTTATCAGCTTCTTTGGCCACCAAAGGTCCAGCGAATCGACTGAGCCATGTCCACTCAGCCGCATGCGCATCCACGGATCCGCCATTCTGCTTTAAACTGATAAACCTTTCTTCCATTTTCTCCCGTGCAGTCTGCGGGAAGAACTTCTCCAAGAAACTCTTTGAGAAAGTAGCCCAACTGATCGGCTTGGGCAAGAGAGTCTCTTCTACGAACCACCACTCGCAGGCATAATCCACCAGTTGGATGCTTACTACATCCACTCTCGGAATATATGCCGCAATGAGCAAATTCTCCGTATCAACCAGTCACTGCTCTGCTGGCAACGACTCCTCCAAACCAGTGAAAATGGACGGACCAAGTCTCCTGAAATCCTCCACGGTACCCACACGCTCAACTGGTTTGGCTACAACATTGTTCACGGACTGCTGGACGGTCCGCATACCTTTCTGAAAAGCTTCGGCTTACCGCTGGTTCTGCTCGGTTTGCCGCTTCTGGTTTTCCAGCATCCCACGGATTACTCCAAGTAAGGCGGCGTCATCGACACGCCTCTGGTACGATCGCAGATTTCTATCCGCAATGTTCCTAAAACCAAGACACCGAAAAGGATTAGTATGATAAACAAGATTCAAAACTTGCGATGAATAATGACCGTAAATCAAGGATACGAATCAAGACTAGAACTCCAAGTTACTTAAATAGAGTATCACATTGTAACCATACCGCAGTACATAGTTATAATCACATAACTCCACTCAAGTCGCCCAAATCTTAATATCAGAATAGAGAGAAACAATAGGGAAACAAAAGTTTAAGTCGAGATGCAAAGTTGTTTGCATATCGTCAAGACAAGAATTAAGAGAAAGATATGATTCAAGAATCACGATAACAATGTGGCATGACATGTTCCTAATTACAGGTTTTCTGATTCGTGTATTGGGTTCAATACCCAACTACAAAAGAATCAAATCCGATTAACCTAAATCTTATGGCTCTGATACGAAACAAACCCTGTCACGCCCCGCTTCCAAGAGTGCGCTAAGATCGGCACGTGACAGAGCCAACCATGCTACCTGTGGCTAGGAAACATCCCTCCACAGTCACATTACGGCTGTCTATGAAATATCAAGAACAGTAAAATAAAATAAACTATCTAGTACATGTCCATATGCCAGAATAAACGAGTCAAGAAATAATATATGCGGAATCAATAAATCCAAGAAACAATAACATCTGGAAGGTACGTCCCAATACAGGCTTACATCAGGAAATGAAAAGTGCTAAAAGGAAACTAAACTAGAATACTAACAAGGTCCTCACTGCTCGGCCTGTCGGCTGGACTACTCCTGCTCGGCATGCGACAAAGGTAGCGGATCTGGGCTATGCAAAACCCAGACGTCAGCGCGTCACAATATCAACAATAAAATAATCAGAGGTAACAGGATATGCAGGCATGAATTATAAACTGGTAACATGAATGTAATAAGTGAGCAGGGATATAGAACAGTGCAGTGTAACAGTATATGTGAAGTGCAGCGATAAAACTAAACTGTGCCACTGGGTTAACTACTCTCAAGTCTGTGAAATCAATTTAATGAAGTCGTCGATGTAACTCAATAGTATCCCGTACGTACCCGGAACCACGATCCAGACTCTCGGGGCTGAATCTGAGACGTGCCGCTAAGTACAAAACAGAAAACATGTACAGACGAATGATGTCAGCAACATCATCCCGGGACTGGCCTAGCCTCCAAAACTGATCAGTATAAGCGTCGAATTGTTGAGTTATAGGTCAGATTTCATCATTGATTTCCCCTTACCCCCAAGTTATGTGTTCAAGTCAGGTATTGATAAATCTGGAGTTAATGCCAACACAGAATCAAGCAGGTACAGGATTGTCTATACAGACAACAGGATATATCCATCGGAACAATATATCAGGATTGTCGGCATTAGGAACAGGATCAGGTATAAAATCAAGCAGTGGTGTACCAGGTCATGTCAGGGGGTGCACAGTGTATCAAATGGGTGCCCAACAATAAAATGTACCAAGTATCGAATCAGGGTAAAAGTACGGATGTACGGTAAAAATATGGATGCACAAATATCTATTAGGGGTTATATCATGACTATGCAGGATGCACATTATCAAGTATGGAGTACTAATATAACAGTAATATGAATTAATATGACATGACATGTAACTAGATATGTAGAATTAATGGTATGGATACACAATAAAACATGGATGCACAAATATCTATCAGAGGTTACATCTACAGCTCCATGACTACGTAGGATGCACATCATCACGCATGGGGTGTTAATACAACAATAACATGATATAATATGATCTGTAGATGCAGCTACATATATAATAAATGATATGGATGCATACGGGTATCCGAAAACAGTAAAACATTAATATGGGTGTACAGTGCAATCAACATGTAATATTTTTATTCATATGGATACAAAATTAGATGCATAGCATGTAGCAAGATAAACTTGCATGCAACTAGATATGTAAATAACAGTATGGATGCATACGGGTATCGAAAAACTGTAAAATTGAAATATGGATGCATAACTAAACAATATGTAATATTATTATTCGCATGAATGCAAAATATAGTAGTATAGAATATAGCAAAATAAACTTGCCTGAGCGGAACACACGACGGGTGCGTACGGTACGTCCGACGTCGGGTAAACGTCGCAACGCACACAGGGCACGCGGGACGGGTCCAGGCAAGGAAAGAGGGTAATCACGCAGGCAAGGGACGTTCACTGGATTACTTGGATCGTCGGTGTCGAGCACGGCTCCGGCGGGTGATCACCGGAAAAGAAACGAGAAATCAAGAAAGAAAAGAAAAGAGAAGAAGAAGGAAAAGAAGAAGAAGAGAGTGATCTGGGGTTGGTGCTGGGTTTGGGAGAAGGCGAGGAGGTGGTTGCGAAGGTGAGAGGTCGTCAGGTTAACGCAGCTCCGGCGAGTAGTTACGGTGAGGTAAGTGGCTGCTAGGGTTAAGGTTGATGGGTTCTCATGGCGGCAGAATTTAAAGAAGGAAAGAAGAAGGGAGGTGTTTATAGTGAATGAAGGAAGGTGATGGGATCTCGCGTGAATAGTAACCGCGAGAGGAGTGAGAAAGCATTCAAGAGAAGAGAGAAAGGAAAAGAGAGAGAGAGTGTTGTATGTTTAAAAAATAGGGTTAAATTAAAAGAAATATATATAAATATAGATATGAAGAGAGAGACAGAGAGATTGGTTAGTTGTTAGGAAATTAATATATAAAAATATATGAAGAAAGAGAGATAGAGAGTTGTGAGAATCTGTGATAAAATTTTAAATAAATATTTAAAACTTAAAAATATAAAGGGAAATATATTAGTCTCCTATAAAATTTTTATATAAAAGTTTATATATATATAGAGAGAGAGAGAGAGAGAGTTTAATTTGAGATTTTGGCTAATGTAAAAGTAGTCCAAAACACGCGAAGGTCGGACCTAAAATTCTAGTTTCAAAATACGGATAATATACGTGTCAACAAAAACCAAAATTGGATATCCGGGTAACGAAAATGCATACCCCTAAGAACGGATGCACGCACGTGCGCGTAGCCATCCAAACAGGTCCGTTACACTGAACGGGACGAGAACACGATATAGGGATGCTACCACAGGGTTAGGGGTATCAAGCAGGGCATGCAATATATTTTTAAAATATTTTTCTTGACTTTAAATATTATATTAAAAAAAATGCGGATGCCAGATATAATACTAGTATGCAATGTATAAAATAAAATGAAAGTGCATGGATCCATATAACAAGCCGGGATAAAAGATAAACAGGAATCAAGGCGGTTTCCAGCAAGCGGGTTGGGTCGGATGCAAATACCGATGTCAAATACACTATTCGCATCCAAAGCACAATAAATCAGGAAAATACCATAAATAAAGAAATACTTGAACTAGAACTGGTGTAAATGAAATAGGGTGTTACATAAAGACTGTTAATTTAGTGACATGCATATTAATTTAGAGTGCTTGCCTTGATCCATGCCCATTACTGCTACCTGTTTATATTATTTTATATATTCATGATAGTGCTTTATACCCACTGTTTCATACTTCACTATTTACTATCACCTGTTTTGTATTATTATATTATAATATTATGTCGCTCTGACGACATGAGTATGCTTGCTCAGAGGAAGAAGTGGACCTGTCTTATTTCGAGAAGATTGCGGAGATCCAGACCAGTGAACCAGCTGTTTCATTCTTTTGATATCACTGGTTAGTTATCTCTTTTGTTTGTATCCGTTGCTCTCAGTTTCTTTTATATCTGATAGTTTTAGTGACTGTATTATCTCATCATCCGAGTTAGATTACTGCCACCATATACTGGTAGAAGCCGAAGTGTGACTACGACAGAATTATTTCTTAACCGTAGGAGCATGACTGGCCTTATCACTCTCGTATTCCATAAGTTGGAAAGCGGGGCATGACACCGGCCATTGATTTTTTCAGTGCCCGGCGAAAGTAACGGCCCCGATGTCTCGTCTGGCATGGCACAGTAAGCTTGCAGCCATTTCCATGACTTCAAGTATGAGAAAGGAGCAAAAGGAATTGGAAGAAAACTGGGGGGTGGTTTTGGTCCTACACGGCCATCCTACTAAAGATGAGGTCCTAGACGCCCTTGTGAACAGATTCGAAGATCTCGATATGGCTCGCTGGACAATTAGAGACAGCGACGAAGGGTTTCTTATCATGTTCAAGAACCCGTTATTGCTCGACTCAATCTCGAGGTTCCATGTTATTCGGCTTAAAAATTTTGGCATTAGAATCTTCAAGTGGAGGAAGGAGGAGAGAATTGAGAGAAGTGTATGTCCTTGTAAGGGTTGGATTTGGCTGGAAGGACTCCCTTTCCGGTTTTTGGAAGAAAAAGCTTTTAGAGAGATGCTAAATGAATTTGCCTTCGTCCTTGACATCGATATGAGAACTCTCAACAGAGAAGGGGAGAGGGCAAGGGTTAGGGTCGGCTGTGGATCTCACAGGGACATTCCTGACGATCTTCACACTATAGTAGACTTTGTTTGGTACGACGTAAAAATCATTCTTGAGTTGGAAGGGATGAAGTCGTTGAAGAAGAAGGTGGCGTATGTCGGGTTCGACGAAGGGAAGAATAAAGCTCTGGCGACCGGCGAAGTCATATATAAAAAATTGGGGCTTCGGGAGGAACTTGGTCGACAGAAAGGAGACGATAGCATAAGTTTTCTATGCGGTAAAGGAAAACAAATCGATGCGGCGGTTTCGAGTCATGGTGGTGGGGTCTTCGCGACGCATAATTCCTCGCATGCGAGATTGGCGGGAATTTCCAGGGATGATGTAAACGCGGCCTCGACGGGTACGAGGACTTGTGTCAGCGCCTCACGCGTCATGTCCCCGAGTTCGGTGCCGAGGTTGGGGCTCAAGAAGAAAGGAATAGCTGGGGGTAGGTCAGCGAAAATTATGGAATAGGAAATGGAAAAAGGTACTAAGGGGGTGCTGGGCTTTAAAAACAATGGCTGGAATTGGGCCTTTAGGAGACGGGCCAAGGAAATTTGAATGAACTGGGCCAGAGAAAATATTTAGAGCAAGTTTCAATTAGGCTTAAAAATATTTGGATAATTGGTTGCAGGAAAGTTTTAGAAGGGATAACCGGGGTAGGGGCAGCCCGGCCCAGTCTAAATTGGTGACGATAGTGGACTTGGATAGCCAGAAAGATACGGGTGTGGAAGGGGAGGAGATGATTTTTGCAAATTGCAATTTGATGGAAGAAGCGGATAGGATAGGGTGGAGGAGACTCGGTTGGAGATTTCCCTTGTGCTTGAACCGGTGACAAGAACGACGGATGTTATCACGCCAGTTGGGGCTGTTGAGAAATCAGAGGCCACCATTCTCAGGAGGAGCATTAGACACGGAGGGGAGAGTCTCAGTCTGGAATATATGCTGGCAAGAGCTAGTGAGAGAAAGGACTACGTCTGGGTCTCAGATGATCTTTCTACCACTATCTCTATTTTCGATTCTATACCCGATGAAGCACTTTTTTTACTGTCTAATTTATTAGATGGGTGATGGGGCTCCTTTGCGAGCCTCCGTCAGATGTTGTCTTCCGTTGATCTCGCGGTGAACTTAGCTGATTATCTTTCGTTGCGTGTGGGTCTCAATGGGATTTTGGAGGAAGAGGTGAGGTGAGAAAGTTGTTGCCGAGTACCTGCAAAGAAGTCCTGGGGTGGTTTGGTACCACCAAAGACCCTCCGACGCTCAAGTTAGTGATGAGATCCGAGCAGAGTAACGGCATAAAAGTGTAAAAAAAATGGCTTAGTTGACCCCTCTGTGATGGGGGTTTATATAGCGGTGGTGGCATACAGCAGCAGGCGCGAGAATCTCGCCGGCAGTTACGCTCCTGATGTCACGCCCGCGTAAAGAGCGGATCGCCCATTAATAGGGATCGTGATGGCATGGAACGTGGGATGTTGCTGGAGGAGAATCTGCGCATGACGAGATTTGCGGAGCGGCTGTTACGCCTGTGAGTGGTGGAGTTGGTCGGTCGGAAGGACCGAGGAAGATGGTCTCGGCGGGAGAGCTCGGGAACGAGCGAGAGGGCCGAGGTATCTTGGTCCTTCGGTAGCTCGGAGGCGAGCTGAGAAGCCGAGGAGGCCAATTTGCAGGGGACCCTGAGGTGAGCCAGCTTTGTGCTTGTAGGTCGGGTACAGGGGTGGCTTGATCGGCCCCTGTGGGCCCTCTCTTCTGAGTTCTGGGACACGTCATCTGCCACATGTCCTGATCTGGAAGGTCTCCAATATAGAGCATCATCATTAGCCCCCCACTCTTGTCCCGACCAGCTGGCGGGTCGGGCCAAGAGTGGACTGCCGGGCCGCCCGGGGAGAGCTCCCTCCTAAGATTTCGTCAGGACGCGTCCCCGGGCTGTCAGCTGCCTTTTCTGCCAGCAAATCAGGGTGAAATCTCTGCATTTAAGGAAAGTGCGCCGGTTTGTGCATCCTGTCACTGAAGCGAATGTCTGCGTATCAAGCGCTACTGAGAAGGAGGCATCTCCATGGCCCCGAAGTCGAGGGGGATTACTCAGACTTGGATAGACCTGATGTCTCTTGTTGGGGCTTCGGATCCGCTGCATGTGATGGGCTCAGTGGCCTCGTTATGAGGGCTACAAACTCGCAGCGTCTGTTGGGCAGGAGGATGCCTGCTGGGGATGACCGAGTAGGAAAGCTGCTCGGTTGATCTTGGCGAGGGTCTTGACCCCTGGCGTTGCGAGTAGGGAAGCTACCGGCCAGGGATAGTCGAGTCTGGAAGGACTGTGATCCTTGTCTTTGTTGGGTAGGAAGCTACCCGCCGGGATGCGCCGAGTAGGAAGGGGCTCGGCGGCCTCGTGAAGAGGGCTTCAGATCCTCAGCGTTTGATGGGCAGGAGGACGCCCATTGGGGATGCACTGAGCAGGAAGGAACTTGGTGGCCTCGCGATGAGGGCTTCAGACCATCAGTGTCTGATGGGCAGGAGGATGCCCGCTGGGATGCGCCGAGCAGGAAGGAACTCGGCGGCCTCACGATGAAGGCTTAAGATCCTCAGCATCTGATGGGCAGGAGGATGCCCGCTGAGGATGTGCCGAGCAGGAAGGAACTCGGAGGCCTCACGATGAGGGCTTGAGATCCTCAGCATCTGATGGGCAGGAGGATGCCCGCTGAGGATGCACCGAGCAGAAGGAACTCGACGGCCTCGCGATGAGGGCTTTAAACCATCAGCGTCTGATGGGCAAAAGGATGCCCGTTGGGATGCGCCGAGCAGGAAGGAACTCGGCGGCCTCACGATGAGGGCTTGAGATCCTCAGCATCTGATGGGCAGGAAGATGCCCGCTGGGGATGTGCCAAGCAGGAAGGAACTCGGCAGTCTCACGATGAGGGCTTGAGATCCTCAGCATCTGATGGGCAGGAGGATGCCCGCCAGGGATGCACCGAGCAGAAGGAACTCGACGGCCTCGCGATGAGGGCTTCAGACCATCAATGTCTAATGAGTAGGAGGATTCCCGCTGGGATGCACCGAGCAGGATGGAACTCGGTGGCCTCGCGATGAGGGCTTCAGACCATCAGCATCTAATGAGCAGGAGGATGCCCGCTGGGATGCACCGAGCAGGATGGAACTCGGCGGCCTCACGATGAGGGCTTGAGATCCTCAGCATCTGATGGGCAGGAGGATCCCCGCTGGGGATGCGCCGAGCAGGAAGGAACTCGGCGGCCTCACGATGAGGGCTTGAGATCCTCAGCATCTGATGGGCAGGAGGATGCCCACTGGGGATGCGCCGAGCAGAAGGAACTCGGCAGCCTCACGGTGAGGGCATGAGATCCTCAGCGTCTAATGGGCAGGAGGATGCCCGCTGGGGATGCGCCGAGCAGAAAGAACTCGGCGGCCTCACGGTGAGGGCTTGAGGTCCTCAGCATCTGATGGGCAGGAGGATGCCCGCTGGGGATGCGCCGAGCAGAAAGAACTCGGCGGCCTCGCGGTGAGGGCTTGAGATCCTCAGCGTCTGATGGGCAGGAAAATGCCCGTTGGGGATGCGCCGAGCAGAAGGAACTCGGTGGCCTCGCGATGAGGGCTTCAGACCATCAGCGTCAAAGGGGACGTGGGAGGCCTGCTAAGGATGGCCGAGCAAAGTAGCTGCTCGGTGCCTCTTTCCGAGGGCTTTGACCTTTAGCGCTGGAAGGGCCGTGAGAGGCCTGCTAAGGATGGCCGGGCAGTGAAGCTGCGCAGTTGCCTCTTGGCGAGGGCTTTGATCTCTGGCGTTGTGGGTAGGCAACTACCAGCCTGGGATGACCGAGTGGGGTAGCCGCTCGGATGCCTCTTGCGAGGACTTCGATCCCTGGCGTCATGGGCAGGGAGCTACCAGCCGGAGATGACCGAGCAGGGCAGCTGCTCGGTTGCCTCTTGTGAGGGCTTTTGATCCTTCAGGACGGGGACCGAGCAGGGTTGCTTCCCAGTGCCTCTTGGCGAGGACTTTGATTCCTGTCGGTTGTGGTAGGAAGCTACCAGCCAGGGATAGCCGAGCAAGGAACCGACTGCCTCTGGGAGGACTTTGGTTCTTGGCGCGGGAAGAGCTATAGGGCTGTAAGAAGCCTACCAAGGACCCTTGGCCGGGCAGGGTTACTGCCTGGCGCCTCTTGGCGAGGGCTTTTGTCCTGAAGGATAACCGAGCGAGGGATCCTCGGGCTCGACTGCCTCTGGGAGGGCTTTCTGATCCCTGGCGTTGCGGTAAGGAAGCTACCCACCAGGGATAGCCGAGCGAGGGATCCTCGGGCTCGACTGCCTCTGGGAGGACTTTCTGATCCCTGGCGTTGAGGTAGGGAAGCTACCCGCCAGGGATAGCCGAGCGAGGGACCCTCGGGCTCGACTGCCTCTGGGAGGACTTTCTGATCCCTGGTGTTGCGATAGGGAAGCTACCCGCCAAGGATAGCCGAGCGAGGGATCCTCGGGCTCGACTGCCTCTGGGGGGACTTTCTGATCCCTGACATTGCGGTAGGGAAGCTACCCGCCAAGGATAGCCGAGCGAGGGATCCTCGGGCTTGACTGCCTCTGGGAGGACTTTCTGATCCCTGGCGTTGCGGTAGGGAAGCTACCCGCCAAGGATAGCCGAGCGAGAGATCCTCGGGCTCGACTGCCTCTGGGAGGACTTTCTGATCCCTGGCGTTGCGGTAGTGAAGCTACCCGCCAGGGATAGCCGAGCAGGGGATCCTCGGGCTCGACTGCCTCTGGGAGGACTTTCTGATCCCTGGTGTTGTGGTAGGGAAGCTACCCGCTAAAGATAGCCGAGCGAGGGATTCTCGGGCTCGACTGCCTCTGGGAGGACTTTCTGATCCCTGGCGTTGCGGTAGGGAAGCTACCCGCCACGGATAGCCGAGCAGGGTAGCTGCTGGGCTGCCTCTTAGTGAGGGCTTAGATCCTTGGGCGAAGTGGCCCTCGAGCCGCCGCGGCGAGCCCCCTCTGTGCGACCCCGTCAAGGGAGAGGGTGTCGGTCTATTCGGCCGGCGAGGGCGTTGATGACGGTCGCCGGAGGAGTTTCACCCACGCCTCTGGTGAGGGGGAGGTGGCGGCTGGTATCTGGATCTTCAGGTTGATCGCTTGCTATGGGGACGGAGATCGGAAGACCAACTTTGTTTTTTGTGGAGTTTCGGTTCCCACAGATGGCGCCAACTGATAGGGCTCCTTTTTGGGCCTCCGTCAGATGTTGTCTTCCGTTGATCTCGTGGTGAACTTAGCTGATTATCCTTCGTTGCGTGTGGGTCTCAATGGGATTTTGGAGGAAGAAGTGAGGTAAGGAAGTTGTTGCCGAGTACCTGCAAAGAAGTCACGGGGTGGTTTGTTACCACCAAGGACCCTCCGACGCTCAAGTTAGTGATGAGATCCGAGCAGAGTAACGGCATAAAAGTGTAAAAAATGGCTTACTTGACCCCTCTGTGAGGGGGGTTTATATAGCGATGGTGGCATGCAGCAGCAGGCGCGAGAATCTGCCGGCAGTTACACTCCCGACGTCACGCCCGCGTAAAGAGCGGATCACCCATTAATGAGGATCGTGATGGCGTGGAACGTGGGATGTTGCTGGCGGAGAATCTGCGCATGACGATATTTGCGGAGCGGCAGTTACGCCTGTGAGTGGTGGAGTTGGTTAGTCGGAGGGACCGAGGAAGATGGTCTCGGTGGGAGAGCTCGGGAACGAGCGAGAGGGCCGAGGTATCTTGGTCCTGCGATAGCTCAGAGGCGAGCTGAGAAGCCGAAGAGGCCAATTTGCAGGGAGCCCTAAGGTGAGCCAGCTTTGTGTATAGGTCGGGTACGGGGGTGGCCTGATCGGCCCCTGTGGGCCCTTTCTTCTGAGTTCTGGGACACGTCATCTGCCACGTGTCCTGATCTGGAAGGTCGCCAATATAGAGCATCATCAATGGGTAACTAGGAATGTTTTTACTAATTTTAGTTTCCATAAATTAATGATCGGTAGCAATGGCCTAATTAATTTATTAGACTTTGATGACTTTGATGATTTAGATCAGGAGGAGGAATAGAGGTTGTTAAATGAATTACAAATGTTAGGAGTGTAGGGCTGCCCAACAAACATAGGATGATTATGAAGGTTTTTGAGGATAATAGATTGGATGTGTCCTGTCTATCCAAAACTAAGTTGACGGATCCACTTGATTCGGTCCTTGATTTCGTGGGCGGTTATAGAGACATGGCGTGGAGATTTAAGAACACGGAAGGAGCATCCGGAAGGATACTGGTAGGGGTTAACCGGTTTGCCTTTGCGATCGTGGATGGGTGAATAGATGAGTTCACGGTTTCTGTGTTGTTGGGGTCAAAAGTTACACTCCGGTTGACCAAGTCAAAATCAAAGTCAACTCCAAATCAATTAGGCTCGAGTTCAAGCTAAGCGGGCCCATGCTCAAGTCGAGCCCAAACATGAAGTGGCCGGTTTTCCCCATGCTAAGAAGAAAATTATGTAATAAATAATTTTGATACAATTCTTATGAATAAATATAAGGAAAATGGGTATAAAACCAAAATTTTATAAAGCTCATGGCTCATGTGCAGAAGAAATAAGCACATGAGATATGGGATAGGCAAAATACCATTTTGTAAAGCCCAAGGGGCTGTGTAAACTTGTAAGACTATATAAGATAACATGATGATGAAATGAAAAATAATTCATTCCCCTAAAAAAATATTAGGGTTTTGTGTCTCCTTTTCCTTCCTTAAGGATATAAATTTTCTTCCTTTTTTGAATTAAATCAAAAGTCTAACTCTTCTTTTCCCAAAAAGAAATAATTTTTCATTATAAAACCCTTGAAGTGGTGCTCAGATCTCCCATCAAATCTCTAAAAGGGAGAATTTTAATCTCAACGCCCCTTTTCTCCAAAATCCAACAAAAAGATAGGAGGAAAAAGAAACCCATCTCAGAAGAACCTATTTTACGGAAGTCCAAGAATCGAAGAGGACAAAAAGAGACCTCATTTCACCATCCAAGATCTAAATTCTTTACGAGTTTAACTCCAAATCAATCTTTGAGTAGTTCAACATCAAAATCCAAATTCTCAATGGAGTTTAACTCCAAATCCAGACCTTTTAGGAGTTTAACTCCAAATCCAAAACTTTTAGGACTTTAACTCCAAATCCAAAACTTTTAGGACTTTAACTCCAAATTCAAGCCTTTTGGGAGTTTAACTCCAAATCCACATCCAATTTCTTCCCTAGGAGTTTAACTCTAAAGCCATTCGGGAGTTCAGCTTCCAGCCCAGGAGCTAAGTCCCTTCTTCCGCTGGTGTTTCCAGCGGCCGCATGCAGGGCACGTGACTCGCTGGCGCCCAATGGCCGCGTGCCATGCAAGTGGTCACATGACCCGCTATCTCACGTGTCCTTAGGACGCTTGATTAATCCAAAAATTTGTAGTTTACCGTAATCAGAAACGGCGTCGCTTCGCAGCTAGCCGGTGAATACGGGTCGATCCGCAGGGATGGTTAATTTCTGATTTTGTGTTATAACGAGTTGATTCAAATCGTTGTTGGTTTTTTATCGATTGAGTTTAAGACGAATTTATGTGATGAGAAAGAACTCATTAGGGTTAGGTCGAAGGTAGGTGTGTTGAGATCAATGTGTTCACCTCTTTCAATGTCGTGATTTAAGCTTTTAGGAAAGTCACAACAATCAATAGGAAAAGGGATTAGGATGATCGGGAAGAAACAAAGTTTCTTCCCGATCATCCTTGTCCGCCTTTTCTTATTCATTGATGTGAGCTTCATGGACATCATATAAGTCCGGCCTTTTATACTACGGAACACCGTTACCTTATAGGTAGGGTGCCGTAGGGGGCGGATCGTATATGTGTGCATGAAGGTTTCGTTTAATAATAAGTTGACATTGAAAGAGGTGAGAGACATCCGTCTCTCACTCACTCCCTTGTTCCTAACCCTAACGAGCGAGAATTTTACTCGCACATTAGGGAATTATGAGTAAGAATCATTTTTATGTTTTATGTTTTAAATAGTTACCTCACGACAGATTAAAAATTAGCTAACTAGCAATTAAATGATTACTAGGGCAAATAGAACAATTATACTAATGCAGGAATTAAATAAAATTAAAGACTTACGCGAAGAAGATGATGCTCTTGATTTCTCCAACAAATCTCACTTTTATTGAATATAAAGAGGCATACAATTTTTTAGATCTAGATTACAATTTATAAGTAACTAGTGAAGCTAGGGTTACAGACTCTCGTAGACATGAATTTACTGATTTACCCCCTAAAAATCCCAACACATGAAACGACACACCGACACAAGAAGTCGGTGCCGACACGGGTATCATATGGCCGCGGTTCCGCGGCAAATACATGCCTTTGGCCGCGGATCCGCGGCCATTTAGTGGGCTGGGCCCACCATCTTTCTTTGCTTGGTTGATCTTCTCTTGGGCTCTCTGTTTTCACTGTTCTTTTCTCTGTTGGGCTTTCTAGTATTCTCCAGATTCTCAGTGAACCTTGTAAGGATCTTTTTGACCGTTTCTCTTGACGTTCGTCTCGGCTTGAGTAGGATCCGTGTGCTGGTTGGTCAAAAGTCCATTTCCTGTATCATCTTTGTCTTTTTCACTGTATTTGCTTCAAAAGTCTGTATCCTGTATCATGTAACAAACGATCGTCAAAAGCACCTGTTTACTTATAAATTGCACAAAAATGGGGCGTATGAATTGCAATATTATGATGTGAACAAATACCCCCAAACTTACCTTTTGCTCGTCCTCGAGCAAATTTATTAGTTTATTCTAACCTAGCCACATTTTCGCAGGGAAACGCGATTGCACTGAGCACGTGCAACAAGCCGTTAAACCTCTAGGTGTCCCTAGTAGGAGGAGTGTTGTCTCCTGAGGGTTTTCAGCGGATTACACCCACAAAATCCTATCAATTTGGTTTCTCAACTTTTGTTCTCCAATCAGGTTTTCTAATAAGGAATTCTATTATCTTATACTTGCAAATTATCCGCCCGTATTTTTCACACTTCCTTATCATGCAACTTAAGATTATACATGTTCCATAAAATTACTTAGAATTCAGCATTTCACAAGTTTTTCTTCTAGAGTCTCATCTCCACTTAGGAATTTCTATCAACTCTTATTAAAGATACAAGTTTTATTTTTCATTCCTTTCTCTTATCTAAACTCTAATCACATATCCCCACGTGTGTGTAATTTTCACCCCTACACTTGGAAATTCAAATCAAGCAATCGTACCCTCGTCCATTGTTCAAAGCACATAACTTTCGCTTACATATCCTTCATGCGACCGTTAATACTTCTTGAGGTACCAACAGCCGATTACAAGATGCGTTAGGCCTTTAAAGCGTATTTCCTAGTTTTGCAACACCCAGGGCTTTTAGCAGTGACTCCCAAACCAGTTGGTCTAAGGCACTAGGTGATGAAGCACCCTCGCTAATTAATTTTCTAGCCCTAAGTAATCACAAAAACCAGTGTCCATTTTTTATTCACACTTTTTTTTTTATGATCATTGTGCTAAGGACTTTAGACAAGAGTAATTCAAGGTCTCTTCTACTAATCCAAGTTTCAAGGTGCGTGATTGTGCATTTTGTAGGGTACATGTTTTCAGAATCTAAACTCAAGTTAGGAACTATCTTTCGAACTTATACTTTAATAAGAGCATTAATACTCTTCCCTCGTTTTGGCTTAACCCACGAAGTGAACCCAAAATGTGCCTATTTCTAAATAACCTACAAAGACATATACTCTCTCTCGCTAAACTTTAAGGAATGTTATTTTCAGGGTTTTAATTTGCTAAGTCTAGGATCTAGTTTTTCCTACTCAGTTAACCTTTTATCAAACTCAAATTAATTAACCAAAATTGAATACAATAATTTTTATAAATTTTCAAATTTTTTAAATTTTTATGATTTTTATAGTTTTCTAAATTTAAACTTTTCTTTCAAATTTTTTCAGATTTTTATGATTTTTGTATAAAGATGCAATGCAGAAATTAAATATGCAAAAAGGAAAACAAAATATATACAATATGCAATGCAAGGATAACTATGTACATCACCCTCTAACACCCCCAAACTTGAGCAAAGCAGTGCCCTCACTGCCCGGCCCCACGTCGCGCTCGTGAGCGTGAACGTGATCTCTCCCCCCTAGCCAGAAGTGTCTGGATCCCCCGCTCAATTTCCGTCAACCGACGGTCGTGCTCTCGTGCCGATGCCCTAAACTCATCCCGCAAAGAGTCTAATCTCCTCACTGTTCTTCTCATTAATCGCGCATGTTCTTGGGGAGTTAGCTCTTCCCCGCTCGAAGTCGAGCTCGAGCTGGGGGTGTGTGCAGGTATGTTTTCTCCCGGCTCTGTCCGTGTCCAAATATCCGTCAGTCTAGAGTAAGACGACGAGACGCCCTCTAAGAGTGGTCGAACTATGGTACCGTCTGTCAAATAAGAGTCAAATTCCTCGGCCGGGAGGAAATAATGGCAGAGTTGGGTCACGAGCATGGGACATGGATATACACTACCTCGTTTACCCGAACCTATGGAGTATAGCAAAACTGTGCACATGTCGAATCTAGGGTTTTTCGTCATTAAAGTATGAACGACATGTAAGGAAGGGGTGAAAAAGGTTGTGTTGTGAGAACTTCCAAAAATATTGTTTTGTGCCCACCGGCACACAGTTAAAACATTTGCGAAAAGGGTCCGTGCTTGGATCCCCTTGCGCGGTTCTCGCGCACAGTCATTACCCATTAAAGGAATATAATCTTCAAAGCGAAGGGGTTGTTCGTGTGTCGGTACACGTGGTATTAGTGTCACCTCGTGTATCATATCCCTATCAATGCGAATTTCATTATTTCCCCAAATCAGTTTAATATAACCTAAGTTGTCTAGGCTATTTTCTTCCATTGACTCATAAAATTGGGTAACTAAGCTAGGGACAGCAAATGCAGATCCATGGTTATAGAGGAGGTAATTCCATCCCCTCTGTGCAATTTCGTGTGGGAAGTATGATCCATAGATCTCGTGTGCGAACACCGGTGAGAAATCTCTCTCGTATTGCATTTTATGGTCCATCTTAAATTTCTACAGTGAAGTATATGTAATAACAGAGAGAAAACAGAACATAAAAACAGAGAGTAGTTAACAGACCAGAGCAGCAAAGATTTTTACAGAGCCCAACCCCTTCATCAGACCGCGGAACCGCGGCCAAGGAGCACCCAAGACCGCGGAAACGCGGCCATCTGTTGGACTCACTCCCTGAAATTTTCTAGGGTTAGTTATCTCTTTCTCTCCCCATCTGTTGGACTCACTCCCCGGCAACGGCGCCATTTGATTAATCCAAAAATTTGTAGTTTACCGTAATCAGAAACGGCGTCGCTTCGCAGCTAGCCGGTGAATACGGGTCGATCCGCAGGGATGGTTAATTTCTGTTTTCTGTTTTCACCTTCTGTAAAACTCCAGATCCAAAATTCCTTGTCGTTCCTGCAAGATTCAAACGGGAAACCCTTCAAACAGATAAAGATAATGAAAAGAATATTTTTGTATTTTGTATTTTCTGATTTTTTATAATTTTTCAAAGTTTATATCAACCCGAAATCATACAAAAAGAGAAAATTACGCCATCCCCGGCAACGGCGCCATTTGATTAATCCAAAAATTTGTAGTTTACCGTAATCAGAAACGGCGTCGCTTCGCAGCTAGCCGGTGAATACGGGTCGATCCGCAGGGATGGTTAATTTCTGATTTTGTGTTATAACGAGTTGATTCAAATCGTTGTTGGTTTTTTATCGATTGAGTTTAAGACGAATTTATGTGATGAGAAAGAACTCATTAGGGTTAGGTCGAAGGTAGGTGTGTTGAGATCAATGTGTTCACCTCTTTCAATGTCGTGATTTAAGCTTTTAGGAAAGTCACAACAATCAATAGGAAAAGGGATTAGGATGATCGGGAAGAAACAAAGTTTCTTCCTCTAGATCCTTGTCCGTCTTTTCTTATTCATTGATGTGAGCTTCATGGACATCATATAAGTCCGGCCTTTTATACTACGGAACACCGTTACCTTATAGGTAGGGTGCCGTAGGGGGCGGATCGTATATGTGTGCATGAAGGTTTCGTTTAATAATAAGTTGACATTGAAAGAGGTGAGAGACATCCGTCTCTCACTCACTCCCTTGTTCCTAACCCTAACGAGCGAGAATTTTACTCGCACATTAGGGAATTATGAGTAAGAATCATTTTTATGTTTTATGTTTTAAATAGTTACCT
Source organism: Agapanthus africanus (assembly GCA_030015575.1). Taxonomy (NCBI): domain Eukaryota; kingdom Viridiplantae; phylum Streptophyta; class Magnoliopsida; order Asparagales; family Amaryllidaceae; genus Agapanthus; species Agapanthus africanus. The sequence goes on along the minus strand of CM057338.1, from coordinate 108,170,719 downwards.
CACGACAGATTAAAAATTAGCTAACTAGCAATTAAATGATTACTAGGGCAAATAGAACAATTATACTAATGCAGGAATTAAATAAAATTAAAGACTTACGCGAAGAAGATGATGCTCTTGATTTCTCCAACAAATCTCACTTTTATTGAATATAAAGAGGCATACAATTTTTTAGATCTAGATTACAATTTATAAGTAACTAGTGAAGATAGGGTTACAGACTCTCGTAGACATGAATTTACTGATTTACCCCCTAAAAATCCCAACACATGAAACGACACACCGACACAAGAAGTCGGTGCCGACACGGGTATCATATGGCCGCGGTTCCGCGGCAAATACATGCCTTTGGCCGCGGATCCGCGGCCATTTAGTGGGCTGGGCCCACCATCTTTCTTTGCTTGGTTGATCTTCTCTTGGGCTCTCTGTTTTCACTGTTCTTTTCTCTGTTGGGCTTTCTAGTATTCTCCAGATTCTCAGTGAACCTTGTAAGGATCTTTTTGACCGTTTCTCTTGACGTTCGTCTCGGCTTGAGTATGATCCGTGTGCTGGTTGGTCAAAAGTCCATTTCCTGTATCATCTTTGTCTTTTTCACTGTATTTGCTTCAAAAGTCTGTATCCTGTATCATGTAACAAACGATCGTCAAAAGCACCTGTTTACTTATAAATTGCACAAAAATGGGGCGTATGAATTGCAATATTATGATGTGAACAACGCTTCTCACCCCTCTTTTTCTCAAACGTTCCCCACTAAAAATACTTCCCCCGTTATAAAAAATTTCTAATAAGGTGCTGCCCCGCATCTCGCAAGGGGGTTGCTAGCCCCCCAGTCCGCTATCCAGGTAATAGGACCCCCGTAAACTCTGTAAGGCCCCCGATACGTCTAAAACACAATATACGCAACTGCACATTGAGTTCGAATGACTAGTTTGACCCGTCAATCGAAAGTTCCTTCGCTTTAGAGGCCAGGGGTAATTAATGACAGCTGTCCACGGCTGCCGGAGATTTGGATCTCAACAATCAATAAACCACAACCTACCCTGGACAGGGAGAATCTGTATATGCATGATAAGCATGCGCATTCCTATCTCAATATGATGACGAAAAACACTCTATATGTGCTACTTAAATTGGTAAATAGGGGGAGATACGAAATGGTTACTGCAGTGTACGGACCTAACAGAAGGGATAAAAGATCTAATTTTTTCAACGAGCTTAATTTTGTTGCCAACAATTGGCAACATCCCTGGGTGTTAGGCGGGGACTTTAATATAATCAGGTACATAGAGGGAAGAAATGGGATAAAGGAGACGAGAGGGATAGCAAAATTTTCAATGGTTCGATTAATGACCTGCTGCTGGTTGACTTAATCAACAACGACAGGTTGTTTACTTGGTCGAATTGACAGGATAAACCCTTTCTTGCCAAGCTGGATAGGATTTTTGTATCCTTGAGCTAGGAAGCAAGGTTTCCTCTAACACATTCATTCTCTCTTAAAAGTCCGACCTCGGATCACGTTCCTCTAAATTTATCTAACGGGGAGAAAACGGAAGTTCGGAAAAAAAAATTTAGATTCGAGAGCATGTGGTTGGAAAACCCTTCCTGCAAAATGTTGTTAAGCACTACTGGGACAATCATGCCGGTTTGGATGACTTATCAGCGTCTTGCTGACTGGTAGCAAAATTGTCGCATCTTAAGTCGTGCCTTTCCAAATGGTAGGGGTGGTAATTGAACGAGCCAGCTCGGGTTCGATTAAGGTTCGGCTCGGTATCAGCTCGTTCAAATTCGGTTCATTTATTAACGAGCCGGACATGAGCCAGAAAGCCTGGCTCGTTTATTAAACGAGCCGGACTCGAGCTCAGCCAGGCTCGTTCAGTATTGACTCAGGTTCGGCTGGGTTACACAGTTTGAAAAAAAGCAGTAATATGTAATATATAGCAGATTCTATACAACTCTCAGAACACTTAATTCAATTAAATGACAGTATATAAAGTGTACTGAGATAAATATAAAACTCAGCACTTAGACCCATTCAATGCCCTAGATGTTAATGTTTTTTAATTTTTTCATATCTCAAAACCCTGAGTTTTAAGCATTATTGTTAATTATGTGTTTTTCTTGAAAGATACTATTAATATGAGTAAATAAGCTGAAAACGAGCCGAGCTCACAAACGAGCTCTAAACGAGCTCAGTTGAGCTCCGCTCGTTTAGTTAATGAGCCACAAATGAACCGAACATGAGCTGGGCATGTTTAATCGAGCCGGACTCGAGCCGAGCATCTCTAGCTCGATTAACTAAACGAGCCGGACTTGGGCCGACAAAAAGAACCACGAGCCGAACTCGAGCCGAGCTTGGCTGGCTCGAGTTCGGCCCGTTTACACCCCTACCAAATGGGCGAAAGATAAGATCGGAAGCATAATAGACTAAAATATGGATTTGATGACCAGATTGGAGTTATTTGAAAAGAAGGAAGAATTAGATGAATTATTACCAGAAGAGTGGGAAGAGATGGGTGTGGTGTGGGAATCGATAAAAGACATTTACAAGAAAGAGGAGATAATTTGGAGACAAAGATCAAGGATGCAATGGCTTAAAGAAGGGGACTTGAATACCAAATTCTTTCGCCAGGTGGCTAATGGCAGGCGGAGAAGAAACATCATTAACAAGATGGATATTGGGAATTAGGAGGTGGAAGATGAGAGAGTCATTAGATCACACGTCAGAGACCATTTCAAGGACTTGTTTGCCACTACTGAGCCGAAAGGTCCAGGGTCGGACGTGAATATTTGGGAACTGGACGACGCCATATCTATTGAGCAAAGGGACATATTGGAATGTCCATTCTCGGAGGAAGAGGTCAAGTGCACGGTTTTTAACATGGGTCCGGATATGAAATAATCCAAGAGGGGAGTGAATAGGATTATGCTAACAACCACCACAAATTAAAAATTAATTTGCAAATAACAAACACAACTAACAATAAAAGCAAGTAATAGAGATAGATGGAAATAGAGCCAATGCAAACACAAGTAGATTTTAGAGAGGTTTTGTCACGCTCCACCCCCAATACAGAGAGTATTGTCCGCTCTGGCCGAAACCGCACGGTTTTGTCCTTCGAGGCGAACCGGACCCGACCAGGGGCCACTTCCCAGGAGGTCACCCATCCCAGAACTTTCCTGGCTCGAGCACGCTTAACTACGGAGTTCTCAAGCTCCTGTAGTGCCGGTTCACTTAAAAAGCGCCTCTGTATTGAAGAGTTGTATCATTCCATTTATAGTACAGATATGCTCTCTTTCGGAATGTATTTCGAAGATTCCCCATTGTTCTACAGTGGGTCCCACAGACTCAAAAGGTGCCTCCTACGGATTTAAGAGGTGGCCCCCGCCTATTCAACATGACACTTGGCGTGGCACTTTGTTCCGTATGGCACTTTGCTCCGTGAGTAAGAACCGGGTCCCGACATTCTCCCCACCTTTGAACAATGGTTCGTCCTCGAACCACAGACCTATTACTGAGAGACCAGCTCTGATACCGACAAAACCATGTCACGCCCCGCTTCCCAAAATACGGAATACGGGAGGCGACTAGGCCAGCCATGCTTCTACGGTCAAGGATAATCCCGCCGTAGTCACACTTCGGCTTCTAGCATTGCATGGTAATCAGTAATTACAGCACAGAAGTAAAGGAAACACATTACTAGTTTATTACAACAACTTTCATTGTTCACAGTTCGCAATAGAATGAAATAAAAGAAACTACTAACCAAGTGCGAATACAAGGTTGATTTATGGAAAGCGGTAAAAGTACTGAAGGCACGACCGTCTAGATCTCTGCGAGCTCGAAGGGTAGGTCTGACTCCTGAATCTGGTCCTCTTCAAACTCTGAGCATGCATACTCAGGTCGTCCGGGCGACGCAATAGCAATATTATAATAATCATGATAGACAAGAAGATAAAAGTAATAACGGTGGAGGTAGTAAATGCAGGCAATCAATATATCACTAACTGATGCAATATATGATCTGTGTCCCTATCGGTCTCTAAGTCATTTTGAAATCGAGTTGCGGAAAGGAGTGATCATGTTTAACGAGGGTCTCGTACGTACCCGAGACTACGGCCCACGATGCTCAGGACATAACCCTGTCAGCCGGACTGTTAGGTCCAACCTAATATATAAGAGTCGCTGTTCGATTGCTCATCCTCTAAAATCACTGACCTCGCTAAATAAAATTTCCTTTCCACTTCGATTTCCCCCTTTTCCCCATGTTTCACTATTTATGAGTATGGTCTAGTTGTGTACAAGTACGCACCAATAACATGGTTTTTATTCGCTGTTCACTGTATTGTCACTATCACGAACCATTCACTTTTCACTGGCGTATTTGACACCCCTAAACTTATACCATTCATGCTCGACAAATGCATTGTACACTGAAACTTAATAATGATGCGCACTATCACTAGATGTATTACAGTCGGGTATAATATGTGCATTTATGCCGCTAAACCAATCATGTGCAATGCAAGTTATTATGCGTCTTATGAACTTATAAAAATTACATTAAATCATACATTCAGAATTAAATAAAATAATACAAAAGCGGTAACAAGTAAACTCAGTCGGAAGTTCAAAGAAATTTATTTCAAGTCAATCGGGTTTCTGGTTCGCAGATTACAGTCGTTTCATTTTAAGTGTTCGCTACTGGAAATTCAGTTTCTGGACTGAAAGTCCAATTCGTAAAACAATTTTACCCTGTTGGGATCAAAATTAGGCGACACTATAGTTGAACAATATTTAGGGTTACCAGTTAGGTTTCCAAATCAATTTGAGGATCAGTGATATCCTATATCAACAGGGAGTTATGGTCAGGTTAAGTTCGATGTGTAAAATTTGTCACTGCAGAATTCAGCTGGACACGTCAATATTATAAAATGTGTTAAAAATATCATACAGTTAAGGAATCCAGTGAAACAAGTGGGGTAAGAAATCTAACTCAATTTTCTACCTAACTATATAGGGTTCCGCACATTTTCGCATTTGAGCAAGGATATACAGTGATTTAAAAACAAGGGTTATCTGGGATTACTGCTCTGGACTGCAGTCCAGGATCGTAATTCTCCTCATTTTTCTCTATCATAACTAGTTCAAATTTATAAATAAACTATAGATTACTGTAGGTTATTTTGTTAGCTTCGATACAAACCATGAAACGCTAAAATCCGATTTGTAAAAAATTTAATATGAATTTAACGGTCTAGTATGTTCAGGAAAAATTCTGATTTCGCAATGATTATCAGGGTAACATTTTATAAGTGAAACAATATCAATTTTCAATCAAATTTCTGCAGTACCTCTATAAATAGTAAACGGGTTTAATGATCACAAGTTCCGCAATTTAAAGATGGGTTTTCACGTAGAGTTTAGTATCAAATACTTGTTTATATGTATGGTAATCGGAGCTTTGGTTTCGTTTAATCGGTCAATATACATTCGTAACGTCGTTAGAGCCGAATAAAAGGCCCGACTTATAAACTATGTCAAGCTATGCATAAACATGGGATTGTAAAACTTATCCAAAATCCATGATTTTCTAATTAACTTAGTTGTTATATACAATATGTATAACTATGTGAAAAACTAATAGCATGTAAAGCAAGTGGAAATCATTTGCCTGAAGACGATGATGGCGGCAACAGCTACGGCGGTGATATCTACGGTGACAGAGGCGATGGCTTGGATAGAGACGACGCTGTCAACGGCGACAAAGGAAACGGCGATTGCGTTGGCTGCAAGGTGAGCTTAGATGCAGAAAGGAGAAGGGTGAAGGCTCGGGCGTTGTGCAGCGGGGAGTTCGACGTTGGTGTGGTGGTGTCAGGGAGGAGGCCGGCGGCTGCGCGGTGAGATCGGTGGGCAGTGGAGGTGGGTGAAGGTTCGGGGTGCTTGGGTTTGTGTTGGCGAGGTGCGGTAAGGTTGACGGAGGTTGTAGGGAGATATTGACGATGGTGGATGGCCGGAGCTTGCAGGCGGTGGTCACTGGAGTTGTAGAGAAGCTCGGTTGCGGTTGATGTGTTACGGCTGTGAATGGAGGAAGAAGTGGGGAGGAGTGGTGGTGTTGCGGCGTTGTTGGAAGAAGTAGCAGGGAGGCGATGGGGCCGTCGACGGTGATGGGTGCGTCGGGTTGCAGGTGAGGTGGGGAGGTGGCGACGGGGATGCGGTAAGGTCGGGGATCAGAGAGGTGAAGAGGGGCTCAGGGTTTTGGAGAGAGGAGAGAGGGGCGAGGGTGATGCCGGCGATGGTGGCGGGCCGAGCACGGCGAGCGCGGTCGTGGGTGTGAGCTCGAAGGAGGGAGCGGGGAATGGAGAAAAATAGGAGAAAGAGAGAGAGAAGGTGAGGGGGAAAGAGAAGGTAACGTGGGAGAGAGAGAACGTGAGGGAGAGAGAATGTAACGTGGGGATTTAATTAAGGGAGAGAGAGAAAGAATTAACGGGAGGAATAATAAATAGAAATTTAAGGAAAAGAGAGAGAGAAGTAACGTGATCTTAATAAAAAATTTAAATGAGAGAGGATTAATGGGAATTTGAATTGAATAGGTTTTTAATGAAATTTATATTTGGGTAAGATTTGGGTTTAAAGGAGGGTATAAAATTTTGAATTTTGAATTTTGAAAAGAGAGGAGAAGGTAAATAATCGGAATAATTTGTTGTTTTAAAATAAGGCTTTGGATTGTTGGGTTGGGCTCACGAAAATTTTGAAGGAAAAAATGTGGGATTTTAATATAGACTTGGGCTTAGGGTTCATAGGAAAGTAACAAATATTAGAATATAATATAAAATGTAAAATGTGTAAAAAATATTTTATTTGAATACAGGTATTGGAATGTCGGGACCCGGTTCTTACTCACGGAGCAAAGTGCTATACGGAACAAAGTGCCACGCCAAGTGTCATGTTAAATGGGCGGGGACCATCTCTTGAATCCGTGGGGGCCACCTCTTGAGTCTGTGGGATCCACTGTAGAACAATGGGGAATCTTCGGAATACATTCCGAAAGAGGGCATATCTGTACTATAAATGGAATGATACCACTCTTCAATACAGAGGCGTGTTTTAAGTGAACCGGCACTACAGGAGCTTGAGAACTCCGTAGTTAAGCGTGCTCGAGCCAGGGAAGTTTTGGAATGGGTGACCTCCTGGGAAGTGGTCCCTGGTCGGGTCCGGTTCGCCCCGAAGGACAAAACCGTGCAGTTTCGGTCAGAGCGGACAATACTCTCTGTATTGGGGGTTGAGCGTGACAGGTTTAGGAGATCTCCTAGTTCTCTTTCTTTAGGCTCATGAGTCGATTCCAGTAAAACACGTCTCCGATAAGACAACCGCATTGTGCACCTGCAACTCCTTACAACTTTCTTCCAATTAAACTAATTCTTACACCACTTCTTTCTTACAAAGACCCTCACAAATTTTCGCACTCACTAGGAGCTCAGTGAAATTCAGAGAATGTGTAAATAAAAAAAATTTAAACACTGAAACTACTTTTCTCTTAAGGAATGTAGAAGATTTTTTTCAAAGTACTCTGTGTATGTCTCTTGTTGTTTTTTTAAAAGAAACAAAGTCCTGTATTATAGGATTTCTAAGGAAAATTATAACCTTTGCCAAGTTTAAAAATTTTGCACAACATGACAATCACAAACGTAGTTCTAATTAATGCAAAGCTGCGTCTGAGAAAAAATTGCAAAGGTTACAAGAGTTTTATGGGCTAGATATAGCTAGCACAAAGAAGAAAAATAAAATAATGACAATGATAGGTGTACTTAAAGCAATGTCGATATTTTGGTTTTTGTTTCTTTCTGGAAACAACTCAGGCAGCATGGTGTAACATCTCCACTAATAAAAAAAAACCTCTTTTTTTGACAAAAGCATTAATTTAGGTAAGTGTTAGTTTTGAAAAATTGAAGACCACATATGAAAATTCATGAATAAAAGTGGTCCTTTAAAAACAAAAAAAAATTTAAAGCTCACATTCAAATGTTCCATGCATTATCGGAGTCCAAAAAAAAATCTAATCATCCATTCGGGATGTAATAAAATAATATTCACGATAGTTTATTTACTTAATTGCAAATTTAACATATCAAATATTATCGGAATGTTATGCAAAAATAATATTTAGAATCAGCACGTCACCGTAAATCTATTGACACTAATTTTGTCGTCCGATAAAACAGAAATTTTAAATTTATTTTCTATTATATAAAATTATTTTTAGTTTAAATAATTATTAGAAAATAATAGATGTCTCCGAAAAATCATGAAAGATATTTTTCAATCCTTGGAAAAATTCATTGATTATAATGATATATAATTTGTAAACTTCTATGCATCATGAAAAAATAATATTTTGAATAAAATATTGATATGAAATGCATATGTGATGATGTGTGTAATTTCCAAGCATCTTAGTCCCTTCAGATTTGATTCCTAAAAAAATTTAGGTGAAACAAACCCAAAAATCCAAACACGGGTCTTCATCTTCATTAGTCATTATGCAGCTTGTATACGACTCATCTTGCTTTTGCGAGCTTCAATTTTTATATTAATTTTTAGGTTTGTGAAGTCTCAATTTGTCATCCAACCTCCATTGAATATAACATTGTAGCTTTTTCATCCGTCCTCAATCTTAGTTTGTGTCGTAAGATATCCGATATCCTGAAACTTATTCTCAAATACAACCAAGCACATATACAGTGTTATAAAATATGCAAATAATAAACACATGTATCTATCTATTAACATTGTACTACATCATCAAAACTAAATAATCGGATTACGAAAATCCATAAGTTATCAATCTCCCCCTTTTTGATGATGTTAAAATATTAATAGTTATCGTATATCAATATAGATAATAATAGCACAATACAAGCGACATATTGATATACAACGATTCTATTATTCTTCCCTTTCTTGACAATATAATCCTAAACATATGCATACACTAAAAGCGAATGAAAGCGTTTGAATCATTCTCCCTAAATGTGTGCATATGTTATTAATAGAAAATGATATGAGCAGAAACGAATTAGGTATAAGCTCATATCAATAAGCATGTATAGAAGAGTTATAGCAAGAATCAAACGATACATGCGAGAATCTACACAGAAACAAATAGAGCCAAATAAAATATCATGTGTAGATAAACATGAGATAAAAGGATATGCAAAATAGGATTTTCTCATACAAATATATCAATTAATTGAACAAATATTTAACACTCCTCTAATATAAGCAAAACGTGTAGCATCAAGGGGTTTGGTAAAAATATCCGCTAATTGGTTGTGTAGGTATGTGCTCAATAATGATGTCCCCTTTTTCATGATGATCACGAAGAAACTGATAGCGGACATCAATGTGTTTGGTGTGACTATGTTGATTGACATTCTTGGTCATGTGCACCGTACTTGTGTTATCACAGAGAATAGGTATATGATTAACAAATACACCGAAGTCTTCTAGTGTGTGCTTCATCCAAAGGATTTGAGCACAACAAGCACCCGCGGCAATATATTTCGTTTCGGCGGTGGAAAGTGCAATCGAGTTTTGCTTCTTGGAGGACCAAGAAATTAGACAATTTTCAAGAAATTGGCATGTTCCACTCATGCTTTTACAGTCTATTTGGCTACCGCATAGTCCATATCTGAATAAGATTTAAAATCAAAAATTTTATTTTTCGGATACCACAAATCTAAACCAATTGTCTTTTTAAGATATCTAAAGATTCTCTTTACCGTACTTAGATGTGATTCTTTAAGACAATATTGGAAATGAGCACACAAGCAAACACAAAACATAATATCGAATCTACTAGCGGTTAAATAAAGTAAACTTTCAATCATACATCGATAATGTGTGATATCAACCTCCTTACCGGATTCATCTTTGGATAGTTTCAAATTAATGGCCATTGGAGTGTTGCTCGGCATCGCATCTTCAAGTTCAAACCTTTTGATTTACTCCTTTGTATACTTCGCTTGATTTATAAAGATGTCGTCCTAAGTTGCTTGATTTAAAGACCGAGGAAGTGGTTGAGTTCACACATCATGCTCATCTCAAATTCTTTTTACATGCTAGAGACAACCTCCTTGAATAGAGATTCATTAGTAGATCCAAAAATAATATCATCAACATAAATTTGCACAATCATAATCTTATCATTTTTCTTTTTAATAAAAAGTGTGGTGTTAATCTTTCCCTTTGAAAACCCATTTTTAAGAAGAAAAGCACACAATCTAGCATACCAAGCTCTGGGGGCTTGTTTCAAACCATACAATGCTTTTTACAACTTACAAATATGAGTTGGATATTTAAAATCTTGAAAACCGGACGGTTGTTCTATAAAAACCTCTTCTTCAAGAAAACCATTCATTCAAAAATGCACTTTTAACATCCATTTGAAAAACTTTGAAATCCTTAAAACATGCATATAAAAGAAGAACACGAATAGCTTCTAATATAGCAACCGGAGCAAAAGTTTCAACGAAATCAATACCTTACTCTTGGTTGTAATCTTGTGCTACAAGTCTTGCCTTATTCCTAGCAATCACACCAAATTCATCAAGTTTATTCTTAAAAACCCACTTGGTACTGATAACATGTCTATCACTCGGTCTAAGATCCAATTTCCAAACATTGTTCCGTTCAAATTGAACAAAGTCCTCTTATTTAGTACAAACCCAATTCTCATCTATAATAGCCTTCTTAACATTTCTAGGTTCAATTTGAGACAAAAAAGTTATATTTGCAAAGAAATTAAGATTATGAGAACGAGTAGTTACCCCCTTTGATATATCACCTATGATTTGCGTAGACGGATGATCTTTCTTGTATCTTGTAGCGTTTTAAAATTAAATAATTAAATAAATAAAATCTTTTAGGTGAATTTTCTGATTTTCGGTAAAATAAACCGTATTTTCCGTAAGACTTAACTGTAAATTATTTTCATCATAAATTTAAAAAAAGACCTATTTTAATTATGTAATTACTAGTAAATGGTGTTTATTTAGTGACTTATAAATTATTGTTTTACTTAAATATTTTTCCTTAATTAATTATTTTAAAAATTAACATAAGCTTTTAAATATACATTAAATTAGTGTAAATTACAAGTTTGAAATGGGTTAATTTTATAAAATGAGCCATGACATATTAGAATCAAGTGTGTTTATGCAAAATTCTTTCTAAAATATTTTCATGGTTCTAGATTTTTCTAGGATCAATTTTTTGAAAAGAAAAATTATTAAATAAAAAAATTAGTGAAAAGACATAAAAGATGTGTTATTTTGGAGAACTTTTTACATCATTCTTATAGGGTTCCTAGGCACTCTCAAGAGGTCTCACAAGGCATCAACCATGCCAATTTCAAATTTTAACGGTGCCGAGAAACCCTAATACGGATCGTCGGCTAGATGTTTAGGCAAAAATGAAACTAGTTAACAACTTAACTAAAGTTTAAACGGAAATACAACCTTTGCAGATCCGGTGCTCCACCTCCATAGCTCCGCAACGAAGTCCCCTCGCTGTCCAAATGAATTCCCGGGCTCTAGCGTCGGCTTCATCGGAGAAATGGCGAGCTAGGTCGTCGATGTCCATGCCGAAGATGATCTACGTCGAGGCATCGCTAGATCAAGCTCCACCTTCACCAAGCCATGAAAACTTGTGAAGGAAACACCCTATACTACTTGGCAAGAGGTAGAGGATGAAGAAATAGGAAGTGGGTTCACTTTAGAATTGGATTTCTCACTCTTTATCATCACTTGCCATTGATGGAGGCAAGCTTTCTTCACATGAAGAAAAATGAAAAAGAAGAAGAAAGTGTTATGATAAGTTATTAGTTAAAATAAAAAACCATATGATACTTATCATATCAACAACCATGGTTTAGCGTAGAGATTTAACTAGGGTTAGATGAGTGGTTAGGGTTAGACATGAGACAAGAATGGTGGACTTATTCAAAGCTTCAAGAAGCTTCAATGTAAAACAAAGAAAGCCACCATTCTTTTCTTTTGCCAAAAAGAATGAATAAATAAATAAATGGATAAAGAATTAAAAGAAAAGAAACCCTAACCATTCACTAATCATGGTTTAAGTCTTTACACAAACCCAAGGTTGCATGTATCATCAAACATGATACAAACAAGTGCACAAGAATATATCACATATACAATGTGCATCATCAAGTGAGAATATCCTCATAAAGTGAACCAATACTAGTTAATGTAAAGTAATATATCAAATATATAATTATGCATTAAATCATTAAATCAATACTTGATTTAACGATCCGGTCATATCGCATATAACCGGCTAGTATCCAATGTATCGGCTTATCGAATCGATCCTTGATTCGATAACTAGGTTATATCGCATATAACTAATCGATACATTCATCGCGAGAATGGAATACGGTATCACATACACGAATTATTCTCGGTCCCGCACATATCTCATATGCGCTCCTATTTCGTTTCGCTTGAGCTAGGAAACCTCTGTGTAGGACTCTAAAGACTCGTCAATACGCCGGCAGCAGATGATGATCATATCAAACACCCAAAAGCCGCAAGCGGTCTGCTAAACGTAACGGCCACCCGGGTATTGAGCGATCAGAAGATCGACGAGCAAGCCCGCTCACACTCCTGTGAATCCAACCAGTAACACTTACCGTACAGTCCGGTCTGTTCGTCTGATATGTCGCATATCTCGCCTAGGGGTGGTAAACGTCAGACCCCAGTAGCTCGATAAGTCATGCCGACGTAGGGTCCATAACATTCGTGAAACTACTGATAACTCTTACCAGTATATCACGGCAACCCTGGCCAGGGATTTCCTGTTATGGCCAGTCGAGCATAGCACAACATCAACCCCCAATACCGGGAGAGACGAATCCCCTCCTATCGCTCATTACCTCCATGTGAATCGGGACTGTACCCAAAAACCACCTGTTTGCACGACTCAGTAGAGCCGTGGTAGGGTGGAAATCAAAGCACAGTGGGAGACACACAAGACTCTATGACGATCTCGGGTCAACAGACTAAGCTGTACCAGTGTCACCAGAGAACTGCCATCTGACGTGAGATATAATACCATCTGGGAGTTCTCGGCGAGTCCGTTCAGTGTACCCAGTCTCTACCGAGCACCCGCATACCATCTTCGATGTCAAACACCAATGGATATGGGATCATCCATCGCCCATCGCATGGGTCGAGAAGATATGCGCTAGTCTACTCTGGAATATCGATGCCCCGTCTCGATATTCCCTCGACTAGGAACATTTCAAGGATGTACTCATGGACTACCCAGGCCCCACTAGTATGATCTGCATCATAGTCCTGGAAGTCGGGTACACATCCTAAAGGGCTTTATCAACATGTAACATAGAGACAGAAAGTATACACGTTAAGATAAAGAGTAACCAGATAGCATACTATCATGTCGAGCAAGAAAGTCCTACCTATATATGTCCCAGCATCCACTACAATATACATCCAATGTACAGTAATGGCCTCTAGGGCATACATATAACTAACAATCTCCCACTTGCACTAGGGCCATCTGTAGCAGTGGTTGCAGTATCACATACTCAACCATCCCCTAAAAGTCTCTCTTTGGGAAAAGGCCTTCGTGAGTGGATCCGCCGTGTTGTCCTCTGAGTCTACTCTCTTAACCTCGATCACCCTGGAGATCAACTATCTCCATGATCAGGTGATGCTGCCTCAGAATTTGTCTGGGTCACTGATGGGACCAGGGTTCCAGGGCCGAAGCCACACTTCCATTGTCATACAATGGCAGGAACCTAGTTCATCTTATGAACCAATATACACCCAAACTGCCTCTTTAGCAGTATCTTTAATAGCGATGTTACCAGCCTTTATCGTCTAGTTTGCCACGGTATCTAGCTTGGAACTCTTCCAACATACCGTCCCTTTACTGAGGGTTAAGACAATGCCTGTGACTGACTTTCAGTCGTCTTTATCACCCTGGAACCCTTCCAGTGATTCTCCCCAGGATCGATTGATACCATCTCACTACAACTAGTGAAAATCCTAACGTCCATTTAGATCTATCTCATAGATCCAAAACTCAGGATTAAGGAGGTATCATTTTGATCCTATATGGAGAATCAATGTGATAAGCGGAGATTGACTGAGCGTAGCATAAGAAACTCCTTTCTTATCAAGAGTATGTCATCCACGTACTCTACGAGGATCACCACCATACTCCCTACTACCTTTTTGTTTATATAAGGTTCATCTACCATTTTGATGATGTCAAACTCTTTGACTAATCCATCAAAACAGATGTTCCAACTCCGCGATGCCTGCTTTATCCTATAAAGCATCTTGCACACGTTTCCGCTGCTCCCACTGTCTATGAGGCCCTCTGGCTGTGTACTTATAGACGTTCTCTTCTAAAACATCATTTAGAAAAGCAGTCATGGCACCCAACCGCCAGATATCGTAGTCATGGTATATAGCCGTGGCAAGTAGGATCTGGATGGACTTAAGCATAGATCCTTAGAAAAGGTTTCATTATGATCCACACCTGGTCAATGATGCAAACCTTTAATAAGTCTAGCTTTGAAAGTCTCAACTTTTCCATGTACACCAAGTAATCTTCTCAAGATATACTTGCTCCTGATGGGGATTTAACCCTTCAGATATAGCAACCAAAGTCCATACTTTGTTGGTGTATAAAGATTCCATCTCAGATCGCTAAGCATCCAGCCATTCTTACAGAGTCCTACTCCTGATAGCCAGCTCGAAACTAGTTGGGTCATCATCTCATGATGCAATCCTCGCTCCCACTGTCATAGAGAAACCGAAGTAGCTCTCAGGTGGGTGAGGAAACTCACTAGATCGGCGGAGAGGCTGAGGTTCGTTGGTAACTATTGAATCCTTTGGTTCTATCAAATCATCTGCTGTAGTTTGTATAGCTGGAACCTTTCCAGTTCTACATTACAGACCTTGCCTCGAGCTTGTCCGGATTTTGCTTTTTGACGTAGGCCGGACAACCCCAAATCTTAACTAGCTTAAGACATGAGCTCTTCCCATTCCATATCACATATGAAGTGGTAAGCAACTGATTTGATTTGAACCCTTATTCAATAGGTATGCAGCTTCTCAAGTGCATAACCCCTTGAGGAAAAAGGTAACTCAGTAGTACTTATCATAGAGCACACTATATCAGATAGGGTGTATCTGCTCCGCCCCGACATACCATCGTGCAATGGTGTATACGGAGGAGTAATGCTGAGAGAGAATCTCATTCTCCTTTAGAATAGTCCAGGAATTCCGTGCTCAAGTATTCTCCTCCTTGATCACATCAAAGGACATAATACTTTTACCCGTTTTGGTTCTCTACTTCTAACTTATATTCCGTGAATATCTCAAAAGGTTCGGACTTGTGTTTCAACAGGAACATATGTCTGAATCTTGAGAGATTATCAGAGAATATAATGAAGTATGAAGAACCAGTCCTGGCATGTGTAGACAGGAGACTTTACATACATCATCATGTATCAGTCCCAAGAGTTTACTAACTCTTTCTCTATTTCTAATAAACAGAGCTATGGTCATCTAATCTTTGTGACATGACTGGCAAGTTTCACAAGATGTAAATTCAAACTGATTTAAATATGCATCTAAAATGTAACTTCAGCCAGTTGGTTCGCATTGATATGACCTAGTCTACAATGCCTCAAGAACGAATCGTTCATTTCTGAACTCTTCCTCTTGTGTGTGTTCTGTATACAAGGAACTGTAGTTTGATTTAGAACGTCAATGCTTTTAGATAACGTGCCTGAACCGATCAACTTTTGATATAGGAAATGTTCAAAACATTATCCAACAATACAAAATTATATCATTTCTTTACTAATAAAGAGACTGATATGATTTTGTATATCAGGTTCGGTATCTAATAGCATTTGTTCAGAATCAATGTATTCGTAATACAGGGCGACAGTGACCAACAGACTTGGCTGCAACACTTGCCCCGGTTTCTGTCTCATGAAACTTATCACCCGTTCTCAGTTTTTCTACCTTTTTGTAGCCCTATGTAACAGATTACATATCTGGGATCCTTATCCGGTATCATATACCCAGGATGCAGAGGATACTGAGAAACAGTTCTTTATAATGAACACACCCGAAAGAGATGCATCATATGCACTTTCTTCGTTTGGACGGCATAGGAATTCTGGTATTCCCCAATTTCCTGCTCTGTCTTATAACAATTATAAGTTGGAGAGGGACCAACGTTCCCCAGCTCAGTATAACAAGCGGGTTCGGTCAATATTCCGTATTATTATCTTGATTAAGGCGTGATATGGTCGCTACCAGGAGAGAGAGAAGAAAACACTCAGCGTGCGCTCTTGCAAGAATAGATTGGTTATTATTTTATCTAATCAGGATGGCTCCCACTGCTTTTTATCAAATCTTCCTTCAAATCCTAAAAGGAAAGACTAGCCGGGATTAATTACACACTACAAGTTCGCCAATCTTTCAGCCAGGCCAGTGTCGGTACTTTGAGGGAGGTCCCCTGTGCTTTCGCACGAACCTAATTAATGTAAACCTCGTTTTCCCAGAGGCGTAACCTCGTTAACACCTTTCTAGACACCTACTTGATCGGCTAATTGTAATGTATAAAACTCTCCCAGGAGTAACTCTTACTCGCAGCGGGTATCGGGATCCAACTATCTCATAGAAGGTATGCAATCTCATTGCAAATTTCAACACTTGAAATTCCCGATAATATTTTGCCCCTAGCTCGCTATGACCTTGACGCATGCCAAACAACCCATAGTCTGCTAGTCAAGTTCAACCCGTACATTTCTTGATTGAATTAAACCCACCCGCACGACCCTTGACGCATGCCAAATAACGCCGTACGAACCCTAATCCAATCGCATCGTATGCTAGCAGATAAGCACTAGTTAGCTACCGTACACTACGCCTTGACGCATGCCAAACAGCCGCAGCACGAATACTAACTAGTACTTATCTGAAATGACGGAGGGCTACGACAGGTTTTTCTGAAAACCTATTGCGTAATGAACTTGATATCGTTGTAGAATCAAATGATTTTAAAATGGAGTGTTTTTGAAGCTTTTCTAGTTTTGCTAAAGGAGTCACTCCCGGTGAAGGGATCGTCGGTCCTTTCCTCGTCGAATGAGGTGCGGGATATATCATATATATCACTGTGCAAAGCAAAAACTCTTAAAAGCAATCAAAAGACAAACCGAGTGTGTAGCATCTGCCAGTTATTGCTAAAGGAGTCACTCCCGGTGAAGGGATCTCGGTCCTTTCCTTATCGAATAAGGTGCAGGATATATCACATATACCTCTGTGCAAAGCAAGAACTGTAGCTACCTGTTTTAATTTTGAAATTCGATTCTACAACATCTTAGGTTTCTTTTAATTTCATTAATCACATTAATGAAGTCCCATCATTTAAATACCTAAACATCACAGATAAATACGACGTACACTTATGCCATCCGCATTCGCCTCGATGTCCCCTCGTGCATCGTTAGGTTAGGTAACTAACGGCAGAGTGGGGCAGGGCTAGCGCGGGTGTAAAACATAAGTAACGCCTATATAATATATCATATATACTATATACTGTATCTATCACAGAACATCACATGATTACATCACAGATATCGCAGCAGAAGAAACATATGAAATATTGGATATACTAGGACGTCCGTGTTTTCAATACGAGCCAGTATAAAACACGGATTCCACGGTCGTGATGAATAGCCAAACCCACACCCCTAGACCCCTACGAGAGCGGCAAGCAACCCTACCAATTCTAGAGTTAGGAGACCCGGACTCGACTCCTCGAGTTGGTCTCCCACTGGACTCCAGAACCCGGTTACTTGTGCTCCCCTCCTTGGGTCTATCCTAGTGCGGAAAAGTAAATAATATACAAACGGTGACATCTTCCGCAACCTAGAAGTGCCCAAATAAAAGAATATTACATACAAGTTTTTACATGAATGAAAATGAAAAACACTCATCTCACATAAAAACCCCCGGCTATTCAAACACGACGATCCAATATAACATATCCAGCAACACATAACATCATATGTCATCAACGTAAGTAAATATGCGCATCCTAATTGTCGTTGACATATAGCAACGAAACCGGCGATATCACATATTACACTTACGGTCACAGAAAAGAAAGTGTAAAAGTACAACAGTTGGAATCCGCAACCACCTCAGACATCGCATGCCTGACCAAATGAATTACTTAGACATCGCATGCCTAACAATTATAAACCCCGCATTTTAGTCTCATTATCGAAAACACTTTTCAATATCAAGTCGGGCAATTCAACAAGATTCCCGAAAAACTGATCGAATGCTCGTCGCAAACTTTAGTAGGGGGCGCACCCCTGATACCGTCGACGAAGTGCACCAAGGCGGAACACCGCTACCGCGAGCACCCGAACGGATGCTTTCGGCGACGGGGTTCTCCTACAGTCACTTGGTCGGGGCTATGGAGTGAGGCTGTCTATTAAGTTTACCCGGCGAGTATCCGCGTACGCTACGTGAATGCAACGGACTTTTGATCGCATCAAAATTCCGTAGCAACCGATCAAGTGAGACTAAAGTGCTATGTTTATAACATTCATACAGTTATCTCATAACTCCTTGTGAATTCCAATTATTGTATCACATTCCAGATAATTAGAAAATGTTAAACTTTCCGATCGAACATTCAAACACCCAAGTTTTCCCAAAACAGATCAACACATGAAACAAGTCTAAAAACATTCAGTTCGTGCCTCAGTACCAACGGTCCAGCCGTAGAAGGGTCAAGCCAACGCCTCACATGTGGCACGCCGTACTGCCCCAAACCCGAAGGTTCAAAGGGCAGTTCAAGACGGTCACATAATCGAGTTAAGGTTTGTTGTCTTCTAGAGGGACCATCGCGTTACTTGCACTACTTAGAACGTCTTTAAACTACGGAAAAATCCAACACTTGGAAATTTCCCGACAGGGGAAAAATTGGGTATTTATATCCGGTCGAACTTTTTAACATGTTCTAAAATTTACCCGGAAAGCCACACAGACAAAATTTGATAATCCGATCGAATCCATGAAATCCCAAAACAACCCCAGAAAACTCAACTGTATAGTATATATTAAAATTACCCAGAAAACATAGGAATTAATTATAAACATTACTGTGCAAAGAGGAGTCAAAGAGTCAACATTATGGCCACGGAAACGCCGCGCCACGTGGGCTTAGGCCGCGCTTCCGCGGCGTTATGACGGAGTTAGGTCTCCGTTTTTCACAGTAATTCATAAAAAACCCTGCTTAATTTTCTGCACATTTTTAATATTGAAAAATCCAGATTTTTAAAAATTGGACAGAGAGCATTTTGGAAATGGGTTTTCGGGTTCGTTCGGATCTCAAACGTCGTCTAGACTTCGCCTAAGGCTCTAGCTTGGCTCTGATACCACTGTAGGGTTCCTAGGCACTCTCAAGAGGTCTCACAAGGCATCAACCATGCCAATTTCAAATTTTAACGGTGTCGAGAAACCCTAATACGGATCGTCGGCTAGATGTTTAGGCGAAAATGAAACTAGTTAACAACTTAACTAAAGTTTAAACGGAAATACAACCTTTGCAGATCCGGTGCTCCACCTCCATAGCTCCGCAATGAAGTCCCCTCGCTGTCCAAATGAATTCCCGGGCTCTAGCGTCGGCTTCATCGGAGAAATGGCGAGCTAGGTCGTCGATGTCCATGCCGAAGATGATCTACGTCGAGGCATCGCTAAATCAAGCTCCACCTTCACCAAGCCATGAAAACTTGTGAAGGAAACACCGTATACTACTTGGCAAGAGGTAGAGGATGAAGAAATAGAAAGTGGGTTCACTTTAGAATTGGATTTCTCACTCTTTATCATCACTTGCCATTGATGGAGGCAAGCTTTCTTCACATGAAGAAAAATGAAGAAGAAGAAGAAAGTGTTATGATAAGTTATTAGTTAAAATAAAAAACCATATGATACTTATCATATCAACAACCATGATTTAGTGTAGAGATTTAACTAGGGTTCGATGAGTGGTTAGGGTTAGACATGAGACAAGAATGGTGGACTTATTCAAAGCTTCAAGAAGCTTCAATGTAAAACAAAGAAAGCCACCATCCTTTTCTTTTGCCAAAAAGAATGAATAAATAAATAAATGGATAAAGAATTAAAAGAAAAGAAACCCTAACCATTCACTAATCATGGTTTAATTCTTTACACAAACCCAAGGTTGCATGTATCATCAAACATGATACAAACAAGTGCACAAGAATATATCACATATACAATGTGCATCATCAAGTGAGAATATCCTCATAAAGTGAACCAATACTAGTTAATGTAAAGTAATATATCAAATATATAATTATGCATTAAATCATTAAATCAATACTTGATTTAACGATCCGGTCATATCGCATATAACCGGCTAGTATCCAATGTATCGGCTTATCGAATCGATCCTTGATTCGATAACTAGGTTATATCGCATATAACTAATCGATACATTCATCGCGAGAATGGAATACGGTATCACATACACGAATTATTCTCGGTCCCGCACATATCTCATATGCGCTCCTATTTCGTTTCGCTTGAGCTAGGAAACCTCTGTGTAGGACTCTAAAGACTCGTCAATACGCCGGCAGCAGATGATGATCATATCAAACACCCAAAAGCCGCAAGCGGTCTGCTAAACGTAACGGCCACCCGGGTATTGAGCGATCAGAAGATCGACGAGCAAGCCCGCTCACACTCCTGTGAATCCAACCAGTAACACTTACCGTACAGTCCGGTCTGTTCGTCTGATATGTCGCATATCTCGCCTAGGGGTGGTAAACGTCAGACCCCAGTAGCTCGATAAGTCATGCCGACGTAGGGTCCATAACATTCGTGAAACTACTGATAACTCTTACCAGTATATCACGGCAACCCTGGCCAGGGATTTCCTGTTATGGCCAGTCAAGCATAGCACAACATCAACCCCCAATATCGGGAGAGACGAATCCCCTCCTATCGCTCATTGCCTCCATGTGAATCGGGACTGTACCCAAAAACCACCCGTTTGCACGACTCAGTAGAGCCGTGGTAGGGTGGAAATCAAAGCACAGTGGGAGACACGCAAGACTCTATGACGATCTCGGGTCAACAAACTAAGCTGTACCAGTGTCACCAGAGAACTGCCATCTGACGTGAGGTATAATACCATCTGGGAGTTCTCGGCGAGTCCGTTCAGTGTATCCAGTCTCTACCGAGCACCCGCATACCATCTTCGATGTCAAACACCAATGGATATGGGATCATCCATCGCCCATCGCATGGGTCGAGAAGATATGCGCTAGTCTACTCTGGAATATCGATGCCCCGTCTCGATATTCCCTCGACTAGGAACATTTCAAGGATGTACTCATGGACTACCCAGGCCCCACTAGTATGATCTGCATCATAGTCCTGGAAGTCGGGTACACATCCTAAAGGGCTTTATCAACATGTAACAGAGAGACAGAAAGTATACACGTTAAGATAAAGAGTAACTAGATAGCATACTATCATGTCGAGCAAGAAAGTCCTACCTATATATGTCCCAGCATCCACTATAATATACATCCAATGTACAGTAATGGCCTCTAGGGCATACATATAACTAACAATTCTTCACTCTTTTCTTTCTCTCCTTTCCTCTCTAGGTTTGGCCGGCCTCACCCCCATGGCAGCCCCCCCATTTTCCAAGCTCATTTTCCCTTCAAAAATCATCAAAAATTCAACAAAAATTCCAAAAATAAACCTCAAAATCAATATTCAATCTCTATCATTTTCCTTTGACCTATTTAGCATGGATTTTGGAGTAGAGAACCATTCTTTTGGAGGCATATTTTCATGTTTGGATCTCATGTTGTGGAGGTATAATTGTTATCCCAATGATTAATTGTGGTTAAACGCTTTAATCTAGCATATTTAGATTTTCTTAATTGATTCTATTTGCAAGTTTAAAACTCAAGATAGGGTTTCTAAAATAAAGATAGGGTTTTTATTAATTGAGCGGGGTTATAATAAATAGTTTAACATCTTTAGAAAGGAAAAATCTAGCATGGTTGATGTATTATAAATTGTTCATTCAAAATTGTTTAAATTGAACAATTTTGCTAACTAGGTTTTTATAAAATATATATATTGGTGATATAAGTTCTAATTAAGGTTTTTATCATTAGATTGTGGTTTTAATGAGAATATTAACATGTTAAAGGAATGAAAAACCTAATTTAGTTACTAGTTTCAAATTGATAATGGAAAATTATGATAAATATGCTATTTTTGCTAACTAGGTTTTAGAAAATTCTTAAATAATTGAGATTTAAAATCTAATTATGGTTTCATGACATTATTAACATCATAAATTGTAGTTTAATAATTTATTTCATGCAAAATCAAGTTTAGTTGTGGAATTGGGAAGTTTTGCTTACAAGGTGTTGAAATCGGATAAAATTTCAAACTAGAATTTTCAATTTAAGACAAATTAGTGTGATAAAAATATAGTAATGGTTTATATAATCTCATTATTTATTTAATGAATATTATGACCATTAGTTTCATTTAAATATCAAGTTTTGAAGTAAAACGGTAAATTGACATTTTCAAGGTTTTGCGAAATAGGACGATTTGATCGATTTAAAGGTTTCGATGATTTAAACTATATTTTATATTATAAATAATGAGTTTTGAAACTAAGAGTTGTTTGTTGGTGTTTTATCTCGATCAATCGGCGTTTGTACGCCGATATCGAGCGATATTTGGTTTTTTTGCATGAGCGGGGCATAGGTTTTAACCTATGCGTGTTTCCTTCGTCGTTTTGGTTTTGTCCGTGATTCAGTTTACGATATTATATATGTTTGCGTATAGGTACCCCTCACGTGGATTTCGGACGAGGAAGAAGAGAAGGGCGATATCGTCTTCGGCAGATAAGGACCAGGTGGGTAGATGTATATCTACGGAGGAAGTCGGGTGAATGGCGTTTAGCACCCCCGCAAACGTAGAATAGGAATATTACTTATTGTCATTAGGAAGTCGGAAGTAACCTTAGATTCTTGGCGAGTAGGACCTTATTAAAGACTTTAGGTTGGACTAGACTGATTTAGAAAGATTTTACCAGAGGATGAATGTCTTGGAGGGAATTCGTAGGTTTCAGGTAGACACACACACACGCACACACAGAAACTTGACTTGGTGTATATGTGTATGTGTGTGTGTGTGTGTATAGAAATGTGTGTAGGTATATATATATATACACACACAACATATATATGTGATATAAGGATGTTATATGATACATAGGGATGAGACGATATAACTGGGCTTGATGCCGTGATCTCTTGGCTATACAGTCGTATTATGATGTTAGCGGATCGTTGGAAAATGAGAAAATGGATATGTATACATAAATGATAATAGGTGATGATGACATTGAGATATACAAGACTCTAGAATAGAACCCGGACTGTAATATGTGACTGAATCACGATATGATATATGTGTGACTTGATCACGACATGATATATGTGGCTTAATTACGATATGATATATGTGACTTAATCACGACATGATATATGTGACTTAATCACGATATGATATATGTGACATGATATTTCTGAGGACCAATTGACGGTGTATATTTACGCAGACAATGATATAGATTGATGATATTGGGATGTATGCGATTACAGTACAGTACCCTTGATCATGACATTATTTGATGATAATATTATACGAATGATGATGTACATAGGTGATAGTTGACCCGTACCCCGATTTTGGGATGCCGTACAATGGATTTTACCGTATGAGGCGTAGATGTGATGATTGATCCGCACTCTTGATTCGAGAAAGTCATACTATATACGTGACGCTATTGAGGCTGGATCGCCGACTATTAGAGATATCGACTCAGACTGTAGGTGGATTCTTATTTCATATCGACTAGTTCCTTTAGTTTAGTTCCTTAGTAGGTTAGATAGATACTAGTTTAGGCTTGAGTCATATAGTTGTAGTTAGATATGTACATTCCAAATGAGTGGTTAATACACATTCATCTTTACATTCAGAGTGTAATCATCAAGTTGCATGTTCATACATATGTTTTTTAGTCAGTATGAAACTCTGCCTGTTAGGACACCGACACCATTACCGATGATGCGCATATTCCACGTACAATTATTTGCCGGCTCACACACATCATCATCGGTAATTGCTTTGTCATGTACAGTTTAGAACATATTATCTTTTATTGATAGAATCAGCTAAAAGCTAGATCAATATAATATTGTGATTACTCTCAGGTGTTAGTCTAGACATTGCATTTATTACTTAAACATTTCATGCATTCACATTTTCATGTTATCATGCAGTATTGTGGGGCTTATGCCGATACTTATTATTTACTTACTCATGATTTTGGGATTTTGGATTTCTATGAGATTTCTGGATTTTGGGGAAAACCGCAAGAATATATATAAAAACTTCTCTCTCTCTCTCCCTCTTTTTTTAAAATATAAGTTGCGGTTTTCTCATGATGTATGTGTCGTCCACCATAAGATTTCATATTTTCTGTTGAATTTCGAGACCCGATTCGAGGAGTGGATGAACCGTCTCGGGTACATGGTGGGCCCGGTATGGTACCCCAGGGCAAGAAGATCAAGTTGTAGACGATGAGCCTGACAGGGGAAGACTACCTACCGGTGATGTCTGGCGCGGCGGATATCCGGAGGATACCGACCGTCGTCGTGAGATTTGATGATATGGGACGATCCGGACTGACGGAGCCCGAGGTATTGAGACTATGAGGTATTGAGACTTGAGATTTACATGTTTTGTGTCGATACTTGACACGGATTTCCATGGATTTCATTGATGATGTTTCAGATTACCATACAAATTTTACTATGATAAAGTTTAAAGATTTCTTATACAGATATATGCAGATTTCATGGTTGATTGTTTTACATTCATGGTGCATGCATACTCATACACACGACGTGTTACTACTTGAGATACTGACACGAGCACTGAGTATTGCACATATGCATAGTTTATTACCCTGTACTACTAGATGACTAGTGATATATTATGTATATTATTATGACCTAGGAAAACGTCGTGCATTCGATTTCTTCTCGCAGATGTCTTTTACTCGCGAGTTGGCAACTCACCCCCGTTGTGCCAAATTTTTCTTACAGGTTTCGATGTACAGATTTTTCTTGGCAGCTTGTTGGCACATCATTTCATTCAGGGTAATTTGCTTGGTAGGTTGGTTCACTTGTATCAGGACCGCCGTTGTACCTTTATTATTTCATTTGTATTTAGTAAGCTCTATCAACCAGACTTGTATTCTTGATAGTTTAAAAGACCAGTTGTTTTTATTTCGACCTTAGAGTCGCGCTTGTATTATTATGGTTTCTGGTGGAATTGGTTTTTTTTTAGTTTTGAGCCTTGCCCTTTGGCGTTGTATATTATTGTGCATTGTGTGGTTATTTCCGCCTGTTGGCGTAGAACTAGCTCCCGCTTGGGAATGCCTTTATTTGTTTGTATATATTATTCTTGTTTGTACCCGTTTGGGGCCAGTTTTTACAAAAGAGACTCTGCCGAAATTTTTGAGAAAATTTGATGATGCTTTTAAACTTGTTTTCCTACATGTTTTCATTTACTTCTTCTTTTACATGGTTTAGATTTCTGGGCTTCGGCTTACTTAGATTACGTTGCGCCTCTAGTCGCTTCGTAATTTAAGTGTCGGTCACGTTCCGTACCTTCGGGTCGTGACATATCTCTAATCTTTTGGAAGGGTAGACACGGATTCATCATCGGTTTTTGCTTCTTTACTTAAAGGAGGTTTTGGTTGAGTATCTTCCTTTGAAATACCAAGTTCCTGAGCACAAACCCTTTCTTCATCTTTCTTTTCATTTACTACAACATTCTTGGCAAATGGATTAGTTTCATCAAACTTTATATGCATACTCTTTTCCACAACTTTCGAATTTTAATTGAAAACACGATAAACCTTATTAGTGGTAGAGCAACCAAGAAAAATACCCAAATCATTTTTGGAATCAACTTTTTCAAGAGGATCTTTTGTATTTAAAATATAACATTTGTTTCCGAAAACATTGAAATAGCCAATGTTGGGTTTTCTACCGTAGTAGAGTTCGTAAGGAGTTTTCTCAAGTCTCTTATGAATTACAACCCTATTTATAATATATGATGCCGTATTAACCACTTCGGCCCAAAAATAGTGAGGTAAATTATATTCATTCAATATTGTCTTAGCCATTTATTAAAGAGATCTATTCTTCCGTTCAACGGCCCCATTTTGTTGTGACATTTTAGGACAAGAAAATTCATGTTTAACCCCGTGATCATCACAAAAATCTTTAAAAACGAATTTTGAAATTCACGTCCGTAATCACTTCGGATTTTAACAATTGAAAATTGTTTTTCATTTTGCACTTTGTTGAAAAAGGTTTTGAAAGTAACAAAGGCATCATTTTTATTAGTATGAAAATAAACCCATGTAAATCTCGAATAATCATCAACAATAACAAACGCAAAAGATTTACCACCTAAACTCAAAGTCCCAGATGGACCAAACAAATCCATATGAATTATTTCGAAATGATTAGAAGTCGATACCATAACCTTCGACTTGAACGAGCTTGCTTTTCACTTGCTTACCCATTTGACATATATCACATAACTTGTCTCTTACAAGCTTGAGTTTTGGAATCCCAGAGATCAAGTCCTTATTGGTGATGTTTGAATGTAGGTCCATAGAAGTATGTCCAAGTCTTCTATGCTAAAGCCAGTTTTCATCTTCTACAATACTTGAGCACTAAAAAATTTCATTAGAAATATTGCATATTTGAATAGAGTAAACATTTCCATTTTTTTACCACAAAGAATAACTTCATCTTTTGAATCAAGAAATTTTCCAAACTTTTTTTTTATCAAATACCACTTTAAAATCTTTGTCACAAAATCGACAAATACTACGAAAATTATGGTTTAAACCATCAACAAGAAGTACATCTTCTAAACTGGTAGTATTGAATTTTATATTAGCTTTACCATTTATTTTACCTTATCCATCACCCCAAAGGTGACCATGCTACCTTCTTCTTTTGATAGGGTTGCAAAGCTGTTGATATTGCTATTCGTGTGTCTTGAGCAACCACTATCAAGGAACTATTGATCTTCATGTTGCGGCTTGCGGTGCACCTATAGAAGATACAAAAAAAAAGTAATTTTTGGTACCTAAGTCTTTATGGGCTCATGAGGGTCAATACAGTTCCTTTGTAAAAAAATAAATAATGAACAAAAAGCGATAGGAAAAATTCCCCAAATGGAGCATCACTTACCCACACGTGATTCACCTTGGAGCAAAAATTATAGGCATTGCCCTCAACAAATAAGGCTGAAATTGAGTCTCACGTTCAGGCACGTGAGCATCTATATACAAAGTATATAGACGTCTTCCTAAAACAAATAACAGGACAAAGAAACTCACATGTTAGCACGTGATGCTCTTTGTTGGGCTTAACTTCGTGGGGGTCACGTGCCACATGTGACATTTCTGAACATCAGCTCACGTGCCAACACGTGATACTTTTCTCTGGGACTGCTACGTATAAGCAAACCGGTCTAATGCTATGGGTCACGTGCTACACGTGAGGGTTTCCAATACCTTCTGAGCCGATAAAATTAAATTATAAATAAAAGGGATCAAAACCCCAAGATGCAATATTTCATTGAATCTTTCTAAATAAGAAAGATTACGCTCTGTAAATCAGAGCACCGTTGGATTAAAGATCCAATGGTGATTAAAAATCACCAAGCTACAGAATAAGCTCTGTATAGGAAAATATTTTCCCAGTCTTTCTAAACAAGAAAGATTGTGCTCTGTAAAACAGAGCACCGTTGGATTAAAAATCCAATAGTGATTAAAAATCACCAAACTACAGAATAAGCTCTGTATGGGAAAATATTTCCCCAGTCTTTCTAAATAAGAAAGATTTTACCGAGCACCGTTGGATTAAAGATCCAATAGTGATTAAAAATCACCAAGCTACAGAATAAACTCTGTATGGGAAAATATTTCCCCAATCTTTCTACACAAAAAAATTGTGTTCTTTAAAACAGAGCACCGTTGGATTAAAGATCTAATGGTGATTAAAAATCACCAAGCTACAGAATAAGCTCTGTATGGGAAAATATTTTCCCAATCTTGTTAAAAACAAGAAAAATGTCTTCTGTAAAACAGAAGCCCCTGGATCAAAGATCCAACGGTGGATAAATCTCCGAATCAATCAAAAAATCTCTCAATGAGAGATTTCCTTAACTAAATTAACAAACTTGCCTCTACTATATAAAGGATTGGAGAATGAAGAGAGAAAGGAGGAGACCCCTCATAAGATTTGAGAAAAAAAGAAGAAGAGGAGTTCTCTTTGAAGAAAAAGAAACCCAAGGTGAGAGAAAAGACCTAGAGATCATTTTATCTCCTTTTACAAGAGTTTAACTCTTCCAAAAAAGAACCTAGTTCTTCCTCTGGTTGAGGTCTGCAGAAGCAGATCTCCCCACAAGTTGAGAATTTAATTCTCATCGGGGAGATTCTGTTATGCAGTCCCAAAACTCAGAGGAAAGAACTAGGTTTGAAGAATTTAATTCTTCCAAAGACATAGGAATTTAATTCCTCTGATAAAATTAGGATTTAACCCTGCATAAAAATTTAATTCTTATAAAACAAAGGACATGAAATTCTCAAGACTAAGATCAAGTGCCCCATGCATATTAGCGTTCAACGCTATAACGACAGATCACATGTTCCCACGTGAGCACCTCTAAGGACCAAAAAGAAATGACTGAGTTCGAGTCACGTGATTCCACGTGACCCCTACAGTGTTCAGCACTTGTAAAAAGAGAGGGGGAATAAATTAAGAAAGTTCTCATTTTGGGGCGCCTCACGTGATCCCACGTGACCCCCAATAATGCTTAGCACCTGGAACAGAATAGGAAGATAAATCCAAAGGAGGTAGTGCCCAACTCTGGAGCACCTCACGTGCCCACACATGATGGCCACAAGGACTAAGTGCTTAACACTTATATACAGATGGGGATTTAGACCCAAGTGCATGACGCCCAATTTTCAGGTGCCTCACGTGCCGCACGTGAGCGCTCCAAATTTCAGTGCTAACACTACTTATGAGCCTCACGGGGGAGCACGTGAGCGTCAAGCAGATATCAGTGTTTAACACTGTGAGAGGCCAACCTTAGCCAAAATTAGCCAAGTCTCCCGAGGCCAAAACCTTTTGACCATCAATCAACCGAGCCCTCCTATACTCAGGTCTCCCCGAATCGATGCCAAAGATGGCCAATGATCTCCTGACACATGTCATCTAAAATGATTTTCGTTCCACCATGATCTCTCCCTTCTATCTGGAGTTCGGTTCAAGGGTACATCTCTCCACACCTCTGATACATGTCGTTATAATTTTTCAACGATGTCAGAGCGGTGGAAGGTGTCACGCCCCACTTCCCGGTGTACGGCGAAGGGGACGCGACGAGGCCGCTACGTATTTACTCTGAAGTAAACACGCTAAGCGTATCTAAGCAATATAAGAGAAATATACACAAGAGACAATGTAAGAAACGACAACTTTATTTATTAACATTCTTTTGTACAATGCATGGAAAGTAAATATATCTGAATGAAAGTAATGCCTAAACAATGGCATAACACAAATGGAAATACTGAAATGAAATAGGTACAAGTGG
The DNA here is from genome assembly GCA_030015575.1 of Agapanthus africanus. Taxonomy (NCBI): domain Eukaryota; kingdom Viridiplantae; phylum Streptophyta; class Magnoliopsida; order Asparagales; family Amaryllidaceae; genus Agapanthus; species Agapanthus africanus. The sequence continues at coordinate 108,140,806 of CM057338.1, read as the reverse complement.
CTACAGCTCTGGGTCTTCAATAAACTGGTCCAAGTCTTCGGCGCTGGGCTCGAGCTCTGGAAGGTCCAAATCACCTGACGACATTCAAAAAAGAAAAAAGAGAATGTCGTTAGCGAACAAATCGCTCGGTAAGTCCCGAAGATAAGGAAGAAGTAGAATAGACAGAGAGTAAGAGAGAGTGTGTAACTTTTAAAGTTATATTATATTGTTATAATGTTGTATTTATTAACGCTGTAGTTTGTAGCTTGGTACAGAAGGATGCCAGTGTATACTAGAGGAGTCTCTATATGCCAGAGACTAAAGGCAACTGGAAATACAAAGAACCGTTTATGCCACGGTACAACAGCAACATGAATTCAGGTTAGGTGTCTTAAGTCTTGCAGTCTCGTGCCACTTCTAACACCTTCCGTACCAATCTATCCCTTAGAAACCCCGTGATATCTTGATTGTATAGTTGTATTGTATTGTAAATTATATTGTCTTGTATAGGTGGATGACTTGCCGAAACCATGATATCAGTAAAATGGATGTAACTGGAGAATCATGTAGATGGAAGTATATCCATATGTTTGGTTCAGTCAATACAGATTGAATAGATTGAATATATGGATTCATGGATTCATGTTGAATTGTAGTATTATAGATTGTACTTGAATCATATTCAAGTCGGATTATTTATAATGAGACTCAGTCTGAGTCATAATAATTAGAAAAGAAATTGAGATCCTAAATTAGGTTTTGGTGTTATCGATAACCGCTGCACATGGGCGGCAGGATTTGTGTCTTTTTCAAAGACGATTACCGTGTTGATAACACCATTTGTTAAGTTGTCTACCTTAAATTGGCAAGCATCCATATCTCCGGCTCCCTGAGGCTCAAGAGACTGATCCCGCTTAAACCTATGTTTACTAGGGTCCTTAGGGTAATTTATAGAACTTGAGGGGGTTATATGTAAAAATACTTTTGTATAATTTTTAAAATACACCCCAAGTATTTAATTATCGTCTTTAGAGTTTTCATAGATGTGGATTTTATATATGTGACATTTCTAGTGAAAATAACCTAATTTCATAATACATGGTATTAAATTGTAAAGTTTGGACTTGTATTGAATTTCATGGTATTTTCATGTAAAGTGATTCTTGTGTTTTAGAAAAGTTGGAATATTTATATTATATAAAAATAGATATTTTGAGGATATATATATATATATATATATATGTATATAAAATAATTATTTTAATATATTATATTTCTAGAAATCTCATTTTCGTAAGATATTTGTATTTTTAAATCTCTCGAGACCGAATGCTCCTTGCGGAAGTCTGAATCTCGCACTACTAAGCCCAGGGATGTGCGATAATCCGTACCATCCCAGTTGGGTTCCCCAAAAATGGGTTGTAGCGGCGCTTTACAAAGATTTGTAAAAATACGTAGTCTTGTGGAAAATGGTTTTTATAAGTTAAAGGTAGTTTCGTGTACAACGGTATTTCCCGAATCTATATTTCCCAAAACGTATCGTGTTATATTGCATATGAGTGTTGTGAAGAGGTAGGTCATTATCTCGTGATCTATCTAAAGATATAGCAAAATTAAAGATGTTTTAAAGTCGAAACTAAACTACATGGTATTTTACTGAAAAAGTACAATAAAAATTGTAGTATGAAATATTTTGCTATAAAACTTGTTCATGATGTTTTGTTAATGATTAATAGTCAAGATGTAAGAATTTGATATGTTTGTGTTTAATGAAAATTGCACTTTTTAAAGAAAACCGAATCGGAAGTCGGATTAACTCCGCTTTTGTCGAGTTTTAGAAAAAGAACTTTTTAGAGTAGCAAAGGGAAGAGAGAGGTAGGACTTATGGGATTTTAGATTAGAGGAGAGGGAGAGAGATCGGTAGGAGGTGCCGGTGCGTCGTTTCGTCGCCGGAAGCTCCTAGGGTCGTCGTCGGAATTTCGCCGGAGTTTCGCCCTTCTCTAACTTCACTTGCACACAAAAATTCTAAAGAGCTTTTTGAGAGTTTTGGACAGAGTTTGTGAGTGAGGGGGTGTGGAATGGATTGGTATTTATAGGAAAATATTAGGATTAGGTTAGGTGAAAGGGTGTATTGAAAATTGTATTAAAAATTGTAATAAAAAGAGATTAATGGGGTTTTGAATGGCTCTGTTAATGTGCAGGATTTTTAAAGTATACAGGAGTTTCCAGAAGATAAAGAGGCACAAGTTTCATGAAGGGTCAACTCGGATTCAGCCGAGTCAACCCGGCCTCGCCGGCCCGAGTCGGCCGAGTCTGGCGGGGGCTCGCCATCGAAGATCCGTTGTCGTATGGTTAGCACAATGGGGTAGTTTATTTTTAGTGTGACCTTTAGTTTTACGGGTTTAGCAGTGTAGACTCTTGGAATTTTAAAAATTAAAAAAGAAATCAATATTAAAAATAATGTGAGGGATGAGATTTGAACTCTGGTGTTTTGGTTCAGCAGTGCAAGGTCTTACCAATGAACTACAAGCTCCTTCTTGCTATTAAAAAGCAAAACAAACTTATAATTTGTGCTCAGGCAAAAGTACCCCTTTCTGTATTTTTTGAAAAATTGCACAGAAAGTTTAGGGTTGTTACATTCTACCCTCTTTATAAAAATTTCGTCCTCGAAATTTGTAAAAGGAAAGTGTAACAGATTCAAGGAAAGTTTGGTGACTGGAGTACTGATAGTGTGTGAAGAATAACAAGTGGTACAAGGATATGAAAGAGACTTACTAGTGTTACATTGGTCAACTGTCTCGGCTTCTACGGCTGCTAAATTGTAAGCCTGTCGCTGGGGCACGTTCCTCCTAGCTGGAGGCACATTCCTCTATCCTCGAGGCATGTTCCTCGGTGCCTGATGGAATTGGCAAGTAGGCTATGCATGTGGTGGAGCTGTGAGTGCAAGACGAGGTGCAGGAGCCTGGATAGCTGGCCGCTGCGGGTAGTTGGTGGGTGTGTAAACTGAGTTGCGTCTATAGGGACATTTTCCAATTCTATGATCGGATGCGCCACAAACTAGGCACAGGCCTTTTGCACGCCTACAGTCCTTTCACAAGTGTCCATCCCTATGGCAGTAGTAACAAAAACCTGGACTTGATTGGTTAATTGTTTATTTCTGTCTCTTGAGTTCAGAAGGTTGTATAGGATGAGCTCCTCTTGCCATCTGGGTAGCAAAGCTCTTCATGCCAGTTGCTTCTGCTTCTGGTCGGTTCAATAATATAGCAATCTGCTGCTGCAGTTCTTCCAGGAGGCTTCGGATTTCCTCAAGCAGAACCGTCTGCTTATTGATCGGAGCAGCGATGGCAGGTGTGAATGGTAGTGGTGGAGGTGTGTTGTTGACATTGGTGCTGGTGTTGTTTGGGGAATCTATAACCTTGAATGAAAATTAGGGTTAGGACAGATTCAAAGTATATGAAATGATAAGATTCAAGAAATATGAATTGTAAAGAATGTTTTCAGTTGCTGGTTCTTGTGTTATATTGCTTAGGTTGTTCACGGAGAACAGAATTGCATGGTAGGGTTCCATACAACTCAGACCTGCATGGGCCGCCAACAAAACCTGTCACGCCCCGCTTCCCGGTATACGGCGAAGGGGACGCGACGAGGCCGCTACGTATTTACTCTGAGGTAAATACGCTAAGCGTATCTAAGCAATATAAGAAAAATATACACAAGAGACAATGTAATGAAACAATAACTTTATTTATTAACATTATTTTGTACAATGCATGGAAAGTAAATACATTTGAATGAAAGTAATGCCTAAACAGTGGCATAACACAAATGGAAATACTGAAATGAAATAGGTACAAATGGCTACAGCTTTGGGTCTTCAATAAACTGGTCCAAGTCTTCGGCGCTGGGCTCGATCTCTGGAAGGTCTGAATCACCTGACGACATTCAAAGAAGAAGAAAGAGAATGTCACCAGCGAACAAATCGTTCGGTAAGTCCCGAAGATAAGGGAGAAGTAGAATAGACAGAGAGTTAAAGAGAGTGTAACTTTTAAAGTTGTATTATATTGTTATAATGTTGTATTTATTAACGCTGTTGTTTGTAGCTTGGTACGGAAGAATACCAGTGTATACGAGAGGAGTCTCTATATGCCAGAGACTAAAAGCAACTGGAAATACAAGGAACCGTTTATGCCACGGTACAAAAGCAACATGAATTCAGGTTAGGTGTCTTAAGTCTTGCAGTCTCGTGCCACTTCTAACACCTTCCGTACCAATCCATCCCTTAGAAACCCCGTGATGTCTTGATTGTATAGTTGTATTGTATTGTAAATTGTATTGTCTTGTATAGGTGGATGACTTGCCGAAACCATGATATCAGTAAAATGGATGTAACTGGAAAATCATGTAGATGGAAGTATATCCATGGTTTGGTTCAGTCAATACAGATTGAATAGATTGAATATATGAATTCATGGATTCGTGTTGAATTGTAGTATTGTACATTGTACTTGAATCATATTCAAGTCAGATTATTTATAATGAGACTCAATCTGAGTCAGAACAATTAGAAAAGAAATTGAGATCCTGAATTAGGTTTTGGTGTTATCGGTAACCGATGCACATGGGCGGCAGGATTTGTTTCTTTTTCAAAGACGATTACCGTGTTGATAACACCGTTTGTTAAGTTTTCTACCTTAAATAGGCAAGCACCCATATCTCTGGCTTTCTGAGACTCAAGAGATTGGTCCCGCTTAAACCTATGTTTACTAGGGTCCTTAGGGTAATTTACAGAACTTGAGGGGTTATATGTAAAAATACTATTGTATAATTTTCAAAATACACCCCAAGTATTTAATTATCATCTTTAGAGTTGTCATAGATGTGGATTTTATATATGTGACATTTATAGTGAAAATAACTCAATTTCATAATACATGGTATTAAATTGTAAAGTTTGGACTTGTATGGAATTTCATGGTAATTTCATGTAAAATGATTTTTGTGTTTTAGAAAAATTAGAATATTTATATTATATAAAAATAGATATTTTGAGGATATATATATATATATATATATATATATATATATATGTATATAAAATAATTATTTTAATATATTATATTTCTAGAAATCTCATTTTCTTAAGATATTTGTATTTTTAAATCTCTCGAGACCGAGTGCTCCTTGCGGAGATCTGAATCTCGCACTACTAAGCTCAGGGATGTGCGATAATCTGCACCATCCTAGTCGGGTTTCCCAAAAATGGGTTGTAGCGGCGCTTTGCAAAGATTTGTAAAAATATGTAATCTTGCGGAAAATGGTTTTTATAAGTTAAAGGTAGTTTCATATAAAACGATATTTGCCGAATCTATATTTCCCAAAAGGTATTGTGCTATATTTCATATGAGTGTTGTGAAGAGATAGGTCATTACCTCATGATCTATCTAAAGGTATAGCAAAATTAATGATGTTTTAAAGCCGAAACTAAACTACATGGTATTTTACTGAAAAAGTACGATAAAAATTGCAATATGAAATATTTTGCTATAAAACTTGTTCATGATGTTTTATTAATGATTAATAGTCAAGATGTAAGAGTTTGATATGTTTGTGTTTAATGAAAATTGCACTTTTTAAAGAAAACCGAATCGGAAGTCGGATTAATTCCGCTTTCGTCGGGTTTTAGAAAAAGAAGTTTTTAGAGTAGTAAAGGGAAGAGGGAGGTGGGACTTACGGGATTTCAGATTAGAGGAGAGGGAGAGGGATCGGTAGGAGGTGCCGATGCGTCGTTTCGTCGCCGGGAGCTCCTAGGGTCATCGTCGGAATTTCGCCGGAGTTTCGCCCTTCGCTAACTTCGCTTGTACACAAAAATTCTAGAGAGTTTTCTTGAGAGTTTTGGACAGAATTTGTGAGTGAGGGGGTGTGGAATGGAGTGGTGTTTATAGGAAAAGATTAGGGTTAGGATAGGTGAAAGGGTGTATTGAAAATTGTAATAAAAAGAGATTAATGGGGTTTTGAATGGCTCTGTTAATGTGCAGGATTTTTAAAGTATACAGGAGTTTTCAAAAAACAAAGAGGCACAAGTTTCATGAAGGGTCAACTCGGATTCAGCCGAGTCAACCAAGCCTTGTCGGGTCTCGCCGTCGAATGTCCGTCGTCGTCTGGTTAGCACAGTGGGGTAGTTTGTTTTTAGTGTGACCTTTGGTTTTACGGGTTTAGCACGTGTAGACTCTTGGAATTTTAAAAATTAAAAACGAAATCAATATTAAAAATAATGTGGGGGGTGGAATTTGAACTCTGGTGCTTTGGTTCGGTAGTGTAAGGTCTTACCAATGAGCTACAAGCTCCTTCTTGCTATTAAAAAGCAAAACAAATTTATAACTTGTGCTCAGGCAAAAATACTCCTTTCTGTATTTTTTGAAAAATTGTACAAAAAGTTGTATAGAAAGTTTAGGGTTGTTACAGAAGGTCCCGACAACCAACAGCTCTTGGATGCACTCTCAAACCCATGAGCATACCATAATGGACCGTAATGTCCTTAAACTAGCTGTGGACCGCAACGTCCTTAAACTAAAACGATAGTGCCTAAATGCTCTTTCGTTGAATCAAAAATGATACCGAACCACCGTTAAGTAGATCTTAGTCTAATATCGGAATAACGTATCCTTAACAAATATTTAAGTCGATCTTAAGCTCAAGCAAGGTTAACGATCTTTAAATCAAACCAAACCCAAATCTAAGAAAATGCGGATTTGGCCTAATCCACGCCCTACGGGCGATAACACAAATTAGTCTCCGCATACAATCCACGGGCAACCAAAAATAAAACAAACACACACGACACGAAATGACCTTCCGGAGTAGGAGAAAGTGGTTATCGCTACGCGGTAACGTAATTAACTGCAGGTGCTTACGCCTACAGGGAAGAGCGTCCCCACAATCAAAAAACCCCTCACAACGAGGGGGAATCTGACGAAGTCTGCTACAACAGCCACATCTGTCTAAACCTTTAATATACGGCGCCATAAATCAACTTGGCATTTTCGGAGAGGTAGACAAATAAAACTAAATAGCATCTGCCCCAAAATACAGGCAAGACGACCTACGCGGTTTCGTCTCTGTTTTTGGCGGTAAACAGATTCTGGCACGCCCGGTGAGACCTTTTCCTCTTTCCACTCCACACTTCGTATGCAAATTCAGACAAGACGACCTACGCGGTTTCGTCTCTGTTTTCGGCGGTAAACAGATTCTGGCACACCCGGTGAGACCTTTCCTCTTTCCACTCCATACTTCGTGTATGTTGTGTTCGCGAACAAATCGCGGTTTAATATGGTTGCCCCTGAATTCGAGGTACTAAGATTTGGTGTCTTTCTCCGTGCAGAAGAGAAGATGACATCGATGGCTTCCAACTGCACCAATTGCAACAACAACTCCCGTTTCGTCCCTGCTGGAGGAGTAACTTATGGGCCCCAAGCGGCCTCCATCTTCGCAATGCCAGTAGGACAGGTGACTCAGGCCACCACTGGACTGTTCTTCGGGACCATGCTCCTGCCAATGAGCTTCAATGCTTCAATATCATCATAGGAGGCTCCAAAAAAGTCAGTCTTCGATCGGCTTGCAACTACCACAGCCCCTCTCAATGGGTCGTCCAAGTCTGTCGCCTCAGTCTTCGATAGGCTGAGCCAAAGCTCAAGTGGGCCCGCGAAGAGGCCCGCAATACCTGAAGGGGTTATCCCAAAGCGGATAGCCATTTTAGCTCCGGTAGACGAAGTCGTCAAATGGGCTTCCCCTGCCAAAAAGCCGGCCTTTACAAGATTGACCATTCCCTCTCAGCGGACGTCGGTCTTCGACAGGCTGACACCAACAACACCCCATCAGAGTAAGGGGCATGACGAAGCTACTCCCGTAACTGAACCATTCGCATCTTCACGACATGCTCGACGTCGCCACTGGCGCCGAGTAAGGAAGGCTGGGGGCAGTTCCCCCTCTGGACTTATCCCACCAGCTCCAATGGTGGAAATTGATGATGCTGTTCCAACTTGGAACAGCTTCGAGCTGCTCAGAAGGGCATGCAAGAACTCTCTAACCGCCATACTGAACAAGTCACCTCCGCCTGTTGAAAACACAAAACAGGTGAAGCCGGAACAACCTCCTCAACGGTTGTCCTCCAAGGTCCACAGAGTTTGGCGGAAAGTTCAAGACTCTGTAATTGACAAAGATTACTCTCACCGGATGAAGAAGACGAAGGCTCGGCAAGAAGAGTGTTAGTTATATGTATGCCCTAGAGGCCATTACTGTACATTGGATGTATATTGTAGTGGATGCTGGGACATATATAGGTAGGACTTTCTTGCTCGACATGATAGTACGCTATCTGGTTGCTCTTTATCTTAACATGTATACTTTCTGTCTCTCTGTTACATGTTGATAAAACCCTTAGGATGTGTACTCGACTTCCAGGACTGTGATGCAGATCATACTAGTGGGTCCTGGGTAGTCCATGAGTACATCCTTCAATGTTCCTAGTCGTGGAAATATCGAGACGGGGCATCGATATTCCAGAGTAGACTAGCGTATATCTTCTCGACCCATGTGATGGGCGATGGATGATCCCATATCCATTGGTGTTTGACATTAGAGATGGTATGCGGGTGCTCAGTGGAGACTGGGTACACTGAACGGACTCGCCGAGAACTCCCAGATGGTATTATACCTCACGTCAGATGGCAGTTCTCTGGTGACACTGGTACAGCTTAGTCTGGTGACCCGAGATCGTCATAGAGTCTTGTGTGTCTCCCACTGTGCTTTGATTTCCACCCTACCATGGCTCTACTGAGTCGTACAAACAGGTGGTTTTTGGGTACAGTCCCGATTCACATGGAGGTAATGAGCGATAGGAGGGGATTCGTCTCTCCCGGTATTGGGGGTTGATGTTGCGCTATGCTCGACTGGCCATAACAGGAAATCCCTGGCCAGGGTTGCAGTGATCTACTGGTAAGTGTTATCAGTAGTTTCACACATGTTATGGACCTCACGTCAGCATGACTTATCAAGCTATTGGGGTCTGACGTTTACCACCCCTAGGCGAGATATGCAACATATCAGACGAACAGACCGGACTGTACGGTAAGGGTTACCGGTTGGATTCACAGGAGTGTGAGCGGGCTTGCTCGTCGATCTTCTGATCGCTCAATACCCGGGTGGCCGTTACGTTTAGCAGACCGCTTGCGGCTTGTGGATGTTTGATATGATCATCATCTGCTGCCGGCGTATTGACGAGTCTTTAGAGTCCTACACAGAGGTTTCCTGGCTCAAGCGAAACGAAATAGGAGCGCATATGAGATATGTGCGGGACCGAGAATAATGCATGTATGTGATACCGTATTCTATTCTCACGATGAATGTATCGATTGGTTGTATGCGATATAACCTAGTTATCGAATCAAGGATTGATTCGATAAGCCGATACATTGGATATTAGTACCGATATGACCGGATCGTTAAATCAAGTATTGATTTAATGATTTAATGCATAATTATATATTTGATATAATAATTTGCATTAACTAGTATTTGTTCACTTTAAATGGATTTTCTCACTTGAAGTACACAAGTTGTATAAGTGATATACTTTTGTGCACTTGTTTGTATCATGTTTGATGATACATGCTAACTTGAGTTTGTGTGTATGATTAAACCATGGTTATGTAATGGTTAGGGTTTTTATTTTCTTAACTATTTCTTTTATTTATTTAATTTTAAGGCAAGAAACAAAAGGATGGCTTGTTTTGTTTTTTCTTGAAACTTCATGAAGCTTTGAAGCTTTGACCATTTTGTTTGTTTGCCTTAACCTAACCATTCAACCTAACCCTAGTTTAGTCTCTACACTTAACCATGGTTGCTATATGATAAGTATTCATTTTATTTTCTATTTTAAATAAGACTTATCATATCCTTTTGCTTCTTCTTCTTCTTCATCAACAAAAAGAAAAAGCTTGCAACCATCAATGGCAACTTGAGAAAAAGAGTGAGAAATCCAATTCTAAAGTGAACCCACTTCCTATTTCTTCATCCTCTATCACTTGCCAAGTAGTATATGGTGTTTTCTTCACAAGTTTCATGACTTGGTGAAGTTGGAGTTTGATCTTGAGTTGCCTCGACGTAGATCATCTTCGGCATCGAAGTCGGCGACCTAGCCCGATCTTTTCTCCGATGAAACCACCGCCAGAGTCCAGGATCCGATTGGTACAGCGGAGGGACGTCATCACGGAGCCAAGGAGGTGGAGAATCGGATCTACAAAGGTTGTAATCACTTCCCTTTTATTAATGAAAGGAGGCATGACCTAATACAAGATTTAGAGTTCCTATTTATAGAGGATAAGAACCTTAGGGTTACAATTGACTCGTATATCTGTTTTTACCAAAATACCCCTAGGAAGACCTATTCAGCGCCGCCCAAGATATGGTAAATTTTGTTGACAGCAAGGGCTTAGGATGGCCGCGGAACCGCGGCCTCATCAGGGGTTGGGCCGCGGTTCCGCGGCCCAATGGAGAGTTTATATTTTCATTTTTCTTCTGCTGACGTTTAGCTTTCTGGGCTTCCTTATTCTTTGGTTCTTTTATTAAAATAGCTTCTATGTTTCTTCCAGATCTCCAGTGAACAATTGCAGTGGACTTTTAACCGTTCGCTTTGTAATCTTGGATCTTGCGTTGCCTTGTACTGATCTTTGTGTAGGCTATATCAAAATCCTTCTGTTTGCTGGTCGTAGTCTCACTTTTGCATCGTCTTTTATCTTTTTCACTGTTTTAGATCCAAGAACCTGTAACCTGTACTATGTAGCAGACATGGGTCAAAAGCACCTGTTTATTTGTAAAAAGAATAAGAATAAGGAATATAATAATGCAATATTATGATATGAACAACTGGCCGGAAGGACTGTCCTGGAGTCTATCTTCATCGTGTAGGAGACCAGAGTTGAGTTCATCTTTGGGGACATTATTGAGAAGTGATTGCTTGAAAACCTGCATGAAAGAGCATTATTTTAATATAAATATATATATATGTATATTGATTGAGTTTGCATGAACGTTTAACCCGAAATATGGGAGGAGAGATTGGTCCCACCGAGCATGCCAGAATCTGTAGGGTATTTTTCGTCACCCTATTGAGATGGGAATACGCGCGCGCTTGTCAGGAGCATTACAGATTCCCCATGCCTAGAATAGGCTGGGGTTTATTGATTGTGGGGATCCAAATCTCCGACAGCCACGGACTAAGCTGTCGTTAATTACCCCTTGTCTTTAGGGCGAGAGAACCTCCGATTGACGGGTCAACTATTCATGCGAACTCAATGTGCAATGTACGTGTGTTGTGTTTTAAAAGGGGGTTATAGATATATCGGGGGCCCCGCAGAGTTTTTACGGGGGTCCCGCTACCCGGATAGCGGGCTGGGGGTCAAGGGGGCTAGCAGCCCCCTTGCGGGGTGCGGGACAGCACCCCGTTAAAAAAAATTTCTAACGGGGGAGGTATTTTTAGTGTAGAGTACGTGTGTGTGTATGTATATGTATGTATGTATGTATGTAAGGGAAAAGGGCATCCAAAAGATGCGTGGGAGAAAGTACTCGGGCGCTGGCGCCTTTGGGCGCGAGCGCTTTGAGCACTGGGGCGCTGGCGCCACACGTGCCAGGCACGTGGGCGCTCGGGTGCTTTGGACGCTAGCGCAAGAGCGCCAGAGCGCTAGCGCCCCACGTGTCAGACACGTGGGCGTCCAGGCGCTCGCACAAGAGCGCAAGAGCGCTAGCGCTTTGGACGCTAGCGTAAAAGCGCTAGCGCCCCACGTGTCGGACACATGGGCGCTCGGGCACTGGCGCTTTGGGCACTAGCGCTGGCACTTTAAGCGCGAGCGCCCCATATGTCGGGCACGTGGGCGCTAGCGCTCTGAGCGCAAGGACGCTAGCGCTTTAAGCGCTAGGGGGGCAAAAGGGACTTGGTCCCTGCAATGGGAATTGTACTCCCAGAAAGGAACACTTATTATTTTGTGTGTGTGTGTGTGTGAGGAGTTAAACTCCTAGGATAATTTGAAGCTGATAAAGGGGCTTCTCCCCTTGAGCCCTGGATCTTCCCCAAAATGGGGTTTCTAGAGATGGGTCTCCTTCTTCTTTCTTTATTGGCTGGATCTTGAAGATCAAGAAATATGAGATTTTAAAAATCTCTCCTTTTTGAGATCTGATGGAATATCTGAGTTTCTCTTTATGGGTTTTGTGGTGAAAAACTATTTAGTTTTGGAAAAGGAAGAGTTAAACTCTTGATTTAATTCTTAAAGAAGAAGAAGGTTTAGAACCTTGAGGAAGAAGAAGGAGACACAAAAACCCTAATTTTTTTGTGAGGAATGAAAAGTCTCTTTATTCATCATCATATTGCCTTATATAGGCTTACATATTTACATATAGCCCCTTGGGCTTTACAAAATGACATTTTGCCCATCCCATGGCTCATGTGCCATTTCTTTTTTGCACATAAGCCATGGGCTTTACAAAAAAAATTGGCTTTATGCCCATTTTGTATACATTCATGCACAAAAAATTACATCAGAATTATTTGTTACATGATTTCTATGTTGGCATGGGTAGGCTGGCCGCGGGCTCGACTTGGGCATATGCCCGCTTGACCTGGGCTTGGGCCCACCTGGCTTGGGGTTGACCTTGACTTTGACTTGGTCAACCGGGATGCAAATTTTGACCCCAACATCAGTGTTCTCTGTCCGCCCGCCAATGCAGACCTTTGCTGGAGCTAACCAGAGTTTATAAATTACCCTGGTCCCGCAGCGGCATTACAAAGAACTCGATGCACTTGATACATACAGCGTGCAAGAGCTGCAGACTTTCTACGTCCCTCCTAAGCAAAGAGGTGAGAAGGCGATCCTTTTCTACCAATCCACGGAGATTAAAGTGGACAAAGAAGTATGGCACGATGCCGAACCTACGCTCGACAGGCTTCAACCAATCTATCTGCCCAGATACTACGCAGAGGGACTGAAAAGGCTATTGAGACGCCAAGGCATACCCTTCAAACAGACTGCTCAACAAGCCTAGTTTTATAACAAGATTCGGTACGTTCCCGAGACTCGGCGGAAGATACCCAACGGGAGAATGGAGACGACCGGCCTTAGATACGTTCGGTCCAATAAAAGGGAGCGATTCTATGGTTGCCATGTCATAAATAATTCCGGTGGAGAAACGAATGCATTTCCAGATGGCGTTGATGTTAAACTAGAGCGAGATCCCGCCGGGAGAATACCAAGCCCGTCATTCGAAAAACAGATTGACAAGCTAATAAGAGAAGCGGGTCAAAAGGTTCGGGATGACCATAGCCGCGAAACGGCCATTTACGAGAAGGCCAGGACGCAACGTCTCATTCAGCAGGCTACGGAGGATGACAATCCCCTTCACCCTCAACCCGCGGTGCGCTCTTATGGCAAAAAGAAAGCCCGACGTAGAAGCAACAATAAGGTAAAGAACGGGAATGACGTTCGAAAACAGCGAAGCGGATCCAAGAAGCCACGCGGTCGAGAAAAAGTCGGCTGGAATCCGTCGTTTATGAAAAAGATGGGTCGAGAGTACTCTTTCCCTCAAGACAAGACAAGGAAAATCTTCGACCTTATCATGAAATATCAAATGATGGTGCTCCCGGAGTCTCAGAGTCCCGAACAGATAAACGAGGTCCATCACCCGGATTATTGCTCCTACCACCGAATAATGGAACATCTCTTGAAAATTATTTCACCTTCAAAGACTGGGTTGAAGATCAGTATCAGCAAGGCAGATCTGCTCTATCCGACAGTTGGAGGGTATCCCCACCACGAAAGCATGAGCCGAGAGCAACCTACATTGCGAGGGAAAGTCTAGATCAGCATCGAGCTTGGAAACGAGCTCGTACCTGCCATATGATAACATTCTCAAAGGAAGGAGAACACGAGAATATGAACGACCTCCCTCATTGCTTCGCAAATGAAGATGAGAACGAGGTGATCTCAGAATTTCCACCGGCGCCAAAAGAGCTGGAAGATGGGATACACACCACAGCAGACAACCTGAGAAAACTCGACTTGGGGACGGCAAACGAGCCAAGGCCAACGTTAGTCATTGAGCTGTTGTCTGAGAAACAGTTAGCCACGTTAAAAGACGTTCTTATACAGTATGAAGACTGTTTCATATGGAACTATTCCGAGATGCCGGGATTAGATCCAGAGATAGCTGTGCATAAACCGGCGATATCGCCGGACATCAAGCCAGTCAAACAAGCGCCAAGAAGAATGCGGCTCGAGCTTGAGATGAGTATCAATGCCGAAATCAAGAAGCTAATCGACTCCGGCTTCATCCAAGAAGTTCAATACCGTGACTGGATCGCCAATATCGTTCTGGTAATGAAAAAAATGGGACAGTACGCATCTGCGTAGATTTTCAGGATTTCAACAAAGCTTGTCCGAAAGATGACTTCCCAGTGCCTGTTACCGAGCTGATGATCGATGACACATCCACCCATGAAGTCTTCTCCTTCATGGATGGATCCTCAGGGTACAACCAAATCAAGATGCATCCTAAAGACCAAAAGCACACCGCTTTCCAGACTCCGCTGGGTATATTCTGCTACAAAGTGATGCTCTTTGGTCTGAAGAACGCTGGCGCCACCTACCAGAGGCCATGACAAAGATCTTCGATGACCTTGTACATGAGATTTTCGAGTGTTAAATTAATGACCTCGTGGTTAAAAGCAAATTGTATGAGGAACACTGGGAGCATTTGAAAATAGTGTTCCAGCGTTTTCGGAAATATAATCTGAAGATGAACCCTCTGAAATGTGCGTTTGGAGTTTCCTCAGGTAAATTCTTAGGATTCATCATACGACAACGGGGCATCGAAATAGACCCGTCAAAGATCAAGGAGATTATGGAAATGCCTTCGCCAAAAACTCTCAAGCAACTGCGGTCTCTCCAAGAAAAGCTCGCGTATATCCGGCGGTTCATAGCTAATCTCTCCGGCAAATGCTGCCCCTACAGTCATCTAATGAAAAAGGAGACCCCGTTCGTTTGGGATCGTAAATGCCAAAACGCACTGGATAAATCAAGCAATATCTGCATAACCCGTCAGTACTGACCGCTCCGGTCAAAGGAAAGCCCCTCATTCTGTACACAACAGCTCTTGAAAATTCTTTAGGTGCGCTATGGGCACAGGAGAACGACCAGGGGAAAGAGATAGCTCTTTATTATTTGAGTCGAGTTCTCCGGGGGGCAGAAAATAACTACTCCCCCATCGAAAAGCATTGACTGGCACTGATCTTCGCGGTAACGAAGCTTCGACATTATGCATTGGCACATGAGGTCCAACTCATATCAAAGGTGGATCCTCTCAAGTATTTGATGTCAAGAGCCATGCTAACAGGAAGGCTTGCCAAATGGGCCCTCCTCTTGATGGAGTTCTCGATAGTATATCGACCCCTCAAGGCAATAAAAGCCAGGCCATCGCCGACTTTCTCGCTGAACATCCGATACCCGTCGACTCTCCCTTGAACTGCGAGTTGCCGGACGAATACGCGTTTGACGCAATTGACAGGAATAAAGAAGGGAATGATACCCGATGGGAACTCTACTTCAATGAAGCGTCCTCCTTGAAGAAGCGAAAGAAAAACACCCCCATGATTAAAGCCAGAGTGGGCCTTATCTTTGTGACTCCACAAGCAAGAATAATGCGTTTTGCCCTTTCATTAACAGAGCCGAGAACAAACAATGAGGCTGAGTATGAAACTTTGATAGCAGGTCTTAAGATTGATGTCGACATGGGCATCGAAAACCTTCTCATATATGGAGACTCCTAACTGGTCATTAGCCAAGTAAATGGCGACTACCAGACATGCAAACTGGAACTGATCAGGTATGGTGAAAGAGTGCAGCAACTGCTGACGCAAATCCACTCCTACACTCTGGAAAGCATACCGCGTGCGGAAAATAGCAAGGCGGATGCATTATCCAAGCTCGCTAAAAAACTGGCCGACGAAAACCTCGATGACGTAAGGATCATTGTGCAAAACCGCCGGATTCTCGCACCAGCAGAAATATCTCCGAAGACGTCTAAACAAGAGGCCTTCCAATTGGAGGATGAAGAAAATGCGAAGGATTGGAGAGAAGTCTTCACAGACTACTTCAAATCCCATCGAACGCCCGAAGACGCGTCATCAAGACATCAGCTCAAGAAGCGAGCTCAGTCTTTCGCCTTTGTCAATAATACTCTATATAAGAGATCATTCGACTGTCTATGGTTGAGATGCCTGGGACCAGAAGAAGCAAAAAGGGTCGTCCAAGAAACTCATGGCGAACTCTGTGGTTCCCATCAAGCTGGGCCAAAATTGAAGCTGAAGATCAAAAGAATGGGTTACTGTTGGCCCATGATGATTCCGGACTGCCTCGAATATGCGAAGCAGTGTCACTCGCGCCAAATTCACGGGGATTTCATCCACCAGCATCTGAATCCGCTACACCCGACATTGGCTAGCTGGCCATTCGAAATGTGGGAAACCGATATAATCGGGCCCATCGAACCAGCATCATCTAAAGGACATCGGTTCATACTAGCAACAACCGATTACTTCTCTAAGTGGGCAGAAGCAGTACTGCTAAGGGAGGTGAAGATGGAGAACAACCTCCACTTCTTCAGGACACATGTCATTTACCGGTTCGGCACTCCGCGACGGATCATCTCGGATAATGGGCCGGCCTACAGAAGCCATAAGATCAGTCGCTTCGTACAGCAGCATAAAATAGATTGGAGATACTCTTCGGTCTATAATTCTCGAGCTAACGGTCTAGCTGAGGCTTTCAACAAGACCTTGACAAAGATCATAAAGAAAACGGTGTCCAGAAATAAAAAGGACTGGCACGACTGATTACATGAAGCTCTCTGGGCCGTCGGACTACGTTCAAAACGGCCACGAACACAATACCATTTGCATTAGTATTCGTCACGGAAGCGGTACTTCCCTTGGAGATAGAGCTACCCTCTTTACGAGTGGCGGTTCAGTACGAACTAACGGACGAAGAGAATGCTCATCTTCGACTTGAGGAGCTAGACGCCCTTGATGAAACTCGTCTCATGGCGCAGCAAAACCTAGAGGCTTACAAAGCAAGGATGACGCACTCATACCACAGATTGACTAGGCCGAGAACATTCCGCTAAGGCGAACTCATGCGAGTCGTAAAAAGACCTATGATCCCCAACCATGCCATACAGGGGAAATTCGAGCCGTACTATGAGGGCCCGTACATCATAGACAAGGTCTACCAAGGCGGGGCCTACTTGCTCATGGATATGCATGGCGAAAGACCCTTCCGGCAAATAAACGGCCGGTTTCTTAAGAAATACTACGCTTGACAAGTCACGGTTCAGGTTAATGATGGATGACGACGCTCGTGTCCGCTCGCTATCTCCCTGAGTCTAAACTGTATAAGTAGTATCCAGCGAAACCTCGCCTCCAAAAACAATGGACCGTAATGTTCTTAAACTAACAATGGACCGAGATGTCCTTAAACTAGCTGCGGACCACAACGTCCTTAAACTAACATTGGACCGAGATGTCCTTAAACTACCATTAGACCGAAATGTCTTTAAACAAACAACAGACCAAGATATCCCTTAACTAATAATGTCGCCTCAAACACGGCGATAGTGGAGTGCAAGTCCACAAGTCCCAGCGGTGAAGACTGCGACTCAAATCCCACCAGCAAACAAATGGGCCACATGCGGAGAAACTATTCTCGAGAGTTTCATAAAAAAGCGGTATGTCCACAAGCAAAATGGGCACGGATGAAAACCCGAAAGGGCTCCGTGAGTAAAAATAACAGGACTGCCGGCGAGTTTATGAAAACCCGCAAGGGCGGGGACTCGTAAAACAAAATCCATGCACACTTGTAAGGTCCTCTCGACCTTGTAAGGAGAAAATACCTACGTGAGATCCTTACGACTCATGAGGGAGCAACACACTTAGGGATCCCCACGATTCCTAAGGAGAAATTACACTTACGGGATCCTCACAACTGGTAAGGAGAATCCCCCTTATAAGACCCTCACGGCTCATAGGGTTCAAAAGCCTTAAGCTACAGGGATCTGAACCTGTTCTTAAGCCATCACATCCCCCAGTTTGCCCTACAAGCGGTTCAATATTGACCCTTGTATACAATCCACGGGCATAAATAAACGTCTCCCCCACCAAGTTCCACCAATGGTGCGAAATTTTCCCATTTGACGAACGACACTTGTAAGTCCTCTCGACTTATAAGGAGAAAACACTCGTGTAAGATCCTTACAATTTATAAGAGAACACACACTTAAGGATCCCCACGATTTCTAAGGAGAAAACGCACCTATGAGATCCTCACGGCTCGTAGGGAGAAACACCTTTTTGAGACCCTTACGGCTCATGAAGTCAAAAACCTTAGTCGACAGGATCCTAACCCTATTTGCTAAGCCACCTTTGTTCGAATCGACAAAGGCAAATGATAATTCGCTCCTGATAATATCCCAGTTGTAGCGATGCTGATATCTAAATCGGTATCAAATTCCAATTCCTTTCACGGCAAATGATGATTCGCTCCTGGCAATATTCCGGTCGTAGCGATGCTGATGCTAAAATTGGTATCACACCTCAAGTTCTATACTCGCAGCAAAAAAATCAGCGAGCCAAAAATGCATATGAAATAGTCAAAATGATTGGGCAACTCACAACAAAAATCAGCGAGTAAAATATATGTATATAAAAATATCCGAAATGATTGGGCAACTCGCAATAAAAAGCAGCGAGTAAAAAAAAGAAAACAACCGAAATGATTTGGCATCGCAAAAAATAGCCGAAATGATTGGACGATCGCGACTTTCACAATATAAAAAGCTGAAATAATAGAGTATCGTGGAAAGAAACAAAAAAATGAAACGCTGCCCTGCAGATTAGATCACATCGACCTCTATATACAATCTATGGGCACAAACGAAAAGGGAACCACATTATCCCACTAGGCTTCGTCAAAGGGGAAGCCAGATATCGACGGCTACATTTACAACCTAGAAATCAATAACGGCGTTCCTTCTCGTTCCAACCAGAAGCAGATACGATGTCGGCAAAACAGAGCCACGGCAAAAGACTACCTCGAAGCCACGACAAAGTCCCCTAGTTCCAAATCTCGACGGTTCACAGATAACCCAAAGACTACCTTGGAGCCACGGCAAAGTCCCCTAGTTCCAAATCTCGACGGCGGCATCCACAACCTAGAGATCAACCAACAACGTTCTTCCTCCCTCCAGCAGGATATAGGCGCGACATCAACAAACGGAGTCATGGAAAAGTCCCCTAGTTCCAAACCTCGACGGTTCACAGAAAACCCCTCGACATTCGTCGCAATATTGCAGACACAATGTCAACCAACGAAGCAAAGGAAGATCCCTAAGTTCAGGGTCTTGACGGCAACTCAAATAAGACCTGAAAGACTATCGGAGACCATCCCACTCCAGCACGGAGTGGTCATGACTCATCGGGGCTCGCAAACTGAGCCTAAGCTCAAGTAAAAAGCGACATGGAATATACATACCGCTTGCTCTTTCGATGGTAATATTACCTGGAAGATTACTTGAAGACGTCTTGTCCAGCCCCCGAAGGGATCAGAGACATGACAGTCGCGGGGCTACCCGAACAGCAAGATTGCATATCGGGGAATATATCGGCCAACGCGACAGTGCGACGGGTAAAAAACCTTAGTACCACAGACCCTAACGGACTTCTATTAGCAGGAGTTAACTGTGACGTTAGGACACACTTGCGAGAACTTCTCGATTCGTCTCGACTCGTCTTGTGAGAACTGCTCAATTCGTCTCGACTCGCAGGGAAAAGCCTTAGGCAATAGGGATAAGGACCTGTTTCCTAAACACTGGGGCCCTGCAAGTCGGTCCAAGATAGACTATTGCATACTATTCACGGGCCACACTCTCCAAAGTCGAATATCGACAAGGAGGGAACCAACCACTTACGAGTCCTCTCGATTTGTAAGGGGAAAATTTCTCTTATGAGATCCTTACGACTCTCAAGAGAAAACACGCACTTAAGTGTCCTCATGACTCCTAAGGAGAAAATACACCTACGGGATCCTCTCGACTCGTAGGGAGAAAAGTCTTTATGAAACCCTCACGGCTCATAAAGTTGAAAAGTCTTAGGCGGTAGATCTGAACCTGTTTTCTAAACCATCGCTGCCCTGCAAGGAGATCAAGATAGACTATCTACAAGACGCATTTGCTAAAGAGACACGACAGTACGACTGCGTATGTGCTTAAACGGAAATGGTGTCCAAAACATGTTGATTTATGTACGACACTACAATAGCGCTTGCACTAGTATAAAGCTCATGTACAGAGATGGGATATACATACGAATATATGATGAACAGAAAATATTCAACAATCAATAATAAGATAAATACATTGATATAAATATACTACTCTATAGGGAAAAGATCACCAAATATGGGATCAGGGATACAGGGGTTAACAAAACAAAATACAAATTTCTCCAATTCCCTCTCTGCCCTCTCCACCATGTCGAAGCGACGGTCTTCGCGAGGAGTTGCTCCCCACCGATTAGCACCGTGCTCATCAGCGAAAGCGGACATGATGGCCCGCCGGGCTCTTATCTGACTCAGTAAATGAACCGAACGATCCTTCAAAGCCTGGGTAATTAAGTGTGCCTCGTAGAAACACTCAATTTTGTCCTCCGCCGTATCAAGAATCGCCGGAGTCATCTCCGCCGGATGAGGGGGAATATCAGCAAGCACGGACAAGAAAATTATCCTGAGCCAAATAGAACCCATAGGAAGAGGAGAGCCCCTACGAGCCAGGAGTTCGTACAGTGTCGCGCTACATTGGTCATTAGTGAAAAGATAATCCGCTAACCGCGCGACAAAACGAGGAATAATCTCCTCGATAGGCACCTTCCAGGGTTGCCGACGAGCGTGAGGACGGTTGCAAGCCATAACCTTTGGTTTGTTTCTCAAAATGATCATTCTAAGGTCTAAATGGTTTTCTCTCTGTGAAGAAAGAGGAAGATGTAGCTTCGGATTATAAAGAGATGCATTCAAAGCTATACACAGAAAATGTCGTGCATGGTGGAGCTATTCCCAAGGCCAAAAAGGGGGGCATGGGAAAAGAAAGGGGTGACTTATTGGAATTAGAGTAGAGAGGCAAAACGACCTTATCAGTGGAGCTTCACGTGCGTGGCACGTGAACACCCACGTTGATCCTTTTTGAAAACTAAAGCGGCACCGCACATATATAACACGTGAGCGCCGACACTAGTTCAAAATAAAACTCCCCAACAATGCCTCATGCGCAAAACACGTGAATGCCAACAACAGTATAACAACACTTCATGCAGAATACATGTGAGCATAAAAAAGGGGGGAAAGAGGAAGTTTTGTCATTCATGCTCCCGAAACTTATACATGGTATAAAAACAAAAGAAAATGTTTACAATAGTAAAACACTTAATCCTGGACATGGATTAAGGAATTCAGACGAAAGGCCGAGTAGAATGCTTCTGGCTTCTCTGACCATTTTCGTGTGCATCTTCTCACGAATACAAGCGTCAGGATTCTCGCTGATGTCATCCGTCCTCTGATAGGCAGAGATTATCGTCGTCTGTTGGAAAACTTGATGCAAGATATCATCGAGACCATCTCGCCGCCTCTTCGAGATCAAGCCCATCAGATATATTGAGTGCACCTTGTCCTTGGCATCATCAAGTGTCTCAAGCGGCATGGCTTCGTTAAATTCAGGAAGTGCTTCCCAAATCGCCCCCACGATGATCTTCAATAAAGTGGAACGACGGGGGAGTAGTCAACCGTTTATTCATCAAAGCGACGCATAACCTCAGCGCATTGAGCATTCGTAAACTCCTGGTTTTGACAGCGGCCTTGGACGCGAATGTCTTCATAGGAGATAATTTCATCAAGATCATACAAATAAACGGTCATAGTATCTGAACAGAAAAATAAGTAAGAGTTTAGCGATCGAGATAATCAAGAAAATGCTTATTATGAGAATCTAAAAGGATTCTCGTTAATTTGACACGGGAGTTTAAACAACTCTTGACATGCTCATAGAGAAAACAAGTTAAAATACCCAACAAATTTGAATTTGTGCAAATAAGGAAAAACCCTATGAAAATATGCTCAAGAACACCAGGGAATGAAATTCCCGAGGGCCCTCTTGATCTTCATAGCAAAGCTCATTGGTGATGAATTAAATTCCTTTTATGCGATGGAATTAAATTCCAGAAACCCCCATGATGAGGAAAAGAAAAATAAAAATACCATGAATCCTTAAAGGTCAGAGGAGGAATGCCCAAGATATTAAAATTTACTACTCAAAGATCATGTCTTTGGATCTCTAAGAAATGGGTTTCAGAAGAGAGCAAAACTCTTATGGTGGATTTAAAATCCCGGAAATTTTTTAAGAAAAGGGTTTCTTTGTTAGTCAAGATCGTTACCTAAAAAGAGTTTCTTTTTCTGACAGAGTTTAACTCTGGAATTGTAATGGGCAGAGAACTAAGCTCCGAAGAAGAGAATTAAATTCTCAAAGAAAATAAGGAAAGAAGAAGATGAAGGAATAGTGGCTTCCCAAAGACCAAACCCTTGCATTTATAAGACGTGACAAGGGCGGTTCACCTCCCCTTTCCCCCAGACAATCCAACGTCTGTAAAGGTGACAGCGTTGCACTCATATGCAAGCCACGTGAGAACAACGCTGTGGGGGCATTTATTCCCTTGTAAAAAATAAATAATGAACAAAAAGCGATGGGAAAATTCCCCAAATGGAGCATCACGTGCCCACACGTGATGCGCCTTGGAGTGAAGATTATAGGCATTGCGCTCAACAAAAAAGGCTGAAATTGAGTCTCATGTGCAGGCACGTGAGCATCTATATACAAAGTATATAGGCGCCTTCCTAAAATAAAGAACAGGCCAAAGAAGCTCACATGTCAGCACGTGATGCTCTTTGTTGGGCTTAACTTCGTGGGGGTCACGTGCTACACGTAACATTCCTGAACATCAGCTCACGTGCCAACACGTGATGCTTTTCTCTGGGACTGCTACATATAAGCAAACCGGTGTAATGCTATGGGTCACGTGCTACACGTGAGTGTTGTTCCCGCCAAAAAATTATGCGCAGAAGAGTCCAAGGTATCAAATGGCAGCGATACGCTTAAGAAAATACAAACCAGTATTTTCCGGGCTGTTTTTTGGCAAACTCCCGAATGAGAAACAACTAAATTCTGATGGTATTGGAAGAATCTCAAAAAACCCTTCGATTTGATATATTATGGGCTTCATAATTCATTCGGGATCAAAAGTTATGAGCAAATATGTTATGCACTGTTCCCTGATTAAAAATCAGGAATTACCTCAATGAGGTATCACGTGCTCACACATGACCAATGGTCACGTGTTGACACGTGATGGTTAAAACTGAAACGTAAATAAATGCTGAGAAAAGGACTCAATTGGGGGTCACGTGCTCACACGTGACCAAGGGTCACATGTCAGCACGTGACTGGCTTTGAAAGCCTTACAGTTTAATAGAATTAAAATTCTAAATTTCTCTAAATTTTTCCAAATAGGATTAAAATTCTAAATTTCTCTAAATCTTTCTAAATGGAAAAGGATTATGGGGACCGTTGGATTAAAAATCCAAGGGTGATTAAATATCACCAATTTATGGAAAAATCTTGGATAAGGAAAGATTTCCCCTAAATCTCACCAGAAATAACAAATAGAATATGTTTGGATTAAAAATCCAACGGTGAATAAAATTCACTGAATGATCTAAAGGATCATATAATAATGAAAACAAATCAATTCTTTCAATGAGAGATTTACTAAACAAATTGATTCTTTTCCTTCTCCTATAAATAGGAGCCAAGAAGAGAAGGGAAGAGATCTACTTTTTTGGGGGGGAGATAACAACAACAGAGACAGAAAAGAAAGGAGAATTTAATTCTCTACAATGAAAACCCTAGGTGAGAAAGGGAAAAAGGATCAAAATTTCAATAAAGAGAATTTAATTCTCAATCCAAGAGTTTAACTCTTATACAAAAAAGAACTTAGTTCTTCTTCTGGTTGAAGATCTGCACAGAGCACATCTCCCCATAAGTTGAGAATTTAATTCTCATCGGGTCGAGATCCTGCCATGCAGATCCTAAACTTAGAAGAGGAATTGAGTTTTGAGAATTTAATTCTCCTAAAACAAAACTAGGGTTTAACCCTATATGAGAATTTAATTCTCCTAAAACAGAACTAGGATTTAACCCTAATTGAGAATTTAATTCTCTCAGATCAACAGGAATTTAATTCCTCCTAAAATGAAACTAGGGTTTAACCCTATATAAGAATTTAATTCTTTTACATATTTGGGAATTTAATTCCTTTAAAAAGAAATTAGGGTTTTACCCTAAATAAGAATTTAATTCTTAATTTTACAGAGAATTAAATTCTCAAAATAAAATGAAGAGATTTAAAAGATCTCTATGCATGCAAAAGACCAAGGTCACGTGTCCCCACGTGACCCCTGAAGAGATCCCCAGAAATGAGAAAGAAGAAAACTTTGAGGCAATGCCTCACGTGCTCCCATGTGACCTACAAACACAGAATGAAAAAGTAAAGGAAATATGAGCTTTGGGCGCTCTCACGTGTCCCCACGTGACCCCTTAGCGAGTGCTTTAATGATCAGTGCATAAATCTCCATCACGTGTCAACACGTGATGCTCAAAAGATGAAGAAGTGTTTAACACTTAATTGCAGAACGAAGAAAAGAGATCGGGTCCCACCTTTGGGCGCTCTCACATGTCCACACGTGACCCCTCTTTCTTTAGTGTTTAACACTAATTTGGGGATTATATTTCCAGTGTTTAACACTGATTGTTTCTAATGTTTAACATTAAATTGAAGATTATATTTCCAGTATTTAACACTGATTGTCTTTTAGTGTTTAACACTAATTTGAGAGTTCTATCTCCAGTGTTTAACACTGTTGTTCTTTAGTGTTTAACACTACTTTTAGCCAAATTGGCTAATTTTCTAGAGGCAAAAGTCCCTCCTCCAAATGAATCTCAAAACTGAGAAAATCAAAGATGAAAATATTTAGCATTGCTAAATAATGTGGGTTTGAACCCAGAAAAATGTTTAATGGTCCAACAAGAGCCAATATTTCTAACTTAATTGGACTTAGCCCAAATTGGCCATAAGCCCTCAATTCAGACTCAACTGAGCCAATGTGCTCATAACCTAATTAATTGATCTTAGTTTCCAAAGTGGGCTACAGATTACTTAATCCACATTGGTTCAAGGGTACATCTCTGAGCTCCTCTGATATTTATCGTTGTAATCCTTCAACATCTTCAGAGAGGTGATGGGTCCCGACAGCCATACATTTTATTGGACCACCATGTTCCTAAACTGGCAATGGACCACCATGTCCCTAAACTGGCAATGGACCACTATGTCCCTAAACTGGAACAATAGAGCCCAAATGCTCTTTTGTCGGATCTAAACGATCCCGTTAAGTTGATCTTAATCTCAAATTGGACTAACGTATCCTTAACAAATGTTTAAGTTGATCTTAGCCTCAAATATGGCTAACGTATCCTTAAACCAAAACCCCAAATCCAAATCTAAGAAAATACGGATTTGGACTAATCCACGTCCTACGGGCGACGACATAAATTAATCTCCGTATACGATCCACGGGCAACCACAAACAAAACAAACACCCATGACACGAAGTGAAATTCTGGAGAAGGAGAAAGTTGTTACCGCGATGCGGTAGCGTAATTAACTGCAGGGGCTTGCGCCTGCAGGGAAGAGTGTCCCCACAATCAAAAACCCCTCAAGTGAGGGGGAATCTGACGAAGTCTGCTATATCGGCCGCATCCGTTCAAAGCTCCGATACACGGTGCCATAAATCAACTTGGCATCTTCGGAGAGGTGGACGGATAGCACCTATTAGCATCTGTCCCGAATCTCAGGCAAGACGTCTGTCTTGCGCGTCTTTCGGAGGGGAACAAGTGTTCCCAATGCCTTCTGAGCCGATAGAATTAAATTCTAAATAAGAGAGATCAAAACCCCAAGATGCAATATTTTCTTGAATCTTTCTAAATAAGAAAGATTACGCTGTGTAAATCAAAGCACCGTTGGATTAAAGATCCAATGGTGATTAAAAATCACCAAGCTACAGATTAAGCTCCGTATGGGAAAATATTTCCCCAATCTTTCTAAACAAGAAAGATTACGCTCTGTAAATCAGAGCACCGTTGGATTAAAGATCCAATAGTGATTAAAAATCACCAAGCTACAGAATAAACTCTGTATGGGAAAATATTTTCCCAATCTTTCTAAACAAGAAAGATTGTGCTCTATAAAACAGAGCATCGTTGGATTAAAGATCCAATGGTGATTAAAAATCACCAAGCTACAGAATAAACTCTGTATGGGAAAATATTTCCCCAATCTTTCTAAACAAGAAAGATTGTGCTCTGTAAAACATAGCACCGTTGGAATAAAGATCCAATAGTGATTAAAAATCACCAAGCTACAGAATAAGCTCTGTATGGGAAAATATTTTCCCAATCTTGTTAAAAACAAGAAAATGTCTTCTGTAAAACAGAAATCTCTGGATCAAAGATCCAACGGTGGATAAAATCCCCGAATCAATCAAAAAATCTCTCAATGAGAAATTTTCTTAACTAAATCAACAAACTTGCCTCTACTATATAAAGGACTCAAGACTGAAGAGAGAAAGGAGGAGACCCCACATAAGATTTGAGAAAAGAAGAAGAAGAGTTCTCTTTGAAAAAAAAGAAACCCTAGGTGAGGGGAAAGACCTAAAGATCATTTTATCTCCTTTTACAAGAGTTTAACTCTTCCAAAAAAGAACTTTAACTCTTCCAAAAAAGAACTTAGTTCTTCCTCTGGTTGAGCTCTGCAGAAACAGATCTCCCCACAAGTTGAGAATTTAATTCTCATCGGGGAGATTCTGTTATGCAGTCCCAAAACTCAGAGAAAAGAACTAGATTTGAAAATTTTAATCCTTCCAAACTCATAGGAATTTAATTCCTCTGATAAAACTAGGGTTTAACTCTGCATAAGAATTTAATTCTTATAAAATAAAGGACTTGAAATTCTCAAGACTAAGATCAAGAGCCCCATGCATATTAGTGTTCAACGCTATAACGACAGATCACGTGTTCCCACGTGAGCACCTCTAAGGACCAAAAAGGAATGACTAAGTTCGAGTCACGTGACCCCTAATAGTGTTCAGCACTTGCAAAAAGGGAGGGGGAATAAATTAATAAAGTTCTCATTTTGGGACGCCTCACGTGATCCCACGTGACCCCCAATAATGCTTAGCACCTGGAACAGAATAGGAAGATAAATCCAAAAGAGGCAGTGCCCAACTCTGGAGCACCTCACGTGCCCACACGTGATGGCCACAAGGACTAAGTGTTTAACACTTATATACAGATGGGGATTTAGACCCAAGTGCATGATGCCCAATTTTCAGGTGCCTCACGTGCCACACGTGAGCGCTCTAAATTTCAGTGCTAACACTACTTATGAGCCTCACGTGGGAGCACGTGAGCGTCAAGAAAATATCAGTGTTTAACACTGTGAGAAGCCAAGCTTAGCCAAAATTAGCTAAGTCTCCCGAGGCCAAAACCTTTTGACCATCAATCAACCGAGCCCTCCTATACTCAGGTCTCCCCGAATCGATCTTAATGCCAAAGATGGCCAACGATCTCCTGACACATGGCATCTAAAATGATGTTCGTTACACCATGATCTCTCCCTTCAATCTGGATTTCAGTTCAAGGGAACATCTCTCCACACCTCTGATACATGTCGTTGTAATTCTTCAACGATATCAGAGAGGTGGAGGGTCCCGACAACCAACAGCTCTTGGATGCACTCTCAAACCCATGAGCATACCATAATGGACCGTAATGTCCTTAAACTAGTTGCGGACCGCAACGTCCTTAAACTAAAACGATAGTGCCTAAATGGTCTTTCGTTGAATCAAAAATGATCCCGAACCCCCGTTAAGTAGATCTTAGTCCAATATCGGATTAACGTATCCTTAACAAATATTTAAGTCGATTTTAATCTCAAACAAGATTAACAATCCTTAAATCCAACAAAACCCAAATCTAAGAAAATACAGATTTGGACAAATCCACACCCTACGGACGATAACACAAATTAATCTCCGTATACAATCTATGGGCAACCAAAAATAAAACAAACACACACGACACGAAGTGCCTTTCTGGAGCAGGAGAAAATGGTTATCGCTACGCGATAAGATAATTAACTGCGGGAGCTTGCGCCTGCAGGGAAGAGCATCCCCACAATAAAAAAAAACCCCTCACAACGAGGGGGAATCTGATGAAATATGCTAGAACGGCCGCATCTGTCTAAACCTTCGATACACGGCGCCATAAATCAACTTGGTATTTTCGAAGAGGTGGACAGATAAAACTAAATAGTATCTGCCTCCAAATACAGGCAAGACGAACTATACGGTTTCGTCTCTGTTTTCGGCGATAATCAACTACTACAATAAGGGGTTGCCCCTACGGATTTAGCCGTAGGGGAAAACCACTGCCCCTGTGGATTAATCTGTAGGGCCATAAAATTCCCCTGTAGAGGCAAAAACCGCAGGTGCGAGTTTTCGTCCTGAACATGTCCTTACAGAGTAATAATTGTCCCTACGGCTCCGTAGGGACACATATCCCTACGAGTTACTCCGTAGGGACAAACTATTTATTTAATTTATTGTTTTATAAAATAAAATACTTGCCCCTACGAATTTCTCCGTAGGTCCTGATGCTTATCCCTACAGATATATCCATAGGTCCATATAAATGCCCCTACGGATAAATTCGTAGGGACAAGTTTAACCCCCTGTTACTAAGTCCATAGGGACAAAATATCGTGTATCCTGATATTTTGTCCCTATGGATAACTGTGTAGAGGCAAATATTGCACCTACGGATTAATCCGTAGGTGCAATCTATCTCCCTACGGATTAATCCGTAGGGACAAAATATCAATTTTTTTAAAAAGGGGCTACTATTTTTCCCCTGCCCTATGCACAATAGTATATACATCATATAACCAAATACAGAAATATTCATAATCAACATCTCACGCATAATATATGAAAGTAATAAAGAAACAGAATACGATATCAATCTAAATGATCATGAACAATCAAACAACCACCAAAATCGTCCAAAATATATACAATATGTATCAAGTACATACATCCTCAAAAATATATAAAAAAAAGCTACCCTAACTCGGTCCAATTCCTCCACCTCTGATAAACGCCGTAATTTAGCGCATCTGCTCCACAGTACAGCCCTGAGTCATCAAAAACTCGACCAATGAAGAAGTGGACTGTGTGATTGATCGTCGAATGATTGGTTTGAAAAGTGTTATCACAATCAAAGAATTTATAACCGCAATCAATAACGGCGTCGATGTAGTTCGTTAATGAGTACGGGTCGTCTACTGAGATTCGTGTATTTATTCGTTCTTGCTTTAGTTGAGTCGAAAGAAAATAGTAAAGAAAATTCAAGAAAATGAGATTTCAAATTTTAATTGAGTTTGTCATTTCAAGAAAATCAAGGAAGAGTTTAAGATTTAGTAATCAAGAAATAGTCCAATATCAATTTTAGTTATCAAGAAAATTGAAGAATAGCTTGTAGGATTCGATAGGAATTAGTAGCAATGATGAATACTAATAATGACTTATCTTATCTATTGATGAATTATAGCTAGAACGATGGTGATGAATGAAGATTAGGGATCTATTGAAAAAACTAGGGTTTCTCCTTCACTATCCCTTGTCTTTTCATTAATCACTATTCAAATCTAGCATTTAGCAAAGAGAGTCATCAATCATTTAATTCCAAATTGCCACGAAATTATCAAGAACGGTGATCTCATTCCAAATTTGGCCATTGACGATTCTTTTTCCTAAAGTTCATAATTCTCATAAGACTTAAGATGCGTATAGGATTTCATCACCATTTGATCTACTGAATTCCTTTGAATCCTTAGAAAGCGGAGATTTACTCACGCATCATGAAAATAAAAGAATCAAGAATTAGAAATTTCATAATGCGAAAATTTAATGAAAACGAGAATTAACAATTGATCACCTTTATTATTCAACTTCTAATTACACTTCCCTTCAATCTGAGGTTAAAAGAATTGCTCTCGATCGCTCCCTTAAAGAGCTAACTATTCCGTCGAATTTCGTTTTGCTCGATCTCCGTGAGACTTGGACCTGTCGAGGATCACGTGCTCTTGATGACGATCGACTTCACGTAAACGATCTTGAATGTCGTCGCTCGATATTGTTCTCAACGATTCTTGATTTTGGATCTTGAGTTGGAATTGAATTGGATTTGCTTTTGGTTTGTGTGCTAAAAATCGACTACCATCAACCACCAACAACCTTTTTAATGTAAGCTTAAGTCCATTTTTATAGCCCTTCACCAATTTTCCACTAGAAGCTAGGTAAATCTTCCCAAAGAAGCTAGGTAGTTGTAGGGAAACTTCTAGAATAAGGTAGTTATCAAGCTTCCTCCAGAAATTAGGCTGTTGTAGGGAAGTTTTCAGAACAAGATTGTTACAATGGAGCGTTTTCAACAAGCTAGGAGATTGTAGGGAAGCTTCTGGAAAAGTGTCGTCACCGGAGACCCTAACTCGGCCGCGGATCCGCGGCGGATCGGCCTGACTCGGCCGCGGATCCGCAACCGTTTGGTAAGATCACTGCCTCATTTTCTCTGTGTATTCTGATGTTAGCCAGTTGGTGTTCAGGTGATATCTAGAATTCTTTTATCTTTTCTGAATCTCTACCAGATTTTAACTCTTTGATTTCCTGTATTTTGTCGGCGAATTTGCGATTCCGATATCTGTCCTGAAATAATTTTCTGCACAAAATCTCAATGAAGATTGTTGAGATATACAATATCATGCGTAAAATAATAAACACACAATTTTCTTCCAAAATATTGATTATAATGTATAACACGTGGTATTTGGTGTTTTCCAGACGAACTTGTAATACATATTATATTTATAACAACCATCATTAGATGAATAGAAAAGTGAGGAAATTGTTATGTTAAAAATTGAAATATTTTCGACTGAACACTGTGCGGGAGTCTGAGCAGGCTGTGGAGCTGCATGAGTGGTCTGCGCAACCACAGCCGAAGTAGTGGCTTGCGGAGCTGCAACCGAAGAAGATGCATGTGGAGCCACAGCCGAAACAGCCTATCGCATCTGTTAAATTTTATGTGTAATAAACGAGTAAGAATACTTAGGGGCTTAGGTTTCGTTTGGGTATCTAGTTTGGAAAACCGTAGTTTCTTTTAATTAGATAGTTTTATGTAAATATGATTAATCAAAGCTAAATCTACAACCAAATAAACTCAGGCTGCTAATATTGCATATGTTACTATTTATAATGAGATATAATATTTTACTATTAAGTAGTATACGTACCAACATCTCCTTCAACTCCTCGACGGTGGTCTTCAAGGTGGCAACATCATACTCTAGACGTCGCTCACGGGGTAAGGTAAGTAACCGCCGGAGTGGAGTCCAACCTCATATGGGCCCTGCTAGGACCCGGTTCCCGGCCTCTCTCCCAACCTCCGTAGTGCCATCCGTGTGCGGCGTTTAGGACTGGGGTTAATCGCATCAGATCGGTTTGTCGAGTAAAATTGATGGACGATGCTTACGGCTGCTCAACCACCCGCTCCTACACCCACATTAACCATTAAAATATAAGTATATCATTTAAATTTGAACTTTTCAAAACAAAAATTTCAAACATGTTAGAATAAATATTAACACTTATGCAGTACTCCTGGATAGTGGTGTCGGGAAATCGAAGCTCACCCGTGGCGGGATCTGTCGAGGTGCCGTAGACGGCAAGATACGCGGTCAGCACGCTCGATGTACCACCCTACGCTAGGGCCTAAGCTCTCTGCAGTTCGCCAAAAATTTACATATATTATAAAATAACTCTTAATATTACATTATATCAAAATAGATCTATTGTAATTTACTGATGCCTTCATGGCACGAGTAATGTTTCTCGAGCCTCCTGTATAAGTGGGACGACCCTTCTTTACCGACTTCCTATTCTCTTTATTTTGATCGGTCTGTTTCTGTACAACACATTCAGATTTAGTTTTCTAATTAAGCAACACAAAAAAATAAATTATATACTAAATAATGAATTGGCCCCAAATTGATTTAGTCAACCCCCAAATTGATTTAGTCAAGCTCTAGATAAGTCTTCCTTCAATTATAAAAGAGACTGGAGCCCACTTCTTTAAAGAAAGAGAAGGGTTTCTCAAATTCAACAGCAACCACAAAGACCTTCCCAAACACAACTCCAAGGATCTCAGCATCGATACGTGAGGGAAGAGCTTTGATGAAACGCTTGGCTGTTTCGATTCAAGGTCTCTGTGGATCGAGCTCAGGTGAGAGGATGCTCAGATCTCGAGCATCAAGATCAGCGCTCAGATCAGTGAGCTCGGGGAAAGTGGCTGTAACCTTCGGTCGAGAAGGCGGTGGCTTTGATGACGATGATCGTGGTGAAAGGGTAACTCGATGAAGGTGAAGAGGCAGTGGACGCGGCTTGAAAGAGATCGAGAGGAAGCTCAAGCCGACGATGGAGCTTGAAGGTCGGATCGATACCGACGTGAATCAATCAACGGCGATTATCGGATCTAGTGCTCTGACACCATGTTAATTGCGGCAAAATGTTTTATATTGATTGATACATTTACAGAGAACTCAGCACACATTTATATACAAGTAAGAGCTCACAAAGGTTGATAATCTAGCTTGACATTAAGACTAAAAAGAACGAAGAATAATGTGAATAGTGGACCCCCTTAGCCAACAATGTTGATCATCTTTTCACATAAGCAATACACAGTAATGGAACAGGATGCAGCAGACTCAGCTTGGATTAAAATACTTAGCGAGAGGACGCGAATATGTTATAGCCATGAGGGATTTTCATTCGAAATGTTAGGAGCCCATAAAGCCGTCACTTTACCGCTGCCCACTTGAGATCTCGCCACTCGAGATCTCCTCAACCTCCAAGATTGAAACTCTACTGCTACCTTCTCCGACAAAGGCGTCGCCTTTGCACATCGGCTTGCGCCTCGAGACCCACTACCTCGAGCTCATTTCGAGCCCCTCCGACTTCAATCGTTGCTGCCTCAAGACCTCTTGCACGGGTCTGATCTTTCTTTTGGGAAAGATTTTCTTAGGTTTGTTTAATTAAAAAGAAAAGAGAAAAGAAAAAGAAAAAGAAAAAGAAAAGAAAAGAAATGGAAAGAGATAGAAAAGCGGAGAGGTTATTGTAGTGCTCGAAGTCATTGGTGAGTGTTGAGGTTGGGTTCGAGTGTTTTTTTTAGTGTCGTGTGAAAGTTCGGTAGTAGGATATTTAATTATTAAGGATCCTCAATAATTGTGCCCGTGGGTGTTGGGTTTTGTTGGGACCCATGTTTTTCTTTATTGCTAGATTTGAGGTTATCTATTCTTATCCTTAATTTTAATCAAGGAAGGATTGATCGGAGAATCAAAAAAAAAATTAATTAATTAAAATCAAGCCAATCCTTTCCGAGACAATTTCCAAGCTTGTTTTTCTGAACTATTTCAAGCATGGACAAATGCGGTATTTACACGTTTCTCTCGATTGATATCCTGCTTAAGAATATGAGTGATTGCACTGGATGGACCCTAACTATACATTACAACCTTCAAGCTATGACTTTATGGGGTTATGTGGACGGTATACTTATCTGTCCATCTGCCTCTCCTATTTCTACCCCTACTACGACATCTGTCGATTGCTCATGCTCTTCAACCGATACTTCTGACCTTTATCCTCTTACTCATGATCAATGAATGCACACTGATCAATAGATTATGGCGGGCATCGCCCGTTCAGTTGCGATCCCCATTCGTCTTTCTATTAGACGCCTGACTATCTCTCGTAAGCAGTGGCTTACCCTTAACCACATGTCCGTTCAGACATGTGCTGCTCGTGAGTACCAGCTGCATCAGTCGCTCGACAAGGAAAACGTTCTATTCAGAATTTTCATTCTCTCCCGTCAGGTTACTGGGAGGAGCACTACTACAATATGGGGTTGCCCCTACGGACTCAGAAATCCATAGGGGCAAATATTTCTTGTCCCTACGGGTTTATCCGTAGGGCCTAATCGTTGTCCCTACGGTGCCCTACGTTCTAATTTTTTCTTTGGCCCTACAGAGCCACAAACCGGGGACCTACGGTTATGTCCGTAGGAGCATCTACATAGGTTATTAATAAAAAAAAAAATGCACCGAAAAATTATATTCATCGTTCCCAAATTTCTCTCTCTCACTCCCGCGCCTCTCGTCGCCTCTTCCCGCGCTTCGTCGCCACCGCGCTCGCGAGCCTGCGCCAGCTTCGTCGGTCTTCCCCACACCTTCGTCGACTTCCGGCGCCTCGTCGCCACCTTCGCCGATCGTCGGCGACCACCAATTTCTACCGTCAATCCACCGCGCGCACGGTTGTAAGTAAATCTCATATAATTTTTAATTTTGACGTTGTAGTCTAGGATTCAGGCCAGGTTCGGGTAGGGGTGAGGGCATCGGCGTCGGCGTCGGCATCGATCGGGTTCGGTTAGGGTTAGGGTTAGGTTGTGGGGTTCGGTTGGGGCTGGGGCTGGGGCTGGGTTGGGGTTGGGGCTGGGCTGGGGCTGGGGCTAGGGCTCGGTTGGGCTGGGGCTGGGGCTGGGGGTAGGGTTCTGTTAGGGTTAGGGTTAGGGTTAGTTTGTGGGGTTCAGTTGGGGTTGGGGTTGGGGTTTGGGTTGGGGCTGGCTAGGCTGGGGCTGAGGCTAGGGTTTGGTTGGGGTTGGGATTGGGGCTGGGGCTCGGTTGGGCTGGGGCTGGGGCTGGGCTGGGGCTGGGGGTAGGGTTCGGTTGGGCTGTAAGATGTGAACTGTAGAGTGCCCTATTTATCCCTTGCAGTAGGTGTAAACTTGTAGTGTAAATATGCTTTGCTTGTTGATTTAGTTCCATCCCGGCAAAGCTTTAGGCTAATTCAAGGTCGAGTTTGTACTGGTGCATTTATTCTGTTACCTTCACTTTTGTGGACGTAACATTCGATGATAAGGTGATAGTTGTTCCAGATTTGGCGTCTGCAGGGACTTTATGTTTAATAATGTATCAGTAGAACTGTAAGCAAGCTGTTTGGTATATTTAGAGGGTATTTAAGCTTGAGAAATTATTTTTCTGTTATTTTTCTTGTGACATGTATGCTATCGAATGTCTGGGCGAGCAACCCATGTGGGACAATATAATTTGATCTGATTTTGCTTCAAGCTCTTCTTTCTCCTTTAAATTATAATCCATTTTGTTTTGTACTTAGTAATGGCAGAATCTGCTTGTAGTTTATGGAAAACTATGAATCTTTTCGTTCGTTTCTTTCAGCCAGCATATGAAATAGTTGGTGGTTTGTGTTCATGGCCTGAATTCCTCTACATATATTATCATGTATATAATCTTATTGGTGGATTCATTTATATTCAATCAGCAAATATAGCATCTTTCAAGCATATTATCTTATTCATCATTCTAATCTTATATTTTATCTGTCTCTGTCCTGTTGATCTTATTGACGGGAAACTGGATGTTCATCTCCACTCCCAGATCCTTGATAATTGATTCTTTTGAAGCATCATAACTATGTTTTGCGTTAATGTATTTGCAATGTTGTAAATATGTGATTAGCTTTATGGCTTGACTTTAATAGATCTATATTCCTCTGTTTTTCCCTTGCTTTAGAGTTGAACATGATCATTTAATAGCAAATATACTGCCCTTTAGAATTCAGATATGGACTGATAAGAAGAGATGATTGTTATCATGTTAACGGCCACTTATAATATTTCTCAAATCTTGATCTCAATGGTTTAAAATCATGTTACACATACAACACGAATGCACAACAAACGCATAATTAGAGAGCGATTCGAGATGTTCAGGTTAAAACCAATATACGATACTCGATGATAATATGAAACCTTCATATTCTCATCGATACTCATATATGAAACTAAAAGCGCCCTTAGTCCCCGTCTATCGGTTAACATATGTGCGATGTTCGTCGTGACGTAGAACTATATGAAGGTTGTTAAATATCGGACGGTATAGCTCGATAATAACAACCGTCGTATAGTCTACACGACGAGAAAATTCAATCGTATGGTAACCCATAGATTTGTCCCGTGTGGACAAGTTAAGAATGTATAAAGCAAACGCCTTCATTCACTTATGTTTTCATCCGTTTCGAGATATTTCGTCGGTACCTTTCCGCTGGTTCTCCGTGTATAAAGATAGATTAGATGTTCATTTCAACGTTGTTTCACAGTTTTGAAATGATTATCTATTCTATTACAGTGTACTCGGAGAACAGCGGGGAGGTGCTGCCGAAATTTACTCGAAACGGTCGAAAGCACAAGTGATGGGTGTTCGCTCTATACATTCTTAATGGGATAGAAGCCTACCCCCGACAGCCGGAACACACACATACAGCAAGAATACACAACAAACGCATAATTAGAGAGCGATTCGAGATGTTCAGGTTAAAACCAATATATGATACTCGATGCTAATATGAAACCTTCATATTCTCATCGATACTCATATATGAAACTAAAAGCGCCACTTAGTCCCCGTCTATCGGTTAACATACGTGCGATGTTCGTCGTGACATAGAACTATACGAAAGTTGTTAAATATCGGACGGTATAGCTCGATAATAACAACCGTCGTATAGTCTACGCGACGAGAAAATTCAATCGTATGGTAACCCATAGATTTGTCCCGTGTGGACAAGTTAAGAATGTATAAAGCAAACGCCTTCATTCACTTGTGTTTTCATCCGTTTCGAGATATTTCGTCGGTACCTTTCCGCTGGTTCTCCGTGTACAAAAATAGATTAGATGTTCATTTCAACGTTGTTTCACAGCTTTGAAATGATTATCTATTCTATTACAGTGTACTCGGAGAACAGCGGGGAGGTGCTGCCGAAATTTACTCGAAACGGTTGAAAGCACAAGTGATGAGTGTTCGCTCTATACATTCTTAATGGGATAGAAGCCTACCCCCGACAGCCGGAACACACACATACAGCAAGAATACACAACAAACGCATAATTAGAGAGCGATTCGAGATGTTCAGGTTAAAACCAATATATGATACTCGATAATAATATGAAACCTTCATATTCCCATCGATACTCATATATGAAACTAAAAGCGCCACTTAGTCCCCGTCTATCGGTTAATATACGTGCGATGTTCGTCGTGACATAGAACTATACGAAGGTTGTTAAATATCGGACGGTATAGCTCGATAATAACAACCGTCGTATAGTCTACGCGACGAGAAAATTCAATCGTATGGTATGTATTAATATCCACTTCACGCTGAGTGGGGCGAGCAGCACCGGCGCTCATTCGCCCTCTTCTTTGATCAGGCTCGGGTACGTATTAATATATATTTTCATTTGATTTATCCAATATATTTATTATTAACACTTGCAATCTAATAACAATGTTTTTTTGTATTTTCAGTCGGATTACAATTTTCAGCCTGTACCCGACCCTGATCACCCTGGGAGGGTGCTCGACCTTCATGCTCTGTACAATGGCCTGATGAAGAACATGCAGACCAAGGTCCGATACAACAGGAATGAGCTGAAGGCCGACTGCTACTCCCTGTGGATGGCGACCCCCGAGGCAGAGAGAGCGGCCCTCCTATCTACTCCGGTGTTTGCGAGAGTCGACGTAGAACGCTTAAAACGAAATGGCTATAATTAATGATCCTGGAACCCGATTGGCATGAAACTAAATTCGATGGATAGATAACTGAACATACTAATTATTACATGTTTATCGTTTCGCTAAACTATACTCGTTTTATTTATGATAAAATTATGCAAGTGGTAGATTATTGATTCATGACATCATAAACATGCTTTATATACTGTTTACGCATCATATCATACACATGTCACTGCATTGATAACCTAGTGATAACGTGCATTTACCCAGTGTTAGGTATCAGTGATGATTGTGGCAAGTACGTTAGTATTCGTGTATCAGTGAATAAGTGAAAGTGATACGTACTTGTACACAATCAGTGAACCTTATGATTATATCGCATTGTCGATGTCTGTGGGACGCGTGTAGGTGTGACTATAAGTGGTATGGGACACTTATGGAAGCTCTTGCATGGGTGTCACAGATAAGGCACCAAACACTGCCATTTATCTTAGGTATTAGTCGGGACGTGCTTGATGGAGGTCCTGCCTCCAGTTCTCGTACAGACATGACACAGACCGATTGGTATTTAGGGTTATGGCTAGCGTTTGATGTAGATCACGGGGTGTGGGGTAGTTTAAGTGTGAGTTCAACAGAATCTCGGGAGTCCCATACCGGCTTATATATTTAGGGAGATATATGGAGATTTACAGGGTACATGATTATTACCGTGATATACATGTTGGGCCCGTGGTCCCTTGCCCTTGGGTTCTACCCTTGGGTGGAGGACACTCGCGAGTGGTTGACTCTCACACTTGGACTGACGATAGGCTTAGTGACCTGTACAGGGAGACTTAGAGACTGATAGGGATAATGGCATTGATATGCATTACTTACTGTGTTGACATACCTAGTATACTATATTACTGCTTTACCGTTCACCTGATCTATTGGACATTTCATTGGTTACTGCATGTTCATATCTTTATCGTCTTGATTACTGTTATATATCTATTATCACTGTCCGATTTGCCACTTGTATCTATATGTTTATATTGCTATTGTGTCGCTCTGACGACCTGAGTATGCATGCTCAGAGTGAGGAGTGGATCTAGACTGGACCAGGACTAGACGTACATTGCGGACATCTTGATCAGCTATCCAGAGTTATACTCTTTTTACCTCCATCAGGTCAGTTCTTTGTATTTGATTTGTTTCAGTTACTGCATTTCTCATTACCTGCGCATTGTTTACTAATTACCATGTGAAGCTAGAAGCCGAAGTGTAACTACGGCAGGACTTCTCCTTGACCGTAGGAGCACGGCTGGCCTTGTCAACCCCTCGTATTCCGTATTTTGGGAAGCGGGGCGTGACAGCCGGTTTTTAGGCAATATCGATCGGTCGATCCCGAGGCAAATGCCTCGAGATTCGTGCCACTTGATCAACCCTCTGTTTAAACCATTTTCCACATATTTGATTTTTCTGAACTTTTCATTTCCCAATGTATTGCATGTGCAATGTTTTGATCTTCCAAAAAGTTTTTAAAAAATCAGAAAAAATTAATTGTATAATCGAATACAAGGGCTACGTCACAACAGTGCAAAGGTTTTACCAGTGAGCTACAAGTTTTTACTTACTATTATTTTAACAAAAGTAACTTATAACTCAAGCTCAGGCTGTAAAACTCATTTCTTATATATTAACAGAAAATTTCCGTACAAAGATTTTAGAGTCGTTACATCGAGCGTCCTGAAGAGTCTATGTAACTGATATTCTCATGCAGCACCGTTTGAACGAACTTACAGCTAAGAGCAAGCCATTGCTGATGAGAGGTGGCTATGTGTCCGATACTGAGACAGAGGCGTACCGAGACCGAGCGTATGATGTAGGCCATGATGTGCTGATCCGTCCGTATCCACCGCTCTTTGATGGTAGAGTACCAATCCATAGTATCGGTGAAAGTACTGGAGTCATCAGTTTTTGTAACGGAAACAAATGGGCAGATGAATGTACCGTCAATATAACCCCATAGAGCCAATGATTATAGGTTACTTTGCATAGTGAAAGCCCAACCAGTGTAATATGCAGACTTGGCTAAAAGGATGTCGATAGTTGGGAAATTAGAAAGCCCACGCTTGTCCATGATGACAAAATGAGCTCGATGTAAACCTTTCTAAAAAAGATTGAAACTACAGATTCAAGAAGGCCCCAACTTGATTTAGTCAGGCTCTAGATAAGTCTTCCTTCAATTATAAAAGAGACTGGAGCCCACTCCTCTAAGAGAAAACAGTGGTTAGTTATCCTTCCCTTTTTTGTGTTTAACACTATCTTGGTTCACTAAATAGCTTAACAGAATCGCTGTTATAAAATAATGCATTGGCATCACGACGTGTTGGTTATTATTTTTTACTATTAGATCAATCTGTTACTGTGATTGGTTAGTGAAAGAGATCTTCGATGTGCTGACAACACTCTGCAGTGAATATGTTCTAATAGTAAAGAAAGTAGAAAGTAAGAAGAAGGTAACTACCTACATAAGGATTTTACAAACATGAAGGACATAATTGGTATATGCTTACAGAATAAGAGAGATAAGATTAAAAATACAAATTTCAGAAGAGCAATCACTATTGAAGATGGCTGTCTTTCCATCAAATCCTATAATCTATATAATATAAATTTTTTAGCAGTAAAATATAATCATTAAATATGAACAACTTTGCAATTTACATTATTGAATAAGCTGCAAGCATTATAATTTACGAAATCTGAAAAATTGTGGAAAACTAGTTGTTGAAAAATAATTGAAGGAACAAAGGGAACAATTAAAGTGATTTGTTTTACCTTACATTTTAATTACTTAATTTTAGTTATACAGTTATCTTTAGCATCTTCCTTGAAGATATACTCAACATTGCTGATACAATTCAATTGTAGAAATCTAGGTTCCACATTAAAGTTCAAACAGAGAAAACAAAAGAAAAAGAAAAAGAAAATCAATAC
Source organism: Agapanthus africanus (assembly GCA_030015575.1). Lineage (NCBI taxonomy): Eukaryota > Viridiplantae > Streptophyta > Magnoliopsida > Asparagales > Amaryllidaceae > Agapanthus > Agapanthus africanus. Next base: position 108,099,834 of record CM057338.1, on the reverse strand, counting down.
TGCCAATGGATGTCAATAGAGCTAATTACCATATCATTGCCGATGGGTGTCAGTCAGACTCAGCAAGGATGGTCTGGGTAGGTCTATAACCACCATAAATTAATGTAACACAAATAGCTAATCTGACATGGGAAATTTTTTGGAAGAATGAAACCGTTCGATGTAACAGAAATCGGCACCAGGTGTACTGAATGAAAATCTCTACAGCTACCAATAAACATGTTGTTAAAGATATAGTACAAAGTTTCCATATTGAAAAAAAATGTTTTAACAATAAAATTTTTGAAAATACTGTCAATGTTGGCCTAAGCATTTGGCAGCAGATTAATATACTGAGTTTAGAAACTCATTTGAAGGATTCTTCTAGTTTTCCCATACCCGACAACTCGGGTAAGATCAGTCACTACAGAAGAACATCAAGTAAAATACAACAGATGATGCACTCATTCCGGAAGCACTTCTTCACTTCAACCTTCAACTTTATATAAATACACTCATTTCTTGTCTTATCTTTTAAAGTGCCATCACTCATCCATCTCAACATTCTCATTTTAGCTACACTCTTTTATTTTATTTTTCTTTTTTTTTGTGGATATGTTGGTGTTGCTTAATTTCCAGCATTATGATCCATAAGCGAAATTGACCTTATAGCTATTTGATAGAATATACCTTTCACTTCCAGAGGTATTCTACGGTGACACTACACTCCTAAAACACTTATTTACTTCAATATTTCCATGATTTTATGAAATCTCCTTGATTCACCATCATGATTTATTATTTATTATACATCCTGAGTGATGAAAATGGTTATTCTATCAAATATGCTCTCTGATTATACATGTCTAAGCTATGACATGTATAATCAGAGAACATATTTGACAGCTAAAGAGGTATACCAAGCTTAAAATTTCTGAAATTAGTTAATGATTTTAGAGCAAATACTTCTGCCACTTCCCAAACCCACATTTAAATAATTTTTCAAATTATCTGCGTGATACGGTCGCAATTCCTGCCCTTAAAAACTACAAGGCTCTAGCCAAAGAAACGGCATACGATAATAAATTTAAAGTTTATGAAAGTCCATCGTATATAATTGCAATTTACTAAGTTCATACTCCATAGGTTTCATTATGAAAGTCTTTTTGGCCTCTTGCACACCTGCTACGAAAGATATAACTTCTCTAAAATTAAAATGTCATAGATGTGAAATACTTAATTTAACCTTATGACATGATCCTCATTACTTTTCCTGAAAGTTGTATAAGCATAAAGATTTGAATTAGGGATAGTTTTGGTACTCCATATTTAAAGAGCAATGATTTTAGAAGCATGGAGTCGGAAAATTTTCTTGGACTTCTGAAAGGACAAGTGATTTGAGAAAAAAATAAAGCTCAAAAAGATACAGGGAAAATGAAATACAGGGAGTAAAATACATGTGCGATTTATATATGTTTTGGCAAACATCTCTGAAAAATGCTGAAAGTTCATTGTCTTAATGAAATTTAACCAACAAAGCTCAAGTTAGCTTACCATTATCAATAATAAAATAACTCAGTAATCATTGACTCAAAGCAGCTACTAGCAAATAGTTGAAAACAAAACAATTGAGGATAATTTTTTCTTGTACCTAAAGAACTGTGAAGAACAAAGTGAATGCTTTAGTTGAATCAGGTCATCATCCTCTTTAAAGTGATCAGCTTCTCCAATACCTACACATATAAACCCATCAAAATTTCTCGGAGGGAAAATGAAAAGGAACCCAAATAAAAGATTTGAGACAAAAGATACCATAACATTCCCATCTTTGCCATTTGATCCCAAACAACAGTCCAAAAAATAGGAGAGAGAAATCCATTGAGGAATTTCATCAAACAAAACACGGGCAGCAAAAAAAAAGGACAGAGAATTGAAAATCGAAGTGAGAAACAAGGATTTGGATCTTGGAGAATGAAGAGGTTGAGGATGGCAAATGGAAGCAATTTTTGGAAAATTTACTCATTATCGTACAAAGAAAGCATGGCACTTTAGTCCCACATCGGCTGCGTTGTTAACTTGAACAGCCCGAGATGGGAATAAATCGAGGTGCAGGGCCTTTTTGGATCATTACTTAACTGGACGGGATCATTGGATGATCAAGAAGGCCCAGGCCTAGCCCAGTGGGCTTTCATTGCATTTTTAGGCTGCATTGGGCTATAGTCAGCGTCGTTATTTGTTTCTTTGGGGTCCGTGCACGCGTGGCCCCTGCCCAATTATTCGGAGACCATTAAATATTTTATTTTGTATCGTTATATAATTGTAATATTTTTTATGCTACAATAGTTTAGAATGCTTGGCAGCATATGTTCACTAAGTTATAAGCTATTCTTCAGGGTGAGGTTGACTCTAAAAAAATTTTAAATTAAATATTTATAAACTTAGAATGAAATTTTACTTAGAATAGAAAGAAAAACAAATGGTTGAGGGTTGTGGGGTTTGAACCTATGTTAGGAAGCAAAATGGGTAACCATTCTTTTGTTATTTTGTTTCTATGAATAGAACCGAATTTTTGGTCCAATAGAACCGGGTTGCCCTAAATAGAAAGAAAATCAATACCGTCGAGATTTTGCGTGTATTGCAAGGTTTGATGGAAGCACAGGAGCGAACAAACGATCTCTCAGTTGAAAGACTAAGAAGGCAAATGGCTCGAGCACCAGCGGAAGCCCCAAATCGTAAGGAAATCCCTGTTAAACGAAAAGGTGGCGTGCAGATGAAGCGCTCAGCGGAGGACTCGACGTTGTGGGTATTGCAAGAGGTCAGGACACCTTCAGAGAGACTGTCGCAAGGCTAAAGGGCAGTGCCTGATTTGTGGATCCGACGAACATCTTGTCAATGGTTGCCCTAAAAGAAAGGAGCTGCAAGGTGGAGATTCGTCAGCGCCTTCCGAATCTGCTTGAGCGATTTGGTTGTTTCGTAGTTCGAGAATGATATGGACCTAGCACCTGATTCAGACATGCCCTATGAGATTTGATTGTTACGAAAAAGTGTATGTTTGTAGTAGTTAACCGCAATCAATAACGGTGTCGCGTGTAGCTAGACCGAGATGAGTACGGGTCGTCCTCAGGGAAACGTGGAACCTTTTACTCTTACTTTAGATGTGTTGAGAAAGAGAGGAGGAATAAAGAATTTTTATAGAAAGATTTCTAGATCTACGTTAAACAAGAATGTAAAATATAGATCTAGATTATTTTAAAGATGTAGATAATATAATAAGAGGGCTTGTAGGGTTCGTTAGGATTTAGTAGTTATGGACGATTAATTAAAAGTTACCCTTTTTATCCATTAATAGATTTAGAACTAGAACGACGGTGATGCGTGTAGATTAGGGTTTCTGGAGGGAAAAGAAATCCCACTCGTAACCCTTATCTCGACACGGAACTCCGTTCATATCTAGCCTTTACCAAAACAATCATTAATCTAATCTCTAATCGCGGTCGGAACGAGCAAAGAATTGCTAGCGCGCCCGATTAGGATGTTAATGATTCTTTTGATAAAGTTCCTAAACTTTATAGGACTTAAAAAGGGTTTAATTATTTTTATTTCCTACGAACCCTAACAAGCGGAGAATTACTCGCGCATGTTGGAAGAAGAAGATGAAAAGAAAGAGAGGGAGAACATAATGTAAAAAAAAAACAATTAAATAAAAAAAAACTACCTTTATTAATCAACTCCTTCAAACTACACTTTTAATCCATAGAAAATGATTACAAAACTTGATTTGCTTCTCGATCTTTCCTAAGGAGGTAGTCGAACAGTCGATGATCAGCCTGGATGCGTGAGCGTCGGGAGCTTCGTGATCTCTTCGGCTTGATAGATTTTCCAAGAGGCTCTCGGTGCCTTTTTATAGTGAAAACCCAGAATCTTATTGTTGAAAAGTTGGTAAAATTCAGCAGTAATCAATCTCCCAAAATCTTGTATTCCAACTCATCATTATTGCGGCGGATCCGCGGCCCAAAGATGTGTTTGGCCGCGGATCCGCGCTCAAGGGATGTGATCAATTGCTTATTTTTCTTGGGCTTTCATCTGGTGACATGTGGCAATCCTAGGCATCTTCAGAATTCAGAAATCTTCTCTCGGTTGCTTCCAGACTTGGTCTCCAAGTTTTGCTTCTTAATTTGGCAAGTTTTCTTCAACAAATTGATTTGTTTGTTAAATCCTGCATAACAACTTGGAAAATTCTGCACCATAATCTCAAATAAAATTTAGTAGACTTAGTTTTACTAGGATTTGGTCAATAATATTTGCATACATTTTCCTACCAAAATGATAATAAAAATATATTAACACATGGAAAATAATGTTTTTACACATAAACCCTCATATGTATAATATATCATATTAAAGTCCTTTTTTAATATAAAAATGGTAGGAAAAATGTACTACAAATGTGCAGTTTTATCGACTGAACAAATACCCCCAAACTTATCTTTGATCGTCCCGAGCAAACTAGTTTATTTAAGAGGAGAAAAAGAAAGGAAAAAACTAAGCACATTTTCGTAGGCAGACACGATTGCACTGAGCACGTGCAACAAGCCGTTAAACCTCTAGGTGTCCCTAGTAGGAGGAGTGTTGTCTCCTGAGGGTTTTCAGCGGATTACACCCACAAAATCCTATAACAAAAGAAAGATGGTGAAATTTACATATAAAGATAAGAACCATAAAAGAAAGATTTTGAAAATAAGAGTTTCCAACTACACTAGCTTTTCAGTTGTTATGAGCCCTATCTTAATAGTCATGAAAAAATGTTAGAAATCACATCATCCCTCAATAAAACATCGTCTTTATTCTTCATTCCTACCTTTCATCCAAACATTGACCATATACCCCTACGTGTGTGTATAGAACATCCCTACACTCGGAGAATTCAATTCAAGCTATCATACTCTTGTCCATCAACCTTAGTACTTTTTAATTTTGATGAATACTTAGATTTGCTCACACCTTTTCATGCGACCGTTAATACTTCTTGAGGTACTAACCGACCGATTACTCATGTGCATGCTGATTAGGTGATAATATTTTCCTCGTCTTGCACTACCTAAGGCTTAGCAGTGACTCCCAGACTAGTTGGCCTTAGGGCACTAGGTGAAGAGGCACCCTCGCTATATTTTTTTATTGCTGCCTTGGCGATACAAAACCAGTGTTCATTTTTTCTTTTTACCATTTTTATATTTTCTTCATTTTTTTTCCTTCATACTTTGGCTTTTAGACAAGAGCATTTCAAGGTATCCTCCACTATCCCGAGTTTCAAGACGTGTGTAGATGCATATTGTAGGGTATCAACATTCAAATGTTTGGCTTCCAGAATAGAAACTATTTTTCAGACTTATTTTTATCCTCAGATTAGTGACTTCCTTCATCTTACTAACCCTTGGGACAACAGCTCATAACTACTTATTACTAGTTCGTTTAAGAAAACTTCTAATTTTCTTGGTTTTCTTAAATTATTCCTATCTTTTGGATGTAATTTTTCACTTTCTACTCTTTTGTTATAAAAGAAAATTTTTGAATTTTTTTTTTTTTTGAAAATATTGTGCTTATGCAAAATATGATGCAAATTGATGTGTAAATAAGCACAAACCTCCCACAAACCTGTTTACAGCAGTGTCCTCACTGATGTCATCCGTTAAGCTCAAAAACCTGTAGACTTGGGAGGAAATTATTAATGGGGGCAAGAATATATGAAAGTGAAAATCCTCCCCCAAACTTATTTTAGGCTCATAATTTTGTAAAAATCATTTTCTTTCAAGAGCCAAAATATACCACCCCTCCCCCAAACTTGAGTTAAACATTTTTAATCTTTTAAAATCACACGAGGGGGTCAAGGTTATTGGTCAATGCCAAGCTTTGCAAAGACCGAATGTCAACACCAACCATTCAAAAAATTTATCAATGAAGCACCAAGGTTGGTGGAAGAACATGTCACCTATTGACGTGAAGAAGTGGGGAGGTGACAAGAGGTGTAATGGAAAAGGATTGCGTCTCAACTTGGAGAGACGACACAGTGATAGTAATGATGGATTACTCGCATTATCATGATTGTCCAAAAGAAGGGGTGGAGGTCCAATTTCTTCATCTTGGAGTTGATTCATCTCAACACCCGTGTCTTGTAAAAATGCGAGTTCATCAGCGAAAATTTCCTCAAAGCTTTCATCGATACCCCGAAAAATAATGTCATCAAAAAAAATGGGGTTATCGTCAGACTCAATATAAGATTCCTCATTAGATGTTGACCCGGACAACTCGGTGGAAGAGTAAATGGTTGGGTCAAACAACAACATATGAAAAGAGTCTGTATCATGAGGTTGATCAAATTCGCTGCTGTCGACATCCATTAATTCGACAGAACACACATGAGCATAGGGTTCGGAGGGTTCACTTCCCAACTTGTAAATATTAAGCTCAATTGACTTCTTTCCAAAGGATAAGGTCATAGAGCCGTTTCTACAATTAATTACTGCGTTGGAAGTGGCCAAAAAGGGTCGACCGAGTATCACCGGGATTTGATTGCGTGGGTTTGCCACAGGTTGTGTATCAATAACGATAAAGTCCACAGGGAATATGAATTCCCCGACTTTGATTAACACATCCTCTAGCTCACCCCTTGGTTGGGTGATAGATCGATCGGCCATCTGAAGAGTGCAATGCGCAGGTTTTAACTCTCCGATCCCTAATTGCTCATAAACAGAATACGGAAGCAAGTTAACACTAGCACCTAGATCGAGTAGAGCACGATTAATATTTTTACCCCCAATAGAAATTGAAATTGTAGGACTTCCGGAGTCCTTTCGTTTCTTGGGTAGTTGTTGTGTAAAAGCAGTGCTCACATTACTCGCAAGGAAAACTTTTTTAGGTACTTGAACTTTTCGCTTCCTAGTGCACAAATCCTTTAAGATTTTCGCATATGACGGAACTTGTTGAATAGCATCTAGGAGAGGAGTGTTTATGTTAACTTGCTTAAAAATTTCCACAATCTTCTCCATTTGTGGACTTGGTCTGTTGCCCCTTAACCTGTTTGGATAAGGTGCTTGATCAATAAGTTTTGGGTCCAACGTTTGTGGAGAAGACTGTGGGGATGGATTCGATCCCAAAACTGGAGTGGGAATCGACTTAGATAGATTTGGCGAAATGGGCGAAGGGTTCGAGCCTTGGGGAAAACGGAGAATAGGCTCGGGTGAAGGTGGGAGACTAGACGAATTAGGGGAAGAAGAAGAAGAAGGGGTATCATTGGTGTCACTATCATCACACTGCTCACCCACTCGGTCATTCAGCACTTTTCCCGATCTCAACGTGGTAACAGCACTCACATTATAACTTTGTGAGTGGCCAGGATTAGGTATGGATTGAGATGGGAGTTTCCCTTTCTCTCTCGCACTCATTGCGGCGTTTAACTGTGCGATTTGGTTTTCTATTGATTTAATACTCTCACCATGGGAGGCGGAGTTTTTCGTTAGGGTATCAATAGAAGACCTTATCTCAGCCGAATTTTGCATGGATTGTTTCATGAACATATCCAAAGTTTGTGCAAGTGAGTTGTCAGTACCGGCCACTTGTGGTGTAGAAATGTTGGCCGGATTTTGGAAATTTTGTGACTGAAAGGGGGGCTGATTCTGTGGTTGTGGTTGCTGTGGAGGAGGTCTTTGATAATTGCTTTGTTGGTTTTGATTCCAAGCAAAGTTAGGATGATTCCTCCATCCTTGATTATATGTGGAAGAATAAGGATCGTTTCTAGGTCGCTGCTGAAAAGCAGTATTAGCTTGAAACGATGCATTCATAGGACATTCTTCCGTTAGGTGTGAAGGATCCGAACAGCAACCACAGACGGTCTTAGGAAGCGTGACCTGATTTAGGGAGAATGTTGAGAACTTGTTTTCAATAGCGTCGAGTTTCTTTTGTATCGCTGCCATTTCGGCTTTCACTGCGATGGAAACGTCGAGCTGGTGAATACCTCCCTTAGTTGAAAGTGGTCTTACGCTTTCCCACTGCAAAGTGCTTTCTGCGAGATCTTCCAGATATTTCCATGCTTCACCGTCATCTTTAGACATGAAATTGCATTGACACATTGTTTCAAGCATCTGCTTTGTCGCTGGATTAATGCCCTCATATATAATCCGACATAAATCCCATCTTTGTATTCCGTGATGGGGGCATTGGACAAGCAGATCTTTGAAACGTTCAATGCACTTCCAAAATGGTTCATTGGAAAGCTGGGTGAACTGGTTAATCTCGCTCCTAACATGTGCAGTCTTATGATTTGGGTAAAACTTCTTAAGAAATGCTACGACGAATTCATCCCAATTAGTGATAGAGTGTGCGGCAGTATTATAAAGCCATTTTTCTGCCAAGTTGCACAATGTGAATGGGAGAAGACGTAAGCGCATAGCATCTAAAGTCAATTGTGAAGTACCCATCATTGCGCATACGTTTTCGAATTTGGTGATGAAAACGTACGCGTCTTCCGACTCAAGCCCGTGAAATTTGGGCAGCAGATTGATGTAGTGGGGTTTAATTTCGAAATTATCCCCGTTAGGTGGTGGAAGAGATAGACAAGTAGGAAGAGGACCACGAATAGGATAGCATCTCTCTTGGAGAGAGATGCGCGGTGGATTCTGCTCACCTGCGGGCGGTGGCAGCGTGGTGTTATAATTAGATGGAGTGCCATCCATCACGGTCGTTGTAGTATAGTGGTGAGTATTCCCGCCTGTCACGTTGCAGTTTTGTTTTAATAATGATATGACTCGTCTAAGAATTCAACACAAATAGTAAGAATAAAAAATTACGCACGTATCCCCGGCAACGGCGCCATTTGATTGTTACGAAAAAGTGTATGTTTGTAGTAGTTAACCGCAATCAATAACGGTGTCGCGTGTAGCTAGACCGAGATGAGTACGGGTCGTCCTCAGGGAAACGTGGAACCTTTTACTCTTACTTTAGATGTGTTGAGAAAGAGAGGAGGAATAAAGAATTTTTATAGAAAGATTTCTAGATCTACGTTAAACAAGAATGTAAAATATAGATCTAGATTATTTTAAAGATGTAGATAATATAATAAGAGGGCTTGTAGGGTTCGTTAGGATTTAGTAGTTATGGACGATTAATTAAAAGTTACCATTTTTATCCATTAATAGATTTAGAACTAGAACGACGGTGATGCGTGTAGATTAGGGTTTCTGGAGGGAAAAGAAATCCCACTCGTAACCCTTATCTCGATACGGAACTCCGTTCATATCAAGCATTTACCAAAACAATCATTAATCTAATCTCTAATCGCGGTCGGAACGAGCAAAGAATTGCTAGCGCACCCGATTAGGATGTTAATGATTCTTTTGATAAAGTTCCTAAACTTTATAGAACTTAAAAAGGGTTTAATTATTTTCATCGCCCATTAACCTACCTTAATCCTACGAACCCTAACAAGCGGAGAATTACTCACGCATGTTGGGAGAAGAAGATGAAAAGAAAGAGAGGGAGAACATAATGTAAAAAAAAACAATTAAATAAAAAAAAACTACCTTTATTAATCAACTCCTTCAAACTACACTTTTAATCCATAGAAAATGATTACAAAACTTGATTTGCTTCTCGATCTTTCCTAAGGAGGTAGTCGAACAGTCGATGATCAGCCTGGATGCGTGAGCGTCGGGAGCTTCGTGATCTCTTCGGCTTGATAGATTTTCCAAGAGGCTCTCGGTGCCTTTTTATAGTGAAAACCCAGAATCTTATTGTTGAAAAGTTGGTAAAATTCAGCAGTAATCAATCTCCCAAAATCTTGCATTCCAACTCATCATTATTGCGACGGATCCGCGGCCCAAAGGTGTGTTTGGCCGCGGATCCGCGCTCAAGGGATGTGATCAATTGCTTATTTTTCTTGGGCTTTCATCTGGTGACATGTGGCAATCCTAGGCATCTTCAGAATTCAGAAATCTTCTCTCGGTTGCTTCCAGACTTGGTCTCCAAGTTTTGCTTCTTAATTTGGCAAGTTTTCTTCAACAAATTGATATGTTTGTTAAATCCTGCATAACAACTTGGAAAATTCTGCACCATAATCTCAAATAATATTTAGTAGACTTAGTTCTACTAGGATTTGGTCAATAATATTTGCATACATTTTCCTACCAAAATGATAATAAAAATATATTAACACATGGAAAATAATGTTTTTACACATAAACCCTCATATGTATAATATATCATATTAAAGTCCTTTTTTAATATAAAAATGGTAGGAAAAATGTACTACAAATGTGCAGTTTTATCGACTGAACAAGATTGCAGAGATCTAGATATCGACGTAGAGTTATCACTTTTCCCGCTTTCAATAAAGACATTGTCACTCTATTTAGTACTTGTTTCATTTCATTTAAATCTTGTATCTGTTGAAGTTCTCGGTTTGAATGCAATAAAGTTGTGGATTGTGACTGCCTACTTTTGTTTGACTCACTATATTTAAATCTTAAACTTAGTCGACATTATGATTCATCACCGCACCCCGGACTCTCTTTTCGATTAGCTTGTATCTTGCCGCATACCCCTGTCTGAAATTGTCAATCCTATACTCTTTGTTAACTTATGTCTCTCCCTGATTTTGAATCCGAATTCATCCTTCTATCTTTGTGTCATCCTGGGCAACCCAATTCCTCCTCACCTTTTTCCATTCGGGTGCTTGCTCACGGCGTCGATCTCCAATATATATATCACGATCCATTCTCCGGCTAATCTTCTGTATATTATCAGTGTTATTTTCTGTTGATATAATTATAATCAGTACGTTTACTATTTTAAAATTTTAGAGTTTTACCTATTTATAATAGATTTCCATTATGTGTTAGTAAGTATTTTTGGTTGTACTTACTGTCCCGAAGTTCTCTACTATTTTCAAGCTTTTAAATCGTTTCGATTTACATTATATATTTTATTTTTCTAGTGAATTTTTCGTACTAATGTTTTCAGTTTGCATGTCACTTTCGTTATTTTCATTACTAGCGTGCTTATTCTTCATTTTATTTTTCGGCACTTTTACCTTATACGTAATTTAAAGTTATTTTGTACTTATTTGAATTGTAGTTTCACCAAAGTAGTTTCAATTCTTAAGGCTTATCAGCCAACCATTCACTATTGCTTATTATTGTTATTCTATTTTCTTGTTTTGTATGTATAGTTTATTATTATAAACGGTTATGCCTTGTGCTTACTTACGACTATCCTTTTAGCTGCGCCTCTTCTTATATATATAAATATTAATTTTCGTCTAGTTACTTTTGCGTAAATCGCTATGTAGCAGTAATTAACTTTTGTTACTTTCGCATGATATTTTATAGATTATCGTATTTTAAATTTCGAGGACGAAATTTTATATAAATGGGATATGATGTAATACCCAGTTTCTTTTGTATCCAATTATCCATATTTTACTAATAATAATTTTCCCTATATTTTTTCTATTTAATTTTTCCAAATATATTTAATCCAATTATTTTTCTACTAACTCTAATATCCTATCTCAAACCCTAATCCTATTTCTATTAAAACCAACCCACCAATTCTTTTCTTTTGGGCCAAGGCCCAAACCCCAACTCTCTTTTTCTCTTTCTCCTTCTCCCCGAGCCCAACCCAACACCCTCTAACCTCTTCTCTCTTCCTTTCCCCCCTCTTCTTTTCCCTTACCCGCACCTGACCCGAACCCACAAAACCCGACCCGCTCCCTACTCCCTTCTTCTTCTCTTCACTTTCTTTCCCGCTCGTTTCCACCCTGCCTCGCCTCCGCTTCTCGCCTGCGCCTCTTCCTCGCACCCATGCCTAAGAGACCACGTCCTAGCCCCCTCGCAACTTCCTCCGCTCAACCCGCTCCCCCCGCGACCTCGTCCCCATCCCAACTTCCCCTGCGTCGAGCTCCCCCTCGCGCTCCTCTTCCTCGCACCCACGTCCTTACGAATCGCGCCCCTCCTACGACCAAGCCTGCTCGTAACGGCAGCCGTAAGATCCGCGACCGTTCCCTCCTACCTCGTTCTCCCCTCAACGGCTCTCTCTTCTCCCTCTCTCTCTCACACAATCTCTTCTTCCTTCTCCTTTTCCCTGCACCTCATCATCTCCACCACCGAGCTCAACGACCCACCGTTCCTTCTCCTCTCGACACCGCCGGCCACCTCCGCCGACGAGCTACCTCCGCCGACCACCTCCTCACCTCCACCGATGGCTACGTCTTCGCTCCCATCACCCAAGCTCCCCCCACTTCCTCCGCGTCGGTCACCACCACCACCCGCACCAACCCAACAACCACCATCAACAACTCAAATCCAGCGCACCCCTCAACGACCGAGAACACCTCCGACGAGACCGTGCAGCCGCCACCTCCTCTCTAAGAGCACCAGCGACAGCTTCTGCAACCACCACGTCGCTACCACGGTCCCTCTCCCACTCCACCATCCAAACTTCCCCACCAACCCCCTACACCGACCCAACCGTCTGCCACCCTCGCCTACAATCCATTGCCGGAGCCCCTCAACCACCTCCTCTCCCGTGCGAACCCTCGCTGCAACCCGACGAGAACCCATCGCTTGCCCTCGAGCCCGAGACCCCTCGCTGCCGCCTCCACCCACCGACACTGTTGCCGCCCACTGTGCCTTCGCCTTCCTCCTCTGTGAGCCCCTCGCTGGCTCTGAGCCGGCGAGCCCTAGTCGTCACGGCAACCATCTAGCCACCTCATAACTTCATCGGGCCACACCACCTCCGACGAACAAGCTCCACTTCAACCACCGGCGACCGCAGCGCACCTCCGACCTCCGCCAGCTAAGCCCACTCCTCTGCCTCCTCTCTCCCTTCTCACCACCAGCCCCACCATTGGCACCGCTTGTCACTGTGGCTGCTCCCTGAGCTCGTCACCTGCCTCCGACGACGTCGCCGCCGGCGCCAGTGCCACCCGAGCCCCTGCAGCTACTATCTCCAGCGAGCCCCGTCGTCATCTCCGAACCAAGCCAACGCCGTTATTGTTGTAGTCGCTATCGTGAAATGTGTTGCTGTTGCGTCGCCGTGTCGTTGCCGTGATCGTGCCGTCTGCATCGCCGTTATCGTTACCATCGTCTCGAGGCAAGTGAACTCCTCACTTGCTTACATGCTAGTATCTTACAATTTAGATTTAATACTTAGTTAAACTATATATATATATATATATATATATATATATATATATATATATATATATATATACGCGTAATGAATCATCGTTCGGGTCACTATGATACCCGTTGTGTTTGGGTCCGATACAAATTGTTTGGAATCAAGTTTAGAACCCAATTCTAACCGTGTAAGGAATATAGATATCGAAATCACCTTGAAATTAGTTAGATAAAATAAGATCCCAATGTATTATGTTAACTGCTCGATACTACCCTACGTGTTTGATGCGAACTGTAAACGATAACTAAATTACATATGACGGAACTTGTTGTGGATGGATCTGCTTACTGATAACGAACATCATATAGGATTTTGGTTTGAAAATAGTAAAGTTTACACCATGTAATGATGCCCCAAAAGGCGACGTTGAATTTGAAATTCACCGCACAGGCCATGTTCTACAATCCATATTAAATTGAATACAACTTGCAACTTAATGTTCAATGGCTCGTATCGAAGCCAACAGATAAACCTACAGCACCCCATAGTTTGTCTTTTCATTTTGATAAGTTATAACAATGAATACTGAGGCGATTCGCGGCCCTGAACTGCAGACCGGGGCAGCGTTTCGTTTTGGATATCTGGCTTTGGAACACCTGTATACCCCTTCTTTAAACTGGAAATGCAAGGAGCCCCATATGGTCGCATAGATAATTTAGTTGGCTAACACCTAAATCTGATCCCGTGTTGTTTCACCGTCATTTGATATTTAATTTGCATTTTAACGTACCTGGGTGTTCTGCAGTTTCTGAAGTGACTCCTCTTGCATGGCTACACTAGACAGAACATAACTTTTAATACAGAACTGCTATTGATAATCCGTTTGATGCGTTAGAGACATGACAGAAAAATCTACATATTATTTAACTGTACCGTCGCCTAATTATGCTCCCAACTGGGAGTAAAACGTGTTACGAAAAGGACTTCCAGTTCAGGAATTGGATTTCCAGCAGTGAACACTTAAAATGAAATTGCCATAACTAGCGAACCTGAAACCAGATTGACACGAAACCAATTTTGATGGATAGATAATTAAATATACACCTTACCCCTTTTATATTGCTTTGCTTAATTCTGCACGTATGATTTATAGTAAATTTTGCAAGTAGTATGACACTGACTGCTTTATTCGTATTATAATTAATTGCATTTTCATCATATCATGTAGCGGTTATATTCTCATTGAATAGTGGTCATGAAGCATTGATAACCTAGTGATCGTGTACATTACCCAGTGGTAGATATTAGTGTTTGGATTGTGGCAAGTACGCTAGTGTTAAAGCGTGATGAGTAAGTGAAGGGACACGTACTTGTACACAATCAGCGGACCCAGTTAATTTATTGCATTGTCGACGTCTATGTGTCATATATAAGTGTAACTATAACTGAAATGGGACGGTTATGGAACAGTTATATTAGTGTCATAGGTAAGGCGTTAAACACTGTCCATTTATCTTGGGTATCAATCGAGACATGTTTGATGGAGATCCTGTCTCTAGTTCTCGCATAGACTTGTCATGGACCGACTAGTATTTGGGTCTATGGTCGGTATTTGATGCAGACCGTGGGTGTGGGGTAGTTTGAGTGTGAGTTCAACGGAATCTCGGGAGTCCCATTGCCGGCATATACAGTGATTTTGGGAGTTGTATGAATGGTGTTACTGATTATTATCGTGCGTGATTCGGGCCCGTGTTCCCTTGCCCCTGGGGCCCTACCCTTAGGTTGGGAATACTCTTGCGTAATTGACGCTCACACTTAGACCGATGATAGATTTAGCGACCTGAACAGTGAGACTTAGAGATTGATTGGGTTAGTGACATTGACATGCATTGATTACTGATTTGATATACCTTCTTTACTGTTTATCTGTACCGATTATTTCATGCGCGTCATCACTCTATATTTACTGCTCCATGTTCATCATCATTGCACGTGTTTACATATGTATTTATATTTATTGCTATTGTGTCGCTCTGACGACCTGAGTATGCATGCTCAGAGTGAGAAATGGACTTAGCTCGGACCAGCACCTGTCGTATCTCGAGGATATTGCGGACATCTAGATCAGCGACGCCAGCGCTATCTTTCTCTTGATCCCTATCTGGTATATCTTCCATCCTTTTGATAGAGTAGTGCCTGCATTTCTCTTTACCTATGTATTGATTACTGATTACCACGTAATGCTAGAAACCGCAGTGTGACTACGGCAGGATATTTCCTTGACCGTAGGAGCATGGCTGGCCTTGTCATCCCAGGCATTCCGTATTTTGGGAAGCAGGGCGTGACACCGATCATAAAGGTAACATCATCATCATCAACCCCACCCCCCACCCCCAATTCTCTT
This sequence comes from Agapanthus africanus, assembly GCA_030015575.1. Classification (NCBI taxonomy): domain Eukaryota; kingdom Viridiplantae; phylum Streptophyta; class Magnoliopsida; order Asparagales; family Amaryllidaceae; genus Agapanthus; species Agapanthus africanus. Next base: position 108,084,278 of record CM057338.1, on the reverse strand, counting down.
ATTCCCAATCACTAGATCTAGATGTGAATTTCTCTTCTTGATTCTGATTTGATCGATCGATTTTGATGGTGTAGAGTTCACGAAGGTGGCGTTTCGCACCGCGATCGGATTGGTGGTGATATGATTCATGGTGATGGGATTCGTCAAGCTCATCTTCATCCCCATCAATAACATCATCCTCGGATCTAACTAAGGTAAGACACAGATCTAAGATCTGATATCAATAGATGCTTGTTATTGTCTTTGAACTCGTAAATGTTTGCTGACGGGTCTAGCGAGGTTGCCTGCCTCTTCACTCAGCAAGGATTGACTGGAGTTCTATTCTATCTTATTTTGATATTTGCTATTAGTTCCAGGTTCATCTATAAATAATCTAGATAAACATCTATTATGTATTTATGCTGGCATTTTCTTAAATATATCTAAGTTTTTCGGTAGTCTTATTTTGTTGAGAAATACTTTTTCTACCTATATGGTAGAATCCACATCATCTACAAAGACTCTTATTGGCTACAAGGTGGGCCAGAGGGTGCAATTTTCTATGTAGTGGATGCCATGCCCATTTTTTAGTCAATGAGAATTCATGTAGCCTATGTGGATTCTACAGAAAAGGTATTTTTCGTATATCTGTCAAGTGAGTACTACTAATTTATTATTGAAACTGATCCCTGTACACCATCCTAGACATGGCCAACTTGACGTTGACTACCCAATCAGGGACACAGCATATGACCTACTTATGGTAAGAAATCTACAGAGGCTTCGCAAACAGTTGGATCTTGAAGCATACGTTGCTGCCAAATAGAAAATGGCAATGAAAAGGGATTTGCTAAAATCTGCATTCTTTGACAGGACTCTTGAAGCATGAAGGAAGATAGTCATGTTTCAATGCCACATATAAAATTTGAAGAGTGAAACAGGTCATCGGCTTTTCCACTTCCACACCCAGGAGGTGTAAAGTGAAGATAAATGTCGAGGGGCGGGGGGGTCCCTCTCGACTCATCAAATAGAATTATTAATATCAAATATCAAATGGTTGAAAACTTGAATGAATATCACTGATGTTATATATAAATTGAATCACTACATCGAAAGGAAAGTAAATCTGTTAAAAAGGAGGAAAAGGATAAAGTCAAAATCGATTATTATGCAAGGAGATCCATGCAAACAAGTAAACAAATAATATCAACTTCCGAATCAAATAAGCACATATAAGACATCTGGATCATGTATAACATCACCATATTGCCCTGCATATATATCCGGCTACTTTCTCATTTGACATCAACTATTTTACTATATTTCGCTTTCCCCAAAGATTGCACACAACATGCCACATCAGCTTTCTTGACTTGCACTTTTTATTACTTGTAAGTTAGGGTGTTAAACGAGCCAAATGCGCCGAGCTTTAGGTTGTTCGGCCTGGTTCGTTTATTTAAACGAGCTCAAAAACTTGTTCAAGCTCGGTTCATTTATTTGTCGAACGGGCCCGAGCGACCCAAGGCGAGCCTCGAGTTTTATCAAGCCTATTTAAAATCTAGAAAATACCTACAAATAATTATAAGAATATGTGACAAAACATATAAATGTTCGATATTATTTTTAACAACCTGTGTAGGGAGAAATATTGGTGTTATTACTAAATGAACCGAGTTAGTTCTTAATGCTGGTGACCTCCAATGAAGTGGGTACCCAATGCATTGTGCAGTTATAATTTATGAAATAAAGAATGCCGTGGGTCGATGTTTCAATCTTATTTGCTATTCCCTGCTTGTTCCTAGTCCGTGTATTAATAATTCAGATTAACATGGATTATACATATTTATGTTTGCAATTTTCAACAAATAAGACCCTCGATATCTGAATCTAGTCATATTTGCGCTGTGGGAGTTATGTTATTCGGAAGGGAGATGACAAGGAGTTACACCATTTGGATTTCCAAAGTAAACATAATTGCAGGAAATGGGGTGAGTGAAGGAAAAGCAGTAAAATCAACAGGAAACAAGTGATAATATGCTTTCGGTTTCGCTCACATTGGTTAAGAGTGACGATGTAGTTTTGCTGATGACATTGTGCGTCTAGTTGTTTGGCACAAGCTTAAAATGGTGCGTACCCATGACTACATTCGATTGTTCCTAGGTAGATATTTTTGTATATCAAAAGCAACGAATGCAATATAAAGAGAATAATAGACTGTGCAGCTAAAACATAGAACAACCGAGGGCATTGATAAGAAGAAGAGCATCTAAATCAAAAGAAGAGCATCTAAATCAAAAGGGAAGGGCATTGGCTATTGGGGATGATGTCTGCATCTTGTTTAAAGTATAGGTACCATTAAACTATCAGCACATAAAATACTTGAAACTGAACTACCTATATGTACCAATAAATCATCTAAATATCAGCAACTTGTATATGCATAGCGGTAATCTGCCTGTAGGTAAATATAATTTGTCTACAATTAGCGCTACTAACTATACTTAGTTGCAAAATTGTCCATACATGACAATAAGTTACCTATAAGTACACTAAACTACTATTTATCTTCCAATATTTACTATTCACAAGCATCAACGCCGTTAAGGAGGTTATCAGAAACGGAAAGGTATAATTGAAGTTACAAATAGATAAAGTCCAGAATAGTTTAGAAGAGGAAGCCTTCTCTTTACCGATAAAAGCAGGCAATCTTCTAAAACAATCGCAGGCCACATTCACTCAGGAGTGTAGTTGACTATGCTTAGCTTGAAGATGAAATCGGATCTTGAATCCCAAGTTCCAAAACCGCAGTGAGGTTTTGTTTGGCAATGGAAAACGTAGAGTGCATAAGTGGGGCAAATGCACATAAATTTCCATTGTTTCTGTTATTTGGTTACTAGAAAGAGAGAGAAATGAAAAGTACACCAGCTTCTCGTTTATATTGGATTTGGTAGACTCGTTTCATGAAATGTGGAAAAAAGTGAATTGGGAATGGGAAAAAGTATGTTATTCTTTAAGTAAATGCAGGTTTGTACATCAATTTTTATAATAGTAATAATAAAGTATTTAATTACATTGTTTTAATATAGTACAAGCGGAAGCCCCTGCGCAAGCCCAGGGAGTTGTGGAAACTGGTGAAATGTGTGAAAACTGCCCAAAGATTGAATACGTAGAAGCTATGGAGTACTGAAAACAGAGATTGAATAAAGAACTGGATCGTGCACCATGAGGCAATATTGACAGTTTTCGCTTAATGGAGCATGGCATGTCGATCCTTAGGAACAGCCTGTTGCTCAGCCTGTAGAAACACCCAAACTAAAGAAATTGGAGCTTTTTATTGTGAATTGCAGTGACTAACTCTTTATCGTGAGAGAATTTTGATGGTAGTACAAAAAGAGGCAACTAATAGGCTTTAGCGCTTAAACTGGAATGTCCATCAATTTGAAAGCACATATCTTCAATTCATAAAATCAGGATTTAGGATTGTGGCAAAAGCATAACGAACCATGCCAGAATAGTCTCAATCAGGAACAAAAAGAAGATTGTTGTAGTGAGTTGTTAACATTGAGAAATAAGCAGCAAAATTTTCCCACTTTTTTAGTATTCAAGCAGTGCTTTAGGTGCCATGCAAGATAATATGATGCCTAGAACAAAAAAATTCAAATGATCTTAATCAGCACGAAACTTACAGTGTTTTCCACCAAAAGTTAGTTGATATCGGTTCATTGCGAGAGGTTGCATTTCAACCTGAGAAAAAAAAACACGTAGTGTATTACTGCATTTTGAGACAAAGTAAAAGCTGTTGCGAGAGATTGAAATAGCCTGGAGTCTGAAAGGTGGTTTCCAAAAATTTTCAATTCTGATATGATCTATAAAATTACAATGACTGATCTACAGAAAATTAAAACATTATGAAATAGAGAATAAAAACTAACCTGTTATTGCTTAACTATAAGTGTGAATATATTTGGCCAAAATGCTGAGCACCCCGTTGAAGTACACTTTGCAATACTTCTTTAAAGACGATATTTAGAGTGCGATCAGAAGGTGTGCTTGCTTCTGGTTCGAGTAAAATCTTCAATGATTTCTCGAGGTTGCTCGGGACATTGCTAGATATAGCTGTCCATGGCAAAATACATGTGTTCGAAGATAAATTCCAACGTCATCCAATGTTTGTCCTTGGGTTTTCTTAATTGTCATCGCAAAAGCAAGGCAGACCGGAAATTGTGTTCTTCTTAGAACAAAAGGGAAATCATCGCTTTCACTTGTCATGATTATTCTGGGCACTGATACATGCATACCAATTGTAGGCAGATGGAAATATCCTATTTATTACAATGAGGAACGGAAAGAGGCAATTTTTGACTTTGAGAATTAATAATTTACTCAAAATTTAAAAACTCACTAAAAAGAAAGGAATTGGAAGTTTCCATACATACCTCACCGTTCTTTAAAAAAAGGAGGATGAAGAAATTGCATTTTGCAAACAGATCCGATCTCTTCCTAAACATAACCCTGAGGGGGAAAAACAGCAGAAATGGAATTTCAAAAGAATTAGCTGGGAAAAAATAAATTAGAATATCTATAACTTGCCTTGCCAAAATTTCATCTTTTAATTGCAAATTTTCCATACATATGAAGTCAAGCAAACAAAATTTGTTTCAGAAATGGAAGTCAGCAGAAGAAAGGGGAGAAAACCTGCGAGCAACCTAAAAAATTTTTCCCCGAACAAATGGAAGTTCACACGAAATAAAAGGGAAAGGAACTAAATGATTATAATAAGTGAATGCATAATCATTCTAATGTAATATATAATTACTATATTGTGATATAAATAATCTATAGGAAACAGGGGAGCACACAGAGAAAGATCCAAATCTGACTCCTCCCTCGGATTGTTTACAGAGAATCCTTTTCTCAGAATTATTAATTCCACTGATAATCCAAATCTTCAAGAACCAATCGTTTCATTAATCATATCACAATTTTGATGGCATGGCCATACATACTTGTTAACAGCATAACTTGCCTCAACAAACTATTATAAATACCAAGCCGCCTAACTCTACAATATATTCTGCTTACAGTAAATGAAATGGGTGGCGATATTACCTGCAGAGTTTCGGTTCTTCTATTCTCAGTGTTGCTGCTTATCAGCTTCAGCTTCTCAACCACTGCAAGAGCCCAAACTCATATTGATGAAGTCGAGTCGTCTTATAAAATGGCAAGAAGAGACCTCTCTGGTGGCGCTTTTGCCGAGCCAGTTATAGGCCTTGCTGAAGAGAGGAGCGATGCAAGACGAGGCACTCACTCAAACTCTAGGAGACAGAAATATACTAAAAAAGGAACCAGCCCTCGCAGTGGGAATAATAATAATAACTACAATGGCAATAATGGTGGCATCAACCTAAATCATCCTCCACGCCTTTTTCCGGGCAGACGTGGTGGAAACATTGCTGGTGGTACTGGTCGCTAAATTACGCATAGACTATGAGCAACTACTATTCAGAAATTACCAGGGTTGCAGATTGGAATAAAGAGATGGAGTTGTAAAATAAATAAAGTATTGTCCGGAGTTCGGTTCCATCTTATTTGCTATTAATTTGCTATCAGTTCCAGGTTCATCTATAAATAATCTAGATAAACATAGATTATGTATTTCTGCTAGCATTTTCCAAAATATATTTAAGTTCCTCGGTAGTCTTATTGTATCTGTCACGTGAGAGTACTACTAATTTATTATTTAAACTGACCCATATACACCATCTAGACATGGCCACCTAGACATTGACCGCCCAATCAGTGACACTTCATACTGACCTACCTGTGCTAAGAAATCTATTGATAACAGGCTGCAAAGGCTTCGCAAACAGTTGGATCTTGAAGCATACATTGCTGCCAAATAAAAAAAAATTGGGCAATGAATAAGAATTTGCTAAAATTTGGAGAGTGAAACAGGTTATCCGCTTTCCACTTCCACACCCAGGAGGCGTAAAGTGAAGAGAAATGTTGAGAAAGTGGAGGAAAAAATCGACACATCAAATAGAATTATCAATATCAACTATCAAATGGTAGAAAACTTAGATGAATATTACTGATGAAATATACAGGTTGAATCACTACATAAAAGGAAAGAAAATCTGTAAAAAAGGGGAAAAGGCTAAGTCAAAATTGATTATTATACAAGGGAGGAGATCCGTGCAAACGAGTAACAAATAATATCAATTTCCGAATCAAGGAAGCACACATAAGGGATCCGAATCATGCATGACACCACCAAATTGCCCTGTCAAATATAGCCAGCTACTTCCTCACTTGACATCAACGATTATCTATTTTACTATATTTAGTTTTGCCTGAAAATCACACACAACATGCCATGTCAGCTTTCATGACCTGCACTTTGTTATTACTTGTAAGGTGCCAAACACAGCACTTTCTGAAATTTAAAATGCCTTCTAATGCTAAACCTGACAAAGGCTTGCAAAACCAGGCCTTGTAAGAAATTTCCGAATGCTCTCGTCCAAACATCAGAGTCGCGTCTCAGTTTCTATTATAGAGAATTTGAGACTCCCTTTCTCAGAAGAATTAACAAACAATTCTTTCACAATCAACCACTTTATTAATCCCAGCAAAAATATTTGTGGCTTGGCTGTATATACTTGTAAATGGCATAACTTGCCTTCCAAAAAGTCGTATAAATACTAATCTGCTTGACTTCACCACAAACTATCCCTATAGGATAGAAATGAATAGCACATGCAGAGGTTTCGTTCGTGTTATTTCACTGGTTTTGCTTATTATATTCAATCTCTCATACACTGCAAAAGCCAAAAGTCCTGTTGGTGGATTCCAATCTTTTTCCAAAACAGCCACGAGTGACCTCTCTGCTGCTGCTTTCGTAGAACCAGCTATAGAAGCAAACCACGCAGAAGAGAATAATGATTCTTGCCGAAGCCCTCAGTTTAAAAAACGAGTTTAAATAACAATGATTGCTCACTAAGAAAAAAGTACCTAGAAATCGCTGTGGGAACAACAACAATGGAATTGGTGGCAGCACCTATGCTGGTGTCAAATACAATGGCAATGGTGGAAACAATTATCAAAAGGGCCACAAATACCATGGAAATACTATAACTAGGCGGTATGGCGGCAGTAGTGGTAACAACATAATTCATCCACCCGGCCTTTTTGGAGGTGGGTATCCTTAACAATCAGTGCTGTAGCTTGGAAATAAGGGAGGTCGCTAATGCATGCAGCTGTAGTGATTTATTTGGATGTTGCAGGTTGCTGTTTATGTTACTGGCTATTAGCCACTAGTCCATATATATATAATCAAGACAAACATGAAGTAAATAGCCATACCTCTATTTTTCAATATTTTAGGCTCCTCGCACATTTTCCGCGAGAGGCAATTTTTTAGTTGTCCTGTAGGCTTATATCAAGGAAAAGGGAATTACCATGGAGAGGGCGACATCTCAATAAACCCATCTTCAGTATCCTTGTTAAAAGAAATTCACTAGTTCTCTTCCATTGATAATCCCTTTCCTCCGAATAATAGTTTCCATTGATAATCTAATCCTTTGAGAATCAATCACATCACAATTTTGATTGGCATGGCCACATATACTTGTTAATAGCATAATTTGCCTTGACAAAGTCTCATAAATAACAAGCTGTCAAACTCTACATTTTATTTTCCTTATAGAATAGAAGAGATGGACAGTACCTGCAGAGTCTTGGTTCTTGTATTCTCAGAGTAGTTGCTTATTAGCTTCAGCATGAGCTCATACTGAGGATCCAATCTTCTTAAAGCATAGCAACTAGAAATCTCTCTTTCACCCAGCCAGTAATAGAAGCAGTCCACGTTGAAGAGACGAGTGATGCTCTCCAAGGCACCAGCTATCACTATAAGAAACAACAATATGGTAAAATAGGAAGCGGCAATCCCAGTAGGAATAATAATAACAGAAATCTTAGTGGTACTAAGTACAATGGCTATAATGGTGGTAACACTACTACAGTAATCAAAAGAGCGATAACGACAATGGAAAACACGTGCCGCGATAACAAGCGCCATGATCTTTGAATTGTGCTCATACTTTTTGGTAGAAAGCTTGTTTTACCACTGTAGAGAGATTTGAATTTATGGCCTTCCATTGCCTGGAGGTGTTGTTGGCAAGCTAGCTCAGTGGGTATAAATATGTATCCTTCCACCAAAAAGAAAATCGGTTTATCTCATAGGCCTTTTAGACAACCCATTACACGCCACCCCCCCCACCCCCCCAAAAAAAAAACAGCTCATAAATCGGTTCCACATACTACCTCCTTTCTTTCTGAATTATAAGTGAATACAATTTCACATTTCCTTGACCTTCCAGTCATGTCCGCTGTCATGATTTTATTTCTCAATATTCTTCACTCTTCCCTCTCTCATTCCACTAATCCCTATCTGCTACTTCCCCAAAATTCTCACCCCTAACACATTACGTCATACAAGTGAATTCTTTGCAGAACGATAAGATCTTATGCGTCCAAGTCCATTATAAAAAGACTAGCATTTTGTGCACGTTTGTAGCATTATCCTATTTAGAGTAAAAATAAATAAAAATCTTGAGCCCAGGTATAAATATAAAATGGGGGAGCTTTTGGTTTAAAATTATTTTGAATGTTAATAAATGAATAAAATAGTCATTTGGTAACGTGGATCAAGGGTATTCTATAAGATATTATAATATGATATTTACCATATTTAAGTAAAAGAAGGCGGTTATAGGTAAATGACTGTAGAATTTGAAAAATGATAAGATTAAAATTAATTCTAGAAAGTTTTTTTGTCATAAGTTTGAGTAGAATGTAGATTGAATTTGGAATTCAAAGTAATTTCTACAAAGTTCTTTTTTTGTCTCCAGAAAGTTCCTTTTTACTTTGTTTTTCAAAAAATAGAGAAGTTTAATTATTTTTGTCTTTTTCTTTGATGATGTGGAGGCTTTAAGATTTGTTTTTTTTAAATAACAATTAATTAATTTTGTCTTTTTGTATGATGATGTGGATTCTTTAAGAATGGTGATTTTTTCTCCTTTTTTCTTTGTTTTTTTAAAAAAAGGTGAGGGTGACTTCTAACCAAGTCCATTTGCATTATATAGCAGTACTAGAATTTGTGCACATGCGTTGCACGTGTTTAAAAAAATTGAGAAGGGAATAGAGAAATGTAGAGGTTTCTAGAGTCCTGTTTATTTATTTATTTTTAAAAAGGGGGAGGAATGAGGTGGAGGGCTTGAGAGGTAAGAGGGGATGATGTGGAGGACTTGAGAGATGGGGATTTTTCTCGTTTTTTTCTTTTTTTCTACAATTAAGAAGAATGATGGATCTCTAACCAAGTGTATTTGCATTATATAGAGAGATATATAGTAGTATAGATAAATATCTTGATATTTGTTTTGAATATGAAAGCCTATAATTAAAATTCTATATTTTAACAAAATGTTGCTAATATTTATATAAAAAATGATTATACTAAAGCTACTTGATTTTTTTTGTCAGCTATTTTCTGTTTAAATGTGATCTAGTCTACAGTTCAACATGTCTGCACCATTTTTCCTTTGGTTGTCTATAAGGGCCTGTTTGGTTGCAGGATTATGGAATTTGGATTCCAAAATAATACGGTTGAAATTTCTTGATTTGGTAATTTGTTGTTTGGTTGGTTTTGGATTCCTGGTATTGGATTTATAGATCTTTGTAATCTTTATTTGGTTGGTGAAAAAAAGTGGGATTTGGATTTGAGGATTTTAGAGAGAGAGGATTATTAAATAAATAAAGTACACGGGTCCCATCTAAAAGTACAATGAATAGTGCCAAATCCTTGAAAATCCTTGAAATTTTTTAGGATTCAAGAATCATTGTTTTGTGGTAGGCCTCTATAAAAAACAAAGGAATCCTAGAAATCCAAATATATCAACCAAACACAAAATTATGGAATCCCACGATTCCACAATCCAAACAGTAAATCCAAATCCATAATCCTGCAACCAAACAGGCCCTAAACCATCCTCGTGAAGATGGTATGGTATACATAGAAACCTACTCATGGATCGATCCAAGATCCATACCGGGTTCTGACGTATACAATGAAACTCGGTATGGTATAATGGCACCCAAACATCAAATATACCTTAGGGCACCATTTACACATGGACAGCTTAAATTTGACTGCCTAATCAGTAATCAGTGGCAGTCCATTGGCAACGAGAATTGGAAATGGAAACGGAAATGGAAATGAGAAGGAATTTGCTAAAATCTATATTCTTTGACAGGATAATGTATGAAGGAAAATAGTCATGTTTCAATTGCCAATTACAGAATTTGGAGAGTGAAATAGACTATTATACATTTCAGTTCCACAGAGAAGAGGTGTAAAGTGAGGCGAATATGTTGAAAAAGCAAAAATAAAACAACCTCCGCAACTATTTTTGTAGCAATATATAAATATCAATCGAAGAGATCATCCATTAGGTAAATAGTCTCTATTTCAGGTAGCCGGTATGCCCTATATGCATTTCTAAGGTTCCATCAGATCGAGTCTGAACATTATAGACCGTATAAATATTAATTGTTCTTATATTTTACTATATTTTGTTTTTCCAAAAATTGCAATGACATGCCACATCAACTTTCATGCTATGCCCGTTGTTTTTTACTTCTACACTATCGATTATAAAAAGCCTTCTAACACTGAACTTAACGCAAGCTTGCCAAAACCAAGCCTGATAAGAAAATTCCAGATGCTCTCTTCCAAATACCTGATTTTTCCCTCAGTTTCCTTTATATAGACTCCCTTTCTCAGGATAATTAATTCAATTATCTATCAAAATCAACCGCTTAATTAATCACTCATAAATTTGATGGCATGGCTGTACATAATTGTTAATGGCATAACTTGCCGTCAATAAAATCCTATAAACACCAAACTGCTTAACTCGGCCACAAAACTCTCCTTATATAACAGAAATGAATAGGGCATGCAGAGGTTTGGTTCTTGTAATCTCTCTGCTGTTGCTCATTAGCTTCAACCTCTCATCTGCTGCAAGAGCCAGAAGGCCCAGAACTCGTGTTGGGGGAATCCAAGCTATTTCCGATTCCAACATAGCAACAACAGACCTCTCTGCAGATATCAAGTATAATGGAGATGGTGGCAACAATAATCAAAGGAATAACAACTACAATGGAATAACCAAACAGTATGCCAGCAAAGGTGGCAATGACCGAATTCGTCCTTCCGGACTTTTTGGTGGTGGATATCCTTAACAATAATGATGGTTTGCTAATATATGCATGTACTGAACTGCGTTCATACCTATGATTACTGTTGTAGCTTGGAATAAAGGGCGGTTGATGATGCATGCAATTATTTGCTAGTAGTTATTGTCCTGATTCATGTATCATATTTGATAGTCAAGACAAAAATGGATCATATATTTATGCTTATATTTTAAAATAATACGCTTCACACTAGTTTTCTTGAATTTTCCATGTGAGGCAATTTTCAAATTGCTGTGCAGGCTTATATCAAGGAAAAGCCAAACATGGAGAGGACACAGAGACTCCTCGTAAATCCTCCAATGGACTTTTATCAACGGAAAGACATGAACATTTTGCATAAAAATATAATCTTTTGTACCACATGTAGAACTTAGCTAAACTCCACAGACCATTTGGCAAAATAAATAAATAGATAAACTCCACAAACCAACAAATACACTCATATCTATACTTTATGAAAGTATCCTAACATAAAATACTCATCAATATATTCCACTAAGCTAATCTATCCATATCTATACTTAATGAAATCATATGTACTCAAAAACTCACCTTTCTGCACAAACTGTTAGAAATTAAACTTGTTTTCGGTTACAAAGAATTGAAGAGACATCGGTTATAAAAGGAAGGGATACCAATTCATGAATAGGTTTAATGAAAGGATATGTAACGGTTATTGTAATCAATTGGTATTATGAAGAGTCATAATGAAGGGGCATGTAAACTCCTATATAAGGAGATGTTTTGTAAAGTTTTTAAAAAGAGCAAGGAAAATATAAGAATAGTTTATTGATACTTTCTCCATTCTCTATCCATTCTCTCCTCCAAACACATTCGGCTACATCGTAGACCGAACATAAAGTTGTGAAGATCCTAACAAAGTGGCATCAGAGCAAGGTTCGAAGAAAATGTCGAAGACAACACTCTCGTACAACGCCCCATGCCTCACCAAAGATAACTATGAAAATTGGAGCATCAAAATGAAGACTGTTTTGGGAGTGTTGGGGTAAAAATTTACACCCTCGTTGACCGAGTCAAAGTCAAGGTCAACCCCAAGCCAGGTGGGCCCAAGCCCAGGTCAAGCGGGTCCATGCCCAAGTCGAGCCCGCGGCCAGCCTCCTCCATGCCAACAACAAAAATCATGTAACAAATAATTTTTATGTAATTTTTGTGCATGAATGTAAACAAAATGGGCACAAAGCCAATATTTTGTAAGCCCATGGCTTATGTGCAAAAATGAAATGTCACATGAGCCATGGGATAGGCAAAATGCCATTTTGCAAAGCCCAAGGGGCTATATGTAAATGTGTAAGCCTATAAAAGGCAACATGATGATGAATAAAATATACACTTTTCATTCTCTCCAAAAAAAATTAGATCTGAGATCTTTTCTCCTTCCTCAAGGTTCCAAAACCTTCTTCTTTCTCTTGAATTAAATCAAGAGTTTTACTCTTCCTTTTCAAAAACAAAATAGTTTTTCACCACCAAACCCACAAAGGGGAACTTGGATCTGCCTTAAGATCCCAAAAAGGAGAGATTTTGAGATCTCACATCTCTTGATCTTCAAGATCCAGCTAACAGAGGAGGAAGAAGAAGAACCCCTTCCATTAACCCAAAAAAAAAAAAAAAAAAAACATTCAGGAGCCCGACTCCTCTCTGATTTCTCTTTGAGAAATCTTTTTTCAGGCTAAAAGCCTCTTGTCCTCTCCAGCGCGCAGCGCAAGTGCGCAAAGCGTCCGCGTGCCGACACGTGGCGTGCGCGCGCGTTTGCGCACCTGCGCGCTTGCGCAAAGCGCCCGCGTGCCGACACGTGGCGCGCGCGCTTGCGCACCTGCGCGCAGCGCTTATGCGCAAAGCGCCCACGTGCCGACACGCGGCGCGCTTGCGCCTGAGCGCACAGCACCTACGCGCACAGCGCCCAAGGTGCTGCCCCACGCATCCTTTGGATGCCTTTTCCCCTTTATTTATATATATATGTATATATATACATTTGTATACAAATGTACACATACACATACTCCGCAACATTCTCCCCCTCCAAAAAATTTTCGGGCCGAGGCGCTGCCCCGAACCCCGCAAGGGGGCTGCTAGCCCCCTTGACCCCCAGCCCGCTATCCGCTTAGCGGGACCCCCGTAAAAACTTTGCGTGGCTCCCGATATATCCAAAACCCCCCTTTCAAAACAAAACACACGTACACTGCACATTGAGTTCGCATGACCAGTTTAACCCGTTAATCGGAGGTTCCCCCGCCCCAAAGGCGAGGGGTAATTAACGGCAGCTTAGTCCACGGCTGCCGGAGATTCGGATCCCCACAATCATTAAACCCCCGCCTACCCTAGGCAGGGGGAATCTGTAGTATACGCCTGACAAGCGCGCGCGTATTCCCATCTCAATGGGGTGACGAAAAACACCCTAAAGATTCTGGCACGTTCGGTGGGACCAATCTCTCCTCCCATATTTCGGGTTAAGCGTTCATGCGAACTCAATCAATATACATACCTGTATTTATACTAAAATAATGCTTTTTCATGCAGATTTTCAAGCAATCACCTTTCGACGATGTCTTCGATGATGAACTCAGCTCCCGTCTCCTACACGATGAGGATAGACTCTAGGACGGTCCTTCCGGCCAGTCTCGGACGACAATGGGAGGAGCCGCTGCTACCATTCGGCTCTATCATGTTCATGCCAGTTGGCGCCATCCCAGCTCCTCAAGCCCCGGTAACAGACAAACCGGTCTCGAAAGGCAAAAGGCCAAATGTGGTGGTCGCGAGGGCACCTCAGCCCAAGCGCAAGTCCGTTTCCGAACGACTCTCCATGACCCCAGCTGGGGGCAAGGCCATCGACACCAACAAAGCTGCAAGGCGTTTCGAGCAAGCTCCAACGGTACCCTCAACAACTGCTCGATCGGGTGCTTTCTCTAAGCTCCCCGCCAATGAGAAAGAGACGACTGGATATGAGGTCCACACTGTCTACATGGTGGGCACGCGCAGCAAGGGCAAGAACGGGGCCACTACTTCTCAAATCCAATCTGGCTTGAATGTGGTGGCCGCTTCCCAAGAACAGCCGCCTCTACTAGGTGATGAAGACCCTCTCGATGAGGATGATAGGCAGAAAGACCCTTTAGTCCATAAGGAGTCAGGCTCGGAAAGCGAAGAAGAGCCGACTTTCCGCCTCAGGACTGCGGAGCAAGAGCTGCTTCAAGAGCTCCGAAAGCAGCTCAGAAACAAAGACAAGGAGATGGCCAAGCTCTACTCAAAAATTGACGACTTGACAAACGTCGTCCTACAGCTCACGGCCCAACTTGCCTCCCGGCCACCCAATCAGGCGCAGGGCTCTCATGAACCGGGAAACGGTGTCCCAAAACAGCCGACACCCGTCCCCTCAAATCCAAAAGTGGACGGACCGCATGAAAATCAGCCGCATCCTATCTCGGGAAAAGTCTTGGCTACCGATGACAGTAGCCCGTTAACTCAAGATCAAATCATGGATTTGGTTGCCAGCAAAGTCAAAACATTGGTGGCCGAAGCCGAAGCGCAAAAAGATATCGGCAGTGGTGGGAGACCATATCCTGCTCAGTATGATCTGGAAGAATTTCCTAGCGGCTATGTCATCCCCAAATTCGGAAGATTCGATGGGACAGGAAATGCGAATCAGCACATCGCCCACTTCAAAGCCTCATGCGGGAATACTGGGGGAAACGATGCGCTTCTCCTCCGCCAGTTCGTTAATAGCCTGACCAATGTTGCTTTCAACTGGTACGCGAGCATACCAGATGGCTCCGTCACAACTTTTGTCCAAATGGAGTCTCTGTTTCGGCAGAGGTTCATGAGCGTCAGCGATAAGATTACCATTGCCGAGCTCGTAAGGACCAAGCCCAAGAGCGACGAAAGCAGCACGGATTTTATAACCCGATGGCGTAATCTCTCCGTCAAATGCGAACCGCCGATAGAGCAGGACCAATCTGTCAGTCTCCTTGTCGGAAATCTCAACAACTGGATGACCCCGTTTCTATGTACCGCGGGTCTCAAAACATTCCAAGAGCTGACCAAAAAGGTCCAAACGTTGGAACGCTCAAAGCCCGAGTCCGCTCAGGATCTTCAGTTCAAGAACAGACCGAAACCTTGGAGGGACGACAACCGAAAAGGCGGAAGTTCTAACATCACCGATTCTCCAAATAAGCAGAGAACGGGCGGAGCAAAAACCGGCCAGTCTCGAGAGCCAACTCTGGAGGAAAGAAGAAATAAGGTCTACTCGTTCCGAAGGGATAAGGTCCAAAAAAATTTTAAAGACGCTCTGAAGAATGGCCTGCGGCTACTAGAACCGAGAAGGCTAAGTGAAGCGAACAAGACTGATCATCCCAACTTTTGCCCATACCACCGAGTGCTGGGGCACACTATTGAAGACTGTTGCATCTTCAAGGATTGGGTCGAGAAACAATACAAGGCGGGAGAAATATCATTGTCCCCTGGCGTGTTAACAAACAATCAAGCTGCGACCGTCAATTTCATACAGACGGGGACCGAAGTCCTTCAGGGACCTGATTCTCTCAAACACCCGCCTTTCTCTGGAAACAATCGACCTCTAAGTCGTTAAACTGGGAATGTAAAAAAAAATGTAAATAAAAAAAAAACGTGTAAATAAAAGAAAAATAAAGAAAAACCGAAATGATAGAGCAACTCGCAATAAAAATCAGCGAGTAAAAATGAAAATGAAAATAAAGCCGAAATGATGGGGCAACCGCGAATAAATAGCCGAAATGATAGGGCAATCGCGACCTTCGCGATAATAAAAGCTGAAATGATAGAGCAATCGCGGTAAAACAAAAAAAAAACACAAAAAAAAACAACGGCGAATGATGAGTCGCTCCTGGTACCATATTCCAGTGCAGCGATGCAGACGCTAACAAAAATTCAAATTTCCAAAATTCTCCCGGCCCTGCGGTTAGTCCCCAAATTGACTACCGTATACAATCCACGGGCTCAAATAATTCTCAGCATACCCATGCCCCACCGTAACCACCAGTTACGCAGCTGGCCTCCGCCTTTGGAATTATACTCCATTGGGAAGACCCACTCATGTGTCCTGGCACATGTGCTTCAGTGTTAACAACGCTGATGCCGGCCCCTATCCTAAAATTCCAAATCAATCCAATAGACCTCTAAGTCATTAAACTGGAAACAGATGACCTCTAAGTCGTTAAACTGGAAACAGCAGACCACTACGTCGTTAAACTGGAAACAGATGACCTCTACGTCGTTAAACTGGAGACAGATGACCTCTAAGTCGTTAAACTGGAAACAGCAGACCCCTAAGTCTTTAAACTGGAAACAGATGACCACTACGTCGTTAAACTGGAAACAGATGACCTCTACGTCGTTAAACTGGAGACAGATGACCTCTACGTCGTTAAACTGGAGACAGATGACTTCTACGTCGTTAAACTGGAGACAGATGACCTCTAAGTCTTTAAACTGGAAACAGATGACCTCTAAGTCGTTAAACTGGAAACAGTCGACCTCTAAGTCATTAAACTGGGAACGAGGGAAATCCACTCATGTGTCCTCACGATACATGAGGAGAACAAACCTTTGTGGGATCCTTACGACTCACAAAGGAAAAACCCACTTGGGGGTCCTCACGACCCCTAAGGAGAAAATGCACCTGCGGGATCCTTACAACTCGTAGGGAGGAAATACTTTATGGGACCCTCACGGCCCATAAAATTGAAAAGCCTTAGGTGATAGGGATCTAAACCTGTCTCCTAAGCCATCGCTCCCCAATCCCCAACGGCGAATGATGAGTCGCTCCTGGTACCATATTCCAGTGCAGCGATGCAGACGCCAACAAAGTCCTGAAATTTTTCTGGCCCTACGGTCTGGATCATACATCCTGCAAAACCGTATACAATCCACGGGCGTAAAACAATCCCGATCTCTCCAAAAAAAAAAAAAAGAACGGTATGTCCACAAGCAAAACGGGCACGGATGAAAACCCGAAAGGGCTCCGTGAGTAAAAACAGCAGGACTGCCGGCGAGTTTGTGAAAACCCGAAAGGGTGCAAACTCGTAAAAAAAAAAGAAATGAAATGCACTCTCAAAGTCCTCTCGACTTTGTGAGGAGAAAATTCCCGCGTGAGATCCCTACGACTCACGAAGGAGCAACACACTTAGGAGTCCCCACGACTCCTAAGGAGAAAATACACCTGCGGGATCCTCACAACCCGTAGGGAGAAAATGCTTTGTGAGACCCTTATGGCTCACAAAATGGAAAAGCCTTAGGTGATAGGGATCTAAACCTGTCTCCTAAGCCACCAAATCCAAATCCTCCTGGGGCACATGATGAGTTGCTCCTGGCATCATTCCAGTGCAGCAATGCAGATGCCGACAAAAAAAATCCCCAAATCCACCTGGGGCAAATGATGAGTTGTTCCTGGCATCATTCCAGTGCAGCAATGCAGATGCCAAACAAAACCCAAATCCAAATCCTCCCGGGGCACATGATGAGTTGCTCCTGGCATTATTCCAATGCAGCAATGCAGATGCCGACAGAAAACCAATTCCAAAATCCTCTCAAAGACGGATGATGATTCGCTCCTGGTACCATATTCTAGTGTAGCGATGCTGATGTCGACTCAAATCAAACAAATCCAACCAACCAATTCCAACATCGACCTCTGCGTCGGACAACAGACACTCCGTCTCGGGGAAACGTCAAGCTGGCACTCCGTCTCGGGGATACGTCCTACCACAGGCACTCCGTCTCGGGGAAACGTCCTTCAACAGGCACTCCGTCTCGGGGATACGTCCTACAACAGGCACTCCGTCTCGGGGATACGTCCTACCACAGGCACTCCGTCTCGGGAAAACGTCCTTCAACAGGCACTCCGTCTCGGGGATACGTCCTACAACAGGCACTCCGTCTCGGGGATACGTCCTACCACAGGCACTCCGTCTCGGGGATATGTCCTACAACAGGCACTCCGTCTCGGGGAAACGTCCTACCACAGGCACTCCGTCTCGGGGATACGTCCTACAACAGGCACTCCGTCTCGGGGATACGTCCTACCACAGGCACTCCGTCTCGGGGATACGTCCTACAACAGGCACTCCGTCTCGGGGATACGTCCTACCACAGGCACTCCATCTCGGGGATACGTCTTACAACAGGCACTCCATCTCGGGGATACGTCCTACCACAGGCACTCCGTCTCGGAGATACGACCTACAACAGGCACCCCGTCTTGGGGATACGTCCTACCACAGGCACTCCGTCTCGGGGATACGTCCTACCACAGGCACTCCGTCTCGGGGATACGTCCTATAACGGGCATTTCGTATCGCGGAAACGTCCTACAACAGGCATTCTGTATCGGGGGTACGCCCTACAACAGGCACTCCGTATCGGGGAAACGTCCCACAACAGACACTTCGTCTCGGGGATACGTCCTACCACAGGCACTCCGTCTCGGGGAAAAGTCAACCCGACACTCCATGCCGGGGAAAAGTCGATCAGCGACACTCCGTGCCGGGGAAAAGTCAACCCGACACTCCGCACCGGGGAAAAGTCGATCAGCGACACTCCGTGCCGGGGACACGTCAACCAGCGACACTCTGCATCGGGGAAACGTCTAACACAGACACTCCACATCAGGGAAACGTCCGACAACGACACTCCGTGCCGGGGAAACGTCAAGAAGACACTCCATGCCGGGGACACGTCAACCAGCCGATACTCCGCCTCGGGGAAACGTCGACCAGCGACACTCCATGCTGGGGACACGTCTACCAAATCACTTCGTAACAGAGCGTCGACCGTCTATGTCGCAAAAAGGGCAGTGCAGGCTCCCGCAAATTGGGAACCCAAATCGCTTCGTAACAGAGCGTCGACCGTCCCTGTCGCAAAAAGGGCAGTGCAGGCTTCCTACAAAGCAGGAACCGGATCGCTCCGGGAAAGGGAAACGTCTACCACGGACACTCTGTCTCGGAGAAGCGTCAAGCGTCGACCGTCCACGTCGTAAAAAGGGCAGTGCATCCCAAAAAGTGGGAACCAAAGCAAGTCGCCTCCACGTGAAAGAAGGTCCATCAATTTCATGCACACGACCCACATGTGCGGTGTGCACTTATTGATGGGGGGCAATTTGTTGGGGTAAAAATTTACACCCCCGTTGACCGAGTCAAAGTCAAGGTCAACCCCAAGCCAGGTGGGCCCAAGCCCAGGTCAAGCGGGCCCATGCCCAAGTCGAGCCTGCGGCCAGCCTCCTCCATGCCAACAACAAAAATCATGTAACAAATAATTTTTATGTAATTTTTGTGCATGAATGTAAACAAAATGGGCACAAAGCCAATATTTTGTAAGCCCATGGCTTATGTGCAAAAATGAAATGTCACATGAGCCATGGGATAGGCAAAATGCCATTTTGCAAAGCCCAAGGGGCTATATGTAAATGTGTAAGCCTATAAAAGGCAACATGATGATGAATAAAATATACACTTTTCATTCTCTCCAAAAAAAATTAGATCTGAGATCTTTTCTCCTTCCTCAAGGTTCCAAAACCTTCTTCTTTCTCTTGAATTAAATCAAGAGTTTTACTCTTCCTTTTCAAAAACAAAATAGTTTTTCACCACCAAACCCACAAAGGGGAACTTGGATCTGCCTTAAGATCCCAAAAAGGAGAGATTTTGAGATCTCACATCTCTTGATCTTCAAGATCCAGCTAACAGAGGAGGAAGAAGAAGAACCCCTTCCATTAACCCAAAAAAAAAAAACATTCAGGAGCCCGACTCCTCTCTGATTTCTCTTTGAGAAATCTTTTTTCAGGCTAAAAGCCTCTTGTCCTCTCCAGCGCGCAGCGCAAGTGCGCAAAGCGCCCACGTGACGATACGTGGCGCGCGCGCTTGCGCACCTGCGCGCTTACGCAAAGCGCCCGCGTGCCGACACGTGGCGCGCGCGCGTTTGCGCACCTGCGCGCTTGCGCAAGTGCGCAAAGCGCCCGCGTGCCGACACGTGGCGCGCGCACTTGCGCACCTGCGCGCTTGCGCAAGGCGCAAAGTGCCCGCGTGCCGACACGTGGCGAGCGCGCTTGCTTGCGCACCTGCGCGCTTGCGCAAGGGCGCAAAGCGCCCGCGTGCCGACACGTGGCGCGCGCGCTTGCGCACCTGCGCGCTTGCGCAAGGGCGCAAAGCGCCCGCGTGCCGACACGTGGCGCGCGCGCTTGCGCACCTGCGCGCAGCGCTCATGCGCAAAGCGCCCGCGTGCCGACACGTGGCGCGCTTGCGCCTGAGCGCACAGCACCTACGCGCACAGCGCCCAAGGTGCTGCCCCACGCATCCTTTGGATGCCTTTTCCCCTTTATTTATATATATATATGTATATATATACATTTGTATACAAATGTACACATACACATACTCCGCAACATTCTCCCCCTCCAAAAAATTTTCGGGCCGGGGCGCTGCCCCGAACCCCGCAAGGGGGCTGCTAGCCCCCTTGACCCCCAGCCCGCTATCCGCTTAGCGGGACCCCCGTAAAAACTCTGCGTGGCTCCCGATATATCCAAAACCCCCCTTTCAAAACAAAACACACGTACACTGCACATTGAGTTCGCATGACCAGTTTAACCCGTTAATCGGAGGTTCCCCGGCCCCAAAGGCGAGGGGTAATTAACGGCAGCTTAGTCCGCGGCTGCCGGAGATTCGGATCCCCACAATCATTAAACCCCCGCCTACCCTAGGCAGGGGGAATCTGTAGTATACGCCTGACAAGCGCGCGCGTATTCCCATCTCAATGGGGTGACGAAAAACACCCTACAGGGAGCAGTAGGCGCTTGGGATGTGGTGGTCCGAGGCTATGATCGGCCTCAAGAAGAAGCTGCACTGACGGCAGCTCAGAGAACGACCCACGAAAAATTATTCGAGAAAGATTGTACCGCAAGATACTTTATCGAGCAAGGTGTCAATGATTCGACTTTCGAGAAGATTTCGGCTGCCACTAATGCAAAGCAACAGTGGGAGATACTTGAGAAAACCTTCCAAGGAGTCGAGAAGGTTAAAAAGGTACGCTTACAATCACTAAGGAGGGAGTTTGAATTGTTAAAAATGGAGGAGAATGAATCGGTGACTGACTATAATGCCCGAGTGCTTACGGTGGTCAACCAAATGAAGAGGAACGGAGAAAAAATGGAGGATGTAAGGGTGATAGAGAAAATTCTTCGGTCACTACCACCGAAGTTTGACTTCATTGTGTGTTCAATTGAAGAGTCAAAGAATCTTGAAGAAATGATGATAGATGAGTTGATGGGTTCACTAAAAGCCCACGAAGAACGGTTCGTGAAAAAGCAAGAACCGATTGAAAAATTACTACAAACACAAGTTAATTTGAAAGGTGATTCGGTTGAAAATGATCAAAATGACCGAAATCGAGGAAATACACGCGGCCGAGGAAGAGGCCGTGGCTGAGGTCAATTCGGTCGAGGACAAGATGGTCGAGGAGATCAAAACAATGACGATAGAAGCCAAAGCCAAAATTTCGGCCGAGGTCGAGGCCGAGGACGATCGACTGGTGGAAGAGGGAGACCGAATGTTCAATACTATAATTGCAAGAAATTCGGTCACTACGCAGCAGACTGTTGGGGAAAAACAGTCGAGGAAAAATTAAACTTTGTGGAGAAAGAAGATTACAATGACGATGTACTTCTGCTGGCTTTTAAAGGTGACGAAGAAAGTGCCGACACTTGGTATCTCGATACTGGTGCAAGTAATCATATGTGTGGCAAGCGAAACATGTTCGTAGACTTGGACAAATCGGTGAGTGGCCAAGTCACATTCGGTGACTGTTCGAAGGTACCAGTAAAAGGCAAAGGTAAAATTTTAATTCGACTGAAAGATGGATCACAAAAATATATCGAAAATGTGTATTATGTGCCGAATATGAAAAACAACATCTTGAGTTTGGGACAACTCTTAGAAAAGAATTTCGATATTCATTTAAAGGATCGAACTCTTTTCTTAAGAGATAACCGAATGAAGTTGATAGCAAAAGTGCAGATGACGAAGAATCGGCTATTTCTATTGGATATCAAATATGGTGAAGCAAAGTGTCTAAAATCATCGGTGAAAGATTCGGCTCGGTTATGGCATATGAGGTATGGACATCTCAATTTCGGCGGACTAAACTTGTTGGCGAGGAAGAACATGGTCAAAGGTTTACCGATTATGAATGAACCGAAAGAGTTATGTGAAGGGTGTTTACTTGGTAAACATCACCGAGCAAGTTTTCCAAAAGAAGCCGAGTTTAAAGCCAAGGAGCCATTACAACTTGTCCACACCGATGTATGTGGACCAATTACTCCAAATTCATTTGGTGGAAAAAGGTACATTCTAACATTTATTGATGATTTCACAAGGAAAACATGGGTATATTTTCTAAAAAATAAATCGGAAGTTTTTGAAAATTTTAAAAGATTCAAAATGAATATGGAAAAAGAAAGTGGGTTTTATTTGAAATCGGTCAGGTCAGACCGAGGTGGAGAATTCACTTCAATTGAGTTTGAAAATTTTTGCAAAGAAAATGGGATTCGGCATTTCTTAACGGCCTCCTATTCACCACAACAAAATGGAGTGGCCGAACGAAAAAATAGAACCATATTAGACATGGTGAGATGTATGTTGAGTAGTAAAAATATGCCGAAGGAATTTTGGGCAGAAGCGGTTGCATGTGCTGTGTACATTCTAAACCGATGCCCAACCCAGAGTCTACAAAATGTAACACCGCAGGAGATGTGGCATGGTTATAAGCCGAATGTAAGTCACTTTAAAATTTTCGGGAGCATAGCATATGCTCATGTCCCCGAACAAAAGAGAGTAAAACTTGATGACCGAAGTTCTCGGTTGATTTTTATCGGTTATGATCTAAGAACCAAAGGCTACAAGCTGTTTGATCCAGTCAATAAGAAGGTCATTGTTAGCCGAAATGTCGAATTTGATGAAGAAAGCTCATGGAGTTGGAGTGATGAAGCCGAAAGCAGCAGACCGAATGAAGTACTCGGTCAAGAAGAAAAGAAAAGAAATGAAGTCGAAGTTGATGTTCCATCGCCTGCAACAACACCTCGGTTCAATTCGCCTCAAGTCGGTTCTCCACAAACCGAAGCGTCGTCAAGTTCAACTCCACCAAGAAATCCAAGGACGAGGACTATGACCGAGTTATATGAGGTAACCGAAATTTAAAATAATCTAACATTATTTTGTTTGTTTGCCGAATGCGAGCCAATGAATTTTGAAGAAGCGGTCAAAGACCGAAGGTGGAAAGAAGCAATGGACGAAGAAATCAGTGCTATTGAGAGAAATGGAACTTGGGAGATCACCGAACTTCCCAAAGGCAAGAAACCCATAGGAGTGAAATGGGTGTACAAGGAGAAAAAGAACGCTAAGGGAGAAATCGAGCGATACAAGGCAAGGTTAGTGGTCAAAGGCTACAAACAACAAGCTGGTATTGATTATGATGAAGTTTTCTCACCAGTAGCGCGACTCGAGACAATTCGACTGATCATTGCTATGGCGGCTCAATTCAGTTGGAAGATATATCAATTGGATGTTAAATCGGCATTCCTCAATGGATATCTTGAAGAAGAAGTCTACATCGAGTAACCACTCGGTTATGAGAAGAAAGGACATTAGTCGAAAGTACTGAAGCTAAAGAAGGCTTTATATGGCCTGAAGCAGGCACCGAGAGCATGGAATAGTCGAATCGACATATACTTCCAAGCACACGGTTTCATGAAGTGTCCTTATGAGCATGCATTATACATAAAGAAGTCCGAAAAAGGTGATATTTTTATAGTATGTTTATATCTGGATGATCTCATCTTCACAGGAAACAATCCACGTATGTTCGATGACTTCAAAAGCTCGATGGTTAAAGAATTTGAAATGACCGACATCGGTCAGATGGCATATTATTTGGGAATAGAGGTAAAGCAAAGACCGAATGGGATTTTCTTATCCCAAGAAGGATATGCTCGGTCGATTTTGAGAAAGTTCAATATGGAGCAAAGCAATTCGGTCAATACCCCAGTAGACTGCGGAACAAAATTATCAAAGTTCGATGAAGGGAGCAATGTGGACTCGACGCATTTTAAAAGCTTGGTAGGCAGTCTTCGGTATCTTACATGCACAAGACCGGATATTCTATATGGAGTCGGCTTGATCAGCCGATACATGGAAGAACCGAAATTGACACATTTATCAGCGGCGAAAAGGATATTGAGATATATCAAAGGTACACCAAATTTCGGTTTGTTCTATTCGAAATCTAACAATTTTGAATTATATGCATATACCGATAGCGATTGGGGAGGAGATATAGATGACCGGAAAAGTACGACAGGGTACATTTTCTTCATCGGTGAATCAGCATTTACTTGGTGTTCCAAGAAGCAACCGATAGTGACACTATCAACTTGTGAAGCCGAATACGTTGCTATATCGGCCGGAGTTTGCCATGCTATATGACTAAGAAATCTGCTGAAAGATCTAAAGGTTGAACAGGAAGGACCTACGAAGATGTATGTGGACAACCAATATGCTATAGCACTGGCGAAGAATCCAGTGTTTCATGAACGAAGCAAGCACATTGATACTCGGTATCACTCTATCAGAGAACATGTGAGGAAGAAAGAGGTCGAACTCGTTCATGTCAAATCACAAGATCAACTGGCCGACATTTTTACAAAGACCCTAAAATTTGAAGTGTTCGCAAAATTGCGAGGAAAGATCGGCATGGTAAAACAAGTTTAAGGGAGCATGTTAGAAATTAAACTTGTTTTCGGTTACAAAGAATTGAAGAGACATCGGTTATAAAAGGAAGGGATACCAATTCATGAATAGGTTTAATGAAAGAATATGTAACGGTTATTGTAATTAATTGGTATTATGAAGAGTCATAATGAAGGGGCATGTAAACTCCTATATAAGGAGATGTTTTGTAAAGTTTTTAAAAAGAGCAAGGAAAATATAAGAATAGTTTATTGATACTTTCTCCATTCTCTATCCATTCTCTCCTCCAAACACATTCGGCTACATCGTAGACCGAACATAAAGTTGTGAAGATCCTAACACAAACAAACAAATTAACTTTTTACGCAAAATAATTTGCCTAGAGTCAGCCTTTAACTCTCTACATTTAAAACTGAATAGATTATACAAAGTTGTAAGCTATTCATGCATGGAAACAAGTTGTCTATATGATATCGAAACTATGTATTTATCTTCTCATATAAAAATTTGGAAGCCTGGTTACATCAGCAAGACCAAACCATTCTTTTATGATTGATGTCTAAGGATTCATTCCATGCAAAGACTATTGTAGGTATTTGTGCACATCTTTACCCATCATCTTAGAGTATAATTTGGCCAGATACATGTGCAACGAAATTATCGTCAACATAGAGAAGGAGAAATGAAGCGATTAAAGAACAGGAACAGTCTAAGGAGGAAGAGACCTAATCAAGAAAAGATTAGTAGTTAGCAAATTGTAGAGTATTTAGAGTTAACCATAAAATTTATAGTCAAGTTTGAAGTGTCAACTGTTTAGTCTATAGGTAACTTGATTATTGTCTGTAGTAACTGCAAACTATCTAAAGATATAGTATAGGCAGTTTTTATAATCGTAAGTGGTCATTTTAAAGGATAGTTTCTTTATTGATGCTGAATCAAGTCGTCAATAAATGGATATTTCTGGTTGAACAAGGAATATTTAGTTTTAGATGCCGTGATGTTCAGAGCATTAATAGCCGCATCACTACCTCGTGCTTTACAATATGCCAAATCGTTTCCATGAAATGTCGTCAAGCATACTAACAGGAAAGACAACAAAAATTAACATGAACCTTCATTGACAACTATTGACAGGTTACTATTTCTCTCGATCGAAAGGCTTTCAACCTAAATATATGGTTATGATGTATACCAATAAATGCGGTGGGTGCATATCAGCCAGACAAGCGTTCTTCAAAATATAACGTACTTTAAAACATATTGAGTGATCCAAAGGAATAAGGCGATCCTCACTTTAATTAAGCTATCTTCCACAGGCTTCTTCGTGAACCTTTATACTCCCTTTCTTTTTATCAAGTGTCATACAGATACATACAACTATTTAAAAAGTCTTATAATAATAGGCCATGACAAGGGTCTGCCAAAACTAGGCCTGATAAGAAAATTTCCAAATGCTCTTTTCCAAATATCTGACTCCTCCATCAATATCCTTTGCAGAAACTCCCTTTCTCAGTACTACTCAAATTAAATGTATAATATAATCCTTCGGAAGTCAATCACTTTAACAATCGCGTCATGATTAAGATATCATGGCAGTGTATGCTTGTTAATGCCATAACTTGCCGCCAACAAATTCCTATAAATATCAGACTTCCGAAATCAACCTCAAACTGTTCCTACAGAATAGAAATGGATAGTGCAAGAGCTTTGGTTCTTGTATTTTCATTCCTGCTACTAATCTCCATCCTCTCATCCGCTGCAAGCACCCAGATTCATGGTCTTGGGATACAGTCTTCATCCGGCATAGCAACAGATCGTGCCGATGCAGATCGTGTTGAAAAGTATAGTGATGGCCGACACACCAAGAAACACGGGCATTCGAAGAAAGGATCTATCCATAGACAAGGAAATAACAACAGACCTAGCAACAATAATCAGAGGAGTGACCATCAGAACGAAAATGCTCAAAGCAATCATGATGAAGACAGCGGTGATAAAGGAATGCACATTGTAAACATCGGTGGCAGACGCTGATGCATGGACTTGAGCAACTTTCTAAAATTACCATCGGGGTTGTAGTTTCGAATAAAGGGATGCAGTTGTAATATATGAATAAAAGATGATCCAAATTGTTGTGACTTATTTTGTTATTTGCACTACTTGTTATGTGTTAAAGAACAGCGTAGTACTGCTTATTACTGTAGTTCTACAGTGCATACGGCTTAGTGCTGTGTAGGACAGTGGTTCTTGGGCGTAGTACTGTTGATACCGTGTATGTACAGTGTGCATAAATTCAACTATAAATAGATAGGTTGCATGTATCATAAATGAAAAAGAACAATTGAATCCTTACCAAAATCCAATTGTAATATGGTATCAAAGCAAGGGTTTTGAATCCCTTGCCGCAGCTGTCAATTCTCCCCGATGGCTTTATGGGCTCCTACGACTTCTCTTTCACCGTCGTCTCGTTGAGCTCCACCACCGGCCGTCGGCCTCCACCATCACCGCTGCCCACTTGAGATCTCCCCACTTGAGATCTCCTCAACCTCCAAGATTGAAACTCTACTGCTACCTTCTCCGACAAAGGAGTCGCCTTTGCACATCGGCTTCCGCCTCGAGACCCACTACCTCGAGCTCATTTCGAGCCCCTCCGACTTCAATCGTTGCTGCCTCAAGACCTCTTGCACGGGTCTGATCTTTCTTTTGGGAAAGGTTTTCTTTGGTTTGTTTAATTAAAAAGAAAAAAGAAAAAGAAAAGGAGAGGAAAGAGATAGAGAAGCAGAGAGGTTATTGGAGTGCTTGAAGTCTTTGGTGAGTGTCGAGGTTGGGTTTGAGTGATTTTTTTAGTGTTGTGGGAAAGTTCGGTAGCAGCATCACTACTGAAATAGGGGGTTGCGTCTACGGATTACGAAATCCGTAGGGGCAGATTTCGTTTGGCCCTACGGACTAATCCGTAGGGCCATAAGATTGTCCCTACGGTTCTTACATATTAATTTAAGAATATTAAATCGTAAATTGTTGTTTGCCCCTACGGAGCCGCAAACTAAGAACCTACAGACTTCTCCGTAGGGGCATGTAAATAGGGATTTAATTAAAAAGGCACAGATCGATCCCTACGCTGATTATCTTATTCTCGAACTCTCGCGCGCGAACCCAAAATCCCCAAATCCTCGTTCCCGCCGATCGCCAAATCTTTCGTCGCCGTTCTCGTCGTCGCCAGCGCAGACCATTTCGTTGTCGCCACCGCCTGGTTCTTCCTCGTCGCCGTTTTCGTTGTTGCCTCCGTTTCGTCGTCGCCATCGATCGATCGTCTCCTCCACTACACAGGTTAGGAAATCTTTAATTAAACAAATTTTTGATTATTTTAGGGTTAGGGTTCATGGTTTGGGTACCGATGAGGCATCGGTTGGGATTAGCGTTAGGGTTAGGGTTGGGGTTGCGGTTGGGACTGCGGTTGCAGTTGGGGTTGGGGTTCGGCAGGGGGTTGGGGTTGGGGTTGGGGTTTGGCTAGGGCGAGGGGTGGGGCTGGGGTTAGGGTTAGGGTTAAGGTTGGGGTTAGGGTTTGGCTGGGGCTGGGGTTAGGGTTCTTAAATTTTAGAGTATGATAGGTGTGGTACTAATTTTCCTGGGGAAAAGTGTGTGAGAGTATGAACTGCAGATCAGTTCAAATTAGAGCTGAAAATTGAAAATGTTGCTTGCATTTTGCTCAGGCGTAACTCTTGAACGAATAGATTCTGATGGTGCAGTGCATGTTAAGATACAGACTGTTTTTTTTGGTGGGAAAACTGGTCTCAGGGGACGGAGATTTTATTTATGATCTGCTGAGTACAACTGCATAAACAACAGAGACAGCAAAGCTGAATACACTTTCATTTTTAGCAAAAGTAATTAAAAATTTAGAGATTGGGATTGAACTTCCTTGAATGTAACTCTGATATATGGTAAATTTGTTATACTTGATTTTGCACCATCTACATTCAATCCGTGCCTATCTTTGTGAGGTTTTACCCAGCGGGTATATCCGATCAGGTTAAATTTAATTCGACAGATAATATTCAGTATGCAGGCTAGTTGAGGATAAGGGTTGCTTCCTGTGTGTCAGGACCGGGTTTCTGATACCAGTTATATTTTATTTAAATACTTCGTATAGTCTATATGACGAGAATATTCAATCGTATGATAATCGATAGAAGCCTTACCCCCGACAGCCGAAACACACACACAACAAGAATACACAACAAACGCATCATTAGAGATTGATTCAAGATGTTCAAGTTAAAACCAATATATGATATTCGATGATAATATGAAACTTTCATATTCTCATCGATACTCATATATGAAACTAAAAGCGCCACTTAGTCCCCGTCTATCGGTTAACATACATTCGATGTTCGTCGTGACATAGAACTATACGAATGTTGTTAAATATCGGACGGTATAGCTCGATACTAACAACCGTCGTATAGTCTATGTGACAAGAAGATTCAATCGTATGATAACCGATAGATTTGTCCCGTATGGACAAGTTAGGAATGTATAAAGTAAACACATTCATTCACTTGTGTTTTCATCCGTTTCGAGATATTTCGTCGGTACCTTTCCGCTGGTTCTCCGTGTACAAAGATAGATTAGATATTCATTTCAACATTGTTTCACAGCTTTGAAATGATTATCTATTTTATTACAGTGTACTCGGAGAATAGCGGGGAGGTGCTGCCGAAATTTACTCGGAACGGTTGAAAACACAAGTGAATGGGTGTTCGCTCTATACATTCTTAATGGGATAGAAGCCTTACCCCCGACAGCCGAAACACACACATACAACAAGAATACACAACAAACACATCATTAGAGAGTGATTCAAGATGTTCAAGTTAAAACAAATATATGATACTCGATGATAATATGAAACTTTCATATTCTCATCGATACTCATATATGAAACTAAAAGCGCCACTTAGTCCCCGTCTATCGGTTAATATACGTTCGATGTTCGTCGTGACATAGAACTATACGAAGGTTGTTAAATATCGGACGGTATAGCTCGATACTAACAACCGTCGTATAGTCTATGTGACAAGAAGATTCAATCGTATGATAACCGATAGATTTGTCCCGTATGGACAAGTTAGGAATGTATAAATTAAACACATTCATTCACTTGTGTTTTCATCCGTTTCGAGATATTTCGTCGGTACCTTTCCGCTGGTTCTCCGTGTACAAAGATAGATTAGATGTTCATTTCAACGTTATTTCACAGGTTTGAAATGATTATCTATTCTATTACAGTGTACTCGGATAACAGCGGGGAGGTGCTGCTGAAATTTACTCGAAACGGTTGAAAGCATAAGTGAATGGGTGTTCGCTCTATACATTCTTAATGGGATAGAAGCTTTACCCCCGACAGCCGAAACACACATATACAATAAGAATATACAACAAACGCATCATTAGAGAGTGATTCAAGATATTCAAGTTAAAACCAATATATGATACTCGTTGATAATATGAAACTTTCATATTCTCATCGATACTCATATATGAAACTAAAAGCTCCACTTAGTCTCCGTCTATCGGTTAACATACGTTCGATAATTTATTCTTTTCAACGACAACGCACACACAAAGCATATACACGGATTTTCTCCTTTGTCAGTAACTATCCCGTTCTTAGATTTCTTAATATAGTCACCATAACCTACAATTTATATGTTATACAGTCTAACATGGCCCATGAGTACGTCAGAGTTAAGGACTGGATGTATGTGGATTGGCAACAACGTATACAACCTAAGTTTGTTGCAGGAGTTGCTGCTTTTATTGAATTGCACGCGCACATAATAAGATCGTGATAGAGAAGATTCTCTGCCCGTGCGATAGATGTGGCAATAAGTACTGGCAGAAGGTACAATTGGCAGAGCTTCATATCGTAAAATATGGGTTTACTAGACTTTATACAACTTGGAAATATCACGGGGAAGGAGAAGAACGCAGTAATGCGGCAGAAGAAGAAGGAGAACACGATAATACGGCAGGAGAAGAAGGAGAAGACGGTAATGCAGCAGAAGAAGAAGACGGTAATTTATTTCCATCAGAAGAAATGGAGGATATGGTAGAGGCTGCCCTAGGTGAATCTATTCGTACCGAAGATGACATTCCTTCCGGTCAAGGACCGCGTACGGATAAATATGAAAATTTCATGAATGATGCTAGAAAACCAATTTATGAGAATGCAAAGTATTCCACCCTCTCATGGTTCGTCCAACTTTTCCAGATTAAGTGCCTAAATGGATGGAGCAACAACTTATCCACAATGCTTCTTTCATTCTTGAAAGATTCTATGCCCCCGGGAAATAACGTGCCTGTTCCCGCCAAAAATTTCTGCGCAAAGAGTCCAACGTATCAAATGGCAACGATATGCTTAAGGAAATGCGAACCAGTATCTTCCGGGATGTTTTTTAACAAAATCCCGAATGAGAAATAGATAAATTCTGATGGTATCGAAAGCGGCTCGAAAAACTCTTCGATCTGATATATTATCGGCCTCGTAATTCATCCGGGATCAAAAGTTATGGGGAATTACGTGTCCACACGTGATGGACTTTTAAGAACCCGTTGGAGGAGTTAAAAGATATAATAAAAACTCAGAAAAGACCCCAATGGGGCATCACGTGCTCACACGTGACCATGGGTCACGTGCAGACACGTGATGGGCTCTTAAGGCCTCTAAAATAATGAATAGAATTAAATTCTAAAATCTATTCCCTGATTAAAAATCAGAAGATACCTCAATGAGGTATCACGTGCTCACACGTGACCAATGGTCACGTGTTGACACGTGATGGTTAAAACAACAACATAAACAAGCGGCTGTTAGAGGAACCAATTTGGGGGTCACGTGCCAGCACGTGACAGGCTTTGAAAGCCCTACAGTTTAATAGAATTAAAATTCTAAATTTCTCTAAAATCTTTCGAAATAGAATTAAAATTCTAAAAGCTTCTAAATCTTTCCAAACACAAAAGGTCTACGGGGACCGTTGGTTTAAAAATCTGAAGGTAATTAAAAATCACCAATTTATGGAATAATCTTGGACTTGGAAAGATTTCCCCCCTAAATCTAACCGAGATAACAAAGGGATATTTTTGGATTTAAAATCCAATGGTGAATAAAATTCACTTAACAATCTAAATGCCCAGATTAATGATAAATATAAATCAAATCTCTCAACATACAAATCAAATCTCTCAATGAGAGATTTACTAAGCAAATTGATTCTTTTCCTTCTCCTATAAATAGGAGCCAAGAAGAGAAGATGGGGATCTACCTTGGAGAGAGAAGAACAGAGAAAGGAGAATTTAATTCTCAACAAAGAAAAACCCTAGATGAGAAGGAAAAAAAGATCAAAACTTCAATAAAGAGAATTTAATTCTCAAAATCCAAGAGTTTAACTCTTATACAAAAAAGAACTTAGTTCTTCTTCTGGTTGAAGATCTGCATAGAGCACATCTCCCCATAAGTTGAGAATTTAATTCTCATCGGGTCGAGATCCTGCCATGCAGATCCTAAACTTAGAAGGGGAATTGAGTTTTGAGAATTTAATTCTCCTAAAACAAAATTAGGGTTTTACCCTAAATAAGAATTTAATTCTTTCAAAATAGGAATTTAATTCCTCCAGAATCAAAATTAGGGTTTTGCCCTAAATAAGAATTTAATTCTTAAAGATAAGGAGAATTCAATTCTTAAAAGATCTCTGTGCATGAAAAGACTAAGGTCACGTGCCCCACGTGACCCCTGAACAGATCCCCCAAAATGAGAAGAGGAAAGCTTTGAGGCAATACCTCACGTGCTCCCACGTGACCCTCATTATATATGGAACAAAAGCAAAGGCAGAAACAATTCTGGGCGCTCTCACGTGACACCACGTGATCCCTAATAAATGTTCTAATAAATCAGGGCATGAGTATACGTCACGTGCCCACACGTGATGGCTATGAAAATTAAAAGTGTTTAACACTTGTTTGCAGAACAAAATAAAGGGGATCTGGCCCCACTTTTTGATGTCGTCACGTGCTCCACGTGACTTCCAAAACGCAGAAAGAAAAAGCAAAGGAAATGAAAGCTTTGGGCGCTCTCACGTGTTATCACGTGACCCCTCAGCAAATGCTTTAACAATTAGCGCATAAATCCCCATCACGTGCCAACACGTGATACTCTAAAATAAAAATGAAAAGTGTTTAACACTTATTCGCAAATTTGAGGATAAAACAAAAGGAGATCTGGCTCCACATTTAGGGCGCCCTCACGTGTCCCCACGTGACCCCTAACAAATCTCTTTAATATCCAATGGATGGATGCCTATCACGTGCCCGCACGTGATGGCCAGAGAGTCAAAAAGTGTTTAACATTTATTTGCAGAACAAAGTAAAAGGAAATCTGGCACCATCTTTAGATGCCTCACGTGCTCACACGTGATGGCCTGAAAGCTAAGTGTTTAACACTTATTTGCAGCCTTAAGGGTAAAATAAAGGAGTTTCGGCCCAATCTCAGGCGCCTCACATGACCCCACGTGACCACACCATTTTTAATGTTTACCACTATTTTTAAAGCGCATCACGTGGGAACACGTGATCGTCAAATACCTTCTAGTGTTAACACTATTTCAAAACCAACATAGCCCAAAATGGCTAAGTTTTTCCAGAGGCAGGATCCCCCTTTGATTGAACTTCAAATATACCCTTGTTTTCCAAACTTGATCATTTCACATGACATTCAAAGTAAACTCCAGAGCCATGATGAATGGTCAGTGCCTAATAAAAGACAAAATGTTGTCAGAACTCCCAAACCTCTGTTTAGCACTGCTGAATGATGAGGGTCTGAACCCAGACAAATGTCTAATGGCCCAAAGGGCCAATATTTCAAACATAATTGGACTTAGCCCAAACTGGCCATAAGTCCTCAAATCATCTTGAACTAAGCACATCTGCTCTTTCAACCAACTCATTGGTTCAAGGGTACATCTCGAAACTCCTTTGATACCCGGCGTTGTAATTCCTCAACGTCTTCAAAGAGGTGACGGGTCCCGACAACCACACATCAACATGGACTGCGGGGTCCTTAAACCCGCGGACTTATGCGTTCTTAAACTAAGATACGGACTGCGAGGTCCTTAAACCCGCCGACTTATGCGTCCTTAAACTAACGGACTAATGCGTCCTTAAACACACTCATATGGACTGTGGGGTCCTTAAACCCATGGACTTATGCGTCCTTAAACTACCAATGGACCACCATGTCCCTAAACTGGCGATGAACCACTACATCCCTAAACTGGAACTTGGACCACCATGTCCCTAAACTGGCAATGGACCACCATGTCCCTAAACTGGAACAATAGAGCCCTAAATGCTCTTTTGTCGGATCTAAATGATCCCGTTTAAGTTGATCTTAGCCTCAAAAATGGCTAACGTATCCTTAAACCCTCAAACAGACTTTAGTCCCAAATTGGACTATAGATTCCCCAATCAACTTTGGTTCAAGGGTACATCTCTGAACTCCTCTGACATCTGTCGTTGTAATCCTTCAACGTCGTTAGAGAGGTGACGGGTCCCGATGGCCATACTGGTAATGGACCACTATGTCCCTAAACTGGAACAACAGAGCCCCCAAATGCTCTTTTGTCGGATCTAAACGATCCTGTTAAGTTGATCTTAGTCTCAAATTAGACTAACGTATCCTTAACAACCGTTTGAGTTGATCTTAGCCTCAAATATGGCTAACGCATCCTCAAACCAAAACCCCAAACCCAAATCTAAGAAAATACGGATTTGGACTGATCCACGCCCTACGGGCGACGACATAACTCAGTCTCCGTATACAATCCACGGGCAACCAAAAACAAAACAAACACACACGACACGAAGTGACCATCTAGAGAAGGAGAAAGTTGTTACCGCAATGCGGTAGCGTAATTAACTGCAGGGGCTTGCGCCTGCAGGGAAGAGTGTCCCCACAATCAAAAACCCCTCAAACGAGGGGGAATCTGACGAAGTCTGCTACATCGGACGCATCCGTCTAAACCTCCGATACACGGTGCCATAAATCAACTTGGCATCTTCGGAGAGGTGGACGGATAGCACCTATTAGCATCTGCCCCGAACTTCAGGCGAGACGTCCATGTCTCGGCCGCCGTTCGGAGGGTAATAGATTCTGGCACGCCCGGTGGGACCTCTTCCTCTTTCCACTCCACACTTCATGTGTCGTGTTCGCGAACGAATCGCGGTTTGCTGTGGTTGCCTGTGGATTTGAGGTACTTAGATTTGGTGTCTTGCTCCGTGCAGAAAATAGAAGATCAATGGCTTCAAACTGCACTACCTGCAACTGCAACTCTCGCTCCATCCTTGTTGGAGGAGTAACTTATGGGCCCCAAGCGGCCTCCATCTTCGCTATGCCGGTGGAACAGGTGACTCAGGCCACCACTGGGCTATTCTTCGGGACCATGATCCCACCAATGAGCTTCAATGCCTCATTACCATCGCAAGAAGCTCCGAAGAAGTCGGTCTTCGATCGGCTTACAACTATCGCGGCCCCTCTCAACGGGTCGCCCAAGTCCAATACCTCAGCTTTCAGCAAACTGGGCCAAAACTCATGTGGGCCCATGAAGAAGCCTGCAATATTAGAAAAGGTTGTTCCGAAGAGGATAGCCATCCCTGCTTCTGAAGTCGTCAAGGCGGCTTCTCCTGCCAAAGGGTCGGTCTTCACAAGACTGACTATTCCGGCTCCCGTTCCTGCTCGAAGGTCTGTCTTTGACAGATTGGATACCGCTACTCAAAAGACGTCAGTCTTCAAGAGACTGGCACCAGCAGCGCTTCATCTGGACAGGGGGCAAGACAAAGCCATCCCCATCGCTGAACCAACGCCGTCCGCTCGACATGCTCGCCGTCGTCACTGGCGCCGGGTAAGGAAGGCTGGGGGCAACTCCCCCTCTGGATTTACTCCACCAGCTCCAACGGTGGGGATCGATGTTGTTGTTCCAACCGGGAACAACTTTGAGCTGCTAAACAGGGTGCGCAGAAACTCTCCTACTGCAGTACTGAAGAGATCTCCTTCACCTGTGAAGAATGCTGCAGAGAAGAAGCCGGAGCAACCTCCTCAACGGCTATCCTCTGAAATTTACAAAGTTTGGCGACATGTCCAAGAGTCAGTGATCGATCAAGACTATCTCCGCCGACCGAAAAGGATGAAGGTTCAGCAGGAGAAGGACTACTCTGTCAAGCCACCAAAAGCAAACAGCTAATTGGGTACCCACTACAACGGCCCCTCAACTTCGACCACTCGAGAAAGAAAGAGGTCGGAGAAGATCCCTGTGTCTTTGGCAAATCGCAAAGACACTGAAGCTAAACGCCCCAAGTCTGGGGGCATGGTGGTGCACACCGTTTACATGGCTTCTGGAAAGGAGGATAGCCGCGCTTCGACGGGTCACCGACCGCTTACCCGATCCGTGACAAAAGCCCAGGAGCAACAATAGAAACTTCAGGAAATGATGACTGCAATGACTGCACTTACCGGGCCAAAAGAAAGCCCGGAGGCATCATCAGAGCAGCGTCATGAACAAGAAACTGACGCTGACTACTTACGCAGAGTCCTCGAAAAGAAGGACAAAGAAGCCGCAGAACAAGCGGCTAACATAAAACAAATGGCGCTCCTTTTCCAAGATATGGTAGGTATGATGTTGCAACCGAACTCTCCAGCTGATGACCCTCCAATCATTGTTGAAAACGATAGAAGGAAGACATCTAATCCTCCTCCGGCTCTTTCAGCAGCCAAGGAAGAAACCCTTTCCAAGGCCGCACTGGATGACTATATAGCTCAGCAAATACGGGCTCATCAGGCGAATGAAGCGGCTGCGCAAATTATTAGAACCGGACGACCCTACCCAAGCTGGTATGACCAAATCAGTTACCCGCCGGGATATACGATCCCTAAGTTCCACGTATATAAAGGGACAGGGAACCCACATCAGCATGTCGCCCAGTTCAGGGCCTTATGCGGCAATACTGGAGGCGACGACAAACTGTTGCTTCGCCAATTCGTCGGCAGCTTAGCAGAAACGGCCTTTGAATGGTATTCGGAGCTACCTAATGACTATGTCAAAACATTTGCGGAGATGGGGCTACTGTTTACACAAAGATTTGCAAGCGCCAGCGAACGCACCCCGATAACAGCACTGATCAACGCCAGGATAAGGCCAGGCGAAACGTGGGTTCAATACGCAACACGATGGCGGAATCTGTGGTCGAAATGCGAACAGCGGATCGAAGAAGCACCTGCGGTAGGCATATTCGTGGGCACTCTTGATCCGCAAGCGACCATCTTGCAATTCATGATGTTCTTCAAGCCAACTACTTTCCAGGCCATGATTGACAAGTTGGCCCAAATGGATCAGATGGATCATAGATCATCTCCTTCAAAGACGGATCCTCGGAATGAAAAGGGGAAAGGAAAAGCAACTTTCATCGCCAATACTCAACAACAGCCGAGCAACTTAAAACCGGTTGTCCGCCAAAGCAACGTACGTCCACGCCCATCCCTCGAGGAGAGACTGGGACGTCCTTATTCGTTTCCTCAGGATAAAACAAGGAGACTGTTCGAGCTGGCAGTGCGCAACAGACTCATCAATCTGCCGAGTCCAAAGCTCCCGTTGCAGCCAGGCGATGTCAACGATCCCAATTATTGTCCTTACCACCAAACGGTAAGTCACCCGATCGAGAATTGTTTCGTCTTTAAGGGGTGGATCGAGGATCAGTACCTACAAGACAAGTTCGCGCTGTCTGAAAAGTGGAAAGTAAACCCACCACAGCCGCACACTCCAAAGAAGACGGACACACCGGAGGCAACTTGTTCTTTTGTCGAAGAAGCTCTGTGGGAGGTCGTGCTGTCAGCCCAAACCAAAAAGATGCTGAATGATCCCCAGATCGTCGAAGGGATGCTGAAGCCGCGCCAAACTCCAAAGATCGATGGTGAAGGCCCCAGCACTCATACCCAGCCATCAAAATCTTCAAAGAAAAACATGAAGAATCCAAGAAGCCCGTGAAGCCTGGCGACAAGCGCACGGATTTGCAGAAACAGATTGACGCGCTGGAAGAGTATAACCAGAAGGCGCGGATTCCAATCACGCTCCAAGAGTTCCTCAGCCACGTCCTCGAGGACGAAAATGATGGAGAAGACTCATCAGATGAATCTGAGGACTACGTAGCAAGTTGTCATGTGATCTCTCACTCATTGATAGATGATAAAGAGGCTCCTTGCACCGAGAAACCAGGGGCGGGTCCTGAACCAGAACTTTTGTGGCCGTCAGACGAGATGATCGATGCCTTCCTGAATGAGATTCATCTGAAAAGTAAAGCCGATCGGGAGCGTGAGATGGCCGTATTTGAAAAGGCCAAACGCCGGCGACTGGACAAAAGGGTCGAAACACTCCCACCAGATCAAAGTAAATCCGCCGCAAATGAAAGCAGGATCAAGACAAGGAAACGATTCGCCAAAACCATATCAACGGGGATGAGGCCGCCCTCTTTCAGAGAAAATTCTCCTGGTGGTATACATTTTGATGAAACGGACGTGCATCCTAACTTCTGCTTATATCATCAGAAGATCGCACATCCTACTGAGGACTGCAACTCCTTTAAGTGTTGGTGGCAAGGGTATGTCGCTCACAGGCAACACTTCAACAGGACAAAGCGTGAAACTCGTAAACAGCAGAAAAATGCGACAGATGAGCGTAAAAGAATTGCCGGCAATTGTCATAGGGTTGATCCCGAGGGACCGCGAGTTCTCACATTCGGGAGCAATTCCGACGAAAAAGTAGCCCTCGGCCCTCTTTTCAAGGAGTCTATCTCTAAAATGAAAGAATTGAGGAGTTGCGAGAGCATTCAGCCTTGCAATTGCACGATACCCGGAAAAATTCTCGGCCCCGCAAACAAAGGATCGAGCAAAAAGGATAAAGGGAAGGGAAAAATAGCCCTCGTAGCCAACACTCAACAGCAATCGAGTGGCCCTAGACCAGTTATTTGCCGAAACAACAAGCGGCAACCCCTCTATGAAAAGTTGAAACGTCCTTACTCATTTCTCCGGGATGAAACAAGGAGGCTGTTCGAACTAGCAGTGCGCGAC
This sequence comes from Agapanthus africanus, assembly GCA_030015575.1. Classification (NCBI taxonomy): domain Eukaryota; kingdom Viridiplantae; phylum Streptophyta; class Magnoliopsida; order Asparagales; family Amaryllidaceae; genus Agapanthus; species Agapanthus africanus. Next base: position 108,045,038 of record CM057338.1, on the reverse strand, counting down.
GGGCTTATCACTCTACCGGAGCCGAAATGCCAGCTACAACTGAATGAGGTCAACAATCCTAATTACTGCCCTTACCACCAAGTATTGGGACATCCGATCGAAAATTGCTACGTCTTCAAAAACTGGGTTGAAGACCAATACCAACAAGGCAAGTTCGCACTACCCGAAAAATGGAAAGTAATCCCGCCACAACCACATGCTCCGAGAAAGATAGATATGCCGGGGGCATCATGCTCAGTCATAGAGAAAGCCCCATAGACCGAAAAGTCAGTAAACTAGAGATGCGTCTCAAATACGGCGACGGTGGACCGAAACGTCCTTAAACTAACGGCGGACCGCAATGTCCTAAAACTTGCAAATGACCGAAATATCGTTAAACTACTCCCAACCCGCAGCATCTTCAGGCTGACGTGGTAAAAAAAAACGGTACGTCCACAAGCAAAATGGGCACGGATGAAAACCCGAAAGGGCTCTGTGAGTAAAAACAGCAGGGCTACCGCCGAGTGTTCGTGAAAACCCGAAAGGGCGCGACCTCGTTTTTTAAAAAAAAAAAATAGTACGTCCACAAGCAAAATGAACACGGATGAAAACCCGAAAGGGCTCCGTGAGTAAAAACAGCAGGGCTACCGGCGAGTGTTCGTGAAAACCCGAAAGGGCGCGACCTCGTTAAAAAAAAAGAATAAAAAAAAATAAATAAAATACAAAATAAAAAGAACGGTATGTCCATAATCAAAGGGGGCACGGATGAAAACCCGAAAGGGCTCCGTGAGTAAAAACAGCAGGGCTACCGGCGAGTGTTTGTGAAAACCCGAAAGGGCGCAATCTCGTTAAAAGACACTTATAGGGTTTTCTCGACCTTGTAAGGAGAAACCACCTGCGTGAGATCCTTACGACTCACAAGGGAGAAACACACTTAGGGATCCTCACGATTCCTAAGGAGAAATTACACTTGCGAGATCCTCACGACTCGTAAGGAGAACTCTCTTATGGGACCCTCACGGCTCATAAGATTTGAAAGTCTTAAGTTACAGAGACCTGAACATGTTCTTAAGCAACCCCCACAACCTTGGATATGGCCCTATAAGTGGCTCAGTACTGACCCTTGTATACAATCCACGGGCACGAATGAACATTTCCCTAATCAAGTCCCACCCGTGACTGGGGATATGTCCATACGGTGAACAACCTTTGTAAGTCCTCTCGACTTATAAGGAGAAAACCCTTTTGTAAGATCCTTACGACTTATAGGGGAACATACACTTAGGAGTCCTCACGATTCCTAAGGAGAAAACGCACCTGCGAGATCCTCACGACTCGTAGGGAGAAATACCTTTGTGAGACCCTTACGGCTCATGAAGTCAAAAGCCTTAGTCGACAGGATCCTAACCCTGTTTGCTAAGCCACCTTTGTTCAATATCGACAGAGGCAAATGATGATTCGCTCTTGCCAATATTCCAGTTGTAGCGATGCTGATGCCTAAACGAGTATCAAATTCCAAGTCCTGTCATAGTAAATGATGATTCGCTCCTGGCAATATCCCAGTCGTAGCGATGCTGATGCCTAAACCGATATCAAATTCCAAGTCCTTTTACGGCAAGTGATGATTCGCTCCTGGAAATATTCCCGTCGCAGCGATGCTGATGCCAAGATTGGTATCAGATCCCAAATCCCCTACTCGCAAGAAAAAAATCAGCGAGCCAAAAAAAATGCATATGAAATAGCAGAAATGATGGTGCAACTTGCAACAAAATCAGCAAGTAAAAATGTATGCATACAAAAACAGCCGAAATGATTGGGCAACTCGCAATAAAAAGCAGCGAGTAAAAATAAAAAAATATAGCCGAAATGATTGGGCACCGCGAAAAATAGCCGAAATGATAGGGCAATCGCGACCTTCGCGATATAAAAGCTGAAATGATAGAGCATCGCGGAAAAAGAAATAAAATAAAAATGAAATTTCTGTCCTACAGGTGATGCTACATCAATCCCTGTATACAATCCAGGGGCGCAAACAAAGAAAGAGTCACGCTCCTCCTCCCCAGGTTTTATCAGAAGAAGAAGCCGAATCTCGACGGGCCACAAATAACCTAGAGATCATCTCAACACTCGTCTCATCACAGCGGACACATCATCATGCAAAGTGAAACAGCGGCAACTCCCAGTTCCATGACTCGACGATGTACTCCCACAGAGAGTCAAATCCCAACTCCGTGAAATGCGGATATAATCAACAAAATTCCTGGTCACGCAGAACACGGCAGTGAACCCGTGCGAAGCATCCAGAGCGGAGCCTAGTCCTCGCCTAACGCGGCAGTGAACCCGTGTAAAGCATCTAGAGCAAAATTCCTAGTCACGTGGAACACGGATAACGTCACTCTTTGACCCCGTGGAAAACGTCCAGAGCGGATCCTGGTCCTCGCAGAACACGACAGTGAACCCGTGTGAAGCATCCAGAGCGGAGTCTAATCCTCGCCTAACGCGGCAGTGAACCCGTGTGAAGCATCTAGATCAAAATTCCTGGTCACGTGGAACACGGATAGCGTCACTCTTCGACCCCGTGGAAAACGTCCAGAGCGGATCCTGGTCCTCGCAGAACACGGCAGTGAACCCATGCGAAGCATCCAGAGCGGAGCCTAGTCCTCGCCTAACGCGGCAGTGAACCCGTGTGAAGCATCTAGAGCAAAATTCCTGGTCACGTGGAACACGGATAACGTCACTCTTCGACCCCGTGGAAAACGTCCAGAGCGGATCCTGGTCCTCGCAGAACACGGCAGTGAACCCATGCGAAGCATCCAGAGCGGAGCCTAGTCCTTGCCTAACGCGGAAGTGAACCCGTGTGAAGCATCTAGTGCAAAATTCCTGGTCACGCAGAACGCGGATAACGTCACTCTTTGACCCCGTGGAAAACGTCCAGAGCGGATCCTGGTCCTCACAGAGCACGGCAGTGAACCCGTGTGAAGCATCCAGAGCGGAGCCTGGTCCTCGCAGAGCACGGCAGTGAACCCGTGCGAAGCATCCAGAGCGGAGCCTAGTCCTCGCCTAACACGGCAGTGAACCCGTGTGAAGCATCTAGAGCAAAATTCCTGGTCACGTGGAACGCGGATAACGTCACTCTTCGACCCCGTGGGAAACGTCCAGAGCGGATCCTGGTCCTCACACCAATATGGAGTGATCACCACCGCGACATTCGTCTCGATACAGCAGACGCGATACCAGCAAACGAAGCGAAGGCCAAATTCCTAGCTCCAGGATCTTAACGGTAAGTCATATAAAACTGGAAAGACAATCAGAGATCATCTCATACCAACATGGAGTGGTCACCACCACGACATTCGTCTCGATACAGCAGACGAAATGTCACTACAGCATCCTTCCTCCAACAGGATCCGGACACACCAAAGAAAACGAAGCGAAGGCCAAATTTCTAGCTTCAGGGTCTTAACGGTAAGTCATATAAAACCGGAAAGACAATCAGAGATCATCTAATACCAACATGGAGTGATCACCACCTCGACGTTCGTCTCGACACAGCAGACGCAACATCACCGAAACGAGTCACGGCAAAATCCCTGGTTCCAGACCTCGACGGTTCACCAGCAACCTAGAGACAACCGCGACATTCGTCTCGATACAGAGGACGCAATGCCACAAACGAAGCGAAGGCCAAATTCCTAGCTTCAACGTCTTAACGGCAAGTCATATAAAGCCTGAAAGACCATCAGAGATCATCCCACACCAGCGTGGAGTGGTCACCACCTCGACGTTCATCCCGATACAGCAGACGAGATGTCACGACAGCGTTCTTCCTCCGACAGGATTCGCACATGACAAAGCAAACGAAGCGAAGGCCAAATTCCTAGCTTCAACGTCTTAACGACAAGTCATATAAAGCCTGAAAGACAAATCGGAGATCATCTCGAACCAATGCGGAGTAGTCACCACCTCGACGTTCGTCTCGATACAGCAGACGCAACATCACCAAAAGGAGCCACGGCAAAATCCCTAGTTCCAAATCTCGACGGTTCACCAGCAACCTAGAGACAACCGCGACATTCGTCTCGATACAGAGGACGCAATGCCAGCAAAACGAAGCAAAGGCCAAATTCCGAGCTTCAGGGTCTTAACGGCAAGTCATATAAAGCCTGAAAGACTATCGGAGATCATCCCACACCAGCGCGGAGTGGTTATGACTCATCGGGGCTCTCCAAAATGAGCCTAACCTCAAGTAAAAAGCGGCATGGCAAATTCCTAGCGCTTGCTCTTCCGACGGTCAAACTGCCAAGGAGGATTGCTTGAAGACGTCTTGTCCAGCCCCCGAAGGGATCAGAGACACGGCAGTCGCAGGGCTACTCGAACAGCACGATTGCCTATCGATGGATACATCAGCCAATGCGACGGTACGACGGCCAAAACCCTAAGTACCACAGACCCTAACGGACTTCTATCGTAAAGAGCAGAGGTTAACTGTGACGTTAGGATATTCTTGCGAGATCTGCTCGATCTGTTTCGACTCGTGAGGAAATTGATGTCTTTGCGAGAACTTCTCGATTCGTTTCGACTCGTGAGATAAAGCCTTAGGCAGTAGGGATTAAAAAAAACCTGTTTCCTAAGCACTGGGACCCTGCAAGTCGGCCCAAAACGGTCTCTTGCATACCATCCATGGGTCTCACTCTCCAAAGTCGAATCTCGACAAGGAGGGAAACAACCGCTTACGGGTCCTCTCGACTCGTAAGAGGGAAAATTCTCTTATAGGATCCTTACGACCTATGAGAGAAAACACACTTAGGAGTCCTCACGACCCCTAAGGAGAAAATACACCTACGAGATCCTCTCGATCCGTAGGGAGAAAAGTCTTTATGAGACCCTCACGGCTCATAAAGTTGAAAAGTCTTAGGTGGCAGATCTTAACCCTGTAACCTAAGCCATCACCGCCCTGCAAAGAGGTCAAGATGGACCATTTATGAGCCACACTTGCCAAAGCTACATGCCACAGAAATGGAGAAGCTACTCATGAGCATATAAACTACTTCACGCCAGAGTAAGACATAAAAAATGGAAAGGGTGGGGCTCATGGGGATACGGGTTTGGAACTATATCTCTTAAGAGTCGAGATTTGAGTCAATGATAAATGACGACGCTTGTGTCCGCTCGTTATCTTCTCAGATCAAGATTCTGAAAGTAATATACCAACCCGAAATTGGTCATACGCTATACATTACTCTGCACTACTTCACCCACGTACATACTTACGTGGGCAAAGTAGTGGGGGGCATTTGTTCCCGCCAAAAATTTCTGCGCAAAGAGTCCAAGGTATCAAATGGCAACGATATGCTTAAGGAAATGCGAACCAGTATCTTCCGGGCTGTTTTTTGACAAATTCTCGAATGCGAAACAGATAAATTCTGATGGTATCGAAAGCGGCTCAAAAAACTCTTCGATTTGATATATTATAGGCCTCGTAATTCATCCGGGATCAAAAGTTATGGGGAATTACGTGTCCACACGTGATGGACTTTTAAGAACCCGCTGGAGGAGTTAAAAGATATAATAAAAACTCAGAAAAGACCCCAATGGGGCATCACGTGCTCACACGTGACCATGGGTCACGTGCAGACACGTGATGGGCTCTTAAAGCCTCTAAAATAATGAATAGAATTAAATTCTAAAATCTATTCCCTGATTAAAAATCAGAAGATACCTCAATGAGGTATCACGTGCTCACACGTGACCAATGGTCACGTGTTGACACGTGATGGTTAAAACAACAACATAAACAAGTGGCTGTTAGAGGAACCAATTTGGGGGTCACGTGCTCACACGTGACCAAGGGTCACGTGCCAGCACGTGACAGGCTTTGAAAGCCCTACAGTTTAATAGAATTAAAATTCTAAATTTCTCTAAAATCTTTCGAAATAGAATTAAAATTCTAAAAGCTTCTAAATCTTTCCAAACACAAAAGGTCTACGGGGACCGTTGGTTTAAAAATCTGAGGGTGATTAAAAATCACCAATTTATGGAATAATCTTGGACTTGGAAAGATTTCTCCCCTAAATCTAACCGAGATAACAAAGGGATATTTTTGGATTTAAAATCCAATGGTGAATAAAATTCACTTAACAATCTAAAGGCTCAGATTAATGATAAATATAAATCAAATCTCTCAACATATAAATCAAATCTCTAAATGAGAGATTTACTAAGCAAATTGATTCTTTTCCTTCTCCTATAAATATGAGCCAAGAAGAGAAGAGGGGGATCTACCTTGGAGAGAGAAGAACAGAGAAAGGAGAATTTAATTCTCAACAAAGAAAAACCCTAGGTGAGAAGGAAAAAAAGATCAAAACTTCAATAAAGAGAATTTAATTCTCAAAATCCAAGAGTTTAACTCTTATACAAAAAAGAACTTATTTCTTCTTCTGGTTGAAGATCTGCATAGAGCACATCTCCCCATAAGTTAATAATTTAATTCTCATCGGGTCGAGATCCTGCCATGCAGATCCTAAACTTAGAAGGGGAATTGAGTTTTGAGAATTTAATTCTCCTAAAACAAAATTAGGGTTTTACCCTAAATAAGAATTTAATATTTTCAAAATAGGAATTTAATTCCTCCAGAATCAAAATTAGGGTTTTGCCCTAAATAAGAATTTAATTCTTAAAGATAAGGAGAATTCAATTCTTAAAAGATCTCTGTGCATGAAAAGACTAAGGTCACGTGCCCCACGTGACCCCTGAACAGATCCCCCAAAATGAGAAGAGGAAAGCTTTGAGGCAATACCTCACGTGCTCCCACGTGACCCTCATTATATATGGAACAAAAGCAAAGGCAGAAACAATTCTGGGCGCTCTCACGTGACACCACGTGATCCCTAATAAATGTTCTAATAAATCAGGGCATGAGTATACGTCACGTGCCCACACGTGATGGCTATGAAAATTAAAAGTGTTTAACACTTGTTTGCAGAACAAAATAAAGGGGATCTGGCCCCACTTTTTGATGTCGTCACGTGCTCCACGTGACTTCCAAAACGCAGAAAGAAAAAGCAAAGGAAATGAAAGCTTTGGGCGCTCTCACATGTTATCACGTGACCCCTCAGCAAATGCTTTAACAATTAGCGCATAAATCCCCATCACGTGCCAACACGTGATGCTCTAAAATAAAGATGAAAAGTGTTTAACACTTATTCGCAAATTTGAGGATAAAACAAAAGGAGATCTGGCTCCACATTTATGGCGCCCTCACGTGTCCCCACGTGACCCCTAACAAATCTCTTTAATATCCAATGGATGGATGCCTATCACGTGCCCGCACGTGATGGCCAGAGAGTCAAAAAGTGTTTAACATTTATTTGCAGAACAAAGTAAAAGGAAATCTGGCCCCATCTTTAGATGCCTCATGTGCTCACACGTGATGGCCTGAAAGCTAAGTGTTTAACACTTATTTGCAGCCTTAAGGGTAAAATAAAGGAGTTTCGGCCTAATCTCAGGCGCCTCACATGACCCCACGTGACCACACCATTTTTAATGTTTACCACTATTTTTAAAGCGCATCACGTGGGAACACGTGATCGTTAAATACCTTCTAGTGTTAACACTATTTCAAAACCAACATAGCCCAAAATGGCTAAGTTTTTCCAGAGGCAGGATCCCCCTTTGATTGAACTTCAAATATACCCTTGTTTTCCAAACTTGATCATTTCACATGACATTCAAAGTAAACTCCAGAGCCATGATGAATGGTCAGTGCCTAATAAAAGACAAAATGTTGTCAGAACTCCCAAACCTCTGTTTAGCACTGCTGAATGACGGGGGTCTGAACCCAGACAAATGTCTAATGGCCCAAAGGGCCAATATTTCAAACATAATTGGACTTAGCCCAAACTGGCCATAAGTCCTCAAATCATCTTGAACTGAGCACATCTGCTCTTTCAACCAACTCATTGGTTCAGGGTACATCTCGAAACTCCTTTGATACCCGGCGTTGTAATTCCTCAACGTCTTCAAAGAGGTGACGGGTCCCGACAACCACACATCAACATGGACTGCGGGGTCCTTAAACCCGCGGACTTATGCGTCCTTAAACCAAGATACGGACTGCGAGGTCCTTAAACCCGCGGACTTATGCGTCCTTAAACTAACGGACTAATGCGTCCTTAAACACACCCATATGGACTGTGTGGTCCTTAAACCCATGGACTTATGCGTCCTTAAACTACCAATGGACCACCATGTCCCTAAACTGGCGATGGACCACTACGTCCCTAAACTGGAACTTGGACCACCATGTCCCTAAACTGGCAATGGAGCACCATGTCCCTAAACTGGAACAATAGAGCCCCAAATGCTCTTTTGTCGGATCTAAATGATCCCGTTTAAGTTGATCTTAGCCTCAAATATGGCTAACGTATTCTTAAACCCTCAAACATACTTTAGTCCCAAATTGGACTATAGATTCCCCAATCAACTTTGGTTCAAGGGTACATCTCTGAACTCCTCTGACATCTGTCGTTGTAATTCTTCAACGTCGTCAGAGAGGTGACGGGTCCCGATGGCCATACTGGTAATGGACCACTATGTCCCTAAACTGGAACAACAGAGCCCCCAAATGCTCTTTTGTTGGATCTAAACGATCCTGTTAAGTCGATCTTAGTCTTAAATTAGACTAACGTATCCTTAACAACCTTTTGAGTTGATCTTAGCCTCAAATATGGCTAACGCATCCTCAAACCAAAACCCCAAACCCAAATCTAAGAAAATACGGATTTGGACTGATCCACGCCCTACGGGCGACGACATAACTCAGTCTCCGTATACAATCCACGGGCAACCAAAAACAAAACAAACACACACGACACGAAGTGACCATCTGGAGAAGGAGAAAGTTGTTACCGCAATGCGGTAGCGTAATTAACTGCAGGGGCTTGCGTCTGCAGGGAAGAGCGTCCCCACAATCAAAAACCCCTCAAACGAGGGGGAATCTGACGAAGTCTGCTACATCGGACGAATCCATCTAAACCTCCGATACACGGTGCCATAAATCAACTTGGCATCTTCGGAGAGGTGGACGGATAGCACCTATTAGCATCTGCCCCGAACCTCAGGCGAGACGTCCATGTCTCGGCCGCCGTTCGGAGGGGAACAGTGCCCGACAGCTGGTACGGAGCCCAGAAGATGATGTCTTATTTGGGTCTAAAGTGCGAGAAGATTCAAGCATGTCCTAAAAATTGTGTGTTGTACCGGAAAGAGAATTCAGCTTTGAAAGAGTGTCCAACATGCGGAGAGGCCAGGTATAAGCCGAAAGATTCTGATAAGAAGCCTGATATACCTGTCAAGATAGCACGATACTTTCCCATAACACAGAGGCTACAGAGGCTATTCAGATGCAAGAAAACAGCCGAGGCAATGATTTGGCATCACCGTGCTCCTCCAAGTGAAGATGGAAAAATGAGCCATCTAAGAGATTCACCGGCATAGAAGGATTTCGATTGGAGGCACGCAGTATTCAGTAGCGATCCTCGCAATGTCCGGCTCGGACTGGCTAGTGATGGTTTCTGCCCATTCAACTATATGGATGGAAGTCACAGCACATGGCCCGTTGTAATGATAATTTATAATCTGCCGCCTTGGTTGGCTATGGACCAATCATACTTTATGATGCCTCTTCTTATCGACGGACCAAACTCACCGGGAAACAATATCGACATCTATCTCCGACCTCTGATCGAGGAGCTAAAATTTTTGTTCATTGATGGTGTAGAGACATACGATGCAAACACAAAAACAACCTTCATACTGCGTGCGACTTTAATGTGGACAATTAATGACTTTCCTGCATATGGAATGCTATCAGGTTGGTTCGTACATGATCACAAAGCATGTCCTCATTGCCATCAACACACAATATCGAAATTCTTGAATTTTAGCAGGAAGGTTTGTTATTGCGGCCATCGACATTTCCTGCCTCTAGACCATCCCTACAGGTTAGACGTTGTTCACTTTGATGGTCATCATGAGCTTCTTGGACCTCCAGCCCCATTTTTCGGAGAGGACGTGACTGCTCAGTGGGATGGTTATAATAATGTGACCTTCGGGATGGATCCGACAAAACATGTCAAACCACCATTTTGGAACAAGTTAAGCATTTTCTTCGAGCTTCCGTACTGGTCAAAAAATTTAGTGCGCCATTGTCTGGACGTCATGCATATAGAGAAGGGAGTATCAGAGCACATACTCAACTTGCTTCTTTATAAAGACGGGAAATCGAAAGACAACCTGAATGCTCGGATGGATCTACAGGAGTGGGGAATAAGAAGTGAATTGCATCCTAGACCGATAGCGGGTAAACCAGGCAAGTTTGTACTTCCCAATACCGCTTATCATATGTCACAACCGGAGAAGAAAAGATTCCTGCAGGTGTTGCATGATTTGAAATTTCCCACAGGTTTCTCAGGATCATTCAGTAAGAAAATAAAAATTGTGAAAGGCAAGATCGATGGGCTGAAAAGTCATGATCACCATGTTATTGTGGAGCACCTTCTTCCATTAGCCCTCAGGACTTCTCTCTCCGAATCGGTTGGTCTAGTAATCAACGACCTATGTTGTTTTTTCAGAGAGTTGTGTGCTAAAACACTGGAGGTTGTGACGCTGGATAAACTAGAAAATTCTATTGCGTTGATACTTTGCAAGTTTGAGCGTATTTTCCCACTGTCATTCTTCGATATCATAATACACTTGACGGTTCATCTTGCAACTGAGGCTAAGTTAGCCGGACCGGTACAATATCAATGGATGTATCCCGTCGAGAGGTACGTGGAATTTTTCGTTTCGCGCAATTTTTAAAATTATTGTTGTCCTGTATGCCCGTATTTATTTATTCAACATATTTTCTTTAGGTACCTCTACACTCTTAAAAAGTACATACGCAATAAAAATCGACCAGAGGGTTCTATCATGCAAGGTTATCTTCTTGATGAAGCAACCACATTTTGTTCCCGCTATCTGGACGAGAACATTGAGACAAGACTTAACCGGCCTCGAAGAATTCAAGACGGGCCATATGGTAAAGAAGATTATAAGAGGGTAGTCACTATGTTTATCAACAAGATATACCGGTTTATCTTGCTTAATTGCGCATGTCTTGAACAAATTAGAGAGTAAGTTTTTTTGGATTAATTGTTATATTTGTATTTGTGTGTGTATGAAATGATATAATATTAATGTCACCATTATTTGTCGAAAACAGAATTCATTTTAACGAGATACGTAAGGGGCATCCTGATTGGAACGAAGAACGATTGAAAAAATATCATCAGGATAATTTTTGTGATTGGGTCACAGATCATGTAAGTTATTCGAATAACATGTTATTGCTATCAGTTTTAATCTAAACTTATATCGTTATATATTTGTCGTAAATTTTGTTTTGTTAGATCCACGATCCGAACTTGTCTGCATCATTTGAGAGTGATCCAAGATATTCAGCTCAATTTCCTAGTATGGAGATTGCATATTATAAAGGATTCGGTGTCCTTGGATACAAATTCGAAGTTAAGGACATAGAAACATCTAGAACCACTCAGAATAATGGGATTGTGACGGTAGGATCGAACGGTGTGATTTATTATGGGTACTTAAATTGTATACTCGGCATCCACTATCCCGGACGATCAGAACCCTTTTATATATTCCAGTGTACTTGATACGATACGCGAACCGATACGGATAAGTGGAGAAGCAATCTTAGGACTTGGAAAGATGAATATGGATTGACCAGTGTGAACACACTTCGATTTTACGGTCAGGAAGATCCGTTTATCTTTCCGAACCAAGCGTTCCAACTATACTACTCACAGTGTTTGAAGCATCCGGGATGGAGTGTCGTATGCCGTTGGAAACCTAGGGATGTCTACGATATCCCAGAATTCGAGGACAGCGATAAGGATGAAGAAGAGAGAAGGCTTAGAGTGCTCCGACCGTCTGTTTCGAAGGACGGGTTGTCTTCGGCCGATCATGAAGTTACATGGGTTAGAAATGATATCGATGATGAAATCCAAGTAGATATGTTTAATGCGCCCACGAAACGAAAAAGGTTATCGGTAATGTTATATTATTACTTCACATTTTACGATCTATACATATATAGTCAATACTTGTAATGATTGTCTAATGCATCCACGAACCGTTTATCTAGATTTCATGACGATAACGGGAGCAGCGAGGGACGGCAGGAGCTCCAGTCGCGGCACCGACAGAGGCAGAGGCAGAGCAGTTCTGCCGCCCGGAGAGCTGCGTAGGGAGCTTCAGAGGGCCGGTCTTGCACCAGATCGGAGACCCCTTCAGATGCCTCCTTCTGTATGGACTTTGCCATACCTCCAGGTATATTGCACGCATATCCATTTTGAATGTAATATTATAGATATTGATGCCTGTTCATGTCAAAATTACTTATATTGTCAATGTTTGATTGTCTAGTTGTTGGTGATGCGTCCACCTCAGGGACTGAGGCCACTCCCGCACCTCCAGGTATGTTTATATACCATATAGTGCATGTATATTGATTTAGAATGCTATATCATAAATATACACACATTCCTTTTGCTCTTACTTAGATAGTAATTTTTTTTATTGTCTAGCTGTAGGTGGTGACACCACCGCACCTGCGGGTATGTTTATATATCCTATAGTGCATGCATATTGATTTAGAATGTTATATTATTGATCTACACATTCTTTTTGCAATTACTTATATAATCTATTTTTAATTGTCTAATTATAGGTGGTGCGTCCACATCTGACGCAAGTGCCACTCCTGCCACTTCCGTACCCTCCGCATCGTCTGTAGGTTAGTATGAATAAATATAAAATATTTATTCATTTTACATATCCTCTATAGAATAAATATGAACTTCATGAACTCCTGCCACTTCAATGTTTATTTTCTAGTTGGAGGGGATGCGTCCGCATCCGGGACACCGGCTGTTCCTCACCGGAGGAACTATCGTCCCGCTCGTGCTGCTGCCCGGGCCCAGGCTCGTGCTTTAGTTACCGGAGGTATATATCATACTTCAATTTTCGTTTAACCTTGATTTCTTAATACAACTTTGTCTTAATATTGATTGTCTTGATATTTCTTGCAGACGCAGGGCCTCCCCATTCCCAGAGGGGGACTTGAGGCCCGAATCAGTCCCACAGGCTGAGGCCTGACAGAGCTAGGGGGAGGCAGCATTCCCCCTCTTTTTACCCATGATTATCGCTATACCGGCGATCATACCAAGAGGTTCGGCCGGTATATGGGGGATGAGAGCCGGCTCATGAAGAACCATCCACTTCACGTTGAGCGGGGCGACCAGCACCGATGCTCATTCGCCCTCTTCTTTGATCAGGCTCGGGTATTAATATATATTTTCATTTGATTTATCCAATATATTTATTATTAACACTTGCATTCTAATAACAATGTTTTTTTTTGTATTTTCAGTTGGATTACGATTTTCAGCTTGTACCCGATCCTGATCACCATGGGAGGGTGCTCGACCTTCATGCTTTGTACAATGGCCTGATGAAGAACATGCAGACCAAGGTCCGATACAACATGAATGAGCTGAAAGCCGACTGCTACTCCCTGTGGATGGCGACCCCCGAGGCAGAGAGAGCAACCCTCCTATCTACTCCGGCCTTTGCGAGAGTCGACGTAGAGATATGGTCTCTATTGTGCGAATATTTCGACTCTCAACGCAAATAGGTATGTATTTTAAATGTAATTCATTGTTTAGTATATAATTTATTTTTTTGTGTTCCTTAATTAGAAAACTAAATGTGAATGTGTTGTGCAGAAACAGGCCGCTCAAAATATAGAGAATAGGAAGTCGGCGAAGAGGGGTTGTCCCACTTATACAGATGGCTCGAGAAATATTAGTCGAGCCATGGAGTTATCGGTAAATTACAATAGACCTGCCTTTGTGATATAATGCAATATTAAGAGTTATTTTCTAATATATCTAATATTAAGAGTTATTTTCTAATATTGTAGAGAGCTCAGACCCTGGCGCAAGGTGGTACACCGAGCGTGCTGTCCGCATATCTTGCCGTCCACGGCACCTCGACAGATCCCGCCACGGACGAGCTTCGATACCCCAACGTCGCTACCCAGGAGTATTGCGTACGTGTTAATATTTATTCAACCCCTATTTGAAATTTTAGTTTTGAAAGGCTCAAATTTAAATGATATACTTATATTTTACTGGTTAATGTGGGTGTAGGAGCGGGTGGTTAAGCAGGCCGAGGCATCGGGGATCGATTTTACCGGACAGAGCTATCCGATGCTGCTGACCCCAGTCCTGAACGCCGCATACGGAGGGCACCACGGAGGTTGGGAGAGAGGCCGGGGACTGGGCCCTAGCAGGGCCCATATGAGGTTGGACTCTACCCCGGCGGTTACTTCTTCCGTCTCTAGTGAGCGACATTTCCAGCAGGAACTGGAGAGCTTGAAGGCCACCGTTCAGGAGTTGAAGGAGATGCGGATATGTATACTACTTAATAGTAAAATATTATGTCATATTATAGATAGCAACATATCCAATATTAGTACGTAGCCTGAGCTTATTTGGTTGTAGACTTAAGTTTGATTAATCATACATACATATCTAATTAAAATAAACTACGGTTTTCCAAACTAGATATCCAAACGAGGCCTAAGTCTCTAAGTATACATAGATTGGGGTTTCGAAATAACTTGATAATGATACGAATTCGAATAATACACAGTTCTTACTCGCTTATTACACACGTAGGTCCAGACGCGACAGGGTATATCGGCCGAGCCTCCACATGCATCTCCTTCGGCTGCGGCTCCACAAGCCACTACATTGGCTGCGGTTCCGCAGACAGCTCCTATAGCTCCACCGTCCGCTCAGACTCCCGCAGCCGCCCCTCCGCAAGCCACTATCTCGACGGCGGCTGCGCAGACCACATCGCCAGCTCCACAGCCCGCTCAGACTCCCGCACGTTCCGCATTGCATGATTTATTGACCGAGGAGCAGGCACGCCAGATTCTAGCGTTTATCAGAGGTGGAGCTGGACCGAACTAGGGTAGCTTTTTTATTCTTATATTTTAAACATGTATTTATTTATATGATACATATTGTACTACATTTTGGACGATATTGATATTGGTGGTGTTTGCGTGTTTATATTGATATCATATTTTGCTTGTTAGTTTCTTTTGTATATTATGCGTGAGATGTGATTATGAATACTGCGATATATATTCTGCGTGATGATTAATTTTATATATGATCGATGTATATATTATTGTGCACAGGGCGAGAAAAAAATAGGCAGTAGCCCTTTTTTTTAAAAAAACCTGATAATATGTGCCTACGGATTTAACCGTAGAGCCCACCGTTGCCCCTACGGATTAATCCGTAGGGCCTAACAATGTACCCACAGATTTATCCGTAAGGGTAAAATATCAGGATACCTGATATTTTGCCCCTATGATCTCAGTATTAGGGGTTACGAATGCCCCTACGGATATATTCGTAGGGGCAAAATATTGCCCCTACACAGGTATCCGTAGGAACAAAATATCAGGATACCTGATATTTTGTCCCTACGGATATATACCTACGTACTTATCCATAAGGGCAACTACTTGGCCCTACGGATAAGTCCGTAGTGACACCTAATCTATTTTATAAAATCGTAAATAAAATAAATTTTCTGTCCCTACAGCCTAATCCGTAGGGAAAACCGGACCTACACATAACTCCGTAGGGGCAATTTTTAGTCCGTAGGGACATGTTCAAGACTTCGACTTGCACCTACGGCGTTTGTACCTACATGGTATTTTCTTGCCCCTACGAATATATCCGTAGGGGCAGTGGTTTGCTCCTACGGATAAATCCTTAGGGGCAACCCTTATTTGTAGTAGTGGATATTTAATTATTAAGGATCCTCAATAATTGTGCCCGTGGGTGTTAGGTTTTTTTGGGACCCATGTTTTTCTTTATTGCTAGGATTTGAAGTTATATATTCTTAACCTTAATTTTAATCAAGGATTGATCGGAGAATCAAAAAAAAATTAATTAATTAAAATTAAGCCAATCCTTTCCTAGACGATTTCCAAGCTTGTTTTTCTAAACTATTTCAAGCATAGACAAATGCAGTATTTACACGTTGTTCCCGCCAAAATTTCTACGCAAAGGAGCCCAAGGTATCAAATGGCAGCAATACGCTTAAGGAAATGTGAACCAGTATCTTCCGGGCTGTTTTTTGACAAACTTCCGAATGAGAAACAAATAAATTCTGATGGTATCGAAAGCGGCTCGAAAATCCCTTCGATTTGATATATTATGGGCCTCGTAATTCATCCGGGATCAAAAGTTATGAGGCATTACGTGTCCGCACGTAATGGACCTTTAAAAACCCGCTGGAGGAGTTAAAAGATATAATAAAAACTCGGAAAAGACCCCAATGGGGCATCACGTGCTCACACGTGACTATGGGTCACATGCAGACACGTGATGGGCTTTTAAAGCCTCTAAAACAATGAATAGAATTTAATTCTAAAAGTCAGAAATTACCTCAACGAGGTATCACGTGTTTACACGTGACCAATGGTCACGTGTTGACACGTGATGGTTAAAACTGAAATATAAATAAGCGGCTGAGAAAGGAACCCAATTGGGGGTCACGTGCTCACACGTGACCAAAGGTCACGTGCCAGCACGTGACTGGCTTTAAAAGCCTTATAATTTAATAGAATTAAATTCTAAATGTTCTGAATCTTTCCAAATGAAAAAGAATTATATGAACCGTTGGATTAAAGATCCAAGGGTGATTAAAAATCACCAATTTATGGAAAAATCTTAAATAAGGAAAGATTCCCCCTAAATCTAACCGAGATAACAAATAGAATATCATTTGGATTTAAAATCAATGGTGAATAAAATTCACTTAACAATCTAAAGGCCCAGATTAATGATGAATGCAAATCAAATCTCTCAACATACAAATCAAATCTCTTAATGAGAAATTTGCTAAACAAATTGATTCTCTGCCTTCTCCTATAAATAGGAGCCAAGAAGAGAAGAGAAGGGATCTTTTTTTTTTGGAGAGAAAAACAGAGTGAGGAGAATTTAATTCTCAAGAGAAAAAAGAAACAGAGAGAGGAGAATTTAATTCTCTGCAAAAGAAAAACCCTAGGTGAGAAAAAGGAAAAGATTAACTTCAAAAAGAGAATTTAATTCTCAAAATTCAAGAGTTTAACTCTTATAAAAAAAAAAGAACTTAGTTCTTCTTCTGGTTGAAGATCTGTACAGAGCACATCTCCCCATGGGATGAGAATTTAATTCTCATCGGGTTGAGATCATGCCATGCAGATCCTAAACTTAGAAGGGGAATTGAGTTTTGAGAATTTAATTCTTCTAAAACAAAACTAGGGTTTAACCCTAATCAAGAATTTAATTCTTTTACATATCTGGGAATTTAATTTCTTTGAAAAGAAATCAGGGTTTTATCCTAAATAAGAATTTAATTCTTTCACGATAGGAATTTAATTCCTCCAAAATCATAATTAGGGTTTAACCCTACAAAGAATTCAATTCTTAAAAGATCTCTGTTCATGAAAAGAACTAGGGTCACGTGCCCCCACGTGACCCTTAAAAAGATCCCCTGCAAAGAACTTTGAAGCATCACCCCACGTGCTCCCACGTGACTCCCAAAACGCAGAAAGAAAAAGCAAAGGGAATGAAAGCTTTGGGCGCTCTCACGTGTTATCACGTGACCCCTCAACAAATGCTTTAACAATTGGCGCATAGATCCCATCACGTGCCAACACGTGATGCTCTAAAATAAAAATGAAAGTGTTTAACACTTAATAGCAGAACGAAGAAAGGAGTTTCGGCCCAATCTCAGGCACCTCACGTGCCCCACGTGACCTCTGAAGCACAAAGAATAGAAAAGAGCTCTGGGGCGCCCTCACGTGTCATCACGTGACCCCTAATGAGCAGTATAACGCACAGACCATGGGCTTTCATCACGTGCTCGCACGTGATGGCCGTCAGAACTAAAGTGTTAAACACTTACCTGCAGAATAAAATAAGGGGAATCAGGGCGCTCTCACGTGTCCACACGTGACCCCTCTCTCCTTAGTGTTTAACACTAATCTGAAGACTTTGTCCTCAGTGTTTAACATTGATTTTCTTAGTGTTTAACACTAGTTTGGAAAACTCTATTTGCAGTGTTTAACACTGATTTGCTTAGTGTTTAACACTAATTTGAAAACTCTGTTCCCAGTGTTTAACACTGATTATCTTTTAGTGTTTAACACTAACTTGCTAATCTTATTCCCAGTGTTCAACACTGTTGGTCTTTAGTGTTTAACACTAGCTTTAGCCCAATTGGCTAAGTTTCTTGAGGCAAAGCCTCTCCTTCAATGGACCAACAGAGGGCCAATATTTCAAACATAATTGGACTTAGCCCAAACTGGCCATAAGTCCTCAAATCATCTTGAACTGAGCACATCTGCTCTTTCAACCAACTCATTGGTTTAGGGTACATCTCTGAACTCCTCTGATATTTGTCGTTGTAATCCTTCAACGTCTTCAGAGAGGTGACGGGTCCCGACAACCACATATCAACACGGACTGTGGGGTCCTTAAACTCATGGACTTATGCGTCCTTAAACCAAGATACGGACTGTGGGGTCCTTAAACCCGTGGACTTATGCGTCTTTAAACTAACGGACTAATGCGTCCTTAAACACACCCATATGGACTGTGGGGTCCTTAAACCCATGGACTTATGCGTCCTTAAACTACCAATGGACCACTATGTCCCTAAACTGGAAATGGACCACCATGTCCCTAAACTGGCAATGGACCACTACGTCCCTAAACTGGCAATGGACCACCACGTCCCTAAACTGGCAATGGACCACCATGTCCCTAAACTGGCAATGGACCACTATGTCCCTAAACTGGAACAATAGAGCCCAAATTCTATTTTGTCGGATCTAAACTTTGATCTTAGTCTCAAATTAGACTAACGCATCCTTAACAAATGTTTAAGTTGATCTTAGCCTCAAATATGGCTAACGAATCCTTAAACCTTCAAACAGACTTTAGTCCCAAATTGGACTACAGATCCCCTAATCAACTTTGGTTCAAGGGTACATCTCTGAACTCCTCTGACATCTGTCGTTGTAATCCTTCAACGACGTCAGAGAGGTGACGGGTCCCGACGGCCATACATTCAATGGACCACTATGTCCCTAAACTGGAACATTAGAGCCAATTGCTCTTTTGTCGGATCTAAACGATCCCGTTAAGTTGATCTTAGTCTCAAACTGGACTAACGTATCCTTAACAAATGTTTGAGTTGATCTTAGCCTCAAATATGGCTAACGTATCCTCAAACCAAAACCCCAAACCCAAATCTAAGAAAACACAGATTTGGACTAATCCACGTCCTACGGGCGACGACATAAATTGGTCTCCGTATACAATCCACGGGCAACCACAAATAAAACAAACACCCACGACACGAAGTGACCATCTGGAGAAGGAGAAAGTTGTTACCGCAATGCGGTAGCGTAATTAACTGCAGGGGCTTGCGCCTGCAGGGAAGAGCGTCCCCACAATCAAAAACCCCTCAAGCGAGGGGGAATCTGACGAAGTCTGCTACATTGGCCGCATCCGTCTAAACCTCCGATACACGGTGCCATAAATCAACTTGGCATCTTCGGAGAGGTAGACGGATAGCACCAATTAGCATCTGCTCCGAACCTCAGGCAAGACGCCCGCGTCCCGGCCGCCGTTCGGAGGGGAACAGATTCTGGCACGCCCGGTGGGACCTTTTCCTCTTTCCACTCCACACTTCGTGTGTCGTGTTCGCGAACGAATCGCGGTTTGCTGTGGTTGCCTGTGGATTCGAGGTACTAAGATTTGGTGTCTTGCTCCGTGCAGAAAACAGAAGATCAATGGCTTCAAACTGCACTACCTGCAACTGCAACTCTCGCTCCGTCCTTGCTGGAGGAGTGACTTATGGGCCCCAAGCGGCCTCCCTTTTCAAAATGCCAGTGGAGCAGGTAACTCAAGCCACCGCTGGACTATTCTTCGAGACCCTGCTCCCACCAATGAGCTTCAATGTCCCAATGACATCGCAAGAAGCTCCAAAGAAGTCGGTTTTCGATTGGCTTGCTACTGCCGCGGCCCCTCTCAACGGGTCGCCCAACTTCAATACCTCAGTTTTCAATAGACTGGGCCAGAACGTCTATAATCCCGTGATACCCGAAGCTGCCATCCCAAAGCGGATAGCCATCCCGGCTCAAGCGGACAAAATTATCGGAAAGGCTCCTCCTTCCAAGAAGTCAGTTTTTACAAGGCTGGCCATTCCAGTTGCTGCTCCAGGCGAGGTTCTCAAAGCTGCTTCCCCTGCCCAGAGGTCTGTCTTTGACAGATTAGGCATTGCTTCTCAACGGGTGTCAGTCTTCGACAGACTAGCACCAATAACGGTCTCTCCTCAAAGTAGGGGGCATGACGAAGTCGCCCCTACGGCCGAAACAACTCCATCCGCACGACACGCTCGACGTCGCCACTGGCGCCGAGTAAGGAAGGCTGGGGGCAACTCCCCCTCTGGATTTACTCCACCAGCTCCAACGGTGGGGATCGATGCTGCTGTTCCAACCGGGAACAGCTTTGAATTGCTGAACACGGTGCGCAGAAACTCTCCTACCGCCGTACTAAAAAGATCCCCTCCTCCGATGGGAAATGTTGCGGAAACCAAGCCAGAACAGTCCTTTCAGCGGCTGTCCTCTAAAATCTACAAGGTCTGGCGTCATGTCCAAGACTCGGTGATTGATCGAAATTTCTCCCCCCAGCAAAAGAAGCTGAAGGTCCGGCAGGAAGAAAACCGTCCTGTTAAGCCACAAAAGATGACGACTACTTGGGTGCTCACGACAGCGGCCCCCTCAACGTCAACCACTCAGAAAAGAAGGAGGCCAGAGAAAGCCCCAGTAAACGTGGAAGACCACAAAGACGCTAAACCCAAACGCCCCAAGTCTGTGGGCATGGTGGTGCACACCGTATACATGGCTTCTGGAAAGGAGGAAAGCCGTGCTTTGACGGGTCACCGACCGCTCACCCGATCCATGACGAAAACCCAGAAGCAGCAACAGAAGCTTCAGGAGATGATGATTGCAATGGCCGCTCTCACCGAGCCAAAAGAAAGCTTGGAGGCATTGTCAGAACAGCGTCACGAACAGGAAACTGACGCTGACTTCCTACGCAGAGTCCTCGAAAAGAAGAACAGAGAGGCAGCAGAACAAGCTGCCAACATAAAACAAATGGCGCTTCTCTTCCAAGACATGGTGGGAATGATGTTACAGCCGGACCCTCCAGTTGAAGACCCCCCGATCATTACTGAAGATGATAGAGGAGAGACATCTAATCCGCCTCCGACTCTTTCAACAGCCAAAGATGAAACCATTTCCAAGACCGCACTGAATGACTGTATAGCTCAGCAAATACGAGCTCATCAGGCGAGTGAAGCAGCCAGCCAAGTCGTCAAAGCTGGGCGACCATACCCGGGCTGGTATGACCAAATCAGCTACCCGCCGAGATATACGATCCCTAAATTCCATGTGTACAAGGGGACGGGAAATCCGCATCAGCACGTCGCTCAATTTAGAGCCATGTGCGGCAACACTGGAGGTGATGATAAATTGCTGCTCCGCCAGTTTGTTGGCAGCCTGTCGGAAACGGCATTTGAGTGGTACTCTGAACTCCCAAATGACTCTATCAAGACATTTACGGAGATGGAGCTGCTGTTTACACAAAGATTCGCGAGTGCTAGCGGACGCACCCCGATCACGGCACTGATTAATGCCAGGGTAAGGCCAGGCGAGACGTAGGTTCAATACGCGACACGATGGCGGAATCTATGGTCGAAGTGCGAACAACGCATCGAAGAAGCACCTGCGGTAGGCATGTTCGTGGGCACTCTTGATCCGCAAGCGACCATCTCGCAATTCATGATGTTCTTCAAGCCAACTACTTTCCAGGCTTTGATTGACAAGTTGGCCCAAATGGATCAGATGGATCATAGATCATCTCCTTCAAAGACGGACCCTCGGAATGAAAAGGAGAAAGGGAAAGCAACTTTCGTCGCTAATACTCAACAACAGTCGAGCAACTTAAAGCCGGTTGTCTGTCAAAACAATATGCGTACACGCCCATCCCTCGAGGAGAGACTGGGACGTCCTTACTCGTTTCCTCAGGATAAGACGAGAAGACTGTTCGAGCTGGCAGTGCGCAACAGACTCATCAATCTGCCAAGTCCAAAACGTCCGTTGCAACCAGGCGATGTCAACGATCCCAATTATTGCCCTTACCACCAAACGGTAAGTCACCCGATCGAGGATTGCTTCGTCTTTAAGGGATGGATCGAGGATCAGTACCTACAAGGAAAGTTCGCGCTGTCTGAAAAGTGGAAAGTAAACCCACCACAGCCGCACACTCCAAAGAAGACGGACGCACCGGGGGCAACTTGCCACGTGATCTCCCACTCATTTACGGACGATGGAAAAACTCCTTGCACTGAGAAACTGGGGGCAGAGCCTGAGCCGGAACTCGTATGGCCGTCAGACGAAATGATCGACGCTTTTCTAGATGAGATTCGTCTAAAAAGTAAAGCTGATCGGGAGTACGAGATGACCATATTTGAAAAGGCCAAACACCGGCGACTGGACAAAAGGGTCGAAACACTCCCACCATATCAAAGTACATCCGCCGCAAATGAAAACAGGATCAAGACAAGGAAACGATTCGCCAAAGCCATATCAATGGGGATGAGGCTGCCCTCTTTCAGAGAAAATTCTCCTGGTGGTATACATTTTGATGAAACGGACGTACACCCTAACTTCTGCTTATATCATCAGAGGATCGCACATCCTACTGAAGACTACAACTCTTTTAAGTGTTGGTGGCAAGGATATGTCGCTCATAGACAACACGTCAATAGAATAAAGCGGGAAGCTCGTAGACAGCGAAAAAATACGACAGATAAGCATAAAAGAGTTGCCGGCAATTGTCATAGGGACGAGCCCGGGGGATCACGAGTTCTCACCTTTGGAAGCGATTCTGACGAAGAAGCCGCCCTCAACCCTCTCTTCAAGGAATTCATTTCTAAAACAAAAGAATTGAAGAGTTGCGAGAACGTTCAGCCGTACAATCTCACGCTACCCGGAAAGAATCTCGGACCCGCAAACGACGGAGCAAACGAAATGAGAAAGGAAAAAGAAAAAACGGCCTTTGTTGCCAACACTCAACAACAGCCGAGTAACCCGAGACCGTTTTGTCGTCAAAACAACAAGCCGCGATACCTCAATGAGAAGTTGAAACGTCCTTACTCGTTTCCCAAAGATAAAACAAAGAGATTGTTCGAGCTAGCAGTGCGCAGCGGGCTCATCACTCTGCCAGATCCAAAACGTCCATTGCAACCAGGTAACGTTAACAATCCTAACTATTGTCCCTACCACAGAGTAATGGGTCACCCACTCGAAAATTGCTACGTCTTCAAAAACTGGGTTGAAGACCAATACCAACAGGGCAAGTTCGCGCTGCCCGAAAAGTGGAAAGTAAACCCGCCACAGCAACACGCTCCGAAAAAGGTGGATATGCCGGGGGCATCATGCTCATTCATAGGGAAAGCCCCATAGACCGAAAAGTCAGTAAACTAGAGATTCGCCTCAAATACGGCGACGACGGACCACTACGTCCTAAAACTGGATATGGACCGAAACGTCCTTAAACTAACGGCGGACCGCAATGTCCTAAAACTTGCAAATGACCGAAACGTCGTTAAACTACTCCCAACCCGCAGCATCTTCAGGCTGGCGTGGTAAAATAAAAAATAAAAAAACAAAAAAACAAAAAAACAAAAAAAGGTACGTCCACAAGCAAAATGGGCACGGATGAAAACCCGAAAGGGCTCCGTGAGTAAAAACAGCAGGGCTACCGGCGAGTGTTTGTGAAAACCCGAAAGGGCGCAACCTCGTTCAAAAAAAAAAAGAATAAAAAAATAAAAAAAAATAAAAAGAATGGTATGTCCATAAGCAAAGGGGGCACGGATGAAAACCCGAAAGGGCTCCGTGAGTAAAAACAGCAGGGCTACCGGCGAGTGTTTGTGAAAACCTGAAAGGGCGCAACCTCGTTAAAAGACACTTACAGGGTCCTCTCGACCTTGTAAGGAGAAACCACCCGCGTAAGATCCTTACGACTCATAAGGGAGCAACACACTTAGGGATCCTCACGATTCCTAAGGAGAAATTACACTTGCGAGATCCTCACGACTCGTAAGGAGAACTCTCTTATGGGATCCTCACGGCTCATAAGATTTGAAAGTCTTAAGTTACAGAGACCTGAACCTGTTCTTAAGCAACCCCCACAACCTTTTGGCCCTACAAGCGGCTCAATACTTACCCTTGTATACAATCCACGGGCACGAATAAACATTTCCCTAACCAAGTCCCACCCATGACTGGGGATATGTCCATACGGTGAACAACCCTTATAAGTCCTCTCGACTTGTAAG
Organism: Agapanthus africanus; assembly: GCA_030015575.1. Taxonomy (NCBI): domain Eukaryota; kingdom Viridiplantae; phylum Streptophyta; class Magnoliopsida; order Asparagales; family Amaryllidaceae; genus Agapanthus; species Agapanthus africanus. The sequence continues at coordinate 108,020,447 of CM057338.1, read as the reverse complement.
GAGAAAACCCTTTTGTAAGATCCTTACGACTTACAGGGGAACATACACTTAGGAATCCTCACGATTTCTAAGGAGAAAACACACCTACGAGATCCTCACGACTTGTAGGGAGAAATACCTTTATGAGACCCTTACGGCTCATGAAGTCAAAAGTCTTAGTTGACAGAATCCTAACCCTGTTTACTAAGCCACCTTTGTTCAACATCGACAGAGGCAAATGATGATTCGCTCATGGCAATATTCCAGTTGTAGCGATGCTGATGCCTAAACCAGTATCAAATTCCAAGCCCTGTTACGGCAAATGATGATTCGCTCCTGGCAATATCCCAGTTGTAGCGATGCTGATGCCTAAACCCGTATCAAATTCCAAGTCCTGTTACGGCAAATGATGATTCGCTCCTGGAAATATTCCAGTCGCAGCGATGCTGATGCCAAGATTGGTATCAGATCCCAAATCCCCTACTCGCGAAAAAAAATATCAGCGAGCCAAAAAAAAAATGCATACGAAATAGCCGAAATGATGGGGCAACTTGCAAACAGAATCAGCAAGTAAAAAATGTATGCATAAAAAATAGCCGAAATGATTGGGCAACTCGCAATAAAAAGCAGCGAGTAAAAATAAAATAAATAGCCGAAATGATTGGGCACCGTGAAAAATAGCCGAAATGATTGGGCAATCGCGACCTTCGCGATATAAAAGCTGAAAGGATAGAGCATCGCGGAAAAAAAAATTCTGAAAGAATGAAACTTTTCGCCCTACAGGTGAGATCACATCGATCCCTGTATACAATCCAGGGGCACAAACAAAGAGGGAACCTTACCTTCCCAACAGGCTCCACCAGAAAGCGAAGCCAAATCTCGACGGTTCATAGATAACCTAGAGACAATCTCGACATCTATCGCAATATTGCAGACACAATGCCAAGAAATGAAGTAAAGGAAAATCCCTAGCTTTAGGGTCTCGACATCAACATCGACAACTTAGAGATCACCAACTGTGTTTCTCCTCACTCCAACTAGATGCAGACATGACGTCAACAACCGACCTCAGAATCGCAACGAAACGGAACCATGGCAAAGTTCCTAGTCCCAAATCTCAACGGCCACATCTGCAGCCTGGAGACCAACAACGGTGTGCCTCCTCATTCCAGCAGCACAAAGATGTTACACCATCAAGCGGAGCGATGGCAAAATCCCAACTCCGCCTTAGCATTCGTCTCGTTACAGCAGACGCAATGTTAACAACGGCGTTCCTTCGCAGTCCAGCAGGATGTACATGCAAAGTTAATAAAAGACCCCATGGTCAGCAAAGCGGAGTGATGGCAAAATCCCAGCTCCACCTCAGCACTCGTCTCGTCACAGCGGACACATCATCAAGCAAAGCGGAACAGCAGCAACTCCCAGTTCCATGACTCGATGATGTACTCCCACAGAGAGTCAAATCCCAACTCCGTGAAATGCGGATATAATCAACAAAATTCCTGGTCACGTGGAACGCGGATAACGTCACTCTTTGACCCCATGGAAAACGTCCAGAGTGGATCCTGGTCCTCGCAGAGCACGACGGTGAACCCGTGCGAAGCATCCAGAGCGGAGCCTAGTCCTCGCCTAACGCGGTAGTGAACCCGTGTGAAGCATCTAGTGCAAAATTCCTGGTCACGTGGAACGCGGATAACGTCACTCTTTGACCCCGTGGAAAACGTCCAGAGTAGATCCTGGTCCTCGCAGAGCACGGCAGTGAACCCGTGTGAAGCATCCAGAGCGGAGCCCAGTCCTCGCCTAACGCGGCAGTGAACCTGTGTGAAGCATCTAGAGCAAAATTCCTGGTTATGTGGAACGCGGATAACGTCACTCTTTGACCTCGTGGAAAACGTCCAGAGCGGATCCTGGTCCTCGCAGAGCACGACAGTGAACCCGTGTGAAGCATCCAGAGCGGAGCCTAGTCCTCGCCTAACGCGGCAGTGAACCCGTGTGAAGTATCTAGTGCAAAATTCCTGGTCACTTGGAACGCGGATAACGTCACTCTTTGACACCGTGGAAAACATCCAGAGCGGGTCCTGGTCCTCGCAGAACACGGCAGTGAACTCGTGTGAAGCATCCAGAGCGGAGCCTAGTCCTCGCTTAACGCGGCAGTGAACCCGTGTGAAGCATCTAGTGCAAAATCTCTGGTCACGTGGAACACGGATAACGTCACTCTTCGACCCCATGGAAAACGTCCAGAGCGGAGCCTGGTCCTCGCAAAGCACGGCAGTGAACCCGTGTGAAGCATCCAGAGTGGAGCCTAGTCCTCGCTGAGCACGGCAGTGAACCCGTGTGAAGCATCTAGTGCAAAATTCTTGGTCACGTGGAACGCGGATAACGTCACTCTTTGACCCCGTGGATAACGTCCAGAGCGGATCCTGGTCCTCGCAGAGCACGGCAGTGAACCCGTGTGAAGCATCCAGAGCGGAGCCTAGTCCTCACCTAACGCGGCAGTGAACCCGTGTGAAGCATCTAGAGCAAAATTCCTGGTCACGTGGAACGCGGATAACGTCACTCTTCGACCCCGTAGGAAACGTCTAGAGCGGATCCTTGTCCTCACACCAACATGGAGTGATCACCACCGTGACATTCGTCTTGATACAGCAGACGCGATACCAGCAAACGAAGCGAAGGCCAAATTCCTAGCTTCAGGGTCTTGACGGCAAGTCATATAAAGCCTGAAAGACAATCGGAGATCATCCCACACCAGCGCGTAGTGGTCACCACCTCGACGTTCATCTCGATACAGCAGATGAAATGTCACCCCAGCATTCTTCCCCCAGCAGGATTCAGAAGCGACAAAGCAAACGAAGCGAAGGCCAAATTCCTAGCTTCAACGTCTTGACGGTAAGTCATATAAAACCGGAAAGACAAACAGAGATCATCCCACATGGAGTGGTCACCACCTCGACGTTCATCTCGATACAGCAAATGAAATGCCACCCCAGCGTTCTTCCCCCAGCAGGATTCGGAAGCGACAAAGCAAACGAAGCGAAGGCCAAATTCCTAGCTTCAATGTCTTGACGGTAAGTCATATAAAACCGGAAAGACAAACAGAGATCATCCCACATGGAGTGGTCACCACCACGACATTCGTCTCGATACAGCAGATGAAATGTCACTACAGCGTCCTTCCTCCAACAGGATCCGGACACACCAAAGAAAACGAAGCGAAGGCCAAATTCCTAGCCCCAGGGTCTTAACGGTAAGTCATATAAAACCGGAAAGACAATCAGAGATCATCTCATACCAACATGGAGTGATCACCACCTCGACGTTCGTCTCGACACAGCAGACGCAACATCACCGAAAGGAGTCACGGCAAAATCCCTGGTTCCAGAGCTCGACGGTTCACCAGCAACCTAGAGACAACCATGACATTCGTCTCGATACAGAGGACGCGATGCCAGCAAACGAAGCAAAGGCCAAATTCCTAGCTTCAGGGTCCTAACGGTAAGTCATATAAAACCGGAAAGACAATCAGAGATCATCTCACACCAACATGGAGTGATCACCACCTCGACGTTCGTCTCGATACAGCAGACGCAACATCACCAAAAGGAGCCACGGCAAAATCCCTAGTTCCAAACCCCGACGGTTCACCAGCAATCTAGAGACAACCGCGACATTCATCTCGATACAGAGGACGCAATGCCAGCAAAATGAAGCGAAGGCCAAATTCCTAGCTTCAACGTCTTAACGGCAAGTCATATAAAGCCTGAAAGACAATCGGAGATCATCTCGAACCAATGCGGAGTGGTCACCACCTCGACGTTCGTCTCGATACAGCAGACGCAACATCACCAAAAGGAGCCACGGCAAAATCCCTAGCTCCAAACCTCGACGGTTCACCAGCAACCTAGAGACAACCGCGACATTCGTCTCGATACAGAGGACGCAATGCCAGCAAATGAAGCAAAGGCCAAATTCCTAGCTTCAGGGTCTTAACGGCAAGTCATATAAAGCCTGAAAGACTATCGGAGATCATCCCACACCAGCGCGGAGTGGTTATGACTCATCGGGGCTCTCCAAAATGAGCCTAACCTCAAGTAAAAAGCGGCATGGCAAATTCCTAGCGCTTGCTCTTCCGACGGTCAAACTGCCAAGGATGATTGCTTGAAGACGTCTTGTCCAGCCCCCGAAGGGATCAGAGACACGGCAGTCGCAGGGCTACTCGAACAGCACGATTGTCTATCGAGGAATATATCAGCTCATGCGAAGGTAGGACGGCCAAAACCCTAAGTACCACAGACCCTAACGGACTTCTGTCGTAAAGAGCAGAGGTTAACTGTGATGTTAGGATATTCTTGCGAGATCTGCTCGATTCGTTTCGACTCGTGATGAAATTGATGTCTTTGCGAGAACTTCTCGATTCGTCTCGACTCGTGAGATAAAGCCTTAGGCAGTAGGGATTAAAAAACCTGTTTCCTAAGCACTGGGACCCTGCAAGTCGGCTCAAAACGGTGTCTTGCATACCATCCACGGGTCTCACTCTCCAAAGTCGAATCTCGACAAGGAGGGAAACAACCGCTTACGGGTCCTCTCGACTCGTAAGAGGGAAAATTCTCTTATAGGATCCTTACGACTTATGAGAGAAAACACACTTAGGAGTCCTCACGACCCCTAAGAAGAAAATACACCTACGAGATCCTCTCGATCCGTAGGGAGAAAAGTCTTTATGAGACCCTCACGGCTCATAAAGTTGAAAAGTCTTAGGTGGCAGATCCTAACCCTGTCTCCTAAGCCATCACTGCCCTGCAAAGAGGTCAAGATGGACCATCTATGAGCCAGACTCGCCAAAGCTACATGCCACTGAAACGGAAAAGCTACTCATGAGCATATAAACTACTTCACGCCAGAGTAAGATATGAAGAGATAGAGGGGTGCGGCTCATGGAGTTAAGGGTTTGGAACTATATCTCTTAAGAGTCGAGATCTGAGTCAATGATAAATGACGACGCTTGTGTCCGCTCGTTATCTTCTTATATCAAGATTCTGAAAGTGATACACCAACCTGAAACCGGTCATACGCCATGCATAACTCTGCACTACTTCACCCACGTACATACTTACGTGGGCAAAGTAGTGGGGGGCATTTGTTCCCGCCAAAATTTCTACGCAAAGGAGCCCAAGGTATCAAATGGCAGCGATACGCTTAAGGAAATGTGAACCAGTATCTTCCGGGCTGTTTTTTGACAAACTCCCGAATGAGAAACAGATAAATTCTGATGGTATCGAAAGCGGCTCGAAAATCCCTTCGATTTGATATATTATGGGCCTCGTAATTCATCCGGGATCAAAAGTTATGAGGCATTACGTGTCTGCACGTAATGGACCTTTAAAAACCCGATGGAGGAGTTAAAAGATATAATAAAAACTCGAAAAAGACCCCAATGGGGCATCACGTGCTCACACGTGACTATGGATCACATGCAGACACGTGATGGGCTTTTAAAGCCTCTAAAATAATGAATAGAATTTAATTCTAAAAGTCAGAAATTACCTCAACGAGGTATCACGTGTTTACACGTGACCAATGGTCACGTGTTGACACGTGATGGTTAAAACTGAAACATAAATAAGCGGCTGAGAAAGGAACCCAATTGGGGGTCACGTGCTCACACGTGACCAAAGGTCACGTGCCAGCACGTGACTGGCTTTAAAAGCCTTATAATTTAATAGAATTAAATTCTAAAAGTTCTGAATCTTTCTAAATGAAAAAGAATTATAGGAACCGTTGGATTAAAGATCCAAGGGTGATTAAAAATCACCAATTTATGGAAAAATCTTAAATAAGGAAAGATTCCCCTTAAATCTAACCGAGATAACAAATAGAATATCATTTGGATTTAAAATCAATGGTGAATAAAATTCACTTAACAATCTAAAGGCCCAGATTAATGATGAATGCAAATCAAATCTCTCAACATACAAATCAAATCTCTTAATGAGAAATTTGCTAAACAAATTGATTCTCTGCCTTCTCCTATAAATAGGAGCCAAGAAGAGAAGAGAAGGGATCTTTTTTTTTGGAGAGAAAAACAGAGTGAGGAGAATTTAATTCTCAAGAGAAAAAAGAAACAGAGAGATGAGAATTTAATTCTCTGCAAAAGAAAAACCCTAGGTGAGAAAAAGGAAAAGATTAACTTCAAAAAGAGAATTTAATTCTCAAAATTCGAGAGTTTAACTCTTATAAAAAAAAAAGAACTTAGTTCTTCTTCTGGTTGAAGATCTGTACAGAGCACATCTCCCCATGGGATGAGAATTTAATTCTCATCGGGTTGAGATCATGCCATGCAGATCCTAAACTTAGAAGGGGAATTGAGTTTTGAGAATTTAATTCTTCTAAAACAAAACTAGGGTTTAACCCTAATTAAGAATTTAATTCTTTTACATATCTGGGAATTTAATTTCTTTGAAAAGAAATCAGGGTTTTATCCTAAATAAGAATTTAATTCTTTCACGATAGGAATTTAATTCCTCCAAAATCATAATTAGGGTTTAACCCTACAAAGAATTCAATTCTTAAAAGATCTCTGTTCATGAAAAGAACTAGGGTCACGTGCCCCCACGTGACCCTTAAAAAGATCCCCTGCAAAGAACTTTGAAGCATCACCCCACGTGCTCCCACGTGACTCCCAAAACGCAGAAAGAAAAAGCAAAGAGAATGAAAGCTTTGGGCGCTCTCACATGTTATCACGTGACCCCTCAGCAAATGCTTTAACAATTGGCGCATAGATCCCCATCACGTGCCAACACGTGATGCTCTAAAATAAAAATGAAAGTGTTTAACACTTAATAGCAGAACGAAGAAAGGAGTTTCGGCCCAATCTCAGGCACCTCACGTGCCCCACGTGACCTCTGAAGCACAAAGAATAGAAAAGAGCTCTGGGGCGCCCTCACGTGTCATCACGTGACCCCTAATGAGCAGTATAACGCACAGAGCATGGGCTTTCATCACGTGCTCGCACGTGATGGCCGTCAGAACTAAAGTGTTAAACACTTACCTGCAGAATAAAATAAGGGGAATCAGGGCGCTCTCACGTGTCCACACGTGACCCCTCTCTCCTTAGTGTTTAACACTAATCTGAAGACTTTGTCCTCAGTGTTTAACATTGATTTTCTTAGTGTTTAACACTAGTTTGGAAAACTCTATTTGCAGTGTTTAACACTGATTTGCTTAGTGTTTAACACTAATTTGAAAACTCTGTTCCCAGTGTTTAACACTGATTATCTTTTAGTGTTTAACACTAACTTGCTAATCTTATTCCCAGTGTTCAACACTGTTGGTCTTTAGTGTTTAACACTAGCTTTAGCCCAATTGGCTAAGTTTCTTGAGGCAAAGCCTCTCCTTCAATGGACCAACAGAGGGCCAATATTTCAAACATAATTGGACTTAGCCCAAACTGGCCATAAGTCCTCAAATCATCTTGAACTGAGCACATCTGCTCTTTCAACCAACTCATTGGTTTAGGGTACATCTCTGAACTCCTCTGATATTTGTCGTTGTAATCCTTCAACGTCTTCAGAGAGGTGACGGGTCCCGACAACCACATATCAACACGGACTGTGGGGTCCTTAAACTCATGGACTTATGCGTCCTTAAACCAAGATACGGACTGTGGGGTCCTTAAACCCGTGGACTTATGCGTCCTTAAACTAACGGACTAATGCGTCCTTAAACACACCCATATGGACTGTGGGGTCCTTAAACCCATGGACTTATGCGTCCTTAAACTACCAATGGACCACTATGTCCCTAAACTGGCAATGGACCACCATGTCCCTAAACTGGCAATGGACCACTACGTCCCTAAACTGGCAATGGACCACTATGTCCCTAAACTGGAACAATAGAGCCCAAATGCTCTTTTGTCGGATCTAAACGATCCCGTTAAGTTGATCTTAGTCTCAAATTAGACTAACGCATCCTTAACAAATGTTTAAGTTGATCTTAGTCTCAAATATGGCTAACGAATCCTTAAACCTTCAAACAGACTTTAGTCCCAAATTGGACTACAGATCCCCTAATCAACTTTGGTTCAAGGGTACATCTCTGAACTCCTCTGACATCTGTCGTTGTAATCCTTCAACGACGTCAGAGAGGTGACGGGTCCCGACGGCCATACATTCAATGGACCACTATGTCCCTAAACTGGAACATTAGAGCCAATTGCTCTTTTGTCGGATCTAAACGATCCCGTTAAGTTGATCTTAGTCTCAAACTGGACTAACGTATCCTTAACAAATGTTTGAGTTGATCTTAGCCTCAAATATGGCTAACGTATCCTCAAACCAAAACCCCAAACCCAAATCTAAGAAAACACGGATTTGGACTAATCCACGTCCTACGGGCGACGACATAAATTGGTCTCCGTATACAATCCACGGGCAACCACAAATAAAACAAACACCCACGACACGAAGTGACCATCTGGAGAAGGAGAAAGTTGTTACCGCAATGCGGTAGCGTAATTAACTGCAGGGGCTTGCGCCTGCAGGGAAGAGTGTCCCCACAATCAAAAACCCCTCAAGCGAGGGGGAATCTGACGAAGTCTGCTATATCGGCCGCATCCGTCTAAACCTCCGATACACGGTGCCATAAATCAACTTGGCATCTTCGGAGAGGTAGACGGATAGCACCAATTAGCATCTGCCCCGAACCTCAGGCAAGACGCCCGCGTCCCGGCCGCCGTTCGGAGGGGGACACACGTTTCTTTCGATTGATATCCTGCTTAAGAATATGAGTGATTGCACTGGATGGACCCTAACTATGCATTACAACCTTCAAGCTATGACTTTATGGGGTCATGTGGATGGTATACTTATCTGTCCATCTGCCTTTCCTATTTCTACCACTACTATGACATCTATCGATTCCTCTGGCTCTTCCACCGATACTTATGACCTTTATCCTCTTACTCATGATCAATGGATGCACACTGATCAATAGATTATGGTGGGCATCGCCCGTTCAGTTGCGATCCCATTCGTCTTTCTATTAGACGCCCGACTATCTCTCGTAAGCAGTGGCTTACCCTTAACCACATGTTCGTTCAGACATGTACTTCCCGTGAGTACCAGCCGCATCAGTCACGCTCGACAAGGAAAACGTTCTGTTCAGAATTTTCATTCTCTCCTGTCAGGTTACTGGGAGGAGCTGCACATGATGGAGGTACCAATTCCGGTGTCTTTGGATGATTTCACTAATAAGTACTACAAGCAACGTGATCGTCAACATTTGTATCACTTTGCCATGCGTCTTCAGCCACAATTTGAAGGACTGTGTAGTCAAATCCTTCATCGTGATCCTCTACCCGGTCTTGAGGACTTGGTGGCCGAGTTCACCTCCGAGGAAACCCGTCTTTAGATGTTGACCTCACCTAGTGCTCTTAAGGTAAGCTTCTCAGCAATACCCTTAGCTGCAGTCTTAGCGGCTTAGACCAAATCCTTTGTGGCTCCACATCATGTTTTGCCCTCTCTTGACACCGATCGTCCCTTCTTCTGTCGCTATTGTAAGAAAAATGGACATATGATCACTGATTGCCTCAAGTTCAAGCGACAGTCAGCAACATCCAGTCACTCGCCAACTGCAGCAGCTTCCACATCTTTAATTGTTCCTAATGCGACATCGTCAGGAACCTTCTCATATGCTCGGATAGCAGAAATTGCTAGTATTGTTGCATGGAGCTTAGTATCAGTGGAGTATCCTCACTTTCTGATTCCACTGCCTCAGTGGCTACGCCTGGCATTTCTACTCTTTGGATATTTGACTCAGGTGGCTTGCACCACATGACCTTTGATAAAATATTTCTTACTAATCGTTTTACCATTCTTATGTCATACATACATATTGCTAATGGATCATCTCGTGCAGTTGATTGGTATGGTGACACCACACCTCGCTTCTATTCTTTGGCAACCTTAGTATTTCATCTGTACTGTTTGTGCCCAAATTAACAATGAATCTCATGTTTGTTAGTCAAATTATTGATACTGGTTGCACTTTCACTTTCTTATCTACTATTTGTATTGTGCAGGATTCGAGCATCGGGCGAAAAATTGAGGCAGGTCGTAGAATGAATGGCATGTATCAGCTAGAGAACCTTCATTTCCCTACTTCAAATAAGATTATAGCTGGAATGGCTACCTCTGATCTGAGGTATCGTCGTTTAGGTCATATTTCGAGTCCTCATCTTAAATCCTTATCTGAGTATGGAGTTCTAAGATCTTTACGTGTGTCTTTTTTGAATAATTGTGTTGGTTGCCGTTTAGCTAAACAAACTATTTTACCCGTCTCATAATAAAGTTTCCCCAAAATGTTTTGATTTAATTCATTCTGATATTTGGAGACCTGCTCCTGCGATATTCAAGTCTGACTGTCGTTATTATGTTTGCTTCATTGATAATTACTCTCGTTATTCTTAGGTTTATCTTATGCTGGCCAGATATGAAATTATCTCTATTTACATTAAGTTTACAAATATGATTTGCACTCAATTTCATAAAAGGATTAAAAAATTTAAATCTGACAATGCTAGTGAGTATGCCTCGATCATCTATGCAAGCAATCCTTAAGTCTCATGACACTCTTTCACAACAATTATGTTCTCACACTCACGGACAAAATGGTATAGCTGAGAGAAAACATCGACAAATTCTTGAGACCACACGAGCACACCTCTCTGTATATGTTCCTCATTCTTATTACGTAAAAGCTCTCTTGACTATTGTACTTCTCATCAACATTTCTCCATCATCTTTATTTCCTAACGCAACTCCGTACTCTCGTCTTTTCATATTTTCTTTTGACTACTCCATTCTGCACATATTTGGTTGTGTTTGTTTTATTCTTCCTCCTCCTTACGAACGAAACAAACTCTCTACTTTGACAGTCAAGTGTCTTATGATGGGATATAGTCCATCACATAAAGGATATATGTGTTATGATCCCACTCGTAGACGTCTTCACATTGCTCGTAATGTCACATTTTTCAAGAATGTTCCGTATTTTGCTCACTCCAATATAGACATCTCGTTTCTTGACTCTTCCTCTTCATCATCCATAGTTCCCACTTCCTCTTCATCATCTATCGCTCCCACTGTTGTGCCTGCCTACTCTCCTGTTACAAATCATGTTACTCCTATCATATCTCCCGACTTACTCTCTGATCCCACTAAGGTTTCCTCCACTGATACTGCAACGGCCGAGAGTTCATCTACACCAGTACCGTCTTCGTCAGAAGCTATTCCTCCTCCACCTCATCGCAACCCCGCGCGAGATAGACGACCACCTTCCTGCTATAATTTTTGCACGGCTGACTCTTATTCTTCTCAATTTGTGTCCTTTCTTACTGCTATTCATTCCATATAAGAACATAAGTCTTATATCGAGGTTTTGAAATACCCATAATGACAACAAGCTATGCAAGAGGAACTATAGGGATTTTGCGCGCACAAGGGATCTTGTTCTTTTACCATCAGAGATCAAGCCTATTAGCTGCAAATGGATTTACAAGGTCAAGACCAAATCAGATGGGTCAATTGAACACTATAAGGCTCGTCTTGTAGCTCACGGGATTTCTCAGAAATATGGCATTGACTACGATGAGACTTTTGCTCCAATTGCCAAGATCACCTCCATTCGCACTTATTGCAGTGGCTTCTGCACGCCGCTGACCTATCTTTTAGATGTATGTTAAAAACGCCTTTCTCAATGGTGAACTTTCAGAGACAATTTATATGCAGCCTCCACCTGGTATTACAGCTCCACCTGGTATTACTGCTCCACCCGACCATACCTGTCATTTACAACAATCCCTTTAGTCTCAGGCAAGCATCTCGAGCTTGGTTTGAGCGCTTCCATCAGACTCTTCTAACCGCCGACTTTACTGAAAACCTTGTTGATTATGTGCTCTTCTACCGCTCTTCCTCATATGGTTGTGCCCTTCTATCTATATGATTATTACCGGTGATGATTCTGAGACAGTCACTTATCTCAAACGATACCTTCAACAACAGTTTATGATGAAAGACCTTGAGCACTTGCGCTATTTCTTGGGTATAGAATTTTCTTACTCTTCTCGTGGCCATCTTCTTTTGCAACAAAAGTACATATCTGGCCATCTTCAATTGAACCCTTACCAAAAGCCAACTGTAATATTATGGTTCATGTAAGATCAAGCCAGGCATGGATTATGTATTTGTGTTGATGATTCTCGGTATGTTAAGCCTCTCGACTAGATTATCTTAGAATTTTTATTTTCGTATGAGGCTAGTTTTATTTGAAAAGATAATGACAACGAGTATCCATCCCAGCGGCAAGAATGCTAGGTAGATTAGTTCTTATATCACGGTGAGTGCAAAAATAAATATGGGCAACGATAATGCACAAATAGATTATTAAGGGTAACCATTGGAAGAAGAGTGCATAAGAATCGGAGGGGAAAGGTATTGGCTACGTGAGAGAGAATCATTATCAATCCCTCATAGCTAGTATATGCGTTATCTATACATTCCCCTAAACAATCGATTAACATGCTTAATGAAACCATCTGTCCTTAAAAAACAAATTTTTCTACACCTATCAATAAACTAGTCATACAAAGCTAATTCATCTGGGCACAGAAGCTTCTAGCCTATTATCAACTTTAAACTATCTAAAGTGAGTACTAAATAGATTATACATAGCTGTAAACTATTGGTACGTGTATAAGTTGTCGACACCGATCTTGAAACTAACCCTCGTTTTCTCAAATATAATATTGTGATATAACAGGTTGTTCGAAGGCTTATTACATGCACGGACAGGAGCAAACCTTCCTTTTGTCATGGGGGTCTATAGTTCCATCCATGCGATGATTGTTGGAAATATGTTTGAGTACAAATATGCTTGATTTTATATGGTGGTCTTGAAAAATACATAGGCAAAAGAGACGAAGGAAAATTGAAAAGCAAAGAGATAGAAGAAAAGGAAGTTAATGGAGAAGAAGAGGAACAGGCGACGACAAGGAGAGGTTGAAGAAGAGACACCAATTTTAAAAAAAAAACAAAGAGAAATGGATTCAGACGAAAAATATTGGGCCAAAGAAAAGGGCAAGGGTAATGGAAAACAAAGAAGCAATCGAAGCTGGTGATCCCATGACCTCATTGGAGCAGTACATTAGCATCTTTATGTTTTTGCTACGAAAATATCTGTCAACACAATCACGTATCAGATCAACTTTATGACTCAGGCTTTCCTTGTCAAGTGCCAACCAGGTCCCAGCTGAAATTTGTAAACCTTATAATACTAATCCATAACAAAGGCTTGCCAACACCAGGCCTAATGAGAAAACTCCAATTGCTCTATTCCAAATCTGCTTCATCACAAACTGTCGTTATGTGGTATCAGATGATAATCCCTCCTTCAACCTGTTGGTGTAATTATTTGATTCCTTATGGTATATTGTGTTGATTTTGATGGAGTCATGGCAGCATATCCTTGTTGCTGGTATAACTTGCCGTCAACCAAGTCCTATAAATACCAAAATGCAAGATATTCTCTGATAGACAGACAGAAATGAATAGCACCAGAGCTTTAGTTTATTCTCGTTGCTATTGCTTATCTTCAATTTTTTTGTCCACTGCTAGCACTAAAACACATGTTGATGAAAACAGTGTTCCCAATATTAACTATGATCATAATGGTGGTACCAACTGCAATCGCAATGGCTGCAGTGGCGACTGGCGAGAGGTTATTCTAAAGGGTGGATTACGTACTAGCGTCAATGGTGGTGGTCACTAATGCATGGACTTGAGCAACTTTGTATAATCATCTATTAGTTTTGTAGTTTGGAATAACAGGATGGAAATCATGGAATGAAATATATGGAATTAATGTAATTCTGAATTATAAATTTATCTTATTTTCTATTCACTGGTTTTTGGTTCATGAAGTAAGCAAGCCGAGCATGTAGAATTATGCGTGTGCAATTTTCAACAAGTAAAACACGTGAAACAATTGTCCATGTAAAGCTAATTTCATATTTATAGGAATTGATAATGAGCATTCATCCCAGATGCATGAACTGCTGAGAAGAAAAGATTATTGCCCACCATCACTTATATTAATGCTTCTGGTAAACAGCTAGATCTTAGCAATCACATGAGTCAACTTTCTAAATAGAATAATGCTCATCAGTTGGAAAATGAAAGGAGACTGATGGATGATCTCCTTCAGATGTTACCTTCCGTTGATCTGCAGCGAGCGTTAATGGAGGGCTGAGATTGAATTGGAGGGTTGTCTCTCAATACGTGTGGATCTCGATGGGCTGGATATGGTCGAGGCCGAGCTACCTGGGTTGCCCCATAAAGCGTGTGGATCTCAATGGGTTTTGTGTGGTTGAGGCCGAGCCACCTACAAGGAAGTCCCGGGATGGTTGTGCCACCGAGGACCCTCCGACGATCAAGTTAGACGGGGTACTTTGGCAGAGTAACGGCCTATTGGGGTAAAAATGGCTTACCTGGGTCGTCTGAGAGAGAGATTTATATAGTGGCAACCATGGGCAGGTGGGCGCGAGATTCACGCCGGCCGTCACGCCCCTGGCGTTACGCCCGCGTGATAGGCTGGATTCCCCATTAATGATGAGATATGCTCGTTAACGGGGGATCGTGATGGCATGGAACGCGGGATCATGAGCGGCGGATATCTCGCGTCTGGCGAGATTCCCGGAGCCGTGGCGGAGGCGCCTGTGATCGGTGCTGTGGGTCGGTCGGTGAGACCGAGGAACCTAAGCTTGGCGGGAGGCTCGGAAACGATCGGGAGGCCGAGGCGTCTTGGATATGCGATAGCTCGGAGGCGGGCTGGAGGGCTGAGGGAACTCAACGTGCAGGAGGGCTCCGAGGCGAGCCGATGGTCGTTTGTAAGGTGATCGTAGGGGTGGTCTGGAAGGCCACCGAACGTCGGGGACATCTTGGGGTCGAAGGCCCGGGGTTCGCTCCCAACGTACTGATCTTGATCCTTTCTCGCAAGTCCTGGGACACGTCACCTGCCACGTGTCATGATCTGGGGAAACACCGGTATCTAGCCTCATCATTAGCCCCCCCACTCTCGTCCCAACCCGTTCATGGGTCGGGTCGAGAGTGGTCTGATCGGTCACCCGGGATAAGCTCTTATTTGAAGATATCTTCGGTGCGTATTCCCGGGCAACTAGTTGTATTTTCTTGATGACGTCAGCGGATCAGGGGAGAGATCTCGTATTAAAGAAGAAGAGCCGGTTTGTGTGTACGTTCGTCGAAGCGCCAGCCAACCCACGTGTCTGGCGCTGGTTGGCTGACGAGACGGGCCGCAGGTGTTCCCGTGCCCGATGGGATGCAACCAATGCGCGTGCGACAGGTGGAGCGCCAATGGCCGTCGAATGCAAGTATTGTTTTGGTGGGAGACGATCGGCGCCGTAAGATATGTACGCCGGCTTCTATAAATAGAGGTGGGATCCTCTCTAGGGTCCATACCTCATCATAATTTCCTCGTCCCTTCGGTGTCAGCTCGGCATTCTTTTCTTTAGGTCGGGATCCCTGCGTTTTCTCTTCCGAGAACTTCATCCTCTTGATCAGGTTAGATGTCTTCAACCGAGGAGTTTGTAGAAATAGTCCGGGAAGAGTCTAGGGAGTCCTCTGTAGCTTCCTCTTCTTCTTCCTCTTTCTCGTCTGAGTCGGAGTCCCCCCGGAAAGTTAGGGTTAGTCATGCTTCCCGGGGTCATGCAACGGGGGCGGTCCCCAGAGCGCAGGTTATGGGTGCTCTTGGCGCGTCATCCATGCTGAGGCATGCGGATGAGCTCGCCACCATCCGGAATCGTTTCCACATTCCTCCAGGCTACTCGTTTCTTCTGGCCGAGAAGGGGGAGAGGGCAGACCAGGTACGAGGTGTAACACTCTAGTTCATTTATATCGGTTCTGTTTTGGGTATTTCTTTATCTATGGATATTTCTTGATTTATTACTGTTATTAGCGCGGATAGTATAATTGGTATCGGTATTTGCATCCGACCCGACCTGCTTGCTGGAAACCTGTCTTGATTCCTATTTATGATTTATCCCGGCTAGTTATGAGAATCCATGCATTTTCATGTTGTATAACTGTATTATATCTGGCATCTGCATTTTTTTAACAATATAATTATAATCTAATAATATATTTTAAAAATATCTAGCATGGCCTGCATCATACCCCTAACCCTGTTATGGCATCCGTACATCGTATTCTCGTCCCGTTCAGTGAAACGGACTCGTTTGGATAGTTACGTGAACGCTACGTGTATCCGTTCTTGGGGGTATGCATTTTCGTTATCCGGATATCTTATTTTAGTTTTGGTTGATACGTATATTATCCGTATTTTCAAATCGTAATTTTAGATCCGACCCGGGAGTATTTTGGACTATTTTTATATTAGTCAGAAAACACAAAAATATATAATATTATATTCATTATGTAAACTGTTGATTTTATGTACATAGGATTTTTTTATATAACTAAATATATTTTAAAATATATTTTATTTATCCTAATCCTAACAAATGCTACAGATCTCTCTCTCTCTCTCTCTCTCTCTCTCTCTCTCTCTACTATATAATTAAACAACCCCCCCACGAGATTCGATCACTTCCTTTCCCCACTATTCTCACCTCCCTTCTCATTCGCCCTAATCTTCGTCGCGAAGCCTTCGCGGGAACCCACGCCTCGCGCTCGCTCGTCGCCGCCTCAACGCCCTCGTCACCACGACCTCCTTGACCTCCTCTCCCCTTCACCTCCTTCCCGACGAGGACCCCGAGACCGACCACAAAACCCACAGCAGCCAACCCAACGCCTTCGCCCACAACCTCGCCTGCCCTCATCGTCGTCGTCACCATCACCCATCTCCCGGTCGTCGTCTCCACTTCGTCTGCAATCCCTCATCCCCTTCTTCTCTCCCCGACCGCTACAACCCATCTCCCCGAACCCATGCACCCACCTTCGCCCAAGCAACCACCTCGCCGCCGGCGATCTCTCGTCCTCGCGGCCACCCTTTCCTCTCTCTCTCCTCGTCTCCTCTGACGCCAAAACCAGAACATCGCAACCCTAGAACCATTCCCTGCACACCCGAGCCCATTCCCTACATCAAGAACCGCAGTCACTACCCTTCGCCGGCAAACCCCACGCCGGCAATCCCTCGTCGCCATCGCCTCTTTCCAACTCCTTTGACCCCGAGACAACACCAGAGCCACCCAGCCCATTCCTTCTTCTTCTTCTCTTCTTCTTGTTTCTTGATTCCATATTTTTCCGGTCATCGCCAGAGCTGTGCCGTCGCCGACGATCCGGGCGACCCAGTGGACGTTCCCAGCCAGCGTAGTCACTTTCTTGCATCGCCTAGTTCAGTTCTGTACGCACGTGTGTGCATTGCGACGTTTACCCGATGTCGGACGCAGCGTACGCACCCCGTCGTGAGATCCGATCAGGCAAGTTTATCTTGCTACATGCTATGATATATATTTTGCATCCATATGAATAAAAATATCACATGTTTACTGCATTGTACATCCATGTTACCGTTTTTCTGTTTTCGGATAACCGTTCGCAGCCGTACAGCTTATTACATATCTAGTCGCATGCAAGTTTATCTTGCTACATGCTATACTACTGTATCTTACATTCATGCGAATAATAACATTACATATTATTTGGTTATGCATCCCACATTACCATTTTACTGTTTTACGATACCCGTTCGTATCCGTATCATTTATTATACATCTAGTTGCATGCCAGATCATATTATTTCATATCACTGTTACATTGGCACCCTATGCTTGATAATATGCATCATACGTAGTCATGGAGCTATAGATGTGATCCCCGATAGACATTGTGCATCCGTGTTTTACCGTGCTTCGATACCTATTACAGTTTTACGTTGAGCATCCGTTTGATACCTGTGCACTACCTGACATGACCTGATACACCCCTGTTTGACTTGATACCTGATCCTGTTACTAATGCCGACAATTCTAACTTGTCGTCCCGACGGACGTATCCTGTTGTCTATTCAAACAAAACCTGTACCTGCTTGATCCTGTGTTGGCATTAGCTCCAGATTTATCAATACCTGATTTGAACACATAACCTTGGGGGCATGGGGAAATTAAAAGTGTAACTGAAGTGTAGCTTAAAAGGGTATTACTTGATCCGTGGTCTCGGGGGATAACGGGACCGAATCATTCGTGATTCTTACTTGATCCGTGGTTCCGGGGGATAACGGGACAGAGTCATTCGTGACTCTCACTGCCTGATCCATGGTCCCGGGGGATAACGGGACAGAGTCATTCGTGACTCTCACTGCCTGATCCGTGGTCCCGGGGGATAACGGGACATATTCTTTTGAGTTACATGGAGGAGTACACTAATTGATTTCAAATAAACTTTAGAATAGATAACCCAGTAGCACAGTTTAGATTGATCACCGCACGTCACATACACTGATACACTTCACTGTTCTATATCCGTATTTACTTATTACATTCATGTTACTGTTTATAATTCATGCATGCATATCTTGTTACCTCCTGATTATATTCTATTATTTGATATTATGACGCACTGACGTCTGGGTTTTGCATGGCCCAGATCCTCTGTCTCTTTCGCAGGCTGATCAGGAGTATTTTCACCGTCAGGCCGAGCAGTGAGGATCTTGTTAGTTTAGTTTAGTTTTATTTCCGTACTTTCATTTCCTGATGTGAGCCCGTATTTGGGACGTACTTTCCAGATGTTATTGCTTATTAGATTTATTGCTTCCGCACATTTATATTTCTTGACTCGTTTATTCTGGCATATGGACATGTACTAGATAGTTTATTTTATTTTACTGTTCTTGATATCTTATAGACAGCCGTAATGTGACCGTGGAGGGATATTTCCTAACCACAGGTAGCATGGTTAGCTCTGTCACGTGCCGATCTTAGCACACTCTGGGAAGCGGGGCGTGACACGAGGCAAGGAGATTGCCTTGTACCTAGAAGCCTTTTGGGCCGGGATGCGCCTGCCCTTCTCCCCCGAGGTGAATGCGGCGTTGAATTGTTTTGAGTTAGCCCCGGGCCAGTTAGTGCCGAACTCTTGGAGGATCCTCCTTGGGTTCCTGGTCCGGTTGAAATTACGTCAGATCTCTTTCAGCCGGAGCCTTCTCATTTCTTCTCTTTGCTACAAAAACCACTCCGGCACTCGCAGGGGCGAGCCGAGATGGGTATACATCTATTTTAGAAAACACTGGGGAGGTGCTGCCGGGTCGGGGGTCATCGTAGTACCTTCTTCCATTTACGAATGGAAGAAGAAGTTTTTGTTTGTTGGGCCGTCCGAGGGTGAGGATTGGCCTGTGCCTATCCAGTAGTACAGGGCCAACTGCCCGCGGGTGAGGCGGTCGAATGATCCCGACGCGGTGGCAGTAGCGGAGTGGGAGCCCCTCCCCCGGGCTAATGTGTTGCTGTCTGAGCAGGCCCTCAGTTGGGCCGGGCTCAGCCCCGCCTAGTTCGCGGGTAAGTTAGGAGTTTTCAGGCAACCTGTTTAGACTTGTGTATTCCTCCACTTTTTCAGGCATTGCTAACTCCTTTTTTTGTCTTATGTAGAACCCATGGACCTAGGTAAATTTCGGGCGACCCTGGTCGAAACAGAAGAAGGGGAAGAAAGCCGGAGGCGCTGGCTCCTCTCGTCCGTCGTCGACTCCCGCCCCACCGGCGCCCGCCCCATCTAGGCGCTTGAGCACGACTCGGGCCACGGAGTCCAGCCAAGCTCCGAGCTGAAAACATGCTCGGGAGCAAGAGCCCCGGGCACTGGAGGTGGGAGGTGAGACTGGTTCCCCTGCGTCTCTCCTCAAGAGATTCCATAGGACGGCGCCCCGCTCCCCGGCTTCCCCGATCATCATGGACGAAGGGGAGCTTCGCTTTGAGGTGCCCTCGGGGTTTTCTGTCGCCGACAGCCTGCTCTCGGAGATGGAAAGGTCGGCCGGGGACAGAATCCCTTGGGGGACCCTCTAGGCCCAAATAGCGGCCATAGTCCAAGAGGCCATGCAGTTTAGTGTTCGCTCCCCACTCGGGTCTTCATTCAGTATTTTTGTTCGCGAGATTGGGTTCCCCCTTTTTCTTTTTAACCCTCCTTTGTTTTCTTCAGGTCCTCCAGCACGTCGCCCTCGTCATCAACATGGAGGACGAGAAAATTGTCCCGGCGATGCAGGCCGCGGGCGAGTTCTCCTCGTGGGAGGAGAGCTCAAGGCTGGAGCTGCAAGCGGCGATGGAAAGGGTCGCTTCCCTTGAAGACTGGATGGCGGCCGGGGATCGGGAGATCGCCGAGTGCCGAGAGGCCGCCCGAGCCGCCGAGGCTAACTTGGAAGATTCCAGGGTGCTTGTCGCCACCCAGAAGAAGACGGCGAACACCCTCCGGAGGGAGAACGAGGCGGCGAAGGAGGGAGCGAGGCGTGCCGAGCTCTGAGAGTTGAAGGCAGTTGAGAGCTACAAGAAGTCGGACCAGTACCACACCTGTTGGATATAGTGCCCTCAAAGTCAATTATTGGATCGCAGGCACGTGATTGCAATGATTGAGGGAGGACCTATGCCGGTAGGACAGTCTTACTCAAGATGATAGTATGTTATCTGGTTTATCTTTATCATCGTGTACATGCTTTAGGTGACATTACAGGTTACTATTGCACGTTGATAGATCCCTTAGGATTCTTGCTTAATGGCCAGTAGTATGATGGCGATCATATACATGGGAGCTGGGGTCTATAAGCACATCCTTAAAAGGTCCCTAGTCGAGGGAGTTTTGAGACAGGGCATCGATACTCCAGAGTAGACTAGTGTATACGGGTCGAGACCCCGACGAGGGGCGGTGGCTGGTCTCACAAGCCATTGGTGTCAGTTGGTTCACCTAAGACGTATACAGGTGCTCATTGGGTTATGAGTACACCGGACATGACTCGCCGGGAACATGCTAGTTGGTTTTATACCTAGCGTCAGATAGCAATTCCCTGGTGACATGTGTACAGGTTAGTTCATCGACCTGAGATCGTCATTTGTCTGGTGTGAGTTCCCACTGTGCTTTGATTACTACCCTACCACGGCTCAAAGGAGTCGTGCAAACAGATTTTTGTTGGGTACAGTCCCGAGCCACATGGAGGCAGTAAGCGGATCGGCAGGGGTTTCGTCTCTCCCGGTATTGGGGGTGAGATCGTGCTGTGTCTAGGAGAGCCATTACACGAAGTCCTTGGCCAAGGCAGGAGATTTACTGGTAAGTATTCCAGTAGTATCTCAGGGTGTTCTGGGCTACACTCCGACACGACTTGTACCGATTTTGGAGGTCTGACTTTTACCTACCCCCTAGGCCTGACATGCGATGCTCATAGATGAATGGACCGGACTGTACGGATATTGTCACTGACAGGCTCAGTAGGGTGTCAGGATGAGTTCGCTCATCGACCTCCCTTTTGGTCAATACCTGGTAGCCCGTTACGTATAGCTGGTACCACTGACGTGCTAGTGGTTAAATCCACAGCCAAAGTATTGACGAGTCTTTAGAGTCCCCCACAGACAGTTTCTTAAGTTTCGGACGAAACGTTGTAGAGGCCGTATAGTATTATGGCAGGGTTCAATCATATACGTGCAGTCGTGCACGGATCATGATCGGACGGATCATACTAGTGGGCTTTGGTTTAAGCCAGATCCTAGTATTAGATTTGTTGGATTACTTTAGTCTCATCGCATTCGCATTCAGTCGAAATGCGGATGCAGGTATGTATATACAGGTGAGGGGTATCCTTGTGATCCGTCACGAGTTTACTTTAAATGTTGCCATATCTTTTTATTGTTGTAAACATTTGGATTAATGTTTACAAATGGAAATAATGAGCTCAAAGTCATGATTAGGAGCATTAATTGTGACACATGCATAAGTGATGACTCATGATCTCTTTCCTTGTGCATGTGTCACATTATCGATTGATTTATGAGTTGAAATGATAAGAAGAGAGAGAGAGAGGGCAACCATATGAGGAGGTTAGCTCTTGTATTATTTCATCTCACTCTCATTTTATCATACAACACAAAAGAAAGCTCTTCTTCTTCCTCCTTCTTTCTTGAGCTCACTATCTCCACCAATGGCATCATCTTCAACCTCCATCCATACACTCTCATGTGTTGAGAATCAATAAATGCTTGAGACAAAGTTATCACACACATTCTCTACATCACCTTGGACACGTCGGCTAGCAAACTTCATTTCCGAGTTGCTTCGGGCGAAGCGGAAGCCCGTAAAAAGACTCATTGATGTGGTGCCCTTTCCGACGAGGAGACCGGAGATCGGAGCTACCGCGAGGAGCTTGGGAAGGTGGCCAAAGACCGAAGGACACGGATCGATCGGTATAGCCTTTCTAACCCTTCTCTAGTTTGCTAGTTATAGGTTAATGGTTCGATCCGGGATTAAAGTCTGCGATAGCGCCGGTTTCAAGTTTAGAAAAAGTTTTTGTTTCTGCATTTTGGCCTCGGATCGACGGCCGGGGCGCTATCGTAGACTTACAACACCGACCTCGCTGGAGCCGCTGCCATCATATAGCACGACGCCCTCGACGCCGTCAAGGCCCTGATGTCGGAGTTTCCTGACGGCGAGCTCCGGGGTGAGTACCCCCTCGGGGATGAGGCGCAGGGGAGAGGCCCCTGGTGGGAGCGTTGGGGAGAAGTCGGTTTCCCCGGCTACCAGCGCCGAGGCTCCTGCTGTGGGCGCCGACCTTCAAGATGCCACCCGGTTGTCACGGTGGAAGCGCAACTCATTGAGGTTCTCCCCGGTCCCGAGGCCTGAACCTCCTCGCCTTCTTATTTTCTTTTGCGCTGAAATTTTGTAAGCCTCTGGGCGTTTTTTGTAAGGCTGGGAAGCCTATAATACCTCTGTAAAGACCTCCGGCTTTGTGAATAAAACCTTTTTGCAGTGTTGTCTGCGTGCACATTCTCCCTTTGTTTGCGCCTATAAAATTTTATTTGCGCGGTACTGCTTTTATGATGCGTTAGGTCGGAGATCTGGCGATTGCACGTCGAGTTGAATTCAACCATTTGCCAAGCATGCGAAGACCGGTGTAAGGTCGGTGTCTCCATGGCCCCGAAGTCGAGGTGAGGATCGCTTATTAAAAGACGTGCAGGAAGTTGAGCAAGAAAGTTGCTCGATTGCCTCTTGATGAGGGCTTTGATCCTTGGCGTCGTGGGGTAAGAGATTACCAGCCAAGGATGGACTGAGCAGGGTAGCTACTCAGTGGCCTATTGATGAGGGCTTTGATCCTTGGCGTCGGTGGGTAGTGAACTACCAGCCATGGATGGATCGAGCAGGGTTGCTGCTCGGTTGCCTTTTGGCAAGGGCTTTGATCCTTAGCGTCGTTAGGTAAGAGATTACCAGCCAAGGATGGACCGAGCAGGGTAGCTGCTCGGTGGCCTCTTGATGAGGTCTTCGATCCTTGGTGTCGTGGGGTAAGAGATTACCAGCCAAGGATAGACCGAGCAAGGTAGCTACTCGGTGGCCTCTTGATGAGGGCTTTGATCCTTAGCGTCGTGGGATAAGAGATTACCAGCCAAGGATGGACCGAGCAGGATAGCAGCTCGGTAGCCTCTTGATGAGGGTATTAATCCTTGGTATCATTGGGTAAGAGATTACCAGCCAAGGATGGACCGAGCAGGGTAGCTGCTCGGTGGCCTCTTGATGAGGGCTTTGATCCTTAGCACAGGAGGGCATTGAGAGGCCTGCTAAGGATGGACCGAGCAGGGTAGCTGCTCGGTGACCTCTTGATGAAGGCTTTGATCCTTGGCGTCGTTGGATAAGAGATTACCAGCCAAGGATGGACCGAGCAGGGTAGCTGCTCGGTGGCCTCTTGATGAGGGCTTTGATCCTTGGCGTCGTGGGGTAAGAGATTACCAGCCAAGGATGGACCGAGCAGGGTAGCTGCTCGGTGGCCTCTTGATGAGGTCTTTGATCCTTAGCGCGGGAGAGCATTGAGAAGACTGCTAAGGATGGACCGAGCAGGGTAGCTGCTCGGTGGACTATTGATGAGGGCTTTGATCCTTGGCGTCGTTGGGTAAGAGATTACCAGCCAAGGATGGACCGAGCAGGGTAGCTGCTCGGTGGCCTCTTGATGAGGGCTTTGATCCTTGGCGTCGTGGGGTAGGAGATTACCAGCCAAGGATGGACCGAGCAGGGTAGCTGCTCGGTGGCCTCTTGATGAGGGCTTTGATCCATGGCGTCGTGGGGTAAGAGATTACCAGCGAAGGATGGACCAAGCAGGGTAGCTGCTAGGTAGCCTATTGATGATGGCTTTGATCCTTGGCGTCGTGGGGTAAGAGATTACCAGCCAAGGATGGACCGAGCAGGGTAGCTGCTCGGTGGCCTCTTGATGAGGGCTTTGATCCTTGGCGTCGTAGGGTAAGAGATTACCAGCCAAGGATGGACCGAGCAGGGTAGCTGCTCGGTTTTGCGAGGTTCTGACCGACCTCTCCTGGTGTGTGAACATCGGGACGAGTGACCGTCGCGGGCGATACATGTTATGAACGCATGGGGGGAGGCGAAGCGTTTAGAAGAACCGCGTCACTCCGACTTCGGTTCACCGAGAAAGACGGGATATCTGCCGCGTGGCGGTACAGTATTGGAAGAAATGAGCGAATATTAGACTCTTGGGGGCGCTGTGGGGCTATAAAACAGAGAGAGCGTGTTGGTCATTCCATTCTCCATCCCTAAAACTTAAGAATGGATGAATTCCCTTTCTCCACCCCCGAGATCATTTCTTTCGAGGACGTATACTTGTACGACCAGCTGTGCTCCGAGGAGACGCTGCAGGCGGTGATCCGATACGTTGAGGATCATGTCGGCCGCCTGCTTCCCCGGCGATCATCCCTACCCCAGCTGCTGATGTACTCAATCTAGAGGGTATCTCCGGGGGCTGCACAACTCCTTGTCCGAACAACTGAAGGACGAGGCGGTTGGCAAGCTGAGATCGTTATGTCGTCTCGGCCTAATCTCGAAGAGTCGGCGGGATCGATTGGTGGCACTCTTCCTCGAGTGTTACCAACTGAGGCATCTCGCCGATGGGTGCCTGCCTGCAGAGCTTTCTGGACCATCCGTGGCCACGAGGGTTCGCGGACAGCATCATAGGCAGAGGTCCGAGGCGGCAAAGGCTCGGCTGGCGGAAATTTCTTCGGAGTACCACAAGCAATGTTTCTTGCACCCCCTTCCCCCGCTGTTGTAAGAGTTTTTTTTATGTAAGGCTGAGAAGCCCACAATACATTTTGAATGAATAAAATTCTCCTTTTTGCAATGCTCTATTGTTTCCTTCTTATTATTTAAATAAAAAGAACTTAGAAGAATTTACATCGCTTTTGCAAAAGAAGAAATATACGTTCATAAACATTCTTTTCAGAGGTATAGCTTGAGCTTCTCGGCGTTGTAAGGCCGTGGAAATTTGCGACCGTCCGCATCTTGTAGGCGATAGGCTCCGCCGGGCAGGACCTCGGAGACAAGGAAGGGACCATCCCATTTCGGGGAAAACTTATGCAGCTTGCCTTGATCGATGAACTTGTTCCGCCTTAAGACTAAATCTCCGGTTTTGAAGAAACGACGCTTGACTCGCGCGTTGTAGTAGCGGGCGGTTTGCTATTGATAGGCGGCAACTCTGATATGAGCCCGGTCCCATTTCTCTAACAAGATGTCCAGGTTGGTTCGGAGGGCCGAGCTGTTTGCTTCGTCGTCGAAGTGCTCGATCCGGTGACTGGGGAGCCCGATCTCTGCTGGGACCATTGTCTCGGTACCATAGCAGAGGCTGAAAGGGGTCTCCCCGGTAGGGTTTTTTTTCGACGTGCGCAGGGCCCATAAGACCCGGGGTAATTTCTCGACCCAACTGCCTTGGCGTCCTTCTAGGTGCATCCAAAGACATCGGAGGACGCCCTGGATAGCGACATCGGCTTGCCCGTTGCATTGGGGATGTGCGACCGTGGCAAATTTCATGAGGATACGATATTCTCTGCATAATTCCTTAACTTTTTCGTTTTCGAAATTTGTCCCATGGTCGGTGACGATACACCTCGGGATGCCGAACCGGAGTATCATGTTGTTCTGCAGGAACTTGATAGTCGTGGTGGCGTCCGTTTTCCTGATGGGGACGGCCTCGATCCACTTTGTAAAGTAGTCCACTGCGACGAGAACGTACTTGTGCCCGCCTGTACCGGTAGGGAACTGGCATATCATGTCCATTCCCCACTGGGCAAACAGCCACGGGGAGGTTAGAGCTGTTAGCTCGGTAGCCGGAAGGCGAGGTATGCTTCCATGGAGTTGGCAGCTTTTGCATCTTCTAACGAGCTTTTGGGCGTCCTGATGAATCTTCGGCCAGTAGTACCCCTAGAGCAGTGCTTTCTGGATTAAGGTGTGGGCCCCTTGGTGCACGCCGCCGACCCCTTCATGGATCTCACGGAGGACGTAGTCGGCCTCGTGGGGGTCGACGCACCGGAGCAGGGGCTGAGTGAAGGATTTATTGTAGAGGATCCCATTGCTCCAGATGAAATGGCGAGTTTTGGCTTGGAGACGGCAAGCTTCTCCCCGATCTTCTGGGAGCGTACCTTCCCTCAGGAATTCCACGAGGGGCCTTCTCCAATCCCGGCCTTCTTCCCGGACTGTGTACACTTGAAGTGGCGTTGCCCGTCTTCAACGCTGAGCCGTGGTAAGACCTCGAAGAGGATGTTCCTCTTGTTGCTGGCCGTGTAAGATGAAGCCAGCTTACTCAAGGCATCGGCCCGGGCGTTTAGCTGTTTGGGGATCTGCTCCACCTGGACTTCGTGGAAGTCCTTTCACAATTTTCTCACCTCGGCCAGATACTTCACCATCAGAGGCTCCCGTGCCTCGAATCGGCCGGACACTTGGCCAACGACTAGGACGGAGTCGCTGCGGATCCGGATCGTTTTCAGCCCCAGCCCGAAGGCTATGCGCAGTCCGGCCAGCAAGGCCTCGTATTCCGCTGCTTTATTTGAGGCTTTGAACCTGAGCTTCAGAGAATACTTCATTTCTGCATCGTTCGGTCCTCGAATGATGAGGCCGGCACCACATTCTTCCTCGGTCGAGGAGCCGTCGACGTAAAGGATCTAATCAGGGATGGAGTCGGGCTTTCCATCGAATGAGGGTTGATCTCCGGGTGCCGATGTGGATCCCGGCTCTTTGCTGGGGATGGTGCACTCGACGACAAAATCGACCAGGGCTTGGGCCTTGATGGCCTGCCTCAGACGGTATTTTATGTCGAACTGGGACAACTCCCACCTCCATTTCTCCAAACGACCAGAAGACTCGGGGGAGGCGAGGATATCCCCCAAAGGCCTCTCGGTAAGAACGAGGATGGTGTGCGCCTGGAAATAATGCCGTAGTTTCCTCGATGCCACGATGAGTGCCAAGACGATCTTCTCTATGGTTGGGTACCTCGTTTTCGCGTCCTTGAAGACGTGGCTCACATAGTATACCGGCTTCTGGACACCCTCGACCTCTCGGATGAGCACCGAGCCTGCGGCTTGGTCGGACACCGCTAGATATAGCGATAGCTCGTCCCCTTCAACTGGCTGGGTGAGCAGCGGAGGAGTCGCAATGTGCCTCTTTAATTGCTCAAAGGCGGTCTGGCACTCCTCCGACCACTCGAACCTTGGTATCTTCCTTAGAGCTTTGAAGAACGGGAGGCACTTCTCCCCAGACCTTGACATGAAATGACTCAGAGCGGCTACCCGCCCTGTCAGTCGCATGATTTCGACATTAGTCTTGGGCGTGGCCATGTTAAGGATGGCGCTGGTTTTCTTCAGGTTAGCTTCGATTCCACGGTGGGTGACCATGAAACCGAGAAACTTTCCACCGGTGACCCCGAATGCGCACTTGGCGGGCTTCAGTTTCATTTTGTATTTGCGGAGGACGTCGAAGGCCTCGCCCAGATCCTTGGCGTGTTCGTCTGATGAGACCGATTTGATGAGCATGTCGTCGACGTAAACTTCCATGTTCCTGCCGATCTGCGGCTTGAACATGCGATTGACCAAGCGTTGGTACGTAGCTCCGGCGTTTTTGAGGCCGAAAGGCATCACCTTGTAGCAATATACCCTCCGATCCGTTGTGAATGCGCTGAGATCTTCATCTGCCGGATTCATACGGATCTGGTTGTAGCCGGAGAAGGCATCCATGAAGCTAAGTAGCTCGTGGCCTACCGAACTGTCGAAGAGCTGATCTATCCGAGGGAGGGGATAGTTGTTTTTCGGGTAGGCCTTGTTGAGGTCAGTGAAGTCGACGCACATGCGCCACTTCCAGCTTGACTTTTTAACCAAGACTACATTCGCCAACCATTCCGAGTAAGGCACGTTCCGAATAAAGTTGGCGGCGAGGAGCCTGTCTACTTTGTCCTCGATCGCTTTTTGTTTGGTCGGGGCGAAGCTTCGTTTTTTCTGCCTGACGGGTCGGACCGTAGGGTCCAACCCGAGATTGTGCGATATGATCTTGGGGTCGATCCCAGGCATGTCGGCAGGCGCCCAAGCGAACACATCAGAGTTACTTCTGAGGAAGTGGACCAGGTCATCTCGCTGAGTCTCCGTCAAGAGCGATTCGATCTGAATGGTTCGTTCATCGTTCCCTTCTACGAGGGGGGACCTCTGTTAGTGGCTCCACCGGGGTCCCTCGGACCTCTTTTTGCTCGTCTCGAGCATCCAGAGAACCCTTGATATCACCCTCGACCCCAACGTCATTGTTTGGATGCTCAGACCTAGATGTTGCGGTGAAGCAAACCTTTGCGGTTTGTTGGTCCCCGTAGGCCCGACCTATCCCGTCTTGGTCGAGCGGGAATTTCATCGCTAGGTAGTAGGTCGATATTTGGGCCCGGAGGGAGTTCAGTGTCGGGCGACCGAGGAGGACGTTGTAAGCCGACGGGATTCTCGCGACGATAAACTCCACAGACACGGTGCGCGTACAGCCCGCCTTCCCGATGTTAAATTGGAGGGTGATTATCCCTTCCGCCGGGATAGAGTGGTTAGTGAACCCTGACAGGACGTGGGCGGTCGGCTTTAGGTCCGACGGGGTGAGTCCCATACTAATATATATTTTATATTCTAAAAATCTCATTTTCTTAAGATGTCGTATTTTAAATCTTTCGAGACCGAATGCTCCTTGCGGAGGTCTGAATCTCGCACTACTAAGCCCGAGAATGTGCGATAACCCGCCCCATCCCGAACGAGTTCCCCAAATGGGTTGTAGCGGCGCTTTGCAAAGATTTGTATAAATACTAAATCCTTTAGAAAACGGTTTTATGAAGTAAATGGTATTTATTTGTAAAGATGACAATTTTCCGTATTCTATATTCTAGGGTCTCCTAAGTCAATTAGACTATTCCTAACTGGTCCAAAACGATAAGTTATGAGATACCTCAAATTGCCTCTTCACCGCCAATTGTGGCCAGGTAAGTATAAGTGAAGAAAGGAGGGATACGCTCACGAATCACCGTAAGACGGACCTTTTAAAGTTACCTTACTCACTTGCCTAGCCTAGAAACCACAAAGTCAGGTTTAGATAAACGACTGATAACCACAACTTATCCTAGTTTCATAATAAGTGGTATTTATTTAAAAAGTGTATCAATACTAAATCTTTTAGAAATGGCTTTATTTAGTAAAGGGTATTTAAATAAAAATGTTTGTTTTCCGTATTCTGAGTTCTCGAGGGTATAGTGTTAGGTTGTATGTAAGTGTGTGAGGAGGTAGGTCGTTACCTCGTGATCTACTTTAAATGTATAACAAGTTTGATGGAGTTAAATGTAGGGTTGAAACAATGTGGTATTTAAGTGAAAAATATGATGAATGGAAATAGCTATCATTTTATGTAATGAAACTTGATCAATTTGTTTAATTAGTGTTTAATAGTCAACATGAGGAAGTTTAAGTATGATTGTATTAGTAAGAAATGGAATTTTATAGGAAACCGAATCGGAAATCGGATTTGTTCCGATTCTGTCGGGTTTTGTAAATCCGTATTTTTAGATAGAAGAGATAGGTAGAAATTGAGACTTACGGGTTTTAGGTCACACAAGAGAATGAAATAGAAATAGGGGAAACGCCGATGTGTTGCATCGTTGTCGGTAGTTCCTAAAACGATCGCCGGAAGTTCCGCCGGGAATTCGTCGGAGCTTCGCCTCGAGCTCGTTTTCAAAGTGCACAAGATTCTTGGAAATTTTTTAGAGAGTTGGCTCAGAGTTCGGGATGAGAGGGTAGAGGGTAGGGGTGACATTTATAGGGTTAGGCTAGGGTTAGGGTAGATGAAAGGTTAAAATGAAAAATGTGATAAAATGTAATAAAAATGTATTAAAAGTAGAGTAATTGGGATTTTAAAAGAGCTCTGGAAATGGTCTGAGGCTAAAATTTTGCAGGTGCATTGGGAATGTGAAAAGACACAACTTTCATGTTGGGGTCGTCGCCGGAATCGGCCGACTCGGTCGCGACTCGTCCGTGACTCGGTCGACGGCCGAGTTGGCCTGGTTTGCCGGCCTAGTCAGGCGGCCGGACGACTGGTGATCCCTCTGGTATAGTTACATTTCAGGGTGTAGTAGGGTTTTTGTGAGATATGCACGTGTAAACTCTTGGTATTCTAAAGGTTCAAAATAAAAAAATATTAAAAATAATGTGGGGTATGGGATTTGAACTCTGGTGGCTTGGTTCAGCAGTGTAAGGTATTACCAATGAGCTACAAGCTCCTTCTTGTAATCATGGAGCTATTTAATTACTTAAAGTAGTTACAGAAAATATAAATACCCCAAGTATACATTAATTTTTAAGCAAATTTTGTACACTAAAAATGGAGTTGTTACATTCTTTTAACTTGTAATTAAAAAGCAAGATAATTACTTATATCTTGTGCTCAGGCTAAAATACCCCTTAAGGATTAATAAAATATTTGAAAAATTTGTATAGGAAAATTAGGGTTGTTACATCGGCCGTCTTGCCGGAATTGCGCACGTCGTCGACGATCCAGACGACCCAGACGACCCAGTCACCGTCGTTGTCACGCCCCGCTTCCCGGTATACGGAGAAGGGGACGCGACTGGGCTCTCTACGTATTTACTCAGAAGTAAACAGGCTAAGCGTATCTAAACAATATAAAGTAAAATGTACACAAGAGACATGGATATAAATGAACAACAACTTTTATTTATTTAACAATTCTTTACAAGTACAACTGGAAATGTAAATACATGAATAGAAAGCAATGCCTAAACAATGGCATAACTGAAATGAAAAATATATACAAGTGCTTACAACTCTGGGTCGATGGCAAACTGCTCAAAGTCCTCAGTACTGGGCTCGATCTCTAGTGAGTCGGATCCACTTGACAACATTCCAAAGAAAGAAGAAAAGAAATGTCGCCAGCGAACAATAGCTCGGTAAGTCCCAAAGAAAAGAGAGAAGTAGAATAGACAGTAAAGAGAATATAACCGTATAATGTTATCGTTTGTTCTGTTTTCGCTGTTATTTGTAGCTTGGTACAGAATATGCCAGTGTATACGAGAGAAATCCTACTATTCCGGAGACTAAGGTATATGGAGCACAAGGAACCGTTAAGCCACGGTTCAACAGCAATGGATATTTAGGTTTGGTGTATTAAAGTGACCGTCTCGTGTCACTTCTAACACATTCCGTAGCAGTCTACCCCTTTAAAACCCCGTAATGTTTATTGTATTGATTGTACTGATTGTATTGTATTGCCTTGTAGTAAATGGAAGACTTGCAGAAATCATGATATTAGTAAACGGAACGGATATAAATGGATAGTCATGTAATCAGAGTATATCCATGGTTCGGTTCGGTCATGTTCATGTTGTTATAGATTGTATTCTGCCATTCATGGATTCATGTTATATTGTGGTTATACTTGAATTGAATTCAAGTCAGATTGATTTTAGATTTGACCATGACTCGAACTGAGTCAGACTTTTAAATATAATTGAAATCCTGATTGTTTTGGAGTTATCGGTAACTGCTGCACATAGACGGCAAAATTTGTATCTTTTTCCAAAACAATTACCGTGTTGATAACACCGTTTTTAGGTTGTCTACCTTAGATAGACAAGCACCCATATTCTCCGGCTCCCCGAGGCTCAAGAGAACTGGTCCCACTTAAACCTATATTTACTAGGGTCCTTATCGTAATTTAATATAATTTGAGAGGGTTTTATATAAAAATACACCTCAAGTATTGTATTAACATCTTTAGGGTTTTCATAGATGTAGTTTTTATAAAAATGAAATTTTCTAGTGAATAGAACCTAATTTTCATTGTATATGGTATTTTAATGAAATACCGGAGTTTGTATTGAATTGTAACGGTAGTTTCATGAAATTGTAATTCCTTTGATTTAGAAAACATGGAATATTTATATAATATATTTAAAATAGATGTTTTGATAATATTCATATATATATATATATATATTTGATAAAAATAAATTTTATTTATTTTGTAGAAATCTCATTTTCTTAAAAATTGCATCAAAAATTCCATCGAGATTGAATGATCCTTGCGGAGGTCTGCATCTCGCTCTACTAGGCCCGATGACGTGCAATAACCGGCACCATCCCGATCGGGGTTCCCCAAAATGGATTGTAGATGCTTATTTGCAAAGAATTTAAATAACACACTTTTTAAAGAAAACGGTTTTGAATGTTTAAGGTATTTATTTGTAATCTCGTATTTTCCCATAAAGTAGAGTCCCAAAATTCATCGTGCTATATCAAGAATGTGTGTTGTGATGAGGTAGGTCATTACCTCGTGAATTATCTAAAGGTACTACGGTTAAATTTAACCATTACAAGTTGTATGTAACATGATAGTATTTTACTGTAAAAGTGAAATAAAAATTACAACATGAATTATTTTGAGATGAAACTTGTTCTAATGTTTTTGTTAAATATTATGAGAGAATATGGTATTTTATTATTTAAGAAAAAAAGAGTTTTTAAAGAAAAATGAATCGGAAGTCGGAATAACTCCGCTTCCGACGAGTTTTTGAAAAAGAGAAGTTTTAGAATAGAGATGGAGAAGGGGATGTTAGTGTTATATGCCCTAGAGGCCATTATTTTATAGTACTAGTTTGTATATTACATTTTGGAAGCTTGGGATATATACACGGATTCATAACAGTCTTGCTCAATATAGTAGTATGCTACTTGGTTTATATCCATCTTAATATGTGTATACGTTTCTTTTAACGTATCGCTAATACATATTGATAAAGTCCTTAGAATCTTTTCTTGACTACCAGCGTCGTGATGGTAGTCACACTAGTAGGGGTTGGGTAGTCTACAAGCGCATCCTTATACAGCTCCCTAGTCATAGGATTATCGAGATATGGTATTGATACTCCAAAATAGACTAGTGTATACTCTTCTCATCCCAGCAGGGGAGATGGTCTGTCCCACAACCATCAGTACGTCGTACTGGAGATAGTATGCAGGTGCTCATTGGGTTATGAGTTACACTGGACAGACTCGTGGGGTACTGCTGGTTGGTACTATACCTATCGTCAGGTAGCAGTTCTCAGGTGACATGAGTACAGCTTAATCCGTTGACTTGACACTGCTACTTCGCCTCAAGTGTGTTCCCACTGTTCTTATATTACTACCCTACCACGGCTCTATTGAGTCGTGTAAACAGGTAGTAGTTGGGTGCAGTCCTGAAGCACTTGGAGGCAGTGGCGGTTAGATAGGATTCGCCTCTCCCGGTATTGGGGGTTGATGTCGCGCTGTGTTCGGAAATCCATTACACAAAGTCACTGGCCAGGGCAAGCGAGATTTACTGGTAGGTACTCCAGTAGTTTCTCAGGGTGTTTTAGGCCGCACTCCGACATGACTTATTGCACTATTAGGGGTCTGACGATTGCCCCCCTAGGACCAATATGCGACACTCTTAGACGAACAGACCGGACTGTACGGAGATTGCCACAGACATGCTCAGTAGGAGTTTGGATGAGTTTGCTCGTCGGCCTTCTTATCGACAGATACCTGGGTAGCCGTTACGTGCAGCTAGTACCGCTGACGTGCTTGTGGTTAAACTCACCGCTAGCATACTGTCGAGTCTTTAGAGTCCCACAAAGAGGGTTTTCCTACTTCGGGCGAAACGATGTAGAGATCGTATGGTTTTACGACAGGGTTCGTTCACATACGTGTACTTGTGCGCGTGTGATGTTCGAGCGGACAATACTAGTAGACTTTGGTTTAAACCGGATCCTAATATTTGATTGTTGAATTAGTTTCGTCTCATTGTATTCGTATTTCTCGGAACAGGATGCGGGTATGTATATACGGATGAGAGGGGTATAGAAGGAGACACCTCATTAGGGTTTTGACCATTGACTTGATTAAAACAATTATGAGGTGGAGAAAATATCTGTTATTTTGCAAATGATAATTGTGGTATGGCTACTTGTTATTGACCACTTGACTTGGGTTGACCACTTGACTTGGTTTGACTATTTGACTTTAAATATTTTTGTAAGATATTTTGTGACCTAAATATTTTGATGAGATATTTTTTCATGCCATGCTTGCGGTCAAGTCAAGTTAGCCATTCTATTTTTCTATTATCATTATCAAAAATCATTTCTCTTTCCTCAAGTTCACTCTCTCCTTCTTCGTCTCAAAACCCCTAGTGTCTCATGTGTTGAGAATCAAGGGTTAGTGAGACTAACCTACCCTAAATAACTCTCTACTCATTCTAGGCTACTTAATTTAGCACACCAAGTGACCTAGTTGCCTTAACTTGGAGGTTAAGCTCAAGGTTGGAACTCTCGGGTGGATCTTCTTCGACTTCGAGAAGCCGACGAGGAGGTGCTATCCATTTCCACTCAAAGGAGCTCACGAGGTGAAGGAGGACAGCGAGAAGAAAAGAAGGACTTGAAACTTTAGGTTTAATCTTCTTACATAGTAGATAAAGCCTCTAGTTAGTTTGTTAGTTATGGTTTAGGTAAGATCCTAGAGTTCAAGTCGATGTTACTTTGTTTGAAAAATCGTTTTTTACCCGTTCCGCCTCCCCGCAAACCCGCGGGGTAAGTGACATCGACTTAAAAGGGAGTAGGGACTTACTGACTATTAAGAAAGAAGGGAGAAAGAAGAAACTTTCAGGACCGTCGGGGCGTCGTTTCGTCGTCGGATTCTTCTTGGAACGTCGCCGGAACTTCGCCTCTTGCTAACTCCACTTGTACAGCTTGGGACTTAGAAATTTTAGAGAGATTTCGTAATGAAATTCTGAATGAGGAGAGGTGAAATGTGATGTGGTATTTATAGGGGAAATTAGGGTTTAGTGTAATGAAGAATAGAATTAAAATGTGCATTAAAATATGGATTAATGCCCATTTTTAATTCTCTGGAAATGTGCAGAAAAATCAAACAGCATAGGAGTAATGGAGGAAGTCCAAGGGGTGTAGGGTTAAAAATTAAGGACCATCCCCTACGGGGGGGGGTGCAGGGTGCCGGTCTTGGCCTTGATCTCGCCGGCCAAATTCCGGTAGAATTGGCTTGGATCTTCGCCACGTGTCCCCGTCGCTTGGTATAACTCAGTGTACGTGTTTGTTTAATCTGTGACTTTTCATTTTACGTGTAGTGCACGTGTAAACCTTTGGGTTTCTAAAAGATTAAAAGAAAAATTAACAAAAAATAATGTGGCTTGGGTGATTCGAACACAGAGGCTACGTCACAGCAGTGTAAGGCTTTACCAATGAGCTACAAGTTGTTTTTTGCTGTTCAAAAGCAATTCAAATATTTATTTAGGTATAAGGGAAAGATATATGGGTATGTATATATATAGATTGAAAGAAAGCTTGAAAGGAAATTGTTACCAGTGATGACTTGGCCAGTGGCTTCAGCTTCTTCCACAGTCATTGTGAAAGCCTGCCGCCTCGGTACATTCTTCCTTGCTGGAGGAGTATTTCTATGCTCATTCTTTTGTACTTGAGCTACGTTCCTTTGAGCTTGATGGAACTGACGAGGAGGAGGTGCGGTTGGTCCACGAGGAGGTGGAGCCGGGAGAGCCAGTCGTGGAGTAGGTGCCTGGATGGCTGGTCGCTGTGGGTAAGTGATTGCTGGTCTGGGTGCAACATTTGGATTGAGTCTTCGAGGACAAGACCCAATATTGTGTGTGGCTGAGCCACAGACCAAACAAAGGCGATTTGCACGCCGACAATCCTTCACTAGGTGTCCATCTCTCCAGCAGTAGGTGCAAAAAGCTGTGTTGGGACGGTTGTTTGGTACTCCCGGTCTCCTGGGCAAAAAATGTGGCCTTGAAGAGGCTCCTCCTGCCATCTGATTGGCAGGACGCTTCACTCCGGTAGATTGGGGGTCCTCTCTTCATCTTCACCACTGCATCATATCGACGGGCAGCTTTCAGAACCAATTCGTGGGTTGGGAAATCCCTTGTAGCTAAGGCAGCTTGGATTTCCGGATCTAACCCTTGCTGAAATCGTTTGGACCTGATCTTAGCAGTTGGTATCAAGTGTACCGCGAACCTGTTAAGGTCTTGTGTTAGCTGTGTAGTATGTGATATAAGAAAATCGAATATCTAGACATATCTTACATACTGAGCATGGTAAACTCAGCATCATATCCATCCACTGATTTGATCCACATCGAACCCTATTGTAGATAGATAAATTGCTGCTCCATGTCAAATCGGGCAGTCTCTGGGAAGTACTTAACGTCGAACATGTCGTGAAAAGTCCTCCATTCGATAGGTTGGGCAAGACGGCTTTCTTCCGCCATCCACCAAACTCAGGCGTTGTCGGTGAGTTGTAGCTTCGCAACTCGTACCCAAGCGATCTCTGACACTTGTGCTGCCGCCAGGTCATCCTCCATACTTTGAGCCCATTCTTCTGCTTCCAGAGGGCTCTCTTTTCCCGAAAATTGTTTTGGGTGCAATGCCTGGAATTGCTCCACTCCGGACGCTTCCGCTTCTGGACGGTTCATTAATATAGCAGTCTGCTGCTGCTGTCCTTCCAGGAGGCTTCGGATTGCCTCAAGCACTACCGTCTGCTCATTGATCGGAGCAGCGACGGTAGACGTAAGCGGTAGAGGTGGTGATGTGTTGTTTAAGTTGGGACTGGTGTTGTTTGGAAAATCCATAATCTTGAAAGAAAAATAGGGTTAGGATAGATTTAATGTATATAAAATTGTAAAATTCGAGTAATGTAAAATGTAAAGAATGTTTTTAGTTGCTGATTCTTGTGTTATATTGCTTAGGACTTCATACAGAACTGACGAGCATGTCTATGCAGAACTGACCTGCATGGGCCGCCAACAAAACCCATCGCGTCCCGCTTCCCGGTATACGGAGAAGGGGGCCCGTTACGTATTTACTCAGAAGTAAACACGCTAAGCGTATCTAAATAATATAAAGTAAAATGTACACAGGAGATATGAATATAAATGAACATCAACTTTTATTTATTTAACAATTCTTTACAAGTACAACTGGAAATGTAAATACATGAATGGAAAGTAATGCCTAAACAATGGCATAACTGAAATGAAAAGTATATACAAGTGCATACAGCTCTGGGTCGATGGCAAACTGCTCCAAGTCCTCGGAACTGGGCTCGATCTCTAGTGAGTCGGATCCACCTGACAACATTCCAAAGAAAGAAGAAAATGAATGTCGTCAGCGAACAATCGCTCGGTAAGTCCCAAAGAAAAGAGAGAAGTAAAATAGACAGTAAAGAGAATATAATTGTATAATGTTATCGTTTGTTTGTTCTGTTTTCGCAGTTATTTGTAGCTTGGTACAAAATATGCCAGTGTATACGAGATGAATCCCACTATTCCGGAGACTAAGTTATACGGAGCACAAGGAACCGTTAAGCCACGGTACAACAACAATGGATATTCAGGTTAGGTGTATTAAAGTGACCGTCTCGTGCCACTTCTAACACATTCCGTAGCAGTCTACCCCTTTAAAACCCCGTAATGTTTATTGTATTGATTGTACTAATTGTATTGTATTGTCTTGTAGTAAATGGAAGACTTGCCGAAACCATGATATCAGTAAACGGAAAGGATATAAATGGATAGTCATGTAATCAGAGTATATCCATGGTTCGGTTTAGTCATGTTCATGTTGTTATAGATTATATTCTGACATTCATGGATTCATGTTGTATTGTGGTTATACTTGAATTAAATTCAAGTCAGATTGATTTCAGATTTGACCATGACTCGAACTGAGTCAGACTTTTAAACATAATTGAAGTCCTGATTGTTTTGGAGTTATCGGTAACTGCTGCACATGGACGGTAGGATTTATGTCTTAATCCAAGACAATTACCGTGTTGATAATACCGTTTTTAGCTTATCTACCTTAGATAGGCAAGCACCCATATTCTCCGGGTCTCTGAGGCTCAAGAGAACTGGTCCCGCTTAAATCTATATTTACTAGGGTCCTTACTGTAATTTAATATAACTTGAGAGGGTTTTATGTAAAAATAGTTTTGATATAATTTCAAAATACACCTCAAGTATTTTATTAACGTCTTTAGGTTTTTCATAGATATAGTTTTTATAAAAATGAAATTTTCTAGTGAATAGAATCTAATTTTCATTGTATATGGTATTTTAATGAAATACCGGAGTTTGTATTGAATTGTAACGGTAGTTTCATGAAATTATGATTCTTTTGATTTAGAAAACATGGAATATTTATATAATATATTTAAAATAGATCTTTTGATAATATTCATATATATATATATATATTTGATAAAAATAAATTTTATTTATTTTGTAGAAATCTCATTTTCTTAAAAATTGCATCAAAAATTCTATCGAGATCGAATGATCCTTGCGGAGGTCTGCATCTCGCTCTACTAAGCCCGAGAACGTGTGATAACCCGCACCATCTCGATCGGGGTTCCCCAGAATGGGTTGTAGATGCTTATTTGCAAGGAATTTAAATAACACACTTTTTAAAGAAAACGGTTTTGAATGTTTAAGGTATTTATTTGTAATCTCGTATTTTCCCATAAAGTAGAGTCCCAAAATCCATCGTGCTATGTCAAGAATGTGTGTTGTGATGATGTAGGTTATTACCTCGTGAATTATCTAAAGGTAATACGGTTAAATTGAACCATTACAAGTTGTATGTAACATGATGGTATTTTACTGTAAAAGTGAAATAAAAATTACAACATGAATTATTTTGAGATGAAACTTATTCTAATGTGTTTGTTAAATATTATGAGAGAATATGGTATTTTATTATTTAAGAAAAATGGAGTTTTTAAAACAAAACAAATCGAAAGTCGGAATAACTCCGCTTCCGACGAGTTTTTGAAAAAGAGAAGTTTTAGAATAGAGATGGAGAAAGGGAGTGGGGACTTACTGATTAAGAAAGAAGGGAGAAAGAAGAAGCTTTCAGGCCCGTCGGGGTGTCGTTTTGTCGCCAGATTTTTCTTGGAACGTCGCCGGAACTTCGCCTCTTGCTAACTCCACTTGTACAGCTTGGGACTTGAAAATTTTAGAAATATTTTGTAATGAAATTCTGAATGAGGAGAGATGAAATGTGGTGTGGTATTTATAGGGAAAATTAGGGTTTAGTGTAATGAAGAATAGAATTAAAATGTGGATTAATGCCCATTTTTAATTCTCTGAAAATGTGCAGAGAAATCAAACAGTATAGGAGTGGTGGGGGGAGTCCAAGGGGTGTAGGGTTAAAAATTGGGGACCATCCCTTACGGGTGTGTGTGTGTGTGTGCGCGCGCCGGTCTTGGCCTTAATCTCGCCGGCCAAATTCCGGTGGAGTTGGCTTGGATCTTCGCCACGTGTCCCTGTCGCTTGGTATAACTCAGTGCACGTGTTTGTTTAATCTGTGACTTTTCATTTTACGTGTAGTGCACGTGTAAACCTTTGGGTTTCTAAAAAATTAAAAGAAAAATTAATAAAAAATAATGTAGCTTGGGTTATTCGAATACAGGGGCTACGTCATAGCAGTACAAGGTTTTACCAATGAGCTACAAGTTGTTTCTTGCTGTTCAAAAGCAATTCAAATACTTATAGTATATACAGGATTGCAAATACTCCATTTGTACATTAATTTTTAATCAAATTTTCTGTACACTGATAACAGAGATGTTACAGTCGTCATCTAGTCCTGTCACCACGCCACGCAGCTGTTCAGCCAGATCCAGTCCTGCGTGCATAAGTTTTGCGTCGTGACTTTATTTCGGCGTCGTAACGTGACATCCGTATCTCGACGTGAGATTCGATCAGACAAGTTCTAAACTTGCAATATACTATTTTGTTATATTAATATTTATATGATTAACTATAGTACATATGTTTTAATATTTAGCGAGTAATTGCGATTTACAGTTTTTACCGTATCCGTACCAATAATAGTTTATCTAGTTGCATACCGAAACATCATGATATTATTATACTACTATAACAGCTCAATATGATTATCTAGATTGTATCATACATGGTAATGGACGTAAAATGATTATTACAGATAGATACATATGCATCCTGGTATTGGTTGTATCACGATATTGATTACAGTTTTACATTGGTATCTGTTTTGGTTAATATACAGTATATGACATGTTAACAACACATCACCAGACTTGTTACTTGGATCTTATTGCTAATGCCGACAATCCTGATTGTTGGCCTGACGGACATAACTTGTTGTCTGTATAAACAAGACCTGTGTATCTGATTGATCTGTGTTGGCACTAGATTTATATTATCAATACCTGACTTGAGCACAAAACCTGGGGAAAAGGGGGAAATCAAAAATATAACTGAAACGCAACTCAAGAGGGTATTATTATTGTTTGCCGTGATTCCGGGCGTTACGGAATAAATCATTGTTTGCCGTGATTCCGGGCGTTACGGAATAATCATTGTACCGTGGTCCCGTGCGGCATGAACGGGATATATATTGTTGAGTTACGATGAGAATTATATTGATTGATTTCAAAGACTTGTAGAATAGATAATCTAGAAACACAGACTTTAGGATACGCATCACATACATACAGCTCACTGTTTTATACCTGTGTTTATTATTTATATTCATATTTAATCATAGCATCATATCCTGGTTATTACTATTAATTTTGATATTATGACGCACTGACGTCTGGGTTTTGCATGGCCCAGTTCCTCTACCTCTATCGCAGGCTGATCAAGAGTACTTTAACAATCAAGCCGAGCAATGAGAAGTTGAACGTATAGTATTAAAGATGTTTAGTTTATTTATTTCGCACTTTTATTTCTTTTGATGTGAGTCCATATTGGAACATGATTCAGATATTGTTTATTGGATCTTGATTCGTTTCCGCTTTATGCATTTTCTTGATTCTATTTACTATGGCAGATGGACATGTGTTAGCTAAATTATATATTTTACTGTTCTTGATATCCGATAGACAGCCGTAATGTGGCTATGGAGGGATGATTCCTAACCACAGGTAGCGTGGTTGGCTTTGTCATGTGCCGTGTTTACGTATTTTGGAAAGCGAGGCGTGACACAAATCTTTGCATCCTCTAAACCAAACTTCTTGATAAGTTCCTTTGTATACTTGGATTGATTTATGAATAGTCTTTCTGAATTTTGTTTGATTTGAAGTCCTAGAAAGAAGTTCAGCTCCCCCATCATACTCATCTGAAATTCATCCTGCACAGACTTGGAGAATTCTTTGCAAAACTACTCGTCAGTAAAACCGAATATAATATCGTAAACAGATATTTGAACCACTGCGATCTCCTTTCCATAAGATTTGGTGAACAAATGTTTTATCTACCATCCTTTTCGTATACCCTATCTCGAGTAGAAATGTACTTAGTCTTTCATATCAAGCCCTAGAGGCTTGTTTAAGACCGTACAATACTTTTTCCAATTTGTATACATACTCAGCATGCTTTGCGAATATAGAAATTATGCAGCGGAATGTAAAAATATTACACTATCACAATCACAGAAACAATCACAGAAGTGCAGAAAAGTAAATTGACACAGAGAATTGTTATCGAGGTTCACCAACCAGTGGCTAATCCCCGCCTGAGAACTCCTGCACAGGATTCAACACACTATCTAGTGATTCCTTACTGGTGGAGAAACCCAGATCTTTTATCCAGACTCAGATCCAAACATTTACACTTGGAGGCGGTGAACACCTAGACCTTTTCCGAGGATCAAGTCCAAACCTTTACAATTGTGAAGAACTTAAATCTCTCTTCACCAGATTATTATAATTTCAAGATTATTACAATCTCAATATACACCAATTTTGACAATCCTAACGATCTCAAAAAAGAACAATCAAAACTTAGATTCAAAGAGACGATGGATTGCACTTTAGAGAGTTAAAAATGTTTAAAATCAAAATCGAAGAAGTTTTTCAAAAGATTAACACAAGTTTAAAATCGGTACCTTCTTTGACAGATTAACAATCTTTCATTTCTAAAGAAATAGAAAAGTCTAAATGTTTAGAAAGATTGTTGCTCTCAAAAAATTAGCAAATGCTTGAGTATATTGAGAGAAAGAGTTTTTCATGAATTCTAGAAAATCAGAATACTAAAGTTTTAAAGCAAGAAAAAACGTATAAAATCAAATGAAACTTTGTCCTATTTATAGAAAATATTTTGGGACAGTTGGGGCAGTTAAAATAACTTTCTTTAAATTATAGGACAG
This sequence comes from Agapanthus africanus, assembly GCA_030015575.1. Lineage (NCBI taxonomy): Eukaryota > Viridiplantae > Streptophyta > Magnoliopsida > Asparagales > Amaryllidaceae > Agapanthus > Agapanthus africanus. The sequence continues at coordinate 107,977,674 of CM057338.1, read as the reverse complement.
TTTCTAGCCGTTTCAAAACCGAAATTCCCAACAAATTTAAAATTTGAATACTTACATAATAGACGTCTGTACAAACGTCTAATAGACGTCTTTTCCCCTAAAATAGACGTCTATATGTCTGATATTCGGACACTGTTTTTTTAGACATCATTTTTTTTAAAATTTTGATTTGGGGAATTTGTTTTGGAATTAGATGGAAATTTTGATTCTAACCTTTTAAAATCGACTTGACTCTAGACTTAAAAAATAAAATGAAAAAATCTTGGACGTCTTGAATGGCTTGAACGATACTTGATGTCGACTTTCTCGTATATTCCGTTGAAATCCATATTGAGTATGATTGAGTCAATTTGATGCTCAATTTGATGTCAGTTGATTTCAATGATTGTCATGATGTTTGAATAACTCCATTGTTTAGCACTTTGACATTTCTGACATGGTTAAATCCTATATCATATATTGAAATATATTTTTGTAAAATAATCAAAATATGAAGAAATTATTTTTAAAAGCTAACACAAATAATGCGTGAATGATCATCAATAAATGTAACAAAACTTTTATAACCGAACACACTAGGAAATTTAAAAGATCCCCAAACATCAGAGTGAACTAAAGAAAAAGGTAAGTCATGTTTTTTATTAACCGGAAAAAAGAAGAGCGATGATACTTTCCAAGAATATAAGACTCACAACTAAATTCTGATAAACTGATAGAAGGTAACATGGTGCGTAAAGACGAAAGGGGAGGGTGACTAAGTCTCCGGTGCCACTAGATAGTAGAAACAGCTGCATATGTACTGGGAAGGTGATCAAAATAATCCAGTCCATCATTCTCATACCCCATCAATCCGTTGTTTCGTCAGAAGATCCCGTATCAGAAAGTAAGATGGATAAAAGGTTATAGAACAGTTGGAATCATTCGTAAGCAGACGAATAGAAAGAAGGTTTTGTTTTAAAGATAGCACAATTAAAACAATATTAATGTGTAAAATGAAGTAAGTGATAAATCAGCAGAACTAGAAACAGGTATAGTATTACCATTAGCCATGGAAATAACCTTGTGAGGACTAGAAGTAAGATCAGATGATCCATCACGAGACATGTGATGTGAGGCGTCAGAATCAGCTACCTATGAATCAGAATAAGAAAATAAAGATATACCTGACGGTATGGAAAGGTTGGCAAGAGCTACTGAGGAGAGGAGACGGCGTAACTAGCCCCACTCATCACTGGATAAAGGTACATGTTCGGCAGAAGAGGAAGGTTGATCGGTAGCCGCTGGTGTGGATGTCTGGCGAGCGGCAGGTGTATCATCAGGATAGCCATGTTTCTCCCAACACTCGTCGTCCCAATGATTCGTGCCACCGCAATGAGTACAATAAGGGCCGGATCGGCCACGGTCACGTCCACGGGAACTAAGACCAAGGGCAGTCAAAGGGGGACGACCACGTGATACCCCACGACCACCAGAAATAGTATCAAAGGAACCATGTCCTGAGTGTAGGTCCCCCATCCATGGCCTCGAGTAATAAATGCGGTCGAGATAGGCTCAGGAGATGGGAAAAAGATCGTTAGCATACGATAAATGCTCGACAGGATGCTCGTCAAAGATGGAGAACCGCTCTGAGAAATAATGGGGGACCGGACGCCCTCAAAGCTGGGTGGTAAGCGAGCCAAGAGTAATGCGCCAACAAAAGACTCACGTGTTTGCGAATGACAGTAAGGTCAGTGGAGATAGGCTGATAGGCATTCCACAGATCAAGAAGTCCGCTAAAGAGGGCACCAAAATCCTAATCCTGAATATCTGCTCCTGGATTAGCTAAAATAAAGGTATGGAAGATATCATAGAGTTTCTGCAAGTAATCCTCAGACGAATATAGTGAACGAAGATGCGCCCAAACTTCCTTAGTAGTTTTGAGAGACATAATAGACATATAGCAGCGAGAATCCATAAACTTAGACAACCAAACTATCACCTTGTTATCGATCTGGAACCAAGTATCATATTGGGGATCTATGGAGTCAAGAGGAGCATCCGTCAAGTGGCGGTGAAGGCCTTTGTTGTTCAAAACTCGTTCAACAGCACTGAACCATTGAAGGTAGTTCTTTACGCCGGAGTGAGAGATCGCAGTCAAGCGAAGATCTGTGTTAAAATCAATGGACGAGAGAGAGGCCGAGTTAAGTTTGTCATCACCAGAATCCATAATGAACGGCGCAAAAGGAGATCCCAAGAGTGAAAAAAAGTTGTCTAATCCGCAACAAGTACTGATAACAAGTTAATCTAAAAGATCATGGAAACGACAATAGTCTCGAGAGTAGTGTATGAGAGTTTCGAGGGGAGGGGGGGTTGTCTCTGCAAGGCTTCAAAAGAATGAGGGTGTTCTAGAAAAGTCTTCTACAAGTCTTCAAAAGCACCTATCCATTTTCTAACATGGTTGTATCCAGAAATAAAGGCAGAGGGTGTCAAAGGCTGGAGAGGGGTTTCAAAGGTGGAAGAAGGCCGTCGAATGGTGTCAAAAGGGGTAGGAAGGTGCTGGAGAGGTCGCTGAGGTTGCTGGAGGGAAATCGACGGAGACTGGTGGTCATTGGAGAGGTCGAGAGGCGTCGGCGGGGGGTAGGAAGGGGTCGGCGGGGGGTGGGAAGGGGTCGGCGGGGGAGATCGAGGGCAGGGAAGAGTCCGCGAAGGAGATCGAAGGCTGGAGATGGGGAGGCGAGGGAGATCGAGGGCTGGAGAGGAGTCGGCGAGGGAGATCGAGGGTAGGAGAAGGGTGTAGATGTGGCTGGTAAGGGTTCAAGGTGGCCGGATGGTCGATCGAAGGGGGAAAGGGTGGCGGCGGCAGAAAAAGAAAATTAGGTTTCTTTTCTTCTTCTTTTTTTCCTCAAAATTCTTTTCAAAAAAATTGATGCTATGATACCATGAAATAAATCAAGAGGGAAATACTTTATTGGTTTAAGAGAAAAGTAATCCATACAACTATATATAGAGAATTATAGATCAACTCTCTTAACAAACATATAATAACTAATCAAACTGATAAATAAATATATTTTCATAACAATATCATAACCCATCTTTATATTGACTCACCTCAAAAGGAGTACTCCTTCCGATTAGTCTTCAACTCGCCCAATTCCATGGTTGCATGCATTCCTCATTCCTCTAAGGGCCTGTTTGGTTGTAGGATTATGAGTTTGGATTTGGATTTTGGATTGTGGAATCCTAGGATTCCATAATTTTGTGTTTGGTTGCAAGATTAGGATTTCTAGGATTCCTTTGTTTTTTATGGGGGGCCCACCACAAAACAAGGATTATGGAATCCTAAAAATTTTCAAGGATTTTCAAGGATTTGGCACTATTCATTGTACTTTTAGATAGGACCCATGTACTTTATTTATTTAACAATCCTCTCTCTCTATCTCTCTCTAAATTCCTCAAATCCAAATCCCACTTTTTTATCACCAACCAAACAAAGATTACAAGGATCTACAAATCCAATACTAGGAATCCAAAACCAACCAAACAACAAATTACTAAATCCAGAAATTTCAACCGTACTATTTTGGAATCCAAATTCCATAATCCTGCAACCAAACAGCCCCTAAAGTGCGAGGAGGAAGTGAGCTTGTCTTTCTCTTCAGAATATTCTTGTGCCACTCCGTTTTGGAAATTCTCTGTATGGTATACCATCTCCTATGATTGTATCACGTGTGCTGCACCTATTTTGCCTAACATGCTCATCTGTGTTCTGTAAATAAGTTTTGCTGCTTCAATTTCTACACTAATTTGACCATGAAATCAGATTCCTTGCAATTATTTGACTCATCCGAGGAGCATAAAACAAACTCAGTATCTTCATAAGTTCGAAATGAACATCTAAGCAACCTTTTTCGTTTGTGCTAAGATAGCAGGCATATCCGTTCTTCTAGCAATATCTCACAACAGCAATGCAATCCCGGAAACAACTAAATAAACTTTATGCCTACTACACAAATACAATTCGGCTACTAAAGGGCATGCTTGGCTGAATTTAAATAATCAGAAGTGCAAGGTTATATCAACAGATAAGAAGTATATAAAAACGCCTATGGTCAATATTAGATACAAGAAACATTGGTATGCTGAGAGAGATTATGATGCCGATGTGTTTAATTGACCAAAATGCCCCTGCCAAAAGCTATAATATGTGTTTAAAATACATACTTCTCTGGCCACTCTCAATCCTAACTGCTACAATTAACATAGGTAAATAACTATCATCGAAACTTTATCCTAAGCTAATTGAATTCATTGATTTGCTAACATAATAACTCATATTGTTTTTCTTCAAAAATGATTTGTTGATGAAGGAGAGAACCATTGAAAAAGTCCAATGCTGCTTCTTTCAAATAATACATAAAAAATCGGAGGGAAAAAAATGTCAAATGGGTTTTTCATAGAACCTATCAAGAATGCCTTAAATAAAAATTTACATGAATCCCAATCAACTTCTTCCGTTCTTGAAATCCAAATTCTAAAACCTAAAAAAAAACGATGGGTTTTTCATAGAATCAATCGAGAATACCTAAATCAATCGAGAATACCTAAATAAAAATTTACACGGACCCGGTCAATTTCCTTCCTTCTTGAAATCCAAATTATAAAACCGAAAACAAAACCCAATGGGTTTTTCATAGAATCAATCAAGAATACCTAGATAAAAATTCACATCTATCCCCATCAATTTCTTTCCTTCTTGAAATCCAGATTATGAAACCCAAATCAAAACTCATCCCACACACGATTCATTTTTCCAAATCCCGAAAAGAAACTGGAAAATCCCAAAAGATAAAACGAAGACGGTCCGAAGTGATCGTCGCGCCGTCATCCATACCTTCCTCAGCTCCGACGACAATCTCAAAGACATCATCGACATCTACGGAGATCGAGGCACATACCAGAGCCCTCGCTTGCCTTGGCCATCGACGGCATCGACATGGTCGATCCCTTCCTCAAAGAAAAGAGAAGGGAAAGACGAGAGAAGCGACAGCAAAGGGTTGTGAGGTATTTTATTGCCAAAATTAACCAAAGTTATCTCATTAACCATAGTTAGGCAACAGATTGGGCTATTTAGACAACGGATTGGTTTTGACTATGTTTCTTAAAAATATCAGTTTTGGATGGGTATTGCAAAATATGGAAGCAAGGCATTTCAAAAATAACCTTTTATTTTTCATTATCATTTTTGGACCTAGCTTCCAAAGTCCATGATTTTTATTTTTCATTTTTCATTTTATTGTAAGAATTTTTTTTAAGCTCTTGCGTAAGAGCAGTGCTCTTGACCATTACCAACAAGCAAATGTGTATCTCCTACCAACAACTGCGATGGATGTGTATCTCGTCATATCTAACATCACCATCCAATGTTGAAAGCAATTCGAATAACTCAGTTCATTCCAATATATTAGCGATTAGGATTTTTTTTCAGGTGATCTCCATCTAATAACTAACCTAACCCATTCGGCATTCCAAACTCTATGATTTGACATGAGAATGTCCTTTTGAATTTTTCTGAAGAAAAGCTCTGGGAAGTTACTAGTCAAAAATCATATATATATATAAATAAATAGATAAAAAAAGGATTAAATGTACTTAGGATCACGCATGGCAAGGATCTATGAGAGACGCTAGGATGAAATGAACTCTTCAATTAAGCGTTTGAATTTTTTTTCTCGAAAGCATGTATTGTAACATAAATTAAGGCATAGAAAATTTTCAGTTTTGTTGGGATTTGAAGATAGAATTTGAAGAGAAAAAAATTGTGAAGCCGCCCATATGTACTTCTAGCTTCATTATTGTCAGGAACGATATCGTATTCGGAATTCATGCTATCCATACGGGCTATTGCAAATTCTAAAGGACACAATTGTTTCATATATTTTATATATTGCCGTAAGATATATCGATGTTTCCAAATAGTCGTACAACAAGGGACATGCGCTACTATAATAATCACTTGTCTCTGCGGATTTAATTCATAGGGGCAGTGGCAGGGACATAAAATTCCTCCGTAGGTCCAAAAGCCGCAGATGCAAGTCTTCGTCCTGAACATGTCCCTATGGAGTAATAATTGTCACTACGGATTATTCCGTAGGGATATTTATTCCTACGGATTATTCCGTAGGGATATAATCTTTATTTAATTTATCTGTTTATAAAATAAAATACTTGTCCCTACGGATATATCCGTAGGGCCGGATAAATGCCCCTACGAAACTGTCCGTGTGACCTGATAAATTCCCCTACGGCTTAAACAGTAGGGGCAAGTTTTGCCTCTATTACTGAATCCCTAGGAACAAAATGTGTAGGGGCAAAACTTTAAGCCGTAGGTGCAACAGTTGCCCCTCCGTAGGGACATTATATCAGGGGTTTTTTAAAAATGGGTTTCCCGTTTTTCCCCGCCCTGTGCACAATAATATATATATCATATAGTCAAATATAGAAATATTCATAATCAACATCTCGCGCATAATATATAGAAGAAATAAATAAATAGAATACAAAATCAATCTAAAATCATCGTGAACATACAAACAACAACCAATATCGTCCAAAATATATATAATATGTATCAGATAAGTACATACATCCTCAAAAATATAAATAAAACTACCCTAACTCGGTCCAGCTCCTCTACCTCTGATAATCGCCGTAAGCTGCCGCATATGCTCCTCGGTGCAACCCTGAGTCGTCAAAAACTCGAATAATGACGGAGCGGACTGTGCGGGAGTCTGAGCGGGCTGTGGAGCTGTACGAGTGGTCTGCGCAACCGCAGCCGAGGTAGTGGCTTATGGAGTCACAGCCGAAGGAGATGCATGTGGAGCCGCAGCCGAAATAGCGCCAAATCTGTAAAATTTTATGTTTGTGTAATAAACGAGTAAGAACGGTGTTGGGGACAAAAATTACACCCCGGTTGACCAAGTCAAAATCAAAGTCAACCCCAAGCCAAGTGGGCCCAAACCCAGGTCAAGACCGAGCATGAAAGGGACCAACCCCATGACAAAAAGAATGAAACCATAAATTAGTTTAATATAATTCTTTCTTTTTAGAAATAAATGTATGTAAAATGGGCAAAAAGGCAAAATTTTATAAACCTCATGGTTTATGTGTAAAAAAGAGATAAGCACATAAGGTATGGAGTGGCACAAGTGCTATTTGGCAAATCTCAATGGGCTATATGTAAAGTTTGTAGTCTATAAAGACAAACATGATGAAAAAATCAAGAACTATTTCATTCTCTCAAAAAAGTTTAGGGTCCTGTGCCCCTTCTCATTCCTCAAGGTTCCAAACATTCTTCTTTTTTCTTAAATTAAATCAAAAGTTTCACTCTTTTTTTCCGAAAAAGGAACAGTTTTTCACCATGAAACCCACAAAAGGGAACCTAGATCTCCCATCAGATCTCTAAAAGAAGAGATTTTTAAGTCTCACTCCCTTTTTTCACCAAGATCCAGCCAACAGAGAGGAGGAAGAAGGAGACCCATCTCCAAAAATCCCACTTTGGGAAGATCTAAGGCTCAAAAGAAAATGCAGGGCTCAAAGGAGAAGAAATGAGTCCCTTTTCATCATCTCCGAAAATCTCTTAGGAGTTTAACTACACAAGAAAATAATAATAAATCCTTTTTTAAGAGTTTAACTCCAAAAGTCAACCGGGAAGTACAACTCCCTATGCAGGGGCTAAGCCCCCTCTTCCTTTTTTTTAGGAGTTTAACTCCAAAAGCCAATCGAGAGTACAACTCCCAGTACAGGGGCTGAGCCCCTTTTTCCGCGGGCACCCAGCGCCCACGTGTATGGCGCGTGACCCACCGGCGTCTAGCGCCCATGCGCCATACACGTGACCCGCTGGCGTCCGGTGCCCGCGTGCGGGGCGCGTGACCCGCTGGTGTCAAGCGCCTACGCGCCCCTCACCCTTTTTTCCCTCATGCTCCACACTCAAAACACGTCTTCCGTTAGAAAAAATTTCTAACGGGACGCTGTCCCGCATCCCGCAAGGGGGCTGCTAGCCCTTTTGACCCTCGGCCCGCTATCCGGGTAGCGACCCCCCGTAAACTCTGTGTGTCCTCCGATACGTCCAAGTACCCTTCAAAACACAACACACGCACACGGCACATTGAGTTCGCATAACCGGTTTGACTCATCAATCGGAGATTCCCTTGCTTCAAAAATGAGGGGTAATTAACAGCAGTTTAGTCCGCGGCTGCCGGAGATTCGGATCCCCACAATTAATAAACCCCGACCTGCCCCAGGCAGGGGGAATCTGTACATGCTTGATAAGCGCGTGCATTCCCATATCAATGGGGTGACGAAAAACACTCTACGGATTCTGGCAAGCCCGGTGAGACCATTTCTCTCTTCCCATATTTTGGGTTAAACGCTCATGCGAACTCAATCAACGTATATATCAATTGCCTGTATTGAAGTCATTTTTTGTGTGTGTACAGGTTAATAAGTTTTCAGTCACAATCTCGAACTCAGCAATCATGTTTCCCAAGACGAGCTTCATTTCTGACGTGACTCTGATTCCCTACGTGGTCAAGATTAATGCCCGCGTGGTTTTCCCTGCAAGTCTCAGTCGACAATGGGAGGAGTCACCCCGCCAATTTGGTTCCGTCATCATCTACCCTGCCGGAAGCGCTCATCTGGCAAAAATCCCGGCAAATCAGGTGGCCAAGCCGGTCTCAAGGGGAAAGAGGCCGAACGTTGTAATCGTTAAGGCTCCACAACCCAAACTTAAGACGGTGTCCGAACCATAGTCACAAATTCGCCGTTCGGGAATTATTCGGCGAGGTCAAAAATTTGGATTCGAGGAACTATTCGGAAAAAATCGGCAGGTATTCGGGAAAAATTCGGCAAGTATTCGGGAAATGTTCGGGAAGGATTTCGAGCAAGAAATTAATATATGAGGCGCTGGGTTTTGATATTGCGAATTATTCGTTGTTTTGTGAATTATTCGCCGTTTATTTGAATTATTCACGAATAATTCGTGAATTATTCGAAGCATTCGCCAATGGCGATTAAATCGGAGAATTAATCGGCCGATCAAAAATTCACGAATTTGCGAATTATGTGACTATGGTCCGAACGACTCTCTGGTGCTCCAGCTGGAGGAAAGACTTCCGGTATAAAGGGTATCATCAAACGTTGCGGACGAGCTCAGGCGATGACTCCAACAAGTGCACAATCAGGCGTATCTCCAAAGCCCTCCATAGCCTGGTCTACAGCGGCTTCCCAAAGAGCCGTAGCCAGTCAAGTGTTCAAAACAGAAAGATTGAGACAGAAGCGGCTCAGGTATCGAGCCAACAAGAGGGCTAAGACTCTGGCCAAGTGGAATCTTATGAGGTTCCAAGAGCATGGTTACCTCGTGAAGACGGCTGTGTCGGCCGTAAAAGTCAGCAATTCCCTCGAACCTCTGAAGTGGGTTCAGAAAAATACCATGACCGCCAGAATCAAGAAAACAACAGTCCGAACAATGCTAGAGACGTGTCACAGCCCCAAAAGAGAAAGCATGACACCGTCTCTTCAAGAGTCTATCACACGCTCTGTGCCGCGCGAAAGCAGCGGGGCAAATCCAGAAAAGAAGCGCCAACACCACTCAAGAACCCGGTCAGGCTAGTCGTCTTCAATCGATTGTCCGTTACCGAAACATAAGGGCCCCCACAACAGTCTACAAAATCAGCTACCAATAATGAAAGGACGGCCGGATATGTTATCCACACTGTCTAAATAGCGGGCATGTGCTCCAGCGACAACCTTCACAGCAAAAGCAAGGATGGGCCACCACATCCCAAGCCCAATCTGGCTTGAATGTGGTTGCCGCTTCCCAAGATCAGTCGCCTCCACTGGATGATGAGAACCCTCTTGATATGGCCGATAGGCAGAAATACCCTTCAGTCCATATTGGGTCAAGCTCGGGCAGTGAGGAAGGGCCGACTTTCCGCCCCAAGACCGCAGAGCAAGAGCTGCCTCAAGAGCTTCGAAAACAGATCATGAGCAAAGATAAAGAGATGGTCAAGTTCTATTCAAAAATTGACGACCTAACGAACGTTGTGATGCAGCTCACGGCTCAAATTGCTCGGGCGTCTCCTAATCAAGCACAAGTCTCTACTCATGAGCCGGGTGATGACAACCTGAAGCAACCAATGCCTGTCCCTTTGGGTCCAAGATTGGGTGAGCCGCACGAAAGCCGGCCACATTCTGCTTCTGGGAACGCCTTGGCCCCAGATAGCACCATCCTACTAACACAAGATCGGATAATGGATTTGTTCACTAGCAAGGTTAAAACATTGGTAGCCGAAGCCGAAGCTCAAAAAGAAATTGGAAGTAGTGAGCAGCCATATCCCGCACAGTACGATCTGATCAAATTCTCGAGTGGCTACGTCATTTCTAAGTTCGGAAGATTTGACGGGACGGGAAACGTAAATCAGCACGTCGCCCACTTTAAAGCGTCGTGCAGAAATACAGGAGGCAATGATGCACTCCTTCTTCGTCAGTTTGTCAACAGCCTGACCAGTGTCGCTTTTGACTGGTATGCAAGTATACCAGACAGGTCCGTCACTACTTTCGCCCAAATGGAGTCTCTGTTTTGGCAAAGATTCAAGAGTGTTAGTGACAAAATCTCTATCACTGACCTCGTGAGAACCAAGCCGGGGAAAAACGAAAGCAATATGGATTTTATTGCTCGATAGCGCAACCTCACTGTCAAGTACGAACCGCCGCTAGAGCAGGACCAGTCCGTCAGCCTCCTTATTAGGAACCTTTGCAATTGGATGGTCCCATTCTTATGTACAGCAGGCCTCAAAACGTTTCAAGAGCTGACCAAGAAAGTCCAAATGCTGAAACGCTCGAAGTAAGAATCTACCCCGGACTCTCAAAAAGACAAGACTTGGAAGTGCAAGAGGGACGACAACCGTAGAAGCGGGAATTCCAACAATACCAATGTCTTCAATGCGTCTGACAATGAAAACAAGCGAAAGGCAGGCAAATCCAAAATCAACCAGTCTTGAAAGCCAGTGCTGGGAGGAAAAGAGCCTTCCCTAGAGGAGAAAAAGAACAAAATTTACTCTTTCAGAAAGGACAAGCTCCGCAAGATATTCAAATATGTCTTGAATAACAGTCTACAATTGCCAAAGTCGAAAAAACCTCACGTAGCAAAAATGACCGACAATCCTATATATTGCCCATACCACCAAGTAGTGAGCCATGCGATCGAGAATTGCTATATTTTCAAAGACCGTGTCAAGAAGCAGTATAAGACTGGGGAGATCGAGTTGTCCAAGAGTGTGTTGGTGAACAACTAAGCTGCATCCACCAACTTCATACAGACACAAGCTGAAGCCTTCTGGGAGCAGACAGCTGAACCCGCTACCCTGAGGAATGAAATTGACTCACCGTAGCCTCTATGGAGTATGGACATGTCTAAAAAGATGAAAAGGTTGCTAAAACTACTCCAGAAAGAGCCTAGAATGGAATGGAATGGGTAGAAGGAGCCCACCATTCCAGCTACTAATTTGGCTCATACAGGCTCAAAATCTAAAAAGCTCAAGAATAAGAAAAGTGCGGCTCAACGCGAAAAAGAGTCTGTCGGGATCTCGACCATTCAAAAATATATCGATTCTCTCAAAAACTATGAACAAAAGGAAAGAACTCTAATTCAATTGAAGGAGTTCTTCCCCGTAGAAGCGGCTGCGATTTTGGAGGAGCTAGAAAACTCCGATAACGAGATCCCTATAGTGACCTGCTACGTCGTCCATCTTGGTAGCGACTCTGAGGAAAAACTCTGTTTTCCCGAGGAGGACGAGGAGCTCGCCATGAAGGCCAGCCAAATCCAGCTTAGAAGCAGTAAGGCTCTACCGCTAAATCAAGGCAACGCCCTAAAAGGGAAGGAAAAACAAGTCGCTAATAAAGAAGATGGCGGAGAGCCGGCTCATGAAAATTCGAGTCTTTCCTCGGTGGACTATAATTTCTTGGCTCATCTCCAAAAGCTTCCGTCTTTTCTGAGCATCTACGATGACTTGGTCCTATCTAAGGAGCTTAGAGATGTCCTTATTCACGCTCTACAAAACTTCGAGCGGTACCATGCTCGCTTTGCGGAAATTGATATGAAAGAAGTCCAGTACACTCTGCATACAGCCGCGATCATGTTTAAAGATGAAGACCTGTTACTAGGAACAGCTTAGCTCAACCGACCGCTTTACGTGACAGGGTATAGCGACAGAGACTGGATTAATTGCATATTGATTGATCCAGGGTCCTTAGTGAACATTATGAACTTGCAGACTTTGAAGAGTTTGTCAATGGCCGTCCAACACCTGTCAAGGGAAATGCTTGTCATTCAAGCCTTCAATCAAAATTGCGAGAAAGTTCTGGGATCTATAGATCTGTCGATCATTTTCAGGGACCTACAAACTAAAGCCAAGATATACGTGATCGAAGCCGACACGTCCAATAAGATTCTCATAGGAAGGCCGTGGCTTCACGATTACGGCATCGTTCCGTCAACTATCGATCAGTGCATGAAGTATACCAAAAATAGAGAAGAAAAACGCATTGACAAAGACATCCAGCCGTTCGGTGTGCATGAAGTCCGATATGAAAATTCTCAGTACTTTGTGAACCTCCAAAGTGCCGAGCCATAGCTGACCAAAGACAGAATGACCCCGAAACTCAAAAGAAAATCTGAGCCGGTTGTCACTTTCAAAAGCAAAAACCCCCATGTGCGTCTGCGTTTTGGCAGCGACTCTGATGAATCCGACGCCGGAAGTCCGTCCTTCCGTAAAACCCGCCCTCATTTCAGTAGCGATACGGACGAGTCTGATATCGAAGGCCCATCCGACAGCAAAATTTGCCCTCGTTTAGGTAGCGACACTGAAGAGTCGGAGGAAGAGAACCTGCCTTGCAACAGCTATACAGATTGGTCCCCCACGCAACAATCAAAGCTATAAGAGACCTTCAAATTTGCAGAAAGGTCCCTGGCCGTCACAAGGGTGCCGGGGCAGATGTGCAAAGAGCTCGATGCATTGTCAGTCTCCACCGTGGACCAGCTGAAAACTTTCTACGTTCTCGGAAGGAAAAGTGGACAGAAGGGCATCCTGTTTTATGGGTCAAATCCTGTCATGCACCCAGACGATTTGTCTGTGACATGCCTTTCATACGAGAGAGGCATAAGGGCCGTTCTCAATCCCAGATATTATACGCCCGAGATGCGGGAATACTTTAAAAAGTGTGTGTGTCGGCTATATCAAACGGAATCCGAAGCGAAGTTTTACGAATGATTATGGCATTCGCCTTAGGTCCGAGCACTCATCGATGAACGAATCCCAGATAGACGGAGCATAGGTTTCATTCAACCTAATGCCAAAACATGCTACATGATCCATGTTGGTGAAGCCAGCGAGAGGTCAACTGATGACGACTGATTGATTGTTTGTGAAAGAAGTGTTTTTGTAAATAACCGCAATCAAGATGGTGTCGCTAGTAGCTAGCCGCGATGAGTAATGGATGAATAATTAAAAATGACTCCTTTTATCTTTTATTAGTTTAAAACTAGATCGATGGTGATGAATGTAGAATAGGGTTCTTGGAAGAAACTAGGGTTTCTCCACTACTAACCCTTGTCCTTTTATTGATCTCTATTCATATTTAGCCCTTAACAAAACAAGTGTTAAACTAATCGCAAATCGTGGTCGTGACTATCAATAAATTGGTAGCACGCCCGATAAGGAGGTTAACTTTTATTTTGCTAAAGTTTATAAACTTTAAAATGTATAAAAGAAGTTAAAGATGTTTTTTATCTATTATCCTACTCTATCCTACAAACCCTAGCAAGCTAGGAATTAGTCGCTCATGGCTAGTGATTTAGAAGAAAGGTCGAAGATGAATGAAAGCATAATTAAGATGCAGAAAAGTAATGCGTAAAAAGTAATGCGGAAAAGTAAATGCGGAAAAAGTAAATGCAGAAAATAAATGCAAAAAGAATTAAAATAAAAACTATCTTTATTAATCAACTATTGCATTTACAATTCTCCTTAGAAAGTAGATTACAAGAACCCTAGTATGCACTAGATCGCTCTCTTGTTGGAGGTAAATGAATGGATGATATTCACTCGGAAACGTAGATCACTTAATCTCTTTGGTGATCCTTTTGAATGTGCAGCTATCGGTTCTTTATATAGTCCTTGAAACCAGAAACCCTCGATGCCATCTGTGAACATATGCAGTTATGATCATGATCCTAAAATCACATATCCTACGACCCAGATTGCGCCGCAGTTCCACCGCATCTACCCTTCTTTAGCCGCAGATCCCCCGCAACATAGTGGAATCAGGTTTTGGGATTTTATCTGGTATTTTGTGTTGATATTTGGCGACCCTCTTGATATTTAGATTATGAAAATAATGCTCTGAATCTCTGCCGTTGCTAGATCTCTCGGTTTGCTTCTAAAATTTACCAGATTCGGTTTCGATATCCCGATTTGACTTGGATCTCTTACTTGGACCTTAGACCTGAGCTAATACCTGTACAATATCTCAAATCAAAGGATTAGTGGCAATTGGTATTCTTAAGATATTATTCCAATCATTTAAATAATATAATATCTTAAGAATATTGATTAGAATTATTTGATATGATATAAATATTTTAATTACCAATATTTCATTTAAATATTATATGCATATATTTTCCCTAATTATGTTAATTAAAATGTAGAAACATATGATAATAAACTTTTTACAAATAAACCCACATATATTCAATAAACACCTTCAGCACTTAATAATAGTAAAGAAAATGTTTATTTAAATGTGCAATATTTTAAACTAATCAACGACGAGTTAGCCGAGCCAGAAGAAGCCCCTCGAGAGCTCGAAGATGGAGGACAAGCAACCTTCGACAATTAACCGAGATTGATTTGGGAAAGTCCGATAATCCAAAGCCGACCTACATTAGCTCGCTCTTGTCAGAGGAAATGAAATTGCAGATAATCGCTCTGCTGCATGAGTTCACCGACTGCTTCGCGTGGACATACAAAGAAATGCCTGGCATTCCCCTAAAGTGGTCGTGTATAAGTGTTTGGATTTTACCCGCGCGCCTTTACGGTTTTGAAATAAAAGTTTTTAGAAATGGTGCGCACGCGAGCTCGATTTCGTTTTAAAATTTATAAACCGCAATTGCACGGCGCGTTGTAGCAAGCCGGTAAGTATGGGTCGATCCTCAGGAAATTGGTGATTAGAGATTGTTGTTTAAAGGTTCAAGAAGAAAGAATTTGGGTTTTGTCACAAAAATTAGAAAAATACGAAATTATTAAACAAGTTAAAGAAAGTGGCCGTGGTTTTGGTTTGGATGGTTGAATCGCGGCGATTTCTTCGACACTCTCTTGATCAAGAGTTGTTTTCTCCTTGTGTTGGATCCGACAAGAAGCATGTCTTGTCAAGACGTTTGCGAAGCACAAACCATCATCTTGCCGATATTCGACGCAAGATATGAAACGATTCCGTTACGTTCTTACTTACCATTTTATGTCCATGTATAAAATATCAACACTAGTAAGCATACAATATCAATACACATCAATTTGCAAATAAGAAGTAAAGTTAGGATTAAGCTTGCAATGTGTGGGGTGATAGTATATGATATATGCTAATGAAGGATATCAAGCAATATTAAGATACATAGCCTATCTAAACACTTAGCAATCTTAACTCTAAATTGATTCTAACCTTAACCTTGCAAATGGTGATCATGAGAGAATAGGGTATATGATAAAGGTTACAAGTAACCATCAAAATCAACATATCATATCAAACATATCCATTTAGCAATCTTAAGCTTACAATCACAATTAAACACTTTAAACATTCACAAGAGGAGGAAAGAGGCAAAGCCATTCATCTCACATCCTCACCATCACCACAACCATATAGACTTACTCAAGCATTACAAAATAGAAAAATGAAACACAAAAGAAAAACATAAGAACAAGAAGTTAAACAAAAAGAAAGTGCAAGTTCTTTATTAACAAAATGGATGGATTAGAGCTACAAATTAGATAACAACCTCAACTTTCTTAATGGAGCTCTCAAATGAAAGCTCAAAGAGGGAAGAAGATGAAGCTATCAAATATTACACACTCAAGTTCTCACTCCAATATCCCACACTATCCTCTTTAAACTTAATCTGAAACCTGCTATATATAGGCAACAAAATATCCAAAGTTGCATATGACATTAGACTGACAGGACCACCAGGGACCCACCATATTTGGACGGACCAATTTGGCACCAACTTGGCCGCAAATTGCGGCCAAGATGAATTTATTTGCGGCCAAGAGTTGGAGTCTGGGGCCCATCTTTGGTCTGTGGTCTTCAAGTCTCCTGAGCATCTCTCAGTGTTTGCAATTTTTATTAATTTACACCTGAGTGTAATCTGGAGTAATATACAGAGAAGGGATCAAGTGGGTATGAGTTGTGTTCACACTTCAAAGCAATTCTTTTTTACATACATTGAACCATACCCACTTGTCCAAGCCAGTTGTGTACCCACTTGCAAGACACCATGATGGTGTTTGCAACTTGATGTCTCATGATGGCTCATGCCCACATGATCCATGATGGTTCATACATGAATTTGATATTGTATCATGTTGGACCAAAACTAAATATTTATTTGTACACAACATTATTTTGTTTGAAAAACTCAATGACTTGATCTGTTATCTGTCCCGTTTGCGGTTCCGGTTAAAAACCGTCGTTTCTGTTCATGTGGTGTAATGTTTCCAGTGTTTTTGCCTGTGGACCTGTAATCTGTACTAATGAGCAGACACAGATTAAATACCACTGTTTATTAACAAAATGATAGGAAACGAGTGGTATTAAAATGTACCCCCAAACCTATCTTTTGCTCTTCCCGAGCAAAACAAAATCCTAATCTCACTTTCGCAGGAAACGCGATTGCACTGAGCCCGTGCAACAAGCCGTTAAAACTCTAGGTGTCTCTAGTAGGAGGAGTTTTGTCTCTTGAGGGTTTTCAGCAGATTGCACCCACAAAATCCCGTCAAGTAAGTTTCGTGAGGAAACTGTTGATTCTAATCTTAAAGTTTAAGCATCAAAACTAGAAGTTATATCATCCTAGTCAGAAACGTCCAACCCTTATTTTTCACTCCTCACATTTTACTGAACATAAATTTATATACATCTTTACGTGATTTGTGCGAAAAAGTGTCGTTAAGTTTTTAAGAACTTCGATTAGGGTCATCATGTCATAAATATAGACCATGACTAACTTCTAAAGGATCACACGAGTTTGAAAAGACTTAAGATTTTTTGAAGTTTCGTTCTCCAGTTAAGTTTCATGTCAGAATTTCTATCATTTTTAACAGAGAACTAAGTTTTATTCTTCACTCCTACCCTTCACCTGTCTTTGTTCATATACACCTTTCGTGATCGTGCATAAAGTCTTATAATTTAAACCTTCATATCTCCGCTAAAAAATGTTATAATAGAAAACTCGTCTCCGCTAAGATTATTCTTTCACAAAGAATCGTGCGGACTTTTAACTCTGAGAGAACACTTGCTTAGCTTGTTTTATTTGGCGATTGGAGACTTAGAGAGTTTTGGGTTAATGACTCCCAAATTAGATGGTTTTAGGGTATTAGGTGTGGAGATACCCCTAGGACTTAATTGTCCAAGTTACCAAGGCCACAAAATAAAAGACTTATTTTGTTGCATTTAAAATATTCTGAAAGCAGTGTGAACGGAGATATTGCCAGTTTTTCTTTTCAATCCCAAAGACGTGTTCATGTGGATAAGGTGTGTAATCACTCCAATAAGATTCCAGATGGGTTATTTTTCAGACTTTTAGTTTCTATTAAAACTTCAATAATATCCTTCATATCCACTTCACTTTACGAACCATTCTTTGATATTACTTAATTCAAAAAAGACTTGTTTGATCCTAATGATATTTATCAATTTTCAAAAGGTTTAAAGACATTTCAGACTTTTCATTTAATTCTCAAAAACTCACGACACGTGTAAAGTGTTATAAAAGACATATATTAGTTACGGTTAAACACAAAGGAGGGTTATCTTTCAGGTTTTCAATCTCTCGAAAAGAATTTAGTAGTTTCTATCTTATCAAACTAAACTGTCAGACTTCGAGGCTAAGTTTCCCAGCTAGCTAGCTAACTTGATGACAAAGTTTTTATTTTTTTAAAGAAAATTTTTCAAATTTTTATGGGTTTTTCAATATATATGTAATGCGGAATTTACACATGATATAGTAAAGTAAACGGAGTGGTCATCCCCAAACCTGAGTTTTACAATATCCTCATCGCTGCTCCCGTCTCCGGTAGCTAGACTTAGACATCAGGGTGAGATTTTATTCACAAAAATCTAAGAGCTAATTACAATATTTAAAAATTAAGAGATTGCGTTAGTCCAAAAATTAATACCAGCCATTCAAATTTTTTGTCGATATAAGGTCAGGGCTGGTAAAAGAAAATGTATATAAAAAAGAAAAAGAAAATGTACATGTTAGTGGTATGGTTAGATATTAGTAAAGGGCATGGGTGCATGAAAGTAGGGATAAAAAAACGTTGAATGTGAAGACGAAGCTTTGAAGGAGTCAATGAATTGTTGCCCGAATGAATTGTATGAAACATGTATTGAGTTACGATGTCAGGTTTGTTTAAAAACTAGAGTTCATTCTTAAAAAGTTCAGCAAAAGAAAGATCCGTAGGATATTCCCAAAAGGATCCTGACACAAACTCACAAAGAATATTAAGTTCATCCGCAAATATCTCCTCAAAACTCAGCATAAAAGAATGTTTCTCAAGGTTGTCTTCATCCCTATAATCATGCACAATCCTACTCTCGTTGTTACAGCTTACATCTCCCAATACACGTTCTCTCTCATCACATTCACATATGGGTAGGTCCATGTCATCTAAAATAGTAGGTTCCCACACTAACGTTTCGTCCAAAACTATATCAATAGATGATACTAAAATTATGGGTTCCTGATTGTGAATTATATCGAACACTGCATCGACACCATACCCGTCCAATTCACAAGCTCCCTCCTCTAAAATTTTAACGCAAAATCAGTCGGTGTAAGAATCTCATCTTCAAGTAGTATATCGGTTAAATCATCCTTAAGATCACAAGTGACAAGAGGCTCATTTGGTACCTGAAGGCTAGTGTTGGACTGACTCAAAGGTTTTTCTTGATTGTCCTGATAACACTCAGTCAACTCAATTATATCATTATCATCTATGAAATCATCAAAATTTGTTTAATCCTTTATCTCAGCTGACTTTCTAGATGACAGATATTGACTTTATTTGGTTCAAATTGACTGTGTTCACTCTCTAGAAT
Source organism: Agapanthus africanus (assembly GCA_030015575.1). Classification (NCBI taxonomy): domain Eukaryota; kingdom Viridiplantae; phylum Streptophyta; class Magnoliopsida; order Asparagales; family Amaryllidaceae; genus Agapanthus; species Agapanthus africanus. Next base: position 107,958,264 of record CM057338.1, on the reverse strand, counting down.
TTTCACAGCTAAATGTTTCACTCGTTCATTGATTCTAACCAAAGATTGAGCTTTAGCGTGAAACAACTATCAGATTGTTGTATGCACATGGCTAGGGTTGAAGCCATTTGATTCTCGAATGCAATCATCACTTCAATACATTTCTCTAAAGCGGTCAGCCTAACATCCATCTCACTATCATACCATATATGTGTGTCAACTATTTCAGAAAGGGAAGGTTGTGACGGTAGTGATGCTAAAGTAGTCATCTTGTCGACCTCTTTCTCTAAGTTTTCAATAATCTGATCTATATTTGAAGTGGGATTGGGTCCAAGAGTTTTAGGTGGGTAACCGATATCAAAATTCTGGTACGGTTGGCCACCCCCTAGGAAAAGACAGTATTCCTAAATGTGGGAAGAATCTTGGCAAAAGAATTGGGTATGAGTATTCACAAAAGAATATGGATCGTGAAAAATCAAATTGAAATGTGTATCACCCATATCAACAAGACTCACAAAATCAAAAAAAACAAATAATATCACACCCCTAACAGTCTTTGTTATGCTAAGTCAACTAGACCTGCTCAAGAACCTGATTGTCGAAATAAAATTGTGTCGAGAAATGGGCTCAAGATATACGGATCACAAAGCCAGGTAAGTGCAAAGATAAGGAAAGGTTGTCCAACGCTTTCATGAAGTTCCTTAATTAGAATAACCATTTCTCTTTTGGCGGTTTCGCCGTGAACACTTGCCTAGACACCTCGTGAACAATATAACATTAAGCGGTGTTCTAAACACAATTAACTTGCCCTATTGAGCGCGAATCCTTAAAGTCAGAGTTCTAATTGATTTTAAAATTACTGTGAATATGTAAAAATGCAGTTTTGTGATTTGTGGACCATGGAAAAAGGTGATGAAATCTTTTACCGTATCTTGTTTGGTTCTCGTGCCCTTAATATCCGTATTAAGATACAAATGCGCAAATCAATAAAAGAATTTAAGCAAATCAATCAAGCAAATCTTTTTTGTTTTAGGCTTAAGCGCTGCAACACATACGGATTAGTTCTCTGTTCTATTGGTGGAAAATTTTTGCGAATAATCTTGCAGAAGATAAAATAGTGGAATGCATCGGATTTGAGCGAAGGTGATCTAAAAAAACATACCGATGTGATTTGGGTTAAGAAACCCCCGTTGAAGTGATCCACGAGTACTTGAATGTTTGCTTGCGCAGGTCAAAGTACCAGGAACTTTGGCACTGTAGTTCACTAACTCCTTGTTATTGAAATTGAATCTTGCTATGCACAATCGCTGCTCATAATTCCGTTGAAATCTGAAAATGTTGGAAAATACGATATTTAAGGCAAAAAGTGATATATATGGCCAATTAGCTACACACACAATTGTGAAATTTTGCATATAATAATGGATTAAAAATAGGTCAAAGAAACAAACCCCAAAAATTTAAAGAAAATGGGTGAAAACTAGCCGCAATTTGCGGCCATATTTAATATTTCGACGGCCAGCTCTATGAGTTGGTGCTCCAAATTAGTACAGTGTGCTTATAGTCCTATTAGTGTCCCAATATTATATGCAAAATTTTATACTTAAACTCTGAGTGACAGCAGATCAAAAAGACAGAGAACAAAAGTTTGAAAAGTTAGTTTTGTTAATTTAGAAATTTTTTAGTTAAAGTTAGTGTTGTATATATAATTGAACCAAAAATAACAGCCCCTAATGACTACCGCATCCCCGGCAGCGGCGCCAAAAACTTGTTGGGATTTTACCCGAGCACGTCTTTATGGTTTTGAATGAAAAGTTTTTAGAAATGGTGCGCATGCGAGCTCGGTCTCGTTTTAAAATTTTATAAACCGCAAGTGCACGACGCGTTGTAGCAAGCCGGTAAGTACGGGTCGATCCTCAGGGAATTAGTGATTAGAGATTGTTGTTTAAAGGTTCGAGAAGAAAAAAATTAGGTTTTGTCACAAAAATTAGTAAAAATACGAAATTATAGAACAAGTTAAGGAAAGTGGTCGTGGTTTTAGTTTGGATGGTTGAATCGTGGCGATTTCTTCGACGCTCCCTTGATCATGAGTTGTTTCCTCCTTGTGTTGGATCCAACAAGAAGTATGTCCTGTCAAGGCGTTTGCACAAACCATCATCTAGCCGATATTCTGTTAGTTGTATGTATGCCCTAGAGGCCAGTATTGTACAGATGATGTATATTATATTGGATGCTTCGACATATATAGAGATGACTTTCTTGCTCGATATGATAGTATGCTATCTGGTTGCTCTTTATCTTAACATGTATACTTGTCTCTTTATATTGTCTTATGGTTACATGTTGGTAAAGCCCTTAGGATGTGTACTTGACTACCTGGACTATGATGCGGATCATACTAGTGGGGACATGGTAGTCCATAAGTACATCCTTCAAGGTCCCTAGTCGTAGGTGTATCGAGACGGGGCATCGATATACCAGTGTAGACTAGCGTATACGCTTCTCGACCCATAAGATGGGCGATGGATGATCCCATATCCATTGGTGTTTGACATCAGAGATGGTATACGGGTGCTCAGTAGAGACTGGGTACACTGGACGGACTCGCCGAGAACTCCCAGTTGGTATTATACCTCACGTCAGATGGCAGTTCTCTGGTGACACTTGTACAGGTTAGTCTGTAGACCCGAGATCGTCATAGAGTCTTGTGTGATTCCCACTGTACTTTGATTTCCACCTTACCACGTCCATGAGGGCGTGCAAAACGGTGGTTTTTGGGTACAGTCCCGAGTCACATGGAGATGATGAGCGATAGGAGGGGTTTCGTCTCTCCCGGTATTGGGGGTTGATGTTGCGCTGTGCTCGATTGGCCGTAACAGGGAAGTCCCTGGCCAGGGCTGATTCAGAGATTTGCTGGTAAGTGTTACCAGTAGTTTCTCGACCCGTTATGAGCCTCACATCAGCACGACTTATCAGTTATTGGGGTCTGACGTTTACCACCCCTAGACTTGATATGCGACATATCACACGAGGAGACCGGACTGTACGGGAAGTGTTGCCGATTGGCTCGACGGGAGTTGAAGCAGGTTCGCTTGTTCTCTTCTGATCGCTCAATACCTGGGTGGCCGTTACGTTTAGCTGACCGCTTGCAGCTTGGGGGTGCTTGATATGATCATCACCCACTGCCGGCGTATTGACGAGTCTTAGAGTCCCACAATGGAGTTTCCTTGTCCAGGCGAAACGTTGTGGTGCGCGTATGCAATATGCGCATGGACCCGATTAAAATGCGCGTATAGGATACCGTATATTGATCGGGCGGCTTGCTTTTGGTAGGGGTCGTATGTGATATGGCCGGATTGATAAATCTTATCATTTAACCATTAGTTTCTCACTTGAAATCCTTTCTTGAGTTTGATGGATGTATGCATGCATGTATGCTTTCTTTATAGATTCATGCACATATGGATGTACACACACACACACACATACATACATCCTTCATGGTTGTACATATATGAAAATGGTGGCAATATAAGACTCACACCATGGTTTTATATATGGATTTTATTGCATTTGATTTAAAACAAAAATGAAAAAGGAAAATGGTTATCATTGATTTGTTTCTACACTCTTCTTTTGACCTAACCATCCTCACCCACCTTTTAACCTTGGGTAAACTTTCCTTTTATGTTTTAACTCAAATTCAATAATATATTCATTGTTTAACCATGGTTTGAGATGAGAATAAGAAAATATATATACATATATTTTCATTTTTCTTAACAAGAGTTATTCTTTTCACTCTTGTTAAAGAATAGCCATCATCTTCTTCTTCCTCTCTCATTTGCTCTCTAGACTTTTGTAGTGAGCAATATACTCATCAAGTTAGGTTTTTTAAGTGAGAAAAGCCACCACAACATCATTCTATACAAGTTTAGCCCACTTGTTTAGAGTGTTATCTTCATTTCTTCTCTTGAAAAAGTGAAGTTGCAAGCTTGGACTAGGAGCTTCGGGTGGATCGTCGTGGACACTAGGAGACTTCAAGCGAACCCTCCTCCAACCCTCAAGTGGCCAAGGAGTCTAGCGTAGGGAGATACAAAGGTTGTACTCTCAAAACCCTAGCATTTCTTTCATATGATGAAGTGTAGTTTATGAAACCCTAATTTTTCTAGGATAGATCCTTTGTATGTTTACTTAGCACCCTAAATTTTTAATTTTTGGTACATGTGATGCTTCCAATCCCTTCATGAGGTGCTAGGTAAACCAAACATATTCGACGCAAGACATGAAACGATTCCGTTACGTTCTTACTTACCATTTTATATCCATGCATAAAGTATCAACACTAGCAAGCATACAACATCAATACACATCAATTTGCAAATAAGAAGTAAAGTTAGGATTAAGCTTGCTATGTGTGGGGTGATAGTATGTAATATGTGCTAATGAAGGATATCAAGCAACATTAAGCAACATAGTTTATCTATACACTTATCAACCTTAACACTAAATTGATTCTAACCTTAACCTTGCAAATGGTGATCATGAAAGAATAGGGTATGCGATAAAGGTTACCATCAAAATCAACATACCATATCAAATATATCCATTTAGCAATCTTAAGCTTACAATCACAATTAAGCACTTTAAACATTCATAAGAGGAGGAGGAAGGCAAAGCCATTTATCTCACATCCTCACCATCACCACAACCATATAGACTTACTCAAGCATTACAAAATAGAAAAATGAAACACAAAAGAAAAACATAAGAACAAGAAGTTAAACAAAAAGAAAGTGCAAGTTCTTTATTAACAAAATGGATGGATTAGAGCTACAAGTTAGATAACAACCTCAATCTTCTTAATGGAGCCCTCAAATGAATGCTCAAAGAGAGAAGAAGAGGAATATATCAAATGTTACACACTCAAGTTCTCACTCCAATATCCCACACTATCCTCTTTAAACTTAATTTGAGACATGCTATATATAGGCAGCAAAATATCAAAAGTTGCATATGCCACTGTACTGACAAGACCACCAGGGACCCACCATATTTGGACGAACTAATTTGGCACCAAATTGGCCGCAAATTGCGACCAAGATGAATTTATTTGCGGCCAAGAGTTGGAGTTTGGGGCCCATCTTTGGTCTATGGTCTTCAAGTCTCCCGAGCATCTCTCTGTGTTTGCAATTTTTATTAATTTACACCCGAGGGTAATCTGGAGTAATGTACAGAGAAGAGATCAAGTGGGTATGAATTTTATTCACACTTCAAATCAATTCTTTTTCACATACATTGAACCATACCCATTTGTCCAAGCCACTTGTGTACCCACTTGCAAGACACCATGATGGTGTTTGCAACTTAATGTCTCATGATGGCTCACGCCCACATGATCCATGATGGTTCAAAAATGAATTTGATATTGTATCATGTTGGACTAAAACTAAATATTTATTTGTACACAATATTATTTTGTTTGCAAAACTCAATGACGATATATGTTATCTGTCCCGTTTACAGTTCCGGCTAAAAACCGTCGTTTCTGTTCATATTGTGTAACGTTTCCAGTGTTTTTGTCTGTAGCTGTAATCTGTACTAATGAGCAGACACGGATTAAATAGCACTGTTTATTAAAAAAATGATAGGAAATGAGTGGTATTAAAATGTAATAAATAATGCCGAACAATATGCTGGCTATATCTTCTGATGCTAAGCCAGTCAAACAATCTCCTCGAAGAATGAGAAGGGAACTGGAAGAAAAGGTCATCGAGGAAACCAAGAAACTCATCGATGCCGGTTTCAACCGAGAAAAGAAATATGCGGACTGGATCGCATGCATCATCCCAGTGAAAAGAAGAATGGACAGATACGAGTTTGCGTTGATTTTAGGGACCTCAACAAGGCATGCCCTAAAAATGATTTCCCGCTTCCGGAAATGGAAATGATGGTCGACGATACCTCAAATTATGAGATGTTCACTTTCATGGATGGTTCGTCTGGTACAATCAGATAAAAATATCGCTTGAGGATGAGAAGCATACAACATTTCGAACCCCGATCGACATATACTGTTATACAGTGATGTCGTTCGGAGTGAAGAACGCAGGTGCTACATATCAAAGGGTAATGACCAATATTTTTGATGACCTAATCCATAAAATCGTCGAATGTTATGTTGACAATTTGGTCATCAAGACTAATACCATGGCCGATTTCATTCAAGATCTCAGGACCGTTTTCACCAGACTGAGGGAATACGATCTGAAGATGAATCCTTTAAAGTGCACTTTTGGCGTGTCATTAGGAAAATTCCTGGGCTTCATTGTCCGACATCGAGGGATCGAAGTTGACCTATCAAAAATAAAGGTCATCATGAAGATGCCCCCTCCGAAAAATCTGACGCGGCTGAGATCTTTTCAAGGCAAGCTTGCTTATATACGAAGATTTATCTCAAATTTATCTGGGAGATGTAGCCCTTCTCAAAGCTCATGAAGAAAGGGATGACGAATGTCAAGAAGCGTTCGAAAGTATCAAACAGTACATGTTGAACCCTCCAGTGCTGGCTGCTCCCATTCCAAATAAATCGCTGATTCTCTACACTGCTGTGCTTGATGAATCACTCGGCATGATCCTTGCCCAGAATAACGAGGTGGGAAAAGAAAATGCCCTCTACTATCTCGGTCGAACTTTAGTCGGGGCGGAACAATACTATTCCCCGATCGAAAAACAATGCCTAGCCCTGATATTCCCTGTGAAGAAGCTGAGGCACTATCTGCTCGCTCATCGGGTTATGCTGGTCTCCAAGGTCGACCCGCTTAAACACTTAATGACCAAAGTAATCCTAGCCGGCAGAATGGCAAGATAGGCTGTCATGCTGCTTGAGTTTGACATAGTTTATACTCCTCAGAAAGCAATAAAAGGGCAATACGTCGCCGATTTCGTCGCTGCTCATCCCATACTAGAAGGGTCACTGCTAAATTATGAATTATCCGATGAAAAAGTGCTGCACCTCGATGATAGAGAGCCATGTTGGGAGCTCTGCTTTAATGGAGCTTCATCAATAAGGACCTCGAATAAATCAATCGTCCTGGAGATAAAAGCGGGGATAGGATTGGTGTTCGTCACGCCATCAGGAGGAACCCTACAACGTTCTTTCGCTCTCACTGAGCCTCGCTCAAACAACGAGGCTGAGTACGAAGCACTGATAGCTGGTCTGGAGCTCGCCATAGAAATGGGAATCCTTCGGCTACGGGTTTACGGTGACTCCCAGCTTGTCGTCAACAAAGGAAGCGGCGACTATAAGATATAAAAACCTAAGATAGCTCGGTACAGAAGCCGGGTGGTGGAGCTCATGAAATGGTTCACCCACATTGAACTGATGAGAGTTCCTAGGGCGTTGAATAGAAAAGCTGACGTACTCGCTCGCTTAACCAAGGAGTTGGCTGATCCCGATATGGATGAGATTCTGATAATAGTCAGAAACCAGCAAATTCTAATTCCAGTCTCTTTGCGTGAATAAGAAAGCGTAGAACAAGAGAGAAATCCTGCCGAATAAGCCCTGATCATTCAAGACGAGCCCGATTGGAGAGAACCTTTCATAGAGTACCTCCAATACAACAAGCTGCCCGAAGAAAAATCTGTGAGGGTTCAGCTGAAGAAGAGAGCTCTCCAATACGTGTTTGTAAATAATATGTTATACCGCAGATCATATGACCAACTCTGGCTCAGGTGTCTGTCATTGGCCGAATCCCAAAAAGTCATGAAAGAAGTTCACGGGCGTCTGCGGGGGCTCACTAGTCCGGCCCTAAAATGAGGCTTCCAATCAAACGGCTTGGATATTACTGGCCTACCATGATAAGGGATTGCGAACAGAATGTAAAGAAATGTCTGATTAATATAAATTAAAGTTAACCGCAGTCAAGACGGTGTCGCTTTGCAGCTAGCCGGTTGAGCACGGGTCGATCCACAGGGAGATGGTTGTATGTCCTCTCTTGTCTTAGACGAGTCAATAAAGAATTTGTGTATGTTCGAGACTATCCTATGTGTAATATTTGCAAGTATAAAGTTGTTAAGAAAAAGATACGAGATTATAAGCTAAAGAAATCCGTACTCAAAACCTTTGAGCCGAATCTTGACCAATTGAAGCTAAGCAATCGGCAACAACGTGGATTAGGGGATTTAAGCGCGGTATTCGTGGAATACGGCTTATTTACCCTTGTCCTTCCGTTCTTGTCTCTTGCTTTCGCCTCCGGCCAAACCGAACGCAACCGGTCGCGGTTAGGAATCACCGTTACCTTGTCAGGGTACGGTGCCTAACGGAGCGCTTGCGTATGGTTTGGGCGGAGTTCAATGGAAAATACGGGAAAAGGAAATGGGCAAAGAAACATTAACTTAGAATACCGTGTTTTTCTCTTAACAAAGATAATTACATTCATTCACAAGAAAGAACCAAAAAGAGAGAACAAAAAGAAAAGAACAAAGAAAAGAAAAGATTACAAACAAGTAATTAAAGTGCATGAATATAAATTGCAAGAAAGTAAAGCAAGGTAATAAAAAACAAGTAATAAATAAGCAAATAAAAAGAACAAGAAACTAGAACTCAAGACAAGCATGTGATCAATAGCCAACCCTTAAACTTGCAAGCTCAATCAAGAGGTTGCAAGATCAAGGGAAGGGTAGAGAACGCATGTGAAATGAAGTGCTAATTCCATGAAAGAATACGACCCTTGAGATCAATAACTAACCCTTAACCATTCAAGCTCAATGAAGAGGTTGAATGATCAAGAGAAAGCAAGAATCTCAAGGGGAAGAAGAAACAAAAGAGAATGATACAAAACCCTCATCTTCATTGATCTCCCACTCCAAAAGCTCTCACTACAATTTTCATGGAAAAAGAATGAAGAAGAAGAAGAAGAACTATACAAAAGACTACAAAAGAGGAACAAAAGAATGACCCTTGGTTGAGCTCAGTTCTGCTGTATTTATAGGCAGGGAGTTGAAGATCTAGGGCAACAATCTGCCCCCAAATAAGATTACCAAAAAGCCCCTGAAAAACGACAGAAAGAGGAGTATATAAGGCCGCGGATCCGCGGCCTGAACCCCATGTTGGCCGCGGATCCGCGGCCATCTTGGCGAGTTGGGTCGTGGGGTTTTGGTACTTTTCCTGGTTTGTTGTCCCCTGTTGTCTGGTACATATATTTTCTGAAAATACTTTCACATTTCTTCCAGAATTTCTGTTGAGGAAAGGTGGACTTTTTGTCAAGATTTGGCATGATTGCCTCGAGCTCCGCGTAGATTTCTTGGAACTTGTTGTTGCCATTGAGCCTTGTGCATGAAGGTGACATTGATTTGACATTTTGTCTTCCTAAACTGGTATCTGGCAACATATGGATGACGAGCGGAGACTGTGTTTTCTCAGTGGTTGGCAGGAACCCGGATCTTGTCGTGTTTTCCATGAATTTCACCGTTTTAGAACCGAGAACCTGCATCCTGCAAATATATAACAAACACGGATTAAAAGCACCTACCTATAAACAACCGAGCGTAAGAATGGGCGGTATAAAATGCAGTATTCTGTGATGAACAAATACCTCCAAACTTAACTTTTGCTCGTCCCGAGCAAAACCAATTATTCACAAAAATAAAATCCTAACCGCACTTTCGCAGGGAACGCGATTGCACTGAGCACGTGCAACAAGCCGTTAAACCTCTAGGTGTCCCTAGTAGGAAGAGTGTTGTCTCCTGAGGGTTTTCAGCGGATACTACCCACAAAATCCCGTCAAGCTAGTGTCATAAGTTAACATAGATTTTACTCCTACAGTTTAGTTATTATGTTAGAAACTCTATTATCCTAAGTCAGAAATATCCAACCCTTATTTTTCACACCTCCTATCTATTTAACCTTGGATCTCCTGAGTTTTCCTTCTAAAGCGCGGCCTCAAATCAGGGATTTTTATCAACTTTACAGAAAACACAAGTCTTATTCTTTATTTCTATCTTTTATCCAAACATCGATTATATACCCCTACGTGTGTGTGTATTTGCACCCCTACACTCAAGAATTCAATTCAAGCTATAATACCCTTGCCCTAATACCTAATACTACTTCTTTTCATTAAGGATGGACGGATTTGCTCACACACCTTTCATGCGACTATTAATGCTTCTTGAGGCACTAACGGCCGATTACTGAATGTGTGAGCTTTAAAGTGTAAATAGCAGTTTCCAGGTCTTGACTTTATTCTATTTTTCTTTTTCTTTTTCTTTTTTTTTTCTTTTTCAAGACCGGATATATTTTTCAATATGCTCTTTTGGTGTTTAGCTTTAAATACTGTTTTTTCTTTCATACTAGGCTTTCAGGCAAGAGTATTTCTAGGTATCCTCTACTATCCCAAGTTTCAAGGTGCGTGTAAGTGCAGTTTGTAGGGTATATACTTTCTAAATTTGAACTCAAGAAAAGAAACTATTTTTTAGACTTATCCTTCAGTAAAGCTTCAATACTTTCCCCTCATCTTGACTTAACTCAAGAACTGAACTCAAAAATTGTAAGGACGTATACTTACCAAAGTTAGACAGAATGAGGGTTATTTTTAGGGTTTTCAATTCCTAAGTCTAGAATTTAGTTATTTCTAACATATCAACTAAACTTTCAGAATAAAAATCTAAGTTACCCTATTAGCTAACTTGACGACAAAGTTTTTATAATTTTGGAAAATTTTCGATTTTTGTGGGTTTTTAATAAGGTATGCAAATGCAAAATATACAAATGAATGCGAAGGAAGAAAGCTTACCGAGCACACCCCCAAACTTAAACTTGACAGTGCCCTCACTGTCAGGCTACACCAAGAGGGTCAAAATTGCCGGCGCTCCCTAGAAACAAATTATATACAAAACAAAAAGGAAAACAAAAAATATACACAAAAAAGGAGACCCCCCCCAAACTTAAGTAAAACAGTGTTTCCACTGTTAAGCGTTGAAATTCAGGATTAGGGGGGAAAGAGAACAGTATCAAGCTATACAAGGCCTTACACAGGCCAAAAGTTAACACCAACCATTCAAAGATTTTATCGCTATAATGTACCGGTTGGTGGAAGAAGGCGTAGAGAAAAGAGATGGAGAATACGCGAGACCATATGCGGAGAGAAGCGGGATATGGTCTCGGTATATGAGAGGAAGAAGAATGGCGGAAGGGAAAAAGAAGTGGAATACGAACTTGAGGGTGCAAATTGAGTAAATAGATTAGCACAATCTGTGATGACCGATGTGTGAAAAGTGATTGTGCTAATATATTTACCCGTCGGGAAATGGGGTCAAATCCCTCAAGATTCGTGAGAAACCATGGGTACGCCGAACTTGGTAAACCAGATACAGGAAGTGAAAATGGTACGGGTTCTTGCAAGGTCGGAACGATGGAAAGGATGGAGGGAAGTGGTTGAGGAAGGGTATCGGTTAAGGGTTCTGGAGGGTGTACACAGTCAGTGAAAGGAACAGGATGAATTGGAAAATCCGACTCATCATCTAGAACTGTTTCATCTTCAAAAATATCCTCAAAATTCTCCTCAAAGTTAAGCTCATCCATGCATATTTCATCAAAGTCCAGACGCATATGTTGTTCGGGAAAAACATTTAATGACTCGGGATGATGAATTGGAGAGAAAAACTTAGCCAAATCTATGGGTTCATCATCCAAATTATTCCCCGCGTCAATATCCTTAATCAAGTGAAAATCAATATTCTCAGACACCTCAACAAAAGCATGGATATCAATCAATTCAGGTTCTAGAGCGGAGGTGTAGAGGTCAAAAGGTTTGGGTGTGGTTTCACTTGGCAAGGTCCCTTCACAATCTGGAAAATCAAATACTACAAAGTCGCACAACTCATTAAACATTTTATCTTCAACTGATAATTCATTTGGGACACTTGATAGACTTTCAACACAGGAGTTGTGGGATTCAATTTGAGACGGGTAGGTTTGATTTGGAAGGGGGTACAGCTCACTCTCTCCACTCAAAGTCACAGCCTGTCCTACCGCCTCTTCATACATTGGAAAATTTGGAGCTAGTTGAAAACTAGCTACCGGGTCACTAGGTTGTATGAGGGCGGCCATGGACGCATTCAAATCCATCATCTGTTGGCTTGACGCTACCCTAAAGTCTTCCAAGGACTGTTCTAGACTAGACATTGGTTGTGAAGGGGTTTCAGTAAAAGATTCAAAGTTGTTTGGATACTGAAAATTCCAAAATGGCGGTTCAGAAACAATGTCTAGGGAAGGTGAAAAAGTAGGGTAGGACTGGTAGGAATTGAATGGTTGGACAGGGGTATGATCAACATTTGGATAAGAAGGTGAATGAAATTGTTGATCCCAAGAATTTGAAGTGGTGACAGGAGTGAAAGATCGGCTACGAGATTGTTCAATACGTTCTGCAATAGACATAGGTCTTGCAACATGACTCGAAGAAGGGGTATCAACGTAAGAAGGGGTGAATGTTTGAAATGGTTGATACGAAGTTGATTGCGGGGTCAAATTGTTTGTCCTAGACGCGTCTATCCGATCTCTCAATGAAATTTTTGGCATGGATGGATCGTTCGAAGTTCGGCCAAAGCAAGAACCGTAAGAAGTAATGTCTGGTTGGGGGTACCAGAGTTCGGCAAGTGTTTTTCGAGGTGGGGTACCCATGATATGAAGAGAGAGAAAGAAAGGTAGAGAAAAGGAGGGGAAAAAGAATGTGAATTTTTTTTTTTTAGTTTATATATTAACAAAAGAATAAAAAAAAATATGGACAAAAACAATCACGACACAAAAATACCACACCCCTAATCGTTCTAGGGTTCACCTAGGTCAACTAGACCTGCTCCAGAACTTGATTGTCGAAGTAAAACTGTGTCGAGAAACAGGCTCAAGATACACTGATCACGAGGCCAGGTAAGTGCAGAGATAAGGGGAGGTTTTCCAACGCTTTCGCGAAGTTCATTAATTAAATAACCCTTTCTCTTTTGGCGGTTTCGCCGTTAACACTTTCCTAGACACCCCGTAAACAATATACCGTTAAGCAAGGTTCTAAACACAGTTAACTTCTCCTAGTGAGCGCGAAGTCCTTAAGGCTTAAAGTCTAATTTCTTTTAAAATTTGTGCGGGTAAACGTTATGCTCAAGTTCGTGATTTGTGGGCCACGGAAAAGGTGATGAAATCCTTTACCGTATCTTGTGGGGTTCGCTTGCCCTTAAGTCCGTATTAATGTATGCAATGCGCAATTCAAAAATTCTGTAAAGAATCAAACAATCGTTTTTTAGTTTAAGCACGGCACTGCAACAAATACGGGTTAGTCAATTTTTTTAACGTTTGCTAGCGAACTTACAAAGAATCCTGCAAAGAATAGTATATTGGAAGCGTCGGATTTGAGAAGAAGGTGTTAGTAAAGTACGTACCGTTAAGTTTTGGGTTAGGAAACCCCCGTTGGATCAAATCTGGTAAGCTTGAAAGGTTCGCTTGCGCGGGTCAAACTACCCGGATCTTTGGCACTGTACTTTGCAATCACCTTAGACTTGAATGTACACTTTGCTCCCCACAATTGCAGTTTGCAAATCTGCAAAAATCTGCACTCTTGCCCACAAAAATTATCAAAAATGACAAAAAGAATTTTTTTTTAAATATATACAAAAAGAATATTAACCCGAATAACAAGAAAGAAAATACGCTACTGTCTCCCCGGCAACGGCGCCATTTGATTAATATAAATTAAAGTTAACCGCAATCAAGACGGTGTCGCTTTGCAGCTAGCCGGTTGAGCACGGGTCGATCCACAGGGAGATGGTTGTATGTCCTCTCTTGTCTTAGACGAGTCAATAAAGAATTTGTGTATGTTCGAGACCATCCTATGTGTAATATTTGCAAGTATAAAGTTGTTAAGAAAAAGATACGAGTTTATAAGCTAAAGAAATCCGTACTCAAAACCTTTGAGCCGAATCTTGACCAATTGAAGCTAAGCAATCGGCAACAACGTGGATTAGGGGATTTAAGCGCGGTATTCGTGGAATACGGCTTATTTACCCTTGTCCTTCCGTTCTTGTCTCTTGCTTTCGCCTCCGGCCAAACCGAACGCAACCGGTCGCGGTTAGGAATCACCGTTACCTTGTCAGGGTACGGTGCCTAACGGAGCGCTTGCGTATGGTTTGGACGGAGTTCAATGGAAAATACGGGAAAAGGAAATGGGCAAAGAAACATTAACTTAGAATACCGTGTTTTTCTCTTAACAAAGATAATTACATTCATTCACAAGAAAGAACCAAAAAGAGAGAACAAAAAGAAAAGAACAAATAAAAGAAAAGATTACAAACAAGTAATTAAAGTGCATGAATATAAATTGCAAGAAAGTAAAGCAAGGTAATAAAAAGCAAGTAATAAATAAGCAAATAAAAAGAACAAGAAACTAGAACTCAAGACAAGCATGTGATCAATAACCAACCCTTAAACTTGCAAGCTCAATCAAGAGGTTGCATGATCAAGGGAAGGGTAGAGAACGCATGTGAAATGAAGTGCTAATTCCATGAAAGAATACGACCCTTGAGATCAATAACTAACCCTTAACCATTCAAGCTCAATGAAGAGGTTGAATGATCAAGAGAAAGTAAGAATCTCAAGGGGAAGAAGAAACAAAAGAGAATGATACAAAACCCTCATCTTCATTGATCTCCCACTCCAAAAGCTCTCACTACAATTTTCATGGAAAAAGAATGAAGAAGAAGAAGAAGAACTATACAAAAGACTACAAAAGAGGAACAAAAGAATGACCCTTGGTTGAGCTCAGTTCTGCTGTATTTATAGGCAGGGAGTTGAAGATCTAGGGCAACAATCTGCCCCCAAATAAGATTACCAAAAAGCCCCTGAAAAACGACAGAAAGAGGAGTATATAAGGCCGCGGATCCGCGGCCTGAACCCCATGTTGGCCGCGGATCCGCGGCCATCTTGGCGAGTTGGGTCATGGGGTTTTGGTACTTTTCCTGGTTTGTTGTCCCCTGTTGTCTGGTACATATATTTTCTGAAAATACTTTCACATTTCTTCCAGAATTTCTGTTGAGGAAAGGTGGACTTTTTGTCAAGATTTGGCATGATTGCCTCGAGCTCCGCGTAGATTTCTTGGAACTTGTTGTTGCCATTGAGCCTTGTGCATGAAGGTGATATTGATTTGACATTTTGTCTTCCTAAACTGGTATCTGGCAACATATGGTTGACGAGCGGAGACCGTGTTTTCTCAGTGGTTGGCAGGAACCCGGATCTTGTCGTGTTTTCCATGAATTTCACCGTTTTAGAACCGAGAACCTGCATCCTGCAAATATGTAACAAACACGGATTAAAAGCACCTACCTATAAACAACCGAGCGTAAGAATGGGCGGTATAAAATGCAGTATTCTGTGATGAACAATGTCATATCTTCCAAATTCACGGTGATTTCATTCACAAGCATCCCAATCCGTTGCATCCTACGGTGACGTCGTGGCCCTTCGAAGTTTGGGGTACCGATATAGTTGGCCCAATTGATCCTCCATCATCCAAAGACCACCAGTTCATATTGGCTGCAACAGACTACTCCAGATGGACTGAAGCTGTCCCGCTAAGAGAAGTCAAGACATAAAATATTCTGACATTATTCCGTCATAATATTCTATACCGCTTCGATATACCAAGAAGAATCATTTCTGACAACGGGTCTTCTTTCAAAAGTTTCAAAATCTCAAGATTCGCTATTCAGCACAAGATAGACTGGAGATATTCCTCCATCTATATTCCAAAAGCCAATACGCTAGTTGAACCCTTCAATAAAACTCTATGCAAGCTCCTGAAGAAAAATGTTTCAGCCAACAAGAAATACTGGAATCTCAAACTTCATGAGGCGCTGTGGGCATATCGTACCATGCACCGTACTCCAACTCAGTACACTCCATACTCATTACTCTTTGGAGTGGAGGCGATTCTCCCCCTCGAATTCGAAATTCCAAGCTTAAGAATAGCCGTTCAGCACGGGTTGACGGAGGAGAAAAACGTGCTCCTTCGGCTCGAAGAGCTCAACGCCCTCGAAGAAAAGAGACTCGCAGTACAACAAAATTTGGAGCTGTACCGAGCCCAAATGTCACAGGCCTATGACAAGATAACTCATCTCCGCGCTTTCAAGAAAGGCGAAATGGTGTTGGTCATCAAAAGGCCGATCATCCCCAATCGACATGCCAAGGAAAAATTCGAGCCAAATTGGGAAGGGCCATACGTCATCGAGAAAGTATTCGATGGAGAATCCTACCAACTAATAAGCGTCAATGGAGAAAGGCCCATGCCATCCATCAATGGCCGATATCTCAAGAAATACTATGCGTGGATGCTCCATATCGTAGACAAATTGAGCACACCGGCCCTATGGTCTGGATCATACATCCTATAAAACCGTATACAATCCACGGGCGTAAACGACCCCTATCTCTACCAAAGTCTTACCGGCTGGACTAAATTTAAAGTCCCACCAGCGATGAAACTAAAAAAAAGATATGTTCACAAGCAAAAAGGGTACGGATGAAAACCCGAAAGGGCTCCATGAGTAAAAATAGCAGGACTACCGGCGAGTTTGTGAAAACCCGAAAGGGCAAAAACTCATTAAAAGAGATAAAATACACTCACAAAATCCTCTCGACCTTGTAAGGAGAAAATCCCTGCGTGAAATCCTTACGCCTCACAAAGGAGAAACACACTTAGGAATCCCCACGATTCCTAGGGAGAAAATACACATGCGAGATCCTCTCGACTCGTAGGGAGAAAATTCTTTTATGAGACCCTTACAGCTCATAAAATTGAAAAGTCTTAGGTGACAGGGATCTAAACCTGTCTCCTGAACCATCGCTCCCCAACAGGCAACAGCAAATGATGAGTCGCTCCTGGTATTTCTTCAGTGTTTGCGGTGCTGATGCCGACCAAAAATCCAAATCCCAAGTCTTTATAGGGCAAATGATGAGTCGCTCCTAGCATTGCTTCAGTGTTAGCGGTGCTGATGCTAACCAAAAAACCCAAATCCAAAGTCTTCTCAGGGCAAATGATGAGTCGTTCCTAGCATTGCTTCAGTGTTAGTGGCGCTAATGCCGATCAAAAACCCAAATTCTAAGTTTTCCCAAAGGCAAATGATGAGTTGCTCCTGGCATTATTCCAGTGCAGCAATTCTGATACCAAACAAAATCTGTAAAAACTCCAATTTTAGTATACAAAAATTTGTTTAAAAGTTAATGTATACTTGGGGTATTTGCATTTACTGTGAGTACTATAAGTAATTATTTTGTTTTTTAATAGTAAGAAGGAGCTTGTAGCTCATTGGTAATACCTTGCACTGCTGAACCAAAGCGCCAGAGTTTACATCCTATCCCCCACGTTATTTTTAATATTGTTTTCTTTTTAAATTTTTAGAATCCCAAGAGTCTACACGTGCTAAACCCGTAAAACCAATGGTCACACTAAAAACAAACTACCCCACTGTGCTAAACAGACGACGACGGACCTTCGACGGCGAGCCCCGGCCCGACTCGGGCCGGCGACTCGGCCGGCGAGGCCAGGTTGACTCGGCTGAATCCGAGTTGACCCTTCATGAAACTTGTGCCTCTTTGTCTTCTGGAAACTCCTGTATACTTTAAATTTCCTGCACATGAACAGAACTCTTTAAAACCCCATTAAACCATATTTTTAATACAATTTTTAATACATTTTTATTACAACCTTTCACCTACCCTAACCCTAGTTTTACCCTATAAATACCATCCCTAAACACACCTCCCTCACTCACAATTCTGTCCAAACTCTCAAGAAAACTCTATAGAATTTTAGTGTGCAATTGGAGTTAGCAAAGGGCGAAGCTCCGGTGATTTTCCGACGACGATCCGAGGAGCTCCCGGCGACGAAACGATGCACCGGCGCCTCCTACATCTTCCTCTCCCTCTTCTCTTGAATCTAAACTCGTAACTCCCACCTCCTTCCTCTCTAATCTATTCTTAAAACTCCTTTTTATAAAACTCGACAGAAGCGAAGTTAAATCCGGCTTCCGATTTGATTTTCTTTATAAAGTTCAATTTTCCTTAACACAACCATACTAAACTCTTACATCTTGAGTATTAATCATTAACAAAACATGTTGAACAAGTTTCATAGCAAAACATTTCATTTTGTAACTTTTACCGCTCTTTTTCAGTAAAATACCATGTAATTTAGTTTCGACTTTAAAACATCATTAATCTTGATATACCTTTAATTAAGATCACGAGGTAATGACCTATCTCCTCACAACACTCATATGCAACATATCACAACCTTTCGGGAACATAGAATACGGAAAAACGAAACTTTACTTATAAATATCATTTACTATTAAAACCGTTTTCTAAAAGATTACGTATTTTTATATATCTTTGCAAAGCGCCGCTACAACCCAATTTAAGGAACCCGACTGGGATGGTGCGGATTATCACACATCCTTGGGCTTAGTAGTGTGAGATGCATACCTCCGCAAGGAGCATTCGATCTCGAAAGATTTGAAATACAAATATCTTAAGAAAATGAGATTTCTAGAAAATAATAAAATTATTTTTATAAATATATATATATATATATATATATATATATATATATATATATATGTATGTATGTATGTATGTATATGTATGTATTATCAAAATACCTATTTTTAATATAATATAAATGTTCCAACTTTTCTAAATCAAAAGGATCACTTTACATGAAAATACCATGAAATTTCATACAGGTTCAATATTATAATTAAATACCTTATATTATGAAAAATAGGTTTATTCACTAAAAATATCACAAATATAAAATCCATAACTATGAAAACTCCAAAGACGATAATTAAATACTTGAGGTGTATTTTGAAAATTATACAAAATTATTTTTACATAAACCCCCCTCAAGTTTTATAAATTACAATAAAGACCCTAGTAAATATAGGTTTAAGCGGGACTAGTCTCTTGAGCCTCAGGGAGCCAGAGATATGGGTGCTTGCCTATTTAAGGTAGACAACTTAACAAACGGTGTTATCAACACAGTAATCGTCTTTGAAAAAGACACAAATCCTGTCGTCCATGTGCAGCGGTTACCGATAACATTAAAACCTAATTTTCTCTTTTTAATTGTTCGGACTCAGATTAAGTCTCATTAAATAATCCGACTTGAATATGATTCAAGCACAATATACAATCTACAATTCAATATGAATCCATGAATACATATATTTAATCTATTCAATCTGTATTGACTGAACCGAACTATGGATATACTTCCCTCTACATGATTCTCCAGTTACATCCGTTTACTGATATCATGGTTTCGGCAAGTCATCCAATTATAAAATCTATATTACAAGACAATACAAGTTGCAACACAATACAAAAAGTACAATCAAGACATCATGGGGTTTAAGGGGTAGATTTGTACGGAAGGTGTTAGAAGTGGTACGAAACTGCAAGACTTAAGACACCTAACCTGTATTTCCGTTACTGTTGTACCGTGGCATAAACGGTTCCTTGTACTCCTGTTGCCCTTAGTCTCTGGCATATAGAGACTCCTCTCGTATACACTGGCATTCTTCTGTACCAAGCTACAAACAACAGCGTTAACCATATAATACAACTTTAAAAGCTACCCTCTCTCTGTGTCTATTCTATTTCTCCCTTATCTTTGGGACTTACCGAGCGATTGTTCGCTGACGATATTCCTTCTCTTTCTTCTTTGGAATGTTGTCAGGGGATCTGGACACTCAAGAGATCGAGCCCACCAGCGAGGACTTGGATCAGTTAGCCTACGACCCAGAGTTTTAGATTCATTGTACACATTTCATTTCAGTACTTTTCATTTCTGTTATGCTATTGTTTAGGCATCGCTTTATCCCATGTATTTACTTTTCCATGAATTGTAAAAAGAATGTGAATAAATAAAGTTGCTGTTCAATTATATCTTTTGTCTCTTATGCATTTTCATTTATATTGGTTAGATACGCTTAGCGTATTTACTTCAGAGTAAATACGCAGCGGCCTCGTCACGTCCCCTTCATCGTACACCGGGAAGCGTGGCGTGACAAAATCCAAATTCCAAGTTCCTCTCAAATTCAAAAGTCCAGCCAAACAAGACAGAAATCAAATAGATCAAATCAATGTCCCATCCGGTAGCGCTTCCAAGCTCAAAAATCCCACTGGACAGATAGGGAACTCTTGTAACAACCCTAAAATTTCTGTACAATTTTTTTTCAAAAATACAGAAGGAATACCTTAGCCAGAGAACAAATTATAAATTTGTTTTGCTTTTAAACAACAAGAAAACACTTGTAACTCATTGGAAAAAATCTTGCACTGCTGTGACATAACCCCTGTGATCGAATCCCCTCAGCCACAATATCTTTTTATTAATTTTTCTTTTAATCTTTTAGAAACCCAAGGGTTTACACGTGCACTGCACATAAAACGAAAAGATACAGAATAAACAAACACAAGGGAAATAGCATTTACACAGACCCCAACACATGGCGTGAATCCGAGCCCCATATCACCGGATGCAACCGGTGAGATGAGAAAGGGGGGCCGGTACCGCCGGTTGGAACCCTAGCTAATGCTACAAAATTTTCTCCAATGCAACCCTTCATTTACCCCACTTCCCCCATATTGTTTGATTTTTCTGCACATTGGCAGAGGGATTAAAATCACCTCTTTAATTCTATTAAATGCAAATTTTTAATTCTCCAATTCAATACACTAAACCCTAATTTTCCCTATAAATACCACACTCTATTTCACCCCTCCTCACTCGGAATTTCCTCACAAAAACTCTCAAAAATTCTCAAGTCCTTTTAGTGTGCAAGTGGAGTTAGCAAAGGGTGAAGTTCCGACGATGTTCCGAGGAGATTCTGGCGACGAAACGACGACCCGACACCTTCCTTAGCTTTCCTCTTCTCCCCTCTAACCTTGTAGCCAGTAAGTCCCCTCTTCCTCTCTCTTTCTCTATTCTAAAAACTTTCATTTTTAAAACTCAACGAAAGCGGAGTTAATCCGACTTCCGTTTCATTTTTCTTTAAAAATTCTAACTTTTCTTAAACCATATAATACCATACTCTCATATAAGGTTTAACAAATATTAAAAAACACATTAAAACAAGTTTCATCTCAAAATAATCTTTTATGCAACTTTTATCGTATTTTTACGGTAAAATACCACATACTTTATTTCCGACATAAAACAACATAATACTTGTATTACCTTTAGATAACTCACGAGGTAATGACCTACCTCATCACAACACACATTTTTGACACAACACAATGAAAGTTTGGGACATTAGTTATGGGATAATACTGCATTACAAATAAATACCATCAAACTTGTAAAAGCATTTCTTTAAAAAGTGTGTTAATCAATTCCTTGCAATTACGTCTCTACAACCCAATTTTGGGGACCCCGTTCAGGATGATGCGGATTATTGCACATCTTCGGGCCTAGTAGAGTGAGATGCAGAGCTCTGAAAGGAGCATTCGATCTCGATGGAATTTTAATGCATTTTTCTTTAGAAAAATGAGATTTCTACAAAAATAAATAAATTTTATTTTTATTAAATATATATATATATATATATATATATATAACTATTATCAAAATATCTATTTGAATTATATTATATAAATATTCCAAGTTTTCTAAATCAAAGGAATCACCATTACAGGAAAATACCAATACAGTTCAATGCAAAATACCGATATTTCTATAAAATACCATATACTATGAAAAGTAGGTTCTACTCACTAAAAATTTCACTTTTATAAAATATACATATATGGAAACCCTAAAGACGATAATTAAATGCTTGAGGTGTGTTTTGAAAATTATATCAAACTATTTTTACATAAACCCCCCTCAAGTTATACTAAATTACAATAAGAACCCTAGTAAATATAGATTTAAGCGGGACCAATTCTTTTGAGCCTCAGGGAGCCAAAGAATATGGGTTCTTGCCTATCTATGGTAGACAATCTAATAACGGTGTTATCAACACGTTAATTGTCTTTGAAAAAGACACAAATCCTGCCGTCCATATGCTGCAGTTACCGATAACTCCAAAACAATCAGGACTTCAATTCTGTTTAAAAGTCTGACTCAGTTTGAGTCGCGGGCAATATACAATCAATCTGACTTGAATATAATTCAAGTATAAACTACAATTCAACATGAATCCGTCTATTCAATCTATATTGACTGAACCGAACCATGGATATACTCCGTCTACATGACTCTCCATTTACATCCATTCCATTTACTGATCTCATGGTTTCGGCAAGTCTTCCGTTTGCTACAAGACAACACAATCAATCAATACAATCAATACAATAAGATATTACGGGGTTTATAAAGGGATAGACTGGTACGGAACATGTTAAAGGTGGCACGATATGGTCACTTGAGACGTAATTACATCCATGCCGTTGTTCCATGGTATTTTCGACGGAGCCTTGTACTACGGGTTACCAAAGTCCACAGTGTAAGTTGGACTTCTCTCGTATACACTGGCATCTTCTGTACACCAAGCTACAAACACTATGTTAACCTAACAATCAAATATTATACTAGATATACTCTCTTTTTTGTCTATTCTACTTCTCCCTTTCTTTGGGACTTACTGAGCGATTGTTCGCTGATGACAATCCTTTTCGTCTTTCTTTGGAATGTTGTCAGTTGGATCGGACGCACTAGAGATCAAGACCAGCACTGAAGACGTGGAGCAGTACACTGAAGACCTCGAGCTATAGTCACTTGTACATATTTTCATTTCAGTTCATGCCATTGTTTAGGCATTGCTTTCCATACATGTATTTACATTTCCAGCTGTACCTGTAAAAGAATGTTTAATAAATAAAGTTGTTGTTCAATTACATCTATTGTCACTTTTCTTGTGTACATTTACTTATATTGCTTAGATACGCTTAGTGTGTTTACTTCTGAGTAAATACGTAGCGGGCCTCGCCGCGTCCTCTTTCCCGTACACCGGGAAGTGGGGCGTGACAAGTTTTGTTGGCGGCCCATGCAGGTCAGTACTGCATGGAGCCCTACCTTGCAGGTCAGTTCTGCATGGACATACAGGTCAATTCTGTATGAAGTCCTAAGCAATATAACACAAGAATCAGCAACTAAAAACATTCTTTTCATATTCCTTGAATCTTACCATTTCATATATTTTGAATCTATCCTAACCCAAAATTTTCTTTTAAGGTTATGGATTCTCCAAACAATACCAGCACCAAACTTCAACAACACACCACCACCTCTACCGCTTACGCCTACCATAGCTGCTCTGATCAATGAGCAGACGGTACTGCTTGAGGCATTCTGCAGCCTCCTGGAAGGACAGCAGCAGCAGACTACTATTCTGATAAACTGTCCAGATGCTGAAGCGCCCGGAGTGAAGCAATTCCGTGCATTGCACCCAAAACAGTTTTCGGGAAAAGAGAGCCTTATGGAAGCTGAAGAATGGGCTCAGAGTATTGAGGATGATCTAGCAGCGGCACAAGTGCCAGAGATCGCTTGGGTTCGAGTTGCGAAGCTGCAACTCACTAACAATGCACGAGTCTGGTGGAAGGTGGAAGAAAGCCGTCTTGAGCAACCTATCGAATGGAGGACTTTTCACGACTTGTTCGACGCGAAGTACATCCCTCAGACTACCCGATTTGACATGGAGCAGTGGTTCATTCACCTACAACAGGGTTCTATGTGGACCAAATCAATGGATGAATACGATACTGAGTTTACCATGTTCGGTAGGTAAGATATGTCTCAATGTTCAATTTTCAAATATCACATACTACACAGCTAACACAAGACCGCAACAGATTCGCGGCACACTTGATACCGACTGCTGAGATCAGGTTCAGACGATTTCAGTAAGGGTTGGACCAGGAGATCCAAGCTGCCTTAGCTATAAGGGATTTCCCAACCCACGACCTGGCTCTGAAAGCTGCCTGTCGATATGAAACAGTGGTGAAGAGGAAGGGCAGACCTCAATCTACCGGAGTGAAGCGCCCTGCGACTCAGATGGCAGGAGGAGCCTCTTCAAGGCCAACTGTTGAACCTAGGAGACCGGAAGAAACCAATAACCAGCCGAGTCCAGATTTTTGCTTCTACTGCAAGAAAAATGGACACCTGTGGAAGGACTGTAGGCGCGTAAAAAGGCCTGTGCTTAGTTTATGGCGCATCCAATCACGGAATTGAAATATGTCCTTATAGACGCAACTCAGCTCACACACACACCCACTATCCGCAGCGGCCGGCTATCCAGGCTCCTGCACTGTAACAACTCCAATTCTTGTGTACATAAAATTGATTTAAAGCTAATATATACTTGGGGTATTTACATTTCTTGTGAGTACTATAAGTATTTAATTTACTTTTGAACAGCAAGAAGGAGCTTGTAGCTCATTGGTAAGACCTTACACTGCCGAACCAAAGCACCAGAGTTCAAATCCCATCAGCCACATTAATTTTTTTAATTAGTTTTCTTTTAGTCTTTTTAGAAGCCCAAGAGTCTACACATGCATAACTCGTAAAACCAAGAGTCACACATAAAGCAAACAAGTCCACTGCAGTAGTCAAAGCGTCAGCGACACGTAGCAAGAAGTTGGACTCCGACTCGGGACGGCAGAGCGGTTGACTCGGCCGGCGCCGCTGGGTCAACTCGGCCTGATTCCACATTTTCTTTTTTCCCTTGCACCCTTTGGCCTACCACATGACCCCTATATTGTTTAATTTCCCTGCACATTTACAGAGCAAATTAAAACCCCATTTAATCCATTTTTTAATACAAAATTTTAATACACCTCTTCATTACTCTAAACCCTAAATTTTCCTATAAATACTACACCTAAAATCACCCCTCCTCACTTCCAAATCTCTGTCCAAACTCTCAAGAAAATTCTCTAGACTTTTTGTGTGCAGTGAAGTTAGTAAAGGGTGAAGCTCCGGCGAACTTCCGATGACGATTCGAGAAGATTCCAGCGACGAAAAGATGCACCGATGCCTCCCACTTCTTCCTTTTCCTCTCTTCTACCCTAAAATCTAGTAAGTCCCTTCTCCCCATTCTCTTTACTATTCTAAAAACTTAGAATTCTAAAACTCGACGGAAGTGGAATTAATTCCGACTTCCGATTCGGTTTTTCCTTAAAAATCATATTTTTCTTTAAAAAAATAATACCAAACTCACATGTCATGATCATTAAACATTAATAAAACATATTGATAAGTTTCATATCAAAAGAATTTATATTTCAATTTTTATAGCACTTTTACAGAAAAATACCATATAGTTTAATTTCGACACAAAACATCATTACCCTTTCTATACCTTTAGATAGTTCACGAGATAATGACCTACCTCCTCACAATATTCATATGCAACATAGCACGATAATGTTTGGGAACATAGTTTTTGGAAAATACGATTTACACAAAACTGCCTTTAACATATAAAAACCATTTTCTACAAGATATGTATTTTTAACAAATCTTTGCAATGCGCCGCTACAATCCATTTCGGGGAACCCGTTCGGGATGGTGTGGATTATCGCACATCTTTGGGCTTAGTAGTGCGAGATGCAGACCTCCGCAAGGAGCATACGTTCTCGAAAGATTTAAAAATACAATTTTCTTTAGAAAATGTGATTTCTATTATAAATAAAACTTATTTTTAACAAATAAATATATATGTAATCAATATCAAAATATCTATTTTTAATATTTATAATATTCCACATTTCCAAAATTCAAGAAAAACATCTCATTTATAAGAAAATACCATACAATTTCAATATTACAAATAAATACCATATATTATGAAAATAGGTTTTATTCACTAGAAATATCACATTGATAAAATATACATCAATAAAAACTTTAAAGATGATAATAAAATACTTGAGGTGTATTTTGAAAATCTTATAAAATTATTTTCACATAAAGCCCCTTAAATTATATTAAATTACAATAAGGACCCTAGTAAACATAGGTTTAAGCGGGACCAGTCTATTGAGCCTTAGGGAGACGGGGATATGGGTGCTTGCCTATTTAAGGTAAACAACTTAACAAACGGTGTTATAACCATGGTAATCGTATTTGAAAAAGACACAAATCCTGCCGTTTATGTGCAGCGGTTACCGATAACACCAAAACCTAATTCAGGATTCAATTTCTTTTCTAATTGTCTGACTCAAACTAAGTCTCAATATAATCAATCTGACTTGAATGAGATTCAAGTATATATATAACAATTCAATATGAATCCATATATTCAATCTGTTCAATCTATCAATCTATACAACTTGACTGAACCGAACCATACATATACATCCATCTACATGATTCTCCAGTTACATCCATTTACTGATATCATGGTTTCGGCAAGTCATCCATCTATACAATCTATAATACAAGACAATACAATTTACAAAACACTACAATCAAGACATCGCGGGGTTTAAGGGGTAGATTGGTACGGAAGGTGTTAAAAGTGGCACGAGACTGCAACCATTAAGACACCTAAGCTGAATTCAATTGCCGTTGTACCGTGGCTGAACGGTTCCTTGTATTCCATCCATCGTAGTCTCTGGTCTAACGAGACTCCTCTCGTATACACCGGCCTCTTCTGTACTAAGCTACAAACAACAGCGTTAACACTAAATACAACATTATAACAATACAATACAACTTTAAAATCTACACTCTTTATCTCTGTCTATTCTACTTCTCCTTTATCTTTGGGACTTACTAAGCGATTGTTCGCTGACGACATTCCTTCTCTTTCTTCTTTGGAATGTTGTCAGGTGATTGGACCTTCAGGAGATCGAGCCCACCAGCGAGGATTTTGACCAGCTAACTTTTGACCCGGAGCTCTAGATACTTGTACATTTCATTTCAGTACTTTCCATTTCTGTTATGCCACTGTTTAGGCATTGCTTTTCATTCCATGTATTTACTTTTCAGATGTATTGTAAAAAGAATGTGAATAAATAAAGTTGTTGTTCATTTATATCTATTGTCTCTGTCTCTTATGCATTTTACTTATATTGCTTAGATACGCTCAACGTATTTACTTCAGAGTAAATACATAGCGGCCTCGTCGCGTCCTCTGCCTGTATACTGGGAAGCGGGGCATGACAGGTTTTGTTGGTGGCCCATGCAGGTCAGAGCTGTATGGAACCCTACCATGCAGTTCAGTTCTGCGTGGACAACCTAAGCAATATAACACAAGAACCAGCAACTGAAAATATTCTTTACAACTCATATTTCTTGAATCTTATCATTTCATATATTTTGAATCTATCCTAACCCTATTTTTTCATTCAAGGTTATGGATTCTCTGAACAACACCAGCACCAATGTCAACAACACACCTCTACCACTACCACTTACACCTGTCGTCGCTGCTCTGATAAACGAGCAGACGGTTCTGCATGAGGTGATCCGCAGCCTCCTGGAAGGACAGCAGCAGTAGACTGCTCTCCTGATGAACCGACCAGAGGCAGAAGCACCTGGGATGAACCAATTCAGGGCTTTGCACCCCAAACAGTTTGCAGGAAAAGAGAGCCCGGCGGAAGCTGAGGAATGAGCTCAGAGCATCGAGGACGATCTGGTAGCAGCACAAGTGCCAGAGATAACTTGGGTCCGAGTTGCGAAGCTGCAGCTCACGGACAATGCACGGGTTTGGTGGAAGGCGAAAGAAAGCCGTCTTGATCAACCCATCGAATGGAAGAGTTTCCGCGACATGTTCGACGCAAAGTACTTCCCTGAGACTGCCAGGTTCGACATGGAACAACAGTTCATCCATCTGCAACAAGGTTCAATATGGACCAAGTCAGTAGATGAATATGACACTGAGTTCACCATGCTCAGTCGGTAAGATATGTCTCAATAATTCGATTCTTCAATATATCACATACTATACAGCTAACACAATAGTTTAATAGATTTGCGACACACCTGATACCGACGGATGAGATCAGAGCCCGTCGATTTCAACAAGAGTTAGATCCGGAGATCCAGGCTGCACTAGCCACATGAGATTTTACGATCGATGAATCGGCTCTGAAAGCTGCCCGTCGTTATGAGGCAGTGGTAAAGATGAGGGGAAGATCTCAATCTGTTGGAGTTAAGCGCCATGCCAACCAGATGGCAGGAGGAGCCTCATCAAGGCCACCATTTGTGTCAAGAAGACCGGGAGTACCAATCAACCAGCCCAGCCCAGCCTTTTGTACCTACTGCAAGAGAGATGGGTATATGATGAAAGACTGCGGGCGAGCAAACCTTCTTTGCTTAGTCTGCGGCTCAGCTACTCATGATATTCGGTCTTGTCCCAGAAGACACAACCCAATTGCTGCACCCAGGCCTGCAATCAATTATCAGCAGAGACCAGCCCTTCAGGCACCTGCTCCAAGACTCGCTCTCCCTACTCCACCACCTAGAGGACCACCGACTACACCCCCTCCTCGTCAGTTTCATCAAGCTCAACGGAACGTTCCGAGGAATGCTCCTCCAGCCAGGAGGAATGAACCACGGCGACAGGCTTTCACGATGACTGTGGAAGAAGCTGAGGCCATTGGCCAAGTCATCACTGGTAACCCTTTTTTCTCAAGTTTTTCTTTCAGTCTTAATACCCATCTACATATTTTTCTTTATACCTAAAACTTATCCCACATACCTTAGGTACAATCTTAGTAGCCTCCCTTCCTGCACTAGCACTCTTCGATACTGGAGCATCTCATTGCTTTATGTCGCAACGGTTCGTCCGAACTCATGTGATTCTAGTCACACCGCTTGTATCCAGTTGGAGGGAATGGCGTTCTGAAGGCAACAATGGGATATAACATGTGTCCAGTAGTCGTCTGCAGCAGAGAATTCTATGCTGACTTCAAGGTGCTCGACATACCGAACTTCGATGTGGTTCGCTACCATCGACTGTCGTCAAAGGAGGGTAGTGTTCGAGATTCCAGACCATCCGATCTTCTATTTCAAAAGTGGAGACCGTACCCTGAGCCAAGTACTTACAAGGCGAAGCCGAAGAAAGTAGTAATTGCAGCAACTCAAGTGGAGGAAGAATCAAAGCCAGAAGTGGTTCGAGAGTTCAACGATGTGTTTCCCGACAATATATCAAGTCTGCCTCCCGAGCGAGCTCTTGAATTCAGCATTGATTTAGTACCAGGAGCACAACCGGTGATCAAAGCACCTTATTGATTAAGTCCGGAAGGTTTAAAGGAGGTCCGAACTCAGTTGGACGAATTATTGGCGAATTATGGATTCTTCCCAGCACTTCAAGTTGGGGATCACCAGTACTGCTTGTGAAGAAGAAGGAAGGTTCATACAGAATGTGCATCGATTATAGAGCCTTGAACGAAGTAACGATAAAGAAAAAGTATCCGCTGCCGCTGTTCTCTTATAAAAAAATAAATAAATAATAAATAAATAATGAACCAAAAAGCAATGGAAGAATTCCCCAAAAGGAGCATCACGTGCCCACATGTGATGCGCCTGGGAGCAAAAATTATAAGCATTACACTTAACAAATAAGGCTGAAATTGAGCCTCACGTGCCACACGTGAGCATCTATGTACAAAGTATGTAGGCGCCTTCATAAAACAAACAACAGGCCAGAAGGCGCGTCACGTGCTAACACGTGATGCTCTTCTCTAGGACTGCTGCATTTAAGCAAACCGGCCCAATGCCATTGAGTCACGTGCTACACCTGAGGATTCCTAATACCTTCTGAGCCGATAGAATTAAATTCTATATAAAAGGGATCAGAACCCTATTTTTGAAATATTTTCCCAATCTTGTTAAAAACAAGAAAAATGTCTTCTTTAAAACAGAGGTCCCTGGATCAATGATCCAACGGTGGATAAAATCCCCGAATTAATCAAAAATCTCTCAATGAGAGATTTCCTTACCAAAAATCAACAAACTTGCCTCTACTATATAAAGGACTCAAGACTGAAGAGAGGCATATACACAGAGAAAGAGAGGAGTCCCCCCATAAGATTGGAGAAAACAAAAAAAGAAGAGGAGTTCTCTTTAGAGAAAAAGAAACCCTAGGTTAAGAAAATACTCCGAGATCATTTTATCTCCTTTTACAAGAGTTTAACTCTTCCACAAAAAAAGAACTTAGTTCTTCCTCTGGTTGAGGTCTGCAGAAGAGATCTCTCCACAAGTTGAGAATTTAATTCTCATCGGGGAGATTCTGTTATGCAGTGCCAAAACTTAGAAGAAAAGAACTAGATTTGAAGAATTTAATTCTTCCAAAAATATAGGAATTTAATTCCTTTAATAAAGTTAGGGTTTAACCCTACATGAGAATTTAATTCTTATAAAACAAAGGACTTGAAATTCTCAAGACTAAGATCAAGAGCCTCATACATATTAGCGTTTAACGCTACAACGATAGATTACGTGTTCCCACGTGAGCACCTCTGAGAAACAACAAGGAACAACTGAGATTAAGTCACGTGATCCCACGTGACCTTCAATAGTGCTTAGCACTTAGAAAAGAATAGGAAGATAAATTCAAAGGAGGCAGTACCTAACTTAGCGGCGCCTCACGTGTCTACACGTGATGATTGCAAGACTTAAGTGTTTAACACTTACATGTACAAAACAAGGGAATAAACCCAAGCGAACAGTGCCAACTTTCAAGAGCATCATGTGCAACACGTGAGCGATCCCAAATTCCAGTATTTAACATTGCTTTAGAGCCTCATGTGCCACACATGAGCGCCTTCAACTTTCAGTGTTTAACATTGCCTTAGAGCATCACATGGGAGTACGTGAGCACTAAAAATACGTTAGTGTTTAACACTATAAGGAACCAACTTCAACCCCAAACTGGTTAAGTTCCTCCTGAGATTAAATCTCCAAGAAACAGAGTCTCTATGCTCAGAATTGATAACTCCTCGATTTGGAATTTGGTTCAAGGGTACATCTCTCCACACCTCTAATACATGTCGTTGTAATTCTTCAACGTCTTCAAAGAGGTGGAGGGTCCCAACAACCAATAACTCTTGGCGCACCCCCAAACCAATGAGCCAAAACTCTATGGACTATGATGTCCTAAAACCCTATGGACCGCAACATCCCTAAACTAAACTCTATGGACTATGATGTCCTTAAACATGGACTATGATGTCCTTAAACCCAATGGACCGCAACGTCCCTAAATTAAACTCTGTGGACTATGATGTCCTTAAACATGGACTATGATGTCCTTAAACCCAATGGACCGCAACGTCCCTAAACTAAACTCTATGAACTATGGTGACCTTAAATATGGACTATGGTGTCTTTAAACATGGACTATGATGTCCTTAAACCCAATGGACCGCAACGTCCCTAAACTAAACTCTATGGACTATGATGTCCTTAAACCCAATGGACCGCAACGTCCCTAAACTAAACTCTATGGACTATGATGTCCTTAAACCCTATGGACCGCAACATCCCTAAACTAAACTCTATGGACTATGAATGATATCCTTAAACCCTATGGACCGCAACGTCCCTAAACTAAACTTTATGGACTATGATGTCCTTAAACCCAATGGACCACAACGTCCCTAAACTAAACTCTATGGACTATGATGTGCTTAAACATGGACTATGATGTTTTCAAACCCAATGGACCGCAACGTCCCTAAACTAAACTCTATGGACTATGATGTCCCTAAACATGGACTATGATGTCCTTAAACCCAATGGACCGCAACGCTCCTAAACTAAACTCTATGGACTATGATGTCCTTAAACTCAATGGACCGCAACGTCCCTAAACTAAATTCTATGGACTATGATGTCCTTAAACCCAATGGACCGCAACGTCCCTAAACTAATCTCTATGGACTATGATGTCCTTACACCCAATGGACCGTAACGTCCCTAAACTAAAACGATAGAGGCCAAATGCTCTTTCGTTAGATCAAGAATGATCCTGAACCCCCATTAAGTAGATCTTAGTCCAATATCGGATTAACATATCCTTAACAAAAAAAGTTGATCTTAATCTCAAACGAGGTTAACGAGCCTTAAACCAAACCAAACCCAAATCTAAGAAAATACGGATTTGGACTAATCCACGCCCTACGGGCGACAACACAAATTAGTCTCCGTATACAATCCACGGGCAACCAAAAAAATAAAACAAACACAACACGACACGAAGTGAACATCTGGAGCAGGAGAAAGTGGTTATCACTACACGGTAACGTAATTAACTGCAGGGGCTTGCGCCTGCAAGGAAGAGCGTCCCCACAATCAAAACCCCCTCGCAAACGAGGGGGAATTTGACGAAGTCCGCTACAACGGCCGAATCCGTCCAAACCTCCGATACACGGTTTCTTAAATCAACTTGGTATCTTCGGAGAGGTGGACGGATAAAGCCAAATAGCATCTGCCCCCAAAATTCAAGCCAGACGTCCTAACGTCCCGATCGCGTCTTTCAGCGGTAAACAGATTCTTGCACGCCCGGTGGGACCTTTTCCTCTTTCCACTCCACACTTCGTGTGTCATGTTCGCGAACGGATCACGGTTTAATATGGTGGCCCCTGGATTCGAAGTACTAAGATTTGGTATCTTGCTCCATGCAGAAGAGAAGATGACGTCGATAACTTCCAACTGCACTAATTGCAGCAACAACTCCCACTCCATTCCTGCTGAAGGAGTGACTTACGGGCCCCAAGCGGCCTCCATCTTCGCAATGCCAGTGGAACAGGTGATTCAGGCCACCATTAGATTGTTCTTCGGGACCATGCTCCCGCCAATGAGCTTCAATGCTTCAGTAACATCATATGAGGCACCAAAGAAGTCGGTCTTCGATCGGCTTGCAACTACCACGGCCTCTCTCAATGGGTCATCCAAGTCCATAGCCTCAATCTTCGACAGGTTGAGCCAAAGATCAAGTGGGCCCGCAATGAGGCCTGCAATACCTGAAGGAGTTATCCCGAAGCAGATAGCCATTCCAACTCCAGTAAACGAAGTCATCAAAGGGACTCCTCCTTTCAAGGGATCGGTCTTCATAAGACTGGCCATTCCGACTCCTGCTGCAGGCGAGGTCGTCAAAAATGCTTCCCCTGCCAAAAAGTCAGCCTTTACAAGATTGACCGTCCCCTCTCAGCGGACGTCGGTCTTCGACAGGTTGACACCAACAACACCCCATCAGAGTAGAGGACATGACGAAGCCACACCCGTAACTAAACCATCCCCATCTGTACGACATGCTCGACGTCGCCACTGGCGCCAAGAAAGGAAGGCTGGGGGCAGCTCTCCTTCTGGACTTACCCCATCAGCTCCAACGGTGGAAATTGATGCTGCTGTTCTAAATGGGAACAACTTCGAGCTACTCAGGAGGGTGCACAAGAACTCTCCAACCGCCATCTTGAAGAAGTCTCCTCCGCCTGTCGAAAACGCAACACAGGTGAAGCCGGAACAGCCTCCTCAGCGGTTGTCCTCCAAGATCCACAGAGTTTGGCGGAAAGTCTAAGACTCTGTAATTTGACAAAGATTATTCTCGCCGGCCGAAGAAGACGAAGGCTCGGCAAGAGGAGGACCATCCAACCGTCATGCCACGAAAGGTATCATCTGCATAGGTGTCTGCCGCAACGGCCCCCTCAACTTCGACCTCCCATAAGAGGAGAAGGCCGGAGAATAACCCCTTACCTGCGGTAAATTTCAAAGACAGTAGACCTAAACGTCCCAAGTTTGGGGGAATGGTCATGCATACTGTCTACGTGTTATCCGGAAAAGAAGATAGTTGTGCTTCCGTGAGTCATCGACCACTCACGCGGTCTGTGACAAAAGCTCAGGAGCAACAACAAAGGCTCCAGAAGATGTTGACAAGGATGGCCGCACTTACTGGGCAGAAAGAAAGCCCGGAAGCATCGTCGAAACAACGCCAAAAGCAGGAGACCGACACCGAATTCCTACGGAGGGTGCTTGAAAAGAAAGATAAAGAGGCCATGGAAAAAGCAGCTAATATAAAACAGATGGCGCTTCTGTTCCAAGATATGGTAGGGATGATGATCCAGCCGAAGATCCCCCAATAATCATTAAAGACGATAGAGGGGAATCATCGAACCCTCTTTCAGCTCTGTCAACAGCCAGGGAGGAGACAATCTCGAAAGCCGCGCTTGATGACTATATAGCTCAACAAATATGAGCTCATCAGGCAAGCGAAACTGTTGGCCAAGTTATCAAAATTGGGTAACCCTATCCAAGCAGGAACGATCAAATTAAGTACCTGCTGGGATATACAATCCATAAATTTCACGTGTATGAGGGGACAGGCAACCCCCATCAGCACGTCGCTCAGTTCAGGGCTCTCTGTAGCAATACTGGAGGTGACGACAAATTGCTATTTCGCCAGTTCGTCGGCAGCTTAGCGGAGACAGTATTTGAATGGTACTCGGAGCTTCCGAATGACTTCATCAAAACATTCACAGAAATGGAGTTGCTATTCACCTAGCGTTTCGCAAGCGCCAGCGAACGCACCCCGATCACAGCATTGATCAATGCCAGGGTGAAGCCAGGAGAGACATGGGTTCAGTATGCAATTCGGTGGCGGAACTTATGGTCAAAATGCGAACAACGCATAGAAGAAGCTCCTGCCGTAGGCATGTTCGTAGGGACCCTCGATCCGCAAGCGACTATATCCCAATTTATGATGTTCTTCAAGCCGACCACTTTCCAGGCCTTGATCGACAAGCTGGCCAAAATGGACCAGATGGGCCATAGACTGCCCTCCTCGAAAATGGAGCTTCGAAATGAAAAGGGCAAAGGGAAAGCGACCTTCGTCGCCAACACTCAGCAACAGCCGTGTAACACCCGAGCCCAATAATACTATCTCTATTACTAGTTGAGGGTTATATATTGCTCATTTCCAATTATCCTGATTATCTGGTGTTTATTGCTAAATTTTAACCGGTTAAGTCATTTTGGCACATAACAAATTTTAACTCCTAAAATGAAATTAAAGATGTCCATGTTGGCCTACTCGTCGCCACTAGTCGCGTGGTAGCATCCGCGTGTCGAGATTCCATCCCGTTCGGCTAAACGGGCAAGTTTGGACGACTACGCGCGCGTACAAGTGTCCGACTTGGGGGCATGCATTTTAATCATTAAACACCACTTTTCAAAATTTGGAACTCGCTTAAAATCCTATAATTTGAATTTGGAGCATTTGGGCGCAACCCGGGCGCGATTTGGAAATGTTTCTTTTAGCGCCAAAAGTGCCCGTTTGATTAAATATATATTAAACTATATATATAAATTCGTTACCTAAATCCCACGTTAATCCTTTCAAATCCCTTTAAATCATATATTTTTTACCCACAATCTTTCCTCAGCCAATCGCGTGAGGTTAGAATCCCTCGTGGGCCCCACCTTTTCCCACTCTCTCTCTGTCTCTCTCCATTCTCTTTCTCTCTCTCTCTCTAACAAACTCTCTCCCTCTCTCCTCCTATATAATTCCCTCATGCAGCCGCCCCTGTTCACCTTCCTCCCCATCACGAGAAAACCCACGCGAACCCCGAACCCTAACCCTAACCACCTCCGGACATCGCCGTCGACCTCCCCGCGACCTCGCCGTCGCCGCCCTCGCCACCACGAGTCTAGCCGCACCCTCCTACCTCCTTCCTTCGTCTCGTTCCGCGCCTGCACCCAACCCCGACGCCACCAACCGCCGCAGGTCTCGTCGTCGACGCCGCCTCCAGTCACCAACGACGCCGCGACTCCCTCTCTTCCTCCTCGTCCCGACCTCGTCGTCGCTTTCCTCCTCCCCTCGCCGGACCACCACCAGACCCGAGCCGACCCTAGCACCAATCCCGGGTCGCCGGGAACCGCGCCGTCGACCCTCGTCGACGTCACCCGCGCCACCTCCTTTCCCCCTCGATCACCAGAGCCGACCACCACCCTCCTCTACTTGTCGCACCCCCTCTCCAGCGAACCCAGTGGCTGTTCAGGCCTTCGCAGCCGCCGTCGCTGCCTCGCCGGCGTTCTAGCGCCGTCGAGCCCTCCGGGGTTACCCCTGGTGTCTCCCGGTAAGCCTTCTCTCATCTTTCCTTTTGTGCAAAATCCCCCCCGCTGATCTTATTACGTATATCATGTTGCTAACTCGTTGCCGATGACTTTTGCCGGAATCCGACCGTGCCGTCTTTTGAACCCGACGCTCCAGCGAAGTACCCTGGTCCGTGTGATCCCGCTGTTCTCTGTTGGGACTCGACCCGTGGCCCGTGCACCCGCCTCGTGTTTTCTGCCGACATTGCATCCGTGCTTTCCGGTTTGCGAAACCGTCGAGGCAAGTATCCGAATACTTGCTTTAACATGCTAGTACACAAGATCAAGTCTTGCTACAAACTTAATCATCATATTATAACCACACAGCTATTAGTAACATCGATATCTTTTTATAACTTAGAATTGATGGTCACAATTATCCATAACATTAAATAAATATAGTAGTTGCTTGTAATTAATCGGTCTGCTATTAATTCACACATTAACTAACTAAACCAAGTAGATCGTCCTCACTTCATTTGTTAAATCACCCATGAGACAATTATTATGCTTCAGTTTAAATTCATGTAGCTTCATTACGTATGTTGTTGATATTGTTTCACTTTGTGACTATTGCACCCCAAGGGTGCTTGAACCTGTTAATAAGAGAATACAAAGCATCACTGTGTTTACATGGAATAATATTGTTATTTGCTGTTCCTGCTGTTGTTCCTTATTCGTTACTATACCTGTTATCAGCATACATTGATTGCATTACATATTGACCGATCTTGATGTACTGATACACCGGACATGACACCCTGTACATATCGACTCAACCTGTTGAAACGTGACCTGACCTGTTACCTGATTTCATGCCTAATGCCGACAAACCTGACCATTCCTGCTGTCTATCCAGACAGACCTACTTTTACCGGATTTTGTGTTGGCATTAGTCCTTGACTACTGAATACCTGACCTGACATACATAACTTGGGGGTATGGGGAAATCAAAGGTGAAACCGACTTGTAACTCAACAGTTCGATACTTGTTCTGATCAGTCTTACGGGCTTGGCCAGTCCGGGAGTGATGATGCTGACATCACTCATCCATCCTACTACCTATTACTGCTTAGCGGCACGTCTCGGATTTAGCCCTGAGGACCTTGACCGTAGTCCCGGGCACGCACGGGATACTATTGAGTTACATCGATGATTCATCAATTGATTTCAAAGACTATAGAGTAGAAACCTGATAGGACAGTTTAGTTACCGTTGCACATTACCCTGCTCTGTTATTTCTTAGTACTGCTTTATTCATGTTCATACCTGCATTGTTTACTGCCATGTTTATATTATATACTTGATGACATGACGCGCTGACGTCTGGGTTTTGCATGGCCCAGATTCCGTACCACTATCGTCGATCGAGCAGGAGTACTTCAGCCAGCAGGCTGAACTGTGAGTTCCTTAGGGTTTAGTTTATTTATTTCATTTCATTTCCAGTTGTGAGCCCGCATTATGGGACGTACTGTCTATTTATTGTATTGGATCATTTGCTTCCGCACTTATTGTTTATTGATTCTTGTTATTATGGATTTGGACATGTATTAGATTAGTTTATTATTTTATTCTTGATATCTCTACAACCGTAATGTGACCGTGGATGGATTTTTCCTACCCACAGGTAGCATGGTTGGCTATGTCACGTGCCCAATCTTGCGTACTCTGGGAAGCGGGGCGTGACATGGTTCTTTTGGTATCAGAGCCATAGGTTAATTGGGTTGATTCTTTTGTAGTTGGGTATTGTACCCGATGCACGAATCAGAATACCCGTAATTAGGAAACATGTCCTGCCACCTTGACAGTTTTACCATCCTTGAATCATTCTTCCGGATCATGTCGACATGCAAACTTACTTTGCATTTGTCAACTCAAAGACCTAACTTCTTGTTATCTCTAGGACTTAGGCGACTTGGGTGGAGTTAAGTAATTGCGGCTATGATACCGCGGCATAGCTACAATACAGTACTCTATTTAAGTATCTTGGAGTTCTAGCCTTGATCTATACTCAGAATCTATCATCATGCTAATGTTGGGTACTTTGATTTTCAGGAATATGGCCGGTAAGAATTTGAAGATGGACCAAAGACGTGCGGTCTTAGCCGCCAGGCGTAGAGTGATAAGGGGATTGCTGGAGAATCTAAAGGAACAGACCGAGCTGGAACCGGCATTTGCACTGAACCAAACGTCTGTACGTAGAAGTATTCCGGTGAACAGGCGCAGCGTAGCACTAATGAAGAAAACAATTGTGGGTGATCGGAAAGGGAGCGTGATTTGTAACTACTGCCATGTACCCGGACATGTGCGAAAGGAGTGTCGTAAGAGGCTGGGACTCTGTTTTAGATGTGGAGCGGCAGATCACGCCGTTAGTACTTGTCCGTCGAAGCTTCGCACGAGAGATGATTTACAGAAGCCTCCGCAGAGACCGTTCCAAGGGCAGAAACAGCTGACTCAAGGACCAGAGCAGGCTCGAGCTTTCACGTTGACAGTTGAAGGAGCTAAGGCATCAGGAGAAGTGGTTTCAGGTAATTTACTCGTTCATGGTTTTCCCGCATTGGCATTATTTAATTTCGGAGCATCCCACTGTTTTATGTCATCCAAATTTATAACTATACACTCGATTACCTGCACGACCTTGTCTAGTTTCTGGGACATACATACTGGGAATGGGAAAATCATAGCTAGTAAGGAATGTAAAGGTTGTACAGTTGTCGTTTGCGGACGGGAGCTTTTTGCAGATTTCTTGGTGATAGATACGGGCAGTTATGAAGTAGTATTGGGAATGGATTATCTTGGCACTTTCCACGCACACATTGATTGTAGGGCAAGGAAAGTAATTTTCCAGATTCCCGGACACCCTGAGTTTACCTTCACTTGGGGAAGCAGTTCTGTCGGGCCAGTCGAGTTTAGGGCTAGGCCGACAAACAGTGTTCTTGCAGCAATGGTAATGGATGGTAATGAAGAGCCGGCAGTTGTTCGCGACTTTATGGATGTATTTACAGATATTTCGGGCTTACCGCCGAAGCGAGATGTGGAGTTTGCGATTGACCTTATTCCTGGTGCAACGCCAGTATCAAAATCTTATTATCCGATGGCACCGGTGGAATTGGAAGAAGTTAAGAAACAA
Source organism: Agapanthus africanus (assembly GCA_030015575.1). Classification (NCBI taxonomy): domain Eukaryota; kingdom Viridiplantae; phylum Streptophyta; class Magnoliopsida; order Asparagales; family Amaryllidaceae; genus Agapanthus; species Agapanthus africanus. The sequence continues at coordinate 107,919,003 of CM057338.1, read as the reverse complement.
GTTAGTGAATTACTCGAGAAAGGTTGGATTCGAGGCAGCAACTCGCCTTGGGGAGCTCCAGTTCTTTCAGTAAAGAAGAAGGATGGCACGAGAAGGATGTGCATTGATTATCGAGAATTGAACCGGGTCACTATTATGAACAAGTACCCGATCCCTCGCATTGGAGAACTTTTTGAACAGCTTAGTGGCGCGAGGGTATTCTCGAAACTGGACTTGCGATCAGGATATCATCAGGTCCGAGTGAAAGCAGAAGACATTTGCAAGACGGCGTTTCGAACTAGATATGGACATTTCGAGTATTTGGTGATGCCCTTCGGAGTGACTAATGCGCCGGCAATATTCATGGATTTGATGAACAGGATCTTTTCACCATTCTTGGACCAGTTTATTGTGGTATTCATTGACGATATTCTGGTGTACTCGAAGAGTCCGGAGGAGCATGCTGAGCATTTAAAGATCGCATTGCAGACGCTGAGACAGGAGAAATTGTATGCGAAGATGAGTAAGTGCGAATTCTGGCTGGAAGAAGCGAAGTTTCTGGGGCATGTTGTGTCGGGCAATGGAATCGCCGTTGATCCCGAGAAGATTGCAGCAGTTCGAGATTGGCCTACTCCAAGAAATGTGGCTGAGATAAGAAGTTTCCTTGGTTTGGCCGGATACTACAGGAGATTTGTGGAGAACTTCGCTCGTTTGGCAGAGCCGTTAACCAAGCTTACGCGTAAGGAAGTACCGTTTGTTTGGACGGATGGATGTGCACTGGCCTTCGAGACGTTGAAGCAGAAGTTGATAACCGCCCCTATCCTGACCGTACCAGATGATTCAGGAGGACTAGTGATACACAGCGACGCATCCGGAAAAGGATAGGGATGTGTTCTGATGCAGAATGGGAAAGTCGTCGCTTACGCATCGAGACAACTGAAGACTCATGAGAAGAACTATCCGACTCATGACTTAGAGCTTGCAGCCGTGATCTTCGCCCTGAAGATTTGGAGACACTACCTTTTGGGCGAGAGAGTTGAAGTCTTTACTGATCACAAGAGTTTAAAGTATGTGTTCACTCAGAAGGAGTTGAACATGAGGCAACGCAGATGGTTGGAGCTGATGGCCGACTATGACCTTGATCTTAAGTACCATCCGGGAAAAGTCAACGTCGTGCCGGATGCGCTGAGTCGGTTACCAGCAATTCAGGTATTGACCGCACAAAGAGAGATCATTGCGGATTTTCGGAGATTTGACTTGGAGGTTGTGCTACCACATGTTACGGGACAGTTGATGCAGTTGCAAGTACAGCCGTCCTTAGTTAAGAAGATTAAAGTGGCGCAATCGCAGGATCCTAGGCTACAAAAGTTTCGAGAGCAGGTTGAAGCCGGACTACGAACCGATTTACTGATCCACGAAGATGGTTCGTTGAGATATGGTAGCTGTGTGTGTGTGCCAAAAGGAGATATGCGTGAAGAGCTTATGAAGGAGGCACACAGTTCAGCTTACTCTGTACATCCAGGAGGGACAAAGAGGTACCGAGATATTCGACAACATTTCTGGTGGGAAGGTATGAAACGGGAAATTGCTCGCTTCGTGGCTAAGTGCTTAGTGTGTCAGCAAGTCAAGGCTGAACACCAAAGGGTTGCTGGTTTGTTGCAACCACTTCCGATTCCTCAGTGGAAGTGGGAACATATAACCATGGATTTCGTGACGGCTTTACCGCGGAGTCCAAAGGGCAACAATGCCGTATGGGTGATTGTTGATCGTTTGACCAAGGCAGCTCACTTTATTCCTTTTCGGGTTGGTCATTCGACGGAGACTTTGGCAGAGCGATACATGCAGGAGATTGTCAGATTGCATGGAGTGCCGGTAAGCATCGTGTCCGATCGGGACACTCAATTCTTGTCGCACTTTTGGAGGAGTTTACAAGAAATTTTGGGGACTCGATTGAAGTTCAGCACAGCTTATCATCCTCAGACTGATGGACAATCGGAGAGAACGATCCAGACCCTTGAAGATATGTTGAGGGCTTGCATGTTAGACTTCAAAGGTTCTTGGGAGGATCATCTACACCTGGTGGAGCTCTCGTACAACAATAGCTTCCAAGCGACAATTCAGATGGCTCCGTTTGAAGCACTGTATGGTCGTAAGTGCCGTTCACCTGTTTGTTGGGACGATGTTGGTGAACGAAGGTTACTAGGACCAGATTTGGTGGTACAGACAGTCGAGAAGGTGAATACAATCAGGAAGCATATGAAGGCAGCTCAAGACAGACAGAAAAGTTGGGCCGACACGTCAAGAAGACCTCTAGAGTTCGCCGTGGGTGATTTGGTTTTCCTGAAGATATCACCGACTAGAGGGGTGATTCGCTTTGGAAGTCGGGGAAAGCTTAGTCCTCAATTCGTTGGACCCTTCGAGATATTGGAGCGTGTTGGAGAGGTAGCGTACCGTTTGGCGTTACCACAGTCGTTGGCAGGAGTGTACGATGTGTTTCATATATCTCAACTACGGAGGTATGTCCGAGATGAGACCCACGTCTTGGATCATTCGGAGTTGACCGTACGGGAGGACCTAACTTTTGAGGAGCGACCAGTCGAAATCAAGGATCGAAGAGAAAAGGTTCTTAAGAACAAGGTTATCCCTCTTGTGCTAATTTCTTGGGGTAACCGACCGCACGGAGAATCCACTTGGGAGTGAGAAGACGAGATCCGGCAGAAATTTTCCCCACCTTTTCCCGTTGTTAGCTATCTTGTATTCTTGGAATTTCGAGGACGAAATTCTTTTGTAGTTGGGTATGATGTAACACCCGAGCCCAATAATACTATCTCTATTACTAGTTGAGGGTTATATATTGCTCATTTCCAATTATCCTGATTATCTGGTGTTTATTGCTAAATTTTAACCGGTTAAGTCATTTTGGCACATAACAAATTTTAACTCCTAAAATGAAATTAAAGATGTCCATGTTGGCCTACTCGTCGCCACTAGTCGCGTGGTAGCGTCCGCGTGTCGAGATTCCGTCCCGTTCGGCTAAACGGGCAAGTTTGGACGACTACGCGCGCGTACAAGTGTCCGACTTGGGGGCATGCATTTTAATCATTAAACACCCCTTTTCAAAATTTGGAACTCGCTTAAAATCCTATAATTTGAATTTGGAGCATTTGGGTGCAACCCGGGCGCGATTTGGAAATGTTTCTTTTAGCGCCAAAAGTGCCCGTTTGATTAAATATATATTAAACTATATATATAAATTCGTTACCTAAATCCTACGTTAATCCCTTCAAATCCCTTTAAATCATATATTTTTTTACCCACAATCTTTCCTCAGCCAATCGCGTGAGGTTAGAATCCCTCGTGGGCCCCACCTTTTCCCACTCTCTCTCTGTCTCTCTCCATTCTCTTTCTCTCTCTCTCTCTAACAAACTCTCTCCCTCTCTCCTCCTATATAATTTCCTCATGCAGCCGCCCCTGTTCACCTTCCTCCCCATCACGAGAAAACCCACGCGAACCCCGAACCCTAACCCTAGCCACCTCCGGACATCGCCGTCGACCTCCCCGCGACCTCGCCGTCGCCGCCCTCGCCACCACGAGTCTAGCCGCACCCTCCTACCTCCTTCCTTCGTCTCGTTCCGCGCCTGCACCCAACCCCGACGCCACCAACCGCCGCAGGTCTCGTCGTCGACGCCGCCTCCAGTCACCAACGACGCCGCGACTCCCTCTCTTCCTCCTCGTCCCGACCTCGTCGTCGCTTTCCTCCTCCCCTCGCCGGACCACCACCAGACCCGAGCCGACCCTAGCACCAATCCCGGGTCGCCGGGAACCGCGCCGTCGACCCTCGTCGACGTCACCCGCGCCACCTCCTTTCCCCCTTGATCACCAGAGCCGACCACCATCCTCCTCTACTCGTCGCACCCCCTCTCCAGCGAACCCAGTGGCTGTTCAGGCCTTCGCAGCCGCCGTCGCTGCCTCGCCGGCGTTCCAGCGCCGTCGAGCCCGCCGGGGTTACCCCTGGTGTCTCCCGGTAAGCCTTCCTCATCTTTCCTTTTGTGCAAAATCCCCCCCGCTGATCTTATTACGTATATCATGTTGCTAACTCGTTGCCGATGACTTTTGCCGGAATCCGACCGTGCCGTCTTTTGAACCCGACGCTCCAGCGAAGTACCCTGGTCCGTGTGATCCCGTTGTTCTCTGTTGGGACTCGACCCGTGGCCCGTGCACCCGCCTCGTGTTTTCTGCCGACATTGCATCCGTGCTTTCCGGTTTGCGAAACCGTCGAGGCAAGTATCCGAATTCCTGCTTTAACATGCTAGTACACAAGATCAAGTCTTGCTACAAACTTAATCATCATATTATAACCACACAGCTATTAGTAACATCGATATCTTTTTATAACTTAGAATTGATGGTCACAATTATCCATAACATTAAATAAATATAGTAGTTGCTTGTAATTAACCGGTCTGCTATTAATTCACACATTAACTAACTAAACCAAGTAGATCGTCCTCACTTCATTTGTTAAATCACCCATGAGACAATTATTATGCTTCAGTTTAAATTCATGTAGCTTCATTACGTATGTTGTTGATATTGTTTCACTTTGTGACTATTGCACCCCAAGGGTGCTTGAACCTGTTAATAAGAGAATACAAAGCATCACTGTGTTTACATGGAATAATATTGTTATTTGCTGTTCCTGCTGTTGTTCCTTATTCGTTACTATACCTGTTATCAGCATACATTGATTGCATTACATATTGACCGATCTTGATGTACTGATACACCGGACATGACACCCTGTACATATCGACTCAACCTGTTGAAACGTGACCTGACCTGTTACCTGATTTCATGCCTAATGCCGACAAACCTGACCATTCCTGCTGTCTATCCAGACAGACCTACTTTTACCGGATTTTGTGTTGGCATTAGTCCTTGACTACTGAATACCTGACCTGACATACATAACTTGGGGGTATGGGGAAATCAAAGGTGAAACCGACTTGTAACTCAACAGTTCGATACTTGTTCTGATCAGTCTTACGGGCTTGGCCAGTCCGGGAGTGATGATGCTGACATCACTCATCCATCCTACTACCTATTACTGCTTAGCGGCACGTCTCGGATTCAGCCCCGAGGACCTTGACCGTGGTCCCGGGCACGCACGGGATACTATTGAGTTACATCGACGATTCATCAATTGATTTCAAAGACTATAGAGTAGAAACCTGATAGGACAGTTTAGTTACCGTTGCACATTACCCTGCTCTGTTATTTCTTAGTACTGCTTTATTCATGTTCATACCTGCATTGTTTACTGCCATGTTTATATTATATACTTGATGACATGACGCGCTGACGTCTGGGTTTTGCATGGCCCAGATTCCGTACCACTATCGTCGACCGAGCAGGAGTACTTCAGCCAGCAGGCTGAACTGTGAGTTCCTTAGGGTTTAGTTTATTTATTTCATTTCATTTCCAGTTGTGAGCCCGCATTATGGGACGTACCGTCTATTTATTGTATTGGATCATTTGCTTCCGCACTTATTGTTTATTGATTCTTGTTATTATAGATTTGGACATGTATTAGATTAGTTTATTATTTTATTCTTGATATCTCTACAACCGTAATGTGACCGTGGATGGATTTTTCCTACCCACAGGTAGCATGGTTGGCTATGTCACGTGCCCAATCTTGCGTACTCTGGGAAGCGGGGCGTGACAAGCCGAGTGATTCGAAACCAGCTGCTCGCCAAAACGATAAACAGCGATCACTCAGAGAAAAGCTGAGACGTCCTTACTCATTCGCTCGGGATAAAATGAGAAGACTGTTCGAACTGGCGGTGCGCAACAGGCTTATCACTCTATCAGATCCGAGACACCCACTGCAACCGGGCGACATCAACAATCCCAATTACTGCCCCTACTACCGAATAGTGGGCCACCCAATCAAATTTTGTTACGTCTTTAAAAACTGGGTCGAAGACCAGTACCAACAGGGTAAGTTCGCGCTGTCCAAAAACTGGAAGATAAACCCGCCACAGCAGCACGCTCCTAAAAAGGTGGATACGCCGGGGGCATCATGCTCATTTGTAGAGGAAGCTCTGTAGGAAGTTGTCCTTTCGGCTAATACTAAAAGACTGTTGAAGGATCTTCAAGCATGTCCGGCGATTTGGTGGAAAAGCCCGTTGGAGCCTGAGATTATTGACGGAATAATGAAACTGCGCCCAACGCCGAAAGTTTGTAATGATGGACAAAACCTCCAGGCCAAGCCTTCGAAGTCTTCAAAGAAAAAGAAGAAGGCAAAGAAGCCCATGTAGCCTGACGATAATCGTATGTGCTTGCAGAAGTACATCGACGCACTGGAAGAATACAACCAAAAAGCGCGGACCCCAGTCACATTGAAAGAATTCTTCAAGCATGTTCTTGAGAATGGAAACAGTGACATTGATGAGGGAGATGATTCGTCAGAAGAACCCGAGGATTACGTGGCAAGTTGCCACATGATCTCCCACTCATCGATAAATGACAAAGAAGCTCCTGACATAGAGAAACTGGGGCAGATCCAAAACCAGAATCCCTGGAACCATCAGATGACCTGATCGACAAACTGCTGAACAAAGCCCTCCAAAAGAGCAAAGCTGACCGAGGACATGAAACGACTATTTACGAAAAGGCCAAGCATCGACGTCAGGAGGAAGAAGCCGCAGTAGGGATGAGTCACAAATAACTTCCGCCGGATCGAAGCATACCCACGGCAAGCAAAAAAAGTTTAAGATGGGGAAGCACTTCGCCAAAACTCTGTCAATGGGAATGAAGCTGCCACCTATCGAAGGAAATACTCCTGGGAGTATTTGCCCCGACGAGCGGGCATACATCCGAACTACTGCTTGTACCATCGGAGGGTCACACACCCTACCGAAGAGTGCAATACCTTCAAGAATTGGTGGCAGGGATACGTTGCCCACCGACAACATTTCAAGCGGATGAAGCGTAAAGCTCGTCGGGGACAAAGAAACATGACGGACGAGGAAAATGCCCATCTTCGAGTTTAGGAGCTCGATGCCCTTGATGAAACTCGTCTCATGGCGCAGCAAAACCTAGAAGCTTACAAAGTAAGGATGACGCGCTCATACGAAAGACTAACTAGGCCGAGAGCATTCTGCCAAGACGAACTTATGCTAGTTGTCAAAAGAACTATGATCCCCAATCGTGCCAAACGGGGGAAATTCGAGCCGAACTATGAAGGCCATGGATGTGCATGGCGAAAGACCATTCCAACCAATAAACGGCCGGTTCCTTAAAAAATACTACGCCTGACAAGTCATGGCTCAGGTTAATGATGGATGACGATGCTCATGTCCGCTCACTATCTCTCTGAGTCCAAACTCTATAAGTAGTATCCAACGAAACCTCGTCTGAAAATGCTACAGACCGAGATGTCCTTAAACTAGCTCCGGACCGAGATGTCCCAAAACTAACAACGTCGCCTCAAACACGGTGATAGTGGAATGCAAGTCCATAAATCCCATTGGTGAGGACTGCAACTCAAATCCCACCGGCAAATAGATGGGTCACATGTGGCGAAACTATTCTCCAGAATTCCACCGTAAAAAAAAACGGTACATCCACAAGCGAAAAGGGCACGGATGAAAACCCGAAAGGGCTCAGTGAGTAAAAATAGCAGAACTGCCGGCGAATTTGTGAAAACCCGCAAGGGTGCAGACTCGTTAAAAAAAAGCGGTATGTCCATAAGCGAAATGGGCACGGATGAAAACCCGAAAGGGCTCCGTAAGTAAAAACGAAAGGGCTACCGGTGAGTTTGTGAAAACCCGAAAGGGCGCAGACTCGTAAAAAAAATTTCCTGTGCACTTGCAGAGTCCCCTCGGCCTTATAAGGAGAAAATATCGCGTGAGATCCTTACGACTCACAAGGGAGCAAAACACTTAGGAATCCTCATGATCCCTAAGGAGAAATAACACTTACGAGATCCTCACGACTTGTAAGGAGAATTTCCCCCCTATGAGACCCTTACGGCTCACAGGATTCAAAAGTCTTAAGATACAGGGACCTGAACCTGTTCTTAAGCCATCATATCCCCTAAACTGCCTTACAGGCGGTCAATATTGACCCTTGTATACAATCCAAGGGCGTAAATAAGCGTTCCCTCGCCTAGTTCCACCAATGGTATGAAATTCCCTTATGTGGTGAACGACTCTTGTAAGTTCTCTCGACTCATGAGAAGAAAACACTCTTGTAAGATCCTTACGACTTATAAGGGAACATACATTTAGGAATCCTCACGACTCCCAAGGAGAAAACACACCTACGAGATCTTCATGACTCGTAAGGAGAAACATCTTTATGAGACCCTTACGGCTCATGAAGTCAAAATCCTTAGTCGACAGGATCCTAACCCTGAGTGCTAAGACACCTTTGTTCGAACCGACAAAGGCAAATGATGATTCGCTCCTGGAAATATCCCAGTTGTAGCGATACTGATGTCTAAATCGGTATCAAATTCCAAGTCCTTTCACGGCAAAAGATAATTCGCTCCTAGAAATATTCCAGTCGCAGCGATGTTGATGCTAAAATTGGTATTGGATCTCAAGTCCATACTCGCAACGAAATCAGCGAGTCAAAAATACATATGAAAATAGCCGAAATGATTGGGCAACTCGCAATAAAAAGCAGCGAGTAAAAAGAAAAATAGCCGAAATGATTGGGCACCGTGAAAAATAGCCGAAATGATTGGGCAATCGCGACTTTCGCGATATAAAAAGCTGAAATGATAGAGCATCGCGGAAAGAAATAAAAAAATGAAGGAATGAAACTTTTGTCCTACAGGCGAGTTCATACTGGCCCCTGTATACAATCCATGGGCATAAACAAAAAGGGAACCATATTTTCCAACAGACTCTGTCAGAGAGAGAGAGAATCAGATCTCGATTGCAACATCTGCATCTCAGAAGATCAACACGGCGTACCTTCTCGACACCGCAGAAAGCAGAGCAAGTCAACCCCGACACCATAGAAAGTGGAGCAAGTCAACCAATGACTTCCCCGTCGGAACAATGCTTCGTCTCGGAAACAAGTCAACCAATGACCTCCCCGCCGGAATCGTGCTCCGTCTCGGAATTAGGTCAACCAATAATCTCTCGATTCGTTTCTACCCCAGGAAAATTAGTGTCCCTGCGCAAACCTCTCAACTTGTAAAAAAGAAAACTCTCTTGTGAGATCCTTACGACTCTCAAGAGAAAACGCACTTAGGATTCCTCACGACCCCTAAGGAGAAATTACACCTACGAGATCCTCTCGACTCGTAGGGAGAAATATCTTTATGAGACCCTCATGGCTCATCAAATTAAAAAAAAGTCTTAGGTAATAGACCTGAACCTATTTTCTAAGCCATCGCTACCCTACAAGGAGGTCAAGATGGACTGTTATCTACCGTCTATGAGCCACATTTGCTAAAGTAACATGCCAATAACACAGCAAAGAAAAGAAAGCGCCAGCATAAAATTAAATATTTCTTTTATTCATGAATCCAAATGAATACAAGGTACATTTCATAAAAGAATCAAAAGACACTCTCATTCCGGAGTAAATACAAAAATGGAGAATATAAAAAAAAATCTTCAAGCCGGCGGATAGTGCAATAAGTTCGTCAATTCATCATTCATCCACTGGGCCTCGGCTTCAAGCTTTGTTATTGCCACAAGACGAGTCTCCACCTGAGACTGTTGAGCCTGATACGAGGCGACCGGCTTTCAAGCTCCTTTTCGGCAACTTTATACGCTTCAACCATCTCGCGGGTAAAGATAACAGCTTTATTAAGAGCTACCACCTCTGTGATAGCTTCTTGAAGCACCCGCCAAAGTTCGTACGCACGGGTGGTCTTAGCAGTGAGTTGAGCTTGGAGTTCCCCCAATGCATATGAAGCTAGCTCTTTCTCCGAAAATTTCCGGTTGAGCCTCTTTTCGCAAGATTGAAAATTAGTGACGCACCGCTCAATCCCCGCAGGCTCACCTTGGCAGTTAAGAGCTCGGAAGGAATGCGTATACACTCGAGATTATGTAAGCAAGCCTCCACTCTGTGACAATACTCAACCCAAACATGCACCAATGTCTCATCATGATAAGTAGCAAGGAAGGACAAAGAAGTATTGGCTTCGGCAGAAAATTCTTCGGCCGTAACAGAACTTCCAGCACGAAGATCTTCAATGAGGGCCGACAAGGAGTTAATGTTTTGTCTCGCCATCCTTTTAGACGCACGTCGGGCATATGGTCCCGGTGGCATAGAGATTCGAGATTCTAACGGAGCCGGAGCTGGCAAAGCTGTCAAAGTTTATGACTAGTCAGTGAGACTGGTAAACATGGAATAAACAAAACAATACCAAGGGTAAAGTTTTACTTACCCACAGCCATGTAAGGGGGGTTTGAAAGATCCCCAGGCCCATCCAAGATCTCCACTTCATCATCAGCTTCCAGAACTGCAGAGGGCATGTTAGCATCATCGTAAAAAAAGTGATAATAAAGCATAGGGGTTAAATAACACCGACCTTGCCCGAAAGAAAGGACGATGCTTTGCGAGGATATCGCCCGTAGGGCAGCCATGTCAAGTAAGCGCTGGAAAGACTTCCTGGGAGATAAGTCCACTATAGAAGCCGCTAATTCCCGCAGTTCTGAAAGAAAGAAGAGTTCAGATAATGAGGGGATCATTAGCAATAAAATATAAAAGGTTACCTTCGATGCTCCGCTCGCCTTGAACTGGAGGCATGGCAGCTTCGGTGGCCTTCTCCACGCCCTCAGGCACATCACCGAGGACCTTTGCGGGCAGAGCAGCTTCCAGTTGCGAAGCAACAACCGCCATTTCAGGCTCCGGAGAAAGAACAGTGGCCTTCGCGGTCCCTCCTACAATTTCCAAGACTCCGTCAGAAAAATCCATAGGGTCCATGGCCAATGGAGTCACCTCCGCTCAAGCAATGGACACCGAAGGAACAAGAGCCACCACCGGAGGCTCCACAATAGGAACGACAGCCGTAGTAACCCCTTCTGCACATGCCGATGCGTCATGGGAGACATCTATTGAAGCGGCGGTCATAGTACGACTTGGGCTCAGATCCTCTTTTGCTGCTGAAGTCCCTGCAAAGTTTTCGCAAAGATATGGAGATATAAAAAGCGATACAAATTATTTGCCAAAAGAAAAATACGAAAAGTACACATACCGATGCGCTATGATAATTCTAGTATGGCTTTTTCAAGCCGTCGTTCCTTCCTAAGGAAATGTGCTCGCCGGGCTTCAAATGCAGATTCATGCCCACCGGTCTTCAGTGCCAGCTCGTCTTCAGAAGCAGCTGAGATGGGCTGCTTGAAGACTTTTTCATCTTCCCTTCGCAGATGACCCATATGTACTCTCCGTAGTGAAGGGGGATCTTCATAGAAGATAACCGAGGGCTAGGGCCTCTTCGGGATGCGCACATTTTCAGTCTCATCTTGCGAGCTCCTTAAACCTTCAGCTAATTCCGCGACTTCCTCAGCTGACGAGCCAGGATAAATAAGACCGCCATCCGGCTCTTTCATGGAGATGGGCTCGTCTTGAATAATAGGCTCAGATTCCAGCAGGAGGTCAAGCAAGCCGGCAGCTGTTTTCTTCCTCCTTTTCGAGCTAGAGCTAACACTGGAAGAGGATCGCTTCTTTCCCCTCGGTGCTTTGGTGCGACGTTGGCCAACCTCGCTTCCAGTATCCTCTTTTGGTAATACCACCGCGGAAAACACCTCCACTGATGGTACTGTCACTGACGCTTCATCGAAGGCCTTCGCCTGAGAACTAGTGCGCACTGGCATCCTAGCAGTGCAAGGAGTTGATTCTATTTCTGCGGCTTTCGGGATAAGGACCACGCCACCATCCCTCAACAGAGGGCGGACCACTGTCTGCGGCCGCAACGGAATACCAGTAGCTTGGGCCGGAGCCGACGATCGACATTCGAAGAGTACCCGCCTCTCCTCGACGATGACGGGACCGACTCAATGACAGCACCAACCCGTGAAGGACCCCACACACCTTAGAATATAGTCGGCCTTGGGGATCATGAAATAGGAGCCAGTGTTCAGCCGCATGAAGTGATGGATGATGTCACGTGTGACTTCCAGAGATGGAGTAGGTTCAACCAAGAACGCCTCGAAAGGGACACCCTGGTTATAGCCCAACTGCTAGGCGAAGCGATGCGGATTGTACCGCATAAAAAGAGCCGCGTTGTTCTGCCGGAACACCAGGTAACCCGGCCTAATCGAGTATAGGTGCATGTTCTCCTTAGGTTTTAAAGATGACGTTCCACCCTTCGACAAGTCAAACAGCTGCTGAATAGGCCCGACGGGAGTAGAAAGGACTCGGTCAACGAAAACCAACCCGCCCTCGTTGGAGTACGGATTAAGCTGCACGCGGAGGGAGTAGAAGCATCCACCAGCCTCATGATCCGTGGGAAGGTATAGGAGTCAAAAAAATCTGGCCTCCGATGCGCTGCGAACGCTCCTAATACATGCATCTCGATCCACGACGTGAAGTGGTGGAGAGAGGAATTCACGACATTCGTACCTGGGGTTGAAGTGCTGGCCGCAACACTCAATCCATGATAAAGATGCAACAGTCCCGTGATGCCAACAGCCAACCGTGCCCCTTCGGCTATGCGATGAGCGGGGTAGAAGACAGAGGCTTTCATGAAGCGTCGATGCGTCGGCATGGCGAACCAACTGAGCCAAAGACTGATGAAGCTGACGAAGAAGGACTCTTCGTCCATGCCAGGGGCCGTAATTGAATCGAAGGGCACGGCCGACGAAACCGGAATGTAAAACTGCGGCAAGTCTTCTTCTTTGGCTGACAGCTTATTCAGCCCAAACCCAAAAGGGTCGTTAATATTCGCAAATTTTGGAGCCTCCTTTGATAAGTTTCTTCACGGAGAAAACAGGCGATGAAGCTCTTAAAGGTGACGCCCTAACCTTCTGACTCCATGAACAGCTTCTCGAAGATACCCAGAGTTTTGATTAGACTGGGGTACTTATGACGGACGGCGTTTTCGGTCATCAAGCCGTCAAGCATAGCAGGCACGATCGTGAATACATACTCATCGGGAGGCAGCAACTCTTCATAGTGCTCTCCCCTGATCGGCAATCCAGAGATCTCACAGAACTCTTCCAGAGAAATCGAGACCTCGCGATCCCCTAGCAAGAAAGTGTTGGTGGGAAGATTCTATTGATTCAGGAAAGCTTTAACCTACCAGACGTGAGGAGCCGGGTAATGAAAAAGAGACGAGTATACCGCTTGATATAACCCAACCTTCTGCAACTGTGCACGGTGGGCGGAGAGGACATATCGAGCCCAAGGAAGATAGCCGATTGGATGACGAGGGGTAAGCCCTACCTTATCGACTTGTCCCCAGGGTTGGGCTTCGCCTTGACAGATGTGGCGTCCCAAGATATCTATAGCCGGCACGGGCTGGTTGGGTATCCCGGTTGTTGATGGCTCGAGTCGGCCTGTAGGAGTCCAATTATCCACCTCCACCGCATAAGCAGTCGGCGGACGCTCCATCAGCGATATTGGGTGCAAAGGCTCTGTTGGCATCTCAAAAGTAAAGCTGTGATGGCCCCGGATAATGTGCCCGTACCAAGCTCCCCATAAGAGCAAACTACTGCAATCCCTGTCATGGGCCCGGATCATCGCCATGGCCTCTTCATCCGACGGCGATTGCGGAAAAGCGGCGTATAAGCGAGTAAAAAGAAAGTAAGGAAGAGAAGCCATTGTTTCTGAAAAAGGGGAAAGAAAGGTCGTTAATGAAACATATGTGTGTGTGTGTGTGTATGTATATATATAATAATAGAGGGAAACGACAGAAAGTTTGTTCCATGGGACCACTGATTACAAAACTAATGGACCCTACAAAATCAATATGGCGGCTCACCAATGATCAAGACATGACAATTATTATAAGAATCTAAAAAGATTCTCATTACACGGACATGGGGGTTTAAACAACCATTGACATCCTCATAGAGAAAGCAAGTTCTGTTAAAATACTCAACAAATTTGAATTTATGAAAGTAAGGAAAAACCCTGTAAAAATGTTCTCGAGACCACCAGGGAATAAAATTCCTGAGGGGCCCTTTTGATCTTCAGAGCAGAGCTCTTTGGTGAGGAATTAAATTCCTTTTATGCAATGGAATTAAATTCTAGAAACCCCATAAATAGGAAATGAAAAATCAAATGCCATGAATCCGTAAAGGTCAGAGGATAAATGCCCAAAGCAATGAAAGATATTACTCAAAGATCATGTCTTTGGATCTCTAAGAGATGGGTTTCAGAGGAGAGCAAAGCTCTCATGATGGATTTAAAATCTAGAAGTTTTCTTTAAGAAAAGGGTTTCTCTAATGTTCGAGATCGTTACCTAGAAAAGATTCCTTTTTCTAACAAAGTTTTACTCTGTAATTGCAATGAACAGAGAACTAAACTCTGAAAAGAAGAATTAAATTCTCGAAGAAAACAAAGAAGGAAGAAGATGAAAGAACAGTGGCTTCCTAAAGGCCAAACCCTTGCATTTATAAGACGTAACAAGAGCGGTTCACCTCCCCATTCCCCTAGGCCATCCAACGGATGTAAAGGTGGCAGCGTTGCACTCACGTGCAAGCCACATGAGAACAACGCTGTGGGGGCATTTGTTCTCTTATAAAATAAATAATAATAAATAATAAATAAATAATGAACTAAAAAGCAATGGAAGAATTCCCCAAAAGGAGCATCACGTGCCCACACGTGATGTGCCCGGGAGCAAAAATTATAAGCATTACACTTAACAAATAAGGCTGAAGTTGAGTCTCACGTGCCACACGTGAGCATCTATGTACAAAGTATATAGGCGCCTTCATAAAACAAACAACAGGCCAGAAGGCGCGTCATGTGCCAACACGTGATGCTCTTCTCTGGGACTGCTGCATATAAGGAAACCAGTCTAGTGCCATTGAGTCACGTGCAACACGTGAGGATTCCTAATACCTTTTGAGCCGATAGAATTAAATTCTATATAAAAGGGATCAGAACCCTATTTTTGAAATATTTCCCCCAATCTTTCTAAACAAGAAAGGTTGTGCTCTGTAAATCAGAGCACCGTTGGATCAAAAATCCAATAGTGATTAAAAGTCACCAAGATACAGAATAAGCTCTGTATGGGAAAATATTTTTCCCAATCTTTCTAAACAAGAAAGATTGTGTGCTCTAAATCAGAGCACCGTTGGATTAAAGATCTAATGGTAATTAAAAATCACCAAGATACAGATGTTGAAGTCGAAAATTGCACCCCGGTTGACCAAGTCAAAGTCAAAGTCAACCCCAAGCCAAGTGGGCCCATGCCCAGGTCGAGTCCGAACATGAAGCGGCCGGCCCTCCCCCATGCCAAAATGAAATCATGTAATAAATAATTTTTATGTAATTTTTTTATGCATGAATGCAAACAAAATGGGCATAAAGCCAAGTTTTTGTAAGCCCATGGCTTATGTGCAAAAAGAAATAGCACATGAGACATGGGATGGGCAAAATGCCATTTTGCAAAGCCCAAGGGGCTATATGTAAATATGTAAGCCTATATAAGGCAACATGATGATGAATAAAGAAACACTTTTCATTCCCCTAAAAAATCTAGGGTTTGTGCCTCTTTCCCTTTCCTGAAGGTTCCAAGCCTTCTTCTTTCTTTTGAATTAAATCAAGAGTTTTACTCTTCTTTTTTTCAAAACTAAATAGCTTTTCTCCATAAAACCCACAAAGGGGAACTTGGATCTACCATCAGATCTCAAAAAGAAGAAATTTTTAAAATCCTACATCTCTTGATTTTCAAGATCCGGCCAAACAAAGGAGGAAGAAGGAGACCCATCTCCAGAAACCCCATTTTGGGGAAGAACTAGGGCTCAAGGGGAGAAGCCCTTCATCAGCTTCAAAACATCTTAGGAGTTTAACTCCTCATATATATATATATATAGAGAGAGAGAGAGAGAGAGAGAGAGAATAATAAGTGCTCCTTTCTGGGAGTACAACTCCCATTGCAGGGACCAAGTCTCTTTTGCTGCTCGAGCGCCCACGTACTGACACGTGGTGCGCTAGCGCTCTTGCGCTCAGAGCGCTAGCGCTATTGCGCTCAGAGCGCTAGCGTCCAGAGCGCTAGCACCCGAGCGCCCACGTGCTGACAAGTGGAGCGCTAGCGCTCAAAGCGCTAGCACTCTTGCGCTCAGAGCGCTAGCGCCCAGAGCGCTAGCGCTCGAGCGCCCACGTATTGACACGTGGTGCGCTAGCGCCCAAAGCGCTAACGTCCGAGCGCCCATGTGCTGACACGTGGTGCGCTAGCGCTCAGTGCACTAGCACTCTTGCGCTAGCGCTCAGAGCGCTAGCGCCCGAGCGCCCACGTGCTGACACGTGGAGCGCTAGCGCTCTTACGCTCGGAGCGTTAGCGCCAAAAGCGCTAGCGCCCGAGCGCCCACGTGCTGATACGTGGTATGCTAGCGCTCAAGCACTGGCGCTGGCCCCATGCATCCTCTGGATGCCCTTTCCTTTTTTTTTACATATATGTATATACACACACATACACATACTCTACAACACTGTCCTTCCCCGTAAAAACTCTGCGTGGCTCCCGATATATCCATGCCCCCTAAAACAAAAACACACGTACACTGCACGTTGAGTTCGCATGACCAGTTTAACCCGTCAATCGGAGGTTCCCTCGCTCCAAAGGCGAGGGGTAATTAACGGCAGCTTAGTCCGTGGCTGCCGGAGATTTGGATCCCCACGATCAATAAACCCCAGCCTATCCTAGGCAGGGGGAATCTGTAATGCTCCTGACAAGCGCGCGCGTATTCCCATCTCAATAGGGTGACGAAAAACACCCTACAGATTCTGGCACGCCCTGTGGGACCAATCTCTCCTCCCATATTTCGGTTTAAACGTTCATGCGAACTCAATCAATATACATATCTATGTTTCTACTAAAATAATGCTCTTTCATGCAGATTTTCAAGCAATCACCTTCCAACAATGTCTCCAAAGATGCACTCAGCTCCCGTCTCCTACACGATGAAGATAGACTCCAGGACGGTCCTTCCGGCCAGTCTCGGGCGACAATGGGAGGAGCCGTTGCTACAGTTAGGCTCTATTTTGTTCGTGCCAGCTAACGCCATTCCAGCTCCTCAAGCTCTAGCAACAGACAAACCGGTCTCAAAGGGAAAAAGGCCGAATGTCATGGTCGCGAGGGCGCCCCAACACAAACGCAAGTCGGTGTTTGAACGACTTTCCTTGGCCCTAGCTGGGGGCAAGGCCATCAACACCAGCAAAGCAAAAAGGCATCTCGGGCAAGATCCAGCGGCGCCTCTGACAACTGCTCAATTGGGTGTCTTCTCAAGTCTCCCCATCACTCAGCCTATGGCGGCTTCCCGAAGAGCAAAAGCCTGCCAAGCGCTCAAGGCAGAGAAGCTGAGGCAGAAGCGGCTCAGATACAGAGCCAAAAAAAAGGCTAGGGCTCTGGCCATGTTAAAATTTATAAATTTCCAAAGCCCGGACCACTCCGCGAAATCAGCCGCCGAAGATAAAGAGATGGCTGGGTATGTGGTTCGCACTGTCTACATGGTCGGACATGAAGAAACGAATCCCCTTCTTCTTCACAGCCATGGTGATGATATGATTGACGCAACCCAGCATCGGCTCGATCTAAGTGATGAAGAGCCCGCTCAGGATGATAAGCCAGAGGAGCCCGTGGTTCTTTCATAATTGAGCTCAGGCAATAAAGATGACCCGGTTGTCATAGCCGGAACTACAGAACAAGCGTTATTCCGATGGCTTCAGAGGCAGCTTCAGGACAAGGACGATAGCTAAGGTACAGTCTAAGGTTGACGAATTGGCAAACGTCGCGGCAGATCTCGCGACCTAAGTCGCCCGATTGCAATTCCAGCAGAATCAAATTTTGGTTCATGAGCCAGGGATTGATACCCGGAGGCAGCCAACTGATACCCACTTCAACCTAAGAGCGGAGCGCCTTCATAAAAATCGACCGCAATCAGCCTCCAGTCCCTTCGATACATACGCCGGGGGGGAATCGCCTCTCAAAGGGAAACTGGAAAAAGCCTATTCCTTCAAAAGGGAAAAAGTCCACAAGATATTCAGGGACGCCCTAAGAAACGGTCTACAACTGCCAGAATCAAAGAGACCGTAGGAAGCGAATATGACCGACGACCCAAAATATTGCCCCTATCATAGGGTGATAGGTCATGCCATTGAGAACTGTTTCGTCTTCAAATATTGGGTCGAAAGGCAATACAAGACGGGAGAGATAGAACTGTCTAAAGGCGTGTTACCAAACAGTCAAGCTACGACCGCCGATTTCACACAAATGGAGACTGAAGCATTTCGGGAACCTAATCCGTCCAGACATGTGCCATTATCTGAAAAAGGCGAACCAAAGACTGATCGGCCTCAAGGACCAGCATCAGCGAGGGCACCTACTCTAATGGAGAGAAAGAAAAAGGTGTACTCCTTCAGGAGGGATGAGGTCCGCAATATATTCGAGAAAGCCTTGAACAACGGTCTGCAATTGTCTATTCCGAAGAGGCCACATGAAATGAATATGACCGGCAATCCCGTATACTGCCCTTATCACAGGGTGATAAGTCATTGAAGACTGCTGTGTTTTTAAAGATTGGGCAGAGGACCAATACAAGTTTGGAAAAACCTCACAGTCCTCGGATGTATCGGCAAGCAACATAGCTGCGGTCATCAATACAACTCCGCCAAGATCAAAATTCAAGGAGCTGGGATAAGCAAAGATGACCACCACATCGTTAAACTGGGAACAATTGACCACTAAGTCGTTAAACTGAAAGCAGCTGACCACCATGTCATTAAACTGGGAACAGTCGACCTCTAAGTCGTTAAACTGGGAATGTAAAATATATATATATATATATATATATGTAAATAAACAAAAAAATGTGTAAATAAAAGAAATGTAAAGAAAGGCCGAAATGATGGGGCAACTCGCAATAAAAATTAGCGAGTAAAAATAAAAATGAAGATAAAGCCGAAATGATGGGGCAACCGCGAATAAAAGCCGAAATGATAGGGCAATCGCGATCTTCGCGATAAGAAAAGCTGAAATGATAGAGCAATCGTGGTAAAACAAAAAAAACAAAAACAAAACAAAAAAAACAAAAAAAAGTGGCGAATGATGAGTCGCTCTTGGTACCATATTCCAGTGCAGCGATGCAGACGCCAACAAAAATTCAAATTTCCAAAATTCTGCCAGCCCTACGGCCAGCCCCCAAATTGACTACCGTATATAATCCACGGGCTCAAATAATTCTCATCACATTCATGCCCCACCACAATC
This sequence comes from Agapanthus africanus, assembly GCA_030015575.1. Classification (NCBI taxonomy): domain Eukaryota; kingdom Viridiplantae; phylum Streptophyta; class Magnoliopsida; order Asparagales; family Amaryllidaceae; genus Agapanthus; species Agapanthus africanus. The sequence continues at coordinate 107,899,610 of CM057338.1, read as the reverse complement.
ACCAGTTATGCGGCTGGTCTCCGCCTTTGGAATTATACTCCATTGAGAAGACCCACTCATGTGTCCTCACGATACATGGGGAGAACAAACCTTTGTGGGATCCTTACGACTCATAAAGGAAAAACACATTTAGGAGTCCTCACGACTCCTAAGGAGAAAATACACCTGCGGGATCCTTACGACTCGTAGGGAGAAAATGCTTTTATGGGACCCTCACGGCCCATAAAATTGAAAAGCCTTAGGCGATAGAGATCTAAACCTGTCTCCTAAGCCATCGCTCCCCAGTCCCCAAGTGGCGAATGATGAGTCGCTCCTGGTACCATATTCCAGTGCAGCGATGTAGACGCCAACCAAATTCCAAATCCCAATCCCTAAATGGCGAATGATGAGTCGCTCCTGGTACCATATTCCAGTGCAGCGATGCAGACGCCAACCAAATTCCAAATCCCATACCCCAATGGCGAATGATGAGTCGCTCATGGTACCATATTCCAGTGCAGCGATGCAGACGCCAACAAAATCCTGAAATTTTTCCGGCCCTACGGTCTGGATCATACATCCTGCAAAACCGTATACAATCTACGGGCGTAAAACGATCACAATCTCTCCCAAGTCCTACCGACGAGACCACATTCAAAGTCCCACCGGCGGGGAAGATTCAAAGAAAAAGAGAGAAGAAAAAAGAAGAAGGTATGTCCACAAGCAAAATGGGCATGGATGAAAACCCGAAAGGGCTCCGTGAGTAAAAACAGCAGGACTGCCGGCGAGTTTGTGAAAAACCCAAAAGGGCGCAAACTTGTGAAAAAGAGATGAAATGCACTCGCAAAGTCCTCTCGACTTTGTGAGGAGAAAATTCCCGCGTGAGATCCTTACGACTCACAAAGGAGCAACACACTTAGGAGTCCCCACGACTCCTAAGGAGAAAATACACCTACGGGATCCTTACGACCCGTAGGGAGAAAATGATTTGTGAGACCCTTACGGCTCACAAAATTGAAAAGTCTTACGTGATAGGGACCTAAAACCTGTCTTCTAAGCCATCGCTTCCTGATAAGCAAGCGCAAATGATGATTCGCTCCTGGTACCATATTCCAGTGTAGCGATACTGATTCCAAGCAAAAACCAATTCCTAAATCCTCCTGGGGCAAATGATGAGTTGCTCCTGGCATTATTCCAGTGCAACAATGCAGATGCCAAAACAAAACCAATTCCCAAATCCTTCCAGGGCAAATGATAAGTTGCTCCTGGCATTATTCCAGTGCAGCAATGCAGATGCCGACAGACAACCAAAATCCCTAAATCCTCTCATGGCAAATGATTATCCGCTCCTGGTGCCATATTCCAGTATAGCGATGCTGATGTCAACCCAAATCAAAATCAACAAGTCAACTTCAACTCCGACACTGCAGAAAGCCGAGCAAGTCAGAATCCAATCTCGACACCGCAAGAAGCAGAGCAAGTCAAGATCACCACTGACACCGCAAGAAACAGGGAACCAAATCGCTCCAGATCAGAGCGTCGACCGTCCATGTCGCAAAACGGGTAGTGCAGGCTTCCCACAAATCGGGAACCAAATCGCTCCGGATCAGAGCGTCGACCGTCCATGTCGCAAAACGGGCAGTGCAGGCTTCCCACAAATCGGGAACCAAATCGCTCCGGATCAGAGCGTCGACCGTCCATGTCGCAAAACGGGCAGTACAAGCTTCCTACAAATCGGGAACCAAATCGCTCCGGGTCAGAGCGTCGACCGTCCATGTCGCAAAACGGGCAGTGCAGGCTTCCCACAAATCGGGAATCAAATCGCTCCGGATCAGAGCATCGACCGTCCATGTCGCAAAACGGGCAGTGCAGGCTTCCCACAAATCGAAAACCAAATCGCTCCGGATCAGAGCGTCGACCGTCCATGTCGCAAAACGGGCGGTGCAGGCTTCCCACAAATCGGGAACCAAATCGCTCCGGGTCAGAGTGTCGACCGTCCATGTCACAAAACGGGCAGTGCAGGCTTCCCACAAATCGGGAACCAAATCGCTCCGGATCAGAGCGTCGACCGTCCATGTCCCAAAACGGGCAGTGCAGGCTTCCCACAAATCGGGAACCAAATCGCTCTGGGTCAGAGCGTCGACCGTCCATGTCGCAAAACGGGTAGTGCAGGCTTCCCACAAATCGGGAACCAAATCGCTCCGGATCAGAGCGTCGACCGTCCATGTCGCAAAATGGGCAGTGCAGGCTTCCCACAAATTGGGAACCAAATCACTCCGGATCAGAGCGTCGACCGTCCATGTCGCAAAACGGGCAGTGCAGGCTTCCCACAAATCGGGAACCAAATGGCTCCGGATCAGAGCGTCGACCGTCCATATCGCAAAACGGGCAGTGCAGGCTTCCCACAAATCGGGAACCAAATCGCTTCGGGTCAGAGCGTCGACCGTCCATGTCGCAAAACGAGCGGTGCAGGCTTCCCACAAATCGGGAACCAAATTGCTCCGGATCAGAGCGTCGACCGTCCATGTCGCAAAACGGGCAGTGCAGGCTTCCCACAAATCGGGAACCAAATGGCTCCGGATCAGAGCGTCGACCGTCCATGTCGCAAAACGGGCAGTGCAGGCTTCCCACAAATCGGGAACCAAATCGCTCCGGATCATAGCGTCGACCGTCCATGTCGCAAAACGGGCAGTACAGGCTTCCCACAAATCGGGAACCAAATCGCTCCGGATCAGAGCGTCGACCGTCCATGTCGCAAAAAGGGCAGTGCAGGCTTCCTACAAAGCAGGAACCAGATCACTCCGAGCAAGGGAAAAGTCTACCACGGACATTTCGTCTCGAAGACGCGTCAAGCGTCGACCGTCCATGTCGCAAAAAGGGCAGTGCAAGCTTCCTACAAAGCAGGAACCAGATCACTCCGAGCCAGGGAAAACTTTACCACGGACACTCCGTCTCGGAGACGCGTCAAGCGTCGACCGTCCATGTCGCAAAAAGGGCAGTGCAGGCTTCCTACAAAGCAGGAACCATATCACTCTGGGCCAGGAAAACGTCTACCACGGACACTCCGTCTCGGAGACGCATCAAGCGTCGACCGTCCACGTCGTAAAAAGGGCAGTACATCCCAAAAAGTGGGAACCAAGGCAAGTCGCCTCCACGTGAAAGAAGATCCATCAATTTCATGCACACGACTCACATATGTGGTGTGCATTTATTGATGGGGGCACTTTGTTGAAGTCGAAAATTGCACCTCGGTTGACCAAGTCAAAGTCAAAGTCAACCCCAAGCCAAGTGGGCCCATGCCCAGGTCGAGTCCAAACATGAAGCGGCCGGCCCTCCCCCATGCCAAAATGAAATCATGTAATAAATAATTTTTATATAATTTTTTTATGCATGAATGTAAACAAAATGGGCATAAAACCAAATTTTTGTAAGCCCATGGCTTATGTGCAAAAAGAAATAGCACATGAGATATGGGATGGGCAAAATGCCATTTTGCAAAACCCTAGGGGCTATATGTAAATATGTAAGCCTATATAAGGCAACATGATGATGAATAAAGAAACACTTTTCATTCCCCTCAAAAATCTAGGGTTTGTGCCTCTTTCCCTTTCCTGAAGGTTCCAAGCCTTCTTCTTTCTTTTGAATTAAATCAAGATTTTACTCTTCTTTTTTTCAAAACTAAATAGCTTTTCACCATAAAACCCACAAAGGGGAACTTGGATCTACCATCAGATCTCAAAAAGAAGAGATTTTTAAAATCCTACATCTTTTGATTTTCAAGATCCGGCCAAACAAAGGAGGAAGAAGGAGACTCATCTCCAGAAACCCCACTTTGGGGAAGAACTAGGGCTCAAAGGGAGAAGCCCTTCATCAGCTTCAAAACATCTTAGGAGTTTAACTCCTCATATATATATATATATACACACACACACACACAAAGAGAATAATAAGTGCTCCTTTCTGGGAGTACAACTCCCATTGCAGGGACCAAGTCCTTTTTGTTGCTCGAGCGTCCACGTGCTGATACGTGGTGCGCTAGCGCTAAAAGCGCTAGCGCTCTTGCGCTCAGAGCGCTAGCGCCCGAGCGCCCATGTGCTGACACGTGGAGCGCTAGCGCTCAAAGCGCTAGCGCTCTTGCGCTCAGAGCGCTAGCGCTCGAGTGCCCACGTGTTGACACGTGGTGCGCTAGCGCTCAGAGCGCTAGCACCCAATGTGCTAGCGTCCGAGCGCCCACGTGCGGACACGTGGTACGCTAGCGCTCAGTGCACTAGCGCTCTTGCGCTCAGAGCGCTAGCACCCAAAGAGCTAGCGCCCGAGCGCTCACGTGCTGACATATGGTGCGCTAGCGCTCAATGCGCTAGCTCTCTTGCGCTCGGAGCGCTAGCGCCCAAAGCTCTAGCGCCCGAACGCCCACGTGTTGACACGTGGTATGCTAGCGCTCAAGCACTGGCGCTCGCATCCTCTGGATGCCCTTTCCCTTTTTTTTATATATATGTATATACACACACACATACACATACTCTACAACACTGTCCTTCCCAAAAAAAATTTTGGGCCGGGGCGCTACCCCGAACCCTGCAAGGGGGCTACTAGCCCCCTTGACCCCCAGCCCGTTAACCGGGTAGCGGGACCCCCGTAAAAACTCTGCGTGGCTCCCGATATATCCATGCCCCCTAAAACAAAAACACACGTACACTGCACGTTGAGTTCACATGACCAGTTTAACACGTCAATCGGAGGTTCCCTCGCTCCAAAGGTGAGGGGTAATTAACGGCAGCTTAGTCCGCGGCTGCCGGAGATTCGGATCCCCACGATCAATAAACCCCAGCCTATCCTAGGCAGAGGGAATCTGTAATGCGCCTGACAAGCGCGCGCGTATTCTCATCTCAATGGGGTGACGAAAAACACCCTACAACAGAATAAGCTCTGTATGAGAAAATATTTTCCCCAACCTTCCTAAACCAGAAAGATTGTGCTCTCTAAATCAGAGCACCGTTGGATCAAAAATACAGTGGTGATTAAAAATCACCAAGATACAGAATAAGCACTGTATGGGAAAATATTTTCCCAATCTTGTTAAGAATAAGAAAAATGTCTTCTGTAAAACAGAGGTCTCTGGATCAAAAATCCAACGGTGGATAAAATACCCGAATTAATCAAAAATCTCTCAATGAGAGATTTTCTTAACGAAAATCAACAAACTTGCCTCTTCTATATAAAGGACTCAAGGCTGAAGAGAGGCATATACACAGAGAAAGAGAGGAGACCCCCTCTAAAATTAGAGAAAATAAAAAAGAAGAGGAGTTCTCTTTAGAGAAAAAGAAACCTTAGATGAGGAAATGACTCAGAGATCATTTTATCTCCTTTTACAAGAGTTTAACTCTTCAAAAAAAAAAAAGAAACTTAGTTCTTCATCTTGTTGAGGTCTGCAAAAGCAGATCTCCCCACAAGTTGAGAATTTAATTCTCATCGGGAAGATTCTGTTATGCAGTCCCAAAACTTAGAAGAAAAGAACTAGATTTGAAGAATTTAATTCTTCCAAATACATAGGAATTTAATTCCTTTGATAAAGTTAGGGTTTAACCCTACATGAGAATTTAATTCTTATAAAATAAAGGACTTGAAATTCTCAAGACTAAGATCAAAAGCCCCATGCATATTAGCATTTAACGCTACAATGACAGATGTGTTCCTACGTGAGCACCTCTGAGAAACAATAAGGAACAACTGAGATTGAGACACGTGATCCCACGTGACCTCCAATAGTGCTTAGCACTTAGAAAAGAATAGGAAGATAAATTCAAAGGAGGTAGTGCTTAACTTAGTGGCGCCTCAAATGTCTACACGTGATGGTTGCAAGACCTGAGTGTTTAACACTTACATGTACAAAACAAGGGAATAAACCTAAGCGAACAGCGCCAACTTTCAAGAGCATCACGTGCAACACGTGAGCGATCCTAAATTCCAGTGTTTAACACTACTTTAGAGCCTCACGTGCCACATGTGAGCGCCTTCAACTTTCAGTGTTTAACATCGCCTTAGAGCATCACGTGGGCGCACGTGAGCACTAAAAATACATTAGTGTTTAACACTATAAGGAACCAACTTCAACCCCAAAATGGTTAAGTTCCTCCTGAGATTAAATCTCTAAGCAAACCGAGTCTCTATGCTCAAAATTGATAACTCCTCGATTTGGAATTTGTTTCAAGGGTACATCTCTCCACACCTCTGATACATGTCGTTGTAACTCTTCAACGTCTTCAGAAAGGTGGAGGGTCCCAACAACCAATAACTCTTGGCACACCCCTAAACCGATGAGCCAAAACTATATGGACTATGATGTCCTTAAACATGAACTATGACGTCCTTAATCCCAATGGACCGCAACGTCCCTAAACTAAACTCTATGGACTATGATGTCCTTAAACCCAATGGACCGCAACGTCCCTAAACTAAACTCTATGGACTATGATGTACTTAAATATGGACTATGATGTCCCTAAACATGGACTATGATGTCCTTAAACCCAATGGACCGCAACGTCCCTAAACTAAACTCTATGGACTATGATGTCCTTAAACCCAATGGACCGTAACGTCCCTAAACTAAAACGATAGAGCTCAAATGCTCTTTCGTTAGATCAAGAATGATCCTGAACCCCCGTTAAGTAGATCTAAGTCTAATATCGGATTAACGTATCCTTAACAAATATTTAAGTTGATCTTAATCTCAAATGAGGTTAACGAGCCTTAAATCAAAGCAAACCCAAATCTAAGAAAATACGGATTTGGACTAATCCATGCCCTACGAGCGACAACACAAATTAGTCTCCGTATACAATCTACAGGAATCCAAAAAAATAAAACAAACACAACACGATACGAAGTGAACATCTGGAGCAGGAGAAAGTGGTTATCGCTACGCGGTAACGTAATTAACTGCAGGGGCTTACGCCGGCAGGGAAGAGCGTCCCCACAATCAAAAACCCCTCGCAAACGAGGGGGAATCTGACGAAGTCTGCTACAACGTCCGCATCCGTCCAAACCTCCGATACACGGTTCCATAAATCAACTTGGCATCTTCGGAGAGGTGGACGGATAAAACCAAATAGCATATGCCCCCAAAATTCAAGCCAGACATCCTAACGTCCCGGTTGCGTCTCTCGGCGGTAAACAACCGCGTATCGACGATTTATTCGACCAGCTAATTGGATCTTGTGTCTTCTCCAAATTAGATCTTCGTTCAGGTTATCATCAGATGAAGGTCAAGGAATCTGATATCTACAAAACGGCTTTCAGAACTCGCTATGGTCATTGCGAATTTCTTGTGATGCCATTTGGGGTGACCAACGCACCAGCAATATTCATGAACCTATTGAATCAAGTTTTCCGGGAGTACTTAGATAGGTTTGTTGTCATCTTCATCGACGACATCCTGGTGTATTCTAAGAGTCGGAAAGAACATACCGAACACCTACGAATTGTCCTGGAAACTCTACGACAACATCAACTCTACGCCAAGTACAGCAAGTGCGAGTTTTGGCTAGATCAAGTTGGTTTTCTTGGACATATTGTATCGGGCAAAGGAATCTCTATAGATCCAGCAAAAGTTTCAGCAGTAAGCGAATGGCCGACACCAAAGTCAGTGAAGGACATTCGAAGTTTCTTGGGTCTAGACGGATATTACCGAAGGTTCATTGAAGGATTTTCGAAGATAGCAACATCCCTGACCAAGCTCATACGTAAAGATGAAGAATTCGTGTGGTCAGAAGCATGGGAAAAAGATTTCGTAGAACTCAAGTCAAAGTTGACATCAGCACCTATTCTCGTGATACCGGATCAAACTGGAGGTTTCGAAGTTTACTGCGATGCATCCGGTAAAGGATTAGGATGTATTCTACATCAGCACGGTAAGGTTGTGGCTTATGCTTCAAGACAACTGAAGATTCATGAGCACAATTATCCGACGCATGATTTGGAGTTGGTGGCCGTAATCTTTGCTCTTAAGATTTGGCGCCTTTATCTTTTTGGTGAACGAGTGAACATATACACAGATCACAAGTGTTTGAAATATGTGTTTACTCAGAAGGAGCTTAATATGCGGCAGAGGCGATGGTTAGAACTCATGGCGGACTTTGACATCGACCTGCAATATCACCCAGGGAAGGTGAATGTGGTACCTGATACCCTTTGTTGCCAACCATTAGCAATGAATCTCACCGCTCAGTGGAAGTTTCAATAAGACTTGCATCAGATGGAAATTGAAGTAGTCATGCTAGGTAACGCATCAAGTTTGATGAATTTACAAGTTCAATCTACCATTGTCAATCAGATCAAAGCAGCTCAAGCAAGTGATGCTAAGTTGAAAAAGATTAGAGAACAAGTGAAGAATGGACTCAGAACAGACTTTATCATCCATGAAGTCGGATCTTTGAGATACGGCAGCAGATTATGTGTACCAAAAGGTTCTGTTCGGGAAGAGTTAATGAAAGAAGCTCACAGCTCTCCCTACTCAATACACCCTGGAGGTACAAAGATGTACAAAGACCTACGTCAGAATTACTGGTGGCATGGAATGAAGCGTGAAGTAGACAGAAACGTCGCTAAATGCATAGTGTGTCAGCAAGTGAAGGCTGAATATCACAGGACAGCTGTATTACTTCAACTGTTACCTATCCCAGAATGGAAGTGACAACACATCACGATGGATTTTATGACTGCTCTTCCTCGCAGCACAAAGGGTAACGATGCGGTATGGGTTATTGTGGATCGACTCACAAAGTCGGCACACTTCATCCCATTTCGAATTGACCAATCAACTGAGATATTAGCAAAGAAGTACACGGAGGTAAGAATCTAAGTAAGATTTAAACTCTTCAAATATGTACTATCTCTGATACCCATGAACTCATACAAGAAATTGTGAGACTTCATGGAGTACCGGTTTGCATTGTCTCCGATCGTAACACCTGGTTCCGATAGCAATTTTGGCAGAGTCTGCAAGCGAGCTTGGAAACAAGTCTGAACTTCAGCACGGCTTATCATCAACAAATTGATAGTCAGTCTGAGCGAACTATTCAGATCTTGGAGGATATTCTCAAAGCGTATATGTTAGACTTCGGAGGATCGTGGGAAGATCACTTACATCTTGTGAAGTTTTCATATAACAACAGCTACCAAGCAAGCATAGGAATGGCACCTTTTGCAGTACTTTATGGAAGGAAGTGTCGATCGCCATTAAGTTGGGACGATATCGGAGATAGAGAACCCCTTGGACCTGAGATGATAGTAGCAACTGTTGATGTGGTTCGTACTATCAGAGAAAGAATATGCATAGCCTAAGATCGACATAAACACTGCGCTAATGCGAAGCGACGTCATTTGAAGTTCCAGCCAGGAGATCATGTATTTCTGAAGATATCTCCAAATTGCGGAGTGATTCGATTTGGAAGACGGGATAAGCTAAGTCCAAAATACATTGGACCGTTCGACATACTCGAACGAGTCGGTGAAGTGGCTTATCACTTGGCACTTCCACCTTCATTGAAAGGAGTGCATAATATGTTTCACATATCCCAACTCAGAAGGTATGTGAGTGACCCCAGCCATATTCTCGATCGTTCTGACCTCACTGTACAGCCCGACTTATCTTGTGAGCAACAACCTGTTGAGATCCTGGATAGAAAAGTGAAGTCAATTCGGAACAAGGAAGTCAATTTGGTTCGAGTGATGTGGAGAAAAGGCACTCCAGGAGAATCGACATGGGAAAGGGAAGATGAAATGCGTGCAAAATATTCTCACCTATTTGTAAACTAGTCCTTAAAATAAATTGTAAATTTCGAGGACGAAATTTTTGCGAGGGTGGACTGTAATAACTCCAATTCTTGTGTACACAAAATTGACTTAAAGTTAATGTATACTTAGGGTATTTACATTTCCTGTGAGTACTATAAGTATTTAATTTACTTTTGAACAGCAAGAAAGAGCTTGTAGCTCCTTGGTAAGACCTTGAACTGCCGAACCAAAGCACCAGAGTTCAAATCCCATTAGCCACATTAATTTTTTTAATTAGTTTTCTTTTAATCTTTTTAGAAGCCCAAGAGTCTACACGTGCATAACCCGTAAAACCAAGAGTTACACATAAAACAAACGAGTCCACTGCAGTAGTCAAAGCGTCAGGGATAGTGGCAAGAAGATGGACCCCGACTCGGCCGACTCGGGCCGGTGGAGCGGTTGACTCAGCCGGCGCCGCCGGGTCAACTCATCCCGATTCCACATTTTATTTTTTCCCTTGCACCCTTTGGCCTACCCCATAACCCCTATATTGTTTAATTTCCCTGCATATTTACAGAGCAAATTAAAACCCCATTTAATCCATTTTTTAATACAAAATTTTAATACACCTCTTCATTACCATAAACCCTAATTTTTCCTATAAATACCACACCTAAAATCACCCCTTCTCACTTCCAAATTTCTGTCCAAACTCTTAAGAAAATTATCTAGACTTTTTGTGTGCAAGTGGAGTTAGCAAAGGATGAACTTCCGACGACGATCCGAGGAGATTCCGGCGACAAAATGACGCACCGACGTCTCCCACTTCTTCCTTTTCCTCTCCTCTACCCTAAAATCCAGTAAGTCCCTTCTCCCCATTCTCTTTACTATTCTAAAAACTAAGAATTCTAAAACTCGACGGAAGTAGAGTTAATCCGACTTTCGATTCGGTTTTTCCTTAAAAATCATATTTTTCTTAAACACAATAATACCAAACTCTCATGTCATGATCATTAAACATTAACAAAACCTATTGACAAGTTTCATATCAAAAGAATTTATATTTCAATTTTTATAGCACTTTTACAGAAAAATACCATATAGTTTAATTTCGACACAAAACATCATTACCCTTGCTATACATTTAGATAGTTCACGAGGTAATGACCTACCTCCTGACAACACTCATATGTAATATAGCATGATGATCTTTAGAAACATAGTTTTGGAAAAATACGATTTTACACAAAACTACCTTAAACTTATAAAAACCATTTTCTGCAAGATATGTATTATTAACAAATCTTTGCAATGTGTCGCTTCAACTCATTTCGGGGAACCTGTTCGGGATGGTGCAGATTATCGCACATCCTCGGGCTTAGTAGTGCGAGATGCAGACCTCCGCAAGGAGCATACAGTCTCGAAAGATTTAAAAATACAATTTTCTTTAGAAAATGTGATTTCTAATATAAATAAAACTTATTTTTAACAAATAAATATATATGTAATTAATATCAAAATATCTATTTTTAATATTTATTATATTCCACATTTCCAAAATTCAAAAAAAACATCTCATTTACAAGAAAATACCATACAATTCCAATATTACAAATAAATACCATATATTATGAAAATAGGTTTTATTCACTAGAAATGTCACAATGATAAAATATACATCACTAAAAACTTTAAAGACGATAATAAAATACTTGAGGTGTATTTTGAAAATTATACAAAATTATTTTTACATAAAGCCTCTTAAGTTATATTAAATTACAATAAGGACCCTAGTAAACATAGGTTTAAGCGGGACCAGTCTATTGAGCTTCAGGGAGCCGGAGATATGGGTGCTTGCCTATTTAAGGTAGACAACTTAACAAACGGTGTTATCAACACGGTAATCGTCTTTGAAAAAGACACAAATCCTGTCGTTTATGTGCAGCGTACCAATAACATCAAAACCTAATTCAGGATTCAATTTCTTTTCTAATTGTCTGACTCAAACTGAGTCTCAATATAATCAATCTGACTTGAATGAGATTCAAGTATATATATATAACAATTCAATATGAATCCATATATTCAATCTGTTCAATCTATCAATCTATACAACTTGACTAAACCGAACCATGCATATACATCCATCTACATGATTCTCCAGTTACATCCATTTACTGATATCATGGTTTTGGCAAGTCATCCATCTATACAATCTATAATATAAGACAATACAATTTACAATACAATTTATAAAACACTACAATCAAGACATCGCGAGGTTTAAGGGGTAGATTGGTACAGAAGGTGTTAAAAGTGGCATGAGACTGCAACCATTAAGACACCTAAGCTGAATTCAATTGACGTTGTACCGTGGCTGAACGGTTCCTTGTATTCCGTCCATCGTAGTCTCTGGTCTAACGAGACTCCTCTCGTATACATCGGCCTCTTCTGTACTAAGCTACAAACAACAGCGTTAACACTAAATACAATATTATAACAATACAATACAACTTTAAAATCTACACTCTTTATCTCTGTCTATTCTACTTCTCCTTTATTTTTAGGACTTACCAAGCGATTGTTCGCTGACGACATTCCTTCTCTTTCTTCTTTGGAATGTTGTCAGGTGGATCGGATCTTCAGGAGATCGAGCCCACCAGCGAGGATTTGAACCAACTAGCTTTCGACCCGGAGCTCTAGATACTTGTACATTTTATTTCAGTACTTTCCATTTCTGTTATGCCTCTATTTAGGCATTGCTTTTCATTCCATTTATTTACTTTTCAGATATATTGTAAAAAGAATGTGAATAAATAAAGTTACTGTTCATTTATATCTATTGTCTCTGTCTCTTGTGCATTTTACATATATTGCTTAGATACGCTCAGCGTATTTACTTCAGAGTAAATACATAGCGGCCTCGTCGCCTCCTCTGCCCGTATACTGGAAGCGGGGCATGACATGCACCTCGTCTTGCACTCTCAGCTCCACCTCCTGCACAGCCTCCATGCCAATTCCATCAAGTACTGAGAAACATGCCTCGAGGGCAGAGAAACATGTCCCAAGGACAGAAGAATATGCCACCAGCTAGGAGGAATGTCCCCCGGCGTCAGGCTTTCACATTGGCAGTTGTAGAAGCTGAGACAATTGATCAGTCGAAAATAATGTATTTTTAACACGTCAATTTTCCTATCATTTGCACTCATCTAGAAGTGTTCGGTTTGTATATTGCACATATTAGCAAAACAGCCGTAAAATACCAGATTACCTGTGTTGCATACTAAAACCGGCATTTCTGAGGAAAATTGTGTGTTTTTCATGGCATTGCATCATCCTTGTGTAGCGCAACACTTGTTTCGAAGTCTGTGCAGGGAATTCCAGGAACCGAGCCAGAATTGTCAAAGTGCTGATCAAAAGATGCGCCAAGTCTAAGCTTTCTGATCTGGCATTTATAGAGAAAGAAATATAAATTTCAACAAATCATGAAAAGACCATTATGTCCAGAGGAAGCAACACAAAGAAAATCACTCACTGAAGCGCCCACGTAACCGCGGATCCGCGGCCTGAAGAGGCACGTGCCGCGGATCCGCGGCAGTCTGATGACGTCAGCAGCTCAATTTTTCCCCATGTGCTTAATTTTAATGGCCAAGCTTCCAGAACACTGCAGAAACTCCACGTGGCTTCATCTAGAAGGCTCGGCCTAACAACCTAGTTCTAGAAGCTCCCTCCAACAAACTACTTCTAGAAGCCTCTCTAGCTAACAAACTTTTGGAGGGAAATTTGAAATTTGAATTCTAGATCTAAGATTTTGGATGGCTTATAAAAGAAAACCTAGATCTAGGGTTAAGGGACTTCTACTTCTTCTTCTCCTCTCTCTTCCACCTACAAGTTGAGTGACACAACTTGTAAACCCTAATTCAAATTCCAAAGCCAAATTCAAGATCCCGAGTACCAAATCAAGCAAGAAGCCTTCAACCTTTTAGGAGCGGAGCCGATCTTCAATCGAGCAAGTGATCCAAGCCGATCCGTGACTCAAGGAGACGAGCGAAGCCAAATCGACGATCGAGTTCTTCCTCTTGTAGTTCTTGAGTGAATTGTAACGGAATTGTTGATAAATAAAAGGTGAAATTCTTTAATCTTGCTTTCTTTAAATTCTTGCATCATGATTCGATCTCAATTTGTGATTGTGGTTCTTGTTGTGATGTTTGAGTAAAACTCCGCTCGTAAAGGAGTCGAGACGATCAATAGAATGATGATGTAACAAATCTTAAAACGATTCTTAAGTCCTACGAGTTTTGTAAACTCTTGTAACTTGAAGAATCGACGACCTAGTTTCGTTGCGATGCTTTCTTAATTGTGATCGCTCGAAATTAGAGATCAACGATCGATTCTTGAATTTACTAGAGGCTAGAATGTCAATGATATCGACGAAAGAACAAGGGATAGATGATGAAACCCTAGTTTCACAAGAAATCCCTAATTCTCGTTGATCATCATCGATCTAGTATCAATTCATCGATGGATAAGAATATGTAATCGCTAGATTTCATCACATCTATAGATTCGATCGATTCCTACGAGCCTCACTTCGATTCTTGATTATTGGGTTGGATATCATCACTTCTTGATTCTTGATTTTTAATGTTTTTCTTGATTTTAGATTTAGATCTAGATAATTCTTGAACTTCATTTTATAAATCTTGAATTGAATTGTCTTTTCTCTTTTCTTTAATTTTCGACTCATCTAATTCGAAATACAAACGGATTACACTTTCCCTGTGGATGATCCGCACTCACTAACGTGCTACAATCGACACCGTTATTGATTGCGGTCAAAATATTTTTGGTTGTGATTTCTATACACATTTCTCAAACTACACAATCCGAAATCGTATTCAATCAAATGGCGCCGTTGCCGGGGATAGTGCGCTAATTCGTTCGTTTTTGAAATTTGAGTTGAAAGATTTATTCCATTATAATTTTTAGATCAAAATTCGCGCAAACACTAATCAATTTGTAGTGATTTGTTGCGAGAAAATCTGGAATCATTGGAGCTGGAGAAAAAAATTTCTAAGCATTCCAGAGAGCATGAGGAGTTAACAGAAGCTCTCTGTAAATTTTCTGTGTAGTGATCTCTTCCTGCGACCGCGTTTCCGCGGCAATTGCAAGCTCCCGCGGCAGATCCGCCGCGTTCTGACGTCATCTCTGCGCAAAACTTCTCTGGTAACTCCTTTACTTTCTTATCTCCTTCCTCATCTGCTCCAATTAACAATGTTCTGTAGGTTTCTTTGCAAATAAATCGCAGCGCCGCAAAAAGCAATAAAAAAATTGTGCTTGTTTTTTATTTTTGGTTGTTTGCATATTAATACGGAATTTAAGGGGCAAAGACCCAAATCCAGATTAGGTGGGGAGTTCATTACCTTTTCTAAGCCCCAAAAATCACAAACTTGCATCTGCATTTTCCTTCATTAACTAAAAAATATCTAGAGATGACTCTAAGGACCGTCGCGCTCACTTAGGACAGAAGAAGGCCGTGGGTAATTCATTGCTTATCCGCGTTTCTTTTGTGGTGTCTAAGGCAAGTGTGTCTAAGGCTAGTGGTTATTAATTAGGCCCACTACTTACGTAGTGGAGTACCTTCCCACTTACCTGGCACTTACCTGGCCACAGGGAAGACAAAGAGGCAGTGGAGGATTGATCCTACGACTTGTCTTTTGGCAGTTAGGAGCGGTCTAGAGCTTTGACCTAGGAGACCACTAGAATTAGGGTTTTGCTTGTTGCATTTGTTGTGATCGCATCATTTTTTCAAAAATCAGTATATTTTTCAAAACAAACACCAACACTTCATTCATTTCCCTTAATTATTACCAACGCTGCCACTTGTGCTATAACCATTTAAGCACATCTTAGGCTGGACACGGGATTCCATTTCCCGTCTTGTCCGTGTTTCTTTTATCGACCCCAGAGTCGGTAATTCTTCGCCTTCTTCCCCACCACGACCGCGATGGACGGATTTCCATCAAACTTTAACACCACTCTGCCATCGCCCGCAGGTGCGTAGAATCCTCCACACATCTCTCTCCAAGAGAGGTGCTATCCTACACGTGTTTCCCTTCCCACCTGTCTTTCTATACCACCTGCCAATGGGGAAAATTTTGAAATCAACCCCCAATTCATCAAACTGTTACCCAAATTTCACGGTCTTGATTCTGAAAACGCATACATGTTTATTTCCAAATTCGAAAACGTATGCGCTTTGATGGGAAATTCACAACTATCTTTCGATGCTCTGCGTTTACGTCTTCTCCCATTCACTTTGTGCGATTTAGCCGAGAAGTGGCTTTACATCACACCCGCACATTCTATTTCAACATGGGACGAATTCGTTGCAGCATTCCTTAAGAAATTTTATCCCAATCACAAGACCAGCCGTGTTCGGAGCGAAATCATCAAATTTACCCAACTTCCCAATGAACCATTTTGGAAATTCTTTGAACGGTTCAAGGATCTTCTTATCCAATATCCTCATCACGGAATCTCCAGATGGGATTTGTGTCGAATTATCTATGAGGGTATTGATCTCAATACTAGACAGATGCTTGAAACCATGTGTCATTGTCAATTCCTATCTAAAGATGATGGTGAAGCTTGGAAATACCTAGAAGATTTAGCTCAAAACACATCACAATGGGAAAGTGTTAGACCACCACAGCCTAGGGAAGATGTCAATCAGCTCGATGTTTCCGTCATAATGAAAGCCGAACTGGCCGCAATACAAAGGAAACTCGACGCTATAGAAAACAAAATTTCTTCAACCTCCCTAAACCAAGCCACACTTCCCAAAACCGTGTGTGGTTGCTGTTCAAACCCTTCACATTTGACGGAAGAATGTCCTTTGAATGTACAGTTTCAAGGTCACACTAATGCTGCATTTCAGCAAAGACCTGGAAACGATCCTTCTTCTTCCTCATATAATGAAGATTGGAGGAATTACCCTAATTTTTCTTGGATCCAACACCAACCTCAATACATGGATCTAAACCAGAACACTTTTCAAAGGGTCCCTCCACAGCAACAGCAACCACCACAACCGAGTCAGCACCCCTTCCAACCATAAAATTTTCAAAACCCGGCCAACAACTTTGATCCTTTTTCTGCCGGAACCAATAACACCTCTGCACTGGAACAAACCATGAATTTGTTTCTGACAAATTTCATGCAATTTACGGCAAATTTTCAGTCTTCCGTCGATAAAATCCAGAAAAACTCTGACTCCCAAAGTGAGAGTATTAAATCGATGGAAGAACAAATTGCACAATTAAAAGCCGAAATAAGTGCTAGAGAAAAAGGGAATCTTCCATCTCAACCCCTGCCTGATCCTGGACCTTCACATTGCACTAATGTGGATGCTTTTACAACGTTGAGATCGGGAAGAATGCTAGACAATCATGTGGGTGAATAAATTGATAATGATGAATTGATCATTAACACCCCGGCTTCCACTTCCACTTCCACTTACACTTCTACCTCTTGTCATATTTCGTCTAATTTACCGTCTTCTTCCGAGCCTATTCTCCATTTTTCCAAAGGCTCGAACCCTCCACCCACCTCACCTTTTTCACCCCCACAAACTTCTCCACAAATGTTGGACCCAACACTTATTGATAGAGCTCCATTTCCAAATAGGTTGAGGCCCAACAAACATGTTGCCCAAATGGAGAAGCTTGTGGACATGTTTAAGCAAGTTAATATCAACATCCCTCTCCTAGATGCTATACAACAAGTTCCGTCCTATGCGAAAACTCTTAAGAACTTGTGCACTAGGAAGAGGAAGACTCAAGTGCCCAAGAAGATATTCATGGCAAAGACTGTAGACACGGCTTTCCCCCAACAATTACCACGGAAACGTAAGGACCCTGGCTGTCCTACTATTTCTATTTCTATTGGGGAAAAACACATCAACCGTGCTCTACTTGACCTTGGCGCAAGTGTTAACCTGCTTCCTTTCTCAGTATATGAGCAGTTAGGGATCGGAGAGTTGAAACCAGCTCCTTGCACTCTCCAGATGGCTGACCGATCAATCACCAAACCTATGGGTGAACCGGAGGATGTGTTAATAAAAATCGGGGAATTTGTATTCCCTGTGGACTTCATTGTTCTTGATACACAGCCTGTAGCGAACCCACGGAATCAAATTCCGGTGATTTTAGGTCGCCCATTTTTGGCCACTTCCAATGCTATCATCAACTGTCGTAATGGTTCTATGACCCTATCCTTCGGGAATAGGTCAATAGAGCTGAACATTTACAAGTTGGGAAGTGTACCCTCCGAACCTACTGCTCAGGTCTGTTCCGTTGACTTAATGGATGTCGACAGCAGCGAATTTGATGATCCTCTTGATAATGATCTAGACTCTTTTCATACGTTATTGTTTGACCCAACTATGTATCATACACATACGGACTCTTCCACCGAGTTGTCCGGGTCAATATCTAACACTGATTATGAACTGATTTTAGAGTCTGAAGATCACCCCGCGCTTTGTGATGACATTATTTTCCGGGGTATTGATGGAACTTTTGAGGAAATCTTCGCTGATGAACTCGCAATTTTGAATGATACGGGTGTTGAGATGAATCATCTCCCGATCAATGAAATTGAACCTCCACCCCTTCTTCCGAACTGTAAAAAGAATGTGAGCAATCCATCACATTCACTGCATCGTCTCTCCAAAATGAGACGCAAACACATTCTATTCCACCACTTACCCTTTCCCCACTTCTTCTTCCACTAACCTGAGCACTGCATTGATAAAATTTTCGAATGGTTGGTGTTAACTTTCGGTCTTTGCAAACCTTGGTATCGACCAATGATTCTTGACCCCCTCTTATGATTTTCAAAGATTAACATAGCTTAACTCAAGTTGGGGGGGGGGTATAATCTGGCTCTTGAAAATAAATTTTTTACACAAAATGATGAGCCAAAAATAAGTTTGGGGGAGGATCTTCACTTAAATATTTTGCCCCCGTTAATAAATTTCCTCCCAAGATTACAGGTTTTCGAGATTTAGCAGAAGGCAACAGTGAGGACACTTTTGAAAACAAGTTTGGGGGAGGTTTGTGCTTATTTTCGCATTATTTGCATGTCACTTTTCATAAGCACAAAACATTTCTTTAAAAACCAATAAAAATTTAAAAATTTTCAAAAAAAGAAAAATTAAATAAATATTTTTGTACATAAATAAGATAATAAAAGATTAGATAGTGAAAAATTACATCCAAAAGTTTGGAAAAATTTAAGAAAACCAAGAAAATTAGAAATTTTCTTATACGAACTAGTAATAAGTAGTTATGAGCCGTTGTCCCAAGGGTTAGTAAGATGAAGGAAGTCACTAATCTGAGAATAAAAATAAGTCTGAAAAATAGTTCCTATTCTGAAAGCCAAACATTTTGAACGTTGATACCCTGCTATTCGCACTTACACACATCTTGAAACTCGGGATAGTAGAGGATACCTTGAAATGCTCTTGTCTAAAAGCCAAAAGTATGAAGGAAATAAAAAATGAATAAAAAAAATATATAAAATGGTGAAGAAAAATGAACACTGGTTTTTTTATCGCCAAGGCAGCAATAAAAAAATATAGCGAGGGTGCCTCTTCACCTAGTGCCTTAGACCAACTGGTCTGAGAGTCACTGCTAAGCCTTAGGTGGTGCAAGATGAGGAAAATACACCAAATAAGCAAGCACATGAGTAATCGGTCGGTTAGTACCTCAAGAAGTATTAACGGTCGCATGAAAGTGTGTGAGCAAATTCATCTAAATATTCATTAATTAAAAAGTATTGAAGCAGATGGACAAGAGTATGATAGCTTGAATTGAATTCTGCGGGTGTAGAGATGTCCTTTACACACACGTAGGGTTATATGATCGATGTTTGGAAGAAAGATAGGAATGAAGAATAGGACGATGTTTTATTGAGGGGTTATGTGATTTCTGACATCTTTTCATGACTATTAAGATAGGGCTCATGACAACCGAAAAGCTAGCTTAGTTGGAAACCCTAATTTTCAAGGCTTTTCTTTTACAATTCTTATCTTTAAATGCAATATTCACGATCTTCCTTTTATTATTGGATTTTGTGGGTGCAATCCGCTGAAAACCCTCAGGAGACAACACTCCTCCTACTAGGGACACCTAGAGGTTTAAAGGCTTGTTGCACGTGCTCAGTGCAATCGTGTTGCCTACGAAAGTGTGCTAGTTAGTTTTTCTCTTTCTTTATTTTCTCCTTCTCTTTTTAATAAAATAGTTCGCTCGAGAAGACCGAAAATAAGTTTGGGGGAATTTGATCAGTCGAAAATAATGTATGTTAACACGTCAATTTCTCTATCATTTGCACTCATCTAGAAGTGTTCGGTTTGCATATTGCACATATTAGCAAAACAGCCGTAAAATACCAGATTACCTGTGTTGCATACTAAAACCTGTAGGGTTCCTATGCACACTCAAGTGGTCCCATAAGGCATCAACCATGCCAAAATCAAATTTTTCTAGGTGCCGAGAAACCCTAATGAAGATCGTTAACTAGAGATTAGGCGAAAAGATGCAAGCAAACTACTTTGCTACAAAGTGAAAGGGGCTACAACCTTTGTAGATCTGGTCCACCACTTCTTTAGCTTTGTGATGACGTCCCTTCGCTGCGATCACCGGGATCCCGGACTCTAACGATGGTTTCATCGAAGAAATGATCGGGTTAGGTCGTCGACTTCGATGCCGAAGATGATCTACGTCGAGGCAACTCAAGATCAAGCTCCATCTTCACTTGGTCATCAACCTTGTGAAGAAAACACCCTATACAACATGGCAAGTGGTAGAGGATGAAGAAATAGGAAGTGGGTTCACTTTGGATTTGGATTTCTCACTTGGATTCATCACTTAGAAATTTTCAAGAAGAGTTTTTTTTTCTTCATGAAGAAGAAGAAGAAGATGAAAGAAAAAGAATTATTTCAAAAAGAAAATCCAAGTGATTCTTATCATTTAGCAACCATGGGTGAGTTAACAAGTGTAGAGAATAAACTAGGGTTTAGGTAATGGTTAGGTTTAGGATAAAACAAAATGGAAGACCTTTTCAAAGATGCTTTGAAACTTCATGAAGCTTCAAGCAAAGAAAGAAAAGAAAGCCACCATTTCATTTTAATTTTCAAAAATAAATGAAATAAAACAAATGAAACCCTAACCATTATCTAAACATGATGTATAGCATACACACACCCAAGTTTGCATGTATCATCAAACATGATACAATCTTGTGCACAAAAATATATCACATATACAATGTGCACAATCAAGTGAGAAAAACATCTTAAGTGAACCAATATTAGTTAATGTAAAGTAATATATCAAATATATAATTATACATTAAATCATTAAATCAACACTTGACTTAATGATATGGTCATATTGCATATAACCGACGAATATCAATAGTAACAACTTATCGAATCAACACTTGATCCGATAACCCGGCTATAACGCATATAACCGATCAATGTCACACATCGCGAGAATAGAATACAGTATCACATACTGGTATTATTCTCGGTCCCGCACATATCTCATATGCGCTCCTATTTCGTTTCGCTTGAGCCAGGAAATCTCTGTGTAGGACTCTAAAGACTCGTCAATACGCCGGCAGCAGGTGATGATCATATCAAACACCCATAAGCCGCAAGCGGTCTGCTAAACGTAATGGCCACCCGGGTATTGAGCGATCAGAAGATCAACGAGCAAGCCCGCTCACACTCCTGTGAATCCAACCAGTAACACTTACCGCACAGTCCGGTCTGATCGTCTGATATGTCGCATATCTCGCCTAGGGGTGGTAAACGTCAGACCCCAGTAGCTCGATAAGTCGTGTCGATATGAGCTCTATAACAGTTCGAGAAACTACTGGTAACACTCACCAGTAAATCTCAGCAACCCTGACCAGGGATTTCCGGTTATAGCCAATCGAACACAGCGCAACATCAACTCCCTATACCGGGAGAGACGAATCCCCTCCTATCGCTCATTGCCTCCATGTGATTCGGGACTGTACCCAAAAACCACCGTTTTGCACGCCCTCTTGGACGTGGTAAGGTGGAAATCAAAGCACAGTGGGAATCACATAAGATTCTATGACGATCTCGGGTCTACAGACTAACCTGTACCGGTGTCACCAGAGAACTGCCATCTGACGTGAGGTATAATATCATCTGGGAGTTCTCGGCGAGTCCGTCCAGTGTACCCAGTCTCCACTGAGCACCCGTATATCATCTCTGATGTCAAACACCAATGGCTATGGGATCATCCATCGCCCATCTGTATGGGTCGAGAAGGTATACGCTAGTCTACTCTGGTATATCGATGCCCCGTCTCGATATACCCACGACTAGGGACCTTGAAGGATGTACTTATGGACTACCATGTCCCCACTAGTATGATCCGCATCATAGTCCAGGTAGTCAAGCACACATCCTAAGGGCTTTACCAACATGTAACAGAGAGACAATCAGTGTACACGTTAAGATAAAGAGCAACCAGATAGCATACTATCATGTCGAGCAAGAAAGTCCTCCCTATATATGTCCCAGCATCCACTACAATATACATCCTATGCACAGTAATTGCCTCTAGGGCATACATATAACTAACAATCTCCCACTTGCACTAGGGCCATCCGTAGCAGTGGTTGCAGTATCTCATACTCAACCATCCCATAAAAGTCTCTCTCTGGGAAAAGGCCTTTGTGAGTGGATCCGCCGTGTTGTCCTCTGAGTCTACTCTCCTAACCTCGATCTCCTTGGAGATCAACCATCTCCATGATCTGCTGATACTGCCTTAGAATATGTCTGGATCACTGATGGGACAGACGTTCCTTGGCATAAGCCACAACTCTATTGTCACACAATGGGAGGAACTAAGTTCATCTCATGAACTAATATACACCCAGACAGCCTCTTTTGGTAGCATCTTAAGTAGCGATGTATCCAGCCTTTATCGTCTAGTAAGCCACGGTATCTAGCTTGGAACTCTTCCAACATACCGTCCCTTTACTGAGGGTAAAAACAATACCTGTGACTGACATTCAGTCGTCCTTATCACCCTGGAACCTTTCCAGTGATTTTTCCCAGGATCGTTTGATACCATCTCACTTTAACTAGTGAGAATGCTAACATCCAATTACATCTATCTCATAGATGAAAACTCAGGATTTAGGAGGTATCACTTTGATCCTATATGGAGAATCCTTGTGATAAGCGGAGATTGACCGAACGTAGCATAGGAAACTCCTTCCCCATCAAGAGTATGTCATCCACGTACTCTACGAGGATCATCACCATACTCCCTACTACCTTTTTGTATATACAAGGTTCATCTACCATTTTGATGAATTCAAACTCTTTGACAACTACATCAAAACAGACGTTCCAACTCCGCGATGTCTGCTTTATCCTATAAAGCAACTTGCACACGTTTCCGCTGCTCCCACTGTCTACGAAGCCCTCTGGCTGTGTACTTACAGACGCTCTCTTCTAAAACATCATTTTAGAAAAGTAGTCATGACACCCAACCGCCAGATATCGTAGTCATGGTATGTAGCCGTGGCAAGTAGGATCTGGATGGACTTAAGCATAGCCACTGAAAAAAGGTTTCATCATTATCCACGCCTGGTCGATGATGAAAACCTTTAACATGTCTAGCTTTGAAAGTCTCAACTTTTCCATCTACACCAAGTAATCTTCTCAAGATATACTTGCTCCTGATGGGGATTTAACCCTTCAGATATAGCAACCAAAGTCCATATTTTGTTGGTATATAAGGATTCCATCTTAGATCGCAAAGCATCTAGCCATTCTTTCAGAGTCCCACTCCTGATGGCCAGCTCGAAACTAGTTGGGTCATCATCTCATGATGCTATCCTCGCTCCCACTGTCATAGAGAAACCGAAGTATCTCTCAGGTGGGTGAGGAACCCTACTAGATCGGCGGAGAGGCTGAGGTTCGTCGGTGACTATTGAATCCTTTGGTTCTATCAAATCATCAGCTGTAGTTTGTATAGCTGGAATCATTCCAGTTCTACATAACTGACCTTGCCTTGATCTTGTCCGGATTATGCTTTTAGACACAGCCCGGACAACCCCAAATCTTAACCAACTTAAGATATTGGCTCTTCCCTTTCCATATCACATATGAAGCGGTAGGCACTGATTTGATTCGAACCCAATTCAATAGGTATGCAGCTTCTCAAGTGCATAACCCCTTAAAAGAAAATAGGAAACTCAGTAGTACTCATCATAGAGCACACCATATCAAATAGGGTGTAATTGCTCCGTCCCGATACACCGTCGTGCTGTGGTGTATGCGGAGGAATAATGCTGAGAGAGAATCTCATTCTCCTTTAGAATAGTCCAAGAATTCTATGCACAAGTATTCTCCTCCCTGATCACATCAAAGGACATAATACTTATACCCGTATTGGTTCTCTACTTCTAGCTTATATTCTGTGAATATCTCAAAAGGTTCGGACTTGTGTTTCAACAGGAACATATGTCTGAATCTTGAGAGATTATCAGAGAATGTAACGAAGTACAAAGAACCGGTCTTGGCGTGTGTAGACAGGGGACCTTTCATACATCAGCATGTATCAATCCCAAGAGTTCACTAACTCTTTCTCTGTTTCCAATGAACAGAGCTATGGTCATCTAATCTTTATGACATGACTGGCAAGTTTCACAAGATGTAAATTCAAACTAATTTAAATATGCATCTAAATATAACTTTAGTCAGTCGGGTCGCATTGATATGACCTAGTTTACAATGCCACAAGAAGGATTTGTTCATTTCTGAACTCTTCCTCTTGTGTGTGTTCTATATACTAGGAACTGTAGTTCGATTTAGAACGTCAATGCTTTTAGATAACGTGCATGAACCGATCAACTTTTGATATAGAAAATGTTCAAAACATTATCCAACAATACAAAATTATATCCTTTCTTTACTAATAAAGAGACTGATATGATTTTGTATATCAGGTTCGGTATCTAATAACATTCGTTCAGAATCAATGTATTGGTAATACAGGGTGACAGTGACCAACAGACTTGGCTGCAACACTTGCCCCGTTTTCTGTCTCATGAAACTTATCATCCGTTCTCAGTTCTTTACCTATCTGTAGCCCATGTAACAAATTACATATGCGGGATCCTGATCCGGTATCTCATATCCAGGACGTAAAGAATACTGAGAAACAGTTCTGTATAATGAACACACCCGAAGATGATGCATCAGCATGCACTCTTTTCGTTTGGTCGGCACGGGAATTCTGGCAATCCCCTATTTCCTGCTCGGTCTTATAACAATTATAAGTTAGAGCGGGACCAACGTTCCCTAGCTCAGTAAAACAAGCGGGTTCGGTCAATACATCCATATTATTATCTTGATTAAGGCGTGATATGGTCGCTACCTGGAGAGAGAGAGAAGAAAACACTCAGCGTGCGCTCTTATAAGAATAGATTGGTTATTATTTTATCTAATCAGGATGGCTCCCACTGTTTTTATCAAATCTTCCTTCAAACCCTAAAAGGAAAGACTAGCCGGGGTTAATTACACGCTATAAGTTCGCCAATCTTTCAGCCAGGCCAGTGTCTGTACTTTGAGGGAGGTCCCCCGTGCTTTCGCACGAACCTAATTAATGTAAACCTCATTTTCCCAGAGGCGTAACCCCGTTGACACCTTTCTAGACACCTACTTGATCGGCTAATTGTAATGTGTAAAACTCTCCCAGGAGTAACTCTTACTCGCAGCGGGTATCGGGATCCAACTATCTCATAGAAGGTATGCAATCTCATTGCAAATTTCAACACTTGAAATTCCCGATAATATTTTGCCCCAAGCGATCTATGACCTTGACTGAGTCAACAAACCATAAACCGCAAGTAAAGTTCAACCCGTCATTTCCCGATTGAATTAAACCCACCCGCACGACCCTTGACTGAGTCAACAAGGCCGCACGACTACCCTAATCCAATCGCATCATATGCTTTGCAGATAAGCACTAATCAGCTACCGCACACTACGCCTTGACAGAGTCAACAAACGCAGCACGAATACTAACTATTACTTATCTGAAATGACGGAGGGCTATGACAGGTTTTGAAGAAAACCCTTTGCGTAATGAACTTTATATCATTGTAGAATCAAGTGAATTTTAAATGGAGTGTTTTTGAGGCTTTTCTAGTTTTGCTAAAGGGGTCACTCCCGGTGAAGGGATCGTCGGCCCTTTCCTCATCGAATAAGGTGCAGGATATATCATATACATCGATGTGCAAAGCAAAAACTATAGAAGCAATCAAAAGACAAACCGAGGGTTGTAGCATCTGCCAGTTATTGCTAAAGAGGTCACTCCCGGTGAAGGGATCTCGGCCCTTTCCTTATCGAATAAGGTGCAGGATGTTCTACAAGGAACACCGCGATGCAAAGCAAGAACTGTAGCTACCTGGTTTTGAAAATTCGATTTCACAATATCTTAGGTTTCTTTTCTTTCATTAATCACATTAATGAAGTCCTATCATTTAAGTCCACCTAAACATCACAGATAAATATAACGTACGCTTATGCCATCCGCATTCGCCTCAATGTCCCGTCTGCACCGTTAGGTTAGGTAACTAACGCCAGAGCGAGGCAGGGCTAGCGCGGGTGTAAAACATAAGCAATGTCTATATAATATATCATATATACTATATAAAATATCTATCTGAACATATCACATGATCACATCACAGATAACGCAGCAGAAAATATCATATGAAATATTGGATATACTAGGACGTCCGTGTTTTCAATACGAGCCAGTATAAAACACGGATTACACGGTCGCGATGAATAGCCAATCCCACACCCTTAGACCCCTACGAGAGCGGCAAGCAACCCTACCAATTCTAGGGTTAGGAGACCCGGACTCGACTCCTCGAGATGGTCTCCTGCTGGACTCTAGAACCCGGTTACTTATGCTCTCATCCTTGGGTCTATCCTAGTGCGGAAACGTAAATAATATACATCAACGGTGACATCTTCCTCAACCTGGAAGTGCCCCAATAAAAGAATATTACATACAAGTTTTTACATGAATGATAATGAAAAACACTCATCTCACATAAAAAACCCCGGCTATTCAAACACGACGATCCAATATAACATATCCAGCAACACATAACATCACATGTCATCAACGTAAGTAAATATGCGCATCCCAATTGTCGTTGACATATAGCAACGAAACCGGCGATATCACATATTACACTTACGGTCACAGAAAAGAAAGTGTAAAACTACAACAGTTAGAATCCGCAAACTCTTTAGACATCGCATGCCTAAACAAATGAATTCCTTAGACATCGCATGCCTAACAATTATAAACCCCGCATTTTAGTCTCATTATAGAAAACTCTTTTCAATATAAAGTCGGGTAATTCAACAAGATTCCCGACATCCAGAACGAATGCTCGTCGCAAACTTTAGTGGACGGCCGCACCCCCGATACCGTCGACGAAGTGCACTAAGGCGGAACACCGCTGCCGCGAGCACCCGAACGGATGCTTTTTGGCGACGGGGTTCTCCTACAGTCACTTGGTCGGGGCTATGAGGTGTAGCTGTCTATTAAGTTTACCCGGCGAGTATCCATGTACGCTACGTGATTGCGACGGACTTTTGATCATATCAAAATTCCGTGGCAACCGATCAAGTGAGACTAAACTGCTATGTTTATAACATCCAAATCAGTTATCTTATAACTACATGTGGATTCCAAATATTGTATCACATTCCAAATAAATAGAAAATGTTAAACTTTTCGATCGAACATCCAAACACCCAAGTTTTCCCGAAACAGCTCAATACATGAAATAGGTTTTAAGAACATTCACTTCATGCCACAGTACCAACGGTCCAGCTGTAGAAGGGTCAAGCCAACGCCTCACATGTGGCACGTCGTACTGCCCCAAACCCTAAGGTTCAAAGGGCAGTTCAAGACGGTCATATAATCGAGTTAAGGTTTGTTGTCTTCTAGAGGGTCCATCGCGTTACTTGCACTACTTAGAACATTTTTAAACCACGGAAAAATCCAACACTTGGAAATTTCCCGACAGGGGAAAAATTGGGTATTTATATCCGGTCGAACTTTTTAACATATTCTAAAATTAACCGGAAAAACATATAGACAAAATTAGACAATCCGATCGAATCTACGAACTCCCAATACAATCCAGAAAACTCAACTCTTGAGTAGAATTTAAAAATTCCCAGAAAATACAGCACTAACAGATAGGAATTACTGTGTAAAGAAAATGACAAGATGCTCCTATATGGCCGCGGAACCGCCGCACATGCCATGCTCGTGCCGCGGTTTCGCGGCCATTTGGTCGAGTTATGCGCATGTGATTCACAGTAATTCTTACAAAAGCCTGCTGATTTTTCTGCATATTTTTAATTCACAAAAAGACCAGTTTTGAAAAATTGTACAGAGAAGGATTTTGAATTAGGGTTTCGGGTTCGATCGGGTTTTTAACTTCGTCTACTCATCGCCTAAGGCTCTAGCCAGGCTCTGATACCACTGTAGGGTTCCTATGCACACTCAAGTGGTCCCACAAGGCATCAACCATGCCAAAATCAAATTTTTCTAGGTGCCGAGAAACCCTAATGAAGATCGTTAACTAGAGATTAGGCGAAAAGATGCAAGCAAACTATTTTGCTACAAAGTGAAAGGGGCTACAACCTTTGTAGATCCAGTCCACCACTTCTTTAGCTCTGTGATGACGTCCCTTCGCTGCGATCACCGGGATCCCGGACTCTAGCAATGGTTTCGTCGAAGAAATGATCAGGCTAGGTCGTCGACTTCGATGCCGAAGATGATCTACGTCGAGGCAACTCAAGATCAAGCTCCATCTTCACTTGGTCATCAACCTTGTGAAGAAAACACCCTATACAACATGGCAAGTGGTAGAGGATGAAGAAATAGGAAGTGGGTTCACTTTGGATTTGGATTTCTCACTTGGATTCATCACTTAGAAATTTTCAAGAAGAGTTTTTTTTCTTCATGAAGAAGAAGAAGAAGATGAAAGAAAAAGAATTATTTCAAAAAGAAAATCCAAGTGATTCTTATCATTTAGCAACCATGGGTGAGTTAACAAGTGTAGAGAATAAACTAGGGTTTAGGTAATGGTTAGGTTTAGGATAAAACAAAATGGAAGACCTTTTCAAAGATGCTTTGAAACGTCATGAAGCTTCAAGCAAAGAAAGAAAAGAAAGCCACCATTTCATTTTAATTTTCAAAAATAAATGAAATAAAACAAATGAAACCCTAACCATTATCTAAACATGATGTATAGCATACACACACCCAAGTTTACATGTATCATCAAACATGATACAATCTTGTACACAAAAATATATCACATATACAATGTGCACAATCAAGTGAGAAAAATATCTTAAGTGAACCAATATTAGTTAATGTAAAGTAATATATCAAATATATAATTATACATTAAATCATTAAATCAACACTTGACTTAATGATCCGGTCATATTGCATATAACCGACTAATATCAATAATAACAACTTATCAAATCAACACTTGATCCGATAACCCGGCTATAACGCATATAACCGATCAATGTCACATATCGCGAGAATAGAATACAGTATCACATACTGGTATTATTCTCGGTCCCGCACATATCTCATATGCGCTCCTATTTCGTTTCGCTTGAGCCAGGAAACCTCTGTGTAGGACTCTAAAGACTCGTCAATACGCCGGCAGCAGGTGATGATCATATCAAACACCCGCAAGCCACAAGCGGTCTGCTAAACGTAACGGCCATCCGGGTATTGAGCGATCAGAAGATCAACGAGCAAGCCCGCTCACACTCCTGTGAATCCAACCAGTAACACTTACCGCACAGTCCGGTCTGATCGTCTGATATGTCGCATATCTCGTCTAGGGGTGGTAAACGTCAGACCCCAGTAGCTCGATAGGTCGTATCTATATGAGGTCTATAACAGTTCGAGAAACTACTGGTAACACTTACCGGTAAATCTCAGCAACCCTGGCCAGGGATTTCCAGTTATAGCCAATCGAACACAGCGCAACATCAACTCCCTATACCGGGAGAGACGAATCCCCTCCTATCGCTCATTGCCTCCATGTGATTCGGGACTGTACCTAAAAACCACCGTTTTGCATGCCCTCTTGGACGTGGTAAGGTGGAAATCAAAGCACAGTGGGAATCACATAAGATTCTATGACGATCTCGGGTCTACAGACTAACCTGTACCAGTGTCACCAGAGAACTGCCATCTGACGTGAGGTATAATACCATCTGGGAGTTCTCGGCGAGTCCGTCCAGTGTACCCAATCTCTACTGAGCACCCGTATATCATCTCTGATGTCAAACACCAATGGATATGGGATCATCCATCGCCCATCTGTATGAGTCGAGAAGGTATACGCTAGTCTACTCTGGTAAATCGATGCCCCGTCTCGATATACCCACGACTAGGGACCTTGAAGGATGTACTTATGGACTACCATGTCCCCACTAGTATGATCCGCATCATAGTCCAGGTAGTCAAGCACACATCCTAAGGGCTTTACCAACATGTAACAGAGATACAATCAGTGTACACGTTAAGATAAAGAGCAACCAGATAGCATACTATCATGTCGAGCAAGAAAGTCCTCCCTATATATGTCCCAGCATCCACTACAATATACATCCTATGTACAGTAATGGCCTCTAGGGCATACATATAACTAACAAAACCGGCATTTCTGAGGGAAATTGTATGTTTTTCATGGCATTGCATCATCCTTGTGTAGCGCAACACTTGTTTCGAAGTCTGTGTAGGGAATTCCAGGAACCGAGCCAGAATTGTCAAAGTGCTGATCAAAAGATGCGCCAAGTCTAAGCTTTCTGATCTGGCATTTATAGAGAAAGAAATAATATTCAACATATCATGAAAAGACCATTATGTCCAGAGGAAGCAACACAAAGAAAATCACTCACTGAAGCGCCCACGTGACTGCGGATCCGCGGCCTGAGGAGGCACGTGCCGCGGATCCGCGGCAGTCTGATGACGTCAGCAGCTCAATTTTTCCCCATGTGCTTAATTTTAATGGCCAAGCTTCCAGAACACTGCAGAAACTCCACGTGGCTTCATCTAGAAGGCTCGGCCTAACAACCTAGTTCTAGAAGCTCACTCCAACAAACTACTTCTAGAAACCTCTCTAGCTAACAAACTTTTGGAGGGAAATTTGAAATTTGAATTCTAGATCTAGGATTTTGGATGGCTTATAAAAGAAAACCTAGATCTAGGGTTAAGGGACTTCTACTTCTTCTTCTCCTCTCTCTTCCACCTACAAGTTGAGTGACACAACTTGTAAACCCTAATTCAAATTCCAAAGCCAAATTCAAGATCCCGAGTACCAAATCAAGCAAGAAGCCTTCAACCTTTTAGGAGCGGAGCCGATCTTCAATTGAGCAAGTGATCCAAGCCGATCCGTGACTCAAGGAGACAAGCAAAGCCAAATCGACGATCGAGTTCTTCCTCTTGTAGTTCTTGAGCGAATTGTAATGGAATTGTTGATAAATAAAAGGTGAAATTCTTTAATCTTGCTTTCTTTAAATTCTTGCATCATGATTCGATCTCAATTTGTGATTGTGGTTCTTGTTGTGATGTTTGAGTAAAACTCCGCTCGTAAAGGAGTCGAGACGATCAATAGAATGATGATGTAATAAATCTTAAAACGATTCTTAAGTCCTACGAGTTTTGTAAACTCTTGTAACTTGAAGAATCGACGACCTAGTTTCGTTGCGATACTTTCTTGATTGTGATCGGTCGAAATTAGAGATCAACGATCGATTCTTGAATTTACTAGAGGCTAGAATGTCAATGATATCGACGAAGGAACAAGGAATAGATGATGAAACCCTAGTTTCACAAGAAATCCCTAATTCTCGTTGATCATCATCGATCTAGTATCAATTCATCGATGGATAAGAATATGTAATCGCTAGATTTCATCACATCTATAGATTCGATCGATTCCTACGAGCCTCACTTCGATTCTTGATTATTGGATTGGATATCATCACTTCTTGATTCTTGATTTTTAATGTTTTTCTTGATTTTAGATTTAGATCTAGATAATTCTTGAACTTCATTTTATAAATCTTGAATTGAATTGTCTTTTCTCTTTTCTTTAATTTTCGACTCATCTAATTCGAAATACGAACGGATTACACTTTCCCTATGGACGATCCGCACTCGCTAACGCGCTACAATCGACACCGTTATTGATTGCGGTCAAAATATTTTTGGTTGTGATTTCTATACACATTTCTCAAACTACACAATCCGAAATCGTATTCAATCAACTGTAGACCAAGGTACACTGGTAATTCCTTTCAATCTTTTCAAACCCTTGTATCATCTTGGTACTTTTCATGCAATACCAGTATTTATTTCATAATCACGATCACCAAACTTTTCTTGAATCTATTACACTTTCCTTCTACAAATTTTGAGGAAGAAATTTTTATAAGGAGGGTAGAATGTAACAACCCTAAACTTTCTGTACAAATTTTTTCAAAAATACAGAAGGAATATCTTAGCCTGAGCACAAGTTATAAATTTGTTTTGCTTTTGAATAGCAAGAAAGCACTTTTAGCTCATTGGAAAAGCCTTGCACTGCTGTGACATAGCCCCTGTGATCGAATCCCCCAAGCCACATTATCTTTTTATTAATTTTTTTTAATCTTTTAGAAGCCCAAGGGTTTACACGTGCACTACACGTAAAACGAAAAGACAAAGAATAAACAAACACATGGGAAATAGCATTTACACAAACCCCAACACATGGCGTGAATCCGATCCCCATATCACCAGATTCGACCGACGAGATGAGCAAGGGGGGCCGGTACCGCCGGTTGGAACCGTAGCTAATGCTACAAATTTTTCTCCAATGTAACCCTTCGCCAACCCCACTTCCCCCATATTGTTTGATTTTTCTGCATATTGGCAGAGAGATTAAAATCACCTCTTTAATGTAAGTCTATGGTAGCGCCCCGGCCGTCTGTCTGAGGCCAAAATGCGGAAACGAAAACATTTTCAAACTAGAAACCGGCGCTATCGTATGCTTAAAACCCGGATCGAACCATTAACCTACAACAAGCAACTAGAGAAAGGGTTGGAAAGCCGTACCGATCGATCAGTGTCCTTCGGTCTTTGGCCACCATCCCAAGCTCCTCGCGGCATCTCCGGTCTCGATCTCCTCGTCGGAAAGGGCACCACATTTTCGAGTCTTTTTACGGGCTCCCGCTTCATCCGAAGCAACTCGGACACGAAGTGTGCTAGCCAACGTGTCCAAGGTGTTGTAGAGAATGTTTGTGATCACTTTGTCTCTTGCATCCATTGTATGGATGGAGGTTAGAGATGATGTCATTGGTGGATGATGTAAGAGAGAGGAAGAAGAAGAAGAAGAGGCGCTCTTTTCTTTTCTTTTCTTGTGTTGAATTGATAATGAGAGCAAGAATGAGAAAATACAAGAGCTAACCTAAAAGGATATGGCTGCCCTTTCTCTCTCCATCCATCAATTAAACACACAAATCAATCAATTAAGTGACATTAGTGCTAAAAAAGAGACCATGAGTCACCTAATTGATTGTACCTCTTCATGATGACTTCCACTCGCATTTTCTACTTGCAAACATTAACCCAAATGTTTACAACAAAAAGATATGGAAACATCTAAAGTAAACTCGTGACGGATCACAAGGATACCCCTCACCTGTATATACATACCAGCATCCGCATTCCGACTGAATGCGAATGCGATGAGACTAAAGTAATCCAACAAATCTAATACTAGGATCCGGCTTAAACCAAAGCCCACTAGTATGATCCGCCCGATCATGATCCGTGCACTACCGCATGTATATGATCGGACCCTGCCATATATCATACGGCATCTACAACGTTTCGCCCGAAACTTGAAAACTGTCTGTGGGGGCTCTAAAGACTCGTCAATAGTTTGGTTATGGATTTAACCACTAGCTCGTCAGAGGTACTAGCCGTACGTAACGGGCTACCGGGTATTGACCAAAAGGGAGGTCGATGAGCGAACTCATCCTGACACCCTACTGAGCCTGTCAGTGACAATATCCGTACAGTCCGGTTCGTTCGTCTATGAGCATCGCATGGTGGGCCTAGGGAGTTGGTAAAAGTCAGACCCCTAAAAGCGGTACAAGTCGTGTCGGAGTGTAGCCCAGAACACCCTGAGATACTACTGGAATACCTACTAGTAAATCTCCTGCCTTAGCCAAGGACTTCGTGTAATGGCTCTCCTAGACACAGCACGATCTCACCCCCAATACCGGGAGAGACGAAACCCCTACCGATCCGCTTACTGCCTCCATGTGGCTCGGGACTGTACCCAACTAAAACCTGTTTGCACGACTCTTTTGAGCCGTGGTAGGGTAGTAATCAAAGCACGGTGGGAACTCACACGAGACAAATGACAATCTCAGGTCGATGAACTAACCTGTACACATGTCACCAGGGAACTGCTATCTGACGTCAGCTATAATACCAACTAGCATGTTCCCGGCGAGTCCTGTCCGGTGTACTCATAACCCAATGAGCACCTGTATACATCTTAGGTGAACCAACTGACACCAATGGCTTGTGAGACCGGCCACCGCCCCTCGTCGGGGTCTCGACTGTATACACTAGTCTACTAATGGAGTATCGATGCCCAGTCTCGAAACTCCTACGACTAGGGACCTTTTAAGGATGTGCTTATAGACCCCAGCTCCCACGTATATGATCGCCATCATACTGCTGGTAGTCAAGAAAGAATCCTAAGGGCTCTATCTACGTGTAATAGCGACCTGTAAGGTCACGTAAAGCAGTACACGATAATAAAGATAAACCAGATAGCATACTATCATCTTTAGTAAGACTGTCCTACCGGCATAGGTCCTCCCTCAATCATTGCAATCACGTGCCTGTGATCCAATAATTGACTTTGAGGGCACTATATCCAACAATCTCCCACTTGTACTTAAGGCTAATTATTGCGATGTTGCATACTCACAGCCCGTGTGATACCGAACACCTAACTCCTCTACTAATCAGTTTCACAAAGCCCGTTTGCGAAAGTATTGCGTTTGAGGAATAGCCTTAGTGAGTGGATTCGCCCTGATATTTCTTTCTATGTCTCTCTTTATCTCAAGTTCGCGGAGAAAGCCATCTCCTGAAATGAGCAATACCTGTCTTAGAATATGTCTGGATATCTGATGGGACATAGTTCATAAATGAACTCCAAATCCAAACTTCTTAGACTGTATCGTCAACTGAACTTAATCAGTATCCTGCGCCATACCTCCCTCAGTATCCGCTTGGACCACCTGTCCAAAATACTGCCCCTCGTCAGAGGGAAAACTATAATTCTGACAGTCACTCTGTCATCCAGGTCACCTTAGAAGCCTGGAATGATAACCGTCTCCCAAAGGAGGCTGCCGTTATCATTTCCCTAGAACATCCACTTATGTTCTAAAACTGCTTCCGAATCTCTCCAGGATAGGATTAATATCAATTTATTGCATCTCGTGCAAAAACAATATCTGGTATGGTACTTGACATCTTATGATTGACTCAATTGCCTAAGCAAGTGA
Source organism: Agapanthus africanus (assembly GCA_030015575.1). NCBI lineage: Eukaryota > Viridiplantae > Streptophyta > Magnoliopsida > Asparagales > Amaryllidaceae > Agapanthus > Agapanthus africanus. The sequence continues at coordinate 107,864,083 of CM057338.1, read as the reverse complement.
TTTGCCAATCATGCACATCCCTCTCCCCTTTAGTCTGTAAGACACCTTTAGAGAGGGTGACTCCATCACCTGCAGGTACACTACCGTGCCAGGAGTCGACTATTCTAAAACACCTTTAGAATGCAGTCTAAGTACCCAGATTGGGAAACTACCCAAATCTAGATCTAAAACCATAGATCTAGTAACCAGAATGTCTGATATAATATCCAAGTCCTTTATGCGGAGAAACCACTATGTGACAACCAAAATATGACCAATCGTAGTATAGGAATTTCACTTCCTACTCTGTATATGTCATCCAAATACCAGGATATCACACCCTACTACTTTCTTAACAGATCCATCCCCTATTCTGATGAAGTCAAACCTATGACTGTCATATCAGAAATAGATGATCTATCTCCGCTTTATCTGCTTTAGTCCATAAATAGACATAAGCTACTTGTCCACTATGCTTCCGCTGCTCCCACTGACTACGAAAACCCTCTGGCGGAGTCATATACACGTGCACTTCTAAATCTAGTTTAGAACGACGCTATACTCATACTCCTGCCGGGTCTCATAGCCTGGAACAACAGTAGTGTCAAATCTGGATAAATAAGAACCTCCCTGTCACCGTCCTTGAGGCTACCGGAGTATCTCTCGGGTGCCTGAGGTTACCCACCATATCTGCGGAGTGGCCAATAGAATGTCAATCCAGATTGAATTTTTAGGTTCTTATAAAATTTTCAGTAATCGTTTGCGGTTCTGGAATCACTTCCAGTTCTACCATACTCCCACTACTGTTTTCTGAAAAAATCCATTTTTATTAAAACTGTGGCGAGTGAAGAACAATATCACTATTGATCTTCCAGATGGTAGAAAGTCAACCCTCGTCATAGCCCGGGTCAACCCACAAACATCCATTACAGAAACGTGCCTTAAGTTATCCAGAATCTGGTTTTAAGCATAAGCTGGACAATTCCCCGTACCTTAACATTGTTAAGATATGAACTATCCTATATCCAATATAGAAACAGAGGCACTGATTTAATTGGAACCAGATTCAAATCATGCAGCTGTCTCCAGTGCATGTCAACTAAATGGAGAGAGGCCGATCAGCATTACTCAACTTAGGAGTGCTTCCAATTATGAGTAACCTGAAAGAGAAGCAAGTTCTCATAATCACTACTATTAACTGAATACCATACACAAGTATCTACATCTTCGATCACCTTGAAGAATCCTGATACTTGCAACACCTGGTTCTCTACTTTATTCTTATACCTATAACTTCTCAAAACTTAGACCTTGCATTTCTACGAAACACATGTCTAAGAACTAGAGAAGTCACAAGTAAACAGAATATAGTACGAGTACCAACCTCTATGTCCTCATGGACACTGGACAACATACAATACTCTGTATAAGTCTCCTGAGTCTAATAATTCATTCCCTGTGTGTCGTAGGTTGAAAACTGTACTTATGGTTAAGAAGAACTATACCGCTGTTTAATACTCCTTACCTAACCATCCACTGATATAGGTAAATGTCATAGACATAATTTCAAAAAGTTATATCTCACTTTATAAAAATAAACGTACAGATATATCAATTTGAAATTGGTGCATAACAACGGATATCAAAACCAAATATTTGTCGTCCGACAAACAACCCAGGCGATTTCCTCAAATATCACCAATTACAACGAATCCCGATATAATGAAGATGATCACCCAATTCCCAATAACTTACTCCTACTCATCATCTGTAAAACCATACTGATGTGAGAATCAAACCTGGTAAATACATACCCTGGAGCAAGGACTAATTAGGAAATCAGTTTTCTTTTAACAATACACAGTGAAACTGAAATATGTAAATGTTTCGAAAGGGTATCCGGGTATTCTTAGTAATGCCTCTTCCATTACCAGCTTCACAACTGTAACCGTATATTTCTTTGACATCTCTCCAAATCCCTTTATATGTCTTTAGTCATTACCTTCTGTACACCCCTTTATGCTAAATGGTTTTCTTCCTTCCCTACCATTCGGCACCAGCCTATGGTTTGGAAGAAAACTATCCAATAAGCATAATGGGTGTACTCTCCTAATCCTAGGAGTAATCTTAACCTGAGAGAAGGTGAAGATAAAAGACAACTGAATAAACCTTATTCCTATTTCTCCTGAACCAGAATCCATCCCCGAACTGGAACAAGTTCCTTCGAGTTCGTATATAACCATACGATGGAGTATCCAATAAACTGTGGATCTTCGTAGTGATACAGAGTATCCTGGAGAAATACAAAGGTGATGTAGGATTGACGAAGAAATACTTGGTTTGGTCGTGAATAGCAGTGGCATTTTACTTTGCCCTCTTACTAATCCCTTTATTTGTCTTTACTTAATACCTTCTGTACACCTTCGTTAGGCTAATTGGTTTTCTTCATTCTCTACCGTTCAGCACCTGCCTATGGTTTGGATGAAGACTATCCAATTAGCGTAACAGGTGTACTGTCCTAATCCAAGGAGCACTCGCAACCTGAGAGAAGGTAAAAGGAAAAGACAACTGAATAGTCCTATTCATTTTCTCCAGAACCGGAAACCATCCTCGAATCTGGAACAAGTTCCTTCGAGTTCGTATATAACCATACGATGGTTTTATCCAATGGAAGTGGATGTTCGTAGTAATACGGGGTGTTCTGGAGAAAAAGGTAAAAGTAGGAGTGGCAACTCAGACAATCCAAAAGCCAGTGTTTTAAGAAGGTTCGGTTAACTTGGTCACTGAGTCATAGTCAAGGGTCGGGTCATGGTCGCTGCCAAAGAGAGGGAGAAAAGAAACACTCTGCGTGCACTCTAACTTAGATCAGAATGGTTACCAATTTATCTAATCAGGAAATCTCCCACTGTATCGTCAAATTCTCCTCCAAACCTGAAAGAAGAATTAGTCGGGATCACCCGAGAAGTAAACTAACTCATCAGTGGGAATCGGGATCCAACTATCATCGCATGATAACGTGATGGAATCCACTCACGTTATCACACTCCAGAAGGTATGCGCATATCTGGCAAGTTTCAGTTTCTTTAGAAACTCCCGATGTGATTTTTACCCCATGCTCTTATGACCTTGACTTTGGCCAACAAATCATAAGTCACATGTCAAGTTCTACCCGTCATTATCCAGGTTAATTTGAACTCACCCGTACCTACCCTTGACTTTGGCCAACAAAGCAGTACGACTGTCCCAAACCAACGCATCTATCTATGCAACAAAAAGGTAACAAATAGCTACCATACACTATGCCTTGACTTTGGCCAACAAATATAGCATGAATACTAAGTGCTACCCGTCTGAAATGACGGAGGGCTACGAATGGTTTTTGGCGAAAAACCTTTAACGTAATGAACTTGATATCGTTGAAGGAACCGGATAGCTTTTTATAAAATTATAGTGGCGAAAACCTTTGCTAAAGAGGTCACTCCCGGTGAAGGGATCTCGGCTATTTCCCCGTAGGATGAGGTGCAGGATATTCCAACTGAATACCATGATGCAAAGCAAAAAGTAATCGACTATAGTGAAGTTATTACCCTGACGCAAACTTCTGTCTAAGGGGTCACTCCCGGTGAAGGGATCTCGGCCTTTGCCTCGTCGACTGAGGTGCTGGATATTCATATCCGAATACCACTGTGCAAAACAAAAAAGAACGTCCTTGCAATAACAGCTTTTTGAAAAAAAGTTCCAACAACATCAAACAGGTTTGTTTAGCTTGCATTGATCCGAATCAACGCAGTCCCATCAATTGATCACACCAATAAAGAACGAAAATACGATGTACGTATATGCCATCCGCATTCGCCACTGGGTCCCGCCATCACCCGTTAGGTTACTTAACTAACGACAGAGCGGGGACTGGACTAGCGCGGGTGTAAAACATATACAACATCTACTAGTATATATATCAATATATAATAATCGCTCAAGGCGTGATAAAATGCAACATCACAGAAATGTAATAAGCATCACAGAACAATACAGATAATCTGGGATCCCCGGGTTTCATAGAGCCGCTACTGAAACCCGACGTTCCTCTAGTTGTGTGGATAGCCTGTGCAATGAAATCCTAGACCCCTACGGGCGCGGCAAGTTACCCGTCAAAACCTGAAGCGAGGCAACCCTCTTCAACAAAGTGAATGGACCACCCAGCACTTCACGGAATCCGGTAACTTGAGCACCCCTCCTTGGTTCAACCTGTACCCCCTACGAGTGCGATGAATAGCCCGCCAATTCTAGAGTAAAGCCCCTCCATCTCAAAGCCATGAGATGCGTGCTCGTTGCCCTCTAAAACCCGGCTATCCGTGCACCCCACCGCGGGGTAATCCTAGTACAGAAAGTAAAAATATACAACGGGTACATCGACCTCAGCCCGGCCATGCCCCAAAAGAATAATATACTAACAGGCAGTAACGGCAGTCCACATGTCGGACGCTCGCCCCGCAATATCAAATGTACATATGCAACCAAACTATACTACCATTGCATCCAGGCTATCCATCACGACAAATCCGCAACATCACAGCACAACACAGAACATCAACGTGAATGTCACGTTCGCAAATCCGTCTAAAAGAGCTATAGCAATTAGACAAGATTTACCGATCAAATGACATTCACGGTCGCAGATATAATGTAAGTACTGTAAACTAACATGTTTAATATTTTCGATCGACAAAATTTCCCCGAAGTGGGCCCCAAGCACAATTCCCAGTACTCAAACAAATCTGGGCCGAAACAAAAAATACCAGAAACCCCATTTCCATGTCAGAGACCACTGTGGAAATTTTGGTGGACTGATGCTATAGTACGGCGGCGGAACCGCGGCCTAAACGTGGGTACGGCCGCAGTTCCGCCACGCTACAATGAAATCAGCCTACAAAATTTCTGCAGTTTTCTTAGAAAAGCCTGCCTGATTTTCTGCAATACTCAAAATAATTTTTTGACGACAATAAAAATTCGACAGAAACTTCATGATTGGAAATGCAGTTTTGGAAAATTTTGTTCGATCGAAGTTCTAAACACGTTAGAGAAAGCTAGTAAAGGTTAATGGCGTGGCTCTGATATCATGTAAGTCTACGGTAGCGCCCCGGCCGTCTATCCGAGGCCAAAATTCGGAAACGAAAACTTTTTCAAACTAGAAACCGGCGCTATCGTATGCTTAAAACCCGGATCGAACCATTAACCTACAACTAGCAACTAGAGAAAGGGGTGGAAAGCTATACCGATCGATCCGTGTCCTTCGGTCTTTGGCCACCATCCCAAGCTCCTCGCGGCATCTCCGGTCTCGATCTCCTCGTCGGAAAGGGCACCACATCTTCGAGTCTTAATATGGGCTCCCGCTTCATCCGAAGCAACTCGGGCACGAAGTGTGTTAGCCGACGTGTCCAAGGTGTTGTAGAGAATGTTTGTGATCACTTTGTCTCTTACATCCATTGTATGGTTGGAGGTTAGAGATGATGCCATTGGTGGATAATGTAAGCTAGAGGAAGAAAAAGAAGAAGAGGCTCTCTTTTCTTTTCCTTTCTTGTGTTGAATTGATAATGAGAGCAAGAATGAGAAAATACAAGAGCTAACCCAAAAGGATATGGCTGCCCTTTCTCTCTCCATCCATCAATCCAACACACAAATCAATCAATTAAGTGACATTAGTGCTAAAAAAGAGACCATGGGTCACCTAATTGAATGTGCCTCTTCATGATGACTTCCACTCACATTTTCCACTTGCAAACATTAACCCAAATGTTTACAACAAAAAGATATGGCAACATCTAAAGTAAACTCGTGACGGATCACAAGGATACCCCTCACCTGTATATACATACCTGCATCCGCATTCCGACTGAATGCGAATGCGATAAGACTAAAGTAATCCAACAAATCTAATATTAGGATCTGGCTTAAACCAAAGTCCACTAGTATGATCCGCCCGATCATGATCCGTGCACTACCGCACGTATATGATCGGACCCTGCCATATATCATACGGCCTCTACAACGTTTCGCCCGAAACTTGAAAACTGTCTGTGGGGGACTCTAAAGACTCGTCAATACTTTGGTTGTGGATTTAACCACTAGCTCGTCAGAGGTACTAGCCGTACGTAACAGGATACCGGGTATTGACCAAAAGGGAGGTCGATGAGCGAACTCATCCTGACACCCTACTGAGCCTGTCAGTGACAATATCCGTACAGTCCGGTCCGTTCGTCTATGAGCATCGCATGGCGGGCCTAGGGGGTTGGTAAAAGTCAGACCCCCAAAAGCGGTACAAGTCGTGTCGGAGTGTAGCCCAGAACACCCTGAGATACTACTGGAATACCTACTAGTAAATCTCTTGCCTTGGCCAAGGACTTCGTGTAATGGCTCTCCTAGACACAACGCGATCCCACCCCCAATACCGGGAGAGACGAAACCCCTGCCGATCCGCTCACTGCCTCCATGTGGCTCGGGACTGTACCCAACTAAAACCTGTTTGCACGACTCCTTTGAGCCGTGGTAGGGTAGTAATCAAAGCACAGTAGGAACTCATACGAGACAAATGATGATCTCAGGTCGATGAACTAACCTGTACACATGTCACCAGGGGACTGCTATCTGACGTCAGGTATAATACCAACTAGTATGTTCCCGGCGAGTCCTGTCTGGTGTACTCATAACCCAATGAGCACCTGTATACATCTTAGGTGAACCAACTGACACCAATGGCTTGTGAGACGGGCCACCGCCCCTCGTCGGGGTCTCGACTGTATATACACTAGTCTACTAATAGAGTATCGATACCTAGTCTCGAAACTCCCACGACTAGGGACCTTTTAAGGATTTGCTTATATACCCCAGCTCCCATGTATATGATCACCATCATACAGCTGGTAGTCAAGCAAGAATCCTAAGGGCTCTATCAACGTGTAATAGCGACCTGTAAGGTCACCTAAAGCAGTACACGATGATAAAGATAAACCAGATAGCATACTATCATCTTGAGTAAGACTGTCCTACCGGCATAGGTCCTCCCTCAATCATTGCAATCACGTGCATGTGATCCAATAATTGACTTTAAGGGCACTATATCCAACATTTAATCCTTTTAAATACAAATTTTTAATTCTCCAATTCAATACACTAAACCCTAATTTTCCCTATAAATACCACACTCCATTTCACCCCTCCTCACTCAGAATTTTCTCACAAAAACTCTCAAATATTCTCAAGTCCTTTTAGTGTGCAAGTGGAGTTAGCAATGGGTGAAGTTCCGGTGAAATTCTGAGGAGATTCCGGCGACGAAACGACGCCCCGACACCTTTCCTTTTCTCCCCTATAACTTTGTAGCCAGTAAGTCCCCTCTTCCCCTCTCTTTTTCTATTCTAAAAATTTTCATTTTTAAAACTCGACGAAAGCGGAGTTAATCCGACTTCCGTTTCATTTTTCTTTAAAAATTCTAACTTTTCTTAAACAATCTAATACCATACTCTCATATAAGGTTTAACAAACACATTAAAATAAGTTTCATCTCAAAAGAATCTTTTATGCAACTTTTATCGTATTTTTACGGTAAAATGCCACATACTTTATCTCCGACATAAAACAACATAATACTTGTATTAAATTTAGATAACTCATGAGGTAATGACCTACCTCATCACAACACACATTTTTGACATAACACGATGAAAGTTTGGGACATTAGTTATGGGATAATATGACATTACAAATAAACACCATCAAACTTGCAAAACCATTTCTTTAAAAAGTGTGTTAATCAATTCCTTACAATTACGCCTCTAAAACCCAATTTTGAGGACCCCGTTCGGGATGGTGCGGATTATCGCACATCCTCGAGCCTAGTAGAGTGAGATGCAGATATCCGAAAGGAGCATTCGATCTCAATGGAATTTTAATGCATTTTTCTTTAGAAAAATGAGATTTCTACAAAAATAAATAAAATTTATTTTTATTAAATATATATATATAACTATTATCAAAATATCTATTTTAATTATATTATATAAATATTCCATGTTTTCTAAATCAAAGGAATCACCATTACAGGAAAATACCAATACAGTTCAATGCAAAATACCGATATTTCAATAAAATACCATATACTATGAAAACTAGGTTCTACTCACTAGAAATTTTACTTTTATAAAATATGCATCTATGGAAACCCTAAAGATGATAATTAAATGCTTGAGATATATTTTGAAAATTATATCAAACTATTTTTACATAAAACCCCCTCAAGTTGTACTAAATTACAATAAGGACCCTAGTAAATATAGGTTTAAGCGGGACCAATTCTCTTGAGCCTCAGGGAGCCGGAGAATATGGGTGCTTACCTATCTAAGGTAGACAATCTAATAACGGTGTTATCAACACGGTAATTGTCTTTGGAAAAAGACACAAATCCTGTCGTCCATGTGCAGCAGTTACCGATAACTCCGAAACAATTAGGACATCAATTCTGTTTAAAAGTCTGACTCATTTCGAGTCGCGGGCAATATACAATCAATCTGACTTGAATATAATTCAAGTATAAACTACAATTCAACATAAATCCGTCTATTCAATCTATATCAATCTATATTGACTGAACCGAACCGTGGATATCCTCCGTCTACATGACTCTCCATTTACATCCATTCCATTTACTGATATCATAGTTTCGCCAAGTCTTCCATTTACTACAAGACAACACAATCAATCAATACAATCAATACAATAAGATATTACGGGGCTTATAAAGGGGTAGACTGGTACGGAACATGTTAAAGGTGGCACGATGTGGTCACTTAAGACGTAATTACATCTATGCCGTTGTTCCGTGGTATTTTCGACGGAGCCTTGTACTACGAGTTACCAAAGTCCACGGTGTAAGTTAGACTCCTCTCGTATACATTGGCATCTTCTGTACCAAGCTACAAATACTACGTTAACCTAACAATCAAATATTATGCTAGATATACTCTCTTTTCTGTCTATTCTACTTCTCTCTTTCTTTGAGACTTACTGAGCGATTGTTCGCTGACGACATTCATTTTCGTCTTTCTTTGGAATGTTGTCAAGAGGATCGGACGCACTAGAGATCGAGATCAGCACTGAAGACGTGGAGCAGTACACTGAAAACCCCGAGCTATAGTCACTTGTACATATTTTCATTTCAGTTCATGCCACTGTTTAGGCATTGCTTTCCATCCATGTATTTACATTTCCAGTTGTACCTATAAAAGAATTTTTAATAAATAAAGCTGCTGTTCAATTACATCTATTATCACTTTTCTTGTGTACATTTACTTTATATTACTTAGATACGCTTACCATATTTACTTCTGAGTAAATATGTAGCAGACCTCGCCGCGTCCCCTTGCCCGTACACAGGGAAGCGGGGCGTGAGTTGTCAAAATAAATCAAATCAAACAAGTCAACCAACCACCACTTTTGTGGAATCAAGCTCTACTTTATAAACAAATTAGCACCGACCGTCCACGTCACAAAAAGGGCAGCACCCACCGTCCAAGCCGCTAAAAGGGCAGCACCCACCGTCCACGTTGCTAAAAGAACAGCACCCACCGTCCGTGTCGCTAAAAGGGCATTATCGACCGTCCATATCGCAAAAATAGCAGCATAGACCGTCCACGTCGCAAAAAGGGCAGCACCGACCGCACAGGTCGCTAAAATGGCAGCACCGACCGTACAGGTCGCTAAAAGGGCAGCACCGACCGTACAGGTCGCTAAAAGGGCAGCACCGACCATCCACGTCGCTAAAATGACAGCACCGACCGTCCAAGTCGCTAAAAGGTCAGCACCGACCGTCCATATCGCTAAAAGGGCAACACCGACCGTCCAAGTCGCTGAAAAAGCAGCACCGACCGTCCACGTCGCTGAAAGGGCAGCACCGACCGTCCACGTCATAAAAAGAGCGGCACCGACCGTCTACGTCGCTAAAACGGAAACCAAATCAAGCTCCATATAGAGCAAGATTCATCAATTTCATGCACACAACCCCCACACGCGGTGTGCATTTATTGATGGGTGCACTTTGTTGGGGTCAAAAATTACACCCCAGTTGACCAGGTCAAAATCAAAGTCAACCCCAAGCCAAGTGGGCCCAAGCCCAGGTCAAGACCGAGTATGGAAGGGACCGACCCCATGACAAAAAGAATGAAACCATAAATTAGTTTAATATAATTCTTTCTTTTTAGAAATAAATGTATGTAAAATGGGCAAAAAGCCAAAATTTTGTAAACCCCATGACTTAAGTGCAAAAAAGAGATAAGCACATAAGGTATGGGGTGGCACAAGTGCCATTTGGCAAAGCGCAAGGGGCTATAAGTAAAGTGAGTAGCCTATAAAGGCAAACATGATGGAAAAATCAAGAACAACATTTTCATTCTCTCAAAAATGTGTAGGGTTCTGTGCATCCTTCTCCTCCCTCAAGGTTCCAAACATTCTTTTTTTTCTTAAATTAAATCAAAAGTTTCACTCTTCTTTTCTCAAAAAGGAATAGTTTTTCACCATGAACCCCACAAGGGGGAGCTCAAATCTCCCATCAGATCTCTAAAAAGGGATATTTTTAAGTCTCACCCTCCTTTTTTTTCCAAGATCCAGCCAACAAAGAGGAGGAAGAAAGAGACTCATCTCCAAAAATCCCACTTTGGGAAGATCTAAGGCTCAAAAGAAAATACAGGGCATAAGGAAGAAGAAAAGGGTTCACTTTCATCATCTCCAAAAATCTCTTAGGAGTTTAACTTCACAAAAATAATAATAATAATAATAAATCCATTTTTTAGAAGTTTAACTCCAAAAGTCAACCGGGAAGTACAACTCCCTATGTAAGGCCTAAGCCTCCTCTTCCGTTTTTTAGGAGTTTAACTCCAAAAATCAATCGGGTGTACAACTCCCAGTACAGGGGCTAAGCCCCTTTTTCCGCAGGCGCCCAGCGCCCACATATAGGGAGCATGACCCGCTGGCACCCATCGCCCACGCACCATGTACGTGACCTGCTGGTGCCAAGCGCCTGCGTACGGGACGCGTGACCCGCTGGCACCCAGCGCCCGCATGCGAAGCGCATGACTCGCTGGCGTCCGGCACCCACGTGCCACTCACGGGTCTTTAGGACGCTCCTCAACCCTCTTTTTCCCTCATGCTCCACACTCAAAGCACGTCCTCCGTTAGAAAATATTTCTAGCGGGACGTTGCTCCACATCTCGCAAGGGAGCTGCTAGCCCCCTTGACCCCCGGCACGCTATCCGAATAGCAGGACCCCCATAAATTCTGCGTGGCCCCCGATACATCCAAGTACCCTTCAAAACACAACACATGCACACGGCATATTGAGTTCGCATGACCAGTTTGACCAATCAATCGGAGATTCTCTCGCTTCAAAAGCGAGGGATAATTAACGACAACTTAGTCCGCGGCTACCGGAGATTCAGACCCCCACAATCAATAAGCCTCGACCTATGCCAGGCAAGGGGAATCTGTACATGCCTGACAAGCGCGCGTATTCCCATATCAATGGGGTGACGAAAAACACCCTACAAACGGTGTATTAGATTTTAGTCGAATTCGTATCATTATCAGATTATTGCGAACCCCTGAATTTATATATGCTTTGTTGAGATTCGACACGTTCTGTTGAAATTCATATGTTTTGTATGAGAATTTATACATCTTGAAATTCCACACATTCAGAGCTATGCTTTTATACCCCAATCTAAGAAATGTTTTCTTCTCAACTTTTGAATTTGGATAAGCATAACTTTTTAAACTCCAAAATAAATAAAGATGTGGCATAGTTATGATTATAGAGTTCAGTTTAATTAGATAGTTTTATGTAAGTTTGATTAATCAAACCTAAGTTTAAAATCAAATAAGCTCATGCTGCTAATATTGCATATGTTACTATCTATAATGTGATATAATATTTTACTATTAAGTCATATACGTACCAACATCTCCCTCAACTCCTCGACGGCGGTCTTCAAGGCGGCAACATCCATGCTCCAGACGTCGCTCACGGGGGGTAGGGGAAGTAACCGCCGGAGTAGAGACCAACTTCATATGGGCCTTGCTAGGACCCAGTCCCCGGTCTCTCTTCCAACCTCTGCGGTGCCCTCTGTGTGCGGCGTCTAGGAATGGGTTCAATAGCATCGGATCGGTCTGTCTACTAAAATCGATCCCCGATACCTTCGCCTGCTCCACCACCCGCTCCTACACCTACATGCTCAGTGTACCACCCTGCGCCAGGGTAGGGTCTGAGCTCTCTGCAATTCGCCAAAAATTTACATATATTATAAAATAACTCTTAATATTGCATTATATTAAAATAGATTTATTGTAATTTACCGATACCTCTATGGCACGAGTAATGTTCCTCGAGCCACCTGTGTTAGTAGAGCGACCCCTCTTCGCCGACTTTCTATTCTCTTTGTTTTGATCGGCCTGTTTCTGCACAACACAATCAGATTTAGTTTTCTAATTAAGCAACACAAAAAAATAAATTATATAATAAACAATGAATTATATTTAAATTACAAACCTGTTTGCGCTCAGAGTTATAATATCAGCACAAGAGATGCCATGTATCTACGTCGACTCTGGTAAAGGCCGGAGAATGTAGGAGAGCCACTCTCTCCGTGTAACAACCCTAATTTTCCTATACACTTTTCTACACAAAATTTTAAATTTTTTTTCAAAATCATAAAGGGGTATTTTAGATTGAGCACAAGATATAAGTAATTATTTTGTTTTTAATTACAAGTTACAAGAATGTAATAACTCCATTTTTAGTGTACAAGAAATTACTTTAAATTTAATGTATACTTGGAGTATTTATTCTTGCTGCTATCATTTTAAGTAATTAAATAACTCCATAATTACAAGAAGGAACTTGTAGCTCATTGGTAATACCTTGCACTGTTAAATCAAGCCACCAGAGTTCAAATCCCATACCCCACATTATTTTTAATATTGATTTTTTTTAAAACCTTTAGAATACCAAGAGTTTACACGTGCATATCTCACAAAAACCCCACTACACCCAAACATGTAACACTTGCAGGAGTTAGATGAACCGTCGGGGGGATCCAGGCCACCGGACTCGGCCAGGAATCGGCCAACTCGGTCTTGACTCGGCCGACTCAGTGCTCCGACCGAGTCACGGCCGAGTCACCCCCGATTCGGCCGATTCCGGCGATGGTCACAACATGAAAGTTGTGTCTTTTCATATTCCCTATGCACCTGCAAAGTTTCAGCCTCATGCCATTTCCAGAGATCTTTAAAAACCCCAATTACTCCACTTTTAATACATTTTTATTACATTTTATCACATTTTTATTTTTAACTTTTCATCTACCCTAACCCTAGCCTAACCCTATAAATACTAACCCTACACACTACCCTCTCACTCCCTAAAATCTTGAGCCACTCTCTCAAAAGTTTTCCAAGAAGTGTGTGCTTTGAAAACAAGTTCACGGCGAAGCTCCGACAAGATTCCGGCAGGAATTCCGGCGACGTTTTTAGAAACAACCGGCAACGAAGCAACGCCTCGGCAACTTCTTTTGTTCCCCTATACTCCTTAGTATAGATCAAAACCCGTAAGTCCTATTCTATCTCCCTTTCTAATTCTCAAAAATACGAAATTACGAAACCCGACGGAAATCGGAACAAACCGATTTCCGATTCGGTTTTCTATAAAATCTCAGTTATCACCAATTCCATAATGCTTAAATATATTCATGTTGACTATTAATCACATAACAACTAATTTGGACAAAATTTCTCACATTAAATGATAGCTTTTGCAATATCGTATTCTTTTTTCACTTTAATACCATCATATTTCAATTTCACATTTAACCCGTTAACATTGCTATACCTTAAAATAGATCACGAGATAATGACCTACCTCCTCACACACACATATGCAACCATAATACGCTATCTTGAAAACTCCTAATACGATAAAACAAGATTTTAAATTAAAATACCATTTCTTTAATAAAACCTTTTATAAAAGCTTAGGTTTGATACATTTGTTTAAACAATATCTTTAATAGGAAAAATACGATAAGTTGTGGACATCGATCGTTTATCTAAACCTGACTTTGTGGTGTCTAGGTAACTGTGTCTAAGGCAAGTGGTTACTTAATTAGGGCCACTACTTGTAGTGGAGAGCCTCCCACTTACCTGGCACTTACCTGGCCACAATTGGCGGTGAAGAGGCGATTTGAGGCTTCTAAAGACTTGTCGTTTAGACCATTTAGAAATAGGCTAGTTGGCTTAGGAAACCCTAGAATCTAAAATACGGAAAATTACACTTTGCAAATAAATACCTTTTACTTTATAAAAACTATTTTCTAAAGGATTAGTATTTTATAATCTTTGCAAAGCGCCGCTACAACCCATTTTTGGGGAACCTGTTCGGGATCGTGCGGTTTATCGCGCACCCTCGGGCTAGTAGTGCGAGATTCAGACCTCCGCAAGGAGCATTCGGTCTCAAAAGGTTTAAAATACGACATCTTAAAAAAATGAGATTTTTGGAATATAAAATATTTATTAGAACTATTTTTGTATAAATATATGTATATTTATCATTTAAATATCTATTTTATTATAATATAAATATTCCACCTTTTACTAAATATCACAAGAATAAATTTTACACTAAAATACCATGAACTTCAAATAAATCAATATTACAGATAAATACCCTTATTTATAAAACTAGGATTTTTTCACTAGAAATGTCACAACATAAAATCCACCCTCATTACAACTCTAAAGACGAACAATAAATACTTGAGGTGTATTTTGAAAAGTATATAAAAGTATTTTTTACATAAAACCCCCTCAAGTTTATAAATTACCCTAAGGACCCTAGCAATTATAAGACTTCGATTCACATTTCTGATTGTCTGACTCGGGTTTGAGTCTGATTAATCTGACTTGAATATGATTCAAGTCAATTTATAATCTACAAGATTCTAAGCCAATATGAACACATGAATCCATGAATACAATTATCAATTTACACAACTTGACTGAACCGAACCATGGATATATATTCCTTTTACATGATTCTCAGTATTCAATTTACATGATTCTATGGTTACAACAGTTTACTGATATCATGGTTTCGGTCAGTTAATCAATCTTACAATCAATACAATTTACAAGATAACAATATAAACAAGATATCGCGGGGTTTAAGGGGTAGACTGGTACGGAATATGTTAAAGGTGGCACGAGGTGGTCACTTAAGACGTAATTACATCCATGTCGTTGTTCCGTGGTATTATCGACGGAGCCTTGTACTACAGGTTACCAAGGTCCCCGGTGTAAGTGGGACTCCCCTCGTATACACTGGTATCTTCTGTACCAGGCTACAAACAACAGCGTTAATACAACATTATAACAATATAATACAACATTAAAAGCTACTCTCTCTCCTACTCTTTGTCTATTCCTCCCCTATCTTTGGGACTTACCGAGTGACCTGTTCGCTGATGACATTCTATTTCTTTCTTCTTTGAATGTCGTCAGATGGTTTGGACCCGGCGGAGATCGAGCCATCTCAAGAAGACTTGGAGCAGTTTGCCGAAGACCCTCCACTTTAGTTTCATTGTACACTTTTCCTTTCTGTATTTTCATTTCCTGTTATGCCACTGTTTAGGCATCTTTTTATTTCAGTTGCATTTCCTTTTCATGCATTATACAAAAGAATGTTAATAAATAAAAGTTGCTGTTCTTTTTATTTCTTGTCTCTTGTGTATTTATTTTATATTGCTTAGATACGCTTAGCGTATGTACTTCTGAGTATGTATGCAGCGGACCTCGTCGCGTCCCCTTCGCCGTACACTAGGAAGCGGGGCGTGACACTCCGCCTCGGGGGTCGACAACCATACTAAATAGCAATCGATCTTCAACTCATTCCTATTATATCGGATCTTAGATTGCATGTTCTTCATGAGGCCCAGGTAAAGAGCGTGAAGATCGAGCACTCTGTCAGGGTGATCAGGATCGGGTACAGGCTGAAAGTCATAATCCAACTGCCAATAAAAGAAAATAATGTATTTAAATTATAAGTGTTAAATAATAACAAATTTATTTGATAAGCCAAATGAAAATATATATTAATAGCCCAGCCTGATCCCAGAAGAGGGCAAATGAGCGCCGGTGCTGATCGCCCCACTCAAAGTGAAGTGGATACTTCTTTTAGATGCGGCTTTCATCCCCCATATACCGGCCGAATCTCTCAGTATAATCGCCGGTATAACGATAATCGGGGGTAAAGAAGAGGGGGAATGGTGCTTCCCCCTAACTCTATCGAATCTCAGCCTGTGGGACCGATTCGGCCCTCGAGTCCCCCTCTCGGGATGGGGCTACCCTGCATCTACAAGAAATATCAAGACACCCTGCATCTACAAGAAATATCACGACAAGCAATATTAAGACAAAACAGTATTTAGAAATTAAGGATTAACGAAAATTGAAGTGTGTAACAACCCTAAACTTTCTGTACAATTTTTTTCAAAAATATAGAAAGGGATACTTGAGCCTGAGCACAAGTTATAAGTTTGATTTGCTTTTGAACAGCAAGAAAGAGCTTGTAGCTCATTGGTAAGACCTTGCACTGCTGAACCAAAACACCAGAGTTCAAATCCCATCAACCACACTTTTTTTTAAAATTAAAATATTTTAATCTTTTAGAAGTCCGAGAGTCTACACGTGCACTACACATAATAGGGTAAGTTACAGAATAAACAAACAGGTCCACAAGTCAAGACGAAGCAACGGGGACACGGGGTAAGGAAATGCGGCCCGACTCGGCCGACTTGGGCCGACGCCTCGTCTGACTCGGCCGGCGCCGTTGGTCCGACTCAGCCGAAACCCTAATTTTCTTTGCAGGTTGCAACCTTTGAACTCCCCCCATAACCTCTGTATTATTTAATTTCCCTGCATATTTACAGAGCAAATTAAAACACACATTTTATCCATTTTAATACAAAATTTTAATACAATCTTTCATTAGCCTAAACCCTAATTTTTCCTATAAATGCCACACCTAAAATTACCCCTCCTCAATCACAAATCCATGCCCAAACTCTCAAGAAAATTCCCAAGACTTTTTGTGTGCAAGTGGAGTTAGCAAAGGGCGAAACTCCGACGAACTTCCGACGACGATCCGAGGAGATTCCGATGACAAAACGACGCACCGGCACCTCCTACCTCTTCCTCCTTCTCCCTTCTAGTCAAATAACCCGTAATTCCCTACTTCTCCTTCTTTTCTCTATTCTAACAATATTCAAAACTAAAACCCGACGGAAGCGGAGTTAATCCGACTTCCGATTCGGTTTTCTTTAAAACTACACTTTTTTTAACGAAATAAAACCATATTCTTACATGTTGATTAATAAACATTAACAAACTTAATAAAACAAGTTGCACATCAAACTAATCATTTTTGTAACTTTTATTATATTTTTTCAGAAAAACACCATATAATTTAGTTTCGACATAAACCATCATAATTTCTTATTATACATATAGATAGTTCGTGAGGTAATGACCTACCTCCTAACACTCATATCTAACATAACACGATGGAATTTGGGAATATAGATTTGGGAAAAACACGACTTTGCATATAACTACCTTCAACTTATAAAACATTTTTCTACAAGAAGTGTATTTTAACAAATCTTTGCAATTGCGTATCTACAACCCATTTTGGGGAACCCGTTTGGGATGGTGTGGATTATCGCACATTCTCGGTCTTAGTAGAGTGAGATGCAGATCTCCGCAAGGAGCATACGATCTCGAAAAATTTATAATACAATTTTCTTTAGAAAATGTGATTTTTATTATAAATAAAACTTATATTTTTAATAAATATATATATATATGTAATTAATATCAAAATATCTATTTTTAATATTTATAATATTCCACTTTTCCAAAATTCAAGAAAAACATTCCATATACAAGAAAATATCATACAACCCCAATATTACAAATAAATACCATCTATTATGAAATTAGGTTTTATTCACTAGAAATGTCACATTGATAAAATATACATCCATGAAAACTCTAAAGACAATAATAAAATACTTGAGGTGTATTTTGAAAATTATACAAAATTTTGTTTACATAAAACCCCCTCAAGTTATACCAATTTACAATAAGGACCCTAGTAAATATAGGTTTAAGCGGGACCAGTCTCTTGAGCCTCAGGGAGCCGGAGATATGGATGCTTGCCTATTTAAGGTAGACAACTTAACAAACGGTGTTATCAACACGGTAATTGTCTTTAAAAAAGACATAAATCATGTCGTCCATATGCAGCAGTTATCAATAATACCAAAACTTAATTCAGGATTCAATTTCTTTTCTAATTGTCTGACTCGGACTGAGTCCCAATATAATCAATCCGACTTGAATATGAATCAAGTATCAATCTTTAATACAACATGGATCTATGAATCCGTCTATTCAATCTAATCAACTTATATTGACCGAACCGAACCATGGATATATTCTATATACATGTTCATCCATTATATCTGTTCCATTACTGATATCATAGTTTCGGCAAGTCATCCATCTGTACAATTCAATTTACAAGACAATACAATACAAACAAGACATCGCGGGGTTTATAAGGATAGACTGGTACAGAAGGTGTTAAAAGTGGCATGAGACTGTAACCATAATACACCTAACCTAAATTCAATTGCCGTTGTACCGTGGCTGAATGGTTCCTTTTGCTCCTTATACCTTAGTCTCCGGGGAAAGTGAGACTCCTCTCGTATACACTGGCTTCTTCTGTACCAAGCTACAAACAACTCGTTAACATAACAATTAACATTATAATAGATATACTCGCTTTCTGTCTATTCTACTTCTCTCTCTCTCTCTCTCTTTGGGCCTTACCGAGCGAATTGTTCGCTGACGACATTCTCTTTCTTCTTCTTTGGAATGTCGTCAGATGATTCGGACTCACTAGAGCTCGAGCCCACTAGCGAGGATTTGGACCAGCTAGCTTTCGACCCAGAGCTTTAGATTCCTTGTACACATTTACATTCTGTATTTTCCATTTCTGGTATGCCACTGTTTAGGCATTGCTTTCCATTCCATGTATTTACCTTTCAGATGTATTGTAAAAAGAATATTAATAAATAAAGCTGTTGTTCAATTATATCTATTGTCACTGTCTCTTGTGCATTTTACTTATATTGGTTAAATACGCTTAGCGTGTTTACTTCAGAGTAAATACGTAGCGGCCTCGTCGCGTCCTCTTCCCGTATACTGGGAAGCGGGGCATAACAAAGTGTGATATATACCTCTGGCGACAGCAGCACAAGCCTGGGTCCGGGCAGCAGCACGAGCGGGATGATAGTTCCTCCGATGAGGAACAGCCGGTGACCCGGACGTGGACACATCCCCTCTAACTAGAAAATAAACATTGACGATAAAATTACATAAATTTCATGGTTATTCTAAGAGGATATATAAAATGAATAAATATTTTATATTTAAAAATACTAACCTGCAGACTGAGCGAAGGGTAAGTGGCGGGAGTGGCCTCTGCGCCAGATATGGATGCACCACCTATAATTAGACAATTAAAATAGATTATATAAGTAATTGCAAAAAGAATGTGTATATCTATAATATAACATTCTAAATCAATATGCATGCAATATAGGATATATAAACATACTCGCATGTACGGTGGTTGCCTCTGTCCGGGATGTAAAGGCACCACCTACAGCAAGACAATCAAAAATTGATTATCTAAGTAAGTGCAAAAAAGAATGTGTGTATATTTATGGAATAACATTCTAAATCAATATGCATGCACTATAGGATATATAAACATATCTACAGGTGTGGTAGTGGCCTCTGCCTCTGATGTGGACGCACCACCTACAGCTAGACAATTAAGCATTGACTATATAAGTAATTTTAAAATAAATAGGTATGTATATCTATAATATTACATCAAAAATGAACATGCGTGCAATATAATTGGAGGTGTAGAAAAGTCCACACGGAAGGAGTCATCCGAAGGGGATACGGATCGAGGTGCAAGACCAGCCCTCTTGAGCTCCATACGCAGCTCCCCGGGCGACAGAACCTCTCTGCCTCTGCCTCTGCCGCGGCTGGTGCTCTTACCGACCCCCGCTGCTCCGAACGTCGTCATCAGACCTAGATAAGAGTACAATCATTACATATGCATGCAATATATGTATAAATCGTAGAAATGTGAAGTAATAATATAACATTACTGATAACCTTTTTTGTTTCGTAGATGCATCAGACATATCTTGTCATGCCTCTCTTCCTAAAAACGGAATGCGATGGGGGACTAAGCCAGTCATGCTCCTACGGTCAAGGAATAATCCCGTCGTAGTCATACTTCGGCTTCTAGCGTTACATGGTAATCAGTAAACACAGCAATATAGTAAAGAAAATCACAGTTCACAACTTTATTACATTAAAATAGCAGAGTTCAGCCATTTATTTACATGAAAGAAATAACTGACCAAGGAAGTAACAGTGTTCTTATAGCAAGAAAAGGGATGGCGCTGGTGTCGTGGTCTAAACCTCCGCGATCTCAAATGACAGATCCTGCTCCTGGGCTGGGTCCACTTCGTCCTCTGAGCATGCACACTCAGGTCGTCAGGACGACACATATAGCAATAAATATATATACGTATGTACAATATTGTTAAACATGAATGCACGACAGAATACAGTAACATAAGATTAAGAAATATCAAGTGAAATGAACTATGCAGTATATGCATCATGTCAGCAAACCAGGCAATGTGTATGTCACTACTTATCGGTTACTAAGTCAAATGAAATCAATTGGTAGAAAGGATGCTCGTGTTTAACAAAGGTTTCGTGCATACCCGAGACTATGGTTCACTGTTGCCCGGGACATAACCTTGCAGCCGTGCCGCTAGACCCACAATCTAATGTGTGTGTGTGTCACTAATATCGAATGATCATCCTCTAAGTCACTATACCTCGCTAAATACGAGTTCAATTCCACCTTGATTTCCACATTTCCCTATGTCACAACAACTATAAGTATAGGATTAATTGTATACAAGCACGCACCAAATCACGGTCTTACTCCTTTTCACTGCACTGTTCACTTTCACTAACCAATCACTTATCAGTGGCGTGCTTGATACAACTAATCTAATGCCACTCAAGTTCGAAGATGCAAAGTTTGCTATAAGTCACTATGAACGTTCGCTATCACTAAAGGTATCACGGTCGGGTAAAATACAAGAATGTTGCAACATAGCAAGTCATATGCGATATCAAACACTATACACCTTATGATTTCAGAAAAAATATATTAATCTACATGATCATATTTAGACAAAATATTACAAAAGAGATAGAAAATAAACTCAAACAGCGATCTAAAAAATTGGTTCCAGGTCAGTCGGGTTTCAGGTTTGCAATATGCGGTTGTTTCATTTTAAGTTTTCATCGCTGAAAATTCAGTTCCTGAACTGAAAGTCCAATTCGCAACACAATTTTCACCTTGTTGGGATAATAATTAGGCAAACCTACATTGAGTGAAATTTAGATCTTTTAATTAGGTTTCCAACTCACCAGACAGATTGACAATATCCGCTGTGCTGGGAGATACATTCTGTTCAAGGTCAAAACATCTGTTCTGTCCCTGCTCGGGACTACAGTACACTTTGACCGTTTAAAAGGTGTTTTATATATCAAACGACACTGGAATGCAGTGTGACCGGTACCGTTAGAAAGATAATTCACTCCTATACGCTTCTATGTATGGTTCTGCACACTTGCTCATATTAACAGGGAGAAACATGCGTTCTAAAATGAGTAAAGGTAAAGATTCTGGCTCTGGACTGCAGTGCAGAACCATGAATCGCCACAGTTTTCATCATAGCAGCTTATAAAAATTAAGATATCAAGTAGGGGTGCTGTAGGTTTATCTGTTGGCTTCGATACGAGCCCTAAAACATTAGATTACGAGTTGTATTCAGTTTAATATTGATTTTAGAACAAGGCATGTGCGGTTAATTTCAGATTCAATGTCGCCTTTTTGGGGCGTTATTACTTGATGTAAACTTCACTATTTTCAACCCAATATCCGGCATGATGTTCGTTATTAGTAAACGTATCTATCTATAACAAGTTCCTCCATATCTGATTTAGTTATCATTCACAGTTCAAATCAGATACTTAAGGTAGCATTCAGTAAACGGTCGAAACACGAGTTTCCTTTAACCAGTTGAATTAAATGTTATCCATATAATATCTATGCATTACTAACATGGTAAAAATGACATAGTCGAGCACTTATTAATAAGACGGCACTATGGTTTGCTATGCAATATCAAAGACAGTTACGATCTAAACTAGTTATGTACATCTAGTTATTATAGGTTTGCTTCACTTAACGTTTAAAAGAATTATAGCATGATAAACAAGTGAGGGGTTTCACTTGCCTTGGGTCGCTGATATAGAGCGATACCACGTGCGGGATTCGTCTCGACACACGAAATGATGCGATACGGGACACGGTGTGTGACGCGTGCGCGGTGCGTGACGCTGTGCGCGGTGCGTGGTGACCGGTACTGGACACGGTAACGACGCGAGCACGATGCATGGTAACCCGGGTACTAGACACGGTGACGACGCGGGAATGATACGGTAGTGGGCACGGTTTTGGCTCGGTGCGTGGTGCGAGTGTGGCACGGCGCGACACGGTACTGGATGCGATGGTGGGCACTACTGGGCACGGTATGTGCACTGGACCGGGACACGGGATGGCACAGAGGCGGGCACGAGCCACGACATGTCTGGGCACGCAGGAAACACGGGGCCGGGCACGGCGGTGGTACAGTGGGTTGCTCGGTTGTGTCTTCATCGGGAGTTGGGGAAGGAGAGAGACGACGTCGATGATGATGATGTCGACAGTTGCAGAGGAGTTTGCAGAGGATCTCGGGGTCGTCGATGGTGGGTTGAGGTGATGGTGGAAGTATCTGGCGGTGGGGGTGATAAGTCGAGAAGATCCTGGGCTGGGTTGATGAAGGAGTAGAGGTGGATTGGTTGAGAGGAAGGAGATGGTGTGGTGGCAGAGTGGTTCGTCGGTGATGAGTGGTGCTCGACGGTGAGGCGGTAGGGGAAAGCTCGGTGGGGTTTTGGGTTAGGGAATGAGAGAGGGTAAACGAGAGATGAAGTGAGAGAAAGAGAGAGTTAAAGGAGGAACAGTGAGGGGTTCGGTGGTTGTTGAGGGTGAAACGGGGTCATGGGGGAGAGGATCTTATGGATCACGAGGCGGCAGTTGCGAAGGAGGAGGAGGTGTTCGTTGGGTTGAGGAAAAGAGGGGGAGGGAGAGGAGGAGGAAGTGAGGATTTGGAGAAGAGGATCTCGGGGAGATCGTTGGCGAGCTCGGAGCGGCGTCGATGAAGGCCGGGTCGGGGTCGGGCGTGAGAAGGGAGGAGAGTTATTGTGGGTGAGGCGGGAAAAGAAAGAGAAGTAAGGAAGAAGAAAAGGTAAGGAAAACAGGTCGGGTCGGTGGGAAAGTGGGCTTGGGTTTTAGAAAAAAAATTAAATAAGAAAATTTTGATTAGGGTTTTAGATTAGGAAAAAATTTAAAATATATATAAATAATTAGAAAAATTAGGAAAATATACGGAAAAAAATACAAGGAATTGGGGATTTACATCATACCCCCTACAAAAATTTCGTTCTCAAAATTAAAGAACGAAAACAACGGAATAAACAAACAACTACTCAAACAGGTGCAGAAATCAGAGACGGATGTTCTCCTTGCATTCCCAGGTAGACTCTCCTAGAGAAGGACCACCCCAAGAAACTCGAACCAATGGAATGACTTTGTTCTTTAGCACTTTTTCCTGACGATCGAGAATGGTGGTAGGCTACTCCTCGT
Source organism: Agapanthus africanus (assembly GCA_030015575.1). Taxonomy (NCBI): domain Eukaryota; kingdom Viridiplantae; phylum Streptophyta; class Magnoliopsida; order Asparagales; family Amaryllidaceae; genus Agapanthus; species Agapanthus africanus. The sequence continues at coordinate 107,840,088 of CM057338.1, read as the reverse complement.
ACGACAGATTGGTGCATAACGTCAACTGTGAATGGTCCAAAATATGGCTATCATCCTGAACGTAGCGCCTCAACTGAGATACATAGAAAGTATTGTGAACACCAGCTAGCGATGGAGGTAAGGCAAGTCGATAAGCCACCTCTCCTCTTTGCTCCAGCACCTCAAAAGGTCCGATGAATGGGGGACTGAGTTTCCCCCGACTACCAAACCTGATACTCCCCGAGTGGGTGATATCTTCAGAAATTCATGGTCACCGACACTAAACTCCAACGACCTTCTGCCAGCATCTACTCAACTCTTCTGTCAGTCCTGAGCAGCCTTGATACGTTGCTTGATCATCTGAACCTTGCTCATTGTATGTATTATAAGCTCAGGGCCCAACAACCTTCATTCACCAATGCCATCCCAACAGAGAAGGGATCGACACTTCCATCCATAAAGGGTTTCGAACGGTGCCATCTGGATGCTAGCCTGATATCTATTGTTATAAGAAAATTCTACCATATGGAGGTGATCTTCCCAAGAGCCCTGAAAATCAAGCATGCATGTCTTCAGCATATCCTCGAGCATCTAGATACTAAGCTCGGATTGTCCGTCCGTCTATGGATGATAGGCCATGCTGAACTTAAGACAGGTACCTAAACACTCCTGCAGGCTCTTCAAGAAATGGGAAATGAATCTGGTGTCTTGATCAGACATGATACTAACGGGTACTCCGTGTAGTCTCACAATCTCCTACACATACTTCTCCGCAAGTGATTTCGTTGATTGTCCGACTCATAAAGGTATGAAATGTGCTGTCTTCGTGAGACGATCAACAAAACCCAAATAGCATTGTTGACCCTTAGACTTCGAGGTAGTGTCATTATAAAATCCATGGTGATGTGCTCCCATTTCCACTTTGGCATTGGAATAGGTTGCAACAACCCAGTTATTCTCTGATGCTCAGTTTTCACCAGTTGGCATACTAGACACTTGAAGACAAAGCGAACAATCTCCCTCTTCATTCCGTTTCACCAGAAGTGCTGCTGTCACGCCCCGCTTCCCGGTGTACGGTGAAGGGGACGCGACGAGGCCGCTACGTATTTACTCAGAAGTAAACACGCTAAGCATATCTAAGCAATATAAAAGTAAATGTACACAAGAGACAGGATGTAAATAAACAGAAACTTTATTTATTAACATTCTTTTTACAATACATCTGGAAAGGTAAATACATGAGATGAAAGCAATGCCTAAACAGTGAAATAACAGAAATGGAAAATACAGAATGTAAATGTGTACAAGGAATCTAAAGCTCAGGGTCGAAAGCTAGCTGGTCCAAATCCTCGCTGGTGGGCTCGATCTCCAGTGAGTCCGAATCACCTGACGACATTCCAAAGAAGAAGAAAGAGAATGTCGTCAGCGAACAAATCGCTCGGTAAGTCCCAAAGATGAGGGAGAAATAGAATAGACAGAGAGAGAAAGAGTAACTTTTAAAGTTGTATTATATTGTTAATGCTGTTGTTTGTAGCTTGGTGCAGAAGAGGCCAGTGTATACGAGAGGAGTCTCACTTTCCCCGGAGACTAAGGTATCAGGAGTATAAGGAACCGTCAGCTACGGTACAACGGCAATTGAATTCAGGTTTGGTGTATTATGGTTACAGTCTCGTGCCACTTCCAACACCTTCCGTACCAGTCTACCCCTTATAAACCCCGCGATGTCTTGTTTTATTGTATTGTCTTGTAAATTGAAACGTATAGATGGATGACTTGCCGAAACCATGATATCAGTAATGGAATGGATATAATGGATGAACATGTAGATGGAATATATCCATGGTTCGGTTCAGTCAAGTTGTACAGATTTGAATAGATTGAATATATGGATTCATGGATTCATGTTGAATTGAAGTTTGATACTTGAATCATATTCAAGTCAGATTAATTATATTGAGACTCAGTCTGAGTCAGACTATTAGAAAAGAAATTGAATCCTGAATTAGGTTTTGATGCTATAGGTAACCGCTGCACATGGACGGCAGGATTTGTGTCTTTTTCAAAGACGATTACCGTGTTGATAATACCGTTTGTTAAGTTTTCTACCTTAAATAGGCAAGCACATATATCTCCGGCTCCCTAAGGCTCAAGAGACTAGTCCCGCTTAAACCTATATTTACTAGGGTCCTTATTGTAATTTAGTATAATTTGAGGGGGTTTTATGTAAAATAATGTTGTATAATTTTCAAAATACACTTCAAGTATTTTATTATCGTCTTTAGAGTTTTCGTGGATGTATATTTTATCAATATGACATTTCTAGTGAATAAAGCCTAATTTTATAATATATGGAATTTATTTGTAATATTGGAATTGTATGGTATTTTCTTGTAAATGAGATATTTTTTCTTGAATTTTGGAAATGTGAAATATTATAAATATTAAAAATAGATATTTTGATATTAATTACATATATATTTATTTATTAAAAATATAAGTTTTATTTATAATAGAAATCATATTTTTCTAAAGAAAATTGTATTTTAAATCTTTCGAGACCGTATGCTCCTTGCAGAGGTTTGCATCTCGCACTACTAAGCTCGGGGATGTACGATAATCCGCACCATCCCGAACGGGTTCCCTGAAATGGGTTGTAGCGGCACATTGCAAAGATTTGTTAAAAATACACATCTTGTTGAAAAAGGTTTTTTTATAAGTCGGGGGCAGTTATGTGTAAAATCGTATTTTTCCTAAAACTATATTCCCAAATTCTATCGTGCTATATTACATATGAGTGTTGTGAGGAGGTAGGTCACTACCTCGTGATTTTTCTAAAGCTAGCATGGTTAAAAGGTATAAATATGTCGATATGAAATATAAAGGTATTTACTGTAAAAGTGGAATAAAACTTGCTACGATTATTATTTTAATGTCAAACTTATTCTATTGTCTTAATTAATGAGTATTAAACCAGATAGCAAAAGTTGTAGGTTTGTTATTAAGAAAATGTTATATTTTTGAAAGAAAAGAGAATCGAAAGCCGGATAACTCCTCTTCCGACACGTTTTAAGGATTAAGAATTTGAGAATAGCAAAAGAGAGAGAGAAGGGGGACTTACTGGATTAGGGTCAAGAGAGGAGGAAGAGGAAGATTGGGGAAGCACCGATATGTCGTTTCGTCACTGAAAACTCCTCGGATTGCCGTCGGAAGTTCGTCGGAACTTCGCCCTTTGCTAACTCCACTTGCACACAAAAGAATTGAGAATTTTCTTGAGAGTTTGGGCAGAAATTTGTGAGTGAGGGGGGTGATTTGAGATGTGGTATTTATAGGAAAAATCTAGGGTTTAGGGTAATGAAAAGGTGTATTAAAATGTTGTATTAAAATGGATTAAATGGGAGTTTTAATTTGCTCTGTAAATGTGCGGGAAATTTAAATAATACAGGGGTTATGGGGGGAGTTCAAAGGTCAGAACAGGTAAAGAAATTTGGGGTTTCGACTGAGTCGGACCGGCGCTGCCGGCTGATTCGACCGAGTCGCCGGCCCGAGTCGACCGTGTCGGGCCGCGTCTCCTCGCCACGTGTCCCCATCGCTTGGTCTACCGCAGTTAACTCGTTTATTTTATGTGTGACTCTTGGTTTTTCGAATTATGCATGTGTAGACTCTTGGGCTTCTAAAAAGATTAAAAGAAATCAAAATAAAAATAATATGTGGCTGATGGGATTTGAACTCTGGTGTTTTGGTTCAGCAGTGTAAGGTCTTACCAATGAGCTACAAGCTCCTTCTTGCTGTTCAAAAGCAAATCAAACTTATAACTTGTGCTCAGGCTCAAGTACCCCTTTCTGTATTTTTGAAAAAATTATACAGAAATTTTAGGGTTGTTACAGCTGACTCAGATCTCTGTACAGCTTGGTGCCACCTGGGTGCACCGAGTAAGTGAACTGTGTGCCTCATCTAGAACTTCATCTCGAATACCCCTCTTTGGAACACACAGCCGACTGCTAAATCTTAGGGAACCATCTTCATGAATCTGCAAATCCATCCTCAAACCAGTCTCAACTAACCCTCTAAACTTCTGCAACTGAAAGTCTCCAGCATGTGCAGCTTTAATGCGATCTATAAGAGATGATTGAACTTGCAGCTGGAAGAGCTGTCCGAGCACACCCGGTGTAACTACCTCCAACTCGAGTCTCTAAAGATCATCGAGAATCCCTTTCTGCCAGGTCAGCAACGTGGTTGACAGCCTACAACTAAGAGCATCGGGAATGACGTTCACCTTTCCTGGGTGATACTGTAGATTAATATCGTAGTCTGCCATCAACTACAACTATCTGCGTTGTCTCATATTCAGCTCCTTCTGAGTGAACACGTATTTCAAACTTTTGTGATCCGTGTACACCTCCACTCTTTTGCCTAGCAAGTAATGCCTCCATATCTTTAAAGTGAACACAATGGCCTTTAATTTCAGGTCATGCGTGAGGTAGTTCTTCTCGTGAGTTTTCAGCTGACGAGAGGCGTAAACCACCACTCGACCGTACTGCATCAAAACACAAGCTAAACATTTTCTCGACGCATCACTATGAATAACCAAGCCACCAGAACTGTCTGGCACAGTCAGGATTGGGGCCGTGGTCAACTTCAGTTTCAACAGTTTGAACGCTTGGGTGCACTCCTCCGACCAACTATAAGGCACATCCTTCCGTGTAAGTTTCGTCAAGGGTTCTGCTGCTCTGGCGAAATCTTGGACAAACTGCCGATAATACCCAGCTAATCCCAGGAAGCTTCTTATCTCAGCAACTGATTTCGGCGTCATCCAGTCTTTGATAGATTCAATTTTCGCTAGATCCACTGAAATATCGTCACTCAAAATGACATGCCCCAGAAATTGCACCTTGTAAAGCCAAAACTCGCACTTTCTTAGCTTAGCATAGAGCTTCTCCTCCCATAGAACCTGTAATACAATTGTTGATGCTCGGCGTGCTCTTCTCGACTCCTAGAATAGACTAGAATGTCATCGATGAATACAACGACAAACTGGTCTAAGTACTTAGAGAAAACCCTGTTCATCAAGTCCATAAATATGGCGGGTGCATTAGTAACACCGAATGGCATCACCAGAAACTCATAGTGGCTATAATGGGTCCGGAAAGCCGTCTTGCATATATCCTCTGCTTTAACCCTTATTTTGTGATACCCTGACCGAAGATCTAGTTTAGAAAATACCCGAGCACCACCCAGCTTGTCAAACAAGTCGTCGATGTGGGGAATGTAATACTTGTTCTTCACGGTCACCCGATTCAACTTATGATAGTCGATGCATATGCGCCAGGAACCGTCATTCTTCTTAACCAGTAACACAAGAGCACCCCACGGGGAAGCACTTGGACGGATAAATCCTTTATCCAGAAGATCTTCTATCTGCTTCTTTAATTCTGCCAACTTAACTGGCGCCATCATGTAGGGAGCTTTGGAAACTGGCGCCGTACCTGGAATCAGGTCAATCGAGAAGCCCAATACGAGAGGCGGGGGTAAAACAGGCAGATCTTCAGGGAACACATCAAGAAACTCTTGAACTACCTCCAGTGTTGGCTTCCCGTCTATCTCCATACCGATCAAGGTTGTCGGCTTCGCTCGGAACTTAGCTATTTCCAAAGACTCGCTACTGCCCACAAACACGAACTCCGGATGGTTAAGAATGCGAAATGTCACACTCATAGCCCATCAGTTGATAACATCATGGAACTGCTCAACCAATCCGTCCCCAGAATGGCGTCATAGCTACCAGTCCCAATCAAAAGAAAGTTTGCATAAAATTCTCTACTATAAACCACCACAGGGCATAACCCACACTCTTGGATAGACACAATAATTTCGTTACCCGTATGTATCTCCCAACCCTTGGTCAACGGATCGTGAGGTATAGAGAATGTGTCAACAAACCGTGCAGAAATAAAGCAATGCGTAGCATCCGAATCAAAAAGGATTCTAGCTGGTACACACACAAAAATGAGTGTACCTGCAACCACTTCTCCAGAAGCCTTTGCATGATCGGTGGTCATGGTGAAAGCCCGCCCCTGATTCCGACTTGTACCGGTCTACCTCTTATCGAATAATAGCCGCTGGGATACCAAAGATGGACCTCTTTGAGCTGAAATGCCATACGACGGCTGTTGTTGTCCGGATGCTCCCTACAGTTCAGATCTCTAGGGACAACCACTAATCCTGTGCTCGCTGGATCTGCAAATCAGACACTGCCCCTTGGTTCTGCGACAATCTCTCTGTATGTGCCCTGGCCTCTGGCAATAATCGCCAGAGGTGAGAAGGTACGCTTCATCTATGTAACACCCGGCCTATGAACTGGGATCGCTCCACGAGGGGAAATGGTAGCTCGTGATGGAACTGCATGAGATCTCCTGTCCACCAGCCGCTGGCCCTTGGCCTTATCCGCCAATCTTTCATGTACTTGAGCAGCATATAATACCTGTGCGAAGGTCTGCAGGTCGATGGACGTGATAAGCTATTGCAGCTCGATATCGAGCCCCTGCTGAAACCGTCCGGCCCTGGCGGCTTTGGTGGCTACCATGTATGGTGTGAAGCGACTCAGCCAGTTAAACTCTGCAGTGTAGATATCAACTGAGCGTTCATTTTACTTCAACATGATAAATTTCTCCTCCATCTCGGCCTTGACAATGGCGGGGAAATAGTTATCTAGAAAGCACACAGAGAACGTGTCACATCCGATAGGTTTCTCTAGCCGGCGTTCCTCTACGGACCACCACGTGTGAGCCTCGTCCTCTAGCTGGATCTTCACCATGCTCCCTCTGTCATCGTTAGGGAGCCGAGCGGCCGTCAAAAAGTTCTCCACGTTGATGAGCCATTGCTCGGCCTCAAGTGGATCTGCTGCTCCTATGAAAACCGCTGGGTGCAGTCTCCTGAAATCAGAAACGGTACCAGCCCTAGCCTGTATAGCCGGTACGAGGGCGCCCTCGAGGGCGGTGGGGACAGCTGTAGATCTCTCCAGAGCGGTAATTGCGGTCCATTGCACCGCCTTCAATCCTTCAGCCAAGAGATTGGTCTTCCTCCCTTGAGCCTATGCTAGGGTCGTTAGTGTACTGAAGATCTTCTTGGTACGATCGTAGGAACCGACACTTGAGTAGTTGCCTGAGGAGTCCATATCTCTGAAAGATAATCAAGAAAAGGAATCAGATTCAAGCAAAGATTATAGGATGAATCAACGAGGATTAGAAAAATGAAAAATGAAATGTAAGAAAGCATAAATCAAAGGTGTAACTCAATCTAGGGATCTCTCGACGGAACTATAATTTCATCCAAACCTTGCTTTGATACCAACAAAACTATGTCACGCCCAGCTTCCCAAAAACGGAATGCAAGGGGTAACTAGGCCAGCCATGCTCCTGCGGTCAAGGAATAATCCCGCCGTAGTCACACTTCGGCTTCTAGCATTATATGGTAATCAGTAAACATAGCACCAGAGTAAAGCAAATCACAGTTCACAACTTTATTACATTAAAATAGCAGAGTTCAGGATACATTTATTTACATGAAAGAAATAACTAACTAAGGAAGTAACAGTGTTCTTATAGCAAGAAAAGGGATGGCACTGGTGTCGCGGTCTAAACCTCCGCGATCTCGAATGGTGGATCCTACTCCTGGGCTGGGTCCACTTCGTCCTCTGAGCATGCACACTCAGGTCGTCAGGAAGACACATATAGCAATAAATATATGTGTGTGTGTGTGTGTACAATGTTATTAAACGTGAAATGCACGACAGAATACAGTAACATAAGATTAAGAAATATCAAGTGAAATGAACTATGCAGTATATGCATCATGTCAGCAAACCAGGCAATGTATATGTCACTACTTATCAGACACCAAGTCAAATGAAATCAACTGGTGGAAAGGATACTCATATTTAACAAGAGTCTCGTGCATGCCCGAGACTACGATCCACTATTGTCCGGGACATAACCCTGCAGCCATGCCGCTAGGCCCACGACTTAATATGTGTTTATATATATATATATATATATATATATATATATATATATATATATATATATATATATATCGAATGATCATCCTCTAAGTCACTGTACGTCGCTAAATATGAGTTCAATTCCATCTTGATTTTCCCATTTCCCCAAGTCACAATAATTATAAGTATAGGGTTAATTGTATACAAGTATGTGCCAAATCACGGTCTTACTCATTTTCACTGCACTGTTCACTTTCACTAATCAACACTTATCATTGGCGTACTTGATACAACTAATCAAATACCACTCACGTTCGACAATGAAAAGTTCACTATAAATCACTATGAACATTCGCTATCACTAAAGTATCACGGTCGGGTAAAATACAAGAATGTTGCAACATAGCAAGTTATATGCGATATGAACACTATGCGCCTTATGATTTCAGAAAAAATATATTAATCTACACGATCGTATTTAGACAAAATGTTACAAAAGAGGTAAAAATTAAACTCAAACAGAGATCTAACAAAATTGGTTCCAGGTCAGTTGGGTTTCAGGTTTGCGATATGCGGTCGTTTCAATTTAAGTTTTCATCGCTGGAAATTCAGTTCTTGAACTGAAAGTCCAATTCACGACACATTTTTCACCCTGTTGGAATCATAATTAGCCAAAGCTACAGTTGAGTAAAATTTAGATCTTTTAATTAGGTTTCTAATGCAATAGACGGATTGACAATATCCATTGTGTCCTGGGAGATATATTCTGTTCAAGGTCAGAACATCCGTTCTGTCCCTGCTTGGGACTGCAGTACATTTCGACCGTTTAAAAGGTATTTTATATATCAAACGGCACTGGAATGCAGTGTGACCAGTACCGTAAGAAATATAATTCACTCCTCTATGCTTCTATGTATGGTTCCGCACACTTGCGCATATTAATAGGGAGAAATATGCGTTCCAAAACGAGTAAAGGTAAAGATTCTGGCTCTAGACTGCAGTACAGAGCCATGAATCACCATAGTTTTCAACGTTGCAGATTATAAAAAATTAGAGATAGACTAGAGGGTGATGTAGGTTTATCTGTTGGTTTCGATACGAGCCCTAGAACATTAGGTTACGAGTTGTATTCAGTTTAATATTGATTTTAGAACGAGGTATGTGCGGTGAATTTCAGATTCAACGTCGCCTTTTTGGGGCGTCATTACTTGATGTAAACTTCACTATTTACAACCCAATGTCCGGCATGATGTTCGTTATTAGTAAACGGATCTATCTATAGCAAGTTCCACCATATCCGATTTAGTTATCATTCACAGTTCAAATCAAATACTTAGGGTAGCATTCAGTAAACGATCGAAATACGAGTTTCCTTTAACCAATTGAATTAAATGTTATCCATATAATATCTATGCATTACTAACATAGTAAAAACGACCTAGTCGATAGCACTATAGTTTGCTATGCTATGTCGAAGACAGTTACGATCTAAAATAGTTATGTATATCTAGTTATTACAGGTTTGCTTCGCTTAACGTTTAAAAGAATTATTGCATGATAAATAAGTGAGGGGTTTTACTTGCCTTGAGTCGCTAATATAGAGCGACACTACATGCGGGATTCGACTCGACACACGAAACGATGCGATGCAGGACACGGTGCGTGACGCGTGCGCGATGCGTGGTGACCCGGTACACGACACGGTGACGACGCGGGCGCGATGCGTGGTGACCCGGTACTGGACATGGTGACGACGCAGGCGTGACACGGTAGTGGGCACGGTCTTGGCTCGGTGCTTGATGCGGGTGTGGCACAGTCTTGGCTCGGTGCATGGTGCAGGTGTGGTACAACACGACACGGTACTGGACGCGGTGCTAGGCACTACTGGGCACAGTGTGTGCACTGGACCGGGACACGGGGTAGCACGGAGGTGGGCACGAGCCGCTACACATCTGGGCACGCGGGAGACATAAGGCTGGGCACGGTGGTGGTACAGTAGGTTTTTCGGTTGTGGCTTCATCGGGAGTCGGCGGTGGTACACACACAAATATAACAATTAATACAAAAAAACTCTCTGTAACTTCTTTAAGACATACGCTATTGAAAAGAATAAACCGATATATCTTGTTGATAAATATAGTATCTACTCTCTTATAATCAGCTTTATTATATGGCTCATTCTGAATTCTTCGAGACCGGTTAAGTTTCATCTCAATGTTCTCGTCCAGATAGCGGGAACAAAATGTGATTACTTCATCTAGAAGATAATCTTGCATGATAGAACCCTTTGGTCGATTTCTATTGCGTATATACTTTTTTAGAGTGTAGAGATACCTAAAGAAACATATGTTAAATAAAAAAATAGAAGCATATAAGAAAATAATAATTTTACAAAATGCGTGAAACGAAAAATTCAACGTACCTTTCGACGGGATAAATCCATCGATATTGTACCGGTCCGGCAAACTTAATCTCGGTTGCAAGATAAACTGTTAGGTGTATTATGATATCGAAGAACGACGATGGAAAAATACGCTCAAATTTGCAAAGTATCAATGAAATAGAATTTTCTAGATTCTTCATATTCCCGCCAAAATTTTTGGCACAGAGCTATTTGTTCCCTTATAAAAAAAGGGGAGAGAAAAGAAAGAGGAAAAGAATCCTTATAATTTGGCATCACGTGTTAACACGTGAGCGTTTATATACAAAGCATATAAATGCTGAAAACAAATAACTAAGGGTCAAACTGGCTCACGTGTTAAATACATGAGCGCTCATATGCAAAGCATATAAGTGCTGACTAAAATAAACCTAAAGGCCAAATTGGCCTCACGTGTTAAACACTTGAGCGCTCATATGCAAAGCATATGGGTGCTAAACATAAATAACCAAAGGCCAAACATGCCTTACGTGTTAAACACGTGAGCGCTTATATGCAAAGCACATGAGCGTTGAAAATAAACAGACTAAAACCAACATTAGGGGTCACGTGTTAAACACGTGGGTTCTCTTGCCGCTTTCTTTGGAAGCACTCATATGCAAAGTCTGTGAGCGCCCCAATTTAAATGCTCATATCTGATAGAATTAAATTCTATGTGACAGAATTAAATTCTATTTGGAAAATATTTTCCCTGATCTTTCTAATATGGAAAGATTTTTCTCTAACAGAGAATCTTGAATTTAAAATTCAATGGTGATAAAATATCACCAATTAAACCATCTAATAGAATTAAATTCTATGTAGAATATAATTCCTTGATCTTTCTCAAACTAGAAAGATCTTCTCTGTTAAACAGAGGACTCTTGGATCAAAAATTCAACGGTGATTATAAAATCACCCATCGATCATCTAATAGAATAAAATTCTAATCTTGTTAAACTAACAAAATATTCATATGATAGAATAAAATTCTATCTTAGGAAAATATTTCCTAATCTTATTAAACAGACAAGAAATCTTCTCTGTTAAACAGAGAGCCTTTGGATTAAAAATGCAACGGTGAATAAAATTCACCGTTATTCACCGTTTGATCTAAAAGATCATTTTGATTGATCATGAAATTAATTATGATCTCTCAATGAGAGATTTTCTCAACGAATTGATTTTTCTCTTCTCCTATAAATACAAGCAAAGAGATTAATCAAGGGGGAGGACAGGAGAAAGAAAAAAAAGAGGAGAGGAGACCCCTCCATAAGCTTCTGTAAAAATACAAAAGGCTCTCAAAACAACAGAGAATTTAATTCTCTCAAAGAAGAAGATCTCCCTCCTAAAAACCCTAAGTAAAGAAAAAAGTAGAGATCAAAATATCTCGTTTACCTAACATACCATATCTAAGGGTTTAACCCTTCTCAAAGAATTTAGTTCTTTCTCTGAATCTGAGATCTACAAGACAAGTCTCCCACAAGCAGTGAATTTAATTCTCATCGGGAAGATCTTATTCTTGAGAATCAAATATTCAGGGAAGAACATGAAGAAGATAGAGTCCATAATACTCAAGGAACTTAGTTCCGTCAAATCAAGAACTTAGTTCTTTAAAAATCTGATCCATGATCCTCAAAATAGTGATCATGATGGTCGTTAATGGTCAAAATACCATTAATAGAGGTCTAACCTCTTTTGAAAGTATGAACATGGAAAATATGGAGTTCATAATACTCCAGGAACTTAGTTCCCTCATAAAACAAGAACTTGGTTCTTAAAGAACCTGATCTCAGATTCTCAAAATAATGATCTTGGTCATCGTTAATAGTCAAAATACCATTAACAGATATCTAAGTTCTTTAAAAATATAAATAAAGATTAAATCTCCAAAAGAACTCAGCGCCTCACATGAAACACACGTGAGCGCTAGAAAATAGAAAAGTTTAGTGCTTAGCACTATTGGAGCACCTCACGTGTAAAGCACGTGAGCACCCGCGGATAAAAGCTCGGCGCCTTACGTGAAACACACGTGGGCGTCCAAAACAGAAGGCCAACGCCTCACATGAAATACACGTGAGTGCTGAGTAAAGTGCTCAGCACTTCATATGCAGCCAAAACGGCCAAGTGCTTAGCACTGATTGAGCAGCGTCGAGCGCCTTACGTGAAATACTCATGAGCGCCACAAAAGATTAGCGCTTAGCACTATTATAGCGCCTTACGTGATATACACGTGAGCGTTGTTAGTGATATATACCCTAGAGGCCATTATTTTATCAAACTGGTTTGTATATTACTTAATGGAAGCTTGGGATATACACGGATATAGTAACAGTCTTGCTCGAAATGGTAGTATGCTACCTGGTTTGTTTCTACCTCAACATGTGCATGTGTTTCTTTTAGCATATCGCTTAAACATAATGGTAGAGCCCTTAGGATCTTTGCTTGATTACCAGCGTTGTGATGGCAGTTACACTAGTGGGGGCTGGATAGTCTATAAGCACATCCTATACAGGTCCCTAGTCATAGGATTATCGAGACGGGGCATCAATACTCCAAAGTAGACTAGTGTATACGCTTCTCATCCCAGTAGGGGAGATGGTCTGTCCCATATCCATTAGTACGTCGTACTGGAGATAGTATGCAGGTGCACATTAGATTATGAGTACACTGGGCAGGACTCGTCGGGAACTGTTGGTGGGTATTATACCTATCGTCGGGTAGTAGTTTCCAGGTAACATGAGTACAGCTTAGTCCGTCGACTTGACACTGCTACTTCGCCTCGAGTGTGTTCCCACTATACTTTGATTACTACCCTACCACGACTCAAAGGAGTCGTGCAAACAGGTAGTAGTTGGGTGCAGTCCCGAAGCACTTGGAGGCAATGGCAGTTAGATAAGATTCGTCTCTCCCGGTGTTGGGGGTTGATATCACGCTGTGTTCGGAAGGCCATTACACAAAATCCTTGGCCAAGGCAAGCAAGATTTACTGGTAGGTATTCCAGTAGTTTCTCAGGTGTTTTGGGCTACACTCCGACACGACTTATTGCGCTATTAGGGGTCTGACGATTACCGCCCCCTAGGCCTGATATGCGATACTCTTAAACGAACAGACTAGACTGTACGGAGATTGTCATATACAGGCTCAGTAGGAGTTCGGATGAGTTAGCTCATCGGCCTTCTTATCGACACATATCTCGGTAGCCATCATGTGCAGCTAGTACCACTTGCGGCTTGTGATTAAACCCACTGTTAGCGTAGTATCGAGTCTTTAGAGTCCCACACAAAGGGTTTCCCTGCACCGGGCAAAAGGTGTAGAGGCCGTATGGTTTTACGGTAGGGCTTCGATCACGAACGTGCACTTGTGCGCGTATGATGATCGGGAGGATAACACTAGTGGGCTTTGGCTTAAGCCGGATCCTACTATTATATTGATGGATTATTTTCTCCTCTTTGTATTCGTATTCTTCGCAATGCGGATACGGATATGTATATACAGATGAGGGGCATTGATTGTCGCACGCTTTCGCATTGTCGTTTTTCAAAGAATTTAAAGTTAACCGCAATCAAGACGGCGTCGCGTGTAGCTAGCCGCGATGAGTACGGGCCGTCCGCAGGGTAACTGTGCGTTTTTGCGTTCTTGTTATGACGAGTTAATGCAAGGGTCGGAAATGTTCGATTCTAACTGTAACAACTCCATTTTTAGTGTACAGAAATTTGCTTAAAAATTAATATATACTTAGGGTATTTACTTTTGCTGTGATTACGTTAAGTAATTAATTAGCTCTTTAATTAAAAGAAGGAGCTTGTAGCTCATAGGTAATACTTTGCACTGCTGAACCAAGCCACTAGAGTTCAAATCCCATACCCCACATTATTTTTTAATATTGTTTTATTTTGAATTTTTAGAATACCAAGAGTGTACACGTGCATATCTCACAAAAAACCCCACTATACCTGAAAAACCAACTGTGCCAGGGGGTTACTGAAGAGTCGGGGAGCATTCCGGTCACCGGACTCGGCCGGGATCGGCCGAGTCGGCCGGCGACACGGCGGACTCGGGTCGGCGCCGCCGGCCGGACTCGGCCGGACCGCCGAGTCGTCAACAGAGAAAAGGTGGCTATTGGTCTCCCCTATACACCTGCATAGTTTAATTACTTAGACCAGTACCAGAGACTCCTTAAAACCCTAATTACTATGTTTTAATACATTTTATTACAATTTAATACAATTTTTCTTTACAACCTTTCACCTACCCTAACCCTAACCTAACCCTATAAATACAACCCCTAAACACTACCCCCTCAACCTAAAATTCTGAGCAAACTCTCAAGAAATTCCTAGAAACCCTAGTGTGCATTTGAAGTGAACAAAGAGGCGAAGCTCCGGCAAATTTTTCGGCGACAACCCTAGGAGTTTCCGGTGACGAAACGGCGCACCGGAAACTACGTCCACTCCCTCTCCCTCTCCACTTTAAGCTAAACCCGTAAGTCCCACCTTCACCCTTCTCTACTCTTTCTGAAAATACGAAATTCTAAAACCCGACAGAATCGGAGCAAATCTGATTTCCGATTCGGTTTTCCAAAAATCTCACTTCTCCTTTAATACAATCTTGTTAAACCATTATATGTTGACTATTAAACACTAACTAATTATATTGAACAAGTTCCATATCAAAAGAAATTGCTATTTCTATTTTACCGTACTTTTTCATTAAAATACCATATAGTTTCAATTTTCGACATTTAAACATCACAAACCTGCTATACCTTTAAGTAGATCACGAGATAATGACCTACCTCCTTACAACACTCATATGAAATATAGCACAATACCTTTCGGGAACATAGAATACGGGAAAACGAAACATTTCAAATAAATACCATTACTATTAAAACCATTTTCTAAAAGATTAGTATTTTACACAAATCTTTGCAAAGCGCTGCTATAACCTATTTTGGGGAACCCGACTGGGATGGTGCGGATTATCGCACATCCCTGGGCTTAGTAGTGCGAGATGCATACCTCCGCAAGGAGCATTCGGTCTCGAGAGATTTAAAATACGACATCTTAAGAAAATGAGATTTTTAGAAATATAAAATATATATTAAAATTATTTTTATATAATTATGTATATATGTAACATTAAAAAAATATCTATTTTGAAATAATATAAATATTCTAACTCTTTTCAAAAATCGCAAGAATCACTTTACATTAATATACCATGAATTCCATACAAGTCAATATTACCAATAAATACCCTTTATTATGAATTTAGGATATTTTCACTAGAAATATCACAATTATAAAATCTACATTCATGATAACTCTAAAGACGATAACTAAATACTTGGGGAGTATTTTGAAAATTATACAAAAGTATTTTTACATAAAACCCCCTCAAGTTCTATAAATTACCCTAAGAACCCTAGTAAACATAGGTTTAAGCGGGACCAATCTCTTGAGCTTCAGGGAGCCGGAGAAGTGGGTGCTTGCCTATCTAAGGTAGACAACTTAACAACGGTGTTATCAATACGGTAATCGTCTTTGAAAAATACAGAAATCCTGCCGCACATGTGCAGCGGCTACCGATAACATCAAAACCATCAGGACTTCAATTTACTTTTCTAATTGTCTGACTCAGACTGAGTCTCATTAATAAACTGACTTGAATATGATTCAAGTACAATCTGCAATTTACAATCTACAATATTACAATTCAACATGAATCCATTCAATCTATATTGACTGAACCGAACCATGAATATACTTCCATTTATATGATTCTCCAGTTATATCCATTCTACAGTTACATCCATTTACTGATATCATGGTTTCGGTAAGTCATCCAATTATACAATCTATACAGTTTACAAAACAAGACAATGCAATACAACTATACAAACAAGACATCTCGGGGTTTAAGGGATAGATTGGTACGGAAGGTGTTAGAAGTGGCACGAGATAGTAAGATTAAGACACCTAACCTATATTCCGTTGCTGTTGTACCGTGGCCCAACGGTTCCTCGTACATTCCGTTTGCCCTAGTCTCTAGCATATAGAGACTCCTCTCGTATACACTGGCATCCTTCTGTACCAAGCTACAAACAACAACGTTAACACCACATTATAACAATATAATACAACTTTAAAAGCTACCTTCTTATTCTGTTTATTCTATTTCTCCCTTATCTTTGGGACTTACCGAGCGATCTGTTCGCTGACGACATTCTCTTCTTTCTTCTTTGAATGTCGTCAGGTGATCTGGACACGTCAGAGATCAAGCCCGTCGCTGAAGACTTGGACCATTTCGTTGAAGACACAGATCTTTAGTTCATTGTACACTTTTATTTCAGTACCTTTCCTTTTCTGTTATGCCATTGTTTAGGCATTGCTTTATTTCAGTTGTATTTACATTTCCATGCATTATACAGAAAGAATGTGAATAAATAAAGTTGTTGTTTTATTATATCGTGTCTCTTATGCATTTACTTTTATATTGCTTAGATACGCTTAGCGTATTTACTTCACAGTAAATACGTAGCGGTCTCGTCGCGTCCTCTACCCATATACTGGAAAGAGAGGCGTGACAGGTTTTGTTGGTGGCCCATACAGGCCAGAGCTGTATAAAACTCTATTATGCAGTTCTGTTCTGCGTGAACAACCTAAGCAATATAAAAACACAAGAACCGGCTACTAAAACATTCTTTACAATTTATACTTCTTGAATCTCATCATTTCATATACTTTGAATCTGTCCTAACCTAAATCTTTCTTTCAAAGGTGATGCATTCACCAAACAACACAAGAACCAACTTCAACAACACTCCACTACCACTACCAATCATACCTACTGTTCCTGCTCCATCCACCGAGCAAACGGTTCTGCTTGAGGCAATCCGCAACCTCCTAGAGAGACAGCAGCAGCTCTTGAACCGTCCCGAGACTGAAGCACCTGGGGTGAAGTAATTCAGAGCTTTGCATCCCAAACAGTTCTCCGGAAAGGGAAGCCCACTAGAAACTGAAGAATGGGCACAAAGTATAGAAGATGATCTAGCAGCGGCACAAGTGCTAGATATAGCTTGGGTTCGTGTGGCAAAATTACAGCACACGGACAATGCACGGAACTGGTGGAAGGCGGAAGAAAGCCATCTTGATCAGCCCATTGAATGGAAGACTTTTCGCAATAGGTTCGACGCGAAGTACTTCCCTGAGACTGGCAGGTTCGACATGGAACAACAGTTTATTCATCTGCAACAAGGTTCGATGTGGATCAAGTAGGTAGATGAGTATGGCGCTGAGTTCACTATGCTCAGTCGGTAAGATATGTCTCAAATAATTTAATTTTTTTAAATATCACTTACTACACAGCTAACACAATCCTTTAAACAGATTCGCGGCACATTTGATACCGACGGACGAGATCAGAGACCGTCGATTTCAACAAGATTTGGACACAGAAATCCAGGCTGCACTAGCCACAGGGAAATTTCCGACTCATGAGGACGCTCTGACAGCTGCCCGCAGTTATGAGGCAGTGATAAAGGCGAGGGGCAGACCTCGGTCTGCAGGAGTTAAACGCCCTGTCAACCAGATGATAGGAGGAGCCTCGTCCAGGCCACCTTTTGTGCCAAGGCGACCGGGAGTACCGAACCATCGTCCCAGCCCAGCCTTTTGTACCTACTGCAAGAGATCTGGACATGTGATGCAAGACTGCCGGCGAGCCAACCATCTTTGCTTAGTCTGCTGCTCAGCTGCTCATGATATTGGATCTTGTCCTTATAGACAAAATCCAATTGCTGCACCCAAGCTAGCAAACACTTACCCACAGCGCCCAGCCATCCAAGCACCTGCTCCAAGATTTGCACTACCTGCTCCACCATCTAGGGGACCACAAGCTGCACCACCTCCTCGTCAGTTCTATCAAGCTCAAAGGAACGTTACGAGGAATGCTCCTCGGGCCAGGAGGAATGTACCAAGGCGCCAGGCTTTCACGATGACCGTGGAAGAAGCTAAGGCCACTGGCCAAGTTATCACTGGTAACCATTTCTTCTCAACCTTTATTTCAGTCTTGCTACTTATCTACATACATTTTCCCATACCTAAAACATATCCCATTACCTTAGGTACAATCTTAGTATCCTCAATACCTGTACTAGCACTGTTCGATACTGGAGCATCTCACTGCTTTATGTTGCAACAGTTCGTCCGAACCCATGCGATTCCAGTCACACCGCTTGTATCCAGCTGGAATATCAGTTCAGGAAATGGCGTTCTAAAGGAAACAATAGGATACATCTTGTATGCAGTAGTCGTCTGCAGCAGAGAGTTCTATGCTGACTTCAAAGTGCTGGACATACCGAACTTCGATGTGGTTCTAGGTATGGATTGGCTTGGAAATTTTTATGCTACCATCGACTGTCGTCAAAGGAGGGTAGTATTCGAGATTCCAGACCATCCGGTCTTCTATTTCAAAAGCGGAGACCGTACTCTGGAGCCAAGTACATACAAAGCGAAGCCAAGGGAAGCAATAGTTGCAGCAGCTCAAGCGGAGGAAGAATCAAGGCCAGATGTGGTTCGAGAGTTCGACGACGTGTTTCCTGACGATATATCAGGTTTGCCTCCCGGTCGAGCTCTTGAATTCAGCATTGATTTAGTACCAGGAGCACAACCGGTGATCAAAGCACCTTATCGATTAAGTCCGGAAGGTTTGAAGGAAGTCCGGACACAGTTGGACGAATTACTGGCGAAAGGATGGATTCGTCCCAGCACTTCAAGTTAGGGATCACCTGTACTACTTGCGAAGAAGAAGGAAGGTTCATACAGAACGTGCATCGATTACAGAGCCTTGAACGAAGTCACTATAAAGAACAAGTA
Organism: Agapanthus africanus; assembly: GCA_030015575.1. Lineage (NCBI taxonomy): Eukaryota > Viridiplantae > Streptophyta > Magnoliopsida > Asparagales > Amaryllidaceae > Agapanthus > Agapanthus africanus. Next base: position 107,820,815 of record CM057338.1, on the reverse strand, counting down.
TCCACTCCCACGCATCGTCGATTTATTCGATCAGCTAAGTGGATCTTGTGTTTTCTCTAAATTGGATATTCGTTCAGGTTATCATCAGGTGAAGGTCAAGGAAGCTGATATTCATAAAACAGCTTTCAAACTCGCTATGGTCATTACGAATTTCTAGTGATGCCATTTGGAGTGATCAATGCACCAGCAATATTCATGAACCTAATGAATCAAGTTTTCCGGGAGTACTTAGACAGGTTTGTTGTCATCTTCATCGACGACATCCTGGTGTATTCTAAGAGTCGGAAAGAGCATGCCGAGCACCTACTAATTGTCCTGGAAACTCTTCGTCAACATCGGTTATATGCTAAATATAGCAAGTGCGAGTTTTGGCTAAATCAAGTTGGTTTTCTTAGACATATCGTATCAGGTGAAGGAATCTCTGTGGATCCAGCGAAAGTTTCAGCAGTTAGCGAATGGCCGACACCAAAGTCAGTGAAGGACATTCGAAGTTTCTTGGGTCTAGCTGGATATTACAAAAGGTTCATTGAAGGCTTTTCAAAGATAACAACACCCCTGACCAAGCTCATACATAAAGATGAAGATTTTGTGTGGTCAGAAGCATGCGAACAAGTTTTCGTAGAACTCAAGTCAAGATTGACATCAGTGCCTATTCTCGTTATACCGGATCAATCTGGAGGATTCTTAGTGCATTGCGATGCATCTGGTAAGGGATTAGGATGTGTTCTACATCAGCATGGTAAGGTTGTGGCTTATACTTCAAGACAGCTGAAGACTCATGAGTGCAATTATCCGACGCATGATCTGGAGCAAAGTTGGCAGCCGCCATCTTTGCTCTCAAGATTTGGCGCCATTATTTATTTGGTGAACGAGTGAACATATACACAGATCACAAGAGCCTAAAATATGTGTTTACTCAGAAGGAGTTGAATATGCGATAGAGAAGATGGTTAGAACTCATGGCGGACTTTGACATCAACCTGCAATATCACCCAGGGAAGGTGAATGTGGTTCCAGATGCTCTTAGTCGCCAACCATTAGCAATGCATCTCACCGCTCAGTGGAAGCTTCAACAAGACTTGCATCAGATGGAGATTGAAGTAGTCATGTCAGGTAACACTTCAAGTTTGATGAATTTACAAGTTCAATCAACCATTGTCAATCAGATCAAAGCAGCTCAAGTAAGTGATGCTAAGTTGCAAAAGATCAGAGAACAAGTGGAGAATGGACTCATAACAGACTTCATCATCCATGAAGATGGATCTTTGAGATACGGCAGCAGATTATGTGTACAAAAAGGTCCTGTTAGGGAAGAGTTAATGAAAGAAGCTCACAGCTTTCCCTACTCAGTACCCTGGAGGTACCAAGATGTACAAAGATCTACGTCAGAATTATTGGTGGCATGGAATGAAGCGTGAAGTAGCCAGAAGCGTCGCAAAATGCTTGGTGTGTCAGCAAGTAAAGGCTGAACATCACAGGACTGCTGGATTACTTCAACCGTTACCAATCCCAGAATGGAAGTGGCAACACATCACGATGGATTTTGTGACTGCTCTTCCTCGCAGCACAAAGGGTAACGATGCCGTATGGGTCATTGTGGATCGACTCACAAAGTTGGCTCACTTCATCCCATTTCGAGTTGGCCAATCAACTGAGACACTAGCAAAGAAGTATATGGAGGTAATAATTTACTTAAGATTTAAACTCTTCATAATGTACTATATCTGATACCCATGAACTCATACAGAAAATTGTGAGACTTCATGGAGTACCGGTCTGCATTGTCTCCGATTGTGACACGAGGTTCCGATCGCAATTTTGGCAGAGTTTGAAAGCAAGCTTGGGAACAAGTCTGAACTTCAGCACAGCTTATCATCCATAAACAGATAGTCAGTCTGAGTGAACTATTCAGATCTTGGAGGATATGCTCAGAGCATGTATGTTAGACTTCAAAGGATCGTGGGAAGATCACCTACACCTTGTGGAGTTTTCGTACAACAACAGCTACCAAGCAAGCATAGGAATGACACCTTTTGCAGCACTGTATGGAAGGAGGTGTCAATCGCCATTAAGTTGGGACGACATCGGAGATAGGGAACTTCTTGGACCAAAGATGATAGTAGCGACTGTTGATGTGGTTCGTACTATCAGGGAAAAGATGCGCATAGCCCAAGATCGACAGAAGCACTGGGCTAATGCAAAGAGACGTCACTTGGAGTTCTAGCCAGGAGATCACGTATTCTTGAAGATATCTCCGAACCACGGAGTGATCCGATTTGGAAGACGGGGTAAGCTTAGTCCGAGATACATTGGACTGTTCGACATACTCGAACGAGTCGGTGAAGTGGCATACCGTTTAGCACTTCCACCTTTATTGGAAGGAGTGAATAATGTGTTCCACATATCCCAACTCAGAAGATATGTGAGTGACCCCAGCCATGTTCTTGATCATTCCGAGCTCACTATACAGCATGACTTATCTTGTGAGCAACAACCTGTGGAGATCCTGGACAGAAAAGTGAAGACACTTCGGAACAAGGAAGTCAACTTGGTTCGAGTAATGTAGAGAAAAGGCACTCCAGGAAAGTCCACTTAGGAAAGGGAAGATGAAATGCTTGCAAGATATGCTCACCTCTTTGTAAACTAGTCCTCAAATAAAAGTTGCAAATTTCGAGGACAAAATTTTTGTAAGGAGGGTAGACTATAACAACTCCATTTTTAGTGTACAAAAATTTGCTTAAAAATTAATGTATACTTGGGGTATTTACTTTTGTTGTGATTACTTTAAGTAATTAATTAGCTCTTTAATTACAAGAAGGAGCTTGTAGCTCATTGGTAATACCTTGCACTGCTGAACCAAGCCACCAGAGTTCAAATCCCATACCCCACATTATTTTATAATATTGTTTTATTTTGAATTTTTAGAATACCAAGAGTTTACGCGTGCATATCTCACAAAAACCCCACTACACCTGAAAAACTAACTGTGCCAGGGGGTTACTGAAGCGTCGGGGAGCATTCCGGTCACCGGACTCGGCCGGGATCGGCCGAGTCGGCCGGACCGCCGAGTCGTCAATAGAGAAAATGTGGCTTTTGGTCTCCCCTGTACACCTGCATAGTTTAATTACTTAGACCAGTACCAGAGACTCCTTAAAACCCTAATTACTATTTTTTATTACAATTTAATACAAATTTTCTTTACAACCTTTCACCTACCCTAACCCTATAAATACAACCCCTAAACACTACCCCCTCACCCCAAAATTCTGAGCAAACTCTTAAGAAATTCCTAGAAACCTTAGTGTGCATTTGAAGTGAACAAAGAGGCGAAGCTTCGGCAAATTTTCCGGCGACAACCCTAGGAGTTCCCGGCGACGAAACGACGCACCGGAAACTACGTCCACTCCCTCTCCCTCTCCTCTTTAAGCTAAACCTGTAAGTCCCACCTTCCCCCTTCTGTACTCTTTCTGAAAATACGAAATTCTAAAACCCGACAGAATCGGAGCAAATCTGATTTCCGATTCAGTCTTCCAAAAATCTCACTTTTTCTTTAATACAATCTTGTTAAACCATTACATGTTGACTATTAAACACTAACTAATCATATTGAACAAGTTCCATATCAAAAGAAATTGTTATTTCTATTTTACCGTACTTTTTCATTAAAATACCATATAGTTTCAATTTTCGACATTTAAACATCACAAACATGCTGGACCTTTAAGTAGATCATGAGGTAATGACCTACCTTCTCATAACACTCATATGCAACATAGCACAATACCTTTCGGGAACATAGAATACGGGAAAACGAAATATTTCAAATAAATATCATTACTATTAAAACCGTTTTATAAAAAATTAGTATTTTACACAAATCTTTGCAAAGCGCCGCTATAACCTATTTTGGGGAACCCGACTGGGATGGTGCGGATTATCGCACATCCCTGGGCTTAGTAGTGCGAGATGCATACCTCCGCAAGGAGCATTCGGTCTCGAGAGATTTAAAATACGACATCTTAAGAAAATGAGATTTTTAGAAATATAAAATATATATTAAAATTATTTTTATATAATTATGTATATATGTAACATTAAAAAAATATCTATTTTGAAATAATATAAATATTCCAACTCTTTTAAAAAATCGCAAGAATCACTTTACATTAATATACCATGAATTCCATACAAGTCAATATTACAAATAAATACCCTTTATTATGAATTTAGGATATTTTCACTAGAAATATCACAATTATAAAATCTACATTCATGATAACTCTAAAGACGATAACTAAATACTTGGGGAGTATTTTGAAAATTATACAAAAGTATTTTTACATAAAACCCCCTCAAGTTCTATAAATTACCCTAAGGACCCTAATAAACATAGGTTTAAGCGGAACCAATCTCTTGAGCCTCAGAGAGCCGGAAAAGTGGGTGCTTGCCTATCTAAAATAGACAACTTAACAACGGTGTTATCAATACGGTAATCGTCTTTGAAAAATACACAAATTCTGCCGCCCATGTGCAGCGGTTACCGATAACATCAAAACCATCAGGACTTCAATTTACTTTTCTAATTGTCTGACTCAGAATGAGTCTCATTAATAAACTGACTTGAATATGATTCAAGTACAATTGACAATCTACAATCTGCAATCTACAATATTACAATTCAATATGAATCCATTCAATCTATATTGACTGAACCGAACCATGGATATACTTCCATTTACATGATTCTCCAGTTACATTCATGATTCTATAGTTACATCCATTTACTGATATCATGGTTTCGGTAAGTCATCCAATTATACAATCTATACAGTTTACAATACAAGACAATACAGTATAACTATACAAACAAGACATCTCGGGGTTTAAGGGGTAGATTGGTACGGAAGGTGTTAGAAGTGGACGAGATGGTAAGATTAAGACACCTAACCTATATTCCGTTGCTGTTGTACCGTGGCCCAACGGTTCCTTGTACATTTTGTTTGCCCTAGTCTCTAGCATATAGAGACTCCTCTCGTATACACTGATATCTTTCTGTACCAAGCTACAAACAACAGCGTTAACACCACATTATTACAATATAATACAACTTTAAAAGCTACCTTCTTATTCTGTTTATTCTATTTCTTCCTTATCTTTGGGACTTACCGAGCGATCTGTTCGATGATGACATTCTTTTCTTTCTTCTTTGAATGTCGTCAGGTGATCTGGACACGTCAGAGATCGAGCCCGGCGCTGAAGACTTGGACCATTTCGTTGAAGACCCAGAGCTTTAGTTCATTGTACACTTTATTTCAGTACCTTTCCTTTTCTGTTATGCCATTATTTAGACATTGCTTTATTTCAGTTGAATTTACATTTTCATGCATTGTACAGAAAGAATGTGAATAAATAAAGTTGTTGTTTTATTATATCTTGTCTCTTGTGAATTTACTTTTATATTGCTTAGATACGCTTAGCGTATTTACTTCACAGTAAATAAGTAGCGGTCTCGTCGCATCCTCTACCCGTATACTGGGAAGCGGGGCGTGACACTAACCTAAGTGTTTGTATATGCAATGTATAAGTTTTTTAGGAATAGATAAGTTAGTGTAAGTTAGGAAAGTTCGTACTCAATCCTTTGTGCCGGGCTTGACTATTGAAACTAGAGTAATAAGCAACAACGTGGATTAGGATGCTTAAGCACGGTATTTGTGAAATCCGGCTTATTGACCCTTATCCATCCATTCTTGTCTCTTGACTTTCGCCTCCGGCCAAATCGAACGCAACCGGTCACGATTAGGGATCAATGATACCTTGGTAAGGTAGGATACCTAACGGAGCGCTTGCGTAAGGTTTGGACGGAGTTCAATTAGCAAATATCGGGCAAAGGAAATGAGCAAATGGAATTCCTAACTTACATAACCATTCTTTTTCCTAACAACACCATTATTTACGAACCATCAAAACAACAAAAAGAAAGAGAAAATGAAATTATAAAAAGAAAAGAATAAAATAACATTGCAAGTAAGAAAATGGCAAGAATTAAAATAGCAAGTAAGTAAATGGCAAGAAATAAATACTAAGAACCCAAGTGCAAAAATGAAAGCTTTATTAAGTCCAAATGATGATACAAACCATGAGTTCAATAACCAAAACTTAAACTTGCAAGCTCAATGAAGAGGTTGCAAGATAAAGAGAAGGCAAAGAACTCAAGGCAAACTACTATGTACAAGAACTAAAAAAAATAGAAAGAGAAAGAGTGAACTATACCTCAAAGTATATCCAAGTATATGTATTGTATCCCTTCCCTTGCTCACTAATCAGTACTTATAGGCACAAAATAAGTTTAAACAAACAATATAATAAGGATGATGTGACAGCAAGGGATGGACAGAAGAAAAATTAAGCTCATTGGGCTTGATAAGACCGGCGGTGCCGGGCTTTAGGGACATGTCGCCGGTCTACTTGATGAGTTTGGGGCTTGTGTTGGTTCTGTGATGATGTGTTTTCTCGACAATTCCACTGGTGCTGTTTGATTTGTCTATATGAATCTGGTCTACATTCAGGGATTTGGAGGGAAACATGTAGCTTTATATCACATCACAACTTTTTGCATTTATCATTCTTGTCCCCCATGTGTGCTTACTACTTGCACAAGTCATCATTTGTGTGTGCCAACTTGTGTAAGGCAGCCCCCCTTGGTGTTAGTGTATATGCCCTAGAGGCCATTTTTGTATCATACTAGTTTGTATATTACTTAATGGAAACTTGGAATATTCACGGTTATATTAACAGTCTCGCTCAACATAGTAGTATGCTACTTGGTTTAGGTCTATCTTAATATGTGTATATGTTAGCATATCGCGAATACATATTGATAGAGCCCTTAAAATGTTGCTTGACTATCAGCGTTGTGATAGCAATCACACTAGTGGGGGCTGGATAGTCTACAAGCACATCCTTTTTCAGGTCCCTAGTCGTAGGATTATCGAGACAGGGCATCGATACTCCGGAGTAGACTAGTGTGTACGCTTCTCATCCCAGCAGGGGAAATGGTCTGTCCCACAGCCATTAGTACGTTGTACTGGAGATAGTATATAGGTGCTCGTTGGGTTACGGGTACACCGGACAGGACTCGCAGGGAACTGTTGGTTGGTATTATACCCGTCGTCAGTTAACAGTTCCTAGGTGACATGAGTACAGCATAGCCCGCAGACTTGACACTTCTGCTTCGTCTCGAGTGTGTTCCCACTGTTATTAGATTGCTACCCTACCACGGCTCAAAGGAGTCGTGCAAACTTGTAGCAGTTGGGTGCAGTCCCGAAGCACTTGGAGGCTGTGGCGGTTAGATAGGATTCATCTCTCCCGGTATTGGGAGTTGATATCGCGCTGTGTTTGGAAAGCCATTACGCAAAGTCCCTGGCCAGGGCAAACGTGATTTACTGGTGAGTTTTCCAGTAGCTTCTCAAGGTGTAATGAGCTTCACTCCGACACGACTTATACAGATTTTAGGGAACTGACGCTTGCCGCCCCCTAGGCCTGATATGCGATAGTCTTAGACGAACAGACCGGACTGTACAAAGATTGTCACATCAGACTCAGTAGGAGTTCGGATGGGTTTCCTCATCGGCCTTCTTATCGACATCTACCTGGGGAACGTTACGTACAGCTAGTGCCGCTTGCGGTCTGTGGTTAAACCTACTGCTAGCGTAGTATCGAGTATTTAGAATCCCACACAGAGAGTTTCCCTACTTCAGGCGAAACGATATAGAGGTCGTATGGTTTTACGACAGGGTTCGGACACATACGTGTTTTTATGCACGTACGATGTTCGGACAGTTTTTACTAGCAAGTTTAAGCCAGGTTCTAGTATTGGATTATTGGATTTATACAGTCTCAGTTTTTCCGTATTTTCACGGATAGGAGGGGCGTTCTCGTAAATACTCGAGAAGCTTCTAGAAGAAAGGTGACTCATTATGCTTTAATTCATTTATGAATTAAGCTTAATGAGGTGGAGGAGATGATGTGATTTGCATTAATTATATCATGAGTCATGAGGTGATTCACCTCAAAGTAATTAATGAAGCATGGTTGATATTTTGAGATATTATTTCTAGATATTTTTTATGCTTCATTATTTATCCAAATGACTTATGATATTTATTCATTCTCACTCACACATTCTCTCTCCTCAAGCTCTCTCTCTTCAACCCTAACCCTAATCCTCTCATGTGTTGAGATCCCAAGGGTTAGCAAGACTAATAGATCCCTAATCCTCTTCTATACCCTCTAGGTTACCTTGATTAGCACTCATAGTCACCTAGTTACCTCAAGTGAGAGGTTAAAGCTTGGAGAAGTAGCTCTCGGGTGGATCTTCTATCACATCGAGGAGGCCGACGAGGAGGTGATCAACAAGAACAAGAAGAACTTGATTCATTAGGTATAATCATCTATCATAGTAGCTAATCACTTCTATATAGTTGTTAGTTAGGGTTTAGCAAAGATCCGTAAAGTTAGTCAATGTTAGTTTAAATAAAATGATTGTTTTACCTATTCCGCCTCCCTCCATCATGTGGGGTGTCTAACGTCGACTTACAGTGGTATCAGAGTCTCGCTAAACCATAACTAACTTGTTAGCAAAGTCGTTAGAAATTCGATCGCAAAACAAACCCGAAAATACAACGTTTTAACCTAGTTTCTGCCGATTTTAAAACGGGGTCTAAAAATTTTTCAGGGACCCTTAAAAATACAAGCAGGGAATTATAAGATTACGGGAGAAATTTGGGATCGTGACTCGGCCAAACCGCCGCGGAACCGCGGCCGATCCAAGCGATCCGCCGCGGATCCGCGGCCGAGTTGAAGCCGAGTCAGCCCAAATTTGCCCAGTAACTCTTCTGTGTTGATGTTGTATTTTCTGGGATGTTTTGTTTCTGCTCAGGTTTCAGGTGCACAGAGAATTATTTGGAGTAGAATCATTTGTGTTTGCTTGATCGAAGTTCTAAGATATTTGGCTAACTTGATTATTTCTCCGATGTGTTTAATGTGTTCGTAAACCTCCCCTAACTGCTAGTATGTCGGTTAGCAGGGGGTTGCACATTTCTGTAATGTTTTTTACTGGTTTGTGATTGTGAACTTGTTGGATTGTCGTGAATGGATAGCCGGGAATGTGAGACGAGTGTTTCTTTCATTCAAATGTAATTTATAAATTGTTGTAATATTCTTTTGGGGGGCATATCCGGGTTGAGGTTGTAGCCACCGTTGTATTATTTCATTTACTGTTTTCTGCTCCTAAATAGACCCAAGATGGGGTGCACAAACTACCGGGTACTTTGAAGTGTTTAGTGGCCTACTCATGTTGATGAGGGAGACCGCTTCACTTCGGGTACTTGGCGGGTAGTTTACCGTACCCGTAGGGGTCTAGGGTGGGGTTTTGGCTATTCATCGTGACTGTGTAATCCGTCTTTCTTTGCAGGCTCAAAAGAAATGCAGATTCGTAGAAAATCCAATATGTTCATCTGTTATCTAGAATACTTATTATTGCGTCTGACGAATGTACAATATCTATATATGATATCTATTAGGCGTCGCTTATGTTTTGCTCCCGCGCTATCCCAGCCCCCGCTCTGTCGTTAGTTAAGTAACCTAACGGGTGAATGACGGGACCCAGTGGCGAATGCGGATGGTATAAGAGGACGTTGTATTTTTATTGTTTTCTACAATGATAGGTTAATTGATGGGACGCATTATATTAATGCAAAGAAAATAAACCAAAGTTGAATCGTTGGAACAGTTTAAAAGAAACCACTCGGTTATTTTAAAACAGAAGATATTTTTTAAAATTGTGGAGCTTAAGCCACTCCTTTTAAAAGCTATCAGGTTCCTTCGATCATATAAAGTTCACTACGTTCACGGTTTCGCCAAAAACATTCGTAGCCCTCCGTCATTTCATTTGGGTATTCAGTAGTATTCAAGCTATGTATTTTGACCAACGCCAAGGCATAGTGTTTGGTAGCAGCTGGGTATTCATTTGTTGCATAGATAGATGAGTTGGTTTGGGACAGTCATACTATCATTTGGCCAACGTCAGGGTTATGTACGGATGGGTTCAAATTAACAAGATAATGATGGGTAGAACTTGACATGTGACTTATGACATTTTGACCAATGCCAAGGTCATAAGAGCATGGGGCAGAAATTGATATCGGGAATTTCTAAAAAAACTAAAATTTGCTAAGAGTTGCATACCATTTGGAGTGTGATAATTTTGGTAGGATTCCTTCAGCTTTATCACACGATGATATTTGGATCACGATCCTACTGTGAGTATCCGCTACTCATCAGGAGATTCTTCACTTAACGATCAATGCTATAAACCAAGTAGGTGTCGAGAAAGGTGTCAGCAGGGCTATGCCCCCAGAGAAAAGAGGTTATTTAATTAAGGAACTTCGCGAAAGCATCGTAAAACCTCCCTCGAAGTACCGACACCGGCCTGGCTGAACTGTTAAGCAAGAATTGTACGGTGAGAATAATCTTGACTAGTTCTTCCTTTTTGGTTCGAGGAGGGATTCGAGAAACAGTGGGAGCCATCCTGTTTAGATAAACTAAAAACCACTCTAAACTTGTAAGAGCATCATGCTAAAGTGTTCCCTCTCTCTCTTTGCAGCGACCCAGAACATGACAGGCCTTAAGTTACTATTAGATAAAAATATTTTGACAGGGCCAAACTATAAAGATTGGTTCCGGAATGTTAAGATGGCTATTACTTATGATAAATTGGGGTATGTCCTTACCACTAAGGCACCTACTGTCCCTGGTCCACAATCCAGTGTCGCGGATAAGGAAATCCGCAAGACCTGGGAGATTGATTGCGCGAAGGCCAAATGCATCGTGCTTGCCTCTATGAATAATGAACATCAGAGGAGGCACGAGAATATGGATCTTGAATCTATATTTCTCCACACCAAAGATTTGTATGGAGAGCAATCTCGTATAGCTAGATACGAGACCTCGAAGAACTTGTTTCAGTCGAGGCTGGTCGTCGGATCATTTGTAGGAGAAAATGTCCTTAAGATGATTGGCTATATAGAAGAGCTCGCGGACCTCGGGACGACATTGGAGAACGAACTATATAAAGACTTGGTTCTTCAGTCCCTTCCTTCCATCTACGCCCAGTTTATTCTGAATTTTAACATTCAAGGAAAAGAAGTTGAACTTCTAGAACTCCTTAACATGTTGAGGAGTGCAGAGGGCACCTTGCAGAAAGTAAGGGAAACACCCACTATGTTTGTTCGTGGTGCTTCCTCTTCCGGGTCCAAGGCTAGGGCCAAAGGAAGGAAGAAGAAGGCCGCTACCAAACCAAGAGGCGGTGTTGGTAAGGTGGGAGTTAAGGGAAAGGCAAAGGTTGCGGTGCCAGTAGTGGCAAAGGACGAGTGCTTCCACTGTCGTAGGAAAGGCCATTGGAAGAAAGATTGCAAAGCTTGGATTGCCAAGAACCAGGACCCGAAGCAAGCTGTGGCTTTACTTCAAGTGTGTTTGTAATTGAAAATTGTCTGTCAATCAACTCTACTTCCTGGGTATTGGATACCGGATCAGGATCTCAAATATGCAATTCATTGCAGGCACTGAGAAACCGTAGAGTTCTGAAGGTTGGTGATATAACCCTCCAGGTTGCTAACGGAGCTAGCGTGGGTGCTATGTCCGTAGGGGATTATCACCTTGGATTGACGAGTGGACATATTTTGGTTTTGCGCAACTGTTTTTGTGTACCTAGTTTAACGTGTAATATCATATCAGTATCGTTGTTATCAAAAGAAGGTTATGATTTCACGTTTGTAAGCGATGTTGTTAACATCCACCTTAATAATGGTTTGATTGGGTCCGGTACAATAGATAACGGTATATACGTGTTAAACCAATTACAGATTTTCAATGTCCAGAACACACTAAAAAGAAAGTCTCCAGATATAAATAAGGCTTTCTTATGGTATTGTAGACTAGGTCACATCAATGAGATAAGGTTAACTAAGTTAAATAGAGAACGATATTTGGATCCGTTCGAATATCAATCTTATGCAACTTGTCAATCATGTCTCAAAGGAAAGATGACAAAAACTCCATTCACTGGACATGGAGTAAGAGCGAGCGAGCTTTTAGGACTCATACACAGCGATGTATGTGGTCCAATGTCTACACATGAAAGAGGTGGTTTTTCATATTTCATTACTTTTACGGACGATTACTCTAGGTATAGATTCATTTTCTTAAAGAAACATAAATCCGAGGCCTTTGAGAAATTCCAAGAATATAAGAATGAAGTAGAAAACCAAACTGGCAAAAGTATCAAGACATTGAGATCTGATCAAGGTGGTGAATACTTAAGTGCTGAGTTCCTGGGTTACCTAAAAGATAAAGGAATTCTCTCTCAGCTTACTCCTCCATACACTCCACAGCATAATGGTGTATCGGAAAGACGGAACCGAACACTATTGGATATGGTACGTTCCATGATGAGTAATGCTGAGTTACCGCGATCTTTCCGGGGTTATGCACTAGAATCAGCTGCGTATCTTTTGAACAGGGCTCCTACCAAGACTGTGCCGACCACGCCATATCAGATGTGGAGTGGGAAGAAACCCTATCTTCAGTATCTGAAGATATGGGGATGTCCAGCTTTTGTTAAAAAGCAGCATGCGGACAAACTCGTGGCACGATCAGTACAGTGTAAGTTTATGGGATATCCAAAGAACTCCAAGGGGTATTTCTTCTATTACGCGAGGAACAAAAGGTTTTTGTTTCTCGTAATGCCCATTTTCTAGAACAGCAGTTTTTAGAAAAGGAAACAAGTGGGAGTGCAATAGAACTAAAAGAAATTCCAGAACCACAAACTACTACAGAAAGTTTGGTAGAACCAGTAGTTCAAGAAGAACAGGATATTCCCGCACCCCTCCGCAGGAGTAGTAGGCCGTCTCATCCACCTGAGAGATACTACGGTTTTCTCATAGATGGGGATAGAGAGGATTGCGTCATTAATAATGATGAACCTACTAGCTTCCAGCAGGCCATCCAGAGCGGCGACTCGGTACGATGGTTGGATGAAATGCGGACCGAGATGGAGTCCATGTACACCAACAAAATATGGACTTTGGACTTTTCTCCAGATGGGGTAAAACCCATAGGATGCAAGTGGATATTCAAGAAAAAGATTGGTGTAGATGGACAGGTGGAAACCTATAAGGCTAGACTTGTTGCAAAGGGTTTTCGTCAAAGACCTGGTTTGGACTATGACGAAACTTTTTCTCTAGTGGCTATGCTCAAATCCATTCGGATCCTTCTTCCCATTGCCGCCTTCCATGATTATGAGATCTGGCAGATGGACGTAAAGACGGCTTTTCTAAATGGTAATTTAGAAGAGTGCGTCTATATGGATCAGCCAGAAGGTTTCAATCAGAGTGGGAGCAGCGGGAAAGTGTGCAAGTTGCTTAAGTCCATTTATGGACTAAAGCTGGCATCGCGAAGTTGGAACATCTGTTTTGATGAAATGGTCAAAGAATATAACTTTATCAAAAATCCAGATGAACCATGTATATATAGTAAAATTGTAACACGAACTGTCGTATTCCTCGTTTTGTACGTGGATGACATTCTATTGATAGGAAATGACATTCCTATGCTACAATCTGTCAAAGGATTCTTGTCACACAAGTTCTCCATGAAAGACCTAGGTGATGCCTCTTACATTCTAAGGATCCAGATCTATCATGATAGATCTAAGAGGATGTTGGGACTTTCGCAGTCCAGGTATATTAACACTATACTGAAAAGATTCAGTATGGAAGATTCTAAGTACGGTAATTTACCGGCTTGTCACGGAATCACCCTATCCAAAGAGATGTCTCCCAAGACTGATTTGGAAAGGGATCGCATGTCAGTTATACCCTACGCTTCTGCAGTAGGCTCTATAATATATGCGATATTGTGCACCAGACCAGATGTAGCTTACGCACTGAGCGTGGTAAGCAGGTATCAGTCAGACCCAGGGGAGAAGCACTGGATAGCAGTAAAGAACATTCTCAAGTACCTGAGAAGAAATAAGGATATGTTCTTGGTTTACGGCGGAAAAGACCTCCAGATCGAGGCTTTTGCTGACTCCAGCTTCCAGAGTGAGAAGGATGACTCCAAGTCCATGTCAGGTTATGTCTTTACCCTCAATGGAGGGGCGGTGTACTGGAAGAGTTCCAAGCAGGACACCGTTCTGACTCGACGATGGAAGCAGAATATATCGCTGCTTGCAATGCCGCAAAAGAAGCGGTCTGGATGAAGAAGTTCCTAACAGAACTTCAGGTGGTTCCTACCATTGCTGATCCAATACCGCTGTATTATGACAACAACGGAGCTATAGCTTTAGCGAAGGAACCCAAGTCCCATCAGAAGTCCAGACACATCTTAAGGCGGTATCACCTAATCAGGGAGATCATAGATCGCCAGGAGATCGAGGTCCGGAAAGTTGCTACAGAGGAGAACACTGCAGATCCATTCACAAAGGCCTTATCTCAGATTCAGTTCAAGAGGCTACTCGAGATGATAGGTCTTCGATATGCCAGTACATGGCCCTAGTGCAAGTGGGAGATTGTTAGTGTATATGCCCTAGGGGCCATTATTGTATCATACTAGTTTGTATATTACTTAATGGAAGTTTGGGATATTCACAGTTATATTAACAGTCTCGCTCAACATAGTAGTATGCTACTTGATTTAGGTCTATCTTAATATGTGTATATGTTAGCATATCGCGAATACATATTGATAGAGCCCTTAGGATCTTGCTTGACTACCAGCGTTGTGATAGCAGTCACACTAGTGGAGGCTGGGTAGTCTACAAGCACATCCTTTTTCAGGTCCCTGGTCATAGGATTATCGAGACAGGGCATCGATACTCCGGACTAGACTAGAGTGTACGCTTCTCATCCCAGCAGGGGAAATGGTCTGTCCCACAGCCATTAGTACGTTGTACTGGAGATAGTATACAGGTGCTCGTTGGGTTACGGGTACACCGGACAGGACTCGCAGGGAACTGTTGGTTGGTATTATACCCGTCATCAGTTAACAGTTCCCAGGTGACATGAGTACAGCATAGTCCGCAGACTTGACACTGCTGCTTCATCTCGAGTGTGTTCCCGCTGTTCTTAGATTGCTACCCTACCACGGCTCAAAGGAGTCGTGGAAATAGGTGGCAGTTGGGTGCAGTCCCGAAGCACTTGGAGGCAGTGGCGGTTAGATAGGATTCGTCTCTCCCGGTATTGGGAGTTGATATCGCGCTGTGTTTGGAAAACCATTACGCAAAGTCCCTGACCAGGGCAAACGAGATTTACTAGTGAGTTTTCCAGTAGCTTCTCAAGGTGTAATGGGGTTCACTCCGACACGACTTATACTGCTTTTAGGGGACTGACGCTTGCCGCCCCCCTAGGCCTGATATGCGATAGTCTTAGACGAACAGACCGGACTGTACGGAGATTGTCACATCAGGCTCAGTAGGAGTTCGGATGGGTTTCCTTATCGGCCTTCTTATCGACATCTACCTGGGGACCGTTACGTACAGCTAGTGCCGCTTGCGGTCTGTGGTTAAACCCACTGCCAGCGTAGTATCGAGTCATTAGAGTCCCACACAGAGAGTTTCCCTGCTTCAGGCGAAACGATATAGAGGTCGTATGGTTTTACGACAGGGTTCGGACACATACATGTTTTTATGCACGTACGATGTTCGGACAGTTTTTACTAGCGGGTTTTAGTTTAAGCTAGGTTCTAGTATTGGATTATTGGATTTATACAGTCTCGGTTTTTCCGTGTTTTCACGGATAGGAGGGGCGTTCTCGTAAATACTCGAGAATCTTCTAGAAGTAAAGTGACTCATTATGCTTTAATTCATTTATGAATTAAGCTTAATGAGGTGGAAGAGATGATGTGATTTGCATTAATTACATAATGAGTCATGAGGTGATTCACCTCAAAGTAATTAATGAAGCATGGTTGATATTTTGAGATATTATTTCTAGATATTTTTGATGCTTCATTATTTATCCAAATGACTTATGATATTTATTCATTCTCACTCACACATTCTCTCTCCTCAAGCTCTCTCTCTCTTCAACCCTAACCCTAATCCTCTCATGTGTTGAGATCCTAAGGGTTAGCAAGACTAATAGATCCCTAATCCTCTTCTATATCCTCTAGGTTACCTTGATTAGCACTCATAGTCACCTAGTTACCTCAAGTGAGAGGTTAAAACTTGGAGAAGTAGCTCTCGGGTGGATCTTCTATCACATCGAGGAGGCCGACGAGGAGGTGATCAACAAGAACAAGAAGGACTTGATTCATTAGGTATAATCATCTATCATAGTAGCTAATCATTTCTATATAGTTGTTAGTTAGGGTTTAGCAAAGATCCGTAAAGTTAGTCGATGTTAGTTTAAACAAAATGATTGTTTTACCTATTCCGCCTCCCCGCATCATGTGGGGTGTCTAACGTCGACTTTCACTTGGTTCATGCATCACAAAAGGTGTTCACACTTATATGTGTTGGACTATTTTAGATAAAAAAAAAGTGTGTACATATGCATGTTGTAAAAAGAAACTCTTTCGATAACGATCGGTTTGCAGTTCCGGTTGCAGTGTCGGCTCACAAATGGCATATTCGTGATTTGAGTGTGTTTCCAGTATTTTGTCACGAATACCTGTAATCTGTATTTACTGACCAGTTACTGGTTAATAGTACCGATATATAACAAAACAGATAATGAATGGGTGGTATTAAAATGCAGTTTTCTTGTGATGAACAGGCGAGAGTATTTCTAAGTTAGAAATATTCAACCCTTATGTTTCACGCCTCATATTTATTCAATCTCAGATCCTATATGTTTTTACAGTTTAGAAAGATCTTGGTTTCTCTTGAGTTTCCTTCTAAAGTGCGGTCTCCAATCAGGGATTTTTATCATCTTTACGAAAAACATAAGTCTTATTCTTTATTCCTATCTTTCCTCCAAATATCGATTGTATACCCCTACGTGTGTGTAAAATTTCACCCTTACATTTAAGAATTCAATTCAAGTTATATTACCCTTGCCCTGCTGCCCAATACTACTTCTTTTCTTTAATGATGGACGGTTTTGCTCACATACCTTTCATGCGACTATTAATACTTCTTGAGGCACTAACAGCCGATTACTGAATGTGTGAGTTTAAAGCGTAAATAGTAGTTTCCAGGTCTTGACATTATTTATTTTTTTCCTTTTTCTTTTTTTTTCTTTTTCAAGACCGTATATATTTTTCAATGATGCTCTTTTGATGGTTAGCTTTAAATACCTTTTTTTTCTTTCATACTAAGTTTTTAGGAAAGTGTATTTCTAGGTATTCTCTACTATCCCAAGTTTCAAGGTGCGTGTATTTGCAGTTTGTAGAGTATATACTTTCTAAATTTGGACTCAAGAATAGAAACTATTTTTCAAACTTATCTTTCAGTAAAGCTTTCAATACTTTCCCTTCATCTCGACTTAACTCAATAACTGAACTCAAGATTACCTACTTCTAAAAAAACTGTAAGGACGTATAATTACCAAGATTAAACAGAAGGAGGGTTATTTTTAGGGTTTTCAATTTCTAAGCCTAGGATTTAATTATTTCAAACGTATCAACTAAACTTTCGGAATAAAAATCTAGGTTTCCCTATTAGCTAACTTGACGACAAACTTTTTATATTTTTGTAAAATTTTTCGATTTTTATGGGTTTTTAAATAAGTATGCAAATGCAAAATATACACATGAATGCGAAAGTAGAAAGCTTACCGAGCACACCCCCAAACTTAAACTTGACACTGCCCTCACTGTCAGGCTACACCAAGAGGGTCGAAATTGTCGGCGCTCTCTTTTTTTATTATATTTATTAACAGTAAAAGAAAACAAAATATATATACACAAAAAGCCCCCACAAACTTAAGTGAAACAGTATTTCCACTGTTAAGCGTTGAAGTTCAAGATTAGGGGAGGGAATAGTTTCAATCTATACAAGGCCTTACACAGGCCAAAATTAACACCAACCATTCAAAAATTCTATCGCTATAATGTGCAGCTTGATGAAAGAATGCGGAGAGGAAAGAAATGGAGAATACTCGAGACCGTATGGGGATGGAAGCGGGATACGGTCTCGGTGGAGGAGAAGAATGGCGGATGGGAGAAAGAAATGGAATACGAACTTGAGCATAGAAATGGAGTGAATAAATTAGTACAATTTGTAATGACCGATGTGTAAAAAGCGATTGTACTAATTTATTAACCCGTCGAGAAATGGGGTCAAAGCTCTCAAGATTCGTGAGAAAACATGGATAAACCGAACTTGGTAAACCAGATATAGGAAATGAAAGTAATACGGTGTATTGCGAGGTGGGAACGATGGGAAGGAGGGAAGGCAGTGATCGAGGAATGGTATCGGTTAAAGATTCAGGAGGGTGTACACAGTCAATGAAAGAGATAGGATGAATTGGAAAATCCGACTCATCAAGTAAAACTGGTTCATCCTCAAAAATTTCCTTAATATTCTTCTCAAAAATTAACTTATCCATGCATTTATCATCAATATCTAGATGCATATGAAGTTCGGGAAAAGCAGTTAATGATTCAGGATGATATCCACACGGAAGTGAAAGGACATAATGAATTGGTGAGAAAAACTCATCTAAAGCTGTGGGTTCATCATCCAAAATATTCCCAGCGTCAATATCCATAATCAAGTGAAAATCAAATTTCTCAGACACCTCATCAAAAGCATGGATTTCAATCAATTGTAGTTCTAGGATGGAGGTGTAGAGGTCAAAAAGATTTGGTGTGGTTTCACTTGACAGGGTCTCTTCACAATCGGGTAAATCAAATACTACAAAGTCGCACAACTCATCAAACGTTCTATCTGCAATTTGTGATTCATTTGGGACACTCGATAGACATTCAAAACCGGAGTTGTGGAATTTAATTTGGAACGGGTATGTTTGATTTGGAAGGATGAACCGCTCACTCTCACTACTCAAATTGTCAATCTGTCCTATCGCCTCATCATACATTGGAAAACTTGGAGCTAGTTGGAAACTAACTACCGGGTTGCTAGGTTGTATGAGGACGGCCATGGACGTATTCAAATCCGTCATCTGTTAGCATGATGCTACCCGAAATTCTTCCAACGACTATTCAAGACTAGACATGGGCTGTGAAGGGGTTTCGGTAAAAGATTCAAACTCGTTTGGATACTTGAAACTCCCAAAAGGCTGTTCAGAAGCAATGTCTAGGGAAGGTGTAAAAGTCGGGTAGGATTGATAGGAATAAAATGGTTGGACAGGATTAAGATCAACGTTATAATAAGGAGGTGATTGGAATTGTTGATCAAAAGAATTGGAAGTGGTGAAAAGAGTGAAATATCGGCTACGGGATTGTTCAATTCTGTCGGCAATGGACATGGGTCTTGGAGTCGGAACATGACTCTCAAAAGGGGTATCAACGTAAGAGAGTGGGGAAGGTTGAAACGGTTGATACAAAGTGGATTGCAGAGTCCAGTTGTTTGTCCTAGATACGTCTATTCGATCTTTCAAAGAGATTTTTGGTATGGATGGATCGTTTGTCGTTCTATCAAAACAAGAACCGTATGAAGTAATATCTAGCTGAGGGTACCAAAGTTCAGCAAGAGTTGGTCTATGTGGGGTACCCATGATATGAAGAGAAGAAGAAAAGGAGAGGAAAACGAATGTGAGTTTTTTTTATATGTTAGTTATCAACAAAAGTATGAAATATACACACAAAAAGAAAAGAAGAAAAATAATCACGACACAATACCACACACCTAATCAGTCTAGGGTTCACCTAGGTCAAATAGACCTGCTCAAGAACTTGATTGTTAAAGTAAAACTATGTCGAGAAACAGGCTCAAGATATACTGATCACGAGGCCAGGTAAGTGCAGAGATAAGGGGAGATTTTCCAACGCTTTCGCGAAGTTCCTTAATTAGAATAACCCTTTCTCTTTTGGCGGTTTTGCCGTGAACACTTTCCTAGACATCCCGTGAACGATATACCGTTAAGCGGTGTTCTAAATACAGTTAATTTCTCTTAATGAGCACGGAGTCTTTAAAGGCTTAAAGTCTAATTTCTTTTAAAATTTGTGCGGGTAAACGCTATGCTCAATTTCATGATTTGTAGGCCACGAAAAAAGTGGTGAAGTCATTTACCGTATATTGTGGGGTTTGCTTGCCCTTAAATCCGTATTAATGGATGCAATGCACAAATCAATGAAAAAAATTTCAAAATGTCCAACAATCGTTTTTTTTTATGTTTAGGCATGGCACTGCAACAAATACGGGTTAGTCACTTTTGGCGTTTGACAGCGAACTTGCAAAGAATTCTGTAAAGAAAATATATTGGATGCGTCAGATTTGAGAAGAAGGTGTTAAAGAAATACGTACCGATAAGTTTTTAGGTTAAGAAACCCCTGTTAAATTGAATCCGGTTAGTTTGAAAAATTCGCTTGCGCGGGTTAAACTTCCCGGATCTTTGGCACTGTACTTCGCAATCACCTTAATTTTGAATGTACACTTTGCTCCTCACGATCGCAGTTCGCAAATCCGTCAAAATCTGCAAATGTCGGAAAAATGGATTTTTAGTGCGAAAAAGCGATATGAATGCCCAAACTCCTGCACATATATAATTAAAAAAATCAAACAATAAAATTGGGATGATAATAGAATGCTAGAACACAGAGAAAAAATTTGGAGCAAATGGGGAAGAAAAATCCGGCGGCGCTAGTTTTTTGGATAATCTCGCCGGTCTCTTTTGGGCAGTTAGGCTCCAATTTTCTTCAATGATCTTACTATTCTACTAGTATCTCAATGTTCTTATTTAACTTTTTTAATTAGTCCCAAAATTCTAGCAGGTCCAATTTCTAGAGAACAAAAAAGTTAGAAATGTCAATTTTTGCTTTTGGTTTTGAAATTTTTTTATTTTTTAGTTTTGTTTTTAGAATGGTGTTAGATTTATAAACAGGATATACAAAGATTAACCCGGAATAACAAGAATAAAAATGTTATCGTCTCATCGGCAACTGCGCCATTTGATTGTCGCACGCTTTCGTGTTGTCGTTTTTCAAAGAATTTAAAGTTAACCGCAATCAAGACGGCGTCGCGTGTAGCTAGCCGCGATGAGTACGGGTCGTCCGCAGGGAGATGGTGTGTTTTTGCGTTCTTGGTATGATGAGTTAATGCAAGGGTTGGAAATGTTCGATTCTAACCTAAGTATTTGTATATGCAAAGTATAAGTTTGTTAGGAATAGATAGGTTCGTGTAAGTTAGGGAAGTCCGTACTCAATCTTTTGTGCCGAGCTTGACTATTGAAACTAGAGTAATCGGCAATAACGTGAATTAGGGTGCTTAAGCACGTTATTTGTGAAATCCGGTTTATTGACCCTTGTCCGTCCGTTCTTGTCTCTTGACTTTCGTCTCCGGCCAAATCGAACGCAACCGGTCATGATTAAGGATCACCGATACCTTGGTAGGGTAGGGTGCCTAACGGAGAGTTTGCGTAAGGTTTGGGTGGAGTTCAATTAGCAAATATCGGGCAAAGGAAATGAGCAAATGGAATTCCTAACTTACATAACCATTCTTTTTCCTAACAACACCATTATTTACAAACCATCAAAACAACAAAAAGAAAGAGCAAATGAAATGATAAAAAGAAAAGAATAAAACAATATTGCAAGTAAGAAAATGGCAAGAATTAAAATAGCAAGTAAGTAAATGGCAAGAAATAAATACTAAGAACCCAAGTGCAAAAATGAAAGCTTTATTAAGTCCAAGTGATGATACAAACCATGAGTTCAATAACCAAAACTTAAACTTGCAAGCTCAATGAAGAGGTTGCAAGATCAAGAGAAGGCCAAGAACTCAAGGCAAACTACTATGTATAAGAACTAAAACAAAATAGAAAGAGAAAGAGTGAACTATAGCTCAAAGTATATCCAAGTATGTGTATTGTATCCCTTCCCTTGCTCACTGATCTGTATTTATAGGCACAAAATAAGTTTAAACAAACAATATAATAAGGATGATGTGACAACAAGGGATAGACAGAAGAAAAATGGGGCTCATTGGGCTTGATAAGACAGGCGGCGGCAGGCTTTAGGGACATGTCGCCAGTCTACTTTATGAGTTTGGGGCTCGTGTTGGTTCTGTGATGATGTGTTCTCTCGACAATTCCACTGGTGCTATTTGATTTGTCTATATGAACCTGGTCTTCATTCAGGGATTTGGAGGGAAACATGTAGTTTTATATCACATCACAACTTTTTGCATTTATCATTCATGTCCCCCATGTGTGCCTACTACTTGCACAAGTCATCATTTGTGTGTGCCAACTTGTGTAAGGCAGCCCCCATAGTTCATGCATCACAAAAGGTGTTCACACTTGTATGTGTCGAACCATTTTAGATATGCATGTTGCAAAAAGAAACTCTTTGGATAACGATCGGTTTGTAGTTCCGGTTGCAGTGTCGGCTCACAAATGGCATATCCGTGATTTTGAGTGTATTTCTAGTATTTTGTCATGAATACCTGTAATCTGTATTTACTGACCTGACACTGCTTAATAGTACCGATATATAACAAAACAGATAATGAATGAGTGATATTAAAATGCAGTTTTCTGTAATGAACAGGCATTCTCGTAATTTCTCGGGATTGGCTTCTAGAAGGTAACACCTCATTAGGGTTTCTTTTCTTTTGGATTAAAGATTAAACCTAAATGAGGTAGAGGAAATGAGGTGGAGGTGGACAAAAGATCAAGCATGACTCACCATTAGATATTTTCAAGCATGCCAGATATTAGTTGAGATATTTTCTCCTCAATTATTTAGATGCTTGATTATTCTATTCTTGAGCCATTCTTTGTTCCAAGCTCATTCTTCACTAGCTTTTCCTCAAGTGATCTTCTTCTTCCTCTAAATCCTAAAGCTCTCATGAGTTGAGAATCTTAGGGTTCCAAGAGACAAATCAATTCATCTTCTCACTCTACACCCTCTAGGACTTCTAGTTTAGCGAACTAGAAGTCGTAGTTACCTCGGATTTGTGGTAGGAGCTCGGATTATAGACTCTCAGGTGGATCGTCTTTGACTCGAGGAGGCCGTCGAGGTTTCCCGATCCGTTTCGATCCTTGGAGCTGACGATGAGGTGGAGGACAGCGAAGAAGACCCGAAGGACTTGGTATCGTGAGGTATAACTTTCATCCGAGTAGTTAAACCTCGTTGCATGTTAGCTAGTTAGGGTTTAGTATCGATCCTTGAGTTCAAGTCGGTGTTGCGAGATTTAAAAATCATTTTTTGACTATTCCGCCTTCCCGTGAACACGTGGGGTGCGTGACATCGACTTACAAACGCTATATGCAACCGAGTACTTAGCACTGCAGGGTTGCACATATCTGTGTTGTTGTTCTTGTTGGTTTGTGTATATGAACTTGTTGAATCGTCATGGATGAATAGCCGGGGGATGTGAAATGAGAGTTTTTTTCTTTCATTCAATGTAAATTTTAAAGTGATATATTATTCTTTTGCGGGACACATCCGGGTTGAGCTTGTAACCACCGTTGTATTATTTTCTTTTACTGTTTTCTGCTCCTAGGATAGACCCAAGGTGGGGTGCACAAACTACCGGGTACTTTGAAGTGCCGAGTGGCCTACTTATTTTACTGAGGGAGGTTGCTTCACTTCGGGTATTTGGCGGGTAGTTTTCCGCACCTATAGGGGTCTGGGTAGGGTTTGGCTATTCATCACAACCGTGGAATCCGTCTTTCATTACAGGCTTAAATGAAACGCGGAATTCCTAGTATATCTAATATGTTCATCTGTGATCTGGAATGCCTAATATTGCGTCAGACGAATGTTTATTATATATATGCTATATAGTAGACGTTGTTTATGTTTTTCACCCGCGCTAGTCCAGCCCCTGCTCTGGCGTTAGTTAAGTAACCTAACGGTGTTAGACGGGGCCTAGTGGTGAATGCGGATGGCATAAGTGGACGTGGTATTTTCGTTTCTTTCTATGATGATAGGTGTAGTTGATGGGACCGCATTATTAATGCAAAGCAAACAAACCAACGCTGAGTCGTTGGAACAAATTTTAAAACCACTCGGTTTTTTCAAAACAGCAGACTTTTAAATGCGGAGCTTAAACCACTCCTTTTAAAAGCTATCAGGTTCCTTCGATTATATCAAGTTCACTACGTTCACGGTTTCGCCAAAACCCTTCCCCTCCGTCATTTTATATGAATATTCAGTAGTATTCAAGCTATATTTGTTGACCTTCGCCAAGGCATAGTAATTGGTAGCTGCTGGGTATTCATATGTAGCATAGATAGATGCATTGGTTTGGGACAGTCGTATTACTTTGTTGGCCTTCGTCGGCCTTCGTCAAGGGTATATACGAGTGGGTTCAAATTAACCTGGACAATGATGGGTAGAACTTGACATGTGACTTATGATTTGTTGGCCTTTGTCAAGGTCATAAAAGCATGGGGCAAAAATCCACATCGGGAGTTTCTATAGAAACTGAAACTTTCTAGTGTTGCATACCATTTGGAGTGTGATAATGTTGGTAGGATTCCTTCAGGATTATCACACAATGATATTTGGATCCCGATCCTATTGTGAGTATATGCTACTCCTCGGGAGATTCTTCACTTAACGATCAATGCTATAAATCAAGTAGGAGTCTAGAACAGTGTTAGCGGGGCTACGCCTCCAGGGAAAATAGATTATTTAATTAAGGAACTTCGCGAAAGCGTCGTAAAACCTCTCTCGAAGTACCAGCACTAGCCTCGCTGAATGGTTAAGCAAGTATTGTACCGTGAGATTAATCCTGACTAATTCTTCTTTTATGGTTTGAGGAAGGATTCGAGAAACAGTGGGAGCCATCATGTTTAGATAAATTAAAAACCAGCCTAAACTTGCAAGAGCATCATGCTGAGTGTATTCTTCTCTCTCTCTCCTAATTGCAGCGACCAAGTGACAAGATTAGGTTACAGATAGATAATAAAATGACTGAGTTATACTATATTGACTGGCAAAGGTTTGTCCAGATGTCCATTAACTATGACAAGCTGGACCACCTCATTACAACTCAAGCCCCCGCCGTCCCAGGTCCAGTTTCCACCGTCACGGATGTTGATATCCGTAAGACGTCGGAAAAGGACAGTGTGAATGCCAAGTTCCTCGTGTTAGCCTCACTTGATGGTTTATACCAGAGGCAGCACGAGACGATAGACTTAGTTTCTATCTTCCTCCATAACAAAGTTTTATATGGAGAGCAATCTCGTATCGCAAGATATGAGACCTCGAAGGAATTGCTTCAAGCGAGATTGGCTGTCGGGTCATCTGTAGGGGACCACGTCCCTATAATGATCAGCTATATTAAAAATCTCACGGACTTGGGGACCACGTTGGAGAATGAGTCATATGCTGACTTGTTTCTACAGACTCTACCTTCTACTTACGCCCAGGGGAAGAAAGTTATACTTCCAGTTGAGGGCACCCTGAAGGAAACCAGGGTGACACCCGCTCTGCTTATTGGGGAATCTTCCTCTTCTGGATCCAAGGAGAAAGCCAAAGGTGAGAAGAAGAAGATCTCCACAAAACAGATAGACGGTGTTAGTAAGGTAGAAGGAAAGAACACGACAAAAGTTTCGGGGTTAATAGTAGGGAAGGAGGGATGTTCCTATTGTCACGGGAAAGGGCATTGGCAGAAGGGATGCAGGGCTTGGAAAGCCAGAATCCAGGATCCGAAGTATGTTGTGGCTTCGACTTCGGGTGTGTTTGTGATTGAAAATAGTCTGTCAATTAACTCTACTTCCTGGGTATAAGATATCGGATCAGGATCTCATATCTATAATTCATTACAGACGTTGAGAAACCGTAAAGTTATCAGGGCAGGTGATATGACTCTCAGGGTTGCTAATGGAATGAGCGTAGACGCTGTATCCGTAGGGTATATCACTTAGGATTGACAAGTGGGCAGATATTGATTCTACGTAACTGTTAGTGTGTAGCTAGTCTGGTTTGTAAGTGATGTGGTCCACATCCACCTAAATCAAAATTTGATTGGGTCAGGTACACTAGAGAACAGTATATACGTGTTAAATTAAGTTCATATTTTCAACGTCCAGAACACACTTAAAAAAAAGTCTCCAGAATTAAATAAGGCTTTCTTATAGTATTGTAGACTGGGTCACATCAATGAAACACAGTTGACGAAGTTACATAGAGAGGGATATTTGGATCCGTTCGAATATCAATCTTATACAACTTGTCAATCTTGTCTCATAGGAAAGATGACAAAGACTCTGTTCACTGGACACGGAGTAAGAGCGAGCGAGCTCTTAAGACTCATACACAGTGACGTGTGTGGTCCAATATCTACAGATGCACGAAGTGGTTATTCCTGTTTCATTACTTTTACGGATGATTTCTCTAGGTAAGGACATGTCTTCTTGATGAAGCATAAATCCGAGGCTTTTGAGAAATTCCGGGAATATAAGAATGAAGTGGAAAAACAAACAAGCAAAACTATCAAGACACTAAGATCTGATCGATGTGGTGAATACTTAAGTGCCGAGTTCCTGGATTACCTAAAAGAGAATGGAATTCTCTCTCAACTTTCTCTTCCATACACACAACAACACAACAGTGTATCGGAAAGGCAGAACAGAACCCTATTGGATATGGTTCATTCCATTATGAGTAATGCTGAGTTACCGCGATCCTTCTGAGGTTGTGCACTAGAATCAGCTACATATCTTTTGAATAAGATTCCTACCAAGACTGTGCCTGCCTCACCATATCAGATATGGAGTGAGAAGAAACCCTGTCTTCAGTATCTGAAGATATAGGGATGTCCAGCTTTTGTCAAAAACCAGTATGCCCGAGGAATGCTCGGTACTGTGTAGGTTTGTGGGATACCCAAAGAACTCCAAGGGGTATCTTTTCTATTACGCAGAGGGACAAAAAGTTTTTTGTTTCTCGTCATGCCCACTTTTTAGAAAATCAATTTTTTGAAAAAGAAACTAGTGGGAGCGCAATAGAACTGGAAGAAATTCAAGAAGCACAAACTATTACTGAAAGTATGGTAGAACCAGAGGTTTCAAAAGAACGGGACATCCCCGTGCCAATCCGTAGGACTAGTAGGCAGTCTCATCCGCCCGAGAGATACTACGGTTTTATCATAGACGGGGATAGAAAGGATTGCATCATTGACAATGATGAGCCAACTAGCTTCCAGCAAGCCATTCAGAGCGGCGACTCGGTAAAATGGCTGGATGCAATGCGGACCGAGATGGAGTCCATGTACACCAACAAAGTATGCACTTTGAACATTGCTCCAGAAAGGGAAAAACCCGTAGGCTGCAAATAGATCTTCAGAAAGAAGATTGGTGTAGATGGACAAGTTGAAACCTATAAGGCTAGACTTGTTGCAAAAGGTTTTTATCAAAGACCTGGTTTGGACTATGATGAAACCTTTTCTCCAGTGGCTATGCTCAAATCCATTCGGATCCTTCTTGCCATTGCTGCCTTCCAAGATTATGAGATCTGGCAGATGGACGTATAGACCGCTTTTCTAAATGGAAATTTGGAAGAGTGGGTCTATATGGATCAGCCAGAGGGTTTCAATCAGAGTGGGAGCAGTGGGAAAGTGTGCAAATTGCTTAAGTCCATTTATGGACTAAAGCAGGTATCGCGGAGTTGGAACATCTATTCTGATGGGACGGTCAAAAAATTCGATTTTATCAAAAATCCAAATGAATCATGCATTTATAGTAAGATTGTAGTGAGAACTGTGGGATTCCTCGTCTAGTACGTGGATGACATTCTCTTGATAGGAAATGACATTCCTATACTACAATCAGTCAAAGGATTCTTGTCACGGAGGTTCTCCATGAAAGAACTGGGTGATGCCAACTACATTCTGAGGATTCAGATCTATCGTGATAGATCAAAGAGGATGGTGGGACTTTCACAGTCAAGGTACATCAACACCATACTGAAAAGATTTAGTATAGAAGATTCAAAGCGCAGTAGTCTACCGGCTTATCAAGGAATCACCCTCTCCAAAGAGATGTCTCCAAAGACTGGTTTGGAAAGGGCTCGCATGTCGATTATACCCTATGCTTTTGCGGTAGGCTCTATAATGTATGCGATGTTGTGTACCAGTCCAATGTTGCTTACGCACTCAGCGTGGTAAGTCGGTATTAGTCAAACCCAGGGGAGAAGCACTGAATAGTAGTAAAGAACATTCTCAAGTACCTGAGAAGGAATAAGGAGATGTTCTTGGTGTATGGCGGAAAAGGACCTCCAGATCGAGGCCTTTTCTGACTCCAGCTTCTAGAGTGATAAGGATGACTCCAAATCTATGTCGGGTTATATCTTTACCCTCAGTGGAGGGATGGTCTATTGGAAGAGCTCCAAGCAGGACACCATTACAGACTTAACGATGGAAACGGAGTAGTTCGCTGCATGAGACGCCACAAAAGAGGCAGTCTGGATGTGGAAGTTCTTAACTGAACTTCAGTTGGTTTCTTCCATTGTTGGTCCAATACTTTAGTATTGTGATAACAACGGCACTATAGCTTTAGGGAAGGAACCCAGTTCCCATCAGAGATCCAGACATATCTTGAGGCGGTACCACCTGATTAGAGAGATCGTTGATCCCCAGGAGATCGAGGTGAGGAGAGTAGATACGGAGAACAACACTGCAGATCCACTCACAGAGGTCATCCCTCAGACAGTGTTCGAGAGGCTATTCAAGATGATAGGTCTGCGATATGCCAGTATATGGCCTTAGTGAAAGTGGGAGATTGTTAGTGATATATGCCCTAGAAGCCATTATTGTATCATACTGGTTTGTATATTACTTAATGAAAACTTGGGATATACACGGATATAGTAACAGTCTTGCTCGAAATGGTAGTATGCTACCTGGTTTGTTTCTACCTCAATATGTGCTTGTGTTTCTTTTAGCATATCGCTTAAACATATTGGTAGAGCCCTTAGAATCTTTACTTGATTACTAGCGTTATGATGGTAGTCACACTAGTGGGGGCTGGGTAGTCTATAAGCACATCCTATACAGGGCCCTAGTCATAGGATTATCGAGATGGGGTATCGATACTCCAGAGTAGACTAGTGTATACGCTTCTCATCTAAGCAGGGGAGATGGTCTGTCCCACAACCATTAGTATGTCGTACTAGAAATAGTATGCAGGTGCTCATTAGGTTATGAGTACACTGGACAGGACTCGTCGGGAACTGTTGGTGGGTATTATACTTATCGTCGGGTAGCAGTTCCCAGGTGATATGAGTACAGCTTAGTCCGTCGACTTGATACTGCTACTTCACCTCAAGTGTGTTCCCACTATACTTTGATTACTACCCTACCACGGCTCAAAAGAGTCATGCAAACAGGTAGTAGTTGGGTGCAGTCCCGAAGCGCTTGGAGGCAGTGGTTGTTAGATAGGATTCGTCTCTCTCGGTGTTGGGGGTTGATATCGCGTTGTGTTCGGAAGGCCATTACACAAAGTCCTTGGCCAAGGCAAGCGAGATTTACTGGTAGGTATTCCAGTAGTTTCTCAGGGTGTTTTGGGCTACACACCGACACCACTTATTGCGCTATTAGGGGTCTAACGATTACCGCCCCTAGGCCCGATATGCGATACTCTCAGACGAACAGACCGGACTGTACGGAGATTGTCATATACAGACTCAGTAAGAGTTTGGATGAGTTAGTTCATCGGCCTTCTTATCGACACATACCTGGGTAGCCGTTACGTGCAGCTAGTACCGCTTGCGGCTTGTGGTTAAACCCACTACCAGCATAGTGTCGAGTCTTTTGAGTCCCACACAGAGGGTTTCCCTGCACCGGGCAAAAGGTGTAGAGGCCGTATGGTTTTACGGTAGGGCTTCGATCATGTATGTGCACTTGTGCGCGTATGATGATCGGGCGGATAATACTGGTGGGTTTTGGTTTAAGCCGGATCCTAGTATTATATTGATGGATTATTTTCGTCTTTTTGTATTCGTATTCTTCGGAATGAGGATGCGGGTATATATATACAGATGAAGGGCATTCTCGTAATTCCTCGGGATTGGCTTCTAGAAGGTAACACCTCATTAGGGTTTCTTTTCTTTTGGATTAAAAATTAAACCTAAATAAGGTGGAGGAAACGAGGTGGAGGTGGACAAAAGATCAAGCATGACTCACCATTAGATATTTTCAAGCATGCTAGATATTAGTTGAGATATTTTCTCCTCAATTATTTAGATGCTTGATTATTCTATTCTTGAGCCATTCTTTTTTCCAAGCTCATTCTTCACTAGCTTTTCCTCAAGTGATCTTCTTCTTCGTCTAAACTCTAAAGCTCTTATGAGTTGAGAATCCTAGGGTTCTAAGAGACAAATAAATATATCTTCTCACGCTACACCCTCTTCTAGTTTAGCGAACTAGAAGCCGTAGTTACCTCGGATTTGAGGTAGGAGATCGGACTATAGACTCTCGGATGGATCGTCATTGACTCGAGGAGGCCGTCGAGGTTGCCCGATCCATTTCGATCCTTGGAGCTGACGACGAAGTGGAGGACAGTGAAGAAGAACCGAAGGACTTGGTATTGTGAGGTATAACTTTCATCCGACTAGTTAAACCTCATTGCATGTTAGCTAGTTAGGGTTTAGTATCGATCCTGGAGTTCAAGTCAGTGTTGCGAGCTTTAAAAATCTTTTTTTGAATATCCCGCCTCCCCGCGAACACGTAGGGTGTGCGACATTGACTTACAAACGCTATATGCAACCGAGTGCTTAGCACTGCTGGGTATTACAGAAACCCAATCTTAGCCTAAATTGGCTAAGTTTCCTGAAGTTAAATTTCTTTGATTTTAAATCAAGCGAGCCCATATGCTCGTGATTTCCAATTTGATCTTAGTCTCAAACATGACTAATGATCTCTCATTGATGATATCCAAAATGATATTTATCCCATACTTTCTACGTTAATCTTAGTCTCAAATAAGGCTAATGATTCTTAGATGATCCATCATGATCTTTCCCTCAAATACGGGATTTGTTTTAAGGGTATATCTCTCCATACCTCTAATATATGTCGCTGTAATTCCTCAACATTTTCAGAGAGATAGCGGGTCCCGACGACCAACAACTCCTTTCTCATCCCAACTTGATATAAAATTTCATCAAGATATGGAATGATACATCCTACACCGATGCAGTTCCAAATTGACGTGCACATCTCAAATCAAACCGCACCCTAAATTGGGTGCATTCCATGTCACCATTGTTCACTCCATCACGTAACAAATACACGTGCACGCAAGATGAATAATGGACCGAAATATCCTTAAACTAACATTCGTCCCAAACAAGGAATGTTGGACCGCGGAGTCCTTAAACGTTTTGCCCTGTGGACTATCTCCATAATGATTATCATATACTATCCATAGGCTATTCATATATGATCTAATGTTCAGTTGAGCCAATATGCTCACTGCTCATAAATCGATCTTAGTCTCAAATATGGCTATTGATCCTTAGATCAAACCCAAATATCCTCTGAACCGATGGACCTTACAAATGTGAGATCTGCGTTCTATGTTCATTCCCGTTGGCAAACCAAGCTACCAACATGGGCCCCGTCAAACAAAATTCTAGATCTAAACCCAAATCTCAAATATACGGATTTGGACTAATCCGCGCCCTACATGCGACGACATAAATTAGTCCCCGTATACAACTACAGGCAACCCAAAATAAAACAAACACAATACGACACTTTCTACGCTCACATTGATTGTAGGGCAAAGAAAGTGATTTTCTAGATTCCCGGACATCCGGAGTTTGTTTTTGCTGGAGGTAGCAAATCTATCAGGCCAGTCGAGTTTAAGGTTAGGCCGACAAGCACCGTACTTTTATCGATGGAAGTTGATAAGGAGAAAGCGCCAGCAGTAGTTCGAGAGTTCATGGACGTGTTCGAAGACATCCCGGGTTTACCGCCAAAATGAGATGTGGAGTTTACAATCGATCTTGTTCCTGGTGCAGCGCCAATTTCAAAGGCGTATTATCCGATGGTACCAGTGGAGTTAGAAGAAGTCAAGAAGCAGGTTATCGAATTGTTAGAGAAGGGTTGGATTCGCAGCAGCAATTCACCCTAGGGAGCTCCAGTTCTTCTAGTCAAGAAGAAAGATGGTACAAGGAGGATGTGCATCGAATATTGAGAATTAAACCGGGTGACTATTAAGAACAAGTACCCGATCCCTCGCATCGGAGAATTATTCGAGCAACTCAGTGGCGCGAGGGTATTCTCGAAGCTGGATTTGAGATCCAGATATCATCAAGTTCGAGTTAAATCAGAAGTTGTTTGCAAGACTGCGTTTCGAACTCGATATGGGCATTACGAGTATTTAGTGATGCCATTTGGAGTCACGAACGCACCGGCGATATTCATGGACTTGATGAACCGAATCTTTTCACCGTTCTTGGACCAGTTTATAGTGGTGTTTATCGATGATATTCTAGTCTATTTGAGGAGCCAAGAAGAGCATGCAGAACACTTGAAGATCGCACTGCAAACGTTGAGGCAAGAAAGATTATATGCGAAGATGAGCAAGTGCGAGTTTTGGTTTGAAGAAGTGAAGTTTTTGGGACATGACGTATCCATAGATGGAATCGTTGTTGATCCTGAGAAGATTGTAGCAGTTCATGATTGGCCGATTACGAAGAGCGTGGCGGAGATCAGAAGTTTTCTTGGGCTTGATAGACATTACAGAAGGTTCGTGGAGAATTTTGCTCGTTTGGCTGAGCCTTTGACCAAGCTTCCATGGAAGGATGTACCGTTCATTTGGACAGATAATTATGCATCAGCTTTTGAGGGGTTGAAGCAATGATTAACAATCGCCCCTATTTTGACCGTATCAGACGGTTCCGGAGGATTGGTTATTCACAGCGACACATCTGGGAAAGGCTTGGGATGTGTTCTTATACAGCATGGGAAGGTTGTAGTCTACGCATCGCGACAGTCGAACACCCATGAGAAGAATTACCCAACTCATGATTTGGAACTTGCAGCGGTGATTTTCGTCTTGAAGATTTGGAGACACTACTTATTGGGCGAAAGGGGAAAAGTATTCACCGATCATAAAAGCCTAAAGTATGTGTTCACGCAGAAAGAGCTTAACATGAGGCAGCGTAGATGGTTGGAGTTGATGGCTGACTATGATCTTGATCTCAAGTACCATCCAGGAAAGGTTAATGTAGTGCCGGATGCGCTTAATCGGTTGCCAGCAATTCAGATGTTGACAGCACAGAAGGAGCTTATCGATGATTTCGGAGATTCGAGTTGGAGATCGTACTACCGCATTCTTCAGGACAGTTGATGCAGCTGCAAGTACAGTCGTCGTTGGTCGATAGTATTAAAGCAGCACAGTCATAGGATCCCAGATTGCAGAAGTTTCGAGAAAAGGTAAAAGCGGGACTTCGAACGGACTTGTTGATTCGTGAAGATGGTTCGCTGCGATATGGTAGCCGTTTGTGTGTGCCGAAAGGAGATATTCGCGAAGAAGTATGAAGGAGGTGCACAATTCTGCATATTCCGTACATCCGGGAGGCACGAAGATGTACCGAGATCTACGACAGTATTTCTGGTGGGAAGGCATGAAAAGAGAGATTGCCCGCTTTGCTGCGAAATGCTTGGTGTGTCAGCAAGTCAAGGCTGAACATCAACGAGTAGCTGGTTTATTGCAACCACTTCTGATTCCTCAGTGGAAGTGGGAACATATAACCATGGATTTCGTGACAGATTTACCGCGGAGTCCAAAGGGTAATAATGCAATTTGGGTGATTGTTGATCGATTGACAAAGGCAGCTCATTTCATACCATTTAGAGTTGGTCAGTCGACGAAAGCGTTGGCAAAGAGCGGTACATGCAGGAGATTGTGAGATTGCACGGAGTACCTGTGAGCATCGTTTCCGATCGTGATACCTGATTTCTGTCGCACTTTTGTAGGAGTTTACAGGAAACTTTGGGGACTCGATTGAAGTTTAGCACTGCTTATCATCCTCTGACAGATGGCCAGTCAGAGAGAACGATCCAAACTCTTGAAGATATGTTGAGAGCTTGCATGTTAGACTTCAAAGGTTCATGGGAGGATCATCTACACTCGGTGGCGTTTTCGTACAATAACAGCTTTCAGGCGACTATTCAGATGGCTCCATTCGAAGTGTTGTATGGTCGCAAGTGTCGCTCACCCGTTTGTTGGGACGTTGTTGGAGAACAAAGATTGTTGGGACCGGATCTTGTCGTGCAAACCGTAGAGAAAGTTATTACGATCCGGAATCACATGAAGGCAGCACAAGATCGGCAGAAGAGTTGGACCGATACATCGAGAAGACCTCTAGAGTTCACTGTTAGTGATCTTGTATTCTTGAAGATATCACCGACTAGAGGAGTGATTCGTTTTGGGAGTCGAGGCAAGCTTAGTCCTCGATTCATGGGTCCTTTCGATATCATTGAGCGTGTTGGAGAAGTAGCTTATCGACTGGCGTTACCACCATCTTTGGCAAGTGTTCATGACGTGTTTCATGTATCTCAACTATGTAAGTATGTTCAAGATGAAACGCAAGTGCAAGATCATTCGGAGCTGAATGTAAGGGAGAACTTGACCTATAATGAACGACCGATCTCGATTGTTGATCGAAAAGAAAAGTTCCTCAAGAACAAGATTATCCCTCCCATACTTGTTTCATGGGAAACTCGCTTGCACGGAGAGTCGACTTGGGAACGAGAAGACGCGATTCGACAGAAGTTTCCACACATCTTCACGTAGATTCATGCTTGTTTGTCTTTTCTTGTTCCGGGAATTTCGAGGACGGAATTCTTTTGTAGTTGGGTATAATGCAACACCCTAGTTCGTTATACCGTACTTGGTCGATTAATTTATATATCGAGTGGTTATTTCTTGATTTATTGCTGTTATGGGTGCGAATAATATAATTGGTATCTGTATTTGCATCTTACCCAACCCGCTTGCTGGAAACCCGTCTTGATTCCTGTTTATGATTTATCCCGGCTAGTTATGAGGATCCGTGCACTTTCATGTTGTTTATACTGCATACTTGCTTTATATCTGGCATCTGCATTTTTTTAATAAAACAAATAAAGTCAAATAAAATATTTTAAAAATATCTAGCATGGCCTGCATCATATCCCTAACCCTGTCGCGGCATCCGTACATCGTGTTCTCGTTCCGTTCAGTGAAACAGGCTCGTTTGAATCGCTACGTGCACGCTACGTGTATCCGTTCTTGGGGGTATGCACTTTCGTTGTCCGGATATCGTATTTGGTTTTGGTCAATACGTTTATTATCCGTATTTTCAAACCGTAATTTTAGACCCAACCTGGACGTATTTTGGAATAATTTTGTATTAGCCAAAATCTCAAAATTAACTAATATTATATTATAATACAATATTTCTTTTATATTAACAGTTTAATATATTTACGTGTACAACTAAATATATTTTATATTATCTAAATCCTAACTTACTCTCTCTCAGTCCCACTCTCATATATATATTATTTATGTATTTTATATATTTTATATATTTTACTGTTGCAGTAAACCTACCTCCCTCTCTCTCTCCTCTCTTCATCTTTGTCTTTCCCGCCGCCTCAACTCAAAACCCTAACCCTAGCCTCGTCTCTGCCCTCGTCGCCGTCGCCACCTCCACCCTCGCATGCATCTCCGATCCCCGACCTCGTCTCTCCTCCATCACTTCCTGATGGATCTCTGGATCTCCTTCAGATGTTATCTTCCGTTGATTTGCAACGAGCGATGATGGATGGCTGAGATTGAGTTGGAGGGTTGCCTCCTGGAGCATGTGGATCTCAATGGGTTTTATGTGGTTGAAGCCGAGCTACCTGCAAAGAAGTCCCGCGATGGTTGTGCCACCGAGGACCCTCCGACGATCAAGTTAGACGGGGTATTTTGGCAGAGTAACGGCCTATTGGGGTAAAATTGGCTTACCTGAGTCGTCTGAGAGAGGGGTTTATATAGTGGCAGCCATAGGCAGGCGGGCGTGAGATTCACACCAGATGTTACGCCCCTGGCGTCACGCCCGCGTGATAGGAGGAATCCCCCATTAATAACAAGACATGCTCGTTAATGGGGTTCGTGATGGCGTGAAACGCGGGATCATGGGCGACAGATATCTCGCGCCTGGAGAGATTTGCGAAGCCGTGGCGGAGGCGCCTGTGATCGGTACTTTGGGTCGGTCTATGAGACCGAAGAAGATGAGCTCAGCGAGAGGCTCGGGAACGAGCGGGGGGCCGAGGCATCTTGGTTTTGTGAAAGCTCGGAGGCGAGCTGGGGGTGGTCTGGAAGGCCACCGAAGGTCGGGAACATGAACGGGTCGGAGGCCCGGGGTGTGCTTCCAATGTAACGTTCTTGATCCTTTCTTATAAGCTATGGGACACGTCATCTGCCACGTGTCATGATCTAGGGAGTCATCGATATCGAGCATCATCATTAGCCCCCCACTCTCGTCTCGACCCGTTCCTGGGTCGGGTCGAGAGTGGTCTGACCGGTCACCCGGGTGAGCTCTTACTTGAAGATATCGTCGGTGCGTATTCCCAGGCAATTAGTCGTATTTATTGATGACGTCAGCGGATCAGGGGAGAGATCTCGCATTTAAGAGGAAGCGCTGGTTTGTGCGTACATTCGTCGAAGCACCAGCCCACGTGTCTGGCACTGGTTGGCTGACGTGACGGACCGCAGGTGTTCCCGCACCCGATGGGATGCGCCCAATGTAAGTGCGACAGGTGGAATGTTGTCGGTTGTTGGTTGCGAAGCGTCATTTTGGCGGGAGGCGATCGAAGCCGTAGGATATGTACGCCAGCAGTTATAAATAGAGGTGGGATCCCCATCAAGGCCCATACCTCACCATAACTTCCTCGTCCCTAGTCGTGTTAGCTCGGCGCTCTTCTCCTCAGGTCGGATTCCTTGCGTTTTCTCTTCCGAGGAGCCGTCCCTTTGATCAGGTTAGATGTCTTCTACCGAGGAGTCTGTAGAAATAGTCCGGGTAGAGTCTAGGGAGTCTTCTGCAGCTTCCTCTTCTACTTCTTCCTCTTCCTCTTTTGAGTCGGAGTCCCCCCGCGAAGTTAGGGTTAGTCATGCTCCCCGGGGTCGTGCGACGAGGGCGGTCCCCAGAGCGCAGGT
Organism: Agapanthus africanus; assembly: GCA_030015575.1. Classification (NCBI taxonomy): domain Eukaryota; kingdom Viridiplantae; phylum Streptophyta; class Magnoliopsida; order Asparagales; family Amaryllidaceae; genus Agapanthus; species Agapanthus africanus. Next base: position 107,783,484 of record CM057338.1, on the reverse strand, counting down.
TACAGATGCTCTTGGCATGTCATCCGTGCTGAGGCACGCGGATGAGCTCGCTGCCATCCGGACTCGTTTCCACATTCCTGACGGCTGCTCGCTTCGTCTGGCCGAGGAGGGGGAGAGGACAGACCAGGTATGGGGCAAGGAGATTGCCTTGTACCTGGAAGCCTTTTGGACTGGGATGCGCATGCCCTTCTCCCCCGAGGTGAGTGCGGCGTTGAATTGTTTTGGATTAGCCCCGGGCCAGTTAGTGCCAAACTCTTGGAGGATTCTCCTTGGGTTCCTGGTCCGGTTGAAATTGCATCTGATCCTTTTCAGCAGGAGCCTTCTCGTTTCTTCTCTTTGCTACAAAAACCACCCTGGCACTCGCAGGGGCGAGCCGAGCTGGGTATACATCTCTTTTAGGAAACAACGGGGGGATGCTGCCGGGTCGGGGGTCGTCGTAGTACCTTCTTCCATTCACAAATGGAAGAAGAAGTTTTTTTTTATTGGGCCGCCCGAGGGTGAGGATTGGCCTATGCCCATTTAGTAGCACAGAGCCAGCTGCCCACGGGTGAGTCGGTCGAATGATCCCGACGCGGTGGCGGTGTCAGAGTGGGAGCCCCTCCCCCGGGCTGATGTGCTGCTATCTGAGCAGGCCCTCAGTTGGGCCGGGCTCAGCTCCACCCAGTTCGCGGGTAAGTTAGGAGTTTTCAGGCAACCTGTTTAGACTTGTGTATTCTTTCACTTTTTCTGGAATTGCTGACTCCTTTTTACTTTTTTCTTATGCAGAATCCATGGACCTAAGCAAATTTCGGGCAGTCCTGGTCGAACAGAAGAAGGGGAAGAAAGCCGAAGGTGCCGGCCCTTCTCGCCCATCGTCGGCTCCGGCTCCACCGGCGACCGCTCCATCCACGCGCTCAAGCATGCCCCGGGCCCCGGAGTCCAGCCAAGCACCGAGCCGAAAACGTGCTCGGGAGCAAGAGCCCCGGGCTCCAGAGGTGGGGGTGAGACTGGTTCCTCTGCGTTCATAGGACGGCGCCCTATTCCCCGGGTTCCCCTATCCTCGTGGACGATGGGGAGCTTCGCTTCGAGGTGCCCTCGGGGCTTTCTATCGCCGACAACCTTCTCTCGGAGATGGAAAGGTCGGCCAGGGGCAGAATCCCTCGGGGGACCCTCTGGGCCCAAATGGCGGCCATAGCTCAAGAGGCCGTGCAGGTTAGTGTTCGCACCCCACTCGGTTCTTCATTCAGTATTTTTTCTCGTGAGATTGGGTGCCCCCCTTTTCTTTTTAACCCTCCTCTGTTTTCTTCAGGTCCTCCACCACGTCGCCCTCGTCGTCAACATGGAGGACTAGGAAACTGCCCCGGCAATGCGGGCCGTGGGCGAGTTCTCCTCGCAGGAGGAGAGCTCAAGGCTAAAGCTGGAAGCAGCGCTGGAAAGGGTCGCTGCCCTCGAAGACCGGGTGGCAGCCGGGGATCGGGAGATCGCCAAGTACCAAGAGGCTGCCCGAGCCTCCAAGGCCAAGTTAGAAGATTCCAGGGTACTTATTGCTAACCTGAAGAAGACGGCGAACACCCTCCGGAGGGAGAACAAGGCAGCGAATGAGGGAACGAGGCATGCCGAGCTCCGAGCTTCGAAGGCAGTGGAGAGCTATAAGAAGTCGGATCCGTATTACACCGACCTCGCTGGAGCCGCTACCGTCGTTTGGCATGACGCCCTCGACGCCGTCAAGGCCCTGATGCCGGAGTTCTCTAACGGTGAGCTCCGAGGTGAGTACCCTCTTGAGGATGAGGCGCAGGGGAATGCCTCTGGAAACGCTGCAGGGGGAGAGGCCCCTAGTGGGAGCATTGGGGATAAGTCGGTCGCCTCAGCCACCGACGTCGAGGCTCCCGCTGTGGGTGCCGACCTTCAAGATGTCACCCCGGTTGTTGCAGTGGAAGCGTAGCTCATCGATGTTCTCCCCGGCCCCGAGGCCTGAACTTCTTCGCCTCCTTATTTTCTTTGCGCTAAAATTTTGTAAACCTCCGGGCGTTTTTGTAAGGCTGGGGAGCCCATAATACCTCTTAAAGACTTCCGAATTTTTATGAATAAAAGATTTTTTTGGGGTGTTCTTTGCGTGCGCATTTTCCCTTTGTTTATGGTAAACATTTTGTTTGCGCGGTACTGCTTTCATGTTAGGTTGGTTTTTCATCTAGCGATCGCACGTCGAGTTGAATTCGACCATTTGCCAAGTGTGCAAAGACCGGTGAAAGGTCGGCATCTCTATGCCTCCAAAGTCAAGGGGGATCGCTTAGTAAAGTGAGCAGGGAAGCTGCTTAGTGGCCTCTTGATGAGGACTTTGATCCTTTGCGTCGTAGGGTAAGAAATTACCGGCCAAGAATAGACCGAGCAGGGTAGCTGCTCGGTGTCCTCTTGATGAGGGCTTTGATCCTTGGCGTCGGTGGGTAGTGAACTACCAGCCATGGATGGACCGAGCAGGGTTGCTGCCCGGTGGCCTCTTGATGCAGGCATGGATCCTTGGCGTAGGTGGGTAGTGAACTACCAGCCATGGATGGACCGAGCAGGGTTGCTGCCCGGTGGCCTCTTGATGAGGGCTTGGATCCTTGGCGTCGGTAGGTAGTGAACTGCCAGCCAAGGATGGACCGAGCAGGGTTGCTTCCCGGTGGCCTCTTGATGAGGGCTTTGATCCTTGGCGTCAGTGGGTAGTGAACTACCAGCCAAGGATGGACCGAGCAGGGTAGCTGCTCGGTGGCCTCTTGATGAGGGCCTTGATCCTTGGCGTCAGTGGGTAGTGAACTACCAGCCATGCATGGACCGAGCAGGGTTGCTGCTCGGTGGTCTCTTGATGAGGGCTTGGATCCTTATCATAGGTGGGTAGTGAACTACCAGCCATGGATAGACCGAGCAGGGTTGCTGCCCGATGGCCTCTTGATGAGGGCTTTGATCCTTGGCATCGGTGGGTAGTGAACTACCAGCCAAGGATGGACCGAGCAGGGATGAGGGCTTGGATCCTTGGCGTCAGTGGGTAGTGAACTACCAGCCAAGGATGGACCGAGCAGGGTTGCTGCCTAGTGGACTCTTGATGATGGCTTGGATCCTTGGCATCGGTGGGTAGTGAACTACCGGCCATGGATGGACCGAGCAGGGTTGCTGTCCGGTGGCCTCTTGATGAGGACTTTGATTCTTGGCATCGGTGATGATACACCTCGGGATGCCAAACCGGAGTATCACGTTATTCTGCAGGAACTTGATAGTCGCGGTGGCATCTGGTTTCCTGATGGGAATGGCCTCGATCCACTTCGTGAAGTAGTCCACTGCGACGAGGACGTACTTGTGCCCGCCCGTACCGATAGGGAACCGGCCTATCATGTCCATTCCCCACTGGGCAAACGGCCATGGGGAGGTTAGGGCAGTTAGCTCGGTAGCCGGAAGGCGAGGTGTGCTTCCATGGAGTTGGCAGCTCTTGCATCTCCTGATGAGCTTCTGGGCGTCTTGATGAATTGTCGGCCAGTAGTACCCCTGGAGCAATGCCTTCTGGATTAAGTTGCGGGCCCCTTGGTGTGCGCCGCCGACCTCTTCATGGATCTCATGGAGGACATAGTCGGCTTCGTGGGAGTCGACGCACCGGAGTAGGGGCTGAGTGAAGGACTTCTTGTAGAGGTTCCTATGGCTCCATACAAAATGGCGAGCTTTAGCCCGGAGACGACGGGCTTCTCCCTAATCTTCTGTGAGCGTACCTTCCTCAGGAATTCCACGAGGGGCTTTCTTCAATCCCGGTCTTCTTCCCGGGCTGTGTACACTTGAAGTGGAGTTGCCCAATCTTCCACGCTGGGCCGTGGCAGGACCTCGAAGAGGATGTTCCTCTTGTTTTTGGCCGTATAAGATGAAGCCAGCTTACTCAAGGCGTCGGCCTGGGCGTTTATCTATCTAGGGATCTGCTCTACCTGGACTTCGTGGAAGTCCTTCTGCAGTCTTCATACCTCGGCCAGATACTTCACCATCAGAGGCTCCCGTGCCTCGAATCGACCGGTCACTTGGCCAACGACTAGGGCGGAGTCGCTGCGGATCCGAATCGTTTTCATCCCTATTCCGAAAGCTATGCGCAGTCCGGCCAGCAAGGCCTCGTATTCTGCTGCATTATTTGAGGCTTTGAACTCGAGCTTCAGAGAATACTCCATTTCTACCTCGTTCGGGCCCCGAATGATGAGGCTGGCACCACAGCCTTCCTCGGTCGAGGACCCATCGACGTAGAGGATCCAATCAGGGACGGAGTCGGGCTTCCTATCGACTTAGGGTTGAGCTGCAGGGGCCGGCGTGGACTCCGGCTCTTTGCTAGGGATGGTGCACTCGACGATAAAATCGACCAGGGCTTGTGCTTTGATAACCTACCTCGGACGGTATTTTATGTCTAACTAGGACAACTCCCACCTCCATTTCTCCAAGCGGCCAGAGGACTCGGGGAGACGAGGATAGCCCCCAAAGGCTGCTCGGTAAGAACGAGGATGGTGTGCGCCTGGAAATAGTGCCATAGTTTCCTTGAAGCCACGATGAGTGCCAAGACGATCTTCTCTATGGCTGGGTACCTCATTTCTGCGCCTTTGAAGACGTGGCTCACATAGTATACCGGCTTCTGGACTCCCTCGACCTCTCGGACGAGTACCGAGCCTGCAGCTTGGTCGGATACCGCCAGATATAGCGATAGCTCGTCCCCTTCAACTGGCCGGGTGAGCAGCAGGGGAGTCGCAAGGTGCCTCTTTAATCGCTCAAAGGCGGTCAGGCACTCCTCTGACCACTCGAATCTTGGTATCTTCCTTAGAGCTTTAAAGAACGAGAGGCACTTCTCCCCAGACCTCGACATGAAACGACTCAGAGCGGCTACCCGCCCTGTCAGCTGCATGATTTCAACATTAGTCTTAGGCACGGCTATGTTAAGGATGGCGTTGATTTTCTCCGGGTTAGCTTCGATCCCACGGTGGTGACCATGAAACCGAGGAACTTTCCACCGGTGACCCTGAATGTGCACTTGACGGGGTTCAGTTTCATCTTGTATTTGCGGAGGACGTCGAAGGCCTCGCCCAAATCCTTAGCGTGTTCGTCCAATGAGATTGATTTGACGAGCATGTCGTCGACGTAAACTTCCATGTTCCTGTAGATCTGCGGCTTGAACATACGATTGACCAAGCGTTGGTACGTAGCTCCAGCGTTTTTTAGGCCGAAAGGCATCACCTTGTAGCAGTATACCCCCCCGGTCCATTGTGAATGCGGTGAGATCCTCGTCTACCGGATTCATACGGATCTGGTTGTATCTGAAGAAAGCATCCATGAAGCTAAGTAGCTCGTGGCCTGCCGAGCTGTCGACGAGCTGATCTATCCGAGAGAGAGGATAGTTGTCTTTCGGGCAGGCCTTGTTGAGGTCGGTGAAGTCGACGCACATGCGTCACTTCCCGCTTGACTTTTTGACCATGACTACATTCGCCAACCATTCCGAGTAAGGCACATTCCGAATGAAGTTGACGGCGAGGAGCCTGTCTATCTCGTCCTCGATTGCCTTTTGCTTGATCGGAGCGAAACTTTGTTTCTTTTGCCTGACGGGTCGGACCGTAGGGTCTACCCCGAGCTTGTAAGATATGATTTTGGGGTCGATCCCAGGCATGTCGGCAAGTGCCCAGGCGAACACGTCTGGGTTGTTTCTGAGGAAGTGAACCAGGTCGTCTCGCTGAGTCCCTATCAAAAGCGAACCGATCTGAACGGTTCGTTCGTCGTCCCCTTCTACGAGGGGGACCTCTGTTCGTGGCTCCATCGGGGTCCCTCGGACCTCTTTTAGCTCGTCTCGAGTGTCCAAAGAACCCTTGATGTCACCCTCGCCCTCAACATCATTGTTTGGCCGCTTAGACGTAGATGTTGTGATGAAGCAAACCTTTGCGGTTCGTTGGTCTCCATAGACCCGACCTATCCCGCCTTGGTCGAGCGGGAATTCCATCGCTAGGTGGTAGGTCGATATCTCGGCCCGAAGGGAGTTCAGTTTCGGGCGACCGAGGAGAACGTTGTAGGCCGATGGGATTCTCGCGACGATAAACTCCACAGGCACGGTGCGTGTACGGACCGCCTCCCCGATGTTAAATTGGAAAGTGATTACCCCTTCCACCGGGATGGAGTGGTTAGTGAACCCTGACAGGACATGGGCGGTCGGCCTTAGGTCCGATAGGGTGAGTCCCATACGCAGAAAGCAGTCATAAAAGAGAATGTCCGCCGAACTTCCTGAGTCGACCAGTATCCTCTGCTCTTCGTAGCGGTGGACCCGAGCTGTGATCACCAGCGGGTCGTTATGAGGCAGGGATATACCGTGGAGGTCCTTGTCGGTAAATATGATCGGCTCGACTACTTTGGCCTTCTTCCTCGGGTGGCTTCCAGTCCCCTCGATCGGTGAGGGACGCTGAGTCCCTTCGGTCTTCGTCGTACCCCTCGTTGATATGTCCATGATTTGGTCGATTGTTAATTCACCGGGAAGGGGACATTGCTCTTGCTCACGGTCAGCTTGCCGCTTGTCTCGCAAGTACGTTGCCAGGTGCCCCGAGCGGATTAGCTCCTCGATGTAGTCTTGGAGCTACTTGCAATTCTCAGTGGAGTGGCCCTATGACCTGTGGAAACCACAGTAGGGGCCTCTGGTGCGCTTCGCCGCCCTATTCGATACTGGGGGGAGTTTGAAGAACCTCTAGCCCTTGGCCTCCTCCAACAGTACCGTCTGGAAGATGTTGAGCGGGGTGTACTCCTGAAACTTCGGGGAGTAAGACTTTGGCCGCTCAATCTTCTTTTTCTCCTCTCGGGCCCTTTTCTTCTGATCAGCTTGTTCTGTCCGGGCAGGTTGGCGTTCACCTCGGACTCAAGCTGGATCTCACGTTCGGTCCAGGCCTTTACCTCGGCCATGGTCTTAGGTTGCGCTAATGCAAAGGAGCATAGCCACTCCTTGTGCCTAAGACCTGACCTAAGTGCTGTAATAACCATTTCGTCCCGGTGTTCCAGGACCTCAAGAAGGGCGTTGTAGAAGCGGGTGACGTATCCTTTGAAGGATTCTTTGTCCCCACTCTTTATGGTGAAGAGATGATCGACGGTTCGTTTCTGCCTTCTGTTCCCGACAAAGTGGCTGAGGAATTGGGTGGCTAGCTCATCGAAGGTAAAGATCGAGCGCGGCGCGAGTCCTCGGAACCAGTCTCGTCCGGAGCGGATGAGAGTGGCGGGGAAAGCACGGTATTGAGCGGCGTCGAAACAGTACTGGAAACTCATCCCGGCTGTGAACGTGTCCAAATGGTCCTTCGGATCGAACTGTCTGTCGAAGAGGGAGACCTTCGGGGGCTTGTTCTGAGAGGAGACATGGACGGCGAGTAGCTCTTCGGTGAAGGGCTTCGTGAGCAAGTCAGCGGTATATTTAGCCCCGTCGTTTGAATGACGACTTTCCCGATGCATGCCTTCGATCTTCTTTTCGATGGCGTTGAGTCGGCCTTGGTATCCCGATGATTCGGCATACTCCGATATTTAGCCTCTACTGCCGGAGACCTATGCCTGGCCATGGCCCCAGTTCCGTTCAATAAGGTTCCTTAGGTCCCGCGGTGAGTCCCATCTGCGCGTCCCCATTAAGAGAGGGGGTGCCGGTCATTCCTGGGTGCAGGCAAGCTAACCGACACCTCCTCGGGAGAGCAGGGGCACGATGGGCCTCAAGGCGAGGCGCTCTGGCGAAAGACCTCGGTGTTGAGCTGTACGGCGCCCACCGGGTCATTGAATACGTCGTCCCGGGGGATCTGTGGCCGCCGGAGACAGCGAGGCGGTGTTCGGTCATGCCAATGCGGACAGAGTCTTCTCTCCCTCTGTAGGGGTCTCGGTCCCGAGGTGGAGGAGGGGTGACCTAGGGAGCTTGCCCGGCCATTTGGATACGGATGAGTGTATCCACGACGGACGCGAGACGATCTATCTGAGCAGATAGGGCGTGAATGGCGTTCGGGGGAGGAGGGGATTCTCCCTCGTCCCTACTGCAGGGAGGACGATGGCTGGTGCTTGGATCTTCGCGGTGACCACTCGCCATGAAGTCGAAATCGGAAAATGAACTTTCGTTGAGTGGAACTAGCGTTCCTACAGACGGCGCCAACTGATGGATCTCTGGATCTCCTTCAGATGTTATCTTCCGTTGATTTGTAATGAGCGATGATGGATAGCTGAGATTGAGTTGGAGGGTTGCCTCCTGGAGCATGTGGATCTCAATGGGTTTTATGTGGTTGAGGCCGAGCTACCTGCAAAGAAGTCCCGGGGTGGTTGTGCCACCGAGGACCCTCCGACGATCAAGTTAGACGGGGTATTTTGGCAGAGTAACGGCCTATTGGGGTAAAATTGGCTTACCTGAGTCGTCTGAGAAAGGGGTTTATATAGTGGCAGCCATGGGCAGGCGGGCGTGAGATTCACGCTGGCCGTTACGCCCCTGGCGTCAGGCCCGCGTGATAGGCGGAATCCCCCATTAATGACGAGACATGCTCGTTAATGGGGGATCATGATGGCGTGAAATGCGGGATCATGGGCGGCGGATATCTCGCGCCTGGAGAGATTCGCAGAGCCGTGGCGGAGGCGCCTGTGATCGGTGTTGTGGGTCGGTCGGTGAGACCGAGGAAGATGAGCTCGGCGGAAGGCTCGAGAACGAGCGAGAAGCCGAGGCATCTTGGTTCTGTGATAGCTCGGAGATGAGCTGGGGGTGGTCTGGAAGGCCACCGAAGGTCAGGAACATGAACGGGTCAGAGGCCGGGGTGTGCTTCCAACATAACATTCTTGATCCTTTCTTGTAAGCTCTGGAACATGTCATCTGCCACGTATCATGATCTGGGGAGTCACCGATATCGAGCATCATCACTTCCTCTCTCCCAACACCAGAGCTTTCCCCGCTGCAAAACCCAAGAACCCCGATGAGAACCCATCATCTCTTCTGTCGCCATAGCACCACACCGCCGACCACCTCGTCGGTCTCTCCTCTCTCCACTTCCTCTTTTTTATCTCTACTTTCCCGACTCTCCCCCTACACATCTCAAGAACCCAAGAGCCCGACGCCTTCACCGCAGCCTCGCCTGCACACCTCGCCGCCTGAGTTCCGACCTCGTCGTCGCCTCACCCCTCGCCACCACCTTCTCCTCCACTTCCCTTCATCACCACCATCACCTGCGACTCTCCCCTACACGCCCGAGAAAACCCCGACCCTAAGAACCTAGCACCCACTGCCCCATCGCCGAAAAACCCTCGCCTGCATCCTCGCCGTTGACGGCCCATCGTCGATGTCACCCCCTCGCTTCTTCTTTGATCCCAGAGCATCCAAACCCATAGAACAACCCTCTTCTTCTTCTTCTTTCTTCTCTTTCCTTTCTTGGATTCGCATTTTTCAGTGATCACCGAAGCCGTGCTCGTCGCCGACGATCCGGGAGATCCAGTAGACATCCCAAGCCAGTGTGGTCACATTCTTGCTTAGCCTAGTTCAGTTATGTACGCGTGTGTGTGCATTGCGACGTTTACCCGACGTTGGACACAGTGTACGCACCCCGTCGTGAAATCTGATCAAGCAAGTTTATCTTGCTACATGCTATGATACATATTTTACATCCATATGAATAAAAATATTGCATGTTTATTTCATTATGCATCCCATGTTACCATTTTACTGTTTTACGATACCCATTCGTATCCGTATCATTTATTATACATCTAGTTGCATGCCGGATCATATTATTTCATATTACTATTACATTGGCACCCTATGTTTGATAATGTTCATCCTCCGTAGTCATGGAGTTGTAGATGTGATCCCTGATAAACACTTGTGCATCCGTGTTTTACTGTGTTTCGATACTAGCTACATTTTACTGTTGGGTATCCATTTGATACATTGTACACTACCTGTCATGACCTGATACACCACTACTTGACTTGATACCAAATCCTGTTACTAATGCCAACAATCCTGACTCGTTGTCTCGATGGACATTACTGTTGTCTGCACAGATAAAACCTGTACCTTCTTGATCCTGTGTTGGCATTAGATATCGATTGGAAATACCTAACATGAACACATAACCTCAGGGGTAAGGGGAAATCAAGAATGTAACCGAATGTAACTCAAAAGTCTATTATATTGTTTGCCATTTTTATGGGCGTTACGGAATATATTGTTATCGTGGTCCCGTGGGGAATGAACGGGGCATAGACTGATGGGTTAAGGAATATATTGTTACCGTGGTCCCGTGGGGAATGAACGGGGCATAGTCTGATGGGTTACGATGAGGATTACATTAATTGATTTCGAAGACTTTAGATTAGATAACCTAGAATCCAGAAATAGGTTGCACACCACATGCGTATACACCTCACTGTTTCATTTCCGTGTTTACTTCTATATTCATGTCATCGTTTATATTCATGCCTGCATATCTCGTGTATCCTGTTCATTTATTATTATTGATATTATGACGCACTGACGTCTGGGTTTTGCATGGCCCAGCCACTTTATCTCTTTTGCAGGCAGACCAGGAGTATTTCAGCTGACAAGCCGAACAGTGAGGAGCATATTAGTGTTTAGCTTAGTTTAGTTTTCTTTCCGTACTTTTTCCTGATGTGAGCCCGTATTTGGGACTTTTTCCAGATGTTATTATTTATTGGATTTTATTGCTTCCGCATATATATATTTCTTTACTCGTTTATTCTGACAGATGGACATGTATTAGATAGTTTTATATTTTTCCTGCTCTTGATATGTTATAGACAGCCGTAATATGACTGTGGAGGGATGTTTCCTAGCCACAGGTAGCATGGTTGGCTCTGTCACATACCGATCATAGCGCACTCTGGGAAGCGGGGCATGACAGATGATGATGCCTAAATAGGTATCAAGCTCTATGGCCTCTCACGGCAAATGATGATTCGCTCCTGGAAATATTCTAGTTGCAGCGATACTGATGCCAAGATTGGTATCAGATCTCAAATTCCTAAATCGTAATAAAACTCAGTGAGTCGCAAAAAAATGAGTATGAAAAAGCCGAAATGTTTAGGCAACTTGCAATAAAAAGCTGCGAGTAAAAAAATAATAAAGAAATACATGGTCGAAATGATTGGGCACCACGATAAATAGCCGAAATGATTGGGCAATCGCGACTTTCGCGATATGAAAAGCTGAAAAGATAGTGCATCGCGGAAAAATAAAATAATATATAAAATGAAATTTCCTCTGCCCTGCAGGTGAGTCTACACTGACCCATGTATAGAATCCATGGGCACAAATGAAAAGGGAACCATATTTTCCCACCAGGCTCCGTCAAAGGGAGAGCCAGATATTAACAGCAATATCTACAGCCTAGAGATCAGCTCGGCGTTCCTTCTCATTCCAGCAGGATACAGATGCTACGCCAACAAAAGACCCAAGGGCCAAAACAAAAAATGAGTGATGGAAAAATCCTAACTCCAGCTCGACGTGCTTCTTATGCCAACAGGATGCAAACGCAACGTCAACAAAGGCTCCAAGGAGCCAAATCAAAAGGGAGTGACGGCAAAATCCTAACTCCAGCTCGACGTGCTTCTCATGCCAACAGGATGTAGATGCAACGTCATCAAAGACCCAAGGGTCAAACAAAAAAGGAGTAATGGTAAAATCCCAGCTCCAGCTCGACGTTCCTTTTCGATGCAGATGCGACGTCAACAAAGGCTCCAAGCAGCCAAATTAAAAAGAAGTGACGGCAAAATCCTCGCTCCTAAAGACTATCCCTGTGTCCCCTCCCTCCTCATTCCAGCAGGGGCAGACACACCAATCAAATAAATGTAAAGTGACGGCAAAATCCTAGCTTCAGATCTTAATGGCAACATCTAAAACCTAGAGATCACCCCAACGTTCTTCTCATTCCAGTAGGATGCAAACGCAACGTCAACAAAAGACCCAAAGGTCAAAGCAAAAATAGAGCCATGGAAAAATCCTAGCTCTAAGTCTTGATGGTTCACATACAACTTAGAGACTATCTCGGCGTTCCCCTCATTTCAGCAGGATGCGGACACAATTATCAAATGAAATTCGAGCAATGGCATATTCCTAACTCCGGACTTCGATTGCAATACATATAGCATAGAGGTCCTACAGATATCTACCCTACTTCAACAAAGAAACGGCAGGGTATCGTTAAAACAAAAATGAAGTGACGGCATATTCCCAACTTCGGGTTTCGACGGCAACACATATAAAGCCTAAAAGACTATCGAATATCATCCCACACCAGAGCGGAGTGGTTATGACTCATCGGGGCTCCAAATTGAGCCTAACCTCAAGTAAAAAACATCATGGCAAATTCCTAATGTTTGCTCTTCCGACAATGATATGACCTAAGGAGATTACTTGAAAACGTCTTATCCAGCCCCCGAAGGGATCAGAGACACGACAGTCGCGGGGCTAGTCGAACAGCGGCTTAAAGACTGCATATCAAGGAATACATCAGCCAACATCACGGTACCACGGACTAAAACCCTAGTACCACAAACCTAACGGACCTCTATCGTAAAAGAATAGGGGTTATCTATATTTCACGTTAGGATACACCTGCGAGATCCTCTAGACTTATCTCGACTCGTAGGGAAAAATATCTTTATGAAACCCTCACGGCTCATGAAGATGAAAAGCCTTAGGTGACGGGGATATCAACTTGTCTCCTAAGCACTGTGGCCCTACAAGTAGGTCCAAATTGACTCTTGTACACTATCCATGGGCCACATTCTCCAAAGTCACATACCGATGAGGAGGAAGAAAACAACTTGCGAGTCCTCGTAAGAAGAAAATTCTCTTATGAGATCCTTACGACTCCCAAGAGAAAACACACTTAGGAGTTATCATGACTCCTAAGGAGAAAATACACCTACGAGATTCTCTCGACTCGTAAGGAGAAACCTCTTTATAAGACCCTCACGGCTCATAAAATTGAAAAACCTTAGGCGACAGATCTAAACATGTTTCCTAAGCTATCGCTACCCTACAAGAAGGTCCAAACTGACTCTTGTATACTATCCACGGGCCACATTTATCGAGAAAGTGAAGATGCCACTTACGAGTCCTCTCGACCCGTAAAAAGAAAATACCTGCGTAAGATCCTTATGACTTATGAAGATGAAAGACACTTAGGAATCCCCGCGATTCCCAAGGAGAATATGTACCTGTGAGATCCTCAAGACTCATAGGGAGAAAAACCTTCTTGAGACCCTTACGGCTCATGAAGATAAAAAAAAACCTTAGGCTACAAGGATCCTAAACTTGTATCCTACGCCATCAATTCTATGGCAATGCATAACTTTGCACTATATCACCCACGTACATGCTTATGTGGGAAAAGTGGTGGGGGCATTTGTTCCCGCCAAAATTTTTGGCACAGAGCTATTTGTTCCCTTATAAAAAAAAAGGGGGAGAGAAAAGAAAGAGGAAAAGAATCCTTATAATTTGGCATCACATGTTAAACACATTGGCGCTTATATGCAAAGTATATAAACGCTGAAAACAAATAACTAAGGGTCAAACTGGCACGTGGGCGCTCATATACTTTGCATATGAACGCTGAATAAAATAAACCTAAAGGCCAAACTGATCTCGCGTGTTAAACACGTGAGCGCTCATATGCAAAAAATATGAGCGCTGAACATAAATAACCAAAGGCTAAACACGTGAGCGCTTATATGCAAAGGATATGAGCGCTGAAAATAAACAAACTAAAACCCACACTAGGGGTCACATGTTAAACACGTGGGTTCTCTTGCCGCTTTCTTTGGCAGCGCTCACATGCAAAGCATGTGAGCACCTTAATTTAAAATACTCTCATCTGATAGAATTAAATTCTATGTGATAGAATTAAATTCTATTTGGGAAATTTTTTCCTTAATCTTTCTAATATGGAAAGATCTTTCTCTAACAGAGAATCTTGAATTTAAAATCCAATGGTGATAAAATATCACCAATTAAACCATCTGATGGAATTAACTTCTATGTGAGAAATATTTCCCTGATCTTTCTCAAACTAGAAAGATCTTCTCTGTTTTGGATCAAAGATCCAACGGTGATTATAAAATCACTCATCGATCATCTGATAGAATAAAATTCTAATCTTGTTAAACTAATAAGATATTCATATGATAGAATAAAATTCTATCTTAGGAAAATATTTCCTGATCTTGTTAAACAGACAAGAAATCTTCTCTGTTAAACAGAGAGCTTTTAGATTAAAAATCCAACGGTGAATAAAATTCACCGATTAATCTAAAAGATCATTTTGATTGATCATGAAATCAATCATGATCTCTCAATGAGAGATTTTCTCAACAAATTGATTTTTCTCCTCTCCTATAAATACGAGCAAAGAGATTAATCAAGGGGAAGAAGGACAAGAGAAAGAAAAAAGAGGAGAGGAGACCCCCCCACCCCATAAACTTCTGTAAAAATACAGAAAGCTCTCAAAACAACAGAGAATTTAATTCTCTCAAAGAAAAATATCTCCCTCCTAAAAAGCCCAGATAAAGAAAAAAGAAGATATCAAAATATCTCATTTACCTAATATACCATATCTGAGGGTTTAACCCTTCTCAAAGAACTTAGTTCTTTCTCTGGATCTGAGATCCACAAGACAAGTCTCCCACAAGTTGAGAATTTAATTCTCATCAGGAAGATCTTTTTCTTGAGAATCAAAAATTCAGGGAAGAACAAAGAAGAACATAAAGAAGATGGAGTCCATAATACTCCAGGAACTTAGTTCCGTCAAATCAAGAACTTAGTCTTTAAAAATCTGATCCAAAATTCTCAAAATAGTGATCTTGATAGCTGTTAATGGTCAAAATACCATTAACATAGGTCTAACCTCTTTTGAAAGTATGAACATGGAAAATATGGAGTTCATAATACTTCAGGAATTTAGTTCTCTCATAAAATAAGAACTTAGTTCTTAAAGAACCTGATCACAGATCCTCAAAATAGTGATCTTGGTGATCGTTAATAGTAAAAATACCATTAACAGAGATTTAAGTTATCTAAAAATATAAATAGAGATTAAATCTCCAAAAGAACTCGGCGCCTCACGTGAAACTCACGTGAGCGCCAGAAAACAGAAAAGCTTAGTACTTAGCACTATTGGAGCGCCTCACGTGTAAAGCATATGAGCACCCGTGGATAAAAGCTCAGCGCCTTACGTGAAACACATGTGGGTGCCCAAAACAAAAGGCCGGCACCTCACGTGAAATACATGTGAGCGTTGAGTAAAGTGCTCGGCACTTCATATGCAGCCAAAAGGCTGAGTGCTTAGCACTGATTGGACAGCGCCCAGCGCCTCACATGAAATAACGTGAGCGCCACAAAAGATTAGCGTTTAGCACTATTATAGCGCCTCACGTGATATACACGTGAGCGCTATATGTAACCGAGTGCTTAGCACTGCTGGATGTTACAGAAACCGAATCTTAGCCCAAATTGACTAAGTTTCCTGAAGTAAAACTTCTTTGATTTTAAATCAAGTGAGCCCAAATGCTCGTGATTTCCAAACTGATCTTAATCTCAAACAGGATTAATGATCTCTCATTGATGATATCCAAAATGATATTCATTTCATACTTTATAAGTTAATCTTAGTCTCAAATAAGGCTAATGATTCTTAGATGATCCATCATGATCTTTCCCTCAAATACGGGATTTGGTTTAAAGGTACATCTCTCCACACCTCTTGTCACGCACCGCTTCCCAGTGTACGGGTAATGAGACGTGACTGACCCGCTACATATTTACTCAGAAGTAAACACGCTAAGTGTAACTAAGCAATATAATGTAAATATACACAAGAAGACATGAAATGTAAATGAACAGCAAATTTTATTTATTAAACATTTCTTTACAATACAACTGAAAAGTAAATATAATAAGGAAAGCAATGCCTAAACAATGGCATGAACATGAAAATAAAGTATATACAAGAGTCTAGAGCTCGGGGTCCTATATACAAGAGTCTAGAGCTCGGGGTCCTCGCTGAACTGATCCAAGTCCTCTGAATTAGACTCTATCTCCAGTGAGTCGGATCCACCTGACAACATTCTAAAGAAAGAAGAGAGAAGGAATGTCGTCAGCGAACAATCACTCGGTAAGTCCCAAAGAAAAGTAGAAATAGAATAGAAAGATATGAGAATATAACTGGTGTATTGTGAGTTTGTTATGTTAACGCTGTTGTTTGTAACTTGGTACAAAATATGCCAATGTATACGAGAGGAGTCCAACTATTCCGTAGACTAAGGTATACGGAGCACAAGGAATCGTTAAGCCACGGAACAACAGCAATGAATATTCAGGTTAGGTGTATTAAAGTGACCGTCTCGTACCACTTCTAACGCATTCCATACCAGTCTACCCCTTTAAAACCCCGTAATGTATTATGTATTGATATATATTGTTTTGTTTAATAGATGTACGACTTACCGAAACCAAGATATCAGTAGTTCATATAAATGGAAAGGATATAGTCGGATAGTCATGTAGACCAGTCAAATGTATATCCATGGTTCGGTCAAATCATGTTCATATTGATATAGATTGAATTCTGGTATAAATGGATTCATGTTGAATTGGAGTTATACTTGAATCATATTCAAGGATAGATTGATTGATTTCATATTAGACTAAGATTCTGCCTGAGTCGAACACTTAAACAGAATTGAAGTCCTGAATTAGTTTTAGAGTTATCGGTAACTGCTGTACATGGACGGCAGGATTTGTGTCTTTTTCCAAGATAATTACCATATTGATAACATTGTTTTTAGGTTGTCTAGTTTAGATAGGCAAACACCCATATTCTCCGGCTTCCTGGGACTTAAGAGAACCGGTCCTGCTTAAACCTATATTTACTAGGGTCCTTATTGTAAATTAATATAACTTGAGGGGGTTTTATGAAAAATAGTTTTGATATATTTTCAAAATAAATCTCAAGTATTTATTTATCGTATTTAGGGATTTCATAGTTGTAATTTTTATAAAATGAATATTCTAGTGGATATAAACCTAACTTTGAATAGTATATGGTATTTTCTTGTAATTTGACTTGTATTGAATTTGATGGTATTTTCATGATCTTTTGTGACTCTTCTGATTTAAAAAAAACATGGAATATACATAATATATTTAAATTAGATATTTTGATAATATTTATATACATATATATTTATTTATTTATAAAAAAAATAGAATTTATTTATTAAATAGAAATCACGTTTTACTTAAAATTGTAATACAAATTCTATCGAGATCGTATGCTCCGTGAGGAGGTCTGCATCTCGTCCTACTAGTCCGATGGACGTGCGATAATCCATACCAACCAAATAGGATTCCCCAAAATTGGTTGTAAGTATTTAATCGTATGAAATTTAAATAAGACAATTTAAAGAATACGGTTTTGTAATAATTTAGGGTATTTTATTGTAAGCTTGTAATTATCACACAAACTAAAGTTCTAAAAACTATCGTGCTATGTCAAGAATGAGTGTTGTGATGAGGTAGTTCATTACCTCGTGAGTTTTCTAAAGGTAATACAAAGGAATATGATGAAATATGTAGAATGTAAAGTTTGTGGTATTTAATCGTAAAATTATGATAAAAGTTGCATAACAAGTTATTTTGAGATGAAACTTGTTCTAAAGTGTTTGATTATGATTGTTAAACAATATATGAATTGGTAGGTTTGTTATTAAGAAGATTTGGGTTTTTAAATAAAAGAGAATCGGAAATCGGAATAACTCCGCTTCCGACGAGTTTTGAAATGAGAGTGTTTTAGATTAGAATGAGAGGAAGGAAGAGTGGACTTACTGATTTGGAGAAGAGAGGGGGGGTAGAGGGAACTTTTGAAGGCGTCGTGAAGTCGCGTCGTCGCTGGATTTGTCCCGAATCGTCGCCGGAACTTTGACCTTGGATAACTCCACTTGTACAACTTTTGGACTTAGAAAATTTAGAGAGTTTTGGCAATGGATTTCTGAATGAGGAGGGTTAGGGTGTAGGGTTGTATTTATAAGAGAAATTAGGATTTAGGGTAATAAAGAATGGAATTAAAAATGTATTAAAACTTGGATTAAAGAGATGAATTAACACTCTCTGTTAATGTGCAAAAAATCAAACAGAATAGGAGTAGTGGGGTAGGCCAAGGGGTGCTAGGGCTAAGAGATGGAGGCATTTGGGACGGGTGGGACCGGCGGCGCCGGCCCCAAGCTAAATCTCGCCGGCCAATAGGGTGGGTTGGATCTCTGGATTGAAGGCACGTGTTCTCAGCTGTATAAATAACAATTTCCACATGTTTGTTTTATAAGACTTTTCATTTTTACGTGTGTTGCACGTGTAAACTTTTGGGCTTCCAAAAAGTTTAAAAGAAAAATCAGCAAAAATAATATGTGGCTGGAGGGATTCGAACACAAGGGCTATATCACAGTAGTGCAAGGCTTTACCGATGAGCTACAAGTGCTTTCTTACTGTTCAAAAGCAAATTAAATACTTATAGCATACTCAGGGTTGAAAATACTCTATTTGTATATTAATTTTCTTAAAAAATTTATGTACATTAAAACAGAATCATTACACCTCTAATATGTCGTTGTAATTTCTCAATATCTTCAGAGAGGTAGCGGGTCCTGACGACCAACAACTCCTTTCTCGTCCCAACTTAATATAAAATTTCATCAAGATAGGGAATGATACATCCCACACCGATCACTTCTAAATTAACGTCCACACCTCAAATCAGACCATACCCTAAATTGAGTGCATTTCATGTCACCATTATTCACTCCGTCACGTAACAAATACACGTGCGCGCAAGATGAATAATGGACTGAAATGTCCTTAAACTAACATTCGTCCCAGATAGGGAATATTGGACCGCGACGTCCTTAAACTAATATGTTTTGCCCTGCGGACTGTCCTCATAATGACTACCGTATACTATCCATGGGCTATTCATATATGATATAATGATCAGTTGAACCCATATGCTCACTGCTCATAAATCGATCTTAGTCTCAAATATGGCTAATGATCCTTAGATCAAACCCAAATATCCCCTGAACCGATGGACCTCACAAATGTGAGATCTGCGTCCTAAATTCATTCCTGTTGGCAAACCAAGCTACTTACGTGGGCCCCGTCATGCAAAATTCTTGACCTAAACCCAAATCTCAAATATACGGATTTGGACTAATCCGCGCCCTACAGGCGACGACATAAATTAGTCTCCGTATACAATCCACGGGCAACCCAAAATAAAACAAGCACAATACGACATGAAGTGAACTGCTGGAGAAGGAGAAAGTGTTTATCGCAATGCGGTAACGTAATTAACTGTAGGGGCTTGCGTCTGCAGGGAAGAGCGTCCCCACAATAAATAAAAAAACCTCATAAAATGAGGGGTAATATGATAAAATCTGCTGCAACGGTCGCGTCTGTCCAAACCTCCGATATATGGTGCCATAAATCAACTTGGTATTTTCGGAGAGGTGGACAGATAAATCCAAATAGCATTTGCCCCCAAATTTAGGCAAGACGATCTATCCCGGTTCGGCCCTGTTTTCGGCGGTGAACACTCCAGCGTCACAACATTCAAGGTTTTAGCGCACAATTTTCTAAAAAAGCAACAAAGTTCATTGATTACTAGACCAACCGATTCGGGAAGGGAAGTCATGAGGGCTAATGGGAGAAGGTGCTCCATAATAATATGGTGATCATGACTTTTCAACCCATCGATCTTGCCTTTCACAATTTTTATTTTCTTGCTAAATGATCCTGAGAAACTTGTCGGAACTTTTAAATCATTCAACACCTGCAGAAAGCTTTTCTTCTCCGGTTGTGACATATGATACACGGCATTGGTAAGTACCTGGTTTACCCGCTATCGATTTAGGATGCAATTCACTTCTAATTTCCCAGTCCTAAAGATCCATCCAAGTAGGGAGGTTGTCTTTCGATTTTCCGTCTTTACAAAAAATCAAGTTAAGTATATGCTTGGATACTCCCTTCTGTATGTGCATGACGTCTAGAAAATGACGCACTAAATTTGTTGACCAGTACGGAAGCTCATAAAAAATGCTTAACTTGTTCCGGTATGGTGGTTTGACCTATTTTGCCGGATCTATCCCGAAAGGCACATTATTGTAACCATCCCACTTTGCAATCACGTCCTCTCTGGATAATGAGGTTGGAGGCCTAAGAAGCTCTTGATGACCATTAAAGTGGGCAACGTCTAACCTGTAGGGATGGTCTAGTGGCAGGAAACGCCGATGACTGCAATAACAAACCTTCCTACTAAAATTCAACCATTTCGATATTGTATCTTGATGGCAATAAGGGCATGCTTTGTGACCATGTACAGACCAACCTGATAACATTTCATACACAAAAAAGTCATTAATTGTCCACATTAAAGCCGCATGCATTGTAAAGGTTGTATCTGTGTTTGCATCGTAGTCTTACACCAACAATGAATAAAGATTTTAACCCATCGATCATAGATCGGAGATAGACGTCGATATTGTTTTCCGGTGAGTTTGGTCCGTCAATAAGAAGAGCTATCATAAAGTAGGATTGATCCATAGTCAACCAAGACGATAAATTATAAACTATCATTACAACGGGCCATGTGATGTGGCCTCCAGCTATATAGTTGAATGGGCAGAACCCATCACTAGCCAATCCGAGCCTGACATTACGAGGATCACTACTGAGTATTTGGTGCCTCCTATCGAAATCCTTCCATGCCGGTGAATCTCTTGGATGAATCATTTTTCCATTTTCGCTTGGAGCAGCACAGTGATGCCAAATCATTGCCTCGGCTGTTTTCTTGCATCTGAATAGCCTGTGCAACCTCTGCATTATGGGAAAATATAGTGCTATCTTGACAGGTATATAGGGCTTCTTATTAGATTCTTTCGGCTTATATCTGGCCTCTCCACATATTGGACACTCTTTCAAATTTGAATTCTCTTTCCGATACAACACGCGATCTTTGGGACATGCATGAATCTTCTCACAGTTCAGACCCAAATCAGACATCATCTTCTGGGCTTCGTACCGGCTGTTGGGCACGTTATTTCCCGGGGGCATAGAATCTTTCAGGAACTTCAGAAGTATCGTGAATGGGTTGTTGCTCCATCTATATAGGCACTTAATCTGGAAAAGTTGGACGAACCATGATAGGGTGGAATATTTTGCATTCTCATAAATCGGTCCTTTAGTATCTTTTCATACTTATCCGCACGCGGTCCTTGACCGGAGGGTGTTGGGTATAGTTCCCTTAAGGCAATTATTGTGATCGTAAGTAGGCGATTATGATAATTGAGGGAGGACCTATACGGGTATAACAGTCTTACTCGAGAAGATAGTATGCTATCTGGCTTGTCTTTATCGTTGATGAAGCCCGTAGGATTGTTGCTTGACAACCAGCATAGTGATGGCGATCATATATGTGGGGGCTGGATTGTCCATAAGCACATCCTTAAATGTCCCTGGTCGTGGGAGTATCGAGACTGTGCATCGATATTCCGGAATAGACTAGTATACAATTCTAAACTCCGACGATGGGCGGTGACCGGTCTCATAAGCCATTGGTGTTGTGTCACCTAAGATAGTATACAGGTGCTCACTAGAGGTGAGTACACTGGACGGACTCACGGAGAACTTCTAGATGGTATTATATCTATCGTCGGATGGAAGTTCTCAG
Source organism: Agapanthus africanus (assembly GCA_030015575.1). Classification (NCBI taxonomy): domain Eukaryota; kingdom Viridiplantae; phylum Streptophyta; class Magnoliopsida; order Asparagales; family Amaryllidaceae; genus Agapanthus; species Agapanthus africanus. The sequence goes on along the minus strand of CM057338.1, from coordinate 107,761,750 downwards.
GTGGCATGAGTACAGGTTAGTCATTTGACCTGAGATCGTCATTTGTCTCGTGTGAGTTTCCACTGTACTTTGATTACTATCCTACCACGGCTCAAAAGAGTCCTGTAAACAGGTTTTAGTTGGATACAGTCCCAAGCCACATGGAGGCAGTGGTCGATTGTCGGGGATTCGTCTCTCCTGATATTAGGAGTCGATGTCACGCTATGTTCAGTCGGCTATCACTAGAAATCCGTGGCTACGGTGGATGGGATTTACTGATGGCTGATCAGTGGTATCTCTGTTGGTGATGAGCTCGACTCAGACACGACTTATCGGGTTAGTAGGGGTCTGACGTTATCAACCCCCTAGATCCGATATGCGATACTTTTTGACGAAGAGACCAGACTGTACGAAGATTGTCACATTCAGGCTCAGTAAGGTAAGGATGTGCTTGATTGTCAACCCCCCTTTCAGCAAGTACCTAGGTAGTCGTTACGTACAGTTAGTGCCGCTGACGTGCTTATGGTTAAACCCACTGCCAGCGTATTGTCGAGTGTTTAGAGTCCCACACAGAGGATTTTCCCGGTTCAGACGACAGATGTACGAGTCGTACGTTGGTACGTGAAGGGGTCCGATTTACGTGTACGGGATACACGGACTTTAATCGGACGGTTGATAATACTAACCAGCTTAGGATTAAACCGGATTATTAAATCAGGTTTTGATTTAATAATTTATATATGTATTTTGATACATATATTTTAGTATTATTATTCACTATTCATTTTCTCTCTTTGGTGTTATCCGTATTTTTATAAGAATACGCGTATATATAGCGATACATATACCAGGTGAAGTATTCCGTATTTATACGGGAATGCTTCTAGAAGAAGGACGCATCATATTTGTTTTTCTTTTTAGAAAAACAAATGGAAAATGAGGTGGCATGTGCATGTAGAGAGGTATGACTTGGAGAGATCATTTATTGATGTGCATTTATTGGTGCACTATTGAACCATGGTTGATTTTATATGTAGCCATTTTTCTCTTTTCTTTTGGTGACTTGATGATTTTTCTTCATTTCATACCTCATGCTTCATGGTTGCTTCCTCACATCCTCCTCCTTCTTCATCTTGCTCTCATGAGCATGGATTCTAAACAGAAAAGTTTAGTGAAATATTTCTACATCACCGACCATCCACGCCTAGCAAATTTAGATCATCTGTTTGAGCCTCCTCTGGTTTCCCTCGGGTGGGTCGTCTTCGGCGAGAGTGGTCGTTTTTCAAGCGCGATCCCGGCGGCTACGAGATTGGAGGGGTCTTCCACAATTAGGTGGACACGCGACAAAGGTTGTCGTTTCTCAACCTTCTTTATTTTAGTTTTCTGGTTTAGGGTGTTTGGATCGAATTCTTAGGTTTGCGCGTCCAGTGCCCGCAAAAAAAAATTGTTTTCACTTCCGCCTCGCCCGCGGCCTCCGAGACGCAGGCGCCGGACTCCAACAGAAGGAATGTCATTTTCTGTAAGAATACTATCACCGAGGGCAGTCTCTACTATATCCTCCATTTCTTCTCCTGGAAAGAAGTTATCATTTTCTTCTTCTTCCGCCGCATTACCGTCTTCTTCTTCTTCTTCTGCCGCATTACCATCTTCTTCTTGTCATTTCCCGTGATATAACCAAATTGTATAAAGTGTAGTAAAACCATGTTTAACGATGTGAAGCTCCACGATTTCTACCTTCTGCAAGAACTTATTCCCACATCTATTACACGGACAGAGAATCTTCTGTAACACGATCTTATTATGTGCGCATGCAAATTCAATGAAAACGGCAACTCCTGCGACAAACTTAGATTACATGCGTTGCTGCCGATCCACGTACATCCAGTCCTTAACTCTGATGTACTCATGTGCCATGTTAGATTGTATAATATATAAATTGTAAGTTATGATGACTATATTGAGAAATCTAAGAACTAAATAGTTATTAACAAAGAAGAAAATCCGTAGAGGCAAGTTTGTCGTTGAAAAGAATAAATTATCGATTAACAAAATTAGATTTGAAGATACCCAAGCATGAGTTGTATTCTGTGTATGTATGTTTCAATTTATGATTTCGCTTAGGTGTAGGATCGTTAGTGTGTATGTGTTTTGTGTGTGCATTTGTTGTGTATTCATGTTGTATGTGTGTGTTTCGGCTGTCGAAGGTAAGCCTTCTATCCCATTAAGAATGTGTAATGACCCCAAAATCTTTATACATTTGTATTATCCCTCTTCAAAAATATACCGTATTTATTTGTACTGGGTATTTTCCTCTTTCTATTAAATTTATTATTATTTTATTCCTCAATCTATTATGTATTTTTTCTAGGTACAATTTCTTTTTCTTATATTTAAGTTTTTAACTTCTCATTCTTATTTTTCCTTTCATAAATATTTAACCCAAATCCATTATTCTAATTCTCTACAGCCCATCTAAAAAGCCCATTTTCTTTTTAAGCAACATCATATATTTAATTCTAATTAAATATATGCATGAACAACTTTATAGCTCATTGGTTAAGTCCTTGCATTATTATTCCATAAGTCGCATGTTCAAATCCCCATTCTTGCAATTATTTTTATCATTTTTTTATTCTTCTCATAACCTACAAATGAGACCTTTCATTTCCAAATTGAATGGTGACCTTTCATTTCTCTTTTAATTCTCATGTTGAATGCATATATTATTATACATAATTCACCATTACACCATCTTTATTGTCCTTCTATATCTTTTCCTTCCTCACATTTTCCTATCTCTCACTTCTTCCTCTTCACCTAGAGTCCAAGAAGAAGAACATGAAGAAGTATTCAAGAAGGTCTCGCTACTAACGCGAGGCTATCGGCGGATAGACAAGCCCGGTGACAATACCGGCTTGTGCATGTAAGTCCCTTCTATCTTTCTCTACCTCCATCTCTTTCTTTTTATGTTTCTCTTGTCATATTACCATGAACCGCCTCTCGTATCATATCATAGTACTTAAATGGATAAAAGTATTGTTACATATATAAATATTGGTAACACATCAAAACACACATATATACTTATATAATTTCGATTAGATTAATGATTGCCTCTTACTCAAGCTACGTTGTCGTTTAATTGAATTATAACTTTCCTTCATGTCTTGCATTTAGATTTAACATAATTAATAATGGAATAAATCTAGAGGAAAATGGTATGGCATGATATACATTCACATATAAGTTCTTAGAAAAATAAGTATTGTATCAGTTTTGTCGCTATTAGAAATTCATATATTAAAATTGCGGAGAACAATTAGGATATATCATTTGTCGGTATATTTTAAATTACTTTATTTATATTTTGTAAAAGAAAATGAAGTTACGAATAAATACCATGGTTTTCTCATTTCTCACATATGACATATCAATACCTTTAGTTTTAAAATATTTTTTATAAATTAATTTTTAATTCTGAAAATTTCAGGAAATTTACATATGATATAATATATTATTTTATACATGTCACGCCCCGCTTCCCAGTGTACGGCGAAGTGGACGTGACAAGGCCCGCTACGTATGTACTCAGAAGTACATACGCTAAGCGTAACTAAGCAATATAAAATGAATCACAAGAGATGAATAATAGAAATAACAGCAACTTTTATTAATAACATTCTTTATACAATGCATGAAATGAAAATACATCTGAAATGAAAAAGCAATGCCTAAACAGTGGCATAACAATAAAAGGAAATACTGGAAAGAACAAGATACAATGTCTAGAGCTCTGGGTCTTCCTGGAACTGCTCCAAATCTTCACTTGTGGGCTCGGTCTCAACTTGGTCCAACGCACCTGACGACATTCAAAGAAGAGAGAAATAGAATGTCGTCAGCGAACAGGTCGCTCGGTAAGTCCCAAAGAAGAATGAAGAATGAGAGTGACAGAGTATAGTATTTTCTAAAGTATTGTATTGTAGAATATTATGAAATATTGTTTAACGTAATTGTTTGTAGCTTGGTACAGGAGGATGCCAGTGTATACGAGGGGAGTCTCTATATGCCAGAGACTAAGGGCACGTATAGTACAAGGAACCGTTTATGCCACGGTACAACAGCAACGGAATATAGGTTAGGTGTCTTAATCTGACCACCTCATTCCACTTTTAACATCTTCCGTACCAATCTACCCCTTTAAACCCCGCGATGTCATGTTTGTATTGTTATCTTGTAAACTTGTAATGATTGCTTGATTGACTTGATTAACTGATTGACTTACCGAAACCATGATATCAGGAAACGGTTATAACCGTAGAGTCATGTAAATGGAATACTGGAAACTTGTAAAAAGAATATCCATGGTTCGGTTCAGTCAGACAGATTGTTAACTGATTCTGGGATTCATGTATTCAAGTTGTGTTGGAATATAATTGAAATATAGATTGACTTGAAATATATTCAAGTCAGAATTAGTCAGACTCTAACCCGAGTCCGACTAAAAGAAATATAATTTGAAGTTCAATATTAGCTAGGGGCCTTATGGTAATTTGTGAAACTTGAGGGGGTTTTATGTAAAAATACTTTTGTATAGTTTTCCAAATACACCTCAAGTATTTAATAATCGTCTTTATTGTTATAATGAATGTGAATTTTATTTGTGTTATTCTAGTGAATATATCCTAATAAAAGTATTAATTGTTTATTTGAAATTCGTGTTATTTTAATGTAACTTTTAATCTTTGAATTTTAGGAAAAAGTGGAAATTTTATATTATAACAAAATAAATGTTTAAATGATAATTATATATAATTAAACACATAAATAATTTTTAAATGAATATTTTATTTACAAAAATATCACTTTCTTTAAATATCGTATTTTAAACCTTTCGAGACCGAATGCTCCTTGCGGAGGTTTGAATCTCGCACTACTAGCCTGCGGGTGCACGATGAACCGTGCTATCCCTAACAGGTTCCCCAAAGATGGGTTGTAATGGCACTTTGCTCAGGTTTTTATAAATACTTTTAATTTAGGGAAAATGTTTTCTAAATATAGGGTATTTATTTGTAAAAGTATATAGTTCTCCATATTTTAGTTGTTAGGGTTTCCTAGACCATCTAACCTATATTCTATGGTCTAAACGATGAGTCATTAGAAGCCTCAAATCGCCTCTTCACCGTCGAATGCAGCCAGGTAAGTGCCAGGTAAGTGGGAAGGAACCACAGTCGTGGGCCTAATTAAAAACCACTAGCCTTAGACACACTTGCCTAGACCCACAAGACAGTTTAGATAAACGATCGATGTCCATGACCAATCGTGCTTTCATTTTATATAAGTTTTATTTAGAAAAGTTTACAATTTAAAGGTTAAACTAAAAGTTATAAAGGTTATGGTATTTTAGTGAAAAAGTCCTATAATATCGTATTCTGTATTTTTGTTATTTATCAATTAGGGTTATAATGAGTGTGTGTAAGGGTAGGTCATTACCCCGTGACTTATATTAAGTTTTGGTGAAGTTTCAAGGTGAAATAAGCTATGTTAAACTTAAGGGTATTAAGGTGCAAGAATACGGTATTCATAAACGTTATCATTTCATGTGTGAAATTTCATCCAAATTGAATGAAACAAGTTTTGTTATCAAAATAAACATGATTAAGAGTGAGGGATCTAATTAGAACATTAAAATTGAACTTGATGGTATATTTATGCAAGAAATACGGTTTTGTAAAGAAATTATCATTTCATGTGGAAAAGTGTGATTAAATTTGATTTAAGGGTGATTAATAGTCAACATGCAATAGGGTTGATAATATGTATTAGGTGACAAGTGGAATTTTAAAGAAAAACCGGATCGGGAATCGGTTTGTCCGATTTCCGTCGGTTCCAAAAAGTCGTATTTTACAATTATAGAAAAGAAAGATAGAAGGTTGGGACTTACGGGTTTGGACAAGCTAAGCGTTCTAAAAGGTGTGGTGGTTGCCGATTCGTCGGAAATGTCACGTCGGTCTTGATCCGGTCGCCGGAATCCGTCGTCGGTTTCGGCAGCGCTTCGCTTCTCGCTCTTTGCACCAAGTTCTCAAGAGTTTTAGAGAGTATGCTTAGAGTTGTGAGGGGAAAAGGTAGAGGGTAGGGGCCTTTATATAGGGCTAGGCTAGGGTTAGGGTTAGGGTAGATGAAAAGTTAAAAAATAAAAATGTGATAAAATGTAATAAAAATGTATTAAAAGTGGAGTAATTGGGGGTTTTAAAGAGCTCTGGAAGTGGTATGAGGCTGAAACTTTGCAGGTACGTAGGGAATACCAAAAGACACAACTTTCATGTTGTGACCCTCGCCGGAATCGGCCGAATCGGTGGTGACTCGTCCGTGACTCGGTCGGATCACTGAGTCGGCCGAGTCAAGGCCGAGTTGGCCGATTCCCGACCGATTCCGGTGACCTGGATCTCCCCCGGCGGTTCATCTACCCTCTGCAAGTGTTACATCTTTGGGTGTAGTGGGGTTTTTGTGAGATATGCACGTGTAAACTCTTGGTATTCTAAAGGTTTTTAAAAAATCAATAATAAAAATAATGTGGGGTATGGGATTCGAACTCTGGTGGCTTAGTTTAGCAGTGCAAGGTGTTACCAGTGAGCTACAAGCTCCTTCTTGTAATTATTGTAAAGAGATAGATAATTAAAGTGTTATCAGCAACATTAATACTCCAAGTATACTTCAATTTTAAATCAAATTTTGGTATACAAAAATTGGAGTTGTTACAATCTACCCTCCTTACAAAAAATTTCGTCCTCGAAATTTACAACTTTTATTTAAGGACTAATTTACAAAAAAAAGGTGCGGATATCTTGCACGCATCTCATCTTCCCTTTCCCACGTGGATTCTCCTGGAGTGTCTTTTCTCCACATTATCCGGACCAAATTAACTTCCTTATTCCGAAGTGTCTTTACCTTTCTATCCAGGATCTCCACAGGTTGTTGCTCACAAGACAAATCGGGCTGTATCGTAAGCTCGGAATGATCAAGTACATGGCTGGGGTCACTCACATACTTTCTGAGTTAGGATATATGGAACACGTTATGCACTCCTTCCAATGAGGGTGGAAGCGCTAATCGGTATGCCACTTCACCGACTCGTTCGAGTATGTCGAACGGTCCAATGTATCTCGGACTCAAGTTTCCCCGTCTTCCAAATCGGATCACTCCACGATTCGGAGATATATTCCAAGTCAATCTATATTCTTTTATATGCCAACTCAAGATGAATACATGAATTCCAGATTCCAGTTAACAATCTATATAACTTGACCGAACCGAACCATGGATATTCCTTTTACATGATTCCCAGTATTCCATTTACATGACTCTATGGTTATAACCGTTTCCTGATATCATGGTTTCGGTCAGTCAATCAAGTCAATCAAGCAATCATTACAAGTTTACAAGATAACAATACAAATATGACATCGCGGGGTTTAAAGGGGTAGATTGGTACGGAAGATGTTAAAAGTGGAATGAGGTGGTCAGATTAAGACACCTAACCTATATTCAGTTGCTGTTGTACCGTGGCATAAACGGTTCCTTGTACTATACGTGCCCTTAGTCTCTGGTATATAGAGACTCCCCTCGTATACACTGGCATCTTTCTGTACCAAACTACAAACAACATCGTTAAACAATATTCCACAATTTACTACAATACAATACTTTAGAAAATACCATACTCTGCCACTCTCATTCTTCATTCTTCTTTGGGACTTACCGAGCGACCTGTTCGCTGACGACATTCTATTTCTCTCTTCTTTGAATGTCGTCAGGTGCGTTGGACCAAGTTGAGACCGAGCCCACCAGTGAAGATTTGGAGCAGTTCCAGGAAGACCCAGAGCTCTAGACATTGTATCTTGCTCTTTCCAGTATTTCCTTTTTTTGTTATGCCACTGTTTAGGCATTGCTTTTTCATTTCAGATGTATTTTCCTTTCATGTATTGTACAAAGAATGTTAATAAATAAAAGTTGCTGTTCTTTTTATACTCTTGTCTCTTGTGTATTTATATTGCTTAGCTACGCTTAGCGTATGTACTTCTGAGTACATACGTAGCGGACCTCGTCGCGTCCACTTCGCCGTACACTGGGAAGCGGGGCGTGACAGGTTTTGTTGGTGGCCCATGCAGGTCACACACTGCCCAAAGCGATGGGAACCATCTCACTGCCTCCAGTGAGCTGATTTGGTGCCTCCGTTGGCTTAGTTCAGCAGTGCAAGGTATTACCAATGAGCTACAAGCTTCTTCTTGGACTTTAGGTGAAGAGGGAGAAATGAGAGATAGAAAAAAATATGAGGAAGGAAAAGATGGAGGAGGACAATTAAGATGGTGTAATGGTGAATTATGTATTATAATATATGCATTTAACATAAGAATTAAAAGAGAAATGAAAGGTCACCATTCATTTTGGAAATGAAAGGTCTCATTTGTAGGTTATGAGAAGAATAAAAAAAATGATAAAAAATAATTGCAAGAATGGGAATTTGAACATGCGACTTATGGAATAACAATGCAAGGACTTAACCAATGAGCTATAAGGTTGTTCATGCATATATTTAACTAGAATTAAATATATGATGTTGCTTAAAAAGAAAATGGGCTTTTTAGATGGGCAATGGAGAATAAGAATAATGGATTTGGGTTAAATATTTATGAAAGGAAAAAATAAGAATGAGAAGTTAAAAACTTAAATATAAGAAAAAGAAATTGTACCTAGAAAAAAAATACATAATAGATTGAGGAATAAAATAATAATAAATTTAATAGAAAGAGGAAAATACCAAGTACAAATAAATACGGTATATTTTTGAAGAGGGATAATACAAATGTATAAAGATTTTGGGGTCATTACATTCTACCCTCCTTAAAAATAATTTCGTCCTCGAAATTTGTAAAAGGAAAGTGTAACAGTTTCAAAACAATTTGGTGATTGTGAGTGAAAGAATAGGGTTAGGATAGATTCAACGGATGATAAGATTCAAGGAATATGAAATGTTAAGATTCAAGGAACATGATTGTAAAGAATGTTTTAGTTGCTGTTTCTTGTGTTATATTGCTTAGGTTGTTCACGCAGACCAGAACTGCATGACAGGGATTCATACAGCTCTGACCTGCATGGGCCACCAACAAAACCTGTCACGCCCCGCTTCCCAATGTACGGCGAAGTGGTCGTGACGAGGCCCGCTACGTATGTACTCAGAAGTACATACGCTAAGCGTAACTAAGCAATATAAAATAATCACAAGAGACAAATGAGATTGAGATAACAGCAACTTTTATTAATAACATTCTTTATACAATGCATGAAATGAAAATACAACTGGAATGAAAAAAGAAAGCAATGCCTAAACAGTGGCATAATAATAAAAGGAAATACTGAAAAGAACAAGTACAAAGTCTAGAGCTCTGGATCTTCTTGGAACTGCTCCAAATCTTCAGTTGTTGGCTCGGTCTCAACTTGGTCCAACGCACCTGACGACATTCAAAGAAGAAAGAAATAGAATGTCGTCAGCGAACAGGTCGCTCGGTAAGTCCCAAAGAAAAGTGGAGTGAGAATGGCAGAGTAACAGTATTTTCTAGAGTATTATGTTGTAGAATATTATGGAATATTGTTTAACGCAGTTGTTTGTAGCTTGGTACAGAAGAATGCCAGTGTATACGAGGGGGATCTCTATATGCTAGAGATCAGTGCAAACGGAGAGTACAAGGAACCGTTATGCCACGGTACAACAGCAACAGTATTCATGTTAGGTGTCTTAATCTGACCACCTCATTCCACTTTTAACATCTTCCGTACCAATCTACCCCTTTAAACCCCGTAATGTTTTAACAGTGTTGTAGTAATGGAATATGTAAATTGAGTGACTGACCAAAACCATGATATCAGTAAACATGTTGCAACTGTATAATCAGGTAAATGGAATATCAGGATAATGGAATGAATATCCATGGTTTGATTCAGTCAAAAATGAATATATTGTTAACTGTATTCAGGGATTCATGATTTCAAGTTGTGTTGGAATATGATTGAAATATAGATTGACTTGAATTATATTCAAGTCAGAATTAGTCAGACTCTAACCCGAGTCAGACTAAAAGAAAGATAATTTGAAGTTCAATATTAGCTAGGGGCCTTATTGTAATTTGTGAAACTTGAGGGGGTTTTATGTAAAAAGTACTTTTGTATAGTTTTCAAAATATACCTCAAGTATTTAATAATCGTCTTTATTATTGTAATGGATGTGAATTTTATTTGTGTTATTCTAGTGAATATATCCTAATAAAAGTATTAATTGTTTATTTGAAATTCGTGGTATTTTAATGTAACTTTTAATCTATGATTTTTAGGAAAAAGTGGAAACTTGATATTATAACAAAATAAGTGTTTAAATGATAATTATATATAATAAAACACTTAAATGATTTTTAAATGAATATTTTATTTACAAAAAATATTACTTTCCTTAAATATTGTATTTAAACCTTTCGAGACCGAATGCTCCTTGCGAAGGTCTGAATCTCGCACTACTAGCCTGCGGGTGCACGATGAACCGTGCTATCCCTAACAGGTTCCCCACGAATGGGTTGTAATGGCACTTTGCTCAGGTTTTATAAATACTTTTAATTTAGGGAAAAGATTTTCTAAATATAGGGTATTTATTTGTAAAAGTATATAGTTCTCCATATTTTAGTTGTTAGGGTTTTCTAGACCATCTAACCTATCTTCTATGGTCTAAACGATGAATCATTAGAGCCTCAAATCGCCTCTTCACCATCATGCAGCCAGGTAAGTGCCAGGTAAGTGGGAAGGAACCACGTCGTGGGCCTAATTAATAACCACTAGCCTAGACACACTTGCCTAGTCACCACAAGACAGATTAGATAACGATCGATGTCCATGACCAATCGTGTTTTCATTTTGTATAAGTTTTATTTAAAAAGAATTTACAATTTAAAGATTAAACTAAAAGTTATAAAGATTATGGTATTTTAGTGAAAAAGTCCTATAATATCGTATTCTGTATTTTGTTATTCAGCAATTAGGGTTATAATGAGTGTGTGTAAGGGTAGGTCATTACCCCGTGACTTATATTAAGTTTTGGTGAAGTTTCAAGGTGAAATGAGTTATGTTAAAGTTAAGGGTATTAAAGTGCAAGAATACGGTTTCCATAAACGTTATCATTTCATGTGTGAAATTTCATCCAAATTGAATGAAACAAGTTTTGTTATCAAAATAAACATGATTAGGAGTGGGGTATCTAAATAGAACATTAAAATTTAACTTGATGGTATTTTTATGCAAGAAATACGGTTTTCTAAAGAACTTGTCATTTCATGTGGAAAAGTACAATTAAATTTGATTTAAGGGTGATTAATAGTCAACATGCAAGAGGGTTGATAATATGTATTAGGTGACAAGTGGAATTTTTAAGAAAAACCGAATCGGAAATCGGTTTGTCCGATTTCCGTCGGGTTTCAAAAAGTCGTATTTTGCAAATATAGAAAAGAGAGGTAGAAGGTTGGGACTTACGGGTTTAAACTCTTCTAAAGAGTAAAGAGAACTAGGGAGGAAAGCCTAGGGTGGTTACGTCGCCGGTTGCTCCAAAACGCGTCGTCGGAATTCCGTCAGGGCTTCGCCGGGAACTCGATTTCGAAGCACACTTCTTGTGGAAACTTTTGAGAGAGTGGCTCAAGATTTTGGGGGGTGAGAGGGTAGTGTGTAGGGTTGGTATTTATAGGGTTAGGCTAGAGTTAGGGTAGATGAAAAGTTAAAAATAAAAATGTGATAAAATGTAATAAAAATGTATTAAAAGTGGAGTAATTGGGGGTTTTAAAGATCTCTGGAAGTGGTATTGGGCTGAAACTTTGTAGGTGAGTAGGGAATACCAAAAGACACAACTTTCATGTTGTGACCCTTGCCGGAATCGGCCTAAAAGGGGGTGACTCGGCCGTGACTCGGTCGGATCACTGAGTCGGCCGAGTCAAGGCCGAGTTGGCCGATTCCCGACCGAGTCCGGTGACATGGATCTCCCTCGACGGTTCATATACCCTCTGCAAGTGTTACATCTTTGGGTGTAGTGGGGTTTTTGTGAGATATGCACGTGTAAACTCTTGGTATTCTAAAGGTTTTCTAAAAAATCAATAATAAAAATAATGTGGGGTATGGGATTCGAACTCTGGTGGCTTAGTTCAGCAGTGCAAGGTATTACCAATGAGCTACAAGCTCCTTCTTGTAATTATTGTAAAGAGATAGATACTTAAAGTGTTATCAGCAACATTAATACTCCAAGTATACTTCAATTTTAAATCAAATTTTGGTATACAAAAATTGGAGTTGTTACAATCTACCCTCCTTACAAAAAATTTCGTCCTCGAAATTTACAACTTTTATTTAAGGACTAATTTACAAAAAAAGGTGCGGATATCTTGCACGCATCTCATCTTCCCTTTCCCACGTGGATTCTCCTGGAGTGTCTTTTCTCCACATTATCCGGACCAAATTAACTTCCTTGTTTCGAAGTGTCTTTACCTTTCTATCCAGGATCTCCACAGGTTGTTGCTCACAAGACAAATCGGGCTGTATCGTAAGCTCGGAATGATCAAGTACATGGCTGGGGTCACTCACATACTTTCTGAGTTGGGATATATGGAACACGTTATGCACTCCTTCCAATGAGGGTGGAAGCGCTAATCGGTATGCCACTTCACCGACTCGTTCCACTTGTCACCTAATACATATTATCAACCCTCTTGCATGTTGACTATTAATCACCCTTAAATCAAATTTAATTGTACTTTTCCACATGAAATGACAAGTTCTTTAGAAAACCGTATTTCTTGCATAAAAATACCATCAAGTTAAATTTTAATGTTCTATTTAGATACCCCACTCCTAATCATGTTTATTTTGATAACAAAACTTGTTTCATTCAATTTGGATGAAATTTCACACATGAAATGATAACGTTTATGGAAACCGTATTCTTGCACTTTAATACCCTTAACTTTAACATAACTCATTTCACCTTGAAACTTCACCAAAACTTAATATAAGTCACGGGGTAATGACCTACCCTTACACACACTCATTATAACCCTAATTGCTGAATAACAAAATGCAGAATACGATATTATAGGACTTTTTCACTAAAATACCATAATCTTTATAACTTTTAGTTTAATCTTTAAATTGTAAATTCTTTTTAAATAAAACTTATACAAAATGAAAACACGATTGGTCATGGACATCGATCGTTATCTAATCTGTCTTGTGGTGACTAGGCAAGTGTATCTAGGCTAGTGGTTATTAATTAGGCCCACGACGTGGTTCCTTCCCACTTACCTGGCACTTACCTGGCTGCATGATGGTGAAGAGGCGATTTGAGGCTCTAATGATTCATCGTTTAGACCATAGAAGATAGGTTAGATGGTCTAGGAAACCCTAACAACTAAAATATGGAGAACTATATACTTTTACAAATAAATACCCTATATTTAGAAAATCTTTTCCCTAAATTAAAAGTATTTATAAAACCTGAGCAAAGTGCCATTACAACCCATTCGTGGGGAACCTGTTAGGGATAGCACGGTTCATCGTGCACCCGCAGGCTAGTAGTGCGAGATTCAGACCTTCGCAAGGAGCATTCGGTCTCGAAAGGTTTAAATACAATATTTAAGGAAAGTAATATTTTTTGTAAATAAAATATTCATTTAAAAATCATTTAAGTGTTTTATTATATATAATTATCATTTAAACACTTATTTTGTTATAATATCAAGTTTCCACTTTTTCCTAAAAATCATAGATTAAAAGTTACATTAAAATACCACGAATTTCAAATAAACAATTAATACTTTTATTAGGATATATTCACTAGAATAACACAAATAAAATTCACATCCATTACAATAATAAAGACGATTATTAAATACTTGAGGTATATTTTGAAAACTATACAAAAGTACTTTTTACATAAAACCCCCTCAAGTTTCACAAATTACAATAAGGCCCCTAGCTAATATTGAACTTCAAATTATCTTTCTTTTAGTCTGACTCGGGTTAGAGTCTGACTAATTCTGACTTGAATATAATTCAAGTCAATCTATATTTCAATCATATTCCAACACAACTTGAAATCATGAATCCCTGAATACAGTTAACAATATATTCATTTTTGACTGAATCAAACCATGGATATTCATTCCATTATCCTGATATTCCATTTACCTGATTATACAGTTGCAACATGTTTACTGATATCATGGTTTTGGTCAGTCACTCAATTTACATATTCCATTACTACAACACTGTTAAAACATTACGGGGTTTAAAGGGGTAGATTGGTACGGAAGATGTTAAAAGTGGAATGAGGTGGTCAGATTAAGACACCTAACATGAATACTGTTGCTGTTGTACCGTGGCATAACGGTTCCTTATACTCTCCGTTTGCACTGATCTCTAGCATATAGAGATCCCCCTCGTATACACTGGCATTCTTCTGTACCAAGCTACAAACAACTGCGTTAAACAATATTCCATAATATTCTACAACATAATACTCTAGAAAATACTGTTACTCTGCCATTCTCACTCCACTTTTCTTTGGGACTTACCGAGCGACCTGTTCGCTGACGACATTCTATTTCTTTCTTCTTTGAATGTCGTCAGGTGCGTTGGACCAAGTTGAGACCGAGCCAACAACTGAAGATTTGGAGCAGTTCCAAGAAGATCCAGAGCTCTAGACTTTGTACTTGTTCTTTCCAGTATTTCCTTTTATTATTATGCCACTGTTTAGGCATTGCTTTCTTTTTTCATTCCAGTTGTATTTTCATTTCATGCATTGTATAAAGAATGTTATTAATAAAAGTTGCTGTTATCTCAATCTCATTTGTCTCTTGTGATTATTTTATATTGCTTAGTTACGCTTAGCGTATGTACTTCTGAGTACATACGTAGCGGGCCTCGTCACGACCACTTCGCCGTACATTGGGAAGCGGGGCGTGACAGGTTTTGTTGGTGGCCCATGCAGGTCAGAGCTGTATGAATCCCTGTCATGCAGTTCTGGTCTGCGTGAACAACCTAAGCAATATAACACAAGAAACAGCAACTAAAACATTCTTTACAATCATGTTCCTTGAATCTTACCATTTCATATTCCTTGAATCTTATCATCCGTTGAATCTATCCTAACCCTATTCTTTCACTCACAATCACCAAATTGTTTTGAAACTGTTACACTTTTCTTTTACAAATTTCGAGGACGAAATTATTTTTAAGGAGGGTAGAATGTAATGACCCCAAAATCTTTATACATTTGTATTATCCCTCTTCAAAAATATACCGTATTTATTTGTACTTGGTATTTTCCTCTTTCTATTAAATTTATTATTATTTTATTCCTCAATCTATTATGTATTTTTTTTCTAGGTACAATTTCTTTTTCTTATATTTAAGTTTTTAACTTCTCATTCTTATTTTTTCCTTTCATAAATATTTAACCCAAATCCATTATTCTTATTCTCCATTGCCCATCTAAAAAGCCCATTTTCTTTTTAAGCAACATCATATATTTAATTCTAGTTAAATATATGCATGAACAACCTTATAGCTCATTGGTTAAGTCCTTGCATTGTTATTCCATAAGTCGCATGTTCAAATTCCCATTCTTGCAATTATTTTTTATCATTTTTTTTATTCTTCTCATAACCTACAAATGAGACCTTTCATTTCCAAAATGAATGGTGACCTTTCATTTCTCTTTTAATTCTTATGTTAAATGCATATATTATAATACATAATTCACCATTACACCATCTTAATTGTCCTCCTCCATCTTTTCCTTCCTCATATTTTTTTTTATCTCTCATTTCTCCCTCTTCACCTAAAGTCCAAGAAGAAGCTTGTAGCTCATTGGTAATACCTTGCACTGCTGAACTAAGCCAACGGAGGCACCAAATCAGCTCACTGGAGGCAGTGAGATGGTTCCCATCGCTTTGGGCAGTGTGTGACCTGCATGGGCCACCAACAAAACCTGTCACGCCCCGCTTCCCAGTGTACGGCGAAGTGGACGCGACGAGGTCCGCTACGTATGTACTCAGAAGTACATACGCTAAGCGTAGCTAAGCAATATAAATACACAAGAGACAAGAGTATAAAAAGAACAGCAACTTTTATTTATTAACATTCTTTGTACAATACATGAAAGGAAAATACATCTGAAATGAAAAAGCAATGCCTAAACAGTGGCATAACAAAAAAAGGAAATACTGGAAAGAGCAAGATACAATGTCTAGAGCTCTGGGTCTTCCTGGAACTGCTCCAAATCTTCACTGGTGGGCTCGGTCTCAACTTGGTCCAACGCACCTGACGACATTCAAAGAAGAGAGAAATAGAATGTCGTCAGCGAACAGGTCGCTCGGTAAGTCCCAAAGAAGAATGAAGAATGAGAGTGGCAGAGTATGGTATTTTCTAAAGTATTGTATTGTAGTAAATTGTGGAATATTGTTTAACGATGTTGTTTGTAGTTTGGTACAGAAAGATGCCAGTGTATACGAGGGGAGTCTCTATATACCAGAGACTAAGGGCACGTATAGTACAAGGAACCGTTTATGCCACGGTACAACAGCAACTGAATATAGGTTAGGTGTCTTAATCTGACCACCTCATTCCACTTTTAACATCTTCCGTACCAATCTATCCCTTTAAACCCCGCGATGTCATATTTGTATTGTTATCTTGTAAACTTGTAATGATTGCTTGATTGACTTGATTGACTGACCGAAACCATGATATCAGGAAACGGTTATAACCATAGAGTCATGTAAATGGAATACTGGGAATCATGTAAAAGGAATATCCATGGTTCGGTTCGGTCAAGTTATATAGATTGTTAACTGGAATCTGGAATTCATGTATTCATCTTGAGTTGGCATATAAAAGAATATAGATTGACTTGGAATATATCTCCGAATCGTGGAGTGATCCGATTTGGAAGACGGGGAAAGTTGAGTCCGAGATACATTGGACCGTTCGACATACTCGAACGAGTCGGTGAAGTGGCATACCGATTAGCGCTTCCACCCTCATTGGAAGGAGTGCATAACGTGTTCCATATATCCTAACTCAGAAAGTATGTGAGTGACCCCAGCCATGTACTTGATCATTCCGAGCTTACGATACAGCCCGATTTGTCTTGTGAGCAACAACCTGTGGAGATCCTGGATAGAAAGGTAAAGACACTTCGGAATAAGGAAGTTAATTTGGTCCGGATAATGTGGAGAAAAGACACTCCAGGAGAATCCACGTGGGAAAGGGAAGATGAGATGCGTGCAAGATATCCGCACCTATTTTTGTAAATTAGTCCTTAAATAAAAGTTGTAAATTTCGAGGACGAAATTTTTTGTAAGGAGGGTAGATTGTAACAACTCCAATTTTTGTATACCAAAATTTGATTTAAAATTGAAGTATACTTGGAGTATTAATGTTGCTGATAACACTTTAATTATCTATCTCTTTACAATAATTACAAGAAGGAGCTTGTAGCTCACTGGTAACACCTTGCACTGCTAAACTAAGCCACCAGAGTTCGAATCCCATACCCCACATTATTTTTATTATTGATTTTTTAAAAACCTTTAGAATACCAAGAGTTTACACGTGCATATCTCACAAAAACCCCACTACACCCAAAGATGTAACACTTGCAGAGGGTAGATGAACCGCCGGGGGAGATCCAGGTCACCGGAATCGGTCGGGAATCGGCCAACTCGGCCTTGACTCGGCCGACTCAGTGATCCGACCGAGTCACGGCCGAGTCACCCCCGATTCGGCCGATTCCGGCGAGGGTCACAACATGAAAGTTGTGTCTTTTGGTATTCCCTACGTACCTGCAAAGTTTCAGCCTCATACCACTTCCAGAGCTCTTTAAAACCCCCAATTACTCCACTTTTAATACATTTTTATTACATTTTATCACATTTTTATTTTTTAACTTTTCATCTACCCTAACCCTAACCCTAGCCTAGCCCTATATAAAGGCCCCTACCCTCTACCTTTTCCCCTCACAACTCTAAGCATACTCTCTAAAACTCTTGAGAACTTGGTGCAAAGAGCGAGAAGCGAAGCGCTGCCGAAACCGACGACGGATTCCGGCGACCGGATCAAGACCGACGTGACGTTTCCGACGAATCGGCAACCACCACACCTTTTAGAACGCTTAGCTTGTCCAAACCCGTAAGTCCCAACCTTCTATCTTTCTTTTCTATAATTGTAAAATACGACTTTTTGGAACCGACGGAAATCGGACAAACCGATTCCCGATCCGGTTTTTCTTTAAAATTCCACTTGTCACCTAATACATATTATCAACCCTATTGCATGTTGACTATTAATCACCCTTAAATCAAATTTAATCACACTTTTCCACATGAAATGATAATTTCTTTACAAAACCGTATTTCTTGCATAAATATACCATCAAGTTCAATTTTAATGTTCTAATTAGATCCCTCACTCTTAATCATGTTTATTTTGATAACAAAACTTGTTTCATTCAATTTGGATGAAATTTCACACATGAAATGATAACGTTTATGAATACCGTATTCTTGCACCTTAATACCCTTAAGTTTAACATAGCTTATTTCACCTTGAAACTTCACCAAAACTTAATATAAGTCACGGGGTAATGACCTACCCTTACACACACTCATTATAACCCTAATTGATAAATAACAAAAATACAGAATACGATATTATAGGACTTTTTCACTAAAATACCATAACCTTTATAACTTTTAGTTTAACCTTTAAATTGTAAACTTTTCTAAATAAAACTTATATAAAATGAAAGCACGATTGGTCATGGACATCGATCGTTTATCTAAACTGTCTTGTGGGTCTAGGCAAGTGTGTCTAAGGCTAGTGGTTTTTAATTAGGCCCACGACTGTGGTTCCTTCCCACTTACCTGGCACTTACCTGGCTGCATTCGACGGTGAAGAGGCGATTTGAGGCTTCTAATGACTCATCGTTTAGACCATAGAATATATGTTAGATGGTCTAGGAAACCCTAACAACTAAAATATGGAGAACTATATACTTTTACAAATAAATACCCTATATTTAGAAAACATTTTCCCTAAATTAAAAGTATTTATAAAAACCTGAGCAAAGTGCCATTACAACCCATCTTTGGGGAACCTGTTAGGGATAGCACGGTTCATCGTGCACCCGCAGGCTAGTAGTGCGAGATTCAAACCTCCGCAAGGAGCATTCGGTCTCGAAAGGTTTAAAATACGATATTTAAAGAAAGTGATATTTTTGTAAATAAAATATTCATTTAAAAATTATTTATGTGTTTAATTATATATAATTATCATTTAAACATTTATTTTGTTATAATATAAAATTTCCACTTTTTCCTAAAATTCAAAGATTAAAAGTTACATTAAAATAACACGAATTTCAAATAAACAATTAATACTTTTATTAGGATATATTCACTAGAATAACACAAATAAAATTCACATTCATTATAACAATAAAGACGATTATTAAATACTTGAGGTGTATTTGGAAAACTATACAAAAGTATTTTTACATAAAACCCCCTCAAGTTTCACAAATTACCATAAGGCCCCTAGCTAATATTGAACTTCAAGTTATATTTCTTTTAGTCGGACTCGGGTTAGAGTCTGACTAATTCTGACTTGAATATATTTCAAGTCAATCTATATTTCAATTATATTCCAACACAACTTGAATACATGAATCCCAGAATCAGTTAACAATCTGTCTGACTGAACCGAACCATGGATATTCTTTTTACAAGTTTCCAGTATTCCATTTACATGACTCTACGGTTATAACCGTTTCCTGATATCATGGTTTCGGTAAGTCAATCAGTTAATCAAGTCAATCAAGCAATCATTACAAGTTTACAAGATAACAATACAAACATGACATCGCGGGGTTTAAAGGGGTAGATTGGTACGGAAGATGTTAAAAGTGGAATGAGGTGGTCAGATTAAGACACCTAACCTATATTCCGTTGCTGTTGTACCGTGGCATAAACGGTTCCTTGTACTATACGTGCCCTTAGTCTCTGGCATATAGAGACTCCCCTCGTATACACTGGCATCCTCCTGTACCAAGCTACAAACAATTACGTTAAACAATATTTCATAATATTCTACAATACAATACTTTAGAAAATACTATACTCTGTCACTCTCATTCTTCATTCTTCTTTGGGACTTACCGAGCGACCTGTTCGCTGACGACATTCTATTTCTCTCTTCTTTGAATGTCGTCAGGTGCGTTGGACCAAGTTGAGACCGAGCCCACAAGTGAAGATTTGGAGCAGTTCCAGGAAGACCCAGAGCTCTAGACATTGTATCTTGTTCTTTCCAGTATTTCCTTTTATTGTTATGCCACTGTTTAGGCATTGCTTTTTCATTTCAGATGTATTTTCATTTCATGCATTGTATAAAGAATGTTATTAATAAAAGTTGCTGTTATTTCTATTATTCATCTCTTGTGATTCATTTTATATTGCTTAGTTACGCTTAGCGTATGTACTTCTGAGTACATACGTAGCGGGCCTTGTCACGTCCACTTCGCCGTACACTGGGAAGCGGGGCGTGACATGTATAAAATAATATATTATATCATATGTAAATTTCCTGAAATTTTCAGAATTAAAAATTAATTTATAAAAAATATTTTAAAACTAAAGGTATTGATATGTCATATGTGAGAAATGAGAAAACCATGGTATTTATTCGTAACTTCATTTTCTTTTACAAAATATAAATAAAGTAATTTAAAATATACCGACAAATGATATATCCTAATTGTTCTCCGCAATTTTAATATATGAATTTCTAATAGCGACAAAACTGATACAATACTTATTTTTCTAAGAACTTATATGTGAATGTATATCATGCCATACCATTTTCCTCTAGATTTATTCCATTATTAATTATGTTAAATCTAAATGCAAGACATGAAGGAAAGTTATAATTCAATTAAACGACAACGTAGCTTGAGTAAGAGGCAATCATTAATCTAATCGAAATTATATAAGTATATATGTGTGTTTTGATGTGTTACCAATATTTATATATGTAACAATACTTTTATCCATTTAAGTACTATGATATGATACGAGAGGCGGTTCATGGTAATATGACAAGAGAAACATAAAAAGAAAGAGATGGAGGTAGAGAAAGATAGAAGGGACTTACATGCACAAGCCGGTATTGTCACCGGGCTTGTCTATCCGCCGATAGCCTCGCGTTAGTAGCGAGACCTTCTTGAATACTTCTTCATGTTCTTCTTCTTGGACTCTAGGTGAAGAGGAAGAAGTGAGAGATAGGAAAATGTGAGGAAGGAAAAGATATAGGAGGACAATAAAGATGGTGTAATGGTGAATTATGTATAATAATATATGCATTCAACATGAGAATTAAAAGAGAAATGAAAGGTCACCATTCAATTTGGAAATGAAAGGTCTCATTTGTAGGTTATGAGAAGAATAAAAAAATGATAAAAATAATTGCAAGAATGGGGATTTGAACATGCGACTTATGGAATAATAATGCAAGGACTTAACCAATGAGCTATAAAGTTGTTCATGCATATATTTAATTAGAATTAAATATATGATGTTGCTTAAAAAGAAAATGGGCTTTTTAGATGGGCTGTAGAGAATTAGAATAATGGATTTGGGTTAAATATTTATGAAAGGAAAAATAAGAATGAGAAGTTAAAAACTTAAATATAAGAAAAAGAAATTGTACCTAGAAAAAATACATAATAGATTGAGGAATAAAATAATAATAAATTTAATAGAAAGAGGAAAATACCCAGTACAAATAAATACGGTATATTTTTGAAGAGGGATAATACAAATGTATAAAGATTTTGGGGTTATTACAGAATGTATAGAGCAGACACCCATTCGCGTGTGCTTTCATCCATTTCGAATAAATTTCGGCAGCACCTCCCCGCTGTTCTCCGAGTATACTGTAATAAAATAGATAATCATTTCAATACTGTGAAATAACGTTGAAATGAACATCTAATCTATCTTTGTACACAGAGAACCAGCGGCAAAATACCGACGAAATAAGTCGAAACGAATGAAAAAACAAGTGAATGCAGGTGTTTGTTTTATACATTCCTAACTTGTCGAAACTGGACAAATCTATCGGTTATCATACGATTGAATCTTCTCATCACATAAACTACACGACGGTTGTTAGCACCGAACGATACTGTCCGATATTTAACAACCTTCGTATAGTTCTATATCACAACGAATATCGAACGTATGTTAACCGATAGACGGAGACTAAGTCGCGCTTTGATTTTCACATATGACTATCGATGAGAATATGAAAGTTTCATATTATCATCGAGTATTATATATTGGTTTTAACTTAAACATTTAATTTGAATAGGTTTTACGTTTACGTTTCAATTTTAAGGGTTTGAAGTTTTTAGTCTAGGATAAAGTTTTCTTACGTTTATGGTAAAATTTTACATTTACGTTATCATCGAGTATCTTACTAAAAAAACTAGTGCACCAAACCCTAACCCTAATTAACACAAATTAACCTAATTAATCCAAATTAACCCTAATCATCACTTTAACTCAAATTAACCCTAATCATCACCCAAACCCTAACCCAAATTAACCTAATTAAACCAAATTAACCCTAATCAACACCCTAACCCAAATTAACCCTATTTTACCTAATTAACCCAAATTAACCCTAACCCTAATTATCACCCAAACCCCAACCCTAATTGACCCTAATTAACCCTAACCCAAACCAAAATTAACCAAAATTAATCTAATTATCCCTAACCCTAACCATCACCATATAACCCAAATTAATCTAATTAACCCTAACCCTGACCCAAATTAACCCTAATCAACACCCTAACCCAAATTAACCATATTTTACCTAATTAACCCAAATTAACTCTAACCCTATTCATCATCCAAACCCTAACCCTAAATAACCCAAACCAAAATTAACCCAAATTGATCTAATTAACCCTAACCCTAATCATCACCATATAATCCAAATTAACTTCTAACCTGGCCCTACAACCCTAACCCTAACCTTAAAATCAACAATAACACCAAAAACAACAAAATTATAAATTAAATTCCTAATTAATTTAAAGAAATAAAAAAACATAATTAAGAAAAATTAAAATTAAAATTATTGAAACTAACCTCGATCGAGCGGCGGCAAATCAAGATTGGCGGCAAGCTAGCAGAGACTGGCGGTGAAGAGCTCGAGGAGATGGAGGAGGCTAAGAGCTCGAGGAGGTCAGGAAGGAGGAGGCAGCGACGAGGATCTCGATGTTGATCGGTGGCGACGAGGAACTCGACGACAAGCTTGATCGACGGCGATGGAGGAAGAACTCGACAACGAGCTCGATCGGCAACGAGAAACTCGACGACGAGGGCCAGAGAATTTTTTTTGTCTCTGGACACGAGAGAGATAAGTGGGAAATGTTTTTGGAGATGTGGAGTTTTACTTTGCTATATTTTTATTTTAAATAACCCTTTTTGCCCATACGGTTTAAACCGTAGAGATTTCTTTTGCGGCACCGTAGGGACAAATAAAAAGATTACATTTTAATATTTTTTAATTTATTTATGCCTCTACGGTGAGCAACATAGAAGCATTGTTTGCCCTTACGGATTCCTCCTCCATCCGTAGAGACATCCCCTAATCGAAGTAGTGAGGGTACCTAGTCATTTTAAGTGGACCATGCCCATATTAAGACCTTGTCTAATGAAATGTTGGTGCAAGACATTAAAAAAATAGTGTTTTTAAATTGAAAATTATGGTGGCGGAATTTAAACATTTTATTGATGGGTTTTTTTTTGAAATATTATAAATTTAAAATTAAATTATTAAAATAGGATGGGGGAAATTTTATTTAGCAGAATAGGGTGGTTTCAAACCACCCGTGGGGCCCACCCCCCACCCCCAGTATAGAAGGCGGGTTCTGGGAACCCGCCCCCTATACAAATGTATAGGGGGCGGGTTCCCAGAACCCGCCCTCTATAGTTTCCTATAGAGGGCGGGTTCTGGGAACCCGCCCCCTATACTTTTGTATAGGGGGCGGGTTCCCAGAACCCGCCCCTATTTTTTTTAATTTAATTAATTTGTTATTTTTAATTATTATCGTTTATAATTATAATATAATTATTATTATAATTATAATTATAATTATAATTCTTAAAAATAAAATAAAATAAAATAGACAAAAAAAAATATTTAAATGAAATAATAAAATTTCACTATATCAAATTGTTTTTTACAGAATGAATCCGTCAAAAGTTACAATGCCAAAAAATCCTATCTATTTGTAAAATGTAAATGCTATTTTTTTCCTTTCCCTTTTCCTTTATGAAATCCGAGAAGGCTTGACATAAGCCTATGCCTCCTCGGATGACTGGAGGAACCACCTGTTTCTTGGATAGATGGCGGTGGCGGCGTCGGCGTCTGCTCTGCTGCTTCGGGTTCGGGTTCTGTTTCAGCTTCGTCTTCAGCAACGTCTTGGACAGGCTGTTGATCCACAAATCCTGAACCTGAATGTGGGACAGGTGTCGGATATGTGTTGCTTCCCAACAAATTTCCGTAGGACGCTAAATCCGAAGCCCAACTGGGCAGTTGTAGCGAAGAACTTGTCCCGGTTTCATGCGGCTGATTTTGCACAAAACCTTGGCCCCATGGCTGCTCAAATCCTGACCCCCAAGGGTGCTGTTGTTGCGCTGAACCTAACCCCCAAGACGGCTGTTCTGCAAAACTTGATCCCCAAGTCTGTTGTTGTTGCGCCTGTCCGGTATGCCAGGGTTGCTGTTGACGGTATGGTGATCCAAACCACTGATCCAGCTGCGCTGGATCTCCTTGATGCTGCGGCTCTGGTGCCGGGTCATACTGCGGCTGCGGTGCCGGGTCATACTGCGGCTCCGGTGCCGGCTGATACTGCGGCTCCGGTGCCGGCGATAAATGTTGAGAAATACCATGTGAACCAAGTACACCACCAATAAATTGGTCGAGATTTGAAAATTGAGCCTGAGATGCCGGACCAGCATCAGCCGGGTATGGTTCCTGCACCATTGTTTGTACGAGATGCAACCCACGAGCCTGTCGTTACATTAGAAATAAGAAATAAGTATTGACTCATACCGCCGGATGTTAAAAAGTAATATGATATAAAGAGGGCGGCTTACCAAATCTCGTTCCATGTGTCCTCTAGGCTCGTACCGCGAGATGTTTGGGAAGTCTTGTGGAGGAGCAGAAAGATATCTTATGGTGACACGCTTATACCACTGTAGATATACTTTGGTAGCGTCGGTAGCTGTGTGGTCACCTATTTGCTGTAAGGCAATACTATGCTGCCTATCCTCCCATCTCAGCAAATACTGATGATGATGCTCCCTCCAATCACGCTCCGTATTTCCTCCTCGCATGTCTCCCTCTACTGTCATAGGCGAAGGCGGCGGGACAGGAATATGTTGCAATCTAGCAAACTGCCGCAATACCCTATCTGGGAGGTGCATAACAACAACATTGATGCAGAGGAGTGGGCATCGAGCCCGCCAAACCGGCTCTCCTTCGAGACAGATGCCGGGTAAGTTTTGTAGACGATCTGCTGTATAAGGCGTCCACAGAAACTGCACAAATAACATAGAAAAAAATTGTGATTTAGGTATTTTCAAAATTGTAAAACAAATTAAATTAGCCAAATTATGATTACCTGAGCCGCCTCCATGCGATCTAACTCATCTCTATAGTACCTAAGCACTCGACGAGGAGCCTTATACGCTTTCTTCCCATTCCACCAGCAGCCGAGCGGCTTTCTGGGGTTATCCAAGCCAGTTATTTTAATAGTATCTGGTCTTCCTATATACATATGCTCCCACGACCAGATCTAGAAAAAAAGTTTTAGATTATAAGAGAGAAAACCAATATTGCAAAATTCTAGCTGTGAAAAATAAAGAATTTACCTGAAGTAATGTGCTGCATCCACAAATTTTATTCTTCGTAGGAGCACATGCTTTGTCGAGTTCCTTATAGAGAAAGGCCAGGACCCCTGCTCCCCAAGCATATTGGCCACAGACATCAAAATCCGCTAGGAAGCCAAGGTATAACGGATGGACATGCGTTGCTGATTGGTCCGGCATCAACCAAGAACCGATCATGTACAGAATGTAGGCACGTGCATGTCTATCCAAAACTTCATCGGTGGCTTCATCAGGGATATTACTGAATGTATCTCTTAACCAGTTCAGATTGATTTTATACCCCTTACTGTGGCCTCCTGGTGCCTGATATTAGTATTTTTTTAAATGTTAAAGCTAGAAATAATGTAAAATATAAAATAGGTACACTAAATAGGGAAAGCAGAATGATATTGTTTACCTGTCCGAGAGCAGACTCGGCATATGTATCCCAGTATGGGTGGTCGGTATCTGGACCAACAATTTTTCCTCCGACCAACCCAAGCCCATTAACCCGTAAACCGAGTAAGAGGCCAATATCCTGGAGTGTGATTGTGGCCTCACCCCATCTTAGATGAAAGGTGTGGGTCTCTTTTCTCCAACGTTCGACCAGAGAGGTGACGAGAGCGTGGTCGATTTGGATATGTCGAATCAACGACGCTTCATAAAATCCGGCCCGTCTAAGCCGTTGGTTTATTCTTTGGTCGCTAACTACCCATTTGTCGGAGCTATGCGTGACGACGGTGAGATTATCTCCATCCTGCAAAATTAAATATTGTTATTTTCAAGTACAAAAATTAAATGAAAGGTGTAATTAAAACAAATTAACTAAGTTTAGAAAATTTCCTCCCCGTGTAATATTTTGAACGATCTGTGTTCATTTTGATGGACAAGCAGAGATTTGTCGAGTGGTTGATTCTCCATTGAAATGTACTGAAGCAGAGATTTGTCGAGAGTTTTATCAAGAGATTAGAAATTGTGTGGTTGATGGAAGTGTGGAGGCTCGGTATTTATAGAGGTGAACGGGTTCGTCTAACCCGCTACAGTCTTTCCTGTGAAGAGGGCGGGTTCCTGGAACCCGCCCTCTTCAATAATTAGTCAAATCAATTCCTAAATTAATGAAGAGGGCGGGTTCCAGGAACCCGCCCTTAATTCACAAAGAAGAGGGCGGGTTCCTGGAACCCGCCCTCTTCATTAATTTATGAATTGTCAAATCAGTACTATTCAAGTACTATTTGTCCTTTGTTGTCACATCAATGTTTGTTTGTTAATAAACGTTGTTTTCAGAATACACTCTTTTTACTATTCTGGTGTGTTGTCAAATCACTTTCAGAAATGAAGAGGGCGGGTTCCTGGAACCCGCCCTCTTCAATAATTAGTCAAATTAATGAAGAGGGCGGATTCCAGGAACCCGCCCTCTTCAAAAATTCAAAAATCACGCGGTCTTATTCGCATAGAAGAGGGCGGGTTCCAGGAACCCGCCCTCTTCATTAATTTATGAATTGTCAAATCAGTACTATTCAAGTACTATTTGTCCTTTGTTGTCACATCAATGTTTGTTTGTTAATAAACGTTGTTTTCAGAATACACTCTTTTTACTATTCTGGTGTGTTGTCAAATCACTTTCAGAAATGAAGAGGGCGGGTTCCTGGAACCCGCCCTCTTCAATAATTAGTCAAATTAATGAAGAGGGCGGATTCTAGGAATCCGCCCTCTTCAAAAATCACGCGGTCTTATTCGCAAAGAAGAGGGCGGGTTCCAGGAACCCGCCCTCTTCATTAATTTATGAGTTGTCAAATCAGTTAGAACCCAGTCAAAGAAGAGTTGCAGAATACGATGCAGAAATAATTAGACTCTGGTGAATAATAGGGCGGGTTGTTAGAACCCGCTCTCTTCAATATCAGATCGCTATAAATATGTCTCCGCACTACCCATTTCATTTCATCTCTGTCAAATTTGCACCCTACACCGCTCACTATCCATTTACTTCGATCAGTTCTTCTCCGCTATCAATTTTGTGTAAGTGTGGAGTTTTAGAAGAAGGTGAAGTTCAGTACCATAGTCTGCGAGTAAGCAATCTTCGAGCAGTAGAACAGTTCATAAAGTATTGGAAGTAAGCAATCTTCGAGTATGAATTTTTTTTGCAATTTCAAACTTTGTTTGGTTTGATATTTTTCATTATATCTGAACTAAACTAAACTAAACTTGCATCTTTAGATTCATTTTCTTTCTCGTTTCACTGCAAAAACTAAACTTCTTTAAATAAGACACAGAACTAAACTAAACTTGCATCTTTAGATTCATTTTCCTTCTCGTTTCACTGCAAAAACTAAACTTCTTTAAATAAGTCAAAGAACTAAACTAAACTTGCATCTTTAGATTCATTTTCCTTCTCGTTTCACTGCAAAAACTAAACTTCTTTAAATAAGACACAGAACTAAACTAAACTTGCATCTTTAGATTCATTTTCCTTCTCGTTTCACTGCAAAAACCATGCTTCTTTTTTAACAATCAATTGTGCATCACATTTTGTTGTGATTAGGTGAGAGTCTCATGGTTTCACTGCAATCTTCGAGTTTGAATTTTTTTGGCAATTTCAACACAACATAAAAAATTATAACTGTTTTTTGTGCAGGATTATGGCCTCCCCAAGTATATTTGTTGTATGTAAATACGATGGTCAGGTTATCACAAGTGCACAAGGTCCCGAGTATATGGGCGGGTCTGCACGAATCATGCGATTGGAAGCATCAACGACATATGATGAACTAGAGGCCAAAGTGTACAAAATTACGAAATACGATCCCCGTAAAAGTAGGGTCAAGTTAAGTTGTATCTGGCCTATGTTCAGTGGAAATGCATTGGTTGAAATTACAGACGATGCATCAATATCTTCGATGATAGATTTCGGTCTCTCAAGCACCCAGCATTCTTTTGAACTTTTGGTTCAGAAGGAGCAATTGGAAGTATCAGATGCCCCTCCAACGGATAATTTTGATGGTAATGCTGGAGATAGTTCCTGGAGGTACGGTCACATGGTCAACGATGATGCCGTCAGTGCCGGTGGATATGACTATACACAACATTATTCAAATCTTCAAGCACATGGGTAAACATTTTATAAACCCATATTTAAGCATTTTAGTAATACCTGTATACTAATATTCAAACATTTAATAAAATGCATAAATCCAGGTTCTTCCAGCCGACTGCTGCAGTTACATGCACCCCAGAAGAACAGCAAGAACTACCATACACAGCCTTCCACAGGTAAATAAATTTGAAACAAGTGATGATTTAGTTACGAAAAAATTAGGGAATAATATTATAATAACAATTTATATACTAAACGCAGATTTCCCCACACCTCCGCATCATTCCAACACGATCCAAGCAGCGCATTCCAAGCATGTCCGTCCACATCTTTCCGGTCTTCTCACCCTGAACCATCCACAATACACCGACCACAACCATCATATATTGCACCCGAGACTTATGTAGCTACGGGTGATATTGATGTGTGTGGCAGTGATGATGATGAAATCGGTGAAGGTGATCAGGGGGAGGATAGCGTGGAATATGCTGCTGGATTGAATGAGGTAGCATTCTTTGATGGTATGCTTGCGAATAACGATTTTGTCGAACTAGAAGATCCCGGCCTCGATCCGCTAGAAGATGATGGTTGGGTAGACTTAGCCGTTGCAGAAGTAAATACGGCACCCTATTTGGACGCGACAGCAGCAAGCGAAGACTGCATCAGCGTCGGGGATTTGTTTCAGGAAAAAGAAGATCTTATTTGTAAGCTGAAGTCGTGGTCCATTCAGCAAAACGTTACATTTAAAACCGAAGAGTCAAATAAGACGTACTATACTGTGGTATGTACGAAATCTCCTGAATGTCAGTGGAGATTGCATGCGTGTTGTTCCAAAAGAGCCAAGGCTTGGAAGGTCACGAAATACAACCAAGAACACACTTGCATCAATTCTATTATGTCACAGGATCACCGGAATTGCACTTCATCTTACATTTGCTCGCTAATCATGCCCATGATCCGTACAGATGTGGCGATGACTCCCCGAGAGATACGGCTCTTGGTTAGCGGAGAGCATAAAATTCAGATTTCGTATGTGAAGGCATGGGATGCTCGAAGAAAGGCTTTGTGCAAGATATTCGGGGACTGGGAAAGCTCGTACAACTCCCTAGTCCCTTTTATGGAAGCCATGAAAGCATCAAATCCGGGGACCGTATACCGGTTAAAAACCACAGAAACCGACGTCGAGGGCTCTGTCAGGTTTCAGAGAATTTTCTGGTGCTTTGGTCCATGTGCGGCTGGTTTCACACACTGTCGGCCGGTATTGTGCGTTGATGGTACGTATCTATACGGTAAGTACAGAGGCTGCATGTTAATTGCTACAGGTGTTGATGCTAATAACGGTATATTTCCGTTGGGATTTGCTATTGTCGAGGGTGAAAATACATCATCCTGGTCATGGTTTTTCCGTAACCTCAAAAATATCCCATCTGTTCTTCATAGAACGGATTTATGCATCATATCTGATAGACATCTGGGAATACTGGCTGGAATGAGATCTGTATTTCCGACGACCCCACATAGGTTTTGCCTACGACACTTCAGGCAAAATTTTGATCGAAAATTTAAAAATTCGGATCTACATAAACTTATGTACAGAGCCGGTGAAACGCCTGACCCTAATGTTCACGACATATACATGACGAAAATTGGGGAGATGAGTCAAGCCGCGAAAGCGTGGTTAGATGAGTATCCAGTCCGCATGTGGTCACAAGCACATGATGATGGGTGCAGATATCTCCTAATGACGACTAATATGTCTGAAAGCTTCAACGGGGTCCTTAAAGGGGTTAGAGGCTTACCGATACAGGGGTTGATTGTTCGAACATTTTTCCGGATGAATACTTATTTTGTGCACAGAAGAGAAAAGTCCTTGGGGATGGACACTCCGCTCACCGCGTATTACGAAGATATCTTTCGGAAAAGAGAGCGCAGAGCACAATACTACAGATCCGAAAGGTTTGACACGGCGGAGTTTCAGGTGACGGGCGGTAATGGGAATCAATATACCGTGAACTTTAGAGATGAAGGGCTCTCTTCGTGTACATGGGTCTTTTCCAGCAACAACATTTACCTTGTGCCCACGCTATTGCTGCTGCGAGCAGTATGCATACCTCACATTACAATTTTGCTTCCAATTACTATACAGTTTCTAATTACCAAGGTGCATACGATCCAAAATTTCATCCTATACCGGACAATCGCTATTGGCACTATTATACTGCCAACAGACAAACACCGACTGTATTACCGCCGGAAAAAAATATAAAGCCCGGAAGACCGAAGGTACGTCGAGATCGAATGACAATGGATACTGATCATCAGCAAAGGCAATCCAGATGTAGCCTATGCAAACAACCAGGCCATTATAGGACCAGATGTCCAGGATATGCATCAGGGGCGGGACCTTCAGGATCGTGACAAGTGCACTCAGATTTTTCTGTATTATAAATTTGACCGTCGATATAGCATTTAGATTTTACAAATAGATAGGATTTTTTGGAATTGTACATTTTGACGGATTCATTCTGTAAAAAACATTGATATAGTGAAATTTTATTATTTAATTTAAATGTTTTTTTTCGTCTATTTACTTTTATTCTATTTTTATGAATTATAATTATAATTATAATTATAATAATAATATTATGATAATAATTATAATTATAATTAGATTAATAATTAAATTAATATTTTTAAAAAAAAATAAGGGGGCGGGTTCTCAGAACCCGCGCTCTATACTATTGTATAGAGGGCGGGTTCTCAGAACCCGCCCTCTATACAATAGTATAGAGGGCGGGTTCTGAGAACCCGCCCCCTATACTGAGGGGGATGGGATGGGCCATAGAGTGGTTCGAAACCACCCTATTCCCATAATTTTAATTTATCCCCCTCTATTTTAATAATTTAAATTTAAATTAATAATATTTTAAAAAAAAACCCTTTTATTGATATGTATTGTTTTCTACATCTTTCTAAGACACAACAGAATTCTTTTCATATCGCCATATTGAAATGTTGCCATCAAACTTTCTTAGACGCACATTGCAGCAGATCAACAATAATTGTGAAAGTCTTCAAATCCGCTCAGACCCAACTGCTTTCATTTGCTTCAACAATAATTTTTTTTCTTTTTACCTACCGGGCACAGCCATGGATGAAGACAAAGTCAGACAAAAGGGCTGTATGCAAGAGCCACTGCCAACATCCGAATGCTTAAACTTAAGTTCTACTTTAAGCAGATATTTAATCTCATAAAAAAAAATACAAACCCAATAAAGTACACAATTTAAGATAACACTACAATTAAAACCTGCATCGGAAAATATTCCAAGTTCACTAGGTGACTTAACAAACTTCCTGAAATAAAATACCGCAACTCGAGAAACCAAGATGAAAAGGGTTTTAGGAAAACTGTTGACATTATCACACGAAAGAAAACTGTCGCCAGCTCCGATGCTCAACGATTCGCTTTTGCAACACGTTCAATCTCGTCCTTCTTCTTAATCGCATAGCTGTGCATGGTTTATTTAACAAATCAGAGACTTAATCAGAGAGAATGAATAACAACAAAAGCATCTTGTATATTAGTTCTATCTTTAACATTTTCACAACTGAAATAAATAAGATTTATGCATCACAGTGCCTGATAAAAATAAACCTAGACTTCATATTAAGGCTAAAGCCTTTACACCAAAACTTCGAAGTTGTGGTGAGATTCCATAGGTGTATTTTAATATTCAAGCACTGTCCTTCACATTGAGCGCCTTTTTAGTGGCATAAACTTGGCTAAACTTTAATCAGAAATTCAGAATTCTGCTATAAAAATTTCTAATGTTCATTAAGTGGGACTTAGATCTGTAGTAAGGAGGTTGAGAGATATTTACTTTTTCATACTCTTAAAACATTATAGAGTGGGGAAAAAGAAAAGACTAATATCCACATATGCACCTGTTGGAAGAGCCCTTGGCTGCATTGATAAGTTCATCAGCAAGGCACTCAGCAATTGTCTTGATGTTTCTGAAAGCACTCTCCCTAGCACCTGTAGTAAGGAGGTAAACAGCTTGGTTTACTCGCCTTAAGGGTGAGATATCCACAGCCTGACGTCTCACAACACCAGCAGACCCAATACGTGTTGCATCCTCCCTTGGACCACTGAAAATCATGGGCATAACGAAAAAGAGAGAGCCCTTATCAATATCAAAGAAATAGTCGAGCTTGAAATCAACAGCAACAAGCCTATATCCAAAAAATTTGCGGTAGGATGTATGAATGCTTTTCTATTAAGGGCCGTCTCTGTTAAATAGACAATTAATATACCTATTTAACTGTCTCTATGCATGCCCTCACTGTGTCATTGACTACAATTGGCGGAGCTTAAATAGCGTAAACCAACATTTTAGATATTCTTATGCTTCAAATGTACACAGTAAAAGTCAATCATAAAGTAGCAATGTATATTATGCACTAGGTTACTCAGTTTGAACAGACGCGTTATAGCAGCTGCAAGCAAAACTGTAGTTTTGGGCTTTCTTACAGAATGCAATGTCATAAGATAACTTTGTTGATTTGGTAGTTTTGAAAAAGATATAAAAAGTTATAATAGCATATAGCATGATTTAAAAAAGCTTACACAAAATCGACACAAACAAGTTGAATCCTACAAGCAATGGGATGACAACCTTACACTATCCAAAAACCTCTAATAGGTGGTATGTATCAACCTCATTAATCTAGCCGACACCTAGAATCCAAATGAGAGTAGTTACGTCAACTGTTCTCTATCCGTTATGGTTTTCATATTCAATGAGAGAGAAATAGGTTCTTCCTGGTTTTGTTTTTCTCGTAGTTGTGTCTATTCAATTTGATAATGCGCATTAGGTATTAGATATTCACACAAAATAGAAGCGGTTTTAACTTGTACAGAACAATGTTATATTAGAAATCCTTTGTAACTGTGATTTAGATACTAGTGCATGTCTAACTTCACACAGAAATATATTAAAGGTTTATGTTCAATATTGTAGGACTTCCCTTAAACAGTTGGTTCCCCCTCCCTCCCTCCCCCCCCCCCCCCCCGCGCCCAATACATGACCAGTACATTGTATATTCATTATTGTATAACCACTTAATGCATTGCAACTATCAAATAAAGTCGTTATAACAAATATTCAATAGAGTGAGATGAAATAAGAAAACATAGTAAGTCTAACTAGGTCAGTTTTCAATAATATGCAGCTCAAAAATAGAACAACATTACACCTGTTGATGACAGCATCCACAATGATTTGGATAGGGTTTGTTTCCGTAAGCAGAAAAATCAACTCCATTGCATGTTTGATAATGCGAACAGCCATGAGTTTCTTTCCATTGTTGCGGCCATGCATCATGAGAGAATTGGTAAGCCTCTCAACAATCGGGCATTGAGCCTTTCTAAACCTCTTGACAGAGTATCGTCCAGCAGTATGAGGGAGGTAGGTAGCATGCTTGTCAGACACCGCTATGTAATCAACGAGTGAAAGATCACTTATCTGCCGTTGGTACAATAAGAAAAGGAGAACGTATGAGAACATAAAATCTGAGTGTGGTCTAACAGTGATTTAAAGCAGGATACAAGCAATAGTAATAGATTTTCAAATTATGCACATTGAGGAATCGTCAAGAAACCCAATGCAACAAGTTATATTCTGTATATGCGATAAGGGTAAATTTTACTAAACCCCATCCACCTTTTGAGGTTTTTGATACTACCCCATTCAACTTTAAAAATGTCATAAAACCCCACTGAACTACCAATATTGTATGAAATTGTTAGTTTGATTAACTCATGCAAACCACAATTGGACTGAATAATCCTAAAATGTCGTACGGATAGATTGAATAGACCCAAAATGAACCGAATGTGATATTTTTTGATAAAAAAACCTTTCAATTTTTTTTATGAAAATACCTTTCAATGGGATTTTATGGCATTTTTAAAATTCAATGGGGTTGTCTCAAAAAACTCAAAAGGTGGATGGGCCAGAAACATGCCGTGTTGAAGACCGGATATAGGTTAATGAACTATGTTTATCGTGTCCCTGTATCCTCTTCATCTTACAATAATTTTATATATCAACGTAACATTTTTAATGCAAGAAATCAAACAAGTTGAATGCAAGAACATGGCTGGCATCCACGAAAAGTCTCCCCATATAACAAATCTAAAATCATCCTCCAAAAATATTACCTACAATTAGGTCACATCAGTTGAATGTTAAATTGCATTTTTCGTATAACTTCCATTATCAGCTCTCTTTCATTTATTTTTCATCTTCAGCCATAATTTTTAATTTGTTCACAGAAATTTCAATATTCTTATATTATAACTTATGCAATAAATGCAGGCTCGCTGCAAATGGGGGGGGACCCTTTTCCTCCAAAGAAGGCATTTTTTTCAAAGGACTTTGCATTCTTTGCCAGTTCAAGACCACGCAAAGGTGTTAAAGGCATGGTGACATGTTAAATAGATAAATGATTAACCAAAACTCTTGAAGCCTTTTCTACAACACTGAGTAACATACATGTTCGCTGTAGATATTCACATATGATTAGCCTTAGGATCCAATGAACTTAGACCAAACACGTTTTCCTAAAATAGAAGTGCTCAAGAAAAGGGGAGAATGAGTGCTCAAGAGAAGGAGAGAATGATATTCTCTTAGTGTGTTCACACCGCTTTAGTTTATAGCCGCATTTAAATTGGCATCAAAGGTATGTGGATAGAGGATAAACAATAAAACAAACAGAAATGCATATTAGTGATCATATTCTTAAATATTCATCAGCTTGGCCGATCTTACATGTTATCACATAGAATGTCAACTTTTTAGCACCAGTATATGCATGTCTGTTACAAAATAAGGACCGCTCGATTTTATTTCAATTAACACAGCAGAACAGAAAGCATACTATATTGAGCCATGGGAAAATGCACGTCATCAGCCAAGTAGCCGAGCTTGTGCATAAGAAGACTGCAATAAGTTTATAACAGAAATATATGGCAATCTTGATAAGAATAATGATAGCAGTGGCCACAACAATCGTCGGCTGAAGTCCTACTCAAGGGTTTTTAGAGATTACCACTACGGTTTGCTTGCATGGATTAGCACAGAACAAGCTACAATTAAATCCCAGGTCTAAATACATGGCTAATTCTAAAAATAAAAGTAATAGCCACACCATTGCTTCTCTAGCCTCCTTATAATTTTCTTTATCAATTTCCTCCTGATATTACGCCGCCTAATTTGTTGCTTCATGTTATTATTACATTTTAAGTTTAACTGATACTGCACTTCAAAACTGTGCTATCCATTTTCCAAGGTACTGTTGGCTGCACTGCATTTGAAACAGCCAGCAAGTCTCTTTGTGCTGAAGACTATAGTTAGTTCACTTTACAACTCGGTTTTCCTTATGATGGTTGGTTGGACAACGAACGATCCCAAAATCTGGCTCAATTTGCTTTTCTAGTTCTTATAAATACTATGTTTTACTCTTCCATTCAATTAGATCATATCATTTTGAACCTCTAGGCAATAGACTAGATTCGCATCATCATGCGAGGTTTCACCAAAAGCACAACCGACATAATCCTCAACATACACCAGCTTCAAAATAACAACAGTTCTAAATCAATGATCTTTCACTACAGTTACATAAGTCCGCACAAATCCTGGACGTCACCCCGCACGCCGTTCATTTACATCATATTATTCAAATTCAGTAGTGCTAACCTTTGAATTGCACTAGCATCGATACGAGGTATTTTTATCAAAGGCACAATCAAAATAACTTTTTAAAACTTTTTGCTGGTTAAATACAACAAAAACTTGCAGTTCAAAAAGATTTATCTACTCAAAAGTGGTGCCTTTTTTGTCCATATCAAATTGTTCCAAATCCTCGACTCAAGAACAGCTTCGTTCTCACCAAAAGAAAACGACCTAGATCTATACTTGATCTTATCTACAAAAGCTAATGGCTTTATCAAAAAAAAAAAAAAAAAGCTGCGGGGTACGGGATACAAAGAAACGAACTTGGACATCGTGGAAGGTCCATTGATTGAAGAGCTTGACCCCTGGTTCTTGATCTTCCGCCGCCATTGACGATGGGTGCTGCTGAGATCGCGCGAATGGCAGAGAGGGAGAAGAGAGAGCGGCGGCTGAAGTGTAAACCCTAGCTCGAGGAGAGAAGGAGAGTAGTGTGCATATTTAATGGATCGTGTTTGGGGCCGAATCGTAAACCCGAAACCGATTGGGTCGGATCTTCGTGGATGTTGGACCAGCTGGTTAGGCCCAAATACATCAGGACCAAATAATAATAATAATATAATAGGGGTATTTTACTAAAAGTCTCTCATATTTCGCTAATTTCTAAAACGTTCTTTCATATTTCGTATTTACCTAAAACACCCCCATACATTTAAAATGCACTAAAAAGCCTCCTAGCAAGCCAAAAAGACGGTCTTTTTTGTATTTTCCATTGCTCCATTAGGATACTAACCGATGGGTATCAAGTTAGAGTCTTAAAACGTCCCGGCCGCTCTCCTTCTAAAATTCCTAATTTTTTTTTCTAGATTGGCTTCAAGGTTGTGGTTTCGATTAAAGATCTCTAAAATTAATCATGGAAACAAACCCGTCTTCCTCAACCTTCATCGACAACGAGCTAGTCGAGTGTCTTTGTCCCTTCAATTGCAAGATTCGGGCTAGCGGGCAATTTCATTTGAAAAGAGAATGGTTCTTTAGTTCCCTTAAATCCAAATTTTCAACTAAACGGGAAAGCATATTGCAGATTTTTTTATTAAAGCAACTCAAGGTCAAAATCCAAGTAATGAGCATTAATTTTGAAGGGAAAACTTGGGAGGGGACATTTTAGTGCATGTTAAATTTCGGGTAAATACAAAATATGGAGGGATTTTAGTAATTAGGGATTTTAGTAATTTGCGAAGTATGCATGGACCTAATATAACAAAAGGGAAATTGTCAGAACACACCCCCACCCCACCCAATTCAGGGGCTGTCAAAAAGACCCTGCCTTTTTGTACATGATTAAAAAACCCCGGTCTCGCTTTAATTCCATGTTGTGCATTTTACCTTTATATTTTTATTATATTACTTTAATACCCTTGTACATGTGAGCCTTCAGAAAGGATAAGTGTCTGATGAACTCGACTGTACTTGACAATTGCCTAAAATAAAATATCTAGGTAGCTTCTTGCTATTTTTATGTTTATGTCTAGAAAACTGTTTGTTTGTGGTACCTATATAATTGCATGTTATATCCATATATACAGCTGCTTGTAATGTCTGAGCTGTTGCATGTTATATTTATCTTTTTCTTTATTCGTTCTTGAGTCTAAACATTCAATGATCCTACAAACTTTTTTTCCCTCCAAAAATACATGTTCGGCACAAAAAAACCTCATTTCCTAATAAATTCTATCCATTGCCCTTCATTTTTCCCATTGGCTTTTCTCATTTACTCTTTTTTCTTTTATTTACTATCTTGCTGGTTCATTTTTATCCAAAACAGCCAAGCATCCACGCTTACTTTGGACTAGTTATGGAGATCGATGTCAAGGTGTCGTCTTGATCATATCTAAGGTCGCTACAAAGTTGGAATTGAAAAGATGTAATGATCCTAAAATTACTATACCTTCATACCATTCTTCTTTTTACGAAGTACTATAGTTATTTGTTTTTGAATATCTCCGTATATTTCTTCTCTATTAAATATATTGTTTTATCTTTCATTCTATTTTTGCTTATTCTATAATTTTTGAAAGCCAAAAACCCATGCCAAAACAATTCTATTTGATTTTATTTTCTTTCTTTTTCCAAAACCACTTTCTTTTCAAGCCACGGCATATGTTTAATTCTTATTAAATATGTGTATAAACAAGCTTGTAACTCATTAGTTAAATCATTACACTGCTGTCTTATTGTCTATATTTTCAAACTCTCATTCTTGCAATTATTTTTATCTATTTTTTATACTCTACACATGAGACCTTTCATTTTCTTGAACTCCCAAATAAACGGCGACCCTTTCAATTTCTCCTTAACTCCCATTATGACATATTAATTTGAATTAATACAAGATAACTTTTATATATTCATCTTACTCTTTCTTTCTTATTCCTTTTTTAAAAATAGAAGAAAAGAACAACTTCTTTCCCTCCTTTCTTCCTCACAAATATCATTCATTTCCTTCTTCCTTTTCATCCAGAGTTCTCAAAGAAGAACACAAAAAAGTTCTAAAAAAAGTTCTCGAAACTATCGTTGGATAGACAAGCCTGGTGACAATATCGGCTTGTGCATGTAAGTTCCCTCCGTTTCTCTCTCCCTCTCTTCCCTTACCATGTTGCCATGCATGTTTTGTGTCATCCATCGATAAATTCCATGTCTAAATTATATATATATATATATATAATGAAACGATATCTAATACATAATTTGTCACGTCCCCGTTTCCCAAAGTACGGAAATAGTGACGCGCCAAGGTCCGCAATCTAACTGTGTCGAGAGTGGTCTTTTCTCGATACAGTTACGTTAAGCGTATAATAAATCATGCATGCAATGTACCAAAACCGATAATAAAAGCAGAAGTATTTATTTCCGTTAACTAAAATTATTACATCACAAAGTACTGAAAGCAAACTAAATAGTTTGATTATATTGATTAAAAGAAAGCAAGCCCTAAACAGGTGGGCAATAGAAGAGCTATCCTAATACTCTTACATCAACTCCGCGAAGGCTTTATTAGTGGGTTTCACTCCATAGTCTCCGTCTCCAGCAATCCCGTCCTCATCTAACGGACGTTCCGGAGATAGAGAAGGAAAAAGGAAGTCCGTCAGCGAGTTACACTCAGACAGAATTTTCTTATCATAAGTAATGATAAAGAGAACAAGTGTGCGTAATGTATGATGGCATATGTGCGTAAAGATACGATATATGTGTTGTAGGTATTTGGCAAATTACGGTATACTGCGTAAGGTAACTGTCACGCCCCGCTTCCCAGTATACGGGCAGAGGACGCGACGAGGCTGCTACGTATTTACTCTGAAGTAAACATGCTAAGCGTATCTAAGCAATATAAGTAAAATGCACAAGTGACAAAGACAATAGATATAATTGAACAGCAACTTTATTTATTAATATTCTTTTTACAATACATCTGAAAGTAAATACATGGAATGGAAAGCAATGCCTAAACAGTGGCATAACATAAATGGAAAATACAGAATGTAAATGTATACAAGTAACTAGAGCTCCGGGTCGAAGGCTGGCTGATCCAAATTCTCGCTGGTGGGCTCGATCTCTAGTGAATCACCTGACGATATTCCAAAAAAGAAAAAAGAGAATGTCGTCGGCGAACAAATCGCTCGGTAAGTCCCGTAAATAAACAAGAATGGAATAGACAGAATAGAGAGTATATTGTAATAATGTTGTATTTAGTGTTAACGTTGTTGTTTGTAACTTGGTACAGAAGAATCCCAGTGTATACAAGAGAAGTCCCACTATTCCGGAGACTAAGGTATATAGAGCACAAGGAACCGTTCAGCCACGGTACAACGGCAATTGAATTCAGATTAAGTGTATTATGGTTACAGTCTCATGCCACTTCTAACACCTTCCATACCAATCTACCCCTTATAAACCCCACGATGTCTTGATTGTATTGTTTGTATTGTTTGAATTGTATATTGTATATACATGGATGATTTGCCGAAACCATGATATCAGTAATGGAACAGATATAATGGATGATTATGTAGATGGAATATATCCATGGTTCGGTTCGGTCAATGTAGATTTATATAGATTGAAAAGACGGATTCATACATCCATGTTGTATTATAGTTTGATACTTGAATTATATTCAAGTCAGATTGATTATATTGAGACTCAGTCTGAGTCAGACAATTAGAAAAGAAATTAAATCCTGAATTATATTTTGGGGCTATCGGTAACCGCTGCACATGAACGGCAGGATTTGTGTATTTTTCAAAGACGATTACCGTGTTGATAACACCGTTTGTTAAGTTGTCTACCTTAAATAGACAAGCACCATATCTCCGGCTCCCTGAGACTCAAGAGACTGGTCCCGCTTAAACCTATGCTTACTAGGGTCCTTACTGTAATTTAGCATAACTTGAAAGGGTTTTATGTAAAAATAATTTTATATAATTTTCAAAATACACCTCAAGTATTTTATTATCATCTTTAGAGTTTTCATGGATGTATATTTTATCAATATGACATTTCTAGTG
Source organism: Agapanthus africanus (assembly GCA_030015575.1). Lineage (NCBI taxonomy): Eukaryota > Viridiplantae > Streptophyta > Magnoliopsida > Asparagales > Amaryllidaceae > Agapanthus > Agapanthus africanus. The sequence goes on along the minus strand of CM057338.1, from coordinate 107,720,298 downwards.
AATAAAACCTAATTTCATAATATATGGTATTTATTTGTAATATTGAAAGTGTATGGTATTTTCTTGTAAATGAGATATTTTTTCTTAAATTTTGGAAATGTGGAATATTATAAATATTAAAAATAGATATTTTGATATTAATTACATATATATTTATTTATTAAAAATATAAGTTTTATTTATAATAGAAATCATATTTTTCTAAAGAAAATTGTATTTTAAATCTTTCGAGATCGTATGCTCCTTGCGCGGGTCTGCATCTCACTCTACTAAACCTGAGTATGTACGATAATCAGTACCATCCCAAACGGGTTCCCCGAAATGGGTTGTAGAGGCGCATTTGCAAAGATTTGTTAAAATACACATCTTGTAGAAAAATGTTTTTTATAAGTCGGAGGTAGTTATGTGTAAAATCGTATTTTCCCCAAATCTATGTTCCCAATTTCATCGTGCTATGTTACATATGAGTGTTATGATGAAGTAGGTTATTACCTCATGAACTATTTAAAGGTATAGCAAAGAATTGTAAGGATTTAAGTCGAAACTAAACTATATGTTATTTTACTGTAAAAATGTGATAAAACTTGCTATGCTTATCATTTTAATGTCAAACTTGTTCTATTGTATTAGTTAATGAATATTAAACAATATATCAAAAGTTGTACATTTGTTATTAAGAAAATATTGTATTTTTGAAAGAACAGAGAATCGAAAGCCGGATAACTCTGCTTCCGACACGTTTTAAGAATTAAGAATTTGAGAATAGTAAAAGAGAGAGAGAAGGGGGACTTACTGGATTAGGGTCAAGAGAGGAGGAAGAGAAAGTTTGGGAAAGCACCGGTGCGTTGTTTCGTCACCGGAAACTTCTCGGATTGCCGTCGGAACTTTGCCGGAATTTCACCATTTGCTAACTCCACTTGTAAACAAAAAGTCTTGGGAATTTTCTTGAGAGTTTAGGCAGGGATTTGGGAGTGAGGAGGGGTGATTTGAGAGTGGTATTTATAGGAAAAATCTAGGGTTTAGGGTAGTGAAAGAGTGTGATAAACATTGTATTTAATTTTGCATTAAAAAATTAAAAGGGGGTATTTTAATTCTATGTTTAATTGCAGAGAATTTAAATAGTGCAGGGGGAGTGGGGTAGGCCAAAGGCTGCAGGGAAAAGAAGAAGAAATTGAGTTCGGCCGAGTTGACCCGGCGGTGCCGGCCGGGTCAGCCGCGTCGCCGGCCTGAGTTAGCCGAGTCAGGCCGCGTCTCCTTACCACATGTCCCCGTCGCTTGGTCTACTGCAGTGGACTCATTTGTTTTATATGTGACTCTTCAGTTTATGTGTTGTGCACGTGTAGACTCTTGGGCTTCTAAAAGATTAAATTTAAAATAAAAATAATGTGTGGCTGAAGGGATTTGAACTCTAGTGTTTTGGTTCAGCAGTGCAAGGTCATACCCGTGAGTTACAAGCTCTTTCTTGTTGTTCAAAATTGAATCAAATACTTATAGTACTCATAGGAAATGTAAATACCCCAAGTATACATTAACTTTAAATCAATTTTATATACACAAGAATTGGAGTTGTTACAGTCTACCCTCCTTACAAAAATTCCGTCCTCGAAATTTACAATTTATTTTAAGGATTGGTTTACAAATAAGTGAGAATATCTTGCAGCATCTCATCTTCCCTTTCTCATGTCGATTCTCCTGGAGTGTCTTTTCTCCACATCACTCGAACCAAGTTGACTTCCTTGTTCCGAAGTGACTTCACTTTTCTGTCCAGGATCTCAACAGCTTGTTGTTCACAAGATAAGTTGGGCTGTACAGTGAGCTCGGAATGATCGAGAATATGGCTGGGGTCACTCACATACCTTCTGAGTTGGGATATGTGGAACACATTATGCACTCCTTCCAATGAAGGTGGAAGTGTCAAGCGGTATGCCACTTCACCGACTCATTCGAGTATGTCGAACGGTCCAATGTATCTCGGACTTAGCTTACCCCGTCTTCCAAATCGAATCACTCCGCGGTTTGGAGATATCTTCAGGAATACATGATCTTCCGGTTGGAACTCCAAATGACGGCGCTTTACATCAGCCCAGTGCTTCTGTCGATCTTGGGCTATGCGCATTCTTTCCCTGATAGTACGAACCACATCAACGGTTGCTACTATCATCTCAGGTCTAAGGAGTTCCCTATCACCGATGTCGTCCCAACTTAATGGCGATCGACACTTTCTTCCATAAAGTGCTGCAAAAGGTGTCATTCCGATGCTTGCTTGTTAGCTGTTGTTGTATGAAAACTCTACAAGATGTAGGCGATCTTTCCACGATCCTCCGAAGTCTAACATACACGCTCTGAGCATATCTTTCAAGATCTGAATAGTTCGCTCAGACTGACCATCTGTTTGTGGATGATAAGCAGTGCTGAAGTTCAGACTTGTTCCCAAGTTTGCTTGCAGACTTTGCCAAAATTGCGATCGGAATCTAGTGTCACGATCGGAGACAATACAGACCGATACTCCATGAAACCTCACAATTTCCTGTATAAGTTCATGGGTATCAGAGATAGTACATTTTGAAGAGTTTAAATCTTACCTAGATTCTTACCTCCATGTACTTCTTTGCTAATGTCTCAATAGATTGGCCAATTCGAAATGGGATGAAGTGAGCCGACTTTATGAGTCGATCCACAATAACCCATACCGCATCGTTACCCTTTGTGCTGTGAGGAACAGCAGTCACAAAATCCATTGTGATGTGTTGCCATTTCCATTCTAGGATAGATAACGTTTGAAGTAATCTAGCAGTCCTGTGATGTTCAGCCTTTACTTGCTGACACACCAAGCATTTAGCGACGCTTCTGCCTACTTCATGCTTCATTCCATGCCACCAGTAATTCTGACGTAGATCTTTGTACCTCCAGGGTGTACTCAGTAAGGAGAGCTGTGAGCTTCCTTCATTAACTCTTCTCGCACAGAACCTTTTGGTACATACAACCTACTGCTGTATCTCAAAGATCCATCTTTATGGATGATGAAGTCTGTTCTGAGTCCATTCTCCACTTGTTCTCTGATCTTTTGCAACTTAGCATCACTTGCTTGAGCTGCTTTGATCTGATTGACAATTGTTGATTGAACTTGTAAATTCATCAAACTTGAAGCGTTACCTGGTATGACTACTTCAATCTCCATCTGATGCAAATCCTGTTGAAACTTCCACTGGGCGGTGAGATTCATTGCTAATGGTTGGCGACTAAGGGCATCAAATACCACATTCACTTTTCCCGTGTGATATTGCAGGTTGATGTCGAAGTCCTCCGTGAGTTCTAACCATCGTCTCTGCCGCATATTAAGCTTCTTCTGAGTAAACACATATTTTAGACTCTTGTGATCTGTGTATATGTTCACTCGTTTACCAAGAAGATAATGGTGCCAAATCTTAAAAGCAAAGATAACGGCTGCCAATTCCAAATCATGCGTCGGATAATTGCGCTCATGAATCTTCAGCTGTCTTGAAGCATAAGCCACAACCTTACCGTGCTGATATAGAACACATCCTAATACCTTACCGGATGCATCGCAATGCACTTCGAAACCTCCAGATTGGTCTGGTATAATGAGAATAGGCGTTGATGTCAACCTTGACTTGAGTTCTACGAAACCTTGTTCGCATGCTTCTGACCACACGAATTCTTCATCTTTACGTGTGAGCTTGGTCAGGGGTGTTGCTATCTTAGAAAAGCCTTTAATGAACCTTCGGTAATATCCAGCTAGACCCAAGAAAATCCGAATGTCTTTCTGTTCTCGCTAAAATCTTCGGCCAAGAGCTATTAGTTCCTGTTTATGCCAGATTAAGTTTCGTTTGCAGATATGTATGAAACCAGGCTCATTCATATACGCACATGCACACATCAGAGGAAGAATAGGTGTTCAACGACAAGAACAAAGCATTTAATTGAACATTTTATTCTACAGGAAATAGATCACCAAACATGGGATCGAAAGTATAGGGATATACAAAGCTATGGATAAAATTATCTAACTCCCTCTCTGCCTTCTCTACCATGGCAAAGCGATGATCTTCACGAAGAGTAGCTACCCATCGGTCAGCACCGCACCCATCAGCAAAGGCAGACATAACGACCCGCTGAGCCCGTATCTGACTTAGCAGCCGGACAGAGCAATCCCTCAAAGCTGTGGTGATCAAAAGTGCCTCGTGGAAGCACTCGATCTTGTCTTCCGCGGTGTCGAGCATTGTCAGAGTCATCTCTGCCGGAGGAGGGGGAATATCATTGATTACAGACAAGAAAACCATCCGGAGCCAAATGGAGCCGATGGGGAGAGGAGATCTGATACGAATCAAGAGCTCGTGTAACACCGTGTTGCATTGGTCATCCATAAGAGTAGGGTTCACCAAGAGTGTAACAAGATGAGGAACAATTTCCTCAATGGGCACCTCTCATGGCTGACGGTGAGCATGTGGGCGATTACAAGCCATGGCTCTTCTCTGTTAAAATGATTATCTGAAAATGAGAGAGAAAAGAAGTATTGCTTCAGATTATGAAGGGAGACATTTAAGTCTAGACGCAGAAAATGCTGTGCATGATGGAACTATTTCCAAGCTCTGGGAAAGAGAAGCTTAACTCAGGAAAAGTCGAGAAGGAAGGTGAAAAGACACCTTCAGTAATGAAGCAACGCTTCATAGCAGCGCCAAGTGCGCTGCGCCCCAAGCAGCGCACCACGTGCAAAGCACGTGCGTGCTGGCGCCAAATGCGCTGCGCCCCAAGCAGCGCACCACGTGCAAAGCGCGCTAAGAGCGCCGCACTTAAGCAGCGCACCACGTGCAAAGCACGTGTGCGCTAGCGCTAAGTGCGCTAGCGCTAAGTGCGCTGCACTCTAAGCAGTGCACCACGTGCAAAGCACGGGTGTGCTAGCGCTGGAACTAAAAACTCCCCACCGTCAGATCAAAGATCTAATAAAAATGATAAATCATCAATTAACCAGAATAAAATTCTGTTAAAGGAAGATTCCTCAAAATCTTTCCAAACAAAAAGATTGTGCTCTATAAATTAGAGCACCGTTGGATCAATGATCCAATGATGATTAAAAATCACCAAAAACACAGAATAAATTCTGTTTAGAGAAAATTCCCCAATCTTGTTAAAAACAAGAAGACTGCCTTCTGTAAATCAGAAGCCCTTGGATCAAAGATCCAACGGGGGAAACATCTCCAAATCAATTAAAAAGAAAATCTCTTCAACTGATCGAACTGATCAGCCCTCACTATATAAAGGGCCCAAGACTTCAAATCTCACATAGAGGAACCCCCTTACAAACTTTGAGAAATCTCAGAAAGAAGAGCCAAGCTCTCTTTAGAAGAAGAAGATTTTCTTCAAGGTAAAAATAAAAGAGAGATGAAATCATCTCATATTAAAAAGAAGAATTCACTTCTTTCTTTAAGATCATAAATCTACAAGACCAAAGTATTTCATAACAGAGATTAAAGGATCTCATCATAAAATAAGAAGAAGAACATAATTCTTCTCACAGATCATATATCTATAAGACAAATTGTCTTCTACAAAAAGTGATCATGAATATCTCATTATAAAAGGGGGGGAGAATAATTCAATTCTCTTATGATCACAGATCCATAAAGGCAAAGCTTTCATCAAAACAAGAGATTGAAACATCTCCTATAAAATAAGAACTTTTGTTTTTAGAATCTTGAGACAAAGTCTCTTATAAACGAGAATTTATTTCTCAGAACATAAAACTGATCAGATAGCGCTTTGCGCTCTTAGGCTGGCGCTCAGCGCTAAGCACACCACGTGCCCCTCACTTGTGCGCCATTTAACAGATAGCGCTTTGCGCTTGTCACGACCCAAAGTTTGGATGTGACCGGCACTTAGATTGTATCATATCTAAAGATATGCACACAGTCCAAGTAAGCCGAAAACCAAGATCAAAATCCTTTTTGCGGAATTCTTTATATAGAAATTTAGTTTTAAGTAAAAATCACAGTTTATGAAGTTAAAATATTAAACAAGTATAAAATGTTAAGTTTGGTTGCATCCCTAGTTAGGATCAACAATATCAACGGCGGAAAATAAAATCTCAGTATATAGGACATCAATACGAATCCCAAACATAAAGAAAAGAAATAACAATGTATAGAACTATACGATCTCAACTGTCAAATAATATACATATAACCACCTCTTACTCGAAGTCATATACAGGTCTGATGGAGATTTTCTAGATACAAAATACAATACCAAAAGAGAAGGTTACTACATATGTAACCCACCTATCAAAAGATGTGAAAAAAGATGCACAAAGTAGATCTGCACCGCTGCTAACCGTCCACTCTACCCCTGCAAGGAACTGTGGCACAACGGGGGTGGGTTGCTAACTCAGTGAATATAACTAATATATAACGGTTAATAATGTAAATATGACGATCATACTAACTGAAATGTAAACAAGTATAATGTATGATTATCTGTGGAAATCATGAATCTATAGTACGAATCTCATAATCAAAACTGAAATCTCATCATTTATTTCCAATAAAATTCATTTCCCCGTGTCCATCATCGACACAAAACTTCCATTTCTCGCAGGCATCATTCCTCGAATGATCCTGAAATCGACAATATCGGTCGTTATCATCTAGATATACGCCGTATTTTTACTACCATCTCCGGTATCGAGTAACCTCGCTAGGCTCCCCGCCTCAAATGCGGCTATCCTGCCCCTCGATCTCGACCGGGTTCACCATGTATCTAACTGTATATCTCCCCCACTCAGTATGGATAACGTAAAATCCGCGACCGTATATCTCCCCCACTCGGTCCGGAATAAAACCAAATCATAAAACATCTCATGGTGGACATGACACATCAATCATGAAAATCACTGGATTTATATAATAATATTCAAAACTCAAAACCATAAATCCTCAATAATACATTTACCTCTTATATCAATATAAAATACTCAAATACTAAACATGATGTTAATGATGCAACCTACTACTGTTATTGGTGTTTAAGATATGATATGAATCATTTTTAGCAAGAAATTTACTAAGTGTAAAAGTGACATGGTAATATCGACGAGGTGTGTGTAACATGTAAAATGTGCACGTGGTATAACTCGTCGATACTTGTGCAGTGTACTAACAACTAAGCAAAATATATGTGAATTGTGAATGCATATTGTCAATTTAGCATAACAAAATAAAGCATCAAATTAAATAAAACTACGGGCGTAACACGCCATCTTTACAAAATTCCCCGGTAGATGTTTAGTCTACTCACCGGAAAACGTCGAATCTATTCAGGAATTGCCAATCCTTTCCCTTTCCTCGCTGCCTCCGAAAATCCCGTATTCGAATCAAACATCACAATTTAACTTATATAAGGAAACGGCTACTCCGACATGACGGAAATGAAAAACACTCGTTCCCACGTACTAGTTATATTGTATACGACTATATCGAGCTATTAAACACTTAACCTTACTGGATTTTAACCCTAACCTGCATCACTACAGAATTTAAATTACGATGCGTTTTAACTGTGTCGTACTTTGTGTTTTAAGATATCTTTTCCGATATAAACTTCCAGATTCTATCTGCAGTGAAATTAACTTGTTTAAATAACACCAAAGTGGCCAAAATTATACACTGAAACCCACCCAACCATCCAAAACCACCTAGCATCCTACAAAACCGGCGACGCCGGATTTTCCCTTTTTGTCGCCGGCTCAAAACCGGTCCCCTGGGTTCGTGGTCCTATGGTTTGCTATATGTTCAACATACATCATTTAGGTCTTGTTTAGTTGGTTTAATTATCTTCCAAATAATAGCAGATTCAAACAGAGCCTAGTTTGGCCTAAAATACGAAATTATAGACTTGTTTATTTCAAATTAAACTAAGTACAGAATCTTAATTTCCTACTGTGATTAAGAATTTTACCCACAATAATTTGTTGGAATAACCCCTCCAAGATGCACAAGCTTCTTGCCTAGCTTGATGATGAGAAAAACCTAGAACCTAGCTTCCTTCTTCTTCTTTTTCTTGTTCTTTCTTGTTTTCTTTAGTTTTGTTTTTCTTTCAGAAATCTTTCAGATTTTTAAACTTGGTAATTGATCTGAACATATCCTATATATGAGAAGAGGGAAAGGTGAGGTGGTAGAAGGAGGTGTCAAAGGTTAAAGAGTGTTATTCTCATGCAAGGAGGAGGTGGTGTGTGTGTGCGTGTGCATGCAAGGAAGAGGTGTCCAAGCCTTATCTTCTAATTATTGTTTTAATTTTGAAATAAAATTTCTGAACTAAATGATTTTCTACCCTTTTTCATTTACACCCTTAACCAATTCCCATTTGCACAAAATCCTAAACTTTACCTAAAAACCCCTCACAACTTAGTTTATTATAAAACACTCATTTTATTAAAATGAAGCTAAAATTCACCTTAAACCCCTTATAATTTATTTATGTTGCATACTAAAATTTTTATTTAATTTGTTTTACATAGAACTTATGGAATTGACTTATTTGTTTTTAATAACTTTTGATTTATCACTTTATTATTAAATTAAATTAATTTTTTATTTATTTCTAAAATTTCAGAATGTTACAGCGCTCTTGGGCTGGCGCCAAGCGCACCACATGCTCCTCACGTGTGCGCCATTTAACAGATAGCGCTTTGCGTTCTTGGGCTGGCGCTCAGTGCCAAGCGCACCACATACCCCTTACGTGTGAGCCATTTAACAGATAGCGCTTTGCGCTCTTGGGTTGGCGCTCAGCGCCAAGCGCACCACGTGCTTCTCATGTGTGCGCCATTGAACAAATAGCGCTTTGCGCTCATAAGTTAGCGCAATACGCTCATAGACTGGCGCTCAGCGCCAAACGCACCACGTGTCCCTCACGTGTGTGCTCTTTCACCAGAAGCGCAATACGCTCATTGTCTGGCGCATAGCGCCAAGCGCGCCACGTGTTCCTCACGTGTGAGCTGATAGAACATAAACTGTTCCTTAAATAAATGCCCTGCATTATCAAATGTTTAACATTTTAACTAAGTGGGCCGAGCCCAAGTTGGCCATAAACCCCTCATTCAGATTAACTGAGCCCATATGCTCATAAATCTCAGATCTTAGTCCCAATTGGACTACATATCTCCCAACCAAAATTGGTTCAAGGGTACATCTCTTCACTCCTCTGATATTTGTCGTTGTAATCCTTCAACGTCTTCAGAGAGGTGACGGGTCCCGACAACCATACGTTCCATAGACTATGACGTCTTTAAACTGGACTGTGGGGTCCTTAAACCCATGGACTATGATGTCCTTAACCTTGGACTGCGGGGTCTTTAAGCCCATGGACTATGATGTCCTTAACCTCGGATTGTGGGGTCCTTAAGCCAATGGACCATGATGTCCTTAACCTTGGACTGTGGGGTCCTTAAGCCCATGGACCATCTTGTCCTTAATCTTGGACTGTGGGGTCCTTAAGCCCATGGACCGCAATGTCCCTAAACTAAACAATAGAGCCCGAATGCTCTTTTGTTGGATCTAAACGATCCCGTTAAGTTGATCTTAGTCTGAAATTAGACTAACATATCCTTAACAGACATTTAAGTTGATCTTAGTCTCAAATGAAACCAACGTATCCTTAAACCCAACCCCAAACCCAAATCTAAGAAAATACGGATTTGGACTAATCCACGTCCTACGGGCGACAACATAAATTAGTCTCCGTATACAATCCACGGGCAACCAAAAACAAAACAAACACCCACGACATGAAGTGACCATCTGGAGAAAGAGAAAGTGGTTACCGCGATGCGGTAGCGTAATTAACTGCAGGGGCTTGCACCTGCAGGGAAGAGCGTCCCCACAATTAAAAACCCCTCAACGAGAGGGAATCTGACGAAGTCTACTACATCGGCCGCATCCGTCTAAACCTTCGATACACGGTGCCATAAATCAACTTGGCATCTTCGGAGAGGTGGATGGATAGCACCAATTAGCATCTGCCCCCAAACTCAGGCAAGATGAACCTACGCAGTCTCGTCTCTGTATTCGGCGGAGTACAGATTCTGGCACACCCGGTGGGACCTTTTCCTCTTTCCACTCCACACTTCGTGTGTCGTGTTTCACGAACGAATCGCGGTTTGACATGGTTGCCCCTGGATTCGAGGTACTAAGATTTGGTGTCTTGCTCCGTGCAGAAAGCAGAAGATCAATGGCATCAAACTGCACTAACTGCAACTGCAACTCTCGCTCCGTCCCATCCGGAGGAGTGACTTACGGGCCCCAAGCGGCCTCCATCTTCGCTATGCCGATGGAACAGGTGACTCAGGCTACCACTGGATTATTCTTCGGGACCATGCTCCCGCCAACGAGCTTCAGCGCTCCTGTACCATCGCAAGAAGCTCCGAAGAAGTCGGTCTTTGATCGGCTTGCAACTACTGCGGCCCCTCTCAACGGGTCGTCCAAATCCACTGCCTCAGTTTTCAATAGTCTGGGCTGAAGCTCAGACGGGCCCGTGAAGAAGCCCACAATTCTTGAAGGTGTTATCCCTAAGCGTTTAGCCATTCCTAATCCTGAAGTCACTAAGGCGGCTTCTCTTGCTAAGGGGTTGGTCTTTACCAGACTGGCCGTTTCAGCTCTCACTTCGGGTGAAGTAACCAAGGCCGTTTCCCCTGCACGAAAATCGGCCTTTTCAAGATTGACCATTCCCTCTCAGCGAGCATCTGTCTTTGACAAGCTGGCGCCAACAGCAGACTCTCATCAGAACAGGGGTATGGAAAAGCTGATCCAACAGCGGAGGTGATCCCGGCCGCACGGTATGCTCGACGTCGCCACTGGCGCCGAGTGAAGAAAGTTGGGGGAAATTTCCCTTCTGGACAGACTCCGCCAAATCCGAAGGTGGAAGTTGATACTGATGTTCCAACCGGGAACAATTTTGAACTACTTAATATGATCCGCAAGAATTCTCCGACGGCTGTTCTGAAAAAGTCTCCTCCATCAATGGAGAACGCTACAAAGGCGAAGCTAGAACAGCCCCCTCAGCGGCTGTCCTCTAAAATTTACAAAGTCTGACGTCAAGTCCAAGACTCGGTGATTGATCAAGACTACCCTCGCCGACAGGAAAAGATGAAGGTTCGGCAAGAAGAGAACCACCCTGTCAAGCTACAGAAGGCGACAGCTACTTGGGTGCCCACTGCAACGACCTCAATTTCGACTGCCCATAAGAGGAGAAGGCCGGAGAAAATTCCCATGTCTGCGACAAATGTCAAGGGCACTGAACATAAACGCCCCAAGTCTGGGGGCATAGTAGTACATACTGTCTATATAGCATCCGGGAAAGAGGATAGCCGTATCTCTACGGGTCATCGACCACTTACGCGATCTGTGACAAAAGCCCAGGAGCAGCAACAGAAGCTTCAGGAAATGCTAACGCAAATGGCCGCACTCACTGGGCCAAAAGAAAGCCCGGAAACGTCGTCGGAACAACGTCAAGAACAGGAAACCGATGCCGACTTCCTCCGCAGAATCCTCGAAAAGAAGGACAGAGAAGCAGTGGAACAAGCGGCCAATATAAAACGAATGGCGCTTCTCTTCCAAGACATGGTCGGGATGATGATACAGCCGGATCCTCCGGCTGAAGACCCTCCGATTGTCCTCGAAGATGACAGAGGGGAGACATCGAACCCTCTGCCGGCTTGTTCAGCAGCCAAAGAGGAGACCATCTCCAAAGCCATCCTGGATGATTACATCGCTCAACAGATACGAGCTCACCAGGTAAATGAAGCGGCCGGTCAGGTTGCTAAGACTGGACGACCCTATCCGGGTTGGTACGACCAAATAAAGTACCCGCCGGGGTATACGATCCCTAAATTCTATGTATATAAGGGGAAGGGGAACCCGCACCAACATGTTGCTCAATTTAGAGCCTTGTGCGGTAATACTGGAGGTGATGATAAACTACTGCTTCGCCAGTTTGTTGGCAGCTTGTTGGAGACAGCATTCGAGTGGTATTCGGAACTCTCGAATGACTCTATCAAAACATTTGCAGAGATGGAGCTTCTATTCACCCAACATTTTGCGAGCGCTAGCGAACGTACCCCGATTACCGCGTTAATTAACGCCAGAATGAAGCCAGGCGAAACATGGGTGCAGTATGCAATACGGTGGCAGAATCTATGGTCGAAGTGCGAGCAGCGCATTGAAGAAGCACCTGCGGTAGGCATGTTCATGGGTACTTTAGACCCTCAAGCGACCATTTCCCAATTCATGATGTTCTTCAAGCTGACCACCTTCCAGGCCTTGATTGACAAGCTGGCCCAAATGGAACAGATGAGCCATAGGCTTTCCTCTTCAAAGACGGAGCCTCGGAATGAAAAGGGCAAAGGGAAAGCAACCTTCGTTGCTAACGCTCAACAACAACCGAGTGGCCCGAGACCGGTTGTTAGCCAAAGCAACAAGCGGCAATCTCTCGATGAGAAGTTGAGACGTCCTTACTCGTTTCCCCGGGATAAAACAAGGAAACTGTTTGAACTGGCAGTGCGCAAAGGGTTCATCACTCTACCAGAGTCGAGACACCCACCGCGACCGAACGACGTCAACGATCCTAATTACCGTCCCTACCACCGAGTATTGGGCCATCCAATCGAAGACTGCTACGTCTTCAAAAACTGGGTTGAAGACCAATACCAACAGGGCAAGTTCGCGCTGTCTGAAAACTGGAAGGTAAATCTGCCACGACAGCATGCTCTTAAAAGGGTAGACACGCCGGGGGCATCATGCTCATTCAGAGAGGAAGCTCCATGGGAAGTCGTTCTTTCGGCAGAAACGAAAAGAATGTTGAAGGATCTTCAAACATGACCGGCGATCAGGTGGAAAAGCCCTAGAACCCGAGGTCATCGAGGGAATGCTGAAACCGCGCCCGACGCCAAGAATTGGCAGTGAGAATCAAAACGCCCAGGCCCAGCCGTCAAAGTCTTCAAAAAAAAAGAAGAAGACCAAAAAGCCCGCGCAGTTTGGCGATAAGCGCACGGATCTGCAAAAGCATATTGACGCGCTGGAGGAATACAACCAGAAGGCGCGGACCCCAGTCACACTTCATGAGTTTCTCAACCATATCCTTGAGAACAGAGGCAATGGCAATGACGAGGGAGACGGCACGTTAGAAGAACCCGAAGATTATACGGCAAGTTGTCACATGATCTCTCACTCGTCAATAGATGATAAAGAAGCTCCTGATGCAGAGAAGCTGGGGGCAGAATCGGCACCAAAATCCTTGGAACTGTCAGAAGAGATGATCGACATGCTACTGAACGAAGCCCGTCAGAAGAGCAAAGTTGATCGAGAACGCCAAATGGTCCTATTCGAAGGCGCCGGGCGTCGGCGTCAAGTTGGAGAATCCGTGATAGGGATGGGTCACAAGACACTCTAACCATATCAAATCACACCCTAAATGGGTGTATTCCACATCGGCGTCATGTATCCCGTCACGTGACAAATGCACGTGCATACAGGATTAACTACGGACCGAAATGTCTCTAAACTAACGATGGACCGCAATGTCCTAAAACTTGCAACTGACCGAGACGTCTATAAACTACTACAGACCGCAGCATCCCAAAGCTGACGGAAAAAAACGGTACGTCCACAAGTAAAATGGGCACGGATGAAAACCGGAAAGGGCTTCGTGAGTATAAACAGCAGGACTACCGGCGAGTTTGTGAAAACCCGAAAAGACGCAATCTCGTTAAAAGACACTTGCAAGATCCTCTCGACCCTGTAAAGAGAAAACTACCTGCGTGAGATTCTTACGACTCACAAAGGAGCAACACACTTAGGGATCCCCATGATTCCTAAGGAGAAAACACACTTACGAGATCCTCACGACTCGTAAGGAGAATACCCCTTTGAGACCCTCATGGTTCATAGGATTCAAAAGCCTTAAGTTACAGGGATCTGAACATGTTCTTAAGCTGTCATACACCCCGCTTTTGCCCTACAAGCGTTTCAACATTGACCCTTGTATACAATCTACGGGCACGAATAAACATTTCCCTAACAGAGTCCCACCAGCGACTAGGGATATGCTCACATGATGAACGACCCTTGTAAGTCCTCTCGACTTATAAGGAGAAAACACTCTTGTAAGATCCTTACGACTTATAAGAGAACATATACTTAAGAATCCCCACGATTTTTAAGGAGAAAATGCACTTACGAGATCCTCACGACTCGTAGGGATAAGTACCTTTATGAGACCCTTACGGCTCATGAAGTTAAAAGCCTTAGTCGACAGGATCCTAACCCTGTGTGCTAAGCCATCTTTGCCTAAACCGACAAGGGCAAATGATGATTCGCTCCTGGCAATATCCTAGTTGTAGCGATGCTGATGCCTAAATCGGTATCAAATCTGAAACTCGCAGCGAAAAGCCAGCGATCCACAAATGCATATGAAATAGCCGAAATGATGGGGCAACTTGCAACAGAATCAGCAAGTGAAAGTGTATGCATACAAAATAGCCGAAATGGTTGGGCAACTCGCAATAAAAATCAGCGAGTAAATAAAACAAATAGCCGAAATGATTGGGCACCGCGAAAAATAGCCGAAATGATTGGGCAATCGCGACTTTCGCAATATAAAAGCTAAAATGATAGAGTATCGCGGAAAGAAAAATATATAAAATGAAATTCTTTGCCCTACAGATGAGATCACATCGATCCCTGAATACAATCCAGGGGCACAAACAAAGAGAGAATCATATCATCCCACCAGGCTCTTTTCAAACGGAGAGTCAAGTCTCGACGGCCATATCTACAGCCTGGAGACCCACAACAGCGTTCCTCCTCATTTCAGCAGGGTTCGGGCGCGACAATCAACCTTGGAACCATGGCAAAGTCTCTGTTCCTAATCTCGACGGTTCACAGACAGCCTAGAGATCACCAACAGCGTTCCTCCTCATTCCAGCAGAATTCAGACGTGACAATCAACCCTGGAGCTATGGCAAAGTCCCTGTTCCAAATCTCGACGGTTCACAGACAACCTAGAGACTACCTCGGAACCATGGCAGAGTCCCCAGTTCCAAGTCTCGACGGCTACATTTACAGCCTAAAAATCAGCAACGGTGATCCTCCTCATTCCAACAGGATTCGGACGCAACATCACCAAACGGAGCCACGGCAAAGTCCCTAATTCTAAGACTCTACGGTCCACAGACAACCGAGAGTCAACCAATGACCTCCCCGCCGGATCAACGCTCCGTCTCGGAAACAAGTCAACCGACTCCGAGGAAATCAGCGTCCTTGGCAAATACCTCGATTCAGGAAAATCAGCGTCCTTGACGAGATTGCACGCCCCGCTTCCCAGAGTGCGCTAAGATTGGCACGTGACAGAGCCAACCATGCTACCTGTGGATAGGAAATATCCCTCCACAGTCACATTATGGCTGTAAAGATATCAAGTTTCGTAGAAAAATAAAACAACTATCTAATACATGTCCATGAGCCAGAATAATGGGTCAAGAAATAAAATAATGCGGAAGCAAAAGATCCAAGTACAACAATAAACTGAAATGTACGTCCCATAATGCGGGCTCACATCAGGAATGAAAATACTGAAAGGAAACTAAACTAAACTGATAACAGGTCCTTACTGCTCGGCCTGTTGGTCAAAATACTCCTACACAGCCTGCGATAAGGATAAGGGATCTGGGCCATGCAAAACCCATACGTCAGTGCGTCATAATATCGATAATTCTAAGCAAGAAGGATGTAATAAAAATATGCAGGCATGAAGTATGAACAGTAACAAGTCATCAGTAACAAGTAAACAGTAACATGAATATAGATCAGTGAACAGGATATAAACGGGGTGAAGTGCAGTGAGTAGTCCAAACTGTGCTATAGGGTTACCTACTCTAAAGTTCTTTGAAATTAATTAATGTAATCCTCAGCGTAACCCATCGGTCTATGCCCCGTTCAACCCCACGGGACCACGGTAAAAGGATAATAGACTGTGAGTCTATGTCCCGTTCAATCCCACGGGACCACGGTAAAAGGATAATAGCCCTTTGAGTTACGTTCGGCTACATTCTTGATTTCCCATACCCCAAGTTATGTGCGTAAGTCAGGTATTGAATAATCTGGAGCTAATGCCAACACAGGATCAAGTAGGTACAGGTTTGTCTATATAGACAACAAGATATGTTCGTAGGGACAACAGGTCAAGATTGTCAGCATTAGTAACAGGTTCAGGTATCCAGTCAAGCAGTGATATATCAGGTCATGTCAAGTATTGCACAGGTACCAAGTCATGTCAAATAGTGTATCAGGTCGTGTCAAGTAGTGCACAGGTATCTAGTAGGTGTTCATAATCAAACTGTAGTAAGTATGGGTGCACAAAATCAAGTATAGAGTACTAATATAACAATAAAATGAAATAATATGACATGGTATGCAAATAGATATAAAATCACTGATATGGATGCACAATTATCGATTAGGGTTACATTTATAGTTTCAATACTAATTAGGATGCATTTTATTAAACATGGGGTATTAATATCACAGTATTATGTATTAATGTGATCTATAGATGCAGTTATATATATTTTAAATGAGGTGGATGCAAACGGGTATCCGAAAACAGTAAAACTGTAAAATGGTAATGTGGGATGTACAACTAAGCAATATGAGATGTAAATATTCCATTGGGTGCAATATATTGTAATATAGTATGTAACAAGATAGGTTTGCATGCGCTAGATGTAAAGTAACACGTACGGATGCAGACGGATGTCGAAAACTGTAAAAGTAAACATGGGGTGCATAATTTGAAATACCAGTATTATATTTATTAAAATAGATGTATATAAAGTAATGTAGCATGTAGAAAGATAAACTTGCCTAGACGGATCAAGAAACGGATATGTACGGTACGTCCGACGTCGGCAAAAGTCGCGACGCACGCACGGCACACGGAACGGGTCCAATTAACGCAAGAGGGTGACCACGCAGGTAAGACACGTTCATAGGGTCGTCTAGATCATCGGCGTCGAGTCCGGCTCTGGAAAACTATGAAATGTAAGATTCAAGAATTTAAAGAAAGAAAAGAAAAGAAAGAAAGAAAGAAGGGGAAGAAGAAGAAGAGAAGGCTTATAAAGGTTCTGCTCTGTGGTTTACAGAGAGGAGATGTGAGGGTGATGACGGGGTTGACGGAGCTCCAGCAAGGAGGTTTGGTTGTTAGGGTTCGGTTAGGGTTTGGGCTTGGGTTAGGCTCGGGTGTTATGGTGTGCAGGGATATTGGTGAGGGAGAATGCAGAGAGGAGATGGAGAGGAGAGGTTGAAGGAGATGGCGATGGCGAGGGGTTGTCGGCGGCGATGGCGAGGGGTTGTCGGCGCCGATGGAGTGAGGTGGTGGTGCTGGTTTAACGGGTGCAGTGGTGTGCAGGGTGCTCGGGGAAAGGGAAGAGATGGCGGAGGAGGAAGAGAGGTGTAATACCCAGCCCCTTTTATACCAAATCCGTATTTTGTTACTTTATGATTCTATTTATTTTACTTATAATTTTATTTATTTTATATATAATTTTATTCCTTCTAAATCCCATTATTCTTTTTAAACCCCAAAACTAAATCTTTTTCCATTTGATTTTATTCCCTAAGCCCACTATTTCTTCTTTCTCTAATATCCCTTAGGCCCGGCCCTCATTTCTTTTCCACCATTTTTCTTCATTCCCCAGCCTTATACAACCCGAGCCCACCTCCTCAATTTCTTTTATTAAAGGAAATTCTTTTCTTGGCCCGGCCCTTTCTCTTTCAGCCATGCCCGCAACGCTCCCCCGACCCGACCCGCTTTGACCCATCTTCTCTCTAACGGGTAACTCCCCTCCTTTCCCGCTCACCCATTCATTCGCGATCCGCCTCCTCCGCCGCAGTTCGTGCCCATGCCCACGCCCCTGCTCGTGCACCGTTACCCCACGACGCGCGCCTCATCTCACTTCCTCTCTCCCTCACTCCATCGCCTTCCTTAACCCTCACTCTCGCAACCCTCACGAAACCCACTGCAAACCGTCCCCGCAACCGAGCTCAGCCTTCGTCGTCGACCGAGCACCCCTTCCCTCTTCAGTTCCCTCACCCGCTCCCCTCGCTGGAGCTCCGACCTCCATCATCTCTTCCCCTACACCGTCATCTTCCTTCTCGACCCCCACCTGCCTTCCGCCGGCGAGCCTCCTCTCACCGGGACCGCCTCGTCGACACCCTACGTCGTCATCATCATCATCATCGTTGCCATCATTCTCTCTACATCTCTCTCTCTCTATGCCTCTCTCTCATCTTCCTCTCTTTGCCTCTCCCTCTGTACATCTCTCTCTCACTGCTTCTCTCTCTCTCTCATTGCTTCTCTCCCCCCCTCACTGCTTCTCTGATCTCTCTCTCTAACTCTCTCTCTCTCTCTGATCTCTCTCACTCACTGTCTCTCTCTCTCTAACTCTTTCTCTATCTCAAAATCCTCGAGCAAAACCAACCCAACCGAGCTCACCCAACATCCGTGGCACCACTGGAGCTATACCGCGACACCGCCGGCCTCCTCCCTGCCATCTCAGTCACCACCCGCTGCACATCAGAGACCTCAAACTCCATGTCTAGCCGAGGCCAAACCGCAGTTGAGGCCAAATCCTTGCCGTTGTTGCCGCGTGTGTCGTGCCCGTGCATACCGTGCCATCAATCCATCGTCTCCAGGCAAGTCCCCACTTGCTACATGCTACTTAGTATTAATTACAAATTATAATCGTATATATATTCCATGCTTTACTTTCTGTTAAATTATACGACTCAACTGTTCGATGCGTGTTCCCTATGGAAATTCTCGTTTAAATTGACGGCACTCACTTGTATAGTTTGGTCCGTAAGCCTATGATTCTAGTGTGTGAATTTCATTAGAAAATATGACCGTTAATGACTAAAAAGACTACCCCCAAGTTCACTCGTAAAACTGGAATTTCCGTGTACCTGAAAACCGTTTAAAATCACCATAAATTATATATATACTGGAATGATGCGTTTGGGGACTTAAATCGAAGCCGACTCGACGAAATACAACCCTATGCAAGTTTCTAAATATTTCTGTACTTAAATTGTGACCATATTTGGATCGGAGTGTGACTCTGGCCCGCAGTCCAGAGCGACTCTGTTCATTGGATGTGGTTTCGTAATGAACACCACCCTGTTTCCTTAACTTGTAGGTTGCGGAACTCCACTGTTTATCATAGGTGAATGTGTTAGCTAGAAAACACAAGTAGTTTCAGTCTATTTCGTTACCGTTTGTTATTTAATCTGTAATTAAATAGATCGGGACGTATAGCAGTCCCAACAGAATCAGAATTGACATGCTAATGTTAAACAGTGTATATCTCCTGACGTACAAGCGCGATTGGGAATCTGTCTATTGCGTTGAATACCTTACTAAAAACCCTAGATTTCATCCAACTGTAGCATCACTAAAATCAGATCCCAATTGGGATTAAAATGCATTGCGACACGGACTTCCGATTCTGAAACCGGATTTCCAGCCGTGAACGCTTAAAATGAAATGGCTATACTAATGATCCTGGAACCCGATTGGCATGAAACTAAATTCGATGGATAGATAACTGAACATACTAATTATTACCTGTTCATCGTTTCACTAAATTGTAACCGTATGATTTATGATAAGTTATGCAAGTGGTAGATTATTGATTCAGGACATCCTAAACATACTTTATATATTGTTTATGCATCATATCATACACATGTCATTGCATTGATAACCTAGTGATAACGTGCATTATCCAGTGTTAGGGATTAGTGATGATTGTGGCAAGTACGTCAGTGTTCGTGTATCAGTGAATAAGTGAAAGTGATACGTACTTGTACACAATTAGTGACCATTATTATTCTATTGCATTGTCGACGTCTGTGAGACGCGTGTACGTGTGACTATAAGTGGTATGGGACACTTATGGAAGCTCTTGCACGGGTGTCACAGATAAGGCACCAGACACTGCCATTTATCTTAGGAATTAGTCGGGACGTGCTTGATGGAGGTCCTGCCTCCAGTTCTCGCGCAGACTTGTCACCGACCGATTAGTATTTAGGGTTATGGTTAGCGTTTGATGTAGACCACGAGGTGTGGGGTAGTTTGAGTGTGAGTTCAACAGAATCTCGGGAGTCCCATGCCGGCTTATATATTTAGGGAGATATATGGAGATTTACAGGGTATGTGATTATCACCGTGATATACATGTTGGGCCCGTGGTCCCTTGCCCTTGGGTTCTACCCTTGGATGGAGGACACTCGCGAGAGGTTGACTCTCACACTTAGACTGACGATAGGCTTAGTGACCTGTACAGTGAGACTTAGAGACTGATAGGGATACTGACATTGATATACCTTACATACTGTGTTGACATACGTGGCATATCATTCTACTGCTTTTACTGTTCCGCTGCATTGATTACTGCATATTCATATCCATACTGCCATTGATCTACTGTTATATATATACCTATTATCACTGTTAGAATTACCACATGATTTTATATATATATTATTGCTATTGTGTCGCTCTGACGACCTGAGTATGCATGCTCAGTGTGAGGAGAAGATTTAGCCTGGACCAGGACTAGACGCATTTCACGGACATCTTGTTTAGCTATCCAGAGTTATATCTTTTGTTTCCCATCAGGTCAGCTCATTTTACTGTTTTTTTCCAGTTACTGCATTTCACATTACCTGCACATTATTTACTGTTTACCATGAAAAACTAGAAGCCGAAGTGTGACTACGGCAGGACATTTCCTTGACCGTAGGAGCATGGCTGGCCTTGTCTACCCCTCGTATTCCGTATTTTGGGAAGCGGGGCGTGACAAGAGGGCTTGGTGAGGTGAGGGTGAGGAGGCAATGAGAAGTTTAGGGTTAGGGTTTGAGAGTGGGAGCTTGGTGATGGGTTAAGGAGGATGGCTCGCTGGGTTTTTAAAGAGGATGACGACGAGAAAATAAAGGGTTGTTAAGGGAGGTGACTCTAAGGCGCAGGCGGTGACTGCACTCGAGGAACGCACAGTGTTACCGAGATGAGAGAGAAAGAAGAGAGAGAGAGAGAGAGAGAGAGAGAAGAGAAAGATAGAGAGAGGCTGAAGGTGGGGTCCCTGAGTGAGAGAGAGGAAGAGGTTGTTTAAAGTAGTTTATGTAGGGTTGCTAGGCACGCGCACAAGGGTCTACGAGGCATCAACTATGCCCGATTAAAATTTTAGCCATGCCGAACAACCCAAAGCCGGATCTTTAAACTAGGTTTTAGGCGAAAACAAGCATGTTAAACACTTTAACACTAAGTGAGAGAGATTACAACCTTTGTAGATCCAGTCCTTCACTTCTAAAGCTTCGTATTGAGGTCCCTTCGCTGCGATCATCGTGTTCCGGACTCTCGAGAGGCTCCGCGAAGAGAAAGGTACAAGCTTGCTTCCGATCTTCGATAACAAAGATGATCTACCTTGAACTTTCGTTAACACAAGCTAACACTCACTAAATGAAGTGAACACTTTCATCTAAAAGGCAAGGGTAGATGAGAATGATGAAGTAGGATTTTTGCTCTCATTTATAATCTTTTTCTCACTCATTTTTCATCACTTAGAAAAAGCTAGAAAGCTTTTTCCATGAAGAGAAGAAGGAAGAAGAAGAAGCCTTAATCCTTTTGTGATGAATAATGATATTATTGTAGTGGTTACAAATCTAACCAAGGGTTAAGCATGAAGGAGTTAACCCATGTAGAGAATTGACTAGAGTTAATGGTTTGGATTGGGTTAACAAAATATCTAGCTAAAAACAAAGTCAAAGCTTCATGAAGCTTCATGGAAGCTTCATGCAAAAGCTAACCCTAATCCAAACCCTAACCAAGTTTAAACCCTAAACCATTGTTAAATTTGTAACCCTAACATATTACAATATTATATATCACATATACAATATATTTTGTAACAAAAGAAAATAATACATTTAACATATATCGCATATATATCAATGTATTACCCGAGTGAGAAAAAGAATATTTTAGTGAGCAAATATTAGTTAATGTAATTTAATATATCATATATATTATTATACATTAAATTATCGAATCACACTTGATCCGACAATCCGGCTATATCACATATAACCGACTAATATCTCATTTACCGATTCATCGAATCAACACTTGATCCGATGACCCGGCCGATATCAAATATCTCGAGAATAGAATACGATATCTTATATCGCATTATCCTCGGTCCTGCACATATCACATATGTGCCCTTACTCCGTTTTGCCTGAGTCAAGAAACCTCTGTGTAGGACTCTAAAGAATCGTCAATACGCCGGCAGTAGGTGATGATCATATCAAACACCCACAAGCTGCAAGCGGTCAGCTAAACGTAACAGCCACCCAGGTATTGAGCGCTCAGAAGATCAACAAGCAAGCCTGTACATTCTCCTGTGAATCCAATCAGTAACACTCCCGTACAGTCCGATCTCGTTGTCTGATATGTTGCATATCTCGCCTACGGGTGGTAAACGTCAGACCCCAGTAGCTCGATAAGTCGTGTCGATATGAGGTCTATAATAGTTCGAGAAACTACTGATAACACTTACCAGTAAATCTCAGCAACCCTGGCCAGGGATTTTCAGTTATAGCCAATCGAACACAGCGCAACATCAACTCCCTATACCGGGAGAGACGAATCCCCTCCTATCGCTCATTGCCTCCATGTGATTCGGGACTGTACCCAAAAGCCACCTTTTCGCATGCCCTCTTAGACGTGGTATGATGGAAATCAAAGCACAGTGGGAATCACACAAGACTCTATGAAGATCTCGGGTCAATAGACTACTCTGTACCAGTGTCACCGGAGAACTGCCATCTGACGTGAAGTATAATACCATCTGGGAGTTCTCGGCGAGTCCGTCCAGTGTACCCAGTCTCTACTGAGCACCCGAACACCATCCTTGATGTCAAACACCGATGGATATGGGATCATCCATCGCCCATCATATGGGTCAAGATGCGTATACGCTAGTCTACTCTGGTGCATCGATGCCCCGTCTCGATACACCCTCGACTAGGAACAGTTATAGGATGTACTCGCCGACTACCGTGGCCCAACTAGTATGATCTCATCATAGTCCCAATAGTCGAGTACATATCCTAAGGGCTTTATCAACATGTAACATAGAGACAACCAGAGTACATGTTAAGATAAAGTACAACCAGATAGTATACTATCATGTCGAGCAAGAAAGTCCTCCCTATATATGTCCAAGCATCCATTACAATATACATCGTATGTATAGTAATGGCCTCTAGGGCATACATATAACTAACAATCTCCCACTTGCACTAGGGCCATCTGTTGTGGTATCATATACCCAACAATTAACTGTGGTTGAAGTATCTCATACTCAACCATCCCATAAAAGTCTCTACTGGGAAAAAGGCCTTTGTGAGTGGATCCGCGCTGTTGTCCTTACAATATACATCGTATGTATAGTAATGGCCTCTAGGGCATACATATAACTAACAATCTCCCACTTGCACTAGGGCCATCTGTTGTGGTATCATATACCCAACAATTAACTGTGGTTGAAGTATCTCATACTCAACCATCCCATAAAAGTCTCTACTGGGAAAAAGGCCTTTGTGAGTGGATCCGCGCTGTTGTCCTCTGCGTCTGCTCTCCTAACCTCGATCTCCCTGGAGATCAACCATCTCCATGATCAGGTGATACTGCCTAAGAATTATATCTGGATTTCTGATGGGACGGGGGGTTCCTTGGCAAAAGCCACAACTCCATTGTCACACAATGGTAGGAACGAAGTTCATCTCATGAACTTATATATATCCAGACTGCCTCTTTGGTAGCATTCTTGGTAACGATGTATCTTGCCTTTAATCGTCTAGTTTGTCACGGTATCTAGCTTGGAACTCTTCCAACATACCGTCCCTCCACTGAGGGTAAAGAAAATGCCTGCGACTGACATTCAGTCGTCCTTATCACCCTGGAACCATTCCAGTGATTCTCCCCAGGATCGATTGATACCATCTCACTACAACTAGTGATTATCCTAACATCCAATTAGATCTATCTTATAGATCCAAAACCCAGGATTTAGGAGGTATCATTTTGATCCTATATGGAGAATCTATGTGGTGAGCGGAGATTGACCGAGCGTAGCATAGGAAACTCCTTCCCTATCAAGAGTATGTCATCCACGTAATCTACGAGGATCACCACCATACTCCCTACTACCTTCTTGTATATACAAGGTTCATCTACCATTTTGATGAAGTCAAACTCTTTGACTACCACATCAAAATAGACGTTCCAACTCCGCGATGCCTGCTTTATCACATAAAACATCTTGCACACGTTTCCGCTGCTCCCACTGTCTACGAAGCCCTCTGGCTGTGTACTTATAGACGCTCTCTTCTAAAACATCATTTAGAAAAACTGTCATGACACCCAAACGCCAGATATCATAGTCATGGTATGTAGCCGTGACAAGTAGGATCTGGATGGACTTAAGCATAGCTTTGAAAGTCTCAACTTTTCCATGTACACCAAGTAATCTTCTCAAGATATACTTTCTCCTGATGGGGATTTAACCCTTCAGATAAAGCAACCAAAGTCCAAACTTTGTTGGTGTATAAGGATTCCATCTCAGATCGCTAAGCATCCAGCCATTCTTACAGAGTCCCACTCCTGATGGCCAGCTCGAAAATAGTTGGGTCATCATCTCATGATGCAATCCTTGCTCCCACTGTCATAGAGAAACCGAAGTATCTCTCAAGTGGGTGAGGAACCCTACTAGATCGGCGGAGAGGCTGAGGTTCGTTGGAAACTATTGAATCCTTTGGTTCTACCAAATCATCAGCTGCAGTTTGTATAGATGGAACTCCTTCCAGTTTTACCTCATGAACAATAATTTATTCACAAGAAATTCCCTTTCACAAAGGTGGCATGTTGAGAAACAAAACATCTTTTGTTCCTCGGTTAGGTAGAAGATATTCCCTTGCGTATGCTTGGGATATCTAACAAACTTCCACAGATCTGACTTTGCCTCGAGCTTGTCCGAATTTTGCTTTTTAGACATAGGCCGGATAACCCCAAATCTTAACAAACTTAAGATATGGGCTCTTCCCTTTCCATATCACATATGAAGTGGTAGGCAACTGATTTGATTTGAACCCTATTCAATAGGTATGCAGCTTCTCAAGTGCATAACTCCCAAAAGGAAATAGGAAACTCAGTAGTACTCATCATAGAGCACACCATATCACATAGTGTGTTATTGCTCCGCCCCGATATACCATCGTGCTATGGTGTATACGAAGGAGTAATGCCGAGAGAGAATCTCATTCTCTTTTAGAATAGTCCAGGAATCTCCGTGCTTAAGTATTCTCCTCCTTGATCTCATCAAAGGACATAATACCTATACCCGTTTTTGGTTCTCTACTTCTAACTTATATTCTGTGAATATCATAAAATCTTCGGACTTATGTTTCAACAGGAACACATGTCTGAATCTTGAGAGATTATTAGAGAATGTAACGAAGTACAAAAAACCAGTCTTGGCATGTGTAGACAGGGGACCTTCATACATCAGCATGTATCAATCCTAAAAGTTCACTAACTCTTTCTCTGTTTCTAATAAACAGAGCTATGGTCATCTTATCTTTGTGACATGACCGGCAAGTTTCACAAGATGTAAATTCAAACTAATTTAAATATACATCTAAATGTAACTTAGCTAGTCGGGTCGCATTGATATGACCTAGTCTACAATGCCTGAAGAAGGATCCGTTCATTTCTGAACTCTTCCTCTTGTGTGTGTTCCGTATACTAAGAACTGTAGTTTTATTTAGAACGTCAATGCTTTTAGATAACGTGCCTGAATCGATCAACTCTTGATATAGGAAATGTTCAAAACATTATCCAACAATACAAAATTATATCCTTTCTTTATAAATAAAAAGACTGATATGATGTTGTATATCAGGTTCGGTATCTAATAACATTCATTCAGAATCAATGTATTCTGGTAATATAGGGTGATAGTGACCAACAGACTTGGCTGCAACACTTGCATCGTTTCTATCTCATGAAACATATCACCCGTTCTCAGTTCTCTACCTATCTGTAGCCCATGTAACAGATTACATATGCGGGATCCTGATCCGGTATTACATACCCAGGACGTAAAGGATACTGAGAAACAGTTCTGTGTAATGAACACACCCGAAGAAGATGCATCAGCATGTACTTTCTTCGTTTGGGCGGCACGGGAATTGTGGTAATCCCCTATATCCTGCTCTATCTTATAACAATTATAAGTTGGAGCGGGACCAACGTTCCCCAGCTCAGTATAACAAGCGGGTTCGGTCAATATATCTGTATTATTATCTTGATTAAGGCGTGATATGGTCGCTACCTGGAGAGAGAGAGAAGAAAACACTCAGCGTATGCTCTTACAAGATTAGATTGGTTATCTAATATATCTAATCAGGATGTCTCCCACTGTTTTAATCAAATCTTCCTTCAAACCCTAAAAGGAAAGACTAGCCGGGATTAATTACACGCTACAAGTTCGCCAATCTTTCAGCCAGGCCAGTGTCGGTACTTTGAGGGAGGTCCCCCGTGCTTTCGCACGAACCTAATTAAAGTAAACCTCATTTTCCCAGGGGCGTAACCCCGTTGACACCTTTCTAGACACCTACTTGATCGGCTAATTGTATGTGTAAAACTCTCCCAGGAGTAACTCTTACTCGCAGCGGGTATCGGGATCCAACTATCTCATAGAAGGTATGTAATCTCATTGCAAATTTCAACACTTGAAATTCCCAATAATAATTTACCCCTAGCATCCTATGACCTTGACGAAAGCCAACAAACCATAGGCTACTAGTCAAGTCCAACCCGTCATTTCCTGATTGAATTAAACCCACCCGCATGGCCCTTGACGAAAGCCAACAAAGTCGCACGACTACCCTAACTCAATCTGCATTATATGCATAAGCAGATAAGCATAAATAGCTACCGCACACTACGCCTTGACGAAAGCCAACAAACGTAGCACGAATACTATGAAGTACTTATCTGAAATGACGGAGGGCTACGACAGGTTTTTAAGAAAACCCTTTGCGTAATGAACTTGATATCGTTGTAGAATCGAGTGATTTTAAATGGAATGTTTCTGAGGCCTTTTCTAGTTTTTCTAAAGGGGTCACTCCCGGTGAAGGGATCGTCGGCCCTTTCCTCATCGAATAAGGTGCATGGTATATCATATATACCACTATGCAAAGCAAGAACTATAGAAGCAATCAAAAGACAAACCGAGTTTGTAGCATCTGCTAGTTTCACTAAAGAGATCACTCCCGGTGAAGGAATCTCGGCTCTTTCCTTATCGAATAAGGTGCTGGATGTTCTACAAGGAACACCGCTATGCAAAGCAAGAACTAGAGCTACCAGTTTTTAAACAAGTTTCTACAACATCTTAGGTTTCTTTTATTTCATTAATCTCATTAATGAAGTCCCATTTTATTATGCTTCACAAGTATCATATTTGAAACGAAATCTGCAATATAACATATATAACATATATATAATATAAACATTCGTCTCAGGCAGTAATATGATCTCATCACAGAATATTGCAGCAGAAGAACATATATGAAATATTGGATATACTAGGACGTCCGTGTTTTCAATACGAGCCTGTATAAAACACGGATTTCACGGTCGCGATGAATAGCCAAACCCACATCCCTAGACCCCTACGAGAACGGCAAGTAACACTGCCAATTCTAGGGTTAGGAGACCCGGTCTCGACTCCTCGAGATGGTCTCCCACTGGACCCTAGAACCCGGTTACTTGTGCTCCCCGCCTTGGGTCTACCTAATGCGAAAAAGTAAATAATATACAATGGTGACATCATCCTCAGCCCGGAAGTGCCCCAATAAAAGAATATTACATACAAATGAATTTTACATGAATGAAAATAAAAACTCTCATCTCACATAAAAACCCCCGGCTATTCAGATCGCGACGATCCAATATAACATATCACAGTAACACATAATATCTCATATCATCAACGGAAGCAAGTATGCGTATCCCGATTGTCGTTGATGTATAGCAACGAAGTCGGCGATACACCACATACTACGCTTACGGTCACAGAAAAGAAAGTGTAAAACTACAATAGTTGGAATCCGCAACCACCTTAGACATCGCATGCCTAACCAAATGAATTCCTTAGACATCGCATGCCTAACAATTATAAACCCCACATTTTAGTCTCATTATCGAAAACTCTTTTCAATATTAAGTCGGGCAATTCAACAAGATTCCCGACAACCTGATCGAATGCTCGTCGCAAACTTTAGTAGACGGCCGCACCCCCGGATGCCGTCGACGAAGTGCACTAAGGCGGAACACCGCTGCCGCGAGCATCCGAACGGATGTTTTTGGCGACGGGGTTCTCCTACAGTCACTTGGTTGGGGCTACGGGGCGTGGCTATCTATTAAGTTTACCCGGTGAGTATCCGCGTACGCTACGTGATTGCGACGGACTTTTGATCACATCAAAATTCCATGGCAACCGATCATCTGAGACTAAACTGCTATGTTTATAATATTCAAATCAGTTATCTCATAACTATTTGTGGATTCCAAATATTGTATCACATTCCAGATAAATAGACAATGTTAAACTTTCCGATCGAATGATCAAACACCCAAGATTTTCCAAATAGTTCTCAACACTTGAAATTAGTTTAAGAACATCCATCACATGCTACAGTACCAATGGTCCAGCCGTAGAAGGGTCAAGCCAACGCCTCACATATGGCACGCCGTACTGCTACAAACCCTAAGGTTTAGAGGCAGTTCAAGATGGTCACATAATCGAGTTAAGGTTTGTTGTCTTCTAGAGGGTCCACCGCGTTACTTGCACGACTTAGAACGTTCTTAAACAACGAGAAAATCCAACGCTTGAAAATTTTCCGGCAGGGGAAAAAGTGAGTTATTGATATCCGTTTGAACTTTTTAACACGTTCGAAAAATTAGCCGGACAAACTAAACAAAGTTAAATTATCCGATCGAATCAACGAGTCCCCAATACAACCATAGAAAACTCAACACTTGAGTGGAATTAAAAAATTACCAGAAAAAATGACAAGAAAGGACCTAAGAATAAATATATGAAGCTCCAGGGACTAATTCACAATTTTGGCCGCGGAATCTCGGCCAAACCAAGGGTTTGGCGGCGGTTCCGCGGCCGAATGAACGAATCAGTGGACCGTACTTCACAGTAATTCTTAGTTTTTCCTACTTATTTTTCTGAGCATTTTTAATTCATAAAAAATCACATTTTTGAAAAATATTCAGAGAAGGGTTCGTGTCGGGGTTTCCGGGTTCGATCGGACTTTAAACTTTTCCTAGACTTCGCCTAAAGCTCTAGCTTGGCTCTGATACCACTGTAGGGTTGCTAGGCACGCGCACAAGGGTCTACGAGGCATCAACCATGCCCGATTAAAATTTTAGCCGTGCTGAACAACCCAAAGCCGGATCTTTAAACTAGGTTTTAGGCAAAAACAAGCATGTTAAACACTTTAACACTAAGTGAGAGGGATTACAACCTTTGTAGATCCGGTCCTTCACTTCTAAAGCTCCGTGTTGAGGCCCCTTCGCTGCGATGATCGTGTTCCGGACTCTCGAGAGGCTCCGCGAAGAGAAAGGTACAAGCTTGCTTCCGATCTTCGATAACAAAGATGATCTACCTTGAAGTTTCGTTAACATAAGCTAACACTCACTGAATGAAGTGAACACTCTCATCTAAAGGGCAAGGATAGATAAGAATGATGAAGTAGGATTTTTGCTCTCATTTATAATCTTTTTCTCACTCATTTTTCATCACTTAGAAAAAGCTAGAAAGCTTTTTCCATGAAGAGAAGAAGAAAGAAGAAGAAGCCTTAATCCTTTTGTGATGAATAATGATATTATTGTAGTGCTTACAAATCTAACCAAGGGTTAAGCATGAAGGAGTTAACCCATGTAGAGAATTGACTAGAGTTAATGGTTTGGATTGGGTTAACAAAATATCTAGCTAAAAACAAAGTCAAAGCTTCATGAAGCTTCATGGAAGCTTCATGCAAAAGCTAACCCTAATTCAAACCCTAACCAAGTTTAAACCCTAAACCATTGTAAAATTTGTAACCCTAACATGTTACAATATTATATATCACATATACAATATATTTTATAACAAAAGAAAATAATACATTTAACATATATCGCATATATATCAATGTATTACCCGAGTGAGAAAAAGAATCTTTTAGTGAGAAAATATTAGTTAATGTAATTTAATATATCATATATATTATTATACATTAAATTATCGAATCAACACTTGATCCGACAATCTGGCTATATCACATATAACCGACTAATATCTCATTTACCGATTCATCGAATCAACACTTGATCCGATGACCCGGCCGATATCAAATATCGCGAGAATAGAATACGATATCTTATATCGCATTATCCTCGGTCCTGCACATATCACATATGTGCCCCTACTCCATTTTGCCTGAGTCAAGAAATCTCTGTGTAGGACTCTAAAGAATAGTCAATACGCCGGCAGTAGGTGATGATCATATCAAACACCCACAAGCTGCAAGCGGTCAGCTAAACGTAACAGCCACCCAGGTATTGAGCGCTCATAAGATCAACAAGCAAGCCTGTACATTCTCCTGTGAATCCAATCAGTAACACTCTCGTACAGTCCGGTCTAGTCGTCTGATATGTTGCATATCTCGCCTAAGGGTGGTAAACGTCAGACCCCAGTAGCTTGATAAGTCGTGTCGATATGAGGTCTATAATAGTTTGAGAAACTACTGATAACACTTACCAGTAAATCTCAGCAACCCTGGCCAGGGATTTCCAGTTATAGCCAATCGAACACAGCGCAACATCAACTCCCTATACCGGGAGAGACGAATCCCCTCCTATCGGTCATTGCCTCCATGTGATTCGGGACTGTACCCAAAAGCCTCCTTTTTGCACGCCCTCTTGGACGTGGTATGATGGAAATCAAAGCACAGTGGGAATCACACAAGACTCTATGACGATCTCGGGTCAACAGACTACTCTGTACCAGTGTCACCGGAGAACTGCCATCTGACGTGAAGTATAATACCATCTGGGAGTTCTCGGCGAGTCCGTCCAGTGTACCCAGTCTCTACTGAGCACCCGTACACCATCCTTGATGTCAAACACCGATGGATATGGGATCATCCATCGCCCATCATATGGGTCAAGATGCGTATACGCTAGTCTACTCTGGTGCATCGATGCCCCGTCTCGATACACCCTCGACTAGGAACAGTTATAGGATATACTCGCCGACTACCGTGGCCCCACTAGTATGATCTCATCATAGTCCCAGTAGTCGAGTACATATCCTAAGGGCTTTATCAACATGTAACATAGAGACAACCAGAGTACATGTTAAGATAAAGTACAACCAGATAGCATACTATCATGTCGAGCAAGAAAGTCCTCCCTATATATGTCCAAGCATCCATTACAATATACATCGTATGTACAGTAATGGCCTCTAGGGCATACATATAACTAACATTTTAGATTTAAATTTTATTAGTTAACAAAATATTTAAAACTGTTAAGTAAAATTTACATTGTCGAATTAATATATATATATTAAATTAAATTAAATAAATTTGAATTTTGGCGGTATACAAAATATTCCAAAACACGCCCGGATCGGGTCTAAAATTTCAGTTTTAAAATATGAAAAATATATGTGATGACCAAAATTTAAAATGAATGCTCGGATAACGAAAATGCATACCCCCAAGAACGGATGTACATACGTGCGCATAGCCATCCAAACAAGTCCGTTTTACTGAACGGGACGAGAACAAGATGCGCGGATGCTACCACGGGGTTAGGGGTATCATGCAGGCCATGCAATATATTTTTAAATTATTTTATATGACTTAAAATGTTATATGGTAAAAGATGCAAATGCTAGATTAAAAGCTAGTATGCAGTATGCATGAGTGTGTACCGGTCTACGCAACAAGTCAAGATAATTCATAAATATGAATCAAACAGGTTTCAAGTAAGCGGGTCGGGTCGAATGCAATATAAAATGTAAAATACCATTCTCACCCAAAACACGATAAATCAAGAAAATACCAAATAAGGAAATACGGGAACGGGAATTGGTATAAATGAACTCGGGTGTTACACGAGAGCATCTCGATTCGCGTCGACCCGCAGAGAAATCAGTGTCTTTGCAGGAATATCTCGATTCGTCTAAACCCCTAGGGAAATCAGCGTCCTTGGCAAAAACCTCGATTCAGGGAAATCATCATCCTTGACGAGAGCATCTCGATTCGCGTCGACCCGTAGAGAAATCAGTGTCTTTGCAGGAATACCTCGATTCGTCTCAACCCCAGAGAAATCAGTGTCCTTGGCAAAATATCTCGATTCAGGGAAATCAGCGTCCTTGGCGAGAATCTCGATTCGCGTCGACCCGCAAGGAAATCAGTGTCTTTGCAGGAATCTCTCGATTCATTTCGACCTCCAAAGAAATCAGTGTCCTTGGCAAAATCTCGATTCAGGGAAATCAGTGTCCTTGACGAGAGCGTCTTGATTTGCGTCGACCCGCAGAGAAATCAGTGTCTTTGCAGGAATAACTCGATTCGTCTCAACTCCGAGGAAATCAGTGTCCTTGGCAAAAACCTCGATTCAGGGAAATCAGCGTCCTTGACGGGAGCATCTCGATTCGCGTCGACCCGCAAGGAAATTGGTGTCTTTGCAAGACTACCTCGATTCGTCTCAACTCCGAAGAAATCAGTGTCCTTGGCAAAAACCTCGATTTAGGGAAATCAGCGTCCTTGACGAGAGCAACTCGATTCGCGTCGACCCGCAAGGAAATCAGTGTCTTTGCACGAATCTCTCGATTCGTTTCAACTCCGAGGAAATCAGTGTCCTTGGCAAAAACCTCGATTCAGGGAAATCAGCGTCCTTGACGAGAGCATTTCGATTCGCGTCGACCCGCAAGGAAATCAGTGTCTTTGCAGGAATCTCTCGATCCGTCTCAACTCCGAGGAAATCGGTGTCCTTGGAAAAAAACTCGATTCAGGAAAATCAGCATCCTTGACGAGAGCATCTCGATTCGCGTCGACCAGCAATGAAATCAGTGTCTTTGCAGGAATACCTCGATTCGTCTCAACTCCGAGGAAATCAGTGTCCTTGGCAAATACCTCGATTTAGGGAAATCAACGTCCTTGGCGAGAGCATCTCGATTCGCGTTGACCCGCAAGGAAATCAGTATCTTTGCAGAAATACCTCGATTCGTCTCAACTCCGAGGAAATCAGTGTCCTTGGAAAATACCTCGATTCAGGGAAATCAGCGTCCTTGACAAGAACATCTCGATTCGCACCGACCCGTAGAGAAATCAGTGTCTCTGCAGGAATATACAACGTCAGCAAAGCGGAGCCACGGCAAAGTTCCCAGTTCCATGACTTGGTGGTGCACAGACAAACCAAAGTCAACCCTCGACCTCCCTGTTGAAGCAATGCTTTGACTAGGGAGTAGGTCAACTCATTAATCACTTATGAGTCCTCTCGACTTGTAAGGAAGAAAATTCTCTCGTGAGATCCTTATGACTCTCAAGAGAAAACACACTTAGGAATCCTTACGATTCCAAAGGAGAAAATACACCTACGAGATCCTCTCGACTTGTAGGGAGAAAAAATCTTTATGAGACCCTCACGGCTCATAAAGTTGAAAAGTCTTAGGCGGCAGATCTGAACCTGTTTCCTAAGCCATCGCTTCTTATCTCGATTCAGGGAAATCAGCGTCCTTGGCGAGAACCTCTCGATTCGTTTCGACCCGCAAGGAAATCAGTGTCTTTACGAGAATCTCTCGATTTGTCTCAACTTGCGGGAAAATTAGTGTCCCTACGCATAAAGAAAATTCTCTTATGGGATCCTTACGATTCTCAAGAGAAAACGCACTTAGGAGTCCTCACGACTCCTAAGGAGAAAAGACACCTACGAGATCCTCACGACTCGTAGGGAGAAAAACTTTTGTGAGACCCTCACGGCTCATAAGGTTGGAAAGTCTTAGGCAACAGAACCTAACCCTATTTCCTAACCCATCGCTACCTTATAAAGAGTTCAAGATAAACTGTTACCTACCATCTATGGGCTACACTGGCCAAAGTTGCATGCCACTGAAATGGAGAAGTTACTCATGAGCATATAAACTACTTTACGTCAGAGTAAGACATAAAGAAATAGAAGGGTGCGACTCATGGAGTTGAGGGTTTGGAACTATATCCCTTAAGAGTCGAAATTTGAGTCAATGATAAATGACGACGCTTGTGTCCGCTCGTTATCTTCTCAGATCAAGATTCTGAAAGTTATATACCAACCCGAAACTGTCATACGCTATGAATTACTCTGCACTACTTCACCCACGTATATACTTACGTAGGCAAAGTAGTGGGGGCATTTGTTCCCGCCAAAATCTTCGGCCAAGAGCTATTAGTTCCTGTTTATGCCGGATTCAGTTTCGTTTGCAGATATGTATGAAACTAAGCTCATTCATATACGCACATGCACACATCATAGGAAGAATAGGTGTTCAACGATAAGAACAAAGCATTTAATTGAACATTTTATTTTACAGGAAATAGATCACCAAACATGGGATCGAAAGTATAGGGATTTACAAAGCTATGGATAAAATTATCTAACTCCCTCTCTGCCTTCTCCACCATGGCAAAGCGGCGATCTTCACGAAGAGTAGCTACCCATCGGTCAACACCGCACCCATCAGCAAAGGCAGACATAATGACCCGCTGAGCCCGTATCTGGCTTAGCAGCCGGATAGAGCGATCTCTCAGAGCTGTGGTGATCAAAAGTGCATCGTGGAAGCACTCGATCTTGTCTTCCGCAGCGTCGAGCATTGCCGGAGTCATCTCTGCCGGAGGAGGGGGAATATCATTGATTACAGACAAGAAAACCATCCGGAGCCAAATCGAGCCGATGTGAAGAAGAGATCCTATATGAGTCAAGAGCTCGTGTAACACCGTGTCACATTGGTCATCCGTAAGAGTAGGGTTCATCAAGCGCGCAGCAAAACGAGGAACAATTTCCTTAATGGGCACCTCCCATAGCTGACGGCGAGCATGTGGGCGATTATAAGCCAAGGCTCTTCTCTGTTAAAATGATTCTCTGAAAATGAGAGAGAAAAGAAGCATTGCTTCAGATTATGAAGGGAGACATTTAAGTCTAGGCACAGAAAATGCTGTGCATGACGGAACTATTTCCAAGCTCTGGGAAAGAGAAGCTTGACTCAGGAAAAGTCGAGAAGGAAGGTGAGAATTAAATTCTCTTTTGTTTTGTGGGAGCTTTTGGGAGGCTTCTGTATATTTTTTTTAGAAGCTTATAAGGTGGTATACTCCTTTTAGAGAATTAAATTCTCTCTCTATTTTTCTTCCCCTCTCGCTCTGTATGTTTTTTCCTCCTCTCTTTGCTCCTATTTATATGAGAAGAAAAAGAATCAATTTGTTAAGAAAATCCCTCATTGAGAGATCATGATTGATTCCATGATCTTTTAGATCAATCGGTGAATTTTATTTACCGTTGGATTTTTAATCCAAAGGCTCTCTGTTTAACAGAGAGGATTTCTTATTTGTTTAACAAGATTATGAATATTTTGTTAGTTTTAACAAGATCAAAAATATATTTTCTTAATATAGAATTTAATTCTATTATATCTTTATAGTTTAACAAAATTAGAAGAATATTTTCCTATGATAGAATTTTATTCTACCAGATGATCACCGTTGGATCTTTGATCCAAAAGTCCCCTGTTTAACAGAGAAGATCTTTCTAGTTTGAGAATGATCAGGAAAATATTTCCCAAAATAGAATTTAATTCTAGAATTTGATATGAGCATTTTAAATTAGTGCGCTCACATGCTTTGCATGTGAGAGGCAAGAGAACTCACGTGTTTAATACGTGACCCCTGCTGTGGGTTTTAACCTGTTTATATTCAGCGCTCATATGCTTTGCATATGAGCGCTCACGTGTTTTACACGTGAGGCATGTTTGGCCATTGGTAATTTATGTTCAGCGCTTATATGCTTTGCATATGAGCGCTCACGTGTTTTACACGTGAGACCTGTTTGGCCCTTAGTTATTTTCTTTCAGTGCTTAAATGCTTTGCATATAAGCGCTCACGTGTTTAACATGTAGGGTTGCTAGGCACGCGCACAAGGGTCTACGAGGCATCAACCATGCCCGATTTAAAATTTAGCCGTGCCGAACAACCCGAATACGGATCTTTAAACTAGAGATTAGGCGAAAACTAACATGCTAAACATTTTAACACTAAGTGAGAGGGATTACAACCTTTGTAGATCCGGTCATTCACTTCATATGCTCCGTGTTGTGGTCCCTTCGCTGCGATCATCGGGATCCGGACTCTCGAGAGGTTCCACGAAGAGAAAGACGCAACCTTTGCTTCCGATCTTCGATACTAAGATGATCTACCTTGAAGTTTCTTTAACACAAGCTAACACTCATGAAATGATGTGAACACCCTCATCTAAATGGCAAGGGAAGATGAGGATGATGAAGTAGGATTTTTGCTCTCTTTATTTATCTTTTTCTCATATTTATTCATCACCTTTTGAAAAACTAGTAAGCTTTTCATGAAAGAATGAAGGAGGAAGAAGATGAATAATCATTTGTGATGAATAGAAAGAATGTTATCATAATCATTTATGCAACCATGGTTGTAGTAACCATTGTAGAGAGTTTACTAGGGTTAGGGTTTGGGTTAGGTCAAAGGGTGAGTCGCTTGTAAATATCTATCATAATATCTTAACAAAGACAAAGTAAAGCTTCTAAAATCAACTAGAAGGTT
The DNA here is from genome assembly GCA_030015575.1 of Agapanthus africanus. Taxonomy (NCBI): domain Eukaryota; kingdom Viridiplantae; phylum Streptophyta; class Magnoliopsida; order Asparagales; family Amaryllidaceae; genus Agapanthus; species Agapanthus africanus. Next base: position 107,683,231 of record CM057338.1, on the reverse strand, counting down.
TAACCCTAATCCAAACCCTAATCATGTTTAAACTCCTCTAAACATGTTGCATTAATAATTATAATATGTTACAATATTATATATCACATATACAATATTTATTGTAACAAAATAAAATAATACATTTAACATATATCGCATATATATCAATGTATTACCCGAGTGAGAAAAAGAATCTTTTAGTGAGAAAATATTAGTTAATGCAATTTAATATATCATATATATTATTATACATTAAATTATCGAATCAACACTTGATCCGACAATCCGGCTATATCGCATATAACCGACTAATATTTATCCGTACCGATTCATCGAATCAACACTTGATCCGATGACCCGGCTGATATCAAATATCGCGAGAATAGAATACGGTATCACATATCGCATTATCCTCGGTCCCGCACATATCACATAGGTGCCCCTACTCCGTTTTGCCTGAGTCACGAAACCTCTGTGTAGGACTCTAAAGAATCGTCAATACGCCGGCAGTAGGTGATGATCATATCAAACACCCACAAGCTGCAAGCGGTCAGCTAAACGTAACAGCTACCCAGGTATTGAGCGCTCAGAAGATCAACAAGCAAGCCTGTAACTTCTCCTGTGAATCCAAACAGTAACACTCCCGTACAGTCCGGTCTCGTCGTCTGATATGTCGCATATCTCGCCTAGGGGTGGTAAACGTCAGACCCCAGTAGCTCGATAAGTCGTGTTGATATGAGGTCTATAACAGTTCGAGAAACTACTGATAACACTTACCAGTAAATCTCAAAAACCCTGGCCAGGGATTTTCGGTTATAGCCAATCGAACACAGCACAACATCAACTCCCTATATCGGGAGAGACGAATCCCCTCCTATCGCTCATTGCCTCCATGTGATTCGGGACTGTACCCTAAAGCCACCTTTTTGCACGCCCTCTTGGACGTGGTATGATGGAAATCAAATCACGGTGGGAATCGCACAAGACTCTATGACGATCTCGGGTCAACAGACTACTCTGTACCAGTGTCACCGGAGAACTGCCATCTGACGTATGGTATAATACCATCTGGGAGTTCTCGGCGAGTCCGTCCAGTGTACCCAGTCTCTACTGAGCACCCGTACACCATCCTTGATGTCAAACACCGATGGATATGGGATCATCCATCGCCCATCATATGGGTCAAGATGCGTATACGCTAGTCTACTCTGGTGCATCGATGCCCTGTCTCGATACACCCTCGACTAGGAACAGTTATAGGATGTACTCGTTGACTACCGTGGCCCCACTAGTATGATCTCATCATAGTCCCAGTAGTCGAGTACATATCCTAAGGGTTTTATTAACATGTAACATAGAGACAATCAGAGTACATGTTAAGATAAAGTACAACCAGATAGCATACTATCATGTCGAGCAAGAAAGTCCTCCCTATATATGTCCTAGCATCCACTACAATATACATCGTATGTACAGTAATGGCCTCTAGGGCATACATATAACTAACAATCTCCCACTTGCACTAGGGCCATCTGTTATGGTATCGCATACCCAACAATTAGCTGCGGTTGAAGTATCTCATACTCAACCATCCCGTAAAAGTCTCTACTGGGAAAAAGGCCTTTGTGAGTGGATCCGCGCTGTTGTCCTCTGTATCTACTCTCCTAACCTTGATCTCCCTGGAGATCAACCATCTCCATGATCAGGTGATACTGCCTAAGAATTATATCTGGATTTCTGATGGGACGGTAGTTTCTTGGCTGAAGCCACAACTCCATTGTCACACAATGGTAGGAACGAAGTTCATCTTATGAACTTATATATATCCAGACTGCCTCTTTGGTAGTATCCTTGGTAACGATGTATCTTGCCTTTATTCGTCTAGTATGTCACGGTATCTAGCTTGGAACTCTTCCAACATACCGTCCCTCCACTGAGGGTAAAGACAATGCCTGCGACTGACATTCAGTCGTCCTTATCACCCTGGAACCTTTCCAGTGATTCTCCCCAGGATCGATTGATACCATCTCACTACAACTAGTGAGTATCCTAACATCCAATTAGATCTATCTCATAGATCCAAAACCCCGGATTTAGGAGGTATCACTTTGATCCTATATGGAGAATCCTTGTGATAAGCGGAGATTGACCGAGCGTAGCATAGGAAACTCCTTCCCTATCAAGAGTATGTCATCCACGTACTCTACGAAGATCACCACCATACTCCCTACTACCTTTTTGTATATACAAGGTTCATCTACCATTTTGATGAAGTCAAACTCTTTGACTACCACATCAAAACAGATGTTCCAACTCCGCGATGCCTGTTTTATCATATAAAACATCTTGCACACGATTCCGCTGCTCCCACTGTCTACGAAGCCCTCTGGCTGTGTACTTATAGACGCTATTTTGTAAAACATCATTTAGAAAAGCAGTCATGACACCCAACCGCCAGATATCGAAGTCATGGTATGTAGCCGTGGCAAGTAGGATCTGGATGGACTTAAGCATAGATCCTTAGAAAAGGTTTCAACACAATCCATACCTGGTCTATGATGCAAACCTTTAACAAGTCTAGCTTTGAAAGTCTCAACTTTTCCATGTACACCAAGTAATCTTCTCAAGATATACTCGCTCCTGATGGGGATTTAACCCTTCAGATAAAGCAACCAAAGTCCATACTTTGTTGGTGTATAAGGATTCCATCTCAGATCGATAAGCATCCAGCCATTCTTACAGAGTCCCACTCCTGATGGCCAGCTCGAAACTAGTTGGGTCATCATCTCATGATGCAATCCTCGCTCCCACTATCATAGAGAAACCGAAGTGTCTCTCAGGTGGGTGAGGAACCCTACTAGATCGGCGGAGAGGCTGAAGTTCGTTGGAAATTATTGAATCCTCATTCAATAGGTATGCAGCTTCTCAAGTGCATAACTCCCAAAAGGAAATTGGAAACTCAGTAGTACTTATCATATAGCACACCATATCTCATAGGGTGTTATTGCTCCGCCCCGATATACCATCGTACTATGGTGTATTCGGAGGAGTAATGCTGAGAGAGAATCTCATTCTCCTTTAGAATAGTCCAGGAATTCCGTGCTTAAGTATTCTCCTCCTTGATCACATCATAGGACACAATACTTTTACCCGTATTTTGGTTCTCTACTTCTAATTTATATTCTGTGAATATCTCAAAAGGTTCGGACCTGTGTTTCAACAGAAACATATGTCTGAATCTTGAGAGATTATCAGAGAATGTAATGAAGTAGAAAGAACCGGTCTTGGCATGTGTAGACAGGGGACCTTACATACATCAACATGTATCTATACCAAGAGTTCACTAACTCTTTCTCTGTTTCCAACAAACAGAGCTGTGGTCATCTTATCTTTGTGACATGACTGGCAAGTTTCACAAGATGTAAATTCAAACTAATTTAAATATGCATCTATATGTAACTTCAGCCAGTCAGATCGCATTGATATGACCTAGTCTACAATGCCTCAAGAAGGATTCGTTCATTTCTGAACTCTTCCTCTTGTTTGTGTTCCGTATACTAAGAACTGTAATTTGATTTAGAACGTCAATGCTTTTAGATAACGTGCCTGAACCGATCAACTCTTGATATAGGAAATGTTCAAAACATTATCCAACAATACAAAATTATATCCTTTCTTTACTAATAAAGAGACTGATATGATTTTGTATATCGGGTTCGGTATCTAATAACATTTGTTCAGAATCAATGCATTCTGGTAATACAGGGTGAGAGTGACCAACAGACTTGGCTGCAACACTTGCACCGTTTTCTGTCTCATGAAACTTATCACCCGTTCTCAGTTCTCTACCTATCTGTAGCCCATGTAACAGATTACATATACGGGATCCTGATCCGGTATCACATACCCAGGACGTAAAGGATACTGAGAAACAGTTCTGTGTAATGAACACACCCGAAGATGATGCATCAACATGCACTTTCTTCGTTTGGGCGGCACGGGAAATCTGGTATTCCCCAATTTCCTGCTCTGTCCTATAACAATTATAAGTTGGAGCGGGACCAACGTTCCCCAGCTCAGTATAACAAGCGAGTTCGGTCAATATATCCGTATTATTATCTTGATTAAGGCGTGATATGGTCGCTACCTGGAGAGAAAGAGAAGAAAACACTCAGCGTATGCTCTTACAAGATTAGATTGGTTATCTAATATATCTAATCAGGATGTCTCCCACTGTTTTTGTTAAATCTTCCTTCAAACTCTAAAAGGAAAGACTAGCCGGGATTAATTACACGCTACAAGTTCGCCAATCTTTCAGCCAGGCCAGTGTCGGTACTTTGAGGGAGGTCCCCCGTGCTTTCGCACGAACCTAATTAAAGTAAACCTCGTTTTCCCAGAGGCGTAACCCCGTTAACACCTTTCTAGACACCTACTTGATCGGCTAATTGTAATGTGTAAAACTCTCCCAGGAGTAACTCTTACTCGCAGCGGGTATCGGGATCCAACTATCTTATAGAAGGTATGCAATCTCATTGCAAATTTCAACACTTGAAATTCCCAATAATATTTTGCCCCTAGTGACTTATGACCTTAACTATGGTCAACAAATCATAAGCACTAGTCAAGTTCTACCCGTCATTTCTTGATTAATTAGACCCACCCACATGACCCTTAACTAAGGTCAACAAAGTCATATGACTGTCCTAACTAATCGCATCATATGCTATATAGGAAGACATCACTTAGCTACCGTACACTGTGCCTTAACTATGGTCAACAAACACAGCACGAATACTAAGTACTCTACTTCCTAAAATGACGGAAGGTTACGACAGGTTTTTAAGAAAACCTATTGCGTAATGAACTTGATATCGTTGTAGAATCGAGTGATTTTAAATGGAGTGTTTTTGAGGCTTTTCTAGTTTTGCTAAAGGGGTCACTCCCGGTGAAGGGATCGTCGGCCCTTTCCTCATCAAATAAGGTGCAGGATATTTCAAAACTATCACTATGCAAAGCAGAAACTATAGAAGCAATCAAAAGACAAACCGAGTTTGTAGCATCTGCCAGTTATTGCTAAAGGAGTCACTCCCGGTGAAGGGATCTCGGTCCTTTCCTTATCGAATAAGGTGCTGGATGTTCTATAAGGAACACCGCTATGCAAAGCAAGAACTGTAGCTACCAGTTTTTATAAACAAGTTTCTACAACATCTTAGGTTTCTTTTATTTCATTAATCTCATTAATGAAGTCCCATTTTATTATGTTTCGCAAGCATCACATTTGAAAACGAAATCTGCAATATAACATATATCTCATATATATATAATATAAACATTCGTCTCAGGCAGTAATATGATCTCATCACAGAACATTGCAGCAGAAGAACATATATGAAATATTGGATATACTAGGACATCCGTGTTTTTAATACGAGCCTGTATAAAACACGGATTCCACGGTCGCGATGAATAGCCAAACCCACATCCCTAGACCCCTACGAGAGCGGCAAGTAACACTGCCAATTCTAGGGTTAGGAGACCCGGTCTCGACTCCTCGAGATGGTCTCCCACTGGACCCTAGAATCCGGTTACTTGTGCTCCCCGCCTTGGGTCTATCCTAATGCGGAAAAGTAAATAATATACAACGGTGACATCTTCCGCTACCTGGAATTGCCCCAATTAAAGAATATTACATACAAATGAATTTTACATGAATGAAAAAGAAAAAACTCTCATCTCACATAAAACCCCCGGCTATTCAAACGCGACGATCCAATATAACATATCACAGCAACACATAATATCTCATATCATCAACGTAAACAAGTATGCGTATCCCGATTGTCGTTGATGTATAGCAACGAAGCCGGCGATACACCACATACTACGCTTACGGTCACAGAAAAGAAAGTGTAAAACTACAACAGTTGGAATCCGCAATCTCCTTAGACATCACATGCCTAACCAAATGAATTCCTTATAAACTCCGCATTTTAATCTCATTATCGAAAACTCTTTTCAATATCAAGTCGGGCAATTCAACAAGATTCCCGACGTCCTGATCGAATGCTCGTCGCAAACTTTAGTAGACGGCCCCACCCCCGATACCGTCGACGAAGTGCACCAAGGCGGAACACCGCTACCGCGAGCACCCGAACGGATGCTTTCGGCGACGGGGTTCTCCTACAGTCACTTGGTCGAGGCTAAGAGGTGTAGCTGTCTATTAAGTTTTCCCGGCGAGTATCCGCGTACGCTACGTGATTGCGACGGACTTTTGATCACATCAAAATTCCGTGGCAACCGATCATCTTGAGACTAAACTGCTATGTTTATAATATTCAAATTAGTTATCTCATAACTACCTGTGGATTCCAAATATTGTATCACATTCCAGATAAATAGAAAAAGTTAAACTTTCCGATCGAATCATCAAACACCCAAGATTTCCCCAATATATCTCAACACTTGAAATCAGTTTAAAAACATCCATTACATGCCACAGTAGCAATGGTCCAGCCGTAGAAGGGTCAAGCCAACGCCTCACATGTGGCACGCCGTACTGCCCCAAACCCTAAGGTTCAAAAGGCAGTTCAAGACGGTCACATAATCGAGTTAAGGTTTGTTGTCTTCTAGAGGGTCCACCGCGTTACTTGCATGACTTAGAACGTTCTTAAACACGAGGAAAAATCCAACTTTTGAAAAATTTTCCGACAGGGGAAAAAGTGAGTTATTGATATCCGTTCGAACTTTTTAACAGTTTCTAAAAATTATCCGGACAAAACTAAACAAAGTTAAAATATCCGATCGAATCTTTATGTCCCCAATACAACCCAGATAATTCAACAGTTGAATAAAAAAAATAAAAATTTCCAGAAGACTCAGCACTTGAAGACAAGAATTACTGTGCAAGCCACGTGGTGTAACTCACCAAAGTGGCCGCGGAACCGCCGCAAAACCCAGGGTTGGGCCGCGGTTCCGCGCCTCCTTTGTCAAGTTAGCATCACGTGCTTCACAGTAACTCATAGAATTTCCTGCTGAATTTTTTGGCAATTTTTAATTCACAAAAATCCAAAGTTTCAGAAAATTTCCAGAGAAGGGGTTATATCGGGTTTTCCGGGTTCGATCGGACTTTAAACTTCGTCTAGACTTCGCCTAAAGCTCTAGCTTGGCTCTGATACCACTGTAGGGTTGCTAGACACACGCACAAGGGTCTACGAGGCATCAACCATGCCCGATTTAAAATTTAGCCGTGCCGAACAACCCGAATACGGATCTTTAAACTAGAGATTAGGCGAAAACTAACATGCTAAACATTTTAACACTAAGTGAGAGGGATTACAACCTTTGTAGATCCGGTCCTTCACTTCATATGCTCCGTGTTGTGGTCCCTTCGCTGCGATCATCGGGATCCGGACTCTCGAGAGGTTCCACGAAGAGAAAGACGCAACCTTTGCTTCCGATCTTCGATACTAAGATGATCTACCTTGAAGTTTCTTTAACACAAGCTAACACTCATGAAATGATGTGAACACCCTCATCTAAATGGCAAAGGAAGATGAGGATGATGAAGTAGGATTTTTGCTCTCTTTATTTATCTTTTTCTCATATTTATTCATCACCTTTTGAAAAACTAGTAAGCTTTTCATGAAAGAATGAAGGAGGAAGAAGATGAATAATCATTTGTGATGAATAGAAAGAATGTTATCATAATCATTTATGCAACCATGGTTGTAGTAACCATTGTAGAGAGTTTACTAGGGTTAGGGTTTGGGTTAGGTCAAAGGGTGAGTCACTTGTAAATATCTATCATAATATCTTAACAAAGACAAAGTAAAGCTTCTAGAATCAACTAGAAGGTTTAACCCTAATCCAAACCCTAATCATGTTTAAACTCCTCTAAACATGTTGCATTAATAATTATAATATGTTACAATATTATATATCACATATACAATATTTATTGTAACAAAATAAAATAATACATTTAACATATATCGCATATATATCAATGTATTACCCGAGTGAGAAAAAGAATCTTTTAGTGAGCAAATATTAGTTAATACAATTTAATATATCATATATATTATTATACATTAAATTATCGAATCAACACTTGATCCGACAATCCGGCTATATCGCATATAACCGACTAATATTTATCCGTACCGATTCATCGAATCAACACTTGATCCGATGACCCGGCTGATATCAAATATCGAGAGAATAGAATACGGTATCACATATCGCATTATCCTCGGTCCCGCACATATCACATATGTGCCCCTACTCCGTTTTGCCTGAGTCACGAAACCTCTGTGTAGGACTCTAAAGAATCGTCAATACGCCGGCAGTAGGTGATGATCATATCAAACACCCACAAGCTGCAAGCGGTCAGCTAAACGTAACAGCTACCCAGGTATTGAGCGCTCAGAAGATCAACAAGCAAGCCTGTAACTTCTCCTGTGAATCCAAACAGTAACACTCCCGTACAGTCCGGTCTCGTCGTCTGATATGTCGCATATCTCGCCTAGGGGTGGTAAACGTCAGACCCCAGTAGCTCGATAAGTCGTGTTGATATGAGCTCTATAACAGTTCGAGAAACTACTGATAACACTTACCAGTAAATCTCAGCAACCCTGGCCAGGGATTTCCGGTTATAGCCAATCGAACACAGCACAACATCAACTCCCTATACCGGGAGAGACGAATCCCCTCCTATCGCTCATTGCCTCCATGTGATTCGGGACTGTACCCAAAAGCCACCTTTTTGCACGCCCTCTTGGACGTGGTATGATGAAAATCAAAGCACAGTGGGAATCACACAAGACTCTATGACGATCTCGGGTCAACAGACTACTCTGTACCAGTGTCACCGGAGAACTGCCATCTGACGTATGGTATAATACCATCTGGGAGTTCTCGGCGAGTCCGTCCAGTGTACCCAGTCTCTACTGAGCACCCGTACACCATCCTTGATGTCAAACACCGATGGATATGGGATCATCCATCGCCCATCATATGGGTCAAGATGCGTATACGCTAGTCTACTCTGGTGCATCGATGCCCTGTCTCGATACACCCTCGACTAGGAACAGTTATAGGATGTACTCGTCGACTACCGTGGCCCCACTAGTATGATCTTATCATAGTCCCAGTAGTCGAGTACATATCCTAAGGGCTTTATCAACATGTAACATAGAGACAATCAGAGTACATGTTAAGATAAAGTACAACCAGATAGCATACTATCATGTCGAGCAAGAAAGTCCTCCCTATATATATCCTAGCATCCACTACAATATACATCGTATGTACAGTAATGGCCTCTAGGGCATACATATAACTAACATAACACGTGATGTCCAACCATGAATTTTTTTCCTCTTTTTTATATGGGTTATAAGGGAACAAATAGCTCTTGGCCGAAAATTTTGGCGGGAACAAATGCCCCCACTACTTTGCCCATGTAAGTGTCACGACCCGAATGTGGCACGTGACCGGCACTTAAATCACGTGACATCTAAAGATATCGACGCGGTTCAAGTAAGCCGAAACCTGGAATCTAAACTCTTTTTGAAAATATTGGAGGTGAAGTTTAAAATAGTCTTCAGATGGAATCAGTTTAATATAAACATTTAAGTTTAACTATGTTTGAAAAGCATTTATGACATTTTGAAATTCGACAGCACCTCCTTTGTAATTTAAATAAAACCTGCTACAACATAAAAATACATATAGCATCCCAATGGGAGCTAGTTTCCATGTCCAAACGGCGGAGTAACCAAGCAAACAATATAAAAAGTTGACTCCAATGAGTGCGACACCACAACACAAAAACTCTAAGTCTCGCTGCTAAGTCCACAATATACCATTTCTAAGTTGATGGAGTTTCACTAGATATAAGAATATATGAAAACACCAGTGTGAGTACGATACAGCAGTAACCCACTTACCAAAGCAATCACCGAAAGGAATATGTGCCAAACCGCTGATAATCCAAACGGTAAAACCTGCAATAAACTGTGGCACAACGGGGGTGAGTTGCCAACTCAGTGAATAAAAATACATCACAAGGTAGAAATCGAAACGCACAACGATACCTAGATCATAGTATAGTACTATCATATCCTGTACATAATATATGATATGCAAATGTATCATAAATGCAACTCTATCTATCACATGAACTCAAAATAGAATATATCATGCAACTAACCCGTATATAGGTATAAGCCCATAAGTAGCCGAAAATATATATGTAAACCTCTTCCTTAAAATAGCCGCAGAATACATATGTCACGGCATAAAAGCAGACGTGATAGTATTAAGTATATAATAGGTATCTTATTTAAGATATACGTCCTGCTATTTTAGTGAAGAGTATGAAGAGGTTTACAATTTAAAAGATCCCAGTGTCATATCAGACACGTCAAAATAATGAGACTATAGCTCGATTTTGAAATCCTTTTTATATGCAATAACCCGTAAAGAGATATACCGGTACTGTCCCCCGGATCAGTCCTGGTAGGCTACAAAACTATAGCTCATGATAGCAACATATCAATATATATGGATGTTCAGCATTGACACCCGAAATCAGAAATCACTCGGGTCCATCACCGACACGCAAATCCTCAAATCTCTCGTGTCCATCATCGACACGCAAATGTAGATACCATCGACACCATCTCAATAGATGATCGCTACCCGATATCCCTGGCCCCGGTCGGTATCCCCTGGATATCCGCCGTGTCCAAATCGAACCCTGGTCAGTATCCCCTGGATATCTGCCATGCTCATCTCTATCTCCGGTATCGAGTATCCTCGCTAGGCACCCCGCCTCACATGCGGCTATCCTGCCCCTCGGTCTCGACCAGGTCCACCGTGTATCCGTCTGTATACTCCCCCACTCAGCCCGGATAAGCAACAAGTCTGAAACCGTATATCTCCCCCACTCGGTTCTGTTGAAGTCGAAAATTGCACCCCGGTTGACCAAGTCAATGTCAAAGTCAACCTCAAGCCAAGTGGGCTCACGCTCAGGTCGAGTCCGAACATGAAGCGGCCGGCCCTCCCTCATGCCAAAATGAAATCATGTAATAAATAAATTTTATGTAATTTTTTATGCATGAATGTAAACAAAATGGGCATAAAGCCAAATTTTTGTAAGCTCATGGCTTATGTGCAAAAAGAAATAGCACATGAGCCATGGGATGGGCAAAATGCCATTTTGTAAAGCCCAAGGGGCTATATATAAATATGTAAGCCTATATAAGGCAACATGATGGAAATATCTAATATACTTTTCATTCATTCTCAAAAATTAGGGTTTGTACCTCTTTCCCCTTTCTGAAGGTTCTAAACCTTCTTCTTTCTTTTGAATTAAATCAAGAGTTTTACTCTTTCTTTTCCAAAACTAAATAGTTTTTCACTACAAAACCCATAAAGGGGAGCTTAGATCTCCCATCAGATCTTAAAAAGAAGAGATTTTAAAATCTCACATATCTTGATTTTCAAGATCCTGCCAATAGAGGAGGAAGAAGGAGACCCGTCTCCGAAAACGCCATTTTTGGGAAGACCCAGGGCTCCAAAGAAGAACCCCTTTCATCAACTCTAAATACATCTTAGGAGTTTAACTCCACTCTAAATCCTATTTTGGGATTTTAAATCCTACTTCTGGGGCTAAAAGCCCCTTTTCCTCGCCGGCGCCCGAGTGCCCAGCGCCCACGTGCCGGGCACGTGGTGCGTGGTGCGCTAGCGCTCGAGCGCCCAGCGCCCACGTGTCGGGCACGTGATGCGCTAGCGCTCGAGCGCCCAGCGCCCACGTGCCGGGCATGTGGTGCGCTAGCACTCGAGCGCCTTGCTCTCAAGCGCCCAGCACCCACGTGTTGGACACGTGGTGCGCTAGCGCCTAAGCGCACATCGCTTGCGCTCGAGTGCCCGGCGCCTACGTGCCGTGCACGTGGTGCGCCCGCGCTCGAGCGCCTTGTGCTCGAGCGCCCGGCACCCACGTGCCGGGCACGCGGTGCACTAGCGCTCGAGTGCCTAGCGCTCAACCGCCCGGCGCCCGCGTATCGGACATGTGGTGCGCTAGCGTCTAAGCTCATGGTGCTCACGTGCTAGGCACGTGAGGCGCTGGCCCCACGTGTCCTTTGGGAGCTTTTCCCCCTTTATATATACATACATACATACACACACACACATACTCTAGAACACTGTCCCTCTCAAAAAAATTTGGGCCGGGGCGCTGCCCCGCACCCCGTAAGGGGGCTGCTAGCCCCCCTTGACCCCCAGCCCGCTATCCGGGTTGCGGGAACCCCATAAAAACTCTGCGGGGCCCCCGATATATCCGAAACCCCTTCAAAACACAACACTACACATCGAGTTCGCATGACCAGTTTAACCCGTTAATTGGAGGTTCCCTCGCTCCAAAGGCGAGGGGTAATTAACAACAGCTTAGTCCGCGGCTGCCGGAGATTCGGATCCCCACAGTCAATAAACCCCGGCCTACCCTAGACAAGGGGAATCTGTAGTATGCCTAACAAGCGCGCTCATATTCCCATCTCAATGGGGTGACGAAAAACACCCTACAGATTCTGGCACGCCCGGTGGGACTTATCTCTCCTCCCATATTTCGGGTTAAGCATTCATGCGAACTCAATCAATATACATATCGATATTTATACTAAAATAATGCTCTTTCATGCAGCTTTTCAAGCAATCACTTCTCAACAATGTCTCCAAAGATGAGCTCAGCTTTCAGCACGGCTCCCATCTCCTACACGATGAAGATGGACTCCAGGACGGTCCTCCCGGCCAGTCTCGGGCGACAATGGGAGGAGCCGCCGCTACCATTTGGCTCTATTATGTTTGTGTCAGCTAACGTCGTCCCAGCTCCTTAAGCTCCGGTAACAGACAAACCGGTCTCAAAAGGGAAAATGCCGAATGTCATGGTTGCGAGGGCACCTCTGCCCAAGCACAAATCCGTTTCCAAACGACCCTCGATCGCTCCAGCTGGGGGCAAGGCCATCAACGTCAACGAAGCAAGGGGCATCTCGGGCAAGCTCCAGCGGTACCCCCGACAACTGCTCGATCGGGTATCTTCTTTAAGCTCCCTATCAATCGACTCACTGTGGCTTCACAGAAAACGGATGCCCGCCAAGACCTTAAAATCAAGAAGCTAAGGCAGAAAAGGTTCAGATACAGAACCAACAAAAGGGCTAGGGCTCATACTAGGCTGAGCTTCATGAGGCTCCAAGAACGGGGTTACCCCGCCAAAGATAAAGAGACGGCTGGATATGCGGTCCACACTGTCTACATGGTCGGACTTGAAGAAACAAGCCCTCCTATGCTTCACAGCCAGGGTGATGATACGGTGGACGCTACCTAATGTCAACTCGGTCTAAATGACGAAGAGCTCGCTCAGGCCGAAAAGCCAAAAGAGCCTGGGTTTCTGCGGAATTGAGCTCAGGCAATAAGGATGACCCGGTTGTCATAACCGGAACTACAGAACAAGCATTATTCCGATGGCTTCAGGGGCAGCTTCAGGACAGGGATGAGAAGTTAGCCAAGGTACAATCTAAGGTCGATGAATTGGCAAACGTCGTGGCAGATCTCGCGACCCAAGTCACCCGATTGAAATTACAGCAGAATCAAATTTTGGTTCATGAGCCAGGGATTGATACCCGGAGGCAGCCAACTGGTACCCCCTTCAACCTAAGAGCGGAGCGCCTTGGCGAAAAACGGCCGCGATCAGCCTCCAGTCCCTCCGATACATACACCGAAGGGGAATCGCCTCTGAAAGAGAAACTGGATAAAGTCTATTCCTTCAAAAGGGACAAAGTCCACAAGATATTCAAGGATGCCTTAAGAAACGGTCTACAACTGCCAGAATCAAAGAGACCGCAAGAAGCGAATATGACCAACGACCCAAAATATTGCCCCTATCACAGAGTGATAGGTCATGCCATTGAGGACTGTTTCGTCTTCAAAGATTGGGTCGAAAGGTAATACAGGACGGGAAAGATAGAACTGTCTAAAGGCGTGTTAGCGAACAGTCAAGCTACGACCGCCGATTTCATACAAATGGAGACCGAAGCCTTTCGGGAACCTAATCCTCCCAGACATGTGCCATTATCTGAAAAGGGTGGACCAAAGACTGATCGGCCTCATGGACCAGCATCAGTAAGGGCACCTACTCTAATGGAGAGAAAGAAGAGGTGTACTCCTTCAGGAGGGATGAGGTCCGCAATATATTCAAGGAAGCCTTGAACAACGGTCTGCAATTGCCTATTCCGAAGAGGCCACATGAATGAATATGACCGGCAATCCCGTATACTGCCCATACCATAGGATGGTGAGTCATACCATTGAAGACTGCTGTGTTTTCAAAGATTGGGCAGAGGACCAATGCAAGCTTGGAAAAACCTCACAGTCCTCGGATGTATCGGCAAGCCACATAGCTATGGTCATCAACACAGCTCCGCCAAGATAAAAATTCAAGGAGCTGGGATAAGTAAAGATGACCACCATGTCATTAAACTGGGAATAATCGACCTCTAAGTCGTTAAACTGGGGATGTAAAAATGTGTAAATAAAAGAAAAAAAAGAAAAGCCGAAATGATGGGGCAACTCGCAATAAAAATCAGCGAGTAAAATAAAGATGAAAAATAAAACCGAAATGATAGGGCGACCGCGAATAAAAAGCCGAAATGATAGGGCAATCGCGACCTTCGCGATAAGAAAAGATGAAATGATAGAGCAATCGCGGTAAAAAAAATGGCGAATGATGAGTCGCTCCTAGTACCATATTCCAGTGCAGCGATACAGACGCCACCCAAAATCCAATTTCCTAAAATTCTTCCGGCCCTACGGTTAGTCCCCAAATTGACTACCGTATACAATTCACGGGCTTAAATAATTCTCATCACACTTATGCCCCACTGCAATCACCAGTCCAGCAGCCGGTCTCCGCCCTTGGAATTATGCTCCATTGGGAAGACCCACTCATGTAATAAGTGTGATGAGAATTATTTAAGCCCTTGGAATCAAATATGAACATCCATAGTACTGGTATTCGCAATACGCAACAGGTAATAAAGGAAGACTGCGTAAATAAATCATACAGGCACAAAGATATCAATTCTACTATGTCATGGCACTACTAATGATGTGTAGTGTAACATACGTGTATGTACTCGTGCAGCATGGAAATCATTAGTATTTGTGCAAGCATTCTAAAAGTGTAATAGCCTACTCATATCAACATCTACATACGCATTATATAACATAACGGTTCTACAGTGACATGGCAGTACCAATGAGGTGTAGTGTAATATATGTGTACGTGCTTATGCAGCATAGTGCTCATTGGTAGTTGTGCAGTGTTCTATCAGAGTGTTCGTATTATGGAAACGTATAACATCGATAATTATAACGCGAACATGTAAAGTAATTCTAAGCGTAACTAATAAATGTAACTATTTGCTATGAGCTATACCGTTATCTTTGAAAAGGAAACGAAACGTTGGTTTTGAAATTAGGAAGCTGCCTTGGGTTGAAAATGGATATTTGTTTTGGAAATTGGTATCGCATCCTTATCTTTTATCATCAAAAAGGGAAACGAATCGTTAGTTTTTAAAAGAGTATAGCTCACTCAAGTATTACATTCTAAAACGAAATAAAACATTATTTTACGAGTCTAAAGGAAACTTGGCCGTTATTCGGCATATGAATATCATCATCACCAATACGGTATAATTCCTCGTACAATACCTCACATTATCACTATATCTAAATCATCTCTAGTACGGCATGATCCTTCGTACCAATTTACCAAACCATAATAAACTACATGCAAATGAATATCATGCTAGATGCAAATTAACTCCAATATCAATATCTTGAATAAATACTAAAACTAACTATATATCATACTACTATTTATAAGGTTGCGGGGGTGCTATACGCCATCCACCCGACTTCCCCCGTAGATGTAAATCTACTCACCAATTTGTCAAGGTCGTAGATTCCACGATCGCTATGTCCGTCCACTCTATCTCGGAAACCTTCGCGATCGTACCTATAATCGTAGTTATATCATATCGACGTAAATATCATATAAAAACTCAAAACAACGAGATAGGCACCCATAGGTTAGAACCTACAGCATACTTAACCCAAAAACGACAATATATCCCTGTTGTTAACGTACAAACGTTAACGGTTCAATCGCAGTACAGAAATACAAAAAACTTATATCGAAATGTCGGAAACTTGATAAACCCTTACTAAAACATTCCCAGATTTCTCTGTATGATTACTGGGACAAATCAAACAATACAGTAACTCATAAAATACCAAAGTAAAGCTACAGAAGAAAAACTAACACCAAATACCCCCAATGACCCGGCGACATCGGACAATTTAGGGTTCTCGTCGGTTAAAAATTGGAGATGGGGTCTCAGGCTTTAGGTGAAGTCTCCTAATGATCTTATGATACTTTCGGTCTTGTTAGTTTTTTCTAGTGGTTACACCTAATGGTTCCAGATTCAATTTCAGTATGTTAAATATTACAAAACAAACTGTTTTCTTATATTGTACATGAAAACAGATATTGAACAGATTTGATATTTGAAAAGAAGGAAGAATTATACTGTTCCCTGATTAAAAATCAGGAAAAAGCTTCAGAAGAGGCATCACGTGCTCACACGTGACCAGTGGTCACGTGTTGGCACGTGATGGTTAAAGCAGCGGCAAAGGACAGAGCGCGGAAGAGGAGTCCCTTCAGGGGGTCACGTGCTTCACGTGACCAGGGGTCACATGCTTGCACGTGACCAGGGTCGCGTGCTCACACGTGACCAAAGGTCACGTGGCAACACGTGACTGGCTTTAAAAGCCCTGCTGTTCAACAGAATTAAATTCTGAATAAGATCATTTAAATCTTTCCAAAATGGAGAAGAATTATGTAAAACCGTTGGATTAAGAATCCGAGGGTGATTAAATATCACCAATTTATGGAAAAATCTTGGACATGGAAAGATTTCCCCTAAATCTCACCGAAATAACAAAAGGAATATTTTTAGATTTAAAATCCAGCGGTGAATAAAATTCACCTAATAATCTAAAAGCCC
Source organism: Agapanthus africanus (assembly GCA_030015575.1). Lineage (NCBI taxonomy): Eukaryota > Viridiplantae > Streptophyta > Magnoliopsida > Asparagales > Amaryllidaceae > Agapanthus > Agapanthus africanus. Next base: position 107,666,123 of record CM057338.1, on the reverse strand, counting down.
GGATTAATGATGAAAACAAATCAAATCTTTCAATGAAAGATTTACTAAACATATTGATTCTTTTCCTTCTCCTATAAATAGGAGCCAAAGGAGAGAGTTTTGGATATAGAGAGAGAGATATAGAGCCTTGGAATCTTGAAAATTCAGAGAGAAAAGAAGGAAGAATTTGATTCTCTGCAAAGAAAAATCCTAGGTATGAAAAGAAAGGGGAAAAAGGCTTCAAAAAGAGAATTTAATTCTCAAAATAAAGAGTTTAACTCTTCTATAAAGAAAAGAACTTAGTTCATTCTCTGGTGAAGATCTGCAAAGTGCACATCTCCCCATAGGTTGAGAATTTAATTCTCATTGGGTCGAGATCCTGCCATGCAGATCTAAAATATAGAGGAGGAATTGAGTTCTGAGAATTTAATTCTCACAAAGTTATAGGAATTTAATTCCTCCAAGATAAAATTAGGGTTTAACCCTATATGAGAATTCAATTCTCCAAAATTATAGGAATTTAATTCCTTCAAAATGGACAGAACTAGGGCTTTACCCTAATTGAGAATTTAATTCTCTCAAACTCACAGGAATTTAATTCCCCTTAAAAAGAAATTAGGGTTTCACCCTATGCCAGAACTTAATTCTTTACATATATGGGAATTTAATTCCAACAGGGAAATTAGGGTTTAACCCTCTCCAAGAATATAATTCTTCAAAAGAAAATGGGAATTTAATTCCTCTAAGATTATTGCTAGGGTTTAACCCTATGAAAAATTTAATTCTTAAAAAGATAAAGAGATCTTTAAACAGGCAAAGAACCAGGGTCACGTGTTCCCACGTGACCCCTGTAAAGATCTACAGAAAAGAACTTTGAGGCAACGCCTCACGTGCTCCTACGTGACAGAGGAGAAAAAGCAAATGGAATCCAAGCTCTGGGCGCTCTCACGTGCTACCACGTGACCCCTTGACAAAAACTTTAACAGTCAAATACCCAAATCCCCATCACGTGTCAGCACGTGATGCTCCAGAATCAAATGTAGAAAGTATTCAATACTTTTGGCAGAACAAAATAAGATGAATCAGGGCACTCTCATGTGTCCACACATGACCCCTCTTTCTTTAGTGTTTGACACTAATTAGAGATCTTTATTCCCAGTGTTTAACATTGGTCTTTTTTAGTGTTTAACACTAATTTGAAAACCCTATTGGCAGTGTTTAACACTGATTATTTCTAGTGTTTGACACTAAATCAAAAACTATATCTCCAGTGTTCAACACTGGTTGTTCTTTTAGTGTTTCACCACTAATTTGAGAATTTTACCTTTAGTGTTTAACACTTTCGAGTTTTAGTGTTTAACACTATTCCTAGCCAAGTTGGCTGATTTTTCAGAGGCAAAGCCTCATCTTCAATGAACCAATAGAGGGCCAATATTCCAAACTTGAATGGACTTAGCCCAAGTTGGCCATAAGTCCTCAATTCAGACTTAACTGAGCCAATGGGCTCATAACATAATTAATTGGTCTTGGTTCTAAAACTGGGCTACAGATCATTTAATCTACCTTGGTTCAAGGGTACATCTCTTCACTCCTTTGATATTTGTCGTTGTAATTCCTCAACGTCTTCAAAGAGGTGACGGGTCCCAACAACCATAAATTTCACGGACTGTGGGGTCCTTAAACTCATGGACTATGATGTCCTTAACCTTGACCGAGATGTCTTAAAACTAACAACGGACTGTGGGGTCCTTAAACTCATGGACTATGATGTCCTTAACCTTGACCGGGATGTCTTAAAACTAACAACGGACTGTGGGGTCCTTAAACTCATGGACTATGATGTTCTTAATCTTGACCGGGATGTCTTAAAACTAACAACAGACTGTGGGGTCCTTAAACTCATGGACTATGATGTCCTTAACCTTGACCGTGATGTCTTAAAACTAATGATGGACTGTGGAGTCCTTAAATCCACGGACTATGATGTCTTTAACCTTGACTGCAACGTCTTAAAACTAACATTGGACCGCAATGTCCTTAAACTACCTACCGACCGCAATGTCACTAAACTAAACAATAGAGCCCCCAATTGCTCTCTTGTCGGATCTAAACGATCCCGTTAAGTTGATCTTAGTCTAAAATTAGACTAACGTGTTCTTAACGAACGTTTAAGTCGATCTTAGCCTCAAATAAGGCTAACGTATCCTTAAACACACACACCCCAAACCAAATCTATGAAAGATGCGGATTTGGACTAGTCTACGTCCTACGGGCGACGACATAACTTAGTCTCCGTATACAATCCACGGGCAACCAAACACAAAACAAACACACACGACACGAAGTGACCATATGGAGAAGGAGAAAGTTGTTACCGCGGTGCGGTAGCGTAATTAACTGCAGGGGCTTGCGCATGCAGGGAAGAGCGTCCCCACAATCAAAAATCCCTCGAGCGAGGGGGAATCTGACGAAATTTGCTATATCGGACACATCCTTTTAAACCTTCGATACACGATGCCATAAATCGACTTGGCATCTTCAGAGAGGTGGACGGATAGCACCAATTAGCATCTGCCCCGAATCTCAGGCAAGACGTCTCTGCGTCACGCCGCCATTCGGAGGGGAACAGATTCTGGCACGCCCAGTGGGACCTTTTCCTCTTTCCACTCCACACTTCGTGTGTCGTCTTCGCGAACGAATCGCGGTTTGTTAATGGTTGCCCTCGGGTTTCAAGTTACTAAGATTTGGTCTCTTGCTTGGCGCAGAAATCAAAAGGCAATGGCGTTCAACTGCTCAAACTGCTCCAACTGCAAGTGCAACCAACGCTCCGCCTTACCTAGAGGTGTAGCCTATGGACCGCAGGCTGCTTCCCTGTTCACTATGCCTGTGGAACAAGTGACTCGGGCTACTACTGGTCTGTTCTTTGGGACCATGCTCCCGCCAGTGAACATTAACATCCCGCTGCCAAAGGAAGCGCAAAAGAAGTCGGTCTTCGATCGGCTCACTACTTGTTAGTTATATGTATGCCCTAGAGGCCATTACTGTACATTGGATGTATATTGTAGTGGATGCTGGGACATATATAGGGAGGACTTTCTTGCTCGACATGATAGTATGCTATCTGGTTACTCTTTACCTTAACGTGTACACTGATTGTCTCTCTGTTACATGCTGGTAAAGCCCTTAGGATGTGTACTTGACTACCTGGACTATGATGCGGATCATACTAGTGGGGACATGGTAGTCCATAAGTACATCCTTTAAGGTCCCTAGTCGAGGGTATATCGAGATGGGGCATCGATATACCAGAGTAGACTAGCGTATACCTTCTCGACCCATACAGATGGGCGATGGATGATCCCATATCCATTGATGTTTGACATCGGAGATGATATACGGGTGCTCAGTGGAGATTGGGTACACTGGACGGACTCGCCGAGAACTCCCAGATGGTATTATACCTTACGTCAGATGGCAGTTCTCTGGTGACACTGGTACAGAGTAGTCTGTTGACCCGAGATCGTCATAGAGTCTTGTGTGGTTCCCACTGTGTTTTGATTTCCACCTTACCACGTCCAAGAGGGCGTGCAAAACGGTGGTTTTTGGGTACAGTCCCGAATCACATGGAGGAAATGAGCGATAGGAGGGGATTCGTCTCTCCCGGTATAGGGAGTTGAAGTTGCGCTGTGTTCGATTGGCTATAACCGGAAATCCCTGGCCAGGGTTGCTGAGATTTACTGGTAAGTGTTACCTGTAGTTTCTCGAATTGTTATAGACCTCATATCGACACTACTTATCGAGCTATTGGGGTCTGACGTTTACCACCCCTAGGCGAGATATACGACATATCAGACGAACAGACCGGACTGTACGGTAAGTGTTACTGGTTGGATTCACAGGAGTGTGAGCGGGCTTGCTCGTCGATCTTCTCATCGCTCAATACCCGGGTGGCCGTTACGTTTAGCAGACCGCTTGCGGCTTGTGGGTGATTGATATGATCATCATCTGCTGCCGGTGTATTGACGAGTCTTTAGAGTCTTACACAGAGGTTTCCTGGCTCAAGCGAAACGAAATAGGAGCGCATATGAGATATGTGCGGGACCGAGAATGATACCAGTATGTGATACTGTATTCGATTCTCGCAATTTGTGACATTGATCGGTTATATGCGATATAGCCGGGTTATCGGATCAAGTGTTGATTCGATAAGTTGTTACTGTTAATATTAGTCGGTTATATGCGATATGACCGGATCATTAAATCAAGTGTTGATTTAATGATTTAATGTATAATTATATATTTGATATATTACTTTGCATTAACTAGTATTGGTTCACTTTAAATGGATTTTCTCACTTGGATTGTGCACATTGTATATGTGATATATTTTTGTACACAAGTTTGTATCATGTTTGATGATACATGCTAACTTGAGCATGTGTAAAGATTAAACCATGGTTGTGTGATGGTTAGGGTTTTCCTTTCATTTTCTTATTCATTTATTTATTGATTTATTCTTTATGGAAAATGAAAAGCATAAAGAGAAAAATGGTTGCTAACTTTGTTTGTATTATGAAGCTTCATGAAACTTTGACTTAGTGACCATTTTGTCTCATGCTTAACCCTAACCATTCCACTTAACCCTAGTCTATTCTCTACACCTAACTAAGGTTAGCATATGATAAGTATTGATTTTATTATTCATTTTAGATATACTTATCATAAGATTATCATCTTCTTCTTCTTCTTCTTCAAGATGAAGAACCTTGATTACATCAATGGTGATTGATGAAAATGAGTGAGAAATCCAATTCTAAAGTGAACCCACTTCCTATTTCTTCATCCTCTACCTCTTGCCAAGTAGTATAGGGTGTTTCCTTCACAAGTTTTCATGGCTTGGTGAAGGTGGAGCTTGATCTAGTGATGTCTCGACGTAGATCATCTTCGGCATTGTCGTCGATGACCTAGCCCGCTTTTTCTCCGTTGAAGCCGATGCTAGAGTCATGGTTCGATTTGGACAGCGGAGAGGACTTCATCATGGAGCTATGGAGGTGGAGAAATGGATCTACAAAGGTTGTATTTCCGTTCTTTTAGTTTAGTTGTAAACTAGTTGCTTTGGTCGCCTAAACTTCTAGCCAACGATCCGTATTAGGGTTTCTCGGCACCGTAATTTTTGAAATTGGCATGGTTGATGCCTTGTGAGAGCTCTTGAGAGTGCCTAGGATCCCTACAGTGGTATCAGAGCCTAGCTAGAGCCTTAGGCGATGCGTAGACGGAGTTTGAAGTCCGATTAAACCGAAACCCTAACACAAATTTGCTCTCTGGACTTTTTCCAAAAATTGGGTTTTTTCAAGATTAAAAATATGCAGAAAATTCAGCAGGAAATTCTAAGAATTACGGTGCAAAAATTACCTAATGATCTGTCTAAAGTGCGGCGGAACCGCGGCATTAGCGTGCTAATGCGGCTGTTCCGCGGCCATTTTGTCTCTTCTCCCATTGAATTTTGCACAGTAATTCCTATTTTGCAGTGCTGGTTTTCCTGGGATATTTTTTTTCTGAACTCAAGAGTTGAGTTTTCTGGGTTGTATTAGGGACTCGGTATTTCGATCGGATTGTCTAATTTTGTCTGTGTGCTTTTTCGGATAATTTTAGAATATGTTAAAAAGTTCGACCGGATATAAATACCCAACTTTCCCCTGCCGGAAAATTTTCAAGTGTTGGATTTTTCCGAGGTTTAAAGACGTTCTAAGTAGTGTAAGTAACGCGATGGTCCCTCTAGAAGACAACAAACCTTAACTCGATTATGTGACCGTCTTGAACTGCCCTTTGAACCTTCGGGTTTGGGGCAGTACGGCGTGCCACATGTGAGGCGTTGGCTTGACCCTTCTACGGCTGGACCGTTGGTACTGAGGCATGAAGTGAATGTCTTTGAACTTATTTCATGTGTTGAGCTGTATCGGGAAAACTTGGGTGTTCGATTGTTCGATCGGAAAGTTTAACATTTTCTATCTTATCCGGAATGTGATACAATAATTGGAATTCACAAGAAGTTATGAGATAACTGAATGAATGTTATAAATCTAGCGGTTTAGTCTCACTTGATCGGTTGCCACGGAATTTTGATGCGATCAAAAGTCCGTCGCAATCACGTAGCGTACGCGAATACTCGCCGGGTAAACTTAATAGACAGCCTCGCCCCATAGCCCCGACCAAGTGACTGTAGGAGAACCCCGTCGCCGAAAGCATCCATCTGGGTGCTCGCGGCAGCGGTGTTCCGCCTTGGTGCACTTCGTCGACGGTATCGGGGGTGCGACCGTCTACTGAAGTTTGCGACGAGCATTCGATCAGGATGTCGGGAATCTTGTTGAATTGCCCGACTTGATATTGAAAAGAGTTTTCGATTTTGAGACTAAAATGCGGGGTTTATAATTGTTAGGCATGCGATGTCTAAAGAATTCATTTGATTAGGCATGCGATGTCTAAAGAGTTTGCGGATTCCAACTGTTGTAGTTTTACACTTTCTTTTTTGTGACCGTAAGTGTAATATGTGATATCGCCGGTTTCGTTGCTATAGGTCAACGACAATTGGGATACGCATGTTTACTTACGTTGATGACATATGATGTTATGTGTTGCTGGATATGTTATATTGGATCGTCGTGTTTGAATAGCCGGGTTTTTTTTATGTGAGATGAGTGTTTTTCATTTTCATTCATGTAAAAACTTGTATGTAATATTCTTTTATTTGGGGCACTTCCAGGTTGCGGAAGTTGTCACCGTTTGTATATTATTTACTTTTCCGCACTAGGATAGACCCAAGGAGGAGGGCACAAGTAACCGGGTTCTGGAGTCCAGTGGTAGACCAACTCGAGGAGTCGAGTCCGGGTCTCCTAACTCTAGGATTGGTAGGGTTGCTTGCCGCTCTCGTAGGGGTCTAGGGGTGTGGGTTTGGCTATTCATCGCGACCGTGGAATCCGTGCTTTATACTGGCTCGTATTAAAAACACGGACGTCCTAGTATATCCAATATTTCATATGATTCTTCTGCTGCGATATCTGTGATGTGATCATATGATGTTCTGTGATAGATACAGTATATAGTATATATGATATATTATATAGGTGTTACTTATGTTTTACACCCGCGCTAGCCCTGCCCTGCTCTGTCGTTAGTTACCTAACCTAACGGTACACGAGGGGACATCGAGGCGAATGCGGATGGCATAAGTGTACGTCGTATTTATCTGTGATGTTTAGGTATTTAAATGATGGGACTTCATTAATGAGATTAATGAAATAAAAGAAACCTAAGATGTTGTAGAATCGAATTTCAAAAATAAAACAGGTAGCTACAGTTCTTGCTTTGCACAGCGGTATATATGATATATCCTGCACCTTATTCGATGAGGAAAGAACCGGGATCCCTTCACCGGGAGTGACTCCTTTAGCAATAACTAGCAGATGCTACACACTCGGTTTGTCTTTTGATTGCTTTTAAGAGTTTTTGCATTGCACAGTGATATATATGATATATCCCACACCTCATTCGACGAGGAAAGGACCGACGATCCCTTCACCGGAAGTGACTCCTTTAGCAAAACTAGAAAAGCCTCAAAAGCACTCCATTTTAAAATTATTTGATTCTACAACGATATCAAGTTCATTACGCAATAGGTTTTCAGAAAAACCTATCGTAGCCCTCCGTCATTTCAGATAAGTACTAGTTAGTATTCGTGCTACGTTTGTTGACTATGTTAAGGCGTAGTGTGCGGTAGCTAATTAGTGCTTATCTGCATAAGCATATGATGTGATTGGATTAGGGTAGTCGTGCGACTTTGTTGACTATGTTAAGGGTCGTGCGGGTGGGTTTAATTCAATCGGGAAATGACGGGTTGAACTTGACTAGCACTTATGATTTGTTGACTATGTTAAGGTCATATAGCTGCTAGGGGCAAAATATTATCGGGAATTTCAAGTGTTGAAATTTGCAATGAGATTGCATACCTTCTATGAGATAGTTGGATCCCGATACCCACTGCGAGTAAGAGTTACTCCTGGGAGAGTTTTACATATTGCAATTAGCTAATCAAGTAGGTGTCTAGAAAGGTGTCAACGGGGTTACGCCTCTGGGAAAACGAGGTTTACATTAATTAGGTTCGTGCGAAAGCACGGGGGACCTCCCTCAAAGTACCGACACTGGCCTGGCTGAAAGATTGGCGAACTTGTAGCGTGTAATTAATCCCGGCTAGTCTTTCCTTTTAGGGTTTGAAGGAAGATTTGATAAAAAGCAGTGGGAGCCATCCTGATTAGATAAAATAATAACCAATCTGATCTTGCAAGAGCATACGCTGAGTGTTTTCTTCTCTCTCTCTCCAGGTAGCGACCATATCACGCCTTAATCAAGATAATAATACGGAATATTGACCGAACCCGCTTGTTATACTGAGCTAGGGAACGTTGGTCCCGCTCCAACTTATAAATGTTATAAGACAGAGCAGGAAATTGGGGATTACCAGAATTCCCATGCCGCCCAAACGAAGAGAGTGCATGCTGATGCATCATCTTCGGGTGTGTTCATTACAGAGAACTGTTTCTCAGTATCCTTTACGTCCTGGGTATGTGATACCAGATCAGGATTCCAGATATGTAATATGTTACATAGGGCTACAGAAAGGTAGAGAACTGAGAACGAGTGATAAGTTTCATGAGGCAGAAAACGGGGCAAGTGTTGCAGCCAAGTGTTGGTCACTGTCACCCTGTATTACCAATACATTGATTCTGAACGAATGTTATTAGATACCGAACCTGATACACAAAATCATATCAGTCTCTTTATAAGTAAAGAAATGATATAATTTTGTATTGTTGGATAATGTTTTGAACATTTCCTGTATCAAAAGTTGATCGGTTCAGACACGTTATCTAAAAGCATTAATGTTCTAAATCAAACTACAGTTCTTTAGTATACAGAACACACATAAGAGGAAGAGTTCAGAAATGAACGAATCCTTCTTGAGGCATTGTAGACTAGGTCATATCAATGCGACCCGACTAGCTGAAGTTACATTTAGATGCATATTTAAATCTGTTTGAATTTACATCTTATGAAACTTGCCAGTCATGTCACAAAGATACGATGACCATAGCTCTGTTTACTGGAAACAGAGAAAGAGTTAGTAAACTCTTGGGATGATACATGTTGATGTATGTAAGGTCCCCTGTCTACATATACCAGGACTGGTTCTTTGTACTTCGTTACATTCTCTGATAATCTCTCAAGATTCAGACATATGTTCCTGTTGAAACACAAGTCCGAACCTTTTGAGATATTCACAGAATATGATTTAGAAGTAGAAAACCAAATACGGGTATAAGTATTATGTCCTTTGATGAGATCAAGGAGGAGAATACTTGAGCACGGAATTTCTGGACTATTCTAAAGGAGAATGAGATTCTCTCTCAGCATTACTCCTCCGTATACACCATAGCACGATGGTATATCAGGGCGGAGCAATAACACCCTATGTGATAAGGTGTGCTCTATGATGAGTACTACTGAGTTACCTATTTCCTTTTGGGAGTTATGCACTTGAGAAGCTGCATACCTATTGAATAGGGTTCAAATCAAATCAGTTGCCTACCACTTCATATGTGATATGGAAAGGGAAGAGCCCATATCTTAAGATGGTTAAGATTTGGGGTTGTCCAGCCTATGTCTAAAAGCAAAATTCGGACAAGCTCGAGGCAAAGTCTGTAATGTAGAACTGGAAAGGTTCCAGCTATACAAAACTGCAGCTGATGATTTGACAGAACCAAAGGATTCAATAGTTACCAACGAACCTCAGCCTCTCCGCCGATCTAGTAAGGTTCCTCACCCGCCTGAGAGATACTTCGGTTTCTCTATGACAGTGGGAGCGAGGATTGCATCATGAGATGATGACCCAACTAGTTTCGAGCTGGCCATCAGGAGTGGGACTCTGTAAGAATGGCTGGATGCTTAGTGATCTGAGATGGAATCCATGTACACCAACAAAGTATGGACTTTGGTTGCTATATCTGAAGGGTTAAATCCCCATCAGGAGCAAGTATATCTTGAGAAGATTACTTGGTGTAGATGGAAAGGTTGGGACTTTCAAAGCTAGTCTTGTTAAAGGTTTTCGTCATCGACCAGGCGTGGATAATGATGAAACCTTTTTCAGTGGCTATGCTTAAGTCCATCCGGATACTACTTGCCACGGCTACATACCATGACTACGATATCTGGCGGTTGGGTGCCATGACTGCTTTTCTAAAATGATGTTTTAGAAGAGAGCGTCTATAAGTACACAGCCAGAGGGCTTCGTAGACAGTGAGAGCAGCGGAAACGTGTGCAAGATGGTTTATGTGATAAAGCAGGCATCGCGGAGATGGAACATCTGTTTTGATGGATTAGTCAAAGAGTTTGACATCATCAAAATGGTAGATGAACCTTGTATAAACAAAAAGGTAGTAGGGAGTATAGTAACGATCCTCGTAGAGTACGTGGATGACATGCTCCTGATAGGGAAGGAGTTTCCTATGCTACGCTCGGTCAATCTCCGCTTATCACAATGATTCTCCATAAAGGATCAAAATGATACCTCCTAAATCCTGGGTTTTGGATCTATGAGATAGATCTAATTGGATGTTAGGATTCTCACTAGTTGTAGTGAGATGGTATCAATCGACCCTGGGGAGAATCAATGGAATGGTTCCAGGATGATAAAGACGACTGAATGTCAGTCACAGGCATTGTCTTTACCCTCAGTGGAGGGACGGTATGTTGAAAAAGTTCCAAGCTAGATACCGTGGCATACTAGACGATAAAGGCTGGATACATCGCTACTTAAGATGCTACCAAAGATGATGTTTGGGTGTATATTGGTTCATGAGATGAACTACGTTCCAACCATTGTGAGACAATGGAGTTGTGGCTTATACCAAGGAACGCCGGTCCCATCAGTGATCCGGACATATTCTAAGGCAGTGTCACCTGATCATGGAGATGGTTGATCTCCAGGGTGATCGAGGTTAGGAGAGTAGACTCAGAGGACAACACGGTGGATCCACTCACAAAGGCCTTTTCCCAGAGAGAGACTTTTATGGGATGGTTGAGTATAAGATACAGCAACCACTGCTATCAGATGGCCCTAGTGCAAGTGGGAGATTGTTAGTTATATGTATGCCCTAGAGGCCATTACTGTACATTGGATGTATATTGTAGTGGATGCTGGGACATATATAGGGAGGACTTTCTTGCTCGACATGATAGTATTCTATCTGGTTACTCTTTATCTTAACGTGTACACTGATTGTCTCTCTGTTACATGCTGGTAAAGCCCTTAGGATGTGTACTTGACTACCTGGACTATGATGCGGATCATACTAGTGGGGACATGGTAGTCCATAAGTACATCCTTCAAGGTCCCTAGTCGAGGGTATATCGAGACGGGGCATCGATATACCAGAGTAGACTAGCGTATACCTTCTCGACCCATACAGATGGGTGATGGATGATCCCATATCCATTGGTGTTTGACATCGGAGATGATATACGGGTGCTCAGTGGAGACTGGGTACACTGTACGGACTCGCCGAGAACTCCCAGATGGTATTATACCTTACGTCAGATGGCAGTTCTCTGGTGACACTGGTACAGAGTAGTCTGTTGACCCGAGATCGTCATAGAGTCTTGTATGGTTCCCACTGTGCTTTAATTTCCACCTTACCACGTCCAAGAGGGCGTGCAAAACGGTGGTTTTTGGGTACAGTCCCGAATCACATGGAGGCAATGAGCGATAGGAGGGGATTCGTCTCTCCCGGTATAGGGAGTTGATGTTGCGCTGTGTTCAATTGGCTATAACTGGAAATCCCTGGCCAGGGTTGCTGAGATTTACTGGTAAGTGTTACCTGTAGTTTCTCAAATTGTTATAGACCTCATATCGACACGACTTATCGAGCTATTGGGGTCTGACGTTTACCACCCCTAGGCGAGATATACGACATATCAGACGAACAGACCGGACTGTACGGTAAGTGTTACTGGTTGGATTCACAAGAGTGTGAGCGGGCTTGCTCGTCGATCTTCTCATCGCTCAATACCCGGGTGGCCGTTATGTTTAGCAGACTGCTTGCGGCTTGTGGGTGATTGATATGATCATCATTTGCTGCCGGCGTATTGACGAGTCTTTAGAGTCCTACACAGAGGTTTCCTGCTCAAGCAAAACGAAATAGGAGCGCATATGAGATATGTGCGGGACCGAGAATGATACCAGTATGTGATACTGTATTCGATTCTCGCGATTTGTGACATTGATCGGTTATATGCGATATAGCCGGGTTATCGGATCAAGTGTTGATTCGATAAGTTGTTACTGTTAATATTAGTCGGTTATATGCGATATGACCGGATCATTAAATCAAGTGTTGATTTAATGATTTAATGCATAATTATATATTTGATATATTACTTTGCATTAACTAGTATTGGTTCACTTTAAATGGATTTTCTCACTTGGATTGTGCACATTGTATATGTGATATACTTTTGTACACAAGTTTGTATCATGTTTGATGATACATGCTAACTTGAGCATGTGTAAAGATTAAACCATGGTTGTGTGATGGTTAGGGTTTTCCTTTCATTTTCTTATTCATTTATTTATTGATTTATTCTTTATGGAAAATGAAAAGCATAAAGAGAAAAATGGTTGCTAACTTTGTTTGTATTATGAAGCTTCATGAAGCTTTGACTTAGTGACCATTTTGTCTCATGCTTAACCCTAACCATTCCACTTAACCCTAGTCTATTCTCTACACCTAACTAAGGTTAGCATATGATAAGTATTGATTTTATTATTCATTTTAGATATACTTATCATAAGAATATCATCTTCTTCTTCTTCTTCAAGATGAAGAACCTTGATTGCATCAATGGTGATTGATGAAAATGAGTGAATAATCCAATTCTAAAGTGAACCCACTTCCTATTTCTTCATCCTCTACCTCTTGCCAAGTAGTATAGGGTGTTTCCTTCATAAGTTTTCATGGCTTGGTGAAGGTGGAGCTTGATCTAGTAATGCCTCGACGTAGATCATCTTCGGCATCGTCGTCGATGACCTAGCCCGCTTTTTCTCCGTTGAAGCCGATGCTAGAGTCATGGTTCGATTTGGACAGCGGAGAGGACTTCATCATGGAGCTATGGAGGTGGAGAAACGGATCTACAAAGGTTGTATTTCCGTTCTTTTAGTTTAGTTGTAAACTAGTTGCTTTGGTCGCCTAAACTTCTAGCCAACGATCCATATTAGGGTTTCTCGGCACCGTAATTTTTGAAATTGGCATGGTTGATGCCTTGTGAGACCTCTTGAGAGTGCCTAGGATCCCTACACTACTACCACGGCCCCTCTCAATGGGTCGTCCAATTCCAACTCCTCGGTCTTCACCAGGCTGAGCCTGAACTCCGATGGGCCTGCCAAGAAGTCCATGACCCCTGAAGTAGCTATCCCGAGGAGGATAGCCATCTCTGCTCCTGAAGTCGTCAAGGTGGCTTCTCCTGCCAAAGAGTCGGTCTTTACAACACCGACTATTCCGGCTCTCGTTCCTGCTCGAAGGTCCGTCTTTGACAGATTGGATACCGCTACTCAAAATATATCAGTCTTTCAGAGGCTGGCACCAGCAGCGCCTCATCTAGACAGGGGGAAAGACAAAACCATCCCCGTTGCCGAACCAGCCCCAACAGCTCGACACGCTCGACGTCGCCACTGGCGCCGAGTATGGAAGGCCGGGGGCAACTCCCCCTCGGGGCTAACTCCACCAGCCCCAACGGTGGAAATTGATGCTGCTGTTCCAACCGGGAACAGTTTTGAATTGCTGAACAGGGTATGCAGAAATTCGCCAACTGCGGTGCTCAAAAGATCTCCTCCACCGGTAGAGACCGTCATGGAAGCAAAACCAGAAAAGCCAGAGCAGCCCTCTCAACGTCTGTCCTCCAAAATCTACAAGGTCTGGCGACGAGTTCAGGACTCAGTACTCATTCGAGATCACTCTCAGAAGAGGGTGAAAGTTCAGGAAGAAAGGAACCGTCCAATCAAACCGCAAAGGACGACAACCACCTAGGTTCCCGCTACAACGGCTCCCTCAACGTCAACTGCCCACAAGAGGAGAAGGCCGGAGAAAATCCCCACGCTTGCGGCAAATGTCAAAGACAGTAAGCCTAAACGCCCCAAGTCCGGAGGCGTTGTGGTGCACACCGTCTACATGGCGTCCGGGAAAGAGGACAGCCGTATATCCACAGGTCATAGACCACTTACGCGATCGGTGACTAAAGCTCAGGAGCAGCAGCAGAAGCTCCAAGAAATGATGACTGCGATGGCCGCACTCACTGGGCCAAAAGAAAGCCCCGAAGCATCCTCGGATCAACGCCAGGAGCAAGAAACTGACGCCGAATTCCTTCGGAGAATACTGGAAAAGAAGGATAAAGAGGCTGCGGAACAAGCAGCCAATATACAACGAATGGCCCTTCTGTTCCAGGATATGGTGGGTATGATGATCCAGCAGGATCCCCCAGCGGAAGATCCTCCGATTGTCCTTGAAGATGATAGGGGAGAAACGTCAAATCCACCTCCGGCTCTTTCAGCAGCCAAGGAGAAAACAATTTCCAAAGCTGCCCTGGATGACTACATTGCTCAGCAAATACGAGTCCACCAGGCAATTGAGGCAGCTGGCCAAGTCGTCAAAACAGGACGACCGTATCCCAGCTGGTACGATCAGATCAAATACCCGCCGGGCTACATGATCCCGAAATTTCATGTCTACAAGGGGACAGGCAATCCCCATCAACATGTGGCCCAGTTCAGGGCTCTCTGCGGCAACACCGGCGGTGACGACAAGCTCTTGCTTCGCCAATTCGTCGGCAGTTTATCGGAAATGGCATTTGAGTGGTATTCCGAACTTCCGAATGACTCCGTCAAAACTTTCGCTGAAATGGAGTTGTTGTTTACCCAGCGTTTCGCAAGCGCCAGCAAACGCACCCCGATAACAACTTTGATTAATGCAAGAGTGAAGACGGGTGAAACTTGGGTCCAATATGCAATCCGATGGCGAAACCTGTGGTCGAAGTGCGAGCAGCGCATCGAAGAAGCACCAGCGGTGGGCATGTTCGTGGGCACTCTAGACCCTCATGCAACTATTTCACAGTTCATGATGTTCTTTAAACCGACCATGTTCCAGGCTTTAATTGACAAGCTAGCCCAGATGGATCAAATGGGTCACAGACCGTCTCCCCCGAAGCCAGAACCGCGGAACGACAAGGGTAAAGGGAAGGCGACCTTCGTTGCGAACACTCAACAGCAGCCTAGTGCCCCAAATCTAGCAGATCAATTGGAAGAGAGACGACGGTATTATAATGAGAAAATGAAGCACCCTTACTCATTCCCGCGGGATAAGACGAAGAGGCTATTCGAGCTGGCTGTGCACAACAGGCTTATTAACTTGCCGAATCCAAGACGACCGCCGCAACCCAGCGAGGTGAATAACCCCAATTACTGCCCTTACCATCAAACGGTAAGTCACCCGATCGAGGATTGCTTCGTCTTTAAGGGATGGATCGATGATCAATACCTACAAGGCAAGTTTTCGTTGTCCGAGAAGTGGAAGGTAAACCCACCACAATCGCACACTCCAAAGAAGACGGACACACCGGGAGCAAATTGTTCTTTCGTTGAAGAAGCTCCATGGGAGATCGTGCTTTCAGCCAAAACCAAAAGGATGCTGAATGATCTTCATACATGCCCAGCGATCAGGTGGAAGATCCCGCTTGAACCTCAAGTCATCGAAGGGATGCTGAAGCCGCGTCCAACTCCAAAGATCGGTGGTGATATCCCCAACACTCACACCCAGCCGTCGAAATCTGCGAAAAAGAAGAAGAGATCCAAAAAGCCCGTGAAGCCTGGCGACAAGCGCATGGACTTGCAGAAACAGATTGATGCGCTGGAAGAATATAATCAGAAAGCGCGGACCCCCATCACGCTCCAAGAGTTCCTCAGCCACGTCCTTAAGGACGAAAATGATGGGGAAGACTCGTCAGATGGATCTGGGGATTACGTAGCAAGTTGCCATGTGATCTCTCATTCATCGCTAGACAGTGAAGAAGCACCCTGCACAGAAAGACCGGGGGCAGAGCCTGAGTCGGAACTTGTGCGGCCGTCAGACGAGATGATCGACGCCTTTCTGAATGAGATTCGTCTGAAAAGTAAAGCCGATCGAGAGCGTGAGATGGCCATATCGGAAGGATCCAAACGCCGGCGACTAGACGAAAGAGTCGAAGCACTCCCGCCAAATCAAAAGACATCCGAGGCGGATAAAAACAGATTCAAGACGGGGAAAAGGTTTGCTAAAGCCATATCAATGGGAATGAAGCTACCGCCCTCGGAAGAAAACACTCTCGGTGGAGCAGAGATGCATCCTAATTACTGCTCATATCATCGAAAGATCTCACACCCCACCGAGGAGTGTGGCGCTTTTAAAAGATGGTGGAAGGGATATGTTGCTCACCTTCAACATTTTAAACGGATGAAGCGCAAAACTCGTCGGGAGCAAAGGAGTGCGGCTGAAGAGCATAAAAGAAATACTGGCAACTGTCGCACAGTCAACGCCGGGGGATCACAGGTTCTCACCTTTGGGAGCGACTCTGATAAAGAAATGGCTCTTGGCCCTCTCTTTAAAGAATCCATCTTATGGAAAGAGAGAGAACCAGCGGCCTGCAAAAACATTCAGCTGCGCAATCGCACGCTTCCAGAAAAGAATCTCGGACCCGCAGCTAGAAAAGATAAGGGAAAGGAAAAGGTTGCTGAGGATATCGCTTTAGATGACCAAGTCATGAAAGAGCTGACTGCCAAGGACCCGCCCAAGAAGAGTAAGGTGGACTACAACATCCTGGCACACCTGAGGAAGCTACCCTCTCAGCTCAGCATTCTCGACGCCCTCTTATTATCAAAAGAAGCGAGAGATTCATTAATCAAGGCGCTGCAAGAGCCCGAGCAATTCCAAGCCTTCCTCGCCGAAGAAAGGATGAAAGATGAACTGGAAGAAGTGCACACGGCCGATGTCACGTTCAGTGATGAAAACCTTCTCCTTGGGACGTGCGACCACAACCGTCCCCTATATGTCTCTGGATACTGCCACGATATCAAGATAGGCAAAATCCTGGTTGATAATGGGTCCTCCGTCAATCTCCTTAATATTCGGGTGTTGAAGGAAATCTGCATGAGCGTTCAACACGTCGCTCGTGATAAAATTACCATCTCCGGTTTCGATTCTCAGTCATCATGGACTCTCGGATCTGTAATACTGACATTACGCTTTGGACTACTCGTCACGGATATTAAGTTTCACGTCATTGACGCCAAGACCTGCTACAACGCCTTGCTCGGTCGTCCTTGGTTACACGAGTACAACATCATCCCTTCTACGCAACATCAGTGTATGAAGTATTTCAGGGATGGTCTCGAGTATACCGTAACAGGAGAGCTGAACCCATTCTTCGTGAACGAAGTCCGCAAGTACAAAGATGCAAAGTACTTTTTGCCAGATTTCGAGGACACGGAGAGGTGTCGCAAACCGGAGAACAAAGCCGCCGCCACCATTCCTGTTTTCGGGAGTGATACCGAAGAAGAAGAAGAGATAGTTTACGCTGGGCCGTCTCGACACAACAACGCGGGACCGTCCGCCCCCATATTGGTCTTCGGAAGTGACTCGGAAGATGAGGTTAATGCTGTGTTCTCCAGCCAGCCGTCAATACCAGTACTCCCTGGTGATAATCAGAGTTTGCAAATTACCATGATTCCGCAGAAGCACTACAAAGATTTTGACGCACTTGAAGCTTACAATGTGCAAGACCTGCAGACATTTTATGTCCCTCCCAGGCAAAAAGGTGAAAGGGCAATCCTATTCTATCGGTCCACGGAAACAAGAGTGGAGAAAGAAATCTGGAACGGCGCGGATTCTACACTTGACAGGCTCCAACCCATCCGTCTGCCCAGATACTACACGAACGGACTAAAAAGGCTGTTGAAGCACCAAGGGGTACCTTTAAAACAGACTATTCGACAAGCTCGGTTCTACAACAGGATTTGGGATGTCTCTGGGACTCGGCGCAAGTTGCTCAACGGGAGAATGGAAACACTTGGGCTTGGATATGTGAAATCTGGGAAACGGGAATGAGTCCATGGTAGCTACGCCATATATAACTTCGATGAAGAAGAGGACGCCCTGTCAGAAAATGCCGACCCAGCACCAAAACAAGATCCTCCCATCAAAATGCCGAGTCCGTCATTTGAAGAACGAATGGACAAGCTTATCAAGGAAGCGGGTCAGAAAGTTCGAGACGACCATAACCGCGAAATGGCCATCTATGAGAAAGCCAGGATGCAACGCCTTCTTCAACAGGCTGCGATAGATGAAAATGTTACTCCCTGTCAACCTGTTGCGCAAAAGGCCCGACGCAGGGGCAGAAACAAGTCAAAGAGCGGAAAAGGGATTCGACAACGAAAAAGCGGGACCAAAAAAGTCACGTGATCGGGAATTGGGCGGTCCGGATTTGTCCCTCATGAAGAAGATGAGTCGAGCATATTCTTTCCCTCAAGACAAGACAAAGAAGATACTTGATCTCGCTTTAAAACATCAAATGATTACACTTCCGGAGTCCAAACACCCCGAGCAAGCTAACGAGGTCTCTCATCCGGGCTATTGCTCTTATCACCGAGCAATAGGACACCCTCTCGAAGACCGCTTCACCTTCAAGAACTGGGTTGAAAACCAGTATCAGCAAGGCAGGTTTGCTCTATCCAGCAGCTGGAGGATAAGTCCGCCACAGAAGCACGAACCAAAAGCCGCGCATACAGCGAGGACAGACCCAGACCTACATCGGTCCTGGAAGCATACTCGTACTTGTCATATGATAACGATATCAAAAGAAGAGCTCGAGGATATGGATGACCTTCCCTGGTGCTTCGAAAAAAATAATGACGAGGTGATTACAGAATTCCCGCCGGTGCCGAAAGAGCTGGAAGAAGGAATCCATACAACTGCAGATGAGCTCAAGAAAATTGAGCTGGGGACTACAAGCGACCCACGGCCGACATTCGTCAGCGAGCTGCTGTCTGAAGAAAAGGTGGCTGCACTAAAAGACGTGCTTATGCAACATAGAGACTGCTTCGCATGGAACTATTCCGAGATACCAGGATTAGACCCAGAGATTGCTGTCCACAAACCGGCCATATCCCCGGACATCAAGCCAGTCAAACAGGCGCCGAGAAGAATGCGGCTCGAGCTTGAGATGAGCATCAACGCCGAGGTCAAGAAGCTAATCGACTCTGGCTTCATCCAAGAGGTTCAATACCCTGATTGGATCGCCAACATTGTCCCAGTGATGAAGAAGAATGGAACAGTGCGCATATGTGTAGACTTTCGGGATCTCAATAAAGCATGCCCGAAGGATGATTTCCCAGTGCCAGTCACCGAGCTGATGATAGATAACACGTCCACTCACGAGGTTTTCTCCTTCATGGACGGCTCATCAGGATATAATCTGATAAAGATGCATCCTGAAGACCAGAAGCACACCGCTTTCCGGACCCCTTTGGGTATATTCTGCTACAAGGTTATGCCCTTCGTTCTAAAGAACGCCGGTGCCACCTATCAAAGGGCCATGACGAAGATCTTCGATGACCTTATACACGAAATCGTCGAATGTTATATCGACGACCTCGTGGTTAAGAGCAAATCATACAAGAAGCATTTAGAGCATCTGAAGACCGTATTTCAACGCCTTCGGCAATTCAACCTGACGATGAACCCTCTCAAGTGGGCATTCGGAGTTTCCTCGGGCAAATTCCTAGGATTCATCGTCCGATACCGAGGTATCGAGATAGATCTGTCAAAGATCAGGGCGATCATGGAAATGCCTCCACCAAGGACTCTCAAACAATTGCGGTCTCTCCAAGGGAAGCTCTTTCGTTTGGGATCACAAATGCCAGAGCGCACTAGACGAAATCAAGCAGTACTTGCAGAATCCACCAGTGTTGGCTGCTCCGGACAAGGGAAAGCCTCTCATTCTTTATACAACCGCCTTCGAAGGTTCCTTAGGCGCATTATGGGCATAAGAGAACGACCAAGGAAAAGAAAGAGCTCTTTATTACTTAAGTCGAGTTCTCCTGGGGGCAGAAAGCAACTACTCCCCCATCGAAAAACATTGCCTGGAATTGATCTTCGCAATAACAAAGCTCAGGCACTATGCGTTGGCGCATGAAGTCCGTCTCATTTCGAAGGTAGACCCCCTTAAATATTTAATGTCGAAGGCCATATTAACAGGGAGACTTGCTAAATGGGCCTTGCTCTTAATGGAGTTTTCGATAACCTACCAGCCTCTCAAGGCAGTGAAAGGCCAGGCCATCGCCGACTTCCTCGCTGAGCATCCGATACCGGCCGACTCCCCTTTGAATTGCGAACTGCCAGACGAGCACGCATTCGATGCAATCGACGGTGGTGGTAACCGATGGGAACTTTATTTTGATGGAGCGTCTTCCGTAAAGAAGCGCAAGCAAAGCACCCCTATAATTAAATCGGGGGTAGGCCTCATCTTCGTAACTCCACAAGGAGGGATAATGCGCTTTGCCTTCTCCTTAACAGAGCCGAGGACGAACAATGAATCTGAATACGAGGCTTTGATAGCAGGCCTTGAGATCGCCATCGACATGGGAATTGAAAACCTCCTTATATACGGAGACTCCCAATTGGTCGTTAGTCAAGTAAACGGCGACTACCAAACGTGCAAACCAGAGTTGGTGAAGTACGGCGAAAAAGTGCAACAACTGTTGACCCAAATTCCTTCCTACACTTTGGAAAGCATACCGCGTGGGGAAAATAGCAAAGTGGACGCGTTAGCCAAGCTCGCTAAAGAGCTAGCCGACGAGAACCTCGATGACGTAAGGATCGTGATACAAAGCCGTCGAGTCCTCGCACCGGCGGAAATATCTTCGGAATCATCCGAGGAAAAGGAAGTGACCGAGAAGACGGCCCTGCAAGTAAAAGACCAGGAAAAGGCTGAGGATTGGAGAGAAGTATTTATAAACTACTTCAAATCCCGTCGAACACCTGAAGATGTGTCCTCAAGACATCAGCTTATGAAACGAGCTCTGTCTTTCGCCTTCGTCAACGATACTTTGTATAAGAGATCGTTTGATTCCCTGTGGTTGAGATTTCTGGGACCTGAAGAGGCAAAAAGAGTCATCCAAGAAGTTCATGACGGACTCTGCGGTTCTCACCAAGCAGGCCCGAAAATGAAGTTAAAGATTAAACGGATGGGTTATTATTGGCCCACGATGATTCAGGACTGCCTCGAGTATGCGAAGCAATGCCACTCATGCCAGATCCATGGGGACTTCATCCATCAGCATCCAAATCCACTACATCCAACGGTGGCTAGTTGGCCATTCGAAATGTGGGGGACTGACATAATCGGCCCCATCGAACCAGCATCGTCCAGGGGACATCGATTCATTTTGGCGATGACTGATTACTTCTCCAAATGGGCAGAAGCAGTACCGCTGAGGGAAGTGAAAACGGAGAATATCCTACATTTCTTCAAGACGCACGTCATTTATCGGTTTGGAACTCCGCGACGGATCATCTCCGATAACGGGCCAGCCTACAGAAGCCACAAGATCAGCCGCTTCGCGCAACAACACAACATAGACTGGAGATATTCCTCAGTTTATAATCCCCGAGCTAACGGTCTTGCCGAGGCTTTCAACAAGACCTTGACGAAGATCGTGAAAAGGACGGTGTCCTGAAATAAGGACTGGCACGAGAGACTGCAAGAAGCTCTCTGGGCATATCGAACTACGTTCAAAACGCTCACGAACACAACGCCATACACGTTGGTATTCGGTACAGAAGCAGTACTCCCCCTCGAGATAGAATTACCTTCTCTACGAGTGGCAGTCAATTACGAGCTGACGGACGAAGAAAATGCTCACCTTCGGCTTGAGGAGCTTGATGCCCTTGATGAAACCCGGCTCATAGCGCAACAAAATCTGGAGGCTTATAAAGCAAAGATGACGCGCTCATATGAAAGATTAACCAGGCCGAGGACATTCCGCCAAGGCGAACTCGTGCTAGTGGTCAAAAGACCTATGATCCCCAATCGCGCCAAGCGGGGAAAATTCGAGTCGAACTATGAAGGCCCGTACATCATAGACAAGGTCTACCAGGGTGGAGCCTATCTACTCATGGACATGCATGGCGAAAGACCTCTCCGGCCAATAAACGGTAGCTTCCTGAAGAAGTACTACGCTTGACGAGTCATGGCTTAGGTTATGATAGATGGCGACGACTATGTCCGCTCGCTATCTTCCTCAGCCCAAACTCTTTAAGTAGTAACCGGCTTACATAACAACGGACCGAAGCGTCCTTAAACTAACAACGGACCGAAACGTCCTTAAACTAACAACGGACCGAAATGTCCTCAAACTAACAACGGACCGAAACGTCCTTAAACTAACGATGGACCACTATGTCCTAAAACTAGCTGTTGACCGAGACGTCGATAAACTACGGTGAGTTGCAGCATCCCAAAGCTGATACTAAAATAAAAAAATAAAAAAAAAGAAAGAATAAAATAAAACGGTATGTCCATAAGCAAAATGGGCACGGATGAAAACCCAAAAGGGCTCCGTGAGTAAAAACAGCAGGGCTACCGGCGAGTGTTTGTGAAAATCTGAAAGGGCGCAACCTCGTTAGAAAAATAAAAAGAATAAAAGAAAAAAAAAGAAGAAAGACGGTATGTCCATAAGCAAAATGGGCACGGATGAAAACCCGAAAGGGCTCCGTGAGTAAAAACAGCAGGGCTACCGGCGAGTGTTTGTGAAAACCCGAAAGGGCGCAACCTCGTTAAAAGACACTTGCAGGGTCCTCTCGACCTTGTAAGGAGAAACCACCTGCGTGAGATCCTTATGACTCACAAGGGAGCAACACACTTAGGAGTCCTCACGATTTCTAAGGAGAAATTACACTTACGAGATCCTCACGACTTGTAAGGAGAACGCTCTTATGAGACCCTCACGGCTCATAAGATTTGAAAGTCTTAAGTTACAGAGACCTGAACCTGTTCTTAAGCAACCCCCAAAATCTTCGATATTGCCCTACAAGCGGCTCAATACTGACCCTTGTATACAATCCACGGGCGCGAATAAACATTTACCTAACCGAGTCCCATTCGTGACTGGGGATATGTTCGCACGGTGAACAACCCTTGTGAGTCCTCTCGACTTATAAGGAGAAAATCCTTTTGTAAGATCCTTACGACTTACAGGAGAACACACACTTAGGAATCCTCACGATTCCCAAGGAGAAAACACACCTACGAGATCCTCACGACTTGTAGGGAGAAATACCTTTGTGAGACCCTTACGGCTCATGAAGTCAAAAGCCTTAGTCAACAGGACCCTAACCCTGTTTACTAAGCCACCTTTGTTTGACTCGACAGTGGAAAATGATGATTCGCTCCTGGCAATATCCCAGTTGTAGCGATGCTGATGCCTAAAACGGTATCAAATTCCGAGTCCTTTCATGGAAAATGATGATTCGCTCCTGGCAATATTCAAGTTGTAGCGATGCTGATGCGGAGATTGGCACCAGATTCCAAGTTCTACACTCGCGATAAAAATCAGCGAGCTAAAATGCATATGAAATAGCCGAAATGATGGGGCAACTTGCAATAAAAAGTAGCAAGTAAAAATGTATGCATGAAAAATAGCCGAAATGATTGGGCAACTCGCAATAAAAAGCAGAGAGTAAAAATAAAATAAATAGCCGAAATGATTGGGCACCGCGAAAATAGCCGAAATGATGGGGCAATTGCCACCTTCGCGATATAAAAGCTGAAATGATAGAGCATCGCGGAAAAAGAAATAAAATAAAAATGAAGTTTATGCCCTACAGGTGATGTTACATCAACCCATGGATACAATCCAGGGGCGCAAACGAAAAAGGGAGCATACTCTTCCCCCCCCAGGTTTCATCAGAAGAAGAGGCCAAGTCTCGACGGACCACAAATAACCTAGAGATCGTCTCAACACTCGTCTCATTACAGCAGACACAACATCAAGCAAAGCGGAACAGCGGCAATTCCCAGTTCCACGACTCGGCGGCGTACAGCCGACTGAGAGTCAAAATTCCGATTTCATGAAATGCAGACAAAGTCAAAATTCCCGGTCACGTGAAACACGGATAACGTCACTCTTTGACCCCGTGGAAAACGTCCAGAGCGGAGCCTGGTCCTCGCCGAACACGGCAGTGAACCCGTGGGAAGCATCCAGAGCAAAATTCCTGGTCATGTGGAACGCGGATAACGTCACTCTTTGACCCCATGGAAAACGTCCAGAGCGGAGCCTGGTCCTCACCGAACACGGCAGTGAACCCGTGGGAAGCATCCAGAGCAAAATTCCTGGTCACGTGGAACGCGGATAACGTCACTCTTTGACCCCGTGGAAAACGTCCAGAGCGGAGCCTAGTCCTCGCCTAACACGGCAGTGAACCCGTGTGAAGCATCTAGCGCAAAATTCCTGGTCACGTGGAACGCGGATAACGTCACTCTTTGACCCTGTGGAGAACGTCCAGAGCGGAGCCTAGTCCTCGCCTAACACGGCAGTGAACCCGTGTGAAGCATGTAGCGCAAAATTCCTGGTCACGTGGAACGCGGATAACGCCACTTTTTGACCCCGTGGAAAACGTCCAGAGCGGAGCCTGGTCCTCGCCGAACACGGCAGTGAACCCGTGGGAAGCATCTAGAGAAAAATTCCTGGTCACGTGGAACGCGGATAACGTCACTCTTTGACCCCGCGGAAAACGTCCAGAGCGGAGCCTGGTCCTCGCAGAGCACGGCAGTGAACCCGTGTGAAGCATCCAGAGCAAACGTCGGACTGTGGAGTCCTTAAAACGCACGGACTATGATGTCCTTAACCTCGACTGTAATTTCTTAAAACTAACGATCAACCATGATGATTCTAGACTGATTTTACCTTGGTTCAAGGGTACATCTCTTCACTCATTTGATATTTGTCGTTGTAATTCCTCAACGTCTTCAAAGAGGTGACGGGTCCCAGTAACCACACATCGGACTGTGGAGTCCTTAAATTCACGGACTATGATGTCCTTAACCTTGACCGCAACGTCTTAAAACTAACATCGGACTGTGGAGTCCTTAAAATCCACGGACTATGACGTCCTTAACCTTGACCGTGATGTCTTAAAACTAACATCGGACTGTGGAGTCCTTAAAATCCACGGACTATGATGCCCTTAACCTTGACCGTGATGTCTTAAAACTAACATCGGACTGTGGAGTCCTTAAAATCCACGGACTATGATGTCTTTAACCTTGACCGTGATGTCTTAAAACTAACATTGGACTGTGGAGTCCTTAAAATCCACGGACTATGATGTCCTTAACCTTAACCGGGATGTCTTAAAACTAACATCGGACTGTGGAGTCCTTAAATTCACGGACTATGATGTCCTTAACCTTGACTGTGATTTCTTAAAACTAACATTGGACTGTGGAGTCCTTAAACCCACGGACTATGATGTCCTTAACCTCGACCGCGATGTCTTTAAACTACGGTACCCTGGAAAACATCCTAGAGCAACCCCTGACCCCGTGAAATACGGATAATGGCAACTTCACCCATCACTTGCGGGTCCTCACGACCCGTAAGGAAGCAAATTCTCTTATGAGATCCTTACGACTTTCAAGGGAAAACACGCTTAGGAATCCTCACGATTCTTAAGGAGAAATTACACCTATGGGATCCTCTCGACCTGTAGGGAGAAAGACTCTTTATGAGACCCTCACGGCTCATAAAGTTGAAAAGTCTTAAGAGGCAGATCTTAACCCTTAATCCTAAGCCATCGTTGTCCTGCAAAGAGATCAAGATAGACTATCCGCAGAATACATTCAGTAAAAAGAGACACACCATTGAAAAAAAAAATACGTCTTTTATTCATCAACCCAAAATGGATACAAGGTACAATTAATGAAAGGACAAAAAATATATACTCTCATTCAGGAGTATGTACAAAAAATGGTACAAGTCTTCAGGCCGGCGGGCGATTTAGCAACTTCACTAGCTCATCCTTCTTTCGCTGGGTCACGGCTTCGTGATTGAGTATCGCCAGAAGACGGACCTCCGCCTGAGCCTACTGGACCTGATACGAGGCAAGCCGGCCTTCGAGCTTTTTCTCGGTAGCTTTATGAGCCTCAACCCTTTCGCGAGTGAACACGACAGCTTTATCGAGGGCCACCACCTCTTTGGTAGACTCTCGAAGTACTCGCCAGAGTTCATACGCTTTGTTGGCTTTGGCTGTAAGTTGGCCTGGAGCTCGTGCAGCGCCTTGGAGGCCAGCTCCCTCTCCGAGAATTTACGGTCGAACCTCTTCTCGCACGACACCATGTTCGCCGCACACCGCTCTATCAGCCCTCGTAAGCCCGCTTTTGCAGCCGCAGCCTTTGAAATGTGACATGCACGCTCAAGACCGTATAAACAAGCCTCCATTCGACGGCAATAGTCGATCTAAAGCACGCGCACATCACCTGGTATAAGAAGCAACAAGAAAAATTTCCGATGTATCTCCTATCGAGCATGCATTCGCAACTATATGAATATTCGAAAAGAAATGATACCCGAAGCTCTGATGTGCATGCAACATGATGATAGTGTTCGCAGTTAAAGAAAGTTCTCATGGGAAGAATACGAAGATCATTCATGCAAGCAAGGCACACATACGAGTACCCAACATACATGAAGATTCAGCATAAATCATGCAAAAACTAATTATAGAAAGAGTACATTGATTTGAATATACTACGCTAGCGGGAAAAGGTCACCAAACAAAGGATCAGTAGCACAAGGGTTAACAAAACAAAGAACAAAATTCTCCATCTCTCTCTCTCTGCTTTCTCCAACACATCAAAGCGACGGTTCTCGCGAGGAGTCGCTCCCCACCGATCGGCGCCATGTTCGTCCGCAAAAGCAGACATAACAGCCCGCCGGGCTCTTATTTGGCTCAACAGGTGAACTGAGCGATCTTTCAAAGCCTGGGTAATCAGGCACGCTTCGTGAAAACCCTCGATTTTTTCTTCAGCCGCGTCAAGCATCACCAGGGTCATCTCCGCCGGGTGAGGAGGGATGTCGGCAAGCACGGCAGCGAGAATCATCCGGAGCCAGAGGGATCCCATCGGGAGGGGGGACCCCCTATGGATCGAGAGTTCATATGTCGCTGAGTCGCATTCTTCATCGGTAAGGAGGGGATCCACCAATCGTGCAGCAAAGCGAGGAATCATCTCCTCGATAGGCACTTCCCACGGCTGTCGACGAGCATGAGGGCGGTTGCAGGCCATGGCACCCAGTTGTTTCCTTAAGATAAATCACACTAAATTGAGAATAAATTTCTCTGTGAAGAGAAAAAGAAGGCCATGACCTCAGGTTATAAAGAGGGGCATTAAATGCTGCGCACGGAGAATACTGCATGGTGGGACTATTTCCGAGGCCCAAAAAAGGGAAAGCATTGGAAATTAAGGAGATGGGACTATTTCCAAGGCTCATTTTCAGCATTAAATGCTGTACACAGAAAATATGGCATGAAAAATTAAACAGCCCCATAAAAAGGGCCCTACGTGTGGAGCACGTAAGCATCAAAGTGAAATAGTGCCTTACACGCTATACGCATCAGCAGCAACAATAGCAAAAATGACAAAATCCCACAAAAAAGGCATGCAAACACAGAAGGGCACGATAAAACTTATCGTTCATACTTTAAAAGTTCATACAAAATAAAAAGAAGCGATTACAACGGTAAGACCTCAGACGCAGGGCATGGATTGAGAAACTCAAACTTAACTTTGTCCAAGATCTTCCAGGCGTTTCGAACCATCCTAGTATGGTTTCTCTCGCAATCACAAGCATCGGGGTCCTCACGAATGTCCTCCACCCTCCGATAGGCAGCAAATATGGCTGACTGCTGAAAGGCCTGGTTCAAGAGATCAATAAGGTTGCCTCGCCTTCTCTTCGAGATTAGGCTCATCAGATACACCGAATGTATCTTATCCTCGGCGATGTCCAATGCCCTGAGCGGTACGCCGGTGTAAAAGAGAGGGAGCGCCTCCCAGACCGCCAGCATGATAAGTCTCAGAAGAGAAGAGCGACGAGGGAGTAGCCGACCATTGTACTCGTCGAAGCGGCTTATGATCTCAGCACACTGAGCGTTGGTGAACTCCTGGTTCTGACTCCGACCCAGTGCACGAATATTCCCATAAGAAATGATTTCGTCAAGATCATACATATGGGCATCCATAATACCTGAAATAAAGATCATGAGAATTTATTGTAAATTTCGTCTTCTCGGTTGCGAAAGAGAACTCAGGGCAAGGAAAACCCAAGAAGTCCCCTGGGAAGAACTTAGTTCCTCATAGGAATTAAATTCCTTTTTGAAAAAGGGAATTAAATTCCCAGAAATTTTTTGTTCCAGAGCCAGAGCTCCTTGAGGATGGAATTAAATTCCATGGAAGAGACAGACGCCACCAACGATCCCTAAAGATCAGAGAAACTTTATAAGATCCAGTATTTGAAGATTAGATGGTTTTCTGTTAAGGAACTTAAAAATGGGTTCTTGTCAAAAGGGAAAACCCTTAGTATGGATTGGAAATCTAGTGAAGGTTTCTGTGAAAGTTCTTCATTCGTTCAAGAGCATTACCTGAAGAGATGGGTCTTTCTTCAACAGAGTTAAACTCTAGAAATTTGCAAGACAGAGAACTAAGCTCTGAGGACGAAAATTAAATTCTCAAAAGAAAAGTTTGCAAGGAGGAAGATGAATAAAGTGGAGTCTCTTCTGAAAGGACATTGGCATTTATAGGATGGGATGGAAAACGTTTCATCTACCCTACTCCCAAGGCAGATCCAACGGTCACAAAAGTGACAGCGTTGCACTCACGTGCAGACACGTGAGAGCAACGCTGTGGGGGCATTTGTTCCCTGATTAAAAATCAGGAAAAAGGTTCAGAAGAGGCATCACGTGCTCACACGTGACCAGTGGTCACGTGTTGGCACGTGATGGTTAAAGCAGCGGCAAAGGACAGAGCGCGGAAGAAGAGTCCCTTTAGGGAGTCGCGTACTTGCACGTGACCGGGGTCGCGTGCTCACACGTGACCAAAGGTCGCGTGGCAACACGTGACTGGCTTTAAAAGCCCTGCTGTTCAACAGAATTAAATTCTGAATAAGATCATTTAAATGTTTCCAAAATGGAGAAGAATTATGTAAAACCGTTGGATTAAGAATCTGAGGGTGATTAAATATCACCAATTTATGGAAAAATCTTGGACATGGAAAGATTTCCCCTAAATCTCACCGAAATAACAGAAGGAATATTTTTAGATTTAAAATCCAGCGGTGAATAAAATTCACCTAATAATCTAAAGGCCCGGATTAATGATGAAAACAAATCAAATCTTTCAATGAAACATTTACTAAACAGACTGATTCTTTTCCTTCTCCTATAAATAGGAGCCAAATGAGAGAGTTTTGGATAGAGAGAGAGAGATATAGAGCCTTGGAATCTTGAAAATTCAGAGAGAAAAGAAGGAAGAATTTGATTCTCTGCAAAGAAAAACCCTAGGTAAGAAAAGAAAGGGGAAAAAGGCTTCAAAAAGAGAATTTAATTATCAAAATAAAGAGTTTAACTCTTATATAAAGAAAATAACTTAGTTCTTTCTCTGGTGAAGATCTGCAAAGTGCACATCTCCCCATAGGTTGAGAATTTAATTCTTATTGGGTCGAGATCCTGTCATGCAGATCTAAAATATAGAGGAGGAATTGAGTTCTGAGAATTTAATTCTCACAAAATTATAGGAATTTAATTCCTCCAAGATAAAATTAGGGTTTAACCCTATATGAGAATTCAATTCTCCAAAATTATAGGAATTTAATTCTTTCAAAATGGACAGAACTAGGGTTTTACCCTAATTGAGAATTTAATTCTCTCAAACTCACAGGAATTTAATTCCCCTTAAAAAGAAATTAGGGTTTCACCTTATGCCAGAACTTAATTCTTTACATATATGGGAATTTAATTCCTACAGAAGGGAAATTAGGGTTTAACCCTTTCCAAGAATATAATTCTTTAAAAGAAAATGGGAATTTAATTCCTCTAAGATTATTGCTAGGGTTTAACCCTATGAAGAATTTAATTCTTAAAAAGATAAAGAGATCTTTAAACAGGCAAAGAACTAGGGTCATGTGTTCCCACGTGACCCCTGTAAAGATCTACAGAAAAGAACTTTGAGGCAACGCCTTACGTGCTCCCACATGACGGAGGAGAAAAAGCAAAGGGAATCCAAGCTCTGGGCGCTCTCACGTGCTACCACGTGACCCCTTGACAAAAGCTTTAACAGTCAAATACCCAAATCCCCATCACGTGTTAGCACGTGATGCTCTAGAATCAAATGTAGAAAGTATTCAATACTTTTAGCAGAACAAAATAAGATGAATCAGGGCGCTCTCATGTGTCCACACGTGACCCCTCTTTCTTTAGTGTTTGACACTAATTAGAGATCTTTATTCCCAGTGTTTAACACTGATCTTTCTTAGTGTTTAACACTAATTTGAAAACCCTATTGGCAGTGTTTAACACTGATTATTTCTAGTGTTTGACACTAAATCAAAAACTATATCTCCAGTGTTCAACACTGGTTGTTCTTTTAGTGTTTCACCACTAATTTGAGAATTTTACCTTTAGTGTTTAACACTTTCGAGCTTTAGTGTTTAACACTATTCCTAGCGAAGTTGGCTGATTTTTCAGAGGCAAAGCCTCCTCTTCAATGGACCAATAGAGGGCCAATATTCTAAACTTGAATGGACTTAGCCCAAGTTGGCCATAAGTCCTCAATTCAGACTTAACTGAGCCAATGGGCTCATAACATAATTAATTGGTCTTGGTTCCAAAACTGGGCTACAGATCATTTAATCTATCTTGGTTCAAGGGTACATCTCTTCACTCCTTTGATATTTGTCGTTGTAATTCATCAACGTTTTCAAAGAGTTGACGGGTCCCAACAACCATACATTTCACGGACTGTGGGGTCCTTAAACTCATGGACTATGATGTCCTTAACCTTGACCGAGATGTCTTAAAACTAACAACGGACCGTGGAGTCCTTAAACTCATGGACTATGATGTCCTTAACCTTGACCGAGATGTCTTAAAACTAACAACGGACTGTGGGGTCCTTAAACTCATGGACTATGATGTCCTTAACCTTGATCGGGATGTCTTAAAACTAACAACGGACTGTGGGGTCCTTAAACTCATGGACTATGATGTCCTTAACCTTGACCGGGATGTCTGAAAACTAACAACGGACTGTAGGGTCCTTAAACTAATGGACTATGATGTCCTTAACCTTGACCGCGATGTCTTAAAACTAATGATAGACCGTGGAGTCCTTAAATCCAAAAACTATGATGTCCTTAACCTTGAACGCAACGTCTTAAAACTAACATTGGACCACAATGTCCTTAAACTACCTACCGACCGCAATGTCACTAAACTAAACAATAGAGCCCCCAATTGCTCTCTTGTCGGATCTAAACGATCCCGTTAAGTTGATCTTAGTCTAAAATTAGACTAACGTGTCCTTAACGAACGTTTAAGTCGATCTTAGCCTCAAATAAGGCTAACGTATCCTTAAACACACACACCCCAAACCAAATCTAAGAAAGATACGAATTTGGACTAGTCCATGTCCTACGGGCGACGGCATAACTTAGTCTCCGTATACAATCCATGGGCAACCAAACACAAAACAAACACACACGACACGAAGTGACCATATGGAGAAGGAGAAAGTTGTTACCGCGGTGCGGTAGCGTAATTAACTGTAGGGGCCTGCGCCTGCAGGGAAGAGCATCCCCACAATCAAAAACCCCTCGAGCGAGGGGGAATCTGACGAAGTCTGCTACATCGGACACATCCGTTTAAACCTTCGATACACGGTGCCATAAATCAACTTGGCATCTTCGGAGAGGTGGACGGATATCACCAATTAGCATCTGCCCCGAATCTCAGGCAAGACGTCTCTGCGTCGCGCCGCCATTCGGAGGGGAACATATACCTATGAAGATGATTCACAAGAGAACACCAGCTCAAGAATTGGTTATGAAAGCATCTAAGGTTTATAGTGGATCAAGCTTGATGATGTGAACAATATTCATGAAAGAAATTATGGCTTTACCCTTTGGATGAGATGAACAGTTAGAATATTTTTTGTTGGAGTTAGAGAACTAATGGTGTTCAGTTTGAGAATGCTAAAGGGATTCCTATGTGTTGTGTTGTGTAGAGAGAGCATGAGGTGTTAAGAGAGAATGAGGAGGTGTCAAGGGTGAAGGTGGAGGTGTAAAGTGTGAAGGAGGAGGTGGAGGGAGTTGAGCATGGGTGAGGATGAGTTGTATGTGAGGGTTTAGACTTAGGTTAAGATATACCAACCACTAAAAGAATTTTAACAAAATAAAACCTCTCATGTTACCACTTGAATCCATGTAAAATAAAAGATATGAAATGATTAATCTATCACTTAAATATCATTAGCTTAATGTAAAATACAATGTCATGTTAAAATAATTAAAAATATCATTTTTATGATACCACACACTTTTATTCATATTTATCGAAATAACTACATTTTTCGGATATAATTTCGATTCCCAATTTCATAAGCGATATCATTTTTGTAAACTTATTAAATTCATATTTAAAATTATAAATTAATATTTATAATTTTCCAAATGTTACAGTAAGTATGTATGTGGGTGAAGTAGTGCAGAGTTAGGCTTAGGAAACAAGTTTAGGGTCCTTGTAGCCTAAGACTTTTTTCATCTTCATGAGCCGTAAGGGTCTCAAGAAGGTTTTTTCTCCCTACAAGTCGAGAGGATATCATATGTGCATATTCTCCCTAGAAATCGTGAGAATTTCTAAGTGTTCATCGCCTCCGTGAGTCGTAAGGATCTCACTCGGGTATTTTTCCTTACGAATCGTTGTTGGGGTCAAAATTTACACCCCGGTTGACCAAGTCAAAATCAAAGTTAACCCCAAGCCAAGTGAGCCCAAGCCCAGGTTAAGTGGGCCAATGTCCGGGTCGAACCCGAACATGAAGCGGCCGGCTTCCCCCATGCCAAAATAAAAATTTTGTAATAAATAGTTTTGGTGTATTTCTTTTATTTTATTTTATGAATAAATGTAAAAAAAATGGGCATAAAACCAAATTTTGTAAAACCTATGACTCATGTGCAAAAGAAATGAGCACATGAGGAATGGAATGGGCAAAATGTCATTTTGTAAAGCCCAAGGGGCTATATGTAGAATGTATAGCCTATAAAGGCAAAGATGGTGAAAATATCTCAAGAACTTTTTCTCTCAAAAATTAGGGTCTGCGCTCCTTCTCCTTCCTCAAGGTTCTAAAACCTTCTTCCCCTTTTTGAATTAAATCAAGAGTTTGACTCTTTCTTTTCTAAAAATAAATAGTTTTTCACCATCAAACCCTTGAAGGGGAACTCGGATCTTCCATCAGATCTTAAAAAGGGGAGATTTTGAATCCCACTCCCCTTTTCCTCCAAGATCCGGCCAACAAAGAGGAGGAAGAAGGAGACCCATCTCCGAAAATCACACTTTAGAAAAGACCCAAGGCTCAAAATAAGATCCAAGACTTAAGAGCGAAGAACCTATGAAGATTTTTGGGGAGTTCAACTCCAAGACCCAAATCCTCAAAGGAATTTAACTCCTAATCCAGATCATTTAGGAGTCTAACTCCAAATCTAAATATTTTGGAGTTTAACTCCACTCAAAATCCTCTTTTGGAGTTTTACTCCTATTTTCGGGGGTAAAAACCCTTTCTTTTCGCCGGTGTCCAAGCGTCCAGTGCCCACGTGCTGGGCACGTGAGGCGCCCAGCGCCCGCATGCTAGTCACGTGAGGCGCTGGCACCAACGCGTCCTATGGACGCTATTCTTCCCTTTTTTCATACATACACACTCTACAACACTGTCCCCGTTAGAAAAAATTTCTAACGGAGCGTTGCCCCGCACTCCGTAAGGGGGCTGCTAGCCCCATTGACCCCCAGCCCGCTATCCGGGTAGCGGGACCCCCATAAAAACTCTGCACGGCCCCCGATATATCCAAAACTCCTTCAAAACACAACACTGCATATTGAGTTCGCATGACCTATTTGACCCGTCAATCAGAGGTTCCCTCGCTCCAAAGGCGAGGGGTAATTAACGACAGCTTAGTCGGCGGCCACCGGAGATTCGGATACCCACAATCAATAAACCCCCGCATACCCTAGGTAGGGGGAATCTGTAGTACGCCTGAAAAGCGCGCGCGTATTCCCATCTCAATGGGGTGACGAAAAACACCCTACAGATTCTGGCACGCCTGGTGGGACCTTTCTCTCCTCCCATATCTCGGGTCAAGAGTTCATGCGAACTCATTTAACATATATATCGATGTTTATGCTGAAATAATGTTTTTCCATGCAGCAATCAACTTTCAACGACAATGTCTCCTAAGATGGATCCAGCTTCTGATGCGACCCCGATTCCGTACGTGGTGAAGATCAATGCTCGTGTGGTTCTCCCTGTAAGCCTCAATCGACAATGGGAGGAACTAGCCCGCCAGTTTGGTTCCATCATCATCTACCCTGCCGGAAGCGATCATCCGACAGAAATCCCGGCAAAACAGGTGGCCAAGCCGGTCTCAAGGGGCAAGAGGCCGAATGTTGTGATCGCTAAGGCACCACAACCAAAACTTAAGACGGTGTATGAACGACTCTCTGGTGCTCCAGCTGGGGGCAAGACTTTCGGTACAAAGGGCAACATCAAACCTTGCGGACGAGCTCTAGCGATGACTCCAACAAATGCACAATCAAGCGTATCTCCAAAGCCCTCCATCGCCCGGTCTACGACGGCTTCCCGAAGAGTCGTAACCAGCCAAGTGCTCAAAACAGAAAGGCTGAGACAGAAGCGGCTCAGGTATCAAGCCAACAAGAGGGCCAGGACTCCGGCCAAGTGCAATCTTGTGAGATTCCAAGAGCAGAGTCATCCTGCGACGTCGGCTGAGTTGACCGTAAAAGTCAGCAATTCTTTCGAACCTCTGAAGTGGGTTCAGAAAAACGCCATGATCGCTAGAATTAAGAAGACGGTGGTCCGAATGATGTTGCAAAGAGACGTGTCCCAGCCCCGTCAGAGAAAGCATGACACCATCTCTTCAAGTGTCTATCAGGCACTCTGTGCCGCGCGAAAGCAGCGGGGCAAACCCAAAAAAGAAGCGCAAGCACTATTCAAGAACTCGATCAGGCCAGCCGCTTTCAGTCAATTTCCCGTTACCGAAACAGGAGGGACACGACAGCGATCCGTGAAATCGGCTGCCAATAATAAAAAGATGGCCGGATATGTTATCCATACGGTCTATATGGCGGGTGCGCGTCCTAGTGACAACCTTCGCAGCAAAAGCAAGGATGGGGCCACCACATCCGAAGCCTTATCTGGCTTGAATATGGTTGCTACTTCCCAAGAACAGCCGCCTCCGCTGGATAATGAAAACCCTCTCGATGAGGATGATAGGCAGAAAGACCCCTCAGTCCATGTAGAGTCAAGCTCGGACAGCGAGGAAGAGCTGACTTTCCGCCCCAGGACCGCGGAGCAAGAGCTGCTTCAAGAGCTTAGAAAACAGCTCGGGAGCAAAAATAAAGAGATGGCCAAGCTCTATTCGAAAATTGATGACCTAAAGAACGTTGTGATGCAGCTTACGGCTCAAATTGCTCGAGCGCGTCCCAATTAAGCACAAGTCTCTACTCATGAGCCGGGTTATGACAACCCGAAGCAGCCGATGCCTGTCCCTTTGGGTCCAAGATTGGTCGAGTCGCACGAAAGCCGGCCGCATTCCACTTCTGGGGACGCCTTGGCCCCAGATAGCACTATCCCGCTAGCACAAGATCGGATAATGGATTTGGTCACCAGCAAGGTTAAAACATTGGTGTCCGAAGCCGAAACTCAGAAAGAAATTGGCAGTAGTGGGCGGCCATATCCCGCACAGTACGATCTGATCGAGTTCCCGAGCGGCTACGTCATTCCTAAGTTCGGAAGATTTGACCGGACGGGAAATGCAAATCAGCACGTCACCCACTTTAAAGCATTGTGCGGAAATACAGGAGGCAATGATGCGCTCCTTCTTCGTCAGTTTGTCAACAGCCTGACCGGTGTCACTTTCGACTGGTATTCGAGTATACCAGACGGGTCCGTCATTACCTTTGCCCAAATGGAGTATTTGTTTCGGCAAAGGTTCATGAGTGTCAGTGATAAAATCTCCATTGCTGACCTTGTGAGGACCAAGCTGGGGAAGAATGAAAGCAACACCGACTTTATCGCCCGATGGCGTAATCTCACGGTCAAATGCGAATCGCCGCTGGAGCAGGACCAGTCAGTCAGCCTTCTCATTGGGAACCTCAGCAGTTGGATGGTCCCATTCTTGTGTATAGCAGGCCTCAAGACGTTTCAGGAGCTAACCAAGAAAGTCCAAATGCTGGAACGCTCGAAGCAAGAGTCTACCCCGGACTCTCCGAGAGACAAGAATTGGAAAAGCAAGAGGGACGACAACCATAGAAGCGGGAATTCCAACAGTACCAATGTCTTCAATGTGCCCGACAATGAAGACAAGCGAAAGGTAAGCGATTCCAAAACCAACCGGCCTCGAAAGACATTGCTGGGAGGAGAAGGGCCTTCCTTAAAGGAGAAAAAGAATAAGGTTTACTCTTTCAGAAGGGACAATGTCCGCATGATATTCAAAGCTACAATTTCCGGAGTCGAAGAGACCACACGAAGCAAAATTGACCGACAATCCCCTGTATTGTCCGTACTACAGAGTAGTGAGCCATGCAATCGAGGATTGCTATATCTTCAAAGACTGGGTCGAGAAACAGTATAAGGCTGGAGAGATCGAGTTGTCCAAGAGTGTGTTGGTGAACAATCAAGTTACAACCACCAACTTTATACAGACAGAAGCTGAAACTTCTGGGAGCAGACAACTGAACCCACTGCCCTGAGAAATGAAACTGACTCACCGCAACCTCCGTGGAGTACGTACATATCTAGTAAGACGAAGAAGACGCTAAACCTACTTCGGAAATGGCCCAGAACAGAATGGAAAGGGCAGAAGGAGCCCACCGTTCCAGCTGTCAATTTGGCTCCATCAGGCTCAAAATCCAAAAAGCTCAAGAAGAAGAAAAGTGCAACTCGACGCGAAAAAGAGTCTGTAGGGAGATCGACCATTCAAAAATATATTGATTCCCTCGAAGACTATGAACAGAAGAAAAGAACTCTAATTCAATTGAAAGAGT
Organism: Agapanthus africanus; assembly: GCA_030015575.1. Lineage (NCBI taxonomy): Eukaryota > Viridiplantae > Streptophyta > Magnoliopsida > Asparagales > Amaryllidaceae > Agapanthus > Agapanthus africanus. The sequence continues at coordinate 107,628,639 of CM057338.1, read as the reverse complement.
TCTTCCCTGTAGAAACAGCTGAGATTTTGGAGGAGCTAGAAGAAGACTCTAATGAAGAGATCCCTATAGTGACCTGCTACGCCATCCATCTGGGCAGCGACTCTGAGGAGGAGCTCTGTTTTCCTGAAGAAGACGAGGAGCTCGCCACATAGGCCAACCAAATCCATCTAAGAAGCGCAAGGGCTCTACTGCCAAATCAGGGCAACGCCCCAAAAGGGAAGGAAAAACAAGTCACTAATGAAGAAGACGGTGGAGAGTCGGCTCATGAAAATTCGAGTCCTTCCTCAGTGGACTATAATGTCTTGGCTCATCTCTGGAAGCTTCCGTCTCTTCTGAGCATCTACGATGCCTTGGTCCTATCTAAAGAGCTTAGAGATGTTCTTATCCACGCTCTATAAAACCCTGAGCGGTATCAGGCTCGCTTTGTGGAAATTAATATGAAAGAAGCCTAGTATGCTCTATATGCCGCTGCAGTCATGTTTAAGGACGAAGACTTACTACTGGGAACGGCTGAGCATAATCGGCCGCTTTACGTGACAGGGTACAGCGACGGAGACCGAATTAATCGCATATTGATTGATCCAGGGTCCTCAGTGAACATCATGAACTTGCGAACTCTGAAGAGTTTGTCAATGGACGTCCGACACCTGTCAAGGGAAAGGATTGTCATTCAAGGCTTCAATCAAAATTGCCAGCAAGTTCTGGGATCCATAGCTCTACCAATTAAATTTGGGGATCTACAGATCGAAGCTAAGATATACGTGATCAACGATGACACGTCTTATAAAATTCTCTTTGGGCGGCCGTGGCTCCACGATTACGGCATCATTCCGTCAACTCTCCATCAATGCATGAAGTATACTAAAAATGGCGAAGAAATACGCATTGACGGAGACATCCAGCCGTTCGGTGTGCATGAAGTCCAATATGAGGATTCTCGGTACTTTATGAATTACCAAAATATTAAGCCACAACTGACTGAAGACAGAGCGGCCCCAAAACTCAAAAGCAAATCTGAGCTGGCTGTCACTTTCAAAAGCAAAAACCCCCAAGTGCACCCGCATTTCGATAGTGACACTGATGAGTCCGACACCGAAAGTCCGTCCTTCCGTAAAACTCACCCTCTTTTCGGTAGCAATACGGACGAATCTGATACTGAAGGCCCATATAGCAGCAAAGTCCGCTCTCGTCTTGGCAGCGACACTGAAGTGTCGGAGGAAGAGGACCTGCCTTGCAATAGCTGTGCAGATTGGACCCCCATGCAACAAGCGAAACTACCAGAGACCTTCAAAATTACAGAAGGGTCCCTAGTTGTCACCAGGGTGCCGGAGCAGATATGCAAAGAGCTCGATACATTGTCAGTCTCTACCGTGGACCAGCTGAAAACTTTCTATATTCCCGGAAGAAAAAATGGACAGAAGGGCATCCTGTTTTATGGGTCAAATCCTGTTGTGCAGTCGGACGATTTGTCTGTCACGTGTCTTCCCTATGAGAGAGGCATAAGAGCCGTTCTCAATCCCAGATACTATGCGCCCAAGATGCGGGAATATTTTAAAAGGTGCGGATGCCGGTTATATCAAACGGAGTCCGAGGCAAAGTTTTATGAAGGGCTATGGCATCCGCCTCAGGTCCGAGCACTCATTGATTGAAGAATTCCAGATAGACGGGGCATAGGTTTCATCCAGCCTGATTCCAAGGCATGCTACATGATCCATGTTGGTGAAGCCAGCGAAAGGTCAAATGATGATGACGAGCTAGCCGAGCCAGAAGAAGCTTCTCAAAAGCTCGAAGATGGCGGATAAGCAACCTTTGACGAGCTAACCGAGATTGACTTAGGAACACCCGATAATCCAAGGCCGATCTACATCAGCTCACTCTTGTCAGAGGAAATGAAAGAGTAGATAATCGCCCTGCTGCATGAGTTTGTCGACTTCTTCGCGTGGACGTACAAAGAAATGCCTGGCCTTTCCCCTGAAGTGGCCATGCATAAGCTGGCTATATCTCCTGATGCTAAGCCAGTCAAACAAGCTCCTCGAAGAATGAGAAGGGAACTGGAAGAAAAGGTCATCGAGGAAACTAAGAAACTCATCGATGCCGGCTTCATCAGGGAAGAGAAATATGCGGACTGGATCGCATGCATAGTTCCAGTGAAGAAGAAAAATGGGCAGATCTGAGTTTGTGTCGATTTCAGGGACCTCAACAAGGCATGTCCTAAAGACGACTTCCCGCTACCGGTCATAGAAATGATGGTCGATGACACCTCAAATTACGAGATGTTCACCTTTATGGATGGCTCTTCTGGATATAATCAGATCAAGATGTCACCTGAGGATGAGAAACACACAGCATTTCGAACCCCGATCAAAATATACTACTACAAAGTAATGCCGTTCGGACTGAAGAACGCAGGTGCTACATATCAAAGGGCAATGACTAATATCTTTAATGACCTAATCCATAAAGTCGTCGAATGCTATATTGATGATCTGGTCGTCAAGACTAAAGCCAAGGCTGACCACACCCAAGATCTTAGGACCGTTCTCACCAGACTGAGGGAATACGATCTGAAGATGAATCCTCTAAAGTTCGCTTTTGGCGTGTCATCAGGAAAATTCCTGGGCTTCATAGTCCGACATCGAGGGATCGAAGTTGACCCATCAAAGATAAAGGCTATCATGGAGATGCCCCCTCTAAAGTGTCTGATGCAGCTAAGATCTTTTCAAGGCAAGCTTGCTTATATACGAAGGTTTATCTCAAATTTATCGAGAAGATGTAGGCCCTTCTCAAAGCTCATGAAGAAAGGAGCTCCTTTTGTCTGGGATACCGAATGTCAAGAAGCGTTCGAAAGTATCAAACACTACTTGTTGCACCCTCCAGTGCTGGCCGCTCCCATTCCCAATAAACCGTTGATTCTCTATACTGCCGCGCTAGATGAATCACTCGGTGCGCTCCTTTCCCAAAACAATGAGGAGGGAAAAGAAAATGCCCTCTACTACCTCAGTCGAACTTTAGTTGGGGTGGAACACAACTATTCCCCTATCGAAAAGCAATGCCTGGCTCTGATATTCGCTGTGAAGAAGCTGAGGCACTATTTTCTTGCTCATCGGGTTATGCAGATCTCCAAGGTCGACCCGTGTTCAGTCGATAAAACTGCACATTTGTAGTACATTTTTCCTACCATTTTTATATTAAAAAAGGACTTTATTATAATATATTATACATATGAGGGTTTATGTGTAAAAACATTATTTTCCTTGTGTTAATATATTTTAATTATCATTTTGGTAGGAAAATGTATGCAAATATTATTGACCTAATCCTAGTAGAACAAAGTCTACTAAAATCTTATTTGAGTTGTTGTGCAGAATTTTCCAAGTTGTTATGCAGAATATATCAAAGAAATCAAGCTGTTGAAGAAATCTTGCCAAATTAAGAAGCAAACTTGGAGACCAAGTCTGGAAGCAACCGAGAGAAGATTTCTGAAATATGAAGATGCCTAGGATTGCTAAATGTCACCAGATGAAAGCACAAGAAAAATCATCAAATGATCCCCACCCTTGGCCGCGGATCCGCGGCCAAACACACCCTTGGGCCGCGGATCCGCCGCAATTTAAGGGGGTTAGAAGGAAAGATTTTGGGAGATAAATCATTGCTAAATTTTAGCAAGTTTTCAACAATAATATTCTGGCTTTGCACTATAAAAAGGCACCGAGGGCCTCTTGGAAAAGTTATCAAGCCGAAGAGATCACGAAGCTCCCGACGCTCACGCATCCAGGCTGATCATCGACTGTTCGACTACCTCCTTAGGAAAGATCGAGAAGCAAATCAAGTTTTGTAATCATTTTCTATGGATTAAAAGTGTAGTTTGAAGAAGTTGATTAATAAAGGTAGTTGTTTTATTTAATTGTTTTTTTTACATTATGTTCTCCCTCTCTTTCTTTTCATCTTCTTCTCCCAACATGCGCGAGTAATTCTCCGCTTGTTAGGGTTCGTAGGATTAGGGTAGGCTAATGGGCGATGAAAATAATTAAACCCTTTTTAAGTCCTATAAAGTTAGGAACTTTATCAAAAGAATCATTAACATCCTAATCGGGCGCGCTAGCAATTCTTTGCTAGTTCCGACCACAATTAGAGATTAGATTAATGATTGTTTTGGTAAAGGCTAGATATGAACGGAGTTCCGTGTCGAGATAAGGGTTAAGAGTGGGATTCCTTTTCCCTCCAGAAACCCTAATCTACACGCATCACCGTCGTTCTAGTTCTAAATCTATTAATGGATAAAAATGGTAACTTTTAATTAATCGTCCATAACTACTAAATCCTAACGAACCCTACAAGCCTTCTTATTATATTTACTACATCTTTAAAATAATCTAGATCTATATTTTACATTCTTGTTTACGTAGATCTAGAAACCATTCAATAAATTCTTTCTTCCTCCTCTCTTTGTCAACACATCTAAAGTAAAAATAAAAGATTCAACGTTTCCTAGAGGACGACCCGTACTCATCTCGGTCTAGCTACGTGCGACACCGTTATTGATTGCGGTTAAACTACAAAACACACTTATTCGTGTAAATCAAATGGCGCCGTTGCCGGGGATACGTGCGTAATTTTTTATTTTTACTATTTGTGTTGAATTCTTAGACGAGTCATATCATTATTAACACAAAACTGCAAATTGCATATTTAACGATTTGTGCGTGAATTTTTGCAAGGAGATCTGGAGTCACAGAATTAAGGGAAACAGGAAACAGAGACATTTTTAGAGATCCAGAGGAGCACAGAGGGCCACAGAAAAATTTTCAGCAACTGAACCATCCACCTTGCGGCGGAACCGCGGCACAAAGGAACATCTGCGGCGGAAACGCGGCCTGACAAGGGGATCAAGGTCTCAAACTCCTCTGGTAAGATTCTCAACTCTTCCTCTCTCCACTCAAATCCAATAAAATCTATTTTCTGCAGGATTCTTTGCAAAATTGCGCCGCTCAAAAATCTTTTTGCAAAAGTTTTGTGATTGGTTTTGTTTTGCATATTTAATACGGATTTTAAGGGGCAAAGACCAAATCAAGATTACGTGGGGATTTCACCACCCTTCCTAAGCCCCACAAATCACAAACCGAGCATATAGATCAACCCTTCATTAATTTAAAAAATATCTAGACCAGACTCTAAGGACTGTCGCGCTCAATAAGGACAAAGGAAGGTCGTGGGTAATCAATCGTTTATCCGCATTACTTTTGTAGTGCCTAGGCAAGTGTGACAAAGGCTAGTGGTTTTTAATTAGGCCCACGACGTGGTTCCTTCCAACTTACCTGGCACTTATCTGGCTACAAGGGTAGTACGGAGGCGGTAGAGAATTGATCCTGCGGCTTGTCCTTTGGAAGTCTAGGAGCGGTCTAGAGACTGGACCTAGGTGACCTTAGTTCTAGGGTTGCTTGTGCATCTTAGGGAGATTTGTCTTGAGTCCCACATTTTTCAAAACAAGCCAATTTTAAATCACACACACGCTGCCACTTGCACTAAACCCGCTTAGTGCATGCTCGGCTGGACACGGGATCCTAGTGCCCGTCTTGTCCGCGTTCCTTCTATCGACACCGAAGTCGGTACTTCTTCATCTTCTTTTCCCCCACCACACACCACATCGACCGTGATGGACGGCACTCCATCTAATTATAACACCACGCTGCTGCCACCCGAAGGTGCGCAGAATCCACCGCGCATCTCTCTCCAAGAGAGATGCTATCCTATCCGTGGTCCTCTTCCTACTTGTCTATCTCTTCCACCACCTAACGGGGATAATTTCGAAATTAAACCCCACTACATCAATCTGCTGCCCAAATTTCACGGGCTTGAGTCGGAAGACGCATACGTTTTCATCACCAAATTCGAAAACGTATGCGCAATGATGGGTACTTCACAATTGACTTTAGATGCTATGCGCTTACGTCTTCTCCCATTCACATTGTGCGACATGGCAGAAAAATGGCTTTATAATACTGCCGCACATTCTATCGCTAATTGGGATGAATTCGTTGTAGCATTTCTTAAGAAGTTTTACCCAAATCATAAGACTGCACATGTTAGGAGCGAGATCAACCAGTTCACCCAGCTTCCCAATGAACCATTTTGGAAGTGCTTTGAACGTTTCAAGGATCTGCTTGTCCAATGCCCCCATCACGGAATACAAAGATGGGATTTATGTCGGATTATATATGAGGGCATTAATCCAGCGACAAAGCAGATGCTTGAAACAATGTGTCAATGCAATTTCATGTCTAAAGATGACGGTGAAGCATGGAAATATCTGGAAGATCTCGCTGAACACACGTTGCAGTGGGAAAGCGTAAGACCACCTACAACTAAGGGAGGTATTCACCAGCTCGACGTTTCCATCGCAGTAAAAGCCGAAATGGCAGCGATGCAAAAGAAACTCGATTCTATTGAGAACAAACTTTCATCAGTCCCCCTAAATCAGGTCACGCTTCCCAAGACTGTCTGTGGTTGCTGTTCGGATCCTTCACACTTAACGGAAGAATGTCCTATGAATGCATCGTTTCAAGCTAATGCTACTTTTCAGCAGCGACCTAGAAACGACCCTTATTCTTCCACGTACAATCAAGGATGGAGGAATCATCCTAACTTTGCTTGGAATCAAAACCAACAAAGCAATTATCAAAGACCTCCTCCACAGCAACCACAACCACAGAATCAGCCCCCTTTCTGTCACAGAATTTCCAAAATCCGGCCAACATTTCTACACCACAAGTGGCCGGTATTGACAACTCACTTGCACAAACTTTGGATATGTTCATGAAACAATCCATGCAAAATTCGGCTGAGATAAGGTCTTCTATTGATACCCTAACGAAAAACTCCTCCTCCCATGGTGAGAGTATTAAATCAATAGAAAACCAAATCGCACAGTTAAACGCCGCAATGAGTGCGAGAGAAAAAGGGAAACTCCCATCTCAACTCCTACCGAATCCTGGCCATTCACAAAGTCATAATGTGAATGCCATTACTACGTTGAGATCGGGGAGAGTGCTGAATAACCAAGTGGGTGAGCAAATTGATGATAGTGACACATTTGATACCCCTTCTTCTTCTTCTTCTTCCCCTAATTCGTCTAGTCTCCCACCTTCATCCGAGCCTATTCTCCGTTTTCCCCAAGGCTCGAACATTTCGCCAAATCTATCTAAGTCGATGCCCACTCCAATTTTGGGATCGAATCCGTCGCCACAGTCTTCTCCACAAACGTTGGACCCAAAACTCATTGATCGAGCTCCATTTCCAAACCGATTAAGGGCCAACCGACCTAACCTGCAAATGGAAAAGATTATGGAAATGTTTAAGCAAGTTAGCGTGAATATTCCTCTCCTAGATGCTATTCAACAAGTCCCATCTTATGCAAGAATCCTTAAGGACTTGTGCACTAGGAAGAGAAAAACTCAAGTGCCTAAAAAGGTTTTCATGACGAGTAATGTTAGCACAGCTTTTACCCAACAAATACCAAAGAAACGTAAGGACCTCGACTGTCCTACAATCTCTATTTCTATTAGGGGTAAAAATATAAATCGTGCTTTACTCGATCTAGGCGCTAGCGTCAACTTGCTTCCTTATTCAGTATACGAGCAGTTAGGAATTGGAGAGTTAAAACCCGCCCATTGTACTCTCCAAATGGCTGATCGATCTATCACCAAACCTCGGGGCGAACTAGAGGATGTGTTAATTAAAGTCGGGGAATTCATATTTCTCGTGGACTTTATTGTTTTAGATACACAACCTGTGGCAAACCCACGCAATCAAATCCCGGTGATACTTGGTCGACCCTTCCTAGCAACTTCTAACGCTGTGATTAATTGTCGTAACGGTTCTATGAACTTATCCTTCGGGAAAATGACAATTGAGCTTAATATTTACATGCTAGGAAGTCAGCCATCAGAACCTTCTGCTCAATTGCTGGATGTTTGTTCCATCCACGAGATAGCTTCCGAAAGCTGCATGGATGAGGAGCTTTGCTTTGATGTTCTCGACAACACTAATGAGACATCGTTTGAGCTTGCACCACTTTACAGTGAGGATATGTTCAATGAGTCAGACCTTGAGATTGAACCCGTTGACTCATTGCAAAAGTCAGCAGCACTTTCCGAGTCAATATCTTATGCAAGTTTTGAACCTCTTTAGGAGTCCGAATATCATTCCATTACCCCTCCTTCTATTGTCTCTCCGCCAATTCTTGATCTCAAACCGCTACCTTCTCATCTTAAATATGCATATTTAGGAGAGAATGAGACTTTGCCAGTAATTATATCCGCTTCTCTAGCCATAGAGCAAGAGAATGCACTTTTGGCAGTGTTGAGATCGAATCGGCAAGCATTTGGTTGGACAATGGCCGACATCAAAGGGATTAGTCCCTTAATTGTTGAACATCACATACATCTGATGGATGAAGCCAAACCAACCCGAGACCCACAAAGACGGTTAAATCCGGTTATGAAGGAGGCGGTAAAAAAAGAAATCGTCAAGTGCCTTGATAGTGGAATAATTTACCCCATATCTGATAGTCAATGGGTAAGTCCAATTCATGTGGTCCCTAAAAAGTCTGGCATCACGGTCATCACTAACGAGGCTAATGAGTTAATCCAAACACGCACCCAAACTGGGTGGCGCGTATGTATCGATTACAGGAAACTCAATGCCGCGACGAGGAAAGATCACTTCCCTCTACCTTTCATTGACCAGATGTTAGAACGATTAGCGGGACACGAATACTACTATTTCTTGGACGGATACTCTGGTTACAACCAGGTCCCCATCGCCGAAAAGGATCAAGGTAAAACCACTTTTACTTGTCCTTTCGGAACTTTTGCTTATAGACACATGCCCTTTGGGTTATGCAATGCTCCCGCTACATTTCAGCGATGCATGATAGGGATATTTTCAGATATGATGGAAAATTTTCTAGAAATTTTTATGGACGATTTCTCCATTTTTGGGGACTCCTTTGAGGACTGCCTTCGTAATCTTGACGCTGTTCTTACCCGCTGTAAGGATAAGAACTTGACTTTGAATTGGGAAAAATGCCATTTTATGGTCCAAGAAGGTATTGTACTTGGACATATAATTTCACATAAAGGCACTGAGGTTGACAGAGCTAAAATAGATGTCATTCAAAACCTCCCTCGTCCCTATTGCGTCAAAGATATACGATCCTTCCTTGGTCATGCGGGATTTTATAGGAGATTTATTAAGGACTTTAGCAAAATTGCTAGACCCTTAACCTTTCTATTGGCCAAGGACACTACTTTTCACTTCGATTCGGATTGTGAGGCTGCTTTTGAATTGCTTAAAGAATCACTCACTACAGCCCCAGTTCTATCATCTCCGGATTGGAACCACCCGTTCGAGCTTATATGTGACGCATCAGATTTTGCTATTGGTGCTGTCTTGGGACAGCATATTGATAAGATGCCACATGTAATTTACTATGCAAGTAGGACCTTGAATGATGCACAAATAAATTACACAACTACCGAGAAAGAACTCTTGGCAGTTGTATTTGCATTAGAGAAGTTCAGGCCCTACTTGATTGGCTCGCCTATTGTGGTTTACACAGATCACTCTGCCCTACGACATCTTTTAACGAAGAAGGATGCAAAGGCCAGGCTAATACGTTGGATCCTATTGTTACAAGAATTTGATCTTGTTATCAAAGACAAGAGTGGATGTGAAAACGTTGTAGCCGACCATCTTTCACGCATCACTTCTTCGCCAACTGTGACCGTGCCGATAAATGACTCATTTCCCGACGAACAGCTCTTGAATGTATCCTACGAACCTTGGTTCGTGGATATCGTGAACTATCTTGCGACGGGACTTATACCTAGCGATTGGTCGAAACAAGACAAACTTCAGTTTTTATCCCAAGTAAAATATTTTTACTGGGATGAACCATATCTATTCAAGTATTGTTCCGATCAAATCATTCGCAGGTGTGTCCCTAACGATGAATTCAAGAGCGTGTTATCATTTTGTCATGATCAGGCATGCGGCGGTCACTTTGGACCTCGAAAAACGGCGGAGAAAGTTTTGCAATGTGGCTTTTATTGGCCAACATTATTTAAAGATGCATTTGAACATTGCAAAACTTGTCCGCGATGTCAGCATTTGGGTCGGATTTCACGAAGGAACGAGATGCCGCTCCAACCTATATTGGTTGTGGAAATATTTGATGTTTGGGGTATTGATTTTATGGGCCCTTTTCCCAACTCTTTTGGGAATCTATATATCTTGTTAGCAGTTGATTATGTCTCGAAGTGGGTGGAAGCTATGCCGTGTCGCACTAATGACAACAAAGTTGTCATTAAGTTCCTTAAAGAAAACATCTTCTCGCGATTCGGACACCCTCGCGCTATCATTAGCGACAACGGGACACATTTCTGCAATAGGTCTTTCGAGGCCTTGATGCGGAAATATTCAATCACTCACAAGCTTTCTACGCCCTATCATCCCCAAACAAGCGGGCAGGCTGAGATCTCAAATAGGCAGATCAAACAGATATTGGAGAAGACGGTTTCCAAAAACCGTAAGGATTGGTCAACCAAATTGACGGATGCTCTTTGGGCATTCCGTACCGCTTATAAGACCGATCTTGGTATGTCTCCATACCGCCTTGTGTTTGGGAAGGCATGCCACCTCCTTGTCGAGATTGAACATAAGGCAATGTGGGCTATTAAAGAGCTTAATTTTGATCTTGATCATGCAGGCAGCTATCGGAAGCTGCAATTGAATGAGCTAAGCGAACTCCGCGATGAAGCTTACGATAATGCGGTGATAGTAAAGAATAGAACTAAAATATTCCACGATAAAAATCTTTCTAGAAAAACCTTCACATCGGGGCAACAAGTCCTTCTTTACGATTCCCGTCTCCATCTTCATCCGGGTAAGCTTAAATCTCGTTGGAAAGGACCTTTTGTGGTGCGTTATGTACACCCGCACGGAGCAGTTGAAGTCGAAAATTTGAAAAACGGTTCGATTTTTAAAGTGAATGGGCATAGATTAAAACCGTATTTTTCTACCGATCCCGCGGAGGAGCTCCTGTTTTTACAGGAGCCGCTTTATCAAAACTAAAATTCCTCCGCCTCACCTCCATGTTTTGATAACTTTTCACATTTTAAGAATGGAGGTGAGTAAAAAAATGATTTGATTGAATATCTGTGCGTGTCAAAGAATAAGTTTGGGGGAATTTTTCATTTCACTATTATTTTACCCCTTGTATCTCTCCCTTAGTATACAGGTCCATGTTCTCAAAAAGCTACATCAGTGAGGACACTGCTGAAAACAGGTTTCGGGGGGAGGTTTGTATTCACTGAATTATCTTTGACACCGGGCATTAAAATTTTTTATATAACAAAAGAATAGAAAGTGAAAAATTACATCCAAAAGATTGGAATAGTTTAAGAAAACCAAGAAAATTAAAAGTTTTCTTACACGAACTAGTAATAAGTAGTTATGAGCTGTTGTCCCAAGGGTTAGTAAAATGAAGGAAGTCACTAATCTGAGGATAAAAATAAGTCTGAAAAATAGTTTCTATTCTGGAAGCCAAACATTTGAATGTTGATACCCTACTATATGCACTTACACACGTCTTGAAACTCGGGATAGTAGAGGATACCTTGAAATGCTCTTGTCTAAAAGCCAAAGTATGAAGGAAATAAAAAAAAATGAAGAAAATATAAAAATGGTGAAAAGAAAAAAATGAACACTGGTTTTGTATCGCCAAGGCAGCAATAAAAAAAATATAGCGAGGGTGCCTTTTCACCTAGTGCCCTAAGGCCAACTGGTCTGGGAGTCACTGCTAAGCCTTAGGTGGTGCAAGACGAGGAAAATATTATCACTTAATTAGCAAGCACATGAGTAATCGGTTGGTTAGTACCTCAAGAAGTATTAACGGTCGCATGAAAATGTGTGAGCAAATCTTAATATTCATCAAATTAAAAAGTACTAAGGTAGATGGACAAGAGTATGATAGCTTGAATTGAATTCTCCGAGTGTAGGGATATTCTTTACACACACGTAGGGGTATATGATCAATGTTTGGATGAAAGGTAGGAATGAAGAATAAAGACGAGGTTTTATTGAGGGATGATGTGATTTCTAACATTTTTTCATGACTATTAAGATAGGGCTCATGACAACTGAAAAGCTAGTATAGTTGGAAACTCTTCTTTTCAAGGCCTTTTCTTTTATGGTTCTTATCTTTATATGTAAATTTCACCATCTTTCTTTTGTTATAGGATTTTGTGAGTGTAATCCGCTGAAAACCCTCAGGAGACAACACTCCTCTCACTAGGGACACCTAGAGGTTTAACGGCTTGTTGCACGTGCTCAGTGCAATCGTGTCTGTCTACGAAAGTGTGCTTAGTTTTCTCCTTTCTTTTTTTTAAACTAGTTTGCTCGGGACGATCAAAGATAAGTTTGGGGGTATTTGTTCAGTCGATAAAACTGCACATTTGTAGTACATTTTTCCTACCATTTTTATATTAAAAAAGGACTTTATTATAATATATTATACATATGAGGGTTTATGTGTAAAAACATTATTTTCCATGTGTTAATATATTTTAATTATCATTTTGGTAGGAAAATGTATGCAAATATTATTGACCTAATCCTAGTAGAACAAAGTCTACTAAAATCTTATTTGAGTTGTTGTGCAGAATTTTCCAAGTTGTTATGCAGAATATATCAAAGAAATCAAGCTGTTGAAGAAATCTTGCCAAATTAAGAAGCAAACTTGAAGACCAAGTCTGGAAGCAACCGAGAGAAGATTTCTGAAATATGAAGATGCCTAGGATTGCCAAATGTCACCAGATGAAAGCACAAGAAAAATCATCAAATGATCCCCACCCTTGGCCGCGGATCCGCGGCCAAACACACCCTTGGGCCGCGGATCCGCCGCAATTTAAGGGGGTTAGAAGGAAAGATTTTGGGAGATAAATCATTGCTAAATTTTAGCAAGTTTTCAACAATAATATTCTGGCTTTGCACTATAAAAAGGCACCAAGGGCCTCTTGGAAAAGTTATCAAGCCGAAGAAATCACGAAGCTCCCGACGCTCACGCATCCAGGCTGATCATCGACTGTTCGACTACCTCCTTAGGAAAGATCGAGAAGCAAATCAAGTTTTGTAATCATTTTCTATGGATTAAAAGTGTAGTTTGAAGAAGTTGATTAATAAAGGTAGTTGTTTTATTTAATTGTTTTTTTTACATTATGTTCTCCCTCTCTTTCTTTTCATCTTCTTCTCCCAACATGCGCGAGTAATTCTCCGCTTGTTAGGGTTCGTAGGATTAGGGTAGGCTAATGGGCGATGAAAATAATTAAACCCTTTTTAAGTCCTATAAAGTTAGGAACTTTATCAAAAGAATCATTAACATCCTAATCAGGCGCGCTAGCAATTCTTTGCTAGTTCCGACCACGATTAGAGATTAGATTAATGATTGTTTTGGTAAAGGCTAGATATGAACGGAGTTCCGTGTCGAGATAAGGGTTAAGAGTGGGATTCCTTTTCCCTCTAGAAACCCTAATCTACACGCATCACCGTCGTTCTAGTTCTAAATCTATTAATGGATAAAAATGGTAACTTTTAATTAATCGTCCATAACTACTAAATCCTAACGAACCCTACAAGCCTTCTTATTATATTTACTACATCTTTAAAATAATCTAGATCTATATTTTACATTCTTGTTTACGTAGATCTAGAAACCATTCAATAAATTCTTTCTTCCTCCTCTCTTTGTCAACACATCTAAAGTAAAAATAAAAGATTCAACGTTTCCCAGAGGACGACCCGTACTCATCTCGGTCTAGCTACGTGCGACACCGTTATTGATTGCGGTTAAACTACAAAACACACTTATTCGTGTAAATCAACCCGCTCAAACACTTAATGACCAAAGCAAGCCTAGCCGGTAGAATGGCGAGATGGGCCGTCATGCTGCTTGAATTTGACATAATTTATATTCCTCAGAAAGTAGTAAAAGGGCAAGCCCTTGCAGACTTTCTTGCTGCTCATCCCGTACTAGAAGGGTCACCGCTCAATTGCGAGTTACCCAACGAACAAGTGCTGCACCTTGAGGAAGATGAGCCATGTTGGGAGCTCTACTTCTCATCAATGAGGAGCTCTGGCAAACCAAGCACCCCGCAGATAAAAGCAGGGATAGGATTGATGTTCATCATGCCATCGATGAGAACCCTACGACGTTCTTTTGCTCTCACCGACCCTCGCACAAACAATGAGGCTGAGTATGAAGCTCTGATAGCTGGTTTGGAGCTCGCTATAGAAATGGAAATCCTTCGGCTACAAGTCTACGGTGATTCCCAGCTTGTCTTCAACCAAGTAAGCGGCGACTATAAGATATACAAACCCGAGTTAGCTCGATATAGAAGCCGAGTGGTAGAACTCATGAAACGGTTCGCTCACATTAAACTAATGAGAGTCCCTAGAGTGTTGAACGGAAAAGCCGACATACTTGCTCGCCAAGCTAAGGAGCTAGCTAATCCTGACATGGACGAAATTCTAATCACAGTCAAAAGTCGGCAAATTCTGCCTCCAGTCTCTTTGTGTAAAGAAGAAAGCGTAAAACAAGAGAACAATCCTGCCGAAGAAGCTTCGATCATTCAAGACGAGCCCGATTGGAGGGAACCCTTCATAGAGTACCTCCGATACGACAAGCTGCCCAAAGAAAAATCTGTGAGGATTCTGCTGAAGAAGAGAGCTCTCCGATACGTGTTTGTAAATAATACGCTATACCGCAGATCATATGACCAATTCTGGCTCAGGTGCCTATCATCGGCCGAAGCCTAAAAAGTCATGAAAGAAGTTCACTCAGGCGTCTGCGGAGCTCACCAGTCCGGCCCCAAAATGCGGCTTCAGATCAAACGGCTTGGATATTACTGGCCCAGTATGATAAAGGATTGCGAAGTGCATGCAAAGAAATGCCATCTCTGCCAAATTCATGGTGATTTCATTCACAAGCATCCCAATCCGTTGCATCCTATGGTGGCGTCGTGGCCCTTCGAAGTTTGAGGCACCGACATAGTTGGTCCAATTGATCCTCCGTCATCCAAAGGCCACCAGTTCATACTGGCTGCAACAGACTACTTCTCCAGATGGGCTGAAGCTGTCCCGCTAAAAGAAGTCAAGACAGAAAATATTTTGACATTCTTCCGGTATAATATTCTATACCGCTTCGGTAGACCAAGAAGAATCATTTCTGATAACAGGCCTTCTTTCAAGAGCTTCAAAGTCTCAAGGTTCGCTTCCCAACACAAGATAGACTAGAGATATTCCTCCATCTATAATCCAAGGGCCAATGGACTAGCTGAAGCCTTCAATAAAACTCTGTGCAAACTCCTGAGGAAAATGCTTCAGCCCACAAGAGAGACTGGAATCTCAAACTTTACGAGGCATTGTGGGTATATCGTACCACGCACCGTACTCCAACTCAGTCCACTCCATACTCATTACTCTTTGGAGTGGAGGCGATCCTCCCCCTCAAAATCGAAGTTCCAAGCTTAAGAATGTCCATCCAGCACGAGTTGACGGAAGAGGAAAACGTGCTTCTTCAGTTCGTAGAGCTTGACGCCCTAGAAGAAAAGAGGCTCGCGGTGCAGCAAAATCTGGAACTATACCGAGCCCAAATATCACAGGCCTATAACAAGATGACCCGTCTCCGCGCTTTCAAGAAAGGCGAATTGGTGTTGGTCCTCAAAAGGCCGATCATCCCCAATCGATATGCCAAAGGGAAATTCGAGCCAAACTAGGAAGGACTGTTCCCGCCGAAAATTTCTGCGCAAAAGAGCCCAAGGTATCAAATGGCAGTGATACACTTAAGAAAATGCGAACCAGTATTTTCAGGGCTGTATTTTGACAAACTACCGAATGAGAAACAACTAAATTCTGATGATATTGGAAGCATCTCAAAAAACCCTTCGATGTGATATATTATGGGCCTCATGATTCATCCGGGATCAAAAGTTATGAAGCATCACGTGCCCATACATGACCGGGCATCACGTGCCCACACGTGACCGAGCATCACGTACCTACACGTGACCATTTACAAGCAAAGCCTGTAGGCACTGAATAAAATAAATAATTAAATGGGATTACGTGCCAACACGTGATGGCACGTTAAAAACCCATTGAAGAGAAACAAAAGTGTAAACAAAACGGCTAAGGAAAGACCCCAATAGGGCATCACGTGCTCACACGTGACCAAGGGTCACGTGCTGACACGTGATGGTCCTTTAGCCCAGTAAAATGACAGAATTAAATTCTGAATGAAAGAGGGTCACGTGCTAACACGTGACATGCCCCTTAGCTCTCTAATTGATGGAATTAAATTTTATTTCAATAGTCAAATATTGGGATCACGTGCCAACACGTGATGAGCTTTAAAAGCCTTATAAATTAATAGAATTAAATTCTAATTGAGGGAAATCAAAAATCCTAACTGGAAAAATATTTCTCTAAATCTTTCCAAACAAACAAAAAGATTGTGCTCTGTAAAGTGGAGCACCGTTGGATTAAAAATCCAGTGGTGGTTAAAAATCACCAATCTATGGAAAGATTTTATACAAGGAAAGATTTTCCTAAAATTCACCAAAAATAACAAACAGAATATCTTCTAGATTAAAAATCCAATGGTGAATAAAATTCACTGAGTGATCTAAAATATCATGTTGGTTACAAAAACAAACAAAATCTTTCAATGAAAGATTTACTAAACAAATTGATTCTTTTCCTTCTCCTATAAATAGAAGCCAAGGAGAGGAGAAAAAGAGAATTTTTGGGATCTTGAAATTTTCCAAAGGCAAATAGCAGAGAGAAAAGAAAGGAGAATTTAATTCTCAAGGAAAGAAAACCCTAGGTGAGAAAAAGAAAAGGGATCAAAGCTTTCATAAAACAAAAAAGAGAATTTAATTCTCAATCTAAGAGTTTAACTCTTCTGCAAAAGAACTTAGTTCTTCCTCTGGTTGAAGATCTGCAGAAGCAAATCTCCCCATAGGTTAAGAATTTAATTCTCATCAGGTTGAGATTTTGTCATGCAGATCCAAAACATAGAGGGGGAATTGAGTTTAGAGAATTTAATTCTCCCAAAGACAGAACTAGGGTTTAACCCTATATGAGAATTTAATTCTCCCAAATTCACAGGAACTTAATTCCTCCAAAATGAAATTAGGGTTTAACCCTACATAAGAATTTAATTCTTCCACATACATATGAATTTAATTCCTCTAAAACAGAATTAGGGTTTAACCCTACAGAGAATTTAATTCTTAAAAAACAAGAGACTTAAAGCTCTCCATGCACGTAAAGAACTGGGTCACGTGGTAACACGTGACCCCCATCCTCAATGATCAGAAAAGAAAGAACAGAACTAAAGTCACGTGGCCCCACGTGACCCCTGAAAAGATCCCCAAAAACGAAAAGGAAAAAGATTTGAGGCAATGCCTCACGTGCTTCCACGTGACCTCCAAAACAGAGAAAATAAAAGCAAAGGACATATGGGCTTTGGGCACTCTCACGTGTTACCACGTGACCCCTAATAAATGCCTTAACAAATCAGTGCATGAGTGCCTATCACGTGCCCACACGTGATGGCTAAAAATTAAAAGTGTTTAACACTTATTTGCAGAACAGAGTAAAAGGTAATCTGGCCCCACCATTGGGTACCCTCACGTGTCCCCACGTGACCCCTTCCTCTCTATTGTTTAACACTAATTCGACAATTTTATTTCCAGTGTTTAACACTGTTGTCTTCCAGTGTTTAACACTAATTTGAGAATCTTATTTCTGGTGTTTAACACTAATTTGAGAATTTTATTTCCAGTGTTTAACACTGTTGTTCTCTAGTGTTTAACACTAGTTTTAGCCAAATTGGCTAATTTTCCAGAGGCAAAAGCCTCCACTTCAACTGAAACTCAAAATTGAGTAAAATTCAGAGCTATAATATTCAATGCTCGGTCAAAGACAAAATGTATCAGAGCCCTCAAACTCTGATTTAGAATTTCTAAATAATGTGGGCTTGAACCCAGATAAATGGCTAATGGTCCAACAAAAGGCCAACACTTCATATCCAATTGAACTTAGCCCAAGTTGGCCATAAGTTCTCAATTCAGACTTAACTGAGCCAATGTGCTCATAATCTAATTAATTGATCTTAGTTCCAAATTGGACTACAGATCCCCAATCAACTTAGGTTCGAGGGTACATCTCTTCACTCCTCTGATGTTTGTCGTTGTAATCCTTCAACGTCTTCAGAGAGGTGACGGGTCCCGACGACCACACATCTCACGGACTATGATGTCCCTAACCTTGACTGTAAGGTCTTTAAACTCATGAACTATGATGTCCTTAATCTCGACCGTGATGTCTTTAAACTAATATTGGACTGTGGGGTCCTTAAACCCGTGGACTATGATGTCCTTAACCTCGACCGTGATGTCTTTAAACTAACATTGGACTGTGGGGTCCTTAAACCCATGGACTATGATGTCCTTAACCTTGACTGTGATGTCTTTAACCTAACATTGGACTGTGGGGTCCTTAAACCCATGGACTATGATGTCCTTAACCTCGACCGTGATATCTTTAAAATAACATTTGACTGTGAGGTCTTTAAACTCACGGACTATGATGTCCTTAACCTCGACCGTGATGTCTTTAAACTAACATTTGACTGTGAGGTCTTTAAACTCACGGACTATGACGTCCTTAACCTTGACTGTGAGGTCTTTAAACTCGCGGACTACGATGTCCTTAACCTTGACTGTGAGGTCTTTAAACTCACGGACTATGATGTCCTTAACCTTAACCGTGATGTCTTTAAACTAACATTGGACTGTGGGGTCCTTAAACCCATAGACTATGGTGTCCTTAACCTCGACCGTGATGTCTTTAAACCAACACTGGACCGAGATGTCCTTAAACTAACAATGGGCCGTAATGTCCTTAAACTAATCGACCGCAATGTCACTAAACTAAACATTAGAGTCCAATTGCTCTTTTGTTGGATCTAAACGATCCCGTTAAGTTGATCTTAGTCTAAAATTAGACTAACGTATCCTTAACTAACGTTTAAGTTAATCTTAGTCTCAAATGAGGCTAACGTATCCTTAAACCCAACCCCCCAAACCCAAATCTAAGAAAGATACGGATTTGGACTAGTCCACGCCCTACGGGCGACAACATAAATTAGTCTTCGTATACAATCCACGGGAAACCAAACACAAAACAAAAACCCACGACACGAAGTGATCATCTGGAGAAGGAGAAAGTTGTTACCGCGACGTAGTAGCGTAATTAACTGCAGGGGCTTGCGCCTGCAGGGAAGAGCATCCCCACAATCAAAAATCCCTCAACGAGGGGGAATCTGACGAAGTCTGTTACATCGGCCGCATCCGTTTAAACCTTCGATACATGGTGCCATAAATCAACTTGGCATCTTCGGAGAGGTGGACGGATAGCACCAATTAGCATCTGCCCCGAAATTCAGGCAAGACGTTTATCGCGTCTTCGTCACGTCTTTCGGCGGGGAACAAGGACCATACGTCATCGAGAAAGTGTTCGACGGAGAATCCTACCAACTAATAAGTGCCGATGGAGAAAGGCCGATGCCACCCATCAATGGCTGATATCTCAAGAAATACTATGCGTGAATGCTCCAAGTCGCTGGAGAATTGAGCACACCGGCCCTACGGTCTGGATCATACATCCAGTAAAACCGTATACAATCCATGGGCATAAACGACCCCTATCTCTCCCAAAGTCCTGCCGGCGAGACTACATTTAAAGTCCCACCAGCCTAAAAAAACGGTATGTCCACAAGAAAAACGGGCACGGATGAAAACCCGAAAGGGCACAAACTTGTGAAAAAAGATGAAATACACTCACATAGTCCTCTCGACCTTGCGAGGAGAAAATCCCCGCGTGAGATCCTTACGACTCACAAAGGAGCAACACACTTAGGAATCCCCACGATTCTTAAGGAGAACATACACCTGCGAGATCCTCTCGACTCGTAGGGAGAAAATGCTTTTATGAGATCGTTACGGCTCATAAAATTGAAAAGCCTTAGGTGATAGGGATCTAAACATGTCTCCTGAGCCATCACTCCCCAACGGGCAATGACGAATGATGAGTCGCTCTTGATATCATATTCCAGTGCAGCGATGCAGACGCCTAACAAAATCCAATCTCCCAAAATTCTCCCAGCCATACGGTTAGTCCCCGAACTGACTACTGTATACAATCCACATGCTCAAATAATTCTCATCATACCCATGCCCCACTGCAATCACCAGTTCCGCGGCTGGTCTCCGCCCTTGGAATTATGCTCCATTTGGGAAGACCCACTCATGTGTCCTCACAATACATGAGGAGGACAAACTTACGGGATCCTCACGACTCATAAGAAAACACCTTCACCTTACGACTCACAAATGGAAAACACACTTGGGAGTCCCCACGACTCCTAAGGAGAAAGTACACCTATGAGATCCTCTCGGCTCGTAGGGAGAAAATATTTTTATGGGACCCTTACGGCTCATAAAATTGAAAAGCCTTAGGTGATAGGGACCTAAACCTGTCTCCTAAGACATCGCTCCCCAACAGGCAAAGGCAAATGATGAATTGCTTCTGGCATGTGTTTCAGTGTTAGCAACGCTAATGCCTACCCTAACCCTAAAATTCCAAACTCCAATCCAATAGACCCCTAAGTCGTTAAACTGGAAACAGATGACCCCTAAGTCGTTAAACTGGGAACGAGAGAAATCCCCTCACAGCAAATGATGATTCTCTCTTGGTACCATATTCTAGTGCATCGGTGCTGATGCCAAACCAAAACCAAAATCCCCAAATCCTCTCATGGTAGATGATGATTCACTCCTGCTACCATATTCCAGTGTAGCGATGCTGATGTCAACCCAAATCACAATCAGCAAGACAACCAACAACTTCCCTGGCGATATCAAGCTCCACCTCGGAAGCAAGTCAGCATCAAACCCCGACACAGCAAGAAGCGGAGCAATTCAACATCAACCTCGACACCGCAGAAAGCGGAGCAAGTCAAATCCAATCCCTGACACCATAAGAAGCGGAGCAAGTCAAACCAAGCACCGATTGTCCACGTCGCAAAAAGGGCAGCACCGATCGTCCACGTCGCAAAAAGGGCAGCACCGACCGTCCACGTCGCAAAAAGGGCAGTACCGACTGTCCACGTAGCTAAAAGGGCAGCGCTGACCGTCTAAGTCGCAAAAAAGGCAGCAACGACCTCCACGTCGTCAAAACGGGAATCAAATTAAATCAACCTCCACGTGAAAGAAGATCCATCAATTTTATGCACACAACCCACATATGTAGTGTGCATTTATTGATGGGGGGCAATTTGTTGGGGTCAAAATTTACACCCCGGTTGACCAAGTCAAAATCAAAGTCAACCCCAAGCCAAGTGGGCCCGAGCCCAGGTCAAGTGGGCCAATGCCCGGGTCGAGCCCGAATATGAAGCGGCCGACCTCCCCCATGCCAAAATAAAATTTTTGTAATAAATAGTTTTGGTGTATTTCTTTTATTTTATTTTATGAATAAATGTAAGAAAAATGGGCATAAAGCCAAATTTTGTAAAACCCATGTCCTATGTGCAAAAGAAATGAGCACATGAGGTATGGGATGGGCAAAATGGCATTTTATAAAGACCAAGAGGTTATATGTAAAGTGTATAGCCTATAAAGGCAAAGATGATGATAATATCTCAAGAACTTTTTCTCTCAAAAATCAGAGTCTGTGCTCCTTCTCCTTCCTCAAGGTTCTAAAACCTTCTTCCCCTTTTTGAATTAAATCAAGAGTTTAACTCTTCCTTTTCTAAAAATAAATAGTTTTTCACCATCAAACCCTTGAAGGGAAACTCAGATCTTCTATCAGATCTCAAAAAGGAGAGATTTTGAATCTCACCCCCCCTTTTCCTCCAAGATCTGGCCAACAAAGAGGAGGAAAAAGGAGACCCATCTCCGAAAATCCCACTTTGGAAAAGACCCAAGGCTCAAGAGAAGATCCAAAACTTAAGAGAGAAGAACCTCTGAAGATTTTTGGGGAGTTCAACACCAAGACCTAAATCCTCAAAGGAGTTTAACTCCTAATCCAGATCTTTTAGGAGTTTAACTCCAAATTTAAATCTTTTGGAGTTTAACTCCACTCAAAATCCTCTTTTGGAGTTTAACTCCTATTTCCGGGGGTAAAACCCCCTTCTTTTCGCCGGTGCCCAAGCGCCCAGCGCCCACATGCCGGGCACGTGAGGCGCTAGCACCCAAGCGCCCACGTATCGGGCACGTGAGGCGCTAGCGCCCAGCACCCACGTGCCGGGCACGTGACGCGCTGGCACCAACGTGTCCTCTGGATGCTATTCTTCCCTTTTTTTCATACACACACTCTACAACACTGTCCCCGTTAGAAAAAATTTCTAACGGGGCACTGTCCCGTACCCCGCAAGGGGGCTACTAGCCCCATTGACCCCCAGCCCGCTATCCGGGTAGCAAGACGCCTGTAAAAACTCTGCAGGGACTCCGATATATCCAAAACCTCTTTAAAACACAAAACTGTACATTGAGTTCGTATGACCTGTTTGACCCGTCAATCGGAGGTTCTCTCGCTCCAAAGGCGAGGGGTAATTAACGACAGCTTAGTCCGCAGCCGGCGGAGATTCGGATACCCACAATCAATAAACCCCCACCTACCCTAGGCAGGGGGAATCTGTAGTACGCCTGAAAAGTGTGGGCATATTCCCATCTCAATGGGGTGACGAAAAACACCCTACAATCGTGAGGATCCGTAAGTACCTTCTTTATTCCATTGGCATGTAACATTGGCAAATGTGGCCCGTGGATAGTCTATCTTGACCTCCTGGTAGGGCAGCGATGGTTTAGGAAACAGGCTTGGATATGTCGTCTAAGACTTTTCAACTTTATGAGCCGTGAGGGTCTCCTAAAGGCTTTTCTCCCTACGAGTCGAGAGGATCCCGTAGGTATATTTTCTCCTTAGGAGTCGTGAGGACTCCTAAGTGCGTTTTCTCTTGAGAGTCGTAAGGATCTCACAAGAGAATTTTCCCTCTTGCAAGTCCAGAGGACTCATAAGTGGTTGTTTCCCCCTTGTCGATATTCGACTTTGGAGAGTGTGGCCTATGAATAGTATGCAATAGTCCATCTTAGACCGACTTGCACGGCCCTAGTGCTTAGAAAGCAGGTCCTTATCCACGTTGCCTAAGGCTTTTCCTTACGAGTCGAGATGAGTCGAGAAGTTTTCGCAGGAACATTATTTTCCCCACGAGTCGAGACGAATCGAGAAGTTCTCGCAAGGATGTCCTAACGTCACAGTTAACTCTTGCTAATAGAAGTCCATTAAGGTCTGTGGTACTAGGGTTTTTTACCCGTCGTACTGTCGCGTTGGCCGATGTATTCCTCGATACGCAATCTTGCTGTTCGAGTAGCCCCGCGACTGATGTGTCTCCGATCCCTTTGGGGGCTGGACAAGACGTCTTCAAGTAATTTTCCAGGTGATATTACCGTCGAAATAGAAAGCGTTAGGGATATTCTATGTCGCTTTTTACTTGAGGTTAGGCTCAGTTTGGGAGCCCCGATGAGTCATGACCACTCCGCGCTGGAGTGGGATGATCTCCGATAGTCTTTCAGGTCTCATTTGAGTTTCCGTCAAGACCCTGAAGCTAGGGATCTTCCTTTGCTTCGTTTGTTGATATTGTGTCTGTAATATTGCGACGAACGTCAAGGTTGTCTCTGGGTTGTCTGTGAACCGTCGAGATTTGGAACTAAGGGACTTTGTCATGGCTCCGAGGTAGTCTCTAGGTTGTCTGTGAACCGTCAAGATTTGGAACTAGGGGACTTTGTTGTGGCTCCGAGGTGGTCTCTAGGCTATCTGTGAACCGCCGAGATTTGGAACTAGGGGACTTTGCCGTGGCTCCGAGGTGGTCTCTAGGCTGTCTGTGAACCGTCGAGATTTGGAACTAGGAGACTTTGCCGTGGCTCCGTTTTGCTGACGTCGTATCTACTTCTGGTTGGAACGAGAAGGAACGCCGTTGTTGATTTCTAGGCTGTAGATGTAGCCATCGAGATCTGGCTTCCCTTTGACGAAGCCCAGTGGAGTAATATGGTTCCCTTTCCGTTTGTGCCCATGAATTGTATACATGGGTCAATGTGATCTCACCTGTAGGGCAAAAGTTTCATTTTTTAACCCGTGATGCTCCATCATTTCAGCTTTTATATCGCGAAAGTCGTGATTGCCCAATCATTTTGGCTATTTTTGGCGGTGCCTAATCATTTCGGCTGTTTTTTCTTTTTACTTTCTGCTTTTTTGTTGCGAGTTGCCCTAACATTTTGGCTGTTTTTATATGTATATATTTTGCTCACTGATTTTTATTGCAAGTTGCCCAAACATTTCGGCTATTTCATATGCATTTTTGCTCACTGATTTTTATCGCGAGTATGGAACCCGAGGTCTGATACCAATCTTAGCATCAGCATCGCTGCGACTGAATATGGCCAGGAGCAAATCATCATTTGCCGTGAAAGGACTTGGAATTTGATACCGATTTAGGTATCAGCATCACTACAACTGGGATTGTTGCCAGGAGCGAATCATCATTTGCCTTTGTCGATTTGAACAAAGGTGGCAAACAAGGTTAGGATCCTGTCGACTAAGGCTTTTGACTTCATGAGCCGTAAGGGTCTCATAAAGGCGTTTCTCCCTACGAGTCATGAGGATCTCGTAGGTGTGTTTTTCTCCTTAGGAGTCGTGAGGATTTCTATGTGTGTGTTCTCTTATAAGTCGTAAGGATCTTACAAGAGTGTTTTCTCCTTATAAGTCGTAAAGATCTTACAAGAGTGTTTTCTCCTTATAAGTCGAGAGGACTTACAAGTGTCATTCACCACATGAGGACATTCCTCGTCGTTGGTGGGACTTGGTGGGGAAAACGTTTATTTTTACCCATGGATTGTATACAAGGGTCAATATTGAACCG
Organism: Agapanthus africanus; assembly: GCA_030015575.1. Classification (NCBI taxonomy): domain Eukaryota; kingdom Viridiplantae; phylum Streptophyta; class Magnoliopsida; order Asparagales; family Amaryllidaceae; genus Agapanthus; species Agapanthus africanus. The sequence continues at coordinate 107,603,543 of CM057338.1, read as the reverse complement.
CTTGAGGGCAACTTAGGGAGTGTGATGGCTTAAGAACAGGTTCAGGTCCCTGTATCTTAAGGCTTTTGAATCCTATGAGCCGTGAGGGAGTCACAGGGGGAATTCTGCCCACGAGTCGTGAGGATCTCGTAAGTGTAATTTCTCCTTAGGAATCATGGGGATCCCTAAGTGTGTTGCTCCCTTGTGAGTCGTAAGGATCTCACGCAGGTGTTTTCTCCTCACAAGGTCGAGAGGACCTTGCAGGTGTTTTTTTTATTTTAACGAGATCGCGCCCTTTCGGGTTTTCACAAACTCACCGGTAGCCCTACTGTTTTTACTCACGGAGCCCTTTTAGGTTTTCATCCGTGCCCATTTTGCTTTTGAACGTACCGTTTTTTTAACAACGAGATTGCGCCCTTTCGGGTTTTCACAAGCTCACCGATAGCCCTGCTATTTTTACTCACGGCGCCCTTTCGGGTTTTCATCCGTGCCCATTTCGCTTATGGACATACTGTTTATTTTACCCTCCATTTTCCAACGGCACTTGGGGGGACTTCGCTACCGGGGCAGCTGTGCAACCAGCGGGGCTTGAGTTGCAATCCTTGCCGTTGGGACTTGTGAACCTGAATTTCACTGTCACCGTGTTTGGGGCGATGTATTTAGTTTAAAGACATCTCGGTCCATTGTTAGTTTAGGGACATCCCGGTCCATAGCAAGTTTAAGGACGTTGCGGTCCGTTGTTAGTTTAGGGACATCTCGGTCCGCAGCTAGTTTAAAGACGTTGCGGTCTGTTGGGATTTTGAGGCGAGATTTCGCCGGATACTACTTATAGAGTTTGGACTCAGGAAGACAGCGAGCGGACACGAGCGTCGTCATCCATCATTAACCTGAGCCATGACTTGTCAAGCGTAGTATTTCTTAAGGAACCGGTCGTTTATTGGCCGGAAGGGTGTTTCGCCATGCATATTCATGAGCAAGTAGGCCCCACCTTGGTAGACCTTGTCTATGATATACGGACCTTCATAGTTTGGCTCGAATTTCCCCCGTTTGGCACGATTGGGGATCATAGGTCTTTTTACGACTAACACGAGTTCGCCTTGGCGGAATATTCTCATCCTAGTCAGTCTTTCGTATGAGCGCATCATCCTTGCTTTGTAAGCTTCCAGGTTTTGCTGCGCCATGAGATGAGTTTCATCGAGGGCATCGAGCTCCTCAAAACGAAGGTCAGCATTTTCTTCATCCGTCAACTCATGTCGGACCGCTACTCGTAGTGAGGGTAGCTCTATCTCCAAGGGAAGTACCGCTTCCGTGCCGAATACCAATGCAAATGGCGTGGTATTCGTGACTGTTTTGAACGTGGTTCGATAAGCCCAAAGAGCTTCATGCAATCCCTCATACCAGTCCTTTCTGTTTCCGGACACCATTTTCTTTATGATCTTAGTTAAGGTTTTGTTGAAAGCCTCAGCTAGACCGTTAGCTCGGGAATTATAGACTGAAGAATATCTCCAATCTATGTTATGCTGCTGTGCGAAGCGACTGATTTTGTGGCTTGTTCATACCATAATATTGCATTATTATATTCCCCATTCTTATTCATTTTATAAATAAACAGGTGCTTTTGACGCATGTCTGCTACATATTACAGGTTACAGGTTCTTGGAGCGAAAACAGTGAAAACAAGGTAAAGACGATGAAAAAGTGGACTTTAACCAATAAACAGAAGACTCTCGATCAAGCCTACATAAGGAACAATTCACAAAGTAAGATTCAAGACATCGACTCAAAGCGAACGGGTAGAAGTCCACTACAATGTTCACTGGAAAATCTGGAAGAGAACCAGAAGCTAAATTGAGAAAAGACATAAAGAAATAAGAAGATAAAAAGCAGCATAGCCAGCCCTAAAAATCCAACAAGCCAACACCATTGTTTGGCCGCGGAACCACGGCCAAACCATGCCTAGGGCCGCGGTTCCGCGGCAGTTTTTAAGGAATAAAAAATAATTTTTTTACCAAAAGGCAGTGACGGCGTTGACTGGTCTTCATAAGGGCAAATATGTAATTGTAGACATGCGGATCAAAATGTAACCTAGGGTTTCCTATTCTCTATAAATAGGAACTCTAAACATTGTAATTTCTTATACCTCCATATGCCTCCCTATAACTCTTTCTATGAATAAAATTTAGAAATCTTTTGGAGAGCATCGATGCCTCTTTTCATATCATGAATTCAGATCTGACAAGTATTGTGTTGATGTTTGGAGAGAGCCATCTGTAAAGTAAGTAGGTAATTTCAATTCTTGCCCTAGGTAATTTTTCATTCTCTACCCTAGTATAAATTTAATTTCTTGCCCTAGTTAGATAGTTAGATCTTTAATTCAATTGCCCTAGATTAATTTAGTTTTTAGATTTAATTGATCCATTCACACCGTTTGGAATTAACTCGTAAGACCGATTAGGAGATTCACAAAATCCCTATGGACCGACCCGTACTCAAAGGCTAGCTGCAAAGCGACGCCGTTCTTGATTGCGGTCACTAGATAGTTTTTTAGAACAATCATGGATTCTGTAGGCTGGCCCGTTATCAGAGATAATCCGTCGCAGAGTGCCAAACCGGTAGAGGACGTGTGTCCTGAAGAAATGGAGGATGTTCTCCGTCTTCACCTCCCTTAACGGTACTTCTTTTGCCCACTTGGAGAAGTAATCGGTCGTTGCCAATATGAACCGATGTCCCTTGGATGATGTTGGTTCGATAGGCCCGATTATATCGGTTCCCCACATCTCGAACGGCCAGCTTTCCAGTATTGGGTGTAGCTGATTCGGATGCTGATGGATGAAGTCCCCATGAATCTGGCACGAGTGATACTGCTTTGCATATTCAAGGCAGTCCTGAATCATTGTGGGCCAATAGTAATCCATTCTCTTGATCTTTAACTTCATCTTTGGTCCGGCCTGATGAGAACCGCAGAGTCCGTTGTGAGTTTCTTGAATGACCCTTTTTGCTTCTTATGGTCCGAGGCATCTCAGCCACAGACATTCGAATGATCTCTTATATAGAGTATCATTGACGAAGGCAAAGGATAGGGCTCGCTTCATAATCTGATGTCTTGACGACGCGTCTTCGGGTGTTCGATGGGACTTGAAGTAGTCCATGAAGACTTCTCTCCAATCCTTAATCTTTTCTTCGTCTTCTATTTGGCAGGCTGCTTGTTTGGCCGCTTCCTTTTCTTCAGACGACTTTGGAGATATTTCTGCTGGTGCGAGAATCCGGCGGCTTTGCATAATGACCCTTATGTCATCGAGGTTTTCGTCAGCCTGTTCCTTAGCAAGCTTGGCTAATGCATCCGCCTTGCTATTTTCTACACGCGGTATGATTTCAAAGATGTAAGAGGGGATTTGAGTCAGCAGTTGCTGCACTCTTTCGCCATATTTTACCAACTCTGGCATGCACGTTTGATAGTCGCCATTTACCTGGCTAATGACTAGCTGGGAGTCTCCATATATGAGGAGGTTTTCGATGCCCATGTCAACAGCAATCTCAAGACCTGCTATCAAAACTTCATACTCAGCCTCATTGTTTATTCTCGGCTATGTTAAGGAAAGGGCGAAACGCATTATCCCTCCTTGCGGAGTCATAAAGATAAGGTCCACCCAAGCTTTAATTATAGGGGTGTTTTGCTTTCACTTTTTCATGGAAGATGCTCCATCGAAGTTGAGTTCCCATCGGGCATTATTTCCTTCCTCCTCCCTGTCGATTGCATCGAACGCGTGTTCATCTGGCAATTCGCAATTTAAAGGAGAGTCGGCTGGTATTGGATGTTCAGCGAGGAAGTCAGCGATGGCCGGGCCTTTTATTGCCTTGAGGGGTCGATATACTATCAAGAACTTCATCAAAAGGAGGGCCCATTTGGCAAGCCTTCCCGTTAGTATGGCTCTTGACATCAAATACTTGAGAGGATCCGCCTTTGATATGAGATGGACCTCATGTGCCAAGGCATAGTGGCCGAGCTTCATTATCGCGAAGATCAGTGCTAGGCAATGCTTTTCAATAGGGGAGTAGTTGTTTTCTGCCCCCCGAAGGACTCGACTCAAATAATAGAGAGCTCTCTCATTCTCCTGGTCGTTCTCCTATGCCCATAGCGCGCCTAGAGAACCTCCAAGGGCTGTTGTGTACAGGATGATGGGCTTTCCCTTGACCGGAGTGGCCAGTACCGGTGGGTTCTGCAGATATTGCTTGATTTCGTTCAGTGCATTTTGGCATTTACGATCCCAAACGAACGGGGTCCCCTTCTTCATTAGATGGTTGTAGGGACGTCACTTGCCGGAGAGGTTGACTTGGAGTTTGATACCTGTTTAGGTATCAGTATCGCTACAACTGAGATATTGCTAGGAGCGACTCATAATTTGCCTTGAGAGGACTTGGAATTTGATACCGATTTAGACATCAGTATCGCTACAACTGGGATAGTGCCAGGAGAGAATCATCATTTGCCCCTGTCGATTTGGACAAAGGTGGCTTAGTAGAAAGGGTTAGGATCCCGTCGACTAAGACTTTTGACTTTATGAGCCGTAAGGTCATAAAGGGTTTTCTCCCTACGAGTTGTAAGGATCTCGTAGGCGTATTTTCTCCTTAAGAATCATGGGGATTTCTAAGTGATGTCTTCTCTTGTAAGTCGTAAGGATCTTCCAAGAGTGGTTTCTCCTTATAAGTCTAGAGGACCTACAAGTGTTATTCATCATATGGGGACATTTCTTGCCATTTGTAGAACTTGGCATAGAAATATTTATCCGCGCCCATAGATTGTATACAAGGGTCAATATGGACCGCTTGTAGGGAAATTTAAGAAATATGACGTCTTAAGAACCGGTCTAGATCCCTCTAACTTAAGACTTTTGAATCCTATGAGCCATGAGGGTCTCACAAGGGGGATTCTCCTCACGAGTCGTGAGGATCTCGTAAGTGTATTTAACGAGGTTGAGCCCTTCCGGGTTTTCACAGGCTCGCCGGCAGTCCTGCTGTTTTTACTTACAGCGCCCTTTCGGGTTTTCATCCGTGCCTATCTTGCTTGTGGACGTACCATTTTTTTTGACGATATTGCGCCCTTCCGGGTTTTCACAAGCTCGTCGGCAGTCCTGCTGTTTTTACTCACGGCGCCCTTTCGGGTTTTCATCCGTGCACATTTTGCTTGTGGACGTACGGTTTTTTTTAGCTTGGTATTCCACTAGATTATAGGACATATTTGTAAGCCCCTTAATATCCTTTCTGTCCTTTGAGAAGAAAGGACCATTCTACATAGAGATTCTTCTGCCATTGAGAAATATACCCCCTGTGTATATCTCGGGGAGAACGAGTACCCACGTCGTCGCTATTTTGGCGACAGGTTACTTCAGAGACGCTTATTTTTGTTGAGCGTAGGCGACAAACGCCATCTTGCCTCCGCTTTTCACTCGTCATCATCGGATGAGAAAGAGTCTTGACCCATTTGATCCAATCGAGCTATTTTATCCATGAGTTCTTGGAAGGTTGTAGGCTTGAAAAGGGCCGTAAATGGGAACACCTTTTGAATTTGGGTCAAGGGTGGCTATGAACATTCCCACAGCTGCAGCTTTGTCGATACATTGCTCGCATTTTGACCATAGATTTCGCTATCGGATAACATATTGAATCGAGGTCTCATTCGGTCTAACCCTTTCATTGACCAACATCGTTACTGTAGTGCTTTTATTCACACTAGCAAATTTCTGACAGAAGAGCATCTCCATCTAGTCGAAGGTATTCACGGAGCATTCGGGAGTTCTGCATACCATTCGAAGGCAATGCCCGCCAGACCACTGACGAACTGTCGGAGGAGTGGTATATCATTCTCTCCGGTGTTATCGCACATGGATTTAAATCATGCAATGTGCTGGTGAGGATTCATGGTTCCTTTATACATGTGGAACGTTGGAAGTGTGTACTCTGGCGGGTACTGTATTTGATCGTACTGTAGGGTTCCTAGGCACGCTAGTGAGGTCTCCCAAGCCATCAACCATGGCAATTTCAAAAATTATGGTGCCTACAAACCCTAAACTACGGATCGATAACTAGATGTCTAGGCGAACAATGAACTAGTTAACAATTAACTAAGGGAATACGGAAATACAACCTTTGTAGATCCGGTCCTCCACCTCCACGGCTCCGCAACGAGGTCGTCTCCGCTGTCCAAATCAAATCCGGGCTCTAGGATCGGCTTCGTCGGAGAATGGGCAAGCTAGGTCGTCAATGTCCATGCCGAAGATGATCTACGTCGAAGCATCGCTAGATCAAGCTCACAACTTCACCAAGTCAAGAAACTTGTGAAGTAAACACACTCTACTACTTGTCAAGAGGTAGAGGATGAAGAAATAGGAAGTGGGTATACTTTAGAATTGGATTTCTCACTCATATGCATCAATCACCATTGATGGAGGTGAAGCTTTTCTTCTTGAAGTCAAGGAAGAAGAAGAAGAAGCTTATGAAAAGAATTAGTTTAATTAGAAAAGAAACTCATTCTTATCATAACATGACCATGGTTAGTTGTAGAGAGTGAACTAGGGTTAAAACAAATGGTTAGGTTAAGCATGAGATAAGAATGGTGGACAAAGTCAAAGGTTCAAGAATCTTCAACTACAAAACAAATAAAGCCACCATTCTTCTCATTTCTTTTTCCAAAAAGAAAATAAATAAATAAATAAATATGAAAAACAAAACCCTAACCATTTGAATAACCATGGTTTAATCTTTACACAAACTCAAGTTAGCATGCATCATCAAACATGATACATACAATTGCACAAAAACATATCGCATATGCAATGCGCACGAACCAAGTGAGAAAATCCGTCTAAAGTGAACCGATACTAGTTAATGCAAGGTAATATATCAAATATATAATTATACATTAAATCATTAAATCAACACTTGATTTAATGATCCGGTCATGCGCACATAACCGACTGGTATCATTAGTAACATCTTATCGAATCAACACTTAATCCGATAACCCGGCTATATCGCATATAACCGATCAATGTCACATCGCGAGAATCGAATACAATATCACATACTCGTATTATTCTCGGTCCCGCACATATCTCATATGCGCTCCTATTTCGTTTCGCTTGAGCCAGGAAACCTCTGTGTAGGACTCTAAAGACTCGTCAATACGCCGGCAGCAGATGATGATCATATCAAGCATCCACAAGCCGCAAGCGGTCTGCTAAACGTAACGGCCACCCGGGTATTGAGCGATCTGAAGATCGACGAGCAAGCCCGCTCACACTCCAGTGAATCCGACCAGTAACACTACCGTACAGTCCGGTCTGATCGTCTGATATGTCGCATATCTCGCCTAGGGGTGGTAAACGTCAGACCCCAATAGCTCAATAAGTCGTGTCGATATGAGGTCTATAACTGTTCGAGAAACTACTGATAACACTTACCAGTAAATCTCAGCAACCCTGGCCAGGGATTTCCTGTTATAGCCAATCGAACACAGCGCAACATCAACTCCCTATACCGGGAGAGACGAATCCCCTCCTATCGCTCATTGCCTCCATGTGACTCGGGACTGTACCCAAAAACCACCGTTTTGCACGCCCTCTTGGACGTGGTAAGATGGAAATCAAAGCACAGTGGGAACCACACAAGACTCTATGACGATCTCGGGTCAACAGACTACTCTGTACCAGTGTCACCAGAGAACTGCCATCTGACGTGAGGTATAATACCATCTGGGAGTTCTCGGCGAGTCCGTCCAGTGTACCCAGTCTCTACTGAGCACCCGTATATCATCTCTGATGTCAAACACCGATGGATATGGGATCATCCATCGCCCATCTGTATGGGTCGAGAAGGTACACGCTAGTCTACTCTGGTATATCGATGCCCCGTCTCGATACACCCACGACTAGGGACTTTGAAGGATGCACTTATGGACTACCATGTCCCCACTAGTATGATCCGCATCATAGTCCAGGTAGTCAAGTACAGATCCTAAGGGCTTTACCAACATGTAACAGAGAGACAATCAGTATACACGTTAAGGTAAAGATCAACCAGATAGCATACTATCATGTCGAGCAAGAAAGTCCTCCCTATATATGTCCCAGCATCCACTACAATATACATCCTATGTATAGTAATGGCCTCTAGGGCATACATATAACTAACAATCTCCCACTTGCACTAGGGCCATCTGTAGCAGTGGTTTGAAGTATCTCATACTCAACCATCCCATAAAAGTGTCTCTCTCTGGGAACAGGCCTTTGTGAGTGGATCCGCTGTGTTGTCCTCTGAGTCTACTCTCCTAACCTCGATCACCCTGGAGATCAACTATCTCCATGATCAAGTGACACTGCCTTAGAATATGTTTGGATCACTGATGGGACGGGTGTTCCTTGGCATGAGCCACAACTCCATTGTCACACAATGGGAGGAACATAGTTCATCTCATGAACCAATATACACCCAAACAGCCTCTTTGGTAGCATCTTAAGTAGCGATGTATCCAGCCTTTATCGTCTAGTATGTCACGGTATCTAGCTTGGAACTCTTCCAACATACCGTCCCTTTACTGAGGGTAAAGACAATGCCTGCGACTGACACTCAGTCGTCTTTATCACCCTGGAACACTTCCAGTGATTCTCCTCAGGATCGATTGACACCATCTCACTACATCTAGTGAGTATCCTAACATCCATTTAGATCTATCTCATAGATCCAAAACCCAGGATTTAGTAGGTATCATTTTGATCCTATATGGAGAATCATAGTGATAAGCGGAGATTGATCGAGCGTAGCATAGGAAACTCCTTTCTTATCAAGAGTATGTCATCCACGTACTCTACGAGGATCGTCACCATACTCCCTACTACCTTTTTGTATATACAAGGTTCATCTACCATTTTGATGATGTCAAACTCTTTGACTGCTTCATCAAAACAGACGTTCCAACTCCGCGATGCCTGCTTTATCCTATAAAGCATCTTGCACACGTTTCCGCTGCTCCCATTGTCTACGAAGCCCTCTGGCTGTGTACTTACAGACGCACTCTTCTAAATCATCATTTAGAAAAGCAGTCATGGCACCCAAACGCCAGATATCGTAGTTATGGTATGTAGCCGTGGCAAGTAGGATCTGGATGGACTTAAGCATAGGTACTTGAAAAAGGTTTCATCATTATCCATGCCTGGTCAATGATGCACACTTTTAACAAGTCTAGCTTTGAAAGTCTCAACTTTTCCATCTACACCAAGTAATCTTCTCAAGATATACTTGCTCCTGATGGGGATTTAACCCTTCAGATATAGCAACCAAAGTCCATACTTTGTTGGTGACATGGATTCCATCTTAGATCGCTAAACATCCAGCCATTCTTACAGAGTCTTACTCCTGATGGCCAGCTCGAAGCTAGTTGGGTCATCATCTCATGATGCAATCCTCGCTCCCACTGTCACAGAGAAACCGAAGTATCTCTCAGGTGGGTAAGGAACCCTACTAGATCGGCGGAGAGGCTGAGGTTCGTTGGAATCTACTGAATCCTTTGGTTCTTTCAAATCATCAGCTGCAGTTTGTATAGCTGGAACTCTTCCAGTTCTACATTACAGACCTTGCCTCGAGCTTGTCCGGATTTTGCTTTCAGACATAGGCCGGACAACCCCAAATCTTAACTGACTTAAGACATGGGCTCTTCCCATACCATATCATATATGAAGTGGTAGGCAACTGATTTGATTCGAACCCTATTCAATAGGTATGCAGCTTCTCAAGCGCATAACTCCCAAAAGGAAAAAGGTAACTCAGCAGTACTCATCATAGAGCACACCATATCAAATAGGGTGTATCTGCTCCGCCCCGATATACCATCGTGCCATGGTGTATACAGAGGAGTAATGCTGAGAGAGAATCTCATTCTCCTTTAGTATAATCCAGGATTTCCGTGCACAAGTATTCTCCTCCTTGATCTCATCAAAGGACATAATACTTATACCTGTTATTGGTTCTCTACTTCTAACTTATATTCTGTGAATATCTCAAAAGGTTCGGACTTGTGTTTCAACAGGAACATAGGTCTGAATCTTGAGAGATCATCAGAGAACGTAATGAAGTATAAAGAACCGGTCATGGCATGTGTAGACAGGAGACCTTACATACATCATCATGTATCAGTCCCAAGAGTTCACTAACTCTTTCTCTGTTTCCAATAAACAGAGCTATGGTCATCTTATCTTTGTGACATGACTGGCGAGTTTCACAAGATGTAAATTCAAACTGATTTAAATATGCATCTATATGTAACTCTAGCTAGTCGGGTCACATTGATCTGACCTAGTCTACAATACCTCAAGAAGGATTCGTTCATTTCTGAACTCTTCCTCTTGTGTGTGTTCCGTATACTAAGAACTGTAGTTTGATTTAGAACATTAATGCTTTTAGATAACGTGCCTGAACCGATCAACTTTTGATATAGGAAATGTTCAAAACATTATCCAACAATACAAAATTTTATCATTTCTTTACTAATAAAGAGACTGATATGATTTTGTATATCAGGTTCGGTATCTAATAACATTCGTTCAGAATCAATGTATTGGTAATACAGGGTGACAGTGACCAACAGACTTGGCTGCAACACTTGCCCCGTTTTCTGCCTCATGAAACTTATCACCCGTTCTCAGTTCTCTACCTTTATGTAGCCCTATGTAACAGATTACATATCTGGGATCCTGATCTGGTATCACATACCCAAGACGCAAAGGATACTGAGAAACAGTTCTGTATAATGAACACACCCGAAGATGATGCATCAGCATGCACTCTCTTCGTTTGGGCGGCACGGGAAATCTGGTATTCCCCAATTTCCTGCTCTGTCTTATAACAATTATAAGTTGGAGCGGGACCAACGTTCCCCAGCTCAGTATAACAAGCGGGTTCGGTCAATAATCCGTATTATTATCTTGATTAAGGCGTGATATGGTTGCTACCTGGAGAGAGAGAGAAGAAAACACTCAGCGTGCGCTCTGTCAAGAATAGATTGGTTATTATTTTATCTAATCAGGATGGCTCCCACTGCTTTTTATCAAATCTTCCTTCAAACCCTAAAAGGAAAGACTAGCCGGGATTAATTACACACTACAAGTTCGCCAATCTTTCAGCCAGGCCAGTGTCGGTACTTTGAGGGAGGTCCCCCGTGCTTTCGCACGAACCTAATTAATGTAAACCTCGTTTTCCCAGAGGCGTAACCTCGTTAACACCTTTCTAGACACCTACTTGATCGGCTAATTGTAATGTATAAAACTCTCCCAGGAGTAACTCTTACTCGCAGCGGGTATCGGGATCCAACTATCTCATAGAAAGTATGCAATCTCATTGCAAATTTCAACACTTGAAATTCCCGATAATATTTTGCCCCTAACATGCTATGACCTTGACGAAAGCCAACAAACCATAGCCCGCTAGTCAAGTTCAACCCGTACATTTCTTGATCGAATTAAACCCACCCGCACGACCCTTGACGAAAGCCAACAAAGCCGCACGACTACCCTAATCCAATCGCATCGTATGCTAGCAGATAAGCAGCATATAGCTACCGCACACTGCACCTTGACGAAAGCCAACAAATGCAGCACGAATACTATATACAACTTATCTGAAATGACGGAGGGCTACGACAGGTTTTTCTGAAAACCTATTGCGTAATGAACTTGATATCGTTGTAGGATCGAATGAATTTTAAAATGGAGTGTTTTTGAGGCTTTTCTAGTTTTGCTAAAGGAGTCACTCCCGGTGAAGGGATCGTCGGTCCTTTCCTCGTCGAATGAGGTGCGGGATATATCATATATATCACTGTGCAAAGCAAAAACACTTAAAAGCAATCAAAAGACAAACCGAGTGTGTAGCATCTGCCAGTTATTGCTAAAGGAGTCACTCCCGGTGAAGGGATCTCGGTCCTTTCCTCATCGAATAAGGTGCAGGATATATCGCATATACCGCTGTGCAAAGCAAGAACTGTAGCTACCTATTTTATTTTGAAATTCGATTCTACAACATCTTAGGTTTCTTTTATTTCATTAATCACATTAATGAAGTCCCATCAATTATGTACCTAAACATCACAGATAAATACGACGTACACTTATGCCATCCGCATTCGCCTCGATGTCCCCTCGTGCACCGTTAGGTTAGGTAACTAACGACAGAGCGGGGCAGGGCTAGCGCGGGTGTAAAACATAAGTAACGTCTATATAATATATCATATATACTATATACTGTATCTATCACAGAACATCACATGATCACATCACAGATATCGCAGCAGAAGAAACATATGAAATATTGGATATACTAGGACGTCCGTGTTTTCAATACGAGCCAGTATAAAACACGGATTCCACGGTCATGATGAATAGCCAAACCCACACCCCTAGACCCCTACGAGAGCGACAAGCAACCCTACCAATTCTGGAGTTAGGAGACCCGGACTCGACTCCTCGAGTTGGTCTCCCACTGGACTCCAGAACCCGGTTACTTGTGCCCTCCTCCTTGGGTCTATCCTAGTGCGGAAAAGTAAATAATATACAACAGGTGACAACTCCCGCAACCTGGAAGCGCCCCAATAAAAGAATATTACATACAAGTTTTTACATGAATGAAAATGAAAAACACTCATCTCACATAAAAAACCCCGGCTATTCAAACACGACGATCCAATATAACATATCCAGCAACACATAACATCACATGTCATCAACGTAAGTAAATATGCGCATCCCAATTGTCGTTGACATATAGCAACGAAACCGGCGATATCACATATTACACTTACGGTCACAGAAAAGAAAGTGTAAAACTACAACAGTTGGAATCCGCAATCTCTTCAGACAACGCATGCCTGACCAAATGAATTCTTTAGACATCGCATGCCTAACAATTATAAACCCCGCATTTTAGTCTCAAAATCGAAAACTCTTTTCAATATCAAGTCGGGCAATTCAACAAGATTCCCGACATCCTGATCGAATGCTCGTCGCAAACTTCAGTAGACGGCTGCACCCCCGATACCGTCGACGAAGTGCACCAAGGCGGAACACCGCTACCGCGAGCACCCGGACGGATGCTTTCGGCGACGGGGTTCTCCTACAGTCACTTGGTCGGGGCTATGGAGTGAAGCTGTCTATTAAGTTTACCCGGCGAGTATCCGCGTACGCTACGTGATTGCGACGGACTTTTGATCACATCAAAATTCCGTGGCAACCGATCAAGTGAGACTAAACTGCTACGTTTATAACATTCATTCAGTTATCACATAACTATTTGTGAATTCCAATTATTGTATCCCATTCCAGATAAATAGAAAATGTTAAACTTTTCGATCGAACAATCGAACACCCAAGTTTTTCCGATACAGCTCAACACATGAAATAAGTCTAACAACATTCCGTTCGTGCCTCAGTACCAACGGTCCAGCCGTAGAAGGGTCAAGCCAACGCCTCACATGTGGCACGCCGTACTGCCCCAAACCCAAAGGTTCAAAGGGCAGTTCAAGACGGTCACATAATCGAGTTAAGGTTTGTGTCTTCTAGAGGGACCATCGCGTTACTTGCACTACTTAGAACGTCGTTAAACTACGGAAAAATCCAACACTTGGAAATTTCCCGACAGGGGAAAAATTGGGTATTTATATCCGGTCGAACTTTTTAACATATTCTAAGATTTATCCGGAAAGCCACACAGAGAAAATTTGATATTCCGATCGAAACTCCGAAACCCCAAAACCACCTCTGAGAATTCAACTCTTGAAAAATTATTAAAAATTCCCAGAAAAAGAAGCACTGGAAATAAAGAATTACTGTGCAAATAAAATAAAATAATTCGGCCGTACCGCCGCGGAACCGCCGCACGAGCCTTGCTCGTGCCGCGGAACAGCGGCAGTTTGAAGGAGATAGGGGCACGAATTTCACAGTTTTTCTTATATTCACCTGCTTATTATTCTGAATATTTTTAATGTTGAAAAAACCACTGTTTTCAAAAAAGGACAGAGAGCAATTTTCCGGGTTAAGTTTTGGTTCGATCGGACTTCAAATTCCGTCTGGACTTCGCCTAAGGCTCTAGCTAGGCTCTGATACCACTGTAGGGTTCCTAGGCACGCTAGTGAGGTCTCCCAAGCCATCAACCATGGCAATTTCAAAAATTATGGTGCCTACAAACCCTAAACTACGGATCGATAACTAGATGTCTAGGCGAACAATGAACTAGTTAACAATTAACTAAGGGAATACGGAAATACAACCTTTGTAGATCCGGTCCTCCACCTCCACGGCTCCGCAACGAGGTCGTCTCCGCTGTCCAAATCAAATCCGGGCTCTAGGATCGGCTTCGTCGGAGAATGGGCAAGCTAGGTCGTCAATGTCCATGCCGAAGATGATCTACGTCGAAGCATCGCTAGATCAAGCTCACAACTTCACCAAGTCAAGAAACTTGTGAAGTAAACACACTCTACTACTTGTCAAGAGGTAGAGGATGAAGAAATAGGAAGTGGGTATACTTTAGAATTGGATTTCTCACTCATATGTATCAATCACCATTGATGGAGGTGAAGCTTTTCTTCTTGAAGTCAAGGAAGAAGAAGAAGAAGCTTATGAAAAGAATTAGTTTAATTAGAAAAGAAACTCATTCTTATCATAACATGACCATGGTTAGTTGTAGAGAGTGAACTAGGGTTAAAACAAATGGTTAGGTTAAGCATGAGATAAGAATGGTGGACAAAGTCAAAGGTTCAAGAATCTTCAACTACAAAACAAATAAAGCCACCATTCTTCTCATTTCTTTTTCCAAAAAGAAAATAAATAAATAAATAAATATGAAAAACAAAACCCTAACCATTTGAATAACCATGGTTTAATCTTTACACAAACTCAAGTTAGCATGCATCATCAAACATGATACATACAATTGCACAAAAACATATCGCATATGCAATGCGCACGAACCAAGTGAGAAAATCCGTCTAAAGTGAACCGATACTAGTTAATGCAAGGTAATATATCAAATATATAATTATACATTAAATCATTAAATCAACACTTGATTTAATGATCCGGTCATGCGCACATAACCGACTGGTATCATTAGTAACATCTTATCGAATCAACACTTGATCCGATAACCCGGCTATATCGCATATAACCGATCAATGTCACATCGCGAGAATCGAATACAGTATCACATACTCGTATTATTCTCGGTCCCGCACATATCTCATATGCGCTCCTATTTCATTTCGCTTGAGCCAGGAAACCTCTGTGTAGGACTCTAAAGACTCGTAAATACGCCGGCAGCAGATGATGATCATATCAAGCATCCACAAGCCGCAAGCGGTCTGCTAAACATAACGGCCACCCGGGTATTGAGCGATCTGAAGATCGACGAGCAAGCCCGCTCACACTCCAGTGAATCCGACCAGTAACACTACCGTACAGTCCGGTCTGATCGTCTGATATGTCGCATATCTCGCCTAGGGGTGGTAAACGTCAGACCCCAATAGCTCAATAAGTCGTGTCGATATGAGGTCTATAACTGTTCGAGAAACTACTGGTAACACTTACCAGTAAATCTCAGCAACCCTGGCTAGGGATTTCCTGTTATAGCCAATCGAACACAGCGCAACATCAACTCCCTATACCGGGAGAGACGAATCCCCTCCTATCGCTCATTGCCTCCATGTGACTCGGGACTGTACCCAAAAACCACCATTTTGCACGCCCTCTTGGACGTGGTAAGATGGAAATCAAAGCACAGTGGGAACCACACAAGACTCTATGACGATCTCGGGTCAACAGACTACTCTGTACCAGTGTCACCAGAGAACTGCCATCTGACGTGAGGTATAATACCATCTGGGAGTTCTCGGCGAGTCCGTCCAGTGTACCCAGTCTCTACTGAGCACCCATATATCATCTCTGATGTCAAACACCGATGGATATGGGATCATCCATCGCCCATCTGTATGGGTCGAGAAGGTACACGCTAGTCTACTCTGGTATATCGATGCCCCGTCTCGATACACCCACGACTAGGGACTTTGAAGGATGCACTTATGGACTACCATGTCCCCACTAGTATGATCCGCATCATAGTCCAGGTAGTCAAGTACAGATCCTAAGGGCTTTACCAACATGTAACAGAGAGACAATCAGTATACACGTTAAGGTAAAGATCAACCAGATAGCATGCTATCATGTCGAGCAAGAAAGTCCTCCCTATATATGTCCCAGCATCCACTACAATATACATCCTATATATAGTAATGGCCTCTAGGGCATACATATAACTAACACGTACCATGTCAGATACGGTTGACCAGTCTTGATTGGTCTATTTGCGGCTTCACTGGCGTAGTGACTTTGATTTGCTGAGCGATATATGTATCCAGCTTTTCTTTAGGAATCATTTCCTCCTCAGCCGTTGATGAAGTTTGCAGAGGATTTGAAATGTCACCCTTGTCTTTAAGACCGACTATCGGCGGTTCATCTGCCAGTGGTTCCGATTGAACCATCATTCCAGCAATATTCTGAATCAGAAGGGCCATCTGGTTCATTTGAATGGACATTTCTGCCTCTTCTGCATCTCCCTTTTTAAGAGCGCGCTTTAGGAAATCAATATCCGACTCCTTCTCTATTCTTTCTTTAGGTGCGTCCTCGGGATTTTCCTTAGGCGGTGGATTACCGTTTGCTGCCGCCTGAGCGAGCATCTCCTGCAGCTTTTCACGTTGCAGTTGAACCATTGTCAGGGACCGAGTTTGAGGTCGGTGACTAGTAGAAGCTCGAACTTCGTCTTTGGATTTCATCATATGGATTGTATAAACTGTCATGCCCCCAGGCTTCGGGTGTTTGGAGTTTTGGCCTTTGGAGTTTACCTCGGACACTTGAGCTTTAATAGGCCTCTCTTTTTTTGTGAGAAGCCGCTTTGGTTTTTTGGGAGGAACCGCTATATCAGGATTCGTCTTGGGATGAGTCCCCTTATATTTGAAAGAGGATTTGTCAGAATTTGGCTGACATCTAGGGAAAGAGCCGCGGTTGACGACAGAGACTTTCACCTGCTTCCACACCTTATATATAGATGAGGAAAGTTGTTTTTAGGGAGCGAACTGGTTTCTGCTCTCGTGGGATCTCCATGGGCTGCGGAGATTTCTTCAATCTTGCAGTAGGAGAATTTTGTCTGACCCTTCGCAACAATTTGAAGCTGTTCCCAATTGGAACAACAACATTCACCACTAGGGTTGAAACAAGACTATACGGAGAACTGCCCCCAGCTCATTTTGTATGATGACGATATTGACGTCGACCGTTTCTTACAGCCGGGATTTGATTAGCTTCAGGATTTTGCCGAGTCTGCCCCCTGTTTCCTTTGAGAGCTTGAATATTCTGCCCACTACGTCAACCTTGGTCCTTGGCATGTGCCAGTTGTTTGAGGACTAATTCCGTCGGCAAAGCTGCTGCTTGGGGAGCCAGCCTGTGGAAGACAGACTTCCTCTGGGCTACCTCCATCGGCATTGAGGCACCGAGGGTGGGAGGTGGGAGTATCGACCCAAAGAGAAGCCCGTTGACTTCTTGAAGAGCCGGATTGCAAAGATTTGAAGCTGCAAGTGGCCTATACTTGACTCCACCGGATATGACAGAACCTGAGTTGCTAGGGTGGGAGCAAAAGCCATTCTTCATAAAGACAAAACGCCGGCTTCAGTATCCCATCACCCAAGGGCAACTACAAACATATATACCGTGATTATTTGATCGCGGAAAAACACGACACACGAAGCGTGGAGTGGAAAGAGGAAAAGGTCCCACCGGGCATGCCAGAATCTGTTTACCACCGAAAACCGGGAAGATAAACGTCTTGCCTGCTTTTGGGGGCAGATGCTATTTGAATTTATCCGTCCACCTCTCCGAAGATGCTAAGTTGATTTATGGCACCGTGTATCGGAGGTATGGATGGATGCGGCCGTTGTAGCAGACTTCATCAGATTCCCCCTCATTGTGAAGGGTTTTTGATTGTGGGGACGCTCTTCCCTGCAGGCGCAAGCCCTTGCAGTTAATTACGTTATCGCATCGTGGTAACCACTTTCTCCTGCTCCAGAAGGTCACTTCGTGTCATGTGTGTTTGTTTTATTTTTGGTTGCCCGTGGATTGTATACGGAGACTAATTTATGTTGCCGCCCATAGGGCATGGATTAGTCCAAATCCGTACATTCTTAGATTTAGGTTTGGGTTGGTTTAAGGATCGTTAATCTCGTTTGAGATTAAGATCAACTTAAATGTTTGTTGAGGTACGTTAGTCTAATTTTAGACTAAAATCTACTCAACGGGGTTTTGGATCATTCAGATCCAACAAAAGAGCATTTGGGCTCTATTGCTTTAGTTTAAGGACGTTTCAGTCCGTTGTTAGTTTAAGGATGTTTCAGTCCATAGGAATATGCTCATGGGTTTGGGAGTGCACCAAAGACCTATTAGTTGTCGAGACCCTCCATCTCTCTGAAGACGTTGAAGAATTACAACGACATATATCAGAGGTGTGGAGAGATGTACCCTTGAACCGAACTCCAAATTGAAGGGAGAGATCATGGTGGAACGAACTTCATTTTAGATGCCATGTGTCAGGAGATCATTAGTCATCTTTGGAACTAAGATCGATTTGGAGAGACCTGAGTATAGGAGGGCTCGGTTGATTGATGGTCAAAAGGTTTTTTGGCCTCAGGAGACTCGGCTAATTTGTGCTAAGGTTGGCCCCCTCATAGTGTTAAACACTAATATCTGCTTGGCGCTCATGTGCTCCCACGTGAGGCTCTAAAGCAGTGTTAAATACTGAAATTTGGAGCGCTCACGTATGGCGCGCAAGGCTTCTGAGAATTAGGCACTGATTCTTTGGGTTTATTTCCCTTTTCTTTTATAGGTGATAAGCACTATTGGAGGTCACGTGGGATCACATGAGGCGCCCCAAATTGGGAACTGTCTTTGGATTTATCCCTTTTTTTCTTTTGAAAGTGCTAAGCATTATTAGAGGGTCACGTGGGATCATGTGAGACGCCCCAAAATGGGAACTGTCTTTGATTTATTCCCCTTTTCCTAAGAACTATTAGGGGGTCACGTGGGATCGCGTGAGGCGCCCCAAAATGGGAACTGTCTTTGATTTATTCCCATTTTCCTTTTGAAAAGTGCTAAGAACTATTAGGGGGTCACATGAGGCGATGTCAGTTGTTCCTTTTGTTCCTCAGAGATGCTTACGTGGGAACACGTGATCTGTCGTAATAGCGTTGAACACTAATCATTTCTTTTATGTGCATGGAAATCTTGATCTGAGTTTTGAGCATTTCAGGTCCCTTATTTTGATAAGCATTAAATTCTTTTATAGGGTTAAACCCTAGTTTTATCAGAGGAATTAAATTTCTATATCTTTTGGTAAGAATTAAATTCTTTGAACTTAGTTCATTTCCCTAAGTTTTGAATCTGCATAACAGAATCTTCCCGATGAGAATTAAATTCTCAACTTGTGGGGAGATCTGCTTCTGCAGATCTCAATCAGAGGAAGTACTAAGTTCTTTGAGAAGAGTTAAACTCTTGGTTTGAGAATTAAATTCTCTTTTGTTTTGTGGGAGCTTTTGGGAGGCTTCTGTATATTTTTTTAGAAGCTTATGGGGTGGTATCCTTCTTTTAGATAATTAAATTCTCTCCCTATTTTTCTTCCGCTCTCACTCTGTGTGTTTTTTTCCTCCTCTCCTTACTCCTATTTATATGAGAAGAAAAGGAATCAATTTGTTAAGAAAATCCCTCATTGAGAGATCATGATTGATTCCATGATCTTTTAGATCAATCGGTGAATTTTATTTACCGTTGGATTTTTAATCCAAATTCTCTTTGTTTAATAGAGAAGATTTCTTATTTGTTTAACAAGATTATGAATATCTTGTTGGTTTTAACAAGATCAAAAATATATTTTCTTAATATAGAATTTAATTCTATCATATCTTTTTAGTTTAACAAGATTAGGAAAATATTTTCCTATGATAGAATTTTATTCTACCAGATGATCACCGTTGGATTTTTGATCCAAAGGTCCTCTGTTTAACAGAGATGATCTTTCTAGTTTGAGGAAGACTAGGAAAATATTTCCCAAAATAGAATTTAATTCTAGAATTTGATAGGAGCATTTTAAATTGGGGCGCTCACATGCTTTGCATGTGAGAGGCAAGAGAACTCACGTGTTTAACACGTGATCCCTACTGTGGGTTTTAGCCTGTTTATGTTCAGCGCTCATATGCTTTAGATATGAGCGCTCACGTGTTTTATACGTGAGGCATGTTTGGCCGTTGGTGATTTATGTTCAGCGCTTATATGTTTTGCATATGAGCGCTCACGTGTTTTACACGTGAGTCCTGTTTAGCCCTTGGTTATTTTCTTTCAGCGCTGATATGATTTGCATATAAGCGCTCACGTGTTTAACACGTGATGTCCAACCATGAATTTTTTTCCTCTTTTTTATATGGGTTATAAGGAAACAAATAGCTCTTGGCCGAAAATTTTGGCGGGAACAAATGCCCTCCACTACTTTGCCCACGTAAGTATGTACGTGGATGAAGTAGTGCAGAGTTATGCATGGCCATATAATTGAGGACTTAGGAGACAAGTTTAGGGTCCTTGTAGCCTAAGACTTTTTTCATCTTCATGAGTCGTAAGGTTCTCAAGAAGATTTTTTCTCCCTATAAGTCGAGAGGATCTCATAAGTGCATATTCTCTATAGAAATCGTGAGGATTTCTAAGTGTTCATCGCCTCCGTGAGTCGTAAG
Source organism: Agapanthus africanus (assembly GCA_030015575.1). Lineage (NCBI taxonomy): Eukaryota > Viridiplantae > Streptophyta > Magnoliopsida > Asparagales > Amaryllidaceae > Agapanthus > Agapanthus africanus. Next base: position 107,582,713 of record CM057338.1, on the reverse strand, counting down.
GATCTCACTCGGGTATTTTTCCTTACGAATCATGAGGATCCATAAGTAGCCTTTTTATTTCATGGCATGTAGTTTTGGCAAATGTGGCCCGTGGATAGTCTATCTTGACCTCCTGGCAGGGCACCGATGGCTTAGAAAACAGGTTTGGATCTGTCGCCTAAGACTTTTCAACTTTATGAGCCGTGAGGGTTTCATAAAGGATTTTCTCCTTACGATTCGAGAGGATCCCGTAGGTGAATTTTCTCCTTAGGAGTCGTGAGGACTCCTAAGTGCGTTTTCTCTTGAGAGTCGTAAGGATCTCACAAGAGAATTTTCCTTCTTACTAGTCGAGAGGACTCGTAAGTGGTTGTTTCCCCCCTTGTCGATATTCGATTTTGGAGAGTGTGGCCCGTGAATAGTATGCAATAGTCCATCTTGAACCGACTTGCAGGGCCCCAGTGCTTAGGAAATAGGTCCTTATCCCCGTTGGCTAAGGCTTTTCTCTACGAGTCGAGAAGTTCTCGCAGGAACATTATTTTCCCCAGGAGTCGAGACGAATCGAGAAGTTCTCGCAAGGATGTCCCAATGTCAAAATTAAATCCTGCTAATAGAAGTCCGTTAGGGTCTGTGGTACTAGGGGTTCTTACCCGTCGTACCGTCGCGTTGGCCGATGTATTCCTTGATACGCAATCTTGCTGTTCGAGTAGCCCCATTACTGCCGTGTCTCTGATCCCTTCGAGGGCTGGACAAGACATCTTCAAGTAATCTTCCAGGTGATATTACCGTCGAAAGAGCAAGCGTTAGGGATATTCCATGTCGCTTTTTACTTGAGATTAGGCTCAGTTTGGGAGCCCCGACGAGTCATGACCACTCCGCGCTGGAGTGGGATGATCTCCGATAGTCTTTCAGGTTTCATTTGAGTTGCCGTCAAGACCCTGAAGCTAGGGATCTTCCTTTGCTTCGTTTGTTGACATTGTGTCTGCAATATTGCGACAAACGTCGATGTTGTCTCTGGGTTGTCTGTGAACCGTCGAGATTTGGAACTAGGGGACTTTGCCGTGGCTCCGAGGTAGTCTCTAGGTTGTCTGTGAACCGTCGATATTTGGAACTAGGGGACTTTGCCGTGGCTCTGAGGTGGTCTCTAGGATGTCTGTGAACCGTCGATGTTTAGAACTAGGGGACTTTGCCGTGGCTCTGAGGTGGTCTCTTGGCTGTCTGTGAACCGTCGAGATTTGGAACTAGGGGACTTTGCCATGGCTCCGTTTTGCTGACGTCATATCTGCTTCTGGTTGGAACGAGAAGGAACGCCGTTGTTGATTTCTAGGCTGTAGATGTAACCATCGAGATCTGGCTTCCCTTTGACGAAGCCCAGTGGAGTAATATGGTTCCCTTTCCGTTTGTGCCCATGGATTATATACAGGGGTCATGTTGATGCATATTTTTCGGGTGTGTTCGTTACAAAGAACTGTTTTCTCAGTATCCTCTACGTCCTAGGTATGAGATTCCGGATAAGGATCCCACATATGTAATCTGTTATATGGGCTACGAAAGGTATAGAACTGAGAAAATGGTGATATGTCTCTAAGTGTTAGAGAATGGTGCAATTGTTGCATCCAAATCAGTTGGCAGATATCACCTTGTATTACCAAGTGGTAAATACATTGATTTTGAACGAATGTTATTACATACCGGACCTGATATACAACATTATATCAGATTATTTATTAAGTTAAAGAAGGATATAATTTTGTATTGCAGGATAATGTTGTGAACATTTTCCTGAATCAAGGGTTGATTGGATCAGGCACGTTATGTAATAGCATATATGTTCAAAATCAAACCACAGTTCAAAATATATAGAACATACAATAGGAGTAGTTCAGAAATGAACGAATCCTTCTTGTACTAGGTCATATCTATGCGACACGATCAGCTAAGTTACATAAGGATGAATATGAGAATCTATTCGAATTTTCATCTTATGATACCTGCCAGTCTTGTCACAAAGGTAAAGTGACCAATACCCCGTTTACTGGAAACAGAGAAAGAGTTATTGAACTCTTGGGATTGATACATGGTGATGTATATGATCCTATGTCTATAAATTCCAGGGATGGTTCTTTGTACTTCATTACATTCATCGACGATCTCTCAAGATTCGGACATGTGTTCCTGATAAAACACGAATCTGAAACTTTTGAGAAATCCAAGGAATATAAGCTTGAAGTTGAGAACCAGACGGGTGAAAGTATTAAAGTCCTACGATGTGATTGAGGAGATGAATACTTGGGCATGGAGTTCCTGGATTTTCTAAAACAGAGAATGGGATTCTCTCTCAGCTTACTCCTTCGAATACACCATAGCACAACGGTGTATCGGGACGAAGGTATCGCACCCTATGAGATATGGCGCGCTCTATGATGAGTACCGCTGAGTTACCTATTTTCTTTTGGAGTTATGCACTTGAGAAGCTGCATACCTATTGAACGAGGTTCCAACCAAATCGGTGCCTACCACTCCATATGAGATATGGTATGGGAAGAGACCATGTCTTAAACGAGTTAAGATATGGGGTAGTCCAACCAATGTTAAAAAGCAAAATCCGGACAAGCTCGAGGCAAGGTCAGTTCTGTATAAGTTTGTTGGATCTCCCAAACATTTGCGAGGGAATATCTTCTACCACTCTGAGAAGCAAAAGGTGTTTTGTTTCTCAGCATGCCACCTTTTTAGGAAAGGAATTTCTTGTGAAGAAATTAGTGGTCATGAGGTAGAACTGGAAGGAGTTCCAACTGGACAAACTAACAGCTGATAATTTGGTGAAACCAAGGGATTCAATCATCTCCAACGAACCTTAGCCTCTCCGCGAATCTGGTAGGGTTCCTCATCCACCTGAGAGATACTACGGTTTCCTCGGTGATGGTGGGAGCGAGGATTGCATCATGGTAGATGATGACCCAACTAGGTTCAGGCAGGCCATCACGAGTGGGGACTCTGTGAAATGGCTGGATGCTATGCAATCAAAGATAGAATCTGATTGGTGTGGAAAAGTGTGTTTGTAGTTTAACCGCAATCAATAACGATGTCACGTGTAGCTAGACCGAGATGAGTACGGGTCGTCCTCTGGGAAACGTGGAACTTTTTACTCTTACTTTAGATGTGTTGAAAAAGAGAGGAGGGATAAAGAATTTTGTGGAAAGGTTTCTAGATCTACGTTAAGCACTAATGCAAAAATATAGATCTAGATTATTTTAGGGATGTAGTTAATATAATAAGGGGGCTTGTAGGGTTCGTTAGGATTTAGTAGTTATGGACAATTAATTAAAAGCTACCCTTTTTATCCTTTAATAGATTTAAAACTAGAACGACGGTGATGCGTGTAGATTAGGGTTTCTGTAGAGAAAAGGAATCCCACTCTTAACCCTTATCTCGACACGGAACTCTATTCATATCTAACCTTTACCAAAACAATCATTAATCTAATCTCTAATCACGGTCGGGACTAACAAAGAATTGTTAGCGCGCCCGATTAGGATGTTAATGATTCTTTTGATAAAGTTCATAAACTTTATAGGACTTAAAAAGGGTTTAGGGATGTTCATCATCCATTAGCCTACCCTAATCCTACGAACCCTAACAAGCGGAGAATTACTCGCGCATGTTGGGAGAAAAAGAGATGGAGAGAAAATGCATAATTAAACTACGAAGAAATAGAATAAGAAAAAGAAAGCTACCTTTATTAATCAACAATATTCATTACACTTTGATTCCTTAGAAAATGATTACAAGTACTAGTTGCTTCTCGATCTCTTCTAAGGAGGTAGATGAACCGTTGATGACCAGCCTGGATGCATGAGCCTTCTTGGACTTCGTGATCGCGTCGGCTTGATAATTTTTCCAAGAGGCTCTCGGTCCATATTTATAGTCCCAAAGCCAGAACCCTCGTTTCCTAATATGGAAACTAGTTGTTAGGATCCTAACCACCACAATCCCATATCTCAACTCTTCAAATCCGCGGCGGAACCGCGGCCATTGGATAGATTTGGCCGCGGATCCACCCCTTTTTGGTGAGATCATGGCCTTTAATTTTTGTAGCTTCATATCTGTAACACTTGGTAATCTTTTGAGTATCTAGACTTTGAAAATCTTTTCTACATTTCTACCAGAATTAGTTTCTTGAATATCTTTGGTAGATTTGCTTTGCCAACTTTGATTTCCTTGATTTCAGCCCTGAAAATTCTGCACAATAACTCAACAAACAATATTAGTAGAGTTTGTTTTATTGAGATATTAACTTAACCATTAAGAATTGGTCAAAGGTATTAATAAGGTAAGCATATTTAAATGGGCCAAATGTTACATGGATATTATATGCTTACTTTTTCCTACAAAATGTTATTTATAATATATAAACACATGAAAATAGTATTTTTACAGATAAACCCTCATATGTATCATATATTATAATAAACACCTTTTATTATATAGAAATAGTAGGAAAAATGTCATATTAAATATGCAGTTTTATCAACTAAACAGAATCCATGTACACCAACAAAGTATGACTTTGAATGTTGCACCTGAAAAGGTAAAACCCATCGGGAGCAAGTGGATCTTGAGAAGATTCTTGGTGTAAATGGAAAAGTTGAGACTTTCAAAGCTAGACTTGTAGTAAAAGGTTTTCGTCAATTACCAGGTGTGGATTATGATGAAACATTTTCTCCAGTGGCTATGCTTAAGTCCATCGGGATTAAAGCATGCATCACGGAGTTGGAACATCTGTTTTGATGTGGCAGTCAAAGTGTTTGACTTCATCAAAATGGTAGATGAACCTTGTATATACAAGAAGGTAGTAGAGAGTAAGGCTGTCTTCCACGTATTGTACGTAGATGACATACTCTTAATAGGAAATGGTTTCCTATGCTACACTCAGTCAAGCTCCTCTTATCACGAGGATTCTCCAAAGAAGATCTGGATGATACCTACTACATCTTGTGGATTATGATCTATGGTGATAGATCTAAGTGGATGTTGGGAGTGTTCCAAATCTAAGTACATTAACACCGTACTAAAGGGGTTTAGTATGGAAGATTCTAAGCGCGGTGGTTCGCCTACTTACTCAGGAATCACTCTCTCTAAAAAGATGTCTTCCAAGACTGATTTGGAGAGAGCGCGCGTGCAAGGGATATCCTATGCTTCGGCAGTGGGCTCTATCATGTATGCGATGTTATGTACCAGACTATATATAGCTAACTCACCAGGTGTAGTGATCAGAAATCAATCGGATCTTAGGAGAATCACTGAAAAGCTGTGAAGAACATTCTTAAGTACTTGAGAAGCACTAAAGAAATGTTCTTGGAGTTTGGTAACAGTGAACTCCAGTGGGAGTCCTTTACCAATTCGAGCTTCCAGAGTGATAAGGTCGACTGAAAGTCAGTCAAAGGCTTTGTCTTTACCCTTAGTGGAGGGACGGAATGTTGGAAGAGTTCCAAGCTAGATAGCGTAGCAATCTAGACGATAAAGGCTGAATACATCGCTACCAACGATGCTACCAAAGTGGATTTCTGGATAATTCTTGTTCATGAGATGAACATGGTTCCTACCATTGAGAGTCCAATAACTGTTATTGTGACAACAATGGAGTTGTGGCTTTAGCCTAGAAACGCCGGTCCCATCAGCGATCCAGACATATTCTGAGGACAATATCACCTAATCAGAGAGATGGTTGATCTCCAAGGGATCTAGGTAAGGAGAGTTGATGCGAAGGATAACACGGCGGATCCACCCACAGAGGCCTTTTCCTAGAGATACTTTTATGGGGCGTTGGGTATGAGATACTATAACAAATGGCCTTAGTACAAGTGGGAGATTGTTAGTTATATGTATGCCCTAGAGGCCATTATTATACATGTGATGTATATTATAGTGGATGCTTGGACATATATAGGGAGGACTTTCTTGCTCGACATGACAGTATGCTATCTGGTTGCTCTTTATCTTAACATGTACACTTATTGTCTCTCTACTACATGTTGATAAAGCCCTTAGGATGAGTACTTGACTACCAGGATTATGATGTAGATCATACTAGTGGGGCAAGGGTAGTTGGTAAGTACATCCTTCAATTGTTCCTAGTCGTAGGAGTATCGAGACGGGGAATCGATATTTTAGAGTAGATTAGCGTATACGCTTCTTGACCCATATGATGGATGATGGATGGTCCCACATCCATTGGTGTTTGACATCAGAGATGGATACGGGTGCTCAATGGAGACTGGGTACACTGAACGGACTCGTCGAGAACTCCTAGATGGTATTATACCTATCGTCAGATAGCAGTTCTCTGGTGATACTGGTACAGGTTAGTCTGTCGACCCGAGATCGTCATAGAGTCTTGTGTGATTCCCACTGTGCTTTGATTTCCACCTTACCACATTCAAGAGATCGTGCAAAACGGTGGTTTTTGGGTACAGTCCCGAGTCACATGGAGGCAATGAGCGATAGGAGGGGATTTCGTCTCTCCCGGTATTAGAGGATGATGTTGCGCTATGATTGATTGTCCATAACAGGAAATCCTTGGCCAGGGTTACTGAGATCTACTGGTAAGTGCTATCGGTAGTTTCTCGAACCGTTATGGGCCTCACATCGGCATGACTTATCAGGGCTATTGGGGTCTGACGTTTACCACCCCCACGCTGAGATATGCGACATGTCTGACGAAGAGACCAGACTCTACGATAGTGTTACTGATTGGATTCGCAGGAGTATGAGCTGGCTTGCTTGTTGATCTTCTGATCGCTCAATACCCGGGTGACCGTTACGTTTAGCAGACCGCTTGCGGCTTGTGGGTGACTGATATGATCACCACCTACTGCCGGCGTATTGACGAGTCTTTAGAGTCCTACACAGAGGTTTCCTGGCTCAGGCAAAACGAAGCAGGAGCACATATGTGATATATACGGGACCGAGATTAATATGAGTATGTGATACTGTATTCTATTCTCGCGATATGTGATATCGGTCGGTTATATATGATATAGCTGGGTTATCGAATCAAGTGTTGATTCGATAAGTTGTTACATTTGATATTAGTCGGTTGTATGTGATATAGCCAGATTATTAAATCAAGTGTTGATTTAATAATTTAATGTATAATTATATATTTGATATATTAACTTATATTAACTAATATTAGCTCACTTAAGCATTTTTTTTTCTCACTTATGTGTGCACTTAATATATATGTGATATATATTATTGTGTCATGCATATTGCAACATGCTACATGGGTGTATGTGACTCACACCATGCTTAACATAATCAAGGGTTTTATTTATTTAAAGTAATTCAAAATTGAGTGGAAATTAGTCATGGTTGATGCTTAGTGGAAGCTTATAGAATCATTGACTAAGTCCACCAAATTTGTTTTACTTAAGATATTTATTAACCCAACTATTATGATTAGTCATGGTTTAGTCTCTACATAAGTTAGTATATGATATTAACTCACCCATGGTTCCCATTTTACACTTGACTTTTTTCATGGTTGCTTTTCTTCATCTCCTTCCTCAAGCTCTCTACCTTTTTGGGAGGTGAAGAAAATGAGTGAGAAAAATATTTCTAAAGTGAGCAAAATTCCTACTTCATCATCCTCTACTAGATTATCCATTTAGTTTAGGGTGTTAGCTTCATTAATTCCATATTAGCGAAGAGATAACTTGAGCTGGTGTCTCCTCGACGTAGATCATCTTCGGCCTCGAAGACTTCAAGCAAGCTTGTTCCTTTCATCTTGTGGAGCCTTTCTAGAGTCCGGGACTTCACTACTTGGAGCGAAGGGACTACTACACGGAGCTATTGAAGTGAAGGAACGGTCTACAAAGGTTGTATTCCTTATTCACTTAGATATAAAGATGTTTACATTCTAGCTTTCATCTAATTCTCTAGTTAAGATTCTAGGATAGGGTTCTTTAGCACGCCAAATTTTTTTAAAATGGCATAGACGATGCCACCCGAAATCCAGTGGCGACCCTAGGGAACCTTATAATGGCATCAGAGCCATGCTAGAGAATTAAACGATGTTTGTAGAATTACGAAACCGAAACATTTCTGAAACACTCGAAATAAAAACCAAGTTTCTGTCGAAATTTTTAAGGTGTCTAAAATTTTTTTAAGCAGTTGCAGAATATTATATGAGATGTAACATGAACGCCACAGAAATTTGACCCTCCCTCGCCGGATTTTGGCCGGCGACATGTGTTGAAAATTCGAGCTCGCCGGTGTTTTAGTGGGCTTTTGGCTTCAAATTTTTATGGTGTTCCAGTCTCTGGGTTTTGGTGTTTCAGGTGTTGCTTGTTTTTTCTAAAATTGCATATGATGTTATTTTTGTGCAAAGGCAATTCGTAGTGTTTCGTAGTCATAATTCTAACTACGTTTCGGGTTATTTAAACGACGTTAAAAAGTTCGAACGGATATCAATAACCCATTTTCTCCCTCGCCGGAAATTTTCCAAGAGTTGGATTTTTTCATGTTTAAAATCTTCAGAAAATCATGCATGTGTTTTCTATGGACCCTCTAGAAGAACGAAACCCTAACTCAATTCTGTGACTGTCGGAACCTGTAACACCCTAGTTCATTTATACCAGTTCTAGTCAAGTATTTCTTTATTTATGGTATTTTCCTGATTTATTGTGCTTTGGGTGCGAATAGTGTATTTGACATTTGTATTTGCATCCGACCCGACCCGCTTGCTTGAAACCAGTCTTATGTTTATGATTTATCCTGACCTGTTACATGGACTCGTGCACTTTCATTTTAATTTATACATCTTGAATACTGGCATTTTATCTGGCATTTGCATTTTTACAATATAACATTTTAAGTCACATAAAATATTTTTAAAATACATTGCATGGCCTGCATGATACCTCTAGCCCCGTGGTAGCATCCGCGCATCTTGTTCTCGTCCCGTTCAGTGAAACGGACTTGTTTGGATGGCTACGCGTACGTGCGTGCATCCGTTCTTGGGGGTATGCATTTTTCATTATCCGGGCATTCATTTTTTTATTTTGGTCGACATGTATATTTTTCGTATTTTAAAACTGAATTTTAGACCCGACCCGGGCATGTTTTGGACTATGTTTGTATTTACCAGAATATCAAATTTTATTTATATAATATTAATTTTATAAATTGATACAAATTAAAATTTAGTTAACTAATAAAAGATTTTTTGTAATTTAAATCTAAACTAATTTCCTAACAAACTAACAACCCCTTTCTCTCTCTCTCTCCCCTCTGCATATATATATTTATATATATATTATTTATTTAATTTTTTCTTTCCTTATTTAATACACAGTTTCTTCTTCTTACTTCTTCTTCTTTCTTCTTCTTGATCTTGTTTCTTGATTCCGGTGATCACCGCCGGAGCCGTGCTCGTCGCTGACGATCCGAGTGATCCAGTAAACATGAATGGCTTGCGTGATCACCCTCGTGCGTTGTTTGGAACCGTTCTGTGTACCGTGCGCGCGTCGCGACATTTCGCCGACGAAGAACGTTCCGTACACATCCGTTCTTGTTCCGTCTAGGCAAGTTAATCTTGCTACATGCTATATAACTCATTATATACCTATTTAAATAAATATCACACCTGTATTTTAAATCAAGCATCCCATGTTTCATATTACAGCCTTTCGACGTTCCGTTTACATTTGTATAGTGCATTTCAGATCTAGGGCATGCAAACCAATCTTAATTACAGGCTACATTACTTTAGACGCATCTATTTTAACAAATGGAATACCTTTATTTAAAATCATGCACCCCATGTTTAGTTTTATAACTTTTCGATGTTCCGTTTGCATCCATTCATATCATTTCAAATCTAGGTCATGAAAACTTATCTTGTTACATACTATACTATCATATGCTGCATCAAATTGAATAGTTACATTTCATATTGCTTAGTTATATGTTCCGCACTTGTTAGTTTATCATTTTACGATTATGTGATACCCGTTTGCATCCATATCATTTAAAATATATATCGTCGTAATATTTCTTATTATATCTTTAATTAGTTTATAATCTGCATTTTATAATGTTATACATTTGAAAATATTATAGTTTACACATGAAACGTCATTGAAAAGCGGATACGACAAATCTGAAATTTACTGTACACCTTACCTTATAAAATTCATTATAAATCATAGCCAAATCATTAGTATACGTTCTTTAGTTCGTTACGAAGATAACTCAGAATACTATAACTCTATGAAATATTTACTTGCAAAATATATTGTTTAAATAACGTAAAATGCAAATGAAAATATCTCTAAACTGCTGTCCAGGGAAATTCCAGCAGCAAACTTTCAATTTCGAATGTTCATAGATTTTTGTAGGGATAACCTGAGATACTTATACTTATAAAAATGAAAACCTTATTGAATTATCTTTGTTTTGGTATAATACACGTCCCTTTTGGAGAACGTTTGTTATTTTTAAGCTATTTTACAAATCAGGGTGACGCTGAATTTCTGAACGGAACTTTCTTGTGCATGGTTAATCAATACCACTTTTATAGTTATTAATCGGTTTGAATATGTTATCCATATTAATATTATTATATCAATATCTATTTAATAAATAATAGTGCTTGTGTTTTAATATTCAGCAAATTTTACCGATTTACAGTTTTATAGTATCCGTCTGTATCCGTACGGTTTATTACATATCTAGTTGCACGCCGAGACTATATTATTTCATTTTACTGTTACATTAGTATCCCATACTTGAACTTGTGCATCATACATAGTCATGATGTAATCCCTAATAAATATTTGTGCATCCATGCTTTATTTGTGCACCCGGACCTGTTACAGTTTAGTTATGAGCATCCGTTTGATACCTGTACACTACTTGACATGACCTGATACACTACTACTGCATACATGTGCACTAATTGACATGACCTGATACATGTGCACTACTTGACATGACCTGATACATGTACACCACCTGACATGACCTGATGTACCACAGCTTGACATGTTACCTGATCTTGTTACTAATGCCGACAATCTTGACCTGTTGTCCCTACGGACATTTCCTGTTGTCTATACAGACAAACCTGTTCCTGCTTGATCCTATGTTGGCATTAGTCTCAGATTTATAAATATCTGACTTACATACATAACTTGGGGGTATGGGGAAATCAAGAATGTAGCTGAACGTAACTCAAAGGGCTATTATATCATTTTACCGTGGTCCCGTGGGGAATGAACGGGACATAGACTCACAGTCTATTACATCATTTTACCATGGTCCCGTGGGGAATGAACGGGGCATAGACCGATAGGTTACGATGAGGATTATATTAATTGATTTCGAATAACTTTAAAGTAGATAACCCTATAGCACAGTTTAGACTACTCACTGCTCTTCACCTGTTTATATCCTGTTCACTGATCTATATTCATTTTATTGTTACTTGTTACTGATGACTTGTTACTGTTCATACTCATGCCTGCATGACTTGTTACCTCCTGATTATATTATTGTTGATATTATGACGCATTGACGTCTGGGTTTTGCATGACCCAGATCTTCTACCTTTGTTGCAAGCATACCAGGAGTAGTTTGATCAACAGGCCGAGCAGTGAGGACCTGTTATTAGTTTAGTTTTCTTTCAGTATTTTAATTCCTGATGTGAGCCCGCATTATGGGACGTACATTCCAGTTTATTATTGTATTGGATCTTTTAGCTTCCGCATTATTTTATTCTTGACTTGTTATTCTGGCTCATGGACATGTATTAGATAGTTGTTTATTATTGTTCTTGATATCTCTACAGCCGTAATGTGACTGTGGAGGGATATTTCCTATCCACAGGTAGCATGGTTGGCTCTGTCACGTGCCTATCTTAGCGTACTCTGGGAAACGGGGCGTGACAGAACCGCCACCAAACCCTAGGGTTTGCGGTAGTTCCGCGGCGCCATAGATGAAGCAAGGGTTGACCCTTCTACGGTTGGTCCATAGGTGCTGTGGCATGTTCTAGATATTTTTTAAACTCCGCTCAAGTGTTGAGCTCTTTGGGAAATTTTGGGTGTTTGTTGATTCGATCGAAAAGTTTAACATCGTCTAGTTATCTGTGATTATGATACAATACTTGGAATCCACAATATTTAGTTTTGTGAAAACAAATTTGAATTTTATAAATCTAGTAATTTAGTCTCAAGTGATTGGTTGCCACGGGATTGTGATGTGGATCAAAAGTCCGTCGCAATCACGTAGCGTACGCGGATACTCGCCGGGTAATCTTACTAGATAGCTACACCCCATAGCTCCGACCAAGTGACTATAGGAGAACCCCGTCGCCAAAAGCATCCGTTCGGGTGCTCGCGGCCGTGGTGTTCCGCCTAATTGCACTTCGTCGACGGCATCGGGGGTGCGGCCGTCTACTAAAGTTTTCGATCAAGTTTTCGGGAATCTTGTTGAATTACCTGACTGGTTATTGAAAAGTGTTTTCAATATAGAGACTAAAATGCGGGGTTTATAATTGTTAGGCATGTGATGTCTAAGAAATTCATTTGGTTAGGCATGAAATCCAAAGTATGTGATACATTGGGTTTATGATGTCTAAGGTGGTTGCGGATTCCAATTGTTGTAGTTTTTCACTTTCTTTTCTACGACCGTAAGTGTAATATGTGGTGTATCGCCGGTTTCATTGCTATATTTCAACGACAATTGGGATTCGCATATTTACTTACGTTGATGACATGTGATGTTATGTGTTGCTGTGATATGTTATATTGGATCGTCGTGTTTTAAATAGCCGGGGGTTTTATGTGAGATGAGAGTTTTTCATTTTCATTCATTTAAAAACTTGTATGTAATATTCTTTTATTGGAGCACTTCCGGGTTGAGGATGATGTCACCATTGATGTATATTATTTACTTTTCCGCATTAAGATAAACCCAAGGTGGGGAGCATAAGTAACCGGGTTCTAGGGTCCAGTGGGAGACCATCTCGAGGAGTCGAGACCGGGTCTCCTAATTTTAGAATTGGTAGGGTTGCTTGCCGCCCTCGTAGGGGTCTAGGGATGTGGGTTTGGCTATTCATCGCGACCGTGGAATCCGCGTTTTTTATTGGCTTAATTAAAACACGGAATTCGTAGTATATCCAATATTTCATATGTGTTCTTCTGCTGCTGATATTCTGTTATGTGATCACTTGATATGTTGAGATAATGCTTATATTATATATATGATATATAATAAATATTGTTGTTTTCGTTTCTTCTGTGATGCTTAAGAAGCATAAATGATGGGAGTTCATTAATGAGATTAATGAAATAAAAGAAACCTAAAGATGTTGTAGAATCTTGTTTTACAAACTGGTAGCTCTAGTTCTTGCTTTGCATAGCGGTATTCCTTGTAGAATATCCAGCACCTTATTCGATAAGGAAAGATCCGATATCCATTCACCGGGAGTGACCTATTTAGCGAAACTAGCAGATGCTACAACCCACTCGGTTTTGTTTTTGATTGCTTTTTTAGTTCATGCTTTGCATAGTGGTATTTGTGAAATATCCAGCACCTCATTCGATGAGGAAAGAGCCGAGATCCCTTCACCGGGAGTGACCTCTTTAGCAAAACTAGTAAAAGCCTCAAAAACACTCCTTTTCAAAATCACTCGATTCTACAACGATATCATGTTCAATACGCAAAAGGTTTTCTTAAAACCTGTCGTAGCCCTTCGTCATTTCAGATAAGTACTACTTAGTATTCGTGCTACGTTTGTTGGCTTGCGTCAAGGCGTAGTGTGCGGTAGCTATTTAGTGCTTATCTGCTGCATACGATGCGATTGGATTAGGGTAGTCGTGTGACTTTGTTGGCCTGCGTCAAGGTCATGCGGATGGGTTTAATTCAATCATGAAATGTACGGGTTGAACTTGACTAGCGGACTATGCTTTGTTGGCTTGCGTCAAGGTCATAGGAAGCCAGGGGCAGAATATTATCGGGAATTTCAAGTGTTGAAATTTGCAATGAGATTGCATACCTTCTATGAGATAGTTAGATCCCGATACCCACTTCGAGTAAGAGTTACTACTGGAAGAGTTTTGCACATTACAATTAGCCGATCAAGTAGGTGTATAGAAAGGTATTAACGGGGTTACGCCCCTGGGAAAAACGAGGTTTATTTTAATTAGGTTCATGCAAAAGCACGGGGAACCTCCCTCAAAGTACCGACACTGGCCTGGCCGAAAAATTGGCGAACTTGTAGAGTGTAATTAATCCCGGCTAGTCTTACCTTTTTGGGTTTGAAGAAAGATTTGATAAAAATAGTGGGAGCCATCCTGATTAGATAAAATAATAACCAATCCGATCTTGCAAGAGCATACGCTGAGAGTTTTCTTCTCTCTCTCATTGATTTCACGGGGGTCCTTGGATACTCGTGACGAACTAAAAGAAATCCGAGGGGCCCCGGTGAAGGCGCTAACAAAGGTCCCCCTCGTCGAGGGGCACCATGAACAAACTGTCAAGATTGGATCCCTCTTAACGGGAGCCCGGTGCGAAGACTTGATCCACTTTCTCCGAGGAAACTCATACATGTTCGCCTGGGCGCCTGTCGACATGCCCGGGATCGACCCCAAGGTAATCTCACACAAGCTCGGGGTCGACCCGACGGCCCGACCCGTCAGGCAAAAGAAACGAAGTTTTGCTCCGATCAAACAAAAAGCGATAGAAAACGAGATCGATAGGTTGCTTGCAGCCAACTTCATTCGAAATGTGGCCTACTCGGAATGGCTAGAGAATGTGGTTATGGTTAAAAAGGCAAGAGGGAAGTGGCGCATGTGCGTCGACTTCACGGATCTCAACAAGGCCTGCCCAAAAGACAACTATCCATGTTTCCCCCCAATAAAATAACAAAGCTCTGTTCAAAATTTGAAAAAGGCAGCGCCTTACGTGCCTTGCACGAGGGCGCCGGCGCCAATAGTTAAAAACTCTGAGGCAGCGCCTCACGTGCCTTGCACGAGGGCGCCAGCGCCAATAGTTAAAAACTCTGAGGCAGCGCCTCACGTGCCTTGCACGAGGGCGTCGGCGCCAGAACTAAAAGTTCTCTATTATTGGATCAAAGATCTAACGGAGATGATAAATCATCAAAATACAGAATTAAATTATGTTGAAGAAATATTCCTCGGATCTTTCTAAACGAGAAAGATTACTCCCTGTAAAACAGAGCATCGTTGCATTAAAAATCCAATGGTGATTAAAAATCACTAAGCTACAGAATAAGCTCTGTATGGGAAAATATTTCCCCAATCTTGTTAAAAACAAGAAAAATATCTTCTATAAAATAGAAGTTCTTAGATAAAAAATCCAACGGTGGATAAAATCCTCAGATCAATTAAGGATCTCTCAATAAGAGGTTTCCTTAACTAAATCAACAAATCTGCCTCTACTATATAAAGGACCCAAAACTTCAAGTCTTAGAGAGAGGAACCCCCCATAAACTTCAAGTTCAAAAAAAAGAAAAAAAAGAAGAGCAAGCAAAAAGAAAGCTTTAGAAAAGAAGAAAGAAGTAGAAACCTTCTTCGAGGTAAATAAAAATAATAGAGATCATAGCATCTCATCTGCATATCCAAGGGTTCAACCCTCATAAAGAACATAGTTCTTTTCCCTGGATTTGAGATCCATGAGACAAGTCTCCTACAAATAAGAATTTAATTCTCGTGGGGACGAATTTGTTCTTGGGGATCGAAGATCCAGGGAAGAATAGAGAATTGAACTCTTCAGAAAAGTGCACAAAGAAAGAAACAACGCCAAGCGCCTCACGTGCCCCTCACGTGGGCGCTGCTTAGATAAAGAGTGCTTAGCACTCAATGGTTGGCGCTCAACGCCAAGCGCCTCACGTGCCCCTCACGTGGGAGCTACTCAAATAAAGAGTGCTTAGCACTCAATAGTTAGCACTCAGCGCCAAGCGCCTCACGTGCCCATCACGTGGGCGCTGCTTAACATAAAGTGCTCTGCACTCATCAAACAGCGCTTGGCGCTACGTGCTCCACACATGGGTGCCATAAAGAGTGTTTAACACTCCATAAAAAATAAAAGAACAAAAAAAAAGAAGGGAAAATAAAGCAAAGCATTATTTGCACAGAAAAGGGACTGAGCCCAAGCAAATGTTTAACACTTTATTCAAAGATTAAGTGGGCTGAGTTCAAGTTGACCAAATCCCCAACTCAGATCAACCGAGCCCATGTGCTCATCATGTTCCAAATTGGTCTTAGTCCCAAACACGACTACAGATCTCCCAACTGACATTGGTTTTAAGGTATATCTCTTCACACCTCTGATACATGTTGTTGTAATTCTTCAGCGTCTTCAGAGAGGTGGCGGGTCCCGACAACCCACAACTCCTCGGACCGCAATGTCCTTAAACTAGCTACGGACCGTAATGTCCCTAAACTAACAACGGACCGAAATGTCTTTAAACTAAAGCAATAGAGCCCAAATGCTCTTTTGTTGGGTCTGAATGATCCCAAAACCCAGTTGAGTAGATTTTAGTCTAAAATTAGATTAACGTATTCTCAACAAACATTTAAGTTGATCTTAATCCTACACAAGATTAACGATCCTTAAATCAAACCAAACCCAAATCTAAGAAAATACGGATTTGGACTAATCAACGCCCTACGGGAGATAACAAAAATTAGTCTCCGTATACAATCCATGGGCAATCAAAAATAAAACAAATACACACGACACAAAGTGAACTTCTGGAGCAGGAGAAGTGGTTACCGCGATGCGGTAACGTAATTAACTGCAGGGGCTTGCGCCTGCAGGGAAGAGCGTCCCCACAATCAAAAAACCCCTTGCAAACGAGGGGGGATCTGACGAAGTCTGCTACAACGGCTGCGTCCGTCCAGACCTCCGATACACGGTGCCATAAATCAACTTGGCATCTTCGGAGAGATGGAAGGATAAATCCAAATATCATCTGCCCTCAAATTCAGGCTAGACGACCTACGCGGTCTCGTCTTCCGTTTTCGGCGGTAAACAATCCCCTCCCTCGGATAGATCGGCTTGTCGACAGCTCGGCAGGCCACGAATCGTCAGCTTTATGGATGCTTTCTCCGGCTACAACTAGATCCGTATGAACCCGGCAGATGAAGAGCTTACCGCGTTCACAACGGACCGGGGGGTATACTGCTACAAAGTGATGTCTTTCGGCCTTAAAAACGCCGGAGCTACATACCAGCACCTGGTCAACAGAATGTTCAAACCGTAGATCGGGAGGAACATGGAGGTTTACGTCGACGACATGCTCGTAAAATTGACCTCGTCGGACGAGCACGCCAAAGATCTTGGCGAGACATTCGGCATCTTCCCCAAGTACAAAATGAAGCTGAATCCCGCCAAGTGCGCGTTCGGGGTCACTATCGGAAAATTCCTTGGATTCATGGTTACCCACCGAGGAATTGAGGCTAACCTGGAGAAGATCAACACCATCCTCGACATGGCCACGCCGAAGAGCAACGTGGAGATCATGTGACTCACGGGGAGAGTGGCTGCCCTTAGTCGCTTCATGTCGAGGTCCGGGGAAAAGTGTCTCCCGTTCTTCAAAGCCCTGAGGAAAATCCCAGGTTCGAATGGTCGGAATAGTTTCAGAACGCTTTCGAGCAACTCAAGGTGCACCTGGCAACCCCCCGCTGCTCACCCGGCCTACCGAAGGAGAAGAGTTGCTGCTGTACCTTGCGGTGTCCGATCATGTTGCCGGCTCAGTGCTCGTCCGAGAAGTCGAAGGAGTACAGAAGATGGTATACTATATGAGCCATGTCTTTAAGGACGCGGAAACAAGGTACCCGGCCATAGAAAAGATTGTCTTGGCGCTTATCGTGGCCTCAAGGAAGCTACATCACTATTTCCAGGCACACACCATCCTCGTCCTCATCGAGCACCCCCTAGGGGCTATTCTCGTCTCCCCCGAGTCATCTGGTCGTCTGGAGAAATGGAGGTAGGAGTTATCTCAATTCGACATCAAATACTGCCTAAGGCAAGCTATCAAAGGATAAGTCCTGGCAGACTTTGTTGTCGAATGTACTATCCTTAACAAGGAGGCAGTGTTAGCGCCAGTCCCCGGGTCCCAACCCTCAGTCAAGGAGGGGCCCGACTCCATCCCCGATTGGGTCCTCTACGTCGATGGATCCTCTACCGAGGAGGGGAGCGGTGCCGGCCTTATCATTCGAGACCCGAACGAGGCAGAGATGGAGTACTCTTTGAAGCTCGAGTTCAAAGCTTCAAACAACGCCGTGGAGTACGAGGACTAGCTAGCTGGACTATGAATCGCCTCTGGAGTGGGACTAAAGACAATCCGAATTCGCAGCGACTCCGCCCTAGTCGTAAGCCAAGTGACCGGCCGTTTCGAGGCCCGGGAGCCTCTAATGGTGAATTATTTAGCCGAGATAAAGAGACTACGAAAAGACTTCGATGAAGTTCAAGTGGAGCAGATTCCTCAGCATCTAAACGCCCGGGTCGACGCCCTGAGCAAGCTGTCCTCCTCCTATACGGCTAACAATAAGAGGAATATCCTCTTCGAAATCTTTCCATAGCCCAGCGTGGAAGACAAGGAGGCATCACTTCAAGTATACACTACTCAGGAAGAAGGCCAAGATTGGAGGAAGCCCCTCGTAGAGTTCCTGGAGGAGGGTACACTTCCTGAAGACCGAAGTGAAACGCGTCACCTTCGATCTAAATCCCGCCATTTCGTCTGGAGCAATGGGAACCTCTACCCTCTACAAGAAGTCATACACGCAACCCCTGCTTCGGTGTGTCGACCTCCATGAAGCCGACTACGTCCTGCGTAAGATACACGAAGGGGTCGGTGGAGCACATCAAGGGGCCTGCACCTTAGTCCAGAAGACGCTGCTTTAAGGGTACTATTGGCCGACGATTCATCAAGACGCTCAGAAGCTCGTCAGAAAATGCACAAACTATCAACTCCACGGCAACATACCCTGTCTTCCCGCTACCGAGCTAACGGCCCTGACCTCCCCCTGGCCGTTTGCCCAGTAGGGGATGGACATGGCGGCACAACACCCAACTGGCACGGGCGGGCACAAGTACATCCTCATCGCGGTAGACTATTTTACGAAGTGGGTCGAGGCCATCCCCATCAGGAAAATGGACGCCACCACGACTATCAAATTCCTGCAGAACAACATAATATCCCGATTTGGGATCCCATGATGCATTGTTACCGACCACGGGACGAATTTTGAAAACGACAAAGTCAAAGGATTCTGTAATGAATACTACATACTAATGAAGTTTGCTGCGGTCGCGCATCCCCAATGCAACGGGCAAGCCGAGGTTGCGAACCGAGACGTCATCTGAGGTCTTCGAACTCGCCTAGAAGGAAGACAGGGCAGCTGGGTCGAGGAACTATTCTGAGTTTTATGGGCCTTACGCACATCGAAGAAGACCTCCACTGGAGAGACCCCCTTCATCCTCTGCTACGGCACCGAGGCGATGGTCCCAGCAGAGATTTGACTGCCCAGTTATAGAGTCGAACACTTCGACGACGAAGCAAACACCTCGGCACTCCGGACTAATCTGGACATCTTGCTAGAAAAACGGGACCGGGCACAGATCAAAGCCGCCGCTTATCAATAGCAAACTGCCCGCTACTACAACGCACGAGTCAAGCATCGCGCCTTCAAAACAGGAGATTTGGTCCTAAAGCGGAACGAATTCATAGACCAAGGAAAGCTGCACAAGTTCTCTCCGAAGTGGGACGGCCCATTTCTTGTCTCCGAAGTATTGCCTGGAGGAGCCTATCGCTTACAAGATGCGGGAGGATGCAAGTTTCCGCTGCCTTACAACGCCGAGATGTACAAATTGTACAAGTGAATTTATTTTCAAATGTTGTATCGGTGAATATGTTTCCTTCTTTGTCGAAGCGATGTAAATTTTCTTTATTATTAAGTCTCCTAAATTAAAGGAATCTCCTTCGATATGTTTCCCTCTTCCTCGGTTCCAAGACCTCTGGGTTCATTTTTGTGAAAATACGCAAAAGCACAAAGAGAACAAAAAGGACACAAAAACACATCGCAAAAAAGAAACTTTATTCATCAAAGGTATTATGGGCTCCCCAGCCTTACACAAAAATTATTATTACAATAAAGGGGGCTGGGGATGGAGGAAGCATTGTTGATGATACTCAGACGAAATCTCCGTCAGCCGAGCCCTTACTTCCTCGGCCACCTCTGAAGTGTCACCCACCGGACAAAAATCAACAATCAGCCTCTTCTGGAAACACTCCAGAAGAAGGCCCGCCGATCTATCCCGTCTGCTCTTCAAGATCAGGCCGAGGTGGTAAAGCGAGTGCAGCTTCTCGATCGCCTCATCCCTCAGCTGCGGAGACAAGGCGTTGTGTAGACCCGGAGACCTCCTCCAGATCGCATAAATGAGCACTTGGAGGAGTGGAGATCGCCGGGGAAGAAGACATCCAAAATGGGCCTCCACGCGGTCTATCACCGCCTCGTACGTCTGTTCGGACCGATCGAGATCGTAGAGGTACACATCGTCCCGGAAAATCATCTCGCTGATAAGCACATACGGAAGTCCGGCCATTTTCAGAAACCCAACGCTAAAAGAGACCAACACACTTTCGCTATTTATAGCCCAACAGAATCCCAAAAGGCCGAAGCTTGTGTGCGCGGCAGCGCGATTCACGGGGCCCTTTCAAAGTCCCCAATGCAAGGCTGCCGCGTGGCGACCATGCCTCCAAACAGCCAAATGGAAGTTGGAAGGACGCGCACTATGTGGAGTCACGCCTTCTCACGTGTCTCTGCCACGTGTTGCCTTCGACGGTGTCTCTCCCCAGATTTTACGGGACAAGGGAGACGGACCGACACCAAAGAAGCCTCGTCAAGAGGCCACTGAGCAGCTTCCCTACTCGGTCAATCCTTAGCGGGTAGCTCCTACTCATAAAAGCTAAGGATCAAGAGGTCACCGAGAAGCTTCCCTGCTCGGTCAATTCTTAGCGGGTGACCTCCGACCCATCTTCGCTAAGGATCGAAGCCCTAATCAAGAGGCCACCGAGCAGCTTCCCTGCTCGGTCAATCCTTAGCGGGTAGCTCCTACCCATCTACGCTAAGGATCAAAAGCCCTCACTAAGAGGCCACCGAGCAGCTTTCCTGCTCGGTCAATCCATGGCGGTTACCTCCTACCCATCCATGCTAAGGATCAAAGCCCTCACCAAGAGACCACCGAGCAGCTTCCATACTCGGTCAATCCCTAGCGGGTACCTCCTGCCCTTCCACGCCACGGATTGAAGTCCCCATCAAGAGGCCACCGAGCAGCTTCCCTGCTTGGATAATCCCTAGCGGGTAGCTCCTACCCATCTACGCTAAGGATCGAAGCCCTCATCAAGAGGCCACCGAGCAGCTTCCCTGCTTGGTACCATCAACGTTAAGGATCAAAAGCCCTCATCAAGAGGCCACCGAGCAGCTTCCGTACTCGGTCAATCGCGGGCAACTTCCTACCCATCTAAGCTAAGGATCGAAGCTTTCATGAAGAGGCAACCGAGCATCTTCACTGCTCGGCCAACGTCGACCAATTCTAACTTGGCTGTTATTTAACTTACGCTAAGGGAAGTGGTCGCCGGTCCGACCCAAAGGAATGGGCAAATCTCGACCTACCCACGCTGAAGGAACTCCCGATGTATTCTAAGTGAACGATCGCTACCTCGACTATGGGGGCGGGAGGGGACCGACCTTCCTGCACTTAGCGATTAATTGGCTTACACTCGACGGGCGATCGCCATCTAAGATACCGGTCATTGACCTACGGCCTGACTCCTGGGAGACCTATGGCCTAACTCCTGGGACGAGGAAAACACTAAAAAGCTCAAGTGCCCGCACAAGTAAACATTTCCACGAAGAAAAATTAAAAACGGTTTTATTTACGATCTGAGGGTCTTTACAAGGTACTATGGGCTCCTCAGTCATACAAAAAGCGCCTGGAGGCTTACAAAATTTATTTTAAAAAAAAAGAGAAAAAGGCAGGAAGTCTCAGGCCTTGGGACCGGGGAGGATCTCGACTTGCTCAGCGCCGGCGTCGGGAGCCGGGGTGACGGCTTTAGGGTTGGTGCTCCAACCAGGAGCCTTGGCGTCGGGGGCTGGGGCGACGGCTTTTGGGTCGGCGCTCTTACCAGGAGCCTTATCTCCAGCACTCCTACCGGCGGCTTCTCTCCCGGTGGCTTCTCTCCCGGCGTCACTCCCGGCGGTCTCCCCCTGCGGCTCATCCTAGGAGAGGAGGTACTGGAGCCGAAGCTCGCCATCAGCAAACCCCGGCATCAACGCCTTGACAACGTCGACGGACTGGTGCCAATCGATGGCCGAGGCATCAGCAAGGTCGGCGTAGAACTGGTTCGACATCTTACCCTTGGCATTCGCCTTGGATCCAAAAGAGGAAGATTCCCCAATAAGCAGAGCGGGTGTCTCCCTGGTTTCCTTCAGGGTGTCCTTAACTGGAAGTATAACTTTCTTCCCCTGGGCGTAAGTAGGAGGTAGGGACTGTAGAATCAAGTCAGCATATGACTCGTTCTCCAACGTGGTCTCCAAGTCCGTGAGCTTTTTAATATAGCTAATCATTGTAGGGACATGGTCACCTACAGATGATCCGACAACCAATCTCGCTTGAAGCAATTCCTTTGAAGTATCATATCTTGCGATACGAGATTGCTCTCCATATAAAACATTGTTATAGAGGAAGATGGAAACTAAGTCCATCTTCTCGTGCTGCCTCTGGTATACACCATCAACTGAGGCCAACACGAGGCACTTGGTATTCACACTGTCCTTTTCCCTTGTCTTACGGATATTCTTATCCGCGACGGTGAAAAGTGGACCTGGGATGTCGGGGGCTTGAGTAGTAATGAGGTGGTCCAACTTGTCATAGGTAATGGACATCTAGACAAACCTTTGCCAGTCATTATAATATAACTTAGTCATTTTATTATCTATCTGTAACCTAATCTGGTCACCTGGTCCCTACAATCAGGAGAGAGAGAAGAATACACTCAGCATGATGCTCTTGCAAGTTTAGATTGGTTTTTAATTTATCTAAACAGGATGGCTCCCACTGTTTCTCGAATCCTTCCTCAAACCATAAAAGAAGAATTAGTCAGGATTAATCTTACCGTACAATACTTGCTTAACCGTTCGGCCAGGCTAGTGTCGGTACTTCGAGGGAGGTTTTACGACGTTTTCGCGAAGTTCCTTAATTAAATAACCTCTTTTCCCTGGAAACGTAGCCCCGCTAACACTGTTCTAGACACCTACTTGGTTTATAGTATTGATCGTTAAGTGAAGAATCTCCCGAGGAGTAGCGGATACTCATAGTAGGATCGGGACCCAAATATCATTGTGTGATAATGCTGAAGGAATCCTACCAACATTATCAAACTCCAAATGGTATGCAACACTAGCAAATTTCAGTTTCTTTAGAAACCCCCGATGTGGATTTTTGCCCCATGCTCTTATGATCTTGACTAAGGCCAACAAATCATAAGCCACATGTCAAGTTCTACCCGTCATTGTCCAGGTTAATTTGAACGCACCCGTACATACCCTTGATTAAGGCCAACAAAGTAGTACGACTGTCCCAAACCAATGCATCTATCTATGCAACATATGAATACCCAGCAGCTACCAATCACTATGCCTTGACTAAGGCCAACAAACATAGCTTGAATACTATTGAATATTCATATGAAATGACGAAGGACTACGAATGGTTTTGGAGAAATCGTGAACGTAGTGAACTTGATATAATCGAAGGAACCTGATAGCTTTTAAAAGGAGTGGTTTAAGCCCGTCTCCTGTTTTAAAATAACCGAGTGGTTTTAAAATTTGTTCCAACGATTCAGCTTTGGATTGTTTGCTTTTGCATTAATTTAATGCAGTCCCATCAATTAACCTACCATTGCAGAAAACAACGAAAATACAACGTACGCATATACCATCCGCATTTGCCACGGGCCCCCGTCATCACCCGTTAGGTTACTTAACTAACGACAGATCGGGGGATGGACTAGCGCGGATGCAAAACATAAGCAATGTCTATTATATAATATATATATATATATAATAATAATAATATCCATTCGTTAGACGCAGTGATAGGCATTCCAGATCACAGATGAACACATTGGATATACTAGGAATTCCGTGTTTCGTTTGAGCCTGTAACGAAAGACAGATTCCACGGTTATGATGAATAGCCAAACCCCACCCTAGACCCCTAAGGGTGCGGCAAACTACCCGCCAAATACCCAAAGTGAAGCAACCTCTCTCAGTAAAGTGAGTAGGCCACTCGGCACTTCAAAGTACCCGGTAGTTTATGCACCCCACCTTGGGTCTATCTTAGGAGCAAAAACAGTAAATGAAATAATACAACGGTGGCTACAACCTCAACCCGGATGTGTCCCGCAAAAAAATATTACATCACTTTATAAATTTTACATCGAATGAAAGAATGAAAACCCTCATCTCACATCCTCGGCTATTCATCCACGACGATCCAACAAGCTCATATACACAAACTATCACAACAACATCACAGATATGTGCAACCCTGACTAATCGACGTATAGCAATTAGTTGACATTTCCAAATACATATATACATCACAAAGCATGTAAAGTAACTACGACATTATAATTCTGCACGTAATTAGCAAACTTAACCAATTTTCCAAGACATGAAAATCCAGTGAGCTAAAGTTCCAAAACTGATCGTTTTGAGCCAATCCGGGAGTCGAAACGAACTCGAAACCCGCCTGAATCTTCGCGAAGGTGAAGACACAAGAATAATTATCGAACTAGGAGCCTCAGGGGGGTACCCACCCCCGGGGACACCACGAGGTGTCCCCTAAAGGGAGGCAGACCCGAGAGCACCAAACTGTGGTGCTTTCGGGTCACCAGCCCCCAAGACCACCTTGTGGTGGTCTTAAGGGGTGGTACCGGCCGTTAGTCCCCCCCCCCCCCGGGTATCCCCGTGGTGCGCACGCTTCACCCCACGGCTTCTCAGTTCAAACCGTGAGCCCGCGGGGTGTGCAAACAACTCAAAACTTCACTTTTGAAAACTGTTTTTGTCGGCAGTTTTTGCGCGACAAAAACGACAGAATTCTAACATCGCTACAAGCTATCTAAGGTTTATGAGAGTCTCTGATACCACTGTAAGTCGATGTCTCACACCCCACATGTTCGCAGGGAGGCGGAATTTGCAAAAAATGATTTTTACGGGCTTTGCAACACCGACTAGAACCAAGGATCGTCCATAAACCCTAGCTAGAAAACAACATGAGATTTAACTACTCAGAAAGAATGTTATACCTCATGATACAAGTCCTTTGGGTCTTCTCTGCTGTCCTCCTCGTCATTGTAGGCTCCAAGGATCAATCCAGATCGTAGCGTCCTCGTCGGCTTCCTCGAGTCAAAGACGATCCATCCGAGAGTCTATAGTCCGAGCTCCAACCTCAAATCCGAGGTAATTAGGGCAACTAGATTGCTAAACTAGATAGCCTAGATGATGTAGAGAATGAATATGGATTTATTTGTCTCTTGGAACCCTGGTTTACTCAACTCATGAGACCTTAAGGGTTTTTGATGTGAGGAAGAAGAAGAGAGCTAGCTTGAGGAAAGAGAAATGGTTTTTGATAATGATAATTAAAAATGAGATGGCTCACTTGATTTGACTACAAGCATGGCAAGAAAATATCTCACCCAAAATATCTAGTGCCACAAAATATCTCATAAGAAATATCTAGTCAAAGAGTCAAACCAAGTCAAGTGGTCAAACCAAGTTAAGTAGTCAAAACAAGTATTCATGCCACAATTATCATTTACAAATATAACAAATACTTTTCTCCACCTCATAATTGTTTTAATCAAGTTAATAGTCAAAACCCTAACGAGGTGTCTCCTTCTATGCTCCACTCATCCGTATATACATACCCGCATCCGAGTTCCGAGAAACACGAATACAAAGAGACGAAACTAATCCATCAATATAATACTAGGATCCAACTTAAACCAAAGCCCACTAGTATTATCCGCCCGAACATCATACGCGCACAAGTGCACATACGTGATCGAAGCCCTGCCGTAAAACCATATGGCTTCTACATCTTTCGCCTGATGCAGGGAAACTCTCTGTATGGGACTCTAAAGACTCGACAGTACGCTGGAAGTGGGTTTAACCACAAGCCGCAAGCGGTACTAGCTGTATGTAACAGCTACCCAGGTATCTGTCGATAAGAAGGCCAATGAGGAAACCCATCTGTACTCCTACTGAGCCTGAATGTGACAATCTCTGTACAGTCTGGTCTATTCGTCTAAGAGTATCGCATATCGGGCCTAGAGGGCGGTAATCATCAGACCCCTAATAGCGTAATAAGTCATGTCGGAGAGTAGCCCAATACACCCTGAGAAACTACTGGAATACCTACTAGTAAATCTCGCTTTCCTTGGCCAAGGACTTGTGTAACGGCCTTCCGAACACAGCGTGATATCAACCCCCAATACCGGAAAAGAGGAATCCTATCTAACCGCCACTGCCTCTAAGTGCTTCGGGACTGCACCTAACTACTACCTGTTTGCATGACTCCTTTGAGCCGTGGTAGGGTAGTAATCAAAGTACAGTGGGAACACACTCGAGGCGAAGTAGCAATGTCAAGTCGACGGACTAAGCTGCACTCATATCACCTGGGAACTGCTACCCGACGACAAGTATAATACCCACCAACAGTTCCCGACGAGTCCTGTCCAGTGTACTCATAACCTAATGAGCACCTGCATACTATCTCCAGTACGACGTACTAATGGCTGTGGGACAGACCATCTCCCCTGCTGGGATGAGAAGCGTATACACTAGTCTACTGTGGAGTACCGATGCCCCGTCTCAATAATCCTACGACTTGGGACCTAAATAGGATGTGCTTATAGATTACCCAGCCCCCACTAGTGTGACTGCCATCACAACGCTGGTAATCAAGCAAAGATCCTAAGGGCTCTACCAATATGTATAAGCGATATGCTAAAAGAAACACATGCACATATTGAGGTAGAAACAAACCAGGTAGCATACTACCATTTTGAGCAAGACTGTTACTATATCTGTGTATATCCCAAGCATCCATTAGGTAATATACAATCCAGTATGATACAATAATGTCCTCTAGGGCATATATCACTAACACTAACTCACTCACGAATCGAGCGGGGCTGAGCCCGGCCCAGCTAAGGGCCTATTCGGAAAGCAAAATATTGGCCTGCTGGATCGGCTCCCACATGGACACCGCCCTCGCCTCGGGAGAGGACGACTGCTTCACCCGTGGGCAGTCGACCCTATGCTACTATGCCACTGTACAGGCATAGGCCAATCCTCGCCCTCGGGTGGCCCGATAAATACAAACTTCTCCTTCCATTCGTGAATGGAAGAAAGAACAACTACCCCCTGACCCGGCCGCCCCTCCCTTGCATTTTTTGAAGGAAATGTACACCCAGCTCGGCTCGTCCTTACGGGTGCCGGGATGATTTTTGTAACAAAGAAAGGAAGTGAGAAGGGTCAGGCTGAAAGGGATTTCTTCAAGTCTCAACCGGACCAGGAACCCGAGGAGAATTCTCCACGAGTTTAGCACTAGCTGGCCCGGGGAAAGTTGGAAGCAACGTAGCACCCCGCATACTTCGGGGGGAAAGGGCAGATGCATCCCAACCCAGAATACATCCAAGTATAAGTGTCATGACCCAAAGTTTGGATGTGACCGACACTTAGATTGTATAATATCTAAAGATCTTTACACAACCCAAGTAAGCCGAAAGACCAAGATCAAAATCCTTTTTACAGAATTTTTATAAAAATTTAGTTTTCAAGTAAAAATCACAGTTTTTATGTATTTAACAATAACTTACTACTGAATTCATAATAAAAGAAATTATAAAGTGTTAAGTTTAGCTGCATTCCTAGTTGGGATCAACAAGGTCAACAGCGGAAATAAATATACAACTTTATATGATATCAAGAAAATCACAGATAAGAATAAAAGAAATATCCTCTAACATAACAACGATCTTACCTGTCAAATAATATACATATAACCATCTCTCATTCTAAGTTATAGTACAAGGTCTGATGGAGATTTTCTAGATACAAGATACAATACCAAAAAAGAAGGTTACTACATATGTAACCCACCTATCAAAAGATGCGATAAAAGCTGAAAAAGTGGATCTGCACTGCTGCTAACCGTCCACTCTACCCCTGCAAGAAACTGTGGCACAACGGGGGTGAGTTGCCAACTCAGTGAATATAACTAACATATAACGGTTAATAATGTAAATATGACGATCATAACTAACTGAAATGAGAACAAGTATGATGTATGATAGCATATGGAAAGCATGAATCTGTACTACAAATCACATAACCAAAACTAAAATCTCGTCATTTATTTCAAATAAAATTCATCTTTCTATGTCCATCGTCGACACAAAGCTTCCATTTCTCTCAGGCATCATTCCCCGAACGATCCGGTAATCAATAACAGCGGTCGCTATCATCTAGATATCTGCCGTATTCATCCCTATCTCCGATATCGAGTATCCTCGCTAGGCTCCCCCGCCTCAAATGCGGCTATCCTTCCCCTCGGTCTCGACCGGGTCCACCATGTATCCAACTGTATATCTCCCCCACTCAGTCTGGATAACGTAAAATCCGCGACCGTATATCTCCCCCACTCGGTTCGGAATAAAACCAAACCATAAAACATCTCATGGTGGACATGTCACATCAATCATGAAAATCACTGAATTTGTGCAATAGTATAGGAAAACTCAAATCATAAATTCTCAATAATGCAATTGCTTCTTATATCAACTTAGAATACTCGGATGATAAATATGATGTCACTAATGCAAGTTGATGTTATTGATGTAAGTTAATACTATTTTATATAAATGAGGTATGATAGGAATCATATTTAATAGGATAATATTTAGTGTAAAAGTGACATGTTAATATCGATGATGTGTAGTGTAACATGTAAAGGTGTGCTCATGAGCATAACTCGTCGATAATTGTGCAGTGTTCTAACATTTATTATCATAATGATGTATAGGTATATATATGAATGCGTATTATTAACTTATCATACGAAAGTAAAACTTTTGTTTAAACAAAACTACGGGCGTAACACGCCATCTTTACAAAATTCCCCGGTAGATGTTTAGTCTACTCACCGGAAATAGGTCGTATCTACTCAGGAATCGCCAATCCTTTTCCTTTCCTTGCGGCCTTCGAAACTTCCGATCTCAAATCTACTATTAAAAATAACTTGTATAAGAAAACGGCTACCTTTCGATACGGCAAAAATCAAGAACCACAAGTTTGTACGTGCTAATTATACTACGCACGACTATTACAACGATTTATCACTTAACCTTCCTGAAATTTAACCCAACCCTGCATCGCGACAGAAAACAGATCGCGATACGTTTTAACCGTGTCGTATTTTAGATTTTTAGATACCTTTTTCGATATTAGCTTTCATATTTTATATACAGTTAAACTGAATTGATTAAACAATACCAAATTAACCAAAATTCTGCACAGATACCTACCCAACAAACCAAAACACCAAACCCATTCAAAAATCCGGCGACGCCGGATTTCCTCTATGTGTAGCCGGCCCAAATCCGATCCCTCTGGTTCGTGCTCCTATGGTTTGCTCTAGGTTCAACATACAACATTTAGGTCCTGTTTAGTTAAGTTAATTTTTCTCTAAACTAAAGCAGATTCAAACAGAGCCTAGTTTTGACTAAAATATGATATTTGAGACAATTTTTGATTTCAAAGTTAAACTACTAACAGAATTAAATTCCTACTGTGATTAAGAATTTACCTACAAGTAACTTGTTGGTAGAACACCCTCCAAGATACACAAGCTCCTTGTCCTAGCTTGATGGTGAGAAAATTCCTAGACTCAGCTCTTATCTTCTCCTTTCTCTTGTTCTTCTATGTTGCTTTGGTTTTCTTTTTCTTCCTTTTAATTTTTCAGGTTTTAAAAACTCTTCAGATCAGAACATAAGATATATATATGAGAAGAGAGAAGGATAAGGTGAAGGAGGAGGTGTCAAAGGCCAAAGGGTGCCATCCTCATGCAAGGAGGAGGTATGGTGTGGGTATGTGCATGCAAGAATGATATGGAATTGATTTTCTTTTTCCAAAATGAAATATCTTTAGGATAAAATTTCTGAACCTAACCCTAATTTACCCCTTTTTCCACTCACACTCTTAACAATTTCTAATTTGCACAAAATCCTAAACTTTATATAAGAACCCTTCACAACTTATGTTATTATATAACACGCTTTTTATTAAAATGAAGCTAAAATTCTCATTAAAACCCTTATAATTTATTTATGTTGCATACTAAAATTTTAATTTAATTTGTTTTACATACCTCTTATGAAATTGTCTTATTTGGTTTTAATAACTTTTTAATTTAACATTTTATTATTTAATTAATTAATTTTATTTATTTCCAAAATTTCAGAATGTTACAATAAGGCAATCTCCTTGCCCTGCACCTGATCTGCCCTTTCGTCCTCCCTAGCTAAACGGAGCGAATAGCTAGGGGGAATGTGGAAACGAGCCCGGATCTCAGTGAACCCATCCATGTTTCTTAGGAGGGAGGGGGCATCACGAGCGTTCCCAATATGCATTTTGGGGACCCTTACCGTCGCCTGGCGACGAGAAGGGCGGGTGGCCCTAACTCTATGAGGGGAACCCAACTCGGATGAGGCAGAGGAAGAAGCAGGAGAAGACACCCTAGACTCGGCTCCAACAACTGGAACCTCATCGCCCGACTTTACCCTAACAATTTCCACACTCCTCAGAGGAAGACATCTAACCTAATTCAATATAAGAAGTCCTCCGAGGAAAGAGCATGAGGGATCCGATCTAAAGGACGGAGCGCCGAGCTATCTCTCGCAGCAAAAGGAAAATGATGGCAAAAGTGTGGACCCTGGGGGCTCCTACCCCTATTTATACTACTTGGGCGATGCATCCAACGGCTCAGATCGTTTCCTGCCAAAACGAAGCTTCACGCCCGCTAGCCGTCGACGCCCCACGTATCACACGACCATTGGAGACATCCCTTCGGGCGCAGACGACAGCGACAGCCCGTCACGTCCGCAAACTGCATCGGACACTGGCCTGCACCTCAACGGACGTACAAGAGAATCGTCGCTCCCTCTTTAATGCACGATCTCCCCCCTGATCCGCTGACGTCATCAAAGATACGCCTAACCACCTTGGAGATCTGCGCTGGTAGGTTCTTGACTACAAGCTGAGCCCGGGATACCGATCAGACCACTCTCGACCCGACCCATAAATAGGTCGGGATGAGAGTGGGGGGCTAATGATGATGCTCATAAGTGGGAACTCCATAGATCATGACACGTGGCAGATGACGTGTCCCCGGGCTCGCGCAAATAGGGCAGGCACTATGCGTTGGAGACTTTCTCCGATCTATCGTCCTGACCTACTATGGACCCCTGAACGCTCTTACGCACACCTTACAAATGACCGTAGGCTCGTCTCCAAGTGCCCCTATGCGCTGAGCTTCCTCAGCTCTCCCAACTCGTCTCCGAGCCATCACCGAACCGAACTAGCTCGGCCTCCCGCCCTCTTTTAGGCCTCCCACCGAGCTAGGCCTCCTCGGTTCTACCAAGCGACCTAGGACTCAGAGCCCAAGCGCCTCTTCCACGGCTCCGCGTATCTCTCTAGAAGCGAGATATCTGCCACCCAACATCCCGTGTTCCATGCCGCCGTATCCTCCCATTAACGAGCGTATCTCATTATTAATGGGGGGATCCTATCGTTTACGCAGGTATAACGCCAGGGGCGTCACGGCCGGCGAAGATCTCGCGCCAGCTCGCTCCAAGCGACCACTATAAAAAACCCTCTCCCAGACAACTCAGGTAACGCAATTTTAACCCAATAAGCCGCTACACTGCCCAAATACCTTGGCTAACTTGATCGTCGGAGGGTCCACAGTGGTACAACCATCCCGGGACTTCTTTTGCAGATAGCTCGGTTTCGCCTCAAAACAAGCCCACTGAGATCCACACATTCAAGGAGGCAGCCCTCAACACTAATCTCATCCGTTCATCCACGCTCGTGACAAATCGACGGAGGACAACATCTGAATGAGATCCTGACCTCCATCACCCTGCAACCTAACCCCGACCACTGCAAGAACCTACGCCTGCAACCCTCGTCGCAACACCTCACCACCGATCACCGGGTCAACCTCACCCCATCACCACCACCTCCACCTTCTCTTCTTTCTCCTCTCTCTTCTTTCCCCGACGACACCCGACCACGCTGCAACCCTAGAACCCGACGCTACACACCTCGTCGCCCTAGCCTCGCCTGCACCCACGCCGAATCTCCGAAACCCGGCACCCTCATCCTCAACCACGACAACATCACCACTGCCGCAGCAAACCGCAACAACCATCAAGCCGAGATCCCAACTCCAGTCGCCGACGATCTCGCCGGGTCCAAGTGTCGTCAGCAATTGAAACTGGATTTGTCTGTTGCTTCGTTTTGTGGTTGTCATGCTTCTGTCACCAAGGCAGGTATTCTTGCTTTACTTTTGGTCGATGTACATCGGCATTCCTTCGTGTGTATATGTGTATATATATTTTTCCTGCCTTGTTAGAATAAAAGAGAAATGTTTCAGTACCTAATTTTCGTTATATCGTACAAAAATATATATAGGCAAACTTTTATGCAGCAAGTAAGAAAAATTAGCAAGTGTGGTTTTAAAATGAAACTTATTTTTTAATACAAATAAAAGTTCGAGATTGTTAATCTATCTTTTATATATATATATATATATATATATATATATATATATATATATATATATAAGTATCTAACCTGTAATTATTTTATTTACATATCAAGGCTAACAGTAAAGGCAACATTTGTGACTTGTGCTAACTTGTGCATCGCATTCATGCGAATATTATTACCATATTAAAACTTCATTGGCATGTCATGATTATCTATTATGCAAGTCCACTTTATTTAAAGACGAGATCTCTAATTAGGATGCTGAACTACATGCCATGACATACTACCTTTTACCAGCTTCGGTTCTGTATAGTTATCATATAAAAAATTCCAGTCCTTTCAGCACTCCTAATTAGTGATCTAGTCATACCATAATAGATATGAATACGCGGGTGTTGGGGTAGTTTGAGTGTG
Organism: Agapanthus africanus; assembly: GCA_030015575.1. Lineage (NCBI taxonomy): Eukaryota > Viridiplantae > Streptophyta > Magnoliopsida > Asparagales > Amaryllidaceae > Agapanthus > Agapanthus africanus. The sequence continues at coordinate 107,549,387 of CM057338.1, read as the reverse complement.
CGTCCGTACAACAGGATCTCAGGAGTCCCATGCCGGTAGCTCGTACCGGGCTATATCGGTCGCATGTTATTACAGCTCGTACCGGGTTATATCGGTCGCATGTTATTAGAGCTCGTACTGGGTTATATCGGTCGCTTGTTCATTCCACAGTTGGGCCCGTGTTTCCTAGCTCCTGGGGCACTACTGTTGTGTTAGGAATACTCTTGCAGAGGTTGACGCACACACTCGAGTTTACGATAGGATAGTTCACCTTTTTAGCGACCAGTTAGGTTATGACTTGACCTCTTTACATGTTTGTTTCGTAGAAGTAATGTATCTTTTTATATATCTGCTTTTACTTACGCACACGGGCTTCACTACAATCATGTATTCATGTTATCATACCACACACACACTTTAAATGTTGAGTACTTGATGGGATGTTCTGACATCCCTGAGATTTGCCATCTCAGGTTTAGAGACAAATTTTCAGGCTGAGCATGATCACAGCGGTTATCAGGACTTTGCCGAAGATCAGTAACCCATAAGTTTATTTCCTTTCAGCTAGTATTTATCATGTGCGCCCTTGTAGGACATTAGGACTTATGTATCCTTCAGATTTTGTTCTCTTTTCGAACCTACTGTTTTGGGTATTTATTTGCATCAATTATCTAGTAGATCCATTTTTTAGTATTCCTTGTGGTGTCGCTGCAGCATGATTATCAGTATTATCCCCTTTGGTATTGGATTTTATTTTTGACAAGTTAAGCTAGACAGCCTTATGTGATTATGGAAGAAACTTTCTTTACCATAGATAGCATGGCTGGCCTTCATTGCTCTCCGTATTCCGTATTTTGGGAAACATAGCGTGACAGAAGGAGCATTTAATATCTTGTTGGTTGTCTATGACGTTCGAAAAGTTTCTTATGATGCCCAGACGGTTGCATGTTATATGTATGTAATATCTGTAAGGGGCGATGGAAGAGTAAGACAGGAGGAAGGAGGAGGAACATAAGGATGAAGAAGAGGAGGGAGGAAGAGCTTGATCGGAGCGGTGGATGTAGAAGAGGAGATTGTGCTTGATCGGAATGGTGGATGAAGGAGAGGAGGAGGAGCGATGGAGGTGCAGAGGGAGAAATGAGCGACATTGGAGAATCTGCCTGTAATATCTAGTAAGTTGCTTGATAAATCTGAACGGTTGCCTATAATTTAAAGGAGGAGGATGGAAGAGGAAGAGGAAGAGAAACGGGGAGAAGGGGATCTGGCGAGGAGGAAGAGGAGGGGAAAATAGGGAGGGAGCTCGATCAGAGTGGTAGAGGAGTGAGGAGGAAGAGCAGCGAAGGAGCATAAGGAGAAGAGGAGGGGAAGGGAGGAGGAGCTATGGCGAAGGAGGGGTGGAGGGAGGAGAGGAGTGGCAAAGGAGGAAGGAGTGGAGGGATGAGAGGAGCATAAAAAAGAAAAGGAGACGATGGACGGAGTGGATGAAGGAGAAAGGTTATGGGTTTTGAAAAAGAGGGTTTGGAGAAGACGGGAGACATTTTTGGAAGTCTCTTTCAAATTAATTGTTTGGGTTGTTAAAAAGAAGGCCCACAGAGGCTTTTACAATTCAGACGTTGACCTAAGAGAGTTTTAGATAGTGGAAAAAGTCTATGAGTTTTTTTATATCCCCGAATTGGTTCCATGGACAACAAAACCAACAAAACCTGTGAAAACTCGACATCTAAAAAAACATGAAAGTTTGTATGCTCGGCATATAACGTGACCCAACTTCGACTCGCCCCGTAACGAGGCGAATTATCATTCGTCTCACAATGAGGAGAATTATTGTTCTCCTTAGTGCTGACGTGGAGAGTCAAACGAGCTAGCTTGCCTCGCTTAGATAAGTTGGACGAGGCTGGCAGATTTATCAAAATTGTCGATGTTAACACACCAGAATAGTCACGTTTGACTCACGAGTCAACCAATCTCGTCTTGTTGAATCGCGAGACAACTCGCCATGACTCGCCAAACTTGGCTTGACCCGTCTTGCACGTTCTCGTTTAACCTGCCTTACAGTCGGATTCGCCTCAGATCCCCCTAAACGACTAGAACAGCTATCTTTGATCGAGACAACTCGCTTCATGGCATCTATTTCTTCAAAATCCCCTATAAGCACACCCTTATTCTCATTTCATATTGCTTTTAAAAATTAATTGCATACACATGACCATGTGTTTATTTATTGGGTACATGCGAGTAGGAGTTAAAACGGATAGGAAAAGTATTTCTCGCTATAAGGACCCAAGAGATTAACATTACGGATTTACGGTCCCATATATGCAATTAATTTCTGGATGACTTCAGCCCCATCTGTTATGTCTTAGGTACATACATGTATGACTAATTAGTGGGGGGTAAAAGTATTTCTGGCCATGATCTTTGTTCCCCTCCGAATGGCGGCGCGCAAGACTGCGATGTCTTGGCACTGAAACTCGGGGCAGATGCTAATTGGTGCTATCCGTCCACCTCTCCGAAGATACCAAGTTGATTTATGGCACCATGTATCGAAGGTTTAGACGAATGCGTCCGATGTAGCAGACTTCGTCAGATTCCCTCTCGTTTGAGGGGTTTTTGATTGTGGGGACGCTCTTCCCTGCAGGCGCAAGCCCCTGCAGTTAATTACGCTACCGCATTGCGGTAACAACTTTCTCCTTCTCCAGATGGTCACTTCGTGTCGTGGGTGTTTGTTTTGTGTTTTGTTGCCCGTGGATTGTTTACGGAGACTGAGTTATGTCGTCGCCCGTAGGGCGTGGACTAGTCCAAATCCGTATTATCTTAGATTTGGGTTTGGGGGTTTGGTTTGAGGATACGTCAGCCATACTTGAGGCTAAGATCAACTCAAACGTTTGTTAAGGATACGTTAGTCTAATTTTGAGACTAAGATCAACTTAACGGGATCGTTTAGATCCGACAAAGGAGCGTTTGGGCTCTATTGTTCCAGTTTAGGGACCTAGCGGTCCATTAAATGTATGGTCGTCGGGACCCATCACCTCTCTGACGACGTTGAAGGATTACAACGACAGATGTCAGAGGAGTTCAGAGATGTACCCTTGAGCCAGAGTTAATTGGGGGGATTCATAGTCCAGTCTGTTTGAAGGTTTAAGGATACGTTAGCCATCTTTAAGGCTAAGATCAGCTTAAACAGGACCGTTTAGATCCGACAAAAGAGCATGCAGGGGGAGCTCTATTGTTCTAGTTTAAGGACATTGCGGTCCATGGGTAGTTTAAGGACATTGCGGTCCATGGGTAGTTTTAAGACATCTCGGTCAAGGTTAAGGACGTCGTAGTCCATGGGTTTAAGGACTCCACAGTCCGGTATGTGCTCTGGATGCTTCACACGGGTTCACTGCCGTGCTTGGCGAGGACCAGGCTCCGCTCTGGGCGTTTTCCGCGGGGTCAAAGAATGACGTTATCCGCATTCCACGTAACCAGGAATTTTGCACTAGATGCTTCACACGGGTTCACTGCCGCGCTCGGCGAGGACTAGGCTCCGCTCTGGGTGTTTTCCGCGGGGTCAAAGAGTGACGTTATCCGCGTTCCACGTAACCAGGAATTTTGCATTAGACACGGGTTTAAGGACCCCACAGTCCATATCAATGTGTGGTCGTCGGGACCCGTCAGCTCTTTGAAGACATTGAAGGATTACAATGCCAAGTATCAAAGGAGTGAAGAGATGTACCCTAGAACCGGAATGACTTAAATAGTCCTTGACCCAATTTAGGATCAAGACCGATTAATTATGTTATGAGCCCATTAGCCCAGTTAATTACGAATTGAAGACTCATGGCCCAGCTTGGGCTAAGTCCGATCATGTCTGGAATATTGGCTTCTTGTTGGTCCATTGAAAGAGAGGCTTTGCCTCTATCCATTTAGCCAATTGGGCTAAAGCCTAGTGTTAAACACTACAGAGCAATCAGTGTTGAACACTGGGAATGAGGTTGACAAGTTAGTGTTTAACACTTAAAAGATAATTGGTGTTAAACACCAGCAACAAGGCTATCAAATTATCATAAACACTGAAACAGATCAGTGTTGAACACTGGCAATGGAGATCTCAGATCAGTGTTAAATACTAAGGTAATCAGTGTTGAACACTGCGAATAAAGTTCTTTGATTAGTGTTGAACACTAGGGCCCAACAGTGTTTCAATACTGGATTCGAGAGTTCCAATTTAGTGTTGAACACTAAGGCAAGAGGGGTCACGTGGCAACATGTGAGGGCGCCCTCCCTTCATTTATTCTGCTGAGATTATCGCATCTTTCAGAGCATCACGTGCCATCACGTGACGGGCATTCAAATGCTTGTGTGTCCGAGGGTCACGTGGGTCACGTGGGGTGCTGCCTCAAAGGGGCTTTCTGTAGATCTCTTGGGGGGTCACGTGGTGATACGTGACCCTGCCTCTATGTATGTTGTTTAGAGGATCTGTTAATCTTTTCCAGGAATTAAATTCCTCGTATGGTTAAACCCTGACAATAATTTCAGAGGAATTAAATTCCTACTTCCTTTTGAAGATTTATATTCTGAATAGGGTTGGACCCTGAATTTTCCGTAGGAATTAAATTCTTCATATATGTGAAGAACTGAATAGGGTTAAACCCTAATAAAAGCTCTTAAGGAATTAAATTCCCACTCTCTGTTAAATTATGATCAAGGGAATTAAATCCCTGCTGTTCCAACAGAACTAAGTTCTTAATTAGGGTTAAACCCTGTTTCTTTTTGTTCTGAAGGAATTAAATTCCCATAACACAGGGTCAAGCCCTAGTTTTATTTTAAAGGAATTAAATTCCTATAGTTCTGTGAGAATTAAATTCTCGTGCTTCCATTCCCTCTCTATGTTTTGGATCTGCATGGCAGGATCTCGACCCATTGAGAATTAAATTCTCAACTTCAAGGGGAGATGTGCACTTTGCAGATCCTCTATCAAAGAGAGAAGAAATATGTTCTTCTGTTTTATATATCAGAGTTAAACTCTGTTGAGAATTAAATTCTCTTTTCCTTCAAGGAGCCTTCCCTTTCTTACCTAGGGTTTTCTTTTGCAAAAGATCCAAGTTCCTCAAAGTATCCAGGCTCTCTCCCTTTTCTTCCCTCTGCGTCTATGTCTTTTTTGTGTCTCTTGGCTCCTATTTATAGGAGAAGCAACCGAATCAATTAGTTTTTTTGACAAATCTTCATTGAGAGGTTTGATTTGCATCCATCATTCGTTTTTGACCTTTGGATTATTGGGTGAATTTTATTCACCATTGGATTTCAAGTCCCGGGATTCTCCTTTGTTATTTCGGTTAGATTTAGAGGGGAAATCTTTCCAAGTTCGGGATTTTCCCATAGATAAATGATATTCAATCATCTTTAAATCTTTAATTCGATTGGTTCCAGATAATCGCTTTCCTTTGGAAAGATTCGAATCTCTTTCAGAATTTAATTCTGTCAACGAAATGGGCTTTGAAAGCCGGTCACGTGTGGGTACGTGACCCCCTTTGGAATGAGCCTTCCTCTTTCTTTCTGCGCTTTGCTTTTTGTTCTCTGCTTAGCTGTCACGTGCCACCACGTGACAACTGGTCACGTGTGAGCACGTGACCCTTGTCTGGACTCTTTTTCTTGATTTAACTGGAGAACAATTCTGATGTTTTGAGCGTCACGTGCCAACACGTGACCCCTGGTCACGTGGGAGCACGTGACCTCTTCTGAAGCTTTTTCCTTGATTTGATCAGGAAGCGTTAGGTCTTTGCTGCTGCTTTTAAATGTCACGTGCCGACACGTGACCCTTACTGAAGCCCCTCTCTTTGATATAGTCAGGAAGCTGATTCTGCCTTGATGATGCTTTTAGATGTCACGTGCCCACACGTGACTGCTGGTCACGTGTAAGCACGTGACCCTTTTCTGAAGCTTTTCCCATAAGCTTTTCTGATTTTAAATCAGGAAACAAATGCCTCCACAGCGTTGTTCTCACGTGTCAGCACGTGAGTGCAACGCTGTCACCTCTTGCTACCGTTGGATTCCTTTAGGGATCTGGGGAGATGAAACGTTTCCATTGCCTTCTTCTTCTGAGAACTTTTTCCTTGATAATTTAATTCTCGCTTCCAGAGCTTAGTTCTCTGTCTTGAAACAATCTTCAGAGTTTAACTCTGTTCGAAAAGAATTCTTTTCCTCAGGTAATGTTCTTGGACAAACGATGGACCTTCACATTCCTCTGGATTTTAAATCCAAAACAAGGGTTTTTACCCTTTTTTCTTCCTATTTTTTCATAAGAACATGAAACCGCTTAACCTTCAAACTGTAGATCTCTTAGGGTTTAGATGATCTTTGGGGAGATGATGATGGCGTTTCAACTCCATGGAATTTAATTCCATCCAAAAATATTTTTGGGAATTTAATTCCCTTTTCTTAATAAGGAATTTTAATTCCAATAAAGGACTTGATTTCTTCACGCGGAGGCTTCCTGGGGTCTCTTGACCCGAGGTTGTTCTTCTGCAATTAATGAAATGGTGGTTTTCTAATGATTCTCATGACCTTTATTTCAGGTATCATGGCTGCCCATCTGTATAGTCTTGACGAGATCATTTCCTACGGGAATATTCGTGCACTGGGCCGCAGTCAGAACCAGGAGTTCACCGATGCTCAATGTGCCGAGATCATGAGCCGCTTTGACGAGTACAACTATCGGCTACTCCCCCGTCGCTCTTCTCTTCTGAGGCTGATCGTGCTGGCGATCAGGGATGCTCTCCCTTTATTCTGTGCTGGTGTGCCGCTTGGGGCGTTGGACGCCGCCGAGGATAAAGTACACTCGGTGTATCTGATGCACTTGATCTCAAAGAGAAGGCGGGATAATCTCATTGATCTCCTGCATCAGATTTTTCAGCAATCAGCCATACTTGCCGCCTACCGGAGGGTAGAGGACATCCGCGGGGACCCCGATGCTTGTGATCGTGAGACGAAGCATACTCGGGAGGTTCGAAATGCTTGGAAGATCTTGAATAAAGTTAATTTTGAGTTTCTCAACCCATGCCCCGCATCTGAAGTTTTACCATTGTAAATGTGTCCTCTATATTTTGTATGAACCTCTTGAAGTATGAGTGACAAGTGTTATTATGTCTTTCCATGTTTGCATGCCTTTTCTCTGGGATTTTATCATTTTGCTACTGTTGTTGTTTGTGCTTTTAATATGCAGGGTACTATTCCATATATTTTCTTTTAAGTGTACATCAGGTTTAGGCCTCACGTGACAACGAATGCGACTCAGCCATGCATGAACTCTCGATCCGTAGGGGGTCCCCCCTCCCGATGGGTTCTCTCTGGCTCCGGATGATCCTCACGGCCATGCTTGCCGACATCCCTCCTCACCCGGCAGAGATGACCCTGGCGATGCTTGATACGGCGGAAGAAAAGCTCGAGGGCTTTCATGAGGCGTGCCTGATTACTCAGGCTTTGAAGGACTGCTCAATTCATCTGCTGAGCGAGATAAGAGCCCGACGGGCTGTTATGTCTGCTTTTGCAGATGGCCATGGTGCCAATCGATGGGAAGCGACTTCTCGTGAGAACCGTCGCTTTGATGTGTTGGAGAGAGCAGAGAGAGAGATGGAGAACCTTGTTCTTTGTTTTGTTAACCCTTGTATTTCTGATCCCTTGTTTGGTGATCTTTTCCGTTAGCGTAGAACATTTTTAAATTAGTCCCTCCTTTTCTACGCTTTATGCCGAAATTCCATGTAGGCTTGGTGCTAGCATGTATGTTTCCGCTTGCATAAATAAACTTTGTATTCTTCTCATGAGAACTTTCTTTAATTGCAAATGCTATCATCACTTTCCTTTCTTGTTGCCTTTCACGTCAGGTGATGTGAGCGCGTTTTAGATCGATTATTCCCGTCGACTGGAAGCCCATTTATACGGTCTTGTAAATGTCTTGTTTCCAAGGCCGCGGTCGCGAAAGCAAGCTTACGTGGCCTGATAGAGCTACACGTAGCGAACATATTGTTGTGCGAGAAAAGGGCTCGGCCGTAAATTTTCGGAGAGGGCATTGGCTTCTAAGGCGCTGAGCGAGCTTCAGGCCAGCCTCACAGCCAAGGCCAACAAAGCATACGAACTCTGGCGGGTGCTTCAAGAGTCCACAAAAGAAGTGGTGGCTCTCGATAAAGCTGCCACGTTCACTCGTGAGAGGGTCGAGGCTCATAAGGCCACTGAGAAAGAGCTTGAAGCCCGGCTTGCTTCATATCAGGCCCAACAAGCTCAGGCGGAGGCTCGTCTTTTGGAGATCTTGCGTTATGAAGCCGTGGTCCAACAAAAGCAGGATGAGCTGACCAAGCTGCTGAATCGCCCGCCGGCTTGAAACATTTGTATCTTTTCCTTCCTTTTTGTACATACTCATGGATGAGAGTATTTTCTTTTTGTTTCTTTCATGAATTGTACTTTGTACCCATTTTGGTTTATGAATAAAAGATACATTTTTCTTCTCAATGATGTGTCTCCTTTTCATTGAGTGTATTCTGCGGATATTCTATCTTGATCTCCTTGCAGGACAGCAATGGCTCAGGATTCAGGGTTAAGATCTGCTTCCTAAGGCTTTTGCATCTTATGAGCCACGAGGGTCTCATAAGGAGTTTTTCTCCCTACAGGTCGAGAGGATCCCATAGGTGTGAGTTCTTCTTGAGAATCGTGAGGATTCTTAAAAGGGTTTTCCCTTGAGAGTCGTAAGGATCCCACAAGAGAGTTTTTCTTCCTTACAGGTCGTGAGGACTTGTAAGTGTTGGATGCGGTCACCCTTGTCCGTGTTTTACGGAGTTAGGGGTTTCTCCAGGTATTGTAGTTTAAAGACGTCGCGGTCAAGGTTAAGGACCTCGTAGTCCGTGGATTTAGGGACTCCACCGTCCGCTGTTAGTTTTAAGACATCACGGTCAAGGTTAAGGACCTCATAGTCCGTGGATTTAGGGACTCCACAGTCCAATGTTTGGTTGCAGGGACCCGTCACCTCTTTGAAGACGTTGAGGAATTACAACGCCAGGTATCAAAGGAGTGAAGAGATGTACCCTTAAACCAAGGCAGAATCCGTAGGGAATCGGGGTGGTTGATCGTTAGTTTTAAGACATCACGGTCGAGCTTAAGGACATCATAGTCCGTGGATTTTAAGGACTCCACAGTCCGGTATTTGCTCTGGATGCTTCACACGGGTTCACTGCCGTGCTTGGCGAGGACCAGGCTCCGCTCTGGACGTTTTCCACGGGGTCAAAGAGTGACATTATCCGCGTTCCACGTGACCAGGAATTTTGCACTAGATGCTTCGCACGGGTTCACTGCCGTGCTCGGCGAGGACTAGGCTCCGCTCTGGACATTTTCCACGGGGTCAAAGAGTGACATTATCCGCGTTCCACGTAACCAGGAATTTTGCACTAGATGCTTCACATGGGTTCACTGCCGTGCTCGGCGAGGACTAGGCTCCGCTCTGGATGCTTCACACGGGTTCACTGCCGTGCTCTGCGAGGACCAGGATCCGCTCTGGACGTTTTCCACGGGGTCAAAGAGTGACATTATCCGCGTTCCACGTGACCAGGAATTTTGCACTAGATGCTTCACACGGGTTCACTGCCGTGCTCGGCGAGGACTAGGCTCCGCTCTGGATGCTTCACACGGGTTCACTGCCGTGCTCTGCGAGGACCAGGATCCGCTCTGGACGTTTTCCACGGGGTCAAAGAGTGACATTATCCGCGTTCCACGTGACCAGGAATTTTGCACTAGATGCTTCACACAGGTTCACTACCGTGCTCGGCAAGGACTAGGCTCCGCTCTGGATGCTTCACACGGGTTCACTGCCGTGCTCTGCGAGGACCAAGATCCGCTCTGGACGTTTTCCATGGGGTCAAAGAGTGACATTATCCGCGTTCCACGTGACCAGGAATTTTGCACTAGATGCTTCACACGGGTTCACTGCCGTGCTCGGCGAGGACTAGGCTCCACTCTGGATGCTTCACACGGGTTCACTGCCGTGCTCTGCGAGGACCAGGATCCGCTCTGGACGTTTTCCACGGGGTCAAAGAGTGACGTTATCAGCGTTCCACGTAACCAGGAATTTCACTGATTGTATCCGCATTTCACGGGATGGAGGTTTGACTGCTGGCGATATGTATACCACCGAGCCATGGAACTGGGAGTTGCCGCTGTTCCGCTTAGCTTAGCGTTGTGTCCGTTGTTATGAGACGAGTGTTGAAACGATCTCCAGGTCTCCTTTGGCCCGTCGAGACTTGGCTTCCTCTTCTGATGAAACCTGGGGGAGAAGTATGATCCCTTTTTTTGTTTACGCCCTTGGATTGTGTACAGGGTGTGATGGAACATCACCTGTAGGGCATAAATTTTATTTTTATTTTATTTCTTTTCCCGCGATGCTCTATCATTTAAGCTTTTTATATTGCGAAAATCGCGATCGCCCAATCATTTCGGCTATTTTTTGCGGTGCCCAATCATTTCGGCTATTTTTTATTTTATTTTATTTTTTCGCTGCTTTTTATTGCGAGTTGCCCCATCCTTTCAACTATTTCGTAGGCATGTGTGGCTTGCTAGCTTTTTCGCCGCAGGCTTGGATTTTAGACACCGATTTCAGCATCAGCACCGCTACAACTGGGATGTTACCAGGAGCGAATCATCATTTGCCTTTGTCGATATTGAACAAAGGTGGCTTAGTAAACAGGGTTAAGGGTCCTGTCGACCAAGGCTTTTGACTTCATGAGCCGTAAGGGTCTCACAAAGGTATTTCTCCCTACAAGTCGTAAGGATCTTGCAGGTGTATTTTCTCCTTAGGGATCGTGAGGATTCCTAAGTGTATGTTCCTCTGTAAGTCGTAAGGATCCTACAAGAGGGTTTTCTCCTTATGGGTCGAGAGGACCTACAAGGGTTGCTCATCATATGGACATGTCCCTAGTCACGGGTGTGACTTTGCTGTGGAAATGTTTATTCGCGCCCGTGGATTGTATACAAGGGTCATTATTGAGCCTCTTGTAGGGCAATATCGAAGGTTGTGGAGGATTTGCTTAAGAACAGGTTTAGGTTTCTGTAACTTAAGACTTTCAAATCTCATGAGCCGTGAGGGTCCCATAAGAGAATTCTCCTTACGAGTCGTGAGGATCTCGTAAGTGTATTTTCTCCTTAGGAATCGTGAGGATCCCTAAGTGTGTTGCTCCTTTGTGAGTCGTAAGGATCTCACGCAGGTGGTTTCTCCTTACAAGGTCGAGAGGACCCTACAAGTGTCTTTTAACGAGGTTGCGCCCTTTCGGGTTTTCACAAACACTCACCGGTAGTCCTGCTGTTTTTACTCACGGAGCCCTTTCGGGTTTTCATCCGTGCCCATTTTGCTTATGGACATACCGTTTTTTTTTGTTTTTTTTTTTTAATTAATTTTTTTTCACTTTTTTTTTACAAGGTCGCGCCCTTTCGGGTTTTCACGAACGCTTGCCGGTAGCCCTGCTGTTTTTACTCACGGAGCCCTTTCGGGTTTTCATCCGTGCCCATTTTGCTTATGGACATACCGTTTTTTTATTCTTTTTCATATATATATTTTTTTTTTCATTTTTTCTTTCTCTCTCCTTTTTTTATCTCGTCAGCCTAAAGATACTGCGGTAGTAGTTTTAGGGACGTTTCGGTCCGTCGTTAGTTTAAGGACGTTTCGGTCCGTCGTTAGTTTAAGGACGTTTCGGTCTGTCGTTATGGGAAGGCCGGCTGCTGCTTGTAAAGTCTGAGCCTAGGAAGATAGTGAGCGGACATAGTCGTCGTCGTCTATCATTGACCTAGGCTGTGGCTTATTAAGCGTAGTATTTCTTTAAGAAGCGGCCGTTTATTAGCCTGAAAGGCCTTTCACCGTGCATGTCCATGAGTAGGTAGGCTCCACCCTGGTAGACCTTGTCTATGATGTACGGGCCTTCATAGTTTGGCTCAAATTTTCCCCGCTTGGCACGATTGGGGATCATAGGTCTTTTGACCACTAGTACGAGTTCGCCTTGGCGGAATGTCCTCGGCCTGGTCAATCTTTCGTACGAGCGCGTCATCTTTGCTTTGTAGGCCTCTAGGTGTTGTTGCGCTATGAGCCGGGTTTCGTCGAGGGCATCAAGCTCCTCAAGCCGAAGGTGAGCATTTTCTTCGTTCGTCAGCTCGTGGTGGACTGCTACTCGTAGAGAGGGTAACTCTATCTCGAGGGGGAGCACTGCTTCCGTCCCAAATACCAACGCGTACGGCGTTGTGTTCGTGGCCGTCTTGAATGTAGTTCGATAAGCCCAAAGGGCTTCTTGCAACCTTTCGTGCCAGTCTCTCTTATTCCTGGAAACGGTCTTTTTTATGATCTTCGTCAAGGTCTTATTGAAGGCCTCGGCCAGACCGTTAGCTCGTGGATTGTAAACCGAAGAATATCTCCAGTCTATATTGTGCTGTTGTGCGAAGCGGCTAACCTTATGGCTTCGGTAGGCTGGCCCATTATCGGAGATAATCCGCCGTGGAGTTCCGAACCGATAGATGGCGTGCGTCTTGAAGAAATGGAGGATATTCTCCGTCTTCACTTCCCTCAGTGGTACTGCTTCTGCCCATTTGGAGAAGTAATCAGTTGTCGCCAGGATAAAACGGTGTCCCCGGGATGATGCTGGCTCAATTGGGCCGACTATGTCAGTCCCCCACATTTCGAACGGCCAGCTAGCTACCGTTGGGTGCAGTGGATTCGGATGTTGGTGGATGAAGTCTCCATGAATCTGGCATGAGTGGCACTGCTTCGCATACTCGAGGCAGTCCTGGATCATCGTGGGCCAGTAGTAACCCATCCGTTTAATTTTTAACTTCATCTTTGGGCCTGCTTGGTGAGAACCGCAAAGTCCGTCATGAACTTCCTGAATGACTCTTTCTGCTTCGTCAGGTCCTAAGCATCTCAGCCATAGAGAATCAAACGATCTCTTGTATAGAATATCGTTGACGAAAGCGAAAGATAGGGCTCGTTTCATGAGCTGATGTCTTGAGGACACTTCTTTGGGCATTCGGTGGGACTTAAAGTAGTCTATGAAGACTTCCCTCCAGTCTTCGGCCTTCTCATGGTCTTTTATTTGTAGGGTCGTCTGCTCAGTCGCTCCCTTTTCTTCGCATGATTCCGGAGATATTTCTGCCGGGGCGAGCACTCGACGGCTTTGTACCACGATTCTGACATCATCGAGGTTCTCGTCAGCCAGTTCTTTAGCAAGTTTAGCCAACGCGTCTGCTTTGCTGTTTTCCGCGCGCGGTATGTTCTCCAAAGTATAGGAGGGAATTTGGGTCAATAGTTGTTGCACCTTTTCGCCGTACTTTACCAACTCCGGTTTGCACGTTTGGTAGTCACCTTTTACTTGACTAACGACCAGTTGGGAATCCCCGTATATAAGGAGGTCTTCAATTCCCAGGTCGATGGCGATTTCGAGGCCTGCTATCAGAGCTTCGTATTCAGCTTCATTGTTTGTCCTCGGCTCTGTTAACGAGAAGGCGAAGCGCATTATCCCTCCTTGTGGGGTTGCAAAGACGAGGCCTATCCCCGATTTGATCATTGGGATACCTTGTTTCTGTTTCTTTACGGAAGACGCTCCATCGAAATAGAGTTCCCATCGGGTGCTTCCGCCGCTAATCGCATCAAATGCATGCCCGTCCGGCAAATCACAGTTCAGAGGAGAATCGGCCGGTATCGGGTGCTCAGCGAGGAAGTCGGCAATGGCCTGGCCTTTCACTGCCTTAAGAGGTTGATATATTATCGAGAACTCCATCAAGAGCAGGGCCCATTTAGCGAGTCGTCCTGTCAATATGGCTTTTGACATCAAGTACTTAAGGGGATCCACTTTTGAAATGAAACGGACTTCATGCGCCAACGCATAGTGCCTGAGCTTTGTTATCGCGAAGATTAGCGCCAAGCAATGTTTTTCAATGGGAGAGTAGTTGTTTTCTGCCCCCAGCAGAACTCGACTTAAGTAGTAGAGTGCTCTCTCTGTCCCTTGATCGTTCTCTTGTGCCCATAACGCGCCCAAGGAACCTTCGAGGGCGGTCGTATAAAGAATGAGGGGTTTTCCCTTGACCGGCGCGGCCAACACCGGAGGGTTCTGCAGGTACTGCTTGATCTCGTCTAGTGCACCTTGACATTTATGATCCCAAGCGAATGGAGTTCCCTTTTTCATCAGGTGGCTGTAAGGACGGCACTTGCCTGACAGGTTGGCGATAAACCGCCGGATATACGCGAGCTTCCCCTGGAGAGACCGCAGCTGTTTGAGAGTCCTTGGGGGTGGCATTTCCATGATCGCCTTGATCTTTGACGGATCTATTTCAATACCTCGGTGTCGAACGATGAATCCCAGAAATTTGCCCGAGGAGACTCCAAACGCGCATTTGAGGGGATTCATTTTCAAATTATATTGCCGAAGGCATCGAAATACAGTCTCCAGATGCTTTAAATGATCTTCGTATGACATGCTCTTTACTACGAGGTCATCGATATAGCACTCGACGACGTCGTGTATGAGGTCATCAAAGATCTTTGTCATGGCCCTTTGATAGGTAGCGCCAGCGTTCTTTAGACCAAAGGGCATAACCCTGTAGCAGAATATACCCAAAGGGGTGCGGAAAGCGGTGTGCTTCTGGTCTTCGGGATGCATCTTTATCTGATTGTATCCTGACGAACCATCCATAAAGGAGAAAACCTCGTGAGTGGACGTGTTATCTATCATTAGCTCGGTTACTGGTACTGGGAAATCATCCTTTGGACAGGCTTTATTGAGATCCCTGAAATCCACGCATATGCGTACCGTCCCATTCTTCTTCATTACCGGGACGATATTGGCGATCCAGTCGGGATATTGGACTTCTTGGATAAATCCAGAATCGATCAGCTTCTTGACTTCGGCGTTGATGCTCATCTCAAGCTCGAGTCGCATCCTCCTTGGCGCCTGCTTGACTGGCTTGATATCTGGGGATATTGCTAATTTATGCACAGCAACCTCCGGATCTAATCCTGGCATCTTGGAGTAGTTCCACGCGAAGCAGTCTTTATGCCGTAGAAGCACGCTCTTTAACGCAGCCACCCTTTCTTCGGATAACAGCTCGCTGACAAATGTTGGTCGCGGGTCGTCTGCCGATCCCAACTCAATCTCCTTGAGGTTATCTGCAGTAGTATGTATACCATCTTCCAGTTCTTTCGGAGCGGGCGGAAATTCTGAGATCACCTCATCATCGCTGTTCTCAAAGCACCGGGGAAGGTCATCTACGTTCTCGGGCTCTTCTCTTAATATCGTAGTCGTATAACAGGTGCGAACCTGCTCCCCGGACTGAGATGGACCCGGTTCTGCTCTTGCGGCCTTGGGCCCATACTTTTGTGGCGGCGTTACCTTCTAGCCGTCGGATAAAGCGAATCTGCCCTGTTGGTACTGGTCCTCGACCCAGTTCTTGAAGGTGAAGCAGTCTTCGGTAGGATGTCCTATGGCTCGGTGATAAGAGCAATAGCTCAGATGAGAAGCCTTGTTAGCTTGCTCAGGATGTCTAGACTCTGGAAGCGCGATCATTTGATGTTTTATAGCGAGCTTGAGTAACTTCTCCGTCTTGTCTCGGGGGAAGGAGTACGCTCGACTCATCTTCTTCATGAGGGACAAATCCGAGCCGTGCAACACCCGACCACGTAACCCTCTAATCCTGCGTCGTTGTTGTCGGCTCCTCTTTCCGCTTCTTGATTTATTTCCGTCTCTGCGTCGGGCCTTTCGTACAACGGATTGACGAGGATAAGCGTCTTTGTCTTTTGCAGCATGTTGAAATAGACGTTGCGTCCTGGTCTTCTCGTAGATGGCCATTTCGCGGTTGTGGTCTTCCCGAGCTTTCTGACCCACTTTCCTGATAGGCTTGCCCATTCGTTCTTCAAACGACGGACTCGGCGCTTTAATCGCAGGGTCTAGTTTTGATGGGGGGTTGGCATCTCCTGACAGGGCGTCCTCCTCTTCATCAAAGGTATATATAGCGTAGCTGCTGTGAGCCCGTTCCCGTTTTCCGGCTCTTGCGTATCCAAGCCCGAGTGTTTCCATTTTCCCGTTGGGCAATTTGCGTTGAGTCCTGGGGACATCCCAAATCCTGTTGTAGAACCGAGCCTGCCGAACAGTCTGTTTTAAGGGTACTCCTTGGCGCTTCAATAGCTTCTTTAATCCATTTGTATAGTATCTGGGCAGACGGATGGGTTGGAGCCTGTCAAGTGTAGCATCCGCGCCACGCCAGATCTCTTTCTCTATTTTCGACGCTGAGGATCGGTAGAATAGGATCACCTTCCCACCGCTTTGCCTGGGAGGGACGTAAAATGTTTGCAGGTCCTGCACATTATGAGCCTGAAGCGTGTCGAGATCCTTGTAGTGTTCTCGCGGTACCATGGTGATTTGCAAAATATGGTCATCGCCAGGGGGTGCTTGTATTGACAGCCGATTGGAGAACACAGCATTAACTTCATCTTCTGAATCACTTCCGAAGACTAACATGGGGGCGGGCGTCCCCAGGTTGTTGCGTTGAGATGGTCCTGCATAAACTATCTCTTCCTCTTCTTCGGTATCGCTCCCGAAAACAGGGATGGTGGCGGCGGTTTTGTTCTCCGGGTTGCGACACCTTTCTGTATCCTCGAAATCTGGCAAAAAATACTTCGCATCTTCGTATTTGCGGACTTCGTTCACGGAAAATGGGTTTAACTCACCTGTTACGGTGTACTCGAAACCATCCTTAAAGTACTTCATACACTGATGTTGTGTAGAAGGGATGATGTTGTATTCGTGTAACCAAGGACGACCGAGCAAGGCGTTGTAGCAGGTCTTGGCGTCAATGACATGGAATTTGATGTCTGTGACGAGAAGTCCAAAGCGTAATGTTAGTATCACAGATCCGAGAGTCCGTGACGATTGTGAATCGAAACCGGAGATAGTAATTTTGTCACGAGCGAGGTGTTGCACACTCATGCAGATTTCCTTCAACACCCGAACATTAAGGAGATTGACGGAGGATCCATTATCCACCAGGATCTTGCCTATCTTGATATCATGGCAGTATCCGGAGACATATAGGGGACGGTTGTGGTCGCACGTCCCGAGAAGGAGGTCTCCATTACCGAAAGTGATGCCGGCCGTATGCACTTCCTCCAGTTCATCCTTCATCTTTTCAGTGGCGAGGAAGGCTTGGAATTGCTCAGATTCTTGTAACGCCTTAATTAGTGAGTCTCGCGCTTCTTTTGATAATAGGAGGGCATCGAGAATGCTAAGCTGAGAAGGTAGCTTCCTTAGGTGCGCGAGGATGTTATAGTCCACTTTACCCTTCCTAGGAGGGTCTTTGGCAGCCAGCTCTCTCATGACTTGGTCATCTAAAGTGATATCTTCAGTGACCTTTTCCTTTCCCTTATCCTTTCTACTTACGGGCCCGAGATTCTTTTCTGGGAGTGTGCGATTGCGCAGCTGAATGTTCTCGCAGATCTCCGATTTCTCCTCTTTCCCTAAAGCGGATTCTTTAAAGAGAGGGCCCAGAGCCATTTCTTCATCAGAGTCGCTCCCAAAGGTGAGAACTTGTGACCCCCTGGCGTTAACCATGTAACAGTTGCCAGTAGTTCTGTTGTGCCCATTGATAGTACTTCTTCGCTCCCGACGGCTCTTGCGTTTCATGCGCTTAACATGTTGCCGACGAGCAACATATCCTTGCCACCATATCTTAAAGGCGTCGCACTCCTCCGTGGGGTGTGATATTTTCCGGTGATATGCGCAATAATCAGGGTGCCTCTCCACCCCATCGTGTGTGTTTCCTTCCGAGGGCGGTAGCTTCATCCCCATTGACATGGCTTTGGCAAACCTTTTTCTCGTCTTGAATATCTTTTTGTCTACTTCGGATGCCTTTCGCTCTGGCGGAGGTAGTTCAACTCTTCCGTTCAGTCGCCTGCATTTGGTTCCTTCTGACGCTGCCATCTCACGCTCCTGATCCGCTTTACTTTTTAGACGAATCTCGTCTAGAAACGCGTCGATCATTTCGTCTGTTGGCCATGCACGCTCTGGTACAGGCTCTGCCTCCAGCTTCTTAGTGCCAGGAGTTTTCCCATCATCGGTAAACGAGTGGGAGATTACGTTACAACTCGCCACATATCCTTCGGATTCATCCGACGAGCTCTCTTCATCATCTTCCTCTTGAAAAATGTGGTTGAGGAACTCTTGCAGTGTGACGGGAGTTCGCGCCTTTTGATTGTACTCTTCCAGCGCGTCGATTTGCTTCTGCAAGTTCGTGTGCTCGTTTCCAAGCTTCACGGACTTCTTGGATTTCTTCTTCATTTTCTTCGAAGATTTTGACGGTTGGGCGTGAGTATTTGGGCTCTTATCGCGAGTCTTCGTAGTTGGGCGGCGCCTTAGCATCCCTTCGATAATTTGAGGTTCAAGAGGGTCCTTCCATTCGATCGCAGGGCACGCATGAAGGTCTCTCAGCATTCTTTTAGTTTTAGTTGATAGCACGACCTCCCATGGAGCTTCTTCAATAAAGGAGCAGGTTGCCCCCGGTGTATCTGCTTTCTTAGGAGTATGCGGTTGTGGTGGGTTCACCTTCCACTTTTCGGACAGTACGAACTTCCCCTGTAGGTATTGATCTTCAATCCATCCTTTGAAGACGAAGCAATCTTCAATCGGATGGCCTACCGTTTGATGGTAAGGGCAATAGTTAGGGTTATTCACCTCGGTGGATTACGGCGGTCGCCTTGGATTTGGTAGGTTTATAAGTCTGTTGCGTATTGCCAGCTCGAATAACCGTTTCGTCTTGTCTCGTGGGAACGAGTAGGGACGCTTCATCTTCTCATTATAATACCGACGTCTTTCCTCCAGTTGATCTGCCGGTTTCGGGGCGTTAGGTTGCTGTTGGGCATTCGCAACAAAGGTTGCCCTTCCTTTACCCTTGTCATTCCGAGGTTCCGACTTCGGGGGAGGTGGTCTATGACCCATCTGGTCCATCTGAGCCAACTTGTCGATTAAAGCCTGGAATGTGGTTGGCTTAAAGAACATCATAAACTGGGAGATAGTTGCGTGGGGGTCTAGGGTTCCCACGAACATGCCCACTACGGGTGCCTCCTCAATGCGTTGTTCACATCTCGACCACAAGTTCCACCAGCGTATAGCATACTGGACCCAGGTGTCGCCTGGTTTTACCCTGGCGTTAATCAGTGCAGTTATTGGAGTGCGTTCGCTGGCACTTGCGAATCGCTGAGTGAATAACAACTCCATTTCAGCGAACGTTTTGATAGAATCGTTCGGGAGTTCCGAATACCATTCGAACGCAGTTTCTGATAAGCTGCCCACGAACTGGCGGAGCAACAGTTTATCATCACCGCCGGTGTTACCGCAGAGGGCCCGGAACTGGGCGACATGTTGATGGGGGTTGCCGGTCCCCTTGTACACGTGGAATTTTGGTATCGTATAGCCTTGCGGGTATTTGATTTGGTCGTACCAGCTTGGATACGGCCGCCCCGTTTTCACGACTTGACCAGCTGCCTCAGTCGCGTGATGAACTCGGATTTGCTGGGCTATGTAGTCAACCAAGTCCGCCTTAGAGATTGCCTCCTCCTTGGCCGTTGAGAGGGCTGGTAGTGGATTCGACGTTTCTCCTCGGTCGTCTTCAAGAACGATTGGGGGATCCTCGGCGGGTAAGTCCTGCTGGATCATCATTCCTATCATATCTTGGAAGAGAAGGCTCATACGTTGTATGTTGGCCGCTTGTTCAGCAGCCTCTTTTTCCTTTTTCTCCAGTATCCGGCGAAGGAATTTAGCGTCGGTTTCTTCCTCCTGGCGCGCGTCTGAGGACGTTTCTGGGTTTTCTTTTGGCCCGGTAAGTGCGGCCATAGCATTCATCATTTCCTGAAGCTTTTGTTGCTGCTCCTGGGCTTTCGTCACGGATCGGGTTAGCGGTCGGTGGCCCGTAGAAGTGCGTCTTTCTTCCTTTCCAGAGGCCATGTAAACAGTGTGCACCACCATGCCCCTAGACTTAGGGCGTCTGGGCTCAGTGCTTTTAGTCGTCGTTGCATGCTGGGGGGTCTTCTCTGGCCTCCTCCTTATATGAGCCAGTTGATCAACAGCCTTTTGGGGTTTAGCCTGGTGACCAGCTTCCGGTTGGATTTTCAGCTTCTTGTGCTGGCGGGAGAAGTTTGGATCGATGATCGAGTCTCGGGCCTGCCGCCAAACCTTATAGATTTTGGAAGACAGCCGTTGAGGAGATCGGGGCTGTTCTGGTTTTATTTCCACAACCTTTTTTAATGGGGGAGGAGACCTCTTCAGCACTGCAGTAGGAGAATTCCTTCGCACCTTATTTAGCATTTCGAAGCTGTTCCCAGTTGGAACAGCAGCATTAACTTCTGCCACCGGGGCTGATGGAGTCAACCCGGAGGGGGAGTTGCCCCCAGACTTCCTTACTCGGCGCCAATGGCGACGTCGAGCTTGTCGAGCGGACGGCGTAGGGTCAGCGGTAAGAATGGTTTCGTCTTGCCCCCTGTCTGGGTGGGGGGTCGCTGTTGGTATTAGCCTGTCAAAGACCGATGTCCTTTGGGCAGCAAGAGCGGGAGCCGAAGCCGTCAATCTTGTAAAGACCGACCTTTTGGCCGGAGAAGCCGCCTTGACGATTTCGGGGGCAGGAGCGGCCACTTTCTTAGAAGCAGCCTTCTCTGAGATTGTAGGCCCCATGATGAGTTCGCAGGATTTCTGGCCCAATCTAGCGAAGACCGAGGCGTTGACGTTGGGCGACTCGTTGAGAGGAGCCGCGGAAGGGGTAAGACGATCAAAGACCGACTTCTTGAGAGCTTCCGTTGTCAGCACTGGAGCGGTGAAGCTTGTCGGCGGGAGCATGGTCCCAAAGAACAATCCTGTGGTGGCGCGAGTGACCTGTTCCACGGGCATTATGAATAGCGAAGCAGCTTGGGGTCCGTAGGCTATACCTCCTGGCGAGGCAGAGAGTTGGTTGCAATTGCAGTCCAAGCAGTTGGAGAATTTCGCAGAAGTAGAAGCCATCGACCCTTTGCTTTCTACAATAAGCAAGACGCCAAGTTTTAGTATCTTGAAACCCAAGGGCAACCATTAGCGAACCGCGATTGGTTCGCGAGTCACGACACACGAAGTGTGGAATGGAAAGAGGAAAAGGTCCCACCGGGCGTGCCAGAATCTGTTCCCCTCCGAATGGCGGCGCGCAAGACTGCGATGTCTTGGCACTGAAACTCGGGGCAGATGCTAATTGGTGCTATCCGTCCACCTCTCCGAAGATGCCAAGTTGATTTATGGCACCATGTATCGAAGGTTTAGACGGATGCGTCCGATGTAGCAGACTTCGTCAGATTCCCCCTTGTTTGAAGGGTTTTTGATTGTGGGGACGCTCTTCCCTGCAGGCGCAAGCCCCTGCAGTTAATTACGCTACCGCATTGCGGTAACAACTTTCTCCTTCTCCAGATGGTCACTTCGTGTCGTGGGTGTTTGTTTTGTGTTTTGTTGCCCGTGGATTGTTTACGGAGACTGAGTTATGTCGTCGCCCGTAGGGCGTGGACTAGTCCAAATCCGTATTATCTTAGATTTGGGTTTGGGGGTTTGGTTTGAGGATACGTCAGCCATACTTGAGGCTAAGATCAACTCAAACGTTTGTTAAGGATACGTTAGTCTAACTTTGAGACTAAGATCAACTTAACGGGATCGTTTAGATCCGACAAAGGAGCGTTTGGGCTCTATTGTTCCAGTTTAGGGACCTAGCGGTCCATTAAATGTATGGCCGTCGGGACCCATCACCTCTCTGACGACGTTGAAGGATTACAACGACAGATGTCAGAGGAGTTCAGAGATGTACCCTTGAGCCAGAGTTAATTGGGGGGATTCATAGTCCAGTCTGTTTGAAGGTTTAAGGATACGTTAGCCATCTTTAAGGCTAAGATCAGCTTAAACGGGACCGTTTAGATCCGACAAAAGAGCATGCAGGGGGAGCTCTATTGTTCTAGTTTAAGGACATTGCGGTCCATGGGTAGTTTAAGGACATTGCGGTCCATTGTTAGTTTTAAGACATCTCGGTCAAGGTTAAGGACGTCGTAGTCCATGGGTTTAAAGACTCCACAGTCCGGTATGTGCTCTGGATGCTTCACACGGGTTCACTGCCGTGCTTGGCGAGGACCAGGCTCCGCTCTGGGCGTTTTCCGCGGGGTCAAAGAGTGACGTTATCCGCATTCCACGTAACCAGGAATTTTGCACTAGATGCTTCACACGGGTTCAATGCCGCGCTCGGCGAGGACTAGGCTCCGCTCTGGGCGTTTTCCGCGGGGTCAAAGAGTGACGTTATCCGCGTTCCACGTAACCAGGAATTTTGCATTAGACACGGGTTTAAGGACCCTACAGTCCATATCAATGTGTGGTCGTCGGGACCCGTCAGCTCTTTGAAGACATTGAAGGATTACAATGCCAAGTATCAAAGGAGTGAAGAGATGTACCCTAGAACCGGAATGGCTTAAATAGTCCTTGACCCAATTTGGGATCAAGACCGATTAATTATGTTATGAGCCCATTAGCCCAGTTAATTACGAATTGAAGACTCATAGCCCAGCTTGGGCTAAGTCCGATCATGTCTGGAATATTGGCTTCTTGTTGGTCCATTGAAGGAGAGGCTTTGCCTCTATCCATTTAGCCAATTGGGCTAAAGCCTAGTGTTAAACACTACAGAGCAATCAGTGTTGAACACTGGGAATGAGGTTGACAAGTTAGTGTTTAACACTTAAAAGATAATTGGTGTTAAACACCAGCAACAAGGCTATCAAATTATCATAAACACTGAAACAGATCAGTGTTGAACACTGGCAATGGAGATCTCAGATCAGTGTTAAATACTAAGGTAATCAGTGTTGAACACTGCGAATAAAGTTCTTTGATTAGTGTTGAACACTAGGGCCCAACAGTGTTTCAATACTGGATTCGAGAGTTCCAATTTAGTGTTGAACACTAAGGCAAGAGGGGTCACGTGGCAACACGTGAGGGCGCCCTCCCTTCATTTATTCTGCTGAGATTATCGCATCTTTCAGAGCATCACGTGCCATCACGTGATGGGCATTCAAATACTTGTGTGTCCGAGGGTCACGTGGGTCACGTGGGGTGCTGCCTCAAAAGGGCTTTCTGTAGATCTCTTGGGGGGGTCACGTGGTGACACGTGACCCTGCCTCTATGTATGTTGTTTAGAGGATCTGTTAATCTTTTCCAGGAATTAAATTCCTCGTAGGGTTAAACCCTGACAATAATTTCAGAGGAATTAAATTCCTACTTCCTTTTGAAGATTTATATTCTGAATAGGGTTGGACCCTGAATTTTCCGTAGGAATTAAATTCTTCATATATGTGAAGAACTGAATAGGGTTAAACCCTAATAAAAGCTCTTAAGGAATTAAATTCCCACTCTCTGTTAAATTATGATCAAGGGAATTAAATCCCTGCTGTTCCAACAGAACTAAGTTCTTAATTAGGGTTAAACCCTGTTTCTTTTTGTTCTGAAGGAATTAAATTCCCATAACACAGGGTCAAGCCCTAGTTTTATTTTAAAGGAATTAAATTCCTATAGTTCTGTGAGAATTAAATTCTCGTGCTTCCATTCCCTCTCTATGTTTTGGATCTGCATGGCAGGATCTCGACCCATTGAGAATTAAATTCTCAACTTCAAGGGAAGATGTGCACTTTGCAGATCCTCTATCAAAGAGAGAAGAAATATGTTCTTCTGTTTTATATATCAGAGTTAAACTCTGTTGAGAATTAAATTCTCTTTTCCTTCAAGGAGCCTTCCCTTTCTTACCTAGGGTTTTCTTTTGCAGAAGATCCAAGTTCCTCAAAGTATCCAGGCTCTCTCCCTTTTCTTCCCTCTGCGTCTATGTCTTTTTTGTGTCTCTTGGCTCCTATTTATAGGAGAAGCAACCGAATCAATTAGTTTTTTTGACAAATCTTCATTGAGAGGTTTGATTTGCATCCATCATTCGTTTTTGACCTTTGGATTATTGGGTGAATTTTATTCACCATTGGATTTCAAGTCCCGGGATTCTCCTTTGTTATTTCGGTTAGATTTAGAGGGGAAATCTTTCCAAGTTCGGGATTTTCCCATAGATAAATGATATTCAATCATCTTTAAATCTTTAATTCGATTGGTTCCAGATAATCGCTTTCCTTTGGAAAGATTCGAATCTTTTTCAGAATTTAATTCTGTCAACGAAATGGGCTTTGAAAGCCGGTCACGTGTGACCACGTGACCCATGGTCACGTGTGGGCACGTGACCCCCTTTGGAATGAGCCTTCCTCTTTCTTTCTGCGCTTTGCTTTTTGTTCTCTGCTTAGCTGTCACGTGCCACCACGTGACAACTGGTCACGTGTGAGCACGTGACCCTTGTCTGGACTCTTTTTCTTGATTTAACTGGAGAACAATTCTGATGTTTTGAGCGTCACGTGCCAACACGTGACCCCTGGTCACGTGGGAGCACGTGACCTCTTCTGAAGCTTTTTCCTTGATTTGATCAGGAAGCGTTAGGTCTTTGCTGCTGCTTTTAAATGTCACGTGCCGACACGTGACCCAGGTCACGTGGGAGCACGTGACCCTTACTGAAGCCCCTCTCTTTGATATAGTCAGGAAGCTGATTCTGTCTTGATGATGCTTTTAGATGTCACGTGCCCACATGTGACTGCTGGTCACGTGTAAGCACGTGACCCTTTTCTGAAGCTTTTCCCATAAGCTTTTCTGATTTTAAATCAGGAAACAATCTTGCCCAGAAAATCAAAAAGATTTACAACCCGGCTGTAAAAAGGGAACGAAAAGTGTGGTCTCCGGCGGTTCGCTTCCCCATGTTCTCACCATCCAGTCCGTACATCCCATTTTAGAATCCTAAAAATCCTAAATTTCCCAATCCCCATTCCTTTTCCCGCTCTTTCTAACTCTCTCTTCCCTCTAGGGTTTCAATCTCGAAACCGCTATTCTCTCTCTCAACCCTCAAAACCGTAGGAAAAAATCCCCCAAAATGCACATCAAAGAGATCACGCTCGAGAGATTCAAGTCCTACGTGACTCAAACGGTCGTCCCTGGCTTCGACCCTTTCTTCAACGCCATAACGGGTCTTAACGGGTCGGGCAAATCCAACGTCCTTGATTCGATCTGCTTCGTCCTCGGTGATGATGCTCGATATCGGTGACCTCCCAGATCAGGACACGTGGCAGATGATGTGTCCTAAAGCATGCAAGAAAGGACTTACAGTGGCCGACCAGACCACACCTACGCTCGTCCTATGAGCAGAACGCTGGCTCGCCTCCGAGCCCCCTGCGCAACTTGCCTCCTCGGCCTCACAACTCGTCTCCGAGTTACCGCAGAACCAAGATACATCAGCTCTCCCGCTCGTCCGCGAGCTTTCCCGCCGAGGTCATCTTCCTCGGTCTCATCGACCGACCAACAGCACCGCTTGCAGGCGTAACCGCCATCCCGCGAATCACGCCATGTGCGAGATCTCCGCCGGCCACATCCCACGTTCCATGCCACCACGATCCCCCATTAACGAGCCTGTCTTACCATTAATAGGAGGTCCCTCTCATCACGCGGGCGTGACGTCGGGAGCGTAACGGCCGGCATGATTCTCGCGCCTGCCCCGCCTGCTGCCATCGCTATATAAACTCCTCCTTCAGACGATCGAGGTAAGCCATTTTAACTCCACTAAGCCGTTACTCTGCTCGGATCTCTAGTCTAACTTGATCGTCGGAGGGTCCTCGGTGGTACAACCACCCCGGGACTTCCTTGCAGGTAGCTCGGCATCCACAACCTCAAACCCATTAAGATCCACACGCTTCAGGAGCGACAGCCTCCAGATCCAATCTCAGCCATCCATCGCCGCCATCAGCAGATCAACGGAAGGCAACATCTGAAGGAGATTCCAGCCTCCATCAGCTGGCGCCGTCTGTGGGAACAAGTTCTCGATTCCACAAAAGCAAAAAGTTCGCCTTCAGATCTCAACCTAATGGCGAGCGATCATCGCGATGATCCAAGCACCAGCCGCCGCCTTCCCCTCAACGGAGGCACGGATGAACCTCCTCCGCCTAATGCCATCAACGCCCTCGCCGGCCGGATAGACCGAATCACATCTGTCGTGGAGGCGCTGATCTGCGTCCAAATGGCGGGGCAAGATCACCAGGCCGCCGCTCCCCTGCCTCGGGACCAGGACTCCTAAAGGGGGAGAGAAGACTCCGTCCGCGTCGGCACTGCCGACCACCGAGTCGCTACCTCCCACGGCCGCAGGTCTCCCGGGCCAATACGTTCTGAGGCCCGCTGGGCGCCTCACAGTTCAACGCCGAGGTCCGTCGCCAGAGCACCTCGTCCCGAGATCCTCCACACACCTGTCCCTCCCAATGAGATGTCTGTCAGCTCGCCTGTCCCTCCCGAGGTGATGTCTGTCAGCTCGCCTGTTACCAGGCCTGACCGACACCCCTTCCCTCGATGGGGTCGCGCGGACGAGACTCACCACGGCAGCTCGAAGACTACCTCGCCGGGGGATCTAAGAAACCTCATTAAGAGGAACCGGGGCCGAGGCCAGACGCAAGCCTCCAACAGCAGAAGCCTGGGGTCAGAATGTGCCGAGTCGTCGGGGTACCACGGCCGACTCGACGCCCTCGAGAAGAAGATCGAGGGTCTGCATCGGGAAGGTCACCGTTCGAGCGACGGGGCTAAGTATGCCGCCGACTCGCTCACAAGACCGTTCACCGAGGAGCTGCTCGCCGTCTATGTCTCCTCCCGCATCAAGCCTCCAAAGGTCTCCCTCTTCGACGACAAATCTGACCCGAAGGACCACTTGGATGCATTCACCGCGGGAATAAGCTTCCAAGACCATTCCGATGCCGCCCAGTGCCGAGCTTTCCCAGCCACTCTCATCCGCTCCGGGCGAGACTGGTTCCGAGGACTCGAGCCGCGCTCGATCTCAACCTTCGACGAGCTGGCCACACAATTCCTTGGCCACTTCGTCGGGAACAGGCGGTAGAAGCGCACAGTCGACCATCTCTTCACAATCAAGAGCGGGGATAAGGAGACGTTCAAAGCATACGTCACCGCTTCTTGTCATGCCCCACTTCCCAGAGTACGCTAAGATAGGCACGTGACAGAGCCAACCATGCTACCTGTGGATAGGAAATATCCCTCCGCAGTCACATTACGGCTGTAGAGATATCAAGAACAATAATAAACAACTATCTAATACATGTCCATGAACCAGAATAACGAGTCAAGAATAAAATAATGCGGAAGCTAAAAGATCTAATACAATAATAAACTGGAATGTGCGTCCCATAATACGGGCTCACATCAGGAATGAAAAATACTGAAAGGAAACTAAACCAACTAATAACAGGTCCTCACTGCTCGGCCTGTTCACTGAAATGCTCCTGCTCGGCCTGCAGCAAAGGTAAAGAATCTGGGCCATGCAAAACCTAGACGTCACTGCGTCATAATATCAAGCAATAATAAAATCAAGGAGTAGCAAGGCATGCAGGTACGAGTATGAACGGAAAATAAGGTATAACAGTAACATAAATAAGGACGGTGAAGGGTAAGGCACATGTGATGTGCAGTGAGTAATCTAAACTGGTCTACTGGGTTAACAACTCTCAAGTCTTTAAAATCAATTTGATGAATCATCGATGTAACTCAATAGTATCCCATGCATGCCCGGGACCACGGTCAAAGACTCTCGGGCTGAATCCGAGACGTGCCGCTAGGCAGTAAAAGGTAGTATATAAAGACGAATGATGTCAGCAGCAGCATCCCGGGGCTGGCCTAGCCCGTAAGACTGATCAGTAAAGGCATCGAACTGTCGAGTTACAAGTCAGGTTTCATCATTGATTTCCCCATACCCCCAAATTATGTGTTCAAGTCAGGTATTGATAAATCTGGAGCTAATGCCAATACAGGATCAAGCAGATACAGGTTTGTCTGAATAGACAACAGGAAATGTCCGTAGGGACAACAGGTCAAGATTGTCGGCATTAGTAACAAGATCAGGTAACATGTCAAGCTGTGGTACATCATGTCATGTCAGGTGGTGTACATGTATTAAGTCATGTCAGTAGTAGTGTATCAGGTCGTGTCAGGTAGTACACAAGTATCAAGTGGATGCTCATAATCAAACTGTAATAAGTATGGGTACACAAAACAAGTATAGGGTACTAACATAACAATAAAATGGAATAATGTGATAAGGTATGCAAATAGATATAAATTCAAAGATGTGGATGCACAATTATCGATTAGGGTTACATTTATGGTTCCAATACTAATTAGGATGCACTTTATTAAACATGGGGTGTTAATATCACATTGTTATGTATTAATATGATCTATGGATACAGTTATATATATTCTAAATGAGATGGATGCAAACGGGTATCCGAAAAGTTATAAAACTATAAAATGGTAATGTGGGATGTACAACTAAGCAATATGTGATATAAATATTGATATGGATCCAGTATATGGTAATCTAGTATGTAACAAGATAAGTTTTTATGACCTAGATCTGAAATGATATGAATGGATGCATACTGTCATTGTAAAATTGTGAAACGATTACTTTGGATGCTCGGTTTGAAATTCAATTATTATATTTGTTAAAATAGATGCATCTAAAGTAATGTAGCATGTATTTAAGATTAGTTTGCATGCCCTAGATCTGAAATGCACTATACAGATGTAAACGGAACGTCGAAAAGCTGTAATATGAAACATGGGGTGCTTGATTTAAAATACAGGTGTGATATTTATTTAAATAGGTATATAATGAGTTATATAGCATGTAGCAAGATTAACTTGCCTCGATGGATCAAGAAACGGATGTGTACGGTACGTCCGACGTCGGCAAAATGTCACGACACACGTACGACACACGTAACGGGTCCAAGAAACGCACAAGGGTGATCACGCAAGTCAGGTACGTCGTCTGGATCGTCGGCGTCACGTCCGGCTCCGGCAAACTATGCAAACAGAGAAAAAAAATTTCAAGAAAGAAAGAAAGAAGGAAAAGAAAGAAAGAAGAAAAGAAGGGAAAGAAGAAGGATGAGAAGAAGAGGGATGCTCACTGGGTTTGCAGAGAGGAGTCGTGAGGGTGTCGACGGCCGTGATCGAGCTCCGATGAAGCTAGGGTTTGGTGTTAGGGTTTCGGTTATGGTTTGGGTTTTTAGTTTGCTGGGGTGTTGCTGGGTTGTAGGAAGAAGAACAGAGGAGATTGAGAGAGAAAGGAGATGGTGATGATGGTGGTGTGAGTCTAGGGTCGTCGGCGATAAAGGAACGGCGATGAGGTGGTGTGGGTTTTGGTTTCTCGGTGTGTGCTGGGAGATTGAAGGAGGTGACGAAGGAGGCAGAGGAAAGGAGGCTCGAATGAGGGGGAGGTTGATGAGGCAGAGGGAGTTGAGGTGATGGGCTTAGGGTTAGGGTTGAGAAAAGATGATGGGTCGAGGAGGAAGAGCTCGGGGTTTTTAAAGAAAATGGAGGAGGGAGAAATATATGGGGATATTATGAAGTGAGGTGACCGGATCTCCTGGGAGGCGACGGGACTCAATCTCACCGCGAGATGAGAGAGAGAGAGAGAGGTGCGAAATGAGAGAGATAGGGAGAGAGCGAGAGGAGAGAGAGAGAAGAGGAGAAAGAAAGTTGGAGTTTTGTGGGGAGAGAGAAAGAGATAGCGCGGGGGGAGAGAGAGAGAGAGAAAGAGAAAGAGAAAAAGGAAGAGAGAGGGAGTGGGAGTGGGGCAACAAGACAGAGAGAGAGCTGGAGAGAGAGATCTGGGTTGTTTTAATTTTAGTTTTAAAAATATTTTTAGTTAGTTAATTAAATTCTTATGAACTGGTAAAAATATTAGAACGAAATTTTAAAAATTTAAATAAATTGAATTTTGGCGGGATACGAAATATTCCAAAACGCGTCCGGGTCAGGTCTAAAATTCAGATTTAAAATATGAAAAATATACGCGACTTTCAAAATTCAAAATGAATGCTCAGGTAACGAAAATGCATACCCCCAAGAACAAATGCACGTACGTGCGCGTAGCCATCCAAACACGTCCGTTTCACTGAACGGGACGAGAACAAGATGCACGGATGCTACTACGGGGTTAGGGGTATCATGCAGGCCATGTTATGTAATTTTATAATATTTTACGTGACCTAAAATGTTATATGGTAAAAGATGCAATGCCAGATAAAATGCCAGTATGCACTAAACATGAAAATGCACAGTCTACGTAACAAGTCAGGGTAATTCATAAATATGAATCAAACGGGTTCAAGCAAGCCGGTCGTGTCGAATGCAATATAAAGTGTAAAATACCATTCGCACCCAAAATACGATAAATCAAGAAAATACCACAGATAAGTAAATACGAGAACTGGAATTGGTATAAATGAACTAGGTTGTTACACTTCTACAAAGTCCTTCTCGAGGTCTCAGAGCACCGGGACGAGACGGTCATCACGGCTCTGAGGTATGGTCTTAGGCACAAAGAGTGGTTACGCTCCTTTGCATTAGCGCAACCTAAGACCATGGCCGAGGTGAAGGCCTGGACTGAGCGCGAGGTCCAGCTCGAATCCTAGGTGAATGCAAATCTTCCCCGGGCAGAGCAAACCGACCAAAGGAAGAGGGCAAGAGAAGAGAGAAGGGGACCTGAGCGGCAAAAGCCCTATCTCCCAAAGTTCCAGGAGTACACCCCGCTCAACGTCTCCCAGGTGGTGCTACTAGAGGAGGCCAAGGGCGAGGGGTTCTTCAAGCTTCCCCCGGTCCCGCGAATGGCCTTAAAGCGAACCCGGGGCCCCTACTTCCGCTTTCATAGGTCGCTGGGCCACTCAGCGGAGAGCTGCAAGCAACTCCGAGACTACATCGAGGAGCTCATCCGTTCGGGGCATCTCGCAGCGTACCTAAGAGACAAGCGGCAAACCGACCGCAAGCAGGAGCAGCGCCCCCTCCCGCCGAGCTGACCATCGGCCAGATCATGGTAGTCTCAGCGGAGGATACGCCGGGTACCCGTGAGGCTCGGTACCCTATGCCGGGCATAGATGCCAATAGACATCCGAAGGGCTTAAGCTGCACGAATAAGAACATCTATTAGCATGTGTTTCTTTTTTTAGCAATGTAGACCTTTCTTGAGATCTATTGTTCATATAATAAAGGGGTCAATAAAGTATTGCAGAAAAGAAAAAGAATCTTATTCATTCAAGAGGTACTATAGGCTCCTCAGCCATACATAAAAAAAATACATTACAACAGCGTGGGAATGGGGTACAGAGAGCACTGTTCGTGGTACTCTGAAGATATTTCTGTCAGCCGAGCCCTCGCGGCATTTAACCTCTCCCTTCGATGACCCCCGCTAGTGTCAGCATCGAGCCCCAATTGGTAGCACTTAAGGACGAGCGCTTCCGAGCGATTTAGCCGGCTCGCAGAGATCAGGCTGAAACGCCTCAGAGACCTCAGCTTGCCAATGGCCTCATCTTTCAGCTGCTCGGATAAAGGGTTGTAGAGCCCCGGCGACGCCCTCCAGATAGAGTATATCAACAGCTGGAGGAAGGAGGAACGCCGGGAGAGCAGTCGGCCGAAGTGGTCCTCGATCCTGCCTATAACCAACTGCACCGTGTCCTCGGTGCAGTACGGGTCATAGAGGTAGACATCCTCGAATTTTACGATGTCTTCGATGGTGAATGGGAAGTCCTGCATGTTTGCGTTTCGGGTGTGAGGAGGAAGTAAACAACACCCCCTCAGTTTTATAGCCCCCAAACACCCCCCGGAGTTCAACGGTCGCCCGTTTCACCCACGACAGTGTCTCCACATAGCAGAAGTCGCGCCGCTCGATGCGAAACTGAAACGACACTCCGTCGCTTCACGTTCCCCACACAGTCACGATACGTGTCTCCAGCGACCGTACCTCTTCCCGGAACGCCGACTAACTATCGAAGTCAAAGCCCTCACCAAGAAGCAGCCAAGCGGCTACCCTGCTCGGCTATCCCTGGCCGGTAGCTTCCCTACCTCATAACGCCAGGGATCTAAGCCCTCACGAAGAGGCAACCAAGCAGCTTCACTGCTTAGTTCATCCTTTGCAGGCCTCCCACGGCCCCTCCAGCGCCAAGGACCTAAGCCCTCACAAAGAGGCAGCCCTGCAGATACCCTGCTCGGCTATCCCTGGCTGGTAGCTACCCTACCCCATAAACGCCAGGGATCTAAGCTATCATAAAGAGGCAGCCCTGCAACTACCCTGCTCGGCTATCCCTGGCAGGTAGCTTCCCTACCTCACAACGCCAGGGATCTAAGCCCTCACGAAGAGGCAACCAAGCAGCTTCACTGCTTAGTTCATCCTTGGCAGGCCTCCCACGGCCCCTCCAGCGCCAAGGACCTAAGCCCTCACGAAGAGGCAGCCCTGCAGCTACCCTGCTCGGCTATCCCTGGCTGGTAGCTACCCTACCCCACAAATGCCAAGGATCTAAGCCCTCATGAAGAGGCAACCCTGCAGCTATCCTGCTAGGCTATCCCTGGCAGGTAGCTTCCCTACCCCACAACGCCAGGGATCTAAGCCCTCACCAAGAGGCAGCCCTGCAACTACCCTGCTCAGCTATCCCTGGCCGGTAGCTACCCTGCCCCCACAACGCCAGGGATCAAAGCCCTCGCCAAGAGGCACCGGGCAGCAACCCTGCTTGGCCATCCTTAAGGACAGAAAGCCCTCGCCAAGAGGCACCGGGGCAGTAACCCTGCTCGGCCATCCTTAGTAGGCCAATTACAGCCCCTCCCGCGCTAAGGATGAAAAGCCCTCGCAAGAGGTAACCGAACCCGCCCTTGTTCGGTTATCCCTGGCTGGTAGCTCCCTACCCCAACAAACCAGGGATCAAAGTCCTCCCAGAAGCAACCGGACCCACCTTTGTTCGGTTATCCCTGGCAGGTAGCTCCCTACCAAGCCAGGGATCAAAGCCCTCGCCAAAAGGCACCAGACAGCAACCCTGCCCGGCCCGGCCTTAAGGATCAAAGCCCTTGCAAGAGGCAACCAGGCCCGCCCTTGCTCGGTTATCCCTGGCTGGTAGACCCCTACCCCAACAAACCAGGGATCAAAGCCCTCGCCAAGAGGCACCGAGCAGCTACCCTGCTCGGCCCATCCTTAGTTGGCCAATTACGGCCCCTCCAACAACTTAGGATCAAAGCCCTCGCAAGAGGCAACTGATTAAGAGAGGTTTTGTCGATCAAAAATATTTACCGCAATCAAGAACGGCGTCGCTTGAAGCTAGCCGGTGAATACGGGTCGGTCCACAGGGATGTTGTAAATCTCCTTTAAGTTCTTACGAGTTAATTCCAAATGGTGTTTGGTCTTCTAATTAAACCTAAAAATTGAAGTTGTGTGATACTAGGATTAGAAACTTGCTAGGATTAGGTTTAGGGAAAATTTGGTAAACAAAGATCTACACCTCTTTCCAATGCCTTTAATTAAAGATATCATATTAGTGTTATGGTAAATCTTAATAAAGGGGATTAGGATGATTGGGAAGATAATTCTTCCTCTAGATCATTGTCCTTCCTTTCTTAATCTTTACCCTAACCTCCATGGAAAACCTTAAAATCCGGGCCTTTAGACTACGGAATCACCGTTACCTCGAGGGTAGAGTGCCGTAGGGAGCAGAATAAGAAGGTATGCATGGAGTTCTAATGTTCATAAAAGATTGGCAAAGAAAAGAGATGAGAGATCTTCGTCTCTCAAATCCTTCCCTATTCCTAACCCTAACAAGCGAGGAAACTACTCGCTCATCAAGGGAATTAAGAAAGACATGATTTTTGTTTTGTTTTTATTAAAGAGAAGAAACATCTATTGCAAGTTAATAAAATTCTAAACTAAATTAAACTAAGGCAAGAAAATAATTTACCTAAGGCAGATATAAAAAAACTATAACTAGGGCAAGAAAAATAACCTACTTACGATTGATGCGCTCCAAACTTCAAAGAAAACAGAATTTTATTGATGAATAGAGGCATGAGAAAAATACAAGGGTTTGGGTTCTATTTATAGGACATAGAAACCCTAGGTTTACAATTGCTCCGCATGTCTAAAATTACAAATATACCCCCAGGAAATCTTTTCAGAGCCGCCACAACATTATGGTAAAAAAATCTCTAAGTACGGGCATTATACGGCCGCGGAACCGCGGCAATGGTGGGCTTAGGCCGCGGTTCCGCGGCCCTTTGATGAGCTTAGGTTCTGAAATTTTGTGTTATTCTCTGGATCTTTTTGGGCTTCTGGTTCTTGGGTTATTTTATCAATTGGACTTCTGAGTCTTCTCCAGATCTCTCAGTGAAAACTTGTAGCAATCTTTTAACCGTTTGCCTTGACATTTTGGATCTTGTGTTGCCTTGTTGATTGTGAACTGTTCTTCGTCTAGGCTAGACTGAGATCCTCCTAATTGTTGGTCAAAAGTCCTTCTTTTGTGTCGTCTTTTGTGTTTTTCACTGTTTTCGCTCCAAGAACCTGTAACCTGTAACATGTAGCAGACATGGGTCAAAAGCACCTGTTTTTATTCTAAAATGCATAAGAATGGGGAATATAAAATGCAATAATATGTTATGAACAAATACCCCCAAACTTATCTTTTGCTCGTCCTCGAGCAAACTTATTATTATATTTATTCCCGATAAAAATCTAACCTAGCCGCACTTTCGCAGGGAAACGCGATTGCACTGAGCACGTGCAACAAACCGTTAAACCTCTAGGTGTCCCTAATAGGAGGAGTGTTGTCTCCTGAGGGTTTTCAGCGGATTCTACCCACAAAATCCTATCAATTTGGCTTTTCGACTTTTGTTCTCCAATTAGGTTTTCTAACAAGGAATTCTATTATCGTCGACCCGCAAATTATTCACCCATATTCTTCACACTTCCTCATCATTTAACTTAAGATTATATATGTTCTATAGAATTACTTCGCTTTCGGCATTTCTTAAGTTTTCCTTCTAGGGTTCCATCTCCACTTAGGAATTTTTATCAACTCTATTAAAGATACAAGTTCTATTCTTCATTCCTTTCTCTTATCTAAACTCTAATCACATATCCCCACGTGTGTGTAAATATCACCCTTACACTTGGAAATTCAAATCAAGCAATCGTACTCTCGTCCATTGTCCAAAGCACTTATTAATTGGTGAATTTTTAATTGAATTTCGCTTACACATCCTTCATGCGACCGTCAATACTTCTTGAGGTACCAACAACCAATTACAAGATACGTTAGCACTTTAAAGCGTACTTCCTAGTTTTGCAATACCCAAGGCTTTAGCAGTGACTCCCAAACCAGTTGGTCTAAGGCACTAGGTGATGAAGCACCCTTGCTAAATATTTTTCTATTTTTACAGCCTTAAGTAATCACAAAAACTAGTGTCCATTTTTTTTCTTTATTCACTTTTTTTCTTTTATTTTCATTGTACTAAGGACTTTAGACAAGAGCATTTCAAGGTCTCTTCTACTAATCCAAGTTTTAAGGTGCGTGATTATGCAAATTGTAGGGTATACGTTTTCAGAATTTAGACTTAAGTTAGGAATTATTTTTCAAACTTATACTCTAATAAAAGTTTTAATACTTTTCCTTCGTTTTGACTTAGCACAAGAAGTGAACCCAAAATTTGCCTATTTCTAAATAATCTACAAAGACATATACTTTCTACCGTTAAACTCTAAGAAATGTTATTTTTAGGGTTTTTAATTTGCTAAGTCTAAGATCTAGTTTTTCCTAGCCAGTTAACCTATTTATCAAACTCAAGTCAATTAACCAGAATTGAATACATTAATTTTTATAATTTTTGAAATTTTTCAATTTTTATGGGTTTTTCTTTTTCTAATATTTTTTTTTTTTGAAATTTTTCAAATTTTTATAATTTTTATATAAAGATGCAATGCAGAAATTAAATATGCAAAAATTAGAAAAATATATACAAAATGAAAATATGCAATGCAAAAGATAACTATATACACTACCATCTCCCCCAAACTTGAACAAAGCAGTGCCCTCACTGCCCGGCCCCACGTCGCGCTCGTGAGCGTGAACGTGATCGTTCCCCTCTAGCCAATAGGGTTTGAATACCCCTCTCAATCTCCGTCAACCGACGGTCGTGATCTCGTGATGTCGCCCTAAACTCGTCCCTCAAAGAATCAATTCTCCTTACCGTTCTCCGCATCAATCGTGCATGCTCTTGAGGGGTCAGCTCTTCCCCGCTCGATGTCGAGCTAGAGCTAGGGGTGCGAGCGGGAACAGTCTCTACCGGTTCGGTTCGCGAACAAATATCAGTAAGTCTAGAGTAGGATGAAGAGACGCCCTCAACAAGTGGTCGAACCGGAACTCCTCCCATCATGTATGAATCAAATTCCTCGACGGGGAGGAAATAACGGCAGAGTTGGGTGACTAGCATAGGACATGGGTAGATGGTACCCCTTATCCCCGCACCTATAGAATGAAGCAACACAGTGCACATGTCGAACCGTGGATTCTTCGTCATTAGTGTGTGTACGACATGTAAGGAGGGGGTGAAAAAAGTCATGTTGTGGGAGCTGCCAAAGATGTTGTTTTGTGCCCACCGGCACACAGTAAAAACGTTCGCGAAAAGGGTCCGTGCTTGGATACCCTTTCGCGGCTCTCTCGCGCAGTCATTGCCCATCAAGGGCATGTAATCCTCAAACTGCAGGGGTAGGTCATGCGCGGGCAAACGGGGTATGAGTGTGACCTCGTGGATCATATCCCTATCAATGTGAATTACGCGATCTCCCCAATTTAATTTAATGTAGCCTAAGTTATCGAGACTTCTATCCTCTAAGGATTCATAAAAAAGGGTAACTAGTTCAGGTAGAGCAAACGCAGAGGGATGATTGTAGGTCAGGAAATTCCAGCCCCTCTGCTCTATTTCATGTGCAAAGTAGCTACCGTACAAGTCGTGCGTGAAAACTGGGAAAAAATCCCTCTCAAATTGCATTTTATGTGCCATATAGATTTTACAGAAAAAAATATGCAAGAAACAGAAAGGAAATCGACAGAAAGTACCTCCCCTGAAGTTTCAGGGGGTGAGGCTCCAGAAGCGCGGCGGAAGCGCGGCGGGAGTCGGCTAAAGCGGCGGAACCGCGGCGATCTGACGGCAGCGCTGCGAGATTGTTCGGGAGCAGGTAGGTGGCGGCGGCTAAGGTTTTTTTTTAGATGAATAATTTTAGGTTACAGAAGACAGAGGGCTCGAGACTTATAAATAGAGGGGAAAGATGGTTATTTGTAGAAAACACCCTCAAAAATGAGGGTTTTATTTGTAAATAAAAAAATGTCAGTTACTAATTCGGAAAATTTTCAAATAAGTCCAAAAAATATTATATTTTCTTTTTCTTTTTCAAAATTTTTTTATTTTTTTATGGTATTTTGGAATTATGTATTTACAACTTATATACACACCCCCAAACTTATTTGAAATAATGTTTTGGAAAAAATGGAAATTCGGAGGTGAAAGTGGAGGAAAATTAATCAGCGTAGATCGGCTCCTGCAAAAACAGGAGCTCCTCAGATGGGTCCGCTGTGAGGAACGGTTTCAATCGATGCCCATTTACTTTGAATAGCGTACCGTCCTCCGGATTTTCAAGATCAACCGCACCGTGCGGATAAACGGTGCGGACTACAAAAGATCCCTTCCATCTAGAACGGAGCTTGCCGGGGTGATAATGTAACCGAGTATCATAGAGTAAAACCTGTTGACCAGGTTTAAATGTCTTTCGCAAAAGGTTTTTATCGTGGAACACCTTAGCTCGGTTCTTAGCAATCACGGCATTATCATATGCCTCATCCCGCAGCTCTTCTAGTTCATTTAACTGCAGCTTTCGGTTGCTGCCCGCATCTCCTAAAGATAGATTCAACTCTTTGATAGCCCAAAATGTCTTGTGCTCAATTTCTACTGGGAGGTGGCAAGCCTTCCCGTAAACAAGCCGGTATGGAGACATGCCAAGATCGGTCTTGTATGCAGTACGGAAAGCCCATAGTGCATCGATCAATTTTAGTGACCTATTTTTACGGTTTTTAGAAACCGTTTTCTCCAAGATTTGCTTAATTTGCCGATTCGAGATCTCGGCTTGCCCACATGTTTGGGGATGGTATGGCGTTGACAGCTTATGGGTGATAGAGTATTTGCGCATTAAGAACTCAAAAGTCCTATTGCAAAAGTGAGAACCATTATCACTTATTATTGCGCGAGGGTGCCCAAATCGAGAAAAGATGTGTTCTTTAAGAAATCGAACGACAACCTTGTTGTCATTCATTCGACTAGGCACAGCCTCGACCCACTTTGAAATATAGTCAACAGCCAAAAGAATATACACATTTCCAAAAGAGTTAGGAAATGGTCCCATGAAGTCTATACCCCAAACATCAAAAATATCTACAACCAAAATTGGTTGGAGCGGCATTTCGTTTCTCCGCGATATCCGGCCCAAGTGTTGGCACCGAGAGCAAGTCTTGCAGTATTCATATGCATCCTTGAAGAGTCGTGGCCAATAAAAACCACACTGCAAAACTTTCTTGGCTGTCTTCTTTGGGCCAAAGTGTCCGCCACATGCTTGATCGTGGCAAAAAGACAGCACACTCTTAACCTCATTTTCCGGTACACACCGACGAATGATTTGGTCGGAACAGTATTTAAAAAGATAAGGTTCATCCCAGTAAAAATGCTTTACTTGGGACAAGAAGCGAAGTTTATCTTGTTTCGACCAATGTTTAGGTATCAAGCCGGTGGCTAAGTAGTTTACAATATCGGCGAACCATGGTTCGCAAGAAACGGTCAAGAGTTGCTCATCGGGAAAAACATCAGTGATTGGAAGTTCAAGTGTATGCGAAGAAGGAAGTCGTGAAAGGTGATCGGCCACTACGTTTTCATATCTTTTTTTGTCCCTTATGACAAGGTCAAACTCTTGTAGCAAAAGGATCCAACGTATTAGCCTTGATTTAGCATCCTTCTTCGCAAAAAGGTGGCGAAGAGCTGAATGATCAGTGTACACCATAACTGGAGAGCCGATTAAATAAGGCCGAAATTTTTCAAGTGCAAACACAACCGCTAAAAACTCTTTTTCTGTTGTTGTGTAGTTTAGTTGGGCCTCATTTAGTGTTCGGCTAGCGTAGTAAATTACATGCGGCATCTTGTTAATGTGCTGTCCAAGAACAGCACCAATGGCAAAATCTGATGCGTCGCACATAATTTCGAAAGGGTGCGTCCAGTTTGGAGATGAAAGAATGGGCGCAGAAATGAGAGTGTTTCAAAGACTCGAACGCTTCCATGCAAGTTGAGTCGAAATCAAATGTTGTGTTCTTGGCCAATAAAGGAGTCAAGGGTCTAGCAATCTTGCTAAAATCCTTGATGAACCGTCTATAAAAACCGGCATGGCCAAGAAAAGCTCGGATGTCTTTGACGCATTTAGGAGGAGGAAGATTAGAAATTACTTCAATTTTAGCTCTATCAACCTCGATGCCGTTTTGCGAGATGACATGTCCTAAGACAATGCCTTCTCGTACCATAAAGTGGCATTTCTCCCAATTCAAAGTTAAGTTCTTATCCCTACAGCGGGTAAGAACTGCGTCAAGATGTCGTAAACACTCGTCGAAGGAGTCACCAAAAATGGAGAAATCATCCATAAAGATTTCCAAAAACTTCTCCACCATGTCCGAAAAGATCCCCATCATACACCGCTGAAATGTAGCGGATGCATTGCATAATCTAAAGGGCATGCGACGATAAGCAAAAGTGCCAAAAGGACAAGTAAATGTGGTCTTGTCTTGATCCTCTTTGGCGATGGGGACTTGGTTATAGCCGGAATAGCCATCTAAAAAGCAGTAGAACTCGTGCCCCGCCAATCATTCTAGCATTTGGTCAATGAAAGGTAAAGGAAAGTGGTCCTTCCTTGTCGCGGCATTGAGTTTCCTATAGTCGATGCAAACTCGCCACCCAGTTTGAGTGCGAGTTGGAATTAACTCATTTGCCTCATTGGTAATGACCGTGATACCCGATTTCTTTGGCACGACATGAATGGGGCTAACCCATTGGCTATCCGAGATAGGGTAAATTATACCACTATCAAGACATTTAACAATCTCCTTCTTGACCGCCTCTTTCATAATGGGGTTGAGGCGTCTTTGTGGATCCCTTACCGGCTTGGCATCATTCATCAAGTGTATATGATGTTCAACTATGAGGGGACTAATCCCCTTGATGTCCGCCATAGACCAGCCAAAAGCTTGCCGATTATTGTGTAAGACCAATAAAAGAGCCTTCTCTTGCTCGAGAGCTAGAGAGGCAGATATGATAACGGGTAAGGTCTCATTCTCACCTAGATAAGCATATTTTAGGTGCGACGACAAAAGCTTTAGTTCGAGTTTAGGTGGTGAAACAATAGATGGTAACAATGGAGTAACTGTTTCAAACTCGAAGGATTCCATCAAAGGTTCAAATCGAGTGTGCGCTACCGATTCGGATGGTTCAACTAACTCATCCGAAAAAGCAAAAGACTCAAACTCGGATGGAGAGTCTTCAAAATCATCTACAAAGGTGAAACACTCATAATCTTTGTCCGTCGTGAAAGCAGTGTCGGATTCTAGGAGGAACGCACTAGTGGCGTCAACATTGCTGTGATCAAACATAAAATTTTCGAACTCACAGTCCTCCTCCGCAATCTCATTGATCGAGCAAACATCAAGTACGCTAGAATTAGGCTCGCAAGGCTGACTTCCTAACTTGAAAATGTTGAGTTCAACTGTCATATTGCCAAAAGATAGATTCATTGAACCGTTACGACAGTTGATTACCGCGTTAGAAGTCACGAGGAATGGTCGACCAAGTATCACCGGAATTTGACTCCGGGGGTTAGCGACAGGTTGTGTATCTATAACAATAAAGTCAACGGGGAAAATGAAATCCCCTACTCTAATTAACACATCCTCCAACTCTCCCTTAGGATGGGTGATTGATCGGTCGGCCATTTGGAGAGTGCAATGAGTGGGCTTAAGCTCTCCAACGCCTAATTGTTCGTACACCGAATAAGGTAGCAAATTGACACTAGCACCAAGATCTAATAGTGCTCTATTGAAGTTCTTGTCCCCAATTGTGATCGAAATAGTAGGACAATCGGGGTCCTTGTGCTTTGGGGGTAAAGAATTGACAAGAGCATCACTAACAGCACTAGCCACAAAAACTTTCTTTGGTACTTGTGACTTCCTCTTTTTGGTGCATAAGTCCTTTAAAATTTTTGCATATGAAGGAACTTGTTGGATTGCATCCAAAAGAGGGATATTTATGCTAACCTGTTTGAACAACTCTACAATCTTCTCCATCTGTGAAGTTGGTTTATTGGATCTCAACCAATTTGGAA
Source organism: Agapanthus africanus (assembly GCA_030015575.1). Classification (NCBI taxonomy): domain Eukaryota; kingdom Viridiplantae; phylum Streptophyta; class Magnoliopsida; order Asparagales; family Amaryllidaceae; genus Agapanthus; species Agapanthus africanus. The sequence goes on along the minus strand of CM057338.1, from coordinate 107,507,987 downwards.
AAGGAACATTTTGAAAAGTTGTTGAGTCCAATTTTTGCGGATCAGATTGTGGAGTTGGAACGGAACCCCGTGTAGATGTGTTCGTGTTGTGAGGAGTGGGTCCGTTCAAGCTAGAAGAAGTAGAGCCGTGTGAAGGGTGGAGAATAGGCTCTAACGACGAAGAAGAAGAAGGAGAAGAAGGTGAAGAAGATGAAGAAGGACCACCGGCAGGGGTGTCATGGTTAATACCCACATTATTTTGCAACACTTTTCTGGATCTCAACGTGGTCACAGCATTTACGTTATGATTCTGCTGTTCATATGCAACATGTGCGTGACCGGGATTTGGAAGTGGTTGAGACGGAAGCTTTCCTTTCTCTCGCTCTTTCAACACAGCATTGAGCTGTGCAATTTGTGCCTCAATAGATTTGATGGTTTGATCGTGTGAGGCACTGTTTTGCACCAAAGATTGAATAGAAGTCTCTAATCTTGCTGTAGATTGTGTAGATTGCTTTAGGAAAGCCTCTAGACTTCTTTCGAGCAAGCTAACCTTGTCATTATTAGGTTGAACAAAATTGTTTAGTGGGTAAGAAGTGTTAGGCAAAAATTATTCACTTGATTAGGGTAAGGTTGCTGTTGGAAAGGTTGTTGAAATTGAGTTTGTGGAGGTGCTTGTTGTTGTGGAGGAGGAGGCCTTTGAAAATTGTTATTTCCTTGGAATTGTTGATTTTGGTTCCAAGCGAAATTTGGGTGGCTCTTCCATCCCGGATTGTAAGTTGAAGAGTATGGATCGTTTCTTTGTCGTTACTGAAAGGCAGCATTGACTTGATCCTGTCCTTGAGTAGATGCAGTGTAAGGACACTCCTCTGTGAGATGTGATGGATCCGAACAACAAGCACAAACAGTTCGTGGAGGCACAACAGGAGCAGGAGAAGGTGCTGAGATTTTGGTCTCAAGTGCTTCTAGCTTTTTCGTAAGAGCGGCCATCTCGACCTTCATAGCAATCGACATCTCTACTTGATGTATGCCTGCCCTAGGTTGTCCAATAGAAGAAGATGATGATGTGGTCTTGGTGCTCTCTGAATTGTTTGTTCACTAAGATCCTCAAGAAACTGCCACGCTTCGTCACTAGATTTGGTTAGAAAGTGACCTTGACAAATGGTTTCTAGCAACTGCTTCGTTGCCGGGTTCAATCCCTCGTATAATGTTTGGCAAAGTTGCCAACTTTCGATCCCATGGTGAGGGCATTGAACAAGTAGGTCTTTGAATCTTTCAAAACACTTCCAAAATGGTTCGGAAGGAAGCTGTGAAAATTGTATAATCTCATTACGGATTCTAGCAGTTTTATGATGAGGATAGAACTTTTTAAGAAAAGCTTTCACAAACTCATCCTAATTTCTAATTGAATGTGATGCGGTGCTGTATAGCCACTTCTCGGCTAGGTCACATAAGGTGAAAGGAATGACCCTTAGCCTTATAGCGTCATCACTTAATTGGGTCGTTTTCATCATAGCGCAAACGTTTTGGAATTTATTGATAAATATATATACATCTTCGGATTCCAAACCATGAAACTTAGGCAGCATATTGATGAAGTGGGGTTTGATCTCAAAATTGTCCCCATTTGCCGGTGGGAGGGAAAGACAAGTAGGAAGGGCGGTGCGGACAGGGTAGAAGAGATCCTGGAGCGCGACTCGTGCGGGCGCTTCAACAGGCGGGTGATTCGGGTTATTCGCACCTAACGGAGGTGGAATCATTCCCGTCGGTAAGGTGTTGTTAGGATTGTATCCCGACATACCTTCGGAAGAAGAATGAGATGGTGAAAGTGAAGAAGTGGACAGGATTTCGACTTCGGAGTCGAAAGGTTCGTCGGTCGGTACCAACGAAACACGGACTAATCGGGCGCTAGGGTCCCTAGTCCAACCGGACATACACTAAAAGGGTTAGTGTAGTCGAAAGATGAAAGACAGAATGTGGAGGTAAGAAAACGTCAATGAGAAGAAGTGGTGTAAGTGAGTGCAAAGATTCTTTTAGCGACAAGTTGCAAGTTTTGAAAAGATTTTTCCTTTTTTTTTTTAAGTGAGCTTTTGCAAAAAGATTTTTGAAAAGACTTTTGACACAAATGCAATTAACCACAAATGCACAATCAGGCCTAGGTGTAGGGTCACCTAGGTCAACTAGACAGCTCCTAACTATTCCAAAGGGCTAGAGATAGGACCTCAAACCGCCTCTTCACCGCCAATTGCGGCCAGGTAAGTGCCAGGTAAGTGGGAAGGAACCACACTGTGGGCCTAATTAAAAACCACTAGCCTTGACACACTTGCCTAGGCACCACAAAGTCAGGTTAGGATAAACGGCCGATGTCTATACTAGTCCTCTGTCCTAGTGAGCGCGACGTCCTTAGGGCCGAGTCTAGTATTTTTTAATTAAGAGTGGTCAATGCAAATGCTTTAAGTGATTTCTGGGGTCCTGGGAAGGGTGATGAAATCCCCACCCAATCTGAATTGGTCAATAGCCCCTTAAAGTCAGATTAAAATATGCAAAGCAGTAAATCACTTGCAATCAATTATTTTTAGCGCGGCGCAAAGAATCCTGCAGAAAATCAATTATTGGAAGTGGGAAGAAGATTTTTAGCGCGAAGAATCCTGCAGAAGATTTGGCAAAAGATATATGGGGATTTGCAGAGTAGGGAAAGAGGAATCAAACCATGCAAAAAGTGCGCACTGAAGAGACCAAGACGCCGTGGAACCGCGGTTTGGAGCGCGTCAAGGTCGCGGTTTCGCGGTCGTTCTGAAGGATCAGGGCTCCGAATTTGGTCTGCTGTTCTTCTGTTCCAAAGTCCTCCTGTTTTGATGTACCTTTTTCTCTTTCGCCTTCTGTGTTGTTTCAGATCCGTCAATCCTGCAGAGAATCACAAAAGAAACCCTTCAAACAATAAAAGATGATAGAATTTTTATATTTTTGATTTTTTCAGATTTTTATGGTTTTTTATATTTTATATTAACCCGAAATTACAAAAAGGAAATTTTACGCCATCCCCGGCAACGGCGCCATTTGATTAAGAGAGGTTTTGTCGATCAAAAATATTCACCGCAATCAAGAACGGCGTCGCTTGAAGCTAGCCGGTGAATACGGGTCGGTCCACAGGGATGTTGTAAACCTCCTTAAGTTCTTACGAGTTAATTCCAAATGGTGTTTGGTCTTATAATTAAACCCAAAAATTGAAATTGTGTGATACTAGGATTAGAAACTTGCTAGGATTAGGTTTAGGGAAAATTTGGTAAACAAAGATCTACACCTCTTTCCAATGCCTTTAATTAAAGATATCATATTAGTGTTATGGTAAATCTTAATAAAGGGGATTAGGATGATTGGGAAGATGATTCTTCCTCTAGATCATTGTCCTTCCTTTCTTAATCTTTACCCTAACCTCCATGGAAAACCGTAAAATCCGGGCCTTTAGACTACGGAATCACCGTTACCTCGAGGGTAGAGTGCCGTAGGGAGCGGAATAAGAAGGCATACATGGAGTTCTAATGTTCATAAAAGATTGGCAAAGAAAAGAGATGAGAGATCTTCATCTCTCAAATCCTTCCCTATTCCTAACCCTAACAAGCGAGGAAACTACTCGCTCATCGAGGGAATTAAGAAAGACATGATTTTTGTTTTGTTTTTATTAAAGAGAAGAAACATCTATTGCAAGTTAATAAAATTCTAAACTAAATTAAACTAAGACAAGAAAATAATTTACCTAAGGCAGATATAAAAAAAACTATAACTATGGCAAGAAAAATAACCTACTTACGATTGATGCGCTCCAAACTTCAAAGAAAACATAATTTTATTGATGAATAGAGGCATGAGAAAAATACAAGGGTTTGGGTTCTATTTATAGGACATAGAAACCCTAGGTTTACAATTGCTCTGCATGTCTAAAATTACAAATATACCCCCAGGAAATCTTTTCAGAGCCGCCACAACATTATGGTAAAAAAATCTCTAAGTAGGGCATTATACGGCCGCGGAACCGCGGAAATGGTGGGCTTAGGCCGCGGTTCCGCGGCCCTTTGATGAGCTTAGGTTCTGAAATTTTTGTGTTATTCTCTGGATCTTTTTGGGCTTCTGATTCTTGGGTTATTTTATCAATTGGGCTTCTGAGTCTTCTCCAGATCTCTCAGTGAAAACTTGTAGCGATCTTTTAACCGTTTGCCTTGACATTTTGGATCTTGCGTTGCCTTGTTGATTGTGAACTGTTTTTCGTCTAGGCTTGACTGAGATCCTCCTAATTGTTGGTCAAAAGTCCTTCTTTTGTGTCGTCTTTTGTGTTTTTCACTGTTTTCGCTCCAAGAACCTGTAACCTGTAATATGTAGCAGACATGGGTCAAAAGCACCTGTTTTTATTCTAAAATGCATAAGAATGGGGAATATAAAATGCAATAATATGTTATGAACAGTAACCAGGCCCCCTTGCTCGGTTATCCCTGGCTGGTAGACCCCTACCCCAACAAACCAAGGATCAAAGCCCTCGCCAAGAGGCACCGAGCAACTACCCTTCTCGGCCCATCCTGAGTTGGCCAATTACGGCCCCTCCAACAACTAAGGATCAAAGCCCTCGCAAGAGGCAACCGGGCCCCCCTTGCTCGGTTATCCCTGGCTGGTAGACCCCTACCCCAACAAACCAGGGATCAAATCCCTCGCCAAGAGGAACCGAGCAGTTTCCATGCTTGGTCCATCCTTAGCAGGCCCCTTACGGCCCCTCCCGCGCTAAGGATCAAAGCCCTCGCCAAGAGGCACTGAGCAGCTACCCTGCTCGGAACCATCCTTGGTTGGCCAATTACGGCCCCTCCAACAACTAAGGAATATGAACTCAACAAGAGGCATCCGGTCTATCAACGTCTCAACGATCTCCACTTCGACTTCGGGGCCATGGAGATACCATCCTCCCGCCGGTCCTTGCACACTCAGCAAATGATCAGATTCAAGTCGACGAGTAATCGCTAGACGAGGAACATGCCGACCATAAAAGCGGTACTGTGCAGATACAAGTGTCCACCAACAAAAAGAAGTACAAGCACAAACACTACTGCTAAAACAAAAATCTTTATTCGAAAAGTCAAAGCTTTTACAAGGGTACTGTGGGCTCCCCAGCCTTAAAAAAATGCCCGAAGGCCTACAAAGCAGCGAGGCAACAAAAGATAAGATGAGGGGCTTCAGGCCTCAGGGACGGGCGTGATACTGATGAGCTCGACGTCCACCACGACGGGGGATGCGTCCGTCACAGGAGCCTCGGCGTCGCCCTCACCGAGAGTCCTTTCCCCGGCAATGCTCCCGGGGACCTCCCTCTACTCGTCGTCCCCGCAAGGATATTCTGCTCAGAGCTCTTCGTCAGCAAACTCCGGCACCCGGGCTTTGACGGCGTCGAGGGCCTCGTTCCAGATGAGGGTGGTGGCCGAGGCTAGGACGGTATAGAACTGCTCCAACTTCTGGAAGTTCTCCACCACCTCCGCCGCCGTGAGGTCGGCTCTCTTCGCCGCCTCTACTGCAGCCCCCAGCTCCTTTCGGAGGGTGCTCACTGACTTCTTCATGGTGCCGACGAGCATCTCGGAGCCCTGAAGCTTGGCCTCGGCGGCCTCGTGGAACCTGGCCGCCTCTCGCTTCGAGGTCGCCACTTCCTGCTTCGCCTCGTGGAACCTGGCCGCCTCTCGCTTCGAGGTCGCCACTTCCTGCTTCGCTGCCGCCACCTCCTGCTTCGCGGCCGCCACCTCCTGGTTTCTGGCAGCCACCTCGGCCTCAAGAGCAGCGACCCTCGCCATCACCACCTCCAGCTCTCGCTTCGAGCTCTCTCCCAGCGAGGAGAGCTCACCCGCGGCTCGCATCACCGGGGCTATATCCTCCTCCTCCATCCGGATGGCGATAGCAACGTGCTGGAGGACCTAAAGAAGTCGGAGGAGGGTCAGAAAGAAGAAGGGGCACCAAATCTCACAGACAATGAGATGATGAACGAGCGCTAACCTGCAGGGCCTCTTGAGCGATGGACGCCAGTTGTGCCTTCAGCATCCCCCCAGCGACCCGGCCTCCGGCCGACCTCTCCATGTCGTGCAGCAAGCTGTCAGCGACGGAAAGCCCCGAGGGCACCTCAAAGCGGAGCTCCCCCTCGTCCACCAAGATCGGAGAGGCCGGGGTCCGCGAAACTGTTCGGGGGAACCTCTTGAGAGACGACGGCGGAGAGCTCGTCTCCACCTCCGAAGCTCGGGCGTCCTCTCCTCGAGCCATTTTTCTGCTCGGCACCTGGCTGGCCCCGGGGAGCGATCCACACTCGAGCGCGGGGGCGGGACAGCTGCTGGGGAAGCCGGGGCCAGCGTCTGACGGGAAGAGCTGGCCCCCCCAGTCTTCGACCCCTTCTTCGGCTTGCGCATGGCTGCTCGGAGGAGGCCGCGTCCATGGTTTCTGCACAAGACAAGATATAATGGAATCAGCGACATAAGCAAAGTAAAAACAAATACGAGCTCCTAACTTACCGACGAACTGGGCGGGGCTGAGCCCGGCCCAACTGAGGGCCCGCTCAGAAAGCAGCACATCAGCCCGAGGAATAGGCTCCCACGCCGCCACTCTCGCCGCATCGAGTTCATTGGACGGATTTCCCTGCCAGCATTTATCCCTAGACCACTGGATGAGCACGGGCCAGTCCTCACCCTCCGGCGGCCCGACGAAGAAAAACTTCTTCTTCCAATCATGGATGGAAGAAGGCAGGACGACAACTCCTGAACCGGCTACACTCCCCCGCTGCTTCCTAAAGGAGAGGTAAACCCACCTCGGGTCGCTCGCGCGAGTTCCGGGATGACTTTTGTAAATAAGGGAGGAGGTAAGGATGGACAGACTAAAGGGGATCGTCTACAACTTCAGCCGGACCAGAAACCCAAGGAGAATTCTCCAGGAGTTCGGCACTAGCTGGCCCGGGGCTAACCCAAAATAATTTAACGCAGCAACAACCTCAGGGGAGAAAGGCAGGCGCATTCCGGCCCAAAAGACTTCCAGGTACAAGGCGATCTCTCTACCCCTCACCTGATCTGCCCTCTCTCCTTCCTCGGCCAATCGTAGCGTGTAGCCGGAGGGAATATGGAAACGGGCCCGAGCGGTGACGAGCTCGTCCTCATATCTTACTGAGGACGACGCACCGGAAGTGTCTTCCGCCATCGCTCCAGGAACCGCCCCAGACGCGCGGCCCCGGGAAGAGGATCTGACCCCAACTTTCCGGAGGGGCTCCAGCCCGGGGGAAGAATCCCTAGTATCTAGCCCTACGACATCTACAAACTCCTCAAAACAAGACATCTAACATGATGTGAAGAAATCCTCGAGAAGAGAAAACGCTAAGATCCGACCTAAAGGGGAGAGCGCCGAGCTAACAAGACTCGGAATGAGAAAAATGTGAAGAAATAGAGATCCTGAATAAGGCCTCCCCTCGATTTATACAGCAGGCGTCCTCATCCAACGGCGACGGTCGACTCCCGCCAAAACGGTCCAGTGCGTTCGTCGGCCACGATCGCTCCACCTGTCACGAGCACATTGGCAGCGTCCCATCAGACGCGGGACGCCTGCAGCACGTCACATCAGCCAATCGGCACCCGACACGTGGTCTGCCGCTTCGCCAAAGTGCACACGATCCGGCGCACCCTCTTTAATGCAAAGGATCTCCCCCTGATTCGCTGGTCTCATCCAGAAAAGACAACCAATTGCCCAGAGATACGCCCGACAATATCTTCGGGAAGGAGCTCACCTCGGGTGATCCGGCAAACCACTCTCGACCCGACCCGTCAGCTGGTCGGGACGAGAGTGGGGGGCTAATGATGATGCTCGATATCGGTGACCTCCCAGATCAGGACACGTGGCAGATGACGTGTCCCAGAGCATGCAAGAAAGGACTTACAGTGGCCGACCAGACTACACCTACGCTCGTCCTACCGAGCAGAATGCTGGCTCGCCTCCGAGCCCCCTGCACAACTGGCATCCTCAGCCTCACAACTCGTCTCCGAGCTACCACAGAACCAAGATATATCGGCTCTCCCGCTCGTCCGCGAGCTCTCCCGCCGAGGTCATCTTCCTCGGTCTCGTCGACCGACCAACAGCACCGCTTACAGGCGTAACCGCCATCCCGCGAATCTCGCCATGCACGAGATCTCCGCCGGCCACATCCCATGTTCCACGCCACCATGATCCCCCATTAACGAGCATGTCTCGCCATTAATGGAAGGTCCCGCTCATCACGCGGGCGTGACGTCGGGAGCGTAACGACCGGCGTGATTCTCGCGCCTGTCCCGCCTGCTGCCACCGCTATATAAACCCCTCCTTCAGACAATCGAAGTAAGATATTTTAACTCCACTAAGCCGTTACTCTGCTCGGATCTCTAGTCTAACTTGATCGTCGGAGAGTCCTCGGTGGTACAACCATCCCGGGACTTACTTGCAGGTAGCTCGGCATCCACAACCTCAAACCCATTGAGATCCACACGCTTCAGGAGCGACAGGCTCCAGATCCAATCTCAGCCACCCATCGCCGCCATCAGCAGATCAACGGAAGGCAACATCTGAAGGAGATTCTAGCCTCCATCACTCGGCATCACCAACCTCCAGCAGGTTAGGGCTTCGATCTCCAAGAGTTGGTGTACAAGCAAGGCCAGGCTGGGATCACTAAGGCCACTGTGTCTATCGTGTTTGATAACTCGGATCGGAGCCGGAGCCCGTTGGGTTACAAGGATTGTTCGGAGATTACGGTGACGAGGCAGGTGAGAATTTGGCGGTTTTGCTCTCATCTGGGACTTAATTTAGTGCATAGTTTGAAAAAAGCTCGTTTCTTCAGCTTTCTATATGTTTTCCTTCATTTATGTTGTAATTTGAGCTGCTTATCCTCATATTTTGTGAAATTAAGTACTAGTTTATAATATTGCACACTACAATCTAGGTCATGTGGATTTTCCGGAGATTACGTTGAGGAGACATGTATTAGTGGGGGGGCTCAATGTCCTAATCCGAGTCTTAATTAGGCCACGAACTAGAAAGTTCAATTCTTTGTATAATAGACATGCATAAGTTTTGGGGTAAGTTAAAATACCTCTAAGACTACCTTAATTGCTACCTTCGAGAGTATTTAGTGAAAAAGAGTAATTTGAAAACCAGCAGTGTAAGGAATTTTGATGTAATAAAAAGCTTTGAGGTAGTTTAGTTAAAAAAATGACAGTTAAAGGTATTTTAGTGTAATTTACCCTAAGTTTGATTATAAAGTTTAGTTTCGCATTCTTGCAGTTTGAGCTAGTTTGTGGTTATATATCAAATTCCTTGCAAGGTTTATAGTGATTTACACGGCTTTTAGTGTTACTCAACTTATTGGGTTAATTATTCTCTTTTGAATCTCAAGGGCAAGATGTCTACATAGGTATATATCGTGGTTCTTGATCTTGCCTGAGATTTTTTTAAATTTAAAGCTGGGAGTTCATTCTTCCGTTTTTAGTTCTATATATCTTGATTTTGCATGCTATTCATGGAACTTGAGCGATTTGATTATTCTTTTCATTTTTTGTATTTTAAGCCAAGTGTTTGTTCACTTATTCTTCTTTTCAAACCTAGTTCCAGCGGTTATTTGATTATACCCTGTATATTAGGATAATGCAGACAAGTGTTAATTGAAGTTTTTTCCATGCACTATATTCATTTGCTTTATATTCTGGTTAAACGTCAGTTAGAATATTTGACCCTTGTAGATTGTGGTTGGGGGGCGTAACAAGTACCTCATTAATGGGCATGTTGCTCAGCCATCCTGTGTGCAGACCCTTTTCCATTCTGTTCAGCTTAATGTCAACAATCCACATTTTCTCATAATGCAAGGGCGAACCACAAAAGTCCTAAACATGAAGCCCCCTGAAATTTTATCTATGCTAGAAGAGGCTGCTGGCACAAGTGTCACGTCCCGTGTCTCAGAGTGCGCTAAGATCGGCACGTGACAGAGCCAACCATGCTATCTGTGGCTAGAAAACATCCCTCCACAGTCACATTACGGCTGTCTATAAGATATCAAGAACAATAAAATAAAAATAAACTATCAAGTACATGTTCATATGCCAGAATAAACGAGTCAAGAAATAATATGCGGAAGCAATAAATCCAATAGACAATAACGTCTGGAAAGTACGTCCCAAATACGGGCTCATAACAGGAAATGAAAGTACAGCAATAAAACTAAGCTAAATTAGATACTAACAGGATCCTCACTGCTCGGCCTGACGATGAAAATACTTCTGATCAGCCTGCGAAAGAGACAGAGGATCTGGACCATGCAAAACCCAGATGTCAGTGCGTCATAATATCAAACAATAAAATATAATCAGGAGGTAACAAGATATGCATGCATGAGTATGAACAATAATGAGTGTATAACAGTAACACGAATATGAAACAGTGAAGTGTATGTGCATGCGGTGAGTAATCTATGCTACTGGGTTAATTACCCTCAAGTCTTTGAAATCAATTTAATGAATCGTCGATATAACTCAATAGTATCCCGTGCATGTCTGGGACCACGGTCCAGACGCTCGGGGCTGAATCCGAGACATGCCGCTAAGCACAAAACATGAAACATGTACAGACGAATGATGTCAGCAGTATCATCCCAGGACTGGCCTAGCCCCCAAAACTGATCAGTATAAGCGTCAAACTATTGAGTTACAAGTCAGGTTTCATTATTGATTTCCCCTTATCTCTAAGGTTATGTGTTCAAATCAGGTATTGATAAATCTGGAGCTAATGCCGACACAGAATTAAGCAGGTATAGGTTTTGTCTATACAGACAACAGTAATGTCCATCAGGACAACAAGTCAAGATTGTCGGCATTACTAACAGGATCAGGTATCAAGTCAAGTAGTAGTGTATCATGTCATGTGGTGCATATGTATCAAGTGGATGCCCAACAGTAAACGTAATAAGTATCGAATCACGGTAAAAGCACGGATGCACGAATGGAAATCAGCGATAACATATAATGAGTTCATGAGTCGTATGATGCATACTAGCAAGCATGGTATATTAATCTAGCAGTAACATGAAGCAATCAGATTCCGGCATGCAACTAATTACGTAATATACAGTATGGATATGAACGGGTATCGTAAAAAAGTAAAACGGTAACATGAGATGCATAACTAAACAACATGTAATATTATTATTCGCATGAATGCAAAATATAGCAGTATAGCATGTAGCAAGATAAATTTGCATGCAACTAGATATGTAATAAATGATACGGATACGAACAGCTATCCGAAAACAGTAAAACTGTAACATAGATGTACAATGCAGTAAACATGTGATATTTTTATTCATATAGATGCAAATATAATAACATAGCATGTACAAAGATAAACTTGCCTGATCGGATCTCACGACGGGGTGCGTACCCTGCGTCCGACGTCGGTAAATGTCACGATGTACACGCGCGCACGGGACAGGACTAGGCAAAATAAGAAGGTGACCACGCTGGTTGGGAACGTCCACAGGGTCGCCCGGATCGTCAGCGTCGGAACGGCCGGAAGATCAAGAAACAAGAAAAGAGAGAGAAGAAGAAGTAGAAAAAGAAGAAAAGAAAAGGGCTGTGGTGGTTGCAGGGTGTACTGGAGTTGTCTCGGGGTTCTGGGATAGAGGCGAGGGGGTGACGACGAGAGGCGTGGGTTTCACGGCGAGGGCAGTGGGTTTCTTGAAGTCGGGGATTGGGTTCTTCAGGGAAATGAGGCTCGGGAAAGGAGGTGGTGGTTTCAGGGGAGAGGTGACGAGGGAGAGGAAGTGGTGACGAGGGCGTGGAGACGACGACGAGGTTGGAGCTCCGGCGATGTGAGGATGCAGCGAGGGTTGCAGTGTGAAGGCTGTGGGTTGCGGGTTCGTCGGGGATCTTCTCGTCGGGATGAAGGGGAGTGGAGGAGAGGAGAAAGAGGAGGTTATGGTGACGTGGTCGGGGATCGGCGATGTGGGGCGACGGCGAGGTGAGGCAGGGCGATGGGTTCGCATGGGTTATGGGTCTGTAGCGGGGAAAGATAGGAGGAGAAGAGAAGGAAGATGAGGAGGTGGAGACGAGGGTGTGGGGATGGTCGATGACGACGAGGTAAACGTCGACGATGAGGACAGAGGCGAGGCCGGGTCGTGGGTTCTTGGGTTGAGGTCGTCGGGGATGGGTGAAGGTGCCGATGGTGGTGGTGGTGGTGTGGATGAGGATGAGGGTGAGGAGGTGGAGGCGTTGGCTGCGGTGGTGACGACGGTGAGACGACGGGTGCGGGCGCTGGCAGGGAACATAGGTTCTCGCGACGAAGGCTGCGGGAAAACGAGGAAGAAGGAGAAGAGAGAGAGGTATGGGTTTATAAAAAAATAAAGAAAGAGTATATATATAGAGATAGAGAGAGAGGGATAGAATCGGTTTAGATTAGGATTTTAAAATATATATAAAATATTTTTAGTTGAAATTTATATATATTCGTATATAAGTAACACTTATATATTAGGATTAAAATATTAAATAAATTTGAGTTTTCAGGCTAATACAAAATTATTCCAAAATACGTCCGGGTTGGGTCTAAAATTACAGTTTGAAAATACGGTTAATATACATGTCAACCAGAACCGAAAACTGATATCCGGATAACGAAAAAGCATACCCCCAAGAACGGATATGCGTAGCGTACACGTAACGATCCAAACGAGTCCGTTTCACCAAACGGAACGAGAACATGATGTACAGATGTTCCCATAGGGTTGGGGGTATGATGCAGGCCATGCTAAATATTTTTAAAATATTTTATTTGATTATATTTGTTTTATTAAAAAAATGCAGATGCCCGATATAATGCAGATAAACAGGATATACAACATGAAAGTGCACGGATCCTCATAACTAACAGGGATAAATCATAAACATGAATTAAGACGGGTTTCCAGCATGCGGGTCGGATAAATATGGATACCAATTATACTATTCGCACCCAAAACACAATAAATCAAGAAATAGCCATAAATAAATAAATACCCAAAACAGAATTGGTATAAATGAATTAGGGTGTTACATTATACCCAACTACAAAAAGAATTTCGTCCTCGAAATTCCCGGAACAAGAAAAGACGGGCAAACATGAACTAGGAAAAGAGGCGTGGAAACTTCTGTCGAATCTCGTCTTCTCGTTCCCAAGTCGATTCTTCATGCGAGCGATTCCCTCATGAAACAAGTACGAGAAGGATAAACTTGTTCTTGAGGACCTTTTCTCTTTGATCAACAATCGACATCGGTCGTTCTTCATAAATCAAGTCCCCCCTTACTGTCAGCTCTGAATGATCTAACACGTGCGTCTCATCTCGAATATATTTACGGAGTTGAGATACATGAAACACGTCATGAACGCTCGCCAAAGACGTGGTAAAGCCAATCGATAAGCCACTTTTCCAACACGCTCGATAATATCGAAAGGCCTCACGAATCGAGGACTAAGCTTGCCTTGACTCCCAAAACGAATCACTCCTCTAGTCGGTGATATCTTCAAGAATACAAGATCACCAACAACAAATTCTAGAGGTCTTCTTGCTGTATCGGTCCAACTCTTCTGTTGATCTTGTGCTGTCTTCATATGATTCCGGATGGTATTAACTTTCTCTACTGTTTGCACGATCAAATCTGGTCCCAACAATCTTCGCTCTCCAATATCGTCCCAATAGACGGGTGAGCGACACTTGCGACCATACAACGCTTCAAATGGAGCCATCTGAATAGTCGCCTGAAAGCTGTTATTATACGAGAACTCCACCAAGTGCAAATGATCCTCCCACGAACCCTTGAAGTCTACCATGCAAGCTCTTAACATGTCTTCAAGAGTTTGGATCGTTCTCTCCGACTGGCCATCTGTCTGTGGATGATAAGCAGTGCTAAACTTCAATCGCGTCCCTAAATTTTGCTGTAAGCTCCTCCAGAAGTGCGATAAGAATCGGGTATCACGATCGGAAACGATGCTCACAGGTACTCCATGCAATCTCACAATCTCCTGCATGTACCGTTCTGCTAACGCTTCCGTCGACTGACCAACTCGAAACGGAATCAAATGAGCTGTCTTGGTCAATCGATCAACAATCACCCAAACTGCATTGTTGCCTTTTGGACTCCGCGGTAAAACTATCGTGAAATCCATGGTAATATATTCCCACTTCCATTGAGGAATCGGAAGTGGCTGCAATAAACCAGCCACCCTTTGATCTTCAGTCTTAACTTGCTGACACACCAAGCATTTCGCTACAAAGCGGGCAATCTCCCTTTTCATCCCTTCCCACCAGAAATGCTGTCGTAGATCACGGTACATTTTCGTGCCTCCTGGATGTACGGAATATGCGGAACTGTTCGCCTCCTTCATAACTTCTTCGCGAATATCTCCCTTCGGCACACACAAACGGCTACCATATCGCAATGAACTATCTTCATGAATCAACAAGTCCGTTCGAAGTCTTGCTTCAATCTGTTCTCGAAACTTCTGCAATCTTGGATCCTGTGACTGCGCTGCTTTAATATTATCGATCAACGATGACTGTATTTGCAGCTGCATCAACTATCCTGAAGAATGCGGTAACACGATTTCCAACTCGAAGCTCCGAAAATCATCGATAAGGTCTTTCTGTGCCGTCAACATCCGAATTGCTGGCAACCGACTAAGCGCATCCGGCACTACATTAACTTTCCCTGAATGGTATTTGAGTCAAGATCATAGTCAGCCATCAGCTCTAACTATCTACGTTGTCTCATGTTAAGCTCTTTCTGCGTGAATACGTACTTTAGGCTTTTGTGATCGGTGAATACTTCGACTTTTTCGCCCAATAAGTAGTGTCTCTAAATTTTCAAAGCGAAAATCACTGTTGCAAGCTCAAAATCATGAGTTGGGTAATTCTTCTCATGAGTTTTCAACTGTCTCGATGCGTAGGCTATAACCTTCTCATGATGCATCAAAACACATCCCAAATCTTTCCCAGACGCGTCGATGTGAATCACCAATCCTCCGGAACCGTTTGGTACTGCCATAATAGGAGCGGTTATCAACCTTTGCTTCAACGCCTCAAAAACTGACGCATAACTATCCGTCTATACGAACGGTACATCCTTCCGTGTAAGCTTGGTCAAAGGTTCAGCCAATCGAGCAAAATTCTCCACGAATCTTCTGCAGTATCCTGCAAGTCCCAGAAAACTTCTGATCTCCGCTACATTCGGAATCGACCAATTTTGAACTGCTGTAATCTTCTCAGGATCAACGGCGATTCCATCTCCGGATATGACGTGCCCAAAAACTTTACTTCTTCAAGCCAAAACTCGCACTTACTCATCTTTGCATACAATCTTTCATGCCTCAATGTCTGCAGTGCAATCTTCAAGTGTTCTGCATGGTCTTCTAGGCTCATCGAGTAGACCAGAATATTATCGATGAACACCACTATAAACTGGTCTAAGAGCGGTGAAAAGATTCGGTCCATCAAGTCTATAAATATTGCTGGTGCGTTCGTGACTCCGAATGGCATCACTAAGTACTCGAAATGCCCATATTAAGTTCGAAATGCTGTCTTGCAGATATCTTCTGATTTAACTCGAACTTGATAATATCCGGATCGCAAATCCAATTTAGAGAATACTCTCGTGCCACTGAGTTGCTCGAATAACTCGCTAATGCGAGAGATCGGGTACTTGTTCTTAATCGTCACCCGATTTAATTCTCGATAATCGATGCACATCCTCCTTGTGCTATCTTTCTTCTTGACTAGAAGAACTGGAGCTTCCCAAGGTGAATTACTGCTGCGAATCCAACCATTTTCTAGAAATTCGGTAACCTGTTTCTTTACTTCTTCCAACTCCACTGGTGCCATTGGATAATACGCTTTTGAGATTGGCGCTGCACCAGGAATGAGAACGATCGCGAACTCCATATCTCGTTTTGGTGGTAAACCCTTCGAACACGTCCATGAACTCTCAAACTGTTGCCGGTGTTTCCTCCTTATCAACTTCCATTGACGCAAGAACGGTGCCTGTCGGTCTAGCCCTGAACTCGACTGGCCCGACAGAACTGCTACTTCCAGCAAATACAAACTCCGGATGTTCGGGAATCTGAAAAATCACTTTCTTTGCCCTACAATCAATGTGAGCGTGGAAAGTGCCGAGAAAATCCATTCCCAAGACAACATCATAACTGCTAGTATCGATCACCAAGAAATCTGCAAATAACTCTTATCTGCAGATAACAACTGAACAATCCTTGCACTCACTACTAGATATGATCTTCCTGTTTCCAGTGTGTATGTCCCAATAACAAGACAGGGTCGTGCAAGCAATCAAGTGTGCAGCAATAAAATTGGACGATATACAACAATAGGATGCACCAGAATCGAATAATTCTAATGCAGGAAAAACATAAACAAGTAGGATACCTGAAATGACTTCACTTGAAGCCAAATACCGAAGAAGATAAGCATGGTAAACATGATTCAAGTTTGCGATAAAACATGAACTGACAAGCAATGAAACCGAGAGAAGTAAGGTAATATAATAAGGAAATAAATCAAGACTAGGACTTCAAGTTACTTAAATAGAGTACCGCATTGTAACCATGTTGCAGTTCATAGTTACAATCACATAACTTCGTTCAAGTCGCCCAAATCCTAATATCAGAATCAAAGGAATAGTAAAGGATAATCAATAAGGAACCAAAAATATTTCAAGCCGAGATGCAAAATTGTTTGCATATCGTCAAGACAAGAATCAAGAGAAAGATAAGATTCAAGGATCACGACAACAATGTGGCAGGACATTTTCCTAATTACGGGTTTTCTAATTCATGTATTGGGTCTAATACCCAACTACAAAAGAATCAAACCCGATTAACCTAAATCCTATGGCTCTGATACCAAACAAACTCTGTCATGTCCCGCGTCCCAGAATGCGCTAAAATCGGCACATGCTAGAGCCAACTATACTACCTGTGCTAGAAAAACATCCCTCCACAGTCACATTACGACTGTCTATAAGATATCAAGAACAATAAAATAAAAATAAACTATCTAGTACATGTCCATATGCCAGAGTAAACGAGTCAAGAAATAATATGCGGAAACAATAAATCCAATAAACAATAACGTCTCGAAAGTACGCCCCAAATACGGGCTCACAACAGGAAATGAAAGTACGGCAATAAAACTAAACTAAACTAGATACTAATAGGATCCTCACTGTTCGGCCTGACGACAAAAATATTCCTGATCAGCCTGTGAAAGAGCCAGAGGATCTGGGCCATGCAAAACCCAGACGTCAGTGCGTCATAATATCAAACAATAAAATATAATCAGGAGGTAGATATGCATGCATGAGTATGAACAGTAATGAGTGTATAACAGTAACACGAATATGGAACAATGAAGTGTATGTGCATGCGGTGAGTAATCTATGCTACTGGGTTAATTACTCTCAAGTCTTTGAAATCAATTTAATGAATCGTCGATGTAACTCAATAGTATCCCGTGCATGTCCGGGACTACGGTCCAGGCTCTCGGGGCTGAATCCGAGACGTACCGCTAAGCACAAAACAGGAAACATGTACAGACGAGTGATGTCAGCATCATCATCCCGGGACTGGCCTAGCCTCCCAAACTGATCAGTATAAGCGTCGAACCGTTGAGTTACAAGTCAGGTTTCATTATTGATTTCCCCTTACCTTCAAGGTTATATGTCAAGTCAGGTATTGATAAATCTGGAGCTAATGCCGATACAGGATTAAGCAGTACATGTTTTATCTATACAGACAACAGTAATGTCTATCGGGATATGTCAGGATTGTCGGCATTAGTAACAGGATCAGGTATCAAGTCAAGCAGTAGTGTATCAGGTCATGTCATGTGGTGCATATGTATCAAGTGGATGTCCAACAGTAAAACGTAACAAGTATCGAATCACGGTAAAAGCACGGATGCACGAATGGAAATCAGCGATAACATATAATGAGTTCATGAGTCGTATGATGCATACTAGCAAGCATGGTATATGAATCTAGCAGTAACATGAAGCATTCAGGTTCCGGCATGCAACTCATTAAACAGTAAAACGGTAACATGGGATGCATAATTAAACATGTAATATTATTATTCGTATGAATGCAAAATATAGCAGTATAGCATGTAGTAAGATAAACTTGCATGCAACTAGATATGTAATAAATGATACGGATACAAATGGCTATCCGAAGACAGTAAAACTGTAACATGGATGTATAATGCAGTAAACATGTGATATTTTTATTCATAAAGATGCAAATATAATAACATAGCATGTAGCAAGATAAACTTTCCTGATCGGATCTCACGACGAGGTGCGTGCGCTGCGTCCGACGTCGGTAAATGTCGCGATGTATACGCGCGCACGGGATAGGACCAGGCAAAGTAAGAAGGTGATCACGCTGGCTGGGAACGTCCACAGGGTCGTCCGGATCGTCGGCGACGGAACGGTTCCGGCGATGACCGGAAGACCAAGAAACAAGAAAAGAAAGAGAATAAGAAGTAGAAGAAGAAGAAAAGAAGAGGGCTGTGGTGGTTGCAGGGTGTACTGGAGTTGTCTCGGGTTCTGGGATAGAGGCGAGGGGGTGACGACGAGAGGCGTGGGTTTTCCGGCGAGGTTTCACGGCGAGGGCAGTGGGTTTCTTGAAGTCGGGGATTGGGTTCTTCAGGGAAATGAGGCTCGGGAAAGGAGGTGGTGGTTTCAGGGGAGAGGTGACGAGGGAGCGGAAGTGGTGACGAGGGCGTGGAGATGACGACGAGGTCGGAGCTCCGGCGACGAGGTCGGAGCTCAACGAGGGTTGCAGTGTGAAGGATGTGGGTTGCGGGTTCGTCGGGATCTTCTCGTCGGGGTGAAGGGGAGTGGAGGAGAGGAGAAAGAGGAGGTTATGGTGACGTGTTCGGGGATCGGCGACGTGGGGCGACGGTGAGGTGAGGCAGGGCGATGATGAGGGCAGCGATGGGTTCGCGTGGGTTGTGGGTTTGTAGCGGGGAAAGATAGGAGGAGAAGAGAAGGAAGATGAGGAGGTGGAGACGAGGGTGTGTGGATGGTCGACGACGACGAGGTGAACGTTGGCGACGAGGACAGAGGCGAGTTCGGGTCGTGGGTTCTTGGGTTGAGGTCGTCGGGGATGGGTGAAGGCGCCGGTGGTGGTGGGGTGGTGTGGATGAGGGTGAGGAGGTAGAGGCGTTGGTTGCGGTGGTGACGACGGCGAGGCGACAGGCGCGGGCGCGGGCAGGGAACGTAGGTTCTTGCGACGAAGGCGGCGGGAAAACGAGGAAGAATGAGAAGAGAGAGAGAGAGAACGTGGTGAGGTATGGGTTTATAAAAAAATAAAGAAAGAGTATATATATATATATAGAGAGAGAGAGAGAGAATCGGTTTAGATTAGGATTTTAATATATATATATATAATATTTTTAGTTGAAATT
This sequence comes from Agapanthus africanus, assembly GCA_030015575.1. NCBI lineage: Eukaryota > Viridiplantae > Streptophyta > Magnoliopsida > Asparagales > Amaryllidaceae > Agapanthus > Agapanthus africanus. Next base: position 107,488,492 of record CM057338.1, on the reverse strand, counting down.
TATATATATTCGTATATAAGTAACACTTATATATTAGGATTAAAATATTAAATAAATTTGAGTTTTCAGGCTAATACAAAATTACTCCAAAACATGCCAGGGTTAGATCTAAAATTACAGTTTGAAAATACGGTTAATATACGTGTCAACCAAAACCGAAAACCGATATCCGGATAACGAAAATGTATACCCCCAAGAACGGATATACGTAGCGTATACGTAACGATCCAAACGAGTCCGTTTCACCAAACGGGACGAGAACATGACGTACGGATGTTACCACAAGGTTATGGGTATGATGCAGGTCATGCTAAATATTTTTAAAATATTTTATTTGATTATATTTGTTTTATTAAAAAATGCAGATGCCCGATATAATGCAGATAAACAGGATATATAACATGAAAGTGCACGGATTCTCATAACTAGCAGAGATAAATTATAAATAGGAATCAAGACGGGTTTCCAGCATGCGGGTCGGGTCGGATGCAAACACGGATACCAATTATACTATTCGCACTCAAAACACAATAAATCAAGAAATAGCCATAAATAGAGAAATACCCGAAACAAAATTGGTATAAATGAACTAGGGTGTTACAACAAGAATGTATGAAACGAAAAAGGAGGCTGCTTTAAAGACCCTTGAGAAGAAGCAAAGCAAAGTGGATGAGATAGATAAGCTTCTTGACCAGGAAATACTTCCTGCTCTAGAGATGCTTAGAAAGCAGAGTACACAGTACATACAGTGGGCTAATGGCAATGCAGAATTAGATCGGCTTAAAAGGATCTGTGTTGCATACGAATATGTCCAGGCAGAGAAAGTACGGGATAATGCTGTTAGTGGGGTGGAACAAATCAAATTGAAGATAACTGAGATAGATAACAACAATGCAAGGCTTGGAAAAGAAATAGAAGAAATGGAGAAGAATATATCTGTCTTGACTGCTGAGAAAGAGGCTAAATTAGGTGGCGAGTTAAAGAATATTTCCAAACTTGTAGATGTATTCTCTTGTTCTCTTGTGAAGGAAACTTCTGCTTTGACTAACCAAAAGGAGACCCTTAAAACCGAGAAGGCGGCTGCTCAGAAGGTGATGTTTCTTTCTAATATTTTATGTCATCTTGTTCGTGTGTGGAGCCATCACATGCATTTGTGCGATAATTTAATCAATCAGTATGCTATAATTTATAAACCTACTATTCCAAATGTTTGACAAATTGTGAAGAGCATTGAAGATATTAAAAATTCAATAGGAGCGAGGGATTCTGCTGTCCAAAAAGCCGAAGATGGTGCAGCTGATCTGAAGAAGAAAAGTGGAGGATTTATCTACGAGTCTGGAAGAGCGTGAGAGGGAATACCAGGTTATCTCCTATAAGATTTCAGCATCCATTTCTTTTTGCATTGCTCATCCTATATTTGTGCACCTTGTATATGGTTATGACGTAGCATTGGTATTTATAGGGTGTCTTAGCAGGTAAGAGCAGTGGTAATGAGGAAAAATGTCTTGAGGTTCAACTAAGAGATGCCAAAGCTGCAGTCGGGGATGCTGAACTGAACTAAAACAGCTAAAGACTAAAATTAGTCATTCTGAAAAGGAGCTTAAAGAGAAAAAGGGGAAACTCATTTTAAAGCGTGGCGAAGCTGCTGCAGTAGAAAATGAGCTTAATGTCAGAAAAAAAGATCTGGAAAGTGTCAGATCAGCTCTAGAATCAGTTGCATATGAAGATGGACAAATGGAAGTCATACAAAAGGTTGAAATATTTATTGTATCTGCTAATATAGTAACAATGCTTATTAAAAGCCTCTGGACGCAAATGTCTCGGTCCTGTGCATCTGAATTTCAACCGACAATTCTACTACATAAAACTGAAGTCTCTTAACCAACTTTCATGTGACTCAGGAACGGTCGGTTGAATTAGAGCCTGTTCAGAAGCTTAAAGATGATGTTCGGATTCTTTCTGGGCAGCTAGTTGATGTTCAGTTTAGCTACCGGGATTCTGTTATGAATTTTGACCGTTCAAAGTTGAAAGGAGTGGTTGCAAAGCTCATTAAAGTGAAGGATCATTCTGCGATTACTGCTTTGGAGGTTAAAAATTAAAATATTTACCCGATGTTTCTTTTACTTGGGGTTTTGGTAAATGATGTTATGGTTTTTTTCATCAAGGGGATTCAGAGTTATGTATGCGAATTACATCGGATTTATTTTGCAGGTTGCTGCAGGGGGTAAGCTGTTTTATGCCGCTGTAGACAGTGAAAATACAGGAAAACAACTGCTGCAAAAAGGCAATATTCGAAGAAGAGTGACAATCATACCTCTGAACAAAATTCAGTCCCACACTGTTCCCCCAAGAATTCAACAGGCAGCTTCTAGCCTGGTCAGTTTTTGGCTTAATTTCCAGTGCACTTTCCTTATGTTCATTATATCCATTCTTTGAAAGTTCATGCATTTATAGGTTGGTGAGGGCAATGCAGAACTAGCCCTTCGTTTGGTTGGGTATGAAGATGAAGTGAAGGTAAGAAACTTCCTGCTTGATTTACACATCTAGCTTACTTTTCTACTTTCCATGGATTATCTTGCAGAATTTCTGAAGATAGATGCTTTACTTGAGGATAGTTTTGTTTCATTGATAAGGGGGCTCAAACTTCACTATCAAGGACTGGTGGGGTCTTTATTGATGTTTCAGCAGGATTGGAACTTGATGCTAGTGTTAATACCCCATATTTAGGGTCTTTTATTAATAACTTTTTCACCTTATATTTGAAGCTGATAATTATGCAAGCATGGCATTTCTTCACATTTTTTTTGAATTTAAATTGATCTTTTTGCTGCAGACTGTTATGGCCTATGTGTTTGGTTCGACCTTTGTTTGCAGAAGCATTGATGCAGCAAAAGAGGTAAGTTTGATTCATGAGGGAAGCAACCAATCCACAAAATCATTTATTTTATACGAGCATGCATTTACTAGTGAACTGTTTATTTTATTTTTATCTGGGGTTGGATGATGACTGACATTTACCCACACAGTATACATCCTGTGTGTATTTTAGCGTGATAACTTTCCAGAAAGAGAGGAACATATGAGGACATTTACATGCTGGCATGTAGTGACAATATGTGAAGGGTAACACATTTGATTTGCATTGAATAATCTAGTCAGTAGTCACAATATTTGAAGAGTAATACAGTTGACTTGCAGAGAATAGTGTGAATAGCAAAGAAAACTCCTTATTTCTATAGAATTGAATTGGTTTAATTAGTTGCGCATTAATTCATTATTGTTGTTTGATTATCACTAAACTTCTATAGTTATATTTGACTATTTTTGGTTATAGGAACCTCTGTTTTGCACATCAGTTAGGCCCACTGTGATTCTCACTTGACATAATCAACACACTCATGTAATTTGAAGTGAAATAGAAAGAAAATAAATCAACTTTGAGAACTCGTGCTTTATATCAGCAACGTCAATGATGCATTCTGCGACAAATCTGTAATAAAGAAAATAATCTTAACAATTCAAGTTCCTTTTGTGTTTGTGCTTTGTAGATGATTAATAATCGAAGTTATGATACAGTATTAATGAGAGGTTCAAAACTGTACAATATCTAAGAACAATAGCCCGTGATTTTGCTTCTAGTAGAGTTGATATTTGTTCTGTTATATTCTGCTCAATCAATATGTTGCTTTCTGAAACTAATTGAAATCAGGCACATAGAAATTGGTCCTCTCATCGGATTTGAATGACAACTTCCAATAAATGCTTTCTTTAACTGCCCAGGAGAATGAGGAAAGGTGGTAGAGGACATGATGATTGTGACAAGGAGGCCACAACTCACAAGGTCAAGGTGTGCAGCCAACACAAAGAGGCAGGACAATCCGATTTATTTAGGAGAGACTGGAGATCCCACATGGGTGCCAACTGCTAACAATATAACCCAAACAATAATTTTTCCCCCTTAACTATTATGAGATATTTAGAGTTACTGATGCCCTCCTTCCTTGATTCTCTGAACGAAATACTGAAAACATAAATCTAAACTAACCCTATATGTTATATAGTAATTGATTCCATTAGCCTCCTATTAATCCTCTTATTCCAACCATTGTCGGACCTTTAAGTTTTCAAAGTATTATGAAATGTCTTCAACATCGAAATTGCCTAGAAACTAATGCATGACGTCATAACCAAATATTTGATATCTAACTAAGTGCCTCAAAGGAAAAGAAAGTATAGCTTTCAAGGCATAGGATACCTGATAAAAAGCGTTGCCTGACTAGGCACCCATCAAATTACATATTGCAGATTCTTGGATCACTGCTTGTTCCTACTAGCATCTCAAACGTTCTATGTCAAGGCTTGGAAACTCTGAACATCCTATTAGTTCTACACGCATATTCTGCACATTGCAGTTGAAGGAGTAGCTATGTTTCTATGAAGGCGACAGAACAATTGACCCTATATTTCCTAAATGAGTCCACAAACTGCATCCTTTGCTTACTTCATTTCTGAGAAACATCATATTTCTTTTCGCTTCACGGGGAAAGACCTTTCTTAAGCAGATACTTGTCACCATTTTAATCATTCAGTTTTTGGTTTGATGTTGCTCTATGGCAATAAAGAGGTGCTAAGCTTTTAACACCATCTTTCATAAACTCATGCTACTTTAACTGTATTTTATTTCTTTTTAAGTCTTTAGATAATAATTGTATTCAATTGTTGTTTGACTTGTCTAATAACTCTGCCTTGTAGTAGCTAAGGTCCAGAATGTCAGATAACTCTACCATCACTTTACTGAAGTGAAAGGGCAGAACATACAACAAATTTATTTGTTCAGGATGTCTTGTAATTTCAATTTTATGTTTTGGTATAGGTTGCCTTTAATTGAAATACCAGCACCCCAAGTGACTCTGGAAGGCGAAATATTTCAGCCAAGTGGCCTTTTGACCGGTGGGAGCCATAAGTAAGTCTTTTCACCTATCCCTTCCAGTTTATGTCAATTCTGACAGCACATGATACCTTTTTTGTTCTCTTTCTGAGCCAGTTCTGTTTTGACTTCTATTTGTCCTTTTCAATTAGTAAAACGACTTCACAGTTACACATATTGTGCTGTTTTTCCTAGTGATTTTATTTCTTGATTCTTCTGTTGGACTGCACAATTAATTTTCGACAGTTGCATCTTTCCTTCAATCTTTTTAGAGGTGGAAGTGAATTGCTGAGGCAACTTCACGCGTTAGCCGATGCCGAATCAGAACTTTCCATTCATCAAAAAAGGTTATCAGAAATCGAAGACAAGGTTAGCTTTAATCCCCAAGTGAATTACAATTATTGGCAGAATAGTTTCTAGAACATGTAGAACATCACATCTTATTATTGAGATTTGTGCACATGTTTGCTCATAGATGCTTTGTTTATGTAAATCTATATGTACTCTCTTCCCCATCCCCCCTCTCTCTCTCTCGCGTGTTTGTGTACAATTAGTTGTCATTTCATGATGTTCCCATGGCACTCCTTTAGGAATTGCTAAATCGCCTTTGCCATTTTTATAGGATTTTTTTGTAGTTATTAGGTGAGGCCTGCTAGTTGCAAATGACAGAAAAAGGATAACTAGAAATTTTGTTTTTTATTAACATGATAAAAACATAGGTGTAGAAGAACGTTCCCATGTTTGGGAAGATATGTAAAAGGGTGAAGGAAAGTGTACAGCAAGCAATGCAGCAATACCCCTCTAAGAGATTAATATAATGGAGATTCTAGTCAAGAGAGGTTCTTCATTTAAGGACCAGGTTTCGTCAAGTTAAGTTCCATCTCAATGTAACACGTTATACTAGATAGAGAAATGGTTGATCACTTTGACCTATTATATTGAGCTTGAAAGGGATGGATCTCTGCTCTCTTTTATTCCGTGTCTTTCAATGCTCTCTTTATGGATGTAAGCTCGGCCCTGGCCAGACCACGTTTATTCAGCGAGTTGATTCTTCTTCTCTGATGTTTATAATCTCGCATGGTTCCAACAATTCTGAGGCCTGAGGGTCATGCCTTAAGCCATTTCAAAACTCTAAACAATGACAATACATGTTTGTGTCTTTGCACTATGCTTGCATGCATTCTTCTTAAAATCTAATCCAAGCTTTGTATAACCTTGTAACATTTGAAATGTATCCCAATTTGATAGGGTTCATTTTTGCCGTTTGCATTGATTTTCAGATTGCAAAACTTATGCCTCTCCAGAAAAAGTTCATGCACCTTAAATCGCAGTTGGAACTCAAATCATATGATCTCTCACTTTTTCAGAGCAGAGCTGAGCAGAATGAACACCACAAGGTTGCTGCTTCCTTTTCCTGATTCTGCTGCTGTTTTTTTATATAAATTTTTATATTTTAGTTTTTAAACCATAATGTGGATTTAATCTTTATACTTTATATCATAGGCACTTGAGCTTCTGTCTCAAACTAAAACATTTGTCTGCATGTAGCTTGGTGAGCTAGTGAGGAAGTTGGAACAAGAACTTTAAGAAATGAAACAAGGAGCAAAACAGAAGCAACTTCTGTATGAAGACTGTGTTTTAACTGTTTCCACACTCGAAAAATCCATTAAAGAGCACAGCAAGCATCGTGATGCCAAACTCAAAGATCTTGATAAACAAATCAAGTCAATAAAATCCAATATGCAGTCAGCTTCAAAGGAACTCAAGGTGAAGATACTTCTAACCTCAGATAATTCAGTGTGATTTCTAACTGTTGGTTTCTTACTCAGACTGCTGTAGTCCGATTACTTATCACCAGTGCAATACTGAATGGTTAATACCGGTTCTACATTCCAGCTGGTCTGAATTTTTAAATTTGCATTATTTCGAAGGTTCCAGACTTCCAAGGGACCACTCAGTAGTCACCTTACATATTGTGCAATTACTTTCGTGGAATTTACTTATTTACTTATCTATTTTACTTGCAGCATTTCCTAGAGGAGTTTATGCTGAAAATATAACTAAGCTTTTGATTGAATCACTGCTGTATTTGAAAGAGCTTTTCTTTCCTCAGATGCAACCTTTTTATTTATTTATATTATTTTATTTAAGTGACATTATATTTGACATTGGTTCCGTTAGAGTTTAAAGTTTATTTAAAGTTGAGTGTGATAGGTTTTTAATAGGTATACATGGAATTTTGATATAAGTGAGTTAACAATAAGACTCAAGCCTGAGTGATGGGTTTTTAATAGCTACACGTGCGCCTTTAATATAAGTGAGCTCCAACAATAAGACTCAAGCCTAGGTTTGACCCATCTTATATATTGGTTGTCACGTGGAAAATACGAGTAGAGTTACGTGCAACCATCACTTTTTCTTCGTGTGGCTGTCACGTAGAGGATCGAGCTCTTATATCATCTTAGAGTTTAAAGTTTATTTAAAGTTGAGAGAGTGATGGGCTTTTAATTGGTACATATGTGCTTTTGATATAAGTGGGCTCCAACAATAAGACTCGAGCCTTGTTGAGGTTTGACCCATCTTATATCTTTATTCCCATGTGTTTCTTTTGTTGTTTCCAATGTGGAACTATCTTTAAAGCCCATCATTTGGTTTTTTTACTTTCATCAGGTTCCACGTTAATCCGGGTGCATGCCTTCCATAGCTTTCCTGTTCTGACCATATGCCTGCCAGTTCTCAACTGCTTTTGTTAACTTAATTTTTTTGATTATATCTATGAGTTCACTTCTTGCTATAGTGTACCCACTGGGCCATGCTGATGCTATCATATATTAGACTAATATGGAGTTCGTTCAATTATTTGTACTGTCATGCACGATGTTAATCTTAGCGAAAATACAATAGTTTTAGCCCATCATTTTTGAATAAAACCCTATGTGAATGTGTTTTAATTGCAAAGGCTGTAGTAAGTTATCATATCCAATCAAACAGAATAGCTGGATGGAAGAATGAGTTCCAAAATAATCTAGGCTGCACTTATAATAGAGCATAAAATGTTATAACTATCAGATATTAATAGAATAACATGGATACACGCCAAAATGCAGTGAAGAGTTGTAAGGTACACATGTTGCTCTCAAATGAATTAGGAGAGGATGATGGAATAGAAAATATCCTGCATGGAAGTTTATGAAATTGTTCAATGTTTTTATGGACATGTGACCTTAATTAGGAAAAAGCATAATAAAGGATATGTAGAGGCAAACATAATAGTTGGATAAGGCTAGTCTGGAGTATGTTTGATTCTTTTTTTTGGGATCGTCGTGGTAATTTCACTACCTTTTGAAAAAATTGTAGTGAAAGGTTTTATATTTACTAAACCAAAATTATTACTGCCTGAGAAATGTATTCCTTATTTAGCATTGTTGGTGTCGAAATTTATGCCCTACTGCCGAAATCAAAATTCAAAAATCAAAGTCAAAGACTACGCCCAAACAAATGAACCCAAGTCCAACCAATCCGGGTCCAAGCCCAAGCAAGTGGGCCCACATTCAAACAGTCTCAAGCCCAAACGAAGCTGACCGGCCATCGAAAAAGAAAGAGAAAGAAATTTGTAATAAATAAATTTTGTATGCAAATAAGTGAATACAATATAATTGGGCGAAAAGCCAATTTGTTGTAAAGCTCATGGCTCATGTGCAAAAGATGTGCACATGGGGCATGGGAAAGGCAAAAATCCAAATTTGTAATGCCCAGCAGGCTATGTGTAAAGTTGTAAACCTATATAAGGTAAATATATAAAGAAATCAATAAGAACTTTGATCCCTCATTTCTATTGCTAGGGTTTTTGCCTCCTCTCTCCTCATGGTTCTTCATCTTCTCCAAATTAATTTAGAGGAAAAAACCTTTTTTTCTAAAATAAATTAGATAAACCCATGAATTCATTGAAAGAGAGCCTCTTTCTTCTTACCAAATCTCATAAAAGAGAGATCTTGAGCCTTTTTCTTCCTCTCTTTTGGCTTCTGGAAGAGGAAAAATGAGAACCCATCTCCCAAAACCCTATTTTTGAGAAGATCCAAAGCCTAAAAGAAAGAAAAGGGACCCCTTTTCCATTATTCAAGCTTCGAATCCCAAGTTTTGAAGAATTAAGAGAGCTTTTTGACATTAAACTTAAAGAACAAGAAATGATAAAGACTCTTGGAGTGAAAGCCTAAGGCTTTCACCTCGAGTATGCATATTTGAACAAACGAACTGGAGGACCAGTCGGATCTCCCGTGAAATCTACGGGAATATGGGTTGCAACCCATATTCCTCTTCGGAAACCCCCCAAAAGGGGTTTCCCGTTGCGGAACTCCCTTCAATGGAGTTCCCCTTTTTGGACCCCCCATAGTGGGGTTCCCGTGGTCGGGGCCCCTCTAAAAGGGGTTCCCGCTATTGGGACCCCCCAAGGAGGGATCCTGCCTTCGGAACCCTTCCATAGTGGGGTTCCCGCATTTGAGACCCCCCTAAAAGGGGCTCCTATGGTCCCTAAAGGGGTGCCTGCCATCGGGACCCCCAAGGAGTGGTCCCACCTTCGGGACCCCCCATAGCGGAGTTTCCGCTTTCGGGTTCCCCCAATAGGGGGACCCCGCCCTTGGGATCCCCCCTCAGGGGTCCCGCCTTTGGAACCCCCGAAAGGGGGTTCCTGCCTTCGGGACCACCCCTTGTCGGGGTCTTGCTTTCGGGACCCCAAGGGGTCCTCGTTGCCTCGGGAGGTCTCCTGAACTCGGGAGACAACTAAATCTTCTCCCTTTCAATAGTTTTCCTCTCCCGAAAACTTTTTGACACACTCAAAACACTTATCCCTTTCAAAAAAAATTCTAATGGGGTACTGTCCATCACTCAGTAAGGGGGCTGCTAGCCCTTTTGACCGCTGACCGGGCAACGGGACCCCCGTAAATTCCGCGAGGCCCCCGAAATGCCCAAAGCACCCTTGAAATTATTTTCAAAACACAACACACGTATATTGCACACTGAGTTCACATGACCCATACAACCCTTTAATCGGAGGTTCTCTCGTCTCAAAGCGAGGGGTAATTAACGACAGTTTTGTCCGCGTCTACCTTAGAATCCCCACAATCAATAAATCCATGCCCATCTTAGGCAGGGAGAATTTGTACACGCCTGACAAGCGAGTGCATCCTATCTCAATAGGGTGACAAAAAACACTCTATAAGCATCTGTTGGAAACAAGTGGAAAACTAAAAGTATAAAATGAATATTATCAAGTTATTTGGCTTCAAGGCTTCTTTTTGATTGTTTGGGCATGACAAGGTTTAAAAGCCTTTATGGTTGCATAGTTTTGTCTTCTCAATTTTCCTTGAAGCGGCAATGGATACCTTATCGAGCATATGGTATTATTCAATCAGTCAGAGGTTTGTTGAGCTAGCTTCCATGTTTCACTTAGTAAATATACATATTTGATAGAATCAGTGCAGTTTTCTATTAACCATGAGGATCCCTTCATAGACAACAATATCTTGGAAGGTAATGATCATATTCTCCACTTATCTTGCTAGAGTGAGCTAACATTGATGACTAGGAATGAAGACAGTACTTTCCATTTTGGGATGGAAACCACAGCCTGAAATTTGTGATTGCCGAGAATAATCATACGCATATTTCTCCCCTACATAATAAAGTTTCTTCTGGTCTGTTGTGATGAACTTGTTCTAGATTTAACATCACTTGCTTCATTATTTGTCTCGTCTTAATTTTTACATGTGGCGTATATCCATTTTTACGTACCCATTCCATTTGTTCCTTCAAGTAGGATGGTGACTTTATCAAAGTTTTCATGACTTTAATGCATATATCAGGGTCATGAAAATGAAAGAGAGAGGCTCATCATGGAAAAAGATGCGGTGATTCAAGAGCTGGCTACACTGGAAAATCAGTTAGCTTCTACAGAATCTCAAATTAACATTCTCACTGAAGCACTGGATGAACAGAAAAGCAACGTAGGTTCTGGTCCTTGTTGGACATATTGATGGTCTCACTTTTTACTAGTAAAAAATGCACTTCTCTATGGTTTTTACCACATATCTACTTTAAGATTTTTTTTCTTTATTGATATGTGCTACTTATTCTTGTGCAGGTTGAATTCATAAAGCAGGAGTATGACAAAGCTGAATCTGAATTGAAACTTGGCCTTGCGAAGATGAGAGAGTGTGATTCTCAGATCAGTGGCATTGCTAAATTGCAGCAGAAACTTCAACAAAATCTCAGTGATGCAACAGTAGAGAGGAAGAAAATGGAAAATGAGGTAGTTATAGCAGTTTTTGGTGATTGTTGTTCCTTTGCTTAATACAAGCATCAGGCATCATTGAATTTATATCTTCAAAAACCTTTTAGGTGAAGCGTATGGAAATGGAACAAAAAGATTGTTCCCTACGAGTTGATAAATTACTCGAGAAACATGGATGGATCGCTAGTGAGAAACAGCTGTTTGGAAAAAGTGGAACCGACTATGATTTTGCATCGCATGACCCTCATAAATCGATACAAGAACTTGAAAGGCTCCAATCTGAGCAATCAGCGTGTGTCACTTACTGTAACTCCTTGAAGTTATATTTAGTTTCTTATGGATCCATACATGAATGAGTTTGACTATTTGCAAAGTTTGGTTCCATTGGCGTCTTTGCTTTCTTGTATAGTAACATTTAATTGTTTGATTGTTACTTTCTAGATTCGAGAAAAGAGTCAACAAAAAAGCTATGGCAATGTTCGAGAAAGCGGAGGAGTACAATGATTTACTTTCCAAGAAAAACATAATTGAGGCATGTTTTTGTACAAAACCTATTTACGAGTACTATTTTCCAGTTATAGGGTGGCTTACTTTGTTAACTATTTCTCTTTGATGCCATTATGTTGTTTAGAATGACAAGTCAAAAATTAAAAAAGTGATCGAAGAACTAGATGAAAAGAAGAAGGAAACTCTGAAAGTGACATGGGTCAAGGTGAACAAGTAAGAGGCTGGCTGTCAATTTAAAAGCTGTTCAAGTTTCTATTTAATTATACTTTCTTCTTTATTCGCACTTCTTCCATGATGGTAGAAAATGCATCTTGTTTTCTTTCTACTATTTCCTTTTGCAGTTTTAGAAATTACATCTTACATGTAATCAGAATTTACTTGAATTTAACTAAATGTGTAACCTTAATTTACAGGGATTTTGGATCCATCTTTAGCACTCTTTTACCGGGTACAATGGCCAAGTTTGAACCACCAGAAGGGTGCAGCTTTTTAGATGGTCTTGTGGTTCGTGTTGCATTTGGAAGTGTATGGAAGCAGTCGCTGTCAGAACTTAGTGGTGGACAAAGATCTCTTCTTGCACTTTCGCTGATTCTGGCACTGCTTCTCTTTAAACCTGCACCACTCTATATATTAGATGAGGTACTCTTGTATGTTCTTTTCATTTCTTAAATTAGCTGCATGATCTCTTTGATTCCTCCCCTATTCTTAAAAGACTGGATTGGTCATCTATTTCTCTAGAATTAGTGAAAAACAAGAAAATATTGTCAGTCATGGTGATGCATCTATATTAATTTATTTTAATTTGGATTTGTAAAACATAAAATGCCATTTATGGCTGTGTATTATTTTTTGTTACAGGTGGATGCTGCGCTTGATCTCAGTCATACACAAAATGTTGGAAGAATGATCAAATTTCATTTTCCTCACTCTCAGGTTTGCTTCTGTCCTATGTGATTGCTGCGCTTGAGTCTTCCATATGACTATTATTCTCAATACTTAAAACAATCTTCTATTATACCGTCTTTATCGGGAGCGGGAAAATCCATGCAGATGTCATTTTTCTTGTGTCATAAATGAACAATATTATCTAACCTTAAATGCTCTTTTACAAACTGTTTTTCTTTGATTGTAACAATTAAAAAAGGCTTTAGTTCTGTTGAAAAAAAAAGTCACTTGCCAGTAATTTCAGTAAATATGCATTCTCTTGTTACACTTTTTCACTCAGATGACAAGTTTTTCTAAATATAGCCGATTTGCATATTATTGAACTACCCAATTATATTCCCTGTTGAATTTTTTCCTTTTCGCGCCCCCCCCCCCCCCCCCACAAGTTTTTCTAAGTATGGCCGATTTGCATTTTATTAAACTACCCAATTATATTCTCTTTCCCATTACTTTCTTGTCGCTTTTTTCTTTGTCATAATCTATTATTTGTGTGTTTCATTGGTCTTATAAGATATGCTTCCTTTTTTATTATACACAATAAAACAGTTTAAAAATTTATCCTGGCCTTGATTTTGCATTAAGCTCACAGAATCTCCGTGGCATACAGTTTATTGTGGTTTCTCTGAAAGAGGGAATGTTCAACAATGCTAATGTTCTATTCCGGACTAAATTTGTTGGAGTTTCCACAATTACAAGAACAGTGGCATCTAAACAGAAATGGTTTTATGATGCGCGTATTGGTCTTTTGCTGGCAAGTAACCAATTCTTTACAGCCATCTGAAGCTGTAAATTTTCTTTCTAATATATAATTACATGTTCTTTCTTTCTATTGACTATAGAACATATTCTGCTCACAAATCTGCAACACGACAAAACTTCAGTTTCAGTTACTGTAGAATACGAATTGCTTGAGAGCATATCCCCATAAAAACAATTATGAAATTTCTGGCAATTTGCCTTTTACTAAAGGCAATAATCCTTCTATACCATTTGGAAGGCCAGTAAATAAACATATGTTTAAACTTCATATGATGAGGTCTTTAATCGAGGACCAATGCCAGAAACTGATTTTTAATTCGAGGAATACTATACTAGGCCTCAATTGTTTCCATGTTCATATATCTGGAATATGTTATTTAAACCGCACAAGCTTTCTCATATGCATTTACCTGTCTGTTGACCTCGTTTTTTTCTTGGCAGTTAGATTTGCACTTCTACACCTTAAACAATAGGCAGTCCTTGGGCCTGTACCTTTAAAAAAAACAAGAGAAATATGATTACCTTTTGTTGAATTTCTTGCTGATGGTGCATATGTGAATCAGATCCATTACCAGGGCGCAGCAAAATGCAGACCATTGAGGTTATTTATGATGTTAACCACATCCCTCATATTACCACATCCCTCATATGCGCAAGTTGTGTAGCTATTTTTATTTTATTTATACTGGGTTAAAGAAACATTTCTACGTTTTATCATCACATTTTGAAAATGTGTAGCCTTTTCTGTTAAGCATCTACAAGACGAATTAAAAGTAATTCTTCACAATCCAGGGTCATCATGTGCTGGCTCAAAAGTAGTGAATATTGAGGGAAATATAAGGCACCGTTATCCATTGCCGATGTGCTATATTGCTCTACTTATATATGCTATTTTGATGTATTGATTGAAGCAGACATTATATTTTTATACATTCTTATGTCGAGGTAAGGAGATTTTTCCTTGAGAAGACGTGAAATAATCTTCAAAACTCAATGAATTGTCAAGAGAAAAATAGAATATGAAACAGGCATCAGCAATGTGTTTTGAGGTGCAGGAATACGAAGAATGAATCATGAAACCATTATCAAGTACAGCGGCAAGAACCAAAAATTCACCATCACGAAAAATGGCATACAGATACCATAAATTGATAGAAAGACTATCCTTGATGGAAAACGCTGCCCTTTCGAGGCTCAACTGCAGTTAATAAACACTAGTAACAAGGAAAATGAATTTCTGCACTCTGCTATATTATATGACTAATTACAATATTAATACATGTCCTTTCTTTCACTTTTTCAAATTATTATCCTTCTATAAACTCGGATGAAGAACCTTATACCCATATATAAAACAAAACAAATTTGCACTATGAAGATTCTTATAGCAATGAGAAAGCCCTCAACTTCAAAAAGAATGCATCACAAGAAAAGAAGCTACTCCTTCAACAGCATGAAAATTTGCTTGTTTCTTTTTTCTGCTCATCCGTGCCATTTGGAGCAAGGTTTACGCTGTTGAGAGACAACTCGGGCTTTGAAGAATCAGAGTTCAAAACCTTTCTGCTAACATTGGCATAGATCTCCTTGATCACAACCTCAAAAGCAGTCTTCACGTTTGTAGAGTCGAGGGCTGATGTCTCGATAAAGAAGAGACCTTCGGTTTCAGCTAGGGTTTTGCCTTCCTCTACCGAGACAGCTCTTATGCTTCCTAAATCACATTTGTTGCCGACTAATATTCTTGCAACCGTTGTGTCAGAATGAGCTGCATAATAGTATTCAATAGTTGAGATGTATAGTCACTAAACAAGGACAATGAAATGATATGGTAGAGAGGAAGTTGTCATAGCGTAAATTGATTGTCCCGCATCATGGATAAGCATTAACTTGAACCACGCCCATGGCAATGCGCCTTTGTTTTTCTATGGTTATGAAGACCCCCCCCCCCCTCCCCCAACCCAATGGCCTAATCGAAGTTGAAGTTCGAGGACTCGTTCAGAAGGAAGAACAATAATAATGTGAAAGCAACATATTAACAATAATGTGAAAGCAACATATTAACAAGGGAGAAAGAATTAAATTCTTGGAATATTGAAATTAAATATTACACTCTGTAACATAACAGCATGCTACAGTTTTCTTCACATATTCTCATTCTCTCCTCATGTTTCATATCTTCTGGATCGCTCAAAATTTTTGGATCATATCCTGTTCTTGGCCAAAACCCTTCTATTTCTTCATAGATTATTTTATTAATTAAAAAAACAATATATGACCAGGCGCATGGAGGATCACCCTCCCTCCTCCCTAGGAAAATAGGGGTTTTCTCTTTCCTTTGGTTGCATGCATTGGTCTTGTGGCCTTACTTGACACAATGCTTATGCCCAACTGAAATTTTGACCAGAGGGGGAAAACAATAGATAACAAGATTCAGTTGGAAAGTTCAACTATATGATCTGTAACAATCATTTTATAATTGACCAACTAAACAATAAAATTCTATATTATTTAAACAAGATATTATGTTAAACATAATTTAAAAAAGTTGCTTACAATGACATTTTTGATGTTTTTATATCTGAAACCGCATTATATAGCACTTCGGATTTTTGCAAATTTGCAACAACAAACAACAACTGAGCCTTTTATTCCAAGTATATGGGGTAGGCTACATGAACCAATATGAGACGCCAGATCGAGCACATGAATCCTCCACCTCCACTCACTCCTATTGAACAATATACTTTCATTAAGGCCTTTGGCATCCATATCTTTTCGTATCGTCCGCATCCATGTTTTTTTCGGTCTCCCTTTCGCTCTTTTGACTTGGCCTAAATCGATAATATCCATTCGTAACCAATACTTCCGTAGGTCAGCGTCGTGTATGACCAAACCATCTTAGGCAATTTTCCAACAACTTTCCCTCCACAGGTGTTACACCAACTTTTGAATGAATATTCTCATTTCGCACCTTATCTTTTCTAGTGTTGCCACATATCCAACGAAACATACGCATCTCCGCTACATTCCACTTCTGTGCATGATATTTCTTCGGAGCCCAGCATTCTGTACCATTTAATAAAACAGGCCGAATGACGTTTCGATAAAACTTCTGTTTCAACCTTAACAGAAAGTTACGATCGCACAAAATTCTCGTTGCACTCCTCTGTTTCAACCAACCAACCTGAATCCTCTGGTTACCATCGCTATCGATCTCCCTATCCTTTTGGATGATGAAATCTAGATATCTAAATTGATTGCTCGGTAATATATCTTGCCCATCCAGTGTTATACCACTGTTGTAACACCCTACTATGGTTATATGACATTAATTGGTATTTTAACACTTACTTTATATTTCTTATATTTTATTCATTTGGGTTGCGAGTGATTCGAATAGTAACAGTAGTTATTCGACCCGACCCGCATGTGTAAAGCCCAGTATGATGCTAGATTATATCTGATATTTATCAGTAAACTGAATCTATGTGAAAATATATATATATATATATATATATATATATATATATATATTTTAGTAACCACAAGTTAAGAATAAATTATATTTTGCTAACTGCCATCATATTGCTAATCTTCCATCTTAGTTTTTGTTTTTATCTATTACGTTTAAATCTCAAGATATCTAATACCAAATGTTTGTTAAATCTAGATATATATTTAAAATCCTTTTTAATCTTATATTAGGGGATACAATTTATTTAAATTATATTCTTACATTATGGTTTAAAGTTT
Organism: Agapanthus africanus; assembly: GCA_030015575.1. Classification (NCBI taxonomy): domain Eukaryota; kingdom Viridiplantae; phylum Streptophyta; class Magnoliopsida; order Asparagales; family Amaryllidaceae; genus Agapanthus; species Agapanthus africanus. The sequence continues at coordinate 107,471,318 of CM057338.1, read as the reverse complement.
ATGTATGTGAATTGTTTTCCAAAATATATTTGATGAAATTTTGGTGGAGATTGGTTGTAATTTGATATTATCTATATACCTTAAAACCTATAATATAATATATATATAACCTAATAAACAATACTATATATATATATATATATATATATATATAGTTTAAAATAAAATAAACCTCTCTGTGTTCTTTTTTTCTCTCATTTTCTCTTTTCCAACTTCTCTCTGTGTTCTTTTTTTCTCATTTTCTCTTTTCCAACTTCTTTCGCAGTCAAACTGAGACTCTCGGCTCACCTCAATTCCGACTTGACCGCTGTTACTGCTACCTCGCCGCCACGTCACATCCATCATCGTCGAGATCATCGGATTTGTCTCGAGCAAGTTCCGATCGTATTATGCACCGTCGTGATATCGTTTCGTTCGTAACCGAGACAAGTATTTATAAATACTTGTTGCGTGCTAGTTACGGTCGGATCATATATGGCGTAACAATATTATTATTGGTTTCGAAATATTATTATTTTTTATTTGATAGATTGGTATTTTTACAAACTAGATCGACACGAGTTTAATACAAATATGGTTAAATTAATATTACTATTATGATTGATAGTTTGGTTGATATATGTATGCATATGATTATATTTTTAGTTAGTGGTTGTTTAATTTGAGTTCACTATACTACAGTTTTCTTTACAACAATTGTTATATTAGAATAATGCAGAACTGTTTCACTATAATTTGTCGTTATATAGTCAACAATATACTTTATTAACAAATAAATGTTTAGTAAAGATGTTATAGTGTTATATAAAGTATAGTTTGAAAATATTATAGTTTACACATGAAACGTCGTCGCCAAGCGGATACGACAAATATGGAATTTACTGTACATTTTACCTTGTAAAATTCATTATAAATCATAGAAAAATTATTAGTACATGTTCTTTAGTTCGTTACGAAGTTAACTCAGAATACTATAACCTTGTAAAATATTTACTTGCAAAATAAATTGTTTAAATAACGTAAACTGTAAATGAAAATACCTCTGAACTGTATAACGAGGGAAATTCCAGCAGCAAACTTTCAATTTCGAATGTTCATAACTTTTTGCAGGAATAATCTAAGATATTTTAACTTATAAAAATGAAAACTTTATTGGATTAGCTTTGTTTTGGTATATGACACGTCTCTTTTGGAGGACGTTTGTTATTTTTAAGCTATTTTACAAACTAGGATGACGATGAATTTCTGAACGAAACTTTCTTATGCATAGTTAATCAACACCGCTTTTATAGTTATTAATCGGATTGAATATGCTATCTCTGTTAATGCTATTATCTTGGTCTGTACATGATATTGTTTTTACTGCCTAGAGTCATGACTGTGGTCCTGAACACGTACAGAATACTATTGAGTTATATCGAGAATTCCATTAATTGGTTTAAAATACCGTTAAAATAGATAACCTAGAAACACAGATTTTAGGATGCACGTGAGATACCTATAGCCTACTGAAATATCACCTGTGAGTGGTCGTTTATAATTATACTTCATTTTTGCATATAACTTATAGTACATTGCTTAGTTTATTATTATGATATTTATGACGCACTGACGTCTGGGTTTTGCATGGCACAGATACTTGACTTAGTACGTGAGTATTTCGATAGGATCACCGATCAGCGAGGATCATCTCACTGATATAGCTCTTATTGATGGTCAGTTATTTCTTGAATCTTTATTGCTTTCACTACTATTTCCTGTTGTCGTTTGTGGCTATTTGGACATGTTTAGAGATAGACAGTTATATTATTGTTCTTGATTACTGATAGACAGCCGTTATGTGACTATGGAAGGATATTTCCTTACCGTAGGTAGCATCACTGGCATTTTTACGTCCTGAAATTTTCGTATTTTGGGAAACGGGTGTGACAACTGTGATCTGGGCTTCTCTGTTTACTGAATTTGCATTGCATATATGCTGTCTTGGACCTACTCAATCTAAAGCACCGAGATTCCAACGTTTGACTCCATAACTCCAATTTGGCATTAACATATGCTTTCGTCTCATTTACCAGAATAATATCATCAGCGAATGACATACATCAAGGCATCTCATCCTGGATAGTTCTGGTAAGCTCAACTATCACTATGGGATACAAGAATGGACTTAACGCAAATCCTTGATGCAAGCCAATTGAGATCGAAAAATTACTCGTTAGGCCGCCGCAAGTCCTTACATTTGCTGCACTTTCATTATACATGTCCTTGATTATATTAATATACCTGATTGGGATTCCCTTCTTCATCATTATCCGCAATAATACTTCTCTAGGTACCTTATTGTAATCTTTCTTTAAATCAATAAAAACCATATGCAAGTCCCTATTCTTCTCTCGAAATCGTTCGACAAGTTGACGAAGCAAATAAATAGCCTCTGTCATCGATAATCCATCGTCGATGGTCCAGGTATGAATCCAAACTGGTTCTATGTTATCTTAGCATACTGCCTTAAACTGTGTTCAATCACTTTCTCCCAAAACTTCATGATGAGACATGAGTTGTATTCTACGATAGTTTGAGCAATTTTGAATCACCCTTGTTCCTGTAGAGATGTACAAGGGTACTCCTCCACTCATTTGGCGTCGTTTTGGTTTGTCAAATCTTATTAAACAAGTCTGATGGTCATGTAACGCCCATCTCTCCTAGACATCTCCATACCTCAATAGGAATTTCGTCTGGACTAACAGTTTTCCTTGATTTCATTTTCTTCAAAGCCTCTGTAACCTTAGGTATTCTTATTCTACGCATGAAATCACGGCTTATATCTTGAAATTGAATGACAAGTCCATTCAAATCCCCAGTAAAGCTCATTGAATAACTTGTCAAAATAATCTCCACATTTCCTTTATATTATCATCTAGAACTAAAACTTTTTGATCTTCATATTTGACACACTTCACCACACATAAGTCTATGGTCTTTCTTTCTCTTATCCGAGCAATCATTTATCTATATATATCTATCTATATATATATATATATATCTATCTATATATATCTATATATATATATATCATTTTCAATCTTTTTGGTGTCCAACTTCTCGTACAACTCTTTGTGGACCTACCTTAACTTTGGCTTCCCGAACAGCTTTCTTAACCTCATTTTTAGCTGTATTATACTTCTCAAATTCCTCTACATCTCCACTCTTCTTCAAATCTCTATAAGAATCCTTTTTGATTTCTTTTATTTGTTCATTCCACCATGACGTGTCTTTAAATAGTGGATGACCACCCCTCGACTCACCAAGTAGCTCTCTAGATACCCTCTTAACGCAACTAACCATCTATTTCCATGTTGTGTTTGATATTGACACTTACGTCAAACGATCTTCAGTTTTGATTATTTAGAACAAAACTATATTTAAAGAATTCGTATGTTACTAACGACGTTTCTAAGTTTTTATTCTTGAATATAGCAAGCATAATATTTCAACATTAAGCAAGATTGCCTCCAATAAGATTCCCACTCAAAACGTCGATATGGCATAAAGACTTGACGCAAACAAAGAACATGATGCAACCTCTATCAAGATACAAACACATCTCAAAGTAACAATTCAAAGAAATGAAGACCAAAAAAGAACCAAATTGAAGAAAGGAGATGTACGTAAAAGGAGATATACGTGTTGTTATTGAGTCTAGTGTTGATCTCACAAGGTTAGAAACCAGTTTTCAACATATTTTTATTCTTCAGACGTCTCCCCTCTCATCAAGAGATGTCTAACATAACCGTTGGAATTCAAACTGCTCAAATTTTCAAAACTGATATTCAAACATGTCATACCGCAAACGTCTGGTACAAACGTCTGCTTCAACAATTTTGAATCACCAGACGTCCGTAGAAGGAAATTTCCATTTTCCATTTTCTATTTATCTCTCAGAAACGACTGACGACTCATCAGACGTCTTCTTACGAAATTTTTGAACACTTGACGTCTGCTGAAGGAAATTTTTATGTCAGTTTCTATTTTTGAACTGCAGACGTCTAGCATCAGACGTCTGCCTTGGCAGTTTCTGACAGTTATTTTATGATTGAATTTTCAAATGATCGAATATTTACGCCAATTTGATTCCAAACCGTTTCCAACGGTCATTAACTGTTTATGACAGTTATTGGCAGTTACAATAATTTTCTCTTTCTACTCCTATATATAACCCAAAGATCAAACACTTGGACATACATTCATTGATCAATTCATTAAGAAACTTCTAGTACCTAAAAGTTCTTATTCTTTCTCATTTTCTCCAGAGCTTAAACTTGTAATAATCTCTCAAAACAATTCTCGTGCCAAACTGGTATTAATCTTTTGCGGTCATAGGATTGTGAGTGAGCATTTGGTCGTTATAAACGACTATAAATCTTTGAAGGTTCGATATTCTTCTTACGAGAGAAGAGATCTCTCATTGTTTGAATTGCGGATTCGGAATGAGAAAAAAGATTTTCCTAGAGAATCGCGGATTCGAGAGAAAGGGGTTTTCCTCGGGAATCGCGGATTAGAAAGAAAAAATAAATTTCCTAGGGAATCACAAGTTCAAGCGAGATATCCTTGTGAAGAGAGATCGGGTTCTTCACATTTTGAAAATAGTGGAAAATTCTGAGAAGGTGTCTCAGGCGCGGACTAGCCACTGGGAGTGGTGAACACCGGTCAACAATTATCCTGCGTTTACATTGCTGTTGACTCTAATCTTCTTTTCTGTGCTGTTTTGATTATTACAATAAGTTTCATTATTTAACTTATTTAGATTATTCCGCATAAACTTATAAATCAAAACACAATATAGTAATTAAGTTTTAAAATTTGCCATATAATGCGTAGTTATCTTATTTACCCCCTCACTAAGGTATTTTCAATTGGTATCAAAGCAGGTTGCTCGTATTTTTAAAAAAAAGATTAACATCTTGAGTTTTAGATCCTATAACGGCAAATCAATTAGAAAGTCAATCTATCATGCCCTCCACTTTTCAATGGCACAAGTTTTCAATTTTGGAAAACCAAAATGAGAATATTTTTACAATGCATAGACTTAGAAATACTAGATATTTTAGACACACGTGTAATTCCTACTACACGACCATATTCTGACACTTATAAACGTTCCATAACTTTAAATGTAAAAACCATGAACGCCCTTCATTTCTCACTTGTTCCAGAGGAATTCAACAGAATTTTTATGTGCCAAACGCCACATGATATCTGGAATACACTCGAGACTGCACATGAAGGAATTAATCAAGTAAAAGAAAGTAAAATTGATCGTCTAATGCATGAATATGAAATGTTTTCTATGAAAAAAATAAAACGATTGATTCCATGTACTCTAGGTTTAATAACATAGTAGCATAATTATTTAACTTGGAAAAGAAATTAATAAAAAAATAAAAGAATTATAAAATTCCGCTATCACTAACCATCTTTTGGCAGCCAAAGATCACAGCGATAAACGAAGCAAAATACATGGGTACAATGAGTGTTGATACTCTCATAGACAAGAACCCATGAGATGCAACTTGGAGATATCAAGTTGAAGGAAGACACTCAACGCAAGAATATCGCTCTAAAGACCTCAATAAGTATGATCAAAGAATCTCATCCACCAAGCGATTGACGAGATGGCTAACATCGCAAGATACTTTAATAAGTTTCTTAAAAATTGAGGAAATTCCTTAAAGAATCGGTTGAGTTCAAATAAGGGATTGTGGTGTTTTGAATGTGACAAAGGTCATGTAAAGGCTTTGTCCGAACCTTAAAAGCAAATAAGATAAATTCAAATGGAAAAAGGGTTCGGAAAGACGCGTCTTTCAAGCCATTTGAGATGATTCTGACTCGAGCGGTTCAGAAAAAGAAGTCGCGAACATGTGCTTCATGGCTATAAATGATGATGAGGTTAGTGATGATATCCTTCCTTGATATTAAAAATTTATCTAAAGAAAACTTAGTTAATTTATATTTTTACTTAAAATCTAATTATGATAAGATTCACTCTAAATATAAACAGCTAAAAGAAAGTAATAACAAAAATGATAATCCAATTAAAATTGAATGTGAAAAGTTAATTTTAGAAAATAGTGATTTAAAGGAAAAAATAGTCTTAAAAAAAGAATCACATTTGAATACGCTAAATTCAATAGGAACTTTAAAAAATGAAAATTTTGATTTAAAAAGAAAATTAGAAATTAAAGATAATATACTTCTTAAATTTACTAAAACTAAGAACAATCTTAACGTTATACTAGGAACTTGCACGAATCATTATAAATGTTAAGGTGCAGGATTTCATGATGATTCAAAATATGAAAAACCTAATAAATTTGTTAAAAGTTTAAAGACATATAGATATGGTAATAAATACGCAAATGTTACATGTAATTATTGTTGTACTTTAGGACATATTTCTAAATATTGTAATATTAAATTAAACTCAATTTATAAATATTACTTTACTCCTAACCCCAGTGGACCGAAAATGAAATGGATTCCTAAGATCACACCTACTTCCTACTTCTTGTTTTGCAGAATCCCAAACAACGTAGCGAGAAGTTGATCCTTGACAGCGGTTGTTCGAGGCATATGAGCGGAAATACCAATTGCTTCCAAACGCTATCAAAAGAAAAAGATGGTATCGTTACCTTTAGAGATAACAAAAAAGCAAACATAATCGGTAAATGAACCATTTCATTTATTAATGATTCTAATACTGCAATTATTAATGATATTTTGTATGTAGACAGTCTAAAACATAATCTATTTAGTGTGAGTTAATTTTGTGATAGTGGATATAACATGATATTTGAAAAAGATATTTGTAAAATTATCTATAACATAATAATTTTAACTGGAAAACGGTATAATAATCAGGGAATCAAATACCGGTCATATCGGCCGATATATCACCCAATATATTGTTTTGGGACCACTTGCGATACGATAAAACAGATATTATGTTGCCCGATATATCGGCCGATATGGCGATATCACCCGATATATCGGCTATATAGACGATATGAAGCATCAGTCCGATACGATTCCGATATCCGATATTTAAAACCTTGATAATAATATCTATATTATATACTTCCATGACTTTAGTAATAAAGATATAAAATGTTTAATAATTAACAACAATGATGAATCGTGGCTTTGGCATAGGAGGCTCGGTCACGCATATATGGATACTTTATTTAAAATCTCTAAGAATAACTCAGTTAAAGGAATCCTTCTGTTAAAATACGAAAAAGATAAACAATGTGATGCGAGTTTAAAAGGTAAACAAACTAAATCTCCATTTAAACTTAAGAATGAAGTATCCACTAATAATCCTTTACAACTAATACACAGACTTATTTGGTCTTAGTAGGAACGTTAGTCTAGAAGGGAAACTATATGCCTACGTTATAGTAGACGATTTTTCTAAATTTACATGGGTATTCTTTCTTAAAGTTAAGGATGAAACGTTTAATATTTTCAAATTCTTCTCCAAACGAATTTAAAATGAAATGAATCTTAGGATTTCTAGGATTAGAAGTGATCATGGTGGAGGATTTGAAAACAATATATTCGAAGAATACTGTAATAAGAAAGGATATAAACATGAGTCCTTATGTGCCCGAACACCGCAACAAAACGGTGTTAAAGAAAAAACCGTTCTTTACAAGAAATGGCGCGATCTATGTTAAGTGAAAACAAATATGTATTTTTAGGCTGAAGTCGTAAATATGTCTTGCTATATCATTAATATAGTTAGCATTAGAAAAATCCTTAATAAGACACCTTATGAACTATTCTATAATAGGACCCCTAATATTAAATATTTTAAAATTTTTAGTTGTAAATGTTTTATTTTAAATATTTTAGAAAAACTAGGTAAATTTGACTCTAAATACGACGAATGTATTTTTGTTGGTTATTCTATGACTAGCAAAACCTACTGTGTTTATAATAGAACACAAGTCATATAAGAAAGTATACATTTTGATTTTGATGAAAATAACTCCATCTCTAAATGTTTACAAATTGATGATGAGCAAAAGATCTCAAATACTTTTGAGAATCTATCAAGAAAAAGGAATTGCAAAACCACATGATACTCCACAAGTTGTGGAAGATCTTCCAAAAGATTGGCAATTCAATATAAGATCATCCTAAGGACTTGGTCACATGAGATATCGATAAAGGAGTTGTAACATGATCAACTTTCAACACTTGTATAAATTTAGCTTTTATATCTATGATAGAGCCCAAAAATGTAAATGAAGCCAATAATAAATGAAAATTGGTTAATATCTATGCAAGAGGAACTAAATCAATTTGAAAAAAATAAAGTATGGTATATAGTACCAAAACCCGATGAAAGACCAATAATAGACCAATTTGAAAGAAATATAGTATGGTATCTAGTACCAAAACCTGATGATAAACCAATAATTGGTACTAAATGGGTATTCAAAAATAAACTTGATGAATTAGATAAAGTAGTTAGAAACAAAACCCGTTAAGTAGCCCAAAGATATAATCAAATTGAAAATATAGATTATGAAGAAATTTATGCATCCGCTGCTAAATTAGAAGCCATACGTATCTTACTAGCATACGCTTGCAACAAAAACTTCAGAGTTTTCCAAATGGTCGTTAAAAGTGCTTTCTTAAACGGTCAAATAAAAGAGAAAGTGTATGTATCTTAACCTCCAGGTTTTAAGAATCATGCATTTTCATATCATGTCTATAAATTAGGAAAAGCATTGTACGGTCTTAAGCAAGCTTCTCGTGCGTGGTGGTACGAACGTTTCTAGAAAATATAGGTTTCACAAAGCGTATAGTAAATAAGACATTATTTACTAAAACTCTTAAACAAGACATTTTAATAGTCCATATACATGTCGATATTATTTTTGGTTCAACAAATGAAAGTCTTTGTGAAGAATTCGCCAAATCCATGCAACATGAATTTGAAATGAGCATGATGGAAGAACTTAACTTCTTTCTCGGATTTCAAATAAAACAAAAGGATGATGGCATCTTCATTAATCAAGCCAAATATGCTACAGAATTGATAAAGAAATTTGGTTTAGAAAATGCAAAGAATTGTGAAATACCAATGGCTACTAACACCAAACTCATTGACGATGAAGATGATCAAGAAGTTGAGACTAGACTTTATCGTGGAATGATAAGAAGCCTGCTGTATTTGACCGGTAATAAACCGAATATCATGTTTAGTGTGTGCTTGTGTGCTAGGTTTCAAACTAATCCTAAAATTACACTTGACCGCTGTGAAAAGAATCTTTAGATATCTCAAAAGAACCATAAATTTTGGTTTATGGTATCTAAGGAATAACTTGTTCTACTAAACCAGTTATTCAGATGTTGATTATGCCGAAAGCCTAAAAGATCGAAAGAGCACAAGTGGCACATGTCACTTTTTAGGAAATTGTCTTGTCTCCAGAATAAGAAGTCTTGAGTTATTTTGGTTTTATGTCAATTTTTAGTTAGTTTTTCTATTGTGTCGTTTTAAACTGTGTTCTTATTATGTCATTTTGAACTCTGTTTTCATTATTGTTCCCATCTTGAACCTTGTGCTATTATTGGTTGTTATTATGCATCGGTTTATCATGCTTAATATTATGCTTGAATTATCGATTTGCTATGCTTTAATTATATCTAATCTTATTTTCAAATGAAATTTCAAGAATAAAATTATATATACATGTCTATTTCTTTACCCCTTACTCTGATTATTTTAAACATTTTGCTATTTTTTCAAAAAGGGAAAGAAAATATTCATGAATATCATATATCATATGATACAATGGCAATAAAATTTGAGTTATAACACTCGTTTTCATGAATGCTCCTTGAAAAATAGTATTAGTGGTATGGAACACTAATATGAGTTCAAAGATTTTTTCAACCGAGCATGAATTGAGGGGGGCTCTATTTTATAATTTTATATAAATTATGAATGCTTTAAATAAGTTTTGTATAGTATCAAAAAAGGGGAGATTGTTGACACTTGTGTCATACAATCTTCAGTTTTGATTATTTAGAACAAAACCATATTTAAAGAATTCATATGTTACTAACGACGTTTACAAGTTTTTATTCTTGAGTATTGCATGCATAATATCTCAACATCAAGCATAATATCTCAACATAAAACAAGATTGCCTACAATAAGATTCGCACTCAAAACTTCGATATGGCACGAAGACTTGACGTAAGCAAAGAACATGGTGCAAGCTCTATTAAGATACAAAAACGTCTCAAAGTAACTCAAGAAAATGAAGAATAAAGAACTAAATTGAAGGAGTTATAAGTGTTGTTATTGAGCCTAGTGTTGATCTCACAAGGTTAGAAACCAATTCCAATATATTTCTATTCTTCAGACGTCTCACCTCTCTTCAATAGACGTCTAACATATCTGTTGGAATTCAAACTGCTCAAACTTTCAAAACCGATATTCCAACATGTCAGAATCACCAGACGTCTGTAGAAGGAAATTTCCATTCTCCATTTTCTGTTTCTCTCTCAGAGACGACTTATCAAACGTCTCATTAAGAAACTTTTTGAACACCAGACATCTGTAGGTCTCCAACAGACGTTTGCTGAAGGAAATTTTTATATGTCAGTTTCTATTTTGAACTGCAGACGTTTGGCACCAGACATCTGCCTTGGCAGTTTCTGGCAGTTATTTTCTTTTTGAATTTTCGAATGAACGAATATTTAGGTCAATTTGATTCCAAACCGGTTCCAACGGTCATTAACTGTTTTTGGCAATTATTGGCAGTTACAATTACTGCCCTTTTTATTTTTATACATGTTCTAAAGATCAAACACTTGGACATGCAATCATTGATCAATTCAATGAGAAACTTCTTGTTCTTCTTGTGCCTAAAAGTTCTTATTCTCTCATTTCCTCTGGAGCCTAAACTTGCAATAATCTCTCAAAACAATTATTGTACCAAACTGGTATTAATCATTTGAGATCATAGAATTGTGAATGAGCATTCGGTCGTTATAAACAATTGTAAATCATTGAAGAAGGGGTTTGATATTCTTCCCTCCGAGAGAAGGGGTCTCTCATTGTTTGAATTGCGGATTCGGAGTGGAAAAAAAGATTTTCCTACCGAATCGCGGATTCGAAAGGAAAAGTTTTCCTAGGGAATCGCGGATTAGCGAGGAATAAGACTTCCTAGGGAATCACAAGTTCAAACTTCACATCCTTGTGAAGAGATATTATGTTCTTCATATCCTTCTAAAAAAGGATCGTGTTCTTCACATTTTGAAAATAATGGAAAATCTTGAGAAGATGTCTCAGGCGGAGACTAACCACCGGGAGTGGTGAACCTCAACAATTCTCCTATATTTGCATTGCTCTTGAAACTAATCTTCTTCTTCATGTTGTTTTGATTATTGCAATAAGTTTCATTATTTAACTTGTTTAGATTATTCAGCGAAAACTTATAAATCAAAACACAATATAGTAATTAAGTTTTTAAATTTGTTATATAACATGTTACTTTATTCATCCCCATCTAAGGTATTTTCATCTGAATCGTTTTCGGACTTCCAATCAGTCACTTGAACTACACGATCTACAAAAGCTTCTTGTTTATCTTACTTTAGCAGCCACCACTTAATTTTAGGTTCCACCTTACGTCTAATTTTCCCATATTCTCTTCTAAACCGAACATCTAAAATTAAAAGTCTATGTTGAGTGATACACTCTCACCTGAAACTACCTTACAATCGATACAAAAGCATCTATCCATCTTTCTAGTCAGAAAAAGTCTATTTGATTAGCACTCGATCCACTCGTAAACGTAATCAAGTGACACTTTTTCTAAACCAAGTATTCGCCAATATCTAGTCATAAGACAAGGAAAAATCTAAAACCGAGTTAGCAGCTTTATTCCTCTGTTGAAAACCAAAACTTCCATGGATAGTATCAAACCCACTACGATTAGTACCTACATGTCTATTGAGATCCCCACTAATAAATAACTTTACTTGGTATCCTTTACACCATCTCGTCTAAATCCTCCCAAAATTGACGCTTACTAGCTTCATCAAGACTTATTTGTGATGCATAAGCACTAATAATATTAAGCATCTCCTCAACTAAAATAAGCTTAACCAGTATAATCCTATCTTTTCTTCTAATATCAACTATATCCTCAAGCAACCGTTTATCTATGATTATGCCTACCCCATTATGCTTTTTATCTCTACCCGTATACCAAATCTTATAACCCCAGGAATCTAGAACTCACCTTTTTTATATACCCATTTAGTTTCTTGCAAACACATAATACTAACTCTCATAATCATCACCTTCACTAATTCTGTTAATCTACCTGTAAAGGAAGCTATATTCCAAGAGGCTAGACGGATCCTATGAAACCCTTACTTATTCGATACTACACCCGGGGTCCGATATAGTGCGCCGCTTCTGGAAGACGGCCTAGAATCCTTTGCATACTTAACACTACACCCGAGATCCGATGTAGTGCATCGCCAAATAGGGGATACCCCAACGATATTCTTATAGTGGTTTATGTCATAGAATGTAACAAAGTTTTATGTTGGCTGTCACAAGCTTATCACAACCCTCACCCTTTCTCATCCGGACTTTGGACCAGCAATGGTGGGTTAGGCTTTATTTAGCACAAGCCTACTAGCACGAGGTTTTATTTAAGCTTTTCTTCTCAATTTTTTAATTTGAGATTAAACTTCTATTGATTACAAAAACCTATTACCTTATGCTAAGAGATGAAATAAAAAATTAATTATGAAGGTAGTGGGACATAAACCTACAGCCTTTTGCTAAAAGAAAACTACATTACCATTTGGGCTAGATACACTTTGTGATGCATTGATGAATTAAATATACATAATATATGTTCATAAATTTTAACACTCAATTCTAAAGGCCCTTTTTTATTAAAAAAAACTTTTGAAGGGTGCATGCCCCCTTGGGCTTTCAATCCATCCCTTGTCATCATCCCCTTTGGTTATTCTTTCATGGAGTTACTCTCGCTTTTGAGCCTTTTGCCATTTTTTAAAAACATGGTAGTCGGGTTATCACCAGCATGTTGTCATCTTATCCAAGCACAGTGGCAGATATCACCTATCATATATTCCAAATTGATCAATAGTGACCTATGAACAAAATTGATACGAATTCCAAATTGATTGTCACTAATCTTTTGTCATCTTATCCAATTTCAATGGTTGAAAAGAAAGGGCTCTCGTTGAAGATAATGAGAGTCGTCGAGTCATCTCTGAATTACAAATTAATCAAGTCATATCTGTGATGATCAAGGATGATGCTGATGTTCAAAGCATTAATAAGGCCCCGCTAGTTGCAGCATAGGTTCTAGAAAAAATATTTTCTTAAACAAGTGTTCACCAGGCCTCCTACACCAGGCTTCCTATCTGGTATGAGGCAGGGTAGAGGGTGAACTAGGCAGGGAATCTCTGACACCACCCTCTACACAATGGAAAGCCAAGCCGACTTTGTGGAAACTACCACAAGGTAGAAAAAGTATCACTCAGATTCAAACCTAACAACATTGCGATGATTTCCTTAGATGGGGCATGTTTGTTTGACAATGTTGTAACTAGTGGGAATTTTTTCTAATATGGACAAAAGAAGAGGAGACCCAATACACTGTAGTAGCGAGAGTAGAGGCGTTTTATAGATTTTGTAAATTTCCCTCCTCAATACATCTTAGTTAGAATGATAATAAAATTGGCTCCTTACGGCCCACCCTCTTGTGCACACACATTTAAGGATGCTCCGATCGATCCGATGATAGCACTGATGCCATCTGCTTTAAAAAAATTAAGCAAACATCGTCCGGATCCCCACAATCGATTCATAACTAAATCAAGATGGTGCATAGCTAGATCCAAGAGCACCGCACAAATAAACGCCAATACCACCCAGCACATTTCAAGAAATAGATCTACTCACATCTATAGCACAAATACACCTAACAGTAATTAAAAATAAAAAAAAAGTATAGATCTAGCAAACATCTACCTATATTAAAAACTCTAAATTAAACATAGCTATAGACTACTGATTCCTTGAACTAATTTTAATCTCACCCAAACATCAAACAAACTCTCCTACACTTGTCCTCTACATTCCAAAAGATCTCTTTTTTTTATTCCTCTTTGTTAAAAAAAAGCAGCAAACTATAGTAAAGAAGCAAAGCTCACTGTTCAATTCCTGGAGCCATCGCTCGACGCTGTCGAAGGTCGTCCTCCTCGTGATGTCGTACACCACCAGCGCCCCCACGGCGCCTCGATAGTAAGCCGACGTCACCGCCCTGAAGCGCTCCTGGCCGGCGGTGTCCCAGATCTGGGCCTTGATCTCCTTGCCGTCGATGACGGTGCTCTGAGTCTGGAACTCGACGCCGATGGTGGCCTTCGAGTTGGGGTTGAACTCGTTGCGCGCGAAACGAGAGAGGAGGTTCGATTTTCCCACGGCCGAGTCGCCGATGATCACCACCTTGAACAGGTACGTCTCCACGTCGTCTCCTTCCTCCATTTTCTTTTTTTTTTGTGGGGTGGGGGGGGGGGGGTTCGATTAGGGTTTTATTTTAAAAGGTTCATTGAATTGGTGATGGAGGAGGAGTTAGTGGGGAATGAGTTGGCGTCGTGAACATGACAGCGAGTTTGCTGCTGCTGCTTTTGCTGCTGATTTTGTTGTTTTTGACTCTTTTGACGCGGGGGGTGGGGGGTTGAAATAGAAAAGGAGTGAAATTAGGAAGGACTAAAGGGGCATTTTGATAAAATAGTCAAACTGGTTTGAGGTAGGATCTTGCAATTATTCGGAAGTTCTGGATACGGATAGATACTAATAGATACGAATAATTTAAGGCATGTTTGGTTGGAAACGTGGATAGCGGTTCGTTAATTAGTGTACTTGGATTTTTTATTTTATTTTTTTGGAAAAGTACGTCTAGATCCCTGGAATAAAAACCAGTAGATTAGGCCCCTGTCAAAAACTTTGCAACCCTTCTAAGGGGGGAGGGTACCGCCCAACGTTCGACCGCTATCCGTTCGGGGAGCGGCGAGACGGTTCCTACCGTTCAAAGCGAGAGGTGTGAAACCCTCCTTTTTATTTTTATATTTTTGTAAATTGAATGTTTGCATCAAATTTCACAATTTTTTTTGTAATTTACATTTAAAATCATGGTTACAAAATCATGATTTAGATTATCCAAACACCCCATAAAACGGTGTGTTTAATCCTGACCGTTTTTATATTTCGATCTACTTATACTATCTATGACTTTTGGCAGATAACTACCACATTTAGTATATATTTACTAAATTTCGCATATAGTTACTGCATTTAGAAAATAACTTTTACGTTTACTGGCCAACCACCACATATAAAAGAGAAAACGGGCCTGTAGAGATCCTGCAGGAACAAAACTGCGGTGGTTTCTCATATGGGCTAGTGAGTTCCACTAGCCTAACTGCAAAATAGCTAGTGGAGTCCGCTGGCGCATGTGAGAGGCCGCTACAGTTTGGGCCTGCATGGTCACTGCGGGCCCTATTAATTCTATATAAAATTATGGTGATTTGAAAGGACATGCAGTGGCAGCTGTTAATAGTATTTATTAAGTAAATGCAATGGTTTCCAAGGGTTCTTTTATTTTGGCTAGACCCCTGTCGCTATCGATCTTTTAGTCAAAAACATATAGAGAGAGGAGTGATCCATTACAAACCGGTCCGTAAAAATGGGAACTCTCGGCATACGACATATTTGAACGATCCGATCCATTTAAGTTGATCACCCTACCCTCAAATATACATGTATGAAAAATTAAAGGATTTAAAGACAATCTAATATATATATCGGATGAAGTTTATGTTGCAATATCAAAAGACGTTCATTTTTTGCACCCATCGATGCATATGTTAGAGGTTTTAAATCCTTTGATTTTTCATACGTATATATTTGAAGGTATGGTGATCAACTTGAATGGATCGGATCATTCAAATATGTCGTAGACCGAGAGTTTCCGTTTTAAAAAAACGCGGACCGTTTTGCAATGGACAATATTTTAACTTGCGGCCATAGCGGCAGCAATAACACCGTTATAGCGTTTTAGACCATCAGGCGCTATACCGGATGCACCGGCATAGTTTTATAGTGGGTTAGAAAATAGCGGGCGCTATGGCGTCCGCAAATGATTATTCTACCTCCGACTCTGGTGTTGATGGAGATGATTGAGTTTACTTTTGTGATGCTTGATTATTTGTGTAACGACCCTAATATTCCTACACACTTTTATTGATCCAATATTAATAAAAGAGTGTATTTCTGTTCTGATTTCGAGTTATAAATTATTCTTGATAACTTATGTTCAAGAAATTCCTTGTAGCTCACTGGTTAAGACTCTCTGCTGCGGTTCCATAACCTGCATGTTCGAATCTTATCATCTCCAAATATTTTATTATTTTTGTTTTCGACGTTTTGGAGTTTGCACGAGCATTACACGGAGATACGAAAAATTTTAACAGAAAAGAGAGATTCAATTAGGACCTCAAACCAGATCCAAACCAAAACCCCGAGCCCAAGGCTCGAGACTTGGTCGATCTTTGACTGCAAGTAGCAGCCTGATTTGACCCAAATGGGTCCGTGTTGGGCCCGTGCGACCCTTAGACCATCCTCTGCACCTTTTCATATACCAAACCCCCGCATTCATCCAGAGACTCTTCATCTCTCCCATTACTTTTTTTAATTCATTTTTTTTATTTCTCATACATTCATCCCTCATCCTCTATAAATACCAAGCTATTCCAAGTCATTTCCCTTCAAAATTATTCTGAAAAAATTCACTCTCAAAACTTCTTAAATCAAGTCTCTTTGCAAGCCAAGTGCAAGCTACGTTTCTCCATGCGTCGTTCGATCTCGAGTTCGTTTATCCACGCATCGTCGGTCTCGGTTCTTCCAACCGAGACTATTCCTACTTCCTCCCCTTCATCTCTGGTACAAGCCACTTGTAGATATCGAAGCCCCGCTCAAAGATAACCTTTTTTCTATCAACGGTGAGCCGGTTGTTACACCAACTCACACCGCGAGTAAGTTCCCTTCCATTCTTCTTCTTTTTAAACATCCTTTATTGCCATATCATAGAATTGTTCTCATGCATGTACGTAAGCCCCCCTTGATTTCTGTCTTTTGTTCTTCTCTCACCGTCGCCGTATATTAAAGCTAATTTTAACTTGAAAATATATATTCATTGCAAACTTGACATCTTCGGTATAATGACATGATACCAAGAAAACATGAACTACCATCCTATTATCTTGTAATCCATTTCTCATATAAATTTATATGTATTTAAAATAAAATTGCTCTGTTAAATAATATTTAGAATGCAAGTAACAGATAAATACCATACTCTTGATTTCGGTTAAAAAATACGAGTTGTTGTAACATGTTAATCTAGATCATGCACGGGGTAACGACCTACCTTATACGCACACATGAAAAATATAGCACGATTATTGTTTGTCACGAAGAAAAGTATTTCACTAAAATACCCTCACGTCGAAATACGATTAATTAACGATAATTCAAATCCTTTGCAATTACGCCTCTATAACCCTCATTAAGGGACTCGTTTGTGGATAGTACGGGTTATCTCACGGAGAATCCGGTCTCGAAAAGAATAAAACACGATTTTAAAAAAATACAACTTTTAATACAAATTTAATCATTGGAAAATTATATAAATCATAAATCCGTATTTTTCAAGGAAAGCAAATTGTAAAAACTATATTTTTAAATGAAAGATTAAATTTACACAAAAATACCATTAAGTTTTCAAAAGTAGTATTTTTCATAAAAATACCATAAACTTTTAAAACTAAGTTTTATCACTAAAATATCATAAAATACAAAATACATTTTTATACAAAAATCTCGACTTTTAAACAACATATTTTTATTAAAAACTTATTCTAGGCTTTAGGACGAATTAAAAACTCTTGATCATTTTTAAATGACTTTTTATATAAATACCCTATAAATCAAAATACTAGCCTAGATTATGTGTTTAGATTGTAGATTGGTTTGAGTGGCTTCTTCTCTTGTCATTTGCCTCGGGATTGGCGGAGATAATGATACACTGCTTGCCTCTCCCTAAATATATGTAACGACTCTGAAATATCTGTACAGAATTATTTGTTTAAATGTATAGAAAAAGGTATTTCAGTCGGTATAAGAGTTATAAGTTATTTTTGTTTAATAAAAACAAGAAATAACTTGTACTTCACCAATAAAACCTCTACACTGCTGTGGTGTAGCCTGTGTGTTTGAATCTCATCAGTCCAAATTATTTTAAAGATTTTCTTTTTAATTTTTTCGGAAGCCTAAGAGTTGCATGTGCAATTCACGGAGAATCGAAAGGTTTCAGAAAAATCAAACGTACGCAAAGAGGAGTAAAAACAAAATTAAACACGTGGCACAAATCTCGAGGCAAACCCTCAAATCCTGACCGTCTGTTTCTTTCAAATCCCCGCCGCCGACGGTCCTGATGGCCGCATTCGACTCCGTGCTTTACACACAAGTCTCTTTAGCTCCCCTCTATTCTTCTGCACTGTTTGATTTCCCTGCAATTAAACAGAGACTATTCAATTCACCATTTAACATTCATTTTAATTCTTTTAATCCAATTTTTAATTCCCAAGCCCTAAATTATTCACTGTAAATAGCATCCCATCCCCTAGCTTTCCCCCATTCTGAAATTTCTATCAAAAATTCCCACAAACTCTCTAAAGTACAAGTGGAGTTAAGACTAGTTAAAGAGGAGTTAGCTATCAAGCCTCTTTCATTAAAGATCGGAGTTGTTTCCGGAGCTACCGCGACGTCACGGAGCCCCCTCTCCCTTTTTTACCCTCTTTATAGCACTACTCAACCGATAAGTCCCCTCTCTTTCCAATTCTTTTCAACCTAAATCACATTTTAAAATCATACCGATGAAGTGGAGTTAACATATAATAATCTTATCTTTTAAATATTTTATCATACTTGAAAGGTCTATATGTCACATAATCACCCTATTATCTTTTTAAAACAAAATTTACATCTTTTGCCTTTTTGTGTAACCAAAATTTTATGTGAAACAATCATATAACAAATTTTTCATTAAAATACCATGAACTTTAGTATAACCGCTATTTCGATAATTAGTTTACCTACATATAGAACCTTCACGGGATAACGATCTACCCTACACACACACTATGGTTGCATAGCACAATATTCTAATTATATGGTCGATTCATAGAATAAGCTTTTCATTAAAACACCACAGTTTTTACAAAAAGGGTTTTCTTTTTAATCGATATTCTTAAATCTTAGGCAATTGCTTCTCTACAACCCTCGTTAGGGGACCCTCTAATGGATGATGTGGATTATCGCACATCCTTGGGATAGTAGAGTGAGATGCAGAACTTCTCACAGAGTATTCGGTCTTAAAAGGAAATAAAAATGCGGTTTTTAAGAACTACGACTTTTCTAAACAAAATAAATTTTGAAAAATTTATATAAAACTACAAATCCGTATTTTCAATAAAAACAAATTATGAAACTATATTTTTAAAATGATATATTAGAATTTTAATAAAAGACCAACAAATTTTCAAAAGTAGTAGTTTTCATAAAAATACCATAAACTTTCAAAAAGCTAGATCTATCACTAACAATTAAAATACATGTTCATGAAAATCCTAAATATTATAAATCACCCTTGAGATTTATTTTTAAACCATATCTAAGTGTTTTTCATAAAACCTACTCGAGATATGCAAACAATATTTAAGTATCCTAGATTAATATACGTTTAAGCGAGATTAATTCTCTTGAGCCTCGGAGAGCCGGAGAAAGTGAGTGCTTGCCTATTCAGGTTAGACAACTTAACGGAGTCATCAATGGCAATTGTCTTGGAAAAAGACACAAATCCTGCCGTCCATGTGCAGCAGTTGCCGATTTCTCTCGAACATAAGATCTTTAACAGTTAACTTAATTCATATGAAAAAGACTACAACCCGAATCCAAACTTGAACATTGAACTTGAACTCGAATCCAAACTCGAATCTAAACTTGAACATGAACTCGAACTAACTTGACTCGACCCAAGATTGCAATTGACATGACTCGCATTTTACTCGACTAACTCGACTTCATTCCACGCCTTTTGCAATTTATGGTTTCGATCAAGATATG
Organism: Agapanthus africanus; assembly: GCA_030015575.1. NCBI lineage: Eukaryota > Viridiplantae > Streptophyta > Magnoliopsida > Asparagales > Amaryllidaceae > Agapanthus > Agapanthus africanus. The sequence goes on along the minus strand of CM057338.1, from coordinate 107,451,001 downwards.
TTATAGTCAATCAATTAAGTTAATTAAGTATATTATACAGTTATAGACTATTTATACTCAAGGTGCTTGGGATAGTTTCTTGTGTAAATTCAACGGAGCTTCAAGAGTCTCGTATTAACCTCTTTTTTATTTTACTCGAATATCAGTCGGGTCGACTCATCCACAGCCTGGAGCCCTGATGATAACACATGAAATGGGCACATGTTTTCTTTCTTCTGGGGCCCTACTCTTAAGCTCGTGAATAATTTTAAGCCTGCATTGACATTCACACTTGGAACTTAACGTTAACATAGTGACCATATAGAGACCTATAGTATATTTACCTATGAACATATACTTTTACTCATCATATATACATTCTCCACTTGTCATTTTTACTCTTACTTTATCCTTGGGACTTACCGAGCGCTAGTTCGCTGACGGGCATTCCACCCACCCTTATTTTATTGAAATGTTCGTTAAATACGTTTGAGACGGAGAAAGTGGAGGCCACAGAGGAAGACCACAACTGGATTGCTACTCAGGATTAGCTTAGCTTCACTTTCTATTCAGCTTATGTATGCCACATACTTAGGCATTTTCTTTTATTGTATTTACTTTTTAGATGAAACTCATGTACTTGTACATATTTGAAGTTGAATGTAAATAAAGATATTTGTTGAAAATTTGGCAGTCTCCATTTATTCTTGCATTGTGTATCATTGTTTCAATATGTTTAGTATATTTATTTAGGGAACGACCTTCTCTGGATAAATATGCCGCGGGCTTTCCACATCTTCGTTTTCGTCTACTGGGAAGCGGGGTGTGACAATATAGATCGTAACTTTAGGGTGGAATTTATCAATGACAATCGTCTTTGAAAAAGACACAAATCATGCCGTCTATGTGCAACGGTTGTCGATATTTCCTAAACTTAAGATCTCGAAAGGTTAAATCTATTAATAAGATACGCTTAGAACCTGAATACAAACTCTAACTTGACTTGAACTCAAACTTGAACCTAATCTTGAACCCGATCACTTGAACTTGAATATCCAAACTTGAAACTTGAACACTTGAACTTGAACTTGAATATTCGAACATGACTTGACTTGACCGAACCATGAATATAACTTAACATGAACTTGACATGAATACACGAATCCAATATGAATACCTGAACCTAACATATATACTCTTGAACTAACTTGACTCAAACCATGAATTCAACTTGACATGAATACATGAACACTTGACACGAATACTTGATCTTGACATGAACTCAATCTTACAACTTGATGTATTTATAACAACCGAGTCCAGTTCGACAAGTTTCTGTTACCGTATGCGTGTTGTGTGGCATTTATTTTATTTGACTGTTGCTAGTTATAAATTTTACCCCGACAATTCATTTCTGCATTTAACAATCTAAAGTATCTAAAATGAAATTAAAAATACTTGTCATGGCCTGCTTGACACCCCTAACCATGTGGTAGCGTTCTTGCACCGTGTTCTCGTCCCGTCCAGTGAAACGGACGTGCTTGGATGGCTACGCGCACGTGCGTGCGTCCGTTCTTGAAGGTATGCTTTTTAATTGAAAAACACTTCATTTTAATTTTTGGAACCCGCCAATAATTTTTATATTTCAAATTCAAATTTTTGGATCCGACCCGGGCGCAATTTGGAAATATTTTGTATTTACGCCAAATCCTTTTTTTTCTAAATTTTATACACCAGAAAATAATTTCCCTATTTTAAATCCCTTAAGAAAATCTTTTCCCCAACTCCCTCAACCTATCACAGATTTTCTTTAACCAACGATTTTACTTTTTTAAGAACCCTCGAAATCTTTTACAAACTTCTCCCAACAATTTTTTCCATCATCCAATCACAACCCTCCTTTCCTCACTGCTGGCCCCACTATTTCTCTCTTTCTCTCTTCCTTTTCCCATTCTCTCCCCCCCTTTTTCCTATTCTCTCTCTTCCCCGTTTTCCCTCACCCCACTACGAGATGAAATCCTCTCTCCTCCCCTCCTCTCTCTCCTCTCGCTTCTCTCTTTCTCTCTCCTCTCGCGTCTCTCTCTCACTCCTCTCGCGGTGAGAAGAGATCTCGTCACCGCTCCCTCGCGTAGGCTCACCTCCCTTCTATATATATATATTCTTCTCCTTCTTCTTCTGTTATCAAAATTTAAACCTCTGCAAACTAAAAACCCTAACCCTAGCCGCTATCTTCTGACTCGAGCCCGACCTTGTTAACACCTCCATCTCACCTTCTCCTCATCCTCCTCCTCGTCTCCAGTTTTCCCTTGCTCCCCCTTCCCGAGGCTGTTGCACCCTGCGTTAAATCCACAGCCGTGAACCCAACGTCTTCGATCGTCGCCAACGTCTCTGGTCGTCGCCGACGATCACCAGACCACCCTTGAACGCCCTAGTAAGCGCTTTCTCCATCTCATTCTTCCTTTTTCTTCTTTACTTGCTTCCCGAATATTTACTGTTATGGGTTCGTGAAGGGTTGCTACTTTTCACTGCCGGAGCTCCGTCGATGCAACCGACGATCTCAACCCCTCTACAGATCATCGTGAGCACTCTCTTCTCAATCCTCCTTCCCTTCTTTCTTCTTAAATTTCTTTCTCTTTTCTTCTATGCACTCTTGTATCGTGGATGTTCACTGTTTTGGTGTTTGGCCGGACTCCGACCGTGCCGGCGATGCTTTCCGACGATCCAACGAGGAACCCTGACCCGTGTGGCTCCACTGTTCGTTGTTTGGGTTCATTCCGTGAACCGTGCGCACGTCGCGAGATTTCCCCGCCGACGCGTAACGTTCCGTTTTCCGTTTCGCGACCCGTCGAGGCAAGTTAATCTTGCTACATGCTATTTGAATCAGTTCTATACCTATTCTATATATGTAGCATACTTGTAGTTTGATTTTAGCACCCATGCATCATTTTATGACATCTCGAGATCCCGTTGCATCTATTTATAATATTTCAAATCTAGAAAATTGAAGGTAACCATTGCAATTAGTTTACCAAGCATACATGATCACATTTAAATATTAATCACATACTCACCATAGTTTATTAGTTATACTATCCTTGTTATAGCTTTGCCCTATCGGACGACCGATCGCATACCTTTAGCTTTATTCACATTCAATTGCATCTCTAGATGGTTTTAATACATATTAATATGATTTCATCATTCACATGTGTTATACTTCATCGTTAAAAGTATTCCTTAAGCCAAACTGATAACTGTGCGTCTAATAATTTAACCTGTACCTATTTGCATGTCAGATTATTTCTGCCAGTTTATTGTTCTGATGGTATCCATACTCGATTATTTATAACCCTGATTATGCTAGCTGTGTATGAGCACACACAGGATATCTTTTACACCTTGACCTGACTCGCTACACACATATTGATTGACCCGACATGGTACCGTACACAACTTGACTTGATCTGATGTACCATGACTTGACCCGTTACTTGATTTCGTGTCTAATGCCAACAAACCTGACATGTAATCCTCACGGACCGTTCCGGTTGTCTATCCAGACAAGCCTGCTTTTACCTGATCATGTGTTGGCATTAGTTCTTGATTACTGAATACCTGACTTGACATACATAACTTGGGGGTATGGGGAAATCAAAGGTGAAACCTGACTTGTAACTCAACAGTTCGATACCTGTTCTGATTAGTCTTACGGACTAGGCCAGCCCCGGAGTGATGATGCTGACATCACTCGTCTGTACCTGCTACCTTTTACTGCCTAGCGGCATGTCTCGGTTCAGCCCGAGAGTCTGAGACAGTGGTCCCGGGCATGCACGGGATACTATTGAGTTACATCGATGATTCATCAATTTGATTTCAAAGACTTTAGAACAGAAAACCTGATAAAACAGTTTAGTTTACCCACTGCACACTACCCTACACTGCCCTGATTTATATTACTGTTACCCTTGCTTTTTATTCATGTCTATATTCGCATTGCCTGTTACTCTGTTCATATTTTATTACTTGATGACATGACGCGCTGACGTCTGGGTTTTGCATGGCCCAGATTCTATACCGTTGCTGCAGTCCGAGCAGGAGTACTTCAGCCAACAGGCTGAGCTGTGAGTGTCAGCAGTAGTTTGTTCTTTTCTTTCCTGCATTTTTTTATTCCTGATGTGAGCCCGTATTATGGGACATACATTCCAGTTATTTTGTATTGGATCTTTTGCTTCCGCACTTTTATTATTCTTGACTCATGTTATCTTGGCTTATGGACATGTTGTTAGTTAGTGTTATTTTGTTCTTGATATCTCTACAGCCGTAATGTGACTGTGGATAGATACTTCCTACCCATAGGTAGCATGGTTGGCTATGTCACATGTCCAATTTAGCATACTCTGGGAAGCGGGGCGTAACATGGTTCTTTTGGTATCAGAGTCATAGGTTAGTCGGGTTGATTCTTTTGTAGTTGGGTATTGTACCCAATACACGAATCAGGAAACCCGTGTTTAGGAAACATGTCCTGCCACCTTGCCGTTTACCGTTCTTGAATCAAGTTCTCCCTGATTATATCTTTTACGATGTGCAAACTTCCTTTGCATATCGAATCGAAACCTGATTCCTTGTTATCTCTAGGACTTAGGCGACTTGGGTGGAGTTATGTAATTGTGGCTATGATACCGCGGCATAGTTACAATGCGGTACTCAATTTAAGTAACTTGGAGTTCTAGCCTTGATCTCTATTTTGAATCTGTTATCATGCTAATGTTCGGTGTTTTGATTTCAGGAATATGGTGGACAAGAATCTGAAGACGTACCAAAGGCGTGTTGACGAAGCCGCCATGCTTGGAGTGATACGGGGAATGCTGGAGAATCAAAAGAGACAGACCGAGCTGATCCAGCAGCAAGCGGAATCGTTTCAGGAAGGTTTGCGGACCGTTCAGCAGTCCGTAAACAAGGTTGAAGCTAAACCAGTTGATCGAGTAGGGACCGTAGCATATTTCAGGCGTTTGGGTCCGTCTACATTTACTGGTTTGGAGGAGCCGTTGCCAGCGGAGCAGTGGCTGGTTGATACGGAGAAATTACTTATTGCGGCACAGATCCCAGAAGATAAAAGGGTGGATGTGGTGCGTATTCAGTTAGTGGACTACGCCCGTGAATGGTGGCTTGTGGAGGAGACCCGCTTGCCCAAGCCGATCAAGTGGGCGGATTTTTCGAAGAGTTTCCTAGAGAAGTTCTTCCCACGGACTGCATGGGAGGAAATGGAAGAGAAGTTCATCGGGCTTAAGCAGAATGGAGCACCCGTAGATGTGCATGCTGCAGAATGGAAAAGGCTTAGTAGATTCGCTGGACCTTTGGTTGCCAACGATGCAGATAGGGCGCGGAGGTTTATGCGCAGCTTGGATGTGGACATCCAGAGGCAGATTGTCTCCCTGGGTTTGACCACTTTCTCACAGGTACTTACGGCAGCTCGAGAACAGCAGAGCCTATCAGGGAAGACTGGGAGTTCACAGCAGACAGCAGTTGCGGTAAGGAAGCCAGCATTTGTACCAAACCGAGCTCATGGACGCAGAGGCATTCCAGTGGACCGTCGTGGCGTAACACCAATGAAGAAGCTGGTTGTCGTTGATCGGAGAAGGAGCGTGATTTGTGACTACTGCCATTTACCTGGACACGTGCAAAAGGAGTGTCGAAGGAGGCAGGGACTCTGTTTAGTTTGTGGAGCGGCAGATCACAATGTCAGCGCTTGCCCGTCGAAGCTCCGTACGAGGGATGATATTCAGAAGCCTCCGCAGAAACCGTTCCAGGGACAGAAGCAGCTGACTCAAGGACCTAATCAGGCTCGAGCTTTTACCTTGACGGCTGAGGAAGCTAAGGCGTCGGGAGAAGTTGTTTCAGGTATTCTACTCGTTCATGGTTTTCCCGCATTAGCGTTATTTGATTCTGGTGCATCCCATTGTTTTATATCGTCCAAGTTTATAGCTACACACTCGATTACCTGCACGACCCTGTCTAGTTTTTGGGACATACACACTGGGAATGGGAAAATCATATCTAGTAAGGAATGTAAAGATTGTACAGTTGTTGTTTGCGGACGGGAGCTTTTTGCAGATTTCTTGGTGGTTGATACGGGTAGCTACGAAGTCGTCTTGGGAATGGATTTTCTTGGCACTTTCCACGCCCACATTGATTGTAGGGCAAAGAAAGTAATTTTCCAGATTCCCGGACATCCCGAGTTTACCTTCACTGGAGGAAGCAGTTCTGTCGGGCCAGTCGAGTTTAGGGCTAGGCCGACAAATAATATTCTTGCATCAATGGAGGTTGATGAAAATGAAGAGCCAGCTGTTGTTCGTGATTTTATGGACGTGTTTGAAGATATATCGGGATTACCGCCGAAGCGAGACGTGGAGTTCGCAATTGATCTCATTCCTGGTGCAGCGCCAGTTTCTAAAGCGTATTATCCAATGGCACCAGTGGAGTTAGAAGAAGTCAAGAAACAGGTTGCTGAACTGCTTGAGAAGGGTTGGATTCGAAGCAGTAACTCATCTTGGGGAGCTCCAGTTCTTCTAGTTAAGAAGAAAGATGGCACGAGAAGGATGTGCATCGACTATCGAGAATTAAATCGGGTGACTATTAAGAACAAGTACCCGATCCCTCGCATTGGCGAACTTTTTGAGCAGCTTAGTGGTGCGGGGGTATTCTCGAAGCTGGATTTGCGATCCGGATATCATCAGGTCCGAGTGAAAGCAGAAGATATTTGCAAGACGGCGTTCCGAACTCGGTATGGACATTACGAGTACTTAGTGATGCCCTTCGGAGTAACGAATGCACCGGCAATATTCATGGACTTGATGAACTAAATCTTTTCACCTTTCTTGGACCAGTTTATTGTGGTGTTCATCGACGATATTCTGGTTTACTCGAAGAGTATGGAAGAGCATGCTGAACATCTGAAGATCGCACTGCAGACGTTGAGACAGGAGAAGTTGTATGCAAAGATGAGTAAGTGCGAGTTTTGGCTGGAAGAAGTGAAGTTTTTGGGGATGTTGTGTCTGGCGATGGAATCGCCGTCGATCCAGAAAAGATTGTAGCAGTTCGAGATTGGCCGATTCCAAAGAATGTTGCAAAGATAAGAAGTTTCCTTGGACTGGCCGGATACTACAGGAGATTTGTGGAGAACTTTGCTCGTCTGGTGGAGCCGTTGACTGTTCGAAACCCACGGTGACGTGCTTTTTGGAAAGTAAGGTCAATATCGTATATGTCAGTTTTTGTCGGAAAATAATGCACGACGTGAGTATCGAGTTTTAAAAATACCGCAAGTGCACGGTGCGTTGAAGCAAGCCGGCAAGCACGGGTCGAACCACAAGGAGTGGATATCACGACATCAAATTGAGCTATGGATCAAAGGTTGGAAGATGGTGTTTTGTCACGTTTGGTGTACTGCCTAAAAAGGAACAAGGTGTAATGAGACGAAAACTTGGGCTGAGGTTCAGTAGGAATGATATATGACATTTACCCCCAACTCTTCATTTTGATTCAAGATTCATTCTTTTGGTTTCCATTTGAGTATCGAAAGTATGCCGTATTTATCCGAAACGTGTCTCGGATGAAAAACGATATCAAGGGTAGAAAAACAGAAACTAACAAGAATGCGGTTTATAATGGAATGTATATGGAATTAGTTAAGTGAAGTAGCAAGTATAGACTATATGCAAGAGTGCTATATACCCTATCTAGCTAATTTCAACAAGTAACTTAATTCCGTATTCACGCCGTCTTCAAGTCATAACATAGCAACAATAAAATGTGACGAAAGGATAGGATATATGTTAAAGATTGATTTACAATCATTCAAAACAATATACCCTATCAATCAAAACATAATAAATTTGCGATGTTAAGAAGAGAAGTGAAAAGATGCAAGAATCAAAAAGGAAAGAATTGGAGGTTTAGTCATTCCACATCCTACCTCCCCGTAGCCCAAGAGCAACTACTCACACATCATTATATGAATATCACACTGCATAATCGTAAGAATAGACAAAATAGCAAAAGTTACAGGAATCAAACTTGAATATATATTGCAACGGGTCGAAAATACATGAAATGAGTTCAACTACCAAAATCTAATCTTGCAAGCTCAAAAATAGAAGTTGCAAGACTAGAGAAAGGCAAAGAACTCAACTAAATTCCAAGAACAAGAAATTTAACAAAGGAGAACGAATATATCACAAATACAAGAATTTCTTCTCTCAAAATTACATATAAAACTTAGTTTTTCTCTTGGTTCTGCTCTGGGCTATTTATAGGCCTGATTCTGAGAAGCTTGCAATAAAACCCAACCCTATACATTCTAACAGAAAACATCCCAAAATTTCGTAGCATGGGGACACGTGTCCGCCGCGCAAGCGCGGCCAAAGCAGGGGTTTGGCCGCGCAAGCGCGGCGGGTTGGTGGCCAAACCTGTGTTGGTTTTTTCTCTGGTCTGGTGCTCTTTTTTCCTGTCTTTTGAAAAGTTTACATTGCAATAATTCAACCAGAAAATCTCCAGATTTCTGATCCAAGACTTCTTCATTTCTTTTACTTTTGACTTTCACTATTTTTGACTTTAATTTTTCCTTTAGTCCCAAATGACGACTCTTTTCGTCCCTTCTTCTGAACTGGTACGGGACGGATGCTGGAACCCGGCTTTTATCTGTTTGTGACAGATGTTCTGGATTTTTGCCGTAAATGTGGTGATTTTGTCAGATTTGCTCACTCTTGGACTGGAAACCTGTAATCTGTAACATGCAGCAAATACGGATAAAAAGCACCTACCTGTATGCAATGTGATTAAGAATGGGCGGTACAAATATACAAAAATATGTGATGAACAAATACCCCCAAACTTATCTTTTGCTCGTCCCGAGCAAAACCAATTATTCAAAAAAATAAAATGATAACCGCACTTTCGCAGGGGACGCGATTGCATTGAGCATGTGCAACAAGCCGTTAAACCTCTAGGTGTCCCTAGTAGGAGGAGTGTTGTCTCCTGAGGGTTTTCAGCGGATACTACCCACAAAATCCGGTCAAGTTGGTTTTGTAAAATAACTAAGCTGCACATCCTAACGTTTTGTTTTAGAAAATAACAATTCTATAATCCTAAGTCTAGACCATCGAACCTTTATTTTTCACACCTCTCTTCTTATTTAACTACAGATTTTATATGTCTTTACGTGCAGTGCAAAATAGTGTCGTTAAGTTCCCGAAAGGTCGAATAAAGTTTTTATGTCATACAATAAAGCCCAGATAACAATTTTAAAAGGATCACATAAGTTTTATAAAGAGTTAAGCATTTTTCAAGTTTCGTTTCCCAGTAAAGTTTCAACTTCAGAGTTTCTATCTTCCCTAACAGGAAACTAGGTCTTATTCTTCACTCCACCTTTTTCTTGTTTTCATTTCATACACACCTCTGTGAACGTGCAATAGTTTTTATCATAGAGTAAAACCTTCATATCTCCGTTAAGAAAATTTTTTAAAAGCCTGTCTTTTGTCAAGATTATTCTCACACAAAGAACCGTTAGGAATTTTAACTCGGAGAGAACACTTGCTTGACTTTGTTTTTATCTTGGACTTTCTAGGCTTCTTAGCGAGTTTTGGGCCAATGCACCCAAACCAGTTGGTTTTAGGGCATTAGGTGTAAAAATACCCCAGCGGACTTAATTACTCAAGTTACCTAGGTCCAAAAACAAAAGACAGTTTGTCATGAAAATCAGATGATTTAATACGAACGGAGATATAACAGGTAATTCAAATATATATTTTTTTTGGATAAAAGACGTGTCTAGCGGTTTTGGTGTGTAATCCTTCCAATCAAGTTTCAGATGGGTTATTTTTCAGACTTAGCTCCAATTACGACATCAATAATATTCCTTCATATTCACTTACTTCATAAACTATTCTTGATATATTACTTATTTCAGAACAAACCTATTTGATCCTCAGAAAATCATTTATCTATTTAAAAGTTTTTTTTTTTTTTTTTAAACATAAAAGACCTGTCATCTAATTTCCAAGACTCACAACACGTGTAGTGTAATGTAAAGACGTATATCAGCTATAGTTAACTTCAAAGGAGAGTTATCTTTCAGGTTTTCAAAATCCAAACATAGGATTTAGTTATTCCTATCTTTTCAAACAAAAACCGTCGAATGTTGAATCAGAGTTCTTGCGCAAGCTGACTTGACAAAAAGTTTTTATATTTTTAGAAATTTTTCGATTTTTTTTTTGGGTTTTTAAATAAGGTATGCAAATGCAAAATATACATATGAATGCGAATGAAGAAAGCTTACCGAGCACACCCCCAAACTTAAACTTGACAGTGCCCTCACTGTCAGGCTATACCAAGAGGGTCAAAATTGCCGGCGCTCCCTAAAAACAAATTATATACAAAACAAAAAAGGAAAACAAAAAATATATACAACAAGGGTGTCCCCCCCCAACTTAAGTAAAATCACCCATAGAATTAGCAAAAGGAAACTAAAATTACAAAAGAAAACATATATACAAGAGAACATGGGGGTGTTTTAAACGATGTAACTCGGCTCATGCAAAAACATGAGCTCCCCCGTTTCCGCGGGCAATTCTAAGAATGGTTTTAGCCGTTGGCCATTAACCTTGAATGTGCTGCCAGTTTGCTGATTTTCAATTTCGACAGCACCGTGCGGAAAAACGGTGCGCACAAGAAATGGACCTGTCCATCGTGATTTCAATTTCCCGGGGAACAGATGAAGTCGGGAGTCGTAGAGCAGAACCTTTTGCCCTACGGTGAATGTTTTTCTGAGAATCGCTTTGTCATGAAAGACTTTCGTCTTTTCCTTGTACAGTTTGGCATTCTCGTACGCATCGTTGCGTATTTCATCAAGTTCATTTAACTGAAGTTTACGCTCTTCGCCGGCTTTTTCCAAATCGATATTGAGCTGTTTGATTGCCCAGAAAGCACGGTGTTCTAATTCAACAGGCAAGTGACATGCCTTTCCAAAGATGAGTCGGTATGGGGACATACCTAGGTTCGTTTTGAAGGCGGTGCGGAATGCCCAGAGCGCGTCACTTAACTTCAACGACCAATCCTTGCGGTTATTGTTGACAGTCTTTTCCAAAATTTGTTTAATTTGTCTGTTGGAAATTTCAACCTGACCGCAAGTTTGAGGATGGTAGGGTGTTGACAATTTGTGGCTGATGGAATACTTTTTCATTAGTGATTCAAAAGATCTGTTGCAGAAATGCGTTCCATTATCACTAATGATGGTGCGAGGCGTACCGAACCTGGAAAAAATGTTTTCTTTCAAGAATTTCACGACAACCTTGTTGTCGTTGGTTCGACAAGGGATGGCCTCCACCCACTTGGACACATAGTCCACAGCCAGCAAAATGTACACATTCCCGAAAGAGTTTGGGAATGGTCCCATGAAATCAATGCCCCAGACATCAAAAATTTCTACAATCAGAATGGACTGTAGGGGCATTTGATTCCTTTTTCCAATCTTGCCCATGTGTTGACATCGGTTGCAGGTTTTGCAATATTCGAAAGCATCCTTAAAAAGCGTCGGCCAGTAGAAGCCGCTCTGCAAAACCTTTTCCGCTGTTTTTCTGGGTCCGAAATGGCCCCCGCAAGCTTGATCATGGCAGAAGGACAAAACACTTCTTGTCTCAGAATTAGAGATGCACCGTCTAATGATCTGATCAGGACAGTATTTAAACAAGTATGGTTCATCCCAATAGAAGAATTTGACCTGGGAGAGAAATTTATACTTGTCCTGATTTGACCAAAAAGAAGGTGTTTCTCCGGTGACTAGAAAGTTCACGATGTCAGCAAACCATGGTTCGCTTGATACGGAGAGAAGTTGTTCATCCGGAAAATGCTCATTGATTGGAATTTCCTCATTTGGTGCATTTGGTATGCGAGACAGATGATCGGCTACAACATTGTCGGTCCCCTTCTTATCTTTGATGGTTAAGTCAAATTCCTGAAGAAGGAGGATCCAACGTATCAATCTGGCCTTGGCATCCTTTTTTGCAAAGAGGTGCTTAAGCGCAGAATGATCAGTGTAAATAGTGACGTGGGTTCCGATCAAGTAAGGACGGAATTTCTCAAGTGCGAACACAACAGCTAAGAGTTCCTTTTCAGTCGTGGTGTAATTTAGCTGTGCGTCATTCAACGTCCTGCTCGCATAATGGATAACATGCGGCTTCTTTTCAAATCGCTGTCCTAAGACAGCTCCTATCGCAAAGTCAGAAGCGTCGCACATTAGTTCAAAAGGTTCGCTCCAGTCTGGTGCACTTAAAATCGGAGCGGAAGTGAGTTCCGATTTTAAAAGCTTGAATGCGTGAAGGCACTCAGAGTTGAAGTCAAAGGGTGTTTCTTTGGCCAGCAAAGAGGTCAAGGGTCTAACCAGTTTGCTAAAATCCTTGATGAAACGCCTGTAAAACCCGGCGTGGCCTAAGAATGCCCTAATATCACGGACAGTTCGTGGAGGTGGGAGGCTTGAGATAACGTCGATTTTTGCTTTATCGACTTCGATTCCTTTTTCAGAAATGATATGGCCTAACACGATGCCGTGTTTGACCATAAAATGACACTTCTCCCAGTTGAGTGTGAGGTGCTTTTCTCTGCATCGTAGCATTACTAGCTCTAGATGCCTCAAACACTCAGAAAATGAATCTCCAAAGACGGAGAAATCATCCATGAAAACCTCTAAAAATCGCTCTACCATATCAGAGAATATGCTCACCATGCATCGCTGAAATGTCGCGGGTGCATTGCACAGCCCAAAGGGCATGCGGCGGTAGGCGAAAGTACCAAAAGGACAAGTGAAGGTTGTTTTGTCCTGATCCTCTGGATCAATCGGGATCTGATTATAGCCGGAATACCCATCTAAGAAGCAATAGTAGGCGTGTCCGGCTAGGCGTTCAAGCATTTGATCAATGAAAGGCAGCGGGAAATGGTCCTTGCGAGTTGCTGCGTTGAGCTTTCTGTAATCAATACAGACTCTCCACCCTGTTTGTGTACGGGTTGGGATGAGCTCATTTGCTTCATTCGTGACAACGGTTAGTCCCGATTTCTTTGGTACTACGTGAATGGGGCTTACCCATTTGCTATCAGATATGGGATAGATGATCCCATTGTCCAGACACTTCAGCATTTCATTCCTTACCGCTTCTTTCATTACCGGGTTAAGCCGGCGTTGAGGATCTTTGAAGGGTTTGGAATCATCAGTCATATGGATTCTGTGCTGGCAAATAGCAGGGCTGATTCCTTTGATATCAGCCATTGACCACCCAATCGCTTCCATGTTCTTTCTCAGAACATCCATGAGGGCTGACTCTTGCTCAGGCGCAAGGTCGGTTGCAATTATTACTGGAAGCGTTTTATCATTTCCCAAGTACGCATACTTGAGGTGGTCAGGAAGAACTTTGAGGTCGAGTTTCGGTGGCTCCTCCACAGATGGTCGCACTTCAGGGGCTGGTTCGTTGCGAAGAGGTTCAAATTGAGGCCCCCAATGTGCGTAGGATGCCTGTTCAGGATTTAGCTTGTCAAGGAAAAGAAGCTCCTCAGAAAATAGTTCTTCAAAAGTCTCGTCCAGACACTCATTTTTGAAGTCAAATGTCCCCTCCTCAGACATATCGTATACAGCGTTGACTTCAAAAGTATCATCGTGTTTTTCACTCGCCTGGTTTCCTAGCGTGAAAATGTTGAGGTCTACTGTCATGTTCCCAAAAGAAAGTTTCATGGACCCATTACGACAGTTTATCAACGCGTTGGATGTGGCTAGGAATGGCCGCCCCAGTATGACTGGAATTTGTCCGCTGGGATTGGTGACGGGCTCAGTCTCCAACACAATGAAGTCTACAGGGAATATGAATTCCCCGACCTTGATTAGAACATCATCAATTTCTCCCCTCGGTACTTTTGTCGAACGATCTGCCAGTTGCAGAGTTACTCTGGTCGGCTTGAGCTCTCCCAATCCCAGTTGTTTATAAACTGAGTAGGGAAGGAGGTTCACACTTGCCCCTAAGTCTAACAAGGCTCGGTTAATTTGTTTGTCCCCAATGGTGCAAGAAATAGTAGGACAACCTGGGTCCTTATATTTCACAGGAATAGCCTTGGACAAAACATCGCTCAGAGTGGCAGCCAAGAAGACGGTTTTGGGGACATTTGTGCGTCGTTTTTGGGTGCACAAGTCCTTCAGAAATTTTGCGTATGCCGGAACTTGTTGAACAACGTCCAACAAAGGAATGTTGACCTCACAGCGTTTAAAAACTTCCAACACCTTTTCCATGTTTGCAGAAGGCTTCTTTGATTTTAACCTATTAGGATAGGGAGCCTTAGGTCCAAATACTGAGTTTGGCATAGCTGCAGATGGAATAGGTGCAGAAGACAGGATTGTTCTTGCTGGATCATTAATGTGGTCGTGTGGAGAATTCTCATGTTGGTTTGAAGGATGTGCAGCAGATGATGAGGAAGAAGAAGAAGAAGAAGGTGATGAAGATGAAGACGGATCACAAAGAGGAGCTGGAGATGAACTAAGCGCTGGCAAACTGACAGCCGCACGCTTGGATGATTCGCTGGGATTGACAACCTTGTTGTCAATAGTTCGTCCTGATCTGAGGACGGTGACGGCGTTTGCATTCTCAATATTGTTCGTCTGAACAATATGAGCGTTGTTGTTTCTCTGTTCTCTTGGGTTTATCACGGGTTGAGAGGGAAATGTTCCCTTCTCACGTTCATTAACTGCTGCAGCCAGTTGACTGATTTGGATTTCTAATCTGGCTATCGCTTGAGTGTTAGCGCTATGCAACTGACCGGATGTTTGCATAAAAGTAGCCAGACTAGATGAAGTCTGCGCAGAAGTTTTAATCAAAGCTTCCAACCCTTTTTCGATGGATGTTACCCTCTTGTCATCTTGGACAAACCCAGGGGGTGTAAAGGTAGGGTTGTGCTGATTCGGCTGTTGGGGCTGCTGGGGCTGCTGGGGCTGGTTAGTCGAATATCCCAATTTTTGGTTTTGAAAATTTGAATTTTGAAATTGTTGGAAAGGCGGGTTTGAATTGTTGTTTTGAAAAGGAGCCTGATTCCAAGCAAAATTGGGATGATTCTTCCAACCAGGGTTGTATGTTGGTGCAAAAGGGTCGTTCCTGGGGCGCTGGTTCTGATACAGCGCATTAACGTTTTCAGGTCCCTGGGACCCAACGAGAAACGGACATTCTTCCGATATGTGGCTAGGATGCTGACAGTTAGCGCACAAAGTTGGAGAAATTTGATTGACTGGTAGCGGTGAATTTTTCCCCTCTAAAGCTTCCATTCGCCGTACAAGAGCGGCGATTTTGGCTTCGGCAGCTATAGAGGTGTCAACTATGTGTGCACCACTCCTAGTCACGGATGGTTTCTCACTCACACTCTCCCACTGGATGGTTTTGTCAGCCAGTTCTTCCAAAAAGTTCCATGCGTCCTTAGCACCATAGCTCAGGAATTTGCACTGACACATGGATTCTAGCATCATACGTGAACTGGAATCTAGCCCCTCATAGACAATCTGACATAACCTCCACTGTTCTAACCCGTGATGGGGAAATTTGATTAAGATGTCTTTAAATCTTTCTAAGCATTTCCAAAAAATTTCACCCTCTTTTTGTTTAAAATTGTGGAGTTCGTTGCGAATTCGTACGGTTTTATGAATAGGGTAAAATTTTTTAAGAAAAACTTTCACAAAGTCATCCCATGTTGTGATCGATCTAGCTGGTAAACTGTTTAACCAGCTTTTCGCATTATCCTTAAGCGCAAAAGGAATGAATTTGAGCTTAACGACATCCTCTCCCACTCCTTGGATCTTCATCATTGCACATACTCCTTCAAATTCACTGATCAATAGGTAAGCATCCTCGGACTCGAGTCCGTGGAATTTGGGGAGTAGTGGTATGAATTGCGGCTTGATCTCATAGTTGTTTGCCGCAATGGTGGGCAATACTATGCATGAAGGAAGGGATGATCGGTGTGGATAACATCTGTCCTGTAATGCCGCTTCCTGTTGCTCAACGATTGTTTGCTCCGTCATTGTTGGTGGTGTAGGAGAAGAAAGTGAAGGTGAAGGTGAAAAATCGGACGGCTCCGATGAGGCAGAAGGTAAGGTCTCAGAGGATTCCGAGGAATCAGAAGGTGAAGAAGAATCGGAAGATATAGGCACAAACCGAACTAAGCGAGATTGTGAATCTCTAGTCCAAGCTGACATGCACTATTCGGGAGTGGTAGAGAAACGACTGAGAGAGAGAAGAGAAAGAAAAAAAATGTTTTTCAACCAAAATTTTTTTACAGCCACAAATATCACACACAAGGTAGTACAAGATCACAAACAAGACACACTGCACACACCTAATCAGTCTAGGGTTACCTAGGTCAACTAGACCTGCTCAAAAACTTGCTTTTTGAAGTAAAATGTACTGCGAAAACAGCCCAAAGATAGACTGATCGAGAAGCCAGGTAAGTGCAGAGAGGAAGGGAGGTTTTCCCTCGCTTTCGCGAGGTTCCTTAATTAGAGTAACCTTCTCTCTTTCGGCGGTTGCGCCTTTCACACTTTCCTAGACACTTCAGGAACAATGTACCGATTGGCGGTGTTCGAAATACACTTAACTTACCCTAACGAGCACGAAGTCCTTAGAGGCTGAAAGTCTAATTTCTTTTAAAGTTAATGAGGGTGTGACTATGCTTGTTTTTTGTGGTTTGTGGGCCACGGAGAAGGGTGATGAAATCCCTTACCGTATCTTGTTGGGGTTCTTTGCCCTTAAGTCCGTATTAAATTCATGCAATGCGCAAACAATAGAAGTTGTTCAAATCATCAATCAATCATTTTTTATGTTATAAGCGGTGCGCTGCAAAAAATATGGTTAGTTTCTTTTGGCAATTGTGCTTGGTACTTGTGCAGCGGAGTTTGCGAAAGAAATCCTGCACAAAATTGAAGTATTGGAGCGTCGGGTTTGAGGAGAAGGGTGATGAAAAATACGTACCTTGATTTTATGAAGTTAGAAACTTCCGTTGGCTTGATCCGTGATCACTTGAGCGTTCGCTTTGTACAGGTCGATCTACCCGGATCTTTGGCACTGTTAACCTCGTCACGCCTTTCTCCAGAATTTCATTCTCAGCTCCGCACAATCGTAGTTCGTATTTCAGTTGTAATCTGGAATTTGAGAAAAATACGATATTTAGTGCATAATACGATATTTATTGCCAAATCTCTGTAGATATATAATTAAATAATTCTAAATATAGAAATGGACTAAAAACAGAACTTTAGAGATGTAACAGAAAATTTGAGGCAAAATATCAGGTTCAGGCCGCAAATTGCGGCTGTTTTGAGAATTTTGGCGGCCAAGTCTTGGTGTTATTGCTCCATCTTTTTTTGTATGCTCTTCATTTCTGTTAGTAAACCTTTTCTATATCTAGAATAATTTTAGCACAATTATATCTACAGCAGAAAAGAAAACACAGAGAGCAATCGAGTCGGATATTTGAGGTGTTTTTTTTTTTTGTGTTTTTTTTTTTTAATGTTTTATACAAAGTATATACAAAGTATATACAGAGATAACTCAAAATAATCTTCGTGGTGTTGCCACTCCCCGGCAACGGCGCCAAAAACTTGTTCGAAACCCACGGTGACGTGCTTTTTGGAAAGTAAGGTCAATATCGTATATGTCAGTTTTTGTCGGAAAATAATGCACGACGTGAGTATCGAGTTTTAAAAATACCGCAAGTGCACGGTGCGTTGAAGCAAGCCGGCAAGCACGGGTCGAACCACAAGGAGTGGATATCACGACATCAAATTGAGCTATGGATCAAAGGTTGGAAGATGGTGTTTTGTCACGTTTGGTGTACTGCCTAAAAAGGAACAAGGTGTAATGAGACGAAAACTTGGGCTGAGGTTCAGTAGGAATGATATATGACATTTACCCCCAACTCTTCATTTTGATTCAAGATTCATTCTTTTGGTTTCCATTTGAGTATCGAAAGTATGCCGTATTTATCCGAAACGTGTCTCGGATGAAAAACGATATCAAGGGTAGAAAAACAGAAACTAACAAGAATGCGGTTTATAATGGAATGTATATGGAATTAGTTAAGTGAAGTAGCAAGTATAGACTATATGCAAGAGTGCTATATACCCTATCTAGCTAATTTCAACAAGTAACTTAATTCCGTATTCACGCCGTCTTCAAGTCATAACATAGCAACAATAAAATGTGACGAAAGGATAGGATATATGTTAAAGATTGATTTACAATCATTCAAAACAATATACCCTATCAATCAAAACATAATAAATTTGCGATGTTAAGAAGAGAAGTGAAAAGATGCAAGAATCAAAAAGGAAAGAATTGGAGGTTTAGTCATTCCACATCCTACCTCCCCGTAGCCCAAGAGCAACTACTCACACATCATTATATGAATATCACACTGCATAATCGTAAGAATAGACAAAATAGCAAAAGTTACAGGAATCAAACTTGAATATATATTGCAACGGGTCGAAAATACATGAAATGAGTTCAACTACCAAAATCTAATCTTGCAAGCTCAAAAATAGAAGTTGCAAGACTAGAGAAAGGCAAAGAACTCAACTAAATTCCAAGAACAAGAAATTTAACAAAGGAGCACGAATATATCACAAATACAAGAATTTCTTCTCTCAAAATTACATATAAAACTTAGTTTTTCTCTTGGTTCTGCTCTGGGCTATTTATAGGCCTGATTCTGAGAAGCTTGCAATAAAACCCAACCCTATACATTCTAACAGAAAACATCCCAAAATTTCGTAGCATGGGGACACGTGTCCGCCGCGCAAGCGCGGCCAAAGCAGGGGTTTGGCCGCGCAAGCGCGGCGGGTTGGTGGCCAAACCTGTGTTGGTTTTTTCTCTGGTCTGGTGCTCTTTTTTCCTGTCTTTTGAAAAGTTTACATTGCAATAATTCAACCAGAAAATCTCCAGATTTCTGATCCAAGACTTCTTCATTTCTTTTACTTTTGACTTTCACTATTTTTGACTTTAATTTTTCCTTTAGTCCCAAATGACGACTCTTTTCGTCCCTTCTTCTGAACTGGTACGGGACGGATGCTGGAACCCGGCTTTTATCTGTTTGTGACAGATGTTCTGGATTTTTGCCGTAAATGTGGTGATTTTGTCAGATTTGCTCACTCTTGGACTGGAAACCTGTAATCTGTAACATGCAGCAAATACGGATAAAAAGCACCTACCTGTATGCAATGTGATTAAGAATGGGCGGTACAAATATACAAAAATATGTGATGAACATTGACCAAGCTTACGAGCAAGGAGGTACCTTTTGTGTGGACGGATAGATGTGCGTCAGCTTTTGAGACGTTGAAGCAGAGGTTGATAACCGCCCCTATTCTGACCGTGCCAGACAATTCCGGAGGATTGGTGATTCACAACGACGCATCTGGGAAAGGTTTGGGATGCGTTTTGATGCAGCATGGGAAGGTTGTGGCGTACGCATCAAGACAATTGAAGACCCATGAGAAGAATTACCCAACCCATGACTTGGAGCTTGCGGCTGTGATTTTCGCTTTGAAAATTTGGAGACACTACATTTTGGGCGGAAGGGTCGAAGTTTTCACGGATCATAAGAGTTTGAAGAATGTGTTCACGCAGAAGGAGCTTAATATGAGGCAACGTAGATGGTTGGAGCTGATGGCTGACTACGATCTTGATCTTAAGTACCATCCGAGGAAGGTTAGTGTCGTGCCGGATGCGCTCAGTTGGTTACCAGCAATTCAGATGTTGACTACGCAGAAGGAGCTCGTGGAAGACTTTCAAAGATTTGATTTGGAGGTTGTGCTACCGAATTCTTCGGGACAGTTGATGCAGCTGCAAGTACATTCGTCGTTGATCGAGAATATTAAAGCAGCGCAATCGCAGGATCCTAGATTGCAAAAGTTTTAAGAACAGGTTGAAGCCAGACTACGAACAGATTTATTGATCCATGAAGATGGTTCGTTGAGGTATGGTAGCCGTTTGTGTGTGCCAAAGGGAGATATTCGTGAAGAGCTTATGAAGGAGGCACACAGTTCAGCTTATTCCGTACATCCAGGAGGCACGAAGATGTACCGAGACTTACGACAGCAATTCTGGTGGGAAGGCATGAAACGGGAAATTGCTCGCTTTGTGGCAAAGTGCTTGGTGTGTCAGCAAGTTAAGGTTGAACATCAAAGGGTTGCTGATTTATTGCAACCACTTCTGATTCCTCAGTGGAAGTGGGAACATATAACCATGGATTTCGTAACGGCTCTACCGCGGAGTCCAAAAAGCAACAATGCAGTATGGGTGATTGTTGATCGTTTGACCAAAGCAGCTCATTTCATTCCTTTTCGGGTTGGTCAATCAACTGAAGCTTTGGCGGAGCGGTACATGCAGGAGGTTGTAAGATTGCATGGAGTACCGGTAAGCATCGTGTCCGATCGTGACACTCGGTTCTTATCGCACTTTTGGAGGAGTTTACAGGAAAGTTTGGGGACTCGATTGAAGTTTAGCACAGCTTATCATTCTCAAACTGATGGTCAGTCGGAGAGAACGATCCAAACTCTTGAAGATATGTTGAGAGAATGCATGTTGGACTTCAAGGGTTCTTAGGAGGATCATCTACATTTGGTGGAGTTTTCTTACAACAACAGTTTCCAGGCAACTATTCAGATGGCTCCGTTTGAAGCTTTGTATGGTCGCAAATGCCGTTCACCGGTTTGTTGGGACGATGTCGGTGAACGAAGATTGTTGGGACCAGATTTGGTTGTGCAGACAGTAGAAAAGGTTAACACTATCAGAAACCATATGAAAACAGCTCAAGACAGACAGAAGAGTTGGGCAGATACGTCGAGAAGACCTCTAGAGTTCGCCGTGGGTGATTTGGTATTCTTGAAGATATCACCGACTAGAGGGGTAATTCGTTTTGGAAGTCGAGGAAAGCTCAGTCCTCGATTCGTTGGACCCTTCGAGATCTTGGAGCGTGTTGGTGAGGTAGCGTATCGTTTGGCGTTACCGCAGTCCTTGGCGAATGTGCACGATGTGTTTCACATATCTCAACTCTGTAAGTATGTTCGGGATGAAACGCATGTACTGGATCACTCGGAGCTGACGGTACGAGAAGACTTGACTTTTGAGGAGCGACCGGTTGAAATTGTAGATCGAAGGGAAAAAGTTCTTAAGAACAAGGTTATCCCTCTTGTACTTGTTTCTTGGGGTAATCGCTCGCGTGGAGAGTCCACTTGGGAACGAGAAGATGAAATCCGGCAGAAGTTTCCTTATCTTTTCTTGTAGTTGTTTGTCATCTATCTTTTGTATTTTTGGAATTTCGAGGACGAAATTCTTTTGTAGTTGGGTATAATGTAACAACCGAGTTCAGTTCGACAAGTTTCTGTTACCGTATGCGTGTTGTGTGGCATTTATTTTATTTGACTGTTGCTAGTTATAAATTTTACCCCGACAATTCATTTCTGCATATAACAATCTAAGGCATCTAAAATGAAATTAAAAATACTTGTCATGGCCTGCTTGACACCCCTAACCCTGTGGTAGCGTCCTTGCACCATGTTCTCGTCCCGTCCAGTGAAACGGACGTGCTTGGACGGCTACGCGCACGTGCGTGCGTCCGTTCTTGGGGGTATACTTTTTAATTGAAAAACACTTCATTTTAATTTTTGGAACCCGCCAATAATTTTTATATTTCAAATTCAAATTTTTGGACCCGACCCGGACGCAATTTGGAAATATTGTGTATTTACGCCAAATCCTTTTTTTTATAAATTTTATACACCAGAAAATAATTTCCCTATTTTAAATCCCTTAAGAAAATCTTTTCCCCAACTCCCTCAGCCTATCACAGATTTTCCTTAACCAACGATTTTATTTTTTTAAAAACCCTCGAAATCTTTTACAAACTTCTCCCAACAATTTTTTCCATCATCCAATCACAACCCTCCTTTCCTCACCGCTGGCCCCACCATTTCTCTCTCTCTCTTCCTTTTCCCATTCTCTCTCTCCTTTTTTCCTATTCTCTCTCTTCCCCGTTTTCCCTCACCCCACTACGAGACGAAATCCTCTCTCCTTCCCCTCTCCTCTCGCTTCTCTCTCTCTCTCTCCTCTCGCGTCTCTCTCTCACTCCTCTCGCGGTGAGAAGAGATCTCGTCACCGCTCCCTCGCGTAGGCTCACCTCCCTTCTATATATATATATTCTTCTCCTTCTTCTTCTGTTATCAAAATTTAAACCTCTGCAAACTAAAAACCCTAACCCTAGCCGCTATCTTCCGACTCGAGCCCGACCTTGTCAACACCTCCATCTCACCTTCTCCTCCTCCTCCTCCTCGTCTCCAGTTTTCCCTTGCTCCCCCTTCCCGAGGCTGTTGCACCCTGCGTTAAATCCACAGCCGTGAACCCAACATCTCCGATCGTCACCAACGCCTCTGGTCGTTGCCGACGATCACCAGACCACCCTTGAACGCCCCAGTAAGCGCTTTCTCCATCTCATTCTTCCTTTTTCTTCTTTACTTGCTTCCCGAATATTTACTGTTATGGGTTCGTGAAGGGTTGCTACTGTTCACTGCCGGAGCTCCGTCGACGCAACCGACGATCTCGACCCCTCTACAGATCATCGTGAGCACCCTCTTCTCAATCCTCCTTCCCTTCTTTCTTCTTAAATTTCTTTCTCTTTTCTTGTATGCACTCTTGTATCGTGGATGTTCACTGTTTTGGTGTTTGGCCGGAATCCGACCGTGCCGGCGATGCTTCCCGACGATCCAGCGAGGAACCCTGACCCGTGTGGCTCCACTGTTGGTTGTTTGGGTTCATTCCGTGAACCGTGCGCACGTCGCGAGATTTCCCCGCCGACGCGTAACGTTCCGTTTTCCGTTTCGCGACCCGTCGAGGCAAGTTAATCTTGCTACATTCTATTTGAATCAGTTCTATACCTATTCTATATATGTAGCATACTTGTAGTTTGATTTTAGCACCCATGTATCGTTTTATGACATCTCGAGGTCCCGTTGCATCTATTTATAATATTTCAAATCTAGAAAATTGAAGGTAACCATTGCAATTAGTTTACCAAGCATACATGATCACATTTAAATGTTAATCACATACTCACCATTGTTTATTAGTTATACTACCCTTGTTATAGCTTTGCCCTATCGGACGACCGATCGCATACCTTTAGCTTTATTCACATTCAATTGCATCTCTAGATGGTTTTAATACATATTAATATGATTTCATCATTCACATGTGTTATACTTCATCGTTAAAAGTATTCCTTAAGCCAAACTGATAACCGTGCGTCTAATAATTTAACCTGTACCTATTTGCATGTCAGATTATTTCTGCCAGTTTATTGTTCTGATGGTATCCATACTCGATTATTTATAACCCTGATTATGCTAGCTGTGTATGAGCACACACAGGATATCTTTTACACCTTGACCTGACTCGCTACACACATATTGATTGACCTGATATAGTACCGTATACTACTTGACTTGATCTAATGTACCATGACTTGACCCGTTACTTGATTTCGTGTCCAATGCCAACAAACCTGACATGTAGTCCTCAAGGACCGTTCCGGTTGTCTATCCAGACAAGCCTGCTTTTACCTGATCATATGTTGGCATTAGTTCTTGATTACTGAATACCTAACTTGACATACATAACTTGGGGGTATGGGGAAATCAAAGGTGAAACCTGACTTGTAACTCAACAGTTCGATACCTGTTCTGATCAGTCTTATAGGCTAGGCCAGCCCCGGAGTGATGATGCTGACATCACTCGTCTGTACCTGCTACCTTTTACTGCCTAGCGGCATGTCTCGGTTCAGCCCGAGAGTCTGAGACAGTGGTCCCGGGCATGCACGGGATACTATTGAGTTACATCGATGATTCATCAATTTGATTTCAAAGACTTTAGAACAGAAAACCTGATAAAACAGTTTAGTTTACCCACTGCACACTACCCTACACTGCCCTGATTTATATTACTGTTACCCTTGCTTTTTATTCATGTCTATATTCGCATTGCCTGTTACTCTGTTCATATTTTATTACTTGATGACATGACGCTCTGACGTCTGGGTTTTGCATGGCCCAGATTCTGTACCGTTGCTGCAGTCCGAGCAGGAGTACTTCAGCCAACAGGCTGAGCTGTGAGTGTCAGCAGTAGTTAGTTCTTTTCTTTCCTGCATTTTTTTATTCCTGATGTGAGCCCGTATTATGGGACATACATTCCAGTTATTTTGTATTGGATCTTTTGCTTCCGCATTTTTATTATTCTTGACTCATGTTATCTTGGCTTATGGACATGTTGTTAGTTAGTGTTATTTTGTTCTTGATATCTCTACAACCGTAATGTGACTGTGGATGGATACTTCCTACCCACAGGTAGCATGGTTGGCTATGTCACGTGCCCAATTTAGCGTACTCTGGGAAGCGGGGCGTGACAGTATTCATGGATCCGAGCAAGACCGATAACTTTAACTGAAATTTAGAATACGTAGGGTGTGGGGGGTAGTTTAAGTATGAATCCGACGGAATCTCATGAGTCCCATACTTACATCACGAAATTACGAATTCACAAATGAGGGCCCGTGGTTCCTTACCCCTAGATTACAGCCCGTTGGTTTTGAGAACACTCCTGAGATACATTGGCATTCACACTTAAACTCATGTTAATTAGATTATCTTTACTGACCTCTTTAAGACACATTGACGGTATACTTCATGTTCACGATACCTTCACTACACGGCCAAGCTATACTTATTTGCTATGCTTATGTTACATTTCCATGCTTACATAGTGTAACACCCTAGTACAGTTATACGATATTAATTGGTATGTTAAAACTTGCTTTATATTTCTTGTACTTTATATTTCTTTTATTTTATTCTTTTGGGATGCGATCGATTCGAATAGTAGAGGTAGTTATCCGACCCGACCTGCATGTGTGAAAGCTAGTAGAGTGCCGGATTAATATTTTGTTTAATATTTATCGCAAACCAAATCCATGAGAATCTTGTATAAGTGTAAGTGTGTGTGTGTGTGTGTGTGTAATATCTAGTTTTTATGCACAATCTTTTGGTAGCCACAAGTTAAGGATAATCTATTTTGGTTAATTTCCATCGTATGGTTAAACATCCCATATCTTATTTTTTGCTTTTATTTATTACGTTTAAATCTCAGGATATGTAATACCAAATATTCGTTAAATGTAGATATATATTTAAAATTCTTTTTAATCTTATAGTTGGGGGTATAATTTATTTAAATTATATTCTTGCGTTATGGTTTAAAAGATTACGTATAAGTATTATTTTCCAAAATATAATTTCCGTGAGATTTTGGTAGAGATTGGCTGAATTTTGATATTATCTGTATGCTATTAGTTATAATTATATTATAATAAATATTTATAACTTAACTTATAACATATTATACACACACACACATATACTTTATATATTCGTTTTATAAACAAAACTTTCCATCTCTCTCTCTTCCCATCTCTTTCTATGTCTGTGTCTCTTTCTCCGTTCTCTCTCTCCCTCCTCCCCCGTTTTCCCCGATCTCATCCCCGAGCCCCAAACTGAAAGGTTATGCTAGTGCCCCGGCCAACTACCGTGGCCAAATGCGGAACAATTTTTTTCTAACGATTAGAACATGGCACTAGAATAACCTTTAACCCGGATCTTTTCATAAACCTATCTAGCAAAACTAAAGTGTTGCTATCTACTATGAAAGAAGTCTCACCAAACGATCCAAGTCATTCGATCTTCTTTCCTCATCATGTGCTCCTAGTGGCCATCTTGAACATGCTTGATCTCCATTTCCGGCTCCATCGGTCCTCCGGGATCGAGCTTGTTCTCCGGCCTTCCTTTGTCGTAGATGATCCACCCGAAAGATATGATCCATGGTTTTAGCTCCACACTATATGTCAAGTGGAGAAACTAGAGAACTTGGGTTGTTAAACCAAGTAGTCTAGAATGTAGTGTGATGATCTAAGTGTTTTGCTATCTCTTTCTTACCTCTTCACTTGTATCTCAACGCATGAGAAGGGTAGTGAAGAGGAAGATGATGAAGGTGGAGGAAACTTAAGAGGAGGGAGGAGATGAAGAAAAATGGGAGCTCAAGAAAATAATGAAGCATGCAAGTAAGAGAAAATCAACACAATGATTTTGTGTATAAATTTTTTGAATAAACAATCAACAACCATATTTCAATAGTAACTATAAATGAATTAAAAATTCATTTGTTAACTATTGAAGCATGGTTATCACCATTCTTCCCATACCTCACACTTTACATCTCATTTCCATTTATCAAATAAATGGAAAAAGCATAATGTGGTGGCCACCTTCTAGAAGGTAATCTGTAATAAAATACGGATTACAGTCTGCTGTATATATATACCTGCATTCGGATAAAAACACGAATGCCTAAAAAGATAGAATAACACGAAGAACGTAATATTAGAATATACATATCGAAATACATATATGTAAATAATCAAATCAATACCTGATTTAATTATCTGGCTCAAACCCGAGCCGGCTAGTATTACCAACTGCCTGATCAAAAGTCCGGGTACAAAGTACATCTATCAATCGGAACCCTACACATATCCAATACGGCTACTACATCATTTCACCTGAATAAGGGAAACCCTCTGTGTGGACTCTAAAAACTCGACAGTACGCCGGCAGTGAGTTACTGGATAAATCTATAACCACAAGTACGTCAGCGGCACTAGCTGTACGTAACGGCTACCCGGGTACCTATCGAAAAGGAAGGCCGACGAGCAAACTCATCCGGATCCCTACCGAGCCTATCTGTGACAATCTCCGTATAGTCCGGTCTTTTCGTCTGAGAGTATCGCATACCGGGTCTAGGGGGTGGTAAACGTCAGACCCTGATAACCTGGTAATTCGTGCTGATGCGGCTCAGGACCAATCCGGGAAACTACTGATCAACCTATCAGTAAATCCCAACTGCCTTGGCCAAGGTCTTATGGTCCTGACCAATCAAACAAAGTGCGATATCGACTCCCAATACCGGGAGAGACGAATTCCCGACAATCGCTCACTGCCTCTATGTGGCTCGGGACTGTACCCAACCAAGACCTGTTTGTACGACTCAGTAGAGCCATGGTAGGGTAGTGATCAAAGCACAGTGGGAACTCACACGAGACAAATGACGATCTCAGGTCTAAAGACTAACCTGTACTCATGTCACCTGAGAACTTCCATCTGACGATAGATATAGTACCATTTGGAAGTTCTCGGTGAATCCGTCCGGTGTACTCACCCCCAGTGAGCACCTGTATACGATCTTAGGTCTAAAGACCAATGGTTGCGGGACCAAACCATCGCTCCTCGTTGGGGGTCTAGAAATGTATATACTAGTCTACTTCGGAATATCGATGCCCAGTTTCGATACTCCCACGACTAGGGACCATTTAAGAATGTGCGTACCGACTACCCAGCTCCCACAAGTATGATCACCATCACAACGCAGGTAGTCTAGCAATGATCCTACGGGCTTTATCAACATGTATAAAAGATATGTAATAGCAAGTAAAACATGCACATGTTAAGATAAAAACAAACCGGATAGCATACTATCATATCGAGTAAAACTGTCCTGTACATATATATGTCCAAGCATCCATATGTATACATATACAATAATTGCCTCTAGTGTATACATATCCAACAATCTCCCACTTGCACTAAGGCCATATATTGGCGTTCCGAGTATCCAACGTCTACTCTAGGGCCAGCTGTTGGCGTACCGCATACTCAACATCTCAAAAACTCTCTCGAACTGTACTTGAGGAAGGGCCTTGGTGAATGGATCCGCGGTGTTGTCTTTTGTATCCATTCTCCGGACCTCGATCTTTTGGCGATCTACGATCTCCCTGATCAGGTGATACCGCCTTAAAGATGTGCCTAGATTTCTGATGGGACCGTGGTTCCTTCGCTAAAGCTATAGCCCCATTGTTATCGCAATACAAAGGTATTGGGTCAACAATAGATGGAACAACCTGAAGTTCACTAATGAACTTTTTTATCCAGACCGCCTCTTTTGCGGCATTGCTCGTAGCAATGTATTCACCCTCCATCATCGAGTCAGCGATGGTATCCTGTTTGGAGCTCTTCCAACACACCGCCCCTCCGTTGAGAGTAAACACAAAATCCAAGACAGATTTGTTGTCATCCTTGTCACTCTGGAAGCCCGAATCGGTAAAGAACTCGACCTTCAGGTCTCCACTGCCGTAAACCAAGAACATTCCCTTAGTCCTTCTCAGGTATTTGAGAATGTTCTTTACTGTCCAGTGGTCCTCACCTGGGTTTGACTGATACCTGCTCACCACGCTCAGCGCATAAGCTACATCTGGCCTTGTATATAGCATTGCATACATTATAGATCCTACCGCCGAAGCGTAGGGTATAGTGCTCATGCGAACCCTCTCCTCATCAGTCTTGGGAGACATCTCCTTGGAGAGGATGATTTCGTGCAATGCGGGTATGTTACCGCGCTTGGAATCTTCCATACTAAATCTCTTTAGTATGGTCTCTATGTACCTGGACTGCGAGAGTCCTAATAATCTCTTGGATCTATCTCTGTAGATCTTGATCCCCAGAATGCACGAGGCATCATCCAAGTCCTTCATGGAGAACTTTTGTGACAAGAATAGCTTGACCGATTGTAACATAAGAATGTCATTTCCTATCAAAAGGATGTCGTCCACGTACAAGACTAGGAACACGACAGTTCTGCCTACAATTTTCTTATATATACAAGGCTCATCCTCATTTTTGATGAAGTCAAATCCCTTGACTGTTTCATCAAAACAGATGTTCCAGCTCTGCGATGCCTACTTTAATCCATAAATGGATTTAAGAAACTTGCACACTTTCCCGCTGCTCCCACTGTCTACGAAACCTTCCGGCTGATCCATATAAACACACTCTTCTAAACTTCCGTTTAAAAAGGCCGTCTTTAAGTCCATCTGCCAGATCTCATAGTCATGGAAGGCAGCAATGGCAAATAGGATTCGAATGGATTTGAGCATAGCTACTGGAGAAAAGGTTTCGTCATAGTCCACACCTGGTCTTTGACGAAAACCTTTTGCAACAAGTCCAGCCTTATAGGTTTCCACCCGCCCATCTACACCAAATTTCCTTTTGTAGATCCATTTGCATCCAACAGGTTTTACCCTAGGTGGAGCAATATCGAAGGTCCACACTTTATTGGCGTACATGGACTCTATTTCGGATCGCATAACATCCAGCCACTTATCAGAGTCCCTACTGATAATGACTTGCCTGAAACTAGTAGGATCATCCTCTTCTAAGATGCAATCCTCTCGATCCCCATCTATGAGAAAACTGTAGTATCTCTCGGGCGGATGAGAAATCCTACTAGATCCGCGGAGTGGCTGAGGATCGTCTGGGGTTATTGCATCTTGAGGTTCCACCACATCTTTAGTTAAAGTTTGTCCCTCTGGAATTTCTTTCAGTTCTACCGCGCTCTCATTTATTTCTTTTGCAAGAAATTGCCACTCTAAAAAGATGGCGTGCTGAGCAACAAACACCTTCTATTCCTCGGTGTAGTAGAACAGATATCCATTTGAATGTCTGGGATATCCTACAAACTTACATAGAACTGACCGTGCCTGAAGTTTGTCCGGATTCTGGTTTTTCACATAGATCGGACAACCCCATATCTTAACCCTTTTAAGACATAGTTTCTTTCCACTCCATTTTCATATGGAGTCTTAGGCACATATTTGGATGGGACCTGATTCAATAGATACGCTGATGTTTCAAGCGCAAGTCCCCAGAATGAAAGAGGTAACTCAGCACCACTCATCATGGAGCGAACCATATCCAATAGGGTACGATTCCTCCGCTCCGATACACCGTTCTGCTGTGGAGTATATGGAAGAGTAAGTTGAGAGAGAATACCATTCTCTTTTAGAAAGACCCGGAATTTCGTACTTAAGTACTCTCCTGCTCTATCAGATTGGAGGATCTTGATACTTTTGCCGATCTGGTTCTCTACTTCATTCTTATATTCCTTGAATTTCTCAAAAGCATTAGATTTGTGTTTCATAAGATACACATACCTGAATTTAGAGAGATCGTCAGTGAATGTGATGAAGTACGAGAACCCACCTATCACGGCCCAAATTTAGGCACGTGACTGACATTTAAACCACGTGACGTCAACAGGCGTAACACAACTTAAGTAAGCCGAAAACCCAGAAATATAAACCATCATAAGAAGTAAGTAATAAAAACAATGTTAAAAATATTTGGAAATCTCAAGTAAAAACCTTAAAGCTTAAGTTTATTTTCTTAAAAATTTCGGCAGCACCTCCTTTGTAAAAAGTAGCCCCGAAACGGGTACAAACATAGGATATAAATAAAGCATCCCTAAACGGGAGCAAATCACGCCTAAAGGCGGAACAACCACCACAAGCATATATATGATGCTGTAGCGAAGAAATAGACAATATAAATGAAAAACAGCATAAAGAGGTAAAACTACATATAAAGGCCAGCTTACACGAGCACGATATCCAGAGTCACAAAATATACAATATCGATTCTCACAACTCGTCTCTAAGTCAATACATGAAAGTGGTAGATGGAGAGTACTAGATATAATGAGATATACAATGGATATAATCGGATAACCACAACCCACCTATAGCAAAAAGGCTCACGGCCAACCATAGCGGTATCCGCTGAAAAAGATACAATAAAAAGCCTTGCCGCGACTACTCTGAGGGTCAAGCCTGCAAAACACTGTGGCACAACGGGGGTGAGTTGCCAACTCGTGAATAGTAAGTAACATCATACAGATAATCCCAGGTATGCACGAACAACGATAATCTATAACATGCAATCTGATAGCATAAGTATGGTAATATGGATATGCAACAATTATGATCAAGGTACTCCATCAGGTACTACAAATACATGAAACAATGCATATCTAATAACTACTGAGTATGGGATAAAATATATCATCATCAATGAATCATCATCGTGGAAAAACCCGGTGTCCATCAACGACACCCCAAATCCCAATACCTCAGGCGCCGTCACTCTGATCAGCCCTCATATCCGTAAATCTCATGGAACCTGAGTGCCCAATATCGACACTTGAAACATCATGAAAACCCGTGTCCAACATCGACACGTAAATCCACATAACTCGTGCTCCGTCAGTCCGGATCGGCCCATGGGCTCCGTCAGTCCGGATCGGCCTATATCCATCTCACGACTCTGGTCGGTATCCTCCGGATAACCGCCAGGTCCAACCAATCACCGGTAGGTAGTAGTCTCTCTGCCAGGCTCATCCTCTACTGCACAACATCCCTTTCTTGCCCCGGGGTACCATACCGGGTCCACCATGAACCCACAAACGGATCATCCATCTTCTCGAATCGGGTTTCTAACACAAGTCTCAGAACCGAGAAAACTCATGGTGGGCGCATCGAAATATCATATCAAGAGAAACCGGGTTTTCAAAACAATGCATACTTTCTTGAAATATCCTCACGGTTATCAAATCCATAAATCACATGAAATCCGTATCTCAATGCGTAAATCCATGAAATATGATGTATGTAACATAGAACAGTAATATGAGCATATCAAGGGAAAGCCGCTCTTTTAAATGAATCAAGTTTTAAATATATCATGTGGTTCCCAATTTCTCCAAAATGCAACATCATATAAAGGTGTACATGTAACTATAGCAAGGTATGGGTGTATACATGTAAGTATGTATGCATGATGCATTTCATATGCGCAATAGAACAAGAATCAACGTCTCAATGTCAATAATGAATACAATACCACATAGGTGTATATGTTGTGCGTGCCATGGCAATTACCAACGCTGTGTGTGTAGCATACAATTTAGTGCTCGTGCAACATGAACCGTCAGTAATGGTGCAGTGTCCACTAGGTACTAAGTCAAAGCACAACAAGTAATGGTATGCAATGATGCTCATGCACAATCAACATATATGCATATAAACATGCGGCTATAATATCATATCTAGCCCTGACGCTTAACGCCATACGGGCGATTTTCCCGTAAATGTTAAATCTACTCACCGATGATCTCGAGCTAGGTAAATCCAACCACCTGCTTTCCTTTCTTCGTAGCGTCCGAAGTCCCCGCCTGTGATCCTATTAATACACAACACATAACAAGTGTATCTTAGAAACCGTTCAAATATACACACAAACTATGTTTTGATCGACGCATCATCTTCAACAAACTCTCAAGTGTTCGCTTAGTGGCTAACGAGTGTAGCGACATCCTAAATCAAACCTAAGTGCATCAAGCTACACCAAGAACGCGAACCATATCGGATATCGTAACGCGCGTAGTCGAAACACTAAAATTAAGCAAAGTGTTCCCAGATTTTGCCTACAGTCAACACTAAAAAAATCAAGCAGTACCAAACACCCCAAAATACCTACAGACAGCTACCCTCCAAACCACAACCCCCCAGTCCCTAAGAAATTCGGTGTCGCCGGAAATTCATCAATTGTCGCCGGCCAAAACAGGTTGGATTGGGTTCGGGTTTCAGGTGAACACTTAGGGCCTCTAGTACAACACTACCACACTGCTAGATTTTACAGTAACAACTCGTGGTGATAGCAGATTACAGTGACTCCAAATTGCGATATGTGCACAAAACTATATCTTTAGGGTTCTAAACAACAACTACTAAGGAACACAACATCCTAACATCCTATTTAACAGTTAGAGATCATTACCTTTCCACACTTGCTCAAAAATCCTAACTTTCCATACTCCAAGTCATCTTAGTGGCTTAACTTGACTTTGTGAAGAGTTTTGGTGAGGTTTAGTGGAGATTTTGCTTGGGTTTGTGATGAATTGGTTAGGTTTCAGTTTGAGCGGAGAGAAAAATGAGATGAAGGAATAAGTGAGAATGAGAGAATGAGAAAAGAAATGAGGGAGTGTATGAGTGAGGGATGAGGAAATGAGGGTGTGAGGTTAGAGAGTGAACCATGCCCATTCTCTCTCCTTATTAAATGCTCCCCATGCTTGCCCATTCCTCATCATTCCTTCACAATTCAACCCCCCCTCTCTCAAGTCAACCCAATTCAAACCCTTTTTATTTTTAAAACTAAATAATTAAGTGCAAGGTTAACATGGCATGAAATTAACTTAAGGTGCCATGGCTACTTAACCATGGTTAACCCCAATTAACCCCAGGTTAACATGCACAAGTGTGTGCAAGCCCAAAATAAATAATAATAAAATATTAATTAATTTTTATAAAATATGTGAAAACTATTTTGGTTAACTTTTTATTAAAAACTCGCATTATCGCTTAATTAACACCAATCGCATTCTAAGGTGTTACAATCTTCCCCCCTTAAAGAAATTCGGTCTCCGAATTTAAAAATCTTACTATGCGTACTTTCAAAGAGATGAGGGAATTTCTTCCGCATCTCGCTCTCGGCCTCCCAAGTGACCTCTTCACTATTCGTGTCATGCCAAAGAACCTTCACAGATGGCAAGACCTTTGATCGAAGTTTCTTCACATGCCGATCCAATATAACTACCGGCTGCTCGGTGAACGAAAGATCGCGCTCTAGCTGAACGGTCTGGTGTTGAATATGTGAGAAGGGTCATGAAGGTACTTGCGAAGTATTGATACATGGAATACGGAGTGAACATCCGGAAAACTGGATGGATGTGCCAAACGATAGGCAACGGTACCAACTCGCTCAAGGATCTCAAAAGTACCTACAAATCTGTGACTGAGCTTCACTTTCTTCCCAAATCTTATCACGCCCTTCATCGGAGAAATCAGTAGGAATACATGTTCCCTTACTGTGAACTCGAGCCTACGACGACGATGGTCGGCATAAGACTTCTGTCTGCACTGGGCTGCTCTCATCCTATCTTGAATCTACTGGATCTTCTCCATAGTCTCTTGAACTAGCTGGGGTCCCAATATCTTGCTCTCGCTGAGTTCGGTCCAACAGACTGGCGATCGACACTTTCTACCATACAAAGTCTCAAAAGGTGCCATCTAAATCGTCTCCTGATAACTGTTATTGTAGGAGAACTCTATCAATGGCAAGTGACGATCCCAACTGCCACCAAAATCAAGCACGCATGCACGAAACATATCCTCCAGAGTCTGTATAGTCCGCTCTGACTGACCATCGGTCTGCGGATAGAAAGCGGTGCTAAAACTCAATCGGGTACCCAAAGCTTCCTGAAACTTCTGCCAAAGACGGCTAGTGAACTGGGTGCCCCTGTCGGATATGATGCATATGGGAACTCCATGCAAACGCACAATCTCATCAATATACAACTGAGCATACTGAGCATAACCGAAAGTGGTCTTCACTGGAAGGAAGTGAGCCGCTTTTTTCAACTGGTCAACAATCACCCAAATGGAGTCATACCCTCGACTGGACCTGGGTAGACCCACAACGAAATCCATGGAGATCAGTTCCCATTTCCACTCCGGAACGGGTAAAGGCTGCAACTCTCCTGCCGATCTCTGATGCTCATCCTTGACTTGTTGACAAGTCAAGCACCTCGAAACGAAATCCGAAACATCACTCTTCATACCTGCCCACCAGTAGGTATCTTTCAAGTTACGATACATCTTGGTGGAACCTGGGTGAACACTATAAGCTGACTGATGTGCCTGCTCTAGGATCTCGCATCTCAACCTATCAGTATCAGGTACACACAAATGAGTCCCGAAACGTAGCACACCCTGGTCATCAATTAAGAACTACGAATCTCTATCCTGCCGAGCATGCTCCAGAATCTCAAACAAATGGGTATCATCGGGCTGTGCCTCACGAATACGAGCAAGTAGAAGTGGACGGGCACGGACATGAGCAAGCTGTCCCCCAGTGGAAGTGAACTCAAACTGTAATCCGCTGTCGCACAAGACCTGCCAATCTGTAGAAGACTGTCTCTGTACTGCGCTCAACTGGGACAAGCTACCCCCGGGCCTACGACTCAAAGTATTGGCTACCATATCCGTCTTGCCCAGGTGATAAAGGATCTCACAATCATAATCCTTCACAAGCTCCATCCAACGGCGCTGTCTCAAATTCAGATCCCGCTGCTGGAAGATGTACTTTAAGCTCTGGTGGTCTGTGAAAATCTGACACGACTCCCCGTACAATTAGTGTCTCCAAATCTTAAGCGCAAAGACCACCGCGGCCATCTCAAGATCATGAGTGGGATAATTCTGCTCGTGCTTCTTCAACTGCTGGGAAGCATAAGCGATAACTCTATCATGCTGTATCAATATACAATCGAGCCCCACTCGAGAAGCATCACAGTAAATGACAAAGCCGCCCGATCCAGAAGGAAAAGATAAAACTGGTGCAGTCGTCAACCGAGTCTTCAACCGCTAAAAACTCAGCTCGCATATCTCAGTCCAAAGAAAAGAAACCCCCTTCCTGGTCAGTCCGGTTAGCGGTACAGCGATATTCGAGAAGTCCTGCACGAAATGGCGGTAATAACTGGCTAAGCCCAAAAAGCTACGGACCTCTGTCACTGATACAGGTCTGGGCCAAAGCTGTCCGGCCTCGATCTTCCTTGGGTCCATACGAATACTGTCTCCTGTAACTACATGACCCAGGAAGTCAACACTATCAAGCCAGAAGGCACACTTCAAGAATTTAGCAAACAGCTGGTGCTCTCTTAATGTTTGCAAAGCAATCCTCAAGTGTTGCTCATGCTCCTCTCGACTCTTGGAATAAACCAGAATGTCATCAATAAACACAATAATAAACTGGTCGAGGAACGACTTGAAAATCTGGTTCATCAAATCCATGAACGCTGCTGGGGAATTGGTGAGTCCGAACGACATCACCAAAAACTCATAATGCCCGTAGCGCGTACGAAAAGCAGTCTTCGGAATGTCATCATTCCGAACCCGCAACTGATGATAACCTGATCTCAAATCAATCTTGGAAAAATGACCCGCACCCTGGAGCTGATCGAACAAATCGTCAATGCGAGGTAAATGATACCTATTCCGCACCGTAACTCGGTTCAATTGACGATAATCAATGTACAACCTCAAACTGCCGTCCTTCTTCTTGACGAATAGAACAGGAGCTCCCCAAGGCGAAACACTCGGACGTACAAGTCCCCTATCAAGCAACTCTTGCAGTTGATCCTTAAGCTCCTTAAGCTCCGCCGGGGTCATCCGGTAAGGCGGTATAGAAATAGGCCCCATGCCGGGGATCAAATCAATGCAAAACTGAATCTCACGCTCTGGCGACAATCCAGGCAACTCATCAGGAAAAACGTCGGGAAACTCTCTCATGATAGGAACCTGGTCCAACGAATCTACTGTGGCTCCAGTATCGGGTATGAAAGCTAAGAATCCTCGACATCCCCTCCTCAAAAGCCGACTAGCACAAAGGGCTGAAATCAAACTGTGAGGGGCGGCACCACAGCCCTCCCGCACAACAAGAACTGACTCGCCGGGAAAACAAAATCTGACTGTTTTCTCACGGCAGTCCATGGACACATAGCAAGTAGCTAACCAGTCCATGCTTAGGAGAACGTCGAAGTCCAACATCTCGAGAAGGATCAAGTCGATGGACGAATCTCTATCTCCAATACGAACGACACATGGCCGAAACACATGTCGCGCAACAAAAGACTCGCCAACAGGAGTAGTCACGACAAGCGGCTGATCTAGCAAACACGACTCTCGGCCCAACTTCGGCACGAAGTGTGTAGAAACATACGAGTGCGTAGATCCCGGATCAAACAAAACACGTGCATCGAAGGAACATGCTGAAAGAGTACCTGAAACCATTGCATTGGACGCCTGCGCGTCCTAATGAGTCAAAGCAAATACTCGAGCCTGCCCTCTACCGGCAACTGGCTATCCTCCGTCTCTGCCACCCCGTCCTCTCTGAACAAACCCTCCACGACCATGACCTCTCTGAGCATAAGTCTAACACGGAGCAACAACAGGCGTAAGAGGCAACGCTCTTGGAGGTGGAGAAGGTGGTAAGGTAATATGTGATATGGCTGCCTCGTCCTCACGTGGCTCAGTACAATCTCTGACGTGATGATAAAAACTCCCGCACCGGAAACATCCAGACGATGACTGCTGACCCTCCTGGGGATAAGAGCTGAATAACTGTCCTCGTCCCAAGCCTCTGCTACTCCTACGACCTGAACGAAATCTGTCGTGGCGTCTAAATATCTGTCTCCGGGCTGATACACCAGTACAAACCCTCTTCGGTTCTGGAACGATCGACGTCTCGGAAAGACGCTCCTCAACCAGTAGGGCTGCGTCCACTGCGGCTACATATGTGTTACAATGCTGGGCGCTGATAGCGAGGAACAATTGGGTAAGCAGGCCTCGCATAAATCTCTTGATCCGCATCTCCTCAGTGTCTACCAAATATGCATCATACACAGATAGCTGGGTAAATTGAACATCGTACTCTGCCACCGTCATACCCGGAGTCTGGCGCAACGACTCAAAACTGCGAGCTCGAGCATCCCTGACGCTCTGTGGAAGAAAACGGGCAAGAAAAACCGTCACGAACTCAGCCCAGGTCATTGGAGAAAGACCTATGGCTCTGCCCTTCTCTAAAGACTCGAACCAAGTCTGGGCAAGACCCTCCAGATGAAAACTCGCGAACTCTACCCATCTCGCGTCGGAGCATCTCAGCGAACGACAGATCCTGGCCATCCGATCGATAAACGACTGGGGATCCTCAGCTGCATCAGTGTCGGTGAAAACCGAATGCTTCAACCTTATGAACTCAGATAATGATACGGTGATAACCTCCGTAGCTGTAGGTACGACTGCCTGAACTGTAGGCACCATCACGGTTCCCGTGACAGGTAGGACAACCTCCTGTCTCTGCGCTCGACTAGCCTCAACTAACGATCCCATCATCTGGCACAAATCCTGCATACCGATCTCTAACCTAGTAATACGATCTATCGAAGGTGGATCAATATGCTCCTGTGGAATAGGCGCACCGCCCCGGTCAGTCATTGTCTCTGACGAGCCTACCCTGACCTCGGCTCTCGCTGTCGCTCTCTGCGCCCTCGTAGTCTTCGGCGGCATAATGGCTGGAAATAAAAATAGGATTCGATAAGAACATAGAAATTGAATCACAAGGATGCATATAATTACGGAAGGAATTTCAACCAACAAGTCCTAAGGTCACTTAGGCGGAGTACCGTATCGTAAGTATGCCGCGGAACATACACACGCTACTTCACTTTGCTTAAACTACCTACTCCATCATACCAAGGTCATCCTACACTCCGAAAGGTAAAACCTAGCGCTCTGATACCAACTTTGTCACGACCCAAATTTAGGCACGTGACCGGCATTTAAACCACGTGACGTCAACAGGCGTAACGCAATTTAAGTAAGCCGAAAACCCAGAAATCTAAACCATTATAAGAAGTAAGTGATAAAAAAATTGTTAAAAACATTTGGAAATCTCAAGTAAAAACCTTAAAGCTTAAGTTTATTTTCTTAAAAATTTCGGCAGCACCTCCTTTGTAAAAAGTAGCCCCGAAACGGGTACAAACATAGGATATAAATAAAGCATCCCCAAACGGGAGCAAATCACGCCCAATGGCGGAAACAACCACCACAAGCATATATACGACGCCGTAGCGAAGAAATAGACAATATAAATGAAAAACAGTATAAAGAGGTAAAACTACATATAAAGGCCGGCTTACATGAGCACGACACCCAGAGTCACAAAATATACAATATCGATCCTCACAACTCGTCTCTAAGTCAATACATGAAAGTAGTAGATGGAGAGTACTAGATATAATGAGATATACAATGGATATAATCGGATAACCGCAACCCACCTACAGCAAAAAAGCCCACTGCTAACTGTAGCGGTATCCGCTGAAAAAGATACAATAAAAAGCCCTGCCACGACTACTCTGAGGGTCAAGCCTGCAAAATACTGTGGCATAACGGGGGTGAGTTGCCAACTCGTGAATAGTAAGTAAAATCATGCAGATAATCGTAGGTATGCACGAACAACGATAATCTATAACATGCAATCTGATAGCATAAGTATGGTAATATGGATATGCAACAATTATGATCAAGGTACTCCATCAGGTACTACAAATACATAAGACAATGCATATCTAATAACTACTGAGTATGGGATAAAACATATCATCATCAATGAATCATCATCATGGAAAAATCCGGTGTCCATCAACGACACCCCAAATCCCAATACCTCAGGCACCGTCACTCTGATCGGCCCTCATATCCGTAAATCTCATGGAACCTGAGTGCCCAATATCGATACTCGAAACATCATGAAAACCCGTGTCCAACATCGACACGTAAATCCACATAACTCGGGCTCCGTCAGTCCGGATCGGCCCACGGGCTCCGTCAGTCCGGATCGGTCCATATCCATCTCACGACTCCGGTCGGTATCCTCCGGATAACCGTCAGGTCCAACCAATCACTGGTAGGTAGTAGTCCCTCTACCAGGCTCATCGCCTACTGCACAACATCCCTTTCTTACCCCGGGGTACCATACCGAGTCCACCATGAACCCGCAAACAGATCTTCCATCTCCTTGAATCGGGTTTCTAACACAAGTCTCAGAACCGAGAAAACTCATGGTGGACGCATCGAAATATCATATAAAGAGAAACTGGGTTTTCAAAATAATGCATACTTTCTTGAAATATTCCCATGGTTCTCAAATCCATAAATCACATGAAATCCGTATCTCAATGCGTAAATCCATGAAATATGATGTATGCAACATATAACATTAATATGAGCATATCAAGGGAAAGCCGCTCTTTTAAATGAATCAAGTTTTAAATATATCACGTGGTTCCCAATTTCTCCAAAATCAAATGCGATATCATATAAAGGTGTACATGTAACTATAGCAAGGTATAGGTGTATACATGTAAGTATGTATGCATGATGCATTTCATATGCGCAATAGAACAAGAATCAACGTTTCAATGTTAATAACAAATACAATACCACATAGGTGTATATGTTGTGCGTGTCATGGCAATTACCAACGGTGTGTGTAGCATACAATTTAGTGCTCGTGCAATATGAACCGTCAGTAATGGTGCAGTGTCCACTAGGTACTAAGTCAAAGCACAACAAGTAATGGTATGCAATGATACTCATGCACAATTAACATATATGCATATAAACATGCGGCTATAATATCATATCTAGCCTTAACGCTTAACGCCATACGGGCGATTTCCCCGTAGATCTTAAATCTACTCACCGATGATCTCGGGCTAGGTAAATCCAACCACCTACTTTCCTTTCTTCGTAGCGTTCGAAGTCCCCGCCCGCGATCCTATTAACACACAATACATAACAAGTGTATCTTAGAAACCGTTCAAATATACACACAAACTACGTTTTGGTCGACGCATCGTCTCCAACAAACTCTCAAGTGTTCGCTTAGTGGCTAACGAATGTAGCGACATCCTAAATCAAACCTAAGTGCAGCAACCTACACCAAGAACGCGAATCGTGTCGGATATCATAACGCGCATAGTCGAAACACTAAAATTAAGCAAAGTGTTTCCAAATTTCGCCTACATTCAACACTAAAAAATCAAGCAGTACCAAACACCCCAAAATACTTACAGACAGCTACCCTCCAAACCACAACCCCCCAGTCCCTAAGAAATCCGGTGTCACCGGAAATTCATCAATTGTCGCCGACCAAAACAGGTTGGATTGGGTTCGGGTTTCAGGTAAACACTTAAGGCCTCTAGTACAACACTACCACACTGCTAGATTTTACAGTAACAACTCGTGGTGATTACAGATTACAGTGACCTCAAAATGACACTAAAAATGCGATATGTGCACAAAACTATATCTTTAAGGTTCTAAATAACAACTACTAAGCAACACAATATCCTAACATTCTATTTAACAGTTAGAGATCATTACCTTTCCACACTTGCTCAAAAACCATAACTTTCCATGCTCCAAGTCATCTTAGTGGCTTAATTTGACTTTATGAAGGGTTTTAGTGAGGTTTAGTGGAGATTTTGCTTAAGTTTGTGATGAATTGGTTAGGCTTTAGTTTGAGGGGAGAGGAAAATGAGATGAAGGAATAAGTGAGAATGAGAGAATGAGAAGAGAAATGAGGGAGTGTATGCGTGAGGGATGAGGAAATGAGGGTGTGAGGTTAGAGAGTGAACCATGCCCATTCTCTCTCCTCATTAAATGCT
This sequence comes from Agapanthus africanus, assembly GCA_030015575.1. NCBI lineage: Eukaryota > Viridiplantae > Streptophyta > Magnoliopsida > Asparagales > Amaryllidaceae > Agapanthus > Agapanthus africanus. Next base: position 107,409,623 of record CM057338.1, on the reverse strand, counting down.
CCCCAGGCTTGCCTATTCCTCATCATTCCTTCACAATTCAACCCTTCTCTCTCTCAAGTCAACCCAATTCAAACCCTTTTTATTTTTAAAACTAAATAATTAAGTGCAAGGTTAACATGGCATGAAATTAACTTAGGGTGCCATGGCTACTTAACCATGGCTAACACCATTTAACCCTAGGTTAACATGCACAAGTGTGTGCAAGCCCAAAATAAATAAATAATAAAATATTAATTAATTTTTATAAAATATGTGAAAACTATTTTGGTTAACTTTTTATTAAAAACCCGCATCATCGCTTAATTAACACTAATCGCATTCTAAGGTGTTACACCACCCCATGCATGTATAGACATTGGACCATATACATCACTGTGTATGAGTCCCAAGAGCTCTGCCGCTCTTTCTCCGTGTCCGGTGAATGGAGATTTAGTCATTTTTCTTTTGAGATAAGACTGACAAGTTTCATAAGATAAGAATTCGAACGTATTCAAATATCCATTTTTGTACAACTTACTTGGTCTTTTCTCTCCGATATGACCAAGTCTACAATGCCACAAGTAAGATTCGTTCGTATTTGAACTCTTTCTCTTGCGTGCGTTTTGTATATTGAAAACTGCGTTTTGATTTAGAATATAGATACCATTACACAGTGTACCTTCTGCAACCATTACCTGATTAAGGTAGATGGTCATGATATTTCTATCAAGAACAAACTTATATCCATCTTTATTAAGTAAAGAAACTGATATGATGTTGCAAACCATGGAAGGTATATAGTAGCAATTGTTCAAAATCATAGTGTTGCCTCTTGGCAATATTAGGTGATATTCACCGACGGCAACAGCATCAATTTGTGCTCCATTCCCTACTCTGAGGGACATATCATCTGGTCCAACTATCATAGTTTTCCTCAGTCCCTGTAATAAATTACAGATATGATATCCTGATCCGGTATCTAGTACCCAGGAGGTAGGACTGACCGAAAAACAGTTCTCAATAACAAAAGCACATGAAGAAGACGCAATAGTGTGCTTCTTCTTCGTTGGGGTCATCAAGGAATTCATGGAATCCTCTTTCCCTAGTTCATACTCATGACCGTTATCATAAGTTAGAGCTAAACCGATGTTCCCCAGCCTCGAATAAGAATTCAGATCGGTCAAGCGATACATTTTATTATCTTGATTAGGGCGTGAAATGGTTGCTACCTGGAGAGAAGAAAAGAAACACTCAGCGTGCGCTCTTGCAAGATTAGATTGGTTATTGATTTATCGAACCAGGATGGCTCCCACTGTTTCCTCAAATTCTTCTTCAAATCTTAAAAGAAGAACTAGTCAAGATTAATCGCACGTCACAATTCTTGCTTAACTTTTCAGCCAGGCTAGTGTCGGTACTTCGAGGGAGGTTTTCCAATGCTTTCGCGAAATTTCTTAATTACATAACCTCTTTTTCCTGGAGGCGTAGCCCCGCTAACACCGTTCTAGACACCTACTTGGTTTATAGCATTGATTGTTAGGTAAGATAATCTCCCGAGAGTAATCCTACTCATCAATAGGATCGGGATCCAACTATCATTGTGTGATGCACTAGATGGAATCCACTCTAGTCATCACACTCCAGAAGGTATGCTAAATCTGCAAGTTTCCTGTATATTTTAAACTCTCGATGTGGTTTTTGCCCCAAGCGGCTTCATGACCTTGACAGAGGTCAACATATCATAAGTCGCAAGTCAAGTTCAACTCGTCATTGTCCTGGATTAATTTAGACCCACCCGCACAAGCTCTTGACAGAGGTTAAAATGACCGTGCGACTGTCCTAAATAATCGCATATCTATGCAACAAACAGGCATTACTTAGCTACCATTCACTATGCCTTGACAGAGGTCAACATACACAGCATGAATAGTAAGTAATACTTGTAAGAAATGACGGAGGGCTATGGCTGTGTTTTTGGCGAAAAACCCGTTAACGTAATGAACTTGATATCGTTGAAAGAACCTGAGGAGTTTTGAAAAAGGAGTGGTTTAAGCTCCGCCTTTTTGAAAAATTCCGGTTTTGAGAAAAAACTGAGCAATCTATAGTATAGACCTTCGCTCAAGAGGTCACTCCCCACGAAGAGATCTCGGCTCTTATCTTGTAGAATGAGGTGCAGGATATTCATAACCGAATACCACTATGCAAAGCGAAAGAATATTGCTATAGTTTTTTGAAATTTGTTCCAACAACATCTTTTAGGTTTATTTTCTTGCATTAATCAAAATTAATGTTGTCCCATCAATTTAACCTATCATACCAGAAAAGAATGAAAATATGATGTACGTATATACCATCCGCATTCGCCACGGGGCCCCGTCATCACCCGTTAGGTTACTTAACTAACGACAAAGCGGGGGCTGGACTAGCGCGGGTGCAAAACATATACAACTTCTACTAGTATATATATAAGTATATATAACATTCGTCCCAGGCATGATAATAAGCAACATCACAGAATCTCAGCCATTAACACAGAAAGGTGGATAATCTTGGAGCCCCGGGTTTCATTTGAGCCACAAATAAAACCCGACGTTTCCGGTCGTGTGGATAGTCTGTGCAATGAAAACCTGGACCCCTACGAGCGCGACAAGTTACCCGCCAATCCCAGAAGTGAGGCAACCCCTTTCAACAAAGTGAATGGGCCACCCAGCACTTCACGGAATCCGGCAACTTGGGCGCACCTCCGTGGGTCATCCTATACCCCCTACGAGTGCGGCGAATAGCCCGCCAATTCTAGAATGAAGCCCCCTTCGTCTCAACGCCATGAGATGCAGGCTTGTTGCCTTCTAGAACCCGGCTATTCGTGCACTCCACCGCGGGGTAATCCTAGTACAGTAAATGAAAATAATATGTACAAATGGTGACATTGACTTCAACCCGGTCGTGCCCCAAACAAATAATATACAACTCAGCAAAAACGGCAGTCCACATGTCAGACGCTCACCCCGTAATAACAAATGGAAAAATGAATACAAATTGTACTACAATATTGCACCACATGCTATCCACCATGACTATCCAACCACAATCACATCACAAGCACGAAACATCAACGCGAATGTCATGTTCGCAAACTCGTCTAAAAGGACATATAGCAGATAGACGGGTTTACCGATCAAATGACATTCACGGACGTAGATGCTAATCTAAGTACTAATAACAATTAAACAATTGTTAAAATATAACGACTTCGAAACACTCCAAATTGCCCCAAACAGAAAAACAACAGAACATCAAACTTGGGCAAAAACAAACAACACCTGAAACCCAAACTCCACGAGATAAGAACCCATACCAAAACACGAGGCAATCCACCACAGGAAAAACGGTGAGGCCGGATTTTTCAAGGGTGTGGCCGGACAAAACTTGGTAGAATTGCATCATTTTTGTTCTGGGTACACCTCACAGTCTAAGGATCACTCTGCACTTGCTTAAAAATTTTTTTGAAGCCTCTGAAAAATCGACAGAAATTAGAAGTTTGGTTTCAATCTTTTGGAGTTGTTTCGGTTTCGTTGTTTTAACATTGTTTAAACTTGCTAGTGTAGGGTTTATGGGCTGGCTCTGATACCATGAAAGGTTACGCTAGTGCCCCGGCCAACTACCGTGGCCAAATGCGGAACAAAATTTTTTCTAACGATTAGAACATGGCACTAGAATAACCTTTAACCCAGATCTTTTCATAAACCCATCTAGCAAAACTAAAGTGGTGCTGTCTACTATGAAAGAAGTCTCACCAAACGATCCAAGTCCTTCAGTCTTCTTTCCTCTTCATGTGCTCCTAGTGGCCACCTTGAACATGCTTGATCTCCATTTCCGGCTCCATCGGTCCTCCGGGATCGAGCTTGTTCTCCGGCCTTCCTTTGTCGTAGATGATCCACCCGAAAGATATGATCCATGGCTTTAGCTCCACACTATATGCCAAGTGGAGAAACTAGAGAACTTCGGTTGCTAAACTAAGTAGTCTAGGATGTAGTGTGATGATCTAAGCGTTTTGCTATCTCTTTCTTACCTCTTCAATTGTATCTCAACTCATGAGAAGGGTAATGAAGAGGAAGATGATGAAGGTGGAGGAAACTTAAGAGGAGGGAGGAGATGAAGAAAAATGGGAGCTCAAGAAAATAATGAAGCATGCAAGTGAGAGAAAATCAACACAATGGTTTTGTGTATGAATTTTTTGAATAAACAATCAACAACCATACTTCAATAGTAACTACAAATGAATTAAAAATTCATTTGTTAACTATTGAAGCATGGTTATCACCATTCCTCCCATACCTCACACTTTACATCTCATTTCCATTTATCAAATAAATGGAAAAAACATAATGAGGTGGCCACCTTCTAGAAGGTAATCTGTAATGAAATACAGATTACAGTCTGCTGTATATATATACCTGCATTCGGATAAAAACATGAATGCCTAAAGAGATAGAATAACACGAAGAACATAATACTAGAATATACATATCGAAATACATATATGTAAATAATCAAATCAATACCTGATTTAATTATCTGGCTCAAACCCGAGCCGGCTAGAATTACCAACTGTTCGATCGAAAGTCCCGGTACAAACTACATCTATCGATCGGAACCCTGCACGTATCCAATATGGCCACTACATCATTTCGTCTGAACCAGAGAAACTCTCTGTGTGGGACTCTAAACACTCGACAGTACGTCGGCAGTGAGTTACTGGATAAATCCATAACCACAAGCATGTCAGTGGCACTAGCTGTACCTAACGGCTACCCGGGTACCTATCGAAAAGGAAGGCCGACGAGCAAACTTATCCGGATCTTACTGATCCTATCTGTGACAATATCCGTACAGTCCGGTCTCTTCGTCTGAGAGTATCGTATACCGGGTCTAGGGGTGGTAAACGTCAGACCCTGATAACCTGGTAATTCGTGCTGATGCAGCTCAGGACCAATCCGGGAAACTACTGATCAGCCTATCAGTAAATCCCAACTGCCTTGGCCAAGATCTTATGGTCCTGACCAATCAAACAAAGTGCGATATCGACTCCTAATACCGAGAGAGACGCATTCCCGGCAATCGCTCACTGCCTCCATGTGGCTCGGGACTGTACCTAACCAAGACCTGTTTGCATGACTTAGTAGAGCCGTGGTAGGGTAGTGATCAAAGCACAGTGGAAACTCACACGAGACAAATGACGATCTCAGGTCTAAAGACTAACCTGTACTCATGTCACCTGAGAACTTCCATCTGACGATAGGTATAGTACCATCTGGAAGTTCTCGGTGAGTCTGTCCGGTGTACTCATCCCCAGTGAGCACCTGTATACGATCTTAGGTCTAAAGACCAATGGTTGTTGGACCAAACCATCGCCCCTCATCAGGGTCTAGAAATGTATACACTAGTCTACTCCGGAATATCGATGCCCAGTCTCGATACTCCCACGACTAGGGACCATTTAAGGATGTGCGTACCGACTACCCAGCTCCCATAAGTATGATCGCCATCACAATACAGATAGTCTAGTAATGATCCTACGGGCTTTATCAACATGTATAAAAGATATGTAATAGCAAATAAAACATGCACATGTTAAGATAAAGACAAACCAGATAGCATACTATCATATCGAGCAAGATTGTCCTGTACATATATATGTCCAAGCATCCATATGTATACATATACAATAATGGCCTCTAGGGCATACATATCCAACACAAACTCACGCTACCGTCGTTTGCACCCTTACCTCACCCCCTTCCTCATCTCCTTCATCATCATCGTTGTCCTCATCATCATCTTCCTCCTCATCCCCATGACCTATCACCTTTACCCACTACCTTCCTTATCTCTTCGCCGCTGTCTCCTTTCTCATCATCATCGTTCTCTCCCCCTTCATCTTCTCCCTGCAACCATCCCTAACTCCTAGCACTGACCACCTCCTCATAAACCCAGACCTTCACCCAACCAAGAACCCATCACCGCCATCATCACTACCGACATCTACTTCTTCTTTCTTCCCTCATCACCAGAGCCAACCCCTTTATACACCGCCGTCTCTACCTTGACTCCTTTCGCCTTCGATCAGAATCCCGAGCACCACCCATCACCACCATCGCTATCTTCTTCTTCTCCCTCCCTCCCTCTTCAACCGAAGTAACCACCCCTGTTATCGCCGCCGAACTATCGTCGCAGCAGCCCAACACCCAGGACCCGAGTTCCTACAGTTTTCCAGAGCCAAGTAGCTACCCCAGCGCAGTTACTTCATCGCCGTTGCTCGAGCTCAAGCCGAGACCTTGCTTTCTTCGGGTCTACAACATTGTTGTCGGTGTTCGAAACGTGGGTACCCGTTTGTCGTCGTGATTTTACCAAACGAGGCAAGTTTTAACTTACAACATGCTAGTTTACATATACCGGTTTAAAAATACTTATGATATATACATATAGTTTTTATATTGCAAAGTATTACTAATATACAGTTTTATAGAAATATGTAAGTCGATGTCACACACCCTACGCACTTGTGGGGAAGCGGAATTTACAAAAAACGATTTTCATACTTTGCAACACCGATTTTAACTCCAGGATCTTTATAGAAACCTTAACTAGCTATACTACTTGGAGGTTCTAACTACTATGATAGTGTTTATACCTCCTTGTTACTTATCCTTTGGGTCTTCTTCTCCTCTCCTTGTTGAGCTCCTCGAAGATGCGGATTGCGCTTGGACGTCGGTCTCCTCGTGTTAAAGACGATCCACCCGAGAGTATGTGGTTTAAGCTCCAACCTCTAAACCGAGGTAACTAAAGTATCTAGTTCGCTAAACTAGATAGTTTAGAAGATGTAGAGTATTAATTGGATTATCTAATCTCAAGTGACCTTATGATTCACAACTCATGTGAGGGTTTAAGGTCTTGAAGAAGAAAGAGAGGAGAAATTGGAGAGACAAAGCAAAATAGCAAGTGAGCTAAGTCTTGGCAAGTGAAGAATGGCTTATACCCTTTCTCACATCAAGCATGCAATATTTTCCAATTGAAAATATCAACCATGCTTGAATAGTGAGTCCAAACCAATAAACAAAACAATGAGCCATGCTTCACTCCATGCCTCAAACATCTCCAATTTCCACATCATTAATCTATTTCCAAAAAATAGATAAATCCAAATAATGAGGTGTCCCCTTCTAGAAGTATCTCTTGTGAAATTACAAGAATGCCCCCACCGTATATACATACCCATATTTGTACTCCAAAAATACGAATACAATGAGATAATAATAATCCAATAATATAATACTAGAATCTGGTTTAAACCAAAGCCCACTAGTATTATCCGTCTGAAAAACATCCGTGCAGCCAGTGCACGTATATGATCGGAACCCTGCCGTAAAACATATGGCCTTTACATCATTTCGCCTGAACCAGGAAAACTCTCTGTGTGGGACTCTAAAGACTCGACAGTACACTGGCAGTGAGTTTAACCACAAGTCCGTCAGTAGCACTAGCTGTACGTAACGGCTACCCAGGTCTCTATCGATAAGAAGGCCGATGAGAAAACTCATCTGAACTCCTACTGAGCCTATCTGTGATAATCTCCGTACAGTCCGGTCTGTTCGTCTAAGAGTATCGCATATCGGTACTAGGGGTGGTAACCGTCAGACCCCTAATAGCGCAATAAGTCATACCGGTGTAGAGCCCAATACACCCCGAGAAACCACTGGTTACCTACCGGTAAATCTCGCTTGCCCTGGCCAGGGACTTTGTGTAATGGCTATCCGAACATAGCGCGATATCAACTCACAATACCGGGAGAGACAAATCCTTTCTAACCACTACGACTTTCAAATGCTTTGGGACTACACCCAACTACTACCTATTTGCACAACTCATTTGAGCCGTGGTAGGATAGTGATCTAAGTACAGTGGGAATACACTCCAGACGAATAGTGATGTCAAGTCAGCGGACTAACCTGTACTCATGTCACCCAGGAACTGCTAACTGGCGATATGTATAATACCAACCAGCAGTTCCCCTGCGGGTCCGTCCAGTGTAACTCATAACCAAATGAGCACCTGTATACTATCTTCGGTATCACATACCAATGGCTGCGGGATAGGCCATCCCCCGAACTGGGATGAGAAGCGTATACACCAGTCTACTCTGGAGTATCGATGTCCTGTTTCGATAATCCTACGACTAGGGAGAAGTATAAAGATGTGCTTAAAAACTACCCAGCCTCCACTAGTGTGACTGCCATCACAACGCTGGTAGTCAAGCAAATATCCTAAGGGCTCTATCAACATATATTAGTGATATATTAAAAGAAACACATACATATGTTAAGATAGAATCAAACCAGATAACATACTATCATATTGAACAAGACTTTTATTATATCCGTGTATATCCCATGCTTCCAAAATGTAATATACAATCTCGTACTATACAATAATGGCCTCTAGGGCATATATCACTGACAAAATAATCCATATTTTATTACTTAGTTACCATTAGCACGTGTATAGTTACAATATATATATATATATATATATATATATAAGCAAAATTACATCTATCAATAGAATTTACGAACTATTCTAATTGTTTAATCGAAGAGTAGGAATGGATACAGTTTGATTTATAATAATGAACAAACGTAAAACATTATTATAAATATGGCTAGATCTATTATACAGTATATAAATAATCAGATCTTACAATTTAAACAGTATGCATTAGTTATTTTGCACAGTGGTTTAAATAAATTGTTCATTGATATTCCTTGATTATAATACTCCTGATAATGCTAGTTATTATGAATGGTTTATGCAACCAAATGTTTCACCCGGTTAGTACATAATACCTGACATGCCTGTGACCTACTGCTATTGCTATATTACTTATACCTGTTACCTGTATTGGTTACTGATACCAACAATATTAACTTGTTATCATGACCGACCTGACTTATTGTCTTACTAGACAAGACCTGTATACGATTGTTCCTGTGTTGACATTAGGCAGACACTCTATTGATACCTGACTAGAACATGAAACCTAGGGAAAAGAAGAAATTAAGAATGAAATCTGACTTGTAACTCAACAATTCACTACTTTCCAGAGACTGATCGGTCGATACGAGCTTTGGGCTCCGGAATGATGATGCTGACATCATTCATCTGTACATGACATTGTTTTACTGCCCAGCGGCACGTCTCGGATTCGGCCTGGAGAATCATGACCGTGGTTTCGGGCACACACGGGATACTATCGAGTTACGATGAAAATTACATTAATTGGTTTCAAATATCGTTAGGATAGATAACCTAGAAACACAGACTTTAGGATACACGTGAGATACCTATAGCCTGCTGTTATATCACCTGTGATTGTTTATTTATAATTATATCTCATTTTTGCATATAACACCCTATATGGTATATTGCTCAGTTTATTATTATGATATTTATGACGCATTGACGTCTGGGTTTTGCATGGCCCAGTTCCTTTAGCCTTGTCGCAGGAAGATCGAGAATATTTTGACAAGTAAGCTGAGCAGTGAGGAGGTTTGCTGATTAGTGTAGTGATATTTAGTTTTATTTTATTTTCTAGTTATGGTTTAACGTTGTGATCCCATTAGGGACGTTGTGATCCCATTCGGGACGTAGCTATGATATTATTTTGTTGGATCCTTATTCGTTTCCGTTATTTTCTTCTTATTATTTTTATAGTGGCAGTTGGACATGTGTTAGTTAGATTTTTATTTACTGTTCTTGATATCTGATTGATAGCCGTAATGTGACTATGGAAGGATTTTTCCTCGCCATAGGTAGCATGGTTGGCTTTTTCACGTACTATATATACGTATTTTGGGAAGTGGGACATGACAAGATTTCGTTGGTATCAGAGACAGGTTAGGTTTTAGGATTAGTCGAGTTTGGTTCAATTTATAGTTGGGTATTGAACCCAATACACTGACTAGGAAGCCCGGAATTAGGAACATGTCCCGCCACATTACTACCTTGCAAGTCTTGAATTTATAGTTTATCGACTTCTTGTTTATTGAATCATGTTTCTGTTGCTAATCCTCTTCAGTGTTTTTGGCTTCAGAATCATGGCAGAAAGAGATTTGCGGGCATACCAGAGGCGTGTAGACAACGCCGCATTACTTGGGGTCGTACATGGTGTGCTGGATAACCAGAAGCGTCAAACAAAATTGAACCAGCAACAGACTAAGGCTTTCTAATAGGGCCTAAGGATGGTCCAACTGACTGTTATCATAGCAGCTGAGAGGGAAGCAGCTCCCAGACCAACACAGCGTGAGGGCACCGTGGCGAACTTCAGGAAGCTCGTTCCGACCACATTTACAGGATTAAAGGAGCCATTACCAGCGGAGTAGTGGCTAGTGGATATAGAGAATCTTCTTGTTGCCGCACAGATTCTAGATGAGCAAAGAGTGGATGTAGTATGCATTCAGTTAGTAGATTACGCTCGTGAGCGGTGGCTTGTTAAGGAGACCCACCTGACCAAGCCGATCAGCTGGGGGACCTTTTCGCGAAGTTTCTTTGAGAAGTTCTTTCCGCAATCTGCCAGGGAGGAAATGGAAGAAAAATTCATTAGCTTGAAGTAGAATGGCGGATCCGTTGATATACATGCGGCTGAGTGGACCAGGCTCAGTCAATTTGCGGAGTCCTTGGTTGCCAATGAGACAGATAGGGTAAGGCGGTTTATGCGTAGTTTGGATGTAGAGATTCAGAGGCACATCATATCGTTGGGATTGACCACCTTCTCTCAAGTCCGCAAGGCGGTTAGGGAACAACAAAGTTTATCAGTAAGAGCAACGGGTACTCAATAGTAAGATGTTTTAGAGCGGGAGACTCTGTATGCACCTATCAGAGTTCCTGGATGTAAAGGCATTCCAGTAAACAAGCGGGGGACAGTACCTATGAAAAGGCCTTTTGTATCAGATCAGAAAAAAGACCGTGATTTGTGACTTCTGCCGTCTACCTGGCCACATGCAGAAAGATTGTTGAAGGAGGCTTGGACTTTATTTAGTTTGTGGATCAGCTGACCATACCATTGGTACGTGCCCTTCGAAAGTACGATTGAGAGACGATATTCAAAGACCATCGCAGAAGTAGACTTATGGGCAGAAGCAGATTACTCAGAGGCCTAATCAAGGGCGGGCTTTCACCTTGACGGCTGAGAAGGCCAAAACTTTAGATGATGTTGTTTCAGGTATCCCACTTGTTTATATTTTTCCCGCATTGGTATTATTCGATTCGGGTGCATCACATTGCTTTATGTCGTCTAAGTTTATTAGTGCACACTCTATCCCGCACACGGCCCTATCTGGCTATTGGGATATGCACACTGGGAATGAGAGAATTATTTCTCGTAGGGAGTGCAAGGGTTGTGCGATTGTTATTTGCGGACTGGAGATATTCGCGGATTGTTATGCCCCGTTTTCCAGTAGACGGAAATGATGATGTGGCAAGCCCGCGGCATATTTATTTAGAGAAGTTCATTTTCTAAATAAATATACTAAGCGTATTGAAATAATAATACATCATGCAAGAATAAATGAAGACTATAAAATTTTTCAACAAATATCTTTATTTACATTCAACTTCAAATATTTACAAGTACATGAGTTTATGATGGAAAGTAAATACAATAAGGAAAATGCCTAAACAAGTGGCATACATAAACGAAAGAAAAGTGAAGCTGAGCAAGTCCTGAGAGGCGATATGGTCGTAGTCCTTCTCTGTGGCTTCCACTTCTTCCGTCTCAACCGTATCTGACGAACATTCCAAGAAAAGAAAAGTGGGTGGAATGCCCGTCAGCGAACTAGCACTCGGTAAGTCCCAAGGATTCTCTTATTTTTTTGTACATAGTTCTTGATACAATTCCGTATTTTCTCGTCTTCTTGTAAACCTACGGAAAATTTTTTTGGTTGCGCGAACCAAAAGGAATGATGATTTTGGGTTGTACCAAGTCTGAAACCAAGTGGATTTATTTTTTGTCCCATATTTTTTGATTATATTATCTTTACATCCATTTTTTTTTCTGAATATGAATCAGTAAGAGTAAAGAAAGAAATGACCAGTGTAATATATATATATATATATATATATATATATATATATATATATGACGAGTAAAAGTATATGTTCATGGGTAAGTATTTACTATAGATCTCTATATGGTCACTATGTTAACGTTAACTTCCAAGTGTGAATGTCAACGCAGCCGTAAAAGTATTCACGAGCTCAAGAGTGGAGCCCCAGGAGTAAGAAAACACGAGCCTATTTCATGTATTAGCATCGGGGTTCTAAGCTGTGAATGGGTCAACCCGTCTGATATTCGAGTAAAATAAAAAAGAGAGATTAATATGGGACTCCTGAAGCTCCGTTGGATTCACAAGAAACTATCCCAAGCACTCCGAGTATAATATATTATAACTGGTTACTATACTTAATTGATTCGATTGATTGATAATCATATCTTGATCGAAATCATAGATTGGAAAAGGTGTAGAATGTAGTCGAGTGAGTCGAATAATATGCGAGTCATAACAATTGCAAATCTTGGTTCGAGTCAAGTTGGTTCGAGTAGATTGGATTTAAGTTCATGTTCAGGTTTAGATTCGAGTTGGATTAGAGTTCGAATTTGTATTTGAGTTCGAGTTCAAGTTTATGTTCGAGTTTAGATTCGAGTTTATGTCTTTTCATATGAATTGATGTAAATTGTTAAAAATCTTATATTCGGGAGAAATCGGCAACTGCTGCACATGGACGGTAGGATTTGTGTCTTTTTTCAAGACAATTGCCATTTATTAACTCCATTAAGTTATCTAATCTGAATAGGCAAGCACTCACTTTCTCCCGCTTTCTAAGGCTCAAGAGAATTGATCCCACTTAAACCTATATTAATCTAGAGTCCTTAAATATTGTTTGTATATCTCGAGAGGTTTTATGAAAAATACTTTAATATAGTTTAAAAATAAATCTCGAGAGTGATTTATAATATTTAGGGTTTTCATGAAACATGTATTTTAATTGTTATGGTATTTTGGTGATAAAACCTAACTTTTAAAAGTTTATGCTATTTTTATGAAAACTAGCTCTTTTGGAAACTTGATGGTATTTTATTAAAAAAAATTAATCTTTAAAAACATATAGTTTTATAGTTTGTTTTTATTGAAAATACGGATTATAGATTTATATAATTTTTCCAAAATTTAGTTTTGTTTAGAAAATTCGTATTTTTTAAAAATCGTATTTTTATTTCCTTTCGAGACCGAATACTCCACGAGGAGTTTTGCATTTCACTCTACTATCTCAAGAATATGCGATAATCCGTACCATTCATTAGCGGGTCCCCTAATGAGGGTTGTAGAGGCGTAATTGCCAAGAATTTTAAAATACCAATTAAAAGAAACCCATTTTGAAAAGGTGTGGTATTTTAATGAAAAACTTTTATTTTGAATTACCCATATGTTTAGAATACCGTGCTATGAAACCATAATGCGTGTGGGGTAGGTCATTACCTCATGAAGGTTCTAGGGTTTGGGTATACTAAATATCGAAAAGAGATTACACTAAAGTTCATGGTATTTTAATGAAAAGTTCATTATATGATTGTTTCACTTGAAAATTTTGGTTAAACTAAAACTAAAGGGTTGTAAACAAGGTTACAAGTAACGTGAGAAAGTTAGTTTGACATATTTTTCTTTAAAGAGAGGAGTTCCAAGGTTAAATATACATGTATCGGAGATAACTCTACTTTACCGACATATTTTTAGAAAAAAGATTTGAGATTAAAGAAAAGAGAGAAAGGGAGACTTACTAACTTAGATCGTTAACAAGAAAGAGAAGAAGCCTTCGGGGTTGTGGTTTCGTCGGAGATGCTCCGGTCGTCGAGCTTGGCTTGCTACTCCTCTTGGATGATTAACTCCACTTGGTACTTAGAGAGTTTGAGAGAATTTTTGATAGAAATTCCAGAATGGGGAAAAGCTAGGGTATGGGGTGGTATTTATAGTGAAGAATTAGGGTTTGGAAATTAAAATTGTGGATTAAAAGAATTAAAATGATATTAAATGGTGAATTGAATAGTCTCTGTTTGATTGCAGGAAAATCAAACAGTGCAGGAGAGTTGAGGGGAGTTGAAGGGATAAGTGTGCAAAGTAAGGAGGCGATTTGGGGCAATCCAACCGTCCGTGCCGGCCATTTGGGGAGTTTGGGCGGTCGGATCTTAATGATCCGTCTCGAGATTCGTGCTACGTGTCAAGTTGGGTGTTTACTCCTATTTGCGCATGTTTGATTTTTCTGAAACTTTTCATTTCTCCGTGAATTGCACGTGTAACTCTTGGGCTACCGAAAAATTAAAAAGAAAAATCTAAATAATAATTGGTTCTGATGGGAATCGAACGCACGGGCTATGTCGCAGCATTGTAGAGGCTTTATCAGTGAGCTATAAGTTGCTTCTTGCTTTTATTTAACAAAAATAACTTTTAACTCTTACACAGGCTGTAATACCCTTTTCTGTACAATAACAAGAAATTTTTGTACAGGATGTTCAGAGTTGTTACATTCTACCCTCATAAAAATTTCGTCCTCAAAATTTCCATTTGCATAGAGACTAATTTTCAAAGAGATAAGGGTATCGTGCACGCATATCTTCTTCTCTTTCCCAAGTTGATTCTCCTGGCGAATCCTTTCTCCACAGCACTCGAACCAAGTTTACCTCCTTGTTCCGTAATTTTTTCACCTTTTGGTCTAGGATCTTAACTGGTTGTTACTCACAGGTTAGGTTAGTTTGTACCGTGAGCTCTGAATGATCAAGTATATGGCTGGGGTCGCTCACATATCGTCGTAGCTGGGATTTGTGGAACACGTTGTGCACTCCTTCCAATGAGGGTGGTAGTGCTAAACGGTACGCCACTTCTCCAACACGTTCGAGTATGTCGAACGGCCCTATGTATCTTGGACTTAATTTACCCATTTTTCCAAAACGTATCACTCCTCTATTTGGAGAGATCTTCAGGAACACATGGTCTCCGGGTTGTTACTCCAGATGTCGATACTTTGCATCTGCCCAATTCTTCTGTCGGTCTTGGGCTATGCGCATCCTTTCCCTGATCGTGTGAACTATATCTACCGTTGCCACGATCATCTCTGGTCCAAGGAGTTTACGATCTCCAACGTCGTCCCAACTCAGCGGGGAACGACACATCCGTCTGTAGAGTGCTGCGAAAGATGTCATCCCAGTGCTTGCCTGATAGCTGTTGTTGTATGAAAACTCCACAAGGTGTAGGTGATCTTCCCACGAACCTCCGAAGTCTAACATATAGGCTCTCAGCTTGTTTTCTAGAATCTGAATTGTTCGCTTGAACTGTTCATCCATTTGTGGATGATACGCCGTGTTGAAATCCAGACTCGTCCCCGGGCTAGCTTGCGGACTCTGCCAAAACTGTGATCAGAATCTTGTATAACGATCGGAGACGATGCAGACAAGTACCCCATGTAATCTCACGATCTCCTGCATGAGTTTATGGGTATCAAGAATGGTACATCTTGAAGGCATAAATCTTAGTTTAGATTTTTACTCACCTCCATGTACTTCCTTGCCAACGTCTCAGTTGACTGGCCAACTATGAATGGAGTAAAGTAAGCCGACTTAGTAAGTCGATCCACAATAACCCAAATTGCGTTGTTACCCTTCGTGCTACGGGGGCGACCAGTCACGAAGTCCATGGTAATGTGCTACCATTTCCATTCTGGAATTGGTAACGGCTGAAGTAGACTGGCAGTTTTGTGATATTCAGCCTTCACTTGCTGACATACTAGACACTTTTGTCACGTCCCGTTTCCCAAAAGACGGAAACGGTGACGTGGCAAGCCCGTGACGTATTTATTTCGAGAAGGTTATTTCCGGGAATAAATACGCTAAGCGTAAAATAAGCAATATAAAACGACAAGAAATAAACATGAGATTTAAACTTCAAGAACTTTATTTACATTCAACTTGAAGTATTTACAATATATGAGTTCAACTGAAAGGAAATATAATACAAAAAGAGAAATGCCTAAATAGGCGACATACATAAATTGAGAAAAAATGGCTAGTCTAGTTCTTAGTCGTGATCTGGTTTTGCTCCTCCTCGGTGATGTCCACCTCCTCAGTCTCCACAGTATCTGACGAACATTCCAAGAAAAAAAGATGGGTGGAATGGCCTTCAACAAACTTTTGCTCAGTAAGTCCCCAAGAAATAGGTGTGAAGTATAAAGTATAATGATAAAAATGTATACCATGAAATAATGGACTGGGAGATATGTTATTTAAATATCATTTACTGTAAGCATGGCATTTCTATTTAACATGCAGTTCTCTATATATATCATGGCATAATAACATGAGTATAGTATAATATGGCTGTGTAGTGTAGGTATAGTGGACATGAAGCGAATGTAAGTGTCGTAAAAGGTCTTTACATGGGTCAACTAATGTAACGTAAGTTCAAGGGTGAATGTCAACTAATCTCAAGAGTGTTCTCGAACCCAACAGACTGTAATTCAGAGGTAAGGAACCACGGACCCGAATCAAGTGTTAGTAACGGAACTTCAATCTAGTGTTGAAGTATTCCAAACTCAACAGGCTATAATTCAGGAGTAAGCAAAAACAAGCCCTCATGATAGCTTGCTTGTGTTAGTAGATATGGATTCATAATCTAAGGGGACTCCTGAGTTTCGTTGGATTCACACATGAACTACCCCAACACCCCGTGTATTCTACGTTACAGTTAAAATTACCAGTCTTGCTCAAATCCATGAATACATCAAGTGGCAAGATTTAGTTCATGTCAATACCAAGTATTCATGTCAAATGTTCATGTATTCATGTCAAGTTGTATTCATGGTTCGAGTCAAGTCTGTTTTAATAGTAACCATTGTGTTCTGGTATTCATATTAAGTTCAAGTCAAAATATGACCAGGGTTTGGTCAAGTCAAGTCAAGTATACATATTTGAGTTTGATGTTAATTTTGAGTGTTCAAGTTCATGATTATGTATTCGTGTTTGATTTTGGATTCAGATTTGAGTTTGGACTCAGACTGAGTCAGTTACTTGTACTGATTTAGCTCTTGAATTCTTAGGTTCGGAAGTCATCGGCAACTGCTGCATATGGACGACCGGATTTATGTTTTTTTCCAAGACAATTGCCATTGATAACACCGTTAAGTTGTCTACCTTAAATAGGAAAGCACTCACTTTTTCCGGCTCCCTGGGGCTCAAGAGAATTGATCCCGCTTAAACCTATATTTACTAAAGTCCTTAAATATTGTTTTATATAACTCGAGGGGGTTTTATGAAAAATATATTAATATAGAATAAAATAAAATCTCGAGGGTGATTAGTATTACTTAGGGTTTACATGAGCATGGATTTTAAGTATTGAGGTATTTTAATGATAAATACTTAGCATTTGAAAGTTCATAGTATTTTATTGAAAAACTTGTCCTTTTGGTATCTTGATAGTATTTTATTGTCATTTGATAATCTTTCATTTTTAGAAAAACATAAGTTTATTATATTTTTAAAATATGGATTTATAATTTTATATAATTTTAATTTTTTTTAAAAATAATTTATTTTATTCAGAAAGTTTGTATTTCTTAAAAACCGTATTTAAATCCTTTCGAGATCGAATGCTCCGTGAGGAGGTCTGCATCTCGCTCTACTATTCTCAGGATGTGCGATAATCCACACTATCCATTAGCGGGTCCCCCAAAGAGGGTTGTAAATGCATAATTTCAAAGGAAATGAAATACCGCTTTGAATGAAATCCGGTTTTAGAATTATATGGTATTTTATTGTAATATTATTCTTCGAAACGAAAATACATACAATGACTATCATGCTATGAAACCAAGTGTGCATGTGGGGTAGGTCGTTACGTCATGAAGTTTTCCTAAAGGTATTGTTCAGCAATTTTGTCGAAAATGTGTGATAACAAAGTTCAAGGTATTTTAGTGAAAAAGTTCAATTATGGATGTTACACATGAGATTCTTGAGTAAAATTGATTCTAAGTATTGGTATTAAGATTAAAAGTGAAGTGGTAAAATTAGATTGTCTAAATGATAAAAGGAAATGGAGTTATAGGTTTTAGAAAAGATGATATCGGTAATAACTCCACTTTTACCGATTTTGATTTAAAATGAAATTCAATGAAGAGAAAAGGAGTTTGGGAAGGATTTACCGTTTGTAAATGTCAAGAAAATGTTAAAGAAGAGGAGGGAGGTTTCGTGGCGTCGTGGGAGCCCCGGAATTGGCTTCGATCTTCGTCGGAAGAAGCATACTCGCTAACTCCATTTTAGTCCACTTGCACCTAGGAACTTTTTAGAGAGTTTTAGCTAGAATTTTCAGAATGGTAAAGAGGTAGGGCATGAGGTGGTATTTATAGTGGAGAATTAGGGTTTGGGAATTAAAATTTGGATTAAAAAGTATTAAAAATGATGTTAAATTGTGAAATGAAAGGTCTTTGTTTGATTGCAGGGAAATCAAACAGTGCAGAGGAGTTACTAGGAGTTGAAGAGATGAGTGTGTAAAGCATGGGGCATTTTGGAGCAATCCCGACCGTCCCCGCCGGCCCAAATGGGAGATCCGCCGGTCGTTTTAGGGTTTTTGGTCTCGAGATTTGCACCACGTGGATTATTCAGTGTGTACACCATTTTGCACATGTTTGATTTTTCTGAACTTTTCATTTCCCCGTGTATTGCACGTGCAATCTTTTGGGCTTCCAAAAAGTTTTTAAAAAAATCAGAAAAAAATAATTGTGTCTGATGGGAATCGAAAACAGGGGTTACGCCACAGCAGTGTAAGGCTTTACCGGTGAGCTACAAGTTGTTTCTTGCTATTATTTAACAAAAGTAACTTATAACTCATAAACAGGCTGTAAAACACTTTTCTGCACATTAAAACGAAAAAATTCTGTACAGAGATTTCAGAGTCGTTACAACTTTGCTACACTCCTTGCTACTTCTCGCTTCATTCCATGCCACCACTAATATTGCCGTAGATCCTTATACATCTTTGTACCAGCGGGATGTACCAAATACGGAGAGCTGTGAGTTTCTTTCATCAATTCTTCTCGAATAGGTCCGACTGGCATGTATAAACGGCTTCCATATCACAAGGATCCATCTTCATGGATGATGAAGTCAGTTCGTAGTCCACTTTCTACTTGTTCTCGGATCTTTTGTAGCCTGGCATTATTTTCTTGAGCTGCCTTGATCTGGTTGACAAGAGTTGACTGGACTTATAATTTCATCAAAGATGAAGCGCTACTTAGGACAACTAATTCAATCCCCAATACATGCAGTTCTTGCTGTAGCTTCCACTGAGCGGTGAGGTTCATTGCTAATGGCTGGCTACTAAGTATATCAGGAACTGCATTCACCTTCCTAAGATGATACTGTAGGTTGATGTCGAAGTCCGCTATGAGTTCTAGCCATCTTCTCTACCGCATATTGAGTTCCTTATGAGTAAATACATACCTCAGACTTTTGTGGTCGGTGTATATATCCACTTGCTTTCCCAATAAGTAGTGACGCCAAATCTTGAGTGCGAAGATAACGGCTGCCATTTCTAGATTATGTGTTGGATAGTTGCGTTCATGAACTTTTAGTTGTCTTGATGCAAAAGACACAACCTTTCCATACTGGTGTAGAACACATCCTAATCCTTTACCGGACGCATCACAATACACAACGAATCCGCCAGATTGATCCGGTATTACAAGAATAGGTGCAGAGGTTAATCTCGACTTGAGTTCTACAAAAGCCTTCTCACATGCTTCTGACTACATGAATGCTTCGTCTTTACGTGTGAGCTTTGTCAGAGATGCTGCGATCTTTTAGAATCCTTCGATGAATCGTCGGTAGCATCCTGGTAAACCCAAGAAATTTCTTATATCTTTCACCGTCTTTAGTGTTGGCCACTCGCCGACAGCTGACGCCTTAGCTGGATCCACAGAGATTCCTTTGCCTGAAACGATATGTCCGAGAAATCCGACTTGATCTAGCTAAAATTCACACTTGCTGTACTTGGCGTAAAGCTGATGTTTTTATAATGTCTCCAGGACAATCCGTAAGTGCTCGGCGTGCTCTTTCCGATTCTTTGAATACACCAGGATGTTGTCGATGAAGATAACAACAAACCTGTCTAAGTACTCTCGGAAAACTTGGTTCATCAGGTTCATAAAGATAGCAGGTGTATTGGTCACTCCAAATGGCATTACGAGATATTCATAATGACCATAACGAGTCTTAAATGCCGTCTTCGAAATGTCGGACTCCTTGACCTTCACTTGATGATATCCTGAATGAATATCTAATTTTGAAAAGACACAACATCCACTTAACTAATCGAAAAGGTCATCGATGCGAGGTAGTGGGTACTTGTTCTTAATTGTCACCTCATTCAGAGCTCGATAATCCATACACATCCTGTATGTACCTTCTTTCTTCTTCACCAGTAACACCGGAGATTCCAACTTAAAGTACTGGGTCGGATCCAACCTTTCTTCAGTAGTCCATCCAACTGGATACAGATCTCCTTCAATCCCTCCGAACTTAATCGATATGGAGCTTTGATTACAGGTTGTACACCAGGTTGTAAATCAATACCAAATTCAAGAGCTCTATCGGGAGGCAAATCTGATATGTCTTCAGGGAACACATCCTCGAACTCTCGACCTACTTCAGGTTTTTCTTCTTCAGCTGGTAGGAGGAACACTTCCGCATTCTTCGGTTTAGCACGGTAGCTTTCTGGCTCCAAAGTTCTATCTCCACTTTTGAAATAGAAGACCGGTTGATCTGGTATCTCAAATACTACCCTCCTTTGATGGCAGTCAATGGTAGCATAAAATACTCCCAGCCAATCCATTCCCAACACAACATCGAAATTTGGTATGTCCAGTATCTTAAAATTTGCGTAGAATTCTCGACCGCAAACTACAACCGGGCACTGATCATATCCCAAAGTTGCCTTCAAGACTCCATTCCCGGAACTGACATTCCTGCTTGAAATGAGTGGCTTCACGGGAATCGCGTGCGTTCTCACGAATCATTGTGACATAAAGCAGTGTGAAGATCCAGTGTCGAAGAGTACGAGGGCATGAAGGGTGGCTACTAGTATAGCACCTAAGTGGTGTTGGATATGTTTAGGTATAACAGATATAAGATGGATATGAATTGAAAGGATTTTGGGAAGGAATAAGAAAGAGATTTACCAGTGATAAGCTGACCCGTAGCTTCGGCCTCTTCGACTGACATAGTGAATGCTTGGCGTCGTGGCACTTTCCTCTGTGCCTGGTTAAACACTCGGCATTGGGGTTGAGCGATCTGGATGCGGGGAGCTGGAACTGGTAGAGCTAACCGGGTAGGAGGAGCTTGCATCGCTGGTCTAGCTGGAGGGTTGTTGGGTCCTCGGTTCTGTGGGCATACTTCAGTGGCGTGAGTAGAAGATCCATATATCAGGCACAAGTTGTTCGCCCTGCGACAGTTCTTCATAAGATGCCCTTTTCTTTTGCAGTAGATGCAAAATTCTGGCCTGTTGTTGGCGAACGAATCTACTGGCCTCCGAGATGGTCCATTGAAGGCTGGCCTGGAAGAGGCCCCTCCTGTGATCTGGTTCACAGGGCGTTTCATACCGGCAGCATGCGGCCTGCCCTTCTTCTTCACAACTGCCTCATAGCGTCGGGCAGCCTTCAAAGCAGTTCATGGGTTGGGAAATCCCCTGTAGCGAGTGTAGCTTGGATTTCAGGGTCCAACCCTTGCCAGAATCGCCGTGCCCGGATCTCAGTAGTGGGAATGAGGTGTGCAGCAAATGTCTTACGACCTTGTGTTAGCAGTGTTGTGAGTGAGATCTGAAAATTGAATTTGAGACTATATCTTACCTGCTGAGCATGGTAAACTCTGTATCATATTCATCCACTGACTTGACCCACATCGAGATTTGTTGTAAATGGATGAATTGCTACTCCATGTCAAAGCAGGAAGTCTTTGGGAAGTACTTGGTATCGAAGAGATCTCGGAATGTTCTCCATTCTATCGGTTGCACAAGATGGCTCTTTTCATCCTTCCACTAAATTCTGGCGTTATCGGTCAGTTGCAACTTAGCAACTCTCACCTAAGGCTATATCTGGCACTTGAGTTGCTTCCAGATCATCCTCGATCGTTTGAGCCCATTCTTCTGCCTCAAGCGGCCTCTCCTTACCCTAGAAGTTCTTTGGATGCAGTGCCCGAAACTGCTTAACTCCGGGTGCCTCGGCTTCGGGGCGGTTCATCAGGAAGCAGTCTCATGCTGCTGACCCTCTAATAGGCTCTTGATAGCCTCAAGCAGTACCGTTTGTTCATTGATAGGAGCTGCAACAGTAGGTGGTGGTTGTAGAGTAGACGGTGGAGTATTGCCGTTGACATTGGTACTGGTATTGTTCGGAGAGTCCATCACCTTGATATAAAAGATAGGCCAGGATAGATTCAAAGAATGCAAATGTTTGTTGAATTCATTAATTCTTGTGGTATATTGTTTATGACTTCATGAAGAACTGACCTGCATGGGCCACCAGTAAAACCTCTCACGCCTCGCATCCCAGTAGATGGAAACGATGACGTGGAAAGTCCGTGGCATATTTATCCAGAGAAGGTCATTCCCTAAATAAATATACTAAGCGTATTGAAACAATAATACACCATGCAAGAATAAATGAAGACTATAAAATTTTCAACAAATATTTTTATTTACATTCAACTTCAAATATTTACAAGTACATGAGTTTATACTGGAAAGTAAATACAATAAGGAAAATGCCTAAACAAGTGGCATACATAAACGAGAGAAAAGTGAAGCTGAGCTAGTCCTGAGTTGCGATCTGGTCGTAGTTCTCCTCTGTAGCTTTTACTTCTTCCATCTTAACCGTATCTGACGAACATTCTAAGAGAAGAAAAGTGGGTGGAATGCCCGTCAGCGAACTAGCGCTCGGTATGTCCCAAAGATAAGTAAGAGTAAAGAAAGAAATGACAAGTGTAGAATATATATATATATATATATATATATATATATATATATATATATATATATATATGATGAGTAAAAGTTTATGTTCATGGGTAAGTATTTACTATAGGTCTCTATATGGTCACTATGTTAATGTTAAGTTCTAAGTGTGAATGTCAACGCAGTCGTAGAAATATTCACGAGCTCAAGAGTGGGGCCTCAGGAGCAAGGAAACACGGGACCATTTTGTTAGGAATATGTATGCCCTAGAGGCCATTATTGCATGATATAGTGGATGCTTGGACATATATATAGAGGACTTTCTTGCTCGACATGATAGTATGCTATCTAGTTGCTCTTTATCTTAAGATGTACACTTTTATTATTATACTGTCTCACTGATAAATGTTGATAAAGCACCTAGGATGTTTTCTTGACTACCAGGACTATGATGCGGATTATACTACTGGGACTTGGGTAGTCTACAAGCACATCCTTTAACTGTTCCTAGTCGAGGGTGTATCGAGAAAGGGCATCGATATTTCAGAGTAGACTAGTGAGTACGTTTCTTGACTCTGTAGGGGGCGATGGTTGATCCCATAACTATTGGTGTTTGACATCAAAGATTGTACACATGTGCTCATTAGAGAATGGGTACACCGAACAGGACACGCCGAGAACTCCTAGAAGGTACTATACCTATTGTCAGATAGCAGTTCTCTGGTGTGTAGGGTTCCTAGGCACACAAATGAGGTCTCACAAGGCATCAACCATGCCAATTTCAAATTTTACGGGTGCCGAGAAACCCTAATACGGATCGTTAACTAGATATATAGGCGAAACAATGAAACTAGTTCACAACTAAACTAAAAGAACGGAAATACAACCTTTGTAGATCCGTTTCTCCACCTCCATAGCTCCATGATGAAGTCCTCTCCGCTGTCCAAATCGAACCATGACTCTAGCATCGGCTTCATCGGAGAAAAAGCGGGCTAGGTCATCGACGACGATGCCGAAGATGATCTACGTCGAGGCATCACTAGATCAAGCTCCCACTTCACCAAGTCATGAAACTTGTGAAGAAAACACCCTATACTACTTGGCAAGAGGTAGAGGATGAAGAAATAGGAAGTGGGTTCACTTTAGAATTGGATTTCTCACTTGATTTCTTCACTTGCCATTGATGAGGCAAGCTTTCTTCATGTGAAGAAGAAGAAGAGGATGAAGATAATGATATGATAAGAATTATCAAAAATAGAAAAGAAAAATCAATTCTTATCATATACAAACCATGGTATAGTGTAGAGATTTAACTAAGGTTAGATGGAGTGGTTAGGGTTAAGCATGAGACAAAATGGTCATTTAGTCAAAGCTTCATGAAGCTTCAAGATGCAAACAAAGAAAGCCACCATTTTTCTCATTATGCCTTTTATTTTCCAAAAAGAATAAATAAATAAATAAATGAATAAGAAAATAAAACCCTAACCATCCATATAACCATGGTTTAATCTTTACACAAACCCAAGTTATCATGCATCATCAAACATGATACAATCTTGTGCACAAAAATATATCACATATACAATGTGCACAAACAAGTGAGAAAAACCATTTAAAGTGAACCAATACTAGTTAATGCAAAGTAATATATCAAATATATATTTATGCATTATATCATTAAATCAACACTTGATTCAATGATCCGGTCATGTCGCACACAACCGACTAGTATACAATGTATCGTTTTATCGAATCAATCCTTGATTCAATAACTAGGTTATATCGCATATAACCATTCGACACATTCATCGCGAGAATGAAATACGGTATCACATACACGCATTATTCTCAGTCCCGCACATATCTCATATGCGCTCCTATTTCGTTTTGCTTGAGCCAGGAAACCTCTGTGTAGGACTCTAAAGACTCGTCAATACGCCGGCAGCAGGTGATGATCATATCAAACACCCATAAGCCGCAAGCGGTCTGCTAAACGTAACGGCTACCCGGGTATTGAGCGATCAGAAGATCGACGAGCAAGCCCGCTCATACTCCTGTGAATCCAACCAATAACACTTACCGTACAGTCCGGTCTGATCGTCTGATATGTCGCATATCTTGCCTAGGGGTGGTAAACGTCAGACCCCAATAGCTCGATAAGTCGTGTTGATATGAGGTCTGTAACAGTTCGGGAAACTATTGGTAACACTTACCAGTAAATCTCAGCAACCCTGGCCAGGGATTTCCAGTTATAGCCAATCGAACACAGCGCAACATCAACTCCCTATACCGGGAGAGACGAATCCCCTCCTATCGCTCATTGCCTCCATGTGATTCGGGACTGTACCCAAAAACCACCGTTTTGCACGCCCTCTTGGACGTGGTAAGATGGAAATCAAAGCACAGTGGGAACCACACAATACTTTATGACGATCTCGGGTCAACAGACTACTCTGTACCAGTGTCACCAGAGAACTGCCATCTGACGTAAGGTATAATACCATCTGGGAGTTCTCGGCGAGTCCGTCCAGTGTACCCAGTCTCCACTGAGCACGTGTATATCATCTCCGATGTCAAACACCAATGGATATGGGATCATCCATCGCCCATCTGTATGGGTCGAGAAGGTATACGCTAGTCTACTCTGGTATATCGATGCCCCGTCTCGATATACCCATGATTAGGGACTTTGAAGGATGTACTTATGGACTACCATGTCCCCACTAGTATGATCCGCATCATAGTTCAGGTAGTCAAGTACACATCCTAAGGGCTTTACCAACATGTAACAGAGAGACAATCAGTGTACACGTTAAGGTAAAGTGCAACCAGATAGCATACTATCATGTCGAGCAAGAAAGTCCTCCCTATATACGTCCTAGCATCCACTACAATATACATCATATGTACAGTAATGGCCTCTAGGGCATACATATAACTAACAATCTCCCACTTGCACTAGGGCCATCTGTAGCAGTTGTTGTAGTATCTCATACTCAACCATCCCATAAAAGTCTCTCTCTGGGAAAAGGCTTTTGTGAGTGGATCCGCCGTGTTGTCCTCTGAGTCTACTCTCCTAACCTCGATCACCCTGGAGATCAACTATCTCCATGATCAGGTGACACCGCCTTAGAATATGTCTGGATCACTGATGGGACCGTCGTTCCTTGGCTTAAGCCACAACTCCATTGTCTTACAATGGTTGGAACGTAGTTCATCTCATGAACCAATATACACCCAAACATCCTCCTTGGTAGCATCTTAAGTAGCGATGTATCCTGCCTTTATCTTCTAGTATGCCACGGTATCTAGCTTGGAACTTTTCCAACATACCGTCTTTTTACTGAGGGTAAAGACAATGCCTGCGACTGACATTCAGTCGTCCTTATCACCCTGGAACATTTCCAGTGATTCTTCCCAGGATCGATTGATACCATCTCACTACAACTAGTGAGAATCCTAACATCCATTTACTTCTAACTCATAGATCAAAACTCAGGATTTAGGAGGTATCACTTTGATCCTATATGGAGAATCATTGTGATAAGCGGAGATTGATCGATCGTAGCATAGGAAACTCCTTCCCTATCAAGAGTATGTCATCCACGTACTCTACGAGGATCGTTACTATACTCCCTACTACCCTTTTGTTTATACAAGGTTCATCTCCCATTTTAATGATGTCAAACTCTTTGACTAATACATCAAAACAGATGTTCCAACTCCGCGATACCTGCTTTATCCTATAAAGCATCTTGTACACGTTTCCGCTGCTCCCACTGTCTACGAAGCCCTCTGGCTGTGTACTTATAGACGCTCTCTTCCAAATCATCATTTAGAAAAGCAGTCATGACACCCAACCGCCAGATATCGTAGTCATGGTATGTAGCCGTGGCAAGTAGGATCTGGATGGACTTAAGCATAGCCACTTGAAAAGGTTTCATCATAATCCACGCCTGGTCGATAACGAAAAGCTTTAACAAGTCTAGCTTTGAAAGTCTCAACTTTTCCATCTACACCAAGTAATCTTCTCAAGATATACTTGCTCCTGATGGGGATTTAACCCTTCAGATATAGCAACCAAAGTCCATACTTTGTTGGTGTACATGGATTCCATCTCAGATCACTAAGCATTCAGCCATTCTTATAGAGTCCCACTCCTGATGGCCAGCTCGAAACTAGTTGGGTTATCATCTCATGATGCAATCCTCGCTCCCACTGTCATGGAGAAACCGAAGTATCTCTCAGGTGGGTGAGGAACCCTACTAGATCGGCAGAGAGGCTGAGGTTCGTTGGTAACTATTGAATCCTTTGGTTCTATCAAATCATTAGCTGCAGTTTGTATAGCTGGAACATTTCCAGTTCTACATAACTGACTTTGCCTCGAGGTTGTCCGGATTTTGCTTTTAGACATAGCCCGGACAACCCCAAATCTTAACCAACTTAAGAGATGGGCTCTTCCCTTATCATATAAAATATGAAGTGGTAGGCAACGGATTTGATTTGAACCCTATTCAATAGGTATGCAGCTTCTCAAGTGCATAACTCCCAAAAAGGAACAGGTAACTCAGTATTACTCATCATAGAGCACACCTTATCACATAGGGTGTGATTGCTCCGCCTCGATATACCATCGTGCTATGGTGTTTACGGAGGAGTAATGCTGAGAGAGAATCCCATTCTCCTTTAGAATAGTCCAGGAATTCCGTGCTCAAGTATTCTCCTCCTTGATCACATCAAAGGACATAATACTTATACCCGTTTTGGTTCTCTACTTCTAACTTATATTCTGTGAATATCTCAAAAGGTTCGGACTTGTGTTTCAACAAGAACATATGTCTGAATCTAAAGAGATTATCAGAGAATGTAATGAAGTACAAGGAACCAGTCTTGGCATGTGTAGACAGGGGACCTTACATACATCAACATGTATCATCCCAAGAGTTTACTAACTCTTTCTCTGCATCCAGTAAACAGAGCTATGGTCATCGTATTTTTGTGACATGACTGGCAAGTTTCATAAGATGTAAATTCAAACAGATTTAAATATGCATCTAAATGTAACTTCAGCTAGTCAGGTCGCATTGATATGACCTAGTTTACAATGCCTCAAGTAGGATCGTTCATGCCTGAACTCTTCCTCTTGTGTGTGTTCCGTATACTAAAGAACTGTAGTTTGATTTAGAACGTCAATGCTTTTAGATAACGTGCCTGATCCGATCAACTTTTGATATAGGAAATGTTCAAAACATAATCCAACAATACAAAATTTTATCATATCTTTACTAATAAAGAAATTGATATGATTTTGTGTATCAGGTTCGGTATCTAATTACATTCGTTCAGAATCAATGTATTTGGAATACAGGGTGACAGTGACCAACAGACTTGGCTGCAACTCTTGCCCCGTTTTCTGCCTCATGAAACTTATCACCCGTTCTCAGTTCTCTACCTTTCTGTAGCCCTATGTAACAGATTACATATCTGGGATCCTGATCTGGTATCACATACCCAGGACGTAGAGGATACAGAGAAACAGTTCTTTGTAACGAACACACCCGATGATGATGCATCAGCATGCACTCTCTTCGTTTGGGCGGCACGGGAAATCTGGTATTCCCCAATTTCCTGCTCTATCTTATAACAATTATAAGTTGGAGCAGGACCAACGTTCCCCAGCTCAGTATAACAAGCGGGTTCGGTCAAATATCCGTATTATTATCTTGATTAAGGCGTGATATGGTCGCTACCTGGAGAGAGAGAGAAGAAAACACTCTGCGTGCGCTCTGTCAAGAATAGATTGGTTATTATTTTATCTAATCAGGATGGCTCCCACTGTTTTTTATCAAATCTTCCTTCAAACCCTAAAAGGAAAGACTAGCCGGGATTAATTACACACTACAAGTTCGCCAATCTTTCAGCCAGGCCAGTGTCGGTACTTTGAGGGAGGTCCCCCGTGCTTTCGCACAAACCTAATTAATGTAAACCTCGTTTTCCCAGAGGCGTAACCTCGTTAACACCTTTCTAGACACCTACTTGATCGGCTAATTGTAATGTGTAAAACTCTCCCAGGAGTAACTTTTACTCGCAGCGGATATCGGGATCCAACTATCTCATAGAAGGTATGCAATCTCATTGCAAATTTCAACACTTGAAATTCCCGATAATATTTTGCCCCGAACGATCTATGACCTTGACAAGGTCAACAAACCATAGACCGCAAGTCAAGTTCAACCCGTCATTTCTTGATTAAATCAAACCCACCCGCACGACCCTTGACAAGGTCAACAAGGCCGCACGACTACCCTAACCCAATCTGCATCATATGCATAAGCAGATAAATACTGGTTAGCTATCGCACACTGCGCCTTGACAAGGTCAACAAACGCAGCACGAATACTAAACAGGACTTATCTGAAATGACGGAGGGCTACGACAGGTTTTTCTGAAAACCTATTGCGTAATGAACTTGATATCGTTGTAGAATCAAATGATTTTAAAAATGGAGTGCTTTTGAGGCTTTTCTAGTTTTGCTAAAGGAGTCACTCCCGGTGAAGGGATCGTCGGTTCTTTCCTCATCGAATAAGGTGCGGGATATATCATATATATCACTGTGCAAAGCAGAACTCTTAAAAGCAATCAAAAGACAAACCGAGTGTGTAGCATCTGCCAGTTATTGCTAAAGGAGTCACTCCCGGTGAAGGGATCTCGGTCCTTTCCTCATCGAATAAGGTGCAGGATATATCACATATACCGCTGTGCAAAGCAAGAACTGTAGCTACCTGTTTTATTTTTGAAATTCGATTCTACAACATCTTTAGGTTTCTTTTATTTCATTAATCACATTAATGAAGTCCCATCATTTAAGTACCTAAACATCACAGATAAATATGACGTACACTTATGCCATCCGCATTCGCCTCGATGTCCCCTCGTGCACCGTTAGGTTAGGTAACTAACGGCAGAGCGGGGCAGGGCTAGCGTGGGTGTAAAACATAAGTAACGTCTATATAATATATCATATATACTATATACTGTATCTATCACAGAACATCACATGATCACATCACAGATATCGCAGCAGAAGAATCATATGAAATATTGGATATACTAGGACGTCCGTGTTTTCAATACGAGCCAGTATAAAACACGGATTCCACGGTCGTGATGAATAGCCAAACCCACACCCCTAGACCCCTACGAGAGTGGCAAGCAACCCTACCAATTCTAGAGTTAGGAGACCCGGACTCGACTCCTCGAGTTGGTCTCCCACTGGACTCCAGAACCCGGTTACTTGTGCTCTCCTCCTTGGGTCTATCCTAGTGCAGAAAAGTAAATAATATACAAAAGGTGACATCTTCCGCAACCTGGAAGTGCCCCAATAAAAGAATATTACATACAAGTTTTTACATGAATGAAAATGAAAAACACTCATCTCACATAAAAACCCCCGGCTATTCAAACACGACGATCCAATATAACATATCCAGCAACACATAACATCACATGTCAACAACGTAAGTAAATATGCGCATCCCAATTGTCGTTGACATATAGCAACGAAACCGGCGATATCACATATTACACTTACGGTCACAGAAAAGAAAGTGTAAAACTACAACAGTTGGAATCCGCAACCTGCATAGACATCGCATGCCTAATCAAATGAATTCCTTAGGCATCGCATGCCTAACAATTATAAACCCCGCATTTTAGTCTCATTATCGAAAACACTTTTCAATATCAAGTCGGGTAATTCAACAGGATTCCCGACATCCTGATCGAATGCTCGTCGCAAACTTTTGTAGACGGCCGCACCCCCTGACGCCGTCGACGAAGTGCACCAAGGCAGAACACCGCTGCCGCGAGCACCCGAACGGATGCTTTCGGCGACGGGGTTCTCCTACAGTCACTTGGTCGGGGCTATGGAGCGAGGCTATCTATTAAGTTTACCCGGCGAGTATCCGCGTACGCTACGTGATTGCGACGGACTTTTGATCACATCAAAATTCCGTGGCAACCGATCAAGTGAGACTAAACTGCTATGTTTATAACATTCATTCAGTTATCTCATAACTTATTGTGAATTCCAATTATTGTATCACATTCCAGATAATTAGAAAATGTTAAACTTTCCGATCGAACATTCAAACACCCAAGTTTTCCCGATACAGATCAACACATGAAACAAGTCTAAAAACATTCAGTTCGTGCCTCAGTACCAACGGTCCAGCCGTAGAAGGGTCAAGCCAACGCCTCACATGTGGCACGTCGTACTGCCCCAAACCCTAAGGTTCAAAGGGCAGTTCAAGACGGTCACATAATCGAGTTAAGCTTTGTTGTCTTCTAGAGGGACCATCGCGTTACTTGCACTACTTAGAACGTCATTAAACTACGGAAAGATCCAACACTTGGAAATTTCCCGACAGGGGAAAAGTTGGGTATTTATATCCGGTCGAACTTTTTTAACATATTCTAAAATATCCGGAAAGCCACATAGACAAAATTAGACAATCCGATCGAAACACCGAGTCCCCAATACAACCCAAAAAACTCAACTCTTGAGTTCAGAAAAAAAATATCCCAGGAAAACCAGCACTGCAAAATAGGAATTACTGTGATGATCATATCAAGCATCCACAAGCCGCAAGCGGTCTGCTAAACGTAACGGCCGCCCGGGTATTGAGCGATCAGAAGATCGACGAGCAAGCCCGCTCATACTCCTGTGAATCCAACCAGTAACACTTACCGTACAGTCCGGTCTGATCGTCTGATATGTCGTATATCTTGCCTAGGGGTGGTAAACGTCAGACCCCAATAGCTCGATAAGTCGTGTTGATATGAGGTCTATAACAGTTCGAGAAACTACTGGTAACACTTACCAGTAAATCTCAGCAACCCTGGCCAGGGATTTCCGGTTATAGCCAATCGAACACAGCGCAACATCAACTCCCTATACCGGGAGAGACGAATCCTCTCCTATCGCTCATTACCTCCATGTGATTCGGGACTGTACCCAAAAACCACCGTTTTGCACGCCCTCTTGGACGTGGTAAGATGGAAATCAAAGCACAGTGGGAACCACACAAGACTCTATGACGATCTCGGGTCAACAGACTACTCTGTACCAGTGTCACCAAAGAACTGCCATCAGACGTAAGGTATAATACCATCTGCGAGTTCTCGGCGAGTCCGTCCAGTGTACCCAGTCTCCACTGAGCACCCGTATATCATCTCCGATGTCAAACACCAATGGATATGGGATCATCCATCGCCCATCTGTATGGGTCGAGAAGGTATACGCTAGTCTACTCTGGTATATCGATGCCCCGTCTCGATATACCCACGACTAAGGACTTTGAAGGATGTACTTATGGACTACCATGTCCCCACTAGTATGATCCGCATCATAGTCCAGGTAGTCAAGTACACATCCTAAGGGCTTTACCAACATGTAACAGAGAGACAATCAGTGTACACGTTAAGGTAAAGTGCAACCAGATAGCATACTATCATGTCGAGCAAGAAAGTCCTCCCTATATACGTCCTAGCATCCACTACAATATACATCATATGTACAGTAATGGCCTCTAGGGCATACATATAACTAACATGGTGACACTGGTACGGTTAGTCTGTAGACCCGAGATCGTCATAGTGTCTTGTGTGGTTCCCACCGTGCTTTGATTTCCTCCCTACCACGGCTTAAAGGAGTCATGCAAACATGTGGATTTTGGGTACAGTCCCGAATCACATGGAAGCAGTGAGCGATAGGAGGGGTCTCGTCTCTTCCGGTATAGGGAGTTGATGTTGCGCTGTGCTCGATTGGCTATAACAGTAAGTCCCTGGCCAGGGTTGATGAGATTTACTGGTAAGTGTTATCAGTAGTTTCTCGAACAGTTATGAGGCACACATCGGCATGACTTATCAAGTTACTAGGGTCTAACGATTCCACCCCTAAACTCGATATGCGACATATCAGACGAAGAGACCGGACTGTACGGTAAGTGTTACTTATAGGTTTCATGGGAGTTTGGACAAGCTTGTTTATTGATCTTATAATCGCTCAATACCTGGGTAACCGTTACGTATAGCTAGTACCGCTGACGGCTTGTGGGTAACTGATATGATCATTATCTACTGCCGGCGTATTGACGAGTCTTTTAAGTCCCACACAGAGGTTTCCTAGTTCAAGCGAAACGATATAGGGCACATATATTGATATGTGTGGGAGCCTGATTAAATACGAGTATGTAATACTGTATTCTAATCTGGAGACAATTGATATCGGTTAGGTTATATGTGATATAACCGGATTATTAAATCAAGTGTTGATTTGATAATGTGATATATAGATAAATGATATTAGTCGGTTATATATGATATAACCGGATTATTAAATCAAGTGTTGATTTAATAATTTGATATATATATTTATATTTGATATAATTATATATTAACTAATATTAAGCTGACTAATTATTTTATTCTCTTAATATATATATATGTGTGTGTGTGTGTGAGATATATATATATGTGTGTGTGTGTGTGTGTGTGTGTGTGTATTGGAATTATCTATTTTAGAAATAGATAATTGAGGTGGAAAATGAGAGATATTTTGGGCATGGGTGAAGCATGGCTTTAATCAATTATTTAATGGTTTGGCAACACTATTGAAATATGGTTGAATAAATTTATTGAAAAATTCTTCATGCTTCAATAAGTGATGAAAGATGAGAGCCATTTTTTCATTTGAGATTTTTTTCTTGAGCTCTTTTCCTTCACTCTCTCCATTATCTTCCTCCTTCCTCCTCAAAGTCCTAACCCTCACATGTGTTGTGAACCCTAGGGCTTTAGAGTAATCCAAGTGAGATAAACACCCTACTTCATCAAGCTACACTCAATTAGCCATTAAGTATAGGTTGTTTCATTCACTAATAGTGGATTAGTGAAGAGATCTTGAATTAGAGAAGCTTCAAGGTGGATCATCTTTGACACGAAGATCGCGAAGCAAACTTGTTCCTTCTTCAAGTGGAGCCTAGAGGAGTCGTAAGGACTACTATCCGGAGCTATAGAAGTGATGGAAACGATCTACAAAGGTTGTTATTTCTTTCACTTAGCTTAGTTCTTTCTATATCATAGCTTAAACCCTAATACTCAAGTTAGATTCTAGGTTAGTGTAGCTTAGCACCAAGAAATTTTTAAAATTGCATGCTTGATGCCGGTTAAAACCCAGAGGAGGTGCTAGAAAACACTTTCATGGTATCAGAGCCAAACCTAGAGCATTAGATGATGTGTTTGAAATTGCGAAACCGAGACAACTCCGAAAACCGAAACCTAAAACCCAAGTTTATGTCGATTTTAAAATGTCTTCTAAATTTTTTTTAAACAAGTGCAGAATATTAAATGTGATGTAACTAGAACACCATAGAAAAATGAGCCCCAAATGATTTACTTTGGCCAGCGAGATTACCAAAATACCAGGCATGGCCGTTTTTTCAAAAGAATTGGGGTTTGGGTTTTGTATGGTTTTCTTAGCTCTTGGATTTAGGGTTTCAGGATATTTTTGTTTTTGCCCAGATTGCATGTGCTGTTATCTTTTGTTCTGGGGCAATTCGGAGTGTTTCGTAGTCACGTTTTAACATCGTTTCAGGTTTAAGTATTGATATGTGATACAATATTTGGAATCCACATTTAATTAGTTTTGTGAAAACTAGTTTTCTAATTGTAAATCTAGCGTTTTAGTCTCTATTGATCGATTGCCATGGAGTTTTGATTCGGATTGTCGCAATCTCGTATAGTACGCGAATACTAGCCGGATAACATTACTAGATAGCCATGCCCTATAGCCCCGACCAAGTGACTTTAGGAGAACCCCGTTGCTAAAAGCATCCACTCGGGTGCTCGCGGCCACGGTGTTCCGCCTAAGTGCACTTCATCGACGGCATCGGGGGTACGGCCGTCTACTATAGTTCCCGACGAGTATTCGATCATTTAATCGGGAATCTAGTAGAATTACCCGACTGGTTATTGAAAAATGTTTTCAATTCGAGACTAGAATGCAAGGTTTATAGGTTAGGCATGAAACTCGGAATATGAGATATTCCGGGTTTATGATGTCTAAGGATAATACGGATTCTAAATATTGTAGTTTTTCATTTCTTTTCCGCGACCGTAAGTGTAATATGTGGGGTATCCCCGATCTCGTTGCTATACGTCAACGACATTCGGGATACGCATATTTACTTACGTTGATGACATGTGATGTTATGTGTTGCTGTGATATGTTATATTGGATCGTCGTGATTGAATAGCCGGGTTTTTTTTACGTAAGATGAGAGTTTTTCTATTTTCATTCATGTAAAATTGTATGTAATATTGTTTTATTAGGACACTTCCGGGTTGAAGATAATGTCTCCATTGATGTATATTATTTACTTTTCCGCATTAGGATAGACCCAAGACGGGGAGCACAAGTAACCGGGTTCTAGAGTCCAGTGGGAGACCATCTCGAGGAGTCGAGACCAGGTATCCTAACTCTAGAATTGGCAGGGTTGCTTGCCACTCTCGTAGGGGTCTAGAGATGTGGGTTTGGCTATTCATCACGACCGTGGAATCCATGTTTTTCATTACTGGCTAAATTTAAAACACGGACCTCCTAATATATCCAATATTTCATATGTTTGCTTCTGCTGCTTGAGTTCTGTGATGTGATTATATAACTGCGTGAGACGAATGCTATATATATGATTTATATAATAAATGTTGTTTATGTTTTGCACCCGCGCTTGTCCAGCCCCCGCTCTGCCGTTAGTTACGTAACCTAACGGTGCATGACGGGCCCTGTGGCGAATGCGGATGGCATAAGCGTACGTTCTATTTTCATTTCTTTTCTGTGATGTTTAGGGAAACATAAATGATGGGATTTTATTAATGAGATTAATGGAAAGAAAAGAAACCTAAAGATATTGCAGAATCAAAATTTTCAAAAAGGTAGCTCTAGTTCTTGCTTTGCATAGTGGTATTTCTTGATGAATATCCAGCACTTCATTCGATGAGGAAAGAGCCGAGATCCTTTCACCGGGAGTGACCTCTTTAGCAAAACTAGCAAATGCTACAATCCACTCGATTTTGTTTTGATAGCTTCTCTAGTTCTTGCTTTGCATAGTGGTATTCCTAGATGAATATCCAGCACCTCATTCGACGAGGAAAGAGCCGAGATCCCTTCACCGGGAGTGACCTCTTTAGCAAAACTAACAAATACTACAAAAACCACTCCTTTTCAAATCACTAGATTCTACAACGATATCAAGTTCATTATGCTAAAGGGTTTTTTAAAAACCATTCATAGCCCTCCGTCATTTCAGATAAGGACTATTTAGTATTCGTGCTGCGTTTGTTGACCTTGTCAAGGCGTAGTGTGCGGTAGCTGATTAGTGCTTATCTGCAGCATGTGATGCGATTTGATTAGCGTAGTCATACGGCCTTGTTGACCTTATCAAGGGTCGTGCGGGTGGGTTTAATTCAATCACGAAATGAATGTTTTGAACTTGACTTGCGGTTTATGGTTTGTTGACCTTGTTAAGGTCATAAACCGCATGGGGTAAAATCAGATATTGGGAATTTCAAGTGTTGAAATTTGCAATGAGATTGCATACCTTCTATATGATAGTTAGATCCCAATACCCACTGTGAGTAAGAGTTAGTCCTGAGAGAGTTTTCCACTTTACAATTAGCTGATCCAGTAGGTATCTAAGAAAGGTGTTAACGGGGTTATGCCCCTGCGGAAATGGGGAAAGCATGGGGAGACTCTCTCAGAGTACCAATACCTGCCTGGCTGACCGATTGGCGAACTTATAGGGTGTAATTAATCCCGGCTAATCTTACTTTTTAGGATTTGAAGGAAGATTTGATAAAAACAGCGGGAGCCATCCCGATTAGATAAGATAATAACCAATTTAATTTTGCAAGAGCGCACGCTAAAGTGTTTCCTTCTCTCTCTTTCCAGATAGCGACCATGACACGCCTTAATCAAGATAATAATATGGATGTATTGACCGAACCCGCTTATTATACTGAGCTGAGGAACGTTGGTTCCGTTTTTTCTTATGATTGCCATAATTCTGAGCAAGGAATAAGGGAATATCAGGATTCCCACGCAATCCGAACGAAGAAAGAGCATGATGATGATCTTTGGGCATGTTTGTAACCGAGAACTGTTTCTCACTATACTCTACGTCCTGAATATTGGATACTGAATCAGGATCCCACGTATGTAATTTGTTACATGGATTAAGGAGAGGTAGAGAACTGGAAAAAGGTGATATGTCTCTCAAAGTAGAGAATGGAGCAATTGTTGCAGCCAAAGCAGTTGGTGAATATCACCTAGTATTATCAAATGGTAATACAATGATTCTGAAAGAATATTATTACGTATTAATTATGATGTGCAATATTATATTAGTTTCTTTATTACATAAAGGAGGATATAACTTTGTATTGGAGGATAATGTTATGAACATTTTCCTAAATCAAGTGTTGATTGGGTTTGGTATATTATGTAATGGTATATACGTTCTAAATCAAACGACAGTTCCAAGCATACAGAACACACACAAAAGGAAAAGTTCAGAAATGAACGAAATTTTCTTGTGGCATTGTAGACTAGGTCATATCAATGCGACAAGACTAGTTAAGTTACATAAAAATGGATATTTGAATTAGTTCGAATTTACATCTTATGAAACTTGCGAGTCATGTCTCAAAGGGAAGATGACCAAAACCCCGTTTACTGGACACAGAGAAAGAGCTATTGAACTTTTAGGACTGATACATAGTGATGTATGCGGTCCTATGTCTACACATGCCAGGAATGGTTTCTCGTACTTTATTACATTCACCGATGATCTGTCAAGATTCGGACATATTGTAACGATTCTGTTTTAATGTACAAAATTTTCTTAAAGTTAATGTACTGAATGGAGTATTTGCAAGCCTGAGTATACTTTAATTATTATTTTGTTTGAAAAACAATAAGAAAGGATTTGTAGCTCATTGGTAATGCCTTGTACTGCTATGACATAGCCCCTGTGTTCGAATCCCCCAGCCACATATTATTTTTAATGATTTTCTTTTAAATTTTTTGGAAGCCCAAAGTTTACATATGCAATACACGTAAAAATGAAAAGTCACTGAAACAAACATGTGGAAAATGTTATATGAATAGACCCCGACACATGGAAAGAATCCCACACCCCACCTCAACCAAACGACCGGTGAGATGGGCATAAGGGCCGGCACCGCTGGGCCCAACCGTAGGAAATGCCCCCATATTTTGAACCCTAGTCGTTTGGCCTACCACCACTACTCCGCTTCTATTTGTTTTTCCTGAAATTAAACAGAGAATTAAAAATGAGCATTAATCCAAGTTTAAATGCATTTTTTAATTCCATTTTTCAATCCTTAAAACCCTAAATTCTTCTATAAATACAACATCATACCCTAGCCCTCTCCATTCTGAAATCCATTATAAAAAATCCTCAATTTTTTCCAAGTCAAAGAAGTGTACAAGTGGAGTTAGCCCAAGGTCACTTTTCGGCGACAATTCGGGACAATTCCGGCGACACCGCGACTCCATGAAGTTTCCATCTTGTTCTCATACATCCCTTCTCTCTTTTCAAACTGTAAATCCCCTCTCTTCTATTCTTTTCACGTCTCAAAACTATCTTTTTTCAAATGATGTCGGTAAGTGGAGTTACCCGACTTTTAAATTCTATTCTCTTTAAAATAACAATTTTTCTTAGGGAACAATTATTCAAATTATTATACCTTGCTTGTTAAACATTAACTAAAATCATAGAAACCAATTTCACTATAAAACTCCATGTAAAATAATTTCTATTACACTTTTACGGTTAAATACCACAAACTTTATATTCTACATCTTTTATCATATTTTCTTATATTACCTTTAGAAAAATCTCACGAGGTAACGACCTACCTCTCACAATACACATCTTGACATAGCACAATTGTTTGAAAACAATATTTTTTGGACAAATACGAATTTACATTTAAATACCATAAACTATTAAAAACCGTATCTTTAAATTGTTTTAAATTAAATTCCTTATGATTACGTCTCTACAACCCACTTTTGGGGAATCCGATTTGGTTGGTGTGGGTTATTGCATATCCATCGGACTTGTAGGGCAAGATGCAGACCTCCTCACGGAGCATACGATCTCGATAGAATTTTTAATACAATTTTTAAGAAAACGCGATTTTCTATTTAATAAATAAATTCTATTTTTAATAATTATATATAAATATTATCAAATCGTCTATTTTAAATATATAATAAATTCCACGTTCTTTCCAAACAAAAGAAAAGAATCACAAATTTCATGAACATACCATCAAGAATCCAAACAAGTCAAATTTACACAAAAATACTATATATTATTCAAGCTAGGTATTTATTCACTAGAATACCCCACTTTTAAAATTTACATCCATGAAAACCATAAATACGATAAATAAATTCTTTAGGATTATTTTGAAATTATACTAAAACTATTTTTCATAAAACCCCCTCAAGTTATATTAATTTACATTAAAGACCCTAGTAAATATAGGTTTAAGCGGGACCGATTCTCTTGAGCCTTAGGGAGCCGGAGAAAGTGGGTGCTTGCCTATTTAAGGTAGAAAACTAAAACGGGGTTATCAACGGTAATTGACTTGGAAAAAGTCACAAATTCTGCCGTCCATGTGCAGCAGTTACTGATAACTCCAAAACCTAATTCAGGAATCAAATTCTGTTTAAGTGTCTGACTCAGACAGAGTCTCAGTCTAATCTGAATACAATTCCAATCTACATATAATTCAAATATAACTCTAACATGAATTCATATATACTGGAACTTGAACATGAATACCAGAATACTATCAAATATCAACATGACTCGACTGGACCGAACCATGGATATATATTGACTTGACTACATGACTATCCGTTTACATGAACAATTTATACCATGGTTTGGGCAAGTCTTATAAAACAAATCATTACAATCAATACAATATGCATTACAGTGTTTGTAAGGGGTAGATTGGTACGGAATGTGTTAAAAGTGGCACGATATTGGTCACTATAATACACCTAACCCGAACATCTGTTGCCGTTGTCCCATGGGTTTTGACGTGGTCTTGTACTCCATATACCTTAGTCTACGGAGCAAGTTGGACTCCTCTCGTATACATTGGCACATTCTGTACCAAGCTACAAACAACTACGTTAACATAACAAACATAACTATATATACTTTACCTGTTCTATTCTCTGTCTATTCTTCTTTATCTTTTGGGACTTACCGAGCGATTGTTCGCTGACGACATTCCTTATTTCTTCTTTCCTTGGAATGTTGTCAGGAGGACCCGACTCTTTGGCGATCGAGCCCAGCCAGGATGATTTGGAGCAGTTCATTGAGGACCCAGAGCTCTAGTTCACTTGTATATACTTTTACTTTCAGTTCATGCCATTGTTTAGGCATTGCTTTCCAGTATTGTATTTACTTTCCAGTGTATTGTAAAGAATGTTTAATCAATAAAAAGTTGCTGTTGATTTATATCTTTTGTCATTTTTTGTGTACATTTATTATATTGCTTATTTACGCTTAACGTGTTTACTTCTGAGTAAATACGTCGCGGGCCTCGTCACGTCTCC
Source organism: Agapanthus africanus (assembly GCA_030015575.1). Classification (NCBI taxonomy): domain Eukaryota; kingdom Viridiplantae; phylum Streptophyta; class Magnoliopsida; order Asparagales; family Amaryllidaceae; genus Agapanthus; species Agapanthus africanus. The sequence goes on along the minus strand of CM057338.1, from coordinate 107,368,826 downwards.
TTACCCGTACTCTGGAAAGTGGGGCATGACAGGTTTTGTTGGCGGCCCATGCAGGTTAGTTCTGCATGAAGTCATACTATGCAGGGTCAATTCTGCATGGAAACCTAACCAATATATCACAAGAATTATAAGAATCAGCAACTAAACGTTCTTTATATTTCATATTCCTTAAATCTATCCTAACCCTATTTTTCTTTCAAGGTTATGGATTCCGCGAACAACACGAGCACCAACATGAACGGCAACACCACACCGCCTCCTCTTCCACTTACACCTACCGTAGCAGCTCCTATTAACGAGCAGACAGTATTGCTCGAGGCGATCAAGAGCCTCTTAGAGGGATAGCAGCAGCAGACTGTTATCTTAATGAACCGTCCCGAAGTTGAGACACCTGAAGTGAAACAATTCTGGGCATTGCACCCTAAACAATTCTCTGGGAAAGAGAGCCATTTGGAAGCATAGGAATGGGCTCAGTCCATCGAAGATGATCTGGCAGCAGCACAAGTGCCAGACATTGCTTGGGTAAGAGTTGCAAAGTTTCAACTCACCGATAATGTCAGAGTATGGTAGAAGGCGGAAGAAAGCCGTCTTGCCCAGCCGATCGAATGGAGGATTTTTCGTGAGATGTTCGAAGCGAAATATTTTTCCGAGACTGCTCATTTTGATATGGAGCGGCAATTCATCCACTTGCAACAAGGCTCTATGTGGAGCAAATATGTGGATGGGCATGATACCGAGTTCACCATTTTGAGCAGGTAAGATATGTCTTAAATATTTGAATTTCTAATATCACATACTACACAGCTAACACAAGACCGTAACAGGTTTGCGGCCTATCTTATACCGACTGCTGAGATCAGGGCTAGACGATTTCAGTAAGGGTTGGACCCGGAAATCCAAGCTGCATAAGCTACAGGGGATTTCCCAACCCATGATTTGGCTTTGAAGACTGCCCGTCGATATGAGGCAGTGGTGAAGAAGAAGGGTAGATCTCAATCTGCCGGTATGAAGCGCCCTACTACTCAGATAGCAGGAGGAGCCTCTTCCAGGCCGCCGTTTGTACCCAAGAGATCGGGAGTACCTTTTAACCAGCCCAGTCCAGATTTTTGCTTCTATTGCAAAAGAAATGGACACCTGGCGAAGGATTGCAGACGTGCAAATCGCCTATGCTTAGTCTGTGGCTCATCCACACATGATATTGGATCTTGTCCTTATAGATTCAATCCAAACCCTACACCCAGACCAACAATCACCTATCCGCAGCGGCCAGCTATCCAGGCACCTGCTTCTCGACTTGCTCTCCCAACTCCACCTCTCCATGGACCTACTGCACCTCCTCCTCGTCAGTTTCATCATGCACAAAGGAACCTACCTCAAGGACAGAGGAATTGACAGAGGAACTGACAGAGGCATGCTCCCCCAGCAAGGAGTAATGTACCTAGGCAACATGCTTTCACAATGAATGTGGAAGAAGCTGAAGCCACTGGCCAAGTCATCACTGATAACTCTCTTTCTTTCAAACTTTCTTTCACTCTTTATACATATCAAAGAATCTTTACCTATACCTAAACATATTCCACACAACTTAAGTACAATCTTAGTAGCCTCACTTCCTGCACTAGCACCCTTCGATACTGGAGCATCACATTGCTTTATGTCGCAACGGTTCGTCCGAACTCATGCGACTCCAGTTAAACCGCTCGTATCCAGCTGGAATGTCAGTTCAGGGAATGACTTTCTAAAGGCAACTTCGGGATACGACTTGTGTCCAGTGGTCGTCTGCAGCAGAGAATTTTATGCTGACTTCAAGGTGCTGGACATACCGAATTTTGATGTAGTCTTGGGTATGGATTGGCTAGGAACTTTTTACGCTACCATCGACTGTCGTCAAAGTAGGATAGTGTTCAAGATTCCAGACCATCCGGTCTTTTATTTTAAGAGTGGAGACCGTACACTGGAGCCTAGCACATACAAAGCTAAGCCAAGGAAGGCCGTGGTTGCAACACTACAAGTAGAGGAAAAATCGAAGCCAGAGGTAGTTCGAGAGTTCGACGATGTATTTCCTGAAGACATATCAGGTTTGCCTCCCGATTGAGCTCTTGAATTCAGTATTGACTTAGTACCTGGTGTACAACTGGTAATCAAAGAACCGTATCGGTTAAGTCCAGAAGGATTGAAAGAGATCCGTACTCAGCTGGACGAACTTCTACAGAAAGGGTGGATTCGTCCAAGTACTTCAAGTTGGGGATCTCCAGTTTTGCTTGTAAAGAAGAAAGAAGGTTCATACAGAATGTGCATTGACTACCGAGCTCTGAACGAAGTCACGATAAAGAACAAGTATCCGCTACCGCGAATCGACGATCTGTTCAATCAGCTAAATGGGTCTTGCGTTTTCTCAAAATTAGATCTTCGTTCGGGTTATCATCAGGTGAAGGTCAAAAAGTTTGATATTTCGAAGACGACATTCAGGACTTGCTATGGCCATTATGAGTTTCTCGTGCTGCCATTTGGAGTGACCAATGCACTAGTCATATTCATGAATCTAATGAACCAAGTTTTCCGAGAGTACTTAGACATGTTCGTTGTCATATTCATCGACGACATCCTGGTGTATTCTAAGAGTCGGAAAGAACACACTCGACATTTGAGGATTGTCCTGGAGACTTTGTGACAGCATCAATTCTATGCCAAGTACAACAAGTGTAAGTTTTAGCTAAATCAAGTCGGATTTCTCGGGCATATCGTTTCCGGTGAAGGAATCTCTGTGGATCCAGCTAAAGTATCAGCAATAAGCGAATGGCCGATACTGAAGTCAGTGAAGGACATTCGAAATTTCTTGGGATTAGCGGGATACTACCGAAAATTCATAGAAGGCTTTTCGAAGATTGCAACACCCTTGACCAAGCTTACACGTAAAGATGAAGTATTCGTGTGGTCAGAAGCATGCGAACAGGTTTTTGTAGAACTCAAGTCAAGATTGACATCAGCGCTTATTCTCGTAATACCGGACCAATCAAGAGGTATTGTTGTGCATTGCGATGCATCCGGTAAGAGATTAGGATGTATTCTACACCGGCATGGAAAAGTTATAGCTTATGCATCAAGACAATTGAAGATTCATGAGCGCAATTATCCAAAGCATGACTTAGAGTTAGTAGCAGTTATATTTGCACTGAAGATTTGGCGTCATTATCTTCTTGGAGAACGGATATATAAATACACAGATCACAAAAGTCTGAAGTATGTGTTTACTCAGAAAGAGTTGAATATGCGGAGAGAAGATGGTTAGAACTTATGGCGGACTTTGACATCAACCTACAATATCATCCAGAGAAGGTGAATGTAGTTCCTGATACACTTAGTCGCTAGCCACTATCAATGAATCTCACCGCACAGTGGAAGCTACAACAAGATTTGCACAAGATGGAGATTGAAGTGGTTATGCCAGGTAATACTTCAGAGTTGATGAACTTACAAGTTCAGTCTACTATTGTCAATTAGATCAAAGCAGCTCATGCAAGTGATGCCAAGTTGCAAAAGATCATAGAAAAAGTAGCAAGTGGACTTAGAACAAACTTTATCATTCATGAAGATGGATCTTTGAGATACGGGAGCAGATTGTGTGTACCACAAGGTTCTGTTTGGGAAGAGTTGATGAAAGAAGCCCACAGCTTTCCATACTCAGTACACCCTGGTGGTATAAAGATGTACAAAGATCTGCGGCAACATTACTGGTGGCATGGAATGAAGCGTGAAGTAGCCAGAAGCGTAGCCAAATGCTTGGTGTGTCAGCAAGTAAAAGCTGAACATCACCGGACTGCTGGTTTACTTCAACCGTTATCTATCCCAGAATGGAAGTGGCAACATATCACCATGGACTTCGTGACTGCACTTCCTCGCAGCACGAAAGGTAACGATACAGTATGGGTTATTGTAGATCGACTCATAAAGTCGGCTCACTTCATCCCATTTCGAGTTGGCCAATCTACCGAGACACTAGCAAAGAAGTATATGAAAGTAAGTATGAATCTAAGTATGATTTAACTCTTCATAGTGTACTATTTCTGATACCCATGAACTCATGCAGGAGATCGTGAGATTACATGGAGTACCGGTTTGCATTGTTTTCGATTGTGACACCAGATTCCGATCGCAATATTGGCAGAGTCTGCAAGCTAGCTTGGGAACGAGTCTGAATTTCAGCACAGCTTATCATCCACAAACATATGGTCAGTCTGAGTGAACGATTCAGATTCTTGAAGATATGCTAAGAGCGTGTATGTTAGACTTCGTAGGATCGTGGAGAGATCACTTACATCTTATGGAGTTTTCAAACAACAACAGCTACCAGGCGAGTATTGGTATGGCACCGTTCGTAGCTCTTTATGGAAGGAAGTGTCGTTCACCATTAAGTTGGGACGATATCGGAGATAGGGAACTCCTTGGACCAGAGATGATCGTAGCAACTGTGGATATAGTTCGCACGATCAAAGAAAGAATGCGCATAACCCAAGACAGACAGAAGCACTGGGCTGATGCAAAACGCCGACACTTGGAGTTCCAACCGGGAGATCATGTATTCTTAAAGATCTCTCCAAACTATGGAGCGATTCGCTTTGGAAAGAGGGGTAAGCTCAATCTGAGATTTATTGGACCGTTTGACATACTCGAACGAGTCGAAGAAGTGGCATATCGTTTGGCACTTCCACCCTCATTGGAAGGAGTGCACAACGTATTCCACATATCATAGTTTCGAAGATATGTGAGCGACCCAAGCCACATTCTTGATCACTCCAAGCTCACTGTACATACATACTTATCTTGTGAGCAACAACCCGTTGAAATCCTGGACAGAAAGGTAAAGTTACTTAGGAACAAGGAAGTAAACTTGGACTGAGTGATGTGGAGAAAAGATTCACCAGGAGAATCAACATGGGAATTTTTTGGACAAATACGAATTTATATTTAAATACTATAAACTATTAAAAACCGTATTTATTAAATTGTTTTAAATTAAATTCCTTACGATTACGTCTCCATCAGATTAGTAGGGCGAGATGCAGACCTCCTCACGGAGCATACGATCTCGATGGAATTTTTAATACAATTTTTAAGAAAACATAAATTTCTATTTAATAAATAAATTCTATTTTTAATAATTATATATAAATATTATCAAATCATCTATTTTAAATATATAATAAATTCCATGTTCTTTCCAAAAATAAGAATAGAATCACAAATTTCATGAAAATACCATCAAGAATCCAAACAAGTCAAATTTACACAAAAATACCATATATTATTCAAGCTAGGTATTTATTCACTAGAATACCTCACTTTTAAAATTTACATCCATGAAAACCATAAATACTTGAGAATTATTTTGATATTATACTAAAACTATTTTTCTTAAACCCCCCTCAAGTTATATTAATTTACATTAAGGACCCTAGTAAATATAGGTTTAAGGGAGATCAATTCTCTTGAGCTTCAGGGAGCCAGAGAAAATGGGTGCTTACCTATTTAAGGTAGAAAACTAAAACGGGGTTATCAATGGTAATTGGCTTGGAAAAAGTCACAAATACTGCGATATATGTGCAGCAGTTACCGATACCTCCAAAACCTAATTCAAGAATCAAATTCTGTTTAAGCGTCTTACTCAGACAGAGTCTCAGTCTAATCTGAATACAATTCCAACCTATATACAATTCAAATATAACTCCAACATGAATTCATATATACTGGAACTTGAACATGAATATCAGAATACTATCAAATATCAACATGACTCGACTGGACCGAACTATGAATATATATTGACTTGACTACATGACTATCCGTTTATATCTTTATCCATTTACATGAACAATTTATACCATGGTTTCGGCAAGTCTTATACAACAAATCATTACAATATGCATTACGGGGTTTTTAAGGGGTAGATTGGTACGGAATATGTTAAAAGTGGCACGATGATGGTCACTATAATACACCTAATCCAAACATCCGTTGCCGTTGTCCCATGGGTTTTGACGGGGCCTTGTACTCCATATACCTTAGTCCACGGAGCAAGTTGGACTCCTCTCGTATACACTGGCACATTCTGTACTAAGCTACAAACAACTACGTTAACATAACAAACATAACTATACATAATTTACCTGTTCTATTCTCTGTCTATTATTCTTTATCTTTTGGGACTTACCGAGCGATTGTTTGCTGACGACATTCCTTATTTCTTCTTTCCTTAGAATGTTGTCAGGAGGACCTGACTCTCTGGTGATCGAGCCCAGCCAGGACGATTTGGAGCAGTTTATTAAGGACCCAGAGCTCTAGTTCACTTGTATATACTTTTACTTTCAGTTCATGCCATTGTTTAGGCATTACTTTCCAGTATTGTATTTACTTTCCAGTGTATTGTAAAGAATGTTTAATCAATAAAAAGTTGCTGTTGATTTATATCTTTTGTCATTTTTTGTGTACATTTATTATATTGCTTATTTAGGCTTAACGTGTTTACTTCTGAGTAAATACGTCGCGGGCCTCATCACGTCTTCTTACCTGTACTCTGGGAAGTGGAGCATGACACATGCGTTCTTGTTGAAATACAAATATGAAGCTTTTGAGAAATTCAAGGAATATAAGTACGAAGTTGAGAACCAGACGGGTAAAAGTATTAAAATCCTACGATCTGATCGAGGATGAGAATACTTGAGCACGAAATTCCGAGACTATTTAAAAAAGAATGGGATTCTCTCTCAGCTTACTCCTCCGTATACACCACAGCACAACGGTGTATCGGAGCGGAGGAATCGCACCCTATTAGATATGGTGTGCTCTATGATGAGTACTGCTGAGTTACCTATTTCCTTTTGGGGTTATGCACTTGAGATAGCTGCATACCCATTGAATCAAGTTCCATCAAAATCTGTGCCAAAAACACCATATGAGATATAGAGTGGAAAATGACCATATCTTAAACAAGTTAAGATATGGGGTTGTCCAGCCTATGTTAAAAAACAGAATCCGGACAAACTCGAGGCACGATCAGTTCTTTGCAAGTTTGTGGGGTATCCAAAGAATTCGTATGGATATCTTTTCTACCTCAGTGAGGAACAAAAAGTGTTTGTTGCTCAACATGCCACCTTTTTAGAAAAGGAATTTCTTGTGAAAGAAATTAGTGCTAATGAGGTAGAACTGGAAGAAGTTCCAGCTGTACAAACTACAACTGATGATTTGATAGTACCGGAGGATCCAATAGTCTCCGACGAACCTCAGCCACTCTGCAGATTTAGTAGGGTTCATCATCCACCTGAGAGATACTACGATTTTCTCATAGACGGTGGGAGCGAGGATTGCATCATGGAAGATGATGACCCAACTAGTTTCGAGCAGGCTATTTCAAGTGGGGACTCTGTGAAATGGCTGGATGCTATGCGATCTGAGATAGGATCCATGTACACCAACAAAGTATGGATTTTGGAAGTTGCTCCTGAAGGGGGAAAACCCATCAGGAGCAAATTTATATTTAAGAATAAAATTGGTGTAGATGGAAAGGTTGAGACTTTCAAAGCTAGACTTGTAGAAAAAGGTTTTCGTCAACGACCAGGTGTCGATTATGATGAAACATTTTTTCTAGTCGCCATGCTTAAGTCCATCAGGATCCTACTTGCCATTGCTGCATATCATGACTACGAAATCTGGAAGATGGACTTCAAGACCGCTTTTCTAAATAGTGATTTAGAAGAGAGCTTGTACATGATGCAACCAGAGGGCTTCGTAGACAGTGGGAGCAGTGGAAAGGTGTGCAAGCTGTTTAAATCAATCTATGGATTAAAGCAGACATCGCGGAGCTGGAACATCTGTTTTGATGTGGCGGTCAAAGAGTTTGACTTCATAAAAAACGTAGATGAACATTATATCTACAAAAAGGTTGTAGAGAGTATGTTTTTCTTCCTTGTATTGTACGTGGATGATATACTCTTGATAGGAAATGATGTTCCTATGCTACACTCGGTCAAGCTCTTCTTATCACAAAAGTTCTCCATGAAAGATCTGGGTGATGCCTCCTACATCCTGGGGATAAAGATCTATAGGGATAGATCTAAACGGATGTTGGAATTGTCTCAATCCAGGTACATTGACACCATACTAAAGAGGTTTAGTATGGAAGATTCTAAGCGTAGTAATTTACCCGCATGCTCAGGAATCACTCTCTCCAAAGAGATGTCTCCCAAGATTGATTTGGAGAGGGCTCGCATGCAAGAGATATCCTATGCATGTTATGTACCAGACCGGATGTAGCTTACGTACTAGGTGTAGTGAGTAGGTATCAATCAGATCCTTGAGAAAAGCACTGGATAGCTATGATGAACATTCTTAGGTACTTGAGAAGGACTAAAAAAATGTTCTTGGTGTATGGTAACGGAGAACTCCAGGTGGAGTCCTTTACCGATTCGAGCTTCAAGAATGATAAGGACGACAGTAAGTCGGTCTCGGGTTTATTCTTCACCCTCAACGGAGGGACGGTATGTTAGAAGAGTTCCAAGCAAGATACCATAGCAGACTCAATGATGGAGGCTGAATACATCGCTGCCAACGATGCTGCCAAAGAAGCTGTCTGGATGAAGAAGTTCATTACTGAACTTGGTGTGGTTTCATCCATTGTGCATCCAATACCTTTGTATTATGATAACAATGGAGCAGTGTCTTTGGCTAAAGAACCCCGGTCCCATCAGAGATCCAGACATATTCTTAGGCGGTATCACCTGATCCGGGAGATAGTAGATTGACGGGAGATCGAGGTCAGAAGAGTTGACACGAAAGATAACACAGCGGATCCACTCACCAAGGCCCTCCCCCAGACGTAGTTTGAGAGACTTTTTGGGATGTTGGTATGAGATACTACAACAACTGGCCTTAGTGTAAGTGGGAGATTGTTAGGAATATGTATGCCCTAGAGGATATTATTGTATGATATAGTGGATGCTTGGACATATATATAGATGACTTTCTTACTCGACATGATAGTATGCTATCTGGTTGCTCTTTATTTTAACATGTACACTTGTATTATTATACTGTCTCTCTGATACATGTTGATAAAGCCCTTAAGATGTTTGCTTGACTACCGGGCCTATGATGCAGATCATACTACTGGGACTTGGGTAGTCCACAAGCATATATTTTAACTGTTCCTAGTCGAGGGAGTATCGAGACAGGGCATCGATATTCCAGAGTAGACTAGTGTGTACGTTTCTCAACCCTATAGGGGGCGATGGTTGATCCCATAACTATTGGTGTTTGACATCAAAGATTGTACACAGGTGCTCATTAGAGAATGGGTACACTGAATAGGACTCACCGAGAACTCTTAGATGATACTATACCTATCACCAGATAGCAGTTCTCTGGTGACACTGGTACAGGTTAGTCTGTAGATCCGAGATCTTCATAGTGTCTTGTGTGGTTTCCACTGTGCTTTGATTTCCTCCCTACCACGGCTTAAAGGAGTCATGCAAACATATGGATTTTGGGTACAGTCCCGAATCACATGGAAGCAGTGAGCGATAGGAGGGGTCTCGTCTCTTTCGGTATAGGGAGTTGATGCAGCGCTGTGCTCGATTGGCTATAACAGTAAGTCCCTGGTTAGGGCTGATGAGATTTACTGGTAAGTGTTATCAGTAGTTTCTCGAACTGTTATGAGCCACACATCGGCATGACTTATCAAGTTACTGGGGTCTGACGATTCCACTCTTATACTCGATATGAGACATATCAGACGAAGAGACCGGACTGTATGGTAAGTGTTACTTATAGGCTTCATGGGAGTTTGGACAAGCTTGCTTGTTGATCTTTTAATTACTCGATATCTGGGTAGCCGTTACGCTCATCTAGTACCGCTGACGGCTTATGGGTAACTGATATGATTATTACCTACTGCCGGCATATTGATGAGTCTTTAGATTCCCACACAGAGCTTTCCTAGTTCAAGTGAAACGAAATAAGGCATATATGTTGATATGTATGGGAGCCTGATTAAATACGAGTATGTGATACCGTATTCTAATCTAGCGACATTTGATATTGGTTAGGTTATATGTGATATAATCGGATTATTAAATCAAGTGTTGATTTGATAACGTGATATACAGATAAATGATATTAGTCGGTTATATATGATATAACCGGATTATTAAATCAAGCGTTGATTTAATAATTTGATATATATTTATATTTGATATAATTATATATTAACTAATATTAAGCTCACTAATTATTTTATTCTCTTAATATGTGTGTGTGGGGGGGGGGAATTATCTATCTTAGAAATAGATAACTGAGGTGGAAAATGAGAGATATTTTGGACATGGGTGAAGCATGGCTTTAATCAATTGTTTAATGGTTTGGCAACAATATTGAAGTATAGTTGAATAAATTTATTGAAAAATTCTTTATGCTTCAATAAGTGATTGAAGATGAGAGCCATTTCTTCACTTGAGATTTTTTTTCTTGAGTTCTTTTCCTTCACTCTCTCCATTATCTTCCTCTTTCCCCCTCAAAGCCCTAACCCTTACATGTGTTGTGAACCCTAGGGCTTTAGAGTAATCTAAGTGAGCTAAATACCCTACTTAATCAACCTACACTCAATTAGCCATTAAGTATAGGTTGTTTCATTCACTAATAGTGGATTAGTGAAGATGTAGCTTGAATTAGATAAGCTTCAAGGTGGATCATCTTCGACACGAAGATCGCAAAGCAAGCTTGTTCCTTCTTCAAGTAGAGTCTAGAGGAGTCGTAAGGACTACTACCCGAAGCTATAGAAGTGAAGGACACGATCTACAAAGGTTGTTATTTCTTTCACTTAGCTTAGTTCTTTCTATATCATAGCTTAAACCCTAATACTTTAGTTAGAATCTAGGTTAGTGTAGCTTAGCACCAAGAAATTTTTAAAATTGCATGTTTGATACTGGTTAAAACCTAGTAGTGGTGCTAGGAAACACTTTCATATTTCATATGTTAGTATCGAGGCTCTAAGTTGTGGATGAGTTAATCCGACTGATATTCGAGTAAAATAAAAAAGAGAGGTTAATACGGGACTTCTGAAGCTTCGTTGGATTCATACAAGAAACTATTCCAAACACCCCGAGTATAATATATTATAACTGGTTACTATACTTAATTGATTCGATAGATTGATAATCATGTCTTGATCGAAACCATAGATTGCAAAAGGTGTAGAATGTAGTCGAGTGAGTCGAGTAATATGCGAGTCATGACAGTTGCAAATCTTGGTTTGAGTCAAGTTGGTTCAAGTAGATTGGATTCGAGTTCATGTTCAGGTTTAGATTCGAGTTGGTTTAGAGTTTGAATTTGTATTCGAGTTCGAGTTCAAGTTTATGTTCGAGTTTAGATTCGAGTTTAGGTCTTTTCATGTGAATTTATGTAAATTGTTAAAAATCTTCTGTTCGGGAGAAATCGGCAACTGCTGCACATGGACGGCAGAATTTGTGTCTTTTTCCAAGATAATTGCCATCTGTTAACTTCATTAAGTTGTCTAACCTGAATAGGCAAACACTCTCTCTCTCCGGCTCCCTGGGGCTCAAGAGAATTGATCTCGCTTAAACCTATATTAATCTAGAGTTCTTAAATATTGTTTGTATATCTCGAGGGGTTTTATGAAAAATACTTTAATATAGTTTAAAAATAAATCTCAAGGATGATTTATAATATTTAGGGTTTTCATGAAACATGTATTTTAATTGTTATGGTATCTTGGTGATAAAACCTAGCTTTTAAAAGTTTATGGTATCTTTATGAAAACCAGCTCTTTTGGAAACTTGATGGTATTTTATTAAAAAAAATTTAAACTTTAAAATATATAGTTTTATAGTTTGTTTTTATTGAAAATACGAATTATAGATTTATACAATTTTTCCAAAAATTAGTTTTGTTTAGAAAAGTCATATTTTTTAAAAACCGTATTTTTATTTCCTTTCGAGACCGAATACTCCATGAGGAGTTCTGCATCTTGCTCTACTATCCCAAAACTGTATGATAATCCGCACCATCCTTTAGCGGGTCCCTTATCGAGGGTTGTAGAAGCGTAATTGTCAACGATTTTAAAATACCGATTAAAAGAAACCCGTTTTGAAAAGGTGTAGTATTTTAATGAAAATCTTTTAATTTGAATACCCATATGGGTAGAATACCGTGCTATGTAACCATAGTGTGCGTGTGGAGTAGGTCATTACCCCGTGAAGGTTCTAGGGTTTGGGTATATTAGATATCAAAAAGAGGTTACACTAAAGTTCATGGTATTTTAATGAAAAGTTCGTTATATGATTGTTTTACATGAAAATTTTGGTTAAATTAAAACTAAAAGGTTGTAAACAAGGTTACAAGTAATATGAGAAAGTTAGTTTGACCTATTTTGCTTTAAAGAGGGGAGTTCTAAGGTTAAATAAACATGTATCGGAGATAACTCCACTTTACCGACATGTTTTTAGAAAAAAAAGATTTGAGATGAAAGAAAAGAGAGAAATGGGGACTTACTAGCTTAGATCATTAACATGAAAGGGAAGAACCCTTCGGGGGTTGTGGTTTCGTCGCAGATGCACCGGTCGTCGAGCTTGGCTTGCTACTCCTCTTAGGTGCTTAAATCCACTTGGTACTTGGAGAGTTTTAGAGAATTTTTGATAGAAATTTCAGAATGGGGGAGAGCTAAGGTATGGGGTGGTATTTATAATGAAGAATTAGGGTTTGGAAGTTAAAAATGTGGATTAAAAGAATTAAAATGGTGTTAAATGGTGAATTGAAGAGTCTCTATTTGATTGCAGGAAAATCAAACAATGTAGAAGAGTTGGGGGAAGTCGAAGGGACAAGTGTGCAAAGCATGGAGGCGATTGGGGGCAATCCAACCGTCGGCGCCGGCTATTTGGGGAGTTTAGGTGGTCGGATCTTGATAATCCATCTCGAGATTCGTGCCACGTGTCAAGTTGGGTGTTTACTCCTATTTGCGCATGTTTGATTTTTTTGAAACTTTTCGTTTCTCCATGAATTGCACGTGCAACTCTTGGGCTTTTGAAAAATTAAAAAGAAAAATATAAAAAATAATTGGGTATGATGGGAATCGAATGCACAGGCTATGTCGTAGCAGTATAGAGGCTTTACCAGTGAGCTACAAGTTACCTTTTGCTTTTATTTAACAAAAATAACTTTTAACTCTTACACAGGATTTAATACCCTTTTCTGTACAATAACAAGAAATTTTTGTACAGGAAATTCAGAGTCGTTATAGTGATAGATACTGGCAGTTATGATATTATCTTAGGAATGGATTTTCTTCGCATTTTCCACGCTCACATGGATTGTAGGGCGAAGAAAGTAATTTTCCAAATTCCCGGACATCTGGAGTTCGCATTCTTGGGATGTAGCAAATCCGTCGGGCCAGTCGAATTTAGGGCTAAGCCGATAAGTGCCGCTTTTTTGTCAATGGAGGTAATCAAGAAGGAAGCACTAGTAGTAGTTCGGGATTTCATGGATGTATTCGAGGACATCTCAGGTTTACCGCCAAAACAAGATGTGGAGTTCACGATTGATCTTATTTCAGGAGCAGTGCCAATTTCAAAAGCGTATTATCCTATGGCACCAGTGGAACTGGAAGAGATAAAGAGACAAGTTTCTGAGTTACTCGAGAAAAGCTGGATCACAGCAGCGGTTCACCGTTGGAGCTCATGTTCTTCTAGTCAAGAAAGATGGCACACGGAGGATGTGCATCGACTATTAAGAGTTAAATCTGATGACTATTAAGAATAAATACCTAATCCCTCGCATAGGTGAATTATTCGATCAACTTAGTGGCGCGAGAGTATTCTCGAAGTTGGATTTACGATCAGGGTATCATCAAGTTCGGGTGATAGAAGAAGACATTTGCAAGTCGGCACTGTGAGTATTTAGTTATGCCATTTGGAGTTAGTAATGCACCGACGATATTTATGGACTCCGAGTATTTAGTTATGCCATTTGGAGTTAGTAACATACCGACGATATTTATGGACTTGATGAACCGAATCTTTTCACCATTTCTAGATCAGTTCGTGGTAGTATTCATTGATGACATTCTAGTCGATTCGAGGAGCAAAGAAGAGCACTTGAAAATCGCACTGCGGATGTTGAGACAAGAAAAGTTATATGCTAAGATGAGTAGGTGTGAGTTTTGGCTCGAAGAAGTGAAGTTCTTGGGTCATGTTGTATCTGGAGATGGAATTGCGGTTGACCCTGAAAAGATTGCGTCTGTTCATGATTGGCCAATTCCAGAGAATTTAGGGGAGATCAAAAGTTTTCTTAGGCTTGCTGGGTACTATAGAAGGTTTGTGGAGAATTTCACTCGAATAGCAGAACCTTTGACCAAGCTAACACGAAAGGGGGTACCGTTTGTCTGGACTGAGAAGTGTGCGTCAGGTTTTGAAGCGCTGAAGCAAAGATTGACAACCACTCCTATTTTAACAGTGCCAGATGGTTCCGGAGGATTAGTTATTCACAACGACGCATCTGGGAAAGGCTTGGGAAGCGGTTTGATGCAGCATAGAAAGATTGTAGCCTATGTGTCGAGGCAATTGAAGACTCATGAAAAAAACAACCAAACTCATGACTTGAAGCTAGCAGTAGTTATTTTTGTGCTGAAGATTTGGATGCACTACTTATTAGGCGAAAGGGTTGAGCTGTTCACTGATCACAAGAGCTTAAAGTATGTGTTTACACATAAAGAGCTCAATATGAGACAGTGTAGATGGTTAGAGCTGATGGCTAATTATGATCTTGATCTAAAGTACCATCCGAGAAAAGTTAATGTAGTACCAGATGTTTTAAGTCGGTTGCCTACAATACGGACGTTGACTGCACAGAAGGAGATTATAGCAGATTTTCACAGATTCGAGTTAGAGCTTGTACCACCAGATTCTTTGGGATAGATAATGAAGTTGCAAGTACAGTCATCCTTGATTGATAGCATTAAGGCAACACAGTTGCACGATCCTAGATTACAGAAACTTCGGGGATAAGTGGAAGCGGGACCTCGAACAGATTTATTGGTTCATTAAGATGGTTCGTTATGATATGGAAGTTGTTTGTGTGTATCTAAAGAAGATATTCATGAAGAAGTCATGAAGGAAGCTCATAGTTACCCATATTCAGTACATCCAGATGGCATGAAGATATATAAAGATTTGCGACAACACTTTTGGTGAGAAGGCATGAAAAGAGAGATTGTTCGTTATGTGTCGAGGTGCTTAGTGTGTCAGCAAGTCAAGAATGAACATCAAAGGGTGGCTGGGTTGTTACAACCACTTCCGATTCCTCAGTGGAAGTATAGACAAATAACCATGGATTTCGTGATAGCCTTATCACGGAGTCCAAAGGGCAATAACGCAGTTTGGGTGATTGTAGACCGACTCACAAAGGCGGCTCATTTCATACCATTTCGAGTTGGGCAGTCGACGGAGGTTTTAGCATATAGGTACATGCATGAGATTGTGAGATTGCATGGAGTACCGGTGAGTATTGTTTCTGATCGTGACATCCGGTTCTTATCACACTTTTAGAGGAGTCTACAGGAAAGTTTGGGAACTCGCTTGAAATTTAATACGGCCTATCATCCTCAGACTGATGGACAGTTCGAGAAACTGATCCAAACTCTTAAATATATGTTGAGAGCTTGCACGTTAGACTTTAAGGGTTCGTGGGAGGATCGTTTGCATTTAGTGGAGTTTTCATACAATAACAGTTTTCAGGTGATGATACAGATGGCTCCATTCGAAGTATTGTACGGTCATAAGTGTCGCTCACTAGTATGTTGGGACGATGTTGGAGAAAGAAGATTGTTAGGACCAGAACTCATTGTGCAAACTGTGGAGAAAGTTAACCTGATTCGTGATCATATGAATGTGGCATAAGGTCGACAGAAAAGTTGGGCTGATACCGGAATAAGATCTTTGGAGTTTGATATTGGTGATCTTTTATTCTTGAAGATATCATCGACCAGGGGAGTAATCCGATTTGGTAATCGAGACAAGGTCAGTCTTCGATTCGTGGGGCCTTTCGATATTATTGAGCGTGTTGGAGAGCTAACTTACCGATTAGCATTACTACCATCCTTGGCGGGTGTTCATGATGTGTTTTATATATCTCAACTCCGCAAGTATGTTCAAAATGAGACGCACGTCCTAGATCGACAATGAGAGAAGATTTGACTTATGAAGAGCAACCAATGGTTATTGTAGATCGACGGGAAAAGGTTCGGATGAATAAAGTAATCCCTTTGGTACTTGTTTCATGGGAAATCATTCGATGGAGAATCTAGTTGGAAACGTGAAGACGAGATTCGACAAAAATTTCCACACCTCTTTCCTTAGATCCGTATCTTTATTGTTTGTGTCTTTTCCAGTTTCATGAATTTTGAGAACGAAATTATTTTGCAAATTGGTGTAATGTAACACCCAAGTATGGTTGTACGACATTAATTGGTATTGAAAGGTTATGCTAATGCCTTAGCCATCTCCCGTGGCCTTATGCGGAACAAATTTTTTTACAACGAACAAAACTAAGCGCTAGAATAACCCTAAACCGGATCTTTACTATAATACTAACTCGCAACATAAGTGGCTCTATCTACTATGATAGAAAGTATACCTAAAGAAACCAAGTCCTTCGGGTCTTCAATCCTCTCCTTTGGCTTCTCAAGAGATGTACGGATCGTGCTTGAACTTCGGCCTCCTCGCGTCAAATATGATCCACCCAAGAGTGCCTACAAAGAGCTCCTACCTTAAATATGAGGTAACTAGAATACTTAGATTGCTAATCCAAGTAGACTAGAGTGTGTAGAGAGTGATGATGGATTAATATGTCTTACTAACCTTAGGTTTCTTAACTCAGGAGACAATTAGGGTTAGGTTAGAAGAAGAGAGAGCAAGGAGAAGATGAGAGTGTTATAGAGAGCAACACAAGAAAAAAAACTCAAGTGAATAATGGCTAAGACTTGTGACTAATAAAGCAAGCATGCCAAAGATAATAATAAAAAATTATCTTCATCACAAAATATCTAGATATTTTCTACAAAATATCTAGATGCCACCTTACCTCAATAGTAACCCATGACTTACCAAGTGAGTCAACAATTAGCCATGCTTCACTTAAGAAAAGTCAATACCTCATACCTCCACCTCATTAACCATTTAACTAAATGGTTAAAACAAATGTAACAACCTTAAACTTTCTGTACAACTTTCTGTACAATTTTTTCAAAAAAATACAGAAAGGGGTACTTTTACCTAAGCACAAGTTATAAGTTTGTTTTGTTTTTTAATAGCAAGAAGGAGCTTGTAGCTCATTGGTAAGACCTTGCACTGCTGAACCAAAGCACCAGAGTTCAAATCCCATCACCCACATTATTTTTAATATTGATTTCTTTTTAAATTTTTTAGAATTCCAAGAGTCTACACGTGTTAAACCCGTAAAACCAAAAGTCACACTAAAAACAAACTACCCCACTGTGCTAACAATACGACGACAGACACGTGGGCCCCCCGACCCGGCCTAACTCGGCCGGATCGGGCCAGCGGGAGCGGCAGATCGGCCGGCGGGGGCGGCCGATTCGGCTCCAAATCGGAGTCAGCCTTCATGGAAGATGTGCCTCTTGAGCTCCCCATCACTCCTGTATAGTTTAAATTTTTGGATCGGTAACAGAGCCAAATTAAATCACCATTAAACCATTTTTAATACAATTTTCAATTCAACCTTTCATCTACCCTAAACCCTAGATTACCCTATAAATACCACTCCAAAACACACCCTTCTCACTCCAAATTTCTGTCTAAAACTCTCAAGAAAATTCCTAGAACTTTTGTGTACAAGTGGAGTTAGCGAAGGGCGAAACTCCGGCGATCTTCTGACGACGACCCTAGGAGCTCCCGACGACGAAACGACGCACTGACACCTCCTACCAATCCCTCTCCTTCTCCTATAATCTGAAATCTCGTAAGTCCCACCTCTCTCTTCTCTAATCTATTCTTAAAACTTCTTTTACTAAAACCCGACAGAAGCGGAGTTAAATCCGACTTCCGATTCGGTTTTCTTTATAAAAGTTCAATTTTCCTTAACACAACTATTCCAAACTCTCACATCTTGACTATTAATCATTAACAAAATATCATGAACAAGTTTCATAGCAAAATATTTCATATAGCAATTTTTATCGTACTTTTTCAGTAAAATACCATGTAATTTAGTTTCGACATTAAAACATCATATTTCTTGCTATACCTTTAAATAGATCACGAGGTAATGACCTACCTCTTCACAACACTCATATGCAATATAGCACGATACCTTTCGGAAATATAGAATACGGGAATACGCATTTACACTTAAATACTTTTTACTATTAAAACCATTTTCTACAAGATCACGTATTTTTTATAAATCTTTGTAAAGCGCCGCTACAACCCATTTTGGGGAACCCGTTTGTGATGGTGCAGATTATCGCACATCCTTTGGCTTAGCAGTGCGAGATGCAGACTTCCGCTAGGAGCATTCGGTCTCGAGAGATTTAAAAATACAAATATCTTAAGAAAATGTGATTTCTAGAAAATAATAAATTAAAATTATTTTTATAAATATATAAATATATGTGTATTATCAAAATATCTATTTTTGTTATAATATCAATATTCTAACTTTTCTAAGTCAAAAGAATCACTTTACATGAAACTACCATGAAATTCCTTACAAGTTCAATATTACAATTAAATACCCTATATTATGAAATTAGGTTATTTTCACTAGAAATGTCACATAAAATCTACATCTATGACAACTCTAAAGATGATAATTAAATATTTGGGGTGTATTTTGAAAATTATACAAAAGTTTTTTTACATATAACCCCCTCAAGTTTTATAAATTACAATAAGGACCTTAGTAAATATAGGTTTAAGCGGGACCAGTCTCTTGAGCCTCAGGGAGCCGGAGATATGGGTGCTTGCCTATTTAAGGTAGACAACTTAACAAACGGTGTTATCAATACGGTAATCGTTTTTGATGACACAAATTCTGCCGCCCATGTGCAGCGGTTACCAATAACACTAAAACATAATTCAGGACTTCAATTTCTTTTCTAATTGTTCTGACTCAGGCTGAGTCTCATTATAAATAATCTGACTTAAATATGATTCAAGTACAAACTACAATTCAATATGAATCCATGAATACATATATTCAATCTTTTCAATCTATATTGACCGAACCGAACCATGGATATACTTCTATTTACATGATTCTCCAGTTACATCCATGATTTTCCAGTTACATCCATTTACTGATATCATGGTTTCGGCAAGTCATCCAATCATACAATCTATATTACAAGACAATACAAGTTGCAATACAATACAAACAATACAAACAAGACATCGCGGGGTTTAAGGGGTAGATTGGTATGGAAGGTGTTAGAAGTGGCACGAGATGGCAATACTTAAGACACCTAACCTGTATTTCCGTTGCTGTTGTACCGTGGCATAAACGGTTTCTTGTACTCCTGTTGCCCTTAGTCTCTGGCATATAGAGTCTCCTCTCGTATACACTGGTATCTTTCTGTACCAAGCTACAAACAACAACGTTAATAAATACAACAGTATAACAATATAATACAATTTTAAAAGTTACACTCTCTCTCTTTCTGTCTTTTCTACTTCTTCCTTATCTTTGGGACTTACCGAGCGATTGTTCGCTGACGACATTCCTTCTCTTTCTTCTTTAGAATGTTGTCAGGTGATCTGGACAGCCCACCAGCGAGGACTTAGATTTGCTAGCTTACGACCCAGAGCTTTAGATTAATTGTACACATTTCATTTCAGTACTTTCATTTTTGTTATGCCACTGTTTAGGCATCGCTTTATCCCATATATTTACTTTTCCGTGTATTGTAAAAAAAGAATGTGAATAAATAAAGTTGTTGTTCAATTATATCTTTTGTCTCTTGTGTATTTTCATTTATATTGCTTAGATACGCTTAGCGTATTTACTTTAGAGTAAATACGTAGCGGCCTCGTCGCGTCCTCTGCCCGTACACTGGGAAGCGGGGCGTGACAACAAATAATAAGGTTTCTTCTTCTAGAAAAACTCTTGTAACAAATTACAAGAATACCCCTTACCGTATATACATACCCGTATCCGTATTCCGAAAAATACGAATACAAAAGAGACGAAAATAATCCAACAATATAATACTAGGATCTGGTTTAAACCAAAGCCCGCTAGTATTATCCGCCCGAACATCATACGTGCACAAGTACACCAATGTGATCGAACCCTGCCGTAAAACCATACGGCCTTTACATCATTTCGCCTGAAGCAGAGAAACCCTCTATGCGTGACTCTAAAGACTCGACAGTACATTGACAGTGGGTTTAACCACAAGCACGTCAGCGGCACTAGCTGTACATAACGGCTACCCAGGTACCCGTCGAAAAGGAAAGCCGACGAGCAAACTCATCCGGATCCCTACTGAGCCTATCCGTGACAATATTCGTACAGTCTGGTCTTTTCGTCTAAGAGTATCACATACCGGGTCTAGGGGGTGGTAAATGTCAGACCCTAATAACCCGATAATTCGTGCTGATGATGAAGCTTAGAACCAATCCGGGAAACTACTGATCAACCTATCAGTAAATCTCAATTGCCTTGGCCAAGGTCTTATGGTCCTGACCAATTGAACACAGTGCGATATCGACTCCCAATACCAGAAGAGACGAATCCCTAAAAATCGCTCACTGCCTCCATGTGGCTCGGGACTGTACACAACCAAAACCTATTTGCATGACTCAATAGAGCCGTGGTAGGGTAGTGATCAAAGCACAGCGGGAACTCATACAAGACAAATGACGATCTCAGGTCCGAAGACTAACCTGTACACATGTCATCTAAGAACTTCTATCTGACGATAGGTATAGTACCATCTGGAAGTTCTCCGCGAGTCCGTCCAGTGTACTCACACCCAGTGAGCACCTATATACGATCTTAAGTGCATCTGACCAATGGCTGCGGGACCAACCATTGCCCCTTGTCGGGGCTAGAAACGTATACACTAGTCTACTCTGGAGTATCAATGCACAGTCTCGATACTCATGCAACTAGGGACCATTTAAGGATGTGCTTATAGACTACCCTGCTCATACAAGTATGATCGCCATCACAACGCAGGTAGTCAAGAAAGATCCTATGGGCTTTATCAACATGTAACCGCAATATGTAATAATGTGTATAACATATGCCATGTTAAGATAAAGTCAAGTCATAATAGTATACTACTGTATCAAGTATTTATCAATATATGCAAGCTGGATAAAGTATCAATAAAAACAAATACACATATCCTGATAAAAGACAACTGAAACAATATACTATATAACTGAGTAAGAATGTCCTGTACATCCCCAGCATCCACATGTATACATATACAATAATGGCCTCTAGGGCATACATATCCAACATGTATTTTAAAACTTACTTTATATTTCTTTTATTTTATTCTTTTGGGTTACGATCGATTTGAATAGTAGAGATAGTTATGTTGGCTATAGTGCCCTCAAAGCAATTATTGTAATCACAGGCAGATGATTATGATGATTGAGGGATGACCTATACGGATAGAACAGTCTTACTCAAAATGATAGTATGCTATCTGGTTTGTCTTTATCATCATGTACATGCATTATGTGGTATTACGGATCACTATTACATGCTGATAGAGCCCATAGGATTTTTGCTTGACTACCTGCATTATGATGGCGATCATATACGTGGGAGCTGGTTGGTCTATAAGCACATCCTTAAATGTCCCTAGTCGAGAGAGTATCGAGACTGAGCATTGATACTCCAGAATAGACTAGTGTGTACTTATCGAGACCCCGACGAGGGGCGGTGGCCGGTCTCACAAGTCATTTGTGTCAGTTAGTCACCTAAGATAGTCTACGTGTGCTCATTGGGTTATGAGTATACTGAACGAACTCGTCGGGGACATGCTAGTTGGTATTATACCTATTGTCAGGTAGCAGTTCCCAGGTGACATGTGTACAGGTTATTCTGTCTACTTGAGATCGTCATTTGTCTCATGTGAATTCCCAGTGTGCTTTGATTTCTACCCTACCATGGCTCAAAGGAGTCGTGCAAACAGGTTTTAGTTAGGTACAGTCCCGAGCAATATAGAGGCAGTGAGCGGATCGTCGGGGATTCATCTCTCCCGGTATTGGAGGTTGATGTCGCGTTGTGCACAGGTGGCCATCACCAGAAATCCTTGGCCATGGTAGTCGAGAATTACTGATTTGGATCAGTAGTTTCTCAGTTGGTGATGGGCTTCATACCGACACGAAATGTCGCGTTATTAGGGGTCTGACTTTATCCGCCCCCTAGACTCGATATGCTATACTCTTAGACGAACAGATCGGACTGCACAGATATTGTCATGGACAGGCTCAGTAGGGGTTCAGATGAGTTTGCTCGTCGGCCTTCCTTTCGTTCAATACCTGGGTAGGCGTTACGAACAGCTAGTGCTGCTGACGTGCTTATGGTTAAACCCACTGCCAGCATTTTGATGAGTCTTTAGAGTCCCCCACAGAGGGTTTCCCTGCTTCGAACGAAACGATGTAGAGCCTGTATGGTTTTGCGGCAGGGTTCGATCCTATACGTGCACTTGTGCACGTATCATGATTCAGACGGTTTATACTAGTGGTTTTGGTTTAAGCCGGATTCTAGTATTATATTGTTGGATTATTTTCGTCTCTTTGTATTCGTATTTTTCAGAAAACGGATACGGGTATATATATACGGATGAGGGGTATTCTTGTAATTCATTACAAGGTGCTTCTAGAAGAAGACACCTCATTATGTTTAATAACCATTTGGTTAAATGGTTATTTGAGGTAGAGGATGAGGCGTCCTTGGCTTTAATTGATGGCATGGCTCACTTGGGGACTCATGGGGTGACTCATGGTCTCTATTCTAGCATGCTTGATATTTAGTTTGTGTTGTGAGATATTTTTTTAGTGGATGACTCATTGTCATATGCACACAACACTTAGCCATTTTCTTGAGTTGCTTCACACTCTTATCCTCAAGCTTCTTCTTCTAGCTCCACCCTTCAAGTCTCATGTGTTGAGAAACCTAGGGTGTTTGGAGACAAATTAATATATCATAAGATTCTACATCTTCTAAGCTACCCTAGTTATCTCGGCTATAAGGTAGAAGCTCGGAATACAAATGCTCAGGTGGATCATCTTCGATTGAAGGAGACCGGAGATCAAGCTTGATCATGGAGGCTTCTAGAAGCTTGGGATGATGGTTAAAAACCGAAGGACACGGATCATTCAGTATAACCTTTCTTAACTCCTCTTTATGTTTGCTAGCTTAGGGTTAATGGTCGATTCGTATTATGGGGTTGTTCTAGCACCAGTTTTATAAAATTTTTGTTCCGCATTTGGTCACGGTAGATGGCCAGGGCGCTGGCATAACCTAATATGGTATCAGAGCCAACCCATAAACCCTATACTAGCAGTTTAAACGATGTTTTAAATAACGAAACCGAAACAACTCCGAAACAATACCCTAAATATTCTAGTTTCTGTCGATTTTAAATTAGTCTTCAAAAATTATTTAAACAATTGTAGAAGATTATTATTGTGACAACTAGAACACACCTAAAAAACGAGACCAAAATTCTTTACTCTGGCTGCGAGATCGGTGAAAAGACCGGCGTCGCCGTTTTTTGCATGGACTTGGGGCTTAGGTTTTCTGGTGTGTTCTGGTCTCTAGAATATTGGATTTTAGGTATTGTTTGTTTTTTCCCATATTGCATATTGTGTTATCTTTGGTTTGGGAGGGGGGCAATACGGGGCATTTCGAAGTCGCTATTTTTTAACACTGTTTAAAAGTTTTCAGTGCATACATTACTATCTGCGACCGTGAATGTCATTAGAGCGGTACAACTCATCTAATTGCTATATATTTTTTAGACGGGTTTGCGAACATGACATTCATGTTGATGTTCTGTGTTGTGCCGAGGTTGTGGCTGGATCGTCATGGTGGATAACCAGTGGTGCAATAGTAGTACAATTTAGATTCTTTTGTACATTTGATATTGCGGGGGCGAGCGTCCAACATGTGGATTGCCGTCTCTGCCAGTTTGTATATTATTTGTTTGGGGCATGACCGGGTTGAGGTCGCTGTCATCCTTGTATATATATTTTTTTTCTTTTTCTGTATTAGGATTACCCCGCGGTGGAGTGCTCGAATAGCCGGGTTCTAAAAGGCAACGAGCCAACATCTCATGGCGTTGAGACGGAGAGGGCCTTACTCTAGAATTGGCGGGCTATCGACGCATTCATAGGGGGTACAGGTTGACCCACGGAGGGATGCTCAAGTTACCGAATTCCGTGAAGTGTTGGATGGCCCATTCACTTTGTTGATTGGGGTTGCCTCACTTATGGAATTGGCGGGTAACTTGCTGCACTCGTAGGGGTCTAGGTTTTCATTGTATATGCTATCCACATGACAGGGAACGTCGGATCTCATTTGTGGCTCAAATGAAACCCGAGGCTCCAAGATCATCCACGATTCTGTGTTGCTTGCTGAGATTCTGTGATGTTGCTTATATCATGCCTGGGACGAATGCTATATATATTTATATATATACTAGTAGATGTTGTATATGTTTTCCATCCGCACTAGTCCACCCCCCGCTCTTCCGTTAGTTAAGTAACCTAACGGTGCATGACGGGACCCTGTGGCGAATGCGGATGGTATATACTTACATTGTATTTTCGTTCTTTTCTGGTGTGATATGGTTTAATTGATTGGACTGCATTAATTCCGATTAATACAAAGAAAGCAAACCTATACGATATTGTTGGAACCAAGTTTTTAAAAACTGACATTATAGACGTTTCCATTTGCTTTGCACAGTGATATTCGGTTATGAATATCCAGCACCTCATTCGACGAGGCAAGAGCCGAGATCCCTTCATCGGGAGTGTCCTCTTGAGCAAAAGTTTGCGTCATCGTAATAACTTCACTATAGTCGATTCTTTTGCTTTGCATCATGGTATTCAGTTTGGAATATCCTGCACCTCATTCGACGAGGAAAGAGCCGAGATCTCTTCAAAGGGAGTGACCTCTTTAGCAAAAGTTTTCGCCACTATATATTTGTAAAACCACTTGGATTCGTTCAACGATATCAAGTTCATTAAAGGTTTTTCGCCAAAAACCAGCCGTAGCCCTCCATCATTTCAGAAAAGTAGCGCCTAGTATTCATGCTATGTTTGTTGGCTTCTGTTAAGGCATAGTGTGCAGTAGCTATGTGTTCCTTTTCTGTAGCATGGATATGCATTAATTTAGGACAGTCGTACAGCCTTGTTGGCATCCATCAAGGGCGAGTACGGGTAGGTCTAAATTAATCAGGACAATGATGGATAGAAATTGACTTGCGCTTTATCATTTGTTGGCATCTTTCAAGACCATAAGACGCTTGGGGTAAAAATCACATCGAAAGTTTCAAACATACAGGAAACTTGCCTGGCATGCGCATACCTTCTGGAATATGGTGACTTGAGTGGATTCCATCAAGTTATCATGCGATGATAGTTGGATCCCAATTCCCACTGATGAGTAGGTGTTGCTCCTCGGGTGATTTTAGATGATTCCGACTAATTCTCCTTTTAGGGTTTGAAGGAGAATTTGAGGAAACAGTAGAAGCCATTCTGATTAGATAAAGTGATTAACCAATCTAATCTAGGTTAGAGTGCATGCTGTGTGTTTCTTTTCTCTCTATCTCTCTTTGGCTGTGACCATGGCTTGACCTTAATAACTCATGAACCAAGTTAACCGAACCTTCTTAAAAACACTTTGGCTTTTGGATTGTCACGGAGTCGCATATATCATTGCCAATCTTACATCTCTTTTTGCATTTCTCTATAAAACTTTGTATCACTATGAAAATCCATATTGCTTGGATATTCCATTGTATAGTTATATACGAATTCGAAGGAACTTGTTCCAGTTCAAGGATGGATTATGGTTCTGAAGAAATTGAATAGGATTATTCGGTTGTTTTTTCCCTTTACCTTCTCTCAGATTGCGAGAGCTCCTAGTATTAGGAGAACACCTATTGTGCTTATTAGATAGTCTTCTTCCAAACCATAGGCAGGTGCCGAAAGGTAGGGAAGGAAGAAAACCAATTAGCCTGAGTGTGGTGTACAGAAGGTAATAAGTAAAGACATATAAAGGGATTAGGATAAGGGCAAAGGAAATTGCGACTGCTATCATTCACGAAAAAACCGCATATACCCCTGCCACTCCTACTTCACCTTTAGATTTCTCCAGAACACTTCGTATCACTACGAGGATCCATATTGCTTGGATATGCCATCATATAGTTATATACGAACTCGAAGGAATTTGTTCCAGTTCGAGGATGGATTCTGGTTCAGGAGAAATAGAATAGGATTATTCAGTTATCTTTTCTCTTTACCTTCTCTCAAGTTGCGAGGGCTCCTGGTATTAGGAGAGTACACCTATTGTGCTTATTGGATAGTCTTTTTCTAAACCATAGGCTGGTGCCGAAGGGTAGGGAAGGAAGAAAATCAATTAGCCTAAGTATGGTGTACAGAAAGTAATAAGTAAAGACATATAAAGGGATTGGAGTGAGGTAAAGGAAGTATGCGGTTACTGTCATGAATCTGGATAGTGGAAGAGACATTACTAGGAATACCCGCTTACCCCTTCGAAACATTTTCATGTTTCATTTTTACTGTGCAATGTTAATTGAAAAACTGTTTTCCCAATTAGATTCTAACTCCAGGGTATATATTTACCAGACTTGATTCTCACATCTGTGTGGCGTTACAGATGGTGAGTGGGAGTAAGATATTGTGAATTGGGTGATTGGATCCTCTATGTATCGGAATTCTTTGTAATTGGTGATATTTGAGGAAATCACCAGGGTTTTGCCTGACGACAAATATTTGGTTTTGAATATCCGTTGTTATGCACCAATTTCAAACTGATATATCTATACGTTTATTTATAAAGTGAGATATAAAATTTTGAAATTATATCTATGACATTTACCTGTCTCAGTTAATAGTTAGATAAGGTGTATTCAACAACGGTGTAATTCTTCTTAACCATAGTACAGTTTTCAACCTACGACGCACAGGGTTTGAGTTGTTAAACTCAGTGGACTTCTACAGAGTATTGTATGTTGTCCGGTGTCCGTTAGGACAAAAGGGTTGGTACTCGTACTATATTCTATTTACTCATGGCTTCTCCAGTTCTAGACAAGTATTTCGTTGAAATACAAGGTCCAAGTTTTGAGAAGATATAGGTATAAGAAAAAAGTAGAGAACTATATGTTGCAAGTATCAGGATTCTTCAAGGTGATCGAAGATATAAATACTTGTGTTAGGTATTCTGTAATAAGTAATAGTTTTGAGAACTTTTTTCTCTTTCAGGTTACTCATACGTGGATGTATTCCTGGATGAGTAATATTGTATGGCCTTCTTCCATTTGGTTGATATGCACTAGAAACAGCCGCATGATTTTTGAATCTGATTCCAATTAAATTAGTGCTTTTGTTTCTATATTGGATATATAGAATGGATTCATATTTTAATGATGTTAAAGTATATGGAGTTGTCCGGCTGATACTTAAAACCAGAATCCGGATAAACTCTAAGAACGTTTTATTAATGGCAGTTTGTGGGTTATCCCAGGCTTAGACGAAGGAAAACATTCTACAATCTGGAAGATCAATAGTTATATTGTTCTTAACTCGCCACTAATTTTAGTAAAATGGATTCTTTTCAGAAAACATTAGTGGGAGTATGGTAGAACTGGAAGCGATTCCAGAACTACAAACGATTACTGAAAATTTAGCAGAACCTAAAGATTCAAATGGTTTCGACGATCCATTAGCCACTCTGTAGATTTGGTGGGTAACCTTAAGCATCCGAGAGGTAGTTCGGTCTCCTCAGAGACGGTGACAGAGAGGTTTTTGATTACCTAAACTTACCATTACTACTGTTCTAGACTATGAGATCTGGGAGGAGGATGAGTATAGCGTCGTTCTAAACTAGCTTTAGAAGTGCACGTGTATATGAATCTGCCAGAGGGTTGTTGTAGTCAGTGGGAGCAGCGGAAGCATAGTGGGTAAGTAGCTTATGTCTATTTATAGACTAAAGTAGGTATAGCGTAGATATATCATCTATTTTTGATGTGACAGTCATAGAGTTTGACTTCATCGGAATAAGATATGGATCTGGTAAGAAAGTAGTAGGGAGTGATGTCCTGGTATTTGGATGACATGCACTTAATAGAAAGAGATCTTCATATACTACGATCGGTTATACTGTGGTTGTCACAAGGTGGTTTCTCCACATAGGATATGGATATAATATTAGGGATTCTGGTGACTAGATCTATGGTTTTAGATCTATATTTGGGAAGTGTCCCAATTCGGGTACTTGACATTATTCTAAAAGTATTTTAGAATGGACGATTCTTGGCGTGATGGTGTACCCGCAAGTGATGGAGTCGCCTTCTCTAAAGAGATGTCTTTTAGACTGATGAGGAGAGGGATTTGCATGATTGGCATATCACTTGCTTAGGCAATTGAGTCAATCATGAGATGTCAAGTACACCACCAGATATTGTTTTTGCACAGGTTGCAATAAGTATATATTAATTCAATCCTGGAGAAACGTTGGGAAGCGGTTATGAACATAAGTGGATGTTTTTGGTATATGGTAACGGCAGCCTCCTTCGGGAGGCGATTATCATTTCAGGCTTTCAAGGTGACCTGGATGACAGAGTGGCTGTCAGAGTCATAGTTTTCCTCTTTTTTAGGGGCAGTATGTTGGACAGGTGGTCCAAATAGATACTGTGGAAGGCATGGCGCAGTATACTGATTAAATTCGGTAAACGATACAGTCTAAGAAGTTTGTTGGATTTGGAGTTCATTTGTGAACTGGGTCCCATCAGATATCCAGACAAATTCTAAGACATGTATTGCTCATTTCGAGAGATAGTCTTTCTCCACGAAGTTGAGATATAGAGAGAGATAAAGATAAAAACATTGGAGCGGATCCATTCACTGAGGCTATTTCTCGAACGCAATAGTTTCACAAACGAGCTTTGTGAGACTGATTAATAAGGAAGTTGGGTGTTCGCTATTACACGGGCTGTGAGTATGCGACACCGCAATTATTAGCCTTAAGTGCAAGTAGGAGTTTGTTGGCTATAGTGCACTCAAGGAAATTATTGTAATCACAGGCAAGTGATTATGATGATTGAGGGAGGACCTATACGGATAGAACAATCTTACTTAAAATGATGGTGTGCTATATGGTTTATCTTTATCATCATGTACATGAATTATTTGGTATTATGGATCACTATTACATGCTAATAGAGCCCATAGGATTCTTGCTTGACTACCAGTATTATGATGGCGATCATATACATGGGAGTTGGATGGTCTATAAGCACATCCTTAAATATCCCTAGTCGAGGGAGTATTAAGACTGGGCATTGATACTCCGGAGTATACTGGTGTGTACTTATCGAGACCCCGAAGAGGGATGGTGGCCGGTCTCACAAGCCATTGGTGTCAGTTAGTCACCTAAGATAGTATACATGTGCTCATTGGATTATGAGTACACTGGAGGGACTCGCCGGGAACATGCTAGTTGGTATTATACCTATTGTCAGACAGCAGTTCCTAGGTGACATGTGTACATGTTAGTTTGTCGACCTGAGATTGTCATTTGTCTCGTGTGAGTTCCCATTGTGCTTTGATTACTACCCTACCATGGCTCAAAGGAGTCGTGCAAACAGGTTTTAGTTGGGTACAGTTCTGAGCCATATGGAGGCAGTGAGCGAATTGTCGGGGATTCGTCTCTCCCGGTATTGGGGGTTGATGTCGCGTTGTGCACGGGTGTCCATCATCAGAAATCCTTGGCCAAGCTAGTCGAGAATTACTGATTTGGATCAATAGTTTCTCAGTTGGTGATGGGCTTCATACCGACATGAAATGTCATGTTATTAGGGGTCTGACTTTATCCGCCCCCTAGACTCGATATGCGATACTCTTAGACGAACATACCGGACTGCTCGGATATTGTCACGGATAGGCTCAGTAGGGGTTCGGATGAGTTTGCTCGTCGGCCTTCCATTCGCTCAATACCTGGGTAGCCGTTACGTACAGCTAGTGCCGCTGACGTGCTTATGGTTAAACCCACTGCCAGCATATTGACGAGTCTTTAGAGTCCCACACAGAAGGTATACCTGCTTCGGGTGAAACGATATAGAGGCTGGTTTTGCGGCAGGGTTCGATTATATATGCGCATTTGTGCACGTATCATGATTCGGACGGTTTATACTAGTGGCTTTGGTTTAAGCTGGATTCTAGTATTATATTGTTGGATTATTTTTGTCTCTTTGTATTCGTATTTTTTGGAATACGTATACGGGTATGTATATACGGATGAGGAGTATTCTTGTAATTCATTACAAGGTGCTTTTAGAAGAAGACACCTCATTATATTTAATAACCATTTGGTTAAATGGTTATTTGAGGTAGAGGATGAGGTGTCCTTGGCTTTAATTGATGGTATGGCTCACTTGGTGACTCATGGAGTGACTCATGGTCACTATTCTAGCATTTTTGATATTTAGTTTGTGTTGTGAGATATTTTTTTGGTGGATGACTCATTTTTATATGCACACAATACTTAGCCATTTTCTTGAGTTGCTTCATACTCTCATCCTCAAGCTTCTTCTTCTACCTCCACCCTTCAAGTCTCATGTGTTGAGAAATCTCGGGTGTTTGGAGACAAATTAATCCATCATAAGATTCTATATCCTCTAGGCTATCTAGTTTAACGAACTAGGTACTCTAGTTACCTTGGTTATGATGTAGGAGCTCGGAATACAAATTCTCAGGTGGATCATCTTTGATGGAGGGAGACCGGAGATCAAGCTTAATCATGGAGGCCTCTAGGAGCTTGGGATGATGGTTAAAGACCGAAGGACATGGATCATTCGGTATAATCTTTCTTAACTCCTCTTTATGTTTGCTAGTTTAGGGTTAATGGTCGATCCGTATTATGGGTTAGTTTTAGCGCCAGTTTTATAAAATTTTTGTTCCGCATTCGGTCACGGTAGATGGACAGGATGCTGGCATAACCCAACAGGTTATCCGACCCGACCCACATGTATAAAACCCTGTATGGTGCTAGATTAATATTTTGTTTAATATTTATCGCAAACTGAATCCATGAGAATATAGTATAAGCATATATATATATATAGTTTTTTTGGTAGCCACAAGTTAAGGATAATCTTTTTTGGTTAACTGCTATTGTATGGCTAAGCATCCCATATCTTATTTTTTTGCTTTTATTTATTACGTTTAAATATCAAGATATCTAATACCAAATATTCGTTAAATCTAGATATATATTTAAAATTCTTTTTAATCTTATAGTAAGGGGTATAATTTATTTAAATTATATTCTTGCGTTATGGTTTAAAAGATTACGTATAAATATTATTTTCCAAAATATAATTTCCGTGAGATTTTGGTAGAGATTGGCTGAAATTTGATATTATCTGTATGCTGTTAGTTATAATTATATTATAATAAATATTTATAACTTAACTTATAACATACTATATATATAAATATACTTTATATATTCTTTTTTTAAACAAAACTTTCCATCTCTCTCTTTCTTCCCATCTCTTTCTCTGTCTCTTTCTCTCTCTGTTCTCTCTCTCCCACCCGTCTTCCTTGATCTCATCCTCGAGCCCCAAATTCACGCCACCGTTGTCTGCACCCTTACCTCACTCCTTTCTTCAAGGTTGCCGCAATCTCCTACTCTCCTTCATCATCATCGTCGCCCTTGTCATCATCACGTCATCATCTTCCTCCTCATCCTCGTGACCCATCACTTATATCCACTGCCTTCCTTATCTCTTCGCCGTCATCTCCTTCCTCCTCGTCGTAGTTCTCTCCCCCTTTATCTTCTCCCTGCAACCATCCTAAACTCCTAGCACCGACCACCTCCTCACAAACCCAGACCTTCACCCGACCAAGAACCCATCACCGCCATCATCACCACCGACATCTACTTCTTCTTTCTTCCTTCTTCACTGGAGCCGACCCCTCTATACACCTCCGCCTTCACCTTGTCTCCTCTCGCCTTCAATCAGAACCCCGAGCACCACCCATCACCACCATCGCCATATTCTTCTTCTCCTTCCCTCTCCCTTTAACCGAAGCAACCACCCCCATTATCGCCGTCGAACCATCATCGCAGCAGCCCAACACTCAAGGACCTGAGTTCCTATAGTTTTCCAAAGCCAAGTAGCTACCCCAACGCAGTTACTTCGTCACCGTTGCTCGAACTCAAGCTGAGACCTTGCTTGCATCGGGTGTACAACGTTGTTGTCGGTGTTCGAAACATGGATACCCGTTTGTCGTTGTGATTTTACCGAATAAGGCAAGTTTTAACTTGGAACATGCTAATTTACATATATCAGTTTATACATACTTATAATATATACATATAGTTATTATATTGCAATGTATTACAAATATACAGTTTTATAGAAATAATCCGTATTTTATTACTTAGTTACCATTAGCACGTGTATAGTTACAATATATATATATATTGATGCAAAATTACATCTATCAGTAGAATTTATGAACTATTCTAATTGTTTAATCGAAGAGTAGGAATGGATACAGTTTCATTTATAATAATGAACAAACGTAAAAGGTTATTATAAATATGGTTAGATCTATTATACAGTATATAAATAATCAGATCTTACAATTTAAACAGTATGCATTAGTTATTTTGCACAGTGGTTTAAATAAATTGTTCATTGATATTCCTTGATTATGATACTCCCAATAATGCTAGTTATTATGAATGGTTTGCGCAAGCAAATGTTTCACCCGATCAGTACATAATACCTGACATGCCTGCGACCTACTGCTATTGCTATATTGCTTATACCTATTACCCGTATTGGTTACCGATACCGACAATATTAACTTGTTATCCTGATTAACCTGACTTATTGTCTTGCTAGATAAGACATGTACACGAATGTTCCTATGTTGGTATTAGGTAGTCACTCTATTTATACCTGACTAGAACATGAAATGTCACGCCTCGCTTCCCAGTGTACGGTAAGGAGACGTGACACAGCCCGCGGTGTATTTACTCAAAAGTAAACACGCTAAGCGTAAATAAACAATATATTGTAAATGTGCACAAGAAAGAAATGAGATGTAAATGAACAACAACTTTTTATTTATTAAACATTCTTTACAATACAACTGAAAAGTAATTACAAGACTGGAAAAAAACAATGCCTAAACAATGGCATGAACTGAAAATAAAAGTATATACAGGTGACTAAAGCTCTGGGTCTTCTGAGAACTGCTCCAAGTCGTCTGAGCTGGGCTCGATCTCCAAGGAGTCGGGTCCTCCTGAAAACATTCCAAAGAAAGAATAGAAAATTAATGTCGTTAGCGAACAATCGCTCGGTAAATCCCAAAGAGAGATAGAACTCGAATCGACAGATAAGAGAGAATATAACTGGTATAATGTTTGATAGTTATGTTAACGCAGTTGTTTGTAGCTTGGTACAGAAGATATTAGTGTTTACGAGAGGAGTCCAACTATCCTGTGGACTAAGGTAACCCGTAGTACAAGGCTCTGTCAAACCCCATGGAACACCGGCAATGGATATTTAGTTACGTCTTTTGATGACCATCTCGTGCCACTTTTAACACATTCCATACCAGTCTACCCCTTTAAAATCCCGTAATGTGTATTGTGTTGTTTTGTAGATATAGGAATTGCCGAAACCATGATATCAGTTGTTCATGTAAATGGAAAGAATGTAAATGGATAGTCTTGTGATCAAGTCCCTGTATATCTATGGTTCAGTTAAATCAATTCATGTTGATATTGATTGTATTATGGTATAAATGGATTCATGTTGTATTGGAGCAATATTTGAATTGTATTCATGAATGGATTGATTTCAAATTAGACTGAAACTCAGATTGAGTCGGACACCTTAACTTAATGGAAGTCTTGAATTAGTTTTGGAGTTATCGGTAACTGCTGCACATGGACGGCAGGATTTGTGTCTTTTTCCAAGACAATTACCGTATTGATAACCCCGTTTTTAGTTGTTTACCATAAAAAGGCAAGCGCCCACTTTCTCCGGCTCCCTGAGGCTCAAGAGAATTAGTCCCGCTTAAACCTATATTTACTAGGGTCCTTATTGTAAATTAATATAACTTGAGGGGGTTTTATGAAAAATAGTTTTGGTATATTTTCAAAATAAATCTCAAGTATTTATTTATCGTCTTTAGGGTTTTCATAGATGCAATTTTTATAAGATGAGATATTCTAGTGGATATAAACCTAAATTGAATAGTATATGATATTTTCATGTAAATTGACCTGTATTGATTTCTTGATGGTATTTTCACAAACTTTTATGGTTCTTTTCTTTTGATTTAGAAAACATGAAATATATTATATATTTAAAATAGATATTTTGGTAATATTTACATATATATATATATATATATTTATTTATTAAAAAAAGAATTTATTTATTAATAGAAATCACGTTTTCTTAAGAATTGTAATAATAAAAATTCCATCGAGATCGTATGTTCTGTGAGGAGGTTTGCATCTCGCCCTACTAGTTCGATAGATGTGCGATAACCCGCACTAACCAAATCGTATTCCCCAAAATGGGTTGTAAGGATATAATCATATGGAATTTGATTAAAACAATTAAAAGAAATACGTTTTGATAGTTTATAGTATTTAACTGTAAATTCATCTTAACCACAAAAATATTGTTTTCAAGCCATCGTGCTATGTCATGATGAGTGTTGTGATTAGGTACGTCATTATCTCGTGAGTTTTCTAAAGGTAATATGAGCAATATGATGAAGTAATGTCGTAGGTAAATTTTGTGGTATTTAAATGAAAAAGTGTAATACAAGTTGCATAGCATTTTATTTTGAATTGAAACTTGTTCTAAATATTGTTTATGGTTGCTAAACAAGATATAAAGAAATGGTTGATTTGTTGTTAAGAAAAGTTGGGTTTTTAATGAAATTAGAATTGGAAGTCGGAATAACTCCGCTTCCGACGAGATTTAATAAAATATTGTTTCAGAATAGAAAGAGAGGAGAGGAGAGGGAACTTACTGGTTGAGAAGAGAGAGAAGAGGTGGAGGAAGGTTTTGAAGGCGTCGTGGAGTCGCGGTGTCGCCGGATTTGTCCCGAATTATCGCCGGAACTTGACCTTGGGCTAACTCCGCTTGTACAACTTTTTGGACTTGGAAAAATTTGAAGGTTTTGACAATAGATTTCAGAATATAAAGGGTTAGGATATGATGTGGTATTTATAGGATTGAATTAGGGTTTTGAGAATGATTAGAGAATTAAAAATGCATTAAATATTGGAGTAAAAGCTCATTTTTAATTCTTTGTTAATGTGCAGGAAAAACAAACAGAACTGGGTAGTGGGGGGAGGCCAAGGGGTGTTGGGAAAAAATTTGGAGGCATTTCCTGGGGGGGCCCGGTGGCGCCGGCCCAGAGCCCCATCTCGCCGGTCATAGTGTGGGGTCGGGGTGTGGGATTGATACCACGTGTCATGGTTTGTTCAAATAGCATTTTCCATATGTTTAATTTTAGTGACTTTTCATTTTTACGTTTATTGCACGTGTAAACTTTTGGGCTTCTAAAAAGTTTAAAAGAAAAATCATTTAAAAATAATATGTGGCTGAGGGGATTTGAACAAAGGAGCTATGTCACAGCAGTGCAAGACTTTACCAATGAGCTACAAGTACTTTCTTGCTGTTCTAAAACAAGAAATACTTTTAAGTTGTGCTCAGGCTAAACTACTCCTTTCTGTACTTTACAAAAATTTTGTACAGAAAGTTTAATGTTGTTATATTCTACCCTCCTTATAAAATTTCGTCCTCGAAATTTATAGAAGGAAGTTGTAATAGATTCAAGAAAAATTTGGTGATAGTGGTGGTGAAAGAAATACTGGTAGTGTATGAAAAGTAATGAGATGA
Organism: Agapanthus africanus; assembly: GCA_030015575.1. NCBI lineage: Eukaryota > Viridiplantae > Streptophyta > Magnoliopsida > Asparagales > Amaryllidaceae > Agapanthus > Agapanthus africanus. The sequence goes on along the minus strand of CM057338.1, from coordinate 107,332,582 downwards.
TGCAAGGGTTTGAAAAGATTGAAGGGAATTACCAGTGTTATCTTGGTCTATAGCCTCAGCTTCTACTGCCGTTAATATGTAAACCTGACACTGGGGTACATTCCTCCTAGCTGGAGGCACATTCATCCGTCCTTAGGGCATGTTCCTCTGCCCTCAAGGCATGTTCCTCGGTGCCTGATGAAATTGGTGATTAGGTTGTGTAGGAGGTCCACATGGAGGTGGAGCTGGAAAAGCAAGACGAGGTGCAGGTGCTTGAATAGTTGGCCGCTGCGGATAGTTTATGTGTGTTGAAACTGGGTTGTGTCTATGAAGACATGTTCCAATTCCATGAGTGGATGCGACACAAACTAAGCACAGGCCTTTGCGCACATGCAGTCCTTCAACAGATGTCCATCCCTCTTACAGTAATAGAAAAATTCTGGACTGGGCCGGTTAGATGTTACTTTCGGTCTCCTGGGTGCAAAAGTTTGTATAGGAGGGTCTCTTCCTGCCATCTGGGTGGCATGAAGTTTCACACCAGCAGATTGAGGTCTGCCCTTCTTCTTCACCACTGCCTCATATCGACGGGCAGCCTTCAAAGCCAAATCATGGGTTGCGAAATCCCCTGTAGCTAATGCAACATGGATCTCCGGGTCCAACCCTTGCTGAAATTTTCTAGCCCTGATCTCAGCAGTCGGTATGAGATGGGGTGCAAACCTTCTCAACATAGTGAACTCAGCATCATACCCATCCATTGATTTGCTCCACATAGAGCCTTGTTATAGGTCGATGAATTGCTGCTCCATGTCGAATCAGCAGTCTCGAGAAAATACCTCGCGTCGAACATGTTGCGAAAAGTCTTCCATTCGATCGGCTGAGCAAGACGGCTTTCTTCCGCCTTCCACCATACTCGAGCGTTATCAGTAAGTTGCAGCTTCACAACCCTTACCCAAGCAATGTCTGGCACTTGTACTGCTGCCAGATCGTCCTCAATAGATTAAGCCCATTCTTCAGCTTCCAAAGGGCTCTCCTTTTCCAGAGAATTGCTTAGGATGCAGTGCCCGGAATTGCTTCATTCCAGACGTTTCCGCTTCTGGGCGGTTCATTAGTAAGGCAGTCTATTGCTGCTGTCCTTCCAGGAGGCTCTTAATTGTCTCGAGCAGTACCGTCTGCTCGTTTATCGGAGCTACAATGGTAGGCGTAAGTGGAAGAGGTGGTGGTGTGTTGTTGACGTTTGTACTCGTGTTGTTGGGAGAATCCATAACCTTGAAAGAAAAATAGGGTTAAGATAGATTCAAAGAATATGAAATGTAAAGAATGTTTAGTTGCTGAGTTTTATAATTCTTGTGTTATATTGCTTAGGATTCATGCAGAACTGTCCTGCATGGGCCGCCAACAAAACCTGTCACGCCCCGCTTCCCAATGTACGGTAAGAAGACGTGACATTGCCCGCGACGTATTTACTTAGAAGTAAACACGCTAAGCGTAAATAAGCAATATAATGTAAATGTGCACAAGAAAGACATGAGATGTAAATTAACAACTTTTTATTTATTAAACATTCTTTACAATACAACTGAAAAGTAATTGCAAGACTGGAAAAAAACAATGCCTAAACAACGGCATGAACTAAAAATAAAAGTATATACAGGTGACTAAAGCTCCGGGTCTTTTGATAACTGCTCCAAGTCATCTGATCTGGGCTCGATCTCCAGAGAGTTGGGTCCTCCTGACAACATTCCAAAGAAAGGATAGAAAAGGAATGTCGTCAGCGAACAATCGCTCGATAAGTCCTAAAGAGAGATAGAACTAGAATCGACAGATAAGAGAGAATATAACTGGTATAATGTTTGATAGTTATGTTAACGCAGTTGTTTGTAGCTTGGTACAGAAGGTATTAGTGTTTATGAGAAGAGTCTAACTATCCTGTGGACTAAGGTAACCCAAAGTACAAGGCTCTGTCAAACCCGACGGAACAACGACAATGGATGTTTAGTTACGTCTTTTAATGACCATCTCGTACCACTTTTAACACATTCCGTACCAGTCTACCCCTTTAAAACCCCGTAATGTATATTGTGTTGTTTTGTAGTAATTTTTAGATGTAAGACTTACCGAAACCATGATATCAGTTATTCATGTAAACGAAAAGAATGTAAACGAATAGTCATGTGATCAAGTCCATGTATGTCCATGGTTCGGTCAAATCAATTCATGTTGATATTGATTGTATTCTGGTATAAATGGATTTATGTTGTATTGGAGCTTTGAATTGTATTCATGGATGGATTGATTTCAGATTAAACTGAGACTCAGATTGAGTCAGACACCTTAACAGAATTGAAGTCCTGAATTAGTTTTGGAGTTATCGGTAACTGCTGTACATGGACGGCAGGATTTATGTCTTTTTCCAAGACAATTACCATATTGATAACCCCGTTTTTAGTTGTCTATCATAAATAGGCAAGTACCCACTTTCTATGGCTCCCTGAGGCTCAAGAGAATTGGTCCCGCTTAAACCTATATTTACTAGGGTCCTTATTGTAAATTAATATAACTTGAGGGGGTTTTATGAAAAATAGTTTTGATATATTTTCAAAATAAATCTCAAGTATTTATTTATCATCTTTAGGGTTTTTATAGATGTAATTTTTACAAAATAAGATATTCTAATGGATATAAACCTAAATTGAATAGTATATGGTATTTTCATGTAAATTGACTTGTATTGATTTCTTGATGGTATTTTCATGAACTTTTGTAGTTCTTTTCTTTTGATTTAGAAAACATGGAATATATTATATATTTAAAATAGATATTTTGATAATATTTACATATATATATTTATTAAAAAAAGAATTTATTTATTAATAGAAATCACGTTTTCTTAAGAATTGTAATAATAAAAATTCCATCGAGATCGTATATTCCGTGAGGAGTTTTGCATCTCACCCTACTAGTCCGATGGATGTGCGATAACCCGCACTAACCAAATCGTATTCCCCAAAATGGGTTGTAAGGACATAATCGTATGGAATTTGATTAAAACAATTAAAAGAAATACGGTTTTGATAGTTTATGGTATTTAACTGTAAATTCGTCTTAACCATAAAAATATTGTTTTCAATCCATCGTGCTATGTCATGATGAGTGTTGTGATGAGGTGGGTCATTATCTCGTGAGTTTTCTAAAGATAATATGAGCAATATGATGAAGTAATGTCGTAGGTAAACTTTGTGGTATTTAAACGAAAAAGTGTAATACAAGTTGCATAGCATTTTATTTTGAATTGAAACTTGTTCTAAATGTTGTTTTATGGTTGCTAAATAAGATATAAAGAAATGGTTGATTTGTTGTTAAGAAAAGTTGGGTTTTTAATGAAATTAGAATCGGAAGTTGGAATAACTCCGCTTCCGACGAGTTTTAATAAAAGATCGTTTTAGAATAGAAAGAGAGTAGAGGAGAAGGAACTTACTGCTTGAGAAGAGAGAGGAGGTGGAGGAAGGTTTTGAAGACGTCGTGGAGTCGCGGTGTCGCCGGATTTGTCCCGAACCGTTGCCGGAACTTAACCTTGGGCTAACTCCAATTGTACAACCTTTTGGACTTGGAAAAATTTGAGAGTTTTGATAATAGATTTCAGAATAAAGAGGGCTAGGCTGTGATGTGGTATTTATAGGATTGAATTAGGGTTTTGAGAATGAATAGAGAATTAAAAATGTATTAAACATTTGATTAAAAGCTCATTTTTAATTCTCTGTTAATGTGCAGGAAAAACAAACAGAACTAGGGTAGTGGGGGAGGCCAAGGGTGTTGGGAAAATTTTTGGAGGTATTTCCTACGGGGGGCCCGGGGGCGCCGGCCCAGAGCCCCATCTCGTCGGTCATAGTGTGGGGTCAGGGTGTGTGATTGATGCCACGTGTCATGGTCTGTTCAAATAGCATTTTCCACATGTTTAATTTTAGCGACTTTTCATTTTTAGTGAATTGCATGTGTAAACTTTTGGGCTTCCAAAAAGTTTAAAAGAAAAATCATTTAAAAATATTATGTGGCTGAGGGGATTTGAATACAGGGGCTATGTCACAGCAGTTCAAGGCTTTACCAATGAGCTACAAGTGCTTTCTTGCTATTCTAAAATAAGAAATACTTTTAAGTTATGCTCAGGCTAAGGCACTTCTTTCTGTACTTTACAAAAATTTTGTACAGAAAGTTTAGGGTTGTTACATGAAACCTGGGGAAAAGAAGAAATCAAGAATGAAACCCGACTTGTAACTCAACAGTACATTACTTTTCAGAGACTGATTAGTCGATATGAGATTCGGGTTCCAGAATGATGATGCTGACATCATTCATCTGTACATGACATTGTTTTATTGTCTAGCGGCACGTCTCAGATTCGGCATCGAGAATCATGACTGTGGTCCCAGGCACGCACGGGATACTATTGAGTTACAATGAGAATTATATTAATTGGTTTCAAATAACGTTAGGATAGATAACTTAGAAACATAGAGTTTATGATACACGTGAGATACCTATAGCCTGCTGTTATATCATCTGTGATTGTTTATTTATAATTATACATCATTTTTGCACATAACACCATATATGGTACATTGCTCAGTTTATCATTATAATATTTATGACGCACTGATGTCTAGGTTTTGCATGGCCCAGTTCCTTTAGCTTTGTCGCAGGAAGATCAAGAATATTTTGACAAGTAAGCTGAGCAGTGAGGAGCTTTACTGATTAGTTTAGTGATATTTAGTTTTATTTTATTTTATAGCTATGGTTTAACGTTGTGATCCCATAAGGGACGTAGCTAGGATATTATTTTGTTGGATCCATATTCATTTCCGTTATTTTCTTGTTATTATTTTTATCGTGTCAGTTTGACATGTGTTAGTTAGATTTTTATTTACTGTTCTTGATATCTGATTGACATCCGCAATATAACTATGGAAGGATTTTTTCTTGCCATAGGTAGTGTTTACCGCCGAAGACTGGACTGAGTCGTTGAGACGTCTAGCCTGAATTTGGAGGCAGATACTATTTGGACATAACCATCCACCTCTCCGAAAATACCAAGTTGATTTATGATGCCGTATATCGGAGGTTTGGATAGATGTGGCTGATATAGCAGACTTCATCAGACCCCTACTCGTTTATGAGGGGTTTTTGATTGTGGGGACGCTCTTCCCTGCAGGTGCAACCCCTGCAGTTAATTACGTTATCGCGTTGCGATAACAACTTTTTTATGCTCCGGTAGGTCACTTTGTGTCATATTGTATTTGGTTTATTTTGGTTGCCCGTGGATTGTATATGGAGACTAGTTTATGTCGTCTCCCGTAGTGCGCGGATTAGTCCAAATCCGTATATTTTAGATTTGGAGATTGAACTTAGGTTGTATGTTCTGTCAGTTCAAAAAATATTTTGTTTTATTTAAGGATAGTTAATCTGTTTTTATATTAAGATCAAACTTAAATATATGAGTATTTGGGCTTAATTTATTTTAACTAAGAATACGTTAGTCCTATTTGAAACTAAGATCTATGTAGATATATTTTCAGGATCATTAAATTTAGTTAAGATCCGACAACAGAGCATTTGGGCTCAGCTGCAAGCAACTTCAGAGAGACTTAGCCAATTTGGGCTCGATCTTGGGCTTTCTCCCTTTATTCAGAAGTGCTAAGAACTTACTTTCTGCTATGGCGCTCACGTGTGTATCACGTGAAGCGCTCAGACATGGGCGCTGCCCAATCAGTGTTAGGTACTTAGTCATTTTGACTAAATTTATAGTACTCAGCACTTTTATACGGCGCTCATGTGTGTTTCATGCGAGGCGCTGAGTCTTCTGTTTTGGATGCTTACATGGGAAGTATGTGAGGCGCTGAGTATTCTGTTTTGTTGGGCGCTCACGTAAGAAGCACATGAGACACCGAGCATTCTATTTTGTTGGGCGCTTACGTGTGTTTCACGTGAGGCGCTGAGCTTCTTTTGTTCGGCGCTCACGTAGGAAACACGTGAGACGTTGTGTTTATATTTTTTGGGCGCTCACATGTGAAACACATGAGGTGCTGAGTTTATATTTTTTGGGCGCTCACCAAAACTTCTGTTAATAGTGTTTTGGCCATTGATGATCATCAAGATCTCCGTTTTGAAGATCTGGGATCAAGTTTTAAGTTCTAAGAACTAAGTTCCTTTGTGTAGGGTTAAACCTTTTTTTAGAGAAATTAAATTCCTAGAACTTATGCTCTTATTCTTTCCTTTTCTTATAATCTAGTTCTTTCTCCTAAATTCTGAGTTTGAAAAACAGGATCTTCCCGATGAGAATTAAATTCTCAACTTGTGGGGAGATCTGTTTTGCAGATCTCAGATCAAAGAAAGAACAAAGTTCTTTTTGTGAAGGGTTAAACCCTTGTTTTTTTTATTCTAGGCAAATGAGATATGTTTATATCTGCTTTTCTTTACCTAGGGTTTGAAAGAGCGAGAATCTTATTCTTCTTCTTTTCGGAGAATTCAATTCTCAGTTTTCTTTTGTAGAGAAACTTATAGGGTCGATCTTCAGTATCCTTTGAGACTTGAAGTCTCGGATCTTTTATATAGAAGAGTCAAATTTATTAATTAGTTTGAGAAAATCTCTCATTTGAGAGATACCAATTTATTTAATTAGCCTCAAAAATTGTTTGGGGGATTTTATCCACCGTTGGATTTTTGATCTAGTGAATTTCTGTTTTACAGAATATATATTCTTGTTTTAAATAAGGTTAGGGAAACATTTACCCATATACAGAATTTAATTCTGTCAAACGGTGATTTTTAATCACTATCGGATTTTTAATCCAAGGGTACTCTGTTTAACATATCACAATCTTTCTTTGTTTAGAAAGATATAAGGAAATATTTCCCATATTAGAATTTAATTCTATCATTGGATTTTTTATCCAACCGAGAATATCTTTCGCATTTAGAAAGATTAGTGAGATATTTTCTCCTAATAGAATTTAATTCTACCACCGGATTTTTGATCCAACGACTCTGTTTAACAGTCCCCGGTTTTTAGGGAAATATTCCCCACGTAGAATTTAATTCTACCCCATTCTCCGCCGAACACAGAGACGCGACCGCGTAGGTTCGTCTTGCCTGAATTTCGAGGGCAGATGCTATTTGGTGCTATCCGTCCACCTCTCCGAAGATGCCAAGTTGATTTATGACACCGTGTATGGAAGGTTTAAACGGATGCAGCCGATGTAGCAGACTTCGTCAGATTCCCCCTCGTGTACGAGGGGTTTTTGATTGTGGGGACGCTCTTTCCTGCAGGCGCAAGCCCCTGCAGTTAATTACGCCACCACATCGCGGTAACCACTTTCTCTTTCTCCAGATGGTCACTTCGTGTTGTATGTGTTTGTTTTGTTTTTGGTTGCCCGTGAATTGTATACGGAGACTAATTTATGTTGTCGCCCGTAGGGCGTGGATTAGTCCAAATCCGTATTTTCTTAGATTTGGGTTTGGGGTTGGGTTTAAGGATACGTTAGTCTCATTTGAGACTAAGATCAACTTAAATGTATGTTAAGAATACGTTAGTCTAATTTCAGACTAAGATCAACTTAACGGGATCGTTTAGATCCAACAAAAGAGCATTCGGGCTCTATTGTTTAGTTTAGGGACTTTGCGGTCCATTACTAGTTTAAGGACATGGTGGTCCAATGTTAGATTAAGGACATTACGGTCCAGTTTAAAGAAATCATAGTCTGTAAAGGTTAAGGACATCATAGTCCATGGGCTTAAGGACCCCACAGTCCGAGGGTAAGGACATCATAGTCCATGGGTTTAAAGACCCCACAGTCCTAGGTTAAGGACATTATAGTCCATGGGTTTAAGGACCCCACAGTCCAGTTTAGAGACGTCATAGTCTAAGAAATGTATGGTTGTCGGGACCCATCACCTCTCTGAAGACGTTGAAGGATTACAACGACAAATATCAGAAGAGTGAAGAGATGTACCCTTGAACTAATTTTGATTGGGAAATCTGTAGTCCAATTTGAGACTAAGATCAATTAATTAGATTATGAGCACATGGGCTCAGTTAAATCTGAATTGAGGACTTATGGCCAACTTGGGCTAAATCCAATTAGGTTTGAAATGTTGGACCTTTGTTTGGACCGTTGAACATTTGTCTGGATTCAGCCCCCCATTATTTAGCAATGCCAAACATGAGTTTGGGTTCTGACCGTATTTTGTCTTTTATTGAGTGCTGAGCACTTATATACCATATGAGGTGATCAATCTTGGAAGACGAGGATGTACTTGAGGCTCAGTCAAAAGGGGAGTCTTGCCTCTGGAAGATTTAGCCAATTTAGGCTAAGACTGCTTTGAAAATAGTGTTAAACACTAGCACATATCTGGCGGTCACGTGTTTCCATGTGATGCATTTAAAATAGTGTTAAACACTAAGGATGCAATGCTTAAAATAGTGTTAAACACTAGAAAATGAGGCGCTCACGTGAGGACACGTGAGGCGCCCTAGGATTGGGCCAAGATTCCTTTATTTTATTCTCAGAATATTCAAATAAGTGTTAAACACTTTTAGTCTTCATGGCTATCACGTGTGGACACGTGATGAGCACCCATGCACTGGATATTAACAAGATTTGGTAGGGGTCACGTGGGGACACGTGAGGGCGCCCATGCATTGGATTTTAATCCTTCAGTTCTTTCTATCTTCTCTTTTTTAAAGAGGTGTTTGTCAGAGGTCACGCGGGGACACGTGAGGGCGCCCAAAGTCTATTCTGCCTTTATTTTTGAGAAGTTTGCTCAAGGAATTTAATTGCATGGAGAATTTTAAGTCCCTTGTTTAAGAATTAAATTCTTTTGTAGGGTTAAACCCCAGTTTTATTTAGAGGAATTAAATTCCTATATATTTGGAAGAATTAAATTCTTTTATAGGGTTAAACCCTAATTTTGTTAGAGAAATTAAATTCTTATATGCCTTGTGGGGGAATATAATTCTCTGAACTTAGGTCTTCTCTTAGCTTTTAGATCTGCATGGCAGAATCTCCCCGATGAGAATTAAATTCTCAACTTATGGGGAGATCTGCTTCTGCAGACCTTCAACCAAAGTAAGAACTAAGTTCTTATTCGGAAGAGTTAAACTCTTAATTTGAGAATTAAATTCTCTTTTTCTTTTTGTGGGAGCGTATAGGATGATCTCTCACCTAGGATTTCTTTCTTTTCTCTGAAGAAATCTTCTTTCTTTCTGGAGAATTAAATTCTCTTCTTTTTTTATTCTCTCTCTCTCTGTTATTGTTGTTGTATCTTCCCTCTTCTCTTCTTGGCTCCTATTTATAGGAGAAAGAAAAGAATCAGTTTGTTTAGTCAATCTTTCATTGAAAGATTTTGATTGATTTTGTAACCAACATGATCTTTTAAATCACTCAGTGAATTTTATTCACCATTGGATTTTTAATCCAAAAGATATTTTGTCTGTTATTCCTGGCAAATTTCAGGGAAATCTTTCCTTGTATAGAATCTTTCTATAAATTGGTGATTTTTAATCACCACCGGATTTTTAATCCAACGGTGCTCCAGTTTACAGAGCACAATCTTTTTGTTTGGAAAGATCTAGGGAAATATTTTTCCAACTATGGTTTTTGATTTCTCTTAATTAGAATTTAATTCTATTAGTTCAGAAGGTTTAAGAGCCTATTACGTGTTAGCACGTGACCCCACCGATTGACCATTTAATTAGAATTTAATTCTATTAATTCAGAGATCTTTAGGAACCCATCATGTGTTGGCACATGACCCCCTGATTAAGCATTTAACCAGAATTTAATTCTATTGTTTCAAAGAACTCAAGAATTATCACGTGTCAGCACGTAACCCTTGGTCACGTGTAGGCACATGATGCCCCATTAGTGTTTTCCCCTGTTGTTTTATTATGCCTTTTAATTCCTTTCAGTGGGTTTAAAGGTCCATCACGTATTGGCACGTGACTCCATCTCAAGTTGCGTATCTCAGCACCTATAACTTTGCCCATAGAAGGTCACGTGTCCCCACGTGATGCCCGATCACGTAGGAACACGTGATGCTTCTCATGTATTTCTTTGCTGTTTTATTCAGTTCTCATGAGAGAACATACCCTTTTTAATTTGGGTGCTGGCACTCACATGGTATGAACGTGGGTGCCGCCTAAGAATTTAATTCTTATATAATAGGCGCTCATGTGCCTTGCATGCTGGCGCTCACGTGTTTCACGTGAGGCGCCAGCATAGGACTTTTTAATCCTACTAAATGCTGGCGCTGGCGCTTACGTGGGAAACATATGAGGTGCCATTCGACTGATTTAAAAAGAATTTTTTTATGAGAGAGCATGTTGCATGGTTGGATTTGTTACGTACCGTATTTACGTATTTTGGAAAGTGGGACGTGACATATAGTTTCCTTTAACATTGCCATGTTTCATTCCATCCATACTATATCACATTATTTCTTGCATTTCATTTTTATATATCACCCATCCTTTTTGGGGATTTACCGAGTGATAATTCACTGACGGGCATTCCACCCATCTTTTTTCTTTTTTGGAATGTTTGTCAGATAATGTAGAGACTAAGAAGGTTGAACCGACTTCAGAGGACTGCTCGCAGTTTGAAGCACAGGCCGACAACTAGTCCTTCAGCAGTTATTTCTCTTCATTCTAGTATGCCACTGTTTAGGCACTTTCATCGCACTTTTCTTTTAAGTTATCTTGTATCAGTATAAACTTTGGGAATGTAAATATATAAAATGTTGGATTTTATTATCACCTGTTTATTCTTGTCAATGCTATACTGTTTATTTTACGCTTAGCGTATTTATTGCGAGAAAAGACCTTCTCGGAATAATTATGTCGCGAGCCTCGTTACGTTTTCTGTTCTCGTCTTTTCGGAAGCAGGGCATGACAGGTTTTATTGGTGGCCCATGCAGGTTTGTTCTGCATGAATATTGTAAGCAATATGACACAAGAAAGATGAAATCCGACAACTTTTACATTCCTTGCCTTTCAATTCGTTTGAATCTATCATAACTCATCTTTTATCCAAGGTGATTTTTTCCTCAGAACTTATCAACGTCAATGGCGATACACCACCACCTACTGTCGCAACTCTAATCACTGAACAGACGACATTTCTCGAGGCTATCAAGAGCTTACTTGAGGGCCGACAGGGACAGATTTCTCTCCTCCATCAAGGATTGGTTCGCCCTGAAGCAGAAATACCGGGTGTGAAATAATTTCGAGCACTACACCCGAAGAATTTCTCTGGGAAAGAGAGCCCGCTAGAAGCTGAAGAATGGGCTCAAGGTATCGAAAATGACCTGGTAGCAGATCAAGTTCCAGAAGTTGCTTGGGTTTGAGTTGCGAAACTTTAGCTTACTGACAATGCCGGGGTCTGGTGGAAGGCCGAAGAAAACCGGATTACCTAGCCTATCGAATGGAAGATGTTTCGTGAACTATTTGACGCCAAGTAATTTCTTGAGATTTGAGATGGAGCAACAATTTTTCCACCTAAAACAAGGATCCATGTAGGACAGGTCGGTAGACGAGTATGATGCCAATTTCACGATGCTCGGTAAGTTCGCTTCCCATCTGATTCCTACCGCCGAGAATCGCATCAGATGTTTTTAGCAGGGTCCAAACCTATACATCCAGGTTGCTCTAGCAACGGGAGATTTTCTGACTCATGAACTTGCTTTGAAGGCAGCCCATCGTTACGAAGTTGTTATCAAGAAGAAGGGAAGGCCGTAGTCGGCCGGAGAAAAATGCACAATTAGCCAGATTACTGGAGGAGCCTCCTCATGGCCAGAATTTATAGCACCACTCAGGAAGCCAGGAGGATCATTTTACAAATATGGATCAATCGTCTGCAATTACTTCAAGAAGTTGGGGCACCTGTTGAAGGATTGCGGACGAGCTAATGGTTTTTGTATGATTTGTGGATCGCCTAAGCACACTTTAAAAGAATGCTCAAAGTACAGGGCGGACGCAACCCCCGCACCAAGACCGACCATACAAGCTCCACCTACCCTCTCAGCTCTACCTGCACCACCTCCACACGGACCACTTTTAGATCTGTAACACCCGAGCCCAATAATACTATTTCTGGTTCTAGTTGAGTGTTATACATTGCTCATTTCGATTATCCTAATGGTGTGGTGCTTATTGCTAAATTTTAACCGGTTAAGTCTTTTTGGCACATAACAAATTTTAACACCTAAAATGAAATTAAAAATGTCCATGTTGGCCTACTCGTCGCCACTAGTCGCGTGGTAGCGTCCGCGTGTCGAAATTCCGTCCCGTTCGGTGAAACGGGCATGTTTGGACGACTACGTGCGCGTGCAAGTGTCCGACTTGGGGGCATGCATTTTAATCACAAAACACCTCTTTTCAAAATTTGGAACCCGCTTAAAATCCTATAATTTGAATTTGAAACATTTGGGCGCAACCCGGACGCGATTTGGAAATGTTTCATTTCGCGCCAAAATACCCATTTAAATTTAATACTATAAACCATAATATATATTTTTCCGTTACTTCATTTATACGTCAAATCTTTAATCCCCTAAAATTTTCTTTTAAAAGATTCCCCGTGCCCCTCAGCCAATCGCGAGCCCATATTTTTCCCCTAGTGGGCCCCCCCTCTCTCTCTCTCTCTCTCCGTCTCTCTCTACAATCTCTCTATCTCTCTCTCCTCATCAAATCTCTCTCTCTCTCCTCCTATATATAAATCATGCAGCCGCCTCATATTCATCTCCTCCATCACGAAAAACTCCTGCAACGAGAACCCTACGAGAAACCCTAACCCTAGCCATCCCGTCGCCGTCGCCGCCGCAGCCCCCGCGCCGACGGACCACCAACGCCATCTCCCTGCCCCCGCGACCTCGACCGCACACCCCTCCTTCCTCCGTTCCCTTCCAGCGCTGCAGCCAACGCCACCGTTACCTGCACCGCCCACCGCCGGCGACCCCACTTCCTCGTCGACCCCCGCTCGTCCTCCTCATCACCTACGCATCAGCCTCGACCCTCCCTCTCCTTCCCTCGCCGGCGCTACACCAGAACCCGACGCCGAACCCTAGCAACGTCTCTGGTTCGCCGGAGATCGCCGCCGTCGACTCTCTTCGTCGTCGCCAGCACTCCGCCGACCACCTCCTCTCCCTCCTGCAACCCAGACCAGACCACTACATCCCTCGTCACGGCTACAACTGAACCTGGAACCTTTCAGCCTTCGCTGCTCGCCGTCGCTGCCTCGCCGGCGTCCCATCGCCGTCGAGCCCGTCGTGGTTGCCTCTGGTTCTTCCCTGTAAGCATCTCTTTATCGTTCCTTGTGTGCTAGATCCCTTTCCCCGCTGATCCTTGTTTCGTATATCGTATTTTGCTAACGTGTTACCGTTTGACTTTTCGCCGGATTCCGGCCGTGCCGTCTTTTGGACCCGACGCTCCAGCGAAGTACCCTAGTCCGTGTGGTCCCACTGTTCGCTGTTGGGACTCGATCCGAAGTCCGTGCACCCGTCTCGTGTTTTCTGCCAACATTGCATCCATGCTTTCCGGTTTGCGAAACCGTCGAGGCAAGATTTCTTGCTACATGCTACGTTAAACTAATTAAAAGTTTGACTCACAAACTTGCTATATTAACTAGTATTGCTACTTATCTCATTGGACGAAATATGATGTACATTATAATACTGCCACTTAAATCGTATTTTGCCACCGTAACCTTAATAACAACTACCTGCTAATCATTTTACTATTTAGAGGATAATAGTCGTACACTTATATCCTTATTGCCTGCTGTTATTAATATTGCGCTACATTGTGATTATTGCACCCCAAGGGTGCTTGAACCTGTTAATAAGAGAATACAAAGCATCATTGTGTGTACATGGAATAATATTGTTATTTACTGTTCCGGCTGTTGTTCCTTATTCGTTACTATACCTGTTATCAGCATACATTTGATTGCATTACATATTGACCCGATCTTGATACACCTGACACATGTACTGATACACCGGACATGGCACCATATACATACTGACTCAACCTATTGGACTACAAACCTGACTTGGGGTCCTTTTGGACCATTCCTGCTGTCTATCCAGACAGACCTGCTTTTACCGGATTTTGTGTGACATTAATCCTGGACTACTGAATACCTGACCTGACATACATAACTCGGGGGTATGGGGAAATCAAATGTGAAACCGACTTGTAACTCAACAGTTCGATACTTGTTCTGATCAGTCTTACGGGCTTGGCCAGTCCGGGAGTGATGATGCTGACATCACTCATCCATCCTACTACCTATTACTGCTTAGCGGCACGTCTCGGATTCAGCCCCGAGGACCTTGACCGTGGTCCCGGGCACACACGGGATACTATTGAGTTACATCGACGATTCATCAATTGATTTCAAAGACTATAGAGTAGAAACCTGATAGGACAGTTTAGTCACCACTGCACATTACCCTGCTCTGTTATTCCTTAGTACTGCTGTATTCATGTTCATACCTGCATTACTTATTACCATGTTTATATTATATTATTTGGTTGACATGACGCGCTGACGTCTGGGTTTTGCATGGCCCAGATTCCTTACCACTATCGACGACCGAGCAGGAGTACTTCAGCCAGCAGGCTAAACTGTGAGTTCCTTAGGGTTTAGTTTATTTATTTCATTTCATTTCCAGATGTGAGCCCGCATTATGGGACGTACTGTCTATTTATTGTATTGGATCATTTGCTTCCGCACTTATTGTTTATTGATTCTTGTTATTATGGATTTGGACATGTATTAGATTAGTTTATTATTTTGTTCTTGATATCTCTACAACCGTAATGTGACTGTGGATGGATTTTTCCTACCCACAGGTAGCATGGTTGGCTATGTCACGTGCCCAATCTTGCGTACTCTGGGAAGCGGGGCGTGACATGGTTCTTTTGGTATCAGAGACATAGGTTAATTGGGTTGATTCTTTTGTAGTTGGGTATTGTACCCGATGCACGAATCAGAATACCCGTACTTAGGAAACATGTCCTGCCACCTTGACAGTTTTACCATCCTTGAATCATTCTTCCGGATCATGTCGACCTGCAAACTTACTTTGCATTGTCAACTCGAAAACCTAATTTCTTATTATCTCTAGGACTTAGGCGACTTGGGTGGAGTTAAGTAATTGCGGCTATTATACCGCGGCATAGCTACAATACAGTACTCTATTTAAGTATCTTGGAGTTCTAGCCTTGGTTTATATATTGAATCTATCATCATGCTAATGTTATTTGTTTTGATTTCAGGACCATGGCAGATAAGAATTTCAAGACGTATCAGAGGCGTGTGGATGAAGCCGCCATGTTAGGAGTGATACGTGGGATGTTGGAAAATCAGAAGAGGCAAACTGAGCTGATCCAGCAGCAAGCAGATTCATTTCAGGAGGGTTTGCAGGCCATTCAGCAGTCTGTAAACACCGCTGTAGCGAAGCCAGTTGACCGAGTAGGGACCGTGGCAGACTTCAGACGGTTGGGTCCTACTACTTTCACCGGTCTGGAGGAGCCGTTGCCAGCCGAGCAGTGGTTAGTGGACACGGAGAATTTACTGATTGCGGCACAGATCCCAGAAGACAAGAGAGTAGATGTGGTGCGCATTCAGCTGGTGGATTACGCCCGAGAGTGGTGGCTTGTGGAGGAGACCCGCTTGTCCAAGCCAATTAGTTGGGCGGATTTCTCTAAAAGTTTCTTGGAGAAGTTCTTCCCGCGGACTGCACGGGAGGAAATGGAGGAGAAATTTATTGGGCTGAGACAAAATGGAGCAGCTGTGGATGTACATGCAGCGGAATGGACGAGACTCAGCCGCTTCGCTGGACCCTTAGTCGCCAAGGAGGCAGACAGGGCGCGAAGGTTCTTGCGCAGTTTGGATGTGGACATCCAGAGGCAGATTGTCTCCCTGGGTTTGACCACTTTCTCGCAGGTTCTTACGGCAGCCAGAGAGCAACAGAGTTTATCAGGAGCGAAAGGGAACCTTCACCAGACAGCAGTTGCGGCCAGGAAGCCTGCATTTGTACCTAACCGAGATCATGGGCGCAGAGGCATTCCAGTGGACCGTCGAGGCGTAGCACCCATGAAGAAGCCTGTGATCGTTGACCGAAGGAAGAGCGTGACCTGTGCCTACTGCCACTTACCTGGGCATGTGCATAAGGATTGTCGAAGGAGACTGGGACTTTGTCTGGTTTGTGGAGCAGCCGATCACGCCGTTAATGCTTGTTCGTCGAAGCTTCGCACGAAAGATGATATACAGAAGCCTACGCAAAGATCATTCCAAGGGCAGAAACAGCTGACACAAGGACCAAAACAGGCTCGAGCTTTCACGTTGACAGCTGAGGAAGCCAAGGCATCAGGAGAAGTGGTTTCAGGTACTTTGCTTGTTCGTGGTTTTCCCGCATTGGCATTATTTGATTCCGGGGCATCCCACTGTTTTATGTCATCCAAATTTTTAACTACACACTCGATTACCTGTACGACCCTGTCTAGTTTCTGGGACATACACACTGGGAATGGGAAAATCATAGCTAGTAGGGAATGTAGAGATTGTTCAGTTGTTGTTTGCGGACGGGAGCTTTTTGCAAATTTCTTGGTGATAGATACGGGCAGTTATGAAGTAGTCTTGGGAATGGATTTTCTTGGCACTTTCCACGCCCATATTGACTGTAGGGCAAGGAAGGTAATTTTCCAGATTCCCGGACACCCTGAGTTTACCTTCACTGGGGGAAGCAGTTCTGTCGGGCCAGTCGAGTTTAGGGCTAGGCCGACAAACAGTGTTCTTGCAGCAATGGTAGTGGATAGTAATGAAGAGCCAGCAGTTGTTCGCGACTTTATGGATGTATTTACAGATATTTCGGGCTTACCGCCGAAGCGAGATGTGGAGTTTGCGATTGACCTTATTCCTGGTGCAGCGCCAGTATCAAAATCTTATTATCCGATGGCACCGGTGGAATTGGAAGAAGTTAAGAAACAAGTTGGTGAATTACTCGAGAAAGGATGGATTCGAAGCAGCAACTCACCTTGAGGAGCTCCAGTTCTTTTAGTAAAGAAGAAGGATGGCACGAGAAGGATGTGCATTGACTATCGAGAATTGAACCGGGTGACTATTAAGAACAAGTACCCGATCCCTCGCATTGGAGAACTTTTTGAGCAGCTTAGTGGCGCGAGGGTATTCTCGAAACTGGATTTGCGATCAGGATATCATCAGGTCCGAGTAAAAGCAGAAGACATTTGCAAGACGGCGTTTCGAACTCGATATGGACATTTCGAGTATCTAGTGATGCCCTTCGGAGTAACGAATGCGCCGGCAATATTCATGGATTTGATGAACAGGGTCTTTTCACCATACCTGGACCAGTTTATTGTGGTATTCATTGACGATATTCTGGTATACTCGAAGAGTCCGGAGGAGCATGCTGAACATTTAAAGATCGCACTGCAGACGCTGAGACAGGAGAAATTATTCGCGAAGATGAGTAAGTGCGAATTCTGGCTGGAAGAAGTGAAGTTCCTGGGGCATGTCGTGTCGGGCGATGGAATTGCCGTTGATCCCGAGAAGATTGCAGCAGTTCGAGATTGGCCAACTCCAAGGAATGTTGCGGACATAAGAAGTTTTCTTGGACTCGCCGGTTACTACAGGAGATTTATGGAAAACTTCGCTCGTTTAGCAGAACCGTTGACCAAGCTTACGCACACGGAAGTACCTTTTATTTGGACGGATAGATGTGCATTGGCCTTCGAGACGTTGAAGCAGAAGTTGATAAACCGCCCCTATCCTGACCGTACCAGACAATTCAGGAGGACTGGTGATTCACAGCGACGCATCTGGGAAAGGATTGGGATGCGTTTTGATGCAGAATGGGAAGGTCGTCGCTTACGCATCGAGACAACTGAAGACTCATGAGAAGAATTATCCGACTCATGACTTGGAGCTCGCAGCCGTGATCTTCGCCCTGAAGATTTGGAGACACTACCTTTTGGGCGAGAGAGTCGAAGTCTTTACAGATCACCAGAGTTTGAAGTATGTGTTCACTCAGAAAGAGTTGAACATGAGACAACGCAGATGGTTGGAACCGATGGCCGACTACGACCTTGACCTTAAGTACCATCCGGGAAAAGTTAACGTCGTGCCAGATGCGCTAAGTCGGTTACCAGCAATTCAGATATTGACCGCACAAAGGGAGATCATTGCGGATTTTCAGAGATTTGACTTGGAGGTTGTGCTACCACATGCTACGGGACAGTTGATGCAGTTGCAAGTACAGTCGTCCTTAGTTGAGAAGATTAAAGCGGCACAATCGCAGGATCCTAGACTGCAAAAGTTTCGAGAGCAGGTTGGAGCCGGACTACTAACCGATTTACTGATCCATGAAGACGGTTCGTTGAGATACGGTAGCCGTGTGTGTGTGCCAAAAGGGGATGTGCGTGAAGAGCTTATGAAGGAGGCACACAGTTCAGTTTACTCTGTACATCCAGGAGGGATAAAGATGTACCGAGATATTCAACAGCACTTCTGGTGGGAAGGTATGAAACGGGAAATTGCTCGCTTCGTGGCTAAGTGCTTGGTGTGTCAGCAAGTCAAGGCTGAACACCAAAGGGTTGCTGGTTTGTTGCAACCACTTCCGATTCCTCAGTGGAAGTGGGAACATATAACCATGGATTTCGTGACGGTTTTACCGCGGAGTCCAAAGGGCAACAATGCAGTATGGGTGATTGTCGATCGGTTGACCAAGGCGGCTCACTTTATTCCTTTTCGGGTTGGTCAATCGACAGAGACTTTGGCAGAGCGGTACATGCAGGAGATTGTAAGATTGCATGGAGTACCAGTAAGCATCGTGTCCGATCGGGACACTCGGTTCTTGTCGCACTTCTGGAGGAGTTTACAAGAAAGTTTGGGGACTCGAGTGAAGTTTAGCACAGCTTATCATCCTCAAACTGATGGACAATCGGAGAGAACGATCCAGACCCTTGAAGATATGTTGAGAGCTTGCATGTTGGACTTCAAAGGTTCTTGGGAGGATCATCTACACCTGGTGGAGTTTTTGTACAACAATAGCTTCCAAGCGACTATTCAGATGGCTCCGTTTGAAGCGTTGTATGGTCGTAAGTGCCGTTCACCGGTTTGTTGGGATGATGTTGGTGAACGAAGGTTACTAGGACCAGATTTGGTGGTACAGACAGTCGAGAAGGTGAATACAATCAGGAAGCATATGAAGGCAGCTCAAGACAGACAGAAAAGTTGGGCCGACACGTCAAGAAGACCTCTAGAGTTCGCCGTGGGTGATTTGGTATTCCTGAAGATATCACCGACTAGAGGGGTGATTCGCTTTGGGAGTCGGGGAAAGCTTAGCCCTCGATTCGTTGGACCCTTCGAGATATTGGAGCGTGTTGGAGAGGTAGCGTACCGTTTGGTGTTACCACAGTCATTGGCAGGAGTGCACGATGTGTTTCATGTGTCTCAACTACGGAGGTATGTTCGTGATGAGACTCATGTCTTGGATCATTCGGAGTTGACTGTACGGGAGGACCTAACTTTTGAGGAGCGACCAGTTGAAATCAAGGATCGAAGAGAAAAGATTCTTAAGAACAAGGTTATCCCTCTTGTGTTAGTTTCTTGGGGAAATCGATTGCATGGAGAAACCACTTGGGAGCGAGAAGACGAGATCCGGCAGAAATTTCCTCACCTTTTCCTATAGTTAGCTATCTTGTATTCTTAGAATTTCGAGGACGAAATTCTTTTTGTAGTTGGGTATGATGTAACACCCGAGCCAAATAATACTATTTCTGGTTCTAGTTGAGTGTTATACATTGCTCATTTCGATTATCCTAATGCTGTGGTGCTTATTGCTAAATTTTAACCGGTTAAGTCTTTTTGGCACATAACAAATTTTAACACCTAAAATGAAATTAAAAATGTCCATGTTGGCCTACTCGTTGCCACTAGTCGCGTGGTAGCGTCCGCGTGTCGAGATTCCGTCCCGTTCGGTGAAACGGGCATGTTTGGACGACTACGTGCGCGTGCAAGTGTCCGACTTGGGGGCATGCATTTTAATCACAAAACACCTCTTTTCAAAATTTGGAACCCGCTTAAAATCCTATAATTTGAATTTGAAACATTTGGGCGCAACCCGGGCGCGATTTGGAAATGTTTCATTTCGCGCCAAAATACCCATTTAAATTTAATACTATAAACCATAATATATATTTTTCCGTTACTTCATTTATACGTCAAATCTTTAATCCCCTAAAATTTTCTTTTAAAAGATTCCCCGTGCCCCTCAGCCAATCGCGAGCCCATATTTTTCCCCTAGTGGGCCCCCTTTCTCTCTCTCTCTCTCTCCGTCTCTCTCTACAATCTCTCTATCTCTCTCTCCTCATCAAATCTCTCTCTCTCTCCTCCTATATATAAATCACGCAGCCGCCTCCTATTCATCTCCTCCATCACGAAAAACTCCTGCAACGAGAACCCCACGAGAAACCCTAACCCTAGCCATCCCGTCGCCGTCGCCGCCGCAGCCCCCGCGCCGACGTGACCACCAACGCCATCTCCCTGCCCCCGCGACCTCGACCGCACACCCCTCCTTCCTCCGTTCCCTTCCAGCGCTGCAGCCAACGCCACCGTTACCTGCACCGCCCACCGCCGGCGACCCCACTTCCTCGACGACCCCCGCTCGTCCTCCTCATCACCTACGCATCAGCCTCGACCCTCCCTCTCCTTCCCTCGCCGGCGCTACACCAGAACCCGACGCCGAACCCTAGCAACGTCTCTGGTTCGCCGGAGATCGCCGCCGTCGACTCTCGTCGTCGTCGCCAGCACACCGCCGACCACCTCCTCTCCCTCCTGCAACCCAGACCAGACCACTACATCCCTCGTCACGGCTACAACTGAACCTGGAACCTTTCAGCCTTCGCTGCTCGCCGTCGCTGCCTCGCCGGCGTCCCATCGCCGTCGAGCCCGTCGTGGTTGCCTCTGGTTCTTCCCTGTAAGCATCTCTTTATCGTTCCTTGTGTGCTAGATCCCTTTCCCCGCTGATCCTTGTTTCGTATATCGTATTTTGCTAACGTGTTACCGTTTGACTTTTCGCCGGATTCCGGCCGTGCCGTCGTTTGGACCCGACGCTCCAGCGAAGTACCCTAGTCCGTGTGGTCCCGCTGTTCGCTGTTGGGACTCGATCCGAAGTCCGTGCACCCGTCTCGTGTTTTCTGCCAACATTGCATCCGTGCTTTCCGGTTTGCGAAACCGTCGAGGCAAGATTTCTTGCTACATGCTACGTTAAACTAATTAAAAGTTTGACTCACAAACTTGCTATATTAACTAGTATTGCTACTTATCTCATTGGACGAAATATGATGTACATTATAATACTGCCACTTAAATCGTATTTTGCCACCGTAACCTTAATAACAACTACCTGCTAATCATTTTACTATTTAGAGGATAATAGTCGCACACTTATATCCTTATTGCCTGCTGTTATTAATATTGCGCTACATTGTGATTATTGCACCCCAAGGGTGCTTGAACCTGTTAATAAGAGAATACAAAGCATCATTGTGTGTACATGGAATAATATTGTTATTTACTGTTCCGGCTGTTGTTCCTTATTCGTTACTATACCTGTTATCAGCATACATTTGATTGCATTACATATTGACCCGATCTTGATACACCTGACACATGTACTGATACACCGGACATGGCACCATATACATACTGACTCAACCTATTGGACTACAAACCTGACTTGGGGTCCTTTTGGACCATTCCTGCTGTCTATCCAGACAGACCTGCTTTTACCGGATTTTGTGTGACATTAATCCTGGACTACTGAATACCTGACCTGACATACATAACTCGGGGGTATGGGGAAATCAAAGGTGAAACCGACTTGTAACTCAACAGTTCGATACTTGTTCTGATCAGTCTTACGGGCTTGGCCAGTCCGGGAGTGATGATGCTGACATCACTCATCCATCCTACTACCTATTACTGCTTAGCGGCACGTCTCGGATTCAGCCCCGAGGACCTTGACCGTGGTCCCGGGCACGCACGGGATACTATTGAGTTACATCAACGATTCATCAATTGATTTCAAAGACTATAGAGTAGAAACCTGATAGGACAGTTTAGTCACCACTGCACATTACCCTGCTCTGTTATTCCTTAGTACTGCTGTATTCATGTTCATACCTGCATTACTTATTACCATGTTTATATTATATTATTTGGTTGACATGACGCGCTGACGTCTGGGTTTTGCATGGCCCAGATTCCTTACCACTATCGACGACCGAGCAGGAGTACTTCAGCCAGCAGGCTGAACTGTGAGTTCCTTAGGGTTTAGTTTATTTATTTCATTTCATTTCCAGATGTGAGCCCGCATTATGGGACGTACTGTCTATTTATTGTATTGGATCATTTGCTACCGCACTTATTGTTTATTGATTCTTGTTATTATGGATTTGGACATGTATTAGATTAGTTTATTATTTTGTTCTTGATATCTCTACAACCGTAATGTGACTGTGGATGGATTTTTCCTACCCACAGGTAGCATGGTTGGTTATGTTACGTGCCCAATCTTGCGTACTCTGGGAAGCGGGGCGTGACAAGATCGTTAGCCATCAATGTACCAGCAGGCACAGAGAAATATGCCGAGACGCCAGGCTTTCACTTTGTTGGCCATAGACACCTTAGCCATGGGTTAAGATAACACCGGTAAATTTTCTTCCATCTTTTCCAGCCATTTCAAATTCTTGCATCCTTTTATTTTTTCATCTACCTGAACTTTTTTACACACTTTCGGTACGATATTAGTAGTTCCTACCTTCACCACTGCTTCAACCAAAATTTTCCTTGAATCTATTACAACATCCTCCTGTGTAAATTTCGAGGACGAAATTTTTCTAAGATGCGTAGGATGTAACGACCCTAAAATTCTTACATACTTTTATTGATCCAATTTTAATAAAAAAAAATGTATTTTTGTTCTGCTTTCGAGTTATAAGTTATTCTTCATAACTTATGTGCAAGAAACTCTTTATAACTCACTGATTAAGACTCTCCGCTGCTAGCCCATACCCTGCGTAATCCCATCATCCCTAAACATTTTATTATTTTAGTTTTCGACCTTTTGGAAGCCTAAGAGTTTGCACGAGCATTATATGGAGATACGAAAAGTTTTAACAGAAAAGTGGTATACAATTAGGACCCCAAACCAGACCCAAACCAAAACCGCGAGCCTCAAGCCCAAAGCTCGAGACTTGGCCAAGTTTTGGCCGCAAGTAGCGGCTTGTTTGGACCAAAATGGGTCAATGTTGGGCCCGTGTGACCCTTAAACTATCCTCTGCACCTTTTCATATACCAAACTCTCGCACTCATCTGGAGACTCTTCATCTCTCCAATTACTTATTTTTAATTCATTTTTTATTTCTCATACACCCATCCCTCATCCCCTATAAATACCAAACCATCCTAAGTCATCTCCCTTCAAAATTATTCTTGAAAAAATTCACTCTAAAAACTTCTTAAATCAAGTCTCTTTTGCAAGCCAAGTCCAAGCCATGTATCTCCACGCGTCGTTCGAACACGAGTTCGTTCCTCCACGCATCGTTTGTCTTGGTTCTTCTAACCGAGGCTACTCCTACTTCCTCCTCTTCATCTCTAGCACAAGTCACTCGTAGACATCGGAGCTTCACACAAAGATAACCTTTTTCCCTATCAACGGTGAGCTGGTTGTTACATCGACTCACACCGCTAGTAAGTTCCCTCCCATTCTTCTTCTTTTTGAATATCCTTTATGGCCATATCGTAGAATTGTTCTCATGTTTATAGGTAAGTCTCCCTTGATTTCTGTCTTTTGTTCTTCTCTCACCATCGCCACAAATACGGTATTAAAGCAGATTTTAACTTGAAAATATATATTCATTTCAAACTTGACATCTTCGGTATAATGACACGATACCAAGAAAACATGAACTACCATCCTATTATCTTGCAATCCATGTCTCATATAATTTTATATGCATTTAAAATAAAATTGCTATGTTAAATAATATTTAGAATGCAAGTAACGGATAAATACCTTACTCCTGATTTCGGTTAAAAAATATGAGTTGGTGTAACATGTTAATCTAGATCATGCATGAGGTAACGACCTACCCCACAAGCACACATGGAAAACATAGCACGATCATTTTTTGTCACGAAGAAAAGTATTTCGCTAAAATACCCTCACGATTGAAATACGATTAATTAACGATAATTCAAATTCTTTGCAATTACGCCTCTACAACTCTCGTTAGGGGACCCGTTTATAGATAGTGTGGTTTATCGCACCTCCTTAGGATAGTAGAGCGAGATGCAGAACTCCTCACAAAGAATCCGGTCTTGAAAAGAATAAAATACGATTTTAAAGAAACATGACTTTTAAAACACATTAAATCATTGGAAAATTATATAAATCATAAATCCGTATTTTTCAAGGAAAGCAAATTGTAAAAAATATATTTTTAAATGAAAGATTAAAATTACACAAAAATACCATCAAGTTTCCAAAAGTGGTATTTTTCATAAAAATACCATAAAATTTTAAAACTAAATTTTATCACTAAAATACCACAAAATACAAAATACATTTTTATACAAAAATCTTGACTTTTAAACAACATATTTTTATTAAAAACTTATTCGAGATTTTAGGACAAATTAAAAACCCTCGATCATTTTTAAATGTTTTTTTTTATATAAATACCTTAGTAATCAAAATACTAGTTTAGGTTATGTGTTTAGCTTGCAGATTGGTTTGAATGGTATCTTCTCTTGTCAATTGTCTCGGGGTTGCCGGAGACAATGATGCACCACTTGCCTCTCTTTAAATATAGATCATAACTTTAGAGTGGAATTTATCAATGACAATCATTTTTGAAAAAGACATAAATCCTGTCGTCTATATGTAGCGGTTGTCGATATTTTCTAAACTTAAGATCTCGGAAGGTTAAATCTATTAATAAGGTATGCCGAGAAGCTGAATACAAACTCTAACTTGACTTGAACTCAAACTCGAACCTAATCTTGAACTCGACCATTTGAACTTGAACTTGAATATCCAAACTTGAAATTTGAACACTTGAACTTGAATATTCGAACATGACTTAACTTGACCGAACCATGAATATAACTTGATATGAATACATGAATCCAATATGAATACATGAACCGAATATATATACTTTTGAACCGACTTAACTCGAACCATGAATACAACTTGACATGAATACATGAACACTTGACACAAATACTTGATCTTGATATGAACTCAATCTTGCAACTTAATGTATTCATGGATTCGAGGAAGACCGGTAACTTTAACTGAAATCTAGAATACGTTGGGTGTTGGGGTAGTTTAAGTATGAATCCGACAAAATCTTATGAGTCAGATACTTACATCACGAAATCACAAATTCACGAATTTACAAATGAGGCCCCGTGGTTCCTTGCCCATGAACTACAGCCTGTTGAGTTTAAGAACACTCCTAAGATACGTTGACATTCACACTTAAACTCACGTTAGTTAGATTACCTTTAGTGACCTCTGTAGGACACATCGACAGTATACTTCATGTTCACGATACCTTCACTACACGGCCAAGCTATATTTGCTTGCTATGCTCATGTTACATTTCAATGCTTACATAGTTTCCTTTAACATTACCATATTTCATTTCATCGATACTATATCATATTACACATTACATTTCATTTATATACATCACCCATCCTTTTTGGGGACTTACCGAGTGTAAGTTCGCTGACAGGCATTCCACCCATTTTCTTTTTTTCTTGGAATGTTTGGCAGATAATCTAGAGACTATGGAGATGGAACCGACTTCAAAGCATTGCTCGCAGTTTGAAATACAGGCTGACTACTAGTCCTTCAGCAGTTATTTCTCTTCATTCCAGTGTGCCACTGTTTAGGCACTTTCATTGCACTTTTCTTTTAAGTTATTTTGTATCAGCATAAACTTTAGGAATGTAAATATATAAAGTGTTGGATTTTATTATCACTTGTCTATTTTTGTCAATATTGTACTACTTACTTTACGCTTAGCGTATTTGTTGCGAGAAAAAAATTTCTTGGAATAATTACGTCGTTGGCCTCATCACGTTTTCTGCTCCCGTCTTTTGGAAAACCGGGCGTGACAGTTTGTTGAAAACTTATTTTATTTGGTTTTTTGAATTATGATGCATGAAACTTATTATTGTTTGCTAGCACTTTTGCTTTTTGGTTTTGGATAATGATGATGATTGTTCCTTTTATTTTAAACATTAATGTGTATGGAAACTTATGTGAAATATAATTTAATCTAATTTTATAATGAACTTTATTCCATAACACTTGTAGAGTCATTTATATATAAAGTCCGCCATAAAGGCCACTATCCGATATCTGCCAAGAAACCCCCGACTGCCATACGTAATTCACAATCTTGGTAATGGATCACTCCCATATGTGTTTGTGTGTTGAAATTATAGAGAAACTTCAGGCAAAAGTCTGGACGTGCACACAAACCATATCAGATTTTACCAAAACCATAGTTTCTTAATTAAGAAGTGTCTTATGCCAGTTTCTTAATTAAGTTGTGTCTTATGGTAGCTTCTTAATTATGATAGTTTCTTAATTAAGGAATTATTTTGGTATAAATAATGACCTCTTATATGTTTTATGTACAGCCAAATAGAAGAGAGATCATTTTATGAGAGGGTGACGGCTTAGATCGAGATAGATTTGAGGAAAGTCTCCTAGAGTTTGCTCGTGGTGTACTTTATTCAAGATTATAGTAGGCATTGCAGATTCCGCTCTGCCGGGGACTAGTCATGCGGTGGGTGAACCTCGTTAATAAATCCCTCTCTTGTTTGGTTTGTAATTCTTATTTACTTATTCTCGCATCATTATTAATTTGTCTTTTTGTTGTTAATTGCATGGTTTTTTATTGTGTGATTGGTTTGTCACAGGCATTGTTCTGTACATCGGCTTCACCCCTTCTAACAACCGGTATCAGAACGTGGTTAAGGAACCTAAGGTTCTTCAATTCCACGATCTAGGTTAACGGTGGGTAACAATGCTTATGTCATCTTCCCCACTTTCTTAGACGTTGTTTAAAGGTGTTGGTTCAAATAAAGGAAAAAGTTGCGTTTTGCTATGACGTTAGACGAAAAGATGGCGGAGGATAAAATAAGAATCGAAAAATTCAATGGTCACAATTATGGTTGGTGGCGTATGGAGGACTACCTATACCAAAAAGATATGTATCTTCCGTTGCTAGGAGAAAAGTCCGAGAAGATGACCGATGAGGAGTTGAACCTTTTGGATAGGAAAGCCCTGGCGACGATCAAATTATCGTTGACTCTACAGGTGGCCTTTAACATCTCAAAGGAGAAGACAACCATGGCGCTAATGACAACGTTAGCGAAGTTGTATGAGAAGCCTTCAATATCAATGTAACGACTCTGTTTTAATGTACAGAAAATTTGTTTAAAAATTAATGTACAAATGGAGTATTTGCAATCCGGTGTATGCTATAAGTATTTAATTCGTTTGTGAACAGCAAGAAAGCACTTGTAGCTCATTGGTAAAGCCTTGCACTGCTGTGACATAGCGTTCAAATCTCCTTAGCCACATATTATTTTTGTTGATTTTTCTTTAAAACTTTTAGAAGCTCAAAAGTTTACACGTGCAAAACACGTAAAAGTGAAAAGTCTCATAAAATAAACATGTGCACTGAGCTATATGAAACGACTAGGACACGTGGCTAAGATCCAGATACCCACCTCTCAGATTGGACCGGCGAGATTTGCTTCTGGGCCGGCGCTGCCGGGCCCCCCTAAGCAAATGCTACAAAATTTTAACCCTAGTACCCTTTGGCCTCACCCACTACTCCTATTCTGTTTGATTTTTCTGCATATTAACAAAGAGTGTTAATTCAACTCTTTAATCCAAATTTAATACATTTTTAATTCTCCATTCACACCCTAAACCCTAATTCTATCCTATAAATACCACCCTATATTTTGTCCCTCCTCATTCTGAAATCTATTGCCAAAACTCTCTAAAATTCCTAAGTCCAAAAGTTGTACAAGTGGAGTTAGCCAAGATTAAAGTTCCGGCGACATTTCGGAACAAATCCGACAACGACGCGACTCCACGACACCTTCGAAATATTCCTCTACCTCCCCATCTATAATCAATCAGTAAGTTCTCTCTCCCCTTCTCCATTTCTAATCTAAAAAACCTCTCTTCAAAACTCGTCGGAAGCGGAGTTATTCCGACTTCCGATTCTCTTTTCTCTAAAAATTCAACTTTTCTTAAACAACAAATTTTCCATCTTTTCATATATTGTTTAGTAACCATAAAACAACATTTTGACCAAGTTTCAATTCAAAATTTAATGTTAAACAAATTCTATTTCACATTTTCGGTAAAATACCATCAAGTTTACATACGACATTACTTTATCGTTTTGCTCATTTTACCTTTAGAAATTGCATGAGGTAATGACCTAGCTCATTAAAACACTCATCTTGACATAGCACGATGGGTTTTGTAATAATTTTTGTGGGACAAAACACAATTTACATTAAAATACCTTAAACTATCAAAACCCGTATTCTTTAAATTGTTTTAATTAATTCCTTGCAAAAAAGTCTCTACAACCCATTTTGGGAAACTCGATCGGGATGGTGCTGGTTATTGCACATCCTCGGGACTAGTAGAGTGAGATGCTGACATCCTCATGGAGCATTCGATCTCGATGGAATTTTTATTACAATTTCTAAGAAAACATGATTTCTATTAATAAATAAATTCTATTTTTTTATAATTAAATATATAAATATTATCAAAATATCTATTTTAAATATAATATATATTCCATGTTTTCTAATCAAAAGAAAAGAATCACAAAAGCATGAAAATACCATCACATTCAATACAAGTCAAATTACAAGAAAATACCATATATTATTCAAAGTTAGGTTTATATCCACTAGAATATTTCAATTTATAAAAATTACAGCTATTAAAACCCTAAATATGATAATTAAATACTTGAGGTGTATTTTTAAAATATATCAAAACTATTTTTCATAAAACCCTCTCAAGTTATATTAATTTACAATAAGGACCCTAGTATATATAGGTTTAAGCGGGACCAGTTCTCTTGAGCCTCTCTCTTGAGCCTCAGAGAGCCGGAGAATATGGGTGCTTTCCTATCTAAGGTAGACAACCTAAAAACGGTGTTATCAATACGGTAATTGTCTTGGAAAATGACACAAATCTTGCCGTCCATATGTAGCAGTTACCGATAACTCCAAAACTAATTTAGGACTTCAATTTGTTTTAAAGTGTCTGACTCAGATAGAGTCTCAGTCTAATCTGAAATCAATCAATCAATCTATCCTTGAATATGATTCAAGTATAACTCCAATTCAACATAAATCTATTTATACCAGAATTCAATCTATATCAACATGACTCGACCGAACCGAACCATGGATATACTCTGATTACATGACTATCCATTCCATTTACATGAACTACTGATATCATGGTTTCGGCAAGTCGTACATCTATTAAACAAAACAATATACATCTATACATAATACATCACGGGGTTTTAAAGGGGTAGACTGGTACGGAATGTGTTAGAAGTGGCACGAGACGGTCACTTTAATACACCTGACCTGAATATCCATTGCTGTTGTTCTGTGTCTTAACGGTTTATTGTGCTCCGTATACCTTAGTCCACGGAATAGTTGGACTCCTCTCGTATACACTGGCATATTCTGAACCAAGCTACAAACAACTCCGTTAACATAACAATTAAATAGTATTCAGTTATATTCTTTATGTCTATTCTATTTCTACCTTTCTTTGGGACTTACCGAGCAATTGTTCGCTGATGATATTCCTTCCCTTTTCTTTCTTTGGAATGTTGTCAGGTGGATCCGACTCACTGGAGCTAGAGCCCAGTTCAGAGAACTTGGATCAGTTCAGCGAGGACCCTGAGCTCTAGACTCTTGTATATACTTTACTTTCATGTTCATGCCATTTTTTAGGCATTGCTTTCATCATTGTATTTACTTTTCAGTTGTATTGTAAAGAAATGTTTAATAAATAAAAGTTGTTGTTCATTTACATTTCATGTCTTCTTGTGTATATTTACATTATATTGCTTAGTTACGCTTAGCGTGTGTACTTCTGAGTAAATACGCAGCGGGCCTCGTCGCGTCTCATTACCCGTACACTGGGAAGCGGGGCATGACAGATTTTGTTGGCAGCCCATGCAGGTCAGTTCTGCATGAACATGCAGGTCAATTCCGCATGAAGTCCTACGCAATATAACACAAGAATCAGCATCTAAAAACATTCTTTACATTTCATATTCTTTTGTGAAAGGATTACCTCTTTTGACACTCATGAATCCCCTACAGCGCCAAAACTCAAACTTTCTTGGTCCAAATGGTTGCTTGAGAGCTTGTGCAACTTTTTGTGAAGTGGGAGTAGGGTTTTGGTGTTGTTTTGACGATGGTTTGAGGGTTTGAAGTGGAGGTGGTGGAGGGTGCTGCCATGAAAGGAAAGAGAAGAAGAAAGATGAAGATGATGAAGTGAAAAGCAATAGCCCATCACTATGGTTGACCTCTCACCCTCTCTCTCATGCCCATACCCCTTTCTTTAATGTTTTCCTTTTCTTTTTCTTTTCTTTTCTTTTCTTCTCTTGGAAATAGTAAACTCAAAACAATAACCATACACCCAAAAATCATATAGGAAAAATGTAACAAGTGTGAAAAAAAGACATGTGCACAGAACACGCTTAAAGTCTGATTAGAGATTTTTAATCGCGATTAGCACAAAATTAATGTATAATAAATCATAAACTCTCATAATTTGCTTAAATCACATAAAGTACCCTCTTTTTAGTAATTTCCATAATTTTCCAATTTTTTTTCCAATTTATCAGTATTTAATTATACCGTCTTATTAAAATATTCAATATTTTATTATTTAATTACAAAAATTCCCAAAAATAATATTTTTTTTTGAAATGTTACAGAGAAGGAGAAGAGGAAATATAGGAGGGAGGTGAGTGTAGCGCGCGGGGAGGTGACCAGAGCCGAGAAGTGAACCGTGTTCGCGAGAGGAGAGAGAAAGGAAGAGAGAGAGAGTCTCAGCGAGGGGAGAGAGAAAGAGAGAGAGAGAGAAAGAAAGAGGAGAGAGATAGCGAGAGAGAAAGAGAGAGGAACTCTGAGTGGTGGGGCCAGAGAGAGAAGGAAGAGAAAAAGAGATAGGTTATTAAAACGTTTAGATTTTAATAAAAAAAGATTTGTAAGTTTAATAAATTTTAAACTGTAGATTTAAATTTAATAAAGATATATATTTAATAAAATTGGATTTTCTGGTAAATACGGACTTAGTCCAAAACACGCCCGGGTCGGATCTAAAATTTAGTTTCAAAATATGAAAAGTATTTGCGACGACCAAAGTTAAAAAAATGAATGTCCGGGTAACGAAAATGCATACCCCCAAGAACGGATGCACGTACGTGCGCGTAGCCATCCAAAAAAGTCCTTTTCACTGAACGGGATGAGAACAAGATGCGCGGATGCTACCACGGGGTTAGGGGTATCACGCAGGCCATGCAATGTATTTCTAAAATATTTTATGTGACTTAAAATGTTATATTGTAAAATGTAAATGCTAGATAAAAATACCGGTATGCAGTATACATGAAAGTGCACAAGTCTACGTAACAAGTCAGGATAAATCGTAGACATGAATCAAAATAGTTTTCAAGCATGCGGGTCGGGTCAGATGCAAATACAATGTCAAATACACTATTCGCACCCAAAACACAATAAATCAATAAAATACCAAAAATAAAGGAATACGTGCACTGAAATTGGTATAAATGAACTAGGGTGTTGTTGGATATAGTGCCCTCAAAGTCAATTATTGGATCGCAGGCACATGATTGCAATGATTGAGGGAGGACCTATACCGGTAGGACAGTCTTACTCAAGATGATAGTATGCTATCTGGTTTAACTTTATCATCGTGTACATACTTTAGGTGACATTACATGTCACTATTGCATGTTGATAGGGCCCTTAGGATTCTTGCTTGATGGCCAGCAGTATGATGGCGATCATATACGTGGGAGCTGGGGTCTATAAGCACATCCATAAAAGGTCCTTAGTCGAAGGAGTTTCGAGACAGGGCATCGATACTCCAGAGTAGACTAGTGTATACAGATCGAGACCCCGACGAGGGGCGGTGGCTGGTCTCACAAGCCATTGGTGTCAGTTGGTTCACCTAAGACGTATACAGGTGCTCATTGGGTTATGAGTACACCGGACAGGACTCGCCGGGAACATGCTAGTTGGTTTTATACCTAGCGTCAAATAGCAGTTCCCTGGTGACATGTGTACATGTTAGTTCATCGACCTGAGATCGTCATTTGTCTCATGTGAGTTCCCACTGTGCTTTGATTACTACCCTACCACGGCTCAAAGGAGTCTTGCAAACAGGTTTTAATTGGGTACAGTCCCGAGCCACATGGAGGCAGTGAGCGGATCGGCAGGGGTTTCGTCTCTCCTAGTATTGGGGGTGAGATCGCGCTGTGTTTAGGAGAGCCATTACACGAAGTCCTTGGCCAAGGCAGGAGTAGGTATTCCAGTAGTATCTCAGGGTGTTCTGGGCTACACTCCGACATGACTTGTACTGCTTTTAGGGGTCTGACTTTTACCAACCCCCTAGGCCTGCCATGCGATGCTCATAGACGAACGGACCGGACTGTACGGATATTGTCACTGACAGGCTCAGTAGGGTGTCAGGATGAGTTCGCTCATCGACCTCCCTTTTGGTCAATACCCGGTGGCCTGTTACGTACGGCTGGTACCACTGACGTGCTAGTGGTTAAATCCACAGCCAGTGTATTGACGAGTCTTTAGAGTCCCCCGCAAACAGTTT
This sequence comes from Agapanthus africanus, assembly GCA_030015575.1. NCBI lineage: Eukaryota > Viridiplantae > Streptophyta > Magnoliopsida > Asparagales > Amaryllidaceae > Agapanthus > Agapanthus africanus. The sequence goes on along the minus strand of CM057338.1, from coordinate 107,299,504 downwards.
CTCAAGTTTCGGGCGAAACGTTGTAGAGGCCGTATGGTACTATGGCAGGGTTCGATCATATACGTACAGTCGTGCACGGATCATGATCGGACGGATTATACTAGTGGGCTTTGGTTTAAGCCGGATCCTAGTATTAGATTTGTTGGATTACTTTAGTCTCATTGCATTTGCATTCAGTCGGAATGCGGATGCAGGTATGTATATACAGGTGAGGGGTATCCTTGTGATCCGTCACGAGTTTACTTTAGATGTTGCCATATCTTTTTATTGTTGTAAACATTTGGGTTAATGTTTACAAATGGTGGAAATTGTGACTGGATTTCATCATGAGGAGTATTTAATGTGACATAGACATGTTTAGTGACTCATGGTCTCTTTATTTGTGCTAATGTCACATTAGGATTTGTTTATTGTGTTGAATTGATGGATGGAGAGAGAGGGCAGCCATATGGCTTGAGGTGAGCTCTTGTATTATGAATGCTAGCTCTCATTTCTTTATCTCAACACAATAATAGAAAATGCATCTTCTTCTTCTTCTTCCTCTAGCTCACCATTTCCTTCAATGGCATCATCTTCAACCTCCATCCATACACTCTCATGTGTTGAGAATCAATGGATGCTTGAGACAAAGTGATCACACACATTCTCTACTTCACCTTGGACACGTCGGCTAGCAAACTTCGTGTCCGAGTTGCTTCGGATGAAGTGGGAGCCCGTAAAAGGATTCGAAGATGTGGTGCCCTTTCTGACGTGGAGACCGGAGATCGGAGATGCCGCGAGGAGCAAGAGATGGTGGCTAAAGACCGAAGGACACGGATCGATCGGTATAGCCTTTCTAACCTTTCTCTAGTTTGCTAGTTATAGATTAATGGTCCGATCCGGGTGAAACTATACGATAGCGCCGGTTTCAAGTTTATGAAAAAGTTTTTGTTTCCGCATTTTGGCCTCGGATAAACGGCCGGGACGCTACCGTAGACTTACATTGGTTTCAGAGCTACGCCATTAACCTTTACTAGCTTGTTCTAACGTGTTTAAAATATCAATCGGCCGAATTTTCCAAAACCGCAATTCCATTTTAGCAGTTTCTGTCGAAATTTTTTTGTCGTCGAAAAATTATTTTGAGTGTTTCAGAAAATCAGGCAGGCTTTTTTAAGACATCTGTGAAAATTTGGTAGCATGATGCTACAGTACCGCCACGAAACTACAGCCATACCCATGTTTTGGCCGTGGTTCCGCTGCCATTATGTTTCATCTCTGCACCAATTTTTCTACAGTGGTCTTAAACTTGGAATTGGGGTTTCTGGAATATTTTGTTTGGGCCCAGATTTGTTACGGTACTGGATTTGTGCTTGGGGCCCACTTCGGGAAATTTTGTCGATCGAAAATTTTAAATACGTTAGTTCAAAGTGCTTACATTATATCTGTGACCGTGAATGTCATTCGAGCGGTAAATCTTGTCTAATTGCTATAGCTCTTTTAGACGGATTTGCGAACGTGACATTCACGTCGATGTTCTGTGTTGTGCTGTGATGTTGAGAATTTGTCATGGTGGATAGCCTGGAGCAATGGCAGTACAGTTTGATTACATTTGTAAATTTGATATTGCGGGGCGAGCGTCCGACATGTGGACTGTCGTCACTGCCTGTTTGTATATTATTCTTTTGGGGCACGACCGGGCTGAGGTCGATGTACCCGTTGTATATATTTTACTTTCTGTACTAGGATTACCCCGCGGTGGGGTGCACGGATAGCCGGGTTCTAGAAGGCAATTAGCCCGCATCTCATGGCTTTGAGACGGAGGGGCTTCACTCTAGAATTGGCGGGCTACTCGCCGCACTCGTAGGGGGTATAGGTTGACCCAAGGAGGGGTGCTCAGGTTAACGAGCCCGCATCCATGGTTATATGTTCCCACTTCCTTTGAGAAATCGGAAGTGGTTGCAATAAACCAGCAACCCTTTGATATTCAGCCTTAACTTGCTGACACTCCAAGCACTTCGCTACAAAGCGAGCAATCTCCCTTTTCATGCCTTCCCACCAGAAATGCTGTCTTAGATCGCGGTACATCTTCGTGCCTCCTGGATGTACGGAATATGCGGAACTGTGTGCCTCCTTCATAACTTCTTCGCGAATATCTCATTTTGGCACACACAAACGGCTACCATATCTTAACGAACCATCTTCATGAATCAACAAGTCCGTTCGAAGTCCAGCTTCAACCTGTTCTCGAAACTTCTGAAATCTTGGGTCCTGCGACTGCGCTGCTTTAATATTCTTGATCAATGACGGTTATACTTGCAGCTGCATCAACTGTCCCGAAGAATGTGGTAGCACGATCTCCAACTCGAATCTCCGAAAATCTTCGATAAGCTCATTCTGTGCAGTCAACATCCGAATTGCTGGCAACCGATTAAGCGCATCTGGCACTACATTAACTTTCTCCGGATGGTACTTAAGATCAAGATCGTAGTCAGCCATCAGCTCCAACCATCTACGCTGCCTCATGTTAAGCTTTTTCTGTGTGAACATGTACTTTAGGCTTTTGTGATCGGTGAATACTTCAACCTTTTCGCCCAATAAGTAGTGTCTCCAAATCTTCAAAGCGAAAATCACAGCTGCAAGCTCCAAATCATGAGTTGGGTAATTCTTCTTATGGATCTTCAACTGTCTCGATGCGTAAGCTATAACCTTCCCATGCTGCATCAAAACACATCCCAAACCTTTTCCAGATGCATCGCTGTGAATCACCAATCCTTCGAAACTTTCTGGTACGGTCAAAATAGGAGCGGTTATCAATCTTTGCTTCAACGCCTCAAAAGCTGATGCACATTTATCCGTCCATACGAATGGTACTTCCTTACGCGTAAGCTTGGTCAAAGGCTCAGCCAAACGAGCAAAATTATCCACAAATCTTCTGTAATACCCGACAAGTCCAATAAAGCTTCTGATCTCTGCTACGTTCTTCGGAATCGGCCAATCTCGAACTGCTGCAATCTTCTCGGGATCAACAGCGATTCCATCTCCGGATACGACATGCCCTAAAAACTTTACTTCTTCAAGCCAAAACTCGGACTTGCTAATCTTTGCATACAATCTTTCTTGCCTCAATATCTGCAGTGCGATCTTCAAGTGTTCTGCATGCTCTTCTATGCTCCTCGAGTAAACCAGAATATCATCAATGAACACCACTATAAACTGGTCCAAGAATGGTGAAAAGATTCGGTTCATCAAGTCCATAAATATTGCCGTGCATTCGTGACTCCGAATGGCATCACTAAATACTCGTAATATCAATACCGAGTTCGGAACTCAGTCTTGCAAATATCTTCTGATTTAACTTAGACCTGATGATATCCGGATCGCAAATCCAGCTTCGAGAATACCCTCGCGCCACTGAGTTGCTCGAATAATTCGCCAATGCGAGGGATCGGGTACTTGTTCTTAATAGTCACCCGGTTTAATTCTCGATAATCGATGCACATCCTCTGTCACGCCCCGCTTCCCAGAGTACGCTAGATTGGGCACGTGACATAGCCAACCATGCTACCTATGGGTAGGAAGTATCCATCCACAGTCACATTACGGCTGTAGAGATATCAAGAACAAGATAAAACTATCTAAAACATGTCCATAATCCAGAATAACAGGTGTCAATAATAAATAAATGCGGAAGCAAATGATCCAATAGAAATAACTGAAAAGTGTGTCCCATAATGCGGCTCACATCAGGAAATAAATGCAGGAAATAAAACTAACTACTACTGAACTCACAGCTCAGCCTGCTGGCTGAAGTACTCCTGCTCGGACTGCAACAGCGGTACGGAATCTGGGCCATGCAAAACCCAGACGTCAGCGCGTCATGTCATCAAGTAATACAATATGAACAGTGTAGCAGGCAATGTAATATAAACATGAATACAGCAAGAATAGCAATAATATGAATCATACCGGTACAGGGTAGCGTGCAGTGGGTAAACTAAACTGTTCTATCAGGTTTTTCTATTCTAAAGTCTTTGAAATCAATTGATGAATCATCGATGTAACTCAATAGTATCCCGTGCATGCCCGGGACCACGGTCAAGACCCTCGGGGCTGAATCCGAGACGTGCCGCTAGGCAGTAACAGGTAGCAGGATGGGCGAGTGATGTCAGCATCATCACTCCGGGGCTGGCCTAGCCCGTAAGACTGATCAGAACAGGTATCGAACTGTTGAGTTACAAGTCAGGTTTCACCTTTGATTTCCCCATACCCCCAAGTTATGTATGTCAAGTCAGGTATTCAGTAGTCAAGAACTAATGCCAACACAGGATCAGGTAAAAGCAGGTTTGTCTGGATAGACAACAGGAACGGTCCATGAGGACTACATGTTATGTTTGTTGGCATTAGACACAAGATCAGGTAACAGGTAAAGCCATGGTACATCAGGTCCAGCCAGGTAATGTATAAAGGTGTCATGTCATGTCAAGAGTGTACGGTACCATGTCATGTCAAGTAGGAAGTGTAACAGGTCATGTCAGGAAGCACAAGATGTCATGTGGGTGCTCATAATCAAACTAACATAAGCATGTGTATAAATAAACAAGCATGAGTACTATCAGAACAATAAACTGGAACATGTAATATGATATGCAAATAGATATAATTTCAAGGATATGGATGCACAGTTATCGATTAGGGTTACATTTATAGTTCCAATATTAATTAGGATGCAATTTATTAAACATGGAATGTTAATATCACATTATTATGTAGTAATGTGATCTATGGATGCAATTATATGTATCTTAAATGCGATGGATGCAAACGGGTATCCGAAAAGTTATAAAACTATAAAATGGTAATGTGGGATGTACAACTAAGCAATATGTGATATAAATATTGATATAATAATATTAATATGGATAGCATATTCAAAGCGATTAATAACTATAAAAGTGGTATTGGTTAACCAAGCACAAGAAAGTTCCGTTCAGAAATTCAGCGTCACCCTAATTTGTAAAATAGCTTAAAAATAACAAACGTTCTCCAAAAGGGACGTGTCTTATACCAAAACAAAGATAATTCAATAAGGTTTTCAGTTTTATAAGTATAAGCATCTCAGGTTGTCCCTACAAAAAGTTATGAACATTCGAAGTTGAAACTTTGCTGCTGGAACTTCCCTGGACAGCAGTTTGAAGACATTTTCATTTGCATTTTATGTTATTTAAATAATTTATTTTGCAAGTAAATATTTTATAGAGTTATAGTATTCTGAGTTAGATTCGTAACGAACTAAAGAACGTATACTAATGATTTTTCTATGATTTATAATGAATTTTATACGGTAAGGTGTACAGTAAATTTCAGATTTGTCGTATCCGCTTTTTCAACGACGTTTCATGTGTAAACTATAATATTTTAAATATATAATATCATAAAATGCAGATTATAAACTAATTAAATATAATAATAAGAAATATTATAACGATATATACTTTAAATGATATGGATGCAGTATAATGTAATCTAGTATGTCACAAGATAAGTTTTCATGATCTAGATTTAAAATGATATAAACGGATACAAACGGAACATCGAAACGTTATAAAATTAAACATGGGGTACTAGATTTAAACTATATGTATGGTATTTATTTAAATATGTATAAAATGAATTATATAGCATGTAGCAAGATTAACTTGCCTCGATGGGTCGCGAATCGGGAAAACGGAACGTTAACCGTCGGCGGGGAAAACTCGCGACGGGCGCACGGTTCACGGAATGAACCCAAATGATGAACAAAGGAACCACACGGGTCGGGGTACCTCGCTGGAACGTCGAGAAGCGTCACCGGCATGACGAAATTCCGGCAACAAAAGAACAGTTAAAAAAATGAGAAACGAGACATGAAGCAAGAAGAGAAAGAATGATAAAGAGAAGTACGAGAGAATATATAAGAGAGAGAGAGAGAAAAAGTGGAGAGAGAGAGAGAAGTGAAAGCAAGAGAGAGAGAGAGAGAGAGCTGCAGGTGGGGGCCCACGGAATTAAAAGGAACGCGATTGGCTAAAGGGGAATCGTTAGTTAGGGATAAATATTAATTAAAGATTCAAAACATTTTAAGAAACAGTAGGATATATATATATATAGGTTAATTTAAAGATTTAAAAGATAGGTAATGAACAGTAAGATATCAGGTTAGTTAGAAAAATATATGCGATGGTTTTAATAATATTAAAATTTGGGATTTTGGCGCCAAATAAAACATTTCCAAATCGCGCCCGGGTCGAGTCCAAAAATTTGAAATTGAAATAATAAGGTTTTAAGCGGGATCCAAATTTTAAAATTAAGTGTTTTATGATTAAAAAGCATACCCCCAAAACGGACACATGTACGCGCACGTAGCCGTCCAAACTCGCCCGTTTCACTGAACGGGACGAGAACACAATGCAGGGACGCTACCACGAGGCTAGGGGTGTCAAGTAGGCCAAGATGAATATTTTCAATTTTATTTTAGATGCCAAAATTTGTTATATGTAGAAATGTCTTTGCCGGGTAAATTTTACAGTAAGCAACAAACAAGTAAATTAAATGAAATGAGTACCACATTATGCTCAAACAGTAACTGAAAATAGTAGCATTGGGCTCGGGTGTTGCATTATACCCAACTACAAAAAGAATTTCGTCCTCGAAATTCCAAGAATACAAAGATAGATAACTACAAGAAAAGGTGAGGAAACTTCTGCCGGATTTCATCTTCTCATTCCCAAGTGGACTCTCCATGCGAGCGATTACCCCAAGAAACAAGCACAAGGGGGATAACCTTGTTCTTAAGAACCTTTTCCCTTCGATCCACGATTTCAATCGGTCGCTCCACAAAAGTCAAGTCTTCTCGTAGTGTTAGCTCCGAATGATCCAAAACGTGTGTTTCATCTCGAACATACTTACGGAGTTGAGATACGTGAAACACATCGTGCACATTTGCCAAGGACTGCGGTAACGCCAAACGATACGCTACCTCACCAACACGCTCCACGATCTCAAGGGTCCAACGAATTGAGGACTAAGCTTTCCTCGACTTCCAAAACGAGTCACCCCTCTAGTCGGTGATATCTTCAAGAATACCAAATCACCCACGGTGAACTCTAGAGGTCTTCTTGACATATCTGCCCAACTCTTCTGTCGGTCCTGTGCTGCCATCATATGATTTCCGATAGGGTTAACCTTCTCAACTGTCTGCACAACCAAATCTGGTCCTAATAATCTTCGTTCACCGACATCGTCCCAACAAACAGGTGAACGGCATTTACGACCATACAAAGCTTCAAATGGAGCCATCTGAATAGTTGCCTGAAAACTGTTGTTGTAAGACAACTCCACCAAAAGTAGACGATCCTCCCAAGACCCCTTGAAGTCCAACCTGCATGCTCTCAACGTATCCTCAAGAGTTTGGATCGTTCTCTCTGACTAACCATCGGTTTGAGGATGATAAGCTATGCTAAACTTCAATCGAGTCCCCAAACTTTCCTGTAGACTCCGCCAAAAGTGTGATAAGAACCAAGTGTCCCGATCGGACACGATGCTCACCGGTACTCCATGCAATCTTACAATCTCTTGCATGTACCGCTCTGCCAAAGTCTCTGTTGATTGACCAACCCGAAAAGGAATAAAATGAGCTGCCTTGGTCAATCGGTCAACAATTACCCATACTGCATTGTTGCCTTTTGGACTCCACGGTAAAGCCATCACGAAATCCATGGTTATATGTTCCTACTTCCACTGAGGAATCGGAAGTGGTTGCAATAAACCAGCAACCCTTTGATGTTCAGCCTTAACTTGCTGACACACCAAGCACTTTGCCACAAAGCGAGCAATCTCCCGCTTCATACCCTCCCACCAGAAATGCTGTCGAATATCTCGGTACATCTTTGTGCCTCCTGGATGTACAGAATAAGCTGAACTGTGTGCCTCCTTCATAAGCTTTTCACGAACATCACCCTTTGGCACACACAAACGACTACCATACCTCAACGAACCATCTTCGTGGATCAATAAATCTGTTCGTAGCCCGGCTTCAACCTGCTCTCGAAACTTTTGCAGTCTAGGATCCTGTGATTGAGCTGCTTTAATATTCTCGATCAAAGACGAATGTACTTGCAGCTGCAACAACTGTCCCGTAGAACGCGGTAGCACAACCTCCAAGTCAAATCTTCGAAAATCTGCGACGATCTCCTTCTGCGTAGTTAAGACCTGAATTACTGGTAACCGACTAAGCGCATCCGGCACAACATTAACCTTCCCCGGATGGTACTTAAGATCAAGATCGTAGTCAGCTATCAGCTCCAACCATCTACGCTGCCTCATGTTAAGCTCTTTCTGTGTGAACACATACTTCAAGCTCTTATGATCTGTAAAAACTTCGACTCTTTTGCCCAAAAGGTAGTGTCTCCAAATCTTCAAAGCGAAAATCACAGCCGCAAGCTCCAAGTCATGAGTTGGATAATTCTTCTAATGGGTCTTCAACTGTCTCGATGCGTATGCTACAACCTTCCCATGCTGCATCAAAACACATCCCAATCCTTTCCCAGATGCGTAGCTGTGAATCACCAATCCTCCGGAATTGTCTGGCACGGTCAGAATAGGGGCGGTTATCAACTTCTGCTTCAACGTCTCGAAAGCTAACGCACACTTATCCGCCCATACAAAAGGTACCTCCTTGCGCGTAAGATTGGTCAACGGCTCTGCCAGACGAGCAAAGTTCTCCACAAATCTCCTGTAGTATCCGGCTAATCCAAGGAAACTTCTTATCTCAGCAACATTCTTTGGAATAGGCCAATCTCGAACTGTTGCAATCTTTTCTGGATCGATGGCAATGCCATCGCCAAACACAACATGCCCCAAAAACCTTACTTCCTCTAGCCAAAACTCGTACTTACTCATCTTCGCATACAATTTCTCCTGTCTCAACGTCTGCAGTGCGATCTTCAAATGCTCAGCATGCTCTTCAAAACTCTTCGAGTAAACCAGAATATCGTCAATGAATACCACAATGAACTGATCCAAGAACGGTGAAAAGATTCGGTTCATCAAGTCCATGAATACTGCCGGCGCAGTCGTTACTCCGAAGGGCATCACTAAGTACTCGTAATGTCCATACCGAGTTCGGAACGCCGTCTTGCAAATATCTTCTGTTTTCACTCGGACCTGATGATATCCGGATCGTAAATCCAGCTTCGAGAATACCCTCGCGCCACTAAGCTGCTCAAAAAGTTCTCCAATGCGAGGGATCGGGTACTTGTTCTTGATAGCCACCCGGTTTAATTCTCGATAGTCGATGCACATCCTTCTTGTGCCATCCTTCTTCTTTACTAGAAGGACTGGAGCTCCCCAAGGCAAGTTACTGCTTCGAATCCAACCTTTCTCAAGCAATTCTGCAACCTGTTTCTTGACTTCTTCCAATTCTACTGGCGCCTTTGGATAATACGCTTCGGATACTGGCGCTGTCCCAGGAATAAGATCAATTGCGAGCTCCACGTCTCTCCTCGGTGGTAAACCCGATATATCTTCAAACACGTCCATAAAATCATGAACAATAGCCGACTCTTCACTTTCATCACTTCCATTGATGCAAGAATATTATTTGTCGGCCTGGCCCTAAACTCGACTGGCCCGACAGAAAAACTCCCCTTTATCCCAGATAAACTCTGCTGCTCTCGGCAGCCGCAAGTACTTGTGAGAAAGTGGTAAAACCCAGGGAGACAATCTGCCTCTGGATGTCCACGTCCAGTCTGCGCATGAACCTCCGCGCCCTGTCTGCATCATTGGCAACTAAAGGTCCAACGAAACTACTGAGTCTCGTCCATTCTGCTACATGCACATCTACGGGTGCTCCCTTCTGCTTTAGTCCGATGAACTTCTCTACCATTTCCTCCCGTGCAGTCCGCGGGAAGAACTTCTCCAGGAAACTCTTAGAAAAATCCGCCCACTTGATCGGCTTGGGCAAGCGGGTCTCTTCAACAACCCACCATTCTCGGGCGTAGTCCACTAGCTGAATGCGTACCACAACAACTTTTTTTGTCATCTGGAATCTGTGCCGCAAAAAGCAAGTTCTCTGTGTCAACTAGCCACTGCTCCACTGGCAACGGCTCCTTTAAACCAGTAAATGTAGACGGACCCAACCGCCTGAAATCTGCTACGGTCCCTACTCGGTCAACTGGTTTAGCTCCAACCTTGCTCACAGACTGCTGAACGATCTGCAAACCTTCCCGAAACGAGTCCGCTTGCTGCTGGATCAGCTCGGTCCGTTTATTTGATTCTCCAGCATTCCTCTTATCACTCCAAGCATGGTGGCTTCGTCCACACGCCTCTGGTATGTCTTCAATTTCTTACCGGCCATAATCCTGAACTCAAAATACCCAACATTAGCATGATGATAGATTTTGAATATAGATCAAGGCTAGAACTCCAAGATACTTAAATAGAGTACCGCATTGTAACTATGCCGCGGTATCATAGCCACAATTACATAACTCCATCCAAGTCGCCTAAGTCCTAGAGATAACAAGGAATCAGGTTTTCGAATCGATATGCAAAGGAAGTTTGCACATCGTAAAAGATATAATCAGGAAGAATGTGATTCAAGAATGGTAAAACGGTCAAGGTGGCAGGACATGTTTCCTAAACACGGGTATTCTGATTCGTGTATTGGGTACAATATCCAACTACAAAAGAATCAACCCGACTATCTTATGGCTCTGATACCAAAAGAACCATGTCATGCCCCGCTTCCCAGAGTATGCTAGATTGGGCACGTGACATAGCCAACCATGCTACCTATGGGTAGGAAGTATCCATCCACAGTCACATTACGGCTGTAGAGATATCAAGAACAAGATAAAACTATCTAAAACATGTCCATAATCCAGAATAACAGGTGTCAATAATAAATAAATGCGGAAGCAAATGATCCAATAGAAATAACTGAAAAGTGTGTCCCATAATGCGGGCTCACATCAGGAAATAAATGCAGGAAATAAAACTAACTACTACTGAACTCACAGCTCAGCCTGCTGGCTGAAGTACTCCTACTCGGACTGCAACAGCGGTACGGAATCTGGGCCATGCAAAACCCAGACGTCAGCACGTCATGTCATCAAGTAATATAATATGAACAGTGTAGCAGGCAATGTAATATAAACATGAATACAGCAAGAATAACAATAATATGAATCATACCGGTACAGGGTAGCGTGCAGTGGGTAAACTAAACTGTTCTATCAGGTTTTTCTATTCTAAAGTCTTTGAAATCAATTGATGAATCATCGATGTAACTCAATAGTATCCCGTGCATGCCCGGGACCATGGTCAAGACCCTCGGGGCTGAATCCGAGACGTGCCGCTAGGCAGTAACAGGTAGCAGGATGGGCGAGTGATGTCAGTATCATCACTCCGGGGCTGGCCTAGCCCATAAGACTGATCAGAACAGGTATCGAACTGTTGAGTTACAAGTCAGGTTTCACCTTTGATTTCCCCATACCCCCAAGTTATGTATGTCAAGTCAGGTATTCAGTAGTCAAGAACTAATGCCAACACAGGATCAGGTAAAAGCAGGTTTGTCTGGATAGACAACAGGAACGGTCCATGAGGACTACATGTTATGTTTGTTGGCATTAGACACAAGATCAGGTAACAGGTAAAGCCATGGTACATCAGGTCCAGCCAGGTAATGTATAAAGGTGTCATGTCATGTCAAGAGTGTACGGTACCATGTCATGTCAAGTAGGAAGTGTAACAGGTCATGTCAGGAAGCACAAGATGTCATGTGGGTGCTCATAATCAAACTAACATAAGCATGTGTATAAATAAACAAGCATGAGTACTATCAGAACAATAAACTGGAACATGTAATATGATATGCAAATAGATATAATTTCAAGGATATGGATGCACAGTTATCGATTAGGGTTACATTTATAGTTCCAATATTAATTAGGATGCAATTTATTAAACATGGAATGTTAATATCACATTATTATGTAGTAATGTGATCTATGGATGCAATTATATGTATCTTAAATGCGATGGATGCAAACGGGTATCCGAAAAGTTATAAAACTATAAAATGGTAATGTGGGATGTACAACTAAGCAATATGTGATATAAATATTGATATAATAATATTAATATGGATAGCATATTCAAAGCGATTAATAACTATAAAAGTGGTATTGATTAACCAAGCACAAGAAAGTTCCGTTCAGAAATTCAGCGTCACCCTAATTTGTAAAATAGCTTAAAAATAACAAACGTTCTCCAAAAGGGACGTGTCTTATACCAAAAAAAAGATAATTCAATAAGGTTTTCAGTTTTATAACTATAAGCATCTCAGGTTGTCCCTACAAAAAGTTATGAACATTCGAAGTTGAAACTTTGCTGCTGGAACTTCCCTGGACAGCAGTTTGGAGACATTTTCATTTGCATTTTACGTTATTTAAATAATTTATTTTGCAAGTAAATATTTCATAGAGTTATAGTATTCTGAGTTAGATTCGTAACGAACTAAAGAACGTATACTAATGATTTTTCTATGATTTATAATGAATTTTATACGGTAAGGTGTACAGTAAATTTCAGATTTGTCGTATCCGCTTTTTCAACGACGTTTCATGTGTAAACTATAATATTTTAAATATATAATATCATAAAATGCAGATTATAAACTAATTAAAGATAATAATAAGAAATATTACGACGATATATACTTTAAATGATATGGATGCAGTAAAATGTAATCTAGTATGTCACAAGATAAGTTTTCATGATCTAGATTTAAAACGATATAAACGGATACAAACGGAACATCGAAACGTTATAAAATTAAACATGGGGTACTAGATTTAAACTATATGTATGGTATTTATTTAAATATGTATAAAATGAATTATATAGCATGTAGCAAGATTAACTTGCTTCGATGGGTCGCGAATCGGGAAAACGGAACGTTAACCGTCGGCGGGGAAAACTCGCGACGGGCGCACGGTTCACGGAATGAACCCAAACGACGAACAAAGGAACCACACGGGTCAGGGTACCTCGCTGGAACGTCGAGAAGCGTCACCGGCATGACGAAATTCCGGCAACAAAAGAACAGTTAAAAAAAATGAGAAACGAGACATGAAGCAAGAAGAGAAAGAATGATAAAGAGAAGTACGAGAGAATATATAAGAGAGAGAGAGAAAAAGTGGAGAGAGAGAGAGAGAGAGAAGTGAAAGCAAGAGAGAGAGAGAGAGAGAGCTGCAGGTGGGGGCCCACGGAATTAAAAGGAACGCGATTGGCTAAAGGGGAATCGTTAGTTAGGGATAAATATTAATTAAAGATTCAAAACATTTTAAGAAACAGTAGGATATATATATATAGGTTAATTTAAAGATTTAAAAGATAGGTAATGAACAGTAAGATATCAGGTTAGTTAGAAAAATATATGCAATGGTTTTAATAATATTAAAATTTGGGATTTTGGCGCCAAATAAAACATTTCCAAATCGCGCCCGGGTCGAGTCCAAAAATTTGAAATTGATATAATAAGATTTTAAGCGGGATCCAAATTTTAAAATTAAGTGTTTTATGATTAAAAAGCATACCCCCAAAACGGACACATGTACGCGCGCGTAGCCGTCCAAACTCGCCCGTTTCACTGAACGGGACGAGAACACAATGCACGGACGCTACCACGAGGCTAGGGGTGTTAAGTAGGCCAAGATGAATATTTTCAATTTTATTTTAGATGCCAAAATTTGTTATATGTAGAAATGACTTTGCCGGGTAAATTTTACAGTAAGCAACAAACAAGTAAGTTAAATGAAATGAGTACCACATTATGCTCAAACAGTAACTGAAAATAGTAGCATTGGGCTCGGGTGTTACATCCTCCTTGTGTCATCTTTCTTCTTGACTAGAAGAACTGGAGCTCCCCAAGGTGAATTACTACAATGAATCCAACCCTTCTCAAGCAATTCAATAACCTGCTTCTTGACTTCTTCCAACTCTACTGGTGCCATTGGATAGTACGCCTTTGAGATTGGTGCTGCACCAGGAACAAGATCGATCGCGAACTCCACATCTCGTTTTGGCAGTAAACCCGAGATGTCTTCGAACACGTCCATGAACTCTCGAACTACGGCTGGCGCTTCCTCCTTATCAACTTCTATCGTCGAAAGAACATTGTGTGTCGGCCTAGCCCTAAACTCGACTGGCCCGACAAAACTGCTACCTCCAGTGAAAACAAACTCCGGATGTCCGGGAATCTGGAAAATCACTTTCTTTGCCCTATAATCAATGTGAGCGTGGAAAGTGTTGAGAAAATCCATTCCCAAGACAACGTCATAGCTACCGGTATCAATCACTAAGAAATCTGCAAATAACTCCCATCCACAAATAACAACTGAACAATCCTTATATTCGCTACTAGATATGATCTTCCCATTCCCAGTATGTATGTCCCAACAACTAGACAGGGTCGTGCAAGAAATCGAGTGTGCAGCAATAAACTTGGACGACATAAAACAATGGGATGCATCAGAATCGAATAATACTAATGCGGGAAAATCATGAACAAGTAGGATACCTGAAACAACTTCATATGAAGCCTTGGCCTCTTCAGCCGTCAGGGTAAAGGCTCGAGCTTGATTGGGTCCCTGAGTTAACTGCTTCTGCCCCCGAAAATGCTTCTGCGGTGGCTTCTGAACATCATCCTTCAAACGAAGCTTCGACGAACAAGCATTGATAGTATGATCCGCTGATCCACAAACCAAACAAAGTCCCAGCATCCTTCGGCAATCTCTCTTCACGTGTCCGGGTAAAAGGCAGTAGTCACAAATCGCGCTCTTTCTCTGATCAACGACGGGCTTCTTCATCGGCACTACGCCATGTCGGTTCACCAGAATTCCTCTGTGTATAGGCACTCGGCTCTGCGTAAACGCCAGCTTTTGTTCCATAACTTCCTGTTGCTGCGTATTCCCATTCTTTACTGATAAGCTCTGCTGTTCTCTGGCCGCTTTAAGCACTTGCAAGAATGTGGTCAAAACCAGAGATATAATATGCCTCTAGATGTCCACATCCAAAACTGCGCATAAACCTTCGTGCCCTATCAGCTTCCTTGGCCACCAAAGGTCCAGCAAATCGACTGAGCCATGTCCACTCAGCCGCGTCCACTCAGCCGCATGTACATCCATGGGTACGCCGTTCTGCTTCAAACTGATAAACTTTTCTTCCATTTCCTCCCGTGCAGTCTGCGGGAAGAACTTCTCCAAGAAACTCTTCGAAAAATCTGCCCAACTGATCGGCTTGGGCAAGCTGGTCTCTTCCACAAGCCACCATTCACGGGCATAGTCTACCAATTAGAAGCATACAACATCCACTCTCTTATCCTCTGGAATCTGTGCCGCAACGAGCAAATTCTTCGTATCAACCAGCCACTGCTCCGCTGGCAACGGCTCTTCCAGACCAGTAAAGACGGACAGACCAAGTCTCCTGAAATCTGCCACGGTACCCACACGCACTACCGGTTTGGCCGCAACATTGTTTACGGACTGCTGGACGGTCCGCAAACCTTCCTGAAAAGCTTCGGCTTGCCGCTGGTTCAGCTCGGTCTGCCGCTTCTGATTCTCCAGCATCCCACGAATTACTCCAAGCAAAGCATCATCATCAACACGCCTCCGGTACGATCTCAGATTTCTGTCTGCCATGATCCTGAAACCAAAACACCGAAAAGGATTAGTATGATAACAAGATTGAAACTTTTGATGAATAATGACCATGAATCAAGTATATGAATCAAGACTAGAACTCCAAGTTACTTAAATAGAGTACCGTATTGTAACCATGCCGCGGTACATAGTTACAATCACATAACTCCACTCAAGTCGCCCAAATCCTAGAGATAACAATAGGGAACCAAATGTTTCAAGTCGAGATGCAAAGTGGTTTGCATATCGTCAAGGTAAGGATCAGGAAGAAGTTAAGATTCAAGAATGGCAAGATGGTAAAGTGGCAGGACATGTTCCTAATCACGAGTATTCTGATTCGTGCATTGGGTCCAATACCTAACTACAAAAGAATCAAACCCGATTAAGCAAAATCCTATGGCTCTGATACCAAAGAAACCCTGTCACGCCCCGCTTCCCAGAGTGCGCTAAGATCGGCACATGACAGAGCCAACCATGCTACCTGTGGCTAGCAAACATCCCTCCACGGTCACATTACGGCTGTCTAAAGATAACAAGGACAGTAGAAATAAAATAAACTATCTAGTACATGTCCATACGCCAAAATAAACGAGTTAAGAAATAAAATGCGGAAGCAATAGTTCCAATAAACAATAATAATCTGGAATGTACGTCCCAAATACGGGCTCACATCAGGAAGAAAATGCTGGCAGAAAACTAAACTAAAATACTAACAGGTCTTCACTGCTCGGCATGTACACTGAAATACTCCTGATCGGTCGGCTGCAAGGGTAGAGGATCTGGGCCATGTAAAACCCAGACGTCAGTGCGTCATAATATCAACAATAATATAATCAGGGGTAGCAAACATGCAGGCATGAGTATGAATAGTAATAACGGTATAACAATAACACGTATGTGGAATAGTGAAGAGTAAAAGCATATATAACGTGCAGTGAGTAATCTGAACTAAGCTACTGGGTTAACTACTCTCAAGTCTGTGAAATCAATTTAATGAATCGTCGATGTAACTCAATAGTATCCCGTGCGTGCCCGGGACCACGGTCCAGATTCTCGGGCTGAACCGAGACATGCCGCTAGGCACTAAACAAGAAACATATACAGATGAATGATGTCAGCGGCAGCATCCCCGGGCTGGCCTAGCCCGTAAAACTGATCAGTATAAGCATCGAACTGTCGAGTTACAAGTCAGGTTTCATCATTGATTTCCCCATGCCCCCAAGTTATGTGTTCAAGTCAGGTATTGATAAATCTGAAGCTAATGCCAACATAAGATCAAGCAGGAACAGGTTTGTCTATACAGACAACAGGATATGTCCATCGGGACAACATGTCAGGATTGTCGGCATTAGAAACAGAATCAGGTAACATGTCAAGTAGTGATATATCAGGTCACATCGGGTAGTGTACATGTATCAGGTCATGTCAAGTAATGTATATGTATCAAGCGGATGCTCATAATCAAACTGTAGCAAATATTGAATCAGGGTGGAAGTACGAATGTATAATAAAAGCATGAATGCACAAAAATCGATCAGGGGTTACATCATGACTATGTAGGATGCACATTATCAAGCATGGGGTACTAATAAAACAATAATATGTAATAATGTGACATGGTATGCGAATAGATATAGAATTAATGGTATGGATGCACAAATATCGATTAGGGGTTACATTTACAGTTCCATTACTAATTAGAATGCACTTTATTAAGCATGAGTGTTACTACAATAATAATATGAATTAATGTGATATATAGAGCAGTTATATATATTTTAAATGATATGGATGCAAACGGGTATCCGAAAGCAGTAAAACTTTAGTATGGATGTACAATGTGATAAACGGGTAACATTTTACTCATATGAATGCATAATACTATACCTAGCATGTAGCAAAATGATTTAGCATGCGACTAGACATGTAAATAATGATACGGATGCACACGAACGTCATATAACAGTAAAATGATAAACTGGTAAATGCAGGATGTACAACTAAACAATATGAGATGTAAATATTCCATTAGGTGCAGTATATTGTAATATAGTATGTAACAAGATAGGTTTGTATGCACTAGATGTGAAATAACTTGTACGGATGCATAGGATGTTGTAAAACTGTAAAACTAAACATGGGATGGATGATTTAAAATACAAGTGTTATATTTATTCAAATAGATGTAAATACAGTAACATAGCATGTAGCAAGATAAACTTGCCTCGATGGATCACGATACGGATACGCACGGCACGTCCGACGTCGGTAAAACGTCGCAACGCACGCACGGCACACGGGACAGGTCTAAACAATGTAAGAGGGTAATCACGTAGGTAAGGTACGTCTACTGGGTCGTCTGGATCGTTGGCGTCAAGCACGGCTCCGGCGATGGCTGGAAATCCAGAAATCAAGAAAATAAAGAAAAAGAAAAGAAAGAGGAGGAGGAAGAAGAAGAGAGAAGGAATGAGGCTTACTGGGGTTGTGCACAGGGGTCAGGAGAGAGCTGAGGGTGACAGCGAGATCAACGGCGGTGAGGTGCGCCGGTGAGGGGATTTTGAGGAGTTAAGGTTAGGTTAGGGTTTGGCTCGGTTGTTGTTGCTGGCTGGGGTTTGGGTGCAGGGGTTTGGTGTAGGAGGGAGAAGGGAAGTAGAGAAAGAGAAGGTGATGAAGGTGGAGGCGAGAGGAGGAGGTGATCGGTGGCGATGGAAGTGTGCAGGGTGGTGATGGGTTCTCGGGTTCTGTGGGTGCAGGGTGCTCAGGAAGAAGAAGAAGGAGATGAGGAGGAGGAGGCTCGGTTGGGGGAGATGGAGTTGAGGGTTGAGGGCAGTGAGGAGGCAGAGGAGCTTTAGGGTTAGGGTTGCGATGAGTTGTGGGTTTTCTCATGGCGAGGGCGAGGGCTTAAAAGAGAAGGAGAAGAGGAAATATAGGAGGGAGGTGAGTGTAGCGCGTGGGGAGGTGATCAGAGCCGAGAAGCGAACCGTGTTCGCGAGAGGAGAAAGAGAGCGCGAGAGGAGAGAGAAAGGAAGAAAGAGAGACTCAACGAGGGGAGAGAGAAAGAGAAAGAAAGAGGAGAGAGACAGTGAGAGAGAAAGATAGTGGAACTCTGAGTGGTGGGGCCAGAGAGAAGGAAGAGAAAAAGAGATAGGTTGTTAAAATGTTTAGATTTTAATAAAAAAAATATGTAAGTTTAATAAATTTTAAACTGTAGATTTAAATTTAATAAAGATATATATTTAATAAAATTGGATTTTCTGGTAAATACAGACTTAGTCCAAAACACACCCGGTCGGGTCTAAAATTTAGTTTCAAAATATGAAAAATATATGCGACGACCAAAGTTAAAAAAAATGAATATCCGGGTAACGAATATGCATACCCCCAAGAACGGATGCACGTACGTGCGTGTAGCCAACCAAACAAGTCCGTTTCACTGAATGGGACGAGAACAAGATGCGCGGATACTACCATGGGGTTAGGGGTATCACGCATGCCATACAATGTATTTCTAAAATATTTTATGTGACTTAAAATATTATATTGTAAAATGTAAATGCCAGATAAAAATACCAGTATGCAGTATACATGAAAGTGCACAAATCTACGTAACAAGTCAGGATAAATCGTAGACATGAATCAAGACAGGTTTCAAGCATGCGGGTTGGATCGGATGCAAATACAATGTCAAATACACTATTCGCACCCAAAACACAATAAATCAGTAAAATACCAAAAATAAAGGAATACATGCACTGTAATTGGAGTTAAACTTCGAAAGATTTTTATTGTGAAGTTCAACTCCAAAAGAATTTCAAATGGAGTTCAACTCCTAAAAGATTTAATGTGGAGTTAAACTCCCCAAAAGAATTTTATTGTTCAGTTAAACTCCAAAAGAATTTTTGTTGTGGAGTTAAACTCCAAAAGAATTTTAAATAGAGTTTAACTTCAAAAAGGTTTATGTTTGGTGTGGAGTTAAACTCCACTAAATGGGAGCCTCCCCCTCACATGAGAGGTGAGAAAGCTCCCACTTAGTGGGAGTTCCCTCTTCCTCACGTGAGAGGGAGCAGGGGCTCCCCCTCTCACGTGAGAAAGAGGAAAAGCTCCCGCTTTGTGGGAGCTCCCCTCTCCCTCACGTGAGAGGGAGCAGGAGCTCCAAAAGACCCATTTTTTATGGAGTTAAACTCTATAAGATTTTATTTGGAGTTAAATTCCCAAGTCAATTTTATTCGGAGTTAAACTCCTAAAACAATTTTAATTGGAGTTTAAACTCCCTAAAAAAAGTTTTTAGTATGGAGTTAAATTCCAACAGAATTTTATTTGTGGAATTAAACTTCAAATGATTTCTCCTTTCTTTTAAGAAACCCAAAATGGTTTCTCTTGAAACTCCAAGATTTAGATCTTGGATGATAAAAAAAAGACCATTTTTCTTCACTTGATGAAGTGTTGGGTGGTGGGTTTTCCTTCTTCTCCCTTTCTCAAATTGGATCTTGAGGAGGGAGAAGAAGGTACTGAAAATCTGCTCCTCTTTTTGATCGGATGTGAGAGTTAAACTCTCCTTCAGTAGGTTTACGGTAAAACTTAATTTAGTTTAAAAAATAGAGAGCTATGCTTTTGATTTAATTGGAAAATGAAAAGGAAGAGGAAGAACTTGAGAGAGTGAGGATGGAGACACAAACCCTAGAGATTTGATGGGAAATGAAAGTCCTTCTTTTTTCCTTATCATGTTGCTTTTTATAGGCTTACAAATTTACACTTAGCCCCTTGGGCTTTACAAAATGGCATTTTGCCCATCCTATGTCTCATGTGCTCATTTCTTTTGCACATGAGCTATTGGTTTTACAAAAATTTGGCTTTATACCCATTTTTCTAACATTTATGGATAAAAAATTACATCAAAATTATTTATTACAAAATTTTTATTTTGGCATGGGGGAGGCCGGCCGCTTCATGTTCGGGCTCGACTCGGGCATGAGCCCACTTGATTTGGGCTTGGGCCCACTTGGCTTGGGGTTGACTTTGACTTGGTCAACCGGGGTGTAATTTTTGACCCCAACAAAGTACCCCCCATCAATAAATGCACACCACACATGTGGGTCGTGTGCATGAAATTGATGGATCTTCTTTTACGTGGAGGCAACTTAATTTGGCTCCCCCTTTTGGGAAGCTGGCACTGCCCTTTTTACGACATGGACGATCGATGCTTGACGTGTCCCCGAAACGGAGTGTCGTTGTATGACGTATCCCCGGCACAGAGTGTCGCTGGTCGACATTTCCCTGGCCCGGAATGTCACTGGTCGACTTTTCCCCGGCACGATGTGTCGCTGGCTGTTCGACTTGTTCCTGGCACGGAGTGTCGCTGGTCGACTTGTCCCCGGCACAGAGTGTCACTGGCTATTCGACTTGTCCCCGGTACGGAGTGTCGCTGGTCGACTTGTCCCCGGCACGGAGTGTCGCTGGCTGTTCGACTTGTCCCCGGCACGGAGTGTCGCTAGTCGACTTGTCCCCGGTACGGAGTGTCACTGGTCGACTTGTCCCCGGCATGGAGTGTCGCTGGCTGTTTGACTTGTCCCCGTCATGGAGTGTCTTTGGTCGACTTATCCCCGGCACGGAGTGTCGCTGGCTGTTCGACTTATCCCCGGCACGGAGTGTCGCTGGTCGAATTTTCCCCGGTACGAAGTATCGCTGGTTGTTCGACTTGTCCTCGTCACAGAGTGTTGCTGGTCGATTTGTCCCCGACACGGAGTGTCGCTGGTCGACTTGTCCCCGGCATGGAGTGTCACCGGCTGTTCGACTTGTCTCCGGCACGGAGTATCGTTGGTCGACTTGTCCCCGGCACGGAGTGTCGCTGGCTGTTCGACTTGTCCCCGGCACGGAGTGTCGCTGGTCGACTTGTCCCCGGCACGGAGTGGTGCTGGCTGTTCGACTTGTCCCCAGCACGGAGTATCGCTGGTCGACTTGTCCCCGGCATGGAGTGTCGCTGGCTGTTCAACTTGTCCTCGGCACGGAGTGTCGCTGGTCAACTTATCCCCGTCACGGAATTCGCTGGTCGACTTGATTCTAAGGCGGAGCATAATTCCGGCAGGGAAAGTTGATATCCCGAAGCGAAGCATGATTTCGACACGGGGTGCATTCTAGGACGAATCATGATTCCGCCGCAGAGGTTGTTGGTTTGATTTGGTTTGGGTTGACATCAGCATCGCTACACTAGAATATGGTTTCAGGAGCGAATCATCATTTTCCATGAGTGGATTTGGGGATTTTGGTTTTGGTTTGGCATCAGCATCGCTTCACTGGAATACGGTACCAGGAGCGAATCATCATTTGCCATGAGGATTTCCCTCATTCCCAGTTTAACAACTTAGGGGTCATATGTTCCCAGTTTAACGACTTAGAGATCATCTATTCCCAGTTTAAAGACTTAGGGGTCTATTGGATCGGAAGTTTGGAATTTTGGGGTAAGGGTAGCGGTCGGCATCAGCGTTGCTAATATTGAAGCACTTCCAGGAGAAACTCATCATTTGCCCCGGGAGGACTTGGGATTTTTTTTTTGTCGGCATCAGCACCGCTAACACTGAAGCAATGCCAGGAGCGACTCATCATTTATCATTGCCCGTTGGGGAGCAATGGCTTATGAGACAGGTTTAGGTCCCTATCACCTAAGACTTTTCAATTTTATAAGCCGTAAGGGTCCCATAAAAGCATTTTCTCCTACGAGTCGAGAGGATCTCGTAGGTGTATTTTCTCCTTAGGAATCGTGGGGACTCCCAAGTGTGTTTTTCCCTTGTGAGTTGTAAGGATCTCACGAAGGTGTTTTCTTACGAGTCGAGAGGATCTCGTAAGTTTTTTCTCTTCATGTATCGTGAGGACACATGAGTGGGTCTTCCCAAATGGAGCATAATTCCAAGGGTGGAGACCGGCCGCGTGACTGGTGGTTGTGGTGGGGCATGGATGTGAGGAGAATTATTTGAGCCCGTGGATTGTATATGGTAGTCAATTGGGGACAACCCGTAGGTCTGGGAGAATGTTGGAAAATTGGATTTTGGTTGGAGTCTGCATCGCTGCACTGGAATATGGTACCAGGAGCGAATCATCATTCGCCATTAGGACATCCAGGAATTTAAAATTTTGGTTGGCATCTGCATCGCTGCACTGGAATATGGTACCAGTAGCGACTCATCATTCATCGTTTTTTTTACCGCGATTGCTTTATCATTTCATCTTTTCTTATCGCGAAGGTCACGATTGCCCTATCATTTCGGCTATTTATTCGCGGTTGCCCCATCATTTCCGCTTTATTTTCATCTTTATTTTATTCGCCGATTTTTATTGCGAGTTGCCCCATCATCGGCTTTATTTTTCATCTTTATCTTACTCGCTGATTTTTATTGCGAGTTGCCCCATCATTTCGGCTTTTCTTTTTTTCTTTTCTTTACACACATTTTTTTCACACTCCCAGTTTAACGACTTAGGGGTCGTCTGTTCCCAGTTTAACGACTTAGATGTCATCTGTTGGAGCCTGGGCTCGATTCTGCAGGTTCCATGGGCTCTTTTGGCCTAATTGCATAAGCGGGCTCTTCATCATTTAGACTGAACCGGTGTTGGATGGCAACAACCACGTCATCGTCATGGCTATAGGGTGTAGGAGGACTTGTTCCTCTGGGCTCCATCATGTAGACTGTATGGGTTGTGTACCCATCCACCGCTTCTTTATTGGCAATATTGCTCGTTTGGCTCTTAACTTGTTGTCTTGGTCCGCTCTTTTCATGGAAAGGAAGATGTCTGAGAGAATCAGATTCCCGAAAGACTTCGGTCTCTGTTCTTATAAAATTGGCGGTCGCAGCTTGACTGTTTCCTAACACGCCTTTAGACAGTTCTATCTCTCCTTCCTTGTATTACTTTTCGACCCAATCTTTGAAGACGAAGCATTCCTCAATGGCATGACCTATCACTCTGTGATAGGGGCAATATTTGAGGTTGTGGGTCATATTCGCTTCTTGCGGTCTCTTTGATTTTGGCAGTTGTAGACCATTTCTTAGGGTGTCCTTGAATATTTTTTGGACTTTATCCCTTCTAAAAAAATAGACCTTATCCAGTTTCTGTTTCAGAGGAGATTCCCCTCCCCCTCCCAACACTGGTTTTCGAAGTTGTTCGGTATTAGGTTCGCTTGATGTCCGCTTACAATGTTCGGTGTATGTATCGGAGGGACTGGAGGCTTATCGCGGACGTTTTTCACGAAGGCGCTCCATTCTTGGGCTGAAAGGGGTACCAGTTGGCTGCCTCCGGGTATCAATCCCTGGCTCATGAACCAAAATTTGATTCTGATGTAACTGCAATCGGGCGACTTGAGTCGTGAGGTCTTCCGTGACGTTTGCCAATTCGTCGACCTTAGACTGGACCTTGGCTAACTTCTCATCCATGTCCTGAAGCTGCCTTTGAAGCCATCGGAATAATACTTGTTCTATAGTTCCGGATATGACAACCGGGTCATCCTTATTGCCTGAGCTCAATTCCGCAGGAACCACGGGCTCCTTTGGCTTATCGGCCTGAGCGGGTTCTTCATCATTTAGACCAAGCCGATGCTGGGTAGCGTCAACCATATCATCACCATGGCTGTGAAGCATAGGAAGGTTCGTTTCTTCATGTCCGACCATGTAGACAGTGTGGACCACATATCCAGTCATCTCTTTATCTTTGGTGGCTAATTTTTCGGACCATCGTCGCGGCTCTTCGTCTTCTGGAAAGGACAGGCGACTGAAGACGGTTGGCCCTGCTGGGTCTTTGGGCGGCGCTGTCCGGATCGCTGCTTTCTTGACCCTCGAAGTCATAGTATTCTTCTGAACCAGTTTCAGCGATTCAAAAGCGTTAGCGAGATTTACAGCCGTTTCAGCTGTCGTTGCTGGGTAACCTCGTTCTTGGAACCCTACGATGTTCAAATCAGCAAAAGCCCTAGCCCTTTTGTTGGCTCTGTATCTGAGTCTTTTCTGTCTTAGTTTCTCGATTTTGAGGGCTTGACGGACATCCGTTATCTAGGAAGCCATCGTGAGTCGATTGACGGGGAGCTCAAATAAGATACCCGATCGAGCTGTTGTCAAGGGCACCGTTGGAGCTTGCTCGAGACATCTTTTTTCTTTGTTGGTGTTGATGGCCTTGCCCCCATCTGGAGCAAAGGAAAGTTGTTCAAACACCGACTTGCGTTTGGGTAGTGGTGCCCTCGAGATCTCTATATTTGGCATCCTGCCTTTTGTGGTCGGTTTATCCATCACCGGGGCTTGAGGAGCAGAGATGGCGTTAGCTGGCATTAACAGATTAGAGCTGAATGGTAGCGGCAGCTCCTCCTACTATCGCCTGAGACTGGCCGGAAGGACCGTCCTGGCGTCCATCTTCATCGTGTAGGAGATAGGAGCTGTGTTGAGAGCTGAGCTTGCCTTTAAAGACATTTTTTTGCGTCCGAAAATTGCAGTCGAAAGTCGTTAACCTGCAAATAGAAGCATGATTTCAGTACAAGCAATCAATGTATATGTTGATTGAGTTCGCATGGATCTTTAACCCGAAATATAGGAGGAGTGATCAGTCCCACCAGGCGTGCCAAAGTCTGTAGGGTGATTTTCATCACCCCATTGAGATGGGAATATGCGTCGCTTGTCAGGCGTACTACAGATTCCCCCTGCCTAGGGTAGGCGGGGTTTATTGATTGTGGGGATCCAAATCTCCGGCACCCGCGGACTAAGCTACCGTTAATTACCTCTCGCTTTTAGAGCGAAAGAACCTCCGATTGACGGGTAAAACCGGTCATGCGAACTCTATGTGATGTATTGGTGTGTGTGTTTTTTTTTTGACATAACAATAGGGACGTGTTCATTATTTTGTTCCTTCTGTGAATTTTTTTTATAATTATTAAATTTTTTTTAAAAAGACATTTTTTTATATGGAGTTAAACTCTAAAAATTTTATTTGGAGTTAAACTCCAAAAACAAATTTATTTGGAGTTAAACTCCGAAAAGCTTCTGTATAGAGTTAAACTCTATTTATTCAAAGAAACATTTTTTCTAAAAAAATTAATATTTTATTTTTATTTATTTCTCTTTTTTTAAATAAAAAAAATAGTAGAGGGGAAGCCCCAACTCACATGAGGTGGGAAAGAGGCTCCCACTAAGTGGGAGCTTCCCCATCACGTGAAGAAGGGAAGAAGCTCCCACCAAGTGGGAGCCTCTCCCTTATGTGAGGGGGAAAAGCTCCCATTTGGTGGGAGCTTCCTCTCCCTCACGTAAGAGGGTGCAGGGGCTCCCACAAGTGGGAGCCCCCCTCACGTGAGGGGGCTCCAAAATTAAAATAATTTTTGTTTGGAAGGAGTTAAAACTCCAAAACATTTTATTTGGAGTTAAACTCCCAAAACAATTTTATTTGGAGTAAAACGTCCAAAAGTTTTTATATGGAGTTAAACTCCAAAAGAATTTATGGAGTTAAACTCTAAAAGAATTTTCAATGGAGTTAAACTCCTAAAAAGATTTTTATTGTGGAATTATACTCCAAAAGAATTTTTTACTTGTGGTGTTAAACTCCAAAAGAATTTAAATGGAGTTAAACTCCGAAAATATTTTTATTATGGAGTTAAAGTCCAAAAGAATTTTAAATGGAGTTAAACTCCTGAATTTTTTTTATAATGGAGTTAAACTCCAAAAGAATTTTTATTGTGGAGTTGAACTTCAAAGACAAAACTCCTTTTTTAATTTTAAAAGGAAGCTCCCACAGAGTGGGAGCTTCCTTCTCTCATGTGAGAGGGAGCAAGGGGGCTCCCAAGATGGGAGCCTCCCCCTCACATGAGAAGGAGAAAGGGGCTTCCAAAATGGGAGCCTTCCATTCACATGAGAGGGAGCAACTCAAAATGGGAGCCTCCCCCTCACATGAAAAGGAGAAACCCAAAATGGAAGCCTCCCCCTCATATGAAATGAAGTAAAGGGGCTCCAAAAGATTTTTTTTAAACTTCATAAACATTTGTATGGAGTTAAACTCCAAAAAAATTTTATTGTGGAGTTCAACTCCAAAAGAACTTTAAATGGAATTCAACTCCTAAAAAAATTTAATATGGAGTTAAACTCCTCCAAAGAATTTTGTTGTGGAGTTAAACTCCAAAAGAATTTTTGTTGTGGAGTTAAACTCCAAAAGAATTTTAAATGGAGTTCAATTCCAAAAAGGATTTTGTTTGGTGTGGAGTTAAACTCCACTAAATGGAAGCCTCCCCCTCACATGAGAAGGGAGAAAGCTCCCACTTAGTGAGAGTTCCCTCTTTCTCACGTGAGAGGGAGCAGTGGCTCCCTCCCCCTCATGTGAGAAGGAGGGAAAGCTCCCACTTAGTGGGAGCTCCCCTCTCCCTCACGTGAGAGGGAGCAGAAGCTCTAAAAGACCCATTTTTTTATGGAGTTAAACTCCATAAGATTTTATTTGGAGTTAAACTCCCAAGACAATTTTATCCGGAGTTAAACTCCTAAAACAATTTTACTTAGAGTTAAACTTCCTAAATTTTTTTTTAAGTATGGAGTTAAACTCCAAAAGATTTCCTCCTTTCTTTTTTGAGAAGAAACTCAAAATGGGTTCTCTTGAAACTCCAAAATTTAGATCTTGGATGGTAAAAAAAGACCCTTTTTCTTCTCTTGATGAAGTCTTGGGAGGTGGGTTTCCCTTCTTCTCCCTCTCTAAAATTGGATCTTGAGGAGGGAAAAGTAACGAAAATCTACCCCTTTTTTTTGAGCGGATGTGAGAGTTAAACTCTCCTTCAGTGGGTTTATGGTAAAACTTAATTTAGTTTAAAAAAAGAGAGCAAATCTCTTGATTTAATTGGAAAATGAAAAGGAAGAGGAAGAACTTGAGAGAGTGAGGATGGAGGCACAAACCGTAGAGATTTGATGGAAAATGAAAAGTCCTTCTTTTTTTCCTTATCATGTTGCCTTTTATAGGCTTATAAATTTACACTTAGCACTTTGGGCTTTACAAAATGGCATTTTTCCCATCCTATGTCTCATGTGCTCATTTTTTTTGCACATGAGCCATGGGTTTTACAAAAATTTGGCTTTATGCCCATTTTTCTCACATTTATGCATAAAAAATTATATCAAAATTATTTATTACAAAAATTTTATTTTAGAATGGGGGAGGCTGGCCGCTTCATGTTCGGGATCGACTCGGGCATGAGCCCACTTGATCTGGGCTTGGGCCCACTAGGTTTGGGGTTGATTTTGACTTTGACTTGGTCAACCGGGGTGTAATTTTTGACCCCAACAATAACAATTAAATAGTATCCAGTTATATTCTTTCTGTTTATTCAATTTCTACCTTTCTTTGGGACTTACCGAGCGATTGTTCGCTGACGACATTCCTTCTCTCTTCTTTCTTTGGAATGTTGTCAGGTGGATCTGACTCACTGGAGATACAGCCCAGTTCAGAGCACTTGGATCAGTTCAGCGAGGATCCCGAGCTCTAGACTCTTGTATATACTTTACTTTCATGTTCATTCCATTGTTTAGGTATTGTTTTTATCATTGTATTTATTTTTCAGTTGTATTGTAAAGAAATGTTTAATAAATAAAAGTTGTTATTCATTTACATTTCATGTCTTCTTATGTATATTTATATTATATTGCTTAGTTACGCTTAGCATGTTTACTTTTGAGTAAATACGTAGTGGGTCTCGTCGCGTCTCATTACCCGTACACTGGGAAGCATGGCGTGACAATTAAATATGATATACTTAATGAAGAAGCATTTCAACATGAAGATGGCTGAGAGTGGTTCGGTGACAAAACACCTGAATGAGTTCAACAGCGTGATGAACCAGTTAGAATCTGTCTCGATCGTGTTTGAATACGAGATTCAGGCCATGTTATTCCTCTGTTCGTTGCCGGAGAGTTGGGAGAACCTAATTATGGCGGTTAACGATTCTATCTTAGGGGCTGTCATGTTAAATGATGAGGTGTGTTGTATATTAAACGATGAGATGCGAAGAAAGTCCGTGAGTAGGTGTTCGGGAGCTTCTGCACTTTCGGTGGAGAATCGCGGCAAAACGATAGAAAGGGGAAAAGGGTAGAAGGGCAAGTCTAAAACCCGAGGAATCTCAAGAAAAAATTTAAGGCGCATGTTGGAATTATGAAAAGAAGGATCACAGGAAAAGTGACTGCAAATCTCCAAAGAAAGGTTCTTATGAAAAGACGGATGAAAAGGAAGCAAATTTGATGTCTACACAAGAACAAGGGAAACAAGATCTTTGTCTATCGGCGAGCGAGAACACAAAGGCAAATACTTGGTTCCTAGATTCGGACGCATCTTTTCATTGCACTTCGGGTCGGCATCATTTCAGCGAATATGTTCAAGGAGATCTTAGACATATGACAGTAGAAAATGGCCAGCCATGTAAAATCGTTAGAAAAAGGACGATCGTCTTGCAACCGTCAGGAGGAGGTCAAATCAAGTTGAAGAATACTAGGCATATTCCAGATTTGAAGAAAAGTCTTATTTCCACAAGTCAACTTGACAACGAAGGATATATGACAATGTTTGGAAATTCGCAGTAGAAATTTCTAAAGAATTGTTGGTGGTCGCTGGGGGCAAGTTGAGCGGTTCATCGTACTTATTCAGTGGGAGCAGCGGAGGTTCGATTGCGTTGGCGGCAAGTTCGGAGATAAATTCGAAAACTTCGTTATGGCATGGTTGATTGGAGCATCTTAGTGAGAAGTATATGAAATTTCTTCAGGATAGGGGGCTTCTTTCAGAACCGAAGAATGTGGAGTTAAGGCTTTGCGAGAGTTGCGGGAAGCAAATCGCACTCAAATTTCAAATTGGAAGTGTAGCAAAGAAGACCAAGAAACTGGAGATGGTGCATATAGACGTATCAGGTCCGGCCTCAGTGGAGTCTTATGGTGGGAATAGATACTTCGTGACATTCATCGATGATGCAAACCGGAAGACACGGGTGTATACGACGAAGAAGAATTCCGATGTGTTTGGTATCTTCAAATACTGGATTACACAGGTTGAGAACCAAATAGGGATTAAGGTAAAATGCCTTAAGTCCGATAATGGAGGGGAATAATGTACATAAGAGTTCAAGGCGTTTTGCTCGCAGAAGGGTATTCGTTGGCTGAAGATGGTACCGAGAACACCATAGCAAAATGACACCGCCGAAAGGATGAATAGGACGATCCTGGAGTGAGTGCAGAGCATGACCTTAGATGCGGATGTGCCCAAGTTCCTATAGGTAGCGGTGGTCAATGCTGCTATGTACTTGATCAACAGAAGCCCGACAAGTGCGCTTGATGGAGGCATTCAGGAAGAAATTTGGTCAGGTAAACCGGTTAATTACGCACACCTAAAGGTATTTGGTTGCATTGCATATTCTTTGATTAATAAGGCAGAAAGGAGTAAGCTTGACTCAAATTCTAAGAAGTGTGCTTTCATCGGTTATGGTGAAGACGAGTTCGGATATCGGATGTGGGATTATGCAAGCAAGAAGGTAATACGAAGCCGAAATGTTATCTTTGATGAGCAACATTTGTACAAAAAAGAAAAGCAAGCTAAGGATGGTGTGGTATCGGAGTTCGTCGAGTTGGACGGAACTCAAGAGAGCATTTAGGTACCTACAGGTAGAGATTAGAACGTGGAGGAAGCTATAGTGCAGGATCAAGTCCAAGAATAGGATGTTGACCATGTTCAGAAACTAGATATACCGGTTTCAAGGAGATCTACACGAGATAAGCGGCTACCTGAAAACTTATGACCGACTTCGTATTGTACACAAGATTCGGGGGAGCCCGAATCCCTTGAAGAAGCAACAAGCGACGGTGCTAGCAAGAAGTGGGAGTAAACTATGAATGAGGAGATGGATTCTTTGATGAAGAACCGTATGTGGGATCTAGTGAAGCTACCCAAGGGTCGGAAAGCTTTTCTGAATAGGTGGGTGTACAGAATTAAAAATGTGGCCAATGATTTGAAGCAGTACAAGGCTCGCTTGGTGGTCAAAAGATATGCACAAAAGCAAGGAATTGACTATTAAGAGATTTTTCCCCAGTCGTGAAAATGGCATTTATTCGGGTGATTCTCGGTATCGTAGTGGTGGAGAATTTGCACTTAGAGCAGCTGGATGTGTAGATTGCGTTCCTTCATGGAGATTTGAAGGAGGGGATCTATATGATGCAGCTACCGGGATACAAGGTGAAGGAGAAAGAAAATATGGTGTGTAAGCTGCGAAAGAGCTTGTATGACCTCAAGTAAGCTCCTTGACAGTGGTATCTCCAATTTGATCAGTTTATATTGGAGACGCAGGATTTGTGCGTTGTGAATCAGATCATTGCGTGTACGTTCAAACTTTCAGGGATGGAGACCACATTTTATTATCACTATACGTGGATGGCATGATGGCAGCGGGTTCGAATTCTGAGAAAATTCAAAATTTGAAAAAGATGATAGCTGAGAAATTCTCTATGAAGGATTTGGGAGCGGCAAAGCAAATCTTGGGCTTAAAGACCGTGAGAGATAGGACGCAGCGGGAGTTGTGGTTATCGCAAAAGGACTACATCAAAAAGGTTTTGAAGCGGTTCAATATGGACAAGTCAAGACCGGTGAGTATGCCTTTAGCGAAATACTTTAAACTCAGCAATGAGTTGTGCTCGACAACTCAAGAGCAGAAAGATAAGATGGCAAGCATGCCTTATACATCTGCGGTGGGGAGTTTGATGTAAGCGATGGTGAGCATGAGACCGAATATTGGACATGTAGTGGGAGTTGTTAGCAAGTATATGCAAAACCCGGGAAGGAGCATTGGAATGCAGTGAAGTGAATGTTGAGATACCTAAGAGGTATGCTAAGTCACTGTTTATATTTCAGGGGCGACTCTCTAAAAGTGCAAGATTATGTTGATGCGGGGTACTTGGAAGATCGAGATAGTAGGAAGAGTACGACGGGGTACGTATTCACGGTTGGGGGAACAGCGGCGAGTTGGGTCTCTCAATTGCAAAGGATGGTGGTATTGTCGACTACGGAGGCTGTGTAACGACTCTAAAATTCCTATATATTCATATCATTCTTCTTTTTATAAAATACGGTATTTATTTGTTTTTGGGTATTCTCGTGTATTTTATTCTCTATTAAATATATTAGTTTATCTCTCCTTCTATTTTTTCTATTCTATAATTTTTCAAAGCACAAAACTCAAGCAAAAATAGTTGCATTTGATTTCTTTCTTTTCTTTTTTTTCTTAGCCAACTTTCTTTTCAAGCAACATCATATATTTAATTATTATTAAATATGTGTATGAATAACCTTGTAGCTTATTGCTTAAATCTTTGCATTGTTATTCTATAGGCCATATGTTCGAATCCCGAGTCTTGCAATTATTTTTATCTATATTTAAACCCTTTCATGAGACCATTCGTTCGGGGCTTTTATTTTCCTCAACTCCCAAATGAATAATCACCTTTTCATTTTTTTTACTCTCAAAATAAATCCATCATAAATTAAAACTATGGTAAACATTATATGTTCTCTCGCTCCTTTATTTTCTTCAAAACCTCCACTCATAATTCTTTCCTTTTCTTATGTGGATTTCATCATTATTTATTTTCCTCTTCTTCTTTTTTTTTCATACTAAAAATTTAGAGAAGAAAAACCCAAAATAAAATCTAGCCACCTTCATTTTTAAAACTATCATAATTCCGGCGTATTTGGAGTACTTCCGTTCGCTAAGATTCCAGATGAGATGAATCGAGTATTGTTATCGTTCTTAACTTTTTCACCAAAATTTATCGCTTTCCACCGAATCGAATCGGTGACCCGGTTGCTATACCGACTCACACATCCTGTAAGTCCCTTTCCTTTTCCCCTCCATCTCTTTCTAGCTCTCCTCCTCTTGTCATGCTCCATGTACCTATTGCTCTTTTCGTATCATAGTTCCTAAATGATTAATTAAATGAATACATATATAAATAATGAGCACACACAAACACATACATATATAGTTTGTATATGTCTTTTTCATTACTCTCAATCCATATGTTAAGATTTCAGAGACCAATTAGGATTGTATCGGTTGTCGTTGTATTTTAAATTACTTTATTTAAATTTTATAAAAGAAAATGAAGTTACGAATAAATACCATAGTTTCCTCATTTTCACATATGACATATCAATACCTTTACCTTTAAAATAATTTTTAGAAATTAATTTTTACTTCTAGAAATTTCAAGAAATTTATCTATGATAAAATATAATTTTTTGTACATGCTGTAAAATTTTTAGATCGAATTGCTTAACAGTTTATGAATTATATCGTTTTTATTCACTGTTCGTAAAAACAGAAAACTGTATTTATTTGTCAACTCGTAGGACACATAATTTGGTCTACCGATATTCAAATTGAGCAAACTCAGGTGTTTTGGATATCTATATCGAAAGATCTAGATTTTCTTAATTTTAAATTTTTTTACTGAAAACCGACATAAAGTATAGAAAACCGCGTTACAATATTAAGCAACTAATCTAGACAGGATCTGTTCTGATTCACACACTGTTTTTAAATAGGATATAACTTGAACTCGCGTCCGTTCGTGAAAAATTTTAGATGTGTAGATGTACAATTGATAAAACTATAATTTCTTGTATACTAGATTACTTAGATATGCATGAAACAATCCGATATATGCTTTGCAATACAATATATAGTTGCTGTCCAGAAATCAGAATTTCTGTTTTAAACGTTGATATTAAAATAATCGTAACTAGAGTTTCAGGAGTCCAAATCGCGTGAACCTTAGTTGTTTGGATATGTACACCGAAAGACCTACAAGTTTCTAAATTCTTTGAAACCTGAAAACCGACGGAAATTAACTCAAACTGTATTTTAAAAATGTGTGACGGTACTGAACAGATTCTGATCTATTTTGTGCGACGATACGAAAAAAGATATATCTCCCAAACCGGTAATCATATTTAGGCAAGTCAGGAACTCACGTATGCATAACACTTAAGGCTATGTTTTAGTTTATATTCTGATTTCAATTGACTTGATTAACTAGTCATACATATCACATATTTACAACATTGTTCTTGGACATTATTTGTATACTTATCTCATATTATGTTCTGTAATTGCTTATTTATTTTTTTATATATGACTTTTGATTAAACCATTACATATTAGAATTGACTTGATCTTGAACTTGAACACTTAACTTGACTCGACCCAGGATTGCAAATGACATGACTCGCATTCTTCTTGACTTACTCAACTTCATTCTTCACCTTTTGCAATTTATGGTTTCGATCAAGACACGTTATAATCAACCAATTAAATCAACTAAGTCAATACAACAGTTATAATCTATTATAGTCGGGGTGTTTGGGATAGTTTCAGGTGTGAATTCAATGGAACTTTAGGAGTCCCGTATTAACCCACCCGAATTCTATTTACTCGAATCTCAGTCGGGTCGACTCCTTCACAGCTTGGAGTCCCGATGCTAACACATGAAATGGGTCCGTGTTTCCTTACTCCTAGGGCCCCACTCTTGAGATCGTGAATACTTCTACGGTTGCGTTGACATTCACACTTGGAATTTAACGTTAACATAGTGACTATATAGAAACCACATATACCCATGTTCATTTCCATATACTTTTTTACTTGTCATTTACATTACTTCATGATTATGCTATACCTATTACTCTTTACTTTTATCCTACCTTTGGAACTTACCGAGCGCTGGTTCACTGACGGGCATTCCACCCACTTTTGTTTTCTTGGAATGTTCGTCAGATACTGTTAAGACTAAGGAGGTGGATGCCACGATGGAGGATTACTACCAGATCGCTGCTCAGGCTTAGCTTACCTTACCTTTTCTTTCAGTTTATGTATGCCACCTGTTTTGGCATTTCTGTTCTTGTATTTCCTTTTCAGTTGAACTCATATATTATAAATGTTAAATGTTTGAATGTAAATAAATATATTTGTTGAAAAAATTTTAGTCTTCATTTATTCTTGTATTGTATATTATTGTTACAATACGCTTAGCATATTTATTTAGAGAATGACCTTCTCTAAGTAAATATGTCGCGGGCTTACCACGTCACCGTTTCTGTCTACTGGAAAGCGGGACGTGACAGGCTAAATACATAGCGATCATAGAATCCACCAAGGAGACGATATGGTTGAAAAGGCTACTTGAAGAATTAGGAAAAAAGCAAGACTTCAATAGCTTGTGGAGCGACAGTCAAAGTGCGATACATTTGGCGAAGAATACAGCATATCACTTTCGGACGAAGCACATCGAGGTACGGTACGCATAGCGATAGAAGAGGGCAAATTGACACTGCAGAAGATCGCGTGAGAAAAGAATCCGGCAAATATGTTCACCAATGTCATAGACAGAGATAAGCTGGATCTCTATTGCAGATTGATGAACATCTCTATAAAAATCTGAAGAGGAGAAGTAGAGCGAAGTCGTGTGAAGTCTTCTAGCATTGGGAATCAAGGCTGAAATATCTCCAAGTGGGAGATTGTTGAAATTATGGAGAAACTTCAGGAAGATGTCTGGACGTGCACACAAACCATATCAGATTTTACCAAAACCACGGTTTCTTAATTAAGGAGTGTCTTATACCTGTTTCTTAATTATGGCAGTTTCTTGATTAATGAGTGTCTTATAACAGTTTCTTAATTATGATAATTTCTTAATTAAGGAATTGATTTATGTATAAATATGGACATCTTATATGTTTTATGTACAGCCAAATAGAAGAGAGATCATTGTATGAGAGGGTGACTGTCACACCCTGCTTCCTAGTAAACGGAAACGGTGACGTGGCAAGCCCTCGGCATAT
Source organism: Agapanthus africanus (assembly GCA_030015575.1). Lineage (NCBI taxonomy): Eukaryota > Viridiplantae > Streptophyta > Magnoliopsida > Asparagales > Amaryllidaceae > Agapanthus > Agapanthus africanus. The sequence continues at coordinate 107,263,931 of CM057338.1, read as the reverse complement.
TTATCTAGAGAAAGTCATTCACTAAATAAATATACTAAGCGTATTGAAACAATAATACCCAATACAAGAATAAATGGAGACTGTAAAATTTTTCAACAAACATCTTGATTTACATTCAAATTCCAATATTTACAAATACATGAGTTTATGATGGAAAGTAAATATAATAAGGAAAATGCCTAAACAAGTTGCATACATAAACTGAAGAAAAAGTGAAGCTGAGCGAACTCTGAGGAGCGAACTAGTTGTAGTCCTCCTCTGTGGCTTCAACTTCCTCCACCTCGACCGTATCTGACGAACATTCCAAGAGAAGAAAAATGGGTGGAATAACCGTCAGTGAACTAGCGCTCGGCAAGTCCCAAAGATAGGTAAGAGTAAAGAAAATGACAAGTATAGAATATATATGACGAGTAAGAGTATATGATCATGGGTAAATATATTTTATAGGTCTCTATATGGTCACTATGTTAACGTTAAGTTTTCCAAGTGAGAATGTCAACGCAGCCATAGAAATATTCACGAGCCCAAGAGTGGGGCCCCATGAGTAAGGAAACACAGGCCCATTTCATATGTTAGTATCGGGGCTCTAGGCTGTGGATGAGTCAACCTGACTGATATTCGAGTAAAATAAAAAAAGGTTAATACGGGACTCCTGAAACTCCGTTGGATTCACATAAGAAACTATCCCAAGCATCCCGAGTATAATATATTATAATTGATTAATATACTTAATTGGTTTGATTGATTGATCAACATGTCTTGATCAAAACCATAAATTGCAGAAGGTGTAGAATGTATTCGAGTGAGTCGAGTAATATGCGAGTCATGACAATTGCAATCTTGGTTCGAGTCAAGTTGGTTCGAGTAGTTTGGGTTCGAGCACATATTCGAGTTTAGATTCGAGTTAGGTTAGAGTTCGAGTTTGTGTTTGAGTTCGAGTTTAGATTCGGGTTTGGATTCGAGTTCATGTCTTTTTCATAGGAATTGATTTAAACCGTTAAAAATCTTATGTTCGGGAGAAATCGGCAACTGCTGCATATAGACGGCAGAATTTGTGTATTTTTTTAAGAAAATTGTCATTGATAACTCCGTTAAGTTGTCTAACTTGAATAGGCAAGCACCCACTTTCTCCGGCTCTCTAGAACTCAAGAGAATTGATCCCGCTTAAACCTATATTAATCTAGAGTCCTTACTATTGTTTACATATCTCGAGGGGGTTTTATGAAAAATACTTTAATATAGTTTAAAAATAAACCTCAAGGGTGATTTATAATATTTAGGGTTTTCATGAAACATGTATTTTAATTGTTGAGGTGTTTTAGTGATAAAAACTTAGTTTTTAAAAGCTTATAGTATTTTTATGAAAAAACAGCTCTTTTGGAAACTTGTTGGTATTTTATTAAAAATTCTAATTTTTCATTTTTACAAAATATAGTTTCATAATATGTATTTATTGAAAATACGAATTCATATTTTTATATAATTTCCAAATTTTAATATTTATTTAGAAAAGCCATATTTCTTAAAAACCGTATTTTATTTTCTTTCGAGGCCGAATACTTCGTGAGGAGTTCTGCATCTCACTCTACTATCCCTAGTGTTCCCCTTCGAACGGCGGCCGGGACGTCGGGACGTCTGAGGCGTTAGGTTCGGGGCAGATGCTAATTGGTGCTATCCGTCCATCTCTCCGAAGATGTCAAGTTGATTTATGGCACCATATATCGAAGGTTTAAACGGATGCGACCGATGTAGCAGACTTCGTCAGATTCCCCCTCGTTTGAGGGGTTTTTTGATTGTGGGGACGCTCTTCCCTGCAGGCGCAAGCCCCTGCAGTTAATTACGCTACCGCATTGCGGTAACAACTTTCTCCTTCTCCAGATGGTCACTTCGTGTCGTGGGTGTTTGTTTTATTGCCCGTGGATTGTTTACGGAGACTGAGTTATGTCGTCGCCCGTAGGGCGTGGACTAGTCCAAATCCGCATTATCTTAAATTTGGGTTTGGGGGGGGTTTGGTTTGAGGATGCGTCAGCCCTACTCGAGGCTAAGATCAACTCAAACGTTTGTTAAGGATACGTTAGTCTAACTTTGTGACTAAGATCAACTTAACGGGATCGTTTAGATCCGATAAAAGAGCGTTTGGGCTCTAATGTTCCAGTTTAGGGACATAGTGGTCCATCGTCTGTATGGCTGTCGGGACCCATCACCTCTCTGACGACGTTGAAGGATTACAACGACAGATGCCAGAGGAGTTCAGAGATGTACCCTTGAGCCGGAGTTAATTTGGGGGATTCGTAGTCCAGTATGTTTGAGGGTCTAAGGACGCGTTAACCATCTCCAAGGCTAAGATCAACTTAGACGGGGCCGTTTAGGTCCAACAAAAGAGCATAAGAAAGGGCTCTATTGTTCTAGTTTTAGGGACATCGCGGTCCGTGGGTAGTTTAAGGACATTGCGGTCCGTGGGTAGTTTAAGGACATTGCGGTCCGTTGTTAGTTTTAAGACATCTCGGTCAAGGTTAAGGACGTCGTAGTCCATGGGTTTAAGGACCCCACAGTCCGGTATGTGCTCTGGATGCTTCACACGGGTTCACTGCCGTGCTTAGCGAGGACCAGGCTCCGCTCTGGATGCTTCACACGGGTTCACTGCCGTGCTCTGCGAGGACCAGGATCCGCTCTGGACGTTTCCCACGGGGTCAAAGAGTGACATTATCCGTATTCCACGTGACCAGGAATTTGTATGAGTTTAAGGACCCCACAGTCCATATCATGGGTGGTCGTCGGGACCCGTCACCTCTTTGAAGACATTGAGGGATTACAATGCCAAGTATCAAAGGAGTGAAGAGATGTACCCTAGAACCGGAGTGGCTTGAGCAGCCCCTGGCCCAATTTGAGGTCAGGACTGATTAATCATGTTATGAGCCCATTGGCCCAATTAGTCACGAATTGAGGACTTATGGCCAGCTTGGGCTAAGTCCCATCATGTCTGGAATATTGATTCCTTGTGAGTCCATCGAGGGAGAAGCTTTGCCTCCATCCCTTTAGCCAATTGGGCTATAGACTAGTGTTAAACACTTCAAAGCAATCAGTGTTGAACACTGGGAATGAGTTTGACAAGTTAGTGTTTAACACTAGAAGAATAATTGGTGTTAAACACCAGCAACAAGGCCTTGAAATGATCATAAGCACTAAAACAGCTCAATGTTAAACACTGGCAATGGGGATCTTAAATTAGTGCCGAATATTAAAACAATTAATATTGAACACTACGAACAAAATTCTTTAATTAGTGTTGAACACTAAGGCCCGATAGCACTTCAATACTGGATTCGAGAGTTTTAACTTAGTGTCAAACACTACAGCAAGAACGGTCACGTGGCCCCACGTGAGAGTGCCTTCCCTTCAATGATTCTGCCGAAATTACTGTGTCTTTGATAGCGTCACGTGTTAGCACGTGACGGGCATTCAAATGCCTATGTGTTAAGGCTCCTGCTGAAAGTCACGTGTGTCACGTGGGGTGCTGCCTCAAAAGGGCTTTCTGTAGGGCTTTTGGGGGGGGTCACATGGTGACACGTGATCCTGCCTCAATGCTGTTTTTTGGAGGATCTGTTGCTCCTCTTTCAGGAATTAAATTCCTCGAACTTTTAATTTCAGAGGAATTAAATTCCTATTTCCTTTTGAAGGCTTATATTCTGGAACAGAGTTTAAATCTGAGTTTTCTGTGGGAATTAAATTCCTTGTTTATGCGAAGAACCGAATAGGGTTAAACCCTAAAAGCTTTTAAGGAATTAAACTCCCCTTTTCTGAGGATTATGATTAAAGGAATTAAATTCCCACTGTTTCGACAAAACTATGTTCTTGATTAGGGTTCAACCCTGTTTCTTTTTGTTTTGAAGGAATTAAATTCCCATAATACAGGGTCGAACCCTAACTTTACTTAGGAGGAATTAAATTCCTATAGTTCTATGAGAGTTAAATTCTCATACTTGCATTCCTTCTCTATGTTTTGGATCTGCATGGCAGGATCTCGACCCATTGAGAATTAAATTCTCAACCTTAAGGGGAGATGTGCACTTTGCAGATCCTCTATCAAAGAGGGAGGAGATATGCTCTCTCGTTTTATGCCTCAGAGTTAAACTCTGTTGAGAATTAAATTCTTTTTCTTTCCAAAAGGCTTTCCCTTTCTTACCTAGGGTTTTTTGCAGAAGATCTGAGTCTTTTTCAAGTATCAAAGCTCTTCTCCTTTTCTCTTTTCTTCTCTGCGTATGTATATATTTCTCTGTGTCTTTTGGCTCCTATTTATAGGAGAAGCAGCCGAATCAATCAGTTTTTGACGAATCTTCATTGATATTTGATTTGCATTCATCATTCATTTTGGGCCGTTGGATGATTAGGTGAATTTTATTCACCATTGGATTTTAAATCCAGAGATTCTCCCTTGCTATTTTGGTTAGATTTAAAGGGGAAATCTTTCCAAACCCGAGATTTTCCATAGATAGATGATATTTAATCATCTCTGAATCTTTAATTTGATTGGTCCCAAATAATTACTTTCCTTTGGAAAGATTCGAATTTCCTTCAGAATTTAATTCTGTCGTCAAAAATGGGCTTTGAAAGCCGGTCACGTGTGACCACGTGACCCATGGTCACGTGTAGACACGTGACCCTCTTTGGAATGAAGAATCCTCTTCCTTTCTGCGCTATCTTCCGGTTGCTGTTGTAGCCATCACGTGCTACCACATGACTCCTGGTCACGTGTGAGCACGTGACCCTTGTTTGAACTCTCTTTCTTCGGTTCTTTTGGAGCACGAGTCTGCTGCCTTGAACGTCACGTGCCAACACGTGACCCTGGTCACGTGGAGGCACGTGACCTCTTCTGAAGCCTTTTCCTAGACTTGATCAGGAAACTTGTGTGCCTTTGACGCTCGCATTTAAATGTCACGTGTCGCCACGTGACCCTGGTCACGTGGGAACACGTGACTCTTTCTGAAGCCCATTTTCTTCAGCGTAGTCAGGAAACTGAACTTGACTTGATGATGCCTTTTAGGTGTCACGTGCCAACACGTGACCCCTTTCTGAAGCTTTTCCCAGAAGCTTTCCTGATTTTAAATCAGGAAACAAATGCCCCCACAGCGTTGTTCTCACGTGTCTGCACGTGAGTGCAACGCTGTCACCTCTTGTGACCGTTGGATCTGTTTTGGGAGTAGGATAGATGACTCGTCCTTTCAGAAGCGCTTTTACTTTTTCATCCTCTTCTTTTCAAACCTTTCTTTTAAGAGTTTGATTCTCATTCCCAAAGCTTAGTTTTCTGTTGTGTCTGTGCAGGGCCACTTTATCCTCCAATCGAAGGCTAGTGTTCACGTATTGCCCATGCAGGGCTCTGCTTGATAGGGACGTTTCATTTCCCCAACCTGATTCCAATGCGTCGTTGGATTTCATTTCCAACGCTCTCCCCTTCTTTCCGGGCTTTGAGAATCGTTCCACCATGCACAACGTTTTTTGTGCATAGCATTAAATGCTCCCCTTTATAACCTGAACCCATTCCTTGCTTCTTTTCTTCACAGAGAAATCCATTCATACCTTAAGGTGATCATCTTTGAGAACCCGATCAATCGCCATGGCTTGCGATCGTCCCCATGCTCGTCGACAACCATGGGAGGTGCCCCTTGAGGAGATAATTCCTCGCTTCGCTGCGCGGCTGGCGGATCCCCTTCTCACCGACGCTCAATGTGACACGGTGATGTACGAGCTACTGACCCGTCGGGGTTCTTCTCTTCCCATGGGCTCCATTTGGCTCCGGATGATCCTCCTGTCTGTGCTTGCCGACATACCCCCTCATCCGGCGGAGATGACTTCGGCGATCCTTGACGCGGCGGAGGACAAGCTTGAGTGCTTTCATGAGGCTTGTCTAATCACTCAAGCTCTGAAGGATCACTCAGTTCATTTACTGAGTCAGATAAGAGCTCGTCGGGCCGTCATGTCTGCTTTCGCTGATGAGCATGGCTCCAACCGGTGGGGAGCGACTCCTCGCGAAAACCGCCGTTTTGACGTGCTGGAGAAGGCAGAGAGGGAGTTGGAGAATTTTGTGCTTTGCTTTGTTAACCCTTGTATTTCTGACCCCTTGTTTGGTGATCTTTTCCCACCAATGTAATATGTCTGAATCAATGTACTCCTTTAATCATTGGTGGTTTGCATGCTTTCTGTTGAATTTTCATGCTTGTCAGATAGTCATATGTATGTCTCGCTTGCGTAAATGAGCTGTCTGTTTTTCTTTCATTACGAGCACCATCGTTACGTTGCATGCACATCAGTGCCTCAGGCAACATTTCCTTTTAAACATTCGTACAGTTGCAAATGCGTGCCTGATAGGATACAGATCAGAAACTTGCCACGTTATCTCCCGCATCTCGTGGTTTGTGCTGGCTTTAGATCGAGTATTGTTGTCGAAGGGAGGTTTATAAATGAAGACATATTCTTCCCTTCAATGGTGTGTCCCCTTTCTATTGAATGCGTTCTGCGGACAATTTATCTTGATCTCCTTGCAGGACAGCAATGGCTCAGGACTCAGGGTTAAGATCTGCTTCCTAAGGCTTTTGCATCTTATGAGCCACGAGGGTCTCATAAAGAGTTTTTCTCCCTTACAGGTCGTGAGGGCCTGCAAGTGCCGGATGTGATCATCCTTATCCGCGTTTCACGGAGTCAGGGACCTCTCAAGGTATCGTAGTTTAAAGACGTCACAGTCAAGGTTAAGGACCTCATAGTCCGTGGATTTAAGGACTCCACAGTCCGCTGTTAGTTTTAAGACATCGCGGTCAAGGTTAAGGACCTCATAGTCCGTGGATTTAAGGACTCCACAGTCCGGTGTTTGGTTGCAGGGACCCGTCACCTCTTTGAAAACGTTGAGGAATTACAACGCCAGGTATCAAAGGAGTGAAGAGATGTACCCTTAAACCAAGGCGAAATCCGTAGGGAATCGGGGGGTTGATCGTTAGTTTTAAGACATCACGGTCGAGGTTAAGGACGTCATAGTCCGTGGATTTTAAGGACTCCACAGTCCGGTGTTTGCTCTGGATGCTTCACACGGGTTCACTGCCGTGCTTGGCGAGGACCAGGCTCCGCTCTGGACGTTTTCCACGGGGTCAAAGAATGACGTTATCCGCGTTCCACGTGACCAGGAAGTTTGCACTAGATGCTTCACACGGGTTCACTGCCGCGTTAGGCGAGGACTAGGCTCCGCTCTGGATGCTTCGCACGGTTCACTGCCATGCTCTGCGAGGACCAGGATCCGCTCTGGACGTTTTCCACGGGGTCAAAGAGTGACGTTATCCGCGTTCCACGTAACCAGGAAGTTTGCACTAGATGCTTCACACGGGTTCACTGCCGCGTTAGGCGAGGACTAGGCTCCGCTCTGGATGCTTCGCACGGGTTCACTGCCATGCTCTGCGAGGACCAGGATCCGCTCTGGACGTTTTCCACGGGGTCAAAGAGTGACGTTATCCGCGTTCCACGTAACCAGGAAGTTTGCACTAGATGCTTCACACGGGTTCACTGCCGCGTTAGGCGAGGACTAGGCTCCGCTCTGGATGCTTCGCACGGGTTCACTGCCATGCTCTGCGAGGACCAGGATCCGCTCTGGACGTTTTCCACGGGGTCAAAGAGTGACGTTATCCGCGTTCCACGTAACCAGGAAGTTTGCACTAGATGCTTCACACGGGTTCACTGCCGCGTTAGGCGAGGACTAGGCTCCGCTCTGGATGCTTCGCACGGGTTCACTGCCATGCTCTGCGAGGACCAGGATCCGCTCTGGACGTTTTCCACGGGGTCAAAGAGTGACGTTATCCGCGTTCCACGTAACCAGGAATTTTGCACTAGATGCTTCACACGGGTTCACTGCCGCGTTAGGCGAGGACTAGGCTCCGCTCTGGATGCTTCGCACGGGTTCACTGCCATGCTCTGCGAGGACCAGGATCCGCTCTGGACGTTTTCCACGGGGTCAAAGAGTGACGTTATCCGCGTTCCACGTGACCAGGAAGTTTGTACTGATTGTATCCGCATTTCGCGGGATGGAGGCTTGACTGTTGGCGATATGTATACCACCGAGCCATGGAACTGGGAGCTGCCGCTGCTCTGTTTTGTTTGAAGTCATGTCCGTTGTTACGAGACGAGTGTTGAGACGATCTCCAGGTCTCCTTTGGCCCGTCGAGATTTGGCTTCTTCTTCTTTGGTGAAACCTGGGGGAAGGAGTACGACTCCTTCTTTGTTTGCGCCCCTGGATTGTGTACAGGGATTGTTGTAGTATCACCTGTAGGGCAAAAAGGTTTCATTTTTCCATCATTTCTTTTATTCTTTCCGCGATGCTCTATCATTTCAGCTTTTTATATCGCGAAGGTCGCGATTGCCCAATCATTTCGGCTATTTTTCGCGGTGCCCAATCATTTCGGCTATTTGTTTTATTTTTACTCGCTGCTTTTTTATTGCGAGTTGCCCCATCATTTCGGCTATTTTTCGCGGTGCCCAATCATTTCGGCTATTTGTTTTATTTTTACTCGCTGCTTTTTTATTGCGAGTTGCCCCATCATTTCGGCTATTTTTCATGCATACATTTTTACTTGCTGCTTTTTATTGCAAGTTGCCCCATCATTTCGGCTATTTCGTAGGCATGTGTGGCTTGCTAGCTTTTTCGCCGCAAGCTCGGATTTTGGACACCGATTTCGGCATCAGCATCGCTGCAACTGGGATGTTGCCAGGAGCGAATCATCATTTGCCTCTGTCGATGTTGAACAAAGGTGGCTTAGCAAACAGGGTTAAGGTCCTGTCGACTAAGGCTTTTGACTTCATGAGCCGTAAGGGTCTCACAAAGGTATTTCTCCCTACAAGTCGTGAGGATCTTGCACGTGTATTTTCTCCTTAGGGATCGTGAGGATTCCTAAGTGTATGTTCCTCTGTAAGTCGTAAGGATCCTACAAGAGGGTTTTCTCCTTATGGGTCGAGAGGACCTACAAGGGTTGGACTTTGCTGGGGAAATGTTTATTCGCGCCCGTGGATTGTATACAAGGGTCAGTATTGAGCCTCTTGTAGGGCAATATCGGAGGTTGTGGGGGATTTTCTTAAGAACAGGTTCAGGTTTCTGTAACTTAAGACTTTCAAATCTCATGAGCCGTGAGGGTCCCATAAGAGAATTCTCCTTACGAGTCGTGAGGATCTCGTAAGTGTATTTTCTCCTCAGGAATCGTGAGGATCCCTAAGTGTGCTGCTCCTTTGTGAGTCGTAAGGATCTCACGCAGGTGGTTTCTCCTTACAGGGTCGAGAGGACTCTGTAAGTGTCCTTTAACGAGGTTGCGCCCTTTCAGGTTTTCACAAACACTCGCCGGTAGTCCTGCTGTTTTTACTCACGGAGCCCTTTCGGGTTTTCATCCGTGCCCATTTTGCTTATGGACATACCGTTTTTTTTATTTATATCATTTTTACTCTTCTCTTTTTTTTTTACAAGGTCGCGCCCTTTCGGGTTTTCACGAACACTTGCCGGCAGCCCTGCTGTTTTTACTCACGGAGCCCTTTTCGGGTTTTCATCCGTGCCCATTTTGCTTATGGACATACCGTTTTTGTTTTTTTTTATCATTTTTTTTTTATTTATCCATCTCGTCAACCTAAGGACGTTGCGGTGGTAGTTTAGGGACGTTTCGGTCCGTCGATAGTTTAAGGACGTTTCGGTCCGCTGTTAGTTTAAGGACGTTTCGGTCCGACGATAGTTTAAGGACGTTTCGGTCCGACGATAGTTTAAAGACGTTTCGGTCCGCTGTTAGTTTAAGAACGTTTCGGTCCGACGATAGTTTAAGGACGTTTCGGTCCGCTGTTATAGGAAGGCCGGCTGCTGCTTGTAAAGTCTGAGCCTAAGAAGATAGCGAGCGGACATAGTCGTCGTCATCCATCATTGACCCAGGCTGCAGCTTATTAAGCATGGTATTTCTTCAAGAAGCGGCCGTTTACTGGCCTGAAAGGCCTTTCACCGTGCATGTCCATGAGTAGGTAGGCTCCACCCTGGTAGACCTTGTCTATGATGTACGGGCCTTCATAGTTTGGCTCAAATTTTCCCCGCTTGGCGCGATTGGGGATCATAGGTCTTTTGACCACTAGTACGAGTTCGCCTGGGCGGAATGTCCTCGGCCTGGTCAATCTTTCGTAAGAGCGCGTCATCTTTGCTTTGTAGGCTTCTAGATGTTGTTGCGCTATGAGCCGGGTTTCATCGAGGGCGTCAAGCTCCTCAAGCCGAAGGTGAGCATTTTCTTCGTTCGTCAGCTCGTGGTGGACTGCTACTCGTAGAGAGGGTAACTCTATCTCAAGGGGGAGAACTGCTTCCGTCCCAAATACCAACGCGTACGGTGTTGTGTTCGTGGCCGTCTTGAATGTAGTTCGATAAGCCCAAAGGGCTTCTTGCAGCCTTTCGTGCCAGTCCCTCTTATTCCTGGAGACGGTCTTTTTTATGATCTTCGTCAAGGTCTTATTGAAAGCCTCGGCTAGACCGTTAGCTCGTGGGTTGTAAACTGAAGAATATCTCCAGTCTATATTGTGCTGCTGTGCGAAGCGGCTAATCTTATGGCTTCGGTAGGCCGGCCCATTATCGGAGATAATCCGTCGTGGAGTTCCGAACCGATAGATGACTTGCGTCTTGAAGAAATGGAGGATATTCTCCGTCTTCACTTCCTTCAGTGGTACTGCTTCTGCCCATTTGGAGAAGTAATCAGTTGTCGCCAGGATAAAGCGGTGTCCCCGGGATGATGCTGGCTCAATGGGGCCGACTATGTCAGTCCCCCACATCTCGAATGGCCAGCTGGCCACCGTTGGGTGTAGTGGATTCGGATGTTGGTGGATGAAGTCTCCATGGATCTGGCATGAGTGGCATTGCTTCGCATACTCGAGGCAGTCCTGGATCATCGTGGGCCAGTAGTAACCCATCCGTTTAATTTTTAACTTCATCTTTGGGCCCGCTTGATGAGAACCGCAAAGCCCGTCATGAACTTCCTGAATGACTCTTTCTGCTTCGTCAGGTCCTAAGCATCTCAGCCATAGAGAATCAAACGATCTCTTGTATAGAATATCGTTGACGAAAGCGAAAGATAAAGCTCGTTTCATGAGCTGATGTCTTGAGGACGCCTCTTTGGGCATTCGGTGGGACTTAAAGTAGTCTATGAAGACTTCCCTCCAGTCCTCAGCCTTCTCACGGTCTTTTATTTGTAGGGTCGCTTGCTCAATCGCTCCCTTTTCTTTATATAATTCCGGAGGTATTTCTGCCGGGGCGAGCACTCGACGGCTTTGTACTATGATTCTGACGTCATCGAGGTTCTCGTCGGCCAGTTCTTTAGCGAGTTTGGCCAATGCGTCTGCTTTGCTGTTCTCTGCGCGCGGTATGTTCTCTAGAATATAGAAGGGGATCTGGGCCAACAGTTGTTGCACCTTTTCGCCGTACTTCACCAATTCTGGTTTGCACGTTTGGTAGTCACCATTTACTTGGCTAATGACCAGCTGAGAATCTCCGTATATGAGGAGGTCTTCAATTCCCATGTTGATGGCGATTTCGAGGCCTGCTATCAGAGCTTCGTATTCGGCTTCATTGTTTGTCCTTGACTCCGTTAAGGAGAAGGCGAAGCGCATTATTCCTCCTTGTGGAGTTGCAAAGATAAGGCCTATCCCCGATTTGATGATCGGGCTACCCTGTTTCTGTTTCTTTATGGAGGACGCTCCATCAAAATAGAGTTCCCATCGTGTGCTTCCACCGCCAATTGCATCAAATGCATGCTCATCCGGCAAATCACAGTTCAGAGGAGAGTTGGTCGGTATCGGGTGCTCGGCGAGGAAGTCGGCAATGGCCTGGCCCTTCACTGCCTTGAGGGGTTGATATGTTATCGAGAACTCCATCAAGAGCAAGGCCCATTTAGCGAGTCTTCCCGTCAATATAGCCTTTGACATCAGGTATTTAAGGGGGCCCACCTTCGAAATGAGGCGGACTTCATGTGCCAACGCATAGTGCCTGAGCTTCGTTATTGCAAAGATTAATGCCAAGCAATGTTTTTCGATGGGCGAGTAATTGCTTTCTGCCCCCAGCAGCACTCGACTTAAGTAGTAAAGTGCTCTTTCTTTCCCCTGATCATTCTCCTGTGCCCATAATGCGCCCAAAGAACCTTCAAGGGCGGCCGTGTAAAGAATGAGAGGCTTTCCTTTCACTGGGGCAGCCAACACCGGCGGATTTTGCAAGTATTGTTTGATCTCGTCTAGTGCACCTTGACATTTGTGATTCCAAACGAACGGGGTTCCCTTTTTCATCAGGTGGCTGTAAGGACGGCATTTGCCCGAAAGATTAGCGATAAACCGCCGGATGTATGCGAGCTTCCCTTGGAGAGACCGCAACTGCTTGAGGGTTTTTGGCGGAGGCATTTCCATGATCGCTTTAATCTTTGACGGATCTATTTCAATACCTCTGTGTCGAACGATGAATCCCAGAAATTTGCCCGAGGAGACTCCAAACGCGCATTTGAGGGGATTCATTTTTAAATTATATTGCCGAAGGCGTTGAAATACGGTTTCGAGATGCTTTAAATGCTCTTCGTATGACATGCTCTTCACTACGAGGTCATCGATATAGCATTCGACGATGTCGTGTATGAGATCGTCGAAGATTTTTGTCATGGCCCTTTGATAGGTGGCGCCAGCGTTCTTTAGACCAAAGGGCATAACCTTGTAGCAGAATATGCCCAAAGGAGTCCGGAAAGCGGTGTGCTTCTGGTCTTCGGGATGCATCTTTATCTGATTGTATCCTGATGAACCATCCATAAAGGAGAAGACCTCGTGAGTGGATGTGTTATCTATCATTAGCTCGGTTACCGGCACCGGGAAATCGTCCTTTGGGCATGCTTTATTGAGATCCCTGAAATCCACGCATATGCGCACTGTTCCATTCTTCTTCATTACCGGGACGATATTGGCGATCCAGTCGGGGTATTGGACTTCTTGGATAAATCCGGAATCGATCAACTTCTTGACTTCGGCGTTGATGCTCATCTCCAGCTCAAGTCGCATCCTCCTTGGCGCCTGCTTGACTGGCTTGATATCCGGGGATATTGCTAATCTATGCACCGCAATCTCCGGATCCAATCCTGGCATCTCGGAGTAGTTCCACGTGAAGCAGTCTTTATGCCGTAGGAGCACGTTCTTTAACGCGGCCACCTTTTCCTCGGATAACAGCTCGCTGACAAATGTCGGCCGCGGGTCGTCTGCCGATCCCAGCTCGATCTTCTTGAGGTTATCTGCGGTAGTATGTATACCGTCTTCCAGTTCTTTCGGAGCGGGCGGGAATTCTGAGATCAACTCATCATTGCTGTTCTCGAAGCACCGGGGAAGGTCATCTTCGTTCTCGGGCTCTTCTTTTAATATCGTAATCATATAACAGGTGCGAACTCGCTCCCAAGACTGAGGCGGATCCGGTTCTGCTCTTGTGGTTTTGGGCTCGTGCTTTTGCGGCGGCGTCACTTTCCAACCGTCGGATAAAGCGAATCTACCCCGTCGGTACTGGTCCTCGACCCAGTTCTTAAAGGTGAAGCAGTCTTCGGTAGGATGTCCTATGGCTCGGTGATAAGAGCAATAACTCGGATGAGAGACCTTGCTAGCTTGCTCAGGATGTCTAGACTCTGGAAGCGTGATCATTTGATGTTTTATAGCGAGGTTGAGCAGCCTTTCCGTCTTGTCTCGGGGGAAGGAGTACGCTCGACTCATCTTCTTCATGAGGGACAAGCCCGAGCCGCTTCTTGATTTATTTCCGTCTCTGCGTCGGGCCTTTCGTACAACGGATTGACGAGGATAAGCGTGTTTGTCTTTTGTAGCACGTTGAGATAGACGTTGCGTCCTGGCCTTCTCGTAGATGGCCATTTCGCGGTTGTGGTCTTCCCGAGCTTTCTGATCCACCTTCCTGATAGGCTTGCCCATTCGCTCTTCAAACGACGGACTTGGCGCTTCGATCGCGGGGTCTAGTTTTGATGAGGGGTCGGCCTCTCCTGACAGGGCGTCCTCTTCTTCATCAAAGGTAAATATAGCGTAGCTGCTGTGGGTTCGCCCTCGTTTTCCGGTTCTCGCGTACCCAAGCCCAAGTGTTTCCATTTTCCCATTGGGCAATTTGCGCTGAGTCCCGGGGACATCCCAAATCCTGTTATAGAACCGAGCCTGCCGCACCGTCTGTCTTAAAGGTACTCCTTGGCGCTTCAATAACTTCTTCAATCCATTTGTATAGTATCTAGGCAGACGGATGGGTTGGAGCCTGTCAAGTATAACATCCGCGCCGTGCCAGATCTCTTTCTCCACCTTCGACTCTGAGGATTGGTAGAATAGGATCACCTTCTCACCCCTTCGCCTGGGAGGGACGTAAAATGTTTGCAGGTCTTGCACGCTGTGAGCTTGAAGCGCGTCGAGATCCTTATAGTGTTCTTGCGGTACCATGGTGATTTGCAGACTATGGTCCTCGCAAAGGGGTGCCTGTATTGACAGCCGACTGGAGAATACGGCGTTAACCTCGTCCTCCGAATCACTCCCGAAGACCGGTATGGGGGTGGGCGCCCCCAGGTTGTTGCGTTGGGATGGCCCTGTATACACTATTTCCTCCTCTTCTTCAGTATCGCTCCCAAAAACGGGAATGGTGGCGGCGGCTTTGTCCTCTGGGTCGCGACACCTTTCTGTATCTTCGAAATCTGGCAAAAAGTATTTCGCGTCTTCGTATTTGCGAACTTCGTTTACAGAAAACGGGTTCAACTCGCCTGTTACGGTGTACTCGAAACCATCCTTGAAGTACTTCATACACTGATGTTGCGTAGAAGGGATGATGTTGTACTCGTGTAGCCAAGGACGACCGAGCAAGGCGTTGTAGCAGGTCTTGGCGTCAATGACATGGAATTTGATGTCTGTGACGAGAAGTCCGAAGCGTAACGCCAGTATTACAGATCCGAGAGTCCGTGACGATTGAGAGTCGAAACCGGAGATAGTAATTTTGTCACGAGCGAGGTGTTGCACACTCATGCAGATTTCCTTCAACACCCGAACATTAAGGAGGTTAACGGAGGATCCATTATCCACCAGGATCTTGCCTATCTTGATGTCATGGCAGTATCCAGAGACATATAGGGGGCGGTTGTGGTCGCACGTCCCGAGAAGGAGGTCCTCATCACCGAAAGTGACATCGGCCGTATGCACTTCCTCCAGTTCATCCTTCATCCTTTCAGTGGCGAAGAAGGCTTGGAATTGCTCGGGTTCTTGTAACGCCTTAATTAGTGAGTCTCGCGCTTCTTTCGATAATAGGAGGGCATCAAGAATGCTAAGCTGAGAAGGTAGCTTCCTTAGGTGCGCGAGGATGTTATAGTCTACCTTACCCTTTTTGGGAGGGTTTTTGGTAGTTAGCTCTTTTGTGACCTGGTCATCTAGAGTGATATCTTCAATGACCTTTTCCTTTCCCTTATCTTTTCGGCCGACGGGCCCGAGATTCTTTTCTGGGAGCGTGCGATTGCGCAGCTGGATGTTCTCGCAGATCTCCGATTCCTCCTCCTTCCCCGAGAAAGATTCTTTAAAGAGAGGGCCCAGAGCCATTTCTTCATCAGAGTCGCTCCCAAAGGTGAGAACTTGTGACTCCCTGGCGTTAACCATGCAACAGTTGCCAGTCGTTATGTTGTGCCCATTGACAGTGCTTCTTCGCTCCCGACGGATCTTGCGTTTCATGCGCTTAAAATGTTGCTGACGAACAACATATCCTTGCCACCATATCTTAAAGGTGTCGCACTCCTCCGTGGGATGTGAGATTTTCCGATGATATGTGCAATAGTCAGGGTGCGTCTCTACCCCATCGTGTGTGTTTCCTTCCGAGGGCGGTAGCTTCATCCCCATTGACATGGCTTTGTTGAACCTTTTTCTCGTCTTGAATATCTTCTTGTCTACCTCGGATACTTTTCGCTCTGGCGGAGGTAGTTCAACTCTTCCGTTCAGTCGCCCGCATTTGGCTCTTTCCGACGTGGTCATTTCACGCTCCTGGTCCGCTTTACATTTTAGACGAATCTCGTCTAGAAAAGCGTCGATCATTTCGTCTGTTGGCCATGGACGCTCTGGTACAGGCTCTGCCTCCATCTTCTTAGTGCCGGGAGTTTTCCCATCATCGGTAAACGAGTGGGAGATTACGTTACAACTCGCCACATATCCTTCGGATTCATCCGACGAGCTCTCTCCCTTATCTTCCTCTTGAAAGATATGGTTGAGGAACTCTTGCAGTGTGACAGGAGTTCGCGCCTTTTGATTGTATTCTTCCAGCGCGTCGATTTGCTTCTGTAAGTTCGTGTGCTCGTTTCCAAGCTTCACGGACTTCTTGGATTTCTTCTTCTTTTTCTTCGAAGATTTTGACGGTTGGACGTGAGTATTTGGGCTCTTATCGTTAGTCTTTATAATTGGGCGGGGCTTCAACATTCCTTTGATAATTTGAGGTTCAAGAGGGTCCTTCCATTCGATCGCAGGGCACGCATGAAGGTCTTTCAGCATTCTTTTGGTTTTAGTTGATAGCACGACCTCCCATGGAGCTTCTTCAATACAAGAACATGTTGCCCCCGGTGTATCCGCTTTCCTAGGAGCATGCGGCTGTGGTGGGTTCACCTTCCACTTTTCGGACAGTACAAACTTCCCCTGGAGGTATTGGTCTTCAATCCATCCTTTGAAGACGAAGCAATCTTCAATCGGATGGCCTACCGTTTGATGGTAAGGGCAGTAGTTGGAGTCATTCACCTCGGTGGGTTGCGGCGGTCGCCTTGGATTTGGTAGGTTTATAAGCCTGTTGCGTATCGCCAGCTCGAATAACCGCTTCGTCTTGTCTCGCGGGAACGAGTAGGGACACTTCATTTTCTCATTATAGTACCGGCGTCTTTCCTCCAGTTGATCCGCCGATTTCGGGACGTTAGGTTGCTGTTGGGCGTTCGCGACGAAGGTTGCCCTTCCTTTACCCTTGTCATTCCGCGGTTCCGATTTCGGGGGAGATGGTCTATGACCCATCTGGTCCATCTGAGCCAACTTGTCGATTAAAGCCTGGAATGTGGTTGGCTTAAAGAACATCATGAACTGGGAGATAGTTGCGTGGGGGTCTAGGGTTCCCACGAACATGCCCACCGCAGGTGCTTCCTCGATGCGTTGCTCACATCTCGACCACAAGTTCCGCCAGCGTATAGCGTACTGGACCCAGGTTTCGCCCGGCTTTACCCTGGCGTTAATAAGTGCGGTTATTGGAGTGCGTTCGCTGGCACTTGCAAATCGCTGAGTGAACAACAACTCCATTTCAGCGAACGTTTTAATGGAATCGTTCGGGAGTTCTGAATACCATTCGAACGCTGTTTCTGATAAGCTGCCCACGAACTGGCGAAGCAACAATTTATCGTCACCGCCGGTGTTACCGCAGAGGGCCCGGAACTGGGCAACATGTTGATGGGGATTGCCGGTCCCTTTATACACATGGAATTTCGGTATCGTATAGCCTTGCGGGTATTTGATTTGATCATACCAGCTCGGATACGGCCGCCCCGTTTTCACGACTTGACCAGCTGCCTCAGTCGCATGATGAACTCGGATTTGCTGGGCTATGTAGTCAGCTAAGTCAGCCTTAGAGATTGCCTCCTCCTTGGCCATTGAAAGGGCTGGTGGTGGATTTGACGTTTCTCCTCGGTCGTCTTCAAGAACGATCGGGGGATCCTCGGCGGGTGAGTCCTGCTGGATCATCATTCCTATCACGTCTTGAAAGAGAAGGCCCATCCGTTGTATGTTGGATGCTTGTTCAGCAGCCTCTTTGTCCCTTCTCTCCAGTGTCCGGCGAAGGAATTCAGCGTCTGTTTCTTCCTCCCGGCGTGCGTCTGAGGACATTTCTGGGTTTTCTTTTGGTCCGGTGAGGGCGGCCATAGCATTCATCATTTCTTGAAGCTTTTGTTGCTGCTCCTGGGCTTTCGTCACGGATCGGGTTAGGGGTCGGTGGCCCGTGGAAGTGCGGCTTTCCTCTTTCCCAAAGGCCATGTAGACAGTGTGCACCACCATGCCCCCAGACTCAGGGCGTCTGGGTTTAGTGCTTTCAGTCGTCGCTACTTGCTGTGAGGTCCTCTTTGGCCTCCTCCTTTTGTGAGTCAGTTGATCACCGGCTTTTTGGGGCTTAGCTTGGTGACTGGCTTCAGGTTGGATTTTCAGCTTCTTGTGCTGGCGGGAGAAGTTTGGATCGATGATCGAGTCTCGGGCCTGCCGCCAAGCCTTATAGATTTTGGAAGACAGCCGTTGAGGAGATCGGGGCTGTTCGGGTTTTGTTTCCTCAACCTTTTTCAATGAGGGAGGAGACCTCTTCAGTACTGCCGTGGGGGAATTCCTTCGCACCTTATTTAGCATTTCAAAGCTGTTCCGAGTTGAAACAGCAGCATTGACCTCTGCCACCGGGGCCGCTGGAGTCAGCCCGGAGGGAGAGTTGCCCCCAGCCTTCCTTACTCGGCGCCAATGGCGACGTCGAGCGCGTCGAGCGGGTGGCGTTGGGTCAGCAGTAAGAATGGTTCCTTCTTGCCCCCTGTGTGGATGGAGGGTTGTTGTTGGCGTTAGCCTATCGAAGACCGATATCCTCTGGGAAGCGGGAGCAAAGGCCGGAGCCGTCAATCTTGTAAAGACTGACTTTTTGGCTGGAGAGGTCGCCTTGGCGATTTCGGGAACGGGAACGGCCACTTTCTTAAAAGCAGCCTTCTCTGAGATTGTAGGCCCCGTGATGAGCTCGCAGGATTCCTGGCCCAATCTAGAGAAGACCGAGGCATCGACGTTGGGCGACTCGTTGAGAGGAGCCGCGGCAGGGGTAAGACGATCAAAGACCGACTTCCCGAGAGTTTTCTTCATCAGCACTGGAGCGGTAAAGTTTGTCGGCGGGATCATAGTCCCAAAGAACAATCCTGTGGTGGCGCGAGTGACTTGTTCCACTGGCATTGTGAATAGCGAAGCAGCTTGGGGTCCATAGGCTATACCTCCTGGCGAGGCAGAGCGTCGGCTGAAATTGCCATCTGAGCAGTTGGAGGATTTCGCAGGGGTGGAAGCCATCGATCCTTTGCTTTCTGCAATAAGCGAGATGCCAATTCTCAGTACCTTGAAATCCAAGGGCAACTATTAGCGAACCGCGATTGGTTCGCGAATCACGACACACGAAGTGTGGAGTGGAAAGAGGAAAAGGTCCCACCGGGCGTGCCAGAATCTGTTCCCCTCCGAACGGCGGCCGGGACGTCGGGATGTCTGAGGCGTTAGGTTCGGGGCAGATGCTAATTGGTGCTATCCGTCCACCTCTCCGAAGATGCCAAGTTGATTTATGGCACCATATATCGAAGGTTTAAACGGATGCGACCGATGTAGCAGACTTCGTCAGATTCCCCCTCATTTGAGGGGTTTTTTGATTGTGGGGACGCTCTTCCCTGCAGGCGCAAGCCCCTGCAGTTAATTACGCTACCGCATTGCGGTAACAACTTTCTCCTTCTCCAGATGGTCACTTCGTGTCGTGGGTGTTTGTTTTATTGCCCGTGGATTGTTTACGGAGACTGAGTTATGTCGTCGCCCGTAGGGCGTGGACTGGTCCAAATCCGCATTATCTTAAATTTGGGTTTGGGGGGGGTTTGGTTTGAGGATGCGTCAGCCCTACTCGAGGCTAAGATCAACTCAAACGTTTGTTAAGGATACGTTAGTCTAACTTTGTGACTAAGATCAACTTAACGGGATCGTTTAGATCCGATAAAAGAGCGTTTGGGCTCTAATGTTCCAGTTTAGGGACATAGTGGTCCATCGTCTGTATGGCTGTCGGGACCCATCACCTCTCTGACGACGTTGAAGGATTACAACGACAGATGCCAGAGGAGTTCAGAGATGTACCCTTGAGCCGGAGTTAATTTGGGGGATTCGTAGTCCAGTATGTTTGAGGGTCTAAGGACGCGTTAACCATCTCCAAGGCTAAGATCAACTTAGACGGGGCCGTTTAGGTCCAACAAAAGAGCATAAGAAAGGGCTCTATTGTTCTAGTTTTAGGGACATCGCGGTCCGTGGGTAGTTTAAGGACATTGCGGTCCGTGGGTAGTTTAAGGACATTGCGGTCCGTGGGTAGTTTAAGGACATTGCGGTCCGTGGGTAGTTTAAGGACATTGCGGTCCGTTGTTAGTTTTAAGACATCTCGGTCAAGGTTAAGGACGTCGTAGTCCATGGGTTTAAGGACCCCACAGTCCGGTATGTGCTCTGGATGCTTCACACGGGTTCACTGCCGTGCTTAGCGAGGACCAGGCTCCGCTCTGGATGCTTCACACGGGTTCACTGCCGTGCTCTGCGAGGACCAGGATCCGCTCTGGACGTTTCCCACGGGGTCAAAGAGTGACATTATCCGTATTCCACGTGACCAGGAATTTGTATGAGTTTAAGGACCCCACAGTCCATATCATGGGTGGTCGTCGGGACCCGTCACCTCTTTGAAGACATTGAGGGATTACAATGCCAAGTATCAAAGGAGTGAAGAGATGTACCCTAGAACCGGAGTGGCTTGAGCAGCCCCTGGCCCAATTTGAGGTCAGGACTGATTAATCATGTTATGAGCCCATTGGCCCAATTAGTCACGAATTGAGGACTTATGGCCAGCTTGGGCTAAGTCCCATCATGTCTGGAATATTGATTCCTTGTGAGTCCATCGAGGGAGAAGCTTTGCCTCCATCCCTTTAGCCAATTGGGCTATAGACTAGTGTTAAACACTTCAAAGCAATCAGTGTTGAACACTGGGAATGAGTTTGACAAGTTAGTGTTTAACACTAGAAGAATAATTGGTGTTAAACACCAGCAACAAGGCCTTGAAATGATCATAAGCACTAAAACAGCTCAGTGTTAAACACTGGCAATGGGGATCTTAAATTAGTGCCGAATATTAAAACAATTAATATTGAACACTACGAACAAAATTCTTTAATTAGTGTTGAACACTAAGGCCCGATAGCACTTCAATACTGGATTCGAGAGTTTTAACTTAGTGTCAAACACTACAGCAAGAACGGTCACGTGGCCCCACGTGAGAGTGCCTTCCCTTCAATGATTCTGCCGAAATTACTGTGTCTTTGATAGCGTCACGTGTTAGCACGTGACGGGCATTCAAATGCCTATGTGTTAAGGCTCCTGCTGAAAGTCACGTGTGTCACGTGGGGTGCTGCCTCAAAGGGGCTTTCTGTAGGGCTTTTGGGGGGGGTCACGTGGTGACACGTGACCCTGCCTCAATGCTGTTTTTTGGAGGATCTGTTGCTCCTCTTTCAGGAATTAAATTCCTCGAACTTTTAATTTCAGAGGAATTAAATTCCTATTTCCTTTTGAAGGCTTATATTCTGGAACAGAGTTTAAATCTGAGTTTTCTGTGGGAATTAAATTCCTTGTTTATGCGAAGAACCGAATAGGGTTAAACCCTAAAAGCTTTTAAGGAATTAAACTCCCCTTTTCTGAGGATTATGATTAAAGGAATTAAATTCCCACTGTTTCGACAAAACTATGTTCTTGATTAGGGTTCAACCCTGTTTCTTTTTGTTTTGAAGGAATTAAATTCCCATAATACAGGGTCGAACCCTAACTTTACTTAGGAGGAATTAAATTCCTATAGTTCTATGAGAGTTAAATTCTCATACTTGCATTCCTTCTCTATGTTTTGGATCTGCATGGCAGGATCTCGACCCATTGAGAATTAAATTCTCAACCTTAAGGGGAGATGTGCACTTTGCAGATCCTCTATCAAAGAGGGAGGAGATATGCTCTCTCGTTTTATGCCTCAGAGTTAAACTCTGTTGAGAATTAAATTCTTTTTCTTTCCAAAAGGCTTTCCCTTTCTTACCTAGGGTTTTTTGCAGAAGATCTGAGTCTTTTTCAAGTATCAAAGCTCTTCTCCTTTTCTCTTTTCTTCTCTGCGTATGTATATATTTCTCTGTGTCTTTTGGCTCCTATTTATAGGAGAAGCAGCCGAATCAATCAGTTTTTGACGAATCTTCATTGATATTTGATTTGCATTCATCATTCATTTTGGGCCGTTGGATGATTAGGTGAATTTTATTCACCATTGGATTTTAAATCCAGAGATTCTCCCTTGCTATTTTGGTTAGATTTAAAGGGGAAATCTTTCCAAACCCGAGATTTTCCATAGATAGATGATATTTAATCATCTCTGAATCTTTAATTTGATTGGTCCCAAATAATTACTTTCCTTTGGAAAGATTCGAATTTCCTTCAGAATTTAATTCTGTCGTCAAAAATGGGCTTTGAAAGCCGGTCACGTGTGACCACGTGACCCATGGTCACGTGTAGACACGTGACCCTCTTTGGAATGAAGAATCCTCTTCCTTTCTGCGCTATCTTCCGGTTGCTGTTGTAGCCATCACGTGCTACCACATGACTCCTGGTCACGTGTGAGCACGTGACCCTTGTTTGAACTCTCTTTCTTCGGTTCTTTTGGAGCACGAGTCTGCTGCCTTGAACGTCACGTGCCAACACGTGACCCTGGTTACGTGGAGGCACGTGACCTCTTCTGAAGCCTTTTCCTAGACTTGATCAGGAAACTTGTGTGCCTTTGACGCTCGCATTTAAATGTCACGTGTCGCCACGTGACCCTGGTCACGTGGGAACACGTGACTCTTTCTGAAGCCCATTTTCTTCAGCGTAGTCAGGAAACTGAACTTGACTTGATGATGCCTTTTAGGTGTCACGTGCCAACACGTGACCCCTTTCTGAAGCTTTTCCCAGAAGCTTTCCTGATTTTAAATCAGGAAACACCTAGGATGTGCAATAATCCGCACCATCCATTAGTGGGTCCCCTAACGAGAGTTGTAAATGCGTAATTGCCAAGGATTTCAAAATACCGATCAAAAGAAACTCGTTTTGTAAAGGTGTGATATTTTAATGAAAAAGTTATTTTTTAAATTAGCTCTATGTTTAGAACATCGTTCTATATAACCATAGTGTGCATGTGGGGGAGGGGGGTAAGACGTTACCCTGTGAAGTTTTCCTAAAGGTATCTTTTTAATGATTATTGAAATGAGGGTTATACTAAAGTTTATGGTATTTTAATGAAAAAGTTCATTATATGTTTGTTTCACATGAAATTTCGGTTAAACTAAAAACCAAATGATGGGAAATAAGGTTAAGATTAATATAGGATGTTAGTTTGATCTAAGTTGCTTATCAAGCGGAATACAAAAATTAAAAAGAAGATTACATCGGAGATAACTCCACTTTTATTGATTTGTTTGAGAAATTTGTTTTGAGGTGGAAAAAAATAGAGATGAAGGGACTTACAGTTTTAGGTGGTTAGTAAGAGAACGAAGAAGCTCTCGGGGGTCATAGTTTCGTCGAAGATACTCCGCTTGTCGAGTTTAGCTTGCTACTCCACTTGGGGTGCTTAACTCCACTTGATATTTAGAGAGTTTGAGAGAATTTTTGTTAGAATTTTCAGAATGGGGAAGAGCTAGGGTATAGGGTGGTATTTATAGTGAAGAATTAGGATTTGTGAATTTAAAATATAGATTAAAAGAATTTAAATGGTGTTAAATGATGAATTGAAGTGTCTCTATTTAATTGCAAGAAAATCAAACGGTGCAGGGGAGTTAAGGGGAGTCGAAGGGACAAGTGTGCAAAGCACGGAGGCAAATGAGCTCCTCTTGACCGTCGGCGCAGGCCCAAATGAAGAAACGGGCGGTCGAGATTTGGTGATCTGCCTCGAGATTTGTGTCATGTGTCAAGTTGGGTATGTACACCCCATTGCGCATGTTTATTGTTTCTGAAACTTTTCGTTTCTCCGTGTATTGCACGTGCAACTCTTGGGCTTCCGAAAAATTAGAAAGAAAAATCCTAAAAAATAATTGGGTGTGATGGGATTCGAACGCACGGGCTATGTCGCAGCAGTGTGGAGGCTTTACTAGTGAGTTACAAGTTATTTTTTGCTTTTATTTAAAAAAGTAACTTTTAACTCTTACACAGGCTGTAATACCCTTTACAAGAAATTTCTGTACAGTGATTTCGGAGTCGTTACATTCTACCCTCCTTACAAAAATTTTGTCCTCGAAATTTACAATTACATAGGGACTCATTTTCAAAAAGGTAAGGGTATCATGTACGCATATTTTCTTCTCTTTCCCAAGTTGATTCTTCTGGCGAATCCTTTCTCCACATCACTCGGACCAAGTTTACTTTCTTATTCCGTAATGTATTCACTTTTTGGTCCAGGATCTCAACTGGTTGTTGCTCGTAACTTAGGTCAGTCTGTACCGTGAGCTCTGAGTGATCGAGTATATGGCTGGGGTCACTCACATATTGTCGTAGTTGGGATATATGGAACACGTTGTGCACTCATTCCAACGAGGGTGGTAGTGCTAAACAGTATACCACTTCTCCAACTCGTTCGAGTATGTCGAACAGTCCTATGTATCTTGGATTTAACTTACTCTTTTTACCAAAATGTATCACTTCTCTGTTTGGAGAGATCTTCAAGAATACATGTTCTCTGGGTTGAAACTCTAAGTGTCAACGCTTTTCATCTGCCCAATACTTCTGTCAGTTTTGGGCTATTCGTATCCTTTCCCTGATCGTGCGAACCACGTCCATAGTTGCTATGATCATCTCTGGTCCAAGAAGTTCACGATCTCCAACGTCCTCCCAACTCAACGGAAAACAACATTTCCGTCCGTAGAGTGCTGCGAAAGGTACCATCCTAATACTGCCTTATAGACATTGTTGCATGAAAACTCCACCAGGTGCAGGTGATCTTCCCACGAACCTCCGAAATCTAACTTACAAGCTCTCAGCATATCTTCTAATATCTGAATTGTTTGCTCGGACTGTCCGTCTGTTTGTGAATGGTACGACGTGCTGAAATTCAGACTCATTCCTAGGCTAGCTTGCAGACTTTGCCAGAACTGTGATCGGAATCTTGTATCACGATCGGAGACGATGCAAACAGGTACTCCATGTAATCTCACAATCTCCTGCATGAGTTTATGGGTATCAAGTATAGTACATCTTGAAGGTTTTAAATCATACTTTAGATTTTTACTCACCTCCATGTACTTCCTTACCAACGTCTCAGTTGACTGGCCAACTCTGAATGGAATAAAGTGAGCCGACTTGGTGAGTCGATTCACAATAACCCAAATTGCATCGTTACCCTTCGTGCTGCGAGAGAGAGCATTCACGAAGTCCATGGTAATGTGCTGCCATTTCCATTCTGGGATTGGTAATGGCTGAAATAGACCAGCAGTTCTGTGATATTCAGTATTCACTTGCTGACATACTAGACGCTTGGCTATGCCTCTTGCTACTTCACGCTTCATTCCATGCCGCCAATAATGTTGCCGTAGATCCTTATACATCTTTGTACCACCGGGGTGTACCGAATACGGAGAGTTGTGATCTTTGATTGATCTGTATAAAAAGTGTGTTCGAAAGTAACCGCAATCAGGACGGTGTCGCTAGTATCTAGCCGCGATAAGTATGGGTCGTCCGTGGGGAAATGTGAACATTTTTCTTTCTTTAGACGAGTTGATAGAAGAAGGGTGATTGGTTGTGGATCTATTTTAATACGGATCTAGAATTTATGAAGAAGAGGCTTGTAGGGTTCATAGGACTTGGTAGTAATGGATGAATGATTAAAAATGACTTTCTTTATCTTTTAATAGTTTAAAACTAGATAGATAGTGATGAATGTAGATTTGGGTTCTCTTTTGGAAGAAACTAGGGTTTCCCCACTACTTACCCTTGTCCTTGCATTGATCTCTATTCGTGTCTAGTCTTTACCAAAACAAGTGTTAAACAGATCTCGAATTGTGGTCGTGACTAGCAATAGATTGGTAACGCGCCCGATAAGGATATTAACATTTGTTTTGCTAAATTATAAACTTTAAAATGTATAAAAGAAGTTCAATGATTTTATCATCCATTGATCTACCCTAGCCTACGAACCCTAGCAAGCTAGGAATTACTCGCTCATGGTTTGAGATAGAAGAAAGGATGAAGAAGAAAATATGATTAAGATGCAGAAATAAAATACAGAAATTAAATGCAGAAAGTAAATGCAAAAAGAAATAAACTAAGATCTACCTTTATTAATCAACAGTTTCATACAATTCTCTGTAGAAAGTAGATTACAAAAAACCCTAGTTTTTTCTCTCGCTCTCTCTCTTATTGGAGGTAGATGACTAGCTGATGATCACCTGGATGTGTAGATCGCTTTAGACCTATTGATCACTTCGGATTGATGATTTTTAATATGAAGTTCTCGGTCCTATATATAGTCACAGAAACTAGAAACCCTAGATGCCCTGAGTGAATATATGATGTTACAATAAAATTAACAAAATATCACATCATGATGCCCTAGAACCGCCGCGGAACCGCCGCATATTGGCCTATTTGGCCGCGGTTCCGCCGCTTATTGATGGCTTCAGTCTCTGAGATTTTTTGTGCTATTTTATCTTAATTTTTGGAGATCCTACCGATGTCTAGATTCTGAGAATAATGCTCTGAGTCTTTGCCGTCACTAGATCTTACGATTTGCTTCCATATTTCGGCAGATTTGATTCCAACATCTCGGATCTCTTGGATTTCAGTCCTAATCTACTATCTGTACAATATCTCAAGTCATGGTGTTAGTAATATTTGGTATTTTTGAGATATTATCATATGATATTATATGTTAAGAATATTGATTAGAAATATTTGATATGATATGCATATTTTAATTACTAATATTTTATATAAATATTATATGCATGTATTTTCCCTCATTATGTTAATTATAATGTAGAAATATATGATAATAAACTTTTTACACATAAACCCTCATATGTTCTATAATTACAATAAACACCTTTTAGAACTTAACAATAGTGGGGGAAATAATCATTCAAATGTGCAATATTTTAGACGATCGAGCTTCTTTCATCAACTCTTCTCGAATAGGTCCGACTGGCACGCATAAACGACTTCCATATCACAAGGATCTATTTTCGTGGATAATGAAGTCTGTTCGAAATCCACTTTCTACTTATTCTCGGATCTTTTGTAGCTTGGTATTATTTGCTTGAGCTGCCTTGATCTGATTTACAAGAGTGGGCTAGACTTGTAAGTTCATCAAAGATGAAGTGTTACCTGGCACAACTACTTCAATCTCCAATCCATGCAGTTCTTGTTGTAGTCTCCACTGAGCGGTGAGGTTCATTACTAATGGCTGGCAACTAAGTGCATCAGGAACTACGTTCACCTTTCTAGGATGATACTATAGGTTGATGTCGAAATCCGCCATGAGTTCTAGCTATCTTCTCTGCCACATGTTGAGTTCCTTCTGAGTAAATACATACTTCAGACTTTTGTGGTCAGTGTATATATCCACTCATTCTCCCAAAAGATAAGTGGCGCCAAATCTTGAGTGCGAAGCTAACGGCTGCCAATTCTAAATCATGTGTTGGATAGTTGCATTCATGTATTGTTCCCCTTCGAAACACGGGGACGCGACCGCGTAGGTCCGTCTTGCCTGAATTTCGGGGCAGATGCTAATTGGTGCTATCCGTCCACCTCTCCGAAGATGCCAAGTTGATTTATCACACCATGTTTCGAAGGTTTAAACAGATGCGGCCGATGTAGCAGACTTCGTCAGATTCCTCCTCATTTAAGGGGTTTATGATTGTGGGGACATGGATTCATAAATTGGGAAATAGTCGCTTGAGGATCAAGAGTACATACGAACATGCCCACTGCCAACGCTTCTTCGATGCACTGCTCACATTTCGACCATAAATTCCTCCATCGTATTGCGTATTGAACCCATGATTCTCCAGGTTTCACCGTGGCATTGATCAATGCCGTTATTGGGGTGCGTTCACTAGCACTCGCGAAACACTGGGTGAATAGTAGCTCCATTTCTGCAAAAGTTTTGACGGAGTCATTGGGAAGCTCCGAATACCACTCAAACGCCGTCTCCGACAAGCTACCAACAAACTGGCGGAGCAGAAGTTTATCATCACCTCCGGTGTTGCCGCACAAGGCTTTAAATTGAGCGATGTGCTGATGCGGATTCCCCGTCCCTTTATATACATGGAATTTAGGGATTGTATATCCCCGCGGGTACCTTATTTGGTCATATTAGCCTGGATAGGGTCGTCCAGTCTTAACGATCTGCCCGGCCGTTTCGCTCGCATGATGAGCTCGTATTTGCTGAGCGATATAATCATCCAGAGCAGCCTTGGAGATGGTCTCCTCCTTGGCTGCTGAAAGAGCAGGAGGAGGGTTCGATGTCTCCCCTCTGTCGTCTTCAATGATAATCGGGGGGTCTTTAGCTTGAGGTTCCGCTGTAACATCATCCCAGCCATGTCTTGGAACAAAAGAGCCATTCGTTTTATGTTGGCCGCCTGTTCCGTAGCCTCTTTTTCTTTCCTCTCGAGCATTCTTCGGAGGAAATCAACATCAGTTTCTTGTTCCTGACGCTGTTCTGAGGTCTCCGGATTGTCTTTCAGCCTAGTGAGTGTGACCATTGCAGTTAGCATCTCCTGAAGTTTCTGCTGCTGTTGCTCCTGGGCCTTTGTTATCAATCGAGTAAGCCGTCGATGACCCGTAGAAGCACGGCTTTCCTTTTTTCCGGAAGCCATATAAACAGTATGTGTTACCATGCCCCCAGACTTAGGGCATTTAGAATCAGCATCCTTACGGTTCGCCGCGATCACGGGGGCTTTCTCCGGCCTCCTTCTCTTGTGAGCGGTTGACGTTGAGGGAGCCGTTGCAGTGGGCACCCAGATGGATGACATCTTCTGTGGTACCACGGGGTGGCTCTTTTCTCACCGAGCTTTAATCTTCTTTGATCGATGAGAGTAATCCTGGTCAATCACCGATTTCTGGACCTGTCGCCAGACTTTGTAAATCTTGGAAGAAAGCCGCTGAGGGGGCTGCTTCGGTTTCTTTTCTGTAGCAATCTCCATAGGCGGAGGAGGTCTTTTCAGCATGGCAGTCGGAGAGTTCATGTAGACCCTCCTAAGCGGTTCGAAGCCGTTTCCAGTCGGAACAGCAACATCAATTTCCACCATGGGAGCAGGTGGAGTTAGTCCAAATGGGGAGCTGCCCCCAGCCTTCCTTACTTAGCGCCAATGACGACGGAGAGCGTGTCGTGAGGATGGGATTGTCTCAGCTGTAGGGGTGACTTCATCATGCCCCCTATTTTGGCGAAGGGTTGTCGCCGGCGTCAGCCTCTTGAAGACCGATGTCCGTTGAGCAGCAATGTTCAATCTGTCAAAGACAGACCTCTGGGCACGGGAAGCAGCTTTGAAGACTTCGCCTGGAGCGGGAGCCGGAACGGCCAGCCTTGTGAAGACTGACTTCTTGGCAGAAGAAGCCTCTCTGATAATTTCGTCCGCTTGAGCCGGGATGGCTTTTCGCTTTGGAATGGCTGCTTCGGGTATCGCGGGCTTGTTGGCGTTCTAGCCCAGTCTGTTGAAAACTGAGGCAGTGGAGTTGGGCGACCCGTTGAGAGGGGCTGCAGCAGTGGTAAGTCGATCAAAGACCGACTTTTTTGGGGCTTCTTGCGACAACAGCGAGGCACTGAAGCTCATCGGTGGGATCATAGTCCTAAAGAACAGCCCAGTAGTGGCCTGAGTTACTTGCTCCACTGGCATCTTGAACAGGGAGGCCGCTTGGGGCCCGTAGGTTACACCTCCAGATGAGGCGGAACGGGAGTTGCAGTTGCAGCTGGAACAGTTGGAGGCCATTGATGTTCTGTTTTCTGCACGGGAGCAAAACCAAATCTTAGTACCTCGAACCCAAGGGCAACCATATCAAACCGCGATTCGTTCGCGAACACGACACACGAAGTGTGGAGTGGAAAGAGGAAAAGGTCCCACCGGGTGTGCCAGAATCTGTTCCCCTACGAAACACGGGGATGCGACCGCGTAGGTCCGTATTGCCTGAATTTCGGGGCAGATGCTAATTGGTGCTATCCGTCCACCTCTCCGAAAATGCCAAGTTGATTTATAACACCATGTATCGAAGGTTTAAACAGATGCGGCCGATGTAGCAGACTTTGTCAGATTCCCCCTCATTTGAGGGGTTTTTGATTGTGGGGACGCACTTCCCTGCAGGCGCAAGCCCCTGCAGTTAGTTATGCTACCGCATAGCGGTAACCACTTTCTCCTTCTCCAGATGGTCACTTCGTGTCGTGGGTGTTTGTTTTGTTTTTGGTTGCCCATGGATTGTATACGGAGACTAATTTATGTTGTCGCCCATAGGGCGTGGATTAGTCCAAATCCGTATTTTCTTAGATTTGGGTTTGCGGTTGGGTTTAAGGATACGTTAGTCTCATTTGAGACTAAGATCAACTTAAACGTTAGTTAAGGATACGTTAGTCTAATTTTAGACTAAGATCAACTTAACAGGATCGTTTAGATCCAACAAGAGTGCATTTGGGCTCTATTGTTTAGTTTAGGGACTTTGCGGTCCATAATTAGATTAAGGACATCTCGGTCCAATATTAGTTTAAGGACATCTCGGTCCAAGGTTAAGGACATCATAGTCCATGGATTTTAAAGGACCCCACAGTCCGAGGTTAAGGACATCATAGTCCATGGGCTTAAGGACCCCACAGTCCGTAGTTTAAAGATGTCATAGTCTATGAAATGTATGGTTGTCGGAACCCGTCACCTCTCTGAAGACTTTGAAGGATTACAACGACATATATCAGAGGGGTTCAGAGATGTACCCTTGAACCAAAGTTGATTGGGAAATCTGTAGTCCAATTTGGGACTAAGATCAATCGATTAGATTATGAGCACATGGGCTCAATTGAATCTGAACTGAGGACTTATGGACAACTTGGGCTAAGTCCAATCGAGTTAAAATGTTTAACATTTATCTTGGGCTCTTGAGCCTTTATTTGGGCTTGGCCCTGACAGTGTTTTTGTCTTTTACTGAACGCTGAGCGTTTCTCATAGTCCTGGGCTTATTACAGAACAATTTATGTTCTATCAGCGCAACACGTGGTGCTCTTAGCGCTTTGCGCCAATCAAAGAGCGCAATGCGCTTCTACCGAGTAGCGCACATACTAGGGACACGTGTCGCGCTTGGCGCTAAGCGCCAGATAATGGGCGCATTGCGCCAGTTTATGAGCGCATTGCGCTATTAGTTCAGTAGCGCACACGTGAATGACACGTGGTGCGCCTGGCGCTGAGCGCCAGCCCATGAGCGCAGTGTGCTATTTCAAGAGCGCGAAGCACTAACTATTAAGTGGCGCATACGTGAGGGACACGTGTCACACTTGGCGCTGAGCACCAGTCCAAGAGCGTAGAAGCGCAGTTCAAGAGCGCAAAGCGCATCTGATCAATTTTATGATCTGAGAAATAAATGCATGTTCTTTTAAAAGAGACTTTGTCTCAAGATCTAAGAACAACAGTTCTTATTTTGTAGGAGATGTTTCAATCTCTTATTATTGATGAAAGGCTTTGCCTTTATGGATCTGTGATCCTTAAGAGAATTAAATTATTCTCCCCCTTTTTTATAATGAGATGTTTATGATCTCTTTGAGAAAGACTTTAGTCTTGTAGATCTATGATCTTTTAAAGAAGTGAATCCTTCTTTTGAAATTAATTACGAGATGATTTCATCTCTCTGTTCATCATCATTCTTTTTTTTACCTTGAAGAAAAATGTTCTTTCTCTGAGAGCTTGGCTCTTTTTTTGAGATCTCTCAAAGCTTATAGGGAGGTTTCTCTGTATGCTTCTCTCTCTCAGACTTGAAGTCTGGAAGCCTTTATATAGGGTAAGCTGATTTGTTCAATCAGTTAAGGAGATCTTTTCTCCAATTGATTTGGGGAATTTCCTATCGTTGGATCTTTGATCCAAGGGCTTCTGATTTATAGAAGGGAATCTTCTTGTTTTTAACAAGATTGGGAAATCTTTCTATACAGAATTTATTCTGTATTTTGGTGATTTTTAATCACCATTGGATCATTGATCCAACGGTGCTCTGATTTACAGAGCACAATTTTGTTGTTTGGAAAGATTTTGAGGAATCTTTCCTTAACAGAATTTAATTCTGATTAA
This sequence comes from Agapanthus africanus, assembly GCA_030015575.1. NCBI lineage: Eukaryota > Viridiplantae > Streptophyta > Magnoliopsida > Asparagales > Amaryllidaceae > Agapanthus > Agapanthus africanus. Next base: position 107,231,808 of record CM057338.1, on the reverse strand, counting down.
TTAATGATTTATCATTATTATTGGATCTTTGATCTGACGGTGGGGAGCTTTTAGTTCCAGCGCTAGCGCACCCGTGCTTTGCACGTGGTGCGCTGCTTAGAGTACAGCGCACTTAGCGCTAGCGCATCCGAACTTTGCACGTGGTGCGCTGCTTAGAGCGCAGCGCACCTAGCGCTAGCGCACCCGTACTTTGTATGTTGGGCGCTGCTTAGAGTGCAGCGCACCTAACGCTAGCGCACATGTGTTTTGCACGTGGTGTACTGCTTAGAGCGCAACGCACTTGGCCCAGCTTCTGAAGCATTGCTTCATTTCAAAATTTGAATTTTAAACAGAGCTTTGCTCTGATTGGGGGAAACAAATGCCCCCCCACCGTTGCGCTCACGTGGCTCACACGTGAGTGCAGTGGTGGCAACATCTCCACCATTAGATCAACTTATAAGTTGAAACGGCACTCAGTGCCTATAAATAGGACCTTGGCCCTTGAGATGATTTCTATTCATTTTCTTCCTTCTGAGAATTTTCATTCTCTTGCAAAGCATAGCTCTTTGGCTTAAGAACTTCCTTAAGGATAGAACTCTGTCAAAATTTTTAGGTAAAGATTAAATCTTTTAAAGAACCTTTTAATAATCTAGGGTTTCACCCATTAACAGAGCTTTGCTCTTCATAGATCTTTGATCTAAAGAAAACCCTTTTAGGGTTTCATCAACAGAGCTTTGCTCTCTTGAACCCATAAATCTAAAGAGATCTTTTCTTAGGGTTTCTTAGCCCATGAACAGAGCTTTGCTCATAAAGAACTCTTAGAGTTTGTTCATAGATCTTGAAGATCTCAGAATTTTTCATTCATTAAAACTCTTATTTTAAATTTCCTGATGGTTATTCCATCGTTTTTACAGAGCAAGGCTCTTAGAATTCCCGGAGAATTTTTAATTCCCCTCATAATTGACTTCGACAGGTGTCATTCCTGTCTACAGAGCATTGCTCTCGAGGAGTTTAACTCCTTGGCCCGAGGAACCTTTTTATTAAATGCGAAATTCTTTTTAGAATTCCTTTCTTAATTGCACGGAATTAAATTCATTGGGGGATTTAATTAGCACTTATTTCCTCCTTGGGGATATCAAGAGTTATTAAAACCCCGAGTCTGTTTCAATGAACTTTTTCTTAGTCAGTCTGTCCACTAACTCTCACTGATTTTCCTTTTCAGACGTTATGGATGCTCACATGTATGATCTTGACGAGATTATTTCTTATGGCGACATTCGCGCACTCGGTCGTTCTCAAAACCAGGAATTCACAAACGCCCAGTGTGCTGAAATTATGGGTCGCTTTGATGCATACAATGGTCGACTGCTTTCTCGTCGTTCCTCTCCCTTGAAGCTTATTGTGGGAGCGATCTGGGGAGCACTTCCTCTATTTTGTGCTGGCATGCCGCTTAAGGCATTGGACGACGCTGAAGATAAGGTGCATTCGGTGTATCTGATGAGCTTAATCTCAAAGAAAAGGCGAGACAACCTTGTTGATATTCTGCATCAAGCTTTCCAGCAGGCGGCGATACTCGCTGCCTATCGAAGGGTGGAGGACATCAGTGGGGATCCTGACGCTTGTGATCGTGAAAGGATGCACATGAAGATGGTCCGAGAGGCCCGCAAAATTTTGGATGGCCTCACTTTTGAATTTCTTAATCCATGTCCTGGATTTGATATCTTGCCATTGTAATCATTTTAATAACGTTTTTGTTCACTGTTTTTATCAATGTAGGAATTTTCTGAAGTATGAATGGCAAGTTTTTCCATTTCCATGTGTTTGTCTTATGCATTAAACCTTTTCGCTCATGCATGAATGGGTGCGCTTTGAATGCCTAACTGAATGTGAATCAAATGTTATCCTTACTGTCGCTCTCTTCTCTTTGCCGTGTTGTTGCCATGTGTTTTTAGCAAGTGCCGCCTATAGATGATAGAGAGCATTCCGTCTTGAACCCTTCAAGAGGTAGTGATGGCTTAGGAAGCAGGTTCAGATCTGCTGCCTAAGGCTTTTCAACTTTATGAGCCGTGAGGGTCTCATAAAAACTTTTCTCCCTACGAGTCGAGAGGATCTCACAGGTGTATTTTCTCCTTAGGAATCGTGAGGATTCCTAAGTGTGTTTTTCTCTTGGGAGTCGTAAGGATCTCATAAGAGAGTTTTCTTCCTTATGGGTCGAGAGGACCCGTAAGTGATTGATGGGGTTGACATTATACGCATTTCACGGAGTCGGGGATTGCTCTGGGGGTTTCCCACGGGGTCAAGATTGACTTTAGCCGTGTTCCATGGGACCAGGATTTGCTCTGGACGCTTCCTACGGGATCAAGATTGACATAGCCATGTTCTGCAAGGACCAGGATCCGCTCTGGACGCTTCCCACGGGGTCAAGATTGACATAGGCCGTGTTCCACGAAACCAGGATTTGCTCTGGACGCTTCCCACGGGGTTAGGATTGATATAGGTCGTGTTCTGCAAGGACCAGGATCTGCTCTGAACGTTTCCCATGGGGTCAGGATCGACATAGGCCATGTTCCACGAAACCAGGATTTGCTCTGGATGCATCCCACGGGGTCAGGATTGACATAGGCCATGTTCCTCAAGAACCAGGATTCGCTCTGGATGTTTCCCATGGGGTCAGGATCGACATAGGTCGTGTTCCACGAAACCGGGATTTGCTCTGGACGCTTCCTACGGGGTCAGGATTGATATAGGCCGTGTTTCGCAAGGACCAGGATCCGCTTTGGACATTTCCCATGGGGTCAGGATTGACATAGACCGTGTTCTACGAGACCAGGAGTTGCTCTGGATGCTTCCTACGGGGTCAGGATTGACATAGCCGTGCTCCACAAGGACCAGGTTCCGCTCTGGACGCTTCCCACGGGGTCAGGATTGACATAGTGTTAGTTATGTATATGCCCTAGAGGCCATTGTTGTACATTTGATGATATTATAATGGATGCTTGGATATATACAGAGAGGACTTTCTTGCTCGTCATGATAGTATGCTATTTAGTTTCACTTTATCTTAACATGTTGACTTGTATTGGTTTACTGTCTTTCTCTCACATGTTGATGAAGCCCTTAGAATCTGTACTCGACTACTGGGATTATGATGAGATCATACTAGTGGGGCCACGGTAGTCGATGAGTACATCCTATAAATGTTCCTAGTCGAGGGTATATCGAGACAGGGCATCAATACACCAGAGTAGACTAGCGTATACGCATCTTGACCCATATGATGGGCGTTGGATGATCCCATATCCATCGGTGTTTGACATCAAGGATGGTGTACGGGTGCTCAGTGGAGACTGGGTACACTGGACGGACTCGCCGAGAACTCCCAGTTGGTGATATACCATACGTTAGATGGCAGTTCTCCGGTGACACTGGTACAGGGTAGTCTGTAGACCCGAGATCGTCATAGACTCTTGTGTGATTCCCACTGTGCTTTGATTTCCACCTTATCACGTCCAAGAGGGCGTGCAAAACGGTGGCTTTTGGGTACAGTCCCGAATCACATGGAGGCAATGAGCGATAGGAGGAGATTCGTCTCTCCCGGTATAGGGAGTTGATGTCGTGCAGTGTTCGATTGGCTATAACTGGAAGTCCCTGGCCAGGGCTGATATAGAGATATACTGGTAAGTGTTACCAGTAGTTTCTCGACCTGTTATGAGCCTCACATCGACACGACTTATCGGTTACTGGGGTCTGACGTATACCACCCCTAGACTTGATATGCGACATATCAGACGAACAGACTGGACTGTACGTGAGTGTTACTGATTGGATTCACAGGAGAACGGACAGGCTAGCTTGTTGATCTTCTGATCGCTCAATACCTGGGTGGCTGTTACGTTTAGCTGACCGCTTGCAGCTTGTGGGTGTTTGATATGATCATCACCTGCTACCGGCGTATTGACGATTCTTTAGAGTCCTACACGGAGGTTTCTTGGCTCAGGCAAAACGGAGTAGAGGCACATATATGATATGTGCAGGACCGAGGATAATACGATATGAGATACCGTATTATTTTCTCGAGTTATTTAGATATGAATCGGGACATCGGATCAAGTGTTGATTCGATGAATCGGTACATGATATATTAGTCGGTTATATTCGATATAGCCGGATCGTTGGATCAAGTGTTGATTCGACGATTTAATGTATAATGATATATATGATATATTGTATTACATTATCTAATATTGGCTCGCTTTATTATTTCATTTTCTCACCGGATTAATACATTGATATATATGCGATATATGTTAAATGTATTATTTTCTTTTGTTGCAAATATATAATATATATGTGATATATATTATTGTGACATGATATGATTTATTATAAAACATGTTTAAGGATGATAAAAAGGGATTAGGGTTTGATTAGGGTTAGCTTCTTCTTGTTCATTCTAGAAGGATTCTATTTTGTCTTGGTTAAGATATTATGGATGATACTTATCCTTAACCTAACTAAACCCTAACTCTAGTTTATTCTCTACAAGTTTTAACCTATCATCCTTGACCATGGTTCTATAATCAATTATATACACTTGACTACTATTCATCACAAAAGGATTATTCTTTCATTCTTCATCTTCTTCTCTCTTGAGTTTTGAGAGAGAGCTTACTAGTTAATCCTTTTATGATGATTTATTGTGAGAAAGTGAGATAAAAAGATAGAATAAATACTACTCCATCATCCTCATCTAATCTAGCCCATTAGATTTGGGTGTTCATCTCTTTAGAGTGAGAAAGCTTGGGTTATAGCAACTTCGACGTAGATCATCGGAGAATCGGAACACTTCAAGCTAGCATGGATCGTTCGAATCGTGGAGCCTCTCTTGAGTCCGGGAGATCGTGGATCGCGGTGAAGGGACTTCTACTCAGAGCTTGTGAAGCGAAGGAGCGGACTACAAAAGTTGTAATCCCTCACACTTAGCTTTAAAGATATCATCTTGCATGCTAAACCCTAATAATCTAGCAAAGATCCCGTCTTTGGGTTGTTCGGCACATCTAAAATTTTATTCGGGCATGTTTGATGCTTTATGAACCTTCACAAGTGTGCCTAGGAACCCTACAGTGGTATTAGAGCCTACCTAGAGCATTAGGCGATGTGTTAACGAAGTTAAAAACCCTGATCGAACCCGAATACGACATAACAAACCCTTCTCTGTATATTTTTTAAAATCTGGGTTTTTCTAGAATTAAAAATACATAAAAAATTCAGCAGGAAAATATAAGAATTATGGTGAAGCACGTGCCCCCAATTCGTCAATATAGCCGCGGAACCGCGGCAAGTACCCACCTTTGGCGGCGGTTCCGCGGCAGTATAAGGGTATTAGGTACGGATGTTTACACAGTAATTCTTGTCTCTGTGATTACTATTTTATGGGTATTTTTAATCTGACTCAAGTGTTGAGTATTCTGGGGTTTATTTTGTAATCGTCGATTCGATCGGGAATTTTAAATTCGTTATTTTGTTTCCGGGTATTTAGAAACTGCTAAAAAGTTCGAACGGATATCATTAACTCACTTTTTCCCGACACGAAAATTTTTCAAGTGTTGAATGTTTTCTCGAGTTTAAATCTTTCGCAAATGCGTGCATGTTTTGTGGTGGACCCTCTAGAAGACAACAAACCTTAACTCGATTATGTGACCGTCTTGAACTGCCTTTTGAACCTTCGGGTTTGGGGCAGTACGGCGTACCACATGTGAGGCGTTGGCTTGACCCTTCTACGGCTGGACCGCTACTACTGTGACACATTCTGGATTATTTGAACTCCGCTCAAGTGTTGATTATCTGTTCGAAAAGTTTAATACTGTATATTTATCTGGAATGTGATACAATATGTGGAATTCATTGTGTTAGGCATGAAATGCGAAGTATGTGATATTTCGGATTTACGATGTCTAAAGTGATTGTGGATTCCAAATATTGTAGTTTTACACTTTCTTTTCTGTGACCGTAAGTGTAGTATGTAGTTGTATTGCCGATTGTCGTTGCTATACATCGACGACGATCGGTGTATGCATACTTACTTACGTTGATGATATGAGATATTATGTGTTGCTGAGATATGATGTGCAGGATTGTCGCGATTAAATAGCCGGGGGTTTTATGTGAGATGAGAGTTTTATATTTTCATTCATGTAAATTCAAATGTAATGTAATATTCTTTTATTTGGGGCACTTCCAGGTTGAGGTTGATGCCACCAGTGTTGTATATTATTTACTTTTCCGCATTAGGATGGACCTAAGGAGGGGAGCACAGGTGACCAGGTTCTGGGGTTCAGTGGGAGGCCATCTCGAGGAGTCGAGACCGGGTCTCCTAAACTCCAGAATTGGTAGGGTCGCTTGCCGCTCTCGTAGGGGTCCAGGGTGTGGGCTTGGCTATTCATCGCGACTGTGGAATCCGTATTTTCTATTGTTGGCTAAATACTAAATACGGACGTCCTAGTATATCCCACATTATATCTATGTTTCTGCTGCGATATCTGTGATGTGATCATTTGATATGTTGTGATGGATACAATATATAGTATATATGATATATTATATAGACGTTACTTATGTTTTACACCCGCACTAGCCCTGCCCTGCTCTGTCGTTAGTTACCTAACCTAACGGTGCACGAGGGGACATCGAGGTGAATGCGGATGGCATAAGTGTACGTCGTATTTATTTGTGATGCTTAGGAAGCATAAGCTGATGGGATTTTTTATTAATGAGATTAATAAAAAGAAAAGAAACCTAAAAGATGTTGTAGAATCAAAACTTTATAAAAAGGGTAGCTACAGTTTTGCTTTGCATAGCGGTATATATGATATACCCTGCACCTTATTCGATGTGGAAAGAGCCGAGATCCCTTCACCGGGAGTGACCTCTTTAGCGAAACTGGCAGATGCTACAAAACTCGGTTTGTCTTTTGATTGCTTTTAGAGTTTTGCTTTGCACAGTGATATATATGATATGTCCTGCACCTTATTCGATGAGGAAAGAGCCGAGATCCCTTCACCTGGAGTGACCTCTTTAGCAAAACTGATGAAAGCCTAAAAAACACTCCATTTCAAAATTTCACATGATTCTACGACGATATCAAGTTCATTACGCTCATGGTTTTTCTGAAAAAACCTGCGTAGCCCTCCATCATTTCAGATAGATATTATTTAGTATTCGTGCTATGTTTGTTGACTTAGTCAAGGCGTAGTGTACGGTAGCTAAGTAGTGTTTATCTGTTAAAACATGAGATGTGATTGGATTAGGGTATTCGCACGGTCTTGTTGACTCAGTCAAGGGTCATACGGGTGGGTTTAATTCAATCGAGAAATGTACAGGTTGAACTTGACTTGCGATTTATGGTTTATTGACTTAGTCAAGGTCATAGATCGCTAGGGTCAAAATATTATCGGGAATTTCAAGTATTGAAATTTGCAATGAGATTGCATACCTTCTATCAGATAGTTGGATCCCGATACCCACTGCGAGTAAGAGTTACTCCTGGGAGAGTTTTACACAGGAAAATTAGTCGATCAAGTAGGTGTCTAGAAAAGTGTTAACGGGGTTACGCCTCTGGGAAAACGAGATTTACTTTAATTAGGTCCGTGCGAAAGCACGGGGAACCTCCCTCAAAGTACCAACACTGATCTGGCTGAAAGATTGACGAAATTGTAGGGTGTAATTAATCCCGGCTAATCTTACCTTTTAGGGTTTGAAGGTAGATTTGATAAAAACAGTGGGAGACATCCTGATTAGATAAGATAATAACCAATCTAATCTTGCAAGAGCATACGCTAAAGTGTTTTCTTCTCTCTCTCTCCAGGTAGCGACCATGTCAGGCCATAATCAAGATAATAATATGGATGTATTGACTGAACCCGCTTATTATACTGAGCAGGGGAACATTGGACCCGTTCTTTCTTATAAGAGTTATAAGACTGAACAGGGAATAGAATAATATCTAGATTCTCAAGCCGCCCAAAAGAACATGCATGTTGATGCATCTTCTTCAGGTGTGTTAGTTATTGAGAACTGTTTCTCAGTTCACCCTACGTCCTGGGTATTAGATACCGGATCAGGATCCCACATATGTAAATTGTTACATGGGCTACGTAAAGGTAGAGAACTGGGAAAAGGTGATCATTCCGTTCAAGTAGGGAACGGTGCAAATGTTGCAGCCAAAGCAGTTGGCGAATATCACCTTGTATTGCCAAGTCGTAATACACTGATTCTAAATGAGTGCTATTATATACCGAACATGATGTGCAACATTATATCAGTCTCTTTATTAAGTAAAGAAGGATATAATTTTGTAGTAAAGGATAATGTTATGAACATATTCCTAGATCAAAAGTTGATTGCATCAGGCTCGTTACATAATGGCATATTCATTCTAAATCAGAATACAGTCCTCAATATACAAAACACACACAAGAGGAAAAGTTCAGAAATGAACGAATCCTTCTTGTGGCATTGTAGACTTGGCCATATCAATGAGACACGGCTAGCTAAGTTACATAAAAATGGATATTTGAATTCATTCGAATTTTCATCTTATGATACTTGCCATTCATGTCTCAAAGGAAAAATGACCAAAGCTCCGTTTAGTGGACACGGAGAAAGAGTTACCGAACTCTTAGGACTGGTACATAGTAATGTATGCGATCCCATGTCTACGTATGCCAGGAACGGTTCTTCCTACTTCATTACATTCACTGACGATCTCTCTAGATACGGGCATATGTTCCTGTTGAAACACAAGTCTGAAGCTTTTGAGAAATTCAGAGAATATAAGCACGAAGTAGAAAAACAAACGGGCAAAAGTATTAAGATCCTTCGATCTGATCGAGGAGGAGAATACTTAAGCAATGAGTTCCTAGATTATCTAAAAGAGAATGGGATTCTCTCTCAGCTTACTCCTCCTTATACACCACAGCACAACGGTGTATCGGAACGAAGGAATCGGACCCTATTAGATATGGTGCGATCTATGATGAGCGAAGCTGAGTTACCTATTTCCTTCTGGGGGTATGCGCTTGAGACAGCCATATACATATTGAATCTAGTTCCGTCTAAATCTGTACCTACCACACCATATGAGATATGGAGTAGGAAGAGACCATATTTTAAACGAGTTAAGATATGGGGTTGTCCGGCCTATGTAAAAAGACAAAATCCGGACAAACTCGAGGCACGATCAGTTCTTTGCAAATTTGTGGGATATCCAAAGAATTCTCAAGGATATTTTTTCTACCACGCTGAGGAACAAAAAGTGTTTGTTGCTCAACATGCCACCTTTTTGGAAAAGGAATTTCTTGCAAAGGAAATTAGTGGCAAAGAGGTAGAGCTAGAAGAGGTTCCAGAAACACAAATTGCAACTGAAGATTTAGTAGAACCAGAGGATTCAGTAGTGCCCGAAGAACCCCAGCCTCTCCGCCGATCTAGTAGGGTTTCTCGTCTACCTGAGAGATACTACGGTTTTCTCATTGATGGTGGAAGCGAGGATTGCATCATGGAAGATGATGAACCAACTAGTTTCGAGCAGGCCATCACGAGTGGTGACTCTGTGAAATGGCTGGATGCAATGCGATCTGAGATGGAATCCATGTACACCAATAAAGTATGGATTTTGGAAAATGCTCCTGAAGGGGTAAAACCCATTGGGAGCAAGTGGATTTTTAAAAAGAAATTTGGTGTAGATGGAAAAGTTGAGACTTTCAAAGCTAGACTTGTAGCAAAGGGATTTCGTCAACGACCAGGTGTGGATTATGACGAAACCTTTTCTCCAGTGGCTATACTTAAGTCCATCCGGATCTTACTTGCCATTGCTGCATACCATGACTACGAAATTTGGCAAATGGATGTTAAGACCGCCTTTCTAAATGGTGATTTAGAAGAGTGCATGTACATGACTCAGCCAGAGGGCTTCGTAGATAGTGGGAGCAGCGAAAAGGTGTGCAAACTGCTTAAATCCATTTATGGGTTAAAGCAAGCATCGCGGAGTTGGAACATTTGTTTTGATGTAGTAGTCAAAGAGTTTGACTTCATCAAAAACATAGATGAACCTTATATCTATAAAAAGGTAGCAGAGAGTAAGGTTGTCTTCCTCGTATTGTACGTGGATGACATACTCTTGATAGGAAATGATATTTCTATGCTGCAATCAGTCAAGCTCTTCTTATCACAAAGATTCTCAATAAAAGATCTAGGTGATGCCTCATGCATATTGGGGATTAGAATCTATAGAGATAGATCCAAACGGATATTGGGATTGTCCCAATCCAGGTACATTGACACCATACTAAAGAGCTTTAGTATGGAAGAATCCAAGCGTGGGAACCAACTCATGATCTCTGGACTCACTCTCTCCAAAGAGATGTCTCCCAAGACTGATTTGGAGAGAGCTCGCATGCAAGGGATACCCTATGCTTCGGCAGTAGGCTCTATCATGTATGCGATGCTATGTACCAGACCAGATGTAGCATACTCACTAAGTGTAGTGAGTCAGTATCAAGAAGATCCTGGAAAGAGTCACTGGAAAGCTGTGAAGAACATTCTGAAGTACTTGCAAAGGACTAGAGATATGTTCTTGGTGTATGGTAACGGAGAACTCCGGGTGGAGTCCTTTATTGATTCCAGCTTCCAAAGTGATAAGGACGACTCTAAGTCGCACTCAGGATTTGTCTTTACCCTCAATGGAGGGGCGGTATATTGGAAGAGTTCCAAACAGGATACCGTTGCAGACTCGACGATGGAGGCTGAATACATCGCTGCCAACGATGCTGCCAAAGAGGCTGTCTGGATGAAGAAGTTCATCACTGAACTTGGTGTGGTTCCATCCATTGAACATCCAATACCTCTGTATTGCGATAACAATGGAGCTGTGGCTTTGGCCAAGGAACCCAGATCCCATCAGAAGTCCAGACATATTCTGAGGCGATATCACCTGATCAGGGAGATTGTTGATCGCCGGGAGATCGAGGTCAGGAGAGTAGATACGAAGGACAACACTGCGGATCCACTCACGAAGGCCATTCCCCAGATACAGTTTGAGAGATTATTCGGGATGCTAGGTATGAGATACTACAGCAGCTGGCCTTAGCGCAAGTGGGAGATTGTTAGTTATGTATATGCCCTAGAGGCCATTGTTGTACATTTGATGTATATTATAATAGATGCTTGGATATATACAGAGAGGACTTTCTTGCTCTTCATGATAGTATGCTATTTGGTTTCACTTTATCTTAACATGTTGACTTGTATTGGTTTACTGTCTTTCTCTCACATGTTGATAAAGCCCTTAGGATCTGTACTCGACTACTGGGATTATGATGAGATCATACTAGTGGGGCCACGGCAGTCGATGAGTACATCCTATAAATGTTCCTAGTCGAGGGTATATCGAGACAGGGCATCGATACACCAGAGTAGACTAGCGTATACGCATCTTGACCCATATGATGGGCGATGGATGATCCCATATCCATCGGTGTTTGACATCAAGGATGGTGTACGGGTGCTCAGTGGAGACTGGGTACACTGGACAGACTTGCCGAGAACTCCCAGTTGGTGATATACCACACGTCAGATGGCAGTTCTCCAGTGACACTGGTACAGGGTAGTCTGTAGACCCGAGATCGTCATAGAGTCTTGTGTGATTCCCACTGTGCTTTGATTTCCACCTTACCACGTCCAAGAGGGCGTGCAAAACGATGGCTTTTGGGTACAGTCCCGAATCACATGGAGGCAATGAGCGATAGGAGGGGATTCGTCTCTCCCGGTATAGGGAGTTGATGTCGTGCAGTGTTCGATTGGCTATAACTGGAAATCCCTGGCCAGGGCTGATATAGAGATATACTGGTAAGTGTTACCAGTAGTTTCTCGACCTGTTATGAGCCTCACATCGACACGACTTATCGGTTACTGGGGTCTAACGTATACCACCCCTAGACTTGATATGCGACATATCAGACGAACAGACCGGACTGTACGGAAGTGTTACTGATTGGATTCACAGGAGAACGGACAGGCTAGCTTGTTGATCTTCTGATCGCTCAATACCTGGGTGGCTGTTACGTTTAGCTGACCGCTTGCAGCTTGTGGGTGTTTGATATGATCATCACCTGCTACCGGCATATTGACGATTCTTTAGAGTCCTACACGGAGGTTTCTTGGCTCAGGCAAAACGGAGTAGAGGCACATATATGATATGTGCAGGACCGAGGATAAAGCGATATGAGATACCGTATTATTTTCTCGAGTTATTTAGATATGAATCGGGACATCGGATCAAGTGTTGATTCGATGAATCGGTACATGATATATTAGTCGGTTATATTCGATATAGCCGGATCGTTGGATCAAGTGTTGATTCGATGATTTAATGTATAATGATATATATGATATATTGTATTACATTATCTAATATTGGCTCGCTTTATTATTTCATTTTCTCACCGGATTAATACATTGATATATATGCGATATATGTTAAATGTATTATTTTCTTTTGTTGCAAATATATAATATATATGTGATATATATTATTGTGACATGATATGATTTATTATAAAACATGTTTAAGGATGATAAAAAGGGATTAGGGTTTGATTAAGGTTAGCTTCTTCTTGTTCATTCTAGAAGGATTCTATTTTGTCTTGGTTAAGATATTATGGATGATACTTATCCTTAACCTAACTAAACCCTAACTCTAGTTTATTCTCTACAAGTTTTAACCTATCATCCTTGACCATGGTTCTATAATCAATTATATACACTTGACTACTATTCATCACAAAAGGATTATTCTTTCATTCTTCATCTTCTTCTCTCTTGAGTTTTGAGAGAGAGCTTACTAGTTAATCCTTTTATGATGATTTATTGTGAGAAAGTGAGATAAAAAGATAGAATAAATACTACTCCATCATCCTCATCTAATCTAGCCCATTAGATTAGGGTGTTCATCTCTTTAGAGTGAGAAAGCTTGGATTATAGCAACTTAGACGTAGATCATCGGAGAATCGGAACACTTCAAGCTAGCATGGATCGTTCGAGTCGTGGAGCCTCTCTTGAGTCCGGGAGATCGTGGATCGCGGCGAAGGGACTTCTACTCGGAGCTTGTGAAGCGAAGGAGCGGACTACAAAGGTTGTAATCCCTCACACTTAGCTTTAAAGATATCATCTTGCATGCTAAATCCTAATAATCTAGCAAAGATCCCGTCTTTGGGTTGTTCGGCACATCTAAAATTTTATTCGGGCATGTTTGATGCTTTATGAACCTTCACAAGTGTGCCTAGGAACCCTACACATAGGCCGTGTTCTACTAGACCAGGATTTGCTCTGGATGCTTCCCATGGGGTCAGGATTGACATGGCCGTGTTCCGCAAGGACCAGGTTCCACTCTAGACGCTTCCCACGGGGTCAGGATCGACATAGGTCGTGTTCCACTAGACCAGGATTTGCTCTGGATGCTTCCCATGGGGTCAGGATTGACATAGCCGTGTTCCGCAAGGACCAGGTTCCGCTCTGGACGCTTCCCACAGGGTCAGGATTGACATAGGCCGTGTTCCACTAGACCAGGATTTGCTCAGGACGCTTCCCACGGGGTCAGGATTAACATAGGCTGTGTTCCACTAGACCAGGTTCCGCTCTGGATGCTTCCCACGGGGTCAGGATTGACATAGCCATATTCTACAAGGACCAGGTTCCGCTCTGGATGCTTCCCACGGGGTCAGGATTGACATAGATCGTGTTCCACTAGACCAGGATTTGCTCTGGATGCTTCCCACGGGATCAGGATTGACATAGCCGTGTTCCGCAAGGACCAGGTTCTGCTCTGGACGCTTCCCACGGGGTCAGGATTGACATAGGCCGTGTTCCACTAGATCAGGATTTTCTCTGGATGCTTCCCATGGGGTCAGGATTGACATAGCCGTGTTCCGTAAGGACCAGGTTCCGCTCTGGACGCTTCCCACGGGGTCAGGATTGACATAGGCCGTGTTCCACTAGACCAGGATTTGCTCTGGATGCTTCTCACGGGGTTAGGATTGACATAGCCGTATTCCGCAAGGACCAGGTTCCGCTCTGGACGCTTCCCACAGGGTCAGGATTAACATAGGCCGTGTTCCACTAGACCAGGATTTGTTCTGGACGCTTCCCACGGGGTTAGGATTGACATAGGCCGTATTCCGCGAGGACCAGGATCCGCTCTGGATGTTTCCCACGGGGTCAGGATTGACATAGGCCGTGTTCCATGAAACCAGGATTTTCTCTGGACGATTCCCACGGGGTCAGGATTGACATAGGCCATATTCCGCAACGGCCAAGATCCGCTCTGGACATTTTCTACGGGGTCAGGATTAACATAGGTCGTGTTCCACGAAACCAGGATTTGCTCCGGATGCTTCCTACGGGGTCAGGATTGGCATAGGCCGTGTTCCGCAAGGACCAGGATCCGCTCTGGATGCTTCCCACGGGGTCAGGATTGACATAGGCCGTGTTTCGCAAAGACCAGGATCTGCTCTGGATGGTTCCCACGGGTCAGGATTGACATAGGCCGTGTTCCGCAAGGACCAGGATCTACTCTGGACGTTTCCCACGGTGTCAGGATTGACATTGGCCGTGTTCCACGAAACCAGGATTTGCTCTGGATGCTTCCCATGGGGTCAAGATTGACATAGGCCATGTTCCGCAAGGACCAGGTTCTGCTCTGGACGCTTCCCATGGGGTCAGGATTGACATAGGCCGTGTTCCACTAGACCAGGATTTGCTCTGGATGCTTCCCACGGGGTCAGGATTGATATAGGCCATGTTCCACGAAACCAGGAAAGGTTGACTTTACCCGCATTTCACGGAGTCGAGGGTTTACTCTTGGTTGTCTGTGCACCGCCGAGTGATGGAACTGGGAGTTGCCGCGGTTCCGTTTTGTTGATGTTGCGTCTGTTGTAATGAGACGAATGTTGAGATGATCTCCAGGCTGTCTGTGAACCATCGAGATGTGGCTTCTTTTTCTGATGGAGCCTGATAGGAAGGTATGGTTCCCTCTTCATTTATGCCCCTGGATTGTGATCTCACCTGTAGGGCAAAAAGTTTCATTTTATATATTTTTCTTTCCGCGATGCTCTATCATTTCAGCTTTTATATCGTGAAAGTCGCGATTGCCCAATCATTTCGGCTATTTTTTCACGGTGCCCAATCATTTCGGCTATTTGTTTTATTTACTCGCTGCATTTTATTGCGAGTTGCCCAATCATTTCGGCTATTTTGCATGCATATATTTATTTTACTTGCTGATTTGCAAGTTGCCCCATCATTTCGGCTATTTCATGTACATTTGTGGCTCACTGACTTTTCACTGTGAGTTTGGGATTTGATACTGATTTAGGCATCAACATCGCTACAACTGGGATATTGCCAGGAGCGAATCATCATTTGCCTCTGTCGATGTCAAACAAAGGTGGCTTAGTGAACAGGGTTAGGATCCTGTCGACTAAGGCTTTTTGACTTTACGAGCCGTAAGGGTCTCATAAAGGTATTTCTCCCTACAAGTCATGGGGATCTTGTAGGTGTATTTTCTCCTTAGGAATCATGAGGATTCCTAAGTGTGTGTTCTCTTATAAGTCGTAAGGATCTTACAAGAGTATTTTCTCCTTATAAGTCGAGAGGACTAACAAGGGCTGTCCACTGTATAAACATATCCCTAGTCGCAGGTGGGACTTTGTTAGGGAAATGTTTATTTGCGCCCGTGGATTGTATACACGGGTCAATACTGAACCGCTTGTAGGGCAGCATTGGAGGTTGTGATGGCTTAAGAACAGGTTCAGATCCCTATAGCTTAAGGCTTTTGAATTCTATGAGCCGTGAGGGTCTCAAAGGAGGGTTCTCCTTACGACTCGTGAGGATCTCGCAAGTGTAATTTCTCCTTAGGAATCGTGGAGATCCCTAAGTGTGTTGCTCCCTTGTGAGTCGTAAGGATCTCACGCAGGTGGTTTCTCCTTACACGGTCGAGGGGACCTTACAAGTGTCTTTTAACGAGATTGTGCCCTTTCGAGTTTTCACAAAACTCGCCAGTAGCCCTGCTGTTTTTACTCATGGAGCCCTTTCAGGTTTTCATCCGTGCCCATTTTGCTTATGGACATACCGTTTTCTTCTTCTTATTATTATTTTTATTTTTTTGTGTCAGCTTTGGGATGCTGCGGCCCGTAGTAGTTTATCGACGTTTCGGTCAACAACAAGTTTTAGGACATAGTGGCCCATCGTTAGTTTAAGGACGTTTTGGTCCGACGCCAGTTTCAGGACATAGTGGTCCATTGTTAGTTTAAGTACGTTTCGGTCCGACGCCAGTTTCAGGACATAGTGGTCCATTGTTAGTTTAAGGACGTTTCGGTCCGACGAAAAAGAAGTCGGCTACTACTTACAGAGTTTAGGCTTGGGAAGATAGCGAGCGGACATAGGCGTCGTCATCTATCGTTGACCTAGGCCGTGACTCGTCAGGCGTAGTATTTTTTTATGAAGCGACCATTTATTGGCCTGAAAGGTCTTTCACCATGCATGCCCATGCGTAGATATACTCCACCCTGGTAGACTTTGTCTATGATATACGGGCCTTCATAGTTCAGCTCGAACTTCCCTCGCTTGGCACGATTGGGGATCATAGGTCTCTTGACCACTGGCACGAGTTCGCCTTGGCGGAATGTTCTCAGCCTAATCAATCTTTCATATGAGCGCGTCGTCTTTGCTTTATAAGCCTCCAGATTTTGTTGCGCCATGAGCCCGGTTTCATCAAGGGCGTCAAGCTCCTCAAGCTGAAGGTGAGCATTTTCTTCATCTGTTAGCTCGTAGTGAACCGCCACTTGTAGAGAAGGTAACTCTATCTCAAGGGGGAGTACCGCTTCTGTGCCGAATACCAATGCATACGGCGTTGTGTTCATGGCTATTTTGAACGTAGTTCGATACGCACAAAGAGCTTCATGCAGTCTCTCGTGCCAGTCCCTCTTATTTCGGGACACCGTCTTTTTTACGATCTTCGTCAAGATCTTGTTAAAAGCCTCAACTAGACTGTTAGCTCGGGGATTGTAGACCGAAGAGTATCTCCAGTCTATATTATACTGTTGTGCGAAGCGGCTGATTTTGTGGCTTCTATAGGCTGGCCCGTTATCGGAGATAATCCGTCGCGGAGTGCCAAACCGATAAATGACATGTGTCTTGAAGAAATGGAGAATATTCTCCGTCTTCACCTCCCTCAGCGGTACTGCTTCTGCCTATTTGGAGAAGTAATCAGTTATCGCCAAGATGAATCGATGTCCTTTGGACGATGTCGGTTCGATGGGGCCGATTGTGTCAGTCCCCCACATTTCGAACGGCCAGCTAGCCACCGTTGGATGTAGTGGATTCGGATGCTGATGGATAAAATCCCCGTGAACCTGGCATGAGTGGCACTGCTTCACGTATTCAAGGCAGTCCTGGATCATCGTGGGCCAATGGTAGCCCATCCTTTTGATTTTTAGTTTCATCTTCGGCTCGGCTTGAAGAGAGCCGCAGATTCCGTCGTGAGTTTCTTGGACGACTCTCCTTGCCTCTTCAGGTCCCAGGCATCTTAGCCACAGAGAATTAAATGATCTCTTATACAGAGTATCATTGACGAAGACAAAAGATAGAGCTCGTTTCATGAGCTGATGTCTCGAAGACGCATCTTCAGGTGTTCGACGGGATTTGAAGTAGTCTATAAAGACTTCTCTCCAATCCTCAGCATTTTCCTGGTCTTTCATTTGCAGGGCCGTTTGCTCGGTCGCTCTCTTTTCTTCGGACGACTCCGGAGATATTTCTGCCGGTGCAAGAACCCGACGACTTTTTACCACGATCCTTACATCATCGAGCTTCTCGTCAGCCAGTTCTTTAGTGAGTTTGGCTAACGCATCCGCTTTCCTATTTTCCGCACGCGGTATTCTTTCCAGGGCGTAGGAAGGAATATGAGTCAGCAGTTGCTGCATTCTCTCGCCGTATTTCACTAACTTTGGTTTGCACGTTTGATAGTCGCCATTTACTTGACTAACGACCAACTGGGAGTCTCCGTATATGAGGTGGTTTTCAATTCCCATGTCGACAACAATCTCAAGACCTGCTATCAAAGCTTCGTATTCGGCTTCGTTGTTTTTCTTCGGTTCTGTCAAGGAAAAGGCAAAGCGCATTATCCCTCCTTGTGGAGTCATGAAGATGAGGCCTGTAAGGTTACTAGGCACTGTCACAAGGGTATATAAGGCATCAACCATGCCCGATTTAAAATTTAGAAGTGCTGAACAACCTAAAGCGAGGATCTTTGCTAGTTTATTAGGGTTAAACATGCAAGTAAACATCTTTACAACTAAGAGAGAGGGATTACAACCTTTGTAGTCCACTCCTTCACTTCATAAGCTCCGAGTAGTAGTCCCTTCACCACAATTCATGATCTCCCGGACTCAAGAGAGGCTCCACAAGCCGAACGATCCATGCTTACTTGAAGTCTTCCTTTTCGAAGATGATCTACCTTGAAGTTCCTTTAACTCAAGCTCTCACTTCTCTAATCAAGTATTAGACAAGTGAACACCCTAATCTAAGTGGCTAGAATAGATGAGGATGATGAAATAGGATTTTAGCTCTCTTTTATTTTCTTAATCTCACACTAATTCATCACAAAACCAAAAGCTAGAAAGCTTTGTAAGGAGGAAGAAGAAGATGAATTCTTTTGTGATGAATAACGAATTGTTATCATGGTTACAAATGAACCTTGAGTTAATAATATCAAGTATTAACTCATGTAGAGAATAGACTAGGGTTAAGTGTTTGGGTTGGGTTAAATAATATCTCCACAAATATCAACACATAATATCTTAGCTTAAAACAAAACAAAACCTTCTAGAAGCTTCTAGAAAATACTAATCCAAATCAAACCCTAACCATGTTTAATCTCCACTAATCATGTTGCATTTGTAATCATAACTTGTTATAATATTATATATCACATATATAATATATTTTTGTAACAAAAGAAAATAATACAATTAACATATATCGCATATATATCAATGTATTATTCGGTGAGAAAATGAATTAATAAAGCGAGCCAATATTAGATAATGTAATGTAATATATCACATATATAATTATACATTAAATTATCGAATCAACACTTGATCCGACAATCCGGCTATATCGCATATAACCGACTAATATAAAATGTACCGATTCATCGAATCAACACTTGATTCGATGAACCGGCTGATATCAAATATCGTGAGAATAGAATACGGTATCTCATATCGTATTATTCTCGGTCCCGCACATATCACATATGTGCTCCTACTCCGTTTTGCCTGAATCAAGAAATCTCTATGTAGGACTCTAAACAATCGTCAATACGCCGGCAGTAGGTGATGATCATATCATAACACCCACAAGCTGCAAGCGGTCAGCTAAATGTAACAGCCACCCAGGTATTGAGCGATCAGAAGATCAACAAGCAAGCCCGTACATTCTCCTGCGAACCCAATCAGTAACACTCCCGTACAGTCCGGTCTCTTCGTCTGATATGTTGCATATCTCGTCTAGGGGTGGTAAACGTCAGACCCTAATAGCTTGATAAGTCGTGTCGATATGAGGTCCATAACAGTTCGAGAAACTACTGATAACACTTACCGGTAAATCTCAGCAACCCTGGCCAGGGATTTCTAGTTATGGCCAATCGAACACAGTGCAACATCAACTCCCTATACCGGGAGAGACGAAACCACTCCTATCGCTCATTGCCTCCATGTGATTCGGGACTGTACCCAAAAGCCACCTTTTTGCACGCCCTCTTGGACATGGTATGATAGAAATCAAAGCACAGCGGGAATCACACAAGACTCTATGACGATCTCGGGTCTACAGACTAACCTGTACCAGTGTCACCAGAGAACTACCATCTGACGTGAGGTATAATACCATCTGGGAGTTCTCAGCGAGTCCGTCCAGTATAGCTAGTCTCCACCGAGCACCCGTATACCTTCTCTGATGTCAAACACCAATGGATATGGGATCATCCATCGCCCATCATATGGGTCAAGAAGCGCATACGCTAGTCTACTCTGGAGTATCGATGCCCTATCTCGGTACTCCCACGACTAGGAACATTTGAAGGATGTACTTGGCGACTACTCTGTCCCCACTAGTATGATCTGCATCATAGTCTTGGTAGTCAAGTACTCATCCTAAGGGCTTTATCAACATGTGACATAAAGACAATCAGAGTACATGTTAAGATAAAGAGTAACCAGATAGCATACTATCATGACGAGGAAGAAAGTCCTCCATATATATGTCCAAGCATCCACCACAATATACAACGTATGTACAGTAATGGCCTCTAGGGCATACACATAACTAACAATCTCCCACTTGCACTAGGGCCATCTGTTGTAGTATCTCAAACCCAACAATAAGCTGTGGTTGAAGTATCTCATACTCAACCATCCCATAAAAGTCTCTATTGAGAAATAGGCCTTTGTGAGTGGATTCGCGCTGTTGTCCTCTGTGTCTACTCTCCTAACCTCGATCTTCCTGGAGATCAACCATCTGCATGATCAGGCGATACCGCCTAAGAATATGTCTGGATCTCTGATGGGACGAGGGTTCCTAGGCCTAAGCCACAACTCCATTGTCCCACAATGGCAGGAACGAAGTTCATCTCATGAACTAAAATATATCCAGACTGTCTCTTTGGTAGCATCCTTGGTAACAATGTATCTTGCCTTTAATCGTCTAGTATGTCACGGTATCTAGTTTGGAACTCTTCCAACATACCGTCCCTCCACTTAGAGTAAAGACAATGCCTGCGACTAACATTCAATCGTCCTTATCACCCTAGAACCTTTCCAGTGATTCTCCCAAGGATCGATTGATACCACCTCACTACAACTAGTGAGTATCCTAACATCCAATTAGATCTATCTCATAGATCCAAAACTCAGGATTTAGGAGGTATCACCTTGATCCTATAAAGAATCCTTGTGATAAAAGGAGATTGACCGAGCGTAGCATAGGAAACTACTTCCCTATCAAGAGTATGTCATCCACGTACTATACGAGGATTACCACCATACTCCCTACTAACTTTTTGTACATATTTGGTTTATCTACCATTTTGATGAAGTCAAACTCTTTGACTACTACATCAAAACAGACGTTCCAACTCCGCGATGCCTGATTTATCATATAAAACATCTTGCACACGTTTCCGCTGCTCCCACTGTCTACGAAGCCCTCTGGCTGTGTACTTGTAGACGCTCTCTTCCAAATCTTTATTTAGAAAAGCAGTCATGACACCCAACAGCCAGATATCGTAGTCATGGTATATAGCAGTGGCAAGTAGGATCTGGATGGACTTAAGCATAGCTTTGAAAGTCTCAACTTTTCTATGTACACCAAGTAATCTTCTCAAGATATACTTGCTCCTGATGGGGATTTAACCCTTCAGATAAAGCAACCAAAGTCTATACTTTGTTGGTGTATAAGGATTCCATCTCAGATCGCTAAGCATCCAGCCATTCTTACAGAGTCCCCACTCCTGATGGTCTGCTCGAAACTAGTTGGGTCATCATCTCATGATGCAATCCTTTCTCCCACTGTCATAGACAAACCGAAGTATCTCTCAGGTGGATGAGGAACCCTACCAGATCGGCGGAGATGCTAAGGTTCGTTGGTAACTATTGAATCCTCCGGGTTTACCAAATCATCAGCTGCAATTTGTATAGCTGGAACTCCTTCCAGTTCTACCTCATGACCACTAATTTCTTCACAAGAAATTCCCTTTTTCTCAAAAAGTGGTATGCCGAGAAATAAAACATCTTTTTTTCCTCGGTGTGGTAGAAGATATTCTCTTGCGAATGCTTGGAATATCCAACAAACTTCCACAGAACTGACCTTGCCTCGAGTTTGTCCGGATTTTGCTTTTGACATAGGCCGGACAACCCCAAATCTTAACATCTTTAAGAGATAGGCATTTCCCATACCATATCACATATGGAGTGGTAGGCATTTGATTTGGTTGGAACCCTATTCAATAGGTATGCAACTTCTCAAGTGCATAACCCCAAAAGAAAATAGGCTACTCAGTAGTACTCATCATAGAGCACACCATATCACATAGGGTTTCATTGCTCCGCCCCGATACACCGACGTGCTGTGGTGTATTCGGAGGAGTAATGCTGAGAGAGAATCTCATTCTCCTTTAGAATAGTCCAGGAATTCCGTGCTCAAGTATTCTCCTCCTCGATCACATCAAAGGACATAATACTTATACCCAGTTTTTGGTTCTCTACTTCTAACTTATATTCTGTGATTATCTCAAAAGTTTCAGACTTGTGTTTCAACAGGAACATATGTCTAAATCTTGAGAGATCATCAGTGAATGTAATGAAGTACAAAGAACCTGTCCTGGCATATGTAGACATGGGACTATCATACATCGTCATGTATCAATACTAAGAGTTCACTAACTCTTTCTCTGTTTCCAATAAACGGAGCTGTGGTCATCTTATCTTTGTGACATGACTGGCAAGTTTTACAAGATGTAAATCCAAACTAATTTAAATATGCATCTTTATGTAATCTTCAGCTAGTCTGGTCGCATTGATATGACCTAGTCTACAATGCCTCAAGAAGAATTCGTTCATATCTGAACTCTTCTTCTTGTGTGTGTTCTGTACGTTAAGAACTGTGGTTTGATTTAGAACGTCTATGCTTTTAGATAACGTGCCTGAACCGATCAACTCTTGATATAGGAAATGTTCAAAACATTATCCAACAATACAAAATTATATCCTTCTTTACTAATAAAGAGACTGATATGATGTTGTATATCAGGTTCGGTATCTAATAACATTCGTTCAGAATCAATGTATTCTGATAATACAGGGTGATAACTGCCAACAGACTTGGCTGCAACACTTGCATCATTTCCAACTCTTGAAACTTATCACCCGTTCTCAGTTCTCTACCTTTCTGTAGCCCATGTAACAGATTACATTTGTGGGATCCTGATCCGGTATCTCATACCCAGGACGTAAAGGATACTGAGAAACAGTTCTTGGTAATGGACACACCCGAAGAAGATGCATCGGCATGCACTTTCTTCGTTTGGGCAGCATGGGAATTCTGGTAATCCCCTAATTCCTGCTCTGTGTTGTAACAATTATAAGTTGGAGCGGGACCTGTAGGGTTACTAGGCACACTCAAGAGGTTCCACAAGGCATCTACCATGCCAAATTCAAAAATTTAGGTGCCGAGAAACCCTAATATAGATCGTGAACTAGAGGATAGGCGAAACACATGCAAGTAAATAACTTTATTGCTAAGTGAAAGGGACTACAACCTTTGTAGATCCGCTCCACCACTTCTTTAGCTCCATGTTGACGTCCCTCCGCCGCGATCATCGGAATCCCGGACTCTAGTGATGGTTTCGTCGGAGAAATAATCGGGCTAAGTCATTGACTTCGATGCCGAAGATGATCTACGTCGAGGCGACTCTAACTCAGGCTCCACCTTCACTTGGTCATGAACCTTGTGAAGAAAACACCCTATACAACATGGCAAGTGGTAGAGGATGAAGAAATAGGAAGTGGGTTCACTTTGGATTTGGATTTCTCACTTGATTTCAACACTTGAATTTTTTCAAGAAAGCTTTCTTCTTTTCTTCATGAAGAAGAAGAAGAAGAAAAGAAAAGAATGAATTATCTAATTAGAAAATTCAAGTGATGCTTATCATTTTAGCAACCATGGGTGAAGTAAACTCATGTAGAGAATAAACTAGGGTTTAGGTAAATGGTTAGGTTAAAGAAAGAAACAAAATGGTAAAGACTTTCAAAGCTTCATGAAGCTTCAAGAGTAAAACAAAACAAGCCACCATTTTATTTCTTGCCAAAATGAATAAAGAAAATAAATAAAACAAATTAAAACCTAACCATTAATCTAAACATGGTTTAAAGCAAACATACACCCAAGTTTGCATGTATCATCAAACATGATACAAACAAGTGCATAAAAATATATCATATATACAATGTGCACAATCTAGTGAGAAAATAATCTTAAGTGAACCAATACTAGTTAATGTAAAGTAATATATCAAATACATAATTATACATTAATCATTAAATCAACACTTGATTTAATGATCCGGTCATACTGCATATAACCTACTAATATCAAGTGTATCAATGTATCGAATCAACACTTGATTCGGTAACCCGGCTATATCTCATATAACCGTCCAATGATACAAATCGCGAGAATAGAATACAGTATCACATACTGGTATTATTCTCGGTCCCGCACATATCTCATATGCGCTCCTATCTCGTTTCGCTTGAGCCAGGAAACCTCTGTGTAGGACTCTAAAGACTCGTCAATACGCCGGCAGTAGGTGATGATCATATCAAACACCCACAAGCCGCAAGCGGTCTGCTAAACGTAACGGCCACCCGGCTATTGAGCGATCAGAAGATCAATGAGCAAGCCCGCTCACACTCCTGTGAATCCAACCAGTAACACTTACCGTACAGTCCGGTCCCGTCGTCTGTTATGTCGCATATCTCGCCTAGGGGTGGTAAACGTCAGACCCCAATAGCTCGATAAGTCATGTCGATATGAGGTCTATAACAGTTCGAGAAACTAGTGGTAACACTTACCAGTAAATTTCAGCAACCCTGGCCAAGGATTTCCGGTTATAGCCAATCGAACACAGCACAACATCAACTCTTATACCGGGAGAGACGAATCCCCTCCTATCGCTCATTGCCTCCATGTGAATCGGGACTGTACCCAAAAACCACCGTTTTGCACGCCCTCTTGGATGTGGTAAGGTGGAAATCAAAGCACAGTGGGAATCACACAAGACTCTATGACGATCTCGGGTCTACAGACTAACCTGTACCAGTGTCACCAGAGAACTGCCATCTGACGTAAGGTATAATACCATCTGGGAGTTCTCGGTGAGTCCGTACAGTGTACCCAGTCTCCACTGAGCACCCGTATATCATCTCTGATGTCAAACACCAATGGATATGGGATCATCCATCGCCCATCTGTATGGGTCGAGAAGGTATACGCTAGTCTACTCTGGTATATCGATGCCCCGTCTCGATACACCCACGACTAGGGACCTTGAAGGATGTACTTATGGACTACCATGTCCCCACTAGTATGATCCGCATCATAGTCTAGGTAGTAAAGTACACATCCTAAGGGTTTTACCAACATGTAACAGAGAGACAATCAGTGTACACGTTAAGGTAAAGAGCAACCAGATAGCATACTATCATGTCGAGCAAGAAAGTCCTCCCTATATATGTCCAAGCATCCACTACAATATACATCCTATGTATAGTAATGGCCTCTAGGGCATACATATAACTAACAATCTCCCACTTGCACTAGGGCCATCTGATAGCAGTGGTTGTAGTATCTCATACTCAACTATCCCATAAAAGTCTCTCTCTGGGAAAAGGCCTTTGTGAGTGGATCTGCCGTGTTGTCCTCTGAGTCTTCTCTCCTTACCTCGATCACCCTGGAGATCAACCATCTCCATGATCAGGTGACACTGCCTTAGAATATGTCTGGATCACTGATGGGACGGACATTCCTTGGCATAAGCCACAACTCCATTGTCACACAATGGGAGGAACTAAGTTCATCTCATGAACTAATATACACCCAGACAGCCTCTTTGGTAGCATCTTAAGTAGCGATGTATCCAGCCTTTATCGTCTAGTAAGCCACGGTATCTAGCTTGGAACTCTTCCAACATACCGTCCCATTACTAAGGGTAAAGACAATGCCTATGACTGACATTCAGTCGTCCTTATCATCCTGGAACCCGTCCTGTGATTCTCCCTAGGATCAATTGATACCATTTCACTACATCTATTGAGTATCCTAACATCCAATTAGATCTATCTCATAGATCCAAAACATAGGATTTAGTAGGTATCACATTGATCCTATATGGATAATCCTTGTGATAAGTGGAGATTGACTGAGCGTAGCATAGGAAACTCCTTCCCTATCAAGAGTATGCCATCCACGTACTCTACGAGGATCACCACCATACACCCTACTACCTTTTTGTATATACAAGGTTCATCTACCATTTTGATGAAGTCAAACTCTTTGACTACTATATCAAAACAGATGTTCCAACTCCGTGATGCCTGTTTTATCCTATAAAGCAACTTGTGCACGTTTCCGCTGCTCCCACTGTCTACAAAGCCCTCTAGCTGTGTACTTATAGACGCCCTCTTCTAAAACATCATTTAGAAAAGCTGTCATGACACCCAACCACCAGATATCGTAGTCATGGTATGTAGCCGTGGCAAGTAGGATCTGGATGGACTTAAGCATAGGCCCCAGAAAAGGTTTTATTATTAGCCACAACTGGTCTACGATGCAAACCTTTAACAAGTCTAGTTTTGAAAGTCTCAACCTTTCCATGTACACCAAGTAATCTTCTCAAGATATACTTGCTCCTGATGGGGATTTAACCCTTCAGATAAAGCAACCAAAGTCCATACTTTGTTGGTGTATAAGGATTCCATCTCAGATCACTAAGTATCCAGCCATTCTTATAGAGTCTTACTCCTGATGGCCAGCTCAAAACTAATTAGGTCATCATCTCATGATGCAATCCTCGCTCCCACTGTCATAGAGAAACCGAAGTATCTCTCAGGTGGGTGAGGAACCCTACTAGATCGGCGGAGAGGCTGAGGTTCGTTGGTAACTATTGAATCCTTTGGTTCTATCAAATCATCTGCTGTAGTTTGTATAGCTGGAACCTTTCCAGTTCTACATTACAGACCTTGCCTTGAGCTTGTCCGGATTTTGCTTTTAGACATAGGCCGGTCAACCCCAAATCTTAACTAGCTTAAGACATGGGCTTTTCCCATACCATATCTCATATGGAGTGGTAGGCTGTGATCTGATTCGAACCTAATTCAATAGGTATGCAGCTTCTCAAGTGCATAACCCCCAAAAGGAAACAGGTAACTCAGTAGTACTCATCATAGAGCGCACCATATCGAATAGGGTGCAATTGCTCCGCCCCGATATACCATCGTGCTATGGTGTATACGAAGGAGTAATGCTGAGAGAGAATCTCATTCTCCTTTAGAATAGTCCAGGAATTCTATGCACAAGTATTTTCCTCCTTGATCTCATCAAAGGACATAATACTTATACCCGTATTGGTTCTCTACTTCTAACTTATATTCTGTGAATATCTCAAAAGGTTCGGACTTGTGTTTCAACAGGAACATATGACTGAATCTTGAGAGATCATCAGAGAATGTAATGAAGTACAAAGAACCGGTCCTGGCATGTGTAGACGGGGGACCTTACATACATCAACATGTATCAATCCCAAGAGTTTACTAACTCTTTCTCTGTTTCCAGTAAACGGAGCTATGGTCATCTTATCTTTGTGGCATGACTGGCAAGTTTCACAAGATGTAAATTCAAACTGATTTAAATATGCATCTATATGTAACTTCAGCTAGTCGGGTCGCATTGATATGACCTAGTCTACAATACCTCAAGAAGAATTCGTTCATTTCTGAACTCTTCCTCTTGTGTATGTTCTGTATACTAGGAACTGTAGTTTGATTTAGAATGTCAATACTTTTAGATAACGTGCTTGAACCGATCAACTTTTGATATAGGAAATGTTCAAAACATTATCCAACAATACAAAATTACATCTATCTTTACAAATAAAGAGACCGATATGATTTTGTATATCAGGTTCGGTATCTAATAACATTTGTTCAGAATCAATATATTCTGGTAATACAGAGTGACAGTGACCAACAGACTTGGCTGTAACACTTGCACCGTTTTCTGTCTCATGAAACTTATCACCCGTTCTCAGTTCTCTATCTTTCTGTAGCCCATGTAACGGATTACATTAGCGGGATCCTGATCCGGTATCTAATACCTAGGACGTAGAGGATACTGAGAAACAGTTCTATATAACTAACACACCCGAAGGAGATGCATCATATGCACTTTCTTCATTTGGGCGGCATAAGAATTCTGGTATTCCCCTATTTCCTGCTCTGTCTTATAACAATTATAAGTTGGAGCGGGACCAACGTTCCCCAGCTCAGTATAACAAGCGGGTTCGGTCAATACATTCATATTATTATCTTGATTAAGGCGTGATATGGTTGCTACCTGGAGAGAGAGAGAAGAAAACATTCAGCGTATGCTCTTGCAAGAATAGATTGGTTATTATTTTATCTAATCAGGATGGCTCCCACTGTTTTTATCAAATCTTCCTTCAAACCCTAAAAGGAAAGACTAGCCGGGATTAATTACACGCTACAAGTTCGCCAATCTTTCAGCCAGGCCAGTGTCGGTACTTTGAGAGAGGTCCTCCGTGCTTTCGCACGAACCTAATTATGGTAAACCTCGTTTTCCCAGAGGCGTAACCTCGTTAACACCTTTCTAGACACCTACTTGATCGGCTAATTGTAATGTGTAAAACTCTCCCAGGAGTAACTCTTACTCGCGGCGGGTATCGGGATCCAACTATCTCATAGAAGGTATGCAATCTCATTGCAAATTTCAACACTTGAAATTCCCGATAATTTTGCCCCTAACGTGCTATGACCTTGACGAAAGCCAACAAACCATAGCCCGCTAGTCAAGTTCAACCCGTACATTTCTTGACTGAATTAAACCCACCCGCACAACCCTTGACGAAAGCCAACAAAGCCGTACGACTACCCTAATCCAATCGCATCGTATGCAGCAGATAAGCAGCATATAGCTACCGCACACTACACCTTGACGAAAGCCAACAAATGTAGCACGAATACTATATACAACTTATCTGAAATGACGGAGGGCTACGACAGGTTTTTCTGAAAACCTATTGCGTAATGAACTTGATATCGTTGTAGAATCAAATGATTTTAAAATGGAGTGTTTTTGAAGCTTTTCTAGTTTTGCTAAAGGGGTCACTCCTGGTGAAGGGATCGTCGGCCCTTTCCTCGTCGAATGAGGTGCGGGATATATCATATATATCACTGTGCAAAGCATAAACTATAGAAGCAATCAAAAGACAAACCGAGTGTGTAGCATCTTCCAGTTATTGCTAAAGGGGTCACTCCCGGTGAAGGGATCTCGGCCCTTTCCTCATCGAATAAGGTGCAGGATGTTCTACAAGGAACACCGCGATGCAAAGCAAGAACTGTAGCTACCTGTTTTTGAAAATTTGATTCCACAACATCTTTTAGGTTTCTTTTTTCTTTCATTAATTATATTAATGAAGTCCCATCATTTAAATCACCTAAACATCACAGATAAATACGACGTACACTTATGCCATCCGCATTCTCCTCGATGTCCCCTCGTGCACCGTTAGGTTAGATAACTAACGGCAGAGCGGGGCAGGGCTAGCGTGGGTGTAAAACATAAGTAACGTCTATATAATATATCATATATACTATATACAGCATTTATCACAGCACATCAAATGATCACATCACAAATATCGCAGCAGAAGAATCATATATGAAATATTGGATATACTAGGACGTCCGTGTTTTCAATACGAGCCTGTATAAAACACGGATTCCACGGTCGTGATGAATAGCCAATCCCACACCCCTAGACCCCTACGAGAGCGGCAAGCAACCCTACCAATTCTAGGGTTAGGAGACCCGGACTCGACTCCTCGAGATGGTCTCCCACTGGACCCTAGAACCCGGTTACTTATGCTCCCCTCCTTGGGTCTATCCTCAATCTGGAAGTGCCCCAATAAAAGAATATTACATACAAGTTTTTACATGAATGAAAATGGAAAGCACTCATCTCACATAAAAATAACCCGGCTATTCAAACACGACGATCCAATATAACATATCCAGCAACACATAACATCACATGTCATCAACGTAAGTAAATATGCCCATCCCAATTATCGTTGACATATAGCAACGAAACCGGCGATATCACATATTACACTTACGGTCGCAGAAAAAAAAGTGTAAAACTACAACAGTTGGAATCCGCAAACTCTTTAGACATCGCATGCCTAACCAAATGAATTCCTTAGACATCGCATGCCTAACAATTATAAACCCCGCATTTTAGTCTCATTATCGAAAACTCTTTTCAATATCAAGTCGGGCAATTCAACAAGATTCCCGACATTCTGATCGAATGCTCGTCGCAAACTTCAGTAGACGGCTGCACCCCCGATGCCGTCGACGAAGTGCACCAAGGTGGAACACCGCTGCCGCGAGCACCCGAACGGATGCTTTCGGCGATGGGGTTCTCCTACAGTCACTTGGTCGGGGCTATGGAGCGTGGCTATCTATTAAGTTTACCGGCGAGTATCCGCGTACGCTACGTGATTGCGACGGACTTTTGATCGCATCAAAACTCCGTGGCAACCGATCAAGTGAGACTAAACTGCTATGTTTATAACATTCATATTAGTTATCTCATAACTACTTGTGAATTCCAAATATTGTATCACATTCCAGATAAATAGAAAATGTTAAACTTTCCGATCGAACAATCAAACACCCAAGTTTTCCCGAAACAGCTCAACACATGAAATAAGTTTAAAAACATTCACTTCATGCCACAGTACCAACGGTCCAGCCGTAGAAGGGTCAAGCCAACGCCTCACATGTGGCACCCCTACTGCCCCAAACCCTAAGGTTCAAAGGGCAGTTCAAGACGGTCACATAATCGAGTTAAGGTTTGATGTCTTCTAGAGGGTCCATCGCGTTATTTGCACTACTTAGAACGTTATTAAACTACGGAAAAATCCAACAATTGGAAATTTCCCTGCAGGGGAAAAATTGGGTATTTATATCCGGTCGAACTATTCAATATGTTCTAAAATTACCCGGAAAAACACATAGACAAAGTTAGACTATCCGATCGAATCTACGAACTCCCAATACAACCCAGAAAACTCAACTCTTGAGTGTAATTTAAAAATTCTCAGAAAAAACAGGAAATTCAGTTGGACATTACTGTGCAGAGCACGTGACAAGAGTCACATTTATGGCCGCGGAACCGCCGCGAAAGCCAGGGTGGCGCCGCGGTTCCGTGGCTCATTAGCCGACATAGAAGCACGTGCTCCACAGTAACTCCTATAATTACCTGCTGTATTTTTTGGATATTTTTAATTTGTAAAAATCTACTGTTTACAAAAATGTACAGAGAGGGGGTCGGATTAGGGTTTCGTGTTTCGATCGGACTTCTAACATCGTCTACACTTCGCCTAAAGCTCTAGCTAGGCTCTGATACCACTGTAGGGTTACTACGCACACTCAAGAGGTTCCACAAGGCATCTACCATGCCAAATTCAAAAATTTAGGTGCCGAGAAACCTTAATATAGATCGTTAACTAGAGGATAGACGAAACACATGCAAGTAAACAACTTTATTGCTAAGTGAAAGGGACTACAACCTTTGTAGATCCGCTCCACCACTTCTTTAGCTCCGTATTGACGTCCCTCCGCTGCGATCATCGGAATCACGGACTCTAGCGATGGTTTCGTCGGAGAAATAATCGGGCTAGGTCGTTGACTTCGATGCCGAAGATGATCTACGTCGAGGCGACTCTAACTCAGGCTCCACCTTCACTTGGTCATGAACCTTGTGAAGAAAACATCCTATACAACATGGCAAGTGGTAGAGGATGAAGAAATAGGAAGTGGGTTCACTTTGAATTTGGATTTCTCACTTGATTTCAACACTTGAAATTTTTCAAGAAAGCTTTCTTCTTTTCTTCATGAAGAAGAAGAAGAAGAAAAGAAAAGAATGAATTATCTAATTAGAAAATTCAAGTGATACTTATCATTTAGCAACCATGGGTGAAGTAAACTCATGTAGAGAATAAACTAGGGTTTAGGTAAATGGTTAGGTTAAGGAAAGAAACAAAATGGTAAAGACTTTCAAAGCTTCATGAAGCTTCAAGAGTAAAACAAAACAAGCCACCATTTTATTACTTGCTAAAATGAATAAAGAAAATAAATAAAACAAATTAAAACCTAACCATTAATCTAAAGATGGTTTAAAGCAAACATACACCCAAGTTTGCATGTATCATCAAACATGATACAAACAAGTGCATAAAAATATATCATATATACAATGTGCACAATCTAGTGAGAAAATAATCTTAAGTGAACCAATACTAGTTAATGTAAAGTAATATATCAAATATATAATTATACATTAAATCATTAAATCAACACTTGATTTAATGATTCGGTCATACTGCATATAACCGACTAATATCAAGTGTATCAATGTATCGAATCAACACTTGATTCGGTAACCCAGCTATATCTCATATAACCGTCCAATGATACAAATCGCGAGAATAGAATACAGTATCACATACTGGTATTATTCTCGGTCCCGCACATATCTCATATGCGCTCCTATCTCGTTTCGCTTGAGCCAGGAAACCTCTGTGTAGGACTCTAAAGACTCGTCAATACGCCGGCAGTAGGTGATGATCATATCAAACATCCATAAGCCGCAAGCGGTCTGCTAAACATAACGGCCACCCGGGTATTGAGCGATCAGAAGATCAACGAGCAAGCCCGCTCACACTCCTGTGAATCCAACCAGTAACACTTACCGTACAGTCCGATCTCGTCGTCTGTTATGTCGCATATCTCGCCTAGGGGTGGTAAACGTCAGACCCCAATAGCTCGATAAGTCGTGTCGATATGAGGTCTATAACAGTTCGAGAAACTACTGGTAACACTTACCAGTAAATCTCAGCAACCCTGTCCAGAGATTTCCGGTTATAGCCAATCGAACACAGCACAACATCAACTCCCTATACCGGGAGAGACGAATCCCTTCCTATCGCTCATTGCCTCCATGTGAATTGGGACTGTACCCAAAAACCACCATTTTGCACGCCCTCTTGGACGTGGTAAGGTGGAAATCAAAGCACAGTGGGAATCACACAAGACTCTATGACGATCTCGGGTCTACAGACTAATCTGTACCAGTGTCACCAGAGAACTGCCATCTGACGTAAGGTATAATACCATCTGGGAGTTCTCGGTGAGTCCGTCAGTGTACCCAGTCTCCACTGAGCACCCGTATATCATTTCTGATGTCAAACACCAATGGATATGGGATCATCCATCGCCCATCTGTATGGGTCAAGAAGGTATACGCTAGTCTACTCTGGTATATCGATGCCCCGTCTCGATACACCCACGACTAGGGACCTTGAAGGATGTACTTATGGACTACCATGTCCCCACTAGTATGATCCGCATCATAGTCCAGGTAGTCAAGTACACATCCTAAAAGCTTTACCAACATGTAACAGAGAGACAATCAGTGTACACGTTAAGGTAAAGAGCAACCATATAGCATACTATCATGTCGAGCAAGAAACTCCTCCCTATATATATCCAAGCATCCACTATAATATACATCCTATGTATAGTAATGGCCTCTAAGGCATATATATAACTAACAGGACCAACGTTCCCTAGCGCAGTGTAACAAGCGGGTTCGGTCAATACATCCGTATTATTATCTTGATTAAGGCGTGACATGGTCGCTACCTGGAGAGAGATAGAAGAAAACACTCGGCGTATGCTCTTGCAAGATTAGATTGGTTATTAATATATCTAATCAGGATGTCTCCAACTATTTTAGTCAAATCTTCCTTCAAACCCTAAAAGGAAAGACTAGCCGGGATTAATTACACTCTACAAGTTTGCCAATCTTTCAGCCAGACCAGTGCCGGTACTTTGAGGGAGGTTCCCCGCGCTTTCGCACGGACCTAATTAAAATAAACCTCATTTTCCCAGGGGCGTAACCCCGTTGACACCTTTCTAGACACCTACTTGATCGGCTAATTGTAATGTGTAAAACTCTCTCAGGAGTAACTCTTACTCGCAGTGGGTATCGGGATCCAACTATCTCATAGAAGGTATGCAATCTCATTGCAAATTTCAACACTTAAAATTCCCGATAATTCTTTTACCCCTAGCGTGCTATGACCTTGATGCATGCCAAACAACCCACAGTCCGCTAGTCAAGTTCAACCCGTGCATTTCCTGATTGAGTTAAATCCACCCGTACGACCCTTGACGCATGCCAAACAACGCCGTATGAATACCTTAATCCAATCGCATCGTATGCTAGCAGATAAGCACTAGTTAGCTACTATACACTACGCCTTGACGCATGCCAAACTACCGCAGCACGAATACTAAGTAGTACTTATCTGAAATAACGGAGGGCTACGCAGGTTTTTAAGAAAACCATGAGCGTAAGGAACTTGATATCGTTGTAGAATCGAGTGATTTTAAATGGAATGTTTTTGAGGCCTTTTCTAGTTTTGCTAAAGAGGTCACTCCCGGTGAAGCGATCTCGGCTCTTTCCTCATAAAATAAGGTGCAGGATATTTCACAAATATCACTATGCAAAGCAAAAACTATAAAAATAATCAAAAGACAAAACGAGTTTGTAGCATCTGCTAGTTTCGCTAAAGAGGCCACTCCCGGTGAAGGGATCTCGGCTCTTTCCTTATCGAATAAAGTACTGGATATTCTACAAGGAATACGGCTATGCAAAGCAAGAACTAGAGCTACCAGTTTTTGAGACAAGTTTCTACAATATCTTTAGGTTTCTTTTAGTTTCATTAATCTCATTAATGAAGTCCCATTTTATATTGCTTCACAAGCATCACTTTTGAAACGAAATAAACAATATACAATATATATCTCATATATATAATATAAACATTCGTCTCAGGCAGTAATATGATCTCATCACAAAACATTGCAGCAGAAGAACATATATGAAATATTGGATATACTAGGATTTCTGTGTTTTATATCGAGCCTGTATACAACGCGGATTCCACAGTCGCGATGAATAGCCAAACCCACATCCCTAGACCTCTATCGGAGCGACAAGCAACACTACCAATTCTAGGGTTAGGAGACCCGGTCTCGACTCCTCGAGATGGTCTCCCACTGGACCCTAGAACCCGGTTACTTATGCTCCCCGTCTTGGGTCTACCTAATGTGGAAAAGAAAATAATATACAATGGTGACATCATCCTCAGCCCGGAAGTGTCCCAATAAAAGAATATTACATACAATGAATTTTACATGAATGAAAATAAAAACCCTCATCTCACATAAAACCCTCGGCTATTCAAAATGCGACGATCCAATATAACATATCACAGCAACACATAACATCATATGTCATCAACGTAAGTAAATATGCGTATCCCAATTGTCGTTGATGTATAGCAACGAAACCGGCAATACTCCACATATTACACTTACGGTCGCAGAAAAGAAAATGTAAAACTACAACAGTTGGAATCCGCAACCACCTTAGACATCTCATGCCTAACCAAATGAATTCTTTAGACATCGCATGCCTAACAATTATAAACCCCACATTTTAGTCTCGATCTTGAAAACACTTTTCAATATCTATTCGGGCAATTCAACAAGATTCCCGACATCCTGATCGAATGCTCGTCGGAAACTTTAGTAGACGGCCGCACCCCCGACGCCGTCGACGAAATGCACTAAGGTGGAACTCCCCTGCCGTGAGCACCCAAACGGATGCTTTTGGCGACGGGGTTCTCCTACAGTCACTTGGTCGGGGCTATGGGGCGTGGCTATCTATTAAGTTTACTCGGCGAGTATCTGCGTACGCTACGTGATTGCGACGGACTTTTGATCACATCAAAATCCTGTGGCAACCGATCAAATAAGACTAAACTGCTAGATTTATAACATTCAAATTAGCTATCTCATAACTACTTATGATTCCAAATATTGTATCACATTCCAGATAAATTAACAATGTTAAACTTTCCGATCGAATAAACAAACACCCAAGATTTCCCAAATAGCTCAACACTTAAGCGGAGTTCAAAAAGTATCCATCACATGCCACAGTACCAATGGTCCAGCCGTAGAAGGGTCAAACCAACGCTTCACATGTGGCAACGCCGTACTGCCCCAAACCCTAAGGTTTAGAGGTGGTTGAGATGGTCATATAATCGAGTTAAGCTTTGTGTTCTTCTAGAGGGTCCACCGCGTTACTTGCACGACTATGAATGTTCTTTAATTAAGGAAAAAATCCAACACTAGGAAATTTTCGGCAGGGGAAAAAGTGAGTTGTTGATATCCGTTCGAACTTTTTAACACGTTCTAAATTACCCGGAAAAACTTAAACGAAGTTAAACTTTCCGATCGAATCAACGAATACAAAAGATCTCCAGAAAACTCAACACTTGAGTAAAATTAAAAATTCCCAGAAACATGCAGAAATACCTACAGATATTATTGTGAAAATTCTAACCTTAATACCCCTGTACGGCCGCGGAACCGCCGTGCAAGGCATGGTATTGCCGCGGTTCCGCGGCGCTTTAAGGGGATTAGTGGTTCATTTTTCACAGTAATCCTTAGAATTCCCTGCTTAATTTTCTGAGTATTTTTAATACAGAAAAAATCAACATTTTAAAAAATTTCCAGAGAGGGGGTAAAACACGATGTTTCGGGGTTCGATCGGACTTTTAATTTCGTATACACGTCGCCTAATACTCTAGCTAGGCTCTGATACCACTGTAAGATTACTAGGCACTATCACAAGAGTCTATAAGGTATCAACCATACCCGATTTAAAATTTAGAAGTGCCGCACAACCTAAAGCGAGGATCTTTGCTAGTTTATTAGGGTTAAACATGCAAGTAAACATCTTTACAACTAAGAGAGAGAGATTACAACCTTTGTAGTCCGTTCCTTCACTTCAAAAGCTCCGAGTAGTAGTCCCTTCACCGCAGTCCATGATCTTCCGGACTTAAGAGAGGCTCCACAAGCCGAACGATCCATTCTTGCTTGAAGTCTTCCTTTTCGAAGATGATCTACCTTGAAGTTCTTTTAACTCAAGCTCTCGCTTCTCTAATCAAGTATTAGACAAGTGAACACCCTAATCTAAGTGGCTAGAATAGATGAGGATGATGAAGTAGGATTTTATCTCTCTTTTATTTTCTTAATCTCACACTAATTCATCACAAAACCAAAAACTAGAAAGCTTTGCAAGGAGGAAGAAGAAGATGAATTCTTTTGTGATGAATAATGAATTGTTATCATGGTTACAAATGAACCTTGAGTTAATAATATCAAGTATTAACTCATGTAGAGAATAGACTAGGGTTAAGTGTTTGGGTTGGGTTAAATAATATCTCCACAAATATCAACACATAATATCTTAGCTTAAAACAAAACAAAACCTTCTAGAAGCTTCAAGAAAATACTAACCCAAATCAAACCCTAACCATGTTTAATCTCCACTAATCATGTTGCATTTGTAATCATAACTTGTTACAATATTATATATCACATATATAATATATTTTTGTAACAAAAGAAAATAATACAATTAACATATATCGCATATATATCAATGTATTATCCGGTGAGAAAATGAATCAATAAAGCGAGCCAATATTAGATAATGTAATGTAATATATCACATATATAATTATACATTAAATTATCGAATCAACACTTGATCCGACAATCCGGCTATATTGCATATAACCGACTAATATAACATGTACCAATTCATCGAATCAACACTTGATTCGATGAACCGGCTGATATCAAATATCGTGAGAATAGAATACGGTATCTCATATCGTATTATTCTCGGTCCCGCGCATATCACATATGTGCTCCTACTCCGTTTTTCCTGAATCAAGAAACCTCTATGTAGGACTCTAAAGAATCGTCAATACGCCGGCAGTAGGTGATGATCATATCATAACACCCACAAGCTGCAAGCGGTCAGCTAAACGTAACAGCCACCCAGGTATTGAGCGATCAGAAGATCAACAAGCAAGCCTGTACATTCTCCTGCGAACCCAATCAGTAACACTCCCGTACAGTCCGGTCTCTTCGTCTGATATGTCGCATATCTCGCCTAGGGATGGTAAACGTCAGACCCTAATAGCTTGATAAGTCGTGTCGATATGAGGTCCATAACAGTTCGAGAAACTACCGATAACACTTACCGGTAAATCTCAGCAACCCTGGCCAGGGATTTCTAGTTATAGCCAATCGAACACAGCGCAACATCAACTCCCTATACCGGGAGAGACGAAACCCCTCCTATCGCTCATTGCCTCCATATGATTCGGGACTGTACCTAAAGCCACCTTTTTGCACGCCCTCTTGGATGTGGTATGATGGAAATCAAAGCACAGCGGGAATCATACAAGACTCTATGACGATCTCGGGTCTACAAACTAACATGTACTAGTGTCACCAGAGAACTGCCATCTGACGTGAGGTATAATACCATTTGGGAGTTCTCGGCGAGTCCGTCCAGTGTACCCAGTCTCTACTGAGCACCCGTATACCTTCTCTGATGTCAAACACCAATGGATATGGGATCATCCATCGCCCATCATATGGGTCAAGAAGCGCATACGCTAGTCTACTCTGGAGTATCGATGCCCTATCTCGGTACTCCCATGACTAGGAACATTTGAAGGATGTACTTGGTGACTACTCTGTCCCCACTAGTATGATCTGCATCATAGTCCTGGTAGTCAAGTACTCATCTTAAGGGCTTTATCAACATGTGACATAGAGACAATCAGAGTACATGTTAAGATAAAGAGTAACCAGATAGCATACCATCATGACGAGCAAGAAAGTCCTACCTATATATGTCCAAGCATCCACCACAATATACAACGTATGTACAGTAATGGCCTCTAGGGCATATATATAACTAACAAGGCTTACCTCGGATTTGATTATGGGGGTGCTTTGCTTGCGCTTCTTCATGGAAGATGCTCCATCAAAGTAAAGTTCCCACTGAGTATCATTCTCTCTTCTCTCACCGTCGATCGTGTCAAACGCGTGCTCGTCTGGCAATTCGCAGTTTAAGGGAGAGTCGGCAGGTATCGGATGCTCAGCGAGGAAGTCGGCGATGGCCTGGCCTTTCACTGCCTTGAGGGGTCGATAAGTTATCGAGAACTCTATCAAGAGTAGGGCCCACTTAGCGAGCCATCCCGTTAATATGGCCTTTGACATCAAATATTTGAGGGGATCCAACTTTGATATGAGATGGATCTCGTGTCACTCCCCGCTTCCCAAAATATGGAAAACGAGGGATGACTAGGCCAGCCATGCTCCTACGGTTAAGGAATAATCCCGCCGTAGTCACACTTCGGCTTCTAGCATTACATGGTAATCAGTAAACAAAGCACAGCAGTAAAAGAAATACATCACTAAATTATTACATCGAAATTTTCATTGTTCACAATTCACAAATAAATAGGAAAGAACTACTAACCGAGTTCGAATACAAAATCTTTAGGGAAAACAGAAACGAAGAAAAAGGTACTCCAGACTAGATCTCCGTCAGCTCGAAAGGTAAATCCGACTCCTGCGCTGGTTCTTCCTCGTAGTCTGAGCATGCATACTTGGGTCGTCAGAGCGACGTAATAGCAATTTTTATATTAATGCATGAAACATGCAAATACGATAATAACAGTGAAAGTAAAATGCTGATAATCGCTATGTCACTAAATGATGCAAAGTATGATTTGTGTCCCTATCAGTCTCTAGGTCATATTTGAAATCGTATAGTGGAAAGGAGAATCATGTTTAACAGGAGTCTCGTACATACCCGAGACAACGGCCCACACGCCCGGGACATAACCCTGTCAGCCGGATCGCTAGATCCTACCTAATATATATATCACTGCTTCAATGATCATCCTCTAAAACACGGTCCCGCTAAATACGATACTCTTTCCATTTCGATTTCCCCTTTTCCCCTAGGTTTTCACTATTTATGATTATGATTTAGTCGTGTACAAGTATGCCAATAGCACGGTTTTGTCACTGTTCACTGTATTAATCACTGTCATGAATCATTCACTTTCTATTGGCGTACTTGACACTCCTAAACCAATACCATTCATGCACGATAATGTAATATCCACTGAATAATAACGCGCACTATCACTATGTATATGGCAGTTGGGTAAGGTATGTGTATTTATGCAGTTAACAAGTCATGTACGATATGAACCAATATGCACGTCATAAGCTTACAAAAATTGCAGTAATTCATATGTTCGGAATTCAGCGAAATGATACAAATACAATAACAAGTACACTCTATCAGCAGTTCATCAAAATTTGTTTCAGTTCAATCGGGTTTATGGTATTCAAGTTACAGCCGTTTCATTTTAAGTGCTCGCTGCAGGAAATTCAATTTCTGAACTGAACGTACGTTTTGCGGAACAAATTTCACCCAGTTGGGATCAGAATTTAGCAACACTACAGTTGAATGAAATATAGGGTTTTCAATAGGGTTTTCAACGCAACAGAAGGATTCTCAATCGCATCTGTACGTCAGAAGTTATACACTGTTCAACACTAGTATGTCAATTCTGTTTCTGTTGGGACTGTCTTGCGTTCTGTTCTTTTAAATTGCAGTTTAAATAGTAAACGACGATAAAACGGGGTGAAACCACTTGCATTATTTATATAACAGATTCATCTTCAATAAGGTGTAGGGTTCCACAACATACGAGTTCAGGAGGCAAGGTAGTAAATATTACGGGACAGAAAACAATAACCAGAGTTGCTCTGGACTGCAGTCTAGAGCCGCTCTCCGAACCAATTCTCGTCATAATTTCAGTACAGAAACAATTAAGAACTTATATATGGTTACAGGTCGTCGAGTTGGCTTCGATTTGATCCCTTTAACGCCTCATTTCACTATGTACACAATTAATTGTGATTTTAACAATTTTCAGGTGCGGGAAATTCCCAGTTTTTACGGGTGTAATTGGGGGTGATCGTTTAAGTCGTTAACAGTCATATTTTTCAGTGAGATTTCACCACAATGTTCATTATCACATGGGCCAGATTATGCAATCAAGTTCCGTCACATTAAATAAGGGTTTTCATTGGGATCTTGCATCGAACAGTTTTGTCATATAAGTTATCATGAATTGTAAACGTGGAATTAATACGATTTTAGTTTGTAGCGGAAATAAACTAGCATGTAGCAAGTAGGGTACTTGCCTGGAGAGGCTTTAGTGATACACGGCAGCGGCAACGGCACGGACGCGCGACAAATCGGCATGGTTTGGATTCGCGGCCTCGGCTCGGGTTCGGGTTCGACGTCGAAGTTGTCCGGAGGTGGCCCGTGTTCGCTGGAAGCGGAGTGGGTTGCTCTGTCGATCTCCTGGGATTCGCTGGGGTCGATGATGTCGGCGGTGATTGCTCCGGCAATGTGTACAGTGGGGGTAGAGAAGTGGGTTAGAGAGAGAGATAGCAGTAGGCTCGACTGTGGGTTTTGGAGGAGGCGGTGGAGATGTAGAGGGTGCAAAGGTCGACGGTGGTTCAGGTGCAGTGGTGGCTCGCCGGCGTCGAGGGCAGAGGTGGCTGTGGTGTTGTGCAGTAAGCTCGGCATGGGTTGAGAGAGCTCGGTGGTGGAGGAGTGTAGGGAGGCTTTGTTGGTGGAGGAAAGAGAGCGAGGGAGGATGAATGAGGGGGTTGAAGGCGTTGTCTTCATCGTCATCGGTGAGGGTGAGCGGCTGCAGTGGGTTCGTGGGAATTTTCGAGAGAGAGGGGAGTGAGTTGGAGAGTGAGAGTGATGAGGGGGTGAGGAGTAAGGGGAGACGAGGGGAGCGCGGACATGGTCAGGGTCGCGGAGACGTGGGGTAACGGCACGGCAACATGGGGAGCTCGGGGACATGGGTTCG
Organism: Agapanthus africanus; assembly: GCA_030015575.1. Taxonomy (NCBI): domain Eukaryota; kingdom Viridiplantae; phylum Streptophyta; class Magnoliopsida; order Asparagales; family Amaryllidaceae; genus Agapanthus; species Agapanthus africanus. The sequence continues at coordinate 107,189,942 of CM057338.1, read as the reverse complement.
CGATAAAGGAAAAGGGCGGGAAAATTTTACGTTGAGGGAAGAAGAGGTTACGAAGCGGGTCGGGTTTGGGTTGGCGGGCGCGAGGGCTGCTGGGCTTGGAGCTAGGTTAGTTTGATAATCTTTTATTATTTTTTTTTGTTTGGGCTGAGTTTTGGGGTGCTGGGCTTTGGGAGCTTGGGCCGAAGGAAAATAGGGGTTTAGTTTTAATAAAAAGGGAAACGGGCTGAGGAGGGGAGTGGGCCGGAGGAAATTAATGTTAAATTAATTTAATTTGATTTGTGTTGGGCTGGGTTGATTTAAAAAGGGAATTTAATTTATTTTTTTTTGGTTTTAATTTAGGTTTGGTCTTTGATTGGTTTAAAAGTTTTGGAAAAATTTGAATATTGAAACTTAAGCAACCAATCTTCACATAACATAAGAATACGGGAAAAATGGGATGGCATTTGGGGACTAGGAAAAATATAGGAAAAAATTCATAGATGGGAACGGGGATTTACATCATACCCCCCTTACAAAAATTTCGTCCTCGAAATTTAACAAGGATACAAAGAAACAAAAGTACTAAACAAAGAGATGTGGAAAACGTGCACGGATATCTTCCACCCGCTCCCAGGTAGATTCTCCTGGGGAACGACCGCCCCAAGACACTCGGACCAACGGAATGACCTTGTTCTTCAGCACTTTCTCTCTGCGGTCGAGGATGGTGGTAGGCTGCTCCTCGTATGATAGATCGGTACCCAAAGCTAACTCCGAATAGTCCAGAACATAGCCCTCATCTCGAACATAACGCCGCAACTATGACACGTGGAAGGTATTGTGCACACCAGCTAGCGATGGAGGAAAGGCAAGTCGGTAGGCCACCTCTCCTACTCGCTCTAGCACCTCAAAAGGTCTGATGAAACGGGGACTGAGCTTTCCCCGACCTCCGAACCTGATAACTCCACGAGTAGGGGAAATCTTCAGGAACACGTGATCTCCGACTTCAAATTCTAGTGCCCTCCTGCTGGTATCTGCCCAACTCTTCTGTCAATCCTGAGCCGTCTTAATACGCTGCCTGATCATTTGGACCTTGTCGACTGTCTGAACAATAAGCTCGGGACCCAGTAATCTTCGCTCTCCCACATCATCCCAACACACTGAGGATCAACACTTCCGCCCGTAAAGTGCTTCGAAATGGGCCATCTGAATGCTAGCGTGATAACTGTTGTTATAAGAAAACTCGACTAGATGCAGATGGTCTTCCCAGGAACCCTGAAAATCCAACATGCAGGCTCTCAATATATCCTCGAGCGTCTGAATCGTACGCTCGGATTGTCTATCCGTCTGTGGGTGATAAGCTGTGCTGAACTTGAGGCGGGTACCAAAACTCTCCTGTAGGCTCCTCCAAAAGTGCGACACGAATCTGGTGTCTCGATCCGACACAATGCTGACTGGAACTCCGTGAAGTCGCACTATCTCCTGCATGTATCTCTCTGCCAGTGACTCTGTCAACTGTCCCAGTCGGAATGGTAAGAAGTGTGAAGCTTTCGTGAGGCGGTCGACGATAACCCAAATGGTGTTATTGCCCCTAGGTCTCCGTGGTAAGGCCGTCACGAAATCCATGGTAATGTGCTCCCACTTTCATTCTGGTATCGGCAGCGGTTGTAACAATCCTGCTGTCCTCTGATGTTCTGCCTTCACCTGTTGGCATACCGAGCACCTGGATACGAACCTCACAATTTCTTGCTTCATCCCGTTCCACCAAAAATGTTGCTTTAGGTCCCGATACATCTTCGTATCTCCCGGATGCACAGAATAAGCTGAACTATGAGCCTCAGCCAGTACTTCTTCTCGAACATCTCCCTTGGGTACGCAGAGTCTGCTACCGAATCTCAGAGAACCGTCTTCATGTATGATTAAGTCCGTTCTCAGCCCGGCTTCTACTTGCGCTCTGAACTTTTGCAATCGAGGATCATCCGCTTGTGTAGTCTTGATGGGATCCACAAGGGAAGACTGCACCTGTAGTTGCCAGAATTGACTGAGTGCGCTCGGTGTAACGACTTCAAGCTCGAGTCTCTGAAAGTCCTCAATAATCTCCTCTGACTGGTCAACATCATGACCGCTGGCTTGCGACTGAGAGCATCTGGTACAACATTTACTTTCCCCGGGTGATACTGAAGGTCCAAGTCGTAATCCGCCATCAGCTCTAGCCATCGGCGCTGCCTCATGTTTAGTTCCTTCTGAGTGAAGACGTACTTCAGACTTTTATGATCCGTGTACACCTCCACTTTCTCGCCCAATAGATAGTGCCTCCAAATTTTCAACGCAAAGACTACTGCAGCTAACTCCAAGTCATGCGTAGGATAGTTCTTCTTGTGATTTCTCAGCTGTCGAGAGGCGTAAGCGACCACTCGGCCGTGCTGCATCAGAACACAGCCTAATCCCTTCCCTGAGGCATCACTATGTATCACCAAACCGCCGGAATCATCTGGTACTGTAAGGATAGGCGCCGTGGTTAACTTCTGCTTCGGTGTGTTAAATGCCTGTGTACACTCCTCTGTCCATGCAAACGGTACATCCTTCCGTGTCAGCCTCGTCAACGGTTCGGTGATTCTTGAGAAGTCTTGGACAAACCTCCTATAGTATCCTGCCAATCCCAGAAATCTTCTGATCTCGGCCACTGACTTCGGCGTTGGCCAATCTCTGACAGATTCTATCTTTGCCGGGTCCACTGAGATGCCTTCGCCCGAAACGATATGTCCCAAGAACTGAACCTTGTTGAGCCAGAATTCACACTTGCTCAATTTTGCATACAGCATCTCTTCCCGAAGAGTTTATAGAACCGTGCGCAAATGCTCAACATGCTCCTCCCAGATCTTCGAGTAGACAAGTATGTTGTCGATAAATACAACGACAAACGTGTCCAAGTACTTTGCAAACACCCTATTCATCAAGCCCATGAATATTGCCGGAGCATTGGTAACACCGAACGGCATCACAAGGAACTCATAATGTCCTTATCGGGTCCTGAAAGCTGTCTTGCATACATCCTCGGCGGCTACTCTGATTTGATGATATCCAGAACGGAGATCTAACTTCGAAAATACCTTGGCCCCACTTAGCTGATCGAATAAGTCGTCGATGCGCGGGATTGGGTACTTGTTCTTTATTGTGACTTTGTTCAGCTCCCGATAATCTATACACATTCGCAGCGATCCATCCTTCTTTTTCACTAACAGAACTGGCGCACCCTAAGGTGAAACGCTCGGCCGGATAAATCCCTTCTCCAGGAGTTCTTCAATTTGCTTCTTCAACTCCGCCAACTCAACCGGTGCCATTCTGTACGGGGCCTTGGAAACTGGTGCTGTATCTGGAGTCAAATCATTCGAGAACTCCAAGACGCGTGGAGGTGGTAGACCTGGTAAATCCTCAGGAAACACGTCCAGAAAATCCTGAACAATCTCTGGGGCTGCGCTCTCATCAATCTCCATAGCTGTCAGCTCTTTTGGCTTGGCTCTGTTTCGCCCAGTCAGAGCAAAACTCTGTTGAAATTCAAAATTCAAAATTTTGAAGCAACGCTTCAAATCTCGGACGCAACGCGCCACATGTCAGGTGCTGATATGTCAGCGCAGCGCCCAAGAAGGCGCGCCCAATCAGAGCAAAGCTTTACTTTAAGCAAAATTAAATGAAGCAACGCTTCAGTTGCGTAGGCACTGCGCTGCGCGACACGTGTCACGCGCAGATGCGCTAGCGCAGTCGCGCTGCGCTGTGCGCCGCGCGACACGTGTCACGCGCAGAATGCGCTAGCGCAGTCGCGCTGCGCTGTGCGCCGCGCGACACGTGTCACGCGCCTGGGGCATTTGCGCCAAACAGAATTAAAATTCTAAAGAAATCTTTTCTGTTTTTGTTAAAACAAGAAGATTTTCTTCTGTAAAACAGAAACCCTTGGATCAAAGATCCAACGGTGGAGAAAATTCCCCAAATCACTCAGAGAAAGATCTCTTCAACAAATTTAACTAATTTATGGGCACTATAAAAAGGACCCTAGGCCTCAATTCAAAGGCATCAACATTTTCTTTAAAAAAAAGAAGAAGGGAAAGAGAACTCTGAAGAATTCCTCAAGAACAAAAATGTAAAAACCTTTAGAAAAAAGAGAAAGTTCTCTCATGAACAGATCATAGATCTAAAAACAAGATCAATGATCTTTAATAAAAAAAATAATAATAATAATAAAATAGCGCTTTGCACTTTTTTTTTGAACCTCTGGTTCTTGAAACAAAAAGAAAAACTTATTTTTCTTTGATCTAAATTAGATCAAGAAATCAAATAGTGCTCTGCACTTCTGTTCTTGAATCTAAAAGATTCTTAGTGCTCTGCACTTCCAAACTGCGCTGTTGCGCTCTTGGGAAAGCGCCACGTGTCAGCATCTAAATCACTTGCGCTATGAGCTTTGAGATAGAGCTTTGCTCTCTGTAATTGGCGCAACTTACCAAGTGCGCCACGTGTCAGCAGCGCAAGCGCAGCGCACTGCGCTTGCATGACACGTGTCGTCATCACAAGCGCTTGCGCTCTCTGGTTGGCGCAAAGCGCCTGAAAATGCAATGCATTTCCTAAAGGGCCGGGCCCAAATCAAAAAGACCAAGCAGGCCTAATTAAATTGATGCTCTGCATCATTTATAAATGGGCAGAGCCCAAACAAAATAACAAAAATGCTATGCATTATTTAAAAGGGCAGAGCCCAATTGAGAGGTCCAATGGACCAAAACAAATGCTCTGCATTATAATAAAAAAGGGCAGAGCCCAATTGAGAGGTCCAATGGACCAAAACAAATGCTCTGCATTACAATAAAAAAGGGCAGAGCCCAGTCAAAATGGGCATAAATGGCCTAAAGTAATGCTATGCATTATTCTAAAAAGGGGAAAGCCCAGAAAAAGGCCAAAAGCAAATAAAATGTTGAATATTTTCAACTGGACTTAGCCCAATTTTGGTCGTACGTCCTTAAATTAAATTGACTGAGCAAAATTGCTCTCTTAAATCAATTTAACTCCGGTTCGAGGGTACATCTCTGAACTCCTCTGACATCTGCCGTTGTAATCCTTCAACGACGTTAGAGAGGTGACGAGTCCCGATGGCCAGATATTAAATGGATTATCACGTTAAGTTGATCTTAGTCTCAAACAGGACTATCGTATCCTTAACGAACGTTTAAGTTGATCTTAGCCGCAACGCGACTAATGCATCCTTAAACTAAAAACACCAAACCCAAATCTAAGTAAATACGGATTTGGACTAATCCACGTCCTACGGGCGACGGCATTACTCAGTCTCCGTATACAATCCACGGGCAACCACAAACAAAACAAACACACACGACACGAAGTGAAATTCTGGAGAAGGAGAAAGTTGTTACCGCGATACGGTAGCGTAATTAACTGCAGAGGCTTGCGCCTGCAGGGAAGAGCGTCCCCATAATCAAAAACCCCTCAAGCGATGGGGAATCTGACGAAGTCTGCTACATCGGCCGCATCCGTCTAAACCTCCGATACGCGGTGCCATAAATCAACTTGGCATCTTCGGAGTGGTGGACGGATAAAACCAAATAGCATCTGCCACGAATCTCAGCGTCAGGACATCGCAGTCCTGTGCACCGTCTTTCGGAGGGGAACAGATTCTGGCACGTCCGGTAGGACCTTTTCCTCTTTCCACTCCACACTTCGTGTGTCGTCTTCGCGAACCAGTCGCGGTTTGTTAATGGTTGCCTTCGGATTTCAAGTTACTAAAATTTGGTCTTTTGCCTGGCGCAGAACTCAAGATTCAATGGCCTTTAATTGCACCAACTGCTCGAAATGCCACTGCAACGGACGCTCCACCTCACTGGGAGGTGTAGCATATGGGCCCCAAGCGGCTTCCTTCCTCACTCTGCCAGTAGACCAGGTGACCCAGGCCACCACTGGCCTGTTCTTCGGGACCATGATCCCACCTACAAGCTTCTCTGAGCCAATACCTGCATCGGAAGTGAACAAGAAGTCGGTCTTCGACCGGCTTACTGCTACGACGACCCCTGTCAACGGGTCGCCCACTACCAAACCGACAGCCTCTGTTTTTACCAGGCTGAATCAGAACTCTAAATTGGCTGTCCCAAGGAAAGCAATAACTGCTGGTCCAGAAGTCGTCAAGGCGGCTTCCCTTGTCAAAGAGTCAGTCTTTTCAAGACTGACGATTCCTGCTCCCGCCCCTGCCCGGGGATCTGTTTTCGACAGGTTAAACATCATCCCTCAAAGGACAACCTCAGTCTTTGAGAGGTTAACACCAGCGGCGCCTCATTCAGACAGGGGGCAAAAAGAAGCTATCTCAATCTCCAAGCCAGTCCCAATGGCTCGTCATGCTCGACGTCGCCATTGGCGATGAGTGAGGAAGGCAGGAGGCAGCTCCCCCTCAGAGCTAACTCCACCGGCTCCAGTGGTGGAAGTCAACGCTGCTATTCCAACTCGGAACAGCTTTGAACTGCTGAGGAGGGTACGCAAGAACTCTCCAACCGCTACACTGAAAAGATCTCCTCCACCTGCGGAGAGAGTTCCGGAAACAAAGCAAGAACAGCCCCCTCAACGGCTGTCCTCAAAAATTTATAAAGTTTGGCGGAGAGTTCAAGACTCCGTGATTGACCCAGGTCGCTCTCGTCAACGGAAAAAGGCGAAAGTGGAAAAAGAAAAGGACCGTCCGATCAAACAGGAAAAGATGACAGTCGCTAGGGTGCCCACTGCAACGGCCCCTCCAACTTCAACGGCCAACAAAAAAAGAAGACCGGAGAAAACCCCTATGCCCGCGGCAAATGCCAAAGGTGGTGAGCCTAAACGCCCTAAGTCCGGGGGCATGATAGTTCATACAGTTTATGTGGCATCGGGAAAGGAGGATAGCCGCATATCAACATGTCATAGACCGCACACGAGGTCAGTGACCAAGGCTCAGGAGCAGCAGCAGAACCTCCAAGAAATGATGAACGCTATGGCCGCACTTACAGGGCCAAAAGAAACCCCTGAAACGTCCTCAGACAAGCGTCAAGAACAAGAAACGGACGCTGAATTCCTTCGTCGCGTACTAGAGAAGAAGGATAAAGAAGCTGCGGAGCAGGCAGCCAACATAAAGAAAATGGCCCTCCTGTTCCAGGATATGGTGGGTATGATGATTCAACAAGATCCACCTGCTGAAGATCCCCCGATCATCCTTGAAGACGATAGGGGAGAGACGTCGAATCCTCCGCCAGCTCTGTCAGCAGCTAAAGAAGAGACAATCCCCAAAGCCGATCTGGACGAATACATAGCTCAGCAGATCCGGGTCCATCATGCGACCGAAGAGGCCGGTCAGGTCGTAAAAATGGGGCGGCCATATCCAAGTTGGTACGATCAAATCAAATACCCACCCGGTTACACAATTCCCAAGTTCCATGTCTACAAAGGGACGGGCAATCCTCATCAGCATGTTGCCCAGTTCAGGGCACTCTGCGGCAACACCGGCGGTGATGACAAGCTGTTGCTTCGCCAGTTTGTTGGAAGCTTATCAGATACGACGTTCGAATGGTACTCTGAGCTCCCGAACGACTCTATTAAAACCTTCACGGAAGTGGAGCTGTTATTTACTCAGCGTTTTGCAAGCGCCAGTGAACGTACCCCGATGACAGCACTGATTAACGCCAGGGTAAAACCCGGCGAGACGTGGGTTCAGTACGCTATACGATGGCGGAACTTATGGTCGAAGTGTGAGCAGCGCATTGAAGAAGCTCCCGCGGTGGGTATGTTTGTGGGAACCCTTGATCCGCAAGAAACCATCTCACAATTCATGATGTTTTTCAAGCCAACTACCTTCCAGGCCTTGATTGACAAACTAGCGCAAATGGATCAAATGGGCCTTAAACCCCCTCTTCCAAGGCCGGACTCCCGAAATGACAAAGGGAAAGGAAAAGCAATCGTCGTCGCTGATGCTCAACAACAGCCGAGCGACTCGAACCCGGTTGCTCGTCAAAGTAATATACGCCCCTACGTGCCCCTTGAGGATAGGATGGGACGTCCTTATTCCTTTCCCCGCGATAAAACGAGGAGGTTATTCGAGCTGGCGTTGCGCAACAGACTCATAAATCTGCCGGATCCAAAACGTCCGTTGCAATCAAATGACATCAAGAAGCCCAACTACTGTCCTTATCATCGAGTACTAAGCCATCCGATCGAAGATTGCTACGTTTTCAAGAATTGGCTTGAAAACCAGTACCGACAGGACAAGTTCGCGTTATCTGACAAATAGAAGGTGAATCCCCCGCAGCCCCACACCTCTAAGGGGACGAATACGCCGGGGGCAACATGCTCCGTCATTGAAAAAGCTCCTTGGGAGGTTGTATTATCAGCCAAGACAAAGAGGATGCTAAACGATCTTCAGACATGTCCAGCGATCAAGTGGAAGAATCCGTTGGAACCGCAGGTCATTGAAGGGATGCTGAAGCCACGTCCAACTCCAAAGACCGATGGTGATGGTTCAAGCACTTGCAGCTAGCCGTCAAAACCTTCGAAAAAGAAGAAGAAGAAATCTAAGAAGCCCGTGAAACCTGGCGACAAGCGCACGGACCTGCAAAAACAAATTGACGTGCTGGAGGAATACAATCAAAAGGCACAAACTCCCATTACATTCCAAGAGTTCCTCAATCACGTCTTTCAAGAAGAAGATGAAGGAGAAAGTTCATCGGATGAATCCGAGGAATATGTGGCGAGCTGTCATATGATTTCCCATTCGATCACGAACGATGAGGAGACTCCTTGCACCGAAAAGCTGGGGGCAGATCCTGAACCAAAAGTTCTGGGGCCATCAGATGAAGTAATTGACGCATTCCTTAATGAAGCTCGGTTGAAAAGTAAAGCTGATAGGGAGCGCGAGGCGGCTATATTTGAAGGGGCCAAACGCCAGCGACTTGATGAAGGAGCTGGGACGATCCCGCTGGAGCAAAACACCCCCGCTGCTGACAAAAGCCAATTCAAGATGAGGAAAAAGTTTGCTAAGGCCATATCAATGGGCATGAAGCTACCATCCTCTGAAGAAAACATCACTGGTGAAGTGGAAACGCACCCCTACTATTGCTTATATCATCAGAAGATTTCGCACCCCACACAAGAGTGCAAAGCTTTCGATAGATGGTGGCAAGGATACGTTGCTCATCGACAACGCTTTAAGCGGGAAAAGCGTAAAACTCGTCGAGAGCAAAGAAATACGACCGGAGGGCTTAAAAGAACTGCTGGCGATTGTTGCATGGTTAACATCGGTAGATCACAAGTGCCTACATTCGGGAGCGATTCTGATGAGGAGCTGGAACTTGCCCCTCTCTTTAAAGAGTCCGCTTCGAGAAAAGAAGAAGAACCGAAGGTTTGCGAAAATATCCGGCTACATAATCGCACGCTGCCCGAAAAGAACCTCGGACCCTCGAACAAAAAAGATAAAAGGAAAGAAAAGGCCACTGAAGATATCGTCTTAGATGACCAAGTGGTGGAAAAGCTAGTTGCCAAAGACCCACTAAAGAAGAATAAGGTGGATTACAATGTCTTAGCACATCTGAGGAAGCTGCCTTCACAGCTTAGCATTCTCGATGCCCTTTTGCTATCAAAAGAGGCGAGAGATTCGTTGATTAAGGCGCTCCAAGACCCAGAACAATTCCAAGCATGCCTGGCCGAGGAAAAGATGAAGGATGAATTGGAGGAAGTGCACACGGCCGATGCCACTTTTGGCGATGAAGACCTTCTACTTGGGACGTGCGAACACAATTGCCCTCTCTATGTCTCGGGATACTGCCATGATATAAAGATAGGCAAAATCCTGATCGATAACGGGTCGTCTGTTAACCTACTCAACGTGCGGGTGTTGAAGGAAATCTGCATAAGCGTCCAGCACCTTGCTCGGGACAAGATCACCATCTCCGGGTTCGATTCCAAATCGTCAAAGACTCTTGGATCTGTGATACTGACGCTACGCTTCGGGCTACTCGTCACGGACATTAAGTTCCACGTCATAGACGCCAAGACATGCTACAACGCTTTGCTCGGCCGACCATGGTTACACGGGTACAACATCATCCCTTCTACACAGCATCAGTGTATGAAATATTTTAAGGATGGTTTCGAGTATACCGTGACGGGAGAACTGAACCCGTTCTCTGTAAACGAGGTCCGCAAATATGAAGACGCCAAATACTTCTTACCGGATTTCGAAGATACGGAGAAGTGTCACAAGCCGGAGAATAAAGCTAATGCCACCATCCCTGTCTTCGGCAGTGATACCGAAGAGGAAGAGGAGAGAGTTTATCCGGGTCCTCCCCAATACACCAAGCCGGGACCATCGGCTCCTGCATTGATCTTTGGTAGAGATTCGAAAGATGAAGTCCATGCTGTATTCTCTGCTCGACCTTCAATACAAACGTCCGCTGACGAAGAGCAAAGTCTACAAGTCGCCATAGTGCCGCTTAAACACCATAAAGAATTGGATGCACTTAATATCTACAGTGTAGAAGAGTTGCAGACATTCTATATCCCTCCCAGGCGAGAGAGCGAAAAAGCAATTCTGTTTTACCGCTCTGAAGAAACCAAGGTAGAAAAAGAAATCTGGCATGTCGCGGATTCTACGCTCGACAGGGTTCAGCCTATCCGTCTCCCCAGATATTATACGGAAGGTTTAAAAAAGCTACTGAAACGCCAGGGGATATCCTTCAAACAGACCGTTAGAAAGGCCAAATTCTATGACAAGGTCTGGAACGTTCCCGGGACTCAACGCAAACTGCCTAACGGGAGAATGGAAACAAAAGGGCTTGGATACATCCCGTCAAAGAAACGAGAGTTACTACCCGGCTGCTACGTCGTGTATGACCTTGATGAAGAAGAGGATGCTCAATGGGAGGACGCTAATCCTAAGCCAGTGAAAGTTCCAGATGCAAAGGAGCTCAGTCCGTCGTTCGAGGAACAAATGGACAGACTTATAAAGAAAGCTGGTCGAAAAGTCCGAGATGATCACAACCGTGAGACGGCCATCTACGACAAAGCCAAGACGCAACGCCTTCTCCAACAGGCCGTAAAAGAGGAAAATGCCGCTCCTTGTCAACCTGCCATAAAGAAGGCTCGGCGCAAAAGCAGAAATAAGTCAAAAAGCCAAAAATGCGCTCAACAACAACAAAGCATGGCTAAGAAGCCACGCAAACGGGAGTTGAGCGTTATTGGTCTATCCCTCATGAAGAAAATGAGTCGAGCGTACTCGTTTCCTCGGGACAAGACGAAGAAGATACTTGAGCTTGCTCTAAAACATCAGATGCTCACACTGCCGGAATCCAAGCACCCCGAACAAGCAAGCAAAGTCTCTGACCCAAACTATTGCTCTTACCATCGAGTAATATGGCACCCGCTCGAAGACTGCTTCACCTTTAAGAATTGGGTCGAAGATCAGTACCGGCTTGGCAAATTCACTCTGTCTGGCAACTGGAGGGTAGCGCCGCCACAAAAGCACGAGCCCAAGGCCACGAAAGAAGAACCAACTCCACATTAGGATTGGAAGCGGATTCGCACTTGTCACATGATAACAATATCAAAAGAAAAGCCCGAGAACATGGACAGCCTTCCCTGGTGCTTCGAAAACAGCAATGAGGAGATGATCTCAGAATTTCCGCCAGCTCCGAAAGAATTGGAGGATGGAATACATACCACCGCAGATAACCTCAAGAAAATCGAGTTGGGGACAGCTGATGACCCACGGCCGACGTTTGTCAGTGAGCTGCTATCTGAAGAAAGGGTGACTGCGTTAAAAGACGTCCTTGTACAGCACAAAGATTGCTTCGCATGGAACTATTCCGAAATGCCGGGACTAGATCCAGAAATTGCTGTGCATAGGTTGGCAATATCTCCGGACGTCAAACCGGTAAAACAGGCGCCGAGAAGAATGCGACTCGAGCTTGAGATGAGCATCAACGCTGAGGTCAAAAAGTTAATCGATTCTGGCTTTATTCAGGAGGTTCAATATCCTGAATGGATCGCTAACATCGTCCCGGTGATGAAGAAAAATGGGACGGTGCACATATGTGTGGACTTCCGGGATCTCAACAAAGCCTGCCCGAAGGATGATTTCCCGGTGCCAGTCACCGAACTGATGATAGACAACACGTCCACTCATGAGGTTTTCTCCTTTATGGACGGCTCGTCAGGGTATAATCAGATAAAGATGCATCCCGAAGACCAGAAGCACACCGCCTTCAGAACCCCTTTGGGTATATTCTGCTATAAGGTGATGCCCTTCGGTTTAAAGAACGCCGGCGCCACCTATCAGAGGGCCATAACGAAGATCTTCGATGACCTCATACACGAAATCGTCGAATGTTATATCGACGGTCTCGTGGTTAAAAGCAAATCATACAAGGAACATCTCGAGCATCTGAAGACCGTATTTCAGCGCCTTCGACAATACAACTTGAAGATGAACCCTCTCAAGTGTGCATTCGGAGTTTCTTCTGGTAAATTCCTGGGATTCATCGTCCGACACCGAGGCATCGAAATAGATCCGTCTAAGATCAAGGCGATCATGGAAATGCCTCCGCCGAGGACTCTCAAACAGTTACGGTCTCTCCAAGGAAAGCTCGCATATATTCGGCGATTTATAGCCAACCTCTCTGGCAAGTGCCGCCCTTACAGTCACCTGATGAAGAAGGGAACTCTATTCGTCTGGGATCAAAAATGCCAGCGCGCGCTGGGCGAAATTAAACGGTACCTGCAGAACCCGCCGGTGTTGGCTGCTCCGGTCAAGGGAAAACCCCTCATTCTTTATACAACCGCCCTCGAAGGTTCCTTGGGCGCATTATGGGCACAAGAGAACGATCAAGGGAAAGAAAGAGCACTCTACTACTTAAGTCGAGTTCTACTAGGGGCAGAAAGCAACTACTCCCCCATTGAAAAACACTGTCTAGCGTTGATCTTCGCGATAACAAAGCTCAGGCACTATGCGTTGGCGCATGAGGTCCGTCTCATTTCGAAGGTGGACCCTCTTAAGTATTTAATGTCAAAGGCCATACTGACAGGTCGACTCGCTAAATGGGCTCTGCTCTTGATGGAGTTCTCGATAACGTATCAACCTCTCAAGGCAGTGAAAGGCCAGGCCATCGCCGATTTCCTCGCTGAGCACCCGATACCGGCCGACTCCCCTTTAAACTGCGATCTTCCAGACGAACATGCGTTTGATGCGGTCGACGGTGATGATACTCGATGGGAGCTTTATTTCGATGGCGCATCTTCCATGAAGAAGCGCAAACAAAGCACCCCTATAATCAAATCGGGCGTAGGGCTCATCTTTGTAACTCCACAAGGAGGGATAATGCGCTTTGCTTTCTCCCTAACAGAGCCGAGGACAAACAATGAAGCCAAATACGAAGCTCTGATAGCAGGCCTCGAGATCGCCATCGACATGGGAATTGAAAACCTCCTCATATACGGAGACTCCCAGCTGGTCGTTAGTCAAGTAAACGGCGACTACCAAACGTGCAAACCGGAGTTGGTGAGGTACGGCGAAAAGGTGCAACAATTGTTGACCCAAATTCCCTCTTATACTTTGGAGAACATACCGCGCGCGGAAAACAGCAAAGCAGACGCATTGGCCAAACTTGCTAAAGAACTGGCTGACGAGAATCTCGATGACGTTAGAATTGTGGTACAAAGCCGTCGGGTGCTTGCCCCAGCAGAAATATCTCTGGAATCATCCGAAAAGGAGGGAGCGACTGAGCAAACGACCCTGCAAGTAAAAGACCGGGAAAAGGCTGAGGATTGGAGAGAAGTCTTCATAGACTACTTTAGGTCCCACCGAATGCCTGAAGAAGCGTCCACAAGATATCAGCTTATGAAACGAGCTCTGTCTTTCGCCTTCGTCAATGATACTCTGTACAAGAGATCGTTTGATTCTCTGTGGCTGAGATGCTTAGGACCTGACGAAGCGAGAAGGGTCGTCCAGGAAGTTCATGACGGACTCTGCGGTTCTCACCAAGCAGGCCCAAAGATGAAGTTGAGGATCAAACGGATGGGCTACTACTGGCCCACGATGATTCAGGACTGCCTTGAATATGCGAAGCAATGCCACTCATGCCAAATCCATAGGGACTTCATCCACCAGCATCCAAATCCACTACATCCAACGGTGGCTAGCTGGCCGTTCGAGATGTGGGGAACTGACATAGTCGGCCCTATCAAACCAGCATCGTCTAGGGGACATCGTTTCATCCTGGCGACGACTAACTACTTCTCTAAATGGGCAGAAGCAGTACCGTTAAGAGAAGTGAAGACGGAAAATATCCTCCACTTCTTCAAGACGCACGTCATATATCGGTTTGGAACTCCGCGACGGGTCATCTCCGATAACGGGCCAGCTTACAGAAGTCACAAGATCAGTCGCTTTGCACAACAGCATAATATAGACTGGAGATATTCCTCGGTTTATAATCCACGAGCTAATGGTCTAGCTGAAGCCTTCAACAAGACCTTGACAAAGATCATGAAGAAAACGGTGTCACGAAATAAGAAGGACTGGCACGAAAGACTGCAAGAAGCTCTTTGGGCATATCGAACTACGTTCAAGACGGCTACAAGCACGACGCCATACACGTTGGTATTTGGGACGGAAGCAGTACTCCCCCTCGAGATAGAGTTACCCTCTCTACGAGTGGCAGTCCACTACGAGCTGACGGACGAAGAAAATGCTCACCTTCGGCTTGAGGAGCTTGACGCCCTTGATGAAACCCGGCTCATAGCACAGCAAAATCTGGAAGCTTATAAAGCAAAGATGACGCGCTCATATGAAAGATTGACCCGACCGAGGACATTCCACCAAGGCAAACTTGTGCTAGTGATCAAAAGGCCTATGATTCCCAATCGCGCCAAGCGAGGAAAATTCGAGCCAAACTATTAAAGCCCATACATCATAGATAAGGTCTACCAGGATGGGGCCTATCTACTCATGGACATGCACGGCGAAAGGCCTTTCAGGCCAATAAATGGTCGCTTCCTAAAAAGATACTACGCTTAATGAGCCACCAGCCTAGGTTAATGATAGATGACGACGACTATGTCCGCTCGCTATCTTCCTAAGCTCAAGCTTTATAAGCAGTAGCCGGCCTTCTCCATATCGGACCAAAATGTCCTTAAACTAATAACAGACCGAAACGTCTTTAAACTAATACCGCAGCATCCTTAGGCTGACGAGATGAAAAAATAATAATAATAATAAATAAATAAATATATATATAATAAATAAAAACGGTATGTCCATAAGCAAAATGGGCACGGATGAAAACCCGAAAGGGCTCCGTGAGTAAAAACAGCAGGGCTACCGGCGAGTGTTCGTGAAAACCCGAAAGGGCGCGACCCCGTAAAAAAAAGAGAAAAAGAAAATAAAAAGAATAAAAAAAACGGTATGTCCATAAGAAAAATGGGCACGGATGAAAACCCGAAAGGGCTCCGTCGGTAAAAACGGCAGGGCTACCGGCGAGTGTTTGTGAAAACCCGAAAGGGCGCAATCTCGTTAAAACACTTACAGGATCCTCTCGACCTTGTAAGGAGAAGCCACCCGCGTGAGATCCTTACGACTAACAAGGGAGTAACACACTTAGGAATCCTCACGATTCCTAAGGAGAAAATACACTTGCGAGATCCTCACGACTCGTAAAGAGAACTCTCTTATGGGACCCTCACGGCTCATAAAATTTGGAAGTCTTAAGTTACAGAGACCTAAACTTGTGCTTAAGCAACCCCCACAACTTCCGATTTTGCCCTACAAGGGGCTCAATACTGACCCTTGTATACAATCCACGGGCGCGAATAAATATTTCCCTAACCAAGTCTCATCCGTGACTGGGGATATGTTCGCATGGTAAACAACCCTTGTAAATCCTCTCGATTTATGAGGAGAAAAACCCTCCTGTGGGATCCTTACGACTTACAGAGGAAACAACACTTAGGAATCCTCACGAGTCCTAAGAAGAAAATACACCTACAAGATCCTCACGACTTGTGGGGAGAAATAACTTCGTGAAACCCTTACGGCTCATGAAGTCAAAAGCCTTAGCCGACAGGCCTCTAACCCTGGTCGCTAAGCCACCTTTGTTCGACATCGACAGAGGCAGATGATGATTCGCTCCTGGTAATATCCCAGTTGTAGCGGTGCTGATGCCGAAATCGGTTTACGGTGAAAAGCCAATAGGCCGCACATGCATACGAAATAGCCGAAATGATAGGGCAACTTGCAATAAAAAGCAGCAAGTAAAAATATATGCATGCAAAATAGCCGAAATGATTGGGCAACTCGCAATAAAAAGCAGCAAGTAAAAATAAAATAAATAGCCGAAATGATTGGGCACCACGAAAAATAGCCGAAATGATTGGGCAATCGCGACCTTCGCGATATAAAAGATGAAATGATAGAGCATCGCGGAGATAAAACAAAAAAAATGATGATAAAACTTTGGCCCTACAGTTAAGATCACATCGATCCCTGTATACAATCCAAGGGCGTAAACAAAGAGGGAACCATACTTTCCCAACAGTCTCCGCCAGAAGACGAAGCCAAATCTCGACGGTTCAGTCTAACTCCGAAGAAACCAGTGTCTTCAGCAAATTCCTCGACTCACGGATACAAACACTCCTTGACGAGAGCCTCCTGATCCGCGTCGACTCACAGAGCCACCGGTGCCTCCGTGGGAAATTCTCGACTCGTTTCAAACCCCAAGGAAACAAATAATCCTTGGCGCTTGGGAAACAAATAATCCCTAGCAAATTCCTTGACTCACGGATACAAACACTCCTTGACGAGAGCCTCCTGATCCGCGTCGACTCGCAGAGCCACCAGTGCCTCCGTGGGAAATCCTCGACTCGTTTCAAACCCCAAGGAAACAAATAATCCTTGGCGCTTGGGAAACAAATAATCCCTAGCAAATTCCTTGACTCGCGGATACAAACACTCCTTGACGAGAGTCTCTTGATCCGCGTCGACTCGCAGAGCCACCAGTGCCTCCGTGGGAAATCCTCGACTCGTTTCAAACCCCACGGAAACAAATAATCCTTGGCGCTTGGGAAACAAATAATCCCTAGCAAATTCCTCGACTCACGGATACAAACACTCCTTGACGAGAGCCTCTTGATCCGCGTCGACTCGCAGAGCCACCAGTGCCTCCGTGGGAAATCCTCGACTCGTTTCAAACCCCAAGGAAACAAATAATCCTTGGCGCTTGGGAAACAAATAATCCCTAGCAAATTCCTCGACTCACGGATACAAACACTCCTTGATGAGAGCCTCCTGATCCGCGTCGACTCGCAGAGCCACCAGTGCCTCCGTGGGAAATCCTCGACTCGTTTCAAACCCCAAGGAAACAAATAATCCTTGGCGCTTGGGAAACAAATAATCCCTAGCAAACTCCTCGACTCACGGATACAAACACTCCTTGACGAGAGCCTCCTGATTCGCGTCGGCTCGCAGAGAAACCAGTGTCTCCGCGGGAAAATTCCCGATTCGTCTCAAACTGCAAATGAAGTCTCAGGAAGCAGGGACTAAAAAACTTGCTCCCTGAACAATGGGACCCTGCAAGTCGATCCAAAAAGGTCTCTTGTATACTATTCACGGGTCTCACTCTCCAAAATCGAATCTCGACAAGGGGGAAAACAACCGCTTACTGGTCCTCTCGACTCGTAAGAGGGAAAAATTCTCTTATAGGATCCGTACGACTTACAAGAGAAAATCACACTTAGGAATCCTCACGATTCTTAAGGAGAAAAACCCACCTACGAGATCCTCTCGATCCGTAGGGAGAAAAATCTCTACGAGACCCTCACGGCTCATAGAGTTGAAAAGTATTAGGCAGCAGATCTGAACCTGCGGCCTAAGCCATCGCTGATTCTTAAGAAAGTCAAGATGTATGCTCTATTATCTGTTGACCATATTTACTAAGGCGGCATGCTGATGATAGAAGAAAGAAAAAGCAAGGAAATGGCACAATACATTACAAAAAAATGTGTATCTTTTATTCATAAACTTGATTGAGTACAGGATACATTGTGCTAAAGAATAAAAAAAATATATATACTTTTTTTTATTTACAATTACAAACGATATAAAGAGGGATAGCTACTGAGGAGGAAGTGTCTTTAATAAATCCGCAAGCCGCTCTCGCACTTCCTTCAGCGCCTCCTCTTGAGTGGCTGCCGCGGCCACCTCTGCTTCCACCTGGGCTCGCTGCTGCAAGAAGGATGAAAGTTGCTCCTCCGCCGCCTTTTGGGCTGCTTCCTGGCTGGGCACATCTCGCTCGACGACGTCAAGCTGTTGCCTCAATGATAACCCTTCGGAAAGACATTGCAGAAGGCCCTCAAAAACAACCTTCAGCCGTACAGCATTGGCCTCCACCCGAGCATGCAGTTGGGCAGACTTGCTCGAAGTCTCACCGCGCTCCTTACGCCTTGAAATGACTTCGTGTTCGAGATGGCGGAAGTAAGAAGCGCTCTGCTCAATCCATGCTGCTCTTTGATTGCTGGCGGCCAAGGTCTCGGGAGCGGGACACAGCAACTCCAACTGATGCAGGCGGGCCTCGATCTCCCTGCAATGGTTAACCCAAGATGCGATGATACCCTCGTCATAAAAGTTCACGAGTATCACCAGCATCGGGTTAACCGCTGTAGCAAAATCCGCAGCAGAAGTAGGGGTCTCGACGTCGAGCTCCTCAATGTAATCGCTCAACATACGCAAGTTGTTCGCGGCGCCTTTCGAAGATGGACGTCTCAGGTAAGGACCTGCTGGCATTATGATGCGAGATTCGAAGGGCGCCGAGACCGGAACGACAGCTGAAAAGAAACAAGATGTGATCAGATAACAGTTTAGAAAATAAAGAAGGGGGGATTTATCAATGTGATAGTCGTTGTACCAGCTGAGGCAGGTGGCAGGGCCGAAAGGGTCGGCGGCGCAGCCCATCTTTCATCCCCTCCTTCGATTTGTAACACTGCAGTCGAGATGAGAAAAAAGGGTTTAGAAGTAATCCCATCAATGAAGAAAGAAGGATATCATTGGAAATCATACTCACCAACGCCACCAGAGGAAGAAGCGAGCTCGGATGGGAAGGAGAAGTGTGGGAGCAACATCTGGTAAAGATGGTCAAAAAGCACTCCTGAAAGACACAATAGTGTGACTTTAGTACACAAATTATGCGTCTGGAAGATAAGATTAATAAATTGCAAACCCATAACTTCCAACATCTTCAAGGGTATGAGAGAGGGTTGAGAGGTGACCACCGCCAAGACAGTCGTTGAAGGCGCTCCCTCGAACAGCGGGGCATCGGCGCTGGCTGCAGCTGAGTTACAAAAAAGGTAAATTTGTCAGAAAGATTGTAAAGCAAAGTAACGAAAAACAGCAACTTGGGGTTTACCTAAGGAGCTCCCGGCTGAAACGGAGGCGATTCCCTCCTCTATCGACATGAGACCACCGCCCGTGGCCTTATCTCCTGACTCAATGGGGGCCGTCGTCGTGCTAGCGCGACCAGGAGACGGCAGGAGATCGTAAGCAGGGAGGGCAATGATTGGAGCGTTGCCGGATTCTTGGAAGGAAGCGGCTGACTCTTCCCCAAGAGTCATACCCATCTCACCCGCTACTTTTTCGGGCTCCGCCGTCTCCATCGGCTCATCCACCGTCACCACGAGGTCGCCGGCCTCAAGCGCCTCATCCGCCAACACCCTCGGTTCAGCTGTAATGATCATTTCATCTGCCGCCACTTTAGGCTGGGCATCAATGACCCTCTCAGCTGCAGACCCCTCAACCTCCATCTCGGGCCCCGAAGCCTCGGCGACGTTGCCCACCGTCGGCTCAGGCTCGGTAGAAGCTGCCTCCTCTGTCTCCTTGGGATCAACGGTTTCCGCCTCCCCCACGATCGGACTTGGCCCTGCAAGATAAGAGATATAAGGACCAATGGTATTAAAATCCTTATAACAAAAACTCTGAGAGAAATATTACCTGAAGCGGATTTACCGTTTGTGCTCCGAACTGCGCGCGCCACCTCTCTGCGGGCAGTGGATAGGGCGACAGGGGCCTCTTCGGATGGAGTATCAGCGCGAGGGACGGTGCTGGGGCCCGCTCCCACAGCCAAGGCAGCCCTGCGCGCCTTCGCCTCACGCCTTAGCCGCTTTCTTTCCTCCCGAGCTGTCACAATGGACCTCTGTGACGCCTCTTTCACCGCGGCATCGTCATCCGTAAACAAAGACACCTCCAGAGCCTTTAAGGCGTCTCTCATCGACTCCTCAAGACGGACTTCTTGCGGTAACCCCGAGGAAGCAGGAACGTCGGCAGCCGGTAGGACATCTGCGTCACTTAGCGGGAGCGGCATTGAGGTTCCTGTGATTAAAAGGGAAAGGTTAGATTGACCATAACATAAGGGAAATGAAAACTTGATGAATCGAAACTTACTAAGGCCCATGGATGCTCTAAGACGTTCCTCCTCCTAGAAAGTATTCAGAGAAGCGGCAATGGCTTCTTCATCAGTGATGCCTGTTGAAAGAAAAGAAAGAAAAGCGTTAGTCAAAAGCAATGAAGAGGATATGTTGCAATAAAGAAAAGGCGACTAGTAGTTACCTGATTGCACAAGCTTAGCTAGCCACGCGTCACGCCTCGCCAACCACGCTGAAGCTTCGAGAGCAGCCTCCAAGTCTGTATCGTCCGGCGGCGGCATCATTAATCCTTCGTTAGTCCCGTATTTGATCAGGCCCTCGGCATAGGGAGCATGGGGTTCCTGACCGAACACGACGTCCGCAGCGAAGAGCGACTTCTTTTTCTTTTGCCTTCCGACCCGAGGTGCACGTGGGATCGACTTCCGTTTAGCAGCCACCTTGGGACGGCGGGTCCCGATGTCCGCACCCACGCCAGACTCCGGTGAGGATGTAACCACTGTCTCCACTGAAGCACAGGGCGCTGGTGGTGCATCCGCGATATCAGGGAGCGGCAATCCGTGCGGAGGACTCTACGCACGCGATGGTCCAGTTCTGACCTCTTTTAGAGGGGCAACTACTGGAGTCCTCGGGACCAAAGGAGCGTTGCGATCGGTACCTGGAGGCACACCCTTACGATCGACCAATAGTCGCCTTTCCTCCTTTATAACTGTTCCTGTTGCATGATTGTACCAGTCTTTGTACACATTGAGGAGTCTCGGAGCGTAAGCCGGCGCATTGATAAAAAAATGAGAGCTCGTATTCAGGCGCATGAAATGGTGCAGTGCGTTCTCCATCCCTTCTTCAGTGGCAGTGGGTTCTAGCAAGAAGGCTTCCAAGGGGACCCCTTGATCGTAGCCCAGTTGTTGAGCAAAACGATGCGGATTGTACCTCATAAAAATTGCCACACCATTCTGCCTAAAAACTAGGAAACCCGGTCTAATGGAATATAAGTGAAGGGTCTCCCGAGCCGTCAAAACTGAGGCTCCATCCTTAAAGACATCTTGTAGTGGCCGCGTCACAGTGGTAGACACCTTTCCAATGGTCAATACCTTATCGACAAAGGACATCCCGGCTCCAACGGTATGAGGGCGAAGGAGTAAGCCCCTGGCGTTCCGCGGTGATGGGGTTACAATTGATGCGCCGATCAGCTGTATAATGCGAGGAAAACCGCACTTGTCAAAGAACGAGGGCCTTTTATGCATGCCGAAGACACCCGCTGTGTGTAGCTCGAGCCACGATGCAAAGTAATGCATCGGGAAGACCACGTGCAGTACCCCGGGCTCATTAGCATCCGCTGCTCGACTGAGGCCATGGTATAAGTGCGCCAAGCCAGTGATCCCAACAGCCACCTTTACCCCGATGACCATCCGGTGGGCTGGGTAAAAGACAGAGGGTCGCATCCGATGAGAGTGCATTGGGATCGCAAACCAGCTCAGCCACAATCCAAGAAATCCTAAGAAACAGGCCTCCTCATCCATTCCAGGGGCCGCAATTTCTGCAAATGACATGGTAGGGAAGTCCGGAAGAAAAAAAAACCTTTTGATCTATATCCTTCTCCGGTAGGTTGTCCACACCTAGACCGAAAGGGTCATCCAGGATGGCAAACTTGGCAACTTCTGATGAGATGACGCTTGGACGAAGGAAACGAGCAATGAAGTCCTCAAAGTTAACTCCCCGACTCCCATGTTCTACGAAGAGGGACTCATATATGTTCAACACTTTAATCAAGCTTGGGAATTGATGTTGAACGGCATTCTCCGGTGTGACCCCCCTTACCATTGGCCTAGCACCAAAGACGTACACATCTGTCGGGAGCAGCTCCTCATAATGTTCCCCCATCACTGGTAAACCGGATACCTCCGCGAACTCCTCCAAGGAGATTGACACTTCCCGATCCATGGCAAGGAAAGTGTGGGTAGGAATATTCCATTGCTCCAAGAAAGCCTTGAACCACCAGGTGGGGAGCGTGGGATACTGGAAAAGAGAGACGTAGACCACGGTGTACAGTCCTAATCTTATCAACTGCGACTTCTTCGTCGACAGGATGTACCGGGCCCACGGCAGATAGCCAATCGGGTGGCGGGGGATCACACCAAGGTTATACGATTGCCCCCAAGGTCGTGCTTCACCTTGACAGATACGGCGTCCTAGGATGTCCAAAACCATAGGACGCTGAACCGGTATCGCATCTATGGCAGGATGTAGAAAGCCCTTCGATGTCCAATCCACCAACTCCACGGCATACTGCACCGAGGGTGGGGTAGCATAATGAATCGCCGTGATGGGCTCAGACGGCACTGCGCATGTGAAGCTGCGTCGACCCATAATGATCTGGTTATACCAGGACCCCCAAAGGTGAAGATTCTTGTACTCCGGGTCGTATTCTCTAATCATGGTCAGGACTTCACGGTCCGAGGGCGCCTCGGGAATCCCTCCTCCGAGCGGACGAACGGGAATGAAGTGTCTAGAGACATGATCGCTGCAAAAAGAACAATTTAGCCGTTAGTGTTGTAATTCCAACGTTTGGCGTCTAAAAAAGAAAATGCATTAATTAAATTAAAATTAATTAATTACACCACACAGCAGTGCAGTGAGTAGGAGACCAAAGGGGGACCCACAAAATCTGGATGACAATACGTCGGTTAATAAGACAATCTCATCATTGGATGAGATTGTCAGTTGGTCCCGAGGAAAACATTCCCATTTTAAAAAAAGGGGGGAAGAATCCCTAGAGACAAGGAGAAAATCTTCTCTTTCAGAGCAAAGCTCTGTCACAGAGTGACACTTGTCAAACTCTGGTCCCAGGGAAATAAGATTCCTTAAAGAAGCATGGCTCTGTGGTAATAATGGAAAAGGTCCATTTGAAAAAATTTTACACTTAAAAGAATTAAAAATTTTGGAATCTTGAAAGATTCATGAAAAACTTATAAAAAGACTCTTCATTTTTCAAATCTAAAAGAGCTATTTTTAGATCTATAAGCAAAGCTCTGTTCATGGGTTAAAACCCATGAACAAGATCCCTGTAGATCTATAAGTTTTGAGAGAAAAGCTCTGTTTATGAAACCCCAATAGGGATCTCTTTAGATCAAAAGATCTGTGAGAGCAAAGCTCTTTGGTTGAGATTAAGTTAAATTAATTTAATTTAAATTAATTTTTACCTAAAGTTTCTGACTTTAGAAATGAGCAAAGCTCTGAAGTTCTTGAGTGAGAGCAAAGCTCTGGAAAATAAAAATCTTAAAACGGTAAGATTTTTCTAAGGGCCAGAGGTCCTATTTATAAGGCGCTTGCGCCCCTTGAGCTCACTCCTTGATCCAACGATCAGGAGTTTGCCACCGCTGCACTCACGTGTGCGCCACGTGAGCGCAACGGTGGGGGAGCATTTGTTTCGCCCTGTCAGAGCAAAACTCTGTTGAAATTCAAAATTCAAAATTTTGAAGCAACGCTTCAAATCACGGGCGCAACGCGCCACATGTCAGGCGCTGATACGTCAGCGCAGCACCCAAGAAGGCGCGCCCAATCAGAGCAAAGCTCTATTTTAAGCAAAATTAAAGGAAGCAACACTTCAGTTGCGCAGGCACTGCGCTGCGCGACAC
Source organism: Agapanthus africanus (assembly GCA_030015575.1). NCBI lineage: Eukaryota > Viridiplantae > Streptophyta > Magnoliopsida > Asparagales > Amaryllidaceae > Agapanthus > Agapanthus africanus. Next base: position 107,165,871 of record CM057338.1, on the reverse strand, counting down.
GTGTCAGCGCAGTCGCGCAGGCACTGCGCTGCGTGACACGTGTCAGCGCAGAATGCGCTAGCGCAGTCGCGCTGCGCTGTGCGCAGCGCGACACGTGTCACGCGCCTGGGGCATTTGCGCCAAACAGAATTAAAATTCTAAAGAAATCTTTTCTGTTTTTGTTAAAACAAGAAGATTTTCTTCTGTAAAACAGAAACCCTTGGATCAAAGATCCAACGGTGGAGAAAATTCCCCAAATCACTCAGAGAAAGATCTCTTCAACAAATTTAACTAATTTATGGGCACTATAAAAAGGACCCTAGGCCTCAATTCAAAGGCATCAACATTTTCTTAAAAAAAAGAAGAAGGGAAAAAGAACTCTGAAGAATTCCTCAAGAACAAAAAGGTAAAAACCTTTAGAAAAAAGAGAAAGTTCTCTCATGAACAGATCATTGATCTAAAAACAAGATCAATGATCTTTAATAAAAAAAAAATAATAATAAAATAGCGCTTTGCACTTTTTTTTTGAACCTCTGGTTCTTGAAACAAAAAGAAAAACTTATTTTTCTTTGATCTAAATTAGATCAAGAAATCAAATAGTGCTCTGCACTTCTGTTCTTGAATCTAAAAGATTCTTAGTGCTCTGCACTTCCAAACTGCGCTGTTGCGCTCTTGGGAAAGCGCCACGTGTCAGCATCTAAATCACTTGCGCTATGAGCTTTGAGATAGAGCTTTGCTCTCTGTAATTGGCGCAACTTACCAAGTGCGCCACGTGTCAGCAGCGCAAGCGCAGCGCACTGCGCTTGCATGACACGTGTCGTCATCACAAGCGCTTGCGCTCTCTGGTTGGCGCAAAGCGCCTGAAAATGCAATGCATTTCCTAAAGGGCCGGGCCCAAATCAAAAAGACCAAGCAGGCCTAATTAAATTGATGCTCTGCATCATTTATAAATGGGCAGAGCCCAAACAAAATAACAAAAATGCTATGCATTATTTAAAAGGGCAGATCCCAATTGAGAGGTCCAATGGACCAAAACAAATGCTCTGCATTATAATAAAAAAGGGCAGAGCCCAATTGAGAGGTCCAATGGACCAAAACAAATGCTCTGCATTACAATAAAAAAGGGCAGAGCCCAGTCAAAATGGGCATAAATGGCCTAAAGTAATGCTATGCATTATTCTAAAAAGGGGAAAGCCCAGACAAAGGCCAAAAGCAAATAAAATGTTGAATATTTTCAACTGGACTTAGCCCAATTTTGGCCGTAAGTCCTTAAATTAAATTGACTGAGCAAAATTGCTCTCTTAAATCAATTTACCTCCGGTTCAAGGGTACATCTCTGAACTCCTCTGACATCTGCCGTTGTAATCCTTCAACGACGTTAGAGAGGTGACGAGTCCCGATGGCCAGATATTAAATGGATTATCACGTTAAGTTGATCTTAGTCTCAAACAGGACTATCGTATCCTTAACGAACGTTTAAGTTGATCTTAGCCGCAACGCGACTAATGCATCCTTAAACTAAAAACACCAAACCCAAATCTAAGTAAATACGGATTTGGACTAATCCACGTCCTACGGGCGACGGCATTACTCAGTCTCCGTATACAATCCACGGGCAACCACAAACAAAACAAACACACACGACACGAAGTGAAACTCTGGAGAAGGAGAAAGTTGTTACCGCGATACGGTAGCGTAATTAACTGCAGGGGCTTGCGCCTGCAGGGAAGAGCGTCCCCACAATCAAAAACCCTCAAGCGAGGGGAATCTGACGAAGTTTGCTACATCGGCCGCATCCGTCTAAACCTCCGATACACGGTGCCATAAATCAACTTGGCATCTTCGGAGAGGTGGACGGATAAAACCAAATAGCATCTGTCCTGAATCTCAGCGTCAGGACATCGCAGTCCTGTGCGCCGTCTTTCGGAGGGGAACAGGCTCTACATTGGCTGGCTCCAAAGATTCTCTCCCGCCCTTGAAAATAAACTCCGGGTGATTGGGAATATGGAAGATCACATTCCTTGCACGGCAATCAATAACTGCATGGAAGGTACTCATCCAATCCATCCCGATAATTGCGTCATAACTGCCTGTCCCGATCACAAGGAAATTCGCATAGAACTCCCTGCCACACACTACAACCGGACATGATTTACATTCTCGACTAGATATTATAATGCCATTACCCGTATGTATCTCCCAGCCCTTGGTTAGTGGTTCATGTGGTATGGAGTGTGTATCAATGAAATGCTCAGATATGAAACAGTGCGATGCTCCAGAATCAAATAGTACTCTAGCTGGCAAGGAATGTACGAGTAGAGTACCTGTAACAACTTCTCCTGAAGCCTTTGCCTGCTCGGCGGTCAGGGTGAAAGCCCGTCCCTGACCGCGACCTGTATAGGATTGCCTCTCCTCCTGTGGCCTCTGCTGCTGCGGTCCAGAACCTCCCTGTATCTCTGCTCGCTCGGGGCAACCGCTAATCCTGTGCTGACTGGACCCGCAAATCAAGCACTGTCCCTTGGCACGGCGACAGTCCTTCTGGGTATGCCCATCTCTATTGCAGTAGCCGCAAACTACGTTCTATCTCTGGGGGAGATGCTGTGGCACAAATGGGCGCTTCATCTGAGTCGTTCCAGGCCTGTGAACTGGTATGGTTCCTCGAGAAGGTGCATGAGTACGTGCTGGAACGATTGGGGGCTTCCTGAACTTGTTGATCAATTGCTCCTGAATTCTCGCCGCGTTGAGTACCTGTGCAAAAGTCTGCAACTCCAGTGATGCGATCAACTGCTGCAGCTCGAAATTACGTCCCTGCAAGAAGCGTCTGACCCTGGTAGCCTCTGAAGCGACCATGTATGGAGCAAATCGTCTCAGACGGTTGAACTCTGCAGCATATATGTCCACAGGACGTCCATTCTGCTTCAGTAGAATGAATCTTTCTTCCATCTCTGCCTTGGCGGTGGAAGGGAAATAATGGTCCAGGAAGCATTCCTTGAATTTGCCCCATTCAATCGGCCTGTCTAGCCTGCTTTCTTCCACTGACCACCAAGTACGGGCCTCATCTTCCAATTGGATCTTTATCACATTCACCCTATCTTCATCTCGTACCCTGGCGGTCGTCAGTAAGTTCTCCATGTTCACTAGCCATTGCTCGGCCTCGAGAGGTTCAGCTAGCCCTGTGAATGCAGCTGGATGCAACCTCTGGAAGTCTGATACGGTGCCAGCCCTGGCAGAGTAAGCCGGTAGAGCAGTGCCCTCGGGGGCGGTAATGAGTGCGGAGGGTCCCCCTGTAGCAGTAATAGCCCTGAGTCCCTCGGCAAGTAAGTCCGTCTTCCTCTCCTGAGCTTCTGCGAGAGAGGCCAGTGCACTAAGTATTCTTTCCGTGCGATCCTGAGAACTTGAGTCCGAGGAGTGGTCGTTCGGGGACGTCATATCGCTGGAAGATTCAAAAGGATATGATTAGATTCAAGAATGAAAATCAAGAATAGTGAAGCGAAAATAATGTAATACAGTGTAGTTAATGTTATCCCTTGTTACTAAACCTGACTCTGATACCAACAAAACCATGTCACGCCCCGCTTCCTAAAATATGGAAAACGAGAGATGACTAGGCCGGCCATGCTCCTACGGTCAAGGAATAATCCCGCCGTACTCACACTTCGGGTTCTAGCATTACATGGTAATCAGTAAACAAAGCACAGAAGTAAAGAAAATACATCACTAAATTATTACATCGAAATTTTCATTGTTCACAATTCACAAATAAATAAAAAAGAACTACTAACCGAGTTCGTATACAAGATCTTTAGGGAAAACAGAAACGAAGAAAAAGGTACTCCAGACTAGATCTCCATCAGCTCGAAAGATAAATCTGACTCCTGCGCTGGTTCTTCCTCGAGGTCTGAGCATGCATACTCAGGTCGTCAGAGCGACGTAATAGCAATTTTTATATTAATGACATGAAACATGCAAATACGATAATAACAGTGAAAGTAAAATGCTGATAATCGCTATGTCACTAAATGATGCAAAGTATGATCTGTGTCCCTATCAGTCTCTAGGTCATGTTTGAAATCATATAGTGGAAAGGGGGATCATGTTTAACAGGAGTCTCGTACATACCCGAGACAACGGCCCACACGCCCGGGACGTAACCCTGTCAGCCGGATCGCTAGATCCTACCTAATATATATATCACTGCTCGAATGATCATCCTCTAAAACACGGTCCCGCTAAATACGATGCTCTTTCCACTTCAATTTCCCCTTTTTTCCCAGGTTTACACTATTTATGATTATGATTTAGTCGTGTACAAGTATGCCAATAGCACGGTTTTGTCACTGTTCACTGTATTAATCACTGTCACGAATCATTCACTTTTCTATTGGCGTACTTGACACTCCTAAACCAATACCATTCACGCACGATAATGCAATGTCCACTGAATAATAACGCACACTATCACTATGTATATGGCAGTTGGGTAAGGTATGTGTATTTATGCAGTTAACAAGTCATGTACGATATGAACCAATATGCACGTCATAAGCTTACAAAAATTGCAGTAATTCATATGTTCAGAATTCAGCGAAATGATACAAATATGATAACAAGTACACTCTGTCAACAGTTCATTAAAATTTGTTTCAGTTCAATTGGGTTTCTGGTATTCAAGTTACAGCCGTTTCATTTTAAGTGCTCGCTGCAGGAAATTCAGTTTCTGAACTGAACGTCCGTTTCGCGGCACAAATTTCACCTAGTTGGGATCAGAATTTAGCAACGCTACAGTTGAATGAAATATAGGGTTTTCAATAGGGTTTTCAACGCAATAGACAGATTCTCAATCACATCTGTACGTCAGAAGTTATGCACTGTTCAACACTAGTATGTCAATTCTGTTTCTGTTGGGACTGTTATGCATTCTGTTCTTTTAAACTGCAGTTTAAATAGTAAACAACGATAAAACGGGGTGAAATCACTTGCGTTATTTATATAACAGATTCATCTTCAATAAGGTGTAGGGTTCCGCAACATACGAGTTCAGGAGGCAAGGTAGTAAACATTACGGGACAGAAAACAATAACCAGAGTTGCTCTGGACTGCAGTCCAGAGCCGCTCTCCGAACCAATTCTCGTCATAATTTCAGTACAGAAACAATTAAGAACTTGTACATGGTTACAGGTCGTTGAGTCGGCTTTGATTTGATCCCTCGAACGCCTCATTTCACTATGTACACAATTAATTGTGATTTTAACAATTTTCAGGTGCGGGAAATTCCCAGTTTTTACGGGTGTAATTGGGGGTGATCGTTTAAGTCGTTAACAGTCATATTTTTCAGTGAGATTTCACCACAATGTTCATTATCACATGGTCCAGATTATGCAATCAAGTTCCGTCACATTAAATAAGGGTTTTCATTGGGATCTTGCATCGAACAGTTATGTCATATAAGTTATCGTGAATTGTAAACGTGGAATTAATACGATTTTAGTTTGTAGCGGAAATAAACTAGCATGTAGTAAGTAGGGTACTTACCTGGAGAGGCTTTGGCGATGTACGGCAGCGGCAGCGGCACGGACGCACGACGAATCGGCACGGTTTGGATTCGCGGCCTCGGCTCGCGTTCGGGTTCGACGTCGGAGTTGTCCGGGGGTAGCCCGTGTTCGCTGGAAGCGGAGTGGGTTGCTCTGTCGATCTCCTGGGATGCGCTGGGGTCAACAATGTCGGCGGTGGTCGCTCCGGCGATGTGTACTGTGGGGGTAGAGAAGTGGGTTAGAGAGAGAGAGCAGTGGGCTCGGCTGTGGGTTTTGGAGGAGGTGGTGGAGATGTAGAGGGTGTAGAGGTCGACGGTGGTTCAGGTGCAGTGGTGGCTCGCCGGTGTCGAGGGCAGGGGTGGCTGTGGTGTTGTGCAGTAAGCTCGGCATGGGTTGAGAGAACTCGGTGGTGGAGGAGTGTAGGGAGGCTCTGTTGGTGGAGGAATGAGAGCGAGGGAGGATGAATGAGGGGGTTGCAGTCGTTGTCCTCATCGTCGTCGGTGAGGGTGAGCGGCTGCAGTGGGTTCGTGGGAATTTTCGAGAGAGAGGGGAGTGAGTTGGAGAGTGAGAGTGATGAGGGGGTGAGGAGTAAGGGGAGACGAGGGGAGTGCGGACATGGTCGGGGTCGTGGGGACGTGGGGTAACGGCGCGGCGACGTGGGGAGCTCGGGGACGTGGGTTCGCGATAAAGGAAATGGGCGGGAAAATTTTACGTTGAGGGAAGAAGAGGTTACGAAGCGGGTCGGGTTTGGGTTGGCGGGCACGAGGGCTGCTGGGCTTGGAGCTGGGTTAGTTTGTTAATCTTTTATTATTTTTTTTTGTTTGGGCTGAGTTTTGGGGTGCTGGGCTTTGGGAGCTTGGGCCGAAGGAAAATAGGGGTTTAGTTTTAATAAAAAGGGAAACGGGCTGAGGAGGGGAGTGGGCCGGAGGAAAATTAATGTTAATTTAATTTGATTTGATTTGTGTTGGGCTGGGTTGATTTAAAAAGGGAATTTAATTTATTTTGTTTTGGTTTTAATTTAGGTTTGGTCTTTGATTGGTTTAAAGGTTTTGGAAAAATTTGAATATTGAAACTTAAGCAACCAATCTTCACATAACGTAAGAATACGGGAAAAATGGGATGGCATTCGGAGACTAGGAAAAATATAGGAAAAAATTCATAGATGGGAACGGGGATTTACACCTCGTATGCCGACGCATAGTGTCTGAGCTTCGTTATCGCGAAGATCAACGTTAGGCAGTGTTTTTCGATGGGAGAATAATTGCTTTCTTCCCCAAGTAGAACTCGACTCAAATAGTAGAGGGCTCTCTCTTTCCCTTAGTCGTTTTCTTGTGCCCATAATGCGCCTATAGAACCTTCAAGGGCTGTTGTATACAGGACGAGAGGTTTTCCCTTGACGGGAGCGGCCAGTACTGGTGGATTCTGCATGTATTGCTTGATTTCGTCCAGTGCGCTTTGGCATTTGCGATCCCAGACGAACGGGGTTCCCTTCTTCATTAAGTGACTGTAAGGACGGCATTTGCCGAAGAGATTGGCTATAAATCGTCGGATATACGCGAGCTTCCCTTGGAGAGACCGCAGTTGCTTGAGAGTTTTTGGCGGAGGTATTTCCATGATCGCCTTGATCTTCGACGGGTCTATTTCGATGCCTCGGTGTCAAACGACAAACCCTAAGAACTTGCCCGAGGAAACTCCGAATGCGCATTTGAGAGGGTTCATCTTCAAATTGTATTTCTGAAGGCACTGAAACACGATCTTCAGATGCTATAAATGTTCCTCGTATGATTTGCTTTTAACTACGAGGTCGTCGATATAGCATTCGAAGATTTCATGTATGAGGTCGTCGAAAATCTTCGTCATGGCCCTCTGATAGGTGGCACCAGCGTTCTTTAGACCGAACGGTATCACCTTGTAGCAGAATATGCCCAAAAGGGCCTGGAAAGCGGTATGCTTCTGGTCTTCGGGATGCATCTTTATCTGGTTGTATCCTTATGAGCCGTCCATGAAGGAGAAAACTTCATGAGTGGACGTGTTGTCTATCATCAACTCGACGATCGATACTGGAAAGTCATCCTTCGGACAAGTTTTGTTGAGATCCCGAAAGTCCACACATATGCGCACCGCCCTATTCTTCTTCATCACTGGGACGATATTGGCGATCCAGTCAGGGTACTGAACCTCTTGGATGAAGCCGGAGTCGATTAGCTTCTTGACCTCGGCGTTGATGCTCATCTCAAGCTCGAGCCGCATTCTTCTCGGTGCTTGTTTGGTCGGCTTGATGTCCGGAGATATTGCCAATTTGTGTACAGCAATCTCTGGATCTAGTCCTGGCATCTCGGAATAGTTCCATGCGAAACAGTCTTTATACTGCATGAGCACGTCTTTAAGCGTAGCCTCCTTTTCTTCAGACAACAGTTCACTGACGAACGTCGGCCGTGGGTCGTTTTCCGTTCCCAAGTCGTTTTTTTGAGGCCATTTGCAGTAGTATATATCCCATCTTCCAGCTCTTTTGGCGCCGGTGGAAACTCTGAGATCACATCGTCATCATTGTTTTCGAAGCACCAGGGGAGGTCATCCATATTCTTGGGTTCTTCTTCTGACAGCGTTATCATATGACAGGTACGAGATCGCTTCCAAGACCGATGTTGGTCCGGTTCTACTTTCGCTGCATGCGCGGCTTTCGGTTCATGCTTCTGCGGCGGGGTTACCCTCCAGCTGCTGGATAGAGCGAACATGCCTTACTAATACTGGTCTTCTACCCAGTTTTTGAATGTGAAGCAGTCTTCGAGGGGATGTCCTATCGCTTGGTGATAAGAGCAATAATCTGGGTGAGAGACTTCGCCTGCTTGTTCGGGGTACTTAGACTCCGGGGGGTAATCATCTGATGTTTTATGACAAGATCAAGTATTTTTCTTGTCTTGTCCTGGGTAAAAGAATACGCTCGACCCATCTTCCTTATAAGAGACGAATCCTGGTTGCTTGATTCTCGCTCGCGTGGCTTCTTGGTCCCGCTTTTTCGCTGTCGACCGCTTTTTCCGCTCTTTGATTTATTTTTGCCTCTACGTCGGGTCTTTTGTATGACGGGCTGGCGACGAAGGGCATTTTCACTTTCTGCAGCCTGTTGAAGGAGGCGCTACGTTCTGGCTTTCTCGTAGATGGCCATTTCGCGATTATGGTCGTCTCGAACCTTTTGACCCGCTTCCCTTATAAGCTTGTCCATTTGTTCTTCGAACGACGGGCTTGGCATTTTCACGACGGGAGCTCGTTTTGGTTCAGGATTAGAATCTTCCCACAGAGCATCTCCTTCTTCATCAAAGTCATATATTACGTAGTAGCCGCGGAATCGCTCCCATTTCTTGGATTGAATATATCCAAGTCCGATCGTTTCCATTCTCCCATTGGGCAACTTTCGTTGAGTTCCAGGGACGCTCCAGGTCCTGTTATAGAACTGGGCTTGTCGAGCAGTCTGTTTGAAGGGTACGTCTTGGCGCCTCAATAATATTTTTAATCCTTCTGTGTAGTATCTGGGAAAACGGATGGGCTGGAGCCTGTCAAGTGTAGAATCCGCACCATGCCAGATTTCTTTCTCCACTTTGGTTTCCGTGAATTGATAAAAGAGGATCGCCTTTTCATATTTTTGTCTGGGAGGGATGTAGAATGTCTGCAGTTCCTACACACTATAGGTATTAAGTGCGTCGAGCTCTTTATAATGTTCTTGCGGAACTATGGCGATTTGCAAACTTCGATCATTGTCAGCGAAGGCTTGTATCAATAGCCGAGCAGAGAATACGGCATTGACCTCATCTTCCGAGTCGTTGCCGAAGACCAAAATAGGGGTGGACGGTCCCGGCTGTTGCATTAGGGCGGTCCTGGATAAACTATCTCTTCTTCCTCTTCGGTATCACTCCCAAAGACCGGAATAGTGGCAATAGCTTTGTTCTTCGGTTTGTGACATCTTTCCATGTCTTCGAAATCTGGTAAGAAATATTTTCATCTTCGTACTTTCGGACTTCATTCATGGAGAATGGGTTTAGCTCCCCTGTTACGGTATACTTGAGACCATCCTTGAAATACTTCATACACTGATGTTGTGTAGAAGGGATGATATTGTACTCGTGTAACCAAGGCCTGCCGAGCAAAGTATTGTAGCAAATCTTGGCGTCAATGACATGAAACTTGATGTCCGTGACTGGCAGCCCAAAGCGTAGTGTCAATATTACAGACCCGAGCGTCCGTGATGACTGGGAGTCAAACCCAGAGATAGTAATCTTATCCCGAGCGAGGAGTTGAACGCTCATGTAGATTTCCTTCAACATTCTTACATTGAGGAGGTTAACGGAGGACCCATTATCAACCAAGATTTTGCCTATCTTGATATCATGACAGTATCCGGATACATAAAGGGGATGATTATGCTCACACGTCCCGGGGAGGAGATCTTCATCGCCGAAAATGATATCAGCCGTGTGTACTTCTTCCAGCTCGTCCTTCATCTTTTCTTCGGCGAGGAAAGCTTGGAATTTTTCAGGCTCCTGTAATGCCTTGATCAAAGAATCTCTCACCTCTTTGGATAGCAGAAAGGCGTCGAGAATTCTTAGCTGCGAAGGTAGCTTTCTTAAGTGTGCCAGAACGTTATAGTCCACCTTGTTTTTCTTTGGCGGGTCATTGGCTGTCAGCTCTTTGACGACTTGGTCATCTAGGGTGATATCCTCAGGGACTTTCTCTTTCCCCTTATCTTTTCTATTCGACCCACTGTCCGCGGGTCCGAGATTCTTTTCGGGCAGCGTACGATTGCGCAGCTGAATATTTTCACAGCTCTTTGGTTCTTCCTCTTTTCCCGAGGTGGATTCCTTGAAGAGAGGGCCGAGAGTCATTTCTTCGTCAGAGTCGCTCCCAAAAGTGAGAACTTGTGATCCCCTGTAGTCAACCATATGACAGTTGCCGGTAGTTCTTCCGCGCTCATATGTCGCGCTTTTCTGCTGTCGACGAGCTTCACGCTTCATCCTTTTAAAGTGTTGCCTGTGAGCGACATATCCCTGCCACCAGTTTCTAAAAGCTATGCACTCTTCAGTAAGGTGCGCAATCCTTCGATGATATAGATAGTAGTTAGGATGTATATCCACTTCATCGGGAGCGTTTCCTTCGGAGGGTGGCAGCTTCATCCCCATCGATATGGTTTTGGCGAACCTTTTCCTCGTCTTGAACCTGCTTTTATTTGCGGCGGGTGTACTTTGATCTGGTGGGAGTGTTTCAACCCTTTCGTACAGTCACCGGCGATTGGCCTTTTCAAATATGGCCATCTCGCACTCTCGATCAGCTTTGCTTTTAAGAAGAGCTTCGTTCAGGAATGCATCGATCATTTCATCTGATGGTCTTAGAAGTTCCGGCTCAAGATCTGCCCTCCGGTTTCTCTATGTCAGGAGCTTCTTCACCGTTTATTGACGAGTGAGAGATCACATGACAACTTGCCACGTAATCCTCAGACTCGTCCGACGAGCCTTCTCCATTGTCATCATCTCCGTCCTCAAGGACGTGGGTGAGAAATTCTTGGAGCGTGATTGGGGTCCACGCCTTCTGATTATATTCTTCCAACGCGTCAATCTATTCTTGCAGGTCCGTGCACTTGTTACCAGGCTTCACGGGCTTTTTAGTCTTCTCTTCTTCTTCGAAGACTTTGACGGCTGGGTGTGAGCGCTTTGGCTATCACCACCAATTTTTAGAGTTGGGCGCGGTTTTAGCGTTCCCTTGATGACTTCGGGTTCCAATGGATTTTTCCACCTGATCGCCGGGCATGTTTGGAAATCCTGCAGCATTCTTTTCGTCTTGGCTGAAAGAACGACCTCCCATGGAGCTTCTTCCATAAAAGAGCATGATGCCCCTGGAGTGTCCCCCCTTTTAAGAGCATGCGGTTGAGGCGGGCTTACTTTCTACTTCTCGGACAGTGCGAATTTGCCCTGTTGATATTGATCCTCAATCTAGCCTTTAAAGACGAAGCAATCTTCAATCGGATGGCCTATCGCTTGGTGATAGGGGCAATAATTGGGATTATTAGCCTCGCCGGGTTGCAATGGATGTTTTGGAATTGGCAAATTGATGAGCTTGTTGCGCACTGCCAGCTCGAACAATCTCTTCATTTTGTCCCGGGGAAACGAATAAGGGCGCTTTATTTTCTCATTATAGAATTGCCGCCTCTCGTCCAGGCGATCAGTTAGTTTTGGGCCACTTGGTTACTGTTGAGCATTTGCGACGAAGGTCGCTTTCCCTTTGCCCTTTTCGTTCTGGGGCTCCGACTTTGAAGAAGACGGTCTATGACCCATCTGGTCTATTTGGGCCAGTTTGTCAATCAAGGCCTGGAACATGGTCGGCTTGAAGAACATCATAAATTGGGAAATAGTCGCTTGAGGATCAAGAGTGCCTACGAACATGCCCACTGCCGGCGCTTCTTCGATGCGCTGCTCACATTTCAACCATAAATTCCGCCATCGTATTGCGTATTGAACCCATGTTTCTCCACGTTTCACCCTGGCATTGATCAATGCCGTTATTGGGGTGTATTCACTAGCACTCGCGAAACGCTGGGTGAATAGTAGCTCCATCTGTGCAAAAGTTTTGACGGAGTCGTTGGGAAGCTCCAAATACCACTCAAATGCCGTCTCCGACAAGCTACCAACAAACTGGCGGAGCAGAAGTTTATCATCACCTCCGGTGTTGCCGCACAAGGCTCTGAATTGAGCGACGTGCTGATGCGGATTCCCCGTCCCTTTATATACATGGAATTTAGGGATCGTATATCCCGACGGGTACCTTATTTGGTCATACCAGCCTGCATATGGTCGTCCAGTCTTAACAATCTGCCCGGCCGTTTCGCTTGCATGATGAGCTCATATTTGCTGAGCGATATAATTATCCAAAGCGGCCTTGGAGATGGTCTCCTCCTTGGCTGCTAAAAGAGCCGGAGGAGGGCTCAATGTCTCCCCTCTGTCGTCTTCAATGATAATCTGGGGGTCTTCAGCTGGAGGTTCCGGCTATAACATCATCCCAGCCATGTCTTGGAACAAAAGAGCCATTCGTTTTATGTTGGCCGCCTATTCTGCGGCATCTTTTTCTTTCCTCTCAAGCATTCTTCGGAGGAAATCGGCATCAGTTTCTTATTCCTGACGCTGTTCTGAGGTCTCTGGATTGTCTTTCGGCCCAGTGAGTGCGGCCATTGCAGTTAGCATCTCCTGAAGTTTCTGCTGCTGCTGCTCCTGGGCCTTTGTTATCGATCGAGTAAGCAGTCGATGACCCGTAGAAGCACGGCTTTCCTCTTTTTCGGAAGCCATATAAACGATATGTGTTACCATGCCCCCAGACTTGAGGCATTTAGATTCAGCATCCTTGCGGTTCGCCGCGGTCACGGGGGCTTTCTCCGGCCCCCTTCTCTTATGAGCGGTTGACGTTGAGGGAGCCGTTGCAGCGGGCACCCAGATGGATGACATCTTCTGTGGTACCACGGGGTGGCTCTTTTCTCACCGAGCTTTAATCTTCTTTGATCGGCGAGAGTAATCCTGGTCAATCACCGATTCCTGGACCTGTCGCCAGACTTTGTAAATCTTGGAAGAAATCCGCTGAGGGGGCTGCACCAGCTTCTTTTCTGTAGCAATCTCCATAGGTGGAGGAGGTCTTTTCAGCATGGCAGTCGGAGAGTTCTTGCAGACCCTCCTAAGCGGTTCGAAGCTGTTCCTAGCCAGAACAGCAACATCAATTTCCACCATGGGAGCTGGTGGAGTTAGTCCAGATGGGGAGCTGCCCCCAGCCTTCCTTACTCGACGCCAATGACGACGGCGAGCGTGTCGTGCGGATGGGATTGTCTCAGCTGTAGGGGTGACTTCATCATGCCCCCTGTTTTGGTGAAGGGTTGTCGCCGGCGTCAGCCTCTTGAAGACCGATGTCCGTTGAGCAACAATGTTCAATCTATTAAAGACAGACCTCTGGGCAGGGAAAGCAGCTTTGAGGACTTCGCCTGGAGCGGGAGCCGGAACGGCCAGCCTTGTGAAGACTGACTTCTTGGCAGAATAAGCCTCTCTGATAATTTCGTCCGCTTGAGCCGGGATGGCTATCCGCTTTAGGATGGCTGCTTCAGGTATCGCGGGCTTATTGGCGTTCTGGCCCAGTCTGTTGAAAACTGAGGCAATGGAGTTGGGCGACCTATTGAGAGGGGCTGCAGCAGTGGTAAGTCGATCAAAGACTGACTTCTTTGGGGTTTCTTGGGATAACAGCGGGGCACCGAAGCTCATCGGTGGGATCATAGTCCCAAAGAACAGCCTAGTGGTGGCCTGAGTTACTTGCTCCACTGGCATCTTGAACAGGGAGGCCGCTTGGGGCCTGTAAGTTACACCTCCAGATGAGGCGGAACGGGAGTTGCAGTTGCAGCTGGAACAGTTAGAGGCCATTGGTGTTCTGTTTTCTGCACGGGAGCAAAACCAAATCTTAGTACCTCGAACTCAAGGGCAACTATATCAAACCGCGATTCATTCGCGAACACGACACATGAAGTGTGGAGTGGAAAGAGGAAAAGGTCCCACCGGGCGTTCCAGAATCTGTTTCCCTCCGAAACACGAGGACACGACCGCGTAGGTCCGTCTTGCCTGAATTTTAGGGCAGATGCTAATTGGTGCTATCTGTCCACCTCTCCGAAGATGCCAAGTTGATTTATGACACCATGTGTCGAAGGTTTAAACAGATACGGCCGATATAGCAGACTTCGTCAGATTCCTCCTCATTTGAGAGGTTTTTTATTGTGGGGACACTCTTCCCTGCAGGTGCAAGCCCCTGCAGTAATTACACTACCTCATCGCGGTAACCACTTTCTCCTTCTCCAGATGGTCACTTCGTGTCGTGGGTGTTTGTTTTGTTTTTGGTTGCCTGTGGATTGTATACGGAGACTAATTTATGTTGTCACCCGTAGGGCGTAGATTAGTCCAAATCCGTATTTTCTTAGATTTCAGTTTGGGGTTGGATTTAAGGATACGTTAGACTCATTTGAGACTAAGATCAACTTAAACGTTAGTTAAGGATACGTTAGTCTAATTTTAGACTAAGATCAACTTAATAGGATCGTTTATATCCAACAAGAGAGCATTTGGGCTCTATTATTTAGTTTAGGGATTTTGCGGTCCATAATTAGTTTAAAGACATTACGGTCCAATGTTAGTTTAAGGACATCTCGGTCCAATGTTAGTTTAAGTACATCTCGGTCCAAGGTTAAGTACATCATAGTCCATGGGTTTTAAAGGACCCCACAGTCCGAGGTTAAGGACATCATAGTCTATGGGCTTAAGGACCCCACAGTCCATCGTTTAAAGACGTCATAGTCTATGAAATGTATGGTTGTCGGGACCCGTCACTTTTCAGAAGACGTTGAAGGATTACAACGACATATATCAGAGGGGTTCAGAGATGTACCATTGAACCAAAGTTGATTGGGAAATCTATAGTCCAATTTGGGACTAAGATCAATCGATTAGATTATGAGCACATGGGCTCAGTTGAATCTGAACTGAGGACTTATGTCCAACTTGGGCTAAGTCCAATCGAGTTAAAATGTTTAACATTTATCTTGGGCTGTTGAGCCTTTATTTGGGCTTGGCCCTGACAGTGTTTTTGTCTTTTACTGAACGCTGAGCGTTCCTCATAGCCCTGGGCTTATTACAGAACAATTTATGTTCTATCAGCGCAACACGTGGTGCTCTTAGCGCTTTGCGCCAATCAAAGAGCGCAATGCGCTTCTGCCGAGTAGCGCACATACGAGGGACACGTGTCGCGCTTGGCGCTAAGCGCCAGATAATGGGCGCATTGCGCCAGTTTGTGAGCGCAGAGCGCCAGTTTATGAGCGCATTGCGCTATTAGTTCAGTGGTGCACACGTGAATGACACGTGGTGCGCCTGGCGATGAGCGCCAGCCCATGAGCGTAGTGCGCTATTTCAAGAGCGTGAAGCGTTAACTATTAAGTGGCGCATGCGTGAGGGACACGCGTCACGCTTGACGCTGAGCGCTAGTCCAAGAGCGCAGAAGCGCAGTTCAAGAGCGCAAAGCGCATCTGATCAATTTTATGATCTGAGAAATAAATGGATGTTCTTTTAAAAGAGACTTTGTCTCAAGATCTAAGAACAATAGTTCTTATTTTGTAGGAGATGTTTCAATCTCTTATTATTGATGAAAGACTTTGTCTTTATGGATCTGTGATCCTTAAGAGAATTGAATTATTCTCCCCCTTTTTATAATGAGATGTTCATGATCTCTTTGAGAAAGACTTTAGTCTTGTAGATCTATGATCTTTTAAAGAAGTGAATCCTTCTTTTGAAATTAATTACGAGATGATTTCATCTCTCTGTTCATCATCATTCCTTTTTCTTTACCTTGAAGAAAAATATTCTTTCTTTGAGAGCTTGGCTCTTCTTTTTGAGATCTCTCAAAACTTATGGGGAGGTTTTTCTGTATGCTTCTCTCTCTCAGACTTGAAGTCTGGGTGCCTTTATATAGGGCAAGCTGATTTGTTCAATCAGTTAAGGAGATCTTTTCTCCAATTGATTTGGGAAATTTCCCATCGTTGGATCTTTGATCCAAGGGCTTCTGATTTATAGAAGGCAATCTTCTTGTTTTTAACAAGATTGGGAAATCTTTCCATACAGAATTTATTCTGTATTTTGGTGATTTTTAATCACCATTGGATCATTGATCAAACGGTGCTCTGATTTACAAAGCACAATCTTGTTGTTTAGAAAGATTTTGAGGAATCTTTCCTTAACAGAATTTAATTCTGATTAATTAATGATTTATCATTATTATTGGATCTTTGATCTGACGGTGGGGAGCTTTTAGTTCCAGCGCTAGCGCACCCGTGCTTTGCACGTGGTGCGCTGCTTAGAGCGCAGCGCACCTAGCGCTAGCGCACCCGTGCTTTGCACGTGGTGCGCTGCTTAGAGCGCAGCGCACACCTGCTTTGCACGTGGTGCGCTGCTTAGGGCGCAGCGCACTTGGCGCTGCTTCTGAAGCATTGTTTCATTTCAAAATTTGAATTTTAAACAGATCTTTGGTCTGATTGGGGGAACATGTACATTTAACTGTCTTGATGCAAAAGCCACAACTTTTCCATACTGGTGTAGAATACACCATAATCCTTTACTGGACGTAACACAATGCACAACAAATCTGTCAGATTGATCCGGTATTATAAAGATATGTGCAAAGGTTAATCTCGACTTAAGTTCTACAAAATCCTTTTCACATGCTTCTGACTACACGAATGCTTCGTCTTTACGTGCGAGTTTGGTCAGGGATGCTGTGATTTTTGAGAATCCTTCGTTGAATCGTCGGTAGTATCCAACTAAGCCCAAGAAACTTCGTATATCTTTCACCGTTTTTGGTGCCGGCCACTCACTGACAGCTGACACTTTAGCTGTATCTACAGAGATTCCTTCACCTGAAACGATATGTCCGAGAAATCCGACTTGATCTAGCCAAAACTCACACTTGCTGTACTTGGCGTAGAGCTGATGTTGTCGTAATGTCTCCAGGACAATCCATAAGTGCTCAGCTTGCTCTTTGCGATTCTTTGAATACATCAGGATGTCGTCGATGAAAATGACAACAAACCTGTCTAGGTACTATCGGAAAACTTGGTTCATCAAGTTCATAAAGATGGAAGGTGCATTAGTCACTCCAAATGGCATTACGAGATATTCATAATGACCATAGCGAGTCCTAAACGCCGTCTTCAGAATGTTGGACTCTTTGACCTTCACCTGATGGTAACCCGAATGAAAATCTAGCTTTGGAAAGACATAAGATCCGCTTAACTGATCGAAAAGGTCATCGATGCGCGGTAGGGGATACTTATTCTTAATTGTCACTTCGTTCAGAGCTCGATAATCCACACACATCCTGTAGGAACCTTCTTTCTTCTTCACTAGCAACACCGGAGATCCCAAGCTTGAAGTACTAGGACGAATCCAACCTTTTTTCAGGAGTTCGTCCAACTGAATGCGGATCTCTTTCAATCCCTCCGGACTTAATCGGTACGGAGCTTTTATTACTGGTTGTGCGTTGGGTTGTAAATCAATGCTAAATTCAAGAGCTCGATCGAGAGGCGAACCTGATATATCTTCCGGAAATACATCCTCGAACTCTCGAACTACCTCTGGCTTCGATTCTTCCGCTTGCAACGCTGCAATCTCTGCCTTCTTTGGTTTTGCTCGGTAGACGCTAGGTTCCAAGGTTCGGTCTCCACTTTTGAAATAGAACACTGGATGATCTAGTATTTCGAACACTGCCCTCCTTTGGCGACAGTCGATGGTAGCGAATAAAGTTCCCAGCCAGTCCATTCCCAAGACTACGTCGAAGTTTGGTATGTCCAGCACCTTGAAGTCCGCATAAAATTCTCGATTGCAGACGACCACTGGACATAGATCGTATCCCAAAGTTGCTTTTAGAACGTCGTTCCCTGAACTGACATTCCAGCTGGATACGAGTGGTTTAACTGGGATCATATGAGTTCGGACGAACCATTGCGACATAAAGCAATGTGATGCCTCAGTGTCGAAGAGCGCGAGTGCAGGTAGGGTGGCTACTAAGATTGTACCTATGTCGCATGGGATAGATTTAGGTATAGCAAATATAGATGACTAGGATATGAAATAACTTAAAAGGAAATAGGGAAGAGATTTACCGGTGATAACCTGACTCGTAGCTTCGGTCTCTTCGACCGACATAGTGAATGCTTGGCGTCACGGCACTTTCCTCTGTGCCTGTTTAAACACTCGGCATTGGAGTTGAGTGTTCTGGGTGCAGCGAGTTGGAGCTGGTAGAGCTAACCGGGTAGGAGGAGTTTGGATTATCGGTTTAGCTGGAGGGTTGTTGGGTCCTCGGTTCTGGGGGCATGCTCCAATGCGTGAGTAGAAAACCCACAGATCAGACACAAGTTGTTCGCCTTGCGACAGTTCTTCACAAGATGCCCTGTTCTCCTGCAGTAGATGCGAAAGTCTGGCCGGCTGTTGGCAAAAGAACCTACTCGCCTCCGAGATGGTCCGTTAAAAGCTGTCGTAGATGAGGTCCCTCCTATGATCTGGTGCACAGGGCATTTCACACCGGCAGTCTGCGGCCTTTATAGCGTCGAGCAGCCTTCAAAGAAAGCTCATAGGTTAGGAAATCCCCTATAGCGAGTGCAGCTTGGATTTCAGGGTCCAACCCTTGCTAAAATCGTCGTGCTCGGATCTCAGTAGTGGGAATAAGATGGGCAGCGAACCTATTATAACTTTGTGTTAGCAGTGTTGTGAGTGAGATCAGAAAATTGAATTTAAGACAATGTCTTACCTACTGAGCATGGTAAACTCGGCATCATATTCATCCACCGACTTGACCCACATCGAGACTTACTGTAAATGGATGAATTGCTGCTCCATGTCAAAGCGAGCAGTCTCTGGAAAGTACTTGGCATCTAAGAGATCTCGGAATGTTCTCTATTTTATCGGTTGCGCGAGACGGCTCTCCTCAGCCTTCCACCAAACTCTGACGTTATCAATAAGTTGCAACTTAGCAACTCTTACCCAAGCAATATCTGGCACATGAACTGCTGTCAGATAATCCTCGATCGCTTGAGCCCATTCTTCTGCCTCAAACGGGCTCTCCTTACCCGAGAAGTTCTTTAGGTGCAGTGCCCAAAACTGCTTAATTACGGGTGCTTCGGCTTCGGGACGGTTCATCAGGATAGCAGTCTACTGCTGACCCTTTAATAAACTTTTGATAGCCTCAAGCAGTACCGTTTGCTCATTGATAGGAGCTGCAACGGTAGGTGGTGGTGGTAGAATAGGCGGTGGAGTATTGGCGTAGACGTTGGTACTGGTATTGTTCGGAGAGTCCATACCTTGATGTAAAAGATAGATTAGGATAGATTCAAGAAATTTGAAATGCAAGAAATGTAAATATTTGTTGAACTCATTAATTCTTATGGTATATTGTTGACAACTTCATGCAGAACTGACCTGCATGGGCTACCACAAAACCTATCAAGCCCCGCTTCCTATGAGACGGAAACGGTGACGTGGCAAGCCCGCGGTATATTTATCTAGAGAAGGTCATTCCCAAAATAAATATACTAAGAATATTGAAAAAATAATACCCAATACAAAAATAAATGAAGACTGTAAAATTTTTCAACAAATATCTTGATTTACATTCAACTTCCAATATTTACAAATATATGAGTTTATGCTGGAAAGTAAATACAATAAGGAAAATGCCTGAACAAGTGGCATACATAAACTGAAGAAAAAGTGAAACTGAGCTAACCCTGAGGAGCGATCTGGTTGTAGTCTTCCTCTGTGGCTTCAATTTCCTCCGTCTCAACCGTATCTGACGAACATTCCAAGAGAAAAAATGAGTGGAATGCCCGTCAGCGAACTAGCGCTCGATAAGTCCCAAAGATAGGTAAGAGTAAAGAAAATGAAAGTGTAGAATATATGTGACGAGTAAGAGTATATGATCATGGGTAAATATATTCTATAGGTTTCTATATGGTCATTACATTAACGTTAAGTTCCAAGTGTGAATGTAAATGCAACCGTAGAAGTATTCACAAACTCAAGAGTGGGACCCTAGAAGCAAGGAAATACGGGCCCATTTCATGTGTTAGCATCGGGGCTCTAGGCTGTGGATGAGTCAACCCGACAGATATTTGAGTAAAATAAAAAAAATGTTAATACGGGACTCCTGAAGCTCCATTAGATTCACCCAAGAAACTATCCTAAACACCCCGGGTATAATATATTATAACTGTTTAATATACTTAATTGGTTTGATTGATTGATTAACATGTCTTGATCAAAACCATAGATTGCAAAAGATGTAAAATGTATTCGAGCGAGTCAAGTAATATGCGAGTCATAACAATTACAATCTTAGTTCGAGTCAAGTTGGTTCGAGTAGTTTGGGTTCGAGTATATATTCGAGTTTAGATTCAAATTAGGTTAGAGTTAGAGTTTGTGTTCGAGTTCGAGTTGAAGTTTAGATTCGAGTTTGGATTCGAGTTCATGTCTTTTTCATAGGAATTGATTTAAACCGTTAAAAATCTTATGTTCGGGAGAAATCGGCAACTGTTGTACATGGACGGCAGGATTTGTGTCTTTTCTAAGACAATTGCAATTGATAACTCTGTTAAGTTGTCTAACCTGAATAGACAAGCACTCACTTTCTCCGGCTCCCTGGAGCTCAAGAGAATTGATCCTGCTTAAACCTATATTAATTTAGAGTTCTTAATATTGTTTGCATTTCTCGAGGAGGTTTTATGAAAAATACTTTAATATAGTTTAAAAATAAACCTCGAGAGTAATTTATAATATTTAGGGTTTTCATGAAACATGTATTTTAATTGTTGGAGTGCTTTAGTAATAAAAACTTAGCTTTTAAAATTTTATAGAATTTTTATGAAAAACTAGCTCATTTGGAAACTTGTTGGTATTTTATTAAAAATTCTAATATTTCATTTTTACAAAATATAGTTTCATAATATGTCTTTATTGAAAATACGAATTCATATTTTTATATAATTTTCAAAATTTAATATTTATTTAGAAAAGCCGTATTTCTTAAAAACCGTATTTTTATTTCCATTCGAGACCGAATACTCCGTGAGGAGTTCTGTATCTCGCTCTACTATCCTAACGATGTGCGATAATCCACACCATCTATTAGCGGGTCCCCTAACGAGAGTTGTAGAGACGTAATTGCCATGGATTTTAAAATACCGATCAAAAGAAACCCGTTTTGTAAATGTGTGGTATTTTAATGAGAAAGTTATTTTTTAAATTAGCTCTACGTTTAGAACATCGTGCTATATAATCATAGTGTGCGTGTGGGGGGTAGGACGTTACCCCGTGAAGTTTACCTAAACATATCTATTTAACAATTATTGAAATGAGGGTTATACTAAAGTTCATGGTATTTTAATGAAAATTTTCGTTATATGTTTTTTCACATGAAATTTTGGTTAAACTAAAAACTAAATGATGGGAAATAAGATTAAAATTAATATAGGATGTTAGTTTGCTCTAAGTTGATTATCAAGTGGAATACAAAAATTAAAAAGAAGACTACATCGGAGATAACTCCATTTTTATCGATTTATTTTAGAAATTTGTTTTGATGTGGATAAAGACAGAAATGAAGGGACTTACGGTTTTAGGTGGTTATTAAGAGAACGAAGAAGCCTTCGGGGGTCGTGGTTTCGTCGGAGATACTCCGGTCGTCGAGTTTGGCTTGTTACTCCACTTGGGGTACTTAACTCCACTTGGTACTTAGAGAGTTTGAAAGAATTTTTGCTAGAATTTTCAGAATAAGGAAGGACTAGGGAACGGAATAGTATTTATAGTGAAGAATTAGAATTTGAGAATTAAAAATGTGGATTAAAAGAATTTAAATGGAGTTAAATGATGAATTGAAAAGTCTCTGTTTGATTGCAGGAAAATCAAATAGTGTAGGGGAGTTAAGGGGAGTCGAAAGGACAAGTGTGCAAAGCACGGAGGCAAATGGGCTCATCTTGACCGTCGGCGCCGGCCCAAATGAAGAAATGGGTGGTCTAAATTTGGTGATCTGCTTCGAGATTTATGCCACGTGTCAAGTTGGGTGTGTACATCCCATTGCGCCTATTTGATTTTTCTGAAACTTGTCGTTTCTCCGTGTATTGCACGTGCAACTCATGGGCTTCCAAAAAATTAAAAAGAAAAATCCTAAAAAATAATTGGGTGCGATGGGATTCGAACGCACAGGCTATGTCGCAGCAATGTAGAGGCTTTACCAGTGAGCTACAGATTATTTTTATTTAATAAAAGTAACTTTTAACTCTTACACGGGCTGTAATACCCTTTACAAGAAATTTCTGTACGGTGATTTCGGAGTCATTACAGTGACCGCTTAGATATAGAGAGATTTGAGAGAAATCTCCTAGGATTTACTCATAGTGTACTTGATTCAAGATTATAATAGACATTGCGAATTCCGCTCTGCCGGGAAATAGCCATACGGTGGATGAATCTCGTTAACAAATCTCTCTCTTATTTGGTTTGTGGTTCTTATTTATTTATTCTCACATTGTTATTAATCTGTCTTTTCGTTGTTAATTGCGTGGTTGTTTACTGCGTGGTTGGTTTGTCGCGAGTATTGTTCCATGTATCGGCTTCTCCCCTCCCAACAATATATATATAGGTTAATGGAGGAAAAGTGCCATAAAAGGGAATTTCCTCCTATGGCGTCGGAAAAATGCACCCTCCATGATTTTTTTCAACGGTCGGCATACATCACCACCATCTTTATCATCTAAGATGTGGATACACCAAATTTCATGTGATTAGACCATTTTTTTACCGTTGATTTAGTTGGTGCAAAATTAATGGTTTACGGACAATAAAACTTTTTACATTGCTAATTCAACGGTGAAAAAGTGGTGGGATCACATGAAATTTGGTGTACCCACATCTTAGATGATAACGATGAAAATGTTGGGTGTCGATCGTCGGAAAAATGAGGGAGGGTGTATTTTTTCGACGTCATAGATGGAAATCCCCTCATATGGCCTCTTTCCTCTATTATTCTCATATTCGAAAAAAATCATGGAGGATGTATTTTTTTGACGCCATAGGAGGAAATTCTCTCTTATGACACCTATCCTCCATTAACCTCATATAAATATATATATATATATATATATGAGAATAATATAAGAAAGAGGCCATAGGAGGGGATTTCCTCCTATGACGTCGAAAAAATACACCCTTCCTCATTTTTCCGACGATCGGCACCCACCATCTTCATCATTATCATCTAAGATGTGGGTACACCAAATTTCATGCGATCCTACCACTTTTTCACCGTTGAATTAGCAATGTAAAAATTAACGGTTTACCGACAATAGAACTATTTAGATTGCTAAATCAATGGTGAAAAAGTTGTAGAATCACATGAAATTTGGTGTATCCACATCTTAGATGATAACAATGAAGATGATGGATTCCAATCGTCGGAAAATACGATGGAGAGTGTATTTTTTCGACGCCATAGGAGAAAATTCTCTTCTATGACCTCTTTCCTCCATTATTCTATATATATATGGGGTTAATGGAGGATAGGTGTCATAAGAGAGAATTTCCTCTTATGACTTCGGAAAAATGCACCCTCCATGACTTTTCTCGACGATCAGAATACATCACCTCTTTCTTTATCATCTAAGATGTCGATACATCAAATTTCATGTGATTATACCATTTTTTACCGTTGATTTAATTGGTGCAAAATTAATGGTTTCCCGACAATAGAACTTTTTACATTGCTAATTCAACGGTGAAAAAGTAGTAGAATCACATGAAATTTGGTGTATGCACATCTTAGATGATAACGATGATGATGATGGATGCCGATCGTCGGAAAAAATGGTGGAGGTTGTATTTTTTCGATACCATAGGATGAAATCCCCTCCTGTGGCATCTTCTCTCTCTCTCTCTCTCTCTATATATATATATATATATATATAACTTTCTTTTTTTTGTGAACATTGGCTTCCATTTTCATTATTATTTGTTTAGAAGGAATTTAGAAAAAGAAGATAAGTTTCCATATTTATATGTATCTTTTTGACCAATATTCTAACATGATGTTATTTTTATGAGGGGTTAATTGCATTAAAACCTCTTAACTTATCTTGTATCCCACTTCTAACCTCTTGATAAACCTTTTAGTAGAGGCTTTTCTATGGTCATAAGCCACCAGTGTGCAAATTGAAGGCTCAAATTCTATGGTCAAAAAGACCAAGAAAATAAAGAAAACAAGTTGCAGAGTTGAAGAGATCGAGGTGTTTTTTTTTTTTTGCTTTCTGTAAGTCTCTTTAAAAGGATTATAAACGTTGTATGACATAGAAACCTGAGAATTGTCTTAATTTGTATACATTGTCAATCTTTTCCCAATTTAGCACATGTTTACATCTTCACATGTTATACAAATATAAAACAATCTAAATCATATACTCACTCTATGATATAATTAATTACAGACTCTTACAATCTCACAAACTTACAAACCTTCAATATTAATATTCACCATGGAATATAAACAATCCTAAAAATTTAGGGACTTGCACAGCCATTTGATCTAGGAAATGGAATTGCATCTCTAATATCATCAACTCTGGTAGCAAACATAAACACATTCTCAAATCCAACACTGAAACCAGAGTGTTTTACCGTCCCATTTCTTCGTATATCCAAATACCACTCATATTTCTCTCGCGGCAATCCTAGCTCTTCCATCCTGCAGAAAAATATATCGAAAATAAAATAGTTCTAGTGTTTGCAATAATTTATTGTATAGAATTGTAATGCAGATCGAATATGACCTTTGGCCGATGTTATCAATTCGCTCCTCCTTTTGGCTTCCCCTAACAAGCACTCCACTCTGGAATTGAAGGAATTTAGATCAATAAACAATGAATTATCTAATTAATAGCAAAAATTAAAATTATATTAATCTATAATATGTAGGAAAAATTCTGGTTATATGATCGTCAAGTTTACCTTTGGTGCAATGATATCAAAAGTCGAAGCAGTTTTCCCATCCTCCTTAATATGGACATAAAATGGTTTGATTTCTTTCGGATACTCGTATATAATAACTGGTTGCTTGTATACCTCATTAGCTAAATAGCTGTAATTAAAATGCATGAGGAAAAATAAACTGTTTCAAGAAGAAGAAAAAATGTAAATTGTCAAAAAAATAAAACCCGGCCCACTCAGGAGTTATCTAAAAACCCCTCTAATTTCCGAAATTGTTGGGAAGGGCCTACTGCCTGTCTTCTGTATTTCATTTAGGTCTTGTATTCCCTCAAGATATTACAGGAAACCGTTTAGATATTACAGGCAACCGCAATCGCTTACAGGCAACTGCAACCGCTTAGAAGCAACTGGTATAAGGGGGTTTTGAATCTTTTGATTGGGTCAGGAGGGTTTTATACAAGTTTGAATCGGGCCGGTTTTTTTTGTTTTCGACAATTTACCCAAAAAGAACAAGAAGAGAGAATACAGGATATGAAGGTTATGTTAAAAACTAACCTTTCATGTTCCTCTGATAAGTTTACTCCCCATTCAAGTTTTGTTTCAAATGTTTTATCGGTTGCCTATAAATATCAAAATGCAATTTGTAAAATTTTATGTATCATTTTGTTGACAAAATGGTACTCATATTTGAAGTTACCTTCGCCAGGACCTCCAAAGCTTCTGTATAAGTAATTCTTGCAAAAGGGGTCGAGCATATCGATTGAAGGCGATCGATACAACCGTTATCTATTCTTTTCGATATGAATTCCAAATCATCAAAAGATTCTTGCATGATCGATTGAATGATAAATTTTAGATAATCCTCTGCACAATTCATTGCATCCTGAAAAAGGAAATCATAAAGAGAAAAGAACATAAGGAAAATACATCACAAGGCAAATTAGATAATAGTTCATTCATATTTTTTGTCTAGGCTATATATTTCACTAAACTACCCTTAGCCGTCAGTTTTTTCGGTCAGTTACCTTAATTTATGTTATAGTAAACTACCATGAGCTTTAGTTATAATTAAAAGAGTATTTAGCACTTCAAGTGAGCTTCTTATAAAAAAAAACTAAAAAAACTTTAAGGTATGTATAGTTAAGTAAAAAAGATAAAGTTGTGTTATCTTATAATATAAGTAGCATAATTTTTATATTATAGCAGATTATCTAACATTTGCATATTTGCATTAAACCAAACAAATACTAACCTCTAACTCAGCAAAAGCTAATTCGATCTCAACCATCCATGTTTCAGCCAATTGATTTTTCGATTTCGAATCTTCTGCTCGAAATATCGGTCCAAATGTGTAAACGCTGCTAAGTGCGCAAGCGTAGCTTTCAAGGTAAAGCCCAGCTGAAACCGAGAGATAAGCTGGTCGAGAAAAGAAATCTTTAGAAAAATCCAACTCCTCGACTTCCGCCAGAATCGACTTTTGTTTCTCTTCCAGTTGCAAAGCTATCTGATTAGTCTTTTGAAGATCCTGAAGTGCTAAAAGCAATGCTTCTCTATTGCTGTCACTTCTCTTTAGCACTTCGACTTTATTGCTTTTATCTTTAACTGAAGCCTTGATGAGTTCGAGGCTAACGTTGTCTCGATCATTTGATGTGTTTAACTTTCCTTTGTCATCTGATTTGTTCAGAAGAGTTGTTACTTGGAACATTTTGCTAGAATCTCCGATATCAGTAGTTGTTATAATGGGCATATGCACATAAATAAATCCGTTGTTGTGAAAGAACGTATGAGTAGCATAAGATAGGGTGTTTCGGATGCGTGTAATAGATGCTACCTGCAAAATGTGATGATTTCATCGATACATTATATCAAATAAAATAGTTAGGTGTCCAAAATTGCAAGAAAGAATGTTTTTTTTAGTTTGTTTGTTTGCAATAGAAAATGCATAGCTTGTTGCAAATAGATCATCTCAAACCCGTTATTTGATCGTTTTTATGTATATTGCAGGATTAGCAAATCTTATGATTGATTGAACAAAGAACAAAAATAATTGCACAATATGTTGCAAATTTGCAATTAAATTACCTGATACCTTATTAATCAAATTCTTGAATTTGCAACATCTCTAAAAACCAAAAGGGCTGCACCAATTGTTACAAAAGATTTTTGCATCTTGCAACTTAATTCATTTCCAAGTTCTTTTCAAGATGTTGCTAATTAACAAGATATGGAAATTTTGGTGTGTCAAAGGTATAAGCATGCACCTCCATTTCTTAACTACCAAACAATATATAAAACACAAGGTGTAATTGAGAAATATATGCATCAACTTGGTATATTCAACTTACCGTAGTTGTTCGAGGGCGAAGGTGAGGATAAGATCTAAGAGACTCCAAAGTCATCCTCGGCTTTGAGAGTGGATATTTGTTTAGATCGACGCCGCCAACATGTATAATCTTTTCTGCCTTGAGCACGACGGCATGTTCTTTGTACATGCGAGGTTGCTCCAATACACCTTCTACCAAAATAGAAGTCCCCATTGTCATTACTTGGCCAAGTAGCGACATAGATGAGTCCATCACTACCTAAAAATACATCAATTGAATTCAATTTATAAATTTAAAAGTAAAATATATTTTATCGTGTAATATTTTTACCAATTTCCTTAAAAAACATTCTTCTCCCCTAAAAAAATGCCAAAATATAGATAGCAATAAACACAATTCACAACCATCAACAAAAAACAGTTCAAACCTGAAAGTTGTCAACACAAGAGCCATCATTAATCCTCAAATAAGCAACACTAGGCGCAATACTCTCCTCCTCATTCCCCAAATTACCACCATCTCTCTTCACAACACCTCTAGAAATCGATTGAAGCAATGGAATCCTCGAAAAAATGACCTCAAAACAAGTCACATACCCCTCTCCTTCGCCCTCCGCTCTCATAGAAATTTCACTATTTCCCTTATCTTTCTTTTCTTTCTTCGATTTCACCCATCCCCCTACAACAACTCTTTGCCCAATCAATCCCGACCCGTTATCGTCGCGGCCGAGGATCGATTTGAGAGCTACCCTTTTGGAGTACTTGAAGTTTTCGACCGCTCGTTGTTGATCTTGTGAAGACATTGTGATTATTGGGTTTTGAAAGAGGAGAAATTTGAATGGATTGAGAATGAAGAAAGAGGAGAGATTGGTTATATAATGGGTTTGGAGGCATTTTTTTTTTTAAAGAGAGAAGGATGCTTTGCTTTTAGAAGATTGAGAGGGGATTCTTTGTTTTGATATTTTGTTGTTGTTTTCGTGAGTTTTTTTGCCGAAAGAGAAGGAGAGAGGAGAAGCAAGGAAGGAGGAAGAGAGAAGGGTTGTTTCTTTAGAGTACGAAGTGGGTTTTCGCGGGAAACATTGGGAATGGAAATTATTTGAAGGTCCCTGTGTTTTCGCTACATTTCTATATAGTCCAAGTGTCATGGCTTATTAATCAATGTTGGAATGTTGTTTTTTTTCCATGCAAATCCGAGTACCATTGATCATGCGATGATGATGGAACATTTCATTATTTTTTACTTTTGATAATATCCATTCCTTTTTCATTTTCTTTAGCAGGCTCATCTAAACCGTGACTTAAAAAATTAATTTAGTCAATCTCTTAAATGCAAACTCTACAAGTCCAGTTTTCTTTAAAGTTTTCCCTTCGTCTGCTTATTTCCTTTGCGTCCTCACAACGCGATAGAAAAGGTAATGATTTAGGTAGAATTGGGGTGTAGATACACCAAGTTTTGGACTGATTGAGCTACTGTGGTCTAACTTGAGACAATTTAATATATTTAAGGCAAAAATTGAGATTTAAGGGCTTAGATGAAAAAATAGCTAAATGGGGAAATTCACATATCGAAAAACTTTGAATTAAAGCCTAAACTCCAAGGAAACATCCCTCACTTTTGTCTGTTTAGATTGTTTTAAACTAAAATCACAATTCTCGACGAAATGACCTCACAACAAGAGAGAGGTTTTCTATTATATGTATGGACAAAAACTAAAGAGTTTTCCTGCAATCCATATGAATTTAATTACCTTGTAACCCAAACACATGGCATGTGAGTTTCCAATTTAATCCTCATGTTCATTCTCTCTCTCTCTCTCTCTGTATGTGTGTGTTTGTTTTGATATAATCATGTCTAAATTAGCTATCATTGTTATATATAATATATATAAAGCCTTTTAAAGCTTGATTCAAACTTTTGAACCTTTCAAATTTACCCTCGGATTGCTTCAATCCCATTTTTGTCCTCATCTTCAAATATCCTCACAATTCTTTTCAAACCCTCCTTGGTCTTTAACTTTGTAATTAGTCCCTCAACTTTGTTTGCCGTAAATTTTATTCACCCTTTTTTTGGGAATTAAATTTGTATTCGGTCCGTTGATTTTTATTTTGAATTTGCCATAATCTTTCTTTGTTTCTAATGATTAGATGCAAATAGGATTTGATAAAATCTCATACCTTTTATTATAAATTTGCCTTATTCTATATTTTCATTGGGGAATAGACTGAAATTATATTTAATTAAATCTCAAAAGTCATAACAGATTACATAAACTTATGCATCTTTTATTTTTTATAAATTTCGTGTGGTTATAGTTGTTCAAAAAACTATTTTATATGTGTTAGTTTTTTTTACATGTTTGATGAAATCTTATAAATCAGTTTAAGTGTTTTTATTCCAAAAACAACGACGTATGCTAATAGATTTTTAAAAAATAATGTCTGAATTTTTTTAAGATATAAAAAAAATTGAAATTTCCATCTAGAAAACGTTGACTGATCTACAAATTTTCAAATGTTATCTAGCGTACATTCAATAAATACAGAAAATGGATAAAGATGTAAAGTCTAAGAGACTTTTATGGAAAAAAATTTTAAAAATAAAGAAATTTTCAAAAAAAAATTGAGAGAATTTAGGTCGAGTTTCAAAAATTAGCGAAAATGAAATTTAGTTAAAATGCCGATCGTCTTTGCAATTATACATTTCTTGATTTTTTGGGCAACTTTGTGTGTCCGTGCATGGCACACTTCAAGCTTTTTGTTTTCCAAATTGCCCCTTGAATTTCCTTTAATGCCACTTATGTCCTCATGTATGGTTTCTCATGGAAAATTAGCTTTTTCATTTTAATGAAATTTACATTTGACCCCTTCTAATGATTCTTTTTGTATGGGCTAGAAAAATTAGCATTGCCGCTTACTTTTTTATGAAATTTATGTTTGGCTCCTTCATTTTCAGTTGATGAAGATTGGGAATGGGCTTGGAAAAAAATATAAAACATCCTATCTTAAATCTAGTGACCTTCAAATGGCTGAAACCGGTTATATATTCATATTGTCATAACAATTCTTATAAAATCATTACTTACTGAACATAATTAAAAAGTAATTTAATTAAGAAGAGTATAGTTTTTTGTCTCACCGTCAATTTTCTTTTTCCCACAATAAAAAGAAAAAAAAAACACTCATTCTTTTTCTGTAAAAAATCCATTCAACAAAGAAAATCCAATTGAACCGATTAATCCACATCAATAGTAAAGAAATTTTGATTCCTACAAAATAGTTTTTTCATATATAAAAGATTAATATTGTAATTGCCAACTATGTTTTGACAAGGAAAGTCAAGAACAATTAATGGAAGGCTCTCAACAAATATGTGATTCTATTTCAATGTTTTTGTGAAACTATTTATTTAAGACGTAAGTTATCTGTTTTAATTTAGTTTTGGCTTGAAATCTCTATTTAAGACTTTCAATTGGGTTGATTTTTTTTTCATGTTTTTCTATTCTAGATTGAAATTGAGTTATATTTAGATATATTTTATTAACTTATATATATTTAGTCAAAATGGGGATAGGATCGGTTTAGTTTAGAATTTTGTATTGCTAAAAAGGGAACTCTAAAATGTATCCACATAAATAAGTAGATGCCTTATTTTAAAATTCTCACAAAACCTTATACAGAAAATGAATTTAAATTGCAATTTAATTCGGAAAAATGCAACATATTTTGTTCATACGTGCCGTCCTCATTTGTTTTCAGTAATTTTGGTTTTAATTCAAATACAAACAACGTATTTTCAGATGAATTATCTGTATTTATTTTCATATTTTAATATAGAATGCTGCAAAATATCAATAGAAATTATTTTTTCCAACCCAACCATGAGCGGGGCCACTTGCTAGTTAATAAATAGATAAGCAATATGGCATCATTAATTCTCTCGTTATTTCACATGCAAATGTTGTTTTAATATATCCTAATGGTAGCTTAATGGAGGTTGTCAACAATGAGAAATTGAGATAGTCAAAAGATATTAAAAAAAATGTTTAAGGCAAATTTAGCTACCTTTTAAATTAGAGAAAACGGACGTTTCTCGTATATCACCCTAAAACTAATTTTATTTTCAGTCCTCCACCTGGCTTATGCAACTTAGGAACATTAACATATATTTTCTTTACAAATGCATTACAATAATTATAAATTGGATGGAGTAATGTCGGATGAACATTTTTTTGTGCCAAAATATAGCTAAGTGTCTTGATTTTAGAACTTGTTTGTAGATCCAAGTAATTTAACTAATCTACTAACACATATTCAAGGTAAATTTATATTGACTTAGGTTTTGAAGATGATATATACACGTATAAAGAAAATGCTGAGTTTAGAGGATGTTATATGAAAATTGCTAAATTGGAATCAAAATTGAAAGTGATATTAGTATGATCGTTGAACATGCTTAATGCATTGGCAGCTCTTCCTCGTCATGCGAGATTCACCTCTTTCTTATTGATGAAGGTCGTGATCTCCCTCAGATGTTGTCCTCCGTCGATCTGGTAGTGAGCAGTTTTGAGCAGTTGAGATTGAGTATGAGAGTTGTTGAGCGTGTGGATCTCAATGGGTTGTTGGATGTTGCTGAGGCCGAGCTGCCAGCAAGGGAAGTCCCGGGGTGGGAAGCCACCGTAGGACCCTCCGACGATCAAATTAGTACCGGAGAATTAGAGCAGCGTAGCGGTTTATTGGAATGAGTTGAAGTTACCTAAGTCGTCTGAAAGAGGGGTTTATATAGTGGTCGCGTGGAGCGAGCCGGCGCGAGATCCTCGCCGTCAGTTACGCTTCTTCGTTACGCCCGCGTTGATGGTGGGATTCGCTCATTAATGGGGGAATGATCCTGCGTGGGACGCGGAGCGTGGGGCAGCGGATATCTCGCCTTGGCGAGATACGCGGAGCCGTTGCGGGGGCGTCTGGGCTCCGCGTTCTCGGTTGATTGGGAAAGCCGATGAAGCTCGGCCTATCAGATGGCTCGAAGACAAGTCGTGAGGCCGAGGAGGTCGGCCTGTCAGATGACTCGGAGACGAGTCGTGAGGCCAAGGAGGTTGGCTTGTTAGATGGCTCGGAGACGAGCCGGGAGATCGAGGAATCTCAGATATTGCAACGGCTCGGAGACGGGCCGGGAGGCCAAGGAAGCTCGGTTGCGGATTGCTCGAAGGTGAGCTGATGACTCATTGCTAGGAGAATATGGAAGGTATTCCGGGGAGGTTTTCGAAAGGCCGGATGCAATCTCGGGGGCGAGGTAACGAGGAATATCTCCAATGCATCAGGCTTATTCCAGCTCCATAGCCCCCGGAACACGTCATCCGCTACGTGTAATGATCTGGGGAATTCCCACTTGTGAGCATCATCATTAGCCCCCCACTCTCGTTTCGACCTATTCATGGGTCGGGTCGAGAGTGGTCCGCTCGGTATTCTCTGTTTAGTTCGGCGCCGACATTATAAGTCGACGTTACACACCCCACGGATTTGCGGGGAGGCAGAACGGGTAAAAAACGATTTTTACAACAAGGTAACATCGACTTTAACACCAAGATCATAGTTAAACCATAACTAACAAACTAACTAGAGATATTATCTACTATGTAAGAAAATTATACCTAAAGATTCAAGTCCTTCTAGTGTTCCCGCTGTCCTCGTTCACCTCGCAGGCTCCTTAGAGTGGAAATGGAAAGCACCTTCTCGTCGGCTTCTCGAAATAGTAGGTCCACCCGAAAGTTCCAACCTTGAGCTAAACCTCCAAGTTGAGGTAACTAAATCACTTGGTGTGCTAAACAAAGTAACCTAGAGTGTGTAGAGTGTGATTTTGAGTAGCTTAGCTTCACTAATCGCTTGATTCTCAACACATGAGACACTAGAGTTTTGAAAGGAAGGAGAGAGAAAGCCTGAGGAAAGGGAATGCATTTTTGATAATGATAATTGATAAATGGAATGGCTCCTTGATATAACAATAAGCATGGCATGAAAATAAAATTTTAACAAAAATATCTAGATCTCAAAATATCTCACCAAAAATACCTAGAGTCAACAAGTCAAGCCAAGTCAAAAGGTCAACCCAAGTAGCCATGTCATATAATTATCATTTACCAAAAAATAAAAAATTCTTTTCTCCACCTCATTTTTGTTTTGACCAAGTCAATGGTCAAAACCCTAATGAGGTGTCTCCTTCTTTAGCTCCTATCATCCATATATACATACCCGCATTCGTGTTCCGAAAAATACGAATACAATGAGACGAAACTAATCCAATAATCAAATACTAGGATTCGGCTTAAATCAAAGCCCATTAGTATTGTCTGCTCGAACACCACACGCGTACAAGTACATGTATATGATCGAACCCTGTCGTAAAACCATACGACCTCCGCATCATTTCGCCCGAAGCTGGGAAACCCTCTGTGTGGGACTCTAAAGACTCGACAGTATTCTGGCAGCGGGTTTAACCACAAGCATGTTAGCGGCACTAGCTGTACGTACACGGCTACCCAGGTATATGTCGATAAGAAGGTCGACGAGCAAGCTCATCCAAACTCCTACTGAGCCTGTCTGTGGCAATCTCCGTACAGTCCGGTCTGTTCGTCTAAGAGTATCGCATATCGGGCCTACGGGGGCGGTAAACGTCAGACCCTTAATAGCGGTATAAGTCGTGTCGGAGTACTGTCCAAAACCCCTTGAGAAACTATTGGAGTACCTACCAGTAAATCTCACTTACCCTGGCCAGGGACTTTGTGTAATGGCGTTCCGAACACAGCGCGACATCAACCTCCAAACCCGGGAGAGACGAATCTTATCTAACCGCCACTGCCTCCAAGTGCTTCGGGACTGCACCCAACTACTACCTGTTTGCACGACTCAATAGAGCCGTGGTAGGGTAGTAATCTAAGAACAGTAGGAACACACTTGAAGCGAAGTAGCAGTGTCAAGTCAACGGACTAAGCTGTACTCATGTCACCTGGGAACTGCTAACTGACGATAGGTATAGTACCAACCAGCAGTACCCCATGAGTCCGTCCAGTGTAACTCATAACCCAATGAGTACTTGCATACTATCTCCAGTACGACGCACCGATGGCTGTGGGCCAGACTATCTCCCCTGCTGGGATGAGAAGCGTATACACTAGTCTACTCTGGAGTATCGAGGCCCTGTCTCGATAATCCTACGACTAGGGACCTGTATAAGGATGTTCTTGTAGACTACCCAGCGCCCACTAGTGTGACTGCCATCATAACGCTGGTAATCAAGCAAAGATCCCAAGGGCTCTATCAATATGTATTAATGATATGTTAAGATAAATATATACACATATTAAGATAGATACAAACCAAGTAGCATACTACTATATCGAGCAAGACTGTCATAAATCCGTGTATATATCCCAAGCTTCCAAAATGTAATATACAAACTAGTACTATACAATAATGGCCTCTAGGGCATATCACACTAATAGCGATTTCATCATAGAGGATTGTCCAGGGGCGATAGGGCGTTTGGTAGTTGTGTCTTTTCGATCTTCGAGTCCACGTGGCGTCCCAACACGCGCTTAAGTTTTCGCGCGTATCCCCGATGATGTCAGCGGATCGGTGAAACGATTACGCTTTAAAGAGGGGGCACCGTTTCACTCGATCGTCAGTTAGGCTAAGGGCCACATGTCCGATGTCAGTTGGCGGGAGCGACAGGCTGTCTCTGACTCCTGTAATGAAGAGAAGTCCCCAATGGTCGACCGCCACGTGGAGCCTTGACGGCCGCTGGGCGCGACGCTTCGTTTTGGCGGGAATCGATCTGGGCCGCAGGATGTTCTCTTTGGGGTGTATAAATAGGAGGGGACCATCTTAGGGCCAACACTTTGCATTAATTCTCTTTCGTTTTTTGAGTATTGCTCGGCGCACCTCCGCTTAGATTAGATCTTCCGTTGAATTTTCCTCGGCGGGTCCCTTTCTTTGAATCAGGTTAGATGTCTTCCTCCGAGTTGTATATCAATGTAGTAGGGGTAGAGTCGGGCGATGAGGCTCCAGTTGCTGGGGCCGAGTCCAATGGGTCGTCTTCTCTTCGGCTTCAGATAGCCGAGAAGGTTTTTCTTCTATTGCGTCTTCTGTGTCGGGCTCGACCCCTAGAGTCAGGGCTGCCCTAGTCACTTGCTGTCGGGCGGTGACAAGGGCTCCCAAGGTGCGCATCGGGAATACCCGCGATGCGCCCTCCGTCTTGAATCGCATGGTCAAGCTTTCCGACATCCGGACTCGATTCCATATTCTCTCTAACTATTCCTTCCGTTTGGCCAGAGAGGGTGAGCGGGTAGACCAGGTGCGGGGCAAGGAGATTGCTCTGTATCTGGAAGCATTCTGGGCAGGAATGCGTCTACCCTTCTCACCCGATATTTGTACAGTGCTTTATTGCTTCCATCTTGCCCTGGGCCAGCTAGCGCCAAACTCGTGGAGGATCCTCCTCGAGTTTCTGGTCCGGTTGCAGCTTGATCGGATCCTCTTCAATTAGAGCCTCCTCCTGTTTTTTCTCTGTTATAAAAATCACCCCAGTACCAGTAAGGAAGAGCCGAGTTGGGTGTACTTGTCATTTGAAAAACACAAGGGTAGGACGACCTGGTCGGGGGTAGTGGTCGTCCCTTCTTCCATTCATGAATGGAAGGAGAAATTTGTTTTCGTTGGGCCACCAGGGGGCGAGGATTGGCATGTGCCCTCCCAGTGGCACAGGGCCGACTGCATGAGGGTGAGGCAGTCAAACGCCCCCGAGACGAAAGTGGTGTCCCAGTGGGAACCGATCCAGCGAGCTGATGTCCTGCTTTCCAAGCAGCTACTAAGCTGGGCTGGGCTCAGTCCTGCGCGTTTTCTGGGTAAGTTAGGGTTTTTGACGATCCGTTTAGATTTTGCTAAGTTTTCTTTGCCTTTTCAGTGTCGCTGACCTTTTTAACCTGTATGTTTTTTTTGCAGAGCCCATGGACCAATCAAAAATCATGGCCGGCATGGCCGCCAAGGCCTAAGGAAGAAAAACCGGTAGCACAATATCGTCACGAGCCGGTCCAAGCGCGGCCCCGATGCAAACTCCTCCGGCCAGGGCTTCCGCGGCACCCCTGGTCCCGAAGGAACGCCGCGAGGAGGGACAGAAGCAGGCGCGGGACTCGGTGCCCGGGGCGAGGGCGGAGAAGTCTCCCCCTACCGAATCCCCCCTCAAGAGACAGAAGAGGGTGGTTTCTCGGCCACCCCCTACCGGAATCCAAGTGAAGGAGGACGACTTTTGCATTGAGGTGCCCTCGAGACTATCTGTGGCCGACAGCTTGCTGGCGGACATGGAGAAGGCAACCGGGCCAAGATTCTCCGGGGCACCATAAAGGCCCAATTGGCCGCCATAGCGCAGGAAGCGGTTCAGGTGGGTATCTGACCCCCTTTTTTCTTAAGTTTTATTTTCTCGGTTTTAGATTTTTAACATGTTTGATGTTCTCCTCAGGTCCTTCAGCACTGCGCTCTCCTCCTTGCCATAGAGTCCGAAGAGATAGCCCCGACAATGAAGAAGGCAAGTGAATCCTCTTCATAGGAAGAAGAGCTTTGCCTTCAATTGCAGCAAGCGGAGGAGAATGCGGCCCTCCTTGACTTGAGATTGGTCGCCGAGGGGTTGACGATCTCTAAGCTGAAGGAGTCCCATCATCTTCTAAACGAATCCAACCGGGCTATCCAAGCTAAGATGGAAGAGACAAGCGACCTTTACAACGCCATGAAAAGGTCAAGGGACGCCGTAAAAAAGGATGCCCGGGTGGCTTTAGACGCGGCGAAGATTGTCGAGAGCCGGGCGGAGAGGGCCGTGGAGGAGTACAAGGCTTCCGATCAGTTTTACCTTGATCTTGTCGAATTCGCGGCCGTCGGGTAGCACAACGCCCTTGACGCCGTCAAGGAATCCATGTCAGAGTTCGTCGACTGCGAGCTCCGCGCAAAGTACCCCCTTGCCGAGGAAGCGCTGCAGGGGGAGGCACTGAGCTGGCCGTAGGAGGCGAGGCTGCCGACCCTGAGGTCGCCGTTTTGGTCCCCGACGGTGGCGTCGAGCAAGGAGAGATCCCGGCCGAGGGGGTGGTCTGAGCTATCCCCACTTCACGATTTTTCTTGTATATATATATATA
The DNA here is from genome assembly GCA_030015575.1 of Agapanthus africanus. Taxonomy (NCBI): domain Eukaryota; kingdom Viridiplantae; phylum Streptophyta; class Magnoliopsida; order Asparagales; family Amaryllidaceae; genus Agapanthus; species Agapanthus africanus. Next base: position 107,128,304 of record CM057338.1, on the reverse strand, counting down.
TATATATATATATATATATATATATATATATATATTGAATTTTGTAAGCCTCCGGGCATTTTTGTAAGGTTGAGGAGCCCACAATACCTAACCCTCCCGGCATATTTGTAAGGCTGAGGAGCCCACAATACCTTGTATATAATTTTGATCATAAATAAAGTATACATTTTCCTTTGCTCAAATGTTTGATCATCCTGCAAGTACTTTAGCTCGTAAGTCTTGTCATCTCGTAAGTACTTTTAGCTCGTAAGTCTCTTTATCTTGCTAGTGTTAGGCCGGTGTCCACCCTTTCTAGATGACGATCGTTCATTAAGTATGAGTCGAACGATAGCCAAGTGTACGAAGGTCGGTATCCTCCATTTCCCCGTAGTCGAGGTGGCGATCGCGCATCGAGTATGAATCGAACGATAACCAAGTGTAGGAAGGTCGGTATCCTCCCTTTTCCCGGAGTCAAGGTGGCGATTGCGCATCGAGTATGAATCGAACGATAGCCAAGTGTAGGAAGGTCGGCGTCACTCGATTCTACCCGGTCGCCTCGTGATGATGGCTTTGGATCTATAGCGTTTGTTGGGCAGGAAGCTACCCGCTGCGGATGGGCCGAGCAGGAATCTGCCCGGTCGCCTTATGATGAGGGCTTTGGATCCATAGCGTTTGTTGGGTAGGAAGCTGTCTGCTGCAGATGGGCCGAGTAGGAATTTTCTCAGCGGCCTCGTGATGAGGGCTTTAGATCCACAGTGTTTGTTGGGCAGAAAGCTGTTCGCTTGCGGATGAGCCGAGCAGGAAGCTACCCGGTCACCTCGTAATGAGGGTTTTGGATCCACAGCGTTTGTTGGGAAGGAAGCTACCCGCTGCGGATGGGCCGAGCATGAATTTTCTCGGTGGCCTCATGATGAGGGCTTTGGATCCACAACATTTGTTGGGCAGGAAGTTACCCGCTGCGGATGGGCCAAGAAGGAATCTTCCCAGTCGCATCGTGATGAGGGCTTTGGATCCACAACGTTTGTTGGGAAGGAAGCTACCCGCTGTGGATGGACCGAGCAGGAATCTGCTCGGTGGCCTCACGGTGAGGGCTTTCTGAACTCCCTAGTGCCTTCGTGGTGCGTTGTTCAACTTTCTGTGGTCCATATAGGCAGGAATACCTTCATGGATGATACGTAGCGGCACTATATCGGGAAAGTGCGATATTCCATGATTTGCGTTACTGCGCGAGTAGATATCGGTCGTTGGAAGATATTTGTTGAGGCTATAAATACCGAAGGTGCATCGGTTCCTTCCTAGTCTTGCATTCTCCGAAGATGACCGGTCGCGTGTATACCATCAGGGAGATTATTTCTCGGGATGGTGTGTACTCTTATAACCTTGATCGTTCTGAGGAGACGTACGAGCCGGTGATAGGCCACTTGGAGGGCAACTGTGGACGCTTACTTCCCCGGCGATCTCCTCTCCTCTAAGTGCTGATTTATGAGATATGGGGGACTTCCCCGGGTGTGTACAACACCCTATCTCCGCAGTTGATGGATGAGGCGTTTGACAAGTTGCATACGGTCCACGATCTTGGTCTGATCTCGAATAGCAGGCGGGATCACTCGGTGGACCTTCTTCTTGAGAGTTTTCAGCAAAGGTTGGTCGTCGTATCTTTCTCGGCAGACGTGAGCCCCGGCGAGTCCGTGGCTTCTGGGGTCCATAGGAACCGTCAAAGAGAGCGGGCGGAGACTGCTTGGGCTCGGCTAGAGGAGATCTCTTCTGAGTATTATTGGCAATGTTTTCTTAACCCTCGCCCTCCTCTGTTGTAATCATTGTAAGGCTGGGGAGCCCCTAATACCTCTGAAATGAATAAATTTGTCATTGGTTCCCGTGTACTGTCTCTTTTCCTTCCCTAGGTATATTTTATATTTGTTCTTAAATAAAAAGGAATAAAAACCTCAAAGTACCGGAACTGAGAAATATAACAAAGGGCCGGAAGCAAAAGTCTCTTCTGTGAGAGGACCTTGCTTTGGAAGACTTAGTTTGATGCTGAAAGGAATTACATTACTTAAGAGACGGTACATGTTTATTTATATAATTTGAGCTTTTCTGCATTATGAGGCCGAAGAAAATTACGGCTCGCGGTGTCCTGCAGGCAGTATGCTCCACCGGGTAATGCTTCTGTTACGAGAAATGGTCCGTCCGACTTCGGGGAGAACTTATGCAGTCTCCCTTGGTCTATGAACTCGTTTCTTCGTAAGACCAAATCTCCCGTCTTGAAGGCTCGATGTTTAACTTGGGCATTGTAGTAGCAAGCGGTTTGTTGCTGATAGGCGGCCGCTCTGATTTGCGCTCGATCCCGCTTTTCCAACAAGACGTCCAAGTTGCTTCGGAGCGTCGAGGTGTTGGCTTCATCATCAAAGTGTTCGACCCTATAACTGGGCAGTCCAATTTCCCTGGGAACCATTGCTTGGTACCATAGAAGAGGCTGAATGGAGTTTCTCCCATGGGTGTTTTTTCGATGCCCGCAACGCTCATAGCATCCGTGGTAATTCCTCGACCAAGCTGCCTTGCCTTCCTTCCAAATGGGCTTTGAGACCACGGATGATGCCTCGGTTCGCTACCTCGGCTTACCCGTTGCATTGTGGGTGTGCGACCGCAGCAAACTTCATCAGTATGTGGTAGTCGCTTCAAAACTGTTTGACTTTATCATTTTCGAAGTTGGTCCCATGGTCGGTAACTATGCACCTCGGGATTCCAAATCGAGAAATTATGTTGTTCTGCAAGAACTTTATCGTAGAGGTGGCGTCCGGTTTCCTGATGGGCACGGCCTCTATCCATTTTGTGAAGTAGTCCACAGCAACAAGGATGTATCTGTGCCCGCCCGTACTGGTAGGGAGTTGGCCCACCATATCCATCCCCCATTGTGCAAACGGCCAAGGGGAACTGAGTGGAGTTAGTTCGGTGGCAGAAAGATGAGGTATGCTGCCGAAGAGTTGGCAGTTCCGGCATCTTCTGACCAGCTTCTCGGCATCTTGGTGTATTCTCGGCAAATAGTACCCTTGCAGTAGTGCCTTTTGGACCAAGGTTCGGGCCCTTTGATGTGCTCCCCCGACCCCTTCATCTATCTCTCGCAGAACGTAGTCAGCCTCGTTGGGGTCGATGCACCAGAGCGGGGGCTGAGTGTATGACTTCTTGTACAGGTTTCCGTTGCTCTAAATGAAATGGCGTGCTTTTGCTCGAAGTAGGCGAGCTTCTCCTCAGTCTTCGTGAAGTACACCGTCCTTTAGGAACTCCACGAGGAGCTTTCTCCAATCCTGGCTTTCTTCCTGAGTTGTGTAGATCTGGAGTGTTACCTCTCCATCTTCCACGCTGGGTCGTGGCAAGATTTCGAAGAGGATATTTCTTTTATGGCTGGCCGAATAGGAAGAAGCGATCTTGCTCAAAGCGTCGGCTTGGGTGTTCAAGTTCCTGGGAATCTGCTCCACTTGGATTTCGTCAAAATTTTTCCGAAGCCTTTTTACTTCGGCCAGGTATTTTTTCATGAGCGGTTCCCGGGCCTCGAAATGCCCAGTTACTTGGATGACGACCAGTGCAGAGTTACTGCGAACTCTGATGGTCTTCAGCCCTATCCCGGAGGCGATTCGTAGTCCTGCCAACAAAGTCTCGTATTCCGCGGCATTGTTTGATGCTCTGAACCTGAGATTTAAGGATTATTCCATTTCCACTTCGTTCGTGCCGCAGATGATCAGGCCAGCCCCGCTCCCCTCCTCGGTAGAAGATCCATCCAAGTAGAGCACCTAATCCAGGATGGGGTTGGGTACCTCCTCGACCGAGGGACGTGGTTCGGGGCCTCGCACTGCCGTTCCTTCTTTAGTGGGAATAGTGCATTCGACAACGAAATCTGCTAAGACCCGTGCTTTGATGGATTGTCTGGGGCGGTATTTGATATCGAATTGGGAAAATTCCCACCTACATTTCTCCAGACGACCTGACGACTCGGGGGAGGCGAGAATAGACCCTAAAGGTCGCTCAGTGAGTACGAGGATTGTGTGCGCTTGAAAATAGTGTCGAAGTTTTCTGGAGGCGATGACTAGTACCAGGACTATTTTCTCTATGGCCGGTATCTTGTTTCTGCATCCTTGAAAACATGTCTCACGTAGTAGACCGGCCTCTGTATGCCTTTGAATTCTCTGACAAGCACCGAGCCTACAGCTTGGTCGGAGATGGCTAGATATAATAATAGTTCGTCGCCCACGACCGGTCGGGTGAGTAGCGGGGAGGTCGCTAGGTGCGCCTTGAGTTGTTAGAAAGCATTCTGGCATTCTTCAAACCATTCGAACTTAGAAATTTTTCTTAGGGCCCTAAAGAACAGGATGTTAGTTATATGTATGCCCTAGAGGCCATTACTGTATATACGATGTATATTGTAGTGGATGCTAGGACATATATAGGGAGGACTTTCTTGCTCGACATGATAGTATGCTATCTGGTTGTACTTTATCTTAACATGTACTCTGATTGTCTCTATATTACATGTTGATAAAGCCCTTAGGATATGTACTCGACTACTGGGACTATGATGAGATCATACTAGTGGGGCCACGGTAGTCGACGAGTACATCCTATAACTGTTCCTAGTCGATGGTGTATCGAGACAGGGCATCGATACACCAGAGTAGACTAGCGTATACGCATCTTGACCCATATGATGGGCGATGGATGATCCCATATCCATCGGTGTTTGACATCAAGGATGGTGTACGGGTGCTCAGTGGAGACTGGGTACACTGGACGGACTCGCCGAGAACTCCCAGATGGTATTATACCTCACGTCAGATGGCAGTTCTCCGGTGACACTGGTACAGAGTAGTCTGTTGACCCGAGATCGTCATAGAGTCTTGTGTGATTCCTACTGTGCTTTGATTTCCATCATACCACGTCCAAGAGGGCGTGCAAAAAGGTGGCTTTTGGGTACAGTCCCGAATCACATGGAGGCAATGAGCGATAGGAGGGGATTCGTCTCTCCCGGTATAGGGAGTTGATGTTGTGCTGTGTTCGATTGGCTATAACCGGAAATCCCTGGCCAGGGTTGTTGAGATTTACTGGTAAGTGTTATCAGTAGTTTCTCGAACTGTTATAGACCTCATATCGACACGACTTATCGAGCTACTGGGGTCTGACGTTTACCACCCCTAGACGAGATATGCAACATATCAGACGACGAGACCGGACTGTACGGGAGTGTTACTGTTTGGATTCGCAGGAGAATGTACAGGCTTGCTTGTTGATCTTCTGAGCGCTCAATACCTGGGTAGCTGTTACGTTTAGCTGACCGCTTGCAGCTTGTGGGTGTTTGATATGATCATCACCTACTGCCGGCGTATTGACGATTCTTTAGAGTCCTACACAGAGGTTTCTTGACTCAGGCAAAACGGAGTAGGAGCACATATGTGATATATGCGGGACCGAGGATAATGCGATATGTGATACCGTATTGTATTCTCGCGATATTTGATATCAGCCGGGTCATCGGATCAAGTGTTGATTCGATGAATCGGTACGGATAAATATTAGTCGGTTATATGCGATATAGCCGGATTGTCGGATCAAGTGTTGATTCGATAATTTAATGTATAATAATATATATGATATATTAAATTGCATTAACTAATATTTGCTCACTAAAAGATTCTTTTTCTCACTCGGATAATACATTGATATATATGCGATATATGTTAATTGTATTATTTTATTTTGTTACGATAAATATTATATATGTGATATATAATATTGTAACATGATATGATAACTAATGCAACTTGTTTAGTAGAGATTAAACATGGTTAGGGTTTGATTAGGGTTAAGGTTTTCTAGAAGTTTCTAGAAGCTTTCTTTCTTTGTCTTTGTTAAGATATTATGCTGGATATTTCCTTAACCTAACCAAACCTTTAACCTTAGTCAAATCTCTACAAGGGTTAGTTTGACCATGGTTACATTATTCATCATATCATTTCTTTTCCTATTCATCACAAAAGGATTCTAAGATTGTTCATCATCTTCTTCCTTCTTCTTCTTTGCTTGAAATGGTTTCTTGCTTTGATTTTAGTGATGGATAAATATGAGAAAAAGATAAATGAAGAGAGCAAAAATCCTACTTCATCATCCTCATCTTCCCTTGCCATTTAGATGAGGGTGTTCACATCATTTCATGAGTGTTAGCTTGTGTTAAAGAAACTTCAAGGTAGATCATCTTAGTATCGAAGATCGGAAGCAAAGGTTGCGTCTTTTCTCTTCGTGGAACCTCTCGAGAGTCCGGATCCCGATGATCGCAGCGAAGGGACCACAACACGGAGCATATGAAGTGAAGGACCGGATCTACAAAGGTTGTAATCCCTCTCACTTAGTGTTAAAGTGTTTAGCATGCTTGTTTTCGCCTAATCTCTAGTTTAAAGTTCCGTATTCGGGTTGTTCGTGTCACGCCCCGCTTCCCAGAGTACGCAAGATTTGGGCATGTGACATAGCCAACCATGCTACCTGTGGGTAGGAAATATCCATCCACAGTCACATTACGGTTGTAAAGATATCAAGAACAAGATAATAAGCTAATCTAATACATGTCCGAATCCATGATAACAAGAATCAATAAACAATAAGTGCGGAAGCTAATGATCCAATACAATGAATAAACAGTATGTCCCATAATGCGGGCTCACATCTGGAAATGAAAAGCAATAAATAAACTAAATCCTAAGGACTCACTGTTCAGCCTGCTGGCTGAAGTACTCCTGCTCGGTCGACGACAAGGGTCCGGAATCTGGGCCATGCAAAACCCAGACGTCAGCGCGTCATGATATCAAGTATACAGTAAAACATGGTAATAAACAATGCAAACATGAACATGAATAAAGCAGTAATAAGAAGTAACAAGCAGGGTAATGTGCAATGGTGACTAAACTGTCATATCAGGTTTTCTACTCTATAGTCTTTGAAGCCAATTGATGAATCGTCGATGTAACTCAATAGTATCCCGTGCGTGCCCGGGACCACGGTCATGATCCTCGGGGCTGAATCCGAGACGTGCCGCTAAGCAGTAAAAGGTAGTAGGATAGATGAGTGATGTCAGCATCAACACTCCGGAGCTGGCCAAGCCCGTAAGACTGATCAGAACAATGTATCGAACTGTTGAGTTACAAGTCGGTTTCACCTTTGATTTCCCCATACCCCCAAGCTATGTATGTCAGGTCAGGTATTCAGTAGTCAAGGACTAATGCCAACACAAGGTCGAGTAAAAGTAGGTCTGTCTGGATAGACAGCGGGAATGGTCAGGTTTGTCGGCATTAGGCATGAAATCAGGTAACAGGTCAGGTTACTTTCAACAGGTCGAGACGATATGCACAGGGTGTCATGTCCGGTGTATCAGTACATGTGTCATGTGTATCAAGATCGGTCAATATGTAATGCAATCAGGTGTGTGCTCGCAACAGGTAATGCAATCAATAATGAACAGTAGCAGGAAACAGTAAATAACAATATTAATCTAGGTAAACACAGTGATGTTTCGTATTCTCTTATTAACATGTTCAATCATCTTTAGGGTGTAATAGCCACAAGGTAAAGCAATATTCACAATTATAAATTAAGGAACTACATGAAATTATACTAAATGTCATAATTGTCTCAAGAATGGTTTAACAGTTCAAACAGATATGATTCAGTCATTTTATTTAGTTAAAGCATGGATTGATGTGGGTTAATTAATTACGAGAAACGGTTGCAACGATTCCATTATGAGGATAACAGCAATATTACGATATCAAATGTCATCATAAAGTTACGGTATTAAATAGTTTGAATTAAATTGCGTGGCGAGACTAGATCCCGCACGCTAGCATGTTCAAGCAAGTATTCAGATACTTGCCTCGACGGTCTGCGAACTGGAATACGGATGCGATGTCGGCAAAAGCACGATAAGCAAGCACGGGCCACGGATCAGGTCTCAACAGCGAACAACGGGATCACACGGACTAGAGGCCTTCGCTGTAGCGTCGGGTTCGCCAAGACGGCACGGTCGGATCCGGCAGCAAACAGAAATACCAAAGTTAGCAAACATAAACTACGCATCCAAAATACGGACCAGCGGAGGGATTGTACCAAGAGGAAGCACAAGGAAAACTCACCGCGAAGAAACAGGGTGCAAACACGATGGCTCGACGGCACTGGATCGCCGGCGAAGCGACGGCGGCGGCTGCAGCAAGGGTGGAGGCTTCGGGGTGCGCGGAATAGGGTGCTGCGGCGAGCTGGAGGAGAGGGGGTCGGCTCTGGTGGTCGAGGGAACAGGGAGGTGGTCGGAGGTGGCGTCTACGAGGTCGCCGGCGCGCTTCTCCGGCGAACAGGGGAGGTGCAGGCGAAGGATGAAGGCTCGGGTTTGCTATTCCGGCGAGGGGAGGAGGGAAACGACGACGAGGTCTCGACGAGGAGGGTGAGAGGGAGTCGTGGGAGGCGTCGACGGTGAGAGGAGACGTCGACGGCGAGGTCTACGAGGGTGGAGGCGAGGTCGGGAATGGGTTGCAGGCGCGGGATCGTCGGGAGAACGGGAGGAGGAAGGTAGGTGGGTGCGGTGGAGGTCGTGGTGGTGAGGGCGGCGACGGCGAGGTCTCGAGGAGGCCGGCGGTGAGACTGCGGGAGGCTAGGGTTAGGGTTGAGGGGGTTCTCTCGTGATGGGTTAAAGGGGAGGAGGCGGCTGCATGTTTATATATATAGAGTAAGAGAGAGAGAGAGATTTAATATTATGAGAGATAGAGAGAGAGAGAGATTGGAGAGAGAGAAACAGTTGAAGAAGGGGCCCACGAGGGAAAAGATATGGCTCGTGATTGGCCACGAGAGAGGTGAGAAAATATTTGAGTGAGGATTTGAGGAATAAACTGTTAGGAAAAATATTCGTATATAAATATTTTAGTTTTATATTAAATTGAAACGGGCCCTCTTTGGCGCGAAATGAAACATTTCCAAATCGCGCCCGGGTTGCGCCCAATTGTTCCAAATTCAAATTATAGGATTTTAAGCGGGTTCCAAATTTTGAAGATAGGTGTTTAGTGATTAAAATGCATGCCCCCAAGTCGGACACTTGCACGCGCGCGTAGTCGCCCAAACTTGCCCGTTTAGCCAAACGGAACGGAATCTCGACACGCGGACGCTACCACGCGACAAGTGGCGACGAGTAGGCTAACATGGACATCTTAAATTTCATTTTCGGAGTTAAAATTTGTTATGTGCTAAAATGACTAAACCGGGTAAAATTTAGCAATAAACACCAGAAAATCAGGAAAATTGGAATGAGCAAACCACAACCCTCAACTAGTAATATACATAGCAGTATTGGGCTCGGGTGTTATATCATACCCAACTACAAAAGAATTTCGTCCTCGAAATTCCAAGAATACAAGATAGCTAACTACTGGAAAAGGTGAGGGAAATTCAGCCGGATCTCGTCTTCTCGCTCCCAAGTAGATTCTCCATGCGATCGGTTACCCCAAGAAACTAGCACAAGAGGGATAACCTTGTTCTTAAGAACCTTTTCTCTTCGATCCTTGATCTCGACTGGTCGCTCCTCAAAAGTCAGGTCCTCCCGAACGGTCAACTCCGAGTGATCCAAAACATGAGTCTCATCACGAACATACCTCCGTAGTTGAGACACATGAAATACATCATGAACTCCTGCTAATGACGATGGTAACGCCAACCGGTACGATACCTCTCCAACACGCTCCAATATCTCGAAGGGTCCAACGAATCGGGGACTAAGCTTTCCCCGACTTCCAAAGCGAATCACCCCTCTAGTCGGTGATATCTTCAGGAATACCAAATCGCCCATGGCGAGCTCTAGAGGTCTTCTTGACGTGTCGGCCCAACTCTTCTGTCTGTCTTGAGCTGCCTTCATATGCTTCCTGATTGTATTCACCTTCTCGACTGTCTGTACCACCAAATCTGGTCCTAATAACCTTCGTTCACCAACATCATCCCAACAAACAGGTGAACGGCACTTACGACCATACAGCGCCTCAAACGGAGCTATCTGAATTGTCGCTTGGAAGCTATTGTTGTACGAAAACTCCACCAGGTGTAGATGGTCTTCCCAAGAACCTTTAAAGTCCAACATGCAAGCTCTCAACATATCTTCAAGGGTCTGGATCGTTCTCTCCGATTGTCCATCAGTCTGAGGATGATAAGCTGTGCTGAACTTCAATCGAGTCCCCAAACTTTCTTGTAAACTCCTCCAAAAGTGCGACAAGAACCGAGTGTCCCGATCGGACACGATGCTTACCGGTACTCCGTGCAATCTGACAATCTCCTGCATGTACCGCTCTGCCAAAGTCTCTGTCGATTGACCAACCCGAAAAGGAATAAAGTGAGCTGCCTTGGTCAACCGATCGACAATCACCCATACAGCATTGTTACCCTTTGGACTCCGCGGTAGAGCCGTCACGAAATCCATGGTTATATGTTCCCACTTCCATTGAGGAATCGGAAGTGGTTGCAACAAACCAGCAACCCTTTGGTGTCCAGCCTTGACTTGCTGACACACCAAGCACTTAGCCACGAAGCGAGCAATTTCCCGTTTCATACCTTCCCACCAGAAGTGCTGTCGAATATCTCGGTACATCTTTGTCCCTCCTGGATGTACAGAGTAAGCTGAACTGTGTGCCTCCTTCATAAGCTCTTCACGCACATCTCCTTTTGGCACACACACATGGCTACCATATCTCAACGAACCATCTTCATGGATCAGTAAATCGGTTCGCAGTCCGGCTACAACCTGCTCTCGAAACTTTTGCAGTCTCGGATCCTGCGATTGTGTCGCTTTAATCTTCTCAACTAAGGACGATTGTACTTGCAACTGCATCAACTGTCCTGTAGCATGTGGTAGCACAACCTCCAAGTCAAATCTCCGAAACTCCTCAATGATCGTTCTCTGTGCAGTCAATATCTGAATTCCTGGTAACCGACTTAGTGCATATGGCACGACATTAACCTTTCCCGGATGGTACTTAAGATCAAGGTCGTAGTCGGCCATCAGCTCCAACCATCTGCGTTGCCTCATGTTCAACTCCTTCTGAGTGAACACATATTTCAAACTCTTGTGATCCGTAAAGACTTCAACTCTCTCGCCCAGAAGGTAGTGTCTCCAAATCTTCAGGGCGAAGATCACGGCTGCAAGCTCCAAGTCGTGAGTCGGATAGTTCTTCTCATGAGTCTTCAGCTGTCTCGATGCGTAAGCGACGACTTTCCCATTCTGCATCAAAACACATCCCAATCCTTTTCCAGATGCGTCGCTGTGAATCCTCAGTCCTTCGGAATTGTCCGGTACGGTTAGGATAGGGGCGGTTATCAACTCCTGCTTCAACGTCTCGAAGGCCAATGCACATCCATCTGTCCACACAAACGGTACCTCCTTACGCGTAAGCTTGGTTAACAGCTCAGCTAAACGAGCGAAGTTCTCCACAATCTTCTGTAGTATCCGGCGAGTCCAAGAAAACTCCTTATCTCCGCAACATTCTTTGGAACAGGCCAATCCCGAACTGCTGCAATCTTCTCGGGATCAACGGCGATTCCATCGCCCGACACGACGTGCCCCAGAAACTTCACTTCTTCCAGCCAGAATTCGCACTTATTCGTCTTCGCGAATAATTTCTCTCGTCTCAGCGTCGGCAGTGCGATCCTTCTTCTTCACTAAAAGAACTGGAGCTTTCCAAGGTGAGTTGCTGCTTCGAATCATCCCTTCTCGAGTAATTCACTCACTTGTTTCTTAACTCCCTCCAATTCTACTGGTGCCATTGGATAGTCAGCTTTTGATACTGGCGTTGCACCAGGAGTAAGGTCAAACGCAAACTCCACATCTCGCTTCGGTGGTAAGCCCGAAATGTCTTCAAACACATCCATAATGTCGCGGACAACTGCCGGCTCTTCATCACTCTCGACTACCATAGCCGCAAGAACACTGTTCGTCGGCCTAGCCCTAAACTCGACTGGCCCGACAGAATTTCTTTCTCCAATGAAAGTAAACTTAGGATGTCCGGGAATCTGGAAATTACCTTCCTTGCCCTACAGCCAATGTGGGCGTGGAAAGTGTCAAGAAAATCCATCCCCAAGACAACCTCATAACTGCCCGTATCTATCCCCAAGAAGTCTGCAAAAGCTCCCGTCCGCAAACAACAACTGTACAATCTCTACCTTCCTTACTAGCTATGATTTTCCCATTCCCAGTGTGTATGTCCCAGAAACTAGACAGGGTCGTGCAGGTGATCGAGTGTGTAGTTATAAATTGGATGACATAAACAATGGGATGCTCCGAAATTAAGTAATGCCAAAGCGGGAAAACCATGAACGAGTAAAGTACCTGAAACCACTTCTCCTAATGTCTTGGCTTCCTCAGCTGTCAACGTGAAAGCTCGACCCTGGTTCGGTCCTTGTGTCAGCTGTTCCTGTCCTTGGAACGGTCCCTGCGGAGGCTTCTGTGTATCATCCTTTGTGCGAGGCTTCGACGGACAAGCATCAACGGTGTGATCTGCCGCTCCACATCTCAAACAGAGTCCCAGCCTCAAACGACACTCCCTTCGCACATGTCCGGGTTTATGGCAGTGGCTACAGATCACGCTCCCCTTTCGATCACCCACAATCCTTTTCTTCATCGGTGCTACGCTGCGCCTGTTCACTGGAATACTTCTACGTACCGACGTTTGGTTCAGTGCAAAAGCCGGTTCCAGCTCGATCTGTTCCTTTAGACTCTCCAGCAATCCCCTTATCACTCTACGCCTGGCGGCTAAGACCGCACTTCTTTGGTCCATCTTCAAATTCGTACCTGCCATGAATCCTAGAAATCAAAGTACCCAACATTAGCATGATGATAGATTCTGAGTATAGATCAAGGCTAGAACTCCAAGATACTTAAATAGAGTACTGCATTGTAGCTATGCCGCGGTATCATAGCCGCAATTACTTAACTCCACCCAAGTCGCCTAAGTCCTAGAGATAACAAGAAATTAGGTTTTTGAGTTGACAAATGCAAAGTAAGTTTGCACGTCGACATGATCCGGAAGAATGATTCAAGGATAGTAAAACGGTCAAAGTGGCAGGACATGTTTCCTAATCACGGGTATTCTGATTCATGTATCGGGTGCAATACCCAACTACAAGAATCAACCCAATTAACCTATGGCTCTGATACCATAAAACCATGTCACGCCCCGCTTCCCAGAGTACGCAAGATTTGGGCACGTGACATAGCCAACCATACTACCTGTGGGTAGGAAATATCCATCCACAGTCACATTACGGTTGTAAAGATATCAAGAACAAGATAATAAGCTAATCTAATACATGTCCGAATCCATGATAACAAGAATCAATAAACAATAAGTGCGGAAGCTAATGATCCAATACAATGAATAAACAGTATGTCCCATAATGCGGGCTCACATCTGGAAATGAAAAGCAATAAATAAACTAAATCCTAAGGACTCACTGTTCAGCCTGCTGGCTGAAGTACTCCTGCTCGGTCGACGACAAGGGTCCGGAATCTGGGCCATGCAAAACCCAGACGTCAGCGCGTCATGATATCAAGTATACAGTAAAACATGGTAATAAACAATGCAAACATGAACATGAATAAAGCAGTAATAAGAAGTAACAAGCAGGGTAATGTGCAATGGTGACTAAACTGTCCTATCAGGTTTTCTACTCTATAGTCTTTGAAACCAATTGATGAATCGTCGATGTAACTCAATAGTATCCCGTGCGTGTCCGGGACCACGGTCATGATCCTCGGGGCTGAATCCGAGACGTGCCGCTAAGCAGTAAAAGGTAGTAGGATAGATGAGTGATGTCAGCATCAACACTCCGGAGCTGGCCAAGCCCGTAAGACTGATCAGAACAATGTATCGAACTGTTGAGTTACAAGTCGGTTTCACCTTTGATTTCCCCATACCCCCAAGCTATGTATGTCAGGTCAGGTATTCAGTAGTCAAGGACTAATGCCAACACAAGGTCGAGTAAAAGTAGGTCTGTCTGGATAGACAGCGGGAATGGTCAGGTTTGTCGGCATTAGGCATGAAATCAGGTAACAGGTCAGGTTACTTTCAACAGGTCGAGACGATATGCACAGGGTGTCATGTCCGGTGTATCAGTACATGTGTCATGTGTATCAAGATCGGTCAATATGTAATGCAATCAGGTGTGTGCTCGCAACAGGTAATGCAATCAATAATGAACAGTAGCAGGAAACAGTAAATAACAATATTAATCTAGGTAAACACAGTGATGTTTCGTATTCTCTTATTAACATGTTCAATCATCTTTAGGGTGTAATAGCCACAAGGTAAAGCAATATTCACAATTATAAATTAAGGAACTACATGAAATTATACTAAATGTCATAATTGTCTCAAGAATGGTTTAACAGTTCAAACAGATATGATTCAGTCATTTTATTTAGTTAAAGCATGGATTGATGTGGGTTAATTAATTATGAGAAACGGTTGCAACGATTCCATTATGAGGATAACAGCAATATTACGATATCAAATGTCATCATAAAGTTACGGTATTAAATAGTTTGAATTAAATTGCGTAGCGAGACTAGATCTCGCACGCTAGCATGTTCAAGCAAGTATTCAGATACTTGCCTCGACGGTCTGCGAACTGGAATACGGATGCGATGTCGGCAAAAGCACGATAAGCAAGCACGGGCCACGGATCAGGTCTGAACAGCGAACAACGGGATCACACGGACTAGAGGCCTTCGCTGTAGCGTCGGGTTCGCCAAGACGGCACGGTCGGATCCGGCAGCAAACAGAAATACCAAAGTTAGCAAACATAAACTACGCATCCAAAATACGGACCAGCGGAGGGATTGTACCAAGAGGAAGCACAAGGAAAACTCACCGCGAAGAAACAGGGTGCAAACACGATGGCTCGACGGCACTGGATCGCCGGCGAAGCGACGGCGGCGGCTGCAGCAAGGGTGGAGGCTTCGGGGTGCGCGGAATAGGGTGCTGCGGCGAGCTGGAGGAGAGGGGGTCGGCTCTGGTGGTCGAGGGAACAGGGAGGTGGTCGGAGGTGGCGTCTACGAGGTCGCCGGCGCGCTTCTCCGGCGAACAGGGGAGGTGCAGGCGAAGGATGAAGGCTCGGGTTTGCTATTCCGGCGAGGGGAGGAGGGAAACGACGACGAGGTCTCGACGAGGAGGGTGAGAGGGAGTCGTGGGAGGCGTCGACGGTGAGAGGAGACGTCGACGGCGAGGTCTACGAGGGTGGAGGCGAGGTCGGGAATGGGTTGCAGGCGCGGGATCGTCGGGAGAACGGGAGGAGGAAGGTAGGTGGGTGCGGTGGAGGTCGTGGTGGTGAGGGCGGCGACGGCGAGGTCTCGAGGAGGCCGGCGGTGAGACTGCGGGAGGCTAGGGTTAGGGTTGAGGGGGTTCTCTCGTGATGGGTTAAAGGGGAGGAGGCGGCTGCATGTTTATATATATAGAGTAAGAGAGAGAGAGAGATTTAATATTATGAGAGATAGAGAGAGAGAGAGATTGGAGAGAGAGAAACAGTTGAAGAAGGGGCCCACGAGGGAAAAGATATGGCTCGTGATTGGCCACGAGAGAGGTGAGAAAATATTTGAGTGAGGATTTGAGGAATAAACTGTTAGGAAAAATATTCGTATATAAATATTTTAGTTTTATATTAAATTGAAACGGGCCCTCTTTGGCGCGAAATGAAACATTTCCAAATCGCGCCCGGGTTGCGCCCAATTGTTCCAAATTCAAATTATAGGATTTTAAGCGGGTTCCAAATTTTGAAGATAGGTGTTTAGTGATTAAAATGCATGCCCCCAAGTCGGACACTTGCACGCGCGCGTAGTCGCCCAAACTTGCCCGTTTAGCCAAACGGAACGGAATCTCGACACGCGGACGCTACCACGCGACAAGTGGCGACGAGTAGGCTAACATGGACATCTTAAATTTCATTTTCGGAGTTAAAATTTGTTATGTGCTAAAATGACTAAACCGGGTAAAATTTAGCAATAAACACCAGAAAATTAGGAAAATTGGAATGAGCAAACCACAACCCTCAACTAGTAATATACATAGCAGTATTGGGCTCGGGTGTTACAGTTCGGCACGGCTAAATTTTTAATCGGGCATGGTTGATGCCTCGTAGACCCTTGTGCGCATGCCTAGCAACCCTACAGTGGTATCAGAGCCAAGCTAGAGCTTTAGGCGAAGTCTAGACGAAGTTTGAAGTCCGATCGAACCCGGAAAACCCGAACAAACCCCTTCTCTGGAAATTTTCTGAAAGTTTGGATTTTTGCGAATTAAAAATTGCCAAAAAATTCAGCAGGGAATTGTATGATACTGTGAAGCACGTGGTGCTAACTCGACAAAGGAGGCGCGGAACCGCGGCCCAACCCTGGGTTTCGCGGCGGTTCCGCGGCCACTTTGGTGAGTTACACCACGTGGCTTGCACAGTAATTCTTGTCTTCAAGTGCTGAGTCTTCTGGAAATTTTTATTTTTTTTATTCAACTGTTGAATTATCTGGGTTGTATTGGGGACATAAAGATTCGATCGGATATTTTAACTTTGTTTAGTTTTGTCCGGATAATTTTTAGAAACTGTTAAAAAGTTCGAACGGATATCAATAACTCACTTTTTCCCCTGTCGGAAAATTTTTCAAAAGTTGGATTTTTCCTCGTGTTTAAGAACGTTCTAAGTCGTGCAAGTAACGCGGTGGACCCTCTAGAAGACAACAAACCTTAACTCGATTATGTGACCGTCTTGAACTGCCTTTTGAACCTTAGGGTTTGGGGCAGTACGGCGTGCCACATGTGAGGCGTTGGCTTGACCCTTCTACGGCTGGACTATTTCTACTGTGGCATGTAATGGATGTTTTTTAAACTGATTTCAAATGTTGAGATACATTGGGGAAATCTTGGGTGTTTGATGATTCGATCGGAAAGTTTAACTTTTTCTATTTATCTGGAATGTGATACAATATTTGGAATCCACAGGTAGTTATGAGATAACTAATTTGAATATTATAAACATAGCAGTTTAGTCTTAGATGATCGGTTGCCACGGAATTTTGATGTGATCAAAAGTCCGTCGCAATCACGTAGCGTACGCGGATACTCGCCGGGTAAACTTAATAGACAGCCACGCCCCATAGCCCCGACCAAGTGACTGTAGGAGAACCCCGTCGCCGAAAGCATCCGTTCGGGTGCTCGCGGTAGCGGTGTTCCGCCTTGATGCACTTCGTCGACGGTATCGGGGGTGCGGCCGTCTACTAAAGTTTGCGACGAGCATTCGATCAGTTTTTCGGGAATCTTGTTGAATTGCCCGACTTGATATTGAAAAGAGTTTTCGATAATGAGACTAAAATGCGAGGTTTATAATTGTTAGGCATGTGATGTCTAAGGAATTCATTTGGTTAGGCATGTGATGTCTAAGTAGGTTGCGGATTCCAACTGTTGTAGTTTTACACTTTCTTTTCTGTGACCGTAAGCGTAGTATGTGGTGTATCGCCGGCTTCGTTGCTATACATCAACGACAATCGGGATACGCATACTTGCTTACGTTGATGATATGAGATATTATGTGTTGCTGTGATATGTTATATTGGATCGTCGCGTTTGAATAGCCGGGGTTTTTATGTGAGATGAGAGTCTTTTCTTTTTCATTCATGTAAAATTCATTTGTATGTAATATTCTTTTATTGGGGCACTTCCAGGTAGCGGAAGATGTCACCGTTGTATATTATTTACTTTTCCGCATTAGGATAGACCCAAGGCGGGGAGCACAAGTAACCGGGTTCTAGGGTCCAGTGGGAGACCATCTCGAGGAGTTGAGACCGGGTCTCCTAACCCTAGAATTGGCAGTGTTACTTGCCGCTCTCGTAGGGGTCTAGGGATGTGGGTTTGGCTATTCATCGCGACCGTGGAATCCGGGTTTTATACAGGCTCGTATTGAAAACACGGACGTCCTAGTATATCCAATATTTCATATATGTTCTTCTGCTGTAATGTTCTGTGATGAGATCATATTACTGCCTGTGACGAATGTTTATATTATATATATAAGATATATGTTATATTGCAGATTTCGTTTTCAAATGTGATGCTTGCGAAGCATAATAAAATGGGACTTCATTAATGAGATTAATGAAATAAAATAAACCTAAAGATGTTGTAGAAACTTGTTTATAAAAACTGGTAGCTCTAGTTCTTGCTTTGCATAGCGGTGTTCCTTGTAGAACATCCAGCACCTTATTCGATAGGGAAAGGACCGAGATCCCTTCACCGGGAGTGACTCCTTTAGCAATAACTGGCAGATGCTACAAACTCGGTTTGTCTTTTGATTGCTTCTATAGTTCTTGCTTTGCATAGTGGTATTTGTGAAATATCCTGCACCTTATTCGATGAGGAAAGGGCCGACGATCCCTTCACCGGGAGTGACCCCTTTAGCAAAACTAGAAAAAAGCCTAAAAAACACTCCATTTAAAATCACTCGATTCTACAACGATATAAAGTTCATTACGCAAAAGGTTTTCTTAAAAACCTGTCGTAGCCCTCCGTCATTTCAGATAAGTAATAGTTAGTATTCGTGCTGCGTTTGTTGACTCAGTCAAGGCGTAGTGTGCGGTAGCTGATTAGTACTTATCTGCAAAGCATATGATGCGATTGGATTAGGGTAGTCGTGCGGCCTTGTTGACTCAGTCAAGGGTCGTGCGGGTGGGTTTAATTCAATCGGGAAATGACGGGTTGAACTTTACTTGCGGTCTATGGTTTGTTGACTCAGTCAAGGTCATAGATTGCTTGGGGCAAAATATTATTGGGGATTTCAAGTGTTGAAATTTGCAATGAGATTGCATACCTTCTATAAGATAGTTGGATCCCGATACCCGCTGCGAGTAAGAGTTACTCCTGGGAGAGTTTTACACATTACAATTAGCCGATCAAGTAGGTGTCTAGAAAGGTGTCAACGGGGTTATGCCTCTGGGAAAACGAGATTTACTTTAATTAGGTTCGTGCGATAGCACGGGGGACCTCCCTCAAAGTACCGACACTAGCCTGGCTGAAAGATTGGCGAACTTGTAGCGTGTAATTAATCCCGGCTAGTCTTTCCTTTTAGGGTTTGAAGGAAGATTTGACTAAAACAGTGGGAGACATCCTGATTAGATATATTATATAACCAATCTAATCTTGCAAGAGCATACGCTGAGTGTTTTCTTCTCTCTCTCTCCAAGTAGCGACCATATCACGCCTTAATCAAGATAATAAAACGGATATATTGACCGAACCCACTTGTTATACTGAGCTGGGGAACGTTGGTCCCGCTCCAACTTATAATTGTTATAGGACAGAGCAGGAAATTGGGGAATACCAGATTTCCCGTGCCGCCCAAACGAAGAAAGTGCATGTTGATGCATCATCTTCGGGTGTGTTCATTACACAGAACTGTTTCTCAGTATTCTTTACGTCCTGGGTATGAGATACCGGATCAGGATCCCGCATATGTAATCTGTTACATGGGCTACAGAAAGGTAGAGAATTGAGAACGGGTGATAAGTTTCATGAGACAGAAAACGGTGCAAGTGTTGCAGCCAAGTCTGTTGGTCACTGTCACCCTGTATTACCAGAATACATTGATTCTGAACAAATGTTATTAGATACCGAACCTGATATACAAAATCATATCAGTCTCTTTATTAGTAAAGAAAGGATATAATTTTGTATTGATTGGATAATGTTTTGAACATTTCCTATATCAAGAGTTGATCGGTTCAGGCACGTTATCTAAAATCATTGACGTTCTAAATCAAACTACAGTTCTTAGTATACAGAATACACACAAGAGGAAGAGTTCAGAAATGAACAAATCCTTCTTGAGGCATTTTAGACTAGGTCATATCAATGCGACTCGACTGGCTGAAGTTACATTTAGATGCATATTTAAATTAGTTTGAATTTACATCTTATGAAACTTGCCAGTCATGTCACAAAGATAAGATGACCATAGCTCTGTTTATTGGAAACAGAGAAAGAGTTAGTGAACTCTTGGGAATTGATACATGCTGATGTATGAAAGTCCCCTGTCTACACATGCCAAGACAGGTTCTTTTTACTTCATTACGTTCTCTGATAATCTCTCAAGATTCAGACATGTGTTCCTGTTGAAACATAAGTCTGAACCTTTTGAGATATTCACAGAATATAAGTTAGAAGTAGAGAACCAAAATACGGGTATAAGTATTATGTCCTTTGATGAGATCAAGGAGGAGAATACTTGGGTATGGAATTCATGGCCTATTCTAAAGGAGAATGAGATTCTCCCTCAGCATTACTCCTCCGTATACACCATAGCACGATGGTATATCGGGGCGGAGCAAAAGCACCCTATTTGATATGGTGTGCTCTATGATGAGTACTACTGAGTTTCCTATTTCCTTTTGGGAGTTATGCACTTGAGAAGCTGCATACCTATTGAATATGGTTCAAATCAAATCAGATGCCTACCACTTCATATGTGATATGGAAAGGCAAGAGCCCATATCTTAAGTTTGTTAAGATTTGGGGTTGTCCGGCCTATGTCTAAAAACAAAATCCGGATAAGCTCGAGGCAAAGACTGTTATGTAGAACTGGAAATGTTCCAGCTATACAAATTGCAGCTGATGATTTGATAGAACCAAAGGATTCAATAGTTTCCAACGAACCTCAGCCTCTCCGCCGATCTAGTAGGGTTCCTCACCCACCTGAGAGATACTTCGGTTTCTCTATGACAGTGGGAGCGAGGATTGCATCATGAGATGATGACCCAACTAGTTTTGAGCTGGCCATCAGGAGTGGGACTCTGTAAGAATGGCTGGATGCTTATCGATCTGAGATGGAATCCTTATACACCAACAAAGTATGGACTTTGGTTGTTTTATCTGAAGGGTTAAATCCCCATCAGGAGTAAGTATATCTTGAGAAGATTACTTGGTGTACATGGAAAAGTTGAGACTTTCAAAGCTGTGCTTAAGTCCATCCAGATTCTACTTGCCACGGCTACATACCATGACTACGATATCTGGTGGTTGGGTGTCATGACTGCTTTTCTAAATGATGTTTTAGAAAAGAGCGTCTATAAGTACACAGCCAGAAGGCTTCGTAGACAGTGGGAGCAGCGGAAACGTGTGCAAGATGTTTTATATGATAAAACAGGTATCGCGGAGTTGGAACATCTGTTTTGATGTGGTAGTCAAAGAGTTTGACTTCATCAAAATGGTAGATGAACCTTGTATATACAAAAAGGTAGTAGAGAGTATGGTGGTGATCCTCGTAGAATACGTGGATGACATACTCTTGATAGGGAAGGAGTTTCCTATGCTACGCTCAGTCAATCTCCACTTATCACAAGGATTCTCCATATAGGATCAAAATGATACCTCCTAAATCCTGAGTTTTTGGATCTATGAGATAGATCTAATTGGATGATAGGATACTCACTAGTTGTAGTGAGATGGTATCAATCGATCCTGGGGAGAATCACTGGAAAGGTTCCAGGCTGATAAGGACGACTGAATGTCAGTCAAGGGCATTGTCTTTACCCTCAGTGGAGGGACGGTATGTTGGAAGAGTTCCAAGCTAGATACCGTGACATACTAGGCGATTAAAGGCAAAATACATCGTTACCAAGGATGCTACCAAAGAGGCAGTCTGAATATTTATAAGTTCATGAGATGAACTTCGTTCCTACCATTGTGTGATAATGGAGTTGTGGCTTTAGCCAAGAAACTACCGTCCCATCAGAAATCCAGATATAATTCTTAGGCAGTATCACCTGATCATGGAGATGGTTGATCTCCAGGAACATCGAGGTTAGGAGAGCAGACACAGAGGACGACGGCGCGGATCCATTCACAAAGGCCTTTTTCCCAGTAGAGACTTTTATGGGATGGTTGAGTATGAGATACTTCAACCGCAGCTAATTGTTGGGTATGCGATACCATAACAGATGGCCCTAGTGCAAGTGGGAGATTGTTAGTTATATGTATGCCTTAGAGGCCATTACTGTACATACGATGTATATTGTAGTGGATGCTAGGACATATATAGGGAGGACTTTCTTGCTCGACATGATAGTATGCTATCTGGTTGTACTTTATCTTAACATGTACTCTGATTGTCTCTATATTACATGTTGATAAAGCCCTTAGGATATGTACTCGACTACTGGGACTATGATGAGATCATACTAGTGGGGCCACGGTAGTCGACGAGTACATCCTATAACTGTTCCTAGTCGATGGTGTATCGAGACAGGGCATCGATACACCAGAGTAGACTAGCGTATACGCATCTTGACCCATATGATGGGCGATGGATGATCCCATATCCATCGGTGTTTGACATCAAGGATGGTGTACGGGTGCTCAGTGGAGACTGGGTACACTGGACGGACTCGCCGAGAACTCCCAGATGGTATTATACCTCACGTCAGATGGCAGTTCTCCGGTGACACTGGTACAGAGTAGTCTGTTGACCCGAGATCGTCATAGAGTCTTGTGTGATTCCCACTGTGCTTTGATTTCCATCATACCACGTCCAAGAGGGCGTGCAAAAAGGTGGCTTTTGGGTACAGTCCCGAATCACATGGAGGCAATGAGCGATAGGAGGGGATTCGTCTCTCCCGGTATAGGGAGTTGATGTTGTGCTGTGTTCGATTGGCTATAACCGGAAATCCCTGGCCAGGGTTGCTGAGATTTACTGGTAAGTGTTATCAGTAGTTTCTCGAACTGTTATAGACCTCATATCGACACGACTTATCGAGCTACTGGGGTCTGACGTTTACCACCCCTAGGCGAGATATGCAACATATCAGACGACGAGACCGGACTGTACGGGAGTGTTACTGTTTGGATTCGCAGGAGAATGTACAGGCTTGCTTGTTGATCTTCTGAGCGCTCAATACCTGGATAGCTGTTACGTTTAGCTGACCGCTTGTAGCTTGTGGGTGTTTGATATGATCATCACCTACTGCCGGCGTATTGACGATTCTTTAGAGTCCTACACAGAGGTTTCTTGACTCAGGCAAAACGGAGTAGGAGCACATATGTGATATGTGCGGGACCAAGGATAATGCGATATGTGATACCGTATTGTATTCTCGCGATATTTGATATCAGCCGGGTCATCGGATCAAGTGTTGATCCGATGAATCGGTACGGATAAATATTAGTCGGTTATATGCGATATAGCCGGATTGTCGGATCAAGTGTTGATTCGATAATTTAATGTATAATAATATATATGATATATTAAATTGCATTAACTAATATTTGCTCACTAAAAGATTCTTTTTCTCACTCGGATAATACATTGATATATATGCGATATATGTTAATTGTATTATTTTATTTTGTTACGATAAATATTATATATGTGATATATAATATTGTAACATGATATGATAACTAATGCAACTTGTTTAGTAGAGATTAAACATGGTTAGGGTTTGATTAGGGTTAAGGTTTTCTAGAAGTTTCTAGAAGCTTTCTTTCTTTGTCTTTGTTAAGATATTATGCTGGATATTTCCTTAACCTAACCA
Organism: Agapanthus africanus; assembly: GCA_030015575.1. Classification (NCBI taxonomy): domain Eukaryota; kingdom Viridiplantae; phylum Streptophyta; class Magnoliopsida; order Asparagales; family Amaryllidaceae; genus Agapanthus; species Agapanthus africanus. Next base: position 107,104,711 of record CM057338.1, on the reverse strand, counting down.
AACCTTTAACCTTAGTCAAATCTCTACAAGGGTTAGTTTGACCATGGTTACATTATTCATCATATCATTTCTTTTCCTATTCATCACAAAAGGATTCTAAGATTGTTCATCATCTTCTTCCTTCTTCTTCTTTGCTTGAAATGGTTTCTTGCTTTGATTTTAGTGATGGATAAATATGAGAAAAAGATAAATAAAGAGAGCAAAAATCCTACTTCATCATCCTCATCTTCCCTTGCCATTTAGATGAGGGTGTTCACATCATTTCATGAGTGTTAGCTTGTGTTAAAGAAACTTCAAGGTAGATCATCTTAGTATCGAAGATCGGAAGCAAAGGTTGCGTCTTTTCTCTTCGTGGAACCTCTCGAGAGTCCGGATCCCGATGATCGCAGCGAAGGGACCACAACACGGAGCATATGAAGTGAAGGACCGGATCTACAAAGGTTGTAATCCCTCTCACTTAGTGTTAAAGTGTTTAGCATGCTTGTTTTCGCCTAATCTCTAGTTTAAAGTTCCGTATTCGGGTTGTTCGGCACGGCTAAATTTTTAATCGGGCATGGTTGATGCCTCGTAGACCCTTGTGCGCGTGCCTAGCAACCCTACACAGGAGGCACTTCTCTCCGGATCTGGACATAAATTGACTCAGGGTAGCCACCCTCCCCGTAAGGCGCATGATGTTGACATTGCCCTTGGGCGTTGCCATGTTGAGGATGGCGCTGATCTTTTCTGGGTTTGCTTCGATTTCTTGATTGGTAACCATGAACCCGAGGAACTTCCCACTGTTGACTCCGAACGCACACTTAGCTGGGTTCAGCGTCATTTTGAACTTACGCAGGACGTCGAATGTCTTGCCGAGGTCTTTAGTGTTCCTGGCTGAAGAAACGGATTTTACGAGCATGTCGTCGACGTAGACTTCTATGTTTCTCCCAATCTGTGGTTTGAACAATTTTTTGACCAGGCGTTGATACGTGGATCCAGCGTTCTTGAGTCCGAAGGGCATCAATTTTTAGCAGGATACCCCTCGATCAGTGGTGAAGGCGGTAAGTTCATCGTCGGTCGAGTTCATCCGGATTTGATTGTAACCAGAGAAAGCGTCCATGAAGCTCAGTAATTCATGGCCGGCTGAACTTTCCACTAGCCGGTCTATTCGAGGAAGTGGATAGTTGTCTTTGGGGCAGGCCTTATTCAAGTCTGTAAAATCGACACACATGCGCCATTTCCTATTTGCCTTCTTGACCATGACCATGTTCGCTAGCCAATCTGAGTAGTCCAAATTCCTGATGAAGTTGGCTGCGAGCAATCGATCCACCTCGTCTTCTATCGCCTTTTGTTTAATCGGTGCAAAACTTCTCTTCTTTTGTCGGACGGGTCGGGCTTTCGGGTCAACCCCGAGCTTGTGGGAGATCACTTGGGGATCAATCCGGGTATGTCCACTGGCATCCAAGCAAATATGTCTGAGTTTCCTTGGAAGAAATGGATCAAGTCTTCATGGTGGTCCCATATCAAGAGAGAGACATCTGGACTGTTCGGCCATTGACTCCTTCTATGAGGGGGATTTCCGTCAATGCTTCCACCGAGGTGCCTCAAATTTTCTTTTGGTTGTCGCGTGTATCTAAAGACCCCTGGAAATCATGCGCATCCTCAAAATTGTCGCCCTGCTCTCCGGCGGGGGATATCGAGGCGAGGCAAATCTTGGCAGTTTGCTGGTTCCCGTAAGCCCGGCCTATCCCCCTTGATCCAAAGGGAATTTGATCGCAAGGTTATAAGTCAAAATTTGAGCCCGGAGGGCGTCCCAGGAGAATGTTATAGGATGAAGGAACCTTAGCGACGAGAAACTTCACCGGTAAGGTTAGCATATTGCCCACTTCCCCAATGTTGAGGAGGAGGGTGACCAACCCCTCGGCGGGGACGGAGTGGTTTGTGAACCCAGAGAGGACATGGGAGGTCGGCCGAAGGTCGGATTTTCTCAGCCCCATATGCTCTCAATAGTCGTGGAACAGAATATCCGCCGAGTTCCCCGAATCGACCAAAATTCTCTGGACCTCATAACGGTGGACTCGGGTCGTTATCACGAGAGGGTCATTGTGAGGAAGCGATATACCATGGAGGTCTTCATCTGTGAAGATGATCGATTCATCCTTCCTACACCTCTTACGGGGTGGATCACTTACACCCTCGACTGGGAGGAGGCGGTGGTTCCCCCCGTTTTCCCGAGCTTTGAGGTAACGACCATTATTTGCCCGATCGTTAATTCCCTAGGAGGAGCTTGGTCCTTTTGCTCCCGCTCCGCTTGCCACTTGTCTCGTAAGTATTTCGCCGGGTGGTCGGAGCGGATCAACTCTTCGATGTAGTCATGAAGTTGTTTGCAGTTCTCAGTCGGGTGACCCTGCGACCTATATAAGGCGCGGTACGGGCCGTGGAGACTCTTGCCCGCTCTTTGGGTAACTGGCGGGAGCTTAAAGAACCTCTCGCCCTTAGTTTCCTCCAGCAGCTCGGTCTAAGAAATGTTTAGAGCAGTGTACTCCTGAAACCTCGGGGAGTAAGGTTTCGGACAATCGACCTTCTTTTTCTCTTCCCTGTCCCTTTTCTTTCGGTCCGCCCGGTCGCCTCGGGGCAGGTTTAAGTTCACCTCTGACTCGAGTTGGATTTCTTGCCGGTCCATGCTTTCACTTCGGCTATGGTCTTAGGTTGCGCTAATGCAAAAGAGCGGAGCCACTCTTTGTGCCTAAGACCCGACCTCAGCGCAGTGATAACTGTTTCATCGCGGTGCTCGGGAACCTCTAGGAGGGCATTATAGAAGCGAGTGACATACCCCTTGAAGGATTCCTTATCTCCGCTCTTGACATTGAACAGGTAGTCGACCATCCTTTTCTGTCGTCGGTTTCCGACGAAATGACCGAGGAATTGGGTAGCCAGGTCGTTGAAGGTCGAGATGGAGCATGGCGCAAGACCTTGGAACCAGTCCCGGCCAGCCCGGATTAGGGTAGTGGGGAAAGCTCGGTATTGAGCCGCGTCCGAGTTATCTTGGAAGCTCATGCCCGCCGTAAGTGTCCAAGCGGTCCTTCGGGTCGGACTTTCCGTCGAAGAGGTCCACTTTGGGCGGCTTGTTCCTAGACGATACGTGCTCGGCTAGCAGCTCTTCTGTAAAGGGCTTTGTGAGTGAATCGGCGGAATACCTGGCCCCTTCGCCGAACATATGGCCATTTCGTCGTATGCCTTCGATTTTTTTCGAGAGATTCAAGCCGGTGGTAGTACCCTAAGAATTCTGCACAGTCGAAGTGGTGGCTACCCCCGCTCCGGGTCTGCGTGATGGTGCGGTTTCGATTCCGCTCTATCAAATTTCTTAAATCCTCGGGCGAGGTCTTTCTTGAGTAGTCCCGACGTTCGCCGTTTGCACGGCCTCAACGGGATTGGGGGTGTCGGTCGTGCCTGGAAGCAGGTGAACTGGCCGGCATCTCCTCAGGAGGTATGAGCACACGGCGGGTGTTGGGGCGATGACCTAATCTTCCCTGAGATTGGGGAGTGGAGCTGTCCGGCGTCCAGCGGGTTATGGAATCATTCGTCGTATGCGGGTCATGGTAGCCGGAGTCGGCACGCCGGCGCTCGGTGACGCTGAGAAGAGAGTGAGTGAGATCGAGGGCTTGAGCATGGCCATCCTTCCTTCTGCGGACGTCGTTATCCCGGGGAAAGGGAACTGCGGTCTGGTGGGTAGGGCCTGCCGCTTGAACACGGACGAGTGCATCCACCATCGACGTGAGCATGTCGATTCGAGCGGATAAGGCATTGGTGACATTAGGAGGGGAGAAGAGGAGAGGGAGACGAGCCGCTCCTGCTTCCGTTGTGGGTGTGGTGGCTCGTATTTGGATCGTTGCGGTCGTCGCTCTCCATCGGGGCGATAGCGGAAGATCAACTTTATGGGTGGAAAAGCTTCTGGAAGGATTCCCATAGATGGTGCCAACTGATGGAGGTCGTGATCTCCCTCAGATTTTGTCCTCCATCGATTTGGTAGTGAGCGGTTTTGAGCGGTTGAGATTGAGTATAAGAGTTGTTGAGCGTGTAGATCCCCATGGGTTGTCGGATGTTGCTGAGGCCAAGCTACCTGCAAGGGAAGTCCCGGGATGGGAAGCCACCATAGGACCCTCCGACGATCAAGTTAGTACCGGGGAATTAGAGCAGTGTAGTGGCTTATTGGAATGAGTTGGAGTTACCTGAGTCGTCTAAAATAGGGGTTTATATAGTGGTCGCATGGAGAGAGCCGGCACGATATCCTCACCGTCAGTTACGCCCCCTCGTTAGGCCCGCGTTGATGGCGGGATCCGCTCATTAATGGGGGAACGAGCCTGCGTGGGATGAGGAGCGTGGGGCAACGGATATCTCGCCTTGGCGAGATACGCGGACCCGTTGAGGGGGCGTTTGGGCTCCGCGCTTTCGGTTGATCGGGAAAGCTGAGGAAGCTCGGCCTATAAAATGTCTCAGAGACGAGCCGTGAGGCCGAGGAGGTTGGCTTGTCAGATGGCTCGGAGATGAGCCGGGAGGCCGAGGAAGCTCAGATCTTGCAACAGCTCGGAGACGAGCAGGGAGGCAGTGGAAGCTCGGTTGCGGGATTGCTCGAAAGTGAGCCGATGACTCATTGCTAGGCGAATGTAATGACTCTGTTTTTAATGTACAGAAATTTGTTTAAAGTTAAATTACAAAATGGAGTATTTGCAACCCTGAGTATGATACAAGTATTTAATTTATTTTAGAACAGCAAGAAACAACTTGTAGCTCATCGGTAAAGCCTTGCACTGTTGTGACGTAGCCCTTGTGTTCGAATCCCCTCAGCCACATATTATTTTTAATGATTTTTCTTTTAAACTTTTTAGAAGCCCAAAAGTTTACACGTGCAATACACGTAAAAATGAAAAGTCAGATTAAATAAACATGTGCGCTGAGATATATGAAACGACCCTGACACGTGGAATGAATCCAGAGCCCCACACCCCTAGAATGGCCGGCGAGATTGCGCATTAGGCCGGCGCCGCCGGTCCAAACCGTCGGGAATGCCTCCAATTCTTGAACCCTAGTTTCTTGGCCTCCCCCCTTAACCCCAGTACAGTTTGAATTTCCTGCAAATTAACAGAGGATTAAAATCACCTATTAATCCAATGTTTAATGCATTTTAATTCTCATTTTTAATTCCGTAAACCTTAATTTTATCCTATAAATACTACCCCATACCCTAGCCCTCTCCATTCTGAAATCTATCATCAAAACTCTCAAATTTTTCCAAGTCAAATTAGTTGTACAAGTGGAGTTAGCCCAAGTTCATCTTCCGGTGATGACTTAGGACAAATCCGGCGACACCGCCACTCCATGAAACTTCCATCTTGTTCCCATATCTCTCCTCTCTCTTTTCGTCTAGTAAGTCGTCTCTCCACTCCTCTCTTCCTATTCCAAAAAGGCCTCTTTTCAAAACTCGTCGGAAGTTGAGTTATTCCGATTTTAATTTTCTTAAAAACATAACTTCTCTTAATAACCAAACACCCATATTATTACATCTTGTTTAGCAACCATAAGCCAACATCAAGAACAAGTTTCAATTTAAAATACCATGCTATGCAACTTTTATTTCACTTTTACAGTTATATACCACAAACTTTCTATTCGACATCTTTCATCATATTTGCTCATATTACCTTTAGAAAACTCACGAGATAATGACCTACCTCATCACAACACTCATCATGACATAGCACAATGGCTTTTGGAACAGTATTTTGTGGGATAAATGCAATTTTACAATAAAATACCTTAAACTAATAAAACCGTATTCTGTAAAATTGTTTTAATAAAATTCCTTGCAATTAAGCCTCTACAATCCATTTTGGGGAACCCGATTTGGATGGTGTGGGTTATCGCACATCCTCGATACTAGTAGAGCGAGATGCAGACCTCCTCTCGGGGTATCCGATCTCGATGGAATTTTTAATACAATTTTTAAGAATAATGTGATTTTCTATTTAATAAATAAATTCTATTTTTAATATATATATATATATTATCAAAATATCTATTTTAAATATATATAATAAATTCCATGTTTTATAAACAAAGGAATCACAAATTTCATGAATATACTATCACAAATCCATACAATTCCAATTTACACTAAAATACCATATACTATTCAATCAAGGTTTATAATCATTAGAATACTTCACTTTTAAAAATTACATCCATGAAAACACTAAATATGACTAATAAATACTTGAGTTTTATTTTGAAATTATATCAAAATTATTTTTCATAAAACCCCCTCAAGTTTATTAATTTACAATAAGGAACCTAGTAAATATAGGTTTAAGCGGGACCAATTCTCTTGAGCCTCAGGGAGCCGGAGAAAGTGGGTGCTTGCCTGTTTAAGGTAGAAAACTAAAATGGGGTTATCAATGGTAATTGGCTTGGAAAAAATCACAAATCCTGCCATCCATGTGCAGCAGTTACCGATAACTCCAAAATTTAATTCAGGAATCAAATTCTGTTTAAGTGTCTGACTCAGACAGAGTCTCGGGATAATCTGAAAACAATCCACGCATGAATACAATCCAAATATAACTCCAATACAACATGAATCCATATATACTGGAACTTGAACATGAATACCATCTATATCAACATGACTTGAACTGACCAAACCATGGATATACATTCACTTGATTACATGACTATCCGTTTACATCCTTATCCGTTTACATGAGCAATTGATATTATGGTTTCGGCAAGTCTTACATCTATAAAACAACACAATAACCATTACGGGGTTTTTAATGGGGAGATTGGTACGGAATGTGTTAAAAGTAGCACGATGATGGTCACTTTAATACACCTAACCTGAATATCCGTTGCTGTTGTTCCATGACTTAATGGTTCCTTATACTCCGTATACCTGGTCCACGGAATAGTTGGACTCCTCTCGTATACACTGGTATATTCTGTATCAAGCTACAAAAAACTATGTTGGTATAACAAACATATTTTATACAGTTATATTCTCTCTTATCTGTCTATTCTATTTCTATCTCTTTGGGACTTACCGACGATTGTTCGCTGACGACATTCCCTTTCTATTCTTTCTTTGGAATGTTGTCAGGAGGACCCGACTCTCTGGAGATCGAGCCCAGCTTAGAAGACTTGGAGCAGTTCATCGAGGACCCTGAGCTCTAGTCACTTGTATATACTTTTACTTTCAGTTCAGGCCATTGTTTAGGCATTGCTTTCCACATTGTATTTACTTTTCAGTTGTATTGTAAAGAATGTTTAATAAATAAAAAGCTGATGTTCATTTACATCTCATATTTTTCTTGTGTACATTTATATTATATTGCTTATTTATGTTTAACGTGTTTATTTCTGAGTAAATACGTCGCGAGCCTAGTCATGTCTCCTTATCCGTACACCGGGAAGCAGGACGCGACAGGTTTTGTTGGTGGCCCATACAGGTCATTTCTGAATGGAAACCTAAGCAATATAACACAAGAATTATAAGACTCAGCAATTAAACATTCTTTATATTTCATATTCCTTGAATCTATCCTAACCCTATTTTTATGTCAAGGTTATGAATTCTCCGAACAATACTAGCACCAACGTGAACGGCAACACCACACCACCACCTCTTCTAATTACGCCTACCGTTGTAGGCACGATCAATGAGCAGACAGTACTGCTCGAGGCAATTAAGAGCCTCTTGGAGGGACAGCAGTAGCAAACTGCTAACCTAATGAACCACCCAGAAGCTGAGGCACCTGGAGTGAAACAATTCCGGGAACTGAATCCTAAGCAATTTTCTGGGAAAGAGATCCCTCTGGAAGCTGAAAAATGGGCTCAATCCAGTAAGGACGATCTGGCAGCAGCACAAGTGCTAGACATTGCTTGGGTAAGGGTTGCGAAGCTGCAGCTTACGGATAACGCCCGAGTATGGTGCAAGGCGGAAGAAAGCCGTTTTACTCAGATGATCGAATAGAAGACTTTTCGCGACATGTTCAATGCGAAATATTTCCCCGAGACTTCCCGATTTGAAATGGAGAAGCAATTCATCAACCTACAATAAGTCTATATGTGGAGCAAATCCATGGATGAGTATGATACTGAGGTCACTATATTGAGCATGTAAAATATGTCTCAAATATTCGAATTTTCTGATATCACATACGACACAGCTAATACACGACCGTAACAGGTTTGCGGCACATCTTATATCGACTGTTGAGATCAGGACCAGAAGGTTTCAGCAGGGGTTGGACCAGGAAATCCAAGCTGCTCTAGCTACAGGGGATTTCCCAACCCATGACTTAGCTTTGAAAGCTGCCTGTCGATATGAGGCAGTGGTGAAGAAGAAGGGCAGACCTCAATCTGTCGGTATAAAGCGCCCTGCTACTCAGATAGCAGGAGGAGCCTCTTACAGGCCATCTTTTGTACCCAGAAGACCGGGAGTACCTTTCAACTGGCCCAGTTCAGAATTTTGCACCTACTACAGGAGGAATGGACACCTGGCAAAGGACTGCAGGCGTGCTAATCGCCTTTGCTTAGTCTGTGGCTCATCCACACATGATATTGGATCTTGTCCTTGTAGACTCAATCCAAACCCTGCAACCAGACTAGCAATCACTTATCCGTAACGGCCAGCTATCCAGGCACCTGTACCACGTCTTGCTCTCCCAGCTCCACCTCCCCGTAGACCTACTGCATCTCCTCCTCGTCAGTTCCATAAAGCACAAAGGAACCTACCTCAAGGACAGAGGAACAGATAGAGGAATGCTCCTCCAGCAAGGAGGAATGTACCGAGGCGACATGCTTTCACAATGACTGTGGAAGAAGCTGAAGCCACTGGCCAAGTCATCACTGGTAACTCTTTTCTTTCAAACTTTCTTTCAATCCTTATACATATCAAATATTTTATCCTATAACTAAACATATTCCACACAATTTAGGTACAATCTTAGTAGCCTCACTTCCTGCACTAGCACTCTTCGATACTGGAGCATTTCATTGCTTTATGTCGCAACGGTTCGTCCGAACTCATGTGATTCCAGTCAAACCGCTCGTATCTAGCTGTAATGCCAGTTCAGGGAACGGCGTTCTAAAGGCAAGAATAGGATACGACCTGTGTCCAGTGGTCGTCTGCAGCAAAGAATTTTATGCCGACTTCAAGGTGCTGGACATACCGAACTTCGATGTAGTTTTGGGTATAGAATGGCTAGGAACTTTCTATGCTATCATTGACTGTCGTCAAAGGAGGGTAGTGTTCGAGATTCCAAAACATCCAGTCTTTTATTTCAAGAGTGGAGACCATACTGTGGAGCCTAGCACATACAAAGCAAAACCGAAGAAGGCGGTGATTGCAACTCTAAAGGCGGGAGAAGATAAGCCAGAGGTAGTTCGAGAGTTCGATGATGTATTTCCTGAAGACATATAAGGTTTGCCTCCTGATCGAGCTCTTGAATTTGGAATTGATTTAGTACCTGGAGCACAACTGGTGATCAAAGCACCATACCGATTAAGTCCAGAAGGTTTGAAGGAGGTCCGTAATCAGCTGGACGAACTTCTGCAGAAAGGATGGATTCATCCCAGTACTTCAAATTGAGGATCTCCAGTGTTGCTTGTAAAGAAGAAGGATGGTTCATATAGAATATGGATTGATTATAGAGGTTTGAACGAAGTCACGATAAAGAACAAGTATCCACTACCGCGAATCGACGATCTGTTCGATCAGCTAAGTGGGTCATGCGTTTTCTCAAAATAAGATCTTCGTTCGGGTTATCACCGGGTGAAGGTCAAAGAGTCTGATATTCTGAAGACGGCATTCGGGACTCGCTATGGAAATTATGAGTTTCTCGTGATGCCGTTGTTCCCCTCCGTAAGACGTGCAAGACATACGTCTTGCCTGAGATTCGGGGCAGATGCTAATTGGTGCTATCCGTCCACCACTCCGAAGATGCCAAGTTGATTTATGGCACCGCGTATCGAAGGTTTAAACGGATGCGACCGATGTAGCAGACTTCGTCAGATTCCCCCTCACTTGAGGGGTTTTTTTATTGTGGGGACGCTCTTCCCTGCAGGCGCAAGCCCCTGCAGTTAATTACGCTACCGTATCGCGGTAACAACTTTCTCCTTCTCCAGACGGTCACTTCGTGTCGTGGGTGTTTGTTTTGTGTTTGGTTGCCCGTGGATTGTATACGGAGACTAAGTTATGTTGTCTCCCGTAGAGCGTGGATTAGTCCAAATCCGTATTTTCTTAGATTTGGGATTTGGGGTTGGGTTTAAGGATACGTTAGTCTCATTTGAGACTAAGATCAACTTAAACGTTTGTTAAGGATACATTAGTCTAATTTCAGACTAAGATCAACTTAACGGTTTGTTAAGGACACGTTAGTCTAATTTTAAACAAAGGTCAACTTAACCATTTGTTTAGGATACGTTAGTCTAATTTTAGACTAAGATCTATTTAACGGGATGATCCAACAAAAGCGCACTTGGGCTCTATTGTTTAGGGACTTTGCGGTCAATTTCCAGTTTAAGGACATGGTGGTCCATTACCAGTTTAAGGATATAGTGGTCCAAGGTTAAGGATATAGTGGTCCAAGGTTAAGGACATCATAATCCGTGAGTTTAAAGACCTCACAGTCAAGGTTAAGGACATCATAGTCCGTGAGTTTAAAGACCTCACAGGCAAGGTTAAGGACATCATAGTCCATGGGCTTAAGGACCCTACAGTCCAGTTTAAAGACGTCATAGTCTATGAAATATGTGGTTGTCAGGACCCATCACCTCTCTGAAGACGTTGAAGGATTACAACGACAAATATCAGAGGAGTGAAGAGATGTACTCTTGAACCAAGGTGGATTAAGTGATCTATAGTCCAATTTGTAACCAAGATCAATTAATTATATTATGAGCACATTGGCTCAGTTGAGTCTGAATTGAGGACTTATGGCCAACTTGGGCTAAGTCCAATTAAGTTTGGAATATTGGCCCTTTGTTGGACCATTAGACATTTGTCTGGTCTCAGCCCACATTATTTAGCAATGCTAAACAAGAGTTTGAGGGCTTTGGCAGCATTTTTTATCTTTGATTAAGCAGTGGACATTATAGCTCTGAATTTTACTCAATTTTGAGATTCAGTTGAAGGAAAGACTTTTGCCTCTGGAAAATTAGCCAATTTGGCTAAAAGTAGTGTTAAACACTAGAGAAAAATAGTGTTAAACACTGAAAATAGATTCCTCGAATTAGTGTTGAATACTAAAAGTAAAGTTCTCAAATTAGTGTTAACCACTAGAAGACAATCAGTGTTAAACACCAGGAATAAAGCTCTCGAATTAGTGCTAAACACTAAAGAAAAAGGGATCACGTGTGGACACGTGAGAGCGCCCAAAGGTGGGACCAGATCCCTTTACTTCATTCTGCAATTAAGTGTTAAACACTTTTTTACACTTTTGAGCATCACGTGTTGACACGTGATGGAGATTTATACACTGATTATTAAAGCATATGCTAAGGGGTCACGTAGGAGCACGTGAGAGCGCCCAAAGCTTCTATTTTCTTTGCTTTTCCTTTCTGTGTTTTGGAAGTCACGTGGGAGCACGTGAGGTGTTGCCTCAGAATTTTTTCCTTCTCATTTTTGGGGACCTTTTCAGGGGTCACGTGAGGACACGTGACCTTAATTCTTTTCATACAAAGAGATCTTTTAAGTCTCCTTATTTTATTTTGAGAATTAAATTCTCTGTAGGGTTAAACCCTAATCATAATTTTGGAGGAATTAAATTCCTATTATGAAAGAATTAAATTCTTATGTAGGGTTAAACCCTAATTTCTTTTAGAGGAATTAAATTCCTATATATGTAAAAGAATTAAATTCTTGTATAGGGTGAAACCCTAACTTCATTTTAAGAGGAATTAAATTCCTGTGAATTTGAGAGAATTAAATTCTCAATTAAGGTTAAACCCTAGTTTTGTCCATCTTGAAGGAATTAAATTCCTATGAGTTTGGGAGAATTAAATTCTCAATTAGGATTAAACTCTAGTTTTATTTTGGGAGAATTAAATTCTCTAAACTCAATTCTCCCTCTAAGTTTTGGATCTGCATGGCAGGATCTCAACCCGATGAGAATTAAATTCTCAACTTATGGGGAGATGTGCTCTTTGCAAATCTTCAACCAGAAGAAGAACTAAGTTCTTTTGTGCAGAAGAGTTAAACTCTTAGATTTGAGAATTAAATTCTCTGTCTGAAGTTTTGATCCCCTTTCTTTTCTCACCTAGGGTTTTCTTTGTTGAGAATTAAATTCTCCTTTCTTTTCTCTCTGAAATTTCAAGATTCCAAAACTTTATATCATTTTTCCTCTTCTCTTGGGTCCTATTTATAGGAGAAGGAAAAGAATCAATTTGTTTAGTAAATATTTCATTGAAAGATTTTTTTTGTTTTCATAATTAATATGATCCTTTAGATCATTAAGTGAATTTTATTCACCGTTGGATTTGAAATCCAAAGATATTCTGTTTGTTATTTTCGGTGAGATTTAGGGGAAATCTTTTCTTGTCTAAGATTTTTTTTCATAAATTGGTGATTTTTAATCACCCTTGGATCTTTAATCCAACGGTCCCCATAATTCTTTTCCATTTAGAAAGATTTAGAAGCTTTTAGAATTTAATTCTATTAAACTGTAAGGCTTTCGAAGCCAGTCGCGTGCTGACACGTGACCCTTGGTCACGTGTGAGCACGTGACCCCCAATTGAGTCCTTTTCTCAGCGTTTATTTACGCTTCAGTTTTAACCATCACGTGTCAACACGTGACCATTGGTCACGTGTGAGCACGTGATACCTTATTGAGGTATTTCTTTCAGCCATTTGTTTTTATTTCTGTTTTAACTATCACGTGTCAACACGTGACCATTGGTCACGTGTGAGCACGTGACCCCCAATTGGGTCCTTCTTCAGCCGTTTGTTTTTATTTCTGTTTTAACTATCATGTGTCAACACGTGACCATTGATCACGTGTGAGCACGTGATACCTCATTGAGGTAATTCCTGATTTTTAATCAGGGAACTGTGCATAGCATATTTGCTCATAACTTTTGATCCCGGATGAATTATGAAGCCCATAATATATCAAATCGAAGGGTTTTTCGAGATGCTTCCAATACCATTAGAATTTATCTATTTCTCATTCGGGAGTTTGTCAAAAAACAGCCCGAAAAATACTGGTTCGCATTTTCTTAAGCGTAACGCTGCCATTTGATACCTTGGACTCTTTTGCGCAGAAATTTTTGGCGGGAACAAATGCCCCCCACTACTTTGCCCACGTAAGTATATACATGGGTGAAGTAGTGCAGAGTAATGCATAGCGTATGACCAGTTTCGGGTTGGTATATAACTTTCAGAATCTTGATCTGAGAAGATAACGAGCGGACACAAGTGTCGTCATTTATCATTGACTCAAATCTCGACTCTTAAGAGATATAGTTCCAAACTCTCAACTCTATGAGCCACACCCTTCTATTTCTTTATGTCTTACTCTGGCGTGAAGTAGTTTATACGCTCATGAGTAACTTCTCCATTTCAGTGGCATGTAGCTTTGGCAAGTGTGGCTCATAGATGGTCTATCTTGACCTCTTTGCAGGGCAGTGATGGCTTAGGAGACAGGGGTAGGATCTGCCACCTAAGACTTTTCAACTTTACGAGTCATGAGAGTCTCATAAAGACTTTTCTCCCTACGAGTCGTGAGGATCTTGTAGGTGTCTTTTCTTCTTAAGAGTCGTGAGGATTCCTAAGTGTGTTTTCTCTTGAGAGTCATAAGGATCTCACACGAGAATTTTCCCGCTTATAAGTCGAGAGGACTCGTAAGTGGTTGTTTCCCTCCTTGTCGAGATTCGACTTTGGAGAGTGTGGTCCGTGAATAGTATGCAAGAGTCCGTTTTGGACCAACTTGCAAGGCCCCAGTACTTAGGAAACAGGTTTTTATCCCTATTGCCTAAGGCTTTTCCCTACGAGTCGAGACGAATCGAGAAGTTCTCGCAAGGACACTAATTTCCTCATGAGTCGAGACGAATCGAGAAGTTCTCGCAAGAATGTCCTAACATCACAGTTAACCTTTGCTCTTTACGACAGAGGTCCGTTAGGGTCTGTGGTACTAGGGTTTTGCCCGTCGTACCGTCGCGTTGGCTGATGTATCCCTCAATAGGAAATCTTGCTGTTCGAGTAGCCTTGCGATTGTTGTGTCTCTGATCTCTTCGGGGGCTGGACAAGACGTCTTCAAGCAATCTTCTTAGGCAGTTTGACCGTCAGAAGAGCAAGCGTTAGGAATTTTGCCATGCCGCTTTTTACTTGAGGTTAGGCTCATTTTGGAGAGCCCCGATGAGTCATAACCACTCCGTGCTGGTATGGGATGATCTCCGATAGCCTTTCAGGTTTTATATGAGTTGCCATCAAGACCCTGAAGCTAGGAATTTGTCCTTTGCTTCGTTGCTGGCATTGCGTCTGCTGTATCGAGACGAATGACACGGTTGTCTCTAGGTTGCGGGTGAACCGTCGAGGTTTGGAACTAAGGATTTTGCCATGGCTCCATTGTTTGATTGTCGTGTCTGAGTCCTGTTGGAGGAAGAACGCTGTGATGACATCTCGTCTACTGTATCGAGACAAACGTCGAGGTGGTGACCATTCCGCGCTGGTTTGGGATGATCTTCGATAGTCTTTCGGGTTTTATATGAGTTACCGTCAAGACTCTGAAGCTAGGAATTTGGCCTTCGCTTCGTTTGCTTTGGCGTGTCCGAATCCTGCTGGAGGAAGGACGCTATGGTGACATCTCGTCTGCTGTATCGAGACGAACGTCGAGGTAGTGACCACTCCGCGCTGGTTTGGGGTGATCTCCGATAGTCTTTCGGGTTTTATATGAGTTTTCATCCAGACCTTGAAGCTAGGAATATTGCATTTGCTTCATTTGCTTTGGCATTGCGTCTGCTGTATCGAGACGAACGTCGAGGTGGTGACCACTCCGTGCGGGATGATCTCCGGTAGTCTTTCAGGTTTTATATGAGTTACCGTCAAGACCCTAAAGCTAGGAATTTAGCCTTCGCTTCATTTGCTTTGGCATGTCCGAATCCTGTTGGCGGAAGGACGCTGTAGTGACATTTTGTCTGCTGTATCGAAACGAACGTCGAGGTGGTGACCACTCCGTGCGGGATGATCTCCGGTAGTCTTTTAGGTTTTATATGAGTTACCGTCAAGATCCTGAAGCTAGGAATTTGGCCTTCGCTTCATTTGCTTTGGCGTGTCCGAACTTGTTGGCGGAAGAACGCTGTAGTAACATTTTGTCTGCTGTATCGAGACGAACGTCGAGGTGGTGACCACTCCATGCGGGATGATCTCCGGTAGTCTTTCAGGTTTTATATGAGTTATCGTCAAGACCCTGAAGCTAGGAATTTGGCCTTCGCTTCGTTTGCTTTGGCGTGTCCGAATCCTGTTGGCGGAAGGACGCTGTAGTGACATTTTGTCTGCTGTATCGAGACGAACATCAAGGTGGTGACCACTCCGTGTAGGATGATCTCCGGTAGTCTTTCAGGTTTTATATGAGTTGCCGTCAAGACTTTGAAGCTAGGAATTTGGCCTTTGTTTCGTTTGGTTTGGCGTGTCCGAATCCTATTGGCGGAAGGACGCTGTTGTTGACATTGTGTCTGCTGTAACGAGACGAATGCTGAGGTGGAGCTAGGATTTTTCCGTCACTCCGCTTTGTTTCGACCATGGGGTCTTTCGTTGACATTGCATCTGCATCCTGCCGGACTGCGAAGGAACGTCGTTATTGACACTGCGTCTGCTGTAACGAGACGAATGCTGAGGTGGAGTGAGAATTTCTTCATTACTCCGCTTTGCTGACCATGGGGTCTTTCGTTGACGTTGCATCTGCATCCTGTTGGACTGCGAAGGAACGCCGTTGTTGACATTGCGTCTGCTGTAACGAGACGAATGCTGAGGTAAAGTTAGGATTTTGCCGTCACTACGCTTTGCTGACCATGGGGTTTTTCGTTGACGTTGCATCTGCATCCTGCTGGACTGCGAAGGAATGCCATTGTTGACATTGCGTTTGGTGTAGCGAGATGAATGCTGAGGTGGAGCCGGGATTTTGCCGTTACTCCGCTTTGCCGACGTCGTATATTCCTGCAGAGATACTGATTTCTCTGCGGGTCAGCGCGAATCGAGATGTTCTCGTCAAGGACGATGATTTCCCTGGAGTCGAAACAAATTAAGGTATTCCTGCAAAGACACTGATTTCTCTGCGGGTCAACGTGAATCGAGATGCTCTCGTCAAAGACACTGATTTCCCTGAATCGAGGTTTTGCCAAGGACACTGATTTCCCTGGGGTTGAAACGAATCGAGGTATTCCTGCATAGAAGCTGATTTCTCTGCGGGTCGACGTGAATCGAGATGCTCTCGTCAAGGACGTTGATTTTCCTGAATCGAGGAGGTTTCCAAGGACACTGATTTCCCTGGGGTCGAAACGAATCGAGGTATTCCTGCAAAGACGCTGATTTCTCTGCGGGTCGACGCGAATCGAGATGCTCTCGTCAAGGACGCTGATTTCCCTGAATCGAGGTTTTTGCCAAGGACACCGATTTCCCTAAGGGTTGGTTGATTTGTTTCCGAGACGGAGCGTTGATCCGGCAGGGAGGTCATTGGTTGACTCTAGGTTGTCTGTGGACCGTAGAGTCTTGGAACTAGGGACTTTTCCGTGGCTCCGTTTGGTGATGCTGCGTCCGAATCCTGTTGGAATGAGGAGGATCACCGTTGCTGATTTTTAGACTGTAGATGTTGCCGTTAAGGTTTGGAACTAGGGACTTGGCCATGGCTCTGCTTCGTTGATGTTGCGTTTGCATCCGATTGGAGGGGGGAAGAACGCCGGTGTTGATCTCTAAGTTGTCGATGTTGACATCGAGACCCTGAAGCTAGGGATTTTCCTTCGCTTTGTTTGTTGACATTGTGTCTGCAATGTTGCGACGAATGTTAAGATTGTCTTTAGGTTGTCTATGAACCGTCGAGATTTGGCTTCGCTTCGACGAAGCCCGGTGGGACGATATCGTTCCCTTCTTGTTTGTGCCCATGGATTGTATACAGGGGTCACTGTGACCTCACCTGCAGGGCAAAAAGTTTCATTCTTTCATTTTTTTTAATTCTTTCCGCGATGCTCTATCATTTCATCTTTTTATATTGCGAAAATCGCGATTGCCCAATCATTTCGGCTATTTTTCGCGGTGCCTAATCATTTCGGCTATTTGTTTTATTTTTACTCGCTGCTTTTTATTGCGAGTTGCCTAATCATTTCTGCTATTTTGTATGCATACATTTTTACTTGCTGATTTTGTTGCAAGCTGTCCCATCATTTCGGCTATTTCATATGCATTTTTGGCTCGCCGATTTTTTATCACGAGTGTGGAACTTGGAATCCGGTACCAATCTCAGCATCAGCATCGCTACAACTGGAATATTGCCAGGAGCGAATCATCATTTGCCATGAAAGGACTTGGAATTTGATACCGATTTAGGCATCAGCATCGCTACAACTGGAATACTGCCAGGACCGAATCATCATTTGCCTCTATCGATGTCGAACAAAGGTGGCTTAGCAAACAGGGTTCGGATCCCGTCGACTAAGACTTTTGACTTCATGAGCCGTAAGGGTCTCATAAAGGTATTTCTCCCTACAAGTCGTGAGGATCTCATAGGTGCGTTTTCTCCTTAGGAGTCGTGAGGATTCCTAAGCGTATGTTCTCTTATAAGTCGTAAGGATCTTAAAAGAGTGTTTTCTCCTTATAAGTCGAGAGGACTTACAAGGCTTGTTCACCGTGTAGACATATCCCTAGTTACAGATGGGACTTTGTTAGGGAAATGTTTATTCGCGTCCGTGGATTGTATACAAGGGTCAGCATTGAGCCGCTTGTAGGGCAGTATTGGAGGTTGTGGGGGGATTCTTAAGAACAGGTTTAGATCCCTGTAGCTTAAGACTTTCAAATCTCATGAGCCGTGAGGGTCTCATAAGAGGATTCTCCTTACGAGTCGTGAGGATCTCGCAAGTTTAATTTCTCCTTAGAAATCGTGAGGATTCCTAAATGTGTTGCTCCCTTGTGAGTCGTAAGGATCTCACGCAGGTGGTTTCTCCTTACAAAGTGGAGAGGACCCTGTAAGTGTCTTTTAACGAGGTTGCGCCCTTTCGGGTTTTCACAAACACTCGCCGGTAGCCCTGCTATTTTTACTCACGGAGCCTTTTCGGGTTTTCATCCGTGCCCTTTCTGCTTATGGACATACCGTTTTTTTTATTCTAACGAGATTACGCCCTTTCGGGTTTTCACAAAACTCGCCGGTAGCTCTATTGTTTTTACTCACGGAGCCCTTTCGGGTTTTCATCCGTGCTCATCTTGCTTATGGACGTACCGTTTTTTATTTTTTTTATTTTTTTATTTTTTTTACGAGTCTGCGCCCTTTCGGGTTTTCACAAACATCGTCGGTAGTCCTGCTGTTTTTACTTACGGTGCCCTTTCGGGTTTTCATCCGTGCCCCTCTTGCTTGTGGACGTATCCCTTTTTTTTACCACGTCAGTCTGGGGATGCCGCAGGTTGGTAGTAGTTTAACGATGTTTCGGTCATAAGTCAACGTACGATTACGCAGATAGATTTTGCCGCAAATCTTCACATGTTTTGTGTCGGAGGTGGATTCCCTGAAGAGAGGGCTGAGGGCGATTTCTTTGTCAGAGTCGCTTCCAAAGGTGATAACTTGCAATCCGTTGGTGTCGACTAAGTGACAGTTGTCGGCGGCTCTTTTGCGTTCATCTTTCATGCTTTTCTGTTCCCGACGAGCCTTGCGCTTCACTCGTTGAACGTGTTGTCGGTGGGCAACATATCCCTGCCACCAGTTTTTAAAGGCTATGCACTCCTCGGTAGGGTGTGCAATCCTCTGATGGTATAAGCAGAAGTTAGGATATATGTCCGCTTCATCAAGATGTATACTGCCAGGAGAATTTCCTCTGAAAGAGGGCAACTTCATTCCTATTGCCAGGGCCCTAGCGAATCGTTTCCATACTTTAAGCTTGCTTATGCTGGCGATAGGGATGCTTTGCTCTGGTTGGGGCGTCTCGATCTTTTCCTCCAGTCGTTGGCGTTTGGCACTTTCAAATATAGCCAGTTCACACTCTCGGTTGGCTTTGCTTTCCTGCCGGGCTTCATTTAGGAATGCATCAATCACTTCGTCTGATGGTCCTAGAAGTTCCGGCTCGGGACCTGCCCCCAG
Source organism: Agapanthus africanus (assembly GCA_030015575.1). NCBI lineage: Eukaryota > Viridiplantae > Streptophyta > Magnoliopsida > Asparagales > Amaryllidaceae > Agapanthus > Agapanthus africanus. The sequence goes on along the minus strand of CM057338.1, from coordinate 107,085,407 downwards.
TCTCTTGGTGTAAGGAGCCTCTTCATCGTCTATCAATGAGTGAGAGATCACATGACAACTTGCTGCGTAATCCTCAGATCCATCTGATTAGTCTTCTCCATCATTTCCGTCCTCAAGGACGTGGCTGAGGAACTCTTGGAGCGTGATTGCAGTCCGTGCCTTCTGGTTATACTCTTCCAGCGCATCAATCTGCTTTTTAGGTCCGTGCGCTTGTCGCCAGGCTTCACGGGCTTCTTGGATTTCTTCTTCTTTTTCGAAGATTTTGACGGCTGGATGTGAACACTTTGGCTATCACCACCAATCTTTGGAGTTGGGCGCGGCTTCAGCATTCCTTCAATGATTTCAGGTTCCAATGGCTTTTTCCACCTGATCGCCGGGCATGTTTGGAGATCCTTCAGCATTCTTTTCGTCTTGGCTGAAAGAGCGACCTCCCATGGAGCTTCTTTTATAAAAGAGCACGATGCCCCCGGCATGTCCACCTTTTTAGGGGTGTGAGGTTGTGGCGGTTTCACCTTCCAGTTTTCGGATAATGCGAACTTGCTTTGTTGGTATTGGTCATCAATCCAGCCTTTGAAGATGAAGCAATCTTCGATTGGATGGCATACTGCTTGGTCGTAAGGGCAGTAATTAGGATTGTCGACATCGCCTGGCTGCAACGGACATTTTGGTTCCGGCAAATTGATGAGTCTGTTGCGCACTGCTAGCTCGAACAGCCTCCTCTTTTTTTTTCCTGGGGAAACGAGTAAGGTCTTCCCGGTCTCTCCTCGAAGGATGGGCGTGGATGCACGTTGTTTTCGCGAACAACCGGCTTTAAGTTGCTCGGCTGTTGTTGAGTATTGGCAACGAAAGTTGCTTTTTCTTTCCCCTTTTCATTCCGAGGATCCGTCTTTGAAGGAGACGGTCTATGACCCATCTGGTCCATTTGGGCCAGCTTGTCAATTAAAGCTTGGAACGTGGTCGGTTTGAAGAACATCATGAACTGTGAAATAGTTGCATGAGGGTCTAGGGTGCCCACGAACATGTCTACCACTGGTGCTTCTTCGATGCGCTGTTGGCATTTTGACCACAGGTTCCGCCACCGGATTGCATATTACACCCATGTCTCTCCCGGCTTCACTCTAGCGTTGATCAGCGCTGTTATTGGGGTGCGTTCACTGGCACTGGCGAATCGTTGGGTGATCAACAACTCCATTTCTGCGAAGGTTTTGACGGAGTCGTTTGGGAGTTCGGAGTACCACTCAAACGCCGTTTCTGATAAGCTGCCGACGAACTGACGAAGTAGCAATTTATCATCACCCCCAGTATTACCATATAGAGCCCTGAACTGGGCGACATGCTGGTGGGGATCGCCCGTCCCTTTGTACACATGGAATTTAGGGATCGTATATCCTGGCGGGTAACTTATTTGGTCATACCAGCCCGGATAAGGTCGTCCAGTCTTGACAACTTGGTCGGCCGCTTCATTCTCTTGGTGAGCTCGTATTTGCTGAGCAATATAATCATCAAGCGTGGCTTTTGAGATGGTTTCCTCCTTGGCTGCTGAAAGAGCCGGAGGAGGGTTCGATGTCTCCCTTCTGTCGTCTTCAATGATGATCGGAGGGTCTTCAGCTGGAGGTTCCGGCTGTAATATCATCCCGACCATGTCTTGGAAGAGAAGCGTCATTTGTTTTATGTTGGCAGCTTGTTCTGCAGCCTCTTTGTCCTTCTTCTCGAGCATTCTCCGAAGGAATTCGGCGTTAGTTTCCTGCTTGTAGCGTTGCTCGGAGGATGCCTTTAGGCTTGCGTTCGGTCCTGCGAGCGCGGCCATCGCAGTCATCATCTCCTGAAGCTTCTGCTGCTGCTCTTGGGATTTTGTCACGGATCGCGTAAGCGGTCGATGACCTGTGGAGATACGGCTATCCTCTTTTCCGGATGCCATATAAACGGTATGCACCACCATGCCCCCAGACTTAGGGTGTTTGGGCTCAGTGCCTTTGACATTTGTCGTAGGCATGGGGACTTTCTCCGGCCTTCTCCTTTTCTGAGTGGTCAACGTTGAGGGGGCCATTGCAGTGGTCACCCAGGTGGTTGTCGCCTTTTGTGGCTTAACAGGACGGTTCTCTTCCTGTTGGACCTTCAGCTTCTTCTGCCGGCGGGGATAGTCTTGATCCACCACTGACTCATGGACTTGTCGCCAGATTTTGTAGAGTTTAGAAGACAGCCGTTGAGGGGACTGTTCTGACTTTGCTTCCGCAACATTCTCCTCGGATGGAGGAGATCTTTTCAGTACGGCGGTAGGAGAATTCCTGCGCACCCTATTCAGCAGCTCGAACCTGTTCCCGATTGGAACAACAGCATTGATTTCCACCGTTGGGGCCGGTGGAGTTAGCCCAGAAGGGGAGCTGCCCCCGGCCTTCCTTACTCGGCGCCAATGTCGACGTCGAGCGTGTCGAGCTGTCGAGGTTGGTTCGGTGATGGGGATGGCTTTGCCTTGCCCCCTGTTCAGGTGAGGGGCTGTTGCTGGTGTCAGCCTTTTGAAAACTGACGTCTTTTGAGTAGCAGGAGCGGGAGTGGGAGTTGGGACAGTCAGTCTTGTAAAGACCGACCCCTTGGCAGGTGAAGCCGCCTTGATGACTCCAGGAGAAGGTTTGGTTACTCTCTTCAGAATAACCTTTTCTTGAGTTGCAGGTTTCATCATGGACCCACCTAAACTTTGGCCCAATCTGGAGAAGATTGAGGCGCCGGTGCTGGAAAATCCATTGAGAGGGGCCGCATTAGCTTTTAGCCGATCGAAGACCGACTTCTTGGGAGCTTCCGGCGTTGGCACAGGAATGGTGAAGCTCATTGGCGGGAGCATGGTCCCGAAAAACAACCCTGTGGTGGCTTGAGTGACCTGTTCCACGGGCATCGTGAACAGGGAAGCCGCTTGGGGCCCGTAGGTTATGCCCCCGGTTGAGGCAGGACGTGGGTTGCAGCTACATGTGGAACACTTTAAGCAGGTGAACGCCATTGATCTTTTGCTTTCTGCATCAAGCAAAAAACCAAATCTTAGTACCTCAAAACCCAAGGGCAACCGTTAGCGAACCGCGATTGGTTCGCGAACACGACACACGAAGTGTGGAGTGGAAAGAGGAAAAGGTCCCACCGGGCGTGCCAGAATCTGTTCCCCTCCGAAAGACGCGCAAGAATGGCGTCTTGCTTGAGATTCGGTGTAGATGCTAATTGGTGCTATCCGTCCACCTCTCCGAAGATGCCAAGTTGATTTATGGCACCGTGTATCGAAAGATTAAACGGATGCGGCCGATGTAGCATACTCCGTCAGATTCCCCCTCACTTGAGGGGTTTTTGATTGTGGGGACGCTCTTCCCTGCAGGCACAAGCCCCTGCAGTTAATTACGCTACCGCATCGCGGTAAAAACTTTCTCCTTCTCCAGACGGTCACTTCGTGTCGTAGGTGTTTGTTTTGTGTTTGGTTGCCCGTAGATTGTATACGGAGACTAAGTTATGTTGTCGCCCGTAGGGCGTGGATTAGTCCAAATCCGTATTTTCTTAGATTTGGGATTGGGGGTTGGGGTTAAGGATACGTTAGTCTCATTTGAGACTAAGATCAACTTAAACGTTTGTTAAGGATACGTTAGTCTAATTTCAGACTAAGATCAACTTACGGGTTTGTTAAGGACACGTTAGTTTAATTTTAAACTAAGGTCAACTTAACCATTTGTTAAGGATACGCTAGTCTAATTTTAGACTAAGATCTACTTAACGGGATGATCCAACAAAAGAGCATTTGGGCTCTATTGTTCTAATTTAGGGACTTTGTGGTCAATTGCCAGTTTAAGGATATGGTGGTCCATTACCAGTTTAAGGACATGGTGGTCCAAGGTTAAGGACATCATAATCCGTGAGTTTAGAGACATCACAGTCAAGGTTAAGGACATCATAGTCCGTGAGTTTAAAGACCTCACAGTCAAGATTAAGGACATCATAGTCCATGAGTTTAAAGACCTCACAGTCAAGGTTAAGGACATCATAGTCCGTGAGTTTAAAGAACTTACAGTCAAGGTTAAGGACATCATAGTCCATAGGCTTAAGGATCCCACATTCCAGTTTAAAGACGTCATAGTCGATGAAATGTGTAGTTGTCGGGACCCGTCACCCCTCTGAAGACTTTGAAAGATTACAACGACAAATATCAGAGGAGTGAAGAGATGTACCCTTGAACCAAGATGGATTAAGTGATCTGTAGCCCAATTTGGAACCAAGATCAATTAATTATATTATGAGCACATTAGCTTAGTTAAGTCTGAATTGGGGACTTATGGCCAACTTGGGCTAAGTCCAATTAAGTTTGGAATATTGGCCCTTTGTTGGACCATTGGACATTTGTCTGGTCTCAGCCCACATTATTTAGCAATGCTAAACAAGAGTTTGAGGGATTTGGTAGCATTTTTTATCTTTGATTAAGCAGTGGACATTATAGCTCTGAATTTTACTCAATTTTGAGATTCAGTTGAAGGGAAGACTTTTGCCTCTGGAAAATTAGCCAATTTGGCTAAAAGTAGTGTTAAACACTTGAGAAAAACAGTGTTAAACACTGGAAACAGATTCCTCAAATTAGTGTTGAACACTAAAAGTAAAGTTCTCAAATTAGTGTTAACCACTAGATACAATCAGTGTTAAACACCAGGAATAAAGCTCTCGAATTAGTGTTATACACTAAAGAAAAAGGGGTCACGTGTGGACACGTGAGGGTGCCCAAAGGTGGGACCAGATCCCTTTACTTCATTCTGCAATTAAGTGTTAAACACTTTTTTACACTTTTGAGCATCACGTGTTGACACGTGATGGAGATTTATACACTGATTATTAAAGCACTTGCTAAGGGTCACGTGAGAGCACCCAAAGTTTCTATTTCCTTTGCTTTTTCTTTCTGTGTTTTGGAAGTCACGTGGGAGCACGTGAAGCGTTGCCTCAGAACTTTTTCCTTCTCATTTTTGGGACTTTTTCAGGGGTCACGTGGCCTTAATTCTTTTTATGCACAGAGATCTTTTAAGTCTCCTTATTTTATTTTGAGAATTAAATTCTCTGTAGGGTTAAACCCTAATCATGATTTTGGAGGAATTAAATTCCCATTATAGAAGAATTAAATTCTTATGTAGGGTTAAACCCTAATTTCTTTTAGAGGAATTAAATTCCCATATATGTAAAAGAATTAAATTCTTGTATAGGGTGAAACCCTAATTTCATTTTAAGAGGAATTAAATTCCTGTGAATTTGAGAGAATTAAATTCTCAATTAGGGTTAAACCCTAGTTTTGTCCATCTTGAAGGAATTAAATTCCTATGAGTTTGGGAGTTAAATTCTCAATTAGGGTTAAACCCTTGTTTTGTTTTGGGAGAATTAAATTCTCTAAACTCAATTCCCCTTCTAAGTTTTGGATCTGTATGGCAGGATCTCAATCCGGTGAGAATTAAATTCTCAACTTATGGGGAGATGTGCTCTTTGCAGATCTTCAACCAGAGGAAGAACTAAGTTCTTTTGTGCAGAAGAATTAAACTCTTAGATTTGAGAATTAAATTCTCTGTTTGAAGTTTTGATCCCCTTTCTTTTCTCACCTAGAGTTTTCTTTGTTGAGAATTAAATTCTCCTTTCTTTTCTCTCTGAAATTTCAAGATTCCAAAACTCTATATCCTTTTTCCTCTTCTTTTGGCTCTTATTTATAGGAGAAGGAAAAGAATCAATTTGTTTAGTAAATATTTCATTGAAAGAATTTGTTTGTTTTTATAATTAATATGATCCTTTAGATCATTCAGTGAATTTTATTCACCATTAGATTTTAAATCCAAAGATATTCTGTTTGTTATTTTCGGTGAGATTTAGGAGAAATCTTTCCTTGTCTAAGATTTTTTCCATAAATTGGTGATTTTTAATCACCCTTGGATCTTTAATCCAACGGTCCCCATAATCCTTTTCCATTTGGAAATATTTAGAAACTTATAGAATTTAATTCTATTAAACTGTAAGGCTTTCGAAGCCAGTCACATGCTGACACGTGACCCTTGATCACGTGTGAGCACGTGACTCCTAATTGAGTCCTTTTCTCAGCGTTTATTTACGCTTCAGTTTTAACCATCACGTGTCAACATGTGACCATTGGTCACGTATGAGCACGTGATACCTCATTGAAGTATTTCCTTCAGCCATTTGTTTTTATTTCTGTTTTAACTATCACGTGTCAACACGTGACCATTGGTCACGTGTGAGCACGTGACCCCCAATTGGGTCCTTCTTCAGCCGTTTGTTTTTATTTCTGTTTTAACTATCACGTGTCAACACGTGACCATTGATCACGTGTGAGCATGTGATACCTCATTGAGGTAATTCCTGATTTTTAATCAGGGAACAGTGCATAGCATATTTGCTCATAACTTTTGATCCCGGATGAATTATGAAGCCCATAATATATCAAATCGAAGGGTTTTTCGAGATGCTTCCAATATCATCAGAATTTAGCTGTTTCTCATTCGAGAGTTTGTCAAAAAATACCCCGGAAAATACGGGTTCGCATTTTCTTAAGCGTGTCGCTGCCATTTGATACCTTGGACTCTTTTGCGCAGAAACTTTTGGCGGGAACAGCCGTTTGGAGTAACCAATGCACCAGCCATATTTATGAATCTAATGAATCAAGTTTTCCGAGAGTACCTAGACAGGTCCGTTGTCATATTCATCGACGACATCCTGGTGTATTCTAAGAATCAGAAAGAGCACGCTGAACATTTACGAATTGTCCTGGAGACTTTAGGATAGCATCAACTCTATGCCAAGTACAAGTGCGGGTTTTGGCTAGAACAAGTCGGATTTCTCGGACATGTCGTTTTAGGTGAAGGAATCTCTATGGATCCAGCTAAAGTATCCACAGTAAGCGAATGGCCGACACCAAAGACAGTGTAGGACATTCGAAGTTTCTTGAGATTAGCAGGATATTACCGAAAATTTATTGAAGGATTTTCGAAGATTGCAACATCCCTGACCAAGCTCACACGTAAAGATAAAGAATTCGTGTGGTTAGAAGCATGCGAACAAGATTTCGTAGAACTCAAGTCAAGATTGACAACAGTGCCTATTCTTGTAATGTCGGACCAATCTGGAGGTTTCGTAGTACATTGCGATGCATCCGATAAAGGATTAGGATGTGTTCTACACCAGCACGGTAAAGTTGTAGCTTATGCATCAAGACGGTTGAAGATTCATGAGCGCAATTATCCAACGCATGACTCAGAGTTGGCAGCTGTTATATTTGCACTGAAGATTTGGCGTCATTATCTTCTTGGAGAACGGGTAGATATATACACAGACCACAAAAGTCTGAAGTATGTGTTTACTCGGAAAGAGCTGAATATGCGGCAGAAAAGATGGTTAGAACTTATTGCGGACTTCGACATCAATCTACAATATCATCCAAGTAAGGTGAATGTAGTACCTGATGCACTTAGTCGCCAACCACTATCAATGAATCTCACCACACAGTGGAAGCTACAACAAGATTTGCATCAGATGGAGACAGAAGTGATCATGCCAGGTAACGCTTCAAGTTTGATAAACTTACAAGTTCAGTCTACAATTGTCAATCAGATCAAAGCAGCTCAAGCAAATGATTCCAAGTTGCAAAAGATCAGAGAACAGGTAGAAAGCGGACTTAGAACAGACTTCATCATCCATAAAGACGAATCTTTGAGATACGAAAATAGATTGTGTGTACCACAAGGTCCTATTCGGGAAGAGTCGATGAAAGAAGCTCACAGCTTCCCATACTCAGTATACCCTGGTGGTACAAAGATGTATAAAGATCTACTGCAACATTACTGGTGGCATGGAATGAAGCGTGAAGTAGCCAGAAGCGTAGCCAAATGCTTGGTGTGTCAGCAAGTAAAAGCTGAACATCACAGGACTGCTGGTTTACTTCAACCGTTACCTATTCCAGAATGGAAATGAAAACACATCACCATGGACATCGTGACTGCACTTCCTCGCAACACGAAAGGTAACGATGCAATATGGGTTATTGTGGATCGACTCACAAAGTCGGCTCATTTTATCCCCTTTCGAGTTGGCCAATCTACCGGGACACTAGCAAAGAAGTACATGGAGGTAAGTTTGAATCTAAGTAAAATTTAACTCTTCAATGTGTACTATCTCTGATACCCATGAACTCATGCAGGAGATCATAAGATTAAATGGAGTACATGTTTGCATTGTGTCACGCCCCGCTTCCCGGTATACGGCGAAGAGGACTGGACTGGTCCGCTACGTATTTACTCTGAAGTAAATACGCTAAGCGTATCTAAGCAATATAAAAGTAATTACACAAGAGACAAGATATTTAAACTGAACAACAACTTTATTTATTAACATTCTTTTGTACAATGCATGAAAAGTAAATACAACTGAAATAAAAGCGATGCCTAAACAATGGCATAACAGGAATGTAAAGTACTGAAAGGAAATGTGTACAATGAAACTAAAGCACTGGGTCTTCAGCAAACTGATCCAAGTCTTCAGCAGTAGGCTCGATCTCTGAAGTATCCAGATAACCTGACGACATTCAAAGAAAAAAGAAAGAGAATGTCGTCAGTGAACAGGTCGCTCGGTAAGTCCCAAAGATAAGAGGAAAGTATAATAGACAAAATAAGGAGATATCTTTTAAAGTTATATTATCTTGTTGTAATGTTGTATTAACGCTATTGTTTGTAGCTTGGTACAGAAGAATGCCAGTGTATACGAGAGGATCTCTATATGCTAGAGACTAGAGGCAAGTATAGTATAAGGAACCGTTTATGCCACAGTACAACAGCAACTGGATTCATGTTAGGTGTATTAAGTCTTACAGTCTCGTGCCACTTTTAACACCTTCCGTACTAATCTACCTCTTAAACCCGTAGTGTCTTATTTGTATTGTTTTGTACTGTTAATTGTATTGAGTGTATAATTGAAAGACTGACCGAAACCATGATATCAGTAAACGGATGTAACCATAGAATCATGTAAATGGAATAACTGGAGAACTATGTAAATGGAATATATATCCATGGTTCGGTTCAGTCAAGTTGTATAGATTGATAATTGGGTTCATGGATTTATGTTGAATTGTAATATTTAAGATTGTGGATTGTGGATTGTACTTGAATCATATTCAAGTCAGATTATACTGATATTCAAACTGAGTCAGACAAATTAGCAAAGTAACTTGAAGTCCTGATTGTTTTTATTACTTTGTCTACCTTAGATAGGCAAGCACACTTCTCCGGCTCCCTGAGGCTCAAGAGATTGGTTCCGCTTAAACCTATATTTACTAGGGTCCTTAGGGTAATTTATAGAACTTGAGGGGGTTTTATGTAAAAATAATTTTATATACTTTCCAAAATACAACTCAAGTACTTATTATTCGTCTTTAGAGTTGTAATGAATGTGGATTTTGTATTGTGATATTTCTAGTGAAAATATCCTAATTTCAAAAATAAAGGTATTTATTAGTAATATTGATTTGTTTGGGATTCATGGTATTTTAGTGTAAAATTTATTCTTTGGATTTTTAGAAAAAGTGGAATATTCATTTAATAACTTAATTAGGTCACACAAATATTAACTAGATTTTAATCTCACTTATTTTCATAAATTCAAAAAACCTAGTTTGCACAATTATATAATTTAGACAATTTTAAAGTGACAATTTGCAAACTAACAAGTAGGTTGGGTTTTGAAATTCTCAAGATGTTAAACTACATATCACAACCATAATCAAATAATCAAAACCCTAACTTGAATTCAAACCCTATTCCTGAATTTCCAAGCTTGTAATTAAAACCTAATTAACACTTAATTAAAAATTAGATTAGAACAAGTAACAATTAGAGTAAGGTTATACCTCAAAATAGTTTGAAATGAGATCCACACTTGCAAAACTTAGCCTCTAAAATGCCATCTTGCTCTAAGGATTCAAGCTAGTATTGACCAAGGAATAATGGGCATGGGTTAAATTAGGAATTAGTGATGTTTTATGTAGATTTTTGAAGAAATTTTGAAGGATTTTTGAAAAGAAAAGGGTGGAGAAAATTTTGGAACAGCAAGAAGAGGGCTCGGCCAGGGCAAATGAGGGAAGGGAGAGAGAAAAAAAGTGTGTGGGTGAGTATAGAAACTTCTCAATTATTACTTCTTTTAGTTCTTTTCTTTAATTAATTAATTTCTTCTCATTTTCTTTTGTTACAAGGAAAGATGTTAAAGAGAGAGAGAAGGGGGGTGATCAGTCGAAAATATTGCATTTTTAACACATCAATTTCACTACCATTTGCACTCATCTAAATGCGTTCGGAATGAATATAGCACATATTAGCAAAACATCTGTAAAATACCAAATAACATGTGTTATATATTAAAACCGACATTTTGAGGGAAATTAAGTGTTTATAATTGCACGCATAATCTTTGTATACCGCAACACTTGTCTCGAGAATCTATACAGGAAATTCCAGGAAAAGAGCCGAAACTGTCAAAAGTGCTGATAAAAATACGCCAAGTCCAAGACTTGAGATCTGGCAGTGAACTAAAGAGAATTATAAGATTCCAGATATCAGGAAACAGCACTAAAGCCAACATAAAGCAACTCAAGAAGTTTCAAGCACTAAAGCCATAAAAGGGCCGCGGATCCGCGGCCGAATGGCCCTTCCCGCGGTGGATCCGCGGCCACGTCAGCGTATCTTCAGCAGTTCTTCACTTCAGGTTTCTCAATTCAAGGTGAAAACTCATTCAAGCCACTGCAAATTCCAGAGATCTCCATAAGCTTCTGTCCGAACAGCAAAGCTTTTTGTTCAAGCTAAACACTTCCAAGCTTCTTAAGCAAGCCACATAACTACCTAAGCCTAGAAGCTTCTTCCTAACCTCCAAACTTATCAAGGAAGCTAGCTCTAACTAATTAACTCTAGAACCTTCTACCTAACTACCAAGCTTGCAAGTGAAGCTAATCCTAACCTAGCTTCTTAAGGAAGCTAATCCTAATCAAGGCTATAAAAAGGACCCTAAGGCTTCACTCTCAAGGTTGTTGATTATTGATCATTCCACATCATCCACCCACAAGTTGAGTGACATAACTTGTGCATCCAAACCCTAATCCAATCACGAAAGCCAAATTCAAGATCTTTGAGTACAAATCAAGCAAGAAGCCTTCAATCTTTTAGAAGCAACGTCAATCTTCAACCGAGCAAGTGATCCTCAAGACGATCCACGACTCATGGAGACGGTGCGGAGCTAAATCAACGATCGAATTCTTTCCTCGAATCTTGTAGATCTTGAGTGAATTGTAACAAAATTGTTGATTAATAGAAGGTGAAATTTCTTTATCTTGCTTATCTCTATATTTGAGCATTATGATTAGATCTCGATTCTTGATTGTGTTCTTTATTATAATGCTTGAGTAAAAACTCCGCTCGTGGAGGAGTCGAGAGAATAGATAGATGATGATGATTACAATCTTGAAACGATTCTTAATTCCTATGAGTTTTGTAAACTCTTGTAAATTGAATCATCGACAATCTAGTTTCGAGCGAGATACTTTCTTGAATGTTTTCGCTCTTAATTAGAGATCAACGATCGGTAATTCAATTTACTAGAGACTAGCACTTGAATGGTCATCAACGAAAGGACAAAGGATGAGATGAAGAAACCCTAGTTCCTTCAAAAGATCCTTAAATCTCGTTGATCGTCATCGATCTAGCAATAAATCATTAATGGATAAGAAAACGTAATCACAAGTTTTCATCACTTCTATAGATTCAATCGATTCCTATGAGCCTCGTTACAATTCTTGAAACCTAATTCGATTTGGATATCATCAATTCTTGATTCTTGATTTTTAGTGTTCTTGATATTAGATCTAGATTTTGATAATTCTTGAAATTCACTTTTATAAATCTAGAATCGAATTGCCTTTTCTTTTCTCTTTAATTTTCAATTTATCTAAATCAATTACGATCGAATCACACTTTCCCTGCGGACGATCCGTATTCACTAACGCGCTACAATCGACACCGTTATTGATTGCGGTTAACAAAATTTCTTTGGTTGTGATTTCTATACATTTTCTAAACCTACACACTGAGAATCATTCAATCAAATGCCGCCGTTGCCAGGGATAGTGTGCTAATTTGTTCGTTTTTGAAATTTGAGTTGAAAAATTTATTCCATCAGAATTTTTAGATAAAAATTCGCGCAAACACTAAACGATTCGTTGTGAATTGTTGCAAGGAAATCTGGAATCTGTGGAGCGAGAGGAAAATTTTTCTGAATATTCCAGAGAGCTCAGAGAGTGAACAGAAGCAGTACCAAGAATTTCTGTGCAGTGATCTTGATACCTGACCGCGTTTTCGTGGAAAACTGAGGCATAGCGCGGCGGATCCGCGGCGTGACCAAGGGTTCGCTGTACCAAATTTTCTCAGGTCCTCTCTGACTTTCTTATCTCCTCATCGATCTGCTCCATTAACCAATTTCTGCAGGTTTCTTTGCAAAAATTCGCAGCGCCGCAAAAAATAAAAATTGTGCGTGTTTGATCTTGGTTATCTGCATTTTTTAATACGGAAATTAAGGGGCAAAGACCAAATTCAAATTAGGTGGGGAGTTCATTACCCTTCCTAAGCCCCAAAAATCACAAAACTGCATCCGCATTACCCTCCTTAACTAAAAAATATCTAAACATGGCTCTAAGGACCGTCATGCTCACTTAGGACAGAAGGAGGTCGTGGGTAATCTATTGCTTATCCGCGTTTCTTTTGGGGTGTCTAAGACAAGTGTGTCTAAGGAAAGTGGTTACTTAATTAGGCCCACTACTTACGTAGTGGAGAACCTCCCACTTACCTGGCACTTACCTGGCCACAGGAGGGAAAGAGGCAGTAGAGGAATGATCCTGGGACTTGTCTTTTGGGAGTTAGGAGCAATCTAGAGACTTGACCTAGGTGACCATTGGACTTAGGGTTGTGTGTGCATTTTTTGTGATTTGCATTTTTTCGAAAATCCGTACCTTTTTCAAAACAAACACCAATCCACATTTTTCCTTAATTATCTTAACGCTGCCACTTGTGCTAAACCCTTTAGTGCATGCTAGACTGGACACAGGATTCTAGTGCCCGTCTTGTCCGCGTTCCCCCTATCGACTCTGAAGTCGGTAATTCTACGTCTACTTCTTCTTTACCCACCACCACACCCACTTCGATGGACAATTCTCCATCGAACTTCTTTACCACTACTCTGCCGCCGTCCGCAGGTGCACAGAATCCACCCCACATCTCTCTCCAAGAGAGATGTTATCCTATGCGAGGACCTCTTTCGACCTGTCTCACCATTCCACCAGCCAACGGGGACAATTTTGAAATAAAACCCCAATACATCAATCTTCTACCAAAATATCACGGTCTCGAGTCTGAAGACACATATGTCTTTATTACCAAATTTGAAAATGTATGCGCTATGATGGGTACTTCACAGATTTCTGTGGATGCTATGCGTCTACGTCTTCTCCCATTCACCTTGTGCGATATAGCCGAGAAGTGGCTTTATAACACAACCACACATTCCATTTCAAACTGGGAAGAATTCGTAAAAGCATTCCTTAAGAAATTCTACTCCAATCATAAAACAGCTCGAGTCCGTAGCGAAATAAATCAATTCACCCAGCTTCCAAATGAAACATTCTCGAAGTGTTTTGAACGCTTCAAGGATCTGTTAGTTCAATATCCACATCACGGAATCCCCAGATGGGATCTATGCCGAATCATATATGAGAGCATTAATCCTACCACAAAACAGACCTTTGAATCCATGTGTCAAGGCACTTTCATGACCAAAGATGATGGTGAAGCCTGGAGATTTTTGGAAGATGTCGCTGAAAGGTCTTTATAGTGGTAGGGTGTAAGTCAATCGTCTAGAGGTGGCAATAACCAATCTGATGTTTCCATAGGAGTTAGAGCTGAAATGTCAGCGATGCAAAAGAAACTCGAAACTATGGAAAATAAATTTTTAGCCGCTGCCCTAAATCAAATGTCACTCTCCAAAACTGTCTGTGGATGTTGTTCTGATCCATCACATCTCACGAAAGAATGTCCAATGAATTATCCATTTCAAGGTCATGAGCATATCAATTCTGCTTTCCAACAAAGACCTAGAAACGATCCATTTTCTTCCACATATAATCAGGGTTGGAGGAATCACCCTAACTTTGCTTGGAACCAATCATAAAATCAAAGCACGGTTCTAAACCAAAACAATTTCCAAAGGGCTCCTCCACCACAACAGAAACTACTTCAATTGAGTCAGCACCCCTACCAATCACAAAACTTCCAAAATCCGGTCCACACATCTGCACCATATGAGAATTCTTTGCAAATGGCCGGTACTGATAATTCCTCCGCACTCGAACGAACCTTGGATACTTTCATGAAACAATCCATCCAAGGGACAGCAAATATTCAATCTTCCTTCGATAATATAATGAAGATCATTGTCTCTCAAAATGAAAATATTAAATCGATGGAAGAACAAATTTCACGAATAAATGCCGAAATGAGTACGAGAGAGAAAGGGAAACTTCTAGCTCAACCTTTACCCAATCCTGGCTATTCACATCATGTGAATGCTATCACCATGTTAAGATCTGGAAGAGTGCTTGACAATCATGTTGGTGAGGAGATTGATAATAATGAAGAATCAATCGATGATATCCCGGCTGAGAATTTTCCTTCCACTTCCACTTCTAATTCTGACCCCAGTTCGTCTACCCCACCATTTTCTTCCGAGCCTATTCTTCATTTTCCCCAAGGCTCGACACCTCAGCACAGCTCTTCTAGTCCACCAAAAATAATCCCCACTCCTATTCTTAGATCGTTCCTACCCATACAATCTTCTCCAGTGTTGGACCCCGACCTTATTGCTCAAGCTCCTTACCCGAATCGGTTAAGGGGAAACAGATCAAGTCCACAAATGGAGAAGATCACTGAAATCTTGAAACAGGTTAACATCAACATCTCTCTTTTAGATGTTATCCAACAAGTCCCCACTTAAGCGAAAACTCTCAAAGACTTGTGCACTACAAAAAGGAAGACTCAAGTGCCAAAGAAGGTATTCATGTCAAAGACTGTAGACACAGCTTTCCCCCAGCAATTACCGAGGAAACGTAAGGATCCTGGCTATTCTACTATTTCCATTTCTATTGGGGATAAACACATTAACCGTGCTCTACTTGAACTTGGTGCAAGTGTTAACCTGCTTCCTTTCTCGGTTTACGAGCAGTTAGGGATCGGAGAGTTGAAACCAGCTCCTTGCACTCTCCAGATAGCTGACCGATCAATCACCAAACCTAGGGGTGAACTGGAGGATGTGTTAATAAAAATCAGGGAATTTGTATTCCCTGTGGACTTTATTGTACTTGATACACAGCCTGTAGCAAACCCACGGAACCAAATTCCGGTGATTCTTGGTCGCCCCTTTTTAGCCACTTCTAATGCTATCATCAACTGTTGTAATGGCTCTATGACCCTATCCTTCGGGAATAGGTCAATTGAGCTGAAAATTTACAAGTTGGGAAGTGTACCCTCCGAACCTACTGCTCAGGTCTGTTCTGTCGAATTAATGGATGTCGACAGCAGCGAATTTGACGATCCTCATGATACCGATCTAGACTCCTTTCATATGTTGTTGTTTGACCCAACTATGTATCATACACATACGGACTCTTCCACCGAGTTGTCCGGGTCAACAACTAACACTGATTATGAACTGTTTTTGGAGTATGAAGATCACCCGGTGCTTTGTAATGACATTATTCTTCGGGATATTGATGAGACTTTTGAGGAAATTTTCGCTGAAGAACTCGCATTTTTGAATGACACGGGTGTTGAGATGAATCCACCTCAATACAAAGAAACTGAACCTCCACCCCTTCTTCTGGACTATAAAGAGAATGCGAGTAATTCATCACAATCACTGAGTCGTCTCTCCAAAATGAGACGCAAACACATTCTTTCCCACCACTTATCTTTTCCCCACTTCTTCTTGGCTCTATTCAACTTGTTCTTCCACCAACCGATGCACTACATTGATAAAATTTTCGAATGGTTGGTGTTGACCTTCGGTCTTTGCAAAGCTTGGCATCGACCAATAATCTTGACCCCCTCTTATGATTTTCAAAGCTTAACATGGTTTAACTCAAGTTTGGGGAGGTATAATTTGGCTCTTGAAAAGAAATTGTTTTTTTACTCAAAATGATGAGCCAAAAATAAGTTTGGGGAAGGATTTTCACGATCATATTTATTGCCCCCATTAATAAATTTCCTCCCAGACTTACAGGTTTTTGAGATATAGCGGATGGCAACAGTGAGGACACTGTTGAAAACAAGTTTGGGGGAGGTTTATGCTTATTTTCGCATCATTTGCATATCACTTTGCATAAGCACAAAACATTCAAAACCTATAAAAAAATTTTAAAAAATTCAAAAGATAAAAATATTTAATATTTAATACATAAATAAGAGATTAGATAGTGAAAAATTACATCCAAAAGATTGGAAAAATTTAAGAAAACCAAGAAAATTAGAAGTTTTCTTAAACGAACTAGTAAAGTAGTTATGAGTCGTTGTCCCAAGGGTTAGTAAGATAAAGGAAGTCACTAATCTGAAGATAAAAATAAGTCTGAAAAATAGTTCCTATTCTGAAAGCCAAACATTTGAATGTTAATACCCTACTA
The DNA here is from genome assembly GCA_030015575.1 of Agapanthus africanus. Taxonomy (NCBI): domain Eukaryota; kingdom Viridiplantae; phylum Streptophyta; class Magnoliopsida; order Asparagales; family Amaryllidaceae; genus Agapanthus; species Agapanthus africanus. The sequence goes on along the minus strand of CM057338.1, from coordinate 107,068,648 downwards.
TTCGCACTTACACACGTCTTGAAGCTCGGGATAGTAGAGGATACCTTGAAATGCTCTTGTCTAAAAGCAAAAGTATGAAGGAAATAAAAAAATGAATAAAAAAATAAATGGTGAAGAAAAAAATGAACACTGGTTTTGTTATCGCCAAGGCAGCAATAAAAAATTATAGCGAGGGTGCTTCATCACTTAATGCCTTAAACCAACTGGTCTGGGAGTCACTGCTAAGCCTTAGATGGTGCAAGACGAGGAAAATACACCTAATAAGCAAGCACATGAGTAATCGGTCGGTTAGTACCTCAAGAAGTATTAACGGTCGCATGAAAAATGTGTAAGCAAATCCATATAAATATTCATCAAATTAAAAAGTACTGAGGCAGATGGACAAGAGTATGATAGCTTGAATTGAATTCTCCAGGTGTAGGGATGTTTATTACACACACGTAGGGTTATATGATCGATATTTGGAAGAAAGATAGGAATGAAGAATAAAGACGATATTTTATTGAGAGATGATGTGATTTCTAACATTTTTTCGTGACTATTAAGATAGGGCTCATGACAACCGAAAAGCTAGTATAGTTGGAAACTCTAATTTTCAAAGTCTTTCTTTTACAATTCTTATCTTTATATGTAATTTTCACGTTCTTCCTTTTATTATTGGATTTTATGGGTGCAATCCGCTGAAAACCCTCAGGAGACAACACTCCTCCTACTAGGGACACCTAGAGGTTTAAAGGCTTGTTACACGTGCTCAGTGCAATCGTGTTGCCTACGAAAGTGTGCTGGTTAGTTTTTCTTTTTCTTATATTTTCTCCTTCTCTTTCTAATAAAACATTTTGCTCGAGACGACCAAAAATAAGTTTGGAGGAATTTGATCAGTCGAAAATATTGCATTTTTAACACATCAATTTCCCTACCATTTGCACTCATCTAAATGCGTTCGGAATAAATATAGCACATATTAGCAAAACATCTGTAAAATACCAAATAACATGTGTTATATATTAAAACCGACATTTTGAGGGAAATTGAGTTTTTATAATTGCACGCATAATCTTTATATAGCGCAACACTTGTCTCGAGAATCTGTGCAGGAAATTCCAGGAAAAAAGCCGAAACTGTCAAAAATTCTGATAAAAATACGCCAAGTCTAAGACTTGAGATCTGGCAGTGAACTAAAGAGAATTATAAGATTCCAGATATCAGGAAACAGCACTAAAGCCAACATAAAGCAACTCAGGAAGTTTCAAGCACTAAAGCCATAAAAGAGCCGCGGATCCGCGGCCGAATGGCCCTTCCCGCGGAGGAACCGCGGCCACGTCAGCTTATCTTCAGCAGTTCTTCACTTCAGGTTTCTCAATTCAAGGTGAAAACTCATTCAAGCCACCGCAAATTCCAGAGATCTCCAGAAGCTTCTGTCCGAACAGCAAAGCTTTTTGTTCAATCTAAACACTTCCAAGCTTCTTAAGCAAGCCACATAACTACCTAAGCCTAGAAGCTTCTTCCTAACCTCTAAGTCTATTAAGGAAGCCAGCTCTAACTAACTAACTCTAGAACCTTCTACCTAACTACCAAGCTTGCAAGTGAAGCTAATCCTAACCTAGCTTCTTAAGGAAGCTAATCCTAATCAAGGCTATAAAAAGGACCCTAAGGCTTCACTTTCAAGGTTGTTGATTGTTGATCATTCCACATCATCCACCCACAAGTTGAGTGGCACAACTTACGCACCCAAACCCTAATCCAATCACCAAAGCCAAATTCAAGATCTTTGAGTACAAATCAAGCAAGAAGCCTTCAACCTTTTAGAAGCAACGCCGATCTTCAACCGAGCAAGTGATCCTCAAGACGATCCACGACTCACGGAGACGGTGCGGAGCTAAATCGACGATCGAGTTCTTTCCTCGAATCTTATAGATCTTGAGCGAATTGTAACAAAATTGTTGATTAATAGAAGGTGAAATTTCTTTATCTTACTTATCTCTATATTTGAGCATTATGATTAGATCTTGATTCTTGATTGTGTTCTTTGTTATAATGCTTGAGTAAAAACTCCGCTCGTGGAGGAGTCAAGAGAATAGATAGATGACGATGATTACAATCTTGAAACGATTCTTAATTCCTATAAGTTTTGTAAACTCTTGTAAATTGAATCATCGACAATCTAGTTTCGAGCGAGATACTTTCTTGAATGTTTTCGCTCGTAATTAGAGATCGACGATCGGTAATTCAATTTACTAGAGGCTAGCACTTAAATGATCATCAACGAATGGACAAAGGATGAGATGAAGAAACCCTAGTTCCTTCAAAAGATCCTTAAACCTCGTTGATCGGCATCGATCTAGCAACAAATCATTAATGGATAAGAAAACGTAATCACAAGTTTTCATCACTTCTATAGATTCAATCGATTCCTACGAGCCTCATTACAATTCTTGAAACCTAATTCGATTTGGATATCATCAATTCTTGATTCTTGATTTTTAATGTTCTTGATATTAGATCTAGATTTTGATAATTCTTGAAATTCACTTTTATAAATCTAGAATCGAATTGCCTTTTCTTTTCTCTTTAATTTTCAATTCATCTAAATCAATTATGATCGAATCACACTTTCCCTGCGGACGATCCGTATTCACTAACGCGCTACAATCGACACCGTTATTGATTGCAGTTAACAAAATTTCTTTGGTTGTGATTTCTATACATTTTCTAAACGTACACACCGAGAATCATTCAATCAGGGGGACTGCTGGGATCTGGCTCGGCCAGAGCATGGTAGGTGAGGGTGTGTGTGTGAGAGAGTGTGAGAATAGAAGCCAAGTCAAGAAAATCCCACCTCAAGTCAATATGCCCACTTCTTATCTCATCATTTTCTTATTTATTTTCAATTTAGAATTAACTAGAACCTTGAAAACAAGTGTAGAAAAGAGAACAAATAATAAATTTGTTATGAAGTTGTCATGGTTCATAATTATGTAATTAACCCATTCTCATTTGCAATTTGCACTAATTAAATGTATAAATGAAAGTTTAAAAATAATATTTAAAATAATTAATTAAGAAAAATATTTAATTTAAACTCGAAATTTATAGTGACCAATTAAATACCAAATACTAGCAATTATATAGCTAGAATAGGTATATTTAAGTCTATATTGAAAAATAACTATATCTTGGTTTTTACAGAAACACCAGTTATTTTACCGATTATCGGAAATCCACCTAAATGATTTTTTTCAGAACGTTACAATCTTCCCCCCTTAAAAAAATTCGGTCCCCGAATTTAAAATTTAACTACATGTACCCTCAAAGAGATGGGAATATTTCTTCCGCATCTCGTGCTCGGCTTCCCACGTGACTTTTTTCGCCGCTAGGGCCACGTCAAAGAACCTATACGGACGGTATAATCTTGGACCTCGGTTCTTTCACCTGCCGATCTAGAATGACTATCGGCTTCTTGGTGAAAGAAAGATCGCGCTCCAGCTGGATCTTCTAATGTTGTATCATGCGAGAGGGGTCATGAAGGTACTTACGGAGCATCGATACATGAAACACGGGGTGAACATCTAGAAAGCTGGGTGGAAGAGCCAAACGATAAGCAACTGCGCCGACTCGCTCGAGAATCACAAAGAACCCATATATCTGGAACTAAGCCTTCATTTTCTTTCTGAATCTCGACACGCCCTTCATCGAAGACACCTTCAAGAAACATGATCTACAACGACGAACTCAAGTCTGCGCCGACGTCGGTCTGCATTAGCTTTCTAACTGCTCTGGGCCGCTCTCATCCTATTTCGAATCGACTGGATCTCCTCGGTAATTTTGTGTACAATCTGTAGCCCTATAATACTGCTCTCACTGAGCTCTGTCCAACAAACGGGCGATCGACATCTCCTCCTATATAATATCTCGAAGGGTGCCATCTGAATCTTCTCCTAGAAGCTGTTATTATAGGAAAACTCTATCAAAGGCAAGTGGCGATCCTAATTACCACAAAAATCTAGAACGCAAGCTTGGAGCATATCTTTAAGAGTCTGAATAGTCCGCTCTGACTGACCGTCGGTCTGTGGATAGAAAACTGCACTGAAACTCAATCTGGTGCCCAAAGCCTCCTGGTGTTTCTGCCATAGTCGGCTGGTGAACTGGGTGCTTCTTTCGAACACAATACGAGTCGGAACTCCATGTAGTCGCACGATCTCATCAACATATATCTGAGCATACTGAACGAATCCGAAAATCGTCCTCACTGGCAGAAGGTGAGCTGCTTTCGTCAATCGGTCTACAATCACTCAAATGGAGCCATCCTCTCGACTTGTCCTAGATAGAACCACGATACAATCTATAGAAATTTATTCCCATTTCCACTCCGGAATGGGCAAAGGTTGTAATTTTCCTGCTGGCCTCTGATGCTCAGCCTTGACTTGCTGACAAGGTAGCATCCCGAAACAAAATATGTGACATCTCTCTTCATCCCTTCATACAAGTAGACTTCTCTCAAATCATGATACATCTTGGTGGAACCCGGATGAACACTATACACTAACTGATGCGCCTCTTCTAAGATATCGCGTCTCAATCCCTCGGAATCTGGCACACATAGTTGAGTCCTAATTCATAGCATTCCCTGATCATCAATCACGAACTCTGGATCTCTGCCCTGTCGAACTGCTCCATAATCTCTGACAATGAACGTCATTGGACTATGCCTCACGGATATGATTAAATAACTATGGATGTGCACGGACACCGACAAGTTGTGCCCCGGTCGACGTAACTCGAACTATACTCAGCTGTCATATAGTATCTACCAATCTGCCGTCGACTATCTCTGAACTGTGCTCAATAAGAAAAGCTACCTCTGGGCCTCCGACTCAAAGTATCTGCCACAACATTCTCCTTGCCCGGATGATAAAGAATCATCGCAGTCATATTCTTTCACTAGCTCCATCCATTTATGTTGTCTCAAATTCAGATCTTGCTGCTGAAAAAATGTACTTTAAACTCTTGTGGTCTGTGAATATCTGGTACGACTCGCCGTATAAGTAGTGTCTTCAAATCTTAAGTGTAAAAACCACTGCAGCCATTTCTAAGTCATGCGTGGAAAAATTCTGCTCGTTCTTCTTCAACTGCCGAGAAGCATAGCAATAACCAACAAAACCGCCTGATCCTAAAGGAAAAGATAATACTAGCGCCGTAATCAAACGAGTCTTCAACTGCTGAAAGCTCTGCTCGCATACCTTAGTCCAACGAAAAGAAACTCTCTTCTGGGTCACCCGGTCAACATTGCAGCTATATGCGAAAAATCCTGTACGAAATATCAATAGTATCCACCCAAAATCCAAAATGCTGCGAACCTCTGTCACTAATACAGGTCTGGGCCAGTGCTGAACGGCCTCGATCTTCTTCGGTTCCATACTTACCATCTCTTGTAACTACATGTCCCAAGAAGTCCACACTATCTAATCCGAAAGCACACGTGGATAATTTAGCAAATAGCCGGTGCTCCCTCAAGGTCTGCAACGAAATCCTCAATTACTGCCCAGGCTCCTCTCGGTTCCAAAAGTATATTGAATGTCATCAACAAATATGATAATAACTGATCAAGAAACGGCTTGAATATACGGTTCATCAAATCCATAAACGCTGCTGGGGCACTGGTGAGCTCGAACGACATCACCAAGACTCATAACGCCCGTGACGTGTGAAAAGCAGTCTTCGGAATATCATCCTCTCGAACCTGCAACTAATGGTAACCTGATCGCAAGTCAATTTTCGAGAAATGTCCCGCACCCTGGAGCCAATCAAATAAATCGTCGACGCAAGGTAGGGAATATCTATCCCGCACAATAACCCGATTCAACTGACGATAATCAATGCATCAACACAACTGTCGTCTTTCTTCTTGACGAACAGGACAGGAGCTCCCCAAAGTGACGCATTCGGACGAACAAGCCCTTAATTCAACAAATCTTGCAACTGATCCTTCAGTTCCTTAAGCTCCGCCAGGTCCATCCGATATGGCGGTATAGAAAAAGGCTCCGTGCCGGAAATCAAGTCAAAGCGGAACTAAATATCGCGCGCTGGCGACAACCTAAGCGACCCGTCAGGAAAACATCTGGAAACTCTCTCACAAACGGGACCTGGTCCAACGGGACCTCTGCGGCTCTAACATCACAAACATATGCCAAGAATTCCTGACATCCTTTCTCAAAAGCTGACTAGCTCGATAAGAAGAAATCAAACTGGGAAAGGCGATACTACGGTCTCCCCGAAAACAAAAAAGAACTGGCTTACCCGGAAAACTAAATATGACTGCCCCCTCACGGCAGTCCACGGACGCATAACAAGTGACTAACCAATCCATGCCCAGAAGAACATCAAGTCAAAACACATCGAGAAGAATCAAAATTGACAGAGGGATCCCTATCTCTGATACGAACAAAACAAACACGATTAAGAAACATATCAAGCGACAAAAGATCAGCCTACGGAAGAAATCATAACAAGCGGCTGATGTAGCAGGGACTACTATCGGCTAAACTTCGATACAAATTAGGTGGATACCATTTCAAATGATACCGGAAAGAAATACGTATCGGAAGAAAACACCGAACAAGTACATGTCACAACGGCGTCTATCTAACCGCCTCTGAGCTGGCCTACTCATACGAATCCGCTTCGGTCCAGAAACGACTGAAGTCTCAGAAATGTGCTCCTCCAACAGTAAAGCCGCGTCCATAGCAACGACATAAGTGCAAAAGGGCCTGGCGCTGATAGCAAGAAATAACTGCATGTCCAGTCTCCACACGAACCTCTTTATCCGTTTCTCTTCAGTGTCCACCGGGTAAGGAGCATATCGGACCGCTGAGTAAACTAAATGTCGTACTCGGACAATGTCATCCCTGAAGTCTTACGCAAGGACTCAAAACTACGAGCTCGGCATCTCGAACGCTCTCCCGAAAGGAAACAAGCAAGATTTACAGCTGTGCACTCAAGTCATAGGAAGTAAATCTGCAACTCGGCCTCTCTCGACTGACTCGCACCACGTCTGAGCAAGACCTTTTAGACGAAAATTCGCAAGCTCAACCCATATCTCGTCAGAACATCTTTGTGAACGACAATACAAGCCATCCTGTAGAGGTACGTCTATGGATCCTCCGCCGCATCTGTGCCGGTGAAAACTGGAGGCTTCAGCCTCAAAAACACCTGTAAGGATACGGGAAAAATCTCGGTAATAATAGAAACAGCTGCCTGAGCAGCAGGTGCAAACACAGTCCTTGAAATAGGAGGGACATCATCGGCACTTGGAGCCTGGCTAACATCAACTAACAATCCAACCATCAGTCACAAGTCCTAAATACTCGACTCCAGCCTAACATTCATCCTGGAAAAAAGGCGGACCACTCTGTCCCTGAGGGGTAGGCGTACCGCCCTGATCAGTCATCGTCTCAAATGAGTCTACTCTAATCTCATCCCCGGTGGCAGCCCTCTGGCCCTCGTAGTCTCTGGCAACATAGTGTCTAGAGCAAGAACAGGATTGATAGGAACATTGCGATCAAATCAAATGATTTCCAAAATCAAGGAAGGAAATACAAGCAAATATATATCCTAAGGTCACTTAGGCGGAGTACCGTATCGTAAGTATGCCGCGGAACATACACACGCTACGTCACTCTGCTTAAGTCACTTACTCCATCTACCAAGGGTCATCCTACACTCAGAAAGTTAAAACCCTACGCTCTGATACCAACTTTGTCACGACCCGAAGGTACGGAACGTGACTGGCACTTAAACTACGAAACGTCTCAAGGCGCAACGTAATCTAAGTAAGCCAAAGCCCAGAAAACTAAACCATTTAACAAATAGAGTGAAGGAAAACTTGTTTTAAAGCAAGTGGTTTTATCAAAATAAGTGGCATTAAACATTTAAAAACAACATCATATTTTCCTGAAAATTTCGGCAGAGTCTCCTTTGTAAATACTGGCCTCCAAACGGGTACAACACATGAAAATACATATGAATAATGAATAAAGGCATCCTCAAGCGGGAGCTAGCTCTTCGCCGATGGCGGAAACACAACCACGTGCACGTGTATATCAAAAGTGCACAATAAGCATCATGAAGCAAGAAATGAGAAAATAACACGTCGGCTCAAGTGAGCATCGACACAAAACACCACAAATACAAGTCTCACGAATCTCACTGTCTAGTCAAATATACAAGAGTAGATGGAGTATACTAGATACAAATAATATACATTATGAGATAACATATCCTCACAACCCACCTACGAGCAATGCCACAAGTCCAAGCAAAAGGAACAAAATGAGGAAGTGCGCCCGCCGCTACTGTACTGACGGGTCAGACCTGCAAAATACTGTGACACAACGGGGGTGGGTTGCCAATTCATGAATAATAAGTAACATCTAATAAGGCTTTCGTAAGTATGCACGCAATTTCATCACAGCCTACATATACTAATGTGATGCGATGCAGTAATATGTATGCAACATGAATACGTAATCAGTACGAGATCTGAATATGTTTAGTACGAGAAAATCTGTATTCTTATCTTAGTAAAACTTCTGTAATTTAACTGTAGTATCATCAATGAAATCAATAGAAATTCGTGTCAAGCATCGACACCAAATATGAATATCTCAATGTCTCGATATCTCAAGTCTCAATACCTCGATGTCTTAATGTATCAATATCTCAAATATCTTGGGCTCCGGCAATCCGGACTGGCCTATATCATCTAATCTCGGGCTCCGGCAATCCGGACTGGCCCATATCATCAAACCTCGAGACTAAGTCGGTATCCTCCGGATATCCGCCGCGTCACAAATAACCGGTCGGTAGTGCTCCCCTGCCGGGCTCAACGCCATCATCTGCGACCATCTTGCCCCGGGATACCGCACCGGGTCCACCATGCACCCGCATACGGTTCATCCTCCTCCTCGAATCGTGTGTATGATACCGCTCAAGAACTGAGAAAACCCATGGTGGACACCACGCACATCATATCGCGAGAAACCCGCAACTTACATTTTTAAAATGGTAATACGTTCTTAAAATCCTTGCGGTTTCTCCAAAATCCATAAATCTCATAAATGCTGAAATCCTCGAGAAGAATCACAATATGTAAACATGTCGGTGATGATGGATGTCTATGATACGATAATATATATCATGCGAAGTACGGCCAGAAGCTATTCATGAATCATGATGCAACGAAGTATGTATATATGACTAACAATCCTGTGTATCCATCCTGATGAAATGACTATACAAGTACAAGTTTACAGATCAGATATGATGCAATGCACAGATAATGATTCTAGGTAAGTTCTATAGTGTTCGTGACATAGTAATTACCAAAAGTGTGTGTGTTCGCATGAATAGTGCACGCGCATCAGGAACCAATGGTAATGGTGCAAGTGTCCTATGAGATGATGTCATAAATATATATATATATATATATATATATATAACGATGCAATACGATGAAATGGCTAACTAGGAAACTATACATATAATGCAAGTATTTCAAGTAATACTAAACCATCGGGTACCTCGCGCCATTCAGAAGATCCCCCATAGATGTGTACATCTACTCACCGGGACGTCTCGGCTAATCTGATCCGATCTCAGCTTTATCTTTCCGCGCCACGTCCGATACCTCTGCACCCGATCCTAGAATCGCACACAAGCAATTAAGAAAATAAATGTATGAATAGTCGCGGAAACAAATGACACAAGTCAATCACACGCACAACAAGACGCGCACACACTTGGTGCACAAACACGCTCGCGACGACGCCATAACCCACGACTAGAATTTGTTCCCCGCCGAAACACGGAGACGCGACCGCGCAGGTCCATCTTGCCTGAATTTCGGGGCAGATGCTAATTGGTGATATCCGTCCACCTCTCCGAAGATTCCAAGTTGATTTATGGCACCATGTATTGAAGGTTTAGACGGATGTGGCCGATATAGCAGACTTCGTCAGATTCCCCCTCGTTGAGGGGTTTTTGATTGTGGAGACGCTCTTCCCTGCAGGCGCAAGCCCCTGCAGTTAATTACGCTACCGCATCGCGGTAACTACTTTCTCCTTCTCCAGATGGTCACTTCGTGTCATGGGTGTTTGTTTTGTTTTTGGTTGCCCGTGGATTGTATACGGAGACTAATTTATGTTGTCGCCCGTAGGACATGGATTAGTCTAAATCCATATTTTCTTAGATTTGGGTTTGGGGGTTGGGTTTAAGAATACGTTAGTCTCATTTGAGACTAAAATCAACTTAAACGTTAGTTAAGGATACGTTAGTCTAATTTTAGACTAACATCGACTTAACAGAATCATTTAGATCCAACAAAAGAGCATTTGAGCTTTATTGCTTAGTTTAGGGACATTGCGGTCGATTAGTTTAGGGACATTACGGTCCAATGTTAGTTCAAGGACATCTCGGTCCGATGTTAGTTTAAGGACATCTCGGTACATGGGTTTTAAAGGACCCCACAGTCCGAGGTTAAGGACATCATAGTCCGTGGGTTTTTAACGACCCCACAGTCCGAGATTAAGGACATCATAGTCCATGGGTTTTTAAGGACCCCACAGTCCGAGGTTAAGGACATCACAGTCCGTGGGTTTTTAAGGACCCCACAGTCCGAGGTTAAGGACATCATAGTCCGTGGGTTTTAAAGGACCCCATAGTCCAGTTTAAAGACGTCATAGTCTGTAAAATGTATGGTTGTCGGGACCCGTCGCCTCTCTGAAGACGTTGAAGGATTACAACGACATATATCAGAGGGGTTCAGAGATGTACCCTCGAACCAATTTTGGTTGGTAGATCTGTAGTGCAATTTAGAACTACGATCTGTTAAAATGTTTATGAGCAGATGGGCTCAATTAATATGAGTTGAGGACTTATGGCCAATCTTGGGCTAAGTCCAATCAGGTCAAAATGTTTAACATTTTTATTTTTGGGCTGTTGAGCCTTTATTTGGGCTTGGCCCTGACAGTGTTAATGTCTTTGTTGGATGATGAGCATTCCTCATAGCCTTAGGCTTATTAAAGAACAATTTATGTTCCATCAGCGCAACACGTGGTTTGCTTGGCTCTTTCCGCCAGTCAAAGAGCGCAATGCGCTTCTGCCGAACAGCGCACACGTGAGGGACACGTGTCGCGCTTGGCGCTGAGCGCCAGATGATGAGCGCATTGCGCCAGTTTATGAGCGCATTGCGCTAGTAGTTTAATGACGCACACGTGATTGACACGTGGTACGCCTGGCGCTGAGCGCCAGCCCATGAGCGCAGTGCGCTATTTCAAGAGTGCAAAGCAACACGTGTCGCGCTCGGCGCTGAGCGCCAATCTAAGAGCGCAGAAGCGCAGTTCAAGAGCGCAAAGGGCAGTTCCAGAGCGCAAAGGCGCATATGATCAATTTTTTGATCTAAAAAAGAGACTTTGTCTCAAGATTCTAAGAACAAAAGTTCTTCAATCTCTTATGTTGATGAAAGGCTTTGCCTTTATGGATCTATGATCTGTGAGAAAGAACTAAATTCTTCTTTTATTTTATGATGAGATCTTTTTGATCACTCTGTGAAAGACTTTTTGTCTTTGTAGATCTATGATCTTTTAAAGAAGTGAATCCTTCTTTTTAAATTATGGGATGATTTCATCTCTATGTTCATCATCATCATTTTTTTACCTTGAAGAAAGTTTTCTTCTTCTAAGAGCTTGCACTTTTTCTTTGAATTTCTCAAAGTTTATCAGGAGGTTTATCTCTATACTTCTGTATATCTTTCTCTCTTTTAAACTTGAAGTCTAGGGGCCTTTATATAGGGAAAGCTGATCAATTCAATCAGTTAAGGAGATCTTTTCTCTAATTGATTTGTGGAATTTTCCATCGTTGGATTTTTAATCCAAGGGCTTTTGATTTACAGAAGGAAATCTTCTTGTTTTTAATAAGATTGGGAAATCTTCTAAACAGAATTTATTCTGTATTTTTCGTGATTTTTAATCACCATTGGATCATTGATCCAACGGTGCTCTGCTTTACAGAGCACAATCTGGCTATTTGGAAAGATTTTTAGAAATCTTTTCTTAACAGAATTTAATTCTGATCAATTAATGATTTATCATTATTATTAGATCTTTGATCTAACGGTGGGGAGCTTTTAGTTCCAGCGCTAGCGCACCCATGCTTTCCATGTGGTGCGCTGCTTAGGGTGTAGCACACATTGCGCTAGCGCACCCATGTTTGACACGTGGTGCGCTGCTTAGAGCGCAGCACACCTAGCGCTAGTGCACTCGTGCTTTGCATGTGGTGCACTGCTTAGAGCGCAGCGCACCTAGCGCTAGCGCACGTATGCTTTGCACGTAGTGCGCTGCCTAGGGCACAGCGCACTTGGCGCTGCATCTGAAGCGTTGCTTCAATTCAAAATTTAAATTTCAAACAGATCTTTGCTCTGATTGGGGGAAACAAATCCCCTCCCACCATTGCGCTCACGTGGCCTATATGTGAATGCAACGGTGGCAGCATCTGCGCCCTTAGATCAACTCAGAAGTTGAAAAGGCATTTCAATGCCTATAAATAGGACCCTTGGCCCTCTGAGATGACCATTGTTCATCTTCTTCCTTCTGAGAATTATTATTCTCTTGCAGAGCATAGGTCTTTGGCTTAAGAACTTTCTTAAGGACAGAACTCTGTCAAAATTTAAGTAAAGTTTAAAACTTTTAATAATCTAGGGTTTCACCCATTAACAGAGCTTTGCTCTCCATAGATCTTAGATCTAAAAAAAATGTTATTAGGGTTTCCTATAACAGAGCTTTGCTCTTCATAGATCTTAGATCTAAAGAAAACCTTTTGAGGATTCTTGACCCATTAATAGAGCTTTGCTCTTTTGAACAATGAAGATTTGTTAATCTCTTATGAAGAACTCACAGAGTTTGTTCATAGATCTTGGAGATCTCAGAATTTTATTTCATGTATATAAAAAATTGATTTAAATTTTTTTTCTGATGGGTTTTTTCCATCATCTTTACAGAGCCAGGCTCTTGAGGAATTTTTATTCCTTCATCATTAGAACTTGACAGGTGTCGTTCTGTCACAGAGCACTGCTCTCAAGGGAAGATTTACTTCTTAGCCCGAGGGATTTCTCATTAAATGAGAATCAATTGAGTATTTCCTCATTTAATTGACAGTCTCATCAAATGATGAGGCTGTCTTATTAATGATGAACTGTCATCTAGATTTTGTGGGTCCCCCTTTGGTCCCCTTTTTACTGGATTACAGTGTGGTACGAATTTTAAAGTACCAAGTGTCAGAGTTTAAATTATAGCACTGAGGGTTGACTTTTGTTCTTTTTCGCGCAGGTGACATATCTTTCGACACTTCTTTTCCGTTCGTCTGCTCAGAAGGCAGATTTCCTGAGACGCCCGTAGACCGAGAGGTTCTTGCGCTGATCAAGGACCATGACCCGGAGCATAAGAATATTCACCTATGTGGTACATGGTATGATCAAATTATCAGAGGCCGCCGGAGCTTTTCTTGTGCGACAACCTCGGAGCCTATCTCTGCGATCCCTTATGCAGATGCACCCCCCGATCAATTATACTATAGAGGAGGTAAAATTGGACTTCAGAAGGTCTCCTTCGGCCTTCTATTGCCACAGTACTCGTGCAGCCGCCGGTGGCTTTGGACACCCTAGGGCGGCGCATATGTCAGGGCGAGTCGCGCCCTTGGGAACAGCCCTACAACATCGGACTAACTCCCCGTCATCCGGCTGGATACTTACAATAGGCCCGATATATCTTATTGGCAAAGAAATCACAGCCGCTGAAGCTTGGCTTGTACCCTGCGATCTACGCTTCCTTGTTCTAGTATTCTGCACCTCCCACATGGTGGATCAAAGCATTTTTAGAGCAGTGGAACATTCCGACCCACACCTTCCTCTTATTGGATCAAGAGGTCTCCATTTCCTTGGAGGAATTTGCCGAGGTTTCTGGTTTACCAGTTAGGGGGAGCACTACGAGGAGCTGCTTCCTCCGGATGAGTATGTTTTTTCCACCAAGTCAGTGGTAATGGGTCTTACCCCAGAAAACGCCATTCAGCACCAGTTCCCAAGTCTGATAAAGGTGTTGAATATGTATGAGAGTCTCTTTCTTGAATCCGGAAGCTGGGGGGGTCGACTTTGCGGACTTCATTGCCATTTTTCTTCGCCCAGAAATTGTCGCGACAAGGTGAAAAGTTTGCTAAACATAATGATCCTTTCGTCTTCGGCTGGATCGTCGGTCAATATTGGAAGCCGATCAAAAGGATTTCTTTCTTCCCGATGTCGCGATCGTTCCCCTGTCAGAAATCGCCGCTCCGGGCATTGATGAGGAAGCGTTCTTTCTTGGGTTCCTCGGTTTATGGTTAAGCTGGTTCGCGCTTTCTATGCACCCTCGTTACATGAGGCTTTCTGTCTTCTACCCTGCGCATCGAATAGTTGCCGGAATACAAGTGGCCATCGGGATCGCTAGGTTAGCCCACCTATATCACGGCCTCAGCTTGGCAGCGGATACTACTGAGCCACGGGTGCAGCTTGCCAACTTCTCAATGCATTATTTCACCTCATGGCTCGAGTTGCACGTGCTTGGGGTCTTCAGTATCCATAAAAGACCCTCCTTTTATGACAGATGCAATTTACCTCGGATAATGCGGCTGGTCGACGCCTCCATCGTAAGTCTGTCACCGCAGGAAGCTAAAGGTGTGCTCCTTCGTCCGTGCACGGTTGGAGATGGTATGTCTTTCGCTGACAAAGTCTTGACCATCGGCCAGGAAACTTCAAAAGCGGTGCTGCCATTGCAAGACATTTTTAAAGACGGGGCCTCTGTGTTGAAAGATCGGGATATTCTTCATCTGTACTCCATCAGGCCGGGCTTTCTCGTATTCAGGCAAAATGATGCGGCGTTATTCATGAGATACAACCCGCATCGTTTCGCCCAGCAGCTGAGTTACAATCAGGGTGTCCCACTTGAGGCTTTCTTGGCAGAACCTGCTGCTACCGAAGAAGGAATGCGGAGCGCGCTGCATCATTTTATTCGCCTGAACACAGGGTCCCACTTCTTTATCAGCGAACCGAGCTATATTCCGAAGGCCCTGAATGTGCATGTGGCCTGGTATCAGCATTCAATGGGTGTCGTCATCAGGAAGGAGAAGCGATTGCTGCTTGGTCGCAAGGGTACCGCTCCGGCCGGTAATCCAAGCGTTCCTCTAAAGCGACAGACCATTGTCCGTCCCCCCTTAAGAGAAGTTGCTGCGGTCAAGGTCCCGCATGATAGGCCTGAGCTTCCGATACCCCGTGCTCCAGTGGAAGCGGTGACCGTAGCGTCCCCCGAGTCTGGCGTGGGTTCAGATATCAGGACTCGTCATCCCAAGGTGCCCACCAAGCGTAAGCTTATGCTAGCGGCGACCGGAGCTCGCTCGTAGAAGAGGAAGAAGAAGTCGATCCTCTCTGCCGATGTTGTATTTGGTCAGGAGCCTCATGCTCCTTATAGTGAGGGCTTGGGCGAATATAGGACCAACGAGGGCCTATTCGTAGCGCCGGATGATACGGATCTGGAGGCTGCTATTGCAGCTTCTGTACGATCAGCAAGCCACAAAGCAGGAATGATCTTCCTTACTGAGCAGGTAATCGTTAGTTGCATCTTTTCTGCCGTTACATATTCTTCTATTATCTGCCTTGACTAACAACTCATTTTTAACAGGCATTTCCACTGAAGAAGCTCTCGCGGCTTCCCTCAAGACCTTTGAGGAGGAGGAGAGGATTCGCGCTTTACTGGGTGTTGGTATATTTCGGCTCATTGCGCCTTCATTCGCCTTTCTTATGGAAAATCTGACTCCTTTTAGCTTATTGCAGGGACTATAATGCCAACCCCACAAGATGATGCGGAGATGCTTCCAGGGCCGACTATCGAAGTCCCGGCCTCCTCAACACTGCCGAAAGAAGCTTTACTTAAGCGACCGATGACGGATGCTATAACGGCTCCAGAGGTAGTTCTTGGAGTGGATGATGACATCCAATTTACGGAGGTTTTGAGAAGATCCGCTCTTACGGACCGGGCTGAAAGGAAGCGTAGAATGCGCGCGGTAAGGGAGCGTAGCGCCGCCTTGGCTGCGGGTGTAGGTTCAAGCGCTACTATCCCTGCCCCTACTCCTTCAGAGGATGCTTCGGCCGCCTTGTCTACAGCCCACAGACAGGCAGCACGTGCGGCTCGGGAAGCAGTCGAAAGACCGACCCAAGGTACCGTAATATTGAGTTCCTTTATCAAAGTTTCAATTTTCAGATTCTCATATATCCTATCCTGCAGAGCCGAGTCTTGATGAAGTAGCTGTGGGTGAGATGGCTGCAATCGCCGAACTTGAGGTAGCGGTAGGTGCGATGGCTGAAATAGCCGAGCCTGAGATAGCGGTAGGTGAGATGGCTGCAATCGCCGAGCCTGAGGTAGCGGTAGGTGAGATGGCTGCAATCGCTGAGCCTGAGGTAGCCACTCTTTCTCAAGAGTCTGGCACTGTCCCAATCGCCACTCTTTCCCCTTGCGGCTCTTTGCTGTTGCCGGGCGTTGCGAGTGTCACGACGATTCTCGTGGAGTCGGGGGATGAAGTTACGGGCGGCGAGACCATTCCGATGGGAGAGGGTGAAGCAGCCGCTGCACCCAGTGACGCCCTTGTCACGGTTTCAACTGGCGACTCACCAGGTAGATTTTGGGTTATTGCTTTCTCCTTCATTCTGTAATCCCTTTCAATCTCTTTTGACAGCGTTTCTCTTATTTCTAATGTAGGTGTGGTGAGCGTTGAGGTTGTGCCACCCGAGAAAACATCTCCAGTTGTTACTTTGACGGTGACCGCCCCTTTGCCTTCTCTCGTACCCTCTCAAATGCTGGAAGGTATGGATTTGTGACCCATCAGTTTCATTGTAGGCAGTATACTTTATGTACTGACATTGCATTATTACATCCTTGCAGGAGTCCTTTTTGATCACCTGTATCAGGGTTGCACCCATATTTCTCCTTCCAGTCAGAGGTTGCCTCTTCTAGCGGAGCTGGTGAGTACAGCCTTTAGCTAACGTCTTTTCTTTTCTTTTACGGGCAGTAAAATCGTTTCTAATTCTTCTTTGTTTTAATTATAGCCCTACAGATCGAAGGAGGAGACGAAAGAACAGTTGCAGCACCGGTACTCCCGGTCTTGCCACCTGCTGCAGCCGGTATAGTAAACTCCGTTGTTCATGAACCTCCTTTATTTCTTGAACCGTTATTTGACTGTGATTTGCTTTGTAGCTATGATACCGACTTCAGCACCATTCGAATCTTGAGTCATAATGCTAGTAGGCCCCTTTTCTCGACGTCCCTCTTCAAAAGGCATTGTGAATAGTCTACGCATGTTGATTGATCACCTCGAGGAGCTTGACGCGGAGACTCCTGCCCTTGCTGCAGATTTGCTGCTGAGGTTAATCCCATGCTGACGACGCTCGTGCACTTTCATGGTGAAGGTGTCGTAGAGTCCTGGGTTAGTCACTGCAGAAAGATCGAGGCCTGTCTGCATGAGCTCGAGTTTGGATGTCCTGCCCCCGCGGTCTTGGCTGTGAACTCCCAACGGGCTGCATGGGTCGAGGAGAGCACTCCCTACCTCCGCCATCTTGAACAGGAAGCAGCCTTGAGAAATAAGGAGCGCGAGGAGACTTCAAGCGAATCTGCCCAGCTGCATGCTCAGGTTGACGCAAATGTCGTACAGCTGAAAGTTATCTTCGAAAGCCTTCTACGATGTATTTCTGACGGGCTAAAACTGAGGCAGAAGCTCGACCTTATTGAGCAGGGTGCGCAGAGTCGCGGGGCAGCTCAGCGGGCCGTTGATGAGCAGCTTTCATCTTACTTGCAGCAACGAGCTCAGGTTGAAGCAGAGTTGGCCGCGGCAGCTGACCGTGAAAAGGGGTTGAGGGGAGTGCGCGAGCAACTGATTGGTCTGTTGAAAATGCTCCCCTCCCAATAGTTGTTTTTGCACCATTTGTAATTTTTGAATGAAATGTATCCATTTTTTTTATCATCTCATATGATGTAAATTGTACTCAATTTGTCTTTATAAATAAAAGATACATTTCTGTCGCACTATCTTGTGTTATCTCTTGCTTTCTTGTCTTTTCTATGTTGCTGGCATATCGCCTTTAGCAAGCGTAGTTTGTAGATGATAGAGAACATTCCGTCTTGAACTCTTTGAGAGGTAGCGATGGCTTAGGAAGCGGCTTAAGATCTTCTGCCTGAGGCTTTTCAACTTTATGAACCGTGAGGGTCTCATAAAGACTTTTCTCCCTATGGGTCGAGAGGATCTCGTAGGTGTATTTTCTCCTTACGAATCATGAGGATTCCTAAGTGTGCTTTCTCTTGAGAGTCATAAGGATCTCACAAGTGAATTTTCCCTCTTACAAGTCGAGAAGACTCGTAAGTGGTTGTTTCCCTCCTTATCGAAATTCGACTTTGGAGAGTGTGGCCCATGAATAGTATTCAAGCGCTTATCTTAGACTTACAGGGCCCCAGTGCTTAGGAAACAGTTTTTTTTTACTGCCTAAGGCTTTTCCCTACGAGTCGAGACGAATCGAGAAGTTCTCGCAAAGACACTAATTTCCTCACAAGTCGAGACGAGTCAAGAAGTTCTCGCAAGAATGTCCTAATGTCACAGTTAACCTCTGCTCTTTACGACAGAGGTCCGTTAAGGTCTGTGGTACTAGGGTTTTTCCCATCGTAACGTCGCGTTGACTGATGTATCCCTCGATAGGCAATCTTGCTGTTCGAGTAGCCTTGCGACTGTCGTGTCTCTGATCCCTTCGGGGGCTGGACAAGACGTCTTCAAGCAATCTTCCTAGGCAGTTTGACCGTCGGAAGAGCAAGCGTTAGGAATTTTGCCATGCCGCTTTTTACTTGAGGTTGGGCTCATTTTGGGGAGCCCCGATGAGTCATAACCACTCCGCGCTGGTGTGGGATGATCTCCGATATTTTTTCAGGTTTTATTTGAGTTGCCATCAAGACCCTAAAGCTAGGAATTTGGCATTTGCTTCGTTTGCTGGCATTGCGTCTGCTGTATCGAGACGAATGTCATGGTTGTCTCTAGGTTGTTGGTGAACCGTCGAGGTTTAGAACTAGGGATTTTTCCATAGCTCCATTGTTTGATTGTCGCGTCTGAATCCTGCTGAAGGAAGAACGCTTTGGTGACATCTCGTCTGCTGTATCGAGATGAACGTCGAGGTGGTGACCACTTCGCGCTGGTGTGGGATGAACTCCGATAGTCTTTCAGGTTTTATATGAGTTGTCGTCAAGACCCTGAAGCTAGGAATTTGTCCTTCGCTTCGTTTGCTTTGGTGTGTCAGAATCCTGTTGGAGGAAGGACGCTATAGTGACATCTCGTCTGCTGTATCGAGACGAACGTCGAGGTGGTGACCACTCCGCGCTGGTATGGGATGATCTCCGATAGTCTTTCAGGTTTTATATAAGTTGCCGTCAAGACCCTGAAGCTAGGAATATTGCCTTTGCTTCGTTTTCTGGCATTGCGTCTGCTGTATCGAGAGGAACGTCGAGGTGGTGACCACTTCGCGCTGGTGCGGGATGATCTCCGATAGTCTTTTAGGTTTTATATGAGTTGTCTTCAAGACCATAAAGCTAGGAATTTGGCCTTTGCTTCGTTTGCTGGCATTGTGTCCGCTGTATCGAGAGGAATGCTGAGGTGGAGCTGGGATTTTTCCATCACTCCGCTTTGTTTTGACCGTGAGGTCTTTCGTCGACGTTGCATCTGCATCCTGCTGGACTGCGAAGGAACGCCATTGTTGACATTGCGTCTGGTGTAACGAGACGAATGCTGAGATGATCTCCAGGCTGTTTATGAACCGTTGAGACTTGGCTCTCTTTCAGATGGAGCCTGGGGGGAAGGTATGGTTCCCTCTTTGTTTGTGTCCCTGGATTGTACACAAGGATCGATGTGATCTCACCTGTAGGGCAAAAAGTTTCACTTTTTCATTTTTTTTATTTCTTTCCGCAATGCTCTATCATTTCAGCTTTTTATATCGCGAAAATCGTGATTGCCCAATAATTTCGGCTATTTTTCGCGGTGCCCAATCATTTTAGCTATTTGTTTTATTTTTACTCGCTGCTTTTTATTATGAGTTGCCCAACCATTTCGACTATTTGTATGCATATATTTTTACTTGCTGATTTTGTTGCAAGTTGCCCCATCATTTCGGCTATTTCATATGCATTTGCCCCGCTGTGAGTTTAGGATTTGATACCGATTTAGGCATCAGCATCGCTACAACTGGGACATTACCAGGAGCGAATCATCATTTGCCTTTGTCGATGTCGAACAAAGGTGGCTTAGTGAATAGGGTTAGGATCCTGTCGACTAAGGCTTTTAACTTTACGAGCCGTAAGGGTCTCATAAAGGTATTTCTCTCTACGAGTCGTGAGGATCTCGTAGGTGCGTCTTCTCCTTAAGAATCGTGAGGAGTCTTAATTGTATGGTCTCTTATAAGTAGTAAGGATCTTACAAGAGTGTTTTTTCTTATAAGTCGAGAGGACTTACAAGTGTCTTTTGCCATATGAGCATATCCCCAGTCTCTGGTGGGACTTTATTAGGGAAATACTTGTTCGCGCCCGTGGATTGTATACAAGGGTCGATATCGAGACGCTTGTAGGGTAAAATTGGAGGTTGTAATGGCTTAAGAACAGGTTCAGATCCCTGTAGCTTAAGGCTTTTGAATCTTATGAGCTGTGAGGGTCTCATAAGAGAGTTTTCCTTACGAGTCGTGAGGATCTCATAAGTGTAATTTCTCCTTAGGAATCGTAAGGATCCCTAAGTGTGTTTCTCCTTTGTGAGTCGTAAGGATCTCACACAGGTATTTCTCTTTACAGGTTCGAGAGGACCTTGCAAGTGTCTTTTGACGAGATTGCGCCCTTTCGGGTTTTCATAAAACTCGCTGGTAGTCCCGCTGTTTTTACTCACAGAGCCCTTTCGAGTTTTCATCCGTGCCCATCTTGCTTATGGACATACCGTTTTTTTAGCCTTGGGATACTGTGATCCATAGTAGTTTATCGACGTTTCGGTAAACGGCCAGTTTTAGGACATAGTGGTCCATCGTTGCTATATTTAAGGCAAATTTCTAGTTTAGGACATAGTGGTCCATCGTTAGTTTAACAACGTTTCGGTCCGTAGCCAGTTTTAGGACATAGCGGTCCATCGTTAGTTTAAAGACGTTTCGGTCTGCATCCAGTTTTAGGATATAGCGGTCCATCATTAGTTTAAAGATGTTTCTGTCCGCAGCCAGTTTTAGGACATAGCGGTCCATCGTTAGTTTAAAGACGTTTCGGTCCTAGGTCCGAGATTTTTCAGGCAACGTACGATTACGCAGCTAGATTTTCTCGCAAATCTTCGCATCTTTTGTGTCGGAGGCGGATTCCTTGAGGAGAGGGCCGAGGGAGATTTCTTCGTCAGAGTCGCTTCCAAAGGTGATATCTTGCGATCCCTTGGGGTCGGCATGTGACAGTTGCCGGCGGCTCTTTTGCATTCATCTGTCGTGCTTTTCTGTTCCCGACAAGCCTTGCGCTTCACTCGTTGAATGTGTTGTCGGTGTGCAACATATTGCTGCCACTAGTTTTTAAAGGCTATGCACTCCTCGGTAGGGTGTGCAATCCTCTGATGGTATAAACAGAAGTTAGGGTGTGCGTCCGCTTCATCAAGATGTATCCCGCCAGGAGAATTTCCTTTGAAAGAGGGCAACTTTATTCCCATTGACAGGGCCCTAGCAAATCGTTTCATTACTTTAAGCTTGCTTTTGCTGGCGGTAGAGATGCTTTGGTCCGGTTGGGGTGCCTCGACCTTTCCATCCAGTCGTCGGCATTTGGATTTTTCAAATATGGCCATTTCGCGCTCTCGATCGGCTTTGCTTTTTAGAAGAGCTTCATTCAGGAATGCATCAATCATTTCGTCTGATGACCCTAGAAGTTTCAGCTCAGGATCTGCCCCCAATTTCTTTGCGTCAGGAGCTTCTTCACCGTTAATCAACGAATGAGAGATCACGTGGCAGCTTGCCACATAATTCTCAGGTTCATCCGACAAGTCTTCTCCATTGTCGTCATCTCCGTCCTTAAGGACGTGGCTGAGAAATTCTTTGAGTGTGATTGGGGCCCGCGCCTTCTGGTTATATTCTTCCAGCGCGTCAATCTGCTTTTGCAGGTCCGTGCGCTTGTCATCAAGCTTCACAGGCTTTTTGGTCTTCTTCTTCTTTTTCGAAGACTTTGACGGCTGGGTGCGAGCGCTTTGACTATCATCACCATTTTTTGTAGTTGGGCGCGGTTTCAGCATTCCCTCGATGATCTCGGGTTCCAGTGGATTTTTCCACCTGATTGCCAGGCATGTTTGGAGATCCTTCAGCATTCTTTTCGTTTTTGCCGAAAGAACAACTTCCCATGGGGCTTCCCTTGTGAATGAACACGATGCCCCTGGCATGTCCACTTTTTTAGGGGCGTGAGGTTGTAGCGGGTTCACCTTCTAATTTTCGGATAATGCGAACTTGCCTTGTTGGTATTGGTCCTCAATCCAGCCTTTGAAGATGAAGCAATCTTCGATTGGATGGCTTACTGCTTGGTGGTACGGGCAGTAATTAGGATTGTTGATATTGCCTGGCTGCAACGGACGTTTTGGATCCGGCAGATTGATAAGTCTGTTGCGCACTGCCAGCTCGAACAGTCTCCTCGTTTTATCCCGGGGAAACGAGTAAGGACGTCCCAGTCTCTCCTCGAGGGATGGGCGTGGATGCACGTTGTTTTGGCGAACAACCGACTTTAAGTTCCTCGGTTGTTGTTGAGTGTTGGCAACGAAGGTTGCTTTCCCTTTCCCTTTTT
Organism: Agapanthus africanus; assembly: GCA_030015575.1. Taxonomy (NCBI): domain Eukaryota; kingdom Viridiplantae; phylum Streptophyta; class Magnoliopsida; order Asparagales; family Amaryllidaceae; genus Agapanthus; species Agapanthus africanus. The sequence goes on along the minus strand of CM057338.1, from coordinate 107,045,726 downwards.
CGTTTCGAGGCTCCGACTTCGAAGAGGAAGGCCTGTGGTCCATCTGGTCCATTTGGGCAGGCTTATCAATCAAGGCCTGGAAAGTGGGCGTCTTGAAAAACATCATGAATTGGGAAATGGTCGCCTGAGGGTCGAGAGTACCCACGAACATGCCTACCGCGGGAGCCTCTTCGATGCGCTGCTCGCATTTTGACCATAAGTTCTGCCACTGTATCGTGTACTGAACCCATGTTTCTCCAGGTTTCACCCTGGAATTAATTAGTGCGGTAATCGGAGTATGCTCGCTAGTGCTTGCGAATCTTTGTGTGAACAACAGTTCCATTTCTGCAAATGTCTTGACAGAGTCATTCGGGAGTTTAGAATACCATTCGAATGTTGTCTCTGACAAGCTGCCAACGAACTAGTGAAGTAGCAGTTTATCGTCACCCCCAGTGTCGCCACATAGAGCCCTGAACTGGGCGACATGCTGGTGGGGATTGCTCGTCCCTTTATATACATGGAACTTAGGAATCATGTATCCTGGCGGATACTTGATCTGATCGTACCATCCCGGATATGGTCTCCCAGTTCTGACGACTTAGCCAGTTGCTTCATTTGCTTGATGAACCCGTATTTGCTGAGCAATATAATCATCCAGGGCAGCTTTTGAGATGGTCTCCTCTTTGGTTGCTGAACAAGCCGGAAGGGGATTTGACATCTCCGTTCGGTCATCTTCGAGTTTAATCGGAGGATCTTCAGCTGGAGGGTCCGACTAGATCATCATGCCCACCATATCTTGGAATAGAAGGGTTATTTATTTTATGTTGGCATCTTGTTCCGCTGCCTCTTTGTCCTTCTTCTCGAGAATTCTGCGAAGGAACTCAGCATCAGTTTCTTGTTCCTGACGCTATTCTGAGGTCTCCGGATTATCTTTCGGCCCCGTGAGTGCGGCCATTGCAGTTAGCATTTCCTGAAGTTTTTGCCGTTGCTGCTCCTGAGCCTTTGTTATCGATCGAGTAAGTGGTCGATGACCCGTGGAAGCACGGCTTTCCTCTTTTCCGGAGGCCATATAAACGGTATGTGTTACCATGCCTCCAAACTTAGGGCGTTTAGATTCAGCGTCCTTGCGGTTCGCCGCGGTCACAGGGGCTTTCTCCGGCCTCCTTCTCTTGTGAACGGTTGAAGTTGAGGGAGCCATTGCAGCGGGCACCTAGACGGATGACATCTTCTGTGGTACCACGAGATGGCTTTTTTCTTGCCTAGCTTTAATCTTCTTTGATCGGCGAGAGTAGTCCTGGTCAATCACCGATTCCTAGACCTGTCTCCAGACTTTGTGAATTTTGGAGGACAGCCGCTGAGGGGGCTGCTCCAGCTTCGCCTTTGGGGCTTTCTCCATAGGTGGAGGAGATCTCTTCAGCACGGCAGTCGGAGAGTTTTTGCGAACCCTCCTAAGCGGTTCGAAGTTGTTCCCAGTTGGAACAGCAGCATTGATTTCCACCATGGGAGCTGGCGGAGTCAGTCCGGAAGGGGAGTTTCCCCCAACCTTCCTTACTCGGCACCAGTGGCGACGTCGAGCGTGTCTTGCAGATGGAGTTGGTTCAGCTATAGGGGTGACTTCCTCATGCCCCCTGTGTTGATCAAAAGTTGTTGTTGTCAGCCTCTTGAAGACTGATGTCATTGAGAAGCAATGTCCAATCTGTCAAAGATAGACCTCTGGGCAGGGGAAGCAGCTTTGAGGACTTCGCCTGGAGTGGGAGCCGATACTGTCGGTCTTATGAAGACTGACCCTTTAGCAGAAGAAGCCTATCTAATAATTTCGTCCGCTTGAGCCAGGATGGTTATCCGCTTTGGGATGGCTGCTTTGGGTATCGCGGGCTTGTTGGCGTTCTGGCCCAGTCTGCTGAAAACTGAGGCAATGGAGTTGGGCGACCCATTGAGAGGGGCCACGGCAGTGGTAAGTCGATCAAAGACCGACTTCTTTGGGGCTTCTTGCGACAGCATCGTGGCATTGAAGCTCATGGGTGGGATCATAGTCCCGAAGAACAGCCCAGTGGTGGCCTGAGTTACTTGGTCCACCGGCATCCTGAACAGGGAGGCCGCCTGGGGCCCGTAAGTTACACCTCCAGATGAGGCGGAATGGGAGTTGCAGTTGCAGCTGAAGCATTTTGTGCAGGTAAAAGCCATTGATCTTTCGTTTTCTGCACAGAGCAAGACACTAAATCTTAGTACCTCGAATCCAAGGGCAACCATATCAAACCGCGATTCGTTCGCGAAGTGAAGTGGAAAGAGGAAAAGGTCCTACCGGGCGTGCCAGAATCTGTTCCCCGCCAAAACACGGAGACGCGACTGCGCAGGTCCGTCTTGCCTGAATTTCGGGGCAGATGCTAATTGGTGTTATCCGTCCACCTCTCCGAAGATATCAAGTTGATTTATAGCACCATGTAACGAAGGTTTAGACGGATGCGACCGATATAGCAGACTTCGTCAGATTCCCCCTCGTTGAGGGGTTTTTTTATTGTGGGGACGCTCTTCCCTGCAGGCGCAAGCCCCTGCAGTTAATTACGCTACCGCATCGCGGTAACCACTTTCTCATTCTCCAGATGGTCACTTAGTGTCTTGGGTGTTTGTTTTGTTTTTGGTTGCCCGTGGATTGTATACGGAGACTAATTTATGTTGTCACCCGTAAGGCGTGGATTAGTCCAAATCCGTATTTTCTTAGATTTGGGTTTGGGGATTGGGTTTAAGGATACGTTAGTCTCATTTGAGACTAAGATCAACTTAAACATTAGTTAAGAATACGTTAGTCTAATTTTAGACTAAGATCCACTTAACAGGATCATTTAGATCCAACAAAAGAGCATTTGGACTCTATTACTTAGTTTAGGGACATTGCGGTCGATTAGTTTAGGGACACTACGGTCCAATGTTAGTTTAAGGACATCTCGGTCCGATGTTAGTTTAAGGACATCTCGGTCCGTGGGTTTTAAAGGACCCCACAGTCCGGGGTTAAGGACTTCATAATCCGTGGGTTTTTAAGGACCCCACAGTCCGAGGTTAAGGACATCATAGTCCGTTGGTTTTAAAGGACCCCACAGTCTAGTTTAAAGACGTCATAGTCTGTAAAATGTATGGTTGTCAGGACCCGTCGCTTCTCTGAAGACGTTGAAGGATTACAACGACATATATCAGAGGGGTTCAGAGATGCACCCTCGAACCAATTTTGGTTGGTAGATCTGTAGTCCAATTTATAACTACGATCTGTTAAAATGTTTATAAGCAGATGGGCTCAATTAATATGAGTTGAAGACTTATGGCCAATCTTGGGCTAAGTCTAATCAGGTCAAAATGTTTAACATTTTTATTTTTGGGCTGTTGAGACTTTATTTGGGCTTGGCCCTGACAGTGTTTTTGTCTTTGTTGAATGCTGAGCATTCCTCATAGCCTTAGGCTTATTAAATAACAATTTATGTTCCATCAGCGCGACACGTGACGTGCTTGGCGCTTTGCGCCAGTCAAAGAGCACAGTGCGCTTCTGCCGAAGAGCGCAGTGCGCTTCTGCGATAGCTCATACGTGAGGGACACGTGTCGCGCTTGGTGCTGAGCGCCAGATGATGGGCGCATTGCGCCAGTTTATGAGCGCATTGCGCTAGTAGTTTAATGACGCACACGTGATTGACACGTGGTGCGCCTGGCGCTGAGCGCCAGCCCATGAGCACAGAGCGCAAAACGTACGTGTCGCGCTCGGCGCTAAGCGCCAGTCTAAGAGCGCAGAAGCGCAGTTCAACAGCGCAAAGGCGCATATGATCAATTTTGTGATCTAACAAAGAGACTTTGTCTCAAGATTCTAAGAACAAAAGTTCTTCAATCTCTTATGTTGATGAAAGGTTTTGCCTTTATGGATCTATGATCTGTGAGAAAGAACTAAATTCTTCTTTTATTTTATGATGAGATCTTTTTGATCTCTCTGTGAAAGACTTTTTGTCTTTGTAGATCTATGATCTTTTAAAGAAGTGAATCCTTCTTTTTAAATTATGAGATGATTTCATCTCTATATTCATCATCATCATTTTTTTACCTTGAAGAAAGGTTTCTTCTTTTAAGAGCTTGTTCTTTTTCTTTGAATTTCTCAAAGTTTATCAGGAGGTTTCTCTCTATGCTTCTGTATATCTTTCTCTCTTTTAAACTTGAAGTCTGGGGGCCTTTATATAGGGCAAACTGATCAGTTCAATCAGTTAAGGAGATCTTTTCTCCAACTGATTTGGGGAATTTCCCATCGTTGGATTTTTGATCCAAGGACTTATGATTTACAGAAGGCAATCTTCTTGTTTTTAACAAGATTGGGAAATCTTCTAAATAGAATTTATTCTGTATTTTTCGTGATTTTTAATCACCATTGGATCATTGATCCAACGGTGCTCTGCTTTACAGAGCACAATCTGGTTATTTGGAAAGATTTTTAGAAATCTTTTCTTAACAGAATTTAATTCTGATCAATTAATGATTTATCATTATTATTAGAACTTTGATCTAACGGTGGGGAGTTTTTAGTTCCAGCGCTAGCGCACTCGTGCTTTGCACGTGGTGCACTGCTTAGGGTGCAGCGCACATTGCGCTAGCGCACCCGTGTTTGATACATGGTGCACTGCTTAGGGTGCAGCGCACCTAGCGCTAGCGCACTCGTGCTTTGCACGTGGTGCGCTGCTTAGAGCGCAGTACACCTAGCGCTAGCACACGCGTGCTTTGCATGTGGTGTGCTGCCTAGGGCGCAGCGCACTTGGCGCTGCATCTGAAACGTTGCTTCAATTCAAAATTTAAATTTCAAACAGAGATTTGCTATGATTGGGGGAAACAGGGTCGCTATACGTGACCACAACCATGTCTAAAACCCAATCGCGTATTCGCAACGCATTAAATATCTTAGTGAATAGGTTAGAGATCAATAAAACCGCAACTTAATTAAAATCGATTTAATTCCGAAAACCTAGTAAGCATCCATTTACCGTTTTTGTGCAAATCTAGATATTTTAACAAAACTAGTGGCCATAATATTCATTTAATAACTTAATCAGGTCACACAAACATTAACTAGATTTTAATCTCACTTATTTTCATAAATTCTAAAAACCTAGTTTGCACAATTATATAATTTAGACAATTTTAAAGTGAAAATTTGCAAACTACTAACTAGGTTGGGTTTTGAAATTCTCAAGATGTTAAACTACACATCACAACCATAATCAAAACCCTAAACCCTATTCTTGAATTTCTAAACTTGCAATTAAAACCTAATTAACACTTAATTAAAAATTAGATAAGAATAAGTAACAATTAGAGTAAGCTTATACCTCAAAATAGTTTGAAATGAGATCCACACTTGCAAAACTTAGCCTCCAAAATACCATCTTGCTCTAAGGATTCAAGCTAGTATTGGCCAAGAAATAATGGGTATGGATTAAATTAGGAATTAGTGATGTTTTATGTGGATTTTTGAAGAATTTTTGAAGAGAAAAGGGTGGAGAAAATTTTGGGACAGCAAGAAGGGGGCTCGGCCAGGGCAAATGAGGGAAGGGAGAGAGAAAAAAAGTGTGTGGGTGTGTGTAGAAAATTCTCAATTATTACTTCTTTTAGTTCTTTTCTTTAATTAATTAATTTCTTCTCATTTTCTTTTGTTGCAAGGAAAGATATTAAAGAGAGAGAGAAAGGGGGCTGCTGGGATCTGGCTCGGCCAGAGCATGGGAGGTGAGGGGTGTGTAAGAGTGAGAATAGAAGCCAAGTCAAGAAAATCCCACCTCAAGTCAATATGCCCACTTCTTATCTCATCATTTTCTTATTTATTTTCAATTTAGAATTAGCTAGAACCTTGAAGACAAGTGTAGAAAAGAGAACAAATAATAAATTTGTTATGAAGTTGTCATGGTTCACAATTATGTAATTAACCCATTCTTATTTGTAATTTTCACTAATTAAATGTATGAATGAAAGCTTAAAAATAATATTTAAAATAATTAATTAAGATTAATATTTAATTTAAACTCGAAATTTATAAGTGACCAATTAAATACCAAATACTAGCAATTATATAGCTAGAATAAGTATATTTAAGTCTATGTTGAAAAATAATTATATCTTGGTTTTTAACGGAAACACCAGTTATTTTACCGATTATCGGAAATTCACCTAAACGATTTTTTTCCAGAACGTTACACAACTGTAGATGTAGTTCGCACTATCAGGGAACGAATGCACATTGCCCAAGACCGGCAGAAGCATTGGGCTGATGCAAAGCGCCAACACTTGGAATTCTATTCGGACGATCATGTCTTTCTAAAGATCTCTCCAAACTGTGGAGTGATTCGTTTTGGAAAGAGAGGTAAACTAAGTCCAAGGTACAATAGACCGTTCGACATACTCGAACGAGTCGGAGAAGTGGCATGTCGTTTAGCACTTCCACCATCATTAGAAGGAGTGCACAAGGTGTTCCACATATCCTAACTCTGAAGGTATGTGAGTGACCCTAGCCATATCCTTGATCACTCCGAGCTCACTGTACAGCCAGACTTGTCTTGTGAGCAACAACCTGAATATCCGTTGATGTTGTTCCATGGCTTAATAGTTCCTTGTACTCCGTATACCTAGTCCACGGAATAGTTGGACTCCTCTCGTATACACTGGCATATTCTGTACCAAGGTACAAACAACTACGTTAGTATAACAAACATATTTTATACAGTTATATTCTCTCTTATCTGTCTATTCTATTTCTATCTCTTTGGGACTTACCGAGCGATTGTTCGCTGACAACATTCCCTTTCTATTCTTTCTTTGGAATGTTGTCAGGAGGACCCGACTCTCTGATGATCGTTCCCAGCTCAGAAGACTTGGAGCAGTTCATGGAGGACCCCGAGCTCTAGTCACTTATATATACTTTTACTTTCCGTTCATGCCATTATTTAGGCATTGCTTTCCACATTGTATTTACTTTTCAGTTGTATTGAAAAGAATGTTTAATAAATAAAAAGTTGTTGTTCATTTACATCTCATGTCTTTCTTTTGTGCATTTATATTATATTGCTTATTTACGCTTAACGTATTTACTTCTGAGTAAATACGTCGCGGGCCTAGTCACGTCTCCTTATCCGTACACCGGGAAGCGGGGCGTAACAGCGGATATGGAAGGTATTCCGGGGAGGTCTTCGAAAGGCCGGATGCAACCTCGGAGGCGAGGTATCGAGGAACGTCTCTAATGCATCAGGCTTATTCCAGCTCCGTAGCCTCGTGACACGTCATCTGCTATGTGTCATGATCTGGAGAATTCTCACTTGTGAGCATCATTACTTATCCTTTTGGTTTAACCTTTCTACTATCATTTTTTAAGTCAATTTGCGCCGATATTTAATTTAGGGTAAATTGCAAAATTGTACCCATGAACTTTCAACTTTTTTTCGTCTGGTACCATGAACTAATTTTATAGCAGATTAATACCATGAACTACTACCTCCGGTTGCAACTAACTTCCATAGTAATTCGAACGATATTTTTAACGGCCATGTCATCACTTTTGTAGTGAATTTATATTTTTACCCCCAAGTTATACAATAAAATCTTTTCTGAAACACTTCTTTTAACATTCCCCCCCTTTCTATCTCCCCCATTTTAACTTCACTTCTATGGTTAGGGAAAAATCAGAGATCATGGTATCTTTCTCTTATGGGAATAATCAAAAGGTGCGTTGCGATTGTGGCTTCCCTGCTTCCATGGTTAGATCTAACACCAATCTCAATCCAGGTAAGAGATTTTGGAACTGTTGCAGTCGACCCAATAAAAATCGCAACTTCTTCAAATGGGTTGATGGTGGTCCTATCGGGGTGGCCTTATTGTTAGGGGTGCCGTCGGCGGAGGGGGCGTAGCTATTGTGGGGCGCTGCTGTTCCAGGGCAATATATAAGAGATTTAAGAAACTTTTTGGAATAGATGCAATTACAGATCATTAATCTCAAAGAAAATCAAGAGCAGACAATTGTTAAAGTTGGGAAGATAGGGCAGCTGAAAATTAGTTTTTTGTGATTTTGGGTGTAGTTTTAGGGTTTCTCCTTGGTAAGATATAAGCTTAAAATGTTGTGTGTAGTGTCGTTGATGTAATTATTTGGAGGTTTGGATGTAGTGCTGTTGATGTAGTTTTTTGGAGGTAAATGAATGAAATCTTTCTTGATATTGAATAATTTTTACATTTTTCCATCATCACTTGATTTGTTCTTCAAAAATTTATAGCAAAGTATTGCATGATGTTGAAAATGGAGTATAATTTCTAAACGAAAAACCAAAATCCGGTTCAACACTTGACCAACAGCACTGGAGTAACAAAATATTACACATGAACAACAATAATCTGAAATTCCTTGACTGAAATTCATAGAGCCTGCACGGAATTCCAGTTATACTTTGAACAATAACAACATTGTTAAAAACCTAAAATAAAACTGCAATTTAAATTGGGAGCAAGTTTGAAGAAGAACAGTTGTAAACACTAAAATTCCTACACTGAAATTCGTAGAGACTACAAGGAATTCCAGTTGTACTTTGAACAATAACAACATTGTAAACACCCTGAACAAGAACAACAACACTATCAACAATTGGAACACTAGAATCATTGCAATAACACATGAACAACAATAATAGAAGTATTTTGTTGCTCCAATATGAACATGAACATGAACAACACATGAACACTGAGATAGAGCTATACATCCTTTCCAAAATCAGCCATATTGTTTTAGAGCAAATTCATTACAACAACATTGTTTTAGAGGCATACTATTTTACAACCTTATAAAAGACATCTATAGGGCTATACACAGTATAGCCAAACTACAAAAATAGTTCTGAGCTAAGTATCATCTTGCCTATGTACAAGATTCCCACAAACTGCAAATACTTATGAACTGATGGCTACTGAGCCAAGCATCATCAAAATGAAGCAAGTCTTATTCTTCATTACCTGCATTAAGATATGATGGAAATGGAATGTGTCAAATACTAAAGACAAAAATTAAAATGGAATTTGGAAATATTTTGAAATAAGATATTATCTGGACTTGTGAAGACTGAGTGCCTATATGAGCAGGAACCGAGTTGGATGTTTCCCCTCTATATCTTGATGGCACAAGCCTGTGTCGTTATATCTTGGCTGGATTACCTAATGCAAGTAAAATAAGTTAGGCGGTAATTAGTATCCATAACAGTCTTAAAATGCAATTATAGACATAAACCACAATAAAACTGCAATTTAAACACACCTGGATATCATGATCTGTATCTCTACCAACTGTTATTCCTCCTCCTCTGTCAATATTCACGGCTTCAATATGAGCACTCTTCATGGCAGTGACTCCAGACTGATTTCCTACATCATCTCCTACATCAGTTTCAACATGAGTGCACCCAGTTTCTAATGTAACTGTTATCTCGTCCCCCTCTCATTCTCTTCTTAGATGCTACTGGTTGAACTGGATCTGCTTTGCAACTTCTAATATTGTGGCCAACAATATGATACTTAGAGTAAGTCATTGCATTCCTTATTTTAGCTTTCTTTGGCCTTTCTGGTTGTCTCTTATAATTAGGTGGCAAGATGGAAAAACACTCCATATTATCCCACATTGTAGAGTCAGGAACTGGATATATCATTCTTTCATAAGTTTCCAGCCATTTAGACACATGATAGTATTCATGAACATAACTGTCAACCTCTTTCCTTAGTTGAGTGATACACAATACAGCATGCATATAAGGAATTCTAGTTAGACCCCATTCCATGCAATCACAATGTTTCTTCTCCAAGTTCAAAGTGCATTTTCTTTGATATTCAATCACTTCAAAGTTTTCATTTCCAGTAAAATGAGCATGACAGTCTTTGTCACCTTTGATTTTAGACTGTATAATCTCCTTGATTCTAGGACATATGAGGGAAGTCCATGTCACGCCCCACTTCCCAAAATATGTAAATACAGAATGTGACAAAGCCAACCATACTACCTATGATGAGAAATTATCCTTTCATAATCACATTGCGTCTGTCAAACATATATCAAGAACAGAAAATAAATATCTATCTATCTCATGTCCAAACTGCCACAATAAATAATAAAGAAAAACTAGCAGAAACAAATAGAGATCCAACAAAGAAATAACATCCTAGCCTCTTCCTTTATGGGATGACAACGAAAAATCCATAACTAGAAAATAAATCTAAAGCATCACTAAACTAAATAAACGGAAAGCTCTTCGCTGCTCGGCTTGCCTATCAAAGTATTCATGATCCTCCTGTGATAAAATCAAAGGAACTGAGCCATGCAAAACCCAGACATCGGTGCGTCATAAATATCATAATAGTAATAACAAACTGAACAGTGTGCTTTATAGGATGTTACGTGCAAGAGTGAGGTATGAGTATAAACAAAATCAATCACAGGTGATATAACAGCAGGCTATAGGTAGTCAAACATAGCATGCGTATCCTAAGGTCTCTATTTCTAGGTTAATTATCCTACAGGTATTTGAAACAAATTAATATACTCCTCCATGTAACTCAAAAGTATATATCTCGTCACCCCCCGGGATCACGGACGCAAGATATTTCCCGTTACCCCCCGGACCACGGACGATAGATGTATGAATCAAGAATGATTCTGTTCCGTTAACCCCCAGAACCACGAACACATGAAATATCCTTTTAAGTTACAATTCTGTTACACTTTTGATTTCCTCATTTCCTCAGGTTTCGCTTTTTAAATCAGGTATGAAAATAATATCTATCTAATGCCAACACATGAAGAGGAAGGTACAGATTATGTCTATCAAGACAACAAGTCACGTCCATCATAACAACAAATCAGAATTGTTAGTATCGGTAAGTATTACAGGCAACGGGTATTAACATGATAACAAAATAGTAATAGTCTGGCAGATTACAAATATATCAGGGCTAGTGTATTAATTATATGAAGTGTTATTTCACAATAATATCACGTACACAAATTATGATGTAAAGAGTACAGCCATATCAATTCCTACAGTGCAATTTAACCATTTGACAGTATTATATAGTTTTGTCATAATTATCAGGTATTATTATTTAAATAGACTTGCATAAACTGTATATTGTAAAACCGTTTAATGTTAAATAACTACGATATACGAATTATATATATATAGTTGTATAATAATAATAATAATAACAATACGACAATATATAGGTAAATTACGTAAACAATAGCATGTTGCAAGTTATAAACTTGTCTCGGTCTCAAAGAATGCGGATATGAACACAAACGGAGAAAAATCAAGACTTGATCTCGTCAAACGAACACGTGAACGAAACAACAGAGACACGAACTCAAGATCCAAGCTATGTGCTCTCGGTTGGGTGTCTCTACTTCGTTGCTCGGCTCGAATGTGAGGATGAGAGTTGGATGCGCCGGATGTGAAGACCTCGGGGCTAGGGTTCAATCACGAAGAAGATGGCGAAGGTGTTGGCTAGGGTTCTGGGTGTTTGGAGAAGATGAAGGTGATGGCTATGGCTATGGCGATAGTGAGGGCTGATGGGTTCTTGGGTGATGGAGTTGGGTTCCACAGTAATGATGTTGAAGATGGAGGTGTTGCCGGTGGTTGAAGATGAGGGCTATGGTGTTGATGGAGGTGTTTGTCATGCCCCGCTTCCCAGTGTACGGAAGCGGTGACGTGGCAAACCCGTAACGTATTTACTAAGAAATAAATTCGTTAAGCGTAATCAAGCAATATATGCATAAAATGCACAAGAATGACAAGTGATATAAATTGAACAACAACTTTTATTAAAATTCATTTTTACAATACAACTGCTTTGAAAATGAAAGATACAATGATAATAAGCAATGTCTAAACGGTGGCATACAAGCTGAAATAAATACAAGATGAACTAATAGTCCTGCTGGGCAATGAGCTGGTCCACGTACTCCTGGCTAGGCTCGATCTCCTGAAAGTCTAGTCCTCCTGACGAACATTCCAAAAAAAGAAATAGACAGGAATGTCGTCAGCGAACTAGCTCTTGGTAAGTCCCAAAAGAAAGAAAGGAATATAGCAAGTAATAAGAATTGAACTGGTAAGATGTACAGGTATAAGATTGCTATTTTAACATAGTTGTTTGTAGCTTGGTATAGAAGGTATTTGTGTATACAAGAGAAGTCCATCTTACCCCGTGGACTATGGTAACATGTAGTATAAGGCCCCGTCAAAACCCTTGGGACAACGACACGAGATTTTATGTAGGTGCCTTTTAGTGATCATCTCGTGTCACGCTATACATTCCATACCAATCTACCCCGTTAACCCCGTATAATTTATTGTATAAATTATATTTATAAGTCTTGCCAAAACCATGGATACAAGTTGTTCAAGTAGTCAGATTCAGAATATAAGCTTATAGTCATGTCAAGTTATAGCCATGGTTCGGTCAAGTCAAGTCTTGTATTCATGTTTGATATTCAAGTTCATATTCAAGTATACATGTTAGAATTTGGATTCATATTTGAATTGGATTCTGGTTTAAGTTTGAATTCACGTTTGATTTAGACTCAGATGGAATCAGACACTTATAACTGATTAAGATCCTGAATTATGTTCGGCAGTTATCGGTAACTGCTGCATATGGACGGCAGGATTTGTGTCTTTTACCAAGACAATTATCATTAATAACACCGTTAAGTTTTTCTACCTTAAATAGGCAAGCACTCACTTTCTCCGGCTCCCTGAGGCTCAAAAGAATTGATCCCGCTTAAACCTATATTTACTAAAGTCCTTAAATATAGTTTTATATAACTCGAAAGGGTTTTATGAAAAATATTTTTAATATAGTTTCAAAATAATCTTGAGAACTTATTTATATTATTTAGAGTTTTCATTGATGTGAATTTTAAGGATTTGAGGTATTTTAGTGATAATAGTTTAGCTTGGAAAGTTCATGTTATTTTACTGTAAAGCTTGACTTTTATTGGTATCTTGATGGTATTTTGATGAAACCTGGAATTCTTTGATTTGAAAAAATATAATGTTGTTATATTTTGAAAATATATGAATTTGTAATATTTATATAATTATTAAAAAATTTATTTTATTTTAAGTAGAAAATTGCGTTTTTCTTAAAAACCGTATTAAAAACCTTTCGAGACCGAATGCTCCGTGAGGAGGTCCGCATTTCGCTCTACTAGCCCAAGGATGCGCGATAATCTGCACCATCTAATAGCAGGTCCCCTAAAAAATATTGTAGAGGCTTATTTGCAAAGGAATTTTAAAATACAATTCCAAAGGAAACCGTTTTTATAGTAAATGGTATTTTGATGGAATCTTGTGCTCGTAACTAAAAATACGTTCGAAGAGTATCATGCTATATAACCATGTGTGTATGTGAGAAGTAGGTCGTTACCTCGTAAATTTTTCTAAAGGTATGTTTAAGCAAAACAAATAAAGATGGTATATATAAAGTTCATGGTATTTTACTGTAAAAGTTAAATTAAAGTTATGTTACATGACATATTTGAGTGAAAATTGGTTCTAAACCTTAGTTTTATGACTATAAACTTTGTGTAAGGATATGGATGCCAAATATGTAAGAAAAATGGATTTTATATAGTATAGAAGAAGATGTCGGTATTAGTTCCACTTCCGACATATGTTTTGAAAAAGAATTTTTAGAGAAGAAGAATGAGGATTGGAAGAGACTTATTAGTGAAGTGGATTAAAGGAAGGTGTGGGAAGAGGGGGTTTTCGTCGTGACGTCACGGGGTCGCCGGAATATGCGTCGATCCTCGCCGGAACTTAATCGTTTGCTAACTCCTCTTCTACTCCACTTGTACTTAGAAAATTTTAAGAATTTTGGCTATAATATTCAGAATAAGGAAGGGTTAGGGCATGGGGTAGTATTTATAGTGTGGAATTAAGGTTTTGGAATTAAAAATATGAATTAAAATGCATTAAAATGAGGATAAATGGGGAATTGAAAGGTCTATGAGAGCAATCAAACAGTGCAGGGGGGTTACGGGTAGGGGAAGGATCATGTGTGCAAAGCCCGGGCCTCATTGGGCTTGGGAGGACCGTCGGTGCCGGCCTTGATGGGCATCTCGCCAGTCGTTTGGGTGAGGGGGGCCGGTGGATTCTTGCCACGTGTTCCTCTCTGTATTTAAATCATTGTGCACATGTTTGATTTTTCTGTCTATTCATTTTTATGTGCATTGCACGTGTAAACTTTTGGGCTTTCAATAGTTTAAAAAGAAAATCAGAAAAAAATAATGTGTCTGAGATTCGTACACAGGGGCTACGTCACATCGGTGCAAAGGCTTTACCAGTGAGCTACAAGTTGCTTCTTGATGTTCTTAAACAAAAATTAACTTAAAACTTGTACTCAGGCTTGTAAACTCCTTTTTGTATATTAAACTGAAAAATTTTGTACGGTAAATTTAGAGTCGATACATTCTACCCTCCTTATAAAAATTTCGTGCTCGAAATTTACATTTACATAGGGACTAATTTACAAATAAGTAAGGGTATCTTTTGTCACGCCCCGCTTCCCAGAGTACGCTGGATTGGGCACGTGACATAGCCAACCATGCTACCTGTGGGTAGGAAGTATCCATCCATAGTCACATTACGGCTGTGGAGATATCAAGAACAAGATAAAACTATCTAAAACATGTCCATAATCCAGAATAACAGGAGTCAATAATAAATAAATGCAGAAGCAAATGATCCAATACAAATAACTGAAAAGTGCGTCCCATAATGCGGGCTCACATCAGGAAATAAATGCAGGAAATAAAACTAACTACTACTGAACTCACAGCTCAGCCTGCTGGCTGAAGCACTCCTGCTCGGACTGCAACAGCGGTGCGGAATCTGGGCCATGCAAAACCCAGACGTCAGCGCGTCATGTCATCAAGTAATATAATATGAACAGTGTAGCAGGCAATGTAATATAAACATGAATACAGCAAGAATAACAATAATATGAATCATACCAGTACAGGGTAGCGTGCAGTGGGTAAACTAAACTGTTCTATAAGGTTTTCTATTCTAAAGTCTTTGAAATCAATTGATGAATCATCGATGTAACTCAATAGTATCCCGTACATACCCGGGACCACGGCCACAATATTCTCGGCTGCAGCCGAGACATGCCGCTAGGCACAAAACAGGAATGTGTACACTCGATAGTATCCCGTACATACCCGGGACCACGGCCACAATATTCTCGGCTTAAACCGAGACATGCCGCTAGGCACAAAACAGGAATGTGTACACTCAGGACAGGTAGTGAACTGTCGAGTTACAAGTCAGGTTTCACCTTTGATTTCCCCATACCCCCAAGTTATATATGCAAGTCAAGTCAGGTATCCCGAAAATCAAGAAACTAATGCCAACACAGGATCAGGTAAACAGGTTTGTCTGGATAGACAACAGGAACGGTCCATGAGGACCACATGTCAGGTTTGTTGGCATTAGGCACAAGATCAGGTAACGGGTCAGGTCATGGTACATCATGTCAAGTCAAGCAGTATATGGTACCATGTCGGGTCAAGTAGGAAGTGTAACAGGTCATGTCAGGAAGCACAAGATGTCATGTGGGTGCTTATAATCAAACTAACATAAGCATGTGTATAAATAAACAAGCATGAGTACTATCAGAACAATAAACTGGAACATGTAATATTATATGCAAATAGATATAATTTCAAGGATATGGATGCACAGTTATCGATTAGGGTTACATTTATAGTTCCAATATTAATTAGGATGCAATTTATTAAACATGGAGTGTTAATATCACATTATTATGTAGTAATGTGATCTATGAATGCAATTATATGTATCTTAAATGCGATGGATGCAAACGGGTATCCGAAAAGTTATAAAACTATAAAATGGTAATATGGGATGTACAACTAAGCAATATGTGATATAAATATTGATATAATAAAATTAATATGGATAGCATATTCAAAGCAATTAATAACTATAAAAGTGGTATTGATTAACCATGCACAAGAAAGTTCCGTTCAGAAATTCAGCGTCACCCTAATTTGTAAAATAGCTTAAAAATAACAAACGTTCTCCAAATGGGACGTGTCTTATACCAAAACAAAGATAATTCAATAAGGTTTTTAGTTTTATAAGTATAAGTATCTCAGGTTGTCCCTACAAAAAGTTATGAACATTCGAACTTGAAAGTTTGCTGCTGGAATTTCCCTGGACACACTAGTAAAATAGGGGGTTGCCCCTACGGATGGAAATATCCGTAGGGGCAGATTTAACTTATCCCGACGGATTAATCCGTAGGGCTAAAAGGCTGCCCCTACGGGCACAGACGTCCAAGAATAAAAATATTAATTCTTAATTTGGTGTTTGCCCCTACGGAGCCGCAAACAAAGGACCTACGGGTATATCCGTAGGGGCAAGTAAATATCTATTTAACAAAACCCCAGATCGATCGCCTACGCTCACTTTCTCTCTCTCTCTCAATCGCGCGCGAGAAAAAACCCCAAATCGGCACGCCGTCTTTGCCACCGTCGCCTCCGTCGTCGTCACCGCCGGTTTCGTCGCCACCGTCGTCGCCACCGCCGGTTTCGTCGCCACCGTCGTCGCCACCGCCGGTTTCGTCGCCACCGTCGTTGCCACCGCCGGTTTCGTCGCCAAATCGCCACCGTCGTCGCTCCAGCCCACCAGCAGCCGTTCAGGTATAAATCTCGAGGTAAATTAAAGCATTTTTGGATTATTTTGGGCTTAGGGTTCATGGCTGGGTCTGGGTTGCGCGCGCGAGAGTTGGGGTTGGGCAGGGGTCACGGTGGCGGTCGGGGTCGGGGTCGGGGTAGGGTTGGGGTTGGGGTTCGGCTGCTGCTGGGGTGGGGCTGGGGTTAGGGTTACGGTGGGGCTGGTTGAATGGCTCTTCTGATTAGTTGACAAATACATTGTTAATCATAATTTACTCGACACAGATGGTAGAAAATCAGAAAAAGATCAAGAAAAAAATAATCGATTTTGATTTTAACATGCGGGGTGTTGATGCAAGATGTAATATCTAGTAGCAGATGCTAGGTATATAGACTAAAGAATAGTTGTAAATGAACCGCTAGCAAGAAAATCCTATAATTATACACATCGCTTGACGCATGAAGCCTGAAGCTCTTTCTTTTGGGGGATAAAACTAGTTATATTCCTACATTGCCTAAAAATAGCAGTGAGTTGGTTAAAACTTTTCAAACACAACCCCCCACCCCCAAAAAAAAAGAAAGAAAGAAAGGGCAAGGAAAAAAAAGAATAGCAACAAGCAATACAAGCTAGCAACCGTAAATAACTGCTGAGATTATATCTACCTTGGCAATTTGAACAATGATGGTCTTGTCCGGATTGTTAAGATCCACTTTATGGGGGTGAGGAACACATTTTGCAACTGTATTTATGATTTTCATTCTGTCAAGTGTTGAAATAAAAATCAACACTTGACAATCAATCCAAGATGCTCAATAACTTGCTTCAAAACCATAATCTAATCTTGATGATGCTCAATATTAGCGATTTCCATGATCACGACACGTGGCAGATGACGTGTCTCATAACGCTTTATGATATCAGTATCCTATATTTGTAGTTTTAATTGTTGATTGTTATAGATGTATACCATTACAATAATAGTTTTTGGTTGATGAATGCTATTGCAATGTAGGATGATCAGTTCTATCAATCTTGATCTCAATGGTTTAAAATCATGTTACACATACAACACGAATGCACAACAAACGCATAATTAGAGAGCGACTCGAGATATTCAGGTTAAAACCAATATATGATACTCGATGATAATATGAAACCTTCATATTCCCATCGATACCCATATATGAAACTAAAAGCGCCACTTAGTCCCCGTCTATCGGTTAACATACGTGCGATACTCGTCGTGACCTAGAACTATACGAAGGTTGTTAAATATCGGACAGTATAGCTCGATACTAACAACCGTCGTATAGTCTAGGCGACGAGAAAATTCAATCGTATGGTAACCCATAGATTTGTCCCGTGTGAACAAGTTAAGAATGTATAAAGCAAACGCCTTCATTCACTTGTGTTTTCATCCGTTTCGAGATATTTCGTCGGTATCTTTCCGCTGGTTCTCCGTGTACAAAGATAGATTAGATGTTCATTTCAACGTTGTTTCACAGCTTTGAAATGATTATCTATTCTATTACAGTGTACTCGGAGAACAGCGGGGAGGTGCTGCCGAAATTTACTCGAAACGGTTGAAAGCACAAGTGATGGGCGTTCGCTCTATACATTCTTAATGGTATAGAAGCCTACTCCCGACAGCCGGAACACATACATACAAACGCATAATCAGAGAGCGATTCGAGATGTTCAGATTAAAACCAATATATGATAATATGAAACCTTCATATTCCCATCGATACCCATATATGAAACTAAAAGCGCCACTTAGTCCCCGTCTATCGGTTAACATACGTGCGATGCTCGTCGTGACCTAGAACTATATGAAGGTTGTTAAATATCGGACAGTATAGCTCGATACTAACAACCGTCGTATAGTCTACGCGACGAGAAAATTCAATCGTATGGTAACCCATAGATTTGTCCCGTGTGGACAAGTTAAGAATGTATAAAGCAAACGCCTTCATTCACTTGTGTTTTCATCCGTTTCGAGATATTTCGTCGGTATCTTTCCGCTGGTTCTCCGTGTACAAAGATAGATTAGATGTTCATTTCAACGTTGTTTCACAGCTTTGAAATGATTATCTATTCTATTACAGTGTACTCGGAGAACAGCGGGGAGGTGCTGCCGAAATTTACTCGAAACGGTTGAAAGCACAAGTGATGGGCGTTCGCTCTATACATTCTTAATGGGATAGAAGCCTACCCCCGACAGCCGGAACACATACATACAAACGCATAATCAGATAGCGATTCGAGATGTTCGGATTAAAACCAATATATGATAATATGAAACCTTCATATTCCCATCGATACCCATATATGAAACTAAAAGCGCCACTTAGTCCCCGTCTATCGGTTAACATAACGTGCGATAATTTATTCTTTTCAACGACAAACGCACACACAAAGCATATACACGGATTTTCTCCTTTGTCAGTAACTATCCCGTTCTTATATTTCTCAATATAGTCAGCATAACCTATAATTTATATGTTATTCAGTCGAACATGGCACATGAGTACGTCAGAGTTAAGGACTGGATGTATGTGGATTGGAAACAACGTATGCAACCTAAGTTTGTCGCAGGAGTTGCTGCTTTCCTTGAATTTGCACGAGCACATAATAAGATCATAATAGAGAAGATTCTCTGTCCGTGCGATAGATGTGGCAATAAGTACTGGCAGAAGGTAGAATTGGCAGAGCTTCATATTGTAAAACATGGGTTTACTAGACTTTATTCAACTTGGAAATATCACGGGGAAGGAGAAGAATGCAGTACTGCGGTAGAAGAAGAAAGAGAACACAATAATGCGGCAGGAGAAGAAGAAGAATTCGGTAATACGGCAGGATACGGAAATTTATTTCCATCAGAAGAAATGGAGGATATGGTAGAGGCTGCCCTAGGTGAATCTATTCGTACCGAAGATGACATTCCTTCCGGTCAAGGACCGCGTGCGAATAAATATGAAAATTTCATGAATGATACTAGGAAACCAATTTATGAGAATGCGAAGTATTCCACCCTCTCATGGTTCGTCCAACTTTTCCAAATTAAGTGCCTAAATGGATGGAGCAACAAGTCATTCACAATGCTTCTTTCGTTCTTGAAAGATTCTATGCCTCCGGGAAATAATGTGCCCGAAAGCTGGTACGAAGCCCAGAAAATGATGTCTGATTTGGGTCTAAAGTGCGAGAAGATTCAAGCATGTCCTAAAAATTGCGTGTTGTACCGGAAAGAGAATTCAGATTTGAAAGAGTGTCCAACATGCGGAGAGGCCAGGTATAAGCCGAAAGATTCTGATAAGAAGCCTGATATACCTGTGAAGATAGCACGATATTTTCCCATAACACAGAGGCTACAGAGGCTATTCAGGTGCAAGAAAACAGCCGAGGCAATGATTTGGCATCACCGTGCTCCTCCAAGCGAAAATGGAAAAATGAGCCATCCAAGAGATTCACCGGCATGGAAGGATTTCGATATGAGGCACGCAATATTCAGTAGCGATCCTCGCAATGTCCGGCTCGGACTGGCTGCCGATGGCTTCTGCCCATTCAACTATATGGCTGGAAGTCACAGTACATGGCCCGTTGTAATGATAATTTATAATCTGTCGCCTTGGTTGGCTATGGACCAATCATACTTTATGATGCCTCTTCTTATCGACGGACCAAACTCATCGGGGAACAATATCGACGTCTATCTCCGACCTCTGATCGAGGAGCTGAAAACTTTGTTCATTGATGGTGTAGAGACATATGATTCAAACACAAATACAACCTTCATACTGCGTGCGGCTTTAATGTGGACAATTAATGACTTTCCTGCGTATGGAATGCTATCAGGTTGGTCCGTACATGGTCACAAAGCATGTCCTCATTGCCATGAACACACAACATCAAAATTTTTGAATTTTAGCAGGAAGGTTTGTTATTGCGGCCATCGACGTTTTCTGCCTCTAGACCACCCCTATAGGTTAGACACGGTTCACTTTGATGGTCATTAGGAGCTTCTTGGGCCTCCATCCCTATTGTCCGGAGAGGACGTGACTGCTAAATGGGATGGTTACAATAACGTGACCTTCGGGATGGATCCGACGAGACAGGTCAAACCACAATATTGGAACAAGTTAAGCATTTTCTTCGAGCTTCCGTACTGGTCTACAAATTCAGTGCGTCATTGTCTGGACGTCATGCATATAGAGAAGGGAGTATCAGAGCACATACTTAACTTGCTTCTGTGTAAAGACGGGAAATCGAAAGACAACATGAATGCCCGGATGGATCTACAAGAGTGGGGAATAAGAAGTGAACTGCACCCTAAACCGGTAGCGGGTAAACCGGGCAAGTTTGTACTTTCCAATGCCGCTTATCATATGTCACAACCGGAGAAGAAAAGATTCCTGCAGGTGTTGCATGATTTGAAAGTCCCCACAGGTTTCTCAGGATCATTCAGCAAGAAAATAAAAATTGTGAAGGGCAAGATCGATGGGCTGAAAAGTCATGATCACCATGTTATCGTGGAGCACCTTCTTCCATTAGCCCTCAGGACTTCTCTCCCTGACTCGGTTGGTCTAGTAATCAACGACCTATGTTGTTTTTTCAGGGAGTTGTGTGCTAAAACACTGGAGGTTGCGACGCTGGATAAACTAGAAAATTCTATTGCGTTGATACTTTGCAAGTTTGAGCGTATTTTCCCACCGTCATTCTTCGATATCATAATACACTTGACGGTTCATCTTGCAACTGAGGCGAAGTTAGCCGGACCGGTACAATTTCGATGGATGTATCCCGTCGAGAGGTACGTGTAATTTTTCGTTTCGCGCAATTTATAAATTTATTGTTGTCCTGTATGCCCGTGTTTATTTATTCAACATATTCTCATTAGGTACCTTTACACTCTTAAGAAGTATATACGCAATAAAAATCGACCAGAGGGTTCTATCATGCAAGGTTATCTTCTTGATGAAGCAACCACATTTTGTTCCCGCTATCTGGACGAGAACATTGAGACAAGGCTTAACCGACCACGAAGAATTCAAGACGGGCCATATGGTAAAGCCGAGTATAAGAGGGTAGACACTATGTTTATCAACAAGATATACCGGTTTATCTTGCTTAATTGCGCATGTCTTGAACAAATTAGAGAGTAAGTTCTTTTGGATTAATTGTTATATCTGTGTTTGTGTGTGTATGAAATGACATAATATTAATGTCACAATTATTTGTCGAAAACAGAACTCATTTTAACGAGGTACGTGAGGGGCATCCTGATTGGAACGAAGAGCGTTTGGAAAAATACCATCAGGATAATTTTTGTGATTGGGTCACAGAGCATGTAAGTTATTCGAATTACATTTTATTGCTATCAGTTTTAATCTAAACTTGTATCGTTATGTATTTATCGTAAAATTTGTTTTGTTAGATCCACGATCCGAACTTGTCTGCATCATTTGAGAGTGATTCAAGATGTTTAGCTCAATTTCCTAGTATGGAGGTTGCATATTACAAAGGATTTGGTGTCCTTGGATACAAATTCGAAGTTAAGGACATAGAAACATCTAGAACCACTCAGAATAGTGGGATTGCGACGGTAGGATCGGACGGTATGATTTACTATGGGTACTTAAATTGTATACTCGGCATCCACTATCCTGGACGATCAGAACCCTTTTATATATTCCACTGTACTTGGTACGATCCGCGAACCGATACAGACAGGTGGAGAAGCAGTCTTGGGACTTGGAAAGATGAATATGGATTGACCAGTGTGAACACACTTCGATTTTACGGTCAGGACGATCCGTTTATCTTTCCGAACCAAGCATTCCAAGTATATTACTCACAGTGTTTGAAGCATCCGGGGTGGAGTGTTGTATGCCGATGGAAACCTAGAGATGTCTACGATGTCCCAGAATACGAGGACAGCTATGAGGACGAAGAAGAGAGAAGGCTTAAAGTGCTCCGACCGTCTGTTTCGAAGGACGGGTTGTCTTCGACCGATCATGAAGTTACGTGGGTTAGAAATGACATCGACGATGAAATCCAAGTAGATATGTATGATGCGCCCACGAAACGAAAAAGGTTATCAGTAATGTTATATTATTACTTCACATTTTACGCTCTAGATCATATATAGTCAATACTTTTAATGATTGTCTAATGTGTCCACGAACCGTTTATCTAGATTTGATGACGATGTCGGGAGCAGCGAGGGGCGGCAGGAGCTCCAGCCGCGGCAGAGGCAGAGGCAGAGCGGTTCTGCCGCCCGGAGAGCTCCGTAGGGAGCTTCAGAGGGCCGGTCTTGCACCCAGATCGGAGACCCCTTCGGATGCCTCCTTCCGTGTTGATTTGGCCAGACCTCCAGGTATACTGCACGCATATCCATTTTGAATGTAATATTACAGATATTCATGCATGTTTATGTCAAAATTACTTATATTGTCAATGTTTGATTGTCTAGTTGTTGGTGATGCGTCCACATCTGGGACAGAGGCCACCCCCGCTCCTCCAGGTATGTTTATATATCATATAGTGTATGTATATTGATTTAGAATGCTATATCATAAATATACACATTCCTTTTGCTCTTACTTAGCAATTTTTATTATTGTCTAGCTGTAGGTGGTGACACCACCACACCTGCGGGTATGTTTATATGTCCTATAGTGCATGCATATTGATTTAGAACGTTATATTATTGATCTACACATTCTTTTCGCAATTACTTATATAATCTATTTTTAATTGTCTAATTATAGGTGATGCGTCCACACCTTCCACAGGGGCCACTCTTGCCGCTTCCATACCCTCCGCATCGTCTGCAGGTTAGTATGAATAAATTTAAAATATTTATTTATTTTACATATTCTCTATAGAATAAATATGAACTTCATGGAAATTTAGCGTCGATGTTTATTTTATAGTTGGAGGGGATGCGTCCGGGTCCGGGACCCCGGTTGTTCCTCACCGGAGGAACTATCGTCCCGCTCGTGCTGCTGCTCGGGCCCAGGCTCGTGTGCTAGTCACCGGAGGTATATATCACACTTGAATTTTTGTTTAACCTTGATTTCTTAATACAACTTTGTCTTATTATTGATTGTCTTGATATTTCGTGCAGACGCAGGGCCTCTCCATCCCCAGAGGGGGACTCGAGGCCCGAATCAGTCCCATAGGCTGAGGCCTGATAGAGCTAGGGGGGAGGCAGCATTCCCCCTATTTTTTACCATTGACTATCGCTATACCGGTCCTCATGCCGAGAGGTTCGGCCGGTATTTGGGGGACGAGAACCGGATCGTGAAGAACTATCCACTTCACGTTGAGTGGGGCGAGCAGCACCAGCGCTCATTCGCCCTCTTCTTTGATCAGGCTCGGGTATGTATTAATATATATTTTCATTTGATCTATCCAATATATTTATTATTAACACTTGCAATCTAATAACAATATTTTTTTTTGTATTTTCAGTTGGATTACGATTTTCAGCCTGTAGCCGACCCTGATCACCCGGGGAGGGTGCTCGACCTTCATGCTCTGTACAATGGCCTGATGAAGAACATGCAGGCCAAGGTCCGATACAACAGGAATGAGCTGAAGGCCGACTGCTACTCCCTGTGGATAGCGACCCCCGAGGCAGAGAGAGCGGCCCTCCTATCTACTCCGGCGTTTGCGAGAGTCGACGTAGAGACATGGCCTCTATTGTGCGCTTATTTCGACTCCGAACGCAAACAAGTATGTATTTTAAATTTTATTCATTATTTATGATATAATTTATTTCTTTGTGTTTCTTAATTAGAAAACTAAATGTTAATGCGTTGTGCAGAAACAGGCCGTTCAGAATACGGAGAACAGGAAGTCGGCGAAGAGGGGTCGCCCCACTTACACAGGTGGCTCGAGGAACATTACTCGAGCCATGGAGTTATCGGTAAATTAAGAGTTATTCTCTAATATTCTGCAATATTAAGATTTATTCTCTAATATTTCTAATATTAAGAGTTACTTTCTAATATTGCAGACATCTCGGACCGTGGCGTCAGGTGGTACACCGAGCGTGCTGTCCGCATATCTTGCCGTCCACGGCACCTCGACAGATCCCGCCACGGACGAGCTTCGATGTCCCGACGTCGCTACCCAGGAGTACTGCGTAAGTGTTAATATTTTTTCTACCCAAATTTGAAATTTTAGTTTTGGAAGGTTCAAGTTTAAATTTTATACTTATACTTTACTGCTTAATGTGGGTGTAGGAGCGGGTGGTTGAGCAGGCCCAGGCCTCGGGGATCGATTTTACCGGACAGAACGATCCGAGGCTGCTGACCCCAGTTCTGTACGCCGCACACGGAGGGCACCACGGAGGTTGGGAGAGAGGCCGGGGATTGGGCCCTAGCAGGGCCCATATGAGGTTGGACTCCACCCCGGCGGTTACTTCCTCCGTCTCTAGTGACCGGCATGTCCATCAGGAACTGGATAGCTTGAGGGCCACCGTTCAGGAGTTGAAGGAGATGCTGGTATGTATACTACTTTATAGTAAAATATCATTTCATATTATATACATATCAACATATCCATAATTAGTACGTAGCTTGAGCTTATTTGGTTTTAGACTTAAGTTTGATTAATCATACATACATATGTAATTAAAATAAACAACGCTTTTCCAAACTAGATATCCAAACAGGGTTTCGAAATAACTTAATAATGAAACGAATTCGAATAATACACAGTTCTTACACGCTTCTTACACACGTTATGTCCAGACGCGACAGGGTAGATCGGCCGAGCCTCCACATGCATCTCCTTCGGCTGCGGCTCCGCAAGCCACTACATCGGCTGCGGTTCCGCAGACAGCTCCTGTAGCTCCACCGCCCACTCAGACTCCCGCAGCCGCTGCTCCGCAAGCGACTACCTCGACGGCGGCTGCGCAGACCACATCGCCAGCTCCACATGCCGCTCAGACTCCCTTATTTGTAGCATTGCAGAGTGTATTGACCGAGGAGCAGGCGCGCGTTATTCTAACGTTATTCAGAGGTGGAGCTGGACCGAACTAGGGTAGCTTTTTGGTTCTTATTTTTTGAAACATGTATTTATATCACATTGTACTACATTTTGAAACGATATTGATATTGGTTTGTATTTATATCATATTCAGTTTTTGGGTTCCTCTTGTATATTATATATATGCGTGAGATGTGATTATGAATACTGCAATATATGATTTGATTGATGTATATAGTATTGTGCACAGGACGGGAAAAAATCAAGCAGCCAATTTTTAAAAAAAAAATACAGACAATATGTACCTACGGATTAAGCCGTAGGTACATACGTTGCCCCTACGGAGTTATCCGTAGGGGCAAACTATCAGGAAACCTGATATTTTCCCACCTGATCTCAGTGCAGGGTGTTGGGAGTGCCCCTACGGATATGTCCGTAGGGGCCACTGTCTATCCCCTACGGATTTATCCGTAGGGGCAAAATATCAGGTTTCCTGATATTTTCCCCCCTGATCTCAGTGCAGTGTGTTGGGAGTGCCCCTACGGATATGTCCGTAGGGGCCACTGCCTATCCCCTACGGAGTTATCCGTAGGGGTAGAACAAGGACCTACGAATGTATCCGTAGGTATATACAATATATTCAAAAAAAAAAATACATATATGATTTGATTACCCCTACGGAGTACTCCGTAGGGGCAATAACACCTACAGATATATCCGTAGGGGCAAGAATTTGCCCGTAGGGGCAAGTTCAGGGCCTCAACTTGCACCTGCGGCCTTTGCACCTACGGGGTATTTTTTCGCCCCTACGCAGATATCCGTAGGGGCAACCATTATTCGTAGTAGTGACAGCAGTTTGGAGACATTTTCATTTGCATTTTACGTTATTTAAACAATTCATTTTGCAAGTAAATATTTCATAGAGTTATAGTATTCTAAGTTAGCTTCGTAACAAACTAAAGAACGTATACTAATGATTTTTCTATGATTTATAATGAATTTTATACGGTAAGGTGTACAGTAAATTTCAGATTTGTCGTATCCGCTTTTTCAACGACGTTTCATGTGTAAACTATAATATTTTAAATATATAATATCATAAAATGCAGATTATAAACTAATTAAAGATAATAATAAGAAATATTACGACGGTGTATATTTTAATTGATATGGATGCAGTATAATGTAATCTAGTATGTCACAAGATAAGTTTTCATGATCTAGATTTAATATGATATAAACGGATGCAAACGAAATATCGAAACGTTATAAAATTAAACATGGGGCACTAGATTCAAACTATAGGTATGGTATTTATTTAAATAGGTATAAAATGAATTATATAGTATGTAGCAAGATTAACTTGCCTCGATGGGCCGCGAATCGGGAAAACGGAACGTTAACCGTCGGCGGGGAAAACTCGCGACGGCGCACGGTTCACGGAATGAACCCAAACGACGAACAAAGGAACCACACGGGTCGGGGTACCTCGCTGGAATGTCGAGAAGCGTCACCGGCACGACGGAATTCCGGCAACAAAAGAACAGTTAAAAAAATGAGAAACGAGACATGAAGCAAGAAAAGAAAGAATGATAAAGAGAAGTACGAGAGAATATATGAGGGGGAGAGAGAGAGAAAAAGTGGAGAGAGAGAAAGTGGGGCCCATGGGGTTAAAGGGGAGGTTGCGATTGGCTGAGAGAATAAATTGAGAAGGATATAAAAGATTGTAAAAATATTATATGGTTAACTTAAAGATTTAAAAGATAGGTAATGAACAGTAAGATATCAGGTTAGTTAGAAAAATATATGCGATGGTTTTAATAATATTAAAATTTGGGATTTTGGCGCCAAATAAAACATTTCCAAATCGCGCCCGGGTCGAGTCCAAAAATTTGAAATTGAAATAATAGGATTTTAAGCGGGATCCAAAATTTAAAATTAAGTGTTTTATGATTAAAAAGTATACCCCCAAAACGGACACACGTACGTGCACGTAGCCATCCAAACTCGTCCGTTTCACTGAACGGGACGAGAACACAATGCACGGACGCTACCACGAGGCTAGGGGTGTCAAGTAGGCCAAGATGAATATTTTCAATTTTATTTTAGATGCCAAAATTTGTTATAAGTAGAAATGACTTTGCCGGGTAAATTTTACAGTAAGCAAGTTAAATGAAATGAGTACCACATTATGCTCAAACAGTAACTGAAAATAGTAGCATTGGGCTCGGGTGTTTCATCTTTCACGCATGCCATCTTCTCGTTCCCATGTTGATTCTCCTGGCGAATCTTTTCTCCTCATCACTCGGACCAAGTTTACTTCCTTGCTCCACAGTGTCTTCACCTTTTTGTCCAGGATCTCAATGGGTTGTTGCTCACAAGTTAGGTCCGTCTGTACAGTGAGCTCGAAGTGATCAAGGATGTGGCTCACATATCTTCGAAGCTTGGATATGTGGAACACGTTGTGCACTCCTTCCAATGAGGGTGGTAGTGCCAAACTGTATGCCACTTCTCCGACTCGTTCGAGAATGTCGAACGGTCCTATGTATCTGGGAATGAGCTTACCCCTCTTGCCAAAATGGATTACTCCTCTATTTGGAGAGATCTTCGGAAAAACATGGTCTCCAGGTTAGAACTCCAGGTGTCGGCGCTTTATATCTGCCCAATGTTTCTGTCGCTCTTGGGCTATGCGCATTCTTTCCCTGATCGTGCTAACTACATCCATAGTTTTCACGATTATCTCTGGTCCAAGAAGTTCACGATCTCCAATATCATCCCAACTTAGTGGTGAACGACACTTTCTTTTATAGAGAGCTGCAAATGGTGCCATTCCAATGCTCGCCTGATAGCTGTTGTTGTATGAAAACTCCACAAGATGTAAGTGATCTTCCCACGAACCTCCGAAGTCTAACATACAAGCTCTTAGCATGTTCTCCAGAATCTGAATTGTTCACTCAGACTGTCTATCCATTTGTGGATGGTAAGCCATGTTGAATTTCAGACTCGTTCCTAAGCTAGCTTGCAGACTCTGCCAAGATTGCGATCGGAATCTAGTATCACGATCGGAGACAATGCAAACCGGTACTCTATGTAATCTCACAATCTCCTGCATGAGTTCATGGGTATCAATATATAGTACACTTTGAAGTTAAATCTTACTTTAGATTCATGCTTACCTCCATGTACTTCTTTTCTAATGTCTCAGTAGATTGGACAACTCGAAAGGGAATAAAGTGAGCCGACTTGGTGAGTCGATCCACAATAACCCATACCGCGTCGTTACCCTTCGTGCTGCGAGGAAGGGTAGTCACGAAATCCATGGTAACGTGCTGTCATTTCCATTCTGGGATTGGTAACGGCTGAAGTAGACCAGCAGTTCTGTGATGTTCAGACTTTACTTGCTGACACACCAAACACTTGGCTACACTTTTGGCTACTTCGTACTTCATTCCATGCCACCATTAGTGTTACCATAGATCCTTATATATCTTCGTACCACCGAGGTGTACAGAATAAGGAGAGTTGTGAGCTTCTTTCATCAACTATTCTCGAACTGAGCCGTTTGGTACACACAATCTACTTCCATATCTAAAAAATCCATCTTCATGGATGATGAAATCAGTTCGAAGTCCATTTTCTACTTGTTCTCGGATCTTTTGTAGTTTGGCATCATTTGCTTAAGCTGCTTTGATCTGATTGACAATAGTAGACAGAACTTGTAAGTTCATCAAATATGAAGCGTTACCTGGCATAACTACTTCGATTGCCAATCCGTGCAATTCCTGTTGTAGCTTCCACAGAGCGGTGAGATTCATTACTAATGGCTGGCGACTAAGTGCATCAGGAACTACATTCACCTTCCCAGGATGATATTGTAGGTTGATGGCGAAGTCCGCCATGAGTTCTAGCCATTTTCTATACTGCATGTTCAACTCCTTCTGAGTAAATACATACTTCAGACTCTTGTGGTCAGTGTATATATCTACTCGTTCACCTAAAAAATAGTGACGCCAAATCTTAAGTGCAAAGATAACGCCTTCCAACTCAAGATCTTGTGTTGGATAGTTGTGCTCATGAACTTTCAGCTGTCTTGATGTTAGTTATATGTATGCCCTAGAGGCCATTACTGTACATTGGATGTATATTGTAGTGGATGCTGGGACATATATAGGTAGGACTTTCTTGCTCGACATGATAGTACGCTATCTGGTTGCTCTTTATCTTAACATGTATACTTTCTGTCTCTCTGATTACATGTTGATAAAGCCCTTAGGATGTGTACTCGACTTCTAGGACTATGATGCAGATCGTACTAGTGGGGTCTGGGTAGTCAATGAGTACATCCTTCAATGTTCCTAGTCGTGGGAATATCGAGACGGGGCATCGATATTCCAGAGTAGACTAGCGTATATCTTCTCGACCCATGTGATGGGCGATGGATGATCCCATATCCATTGGTGTTTGACATCGGAGATGGTATGCGGGTGCTCAGTGGAGACTGGGTACACTGAACGGACTCGCCGAGAACTCCCAGATGGTATTATACCTCACGTCAGAAGGCAGTTCTCTGGTGACACTGGTGCAGCTTAGTCTGTAGACCCGAGATCGTCATAGAGTATTGTGTGTCTCCCACTGTGCTTTGATTTCCACCCTACCACGGCTCTACTGAGTCGTGCAAACAGGTGGTTTTTGGGTACAGTCCCGATTCACATGGAGGCAATGAGCGATAGAAGGGGATTCGTCTCTCCCGGTATTGGGGGTTGATGTTGCGCTATGCTCGACTGGCCATAACAGGAAATCCCTGGCCAGGGTTGCAGTGATCTACTGATAAGTGTTATCGGTAGTTTCACACATGTTATGGACCTCACGTCAGCATGACTTATCGAGCTATTGGGGTCTGACGTTTACCACCCCTAGGCGAGATATGCGACATATCAGACGAACAGACCGGACTGTACGGTAAGTGTTACTGGTTGGATTCACAGAAGTGTGAGCGGGCTTGCTCGTCGATCTTCTGATCGCTCAATACCCGGGTGGCCGTTACGTTTAGCGGACCGCTTGCGGCTTGTGGGTGTTTGATATGATCATCATCTGCTGCCGGCGTATTGACGAGTCTTTAGAGTCCTACACGGAGGTTTCCTGGCTCAAACGAAATGAAATAGGAGCGCATATGAGATATGTGCAGGACCGAGAATAATGCGTGTATGTGATATCGTATTCCATTCTCGTGATGAATGTATCGATTGGTTGTATGCGATATAACCTAGTTATCGAATCAAGGATTGATTCGATAAGCCGATACATTGGATACTAGTCGGTTATATGCGACATGACCGGATCATTGAATCAAGTGTTGATTTAATGATTTAATGTATAATTATATATTTGATATATTACTTTGCATTAACTAGTATTGGCTCACTTTAAAAGGATTTTCTCACTTGATATGCACATTGTATATGTGATATATTTTTGTGTGCCCTTGATTATATCATGTTTGATGATACATGCTCACTTGAGTTTGTGTAAAGATTAAACCATAGTTAAGTTAATGATTAGGGTTTTGTTTATTTGCTTGTTTATTTATTTGTTTTTTCATTTTGGAAAAGATAAATAAATGAATGGTGGCTTTCTTTGTTTGTTAGTTGAAGCTTCATGAAGCTTTGACTAAGTGACCATTTTTGTTTTCATGCTTAACCCTAACCATTCAAACTAACCCTAGTTCATTCTCTACACTTAACCAAGGTTAGGATATGATAAGTATTCATTTTATTATTCTTTTTGGATAATACTTATGATATTCTTTCTTCTTCTTCTTCATCTTCAACTTGAAGAAAGCTTGCCTCCATCAATGGCAACTTGTGAAAATGAGTGAGAAATCCAATTCCAAAGTGAACCCACTTCCTATTTCTTCATCCTCTACCTCTTGCCAAGTAGTATAGGGTGTTTTCTTCACAAGTTTCATGGCTTGGTGAAGTTGGAGCTTGATCTTGTGTTGCCTCGACGTAGATCATCTTCGGCATCGAAGTCGACGACCTAGCCCGCCTATTTCTCCGATGAAGCCGATGCTAGAGTCATGGATTCAATTTGGACAGCGGAGGGACGTCATCACGGAGCCTAGGAGGTGGAGGACCGGATCTACAAAGGTTGTAGCCCCTTTCCTTTAGCGTTAAAGTCGTTATCTTGCATCGCATAACCTATAATTCTAGTTAACGATCCGTATTAGGGTTTGTAGGCACATGAAAATTTTGAATTGAGCATGTTTTGATCACTTATGAGACTTCATTAGTGTGCCCAGGAACCCTACAGTGGTATCAGAGCCTAGCTAGAGCCTTTGGCGATGCGTAGACGGAGTTAGAAGTCCGATCGAACCGAAACCCTAACACAAATTTGCTCTCTGGACTTTTTTCAAAAACCGGGTTTTTTCCAGGTTAAAAATATGCAGAAAAATAAGCAGGAGATTGTAAGAGTTACTGTGAAATTCGATCGCTCAATTCCATCAAACCGCCGCGGTTCCGCGGCACGAGCATGGCTCGTGCGGCGGTTCCGCGGCCGTTCGGCCTCCTTGTTCAATGAATTTTACACAGTAACTCCTATCTTGTAGTGCTGGTTTTCCTGGGAATTTTTAATCTAAACTCAAGAGTTGAGTTTTCTGGGTTGTATTGGGGACTCGGTGTGTCGATCGGATTGTCTAATTTTGTCAGTGTGTTTTTCCGGGTAATTTTAGAATATGTTAAAAAGTTCGACCGGATATAAATACCCACTTTTTCCCCTACCGGGAAATTTCCAATTGTTGGACTTTTTCGTAGTTTAAAGACGTTCTAAGTAGTGCAAGTAACGCACTGGACCCTCTAGAAGACAACAAACCTTAACTCGATTATGTGACCGTCTTGAACTGCCCTTTGAACCTTAGGGTTTGGGGCAGTATGGCATGCCACGAGGCGTTGGCTTGACCCTTCTACGGCTGGACCGTTGGTACTGAGGCACGGACTGAATGTTTTTAGACATATTTCATGTGTTGAGCTGTATCGGGAAAACTTGGGTGTTCGATTGTTCGATCAGAAAGTTTAACATTTTCTATTTATCCGGAATGTGATACAATATTTGGAATTCATAAGTAGTTATGAGATAACTGAATGAATGTTATAAATATAGCAGTTTAGTCTCACTTGATCGGTTGCCACGGAATTTTGATGTGATCAAAAGTCCGTCGCAATCGGGAAGCGTACGCGGATACTCGCCGGGTAAACTTAATAGACAGCCTCACTCCATAGCCCCGACCAAGTGACTATAGGAGAACCCCGTCGCCGAAAGCATTCGTCCGGGTGGTCGCGGCAGCGGTGTTCCGCCTTAGTGCACTTTGTCGACGGTATCGGGGGTGCGGCCGTCCATTAAAGTTTGCGACAAGCATTCGTTCTGGATGCCGGGAATCTTGTTGAATTGCTCGACTTGATATTGAAATGTGTTTTCGATAATGAGACTAAAATGTGCGGTTTATATTTGTTAGGCATGCGATGTCTAAGCGATTCATTTGGCTAGGCATGCGATGTCTAAAGAGTTTGCGAATTCCAACTGTTGTAGTTTTACACTTTCTTTTCTGTGACCGTAAGTGTAATATGTGATATCGCCGGTTTCGTTGCTATATGTCAATGACAATTGGGATGCGCATATTTACTTACGTTGATGACATGTGATGTTATGTGTTGCTGGATATGTTATATTGGATCGTCGTGTTTGAATAGCCGGGGGTTTTTTTATGTGAGATGGGTGTTTTTCATTTTCATTCATGTAAAAACTTGTATGTAATATTCTTTTATTGGTGCACTTCCAGGTTGCTGAAGATGTCACCTTTTGTATATTATTTACTTTTCCGCATTAGGATAGACCTAAGGAGGGGAGCACAAGTAACCGGGTTCTAGGGTCCAGTGGGAGACCATCTCGAGGAGTCGAGTCCGGGTCTCCTAACCCTAGAATTGGTAGGGTTGCTTGCCGCTCTCGTAGGGGTCTAGGGATGTGGGATTGGCTATTCATCACGACCATGGAATCCGTGTTTTATACTGGCTCGTATTAAAAACACGGACGTCCTAGTATATCCAGTATTTCATATGTTTCTTCTGCTGCGATATCTGTGATGTGATCATGTGATTTGTTCAGATAGATAGTATATAGTATATATGATATATTATATAGACGTTGCTTATGTTTTACACCCGCGCTAGCCCTGCCTCGTTCTGGCGTTAGTTACCTAACCTAACGGTGCAGACGGGACATCGAGGCGAATGCGGATAGCATAAGCGTACGTTATATTTATCTGTGATGATTATGTGGACTTAAATGATGGAACATTCATTAATGAGATTAATGGAAGAAAATAAACCTAATTGATGTTGTGGAATCGAATTTCAAAATAAAACAGGTAGCTACAATTCTTGCTTTGCATCGCGGTGTTCATTGTAGAACATCCTGCACCTTATTCGATGAGGAAAGGACCGAGATCCCTTCACCGGGAGTGACTCCTTTAGCAATAACTGACAGATTCTACACACTCGGTTTGTCCTTTGATCGCTTCTATAGTTTCCGCTTTGCACAGTGATATATATGATATATCCCGCACCTCATTCGACGAGAAAAGGGCCGACGATCCCTTCACCGGGAGTGACCCCTTTAGCAAAAACTAGAAAAAGCTTCAAAAACATTCCATTTAAAAACCATTTGATTCCGCAAAGAGATCAAGTTCAAAGCGTTAAAGGTTTTCATAAAAACCATTCGCAACCCTCCGTCATTTTAGGAAGTAGAGTACTTAGTATTCGTGCTGTGTTTGTTGACCTTAGTTAAGGCACAGTGTACGGTAGCTAAGTGATGTCTTCCTACATCGCATATGATGCGATTAGTTAGGACAGTCGCGTGACTTTGTTGACCTTAGTTAAGGATCATGTGGGTGGGTCTAATTAATCACGAAATGACGGGTAGAACTTGACTAGTGCTTATGATTTGTTGACCATAGTTAAGGTCATAAGTGCTAGGGGTAAAAACTTTTATCGGGAATTTCAAGTGTTGAAACTTGCAATGAGATTGCATACCTTCTATGTGATAGTTGGATCCCGATACCCACTGCGAGTAATTGTTACTCCTGGGAGAGTTTTGCACTTTACAATTAGCCGATCAAGTAGGTGTCTAGAAAGGTGTCAACGGGGTTATGCCTCTGGGAAAATGAGGTTTACTGTAATTAGGTCCGAGCGAAAGCACGGGGAACCTCCCTCAAAGTACCGACACTGGCCTGGCTGAAAGATTGGCGAACTTGTAGAGTGTAATTAATCCCGGCTAGTCTTTCCTTTAAAGGTTTGAAGGAAGATTTGATAAAAACAGTGGGAGCCATCCTGATTAGATAAAATAAATAACCAATCTGATCTTGCAAGAGCACACGCAGAGTATTTTCTTCTCTCTCTCTCCAGGTAGCGACCATATCACGCCTTAATCAAGATAATAATATGGA
Organism: Agapanthus africanus; assembly: GCA_030015575.1. Taxonomy (NCBI): domain Eukaryota; kingdom Viridiplantae; phylum Streptophyta; class Magnoliopsida; order Asparagales; family Amaryllidaceae; genus Agapanthus; species Agapanthus africanus. The sequence goes on along the minus strand of CM057338.1, from coordinate 107,010,521 downwards.
TGTATTGACCGAACCCGCTTGTTATACTGAGCTGGGGAACGTTGGTCCCGCTCCAACTTATAATTGTTATAAGACAGAGCAGGAAATAGGGGAATACCAGAATTCCTATGCCGCCCAAACGAAGAAAGTGCATATGATGCATCTCCTTCAGGTATGTTTATTACAAAGAACTGTTTCTCAGTATCCTCCGCATCCTGGGTATTTGATACCGGATCAGGATCCCAGATATGTAATCTGTTACATAGGGCTACAAAAAGGTAGAAAACTGAGAACGGGTGATAAGTTTCATGAGACAGAAAACGGGGCAAGTGTTGCAGCCAAATCTATTGGTCACTGTCACCCTGTATTACCAATACATTGATTCTGAACAAATGCTATTAGATACCGAACCTGACATACAAAATCATATCAGTCTCTTTATTAGTAAAGAAATGATATAATTTTGTATTGTTAGATAATGTTTTGAACATTTCCTATATCAAAAGTTGATCAGTTCAGGTACGTTATCTAAAAGCATTGATGTTCTAAATCAAACTACAGTTCCTAGTATATAGAACATACACAAGAGGAAGAGTTCAGAAATGAACGAATCCTTCTTGAGGCATTGTAGACTAGGTCATATCAATGCGACCCGACTGGATGAAGTTACATTTTAGATGCATATTTAAATCAGTTTGAATTTACATCTTGTGAAACTTGCCAGTCATGTCACAAAGATTAGATGACCATAGGTCCGTTTACTGAAAACAGAGAAAGAGTTAGTAAACTCTTGGGACTGATACATGATGATGTATGTAAGGTCTCCTGTCTACACAAGCCAAGACTGGTTCTTTGTATTTCATTACATTCTCTGATAATCTCTCAAGATTCAGACATATGTTCCTGTTGAAATATAAGTCCGAACTTTTTGAGATATTCACAGAATATAAGTTAGAAGTAGAGAACCAAAATACGGGTATAAGTATTATGTCCTATGATAAGATCAGGGAGGAGAATACTTGTGCATAGAATTCTTGGACTATTCTAAAAGAAAATGAGATTCTCTCTCAGTATTACTCCTCGGAATACACCACAGCACAACGGTGTATCAGGGCGGAGCAATCGCACCGTAATTAGATATGGTGCGCTCTATGATGAATACTACTGAGTTACCTATTTTCTTTTGGGGTTATGCACTTGAGAAGCTGCATAACTATTGAATTAGGTTCGAATCAGATCACTGCCTACCATTCCATATGAGATATGGTATGGGAAGGGCCTATCTCTTAAGTAAGTTAAGATTTGGGATTGTTCGGCCTATGTCTAAAGCAAAATCCGGACAAGATCGAGGCAAGATCAGTTCTGTAAAACTGGAAAGGTTCCAGCTATTCAAAACTGCAGTTGATGATTTGACAGAACCAAAGGATTCTATAGTCCCCGACGAACCTCAGCCTCTCCTTCGATCTGGAAGGGTTCCTCACCTGCCTGAGAGATACCTCGGTTTCTCGATGACAGTGGGAGCGTGGAATGCATCATGAGATGATGACCCAACTAGTTTCGAGCAGGCCATCAAGAGTAGGGACTCTGTAAGAATGACTGGATGCTTAGCGATCTGAGATGGAATCCATGTACACCAACAAAGTATGGACTTTGGATGCTATATCTGAAGGGTTAAATCCCCATCAGGAGCAAGTATATCTTGAGAAGATTACTTGGTGTAGATGGAAAAGTTGAGACTTTCAAAGCTAGACTTGTTAAAGGTTTTCGTCATCGACCAGGCATGGATAATGATGAAACCTTTTCCAGGGACTATGCTTAAGTCCATCCAGATCCTACTTGCCATTGCTACACACCATGACTATGATATCTGGTGGTTGGGTGCCATGACTACTTTTCTAAATAGTGATTTAGAAGAGAACGTCTATAAGTATACAGCCAGAGGGCTTCGTAAACAGTGGGAGCAACGGAAACATGTGCAAGTTGCTTTACAGGATAAAGCAGGCATCGCGGAATTGGAACGTCTGTTTTGATGTGGTAGTCAAAGAGTTTGACTTCATCAAAAATAATAAATGAACCTTGTATATACAAAACGGTAGTAGAGGGTAAGGTGGTTATCCTCGTATTGTACGTGGACAACATACTCTTGATAGGAAAAGAGTTTCCTATACTACGCTCGGTCAATCTCCGGTTATCACAAGGATTCTCCAATAGGATAAAGGTGATACCTCCTAAATCCCGGGTTTTGGATCTATGAGATAGATCTAATTGGATGCTAGGATTCTCACTAGATGTAGTGAAATGGTATCAATCGATCCTGGGGAGAATCACTGGAAACGTTCCACGGTGATAAAGATGACTGAATGTCAGTCACAGGCATTGTCTTTACCCTCAGTAAAGGGACGGTATGTTGGAAGAGTTCCAAGCTAGATACCGTGGCAAACTAGATGATAAAGGCTGGTAATATCGCTATTAAAGATACTACCAAAGAGCAAGTTTGGGTGTATAGTGGTTCATGAGATGAACTAGGTTCCTACCATTGTGTGACAATGGAAGTGTGGCTTTGGCCCTGGAACCCTGGTCCCATCAGTGACCCAGACATATTCTGAGGCAGTATCACCTGATCAAGGAGATAGTTGATCTCCAGGATGATCGAGGTTAGGAGAGTAGACTCAGAGGACAACACGGCGGATCCACTCACGAAGGCCTTTTCCCAAAGAGAGACTTTTAGGGGATAGTTGAGTATTAGATACTACAACTACTGCTACAGATGGCCCTAATGCAAGTGGGAGATTGTTAGTTATATGTATGCCCTAGAGGCCATTACTGTACATTGGATGTATATTGTAGTGGATGCTGGGACATATATAGGTAGGACTTTCTTGCTCGACATGATAGTACACTATCTGGTTGCTCTTTATCTTAACATGTATACTTTCTGTCTCTCTGATTACATGTTGATAAAGCCCTTAGGATGTGTACTCGACTTTTAGGACTATGATGCAGATCGTACTAGTGGGGTCTGGGTAGTCAATGAGTACATCCTTCAATGTTCCTAGTCGTGGGAATATCAAGACGGGGCATCGATATTCCAGAGTAGACTAGCGTATATCTTCTCGACCCATGTGATGGGCGATGGATGATCTCATATCCATTGGTGTTTGACATCGGAGATGGTATGCGGGTGCTCAGTGGAGACTGGGTACACTGAAGGGACTCGCCGAGAACTCCCAGATGGTATTATACCTCACGTCAGATGGCAGTTCCCTGGTGACACTGGTGCAGCTTAGTCTGTAGACCCGAGATCGTCATAGAGTCTTGTGTGTCTCCCACTGTGCTTTGATTTCCACCCTACCACGGCTCTACTGAGTCGTGCAAATAGGTGGTTTTTGGGTACAGTCCCGATTCACATGGAGGCAATGAGCGATAGAAGGGGATTCGTCTCTCCCGGTATTGGGGGTTGATGTTGCGCTATGCTCGACTGGCCATAACAGGAAATCCCTGTCCAGGGTTGCAGTGATCTACTGATAAGTGTTATCGGTAGTTTCACACATGTTATGGACCTCACGTCAGCATGACTTATCGAGCTATTGGGGTCTGACGTTTACCACCCCTAGGCGAGATATGCGACATATCAGACGAACAGACCGGACTGTACGGTAAGTGTTACTGGTTGGATTCACAGGAGTGTGAGCGGGATTGCTCGTCGATCTTCTGATCGCTTAATACCCGGGTGGCCGTTACGTTTAGCAGACCGCTTGCGGCTTGTGGGTGTTTGATATGATCATCATCTGCTGCCGGCGTATTGACGAGTCTTTAGAGTCCTACACAGAGGTTTCCTGGCTCAAGCGAAATGAAATAGGAGCGCATATGAGATATGTGCAGGACCGAGAATAATGCGTGTATGTGATATCGTATTCCATTCTCGTGATGAATGTATCGATTGGTTGTATGCGATATAACCTAGTTATCGAATCAAGGATTGATTCGATAAGCCGATACATTGGATACTAGTCGGTTATATGCGACATGACCGGATCATTGAATCAAGTGTTGATTTAATGATTTAATGTATAATTATATATTTGATATATTACTTTGCATTAACTAGTACTGGCTCACTTTAAAAGGATTTTCTCACTTGATATGCACATTGTATATGTGATATATTTTTGTGTGCGCTTGATTGTATCATGTTTGATGATACATACTCACTTGAGTTTGTGTAAAGATTAAACCATGCTTAAGTTAATAATTAGGGTTTTGTTTATTTGCTTATTTATTTATTTGTTTTTTCATTTTGGAAAAGATAAATAAATGAATGGTGGCTTTCTTTGTTTGTTAGTTGAAGCTTCATGAAGCTTTGACTAAATGACCATTTTTGTTTTCATGCTTAACCCTAACCATTCAAACTAACCCTAGTTCATTCTCTACACTTAACCAAGGTTAGGATATGATAAGTATTCATTTTATTATTCTTTTTGGATAATACGTATGATATTCTTTCTTCTTCTTCTTCATCTTCAACTTGAAGAAAGCTTGCCTCCATCAATGGCAACTTGTGAAAATGAGTGAGAAATCCAATTCCAAAGTGAACCCACTTCATATTTCTTCATCCTCTACCTCTTGCCAAGTAGTATAGGGTGTTTTCTTCACAAGTTTCATGGCTTGGTAAAGTTGGAGCTTGATCTTGTGTTGCCTCGACGTAGATCATCTTCGGCATCGAAGTCGACGACCTAGCCCGTCTATTTCTCCGATGAAGCCGATGCTAGAGTCATGGATTCAATTTGGACAGCGGAAGGACGTCATCACGGAGCCTAGGAGGTGGAGGACCGGATCTACAAAGGTTGTAGCCCCTTTCCTTTAGCGTTAAAGTCGTTATCTTGCATCGCATAACCTATAATTCTAGTTAACGATCCGTATTAGGGTTTGTAGGCACATGAAAATTTTGAAATGAGCATATTTTGATCACTTGTGAGACTTCATTAGTGTACCCAGGAACCCTACACTTGATGCAAAGGCTACAACTTTTCCATGCTGATGTAGAACACATCCTAATCCCTTACCGGACGCATCACAATAAACGACAAAACGTCCAGATTGATCCGGTATTACAAGGATAGTGTAACAACCCTAAACTTTCTGTACGAAATTTTTCAAAAATATAGAAAGGAATACCTGAGCCTAAGCACAAATTATAAATTTGATTTGCTTTTGAACATCAAGAAAGCACTTGTAGCTCATTGGTAAAGCCTTGCACTGCTGTGACGTAGCCCCTGTGATCGAATCCTCTCAGCCACATATTATTTTTAATTAATTTTTTTAATCATTTAGAAACCCAAGGGTTTATACATGCACTATACGTAAAATGAAGAGACACAGAATAAACAAACGCGTGCACTGGGGTATACCAAGCGATAGGGACACGTGGCGGAGATCCAAGCCCAAGACGACGGATTTGTACTGGCGAGATCCCTCCTTGGCCTGGCATCGCCGGCCCCCTCTGTAGGTAATGCCTCATCTTGCTAACCCTAGTCCCTTGGCCTCCCCCTTAACCCCCGTACTGTTTGTTTTTATTAAAAATAAACAGAGAATTAAAAGGGGCATTAAACCAAAATTTTAATGCATTTTTAATTCATTCTTCATTACCCCAAAATCTTAATTTTCCCTATAAATACCATACCACATTTCACCCTTCCTCACTCAGAATTTCATTACAAAAACTCTCAAAAATTTCCAAATCCCAAGTTGTGCAAGTGGAGTTAGCAAAGGGTAAGATTCCGACGACGTTTCGAGGAGTTTCCGGTGACGAAACGACACCCTGATGCTTTCCTACACTTCCCCCTTTTTCCATCTTTCTTAATAGCCAGTAGTCCTCTCTCCTCTCCTCTCCTACTATTCTAAAACTTTCATTTTTTTCAAAACTCGTCGGAAGCGGAGTTAATCCGACTTCCGATTCGTTTTTCCTTAAAAATTACATTTTTCTTAAATAACAAAATACCATATTCTCTCACAAGGTTTAATAAACATAAATAAACACATTAGAATAAGTTTCATCTCAAAAGAATCTTTTAAGCAACTTATATAGCATCTATACGGTAAAATACCATATACTTTACATTTCGACATAATTCAACATATTTACTTGTATTACCTTAGAAAACCACGAGGTAAGGACCTACCTCATCACAACACACATATTAGACATAGCACGATGAACTTTGGAATTCTAGATTATGGAAAATACGCTTTTACGATTAAATACCTTAAAGAATTAAAAACTGTTTTCTTTAAAAAGAGTGTTAACTAAATTCCTTGCAAATACGCATCTACAAGCCATTTTGGGGAACCCCGATCAGCATGGTACGGGTTATCTCAAGTCCTCGGGCCTAGTAGAGCGAGATGCAGACCTCCGTAAGGAGTATTCGATCTCGATGGAATTTTTAATGCTATTTTTAAGAAAATGAGATTTCTACAAAATAAATAAAATTTACTTTTATTAAATATATATATATATATGAATATTATAAAAAGATATATTTTAAATATATTATACAAATATTCCATGTTTTCTAAATCAAAGGAATCACAATTACATGAAACTGCCATTACAGTTCAATACAATATCAATATTTTAATAAAATACCATATACAATGAAAACTAGGTTCTACCCACTAGAATATTTCACATTTTATAAAATATACATCTATGAAAACCCTAAAGACGATAATTAAATACTTGATGTATATTTTGAAAATATATCAAAACTATTTTACATAAACCCCCCTCCAGTTATATCAATTTACAATAAGGACCCTAGTAAACATAGGTTTAAGCGGAACCAATGCTCTTGAGACTCGGGGAGCCGGAGAAAGTGGGTGCTTGCCTATCTAAGGTATACAATCTAACAATGTTGTTATCAACACGGTAATTGTCATGGAAAAAGACACAAATCCTGTCGTCCATGTGCAGCAGTTACCGATAACACCAAAACTAATTCAGGACTTCAATTCTATTTAAAAGTCTGAATCAGTTCGAGTCATGGTTAAATCTGATTATAATCTGACTTGAATTCAATTCAAGTATAACTCCATTTCAATATGAATCCATGAATGCCAGAATACAATCTATAACAACATGAACATGACTGAACTGAACCATGGATATACCCTGATTACATGACTATCCATTTATATCCATTCCGTTTACTGATATCATAGTTTCGACAAGTCTTCCATTTACTATAAGACAATACAATACAACTAGTACAATCAGTACAAATAATATAATCAATACAATAAATACTGCGGGGTTTATAAAGAGGTAGACTGGTACGGAACATGTTATAGGTGGCACGAGGTGGTCACTAAAGACGTAATTATATCTATGTCGTTGTTCTGTGGTATTTTCAACAGAGCCTTGTACTATGGGTTACCAAAGTCCATGGTGTGAGTTGGATTCCTCTCGTATACACCGGCATATTTTGTACCAAGCTACAAACAGCTGCATTAACATTATAATCCAAACATCACTAGTTATATTCTCTTTCTGTCTATTCTATCTCTACTCATCTTTAGGACTTAGCGAGCGATTGTTCATTGACGACATTCTTTTTCTTCTTTCTTTGGAATATTGTCAGGAGGACCCGACTCTGAGGAGCTCGAGATCAGCCAGGAGCACTTGGAGTAGTTCACAGAAGATCCTGAGCATTGACTTTACTTGTATATATTTTCATTTCAGTTATGCCGCTGTTTAGGCATTGCTTTCCATCCATGTATTTATATTTTTAGTTGTACATGTAAAAGAATGTTTAATAAATAAAAGTTGATGTTCATTACATTCATGTCTCTTGTGTACATTTACTTTATATTGGTTAGATACGCTTAGCTTGTTTACATCGGAGTAAATACGTAGCGGACTTCACCGTGTCCCCTCCGCGTACACCGGGAAGCGGGGCGTGATAGATAGGAGCTGAAGTTAATCTTATTTTGAGTTCTACAAAAATTTGTTCACATGCTTCTGACCACACGAATACTTCATCTTTACGTATGAGCTTGGTCAGGGGTGCTGCAATCTTCGAAAAACCTTCAATGAATCTTCGCTAGTGTCCTGCTAAGCCTAAGAAATTTTGAATATTCTTCACCGTCTTTGGTGTCGACCATTCACTGACAGCTGACATCTTAGCTGGATCTACTGAGATTTCTTTACCTGAAATGATGTGTCCGAGAAATCCAACTTGATCTAGCCAAAATTCACACTTGTTGTACTTGGCATAGAGTTGATGTTGTCGCAATGTCTCCAGGATAATTCGCAAATGCTCGGTGTGTACTTTCCAATTCTTTGAATACACCAGGATGTTGTCGATGAAAATGACAACGACCCTATCTAAGTACTCTCAGAAAACTTGGTTCATCAGATTCATGAATATAGCAGGTGCATTGGTCACTCCAAATGGCATCACGAGATATTCGTAATGACCATAACGAGTCCTGAACGCCGTCTTATGAATTTCAGACTCTTTGACCTTCACCTGATGATAACTCAAACAAAGATCTAGTTTCGGAAATACACAAGACCCACTTAGCTAATCGAAAAGGTCATCGATGTGAGGTAGTGGATACTTGTTCTTGATCGTTACTTCGTTTAGAGCTCGGTAATCTACACACATTCTGTATGAACCTTCTTTCTTCTTCACAAGCAAAACTGGAGATCCCCAACTTGAAGTACTAGGACGAATCCAACCTTTCTTCAGAAGTTTGTCCAACTAAGTACCGATCTCTTTCAATCCTTCTGGACTTAACCTGCACGGAGCTTTAATTACCGGTTGCACACCAGGTAGTAAATCAATGCTGAATTCAAGAGCTCGATCGGGAGGCAAACCTGTTATATCTTTAGGAAACACATCCTTGAACCCTCGAACTATCTTTGGCTCTTCTTCTTCCACCGGTAGAGTAAATATTTCTGTATTCTTTGGCTTGGCACGGAAGATTCCTGACTCCAAAGTTTTATCTCCACTCTTGAAGTAGAAAACTGGGTGATCTGGTATCTCAAATACTACCCTCCTTTAATGGAAGTCAATTGTAGCATAGAAAACTCCCAGTCAGTCCATCCCCAACACAACGTCTAAATTTGGGAAGTCCGGTACTTTGAAATTTACGTAGAATTCTCGTCCGCAAACCACTACTGGACACTGATCAAATACCATAGTTGCCTTCAATACTCCATTCCCAGAACTGACATTCCAGCTTGAAATGAGTAGCTTCACGGGAATCGCATGTGTTCTCAAAAATCGTTTGGGACATGAAGCAGTGTAACGCTCCAGTGTCGAATAGTGCTAGTGCAGGAAGGGTGGCTACTAGTATAGTACCTAAGTTTTGTGAGGTTAGTTTTAGATACAGGGAAAATATAGAGGTATACAAGGATTGAAAAGATGAAAGGATTGGGAATTACCAGTGATAACTTGGCCGGTGGCTTCGGCTTCCTTAACCGTCATTGTGAAAGCCTGACGTCTGGGTACATTTTTCACGCCCCGCTTCCTAAAATACGGAATACGAGCGGTTGACAAGGCCAGCAATGCTCCTACGGTCGAGAAAACATCCTGCTGTAGTCACACTTCGGCTTCTAACTTTACGTGGTAGTCAGTAATCAATGCACAGGTAATGAGAAATGCAGTCACTAAATCAAAACAAATACAAAAACTAACCAGATAGAGATCAAAGAAGTATAGCGCTGAGTCGCTGATCTAGAAATCCACAATATCTTCGAGGTACGTCAGATCCTGATCCAAGATAAACCCACTTCTCACTCTGAGCATGCATACTAAGGTCGTCAGAGCGACACAAAAGCAATAAATAGAAATACAAATATAAACACGTGCAATGAGGATGCGCATGAAACAGTAAGCATGGAGTAATGATATGAGCATGAAGGAGCCAGTAAAGGTAAACAGTAAAGCAGATAAACAGTAAGGCAGGTATATGAAATCAGTAATCAATGCATGTCTCTAAACCCATCAGTATCTAAGTCTCATTATCCAGGTCTCTAAACTTATCGTCAGTCCAAGTGTGAGAGTCAACCACTCGTGAGTATCCCCCACCCAAGGTTAGGGCCCCAGGGGCAAGGGAACACGGGCCTGAGTCGCACTCTAATAATCAGTAATATCACCTATATGACTCCCAGAATCGTTATATATGCCGGCAATGGGACTCCCAAAATTCCGTTGAACTCACACGCGAACTACCCCATACCCTATGGTCTACATCAAACCCCGACCATAAACCCAAATACTAGTCGGTTCATGACAAGTCTACGCGAGAACTGTAAGTCCACGTTACCCGTCCCCGGTTCTTTGGGGTTGCGGAAATGGTGAAAAACGATTTTTTTTGGTGGGGGTAACATGGACTCTAGAAACGGATCTTTGTTAAACAAACTATCTAACAACCTAACTAAGAGTTTAGCTACTAGGTTAGGGGTTATACCTAATCTTGAACTCCTTCTCTTCAACTCCTTGTGGTGGTCGGATCGGCCTCACCTCTTCGTCTCCTTGTGCCGAAGATGGATCCACCCGAAAACTTCTACCTTTGGCTCCAACCTCAATCTAGAGGAAACTAGAATACTTGGCTTGCTAGACCTTGTATACTAGGATGAGTAGAGAAGTGTTTTGGGTTTTATCTCTATGTTTCTTGTTTCTCAACTCATGAGACAATAGAACCATGAGCTAGAGAGAGCAAGAGGAAGAGGAGAGCTTTGAGGATGAGAGAGAATCAATATGACAGAATCAAGAAGCCTTTTTACCTCCATACTCTCATAACACCAAATAATCATCATAATAATAATAATCAAGTATTTTGTGATGGTTCATGTCAATGGCATTATCATTTCATGCACTCATTTTGTAAATAACAATAAGCAAGCAAAAGTCATACCCATGAAATGATAGCCATTGTCATGATGATGATCAACAAGTCCAACCTAGTCAACCGGTCAACAAAGTCAACAAGTCAACCTTTCAACCCAACCATGGCACAATAATACTTAATTAATATTATTATTAATCATATTTCTTATTCTCATTAGCGTTTAGCAAAAGTCAACAGTCAACAACTCTAATGAGAATCATCTGCCTCTGTCTCTGTCAACCGTGTATACACACCCGCATTCGCATCCCGAGGAACACGAATACAAATGTCACGCCCCGCTTCCCAAAATAAGGAATACGAGGGGTTAACAAGGCCAGCCATGCTCCTACGGTCAAGGAAATATCCTGCCGTAGTCACACATCGGCTTCTAGCTTTAAGTGGTAATCAGTAAATAACGCGTAGGTAATGAGAAATGCAGTAACTGAAACAAAACAATATAAAGAACTGACCTGATGGGGAACAAAAAGAGTAAGACTCTGGATAGCAAATCAAGATGTCCGTGATGTACGTCCAGTCCTGGTCCCGGCTAAATCCTCTCCTCAACTGAGCATGCATACTCAGGTCGTCAAAGCGACACAATAGCAATAAAATATATAAATCCAAGTGACAACTCTAACAGTGATAATAAATATATATAACAGTAAATCAATGACGGTATAGGTATGAACATGCAGTAATCGATGCAGTGGAACAGTAAAAGCAGTAAAATGATATGCCAAGTATGTCAACACAATAAGTATGTATATCAATGCTATCATCCCTATCAGTCTCTAAGTCTCACTGTACAGGTCACTAAGCCTATCGTCAGTCCAAGTGTGAGAATCAACCACTCGCGAGTGTCCTCCACCCAAGGGTAGAACCCAAGGGCAAGGGACCACGGGCCCAACATGTAACTCACGGTAATAATCATGTACCCTGTAAATCTCCATATATCTCCATATATATAAGCCGGCAAGGGACTCCCGAGATTCTGTTGAACTCACTCACACTACCCCACACCCCGTGGTCTACATCAAACGCTAACCATAACCTCAAATACCAATCGATCTGTGACAAGTCTGCGCGAGAACTGGAGGCAGGACCTCCATCAAGCACGTCTCGACTAATATCTAAGATAAATGGCAGTGTCTGGTGTCTTATCTGTGACACCCATGCAAGAGTTTCCATAAGTGTCCCATACCACTTATAGTCACACGTACACGCGTCCCACAGATTTCGACAATGCAATAGAATAATAAGGTTCACTGATTGTGTACAAGTACGTGTCACCTTCACTTATTCACTTATACACGAACACTAACGTACTTGCCACAATCATCACTAATACCTAACACTGGGTAATGCACATTATCACTAAGTTATCAATGCAGTGACATATGTATGATATGATGCGTAAACAGTATGTAAAGCATGATTAGGATGTCAGGAATCAATAATCTACCACTTGCACAATTTATCATAAATCATTCTGGTATAGTTTAGCGAAATAATGAAAGGGGAATAAATAGTATGTTTGATTATTTATCCAGCGAATTTGGTTTCATGACAATCGGGTTTCAGGATCACTAGTTATGGCCATTTCATTTTAAGCGTTCACGACTGGAAATCCGGTTTCAGAATCGGAAGTCCGTTTCGCAACGCATTTTAATCACAGTTGGGATCAGATTTTAGCGACGCTACAGTTGAATGAAATCTATTGTTTTCAGTAAGGTTTTCAACGCAATAGACGGTTTCTCAATCGCGTCTGTAAGTTAGGATTTATACACCGTTAAATACTAATATGTCAGTTCTAATTCTGTTGGGACAGTTATATGTCTCGATCTTTTAAATTACAGGTTAAATAGCAAATGATGACGAAACAGAATGAAACTACTTGTGTTATCTAGATAACAGTTTCACCTTTAATAAACAGCGGAGTTCCGTAGCCTACGAGTTAAGGAAACCTTGTGGTACTCATCACGGGACAGCACACAGTAAACAGAGTCGCTCTGGACTGCAGTCCAGACTCGCACTCCGATCTAAATATTGTCACAGTTTAAGTACAGAAATATTTGGAAACTTGCATAGGGTTATAGTTCGTCGAGTCGTCTTCAATTTAAGCCCTCGAACGCATCATTCAAGTATGTATATAATTTATGGTGATTTTAATGGTTTTCAGATATAAGAAATTTCCAGTTTTACGGGTAAACTTGGGGGTAGTCGTTTTAGTCGTTAATAGTCGTATTTTCCAGCGAAATTTGTACAAGGTATTCATCACTACAAGGGCCAATATAAACAATCCAGTTCCGTCAAATTAGATAGGGATTCCCATTGGGATCATGTATCGAACAGGTACATCATATAATTTATCAGGAAAAGTGACTACGGAATTTATAAAATTTTAGTTTGTAACAAACATAATTTAGCATGTAGCAAGTAGAGAACTTGCCTGGAGACGTTTTTGGGGCACACGGCAGCGGGAATGACTCACGTGCGACACGGCAACGACTAGTACAACGACTTGTACCCGAGACGGTTGCGAGCTCGGCGATGTTACGGCTCCGTCGATGGTTGGTTATGGAGTTGTAAAGAGACGTTGCGGAGAGAGGAAGAGTGAGATTTAGAGAGAGAGAGTAGGGATTAGAGAGAGAGAGAGAGTGCAGGGAGACAGAGAGAACAAAGAGTGAGAAAGATAGAGAGGGAGAGAACAGAGAGAGGGAGAAAGAGAGAGAGGGTGAGAGAAAGAGATCAAGAGAGAGAGGGAGAGGCAGAGTGGTAGAGGGATTGAGAGTGAGAGAGAGAGGGAAAGAACACAGAGAGAGAGATCAAGAGAGAGAGAGAGAGCACGGAGAGAGAGAGCAGAGAGTGTGAGGGAGATCGGAGAGAGTGAGGGAGAGCAAAGGGAGGGAGAGAGAGAAGTTGCAGTGGGGCGACACCGGCGACGACGAGACGATGGTGATTGTCGGCGATGAGGAAATGGTGCAGCGTCAGTTGGGTTCTGGGTTGGGGTGATGCAGGTGCTCGGTGTAGGGAAGAGAGGTGATGGAGGTCGGAGCTCCGGCGAGGGTTTAGGAGAGGTGCTCGGGTGCAGGCGAAGTAATGGGTACGGTCGGGGGTCCTGGGTTGAGGGGCGCCGGCAGTGGAGGTCTCGGCCTTGGTGTTTGGGTTTTGGTGAGGAGGAAGGAGATGAGGAGAAGGGGTCTGAGGAGGATAGGGGTGCGCGGTCGTGGGCACGATCTAGGGCGACGAAGTTAGAGAGGGGAGTGCGAGGGGGTGAGCGTGGGCGACGGAGGTGGAACGGGCGCGCGGGAAGGGCGGAGAGAGCCGTTGGAGGAAGAAGGGTTTGTGGGCCGGGTCGGGTTAAAGCGCGGGGTGAGGGGATGAGAAGAGTGGGCCGGGCCTGGGATTGGGGATTTAAAAATGGGGTTTAAATAAAAGAAGATGGGCTGAGAAAATGGTGTTGGGCTCGGGGATTTGAGCCAGAGGGATTTTATTAGAAATGAGGGAAAAGAAAGGGACGGTCTTTTAAAATAATAAGGAAATTTAGTTTATTTAAACGTGAATAGGCTGAGTGAATTATGGAAATAGAAAAAAGTGAAGATTTAGGGTTTAATGGAGTTTCTTTAAAATAATTAAAAAATAAAAATACAAAATTTATAGTTTAAAGAGAAATACGGATTTTAGGCGTATATAAAAGAACCGGGTATTACATCATACCACCCTTACAAAAAAATCTCGTCCTCGAAATTTAGAAGAAACGACAAATAAAAAATAATAAGCGAACGCTACTATATCGCAACTAACACAAGATGATTTACTTGAAATAGGCGGATGAAGGAATTTGAAGGTATATACTATATAAGAATAACATACACAAGGATGGTTCTAAGTAATAGACAGGAACATTTATGAGGGCATACTACATGTATACGAGAATATAAATAACAATAACGAACAATAATATTCGAGACATGCTCGATAAAATCGAAACCCAGATATATGCACATATAATTATATCAAAAGTAGCATATCAGAATTAATAAGTATAAGGCACAACCATTTATAATAGTCACCATAGACAGAATACCCGAAAATAAAGTAACGACAATAAAATAGTGAAAGATTTGTCGATAGGTTAAAACATTTTAGGACGATGTATCGATCAAATAGTTTTAAAAATAACTTAGAAAACTCACATAGTGAAAATGAGGAATATGGAACAAAATATGCGTGGTGCAAGGCTGCGCTACTGAAAATGAGGATAATAGTAGTGCTCTTAAAATACGTAAAACTAAGTAGTCAATAACACGCACTCTTCGAAAAATACAAAATAGTGAAAACTAAATTTCGAATACTAATGTCCCTAAACATATTTAGGGTAAAAGAAAAAAACACAAAAATGTATAGGGCTAGCTTGGATAAGGATTTCAATGGAGTGTGGCGGCTTTAGGCTGAAGATCAAGGAGATTAGGATCGGGTCAGCACAGGAAGTAAGGGTGAGCAACAAAGGACTATAAGGGAAAAGTATGGGGAGGACAACGGTCGGTACATCATATGAATCAAAAATTTGAAGGGTTAGCGAACTCGGAGATTTCACTAAAATTTTATCCTCCCAGAAGGAGCTCAAACGAGGCACAAACGGAGGATGAAGGGTGGACCTCTAAAAGATCGGGTGTGGTACGGGTTAATCTGAGTGAGGGTTAAGACAATGTAAGGAGTAGGGGTGGACAGATCTCGGTAAGGAAAATAATTGTATAGAAGAAATAATCAAGCATCAAGGGGACTAAGAAGATCGATAGGTTAGCGAACTCAACCATTTATTTCATTCTAGAAAATTCGAAACAGAGCACCCTCCAAAAGTAACAGATGGCCCTAACTATACATAGATTTATTTGGCCAGAGAAGACAATATCTAAAAGAAATTCCGTCAGTCGCGGTTGTGGAGATTCAGCAGGTTGCGGTAGGCTCGCACGCTCAGGTAGGGGCGTCCATTCCCATATCACCTCGCAGGGATCGCCATTGGGAGTTCTTCCACAGCAGGGTCTTGATCTTCTGGTCCTTCTTCCTCTGCTGGAGCTTCTTCATCGAGATCTGATTCCATGTGATTCTCTTCTTCTGGATTCTCTTCCATGGGATTTTCCTCCACTGGATTTTCTTCTATCGGGTCTTCCTCGGGATCTTCCTCTATCAGGTTCTCTTCAGGGTCTCCTTCTTCTTCGTCGGAATTGCCTATCATGTCAAACTCTGGGGCGGCTGCTCCTTCGTCCTCTGAATCGCTGTTTTCGAAAATGACCTGGGGATCGTTGATCTTATCATCAGAACTCATCAGTGTGCGATCTAAGGAAATGCATGACTGTGCATCCTCATCCAAATGCGGCGTTGCTCCAGGGTAGGCCATGGCCTGAAAAGAAAGAGTCATGATTAGACAGTGGAATACATCAAGAAAATGGCTAAGTGTACGAAGTATAGAAAGATATGCGGTGGCAGGAATTGAAAAATCAAGATTAAAATGGTTTGATAATGAATAGTATGAATAAGGGGAAGGACAAGAGAATGATACATATATTACGATTCAAGTTTTATTGCATTCAACTAAAAGTTCGACGGATACAAGATTTCAAACGGAAAGAAATATTTATAAGAGGATGACAACATTACTACTGAAAGTAGAAAACATGAAAATTCTTCTTTGACTACTAGAACATTGCATTCTCGTCACGTGAGTTGAATCCTGCGCTGGGTCCGCCTTATCCTCGAAGTTTGAACTACGTAATAATCATCACTTGGAAGAAGTGGAGGGTGTGGATAAGTCTCCTCTTTGTAGCTCCTTCCTTTTTGGGCAACCGTTGATAAGATGTTCGCTGGATCCGCAAATCAGACATTTCCCTTAGGCGCGACGACAATCCCTCTGAAGGTGTCCTGGCCTCTTACAGTACCCACAATATTGGGTCTTCTGCTGCTTCTGTCGCGGGGAAACAAAATGGGGCTTCATCTTCTTCTCTTTTCCTCGCCTAACAGGGATCCCTTTACAATTTGAGACTCCCGCTGGTGCCTGATTCACCTGCCTTCTCAGTCCTTCAGCTAACAAGTCGTTTGTTCGCTCTTGGGCTTCTTCAGACTCTGCAGTACACTCAGGATCTCAATGGTTTGATTCTGGGGAGTGGAGATAGAAGAAGATTCGTTGGAAGACATGATCCTGAAACAATAATTTTGAGAACGATATAAGTCACAAGCTATAAGAATCAAAATATAATATGGACTGGACAAGGATTCAAGAATATCAGATGTGATGAAATTCATTACAAGTGGAAAATCAACTGTATGACTCTAAGTCACTTAAACAGAGTATGGTAGTGTAACCGTGATGTAGTTCACAATTACAACCACGTAGCTTTACCAAGTCACCTGAAACCCTAGCGAATGGATAGCGGAACACACAACATGAATATGGATCAAGAATAACAAGTTTACAACCTAGACCAAGGGATGTCTTAGATTGTCAAGCTATACACGGAAAACTGCAATCCCAATCGAAACATAACCTGGCTCTGATACCAAATAAACCATGTCACGCCCCGCTTCCCAAATTACGGAATACGAGGGGTTAACAAGGCCAGCCATGCTCCTACGGTCAAGGAAATATCCTGCCATAGTCACACATCGGCTTCTAGCTTTAAGTGGTAATCAGTAAATAACGCGCAGGTAATGAGAAATGCAGTAACTGAAACAGAACAATATAAAGAACTGACCTGATGGGGAACAAAAGAGTAAGACTCTGGATAGCAAATCAAGATGTCCGTGATGTACGTCCAGTCCTGGTCCCGGCTAAATCCTCTCCTCAACTGAGCATGCATACTCAGATCGTCAGAGCGACACAATAGCAATAAAATATATAAATCCAAGTGACAACTCTAACAGTGATAATAAATATATATAACAGTAAATCAATGACGGTATAGATATGAACATGTAGTAATCGATGCAGTGGAACAGTAAAAGCAGTAAAATGATATGCCAAGTATGTCAACACAGTAAGTATGTATATCGATGCTATCATCCCTATCAGTCTCTAAGTCTCACTGTACAGGTCACTGAGCCTATCGTCGGTCCAAGTGTGAGAATCAACCACTCGCGAGTGTCCTCCACCTAAGGGTAGAACCCAAGGGTAAGGGACCATGGGCCCAACATGTAACTCACGGTAATAATCATGTACCCTGTAAATCTCCATATATCTCCATATATATAAGCCGGCAAGGGACTCCCGAGATTCTGTTGAACTCACACTCACACTACCCCACACCCCGTGGTCTACATCAAACGCTAACCATAACCTCAAATACCAATCGGTCTGTGACATGTCTGCGCAGGAAATTGGGGAATACCAGAATTCCCGTGCCGCCTAAACGAAGAGAGTGCATGCCGATGCATCATCTTCGGGTGTGTTCATTACAAAGAACTGTTTTTCAGTATCCTCTACGTCCTGGGTATGTGATACCAGATCAGGATCCCAGATATATAAACTGTTACATAGGGCTACAGAAAGGTAGAAGAACTGAGAACGGATGATAAGTTTCATGAGGCAGAAAACGGGGCAAGTGTTGCAGCCAAGTCTGTCGGTCACTGTCACCCTGTATTACCAATACATTGATTCTGAACGAATGTTGTTAGATACCGAACCTGATATACAAAATCATATCAGTCTCTTTATAAGTAAAGAAATGATAAAATTTTGTATTGATGGATAATGTTTTGAACATTTCCTATATCAAAAGTTGATCGGCTCAGGCATGTTATCTAAAAGCATTGATGTTCTAAATCAAACTACAGTTCTTAGTATACAGAACACACACAAGGGGAATAGTTCAGAAATGAACGAATCCCTCTTGAGGTATTGTAGACTAGGTCATATCAATGCGACCCGACTAGCTGAAGTTACATATAGATGCATATTTAAATCAGTTTGAATTTACATCTTGTGAAACTCGCCAGTCATGTCACAAAGATAAAATGACCATAGCTCCGTTTATTGGAAACAGAGAAAGAGTTAATGTACTTTTGGGATGATACATGATGATGTATGTAGGTCCCCTGTCTACACATGCCAAGACAGGTTCTTTATACTTCATTACGTTCTCTGATGATCTTTCGAGATTCAGACCTATGTTCCTGTTGAAACACAAGTCTGAACCTTTTGAGATATTCACAGAATATAAGTTAGAAGTAGAGAACCAATAGAGGGTATAAGTATTATTTCCTTTGATGTGATCAGGGAGGAGAATACTTGAGCACGAAATTCCTGGATTATACTAAAGGAGAATGAGATTCTCTCTCAGCATTACTCCTCCGTATACACCATAGCACGATGGTATATCAGGGCGGATCAATCACACCCTATATGATAAGGTGTGCTCTATGATGAGTACTACTGAGTTACCTTTTTCCTTTTTGGAAGTTATGCACTTGAGAAGCTGCATACCTATTGAATAGGGTTCAAATCAAATCAGTGGCCTACCGCTTCATATGTGATATGGAAAGGGAAGAGCCCATATCTTAAGTTGGTTAAGATTTGGGGTTGTCCGGGCTATGTCTAAAAGCAAAATCCGGACAAGCTCGAGGCAAGGACTGTTATGTAGAACTGGAAATGTTCCAGCTATACAAACTACAGCAGATGATTTGATGGAAACAAGGGATTCAGTAGATACCAACGAACCTCAGCTTCTCCGCCGATCTAGTAGGGTTCCTCACCCACCTGAGAGATACTTTAGTTTCTCTATGACAGTGGGAGCGAGGATTGCATCATGAGATGATGACCCAACTAGTTTCGAGCTGGCCATCAGGAGTAAGACTCTATAAGAATGGCTGGATGCTTAGTGATCTGAGATGGAATCCTTATACACCAACAAAGTATGGACTTTGGTTGCTGTATCTGAAGGGTTAAATCCCCATCAGGAGCAAGTATATCTTGAGAAGATTACTTGGTGTACATGGAAAGGTTGAGACTTTTAAAGCTAGACTTGTTAAAGGTTTGCTTCATTGACCAAGCGTGGATTATGATGAAACATTTTCAAGTGGCTATGCTTAAGTCCATCCAGATCTTACTTGCCACGGCTACATACCATAACTACGATATCTGGCGGTTGGGTGCCATGACTGCTTTTCTAAATGATGATTTAGAAGAGGACATCTATAAGTACACAGCCAGAGGGCTTCGTAGACAGTGGGAGCAGCGAAAACGTGTGCAAGATGTTTTATATGATAAAGCAGGCATCGCGGAGTTGGAACATTTGTTTTGATGAATTATTCAAAGAAGTTGACATCATCAAAATGGTAGATGAACCTTGTATAAACAAGAAGGTAGTAGGGAGTATGGTGACGATCCTCGTAGAGTACGTGGATGACATACTCTTGATAGGGAAGGAGTTTCTTATGCTACGCTCGATCAATCTCCGCTTATCACAAAGATTCTCCATATAGGATCAAAGTGATACCTCCTAAATCCTGGGTTTTTGGATCTATGAGATAGATCTAATTGGATGTTAGGACTCTCACTAGTTGTAGTGAGACGGTATCAACCGATCCTGGGGAGAATCACTGGAAGGGTTCCAGGGTGATAATGACGACTGAGAGTCAGTCGCAGGCATTGTCTTTACCCTCAGTAAAGGGACGGTATGTTGGAAGAGTTACAAGCTAGATACCGTGACATACTAGACGATAAAGGCTGGATACATCGCTACTTAAGATGCTACCAAAGAGGCAGTCTGGGTGTATATTGGTTCATGAGATGAACTATGTTCCTACCATTGTGAGACAATGGAGTTGTGGCTTATGCCAAGGAACGCCGGTCCCATCAGTGATCCAGACATATTCTATGGCAGTATCACTTGATCATGGAGATGGTTGATCTCCAGGAAGATCGAGGTTAGGAGAGTAGGCTCAGAGGACAACACAGCGGATCCACTCACAAAGGCCTGTTCCCAGAGAGAGACTTTTATGGGATGGTTGAGTATGAGATACTACAACCACTGCTATCAGATGGCCCTAGTGCAAGTGGGAGATTGTTAGTTATATGTATGCCCTAGAGGCCATTACTGTACATAGGATGTATATTGTAGTGGATGCTGGGACGTATATAGGGAGGACTTTCTTGCTCGACATGATAGTATGCTATATGGTTGAACTTTACCTTAACGTGTATGCTGATTGTCTCTCTGTTACATGTTGGTAAAGCCCTTAGGATCTGTACTTGACTACCTGGACTATGATGCGGATCATACTAATGGGGACATGGTAGTCCATAAGTATATCCTTCAAAGTCCCTTGTCGTGGGTGTATCGAGACGGGGCATCGATATACCAGAGTAGACTAGCGTATACCTTCTCGACCCATACAGATGGGCGATGGATGATCCCATATCCATTGGTGTTTGACATCGGAGATGATATACGGGTGCTCAGTAGAGACTGGGTACACTGGACGGACTCGCCGAGAACTCCCAGATGGTATTATACCTCACGTCAGATGGCAGTTCTCTGGTGACACTGGTACAGAGTAGTCTGTTGACCCGAGATCGTCATAGAGTATTGTGTGGTTCCCACTGTGCTTTGATTTCCATCTTACCACGTCCAAGAGGGCGTGCAAAACGGTGGTTTTTGGGTACAGTCCCGAGTCACATGGAGGCAATGAGCGATAGGAGGGGATTCGTCTCTCCCGGTATAGGGGGTTGATGTTGCGCTGTGTTCGATTGGCTATAACAGGAAGTCCCTGGCCAGGGCTGCTCAGAGAATTGCTGGTAAGTGTTACCAGTAGTTTCTCGACCCGTTATGAGCCTCATATCGACACGACTTATCGAGCTATTGGGGTCTGACGTTTACCACCCCTAGGCGAGATATGCGACATATCAGACGATCAGACCGGACTGTACGATAGTGTTACTGGTCGGATTCACTGGAGTGTGAGCGGGCTTGCTCGTCGATCTTCAGATCGCTCAATACCCGGGTGGCCGTTACGTTTAGCAGACCGCTTGCGGCTTGTGGGTGTTTGATATGATCATCACCTGCTGCCGGCGTATTGACGAGTCTTTAGAGTCCTACACAGAGGTTTCCTGGCTCAAGCGAAACGAAATAGGAGCACATATGAGATATGTGCGGGACCGAGAATAATACGTGTATGTGATACCGTATTACATTCTCGCGATGAATGTATCGGAAAGGTTGTATGCGATATAACCTAGTTATCGATTCAAGCGTTGATTCGATAAGCCGATACATTGAATACTAGTCGGTTGTGTGCGACATGACCGGATCATTGAATCAAGTGTTGATTTAAAGATTTAATGCATAATTATATATTTGATATGTTACTTTGCACTAACTAGTATTGGTTCACTTTAAACGGATTTTCTCACTTGGAATGTGCACATTGTATATGTGATATATTTTTGTGCACTTGTATGTATCATGTTTGATGATGCATGCTAACTTGTGTTTTGTGTAAAGTTTAAACCATGGTTATGTAATGGTTAGGGTTTACATTTTCATATCTATTTCTTTATTCATTTATTCATTTTGGAAAATGTAAAGCAAATGAGAAAATGGTGGCTTCTTTTGTTTTGTTCATGAAGCTTCATGAAGACTTTGACCAAGTTACCATTTTGTCTCATGCTTAACCCTAACCATCCCACTAACCATGATTTATTCTCTACACTTGACCATGGTTCAAGTTATGATAAGGATTATATTTCTTTTCTTTTTTTGGATTATTCTTATCATAACATTTTCTTCTTCTTCTTCCTTGAACTCAAGAAGAAAAAGCTTTCTTCATCAATGGTGAATTGAGCAAACAAGTGAGAAATCCAATTCTAAAGTCTACCCACTTCCTATTTCTTCATCCTCTACCTCTTGCCAAGTAGTAGAGTGTGTTTCCTTCACAAGTTTTAGGGCTTGGTGAAGGTGGAGCTTGATTTAGCGATGCCTCGACGTAGATCATCTTCGGCATGGACATCGACGACCTAGCTCGCTTTTTCTCCGACGAAGCCGACTCTAGAGCCCGGATTTGATTTGGACAGCGGAGAGGATCTCGTTGCGGAGCTATGGAGGTGGAGCACCGGATCTACAAAGGTTGTATTTCCGTTAAACTTTTAGTTAAGTGTTAACTAGTTAGCTTGTTCGCCTAGATTTCTAGCAGACGATCCGTAGTTTAGGGTTTCTCGGCACCGTATTTTTGAAACGGGCATGTTCGATGCCTTGTGAGACCCCTTGAGAGTGCCTAGGAACCCTACAAAGGGGTCTGAGGAGGATAGGGGTGCGCGGTCGTGGGCACGATCTAGGGCGACGAAGTTAGAGAGGGGAGTGCGAGGGGGTAACGTCGCAGGCGTGAGCGTGGGCGTGGACGACGGAGGTGGAACGGGCGCGCGGGAAGGGCGGAGAGAGCCGTTGGAGGAAGAAGGGTTTATGGGCCGGGTCGGGTTGAAGCGCGGGGTGAGGGGATGAGAAGTGTGGGCCGGGCCAGGGATTGGGGATTTAAAAATGGGGTTTAAATAAAATAAGATGGGCTGAGAAAATGGTGCTGGGCTCGGGGATTTGGGCCAGAGGGATTTTATTAGAAATGAGGGAAAAGAAAGGGCCGGGCTTTTAAAATAATAAGGAAATTTAGTTTATTTAAACGTGAATGGGCTGAGTGAATTATGGAAATAGAAAAAAGTGAAGATTTAGGGTTTGATAGAGTTTCTTTAAAATAATTAAAAAATAAAAATACAAAATTTATAGTTTAAAGAGAAATACGGATTTTAGGCGTATATAAAACAACAGGGTATTACAACAAACGAGATAAAACCAATCCCAAAACGTATACTAGGATCTGGCTTAAACCAAAGCCCGCTAGTAATAACTGCCCGGACACCAAACGTGCACAAGTGCGCGGATGTGATCGAACCCTGTCGCAAAACCATACGACCTCTACTCTTTTGCCTAAAGGCGAATGGCTCTCTGTGTTGGACTCTAAAGACTCGACACTACGCTGGAAGTGGGTTTAACCACAGACCGCAAGCGGCACTAGCTGTGCGTAACGACCCCCAGGTAGACGCCGATAAAAAGACTGACGAGGTGAACTCATCCGAACTCCTACTGAGCCTGAATGTGACAGTCTCCGTACAGTTCAGTCTGTTCGTCTGAGAATATCGCATGGCAGGCCTAGGGGAGGTAAACGTCAGTCCCCTGATAGTGGTACAAGTCATGTCGGAGTGTAGCCCAGAACACCCTGAGATAACACTGGAAACCTACCAGTGCATCTCAAATGCCCTGGCCAGGGACGACTGTGTGTAATGGCTCTCCTTGACACAACGCGATATCAACTCCCAATACCGGGAGAGACGAATCCTGTCTAACCGTCACTGCCTCCAAGTGCTTCGGGACTGCACCCAACTACTACCTGTTTGCACGACTCCTTTGAGCCGTGGTAGGATAGTAATCAAAGTACAGTGGGAACACACTCGAGGCGAAGTGACAGTGTCAAGTCAGCGGACTAAGCTGTACTCATGTCATCTAGGAACTGATAACTGACGATAGGTATAGTACCAACCAATCAGTTCCCGACGAGTCATGTCCAGTGTACTCGTAACCTAATGAGCACCCACATACTATCTCAAGTATAACATATTGACGGCTGTGGGACAGACCGTCTCCCCTGCTGGGATGAGAAGCGCACACGCTAGTCTACTCCGGAGTATCGATGCCCTGTCTCGATAATCCTACGACTGGGGACCTGTATAAGGATGTGCTTGTAGATTACCCAGCCCCCACGAATATGACTACCATCACAACGCTGGTAATCAAGCAAAGATCCTAAGGGCTCCACTAATGTGTATAGGCGATATGTTAAAAGAAACACATGTACACACATTGAAGTAGAAACAAACCAAGTAGCATACTACTATTTTGAGCAAGATTGTCTATACAAATGTGAATATCCCAAGCTTCCATCAAGTAATATACAAACTAGTATGATACAGTAATGGCCTCTAGGGCATATACACTAACAATCTCCCACTTACACTAAGGCCATGGACTGGCGTATCGAAGACCTATCATCTCGATCAGCCGAGTCTGGGGTAAGGCCTTCGTGAATAGATCTGCAGTGTTATCTTCTGAATTCACTCTCTTCACCTCGATCTCCCGGCGATCTACGATCTCCCTGATCAGGTGGTACCGCCTCATAATGTGCCTGGACTTCTGATGGAACCTGGGTTCCTTCGCTAAAGCTCTAGCGCCGTTGTTGTCACAATACAACGGTATTGGATCAACAATGGTAGGAACCACTTGAAACTCCGTGAGGAACTTCTTCATCCAGACAGCTTCCTTTGCGGCATCGTAAGTAGCTATGTACTCCGCTTCCATAGTTGAGTCAGCAACGGTTTCCTGCTTGGAGCTCTTCCAGCAAACCGCCCCTCCATTGAGGGTAAAGACATAACCTGACATGGACTTGGAGTCATCCTTGTCACTCTGGAAGCTGGAGTCAGCAAAGGCCTCGATCTGGAGGTCTTTTCCGCCATACACCAAGAACATCTCCTTAGTCCTTCTCAAGTACTTGAGAATTTTCTTTACTGCTATCCAGTGTTTCTCCCCTGGGTCCGACCGATACCGGCTTACAACGCTCAATGCGTATGCTACATCTGGTCTGGTACACAACATCGCATACATAATAGAGCCTACCGCAGATGCGTAGGGTATTGATGACATGCGAGCCCTTTCCAAATCAGTCTTGGGAGACATCTCTTTGGAGAGGGTGATTCCGTGACAAGCCAGTAGATTACCGCGCTTGGAATCTTCCATACTGAATCGTTTCAGTATGGTGTCGATATACCTGGACTGTGAAAGTCCCAACATCCTCTTAGAACTGTCACGATAGATCTGGATCCCCAGAATATAGTTGGCATCGCCCAGGTCCTTCATGGAGAACCTATGTGACAAGAATCCTTTGACTGACTGCAGTATAGGAATATCATTTCCTATTAGGAGAATGTCATCCATGTACAAGACGAGGAATACCACAGTTCTGCCTACAATCTTACTGTAAATGCATGGTTCATCTGGGTTTTTGACAAAGTCAAATTCTTTGACAGTATCATCAAAGCAGATGTTCCAACTCCGCGATGCCTGCTTCAGTCCATAGATGGACTTGAGCAACTTGCACACTTTACCGCTGCTCCTTCTCTGAATGAATCCCTCTGGCTGATCCATATAGACGCACTCTTCCAAATTTCCATTTAGGAAAGCTGTCTTTACGTCCATCTGCCAGATCTTATAATCGTGGAAGGCAGCAATGGCAAGAAGGATCCGAATGGATTTGAGCATAGCCACTGAAGAAAAGGTCTCGTCATAGTCCAAACCAGGTCTTTGACGAAAACCCTTTGCAACAAGTCTAGCTTTATAGGTTTCAACCTGCCTATCTACACCAATCTTCTTTTTGAAGATCCATTTGCAGCCTACGGGTTTTACCCCTTCTGGAGCAAAGTCCAAAGTCCAAACTTTGTTGGTGTACATGGACTCCATCTCGGTCTGCATTGCATCCAGCCATTTTACCGAGTCACCGCTCTGAATGGCTTGCTGGAAGCTAGTAGGCTCATCATAATCAATAGTACAATCCTCTCTATTCCCGTCTATGAGAAAACCGTAGTATCTCTCGGACGGATGAGACTGCCTACTACTCCTGCAGAGCGGCGCAGGAATGTCCGGTTCTCCTGAAACTTCTGGTTCTTCCAAGCTTTCAGTAATAGCTTGTGGTTCTGGAATTTCTTCCAGTTCTAATGTGCTCCCACTTATCTGATTTTCCAAAAATTCAGTTTCCAAGAAGTGAGCATGCTGAGAAACAAAATCTTTTTGTTCCTCTGCGGAATAGAAAAAAAATACCCCGTGGAGTTCTTTGGGTATCCCACAAACTTACACAGTGCTGAGCGTGCCTCGAGCTTATCCGCATGCTGCTTCTTTACAAAAGCTGGACATCCCCATGTCTGAAGAGACAGGGTTTCTTCCCACTCCACATCTGATATGGGGTGGTAGGCACAGTCTTGGTTGGACCCTTATTCAAGAGATATGCAGCTGTTTCTAGTGCATAACCCCAGAAAGATTGCGGTAACTCAGCCTTACTCATCATGGAATGAACCATATCCAATAGGGTTCGATTCCGCCTTTCAGATACACCATTGTATTGTGGTGTGTATGGAGGAGTACGCTGAGAGAGAATTCCATTCTCTTTTAAGTAGTCTAAAAACTCGGCACTCAAGTATTCACCACCTCGATCAGATCTCAGTGTCTTTATACTTTTGCCTGTTTGTTTTTCAACTTCATTCTTGTACTCCCGAAATTTCTCAAAGGCTTCAGATTTATGCTTCGTCAGGAAGACATGTCCATACCTAGAGAAATCATCTGTGAAAGTAATGAAGTATGAATAACCACTTTGCGCATGTGTAGACATTGGACCACACACGTCACTGTGTATGAGTCCCAAGAGCTCGCTCGCTCTTTCTCCGTGTCCAGTGAACGGAGTCTTTGTCATCTTTCCCATGAGAAAAGATTCACAAGTGGCATAAGACTGATACTCGAACGGATTCAAGTATCCCTCTTTATGTAACTTTGTTAACCGTGTCTCATTAATGTGACCCATTCTACAATGCCATAAGAAAGCCTGATTTGTTTCCGGAGACTTTCTTTTAAGTGTGTTCTGGACACTGAAAATCTGAGCTTGATTTAATACGTATATCCCATTTTCTAATGTACCTGACCCAATCAGAACTTGATTTAGGTAGATGTGGACCACATCGCTT
The DNA here is from genome assembly GCA_030015575.1 of Agapanthus africanus. NCBI lineage: Eukaryota > Viridiplantae > Streptophyta > Magnoliopsida > Asparagales > Amaryllidaceae > Agapanthus > Agapanthus africanus. Next base: position 106,982,830 of record CM057338.1, on the reverse strand, counting down.
ACAAAAGTAAAATCATATCCTTCCTTAGAAAGTAAGGATACAGATATGATATTACAAGTCGCACCTGGTACATACAAATAGTTACGCAGAATCAATATCTGCCCAGTTATCAGTCCAAGATGATATTCCCCTACAGATTCAGCGTCCATGCTCATTCCGTTAGCAACCCTGAGAGTCATATCACCTTTCCTGATAACCCTACGGTTTCTCAGAGCCTGTAACGAATTACAGATGTGAGATCCTGATCCAGTATCCAATACCCAGGAAGTAGGGTTAACTGACATACAGTTCTCTACAACAAACACACCCGAAGCCGAAGCCACAACATGCTTCGAATCCTGGCTACTGGCTTTGCTAGCCCTGCAATCCTTCTGCCAATGTTTATTCCCGTAACAATAGGAACGTCCCTTCTTTACTACATCCAGTCCCGAAACTTTTGCCCTTCCCTTTCCTTTTACTTCCCTGGTTTCCTTCAGGGTATAAGCAGAGGGCAGAGACTGTAGAATCAAGTCAGTATTTGACCCGTTCTTCAACGTGGTCTTCAGGTCCGTGAGCTCATGATAGCTGGTCTCTGTAAGGACGTTGCCCCCTGCAAATGACCCGATAGCCAACCTCGCTTGAAGCAATTCGTTCGAGGTCTCATATCTTGCGATACGAGATTGCTCTCCATATAAATCTTTGTTATGGAGGAAGATAGAAACTAAGTCCATCTTCTCGTGCTGCCTCTGGTATGCACCATCAACTGAGGCTAACACGAGGCACTTGGCTTTCGCACGGTCTTTTTCCGATGTCTTACGGATGTCAATATCCGCGACAGGGGAAACAGGTCCTGAGACGGCAGGGGTTTGATTAGTTAAGAGGTGTCCCAGTTTGTCATGGGTAATGGACATCTGGACAGATCTTTGCCAATCATAATAGTCAGGTTCAGTCATTTTATTATCTAGATGTAGCCTATGTGTGATCACTGGGTCGCTGCAATTAAGAGAGAGAGAAGAAAACACTCAGTATGATACTCTTGCAAGTTTAGATTGGTTTTTAATTTATCTAAACAGGATGGCTCCCACTGTTTCTCGAATCCCTCCTCAAACCAAAAAGGAAGAATTAGTCGGGATCAATCTCACCATACAATACTTGCTTAACCGTTCAGCCAGGCCAGTATCGGTACTTCGAGGGAGGTTTTCCAACGCTTTCGCGAAGTTCCTTAATTTAAGAACCTCTTTTCCCTGGGGCGTAGCCCCGCTAACACCTTTCTAGACACCTACTTGGTTTATAGCATTGATCGTTAAGTGAGAAATTTCCCGAGGAGTAGCATATACTCACAGTAGGATCGGGATCCAAATATCATCGCGTGATAAAACTGAAGGAATCCTACCAGAATCATCACACTCCAAATGGTATGCGGCGCTAGCAAGTTTCAGTTTCTTTAGAAACTCCCGATGTGGATTTTTGCCCCATGCTCTTATGACCTTGACGAAGGTCAACAAATCATAAGTCACATATCAAGTTCTACCCGTCATTGTCCAGGTTAATTTAAACCCACCCGTATATACCCTTGACGAAGGTCAACAAGGTAATACGATTGTCCCAAACCAACGCATCTATCTATGCTACATATGAACATCCAACAGCTACCAATCACTATGCCTTGACGAAGGTCAACAAACATAGCTTGAATTCTATTGAATATTCATATGAAATGACGGAGGGCTACGAATGGTTTTGGCAAAACCATGAATGTAGTGAACTTGATATAATCGAAGGAACCTTGATAGCTTTTAAAAGGAGTGGCTTAAGCTCCGCGTTTAAAAGTTGTTTTTGAAAAGAAACCGAGTGGTTTTGAAATTGTTCCAACGACTTTATTTTGGTTTATTTTCTTGCATTAATTTTAATGCGTCCCATCATTTAATCCTACCATTGCAGAAAACAACGAAAATATGACGTACGCTTATGCCATCCGCATTCGCCACGGGGCCCCGTCATTACCCGTTAGGTTACTTAACTAACGACAGAGCGGGGGGTGGACTAGCGCGGATGCAAAACATAAGCAACGCCTAAATAGATATCATATATAGATATATACATTCGTCAGATGCAATGATAGCCATTCCAGATCACAGATGAACACATTGGATATACTAGGAATCCGCATTTCGTACGAGCCTGTAATGAAAAGCGGATTACATGGTCGCGGTGAATAGCCAATACCCCACCCTAGACCCCTACGGGTGCGGCAAACTACCCACCAAATACCCGAAGTGAAGCAACCTCCCTCAACAACGTGAGTAGGCCACTCGGCACTTCGAGGTACCCGGTAGTTTATGCACCCACTCCTTGGGTCTATCCTAGGAGAAAAAACAGTAAAAGAAATTATACAATGGCGGCTACAATCTCATCCCGGATGTGCGGCCATACAAATAATATTACATCAATTACAAATTACATGAATTGAAAGATAAAGAAAACTCTCATCTCACAACCCCCGGCTATTCATCCGCGACAATCCAATGAATTCATATACACATACCATCAACATTACAGATCACAGATATGTATAACCCCCACTAATCGACGTATAGCGATTAGCAGACGTTCAATACATATATCACATCACAGATATAATCCGTTAGCTAAAGTCTTTAGAAGTTCGATCAAAATACGGATTTTTAACCACCCCAAAAACAAATTTTGCTTTCTGGAAACTCTGGGCAGAAAAAACATATTGCAAAAATCCCAAAACACCCCACTAAACACACTGCAGTAAAACCGATCCACGGCCGAGTCAACTCGGCCGCGGATCCGCGGCAAGAAGCTCTTCTTGCCGCGTTTCCGCGGTGAGTTGATCGGATCAGTGGATCGTTTTTCTGCTGTGTTCACTAAAAACACTGAGACGATTTTTCAGATGTGTTAAATTATTTTTATAGCAGAATAAAAATCGACAGAAAGTTTAAAGTTCGGGCATGTTTTGTGATTTTTTCTCCGATCGAACTTCTAGTTACTTTGCTAACATGTTAGATGGTGTTTAACCTGGCTTTGATACCACTGTAAGTCCACATTACCCGTCCCCGGTTCTTTGGGGTTGCGGAAATGGTGAAAAACGATTTTTTTCGGTGGGGGTAACATGGACTCTAAAAACGGATCTTTGTTAAACAAACTATCTAACAACCTAACTAAGAGTTTAGCTATTAGGTTAGGGGTTATACCTAATCTTGAACTCCTTATCTTCAACTCCTTCTGGTGGTCGGATCGGCCTCACCTCGTCGTCTCCTTGTGCCGAAGATGGATCCACCCGAAAGCTTCTACCTTTGGCTCCAACCTCAATCTAGAGGAAACTAGAATACTTGGCTTGCTAGACCTTGTACATTAGGATGAGTATAGAAGTGCTTTGGGTTTTATCTCTATGTTTCTTGTTTCTCAACTCATGAGACAATAGAACCATGAGCTAGAGAGAGAGAGCAAGAGGAAGAGGAGAGCTTTGAGGATGAGAGAGAATCAATATGACAGAATCAAGAAGACTTTTTACCTCCATACTCTCATAACATCAAATAATCATAATAATAATAATAATCAAGTATTTTGTGATGGTTCATGTCAATGGCATTATCATTTCATGCACTCATTTTGTAAACAACAACAAGCAAGCAAAAGTCATACCCATGAAATGATAGCCATTGTCATGATGATGGTCAACAAGTCCAACCTAGTCAACCGGTCAACAAAGTCAACCTTTCAACCCAACCATGGCATAATAATACTTAATTAATATTATTATTAATCATATTTCTTATTCTCATTAGGGTTTAGCAAAAGTCAACAGTCAACAACCCTAATGAGAATCCTCTGCCTCTGTCTCTGTCAACCGTGCATACGCACCCGCATCCGCGTTCCGAGGAACACGAATACAAACGAAATAAAACCAATCCCAAAACGTATACTAGGATCTGGCTTAAACCAAAGCCCGCTAGTAATAACTGCCCGGACACCAAACGTGCACAAGTGCGCGGATGTGACCGAACCCTGTCGCAAAACCTTACGACCTCTACTCTTTTGCCTAAAGGCGAATAGCTCTCTGTGTGGGACTCTAAAGACTCGACACTACGCTGGCAGTGGGTTTAACCACAGATCGCAAGCGGCACTAGCTATGCGTAACGGCCCCCAGGTAGACGCCGATAAGAAGACTGACGAGGTGAACTCATCCGAACTCCTACTGAGCCTAAATGTGACAGTCTCCGTACAGTTTGGTCTGTTCGTCTGAGAATATCGCATGGCGGGCCTAGGGGCGGTAAACGTCAGTCCCCTAATAGCGGTACAAGTCGTGTCGGAGTGTAGCCCAGAACACCCTGAGATAACACTGGAAACCCACCAGTGCATCTCGCTTGCCCTGGCCAGGGACGACTGTGTGTAATGGCTCTCCTTGACACAGCGTGATATCAACTCCCAATACCGGGAGAGACGAACCCTGTCTAACCCTCACTGCCTCCAAGTGCTTCGGGACTGCACCTAACTACTACCTGTTTGCACGACTCCTTTGAGTCGTGGTAGGGTAGTAATCAAAGTACAGTGGGAACACACTCGAGGCGAAGTGACAGTGTCAAGTCAGCGGACTAAGATGTACTCATGTCACCTGGGAACTGATAACTGACGATAGGTATAGTACCAACCAATCAGTTCCCGACGAGTCCTGTCCAGTGTACTCGTAACCTAACGAGCACCCGCATACTATCTCAAGTACGACGTACTGACGGCTGTGGGACAGACCGTCTCCCCTGCTGGGATGACAAGCGTACACGCTAGTCTACTCCGGAGTATCGATGCCCTGTCTCGATAATCCTATGAGTAGGGACCTGTATAAGGATGTGCTTGTAGATTACCCAGCCCCCACGAGTGTGACTGCCATCACAACGCTGGTAATCAAGCAAAGATCCTAAGGGCTCCACTAATGTGTATAGGCGATATGTTAAAAGAAACACATGTACACACATTGAAGTAGAAACAAACCAAGTAGCATACTACTATTTTGAGCAAGATTGTCTATACAAATGTGAATATCCCAAGCTTCCATCAAGTAATATACAAACTAGTATGATACAGTAATGGCCTCTAGGGCATATACACTAACAAGAACTGGAGACAGGATCTCCATCAAACATGTCTCGACTGGTATCTGTTCACACCATAATATTGCATTATTATATTCCTTATTCTTATTCTTTTTATAAATAAACAGGTGTTTTTGACGCATGTCTGCTACATGTTACAGGTTACAGGTTCTTAGACAGAAAACTGTGAAAACGATGTAAAGACGATGAAAAAGTGGACTTTGACCAACAAATAGAAGACTCTTGATCAAGCCTACATCAAAGATAAAATTCACAAAGTACAAGGCAATGCAAGGTCCAAGATTACAAAGCGAACGGTTAAAAGTCCACCGCAATTATTCACTGGAGATCTGGAAGAAACATAGAAGCTATTTTAATAAAGAACCAAATAATAAGGAAGCCCAAAGATCCAAGGCCCAATACTTTCTTTAAAGAGACAGAGACATAAAATTTTACCAAAACTTGAAGTCTACTTTGACTAGGTCTTCCTAAGGATATTTTGGTAAATGTAGACATGCAAATCAATAGTAACCTAGGGTTTCCTATTCTCTATAAATAGGAACTCTACTCATTGTAATTCCTCATGCCTCCCTTTAATGAATAAAATTTAGAAATCTTTTGGAGAGCATCGGTGTTTCTTCTCCATTCAGAAATTCAGATCTGACAACCCTGCATGGATGATTGGAGGGATGCATGTAAGTAATTTAATTTCTTGCCTTAGTGTAGATTTAAATTCCTTGCCCTAGATAGATTTAATTTCATGCCCTAGGAACTTATTTAGGGTTTAGCTTTGGGGAAGGATTTTGAGAGATGAGATCTCTCATCCCTTTCTTACCCACCAAATATTTACAATAGGACTCCATGCATACATGCACATACCGCTGCCTACGGCACTCTATCCCTCGAGCTAGCGGTGATACCGTAGTATAAAGGCCCGGGTGTGATGTTTTCCATGGAGGTTAGGGTAAGGATCTCTAAAGGAAGGACAAGAACCTAGAGGAAGGAACACCTTCCCGAACGGATCTAATCCACTTTATTGATAATTACCATAACTCCTCACAGATCTTCATTCGGGTATAGAAAGCGGTGAGGTTTACTTGCATTTCCAAACCATCCATAAACCTAACCCTAGCAAGAATAGATCTAGTTAATTGCCCTAGAATAATTAGGTTTTTAGATTTAATAATCAATCCGAACACCCTTCGGAATTAACTCGTAAGCGCGAATCGGAAATTCACAACATCCCTGTGGACAGACCCGTACTCACCGGCTAGGTTCATGCGACGTCGTTCTTGATTGCGGTTACAAATATTTTTGATCTATCTCTTAGAAAGCGCAAGCACGCTAAATCTTTCAATCAAATGGCGCCGTTGCCGGGGATGGCGTAGAACTTTCCTTTTTGCAATTTCGGGTTAATCTTTCTAAAATTGAAAAATCATAAAAATCTATAAAAATCCAAAAAATATATAAAATATATAATCTGTTATTTTTGGAAGGGATACTTTGTTGTTTGAATTTTGCAGGATATACGAAAATCGGATCTGGAAATCTACAGAGATCAAAACAGGAAAAAAACAGATCGGAACAACAGAAGATCACAACAACCGAGGAACAGAAGAAGTTTGGAGGACCGAGTCTACAAGTTAACCGCGGTGATCTGGTCCAAAAAAAAAAAGCGGCCGAACCGACCAAAGCGCGGCGGAACCGCCGCGCCAGCCCCCTTACGGCCGCGGAACCGCCGCGCCTTCGTGACATCACCAGGAAAAAAAGGTCAGAAACGCGGTAAAAAAAAAAAACAGTTCCGACACTGAAAATCTCTGTGAGTTTTCTCTCTCCTCCTCTGCGAATCTCGATATATCTTCTGTAAAATTTGCCTGCAGGATTTCTTTGCACTACAAAAATATTCCCCTTTCCGAATAACAATCTTGTGCAGGATTCTTTGCGCCGCATAAAATAAAAATCTTTGATTGCAAGTGATTTATTGTTTTGCATATCTTTAAAACTGATTTTAAGGGGCTTTTGACCAAATCAGATTGGGTGGGGATTTTATCACCCTTCCCAGGACCCCAGAAATCACATAAGGCATTTGCATTGACCATATCTTAATTAAAAAATACTAGACTCAGCCCTAAGGACGTCGCGCTCAATAGGACAGAGGACTAGTATAGGCATCGACCGTTTATCCTAACCTGACTTTGCGGTGACTAGGCAAGTGTGTCAAGGCTAGTGGTTTTTAATTAGGCCCACTACTGTGGTTCCTTCCCACTTACCTGGCACTTACCTGGCCGCAATTGGCGGTGAAGAGGCGGTTTGAGGTCCTATTTCTAGCCCTTTGGAACAGTTAGGAGCTGTCTAGCTGACCTAGGTGACCCTAGATCTTGGTCTGATTGTGCATTTCTGGTTGATTACATTTGTGTCTAAGCCCTTTATCGAAATTTTTTTTCCTGCAAACAGTCTCAAATAAAGAGAAAAAGGAAAAAAGGAAAATTTTTATAAAAACTTGCAAAAATTTTGTCGCTAAGAAATCCTTGCACCCCACTTGCACCACCTACCTTCTTTCTTTTCTCATTCTTCTAACATGGGTACCCCACATAATAAATCACTTGCCGAACTTTGGTATCCCGAACCTAATTTTGCGTCGTATGTTAATTTGTTCGGTCGATTTAAAGACGATCCTTCCATGCCTAAAAAATCTTTGAAAGATCAAATGAAGCGTCTAGGAGAAACAGTTCGACTTTTCAACCCACTTTGTGTCAACCAAGTCAACCTTTACCACCTTCGTATGTTGACACCACTTTTTCAAGTCCTTCTGTCACTCCTAAGCCGATGTCCATTGCTGAGCATATTTCTCAATCTCGCAGCCGATCTTTCACCCCTCTCCACTCATCCAGTTCTAGGGATCCGCACGACTATTCACCTTTTTATCCACATGTTGACCCTACCCCTGTCCAACCACCCACTTCCTACCAGTCCTACCCGACTTTCCCACCGTCACTAGACCCTGTTCCTACACAGCCTTTTGGGAGTTTCACATATCCAAACAATTTTGAATCTTTTACCGAAACCCCCTCACCACCCAAGTCTAGTTTGGAAGAGTCGTTGGAGGCATATATTGCTGAAACAAATAAAATGATGAGGAATGTGGAAGCGTCCATGGCCGCCCTTAAGCAACCTAGTGAACCGGTAGCTAGTGTCCCGCTAGCTCCAAATTTTTCAATGTATGAGACGGCAGTTGGACAGAGTGAAAATGAGAGAGGATTTTCAAATCAAACCTACCCTTACCCAATTGAAGCCCACAACTCCTGTTTTCCATCGATTGCCCTAAATAGTTCACCTGTTGAAAATAAAAATGAGTTGTATGATTTTGTAGTGTTTGATTTGCCAGATTGTGAGGAACCCCTTTCGAGTGAAACCACACCTAATCCTTTCGATCTTTACACCTCCACTCTAGAACCTAAATCGATAGATATCCATGCTTTTGATGAGGTGTCTAAAGAAATTGATTTTCACTTGATTGAGGATATAGACGCCGGGAATATTTCGGATGATGAACCTGTCGATTTGCTCGAAATTTTATGTTCAAATCATCATCCTGAGTTATTAAATGTTTCTCCCGAATCTCATATGCGTCTAGATTTTGATGATAATGGCATGGATGAGTTGAATATTGAGGATAGTATTGAGGAGAGTCTTGAGGATAATATTGAGGTTGAATCATTTTTGTTTGATTTGTCTGATTTTCCAATTCATCCTCCTAAACCTTTGACTGTTATATCACCCTCCCTCCTTCCCATCGTTCCGACCCCGCTTGAAGACTGTGAGCTTGAAACCTTTTCCTTTGAATCTGACACAATTCTCACAGACGATGACACCTGCGAGTGTTTCACTTTTTCGGACGATGTTGATGACTCACCGCCCGAGTTTGAGTCCTTTACATTTTCAGATGAGCCATCAGACTCGGTTGATTATAGTAGTATCGAACCATTAATGGAATCTTTCAAGTTCGAAACAGTTTACTACGGTGAGAAAGATACTATCCCTAATTCACTCCCTTTCATCCGTTCTATCTTTCCGACCGTACAAATGACCGTTACGCTTTCATCTCCTATACCAAGTTCGGCGTACCCATGTTTTCTTGCGAATCTTGAGGGATTTGACCCCATTTCCCGACGGGTTGATAGGTTAGCGCAATCGCTTATAACATATCGGTCATCACATATTGCGCTAATTTATTCACTCAATTTACACCCTCAAGATCGTACTCCACTTCCTTCTTCTTTTCGCCATTCTTCTTCCCCACCGAGACCATATTCAACCATTCTTCTTTCCACACGGTCTCGCGTGCTTCTCATTTTCTTGCACCAACTATACCATTTCCACGATAAGATTTTTGAATGGTTGGTGCTAACTTTTGGCTTGTGCAAGGCCAAGCTTATGTTTGGGGGGGACCTTGTTGTATATATGTATATATTTTTGTTTTCTTTTTCTATAAAAATAAAAAAAATTCAAAACATTAAAAATATAAAAAAAATTATAAATAAATAAACAGGGGAGTATCGGCATTTTGACCCTCTTGGTTTAGCATGACAGTGAGGACACTGTCAAGTTCAAGTTTGGGGGTATGCTCGGTACGTCTTCTTCCTTCGCATTCATTTGTACATATTTTTTTTGCATTTGCATACTTATTTGAAAACCCATAAAAATTTCAAAAATTTCAAAAATTATAAAAATTAATGTATTCAATTTTGGCTAATTGACTTGAGTTTGACAAATAGGTTAACTGGCTAGGAACAACTAGATTTTAGACTTAGTAAATTAAAAACCCTAAAAATAACCATTCCTTAAAGTTTAGCGGTAGAAAGTATATGCCTTGTAGTTTATTTAGAAATAGGCAAATTTTGATTTCACTTCTTGGGCTAAGTCGAAACAAGGGAAGAGTATTGATGTTCTTATTAGAGTATAAGTTTGAAAAATAGTTCCTAACTTAAGTCTAGATTCTGAAAATATATACCCTACAATTTGCACAATCACGCACCTTGAAACTTGCAATAGTAGAAGAGACCTTGAAATGCTCTTGTCTAAAGTCCTTAGTCCGAAGAAAATAAAAGAAAAAAAGTGTGAATAAAGAATAAAAAATGGACACTGGTTTTTGTGATTACTTAAGGCTGCAAAAATAGAAAAATATTTAGCGAGGGTGCTTCATCACCTAGTGCCTTAGACCAACTGGTTTGGGAGTCACTGCTAAAGCCTTGGGTGTTGCAAAACTAGGAATTACGCTTAAATGTGCAAACACATTTTGTAATCGGTTGTTGGTACCTCAAGAAGTATTAACGGTCGCATGAAAGATGTGTAAGCAAAATTCATTTAAAAATTCACTAATTAATAAGTGCTTTGGACAATAGATGAGAGTACGATTGCTTGATTTAAATTTCCAAGTGTAGGGGTGATATTTACACAAACGTGGGGATATGTGATTAGAGTTTAGATGAGAGAAAGGAATGAAGAATAAAACTTGTATCTTTAGTAGGGTTGATAGAAATTCCTAAGTGGAGATGGAACCCTAGAAGGAAAACTTAGGAAATGCCGAAAGCTAAGTAGATCTGCAAGATATATATAATCTTAAGTTAAAATGATGAGGAAGTGTGAAGAATATGGGTGGATAATTTACAAGTAAAAGATAATAGAATTCTTAGTTAGAAAACCTAAATGGAGAACAAAAGTTAATGGGCTGAATTGATAGGATTTTGTGGGTAGTATCCGCTGAAAACCCTCAGGAGACAACACTCCTCCTACTAGGGACACCTAGAGGTTTAACGGCTTGTTGCACGTGCTCAGTACAATCGCGTTTCCCGGCGAAAGTGCGGTTAGGATTTTAGTGAATAAAAATAAGTTTGCTCGAGGACGAGCAAAAGATAAGTTTGGGGGTATTTGTTCACACCATAATATTGCATTATTATATTCCTCATTCTTATTCTTTTTATAAATAAACAGGTGCTTTTAACTCATGTCTGCTACATGTTACAGGTTACAGGTTCTTAGACAGAAAACAGTGAAAACGATGTAAAGACGATGAAAAAGTGGACTTTGACCAACAAATATAAGACTCTTGATCAAGCCTACATCAAAGATAAAATTCATAAAGTACAAGGCAATGCAAGGTCCAAGATTACAAAGCGAACGGTTAAAAGTCCACCGCAATTATTCACTGGAGATCTGGAAGAAACATAGAAGCTATTTTAATAAAGAACCAAATAATAAGGAAGCCCAAAGATCCAAGGCCCAATACTTTCTTTAAAGAGACAGAGACATAAAATTTTACCAAAACTTGAAGTCTACTTTGACTAGGTCTTCCTAAGGATATTTTGGTAAATGTAAACATGCAAATCAATTGTAACCTAGGGTTTTCTATTCTCTATAAATAGGAACTCTACTCATTGTAATTCCTCATGCCTCCCTTTAATGAATAAAATTTAGAAATCTTTTGGAGAGCATCGGTGTTTCTTCTCCATTCAGAAATTCAGATCTGACAACCCTGCATGGATGATTGGAGGGATGCATCTGTAAGTAATTTAATTTCTTGTCTTAGTGTAGATTTAAATTCCTTGCCCTAGATAGATTTAATTTCATGCCCTAGGAACTTATTCAGGGTTTAGCTTTGGGGAAGGATTTTGAGAGATGAGATCTCTCATCCCTTTCTTACCCACCAAATATTTACAATAGGACTCCATGCATACATGCACATACTGCTCCCTACGGCACTCTATCCCTCGAGGTAGCAGTGATACCGTAGTATAAAGGCCCGGGTGTGATGTTTTCCATGGAGGTTAGGGTAAGGATCTCTAAAGGAAGGACAAGAACCTAGAGGAAGGAACACCTTTCCGAACGGATCTAATCCACTTTATTGATAATTACCATAACTCCTCACAGATCTTCATTCGGGTATAGAAAGTGGTGAGGTTTACTTGCATTTCCAAACCATCCATAAACCTAACCCTAGCAAGAATAGATCTAGTTAATTGCCCTAGAATAATTAGGTTTTTAGATTTAATAATCAATCCGAACACCCTTCGGAATTAACTCGTAAGCGCGAATCGGAAATTCACAACATCCCTGTGGACCGACCCGTACTCACCGGCTAGCTTCATGCGACGCCGTTCTTGATTGCGGTTATAAATATTTTTGATCTATCTCTTAGAAAGCGCAAGCACGCTAAATATTTCAATCAAATGGACAGTGCTTGACGCCTTACCTATGACACTAATATAAGTGCTTCCATAACCGTCCCATACCAGTTATAGGTACACTAATATAAATGATTTAGCGTGCTTGCGCTTTCTAAAAGATAGATCAAAAATATTTGTAACCGCAATCAAGAACGGCGTCGCTTTGCAGCTAGCCGGTGAGTACGGGTCGGTCCACAGGGATTTTGTGAATTTCCTAGTCGCGCTTACGAGTTAATTCCGAAGGGTGTTCGGATTAATTATTAAATCTAAAAACCTAATTAATCTATACTAATTATCTAGATCTATTCTTGCTAGGGCTAGGTTTAGGGATGATTTGGAAATGCTAGTAAATCTCAACGCTTTCTTTAACCGAATGAAGATCTGTGAGGAGTTATGGTAATTATCAATAAAGGGGATTAGATCCGTTCGGGAAGGTGTTCCTTCCTCTAGGTTCTTGTCCTTCCTTTAGAGATCCTTACCCTAACCTCCATGGAAAACATCACACCCGGGCCTTTATACTACGGTATCACCGCTACCTCGAGGGATAGAGTGCCGTAGGGAGCGGTATGTGCATGTATGCATGGAGTCCTATAGTAAATATTTGGTGGATAAGAAAGGGATGAGAGATCTCATCTCTCAAAATCCTTCCCCAAAACTAACTCTAAACAAGTTCCTAGGGCATGAAATTAAATCTACCTAGGGCAAGGAATTTAAATCTATACTAGGACAAGAAATTAAATTACTTACAGATGCATCCCTCCAATCATCCATGCAGGTTTGTCAGATCGGAATTTCTGAATGGAGAAGAAACACCGATGCTCTCCAAAAGATTTCTAAATTTTATTCATTAAAGGGAGGCATAAAGAATTACAATGATTAGAGTTCCTATTTATAATGAATAGGAAACCCTAGGTTACATCTTGAACCGCATGTCTAAATTTACAAAAATAGCCCTAGGTTGACTTAGTCAGCGCCGCAAGAATTTTGGTAGAATTTTTATTCTCTTCAGATTCAACTCCGCCGCGGAACCGCGGCCCTAGGCCTGGTTTGGCCGCGGTTCCGCGGTCAAACAAGGGAGTTGACTTCTGGTCTTTCTTGTGTTGGCTTCTGGTGACTTTGTCTTCCTGTTTCTATATGTCTTTTTCCATTTGGGCTTCCAGGTTGGTTCCAGATCTTCAGTGAACAATTTGCAATGGATTTTTAACCGTTCGCTTTGAGTCGATGTCTTGAATCTTGCTTTGTGAATTGTTCCTTATGTAGGCTTGATCAAGATTCTCTGTTTATTGGTTAAAGTCCACATTTTCATCGTCTTTACATCGTTTGCACTGTTTTCTGTCCAAGAACCTGTAACCTGTAACATGTAGCAGACATGCGTCAAAAGTACCTGTTTATTTATAAAAAGAATAAGAATGGGGAATATAATAATGCAATATTATGGTGTGAACAAATACCCCCAAACTTATCTTTTGCTCGTCCTCGAGCAAACTTATTTTTATTCACTAAAATCCTAACCATACTTTCGCAGGGAAACGCGATTGCACTGAGCTCGTGCAACAAGCCGTTAAACCTCTAGGTGTCCTTAGTAGGAGGAGTGTTGTCTCCTGAGGGTTTTCAGCGGATACTACCCACAAAATCCTATCAACTCGGCCCATTGGCTTTTGTTCTCCAATTAGGTTTTCTAACAAGGAATTCTATTATCGTCGACTCGTAAATTATCCACCCAAATTCTAACCCGAGCCCGCCCCAGTTGACGGCCTGTCTGCTGAGAATGTTGTCCGCCACAAGCGTCCCAGTTTAATCAAAGCGCTAGGTATCTTCGACCGATTATTCACCGAATCCGAAGAGCAGGGTGTTACTTTCAAGAGCTTCATTGCTCGTTTCCTTCGCGAGGACGCCTTATCGAAGACAGCTCCGAAGTTTGCCAACATTGGAGACCCCTTTGGGTTCGGTCCGAAGAAGCTGCCGACCACTGAATCGGATTTACCTCAGTACTACATCCCTATTATGTTGCCGATATCTTTTGAATCCATTGCTGTTCCAGGCATGGAAGAGGAGACGTTCTTCGTGGGGTTTGTTAGTGTTTGGCTCAGTTGGTTCGTTATCCCCATGCATCGCCGCTTCATGAGAGCCTCGGTCATCTACCCGGCTCATCGTATCGCTGAGGGGACACGGTTGGCCATCGGCATCTCGGCCTTGGCGCACCTCTATCATGGATTGGGCACCGCAGCTAATACCTCTACACCCGGCGTGGATGTAGTGAACTTTTCGCTTCATTATTTCACGTCCTGGGTCAAAATGCATGTGCTGGGGGCTTTCGCTATGCATCAGAGACCTGCGTTTTACGACGTCTATCCCTTCCCGTGACTTATGCGATTGGTGGGTGCTTCTGCCGCTGACCCGACTCAATTCGGGGCTATTCGGGTGCTGATTTCTCCTCACGCCGCCGCTGGCGGGCTGGTTTTTAATGATCGGATCTTGTCTACTCCCTCGGGTCCAGTTCAACAACTTTGGGACCAGTCGAAAGACAATGCACCTTCTTTGAAGCCCCGGGAGGCCGCGCATTTGTATACAATTAGACCGGGCTACTTGGTGTTTCGCCAGGACAGTGCAGCTCTTTTCATGCGGTACAATCCGCATCGGTTCGCCCGACAGGTTGGATACGACCAGGGTGTTCCTTTCGAGGCTTTTATAGTCGCCCCGATCCCTTCGCTCGATGCCGTTCGCGATGCCGCTCATCATTTCATAAGGCTGAACACCGGCTCCCGTTTCATGGTCCCTGAAGCTGAGTACATGCCCCGGTGCATGGGTGCGTTTACGGGTTGGTATCTTCATCGGATCAGCCCAATTATTCTTGAAGAAAAAAGGGTGCTTCTTGGTCACGATGCTCCTCCTCAGGTTTCGGGGGCTAAGCTGCGACCGAGGGTTCCGGTCCGCTTCCCTTTGAGGGAGATTGGTGCTGCGCTCATTCCGGGGGAGTCGAGGGTAGACCTTACTCCAACAGCTGGTATGCCCTTGGGTTCCCGATCGCGGGGTAAAAGGGCCCCAGTAGTAGCGCCCCTGCCGGTGGCGGCACCGCCCCCTGTGGCATCGACAATGGCGATGTCATCCTCGGTTGTGGCACCGAGCGAGAGTAATAGGGATGAGGGCACCGAGGGTGATGTGGGCCGGCGCCGCCCTAAGGTTTCGCGAGGGAGGAAGCGGTCATCCTCAGCGACCGGCTCTGGGTCTGAACGGCGGAGGAAAGCGGCCACCAACCTGCTCGATTCTTTGGCGGAGTCTGAGCCTATTCTTGAAGATGAACCATTGGCCCTGCAAGAGTCAGACGCTGGACTTCTCTTCCCGAGTTCGGCTGATGAGGAGGCCGCACAGTTGGCTGAGGCCATACGGCGTTCAAAAGACGCGTCTCATAACGCCAAGGTTCCGAAGAAGTCTTATCCCGCTGTAATTTTTTACGAAGACCCTTCGTGGATTCGGAGGCGATTTATCGGTCCTTTGGAGGAATGGGGGGAAAGGGCTTTGAAGCAGGCCGCTTCAAAAGACGCAGCTGACGCACTTTCTTTATGGAACGGTGGTCATGAGTCTAGCGGGCGTCCCACCGGGCGTGCCAGAATCTGTTCCCCTCCGAATGGCGGCCGAGACACGGGCGTCTCGCCTAAGATTCGGGGCAGATGCTAATTGGTGCAATCCGTCCACCTCTCCGAGGATGCCAAGTTGATTTATGGCACCGTGTATCGAAGGTTTGAACGGATGCGTCCGATGTAGCAGACTTCGTCAGATTCCCCCTCGCTTGAGCAGTTTTTTTTATTGTGGGGACGCTCTTCCCTGCAGGCGCAAGCCCCTGCAGTTAATTACGCTACCGCGTCGCGGTAACAACTTTCTCCTTCTCCAGATGGTCACTTCGTGTCGTGTGTTTATTTTATGTTTTGTTGCCCGTGGATTGTTTACGGAGACCGAGTTATGTTGTCGCCCGTAGGGCGTGGACTAGTCCAAATCTGTATTATCTTAGATTTGGGTTTGGGGTTTGGTTTGAGGATACGTTAGCCATATTTGAGACTAAGATCGACTCAAACGTTTGTTAAGGATACGTTAGTCCAATTTGAGACTAAGATCAACTTAACAGGATCGTTTAGATCCGACAAAAAAGCATTTGGGCTCCATTGTTCCAGTTTAGGGACATAGTGGTCCATTGCATGTATGGCCGTCGGGACCCGTCACCTCTCTGACGACGTTGAAAGATTACAATGACAGATATCAGAGGAGTTCAGAGATGTACCCTTGAACCAAAGTCGATTGAAGGGATTCATAGTCCAGTCTGTTTGAAGGTTTAAGGATACATTAGCCATATTTGAGGCTAAGATCAATTTAAACGGGATCGTTTAGATCCGGCAAAAGAGCATTTATGGCTCTATTGTTCCAGTTTAGGGACATGGTGGTCCCTCTCCAGTTTAGGGACATAGTGGTCCATTGCTAGTTTAAGGACATTGCGGTCCATGGGTAGTTTAAGGACATTGCGGTCTACGGGTAGTTTAAGGACATTGCGGTCCAATGTTAGTTTTAAGATATCTCGGTCAAGGTTAAGGACGTCGTAGTCCATGGGTTTAAGGACCCCACAATCCGTTGTTAGTTTTAAGACATCTCGGTCGAGGTTAAGGACGTCGTAGTCCATGGGTTTAAGGACCCCACAGTCCATTGTTAGTTTTAAAACATCTCGGTCGAGGTTAAGGACGTCGTAGTCCATGGGTTTAAGGACCCCACAGTCCATTGTTAGTTTTAAGACATCTCGGTCGAGGTTAAGGACGTCGTAGTCCATGGGTTTAAGGACCCCACAGTCCGTATCAATGTGTGGTCATCGGGACCCGTCATCTCTTTGAAGACGTTGAGGGATTACAATGCCAAGTATCAAAGGAGTGAAGAGATGTACCCTGGAACCGGAGTGGATTAAATAGTCTTTGGCCCAATTTGGGATCAAGACCAATTAATTATGTTATGAGCTCATTAGCCCAGTTAATTACGAATTGAGAACTTATGGCCAGCTTGGGCTAAGTCCAATCATGTCTGGGATATCGGCCCTTCTGTTGGTCCCTTGAAGGAGAGGCTTTGCCTCTGGCCATTTAGCCAATTGGGCCAATGCCTAGTGTTAAACACTAAAGACCAATCAGTGTTGAACACTGGGAATGAGATTGATAAGTCAGTGTTTAACACTAAAAGATAGTTGGTGTTAAACACCAGCAACAAGGCTTTCAAATTAATGTTAAACACTAAAATAGATCAGTGTTAAACACTGGCAACAGAAATCTCAAATTAATGTTGAACACTAAGGTAATCAGTGTTGAACACTGCAAATAAAGTTCTTTGATTAGTGTTGAACACTAAGGCCAAACAGTGTTTTAACACTGGATTCAGGGGTTCCAATTTAGCGTCGACAAATGGGCAGTGCTTGACGCCTTACCTATGACACTAATATAAGTGCTTCCATAACCGTCCCATACCAGTTATAGGTACACTTATATATGTCCCATAGACATCGACAATGCAATAAATTAACTAGGTTCGCTGATTGTGTACAAGTACGTGTCACTTCACTTATTCAATCACAATTTAACACTATGTACTTGCCACAATCAAAACACTAATATCTAACACTGGGTAGTGTACACGATCACTAAGTTACCAATGTAATGACATCTACATGATATGATGAGAATACAATAATTACGATATGAATAAAATGCCAGCAACCAGTGTCCTACCACTTGCATAATTTACTATAAATCATGAGTGCAGAATTAAGCGAAACAATGTAAAAAAGGGTAAGTAGTATGTTTAATTATCTATCCATCAAAATTAGTTTCGCGTCAATCGGATTTCAGGTTTTCTAGTTATGGCCATTTCATGTTAAGTGTTCACTGCTGGAAATCCAATTTCAGAATCGGAAGTCCGTTTCGAAACACATTTTACTCCCAGTTGGGGTCATAATTATGCGACACTATAGTTGAACAATATTTAGGCTTATTAGTTAGGTTTTCAACTCAATTAGCAGATTAGTAATATCCTATATCAACAGGGAGTTATGGTTAGGTTAAGGTTGAAGCGTAAAATCTGTCACTGCAGAATTCAGCTAGACACATCGACATTATAAAATGTGTTAAGAATATCATACAGAATAGGAATCTAGTGAAACCTATGGGGTAAGAAGGATAACTCAATTTTCTACGTAAAGATATAGGTTCCGCACATTCTTGGATTTGAACAAGGATATACTGTGATTTAAAAACAAGGGTTAATTGGGATTTCTGCTCTGGACTGCAGTCCAGGATCGTAATTATCCCCAGTTTTCTCTATCATAACTAGTTCAACTTTAGAAATAAACTATAGATTATTGTAGGTTGATCTATTAGCTTCAATACGAGCCATAGAATGCTAAAATCCGATTTCTAACCGATTTAATATGAATTTAACGGTCTAACATGTTCAGGAAAATTCTGATTTCGCAACGGTTAACGGGGTAACATTTTATAGGTGAAACGATATTGATTTACAACCAAATTTCTACAGTACTTCTGTAAACAGTAAACGGGCTTAATGATCATAAGTTACGCCATTTAAAGGTAAGTTTTCACTAAGGTTTAACATCAAGTACTTGTTTATGCGTATGGTGATCGAAGCATTGGTTAGGCAAGAATATAAATGATTATGTGTATAATATTAATAGCATGTAAAGCAAGTGGAAATCACTTGCCTCGCTGACGATATCACGAAGGTGGTGGGTCGGTCGGACGCTGTAATGCGCGGTGCGGATATGAAAAACGGTCATTGCGATGAAACCGGAGTTCGCGAGGGTTGGAATTGCAATAGCGCAGCCTCGAATCCTTGCTTTTGACTGGCTACAGCTTGCACCGATCGACGTGGGTGGTGGTACTTGAAGGCTCCGAGTTCGCAGAAATGAGGCCGTCGATGGTGGATGGGTCGTCGCGCAGTTCTGGGTCGTGACCGGAGCAGGTGGAGGTAGAAAAAGGATCTCGGTACGGAGCTCGGGGGTTAGTGACGAGCTGCGGCACTGGCTGGGGTCGCGACGAGGAGCTCAGCTTGGCTGCAGGAATTGGCCTAGGGCTGGTGCTCGCCTACTTTGGAATTCGGAGGAGGTGGATGCAGTGACGGTGGCCGGTGCATGGAGGTTGGTTCGGTGCAGGCGTAGACAGATAGGGCGGCGCTTAGGAGAGTAGGTCGGTCGGAGTTGTAGCCTCGGCTAAGGTTGCGGGAAAGATGGTTGGCATGGGTTCTTGAGGGAAGGTGGAAATGGTGGATCTCTGCTGAGTTGTAGAGCTTGTGATGGTTGGGTAATGCTCGGTTTGGAGAGGAGGAAGAGGCCGGAGTGATGCCGGCAGTGGGGTAGAGACAACGAGAAGAGGCTCGGCTTGGGCTTGATAGAGGGTGAAGGTTGAAGCTCGTGGGGACTTGGCGGTGCGGTGGTTGCCTGGAGGTGATGGAGGTGACTCCGATGAAGGTTTGCAGTGATGTGGCGGTGCAGGGAGTGGTGACGGCGATGGTGCTCGACCGGTGAAGGTGCGATCACTTGGAGAAGAAGGAGGTGGTGAAGATGGGGCTCGGTGTGCAGGAGTCGAGCTTGGGCTCGGCGGAGGTTCTGCGGCGATGGTCTCGGAGATGGGTCGATAAAGTAGTCCAGGGGAGATTGACGACACGTCGACGACATGAGGTAGAGGCTAGGTGGCAGAGCACGGAGCGGGCTGTTGAAGGTTGGTGGAGCTTCGGCGACGAGGACTGCAGGCGGGGTTGGGTTGCAGTGGGTTGGTCGGGGCCTCACGTCAGAGATGAAGGAGGAGGTAAGGTGAAAGAGGAGGTGGTGAAGTGGCCGAAGAGGTGATCGGTGACAACGAGGCGACACGCGGGCGTGGGTTCGAGACAAGGGCGGGAAAAATATAGGGAAGGAGAGAGGGAGGTGTGCATGGGTTGTATGGGGGAAAGAAAACAATCTAAAAATATGTGTATATATTTATATGTTGAGAAGAGAGAGGGAAGCAGGTGAGATTTGAGGGGTGAGGGGAAAGGAGAGAGAGATATGAGAGGGGAGAAAGAGAGAGGAACGTGTGTGAGAGAGAGAGAGACGTGTGTGTGTGTGTGTGTGTGTGTGTGAGAGAGAGAAAACGTGTGATTTTAATTAAATAAAATTTAAAGAAGAGAGAGGGGGGGTAAGGATATGTGAGAAAGGATTAAAGATACTAAAGGAAATTAAGAGAGAATTAAAGAGGTGTTAAAGGGAAATTAATTGATGATATCTTCAGTTGGGATTTGAGAAGTAATTAAAATGAAAGGAAGGGGGAGGAGTTACTGGTTTCTAAAAAAGAGAAAGGAAGAGATTGGGCTTGGTGATAGGAGTTTGGGCTTGGGCCGTGAAGAAAAGAAAATGAAATAGAGAAAAGGAAAAGAAGGGTATGGGGAGTGGGCTGGGCCTGGGTAGGGTTTGTTTAGTGAAAACCATTTGGGTAAATGTATAGGTTAGGATTTTTAAATAAAATAAATATAAATATAATTAAACAAATTTTGTAAACAACTCTTTATATAAATACAGATATTGGCGTACAAAAAGGAACTGGGTATTACAACATTCCTCCTTGCTGGAGGCACATTTCTCTGTCCTTGGGGCATGTTTCTCTGCCCTTGAGGCATGTTCCTCTGTGCCTGATGGAACTTACGAGGAGGCTGTGCAGGAGGTCCACACAGATGTGGAGCAGGGAGATCAAGACAAGGTGCATGAGCCTGAATAGCTGGCCGCCGCGAGACTGTGATCGCGGTTCGAGGTATTGGAGGTGGGTTGAGACGATATGGACATGCTCCAATGGCGTGAGTGGATACGCCACAAACCAAAAACAGGCCATTTGCATGCCTGCAGTTTTTCGCGAGGTGTCCGTTCCTTTTGCAGTAGAAGCAAAATTTTGAACTGGGCTGGTTAAATGTTACTCCCAGTCTCCTGGGTGCAAATGTTGGCCTGGAAGAGACTCCTCCTGCCACCTGAGTGGTAGGGCGTTTCACACCGGCAATCTGAGCTCTGTCCTTCTTCTTCACAACTGCCTCATTGCGTCGGGCAGCCTTCAAAGCAAGATCATGGGTTGGGAAATCCCCTATAGCGAGTGCAGCTTGGATTTTCGGGTCTAACCCTTGCTAAAATTTTTGTGCCCGGATCTCAGCAGTTGGGATAAGGTGTGTCGCGATCCTGTTACGGTCTTGTGTTAGCAATGTAATAAGTGAAATCAGGAATTTGAATTTGAGATAATATCTTACCTACTAAGTATGGTAAACCCGGTACCGTATTCATCCACGGATTTGCTCCACATCGAGCCTTGTTGTAGGTGGATGAACTGTTGTTCCATGTCGAAACGGACAGTCTCAGGGAAGTACTTCGCATCGAACATATCGCGAAACGTCTTCTGATTAGTCTAAAATATTGCACATTTGAATGATTATTTTCCCCACTATTGTTAAGTAATAAATGGTGTTTATTGTAATTATAAAACATATGAGGGTTTATGTGTAAAAAGTTTATTATCATGTATTTCTACATTATAATTAACATAATGAGGGAAAATACATGCATATAATATTTATATAAAATATTAGTAATTAAAATATGCATATCATATCATATATTTCTAATCAATATTCTTAACATATAATATCATATAAAATGGTTAGGATAATATCTCAAAAATACCAAATATTACTAACACCGTCACTTGAGATATTGTGCAGATATTAGATCAGGACTGGAATCCAAGAGATCCGAGATGTCGGAATCAAATCTGCCAAAATATGGAAGCAAATCGTAAGATCTAGCGACAGCAGAGACTCAGTGCATTATTTTCAGAATCCAGACATCGAAAAGATCTCCACATGTCAACAGAAGAGAGCATAAAAAATACCAAGTCCTGATCCTACCAAAGAGCCACAGTTGGGCGGCCAAATGCAAGGATTTGCGGCAGTTCCGCGGCTTAATTAGGACCGTAGGATGTGATATTTTGGTTATTGGATCATATCATTGTATATTCACATATGGTATCTAAGGTTTCTAGTTTCTGTAACTATAAATAGGACTAAGAGTTTCACATCAAAAAGGATCAATCCGAAGTGATCAAGTGGTCCAAAGCGATCCATGTATTCAGGTGATCATCGGCTAGCCATGTACCTCCAACAAGAGAGAGAGCGAGAGCAAAAACTAGGGTTCTTGTAATCTACTTTCTACGGAGAGTTGTATGAAATAGTTAATTAATAAAGGTAGTGTTTTTATTATTTAATTCTCTTTGCATTTACTTTCTGCACTTACTTTCTATATTTAATTTCTGCATCTTAATCATGTTTTCTTCTTCATTCTTTCTTCTATCTCAAACCATGAGTGCGTAATTCCTAGCTTGTTAGGGTTCGTAGGCTAGAGTAAATCAATGGATGATAAAATTATTTAACCTCTTTTATACATTTTAAATTCGATAAACTTTAGCAAAATAAATGTTAACATCCTTATCGGGTGCGCTACCAATTTATTACTAGTCATGACCACGATTCGAAATCTGTTCAACACTTGTTTTGTTAAAGGCTAGACATGAATAAAGATCAATGCAAGGACAAGGGTTAAGAGTGGGAAACCCCTAGTTTCTTCCAAAAGAACCCTAATCCCCATTCATTACTATCGATCTAGTTTTAAACTATTAAAACATAAAATGAGTCATTTTTAATTATTCATCCATTACTACTAAGTCCTATGAACCCTATAAGCCTCTTCTTTATAAATCTTACATCCGTAGTATATCCGTAATTACAACCAATTCTCCTTCTTCTATCAACACGTCTAAAGCAAGAAAAAGATTCACGTTTCCCTGCGGACGACCCGTACTCATCGCGGCTAGTTATTAGCGACACCGTTGTGATTGCGGTTACTTTTACGAACAAGCACTTTTCAAACGACCAATCATCTTCCATTCAATCGGTTGGGCGAGTCGAATTTCTTCAGCCTTCCACCAGACTCTGGCATTATCTGTTAGTTGCAGCTTTACAACTCTCACCCAAGCAATCTCTGGCATTTGTGCTGCTGGCAGATCATCTTCGATAGACTGAGCCCATTCTTCTGCCTCCAGTGGGCTCTCTTTTCCAGAAAAATATTTCGGGTGCAGTGCCCGGAATTGCTTGACTCCGGGTGTCTCGACCTCTGGACGGTGCATGAGGATAACAGTCTGCTGCTGCTGACCCTCCCAGAGGCTCTTGATTGCCTCAAGCAGTAACGTTTGCTCATTGACAGGAGCTGCAACGGTAGGTGGTGGTAGAAGAGTAGGTAGTAACGTTGGTACTCGTATTGTTGGGAGAATCTATGACCTTGATAGAAAAAGAAAGGTTAGGATAGATTCAAGGAATTTGAAATATAAAGAATATATAGTTGCTGATTCTTATAATTCTTGTGATATATTGCTTAAGACTTCATGCAGAATTGATCTGCATGAGCCGCCAACAAAACCTGTCACATCCCGCTTCCTAGTGTATGGAAGCGGTGAAATGGCAAGCCCGCAGCGTATTTACTAAAAAATAAATACGTTAAGCGTAATTAAGCAATATATGTATAAAATGCACAAGAATGACAATTGATATAAATTGAACAAAACTTTTATTAACATTCATCTTTACAATACAACTGCTTTGAAAATAAAAGATAAAATGATAATAAGCAATGCCTAACAGTGGCATACAAACTGAAATAAGTACAAGATGAACTAGTAGTCCTACTGGGCAATTAGCTGGTCCATGTACTCCTGGCTAGGCTCGATCTCCTGAGAGTCCGATCCTCCTGACGAACATTCTAAAGAAAGAAATAAACAGGAATGTCGTCAACGAACCAGCGCTCGGTAAGTCCCAAAAGAAAGAAAGGAATATTGTTATTCTAATGTAGTTGTTTGTAGCTTGGTACAGAAGGTATTTGTGTATACGAGAGAAGTCCATCTTACCTCGTGGACTATGATAACATGTAGTATAAGACCCCGTCAAAACCCACGGGACAACGGTACGAGAGTTCATATAGGTGTCTTTTAGTGATCATCTCGTACCATGCTATACATTCCGTACCAATCTACCCCGTTAACCCCGTGTAATGTATTGTATAGGTTATATTTACAAGTCTTGCCAAAACCATGGATACAAGTTGTTCAAGTAGTCAGGTTCAGGATATAAGCTTGTAGTCATGTCAAGTTATAGCCATGGTTCGGTTGTATTAAGGTTCATGTTCAAGTATACATGTTAGAGTTTGGATTCATGTTTGAATTGGATTCTGGTTTGAGTTTGAATTCACGTTTGATTTAGACTCAGATGGAGTCAGACACTTATAACTGATATAGATCCTGAATTATGTTCGGGAGTTATCGGTAATTGCTACATATAGACGGCAGGATTTGTGTCTTTTTCCAAGACAATTACCATTGATAACACCGTTAAGTTTTTCTTTCTTAAATAGGCAAGCACTCACTTTCTCCGGCTCCGTGGGGCTCAAGAGAATTGATCCCGCTTAAACTTATATTTACTAAAGTCCTTAAATATAGTTTTATATAACTCGAGGGGGTTTTATGAAAAATATTTTTAATATATAGTTTCAAAATAACCTTGAGAGATTATTTATATTATTTAGGATTTTCATGGATATGAATTTTTAGGATTTGAGGTATTTTAGTGATAATGGTTTGGCTTGGAAAGTTCATAGTATTTTACTGTAAACATTGACTTTTATTGGTATCTTGATGGTATTTTGATGAAACCTGTAATTCTTCAATTTGAAAAAATATAGGGTTATTATATTATGAAAATATATAGATTTGTATTATTTATATAATTATTAAAAATTAAATTTTATTTTAAGTAGAAATTTACGTTTTTCTTAAAAACCGTATTAAAAATCTTTTGAGACCGAATACTCTGTAACGAAGTATGCATCTCGCTCTACTAGCCCAAGGATGTAGGATAATCTGCACTATCCAATAGCGGGTCTCCTAAAAATGATTGTAAAGGCTTATTTGCAAAGGAATTTTAAAATACAATTCCAAAGAAAACCGTTTTCATAGTAAATGGTATTTTGATGTAATCTTGTGTTCGTAACTAAAAATATGTTTGAAAAGTATCGTGCTATGGAACCATGTGTGTATGTGAGAGGTAGGTTGTTACCTCGTGAATTTTTCTAAAGATATGTTTAAGCAAAACAAATAAAGATATATATATACAAAGTTCATGGTATTTTATTATAAAAGTTAAATTAAAATTATTTTACATGACATATTTGAGTGAAAATTGGTTCTAAACCTTAGTTTTATGATTATATGATGAGATGGAAGCCATTACTAAGAGTTACACGACTTTCTGGTACCAAAAAAGGAATGTCTGATATGAGACGTATTCTTTGGCAAACTTTGTGTAAGGATATGGATGCCAAATATGTAAGAAAAAATGGATTTTATATAGTATAGAAGAAGATGTCGGTATTAACTCCACTTCCGACATATGTTTTGAAAAAGAATTTTTAGAGAAGATGAATGAGAATTTGAAGGGACTTACTAGTGAAGTGGATTCAAGGAAGGTGTAGGAAGAAGGGGTTGTCGTCATGATGTCGCGGGGTCGCCGGAATATGCGTCGATCCTCGTCGGAACTTGATCGTTTGCTAACTCCTCTTCTACTCCACTTGTACTTAGAAAATTTTGAGAATTTTGGCTATAATATTCAGAATGAGGAAGGGCTGGGGCATGGGGTAGTATTTATAGTGTGGAATTAGGGTTTTGGAATTAAAAAGATGAATTAAAATGCATTAAAATGAGGATAAATGGGGAATTGAAAGGTCTCTGTTTGATTGCAAACAGTGCAGAGGAGTTAGGGGTAGGGGAAGGGTCATGTGTGCAAAGCTCGGGCCTCATTAGGCTCGGGGGACCGTCGGTGCCGGCCTTGATGGGCATCTCGCCGATCGTTTGGGTGAGGGGGCGGTGGATTCTTGCCACGTGTTCCTCTCTATATTTAAATCATTGTGCACATGCTTTATTTTTTTGTCTTTTCGTTTTTGTGTCCATTGCACGTGTAAACTTTTGGGCTTCCAATAGTTTAAAAAGAAAATCAGAAAAAAATAATACGTCTGATGAGATTCAAACACAGGGGCTACGTCACATCAGTGCAAAGGCTTTACCAGTGAACTACAAGTTGCTTCTTGCTGTTCTTAAACAAAAATTAACTTATAACTTGTACTCAGGCTTGTAAACTCCTTTTTCTACATTAAATTGAAAAATTTTGTACAGTAAATTT
This sequence comes from Agapanthus africanus, assembly GCA_030015575.1. Taxonomy (NCBI): domain Eukaryota; kingdom Viridiplantae; phylum Streptophyta; class Magnoliopsida; order Asparagales; family Amaryllidaceae; genus Agapanthus; species Agapanthus africanus. Next base: position 106,956,189 of record CM057338.1, on the reverse strand, counting down.
AGAGTTATTACAGTGTTGGAGGAGGAAGGGAGATGGGTTCAGTGTCAAGAGGCGCCGGCATTAGAGGAAGGGATCTCGGAGCTTGGGGAGGCGCAGGCGATGGGTCAAGCAGGATTGGTGGAGGAAGAGAGAGGTGATGGCGATGCTGGTAGTTGGAGGTGGAGACAGTGAAGATGATAAGGTGATGCTCGAGGCTTGGAGGCGATGACTGGGAGTCGGAGGTGTGTTGAGGAAGAGGAGGAGGTGGCCTTAGCGATAGTAGGTGCTACGGGTAAGAGAGGAGGGTGGCGATGAGGTCTCGTGCGAGTGGGAGTCGGCGACGAGATGAGGGTGTTGGGGACGAGAGAAAGAGAGAGAATGAGAGAGAGACAAGGGGGGAGAGAGAGGAAAGATGATGCACGGAGAAGGGGATTTAAATAAAAGAATTTATGAATTATTATATATTAGGTGTGTGTGTGTGTAACTAATAATTAAATAATATTTTATAAATATATTTCGATCTCCCGATCCGTCTCTACTAAAACTAAAAATTATATTATAAATTATCTACACATACGTACCCCACTTAAATATAATGGTTAGAAAAAATATATTATATACAATATCTTAGGATGTTTAGGATTTAGTTGTAATAGATAACCATCAATAAAATATTATGAGATATTTAAATAGGATAAAAACATATTGACAATTAATGTAAAATACCCATAACGTATGGCTACCAGAAAAATATAGTTTAAATATTGTATATCTATTATTTGAGATTCATATAGATTTAGTCTATAAATAAATATCAATAAAAATATACTCTATCTAACTATCAATCCAAAAAGGATTTCACACAAGCGGGTCGGGTCCGATAAACACACACACTATCCAAACACCAATCACAAACCAACAACAATAATAAAAATAAATTCAAAATACTAATTAATATCGTTAAATAATGTACGATCGAGCTAGAGTGTTACAGTCCACCATGAAATCTAAAGATATATAATTGGATTATCTCTTTTTTCTTCTAAAATCTTCTCATTAAGTGAATTCTAATCCACTCAAGTATTGTGATAATAAGCTTATCCTTTTCATCTAAGATGTGTTTATTTCAAGACTCACAAATATTGTTGCATACCATATCACATTTAGGTAAAGTATTGAAATGTGACCTAGCCCACAAATGTTTCCCACTCACTTTACCAAGAAATCCCAAGCTGCTTCCTTTTCTTTTTTCAATTCTCTTAATGCTTGTTCATGGTCATATTTCTTGTATGCCTTTGTACTTTTCCACAACAATCTCTTCAGTGTCAAACCCCTATGTTTTTCTTGAAAATTATTGTATAAGTGCTTCACACAAAACCTAACATCAGTATTAGAAACCCTTGGCTTCAAACTCTCAATCAATTCCTAAGAACAGAAACAAGCATTGATCATGGACTTGCTGATGATGATCTAATAAATATCAAATTAGATATCTAAGCAACATAAAGTAATATGGAGCAATCTAAAGTCATGTGAAAGCAGTGACTATCAAATTGGATATCTAAGAAACTAAAAGTAAGCTAAAGCAATTTAATGTATGAGTATCAAAACTAAAGCAACAAATATGTATGTATGAGTAAGCTAAAGCAGCAAACATGTATGTATTAAAATGTTACATTTCACCTATCACTTATAAATGTCCATCCCCTGACACTGTCCACACCAATGGTCTCTAAGAGATTATCCAAGAACCAGGTCCATGTCATCTTACTCTCAGTTTTAAATATAGCATATGCAATTGGAAAATCTGATTGTTATGGTCTCTTGATACTGCACTTAGCACGATACCACCTGTAGCACTCTTCAAAAATCCCCATCTAGTCCAATTATCGGCCTGCATCTCTTCAACAGCCCAGTAACCATTGGACTGAAACATACAAATATTGATTCAAGTCTAACATTAACTTCATCTCCTAAAATGGGTTGAGTTTTAATAATGACATGGCTGCCAGGATTTCTTTGCAGCAAGGCATTTGTATGGTCTCTAAACTGTGCATATTGTTACAAGTAGTTGTCTTGGATTTCTGCAAGGGCCAATCTTTTAGCTCTGTAGCATGCACACTCACTTACTTCGACGGTAAGATCTCTTTGGATAGTGTTTCTGATAGTTTTCACTTTCATATCCGGATCATCCATGAAAAGTCTCAAATACCTTTTTACCAACCATGTAGCTGTTACTTGCCTATTGTGTACTGCTCTATTACAATTGTGACCATCAATGAAGCTCTTCACCACAAATCTAGTTACATCTGAGTTCACTCCCATATACCCTAAAGAGACATATATCTTCATGCTTGCATCTTATTATGATTCTTATACCCTCATTCTTAACCCATTTAAAATCACAACCATTGATGATAGTATGCTGTCTTACAGCAGCCCTGAACTGCTTTGGTGATTCAAACTCAAGACCAATTTCAAGTTTTGTATCATCACTTTCTTTCTCTGCATTGAAAGCTTTATACATAGGTTTACTTCTTACTTCATCATCATCTGAGTACACCATACTATGCAAAAAGTCATTGTCAGGCATAGAAGGTCTCAATACTCCCATGATCTTGTGTTGGAGCAGCATAATTTCCTGTTTCATCATCCAGCCCTTCATTTTCCATTCTTACTTCTTCCTCATACCCAGACCACTCATAATTATCAGAATCGTGTCTTGATAATTCTTCTTCATTAGCAACTTGTTTGTCTTTCCTTCTGTTTCTTCTTTTGTGTCTTTTTCCTCTACATCCTTCTTCATTGTCTTCCCTTATTTTTTTTGGAGATGCATTCTTCTTTGGAGATAAACTCCACTTACTTCTTGTGTTGTACTTTGAATTTTTTGTGCTGGTTGGAGACTTATCTACAATTGGTATAGACTTGTTACTTGCCTTGCTTGGAGAATTCTCTTTAACTGGGGTAGAATTTCTACTTGGATTCTTCTGGTGGCCGGTTGTCTTGGTTGGGCTCTTCTTCTTTAGTGGACTTGGTCTATTCTTCTTCACTGGAGGGACATCCTTTGAATTAATTAGTTGTCTTCTGTGCCTTAGCTGCATCAGTAGCTGTTGTAGGAGTTACTATGTGGCATGTCTTATACTCCGTCTTCTGGGGGCAACTTGTCCATATGAAGCGGTGTGTTTCTTAAAACTTGGAGAATTGGTGGTAAATATGCTCTTTCTATCGATTCTCTTAATTGGAACTTTGAAATTTGGAGGCCTTTTTTCTTTGAAAGATCTTTTATTGTTTACCTTGTATATCTTGAATACTTGTTGGGACCTTTTGTCTCTGTAGAATCACATGATTTTTTTCTACTGCATTCTGCCATCTTTGTAGCAGTCACTAGAGATGGAACCTTCAATTTCTTCTTAGGAATGGTTTCTCTGTAGGTGTCTGGAACTAACTCTTCATAACCGACTGAAGATGCTCAATGTATAACATTGGCATATTTGCCTCTGAACAAAACTAGACATCACTACCACGGAAGCATCACAATCTACCACTACCAACCCAGTCTCTAGATCCATATTAGGCATCCTTTGGTACACTATATAGTCCTTGGAAAGATCTACCTTCGCGAGCTCACGTCTCAAAAGCAACCATGAACAGGCATCATGATCATAATCCTTCCAAAGATGAATCCTTTCACCAAAATAGATCTTGATATTTCCAGCATAACAGAATTTACAGCCATAATTGATCAATATAGCCATTTTGAAAAGAAAATAATTCCACAATAAGCACTTGATTTGAAGAAATTCAAATATAAATGCCAAACATTATTATGAACACATACCCAAGCAATGGATATGATATATAAATGCCATAAGTTCATAACAAAACAAATTTATAAAGATAAACTATCTCATTTATATAAGAAATTAACATATACATCCGGAGTTATACATCAAACACATTATTACATGTGAAAAATACAATAGCTCTAGCATAATTTGGCTGCAAGCTTATTTATCAGCAAAGCCTTGAAGGGAGCTCTTCCGGTGTTGCTTGGATGATTTGTTTGCTTTTAAATAGGACATTTGAGTTTTAAATGTCTCAACGAACAATATCCGAAACGTTCAGATACCCAACAGTTAAAAAATTGTAGTAGATATGGAAAAACCCAATGTAGTAGGGACCATGTTAGTGACCCCCTAAATTTATCGTTTGTCAATGCCACTACGTTGGCCTAAACTTTTCCTCTGTCGGTCCATATTTAGTAACACTCCACATTCGTCTAAAACAGCAAACTTCATATATATCTGCCCATGAAATATACAGATGAGTTCTGTATGACTTTGAAACTATCATGGTTCACTTCACTTACCTTATAAAGAAGCAAACATTTTTTGAGAGAGGATGGATAGAAAGATTGCTTTGAAAGAGTTTATGATATAGCTCGATATTTATGGTGTTTGAATTGGTTATGAATTCTTACATTAGTTCACATGCTGTGGCCTAGGATATTGTATGATGATATAGATTTTTTTAGAAAGGTTCACGTGTTGGCACTGGAATGTGTAAGATGATGTAGGCTTTTCAATATGGTTTACATGCTGACATTGGTAAGGTTTTTAACATCTTTTGATATATTTGGTGCATGACAATCGACATTCCCTAGTGCATGTGAATGTACCTACATTATTAGGATGCATGTGAAAATAGGATATATGTGTAGACCAAGGCCCCCAGCACAGACATTGTTAAGTGGATTCGGAAAGTGATACTTACGATTCTAAGCGTATCTTAGCTTCATTAACAAGCCCTTTAGCAACATTTCATAATCTTTGGTGCATGTGGATGTACCTGTACTAGGATATTAAAAGTTATGTCGTTTTAACCTATGTGAATTTAGCCAACTTTCAAATTTCGTAAAATTTCAGACATCGAATTACAAAATGATCATACCAACAACAATTTAAAACCCTTTAATTACATGCAGAACAGTCAAAAAAATGAAACAAGCTACTTTTGAACCATATCAAAAGGGAAGATGGGAAAACCCCCAAATTTAAATCCTATTGAAACCACATTCAAAGAAAAATTCAAAAATTAGGGCTTGATGGAGAGCACATACCTTCATATCAAGTTAAATGCCTCTAAGAAATGCTCGTTATCCTCGATTTTAATCGTCGTTCGTCGTCGATTTCGCTGATCGTCGTCGATTTGGGAGATTGTTCGCTTATTGTCGTCGATCTGGGAGATCGTCTTCTTACTTCTCTCAGTTTGATCGTGGATCGTCGTCGATTTCGTGGATCGGGACCGATTTCGATGTCGAAATCACTTATGAGTCGGTTCTTCACCTTTTTACTGCTTTGTAAATGTAAAAGAAATAGGATATAAGAGTTAGAAACATATGGGAAAGCTTTATGTAAATCGAAGGGTACAACGGTCTATCCATGCAAAAAATTTAACGTCGTATGGTAGTTATATCAAAAAGAAAGTTTGTGGTAACAATATCTATTTATTGAAGCCTATGGTATCAGATGTACAAATGCTAAAAGTTCACGGATACATTTTTGCAATTTACCCTTTAATTTAACTCCTTACTTCTGCTTTTCTTTTAATTTTGTTTCTATCCAACCAAAAAATATATTGAAGTGTGTATACAAAGGTATTTAGGGATTCTGAGTGCATAAAATCTATTTTGCTTTTAAAAGATTGAAAAAATGAAAGAAAAAAAATGCCGGGAATTTAACCTGGGTCTATGATCCATACACAAAGGGTCTAACCAAAAGAGCTAACATACATTTAGGTAAAGCAAGCCTGTATTTATTATATAACTTAATCTCAAATCCTAAGCTTCGACTATATGAATCCTCGAATCCAGATGGGTCGGGTGCTAATCTTGACCCACCCAGGATCCGTCCATGTATGCAATGGAACTATCTATTATTCATTGCAATTTTTACGTATTGAAGGAAAACAAAATTTTGATGGTTTAGTTTTACTGAAAATTTAGGTTGGAATAGTAGAGGTGCATGAAGTTCTACTTCTAACAATACAGAAGATTTATAAGGAGTCAAGGTATCTAACAGGCCGGGCCATCCACGGGCAGTCCTGGCCCAAGCGCCACGTGGAGGGCTCGGGGCGGGCCGGTCGTTGGCGGCCCGACGACCCAGCCCGGGGCCTTGACCCGGCCAAATTCAAATTCAAATTTGGCCTTGGGGGCTTTTAGGGGGGCGGTCAAATTCTTGGGATGGGGATTATTTTGAATGGGGGTGGGTTTTTTAATAAAAGGGGAAATTTGAATTAAAGTGGGATTTATAAAATTATCTAAAACCCCCTAACTCAAAATTATACATTTCTATATCCCTAATCCAAAACTCCATAAATACCTATCTACACTTCTCATTCTTCTCACAATCCACAACAAAAAAAATTTTAATCTCCCAATCACTCTTTTTAATTTCCGAGAAGTTTACTGTTAAAATCGGAATCACGCAATCTTTATTTCCACGGTCTCAATATTTGCTTCGGTTTCACTAATTTGATTCTGCTATTTGGAATCAGGATTTTTTTATTGATTATATATTTTTCTCGTATATTTTTTATCATCTCTCTTTCTCTGTTACTAATATTTTTAATTAAGAATGTCAGGCTCATCTTCACAAGATAACATGGGTGCTTCTTCTTCACGGAGACGTTCATTTCAAATCGATATAGATTCATAAGAGAGATAGAGATTAACCAATATACTGCAAACTAATTTTGATTCTTATTCTCCTAACTATGAATCTTCTAATTATGAGATCCCTGCTGCTTCATAAAGTAATTTTCCTGAAGAAGTTCCTGCTCCTACCGTTCTTGAAGCAAGAACTTATGCCCCTAAAGATAAAAGAGCTAAAACTTCTGATGTTTGGAAACATTTTGTAGTAGAAATAGTTGCAGGTAAAGGCGAGCGGGCAGTTTGCACTCATTGCCAAGCAGATTTTACTTGTGCCCGTTCAGGTGGAACTACCCATCTAAAAGGACATTTAATTAAACACGAAAAAGCTGATTCTCGGCAAACTACTCTAAGTATGTTGTCTAACTCTTTAACTAGTTTTTCTTATTCGCAAGATACTAATAGAAGAGAACTTGCAATATATGTCATACATGCTGAACAACCATTTGGTTTTGCAGAAAACGAAAAATTTGATAGATTGGTAAAAAATGCATATAATCCAGCATTTCAAAGAGTACCTAGAACAACACTTAGAAGTGATGTTTTAAAAAGTTTTTATGATGGTAAAGCCAATTTGATTGATATTTTTGCAAATCTTAAATGTAATATTGCATTAATTTCAGATCTTTGGACTACAAAATAGGGTATGAGTTATATATTTGTTGCTGCACATTTCATTGATAATGATTGGTTTTTACATAAAAGAATTATTGGTTTTTCAAAAATGGAGCATTCACATAGTGGAAATAATATAAATAATTGTATTTTGACTACAATACATGAATATAATATTCAAAATAAAATATTTTCTGTTAATTTTGATAATGCTACTAATAATAATTCTGCTATAGTAATTTTAAAAAATAATTTAAATTCTGTTTTGAATGGAGAATTATTTCATCAAAGATGTGCATGACATGCGTTAAATTTAAGTGTGCATGATGGTCTTACTATAATCGATCCTCATTTAGCAAAACTTAAAGATGCAATGATGTTTATTGAAACCTCTGGACCCCGAAAACAGATTTTTAAGCTCATTTAAATTTAAAATTTAAATCTTTCAAATTCAACATTCCAACTAGATGGAATTCCACTTATGAAATGTTGAAATGTGTTTTAAAATATCGGGAGCCCATTACTTTATTTTATGAAGAACAAATACCCAATAATAATTTAAAGGATTATGATTGGTTTGTTTGTGAATATGTTTTGAAATTTTTAGAAATATTTTACAATGCAACTAAATGTTTATCTGGTATTTGTTATCCTACTACATGTTTAGCAGTAGAATGGTTATTTTATGTTAATAAGATTATTAATGAGCATGTAATCGATCCTGAAAGTACATTTACTGGAATGTTACATAACATGCTTATGAAATTGAATAAATATTGGCGAAAAGTCCCTGCATTGTTTTGTTTAGCATCTGTTTTTTATCCTAGATTTAAAAAAGATAATTTATATTTTTTATTAGATGGATACCATGAAAACTTAGGTACTGATATAGAAGATTATAAAAATGTTTTAGATTCTTATTTGCATGAGTTGTTTGCCATATTTGATGCACAGTACGGTCAAAACATAATTTCTTCTTTATCTTTCTCTTCACAGCAAATTTCTAAAAAATGAATATTTCAGTTTTTACAGCAGAAAAAACAGAGAACAGCCGCTTCTACTTCTTCTACTTATAATAAGTTTACAATGTATTTACAAACTGATTTCAGTAATTTTCTTACCGCGGATCAAATAGATAATATCGATATTTTGGATTGATGGAAAACATATGGACACATGTATCATGTGCTTTCTGCCATGGCTCGTGATTTACTAACAACTCCGGTGTCCACAATAACTTCGGAAACTGCTTTTAGTGCAGGTAACAGAGTTCTGAGCAACAAGAGAACGAGATTGTCGGATGACGCATTGAAGACCGCAGTGTGCCAACAATATTGGTTCGATGCAGAAGCTAGACAACAACACGTTAAGAGCATTGAAGACCCCGACACCGATGAAGGGTAAAGACCGATAGAAGCTAACTAGTTAGTTTTTTTCATTGAATTGTATTTTTAATTTTTTTGGCAATTGTATGAGGGGTAAGCTTTGCCAACTTATATCCCCCTCTCAAAATATTTTTTAATTAATAAAATATCTAGGTCTGCCTCAGGACCTACACGAAGTTCGGTTTAAAAAATTTCCAAATTTTTTTAATAAAAATAAAAATTTACTTTAATTTTTTTTAAATCAAAAAATTTTAATGGGCCAGCCCGCGCGACCCAAGCCGGGCCACGGGCTGGGTTGGGTTCGGGTTCCGAAGCCCGGTCAACCCGGGCTAGGCCCGGCCCGAAGACGGCCTGGCCCGGCGAGCCCGATAGACACTTTGAATAAGCAGTCCTGACTCCTGACTTCAAGGACAGTTGAGAGGGTAGTATGCGATTGATTGATTTGCAACTATGTTCAAAATCATTGATAGTTGTATCTATCTCAACTGTAGATGTTTTTTTTTAAATTCCTTAATCCGGCTTATCTACACTATTCTATGATGCAAATGACATTGGTTAGAGTCCGCTTTCTCCTTTGAAAAATTAAAGAAAAAGAAGAAAATTTCTCAAATCTTAGAGCCTCCACGTCATCATAGAAAAAGACAAAAATAATTCACTCCACATTCTTAAAACTTTAGACAAAACAGAACTTTCTAGAAATTAGTTTGAATCCCAAATTCAATCTACATTATACTTAAATTTAAGAGAAAAAAGAATTTTTAGAATCTATTTTATTCTCATCATTTTTCAACTTTTACTTTCATTTACTTAAAACTACATTCTTTTACTTAAATATGGTAAATAATATATTGCAATATCTTCTAGAATTGTAACAACTCTGAATTTACTGTACAAAATTTTTCAGTTTAATGTACAGAAAAGAGTTTACAAAGTTAAGTAGAGAAGGCTACCGGCCCTGCCATCTTGCCCTTAATACAATTTATAAGTTAATTTTTGTTTAAGAACAGCAAGAAATAACTTATTGCTCATTGGTAAAGCCTTGCACTGTTGTGACGTAACCCCTGTGTTCGATTCCCATCGGACACATTATATTTTTCTGATTTTTCATTTAATACATTTTGGAAGCCCAAAAGTTTACACGTGCAATGCACATAAAAATGAAAAGTCTGAAAAAATAAACATGTGCAAAAGAGTATTAATATTGGCGTGAACACGTGGCACCAATCCTACGGCCCCGCTCCAAAAATCGACCGGCGGATATTGATTTTTGGTCGGCGGGGACGGTCCAACCGTGGGCAATAACCCCCGTGCTTTGCACACAAGTCTTTTCCCCTACCCCTAATTCCCCCGCACTGTTTGATTGCTCTGCAATCAAATAGAAACCCCTCAATTTCCTATTTATCATCTTTTTAATTCCAAAACCCTAATTCCACACTATAAATACTACCCCATGCCCTATCCCTTCCTCATTCTGAAAAGTATAACCAAAATTCTTAAATTTTTCTAAGTACAAGTGGAGTAGAAGAGGAGTTAGCAAACGATCAAGTTCCGGCAAGAATCGAATTATATTCCGGCGACCCTACGACGACAACCCTCCCTCCTTCTACCTTCTCTTAACCAAATCAACTTGTAAGTCCCTTCTAATCTCTCTCCTTTTTCTATGAAAGTCTCTTTTCAAAATATATGTCGGAAGTGGAGTTAACACCGACATCTTCTTTTAAACCTTTAAAATTCCACTTTTTCTTACATATTTTTCATCCATATTCTTACACCATATTTGTAATCATATAACCAATACATAGAACCAATTTTAATCAAGAATATCATGCAAAATAATTTTAACTTAACTTTTACACTAAAATACCATGAACTCCACATATCTCTCTTTTAGTATTTTTGTTAATTATACATTTAGAAAACATCACGGGGTAATGACCTACCCCTCACAAACATACATGGTTCCATTACATGATAACTCTTTCATGTAGATTTGTGTTTCGAGAAAATATTTCATTAAAATACCATTTACTTTAAAAACGGTTTTCTTTGGAATTGTATTTTAAAATTCCTTTACAAATAAGGCTCTACAACCCTTTTTAGGGGACCCGCTATTGGATGGTGCAGATTATCGCACATTTTTGGGCTAGTAGAGCGAGATGCAGACCTCCTCACAGAGCATTCGGTCTCGAAAGTTTTTTAATACGGTTTTTAAGAAAAATGTAATTTTTCTACTTAATTATAAAATTAATTTTAAAAATTATATAAATATTATAAAATCCATATATTTTCAAAATATAATAATCTTATATTTTTCAAATGAAAGAATTACAAGTTTCATCAAAGTACTATCGGATACCAACAAAAGTCAAGCTTTACAGTAAAATACCATGAACTTTCCAATCTAAGCTATTATCACTAAAATACATCAAATCCCTAAAATTCACATCCATGAACACCCTAAATAGTATAAATAATTTCTCGATGTTATTTTGAAACTATATTTAAAAAAATATTTTTCATAAAACCCTCTCGAGTTATATAAAACTATATTTAAGGACTTTAGTAAATATAGGTTTAAGCATGATCAATTCTCTTGAGCCCCAGGGAGCCGGAGAAAGTGAGTGCTTGCCTATTTAAGGTAGAAAAACTTAACGGGTTTATCAATGGTAATTGTCTTGGAAAAATACACAAATCCTGCCGTCCATGTGCAGCAGTTACCGATGACTCCCAAATCTAATTCAGGATGCAAATTAATTACAAGTGTCTGCCTCCATCTGAGTCTATATCAAACGTGAATTCAAACTCAAATCAGAATCTAATTCAGATATGAATCCAAAGTCTAACATGTATACTTGAATATGAATTTGAATACATAAATTCAAACATCAATATCAAACTTGAATACATGACTTGACTTGACCGAACCATGGCTATAACTTGACATGACTACAATATTACATTCTGAACCTGACTACTTGAACGACTTGTATCCATGTTCTCGGCAAGTCTGATAATTATAATCTATACAAAACATTACACGGGGTTAACGGGGTAGATTGGTACGGAATATATTAAAAGTGGCACGAGATGGTCACTTAAAAGACACCTACATGAACTCTCGTGCCGTTGTCCCGTAGGTTTTGACGGGACCTTGTACTACATGTTACCATAGTCCACGGGGCAAGTTGGACTCCTCTCGTATACACTGATACCTTCTGTACCAAGTTACAAACAACGACGTTAAGATAACAAGTATATACATGTATAACTTACCAGTTCCTTTTCCACATTACTTGTTCATTTTCTTTTTTGGGACTTACCGAGCACTAGTTCGCTGACAACATTCCTGTCTATTTTTTCTTTGGAATGCTCGTCATGAGAACAAAACTTTCTCGAGATAGAGCCTAGCTAGGAGGATGTGGACTAGCTCACTTCCCAGCAGGACTTCTAGCTTCTTGTACTTACTTTTCAGTTTGTATGACACTGGTTTAGGTATTGTTTTATATTATTGTATCTTTTCTTTTCAAAGCAGTTGTATTGTAAAGATGAATATTAATAAAAGTTAATGTTTATTTTATATCTCTTGTCATTTCTTGTGCATTTTATATATTGCTTAGTTACGCTTAACATATTTATTTCTTAGTAAATACGTTGCGGCCCGCCACGTCTTCGCTTCCGTACTAGAAAGCGGGGCGTGACAAGAATATTCTTGATCCAAGTTACTAAAATAACTATTTTCTTCACTTGCTAACATTCAAAATAATTTTAAACCAAAAGTCATCCATCTTATGTTTATCCATGGGCTCAAGAAAAAATTTTTGGACTATAAATAAGATAAATTTATATAAGCATTACACATTTTACTAAGAAAACGTCGCACGTGCAAAATGCTAGTATATATATTAATGAGGCGAAATTGTTAGTCATGTATAACAAATCACAATCAATTGTAGAATTTGATAGTAACATTTCCTATTTTGTTTGCCTAATAGGGTAATAATGTGAAAAGTGGTTATTTGCCCTACAAACTCAAACATTACTTTGTAAGGAAAGAATATCAAATTAAACATTTGGTAAACAATCAAATATCGTATTTACCCTCAATTCCCATATCATATTTGCATCATGCATCAAAGTGAACAATTCCATCAGATTTACATTAAGATAAGTGGTTTATACTTCAAAGCTAGCGGTTTAATGAATAAACTCGTTTGTTAATTCGTCTTAGCTATTATTTTTCTATAACTCAACATTAAAAATTTCCATAAACCTATATTTCTAGAGTTATCAACATACCCTTGCTAGGAAACTTTTTTTGGTTTAATTATCAACCCCCAAATAGCTAGTTTCCATATATCACCCTGCAAACTTCTTATCTTCATATATAATCTTTGAGCCCTATTAATTATTCGAAGTTCTCTCTTAGATTTCAAAAACTAAGAATATTTAGAAATATTTTATTATAGTTGCATAAGAGGCTTACAGCCGTTTACAATGGATAAGAAAAGATTAAAAAAAAACATTTTCCCTTCCCGACATCCAGATTTAACAATTGATAACTTTCTTTACCTGAAGATACAGAGAGCATATAATAACTATAAGATTTGATTTGCAAAATTGTCATATATTTAATGTCCAAAAGAGGCATGCAATGGATTGAGCCAGGCCACTGCAGGCCCATGCCTGCAAGGACCCTTTATGCCCCCTCATATTTAATTAAGCAATTAAACTTACCATCATTAGTTTAATATAACACCAAGTTAAGGTGATAAAATATTACTGGAAGCCATTAAAACAACGATAAAATTTTGGAAGTGATTTATGATGAGATCGAGTATTTTGATTGTGATATACAAGAAAACCCTAAAAATGAAAAGGAGCTTAGTTTATATGTCACTTGTAATGATCCTGAATTTTCTGTACAAAATTTTTCTTCTTAAAGTACAGAAAAGAGTTTGCAAGCTTGAGCATAATTTAAAAGTTATATTTGCTTAAGAACAACATGAAATAACTTGTAGCTCATTGGTAAAGTTTTGCACTGCTGTGAATCCCATCAGCCACATATTAATTTTTTCTGAATTTTTCTATTAAACTTTTTGGAAGCCCAAAAGTTTACACGTGCAATACACGTAAAAATGAAAAGACAGAAAAAATAAACATGTGCAAAATGTTATATACAGCGAATAGGACACGTGGCTTCAATCCGACGGTCCCCTCCTCAAGTTTGGCCGGCGAGATGAGCCCTTGGGCTGGCGGCATCAGGTCCCCCGTAGGCGAAAGTCCCCATTCTCTGCACATTAGACCTTTGGCCTACCCCCTTTACCCCCATACTGTTTGTTTTCTCTGCAAATTAACAGAGACTTCAATTTCATCCATTAATCCAATTTTTAATGCTTTTTAATTTAGTCTTTCAATTCCAAAACCCTAATTTCACCCTATAAATACAACCCCATACCCTAGCCCCTTCTCATTCTGAAATCTCTAGTCAAAATTATAAAAAATTCTCAAATCCAAGAAGAGTACAAGTGGAGTTAGCCCAAGGTCAAATTCCGGCGAGGAATCGAGCAAGTTCCAGCGATCCCGCGACTTGTTCATATCATAATATTGCATTATTATATTCCCCAGTCCTAGTCGTTTTACAAATAAACAGGTGCTTTTGACCCATATCTGCTACATAGTTGCAGATTACAGGTTCTTGGAATAAAAACAGTGAAAAAGACAAAAGACGATACAAAAGTGAGACTTCGACCAACAAACAGAGAATCTTTATCTTGCCTACAGTTTGAAGACTAAACAAAGATCAATGGACGATTTCACAAGGAACAAAGGCAGTGCAAGGTTCAATACTTCGTCACGAAGCAACGGTAAAAGTCCACTACAATTATTCACTATGGAAATCTGGAAGAGAACTAGAAGCCAACCTGAGAAAAAAACTGAAGAAAATAACAGGAAAAATGCAACAGAACAATACCTGAGAAGATGAGCCCACAAGCCCATTACTTGGCCGCGGATCCGCGGCCAAACATGGGCTTTGGCCGCGAATCCGCGGCCATGTAAGGCCCATGTCGGTGCAAAATTCTATTGGCGCTGGAGGATCGTTGACTAAGTCTTTTTCTTAGGGGGTATTTTTGTAAAAGCAGATATGCGAGTCAATTGTAACCCAAGGGTTTCTATGTCCTATAAATAGAAACCCAAATCCTTGTATTAGGCCATGCCTCCTTTCATTAATAAAATTCAGAATTCTTTTGGAGAGCATCGGTGCCTCTTTTCATTTCATCTATTCAGATCTGATAAGTCTTGTGTAAATGTTTGGAGGGAGCCATCAAGTAAGTAGTTTTATTTAATTGCCTTAGTATAGATCTTTAATTCCATGCCCTAGATAGATAGATAGCATGTTCTTTAATTCCCTAATGAGCAAGTAGTCTCCTCGCTTGTTGGGGTTAGCTTTGGGGAAGGCTTTTGAGAGATGAGATCTCTCATCCCTTTCTTATCCATCACACGTTTTTATAGGACTCCATGCATACATGCACACACCGCTCCCTACGGCACCCTATCCCTCGAGATAGCGGTGATACCGTAGTATAAAGCCCCGGTTGAGCGTGCTTTTCATGGAGGTTAAGGTAAGGATCGATAAAGGAAAGACAAGAACCTAGAGGAAGAAACATCTTCCCGAATGGTTCTAATCCCCTTTATTAATAATTACCATAACACCTCATAGATCTTAATTTGGGTATAGAAAGCGGTGAGATTTATTTACATTTCCAAACCTACCCTAAACCTAACCCTAGCAAGATTTAGATCTATATAGATTTAGTTTTTAGATTTAATCAATAAGATCCGACACCCATCGGAATTAACTCGTAAGAGCGATTAGGAAATTCACAAAATCCCTGTGGACCGACCCGTACTCACCGGCTAGCTACCAAGCGACGCCGTTCTTGATTGCGGTTACTAAATTCTTTGATTCATCTTTTAAAAGCGTATAGGCTTAATAACAATCTCTTCAATCAAATGGCGTCGTTTCCGGAGATGGCGTGTTATTTTCTTTTTGCGATTTCGGGTTAATCTAAAATTGAAAAATCATAAAAAACTGAAAAAAATTTAAAATATAAAAATCTATCATTTTGTTATTTTGTGAAGGGTATTTTCGTGTGAATTTTGCAGGACTGCAGAACAAATTTGGATCTGGAAAAATCCAGAGATCAAAACAGAAAACAGCGGATCTGAACAACAGAGATTTACAATAACAGAGGAGCAGAATTTTTCTCGGGACTCGAATCGTCCAACCGGCCGCGGAACCGCTGCGTGACCCCCCTTCTGGCCGCAGAACCGCCGCGCTCTGGTCGATTCAGGGCTTGAAAAAAAAAACGGCCGCGGAACCGCGGCGGTAACACCACTTTGGCGGCAGAAGCGCGGCGGAAAAAAAATTCACTGTAAGTTTTCTTTCTCTCTCCTCTGCAAATCCCAATATATCTTCTGTAAATTTGCCTGCAGGATTATTTGCGCTTAAATAAATCTTCCCCCTTCCAATAACAAATCTTGTGCAGGATTGTTTGCACCGCGCCTAAATAAAAAAATTGATTGCAAGTGATTTTTACTGCTTTGCATTTCTTTAATCGGACTTTAAGGGGCTTGAGACCAATTCAGATTGGGTGGGGATTTCATCACCCTTCCCAGGACCCCAAAAATCACATAAGGCATTTGCATTGACCATATTTAATTAAAAAATACTAGACTCAGCCCTAAGGACGTCCCGCTCAATAAGACAGAGGACTAGTTGTAGGCATCAGTCGTTGATCCTAACCTGACTTTGCGGTGACTAGGCAAGTGTGTCTAAGACGAGTGGTTACTTAATTAGGGCCACTACTTGTAGTTGAGAGCCTCCCACTCACCTGGCACTTACCTGGCCGCAATTGGCGGTGAAGAGGCGGTTTGAGGTCCTATTTCTAGCCCTTTGGAACAGTTAGGAGCTGTCTAGCTGACCTAGGTGACCCTAGATCTAGGCCTAATTGTGCATTTGTGGTTGATTGCATTTGTGTCAAAGCCCTTTATCGAAAATCTTTTTTTGCAAAAAGTTCCAAATAAAAAAAAAGGGAAAATTTTTATAAAAACTTGCAAAACTTGTCGCTAAGAACTCCTTGCACCACCTACCTTCTTTCTCTTCTCCTTCTTACATCATGGGTACCCCACCTCACAAATCTCTTGCCGAACTTTGGTACCCTGAACCAAACTTTGCCTGTTACATGAATTGTTTCGGTCGATTTAAGCACGATCCCTCCATGCCCAAAATTTCTTTAAAAGATCGAATAGAAGCATATAGGAGAAACAGTTCGACTTTACAATCCACTTTGTATCAACCGTGTCAACCTTCACCACCTTCTTATGTTGATACCACTTTTTCGAGCCCTATTGTAACTCCTAAACCCATGTCTATTGCTGAGCATATTGAACAATCTCGTAGACGATCTTTCACTCCTCTCCACACATCCAGTTTTAGGGATCAACAAGTCCATTCACCATTTTATCCAAATGTTGATCCTACTCCTGTCCAACCATCAAATTCCTACCAGTCCTATCCGACTTTCCCACCTTCACTAGACATTGCTTCTACACAGCCATTTGGGAGTTTCACGTATCCAAACAATTTTGAATCTTTTACCGAAACCCCTTCACAACCCATGTCTAGTTTGGAACAGTCGTTGGAGGCTTATATAGTAGCGACAAACAAAATGATTAGGAATGTGGATGCATCCAGTGCCGCCCTTATGCAACCTAATGAACCGGTAGCTAGTTTCCAACTAGCTCCAAATTTTCCAATGTATGAGGAGGCGGTTGGACAGAATGACAATTTGAGAGGAGAGAGTAAGTTCTACACCCTTCCAAATCAAACCTACCCATTACCAATTGAATTCAACAACTCCGGTCTTCAAACAAGTGTCCAAAATAATAAGTTGTGTGACTTTGTAGTGATTGATTTGCCAGATTGTGAAGAATCCCTTTCGAGTGAAACCACACTTAATCCTTTCAATCTTTACACCTCCAATCTAGAACCTGAATTGATAAAGATCCATGCTTTTGATGAGGTGTCAGAAAAAATTGATTTTCACTTGATTAAGGATATAGACGCCGGGAATATTTTGGATGATGAACCCGTAAATTTGGCTGAAATTTTATCTCCAATTCATCATCCCGATTCATTAATTGTTTCTCCCGAACCTCATATGCATCTTGATTTTGATGATAATGGCATGGATAGGCTAAATTTTGAGGAGAATTATGAGGATAGTATTGAAGAGAGTATTGAGGATAATATTGAGGATGAACCATTTTTGTTTGATGTGTCGAATTTTCCAATTTATCCTCATGAACCTTTAACTATTATACTTCCTAAATCAAACCCCCTCCTTTCCATCGTTCCGACCACGCAAAAGATCACGCTTGAAGACTGTGAGCTTGAAAAATTTCTCTTTGAATCTGATACAGTTCTCACAGACGATAACGATTACGAGTGTTTCACTTTTTCGGACGATGTTGAAAACTCACCTCCCGAGTTTGAGTCCTTTACATTTTCAGATGAGTTAGTTGAACCATCAGACTCGGTTGCTTACAGTCATTACGAACCATTGATAGAGTCCTTCAAGTTCGAGATAGATTACTTAGGTGAGATTAAGACTATCCCTAAATCACTCCCTTTCATCCTTCCTATCGTTTCGACCACGCAAGACTCCTTCGCGTTTCCATTTTCAATGGAGGGTTTACCAAGTTTGACGTACCCATGTTTTCTTGCGAATTTTGAGGGATTTGATCCCATTTCTCGACGGGTTGATAGATTAGCACAATTGCTTTTAACACAACGGTCATCACAAATTGCGCTAATTTATTCACTCAATTTACACCCTCAAGATCGTACAACACTTCTTTCTCTCTTCCGCCATTCTCCTCCTCCACCGAGACCGTATACCGTTTCTATCTCCACACGGACTCATGTGCGTCTCATTTCTTTTCTTTACACTCCATTCTTTCACCAACCCCACCATTACCACGATAGAATTTTTGAATGGTTGGTGCTAATCTTTGGTCTGTGTAAGGCCTTGTTTAGTTTGGGGGAACCTTGTTGTATATTACCTTTTTTTCTTTTAACAATAAAAAATAAAAATAAAAAATTACAAATAAATAAACAGGGAAGTGCCGACATTTTGACCCTCTTGGTGTGGCATGACAGTGAGGACACTGTCAATTTTAAGTTTGGGGGTATGCTCGGTAAGCCTTCTTCCTTCGCATTTATATGTATATTTTTGCATTTGCATACTTATTTTAAAACCCATAAAAACTGAAAATTTCAAAAATTATAAAAATTAAAGTATTCAATTTTGGCCATAATTGACTTGAGTTTGACAAAAAGGTTAACTAGCTAGGAACAACTAGATCTTAGACTTTGTAAATTAAAAACTCTAAAAATAACTTTTCTTAAAGTTTAATGGTAGAAAGTATATGTCTTTGTAGTTTATTTAGAAATAGGCAAATTTTGAGTTCACTTCTTGTGCTAAGTTAAAATAAGGGAAGAGTATTGATATTTTTATTAAAGTATAAGTTTGAAAAATAATTCCTAGCTTAAGTCTAAATTCTGAAAATATATACCCTACAAATTGCACAAACACAAACCTTGAAACTTGGAATAGTAGAAGAGACCTTGAAATGCTCTTGTCTAAAGTCCTTAGTACGAAGAAAATAAAAAAAAATTCAAGTGTGAATAAAGAGATAATAAAAAAATGAACACTGGTTTTTGTGATTACTTAAGGCTGCAAAAATAAAAAAAATATTTAGCAAGGATGCTTCATCAGCTAATGCCTTAGACCAACTGGTTTGGGAGTTACTGCTAAAACCTTAGGTGTTACAAGACTGGGAATTACGCTTTAATGTGCAAACACATCTTGTAATCGGTTGTTGGTATCTCAAGAAGTATTAACAGTCGCATGAAAGATGTGTGAGCGAAATTCATCTAAAAATTCACCTATTAAGAAGTGCTTTGGACAACGGATAAGAGTATGATAGCTTGATTTGAAGTTCCAAGTGTAGGGGTGATATATACACACACGTAGAAGGGTGTGATTGGGATTTAGATAAGAGATAGGAATGAAGAATATGACTTGTATCTTTAGTAGAGATGATAAAAATTCCTAAGTTGAGATAGAACCCTAGAAGGAAAACTTAAGAGATGCCGAAAACTAAGTAGGTCTGCAGAACATATATAATCTTAAGTTAAATGATAAGGAAGCGTGAAGAATACGGATGGATAATTTCTGAGTCGAAAATAATAGAATTCCTTGTTAGAAAACCTAATTGGAAAATAAGAGTTAATAGGCCGAATTGATAGGATTTTGTGGGTAGTATCCGCTGAAAACCCTCAGGAGACAACACTCCTCCTGCTAGGGACACCTAGAGGTTTAACGGCTTGTTGCACGTGCTCAGTGCAATCGCGTTTCCCTGCGAAAGTGAGGTTAGGTTTTTGTTGAGAATAAAACTATGTTTGCTCGAGGACGAGCAAAAGATAAGTTTGGGAGTATTTGTTCATATCATAATATTGCATTATTATATTCCCCAGTCCTAGTCATTTTACAAATAAACAGGTGATTTTGACCCATGTCTGCTACATAGTTGCAGGTTATAGGTTCTTGGAATAAAAATAGTGAAAAAGACAAAAGACGATACAAAAGTGAGATTTCGACCAACAAACAGAGAATCTTTATCTTGCCTACAGTTTGAAGACGAAACGAAGATCAATGGACGATTTCACAAGGAACAAAGGCAGTGTAAGGTTTAAGACTTCGTCACGAAGTAACGGTAAAAGTCCACTACAATTATTCACTGTGGAAATCTGGAAGAGAACTAGAAGCCAACCTAAGAAAAAAACTGAAGAAAATAACAAGAAAAATGCAACAGAACAATACCTGAGAAGATGAGCCCACAAGCCCATTACTTGGCCGCGGATCCGTAGCCAAACATGGGCTTTGGCCGCGCATCCGCGGCCATATAAGGCCCATGTCGGTGCAAAATTCTATTGGCGCTGGAGGATCGTTGACTAAGTCTTTTTCTTAGGGGGTATTTTTGTAAAAGCAGATATGCGAGTCAATTGTAACCCTAGGGTTTCTATGTCCTATAAATAGAAACCCAAATCCTTGTATTAGGCCATGCCTCCTTTCATTAATAAAATTCAGAATTCTTTTGGAGAGCATCGGTGCCTCTTTTCATTTCATCTATTCAGATCTGACAAGTCTTGTGTAAATGTTTGGAGAGAGCCATCAAGTAAGTAGTTTTATTTAATTGCCTTAGTATAGATCTTTAATTCCTTGCCCTAGATAGATAGATAGCATGTTCTTTAATTCCCTAATGAGCGAGTAGTCTCCTCGCTTGTTAGGGTTAGTTTTGGGGAAGGCTTTTGAGAGATGAGATCTCTCATCCCTTTCTTGCCCATCACACGTTTTTATAGGACTCCATGCATATATGCACACATCGCTCCCTATGGCACCCTATCCCTCGAGGTAGCGGTGATACCGTAGTATAAAGTCCCGGTTGAGCGTATTTTCCATGGAGGTTAAGGTAAGGATCGATAAAGGAAGGACAAGAACCTAGAGGAAGAAACATCTTCCCGAATGGTTCTAATCCCCTTTATTAATAATTACCATAACACCTCATAGATCTTAATTTGGGTATAGAAAGCGGTGAGATTTATTTACATTTCCAAACCTACCCTAAACCTAACCCTAGCAAGATTTAGATCTAGATAGATTTAGTTTTTAGATTTAATCAATAAGATCCGACACCCATCGGAATTAACTCGTAAGAGCAATTAGGAAATTCACAAAATTTCTGTGGACCGACCCGTACTCACCGGCTAGCTACCAAGCAACGCCGTTCTTGATTGCGGTTACTAAATTCTTTGATTCATCTTTTAAAAGCGTATAGGCTTAATAACAATCTCTTCAATCACGACTCCACAAAGACTACACCCTCTTCTTCTACCTCATCTTGATCCTTCTAGCTAATAAGTCCCATTTCTTATTCTACTCTTTCATCTTAAAAAATCTCTTTTCATAAAATATGTCGGAAGTGGAGTTAATACCGACACCTCCTTTAAAACATTATAAAATCCACTTTTTCTTATATGTTCTTCATGAATATTATTATATCATACTTGCTAATCATTAAACTAACATTTAGAAACAATTTTCACTATAAAACTCTATGTAAAATAATTTTAACTTAGCTTTTACGTTTAAATACCATTAAATTTATATACATTATCTTTTAAACACTTTGCTTAGCATACCTTTGGAAAACTTCACGAGGTAATGACCTACTTCTCACATACACACATATTGACATAGCATGATTCTCTTGAGACATAAATTTTGTGGCAAAATATAACTTTTCATCAAACTACCTTGAACTAAAAAAAACCTATTTTCTTTGAATTGTATTATCAAGCTCTTTGCAATTATGCCTCTACAACCCATTTTGGGGATCCCGCTATTGGATGGTGCGGATTATCGCACATTCTCAGGCTAGTAGAGCAAGATGCAGACCTCCTCACGGAGCATACGATCTCGAAAGAATTTTAATACGATTTTTTAAAAAACGAGATTTTCTACTTAATAAATAAAATTAATTTTTAATAATTATATAAATATTATCAAACCATATATTTTTAATATATAATAAAATTTCATGTTTTCTAGAAAATAAAAAAATGATAAGTTTCATTAAAATACCATCAAGTATCAATACAAGACTAGTTACACTAAAATATCTTGAACTATTTAAGCTAAGTTAATTTTCACTAATATACCCCACTCTTTAAAATTCACATCCATGGAAACCCAAAAGAACATAAATAATTACTCGAGATTTATTTTTAAAGTATATAAAATATTTTTCATAAAACCCCCTCGAGATATATAAAATTACATTAAGGACCCTAGTAAATATAGGTTTAAGCGGGACCAATTCTCTTGAGCCTCAGGGAGCCGGAGAAAATGGGTGCTTGCCTATTTAAGGTAGAAAAACTAAACGGTGTTATCAATTGTAATTGTCTTGGAAAAAGACATAAATCTTGTCGTCCATGTGCAGCAATTACCGATAACTCTTAAACCTAATTCAGGATCCAAATTTTGTTATAAATGGCTGACTCAAGTCTGAGTCCAAATCAATCTGAATCCAATCCAAACATGAATCCAATTCAACATGAATCCAACATACTAAACATGAATACTTAAACCTGAACCTGAATACCAGAACAATATCAATCATGCAACATGCTTGACTTGACCGAACCATGGCTATGACTTAACTTCATTACATGACTGCTTGATACATCCTGAAACCGTTTACATGAACAACTTATACCATGGTCTCGGCAAGTCTGATAACTACAATCTATATAATATACAGTACGAGGTTTAACAGGGTTGACTGGTACAGAATGTTAAAAGTGGCACGATGATGGACACTAAAAGACACATATATGAACATCCTGTGTCATTTTCCTGTGGGTTTTGACGGTGTAATACCCGGTTTCCGTTATACTCAAACTCCTGTATTTTTATAAAATAATAATTTCAAAATCATTTTCCCAAACATTCCTTTTATTTTTCCATATGTCATTTTGATTGTTTCTAATTATTCTTTTCTCTAACTAATTACTAAAAGCCTAATCCAGCACCTTGTATTTTATCCGTATTTTAAATAAATATTTTTCTATTTTCTTTTCTTTTTATTAAGCCCAAATCCCCTTTCCCTCTTCCTCCATTTATTTCCCTACCATTCAAAATCTTATGCCCACGATTTTCCCCTTCATGTTTTAATTCTGTATTAATGATGGGTATTTTGGTCTTAAATAGTAATTAATTTGTATTAATCATCTCCTTTATAACCACACTTTAATACCTCCTTAAATCCTTTTTATTTTCCCATTAACACCAAGTCAATTCCCTCTTAAATCTCATTTACATCCCTTATCAATTTCCATTAAACCAATTTAAATCCTCATTATTCCCTACTAATCATCTAAAATTCTATATATATCTCTCTCTCAAAAGCTTTCTCTATCTCCCTCTCACCCACTGCAACTCCGACAACTCCCTCACCCCTCCCTCCATCGCCAGCCGAGTCGATCCCCCTCGTATCCAAGCACCGCCGTCGGCTCACCTCAGCGCCTCCTAAGCACCGCCGCGACCACCTCCACATCAACTACATCACCCGCAACCAAGCCACCATCGCCGAGCACCTCACCATCGAACCCAATCACCTGTAGGCCGCAACCCCTCCTCGTTGTTTCCATCATCATCTTCGACCCATCATCACCGTACAAGAACTTAACCAAGAACCCTCTGCCCCGAGACCTCACCGTCATCATCATTATATCCATCTCCTCTTTTCCTTCACCGGCGATCACCAACCTCCATTGCAACCCACCAGCATCGCCACCGCTCACCTCACACCACCACCAAATCTACTCGCCTCACCGCAACATCCACCGAGCTCCAAACATACCTCGCCGAGACCCAAAACCCAACTTCAACCTGTACCCATCGTCGACATACTCCTTTCCGGCCACATCGCCTACAACCAATGCCGATCTCCGACCTACTCTGGGACACACCCCTGTCGGCTCACCCCAACGCCGCCTGAGCCATCGCTGCCGGCTTCCTCCCTCCATCGGCTGCCCCGAGCCCCTTGCCTCTATTGGCACCAACCTCAAACCCAATCGCCAACATCCTCGCCGGTGCCCCACTGCCTCGTCTCCTTCCACTTCACCACAGGCCACCAACCCACAACCCCGAGCACGGCCTCTGCGTAATACCAGAACCCCACCAAGCTATTCCAAGCTTCAAACCAAGCCATGGTCATTTCATCGAACACTTTCATCCGTCGTCAATCGTCGCTATTCTAGCCGCCTTCATCGCCGTCCAAGCCATCTCCACCATCATTGTGTCCATCGCCGGCATCGATGCAGGAGCCATCGCAACGCCGGCATAAGTCCGTCGCACCCACCGAGCCATCAAGCCCAAGATCAAGCTCCACCAAAGACAACCCTTGTCGTGTTTGCGTTGTGCCGTTGCCATAGATCACTGTTGTTGCCGTGTTGTTCCACGTCGCTGTCGTGTCGTCATCGTCGTCGATACGTCGTCAGGCAGGTCTCCAAGACTTGCTTCCATGCTATAATACTATTATTTCAATATATGATCCTATGGTATCGCGTGATTAGTAATAAGCCATACTTAATTTAAATTGATTTAGAGCTGAGTAATTAGTCGAGTCCAACACCGCGTGTTAAAATCGTATAGAAGTACGTAAGTTATTTCTCTTGTGAATTGAACGAACATAATGTTATTTCCGACAATAAACAACTGATTAGTTTAGGTGTTCGATACGTATTTTCGTATGAAGATCCTATCTAATGTGGCGGAATTTATGTTTACTAGATTACTTTAGAGACAAAGGCTAACGTGTAAAAAGTTGGTTTGAAAATACAGACTTAAACGCCATAGAATGTCAACCTCTTTTAGGTCCGTCAAATCTGAAATTTCTCGTACACCTAACTTGTAAAAATCGTAATAATTTGTATATATACTGGAATGCGGTGTTCAAGGACTCGTATCGAAGAAGATTCGACAAAATATAACCCCATATAATTTATATTTTGTTTCTATTTTAAAGCGGTGACGAAAACTATTCGGGAATGCGTCTCTGGACTGCAGTCCAGAGCAGCACTGCTTGTTGACACTTGAATTAAAATGCTTTTACAACTATGTGTGAAAATGTTATTATGCCGAACCCTATACCATTGTCAATATTAATCTGTTATATAACTATTGGAGGTGGTTTCATTCTTTTTTACAGTCGTTTGCTATTTTAATTATATTTTAAATCATCAATACGTACTGCAGTCCCAAGCAGGGACAGAACGTATATCCCGATCTTAAATAATTCATAACTCCCAGCACACAGCGGATATTGTCGATCTGTATGGTGTGTTGGAAAATTAACTAATAAACCTAAATATTATCCAACTGTAGAGTTGCCTAATTATTATCCTAACAGGATGAAAACTGTGTTACAAAACGGACCTTCAGTTCAGGAACTGAACTTCCAGCAGAGAACACTTAAAAAGAAATGACTGTAATTCGCGAACCCGTAACCCGATTAACTTGAAACCAATTTCGTTGAATTACTGATTAAGTTTACCTTTTCCCCTTTGTATCATTTTGCTTAATTCTTATTGTACGATTTAATGTGATTTTTCTAAGTTCATAAGACGCGTAATGACTTGTATTGCATATGATTTGTTTAGCGGACCCAACTGCAATACATCTAGCGATAGTGAGCGTCCTTATTAATTCTTAGTGTATAATGCATTGTCGAACGTGAGTGGTATTGGTTATTTGTGTCGAGTACGCCAGTAAAAAGTGAACAATTCGTGATAGTGAACAATACAGTGAATAGTGAATAAAGGAGTGTTATTGGTGCATACTTGTACACAACTAGCCCATACTTGTAGATAGTGAAAACCTGGGGAAAAAAGGGAAATCGAAGTGAAAAGTAACTTATATTTAGCGAGGTTAGCGATTTAGAGGATGATCATTTGAACAGCGACTTATATATATATATATATATATATATATATATATATATATATATATATATATATATATATATTAGGTTTGGACTTAGCGGTCCGGCTGACAGGGTTATGTCCCGGGCAACGGTGGGTCATAGTCTCGGATATGTACGAGACCCTCGTTAAATATGATCATTCTTTTCTGCAAACTCGATATCAAAACAGACTTAGAGACCAGTAAGAACACAGGTCATAAATTGCATTGATTATTGACACATGGATTACTTGCATATATTATCTCCATCGTTATTACATTTATTTCATGCCTCATTATTATTATCGTAATATTGCTATTGCGTCGTCCTGACGACTTGAGTATGCATTTTCAGTGATAGAAGTGGATCCGTTTGATTTCGAGAAGACCGCGGAGATCCAGACCAGTGAACCAGTTATATTTCTTCCTTGATATCCTGGGTTAGTTGCCCTTTTGTTTACTTCCATTACTCCCAGTTTCATTTTATCCGATAGCTCTAGTGACTGCATTCTCTTTTTCCGTGTTGTGTTTTACTGTTTACCATATAATGCTAGAAGCCGAAATGTGACTACGGCAGGATTGTTCCCTGACCGTAGGAGCATGGCTGGCCTAGTCACCCTCGTATGCCGTATTTTAGGAAGTGGGGCGTAATAGACGGGACCTTGTACTTATGTAACAATCCTAAACTTTCTGTACGGTTTTTTTTCAAAACACAGAAAAGAGTACCTAAGCCTGAGAACAAGTTATAAATTTGTTTTGCTTTTGAACAGCAAGAAAGCACTTGTAGCACATTGGTAAAGCCTTGCACTGCTGTGCTATAGCCCCTGTGATCGAATCCCCCCAGCCACATTATTTTTTATTAAATTTTCTTTTAACCTTTTTAGAAGCCCAAAGATTTACACGTGCACTACATGTAAAATGAAGAGACACAGAATAAACAAACACGTGCACAAGGGTATATGAGACGACAGGGACACGTAGCATGAATCCGAGCCCCATACCACCGGATCCAACCGGGGAGATTGGCCCTTTTACCGGCATCACCGGCCCCTCCGTAAGGGATGCTCCCCATCTTTTGTCCCTTGTACCTATTGGCCTACCCCACTTCCCTCATACTGTTTGTTTTCTCTGAATTTTTCCAGAGAACATCGAATCACCCCTTTAATTCTTTTAAATGCAAATTTTTAATTCTACAATTCAATACACTAAACCCTAGTTTTTCCTATAAATACCATACCATATTTCACCACTTCTCACTCAGAATTTCCTCACAAAAACTCTAAAAAATTCTCAAGTCTCTAGTTGTGCAAGTGGAGTTAGCGAAGGGCGAAGTTCCGGCGACGTTCCAAGGAGTTTCTGGTGACGAAACGATGCCCCGACACCTTCCAAAGCTTCATCTCTCTCTCCTCTAGTTCAAAAGCCAGTAAGTCCCTTCTTCCCCTCTCTTCTACTATCTTAAAAACTTTCATTTCTAAAACCCGACGGAAACGGAGTTAATCCGACTTCCGATTCGGTTTTTCTTTAAAATGGTTATTTTTCTTAAATAATCAATACCATACTCTCATATAATATTTAACAAATATTAACAAACACTTTAAAATAAGTTTCATCTCAAAATAATCATTTATGCAACTTTTATCGTATTTTTACGGTAAAATACCACATACTTCATTTCTGACATAAAACAGCATAATACGTGTATTACCTTCAGATAACTCACGAGGTAACGACCTACCTCATCATAACACACATTTTTGACATATCACGATGAAGTTTTGGGAATATATTCATGGGATAACACGACTTTACAAATAAATAACATCAACTTACAAAATCATTTCTTTAAAAAGTTGTATTAATCAATTCCTTGCAATTGTGCCTCTACAAACCATTTTGGGGACCCTGTTCGGGATGGTGCAGGTTATCGGACATCCTCAGGCCTAGTAGTGCGAGATGCAGACCTCCGAAAGGAGCATTCGATCTCGATAGAATTTTTAATGCATTTTTCTTTAGAAAATAAGATTTCTACAAGAATAAATAAAAATTTATTTTTATTAAATATTAAATATTATAAAAATATCTATTTTAATTATATTATATAAATATTCCAAGTTTTCCAAATCAAAGGAATCACCATTACATGAAAATACCATCCAAATTCAAAACAATACCAATATTTCAATAAAATACCCTGTACTAGTATTATGAAAACTAGGTTTTACTCACTAGAATTTTCACATTTATAAAATATACATATATGAAAACCCTAAAGACGATAATTAAATACTTGAAATGTATTTTGAAAATTATATCAAACTATTTTTACATAAAACCCCTCAAGTTATGTTAAATTATAATAATGACCCTAGTAAACATAGGTTTAAGCGGGACCAGTTCTCTTGAGCCTCAGAGAGCCGGAGAATATAGGTGCTTGCCTATCTAAGGTAGACAATTTAACAAACGGTGTTATCAACACGATAATTGTCTTGGAAAAAGACACAAATCCTGCCGTCCATGTGCAGCAGTTACCGATAATATCAAAACTAATTCAGGATTTCAAATTCTTTTCAAAGTGTCTGACTCAGAATGAGTCTCAATCTAATCAATATGACTTGAATGTGATTCAAGTATAAACTACAATACATTATGAATCCATGAATCTGTCTATTCAATCTATATCAATCTATCTTGACTGAGTCGAACCATGGATATACTCCATCTACATGACTCTCCATTTACATCCATTCCGTTTACTGATATCATGTTTCGGAAAGTTTTCAATTACTACAAGACAATATAATACAATCAATACAGATAATACAAGCAATACAAAAGACATCGCGGGGTTTATAAAGGGGTAGATTGGTACGGAATATGTTAAAGGTGGCATAAGGTGGTCACTTAAGATGTAATTACATCCATGCCGTTGTTCCGTGGTATTTTCGACGGAGCCTTGTACTACGGGTTATCAAAGTCCACGGTGTAAGTTGGACTCCTTCCGTATACACTGGTATCTTCTGTACCAAGCTACAACACTACGTTAACCTGACAATCAAATATTATGCTAGATATACTCTCTTTTCTGTCTATTCTACTTATCTCCTTCTTTGGGACTTACCGAGCGATTGTTTGCTGACGACATTCATATTTCTCTTCTTCTTTGGAATGTTGTCAAGTGGATCGGTCGCACTAGAGCTCAAGACCAGTCAGGAGCATTTGGAGCAGTGCACTGAAGACCCGGAGCATTAGACTTTACTTGTACATATTTTCAATTCAGTTCATTCCATTGTTTAGGCATTGCTTTCCATTCATGTATTTACTTTCCAGTTGTACCTGTAAAAGAATGTTTAATAAATAAAGTTGATGTTCATCTATATTCCTGTCTCTTGTGTACTTTTACTTTATATTGCTTAGATACGCTTAGCGTGTTTACTTCTGAGTAAATACGTAGTGGGCCTCGTCACGCCTTCTTGCCCGTATACTGGGAAGCAGGGCGTGACAACTTACATGTTACCATAGCCCACGGGATAGTTGGACTCCTCTCGTATACACTGATACATTCTATACCAAACTACAAACAACTACGTTAGCATAACAAATAGATATTTACCAGTTCTATTCTCTTTACTTATCTATTACATTCTATCTTTTGGGACTTACCGAGCGCTAGTTTGCTGACGACATTCATGTCTCTTCTTTCTTTGGAATGTTCGTCAGGAGGACGCGACTCTCAGGAGACCGAGTCCAGTCAGGACGATTTGGAGCAGTTCACAGAGGAGCCAGACTTCTAGGCTTTTACATGTACTTATTTTCTTTTCAGTTCATATGCCACTGTTTAGACACCGCTTTTTATCATTGCACTTTTCTTTTCAGTTGTATGTAAAGAAAGAATATTAATAAAAATTGCTGTTATTATTACATCTCTTTTTATTCTCGTACATTCATTTTATATTGCTTATTTATGCTTAACATGTTTATTTCTTAGTAAATACGTCGCGGCCCGTCACGTCTACTTCTCTGTACACTGGGAAGCGGGGCATGACAGGTTTTGTTGGCGGCCCATGCAGGTCAGTTCTGCATGGAATCCTAAGCAATATGTTATAAGAATTATAAGAATCGGCAAATAAACATTCCTTATGTCACGCCCCGCTTCCCAGTATACGGGCAGAGGACGCGACAAGGCCGCTACATATTTACTCTGAAATAAATACGCTAAGCGTATCTAAGCAATATAAATAAAAATGCATAAGAGACAAAGACAAAAGGTATAATTGAACAGCAGCTTTATTTATTAACATTCTTTTACAGTACATGGAAAAGTAAATATATCTGAATGAAAGCAATGCCTAAACCATGGCATAACAAAAATGTAAAGTACTGAAATGAAATGTGTACAATGAATCTAAAGCTCTGGGTCGTAGGCTAGCTGATCTAAGTCCTCGTTGGTGGGCTCGATCTCCTGAAGATCCGAATCACTTGACAACATTGCAAATAAGAAAGAGAAGGAATGTCGTCAGCGAACAATCGCTCGGTAAGTCCGAAAGATAAGGGAGAAGTAGAATAGACAGAGAGAGAATATAGCTTTTAAAGTTATATTTTTAACGTTGTTGTTTATAGCTTGGTACAGAAGAATACCAGTGTATACGAGAGGAGTCTCTATATGCCAGAGACTAAAGGCAAGTGGAGTGCAAGGAACCGTTTATGCCACGGTACAACAACAAATGAATACAGGTTAGTTGTCTTAATTCTTGCAGTCTCGTGCCACTTTTAACACCTTCCATACCAATCTACCCCCTAAACCCCGCGATATCTTGATTGTATTGTTTGTATTGTATTGTCTTGTAATTTGAATTGCATAGATGGATGACTTGCCGGAACCATGATATCAGTAAATGGATGTAACTGGAGAATCATGTAAATGGAAGTATATCCATGGTTCGGTTCGGTCAATACAGATTGAATAGATTGAATATATGTATCTGTATTCATGGATTCATATTGAATTGTAGTTTGTACTTGAATCATATTCAAGTCAGATTATAATAATGAGACACGGTCTGAGTCAGAACAATTAGAAAAGAAATTGAAATCCTGAATTAGGTTTTGGTGTTATCGGTAACCGCTGCACATGGGCGGAAGGATTTGTGTATTTTTCAAAGACGATTACCGTATTGATAACACCGCTTATTAAATTTTCTACCTTAAATAGGCAAGCACCCATATCTCCGGCTTTCAAAGACGATTACTGTCACGCCCCGCTTCCCAGTGTACGGCGAAGTGAGCGAGACGAGGTCCGCTACGTATATACTCAGAAGTACATACGCTAAGCGTATCTAAGCAATATAAAATAAGTACACAAGAGACAAGATATAAAAGAACAGCAACATTTATTAATAACATTCTTTTGTACAATGCATGAAAAGTAAATACAACTGAAATGGAAAGTGATGCCTAAACAGTGGCATAACAGGAAATGAAAATACTGAAAAGAACAAGGTACAATATCTAGAGCTCGGGATCTTCGTGAAACTGCTCCAAGTCTTCACCGGTGGGCTCGATCTCTGCTGGGTCCAAAGCACCTGATGACATTCAAAGAAGAAAGAAATAGAATATCGTCAGCGAACAGGTCGCTCGGTAAGTCCCAAAGATAAGGGAGAAATAGACAGAAAGTAAGAAAGAGAGAGAGAGCGCTTTTAATGTTGTATTATAATATTTTAATATTGTATTAACGTTGTTGTTTGTAGCCTGGTACAGAAGATACCAGTGTATACGAGGGGAGTCCCACTTACACCGGGGACCTTGGTAACCTGTAGCACAAGGCTCCGTCGATAATACCATGGAACAACGGCATGGATGTAATTACGTCTTAAGTGACCACCTCGTGCCACCTTTAACATATTCCGTACCAGTCTACCCCTTAAACCCTGTAGTGTTATGATTGTATTGTAGTATTGTATTGTATAAGTTGGATGACTGATCAAAACCATGATATCAGTAAACATGTTGTAA
The DNA here is from genome assembly GCA_030015575.1 of Agapanthus africanus. Lineage (NCBI taxonomy): Eukaryota > Viridiplantae > Streptophyta > Magnoliopsida > Asparagales > Amaryllidaceae > Agapanthus > Agapanthus africanus. The sequence goes on along the minus strand of CM057338.1, from coordinate 106,923,841 downwards.
CTGCATAATCAGGTAAATGGAATAACGGAATAATGGATGCATATCCATGGTTTGATTCAGTCAAGTTGTAATGATTGTTAACAAGATTCTGGGATTCATGTATTCATATTGAGTTGGAATATTAAAGAATATGGAATGACTTGAATCATATTCAAGTCAGAAATAGTCAGACTCAAACCCGAGTCAGACTAAAAGAAATGCAAGTCAAAGTTCTATATTTGTTAGGGTCCTTATTGTAAATTATAAAACTTGAGGGGGTTTTATGTAAAAAGTTCTTTTGTATAGTTTTCAAGATACACCTCAAGTATTTATTATCCGTCTTTATAGTTATAATGAGTGTAAATTTTATTTGTGTTATTCTAGTGAATATATCCTAATAAAAGTATTAATTTATAATATTGATTTATTTGAAAATTCATGGTATTTTAATGTAACTTTTAATCTTGTAATTTTTAGGAAAAGGTGAAAACTTTATCTTATAACAAAATAGGCGTTTAAATGATAATTATATATATGTTAATACAAGAATAATTTTAAATAAATATTTTATTTTCCCAAAATCTCATTTTTCTTAAATGTCGTATTTTAAACCTTTCGAGACCGAATGCTCCTTGCGGAGGTCTGAATCTCGCACTACTAAGCTCGAGAGTGCACGATAAACCGTACTATCCCTAACGAGTTTCCCAAAGGTGGGTTGTAGTGGCGCTTTGGAAAGATTTAATAAATACTAGTCATTTAAAAAACGGTTTTATAAAGATAAGGTATTTATTTGTAAAAGGTGTAAATTTCCGTATTTTAGATTCTAGGGTTTCCTAAGCCAACTAACCTATTTCTAAAGGGTCTAAACGACAAGTCATTGGAAGCCTCAAATCGCCTCTTCACCGCCAATTGCGGCCAGGTAAGTGCTAGGTAAGTGGGAGGCTCTCCACTACAAGTAGTGGTCCTAATTAAGTAACCACTCGCCTTAGACACACTTGCCTAGACACCACAAAGTCAGTTTAGATAAACGATCGATGTCCATGACATATCGTATTTTCCTATTAAAAGATTTTGTTTTAACATTGTATACAACTTAGAACTTTCAGAAAATGGTATTTTAATGTAAAGTCTTGTATTATCGTATTTTAAGTTTTGATGATATCAATTAGGGTTGTAATTGCGTGTGTGTGGAGGTAGGTCATTACCTCGTGATCTATGTTAAGGTTTAGTAAAGTTTAGGGGTTAAATGTGATAAACTAAACATGGTGGTATTTAAGTGAAAGAATACGGTAAATTGAAAAGGTTATCATTTCATGTGTGAAAACTTATTCAAATTGATTTTTACAAGTTTAATGGTCAAGATAAAGATGTTTAGGAATGGTTGAATTGATTAGAAGAAGAAAAATAAGCATTATGGTATTAAAGTGAAAAAGAATACGATATTGCAAAAGTTATCATTTCATGTGAGAAACTTTATCCAAATTAGTTGTTATGTGATTAATAGTCAACATGAATAAGTTTAAGTATTATGAAATTGGTGACAAGTGAGATTTGATAGAAAACCGAATCGGAAATCGGTTTGTTCCGATTTCCGTCGGGTTTATAAAGTCGTATTTTTCTTGAGAGAAAAAAAAGATAGAAAGAAGGGGACTTACGGGTTTTGGACACGTTAGAGAGTGAGAAGGAGGTAGAGGGTTTGTCGGGCGTCGAATCGTCGTGAAAAGGTCCTAGTACGATCGCTGGGATTCGCCATCGATTTCGGCAGCGCTTCGACTTTCGCTCGTTTTCTAATGTACCGAGTTCTCTTGAGATTTTTAGAGAGTGGACTTAGGAATGTAGGGTGAGAGGGTAGAGGGTAGGGGTGTTTATATAGGGCTAGGCTAGGGTTAGGGTTTTAATTAAAAAATATATAAAAATATATTTAAAAAACATTAAAAATCATTAAAGTTTGGAATAAAAGTGATTTATTGAGAATCTGGTAACCGATCAAAGAAAATAAAGTATGCAGGGGGAATGACCAGGTCAACACGAAGAAATTCCGTGTTGACGACTCGGCCGTCCGGCCGAGTCCGGCCGGCGGCGCCGGCCGACTCGGGGTACCGTAGGGTGGGGAATCTCATGGGGGGAATTTTGGTATATTTAACTTTTTGGGTTCAGTATAAATTTTGAGATTTATGACGGTTTGACTGTTGACTTTCTAAAAATTAAAACAAAATAATTATAAAAATAATGTGGGGCAGGGGATTTGAACTCTGGTGGCTTGGTTCAGCAATGCAAGGTATTACCAATAAGCTACAAGCTCCTTCTTGTAATTATTGTGGTATTTAATTACTTAAACTGATAGCAGCAAGAATAAATACTCCTAGTATACATTAAATTTAAAGTAATTTCTTGTACACTAAAAATGGAGTTATCATATTCGTGTAGCTTGTAATTAAAAACAAAATAATTACCTATATCTTGTGCTCATGCTAAAATACCCCTTTGTGGATTTTAGAAAAAAAAATATTTGAAAAATTTTGGTGTAGAAAAATAGGGTTGCACATGGGCGGCATGATTTGTGTATTTTTCAAAGACGATTACCGTATTGATAACACTGCTTATTAAGTTGTCTACCTTAAATAGGCAAGCACCCATATCTCCGGCTTTCAAAGACGATTACCGTATTGATAACACCGCTTATTAAGTTGTCTACCTTAAATAGGCAAGCACCCATATCTCCGGCTCCCTGAGGCTCAAGAGATTGGTCCCGCTTAAATCTATATTTACTAAGGTCCTTATTGTAATTTATAAAACTTGAGGGGGTTTTATGTAAAAATTATTTTGTATAATTTTCAAAATGCATCTCAAGTATTTAATTATCGTCTTCAGAGTTTTCATAGATGTAGATTTTATCATTGTGACATTTCTAGTGAATAAACATATTTTTCATAATACATGGTATTTAATTGTAAAGTGTTGAACTTGTATGGAATTGCATGGTATTTTCATGTAAAGTAATTCTTGTGATTTAGAAAAGTTGGAATATTTATTTTATCACAAAAATAGATATTTTGATGATGCACACACACACACACACACACATATTTGTATAAAAATAATTTTAATTTATTATATTTCTAGAAATCTCATTTTCTTAAGATATTTGTATTTTTAAATCTCTCGAGACCGAATGCTCCTTACGGAGGTCTGCATCTCGCACTACTAAGCCCGAGGATGTACGATAATCCGCACCATCCCGAACGGGTTCCCCAAATGGGTTGTAGCGGCGCTTTGCAAAGATTTGTTTAAAAATACATAATCTTGTAGAAAACGGTTTTAATAGTAAAACATATTTAAGTGTAAATTCGTATTCCCGTATTTTATATTCCCAAAAGATATCATGCTATGTTGTATATGAGTATTGTGAGGAGGTAGGTCATTACCTTGTGAATTATTTAAAGGTATAACAAGAAATATGATGTTTAATGTCAAAACTAAACATTATGGTATTTTACTGAAAAAGTACGATAAAAATTACAATATGAAATCTTTTGCTATGAAACTTGTTCATGATGTTTTGTTAATGTTTAATAGTCAAGATGTGAGGGTTTGGTATGTTTGTATTTAAGAAAATGTGGAATTTTTAAGAAGAACCGAATCGGAAGTCGGATTAACTCCGCTTCCGTCGGGTTTTAGAAATACGAGTTTTAAGAATAGAAAATAGAAGATGGGGGAGGGACTTACGGGATTTCAGATTATAGGAGAGGGAGAGGGATTGGTAGTAGGTTCCGGTGCGTCATTTCGTCGTCGGGAGCTCCTAGGATCGTCGTCGGAATTTTGCCGGAGCTTCGCCCTTTGCTAACTCCACTTGTACACAAAAATTCTAGAGAGTTTTCTTGAGAGTTTTGGATAGAGTTTGTGAGTGAGGGATGTGTGGAATGGAGTGGTATTTATAGGAAAAGATTAGGGTTAGGGTAGATGAAAGGGTGTGAGAAAATATATTAAAAATGGAGTAAATAGGTGTTTTTATTGGCTCTGTTAAATTGCAGGTTAAATAAACATGTCAGGAGTTATAAGGAGGCCAAGAGACACAACTTCACAGAAGACCCAACTCCGATTCTCCTGAGTTCGGCCGGCGGCGGCAGCCGATTCGGCCGATCCACCGGCCGAGTCAGGCCAAGTCGGGCCGGGGTTCGTCGCCAAATGTCCGTTGTCGTTTGGTCTTTCACATGGGTCAGTTTGTTTTATATGTGTCTTTTGGTTTTTGCGAGTTATGCACGTGTAGGCTCTTCGGCTTCTAAAAATTTAAAAGAAAAATTAATTAAAAATAATGTGGTTAATGGGATTTGAACTCTGATGTTTTGGTTCAGTAGTGCAAGGTCTTACCAATGAGCTACAAGCTCCTTCTTGCTATTAAAAAGCAAAACAATTACTTATAGTACTTGTTCCCTACCGAAAATTGGAGACACGATAAACGACTCGCCTGAATTTCGGGGCAGATGCTAATTGGTGCTATCCGTCCACCTCTTCGAAGATGCCAAGTTGATTTATGACACCACGTATCGAAGGTTTAAACGGATGCGGCCAATGTAGCAGACTTCGTCAGATTCCCCCTCATTTGAAGGGTTTTTGATTGTGGGTACGCTCTACCCTGCAGGCGCAATCCCCTGCAGTTAATTACGCTACCGCATCGCGGTAACAACTTTCTCCTTCTCCAGATGGTCACTTCGTGTCGTTGGTGTTTGTTTTGTTTTTGGTTGCCCGAGGATTGTATACGAAAACTAATTTATGTTGTCGCCCGTAGGGCGTGGATTAGTCCAAATCCGTATTTTCTTAGATTTGGGTTTGGGGGTTGGGTTTAAGAATACGTTAGTCTCATTTGAGACTAAGATCAACTTAAACGTTTGTTAAGAATACGTTAGTCTAATTTTTAGGCTAAGATCAACTTAACGGGATCGTTTAGATCCAACAAGAGAGCAATTGGGCTCTGTTGTTTAGTTTAGAGACATTGCGGTCAATTGTTAGTTTAAGGACATTACGGTCCAAGGTTAAGAATATCATAGTCCGTAAGTTTAAAGGGACCCCACAGTCCGAGGTTAAGGACATCATAGTCCATGAGTTTAAGGACCCCACAGTCCAGTTTAAAGATATCATAGTCTGTGAAATGTATGGTTGTCGGGACCCCTCACCTCTCTGAAGACATTGAAGGATTACAACGACAAATATCAGAGGAGTTCAGAGATGTACCCTTGAACCAAAGTTGATTGGGAGATCTGTAGTCCAATTTCGAACTAAGATCAATTAATTAGATTATGAGCACATTGACTCAGTTAAATTTGAATTAAGGACTTATGGCCAATTTGGGCTATGTCCAATTAAGTTTGAAATGTTGGTCCTTTGTTGGACTATTAAACATTTGTCTGGGTTCAACCTCCCATTATTTGGCAATGCTAAACAGAGGTTCTGACAACATTTTATCTTTTGTTGAGTGCTGAGCACTCATATGCCATATAGGATGATCAATTTTGGAAAGCAAGGATGTACTTGAGACTCAGTAAAAAGAGAAGTCTTGCCTCGGAAGGACTTAGCCAATTTAGGCTAGGATTGATTTGAATATAGTGTTAAACACTAACATATATTTGATGGTCACGTGTTCCCACGTGATGCGCTGAAAATAGTGTTAAACACTAAGGAAAAAATGCTCAAAATAGTGTTATACACTAAAATTGGATTGGTCACATGGGGCTATGTGAGGCCTCTGAAGTGTAGGGTTCCTAGGCATACTAATGAGGTCTCACAAGGCATCAACCATGCCAATTTTAAAAATTACATGTGCCAAGAAACCCTAATACGGATCGTTAACTAGATTTTAGGCGAAAACTAGAACTAGTAAACTACTTTACTAAGAGTAAACGGAAATACAACCTTTGTAGATCCGGTTCTCCACCTCCATGGCTCTGCGATGAAGTCTCATCGCTGTACAAATCGGATCTTGGGCTCTAGTGTCGGCTTCATCGGAGAAAAAGCGGGCTAGGTCATCGACGACGATGCCGAAGATGATCTACGTCGAGGCATCACAAGATCAAGCTCCCACTTCACCAAGTCATGAAACTTGTGAAGATAACACCCTATACTACTTGGCAAGAGGTAGAGGATGAAGAAATAGGAGGTGGGTTCACTTTAGAATTGGATTTCTCACTCTTTTCATCAAGTCACCATTGATGAAGCAAGGTTTTCTTCAAGTGAAGAAGAAGAAGAAGATGATGAATATTATGATAAGTTAATAGAATAGAAAAGAATAATAATTCTTATCATAATATAACCATGGTCAAGTGTAGAGAATGAATCATTGTTAAGTGGAATGGTTAGGTTAGGTATGAAGACAAAAATGGTCACTTGGTCAAAGCTTCATGAAGCTTCAACAAGCTTCATCATTTTTAAAGCAACCATTTTCTCTTTTCATGCCTTAAAAGGAAATAAATAAATGGATGTGAAAATCAAAACCCTAACCATTTAAATAACCATGGTTTAATCTTTACACAAACTCAAGAAAACATGTATCATCAAACATGATACATCCAAGTGCACAAAAGTATATCACATATACAACTTGTGAATTTGAAGTGAGAAAATCCATTTAAAGTGAACCGATACCAGTTAATGCAAAGTAATATATCAAATATATAATTATACATTAAATCATTAAATCAACACTTGATTCAATGATCCAGTCATGTCGCACACAACAGTCTAGTATCCAATGTATCGACTCATCGAATCAATCCTTGATTCGATGACTAGGTTATATCGCATACAACCAGTCGATACATTCATCGCGAGAATAGAATACGGTATCACATACACGCATTATTCTCGGTCCCGCACATATCTCATATGCGCTCCTATTTCGTTTCGCTTGAGCCAGGAAACCTCTGTGTAGGACTCTAAAGACTCGTCAATACGCCGGCAGCGGATGATGATCATATCAAGCACCCACAAGCCGCAAGCGGTCTGCTAAACGTAACGGCCACCCGGGTATTGAGCGATCAGAAGATCGACGAGCAAGCCCGCTCACACTCCAGTGAATCCAACCAGTAACACTACCGTACAGTCCGGTCTGTTCGTCTGATATGTCGCATATGTTGCCTAGGGGTGGTAAACGTCAGACCCCAATAGCTCGATAAGTCATGTCGATATGAGGTCTATAACAGTTCGAGAAACTACTGGTAACACTTACCAGTAAATCTCAGCAACCCTGGCCAGGGATTTCCGGTTATAGCCAATCGAACACAGCGCAACATCAACTCCCTATACCGGGAGAGACGAATCCCCTCCTATCGCTCATTGCCTCCATGTGACTCGGGACTGGACCCAAAAACCACCGTTTTGCACGCCCTCTTGGACGTGGTAAGGTGGAAATCAAAGCACAGTGGGAACCACACAAGACTCTATGACGATCTCGGGTCAACAGACTACTCTGTACCAGTGTCACCAGAGAACTGCCATCTGACGTAAGGTATAATACCATCTGGGAGTTCTCGGCGAGTCCGTCCAGTGTACCCAGTCTCCACTGAGCACCCGTATATCATCTCTGATGTCAAACACCAATGGATATGGGATCATCCATCGACCATCTGTATGGGTCGAGAAGGTATACGCTAGTCTACTCTGGTATATCGATGCCCCGTCTCGATACACCCACGACTAGGGACTTTGAAGGATGTACTTATGGACTACCATGTCCCCACTAGTATGATCCGCATCATAGTCCAGGTAGTCAAGTACACATCCTTAGGGCTTTACCAACATGTTACAGAGAGACAATCAGTATACACGTTAAGGTAAAGAGTAACCAGATAGCATACTATCATGTCGAGCAAGAAAGTCCTCCCTATATATGTCCCAGCATCCACTACAATATACATCCTATGTACAGTAATGGCCTCTAGGGCATACATATAACTAACAATCTCCCACTTGCACTAGGGCCATCTGTAGCAGTGGTTGTAGTATCTCATACTCAACCATCCCATAAAGTCTCTCTCTGGGAATAGGCCTTCGTGAGTAGATCCGCCGTGTTATCCTCTGAGTCTGCTCTCCTAACCTCGATCACCCTGGAGATCAACTATCTCCATGATCTGGTGACACTGCCTTAGAATATGTCTGGATCACTGATGGGACGGGCGTTCCTTGGCATAAGCCACAACTCCATTGTCACACAATGGGAGGAACTAAGTTCATCTCATGAACAACTATACACCCAAACTTCCTCTTTGGTAGCATCTTAAGTAGCGATGTATCCAGCCTTTATCGTCTAGTATGCCACGGTATCTAGCTTGGAACTCTTCCAACATACCGTCCCTTTACTGAGGGTAAAGACAATGCCTGTGACTGACATTCAGTCGTCTTTATCACCTTGGAACCCTTCCAGTGATTCTCCCCAGAATCAATTGATACCATCTCACTACAGCTAGTGAGTATTCTAACATCCAATTAGATCTATCTCATAGATCCAAAATCCAGGATTTAGTAGGTATCACTTCGATCCTATATGGAGAATCCATGTGATAAGCGGAGATTGACCGAGCGTAGCATAGGAAACTCCTTCCCTATCAAGAGTATGTCATCCACGTACTCTACGAGGATCACCATCATACTCCCTACTACCTTTTCGTTTATACAAGGTTCATCTACCATTTTGATAATGTCAACTTCTTTGACTAACTCATCAAAACAGACGTTCCAACTCCGCGATGCCTGCTTCATCACATAAAATATCTTGCACACGTTTCCGCTGCTCCCACTGTCTACGAGGCCCTCTGGCTGTGTACTTATAGACGCTCTCTTCTAAAACACCATCTAGAAAAGCAGTCATGGCACCCAACCGCCAGATATCGTAGTCATGGTATGTAGCCGTGGTAAGTAGGATCTGGATGGACTTAAGTATAGCTCCTTAGAAAAGGTTTCATCATTATCCACGCCTGGTCGATGACGAAAACCTTTAACAGGTCTAGCTTTGAAAGTCTCAACTTTTCCATGTACACCAAGTAATCTTCTCAAGATATACTTGCTCCTGATGGGGATTTAACCCTTCAGATATAGCAATTAAAGTCCATACTTTGTTGGTGTATAAGGATTCCATCTCAGATCACTAAGCATCCAGCCATTCTTATAGAGTCCCGCTCCTGATAGCCAGCTCGAAACCAGTTGGGTCATCATCTCATGATGCAATCCTCGCTCCCACTGTCATAGAGGAACCGAAGTATCTCTCAGGTGGGTGAGGAATCCTACTAGATCGGCGGAGAGGCTGAGATTCGTTGGTTACTATTGAATCCTTTGGTTCTATCAAATTATCATCTGTAGTTTGTACAGCTAGAACGATTCCAGTTCTACATAACAGTATTTGCCTCGAGCTTGTCCGGATTTTGCTTTTAGACATAGGCCGGACAACCCCAAATCTTAACCAACTTAAGATATGGGCTCTTCCCTTTCCATATCACATATGAAGTGGTAGGCAACTGATTTGATTTGAACCCTATTCAATAGGTATGCAGCTTCTCAAGTGCATAACTCCCAAAAGGAAATAGGAAACTCAGTAGTACTCATCATAGAGCACACCATATCATATAGGGTATGATTTCTCCGCCCCGATATACCATCGTGCTATGGTGTATACGGAGGAGTAATGCTGAGAGAGAATCTCATTCTCCTTTAGAATCATCCAGGAATTCCGTGCACAAGTATTCTCCTCCCTGATCTTATCATAGGACATAATACTTATACCCTTATTGGTTCTCTACTTCTAACTTATATTCTGTGAATATCTCAAAAGGTTCGGACTTGTGTTTCAACAGGAACATATGTCTGAATCTTGAGAGATCATCAGAGAATGTAATGAAGTAAAAAGAACCGGTCTTGGCATGTGTAGACAGGGGACCTTACATACATCGTCATGTATCAGTCCCAAGAGTGCACTAACTCTTTCTCTGTTTCCATTAAACAGAGCTATGGTCATCTTATCTTTGTGACATGACTGGCAAGTTTTCACAAGATGTAAATTCAAACTAATTTAAATATGCATCTAAATGTAACTTTAGCCAGTCGGGTCGCATTGATATGACCTAGTCTACAATACCTCAAGAAGGATTTGTTCATTTCTGAACTCTTCCTCTTGTGTGTGTTCTATATACTAGGAACTGTAGTTTGATTTAAAACGTCAATGCTTTTAGATAACGTGCCTGAACCGATCAACTTTTGATATAGGTAATGTTCAAAACATTATCCAACAATACAAAATTTTATCATTTCTTTACTAATAAAGAGGCTGATATGATTTTGTATATCAGGTTCGGTATCTAATAACATTTGTTCAGAATCAATGTATTCTGGTAATACAGGGTGACAGTGACCGACAGACTTGGCTGCAACACTTGCCCCGTTTTCTGTCTCATGAAACTTATCACCCGTTCTCATTTTTTCTACCCTTTTGTAGCCCTATGTAACAGATTACATATCTGGGATCCTGATCCGGTATCATATACCCAGGATGCGGAGGATACTGAGAAACGGTTCTTTATAATGAACACACCCGAAGATTATGCATCAGCATGCACTCTCTTCGTTTGGGCGGCACGGGAATTCTGGTAATCCCCAATTTCCTGCTCTGTCTTATAACAATTATAAGTTGGAGCGGGACCAACGTTCCCCAGCTCAGTATAACAAGCGGGTTCGGTCAATTTCCGTATTATTATCTTGATTAAGACGTGATATGGTCGCTACCTGGAGAGAGAGAGAAGAAAACACTCAGCGTGCGCTCTTGCAAGAATAGATTGGTTTTTATTTTATCTAATCAGGATGGCTCCCACTGCTTTTTATCAAATCTTCCTTTAAACCCTAAAAGGAAAGACTAGCCGGGATTAATTACACATTACAGGTTCGCCAATCTTTCAGCCAGGCCAGTGTCGGTACTTTGAGGGAGGTCCCCCGTGCTTTCGCACGAACCTAATTAATGTAAACCTCGTTTTCCCAGAGGCGTAACCTCGTCGACACCTTTCTAGACACCTACTTGATCAGCTAATTGTAATGTGTAAAACTCTCTCAGGAGTAACTCTTACTCGCAGTGGGTATCGGGATCCAACTATCTCATAGAAGGTATGCAATCTCATTGCAAATTTCAACACTTGAAATTCCCGATAATATTTTACCCCTAGTGTTCTATGACCTTGACGAATGCCAAACAACCCATAGTCCACTAGTCAAGTTCAACCCGTACATTTCTTGATTGAATTAAACCCACCCGCACGACCCTTGACGAATGCCAAACAACGCCGTATGAATACCCTAATCCAATCTGCATCATATGCATAAGCAGATAAATACTAGTTAGCTACCGTACACTACGCCTTGACGAATGCCAAACTACCGCAGCACGAATACTAACTATTACTTATCTGAAATGACGGAGGGCTACGACAGGTTTTTCTGAAAACCTATTACGTAATGAACTTGATATCGTTGTAGAATCAAATGATTTTGAAATGGAGTGTTTTTTAGGCTTTTCTAGTTTGTGCTAAAGGAGTCACTCCCGGTGAAGGGATCGTCGGTCTTTTCCTCGTCGAATGAGGTGCGGGATATATCATATATATCACTGTGCAAAGCAGAAACTATAGAAGCAATCAAAAGACAAATCGAGTGTGTAGCATCTGCCAGTTATTGCTAAAGGAGTGACTCCCGGTGAAGGGATCTCGGTCCTTTCCTCATCGAATAAGGTGCAGGATATATCACATATACCGCTGTGCAAACCAAGAACTGTAGCTACCTGTTTTATTTTGAAATTCGATTCCACAACATCTTAGGTTTCTTTTATTTCATTAATCATATTAATGAAGTCCCATCATTTAAGTACCTAAACATCACAGATAAATACGACGTACACTTATGCCATCCGCATTCGCCTCGATGTCCCCTCGTGCACCGTTAGGTTAGGTAACTAACGGCAGAGCGGGGCAGGGCTAGCGCGGGTGTAAAACATAAGTAACGCCTATATAATATATCATATATACTATATACTGTATCTATCACAGAACATCACATGATCACATCACAGATATCGCAGCAGAAGAATCATATGAAATATTGGATATACTAGGACGTCCGTGTTTTCAATACGAGCCAGTATAAAACACGGATTCCACGGTCGCGATGAATAGCCCAACCCACACCCCTAGACCCCTACGAGAGCGGCAAGCAACCCTACCAATTCTAGAGTTAGAAGGCCCGGACTCGACTCCTCGAGTTGGTCTCCCACTGGACTCCAGAACCCGGTTACTTGTGCTCCCCTCCTTGGGTCTATCCTAGTGCAGAAAAGTAAATAATATACAAAAGGTGACATCTTCCGCAACCTGGAAGTGCCCCAATAAAAGAATATTACATACAAGTTTTTACATGAATGAAAATGAAAAAACACTCATCTCACATAAAAACCCCCGGCTATTCAAACACGACGATCCAATATAACATATCCAGCAACACATAACATCACATGTCATCAACGTAAGTAAATATGCACATCCCAATTGTCGTTGACATATAGCAACGAAACCGGCGATATCACATATTACACTTACGGTCACAGAAAAGAAAGTGTAAAACTACAACAGTTGGAATCCGCAACCTCTTTAGACATCGCATGCCTAGCCAAATAAATTCCTTAGATATCGCATGCCTAACTATTATAAACCCCGCATTTTAGTCTCATAATCGAAAACACTTTTCAATATCAAGTCGGGTAATTCAACAAGATTCCCGACATCCTGATCGAATGCTCGTCGCAAACTTCAGTAGACGGCCGCACCCCCGATACTGTCGACGAAGTGCACCAAGGCGGAACACCGCTGCCGCGAGCACCCGAACGGATGCTTTCAGCGACGGGGTTCTCCTACAGTCACTTGGTCGGGGCTATGGAGCGAGGCTGTCTATTAAGTTTACCCGGCGAGTATCCGCGTACGCTACGTGATTGCGACGGACTTTTGATCACATCAAAATTCCGTGGCAACCGATCAAGTGAGACTAAACCGCTAGATTTATAACATTCATTCAGTTATCTCATAACTACTTGTGAATTCCAATTATTGTATCCCATTCCAGATAAACAGAAAATGTTAAACTTTCCGATCGAACAGTCAAACACCCAAGTTTTCCCGAAACAGATCAACACATGAAATAAGTCTAACAACATTCAGTTCGTGCCTCAGTACCAACGGTCCAGCCGTAGAAGGGTCAAGCCAACGCCTCACATATGGCACGCCGTACTGCCCCAAACCCTAAGGTTCAAAGGGCAGTTCAAGACGGTCACATAATCGAGTTAAGGTTTGTTGTCTTCTAGAGGGACCATCGCGTTACTTGCACTACTTAGAACGTCATTAAACTACGGAAATATCCAACACTTAGAAATTTCCCGACAGGGGAAAAATTGGGTATTTATATCTGGTCAAACTTTTTAACATATTCTAAATATCCGGAAAACACATAGACACAGTTTGATAATCCAATCGAATCGACGAACTCCCGATACAACCCAGCAAACTCAACTCTTGAGTCAGATTTAAAAATTCCCAGGAAAACCAGCACCAGAAATTAGGAGTTACTGTGTAAAATTCAAAGCACAAAGATACTAAACGGCCGCGGAATCGCCGCATTAGCCATGCTAATGCCGCGGTTCCACCGCACATTGGTGGATTCAGGAGCTCGAACTTCACAGTAATTCTTAGAAACTCCTGCTGGTTTTTCTACATATTTTTAATCTGGAAAAAACCCATTTTTCAAAAAATGTACAGAGAGCAATTTAGATTTAGGGTTTCGGTTCTTTCGGATTTCAAACGTCGTCTACACTTCGCCTAAGGCTCTAGCTTGGCTCTGATACCACTGTAGGGTTCCTAGGCCTACTAATGAGGTCTCACAAGGCATCAACCATGCCAATTTTAAAAATTACATGTGCCGAGAAACCCTAATACGGATCGTTAACTAGATTTTAGGCGAAAACTAGAACTAGTAAACTACTTTACTAAGAGTAAACGGAAATACAACCTTTGTAGATCCGGTTCTCCACCTCCATGGCTCTGCGATGAAGTCTCCTCGCTGTACAAATCGGATCTTGGGCTCTAGTGTCGGCTTCATCGGAGAAAAAGCGGGCTAGGTCATCGACGACGATGCCGAAGATGATCTACGTCGAGGCATCACAAGATCAAGCTCCCACTTCACCAAGTCATGAAACTTGTGAAGATAACACCCTATACTACTTGGCAAGAGGTAGAGGATGAAGAAATAGGAGGTGGGTTCACTTTAGAATTGGATTTCTCACTCTTTTCATCAAGTCACCATTGATGAAGCAAGGTTTTCTTCAAGTGAAGAAGAAGAAGAAGATGATGAATATTATGATAAGTTAATAGAATAGAAAAGAATAATAATTCTTATCATAATATAACCATGGTCAAGTGTAGAGAATGAATCATGGTTAAGTGGAATGGTTAGGTTAGGTATGAAGACAAAAATGGTCACTTGGTCAAAGCTTCATGAAGCTTCAACAAGCTTCATCATTTTTAAAGCAACCATTTTCTCTTTTCATGCCTTAAAAGGAAATAAATAAATGGATGTGAAAATCAAAACCCTAACCATTTAAATAACCATGGTTTAATCTTTACACAAACTCAAGAAAACATGTATCATCAATCATGATACATCCAAGTGCACAAAAGTATATCACATATACAACTTGTGAATTTGAAGTGAGAAAATCCATTTAAAGTGAACCGATACCAGTTAATGCAAAGTAATATATCAAATATATAATTATACATTAAATCATTAAATCAACACTTGATTCAATGATCCAGTCATGTCGCACACAACCGACTAGTATCCAATGTATCGACTCATCGAATCAATCCTTGATTCGATGACTAGGTTATATCTCATGCAACCAGTCGATACATTCATCGCGAGAATAGAATACGGTATCACATACACGCATTATTCTCGGTCCCGCACATATCTCATATGCGCTCCTATTTCGTTTCGCTTGAGCCAGGAAACCTCTGTGTAGGACTCTAAAGACTCGTCAATACGCCGGCAGCGGATGATGATCATATCAAGCACCCACAAGCCGCAAGCGGTCTGCTAAACGTAACGGCCACCCGGGTATTGAGCGATCAGAAGATCGACGAGCAAGCCCGCTCACACTCCAGTGAATCCAACCAGTAACACTACCGTACAGTCCGGTCTGTTCGTCTGATATGTCGCATATCTTGCCTAGGGGTGGTAAACGTCAGACCCCAATAGCTCGATAAGTCGTGTCGATATGAGGTCTATAACAGTTCGAGAA
This sequence comes from Agapanthus africanus, assembly GCA_030015575.1. Classification (NCBI taxonomy): domain Eukaryota; kingdom Viridiplantae; phylum Streptophyta; class Magnoliopsida; order Asparagales; family Amaryllidaceae; genus Agapanthus; species Agapanthus africanus. The sequence goes on along the minus strand of CM057338.1, from coordinate 106,908,501 downwards.
ACTACTGGTAACACTTACCAGTAAATCTCAGCAACCGTGGCCAGGGATTTCCGGTTATAGCCAATCGAACACAGCGCAACATCAACTCCCTATACCGGGAGAGACGAATCCCCTCCTATCACTCATTGCCTCCATGTGACTCGGGACTGTACCCAAAAACCACCGTTTTGCACGCCCTCTTGGACGTGGTAAGGTGGAAATCAAAGCACAGTGGGAACCACACAAGACTCTATGACGATCTCGGGTCAACAGACTACTCTGTACCAGTGTCACCAGAGAACTGCCATCTGACGTAAGGTATAATACCATCTGGGAGTTCTCAGCGAGTCCGTCCAGTGTACCCAGTCTCCACTGAGCACCCGTATATCATCTCTGATGTCAAACACCAATGGATATGGGATCATCCATCGCCCATCTGTATGGGTCGAGAAGGTATACGCTAGTCTACTCTGGTATATCGATGCCCCGTCTCGATACACCCACGACTAGGGACCTTGAAGGATGTACTTATGGACTACCATGTCCCCACTAGTATGATCCGCATCATAGTCCAGGTAGTCAAGCACACATCCTTAGGGCTTTACCAACATGTAACAGAGAGACAATCAGTATACACGTTAAGGTAAAGAGTAACCAGATAGCATACTATCATGTCGAGCAAGAAACTCCTCCCTATATATGTCCCAGCATCCACTACAATATACATCCTATGTACAGTAATGGCCTATAGGGCATACATATAACTAACATGAAGGTAGGGACCTGTCTTCCTTTGTTTTGTTCTCAGAGTATTCAAAGGTGTCAAACACTTAAGTCTTCATAGCCATCACGTGTGGGCATGTGATGGGCACCCATGCATTGATTTATTAAAGTGTTTACTAGGGGTCACGTGGGGACACGTGAGGGCACCTAAAATCGATTCTGCCTTTGGCTTTGTTCCCTTTATTTTGAGAGTCACATGGGAACACGTGAGGCATTGCCTCCAAGTTTTTCTTTCTCATTTTAAGGGATCTGTTTCAGGGGGTCACGTGGGAGCACGTGACCTAGTTTTGTTCCTTCTTTTCTGATCATTGAGGATAGGGGTCACGTGTCACCACGTGACCAAGTTCTTTACGTGCATGGGGAGCTTTAAGCCTTTTGTTTTAAGAATTAAATTCTCTGGTATGGTTAAACCCTAATTCTGTTTTAAAGGAATTAAATTCCTATGTATGTGGAAGAATTAAATTCTTATATAGGGTTAAACCCTAATTTCATTTAGAGGAATTAAATGCTTATGATTTTGGGGAGATTGAATTCTCATGCAGGGTTGAACCCTAGTTTTATTTGGAGGAATTAAATTCCTATGAAATTGAGAGAATTAAATTCTCATATAGGGTTAAACCCTAATTTTATTTGAAGGAATTAAATTCCTATGAATTTGGGAGAATTAAATTCTCTAAACTCAATTCTCCCTCTAAGTTTTGGATCTGCATGGCAGAATCTCCCCGATGAGAATTAAATTCTCAACTTATGGGGAGATTTGCTTCTGCGGATCTTCAACCAGAGGAAGAACTAAGTTCTTATTCAGAAGAGTTAAACTCTTAGATTGAGAATTAAATTCTCCTTTTATTTTATGGAGCTTAGATCTCTTTCCACTTTCTCACCTAAGGTTTCTTTTCTTTTTCTTTTCTTAAGAATTAAATTCTCCTCTCTTTTCTCTCTGTTGTTGTTTTTTCTCCAGAAAATCAAGATTCCAAAAGATCCCTTCTCTTCTCTTCTTGGCTCCTATTTATAGGAGAAAGAAAAGAATCACTTTGTTTAGTGAATCTTTCATTGAAAGATTTTGGTTGTTTTTGTAACTAACATGATCTTTTAGATCACCCAGTGAATTTTATTCACCATTGGATTTTTAATCCAGAAGATATTCTGTTTGTTATTCTTGGTGAATTTCAGGGAAATCTTTCCTTGTATAAAATCTTTCCATAAATTGGTGATTTTTAATCACCATTGGATTTTTAATCCAACGGTAATCTATTTTACAGAGCACCATCTTTTTTGTTTGGAAAGATTTAAAGAAATATTTTCCCAGTTAGGGTCTTTGATTTCCCTTAATTAGAATTTAATTCTATTAATTCAGAAGGCTTTTAAAAGTCTATCACGTGTTACACGTGATCCCTTTATTTGATTATTAAATAGAATTTAATTCTATTGATTAAAGAGCTTAGGAACCCATCACGTGTTGACACGTGACCAGAATTTAATTCTGTTTTTTAGGGAGCTGAGGAATCATCACGTGTCAGCACGTGACCCTTGGTCACGTGTCAGCACGTGACCCTTGGTCACGTGTCAGCACGTGATGCCCCATTAGGGTTATTTTCCTTGCTATTTTGTTATATTTTTGTTTGACTAGAATTTAATTCTATAAAGCAGCGATCACAGGAACCTATCACGTGTCAGCACGTGACCCTTGGTCACGTATGAGCACATGATACCCCATTGAGATATTTCCTGATATTTTATCAGGGAACAAATGCCCCCACAGCATTGTTCTCACGTATTTGCACGTGAGTGCAACGCTGTCACCTTTGTGACCGTTGGATCTGTCTTGTGAATAAGGAGATGAATCGTCCCCCATCACATCCTATAAATGCAGGAGTCCCTTCAGAAGCGCCTCCACTTTTTCCATTTTCTTCCTTGCTTGTTTTTCCTCTGAGAATTTAATTCTCTTTCCCAGAGCTTAGTTCTCTGACTCAAAAATTTTCAGAGTATAACTCTGTCAACAAAGATTTCCTTTTTTCAGGAAAGAATCTTGAACGGCTGAGGAACTCCTTATAGAAATTTGGATTTTAAATCAACACAAAGGGTTTTTCCCTTTAACAAGAACCTATTTTTTAAAGTTCTTTAAAAAGAAAACTGCTCAATCTTTAAATAATAAACCTTTTAGGACTCCTCTGATTTTCAGGGATCGATGGTGATGCTTTTCTTCTCTCTGGAATTTAATTCCATTCCAAAACGCTTTAGCTCTGAAAAATATTTTCTAGGAATTTAATTCCTCTATTCAAAAGGAATTTAATTCCTCTAAAGAACTCAGTTCTTCCCAGAGAACTTCTTGGGGTTTTCTTGCCCTGAGTTGTTCTTTGCAAAAAAAATTCCAGGGAGATCCTTTTCGATTTGCACAAAGCTTTTGTAATGGGTTTTTCTCCTTGGAGGAATGTGCAGAGTTGTTTGAAATCCACTGTTCATTTATTAAGAATCTTCCTTTTATTCCCATAATGATTACCCTGCCTCATCATTAGTGAGCTGCCATCTTGATTTTGTGGGGCCCTTGTGTTTTGTAACCAATGGTCCTATAAAATAATTTATTTGTCGTTTTCTTCCACTGTCTTTATATATACATATATATTTATATATACATATATAGGCGTGGGCTTCACTAACAGTTTTCTTTCCTTTGTTTCAGGAGTAATGGCTTCTCTCCCATACTTTTCCTTTACTCGCTCGGAGGCGGCTTTTCCTCAATCTCCGTCGGACGAAGAGATGATGGCGATGATCAGGACTCATGACCCGAATTGCACCAATATACTTTTATGGGGGACCTGGTACGGTCACATCATCCGCGATCGCCGCAGCTTTCTTTGCAAGATACCGACAGAGCCTACCTATCCATTTCTGCCGATGGATCATCTACGGACCGCCTTTGCTGTGGAGATGCTGAATTAGACCCCTACAGGACGGCTTGAGCCATCAACAACTGTGATTCCAAACCATCCTGTGCCGATTATAGATATCTTAGGGCGCCGCATTTTCCAAGGCGAAGCCCTGCCATGGGGACAGATTTACAAAATAGGGATTACCCTTCGACATCCCACGGGCTACCTTCTCTGGGCCCGTTATATCCTGTCCGCCCATCGTGCGCCACTGCAGAGGGTCAGACTCTATCAGGCGATATATGTGTCTCTCTTCCACTATCAGTCCTCCCATGTCTGGCGGGTTAAGGCTTTCTTAAACCAATGGAATCTTCCCACCAACACCTTCTTTCTAGGGGACCGTGAAGTTTCAATTTCTCTGGAAGAGTTTCGCGAGATATAGGGGTTGCCGGTCAGGGGGACGCTCTATAAAGAACTGCTGCCTCCCGATGAGTATGTATTTGAAACTAAGCCTGCCATGCTTGACGGCCTGTCGACCGAGAATGTCGTCCGCCACAAGCGCTCAAGTTTGATCAAGACTCTGAGTATTTTTAAGAAGCTATTCACAGAGTCAGAGGAGCAGGGCGTCACTTTCAAAAGCTTTATCGCTTGCTTCCTTCGCGAAGACGTTCTGTCAAAGACGGCTCCGAAGTTCGCAAACATCAACGACCCCTTTGGGTTTGGTTTAAATAAGCGGCCTGCTAAAGAAGAGTACTTGCCGCAGTTCTACATTCCTATCATGTCGGCCGTGTCTTTCGAGTTGATCGCAACTCCTGGTATGGATGAGGAGACTTTCTTCGTGGACTTCATCAGTGTCTGGCTCAGTTGGTTTGCTATTTCCATGCACCGCCGTTTCATGAGAGCCTCGGTTATTTACCCTGCTCATCGCATTGTCGAGGGGACGCGACTAGCTGTGGGTATTGCGGGGCTGGCGCATCTGTATCATGGGCTAAGTACTGCGGCTAATACCTCAACCCCAGGCGTAGATGTGGTAAATTTCTCTCTTCATTACTTTACATCCTAGATTGAGATGCATGTGCCGGGAGCATTTGCGGCGCACCAAAGGCCCAGCTTTTATGACGCTTACACTTTTCCGCTCATGCGGCTGGTGGACGCTTCTGCTCCTGACCCGACTCGGTCTGGGGCTATTCGCGTGCTGATTACTCCCTATGCCAATACAGCCAGGATGGTATTCAATGACCGAGTCCTCTCTGCTCCTTCAGGACCGGTTCAACAGCTCTGCGAGTCGTCGAAAGAGGGGGTACCTTCTCTGGAGCCCAGGGAAGCCATGCACCTATATTCGATCAGACTAGGTTATATGGTATTTCGTCAGAATGGTGCGGCCCTTTTTATGCGGTACAACCCACACCGCTTTGCTCGGCAACTCGGATATTACCAGGGCGTCCCCTTTGAGGAATTTATAGTTGAGCCTAGCCCGTCGTCAGAAGTTGTTCATGACGCCACTCATCACTTCATGCGGCTGAACACTGGCTCCCGCTTCGTGATTCCTGAAGCTGATCATATTCCTTGATGTGTGGGGTCTTTCACGGGCTGGTACCTCCACCGGGTCAGTCTAATTATTGTTGAGGAGAGGAGGGTGCTTCTCGGATATAGGGCTCCCACTCCGATCCAAGCCACGGGAGTTCCGCCGCAACCGCGTGCAGCGGTTCGCCCTCCCTTGAGAGATACTACCGTCGTGCTTATTTTGGAGGCGGCGGAAGTGGATTTAACTCCCACTGCTGGTATGCCACTGCGTACTAAAGCTCAATCAAAGGCCAATAGGGCGCCAGTAGCAGTGTCATCAGCTGCAACGTCAGCAATGGCCGTGTCGTCATCGGTAGCACCGCCGAGCGAGGACATTGAAGGCGAAGTGGGTCAACGCCGTACCAAAGCACCAAGGGGAAGGAAGCGATCATCCTCGGCGGTTAGTTCTGGGCCTAAGAGGCGGAGGAAGACGGTCACCAATCTGCTCGACTCTTTAGTGGAATCAGAGCCTATCCTCCAAGACGAACCACTAGCCATGCAAGAATCAGATGGTGGTCTACTTTTCCCGGGTTCATCTGCCGAGGAAGCCGCACAATTAGCCGAGGTTATATGACGCTCACAAGATGAATCTGAGAATGTAAGGATCCCGAAGAGGCCTTATCATGCCGTCATTTTTTACGAAGACCCTCCATCGATACGGCGGCTATTCATAGGCCCTTTGGAAGAATAGGGCGAGAGGGCCCTTAAGCAGGTTGTCTCAGCCGACACCGAGGATGCACTTTCATTGTGGACTGGTGGCCACGAGTCTATTCTCGAACCTCGGCGAGCATACCTTCTTAGGAAGGAGCGTCGACTCGAAAAAGCCATACTAGAGGCTCCTTTACGCATTGGTATGTTCATGTATCTTTTTGAAATATTTTGAATTGCTCATATACATATACATATACATATACATATCCTCGTACAAACTTTGTAGGGACTTCGGAGATGGCGGAGGATCTGAGTTCGAGTCAAACTTTGACTGTAGATTCCGCCAAAATCCCCAATGAAACACTAATCAGTGTGGAGGGGGTCGATGCAACCGTTTCTCCTGCGATGGAGCTTCCCTCGGTGATTCTCACTCCCCAAGTGCTTGCTCCCCCGGAAGAGGCATCTTCGTTGGTCGCCGATTCAATGGATCTTTCTGGGGACGGCCTGGAGCCCATGGGACAGGTGGCCGTGGCTAGCGTCCTCCGGCTGGAGCCTGTAGTGGCAGCCACTGCTCCTCGATCAGAAGTTGTTATACCGGCCTACGTCCCCGATGATGTTCCTGGAGGCATGGAGGAGGCCGCCGAAGCTGCATCTCTCCATCCCAGAATGGGAGAAGTATCGAAGGTAGCCTTCTATATTTTATATTAATAATCTCTCCATTATCTGAACCCTTCTGTCTTTTCAGGATTGCGCGGATTGGCGGCGTCCATTGCTGATCTGTCTCCCAGGAAGTCATTTCAGCGCCTGTTGGAGATGGCCGCTCCGCAAGCGATATCTCCTCAACGCATCGTCCTCTCTTTCGGGAAATATTAGTGTCGTTTGCCCTCTCCTCACGGCATTATTGTTATTCTATGTAATGACATTGATGTCTTCTATAGTTCTGGAAGCCGATGACGAGGTTGAGATTCTTGACGGACCTGGGGAGCCTTCAGATCCTTCTTGCATGACTGTGGGTAAGTAAAGTCTCAACGTTGTTTCATCTGCTCTTTGCTTACAAGTCTCGCTGATTGTTTATAAATCTTAACAGCTTTGCCAGTTCTTACCACGCTGGAATCTCGTATCGTCATGCCACCCGGCCCTTATACTCTGCATGCCTCGGAACGGATGGCAAAGCTTAAGCCTTCACTCCCTATCAGCCCTAGTTGAAGACTTTCGTGCCGGCAGTCTGATTACGGCCGAAGCGTTTGCCGCTGAAGCCAACGGTTCTCTTCCATTTCTTGCCACCTACCTTAGTGAAACTTTGGTGCAAGTTTGGGTTGAGTTTTGTCGGCAGGTGTAGGCTTGCTTGCATATTCTCAAATGTACACGCCTTCCTTCAGAGGTTGTGGCCGCAAAGACGAGCTTACGGGGGCTGATTGAGCGGTGCACTGCGAACATGATATCATGCAAGAAAAGGTTCAGCCACAAGTTTTCGGAGAGGGAGCTGGCTTCCAAAGGGCTGAGGGAGCTTCAAGCCAATCTTACGGCCAAGACCACTAGAGCATATGAACTTTGGCGGGTGCTTCAAGAGGCTATCAAGGAGGTGGTAGCCATTGATAAGGCCGTCCTTTTTACTCGTGAAATGGTCGAAGCCCATAAGGTTACTGAAAAAGAGCTTGAAAGCCGGCTTGCCTCATACCATGCCCAACAGGCTCAAGCGGAGGCCCGTAATTTGACGATAATGAATCATGAAGCCAAGGCCCAGCGGAAAAGGGATGAACTGGCAAATCTACTAAATCGTCCACCGGCTTGAAGAATTGTATGTATATATATTTTTTCATCTTCTTTTGTACATACTCTTGAATGAGAGTATATTTTTTTCATTCTTTCATAAATTGTACTTTGTATTCATTTTGATTCATGAATAAAAGACATATTTTTCTTCATGATGGTGTGTCTCTTTTAGTAAGTGTATTCTGCGGATAGTCTATTTTGATTTCTTTGTAGGACAGCGATGGCTTAGGATTCAAGGTTAAGATCTGCCTCCTAAGACTTTTCAACTTTATGAGCCGTGAGGGTCTCATAAAGAATTTTCTCCCTACAGGTCGAGAGGATCCCGTAGGTGTAATTTCTTCTTAAGAATCATGAGAATTCTTAAGTGTGTTTTCTCTTGAGAGTCGAAAGGATCTCACAAGAGAGTTTGCTCCCTTACGAGCCGTGAGGACCCGTAAATGATGAGTGAGGTTACCATTATCCGCATTTCACGGAGTCAGGAGTTGCTCTGGATGCTTCCCACGGGGTCGGTTCGACATAGCCATGTTCTGCGAGGACCAGGCTCCGCTCTGGATGCTTCTCACGGGGTCACAATTGACATAACTGTGTTCTGCGAGGACCAGGATCCGCTCTAGACTGTTCCTGCCAAAAACAAAATTCTGCGCAAAAGAGCCCAAGTTATCAAATGACAGCGATACGTTTAAGAAAATGTGAGCCAGTATTTTCCGAGCTGTATTTTGACAGACTTCCAAATGAGGAACAGTTAAATTCTGATGGCATCGAAAGCGTCTCGAAAAAGTCTTCGATTTGATATATTATGGGCTTCATAATTCATCCGGGATCAAAAGTTATGAGCAAATATGATATGCACGTGTAATCTAAGAAAGAAAACGCGAACCAGTATTTTCCGGGCTGCATTTTGAAAAACTCCCGAATGAGAAACAGCTAAATTCTGATGGCATCGAAAGTGTCTCAAAAAATCCTTCGATTTGATATATTATGGGCCTCATAATTCATCCGGGATCAAAAGTTATGAGGCATCACGTGCGTACACGTGATCGGGGGTCACGTGCCGACACGTGATGGCTTCCTGAAGGCTCTGAAATGATAAGAATTGAATCTTAGTCAAATGGGTCACGTGCCCACACGTGATGGGAATTTAAACCCACTGAAAGAATTAAAGGTATAATAAAATAACAAGGAAAAACCCCAATGGGGCATCACGTGCCAACACGTGACCAATGATCACGTGCTGACATGTGATAATTTCTGAGTTCTTTAACACAACAAAATTAAATTCTCGTCAAATGCTTAATCAAGGGGTCACGTGCCAACACGTGATGGATTCCTAAAGATCTATGAAATAATAGAATTAAATTCTACTTAAGCGAAATCAAAGACCCTAACTGGGAAAATATTTCTTTAAATCTTTCCAAACAAAAAATATGGTGCTCTGTAAATTAGAGCGTCATTGGATTAAAAATCCAATGGTGATTAAAAATCACCAATTTATGGAAAGATTTTATACAAGGAAAGATTTCCCCAAAATTCACCAAGAATAACAGATAGAATATCTTTTGGATTAAAAGTCCAATGGTGAATAAAATTCACTGAGTGATCTAAAAGATCATGTTGGTTACAAAAACAAACAAAATCTTTCAATGAAAGATTTACTAAGCAAATTGATTCTTTCTTTCTCCTATAAATAGGAGCCAAGAGGAGATAAAATTTTGGGGATATAGAATTTTGGGATCTTGAAATTTTCTAAAGGCAAATAGCAGAGAGAAAAGAAAGGAGAATTTAATTCTCAAGAAAGAAAACCCTAGGTGAGGAAAAGAAAAGGGATTAAAGTTTCACAAAACAAAAAAGAGAATTTAATTCTCGATCTAAGAGTTTAACTCTTCTGCAAAAGAACGTAGTTCATCCTCTGGTTGAAAATCTGTAGAAGCAAATCTCCCCTTAGGTTGAGAATTTAATTCTCATCGGGTTGAGATTCTGCCATGCAGAGCCAAAACTTAGAGGGGGAATTAAGTTTTGAGAATTTAATTCTCCCAATTTATAGGAATTTAATTCATCTAAGATGAAATTAGGGTTTAACCCTATATGAGAATTTAATTTTCTCAAAACTCACAGGAATTCAATTCCTTCAAGATAAAACTAGAGTTTAACCCTATATGAGAATTTAATTCTCCTAAAATTATAAGAATTTAATTCCTTCAAGATGGACAAAACTAGGGTTTAACCCTAATTAAGAATTTAATTCTTTTACATATATGGGAATTTAATTCCCCTAAAAGAAATTAGGGTTTAACACTGTATAAGAATTTAATTCTTTCATATATACGGGAATTTAATCCCCAGTGTACGGCGAAGGGGACGCGGCGAGGTCCGCTACGTATGTACTCAGAAGTACATACGCTAAGCGTAACTAAGCAATATAGAAATAATTACACAAGAGGCAAGAGTATAAAAAGAACATCAACTTTTATTTATTAACATTCTTTGTACAATACATGAAAAGGAAATACAACTGAAATAAAGATGCCTAAACAGTGGCATAACAGGAAATGTAAAGTACTGGAAAGAAAAGTGTACAATGAAATTATACTGCAGGGTCTTGAGTAAACTGCTCCAAGTCTTCTTGTGATGGCTCAACTTCTGCCAGGTCCAAGTCGCCTGACGACATTCAAAAAAGAGAGAAACAGAATGTCGTCAGCGAACAGATCGCTCGGTAAGTCCCAAAGGTAAGAGGGAAGTAGAGAAGACAGAATAAGAAGATACATTTTAAAGTGTAAACTATTGCTGTAATGTTATGTCAACGCTGTTGTTTGTAGCTTGGTACAGAAAAATGCCAGTGTATACGAGGGGGTCTCTATATGCTAGAGACCAGGGCAAACGGAAAGTACAAGGAACCGTTAAGCCACGGTACAACAGCAACGGAATATAGGTTAGGTGTCTTAATCTGACCACCTCGTGCCACCTTTAACACCTTCCGTACCAATCTACCCCTTTAAACCCCGTAGTGTTTTAACAGTATTGTTGTATTATTTTATGTAAGTTGGATGACTGACCAAAGCCATGATATCAGTAAACGGATTGTATCATGTAATTGAAAATACGGAATAATGGATGTATATCCATGGTTTGATTCAATCAGGTTGAATAGGTTGTTAACTGGATTCAGGGATTCATGTGTTTATATTGAGTTGGAATATTAAGAATATAGATTGACTTGAATCATATTCAAGTCAGAAATAGTCAGACTCTGACCCGAGTCAGACTAAAAGAAAGGTAATTTGAAGTTCAATAATTGTTAGGGTCCTTATTGTAATTTATAAAAACTTGAGAGGGTTTTATGTAAAAATACTTTTGTATAGTTTTCAAGATACACCTCAAGTATTTATTATTCGTCTTTATAGTTATAATGAGTGTAAATTTTATTTGTGTTATTCTAGTGAATATATCCTAATAAAAGTATTAATTTATAATATTGATTTATTTGAAATTCATGGTATTTTAATATAACTTTTAATCTTGTAATTTTTAGAAAAAGGTGGAAACTTTATCTTATAATAAAATAGGTGTTTAAATGATAAATATACATATGTTAATACAAGAATAATTTTATATAAATATTTTATTTTCCAAAAATCTCATTTTCTTAAGATGTCGTATTTTAAACCTTTCGAGACCGAATGCTCCTTGCAGAGATCTGAATCTCGCACTACTAAACCCGAGGGTGCACGATAAACCATACAATCCCTAACGAGTTCCCCAAAGGTGGGTTGTAGCGGCGCTTTGCAAAGATTGTAAAATACTAACCCTTTAAAAAACGGTTTTATAAAATAAAAGGTATTTATTCGCAAAGTGTAGTTTTCCGTATTTTAGATTCTAGGGTTTCCTAAGCCAACTAGCCTATTTCTAAATGGTCTAAACGACAAGTCGTTAGAAGCCTCAAATCGCCTCTTCACCGCCAATTGTGGCCAGGTAAGTACAAGTGAGGAGGGAGAGATCCGCTCACGAATCGTGAGGCGGGCCTTTTAAAGTTACCCAAGCTCACTTGCCTAGCCTAGACACCACAAAGTCAGTTTAGATAAACGATCGATGTCCACAAATTATCGTATTTTCCTAGTAAGAAGTATTTACTTAAAAGTGTAACAATCTAAAACCTTTAAGAATGATTTTATGAAGATTATGGTATTTTAATGAAAATTTCGTTTTATCGTATTCTAAGTTTTGATGATATCATTTTAGGGTTGTATTTGCGTGTGTGTGGAGGTAGGTCATTACCTCGTGACTTATTTTAAGGTATAGTGAAGTTTAGGGATTAAATATGATAAATTAAACATGAGGGTATTTAGGTGAAAGAATACGGTATTTGCAAAAGTTATCATTTCATGTGTGAAAACTCATTCAAATTGATTTTTACAAGTTTAGTGATCAAGATGAACATGTTTAGGAATGATGGAATTGATTAGAAGAAGAAAAATAAACATTATGGTATTATTGTGAAAAGAATACGATATTACAAGAAAGCTATGATTTCATGTGAGAAACTTTGTCCAAATTAATTGTTATGTGATTAATGGTCATCATGAATATGTTTAGGTATTATGGTATGGGTGACAAGTGAGATTTTATAGAAAAACCGAATCGGAAATCGGTTTGTTCCGATTTCCGTCGGGTTTCATAAACTCGTATTTTTTTTGAGAAGTAGAAGAAAAAAAGAACGGGACTTACAGGCTTCGATCTATACTAAAGAGTATAGAGGAATAAGATGAGTGGTCGAGGCTTTGTTTCGTCGCCGGTTGTTTCAAAGAACGTCGCCGGAAATCCGTCAGCGCTTCACCGTGAACTCGGTTTCAAAGCACACATTTCTTGTGAAAATTTCAAGAGAGTAAACCTAGTGTTTTGGGATGAGAGGGTAGAGGGTAGGGGGTCCATTTATAGGGTAGCTAAGGTAGGGTAGATGAAAGGTGTTCTTTATTAAAAAAAATGTAAAAAAATTTAAAGAAAAACATTAAAATTTGTAGTAATTAGGGTGTATTTAAAATTCTGGAACTAATCTATTAAAATGGAGTGAACAGGGGGTTATGGAATGCAAAAGGCCACATTTTTGGTTTTGGGAGCTCGGCCGTCCGACCAAGTCCGGCCGGCGGCGTCGGCCGATTCGGCCAGCCGGCCGGCCGACTCGGCCGATCCCGGCCGAGTCCGGCGACCGTCGGGTGCGGGGTTCTCTGATGTAGACTTTGGTATACTCCGTTTTTAGGATTCAGTTCATCTTTTGGGAGTTATGGCATGTGGACTGTTGGGCTTCCAAGAATTTTAAAAGAAAAATAATCTAAAAATAATGTGGGGCATGGGATTCGAACTCTGGTGGCTTGGTTCAGAGTGCAAGGTATTACCAATGAGCTACAAGCTCCTTCTTGTAATTATTGTAGGAAAATAGATACTTAAAGTGATATCAGCAACATTAAATACTCCAAGTATACTTTAAATTTTAAATCAAATTTATGTATACAAAAATTGGAGTTGTTACAATCTACCCTCCTTACAAAAATTTCGTCCTCGAAATTTACAACTTTTATTTGAGGACTAGTTTACAAAAAGGTGAGGATATCTTGCACGCATTTCATCTTCCCTTTCCCACGTGGATTCTCCTGGAGTGTCTTTTCTCCACATTACCCGGACCAAGTTAACTTCCTTGTTCCGAAGTGTCTTCACTTTCCTGTCCAGGATTTCCACAGGTTGTTGCTCACAAGACAAGTCAGGCTGTATAGTGAGCTCAGAATGATCAAGTACATGGCTGGGGTCACTCACATACCTTCTGAGTTGGGATATGTGGAACACGTTATGCACTCCTTCCAATGAGGATGGAAGCGCTAATCGGTATGCCACTTCACCGACTCGTTCGAGTATGTCGAACGGTCCAATGTATCTCGGACTCAATTTACCCCGTCTTCCAAATCGGATCACTCCGCGGTTCGGAGATATCTTCAAGAATACATGGTCTCCTGGCTGGAACTTCAAGTGTCGTCTCTTTGCATCAGCCCAGTGTTTCTATCTATCTTGGGCTATGCGCATTCTTTCCATGATAGTACGAACCACATCAACGGTCGCTACTATCATCTCTGGTCCAAGAAGTTCTCTATCTCCGATGTCGTCCCAACTTAATGGTGATCGACACTTCCTTCCATATAATGCTGCAAAAGATGCCATTCCTATGCTTGCTTGGTAACTGTTGTTGTATGCGAACTCCACAAGATGCAGGTGATCTTCCCACGATCCTTTGAAGTCGAGCATACATGCTCTGAGCATATCCTCCAAGATCTGAATAGTTCGTTCCGACTGACCATCTGTTTGTGGATGATAAGCCGTGCTGAAGTTCAGACTTGTTCCCAAGCTAGCTTGCAGACTCTGCCAAGATTGCGATCGGAACCTGGTGTCACGATCGGAGACAATGCAGACCGGTACTCCATGAAGTCTCACAATTTCCTGTATGAGTTCATGGGTATCAGAGATAGTACATTATGAAGTGTTTAAATCTTAATTAGATTATTACCTCCATGAACTTCTTTGCTAGTGTCTCAGTTGATTGTCCAACTCGAAATGGGATGAAGTGAGCCGACTTTGTGAGTCGATCCACAATGACCCATATCGCATCGTTACCCTTTGTGCCGCGAGGAAGAGCAGTTACAAAGTCCATCGTGATGTGCTGCCACTTCCATTCTGGAATTGGTAGCGGTTGAAGTAGTCCAGCTGTCCTGTGATGTTCAGCCTTTACTTCCTGACACACTAAACATTTTGCGACGCTTCTGGCTACTTCACGCTTCATTCCATACCACCAATAATTTTGACGTAGATCTTTGTACATTTTGTACCTCCAGGATGTACTGAATAGGGAGAGCTGTGAGCTTCTTTCATTAACTCTTCCCGAACAGAACCTTTTAGTACACACAATCTGCTGCCGTATCTCAAAGATCCGTCTTCATGAATGATGAAATCTGTTCTGAGTCCATTCTCCACTTGTTCTCTGATCTTTTGCAACTTAGCATCGCTGGCTTGAGCTGCTTTGATCTGATTGACAATGGTTGATTGAACTTGTAGATTCATCAAACTTGAAGCATCACCTGGCGTGACTACTTCAATCTCCATCTGATGTAAGTCCTGCTGAAGGTTCCACTGAGCGGTGAGATTCAATGATAATGGTTGGCGACTAAGAGCATCAGGTACTACGTTCACCTTTCCTAGGTGATATTGCAAGTTGATGTCAAAGTCCGCCATGAGTTCTAACCATCTTCTCTGCCGCATATTCAACTCCTTCTGAGTAAACACATACTTCAGACTTTTATGATCTGTGTAGATGTTCACTCGTTCACCAAGTAGGTAATGACGCCAAATCTTGAGAGCAAAGATGACGGCTGCCAACTCCAAATCATGCGTCGGATAATTGCGCTCATGAGTCTTCAGTTGTCTTGAAGCATAAGCCACAACCTTACTGTGCTGATGTAGAACACATCCTAATCCCTTACCGGATGCATCGCAATGCACTTCGAATCCTCCAGATTGATCCGGTATTACGAGAATAGGTGCAGATGTCAGTCTTGACTTGAGTTCTACGAAAGCTTGCTCGCATGCTTCTGACCACACAAATTCTTCATCTTTTCGTGTGAGCTTGGTCAGGGGTGTTGCTATCTTTGAGAATCCTTCAATAAACCTTCTGTAATATCCAGCTAAGCCCAAGAAACTTCGAATATCCTTCACTGACTTTGGTGTAGGCCATTCGCTGACTGCTGAAACTTTTGCTGGATCCACAGAAATTCCTTCTCCTGATACGATATGTCCAAGAAAACCAACTTGATTTAGCCAAAACTCGCACTTGCTGTACTTGGCATAAAGCTTATGTTGTCGAAGGGTTTCCAGGACAATTCGTAGATGCTCCGCATGCTCTTTCCGATTCTTAGAATATACCAGGATGTCGTCGATGAAGATGACAACAAACCTGTCTAAATACTCCCGGAAAACTTGGTTCATTAGGTTCATGAAGATTGCTGGTGCATTGGTCACTCCAAATGGCATCACTAGAAATTCGTAATATCCATAGCGAATTCCGAAAGCTGTTTTGTAAATATCAGCTTCCTTGACCTTTACTTGATGATAACCTGAACGAAGATCTAGTTTAGAGAAGACACAAGATCCACTTAGCTGATCGAATAAATCGTCGATGCGCGGAAGTGGATACTTGTTCTTTATAGTGACTACGTTCAAGGCCCTATAATCGATGCACATTCTGTATGAACCTTCCTTCTTCTTTACCAGTAGTAGTGGTGCTCCCCAACTTGAAGTGCTGGGACGAATCCATCCTTTCGCCAATAATTCGTCCAACTGTGTTCGAACTTCCTTCAAACCTTCCGAACTTAGTCTATAAGGTGCTTTGATCACCGGTTGTGCTCCTGGTACTAAATCAATACTGCATTCAAGAGCTCGATCGGGAGGCAAACCTGATATATCGTCAGGAAATACATCGTCGAACTCTCGAACTACCTCTGGTCTTAATTCTTCTTCCGCTTGAGCTGCAGCAACTACTGCTTCCCTTGGCTTCGCTTTGTAGGTACCTGGCTCCAGGGTACGATCTCCGCTCTTGAAATAGAAAATCGGATGGTCTGGAATCTCGAATACTACCCTCCTTTGACGACAGTCGATGGTAGCATAAAAGGTTCCAAGCCAATCCATTTCTAGAACCACATCGAAGTTCAGTATGTCCAGCACTTTGAAGTCAGCATAAAACTCCCGACTGCAGACGACGACTGGACACAGGCTGTATCCCATAGTTGCCTTTAGAACGCCATTTCCGGAACTGACATTCCGGCTGGATACAAGCGGTGAGACTGGAATCGCATGGGTTCGGACAAACCGTTGCGACATAAAGCAGTGAGATGCTCCAGTATCAAACAGTGCAAGTGCAGGTAGTGAAGCTACTAGGATTGTACCTAAGGTATATGAGATAGGTTTTAGGTATAGGGAAAGTGTGTAGGTAAACAAGACTAAAAGATAAGTTTGAGAAGGAAGTTTACCAGTAATGACTTGGCCAGTGGCCTCAGCTTCTTCCATAGACATCATGAAAGCCTGGCGCTTTGGCACATTCCTCCTGGCCTGAGGAGCATTCCTCGGAACGTTCCTTTGAGCTTGATGGAACTGTCGAGGAAGTGGTGCAGCTTGTGGTCCCCTGGGTGGTGCAGGCAGTGCAAGTCTGGGAGCAGGTGCCTGAAGAGCTGGTCGCTACGGATTGGTAATTGCTGTCCTGGGTGCAGCAACTGGGTTCTGTCTTTGAGGACAAGACCCAATATCGTGAGTAGCTGAGCCGCAGACTAAGCAAAGGCGGTTGGCTCGACGGCAGTCCTTCATCATATGTCCAAGTCTCTTGCAGTAGGTGCAAAAGGCTGGGCTAGGACGATGGGTTGGTACTCCGGGTTGCCTTGGCACGAAAGGTGGTCTGGACGAGGCTCCACCTACCATCTGGTTGGCAGGGCGTTTGACTCCTGCAGACTGGGGTCTGCCCCCCTCTTTTATCACTGTCTCATAACCGCGGGCAACTTCTAAAGCATCCTAATGAGTCAAGAACTTTCCTGTGGCTAGAGCAGCCTTAATCTCTGTGTCCAAATCTTGTTGAAAGCGACAGGCTCTGATATCGTCCGTCGGTATCAAGTGTGCCGCGAATCTGTTTAAAGATTATGTTAGCTGTGTAGTGTGTGGTAATTAAAAATTGAACTATTGTGACATATCTTACCGGCTTAACATGGTGAATTCAGCATCGTATTCATCTACTGATTTATCCCACATTGAACCCTGTTGTAGATGAAAAAACTGCTGCTCTATTGCAAACCTGGCAGTCACGGGGAAGTATTTCGCGTCGAACTTCTCGTGAAAGGTCTTCCATTCAATCGGCTGTACCAGACGGCTTTCTTCCGCCTTCCAACAGTTGCGAGCATTATCCGTGAGCTGTAGTTTTGCTACACGGACCCAAGCGTTGTCTGGCACTTGAGCTGCTGCCAGATCGTCTTCAATACTTTGTGCCCATTCTTCCGCTTCAAGAGGGCTTCCCTTACCAGAGAACTACTTGGGATGTAAAGCCCTGAATTGCTTTACTCCCGGTGCGTCAGTCTCGGAATGGTTCAGAAGTTGTTGTTGTCCCTTGAGAAGACTGCAAATCGCCTCAAATAGCATTGTTTGCTCAGTGGGTGGTGCAGGAACAGCTGGTGTAAGAGGTAATGCTGAAGGGGTGTTGTTGACGTTGGTGCCGGTGTTGTTCGGGGAATCCATAACCTTGAAAAAAAATTCGGGTTAGGACAGATTCAAATACATGAAATGATAAGATTCAAGGAATAGAAATTTTCAAGATTCAAGGAACATGAATTGTAAAGAATGTTTTAGTTGCTGGTTCTTGTGTTATATTGCTTAGGTTGTTCACGCAGACCAGAACTGCATGACAGGGATTCATACAACTCTGACCTGCATGGGCCACCAACAAAACCTGTCACGCCCCGCTTCCTAGTGTACGGCGAAGGGGACGCGGTGAGGTCCGCTACGTATGTACTCAGAAGTACATACGCTAAGCGTAGCTAAGCAATATAGAAATAATTACACAAGAGGCAAGAGTATAAAAAGAACATCAACTTTTATTTATTAACATTCTTTGTACAATACATGAAATGGAAATACAACTGAAATAAAGATGCCTAAACAGTGGCATAACAGGAAATGTAAAGTACTGGAAAGAAAAGTATACAATGAAATTATACTGCAGGGTCTTGAGTAAACTGCTCCAAGTCTTCTTGTGATGGCTCAACTTCTGCCGGGTCCAAGTCACCTGACGACATTCAAAGAAGAGAGAAACAGAATGTCGTCAGCGAACAGATCGCTCGGTAAGTCCCAAAGGTAAGAGGGAAGTAGAGAAGAAAGAATAAGAAGATACATTTTAAAGTGTAAACTATTGTTGTAATGTTATGTCAACGCTGTTGTTTGTAGCTTGGTACAGAAGGATACCAGTGTATACGAGGGGAGTCTCTATATGCTAGAGACCAGGGCAAACGGAAAGTACAAGGAACCGTTAAGCCACGGTACAACAGCAACGGAATATAGGTTAGGTGTCTTAATCTGACCACCGCGTGCCACCTTTAACACCTTCCATACCAATCTACCCCTTTAAACCCCGTAGTATTTTAACAGTATTGTTGTATTGTTTTATGTAAGTTGGATGACTGACCAAAGCCATGATATCAGTAAACGGATTGTATCATGTAATTGAAAATACGGAATAATGGATGTATATCCATGGTTTGATTCAGTCAGGTTGAATATGTTGTTAACTGGATTCAGGGATTCATGTGTTTATATTGAGTTGGAATATTAAGAATATAGATTGACTTGAATCATATTCAAGTCAGAAATAGTCAGACTCTAACCCGAGTCAGACTAAAAGAAAGGTAATTTGAAGTTCTATAATTGTTAGGGTCCTTATTGTAATTTATAAAAACTTGAGGGGGTTTTATGTAAAAATACTTTTGTATAGTTTTCAAGATACACCTCAAGTATTTATTATTCGTCTTTATAGTTATAATGAGTGTAAATTTTATTTATGTTATTCTAGTGAATATATCCTAATAAAAGTATTAATTTATAATATTGATTTATTTGAAATTCATGGTATTTTAATATAACTTTTAATCTTGTAATTTTTAGAAAAAGGTGGAAACTTTATCTTATAATAAAATAGTTGTTTAAATGATAAATATACATATGTTAATACAAGAATAATTTTAAATAAATATTTTATTTTCCAAAAATCTCATTTTCTTAAGATGTCGTATTTTAAACCTTTCAAGACCGAATGCTCCTTGCGGAGGTCTGAATCTCACACTGCTAAGCCCGAGGGTGCACGATAAACCGTACAATCCCTAACGAGTTCCCCAAAGGTGGGTTATAGCGGCGCTTTGCAAAGATTGTAAAATACTAACCCTTTAGAAAACGGTTTTATAAAATAAAAGGTATTTATTTGCAAAGTGTAGTTTTCCGTATTTTAGATTCTAGGGTTTCCTAAGCCAACTAGCCTATTTCTAAATGGTCTAAACGACAAGTCGTTAGAAGCCTCAAATCGCCTCTTCACCGCCAATTATGGCCAGGTAAGTACAAGTGAGGAGGGAGGGATCCGCTCACGAATCGTGAGGCGAGCCTTTTAAAGTTACCCAAGCTCACTTGCCTAGCCTAGACACCACAAAGTCAGTTTAGATAAACGATCGATATCCACAACTTATCGTATTTTCCTAGTAAGAAGTATTTACTTAAAAGTGTAACAATCTAAAACCTTTAAGAATGATTTTATGAAGATTATGGTATTTTAATGAAAATTTCGTTTTATCGTATTCTAAGTTTTGATGATATCATTTTAGGGTTGTATTTGCGTGTGTGTGGAGGTAGGTCATTACCTCGTGACTTATTTTAAGGTATAGTGAAGTTTAGGGGTTAAATATGATAAATTAAACATGAGGGTATTTAGGTGAAAGAATACAGTATTTGCAAAAGTTATCATTTCATGTGTGAAAACTCATTCAAATTGATTTTTACAAGTTTAGTAATCAAGATGAACATGTTTAGGAATGATGGAATTGATTAGAAGAAGAAAAATAAATATTATGGTATTATTGTGAAAAGAATACGATATTACAAGAAAGCTATGATTTTATGTGAGAAACTTTGTCCAAATTAATTGTTATGTGATTAATGGTCATCATGAATATGTTTAGGTATTATGGTATGGGTGACAAGTGAGATTTTGTAGAAAAACCGAATCGGAAATCGGTTTGTTCCGATTTCCGTCAGGTTTCATAAATTCGTATTTTTTTTTGAGAAGTAGAAGAAGAAAAGAACGGGACTTACAGGCTTCGATCTATACTAAAGAGTATAGAGGAACAAGGTGAGTGGTCGAGGTTTTATTTCGTCGCCGGTTGTTTCAAAGAACGTCGCCGGAAATCCGTCAGCGCTTCGCCGTGAACTCGGTTTCAAAGCACATCTTTCTTGCGAAAATTTCAAGAGAGTAAACCTAGTGTTTTGGGTTGAGAGGGTAGAGGGTAGGAGGTCTATTAATAGGGTAGCTAGGGTAGGGTAGATGAAAGGTTTTCTTTATTAAAAAAATTGTAAAAAAATTTAAAGAAAAACATTAAAATTTGTAGTAATTAGGGTGTATTTAAAATTCTGGAACTGATCTATTAAAATGGAGTGAACAGGAGGTTATGGAATGCAAAAAGCTACATTTTTGGTTTTGGGAGCTCGGCCGTCCGACCGAGTCCGGCCGGCCAGCCGGCCGAGTCCGGCTACCGTCAGGTGTGGGGTTCTCTGATGTAGACTTTGGTATACTCCGTTTTTAGGGTTCAGTTCATCTTTTGGGAGTTATGGCCTGTGGACTGTTGGGCTTCCAAGAATTTTAAAAGAAAAATAATCTAAAAATAATGTGGGGCATGGGATTCGAACTCTGGTGGCTTGGTTCAGCAGTGCAAGGTATTACCAATGAGCTACAAGCTCCTTCTTGTAATTATTGTAGGAAAATAGATACTTAAAGTGATATCAGCAACATTAAATACTCCAAGTATACTTTAAATTTTAAATCAAATTTATGTATACAAAAATTGGAGTTGTTACACTTGCGCCTGCAGGGAAGAGCGTCCCCACAATCAAAAACCCCTCAAATAAGGGGGAATCTGACGAAGTCTGCTACATCGGTCGCATCCGTTTAAACCTTCGATACATGGTGCCATAAATCAACTTGGAATTTTTGGAGAGGTGGACGGATAGCACCAATTAGCATCTGCCCCGAATTTCAGGCAAGACGGACCTACGCGGTCGTGTCTCTGTATTCGGAGGGGAACATGGAAGTTTCCCACGGGGTCAGGATTGACATAGACCGCGTTCCACGTAACCAGGAATTTGCTCTGGATGCTTCCCACGGGGTCTGATTGACATAGCCGTGTTCTGCGAGGACTAGGCTCCGCTCTGGACATTTCCCACAGGGTCAGGATTGGCATTGGCCGCGTTCTACGTAACCAGGAATTTTGCTCTGGATGCTTCCCACGGGGTCTGATTGACATAGCCGTGTTCTTCGAGGACCAGGATCCGCTCTGGACGTTTCCCACGGGGTCAGGATTGACATAGGCCGTGTTCCACGAAACCAGGAATTTGCTCTGGATGATTCCCACGGGGTCTGATTGACAAAGCCGTGTTCTGCGAGGACCAGGCTCGACTCTGGACGTTTCCCACGGGGTCAGGATTGACATAAGCCGCGTTCCACGTAACCAGGAATTTGCTCTGGATGCTTCCCACGGGGTCTGATTGACATAGCCGTGTTCTGCGAGGACCAGGCTCCGCTCTGGACATTTCCCATGGGGTCAGTATTGACATGGGCCGCGTTCCACGTAACCAGGAACTTTGCTCTCAATGCTTCCCACGAGGTCTGATTGACATAGCCGTGTTCTGCGAGGACCAGGCTCCGCTCTAGACGTTTTCCACGGGGTCAGGATTGACATAGGCCGTGTTCCACGTAACCAGGAATTTGCTCTGGATGCTTCCCACGAGCCGTGTTCTGCGAGGACCAGGCTCCGCTCTGGACGTTTCCCACAGGGTCAGGATTGACATAGGCCGCGTTCTACGTAACTAGAAATTTTGCTCTGGATGCTTCCCACGGGGTCTGATTGACATAGCCGTGTTCTGCGAGGACCAGGATCCGCTCTGGACATTTCCCACGGGGTCAGGATTGATATAGGCCGTGTTCCACGAAACCAGGAATTTGCTCTAGATGCTTCCCACGGGGTATGATTAACATAGCCATGTTTTGCGAGGATCAGGCTCCGCTCTGGACGTTTCCCACGGGGTCAGGATTGACATAAGCCGCGTTCCACATAACCAGGAATTTGCTTTGGATGCTTCCCACGGGGTCGGATTGACATAGCAGTGTTCTGGGAGGACCAGGATCCGCTCTGGACATTTCCTACGGGGTCAGGATTGACATAATCCGTGTTCCACGAAACCAGGAATTTGCTATGGATGCTTCCCACGGGGTCTGATTGACATAGCCGTGTTCTGCGAGGACCAGGCTCCGCTCTGGACGTTTCCCACGGGGTCAGGATTGACATAATCCGTGTTCCACAAAACCAAGAATTTTCTCTGGATGCTTCCCACGAGGTCTGATTGACATAGCCGTGTTCTGCGAGGACTAGGCTCCGCTCTGAACGTTTCCCACGGGGTCAGGATTGACATAAGCCGCGTTCCACATAACCAGGGATTTGCTCCGGATGCTTCCCACGGGGTCTGATTGACATAGCCGTGTTCTGCGAGGACCAGGCTCTGCTCTGGATGTTTTCCACGGGGTCATGATTGACATAGGCCGTGTTCCACGTAATCAGGAATTTTGCTCTGGATGCTTCCCATGGGGTCTGATTGACATAGCCGTGTTCTGCGAGGACCAGGCTCCGCTCTGGACGTTTCCCACGGGGTTAGGATTGACATAAGCCGCGTTCCACATAACCAGGAATTTGCTCTGGATGCTTCCCACGGGGTTTGATTGACATAGCCGTGTTCTGCGAGGACCAGGCTCCGCTCTGGACGTTTCCCACGGGGTCAGGATTGACATAAGCCGTGCTCCACGTAACCAGGAATTTGCTCTGGATGCTGCCCACGGGGTTGGATTGACATAGCCCGTGTTCCACATGACCAGGAATTGGTTGACTTTATCCGCATTTCACGGAGTCGGGATTTGACTCTCGGTTATCTGTGCACCGCCGAGCCACGGAGCTGGGAACTGACGCGGTTCCGCTTTGCTTGATGTTGCGTCTGTTGTGATGAGACGAATGTTGGGATGATCTCCAGGCTGTCTGTGAACCGTCGAGATTTGGCTTCTTCTTTTGACGGAGCCTGGGGAGGGAAGTTGTGATGTCTTCTTTGTTTGCGCCCCTGGATTGTATACAGGGATTGATGCAACATCACCTAAGGCAAAAGTTTCATTTTATATATTTTCCTTTCCGTGATGCTCAATCATTTCAGCTTTTATATCGCGAAAGTCGCGATTGCCCCAATCATTTCGGCTATTTTTCGCTGTGCCCAATCATTTCGGCTATTTGTTTATTTTTATTCGCTGCTTTTTATTGCGAGTTGCTGAATCATTTCGGCTATTTAACATGCATACATTTTTACTTGCTGATTTGCAAGTTGCCCAATCATTTTGGCTATTTCATATGCATGTGTGGCTTGCTAGCTTTTCGCTGCGAGCTTGGGATTAGACACCGATTTCGGCATCAGCACCGCTACAACCGGGATATTGCCAGGAGCGAATCATCATTTACCTTCGTCGATGTCGAACAAAGGTGGCTTAGTAGACAGGGTTAGAATTCTGTCGACTAAGGCTTTTGACTTCATGAGCCGTAAAGGTCTCATAAAGGTATTTCTCCCTACGAGTCGTGAGGATCTCGTAGGTGCGTTTTCTCCCTAGGGATCGTGAGGATTCCCAAGTGTCTGGTCTCTTACAAGTCATAAGGATCTTACAAGAGCACTTTCTCCTTATAAGTCGAGATGACTTACAAGGGCTGTTCACTATGTAAACATATCCCTAGTCATGGATGGGACTTTGTTGGGGAAATGTTTATTCACGCCCATGGATTGTATACAAGGGTCAGCATTGAGCCGCTTGTAGGGCAGCATTGGAGGTTGTGGTGGCCGCTTAAGAACAGGTTCAGATCCATGTAGCTTAAGACTTTTGAATCTTATGAGCCGTGAGGGTCTCATAAGAGGGTTCTCCTTACGAGTCGTGAGGATCTCGCAAGTGTAATTTCTCCTTAGGAATCGTAGGGATCCCTAAGTGTGTTGTTCCCTTGTGAGTCGTAAGGATCTCACGCAGATGGTTTCTTCTCACAAGGTCGAGAGGACCTTGCAAGTGGCTTTTAACGAGATCACGCCCTTTCGGGTTTTCACAAAAACTCGCCGGTAGCCCTGCTGTTTTTACTCACGGAGCCCTTTCGGGTTTTCATCCGTGCCCATTTTGCTTATGGACATACCGTTTATTTTTATTTTTATTTTTTTGTGTCAGCCTTGGGATGCTACAGTCCACAGTAGTTTATCGACGTCTCGGTCAACAGCCAGTTTTAGGACATAGTGGTCCATTGTCAGTTTAAGGACGTTTCAATCCTTCGCCAATTTTAGAACATAGTAGTCCATTGTTAGTTTAATGACGTTTCGGTCCAAAAACCGGCTACTACTTATAGAGTTTGGGCTTAGGAAGATAGCGAGCGGACATAGGCATCATCATCTATCATTATCCTAGGCCATGGCTCGTCAAGCGTAGTATTTTTTCATGAAGCGACTGTTTATTGGCCTGAAAGGTCTTTCACCGTGCATGTCTATGAGTAGGTAGGCACCACCCTGGTAAACTTTATCTATGATATACGAGCCTTCATAGTTCGGCTCAAATTTTCCCCGCTTGGCACGATTGGGGATCATAGGTCTTTTGACCACTAACACGAATTCGCCTTGGCAAAATGTTCTCGGCCTAGTCAATCTTTCATATGAGCGAGTCATCTTCGGTTTATAAGCCTCCAGATTTTGTTGCGCCATGAGCTGGGTTTCCTCAAGGGCGTCGAGCTCCTCCAGCCGAAGGTGAGTATTTTCTTCGTCTGTTAGCTCGTAGTGAACAGCCACTCGTAGAGAGGGTAATTCTATCTCGAGGGGGAGTACCACTTCTGTGCCGAATACCAACGCGTACGGCGTTGTGTTCGTGGCCGTTTTGAACGTAGTTCGATATGCCCAGAGAGCTTCATGCAGTCTCTCGTGCCAGTCCTTATTATTTCGAGACACCGTCTTTTTCACGATCTTCGTCAAGGTCTTGTTGAAAGCCTCAGCTAGACCGTTAGCTCGAAGATTATAGACTGAAGAGTATCTTCGGTCTATGTTATGCTATTGTGCGAAGCGGCTGATCTTGTGGCTTCTATAGGCTGGCCTGTTATCGGAGATAATCCATCGCGGAGTGCCAAACCGATAAATGACGTGTGTCTTAAAGAAATGGAGGATATTCTCCGTCTTCACTTCCCTTAGCGGTACTGCTTCTGCCCATTTGGAGAAATAATCAGTTGTCGCCAAAATGAATCGATGTCCTCGGGATGATGCTAGTTCGATGGGGCCGATTATGTCAGTCTCCCGCATTTCGAATGGCCAGCTAGCCACTATCGGATGTAGTGGATTTGGATGCTGATGGATAAAGTCTCCGTGAATCTGGCATGAGTAGCATTGCTTCGCGTATTTGAGGCAGTCCTGAATCATTGTGGGCCAATAATAACTCATCGGTTTGATCTTCGGCTTCATCTTCGGCCCGACTTGGTGAGAACCGCAGAGTCCTTCGTGAGTTTCTTGGACGACTCTCCTTGCCTCTTCAGGTCCCAGGCATCTTAACCACAGAGAATCAAATGATCTCTTATACAGAGTATCATTAACGAAGGCAAAAGATAGAGCTCGTTTCATGAGCTGATGTCTTGACGATACATCCTCAGGTGTTCGATGGGATTTGAAGTAGTCTATAAAGACTTCTCTCCAATCTTCAGCATTTTCTTGGTCTTTTACTTGCAGAGCCATTTGCTCGGTCACTCGCTTTTCTTCGTACGACTCCGGAGATATTTCTGCCGGTGCAAGAACCCGATGGCTTTGCACAACGATCCTCACGTCATCAAGGTTTTCGTCGGCCAGCTCTTTAGCGAGCTTGGCTAATGCATCCGCCTTGCTATTTTCCACACGCGGTATGGTCTTCAGGGTGTAGGAAGGAATTTGAGTCAGCAGTTGCTGTACTCTCTCGCCGTACTTCACCAACTCTGGCTTGCACATTTGATAGTCGCCATTTACTTGACTAACAACCAGTTGGGGGAATCTCCGTATATGAAGAGGTTTTCAATTCCCATGTCGATAGCGATCTCGAGACCTGCTATCAAAGCTTCATATTCGGCTTGATTGTTCGTCCTCGGTTCCGTTAAGGAGAAGGCAAAGCGCATTATCCCTCCTCGTGGAGTCACGAAGATGAGGCCTACCCCTGATTTGATTATGGGGGTGCTTTGTTTGCGCTTCTTCATGGAAGATGCCCCATCGAAATAGAGTTCCCACCGGGTATCATTCTCTCTTCTTTTCCCGTCAATCGTGTCAAACGCGTGTTCGTCTGGCAATTCGCAGTTCAAGGGAGAGTCGGCAGGTATCGGATGCTCAACGAGGAAGTCGGCGATAGCCTGGCCTTTCACTGCCTTAAGAGGCCGATAAGTTATCGAGAACTCCATCAAGAGCATGGCCCATTTAGCGAGCCGCCCAGTCAATATGGCCTTTGACATCAAATACTTGAGAGGATCTACCTTTGATACGAGATGGACCTCATATGCCAACGCATAGTGTTTGAGCTTCGTTATTGTGAAGATCAATGCCAGGCAGTGTTTTTCAATAGGAGAGTAATTGCTTTCTGCCCTCAGAAAAACTCGACTCAGATAATAAAGGGCTCTCTCTTTCCCTTGGTCATTCTCTTGTGCCCACAGCGTGCCTAAAGAACCTTCGAGGGCTGTTGTGTATAAGATGAGAGGCTTTCCCTTGACTGGAGTGGTTAGTACCGACGGGTTCTGCAGGTATTGCTTGATTTCGTCCAGTGCGCTTTGGCATTTGCGATCCCAGACGAAAGGAGTCCCTTTCTTCATCAAGTGACTGTAGGGGTGGCACTTGCCGGAGAGATTGGCTATAAATCGCCGGATATACGCCAGCTTCCCCTGGAGAGACCGTAGTTGCTTGAGAGTCCTCGGCGGTGGCATTTACATAATCGCCTTGATCTTTGACAGGTTTATCTCGATGTCTCGGTGTCGGACGATGAATCCCAGGAACTTTCCTGAGGACACTCCGAACGCGTATTTGAGAGGGTTCATCTTCAAGTTGTATTTTCGAAGGCGCTGAAATAAGATCTTAAGATGCTCTAAATGTTCCTCGTATGATTTGCTTTTAACTACGATGTCGTCGATATAGCATTCGACGATTTCATGTATGAGGTCATCGAAAATCTTCTCTGATAGGTAGCACTGGCGTTCTTTAGACCGAATGGCATCACCTTGTAACAGAATATATCCAAAAGGGTCCGGAAAGCGGTATGCTTCTGGTCCTCAGGATGCATCTTTATCTGATTGTATCCTGACGAGCCGTCCATGAAGGAGAAGACTTCATGAGTGGATGTGTTATCTATCATCAGCTCAGTGACTGGTACTTGAAAGTCGTCCTTCGAGAAGGCTTTATTGAGATCCCGAAAGTCCACACATATGCGCACCGTTCCATTTTTCTTCATCACCGGGACAATGTTGGCGATCCAATCAGGATATTGAACCTCTTGGATAAAACCGGAGTCGATTAGTTTCTTGACCTTGGCATTGATGCTCATCTCAAGCTCGAGCCGCATTCTTCTCGGTGCTTGTTTGATCGGCTTGGCGTCCGGAGATATTGCCAATTTGTGTATAGCAATCTCTGGATCTAGTCCTGGCATCTCGGAATAGTTCCATGCGAAGCAATTGTTCCTTTCCGAAAGACGGCGCGACGCAAGGATGTCTTGCCTGAGATTCGGGGCAGATGCTATTTGGTTTTATCCGTCCACCTCTCCGAAGATGCCAAGTTGATTTATGGCACCGTGTATCGGAGATTTAGACGGATGCAGCCGATGTAGCAGACTTCGTCAGATTCCCCCTCGCTTGAGGGGTTTTTGATTGTGGGGACGCTCTTCCCTGCAAGCGCAAGCCCCTGCAGTTAATTACGCTACCGCATAGCGGTAACAACTTTCTCCTTCTCCAGAATTTCACTTCGTGTCGTGTGTGTTTGTTTTGTTTGTGGTTGCCCGTGGATTGTATACGGAGACTAATTTATGTCGTCGCCCGTAGGACGTGGATTAGTCCAAATCCGTATTTTCTTAGATTTGGGTTTGGGGTTTTGGTTTGAGGATACGTTAGCCGTATTTGAGGCTAAGATCAACTCAAACGTTTGTTAAGGATACGTTAGTCCAATTTTAGACTAAGATCAACTTAACGGGATCGTTTAGATCCGACAAAAGAGCATTTGGAGGCTCTATTGTTCCAGTTTAGGGACGTAGTGGTCCATTGTATGTATGGCCATCGGGACCCATCACCTCTCTGACGACGTTGAGGGATTACAACGACAGATGTCAGAGGAGTTCAGAGATGTACCCTTGAACCAAAGTTGATTGGGGGATCTATAATCCAATTTGGGACTAAAGTCTGTTTGAAGGTTTAAGGATACGTTAGCTATGTTTTAGGCTAAGATCAACTTAAACGGGATCGTTTAGATCCGACAAAAGAGCATTTGGGGGCTCTATTGTTCCAGTTTAGGGACATAGTGGTCCATTGCCAGTTTAGGGACATGGGGGTCCATTTAATATGTGGCCGTTGGGACCCGTCACCTCTCTGACGTCGTTGAAGGATTACAACGATAGGTGTCAGAGGAGTTCAAAGATGTACCCTTGATGTAAATTGATTTAAGAGAGCAGCCGTGCTCAGTCAATTTAATTTGAGGACTTATGGCCATGATTGGGCTAAGTCCAGTTGAGAATATTCAACGTTTTTCTTGATCTTTGGCCTATTAGGCCTGTGCTAGGGCTCTGCCCATGTTTAATATGCAGTGCATTTTATTTTGGCCTGCTAGGCCTTTCTGATTTGGTTTATGCCCCTTTATAAATGGTGCAGAGCATCTGTTTGGGCTCTGCCCTTCTTTAAAATAATACAATGCATTTAATTTGGCCTGTTAGGCCTCTTTTAATTGGGCTTGGCCCTTCTGTAAATAATACAGTGCATTAATCATCTGACAGTGACTTGTCAGGCGCTTTGCACCAATTATTGAGCGCAAGCGCATATGGAGGTGACACGTGTCACGCTCTGTTGAGCGCAAGCGCAACAGCGCAGTGCGCTGCGCTGTTGCGCCGCTGACACGTGGCGCTCTCTGGTGGCTTGCGCCAACCCAAGAGCGCAACAGTGCAGTTTTTGCAAGTGCAAGGCACTGTTTCAATAACTTGATCCAATTTTGGATTCAAGAAAAGAATCGTTAAGATTCCAGAACCAATGGTTCATAAAAAAGTGCAAGGCACTGTTATTATTTTTATTTATTGAAGATCATTGATCTTGTACTTAGATCAATGATCTATTCAGAAGAAATTCTTCTTCTTTTTTATTTATAAAGGTGTTTACCTTTTCTCTTCTTGAGTTCTTTCTCAAAATTCTTGATGATGTCGATGTTGATGTTGTTCATGCCCTCTGAATTGGGGTCTAGGGGCCTTTATATAGTGTCTATTAATTAGTTAAATTTGTTAAAGAGATCTTTCTCTGAGTGATTTGAGGAATTTCCCCCACCGTTGGATCTTTGATTCAAGGGCTTCTGTTTTACAGAAGTCAATCTTTTTGTTTTAACAAGAACAGAAAGATCTTACTAGAATTTTAAATCTGTTTGGCGCAAACGCCCCAGCGCTTGACACGTGTCGCGCAGCGCACAGCGCAGCGCCACTGCGTTTGACACGTGTCGCGCAGCGCACAGCGCAGCGCAGCTGCACTTGCGCAACTGCGCTGACACATGTCGCGCAGCGCAGCGCTTGCGCAACTGCGCTGACACGTGTCGTGCAGCGCACAGCGCAGCGCAGCGGTGCTTGCGCAACTGCGCTGACACGTATCACGCAGGCAGCGCTTGCGCAACTGCGCTGACACGTGTCGCGCAGCGCGGCGCTTGCGCAACTGAAGCGTTACTTCCTTTAATTTTTGTTTTAAATAGAGGTTTGCTCTGATTGGGCGCACTGCCTTGGGCACTGCGCTCCCTGCGCTGGCGTGCCTGATTTTGACACGTGGCGCTCTGCGCACAGTGCAGGGGATCTGAATCGTTGCTTCATTTATTAAAATTTAAATTTTCAAAGTAGAGCTTTGCTCTGATTGGGGGGAATCAGAAGCGTTGCTTCATTTCGCGCCTTGGAATTTGAACAGAGCTTTACTCTGATTGGGGTAAACATCAATCTTTATGCTGCATGAGCACGTCCTTTAGCGTAGCCACCCTTCCTTCAGACAACAGCTCACCGACGAATGTCGACCGCGGGTCACTTGCCGTCCCTAAATCAATTTTCTTGAGGTTATCTGCAGTAGTATGTATTCCATCTTCCAGCTCTTTGGCGCCGTGGAAACTCTAAGATCACCTCGCTATCGTCGATTTCGAAGCACCATGGGAGGTCATCTACATTCTCGGGCTCTTCTTCTGACAGCGTTATCACATGGCAGGTACGAGATCGCTTCCAAGACCGATATTGATCTGGCTCCATTCTCACTGCATACATGGCTTTTGGCTCATGCTTGTGTGGCGGGCTTATCCTTTAACTGCTGGATAGAGCGAACATGCCTTGTTGATATTGGTCTTCGACCCAGTTCTTGAAGGTGAAGCAGTCTTCGAGAGGATATCCTATTGCTCGGTGATAAGAGCAATAGTCTGGGTGAGAGACCTCGCTCGCTTGCTTGGGCTGCTTGGACTCCGGGAGTGTCATCATCTGATGCTTTACGACAAGATTGAATATCTTCTTTGTCTTATCTTGGGAAAAGAATATTCCCGACCAATCTTCTTTATAAGGGACGGATCTCGGCTGCTCAACTCTTGTTCGCGTGGCTTCTTAGACCCGCTTGGCTGCTGTCGAACGTTTTTTCCGTTCTTTGGTTTATTTTTGCCTCTGCTCCGGGTCTTTTGTATAACGGGCTGGCGACGAGGAGCATTGTCATTCTTCGTGGCCTGTTGAAGGAGGCGCTGCGTCCTGGATTTCTCGTAAATGGCCATTTCACGGTTATGGTCATTCCGGACCTTTTGACTCACTTCCCTGATTAGTTTGTCCATCCGTTCTTCAAACGACAGACTCGGCATTTTGATGGCAGGACCTTGTTTTGGTTCAGGGTCAGCGTCTTTTAACAGAACGTCTCCTTCTTCATCAAAGTCATGTATGACATAGCTGCCATGGACTCGCTCCCGTTTTTTGGATTGAATATATCCAAACCCGATCATTTCCATTCTCCCATTGGGCAACTTTTGCTGAGTTCCGGGGACGTCCCAAATCCTGTTGTAGAACCGAGCTTGTCGAGCGGTCTGTTTGAAGGGTACACCTTGGCGCCTCAATAGCCTTTTCAAGCCTCCTGTGTAATATCTAGACAAACGGATGTGCTGAAGCCTATCAAGTGTAGAATCCGCACCATGCCAAATTTCTTTCTCCACTTTGGTTTCTGTGGATTGATAAAAGAGGATCGCCTTTTCATCTCTTCGCCTGGGAGGGACGTAGAATGTCTGCAATTCTCCCATAATATATGTATCAAGCGCGTCAAGCTCTTTGTAATGTTCTTGCGGAACCATGGCGATTTGCAAACTTTGATTATCGCCAGCGGAGGCTTGTATTGACGGCCGAGCGGAAAATACGTCATTGACTTCATCTTCGGAGTCGCTGCCGAAGATCAACATAGAGGTGGATGGTCCTGACTTGTTGCATTGGGGTGGCCCTGAATAAACTATCTCTTCCTCCTCCTCGGTATCACTCCCGAAGACCGGAATAGTGGTGATAGCTTTGTTCTTCGGTTTGTAACATCTTTCTGTGTCCTCAAAATCCGGTAAGAAGTATTTTGCATCTTCGTACTTTCAAACTTCATTCACGGAGAATGGGTTCAACTCCCCCGTCACAGTGTACTCGAGACCATCCTTGAAATACTTCATATACTGATGTTGTGTAGAAGGGATGATGTTGTACTCGTGTAGCCAAGGCCTGCCGAGCAAAGCGTTGTAGCAAGTCTTGGCGTCAATGACATGAAACTTGATGTCTGTAACAAGCAACCCAAAGCGTAGTGTCAATATTACAGACCCAAGCGTCTGTGATGACTAGGAGTCAAACTCGGAGATGGTGATTTTATCATGAGCAAGGTGCTGAACGCTCATGCAGATTTCCTTCAACACTCTCACATTGAGGAGATTGACGGAGGACCCATTATCAACCAGGATTTTGCCTATCTTGATATCATGACAATATCCGGAGACATAAAGGGGACGGTTATGCTCACACGTCCCGGGGAGGAGATCTTCATCGTCGAAGGTGATATCGGCTGTGTACACTTCTTCCAGCTCGTCCTTCATCTTTTCTTCGGCAAGGAAAGCTTGGAATTGCTCGGGCTCTTGCAGTGCCTTGATCAAAGAATCTCTTGCTTCTTTTGACAGCAAAAGGGCATCGAGAATGCTGAGCTGGGAGGGTATCGTCCTCAAATGTGCCAGAACGTTGTAGTCCACCTTGTTTTTCTTTGGCGGGTCCTTGGCTGTCAGCACTTTGACGACTTGGTCTTCTAGGGCGATATCCTCAGGGACCTTTTCTTTTCCTTTATCCTTTTTGTTTGAAGCCTGGTTGGCGGGTCCGAGATTCTTTTCAGGTAGCGTGCAATTGCGAAGCTGAATGTTTCCACAGGTCTTCGGTTCTTCCTCCTTTCCCGAGGTGGATTCTTTAAAGAGAGGGCCAAGAGTCATTTCTTCGTCAGAGTCGCTCCTGAAGGTGAGAACATGCAATTCCCCAGCGTTGACCATGTGACAGTTACCGGTAGTTCTTTTACGCTCCTCGGTCGTATTTCTTTGCTCCCGACGAGTTTTGCGTTTCATCCGCTTGAAATGTTGCCGGTGAGCAATATATCCCTGCCACCATCTTTTAAAAGCGTTGCACTCTTCGGTGGGGTGCGCAATCTTTCGATGATATAAGCAGTAGCTAGGATGTATTTCCGCTTCACCAAGAGTGTTTCCTTCGGAGGGTGGCAGCTTCATTCCCATCAATATGGCTTTGAAGAACCTCTTCCTCGTCTTGAACCTACTTTTATTTGCGGCGGATGTACTTTGCTCTGGCGGGAGTGTTTCATCCCTTTCGTCCAGTCACCGATGTTTGGATTTTTCAAATATGGCCATCTCACGCTCTCGAGCAGCTTTGCTTTTAAGAAGAGCTTCGTCCAGGAATGCATCAATCATTTCGTCTGATGGCTCTAGAAGTTCTGTCTTAGGATCTGCCCCTAGTTTCTCTGTGTAAGGAGCTTCTTCATTATCTATCGATGAGTGAGAGATCACATGGAAACTTACCACATAATCTTCAGATTCATCCGACGAGACTTCTCCATTGTCATCATCTCCATTCTCAAGGACATGACTGAGAAATTCTTGGAGTGTGACTGGAGTCCGCGCTTTTTGATTATATTCTTCCAACGCGTCAATCTGTTTTTGCAGGTCCGTGGGCTTGTCACCAGGCTTCACGGGTTTTTAGGTCTTCTTCTTCTTCTTCGAAGACTTTGATGGCTGGGTGTGAGCACTTTGAATATCACCACCAATTTTTGGAGTTGGGTGCGGCTTCAGCATTCCCTCGATGATCTCGGGTTCCAGTGGATTCTTCCACCTGATTGCCGGGCATGTGTGGAGATCCTTCGGCATTCTTTTCGTCTTGGCTGAAAGAGCGACCTCTCATGGAGCTTCTTCTATGAAAGAACATGATTCCCAGGTGTGTTCGTCTTCTTGGGAGCATGTGGCTGTGGTGGGTTCACCTTCCAATTCTCAGACAGGGCAAATTTGCCTTGTTGGTATTGATGTTCAATCCAGCCTTTAAAAACGAAGCAATCCTCAATTGGATGGCTTACCGTTTGATGGTAGGGGCAATAGTTGGGACTATTAGCCTCAACGGGTTGCAACGGTCGTTTTTGATTCGGCAGATTGATGAGCTTGTTGCGCACCGCTAGTTCGAACAATCTCTTCGTTTTGTCCCGGGGAAACGAATAAAGGCACTTCATCTTCTCATTATAGAATTGCCGCCTCTCGTCTAGGCGATCAATTAATTTTGGGCCATGGGGCTACTGTTGAGTATTTGCAACGAAGGTCGCTTTCCCATTGCCCTTTTCGTTCCATGGCTCTGGCTTTGGAGGAGACGGTCTATGACCCATCTGGTCCATTTGGGCCAGTTTGTCGATCAAGGCTTGGAACGTGGTCGGCTTGAAGATCATGAATTGGGAAATAGTTGCCTGAGGGTCTAGAGTGCCCACGAACATGCCCACTGCCGGCGCTTCCTCGATGCGCTGCTCACATTTTGACCATAAATTTCGCCACCGTATTGCGTAATGTACCCAAGTTTTGCCTGGTTTCACCCTGGCATTAATTAATGCGGAAATTGGGGTACGCTCGCTAGCGCTCGCGAATCTCTGCATAAACAGCAGTTCCATCTCCACAAATGTCTTGACAGAGTCGTTTGGAAGTTCAGAATACCACTCGAATGCCGTCTCCGATAAGCTACCAACAAACTGGCGGAGCAGAAGTTTATCATCATCCGCGGTGTTTCCGCACAAGGCTCTGAATTGAGTGACATGCTAATGTGGATTCCCCGTCCCTTTATATACGTGGAATTTAGGGATCGTATATCCCGGCGGGTACCTTATTTGGTCATACCAGCCTGGATAAGTTCGTCCAGTCTTAACGATCTGTCCAGACGCTTCGTTTGCCTGGTGAGCTCGTATTTGCTGAGCAATGTAATCATCCAGAGCGGCCTTGGAGATGGTCTCCTCTTTGGCTGCTGAAAGAGCCTGAGGAGAGTTTGATGTTTCACCTCTGTCGTCTTCAATGATGATCGAGGGGTCTTCGGCTGGAGGTTTCGGCTGTAACATCATCCCAGCCATGTCTTGGAACAAAAGAGCCATTCGTTTTATATTGGTTGCCTGCTTCGCAGCCTCTTTTTCTTTCCTCTCGAGCATTCTTCGGAGGAATTCGGTATCAGTTTCTTGTTCCTGACGTTGCTCCAAGGTCTCTAGATTTTCTTTTGGCCCAGTGAGTGTGGCCATTGCAGTCAGCATCTCCTGAAGTTTCTGCTGCTGTTGTTCCTGAGCCTTCGTTATCGATCGGGTAAGCGGTCGATGACCCGTAGAAGCACGGCTTTCTTCTTTTCTGGAAGCCATATAAACGGTATGTATTACCATGCCCCCATACTTGGGGCGTTTAGATTCGACATCCTTGCGGCTTGCCGCATTCACGGGGGCTTTCTCTGACCTCGTTCTTTTATGAGCAGTTGAAGTCGAAGGGGTCGTTGCAGCGGGCACCCAGACGGATGACGTCTTCTGTGGTACCACGAGATGGCTCTTTTCTTGCTGACTTTTGAGCTTCTTTGGCCGGCGAGAGTAATCCTGGTTAATCACTGATTCTTGGACCTGTCGCCAGACTTTATAAATTTTGGAGGACAGCCGCTGAGGGGGCTGCTCCAGCTTATTTTCTGTAGTAATCTCCATAAGTGGAGGAGATTTCTTCAGCACGGCGGTCGGAGCGTTCTTGCGAACCCTCCTAAGCGGTTCAAAGTTTTTCCCAGTTGGAACAGCAGCATCGATTCCACCATGGGAGCTGGCAGAGTTAGTCCAGAAGGGGAGCTGCCCCCAGCCTTCCTTACTCGGCGCCAGTGGCGACGCCGAGCATGTCATGCGGATGGGATTGTCTCAGCTGTAGGGGTGACTTCGTCATGCCCCCTGTGTTGGCGAAGGGTTGTCGTCGGCGTCAGCCTCTTAAAGACCGATGCCCGTTGAGAAGCAATGTTTAATCTGCCAAAGACAGACCTCTGGGCAGGGGAAGCAGCTTTGGGGACTTCGCCTGGAACAGGAGCCGGAATGGCCAGTCTTGTGAAGACTGACTTGGCAGAAGAAGCTTCTCTGATGATTTCGTCCGCTTGAGCCGGGATGGCTATCCGATTAAGGATGGCTGCTTCAGGTATCACGGGCTTGTTAGCGTTCTGGCCCAGTCTGCTGAAAACTGAGGCAGTGGAGTTGGGCGACCCGTTGAAAGGGGCCGCGGTAGTGGTAAGTCGATCAAAGACCGACTTCTTTGGGGCTTCTTGCGGCAGTATCGGGGAATTGAAGCTCATGGGTGGGATCATAGTCCCAAAGAACGGCCCAGTGGTGACCTGAGTTACTTGGTCCACCGGCAGCGTGAACAGGAAGGCAGCCTGGGGCCCGTAAGTTACACCTCCAGATGAGGCGGAACGGGATTTGCAGTTGCAGCTAATGCATTTTGTACAGGTAGAAGCCATTGATCTTTCGTTTTCTGCATGGAGCAAGACACCAAATCTTAGTACCTCGAATCCAAGGGCAACCATAGCAAACCACGATTCGTTCGCGAACACGACACACGAAGTGTGGAGTGGAAAGAGGAAAATGTCCCACCGGGCTTGTCAGAATCTGTTCCCCACCAAAAATCGGAGACGCGATAAACGTCTCGCCTGAATTTCGGGGCAGATGCTAATTGGTGCTATCCGTCCACCTCTCCGAAGATACCAAGTTGATTTATGACACTACGTATCGAAGGTTTAAACGGATGCGGCCGATGTAGCAGACTTCGTCAGATTCCCCCTCATTTTAGGGGTTTTTTATTGTGGGGCGCTCTTCCCTGTAGGCGCAAGCCCCTGCAGTTAATTACGCTACTGCACCGTGGAAACAACTTTCTCCTTCTCCAGATGGTCACTTCATGTCGTGGGTGTTTGTTTTGTTTTTGGTTGCCCGTGGATTGTATACGGAGACTAATTTATGTCGTCGCCCGTAGGGCGTGGATTAGTCCAAATCCGTATTTTCTTAGATTTGGGTTTAGGGGTTGGGTTTAAGGATACGTTAGTCTCATTTGAGACTAAGATCAACTTAAACGTTTTTTAAAGATACGTTAGTCTAATTTTTAGGCTAAGATCAACTTAACGGGATCGTTTAGATCCAACAAGAGAGCAATTGGGCTCTGTTGTTTAGTTTAGGGACATTGCGGTCAATTGTTAGTTTAAGGACATTACGGTCCAAGGTTAAGGACATCATAGTCTGTGGGTTTAAAGGGACCCCACAGTCCGAGGTTAAGGACATCATAGTCTATGAGTTTATGGACCCCACAATCCAGTTTAAAGACGTCATAGTCAGTGAAATGTATGGTTGTCGGGACCCGTCACCTCTCTGAGGACGTTGAAGGATAACAACGAGAAATATCATAGGAGTTCAGAGATGTACCCTTGAATAGTTAAATCTGAATTGAGGACTTATGGCTAATATGGGCTAAGTCCAATTAAGTTTGAAATGTTGGCCCTTTGTTGGACTATTAAACATTTGTCTGGGTTCAACCCCCCCCCCCCCAATTATTTGGCAATGTTAAACAGGGGTTTTGACAATATTTTATCTTTTGTTGAGTGCTGAGCACTCATAAGCCATATAGGATGATCAATTTTGGAAGACAAGGATGTACATAAGACTCAGTAAAAAGAGAAGTCTTGCCTCAGAAGGACTTAGCCAATTTAGGCTAGGATTGATTTGAATATAGTGTTAAACACTAACATATATTTGATGGTCACGTGTTCCCATGTGATGCGCTGAAAATAGTGTTAAACACTAAGGACAAAACGCTCAAAATAGTGTTAAACACTAAAATTGGATTGACCACGTGGGGCCATGTGAGGCCTCTGAAGGTGGGGACCAGTCTTCCTTTGTTTTGTTCTCAGGGTATTCAAAGGTGTCAAACACTTAAGTCTTCACAGCCATCACGTGTGGGCACGTGATGGGCACCCATGCATTGATTTATTAAAGTGTTTACTAGGGGTCACGTGGGGACACGTGAGGGCGCCAAAAATCAATTATGTCTTTGGTTTTGTTCCCTTTATTTTGAGAGTCACGTGGGAACACGTGAGGCATTGCCTCCAAGTTTTTCTTTCTCATTTTAAGGGATCTGTTTCAGAGGGTCACGTGGGAGTACGTGACCTAGTTTTGTTCCTTCTTTTCTGATCATTGAGGATCGGGGTCACGTGTCACCACGTGACCAAGTTCTTTACGTGCATAGGGAGCTTTAAGTCTCTTGTTTTAAGAATTAAATTCTCTGGTAGGGTTAAACCCTAATTCTGTTTTAGAGGAATTAAATTCCTATGTATGTGGAAGAATTAAATTCTTATGTAGGGTTAAACCCTAATTTCATTTAGAGAAATTAAATTCTTATGAATTTGGGGAGAATTGAATTCTCATGCAGGGTTGAACCCTAGTTTTATTTGGAGGAATTAAATTCCTATGAAATTGAGAGAATTAAATTCTCATATAGGGTTAAACCCTAATTTTATTTAGAGGAATTAAATTCCTATGAATTTGGGAGAATTAAATTCTCTAAACTCAATTTTCCCTCTAAGTTTTGGATCTGCATGGCAGAATCTCCCCGATGAGAATTAAATTCTCAACTTATGGAGAGATTTGCTTCTGCGGATCTTCAACCAGAGGAAGAACTAAGTTCTTATTCAGAAGAGTTAAACTCTTAGATTGAGAATTAAATTCTCCTTTTGTTTTATGGAGCTTAGATCTCTTTCCCCTTTCTCACCTAAGGTTTCTTTTCTTGAGAATTAAATTCTCCTCTCTTTTCTCTCTGTTGTTGTTTTTTCTCCAAAAAATCAAGATTCCAAAAGATCTCTTCTCTTCTCTTCTTGGCTCCTATTTATAGGAGAAAGAAAAGAATCAATTTGTTTAGTGAATCTTTCATTGAAAGATTTTGGTTGTTTTTGTAACTAACATGATCTTTTAGATCACTCAGTGAATTTTATTCACCATTGGATTTATAATCCAGAAGATATTCTGTTTGTTATTCTTGGTGAATTTTAGGGAAATCTTTCCTTGTATAAAATCTTTCCATAAATTGGTGATTTTTAATCACCATTGGATTTTTAATCCAACTATGTTCTATTTTACAGAGCACCATCTTTTTTGTTTGGAAAGATTTAAAGAAATATTTTCCCAGTTAGGGTCTTTGATTTCCCTTAATTAGAATTTAATTCTATTAATTCAGAAGGATTTTAAATGTCTATCATGTGTTGGCACGTAATCCATTTATTTGATTATTAAATAGAATTTAATTCTATTGATTAAAGAGCTTAGGAGCCCATCACGTGTTGACACGTGACCAGAATTTAATTCTGTTTTTTAGGGAGCTGAGGAATCATCATGTGTCAGCACGTGACCCTTGGTCACGTGTGAGCACGTGACGCCCCATTGGGGTTATTTTCCTTGCTGTTTTGTTATATTTTTGTTTGACTAGAATTTAATTATATAAAGCAGAGATCACAGGAACCTATCACGTGTCAGCACGTGACCCTTGGTCACGTGTGAGCACGTGGTACCCCATTAGGGTATTTCCTGATATTTTATCAGGGAACAGTACTTACAGGAAATGCAAATACTCCAAGTATATATTAACTTTTAAACAAATTTTTGTATACTAAAATTGGAGTGGTTACACCTTACATTTCTAAGCTTTTGAATCTATCCTAACCCTTCCTTTTATTTCAAGGTTATGGATTCCCCGAACAACACGAGCACCAACGTGAATGGAAACACTCCATCTCCTCTACCACCACCACCTACCGTAGCAGCTCCTATCAATGAGCAGACGATATTGCTTAAGGCAATCAAGAGCCTCTTGGAGGGTCAGCTGCAGCAGACTGCTATCCTCTTGCACCGTCCAGAGACTGAGGCACCCGGAGTCAAACAATTCCGGGTATTGCACCCTAAGAACTTTTCTGGGAAAGAGAGCCCACTAGAGGTAGAGGAATGGGCTCAGTCTATAGAAGATGACCTGGCAGCAGTACAAGTGCCAGAGATTTCTTGGGTGAGAGTTGCGAAGCTGCAACTCGCAGACAACGCCAAAGTATGGTGGAAAGCTGAACAAAGCCATCTTGCCCAGCTGATTGAATGGAAGACTTTTTGCGACATGTTCGACGCGAAATACTTCCCTGAGACTGCCCGTTTTGACATAGAACAGCAGTTCATCCACTTATAGTAAGGTTCAATGTGGAACAAATCTGTGGATGAATATGATGCTGAGTTTACCATGCTCAGCAAGTTCGCTGCACACCTCATCTCGACTGCTGAGATCCGGGCAAGAAGATTTCAGCAAGGGTTGGACCCGGAGATTCAAGTTGCACTAGCTACAGGGGATTTCCCAACCCATGATCTTACGCCGAAGGCTGCCCGACGATATGAGGCAGTACTGAAGAAGAAGGGAAGACCCCAGACTGCTGGTGTGAAGCGCCCTGCCACCCAAATGGTAAGAGGAGCCTCTTCCATACCAACTTTTGCACCTAGGAGACCGGAAGTAACATTTAACCGGCCAAGTCCGGATTTTTGCTTCGACTGCAAGATAGATGGACACCTGGTAAAAGACTATAGGCGTGCAAACGGCATGTGCTTAGTTTGTAGAGCATCCACTCATGATATTGGAACATGTCCTCATAGACGCAACCCAGTTCCAGCACACATCACCTTTCCGCAGCGGCCATCTATTCAGGCTCTTCAACTCGTCTTTCCCTACCAGCTCCACCTTCTCGTGGACCTCCTGCACAACCTCCTCATCGGTTCCACCAGACAATGAGGAATATGCCTCAAAAGCAGATAAACATGCCCTAAGGACAGAGGAATGTGCCTCCAGCTAGGAGGAATGTACCCCGGCATCAGGCTTTCACTTTACGGTCGTAGAAGCCGAAGCTATAAGTCAGGGTAACACTGGTAATCCTTCTTCTTTCAAAACCCTTGCATCTTTTCGTTCTTTCAAACAATTTTTTCATGCACTTTCAGTAGTTCTTTCACCACCATCAAATTTTCTAGAATCTGTTACAACTTTCTTCTATAAATTTCAAGAACGAAATTTTTATAAGGAGGGTAGAATGTAACAACCCTGAATTTTCTATACAAAATTTTTCTTCTTAAAGTACAGAAAGGATTTTGCAAGTCTGAGCACAATTTAAAAGTTATACTTGCATAAGAACAGCAAGAAATAACTTGTAGCTCATTAGTAAAGCCTTGCACTATTGTGACGTAGCCCCTGTGTTCGAATCCCATCAGCCACATATTATTTTTTTCTGAATTTTTCTTTTAAAATTTTTGGAAGCCCAAAAGTTTACACGTGCAATACACATAAAAATGAAAAGACAGAAAAAAAATAAACATGTGCAAAATGTTATATACAGCGAATAGGACACGTGGCTTCAATCTGACGGTCCTCTCCTCAAGTTTGGCCGGCGAGATGAGCCCTTGGGCCGGCGACATTGGGTCCCCCGTAGGGAAAAGTCCCCATTCTTTGCACACTAAACCTTTGGCCTACCCCCTTTACCCCCATTGTAGGTTGTTTTTCGTCACCTCATTGAGATGGGAATACGCGCACGCTTGTCAGGCGGATTACGGATTCCCCCTGCCTAGGGTAGACTGGAGTTTATTGATTGTGGGGATCCGAATCTCCAGCAACTGCGGACTAAGTTGCCGTTAATTACCTCTCGCCTTTGGAGCGAGGGAACCTCCAATTGACGGGTCAAACAGGTTATGCGAACTCAATGTGCGGTGTTGTGTTTTGAAGGGGTTTCGGATATATCGGGGGTCTCGCAGAGTTTACAGGGGTCCCGCTACCCAGCTAGCGAGTTGGGGGTCAAGGGGGCTAGCAGCCCCTTACGGAGTGCGGGTCAGCGCCTCGTTAGAAATTTTTTTCTAACGGGGACAGTGTTGTGGAGTGTGTGTGTATATAAAAAATAAGGAAGAATAGCATCCAAAGGACGCGTGGGTGCCAGCGCGTCACATGCCTAGCACGCGAGCGCTGGACGCCCCACGTGCTTGGCACACGAGCGCTGGGCGCCGGCGCCCTACGTGCTAGGCACGCGTGCACTGGGCGCCAGCAAGAAAAGGGATTTGGTCCCTGCACTAGGAGTTGAACTCCTGGCAAAAAGGACAAAGGGGCTTAGCCCCTGCACTAGAAGTTGTACTCCAAAAAGAAGGATTTATCATTTTATATATATATATATATATATATATATATATTGAGGAGTTAAAATCCTAAGATATTTTCGGAGCTGATGAAAGGGGACCCCTTTCTTCTTCCTTGGGCCCTGGATCTTCCCCAAAATTGGGGTTTTGGAGGTGGGTCTCCTTCTTCCTCCTCTCTATCGGCTGGATCTTGGAGAAAAGAGGGTGAGATTTTAAAAATCTCCCCTTTTGGAGATTTGATGGAAGACATGTGTTCCCTTTCAAGGGTTTTGTGGTGAAAAACTATTTCTTTTTAGAAAAAGAAGAGTAAAATTCTTGATTTAATTCAGAAAAGAGGAAGAAGGTTTAGAACCTTGAGGAAGGAAAAGGAGACACAAAAATCCTAGAGTTTGAGAGAATGAAAAGTTTTTTTTTAATTTCATCATCATGTTGTCTTTTATAGGCTTACAAATTTACATATAACCCATTGGGCTTTACAAAATGGTATTTTGTCCATTCCATGCCTTATGTGCTCATTTCTTTTGCACATGAGCCGTCACGCCCCGCTTTCCAGAGTGCGCTAAGATAGGCACATGACAGAGCTAACCATGCTACCTGTGGATAGGAAACATCCCTCCACAGTCACATTACGGCTGTCTATAAGATATCAAGAACAGTAGAAATAAAATAAACTATCTAGTACATGTCCATAAGCCAGAGTGAACGAGTCAAGAAATAATATGCGCAAGCAATAGATCCAATGAGCAATAACATCTGGAAAGTAAATATAATTAAACTGGATACTAACTGGATACTAACAGGATCCTCAATGCTATGCCTGATGGCGGAAATACTCCTGATCAGCCTGCGACAAAGGAAGAGGATCTGGGTCATGCAAAACCCAGACGTCAGTGCGTCATAATATCAATAATAATATAATCAGGGGGTAACAAGTCATGCAGGCATGAGTATGAACAGTAATAAAAGTATAACAGTAACACGAATAAGAAACAGTGAAGGGTATAAGCACATGTGACGTGCGGTGAGTAATCTAAACTGTGCTACTGGGTTATCTATTCTAAAGTCTTTGAAATCAATTAATGTAATCCTCATCGTAACCCATCGGTGATTATTCCTTAATGCCCAGAAAAACGGCAAACAATATGATATTCCGTAACGCTCGGAAAAACGGCAAACAATAGGTATTCCGTAACGCCCGGAAAAAACGGCAAACAATAGGTATTCCGTAACGCCCGGAAAAATGGCAAACAATAGGTATTTCGTAACGCCCGGAAAAACGGCAAACAATATGATAGCCCTTTGATTTACGTTCGGTTACATTCTTGATTTCCTCATACCCCCAAGTTATGTGTTCAAGTCAGGTATTGATAAATCTGAAGCTAATGCCAGCACAGGATCAAGCAGGAACAGATTTGTCTATACAGACAACAGGATATGTCTATCGGGACAACATGTCAGGATTGTCGGCATTAGAAAAAGAATCAGGTAACAGTCAAGTAGTGGTATATCAGGTCATGTCAGGCTGTGTACATGTATCAAGTCATGTCAAGTAGTAGTGTGTCAGGTCATGTTAGATAGTGTACATGCGTCAAGCGGATGCTCATAATAAACAGTAGCAAGTACGGAATCACGGTACAAGTACGGATGTACGATAAAAGTATGGATGCATAAATATTTATCAGGGTTTACATCATGGCTATGTAGGATGCACAATATCAAGCATGGGGTACTAATAAAAACAATAATATGAAATAATGTGACATGGAATGCAAATAGGTACACAATTAATGGTATGGATGCACAAATATCGATTAGGGTTACATTTATAGTTCCAAGACTAAATGGGGTGCGCATTATTAAGTATGGGGTGTTACTACAATAATAATATGAATTAATGTGATCTATAAATGCAGTTATATATATTTTAAATGATATGGATTTAAACGGGTATCCGAAAATAGTAAACTTTTAGTATGGATGTACAATGTGATAAACGGGTAACATTTTACTCATATGGATGCATAATAATATACCCAGCATGTAGCAAGATGAATTAGCATGCGAATAGATATGTAAATAGTGATATAATAATATTAACATCGATAACATATTCAAACCGATTAATAACTATAAAAGTGGTATTAATTAACCATGCACAAGAAAGTTCCGTTCAGAAATTCAGCGTCATCCTGATTTGTAAAATACCTTAAAAATAACAAGCGTTCTCCAAAAGGAACGTGTCTTATACCAAAACAAAGATAATTCAATAAGGTTTTCATTTTTATAAGTTGAAGTATCTCAGGTTGTTCCTACAAAA
Source organism: Agapanthus africanus (assembly GCA_030015575.1). Lineage (NCBI taxonomy): Eukaryota > Viridiplantae > Streptophyta > Magnoliopsida > Asparagales > Amaryllidaceae > Agapanthus > Agapanthus africanus. The sequence goes on along the minus strand of CM057338.1, from coordinate 106,863,709 downwards.
AGGTATGAACATTCGAAATTGAAAGTTAGCTGCTGGAATTTCCCTGGACAACAGTTTAGAGATATTTTCATTTGCATTTTACGTTTTTTAAACAATTTATTTTGCAAGTAAATATTTCATAGAGTTATATTATTCTGAGTTAGCTTCGTAACGAACTAAAGAACGTATACTAATAATTTTTCTATGATTTATAATAAATTTTATAAGGTAAGGTGTACAGTAAATTTCAGATTTGTCGTATCCGCTTTGCAACGACGTTTCATGTGTAAACTATAATATTTTCAAACTATATTTTGTATAACATTATAAAATGTAGATTATAAACTAATTAAAGATAATAATAAGAAATATCACGACGATATAAATTATATATATATAATTATAGCATGTCGCAAGTTGTAAACTTTCATGCATTTTATATTATAAAACCGATTAAAGTTAAATAACTACGGTGTATAAATTATATAGATATAGCTGTATGATGATTATGATGATGATGATGATACGGAAATATATAAATAAATTACATAAAGCATAGCTTGTAGCAAGTTGTAAACTTTCCTCGATCGAATCACGCGACGGATACACACGGCACGTCCGACGTCGGTAAATCGTCGCAACGCACACGCGGCACGCGGGACGAGTCCAGGCAAGGCAAGAGGGTGATCATACAGGAAAGGTACATTCACTGGATCACTCGGATCGTCAGCGACGAGTACGGCTCCGGCGGTGATCACCGGAATCAAGAAACAAGATCAAGAAAAAGAAAGAAGAAAGAAGAAAAAGAGGGTATGTATTAAATAAGGAAAGAAAAAAATAAATAAATAAAATATATATAAATATATATATGCAGGGGGGTAGAGAGAGAGTGAGAAATGGGTTGTTATTAAGGTTTAGATTTTAATTTAAAAAGATTTTATAAGTTATAAATATTTTAAACTGTTAAATTTTAATAAAGATATTAGATGAAATAAAATTGGATTTTCTGGTAAATACAAATTTAGTCCAAAATACGCCCGGGTCGGATCTAAAATTCAGTTTCAAAAATATAAAAAATATACATGTCGACCACAACTCAAATTGGATATCCGGGTAACGAAAATGCATACCCCAAGAACGGATGCACGTACGTGCGCGTAGCCATCCAAATAAGTCCGTTTCACTGAACGGGACGCGAACAAGATGCACGGATGCTATGACAGGGTTAGGGGTATCATGCAGGCCATGCTAGATATTTTTAAAATATTTTACTTGATTTTAAATGTTATATTAAAAAAATGCAGATGCCAGATAAAATGCCAGTATGCAGTAAAAATGAAAATACATGAATCCATGTAACAGGTCAGGATAAATCATAAATATGAATCAAGACATGTTTCAAGCAAGCGGGTCGGGTAAAACGCAAATACAAATGTCAAAATACTATTCGCACCCAAAACACAGTAAACCAAGAAACTACCATAAATAAGTAAATACTTGAACTAGAATTGGTATAAATGAACTAGGGTGTTACATGAGCCATGGGCTTTATAAAAATTTGGCTTTATACCCATTTTTCTTACCTTCAAGCATAAAAAATTACATTAAAATTATTTATTACATGATTTCATTTTGGCATGGGGAGGCCGGCCTCGGGGCTCGACTTGGGCATGGGTCCACTTGATCTGGGCTTGGGCCCGCTTACTTGGGGTTGACTTTGACTTTGACTTGATCAACCGGGGTATAATTTTCGACCCCAACACCCATACTATTTGTTTTCTCTGCAAATTAACATGGACTTCAATTTCATCCATTAATCGAATTTTTTAATGCTTTTTAATTCAATTTTTCAATTCCAAAACCCTAATTTCATCCTATAAATACAACCCTATATCCTAGCCCTTCATCATTCTGAATTCTCTAGTCAAAATTATCAAAAATTCTCAAGTCCAAAAAGAGTACAAGTGGAGTTAGCCCAATGTCAAATTCCGGCGAGGAATCGAGCAAGTTCCGGCGACCCCACAACTCCATAAAAACTATACCCTCTTCTTCTACCTTATCTTGATCCTTCTAGCTAGTAAGTTCCATTTCTTGTTCAACTCTTTCATCTTAAAAAGTCTCTTTTCATAAAACAAGTCGGAAGTGGAGTTAATACCGACACCTCCTTTAAAACATTATAAAATCCACTTTTTCTTATATGTTCTTCATGAATATTATTACATCATACTTACTAATCATTAAACTAACGTTTAGAAACAATTTTCACTCTAAAACTCCATGTAAAATAACTTTAATCTAACTTTTACGTTTAAATACTATGAAGTTTATATACGTCATCTTTTAAACACTTTACGTAGCATACCTTTAGAAAACTTCACAAAGTAATGACCTACCTCTCACATACACACATATTAACATAGCACAATTCACTTGAGACATAAGTTTTGTGGCAAAACACGAATTTTCATCAAACTAATTTGAACTATAAAAACCTGTTTTTTTCGAATTGTATTATCAAATTCTTTGCAATTATACCACTACAACCCATTTTGAAAAACATGCTATTGGATGGTGCGGATTATCGCACATTCTCGGGCTAGTAGAGCGAGATGCAGACCTCCTCACGGAATATACGATCTCGAAAGAATTTTAATACGATTTTTAAGAAAAACGAGATTTTCTACTTAATAAATAAAATTAATTTTTAATAATTATATACATATTATTAAACCATATATTTTTAATATATAATAAAATTCTATGTTTTCTAGAAAATAAAAGAATGACAAGTTTCATTAAAATACCATCAAATATACAAGACAAGTTACACTAAAATACCTTGAATTATTTAAGCTAAATTAATTTTCACTAATATACCCTACTCTTTAAAATCCACATCCATGGAAACCCTAAAGAACATAAATATTCCTCGAGATTTATTTTGAAAGTATATAAAATATTTTTCATAAAACCCTCTCGAGATATATAAAATTATATTAAGGACCCTAGTAAATATAGGTTTAAGCGAGAGCAATTCTCTTGAGCCTCAGGGAGCCGGAGAAAGTGGGTACTTGCCTATTTAAGGTTAAAAAATTAAACGGTGTTATCGATGGTAATTGTCTTGGAAAAAGACACAAATCCTGCCGTCCATGTGTAGCAGTTACCGATAACTACTAAACCTAATTCAGGATCCAAATTCTATTCTAAGTGTCTGACTCAAATATGAGTCCAAATCAATCTGAATCCAATCCAAACATGAATCCAATATACCAAATATGAATACTTGAACCTGAACCTGAATACCATAACAATATCAATCATGCAACATAACTTGACTTGACCGAACCATGGCTATGACTTGACTTCATTGCATAACCGCTTGATACATCCTGAAACCGTTTACATGAATAACTTATACCATGGTCTCGGCAAGTCTGATAACTACAATCTATATAATATATATTACGGGGTTTAACGGGGCAGACTAGTACGGAATGTGTTAAAAGTGGCACGATGATGGACACTAAAAGACACCTACATGAACATCTTGTGCCGTTGTCTTGTGGGTTTTGACGGGGCCTTGTACTTCCATTTACCATAGTCCACGGGATAGTTGGACTCCTCTCGTATACACTGATACATTCTGTACCAAGCTACAAACAACTACGTTAGCATAACAAATAGATATTTACCAGTTATATTCTCTTTACTTGTCTATTCCATTCTATATTTTGGGACTTACCGAGCGCTAGTTCGCTAACGACATTCCCGTCTCTTCTTTCTTTGGAATGTTCGTTAGGAGGACCCGACTCTCAGGAGACTTAGCTCAGTCAGAACGATTTGGAGCGGTTCACAGAGGAGCCAGACTTCTAGGTTTTTACTTGTACTTATTTTCTTTTCAGTTCATATGCCACTGATTAGGCATCGCTTTCTATCATTGTACTTTTCTTTTCAGTTGTATGTAAAGAAAGAATGTTAATAAAAGTTGCCGTTATTATTACATCTCTTGTTATTCTTGTGTATTCATTTTATATTGTTTATTTACACTTAACGTGTTTACTTCTGAGTAAATACGTCGCGGCCCATCACGTCTACTTCTCTGTATACTGGGAAGCGGGGCATGATATCACTTCCAAAACTAGTAGTACATATTTCACTTTCAAAACTATACCATTAACCAAAAAACCCTGTGTTTTTGGCTATTCCATCATAATTACCTAGGGCTAAGTTAGTCTTAATTAAGATGCATGATAAAAACACAAACACTCTTTCCCTTTCCTTCTCCTCTATTCAATATTCAAATCTTTTTCTTTCTTTGTATTAATTTTGGAGAACCATAATCTTTTTGATAAAACCCTCCTTCTACTCAATCAACGTTTTCTTTACCGTCTAACGAGAAAGCAAAAGCAGTTAGTTGTTAGAGGCGAACCAAAGGCGGCTGAGTTAGCAGATCCTGAGAAGGCAGAAGTTACAATTCCTCATATTTCAATGCTCGGTTACGAGGAGTCATGAGGGGGAAAGAAGACTCTAATGTTATCTCTCGATAAAAAAATCCTTATAATTTTGAATTTGATAAAACTTTTTAACCCTGACCCTTCAAGTAATGAAATAAGAGCACGTCTCGGTCTTTTAACTAGCCATCAAACAGCTCTTGACTCAACTAAAGAAATATTCCTAGGTTGCGCTTGGTATATGGAATGGAAGGTTACCGGGAATTCTTGCATTTCCGAAAATGGGATGACTGGGCATCTAATTCCAAGGAATCTTGCATTAACGTACTTGGTATACTTTAATTATTCTCGGTAATATATGTATGTGGCCATCGACCGGCGGTGAGGCCGGAGAAGGATCAGTAGATAGCGGCAAGGCCGGCGAAGAACGGTTGATCGACGAGTGGTCGGCAAATGGCGGCGGGATTGGCGGTGGATGACGGACAACGAACTACGTCCGACCGGCGGTGGATAACCGATCAGCGGCGGGTGATTGTTATGATGTTGCGTGTGTGCGCTTTTAAAAGATGAATCAAAGAAATTTACCGCAATCAAGAACGGCGTCGCTTGGTAGCTAGCCGGTGAATACGGGTCGGTCCATAAGGATTTTGTGTATTTTCTATTTGTTCTAACGAGTTAATTCCAATTGGGACTGGATTAATTATCACTAAAAACTAAGGTTGATTTAGATTAGGACTAAAACCTTGCTAGGGTTAGGTTTAGGTTAAGTTTGGAAATTTAATATTCCTCACCGCTTTCAATGCCCTAATTAAGATCTAATTAGGTGTTATGGTAATAATTAATAAGGTGGATTAGTACCATCGGGAAGAAACTGGGTTTCTTCCTCTAGGTCCTTATCCGTCCTTTCTTAACTCTTACCCTAACCTTCATAGAAAAATATACAACCGGTCTTTTAAACTACGGTATCGCCGCTACCTCGTGGGATAGGGTGCCGTAGTGAGCGGTGTGTGTATGTATGCATAGAGCCCTATTAAAACGTATGATGGGCAAGAAAGGGGTGAGAGATTTTCATCTCTCAAACCTTTCCTATTCCTAACCCTGACAAGTGAGGAACTACTCACTCATTAAGGAATTGATAAAAAGAGACATTTGTGTTTGGTTTTGATCCAATAACCTAATTATCTAAACTACGGCAAATAAATAAAAGTGCTAAACTAATTAACTAGGGCAGATAATTAAAAGTTATACTAGTGCAGAAAGGGAAATTAAACTAAGGCAAGAAAAGAAAACTTACTTTTTACTTTTTATTTAATGCACTCCTCAAACATTACAGAAATTGAAAATCTGAATTTTGATAAATAAAATGAGGCATGGTGTCACGCCCCGCTTCCCAGAGTACGCTAAGATGGGCACGTGACATAGCCAATCATGCTATGGATAGGGAAAATCCTTCCACAGTCACATTACGGCTGTAGAGATATCAAGAGCAGGAAACTAAACTAAACTATCTAGTACATGTCCATGAGCCAGAATAAATGAGTTAAGAAATAATAATATGCGGAAGCAAAAGATCCAATAAATAAAACACCTGGAAAGTAAGACTGGGTACCAACAGGATCCTCACCGCTCAGTTTAACAGCGGCAATACTCCTGATCAGTCAACAACAAAGGTAGAGGATCTGGGCCATGCAAAACCCAGACGTCATCGCGTCATAACATCAAGCAATAATATATCAACAAGGTCGCAAGACATGCAAGTATGATCATAAAAGGTAAAACATGTGTAACGGCAATATAAGTCAGGGAAGTGAAAGGTAGTGTGCAGTGAGTAATCTAAACTGGTCTATTGGGTTAACTACTCTCAAGTCTTTGAAATCAATTTGATGAATCATCGATGTAACTCAATAGTATCTCGTGCGTGCCCGGGATCACGGTTTATGACTCTCGGGCTGAACCCGAGACGTGTCGCAAGGCAGTAAAGGGTGGTAGGTAATGACGAATGATGTCCGTAGCATCACTCCGGGGCTGGCCTAGCCCGTAAGACTGATCAGAAAAGGTATAGAACTGTCGAGTTACAAGTCAGGTTTCATCATTGATTTTCCCATACCCCCAAGTCATATGTGTTCAAGTTATGTATTAAGTAATCTAGAGCTAATGCCAACACAGGATCAGGCAGGTACAGGTTTGTCTGGATAGACAACAGGAAACGTCCGTAAGGACAACAGGTCTGGTTTGTTGGTATTAAACACAAGATCAGGTAACAGGTAAAGCCATGGTATATCAGGTCAAGTCAGGTAGTATATAGGTATCATGTCATGTCAAGAAGTGCACGGTACCAGGTCGTGTCAAGTAATAGGTGTAACAAGTCATGTCAGGGTGCACAAGATGTCATGTGGGTGCTCGTAATCAAACTAGCATAAGCATGGGTATACAAAAACAAGCATGGGTACTAATAGAACAATAAACTGGAACATTGTAATGTGAAATGCAATCAGGTACAGATTAAGGTATATAGATGCACGGTTATCAGTTTGGGTTTAAGAGATAGTTTCAACATTACTTAAATACAGTATAACAAATATGGATGTTAAAATTATGTTAATATGTACTAAATAATCTAGAGATGCAATTGAATATAATTGAGGCTAGATGTATGTAAACGGTCGTCCGATAAGGTATAAACTATAAAAGGGGTACTATGGGCTATGCAAATAATTGTTATTTGATTTAAATACGGATGTGGGTACACGATATTGTACTATAACATGCAACAAGGTATAATTCAAGATCCGAATCTAAAATGATATAACTGGACATCGAGATGCAAAATGGAAACTAATAGCCTTAGGTTTAGTTTACAGGTTTAATCATGAAATAAATATGAATAAAATAATATAATAGCATGTAGCAAGTTTTACTTGCCTTGATCGGATCACGATACAGAATGCGCATGCAGCGTCCAATATCGGCAAATGTTGCAACATCCACACGCGCGCACGGGAAGGTCCAGGCACATCAAGAAGTTGAAAACGCTGGCTGGGGATGTACTCTGGGTCGGTTTGAACGTCAGCGACGGCACAGCTCCGGTGATGGCCGGGAAAAAACCAGATCAAGAAAGAAAAGAGAAGCAAAGAAGAAGAAGAAGAAGAAGGAAGAGAAGAAGGAGACTGGGGTTTGGTGTGGCTCTGGGGTTTGGGAGAAGGCGAGGAGGTGATTGCGAAGGTGTTGAGGCGACGGCAAGGGATCGCCGGCGAGGAAGCAGGTGATGGCAGTAAGGTGCTAGGTTCTTGAAGTCGGGAAAGAGGTGATGGAGTTGATGATGGTGGTGATGGCGTCAAGAGTCGGAGGTGGTGAAAGTGAGGTCTGCGGGGGTTGAGGAGGTCGATGGAAGTGAAGGGTGACGACGAGGTGATGGGTCGCCGGCGCTGGGGTCTGCTTGCAGGGAGCTAGGGGTTCGGGTTATGGGTTACGGTGGTTGTGGGTTGTCGGGAATGAAAGGAGGAGAAGAGAAGGAAGACGGGGAGGTGAAGACGAGGCCGACGAGGGAGATCGGCGGCGACGAGGGTGAACAAGGGGGGTGCAGTGATGTAGGGTTTCCCGCAGGCGATGGGTCGTGGCCGTTGGGTGATGGCGGTGGTGGTTGTGGTGATGGGAGAAGAGGGTCAAGGAGATGGGAGAGGGTTGAGGCGACGACGACGAGACAAGGAGGCGACGGCGAGCGCAGGGTCATGGGTTAGGGTTTACGCTGTGATGTGGCGGGCGAAAAATTTAAAAAGGAAGAAGAGAAAGAAACATGGGCGTGAGTAACGAGAGAGAGAGTCAGGAGAGAGAGAGAGAGATAGAAAGAGAGAGAGATAGTTATGATTATTTAGTTAAAAAAAATGTATAATATATATAAAATACTTATATAAAGAAAGAGGGGGAGAGAGATAGAGACAGTGAGATTAATATTTAAGTTAAAAATATATTTTTTTAGTTAAAGAAAACGTTAAGAGGAAATAAAGATTATAATATTAGTCCGTTTTGAGATTTTGGCAATTACAAACTTACTCCAAAACATGCCCGGGTCGGGTCCAAAAATTCAGATTTAAAATATGAAAAATATATGCTACTTCCAAATTTCAAAATGAATGCTCAGTTAATGAAAATGCATACCCCCAAGAACGGATGCACATCCGTGCGCGTAGCCATCCAAAAACGTCTATTTCACTGAGCGGGACGAGAACAAGATGCGCGGTTGCTACCACGGGGTTAGGGGTATCACGCAGGCTATGAAATACAATTTTAATTTATTTTACAAGAACTAAAATGTTATATGGTAAAAGATGTGATACTAGACAAAATACCAGTATGTACTAAACATGAGATGCACGCGTCCATGCAACAAGTCAAGGTATCTATAAATAAGAATCAAACAGGTTCAAGTGAGCGGGTCGGGTTGAATGCAATGTAAAGTGTAAAATACCACTCGCACCCAAAATACGTTAAATCAAGAAATATCATGAATAAAGAATTACGGAAACTGGAATTGGTATAAATAAACTCGGGTGTTACGCATAGGAAGAGGCATGCTCCAAAAAGAGTTTTAGGGTTCCTATTTATAAATTATAGAAACCCTAGGGTTTACATCTGATCCCTATCTACATTTACAAAACTACCCTGAGAAGCTTAGTCAACGCACCGCCGCCGCCGACAACTTTGCACCGACACGTGCTTAGCACGGCCGCGGATCCGCGGCCATATGCCTCGTTTGGCCGTGGATCCGCGGCCATACTGGAGGCTCTTTGGCTGAATTCCTCTGGTGTTCCTTCTGTTGCTTTTTACTTGGCTTTTCTTTACTTGGTTCTTCAGAATGTCTTCTAGTCTCTTCTAGATTTCCACAATGCATAATGTCGGACTTTTACCATTTGCTTCGTGTCGAAGTCTTTAATCTTGCGCTGCCTTTGTACTTTGTGAAATTGTTCATTGATCTTCATTTGTCTCTCAAACTGTAGACTTGATCAAGATTTTCCTATTTGTTGGTCGTAGTCTCACTTTTGTATCGTCTTTTCATCAATTTTACTGTTTTGTTCCGAGAACCTGTAACCTGCAACTATGTAGCAGACATGGATCAAAAGCACCTGTTTATTTATAAAATGAATAAGAATGGGGAATATAATAATGCAAAATTATGATATGAACAAATACCCCCAAACTTATCTTTTGCTCGTCCTCGAGCAAAACTAGTTTTATTCTCGAAAAAGACTTAGCCTCACTTTCGCAGGGAAACGCGATTGCGCTGAGCTCGTGCAACAAGACGTTAAACCTCTAGGTGTCCCTAGTAGGAGGAGTGTTGTCTCCTGAGGGTTTTCAGCGGATACTACCCACAAAATCCTATCAATTTGGCCTATTGACTTTTATTCTCCAACTCGGTTTTTCTAACAAGAAATTCTATTATCTTCAACTCAGAAATTATCAACCCGTATTTTTCACGCTTTCTTATCATTTAACTTAAGATTGTACATGTTTTGTAAATTTACTTAGTTTTTAGTATCTTTTGAATTTTCCTTCTAAGGTTCCATCCCAACTCAGGAATTTTTATCATCTCTACTAAAGATATAAGTCTTATTTTTCATCCCTATCTCTCATCCAAACCCCAATCATATACCCTTACGTGTGTGTATATATCACCCATACACTTGGAAATTCAAATCAAGCTATTATACTCTTGTCCATCATCCAAAGTACTTTTAGTTGGTGAAATTTTAGATGAAATTGCTCACACATTTTTCATGCGACCGTTAATACTTCTTGAGGTTCCAACAACCGATTACAAAATGTGTTTGTATATTAAGGCGTAATTCCTCGTCTCGTAACACTTAAGGCTTTAGCAGTAACTCCCAAACCAGTTGGTCTAAGGCACTAGGTGATAAAGCACCCTCGCTAAATATATTTTTTTATTTTATGCAGCCTTAAGTGATTACAAAACCAGTGTTCATTTTTTTATATCTCTTTATTCACACTTATAATTTTATTTTCCTTCATACTAAGGATTTTAGACAAGAGCATTTCAAGGTATCCTCTACTATTCCAAGTTTCAAGGTTCGTGTTTGTGCAAATTGTAGGATATATATTTTCAGAATTTAGACTTAAGCTTAGAAATTATTTTTTTCAGACTTACAATTTAATAAAAATTTCAATACTCTTCCCTTATTTTGACTTAGCCCAAGAAGTGAACTCAAAATTTGCCTATTTCTAAATAATCTACAAGGACATATATTTTCTACCGTTAAATTTTTAAGAAAGGTTATTTTTAAGGTTTTTAATTTACTAAGTGTAGGATCTAGTTTTTTCCTAGCTAGTTAACCGTCTTGTCAAATTATGGCCAAAATTGAATTTTTCAATTTTTATAATTTTTAAAAAAAATTCAATTTTTATGGGTTGTAAAATAAGTATGCAAATGCAAAAATATACACATGAATACGAAGGAAGAAAGCTTACCGAGCACACCCCTGAACTTAAACTTGACAGTGTCCTTACTGTCAGGCTACACCAAGAGGGTCAAAATTGTTGGCACTCCTCTGTTTATTTATTTTTTATTTTTTTATTGTTAACAGAAAAAACAAAACAAAATATATATACAAAAATGTCCTCCCAAACTTAAGTGAAACAGTGTTTCCACTGATTAAGCGTTAAAGTTCAGAGTTAGGGAGGAGAAAAACACAGTGTCAAGCTATACAAGGCCTTCACAGGCCAAAAGTTAGCACCGACCATTCAAAATTTTTATCGTTATAATGGTGTGGTTGGTGAAAGAATGAAGTATAGAGAAAAGAAATGAGAAACACACGAGACCGTATGGGAAGAAAGGTGGAATATGGTCTTGGTATATTAGGAGAAGAATGGCGGAAGAGAGAAAGAAGTGTAGTACGAACTTGAGGGTGTAAATTGAGTAAATAAATTAGCACAAATTGTGATGACCGATGTGTTAAAAGCGATTGTGTTAATCTATCAACCCGTCGAGAAATGGGGTCAAATCCCTCAAGATTCGCGAGAAAACATGGGTACGTTGAACTTGATAAACCAGACATTGAAAATGGAAGCGTGACGGATTCTTGCGCGGTCGAAACGATGGAAAGGACGAAGGGGAGTGATTTAGGAAGGGTCACAGTTAAAGGTTCAGGAGGATGATCAAACAAAACTAGATCATCCTCAATACTATCTTCAATACTCTCCTCAATACTATCCTCATAACTCTCCTCAAAAGTTATCTTATCCATGCAATTATCATCAAAATCAAGACGCATATGAAGTTCGGGAGAAACATTTAATGACTCGGGATGATGAATTGGAGAGAAAAATTTAGTCAAATCTGCGGGTTCATCATCCAAATTATTCCCTGCGTCAATATCCTCAATCAAGTGAAAATCAATTTTTTCGGACACCTCATCATAATCATGGATATTTATCAATTCAGGTTCTAGATTGGAGGTGTAGAGGTCGAAAGGATTGGTGATGGTTTCACTCGAAATGGACCCTTCACAATCTGGCAAATCAAGCACTACAAAGTCACACAACTCATTAAACGTTTTATTTTCAACTGGTGAATCATTTGGGACACTTGATAGACATTCAAAACCGGAGTTGTGGGATTCAATTGGTGATGGGTATGTTTGATTTGGAAGGGTGTACAGCTCACTCTCTCCACTCAAATTCTCAATCTGTCCAACCGTCTCATCATACATTGGAATTTTTGGAGCTAGTTGGAAACTAGCTACCGGGTAATTGGGTTGCATAAGGGCGGCAATGGACGCATCCAAATTCCTCATCTGTTGGTTTGTCGCTACAATATAAGCTTCCAACGACTGTTCCAGACTAGACATGGGTTGTGAAGGGGTTTCAGTAAAATATTCACAGTTGTTTGGATACGTGAAACTCCCAAATGGTTGTGTAGAAGCAATGTCTAAAGAAGGTGCGGAAGTTGGGTAGGACTGGTAGGAATTGAATGGTTGGACAGGAGTAGGATCAACATTTGGATAAAAAGGTGAATGGACTTGTTGATCCCAAGAACTGGAAGTGTTGAAAGGAATGAAAAATCGGTTACGAGATTGTTCAATATGTTCAGCAATAGACATGGGTTTCGGAGTTACAACAGAACTCGAAAAAGGAGTATCAACGTAAGAAGGTGGTGAAGGTTGAAATGGTTGATACAAAGTGGATTGCTGAGTCGAACGGTTTCTTCTAGATGCTTCTATTCGATCTTTCAAAGAAATTTTAGGCATAGAGGGGTCGTCCGTAATTCGACCAAAACAATTCGCGTAGGAAACAATGTTTGGATGAGGGTACCAAAGTTCGGCAAGAGTTTTGCGAGGTGGGGTACCCATGATGTAGGAAAGGAGAAGAAAAAGAATGTGGGTGCAAGTGGGGTGCAATGGATTTCTTAGCGACAAGTGGCAAGTTTTTGTAAAATTTTCTGTTTTGTGTGTATTTTTAATAAGGAGCTTTTTGCAAAAAGATTTTTAATAAGAAGCTTAGAAACACGTTCAATCGATCACAATATGCACAATCAAGCCTAGATCTAGGGTCAGCTAGGTTAACTAGACTGCTCCTAACTGTTCCAAAGGGCAAGTTGTGAGGACCTCAAATCGCCTCTTCACCGCCAATTGTGGCCAGGTAAGCACAAGTAAAGAAAGGAGGGATCCGCTCACGAATCACCGTGAGACGGGCCTTTTAAAATTACCTTTCCCCACTTGTCTAGCCTAGGCACCATAAAATCTGGTTTAGATAAACGATCGATGCCTACAACTATTCCTTTATCCTATTGAGCGCGACGGTCCTTAAGGCTGAGTCTAATCTTTTTTAATTAACTCGATGGTTTATGCAATATGCTTTTTGTGATTTTTGGGGTCCAAGGAAGGGTAATGAAATCCCCACCCAATCTAGATTGGTGTAATAGCCCCTTAAAGTCAATTTTAAAGATGCAAAGCAGTAAACACAATCAAACACTTGCCAAATTTTTTTTTATTGCGGCGCAAAGTATTCTGCATAAGATCAAGTTATCGGAGAAGGGAGAGGAGTTTTTACGCAAAGAACCCTATAGGAAAATTTTTCAGAGGAGTTTAGGGGGTTATAGAGAAGAGAAGAGAGCTCATAGAGGAATTTTGGCTTGCTGATGTCAGCAAGTCGCCGCGGTTCCGCGGTCAAATAGTCGGTTCAGATCCAATTTTTTTTCTATTTCTCTGTTGTGGTACTCCTCTGCTTGTTCGGATCTGCTGTTTGCTGTTTTGCTCTCTGGATTTTTCCATATCTGAATCTGTTCTTCGATCCTGCACAATTCAAAAGAAAACCCTTCAAAGAATAACAAGATGATAATTTTTTTTATTTTTATATTTTTCAGTTTTTATGATTTTTCAATTTTTATATTAACCCGAAATTACAAAACGAAAATAACTATGCCATCCCCGACAACGACGCCATTTGATTGTTATGATGTTGCGTGTGTGCGCTTTTAAAAGACGAATCAAAGAAATTTACCGCAATCAAGAACGGCGTCGCTTGATAGCTAGCCGGTGAGTACATGTTGGTTCACAGGGATTTTGTGTATTTTCTATTTGTTCTAACGAGTTAATTCCAATTGGGGTTGGATTGATTATCACTAAAAACTAAGGTTGATTTAGATTAGGACTAAAACCTTGCTAGGGTTAGGTTTATGTTAAGTTTGGAAATTTAATATTCCTCACCGCTTTCAATGCCCTAATTAAGATCTATTTAGGTGTTATGGTAATAATTAATAAAGTGGATTAGTACCATCGGGAAGAAACTAGGTTTCTTCCTCTAGGTCCTTGTCCGTCCTTTCTTAACTCTTACCCTAACCTCCATGGAAAACATATACAACCGGTCTTTTAAACTACGGTATCGCCGCTACCTCGTGGGGTAGGGTGCCGTAGTGAGCGGTGCGTGTATGTATGCATAGAGCCCTATTAAAACGTATGATAGGCAAGAAAGGGGTGAGAGATTTTCATCTCTCAAACCTTTCCTATTCCTAACCCTAACAAGTGAGGAACTACTCACTCATTAAGGAATTGATAAAAAGAGACATTTGTATTTGGTTTTGATTCAATAACCTAATTATCTAAACTACGGAAAATAAATAAAAGTGCTAAACTAATTAACTAGGACAGATAATTAAAAGTTATACTAGGGGCAGAAAGGGAAATTAAACTAAGGCAAGAAAAGAAAACTTACTTTTTACTTTTTATTTGATGTACTCCTCAAACATTACAGAAATTGAAAATCTGAATTTTGATAAATAAAATAAGGCATAGGAAGAGTCATGCTCCAAAAAAAGTTTTAGGGTTCCTTTTTATAAATTATAGAAACCCTAGGGTTTACATCTGATCTCTACTACATTTACAAAATTACCCTGAGAAGCTTAGTCAACGCGCCGCCGCTGACAACTTTGCACCGACGCGTGCTTAGCACGGCCGCGGGTCCGCGGCCATATGCCTTGTTTGGCCGCGGATCCGCGGCCATATTGGAGGCTCTTTGGCTGAATTCCTCTGGTGTTCTTTCTGTTGCTTTTTACTTGGCTTTTCTTTACTTGGTTCTTCAGAATGTTTTCTAATTTCTTCCAGATTTTCACAGTGCATAATGTCGTGGACCTTTACTGTTTGCTTCGTGTCGAAATCTTGAACCTTACGCTGCCTTTGTACTTTGTGAAATTGTTCATTGATCTTCATTTGTCTCTCAAATCGTAGGCATGGTCAAGATTTTCCTATTTGTTGGTCGTAGTCTCACTTTTGTATCGTCTTTTCATCAATTTCACTGTTTTTTTCCGAGAACCTGTAACCTGCAACTATATAGCAGACATGAATCAAAAGCACGTGTTTATTTGTAAAATGAATAAGAATGGGGAATATAATAATGCAAAATTATGATATGAATAGCGGGCCGCCCGACAGAAGATCGACGATGACCACCGGGCGAACGACTGGCTGGAGGACGACCGATGATGGGCGGTGGGATCGGTCGGCCGGCCGGACTGGTTGTAAGGGAGGGGAGCACAAAGTGCCACACGGAACAAAATGCCACGCCAAGAGGGCCAGGGCCTCCTCTTGAATCCGTGGGACTTACTCTAGAACAATGAGATCGGGTCCTCGAATCACAGGTCGAAAAAGGGCGGAACTGTATTATAACTGTAATGATATCATCCTTGAAGGCAGATGGGCCTTTTAGGGTAAACATGCACTTCGGAGTCTGAAGTTAAGCATGCTCGGGCTAGTGAAATCCTAGGATGGATGACCTTCTAGGAAGGAGGCCATTCTCGAGTCCGGTTCACTCCAAAGTGGCTTAGAGTGTACCATCCGTCCTTGGGGAAAGGGAAATCCTACAATATTTAGTTTTTTACTTTATTCTTTTGGGTTTGTGATGGGACCCAAATAAGAAGAGATAGATATGCTTGGCTGGGCCCACCCAAGTTATGTGGGTGTCAAAGCTGTCACTTGGAGCGCTAGCCACGCTTCATCGTCCCCAATCCCTCCTTTATCTTTTCTTCATATCTTTCAAAAATTCGATTTTTATCCAATCCCTGCCCTCTCTCTTCTCTCTCTCTCTCTCACACACAGCAATGTTGGCGGCAATTGGTTCACTGTGCTCATCTAATTCATCTCTCATCTACTCCCATTTCGATGGCCCTTTCATCTCTCGTTCTATCTTGAAGAACCCATCGTTCTCCATTAATCTACGAACAAAGCGATCTCTTCCTTCGAGAAACTCGCGATGCATCGCCAAGGTCGCGTCTTCTTCAAGCGGCGCCAGCAGCATCAATAGCAGCAGCCTCGAGCAAGAGGATCCGAAGGCTGCCGATGACGATGCTCGCCAACTCAAGGTAATGTGCTTGGTATTCACATTTTTAGGGTTTTGAAGATGATGACGCTATGGTAGTTGATAATGATTTAGTTTCATTATAATGCTGTTTGATATAATTTTAAATTCCTCAAAACGAAGAAGAAGAAGAAGCTGTATTTGAGTTATGATGATTAGAATGCTCTCTCATTAGCCAAGTTTGAAGCCTAATTTGAGTGTTGCAATTAGGAGAATCCTATAGACGTTAAAAAACATATATGAAGATCACTCACTAACTACTCTAAAACTGGAGTTAGAATTCCTCAAAATTCATAATTAACATCTCCCAAGATTTGGTGATACCCATTTTACTTGTCGGGATGCGGTTGCAAACTGTTTGAAGAAATGGGCAGTTATAGCTAACTGGTGCTATGTAAATTTTACTTGGGCAAGCTACCTAATCTAACCTGTGGCTTTTTGACATGTCAATAGGAAAAAAATCAGAAATCAAGAAACTGATTTTATCCAACTTGACCATGAAATAAATTAGTCAAGTAGATATCTTCATTTGATAACCAAGCACCATTACTCAAGAAAATCATATTAGGTAGCTTGCCCAAGAAAAAGATAAGCTGAAATTAGATGCTTTTCAGCCAAGATTGAAGCAGTAGGCTTTGTGGATGCATTGATAATCACGATGTGGAGAAACTAATGGTACTTTAGTAAACATGTGGTTTGATTGGCTGAAATTTGTGGAACTCTGACATCGTGCTATATTCAATTCTCAAAATTTTCCTCCGCTGGTCTTAATAAAATTCAATTCGCTATAATTTTACAACCTAACAGTACTGTTTACTCTCGAAGATGTTATGAGCTGCCTTTCATGTAACGCTGAAATTTACCTGTAACACAAAATTGTCCCAAGATTAACAGCAATGTGTTCCCACCGAACGCAAAACTTGATGACTTTTCTTGGGTACTTTATCTAATTTGTTCATTGACCGATCCTTAGTGCAGTACAAAATTCTGGATGTTAACATATATTATAAGCCAAGAAGAATCACATCAAAAAGCTAATTGCACTTTAGCTTCTTATGTTATTTCATCAATTTATACTGGCAAAGCACATGCATTTTCCTTTCGAACATGGTAGAAACTTTATTCAATTTCTTTTCCTTTCGAACATGGTAGAAACTTTATTCAAATTTTTTTTTGTCTCTATTGATTTTGAGTTTCCCATAGAAATTTCCCCGCTGTAATGCTTGGACTTGTATCTACTTCAAGATGCAGTTTTATCTCTGATACCTTTAATAACACCTAGTGAACAGTCAGAAGCAGCATCCCAGAAGAATAACATATGCATATATACTATTTTTCTATTTGAACTACAATCCCCTTCCCTATGTGTTCGATGAATACTATGTCCACTACAAACGCATTCTGTTCCCCTTTCATGTGTTTGTCATGTTTCACTCCATGACATGTTCATGGTTGTTTCCTATCGACCTAGGTCTTCTCATTCATTGAACTACAAGTATGAACATACTAAGATGAGTTTTCTGTCATCTCCTCTTTCTGATGATGCTTCACAAAATTTATGATGTTGAATTTAGTTTCTGAAAATGTTCATCATCGAGATACTTCACCTTTTTGTTATTTTAGGGAACAGATTGAGAAATTTGTTTATTGCATACTAAAAGTACATGAATGTAATCTTATATTAAGTTTCTATGAAGAAGTAGAGGTCTGCTGATTGGAAGGCAGCAAGGACTTATCAGGAAAGTGGTGTCATCTTTGATGGAAGAATCGAGGGTTTTAACAATGGTGGCCTGTTAATTCGATTTTACTCGCTTCTTGGGTTTCTACCCTATCCTTTGTTGAGTCCATCCTATTCATGTAAAGGTACAAATCCTCTTAATGGCGCTCTTTTTCACTATTTATTACTGGTGCATTGTATGTCACACCTCATTGTTGAAGTTGTTTTAGTAGCTTAGTATGATATTGTATTCAGTTTGATGCGATTATCTTTGCAGCTAGCTTAAGTTCTTTTCATGTAAATGTTCACTTCCATTTATAATCATCTGATGATCTACTGTAGCGCTCAAGAAAGAGGAGAGACAAGAATTGTATAGGGACACCGTCAGTAACATGAAAACACTGTTAAAAAAGTAGGCCGTGGGATACAAAACGTCAAGCAGTTGATTTATACATAAAAGAGGACATATACAGGAACAAATGTCATACATGGTATTATGGTAATAATGTATACTTAAGTATGTCATAGGTAAATCTGGTGATCCCAAATGTTATAAAAAAATCATGAAGACATATGCACTAAAGTTCTTATCCTAAAATCCTGAAAGCTGAGTTCAGCATCCAACGAAACACCAGTAAATGGCGCTCTTCTAATGTTCAGTGCTAGGGAATGAATTTTTTTTTTTGACGAAGCAACACTAGGGAAAGTTAGCATAGTGTATGACATATTTTGTATGTCTGTTAGCATAGTGTATGACGACACATTTCGTACGTCCGACATGGATTTTGTATTTCTCAGCCTGTGAGTCACTTCGTTAGTTCTTTTCCATTTGTAAAAGTCCACAAGGCTAAGTTGAATTCTACATGCGATGTTTTTTTTTCCTTTGAGCTGTCATGTGTTTGGCATGTTAGTGTTCGACGCATCATGATGCCAGACATGGTTCTTGTACTTTAATTATATTCACTTGTGCTGCTGGCTAAAACAGGTATAAACTGTTGAAGTTTCTCTAATTTTTTGTAGTTGCTATTTTCATGTTCAATAATAAATGCAGCATTTTTCATTATTGTCAACTATAAAATATTATTGAAGTTTGAGTCATATGCTTTATTCTCTAATTTCACTTGTTTTGCTAAATTTAATATAGGATGTTGATTATTGGTCGTAATTCCCTTAACCACCTTCTTAGATGTACCAGTTGACAATTTATGCACACTATTAAAGTTGATGCCTATTTATGCTTGTAGATCCACAAAAAGCTATTCAAGATATAGCAAAGGATCTAGTAGGTTCATCAATTTCTGTAAAGGTACACTTGATTATTTTTCTGTACTTTAACTTCTTTCAGCAGAACATTATTGTTTTTTTCCTGGAAACCAGAATGTTATTGTTGGCACATGTGATTGGATCATAAAGATTCAGATAATGCAGAAATACAGAGAATGCAGAAATTGCACCTCCAAGTTTTGCTTTACTTATGCTGTCAGGTTTGAAGAAAGGGACGTGGCATGTGGAATTAGACCGACTCACAGCCACACTTGTTTCACAGTTCGACTTCTCTTTTAGTCAAATAAAATGTTCCAGAAACTCTTTGCACAAGTTTGAATAACTAAACAAATCATAGCAGTGCCTGTTTCTTCTCCATTTAGGAATCCCTAATCAGACTCAGTCGCACTTCTTCTTCTTCAAGTACCATCAGTTGAATTCTGTCATTTTCCTCCCTATCTGCAGGTCCTTTTTCCTTGAAAAATTTCACATTATCTTTTTAGTTCAATATTCAAGAGGAATTCTAGGCCAATATTTTGGATATATATGTTCTTACACAAAAGGGGAAAAGAGGTGTCAATGCAGCTCCTGTGATATTAAGTTAGCTGCAAAGGATAAAATCTGCAAAATAAAAGGATCACATATACATCATCATATCTACCTCAACAACTATCCTTTACCCCAAATTTTTGGGGTCGCTCAAATGAATACCTTTCTTCCATTCTTCTCTGTGAAGGACCGTCCTCAGTTAGGTTAACAATTAGCATATCATTCTTAATAGGCTCTATCCATGTTTGTTTAGGTCTTACCCCACCTCTAGTTGCGCTATTAACTACAATTTTATCACTTCTTATAACCGGGGCATTGATTGGCCTCTATTGCATATGACCAAACCATCTCAATTGGTTCTCTGTCGTCTTATCGTCTGTAGGAGTTACCTCTAACTTGTTATAAATATACTCATTTTTTCTCCATCTTTTAGTGTATTACCACTCATCCCTATTAACATTCTCATTTTAGCGACACTTATTCTATGGAATGTTGCTTCTTAACTGCCCAACATTCTGGTCCATAAAGAAGCGCCATCCTTATCCATCATCATACCTACCTCATTGGAAAAAAAATTCTTAAATCACTTTAAAAAAGGATTTGCAATATAGAATTTTCACATAATTACATCATTTTATTCATGTAAAACCACTCAGAGAAAACTGAAAGTCACAAATGGAGGCATGTGATATGGGTGCAAGGTGATAATTCCGGCAGCCTAGAAGAGATCTGCCATATGTTTTATTTTTCACATGCAATTATATGCTAACAGTATATAGATAAAACCATACAGTATACCATTTATACATGATCCTCTATCTCATTCTCACTCAAACTGATGTGGTGAAAGCATACTGATTACTGAGTTTAAGTTATAGCTTTTGTGACACACACACACACACACAGAGAGAGAGAGAGAGAGAGAGAGAGAGAGAGAGAGAGAGAGAGAGAGACGTACATATAGATGTATAAATACATATGTAAGTTGAAGATTTCTAGATATATATGTGAGATAGATGGTGCGTAAAGAAATCAGTTTCTTATTTTTTTCTTGTCTTCTATCCCTTCTGACTATATATTCTCTTTTTATTTTATTAAAGTTGGGACTTGAAGTGTGTTGTTGGGCTTTTATTGACTAAGGCTCCATCTAACTAAGACACTGTGCCCATAACTGAAGTCCAGAACCTTCACGTCTTGAAAATTACCTAATTAAAATTCTATAAATTCTCGGTTAATCTGATTTAAAATTGGGACTTCTAGTGTGGTGTTAATTTTTTACCAAGGCTCCATCTAATTCACCGTGCCCAAGACAAAAGTCCACTATCTTTACGTCTTGAAAATGGCGTAATTAAAATGCTATTTGCATGCATATTAAATTGTTCATGCATACAATCGGTAATGGTTGCATTCCTTCTGTTGCTTGTTTTGCTTCAATCCTCGAACTTGTTCTCTCGGAAGGTAATGATTAAGTTCCACTAACCTGCATTTTAAGCTTGCTGCTAAATTCTCAATAAGTTAGGAAACATTATAACTTACAATTAAAATTATTTTAGCAATAGTAATTAAATAAGTATGAAATTGCAACAAAGGAAATATAATAAAAAAATGATCTCTTGCCTGTGGGGTTAGGCGAGAATTTAATCTCAACCCTAGGAATAAAAACTCCGGCTCCGCCGCCATGTAGGCAACCAAGTTATGAATCTTCCCAGTGCTATAAAACCCCTCTTTGCTGGAGGTCCCGATCAATGTTCTAAATTTTGGATGTCGGTGTCGTGTTGGCCTGAAGATTTTGATGTTGATAGCGGATATTGTGAAATGGCGGGTGGTTTTATCAAATATCAGATTCTACATTTTTATAATGTAAACGTCATTTATATGACTTATTTTTTTTGAAGAAAATATAACTTATTCAGGTTTTTAGTTTTATTAATTTATATCTTCCTTAATAGCTCAATGGTAAAGCGGCCGTCTATTAATCGAACGGCCCTAGGCAATGGTGACGTCTTTCATTCTTTATTTTTGCAATGGACCGGATTAATTACTTAATGTATAATGCCTAAGCCCAAAACCCAAAAGAAACGTAAATTTTTCTTTCACATATCGGTAAATGTCGGGTAAAATGGCGACATCATGACATGTCGACTGACATCACGAAATGTTGGCCGCATTTACAAAATATCGGTAACCGAAATAATTTTGCATATCTGTGTCGTTTTCTTCTTAAAATCGACATATCGTCGACATTTCGGCGATGTCAGCCGACATTTAGAACACTTGTGTCGATGGCGCAACGAACGGTTGGGAGTACAACCCGATTGATGCTTCAAATGTCCGACTGATATAATAAAATAACATAGGAATTTTGTAGAATATTTTGTGAAGAAATTGATGAAGATTACAAGAATTAGAAGAGAGGGTTGTGCTAGAGAATAGTTTTTCTGTGTCGAAAAACAAAGCCATTATGCCTGTTTATAGGGTTAAAAATTCACCATGTTGTAAACCTGTTGCAAGAAAAATTGACCTTAAATCACTGAATTACTTATTTAATGGGCCAAAAAATTAATTTGCATGCAAATGTTTGAAACGTATGCATGAATGAAGTTAATGGGGAGAATTAAAGGGCTTGCTAGCACTACTACAGAAGGGGTCATTCGTAACGGTTGGAACCGTTACCTAAATCCCTATTGGTAACGGTTCTAGCCATTACACAACCGTTACGAATACCTCCATCATCAGAAATATGGTAACGGTTACAATCGTTACCATTATCCCATTTTCGTAACGGTTCAAACCAATGAGTTGCATTATTAAAAAAATAAAATCCCCCCTCCATCAACCTCTGCCTCAATTTCTCCATTGAAAACATGAAAGCATCAATTGGCACCAATTATAAAATAATCATCTATATAATTAATATTATGCAATTTATGCATCAAATGCTTACAAATTACACAAGATAATCACATCATTCATTATTCTTAAGTATCAGATTTCAACCCCAATCAAAATTATCCATATAAACTTTGCATAAGCTTCCCAGCAACATAAATCAAACGTACTCATCAAAATTAAACTTTACTAAGCATACAAATCATCAATAATATTGTCTATGTTGGGATTTAGGCACACACACAATATGTTCGACAAAATGCTAAATTAAAGAAATGGGTTGCAAAAATCACGTACCTCATCATAGAATTCAGGGGGCACCCCTTCAATATTATATATATATATATATATATATATATATATATATATATATATATATATATATAAGAAAAGGGGACGATTATATATATTTGATTTATTAGTGTACACGAGCTTTTGATGTAAGTAGGTTCCAACAATAAGACTCAAACCTTGTTGAGATTTGACACATCTTATATCTTATACTTATGTATCACTTTTCTTTGTGTGGTTGTAACACTTGTAGAGTTAGGTTTCTCCGAGACATATTTTTGTGTTTGTAGCCTGCTTCTCTCAGAGGTATTGTCGAGATTTTTTTGGATCGAGCCATTGGCGCCGATACCATATTGGATTTTTTTAAATATATTTTATATTCAAGAACGAGCGAGGCGATTATATATTTTATCTATGAGTGTACACGGGATTTTGATATAAGTGGGTTCCAACAATAAGACTCAAGCCTTATTGAAGTTTGACACATCTTATATCTTATACACATATACCTTTCATAGTTTTTCCAATGTGGCACTATTCTAGTCTCTCACATCTCAACAAATCTCATCACCCTCAGTTTCCTGCTCCCCTTGCTTTTTTGCACAGCTGCAAAAAGCTTTCAAATTCAACGCAAACACTCAAAGAAACGATATGGGTCTCATCAAAATCAACCAAAGTACCTGAATCAGCAACAACAGCAACAACAATTAACCATCTGATATTCTCAGATTTAAAAAAAAACCCCTAATTTTTACAAATTAAATTCAAATAACTGTGTACCTTGGAAGCGCGTCGGTTGAGTTGTTGACGGCCATGGAGGCAGGTTGGCCACGGAGGTGAGGTGGCGGCCGAGGAGGTGAGGGATCGATCGCGAGCTAGGGCTTCGACGGGGCTCGACCATGGAGGCGAGGCAGCGGGGGACTCGACCATGGAGGCACGGTGGCGGGGGCTCAAGCTAGGGCTATGGAAAATTTGGGGGAAAAAGAAGAGGGCTCGGTAAATTTTGGAGGGATTGGATATTTTATCTCGACAGAGTTTATGGGGCCCACTATATTGGTATTGGTAGCGGTTTCAATTGCTACCAATACTTCTACAACCGTTACGAGTAATTGGTGTAGCGGTTGGAACCGCTACCAATGTCCCGTTACCGTTGGGCACATTTGTACTAGTGTAGCAAGGTGATGGCTAGCTGGTCATATACATGCACTATTGGGGCCCAACTCAAATCAATTAGCCAAATAAATTAGAATGCTAGAGAGTAAAATGAATTGGTTTTTATGCGAACCAACTCTCTCAATTTATGTAGGAGTCAAAGTCCTTTGTTGGACTTGGTTTTTCTCACCCAAATTCCAACACTAATGGCTTAAGGTTTTGGTCAAATTTGGTATTTAGAACATCAGATCCGGAGGTCTTGAGTTTGAGCTTCATCCTATACAATTTCTGATTCTGCCATTTATTTCTTTTTTCGTGTTTGAGAGTTCCACGCATGGTATAAGAACTTGTCTTGATATGTATTGTTGGTTGGTACGTTATAAACTAAATTTTACGATAGGTATTGGTAATAGTTAATTTGATGAATATTTTTTTACTTGAATAATGTCTACCCTTACACTTTTCTGATTTAGACTACGTACTTGATGCACAGGTAATTGAAGCAAATGAGGAGGAGAAGAAGCTGATCTTCTCTGAGAAGGATGCCATATGGTCAAAATATTCTAACCGAGTCAAGGTTGGGGATGTTTTTGATGCAAGAGTGGGGTCTGTAGAAGACTATGGTGCATTCGTTCATCTAAGGTTTCCCGATGGTACTTATATATATTTTTTCGTAGGAAGTAATTCTTATATGATTTGAAATTGTCTGATCTTATAAAGATGATGGCTTCTGTAATCTATATGGATAGGTCAATATTATCTGACCGGACTTGTACATGTCTCGGAGGTTTCCTGGGATCTAGTTCAAGATGTAAGAGATATTCTGAATGAAGGCATCCAAGCGAAGGTTAAAGTCATTCATATAGATAGGTAAAATTGCTAATCTCTTTAATTTATCAGCAGCAGTACTTGTTTATAACAATTGTTTGGGAACAATTATACAAAATCTCATTCTTACATTCATTGAAATTGTTCGTTTCTACCGCTCATTTTAAATTAAAGAAATGTGGATGAATATACCGACACTTCTCACATTTCTATTTATCTCTGAACTGCTTTATAGTAAACTCATTCTCCCACGTAATTGACATATCTGGTGTTCTTGCCTTTTTTTTTGGGAGAATACAGGTGGATTGGAGTAAACAGTCATCGGGACTATGCAAATTCATCATTGGATAGAAAAGTAAATTAAGGATCATGGATGTGAAAAATGGATTGGAGTAAACAGTTAAAAGCTTATAGAAATTGATGAGATTGTCATGAAAAGCAATACAATGGAATTAAAATATTATTCACTATGAGTTTAGCAAAGCTTAAATCATTGCTTTAGTCAATCAATATTTCCAACATTAGTTCACAGCAAGCTTCAATTGGCTTGCATTATGTTCTACCAATTCAATTCCATTCCAACAGTTACCATGGTATTATAAACTGGTATCATGCTATAGATTAAAGGAAACTTTTAAAAGTACACTTTTGATGCCAATTTTAAGTATCCCTTGCACAAAGTCAGAATGTTATGAGAGGTTGATTTGCATTAACATATTTACCTATAAAAGACCGAGCCCAAGGGAAAAAAATCCTGAACTTTTGAAACCATGATGTGACTGCTAACAAGAATAAGAGCATGTTAGTGGATAAATGTACTGGCCAAATTTGATTTAAACCAATAATTTATCAATGTGTTTACTGATAAAATAGTACATATTAAGAGAATTATTTAAGGGTGCGGCAATAACTGGTTTTAAATCATCATAAATAACATGAAATTGAAGCATCATCAAAAATGCAATTGAGTAAGCTATCATTGTTCTCAAGTATTGATTTATGGCGGAGCAGCTGACCAAATACCAATCGAATGAGAGGTTTGCTGTCGTATAACAGAAGAAAGGGGATCAATCCCTAATGCTAATAAAAACTCAACATTCGAGGGAATTTCCTTTAACAAACAGGAATGAGGGTTCAGGCAGGTGGTGATCAGGACTAAAATTTGGAAAATTTGCAGAAATGGTGGTTGAGCATATGGGTGACCAGACTCGGTCCATTTGACAGCAACGATGGTTGGTTTGATCCTTTAGGTGTTAAAAATTTAGAGGTACAATGGCCATTTCATTGTCTAAGGTAACACTGTTACCCCCTTGATAAATAGTTACGCTGTATATGACAATATGGATTATTATGAGCTTTGCGGAGCCTTAGCCAAAACAGATATCGAGCAGGATATTGGGAAAGCAGAAATCATCTTTACATGTTGTAAACTTATAATGACATAAAACAGATAGCACTGCTGACAGCCTGACACCTACATTTTAAAGTACGGCAGGTCATCTTGTGAATGGATATGAAAACTGCGATATTTTTCCTCTTTCTTTGTGATTGTCTGGTGGGGATGCCTGGGGGTTTGTTTTGGGTGGGGCATAGATGTGACTATAATATACTGATATATAATGTATATATTGATCTATAGATGCATCACCTGCAGCACTCTCCATGTATGGAAACAAGCATTTGCTGGTCATGCATACAAAACCTATGTGTTTTGGTGTAGATGTATGTGTGGCCATTCATATGACTTCTGATCCAAAAAGAAGAAGAAGAAGAAGAGAAGTTAAGGGAAAATAATTTATTGCATATTTTAGAAATGAACCTTATCATGTTTTAGGTCAGGTCTTCTTATTTTGAGTTTTGTATAATTATGTAGACACAATATTATCATTAAATATGTATTGTATTATATTGTATAATTATTATGTTCATCATTCTTGGTGTCTAAATGGAGTTCGTCGTTTGGTTGATGAAGCTTCATTTTTTGTTGAGTATACCTCTGCATATTACACGTATCTTCTCCTTAAACATGAAAGGTTAGCACTGCTACAATTAAATACATTGTACTAAATGTAGACTCTGATTTTCAGGGCAAAGTCAAGGATTACCCTGTCTATTAAGCAGTTAGAGGAGGATCCTCTTTTGGAGACATTAGACAAAGTGATCCCTCAGGTGAGTAGTTGGTGTGGATGCCATCGAATTTTCTAATTAGCAGCATTGAAAAATCTGGCACTAATAATGCATAGTAATTTCACCTTCATAAATATGTCTGCAGGAAGGGCAGTTTGCATCGGATGCTAGAAGCATGTCAAATAATTTGAATTTGGAACCTCTTCCTGGACTTGAGAGCATATGTAAAGAGCTTCTGCAAGAGGATGGGTGAGGTTTTGGACCTGTTAATTTTATACACTGGTTATGAATTACTAATATGCATTGATGTTTGCGTGCTTGCGAGCATATGCCTAAACCCGTGCAGATATATGAAAGGTCACTTCAGGAACCTGAATATAATTTCTGACCCCTTTTTTTGCAGTATAACTGATGCAGTACTTGGGCGGCAAGGACTGGAGAAGCGTGTGGTCTCTCAGGATTTGGAACTTTGGCTTTCAAATGTGAGCTTCCGAATATTCTAAAACATTTTTCTTTGCAGAAAGAAGTGATAAATATAAATAATAATAACAACTGAGCCTTTTATCCCAAGTATATGTGATAGGATACATGAACCAACATGAGAATCACGTCAGGTTCAGCACATGAATCCTCCGCCTCTATTCCTATCGAACAATATACTTTCATTGAGGCTTTTGGCAACCATATCTTTTCGTATCACCTCCATCCATGTTTTCTTCGGTCTCCCTTTCGCCCTTTTGACATTGCCTATATCAATAGTATCCATTCGTCGAACCGGTGCTTCCATAGGTCTGTGTCCCACATGACCAAACCATCTTAGCCGATTTTCCGGTATCTTCTCTTCCACATGTGCTACATCAATTTTTGCACGAATATCCTCATTTCGTATCTTATCTTTTCTAGTGTTACCACACATCTAACGAAGCATTCACATCTCTGTTATGTGCATCTTCTGTGTATGATGCTTCTTAAAAGCCTGGCACTCTGTACCATATAATAAGGTATGCTGAATAGCGCTCTAATAAAACTTCCCTTTCAAACTTTACGAAAAGTTACGATTGCACAAAATCTAGGTTGCACTCTTCCATTTCAATCAACCAGCTTGGATCTTTTGATTAACATCGCTATCGATCTTCCTATCCCGTTGGATGATGGAACCTAGATATCTAAACTGATCGCTCGGTGATATCTCTTGTCATTCCAGTGCTATACCAATGTGGTTTCGATCTCTCAGTTTGCTAAATTTACAATGCATATATGCTATCTTGGACCTGCTCAATTTGAACCCCTAAGTTTCTAACGTTTGCCCCCATAACTCCAATTTGGCATTAACCCATGCTTTCGTCTCATTTAGTAGAACAATATCATCAGCGAATAGCATACACCAAGGTATCTCATCTTAGATAGTTCTAGTAAGCTCATCCATTACGATGGTAAATAGGAATAGACTTAATGCAGATCCTTAATATAAGCCAATTGTAATCGGAAAATCATTAGTTAGGCCGCCGCAAGTTCTGACATTTGCCATTACTCCATCGTACATATCCTTGATTATATCAATGTACTTGACGGGGACCCCGTTCTTCATCATTGTCTCCCATAGTGCCTCTCTAGGTAACTTGTCGTACGCTTTCTCTAAATCAATAAATATCATATGCAAATCTCTTCTTCTCTCTCGAAATCGCTCTACAAGTTGACAAAGCAAATGAATAGTCTCTGTTGTCGATTGTTCAGACATGAACCCAAACCGGTTCTCTGTTATCTTAACATTCTTTTTTAGTTTGTGTTCAATTACTCTTTCCCAAAGTTTCATGATGTGACACATAAGTTTTATTCCATGGTAATTTGAGCAATTTTGAATGCCACTCTTGTTCTTGTAGATAGGTAAAAGGGTACTTTTCCTCCATTCATTTGGTATCTTTTGATTTGCCAAATTTTATTACACAGATCTGTCAGCCATTTAACGTCTATTTCTCCTAAGTATCTCCAAATCTTGATAGGAATCCCATTTGGACCAACCGTTTTTCTTGATCTCATTCTTTTCAAAGCCTCTTTAACTTCTGGTATTTTTATTTTACGTATGAAATAATGGTTTATATTTTGAGATTGAATGACAAGTTCATCCAAATTCTTAGTAAAGTTCTCGTTGAACAATTTGTCAAAATAATCTCTCCATTTTTCCTTTATATTCTCATCTTGAACTAAAACCTTCCGATCTTCATCTTTGACACATTTCACTGCACATAAGTCTATGGTCTTTTTTTCCCGCATCCGAGCAATCAAGTATATATCATTTTCAGTCCCCTTAGTGTCCAACTTCTCATACATCTCCTTCTAGATCTTAGTTTTAACTTCCCGAACAGCTTTTTTAACTTCCTGTTTAGCCATTTTATACTTCTCAAATCTTTCCGCGTCTTTGATTTTCTTCAAATCTTTATAAGAATTTCTCTCGATTTTAATAGCAGTTTTTACTTCTTCGTTCTAGCATGATGTGTCCTTAGATGGTGGAGCACCACCTCTTGACTCACCAAGTAGATCTCTAGTCATCCTCTTGATATAACTAGCTATCTTGTTCCATGTTCTGTCTGAATCATTTTCATACTGTCAATCCGCCTCTTGAACTACACGATCTATAAAAGTCTTTTGGTTACCTTTTTTCAGTCGCCACCACTTAATTTTAGGTTTTACCTTACGTTTAATCTTTCTGCATTCTCATCTAAATCGAAAATCTAGAACTAAAAGTCTATATTGAGTGGTTACACTCTCACCCGGAGTCCTTACAGTCGATGCAACAACCTCTTTCCATCCTTCTTGTCAGAAAAAAGTCTATTTGATTTCCACTTGATTCGCTCCTAAAGGTGATAAGGTGAGATTCTCTTTTCCTAAACCAAATGTTTGTTAAGATCAAGTCATAAGATAAGGCAAAATCTAGAATTGAGCTATCTGTTTCATTCCTTTGTCCAAAACCAAAACCTCCATGAATAGTATCAAACCCACTACGACTAGTACCTACAGTCTATTGAGATCACCACCAATAAATAACTTCTCTCCACTAGGTATCTTTTGCACCATCTCGTCTAAATCCTCTCAGAATAGACGCTTACTAGCGTCATTAAGACCTATCTATTGTGCATAAGCACTAATAACAATAAGGATCTTCCTACCTAGATTAAGCTTAACCAGTAAAATTCTATCACCTTTTCTCCTAATCTTAATTATATCCTCAAGCAACCGTCTATTTATGATTACGTTTATCTCATTATGATTTTTATCTCTACCCGTATACCAAAACTTATAACCCCAGGGTCTTATGACTCTATTATTTTCACCTACCCACTTAGTTTCTTGCTAACACATAATACCAACTTTCCTCCTAATCATCACCTTCACTAATTCTATTAGTCTACCCATAAGGGAACCTATGTTCTAAGAAGTTAGACGGATTCTATGAAATCCTTGTTTATTTGTCACTACACCCGGAGTTCGATATAGCGCGCGCCGCTTCCGGACGACGACCTAGAAGCCCTTACATACTTAACACTACATCCAAGATTCGATGTAGTGCGTCGCTGAGTAGAGAGCGTCCTAACGATATTCTTATTATGGTTCATATCATAGAATGTGACAGTTTTATATTGGCTGTCACAAGCCTACCACAACTCTCATCCTTTCTCATCCGAACTTGGGGCCGGCAACAGTGGGTTTATATATATCCCTGATTAAAGTTTTAAATTTTCTTTTTAAATTTTTTTATCAGGTACCAGCAAAGGACAAACAGTTCACTCTCCTGGCTCGTGCAGGAAGGCAGGTCAGTTTGTGATTCCATACTCCGATAATTCTTTTCCTTTGGGTGAAATCTTTATGTTTATTTGAAGATTTTAACATGAAATCAACACATTGACCTGATGTTGAACCCAAATTATTAAATCCTCTATGCAAAACACACCAACCTCAATTGCGGGAACCTCAATAGCGGGAACCCATAATTGCAGATCTCTCTGTTGACCAAGTCAAGAGAGATTCCTGCTTATATGGATAACGGCTGCGGATATTTCCAAAGAGAGATCTGCATATGCGGTTTTTTAGGCCCTTAGTGGGCTGTTTTCAACCTCGCTCCTAAAAACGTGGGTGGTGGTTTGTTAACCGTCCCATCCTTAAAGAAGGCTGTAAATACCCCGTCAAGAGAAGAAAAAAAAGACAACACACACAAGAGATTGCAAGTTTTCACAGGTTTGAAGAACTCAAGACTCTTGGCAAAAGAAGAAAGGAGAAGAAGAAGAAGGTGGATGATCGATGTAAACTTTATCTTTTCCCTAAGGATTCTTCTCTTCTTTCAAATTTGACATGGACTGCATAAGGATGAAGGGCTTGAAAGAATTCCATATGGATTCTCATGAACAAGAACTTCTCGAAGAACTTAAGAACATGATCAAATTTATGATTCTTTGACATAAATGAGAATACAAAAGTATTTCTTTTTGAAAAATGTAGGAAACTCTATTTTCCCCTACATATACAAGAACATAGACCCTAAATAGTCCATGTTTCTTCATAACAAATTCAAAAGTACAAGGGAAAATGTTGTCCATTTGTATTTTGAACAAATACTAAAAGACCCCTTTTAAAATGAACACCCACGTATCATTCCCTAGAGGAATGACCCCTTTAAAGGACATTTAAACATGATGTGAATGGTGATGAAGAGGATATCTCTGTTTGCGGATATCTTATGATATTCCTAAAGAGACCTTCATTAGATATCTCAAGAGATATTCATTTAAAATGCTTTTCGAAACTTGCCCATGGTGGATATCTCTATACAAGAGATGTTCACAAGTTATTAAAATGGGACGGATATCCCCACTGAAGATACCCGCAAATGTTAAAGCAATGCAGATATCCATCTAGAGGATATCCGCAGAAAGATGCGGATATCGATATCCGCAAATGTTAAACATATGCGGATATCTACTTAAGAGATTCCGTAAAGACCACTATGATGCGGATATCTATACAAGAGATACCCGCACCCAATGCAAAAGGGTGTCTGACATAGATATCTGTAAATACCAAGATAAGAGTGGATATCTATATAAGAGATATCTTCATCTACTCTACAAAGGGTTTAAACCCCACTATGATAGAGGATCCCACTTTGCTTTTGTTTGGCTCTGTGTGTGTCCTACAGGTGGAAATATCCATCTAAATCTCAAGTATAATATCAAATTGTGACATTGAGGATATCCCCTTTGCTCTTGAAATACACTTGTATCTCCTCTCTTTATTTTGAGTATGAGATATAAAAAGATACACATGTATCTATGTTGTAAGTAAACAATGTGAATGAAATGTCTTTTTGATGATTACTTTACATTGTCTTTCTTTTGCAAGTACAAATTTGTGATGTGATCTTCATTTTTGTTGTGATTTAAAACAGCTTAACAAAGTATCCCGTCTTGGTATTTTCTAAGACAACGGTATATAATTTACGGTAAGTGCTTGCAATTATCGGAAGGCTCGAACCCCAGGAACTTCTGGTCAAACTTTCAAACTTTAAACTTATTTACTCTATCTTTTCTTAATGATGTAATTGTTAGAGGTCATAAAAAAGGTAAATAAAATTGGCGACTCCGCTGGGGACTGACTTCTCCCAAAGTTATTTTAAATCGCATCAATATTTTATTCTGTTCCAGAACCTCTGGTTGACAGAATTTCCTCTTAAAAGATCATACGTACTTGCAAAATAGAGTCCACCGAATCTCATAACGATTCAAAAGGGCTACATACTAACAAAGTCCACCGGATTCAAATAAGTTATCTGGTAGGGCTATGTTTCCTCTTATACCACCATTAATAGCATTATAAAACCTTAAATAGATTTATTATGTAGTGAGGCTTGGTGTATAATACTGAGCCCACTTGAAGGTTTTTAATACCGTGATGGTATACTTTACGGATTTTATCACAAATGGCTTTCAACAAAGGAAACGCTTTGCTTGAAGAATTGGCCATAGCGACCAAGATTGCGCGATCGATGTTCCTCATTACTGGGGCAAATCCCCAATTTGTCCTACCGGCGACATGACATGCCGGGTATGATCTAGAATAGTGCCCCTTCGGCACAGTCAATGACTTCTCGACACTACAAGAAACACAGCAGAAGAAGCCTGTCAAATGAAGGCTCAACTTTAGGAAGGGGGAGTCATCTTCCCGCTGTCAGCCTAAGCCCGTGGCACCGGCTATCATTCTCAGGCCCGTGTTGAGCTCATCAACCCCTGTGGACAAAGTTACTTGTCAAGTCCGAGACAGACGGATCTTTGTCTCAGAGATAACTTACGAGGGTGTCCGCTCTTGACGCAAAACTAAAGAGAAAGTCTGTATTTGAAAGGCTTTCGTACTCAAAGAATGACCCCTTGGAATGATGAGGGAATTTCTTTCTCAGCCGATTGCTTCAAAGCCTCCTTTCTGAAAAAGCCGACCTCTTGTAATGCGAGACACCGTGCTGCTAAGAAAGCGCGCATGGAGGGCGGGATGACCTGCCCAGTCTATCACCAAATCTCCACTATTTGGACAGAGAATCAGTTCACTCCCCTCCAAGGGCATGTAAGGTAAACTAGGCCAGAAGTTGGGCGCCCTTTCAAAGGAAAGAAGAACGAAGGTATACACGGCCTATAAAGAGCCCAAAAATATTTAGAGATCTGTACTCCTAAGGATGTTCTACAAGAAGAAGAAACAGGTCGTAAATAAGCTCGCGAAGGAGATCCATATACCGGAAGCATCCCCGTCAGGATTTCCAGGGTACAAGAGACGCTCTCAAAGAGAAATGGATGAATCATCCACTTGCCAAGTAACCCATACATGCATAATGATCGTACACCGATCGACTGTTCATACATGCTGCATGGCGTCACACACCAACTTAAACGATTCTCAGACAAGCCAGACAGATGGCCCTTGGCAGTCCGAGCGACTCACCTCTCCGCTAGTAAATCCAAATATGCAAGTGGAAGGGGAAGAAGACATGCACATCAATGAAGAAGTGCATGATAAGAGGAACAACCATTCCTCAGAATATCAATAATAACCCGCTATATGAGGTAAGCGATAGGGGTGATGATGATGAAGATGAAGCTGCTAGTTGCACGAACGAATCAAGACTGCGAGCTGAAAGAGATGAAACAACATGTCAGTGATTTGACTGCAACTTTGCAGGTCATGATGGCCCAAATTCAAAGCTTGGCAGAAATCACGAAGTTCAATCCTTCGGCAGATAAAGCTAACACATCAAATTCTCTGCCTAAAACAATGCCGACAATTCATCAGTAGGTACAACCTACAACGAAAACACGAGTGGTACCTGCACCAAACAGGATTGGGAAAGCAAGTCTGATGCCAGAACCCCAAAACACTCTGGTGATAGCGTCAGTACCTGCTCAAGCAGTTGTTTTGCCTACATCCTCAGATTCTGCAATGGCATCTACAAAAATTACTGATCCTGATATGGATTCTTTGCACAAGTTGATCGCTGATCAGCTTAAGCAAATCAATTCACATGTGGAGGCCCCTATAGCTGGTCAACCTTATCCTGACGACTATAACGCGGCCCCATATTCAGCAGGATACATTATCCCATCGTGCCGAATGTTCAATGGATCGGGGATTCCTGAACAGCATTTGGCTCACTTTAAAGTTCTTGCGGAGATTCAGTTCTTGATGATAAACTCCTTTTGAGGCAATTTTCTAAAAGCCTCATTGGTTCTGTGTTCAATTGGTATGCCAAGCTGGAGCCCGGATCTATAACCACATTCAATCAGCTAGCGGAAAAGTTCAAAGAATGATTCGCAGGGGTGTGTCCGACAAAGTCACAATGGTGCAACTCTCAGTGATGCGTCACGTAGAAGGTGAGCCGACCATCGAGTTTATCAAGAGATGGAAAGATGTTGCTATGTGATTCGAGCAGCATATGCCGGATGCTTAATCCATACCTTTCCTTATCTCGAAAATAAACGGTCCGATACAACCATTTCTGGCATCTGCTAAGCAAAAGAACTATCAAGGATTGATAGATCAAGTGATGGCTCTAAGCACATAGAGCGTGATTCTCTCAAAAGTTCAGCCACCCAACAAGATAAATCCAGGTCATCTCAAAAGCCCCGATCCAGCCAAAGAACAAGCAAGCAGCGACAATGGTCATAAACACAAATGAATTAGTGCCTAAGCCAAAGCCGCAACAAACTCATCAAAAAAGTGCAGCAGGTGGTAACCACCCTAAGACCGCGCTGACAGACCTGATGAACAAGGAGTATTCTTTTAAGAAAGAGTACACCGGAATTATATTTGAAGCAGCTTTGAAAAGAGGTCTAGAGTTGCTAGCTTCAAAAAGGCCTAAGGAAGTTATAAAAAAGATCACCGGAAATATTGTCCATGTCATCGAGTGATTAGCCACCCCATAGAAGATTGCTTTGTCTTCAAGAACTGGGTAGAGAAACAGTATCACGAGAGAAAAATCATCCTCGATGATAAATTTAAAGCTGAGGTCCCGACCACGCACAATCGACACATTGTCACATGCGATAAGGAACACCCAGTGTTGTGAATGAACCCGCAAAATCAAGAAGATCCTTGGGAGATCGTCTTATCAAAGAAATCTCAGAAACTATTGAAGAGATTAGAAAAAATGTGTGGAATTAGGCCACTAAAAAGGCTAGCAACTCAGGTGCAAACCAAAAACATTCCGTCGGGATCGACTAGGGGCAAGGTCAAGAAGAAAGATATCCCTAGCCAAGAAGAATACGCAAAACCTCAGGTCTTGACCTTGATGGACTTCATACCCTCAGATTTTTGGGACGAAGAAAAGAACGAAGCAAAGAATGAAGGACCTTTTTGGAATGAAGCTAGATCTTTTGCATAATCCAGTGCTAGTCCGGAACGCCAATATTTGGAGTTGATCGCAACTGCTCTATCTTGGCCCGATATCAGGGCATAGATGTCGCGAATTCATGCTTGTTGATACGCAACTTATAGGACCATTAATGCAGAGGAGGTACAAAGAGTGCGTCATGAAATGAACCATCCCCAAAATCAAGGTCAAGAAGAAAGTAGTGATGCGCAGCCAAGCGAAAATGATACTGCACCTCCAGAAAGAGTTGTGGAGTCAATACTAGAGAGATAATCTAGATGTCCCGTCGGGCATGATATGGGAAGAATATGTTGATGCAGACGGAAGAGTGATATGCTGAACCCCTGTCCTCAACCCTACCAACCCCACGCCGACCAATCCTGAGGAGGCTAGACCCCTTTCTCGACAACCTTGGCCACAACTGCGAGTAGAAGTAATGTCCCGTGCAGATCTCGAAGAAGTGGTTACTTTCCTATTTCGTGCATGTAAGATTCTATGAGATGCACGCGACAGCGGGTCAAACGATTTCTGAATTGAATGATGATGTCGAAAGTTTATGCTAACTTGTCAATTTGCATACACAGCGGATATGTAGACTCTATCGATAGAATGTTGAATGTTTATCTGTCACACACTGATTGCAAAGGTTGGTGGAAAGTTATGCATAGAGATACGTAGCTCAAAAAACATCCCGAGCCAAAAGTCAAATACCAAGTCTTTGACTGCAAACACGAGAGCTTCAAGAACAAGCGCCAGTGGCCGTTCCACGGCTTAAGTCCCCTGAAACCTGGGTTGAAAGAGGGCATGGGTTATGCTGAGAAGCCATAGCGGCAAGATCAACACAAGCGTTCAGGAAGCAAGTGAATCAAGATATTATAAGAATGTCGAATCGAAGCTTATATCATTTGTTTTGGACACTTAGGCAGATGGGTGTTGAATTTCCAAACCCCGGAATGCTGCATGAAATGACTTGGCGAATCAGCCTAATTTATGCATTTTCCATCGGTGCGTAGGGCATACACGAAGAGATTATACAACGTTCAGGCATCTTGTGTACGAAACAACCAGAAGCCAACCGTCAATTGTGCCTCAAGCTTGAGAAGAACAAAGCGGAAGCTCTCAAGCGTCAGAAACTCGACACTTGTCGAGTTATCTTGGTTGTGCACAAATCAGAGGAAGATGAATCAAACTTCGAAAAAGCTAAGCCATCCCAATCGAAGCAAGTCATTCATCCGCCTCTGAATTACTGCCTCGGTTCATATATTTAAATAATGAAGTTAGAAACTTGCGCGAGGATATTGGTGAAACACATCGGTTGATGGAACAATTTTGACGACAATTGGATGAAATGCAAAGGCGAATAGACAATTTGCAACGTCGAGTTCATCAACAAAAGCAACGACGGATTTCCTAACCATCAAACCTTCTTCACACTTATAGAGTTATACGATGTGAAGATGAAGATGATATACTTTTCTTCCCAGGGGAGGATACAAAAATGGGCGTTGAGTTAATTGTGTCACCACTCGCAGCAGCCATGTTCTCTCTGGTCCTAATTTGTGAGAGAGATTGTTTTCATGTGTATATAGATTTAACTCTCTCTCTATATGTATAAGAGTTGGGTTTTGTTATAAAAGATATGTAGAGAAGGAAGGAGAGAATAAGCCATCATAAGAGAGGAAGATTCGGGGGAAAAAGGAGAGTCAACTATTAAGGTATTAAGGGGGAGATGTTATAGGAATTTTATTGTTTAGGAAAAGAAAATATATTTGATTAGAAGGAATTTTGTTAGGGAGAATTGATTGGTTTTTTTTAATATATGTTAAGTATAATTATATGTATATTCTTAAAGAGATTTTATTTGATATGGGAATTGAGTATATATATTATAATATATGGAGAGAGGGATTTGGGGATTTGTATAGGATTATTTCTATACACACATATTGATTTGTTTAATTTGTTTTCACTAATATATATATCATGCCATATAATGTGGGATGCTAATTAAGATATAAATAAATTAGCATATAGGTTACCAAAAGAAGATTATGATATCAAATATTATATGCATAAAAAAATAATATAAATATATTAGCAACCAACTATTCATGACATAAAATCAATTCTAAAATTATAGGAATAGTTTTATTAACGAAAAAAGTGTTTTGATAAATCTAAAAATACTGTATCCAAAACTAGGGTGTTACATCTTCTCGAAGAACTTAAGAACATGATCAAATTCATGATTCTTCGACATAAACGAGAATACGAAAGTACTTCTCTTTGGAAAACGGAGAAAACGCCGTTTTCCCCCACATGTACAAGAACACATACCATAAATAGTCTATATTTCTTCAACAAATCCAAAAATAAAAGGGGAAATGATGTTCATTTGTATTTTGAACAAAAGCTAAAAGACCTCTTTTAAAATGGACACCCACATATCATTCCCTAAAGGAATGATCCTTTTAAAGAACATTTGAACATGATGTGAACGGTGATGAAGAGGATATTTTTGTTTGTGGATATCTTATGATATTCTTAAAGAGACCTTCATTGGATATCTTAAGAGATCCATTTAAAATGCTTTTCGAAACTTGCCCAGAGCGGATGTCTCTATACAAGAGATGTTCATAAGTTATTAAAATGGGGGCGGATATCCCCACTGAAGATACCCACAAATATTAAAACAATGCGGATATCCATGTAGAGGATAACCGCAGAAGGATGTGGATATCTATCTAAAAGATATCCGCAAATGTTAAACCTATGCAGATATCTACTCAAGAGATATCCGCAAGGACTACTCTCATGCGGATATCTATACAAGAGCTATCCGCACCCAATGAAAAAGGGTTTCTAACTTAGATATCCGCAAATACCAAGATAAGAGCGGATATCTATACCAGGGATATCCGCATCTACTCTACAAAGGGTTTAAACCCCATTATGATCAATAGAGGATCCTGCTTTGCTTTTGTTTGGCTCTATGTGGGACCTAAATGTGGAAATATCCATTTAAATCTTAAGTATAATATCAACTTGTGACATTGAGGATATCTCCTTTGCTATTGAAATACGCTTGTATCTCCTCTCTTTATTTTGAGTATTGAGATGTAAAAAGATACACATGTATCTATGTTGTAAGTAAACAATGTGAATGAAATGTCTTTTTGATGATTAATTTACATTGTCTTTCTTTTGCAAGCACACTCATTTGTGATGTGATCTTCATTTTTGATGTGATTTAGAACAGCTTAACAAGGTATCTCATCTAGGTATTTTCTAAGACAACATCGTATAATTAACGGTAAGTGTTTGCACTTATCGGAAGTCTCAGACCCAAGGACCTCTGGTCAAACTTTCAAACTTGTTTAAACTCTATATTTTCTTAACAATATAATTGTTAGAGGTCATAAAGAAGATAAACACTTAGACCTTTGGGGTGACCCTACTTGCATGGAAAAAGGTTAAAAAAGGTTTAGTATATATAATTTTATATTTTGATATCTATGTTGCAATGACACATCCAATAGGTTGTCGTATCTGTGTACGACACATATCGGACACCGACACTTGCAAGACCCTTGAACGACGCGTATTGGACGTGTTGTATATATGTCATATACGTATGGTTTGTGTTCTATGCGCGTCATATGCGCATAAACATATTTTTAGTATATTATTAGCGTATAGCATGTTAGACTTGTTAATTTTTCCTTATTTAATTTTGTTATAATAGTTTGATATCTTTATTTATCGTTTATATATATATATATATATATATATATATATATATATATATAGTTGTGTTCAGTTATCCTATATTTTGGGATTTTTCCTTGTCGCCGTACCGTACCATACCGTATATGTGTCCTCGTATCCATGTCCATGCAACCTTGTTTGGTATATCACCATTTACCTAGCTTTGAATATTTTCCCACAATTCATGAAAATTAAATTTATGATGAACTATAAGAAGTTTAACTGTATTACGTTATTTTTTTTATCCACAAGATAAAACTGGCCTTGGTTTGTCTATTTTCGTGCCATATTTGCTAGTATACTCGTTTAAATTATTGATATTGATGCTAGATTTCGTCCTGATAAATGGACATTGGACAGAGTTTATTGTTTTAAAAGTGTCTGACACCGGAATCTTAAAAAATTTGACCGGGAAAAGGCTCTTTTTAAGTTGTATAAAAATATCTACACCGCCTCAAAATCAATATCTGATTTATCAATTAATCCAGAGTTTGATCAGGTATCTCTATGTTCATGTGTAAAAACAACCAAGGTATGAAGGTTGTCTAGATGAACACCGATTCAATCACTTACAGGGGTATGCTCTTGCTAACATGGTGAGGAGAGTGTGAAGAATAGTTTTATTCTGTATGGTAAAGCATCAAGGAAATTATGCTTTATTAATTAAAAAATTTGCCATTCAAGTTTCATTCACAGGTAAGCTTGTGGAAGTGCAGGTTTGCAAAATAATCTAAAACAAAGGTCATCAAGAGAAATATACATAAGACAAGGTTAATATGTTATCTTAAACAGACAAATGTGTTATATATGTCGTAAATCTTAGTAAGTAAATGCCCTGAAGTTGTCTGATCAGCTTATCTTCCAAGACAAACTATAAAAGCTAGGAAATATGCCTTATGCAAAGTGGATACTGAAAACGAGTTGGATGCCCATCCATATCCCTGCCCTTGCAAAGGTACCCATCTTGTTGGACGTTATGGTATAAAATGATGATTGGCTCACCATTCACTAGTAAAATGTTAATCAACATGGTATTATACCACACGGAGTACAAGATACTTGGTTCATATACCAATTTAAACATTAGAGAAGATATTTTAAACAACGTGAATTAAAAGTTTGTTGGATCCTCACTCACAGAGTCCATGGCTTTTAAGTTTGTGGATAAAATGATTATCTACATGGCTTTCAAGTCCATGCCCCATGCATCAAACTCTGAAGTTCTTGTGACAGTTGATCAACTTTTTTTGATGTTTGACACTTGGATTCTGCACTTATCTTTGATATCCACTTCAAATGGGCGCAAAACTGGATTTGAACATTGGTTGCTTTGATAGCATGCTAAAATCCCTGCCACTTTGCGGTGTAACTTGAGAAAAATAATTTTATATTCTATCTGACTACCCCTTTAACTTACTGTAAACATTTGCAAACCCCCTTTATGGGAAACTGATATATATTATTTACCTTGATGGTTATTTATCTTAAAGCTTCTACTACATGAAACATAAAGTGAAGCATATTGTATACATCTTGTCATATACATTAAAATTAAAAATCAGCACATATAGCTGTGTCCTCGTCTCTTCCATATGTCTGACATTCCAAGTTTTCTACACTTATCTTTGATGGTAGATACTATACTTGTGCCCATGTAAACACATAATAGATTAATAGATGAGAATAAATTTTCGTATTATCCCAAACAATTATTTCTCTTACTAGTTTTTTGCACGTGCAATGCACGTAAAGAAAATTAATATTTTTATACGATAATTATTCGTGTGTGTGTGTGTGGAATAGGGTTGGTGGGTGGATAATAAGGTTCTTAGGATTAAAAGAGCCAATTTACAATTTTAATCGGAAGATTATTAATGTGGCTAGCTTTGGTGTGATGATGTGGATAGCTTGAAATGAGAAAATTTGTTGACGGATTTTGCTTACTTCTTTTTACCCCTTCTTAAGAAGGAGAGGTCATCAATTGATGTTATGATCTACCCTTTGAAGTTTGCATTATAATAGTAGAGATGATTTTCAGGTAATTCATTCTTCGCACCTTTTATACCTTTACATAAAACTCTTGTCTAAATCGATCTTGACTATCTGGTATCAAATGGATGCACTGAAACTTAGCTCTAATCTTGTATGTGTGTGTGTGTGTGTGTGTGTGTGTGTGTGGAATACCCGTGAATTTCTACTCTTTCAGAAAAAGGTTACATTCTACTGTTGACTTCTTTCTGACGTAGCTCTGTTCATTTGAGGAGATGATAAAGATCAGTGTATACTCGTGCATTTTTCCCAAAGAGTTTAGAGATTTAAGAACTGAATCGCCTATAAAATAATTCATCACTCGGTCATTACGTATCTAGGTGTATGCAATTTCAGCAAATGTTGGCCCATTTAAAAACCTATAGTGGAAAATTCAAAACCTAGTGTTTTACCTTGGACAGGTTCAGGAAATACATTTGACAAGCACGCTTGATCAAGAGGGCATAAAAAAGGCAGTACAGAAGATACTGGGACGTGTACCGTGAGCCTGTAATTATAAGGCAGGTGTGTTTTTCCTTTTATTGTTTACTTCTTCACCTG
The DNA here is from genome assembly GCA_030015575.1 of Agapanthus africanus. NCBI lineage: Eukaryota > Viridiplantae > Streptophyta > Magnoliopsida > Asparagales > Amaryllidaceae > Agapanthus > Agapanthus africanus. Next base: position 106,821,348 of record CM057338.1, on the reverse strand, counting down.
ACAGTAGGCACATGCCTACTACCTGATATAGTTCACAATGTGAATTTGATGTGTCAATTGGTCAATTAAAATTATTTTGAGATTTAATTTCTTACGCACATAAAAATATTAGAACATAGGCTGCATATCAAATGTATATATGAGAGTTCAGAGTGCAAAAATGGTGTACTGAACCAGTTTTCACTTATAGCAAACTGTACCTTGTAATCGTGCTGTCACTATTACATCATGTTTATTCTCATCATTGAGCAAACTTTTGTTGGTTACTTTATTCCATGCCGCTAAAGGGTAAACTCATTCGAGAATTGGCACTTTAGCTTTCAGTTAGGACTTAGAAGCGAGTGCTTTTCTATGCACATAATCCATAACCGCATGCTTGTGAAATGATTTTTTCTTTCTCATTCATTTCAGTTAATGTGATCTCTTGAATAAATATTAATAAAAAATTCTAAAGTTTGAAACTTTGATTCATAATACCTGGTATATCTTGGTCACAAGTCCATACCACAGCCCACAGGGGTATATACCAGTTCAAATCGGTACATAGCTGTTTATTAAGGGATTCAAAAATTGTGGCAGCAAACCATTTAGTTTATCTCCATCATGTATCTTTCGATGTGTTTGGATGCACAGATAATTTGTCGTAGTTTCTAAAGACTAATTACTGGTTAGATTATGCAATTGTTTTGATAGTATAAGAGATCTCAAAATATCAAAATCTTTTAAAACAGAGATATCAAAATTTCTTTTTCGAGCTGAAGATACAAGTTATGTGACTATCGCCTTTTGTCATATGGAGTAATTTCCTGTTTCAAATTTGCGGCTTAAAGACCAAACTTCTATGCAGAAATTTTCTGTATCTTCTTAATTCTCAAGTCCAGACAAACAGGAAAACTAATTGAAGTATTAAAAACATTCCAATACACCTGTTCCTTTTTTTAGAGCACAAAAGTATATCTTATTAGAACAATACTGGTTCCATCACAAATTTAAATCAACTTTAGTAAAAATGCCACTAGCAAAAGCCCAAGTTCCAATCCAAAGAACAGGGCACTCAACGTGTGGGGTAGTACTCTAGTAGTAGTGTAGTAGTCTAGTAGAGTATAAAAATATCTCTTAGCCCTTGCTTTAACTTCAGGGTTTTGGTGCATTGATCGAACATTAATACTTTTCATTTAATTTCCTATTATAATCGTCAAGCAGCACCAACATTGAAACAGCAATATTTTAAATCTTTCATTGGATTACTATTATTATCACGTGGAAGTTAAGAGATTATTGTATTAGGGTGACGTTCGCAACCTAGCTTCATATATAATATAATAGAAACATCTTATTCTGCATCATATCTTGACTTGAATTCGATTAAAAGGCCTGAATTTTTGTTAGATACTATTCTGGATCAATTGTCATTTATCCTTGACCGGTAGATCCAAATAGAGTCGAACAAAATCCCGGTGCATCCATTCCAGCGCCTCATTGCTACCACAGGTCCACAGTAATGAGTTGACTGTATTGAGTGGGTACCACTAACACAAGTGCAAGTGGTATCTAATAATCGTTATTGTTTCTGTAGCATATGTCATTCACTAGCTTTCACCGACGGCTTTATACCGCTAGGCCCCAGTTTACTTCCAATTGTCAAATTTTGAGGGCAATTTCCAACATCGTGTCTAATAAGTTTTGTAATATGAATTCCATGCTTACCATAATATGAAAATGCAGGCTTACATGAGGGACCATATACATGCATACATACATACATAATCTCTATTTATTATGCCGTGTAAGGAATCCATTCATCGTGACCTGAGGCTTACATGAGTGGAACATGCAGTGTTGAGGACATACATCAGCAGTAAGCTTTTGGTTAAAGTGATTTTCTGACACTGTGTACTAATGGCTGTGCATTTAGGCTTTATATTGACCCTAATATAATTATGAAAACAATACCCTTGTTATATAGGGATCATGTAACATAGTGTGAACTGATTGTTGGCAACTGTGAGAGGAAATGTGTAATTTTATTTTTTGGAATATTTCTTTGTCTGTATGAAACAGATATAAAACTCCCATCATCTTCTACCTTTTCCATTCCTGCTTTCCCCATTTCTAACTCTGTACCTTGGTTTGAGCAGGATTTAAACCATATGCGTCTTGTACATCTCAAGAAACCTTACCTCCTGGGTTCAGCGACAGAGCCTCTCCATTGATGGGGAAGATAAGTGCTATAGATATATTGGCAGTCTTCTCTTGGACCATGTCATCTTTCACAAGCATCGCAATCTATTCTAATGCTACCTGCCCCTGTTCAATTGTAGGGCAAATTTCATTAACCAATTTATTCCCGCTTATATTTTAGGTTATTGGTCACACTCATTAACACAAAACTTATATACATCAATCCTTGAAGCTGGGAAGCCAACAGTCCCATCACTTTGTTAATGGTTAACATGATAGTTAAATTGTTAGAATGGAAGGGCGGGAAACTGATAAGTCCTTCCTATTCAGGAGAGTGTAAAAATGGAAGATTTCATGGGTTATACATAACAAATCCTTTATATTATATTGGGTAAATTTCATAAAGCACCATCGAACTTTCAGATTTTTTGAGATAACACCATTAAACTTTAAAAATATCACGAACCTTTTTGGGAAGTATTTTTATTATTGGGAAGTATTTTTATTAGGGTATTTCATGAAAATTTCCATATTCGGTTTATTTTGGGGCTATTCAGTTCACGTATAAGGTCATTTTGGAGTTATTCATTACACTTGAGTCTTGAACAAGTTGATGAAGTCAACATTTTCACACAACATTGCCAATTCAAGAAGGATTCATGGTATTTTTAAAATTCGGTTCTCAAAAATCTATATCATTCGATGGCCCTTCGTAAAATTTTCCCTTTTATTAATCCTAGATTTGTGGCCCTTTAGTGTGGGCCTCCTCACATGATTGATCGTTGTCCTTTTCCACTTCTCTATATCGCACTCCTCTCCACCATAGGGTCTTGTAATTTCTTGCTGGAGATAATGATTAGTCATCTTTCCTTTTCTTTTTTCTTTTTCTTTTTTCTATTTTTCCCATTGTGCCAATTGTCCCTCTCCCATGCCAGGTATTCACGTCCAATTTGAGATTTCAAATTGAAACATCTCCAAAGGTTCACATTTTAATAGTGAAGGTACACACGCGTTTCCTGGTGTAGTAGACCAATTGTAGAGTCATAGAGTCAACTATTTCTCTAATCTGCTCTCGCTTCCATCTCCATCATACATAATGTTTTTGAATCACACTTCAAAAGCTTGTTATATGGTTTTTGATTAGGTTTTTTATAAGAATTTTATAGCCCAAAAACTTTGCCATTTTGAAATGCAACCCCCAAAACTTCATTTTTAAAAAACAATCCCCAATTCTTCTAAATAAACTATTTAAGTCCCCTTTGTTAAAATTAATTCAATCCAATCTCGGTTAAATCAAACTGATGGAGAGGAAAAATTACTCTTTTGCCCTCTTCTTTCTTCTTTGTCCTTTCTCCACTCGCCTTGGCCACCAAACACATATTCTCCCCTTGCAAATTCCAACACCACCATCACTCCGGTAATTTAGTTAAACTCCAAGCTCTCCCTCATCATCCCACCAATGGTTCTGGCCATCTCTCCCTGCCCCGTCAATAGAAAGCCTTGCACTTCTTCACCTTCACTTCTCATCATCAACACACTTATCTAAACACGAAATTCATCTCCTTGCTCCGCAAATGAACATCTTGTTATTAATTTTTTTTATGAGAGTTTTGTGAAGAAGTGAATGAGAGAACGAATTGGAGTTTTGAATGGTAAATGAGAAATTTAGCATCCTTAGATAATCAACCACTTTAACCTTAGTTTATGAACGAATGGTTCTTTTCACAGCAAAGTCATATGAAGTTTTAGGGGTTTTCCCCCTCCTTTCAAAATCTGCAACTTTTGTGTCTTATACTGTAATGCACGTATATAGCCCTTCTGATTAATGGTACCAGTTTTTAGGAACTTAGTGGGTTTCAGGTCCTAGGCTGCCTTTCTCATAGTCCCACCCCCTTCCTTTTTTTTACAACCTTTTCTTATTTTGAGAATCTAGGTGGGTAAGTTAATTTTCCCTATTTTACCTTCAACATTCCTCTATAATCTATGGCCTTGTCAGAATGCCTACGCTTTGCCACACTTCCACTCTTATGGTGCTACAAGCTTTTCTTATTAGTCTCTCTGTGTTGAGCTTTTCAAGTTAAGTACTAATTTGGCAATGGTCACTCTCCCCTTTACAAGTCGCCATCTGTGCCGATTTGCACATTTCATTTTGATAGCCTCCATTGCTAGAGTATGCCCTAGAATTCATACAGTGCAATTACTGCACATTAATTTGTGAGATGTTATTTTCAAGACTCGGATACTTTGTACATATTTAGATATCCATGAACAGCAACACTGCAGGGTTGTACAAGGCCAAAATGTCATTTAGTTTGGAACAAAGATATCAACAGATTCCGATCTAGATGTGCTTGTAGAGATTTCAATCCTACTTGTTGATTGGTCGTATTAGAGCATGCACAATCTAGAGGTCCAAGTTTGTTCTGGTGGGCATGCTCTATCAACTGTACAACTTGACACCGTAGAGTTTTAGTTTCACTAGTTTTCATGGAAGCTAACAAGGCTTCAGGTTTCTTAGCAAATCTGCAGTGTAGTATCTCGTTTGTAATCAATCAAGCGAGTTTCTCAAATATAAAATATCAGCTTATCCTGATAGATACCAAGTCTATGAGTTATAAAGAATAGCATGAATTAGTTGGATTCAAATAAATACCATGAACTTTCAGCGATTTGATCCTATATGGACAACTGCTATTGAAAAACATACGATGTTAAGTTTAAAAATAACTTAATATTCATGGTATTTATTTGCAACTAAGTTCATGCTGTTTTAATATGCTTTATAAAGTTCATGGTATATATCTGAAAAACACTGATAGTTTGTGGTATTTTGCTGATATTTAGCCGTAACAAATTCAGAGATTATGTTCATATCGACATTGATGTTGACGGCTATCAAAATCCTCTGCCTTCCAATTGATCATGTCAAAGTTATGTGTTCCTGTCCCATTACATATCTTCTTCTAGGCATCCATCTCATTCATCACAAAACAAATGCAATCCTGGGAGTAGATAAATTCAAACAAGCCAAGGGTGGTGGTGCATGCACATGTGATCCTTTGTTATAGCCCTCTTGGGACCACTCTTCATGTGCTCCCTTTACCCCCTTTTGCACACTATTGCAGAGGTCTGAGTACAAATTCAGAATTGCTTTTAATGCATGGATTGGAATATTTGTCTTTGGTTTTCCCCTCTTAAACCCTTTGCAACCAACTTATAACTTGGTACTTGTGTATAGAATTATACTAAGAACCTGTTGGGTTTATCATCCCAAGAACAATTAGCTACGCTGCCTGGTCATAGTGACTGTGTTTAAAATGATATTGGATTCAAGAGCTGAAACACTAGAATTCTGGAGTTAGAAGACGGTAAAGCTGAAGCTGTAAGTTGATTCTTTTTGGAATATGGAGTACAAGTGCATAAGGTAGATTCAGGAAATGAAATTGTATTGAGTGCTGAGATATTGCAGGTGGTCCAAGAGATTCTATAAGGAGTAGGGGAGACAGAAGTTTATGGCTGAATTCCCGTCTTTTCCTTGTTATTTGGTAGCAAGATACAGGTTCCAAAAAGAAAATAATGTGATGTGATGACTAGAAGACACTACTACAATCAAGGGCTACCCCTACAGTTAGGACCGTAGAGGTAAAACACTGTCCCTACAGTGCCTACCGTAAGGGCAAAAATTATCAACCGTAGGTCGAAACGGCGTGGTGGCAAGTGTTTGTCCCTACGGATGTAACTTTGCCCCTACGATGAACACCATAGGGGCAATTATTTTTTAAAATTTATTTTAAAAAATAGTTATATCTTGTCCCTACGGTTCTCACCGTATATGCCCCTACGAATTAAACCATAAAGGTCAAAGTTAATTCTTTATTATTTTTTTCTAAGAATATTTATATTTTTTGTCTCTACGACTCTCGCCGTAGGGGCAAGTATATATGCCCCTACGAGTTAAACCGTAGGGGCCAAAGTTCTTTTTTTTTAATATTTATATTTTTTGTCCTTACGGTTGTCACCGTAGGGCACATATATGTCCCAACGGATTCCACCGTAGAGGCATAATTTCAGGTTTTTTCGGACATATATGCAACACCTTAGTTTGAATACCGTATATTTAGATTTACCATAATATTATTTTTCATTGATAAAACTATTCCTATAATTTTAGAATTTACTTTATGGTTGGTTGCTTATATGTTTATAATATCTTTTGGCGTATATAATTTTGATATGATAATCTTCAGTTTTAAATAATATATGTTAATTCGTTAGTGACAACAGAACAACATATAATCTTCCTATCTTATCAACAAATTATATTTCCTTAATATAATAAAACCGTTAAACTAATCTATTGGTATTTTATTTAGTTTGCAAATATATTTTTTGCCTAACATTATTTGTTGTTGGTTGAACCATAAATATATTATAGCACATCTTTTGGTATGAGAATAAGAAAAAAATCCCCGTCAAATCTCTAAAAACACACACACACACACACACACACACACCCCTATAACTAAATCTCTCTTGCTCTCTCAAATTCTATATATTCCCCCCCCTCTCGTTTACACACATCTCTCTCTTTATTCCTTACCTTTTCTCCAGAAACCCAACTTGTGCCTCCACCTTCCTCAACCTCGCTCCTCCTCCCTCGTCGTCACCTCCTCCTTCAACTGCATACAAACCTCGACTACAATCTCGACCTGCATCTCGCCATCACCACAAACCCCTCACCTTCAAACTCGTCATCTCCTTCCTCCGCCCGCAACCACCGAGACCCACCATTGCCGCAACAACCCAAACCAATCACTCCGTTGTTGCCTCCGTCGTCTTCCTCGCACCACCATCACCGACCCCATCTTTGACTGCATACCCGAGCGTCGACTCGATTCATCGCACCCTCTCCCTCATCATCGATGCCCCTCTCATCCATCACCGAGCACCACCACATCACTTCGTCGTCGCCTCAACCCAGCAACCAACTCCTTTCATCCACTGAATCAACCTCATCATCACCAGAACCCACAGCCTTCGGCCAGTAACCTGACGATCCAACTCCAGCCATCGTTGCCACCACTATTGCTGCTGTCATCTCGAGTCGACCCTTTGCAGCAGCCCATCACTGCAGTAGCTATTGCCATCGCCTCCTCGTCGCCATCGCAGCGATCCAAACTCCATAGCTGAGCTTTCAAGCTTGGGTTTTGCGTGATATCGTCGTGTTTTATTCGTCTCAAGGCAAATATTCTTGCTTTTTCTTTGGTCTATACAACTTCAGTAATTTCCCAATACATCAGCCTATAATGGTTGGATAAAACCGTGTTAGGTCGCAACTCTCTCTCTATACACACACACAAAATCACGCGTCTCTTGAATACAAGTTAATAACTGCATTAGCAAGTTAACGTATTTAAAAATAGAAATTGACGGAAATAGGTTAAGCATGGATCTATAGGGAAATATAATTAAATACAAATAAAGTTGAAAGTTGTTATCTGTCTTTAATATATGTACCTATATCGTACTAGCCAGTCAACAATTAAGAAAATATAATTAGTATGTATATATCATGGTTAATATAAGGTTACATATAACGTTTGAGACTTGTACTATTGACAAGCTCGTACATCATTTACATGTGATTATCATTACTTGATAACGACCACATTTGACATGCCATGATCATCCATTACTCCAGTCTATTCATTTTAAAAAGAAAAAAAAACGAGATCTCTAATTAGAGTGCTGAATTACATGTCATGACACAACCTATACGGTTTACAAGTTCCCTTTCTATACAATTATCATAATATAAGTTCCAGTCTTTTCAGCATTCAAAATTAATGATTTAGTTATTACCATATTAGATACGAATACATGGAGTGTTGGGGTAGTTTGAGTGTGCATTCGTACAACAGGATTTCAAGAGTTCCATGCCGGCAGTTCGTACCGGGCTATATCGATCGTATGTTATTACAGCTCGTACCGGGCTATATCGGTCGCATATTATTACAGCTCGTACCGGGCTATATCGGTCGCTTGTTCATTCCACAATCGGGCCCGTGTTTCTTAGCCCCTGGGGCCCTACTCTTGGGTTAGGATTACTCCTGCAGAGGTTGACGCATACACTCGAACTCACGATATGATATGTTACCTCTTTAGTGACCAGTTGGGATATGACTCGACCGACTTAACCTGTTTACATGTCTGTTTCATATATATATATATATATATATATATAAAAACATGTGCACGCGGGCTTCACTACACCCATATATTCACACTTTTATATTGAGTGCTTGTTGGGATGTTCTGACATCCCTGAGATTTGCCGTCTCAGATTTAGAGATGGATTTTCAGGTTGAGCGGGATCGGAGAGGCTATCAGGACTTTGCCGAAAATCAGTAGCCCATAAGTTTATTTCTTTTTAGTTAGTTTTTAGCATGTGCGCTCTTGCGGGACATTAGGACTTGTGTCTCTTTCGGATTTTGTTTTTATTTCGAACTTATTGTATTGGATCTTTATTTGCATCCATTATCTAATGGACATATTTTTAGTATTCCTTGTGAGTTCGTTGCAACATGATTATCAGTGTTACCTCTTTTGTTATTAGATATTATCTTTGACAGGTTTAGCTAGACAGCCTTTATATGAGTATGGAAAGATCTTTCCTTATCGTAGATAACACGACTGTCCTTCGTTACTCTCTGTATTCCGTATTTTGTGAAGCGGGTCGTGACAAGGTTTTGTTGGCATTAGAGCCACGCTGACGTCGAAGTTAGTTTTAGCTATACCGACCTTTTAGGTTAAGAATTACATGTCTAGATTTCCCTCAGTGTGTCATGCTGTATATTTCTTTGACTCTGATTGTAGGATTCGGGCGACTTAGATAGAGTTACGATATTGTTCTCATGTACCGCGGTATGATTACAATACGGTATTCTGGATGAGTAATTAGAGTCCTACCCTTAATTCATATCCATTGATTCGATTATATTGAATTATCTGTTTTCCTTTTAGCTCAATTATTTCAACTCTGACTTTGAATCTTGCTAAACCTCGTCGTTCGTTTTTGACTTCAGAATCATGGCGGAAGAAAATTTGCGGGTATATGGAAGGCGTGACAACAATGCTGTATTATTTGGAGTTGTACGTGGCATGTTAGAGAGCCAACAACAGCAGACTGGCTTACTACAAGAAGGTTTACTTGCTTCTCTGCAGACCGCTACTGCTGCCTTGAATAAGGTAGCCGAGGTTCGTAAGGGTAGGCGCCCGGGCAGTGTCGCTGAATTCAGGAGACTGCATCCGGCAGTTTTCACTGGTTCGGGCAATCCACTTAATACCGAGCTGGATTGTCGACATGGAGAATTTGCTGTCAGCTGCCCGAGTTCCAGAAGAGGACAATGTGGACATAGTCAAGATTCAGCTGTAAGATGTAGCTAGAATTTGGTGGCTTGCAGAAGAGAATAGGTTGAAGAAACCGATTGCATGGATTGATTTCTCGACTGCTTTTCTTGAGAAATTCTTTTCCAAGTCGGCCAGAATCGAAATGGAGCAGCGGTTTATCATCTTCGTCAGAGAGATCACACAACGGATGATATAGCGGCTGAGTTTATTTGCCTCGGTCGTTTCGCTCCTTCGATGGTAGCTCAGGAGAAGGACATGACCAGGAGGTTTAAAGTGCCTTACTCTGGAGATACAGGAGAAACTAGTTTCACGTGATGTGGGAACTTATTTTGAGGTATTAAATGCAGCCCGCAAGATTGAGGCAGATATGGATAAGATGAAGAAACTTCAGAGTGGAGGATTTAAACGTCCGGTGAATCAAACTTTAGGGAGAATTCCAGTTAAACAACATGGAGGAGTTCAGATAAAGCGTACCACAACCATACCACAACGAGAATCCTTGGTTCGTGGGTACTGTTAGAAACCAGGACTTATTGAGAGGAATTGCCGCCGGGCCAAGAGTCTTTGTTTGATCTGTGGTGCTAGCGACCATCAGATTGGGAGTTGTCCTAGGAGAGTAGAGCGCAACCAACAACAGAAAGAACTTGTTCCCCAGAAGCAACTTTTTGATTAGAGGAGAAGCAACATAGGTCGTGACCAGGAATGAGCCTTTACCCTGACGGCTGAGCAGGCAGAGACATCAAAGGATGTCATTTCAGTTACCATTCTAGTTTATTCTATTCCTGCTAAAGCACTGTTCGATTCCGGGGATTCACATTATTTCATGTCGTTGGTTTTTACCACAATACATTCTATTGCACACGAAACACTGATTCGAGATTGGGACACTCACATTGGCAATGGAGTAGTTGCCACCAACCAAGTTTTGTTCAGTAGTAATTTGCGGTAAAGAGATTTTCGTCGATTTCCTGCTGATCGGGACCGGTAATTATGATGTCGTCTTAAGAATGAATTGGTTGGGCACTTTTTATGCACATATTGATTGTTGGGCCAAAACCGTAATCTTTCGCATTCCTAACCATCCAGAGTTCGTGTTTGTTAGGGGCAACAAATCTTTAGAACTCATAGATTTTAGAGCAAAGCCGACGAGCGACGTACTATCGTCGTTGGAGATTGATGAGAGTTCGACACCGGTCGTCGTTCGGGAATTCTTGAATGTCTTTCCGGAGAATTTACTCGGTCTACCCCCGCCTCGTGTTTTGGGGTTTTCGATAGAATTAATATCAGGAACGACACCGATTTCTAAGGCACCTTACAGGATGACACCGGTTGAGTTAGCAGAATTGAAAAAGCAGATAGAAGACCGTCTTAGTAAGGGCATTCGTCCAAGTACTTCTCCGTGGGGCGCTCCAGTTTTACTAGTGAAGAAGGACGGCTCGTTACGTATGTGCATTGACTACCGGGAGTTGAACCAGGTCACGATTAAAAACAAATATCATATGCCCCGGATTGATGACTTGTTTAATCAGTTATGTGGCGCCTGTTAGAACTCGGTATGGTCATTATGAGTTTTTAGTGACGTCATTTGGTGTTATTAATGCCCCAGCCGTGTTCATGGATTTAATGAACCGGGTTTTCTCGCAGTATCTCGATCAGTTTGTCATAGTTTTCATTGACGACATTCTTGTATACTCCAAAAGCAAGGAGCATGCCGAGCATTTGAGCATCGTATTGCAGATATTAAGACAGGAAAAATTATATGCCAAACTTAGTAAATGCGAGTTTTGGTTTGAACAAGTTCAATTTTTGGGCCATATCGTTTCCAGAGATGGCATCTCAGTAGATTCGGCAAAGATTGAAGCAGTTAAAGATTGGCCGGCACCAAAATCAGTAGCAGAGATTAGAAGTTTCTTAGGACTCGTAGGCTACTACCAGAGATTTGTTAAAGATTTTACGCGAACGACTGAGCCGTTGACAAGACCTACTCGAAAGGGTGTACTGTTCGTATGGTTGGAAGAATGCAACCGAGCATTAGAGTTATTGAAAGAGAAACTTACTACTGCACCCATACTAACCTACCAGAAGGAACCGGAGGATTGATAATTCATAGTGACGCTTCCGGTAAAGGGCTAGGATGCGTCTTGATGCAGCATAGAAGTGTTGTAGCTTATGCCTCGCGTCAATTGAGAACGCACGAGAAGAATTATCCAACTCATGATTTAGAATTAGCCGCGGTTATATTTGCTCTGAAGATTTGGAGGCATTATCTTTTGGGAGAACGGGTTGAAGTCTATACGGATCATAAGAGCTTGAAGTATGTGTTCATGCAGAAGAAGCTAAATATGAGACAACGCAGGTGGTTGGAATTTATGGCTGATTATAATCTTGATTTGCAATATCATCCCGGGAAGATAAATGTGGTACCGGATGCTCTCAGCCGGAGACCAACAGCGGTGTTGTTGACTAGTCGGAAGGACATCCTTGATGAGTTTCGGAGACTTGATTTGGAAGTGGTACAACAGGGGACACACGGACAGTATTGGCAGCTACAAATGCAGCCTTCGTTAGTAGATCGTATTAGAGCTGCACAAACGGGGGACCCGCAATTGCAGATGTTCCGGGGTTTGGTAGAGGCCGGATTGAGAACAGATTTATTGATACATGAAAATGATTTTTTAAGATTCGGCAGTCGGTTGTGCGTGCCAAAGGGCGAAGTTCGAGAAGAAATATTGAAGGAAGCGCACAGTTCAGCTTATTCGGTGTATATGGGTGACACCAAGATATATAGGGATGTTAGACAACACTTTTGGTAGAATGGCATTGTCACGCTCCACCCCCAATACAGAGAGTATTGTCCGCTCTGGTCGGAGCCGCATGGTTTTGTCTTTCCGGGCGAACCGGACCCGACTAGGGGCCACTTCCCAGGAGGTCATCCATCCCGGAACTTCCCTAGCTTGAGCACGCTTAACTATGGAGTTCTCAAGCTCCTGTAGTGCCGGTTCACTTAAAAGGCGCATCTGCATTGAAGAATGGTATCATTCCATTTATAGCACAGATCTGCCCTCTTTCGGAATGTATTCCGAAAATTCCCCATTGTTCTACAGTGGGTCCCACGGACTCAAGAGGTGGCCCCCACGGATTCAAGAGGTGGCTCCCGCCACGCCAAATGTCATGTTAAGTGGGCGGGGGCCACCTCTTGAATCCGTGGGGGCCACCTCTTGAGTCCGTGGGACTCACTGTAGAACAATGGGGAATTTCGGAATACATTCCGAAAGAGGGCATATCTGTACTATAAACGGAATGATATCACTCTTCAATGCAGAGGCGCCTTTTAAGTGAACCGGCACTACAGGAGCTTGAGAACTCCGTAATTAAGCGTGCTCGAGTAAGGGAAGTTCCGGGATGGGTGACCTCCTGGGAAGTGGCTCCTGGTCAGGTCCGGAAGGACAAAACCATACGGTTTCGGCCAGAGCGGACAATACTTTCTGTATTGGGGGTAGGGCGTGACAGAATGGTATCAAAGCTGGTTCCTCAATAGTAGGTCTGTGGTTCGAGGACGAACCATTGTTCAAAGGTGGGGAGAATGTCGGGACCCGGTTCTTGCTCACGGAGTAAAGTGCCACACGGAACAAAGTGTCATGTTAAGTGGGCGGGGGCCACCTCTTGAATTTTTGGGGGCCACATCTTGAATCCATGGGACCCACTGTAGAACAATGAGGAATTTTCGGAATACATTCTGAAAGATGGCAGATCTGTACTATAAATGGAATGATACCACTCTTCAATGCAGAGGCGCCTTTTAAGTGAACCGGCACTACAGGAGCTTGAGAACCCCGTAGTTAAGCGTGCTCGAGTTAGGGATGTTCCGGGATAGGTGACCTCCTGGGAAGTGGTCCCTGGTCGGGTCTGGTTCGTCCGGAAGGACAAAACCATGCGATTTCGGCCAGAGCGGACAATACTCTCTGTATTGGGGGTGGGGCGTGACAGGCATGAAGAGGGAGATTGCCCGCTATGTATCGAAATGCTTAGTGTGCCTGCAAGTGAAGGCCGAACATCAGCGAGTGGTCGGTCTTTTGCAACCACTTCCTATTTCTCAGTGGAAGTAGGAACACATCACTATAGACTTCATGACGGCTTTACTACTGAATCCTAAGGGCAATACATTCCGAAAGATAGCAGATCTGTACTATAAATGGAATGATACCACTCTTCAATGCAGAAGCGCCTTTTAAGTGAACCGGCACTACAGGAGCTTGAGAACTCCGTAGTTAAGCGTGCTCGAGTTAGGGATGTTCCGGGATAGGTGACCTCCTGGGAAGTAGCCCCTGGTCGGGTCCGGTTCGCCCGGAAGGACAAAACCATGCGGTTTCGGCCAGAACGGACAATACTCTCTGTATTGGAGGTGGGGCGTGACAGGCATGAAGAAGGAGATTGCCCGCTATGTATCGAAATGCTTAGTGTTCCTGCAAGTGAAGGCCGAACATCAGCGAGTGGTCGGTCTTTTGCAACCACTTCCTATTTCTCAGTGGAAGTAGGAACACATCACTATGGACTTCGTGACGGCTTTACTACTGAGTCCTAAGGGCAATACATTCCGAAAGATGACAGATATGTACTATAAATGGAATGATACCATTCTTCAATACAGAAGCGCCTTTTAAGTGAACCGGCACTACAGGAGGTTAAGAACTCCGTAGTTAAGCGTGCTCGAGTTAGGGATGTTCCGGGATAGGTGACCTCCTGGGAAGTGGCCCCTGGTCGGGTCCGGTTCGCCCGGAAGGACAAAACCATGCGGTTTCGGCCAGAGCGAACAATACTCTCTGTATTGGGGGTGGGGCGTGACAGGCATAAAGAGGGAGATTGCCCGCTATGTATCGAAATGCTTAGTGTGCCTGCAAGTGAAGGCCGAAGATCAGCGAGTGGTCGGTCTTTTGCAACCACTTCCTATTTCTCAGTGGAAGTAGGAACACATCACTATGGACTTCGTGACGGCTTTACTGCTGAATCCTAAGGGCAATAACTCTATTTGGGTCACCGTCGACCGTCTCACCAAGACGGCCCATTTTCTACCCTTTCGAATACGACAATCGACGGAAACGTTGGCAGAGAAATATATGCAGGAGATCGTAAGGTTACATGTGATGTCTATTAGTATCGTATCAGATAGAGACACAATATTCCTCTCACATTTTTGGAGAAGCTTGCAAGAGAGTTTGGGCACTGGTCTCAATTACTGTACAGCTTACTACCCTCAAACTGACGGACAGTCTGAGCGTACGATACAAATATTAGAAAACATGTTGAGGGCTTGTATGCTAGATTTCAAAGGGTCATGGGAGGATCACCTACACTTGGTGGAATTATCTTATAATAACAGCCACCAGGCAAGTATTCAGATGGCCTCGTTCGAGGCACTTTACGGAAGCAAGTGTCGTTCCCCACTTTACTGGGATGATATGGGTGAGCGAAGATTGCTAGGACCGGAGCTTATAACTCAAACAGTCGATAAGGTCCAATCAATTAGAAATCGTATCAAGGCAGCACAAAATTGTCAGAAGAGTTGGACAAATGCTAGTCGAAGACCTCCGGAGTTTGGTGCAGGAGTCCATGTGTTCCTTAAAATTTCTCCAACTCGAGGAGTGATTAGATTCGGTAGTCGTGGAAAACTTAGTCCCCGATTTATCGGACCGTTTGAGATTGTGGAGCGCGTTGGGGTAGTGGTCTACAGATTGGTTTTACCATCCACTTTGGCTGGTTTACATGATGTATTTCATATGTCTCAGTTATATTGGTATGTTCACGATAACAGTCATGTTCTCGATCACTCTGAATTAATCTTGAGCATTGATCTCTTGTATGAAGAGCAAGCTACAACCATTGTCGACAAGGTGCTGAAGAACAAGATCATCTCTTTAGTTCTTGTATCTTGGGGCGAACATTCACGTATAGAATCCATTTGGGAGCGTGAGGACGAGATCCGTCAAAAATACTTTCATCTGTTTCCTTAATTTTATAGTTCGTCTCTCCAATTTCGAGAATGAAATTTCTTGTAAGGTGGATAGGATGTAACACCCTAGTTTGAATACCGTATATTTAGATTTACCATAATATTATTTTTCATTGATAAAACTATTTCTATAATTTTAGAATTTACTTTATGGTCGGTTGCTTATATGTTTATAATATCTTTTGGCATATATAATTTTGATATGATAATCTTCAGTTTTACGTAATATATGTTAATTCGTTAGTGACAACAGAACAATATATAATCTTCCTATCTTATCAACAAATTATATTTTCTTAATATAATAAAACCTTTAAACTAATCTATTGGTATTTTATTTAGTTTGCAAATATATTTTTTGCCTAACATTATTTGCTGTTGGTTGAACTATAAGGTAGCACATTTTTTGGTATGAGAATAAAGAAAAAAATCCATATCAAATCTCTGAAAACACACACACACATATAACTAAATACAACTAAATCTCTCTCTCTCAAATTCTATATATTCCCCCTTCTCGTTTACACGCATCTCTTTCTTTTATTCCTTATCTTTTCTCCTAAAACCCAACCTACGCCTCCACCTCCCCCAACCTCCTTCCTTCTCCCTCATCGTCACCTTCTGCTTCAACTGCATACAAACCTCGACCTGCATCTCGCCATCACCACAAGCCCCTCACCTTCAAACCCGTCAGCTTCTTCCTCCGTCCGCAAACACCGAGACCCACCATTGCCGCAACAACCCAAACCCGTCACAACGTCGTTGCCTCCTTCGTCTTCCTCGCACCACCATCACCGACCCCACCTTCGACTGCATGCTCGAGTGCCGACTCGATTCACCGCACCCTCTTCTTCATCATCGGCGCCTCTCTCATCCATCACCGAGCACCACCACCATCATTTCGTCGTCGCCTTGACCCAGCAACTAACTCCTTTCATCCACTGAATCGACCTCATCATCGCCAGAACCCACGGCCCTCGGCCAGTAACCTGACGAGCCAACTCCAGCCATCGTCGCCACCACCATTGCCGCTGCCATCTCAAGTCGACCTCTTGCAGCAGCCCATCACTGCAGTAACCATCGCCATTGCCTCCTCGTAGCCATTGCAGCGATCCAAACTCCATAGCCGAGCCTTCAAGCTTGGGTTTTGCATGATATTGTCGTGTTTTATTCGTCTCGAGACAAGTATTCTTGCTTTTTCTTTGGTCCAGACAACTTCAGTAATTTCCTAATACATCATCAACCTATAATGGTTGGATAAAATTGTGTTAGGTTGCAACTCTCTCTCTCTCTCTATATATATATATAACCATGCGTCTCTTGAATACAAGTTGATAACTGTATTAGCAAATTAACGTATTTAAAAGTAGAAATTGACGGAAATAGATTAAGCATAGATCTATAGGGAAATATAATTAAATACAAATAAAATTGAAAGTTGTTATCTATCTTTAATATATGTACTTATATCGTGCTAGCCAGTCAGCAATTTAGAAAATATAATCAGTATGTCAATATCATGGTTAATATAAGATTACAGATAACGTTTGAGACTTGTACCACTGACAGCTCGTACATCATTTACATGCAATTATCATTACTTGATAATGATCACATTTGATATGCCATGATTGTCCATTACTCCAGTCCATTCATTTTAAAAAGAAAAAAAAACGAGATCTCTAATTAGAATGTTGAATTACATATCATGACACAACCTAAATGGTTTACAAGTTCCTTTTCTATACAATTATCACAATAAAAGTTTCAGTCTTTTCAACATTCTTAATTAGTGATTTAGTTATTACCATATTAGATACGAATACGCGGGGTGTTGGGATAGTTTGAGTGTGCGTTCGTACAACAAGATCTCAGGAGTCCCATGTCGGCAGCTCGTACCGGGCTATATCGGTCGCATGTTATTACAGCTCGTATCGGGCTATATCGGTCGCGTGTTCATTCCATAGTTGGGCCCGTGTTTCTTAGCCCCTGAGTCTCTACCCTTGGGTTAGGAATACTCCTGCAGAGATTGACATACACACTCGAACTCACGATAGGATAAGTTACCTCTTTAGTGACCAGTTAGGATATGACTCGACCTACTCGACATGTGTACATGTCTGTTTCATATTATTACTGTGTGTGTATATAAACATGTGCATACGAGCTTCACTACACTCACATATTCACACTTTTACGTTGAGTATTTGTTGAGATGTTATAACATTCCTAAGATTTGCCATCTTCGGTTTAGGGACGGATTTTCAGACTGAGCAGGATCTGAGAGGCCATCAGGACTTTGCCGAAGATCAGTAGCTCGTAGGTTTATTTCTTTTCAGTTAGTTTTTAGTATGTGCGCCCTTGTGGGACATTAGGACTTATATGTCTCTTTTCGGATCTTGTTTTTATTTTGAACCTATTGTATTGGATCTTTATTTGTATCCATTATCTAGTGGACCTAATTTTAGTATTTTTTGTGATTTTGTTGCAGCATGATTATCAGTGTTATCTCTTCTCTCTTCTATTATTGGATATTATATTTGACAGGTTTAGCTAGACAGTTTTTATGTGATTATGGAAGTATCTTTTCTTATCGTAGGTAGCACGACTTGTCTTCGTTGCTCTCTGTATTCCGTATTTTGGAAAGCGGGTCGTGACAATATATGTCCTTACGGACTCCGCCGTAGTGGGAGCTACTAAATTTCTAAAGTCATGAGCTTAGGAGCTCTCCTTATTTTCCTGTCCTTCTCTGGACGCTAGTTTTGAGCAATTGTAGACTACTAATTACTCTATATTAAAATCCTTTAAAAGTCAAATATTTGATTAATTTAGTTATATTCAAAGAAAAGCTCATGATGGATCATTGATCAACTCCAAATATAAACAAAAAGGAAAATGCAGTGATTTGGTTTTGGACATTATGTCCTTAACTTTGGACAGCTTCTTTGGTTTGAATACCAAAATTGTCTTATTTCAGAAAGCCTAAAGCTGTGGCTGTCGTAATGCAGAGAATAATATACCCTACCACCACCACCACCCCTTTCCCGTGAAACCCAAAAACTTTGATTTCTCATAAAGATACTGGCAAAGTCCTAATGAAAAGTAACATTTCCCGGGGCATGCAGCAATTAGTGATTCCAAGTATTAATCGCAGAGCAATTTATAGCTTGATGCCTCCTCCAATTTGCACCTAAATAAATTAAGATGGCTTTTCGTTAAGATTAAATGTGTGTCATCATTTGCGTCCAACTTCTTCATTTTCTTCCTTACTAAATCACGCATCATTCATTTCTTTCCAAGAATCAAATCCCTTCATGGGCCATGTACGCCTCCATATTCCTTCTGTTCCCTACCATAAAGTTTTAAGCCCCTCTATAAAGAGATTAAATCCTACATTCCATATCCATCCCCCTAAGCCCTAATTGTATTCGTTTATGTTATGAATATAATTAGTAATTGGTTTTAGTCCTACGTCGGCTATAATAGGAGAGATGGTTTATGACCCTCCCTATATATATGTATGTAGAAACTCATGTTTAATTAAGCCAATACAATATTTCTTCTTGATTCTTTTCATGGTATCAAAGTTTTGAAAAGAATTGAGAGAAAATCCTAATTTCCCAAAACCCTTATCCTAACCCTAATCCTCTTTTCCAAAGCGTAACTCTAATCCTCATGCCCTAACCGTCCCTCCTCATGCCCTAGCCGCCTCCTCCCCTATCCTCCGTCCTTACCACGTAGCACCGCATGCGCTGTACCAGCCGCACCCGCACCACGCACCTGCTTCCTCCAGCACCACACCTCCTGCACCCGCACCGCAACCTTCATGACCGCTGCCTTTAGAGGATCTCTCTTCCTATTGCCTTATGTAAGGGTAGGCATTTATGTACTACATCATATTCGATTTTTAATTTTGTTTCCTATCATAAACTGACACTATCCATTAGTCAGTCTGTTTCTTTCTTATCTGTCATCACTCTTCCTTCTTCTGTTCATTAAGCTCTTCAGCACCAGGTTAGTATACAGCTATGGTAGAGAAAATTGTCGTATTGCGCTCTAATCAGATTTGAAAATTGGTATTTCCGCGTTCAGATAAGAAGGTTGTCAGCTGTTGATGTGTCTTTATTGTCAAGCATAATCTCGATGGGACGATTGACCGTCTCAAAACTCAATTGGTGGCTAAAGTCTTAATCAGCGGTATGGTTTGGATTATGTTGAGACTTTTTCACCGGTTGCCAAATTGACATTTATTCGTGTTCTTCTATTCTTGGCTGTTTTTAAGGTATGGCCATTTTATAATGTCTTTCTTAATGATGATCTTTCGAAGACTATTTACATGCAGCATCCTCCTTGCTTTGAGCGACATGGGGAGTTTATGGTTTGTCTCCTATATAAATCGTTATACGGATTGAAACAATCACTACGTGCCTGATTTGAAAAGTTTAGTACGGTCCTACAATAGATTGGCTTCAAACGTAATCACGCTGACACATCTCTCTTTACATATAGTCGTCCTCCTCAGGGCAGGGTGATTGTACCTGTGTATATTGATGATATTATCATTACTGGGGATGATTCTACTGGCATCTCTAAGGTGAAAGAACATTTAGTTTCACACTTTCATACTAAAGACCTTAGGCCATTTAGATTCTTCTTTTGAATTGAAGTGTCACGGAACTCTGAGATTACAGCTCTCTCAGCGCAAGTATACACTCAATCTTCTATCTAAGACAGGATTTATGGGATGTAGACCATCAGACACTCCTATAGACTTCACAGTCAAGCTATCTCGATTAGGCTCTTTCTTGAATCTTCCACTGCCTGATCCAGGACGATATCGACGTCTGGTTGGAAAGTTTATTTACCTCACTGTCACTCGTCCTGACATTGTCTTTGCCGTTAGCAAAATGAGTCGGTATCTTTTGACCTCTCATCTTAAGACAGTTGAGCATATTCTCAGATATATCAAAGGTTCTTCAGGATATCCATTGATGATCGTTGTTCCTCCAGTAGCTACTGTGTTTTCTTGGGAGGAAACTTGGTTACGTGGAGGAGTAAGATGCAGAATGTAGTGGTTCGTTCTTCTGCTGAGTCCGAGTATAGATCCACGACACATACAGTTGTTGAGTTGGTATGGCTTACCTCCCTCCTAACAGATTTTGGGTTCGCTCTTCTTTTCCGACTATGCTTTTCTGTGATAACAAAGCAGCCATTCACATTGCTGAAAATCCAGTTTTTCATGAGAGGATTAAGCATATCGAGATAGATTGTCACTTCATTCATGACAAAGTGACAAACAAGGTGGTTACACTCCAACATATTTCTTTTTCGGCTCAACTGGCAGATATCCTTGCCAAATTTCTTTCTCGACCGGTCTTCATTTGTCTTCCGTCCAAGCTCGTCATGATTGACATCTATACTCCAGCTTGCGGAGAGTGTTATGAATATAATTAGTAATTAATTTTAGTCTCACATCGGTTATAACAGGAGAGGTGGTTTATGATCCTCCTATATATATGTATGCACGAACTCATGTTTAATTAAGCCAATAAAATATTTCTTTTTGATTCTTTTCAGTTTCTTAGTTCTAATTCGTCAATCTTCAAATTGCAACCCATCAAATGAGCAACATAAATGCTGAAATATAAAGTGAAAGATAGTTTTACCTTTACTGTGACCGTTTCATCGGTGGAAATTGCTAAATAAACTTTAGGTATTTAGGGGATTATTTTACCATTTACTGAGGCTGCTTATAGGAAATAAAATGGTGGAAGACCTCCGGTGGAAAGAGAATTCACATGGAAAAAGTAAGAAAATTTTATGACGATATCTTATCTTATGCGGCCTTGAAATGTGGTGTTATGTTTCCTTAATCAAGTAATCAATTTATCCCAAAATCTTAAGCTACAAATTATTTTAACTTCGGTCTCCTTACAGGAAAGCACGCGCATAAGCATCGAAGAACTTGATCTCTCACCATCACATGGGGTCATTTGGAGTGTGGCTACAGGCTACTAATTATAAATCAGCATAATGCCAAGCATGGAGCATGATCATAAACATTATCACCAGACATTATTCCTATCTAAATACAAGAGTTCTAATTTTGACTAGAAGCACCTTGCATCCATTGTCGCAGGCAATGGAGTGAAGTGGGGGCAAGGAGCGGGAAATTGTTGATACCAACTTGCCTGGATGGGGCTCCACTGAATTTAGGTTTTTTGAGACCCCAACTTGTAATGTGTCTTTTATAATCCCAATTAATGTAGATTTTCATCTTGGTTTGGTTGCTTTCACAACACAATTATTATGCGTCATTTTCAGCCCTTCGTGTATTTTGTTTGGTTGTTGGCTTTTACCTCTGATTTGGGAGTTTGAATTGAGCATTTTACAGTAATATATTGATTTCTTATCTTCTGAACTTTATTTTTTTTTATGTCCAGTAAATTTAGATGATGAGCCCAAATAGACTCTTTAGAGTTATGGTAAGCCTTTTTATGATATAAAAAAATCTGGCACCAAGAGGAGATTTATTAGGTCTACATCAGCTGATAATATTGAAATCAAATTTTCATAGGTACTTGCTTCAAGCTTATATGATGATGATTTTAAGCTTAGAATAGGGAGGCGTCCTTGCATTTCGGGCTAGAGCATCTGCTGCTTGTAACGAGGAAGCTTGCAAATTCAGAGGTTTATAGGGCAAAACCGATCCAACTCGAGGTATGTATATGGGATCTGTTTAGTTTAAAATAAATACATTACAACATTTGCCAAGTCTATATTTTGGTAATTAAAGCCTCTATATTGGGTTTCCTTTTGCCACTAAGGGTCAACATAGGAGGGTGTTTAATTTTTTGAGTTTTTTAAATACTATTTATATAATTTATTTTTGTGTAAACACTTACGGTAAGTTAACATTAGAGAGCATGGAACTACAATTGGGTTGGGAGACACCCTAAGATAGTATCTCTACTGGAGTTCTAGAGCATCTACTGGACACTTAGATAGTAACTATCCCCTTAGTCCGCAATTACCTTCACTCACCATGAACTGTCAAATACCTTCACTCAGCATGAACATGGCCCGCTATGCAACAGTTCTTTCGGCTTCTTCCTGCAATTTTCTTGGGTCGAAATTCATCTACGCAACAAACGTTAGGAAATTCGAACCAAAAACTGCTCGCATAAGTTGAGACGCTGTATTTTTATGTAAATGGCGATGAAGTCTTTTCTACGGAATTTGATGTGATTCATAGTATTTATCTCTAATGTTGCTTATCAAATATGGAAAATGCGAATTCGTTTCTTGTTGCAGCTCCATACAACTATCCATCCCTTCCAGACAAATTTTCTCTTAGTCGAAAGAGGATTAGAATAGTCCACCTTGCTAATTCACTGAACTTTTGGGAGAAATAAGAGACGCGGAAACCTAACTAGGACCATGGGCTTAATTTCACTATCTAGGTTGTGTTTGGTTGGAAAAATTCTTCCATGCACCCGGTGCATGTGTCCGGTATGGACCCCACAAACTTATCCGAAAGGTGTCCGAAATATCCCTTCTTGTTCTCTCCGGCCCGGATGCATTGCACCAGCAAAACCGAATAATTTCTCACTCGGTAGATATTCTTGTATATGACTGTTGTGCAGTGCACATGCAGTTGTATATCATTATTCCTGAGATTTGACCTCGTATACATTTGCATGCAAAAAATAGGTGAAGTTGGGTAAAATTTAGTCGTCCCCCCAATTATATGAGTATGTGATTTCTAGGCAGGCCCCCCTCTGTACAAGGAACATGGATACTGTTAGAGCGCCAGAGAACAGAACGTAGGCACTAGATCCTATAATCCCCAGACCTTTTAACCTTTTTTTCTCATTCTTTTGCTGCCTACTCTTTTTATCAGCTAGCAACAAAGAGTATACAGATGCTAGCAATATTTATTTCTTCTTCTTCTTCTTTTTACTGCAAGAAGAATGTACTGTAACTAATGTAACCAAACTTCACATTGCACTTCCACTAACAAAATATACTAGTAATGCTTAACTCGACAAAATAAAGAAGATACAAAGCTTAATCAGTTGACAAAATCTTCTAACCCAAACTAAATAGAGAAGAAAATCACACAAAAAGCCTCTCCCATCTAAATATATAAAATCCAAACCACCCATATAAATTACAGAACGAACTAAGTACTAATCACAAAACAAGACTTCTTTCCGACAAGACATGGTCACCTGTGACAAACACATTGATAGCGGTAGGCACTGTTCACCGGGTCGTTGGCATCGACGGGGACTTGCTCGGCGGTGCACTTGAATCTGCACCCTCTGCATTCATTGTAAGTGCAAATCGGTGCGATGGAACCAATCATCAACCTTCTCGCAGTTAACCCCTCTCTCTTCCAAAACTATTTAACAACACAAAAAATTTATAATCCTTGTCAAATAATGCAGTTCAAAAACTTTAAGAGAACTCTGTATATATGTACCTTCGTTTGCAAGTCTTGGTCAGAAGGATGAAAGGGTGATGTATCTCTTGCATCGACACCTGCACCATTGAGATATGAAACAAGTATATACGTTAGGGTTTAAAAGCGAGAGAAAGAGAAAGCTTAAGGAAAATATAAGAATGTAAAAGGAGTTGCCTAGTTGTGGGAGAGCAGAGAAGAGAATGGAGAAGAGAAAGAAGAGGAAGAAGATGGTTTTAGGAGTAATGAGGTTTTTCAAGGCCATGGTTTTGGATAGAAAATGTGAGGTGGTGTTTGGAAAGAAACAAAGCAAAATATAGAGGAGATGGAGGGCGCGGGGGGGGGGGGGGGAGGGGGGGGCGAGGTGTAAGAGGGGCCAATAGGGATTAGCATGGCCTTAGCTAGTTGCCAGTGATGCTTCCTTTTAGTTGGTTCGGTCTGGATTTTTCTTAAATTACTGGACTGCCATTCAATTATTTACCAGTAATGTTGTCTTTTTGTATTTGGAGGTGGTGTTTTAAATAATTTTGAATTCTCTCGCATGACTTGTTAATTTGAGGGGGAGAAACGGGGGGTGTGTGTGTGTTCTTTTTGTGTGGCTTTAAAATGAGATCGCAACACCGACGATGGCGATGACAATGGTTGTGAGGGAGCTACCAACAATTATCATTGTAAAATATTGATAATGATGATTATGATGGATACATTGATGAGGGCGATTTTTATGAAAGATGCTGCAGAGCAGGTTGGAGACAACAGTTGACGCGGCGAGGATGTCCACCACAGTTGATTTGTGGTGGTGATCAAGAAAATGTTATGAAATAAGATTCTTCTAACATGACACTAGCCTACTTGGTAAGGAGAATTAAAAAGATATATAGAATTCTTTTTTCCCTAATAATATATCTGTACTTAACATACAAAGTAAGACTTTTATCGGAATATTTACTTGTTTGGGAATCATATGCCATCAAATTGTGGAAATTTGACTCAAGATTGTGGACCAGTTGCGGGCTTTCAACAATTTTGGGTGATGGATGTTATGAAAAAATAAACATATATCCAAAAGCGCTTTCTTCAATCTATTCATGCTCTTCTTCATCATCCTCTTTAGCACTGTGGTTGTCGCCGCCGCTATGGTGCTTGTCATCATAGGTGCTACCATCTGGCCTAAATATTGCACCATTACTAATTCCTTTGTCATCGTTGTCTCTGTCACAACCATAACGATGCCGTGTCTCTCTTTGGTGATTGTTGCTAGCTGTTGTCTTTGTTTGGTTACCACCATCACCATCGTTGTCATTATCATTAACATTATATGTTAATAGTTCATAAGGTTACCGGTGGGTCTTTTTTCTTTTTTTCTGGGTGAGTTGTTTTGGGGGTGGGGGGGGGGGGTCCTCTATCAGGGTGCATTTTCTTGAGCCATCAGGGCATGAGAGCATTACAAACTTGGTTGAAGATAACAATATTGCTTTCATAAAAATGTAATGCTTAAAAATCAAATTATTAAGAATGTGATGTTGATAAAAGGTGACATTTTATGTACGAAATAGGCTGCTAAAGAAAATGCCATGTACGCATATATCTTTATATCAATTCTCTACATTGAAAGACTTTTGATGCCAAACTAAATATTTCTGAAAATAATTATGCCAAAAGTGTGAATATTTATATAGGTATCTAGTACCCTTCACTTGGAAGACCTATTGAGTTGAGCTAGGGTCAGATATGTTAACCCAACTGCTGGTTCATGTCAGTCTTGTATATTGATGTAGGACGAATCAGGACTGCGAAATAATGAAGGATGGTGGAAAAAAAATTAAATTTAGGTTTATTTTTATTTTAAAGAAAGCACTCTAGAAATTTTAGATTTCTTTTCTAAAAAACCATTTTTAAAAAAAGTAGTTTATTTAATTTTGGTAAGACTACTATGGTAGATATTTTATTCTAATTTACACCAAACAAGTCTTGCAACATGTATGGTATACCACGCTTCCAGCAATCAAGAGGAAAGAAATGTTTTATTGTAACCTTCTGAATTAAAACTTTTATTAATAAAATCAATTGAAGTTCTCGTCAACTCCTGGAATCCGAATCATTACGTGTTTGAACACCCTCATTGATTCGAATCGTTCGTAAATTAGAGCAACGTTTTATTGTATCAACAAATCATTTAGCAACGACAACCTTCCCATCACCAAATTTTTCCATGTCACGTATTGCTCAATTAATTACAGATCAGGTTAGAGTTAAGCACATCTTTTTAAAGAAATATCAAGCATAGGATGAAAACTAACCCTATCCGATATTAAAGGCTGTACTTGTGGAGGATCCATCTTTTTCGCTAACTATTTAGAACTTTTTTCTTTTGCCTTTTTGTCTTTTTGTTATTTTTCTTCCCTTTTTATTTTTCTGATTGGTTTTTGTTGTTGGTCATGTATCATGAGCCAACATATTTCCATATTTTTCATATCCTACCAAGCCTTCTCACCCCTTTAATTCCTTCCCCAAGATTAATCTCAGCTTAACCCTTATCGATTTACATATCCTCATGTGGAGATAAAATGGCGGTAGCCGAATTAATGTGTTTGGAAGAGAACTTTGAAATGACTGTTTCATTCATGAAGAACCATTGCTTGCATGTATAAACATGATAGGTCCCTCTCTAGATTCTACTTCATTGGTTTTAGATTTTGGACAAATGGAATGGGCCATAGACCTCACTGGGCTTGCTGAGGGTGCAGGGCCCTTAAATATTGTTTTATATTTTGAGCTGCTTCGATTGGATGATGCATGAGCTTTGTTGCTTAGGTTTTATGTTATGCTCTTCCCTGTTCATGAAACATAATTTGATTGACTACTGTTTAAGGGTGCTTTTTGATAAGCCAAACCAAGACACTACAGTGATGCTTGCTGAGGAATATCCAACATGTAAGATTGATGGTAAATTGGCTGCGTCGTGGCAGTGCTGTTGTTGTTGTTGTTTGGAATCAGATTACACACCCTGAAGGTCGGAAAACAATCTTGGCTGCGTCCTGGTAGTGGTCTCTTTTTCTCATGTATGTTTCTGATCGGGTGTTCTGATGATGATCCGACCCGAATATTAATCGATTTGGATAGATTTGGATAGACTCGACTCGAACAATAATTGGGACGGTTTTGGGTCGTCAAAAACTGACTCGATTATTAAGCGGGTAAGATGACCCCAACCCGATTTTGACTAGGTCAAACTTGACTCGATCCTACCAGACACCTCCATCATTGGCCGTAGTAATACCAACAATTAGCTGTTTTTTTAAATTATCATTACAACTAGAGTTTTTGGCACATATGTTGCATGTAATTATAGAAAATTTTATGATAAATTTTATTATTGATTTAACTGCATGTGTCACTCCTGTAAAATATTAATTAATTTAATTACATAAGAGTGAATGGTCTCTATTTATTGCATAAAATCCGGGGTTTTCAGAGTTCATGTTCCGCAATTCCTTATCTAAATTTAAATAAATGTAAAGAACAAAGGAACTTTCTCCAACAGAGGAATGAGAAAAACCAGATGTGTTGTTTAACAGCACCATTTAGTTTGAAAGTGTACAAGTTTTACAACATCACTATACTCATTTTGGTTCATCTGTTTTTCATTCCTATTTTTTTTGGTGGGAAAGTTGTTTCCATACTCCGTTTGCAGAGATGTCTTATTTTAAATCCCACGTATTTTCAAAATTATGAAAGGAAACCAATACTCACAAAATACAGCCGTTTAAAACCCAAAATAGATTGTATGTATTTTATTTAGGATATTTTTGCAAAAAATCCAATTTTCCCCTCGTTCTTTTTAATTAAATACAAATATGATTACTCTCTTAGTGTAATTTTCTCTCACGGCTGCTATGGTTTGCTATTTCTTCCTTGGCGTTTCTCTCCAGATTCTCTATTTTTTCTTCCTCGTCTCCTCTTCCAAAATTTGCATCTCTGTTTTTAAATCCCTCATTTCCAATCCAATTCCTTCCATTTTTGCTAGCTTCATTTCCAATTTTTTTACTCACCTTTCAAATCTCTGATCTTCGATCCAATTCCTCCGATTTCTTTATCTTCACTCTTAATCCCTCAATTTCCGTACTCATTTCCTGCACCGCCACTCCCATGTAGGCTGAAGTTAGGATGATCAATAATTAAGTGGGAATAATAAAGAAGTGAGAAATTATGGCAACCAATAATAATAAGAGATAAAGAGTGCAAACAATGAGAAAGAACATTTGTTTAGGAAACAACTAGGGTTTTTTTTTGAAATATTATTAATTTAAATTTAAATTATTAAAATCGGGGGGAAAAAATTAAAATTATGGGAATAGGGTGGTTTCGAACCACCCTATGGCCCACCCCACCCCCTCAGTATAGGGGGCGGGTTCTCAGAACCCGCCCTCTATACTTTTGTATAGAGGGCGGGTTCTCAGAACCCGCCCTCTATACTATTGTATAGAGGGCGGGTTCTGAGAACCCGCCCCCTATACAATAGTATAGGGGGCGGGTTCTGAGAACCCGCCCCCTTATTTTTTTTTAAAAATATTAATTTAATTAATAATCTAATTATAATTATAATTATTATCATAATATTATAATTATAATTATAATTATATTATAATTATAATTTTAATTCATAAATATAGAATAAAAGTAAATAGACGAAAAAAAACATTTAAATTAAATAATAAAATTTCACTATATCAATGTTTTTTACAGAATGAATCCGTCAAAATGTACAATTCCAAAAAATCCTATCTATTTGTAAAATCTAAATGCTATATCGACGGTCAAATTTATAATACAGAAAAATCTGAGTGCACTTGTCACGATCCTGAAGGTCCCGCCCCTGATGCATATCCTGGACATCTGGTCCTATAATGGCCTGGTTGTTTGCATAGGCTACATCTGGATTGCCTTTGCTGAGGATCAGTATCCATTGTCATTCGATCTCGACGTACCTTCGGTCTTCCGGGCTTTATATTTTTTTCCGGCGGTAATACAGTCGGTGTTTGTCTGTTGGCAGTATAATAGTGCCAATAGCGATTGTCCGGTATAGGATGAAATTTTGGATCGTATGCACCTTGGTAATTAGAAACTGTATAGTAATTGGAAGCGAAATTGTAATGTGAGGTATGCATACTGCTCGCAGCAGCAATAGCGTGGGCACAAGGTAAATGTTGTTGCTGGAAAAGACCGCATGTACACGAAGAGAGCCCTTCATCTCTAAAGTTCACGGTATATTGATTCCCATTACCGCCCGTCACCTGAAACTCCGCCGTGTCAAACCTTTCGGATCTGTAGTATTGTGCTCTGCGCTCTCTTTTCCGAAAGATATCTTCGTAATACGCGGTGAGCGGAGTGTCCATCCCCAAGGACTTTTCTCTTCTGTGCACAAAATAAGTATTCATCCGGAAAAATGTTCGAACAATCAACCCCTGTATCGGTAAGCCTCTAACCCCTTTAAGGACCCCGTTGAAGCTTTCAGACATATTAGTCGTCATTAGGAGATATCTGCACCCATCATCATGTGCTTGTGACCACATGCGGACTGGATACTCATCTAACCACGCTTTCGCGGCTTGACTCATCTCCCCAATTTTCGTCATGTATATGTCGTGAACATTAGGGTCAGGCGTTTCACCGGCTCTGTACATAAGTTTATGTAGATCCGAATTTTTAAATTTTCGATCAAAATTTTGCCTGAAGTGTCGTAGGCAAAACCTATGTGGGGTCGTCGGAAATACAGATCTCATTCCAGCCAGTATTCCCAGATGTCTATCAGATATGATGCATAAATCCGTTCTATGAAGAACAGATGGGATATTTTTTAGGTTACGGAAAAACCATGACCAGGATGATGTATTTTCACCCTCGACAATAGCAAATCCCAACGGAAATATACCGTTATTAGCATCAACACCTGTAGCAATTAACATGCAGCCTCTGTACTTACCGTATAGATACGTACCATCAACGCACAATACCGGCCGACAGTGTGTGAAACCAGCCGCACATGGACCAAAGCACCAGAAAATTCTCTGAAACCTGACAGAGCCCTCGACGTCGGTTTCTGTGGTTTTTAACCGGTATACGGTCCCCGGATTTGATGCTTTCATGGCTTCCATAAAAGGGACTAGGGAGTTGTACGAGCTTTCCCAGTCCCCGAATATCTTGCACAAAGCCTTTCTTCGAGCATCCCATGCCTTCACATACGAAATCTGAATTTTATGCTCTCCGCTAACCAAGAGCCGTATCTCTCGGGGAGTCATCGCCACATCTGTACGGATCATGGGCATGATTAGCGAGCAAATGTAAGCTGAAGTGCAATTCCGGTGATCCTGTGACATAATAGAATTGATGCAAGTGTGTTCTTGGTTGTATTTCGTGACCTTCCAAGCCTTGGCTCTTTTGGAACAACACGCATGCAATCTCCACTGACATTCAGGAGATTTCGTACATACCACAGTATAGTACGTCTTATTTGACTCTTCTGTTTTAAACGTAACGTTTTGCTGAATGGACCACGACTTCAGCTTACAAATAAGATCTTCTTTTTCCTGAAACAAATCCCCGACGCTGATGCAGTCTTCGCTTGCTGCTGTCGCGTCCAAATAGGGTGCCGTATTTACTTCTGCAACGGCTAAGTCTACCCAACCATCATCTTCTAGCGGATCGAGGCCGGGATCTTCTAGTTGGACAAAATCGTTATTCGCAACCATACCATCAAAGAATGCTACCTCATTCAATCCAGCAGCATATTCCACGCTATCCTCCCCCTGATCACCTTCACCGATTTCATCATCATCACTCCCACACACATCAATATCACCCGTAGCTACATAAGGTTCGGGTGCAATATATGATGGTTGTGGTCGGTGTATTGTGGATGGTTCAGGGTGAGAAGACCGGAAAGATGTGGACGGACATGCTTGGAATGCGCTGCTTGGATCGTGTTGGAATGATGCGGAGGTGTGGGGAAATCTGCGTTTAGTATATAAATTGTTATTATAATATTATTCCCTAATTTTTTCGTAACTAAATCATCACTTGTTTCAAATTTATTTACCTGTGGAAGGCTGTGTATGGTAGTTCTTGCTGTTCTTCTGGGGTGCATGTAACTGCAGCAGTCGGCTGGAAGAACCTGGATTTATGCATTTTATTAAATGTTTGAATATTAGTATACATGTATTACTAAAATGCTTAAATATGGGTTTATAAAATGTTTACCCATGTGCTTGAAGATTTGAATAATGTTGTGTATAGTCATATCCACCGGCACTGATGGCATCATCGTTGACCATGTGACCGTACCTCCAGGAACTATCTCCAGCATTACCATCAAAATTATCCGTTGGAGGGGCATCTGATACTTCCAATTGCTCCTTCTGAACCAAAAGTTCAAAAGAATGCTGGGTGCTTGAGAGACCGAAATCTATCATCGAAGATATTGATGCATCGTCTGTAATTTCAACCAATGCATTTCCACTGAACATAGGCCAGATACAACTTAACTTGACCCTACTTTCACGGGGATCGTATTTCGTAATTTTGTACACTTTTGCCTCTAGTTCATCATATGTCGTTGATGCTTCCAATCGCATGATTCGTGCAGACCCGCCCATATACTCGGGACCTTGTGCACGTGTGATAACCTGGCCATCGTATTTACATACAACAAATATACTTGGGGAGGCCATAATCCTGCACAAATATAATTTCTTATGTTGTGTTGAAATCGCCAAAAAAAATTCAAACTCGAAGATTGCAGTGAAACCATGAGACTCTCACCTAATCACAACAAAATGTGATGCACAATCGATTGTTAAAAAAGAAGCATGGTTTTTGCAGTAAAACGAGAAGGAAAATGAATTTAAAGATACAAGTTTAGTTTAGTTCTGTGTCTTATTTAAAGAAGTTTAGTTTTTGCAGTGAAACGAGAAGGAAAATGAATCTAAAGATGCAAGTTTAGTTTAGTTCTTAGACTTATTCAAAGAAGTTTAGTTTTTGCAGTGAAACGAGAAGGAACTGTTCTACTGCTCGAAGAGGGCAAAAAAAATGGATAGTGGAGAAAGTTTGAAATTGCAAAAAAAATTCATACTCGAAGATTGCTTACTTCCAATACTTTATGAACTGTTCTACTGCTCGAATATTGCTTACTCGCAGACTATGGTACTGAACTTCACCTTCTTCTAAAACTCCACACTTACACAAAATTGATAGCGGAGAAGAACTGATCGAAGTAAATGGATAGTGAGCGGTGTAGGATGCAAATTTGACAGAGATGAAATGAAATGGGTAGTGCGGAGACATATTTATAGCGATCTGATATTGAAGAGAGCGGGTTCTAACAACCCGCCCTATTATTTACCAGAGTCTAATTATTTCTGCATCGTAGACCGCGTTTACTGAAGCCACCGATTATTCACGCACAAACAAATAGTACTTGAATAGTACTGATTTGACAACTCATAAATTAATGAAGAGGGCGGGTTCCTGGAACCCGCCCTCTTCATTAATTTGACTAATTATTGAAGAGGGCGGGTTCCAGGAACCCGCCCTCTTCATTTCTGGAAGTGATTTGACAACACACCAGATGAAGTAAAAAGGAGTGTAATAAAAAGCATTTCTGAAGCCACCGATTATTCACGCACAAACATACAAAGGACAAATAGTACTTGAATAGTACTGATTTGACAACTCATAAATTAATGAAGAGGGCGGGTTCCTGGATCCCGCCCTCTTCTATGCGAATAAGACCGCGTGATTTTTGAAGAGGGCGGTCCCTCTTCATTAATTTGACTAATTATTGAAGAGGGCGGGTTCCAGGAACCCGCCCTCTTCATTTCTGGAAGTGATTTGACAACACACCAGATGAAGTAAAAAGGAGTGTAATAAAAAGCATTTCTGAAGCCACCGATTATTCACGCACAAACATACAAAGGACAAATAGTACTTGAATAGTACTGATTTGACAACTCATAAATTAATGAAGAGGGCGGGTTCCTGGATCCCGCCCTCTTCTATGCGAATAAGACCGCGTGATTTTTGAAGAGGGCGGTCCCTCTTCATTAATTTGACTAATTATTGAAGAGGGCGGGTTCCAGGAACCCGCCCTCTTCATTTCTGGAAGTGATTTGACAACACACCAGATGAAGTAAAAAGGAGTGTAATAAAAAGCATTTCTGAAGCCACCGATTATTCACGCACAAACATACAAAGGACAAATAGTACTTGAATAGTACTGATTTGACAACTCATAAATTAATGAAGAGGGCGGGTTCCTGGATCCCGCCCTCTTCTATGCGAACAACGTTTATTAACAAACAAACATTGATGTGACGACAAATAGTACTTGAATAGTACTGATGTGACCATTCATAAATTAATAAAGAGGGCGGGTTCTAGGAACCCGCCCTCTTCTTTGTGAATTAAGGGCGGGTTCCAGGAACCCGCCCTCTTCATTAATTCAGGAATTGATTTGACTAATTATTGAAGAGGGCGGGTTCCAGGAACCCGCCCTCTTCACAGGAGACGAACCCGTTCACCTCT
Organism: Agapanthus africanus; assembly: GCA_030015575.1. NCBI lineage: Eukaryota > Viridiplantae > Streptophyta > Magnoliopsida > Asparagales > Amaryllidaceae > Agapanthus > Agapanthus africanus. Next base: position 106,787,704 of record CM057338.1, on the reverse strand, counting down.
ATAAATACCGAGCCTCCACACGTTCATCAACCACACAATTTCTAATCTCTTGATAAAACTCTCGACAAATCTCTGCTTCAGTACATTTCAATGGAGAATCAACCACTCGACAAATCTCTGCTTGTCCATCAAAATGAACACAGATCGTTCAAAATATTACACGGGGAGGAAATTTTCTAAACTTAGTTAATTTGTTTTAATTACACCTTTCATTTAATTTTTGTACTTGAAAATAACAATATTTAATTTTGCAGGATGGAGATAATCTCACCGTCGTCACGCATAGCTCCGACAAATGGGTGGTTAGCGACCAAAGAATAAACCAACGGCTTAGACGGGCCGGATTTTATGAAGCGTCGTTGATTCGACATATCCAACTCGACCACGCTCTCGTCACCTCTCTGGTCGAACGTTGGAGAAAAGAGACCCACACCTTTCATCTAAGATGGGGTGAGGCCACAATCACACTCCAGGATATTGGCCTCTTACTCGGTTTACGGGTTAATGGGCTTGGGTTGGTCGGAGGAAAAATTGTTGGTCCAGATACCGACCACCCATACTGGGATACATATGCCGAGTCTGCTCTCGGACAGGTAAACAATATCATTCTGCTTTCCCTATTTAGTGTACCTATTTTATATTTTACATTATTTCTATCTTTAACATTTAAAAAAATACTAATATCAGGCACCAGGAGGCCACAGTAAGGGGTATAAAATCAATCTGAACTGGTTAAGAGATACATTCAGTAATATCCCTGATGAAGCCACCGATGAAGTTTTGGATAGACATGCACGTGCCTACATTCTGTACATGATCGGTTCTTGGTTAATGCCGGACCAATCAGCAACGCATGTCCATCCGTTATACCTTGGCTTCCTAGCGGATTTTGATGTCTGTGGCCAATATGCTTGGGGAGCAGGGGTCCTGGCCTTTCTCTATAAGGAACTCGACAAAGCATGTGCTCCTACGAAGAATAAAATTTGTGGATGCAGCACATTACTTCAGGTAAATTCTTTATTTTTCACAGCTAGAATTTTGCAATATTGGTTTTCTCTCTTATAATCTAAAACTTTTTTTCTAGATCTGGTCGTGGGAGCATATGTATATAGGAAGACCAGATACTATTAAAATAACTGGCTTTGATAACCCCGGAAAGCCGCTCGGCTGCTGGTGGAATGGGAAGAAAGCGTATAAGGCTCCTCGTCGAGTGCTTAGGTACTATAGAGATGAGTTAGATCGCATGGAGGCGGCTCAGGTAATCATAATTTGGGTAATTTAATTTGTTTTACAATTTTGAAAATACCTAAATCACAATTTTTTTCTCTATGTCATTTGCGCAGTTTCTGTGGACGCCTTATACAGCAGACCGTCTACAAAACTTACCCGGCATCTGTCTCGAAGGAGAGCCGGTTTGGCGGGCTCGATGCCCACTCCTCTGCATCAATGTTGTTGTTATGCACCTCCCAGATAGGGTATTGCGGCAGTTTGCTAGATTGCAACATATTCCTGTCCCGCCGCCTTCGCCTATGACAGTAGAGGGAGACATGCGAGGAGGAAATACGGAGCGTGATTGGAGGGAGCATCATCATCAGTATTTGCTGAGATGGGAGGATAGGCAGCATAGTATTGCCTTACAGCAAATAGGTGACCACACAGCTACCGACGCTACCAAAGTATATCTACAGTGGTATAAGCGTGTCACCGTAAGATATCTTTCTGCTCCTCCACAAGACTTCCCAAACATCTCGCGGTACGAGCCTAGAGGACACATGGAACGAGATTTGGTAAGCCGCCCTCTTTATATCATATTACTTTTTAACATCCGGCGGTATGAGTCAATACTTATTTCTTATTTCTAATGTAACGACAGGCTCGTGGGTTGCATGTCGTACAAACAATGGTGCAGGAACCATACCCGGCTGATGCTGGTCCGGCATCTCAGGCTCAATTTTCAAATCTCGACCAATTTATTGGTGATGTACTTGGTTCACATGGTATTTCTCAGCATTTATCGCCGGCACCGGAGCCCCAGTATCAGCCGGCACCGGAGCCGCAGTATGAACCGGCACCGCAGCCGCAGTATGACCCGGCACCGCAGCCGCAGTATGACCCGGCACCAGAGCCGCAGCATCAACGAGATCCAGCGCAGCTGGATCAGTGGTTTGGATCACCATACAGTCAACAGCAACCCTGGCATACCGGACAGGCGCAACAACAACAGACTTGGGGATCAAGTTTTGCAGAACAGCCGTCTTGGGGGTTTGGTTCAGCGCATCAACAGCACTCTTGGGGGTCAGGATTTGAGCATCCATGGGGCCAAGGTTTTGTGCAAAATCAGCCGCATGAAACCGGGACAAGTTCTTCGCTACAACTGCCCAGTTGGGCTTCAGATTTAGCGTCCTACGGAAATTTGTTGGGAAGCAACACATATCCGACACCTGTCCCACATTCAGGTTCAGGATTTGTGGATCAACAGCCTGTCCAAGACGTTGCTGAAGACGAAGCTGAAACAGAACCCGAACCCGAAGCAGCAGAGCAGACGCCGACGCCGCCACCGCCATCTATCCAAGAAACAGGTGGTTCCTCCAGTCATCCGAGGAGGCATAGGCTTATGTCAAGCCTTCTCGGATTTCATAAAGGAAAAGGGAAAGCAAAAAAATAGCATTTACATTTTACAAATAGATAGGATTTTTTGACATTGTAACTTTTGACGGATTCATTCTGTAAAAAAAAATTTGATATAGTGAAATTTTATTATTTCATTTCAATATTTTTTTTTGTCTATTTTATTTTATTTTATTTTTAAGAATTATAATTATAATTATAATTATAATAATAATTATATTATAATTATAAACGATAATAATTAAAATTAACAAATTAATTTAATTAAATAAAAATAGGGGCGGGTTCTGGGAACCCGCCCCCTATACAAACGTATAGGGGGCGGGTTCCCAGAACCCGCCCTCTATAGAAAACTATAGAGGGCGGGTTCTGGGAACCCGCCCCCTATACGTTTGTATAGGGGGCGGGTTCCCAGAACCCGCCCCCTATAGTGGGGGGGTGGGGGGGGGGCCCACGGGTGGTTCAAACCACCCTATTCTGCTAAATAAATTTTCCCCCCCCCTATTTTAATAATTTAATTTTAAATTTATAATATTTCAAAAAAAAACCCAAACAACTACCATTCTAAGAAAAATACAGTAAAAAGGATTGGGATTCATTTTAAAAAATAAAAAAAAGAATAAAGAGGATGAATTTAGAAAAGAAATTAGGACAGGCGGCGAGGAGGGAGGGAGGGAGAGAGAGAGAGAGAGAGATCGGTTGCGGAGCAGCGTGGGGAGCCATGGCCGGCGAGCAGGTATCATCCCCAATCATTCACCTCAAATCTCGATTGGAGGTACAATGTTCGAGATTGGAATTGGAAAGTGAAGACTCTTTTTTCTTTTTTTTTCTTTTTATCTTTTTTGGGTTCATGACTCCTTGTGGATCTCCATGCAATCTTCTCAGGATTCACCAAGCATGTTTTAGATGCTTTGCATTCTTGTGGCGAGGTTATTTTGGGTTGGAATGCCAATATTTTTCATTTACAGAGCTCTTTCATTGGCATTTCCTAAATTTCTGCAACCTCTTTCTCTATTGTTGATGGGTCAGCCTGGGCTATTTCGACTGTCTATGTCTATGCTCCTTTTGAGCATGATGATAGAGAACTCTATGGCCCTTCGAATGCTATTCTTAACTTTCCTAAATTTTGTTCCTCTTGTTTCCCCCTGCTGATCTGCTTTGTATGGCCCTTCGAATCCTATTCTTAACTTTTCTAATAAAGTTAGATTACTTCGTAGGGGGCTCAAATGGCGGAAAGTTAATGTCTACGGATCTATTTTCTCTAAAAAGGAGTTGTTGTCTTCGATTAATGATTTAGAAATTATTGAGGAGTCGAGACCTCTTAGCGCTGCCGGACTTTCTCATAAATCTTCTTTTCTTGAAGAACACTATGCTCTTTTGATTTCTGAAGAAATTTATTGGAAACAAAGGTCTCGCGTTAGTTGGCTTAAAGACGGTGATTCAAACACTTCCTTCTTTCATAGAGTAGCTAATGGCAGACGCAGGAAGAATTACATTCATTCTCTTATGGTTGATGGTGCTCTAATCTGTGATCGTGATAATATTTCTCACGCTTTTGTTCAGCATTTTCGATCTGTTTTTTGCGGATCTAAAGATTACTCTGTAAGTGCTAATTGGCCTGATTTATACCCGCAACCTCATCTTGATTTATCTGTTTTGGAGCTTCCTTTCACGGAAACGGAGACCAAAGCAGCTGTTTTTTTCTCTTGGTGCTGATAAAGCATCAGGACCCGATGGATTCCCTGTTATTTTTTTATCAACAATTCTGGGATTTGGTTAAATATGATCTTGCCGCTATGTTCAATGGGCTGCATGATCTCTCCTGTTCTGTTGACAATATCAACCATGCTCATATCGTTCTTATTCCAAAGGACAGTGCCTCTAATGTCTCATAATTCAGATCTATTAGTCTCTTTCTTCAAACTTCCATCTTGGGTCCGTAAAAGAATCGATCTCATCAGAGCCAGGTTCTTATGGAGGGGTAAAGCAGATGTAAATGCTAGAGCTTACCATAATATGAAATGGTCTCGGGTTTGCAAATCCAAAAAGGAAGGGGGTTTGGGTGTGTTCTTGATCTTGATACTTTTAATAATAAAGCTCTGTTATGCAAACGGCTTTGCCAAGGTTCCGAATGCCACCGCCTCAGTCTTTTGGAAGGGTATTTATTCATGCATCCACATCGTGCAATTTTTTACTAAATGGGAATTGGGATCAGGTTCCATTATTAATTTTTGGTTGGATAAATGGGTTGATAATCACTCATTGGCATCATTATTTCCCATTGTTCATTCACTTGCACTTAATCCCAATGCTACAGTTAAATCTCAAGGTCATGTGGTCAATGGTTGTGGCAACCACTCATATTTATGAGCTTTTACTTCCCCATGGGAAGCTATGCCATCTCTGCTGGCTGATCATAAGCCCAGTACTTCACTTGACATTCCTCATTGGAAGCTTAATGATGGGGGGTATTAACCGTGAGCTCTCTTTATAAGCTCATAAATATGAGTGGTGTCGCCTTCTCTCTCTACTCTCATATTTGGGACTCCATAGTTCCTTTGAAGATTAAAAGTCTTTGTTTGGTTGTTGGCATCCAAGGAGAATTTGGCTTGCCGTGGTTAGTTGGGTGATACAGGTTGCTACTCTTGTGTATGCACAGTGGAGAGTATTTTTCGAATATCTTTTGAATGCCCAATTGCCGTGGCTGTTTGGTGTGGCTTTCCCCCAATGGCCTATTACTTCAGTCTCTCAAGCTTTGGCATGTATTCTCCTTTGCCACTTGTTGGTGTTTATGGTTGGAAAGAAACAATCCCCAATTCAACAATAATTTCAAAGGTAAATCTCAAATTGTCCTGCAAATCAAAACTCTTATTTTCGATCGGATAGGTTCACCTGGACTTGAGAAGCAAGATCGCTTCAAGAAAAGCTTTAGCGTTTTATCAAATTTCAAGCAATTTGCAAGATGGAGTAGACTATGGTTGATTGTTGAATGGATGGTATTACTAGTTGCATTGCTGGCTGCGGCTCTTGGGAATGCTGGGATTTAGTTTCATCATGTATAAGCAACTCTTGACTACATGTTGATGTCGACTGTATTATGCTTGTTTTTTGGTTTCTTTCGTAGGATTTTCTGGTTTTGATGAATGTAGGTTTATAATCATTAATTGATGGTGTTAGTGATGGATGATGAGGGCCCTCCTCCCGTTACAGTTGGTTAGTTTTGATAATTAACAAACATTTTATCATGATCTCAATCCTTTGTTCTTTCTGTGTATACTTTTGTACATATTTTCTATTAATGCATTTTATTGACCAGGGCTTTTTCCTCAGAAAAAATAAGCCATGGAATTATTTAAAACGGTAATATAGGCAATGCATACATAAGTTCATAAGCATATTAGATTTGAATTTAAAATAATATTGAAGTATATTTTTATGCTTTCTCACGATTTTGGAACTTAATGGGTTCAAAAATAAGTCTTCTCTCTGAATTAGGCTGGGAAGCCATCTTCTCTTTTTTTGTCCCCCTTGTTATTTTTTATCTTTATTACTGCACTTGTAAAATAGATCCTTTATATGTTTGGTTAGTCCTTAATCCTAAGAAACCAATCAGCTTCAGGGCCTTGGGCCTTATTTATATCACCAAGAAGAGCAGAGGAATGAAGGAAACTTCCTCACATCCTTGCTATGTTTTGTAGACATAGATGTCAAATAAATACTACTCTAAAGCGTCAGAAAAGTTGGTGATTTTGGGGATCATATGGTTTTCACCAATATTTTGTTTTACCAAGTTATACTATAAAATTTTGTTTTGGAGTAATCTGAACTGCAATATTTTGTTTGTCCTAATCTAAACTTTAAAATGAGTGTTTTATTCTAATTTCTTTTTAGTTTGGGAAGCATAGTTGAATTGGAGTTCAGTATACTCCGGTTATCTCAATTCAAGGCCTTGTTTGGATATGGAGCTTGGATTATCGAGTTTATTTTTAAGTTGGGATAGAGGATAAGCACCAAACTCCATATAAAACTTAAGCTTTGATGAGATGTTCAGCTTTGCGGTCATCAAAACTCAAAATTCTTGTTTTGGGGTTATATTAACTTCAAAATGGATGTTTATTTTAAAACTTTTGGAGTTTAGAAAACATTAGTTGGATTGGGGTTTAGTAAATTACGATTATCTCAATTTTAAGATTTAGATAACTATAGTTTTTAAACTCAAAAACCATTCTAAATATGACATAATTAGGATTTTGGAATTAGGTATTAACAACCTTGTAAAATTTCGGTTATCTAAACTCAGTTTCATTCCCAAACAGGGCCTATAAGTTTTGATGACTTGAGTTTCCTAAACTTCAAAATAAAATCTGAAACATGGCATAGTTTTTAATCGAGCTTAGAAACAGGGCATACTTTGGATGGACTTAAAAATTGGATAATTCTTAAGAAATTCTGGTTATCTAAACTACTCTATTCCTTCCTTTGTTTTATTTGTATCTCTAGCACGTCACTGTTATGCTAGAGATTAATTCAAACCGTTAAAGATCTCAAAATAAGCAAATATTAATTCCAAATAAGGGGTGCGGGTGCGGGTGCGGGTGCGGGGGGGGTAACAAAAGTATCACAAATCCTGATGGAGATCGGAATCTCCCTCAGATGTTGTCCTCCGTCGATCTTACTGCCAGCGGTTTTGAACGGTTGTGATTGGGAAGGAGAATTGACTGTGTGGATCTCAATGAATTGGAGGATGTTGTTGATGTCGAGCTACCTGCAAGGGAAGTCCCGCTGTGGGAAACCACCGTAGGACCCTCCGACGATCGAGTAAGTATTGAAAAATAATGGCAGAGTAGCGGCGTATTGGAATGAATTCGACTTACCTGAGTCGTCTGGTGGTGGGGGTTTATATAGTGGTCGTATGAGATGAACCGGCGCGAGATTCTCGCCGTCCGTTACACCCCTGCGTCATGTTCGTATCGATGGCGGGACACGCCTATTAATGGCGACATACGCTCATTAATGGCGAGATACGCTAGCGTGAGAGGCGGGTCGTAGAGCAGCGGAGATCTCGTCGTGGCGAGATACACGGAGCTGTTACGGGGACGCTTGGGCTCCGTGCTCTCGGTTGAACAGGGAAGCCGAGAAAGCTCAGCTCCGTGGATAGCTCGGAGGTGAGCGAGGAGGGCGAGAAAGCTCAGCTATAGGATTGCTCAGAGACGAGCTGTTGGCTGGTTGCTAGACGAATGGGGAAGGTACTCCGAAGAGGTCTCCAAAAGGTCGGATGCAATTTCGAAGACGAGGTGCCGAAGAATGTCTTCAATGTATCATATTTATTCCAGCTCCATAGCCTCAAGGAATCTAGCGGGCTTACGTGGATGACACGTCATCCACTATGTGTCGTGATTTGAGAAATACTCGTTTATGAGTCTCATCATTAGCGCCCCACTCTCGTCCTGACCTATTTATGGGTTAGGGTCGAGAGTGGTAAGCTTGGTATTTAACGATTCAGCCTAAGATTCCCCTGCAATGGGTTTTCGGACGAAGACGCGACATTTGGCGGCTACTCATCTTGAATCCTGGATCCACGTGGCGGCTCGTGAAGCGCCTCAGTTCCCGCGTGTATCTTTGGTGACGTTAGCGTATCAGTGAAATGATTGCGCTTAAAAAAGGGGGCGTCGTTTCGTTCACTCGGTCGGTTGGGCTACGCGTCACATGTCCACCACGAGGTAGCAGGACGTGAGAGGCTGTCACCCAAATCCTGGCGAAAGGGGACGTGTCCAATGGCCGATCGCCATGTGGAGTCCCGGTGACCGCTAGATATGACACTTCGTTTTGGCGGGAATGGATTTGGACCGTTGGAAGCCTTCTTACTGAGTGTATAAAAAGGGGGGGCATCCCACGGCCGATACTTTACCCTAGCCGTCTCATGTCGTCTGAAGATTGCCCAGCGTACATTCGCTTAGGTCGGAACTTCAGCTAACAAAACTTTCTCGGCCAAAGCTTTCTTGAATCAGGTTAGATATCTTCCTTCGAAGTATCTATTGACGTAGTAGGGGTTGAGCCGGGCGATGAGGCTTCAGTTTCTGGAGCCGAGCCCAACGGGTCTTTTTCCTCCTCGGATTGCGATAGCCGAGAGAGTTCTTCTTCATCTTCATCTTCGTCTTCTGCGTCGGGCTCGCCCCCCAGGAGGAACGACGCACTCATCCCTCGTCATCAGGGGGCGAAAAGGGCCTCCAAGGTGCGCATCGGGAATACCAGCGATGCGCCCTCAATTTTGAACCGTCTGGATGGGGGTTTATATAGTGGTCGTATGAGATGAACCGGCGCGAGATTCTCGCCGTCCGTTACACCCCTGCATCATGTTCGTATCGATGGCGGGACACGCCTATTAATGGCGACATACGCTCATTTAATGGCGAGATACGCTAGCGTGAGAGGCGGGTCGTAGAGCAGCGGAGATCTCGTCGTGGCGAGATACACGGAGCTGTTACGGGGACGCTTGGGCTCCGTGCTCTCGGTTGAACAGGGAAGCCGAGAAAGCTCAGCTCGGTGGATAGCTCGGAGGTGAGCGAGGAGGGCGAGAAAGCTCAGCTATAGGATTGCTCAGAGACGAGCTGTTGGCTGGTTGCTAGACGAATGGGGAAGGTACTCCGAAGAGGTCTCCAAAAGGTCGGATGCAATTTCGAAGACGAGGTGCCGAAGAATGTCTTCAATGTATCATATTTATTCCAGCTCCATAGCCTCAAGGAATCTAACGGGCTTACGTGGATGACACGTCATCCGCTATGTGTCGTGATTTGAGAAATACTCGTTTATGAGTCTCATCATTAGCGCCCCACTCTCGTCCTGACCTATTTATGGGTTAGGGTCGAGAGTGGTAAGCTTGGTATTTAACGATTCAGCCTAAGATTCCCCTGCAATGGGTTTTCGGACGAAGACGCGACATTTGGCGGCTACTCATCTTGAATCCTGGATCCACGTGGCGGCTCGTGAAGCGCCTCAGTTCCCGCGTGTATCTTTGGTGACGTTAGCGTATCAGTGAAATGATTGCGCTTAAAAAAGGGGGCGTCGTTTCGTTCACTCGGTCGGTTGGGCTACGCGTCACATGTCCACCACGAGGTAGCAGGACGTGAGAGGCTGTCACCCAAATCCTGGCGAGAGGGGACGTGTCCAATGGCCGATCGCCATGTGGAGTCCCGGTGACCGCTAGATATGACACTTCGTTTTGGCGGGAATGGATTTGGACCGTTGGAAGCCTTCTTACTGAGTGTATAAAAGGGGGGGGCATCCCACGGCCGATACTTTACCCTAGCCGTCTCATGTCGTCTGAAGATTGCCCAGCGTACATTCGCTTAGGTCGGAACTTCAGCTAACAAAACTTTCTCGGCCAAAGCTTTCTTGAATCAGGTTAGATATCTTCCTTCGAAGTATCTATTGACGTAGTAGGGGTTGGGCCGGGCGATGAGGCTTCAGTTTCTGGAGCCGAGCCCAACGGGTCTTTTTCCTCCTCGGATTCCGATAGCCGAGAGAGTTCTTCTTCATCTTCGTCTTCTGCGTCGGGTTCGCCCCCCAGGAGGAACGGCGCACTCATCCCTCGTCATCGAGGGGCGAAAAGGGCCTCCAAGGTGCGCATCGGGAATACCCGTGATACGCCCTCAATTTTGAACCGTCTGGATGGGGGTTTATATAGTGGTCGTATGAGATGAACCGGCGCGAGATTCTCGCCGTCCGTTACACCCCTGCGTCATGTTCGTATCAATGGCGGGACACGCCTATTAATGGCGACATACGCTCATTAATGGCGAGATACGCTAGCGTGAGAGGCGGGTCGTAGAGCAGCGGAGATCTCGTCGTGGCGAGATACACGGAGCTGTTACGGGGACGCTTGGGCTCCGTGCTCTCGGTTGAACAGGGAAGCCGAGAAAGCTCAGCTCGGTGGATAGCTCGGAGGTGAGCGAGGAGGGCGAGAAAGCTCAGCTATAGGATTGCTCAGAGACGAGCTGTTGGCTGGTTGCTAGACGAATGGGGAAGGTACTCCGAAGAGGTCTCCAAAAGGTCGGATGCAATTTTGAAGACGAGGTGCCGAAGAATGTCTTCAATGTATCATATTTATTCCAGCTCCATAGCCTCAAGGAATCTAGCGGGCTTACATGGATGACACGTCATCCGCTATGTGTCGTGATTTGAGAAATACTCGTTTATGAGTCTCATCATTAGCGCCCCACTCTCGTCCTGACCTATTTATGGGTTAGGGTCGAGAGTGGTAAGCTTGGTATTTAACGATTCAGCCTAAGATTCCCCTGCAATGGGTTTTCGGACGAAGACGCGACATTTGGCGGCTACTCATCTTGAATCCTGGATCCACGTGGCGGCTCGTGAAACGCCTCAGTTCCCGCGTGTATTTTTGGTGACGTTAGCGTATCAGTGAAATGATTGCGCTTAAAAAAGGGGGCGTCGTTTCGTTCACTCGGTCGGTTGGGCTACGCGTCACATGTCCACCACGAGGTAGCAGGACGTGAGAGGCTGTCACCCAAATCCTGGAGAGAGGGGACGTGTCCAATGGCCGATCGCCATGTGGAGTCCCGGTGACTGCTAGGTATGACACTTCGTTTTGGCGGGAATGGATTTGGACCGTTGGAAGCCTTCTTACTGAGTGTATAAAAAGGGGAGGGCATCCCACGGCCGATACTTTACCCTAGCCGTCTCATGTCGTCTGAAGATTGCCCAGCGTACATTCGCTTAGGTCGGAACTTCAGCTAACAAAACTTACTCGGCCAAAGCTTTCTTGAATCAGGTTAGATATCTTCCTTCGAAGTATCTATTGACGTAGTAGGGGTTGAGCCGGGCGATGAGGCTTCAGTTTCTGGAGCCGAGCCCAACAGGTCTTTTTCCTCCTCGGATTCCGATAGCCGAAAGAGTTCTTCTTCATCTTCGTCTTCGTCTTCTGCGTCGGGCTCGCCCCCCAGGAGGAACGACGCACTCATCCCTCATCATCGGGGGACGAAAAGGGCCTCCAAGGTGCGCATCGGGAATACCCGCGATGCGCCCTCAATTTTGAACCGTCTGGATAGGCTTTCTAACATCCAGGCCCGTTTTCATATACCCTCTGGCTATTCACTCCGTTTGGCTAGGAAGGGCGAGCGGGAAGACCAGGTGCAGGGCAAAAAGATTGCTCTGTACTTGGAAGCGTTCCAGACAGGGATGCGTCTGTCCTTCTCGCCTGAGATTTATGTCATGCTCCAATGTTTCCGTCTTGCCCCGGACCAGTTAGCGCCGAATTCGTGGAAAATCCTTCTCGGGTTTCTGGTCCGATTGAAGATTGATCGAATCTCCTTTGATTTGAGCCTACTCCTTTACTTTCTTTGCTATAAAAATCACCTTGGTACCAGCAAGGATGAACCGAGCTGGGTGTACCTTTTATTCAAAAAACATAAAGGTAGACGGCTGGGTGGGAGGTGGTGGTTGTCCCTTCTTCCATCCACGATGGAGGATGGGACAGCTCGTGCTAGGATCGTCGCGGTTGTCCTTTATTGCATCGAAGGCGGAAGATCAACTTTTTGAGTGGAGAAGAAAGTGTTTCCCATTGACTGCGACAACTAATGGAGATCGGAATCTCTCTCAGATATTGTCCTTCGTCGATTTTGCTGAAAATGGTTCTGAACGGTTGTGATTGAGAAGAAGAATTGACTGTGTGGATCTTAATGGATTGTAGAATGTTGTTGACGCCGAGCTACCTGTAAGGAAAATCCTGGATGGGAAAGCACCGTAGGACCCTCAGACGATCGAGTAAGTACCGAGGAATGATGGCAGAGTAGCGGCGTATTGGAATGAATTCGACTTACCTGAATCGTCTGGTGAAAGGGGTTTATATAGTGGTCGCATGAGATGAACCGGCGTTAGATTTTCACCGCCCGTTACGCCCCGTGTCACGTTCCCGTCGATTGCGGGACACCTTTATTAATGGCGAGATACGCTCATTAATGACGAGATACGCTAGTGTAAGATTCGGGTCATAGAGCGGCAGAGGTCTCGTCGTGGCGAGATATATGGAGCCGTTATAGGGACGCTCGACTCCGTGCTCTCAATTGAACAGGAAAACCGAGAAAGCTCAGCTCGGTGGATGGTTTTGAGACGAGCGAGAAGGCCGAGGAAGCTCAGCTGTAGGATTACTCGGAGATGAGCTGTCGGTTGGTTGCTAGAGGAATAGGGAAGGTACTCCGGAAAGGTCTCCAAAAGGTCAGAATGTAATCTCAGTGACGCGGTGCCGAAGAATGTCCCTAATGTATCATACTTATTCCAGTTTTGTATTCTCCAGGAATCTAGCGGGTTTATGTGGATGACACGTTTTCCGCTACGTGTCGTGATCGGGGAATACTAATTTATGAGTCTCGTCAGACCCAAATGTATCTCTAACATGTCATTGTTATGCTGGAGATTAATTCAAACCATAAAAGATCTCAAAACAAGCAATACCAATTATTAAATCCAAATAGGGGAAAAAATATAACAAATGTATCGCAGACCCCATGCAAAAAAAAACTGGGCTTTCAACAAGATGCTGACAGCAACCAGCAACTAAAACTGCATACAAAAAACTAAAAGGGTCTCGGATATTGCAAGTGCTGACAAAAATCAACTAGAGCTAGTATGACCGTCAGCCCCAAAAATCCCAAACCTTTTTTTGAAAAGCAGATAACATAAGATTGCAAAAATAGGGTAAGTAAACGCTAAGATAATACGATTTGATTCAAACCCCTTCAGAAACCAAATTCTTTTTACCACCACCAGTCCATGCTTTTTTTTAGATAAAAGCAAAATCTTCTAAACTTTCCATACAGCGCCAGCTAAAACATTACTAGTAATAATAAAACAACTAGTTAGCCTTCAGGATTAGTTCATCATACCCCCACAATAAGCTTTGCTCTTAAGCTTCAGCTTCAGCCTCAGCGCATCGCTTCTTGCCGGAAGAGGCAATGCTCCACACCACGCCGAATGGATCCTTCACCTTGCCAACGATTCCGCCGCAGCTCTCATCCTCGTCTTCGGTGATCTCCGATGCGATCGCAGCTCCAGCGCAAACTGCCTTCGAGATCGCTGCCTCCACATTATCAGTCTCAAGGTGAAAGACAAAGCCACCAGCTCTGCAACAAGACCAGGTAAACAAACCATAAAATCTAAAAAGACACAAAATAATCACCACAAAAATGCAAAATCACACACCATATACATTAAACACAAGGTAAGACCGATCTGAGGAAAACCGGCTCATAAAAAATGAAAATCTCTCGGACATTATATCAGAGAGGTTTTGTGTTAAAATAACCAAAATGTAAAGAACGTAAATGCAAAAAAAAAAGCTCTAAACTCCATAAATTTCAATTGAAATCTCAGATCCACGGAAAACAAGGTTAGGTAGCCAAAAACTACGCTAAAATCACTCAAATGGAGTAAAAACTAATTTAAACTCGGTAAAAATCGATTTTTCTTCCCTAAAACAAAAACAATAAAAAAGAGTAAAACCGAACGATCTAACAAGCGCTTTCTAAAATCACTCAAAAAGAGTAAAAACTTAGACAAAAACACTATAGAAATTGCATTTCGCTTTAATCAATCTGAACGATTTCCTCAACAAAAAACACTCAGATAGAGTTAGACCTCACCGATCTAACAAAAGTAAGCAAAAATCACTATCAACGACTAAAATGGACGATTATCAACTAAAAAAATAACATCACGCAACGAAAAATGGGAACTCACGCCGCAGAATCATCGGGCTGATCACAGACGAGGAAGCTGGAGCCCCCGATCTTGAGCTCAGCGCAAAGAACAGCAGGGATCTCTTGATCTCCCTTGCGCTTGGGGTAAGTGGAGCGCTTCACCTCCTCGGCCCCAAACGCAGCCTTGTAGAACTCAACCGCCGCCTCCGCCTTATGAGAGGCCACCACGAGCTGAGGCTTCAGCGCCGTGAAGCTCACCGCCTTCGCTGCTCCGTTGTCGACTTCGGCCATAGCGGCAACAAATGACAAAACCCTAAACCTGGAAAATTGAAATGAAGAGAGAGAAAATATTGATGTGAGAGAGAGAGAGAGAGCAAACTAAGAAGTGGGTGGAGGGGGCTATTTATAGAGGAGAGAGAGGGAAGGGAATGCATGAAACCGCTGTGGAAATGGATATGGTGTGTCATTGACCCAAATTACCATCTTGCCCTTCTTTTTGTGCTTTGCATGTTTACCCTCTTAAATTTGGATTTTTGCAGGGTCACTGCTAGTTTTTGAATGAATATTGAGAAATAGTTTACCCACTGGCTTGAAATCATTCCGCAATCTATCCAAAATACAAATGGGTGTTATTTATAGGTTTTTTTTTTGAAATAGGTTGTTTTGAATTTTTAATTATAAAAATAGGGTATTAAGATTTATAATTATGTAAATAGGACGGTTTGTGGGTCCCTGTATTTTTTTTCTTTTTTTTTTTGTAGAGGGCGGGCCCGCCCTCTCCTTTAGAAAGAAGAGGGCGGGTTGAGAACCCGCCCTCTTCATAAATGAGGGGAGGGCGAGTTCTAGGAACCCGCCCTCCCCTATAATAGGTAGAGGGCGGGTTCTAGGAACCCGCCCTCTACACTGGGGTGGGGGAGGGGGTCCACCAAACCGTCATATTTTCATAATTATAAATCTTAATATCCTATTTTTATAATTAAAAATTCAAAACAACCTATTTCAAAAAAAAAACCTTATTTATAACACCTAGATATTAGTATCAAACAAATGGGCTCATTGTGTTTGTCTTTTAGATCAATTGTGGTAAGATTCAAGCCGAGCACGTTAAGCATTTTTCATGAATAATAGAGTCTAATAAGCATTTCTTTTTTGCTTTATAGAATACTAATGTAGAATGCATATTTTTGTTTATTTTAAAATTATTCTACCATATACAATTGACAAGATTTTGACCCCACGCCTAACGTGTAGGAGCAAAAACGATCTAAAACATTTATAATTGAGATCTCTACCTTACACATAATCGCTACAAGTTAAAAATATGGGATGAAAAGAATATATAAATACTACTTTTTCTAGCTCAAAATAATCTTCATTAATTAAAGTTTATATGAATTTTGATATTTCTTTGTAACAATGAAAAAAATAATGAAGTCAACATTTATATTTAACTTTGTATATATTATAAGAATATTATTAGTTTTTTATGGAAAAAAGAATTATTGAAATGCAATTTTTAAAAAAATAAGTAAATAACTATATACTCTGCATTATTTTTGAAGTAAAAAAGCAGGACGAAGTGCATATACCGTGCATTATAAATAATCTAATATGATTTAAACTAAGACTCTTTAAAATGTTTGTGAATATATATCCATATAACAAACTTTTAGTAAATCTTCTTAAATATCACTTCTTTATCCTTTTATAGAAATGAGTAATAGTCCATTAAGTAGAAAGTCAATATTACAGAAAATATCTGTATTTTTATAAATAAAATTGATAATTTTCAAACCCCACTCTAATTTTATGATAAGAATTTCTTCTTCGTTAATTTTTAATTTTCTGAATAGTTTGCCTCCTTATTTGAATATCAAGATGGTACCTGATTTCTTTCCTTCTAAGATATATCATTGGTTAACATGGGTAGTAATTTAACATTTCACAATCAAGTAAAGGCTAAGTTCTACTTAAATACCAAATCCTTTTGACGCTTTTAAAATATAAATACCATTTATTTTTTTATTTGTAAGTAGATATTAAGAGTAATCATGATGCCTAAATTAAATACCATGTTTTGAAGTTTTTTGAATTATAATTTACAAATACAAATATTAAGTTATATCGTGTATTGCTGTGGTTATAAACCAATACAAATAATAAATTATGTCAATATTTTGGCTAAAAGATTTTCTATTTCCATGAATTCATTACCCATTATTTTTTGTTAAATAATGATAGTTATTTGTACTATAAAATTTTAGCATAAATTTTAAAGCAAGCACGGTTTCTATATGCAAATATAAAACAACCGTTGTTGTTTTAAACATTAATTCTGATTTCATATGCTTGAGAAAAAAATATAAGATATTGTTGTATTTTTCAAGATACTAATATTATTCATTCTTCTTTTTTTTAAGATTCCAAATACATATCATTTGCTAGTCAAAGGATCCTAGAATTGATTAAGAGAATATGAATATATCCAAGATAAAAAATGGAAGGCCAAAATCAGTATTTTGACTTGCAAAAGATTCTTGACCAATCCAATCTTCTATAAGAGTAAATGACGGAAAAGTAGCTTTACAAGCATTTTTGACTTTTTTGCTTTATTAAGCTTAAGTGTCACGTCCCGCTTCCCACAGTACGCTAAGATCGGCATGTGACAGAGCCAACCATACTACCTGTGGTTAGGAAAGATTCCTCCACAGTCATATTACAGCTGTCTAGAAGATATCAAGAACAGTACAAATAAATAAACTATCTAGTACATGTCCATGAGCCAGAATAAACGAGTCAAGAATAATATGCAGAAGCAATAGATCCAATAAATAATAATAATCTGGAATGTACATCCCAAATACGGGCTCACATCAAGAAATGAAAAGTACTGAAAAGAAACAAAACTAGAACAAGTCTTCACTCCTCGGCCTGTTGACTGAAATACTCCTGAACGGCCTGAGGCGAAGGTAGAGGATCTGGGCCTTGCAAAACCCAGACGTCATTGCGTCATAATATCAACAATAATAAGCAAGCAGGATGTAATGAGATCTGCAGGCATGAAGTATAAACAGTAACAAGAGTATAGCAGTATCACGAATAAGGAACAGTGAAGGGTATAAGCACATGTGATGTACAGTGAGTAATCTGAACTAAGATACTGGGTTAATTACTCTCCAGTCTTTGAAATCAACTTAATGAATCGTCGATATAACTCAATAGTATCCCGTACGTGCCAGGGACCACGGTCCAGATTCTCGGGCTGAAACCGAGACATGCCGCTAGGCACTAAAACAGGAAATATGTATAGATGAATGATATCAGCAGCATCATCCCACGGCTGGCCTAGCCCCTAAAACTGATCAGTATAAGCAAGTGAACTGTCGAGTTACAAGTCAGGTTTCATCATTGATTTCCCCATACCCCCAAGTTATGTGTTCAAGTCAGGTATTGATAAATCTGAAGTTAATGCCAACACAGGATCAAGCAGGAACATGTTTGTCTATACAGACAACAGGATATGTCCATCGGGACAACATGTCAGGATTGTCGGCATTAGAAACAAGATCAGGTAACATGTCAAGTAGTGATATATCAGGTCATGTCAGGTAGTGTACAGTATCAAGTCATGTCAAGTAGTGGTGTGTCAGGTCATGTCAAGTAGTGCACAGATATCAAGTCATGTCAAGTGGTGCACAGGTATCAAGTCATGTCAAGTAATAGTGTATCAGGTATCAAGCGGGTGCTCATAATAAAACTGTAACAGGTACGGGTGCACAAATAAAGTATGGATGCACAAATATTTATCAGAGGTTATATCATGACTATATAGAATGCACAAGATCAAGTATGGAGTACTAATGTAACAATAAAACGATATAATGTAACATGGGATGCGAATAGATATGAAATCAATGGTATGGATGCACAGTTATCGATTAGGGTTACATTTATAGTTCCGATACTAATTAGGATGCACTTTATTAAGCATGGGGTGTTAATATAACAGTATTATGTATTAATGTTATCTGTAGATGCAGCGATATGTATATTATATGATATGGATACAAACGGTTATCCGAAAACTGTAAAACTTTAACATGGATGTATAATGTGATAAATGGTAACATTTTATTGATATGGATGCATAATACTCTACCTAGCATGTAGCAAGATGATTTAGCATGCGACTAGATATGTAAATAATGATATTGATGTGTACGGACGTCGTATAACAATAAAATGATAAACTGGTAAATGTGGGATGTACAACTAAACAATATGAGATGTTATATTCAATTGGATGCAGTATATTGTAGTATAATATGTAACAAGATAGGTTTGCATGCATTAGATGTGAAATAACATGTACGGACGCATACGGATGTCCGAAAACAGTGAAACAAGAAAAATGATAATGTGGATTGCAAAACTAATCATTATGAAGTGTTATAACTCAAATAGATATAGAATATAGTGGTATAGCATGTAGCAATATTAACTTGTCTAGACGGATCACGAAACGGATATGTACGGTACGTCCGACGTCGGAAAAAATGTCGCGACGCACGCACGGCATACGGAACGGGTCCAAGCAATGCAAGAGGGTGATCACGCAGGTAAGGTATGTCCACTGGGTCGTCTGGAACGTCGGTGTTAAGTATGGCTCTGACGATGGCTGCAAATCAAGATTTCAAGAATGGGAAAAGAAGAGAAAGAAAAGAAGAAGAGGAAGAAGAAGGGAGAAGGAGAGGCTTACTGCTGTGGTTGAGCACAGGGGCGAAGACAGAGAGGGTGATGATGAGTCGTGGAGGCGACGTGGTCGGAGCTTCGGCGATGGCGATCGGAACTGAGAATCCAAAAGAATTAAGAAGAAGAAGAGAGAAGAATAAGGATGGGGTTCTGATGATCTGGGGTTTGTATGTACTGGGATTAGAGAGGAAGGCGAGGGGGTAAAAAAGATGAGGGTCGAGGAGATGAGGGGGCGAAGTCGGCTGCGACGTCGACGAGGGCAGGTGATGGAGGAGATGGGTGTGTGGGTTCTTGGGTCGTCGGAAAATGAGAGGTGAGAAGGAGGAGTGGATGAGGGTGATGATGAAGGTGGAGACGATGATAAGAGGACGAGGGCGAGGTCGACGGCGAAGGTGCCGGTAATGGGTGTCGCGGTCGTGCAGGGATCTTAGGTTCGCTCGGGTGCTGGTGTAGGGGTCTGCATTGGAGATCGAGAAGAGAGGAGGTGAGGTTGAGGAGGTGGAGAGGAGACGAGATCAGGGAGATGGGCAAAGGTAGAGGCGGCGATGTGCAGGGCGAGACGAGGGCTGGGCTAGGGTTTGCGAAAGGGAAGAAGAAGTGGAGAGAAGATGGGTTCGTGGTTTTAAAATATATGACGTATTTAAATAGATAGAGAGAGTGTGTGCTAAGAGAGAGAGAGAGAGAGAGAGAGAGAGAGAATGAGAGATCGAGAGGAAAGAGAGAGAGAGAACTGTGCGAGAGGAGAGAGAGAACAGTGAGGAGATATAGAGTTGTTTTTAGTGAGGGGAGAGAGAAAGAGAGAGAGGGGTGAGCGTGGGCCACAGGGAAAGAGAAAGAGAGAGAGAAAGAGACAATGAGAGAGAGAGAGAGGTGGGGCCAGGGGCAGAGAGAGAGAATGGTTATTTAAGTTGTTAGGATAAAATTGATAAAATATTTTCTTTGTTAGTTAGTTAAAAGATTTGAATTGCTAAAGAAATTTTAAACGGTTAAATAAATTTTAAATATTAAATAAATTTGAATTTTGGCGAGATACAAAATATTCCAAAACACGCCCAGGTCGGGTCTAAAATTTCAGTTTTAAAATATGAAAAATATACGCGACGTTCAAAATTCAAAATGAATGCTCGGATAGCGAAAATGCATACCCCCAAGAACGGATGCACGTATGTGCGTGTAGCTATCCGAACAAGTCTGTTTCACCGAACGGGACAGGAACAAGATGCGCGGATGCTACCATGGGGTTAGGGGTATCATGCAGGCCATGCAATATATTTTTAAAATATTTTATGTGACTTAAAATATTATATGGTAAAAGATGCAATGCCAGATAAAATGCCAGTATGCTGTATTTATGAAAGTGCACATGTCTATGTAACAAGTCAAGATAATTCATAAATATGAATCAAACAAGTTTCAAGCAAGCGGGTCGGGTCGGATGCAATACTAATGTGAAATACCATTCGCACCCAAAACACGATAAATCAAGAAAATACCATAAATAAGCAAATACGAGAACTGGAACTGGTATAAATGAACTAGTGGTGTTATATTATACCCAACTACAAAAAAAATTTCGTCCTCGAAATTCCAAGAATAAGGAAAGATCAACAATTAAGAAACTACAAGAATAGGTGTGGAAACTTCTATCGAATCTCATCTTCTCGTTCCCAAGTCGATTCTCCATAAGAGCGATTTTCCCAAGAAACAAGCACGAGAGGGATAATCTTGTTCTTAAGGACCTTTTCTCTTCGATTAACGATCGACACCGGTCGTTCCTCAAATGTTAAATCCTCTCTTACAGTCAGCTCCGAATGATCCAGCACATGTGTTTCATCTCGAACATACTTACGGAATTGAGATATATGAAACATGTCATGAACATTCGCCAAAGATTGCGGTAAAACCAATCGATAAGCCACTTCTCCAACACGCTCCAAAATCTCGAAAGGCCTTACGAATCGAGGACTAAGCTTAACTCGACTCCCAAAACGAATCACTCCTCTAGTCGGTGATATTTTCAAGAATACCATATCACCAACAACGAACTCTAGAGGTCTTCTCGATGTGTCGGCCCAACTCTTCTGCCGATCTTGAGCTGCCTTCATATGATTCCAGATAGTATTAAGTTTCTCTACTATTTGCACGATCAAATCCGGTCCCAACAATCTTCGTTCTCCAACATCATCCTAATAAACGGGTGAACGACACTTGCGACCATACAACGCTTCAAATGGAGCCATCTGAATAGTCGCCTGAAAGCTGTCATGGTAAGAAAACTCCACCAAGTGTAGATGATCCTCTCATGAACCCTATGAAGTCTAACATTTAAGCTCTCAACATGTCTTCAAGAGTTCAGTATGCTCTTCAAAACTCCTTAAGTAGACCAGAATATTATTGATAAACACCACTATAAACTGGTTCAAGAACGGTGAAAAGATTTGGTTCATCAAGTCCATAAATATCGCTGGTGCATTCGTGACTCCGAATGGCATCACTAAATATTCGTAATGTCCATACCGAGTTCAGAACGCAGTCTTGCAAATATCTTCTGGTTTGACTCGGACATGATAATATCCGGATCGCAAATCCAGCTTCGAGAATACTCTCGCGCCATTAAGTTGTTTGAATAATTCGCCAATGCGAGAGATCGGGTACTTGTTCTTAATAGTCATCCGATTTAATTCTCGATAATTGATGCGCATTCTCCTTGTGCTATCTTTCTTCTTTACTAGAAGAATTGGATCTCCCCAAGGTGAATTGCTGCTGCGAATCCAACCCTTCTTAAATAATTCGGTAACCTACTTCTCGACTTCTTCCAACTCTACTGGTGCCATCGGATAGTACGCCTTTGAGATTGGCGCCGCACTAGGAACAAGATCGATCGCGAACTCCACATCTCGTTTTGGCGGTAAACCCGAGATGTCCTCGAACACGTCCATGAAATCTCGAACTACAGCTGGCGCTTCCTCCTTATCAACTTCCATTGACGAAAGAACATTATTTGTCGGCCTAGTCCTAAACTCGACTGGCCCGACAGAACTGCTAACTCCAAAACAAACTCCGGATGTCCGGGAATCTGGAAAATCGCTTTTTTTGCCCAACAATCAATGTGAGCATGGAAAGTGCCGAGAAAATCCATTCCCAAGACAACATCACCACTGCCGGTAACGATCACCAAGAAATCTGCAAATAACTCTCATCCGCAACTAACCACTGAACAATCCTTACCCTCTCTACTAGCTATGATATTTCCATTCCCAGTGTGTATGTCCCAACAACTAGACATGGTCGTGCAAGTAATCGAGTGTGTAGTAATAAACTTGGACAACATAAAACAATGGGATACACTAGAATTGAATAATACTAATGCGGGAAAATCACCAACAAGTAGGATATCTGAAACAACTTCATCTGAAGCCTTGGCCTCTTCAGCCGTCAGGGTAAGGCTCGAGCTTGTTTGGGTCCCTGAGTAAACTGCTTCTGCTCCCGAAACTGCTTCTGCGGTGGTCTCTGAACATCATCCTTCATATGAAGCTTCGACGGACAAGCATTGATAGCATGATCCGCTGATCCATAAACCAAACAGAGTCCCCGCATCCTTCGACAATCTCTTCTTATGTGCCCAGGTAGATGGCAAAAGTTACAAATCACGCCCTTTCTCCGATCTGCAACGACGGGCTTCTTCATCGATTCTACGCCATGTCGGTTTACTGGAATACCTCTACGTACAGGTGCTCGGTTTGGCTCGAACGCCGGCTTCTGCACTACAACTGCCTGCAGCTGCGTACCACCAGTCTTCAACGATAAGCTCTGCTGCTCTCTAGCTGCTTTTAGAACTTGCGAGAAAGTGGTCAAACCCAGAGATTTAATGTGTCTCTGGATGTCCACGTCCAAACTGCGCATGAACCTCCTTGCCCTATCAGCATCGTTGGCAACCAAAGGTCCAGCGAATCGACTGAGCCGTGTCCACTCAGCCGCATGTACATCTACGGGTGCGCCATTCTGCTTCAAGCTGATGAACTTTTCTTCCATTTCCCCCCGTGCAGTCTGCGGGAAGAACTTCTCCAAGAAACTCTGTGAGAACGTTGCCCAACTGATCGGCTTGGGCAAACGGGTCTCTTCCACAAGCCACCATTCACGGGCATAGTCCACCAATTGTATGCGCATGACATCCACTCTCTTATCCTTTGGAATCTGTGCCACGACAAGCAAATTCTCCGTATCAACCAGCCACTGCTCTGCTGGCAATGGCTCCTCCAAACCAGTGAAGACGGACGGACCCAGTCTCCTAAAATCAGCTACGGTACCCATACGTTCAACTGGTCTGGCCGCAACATTGTTCATGGTCTACTGGACGGTCCATAAAGCTTCCTGAAATGCTTCGGCCTACTGCTGGTTCAGCCTGGTCTGCCATTTCTGTTCCTCCAGCATGCCACGAATCACTCCAAGTAAGGCGGCGTCATCCACATGCCTCTGGTACGTCTTCATACTTCTGTCTACCATGATCCTGCATCCAATACACCAAAGGGGTGTTTCCCCCAATCAGAGCAAAGCTCTGTTGAAA
Source organism: Agapanthus africanus (assembly GCA_030015575.1). NCBI lineage: Eukaryota > Viridiplantae > Streptophyta > Magnoliopsida > Asparagales > Amaryllidaceae > Agapanthus > Agapanthus africanus. The sequence continues at coordinate 106,764,049 of CM057338.1, read as the reverse complement.
TTCAAAATTCAAATTTTGAAGCAACGCTTCAAATTCCGGACGCATCTGCGCTGACACGTGTCGCGCAGTGCAGTGCTTGCGCAGTTGCGCTGCGCTTCACGCTGCGCGACACGTGTCAGCGCAGATGCGCTAGCGCAGTTGCGCTGCGCTTCGCGCTGCTTGACACGTGTCACACGCTGGGGCATTTGCGCCAAACAGAATTAAGATTTTAAAGAAATCTTTCTGTTTTTGTTAAAACAAAAAGATTACCTTCTGTAAAACAGAAGCTCTTGGATCAAAGATCTAATGGTGGGGAAAATTCCCCAAATCACTCAGATAAAGATCTCTTTAACAAATTTAACAAATTTATGGGCACTATATAAAGGACCCTAGGCCTCAATTCAAAGGCATGAACATTTGTGAGAAATCAAGAACTTCAAACAGAGAGAACTCTGAAAAAATTTCAAGAAAAATGTAAAAACCTTCATAAAATAGAAGAAATTTCTTCTAATAGATCATTGATCTAAGAACAAGATCAATGATCTTCACATAATAAACAGTGCTTTGCACTTTTTATGAACCACTGGTTCTTTAAAACAAGAAAAACAAGAAATACTTATTTTCTTTGATTCTAATTAGATCAAAGAAAACAAACAGTGCTTTGCACTTTGTCATGAACCATTGGTTCTAAAAGATTCTCAAATTATAGTGCCTTGCACTTGCAAACTGCGCTGTTGCGCTCCTGAATTGGCGTAAGCTACCAGAGAGCGCCACGTGTCAGCATCTGAACCATCTGCGCTATGCGCTTTTGAAATAGAGCCTTGCTCTCTGGAATTGGCGCATCTCACCAGAGCGCGCCACGTGTCAGCAGTGCAAGCGCAGCGCATTGGCGCAGCGCACTGCGCTTGCGTGACACGTGTCGTCACCACAAGCATTTGCGCTCTCTGATTGGCGCAAAACGCCTGACAAATGCAATGCATTTCCTAAAGGGCCAGGCCCAAATCAAAAAGACCTAGTAGGCCTAATTAAATTGCAATGCAATAAAAAGGGCAAAGCCCAAACAAATTGATGCTCTGCATCGTTCATAAATGGGCAGAGCCCAAACAAAATAATAAAAATGCTATGCGTTTTAAAAAGGGCAGAGCCTAAACAAAGTAGATACTCTGCATCATTTATAAAAGGGGCAGAGCCCAACCAAAACAAAGAAAATAATGCAGTGCATTACTTAAAAGGGGCAAAGCCCTAGCACAGGTCTAATAGGCCAAAAACAAAAGAATATTGAAACTGGACTTAGCCCAATCGTGGCCGCAAATTAAATTGACTAAGCACGGCGGCTCTCTAAATCAATTTACCTCCGGTTCGAGGGTACATCTCTGAACTCCTTTGACACCTATCATTGTAATCCTTCAACGACGTCAGAGAGGTGACGGGTCCCGATGACCATACATTAATATGGACTGCGGGGTCCTTAAACTCGTGGACCGAGATGTCCTTAAACTAATATTGGACCGAGACGTCCTTAAACTAATATCGGACCGAGACGTCCTTAAACTAATATTGGACCGAGATGTCCTTAAACTAATATTCATCCCAAAATGGGAATGTTGGACCGAAATGTCCTTAAACTAATGATGGACCGAAACGTCCTTAAACTAATGATGGACCACCACGTCCCTAAACGGGCGATGGACCGAAACGTCCTTAAACTAATGATGGACCACCATGTCCTTAAACTGGCGATGGACCACCACGTCCCTAAACTGGAACATGGACCACCACGTCCCTAAACTGGAACAATAGAGCCTCCAAATGCTCTTTTCCCGGTGTTGGATATATGTATGCCCTAGAGGCCATTATATGATAGTGGATGTATCTATACATGTATATATATATTCAGTATGCATTCTTGCTCGACATGATAGTATGCTATCTGGTTCTTCTTTATCTGACATGTTGATTTCATCATGCTTTTATTCATTCATACATGCTGATAAAGCCCTGAGGATATCGGCTTGACTGCTCTGATTATGATAGAGATCATACTAGTGGGACATCTGTAGTGTATAAGCATATCCTGGAAAGTCCCTAGTCGTAGGTATATCGAGACGGGGCATTGATATACCAGAGTAGACTAGCGTATATGATACTAGACCCATACGATGGGCGATGAATGTTCCCACATTCATCGATGTTTGACATCAAGATCATATACGGGTGCTCAGTGGTGACTGGGTACACTGGACGGACTCACCGAGAACTCCTATATGGAATTATATCTATCGTCGGATAGCAGTTCTCAGGTGACACTAGTACAGGTTAGTCTGTAGACCCGAGATCGTCATAGAGTCTTGTGTGTTCTCCCACTGTACTTTGATTGCCACCCTACCACGGCTCTACTGAGTCGTGCAAACAGGTGGCCGTTGGGTACAGTCCCGAGACACACGAAGGCAATGAGCGATAGGAGGGGTTTCATCTCTCCCGGTATTGGGAGTGGATGCTGTGCTGTGCCCGACTGGTTATATCAGTAAGTCCCTGGCCAGGGCTGCTGAGATTTGCTGATAAGTGTTATCAGTAGTTTCTCGATCTGTTATAGACCATTCACCGGCACGACTTATTGAGTTATTAGGATCGACGTGACCATCCCTAGGCTCGATATGCAGCATATCTGACGAAGAGACCGGACTGTACGGTAGTGTTGCCGGTTGGCTCGACGGGAGTTGTAGCAGGTTCGCTTGTTTTCTTCTGATCGCTCAATACCCGGGTGGCCGTTACATTTAGCTGACCGCTTGCGGCTTGGGGGTGCTTGATATGATCATCACCCACTGCCGGCGTATTGACGAGTCTTAGAGTCCCATAAAAGAGTTACCCAGTCCAGGCGAAACGTTGTGGTCCGCGTATGCGATATGCGTATGGACCCGATTAAAATGCGCGTATATGATACCGAACATTGATCGGGCGGCTTGCTTTTGGTGGGGTCATATGTGATATGGCCGGATTGATAAATCAAGTGTTGATTTATCATTTAACCATTAGTTTTCTCATTTAAAACCTTTCTTGTATATGATGGATGTATGCATGCATGTATGTTTTTCTTTCTTTCTTTCTAGTTTCATGCACATATGGATGTGCATACATACATACATACATACACCCATCTATCATGGTTGTTTACATATGGAAATGGTGGCAATATAAGACTCACACCATGGATAAATGGATGGATTATTATTTGATTTTGTGTTTAAAACAAAATAGTAAAGAAAAGGATAATTCTTGCTAGCTTCTACACTCTTCTTTAAACCTAACCAAGCTCACCTACCTCTAACCATGAGTTATCCTTCTCTTTGTGTTTTAAAACTCAAGTTAAATAATGTCTCCATCACTTAACCATGGTTTGAAGTGAGAAGAAATAAAATATATAAAGATATATTTCATTTCTTTTCTATGGTTATCATTTTACTCTTGAAAAAAGAAAGCCTCCATCTTCTTCCTCCTTCACCATTTGCTCTCTAGTTTCTTATAGTGAGTAAAACACACATAAAGAAAGATTTTTGAAGTGAGAATCTTAACCACAACATCATTCTACACAAGTTTAGCCAACTTGTTTAGAGTGTTCTCTTCGATTCTCATCTTGATAATCGAAGTTGCGAGTTTGGACGAGGAACTCCGGGTGGATCGTCATGGACGCGAGAAGACTTCAAGAGGACCTTCTTCCAACACCCAAGAAACCAAAGAGTCCAGCGAAAGGGAGCTACAAAGGTTGTAGTCTCGAAACCCTAGTTTTTATTAGCTTTAACTTTCGAAACCCTAATTTTCTAGGATCGATTCCTTTGTATGCTTGTTTAGCACCATAAAAATTTAAAATTTGAGACATGTGATGCTTCAAAACTCTACATAGGGTGCTAGGCAAACCTTTCTTAAGTATCAGAGCCGACCTAGAACATTAGGCGACGCTTTTACGCAGTAAAAATCCCGATCGGACAAAAATACGACATTTTAAGACCCTCTCTGGACAAATTTTAAAATCTGAAATTTTTCAGAATTAAAAATACTTAAAAAATATAGCAGGAAATTCTAAGAATAACAATGAAATTCGAAGCCCTGAACCCTATAAACCGCCGCAGAACCGCGGCAATTCCTAGCTTAGGCCGCGGCACCGCGGCCGTACAGAGGTATCAATGCATCAAATTTATACTGTAATTCTTATAACTTCTTGTACAGTGTTTTAGGTATGTTTAATATGAATATAGTACTGTATTTTCTGGAGATGGTTTTGGACTCGTAGATTCGATCGGAATTTTCATTTCGTTGTTCTTCCGGGTAAATTAGAAAGTATTGAAGTGTTTGAACGATTATCATTTGCTTACTATTCACGGGGTTTAAATACTTTGGAGATACGTGCAAGTCTTTTTGTGGTGGTCCCTCTAGAAGACAACAAACCTTAACTCGATTATGTGACCGTCTTGAACTGCCCTTTGAACCTTAGGGTTTGGGGCAGTATGGCGTGCCACATGTGAGGCGTTGGCTTGACCCTTCTACGGCTGGACCGCTGCTACTGTGTCACACTCCGGGTTTTTTGAACTCTGCTCAAGTGTTGAACTTTAGTGAATCTTGGGTACTTGATCGTTCGTTCGAAAACTTTAATACTGTCTGTTTATCTGGAATGTGATACAATATGTGGAATTCATATAGTTTAGGCATGAAATACGAAGTATATGATATTTCGCATTTATGATGTCTAAAGAGAATGTGGATTCCAAATATTATAGTTTTACACTTTCTTTTCTGTGACCGTAAGTGTAGTATGTTCGATATCGCCGGTTTCGTTGCTATATATCAACGACAATTGGGGTTTGCATACTTACTTACGTTGATGATATGAGATATTATGTGTTGCTGAGATATGATGTGCAGGATTGTCGCGATTGAATAGCTGGGGGGTTTTATGTGAGATGAAAGTTTTATATTTTCATTTATGTAAATTCAAATGTAATGTAATATTCTTTTATTTGGGGCACTTCCGGGTTGAGGTTGCTGCCACCAGTGTTGTATATTATTTACTTTTCCGCATTAGGATGGACCCAAGGAAGAGAGCACAGGTGACCGGGTTCTGGGGTTCAGTGGGAGGCCATCTCGAGGAGTCGAGACCGGGTCTCCTAAACCCCAGAATTGGTAGGGTCACTTGCCGCTCTTGTAGGGGTCCAGGGTGTGGGCTTGGCTATTCATCGTGACTGTGGAATCCGTATTTTCTATTCTGGCTAAATACTAAATACGGACGTCCTAGTATATCCCACTTTATATCTATATTTCTGCTGCCTGTGTTCTGTGATATCTGAGACGAATGACATATTATATATATGATATATAATAGACGTTGCTTATGTTTTACACCCGCGCTAGTCCCGTCCCAATATGCCGTTAGTTAAGTAACCTAACGGTGCATAACGGAACATTGCGGCGAATGCGGATGGCATAAGCGTACGTGTTATTTTCGTTTCTTTTCTGTGATTTGTTTAAGGACTTAAATGATGGGATTACATTAATGTGATTAATGTAAAGAAAATAAACCTAAAAAGATGTTGTAGAATCGGATTTGAAAACCACTCGGCTATTTATGAAAAAGCTATATTTCAAAACTGCGGAGCTTAAGCCACTCCTTTTGAAAACCATTTGATTCTACAACGATATCAAGCTCAAAGCGTTAAAGATTTTCTTAAAAATTATCCGCAACCCTCCGTCATTTTAGAAAGTAGAGTACTTAGTATTCGTGCTACGTTTGTTGACCTTAGCCAAGGCGTAGTGTACGGTAGCTAAGTGATGTCTTCCTACAAATGCATATGATGCAGATTAATTAGGACGGGCATATGACTTTGTTGACCTTAGCCAAGGGTTATGTGAACGGGTCTAATTAATCAAGAAATGACGGGTTGAGCTTGACTAGTACTCGTGATTTGTTGACCTTAGCCAAGGTCACGAGTATTAGGGGTAAAAATCACATCGGGAATTTCAATAGTTGAAATTTGCAATGAGATTGCATACCTTCCATGTGATGGTTGGATCTCGATCCCACTGTGGGCAATAGTTGCTCCTAGGAGAGTTTTACAGCTTACAATTATCTAACTCATTAGGTGTCTAAAAAGGTGTTAACGGGGCTCCACCTCTTGGAAAACGAGGTTTACTCTAATTAGGTCCGTGCGAAAGCACGGGGAACCTCCCTCAAGTACCGACACTGGCCTGGCTGAACGGTTAGCGAAGTTGTAGACTGTAATTAATCCTGGCTAGTTTTTCTTTTTAAGGTTTGAAAGAAAAACTCGATAAAAGCAGTGGGAAACATCGATTAGACAAGATAATAACCAATCTGAGCTATGCAAGAGCTTTCGCTGAGTGTATTCTTTTCTCTCTCTTAATGGCAGATACCCATAACTGGACTCAAGCTTTTACTAGATAAAAACAAACTGAATGGGACCAACTATAAAGACTGGCTGAGGAATCTGAAAATCGCCTTGACTTATGATAAAGTATCATATGTCCTCACGGCTTCAGCCCCGCCCGTCCCAGGTCCAAAATCCTCAGTTGCGGACATTGAAGTCCGCAAGATATGGGACGCTGACTGTGCCACGGCAAAATGCCTCGCGCTTGCATCGATGGATAACACACATCAAAAGCAGCACGAGGATATGGACATTCACGGTATATTGCTCCATACAAAGGAGTTGTATGGAGAGCAATCCTGCGTATTACGATACGAAACATCAAAGAAATTGTTTCAGATGCGAATGGCCCCTGGCACACCAGTAGGAGACCATGTTCTGAAGATAATAGCTCTTATAGAAGAGCTTGAGGACCTTGGATGGACGATGGACAATGAACAATATATAGATATTATTCTGCAGTCCCTTCCCTCCACCTTTGCTCAGTTCATAATGAACTTCAACATGCATGGCATGGAGAAGGAACTCCCTGAACTCCTTAACATGTTAAGGAGTGCAGAGAGCACTATGAAGTCAGCAAGAACTCCCGTTATGACTGTTGGACAGTCTTCTTCTTCTCGCCCGAAAGCTAAGGCCAAGGGAAAGAAAAAGAAGAAGCCCACCAATCCTAAAGGTGGACTTAAAAAGGTGAAGGGAAAGGAAAAGTCCAAGGCTGGAGACTCGGGGAAGGGCGAATGTTTTCATTGCCACAAGACAGGACATTGGAAGCACAACTGCACGGAGTACTTAAGTCTCAAGAAGAAGCATGGTGATGCTTCTGCTTCAGGTGCGTTTGTAACAGAAAACTGTTTTTCAATAAACTCTGCTTCCTGGGTATTGGATACCGGTTCAGGTTCTCACATTTGCAATTCTATGCAGGGGCTGAGAAATAGCAAAGTTTTGAAGACATGTGACCATACTCTCCGCGTTGGAAATGGTTCCAATGTACATACAGTCGCAGTGGGAGAGTGTCACTTGGGGTTGCCATCTGGATGTATTTTGGTTTTGAATCCATGTTATTTTGTACCAAGTATGCTATGTAATATAATATCCGTTTCTTTGTTGGACAATGAAGGATATAATTTTGTATTGCAGAACAATGTTATGAACATTCACCTGAATCAAATGTTGGTTGGGTATGGTACGCTTAATAACGGAATATATGTCCTAAATCAACACACAGTTTTCAGTATACAACACACTAATAGAAGAAAACTTTCAGAATTAAATGAAGCTTTTCTTTGGCACTGTAGACTTGGTCATATTAACGAAACAAGACTAAACAAGTTACACAAAGATGGATATTTAAACTCTTTTGAATATAAATCTTATGCGACTTGCCAGTCTTGTATCAAGGGTAAAATGACCAAAACTCCGTTTACCGGACACGGAGAAAGAGCTACTCAGCTCCTAGGCCTCATACATAGTGATGTATGTGGGCCAATGTCTACACAGGCTAGAGGCGATTTTTCATACTTCATTACATTCACTGACGATTTCTCAAGATTCGGTCATGTATTTTTATTAAAGCACAAGTCCGAAGATTTCGAGAAATTCATTGAATATAAACAAGAAGTAGAAAAACAAACCGGCTTGAGTATCAAGATGCTTCGATCAGATCGAGGTGGTGAGTATCTCAGTACAGAATTTGCAAACTTCCTAAAAAAGAATGGGATTCTATCTCAGCTCACTCCTCCTTACACATCACAGCACAACGGTGTGTCAGAACGACGGAATAGGACCCTATTAGATATGGTCCGGTCCATGATGAGTGACGCTGAGTTACCAGTCTCGTTTTGGGGGCATGCATTAGAGACTGTAGCGTTTCTGCTAAACAGGGTTCCAACCAAAACCGTGTCTACCATGCCATATGAGATATGGCAAGGGAAGAGACCATCTCTTAAAAGAATTAAGATTTGGGGTTCCCCGGCCTATGTTAAAAAGCAGAATCCGGACAAACTCGAGACACGGTCAGTCATGTGTAACTTTGTGGGATATCCAAAGAATTCTTATGGATATCTATTCTACCACAAAGAGGAACAAAAAGTGTTCGTTTCTCAACATGCCACATTCTTGGAAAAAGAGTTTTTCATAGACTAAGATGATGGCAAGGTGGTGGATCTAGAAGTGGTTCTAGAGACACAAACTACACATGACGATTTGGTTGAACCGGCTGTTGCAATAGAAACTGAAGAACCTCGGCCACTCCGTAGGTCTGGTAGGACTTCTCGCCCACCGGAGAGGTACTACAGTTTCCTCATTGATGGTGACGGAGAAGATTGCATCATGGATGATGATGATCCTACCAGTTTTCAACAAGCTATCACGAGTAGAGACTCTGTGAAGTGGCTGGATGCCATGAGATCCGAAATGGAGTCTATGTACACCAACAAAGTATGGACTTTGGACGTTGTACCCCCTGGGGTAAAACCTGTGGGGTGCAAATGGATCTTTAAAAGAAAGATTGGTGTAGATGGGCAGGTGGAGACCTATAAGGCAAGACTTGTGGCGAAGGGTTTTCGTCAAAGACCAGGTTTGGACTATGACGAGACTTTTTCTCCCGTAGCCATGCTTAAATCCATTCGGATTCTTCTTGCTATTGCTGCTCACTACGACTATGAAATCTGGCAGATGGACGTTAAAACCGCATTTCTAAATGGAAATTTAGAAGAATGCGTTTATATGGATCAGCCAGAGGGCTTCATTGACAGTGGGAGCAGCGGGAAAGCATGTAAATTGCTTAAATCCATATATGGGTTAAAGCAGGCATCACAGAGTTGGAACATCTGTTTCGATGATGTCATCAAAGAGTTTGATTTCATCAAAAATCCAGATGAACCTTGTGTTTATAAGAAGGCTGTAGGGAGAAGTGTCACATTCCTCGTATTGTACGTGGACGACATTCTTCTGATAGGAAATGATATTCCTATGCTACAGTCGGTCAAATCTTTCTTATCACTGAGGTTCTCCATGAAGGACCTGGGGGATGCCACATACATTCTGGGCATAAGGATCTATAGGGATATATCCAAAAGGTTATTGGGATTGTCCCAAACCAGATACATTGACACCATCCTAAAAAGGTTTAGTATGGAAGACTCCAAGCGGGATGCCTTACCCGCTTGCCATAGGGTCACTCTCTCCAAGGATTCTTGTCCAAAGACCGATGAAGAGAGAGCTCGCATGAGTGTTATACCCTATGCTTCGGCAGTAGGATCTATAATGTATGCGATGTTATGTACACGCCCAGATGTAGCTTATGCACTTAGTGTTGTAAGCAGGTATCAATCCAACCCAGGGGAGAATCACTGGATAGCTGTGAAGAACATTCTTAAGTACTTGCGAAGGACTAAAGAATTGTTCTTGGTGTATGGTAATGAAGATCTCCAAATGGAGGCCTTTACCGATTCGAGCTTCCAGAGCGATAAGGACGACATCAAATCTATCTCTGGGTTTGTATTTACCCTCAATGGAGGGGCGGTGAGTTGGAAGAGTTCCAAACAAGATACCGTTGCAGACTCTACGATGGAAGCTGAGTACATTGCTGCAAATGATGCCGCCAAGGAAGCCGTCTGGATGAAGAAGTTCGTCTCGGAGTTAGGAGTAGTTCCAACCATTATTGATCCAATACCTTTGTATTGTGACAATAATGGGGCTATGGCGTTAGCCAAGGAGCCCAGATCCCATCAGCGGTCCAGACACATCCTGAGGCGTTTTCATTTGATCCGGGAGATTGTAGATCGCCGCGAGATCGAGATTAGGAGGGTAGACACAAAGAATAACGCCGCGGATCCATTCACCAAGGCCCTTCCTCAGCCGCAGCATGAGCGACTTTTTGAGATGTTGGGTATGAGATACGCCAATAACTGGTCTTAGTGCAAGTGGGAGATTGTTGGATATATGTATGCCCTAGAGGCCATTATATGATAGTGGATGTATCTATACATGTATATATATATTCATTATGCATTCTTGCTCGACATGATAGTATGCTATCTGGTTCTTCTTTATCTGACATGTTGATTTGATCATGCTTTTATTCATTCATACATGCTGATAAAGCCCTGAGGATATCGGCTTGACTGCTCTGATTATGATAGAGATCATACTAGTGGGACATCTGTAGTCTATAAGCATATCCTGGAAAGTCCCTAGTCGTAGGTATATCGAGACGGGGCATTGATATACCAGAGTAGACTAGCGTATATGATACTAGACCCATACGATGGGCGATGAATGTTCCCACATTCATCGATGTTTAACATCAAGATCATATACGGGTGCTCAGTGGTGACTGGGTACACTGGACAGACTCACCGAGAACTCCTATATGGAATTATATCTATCGTCGGATAGCAGTTCTCAGGTGACACTAGTACAGGTTAATCTGTAGACCCGAGATCGTCATAGAGTCTTGTGTGTTCTCCCACTGTACTTTGATTTCTACCCTACCACGGCTCTACTGAGTCGTGCAAACAGGTGGCCGTTGGGTACAGTCCCGAGACACACGAAGGCAATGAGCGATAGGAGGGGTTTCGTCTCTCCCGGTATTGGGAGTGGATGCTGTGCTGTGCCCGACTGGTTATATCAGTAAGTCCCTGGCCAGGGCTGCTGAGATTTGCTGATAAGTGTTATCAGTAGTTTCTCGATCTGTTATAGACCATTCACCGGCACGACTTATTGAGTTATTAGGGTCGACGTGACCATCCCTAGGCTCGATATGCAGCATATCTGACGAAGAGACCGGACTGTACGGTAGTGTTGCCGGTTGGCTCGACAGGAGTTGTAGCAGGTTCGCTTGTTTTCTTCTGATCGCTCAATACCCGGGTGGCCGTTACGTTTAGCTGACCGCTTGCTGCTTGGGGGTGCTTGATATGATCATCACCCACTGCCGTCGTATTGACGAGTCTTAGAGTCCCACAAAGGAGTTACCCAGTCCAGGCGAAACGTTGTGGTGCGCGTATGCGATATGCGCATGGACCTGATTAAAATGCGCGTATATGATACCGAACATTGATCGGACGGCTTGCTTTTAGTGGGGTCATATGTGATATGGCCGGATTGATAAATCAAGTATTGATTTATCATTTAACCATTAGTTTTCTCACTTAAAACCTTTCTTGTATATGATGGATGTATGCATGCATGTATGTTTTTCTTTCTTTCTTTCTAGTTTCATGCACATATGGATGTGCATACATACATACATACACCCATCTATCATGGTTGTTTACACATGGAAATGGTGGCAATATAAGACTCACACCATGGATAAATGGATGGATTATTATTTGATTTTGTGTTTAAAACAAAATAGTAAAGAAAAGGATAATTCTTGGTAGCTTCTACACTCTTCTTTAAACCTAACCAAGCTCACCTACCTCTAACCATGAGTTATCCTTCTCTTTGTGTTTTAAAACTCAAGTTAAATAATGTCTCCATCACTTAACCATGGTTTGAAGTGAGAAGAAATAAAATATATAAAGATATATTTCATTTCTTTTCTATGGTTATCATTTTACTCTTGAAAAAAGAAAGCCTCCATCTTCTTCCTCCTTCACCGTTTGCTCTCTAGTTTCTTATAGTGAGTAAAACACACATAAAAAAAGGTTTTTGAAGTGAGAATCTTAACCACAACATCATTCTACACAAGTTTAGCCAACTTGTTTAGAGTGTTCTCTTCGATTCTCATCTTGATAATCGAAGTTGCGAGCTTGGACGAGGAACTCCGGGTGGATCGTCGTGGACGCGAGAAGACTTCAAGAGGACCTTCTTCCAACACCCAAGAAACCAAAGAGTCCAGCGAAAGGGAGCTACAAAGGTTGTAGTCTCGAAACCCTAGTTTTTATTGGCTTTAACTTTCGAAACCATAATTTTCTAGGATCGATTCCTTTGTATGCTTGTTCAGCACCATAAAAATTTAAACTTTGAGATATGTGATGTTTCAAAACTCTACATAGGGTGCTAGGCAAACCTTTCAGCCGGATCTAAACGGTCCCGTTTAAGTTGATCTTAGCCCCAAACACGGCTAACGTATCCTTAAGCATTCAAATGGACTATAAAACTCCAAATCAACTTTGGTTCAAGGGTACATCTCTGAACTCCTCTGACACTTATCGTTGTAATTCTTCAACGACGTCAGAGAGGTGACGAGTCCTGACGGCTATATAATAAATGGATCACCACGTTAAGTTGATCTTAGTCTCAAACAGGACTAACATATCCTTAACGAACGTTTAAGTTGATCTTAGCCTCAATACGGCTAACGTATCCTTAAACTAAAAACACCAAACCCAAATCTAAGTAAATACGGATTTGGACTAATCCACGTCCTACGGGTGACGGCATTACTCAGTCTCCGTATACAATCCACGGGCAACCACAAACAAAACAAACACACATGACACGAAGTGAAATTCTGGAGAAGGAGAAAGTGGCTACCGCGATGCGGTAGCGTAATTAACTGCAGGGGCTTGCGCCTGCAGGGAAGAGCGTCCCCACAATCAAAAACCTCTCTAGCGAGGGGGAATCTGACGAAGTCTGTTACATCGGCCGCATCCGTCTAAACCTCCGATACACGGTGTCATAAATCAACTTGGCATCTTCGGAGAGGTAGACGGATAAAACCATATAGCATCTGACCCGAATCTCAGGCAAGACGTCCTCACGTCGTCTCCGCCGCCATTCGGAGGGGAACAGATTCTGGCACGCCCGGTGGGACCTTTTCCTCCTTCCACTCCACACTTCGTGTGTCGTGTTTTTCCCGCGATCAAATAATCGCGGTGTGTATGTTTTGGTTGCCCTTAGCGAAGTGGATATTGAAGCCGGCATTTCGTCTCTATGAAGAATGGCATTTGCTCCCACCCTAGCAACTCAGGCTTTGTCATACCCGGCGGAGTCAAGTATGGGTCACTTGCAGCCTCAAATCTCTGCAATCCGGCTTTTCAAGAAATTAACGGGCTTCTTTTTGGGTCGATGCTCCCACCTCCCACCCTCGGTGCCTCAACGCCGATGGAAGAAGCCCAGAGGATGTCTGTCGCCCACAGGTAGGCTCCCCAAACAGCAGCCTTGCCGACGGAATCGGTCCTCAAACAGCTGGCACATGCCAAAGACCAAGGTCGACGCAGGGGGCAGAATATTCAAGCTATTCAAGAAATCAATGGCTTAAAATTGCACTAACCGCAACAGCAACTCTCGCTCCGTCCTATCTGGAGGAGTAACCTACGGCCCCCAAGCGGCCTCCCTTTTCACTATGCCAGTGGAGCAGGTAACTCAAGCCACCACTGGGCTCTTCTTTGGGACCATGCTCCCGCCAACGAGCTTCAGCGCTCCTGTACCATCGCAATAAGCTCCCAAGAGGAGACAACACTCCTCCTACTAGGGATGTGCCACCGGCGCCGAGTAAGGAAGGCTGGGGGCAACTCTCCTTCGGGACTGACTCCGCCGACTCCAACGGTGGAAATTGATGCTGTTGTTCCAACTGGGAACAGCTTTGAACCACTTAGGAAGGTCCGCGAGAACACTCCGACCGCTATGCTGAAAAGATCACCTCCACCTATGGAGAGCACTGCAAAGGTGAAGCCGGAACAACCCCCTCAACGGCTGTCCTCTAAAATCTACAAGGTCCGGCGTCAAGTCCAAGACTCGGTAATTGATCAAGATTATCCCCGCCGACAGAAAAAGGTGAAAGATCAGCGGGAAGAGGGCCGTCCTTACAGCCACCTGATGAAGAAGGGAACCCCTTTCGTCTGGGATCGCAAATGCCAAAGCGCGCTAGAAGAAATCAAGCAATACCTGTAGAATCCGCCAGTGCTGGCCGCTCCGGTCAAGGGAAAGCCTCTCATTCTGTATACAATAGCCCTCGAAGGTTCCTTAGGCGCATTACAGGCGCAAGAGAACGACCAAGGGAAAGAGAGAGCTCTCTATTACTTAAGTCGAGTTCTACCGGGGGCAGAAAGCAACTATTCCCCTATTGAAAAACACACTGCCTGGCGTTGATCTTCACGATAACAAAGTTCAGGCACTATGCGTTGGCGCATGAGGTCCGTCTCATTTCGAAGGTGGACCCTCTTAAATACTTAATGTCGAAAGCCATATTGATGGGACGACTCGCTAAATGGGCTCTGCTCTTGATGGAGTTCTCGATAAACTATCAACCTCTCAAGGCAGTGAAAGGCCAGGCCATCACCGACTTCCTCGCTGAGCATCCGATACCCGCCGATTCTCCTTTGAATTGCGATCTTCCAGACGAACATGCGTTTGATGCGATCGACGGTGGTGATACCCGATGGGAGCTTTATTTCGACGGAGCATCCTCCATGAAGAAGCGCAAGCAAAATACCCCTGTAATCAAATCAGGGGTATGACTCATCTTTGTAACTCCACAAGGAGGGATAATGCGCTTTGCTTTCTCCCTAACAGAGCCGAGGACGAATAACGAAGCCGAATACGAAGCTTTGATAGCAGGCCTCGAGATCGCCATTGACATGGGAATTGAAAACCTCCTCATATACGGAGATTCTCAACTGGTCGTTAGTCAAGTAAACGGCGGCTACCAAACGTGCAAACCGGAGTTGGTGAAGTACGGTGAAAAGGTGCAACAACTGTTGACCCAAATTCCCTCCTATACTTTGGAAAGTATACCGCGCGCAGAAAACAGCAAAGCAGACACGTTGGCCAAGCTTGCTAAAGAACTGGCTGACGAGAACCTCGATGACGTCAGAATCGTGGTACAAAACCGTCGGGTGCTTGCCCCAGCAGAAATACCTCCGGAATCATCCGAAGAGAAGGGAGCGACTGAACAGACGACCTTGCAAACAAAAGACCGAGAAAAGGCTGAGGATTGGAGAGAAGTCTTTATAGACTACTTCAAATACCGTCGAACGCCCGAAGACGCGTCCGCAAGACATCGGCTCACGAAACGAGCTCTGTCTTTCGCCTTCGTCAACGATACTCTGTACAAGAGGTCATTTGATTCTCTGTGGCTGAGATGCTTAGGACCCGACGAAGCAGAAAGAGTCGTTCAGAAAGTTCATGACGGAATCTGTGGTTCTCACCAAGCAGGCCCGAAGATGAAGTTGAAGATCAAACGGATGGGCTACTACTGGCCCACGATGATTCAGGATTGCCTCGAATATGCGAAGCAATGCCACTCATGCCAAATCCATGGGGACTTCATCCACCAGCATCCAAATCCACTACATCCAACGGTGGCCAGCTGGCCGTTCGAAATGTGGGGAACTGACATAGTCGGCCCTATCGAACCAGCGTCATCCAGAGGACATCGTTTCATCCTGGCGACGACCGATTACTTCTCCAAATGGGCAGAGGCGGTACCGCTGAGAGAAGTGAAGACGGAGAATATCCTCCATTTCTTCAGGACGCACATCATATATCGGTTTGGAACTCCGCGACGGATCATCTCCGATAACGGGCCAGCTTACAGAAGCCACAAGATCGTCGCTTCGCGCAACAACACAATATAGACTGGAGATATTCCTCAGTTTATAATCCGCGAGCTAATGGTCTAGCCGAGGCCTTCAACAAGACCCTGACGAAGATCATGAAGAAGACGGTGTCCCGAAATAAGAAGGACTGGTATGAGAGGCTGCAAGAAGCTCTTTGGGCGTATCGAACTACGTTCAAGACAGCCACGAACGCAACGCCATATGCGTTGGTATTCGGTACGGAAGCAGTACTTTCTCTCGAGATAGAGCTACCCTCTCTACGAGTGGCAGTCCACTACGAGTTGACGAACGAAGAAAATGCTACCTTCGGCTTGAGGAGCTTGATGCCCTTGAAGAAACACGGCTCATAGCGCAACAAAATCTGGAAGCTTATAAAGCAAAGATGACGCGCTCATATGAAAGATTGACCCGACCGAGGACATTCCGCCAAGGCGAACTCGTGCTAGTTGTCAAAAGGCCTATGATCCCCAATCGCGCCAAGCGGGGAAAATTCGAGCCAAACTATGAAGGCCCATACATCATAGACAAAGTCTACCAGGGTGGAGCCTATCTACTCATAGATATGCACGGTGAAAGGCCTTTCAGGCCAATAAACGGTAGATTCCTAAAGAAATACTACGCTTAATGAGCCACAGCCTAGGTCAATGATAGATGACGACGACTATGTCCGCTCGCTATCTTCCTAAGCTTAAGCTTTATAAACAGTAGCCAGCCTTTTTCATGACGGACCGAAACGTCCTTAAACTAATAATGGACCGAAACGTCCTTAAACTACTACCGCAGCATCCTTAGGCTGACGAGATAAAAAAAATAATATAAAAAATATATATAATAAATAAAAACGGTATGTCCATAAGCAAAAAGGGCACGGATGAAAACCCGAAAGGGCTCCGTGAGTAAAAACAACAGGGCTACCGGCGAGTGTTCGTGAAAACCCGAAAGGGCGCGACCTCGTAAAAAAAAAGAGAGAAGAAAATAAAAAGAATAAAAAAAAGGTATGTCCTTAAGCAAAACGGGCACGGATAAAAACCCGAAAGGGCTCCGTGAGTAAAAACAGCAGGACTACCGACGAGTGTTTGTGAAAACCCGAAAGGGCGCAACCTCGTTAAAAGACACTTATAGGGTCCTCTCGACCTTATAAGGAGAAACCACCCACGTGAGATCCTTACGAATCACAAGGGAGCAACACACTTAGGGATCCCCACGATTCCCAAGGAGAAAATATACTTGCGAGATCCTCACGACTCGTAAGGAGAACTCTCTTATGAGACCCTCACGGCTCATAAGATTTGAAAGTCTTAAGTTACAGAGACCTAAACCTGTGCCTAAGCAACCCCCACAACCTCCGATATTGCCCTACAAGTGGTCCAATGCTGGCCCTTGTATACAATCCACGGGCGCGAATAAACATTTCCCTAACTAAGTCCCATCCGAGACTAGGGATATGTTCGCATGGTGAATAACCCTTGTAAATCCTCTCGATTTATGAAGAGAAAATCCTCTTGTAGGATCCTTACGACTTACAGAGGAATAAACACTTAGGAATCCTCACGATTCCTAAGAAGAAAATACACCTACAAGATCCTCACGACTTGTAGGGAGAAATACCTTTGTGAGACCCTTACGGCTCATGAAGTCAAAAGCCTTAGTCGACAGGACCTTAACCCTGCTCGCTAAGCCACCCTTGTTCGACATCGACAGAGGCAGATGATGATTCGCTCCTGGTAATATCCCAGTTGTAGCGGTGCTGATGCCGAAATCGGTGTCTAATTTCAGGTTTACGGCGAAAAGCCAGTAGGCCGCACATGCATACGAAATAGCCGAAATGATGGGGCAACTCGCAATAAAAAGTAGCGAGTAAAAACAAAATAAACAGCCGAAATGATGGGGCAACTCGCAATAAAAAGCAGCGAGTAAAAACAAAATAAATAGCCGAAATGATGGGGCAACTCGCAATAAAAAGTAGCGAGTAAAAACAAAATAAACAGCCGAAATGATGGGGCAACTCGCAATAAAAAGCAGCGAGTAAAAACAAAATAAACAGCCGAAATGATTGGGCAACTCGCAATAAAAAGCAGCGAGTAAAAACAAAATAAACAGCCGAAATGATTGGGCACCGCGCAAAATAGCCGAAATGATTGGGCAATCGCGACCTTCGCGATATAAAAGCTGAAATGATAGAGCATCGCGGAAACAAAACAAAAAAAAAAGAAATGATAAAACTTTTGCCCTACGGTTAAGATCACATCGATCCCTGTATACAATCCAAGGGCGCAAATAAAGAGAGAACCATACTTTCCCAACAGGCTCCGCCGGAAAACGAAGCCAAATCTCGACGGTTCATCCCAACCCCGAAGAAGCCAGTGTCTTCGGCCAAATACCTCAACTCAGGGAAACCAGCGTCCTTAACGAGAGCCTCCTGATTCGCGTCGACTCGCAGAGAAACCAGTGTCTCCGCGGGAAATTCTCGATTCGTTTCAACACCAGGGAAACAAATAATCCTTGGCAAATACCTCAACTCAGGGAAACAAACATCCTTGACGAGAGCCTCCTGATTCGCGTCGACTCGCAGAGCAACCAGTGTCTCTGTGGGAAATTCTCGATTCGTTTCAATACCAGGGAAACAAATAATCCTTGGCAAATACCTCAACTTAGGGAAACAAACATCCTTGACGAGAGCCTCCTGATTCGCGTCGACTCGCAGAGCAACCAGTGTCTCCGTGGGAAATTCTCGATTCGTTTCAACACCAGGGAAACAAATAATCCTTGGCAAATACCTCAACTCAGGGAAACAAACATCCTTGACGAGAGTCTCCTGATTCGCATCGACTCGCAGAGCAACCAGTGTCTCCGTGGGAAATTCTCGATTCGTTTCAACACCAGGGAAACAAATAATCCTTGGCAAATACCTCAACTCAGGGAAACAAACATCCTTGACGAGAGCCTCCTGATTCGCGTCGACTCGCAGAGCAATCAGTGTCTCCGTATGAAATTCTCGATTCGTTTCAATACCAGGGAAACAAATAATCCTTGGCAAATACCTCAACTCAGGGAAACAAACATCCTTGACGAGAGCCTCCTGACTCGCATCGACTCGCAGAGCAACCGGTGTCTCTGTGGGAAATTCTCGATCCGTTTCAACACCAAGGAAACAAATAATCCTTGGCAAATACCTTAACTCAGGGAAACAAACATCCTTGACGAGAGCCTCTTGATGCGCATCGACTCGCAGAACAACCAGTGTCTCCGTGGGAAATTCTCGATTCGTTTCAACACCAGGGAAACAAATAATCCTTGGCAAATACCTCAACTCAGGGAAACAAACATCCTTGACGAGAGCCTCCTGACTAGCATCGACTCGCAGAAAAACCAGTGTCTCCGTGGGAAATTCTTGATTCGTTTCAACACCAGGGAAACAAATAACCTTGGCAAATACCTCAACTCAGGGAAACAAACATCCTTGACGAGAGCCTCCTGACTCGCATCGACTCGCAGAGCAACCAGTATTTCCGTGGGAAATTCTCGATCCGTTTCAACACCAAGAAAACAAATAATCCTTGGCAAATCCTCAACTCAGGAAACAAACATCCTTGACGAGAGCCTCCTGATTCGCATCGACTCGCAGAGCAACCAGTGTCTTCGTGGGAAATTCTCGATTCGTTTCAACACCAAGGAAACAAATAATCCTTGGCAAATACTTCAACTCAGGGAAACAAACATCCTTGACGAGAGCCTCCTGATTCGCATCGACTCGCAAAGCAACCAGTGTCTCCGTGGGAAATTCTCGATTCGTTTCAACACCAAGGAAACAAATAATTCTTGGTAAATTCCTCAACTCAGGGAAACAAACATCCTTGACGAGAGCCTCCTGATTCGCATCGACTCGCAGAGCAACCAGTGTCTCCGTGGGAAATTCTCGATTCGTTTCAACACCAAGGAAACAAATAATCCTTGGCAAATACCTCAACTCAGGGAAACAAACATCCTTGACGAGAGCCTCCTGATTCGCATCGACTCGCAGAGCAACCAGTGTCTCCATGGGAAATTCTCGATTCGTTTCAACACCAGGGAAACAAATAATCTCTGGCAAATACCTCAACTCAGGAAAACCAGCATCCTTGACGAGAGCCTCCTAATTCGCGTCGGCTCGCAGAGAAACCAGTGTCTCCGCGGGAAATTCCCGATTCGTCTCAACTTACAAGATGAAGTCTCAGGCAGCAGGGATTAAAAAACTTGCTTCCTGAACAATGGGACCCTGCAAGTCGGTCTAAAACGGCCTCTTGCATACTATTCACGGGTCTCACTCTCCAAAGTCGAGTTTCGACAAGGAGGGAAACAACCGCTTATGGGTCCTCTCGACTCGTAAGAGGGAAAAATTCTCTTATAGGATCCTTACGACTTATAAGAGAAAACACACTTAGGAATCCTCACGATTCCTAAGGAGAAAACCCACCTATGAGATCCTCTCGATCCGTAGGAAGAAAAGTCCCTATGAGACCCTCACGGCTCATAGAGTTGAAAAGTCTTAGGCGGCAGATCTAAACCTGCGGCCTAAGCCATCGCTATCTCGTGAAGAAATCAAGATGCTTACTCTATTATCTACTAATTGTGACAGCATGCTGATAATAAGAAAGGAAAAAGCAAAGAAACAGTACAAAACATTGCAAAGAAAAATGTGTATCTTTATTGAATGTAATCAAGTACAAGATGAAGCGTACAAAATATTGAAGAATGGATACATATTATGTAAAAAGAAAAATTTTACAAGTATCTAGATACAAGGAGAATTACTGGGAAGGAAGCGTCTTGCATAGCTCTAGCAATTGTTCGCGCGCTTCCTTCTCCACTTTCTCCTGATCGGCCACCACCGCCAGCTCCGCCTCCACTTGGGCCCGTTGCTGCAAGACAGATACAAGCTGCTCCCTGACGGCCTGATGAGCAGCTTTGCGGCCTGGTGTATCACGCTCGGCTACATCAAGCTTTCGCTTCAAGTTTAGCCCATGGGAGATGCGCTCTAGGAGACCCTCAAAGATAGCCTTCACTTGGGGGGCATTCGCCTCAACCTCAGCACACAGACGGGCCGTCTCGCTCGAGATCTCTTGGCATTCCCTTAGCTTTAAAGCTGCTTCTTGTTCCAAGTGGTGGACGTAAGAAGCGCTTTCCGTGATCCATGTCGCTCTTTCATTGCTCGCGGCTAAAGTCTCAGGGGCGAGACGCGTCGACTCCAGCTGATGCAGGCGAGCCTCGATCTCCATACAATGGTTAACCCAAGATGCGATGATGCCCACATCATGGAAATTCACGAGTATCACCAGCATCGGGTTAACCGCCGTAGTGAAATCCGCAGCAGGCGTAGGGGTCTCAACGTCGAGCTCCTCAACATAGTCGCTCAACATACGCAAGCTGTTCGCGGCGCCTTTCGAAAATGGACGTCTCAGGTAAGGACCTGCCGGCATTGTGATGCGAGACTCAAAGGGCGCCGAGACTGGAACAACAGCTGAAAAGAAACAAGATATGATCAGATAACAGTTCAGGAAATAAAAAATGGGGAGTTATCAATGTGATAGTCGCTGTACCAGCGGAGGCGGGTGGCAAGGCTGGAAGGGTCGGTGGCGCAGCCGATCTTTCATCCCCTCCTTCGATTTGTAGCACTGCAGTGGGGACGAGAAAAAAGTTAGAAGTAATTCTATCAATGAAAAAGAAAGATATCAATGGAAACCATACTTACCAGCGCCACCGGAGGAAGAAGCGAGTTCAGATGGGAAGGAGAAGTGTGGGAGCAACACTTGATATAGATGATCAAAGAGCACTCCTGAAAAGACATAACAGTACGACTTTAGTACACCAATTATACGTCTGAAAGATAAGATTAATAAATTGCAAACCCATACCTTCCAACATCTTCGATGGTATGAGAGAGGGTTGAGAGGTGACCACCGCCAAGGCAGTCGTTGAAGGCGCTCCCTCGAGCAGTGGGGCATCGGCGCTGGCTGCACCTGCGTGACACGTGTTTACCCCAATCAGAAATACCATCCATAAAACTCCCGAAATCACTTGTTTACCCCAATCAGAGCAAAGCTCTGTTCAAATTCTAAGGTGGGAAAAGAAGCAATGCTTCTGTTTTCCTCCAATCAGAGCAAAGCTCTGTCTTGAAAATTAAAGTGAGAATTAAAGTTAAAATAAATGAAGCAACGCTTCAGATCCCCTGCGCTGCGCGCAGAGCGCCACGTGTCAAAATCAGACACGTTAGCGCAGGGAGCGCAGCGCACCCAATCAGAGCAAGGCTCTGTTGAAAATTCAAACTTTAATTGAAGCAACGCTTCAGCTGGCCTGTGCTCTGCGCTGCACGCCACGTGGCAGCGCAGTTGAGCTGCGCTCTGCGCTGCGCGCCACATGGCAACGCGGTTGCGCTAGTGCAGTTGCGCTGCGCTGTGCGCTGCGGGACACGTGTCAGCGCAGTTGCGCTGCGCTGTGCGCTGCGCGACACGTGTCACGCGCTGGGGAATTTGCGCCAAACAGAATTAAGATTTTAAAGAAATCTTTCTGTTCTTATTAAAACAAGAAGATTTTCTTCTGTAAAATAGAAGCTCTTGGATCAAAGATCCAACGGTGGGGAAAATTCCCCAAATCACTCAAAAAAAGATCTCTTTAACAAATTCAACAAACTTATGGGCACTACATAAAGGCCCCTAGACCTCAAATCAAAGGGAGGAACATTCTTTAAGAAATTAAACAGAAAGAACTCTGAGGAAATTCCAAGAAAAAAAAAGTAAGGTAAAAGACCTTTTAGATAGAAGAATTTCTTCTGATAGATCATTGATCCAAAAACAAGATCAATGATCTTTAATAAAAAAACAAAATAAAAACAGTGCTTTGCACTTTTTATGAACCTCTGGTTCCTGAAATAAGAAAAAGCTTGTTTTTCTTTGATCTAAATTAGATCAAGAAATCAAATAGTGCTTTGCACTTTCTTTATGAACCATTGGTTCTTGAATCTAAAAGATTCTCAAATTATAGTGCCTTGCACTTGCAAACTGTGCTGTTGCGCTCCTGGATTGGCGCAAGCCACCAGAGAGCGCCACGTGTCAACGTCTGAACCATCTGTGCTATGCGCTTTTGAAATAGAACCTTTCTCTCTGGAATTGGCGCAACTCACCAGAGCGCGCCATGTGTCTGCAGCGCAAGCGCAGCGCATTGGCGCAGTGCACTGCGCTTGCGTGACACGTGTCAAGACCACAAGCGCTTGCGCTCTCTGATTGGCGCAAAGCGCCTGACAAATGCAATGCATTTCCTAAAGGGCCAGGCCCAAATCAAAAAGACCTAGTAGGCCTAATTAAATTGCAAAGCAATAAATGGGCAGAGCCCAAGTAAAATTGATGCTCTGCATCATTCATAAATGAGCAGAGCCCAAAATAAATTGATACTCTGCATCCTTTATGGGCAGAGCCCAAGCAAAAAAATAAAAACAAATAAAAGTGTTGAACTTTTTTTCAACTGGACTTAGCCCAATTATGACCGTAAGTCATCAAATTAAATTGACTGAGCATAGCTGCTCTCTTAAAAATCAATTTACATCCGGTCCGAGGGTACATCTCCTAGCTCCTCTGACACCTATTATTGTAATCCTTCAACAACGTCAGAGAGGCGACGGGTCCCGACGACCACACATCAATACGGACTGCGGGGTCCTTAAACTCGTGGACCGAAACGTCCTTAAACTAATGATGGACCGAAACGTCCTTAAACTAATGTTGGACCGAGACGTCCTTAAACTAATATTGGACCACCGCGTCCCTAAACTGGCGATAGACCATCACGTCCCTAAATTGGAATAATAGAGCCTCCAAACGCTCTTCTGTCGGATCTAAACGATCCCGCTTAAGTAGATCTTAGCCCCAAACAAGGCTAACGTATCCTTAAGCATTTCAACAGACTCCATATTCCCTAATCAACTTCGGTTCAAGGGTACATCTCTGAACTCCTCTGACACCTATCGTTGTAATCCTTCAACGACGTCAGAGAGGTGACGAGTCCTGACGGCCATATATTAAATGGATCACCACGTTAAGTAGATCTTAGTCTTAAACAGGACTAACGTATCCTTAACGAACGTTTAAGTTGATCTTAGCCTCAACACAGCTAACGTATCCTTAAACTAAAACACCAAACCCAAATCTAAGTAAATACGGATTTGGACTAATCCACGTCCTACGGGCGACGGCATAACTTAGTCTCCGTATATAATCCACGGGCAACCACAAACAAAACAAATACACACGACACGAAGTGAAATTCTAGAGAAGGAGAAAGTGGCTACCGCGACGCGGTAGCGTAATTAACTGCAGGGGCTTGCGCCTGCAGGAAAGAGCGTCCCCATAATCAGAAACCCCTCTAGCGAGGGGGAATCTGACGAAGTCTGCTACATTGGCCGCATCCGTCTAAACCTCCGATACACGGTGCCATAAATCAACTTGGCATCTTTGGAGAGGTAGACGGATAAAACCAAATAGCATCTGCCCCGAATCTCTGGCCTAGACGTCCTCAGTCGTCGCCGCCGTCTTTCGGAGGGGAACATCACTGTATATGCCGGCAGTGGGACTCCTGAGATTCCGTTGATTGAACTCACACTCAAACTTCCCCACACCCTGCGGTCTACATCAAACACCGACCATGAATCCAAATACTAGTCGCTCCATGACAAGTCTACGCAAGAACTGGAGACAGGATCTCTATCAAGCTTGTCTCAACTGGTATCCAAGATAAATGGACAGTGCTCGATATCTTACCTATGTCACTAATATAAATACTTCCATACCCGTCCTATACCGGTTATAGTTACACTTATATATGCCCCATAGGCATCGACAATGCAATAACTAATTGGTTCCGTTGATTGTGTACAAGCACACATCACTTCCACTATCAATCACGCTTTTACACTAACGTACTTGCCACAATCTAATCACTAACATTTATCACTTGGTAATGTAACACAGTCACTAGGTTATCGATGCAAATGAATACTATTTACAAGGGTATGACAGTCATGCAGCAAGATGGGGATATAGCAGATGCACTGCTAAAAACATATGAGCCGCCGGTGTCGGCTGGATTAGAAAAATCATATAAAATCATACGTGCATAATTTAGTGAAACAATATAAAAATAGTAGGCACAAAATTGGTTTCGTGTCAATCGGGTTTCAGGTTTGCTAATTATGGTCATTTCATTTTAAGTGTTTACTGCTGGAAATCCAATTTCTGAACTGGACTTCCGTTTTGTAACATGTTTTACTCCCTGTTGGGAGAATAAATAGACGACGATAATGTTTAACTAATTGTAGAGTTATGAGTTAACTTTACATCACAGGAGACGGATCAACAATATTCATCTTGGTTTAGGAGTTATGATCAGATCACTGATGAAGGGCGCAAGCTGAACTGACAGAAATCTGCCGTGCTTTTCATCCGTTTAAAATATGATTTAAATACCAAATGATACTGGAATTTAGTGAAACTGGTACCATTGGGAAGATAACACAATTTTCTATTCATCGGTAATTGACTTTGCACACTTTCACAATTAAACATCAAGGTTTCAGGGGTATAAATGCATGTCAAGGGGTAAGTTCTTGCTCTAAACTGCAGTCCAAGGTCAGGTTAGTTCTTTGTTTTCGATATTCATAGGATATATATAGTAGTAAAGATACACGTCGTTTTAAATATTATGCAGTACCCTTCGTAACAAATCCATGCACGCTACAATTGGATTTTCTTGGAATTAATTATGAATTTAACAGTGTCAAGTATTCAGTAAAACGCAAGTTTCGGTATAGGCATTATGGGCATCACTTTGGGTTTATAGTTGCGTTCTTTGCTACGAAACTTTTAATATGTCGCTATCTATCACTAATCAAACATAAATATCAGTGGTACCACCATCAAGGCGTAAAGACGGCGATTGACCTAAAGAGAGTCGCATTAGTCTGTTTCGATACTCGACTTGGGGGTATCCAATCCATAGTCAAACATTATCTGATTGGTGCCAATTTTCAATATGTTGTTCGTCATCATGCATAGAATTCATTGGTTACATGTTCCGCAAACATTAATGGGTGATTTACACTAAAATTTCAATTTCGGTTCATTTAATATTAAAAGCGTTGTATTTACACATAAAATGTCCTAACTATAGCATGAAAACAAGTGAATGGGTTCGCTTGCCTCAAGATGAAAACGACACAGCAACGAAGACAACGATCGTACACACAAGCACGGCACGCACGATAGTACAAACAGCAACAGTAGCTCGGCTAAGGTTCTGGCTATTGCTCGAGCTTGATACGGACTGCGACGGACATGTGCAGTGTTGCGATGGCAACTACATTAACGACCATGGCGACTACAAAGACCGAGTCCATTGCTTGGATGGCGACAAAGGCGATGGGAACAGCGGCTACAGTGACTGCAACAGGTGCTCGATAAAATGCCGGGGCTTGATGCTGACGTCGATTTGGGTTCAACGGTGACGGAGCTCGACGACGGTGAGTAGAGGGGAGCTAGGTGACTGTGAGGAGGCCGGCGAGGGCGCGGTCGGAGGTGGCGCGGGCGTAGTACTATGGTGGTGCTGCGGTGCTGGCATGGCGATGGTCACGTCGTGGTTCGAGGCTGGTATGAAGCGGGCACTTGTGCAGGGAGAAGACTCGGTAATGACAATGGTGAGCTCGGGGACCATCGGTGGTCGGGGGAGCTCCGGTGACGAGCGGGGGTCAGTGGTGAAGGGTCTGGTGTTGGGTTTAAGGATGCAGTGAAGGAGGTTGTGGGGCTAGAAGTGGACGAGGTCGATGGAGGTGGCTCGTCGGTGAGAGGAGAAGAGGAGGTCATAGAGAATGGGGCTTGGTGATGGAAGATGTTGGTGGCACCGTCGTCGTGTAGGCAGGAGATGAGGAGGTCGGGGGAGGTGAAGATGAAGGCAAGGAGCTCGGGTTGGAGGCGGCGAAGGCGATAAGGCTGGAGTCGTGGGTTCCGATGGGTCACGGCGAAGGTGTCGGTAGGTGGTGAAAGTGCTCGGGATCGATGTTGGTGCGTCGGTGATAGGCTTTGAGGAAGGGGGAAGAAGATGGAGACGATGGCGGTGGCAGCAAGTGTTGTGGGGTTGAGTCGCGGGGCTTGCTTGACGGAGGTGGCCTCGTGGTCGATGGTCAGCGGCGGTGAGGTAGAGGTGAGCGGTGGTGTAGACGAGGAGGGAGGAAGATGGTGTGGGCTCGGTTGTGGTGTTGGAAGGAGCGGGCTTGTTGTGGAGCTTGGGGTCGAGTTGTAAGAAGAGAGGGAGGCGAGACAGGCGAGGGGATCGCGGGCGGTTGCGGGGATCTCGAGGAAGCGCGACGTGGGGCGAGTCATGGGGATAGCGCAGGAAGGCGAGAAAAAGGGAGGATTAGAAGAAGGGAGTGGGGGAGTTCGGGTCGGGTAGGATAGGTCGGGTCGGGTCAGATCGGGTGTGGGTTAGGATGGGTCGGGTTATGGGAAAGGGTTCGTGGGCTTTAGACTGGGATGGGATGGGCCGAGGGTTTATGAGTTAGGGAAAAAAGAAGTTTGGGGCTGACTTCTAAAATAAGGATTTGGATTATGGATTTTTTTAAATTTGAAGTGGGATATAGTTTTAGGTAAAAAGTTTAGAAATTATGTTTTAGGAATAATATAGAGACTTATGTAGGAAAATTTTGGGGGAAATATTGGAAAATTATTTATTAAAAATATGGATACGGTACAAACTGAACCGGGTATTAAATCATACCACCCATATTAAAATTTCGCCTTCGAAATTTAAAATAACCCGTAAGCTAGACGAGTCATGGAAAACAACTAGAGAAATCAAATATTCGTATGTAAGAAATAGGGCAGCAAAAAAAAAAGAATGGTCATACGTAAGAATAAAGACATAACAATTAATGGTAATAAACTACACACAAACACACACACACAAATACAATGAAAATAGAATAACAAAAATGAACAATAGTGAATGATTGGTTGATAAGCCTTAGGAACCAAAACTAGCTTAATAAGACTACAAATCAAGCAATTATATAATAAATTAAGAATACTCATACGAAAGAATACATAAGAAAATAAAATGAAAACATAGGTGGTTAGTAAACAACTAGATATCAACAATTAACGTAAAGACCAAGACTAAACTATATTTGCAAAAGTGCGGTAATGATACAACATAGGAGAAACTAATATAATACCGAGATAATGATATATGTACAAGTATATAAAATGTATTAGCATACAAGATAACCATAATTTATATTACAGTAAATAGAAAATTTAAATTGATTGGAGCACAAGAATACGTAAATAAACGTAAATAAGAAAACAAAAGGTGGTTGACATAAATATGAACAAAGAAAAGGAAATGCTATATAGAAAATCAACATGAAACTCATTTTAAAGAAAACTCAAACCACTAATAATATAAACTTTGAAAGTTAATCAAAAGAACGCCAACAACTGAAATGAATAGGAATGATAACAGTATAATAAACAATAAAATATTAAAATAAATATAGAGTAGAAAATAACTCGAAATGACATCTTGTAATTAGAGCAGATAAAAAAAATCAAGACAAAAAGGCATGAAGAATGGAACTTCATAATAAAAGGATGATAGTATAAAAAGTATTAATAGGAACAATTTACTAAAAATAGAATATGTGGCATAAGTTTGAACTATTGGGGAAAAAAATAGTAGAACATTTTAAGGCAGTGAGTAAAACTAAAATACTTACTAACACATAATGGAAATCTAAGTGACTACAAATAGGAAAAACTCTAAATTTAATATAGTAAGCACTATTAGTTATAACTATGTTAACAAGAAAATAACACCAGTAATATATGGTAGACTAGCCAGAGAAAGTATTGCGGTATATACTTCGATAGTCGACGCCGCAAGCAAGCACTCGAATGAAAGAAACGTAAATAGGAATTGGGTTGTCCAGAATAACACAAAGATATAACGATGAATTTGGATACAAAATCCGGGAAAGATATAAATTTACAATGAGGATAGGGTTTGACAGTTTCGAACAGGAGTATGCGACAAAATACAACCTAATTGGGAAAAAGTAAGGGGGCGGTAATAAACCATGGTGTAGACTAAGTTTAGGATCTAAATATAGGAAGTCAAACAAAAGTAGTTAGTCACATTTCCCAACTTTATTGTATTCAAATCAAGAAGTTCAACAGATACTAGAGTTAAACGAAAAGGAACAACTGAAAAAAACAATATCTTTGTTGAAAGCAGGGAAGGTGATAACTCCGCGTCGATGTCTGAATCTCTGTGATCTCGTAAGGCAAGTCTGAATCATGTGCTGGACCCATATCATCCTTGAAATTCAAAGTACAAAAAAAAAGAAACAACCGAGTTTCTCAATTAGATGTGGAGGGCGTCGATGGATCTCTTCCTTGTAGCTCTTTTCTTTGAGGGCAATCGTTGCATGCTGCTCACCAGATCTCTGAACTAAACACCGTCCTTTACCCTGGCGACAGTTCCTTTGACGGTGCCCCGGCCTCTTACAATAATCGCAGACTTGATTCCTCCGTTGCTTTTTCTGCTGAGAACCAATAGGCGCTTCATCTGCACACCTCCTCTTTTACTAACAGGGATTCCCTTACGACCGGGGCTCCTCCTGGTGTCCGAACTAGTTGCCTCCTTAACCCCTCAGCTAAATGATCGTTCGTCCTCTCCTGGGCTTCTCTCAATCCTTGCAGTACGCTGAAAATCTCAGCGGGGTGATCCTGAAAAGCGGAGGTGGAAGGAGAGTCGTGGGAAGCCATGATTCCGGAACAACAAATTTTCGGACGACGGTTTAAGATATAAGAATCAGAATAAGCTATAGAATTAACAACAAAACAAGAATATGTGGTGAGGTGAAACTCAATTGAATGGAAATCAAATGTAGAATTCCAAGTCACTCAAGCAGAGTACTGCCTTATAACTATACCGCAATTCATAGTTACAATTACATAACTCTACAAAGTCACCTAAAAATCTACCGAATAAGATCAAAATATATATCAAGACACACTAAAAGGATTCTAATCAAGGTGGAATTCCTAATTGGGAAACAAAGTTACAATCTAGACCGAATGGGCGACGTAAATTGTCAACCCATAGTCGGAACAGTAATCTCATTCCAAACCAAACCTGGCTCTGATACCAACAAAACCATGTCACGCCCTGCTTACCAAAATATAGAATACGAGGGGTGGAAAGGCCAGCCATGCTCCTAAGGTCGAGGAAATATCCTACCGTAGTCACATTTCGGTTTCTAGCACTACGTAGTAATCAGTAATCATAGCACAGGTAATGAGAAATGCAGTCACCAATTCTATCAAAACAGATATAAAACTAACCAGATAGAGTTAAAAGAAATATAGCACTGGTGTCGCCAATCTAGATGTCCGCAGTATCCTCGAGGTAAGGCAGGTCCTGATTCGAGCTAAATCCACTGCTCACTCTGAGTATGCATACTCAGGTCGTCAGAGCGCCACAATAGCAATATATATGAATACGTAATATGTGCAATGATGATAAACATAAAGCAGTAAGTATAGAAAAATGACGCGAACATGAAATAACCGGTATATGTAACGATAAACAAGTGCATCGGATTAGTAATCAATGCAATGTCCATGTCACTGAAGCTATCAGTCTCTAAGTCTCAATGTCTAGGTCACTAAACTTATCCAGTCCAAGTGCGAGTGTCAACCACCGCAGAAGTATCCCCAATCCAAGGGTAGGCCCCAGAGGCAAGAGAACACGGGCCCGAATCACGCTCGCTAAGAATCAAAAATACCATCCATACAACTCCCGAAATCACTGTATATGCCGGCAGTAGGACTCATAGCGAGGACGCGGTCAGAGGTGGCACAGGCATGGCACGACGGTGGTGCTGCGGTGCTAGCATGGCAGTGGGTACGTCGTGGTTTGAGGCTGGCATGAAGCGGGCGCTTGTGCAGGGAGAAGACTCGGTAATGACAACGGTGAGCTCGGGGACCAACAGTGGTCGGGGGAGCTCCAGCGACGAGCGGGGGTCGGTGGTGAAGGGTCTGGTGTTGGGTTTAAGGATGCAGTGAAGGAGGTTGTGGGGCTGGAAATGGACAAGGTCGATGGAGGAAGCTCTTCATTGAGAGGAGAAGAGGAGGTGATAGAGAATGGGGCTTGGCGATGGAAGATGTTGGTGGCGTAATCGTCGTGGAGGTAGGAAATAAGGAGGTCGAGGGAGGTGAAGATGATGGCAAGGAGCTCGGGTTGGAGGCGGCGAAGGCGATAAGGTTGGAGTCATGGGTTCCGATGGGTCTCGGCAAAGGTGTAGGTGGGTGGTGAAGGTGCTCGGGATCGAGGTTGGTGCGCCAGTGATGGGGTTTGAGGAAGGAGGAAGAAGATGGAGACGATGGCGATGGCAGCAGGTGCAGTGGGGTTGAGTCGTGGGGCTTGCTCGACGGAGGTGGCAACTTGGTCGATGGTCATCGGCGGTGAGGTGGAGGTGAGTGGTGGTGTAGACGAGGAGGGAGGAAGATGGTGAGGGGATCGGTTGTGGTGTTGAAGGGAGCGAGCTTATTGTGGATCTTACGGTTGAGTTGTAAGAAGAGAGGGAGGCGAGGCAGGCGAGGGGATCGCGGGCGGTTGCGGGGATCTCAGGGAAGCACGAAGGAGGGGGAAGACGTGGGGCGAGTCATGGGGGTAGTGCGAGGAAGGCGGGAAAAAAGGAGGAGAAGAAGAAGGGAGTAGGGGAGTTCAGGTCGGGTAGGGTAGGTCGGGTCAGGTCGGATCGGGTGTGGGTTAGGTCGGGTCGAGTTATGGGAAAAGGTTCGTGGGCTTTAGGATGGGGATGGGATGGGCCGAGGGTTTATGAGTTAGGGAAAAAGAAGTTTGGGGCTGGCTTCTAAAATTAGGATTCAGATTATAGATTTTTTAAAATTTGAAGTAGGATATAGTTTCAGGTTAAAAGTTTAGAAATTATGTTTTAGGAATAATATAGAGATTTATGTAGGAAAATTTAGGGGGAAATATTGGGAAATTATTTATTAAAAATATGGATATGGTACAAACTGAACTTGGTATTACAGTATCCCTCCATTAATGGGTGCATCTCGCCATTGAATGCGAGGATAACGCTGGGACGTAACTGACGGCGATAATCTCGTGTCTGCTCGTTCTACGCGACCACTATATAAATCCCTCTCTCAGACGACTCAGGTAACTTGAATTCATTTCCAATAAGCCGTTACTCTGCACCTATTCCTCGGCATTAACTTGATCGTCGGAAGGTCCTACGGTGGTCACCCATCCCGGGACTTCTTTTGTAGATAACTCGACGTCAATGCCAACCTATTGAGATCCACACGCTCAACAACTCCCAAACCAAATCTCAACCGTTAAAAACCGCCATCACAGGATCGGCGGGGGACAACATCTGAAGGAGATCACAGCCTCTATCAGTTGGCACCGAATGTGGAAAGTCGCCTAGGCGGCCAATGGGGGCGAGGATGCCGGCGGAAGCGTGGACCCCGAGGTCGCAGTTTTGGTCCTTGATGCCGGCGTCGAGCAGGGCGAGATCCTCCCCTAGCGGGCAGCCTGAGCTTTCCTTCCTTGGGTTTTTTTTTCTTTTGCAAAATTTTGTAAACATTCGGCATTTTTGTAAGGATGAGAAGCCCAGAATACGTTGTATTTATCTTTGATTATAAATAAAGTACTCCTTTTTCCTTTGCCCAAATGCTGCCCGCTGTGGAAGTACTTTTAGCTCATATACTTTTCATTGTTCGAATCTTCATTCTGCGAGTATTTTTAGCTCATAGATCTTTTTATCTTGCAAGTACTTTTAGCTCGTAAGTATTTTTATCTTGCAAGTGTTAGGGTGGTGTCCACCCTTCCCGCACTTCCTGACCATTCATCGAGTAGAGTCGAACGATAGCCAGGTGTAGAAAGGTTGGTGTCCTCCCTTTTCCCCGGAGTCAAAGCGTTGATGACGTTATGAGGGGGAGATAAGCCGCTTCCGCCTTCATTGTGGCGGCTCGTATTTGGATCGTCGTGGTTGTCGCTCGCCAACGGGTCGAGAGCGGAAGATCAACTTTAGGGATAGGGAAGCTTCTGAAACTTTCTGCAGACGGCGCCAACTGATGGAGGGCATGATCTCCTTCAGATGTTGTCCTCCGTCGATCCTGTGATGGCGATCTTTAACGGTTGAGATTTTGTTTGGGAGCTGTTAAGCGTGTGGATCTCAATGGGTTGGCATTGACACCGAGCTATCTGCAAAAGAAGTCCCGGGATGGGTGACCATCGTAGGACCCTCCGACGATAAGTTAGTATCGAGGAATAGGTGTGGAGTAACAGCGTATTGGAAATGAATTCAAGTTACCTAAGTCGTTTGAGAGAGGGGTTTATATAGTGGTCGTGTGGAATGAGCAGATGCGAGATCATCGCCGTCAGTTACGCCCCAGTGTTATCCTCGCATTCAATGGCGGGATGTGCCCATTAATAGGAGGGATACGCTAGCGTGGGACACGGAATGTAGGGATGCGGATATCTCGCCCTGGAGATATACGCGGATCCGTTGCAGGAGTGCATGGGCCCCGCGCTCTTGATTGATTGGGGGAAACCGAGGAAGCTCGGTCCGTCAGGAGCTCGGAGACGAGCTGGCATGCTGAAGAAGCTCGGCATGTCAGGAGCTCGGAGACGACAAGATTAAGACATAATTACATACATGTCGTTGACCCTATTGTTTGTAACTTGGTACAGAAGGATGCCAGTGTATACGAGAGGAGTCTCTATATGCCAGAGACTAGAAGCAAATGGAATTACAAGACTCCGTCGATAATACCACGGAACAATGGCATGCATGTAATTACGTCTTAATCTTGCTGTTCATTTCTCGGAGATGAGCCGGGAGGTTGAGGAAGTTTGGCATGTCCGGGGCTCGGAGATGAGCCGGGAGGCTCAGGAAGTTAGGCCTGTCAGATGGCTCGGAGACGAGCAAGGAGATTGTGGAAGCTCGGAGACAAGCTGTTGGTAGTTTGCTAGGCGCAGGTGGAAAGTACCTAGGGAGATCTCCTGAAAGGTCGGATACTTCTTCGAGACGAAGTCCCGAGGAATGCCCCTAATGCAACTTATTTATTCCACCTCCGTAGCTTTCGGGACACGTCATCCACCACGTGTCGTAATCTTAAGAAATACCACTTGTGAGCATCATCATGCCCGATGCGCGTTCTCTCCCCATGAGGAGGTGTCTGTCAGCTCGCCTGCTTCGCCCCTACTCTCGCCGAGACCGCGCGAACGGCAAACGTTGGGACTACTCGAGAAGGGTATCGCCCGAGTATTTGAGAAACTTGATAGAGCGGAATCGAAACCGCACCATCGCGCAGACCCGGAGCGAGGGTAGCTACCACTCCGACTGTGCAGAATCCTCGGGGTACCACCACCAACTTGAAGCCCTTGTAACAACTCCAATTTCAATGTACATAAAATTGTTTAAAAGTTAATATACAATTGGGGTATTTACAATTCCTATGAATACTATAAGAATTTGATTTGCTTTAGAACAACAAGAAGGAGCTTGTAGCTCACTGGTAAGACCTTGCACTGTTGAAACATAGCACCAGAGTTCAAATCTCATCAGCCATATATTCTTTTTATTAAATTTCTTTTAATTTTTTTTAGAAGCCCAAGAGATTACACGTGCACTACACGTAAACTGAAGAGTCACAGTTTAAATAAACATGTGCACTGAAGAAGCCAAAGCGACACGACACGTGGCGCCAAGACCTAGCCCCATCCGACGGTACAAAACCGGCGAGATGCCCTAAATCCCCGGTACCACCGGGCCAACCGGGGGTAAAGCCTCCCAATTTTGGCCCACTGCAACATTTCAGCTACCCCCACTAACCCTTTATTACTTGTTTACTTTGAATTTATCAAGAGTGCAACAAAATGCCCCTTTAATCCTTTTAAATGCATTTCTTTCACCCCCT
This sequence comes from Agapanthus africanus, assembly GCA_030015575.1. Taxonomy (NCBI): domain Eukaryota; kingdom Viridiplantae; phylum Streptophyta; class Magnoliopsida; order Asparagales; family Amaryllidaceae; genus Agapanthus; species Agapanthus africanus. The sequence continues at coordinate 106,729,096 of CM057338.1, read as the reverse complement.
AAACCCTAATTTCCCCTATAAATACCACACCATATTTCATCCCTCCTCGCTCAAAAATTCCTGTCAAAACTATACAAAATTTTCAAGTCCTCTTCGGTGTAAAGGTGGAGTTAGCGAAGGGCGAAACTCCGACGAAATTCTGAGGAGATTCCGGCGACGAACGACGCCCCGGAGCCATCTTTAGCTCCCCTTCTCCCTTCTCTTATCCTAAAGCTAGTATGTCCCTTCTTTCCCTCTCATCTCAAATTCTAAAACTTTCAAAACATAAAAACCAACGGAAGCGGAGTTAATCCGACTTCCGATTCGGTTTTTCTTCAAAACTCAACTTTTCTTAATCCAGATCATACCATACTCTCACATATTGTTTAACAAACATTAATAAATCTATTAAAACAAGTTTCACTGTAAAAGAATCATTTTTGTAACTTTTATCGCACTTTTACAAATAAATACCATATATTTTAAGTTTCGACATAATAACTTATTTCCTTGTTATATCTTTAGATAACTCAAGAGGTAATGACCTAGCTCACCACAACATACATCTTTGACATAGCACGATAAATTTTGGGACAATAGAATACGGGAAAATACGACTTTAAAAATAAATACCCTTAACTTACAAAACCGTTTTCTTTAAAAAAAAAGTGTATTAAGCATTTCCATGCAATTGCGCCTCTACAACCCACTTTTGGGGACCCCGTTTGGGATGGTGCGGATTATCGCACATCCTCGGGCCTAGTAGAGCGAGATGCAGACCTCCGCAAGGAGCATTCGATCTCGATAGAATTTTTATACATTTTTCTTTAGAAAATGAGATTTCTACAAGAAAATAAATAAATTATTTTCATTAAATATATATATATATATTATCAAAATATCTATTTTAATTATATAAATATTCTAAGTTTTCTAAATCAAAGGAATCACTGTTACATGAAAATACCATCCAAATACAACACAATTCCAATATTTCAATAAAATACCATATATTATGAAGTTAGCTTTTACTCACTAGAAATTTCACTTGTATAAAAATATACATTTATGAAAACCCTAAAGACGATAATTAAATGTTTGAGTTGTATTTTGTAAATTATATCAAACTATTTTTACATAAAACCCCCTTAAGTTATACTAAATTATAATAAGGACCCTAGTAAACATAGGTTTAAGCGGAACCAGTCTCTTGAGCCTCAGGGAGACGGATATATGGGTGCTTGCCTATTTAAGGTAGACAATTTAATAAACGGTGTTATCAACACAGTAATTGTTTTGGAAAAAGACACAAATCCTGCCGTCCATGTGCAGCAGTTACCGATAACACCAAAACCTAAATCAGGACTTCAATTTCTTTTCTAATTTATCTGACTCAGACTGAGACTCAATCTAATCTATCTGACTTGAATATGATTCAAGTATAAATTACAATTCAATATGAATCCATATATTCAATCTATTCAATCTATACAACTTGACTAAACCGAACCATGGATATACTCCATTTACATGTCCATCCATTTTATCCGTTCCATTACTGATATCATGGTTTCGGCAAGTCATTCATATACAATTTACAATACAAGGCAATACAATACAAACAATACAATTAAGATATCGCGGTGTTTATAAGGGGTAGATTGGTACGGAAGGTGTTAAAAGTGGCACGAGACTGTAACCATAATACACCTAACCTGAATATCCATTGCCGTTGTACTGTGGCTGAACGGTTCCTTGTGCTCCGTATAGCTTAGTCTCCGGAATAGAGGGACTCCTCTCGTATACACTGGAATTTTCTGTACCAAGCTATAAACAACGGCGCTAACAATATAATACAACTTTAAAAGTTACATTCTCCTTATGTCTATCTATATATACCTATTCTTTAGGACTTACCGAGCGATTGTTCGCTGACAACATTCCTTTCTTCTTTCTTTGGAATGTTGTCAGGTGGATCGGACCTTCTGAAGACAGAGCCCACCAGCGAGGACTTGGATCAGATAGCCTTCGACCCAGAAATATAGTTTACTTGTACATATTTTCATTTCTGTTATGCCACTGTTTATGTATTGCTTCCATTCCATGTATTTACTTTTCATTGTATTCTAAAAAGAATATTAATAAATAAAGTTGGTGTTCATTTGCATCTTGTCTCTTATGTACATTTTATTTTATATTGCTTAGATACGCTTAGCGTGTTTATTTCTGAGTAAATGCGTAGCGGACTTTGCCGCGTCCTCTGCCTGTACACCGGGAAGTGGGGCGTGATAGGTTTTGTTGGCGACCCATGCAGGTTAGCTCTGTGTGGACATGCAGGTCAGTTCTGCATGGACATGCGGGTTAGTTCTGCATGAAATCCTAAGCAATATAACACAAGAACCAGCAACTGAAAACATTCTTTACAATTCATATTCTTTGAATCTTCCAATTCCATATATTTTGAATCTGTCTTAACCTAAATTTTTCTTTCAAGGTTATGGATTCCCCAAACAAGACCAGCACAAATGTCAACAACACTCCCCCACCTCAACCGCTTACACCTACCATCGCTGCTCTGATCAATGAGCAGACGATACTGCTTGAGGCGATTCACAGACTTTTAGAAGAACAGCAGCAGCAGACTGCTATCTTGATGAACCGTCCAGAGGCGAAAGCACCTGGGGTGAAACAATTCAGGGCTTTGCACCCCAAGCAATTTTCGGGAAAAGAAAGCCCTCTATAAGCTGAGAAATGGGCTCAGAGTATTGAAGATGATATGGCAGCGGCACAAGTGCCAGAGATAGCTTGAGTTCGAGTTGCGAAGCTGCAACTCACTGACAATGCACGGGTCTGGTGGAAGGCAGAAGAAAGCCGTCTCATCCAGCCGATCGAATGGAGGACTTTCGCGATATGTTTGACGCGAAGTACTTCCCTGAGACTGCCATATTCGACATAGAACATCAATTCACTCACTTACAACAAGGTTCGATGTGGACCAAATCCGTGGATGAATATGATGCCGAGTTTACCATGCTCAGTCAATAAGATATGTCTTAATATTTCGATTGTCAAATATCACATACTACACAGCTAACACAATACCTTAACAGATTCGCGGCACACTTGATACCGACGGATGAGATTAGATCCCGTTGATTTCAACAAGGGTTAGATCCGGAAATCCAAGCTGCGTTAGCTACAGGGGATTTCTCGACCCATGAGTTGGCTCTGAAAGTAGCCCGTCGATATGAGGTGGTGGTAAAGATGAGGGGCAGACCTCAATCTGCCGGAGTTAAGCGCCCTGCCAATCAGATGGCAGTAGGATCCTCTTCAAGGCCACCATTTGTGCCAGGAGACCCGGAGTACCAAACAACCGGCCCAGCCTAGCCTTTTGCACATATTGCAGGAGCGATGGACATTTGGTGAAGGATTGCCGACGAGCAAATTGCCTTTGCTTAGTCTGCGGCTCAGCTACTCATGATATTGGGTCTTGTCCTCGTAGACACAACCCACATGCTGCACCCAGGCCAGCAATCATTTACCCGCAACGCCCAGCCATCCCAGCACCTGCTCCACGGCTCGCACTAATTGCCCCACCTTCTCGTGGACCGACTGCACCTCCTTCTCGTCAGTTCCATCAAGCTCAATGGAACGTACCTCAAGGACAAAGGAACGGACAGAGGAATGCTCCTCTAGCAAGGAGGAATGTGCTGAGGCGACAGGCTTTCACAATGACAATGGAAGAAGCTGAAGCCACTGGCCAAGTCATTACTGGTAACACTTCCCCATCAAGCCTTATTTTCCATCTATACATACCTATATACATTTTCCCTTATACCTAAAACATATCCCACATAACTTAGGTACAATCTTAGTAGCCTAACTCCCTGCACTCGCACTCTTCGATACTGTAGCATCTCATTGCTTTATGTCACAACGGTTCATTCAAACTCATGCGATTCCAATCAAACCCCTCGTATACAGCTGGAATGTCAGTTCAGAGAACAACGTTCTAAAGGCAGTAATGGGATACGCCTTGTGTCCAGTGGTCATCTGCAACAGAGAATTCTATGCTGACTTCAAGGTGCTGGACATACCGAACTTCGATGTGGTTCTAGGTATGGATTGGCTAGGAACCTTCTACGCTACCATTGACTGTCGTCAAAGGAGCGTAGTATTCGAGATTCCAGACCATCCGGTCTTTAATTTCAAAAGTGGAGACCATACCTTAGAGCCAGGCACTTACAAGGAGAAACCAAAGAAGGCAGTGATTGCGAAAATTCAAGCAGAGGAAGGATCAAAACCAGAAGTAGTTCGAGAGTTCGACGATGTGTTTCCTGAAGACATATCAGGTTTGCCTCCCGATCGAGCTCTTGAATTCAGCATTGATTTAGTACCTGGTGCACAGCCGGTGATTAAAGTACCGTATCGGTTAAGTCCGGAAGGTTTGAAGGAAGTCCGAACTCAGTTGGACAAATTATTGGCGAAATGATGGATTCATCCCATCACTTCAAGTTGGGGATCACCTGTTCTACTTATGAAGAAGAAGAAGAATGGTTCATATAGAATGTGCATTGATTATAGAGCCTTGAATGAAGTAACAATAAAGAATAAGTATCCACTACCGCGCATCGACGATCTATTCGATCAGTTAAATGGATCTTGCGTCTTCTCCAAGTTGGATCTTCGTTCGGGTCTTCATCAGGTGAAGCTCAAGGAATCTGATACCCATAAAACGACATTCAGAACTTGCTATGGTCATTACGAATTTCTTGTGATGCCATTTGGAGTGACCAACGCACCAGTTATATTCATGAACCTAATGAATCAAGTTTTCCGAGAGTACCTAGACAGATTTGTTGTCATCTTCATCGACGATATTTTGGTGTATTCTAAGAGTCGGAAAGAACATACCGAACACTTACGAATTGTCCTGGAAACTCTACGACAACATCAACTCTATGCCAAGTATAGCAAATGCGAGTTTTGGCTAGATCAAGTTGGTTTTCTCAGACATATTGTATCAGGTGAAGGAATCTCTGTGGATCCAGCTAAAGTTTCAGCAGTAAGCGAATGGACGACACCAAAGTCAGTGAAGGACATTCAAAGTTTCTTGGGTCTAGCTGGATATTACAGAAAATTCATTGAAGGATTTTCGAAGATAGCAACACCCCTGACCAAGCTCATACGTAAAGATGAAGAATTCGTGTGGTCAGAAGCATGCGAACAAGCTTTCGTAGAACTCAAGTCAAGATTGACATCAACACCTATTCTTGTCATATCGGACCAATCTGGAGGTTTTGAGGTATATTGCGATGCCTCCGGTAAGGGATTAGGATGTGTTCTACATCAGCACGGTAAGGTTGTGGCTTATGCTTCAAGACAGTTGAAGATTCATGAGCGCAATTATCCGACGCATGATTTAGAGTTGGCGGCCATTATCTTTGCTCTTAAGATTTAGCGTCATTATCTTCTTGGTGAACGAGTGGATATATACACAGATCATAAGAGTCTGAAATATGTGTTTACTCAGAAGGAGCTTAATATGCAGCAGAGAAGATAGTTAGAACTCATGGCGGACTTTGACATCAACCTGCAATATCACCCAGGAAAGATGTAGTACCTAATGCTCTCAGTCGCCAACCATTAGCATTGAATCTCACCGCACAGTGGATGATTCAACAAGACTTGTATCAGATGGAGATTGAAGTAGTCATGCCAGGTAACGCTTCAAGTTTGATGAACCTACAAGTTCAATCTACCATTGTCAATCAGATCAAAGTAGCTCAAGCAAGTGATGCTAAGTTGCAAAAGATCAGAGAACAAGTAGAGAATGGACTTTGAACAGACTTCATCATCCATAAAGACAGATCTTTGAGATACAGCAGCATGCTGTGTGTACCAAAAGGTTCTGTTCGGGATGAGTTAATGAAAGAAGCTCATAGCTCTCCCTACTCAGTACACCATGGAGGTACAAAGATGTACAAAGATCTGTGTCAAAATTACTGGTGGCATGGAATGAAGCGTGAAATAGCCAGAGGCGTCGCTAAATGCTTGGTATGTCAGCAAGTAAAAGCTGAACATTACAGAACTGCTGGATTACTTCAACCGTTACCTCTCCCAGAATGGAAGTGGCAGCACATCACGATGGATTTTGTGACTGCACTTTCTCGTAGCACAAAAGGTAACGATGCGGTATGGGTTATCATGGATCGGCTCACAAAGTCGGCTCACTTCATCCCATTTCGAGTTGGCCAATCTACTGAGACATTAGCAAAGAAGTACATGGAGATAAGAATCTAAATAAGATTTAAACTCTTCATAATATACTATCTCTGATACCCATGAACTCATGCAGCAAATCGTGAGACTTCATAGAGTACCGGTTTGTATTGTCTCCGATCATGACATAAGATTTCGATCACAATTTTGGGAAAGTCTGCAAGCGAGCTTGGGAACAAGTCTGAATTTCAGCATGGTTTATCATCAACAAACAGATGGTCAGTCTGAGCGAACTATTCAGATTTTGGAGGATATGCTTAGAGCATGTATGCTAGAATTCGGAGGATCGTGGAAAGATCACCTACATCTTGTGGAGTTTCATACAACAACAGCTACCAAGCAAGTATAGGAATGGCACCTTTTGCAGCGCTTTATTGAAGGAAGTGTCGATCGCCATTAATTTGGGACGACATTGGAGATAGAGAACTCTTTGGACCTGAGATGATAGTAGCAACTGTGGATGTGGTCCGCACTATCAGGGAAAGAATGCGCATAGCCCAAGATTGACAGAAACACTGGGCTGATGCAAAGCCCCGTCATTTGGAGTTCCATCCGGGAGATTATGTATTTCAGAAGATATCTCCAAACCGCGGAGTGACTCGTTTTGGAAGAAGGGGTAGGCTTAGTCCAAGATACATTGGACCGTTCGACATACTCGAACGAGTCGGTGAAGTAGCTTATCGCTTGGCACTTCCACCTTCATTGGAAGGAGTGCACAATGTGTTCCATATATCCCAACTCAGAAAGTATGTGAGTAACCCCAGCCATATTCTTGATCATTCCGAGCTCACTGTACAACCAGATTAATCTTATGAGCAATAACCTGTTGAGATCCCGGACAGAAAAATAAAGTCACTTCGGAAAAAGGAAGTCAATTTGGTTCGAGTGATGTGGAGAAAGGACACAGCAGGAGAATCAACATGGGAAAGGGAAGATGAGATCCATGCAAGATATCCTCATTTATTTATAAACTAGTCCTTAAAATAAATTATAAATTTCGAGAACGAAATTTTTGTAAGGAGGGTAGACTGTAACAACTCCAATTTCAATGTACATAAAATTATTTTAAAGTTAATGTACAATTGGGATATTTACAATTCCTGTGCATACTATAAGAATTTGATTTGTTTTAGAACAGCAAGAAGGAGCTTGAAGCTCACTGGTAAGACCTTGCACTGTTGAGACATAGCATCAGAGTTCAAATCTCATCAGCCACATATTCTTTTTATTAAAATATCTTTTAATCTTTTTAGAAACCCAAGATTCTACACGTGCACTACACGTAAACTGAAGAGTCACAGTTTAAATAAACATGTGCACTGATGAAGCCAAAGCAACACGACACGTGGCGCCAAGGCCTAGCCCCATCCGACGGTACAAAACCGGCGAGATGCCCTAAATCCCCGGTACCACCGGGCTAACCGTGGGTAAAGCCCCCTCAATTTTTTCCCACTGCAACATTTCAGCTACCCCACTAACCCCTTATTGCTTGTTTACTCTAAATTTATCAATAGTGCAATAAAATACCCCTTTAATCCTTTTAAATGCAAATTTTAATGAATTTCTTTCACCCCATAAACCCTAATTTCCCATATAAATACCACACCATATTTCATCCCTCCTCACTTAGAAATTCCTGTCAAAACTATACAAAATTTTCAAGTCCTCTTTAGTGTACAAGTGGAGTTAACGAAGGGCGAAGCTCCAACGAAACTCCGAAGAGATTCTTGCAATGAAACGACGCCCCGGAGCCTTCTTTAGCTCCCTCTCTCTCTTCTTTTATCCTAAAGCCAGTAAGTCCCTTCTTTCCCTCTCATCTCAAATTCTAAAACTTTCAAAACATAGAACCCGACGGAAACGGAGTTAATCCGACGTCCAATTCGGTTTTTCTTCAAAACTCAACTTTTCTTAATCCAGATCATACCATACTCTCACATATTGTTTAACAAACATTAATAAATCTATTAAAACAAGTTTCACCGTAAAAGAATCATTTTTGTAACTTTAGTCGCACTTTTACAAATAAATACCATATATTTTAAATTTCGACATAATAACTTATTTCCTTGCTATACCTTTAGATAACTCACGAGGTAATGACCTACCTCACCACAACACAAATCTTTGACATAGCACGATGAATTTTGGGACAATAGAATACGGGAAAATACGACTTTACAAATAGATACCGTAAACTTACAAAACCGTTTTCTTTAAAAAAAAGTGTATTAAGCATTTCCATTGAATTGCGCCTCTACAACCCACTTTTGGAGACCCCGTTCGGGATGATACAGATTATCGCACATCCTTAGGCCTAGTAGAGCGAGATGCAGACCTCCGCAAGGAGCATTCAATCTTGATGGAATTTTTATATATTTTTCTTTAGAAAATGAGATTTTTACAAGAAAATAAATAAATTCTTTTCATTAAATATATATATATAATCAAAATATCTATTTTAGTTATATAAATATTCCAAGTTTTCTAAATCAAAGGAATCACTGTTACATGAAAATACCATCCAAATACAACACAATTCCAATATTTCAATAAAATACCATATATTATGAAGTTAGGTTTTACTCACTAGAAATTTCATTTGTATAAAAATATACATCGACGAAAACTCTAAAGACGATAATTAAATGCTTGAGGTGCATTTTGTAAATTATATCAAACTATTTTTACATAAAACCCTTCAAGTTATACTAAATTACAATAAAGACACTAGTAAACATAGGTTTAAGCGGGACCAGTCTTTTGAGCCTCAGGGAGTCGGAGATATGGGTGCTTGCCTATTTAAGGTAGACAATCTAATAAACGGTGTTATCTGTTAGTTATGTATATACCCTAGAGGCCATTGTTGTACATATGATGTATATCATAGTGGATGCTTGGATATATATAGAGAGGACTTTCCTGCTCGATATGATAATATACTATCTGGTTGCTCTTTGTCTTAACATGTTGACTTATATTGGGTTACTGTCTTACTCTCACATGTTGATGAAGCCTTTAGGATATGTACATGACTACTAGGACTATGATGCGGATCATACTAGTGGGGCCAGGGTAGTCCAGAAGTACATCCTATAACTGTTCCTAATCGAGGATGTATCGAGATAGGGCATCGATACTCCAGAGTAGACTAGCGTATACGCATCATGACCCATATGATGGGCGATGGATGATCCCACATCCATTAGTGTGTGACATCAAAGATGGTATACGGGTGCTCAGTGGAGACTGGGTAGCCTATGATACTGTAGCGAATCAATTCGACTGTACTGAACGGACTCGCTGAGAACTCCTTGTTGGTATTATACCTATCGTCATATAGCAGTTCTCTGGTGACACTGGTATAAGTTAGTCTGTAGCCCCTAGATCGTCATAGAGTCTTGTGTGATTCCTACTGTTCTTTGATTTTCACCTTACCGCGTTCAAGAGAACGTGCAAAACGGTGGCTTTTGGGTACAGTCCCGAATCACATGGAGGCAATGAGCGATAGGAGGGGTTTCGTCTCTCCCGGTATTGGGGGTTGATGTTGCGCTGTGTTCGATTGGCTATAACTGGAAGTCCATGGCCAGGGATGATATGGAGATATACTGGTAAGTATTATCAGTAGTTTCTCGACCCGTTATGAGCCTCACATCGACACGACTTATCAGTTATTGGGGTCTGACGTTTACCACCCCTAGACTGGATATGCGACATATCAGACGAAAAGACCGGACTGTACAGTAGTGTTACTGATTGGATTTGCAAGAGTATGTACATGCTTGCTTGTTGATTTCTGGTCGCTCAATACCCGGGTGGCTGTTACGGTTAGCTGACCTCTTGCAGCTTGTGGGTGTTTGATATGATCATCACCTACTGCCGGAGTCATGACGAGTCTTCAGGGTCCTACACATAGGTTTCCTGGCTAAGGCGAAACGGAGTAGGAGCACATATGTGATATGTGCGGGTCCGAGAATAATACGTGTATGGGATACCATATTCTATTCTCGTGATATGGAATATCGGCTGGGTATATGTGATATAGCCGGATCATCGGATCAAGTGTTGATTTGATGAAATGATACATTTTATATATTAGTCGGTTATATGTGATATAACTGGATTATCGGATCAAGTATTGATTCGATGATTTAATGTATAATTATATATGTGATATATTATATTATATTAACTAATATAAGCTCACTTAAGTAATTCTTTTTCTCTTTTTGCATACATTGATATATATGTGATATATGTTAAATGTATTCTTTTCTTTTGTTACTAAATTATATATATGTGATATGTATAATTGTAACATGCTTGGTTATAAATGCAATTAGGGTTTATGAGAGTCAAACCATGCTAGGGTTAATGTTAGGGTTTATATTTATCATTAAGTTATTCAAAAATTGTGGATAATTGTTATGGTTGATATTTTGATGGAAGCTTGTGGAAGCTTGTAGAGTACATTGACTTTGTCCACTCTTTTTGTCTAGCTTAGGATATTTATCCACCTCATCTTTAACCATAGCTAATAGTTAAGTCTCAACATGGGTTAAGGATGATATACTTGACCCAAGATTGCATTTCTAACTACACAACAATTATTCTCATCACTTCATCTTCTTCTTCCTCAAAGCTTGCGAGCTTTTTTATTTGTGATGAAATAAATTGAGAAAAAGAAAACTAAAGAGAGCTAAATTTCTACTTCATCATTCTCTTCTATACCAGCCATATATATTAGTATGTTAGCTTCACTAATTCCTTATTAGTGAAGAGTGAGCTTGAGTCCGTGTTTTCTCAACGTAGATCATTACAGACTTTGAAGACTTCAAGTAAGGATGCATTGTACATCTTATGGAGCCTCTCAAGAGTTTGGGAGCTCATGGATCGCAGCGAAGGGACTACTACTCGGAACTTTTGAAGCGAAGGAACGGACTACAAAGGTTGTAATCTCTATCATTTAGATGTAAAGTTGTTTACATGCAAATTTAACCCTAATCTCTAGGTCGATTACTTGGTTGGTTTGTTTAGCACCCCAAAAATTTTAATATAGCATGTTTGATACTTGCCAAAACCTTGCTAAGGTGCTAAGCTAACCCTACATTATCAACACGGTAATTATCTTGGAAAAAGACACAAATTCTCCCGTCCATGTGCAGCAATTACCGATAACACCAAAACCTAATTCAAGACTTCAATTTCTTTTCTAATTTGTCTGACTGAGACTGAGACTCAATCAAATCAATCTGACTTAAATATGATTCAAGTATAAACTACAATTCAATATGAATTCATATATTCAATCTATTCAATCTATACAACTTGACTAAACCGAACCATGGATATACTCTATTTACATGACCATCTATTTTATCCGTTCCATTTCTAATATCATGGTTTCGGAAAGTCATCCATATACAAATTACAATACAAGACAATACAATACAAACAATACAATCAAGACATCGCGGGGTTTATAAGGGATAGATTGGTACGGAAGGTGTTAAAAACGGCATGAGACTGTAACCATAATACACATAATCTGAATATCCATTGCCGTTGTACCGTGGCTGAACAGTTCCTTGTGCTCTGTATACCTTAGTCTCCGGAATAGTGGGACTCCTCTTTTATACACTGGTATTTTCTGTACCAAGCTACAAACAACAGCGCTAACAATATAATACAATTTTAAAAGTTATAATCTCCTTATGTCTATTCTGTCTATACCTATTCTTTAGGACTTACCGAGCGATTGTTCGCTAATGATATTCCTTTCTTCTTTCTATGGAATGTTGTCAGGTGGATCGGACCTTCTGAAGATAGAGCCCACCAGCTAGGACTTGGATCTGATAGCTTTCGTCCCAGAGATCTAGTTTACTTGTACATATTTTCATTTCTTTTATACCACTGTTTAGCCATTGCTTTCATTCTATGTATTTACTTTTCATTGTATTGTAAAAAGAATGTTAATAAATAAAGTTGCTGTTTATTTACATCTTTTCTCTTATGTACATTTTATTTTATATTGTTTAGATACGCTTAGCGTGTTTACTTCTGAGTAAATGCGTAGCGGACCTCGTCGCGCCTTCTGCCAGTACATCGGAAAGCGGGGCGTGATAGCCCTCGAAAAGAAAATTGAAGGCATACGACGGAATGGCCATGCGTCCGACGAAGGAGCCAGGTACTCCGCCAACTCACTAACAAAGCCCTTTACAGAAGAGCTGTTGGCCGAGCACGTCTCGTCCAGGAACAAACCGTCCGAAATGGCCATCTTCGACGGCAAATCCGACCCGAAGGACCACTTGGACGCGTTTACGGCAGGCATAAGCTTCGAAGATAACTCATACACGGCTCAATACCGAGCTTTCCCTGTTCCCCGCCGAAACACGGAGACGCGACCGCGCAGGTCCATCTTGCCTGAATTTCGGAGCAGATGCTAATTGGTGCTATCCGTCCATCTCTCCGAAGATACCAAGTTGATTTATGACACCATGTATCGAAAGTTTAAATGGATGCGGCCGATGTTGCAGATTTTGTCAGATTCCCCCTCATTTGAGGGGTTTTTGATTGTGGGGACGCTCTTCCCTGCAGGCGTAAGCCCCTGTAGTTAATTACGCTACCGCATCGTGGTAACCACTTTCTCCTTCTCCAGATGGTCAGTTCGTGTCGTCAATGTTTGTTTTGTTTTTGGTTGCCCGTGGATTGTATACGGAGACTAATTTATGTTTCGCCCGTAGGGAGTGGATTAGTCCAAATTCGTATCTTCTTAGATTTGGGTTTGGGGGTTGGGTTTAAGAATACGTTAGTCTCATTTGGGACTAAGATCAACTTAAACGTATGTTAAGGATATGTTAGTCTAATTTTAGACAAAGATCAACTTAACAGTTTGTTAAGGACACGTTAGTCTAATTTTAGGCTAAGGTCAACTTAACCATTTTTAAGGATACGTTAGTCTAATTTTAGACTAAGATCTACTTAACAGGATCATTTAGATCCAACAAAAGAGCATTTGGGCTCTATTGTTTAGTTTAGGGACATTGCGGTCGATTACCAGTTTAAGGACATGGTGGTACAATATTAGTTTAAGGACATCTCGGTCCAAGGTTAAGGACATCATTGTCCATGAGTTTAAAGACATCACAGTCAAGGTTAAGGACATCATAGTCTGTGAGTTTAAAGACCTCACAGTCAAGGTTAAGGACGTCATAGTTCGTGAGTTAAAGACCTCACAATCAAGGTTAAGGACGTCATAGTCCGTGAGTTTTAAAGGACCCCACAGTCCGTAGAATGTTTGGTTATCTTGACCCGTCACCTCTCTGAAGACGTTAAAGGATTACAACGACAAATATCAGAGGGGTAAAGAGATGTACCCTCGAACCGATGTGGGTTGAGAGACCTGTAGTCCAATTGGGACTAAGATCAGTGATTTATGAGCATATGAACTCAATTAATCTGAATTGAGAACTTATGGGCAATTTCGGCTAAGTCCACTCAATTACAATGTTCAACATTTGATTTTGGAGTTGTTAGATGTTTGTTTGAGCCCAATCCCTTTAAAAATGCTAAGCATTGGTTTAGTCTCTAACAATGTTTTGTCTTTAATTGAATGTTGTGCATTTATCATAGCTCCATGCTTATTCAAAGAATAGTTTATGTTCTGTCCAAGCGTACATGAAAGTATGTGGTGCACTTGGCACTAGCGCCAGATATGAAGCGCTAATGCGCTTGGCGCTTTGCGCTAAATGAAGAGCGCTGATGCGCTTAGCGCTTTGCGCTAGATGTGAAGTGCTAATGCGCTTTTAGTTGAAGCGTTGAGGTGTTTAGTGCTAATACCATATAATGAACGCAGAGCGCTCTTAGTGATGCAGCGCCCACGTGAGGAGTACGTGGCGCGCTTAGCGCTGAGCACTAGCCAATGAGCGCAGTGCGCTGTGTTTGAAGCGCTATGGAACTGCATCGTTTTGCGCTAGGTGAAGAGCTCTAAAGCACTTTTGAATTAGGAATGCTAAGGCTCTTATTAGATTAAGAGCGCTAAGGCTCTTCTTAGGTTAACTTTGCGCTCCGCAGATTATCTGTTCTTTGATAAGAGGCTTTGTCTCAAAATTCTAAGAACAAAGTTCTTAGTTCGTAGGAGACATTTCAATCTCTTTTTGATGAAAGGTTTTGCCTTTATGGATCTGTGATCCTAAGAGAATTGAATAATTCTCCCACTTTAATAATGAGATGTTCATAATCTCTTTTGTGAAAGACAACTTTGTCTTATAGATTTATGATCTGTGAAAGAAGTAAGTACTTCTGATTATATTAAGACGATTTCGTCTTTCTAATCTTTTTACCTTGAAAAAGAATTATCTTTCTTTGCCGAGAGCTTCTTCTTCTTCTTGAGATTTTCTCAATGTTTAAGGGGGGGTTCTCTGTACGAGACTTGAAGTCTTAGGTCTTTTATATAGAGGAGGCTGATTTGTTGAATCAGTTAAAGAGATTTATTCTCTAATTGATTTGGGAATTTCACCACCGTCGGATCTTTGATCCAAGGGCTTCTGGTTTACAGAAGATAATCTTCTTGTTTTAACAAGATTGAGAAATCTTTCCTCCTTACAGAATTTGTTCTGTATTTTAGGGATTTTTAATCACCATTGGATTATTGATCCAACGGTGGTCCAAATTCAGGACACAATATTTTCTGTTTGGAAAGATTCAACAGAGTTTCATTTTTGTTAATTGATGATTTAATCATATCCGTTGGATATTTTGTAACAACCATAATTTTCTTATACACTTTTTCCTATACAAATTTTTCAAATATTTTTTTCAAAAATCCACAAAGGGGTATTTTAGCCTGAGCACAAGATATAGGTAATTATTTTTTTTTTAATTACAAGCTACAAGAATGTAATAACTCCATTTTTAGTGTACAAGAAATTACTTTAAATTTAATGTATACTTGGAGTATTTACTCTTGCTGCTATCATTTTAAGTAATTAAATAACTCCGTAATTACAAGAATGAGCTTGTAGCTCATTGGTAATACCTTGTATTGCTGAACCAAGCCACCAGAGTTCAAATCCCATACCCTACATTATTTTTAATATTGATTTTTTTTAAAACCTTTAGAATACCAAGAGTTTACACGTGCATATCTCACAAAAACCCCACTACACCCAAACATGTAACACTTGCAGGAGTTAGATGAACCGTCGGGAGGGATCCAGGTCACCGGACTCGGTCGGGAATCGGCCAACTCAGCCTTGACTCAGCCGACTCAGTGCTCCGACCGAGTCACGGCCGAGTCACCCCCGAGTCGGCCGATTCCGGCGATGGTCACAACATGAAAGTTGTGTCTTTTCATATTCCCTACGCACTTGCAAAGTTTCAGCCTCATACCACTTCCAGAGCTCTTTAAAACCCCCAATTACTCCATTTTTAATACATTTTTATTACATTTTATCACATTTTTATTTTTAACTTTTCATCTACCCTAACCCTAGCCTAACCCTATAAATACCAACCCTACACACTACCCTCTCACCCCCCAAAATCTTGAGCCACTCTCTCAAAAGTTTTCCAAGAAGTGTGTGCTTTGAATTCGAGTTCCCGGCGAAGCCCTGACGGAAATCCGGCGACGTGCTTTGAAGCAACCGGCGACGAAACCACACCTCGGCCTTTTCCCTAGTCCTCTTTACTCTTTAGAAGAGTTTGAAAACCCGTAAGTCCTAATCTTCCCTCTTTTCTATTTCTTAAAATACGGAATTACGAACCCCGACGGAAATCGGAACAAACCGATTTCCGATTCGGTTTTTCTACAAAATCCCACTTGTCACCTAATCCATAATACCTACCTATATTCATGATGACTATTAATCACATAGAAACTAATTTAAATAAAGTTTCTCACATGAAATGATAGCTTTCTTGTAAAACCGTATTCTTTTCATAAAAATACCACAAAGTTTATTTTTCTTCTTCTAATTAAATCCCTCATTCCTAAACATGTTCATCTTGATAAATAAACTTGTAGAAATCAATTTGAATGAATTTTCACAAATGAAATGATAACGTCTTCTAATACCGTATTCTTGCGCTTTAATACCTTTAAGTTTAATACATCATATTTACCCTCTAAACTTCACAATACCTTAAAATAAGTCACGAGGTAATGACCTACCTCTACACACACACAAATATAACCCTAATTGATATATGTCAAAACATAGAATACGACATTACAGGAATTTTCACTAAAATACCATAATCTTTATAACCTTTATTTAAAGCTTTAAGTTGTAAACTTTTCTAAATAAAATCTTTTATAAAATGAAAGCACGATATGTCATGGACATCGATCGTTTATCTAAACTGTCTTGTGGTGTCTAGGCAAGTGTGTCTAGGCTAGTGGTTTTTAATTAGGCCCACGACTGTGGTTCCTTCCCACTTACCTGGCCGCAATTGACGGTGAAGAGGCGATTTGAGACTTCTAATGACTTGTCGTTTAGACCTTAAAAATAGGCTAGTTGGCTTAGGAAACCCTAGAAACTAAAATACGGAAAACTATATCTTTTTACAAATAAATACCTTTTATTTATAAAACCGTTTTCCTAAATGAGAAGTGTTTATAAAACCTAAGCAAAGTGCCGCTACAACCCACCTTTGGGGAACCTGTTAGGGATAGTACGGTTCATCGTGCACCCGCGGGCTAGTAGTGCGAGATTCAGACCTCCGCAAGGAGCATTCGGTCTCGAAAGGTTTAAAATACGACATTTAAGAAAAATGAGATTTTGGAAAATAAAATATTATTTAAAATTATTCTTGTATTAATTATCATTTAAACACCTATTTTATCATAAGATAAAGTTTCCATATTTTTCTAAAATTACAAGTTTAAAAGTTACATTAAAATACCCTGAGTTTCAAATAAATCAATTAATACTTTTATTAGGATATATTCACTAGAATAACACAAATAAAATCCACACTCATTATAACTATAAAGACGAATAACAAATACTTGAGGTGTATTTTGAAAACTATACAATAGTACTTTTTACATAAAACCCCCTCAAGTTTTATAAATTACAATAAGGCCCCTAACAATTATTGAACTTCAACTCACTTTCTTTTAGTCTGACTCGGGTTAGAGTCTGACTATTTCTGACTTGAATATGATTCAAGTCAATCCATATTCTTTCATATTCCAACTTAAGATGAATACATGAATCCCAGAATCCAGTTAACAATCTATATAACTTGACTGAACCGAACCATGGATATTCCTTCTACATGTTTCCCAGTATTCCATTTACATGACTTTACGGTTATAACCGTTTCCTGATATCATAGTTTCGGTCAGTCAGTCAATCATGCAATCAATATAATTTTACAAGATAACAATACAAACAAGATATCGCGGGGTTTAAGGGGTAGATTGGTACGGAAGGTGTTAAAGGTGGCACGAGACGGTAAGATTAAGACACCTAACCTGAATCCAATTGCCGTTGTTCCGGGTTGTATAACGGAGCCTTGTACTTCCATTTGCCCTGGTCTCTAGCATACTGAGACCCCTCTCGTATACACTGGCATCCTTCTGTACCAAGCTACAATAACAGCGTTAACACCATACTACCATAATATGACAATACAATACTACATTAAAAGCTACTCTCTCTCTCTCTCTTACTCTCTGTCAATTTTTTCCTTATCTTTGGGACTTACCGAGCGACCTGTTCGCTGACGACATTCTGTTTCTTTCTTCTTTGAATGTCGTCAGGTGCTTTGGACCCAGCAGAGACCGAGCCCACCGGTGAAGATTTGGAGCAGTTCCACGAAGACCCCGAGCTCTAGATATTGTACCTTGTTCTTTCCAGTATTTTCATTTACTGTTATGCCACTGTTTAGGCATCGCTTTTCATTCAGTTGTATTTCCTTTTCATGCATTGTACAAAAGAATGTTATTAATAAAAGTTGCTGTTATTTCTATATCTTTCGATTCTTGTGATTTACTTTATATTGCTTAGTTACGCTTAGCGTATATACTTCTGAGTATATACGTAGCGGGCCTCGTCGCGTCCACTTCGCCGTACACCGGGAAGCGGGACGTGACATATTTGATCCAACGGTGAGGAACATTTAGTTCCAGTGCTAGCGCTTACGCGCTCTGCCCATGGTGCGCTACTTGGAGCGCAGCGCTCTTAGTGCTAGCGCACTTGTTCTTTGCACGTGGTGCGCTAGTCAAAGTCTTTGGCTCTCAGCGCTGGCGCTCTTAGCGTTAGTGCTTTATGAAGCGCGGCTTTATTTTGAATTTCAGGACTTGAACAGAGCTTTGCTCTGATTGGGGAAAACATTTGCTCATAACTTTTGATCCCGGATGAATTATAAGGCCCATAATATATCAAATCGAAGGATTTTTTGAGACACTTTTGATACCATCAGAATTTAGCTGTTTCTCATTCGGAAGTTTGCCAAAATACAGCCCGGAAAATACTGGTTCATATTTTCTTAAGCGTATCGCTGCCATTTGATACCTTGGGCTCTTTTGCACAGAAATTTTTGGCGAGAACAAATGCCCCCTACTACTTTGCCTACGTAAGTATATACGTGGGTAAAGTAGTGCAGAGTAATTCATAGCGTATGACCAGTTTCGGGTTGGTATATAACTTTCAGAATCTTGATCTGAGAAGATAACAAGCGGACACAAGCGTCGTCATTTATCATTGACTCAAATCTCGACTCTTAAGAGATATAGTTCCAAACCCTCAGCCCCCGTGAGCTGCACCCTTCTATTTCTTTATGTCTTACTCTGGCGTGAAATAGTTTATATGCTCATGAGTAATTTCTCCGTTTCAGTGGCAATGTAGCTTTGGCAAGTGTGGCCCATAGATGGTAGATAACAGTTCATCTTGAACTCTTTATAGGGTAGCGATGGCTTAGAAAACAGGGTTAGGATCTGTTGCCTAAGACTTTCGAATTTTATGAGCCGTGAGGGTCTCATAAAGACTTTTCTCCCTACGAGTCATGAGGATCTCGTAGGTGTCTTTTCTCCTTAGGAGTCATGAGGACTCCTAAGTGTGTTTTCTCTTGAGAATCGTAAGGATCTCACAAGAGAATTTTCTTTATGTGTAGGGACACTAATTTCCCCGCAAGTTGAGACTAATCGAGAGATTCTCACAAAGACACTGATTTCCTTGCGGGTCGAAACGAATCGAGAGGTTCTCGCCAAGGACGCTGATTTTCCTGAATCGAGATAAGAAGCGATGGCTTAGGAAACAGGTTCAGATCTGCTGCCTAAGGCTTTTCAAATTTATGAGCCGTGAGGGTCTCATAAAGATTTTTTTCTCCCTACGAGTCGAGAGGATCTCGTAGGTGTATTTTCTCCTTAGGAATCGTGAGGATTCCTAAGTGTGTTTTCTCTTGAGAGTCGTAAGGATCTCACAAGAGAATTTTCTTCCTTGCAAGTCGAGAGGACTCGTAAGTGATTAATGAGTTGACGTACTCCCGAGTCAAAGCATTGCTTCAACAGGGAGGTCGAGGATTGACTTTTGGTTGTCTGTGCACCGCCGAGTGATGGAACTGGGAACTTTGCCGCGGCTCCGCTTTACTGACGTCGTATATTTCTGCAGAGACACTGATTTCTCTGCGGGTTGGCGCGAATCGAGATGTTCTCATCAAGGACGCTGATTTCCCTGAATCGAGGTTTTTGCCAAGGACACTGATTTCCTCGGAGTTGAGACGAATCGATGTATTCCTGCAAAGACACTGATTTCTCTACGGGTCGACGCACATCGAGGTGCTCTCGTCAAGGACGCTGATTTCCCTGAATCGAGGTTTTTGCCAAGGACACTGATTTCCTCGGAGTTAAAACGAATCGAGGTATTCCTGCAAAGACGCTGATTTCTTTGCGGGTCGATGCAAATCGAGATGCTCTCGTCAAGGACGTCGATTTCCCTGAATCGAGGTTTTTGCCAAGGACGCTGATTTCCTCGGGGTTGAGACGAATCGAGGTATTTCTGCAAAGACGTTGATTTCTCTACGGGTCGACACGAATCGAGATGCTCTCGTCAAGGACGCTGATTTCCCTGAATCGAGGAGGTTGCCAAGGACACTGATTTCCCTGGGGTTGAGACAAATCGAGGTATTCCTGCAAAGACGCTGATTTCTCTACGGGTCAACACCAATCGAGATACTCTCGTCAAGGACGCTGATTTCCCTAAATCGAGATTTTGCCAAGAACATTGATTTCCCTGGGGTTGAGACGAATCGAGGTATTCCTGCAAAGACGCTGATTTCTCTGCGGGTCAACGCGAATCGAGATGCTCTCGTCAAGGACGCTGATTTCCCTGAATCGAGGAGGTTGCCAAGGACACTAATTTTTCTGGGGTTGAGACGAATCGAGGTATTCCTGCAAAGATGCTGATTTTTCTGCGGGTCGACGCGAATCGAGATGCTCTCGTCAAGGACGCAGATTTCCCTGAATCGAGGAGGTTGCCAAGGACACTGATTTCCCTGGGGTTGAAATGAATCGAGGTATTCCTGCAAAGACGCTGATTTCCTTACGGGTCGACGCGAATCGAGATGCTCTCGTTAAGGACGTTGATTTCCCTGAATCAAGGAGGTTGCCAAGGACACTGATTTCCATGGGGTTGAGACGAATCGAGGTATTCCGGCAAAGACGCTGATTTCTCTACGGGTCGACGCGAATCGAGATGCTCTCATCAAGGACGCTGATTTCCCTGAATCGAGGAGGTTGCCAAGGACACTGATTTCCCTAGGGTTGAAACGAATCGAGGTATTCCTGCAAAGACACCGATTTCCTTGCGGGTCGACGCGAATCGAGATGCTCTCGTCAATGACGCTGATTTCCCTGAATCGAGGTATTTTAGTTGACTTGATTCCGAGACGGGCTCATTGGATGACTCCAGGTTGTCTGTGAACCGTAGAGTCTTGAAACTGGGGACTTTGCCTTGGCTCCGATTGATGGTATAGCATCTGAGTCCTGCTGGAAAGAGGAGGCACACCGTTGTTGGTCTTCGGGCCATAGATGTGGCCATTGAGATTTGGAACTAGGGAATTTGCCATGGCTCCGCTTCGTTGCGACTCTGAGGTCGGTTGTTGACGTCATGTCTGTATCTGGTTGGATTGAGAAGAAACACCATTGGTGATCTCTAGGTTATCTGTGAACTGTCGAGATTTGGAACTAGGGGACTTTGCCATGGTTCCGTTGTTTTGACCCTGGGGTCGTTTGTTGATGTCGCATCTGCATCCTGCTGTAGTAAGGAGAAACGTCGTTGGTGATCTCTAGGCTGTCTGTGAACCGTCGAGATTTGGAACTAGGGGACTTTGCTATGGTTCCAGGGTAGTCTCTAGGCTGTCTGTGAACCGTCGAGATTTGGAACTAGGGACTTTGCCGTGGCTCCCTTTGTTGATGTTGCGTCTGCATCCGATTGGAGGGAGGAAGAACGCCGGTGTTGATTTCTAAGTTGTTGATGTTGACGTCGAGACCCTGAAGCTAGGGATCTTCCTTCGCTTCGTTTATTGACATTGTGTCTGCAATATTACGATGAATGTCGAGATTGTCTCTAGGGTGTCTATGAACCGTCAAGATTTGGCTTCGCTTCCTGATGTAGCCTGGTGGGAAGGTATGGTTCCCTTCTTGTTTGTGCCCATGGATTGTATACAGGGGTCAATGTGACCTCACCTGCGGGCAAAAGTTTCATTCTTGCAGAATTTTTTATTTCTTTCCGTGATGCTCTATCGTTTCAGCTTTTTATATCGCAAAAGTCGCGATTGCCCAATCATTTCGGCTATTTTTCGTGGTGCCCAATCATTTCGGCTATTTTTTTCTTTTTTACTCGCTGCTTTTTATTGCGAGTTGCTCAATCATTTCGGCTATTTTTGTATGCATATATATTTTTACTTGCTGACTTTGTTGCAAGTTGCCCCATCATTACGGCTATTTCATATGCATTTTTGGCTCGTTGAATTTTTATCGCGAGTGTGGAACTTGGAATCTGGTGCCAATCTCAGCATCAGCATCGCTATGACTGGAATATTGCCAGGAGCGAATCATCATTTGCCGTGAAAGGGCTTGGAATTTGATACCGATTTAGGAATCAGCATCGCTACCACAAGGACATTGCCAGGAGTGAATCATCATTTGCCTCTGTCGATGTCGAATAAAGGTGGCTTAGCAAACAGGGTTAGGATCCTGTTGACTAAGGCTTTTTGACTTTACGAGCCATAAGGGTCTCATAAAGGTATTTCTCCCTACAAGTCGTGGGGATCTCGTAGGTGCATTTTCTCCTTAGGAATCGTGAGGATTCCTAAATGTGTGTTCTCTTATAAGTTGTAAGGATCTTACAAGAGTGTTTTCTTCTTGTAAGTCGAGAGGACCTACAAGTGTTTATTCACCGTGTGAGCATATCCCTAGTCGCTGGTGGGACTCTGTTCGGGAAATATTCATTTGTGCCCGTGGATTGTATACAAGGGTCAATATTGAACCACTTGTAGGGCAAAATCGGGGGATATGACTGCTTAAGAACAGGTTCAGATCCCTGTAGCTTAAGGCTTTTGAATCTTATGAGCCGTGAGGGTCTCATAAGAGGGTTCTCCTTACGAGTCGTGAGGATCTCGCAAGTGTAATTTCTTCTTAGGAATCGTGGGGATCCCTAAGTGTGTTGCTTCCCTTCGTGAGTCATAAGGATCTCACGCAGGTATTTTCTCCTCACAAGGTTGAGGGGACCTTGTAAGTGTCCTTTAACGAGATTGCGCCCTTTCACGTTTTCACAAAACTCGCTGGTAGCCCTGCTGTTTTTACTCACGGAGCCCTTTCGGGTTTTCATCCGTGCCCATTTCGCTTATGGACATACCGTCTTTATTTTACCACGTCAGCCTGGGAACGCCGCAGGTTTGTATTAGTTTAACGATGTTTCGGTCATTTGTTCATCGGTCTGAGATTTTTCGGGCAACGTACGATTACGTAGCTAGATTTTCTCGCAAACCTTCGCATTTTTTGTGTCGGAAGTGAATTCCTTGAAGAGAGGGCTGAGGGTGATTTCTTCGTCAGAGTCGCTTCCAAAGGTGATAACTTGCAATCCCTTGGTGTCGACTATGTGACAGTTGCCAGCAGCTCTTTTGTGCTCATCTGTCGTACTTTTCTGTTCCCGACGAGCCTTGCGCTTCACTCGTTGAACGTGTTGTCGGTGGGCAGCATATCCCTGTGCACTCCTCGATAGGGTGTGCAATCCTCTGATGGTATAAGCAGAAGTTAGGATGTATGTCCGCTTTATCAAGATGTATACCGCCTAGAGAATTTCCTCTGAAAGAGGGCAACTTCATTCCTGTTGACAGGGCCCTAGCGAATCGTTTCCTTACTTTAAGCTTGCTTTTGCTGGCGATAGGGATGCTTCGATCCGGTTAGGGTGCCTCGACCTTTTCATCCAGTCGTCGGTGTTTGGCTTTTTTGAATATAGCCAGTTCGTGCTCTCGATTGGCTTTGCTTTTCTGACGGGCTTCGTTCAGTAGCAAGTCAATCATCTTGTCAGACGGTTTCAAGGGTTTTGGTTTTGATCCTGCCCCCAGCTTTTTATGCTGTCCTCTATCGCCGAGTGAGCTTCTTTGGTAGTTAACGCCGAGTGAGAGATCATGTGGCAACTTGTACATAGTCCTCAGATTTTTCTGACGAGTCATCCCCGTCGTTATTGTCGTTATCTCCGCTCTCAAGGATATTGTTAAGAAATTCTTGGAGTGTGACCGGGGTTCGCGACTTCTGGTTATATTCCTCCAGCACGTCAATATGCTTTTACAGATCCTTGCGCTTGTCATCAAACTGCGTGGGCTTTTTGGTCTTCTTCTTTTTCTTCGAAGACTTTGATGGCTGGGCATGATTGTTTTGTCCACCATCACTATTAACTCCCAATGTTGGGCGTGGTTTCAGCATCCCCTCGATAATCTCCGGAACTAGCGGGATTTTACACCTGATCGCCGGGCATGTTTGAAGATCTTTCAGTATTCTTTTAGCTTTTGCCGAAAGAACGACTTCCCATGGAGCTTCCTCTATAAAAGAGCATGATGCCCCCGGTGTGTCTACCCTTTTAGGAGTGTGCTGTTGTGGCGGATTCACCTTCCAGTTTTCAGATAGCGCGAACTTGCCCTGTTGGTTTTGGTCTTCAACCTAATTTTTGAAGACGTAGCAGTCTTTGATTGGATAGCCCAATACTCGATGGTAGGGACAATAATTGGGATCGCTGACGTCGTTCGGTCGCGTTGGGTGTCTCGACTCCGGTAGAGTGATGAGCCCATTGCGCACTGTCAGTTCAAACAGTTTTCTTGTTTTATCCCGGGAAAACGAGTAAGGACGTCTCAACTTCTCATCGAGGGATTGCCGCTTGTTGCTTTGGCGAACAACTGGTCTCGGGCCACTCGGTTGTTGTTGAGCGTTGGCGACGAAGGTTTCTTTCCCTTTGCCCTTTTCGTTTCGAGGATCCATCTTCGAGGAAGACGGTCTATGGCCCATCTGATCCATTTGGGCCAGTTTGTCAAACAAGGCCTGGAAAGTAGTCGTCTTGAAAAACATCATGAACTGCGAAATGGTCGCCTGCAGATCAAGAGTACCCACGAACATGCCTATAGCTGGTGCTTCCTCGATGCGCTGCTCGCACTTCGACCATAGATTCCGCCATCGTATCGCGTATTGCACCCATGTTTCGTCTGGCTTCACTCCGGTGTTAATTAACGCGGTGATCGGGGTGCGCTCGCTAGCGCTCGCGAAACGTTGGGTGAACAGCAATTCCATCTCCGTAAAAGTTTTGACGGAGTCGTTGGGAAGCTCCGAATACCACTCAAAGGCCGTTTCCGCCAAGCTGCCGACGAATTGGCGAAGCAGTAGCTTATCATCTCCTCCAGTGTTGTCGCAGAGAGCCCTGAACTGAGCGACATGTTGATGGGGATTGCCTGTCCCCTTGTATACGTGAAACTTAGGAATCGTGTATCCTGGTGGATACTTGATCTGATCGTACCATCCTGGATATGGTCGCCCAGTTCTAACGACTTGGCCGTTTGCTTCATTCGCTTGATCAGCTCGTATTTATTGAGCTATATAATCATCGAACATGGCTTTGGAGATGGTCTCCTCCTTGGCTGCTAACAGAGCCGGTAGAGGATTTGATGTCTCTCCTCTATCATCTTCAATATTACCGGAGGATCTTCGGCTGGAGGGTCCGGCTGGATCATCATGCCCACCATATCTTAGAACAGAAGGGCCATTTGTTTTATATTGGCCGCTTGTTCTGCGGCTTCTTTGTCCTTCTTCTCAAGCATTCTCCGAAGGAATTCAGCATCAGTTTCCTGCTCACGGCGCTGCTCCGAGGATGTCTCCGGGCTTGCTTTCGGTCCCGTAAGTGCGGCCATAGCTGTTAGCATTTCTTGGAGATTTTTTTGTCGTTGCTCCTGAGCCTTGGTCACTGATCGTGTAAGCGGTCGATGACCTCTGGAGATACGGCTATCCTCTTTTCCGGATGCTATATAGATGGTATGTAGCACTATGCCCCCAGACTTAGGGCGTTTGGGTTCAGTGGTCTTCCGACTCGTTGCAGACTCAGGGATTTTCTCCGGCCTTCTCCTCTTATGGGCGGTCGAAGTTGAGAGGGGCGTTGCAGTAGGCACCCAAGTAGCCGTTGCCTTCTGTGGTTTGACAGGGTGGTTCTCTTCTTGCCAAACCTTCATCTTTTTCTGTCGGCGAGGATAGTCTTGATCTATCACGGAGTCCTGGACCTATCGCCAAACTTTATAAATTTTAGAGGACAGCCGCTGAGGGGGCTGTTCTAGCTTCACCTTTATAGCATTCTCCATGGGTGAAGGAGATCTCTTTAGCACGGCAGTCAGTGAATTTTTGCGGACCCTCCTGAGTGGTTCAAAACCGTTCCCAGTTAGAATAGCAGCATCAATATCTACCGTTGGAGCCGGCGGAGTCAGTCCAGATGGTGATTTGCCCCCAGCTTTCCTCACGCGGCGCCAGTGACGACGTCGAGTATATCGAGCTATTGGGATTGTCTCAGCAGTAGGGATGACTTCCTCATGCCTCCTGTTTTGGCGAAGGGTTGTCGCCGGCGTCAGCCTCTTGAAGACCGATATCCGTTGAGAAGCAATGTCCAATCTGTCAAAGACAAACCTCTGGGCAGGTGAAGTAGCCTTGACGATTTCGCCAGGAGCGGGAGCCGGAACGGCCATCCTTGTGAAGACTGACTTCTTGGTAGAAGAAGTCTCTCTGATAATTTCGTCCGCTTGAGCCGGGATGGATATTCGTTTTGGGATGGCTGCTTCAGGTATCGCGGGCTTGTTGGTGTTCTGACCCAGTCTGTTGAAAACTGAGGCAGTGGAGTTGGGCGACCCGTTAAAAGGGGCCGCAGCAGTGGTAAGTCGATCAAAGACCGACTTCTTTGGGGCTTCTTACGATAGCAGTGGGGCATTGAAGCTCATCGGTGGGATCATGGTCCCAAAGAACAGCCCAGTGGTGGCCTGAGTTACTTGCTTCACCGGCATCTTGAACAGAGAGGCCGCTTGGGGCCCGTAAGTTACTCCTCCGGACGGGACGGAGCGAGAGTTGCAGCTGCAGCTGGAACATTTTATGCAGGGAGAAGCCATTGATCTTTCGTTTTCTGCACCGAGCAAGACACCAAATCTTAGTACCTCGAACCCAAGGGCAACCATAGCAAACTGCGATTCGTTCGCGAACACGACACACAAAGTGTGGAGTGGAAAGAGAAAAAGGTCCCACCGGGCATGCCAGAATCTATTCCCCGCCGAAACACAGAGACGCGACCGCGCAGGTCCGTCTTGCCTGAATTTCGGGGCAGATGCTAATTGGTGCTATCCGTCCACCTCTCTGAAGATGCCAAGTTGATTTATGACACCATGTATCGAAGGTTTAAACGGATACGGCCGATGTAGCAGACTTCGTTAGATTCCTCCTCATTTGAGGTGTTTTTGATTGTGGGGACGCTCTTCCCTGCAGGCGCAAGCCCCTGCAGTTAATTACGCTACCGCATCGCAGTAACCACCTTCTCCTTCTTTAGATGGTCACTTCGTGTCGTGAGTGTTTATTTTGTTTTTGGTTGCGCTTGGATTGTATACGGAGACTAATTTATGTTGTCGCCCGTAGGGCGTGGATTAGTCCAAATCCGTATCTTCTTAGATTTGGGTTTGGAGGTTGGGTTTAAGGTTACGTTAGTCTCATTTGGGACTAAGATCAACTTAAACGTATGTTAAGGATACGTTAGTCTAATTTTAGACTAAGATCAACTTAACAGTTTGTTAAGGACACGTTAGTCTAATTTTAGGCTAAGGTCAACTTAACCATTATTTAAGGATACGTTATTCTAATTTTAGACTAAGATATACTTAACAGGATTATTTAGATCCAACAAAAGAGCATTTGGGCTCTATTGTTTAGTTTAGGGACATTGCGGTCGATTACCAGTTTAAGGACATGGTGGTCCAATGTTAGTTTAAGGACATCTCGGTCCAAGGTTAAGGACATCATAGTCCGTGAGT
Organism: Agapanthus africanus; assembly: GCA_030015575.1. Taxonomy (NCBI): domain Eukaryota; kingdom Viridiplantae; phylum Streptophyta; class Magnoliopsida; order Asparagales; family Amaryllidaceae; genus Agapanthus; species Agapanthus africanus. The sequence goes on along the minus strand of CM057338.1, from coordinate 106,701,292 downwards.
TTAAAGATATCACAGTCAAGGTTAAGGACATCATAGTCCGTGAGTTTAAAGACGTCACAGTCAAGGTTAAGGACGTCATAGTCCGTGAGTTTATAGACCTCACAGTCAAGGTTAAGGACATCATAGTCCGTGAGTTTAAAGACCTCACAGTCCAGGTTAAGGACGTCATAGTCCGTGAGTTTTAAAGGACCCCACAGTCCGTAGAATATTTGGTTGTCGGGACCCATCATCTCTCTGAAGACGTTGAAGGATTACAACGACAAATATCAGAGGAGTAAAGAGATGTACCCTCGAACCGATGTGGGTTGAGAGACCTGTAGTCCAATTGGGACTAAGATCTGTAATTTATGAGCATATGAACTCAATTAATCTGAATTGAGGACTTATGACCAATTTGGGCTAAGTCCACTCAATTACAATATTCAACATTTGTTTTTGGAGTTGTTAGATGTTCGTTTGAGCCCAATCCCTTTAAAAATGCTAAGCATTGGTTTAGTCCCTGACAATGCTTTGTCTTTAATTGAATGCTGTGCATTTATCATAGCTCTATGCTTATTCAAAGAACAGTTTATGTTCTGTCCAAGCGTACATGAAAGTATGTGGTGCACTTGGCACCAGCGCCAGATATGAAGCGCTAATGCGCTTGGCGCTTTGCGCTAAATGAAGAGCGCTGTTGCGCTTAGCGCTTTGCGTTAGATGTGGAGCGCTAATACGCTTTTAGTTGAAGCGTTGAGGCGTTTGGCGCTGATGCCATATAATGAGCGCAGAGCGCTCTTAGTGATGCAGCGCACACGTGAGGAGCACGTGGCACGCTTAGCACTGAGCGCTAGCCAATGAGCGCAGTGCGCTGTGTTTGAAGCGCTATGGAACTGCAGCGCTTTGCGCTCGGTGAAGAGTACTAAGGCACTTTTGAATTAGGAGCGCTAAGGCACTTATTAGATTAGGAGCGCTAAGACTCTTCTTAGGTTAACTTTGCGCTCTGCAGATTATCTGTTCTTTGATAAGAGACTTTGTCTCAAAATTCTAAGAACAAAGTTCTTAGTTCATAGGAGATGTTTCAATCGTTTTTTGATGAAAGGCTTTGCCTTTATGGATCTGTGATTCTAAGAGAATTGAATAATTCTCCCCCCTTTAATAATGAGATATTCATAATCTCTTTTGTGAAAGACAACTTTGTCTTATAGATTTATGATCTATGAAAGAAGTAAGTACTTCTGATTATATTAAGACGATTTCGTATTTCTAATCTTTTTATCTTGAAAAAGAATTATCTTCCTTTGCCGATAGCTTCTTCTTCTTCTTGAGATTTTCTCAAAGTTTATGAGGGGGTTCCTCTGTACGAGACTTGAAGTCTTAGGTCCTTTATATAGGGGAGGCTGATTTGTTGAATCAGTTAAAGAGATTTATTCTCTAATTAATTTGGGAATTTCCCCACCGTCGGATCTTTGATCCAAGGGCTTCTGGTTTACAGAGGATAATCTTCTTGTTTTAACAAGATTGAGAAATCTTTCCTCCTTACAGAATTTGTTCTGTATTTTAGTGATTTTTAATCACCATTGGATTATTGATCCAACGGTGTTCCAAATTCAGGGCACAATATTTTCTGTTTGGAAAGATTCAACAGAATTTCATTTTTGTTAATTGATGATTTAATCATATCTGTTGGATATTTGATCCAACGGTAAGGAACATTTAATTCCAGCGCTAGCGCTTACGCGCTCTGCCCATGGTGTGCTACTTTGAGCGCAGCGCTCTTTGTGCTAGCGCACTCGTGCTTTGCACGTGGTGCGCTAGTCAAAGTCTTTGACTCTCAGCGCTGGCGCTCTTGGCGTTAGTGCTTTATGAAGCGCAGCTTTATTTTGAATTTCAGGACTTGAACAGAGCTTTGCTCTGATTAAGGGAAATATTTGCTCATAACTTTTGATCCCGGATGAATTATGAGGCCCATAATATATCAAATCGAAGGATTTTTCGAGACACTTTTGATACCATCAGAATTTAGCTGTTTATCATTCGAGAGTTTGCCAAAAGACAGCCCGGAAAATACTGGTTCATAATTTCTTAAGCGTATCGCTGCCATTTGATACTTTGGGCTCTTTTGCGCCGAAATTTTTGGCAGGAACAAATGCCCCCACTATTTTACCCACGTAAGTATATACGTGGGTGAAGTAGTGCAGAGTAATTCATAGCGTATGACCAGTTTCGGGTTGGTATATAACTTTCAGAATCTTGATCTGAGAAGATAACGAGCGGACACAAGCGTCGTCATTTATGATTGACTCAAATATCGACTCTTAAGGGATATAGTTCCAAACCCTCAGCCCCCATGAGCTGCACCCTTCTATTTCTTTATGTCTTACTCTGGCGTGACATAGTTTATATGCTCATGAATAATTTCTCCGTTTCAGTGGCAATGTAGCTTTGGCAAGTATGGCCCAAAGATGGTAGATAACAGTTCATCTTGAACTATTTATAGGGTAGTGATGGCTTAGGAAACAGGGTTAGGATCTGTTGCCTAAGACTTTCGAACTTTATGTGCCGTGAGGGTCTCATAAAGACTTTTCTCCCTACGAGTCATGAGGATCTTGTTGGTGTCTTTTCCCCTTAGGAGTCATGAGAACTCCTAAGTGTGTTTTCTCTTGAGAATCGTAAGGATCCCACAAGAGAATTTTCTTTATGTGTAGGGACACTAATTTCCCCGCAAATTGAGACAAATCGAGAGCCCTCCTCATGAGGCCACCGAGTAGCTTTCTGCTCTGTCCATCCGCAGTTGGTAGCTTTCTGCCCAACTACGCTGTGGATCCAAAGCCCTCCTCATGAGGCTATCGAGTAGCTTTTTGCTTTGTCCATCCGCAGTGGGTAGCTTCCTGCCCAACTACGCTGTGGATCCAAAGCCCTCCTTACGAGCCCACCGAGTAGCTTCCTGCTTGGTCCATCCGCAGTGGGTAGCTTCCTGCCCAACTACGCTGTAGATCAAAATCTCTATTCATGAGGCCACCGAGTAGCTTCCTGCTCGGTCCATCCGCAGCGGGTAGCTTCCTGCCGAACAACGCTGTGGATCAAATGCCCTCGTCCCGAGGCCACCGAGTAGCTTCCTTCTCGGTCCATCTGCAACAGGTAGCTTCCTTCCCAACAATACTGTGGATCAAAAGCCTTCGTCCCGAGGCCACCGAGTAGCTTCCTTCTCAGTCCTTCTACGGCGGGTAGCTTCCTGCCCAACAACGCTGTGGATCAAAAGCCATCGTCCTGAGGCTACCGAATAGCTTCCTGTTCGGTCCATTTGCGGTGGATAGTTTCCTGCCTAACTACATTGTGGATCAAAAGCCCTCCTCATGAGGCCACCGAGTAGCTTCCTACTCGGTCCATCCGCAGAGGCTGACTTCCTGCCCAACTATGCTGTGGATCCAAAGCCCTCGTCATGAGGTCACCGAGTAGCTTCCTGCTCAGTCCATCAGCAGTGGGTAGCTTCCTGCCCAACTACGCTGTGGATCCAAAGCCCTCCTCACGAGTCCACCGAGTAGCTTCCTGATCGGTCCATCCACAGTGGGTAGATTCCTGCCCAACTACGCTATGGATCAAAAGCCCTCCTCACAAGGCTGCCGAGTAGCTTCCTGCTCAGTCCATCCGCAGTGGGTAGCTTTCTGCCCAACAACGCCGTGGATCAAAAGCCCTCCTCATGAGGCCGCCAAGTAGCTTCCTGCTCTATCCATCGGCAGCGGGTAGCTTCCTGCCCAACAAGGTTGTGGATCAAAAGCCCTCATCATGAGGCCCCCGAGTATCTTCCTGCTCGGTCCATCCGCAACGGATAGTTTCCTGCCCAACAACGCTGTAGATCCAAAAGCCCTCGTCATGAGGCCGCCGAGTAGCTTCCTGCTCGATCCATCCATAGCAGGTAGCTTCCTGTCTAACAACACTGTGGATCTAAGGCCCTCGAAGTCGAGGCGACCGAGTAGCTTCCTGCTCGGTCCATCTACAGCAGATAGATTTCTTTCCTACAAAGAAGCGGATCATTGAGCCCTCCTCACGAGGCCGCCGAGCGGATTCCTACTTAGCCCATTAATCAGTTCATAATCGACGCGCAATCGCCACCTTAACTCCGGGTAAAGGGAGGATACCGACCTTCCTACACTTGGTTGTCGTTCAAGGGAGGATACCGACCTTCCTACACTTGGCCATCGTTCGACTCTACTCGACGCGCGATCACCATCTCGATTCTGGGGGAAGGGAGGATACCGACCTTCCTACACTTGGCTATCATTCGACTCTACACGATGAACGGTCGACAAGAATAGGAAGGGTGGACACCGGCCTATCACTTACAAGATAGAGATACTTACGAGCTAAAATACTTGCAGAATGAAGATTCAAACAAAAGTATATGAGCTAAAGTACTTACGCAGCGAGCAGACATTTGGGCAAGAGAAAAATGTGTACTTTATTTATAATCAAAAATAAATACAAGATATTTTAGGCTCCTCAGCCTTACAAAAAATGCATGAAGGCTTACAAAATTTTGAAAAGAAAAAAAACCCTAAGGAAGGAAAGCTTAGCCCGCCCGCTCGGGGAGGATCTCGTCCTGCTCGACGCCAGCATCAGGGGCCAAAACCGCGACCTCGGGGTCGGCGCTTCCACCGGCAGCCTCACCCTCAACGGCGACCTCGGCAACTTCCCCCTGCGGCGCTTCCTCGGTTAAGAAGTACTTGGCGCGGAGCTCGCTGTCATTAAACCCCGGCATGGACTCCTTGATAGCGTCAAGGGTGCTGTGTCACACGACGGCCGTGGACTCGGCGAGTTCGGCGTAAAATTGGTCGAACGCCTTATACCCCTCCATGGTCTTCGCTGCCCGGCTCTCGGCGAGCTTCACCGCATCTATGACCACCCGGACATGCCTCTTGAGGGCGTCACTCAACTTCTTCAGCGTGTTGTAGAGGCGGTTCACCTCCTCCGACTTGGCTTGGACAGCCCGGTTGGACTCATCCAGGAGCCGATGAGACTCTTTCAGCTTGGAGTTCGTCAACCCCTCAGCAACCAGTCGAGTGTCGAGGAGAGCCGCTTTCTCCTCTGCCTGCCGCAGTTAGAGGCGGAGTTCCTCCTCCCGCGAGGAGGATTCGCCCGCTTTTTTCATGGCCGGGGCTACCTCCTCGGATTCCATGGTGACGAGGATAGTGCATGTCACGCCCTGCTTCCCAAAATACGGAATACGAGGGGTTGACAAGGCCAGCTATGCTCCTACGGTCAAGGAATATCCTGCCGTAGTCACACTTCGGCTTTTGGCATTACGTAGTAATCAGTAATCGATGCACAGGTAATGAGAAAAGTAGTCACTACTCTAACAAAAGGATATAAGATATACTAGATATGGATTAAGAGAAAGATAGCTCTGGCGTCGCTGCTCTAGATATCCGCAATATCCTCGAGGTACGTCAGGTCCTGATCCAAGCTAAGTCCACTTCTCACTCTGAGCATGCATACTCAGATCGTCATAGCAACACAATAGCAATATATATATATATATAAACATATGTAAACACGTGCAATGATGATGAATATGAAACAGTAAACATGGAGTGATGACATGAGCATGAAATAATCGGTACAGGTAAACAGTAAAGCAGGTATATCGAATCAGTAATCAATGCATGTCCATGTCACTAAACCTATCAGTCTCTAAGTCTCATTGTCCAGGTCGCTAAACCTATCGTCGGTCCAAGTATGAGCGTCAACCACGCAGGAGTATCCCCAATCCAAGGGTAGGGCCCCAGGGGCAAGGGAACACGGGCCCGAAACACGCTCTCTAATAATCAGTAATATCACCCATATGACTCTCAAAATCGCTGTATATGCCAGCAATGGGACTCCCGAGATTCCGTTGAACTCACACTCAAACTACCCCACACCCACAGTCTGCATCAAATACCTACCATAAACCTAAATATTAGTCGGTCCATGACAAGTCTACGCGAGAACTGGAGACAGGATTTCCATCAAGCATGCATCGACTGGTACCCAAGATAAATGGGCAGTGTTTGACACCTTACCTATGACACTAATATAAGTGCTCCATAATTGTCTCATTCCAGTTATAGTTACACTTATATACATCCCATAGACGTCGACAATACAATAAATTAACTGGGTCCGCTGATTGTGTACAAGTACGTGTCACTTCACTTATTCATTCACGTTTTAGCACTAACGTACTTGCCACAATCTAATCACTAATATCTATCACTGGATAATGTACACGATCACTAGGTTATCATTGCTTTTTGACCACTATTCAAATGAGGATATAACCGCTACATGATACGATGAGAATGCAAGTAATTATAATACGAATAAAACAAAGCAGCCAGTGTCATACCACTTGCAAAATTTACTATAAATCATACGTGCAGAATTAAGCAAAACAATATAAAAGGGGTAAACGGTAGGTTTAATTATCTGTCCATCAAAATTAGTTTTGTGTCAATAGGGTTTCAGGTTCGCTAGTTATGGTCATTTTATTTTAAGTGTTCACTGATGGAAATCCAAAAGATGGGGAGATCGATAGTGATGTTAATCAAAGGATCCAAGCTGGTTGGTTGAAATGGAGGAGTGCAACAGGGATTTTGTATGATCATAACTTTCCGTTAAAATTGAAAGGGAAGTTTTATCGTAGCGCTATTCAGCCTTGTTTACCCTAATCAGAGCAAAGCTCTATTCAAATTTCAAATTTTAAAATGAAACAGCGCTTCATAACAGCGCCAACGCTGAGAGTCAAAAACTCTGAGGCAGCGCTCACGTGCAAAACATATAGCGCTAGAGCTAAGAGCGCTGCAGCGCACCACGTGCAAAGCACGTAAGTGCTAGCGCTGAGTGCGTTGCACTCTAAGCAGCGCACCACGTGCAAAGTACGAGAGCGCTAGCGTTGGAACTAAATGTTCCCAACTGTCGGATCAAAGATCCAACGAACATGATTAAAAATCATCGATTGACCAGAATAAAATTCTATTGAGGAAACATTCCTCAGAATCTTTCCAAACAGGAAAGATTGTGCTCTGTAAATCAGAGCACTGTTGGATCAAAGATCCAATGGTGATTAAAATCACCAAGATACAGAATAAATTTTGTATGGGGAAAGATTTCCCAATCTTGTTAAAAAACAAGAAGATTGCCTTCTGTAAATCAGAAGCCCTTGGATCAAAGATCCAACGGGGGAAATATCCTCAAATCAATTAGAGAAAAGATCTCTTCAACTGATTCAACAAATTAGCTTGCCCTATATAAAGGCCCCAAGACTTCAAGTCTCAGAGAGAGGAACCCCCTCATAAACTTTGAGAAATTTCAAAGACAAAGAGCAAGCTCTCAGAAGAAGAAAATTTTCTTCAAGATAAAAAAAACAGAGAGAAGAAATCATCTCATATAAAAAGAAGAATTTACTTCTTTTCTAAGATCATAGATCTATAAAACCAAGGTCCTTCACAACAGAGATCAAAGTATCTCATCATAAAAAATAAGGGGAAGAATTTAATCTTTTTCAGATCATAGATCTATAAGACAAATTGTCTTTCAGATATTATAACATCTCATCATTATAAAAAAGAGGGGAGAATAATTCAATTCTCTTAGGATCATAGATCCATAAAGGCAAAGCCTTTCACCAAAACATAAAAGATTGAAAAATCTCCTATAAAATAAGAACTTTGTTCTTAGATCTATGAGACAAAGTCTCTTATAAAAGAAAATTTAATTCTCAGAGCGCAGAACTGCCTAATAAAAGAGCCTTAGCGCTCCAAGTTTAAAGAAGCGCATCAGCGCTCCAAATCTAGCGCACAGCGCTGCAGAGCCTTAGCGCTCTAAGTTTAAAGAAGCGCATTGGTTGGCGAACAGCGCCAAGCGCGCCCGTGCTTCTCACGTGTGCGCTACATAAACAGAAGCGCAATGCGTTCATTGATTGGCGCTCAGCGCCAAGCGCACCACGTGCTCTTCACGTGTACGCTACTTCGCCAGAAGCGCAATACGCTCATTAATTGGCGCTCAACGCCAAGCGCACCACGTGCTCCTCACGTGTGCGCTACTTGACAAAAGCGCTCTGCGCCCATTGACTGGCGCTCAGCGCCAGTCGCGCCACGTGCTCCTCACGTGTGCGTTGAAAGAACATAAATTGTTCTTTAAATAATGAAGCCCCAGAGCTATGATGAGTGCCCGCACTCAATAAAAGATAAAAAGATTGTCAGAGCCCAAACCAATGCTCGGCATTGTTAAATGTCTAACATATTAATTAAATGATCCGAGCCCAAAGTGGCCACAGATCCCTAATTCAGATCAATTGAGCCTATATGCTCACAAATTTTTGATCTTAGTCCCAAATTAGACTACAGATCTCCCAACAAATATTGGTTCAAGGGTACATCTTTTCACTCCTCTGATTTTTGTCATTATAATCTTTCAACGTCTTCAGAGAGGTGACGGGCCCCGACAACCAGAAGTTCCACGGACTGTGGGGTCCTTAAACTCATGGACTATGATGTTCTTAAATTTTACAGACTATGATGTCTCTAAACTACCATGGACTGTGGGGTCCTTAAACTCATGGACTGTGATGTCCTTAAACTTTACAGACTATGACGTCTTTAAACTGGACCGCAAAGTCCCTAAACTAAAACAATAGAGCCCAAATGCTCTTTTGTTGGATCTAAATGATCTTGTTAAGTTGATCCTAGTCTAAAATTAGACTAACGTATCCTTAACAAACGTTTAAGTTGATCTTAGTATCAAATGAGACTAACGTATCCTTAAACCCAAACCAAAACCCAAATCTAAGAAAATACGGATTTGGACTAATCCACGCCCTACGGGCGACAACATAAATTAGTCTCCATATACAATCCATAGGCAACCAAAAATAAAACAAACATACACGACACGAACTGACCATCTGGAGAAGGAGAAAGTGGTTACCGCGATGCGGTAGCGTAATTAACTGGAGGGGCTTGCGCCTGCAGGGAAGAGCATCCCCATAATAAAAAACCCCTCAAATGAGGGGGAATCTGACGAAGTTTGCTACAACGGCCGCATCCGTCTAAACCTCTGATATACGGTGCCATAAATCAACTTGGTATCTTCGGAGAGGTGGACGGATAAAACCAAATAGTATCTGCCCCCAAATTCAGGCAAGACGAACCTATGCGGTCGCGTCTCTGTGTTCGGAGGATAACAGATTCTGGCACGCCCGGTGGGACCTTTTCCGCTTTCCACTCCACACTTCGTGTGTCGTGTTTCGCGAACAAATCGCGGTTTGCAATGGTTGCCCCTGGATTTGAGGTACTAAGATTTGGTGTCTTGCTCCCGTGCAGATCAATGGCTTCTAACTGCACAAACTGCAACAACTGCAACAACTCTCACTCTGTCCTCGCCGGAGGAGTGACCTATGGGCTTTAAGCGGCCTCCCTTTTTACTATGCCGGTGGAACAAGTGACCCAAACCACCACTGGGCTATTCTTCGGGACCATGATCCCACCAATGAGCTTCAACGTTCAGATCCATCACAGGAAGCTGCGAAGAAGTCGGTCTTTGATCGGCTTGCAACCACCACGGCCCCTCTCAGCGGGTCGTCCAGCTCCAATGCCTCAGTCTTCGACAGGCTGGGTCAAACCTCAAGTGGGCCCGCAAAGAGGCTCGCAATACCAAATAAGGACACTCCAACTCCTGTTACAGTTGAGGTCGTCCAAGCTGCTCTCCCTACTCGAAGGTCGGGTTTCGACAGGTTGACCATTCCCTCTTAGTGGACGTCTGTCTTTGGCAGGCTGGCGCTAACAATAGGCTCTCATCAGAACAGGGGCATGGAAAAGCTGATCTAATAATGGAGGTGGTCCCGGCCGCTCGCCATGCTCGACGTCGCCACTGGCACCGAGTGAGGAAAGCTGGGGGTAGCTCCCCTTCCGGACTCACCCCACCAGCTCCAATGGTGGAAGTTGATACTATTGTTCCAACTGGGAACAACTTTGAACCACTTAGGAGGGTGCGCAAGAACTTTCCGACGGCCGTGCTGAAAAGATCTCCTCCATCAACGGAGAACACTACAAAGTTGAAACCAGAGCAGCCCTCTCAACGGCTGTCCTCTAAAATTCATAAAGTTTGGCGACATGTCCAAGACTCGGTGATCAACCAAGACTACTCCCGCCACCCGAAGAAGATGCAAGTTTGGCAACAGAAGGACCACCCTGTCATACAACATAAGGTGTCGTCTACTTGGTTGCCCGCCGCAACGGCCCCCTCAACTTCGACCGCTTACAAAAGAAGAAGGTCGGAGAAAACCCCCGTGTCTGCGATGAAAGGCACCGAACCTAAACGCCCCAAGTCTGGGGGCATGGCGGTGCACACTGTTTATATGGCATCCGGGAAAGAGGATAGCCGTATCTCTACGGGTCATCGACCACTCATCCGATCGGTAACAAAAGCTTAGGAGCAACAATAGAAGCTCCAGGAAATGTTAACACAGATGGCCGCACTCGCTGAGCCAAAAGAAAGTCCTGAGACGTCGTCAGAACATCGTCAAGAACAAGAAACCGATGCTGAGTTCCTACGCAGAATCCTCGAGAAGAAAGACAGAGAGGCCACGGAACAAGCATCCAACATAAAACGAATGGCGCTTTTATTCCAAGATATGGTCGGGATGATGATACAGCCGGATCCTTCAGCTGAAGACCCTCCGATTGTTCTTGAAGACGACAGAGGGGAGACATCGAACCGTCTTCCGGTTCTATCAACAGCTAAAGAGGAGACGATCTCCAAAGCCGTCCTGGATGATTATATAGCTCAACAGATACGAGGTCATCAGGCGAACGAAGCGGCCGGCCAAATTGTTAAGACTGGACGACCCTATCCGGGTTGGTACGATCAAATAAATTACTCGCCAGGATATATGATTGTTAAGAATTCTTGATGTGTAGTATAAAATTGTAAAGAAATCACAACCAAAAATTATTTGACCGCAATCAACTACGGTGTCGGATGTAGATTGTAAGTGAGTGCGGATCGTCCACAGGGAAAGTGTAATCGTTCGTCTTTTGAATTAGATGAGTCGAAACTTTAAAGAAAAGAAAACAAACAATTCATGATTTGAAATTGAAGTTCAAGAATGAGAAAAATCTAGATCTAAGAAAGCATTAAAAGATAGAATCAAGAATTGATCGTTTGTTGATTTTTCCAAACCAAATCTCAAGAATCGAAATAAGGCTCGTAGGAATCGATCGGATCTATAGACGTGATGTAATCTTAGAATTACGTATTCTTATCCTTCGATGAATTGACACTAGATCGATGATGATCGATGAGAATTAGAGACTTCTTGTGAAACTAGGGTTTCATCTTATCTCTTGTTCTTTCATTGATATCATTCATATTCTAGCCTCTAGTAAATTCAAGAAACGATCGTAGATCCCTAATTTCGAGCGATCACAATAAAGAAAGTATCGCTACGAAACTAGGTCATCGATTCTTGAACTGGCTAGGGTTTACAAAACTCATAGGACTTAAAAATCGTATTAAGATTTGTTACATCATCATTCTACAATCATCTCGACTCCTTTACGAGCGGAGTTTTACTCAAACATCACAACAAGAACAACAATTACAAATTGAGATCTAATCATGATGCAAGAATTAAAAGAAAGCAAGATTAAAGAATTTCACCTTTTATTTATATCAACAATTTCATTACATTCACTCAAGAACTACAAGAGGAAGAATTCGATCGTCGACTTGGCTTCGCTCGTCTCCGTGGATCGCGGATCGGCTTGGATCACTTGCCCGATTGAAGATCGGCTCGGCTCCTAAAAGGTTGAAGGCTTCTCGCTTGATTTGGTACTCAAGATCTTGGATTTGGAGTGGAATTAGAGTTAGGGTTTCGCACAAGCCTTGTCACTAGACTTGTGGAAGAAGATGATGTAAGAGGGAATTTTAGGAATATTAAAGTTTTTTTTCAACCCTTAGATCTAGGCTTCTATTTATAGATAACTAACCCTAGATCTAGGATTTCAAATTCTAAGTTTCCCTCCAAAAGTTTGTTGAGAGAATTCAAATTTCCCTCCAAAAGTTAGTTAGGGGAGAAGCTTCTAGATGTAATTAGTTAGGAGGAGCTTCTAGAAGAGGATTAATTAGGAGCTTAATTAGGATTAGTCTTCCTTAATCATCTTTGCTGATCTGGTAGTAGCTTCGAGGGTATTCTGGAACTTTACATATCAGATAGTAATGTGGGCCCAGAGAAAGGAATTATGCACTGAAATTCATCTGCTGACGTGGCCAAACAGCCGCGGTTCCGCGGCCCAAGTAGGTTCATGCCGCGGATCCGCGGCTGCTTGTGGGCTTTGGAGTTTGTTCTTTCTGTTGCTTCTTGGTCCTGAGTTGTGGGCCTTTATGTGATATATAGAATTATCTAATTCCTTCTGCATTGCTACCAGATCTGAAATGATTGAATTGGCGTAATGTTGATCAGCTCTTTGGTTTTTCTTCCGTATTTTCCTGCACAGACTCAAGACAAGTGTTGCGCAAATACAGAAATGATGCGATGCCATGAAATGCGGTTAATTTCCTTTAAAGTGTCGATTTAAAAGTCTAACACATGCAATCTCATATTTTGTGACAGATTTGCTAATATGTAGAATATGAATGCCGAACACTTCTAAATGTATGCAAATGTTAAGGAAATTGCCGGCTAAAATATACAATATTTTCGACTGATCAAATACCCCCAAACTTAATTTCGATCGTCTCGAGCGAATGTTTTATTAAAAAGAGAAGGAGAAAATAAAGAAAGAGAAAAACTAACTAGCACACTTTCGTAGGCAACACGATTGCACTGAGCACGTGCAACAAGCCTTTAAACCTCTAGGTGTCCCTAGTAGGAGGAGTGTTGTCTCCTGAGGGTTTTCAGCGGATTGCACCCACAAAATCCAATAATAAAAGCAAGATCATGAATATTACATTTAAAGAAGAGAATTGTAAAAGAAAAGCTTTGAAAATTAGGGTTTCCAACTAAGCTAGCTTTTCGGTTGTCATGAGCCCTATCTTAATGGTCATGAAAAAATGTTAGAAATCACGTCCTCCCTCAATAAAACATCGTCTTATTCTTCATTCCTATCTTTATTCCAAACATCGATCATATCACCCTGCGTGTGTGTAAAGACATCCCTACACCCGGAGAATTCAATTCAAGCTATCATACTCTTGCCCATCAGCCTCAGTACTTTTTAATCAATGAATATTTAGACGAAATTGCTCACACACTTTCATGCGACCGTTAATACTTCTTGAGGTACTAACCGACCGATTACTTATGTGCTTGCTTATTTGGTGTATTTTCCTCGTCTTGCACCACCTCAGACATAGCAGTGACTCCCAGACCAGTTGGCCTTAGGGCACTAGGTGAAGAAGCACCCTCGCTATATATTTTTTATTTCCCTTGGTGATAACAAAACCAGTGTCCATTTTTCTCACCATTTTTTTTTTATACATCGGCTTTAAGACAAGAGCATCTCAAGGTATCCTCTACTATCCCAGGCTTCAAGACGTGTGTAAGTGCGAATAGCAGGGTATCAACGTTCAAAATGTTTGGCTTCCAGAATAGAAACTATTTTTCAGACTTATTTTTATCCTCAGATTAGTGACGTCTTTCATCTTACTAACCTTTGGGACAACGGCTCATAACTACTTATTACTAGTTCGTATAAGAAAACTTCTATTTTTCTTAGTTTTCTTAAATTTTTCTAATCTCATGGATGTAATTTTTCACTATCTAAACTTTTATTATCTTATTTATGTACAAAAAATATTTTTATAGTTTTGAAATTTTTTAAATTTTTATAGGTTTTCAAAAAAAATGTTTTGTGCTTATGCAAATGATATGCAAATGATGCGAAAATAAGCACAAACCTCCCCCAAACTTGTTTTCAACAGTGTCCTCACTGTTGCCATCTGCTAAATCTCGAAAAACCTGTAAGCTTGGGAGGAATTTATTAGTGGGGGCAAAATATATAAGTGAAGAATCTCCCTCAAACTTATTTTTGGCTCAAAATTTTGTAAAAATTTCTTTTCAGGAGCCAGATAATGTGCCCCCCCAAACTTGAGTTATGCAATGTTAATCTTTTAAAATCATAAGTGGGGGTCAAAAATCATAGGTCGATGCCAAGCTTTGCAAAGACCAAATGTTAACACCAACCATTCAAAAATTTTATCAATGCAGTGCTCTGGTTGGTGGAAGAAGAAGAAGTGGGGAAAGGTTAAGTGGTGGAAGAGAGTGTGTGTGCGTCTCATATTGGAGAGACGATGCAGTGTATGTGATGGATTACTCGCATTCTTCTTACAGTTCAAAAGAAGGGGTGGAGGTTCAATTTCATTGATTGGGAGATGATTCATCTCAACACCCGTGTCATTCAAAAATGCGAGTTCATCAGCGAAGATCTCTTCAAAAGTTCCATCCATACCCCGAAACATAATGTCATTACAAAGTGCGGGGTGATCTACAGACTCTAAAAGCAGTTCATAATCAGTGTTATTTGTTGACCCGGACATCTCGGTGGAAGAGTCCGTATGTGTATGATACATAGTTGGGTCAAACATTAACATATGAAAAGAGTCAAGATCGATATCAGGAGGACATCAAATTCGCTGCTGTCGACCTCCATTAAGTCGACAGAACAGACCTGAGCAGTAGGTTCGGAGGGTACACTTCCCAACTTGTAAATGTTCAGCTCTATTGACCTATTCCCGAAAGATAGGGTCATAGAACCATTACGACAGTTGATTATTGCATTGGAAGTGGCCAAAAAGGGGCGACCTAAAATCACCGGAATTTGATTCCGTGGGTTCGCTACAGGCTGTGTATCAATTACAATAAAATCTACCGGGAATATAAATTCTCCGATTTTTATTAACACATCCTCCAGTTCACCCCTAGGTTTGGTGATTGATCGGTCAGCCATCTGGAGAGTGCAATTGGTTGGCTTCAACTCTCCGATCCCTAGTTGCTCATAAACAGAATATGGAAGCAAGTTAACACTAGCGCCAAGGTCTAGTAGAGCACGGTTGATGTGTTTCTCCCCAATAGAAACGGAAATAGTAGGATATCCTGGATCCTTACGTTTCCTCGGTAGTTGTTGGGGGAAAGCCGTGTCTATTGTTTTTTCCATAAAAATCTTCTTGGGCGCTTGAGTCTTCCTCTTCCTAGTGCACAAGTTCTTAAGAGTTTTTGCATAAGACGGAACTTGTTGGATGGCATCTAGGAGAGGGATGTTGGTGTTTACTTGCTTAAAAATGTTCATAATCTTCTCCATATGTGGACTCGGTGTGTTAGCCCTTAACCGATTAGGACAAGGTGCTTTAGCAATAAGCGCTGGGTCCATCATAGGAGAAGGAAGTGGGTGTGGAACCGATCCCAGAATAGAAGTGGGGATCGTCCGTGGAGGGGTAAAAGAGGTGGGCTGTAGTGGCGAGCTTTTTGGGAAACGAAGAATAGGCTCGGAAGAAGATGGTGGGGTAGAAGAACTGGGGTAAGAAGTGTGTGTGTGAGGAAAGGTCTCAGCCGGGGTGTTATTGATTGATTTTTCTGTATCATCAAACTCTTCCCCAACGTGATGGTCAAGCACTCTTCCAGATCTCAACGTGATCTCATCCACATGATGTGAATAGCCAGGATTGGGTAAAGGTTGAGCTGGAAGTTTCCCTTTCTCTCTTGCACTCATTTCGGCTTTTAGTTGTGCAATTTGTTCTTCCATCGATTTGATGTTATCATTTTGAGAGATAATGATCTTCATCACATTCTCGACGGAAGATTGCAAACTTGCCGTCCCTTGGATGGATTGTTTCATGAAAGTATCCAAGGTTTGTGCTAGTGCAGAGGTATTATCTGTACCGGTCAATTGCAAAGGACTAGACGGTGCAAAAGTGTTGGCCGGATTTTGGAAATTTTGTGCTTGAAAGGGGTGCTGACTCAATTGAAGTGGTGGCTGCTGTTGTGGTGGAGGGACCCTTTGGAAATGATTCGTGTTTGGAACCGTGTTTTGAAATTGTGATTGGTTCCAAGCAAAGTTAGGGTTATTCCTCCAACCCTAATCATATGTGGAGGAAGATGGATCGTTTCTAGGTCTTTGAAATGTGGCATTGGTATGCTCATGAACTTGAAACGGACATTCTTCCGTCAAGTGAGACGGATCAGAACAACAACCACATACAGTTTTGGATAGTGATATTTGACTTAGGGCGGCGGCTAAAAATTTATTTTCCATATTCTCGAGTTTCTTATTGATAGCTGCAATGTCAGCTTTAACTTCTATGGAAATATCATTGCCATCCCTAGATGATTGACTCACACCCTCCCACTGTAAAGATTTTTCAGCGAAATCTTCTAGAAAATTCCAGGCTTCCCCATCATCTTTGGTTATAAAGTTGCCTTGACACATGGATTCAAGGGTCTGTCTTGTGTAAGGAGTAATGCCCTCATAAATGATTCGGCACAATTCCCATCTCGGGATGCCGTGATGTGGACATTGGACTAACAGATCCTTGAAGCGGTCAAGACATTTTGAAAATGTTTCATTTGGAAGCTGGGTGAATTGATAGATTTCGCTGCGGACTCGAGCTGTCTTATGATGTGGGTAAAATTTCTTAAGGAATGCTTTGACGAATTCGTCCCAATTTGAAATGGAATGTGCGGTAGTGTTATAAAGCCACTTCTCGGCTAAATCGCACAAAGTGAATGGGAGAAGACGTAGACGGAAAGCATCCACAGAAAGCTGTGAAGTACCCATCATTGCGCATACATTTTCAAATTTCGTGATAAACACGTATGCATCTTCAGACTCGAGACCGTGAAATTTTGGTAGAAAGTTGATGTATTGGGGTTTTATTTGAAAATTTTCCCCGTTGGCTGGTGGAATGGAAAGACAAGTGGAAAGTGGACCTCGTGTAGGATAGCATCTCTCTTGGAGAGAAATGCGAGGTGGATTCTGCGCACCAACGGACGGCGGCAGAGTAGTGGAAAAGAAGTTCGATGGAGGTGGATCCATCGATGTGGGTGTGGTGGTGGGTAAAAGAAAGGGTAAATGTAGAAATACCGACTTTTGGGTCGATGAGAGAAACGCGGACTAACGGGCACTAGAAACCCGTGACCAGCCTATCTTGCACTAAAAAGGGTTAGTACAAGTGGCAGCGTGAATTTATAATTCGGGGAAATGATGTATGCGGTGTTTTCTTTGAAAATTGATACGGATTTTTAAAAAAATGATGCAACAAAACAAATGCAACACACAAAAACCCTAGAATCTAGTGGTCACCTAGGTCCGGCTCTAGACCGCTCCTAACTGCCAAAAGACAAGTCGCAGGATAGAATCCTCCACTGCCTCTTTGTCCCCCTGTGGCCGGATAAGTGCCAGGTAAGTGGGAAGGTACTCCACTACGTAAGTAGTGGGCCTAATTAAAAACCATTAGCCTTAGACACACTCGCCTTAGGCACCACAAGAAAACGCGGATAAGCAATGAATTACCCACGGCCTCCTTCTGTCCTAATTGAGCGCGACGGTCCTTAGAGTCATCTCTAGATTTCTTTTAATTAATGAGGGTATATGCGGATGCAAGTTTTGCGATTTTCGGGGCCTAGGAAGGGTAATGAAATCCCCACCTAATTTGAATTTGGTCGTGCCCCTTAAATTTCCGTATTAATATGCAAACAACCAAAAATCAAAAACACGCACAAATTTTATTTTTCTTTTGCGCGCTGCGATTTATTTGCAAAGAAACCTGCACAAAATTGTTATTGGAGCAGACAGAGGAGAAGATAAGAAAGCAGAGGAGTATACCTGAAAGTTTGGTACAGAGAAGACTCAAACCCACCGCGGATCCGCCGCAGGTAGGGGTATTTTGCCGCGGAAACGCGCCTCAATATACTGTTCACTCTACCAAATTTCAACAGTAGCTTGCTGTTGATTTCTACAGCTCTCTGGAAATTTCAGAAATTTTTTTCTCCAGCTCCAGTGATTCCAGATTTTCTCGCAACAAATCACAACACAAGTATTAGGGTTTGTACGAGTTTAGATCTAAAAATTATGATGGAATAAATTGTTCAACTCAAATTTCAAAATACGAACTATTAGCGCACTATCCCCGGCAACGGCGCCATTTGATTGATAAGATTTCTTGATGTGTAGTATAAAATTGTAAAGAAATCACAACCAAAAATTATTTGACCGCAATCAACTACGGTGTCGGATGTAGATTGTAAGTGAGTGCGGATCGTCCACAGGGAAAGTGTAATCGTTCGTCTTTTGAATTAGATGAGTCGAAACTTTAAAGAAAAGAAAACAAACAATTCATGATTTGAAATTGAAGTTCAAGAATGAGAAAAATCTAGATCTAAGAAAGCATTAAAAGATAGAATCAAGAATTGATCGTTTGTTGATTTTTCCAAACCAAATCTCAAGAATCGAAATAAGGCTCGTAGGAATCGATCGGATCTATAGACGTGATGTAATCTTAGAATTACGTATTCTTATCCTTCGATGAATTGACACTAGATCGATGATGATCGATGAGAATTAGAGACTTCTTGTGAAACTAGGGTTTCATCTTATCTCTTGTTCTTTCATTGATATCATTCATATTCTAGCCTCTAGTAAATTCAAGAAACGATCGTAGATCCCTAATTTCGAGCGATCACAATCAAGAAAGCATCGCTACGAAACTAGGTCATCGATTCTTGAACTGGCTAGGGTTTACAAAACTCATAGGACTTAAAAATCGTATTAAGATTTGTTACATCATCATTCTACAATCATCTCGACTCCTTTACGAGCGGAGTTTTACTCAAACATCACAACAAGAACAACAATTACAAATTGAGATCTAATCATGATGCAAGAATTAAAAGAAAGCAAGATTAAAGAATTTCACCTTTTATTTATATCAACAATTTCATTACATTCGCTCAAGAACTACAAGAGGAAGAATTCGATCGTCGACTTGGCTTCGCTCGTCTCCGTGGATCGCGGATCGGCTTGGATCACTTGCCCGATTGAAGATCGGCTCGGCTCCTAAAAGGTTGAAGGCTTCTCGCTTGATTTGGTACTCAAGATCTTGGATTTGGAGTGGAATTAGGGTTAGGGTTTCGGACAAGCCTTGTCACTAGACTTGTGGAAGAAGATGATGTAAGAGGGAATTTTAGGAATATTAAAGATTTTTTTCAACCCTTAGATCTAGGCTTCTATTTATAGATAACTAACCCTAGATCTAGGATTTCAAATTCTAAGTTTCCCTCCAAAAGTTTGTTGAGAGAATTCAAATTTCCCTCCAAAAGTTAGTTAGGGGAGAAGCTTCTAGATGTAATTAGTTAGGAGGAGCTTCTAGAAGAGGATTAATTAGGAGCTTAATTAGGATTAGTCTTCCTTAATCATCTTTGCTGATCTGGTAGTAGCTTCGAGGGTATTCTGGAACTTTACATATCAGATAGTAATGTGGGCCCAGAGAAAGGAATTATGCACTGAAATTCATCTGCTGACGTGGCCAAACAGCCGCGGTTCCGCGGCCCAAGTAGGTTCATGCCGCGGATCCGCGGCTGCTTGTGGGCTTTGGAGTTTGTTCTTTCTGTTGCTTCTTGGTCCTGAGTTGTGGGCCTTTATGTGATATATAGAATTATCTAATTCCTTCTGCATTGCTACCAGAACTGAAATGATTGAATTGGCGTAATGTTGATCAGCTCTTTGGTTTTTCTTCCGTATTTTCCTGCACAGACTCAAGACAAGTGTTGCGCAAATACAGAAATGATGCGATGCCATGAAATGCGGTTAATTTCCTTTAAAGTGTCGGTTTAAAAGTCTAACACATGCAATCTCATATTTTGTGACAGATTTGCTAATATGTAGAATATGAATGCCGAACACTTCTAAATGTATGCAAATGTTAAGGAAATTGCCGGCTAAAATATACAATATTTTCGACTGATCAATATACGATCCTTAAATTTCACGTATATAAGGAGACGGGAAATCCACACCAACATGTGGCTCAATTCAGGGCTCTGTGCGGTAATACTGGGGGTGACGACAAACTGCTGCTTCGCCAGTTTGTTGGCAGCTTGTCGGAGACAGCGTTTGAATGGTACTCCGAGCTCCCGAACGATTCCATTAAGACATTTGTAGAAATGGAGTTACTGTTCACACAAAGGTTTGCAAGCGCTAGCGAGCGCACCCCGATCACCGCATTAATTAATGCCAGAGTGAAGCCAGGCGAAACATGGGTGCAGTACGCGATACGGTGGCGGAATCTATGGTCGAAGTGCGAGCAACGCATAGAAGAGGCTCCTGCAGTGGGCATGTTCGTAGGTACCCTCGATCCGCAAGCGACCATATCCCAGTTCATGATGTTTTTCAAGCCGACTACCTTTCAGACCCTGATTGATAAGCTGGCCCAAATGGACCAGATAGGTCATATGCCTTCATTTTCAAAGACAGAACCGCGGAACGAAAAGGGTAAAGGGAAAGCGACCTTTGTCGCCAATACTCAACAACAGCCGAACAACTTAAACCTAGTTGTTCGCCAAAGCAACGTGCGTTCACGCCAATCCCTCGAGGAGAGAATGGGACGTCCTTATTCGTTTCCCCGGGATAAAATGAGGAGACTTTCGAGCTGGCAGTGCGCAACAGGCTCATCACCTTACCGGATCCGAAACGCCCATTGCAACCCGGTGAAGCCAACAATCCTAATTAGTGCCCATACCACCGAGCAGTAGGCCATCCGATCGAAGATTGCTTCATCTTCAAAGGCTGGAATGAGGACCAATACCAACAAGCATTAATAGTATGATCCGCTGATCCACAAACCAAACAAAGTCCCCGCATCCTTCGACACCCCCTCTGCACGTGTCCGGGTAAATGGCAGAAATCACAAATCACGCTCTTTTTCTGATTTGCTACGACGGGCTTCTTCATCGGCACAATGCCACGCCTGTCCACCGGGATACCTCTGATATAGGTGCTCAGTTCGGCGTAAACGCCGGCTTCTGCACCACAACTGCCTATTGCTGCGCACCCTCAGTCTTCAATGATAAGCTCTGCTGCTCTCTGGCCGCTTTAAGCACTTGCGAGAAAGTGGTCAATCCCAGAGATATAATGTGCCTCTGGATTTCCGCCTCCAAACTGCGCATAAACCTTCGTGCCCTATTAGCATCATTGGTAACCAAAGGTCCAACGAATCGACCGAGCCGTGTCCACTCAGCCGCATGTGCATCCACGGATCCGCCATTCTGCTTCAAGCTGATAAACCTTTCTTCTATTTCTTCCCGTGCAGTCTGCGGAAAGAACTTCTCCAAGAAACTCTACGAGAAAGTTGCCCAACTGATCGGCTTGGGCAAACGGGTCTCTTCCACGAGCCACCACTCGCGGGCATAGTCAACCAATTGGATGCGTACAACATCCACTCTCTTGTCCTCCGGAATCTGTGCTGCAACGAGTAGATTCTCTGTATCGATTAGCCACTGCTCTGCTGGCAACGGCTCCTCCAACCCAGTGAAAATGGACGGACCAAGTCTCCTGAAATCCGCCACGGTACCCACACGTTCTACTGGTTTGGCCGCAACATTGTTTACGGACTGCTGGACGACCCGCAAACTTTCCTGAAAAGCTTCGGCTTGCTGCTGGTTCAGCTCGGTTTGCCGCTTCTAGTTCTCTAGCATCCCACGAATTACTCCAAGCAATGCGGCATCATCGACACGCCTCTGGTACGATCGCAGATTTCTATCCGCCACGATCCTGAAACCAAGACACCGAAGAGGATTAGTATGATAAACAAGACTCAAAGCTTGCGATGAATACTGACTATAAATCAAGGATATGAATCAAGACTAGAACTCCAAGTTACTTAAATAGAGTACCGTATTGTAACCATGCTGCAGTTCATAGTTACAATCACATAACTCCGTTCAAGTCGACCAAATCCTAGTATCAGAATTGAAAGAATAAGTAGGCAGAAACAATAGGGAGCCAAAAGGTTTCAAGTCGAGATGCAAAGTTGTTTGCATATCGTCAAGACAAGGATCAAGAGAAAGATATGATTCAAGAATCATGATAACAATGTGGCAGGACATGTTCCTAATTACAGGTTTTCTGATTCGTGTATTGGGTCCAATACCCAACTACAAAAGAATCAAACCCGATTACCTAAATCCTATGGCTCTGATACTAAACAAACCCTGTCATTCCCCGCTTCCCAGAGTGCGCTAAGATCGGCACGTGACAGAGCCAACCATGCTACCTGTGTCTAGGAAACATCCCTCCACAGTCACATTACAGCTATCTAGAAAATATCAAGAATAGGAAAAATAAAATAAACTATCTAGTACATGTCCATATGCCAGAATAGACGAGTCAAGAAATAATATGCGAAAGCAATAAATCCAAGTAACAATAAATATCTGGAAAGTACGTCCCAAATACGGGCTCACGTCAGGAAATGGAAATGCTGAAAGAAAATTAAACTAAAATACTAACAGGATCCTCACTGCTCGGCCTGTTGGCTGAATTACTCCTGAACGACCTCCGACAGAGATAGAGGATCTGGGCCATGCAAAACCCAGACGTCAGTGCGTCATAATAACAAACAATAAAATATAATCAGGAGGTAACAAGATATGCAGGCATGAGTAGTAACAGTAATGAGTGTATAACAGTAACATGAATAAGGAACAGTGAAAAGTATAAGCACATGTGACGTGCGGTGAGTATTCTATACGACTGGGTTAATTACTCTCAAGTCTTTGAAATCAATTTAATGAATCGTCGATGTAACTCAATAGTATCCCGTGCGTACCCGGGACCACGGTCAAGACTCTCGGGCTGAATCCGAGACGTGCCGCTAGGCAGTAAACAGGTAACATGTACAGACGGATGATGTCAGCAGCATTATCCCGGGGCTGGCCTAGTTCGTAAGACTGATCAGTATAAGCATCGAACTGTCGAGTTACAAGTCAGGTTTCATCATTGATTTCCCCTTACCCTCAAGTTATGTGTTCAAGTCAGGTATTGATAAATCTGGAGCTAATGCCAATACAGGATCAAGCAGGTACAGGTTTGTCTATACAGACAACAGGATATGTCCATCGGGACAACAAGTCAGGATTGTTGGCATTAGGAACAGGATTAGATAACATGTCATGTAGTGGTGTGTCAGGTCATGTCAAGTAGTGCACAGTGTATCAGATGGATGCCCAACAGTAAAATATAGCAAGTACAAATGCACAATAATAGCATGAATGCACAAATAATTATCAGGGGTTACATCATGACTATGTAGGATGCACATTATCAAGTATGGGGTGCTAATATAACAATAATATGAATTAATACGATATGGGATGCAACTAGATATAAAGAATTAATGGTATGGGTACACAATAAAACATGGATGCTCAATTATCTATCAGGGGTTACAAGATGCACAATTATCTAGTAGGGGTTACAACTACAGCTCTCGGACTATGTAGGATGCACATTATCAAGCATGGGGGACTAATGTAATAAAAATATGAGTTAATGCAATATGGCATGCAACTAGGTATACAGAATTAATGGTATGGATACACAATAAAACATGGATGCATGAATAACTATCAGGGGTTGCAACTATAGCTCCATTACTATGTAGGATGCATACGGGTATCCGAAAACAGTAAAACTTTAATATGGATGTATAATGCAATCAACATGTGATATTTTTATTCATATGGATATATATATATATACACACACACATAGCATGTAGCAAGATAAACTTGCTTGAACGGATCTCATGACGGGTGCGTACGGCACATCTGACGTCGGATAATCGTCGCAACGCACACACGGCATACGGGACAGGTCCAGACAAGGCAAGTGGTTAACCATGCAGGTAGGGAATGTCCACTGGATTACACGGATCGTCGGCAGTGGCATGGCTCCGGCGGGTGATCACCGGAAAAGAAGCAAGATCAAGAAAAGAAAGAGAAAGAAGAAGAAGAAGAAGAAGAAAGGGAAGAAGAGAAGAAGAGAGGCTGGTTCTTTGGGGTTGGCTCGAGGGTTCAGAGAAGGCGAAGGAGTGACGTCGACGATGGGCCGTCGACGGTGAGGAGGCAAGCGAGGGTTTGGCAAAAGGCAGTGGGTGTTCTAGGGTTCTAGGGTTTGCAATGGGGAGCTCGAGAGGGTAGGTAGTGGTGTCAGGTGTGATGAGGGGTAGGAAGAGGAGTTAGTGGTGATCGGGATGGTGACGACGGGATTGCCGGCGTGGGGTTTGCCGGCGCAGGGTAGTGGTGATGGTATGGGTCTCGGTTGTGCAGGCTCGGGGAAAAAAGAGGAAGAAGAGTGGAGGAGAACGAGGTCGGGGAAGATGAGGATGACGAGGGGTCGAGGAGATGATGAGGGGACGATGAGAGGCTAGGGTTAGGGTTCGTCGTCGGGTTCTTATCGCGGTAGGGTTTTTAAAAAGAAGAAGAAAAATAGAGGGAGGTGACGGGATCTCGCTCACCGCGAGAGAAGAGAAAGAGAGAGAGAGAGAGAGACGTGGGGATTGGAAGAAAAAAAATAATAAAAATATAAACAATATATTTGAAGAGAGAGAGCGCTGTAACAATATAAAAAAATATAATTAGTTAAATTATATATATATTCGTATAAAAACATAGTTTAATATATTAGGATTTAAAATATTTATAAATTTGAGTTTTTTGGCTAATACAAAAATAGTTCAAAACACGTCCGGGTCGGGTCTAAAAATCCAGTTTTAAAATACGGAAATTATACGTAGTGACCAAAACAAAAATAGGATATCCGGTTAACGAAAAAGCATACCCCTAAGAACGGATGCACGCACATGTACGTGTTCCCGCCAAAAAATTTATGCGCAAAAGAGCCCAACATATTAAATGGCAGCGATACGTTTAAAAAAAATATGAACCAGTATATTCCGGGCAGTATTTTGACAAACTATTGAATGTAAAATAGCTAAATTCTATTGGTATCAAAATATTCTTGAAAAATCCTTCGATTCGATATATTATGGGCCTCATAATTCATCCGGGATCAAAAGTTATGAGCAAATATGCTATGCACGTGTAATCTAAGAAAGAAAATACGAACTGGTATTTCCCGGGCTGCATTTTGACAAACTCCCGAATGAGAAACAGCTAAATTCTGATGGTGTTGAATGTGTCTCGAAAAATTCTTCGATTTGATATATTATGGGCCTCATAATTCATCCGGGATCAAAAGTTATGAGGCATCACATGCCAACACATGACCGGGCATCACGTGCATACACGTGACCATTTACAGGAAAAGCCTGTAAGCACTGAATAAAATAAATAATTGGAAATAATTAATCAGTGGGGTCACGTGCCAACACGTGATGGGCCTTTACCCACTGAAAAGAATTAAAGGTATAATAAAATAATAAGGAAAACCCCCAATGGGGCATCACGTGCCAACACGTGACCAAGGGTCACGTGCCGACACGTGATAATTCCCGAGTTCTTTAAAACAACAGAATTAAATTCTGGTCAAATGCTTAATCAGGGGGTCACGTGCCAACATGTGATGGGTTCCTAAATATCTATGAATTAATAGAATTAAATTCTAATTAAGAGAGAATCAAAAACCCTAACTAGAAAAATATTTCTCTAAATCTTTCAAAACAAAAAAGATGGTGCTCTGTAAAATGGAGCACCGTTTGATTAAAAATCCAATGGTGATTAAAAATCACTAATTTATGGAAAGATTTTAGACAAGGAAAGATTTCCCTGAAATTTACAAGGAATAACAGATAAAAGATCTTTTGGATTAAAAATCCAATGGTGAATAAAATTCACTGAGTAATCTAAAAGATCATGTTGGTTACAAAAAAAACAACCAAAATCTTTCAGTGAAAGATTGACTAAACAAATAGATACTTTTCTTTCTCCTATAAATAGGAGCCAAGAAGAGAAGAGAAGGGGATCTACTATTTTTTTGGGAAATATACAACAACAGAGAGAAAAAAGAGAGGAGAATTTAATTTTCAAGAGAGAAAAAGAAGATCTCTTCAAAAAAAGAGAATCTTAGGTGAGAAAGGGAACAAGATCTAAGCTCCATAAAACAAAAGAAGAATTTAATTCTCAATTTAAGAGTTTGACTCTTCTGAATAAATGCTTAGTTATTCCTTTGGTTGAAGATCTGCAGAAGCAGATCTCCCCACAAGTTGAGAATTTAATTCTCATCGGGGAGATTCTGTCATGCAGATCCAAAACTTAGAGAGAGAATTGAGTTTTGAGAATTTAATTCTCCCAAATTCATAGGAATTTAATTCCTCCAAATAAATCTAGGGTTTAACCATATATGAGAATTTAATTCTCCCAAATTCATAGGAATTTAATTCCTCCAAATAAAACTAGGGTTTAACCCTATATAAGAATTTAATTCTTCCAAATACACAAGAATTTAATTCCTCTAAACAGAACTAGGGTTTAACCCTATAAAAGAATTTAATTCTTAAAAACAAGAGACTTAAAACTCTCCATGCACATAAAGATCAAAGTATCCAACGTGATCACGTGGTAGCACGTGACCCTCATTCTCAATGAGTAAAAAAAGAATGAACAAGACTAGGTCACGTGTCCCCATGCGACCCTTAAACAGACCCCTCAAAATGAGAAAGAAAAAGCATGAAGGTAATGCCTCACGTGCTCACACGTGACTCTCAAAACAAAAGGGAACAAATCTAAAAGCAGAATCAATTTTGGGCGCCTTTACGTGTCCCCACGTGACCCCTAACAAATCCTTTTAATATCCAGTGGATGGATGCCCATCACATACTCACACGTGACGGCCTTAAAGACTAAAAGTGTTTAATACTTATCTGAATATTCTGAGAACAAAATAAAGGAAGTCTGGCCCCCATCTTCAGACGTCTCACGTGACCCCATGTAACCAATTCAATTTTAGTGTTTAACACTATTTTCAGTACATCACGTGGGAGCACGTGATCGCCAAATATCCTCTAGTGTTTAACATTATTTTAAAGCCAAGCTTAGCCCAAATTGGTTAAGTTTTCCAGAGGCAAATCTCCCCTTCAACTGAACCTTAAAATTCAGAGTTATAATAAATGGTTAGTGCTCAGCCAAAGACAAAATGTTGTCAGAACCCCTAAACCCATGTTTAGCATTGCTAAATAGCGGGAGGGCTGAGCCCAGACAAATGTTCAACAGTCCAAACAAAGGTCCAACATCTTAAACCTAATTGGACTTAGCCCAAGTTGGCCATAAGTCCTCAATTCAGATTTAACTGAGCCAATGTACTCATAATCTAATTAATTGATCTTAGTTCCAAATCTGACTACAGATTTCCCAAATCAACATTAGTTCAAGGGTACATCTCTTCACTCCTTTGATATCTGTCGTTGTAATCCTTCAACGTCTTCAGAGAGGTGACGGGTCCCGATAACCAATCATTCCATAGACTGTGGGGTCCTTAAACTCATGGACTATGATGTCCTTAATTTTGGACTGTGGGGTCCTTTAAACCCATGGACTATGATGTCCTTAACCTTGGACTGTGGGGTCCTTAAACCCATGGACTATGATGTCCTTAACCTTGACCACCATCTCCTTAAACTGGTAATCGACCGCAAAGTCCTTAAACTAGAACAATAGAGTCCAAATGCTCTTTTGTTGGATCTAAATGATCCTATTAAGTAGATCTTAGTCTAAAATTAGACCAACGTGTCCTTAACAAACTATTAAGTTGACCTTAGTCTAAAATTAGACTAACGTGTCCTTAACAAACTGTTAAGTTGATCTTAGTCTAAAATAAGACTAACGTATCCTTAACAAACGTTTAAGTTGATCTTAGTCTCAAATGAGACTAACGTATCCTTAAACCCAACCCCAAACCCAAATCTAAGAAAATACGGATTTGGACTAATCCACGCCCTACGGGTGACAACATAAATTAGTCTCCGTATACAATCCACGGGCAACCAAAAACAAAACAAACACACACGACATGACACAAAGTGACCATCTGGAGTAGGAGAAAGTGGTTACCATGATGCGGTAACGTAATTAACTGCAGGGGCTTGCGCCTGCAGGGAAGAGCGTCCCCACAATCAAAACCCCCTCAATGAGGGGGAATCTGACGAAGTCTGCTAGATCGGCCGCATCCGTTTAAACCTTCGATACACGGTGTCATAAATCAACTTGGCATCTTCGGAGAGGTGGACGGATAGCACCAATTAGTATCTGTCCCGAAATTCAGGCAAGACGGACCTACGCGGTCGTGTCTCGCGTCTTTTGGTGGGGAACATTACGTAGCCATCCAAACAGGTTCGTTACACTGAACGGAACGAGAACAAGATGCGCGGATGCTACGACAGGGCTAGGGGTATCGTGCAGGCCATGCAATATATTGTTAAAATGTTTTACTTGACTTTAAATGTTATATTAAAAAAATGCAGATGCCAGATATGATGCCAGTATGCAGTATATAAAAAAAATGAAAATGCACGAATCTACATAACAAGCCGGGATAAACCATAAATAGGAATCAAGACGGGTTTCCAGCAAGCGGGTCGGGTCGGATGCAAATACAGATGTCAAATACACTATTCGCACCCAAAACATAATAAATCAGGAAAATACCATAAATAAAGAAATACTTGAAATAGAACTGGTATAAATGAACTAGAGTGTTACATCATACATGAAGTCATCGAATGCTATATCGACGACCTTGTGGTGAAAAGCAAATCGTACGAGAAGTATTGGGAGCATCTAAAAATAGTGTTCCAACATCTTCGGAAATACAACCTGAAGATGAACCCTCTGAAATGCGCATTCGGAGTCTCCTCAGGAAAATTCCTAGGATCCATCGTACGACATCGGAACATCGAAATAGACCCGTCGAACATTAAGGCGATTACGGAAATGCCCCCGCCAAGAACTCTTAAGCAACTGCGGTCTCTCCATGGGAAGCTCGCGTATATTCGCCGGTTCATAGCCAATCTTTCCGGCAAATGCCGCCCCTACAGTCATCTAGTGAAGAAGGGGACTCTTTTCGTCTGGGATTGCAAATGCCAAAATGCACTGGAAGAAATCAAGAAATACCTGCAGAACCCGCTGGTACTGACCGCTCCGGTCAAAAGAAAGCCCCTCATTCTGTACACAAACGCTCTTCAGGGTTCCTTAGGCGCGCTATAGGCACAGAAGAATGACCAAGGGAAGGAGTGAGCCCTCTACTATTTGAGTTGAGTTCTCCTCGGGGCAGAAAACAATTACTCCCCCATTGAAAAACATTGCCTAGAGTTGATCTTCGCGATAACGAAGCTCAGGCACTATGCTTTGGCGCATGAGGTCCATCTCATATCAAAAGTGGATCCTCTCAAATATTTGATGTCAAGAGCCATATTAACGGAACGACTCGCTAAATGGGCCTTCCTCTTGATGGAGTTCTAGATAACATATAGTCCTCTTAAGACAGTGAAAGGCCAGGCCATCGCCGACTTCCTCGCTGAGCATCCGATCCCTGCCGATTCATCCCTAAATTGTGAACTGCCAGATGAGCAAGCGTTTGACACGATCGACGGGGGGAGAAGAGAGAATGATACCCGATGGGAACTCTATTTCGACAGAGCATCTTCCATGAAGAATCGAGAGCACAACTCCCCTATAATCAAATCGGGGGTATGCCTCATCTTCGTGACTCCACAAGGAGGGATAATGCGCTTTGCCTTCTCCTTAACAGAGCCGAGGACAAATAATGAAGCCGAGTATGAAGCTTTGATAGCAGGTCTCGAGATCGCTGTCGATATGGGAATTGAAAACCTCCTCATATACGGAGACTCCCAACTAGTCGTTAGTCAAGTAAATGGCGACTATCAAACGTGCAAACCAGAGTTGGTAAAGTACGGTGAGAGAGTGCAACAATTGCTGACTCAAATCCCTTCCTACGCCCTGGAAAGCATACCGTGCGTGGAAAATAGCAAGGCGGATGCATTAGCCAAGCTCGCTAAAGAACTAGCTGACGAGAACCTCGATGACGTAAGGATCGTTGTGCAAAGCCGTCGAGTTCTCGCACCAACAGAAATATCTCCGGAGTCGTCTGAAGAAAAGGGAGCGACTGAGCAGATGGCCCTATATATAGAGGATTAGGAAAAGGTCAAGGATTGGAGAGAAGTCTTTATAGACTACTTCAAATCCCGTCGAACACCTGAAGATACGTCCTCAAGACATAAGCTCATGAAAAGAGCTCTGTCTTTCGCCTTCGTCAATGACACTTTATATAAGAGATCATTTGATTCTCTATGGCTAAGATTCCTGGGACCTGAAGAAGTAAGGAGAGTCGTCCAAGAAACTCATGAAGGACTCTGCGGTTCTCACCAAGCCGGGCCCAAAATGAAACTGAAGATCAAAAGGATGGGTTACTATTGGCCTACAATGAGCCAAGATTGCCTCGAATACGCGAAGCAGTGCCACTCGTACCAGATTCACGGGGACTTTATCCACCAACATCCAAATCCGCTACATCCAACGATGGCTAGCTGGCCATTCGAGATGTGGGGAACTGACATAATCGGGCCTATCGAACCAGCATCATCCAGAGGACATCGGTTCATACTGGCAACAACCGATTACTTCTTAAAGTGGGTAGAAGCAGTACCGCTAAGAGAAGTGAAGACAGAGAATATCCTCCATTTCTTCAAGACACACGTCATCTATCGGTTCGGCACTCCGCGACGGATTATCTCCGATAACGGACCAGCCTACAGAAGCCATAAAATCAGTCGCTTCGCACAGTAGCATAATATAGACTGGAGATATTCTTTGGTCTATAATCCTCGAGCTAATGGTCTAGCTGAGGCTTTTAACAAGACCTTGACGAAGATCATAAAGAATACGGTGTCTCGAAATAATAAGGACTGGCATGGGAGACTGCATGAAGCTCTCTAGGCGTATCGAACTACGTTCAAAACGGTCACAAATACAACGGCGTATGCATTGGTAATCGGCACTGAAGCAGTACTCTCCTTGGAGATAGAGCTATCCTCCTTACGAGTGGTGGTTCATTACGAACTAACGGACGAAGACAATGCTCATCTTCGGCTTGAGGAGCTCGACGCCCTTGACGAAACCCGGCTCATGGCGCAACAAAATATGAAGGCTTACAAAGCAAGGATGACGCGCTCGTATGAAAGGCTGACTAGGCCGAGAACATTCCGCTAAGGCAAACTCGTGCTAGTCGTAAAAAGACCTATAATCCCTAATCGTGCTAAACAGGGGAAATTCGAGCCGAACTATGAAGGCCCGTACATCATAGACAAAGTCTACAAAGGTGGGGCTTACCTGCCCATGGATATGCATGGCGAAAGACCCTTCAAGCCAATAAACGGCCGATTTGTTAAAAAATACTACGCCTGACAAGTTACGGCCTAGGTTAATGATAGATGACGACGCCTATGTCCGCTTGCTATCTTCCCAAGCCCAAACTCTATAAGTAGTATCCGTGTGACAGACCAAAATGTCCCTAAACTAATAATGGACCGCAATGTCCTAAAACTTGCAATTGACCGAGACGTCTATAAACTACTACGGACCGCAGCATCCCAAGGCTGACCAAAAAAAAATACGGTACGTCCATAAGTGAGATGGACATGGATGAAAACCCGAAAGGGCTCCGTGAGTAAAAACAGCAGGACTACCGGCGAGTTTGTGAAAACCCAAAAGGGCGCAATCTCGTTAAAAGACACTTGCAAGGTCCTCTCGACCCTGTAAGGAGAAAATACCTGCGTGAGATCCTTACGACTCACAGAGAAGCAACACACTTAGGAATCCTCACGATTCCTAAGAAGAAAACACACTTACGAAATCCTCATGACTCATAAGGAGAATTCCCCTTTGAGACCCTCACGGCTCATAGGATTCAAAAGTCTTAAGCTACAGGGATCTGAACCTGTTCTTAAGCCATCTCATTTCCCAGACTGCCTTACAAGCATTTCAACATTGACCCTTGTATATAATCCACGGGCACGAATAAGCATTTCCCTAACAGAGTCCCACCAGCGACTAGGGATATGCTCACATGGCGAACGACCCTTGTAAGTCCTCTCGACTTATAAGGAGAAAACACTCTTGTAACATCTTTATGACTTATAAGAGAGCATACACTTAAGAATGCTCATGATTTTTAAGGAGAAAACGCACCTACGAGATCCTCACGACTTGTAGGGAGAAATACCTTTATGAGACCCTTACGGCTCATAAAGTCAAAAGCCTTAGTCAACAGGATCCTAATCATGTTTGCTAAGCCACCTTTGTTCGACATCGACAGCGGCAAATGATGGTTCGCTCCTGGCAATGTCCCAGTTGTAGCGATGCTGATGCCTACATCGGTATCAAGTTCCAAGTCCTTTCACGGCAAATGATGATTCGCTCCTGGCAATATTCCAGTCGCAGCGATACTGATGCTAATATTGGTATCAGATCATGAGTTCCGTAAAAAAAATGCAAGTAAAATAGCTGAAAAGATAGGGCAACTTGCAACAAAGTCAGCAAGTAAAAATATATATGCATACAAAAATAGCCGAAATTATTGGGCAACTCGCAATAAAAAGCAGCGAGTAAAAAACAAGAATAGCCGAAATGATTGGGCACCATGAAAAATAGCCGAAATGATTAGTCAATCGCGACTTTCGCGATATAAAAAGCTGAAATGATAGAGCATCGCGGAAAGAAAAAATGATGAAAGAATGAAACTTTTGCCCTACAGGTGGTCCATATTGACCCCTGTATATAATTTATGGGCATAAACGAAAAGGGAACCACATGTCCCCCACCAGATCCTGTCAAAAGGGAAAGTCAGATCTTAACAGTAACATCTGCATCCCAAGAGATCAACAACGGCTTTCCTTCTCGTTCCAACCAGAAGTAGATGCAACGTCAGCAAAGCGGAGCCACGGTATACCCCTAGCTCCAAATCTCGACGGTTCACAAATAACCAAGAGACTACATCAACGTTCGTCTCGATACAGCAGACGCGATGTCACCCCAGCGTTCTGCCCCCAGCAGGATGCAGACGCGACACAAACATCGGAGCCATGGCAAAGTCTCCAGTACCACAGACCCCAACGAGGCTACTCGAACTGCAAAATTGCCTATCGAGGAATACATCAGTCGACGCGACGGTACGACAGACAAAAACCCTAGTACCACAGACCCCAACGGACCTTCGTCATAAAGAGCAGAGGTTAACTGTGATGTTAGGATATTCTTGCGAGAACTTCTCGATTTGTCTCGACTCGTAAGGAAATTAGTGTCTTTGCGAGAACTTCTCGATTCGTCTCTACTCGTAGGGAAAAGCCTTAGGCAATGGGGATAAGGATCTGTTTCCTAAGCACTGGGGCCCTGCAAGTCGGTCCAAGATGGACTATTGCATACTATTTACGGGCCATACTCTCCAAAGTCGAATCTCGACAAGGGGGGAAACAACCACTTACGAGTCCTCTCGACCTGTAAGAGGGAAAATTCTCTTGTGAGATCCTTACGACTCTCAAGAGAAAGCACAATTAGGAATCCTTACGATTCCTAAGGAGAAAATACACCTACGAGATCCTCTCGACTTGTAGGGAGAAAAAATTTTATGAGACCCTCACGGCTCATAAAATTGAAAAGTCTTAGGCAGCAAACTTGAACCTGTTTCCTAATTCATCGATACCCTGCAAAGAGATGGACAGCTACCTACTATCTACAAGCCATACCTGCTAAAATCACATAGCGACAACAAGGCAAAGAGAAGAAAACAACAGTGGGAGATAAAAATGTGTATCTTTTATTTATGAATTCAATCAAGTATAAGATAAATCATATAAAAGAATAAAGAAATGGATACATGTTATTCAAAAGTTACAAATGTACAATCGATACAAGAGCAACTACTGCGAAGGAGGCGTTTTTAATAAATCAACCAGTTGCTTGCGCACTTCTCTTAGCTCCTTTTCATGAGCAGCCGTTGTGGCCAGCTCATCTTCGACTCGGGACTATTGCTGCAAACAGGATGAAACCTTTTCATCGACTTCCCGTTGGGCTGCCTCATGACTTTGCGCATCTCGCTCAGTGAGGTTGAGCTTCTGCCTCAGAGTTAGCCCGTCAGAAATACATCGCAGGAGGCCCTCAAAGATAGCTTTTAACCGTGCAGCATTCGCGTCAACCTGGGCGCGTAACCGAGCGGATTCGCCCAAAGTCTCCTCACGTTCCTTCCGCCTTAAGGTCGCCTCTTGTTCGAAATGGCGGAGGAAGAGAACGCTCTGCTCAACCCACGCAGCCCGCGGGGAGTTCAAAGCCAACACTTCCGGAGCAGGAAGCCTTAACTCAAGCTCATGCAGGCTGGCCTCAATCTTCCTGCAGTGATTAACCCAAGACTCGACGACGCCTTCATTATGGAAGTTCACAAGCGTTGCCAGCATTGGATTAACCTCGGCAGCAAAATCCGCAGTGAATGTAGGTGCCTCCACGTCAGGCTCCTTGATGTATTCGCTCAGCATACGTAGACTGGTCACAGCGCCTTTAGAAGATGGACGTCTAGAAAAGGGCCCTGTCGGCATTAGGATGCGAGACTCGGAGAGAGCAGGAGCCGGTGCGATTGCTGCAAGATGAATTACGGTTAAAAGCTGACTCGCGAAATAAAGAAACTTCACGAGCAATGAAGTTTACTATACCTACTGCGACAGGGGGCAGAGTTGGGAGTACTGGTGGCGCGACGATTCCTTCATCCCCTCCTTCAATTTATAGTGCTGCAATCAATTTAAAATTTAACAACGACAGGATCACCCATTCAAGAAAAAAAAAGACGTCGGTTAGAAAAGATACTCACCGGCACTGGCAGGCAGAATAACTTCCGACTGGAAAGAGAAGTGCGGGTTCAACACCTGATACAGATGATCGAAGAGAACTCCTGCAAGGTTACGATGATACATGGTCAGTACACGAATGATTCTGTCCCCGATTTAAATTAATCACAAACCCATACCTTCCAGCAATTAAGAGGATATAAGAGGAGACGAAGGGGCAGCGACCGTCAGAGCGGCAGCTGGTGGTGCTTCTTCAGGCGTCACAACCTCAGCGCTCACCATACCTACATTCGAAAGGAACAAAATGTCATCAGAAGGTATTGCAAAATGAAAAGAATGCAGTGACCCAAGACCTACCAGACAGGTGATCAGCCAAAACGGTGACGGAAGCATCGCCAAGCATCATGACTTCTTCGATCTCATTCGGGGGAATGGTTTCGCCGCCTGTGGCTTTGTCCCCTGACTCCACGAGAGCCGTCGTGACACTCGTAACCCCAGGCGATGGCAGGGAACCACAGGTGGAAAGAACGGCAATTGGAGCAGTCCCAGACTCCTGAGAAAGAGTAGCTGCTTCGGGGTCGGTAGTTGCCGTCATCTCGCCTGCCACCTCCTCACCTGGACTTGGCCCTGTAGGGTATAACATATGACAATCTGAAGATCAAATTCTAATAAAAGGACCCAGTGTTACGTTACCTTGGGACGGCTTTTCAATTGCTTCCCGAGCCGCGCGTACCGCCTGTCTATGAGCGGTAGACAGGGCGACCGGAGCACCCTCTGAAGAAGCAGGGACAAGGGAAGCGGTGCTCGAGCCTGCACCAACAACCAAGGCGGCATCACGGTCTTTCGCTGCACGCCTCTTGCGCTTCCTTTCAGCCTGAGCCGCCGGAGTTGATCTTCTCAAGACCTCCGCCAAGGAGACGTCATCGTCCAAACCAAGTTCTGCCTCTGGAACCTCTACGGCGTTCGTCATTGTCTGTTTAAGCGAAGTTTCGTTCGGCGAAATCGAGGGAGCTGGGACTTCGGCAGCTGGCCCTGGAAGCGTTACAGCACCACCTTGCAGGATCGGCACTGCACTTGGGATAACTGGAGTCAAGGTAGTCCCTGCAACAAGATGACAAAGAAGGGTCAGATTACCAATAAAAAGGGGAATGAAAACACAGTAAGCCGAAATATACCAAGGCCCAACGAAGCATGAAGCCTTTCCTCCTCTTCAAAAGTCCTGAGAGAAGCCACGAGAGCTTCTTCATTGGAGATGCCTGTTGAAGAAGAAGTGTCAGTCAAAGCATGATAATAAAAGTGTAACAGCGGAAAGATACGACTGAAGTCTACCTGACTGTGCAAGGGTGACCAGTCCTGCTTTGTGGCTAGCTGATCGCTCGGAAGCTGCAATAGCAGCCTCTAGACCAGTATCATCCGGCGCCATGAATAAGCCTTCGTTGGTCCCATATTCACTTATGCCCTCGCTGTAAGGAGCATGAGACTCCTGGCCAAGAACGAAGTCAGCAGAGAAGAGCGACTTCTTCTTTTTCTGCGAACAAGTACCAGCAGCCGACAATACAAGCTTGCTCTTGGCGGGAAACTTTGGGCGACGAGTCCCAATTTCCGTACCCACCTCCGATTCAGGAGACGCCGCAGCTACTACTTTTACAGGAGCACAAGGTTGGGGTAGCTCAGGGATAATACGTGGTACCGCAGCCGTAGCAGCTTCCCTCAAGGGAGGACGGACAATGGTCCATTATTTTAAGGAAATGGCGGGGTTACCAGCCGGGGCGGTTCCCTTGCGATTAAGCAGCAATCGATTTTCTTCCCTAATAACGGCGCGCCCATCGAATGTTGATACCACGCCACATACACGTTCAGGGCTTTCGGAACACAACTCAGTTCACTGATGAAGTTGGACCCTGTGTTTAGGCGCATAAAATGATGCAACGCGTTCTGGATACCCTCTTCAGTAGCAGCCAGTTCTGCCAAGAAGGCCTCAAGCGGGACGCCCTGATTATAGCTTAACTGCTGGGCGAAATGATGCGGGTTGTATCTCATAAACAACGCCGAATTATTCTGTCTAAACACGAGAAAGCCCGGCCTGATGGAGTATAAATGGAGAATCTCCCGAGCTTTCAAGACAGAGGCCCCGTCTTTAAAGATGTCCTGCAATGACTGCACCGTTTTTGCGGATTCCTAGCCGACGGTCAGAATTTTATCGGTGATGGTTATGCCATCTCCAACCATGCGCGGACGAAGGAGCAAACCCCTAGCTTCCCACGGTGTCGGATTTACAATGGATGCGTCGACTAGCCGCATGATCCGAGGGAACTTACACTTTTCATAGAAGCAAGGCCTTTTATGGATACCGAAGATGCCAAGTACATGTAGTTCAATCCAAGATATAAAATAATGTATCGAGAAGTTCACGTATTGCACCCCTAGTTCAGTAGTGTCTGCTGCCGTGATATAAATGGGCTAACCCAGCGATCCCGACGGCCACTTGCATCCCGGCAACCATTCGGTGAGCTGGATAAAAAACGGATGGCCTCATATAGCGAGGGTGTATCGGAAGTGCAAACCAGCTTAGCCATAGCCCGAGAAACCCCAAAAAGAATGTTTCTTCGTCAATTCCAGGAGTTGCAAGTTCTATGAAAGAGACGACCGGGGTGTTGGGGAGAAAGAAATTTCTCTGATCCGCCTCCACTACCGGTTGGTTGTCCAAACCGAAACCAAAAGGATCGTCGAGTTTGGAAAATTTCGTGACTTCCTTTGATAGGACTTCCGAGCGGAGAAAACGGGCGATGAAATCTGTGAAATTAACCCCGCGGCCTCCGGATTCGAGACTCTCATAGATATTCAACACCTTTATCAAATTCGGGAATTGATGTTGAATGGCGTTCTCCGGAGTAAGACCCATTACCACTGATTTGGTGGCAAAGATGTACTCATCCGGAGGAAGCAACTCCTCATAATGTTCTTCCCTAACCGGTAAGCCGGAAACCTCGGCAAACTCCTCTAAAGAAATTGAAACTTCTCGATCCAACAAAAGGAAGGTGTGGGTCGGAATGTTCCATTGCTCCAGGAAAGCCTTAACCCACCAGGCAGGAGGCGTGAAATACTGGAAGAGAGACGCATAAACTGCGGGATACAACCCAAGCTTCAGCAGTTGTGACTTCTTAGCCGACAAAATATAGCGGGCCCATTGCAGATATCCGGCTGGGTGACAGAGAGTTAAGCCTATGTTATATGGCTGTCCCTAAAGACGCGACTTATCCTGGCATATA
Organism: Agapanthus africanus; assembly: GCA_030015575.1. Classification (NCBI taxonomy): domain Eukaryota; kingdom Viridiplantae; phylum Streptophyta; class Magnoliopsida; order Asparagales; family Amaryllidaceae; genus Agapanthus; species Agapanthus africanus. Next base: position 106,663,157 of record CM057338.1, on the reverse strand, counting down.
CGCCGTCCTAGAGTATCCAAAACCGCCGGCGGCTGTACAGGTATTGCAACCATAGAAGGCTGAAGGAGACCCTCCGAAGTCCAATTGACTTCTTCCATGGCATACTTTATCGTGGGTGCATCTGCATAAGGGATCGCCGAGATAGGCTCCGAGGGCGTCGCACAAGAAAAGCTCTGTCGGCCCCTGATAATTTGACTGTACCATCCACCCCATAGATGAAGATTCTTTCGCTCCGGGTCATGATCTTTGATCAAAGCGAAGACTTCCCTATCCACGGGCACTTTGGGGAATCCGCCTTCTGAACGGACAAAGGGAAACGAAGTATCGAAAGACATAGTACCTGCGCGGAAAAGAACAAAGTTAGCCGTCAATGGTACAAGTCATGTTCGGTACTTGGTACTTTAAATCCGTACCATACTGCAATGCAGTAAAAAAGGGCCAAAGGGGACCCACAAAATCTAGATGATAACTCATCATTAATAAAACAGTCTCATCATTTGATGAGACTGTCATTAAACGAGAAAATCCTCAAAAGATTCTCATTTAATGAGGATCCCTCGGGCCAAAGAGTAAATCTCCAATTAAGAGCAATGCTCTGCAACAGACATACAACTGTCATAATTAATCATGAGGGGAATAAAATTGCCCTCCAAAATTTCTAAAAGAGCAATGCTCTGTAAGGAAGACGAAACAATCCATCAAGAAACCCTAAAAAGCAAAACTTCTACAAAGTAAAAACTCCAAGATCTTCAAGATCTGTGAATAAACCCTTAAGTTCTTCATGAACTATATTCCAGTTCATAGGTTAAAATCACCCTAAACAAAGATTACATCTTGGAAATGAGCATAGCTCTATTAATGGGTAAAACCCTAAAGATATATTTTTAGATATATGATCTAAGGAGAGCAAAGCTCTGTTAAAAAGATCAATTTTTACCTAAATTGGACAGAGTTTTGACTCTTAAGAAATTTCTTTAAGGAAAGAGCAATGCTCTGAAAGAGAAATAATTCTCAGAAGAAAAAGTGAGAAGATGAACAGAGATCATCTAAAGGGCCAAGGGTCCAATTTATAGGCACTAAGTGCCGTTTCAACTTCTAAGTTGATCTAAGAGTGCTGATGCTGCCACCGCTGCACTCACGCGTGAGCCATGTGAGCGCAACGGTGGTGGGGATTTGTTTACCCCAATCAGAGCAAAACTCTGTTCAAATTTCAAATTTTGAAATGAAGCAGCGCTTCATAACAGCGCCAGCGCTGAGAGTCAAAGACTCTGAGGACATCAACCCCCAATACCGGGAGAGCACTGCAGCGCACCACGTGCAAAGCACGTGAGCGCTGCACTCTAAGCAGCACACCACATGCAAAGCACGAGAGCGCTAGCGTTGGAACTAAATGTTCCCAACCGTCGGATTAAAAATCCAACGAACATGATTAAAAATCATCGATTGACCAGAATAAAATTCTGTTGAGAAAACATTTCTCAGAATCTTTACAAACAGGAAAGATTGTGCTCTGTAAATCAGAGCACCGTTGGATCAAAGTCCAATGGTGATTAAAATCACCAAGATACAGAATTAATTCTGTATGGGGAAAAATTTCCCAATCTTGTTAAAAAAACAAGAAGATTGCCTTTTGTAAATCAGAAGCCCTTGGATCAAAGATTCAACGGGGGAACATCCCCAAATCAATTAGAAAAAAGATCTCTTCAACTGATTTAACAAATCAGCTTGCCCTATATAAAGGCCCCAAGACTTCAAGTCTTAGAGAGAGAAACCCCCCCCCCCAAATTTTGAGAAATTTCAAAGACAAAGAGCAAGCTCTCAGAAGAAGAAAATTTTCTTCAAGGTAAAAAAAACAGAGATGAAATTATCTCATATAAAAAGAAGAATTTACTTATTTTTCTAAGATTATAGATCTATAAGACCAAGGTCCTTCACAACAGAGATCAAAATATCTCATCATAAAAAATAAGGGGAAGAACTTATTCTTTTTCAGATCATAGATCTATAAGACAAATTGTCTTTCAGAGATTATAACATCTCATCATTATAAAAATGGGGGAGAATAATTCAATTCTCTTAGGATCACAGATCCATAAAGGCAAAGCCTTTCACCAAAACATAAAAGATTGAAACATCTCCTATAAAATAAGAACTTTGTTATTAGATCTATGAGACAAAATCTCTTATAAAAGAGAGAATTTAATTCTCAGAGCGTAGAACTGCCTAAAAAAAGAGCCTTAGCGCTCCAAGTTTAAAGAAGTGCATCAGCGCTCCAAATCTAACGCACAGCGCTGCAGAGCCTTAGCGCTCTAAGTTTAAAGAAGCGCATTGGTTGGCGAACAGCGCCAAGCGCGCCACGTACTCCCCACGTGTGTGCTACATAAACAGAAGCGCAATGCGCTCATTGATTGGCGCTCAGTGCCAAGCGCACCACGTGCTCCTCACGTGTGCGCTACTTCGCCAGAAGTGCAATGCGCTCATTAATTGGCGCTCAACGCCAAGTGCACCATATGCTCCTCACGTGTGCGCTACTTGACAGAAGTGTTCTGCGCTCATTGATTGGCGCTAAGCGCGCCACGTGCTCCTCACGTGTGCGCTGAAAGAACATAAATTGTTCTTTAAATAACGAAACCCCAGAGCTATGATGAGTGCCCAGCACTCAATAAAAGACAAAAAGATTGTCAGAGCCCAAACCAATGCTCGGCATTGTTAAATGTCTAACATCTTAATTAAATAGGCCGAGCCCAAAGTGGCCACAGATCCCTAATTCAGATCAATTGAGCCCATATGCTCACAAATTTTTGATCTTAGTCCCAAATTGGACTACAGATCTCCCAACCAATATTGGTTCAAGGGTACATCTCTTCACTCTTCTGATATTTGTCGTTGTAATCCTTCAACGTTTTCAGATAGGTGATGGGTCCCGACAACCAGAAATTCCACGGACTGTGGGGTCCTTAAACTCATAGACTATGATGTTCTTAAACCTTATGGACTGTGGGGTCCTTAAACTCATGGAATATGATGTCCTTAAACTTTACAGACTATGATGTCTCTAAACTACCATGGACTGTGGGGTCCTTAAACTCATGGATTATGATGTCCTTTAACTTTACAGACTATGACGTCTTTAAATTGGACCGCAAAGTCCCTAAACTAAAACAATAGAACACAAATGCTCTTTTGTTGGATCTAAATGATCCTGTTAAGTTTATCTTAGTCTAAAATTAGACTAACGTATCCTTAAAAAACGTTTAACTTGATCTTAGTCTCAAATGAGACTAACGTATCCTTAAACCCAAACCAAAACATAAATCTAAGAAAATACGGATTTGGACTAATCCACGCCCTACAGGCGATAACATAAATTAGTCTCCGTATACAATCCACGGGCAACCAAAAATAAAACAAACATACACGACACGAAATGACCATCTGGAAAAGGAGAAAGTGGTTACCGCGATGCGGTAGCGTAATTAACTGCAGGGGCTTGCGCTTCGACGGAAAGCGTCCCCACAATCAAAAACCCCTCAAATGAGGGGGAATCTGATGAAGTCTGCTACAATGGCCACATCCGTCTAAACTTCCGAAATACGGTGCCATAAATCAACTTGGCATTTTCAGAGAAGTGGACGGATAAAACCAAATAGCATCTGCCGCTAAACTCAGGCAAGACGAACCTACGCGGTCGCGTCTCTGTGTTCGGAGGAGAGCATGCCTGCCTTATTATATGGCACAGAATGCTGGGCTCCTAAGAAGCATCATACATAGAAGATGCACGTAGCGGAGATGCGCATGCTTCGTTGGATGTGCGGTAACACTAGAAAAGATAAGGTACGAAATGAGGATATTCATGCAAAAGTTGATGTAGTACCTGTGGAGGAGAAGATACGGGAAAACCGGCTAAGATGGTTTGGTCATGTGCGACGCATACCTATGGAAGCACCGGTTTGACGAATAGATACTCTCGATATGGGTAATGGCAAAAAGGCAAAAGGGAGACCGAAGAAAACATGGATGGAGGTGATACGAACGATATAGTTGCCAAAGGACTCAATGAAAGTATATTGTTCGATAGGAGTGAGTGGAGGCAGAGGATTCATGTGATGGACCCGGCGTGATTCTCATGTTGGTTCATGTAGCCTACCCCATATGCTTGGGATAAAAGGCTCAGTTGTTGTTGACTGCTGGAAATCCAATTTCTGAACTAGAAGTCCGTTTCGTGACACGTTTTACTCCCAGTTGAGAGCATAATTAGGCGACGCTACCGTTCAACTAACTGCTTATTTTTCTTTTATGTTTCCAACGCATCAAACGGATTATCAATAACAGTTCTGTATTAAAAGTTATGTCCTGTCTAATGTAGCTATGCAAAAGGAGTCACTGCAGAACACCTAGGTACGTAAAAATGCAAATTAAATATTAAATGACGGTGAAACAGCAAGGGACCAGATTCAAGTGTTATCTAACTAAATTATCTATGCAACCATATAGGGCCCCGCTTATTTTCAGTTTAAAGAAAGGGTATACAGGTGTTCCAAAGTCAGGGATCCAAAACGAAATGCTGCCCCGGACTGCAGTTCAAGGCCGCGAATCGCCTCAGTATTCATCGTTACAACTTATCAAAATGCAAAGATAAACTATGGGGTACTGTAGGTTTATCTGTTGGATTCGATACGAGCCATAGAAGATCGCATTTCGTTTTGTATTTAATTTACTATTAATTTTACAACGTGATATGTACGGGGATTTCTAGATTTAGCGTCGGTTCTCGGGGATATCATTTCAATATAGAAACATTAACTTTTAGATCCCAAAATGTAGTCAATTATCAGAACACGATCTATATATCACGAAACGGGAGTTTTAATTGACCGGAACATACATACATATATATATATATATATATATATATATATATATATATATCAAAAGATGATTATCGAGTTTTAAAAATCATAACTATGGGGTTTTATATTGATTTATCACATACACATGCATAAGTATATTTGAATATATGTAGCATGATAGAAAGTTAAAAAACTTGCCTGGCAACGGTGCAACGATGGCGACACAGTAGAGGTGGCAACGACACGAGCACCAACACGGGCAACGATAACGGAAGCGACACAGTACTAGTACAGGCAACAGCAACGGCAGCAAGCTCGGTTGGGCTCGGCAAACGGCGACTCCGCGAGGTAGGAGGTGCTGGTGGTCGTCAAAGGTGGAGGGCGATGAACCAGGTCGCGGTGGCGAGACGGAGAGGAGACTGCTGTAGTAGCAAGGAGGAGAAGGGGGTGAGGCAGACGCGGTGACGGTGGTCCAGGGCAATGGCGAGATGAGGGGTAGCCGGTGGCAGTGGCCTCATCGGCGACAGAGTGGGGGTGCAGCGGGTAGTAGGCTCAGTTGCAGTGGAAGAGGAGCTCAGGTGGCGGTGCTCGTCGGAAGGAGTGTAGTGGGCGGCTATGGGTGTTCGGGCGTAAGTTGGTGGAGGCGACGAGGTGAGGGCGACGGGGTGATGCAGGGGGCAGTAAGGTCGAGGAGTTTGCAGTTATAGGTATTGGTGGAAGGATGATGATGGTGGAGACATGGTGATGGCTGGGGGTTCTAGTGGGTTTGTGAAAGAAGTGAAGGGGGCTTTGCTGCGATGGTGGAGGTGGGTGGGTATGGAGGTAATCGAAGGTACGGTTGATGGAAGGCGGCGGTGATGGAGAATGTGTGGTGTTATAAGGAGCTACGGGTGGTGGTGGTGATCGATGCGGAGGAAGTGGGGGAGCTTGGGTGATGGGAGCGAAGACGTGGCCGTCGGTGGTGGCTGTTGAAAGGAGAGAGATGAGTGAAAAAGAGAGTTTGAGAAGGGGAGAGAGAGAAAAGAAATTTGGTTGCTGAAATAGGGAATGGTTATGAGAAGAGTGGGAGGCGAGGCAGAGAGGTGGTGAGGTCGAAGAGAAGAGAGCAGGTAAGGATTCGGGGGAAAGGGATCATGGGGAGACGTTAGGCCTACAGCTGAGTTGTGGCCGTTGGAGGGCGCGGGTCTCACGGGGGTAAGCGCGAGCATGGAGGAAAGCTGTTGGGGATGTTGAGAGAGGCGAGGACGTGGTCGAGCGAGTCGTGGGGAAATGGGCGCGAGGAGCGGGTGATCGAACGCGGGTCGTGGGGGGAAGCAGGGGAAATGAGCGGGAAAAGGAAGTGAAGAGACGAAGAAGAAGGGAGTGGGGAGCTGGTCGGGTCGCTGAGGTTCAGGTAGGGTTCGTGGGCCGGGCTCGGGAGAAAAAGGAAATGAGGGCTTTGGTTTTGGGCTGAGGGTTTTTAATTAGGGTTTAGAAATTGGGTTAGGGATTTTAGGTAGGTTTTTAAGAAACATAAACACAATAAAATAGAAAGTAGATGGATATAGAGGTTGAAGGATAGAGATATGGTTTGGGGTAAAATAAGTAGAGTTAGGGTTTAGATTAAAATAGGTAAATAGTAAATTAAAAGAAGTTGGTTTTGAGAATCGGACTTCGAAAAAATCGGTTAGGAAAATATTTTGTTAGAAGTACGGTTACTAGGAAAATAAATTTCGAGGATTATTAAAACATGAAATACTTTGTACAATAGATACCGGTTATTACATCATACCACCCTTAAAAATAATTTCGACCTCGAAATTAAAATAAACGATAAGCTATAAAATGTAATGCGAAAAGCAACAAAATCAAATACTATTATATAGCGATGTACACAAAAGCAACTAGATGAAAATCAAAGGTCTATATATATGTATAAGAAGTAGCGCAACTAAAAGAATAGGCATAAGTAAGCACAAGGTATAATCATTCGTAGTAACAAACTATATATATACAATATATACATTTATAATGAAAGATATAATAACATTGATAAACAATAGTGAAGGATTTGCCGATACGCCAAAAATATTTTAGTAAAAATACCGATCATGAAATTTAAAATAACTTGAGAAAACCCATATGGTGAAATAAGAGAAAATAAAACAAAATGAAATGTGCGATATATATTGGCGCTATTGAAAATGGGAAGAATAGTAAAGAATTCAGAATAAGTAAAACAGAAGTAGGTAATAACACGCAATTTTTTTCGATAAACACAAAATAACGAAACTAAATTTCGAATAACAACGTCACTGAATGTAATTATAGTAATAAGGGATAGCATTAATAATGTATAAGGGACTAGCCAGGGTATGGATTACAGTGGAGTATGGCCCATTCAAAAAAAGTCGGAATGCGGTACTTTAATCTGAATGTTGAAGAGACTGGGGTCAGGTCACTACAAGGTGCAAGGATGAAGAGTAATGAATCTCATGAGGGGAAAAATTTATTGGGGAAGAAAAACAGTCAATGCATCATGCGAATCAATACTCAAGAATTTGCGCACTCATAAACTTTATTATTATTTATTTTTCCAGAAAAATTTTAAACAAGACTTACTCGAAAGATAAAAGTGGCCTTAAACTATACATAAATTTATTTGGCCAGAAGAAACAAAGATAAGTCGCATCAGTCGCGATTATGGAAGTTCAACAGGTTACGGTAAGCTCTCGCGCTAAGATAGAGCCGTCCATTTCCATAGTACCTCGCGGGGATTGCTACTGGAAGTTCTTCCGCCTCAAATTCCTCCTCACTCGAGATTTCATCCTCCGACTCTTCCTCAGCTGGGGCCTCGTTTTCGGGTTCTTCCCCCACGGGGTTTTCTTCTCCTGGTCCTTCTTCCTCGGCTGGAGCTTCTTCATCGTGGTCTGCTTCCACGTGATTCACCTCTTCTGGATCTTCTTCCACTGGATTCTCTTCTACTGGGTTTTCTTCTACTGGATTCTCCTCAGGATCTTCCTCTTCTGGATTTCCTTCTACCGGGTCTTTCTCAAGATCTTCCTCTTCTGGATTTTCTTCTACCGGGTCTTCCTCAGGATCTTCCTCCATCGGGACCTCTTCGGGGTCCTCTTCTTCATCGTCAGGGTCACTGATCATGTCAAATTCTGGGGCTGTGACTCTCTCATCCTCGGAATCGCTGTTTCCGAAAATAACCTGTGTACCATCGACCTCGTCATCTGAACTCACCAGCATGCAGTCCAAGGAAACGCAGGACTGAGTGTCCTCATCGAGAGGCGGCGCTACTCCAAGATTGGCCATGGCTTGAAAAGAGAGAGTCATGATCAAATAGTGGAACACGCGAAGAAAATAACCAAAGATGTGGAGCATATGGAAAATATACGGCAGGTAAGGATTGAAAATCAAATTTTTGAACAATGATGCAGTAAGCAGCATAAGGAAATGAGTGGCAAGGGAACGATACATAAATCACAACTCACATTTTTTTCTATTTAAAACAAAGGGTTCAACAAAAATACAAGGTTCGGACGAAAAGAAACAGCTACTAAATAAAATAACAGAGTTTTTATTGAAAGCGGGAAGGGTGATAATTCTGCGTTGATATCTAGAGTGCTGCGTTCTCGTCAAGCGAGTTGAATCCCGCGTTGGGTCTGTCTATTCTCGAAACTCGAACTACGAAACAACCAAGTTACATAGCAGAAGTGGAAAGCGTGGACGAATCTCCCCCTTGTAGCTCTTTCCTTCGAGGGAAACCATTGATTAGATGCTCGTTGGATCCACAAATCAGGAACTGCCCTTTAGCCCTGCGACAGTCTCTCTGAAAGTGTCCTGGTGTCTTGCAATAACCACAACGTTGAGTTCTCCGCTGCTTCTGTTGTTAGGGAACAGAGGACCGCTTCATCCGCACACCGCCTTTTTGTCTAACAAGAATTCTCCTATGATTAGGGGCTTCCGTTGGTGCTTGAGCCATTTGTTTTCTTAGTCCTTCACCTAAGAGATCATTTGTTCGCTCCTGGGCTTCCATCAAGCCTTGCTGTACGTCCAAAATCTCGACGGTCTAACTCTGGGGAGTAGAGTTGGAAGAAGAGTCGTTGGAAGCCATGGTCCTGAAACAACAAATTTTAGGATGACATAAGGTACAAGAGATAAGAATCAGAATAAGACGTAGAATGGACAACGAAACAAGAATATATGGTGTGGTGGAACTCAAACGAGTAGAAGTCAAATGTAGAACTCCAAGTCACTCAAGCGGAGTGCTGCCTTGTAACTATACTGCAGTTCTTAGTTACAATCACATAACTCCACTAAGTCACCCAAAACTCTAGCGGATGGAGTCAAAAATAAAGCTTGACGAATAATAGGGATTCTAGCCAAGGATAACAAGTTTACAATCTAAACCGAAAGGGTGGCTTAAATTGTCAAGCCCTATTTAGGAACTGTAATCTCAATCTAAACCTGGCACCGATACCAACTAAACCATGTCACGCCCCGCTTCCCAAAATACGGAATACGAGGGGTTGACAAGGCCAGCCATGCTCCTACGGTCAAGGAATATCCTACCGTAGTCACACTTCGGCTTCTAGCATTACGTGGTAATCAGTAATCAATGCGCAGGTAATGAGAAAAGTAGTCACTACTCTAACAAAAGGATATAAGATATACCAGATATGGATCAAGAGAAAGATAGCGCTGGCGTCGCTGATCTAGATGTCCGTAATATCCTCGAGGTACGTCAGGTCCTGATCCAAGCTAAGTCCACTTCTCACTCTGAGAATGCATACTCAGGTCGTCAGAGCGATACAATAGCAATATATATATATATATATATATATATAAACATATGTAAACACGTGCAATGATGATGAACATAAAACAGTAAACATGGAGTGATGACATGAGCATGAAATAATCGGTACAGGTAAACAGTAAAGCAGGTATATCGAATCAGTAATCAATGCATGTCCATGTCACTAAACCTATCAGTTTCTAAGTCTCACTGTTCAGGTTTCTAAACCTATCGTCGGTCCAAGTGTGAGCGTCAACTACGCAGGAGTATCCCCAATCTAAGGGTAGGGCCCAGGGGCAAGGGAACACGAGCCCAAAACACGCTTTCTAGTAATCAGTAATATCGCCCATATGACTCCTAAAATCGCTGTATATGCCGGCAATGGGACTCCCGAGATTCCGTTGAACTCACACTCAAACTACCCAACATCCACGGTCTGCATCAAATACCGACCATAAACTCAAATACTAATTGGTCCATGACAAGTCTATGCGAGAACTGGAGACAGGATCTCCATCAAGTATGTTTCGACAGGTACCCAAGATAAATGGGTAGTGTTTGACACCTTACCTATGACACTAATATAAGTGCTTCATAACTGTCCCATTCCAGTTATAGTTACACTTATATACGTCCCACAGACGTCGACAATGCAATAAATTAATTGGGTCCGCTGATTGTGTACAATTACATGTCACTTCACTTATTCATTCACGTTTTAACACTAAAGTACTTGCTGTTCGCCTCCGAAAGACCCGACCGGGACGTTAGGACGTCTGGCCTGAATTTCGGGGGGCAGATGCTATTTGGTTTTATCCGTCCACCTCTCCGAAGATGCCAAGTTGATTTATGGCACCGTGTATCGGAGGTTTGGACAGATGCGGCCGTTGTAGCAGATTTCGTCAGATTCCCCCTCGCTTGCGAGGGGTTTTTGATTGCGGGGACGCTCTTCCCTGCAGGCGCAAGCCCCTGCAGTTAATTACGTTATCGGGTTATGATAACGACTTTCTCCTTCTCCAGAAGGTCACTTCATGTCTTGTGTGTTTGTTTTATTTTTCGTTGCCCGTGGATTGTATACGGAGACTAATTTGTGTTGTCGTCCGTAAGGCATGGATTAGTCCAAATCTGTATTTTCTTAGATTTGGGTTCGGTGGATTTAAGAATCGTTAACCTCCTTTGAGATTAAGATCAATTTAAATGTTTGTTAAGAATACGTTAGTCCAATTTTAGACTAAGATCTACTTAACATTATTTGAGGATCATTTAGATCCAACGAAAGAGCATTTGGACTCTATCGTCTTAGTTTAGGGACGTTGCGGTCCATTGGGGTTAAGGACATTATAGTCCATGGAGCTTAAGGACATCATAGTCCATAAAGTTAAGTTAAGGGATGTTGCGGTCTATTGGATTTAAGGACATCGTAGTCCATGAGTTTAAGGACCTCATAATAGGGTCTTGGTTTGACAATTTTGGGGATGTGCCAAGAGTTATTGGTTATTGGGACCCTCCACCTCTCTGAAGATATTGAAGAATTACAACGACATGTATCAGAGGTGTGGAGAGATGTACCCTTGAACCAATGTCCTGACTGAGGGGGAATGGGATGAACATCATTTTTTATGCCATCTGTTAAGAGCCCATTAGCTATCTTTGAGACTGAGATCGGTTTTGGAGACCCTGAGCATGAGGGGCTCAATCGATGGTCCTCGGGAGATTTAGTCTGAGGTTGGCTAATATTGGCCTTTCATAGTGTTAAACACCAGTATATGCTCAGTGCTCGCGTGTTCCCACGTGAGGCCTTTGAAGTAGTGTTAAACACTAAAAATTTGAGGCGCTCATATGGGGTCACGTGAGGAACTTGAAATAGTGTTAAACACTAAAAATTTGAGGCGCTGTTTCTTTGGGTTTACTCCCTTGTTCTTTTCTGAGCGCTAAGCGCTATTGGGTCACGTGAGATCACGTGAGGCGCCCCAAAAATGAAAACCGCCCTTGATTTATTCTTTTTTTGCTTTATAAGTGCTAGGCACTATTTGGGGGTCACGTAGGAGCACGTGATCCAATCTCGGTTGTCCTCTTTTGTTCATCAAGGGTGCTCACATGGGAGCACGTGATCGGCCGTTATCATGTTGGGTACCAATTTTTTTATGTGCATGGAGATCCTGAGTTTAGAGACTCTCAAGCCCATTGTTTCATAAGAATTAAATTCTTAGGACTTAGTTTTCCTCTTAAGTTTGGGATCTGCATGGCAGAGTCTCCCCTGTGAGAATTGAATTCTCAACTTGTAGGGAGATCTGCTTCTGCAGATCTTTCACTATAAAGAACAACCAAGTTCTTATATGAAAGGTTAAACCCTTGTTTTATCATAGGAATTAAATTCCTATATACTTTTTTGGGAGAATTAAATTCTCTGAACTTAGGTCTTCCCCTAGGTTTTGGATCTGCATGGCAAAATCTCCCCGATGAGAATTAAATTCTCAACTTGTGGGGAGATCTGCTTCTGCGGATCTCAACCAAAGAAAGAACTAAGTTCTCTTTAGAAGTGTTAAACTCTTATGGAGGTGAAAGAGAGATGAGATATTCTCTATGTTTTGTTCTGTCTCTTACCTAGAGTTTCTTTTTCTCTTTTAAGAGGCCTTCTTCTCTCTGGAGAATTAAATTCTCCTTTTTTTAAGCTTCCAAGGGGGTTTCTCTCTCTCTCTCTCTCTTTTTCTCCTTGTGTCTCTTGGCTCCTATTTATAGGAGAAAGAAAAGAATCAATTTGTTCAGAAAATCTCTTATTGAGAGATTTTGGTTGATTTTATAATCAACCAAAATGATCTTTTAGATCAGTCAATGAATTTTATTCATCGTTGGATTTTTAATCCAAGGACTTCTGTTTTACAGAAGATATTTCTCACAAGATTAGGAAAATATTTCCCTATACAGAATTTTCTTCTGTAAATTGGTGATTTTTAATCACCATTGGATTTTTAATCCAATGGTGCTCTGCTTTACAGAGCGCAATATTTCTTGTTCAGAAAGATCTAAGGAAATATTTTCCAAATAGGGCTTTGATCCCTTTTATTTAATTCTATTGGTTCAGGAGGCATAGGAGCACATCACGTGTAGCACATGACCCCACGAAGTTAAACCCATCAAAGAGCGTCACGTGCTATCACGTGACTTTTTCTGGCCAATTGTTTATTTTAAGAAGGCGCCTATATACTTTGTATATGGCGGTTACGTGTCTGCACGTGAGGCTCAGTTTCAGCCTCATTTTCAGCCTTGTTTTGTCAAGCGCAGTGCCTATCACGTGTGGGCACGTGATGCTCCATTTGGAGACTTTTCCCATTGCTTTTTATTATTTATTATTTATTTTTCGTAACGGAACAAATGCCCCCACAGCGTTGTTCTCACGTGGGTTGCACGTGAGTGTAACGCTATCACCCTTACAGCTGTTGGATTGCCTAGGGTAACGGGGAGGTCGTTGGCTGACTTGTTTCCGAGACGGAGGTCACTTGCTGACGTGTTTTCAAGACGGAGGTCACTGGCTGACGTATTTCCGAGACGGAGGTCACTAGCTGACGTGTTTTCGAGACGGAGGTCACTGGCTGACGTACTTCCGAGACGGAGGTCATTTGCTGACGTACTTACGAGACAGAGGTCACTGGCTACGTGTTTCCGAGACGGAGGTCACTGGCTGACGTATTTCCAAGATGGAGGTTATTGGCTGATGTATTTCCGAGACGGAGGTCATTGGCTGACGTGTTTCTGAGACGGAGGTCACTGGCTGATGTATTTCCGAGACGGAGGTCAGTGGCTGATGTATTTCCGAGACGGATGTTACTGGCTGATGTATTGCCGAGACGGAGGTCACTGGCTGACGTATTTCCGAGACGGAGGTCATTAGCTGACGTATTTCCGAGACGGAGGTCACTGGCTGACGTATTTCTGAGACGGAGGTCATTGGCTGACTTGTTTCCGAGACGGAGGTCATTGGCTGACGTGTTTCCGAGACGGAGGTCACTGGTTGACGTGTTTCCGAGACGGAGGTCATTGGATGACGTGTTTTCGAGACGGGGTCATTTTCCAACGTATATCCGCGATGGGGTCATTGGATGACGTATTTCCGAGACGGAGGTCACTGACTGACGTACTTCCGAGACGGAGGTCATTTGCTGATGTATTTCCCAGAAGGAGGTCAGTGGCTGACGTGTTTCCGAGACGGAGGTCATTGGCTGACGTATTTCCGAGACGGAGGTCACTGGCTGACGTATTTCTGAGATGGAGGTCAGTGCCTGACGTGTTTCCGAGACGAAGGTCACTGGCTGATGTGTTTTCGAGACGAAGGTCACTGGTTGACGTGTTTCCGAGACGGAGGTCATTTGCTGACGTATTTCCGAGATGGAGGTCACTGGTTGACGTGTTTCCGAAACGGAGGTCACAAGCTGACGTGGTTCCGAGACGGGGTCATTTGCTGACGTATTTCTACGACGGGGTCATTAGATGACGTATTTCCGAGACGGGGTCATTTGCTGATGTATTTCCGCGGCGGGGTCATCGGATGACGTATTTCCGAGACGGATGTCATTGGCTGACGTGTTTCCGCGACGGGGTTATTGGATGACGTATTTCCGAGACGGAGGTCATTGGCTGACATATTTCCGCGACGGGGTCATTTGCTGACGTATTTCCGAGATGGAGGTCATTGGCTGACGTATTTCCGCGACGGGGTCATTTGCTGACGTATTTCTATGGCGGAGGTCATTGGCTGACGTGTTTCCGCGACGGAGGTCATTGGCTGACGTGTTTCCGCGACGGGGTCATTGGATGGTGTTAGGTTGTCTGTGAACTGTAGAGTCTTGGAACTGGGGACTTTGCCATGGTTCCGATTGGTGGTGTCGCATCCGTATCCTGCTGGAATGGGGAGGAACACCGTTGCTGAATTTTAGGCTGTAAATGTTGCTGTTGAGATTTGGAACTAGGAACTTTGCCATGGCTCCGTTTCGTTGTGTCGCGTCCGTGTCCTGCTGGCATGAGGAGGAACGTCGTTGTTGGTATTTAGGCTGTAAATGTTGCCGTTGAGATTTAGAACTAGTGATTTTGCCATGGCTCCGATTGGTGGTGTCGCGTCCGTATCCTGCCGGCATGAGGAGGAATGCCGTTGTTGGTCTTCTGGGATGCAGATGTTGCTGTCGAGATCTAATTTTCCCTTTGACAGAGTTCGTTAGGACATGTGGTTCCCTTTTCGTTTATACCCATGGATTGTATACAGGGGTCAGTATGGACTTACCTGCAGGGCAAAAGTTTCATCATTTTTTTATTTCTTTCTTCGATACTCTATCATTTCAGCTTTCTATATCGCGAAAGTCGCGATTGCCCAATCATTTCGGCTATTTTTCGCGGTGCCCAATCATTTCGGCTATTTTTCTTTTTCTTTACTCACTGCTTTTTATTGCGAGTTGCCCAAACATTTCGGCTATTTTTATATGCATATATTTTACTCGCTGATTTTTTTATTGCGAGTTGCCCAAACATTTCGGCTATTTCATATGCATTTTGTTTGCGAGTATGGAACTCAAGATCTGATACCAATCTTAACATCAGTATCGTTGCGACTGGAATATTGCCGGGAGCGAAGCATTATTTGCCGTGAAAGGACTTCGAATTTGACACCGATTCAGGCATCAGCATCGCTACAACTGGGATATTTCCAGGAGCGAATCATCATTTGTCTTTGTCGATTTAAACAAAGATGGCTTAGCAAACAGGATTAGAATCCTGTCGACTAAGGCTTTTGACTTCATGAGCCGTAAGGGTCTCATAAAAGTGTTTTTCCCTACGAGTCGTGAGGATCTCGTAGGTGCGTTTTCTCCTTAAGAATCGTGAGGATTCTTAAGTATGTGTTCTCTTATAATTCGTAAGGATCTTACAAGAGTGTTTTCTTCTTATAAGTCGAGAGGACTTACAAGTGTCATTCGCCACATGAGGAAATTTCGCGCCATTGGTGGAACTGGGTGGGGGAAACATTTATTTGTGCCCGTGGATTGTATACAAGGGTCAAAATTAGACCGTTTGTAGGGCAATTTGGAAAATGTGATGGCTTAAGAACAGGTTCAGATCCCTGTAGCTTAAGGCTTTTGAATCTTATAAGCCGTGAGGGTCCCATAAGAGGGTTCTCCTTACGAGTCGTGTGGATTTCGTAAGTGTAATTTCTCCTCAGGAATTGTGGGGATCCCTAAGTGTGTTGCTCCCTTGTGAGTCATAAGGATCTCACGCAGGTATTTTCTCCTTACAAGGTCGAGAGGACCTTGCCAGTGTGCATGAATTTTTTACAAGTCTGCGCCCTTTCGGGTTTTCACAAACTCGCCGGTAGCCCTGCTGTTTTTACTCACGGAGCCCTTTCGGGTTTTCATCCGTGCCCATCTTTCTTATGGATGTACCATTTTTTTTACGAGTCTGCGCCCTTTCGGGTTTTCACAAACATCGCCGGTAGCCTTGCTGTTTTTACTCATGGAGCCCTTTCGGGTTTTCATCCGTAACCATCTTGCTTATGGACGTACCGTTTTTTTTGCGTCAGCCCTAGGTTGCTGCGGTTTGTAGTAGTTTAAAGACGTTTCGGTCCGTAGCTAGTTTCAGGACATTTCGGTCCGTTGTTAGTTTAGGGATGTTTCGGTCTACAGCGATTTTGAGGCAAGTTTTTGCTGGATACTACTATAGAGTTTGGGCTTAGGAAGATAGAGAGCGGACATAAGTATCGTCATCTATCGTTAACCTAAGACGTGACTCATCAGGCGTAATATTTCTTAAGGAACCGGCCATTTATTGGCCGGAAGGGTCTTTCATCATGTATATCCATGAGCAAGTAAGCCTCACCTTGGTAGACTTTGTCTATGATGTACATGCCCTCATAGTTTGGCTCGAATTTCCCCCGTTTTGCATGATTGGGGATCATAGGTCTTTTGAAAACTAGCATGAGTTCGTCTTGGCGGAATGTTCTCGGCCTAGTCAATCTCTCGTATGAGCGTGTCATTTTTTCTTTGTAAGCCTCCAAGTTTTGCTGTGCTATGAGACGAGTTTCATCATGGGCGTCGAGCTCCTCAATCCAAAGATGAGCATTCTCTTCGTCTGTTAGCTCGTAATGAACCGCCACTCGTAAAAAGGGTAGCTCTATCTCCAAGGGGAGTACTGCTTCAGCGCCGAATACCATGCATACGGCGTTGTGTTTGTGGCCGTTTTGAACATGGTCCGATACGCCCAGAGAGCTTCATGAAGTCTCTCGTGCCAATCCTTTTTATTTTTGGATACCATCTTCTTTATGATCTTTGTCAAGGTCTTGTTGAAAGCCTCAGCTAGACCGTTAGCTCGGGAATTATAGATCGAAGAGTGTCTCCAGTCTATATTATGCTGTTGTCCGAAGCGGCTGATTTTGTGACTTCTGTAGGCCGGCCCGTTATCGGAGATAATCCGTCGTGGAGTGCCGAACCGATAAATGACGTGTGTCTTGAAGAAATGGAGAATGTTCTCCGTCTTCACTTCTCTTAGCGGTACTGCTTCTGCCCACTTTGAGAAATAATCGATTGTCGCCAATATGAACCGATGTCCTCTGGATGACGCTGGTTCGATGGGCCCAATTATGTCGGTTCCCCACATTTCGAACAGCCAGCTAGCCACCGTTGGGTGTAGCAGGTTTGGATGCTGTGAATGAAGCCTCCATGAATTTGGCACGACTGGCACTGCTTCGCGTATTCGAGACAGTCCTGGATCATCGTGGGCCAATAGTAGCCCATCCTTTTGTTCTTCAGCTTCATCTTCGGCCCGGCTTGATGAGAACCGTAGAGTCCGTCATGAGTGTTTTGGACGACTCTCCTTACTTCTTCCGGTCCCAGGCATCTTAACCATAGGTAGTCGAACGATCTCTTATACAGAGTATCATTGACGAAGGCAAAAGACAGAGCTCTTTTCATGAGCTGATGTCTTAATGATGCATCATCAGGTGCTCGACGGGATTTGAAGTAATCTATAAAGACTTCTCTCCAAACCTTAGCCTTTTCTTGGTCTTCAATTTGTATGGCCGTTTGCTTGGTCGCTTCCTTTTCTTCAGACGATTCCGGAGATATTTCTGTTGGTGCAAGATCCTGACGTCTTTGTATAACAATCCTTACGTCGTCGAGGTTTTCATCAGCCAGTTCCTTAGCGAGTTTGGCTAATGCATCCACCTTGCTATTTTCTGTACGTGGTATGCTTTCCAGAATGTAGGAGGGGATTTGAGTCAGCAGTCGCTGCACTCTCTCGCCGTATTTTACCAACTCTGGTTTGCACATTTGATAGTCGCCTTTTACTTGACTAACGATTAGATGGGAGTCTCCGTATATGATGAGGTCTTCGATTCTCATATCGACAACGATCTCAAGACCTACTATCAAACCTTCATATTCTGTTTCATTGTTTGTCCTCGACTCTTTTAGGGAAAAGGCAAAGCGCATTATCCCTCATTGTGGAGTCACGAAGATAAGGCCTACCCCCGATTTGATTATAGGGGTGTTATGTTGTCGCTTCTTTACGGAAGATGCTTCATCGAAATAGAGTTCCCATCGGGTATCACTCCCTCCTTTCTCCCCATCGATCGTGTCAAACGCGTGTTCGTCCGGTAATTCGCAGTTTAGGGGTGAATCAGCGGGTATCGGATGCTCAGCAAGGAAGTCGGCGATGGCCTGGCCTTTCACTGCCTTGAGAAGTCGGTATGTTATCGAGAATTCCATTAAGAGTAGGGCCCATTTACCGAGCCGTCCCGTT
This sequence comes from Agapanthus africanus, assembly GCA_030015575.1. Classification (NCBI taxonomy): domain Eukaryota; kingdom Viridiplantae; phylum Streptophyta; class Magnoliopsida; order Asparagales; family Amaryllidaceae; genus Agapanthus; species Agapanthus africanus. Next base: position 106,644,746 of record CM057338.1, on the reverse strand, counting down.
AGTATGGCTCTTGACATCAAATATTTGAGAGTATCCACTTTTGATATGAGATGGAGCTCATGCGCCAAAGCATAATGCCGAAGTTTCGTTATAGCGAAAATTAACGCCATGCAGTGTTTTTCGATTGGGGAGTAGTTGTTTTCGGCCCCCAGGAGAACTCGACTCAAATAGTTGAGGGCTCTATCTTTCCCTTGGTCGTTCTCATGTGCCCATAACGCGCCTAAAGAACCTTCAAGGGCTGTTGTGAACAGGATGAGGGGCTTTCCCTTAACCGGAGCGGTCAGTACCGGCGGATTTTGCAGGTATTGCTTGATTTCGTCCAGTGCACTTTGACATTTGCAATCCCAAACGAATGGGGTCCCCTTCTTCATTAGATGCCTGTTGGGACGACACTTGCCAGAGAGGTTGACTTGGAGTTTGACACCTGTTTAGGTATCTTTATCGCTACAACTGGGATATCGCCAGGAGCAACTCATCATTTGTCTTGAGAGGACTCGGAATTTGATACCGATTTAAGCATTAGCATCACTACAACTGGAATAGTGCCAGTAGCGAATCATCATTTGCCCCTGTCGATTCGGACAAAGGTGATTTAGTACACAGGGTTGGGGCTCTGTCGACTAAGACTTTTGACTTTATAAGCCGTAAGGGTCTCATAAAGGGTTTTCTCCCTACGAGTCATGAGGATCTCGTAGGCGTATTTTCTCCTTAAAAATCGGGGGATTCCTAAGTGATGTATTCTCTTGTAAGTCGTAAGGATCTTCCAAGAGTGTTTTCTCCTTATAAGTCGAGAGGACCTACAAGTGTTATTCACCATATGGGGACATTTCTTGTCATTTGTAGAACTTGGCAAAGAAATATTTATTCGTGCCTATAGATTGTATACAAGGGTCAATATGGACCGCCTGTAGGGCAATTTGAGAGATATGACGGTTTAAGAATAGGTCTAGATCCCTGTAACCTAAGGTTTTTGAATCCTATGAGCCGTGAGGGTCTCACAGGGGGGATTCTTCTCACGAGTCGTGAGGATCTCGTAAGTGTATTTATTTTAACGAGGTTGCGTCCTTCTGGGTTTTCACAAGCTCGCCGGCAGTCCTGCTATTTTTACTCACGGCGCCCTTTCGGGTTTTCATCTGTGCCCATCATGCTTGCGGACGTACCTTTTTTTTAACGAGATTGCGCCCTTCCGGGGGTTTTCACAAGCTCGCCGGCAGTCCCGCTGTTTTTACTTACGGCACCCTTTCGGGTTTTCATCCGTGCCCATTTTGCTTGTGGACATACCGTTTTTTTAGCGGGGTATTCCACTAGATTGTAGGACCTGTTTGTAGGACCCTTAATATCCTTCCTGTCCTTTAAGAAGAAAGGACCATTCTACATAGAGATTCTTCCGCCGGTGAGAAATATACCCCATGTGTATATCTCGGGGGGAACAAGTACCCACGCCGTCGCTATTTTTGCGACAGGTTGCTTTAGAGCCGCTTATTTTTGTTGAGCGTAGGCAACAAACGCCATCCTGCCTCCGCTTTTCACTCGTCATCATCGGATGAGAAAGAGTCTTGACCCATTTAATCTAATCGAGCCATTTTATCCATGAGTTCTTGGAAGGTCGTCGGCTTGAAGAGGGCCATATACGAGGACACCTTTGAATTTGGGTCAAGGGTGGCTATAAGCATTCCCATGGCTGCAACATCATCGATGCGTTGCTCATATTTGACCAGAGATTTCGCCATCGGGTAACATATTGAACCCAAGTCTCATTCGGTCTAACCCTTTCGTTGACCAGCGCTGTCACGGTAGTATGTTCGTTCTTATTAGCAAATCCCATACGAAGGCGATGCCATTCAGACCGCTGACGAACTGTTGGAGGAGTAGTATATCATTCTCTCTAGTGTTACCGCACATGGATTTAAATCGCGTGATGTGCTGGTGAGGATTCCCGGTTCCTTTGTATATATGGAGTCGGAAGTATGTATTCTGGCGGGTACTGTATTTGATCGGAGCACACCGGATACGGTCGACCAGTCTTGATTGGCCTATTTGATACTTCACTGGTATAGTGAGTTTTGATTCGTTCAGCGATATATGTGGCCAGCTTTTCTTTTAGGAATCATTTCCTGCTCAGCCGTTGATGAGATTTGCAGAGGATTTGAAATGTCATCCTTATCTTTAAGACCGACTACCGACGGTTCATTTGTTAGTGGTTCCGATTGAACCATCATTCCAGCCATAGTCTGAATCAGAAGGGCCATCTGGTTCATTTTAGTGGACATTTCTGCCGCTTCTGTATCTCCCTTTTTCAGAGCACGCTTTAGGAAATCTATATCCGACTCCTTCTCTATTCTTTCTTCGGGTGCGTCCTCGAGATTTTCCTTAGGCGGTGGATTACCGTTTGCTGCCGCTTGAGCGAGCATCTCCTACAGCTTCTCACGTTACAGTTGAACTTTTTTCAAGGACCGAGTTTGAGGTCGGTGACTAATAGCATCTTGATTGATCTGATCTATGTGTAGTAGTTAACCGCAATCAATAACGGTGTAGCGTGTAGCTAGACCGAGATGAGTACGGGTCGTCCTCTGGGAAACGTTGAATGTTTTAATCTTACTTTAGGTGTGTTGAGAAAGAAAGGAGAAAGAATAAAGAATGGTTGTAGGTTCTAGATCTACGTCAAACACGGATGCATGATATAGATCTAAATTAACTACGATGTAAGTTTTATGGTAGAAGGGGGCTTGTAAGGTTCATTAAGATTTAGTAGTCATGGATGATTAATTAAAGATTACTATTTTTATTCTTTAATAGATTTAAAACTAGATCGACAGTGATGCATGTAGATTAGGGTTTCTGGAGGGAATAGGGTTCCCACTTTTAACCCCTATCTTGCTATGGATCTCCGTTCATGTCTAGCCTTTACCAAAACAATTGTTAATCTAATCTCTAATCATGGTTGTGACCATCAATGAATTGATAGCGCGCCCTAATAGGATGTTAACTATTCTTTTGATAAAGTTTATAAACTTTATAGGATTTAAAAAGAGTTTAAGGATCTTCATCTTCCATTAATCTACCATAATCCTATGAACCCTAACAAGCGGAGAATTATTCGCGCATGTTGGAAAAAGAAAAGATAGAGAGGGAAAACATAATGTAAAATGCAGAAAAATAAAATGATATAAGAAAACAACTACCTTTATTAATCAACAAGATCAAGTACACTTTGTTTCCTTAGAAAATGATTACAAAACCCTAATTTGCTTCTCGATCTCTTCTAAGGAGGTAGATGAACTGTTGATAATCAACCAGGATTCTTGAGCCGTCGTGGACTTCGTGATCGCGTCAGTTTGATGATTTTTCCAAGAGACTCTCGGTCCTTATTTATAGTCACAGAGCCAGAACCCTAGTTTTCTAATATGGTAACTAGTTGTTAGGATCCCAACCAAAAAAATCCAGAATCCTAACTCTTCAGATGTGCGGCGGAACCGCGGTCATTGGATAGGTTTGGCCGTGGATCCGCCGCCTTTTTGTGAGATCATGGCCTCTAATTTTTGTAACTTCATATCTGTAACACTTGGTGATCTTTTGAGTATCTAGACTTTGAAAATCATCTCTACGTTTCTGCCAGAATTAGTTTCTTCAATTTACTTGAATATCTTCGGCAGATTTGATCTTGCCTACTCGGATTTCCTTGATTTCGGTCATGATATAATTCCTGCATAATTATCTCAATAAATGATGTTGGTAGAATTTGTTTTTTTATTGAGAAATTATCTTTAACCATTTGTCATGATATTTTAGTTTTAACAGAATTGGTCAAAGGTATTTAATAAGGTAAGCATATTAAATGGGCCAAATGTTACATAGATATTATATGCTTATTTTTTCCTTCATAATGTTAATTATAATATATAAACACATGAAAATAGTATTTTTACAGATAAACCCTCATATGTGTCATATATTATAATAAACACCTTTTTTATATAGAAATAGTAGGAAAAATGTCATATGAAAAGTGCAGTTTTATCAACTGAACACAGCTTGAACTTTGTCTTTGGAATGCACCACATATACTATGTGAACTACCATGCCCCCAGGCTTGGGATGTTTGGCGTTTTGCCCGTTGGAGTTTACTTCAGGAACTTGAGCTTTATTGGGCCTCTCTTTTTTGTGAAAGGTCGCTTTAGTTTTGGGAGGAACCGCTGTATCATGATCCGTCTCGGGATGAGTTCCCTTCACCTGCTTCCACACCTTATATATAGATGAGGAAAGTTGTTTTAGGGAGCAAACTGGTTTCTGCTCTGGTGGGATCTCCATGGGCTGCGGAGATTCCTTCAATATTACGGTGGGAGAATTTTGTCTGACCCTTCGCAACAGTTTGAAGCCATTCCCGGTTGAAAAAACAACATTCGCCACTGGGGTTGAAACAGGACCATATGGAGAACTGCCCCCAGCTCATTCTGTATTATGCCGATATCGACGTTGACCGTTTCTTATGGCCGGGATTTGATTAGCCTCGGGATTTTGCTGAGCCTGCCCCCTGTTTCCTTTGAGATTTTGAATATTCTGCCCCTTGCATCGACCTTGGTCCTTGGCAGGTGCCGGTTGTTTGAGGACTTATTCCGTCGGCAAAGCTGTGTCTTGGGGAGCCAGCCTGTGGAAGACTGACTTCTTCTAGGCTTCCTCCCTCGGCGTTGAGGCACCAAGGGTGGGAGGTGGGAGTATCGACCTAAATCGAAGCCCGTTGATTTCTTGAAGAGCCGGATTGCATAGATTTGAGGCTGCAAGTGACCCATACTTGACTCCACCAGATATGACAGAGCCTGAGTTGCCAGGGTAGAATCAAACGCCATTCTTCATAGAGACGAAACACCGGTTTCAGTATCCCATACCCAGGGGCAACCACAAACATATATACCGCGATTATTTGATCGCGGAAAAACACGACACACGAAGTGTGGAGTGGAAAGAGGAAAAGGTTCCACCAGGCGTACCAGAATCTGTTCGCCGCCAAAAGACGCGACCGGGACGTTGGGACGTCTGGCCTGAATTTTGGGGGGCAGATGCTATTTGGTTTTATCTGTCCACCTCTCCGAAGATACCAAGTTGATTTATGGCACCGTGTATCGGAGGTTTGGACAGATGCGGCCGTTGTAGCAGATTTCGTCAGATTCCCCCTCGCTTGCGAGGGGTTTTTGATTGTGGGGACGCTCTTCCGTGCAAGCGCAAACCCCTGCAGTTAATTACGTTATCGGGTTACGATAACTACTTTCTCCTTCTCCAGAAGGTCACTTTGTGTCGTGTGTGTTTGTTTTATTTTTGGTTGCGCGTGGATTGTATACGGAGACTAATTTGTGTTGTCGTCCGTAGGGCGTGGATTAGTCCAAATCCGTATTTTCTTAGATTTGGATTCGGTGGATTTAAGGATCGTTAAGCTCGTTTGAGATTAAGATCAACTTAAATGTTTGTTAAGGATATGTTAGTCCAATTTTAGACTAAGATCTACTTAATAAGGTTTGAGGATCATTTAGATCCAACGAAAAAGCATTTGGGCTCTATCGTCTTAGTTTAGAGACATTACGATCCATTGGGTGTTAGGACATCATAGTCCATGGAGTTTAAGGACATCATAGTCCATAGAGTTTAGTTTAGGGACGTTGCGGTCCATTGGGTTTAAGGACATCGTAGTCCATGAGTTTAAGGACCTCATAGTCCATGTTTAAAGACATCATAGTCTGTATGGCCTTGGTTTGACAGTTTTGGGGATGTGCCAAGAGTTATTGGTTATTGGGACCTTCCACCTCTCTGAAGACGTTGAAGAATTACAACGACATGTATCAGAGGTGTGGAGAGATGTACCCTTGAACCAAGTCCCGACTGAGGGAGAATGGGATGAACATCATTTTAGATGCCATTTGTTAAGAGCCCATTAGCTATCTTTGAGACTGAGATCGGTTTTGGAGACCCTGAGCATGAGGGGCTCAATCGATGGTTCTCGGGAGATTTGGTCTGAGTTTGGCTAATATTGGCCTTTCATAGTGTTAAACACTAGTATATGCTCAGCGCTCACGTGTTCCCACATGAGGCGCTTGAAGTAGTGTTAAACACTAAAAATTTAAGGCGCTCACGTGGGGCCACGTGAGGCACTTGAAATAGTGTTAAACACTAAAAAATTGAGGCGCTATTTCTTTGGGTTTACTCCCTTGTTCTTTTCTGAGCGCTAAGCGCTATTGGGTCACGTGAGATCACATGAGGCGTCCCAAAAATGGAAACTGCCCTTGATTTATTACATTTTTGCTTTATAAGTGCTAGACATTATTTGGGGGTCACGTGGGAGCACGTGATCCGATCTCGGTTGTCCTTTTTTGTTCATCAAGGGTGCTCACGTGGGAGCACGTGATCGGTCGCTATCATGTTGGGTACCAATTTTTTTATGTGCATGGAGATCCTGAGTTTCGAGACTCTCAAGCCCATTGTTTTATAAGAATTAAATTCTTAGGACTTAGTTTTCCTCTTCGGTTTGGGATCTGCATGGCAGAATCTCCCCTGTGAGAATTGAATTCTCAACTTGTAGGAAGATCTGCTTCTGCAGATCTTTCACTATAAAAAAAGAACCAAGTTATTATATGAAAATTTAAACCCTTGTTTTATCAGAGGAATTAAATTCCTATAAACTTTTTTAGGAGAATTAAATTCTCTGAACTTAGTTCTTCCTCTAGGTTTTGGATCTGCATGGCAGAATCTCCTCGATGAGAATTAAATTCTCAACCTGTGGGGAGATCTGCTTCTGCGGATCTCAACCAGAGAAAGAACTAAGTTCTCTTTAGAAGTGTTAAACTCTTATAGAGGTGAAAGAGAGATGAGATATTCTCTGTGTTTTATTCCGTCTCTTACCTAGAGTTTCTTTTTCTCTTTTAAGAGGCCTTCTTCTCTCTGGAGAATTAAATTCTCTTTTTTTAAGCTTCCGAGGGGGTTTCTCTCTCTCTCTCTCTTTTCTCCTTGTGTCTCTTGGCTCCTATTTATAGGAGAAAGAAAAGAATCAATTTGTTCAGAAAATCTCTTATTGAGAGATTTTGATTGATTTTATAATCAACCAAAATGATCTTTTAGGTCAGTCGATGAATTTTATTCATCGTTGGATTTTTAATCCAAGGAATTCTGTTTTACGGAAGATATTTCTCATAAGATTAGGAAAATATTTCCCTATACAGAATCTTCTTCTGTAAATTGATGATTTTTAATCACCATTGGATTTTTAATCCAACGGTACTCTGCTTTACAGAGCGCAATCTTTCTTGTTCAGAAAGATCTAAGGAAATATTTCCTAAATAGGGCTTTGATCCCTTTTATTTAATTTTATTGGTTCAGAAGGCATAGGAGCACATCACGTGTAGCACGTGACCCCACGAAGTTAAACCCATCAAAGAGCGTCGCGTGCTATCACGTGACTTTTTCTGGCCAATTGTTTATTTTAAGAAGGCGCCTATATATTTTGTATATGGCGGTCACGTGTCTGCACACGAGGCTCGGTTTCAGCCTCATTTTCAGCCTTGTTTTGTCAAGCGCAATGCCTATCACGTGTGGGCACGTGATGCTCCATTTGGGGACTTTTCCCATTGCTTTTTTTTATTTATTATTTATTTTTTGTAAGGGGACACTTGCCACAATCTAATCACTAATATCTATCACTGGATAATGTACACGATCACTAGATTATCATTGCGTTATGACCACTATTCAAATGAGGATATAACCGCTATATGATACGATGAGAATGCAAGTAATTATAATATGAATAAAACAAAGCAGCCAGTGTCATACCACTTTCAAAATTTACTATAAATCATACGTGCAGAATTAAGCAAAAAAATATAAAAAGGGTAAGTAGTAGGTTTAATTATCTATCCATCAAAATTAGTTTCGCGTCAATCGGGTTTCAGGTTCGCTAGTTATGGCTATTTCATTTTAAATGTTCACTGCTGAAAATCCAATTTCTGAACTTGAAGTCCGTTTCGTAACACGTTTTACTCTCAGTTGGGTGCATAATTAGGTGATTCTACCGTTAAACTAATTGGATATTTTTATGTTATGTTTCCAATTCATCAAACGGATTATCAATAGCAGTTCTGTATTAAAAGTTATGTCCTGTCTAGTGTAGCTATACAAGAGGAGTCACTGCAGAAACTGCAGAACACCTAGGTACGTAAAAATGCAAATTAAATATCAAATGACGGTGAAACAGCACGGGACCAGATTCAGGTGTTAGCAAACTAAATTATCTATGCGACCATATGGGGCCCCGCACATTTTCAGTTTAAAGAAGGGGTATACAGGTGTTCCAAAGCCAGGTATCCAAAACGAAACGCTGCCCCGGACTGCAGTTCAGGGCAGCGAATCACCTCAGTATTTATCGTTACAACTTATCAAAATGCAAAGATATACTATGGGGTGCTGTAGTTTTATCTGTTGGCTTCGATACGAGCCATAGAAGATCGCATTTCGATTTGTATTTAATTTACTATTAATTTTACAACGTGATATGTACGGGGATTTCCAAATTTAGCGTCGGTTCTCGGGGATATCATTTCAGTATAGAAACATTAAATTTTAGATTCCAACATGTAGTCAATTATCAGTACACGATCTATATATCACGAAACGGGAGTTTTAATTGACCGGAACACACACACACACACACACACACACACACACACACATCAAAAGATGATTATCGAGTTTTAATAATCATAACTATGGGGTTTTATATTGATTTATCACATACACATGCATAAGTATATTTGAGTATATGTAGCATGATAGCAAGTTCAGAAACTTGCCTGGCAACGGTGCAACGACGGCGACATGGTAGAGGTGGCAACGATACGAGCACCAGCACGGGCAACGACAACGGAAGCGACACAGCACTAGTACGGGCAGCAGCAACGACAGCAAGCTCGGTCGGGCTCAGCTAACGGCGCCTCTGCGAGGTCGGCGGTGCTGGTGGTCGTCGAAGGTGGAGGGAGGTGAGGCAGGTCGCGATGGCGAGACGGAGAGGAGACTGCTGTAGTGGCAAGGAGGAGAAGGGGGTGAGGCAGACGCGGTGACGGTGGTCCAGGGCAATGGCGAGACAGGGGTAGCCGGTGGCAGTGGCCTCGTCGGCGACGGAGTGGGGGTGCAGCGGGTAGTAGGCTCAGTTGCAGTGGAGGAGGAGCTCAGGTAGCGGTGCTCGTCAGAAGGAGTGCAGTGGGCGGCTATAGTTGTTCGGGCGTGAGTTGGTGGAGGCGACGAAGTGAGGGCGACGAGGCGATGCGGGGGGCAGTGAGGTCGAGGAGTTTGCATTTATGGGTATTGGTGGAAGGATGATGATGGTGGAGATGTGGTGATGGCTGGGGGTTCTAGTGGGTTTGTGAAAGAAGTGAAGGGGGCTTTGCTGCGATGGTGGAGGTGAGTGGGTGTGGAGGTAGTCGATGGTGCGGTTGATGGAAGGTGGCGGTGATGGCGAATGGGTGGTGTTGTAAGGAGCTGCGGGTGGTAGTGGTGATCAATGCGGAGGAAGTGGGGGAGCTTGGGTGATGGGAGCGAAAACGTGGCCGTCGGTGGTGGCTGTTGAAAAGAGAAAGAGGAGTGAAAGAGAGAGTTTGAGAAGGGGAGAGAGAGAAAAGAAATTTGGTTGCTGAGGGAGGGAATGGTTGTGAGAAGAGTGGGAGGCGAGGCAGAGAGGTGGTGAGGTCGAGGCGAGGAGAGCAGGTGAGGATTCGAGGGAAAGGGATCACGGGGAGACGTTAGGCCCACGGCTGAGTCGCGGCCGTTGGAGGGCACGGGTCTTGCGGGGGTAAGTGCGAGCGTGGAAGAAAGCCGTTGGGGTTGTTGAGAGAGGCGAGGACGTGGTCGAGCGGGTCATAGCGAAATGGGCGTGAGGAGCGGGTGAACGGGCGCAGGTCGTGGGGGAAGCAGGGGAAACGAGCGGGAAAAGAAAGTGAAGAGAAGAAGAAGAAGGGAGTGGGGAGTGGGTCGGGTCACTAGGGTTTGGGTAGGGTTCGTGGGCCGGGCTCGGGAGAAAAAGGAAATGAGGGCTTTGGTTTTGGGCTGAGGGTTTTTAAGTAGGATTGAGAAATTGGGTTAGGGATTTTATATAGGTTTTTAAGAAACATAAACATAATAAAATAGAAAGTAGATAGATATAGAGGTTCAAGGATAGAGATATGGTTTGGGGTAAAATAAGTAGAGTTAGGGTTTAGATTAAAATAGGCAAATAGTAAATTAAAAGAAGTTGGTTTTGAGAATAGTACTTCGAAATAATCGGTTAGGAAAATATTTTATTAGAAGGACGGTTACCAGGAAAATAAATTTCGAGGTTTATTAAAACATGAAATACTTCGGGGCGCCGGATCCTGCGCGTGCTTATGACCCCCCTACCCCCACCCCACGGCGTTCTTCTGGGGCTCGGGGAGCGGTGAAAGGCTTGGACGGTGGAGTTGGCCTCGGGGCCGAGCTCGGACCGAGGCGGGACGAGCTTGCACCCCCGGTCTTCTTTCCTTGGGTCTTGGCAGCCATAGCGGCTAGAATTTTTGCTCGGTCCATTGGCTCAACAAAAAAGAACATACAAACAAAATGTAGGGTTGGCTTAGCACCTTGTGAAGGTTTTGGCTAGCATCAATTATGCTACTTTAAAATTTTGGGGTGCTAAACAAACCCTAACCAAGATCTTAACTAGTGACTTAGGGTTAATCATGATATGTAAACTCTTTACATCTAAGTGAACAAGGAATACAACCTTTGTAGACCGGTCCTTCACTTCAATAGCTCTGTGTAGTAGTCCCTTCGCTGCGATCACGATCCCCCGGACTCAAGAAAGGCTCCCATGAAGAAACGAACAAGCTTGTTTCGAAGTCTTCGAGGCCGAAGATGATCTATGTCGAGGAGACACTAGCTCATGCTATCTCTTTGCTAATTGCATAGATTAGTGAAGTAAACACCCTAAACTAAATGGCTAATAGTATAGGATGATGAAGTAGGAAGTGGGCTCACTTTAGTTTTATTTTTCTCACAAGGTTTCATCACTTTTGAAAAAACTAGCAAGCTTTTTCTCTTGAAGAAGAAGAAGAAGAAGTGATGAAGCAAATGAATGAAACCATGGGTGAGTTAGTGTCATGCCTAACTCATGTAGAGAATAAACCATATTTATGAGTTAAGGGTTGGGTTAAAAAATATCTTAAGCAAGACAAAAGAGTGGACTTGGTCAATGTTATCTACAAGCTTCTCCAAGCTTCTTCCATGACTCATTCTCAATCTTTTGTGAATTACTTAATGATAAATAAAACCCAAACATAAACCCTAGCATGGTATTAGTCTCTTACATATATGTTGCAAGTGTAACCTATCATGACACAACAATATATATCACATATATATTTGTGTACATGAAGAAAATAATACAATTAACATATATCTCATATATATTAATGTATCATCAAGTGAGAAAAAGTAATACTTAAGTGAGCTAATATTATTTAATGTAATGTAATATATCAAATATATAATTATACATTAAATTAATCAACTCTTGATTTAATAATCCGGCTATATTACATATAACCGACTAATATTATTTGAATCAACTTATCGAATCAACACTTGATTCGATAACCCGGCTATATCACATATACTCGACCGATATCACATATCGCGAGAATAGAATACGGTATCACATACTCGTATTAATCTCGGTCCCGCACATATCACATATGTGCTCCTACTCCGTTTCGCATGAACCAGGAAACCTCTGTGTAGGACTCTAAAAACTCGTCAATACGCCGGCAGTAGGTGATGATCATATCAAACACCCACAAGCCGTAAGCGGTCTGCTAAACGTAACGGCCACCCGGGTATTGAGCGATCAGAAGATCAACAAGCAAGTCTGCTATAACTCCTGCGAATCCAATCAGTAACACTACTGTACAGTCCGGTCTCTTCGTCTGATATGTCGCATATCACAGCCTGGGGGTGGTATAACGTCAGACCCCAATAGCCTGATAAGTCATGCTGATGTAAGGTCCATAACAATTCGAGAAACTACTGATAGTACTTACGAGTAAATCTCAACAATCCTGACCAAGGATTTCCTGTTATGGCCAATCAAGTATAGCGCAACATCAACTCCCAATACTGGGAGAGACGAAACCCCTCCTATCGCTCTTTGCCTCCATGTGACTCGGGACTGTACCCAACAACCACCTTTTTGCACGATCTCTTGACCATGGTATGGTGGAAATCAAAGTACGGTGGGAATCATATAAGACTCTATGACGATCTCGGGTCTACAGACTAACCTGTACCAGTATCACCAGAGAACTGCTATCCGACGATAGGTATATTACCATCTAGGAGTTCTCGGCGAGTCCGTCCAGTATACCCAGTCTCCACTGAGCACCTATATACCTTCACTGATGTCAAACACCAATGGATATGGGATTATCCATCGCCCATCATATGGGTCAAGAAGCGCATACGCTAGTCTACTCTGGAGTATCGATACCCTGTCTCGATACTCCCATGACTAGGAATATTTGAAGGATGTACTTATCGACTACCCAGTCCCCACTAGTATGATCTACATCATAGTGCTGGTAGCCAAGTACTCATCCTAAGGGCTTTATCAACATGTAACAGAGAGACAATAAGTATACATGTTAAGATAAAGGGCAACCAGATAGCATACTATCATATCAAGCAAGAAAGTCCTCCCTATATATGTCCAAGCATCCACTACAATATACATCGTATGTACAGTAATGGCCTCTAAGGCATACATATAACTAACAATCTCCCACTTACACTAGGGTCATCTGTTGTAGTATCCAATACCCAACAATATAGCAGTGATTGTAGTATCCCATACTCAACCATTGTAGAGAAGTCTCTCTAGGGGTAAGGACTTTGTGAGTGGTTCCGCTGTGTCAACCTTCTGATCTACTCTCCTAACCTAGATCCCTTGGAGATCGGCTATCTCCCTGATCAAGTCATACTTGCCTCAGAATATGTCTGGAATGCTGATGGGACCGGTGTTCCTAGGCCAAAGCTACAACTCCATTATTGTCACAATAATAGTTATTGGACGCTCAATGGTAGGAATCGTGTTCATCTCATGAACAAGAAATGTCCAGATAACCACTTTGGTGGTATCGTTGGTAGCAATGTATTCAGCCTTTATTGTCTAGTATGTCACGGTATGAAGCTTAGAACTCTTCTAACATACTGTCTCTCCACTGAGGGTAAAAACAATGCTTGTAACTGACTCTCAGTCGAACTTATCACTCTGGAAGCAGGAACCAAGAACTTTCTTTTAGTGCTTCTCAAATACTTAAGAATATCCTCTACAGCTTTTCAGTGATTCTCCCAAGATCCGATTGATTCCTGATCACTACTCCTAATGAGTCATCTACATCTAGTATGGTACATGTTCAGTTGATAAAACTGCACATTTAATATGAAATTTTTCCTACTATTTCTATCTAATAAAAGGTGTTTATTATAAATATGACACGTATGAAGGTTTATCTGCAAAAATACTATTTTCATATATTTATATTTTATAATTAACATTATGTAGGAAAAAGTAAGCATATAATATCCATGTAACATTTGGCCCATAAATATGCTTACCTTATTAAATACCTTTGACCAATTCTTAAAACTATATTATCATGACAAATGGTTAAGATAATATCTCAATAAAAACAAATTCTACTAATATTATTTATTGAGTTATTGTGCAGAATTTTCAGGACTGAAATCAAGGAAATCAAAGTTGACAAGAACAAACCTGCCTAAATAGGAAAGTAAACTGAAGAAATCAATTCTGGTAGAAATGTAGAAAAGATTTTCAGTTTCCAGATATTCAAAAGATCACCACGTGTCATCAAGATGAAGCCCCAGAAAAACAAACCAAAGATCCCACCATAAGGCCACGGAACCGCAGCCAAACCCACCTATTGTCCGCAGTTCCGCCAAGGATTTGAGGAGTTGAGATATGGGATTTTGGTGGTTAGGATCCTAACAACTGGTTTCCATATTAGGAAACTAGGGTTCTGGCTCTAGGACTATAAATAAGGATCGAGAGCCTCTTGGAAAATCATCAAGCTGAAGAGATCACGAAGTCCACGACAGGCTCACGCATCCAGGCTGATCTGTTAGGTCCACGTTACCTCTCCCGGTTCTTTCGGGGTTGCGGAAACGGTGAAAAACGATTTTTGGGGTTTTGGTAACATGGACTAGAAAACCCGGATCTTTGCTAGACAACACACTAGCAACAACTACGAGCTTTAGCTACTCGGTTAGGGGGTTATACCTAGTCTTGAACTCCTTCTCTTCTTGTTGTTCTCCTCCTTGCTTACTTCTTGTGGTAGTTTGAACGGCTCCTCTTCCTCGTCTCCTCTTTGCCGAAGATAGATCCATCCGAGGGCCTCGAACTTGAGCTCCTGCCTCAACCTAGAGGTAACTAAGGTGTTTGGTTTGCCAAACCTAGTACCCTAGAATGAGTAGAGATGTGTTATGGTGGCTTTGTCTCAAAAACTTATGATTTCCAACACATGCAACACTTAAGCTTTGAGAGAGGAAGAAGAAGAGCTTTTGCAAAGAGAGAGAAGAGATGTCATAGAATGAGAGCTCTCTTTTTACAACCATCCTCATATGAGAGAATAATAGATTAATAATAATAATTAAAAAGGAAAATGTGATGGTGAGTATGGAATGACCATTATTATTTCATAATAAATGCAATTTGCAAAGATCAAGAAGCATCTTTGATATGAAATGATTATGGTCAAAATGTCAACAAGGGTCAAAATGTCCACCATGGTCAAATGGTCAACCTAACCATCACACAATAATCCTTAATTATCATTATTAATCATATTTATCATTCTCATTAGGGTTTGGAAAAAGTCAACGGTCAACAAGTCAACCAAAGTCAAATGGTCAACAACCCTAATGAGAATCCTCTGCCTCTGCCTCTATCAACTGTGCATACACACCCGCATCCGTGTTCTGAGGAACACGAATACAATGAGACAAAACCAATCCCAAAACAAATACTAGTATCTGGCTTAAACCAAAGCCCATTAGTAATAACTGCCCGGTCACCAAACGTGCACAAGTGCGCGAGTGTGAACGAACCCTTTCGCAAAACCATGCGACCTCTACTCTGTTTTGCCCAAAGGTGAGTAACTCTCTGTGTGGGACTCTAAAGACTCGACACTACGCTGGCAGTGGGGTTAACCACAGACCGCAAGCGGCACTAGCTGTACGTAACGGTCCTCAGGTAGATGCCGATAAGAAGACTGATGAGGTGAACCCATCCGAACTCCTACTGAGCCTGTATGAGACAATCTCCGTACAGTCCGGTCTGTTCGTCTGAGAATATCGCATGGCGGGGCTAGGGGGTGGTAAACGTCAGTCCCCTAATAGCGGTACAAATCGTGTCGGAGTGTAGCCCAGAACACCCTGAGATAACACTGGAAACCTACCAGTATATCTCACTTGCCCTGGCCAGGGACGACTATGTGTAATGGCTCTCCTAGACACTGCGCGATATCAACCCCCAATACCGGAAGAGACGAATCCTGTCTAACCGTCACTGCCTCCAAATGCTTCGGGACTGCACCCAACTACTATCTGTTTGCACGACTCAGTAGAGCCGTGGTAGGGTAGTAATCAAAGAACAGTGGGAACACACTCGAGGCGAAGTGACAGTGTCAAGTCAGCGGACTAAGCTGTACTCATGTCACCTGCGAACTGTTAACTGACGATAGGTATAATACCAACCAACAGTTCCCGACGAGTCCTGTCCAGTGTACTCGTAACCTAACGAGCACCCGCATACTATCTCCAGTACGATGTACTGATGGCTGTGGGACAGACCATCTCCAATACTGGGAAGAGAAGCGTATGCACCAGTCTACTCTGGAGTATCGATGCCCTGTCTCGATAATCCTACGACTAGGGACCAAGAATAAGGATGTGCTTATAGACTACCCAGCCCCGCTAGTGTGATCGCCATCATAACGCCGGTAGTCAAGCAAAAATCCTAAGGGCTCCATCAATATGTTTCAGCGATATGTTAAAAGAAACATATACATATATTAAGATAGAAATAAACCAAGTAGCATACTACTATATCGAGCAAGACTATCGTAAAACCGTATATATATATCCCAAGCTTCCAAAATGTATTATACAAACTAGTACTATACAATAATGGCCTCTAGGGCATACATATCTAACATGATCATCAACGGTTCATCTATCTCCTTAGAAGAGATCGAGAAGCAAACTAGCATTTTGTAATCATTTTCTAAGGAAACAAAGTGTAAATGAATTTTGTTGATTAATAAAGATAGTTGTTTTCTTATTCTATCTCTTTATAGTTTTAATATGATTTCCCTCTCCATCTCTTCTTCTCCCAACATACACGAGTAATTTTCCGCTTGTTAGGGTTCATGGGATTAGGGTAGGTTAATAGATGATGAAGATCCTTAAACTCTTTTTAAGTCCTATAAAGTTTATAAACTTTATCAAAAGAATAGTTAACATCCTAATTGGGCGTGCTACCAATTCATTGCTAGTTTCGTCCGCGATTAGAGATTAGATTAAAAATTGTTTTGGTAAAGGCTAGATATGAACGGAGTTCCATGTCGAGATCGGGGTTAAGAGTGGGAACCCTTTTCCCTCCAGAAACCCTAATCTACATGCATCACTGTCGTTCTAGTTTTAAATCTATTAAAGGATAAAAAGAGTAATCTTTAAATTAATCATCCATAACTACTAAATCCCAATGAACCCTACAAGCCCCCTTTTAATATTAAACTTACCTCCGTAGTTAATCTAGATCTATATTTTGCATCCGTGTTTAACGTAGATCTAGATCCTACAACCATTCTTCACCATACTTTATTCTTCCTCTCTTTTTCAACACGCCTAAAGTAAGAATAAAAGGTTCCACGTTTCCCTGAGGACGACCCATACTCATCTCGGTCTAGCTACACGCGACACCGTTATTGATTGCGGTTATTCTACAAACACAACTTTAAAACAGATCAATCAGTACATAACATCGCATACTCCGATAGAGCCTACTGCCGAAGCATAGGGTATCCCTTGCACGCGAGCTCTCTCCAAATCAGTCTTAGAAGACGTCCTTTTGGAGAAAGTGATTCCTGAGGTAAGTGGGCGAACCACCACGCTTAGAATCTTCCATACTAAACCCCTTTAGTATGGTGTTTATGTACCTGGATTTGGGACTCTATCAACATCCACTTAGATCTATCACCATAGATCATAATCTACAAGATGTAGTAGGTATCATTCAGATCTTTTATTAAGAATTCTCGTGATAAGAGGAGCTTGACCAAGTGTAGCATAGGAAACCATTTCCTATCAAGAGTATGTCATTTACGT
This sequence comes from Agapanthus africanus, assembly GCA_030015575.1. NCBI lineage: Eukaryota > Viridiplantae > Streptophyta > Magnoliopsida > Asparagales > Amaryllidaceae > Agapanthus > Agapanthus africanus. Next base: position 106,627,301 of record CM057338.1, on the reverse strand, counting down.
ATAATACGTAGAAGACATCCTTACTCTCTACAACCTTCTTGTATATACAAGGTTCATCTACCATTTTGATGAAGTCAAACTCTTTGACTGTTACATCAAAACAGATGTTCCAACTCCGCGATACTTGCATTGATCCTGATGGACTTAAGCATAGCTTTGAAAGCCTCAACTTTTCCATCTACACCAAGAATCTTCTCAAGATTCAATTTGCTCCCAATGGGTTTTACCCCTTCAGATGCAACATACAAAGTCATACTTTGTTGGTGTACATGGATTCCATCTTTGATCGCATAGCATCCAGCCATTTCACAGAGTCATCACTCCTGATGGCCTGCCTGAACCCAGTTGGGCCATCATCTCATGATGCAATTCTCGCTCCCACTGTCACCGAGAAAACCGTAATATCTCTCAAGTGGATGAGGAACCCTACCAGATTCGCGGCTGAGGTTCGTTGGAAACTATTGAATCCTTTGGTTTCACCCAATCATCAGCTGTTAGTTTGTCTAGCTGGAATTCCTTCCAGTTCTACCTCATGTCCATAAATTTCTTCACAAGAAATACCTTTTCTCAAAAGGTGGCATGCTGAGATACAAAACACCTTTTGCTCCTCAGATTGGTAGAAGATATTCCCTTACAGATCTTTGGGATATCCTAACAAATATATACAGAACTGACCTTGCCTCGAGCTTGTCCGGATTTTGTTTTTCAACATAGACAGGACAACCCATATCTTAAATCGTTTAAGACATGGTCTCTTCCCATTGCATATCTCATATGTAGTGGTAGACACTGATTTGGACAGAACCCCATTCAATAGGTATGCAACTTCTCAAGTGCATAATACCCAAAAGGAAACAGGTAACTCAGTAGTACTCATCATGGAGCGCACCATATCTCATAGGGTGCGATACCTCCGCCCCGATACACCGTTGTGTTGTGGTATATACGAAGGAGTAAGCCGAGAGAGAATCACATTCTCCTTTTAGAAACTCCAGGAACTACATGCGCAAGTATTCGCCTCCCCGATCATATCGTAGGACTTTAATACTTCTACCCGTTTGGTTCTTTAACTTCAAAACATATATTCCTTGAATTTCTCAAAAGTTTCAGACTTGTGTTTCAACAGGAACACATGTCCGAATCTTGAGAGATGATCAATGAATGTAAATGAAGTACAAAGAACCAAGTTTGGCATTGTGTAGACATAGGACCATATACATCATCATGCATCTGTCCCAAGAGTTCACTAACTCTCTCTCTGTTTCTAATAAACGGGGTATTGGTCATATTATCTTTGAGACAAGACTAGCAAGTATCATAAGATGAAAATTCGAACAGATTCTCATATTCATCCTTATGTAACTTAGCTAGTCATGTCGCATTGATATGACCTAGTCTACAATACCTCAAGAGGATTCGTTCATTCCTGAACTACTCCTCTTGTCTGTTTTCTATATACTTTGAACTGTGCTTTGATTTAGAACGTTTATGCTATTATATAACGTGCCTGATCGAATCAACTCTTGATTCAGGAAAATGTTCACAATATTATCCTCCAATACAGAATTATATCCTTCTTTAACTCAGTAAATAATATGATGTAATTTTGTATATCAGGTTCGGTATGTAATAACATTTGTTCAGAATCAATGTATTAATACAAGGTGATATCTGCCAACTGACTTGGCTGCAACAATTGCACTATTCTCTAACATTTAGAGACATATCACCCTTTCTCAGTTCTCTACCTTTCTGTAGCCCATGTAACTCTTACATATCGGTATCCTGATCCGGTATCACATACTCAGGACGTAGAGCATACTGAGAAACAGTTCTCGATAATAAGGACACCTGAAGAATATGCATCAACATGCACTTTCTTCGAATTGGGTAGCATGGGAATACGGATATTTTCCTATTTCCTGTTCAGTCTTATAACAATTATTAGAAAGAATGGAACCAACATTCCCTAGCACAGTATAATAAGTAGGTTCGATCAATGCATCCATATTATTATCTTGATTAAGGTGTGACATAGTCGCTACCAGGAGAGAGAGAGAAGAAGACACTCAGCATGCGCTTTTGCAAGATTAGATTGGTTATTATTTTATCTAATCATGATAGCTCCCACTGTTTTAGTCAAATCTTCCTTCAAACCCTAAAAGGTAAGACTAACCGGGATTAATTACACCCTATAAGTTCGCTAATCTTTCGGCCAGGCCAGTGTCGGTACTTTAAGAGAGGTTTCCCGTGCTTTCGCACGGACCTAATTAAAATAAATCTCGTTTTCTCAGGGGTGTAACCCCGTTAACACCTTTCTAGACACCTACTTGATCGGCTAATTGTAATGTGTAAAACATTCCCAGGAGTAACTCTTACTCGCAGTGGGTATTGAGATCCAACTATCTCATAGAAGGTATGCAATCTCATTGCAAATTTCAACACTTGAAATTCCCGATAATATTTTGCCCCAAGCAATCTATGACCTTGATAAGGTCAACAAACCATAGACCGCAAGTCAAGTTCAACCCGTCATTTCCCGATTTAATTAAACCCACCCGCACGACCCTTAACAAGGTCAACAAGGCAGCACGACTACCCTAATCCAATCGCATCATATGCTTTGCAGATAAGCACTAATCAGCTACCGCACACTACGCCTTGACAAGGTCAACAAACGCAGCACGAATACTAAATACTACTTATCTGAAATGACGGAGGGCTACGGCAGGTTTTTAAGAAAACCTTTTGCGTAATGAACTTGATATCGTCGTAGAATCGAGTGATTTTGAAAAGGAGTGTTTTTAAGGGTTTTACTAGTTTTGCTAAAGAGGTCACTCCCGGTGAAGGGATCTCGGCTCTTTCCTTATCGAATAAGGTGCAGAATATTTCACAAATACCACTATGCAAAGCAAAAACTATTGAAGCTATCAAAAGACAAACCATGTTTGTAGCATCTACTAGTTTCGCTAAAGAGGCCACTCCCGGTGAAGGGATCTCGGCTCTTTCCTTATCGAATAAGATGCTGGATATTCTACAAGGAACACCACTATGCAAAACAATAACTAGAGCTACCAGTTTTTAAACAAGTTTCTACAACATCTTTAGGTTTCTTTTATTTCATTAATCTCATTAATGAAGTCCCATTATTTATGCTTCCCAAGCATCACATAAGAAACGAAATCAGTAATATTAATTATATCTCATATATATAATATATGCATTCGTCTCAAGCATATAAAATGATCACATCACAGAATATCAGCAGCAGAAGAATATATATGAAATATTGGATATACTAGCAATTCCGTGTTTTATTTAAGCCAGTAAAACACGGATTCCACGGTCGTGATGAATAGCCAAACCCACATCCCTAGACCCCCTACGAGAGCGACAAGCAAGCCTAACAATTCTAGAGTTAGGAGACCCGGTCTCGACTCCTCGAGATGGTCTCCCACTGGACCCTAGAACCCAGTTACTTATGCTCCCCACCTTGGGTCTATCCTAATGCGGAAAAGTAAATAATATACAATGGTGACATCATCCTCAACCCGAAAGTGCCCCAATAAAAGAATATTACATACAATGAATTTTATATGAATGAAAAAGAAAAACTCTCATCTCACATAAAACCCCCGGCTATTCAAAACACGATGATCCAATATAACATATCACAGCAACACATAATATCACATGTCATCAACGTAAGTAAATATGCGTATCCCAATTGTCGTTGACATATAGCACTGAAACCGGCGATACACCACATATTACACTTACGGTCGCAGAAAAGAAAGTGAAAAACTACAACAGTTGGAATCCGCAACCACCTTAGACATCATAAACCCAACGTATCACATATTTTGGATTTCATGCCTAACCAAATGAATTCCTTAGACATCGCATGCCTAACAATTATAAACCCTGCATTTTAGTCTCAATATTGAAAAAAATTTCCAATAACCTGTCGGAGAATTCAACAAGATTCCCGATAACCTGATCGAATGCTCGTCGGAAACTTTAATAGAGGGCCGCACCCCCCGATGCCGTCGACGAAGTGCACCAAGGCGGAACACCGCAGCCGCAAGCATCCGGACGGATGCTTTTGGTGACGGGGTTCTCCTACAGTCACTTGGTCGGGGCGTAGCTATCTAGTAAGGTTACCCAGCGAGTATGCGCATACACTATGTGATTGCGACGGACTTTTGATCAACATCAAAATTCTGTGGCAACCGATCAATTGAGACTAAACCGCTAGATTTACAAAATTCAAACTAGTTATCACATAACCAATTATGTGGATTCCAAATATTGTATCACAATCACAGATAGCTAGGCGAAGTTAGATAATTCGATCGATGCAACGATTTCCCAAAAATTCCCAGAGAGCTCAACACTTGAGCAGAGTTAAAGTTAACCAGAGACATGCCACAGTACCTACGGACTTACAGCTGAAGGGCCTGACCCAAGCCTCCCAAGTGGCGCCGCAGATCCGCCGCCAAAACCATATTTTGGCCGCGGATCCGCGGTCACTTGGACGAGTTAGGATTTCGTTCTTCAGGTGTGTCCATAGAATTCCCTGCATGATTTTCTGAGTATTTTTAACATAGAAAAATCCAACTTTTGGAAAAATTTCCAGAAAGGGGGTCATTTCGGGCTTTCGGAGTTCGATCGGACTTTAAACTTCGCCTACGCAACACCTAATGCTCTAGCTTGGCTCTAATACTACTGTAGGGTTGGCTTAACACCTTGTGAAGGTTTTGGCTAGCATCAATCATGCTACTTTAAAATTTTTGGGTGCTAAACAAAACCTAACCAAGATCTTAACTAGAGACTTAGGGTAAATCATGATATGTAAACTCTTTACATCTAAGTGAACAAGAAATACAACCTTTGTAGACCGGTCCTTCACTTCAATAGCTCCGTGTAGTAGTCCCTTCGCTGCGATCACAATCCCCCGGACTTTAGAAAGGCTCCTAAGAAGAAACGAACAAGCTTGCTTCGAAGTCTTCGAGGCCGAAGATGATCTACGTCGAGGATCTACATCGAGGAGACACTAGCTCATGCTATTTCTTCACTAATTGTGTAGATTAGTGAAGCAAACACCCTAAACTAAATGGCTAATAGTATAGGATGATGAAATAGGAAGTGGGCTCACTTTAGTTTTATTTTTCTCACAAGATTTCATCACTTTTGAAAAAACTAGCAAGCGTTTTCTCTTGAAGAAAAAGAAGAAGTGATGAAGCAAATGAATGAGAGAGTGGGGATAGAATTGCAACCATGGGTGAGTTAGTGTCATGCCTAACTCATGTAGAGAATAAACCATAGCTATGAGTTAAGGGTTGGGTTAAAAAATATCTTAAGCAAGACAAAAGAGTGGACTTGGTCAATGTTTTCTACAAGCTTCTCCAAGCTTCTTCCATGACCCATTCTCAATCTTTTGTGAATTACTTAATGATAAATAAAACCCAAACATAAACCCTAGCATAGTATTAGTCTCTTACATACATGTTGCAAGTGTAACCTATCATGACACAACAATATATATCACATATATATTTGTGTACATGAAGAAAATAATACAATTAGCATATATCTCATATATATTAATGTATCATCATGTGAGAAAAAGTAATACTTAAGTGAACTAATATTAGTTAATGTAATATAATATATCAAATATATAATTATACATTAAATTATCAAATCAACTCTTGATTTAATAATCCGGCTATATTACATATAACCGACTAATATTATTTGAATCAATTTATCGAATCAACACTTGATCCGATAACCCAGCTATATCATATATACCCGACCGATATCACATATCACGAGAATAGAATACGGTATCATATACTCGTATTAATCTCGGTCCCGCACATATCACATATGTGCTCCTACTCCGTTTCGCATGAACCAGGAAATCTCTGTGTAGGACTCTAAAAACTCGTCAATAAGCCGGCAGTAGGTGATGATCATACCAAACACCCACAAGCCGCAAGCGGTCTGCTAAACGTAACGGCCACCCGGGTATTGAGCGATCAGAAGATCAACAAGCAAGCCTGCTGTAAATCCTGCGAATCCAATCAGTAACACTACCGTATAGTCCGGTCTCTTCGTCTGATATGTCGCATATCACAGCCTGGGGGTGGTATAACGTCAGACCCCAATAGCCTGATAAGTCATGCCGATGCAAGGTCCATAACGGTTCGAGAAACTACTGATAACACTTACCAGTAAATCTCAGCAATCTTGTCCAGGGATTTCCTGTTATGGCCAATCGAGCATAGCGCAACATCAACTCCCAATACCGGGAGAAACGAAACCCCTCCTATCGCTCATTGCCTCCATGTGACTCGGAACTGTATCCAAAAACCACCTTTTTGTATGATCTCTTGACCGTGGTTTGGTGGAAATCAAAGCACAGTGGGAATCACATAAGACTCTATGACGATCTCGGGTCTACAGACTAACCTGTACCAGTGTCACCAGAGAACTGCTATCCGACGATAGGTATATTACCATCTAGGAGTTCTCGGCGAGTCCGTCCAGTGTACCTAGTCTCCACTGAGCACCAATGGATATGGAATCATCAATCGCCCATCATATGGGTCAAGAAGCGCATACGCTAGTCTACTCTGGAATATCGATGCCCTGTCTCGATACTCCCACGACCAGGAACATTTGAAGGATGTACTTATCGACTACCCAGTCCCCACTAGTATGATCTACATCATAATCCTGATAGTCAAGTACTCATCCTAAGGGCTTTATCAACATGTAACAAAGAGACAATAAGTATACATGTTAAGATAAAGGGCAACTAGATAGCATACTATCATATCAAGCAAGAAAGTCCTCCTTATATATGTCCAAGCATCCACTACAATATACATCGTAAGTACAGTAATGGCCTTTAGGGCATACATATAACTAACACAAAAGGGAGTTAGCGACACTGAAAAAAGCAAAAGAAGTTAACGAAGTCTAAACAGGTCGTCGAAAACCTCAATTTACCCAAGAAACGCGCAGAACTGAGCCTAGCCCAACTCAGTGCCTACTCGGATAGCAGGACATCCGCCCACCGGATCGGCTCCCACTGGGACACCACCCTCGCCTCGGGGGAAGTCGATTGCTTTGCCCTCGGGTAGTCAGCCCTGTGCCACTGTGTAGCCACATGCCAATTCTTGCCCTCAGGTGGCCCGACGAATACAAACTTCTCTTTCCATTCATGGATGGAAGAAGGGACGACTACTACCCCCGACCCGGCCGCCCCACCCATACGTTTTTATACGAAAAATAGACCCAGGTTGGCTCTTCCTTGCTGGTGCCGGGGTGATTTTTATAATAAAGGAAAGACACAATGAGGGTCAAACTGAAGGGGATCTGATCAAGTTTTAGCCGGATCAGAAACCCGAGGAGGATTCTCTACGAGTTTGGCGCTAGCTGGCCCGGGGTAAGACAGAAGGAACGAAGCACCCCATAAACCTCTATTGGGAAAAGCAGATGAATTCCTGCCCGGAACGCTTCCAATTACAGGGCAATCTCCTTGTCCTGCACCTGGTCTGCCCGCTTATCCTCTCTAACTAAACGGATGGAATAGTTAGAGAGGATGTGGAATCGAGTCCGAATTTCGGAATGCTCGTCCAGACTCTTCAAGACGGAGGGTGTTTCATGGGCGTTTTCGATGCACACCTTAGGGGGCCTTGTCACCGCCCGACGGCGAGTGACAAGGGTAGCCCTGACTCTAGGGGGAACCCGACACAGAAGACGTAGCAGAAGAGGAACCATCTTGGCTATCTGAAACCGAAGAGGAGGAAGACCCACTGGAATCAATCCTAACAACTGGAGCCTCATCGTCCGACTCTACCCTCACTACCTCTACAGACACCTCGGATGAAGACATCTAACCTGATTCAAAGAAAGGGACTCACCGAGGAAAAATCAACAGTGGATCCGATTTAAGAAGTGGAGCGCCGGGCAATCTCCAACAAATAAAAGATAATTAGAGCAAAGTGTCGGCCCTAGAATGGTCCCTTCCTATTTGTACACCTCAAAAGAGAACATCCTACGGCCCAAATTAGTTCCCGCCAAAACGAAACGTCGCGTCCAAGTGGCAGTCGAAGCTCCACGTGGCGGTCAACCATTAGAGACGTCTGTTCGGTTGCAGGAGTCAGAAACAGCCTGTCTCGTCCACCAACCGACGTCCGACATGTGGCCCGTATCCAACCGGCGAATCGACTGAAACGGCGCCCCCTCTTTAAAGCGCAAACATTTCAATGATCCGCTGACGCCGTCAGGGATACGCGCAAAAATTCAGGCGCATGACGAGGCAATACGTGGGCCCAAAGATCGAAGCGATACAACCGCCAAATGCCATGTCGTTCCCAGACGATCCACATTATGATTCTCGACGCCAAACCAAGCAGAAGAAAAAACCGAGCAGGCCACTTTCGACCGGACCAATGAATAGGTCGGAACGAGTGTGGGGGACTAATGATGATGCTCACAAGTGGTATTTCTTCAGATTACGACATATGGTGGATGACGTGTCCCGAAGGTTACGGAGGTGGAATAAATAAGTTGCATTAGGGACATTCCTCGGTACCTCGTCTCGAGAAAGTATCCGACCTTTCAGGAGACCTCCCTGGGTACTTTCCACCTTCACCTAGCAAACTACCAACAGCTTGTCTCCGAGCTTCCTCAGCCTCATTGCTCGTCACCGAGCCATCTAACAGGCCTAACTTCCTGGGCTTCTCGGCTCGTCTCTGAGCTCCTGAAATGCCGAGCTCCCTCGGCCTCTCGGCTCGTCTCCGAGCTCCTGACATGCCGAGCTTTCTCGGCCTCCCGGCTTGTCTCCGAGCTCCTGATGGACCGAGCTTCCTCGGTTTCCCCCGATCAATCAAGAGCGCGGAGCCCATGCATCCCTACAACGGCTTCGCATATATCGTCAGAACGAGATATCCGCCTCCCCACGTTCCGCGTCCCACGCTAGCGTATCCCCCCATCAATGGACACATCCCGCCATTGAATGCGAGGATAACGGCGAGGCATAACTGACGGCGATGATCTTGCGCCTGCTCGTTCCACGCGACCAACTATATAAACCACTCTTTCAGACGACTCAGGTAACTTGAATTCATTTCCAATATGCCGTTACTCTGCACCTATTTCTTAGCACTAACTTGATCGTCGGAGGGTCCTACGGTGGTCACTCACCCTGGGACATTTTTGCAGATAGCTCGGCGTCAATGCCAACCCATTGAGATCCACACGCTCAACAACTTCCAAACCAAATCTTAACCGTTAAAGACTGCCATCATAGGATTGACGGAGGACAACATCTGAAGAAGGTCACAGCTTCCATCAGTGTATATATGATTAACCCCTTATTTGATATTACAGCAGTTGGTCGGCACTAAATCATCAATGCACACTAAGGAATGAAAACTGATTAGGATTTAAAGCATTATAAAGAAGAAATGTGGATTAAATTAATGATTCTAGCTAATATGATTAGGTTTTAACAAGCAATAATTGAAATTGGTATTTTTATCCTGCCTGATGTTTGTGGTCTGTTCAATTTTACATGAAACTTTATAAAACAAAAGTTGAATATACTATCTATCCATAGAAAGTCTTCTGCATGATGTGGGTTTAAAAACCAGGTCACCGACAAGCATGATATCACACGTCTGTCATATCTTGAACCGTCAGTAATATGCGTAAGGTGCGTCATTCAATATGAATTTTGTAGTTATCTATATAATTTTGAATTTACATTGATTTGATTTCCAATTTTGTTTTGGTTTTAGTTTGCATGGGTCCAGAGTAATTAATTTTTTCCCCTATTTTGCCCAATCACATATAACCTAACCGTTTGGGTTTAGTGTGGCTAAAATCACTGTGGCTGGTCGCAACCCACAAAATTGACGGGGATTGGGGGCGGGCCCACATACCCCAACCCCCCGCCCCCCCCCCCCCCGCCCTGAGTCCATGGCACTGAAATTTACTTGTTGCACTCTTTAGACAACAATTTCTAAGGGCTTGTATATAAAAATTGCCCTAAGGGCAAAACCGTAAACTGGTGCAAAAAAAACGTGGTATCTCGAACCCATCATGAAATGGATATGAATGTGGATATGATGGCCACGCCACGCCATGGTCCCCATCATATGAAATTGTCCGGAATCTGATCTGACCGTCGAACCCTAATCCATCGGATGATATTAACTGATATTTTCCCTTGAGGTACAAGAGCCCTTTGGATTTTTTTATGTTTTGAAAATGAGAAGACCAAGAGTCCTTTCCCTATAATTTATGTTCACGCTGAAATGGGACCCTAAGCTTGTGGGGCCCACGTTAGGATACTGGATGTAAGAACTGGGCGGAAAAAAGGAGACGTGGCGAAACGTGCATCACAAGAAGAGACAGCGGCCAGATTTTCATCGATTATAGGAAGATTCGAAAATGAATTTAAATTTAATTGATTTTCTGACAAGTGTGCAAGGCCTCGTTTCTAGAGCCGAAGAGGCTCTGCTGCTCTAGCCTATTGCTTTTATTCGCCCCCATGTGCGTGGGCTTTGAGGGCAAGGATGTAGTTTTGGGTTGTAACCAAGGGTTTGTTTCGGTGACCCCTTTTGGTGAAGTTGTAGCATTTGCACATCCGCTAAGGATTTTTTTGGGGTTTTTTTTTGAAATATTATTATTTTAAAAATAAATTATTAAAAGAAGGAGGAATCTTTTAAAATTCGTAAAATAGGACGGTTTGCCTCCCCCCACCCCACCCCAGAGTAGAGGGCGGGTTCAAGAACCCGCCCTCTATCCAGGAACCCGCCCCCTTTGTTTTTTAAATTATTATTTTTTATTTTTAAATTATTAATTATTAATTATTAATTATATAATAATAATTATAAATATGATTTTGATTTTGATTTTGATTATAATTATAATTATATAATGATAATTATAATTATTTTAAATTTTTTTTAAAAATAAATAAACGAAAAAATTTGAAAAAAATATTAAAATTTATTATATCAATGTTTTTTACAGAATGAATCCGTCAAAATTTACAATACAAAAAAATCATATATGTTCGTAAAATGTAAATTCTATATCGACGGTCAAATTTATAATAACAAAATGAATCCGTCAAATTTATAATACAAAAAAATCTGAGTGCACTTCTCACGATCCTGAAGGTCCCGTCCCTGATGATTGTCCTGAACATCTGGTCCTATAATGGCCTGGTTGTTTGCATAGACTACATCTGGCTTGCCTTTGCTGAGGATCAGTATCCATTGTCATTCGATCTCGACGCACCTTAAGTCTTCTGGACCTTATATTTTTTTCCGGCGGTAGTACAGCCGGTGTTTGTCTGTTGGCAGTATAATAGTGCCAATACCGACTGTCCGGTATAGGATGAAATTTTGGATCGTTGGGGTAAAAATTTACACCCCCGTTGACCGAGTCAAAGTCAAGGTCAACCCCAAGGCAGGTGGGCCCAAGCCCAGGGCAAGCGGGCCCATGCCCAAGTCAAGGCTGCGGCCAGCCTCCTCCATGCCAACAACAAAAATCATGTCATAAATAATTTTTATGTAATTTTTGTGCATGATTTTTGTATGCAAAATGGGCATAAAGCCAAATTTTTGTAAGCTCATGGCTTATGTGCAAAAACAAATGACACATAAGCCATGTGATAGGCAAAAAGCCATTTTGAAAAGCCCAAGGGGCTATATGTAAATGTGTAAGCCTATAAAAGGCAACATGATGATGAATAAAAAAAAAACAACTTTTCATTCCCCCAAAAATTAGGGTTCTTTGTGCCTCCTGCTCCTTCTCCAAGGTTCTAAACCTTCTAATTTCTTTTGAATTAAATCAAGAGTTTTACTCTTTCTTTTCAAAAACTAATAAGTCTTTCACCACAAAACCCACAAAGGGGAACTTGGATCTACCATTAGATCTCAGAAAGGAGAGATTTTTAGATCTCACATCTCTTGATCATCAAGATCCAGCCAACAGAGGAGGAAGAAGAAGAACATCTTTCACTAAACCCCCAAGAAAGAAGAAAAAAACACTCAGGAGTCCAACTCCTCTTTGATCTCTCTTTAGAGAAATCTTTTTAGGCTAAAAGCCTCTTGTCCTCTCCGGCGCGCAGCGCAAGTGCGCAAAGCGCCCGCGTGCCGACACGTGGCGCGCGCTTGCGCACTTGCGCGCTTGCGCAAGTGCGCAAAGCGCCCGCGTGCCGACACGTGGCGCGCTTGCGCTCTTGCGCAAAGCGCCCGCATGCCGACACGTGGCGCGCGCGCGCTTGCGCACCTGCGCGCAGCGCTCTTGCGCAAAGCGCCCGCGTGCCGACACGTGGCGCGCGCACTTGCGCACCTGCGCGCTTGCGCAAAGCGCCCGCGTGATGACACGTGGCGCGCTTGCGCAAGTGCGCAAAGCGCCCGCGTGCCGACACGTGGCGCGCTTGCGCAAGTGCGCAAAGCGCCCGCGTGCCGACACGTGGCGCGCGCTCGCTTGCGCACCTGCGCGCAGCGCTCTTGCGCAAAACGCCCACATGCCGACACGTGGCGCGTGCGCTTGCGCACCTGCGCGCAGCGCTCATGCGCAAGTTGCCCACGTGTCGACACGTGGCGCGCGCGCGCCTGAGCGCACAGCACCTTAGCGCACAGCGCTCTAGACGCTGGCCCCATGCATCCTTTGAATGTCTTTTTCCCCTTTACTTATATTTACATGTATATATATACATATGTATATAAATGTACACATACACATACTCCGCGACACTGTCCCTGTTAGAAAAAAATTTCTAACGGGGCGCTGCCCCGCACCCCGCAAGGGGGCTGCTAGCCCCCTTGACCCCCAGCCCGCTATCCGGGTAGCGGGACCCCCGTAAAAACTCTGCGTGGCTCCCGATATATCCAAAACCCCCCTTTCAAAACACAACACACGTACACTGCACATTGAGTTCGCATGACCAGTTTAACCCGTTAATCGGAGGTTCCCCTCGCCCCAAAGGCGAGGGGTAATTAACGGCAGCTTAGTCCGCGGCTGCCGGAGATTCGGATCCCCACAATCAATAAACCCCGGCCTACCCTAGGCCGGGGGAATCTGTAGTGAGCCTGACAAGCGCGCGCGTATTCCCATCTCAATGGGGTGACGAAAAACACCCTACAGATTCTGGCACGCCCGGTGGGACCAATCTCTCCTCCCATATTTCGGGTTAAATGTTCATGCGAACTCAATCAATATACATGCCTGTATTTGTACTAAAATAATGCTCTTTCATGCAGGTTCTCAAGCAATCACTTCTCAACGATGTCTCTAAAAACCTGCTCAGCTCTCAACACGGCTCCCATCTCATACACGATGAAGATAGACTCCAGGATGGTCCTTCCGGCCAGTCTTGGGCGACAATGGGAGGAGCCTCTGCTACCTTTTGGCTCTATCATGTTCATGCCAGTTGGCGCCATCCCAGCTCCTCAAGCCCCGGTGGCAGACAAACCGGTCTCGAAAGGCAGGAGACCAAATGTGGTGATCTCAAGGGCGCCCCAACTCAAACGCGAGTCGGTATCTGAACGACTTTCTTTGGCCCCAGCTGGGGGCAAGGCCATCAACACCAACAAAGCTACAACGCGTCCCGAGCAAGCTCCAGCGGCGCCCCTGAAAAATGCCCGATCGGGTGTCTTCTCTAAGCTCCCCGTTGATCAACTCACAATGGCTTCCCGGGTAGCGGATGCCCGCCAAGCCTTCAAAATCGAGAAGCAGAGGGAGAAAAGGCTCAGATATAGAGCCAACAAAAGGGCTAGGGCTCCTGCCAGGCTAAACCTTATAAGGTTCGAAGAACAGGGTTACCCCGCCGAAGATGAGGAAATGGCTGGGTATGTGGTCCACACTGTCTACACGGTGGGCACGCGCAGCAAGAGCAAGGACGGGGCTACCACATCTCAAATCCAATCTGGCTTGAACGTGGTGGCCGCTTCCCAAAAGCAGCCGCCTCTGCTGGGTGATGAAAACCCTATTGATGAGGATGATAGGCGGAAAGACCCTTCGGTCCATGAGGAGTCGGGCTCGGAAAGCGAAGAAGAGCCGACTTTCCTCCCAAGGACCGCGGAGCAAGAGCTGCTTCAAGAGATCCGAAAGCAGCTCAGAAACAAAGACAAGGAGATGGCCAAACTCTACTCCAAAATCGATGACTTGACGAATGTCGTGATGCAGCTCACAACCCGACTTGCCTCTCAGCCGCCCAATCAAGCGGAGGGCTCTGCTCGTGAACCGGGAAGTGGTGTGCCAAAGCAACCGACGCTTATTCCCTCAAATCCAAAAGTGGGCGAACTACATGAAAATCAGTCGCATCATATCTCAGGAAATGCCTTGGCTACCGATGAAAGTAGCCCGCTAACTCAAGATCAAATCATGGATTTGGTTGCCAACAAAGTCAAAACCTTGGTAGCCGAAGCCGAAGCGCAAAAAGATATCAGCAGTAGTGGGAGACCATATCCTGCTCAGTATGATCTGGTAGAATTTCCTAGCGGCTATGTCATCCCCAAATTCGGAAGATTCGATGGGACGGGAAATGCGAATCAGCACATCGCCCACTTCAAAGCCTCATGTGGGAATACTGGGGGCAATGATGCGCTTCTCCTCCGCCAGTTCGTTAATAGCTTGACCGATGTTGCTTTCGACTGGTACGCGAGCATACCGGATGGCTCCGTCACAACTTTTGTCCAAATGGAGTCTCTGTTTCGGCAGAGGTTCATGAGCGTCAGCGATAAGATTACCATTGCCGAGCTCGTGAGGACCAAGCCCAAGAGCGACGAAAGCAGCACGGATTTTATAACCCGATGGCGCAATCTCTCCGTCAAATGCGAACCGCCGATAGAGCAGGACCAATCTGTCAGTCTCCTCGTCGGAAATCTCAACAACTGGATGGCCCCGTTTCTATGTACCGCGGGTCTCAAAACATTCCAAGAGCTGACCAAAAAGGTCCAAACGTTGGAACGCTCAAAGCCCGAGTCCGCTCAGGATCTTCAGTTCACAAACAGACCGAAACCTTGGAGGGACGACAACCGAAAAGGCGGAAGTTCTAACATCACCGATTCTCCAAATAAGCAGAGAACGGGCGGGGCAAAGACTGACCAGCCTCGAGAGCCAACTTTGGAGGAAAGGAGAAATAAGGTCTACTCATTCCGAAAGGACAAGGTCCACAAAATTTTTAAAGATGCTCTAAAGAATGGCCTGCGGCTACCAGAACCGAGAAGGCTAAGTGAAGCGAACAAGACTGATCATCCCAACTTTTGCCCATACCACCGAGTGCTGGGGCACACTATTGAAGACTGTTGTATCTTCAAGGATTGGGTTGAGAAACAATACAAGGCGGGAGAAATATCATTGTCCCCTGACGTGTTAACAAACAATCAAGCTGCGACCGCCAATTTCATACAAACGGGGACCGAAGTCCTTCAGGGACCTGATTCTGTCAAACACCCACCTTTCTCTGGAAACAATCGACCACCACGTCATTAAACTGGGAACAATCGACCGCCACGTCATTAAACTGGGAACAATCGACCACCACGTCATTAAACTGGGAACAATCGACCTCTAAGTCGTTAAACTGGAAATGTAAAAAAAAAAAAAGTGTAAATAAGAAAAAAAAGAATGTGTAAATAAATGAATAAAAAGAAAAGCCGAAATGATGGGGCAACTGCGAATAAATAGCCGAAATGATAGGGCAATCGCGATCATCGCGATAAGAAAAGCTGAAATGATAGAGCAATCGCGGTAAAACAAAAACAAAAGCCAAAAAAGATGATAATAATATAAAACAACGGCGAATGATGAGTCGCTCCTGGTACCATATTCCAGTGCAGCGATGCAGACGCCAACCAAAATCCAATTTCCAAAATTCTTCCAGCCCTACGGCCAGTCCCCAAATTGACTACCGTATACAATCCACGGGCTCAAATGATTCTCATCATACCCATGCCCCACCGCAACCACCAGTTACGCGGCTGGTCTCCGCCTTTGGAATTACGCTTCATTGGAAAGACCCACTCATGTGTCCTCACGATGCATGAGGAGAACAAACCTTCGTGAGATCCTTACGACTCACCAAGGAAAAACACACTTAGGAGTCCTCACGACTCTTAAGGAGAAAACACACCTGCAGGATCCTTACGACTCGCAGGGAGAAAATACCTTTATGGGACCCTCACGGCCCATAAAATTGAAAAGTCTTAGGTGATAGGGATCCAAACCTGTCTCCTAAGCAATCGCTCCCCAATCCCCAAGTGGCGAATGATGAGTCGCTCCTGGTACCATATTCCAGTGCAGCGATGCAGACGCCAACCAAATTCCAAATTCCAATCCCCAAGCGGCGAATGATGAGTCGCTCCTGGTACCATATTCCAGTGCAGCGATGCAGACGCCAACAAAGCCCTAAAATTTTTATGGCCCTACGGTCTGGATCATACATCCTGCAAAACCGTATACAATCCACGGGCGTAAAACGATCCCAATCTCTCCCAAGTCCTCCCGGGCACATGATGAGTTGCTCCTGGCATTATTCCAGTGCAGCAATGCAGATGCCAAACAAAAACCAAATTCAAATCCTCCCCGGGCACATGATGAGTTGCTCCTGGCATTATTCCAGTGCAGCAATGCAGATGCCAAACAAAAACCAAATTCAAATCCTCCCCGGGCACATGATGAGTTGCTCCTGGCATTATTCCAGTGCAGCAATGCAGATGCCAAACAAAAACCAAATTCAAATCCTCCCCGGGCACATGATGAGTTGCTCCTGGCATTATTCCAGTGCAGCAATGCAGATGCCAAACAAAAACCAAATTCAAATCCTCCCCGGGCACATGATGAGTTGCTCCTGGCATTATTCCAGTGCAGCAATGCAGATGCCAAACAAACCAAATCCAAATCCTCTCTGGGCACATGATGAGTTGCTCCTGGCATTATTCCAGTGCAGCAATGCAGATGCCAAACAAAAACCAAATTCAAATCCTCCCCGGGCACATGATGAGTTGCTCCTGGCATTATTCCAGTGCAGCAATGCAGATGCCAAACAAACCAAATCCAAATCCTCTCTGGGCACATGATGAGTTGCTCCTGGCATTATTCCAGTGCAGCAATGCAGATGCCAAACAAACCAAATCCAAATCCTCTCTGGGCACATGATGAGTTGCTCCTGGCATTATTCCAGTGCAGCAATGCAGATGCCAAACAAAAACCCCAATTCCCAAATCCTCTCAAAGACAGATGATGATTCGCTCCTGGTACCATATTCCAGTATAGCGATGCTAATGTCAACTCAAATCAAACAAATCAAACCAACTAATTCCAACATCGACCTCTGCGTCAACCACAGGCACTCCGTCTTGGGATACGCCCTATAACAGGCACTCCGTCTCGGGGATACGCCCTACAACAGGCACCCCGTCTCGGGGAAACGTCCTACAACAGGCACCCCGTCTCGGGGATACGTCCTACAACAGGCACCCCGTCTCGGGGAAACGTCCTACAACAGGCACTCCGTCTCGGGGATACGTCCTACAACAGGCACTCCGTCTCGGGGAAACGTCCTACAACAGGCACTCCGTCTCGGGGATACGTCCTACCACAGGCACTCCGTCTCGGGGAAACGTCCTACAACAGGCACTCCGACTCGGGAAACGTCCTACAACAGGCACTCCGACTCGGGGAAACGTCCTACCACAGGCACTCCGTCTCGGGGATACGTCCTACCACAGGCACTCCGTCTCGGGGAAACGTCCTACAACAGACACTCCGTCTCGGGGATACGTCCTACCACAGGCACTCCGTCTCGGGGAAACGTCCTACCACAGGCACTCCGTCTCGGGGATACGTCCTACCACAGGCACTCCGTCTCGGGGAAACGTCCTACAGCAGGCACTCCGTCTCGTGGAAACGTCCTACAGCAGACACTCCGTCTCGGGGATACGTCCTACCACAGGCACTCCGTCTTGGGGGAAACGTCTTACCACAGGCACTCCGTCTTGGGGAAACGTCCTACCACAGGCACTCCGTCTCGGGGATACGTCCTACCACAGGCACTCCGTCTCGGGGAAACGTCCTACAGCAGGCACTCCGTCTCGTGGAAAACGTCCTACAGCAGACACTCCGCCTCGGGGAAACGTCGACCAGCGACACTCCGTGCCGGGGACACGTCTACCAAATCGCTTCGGATCAGAGCGTCGACCATCTATGTCGCAAAAAGGGCAGTGCAGGCTCCCGCAAATTGGGAACCCAAATCGCTTCGTAACAGAGCGTCGACCGTCTATGTCGCAAAAAGGGCAGTGCAGGCTCCCGCAAACTGGGAACCCAAATCGCTTCGTAACAGAGCGTCGACCGTCTATGTCGCAAAAAGGGCAGTGCAGGCTCCCGCAAATTGGGAACCCAAATCGCTTCGTAACAGAGCGTCGACCGTCTATGTCGCAAAAAGGGCAGTGCAGGCTCCCGCAAACTGGGAACCCAAATCGCTTCGTAACAGAGCGTCAACCGTCTATGTCGCAAAAAGGGCAGTGCAGGCTCCCGCATATTGGGAACCCAACTCGCTGCATAACAGAGCGTCGACCGTCCATGTCGCAAAAAGGGTAGTGCAGGCTTCCCATAAATCGGGAACCAAATCACTCTGGGTCAGGGAAACGTCTACCACGAACACTCCGTCTCGGAGACGCGTCAAGCGTCGACCGTCCATGTCGTAAAAAGGGCAGTGCGTCCCAAAAAGTGGGAACCAAAGCAAGTCGCCTCCACGTGAAAGAAGATCCATCAATTTCATGCACACGACCCATATATGCTGTGTGCATTTATTGATGGGGGGCACTTTGTTGGGGTAAAAATTTACACCCCCGTTGACCGAGTCAAAGTCAAGGTCAACCCCAAGGCAGGTGGGCCCAAGCCCAGGGCAAGCGGGCCCATGCCCAAGTCAAGGCCGCGGCCAGCCTCCTCCATGCCAACAACAAAAATCATGTCACAAATAATTTTTATGTAATTTTTGTGCATGATTTTTGTATGCAAAATGGGCATAAAGCCAAATTTTTGTAAGCTCATGGCTTATGTGCAAAAACAAATGACACATAAGCCATGTGATAGGCAAAAAGCCATTTTGAAAAGCCCAAGGGGCTATATGTAAATGTGTAAGCCTATAAAAGGCAACATGATGATGAATAAAAAAAAAACAACTTTTCATTCCCCCAAAAATTAGGGTTCTTTGTGCCTCCTGCTCCTTCTCCAAGGTTCTAAACCTTCTAATTTCTTTTGAATTAAATCAAGAGTTTTACTCTTTCTTTTCAAAAACTAAGAAGTCTTTCACCACAAAACCCACAAAGGGGAACTTGGATCTACCATTAGATCTCAGAAAGGAGAGATTTTTAGATCTCACATCTCTTGATCATCAAGATCCAGCCAACAGAGGAGGAAGAAGAAGAACATCTTTCACTAAACCCCCAAGAAAGAAGAAAAAAACACTCAGGAGTCCAACTCCTCTTTGATCTCTCTTCAGAGAAATCTTTTTAGGCTAAAAGCCTCTTGTCCTCTCCGGCGCGCAGCGCAAGTGCGCAAAGCGCCCGCGTGCCGACACGTGGCGCGCGCTTGCGCACCTGCGCGCTTGCGCACGTGCGCAAAGCGCCCGCGTGCCGACACGTGGCGCGCTTGCGCTCTTGCGCAAAGCGCCCGCGTGCCGACACGTGGCGCGCGCAGCGCGCTTGCGCACCTGCGCGCAGCGCTCTTGCGCAAAGCGCCCGCGTGCCGACACGTGGCGCGCGCAGCGCTTGCGCACCTGCGCGCTTGCGCAAGTGCGCAAAGCGCCCGCGTGATGACACGTGGCGCGCTTGCGCAAGTGCGCAAAGCGCCCGCGTGCCGACACGTGGCGCGCGCTCGCTTGCGCACCTGCGCGCAGCGCTCTTGCGCAAAACGCCCACATGCCGACACGTGGCACGTGCGCTTGCGCACCTGCGCGCAGCGTTCATGCGCAAGTTGCCCACGTGTCGACACGTGGCGCTGCGCGCGCCTGAGCGCACAGCACCTTAGCGCACAGCGCTCTAGACGCTGGCCCCATGCATCCTTTGGATGTCTTTTTCCCCTTTACTTATATTTACATGTATATATATACATATGTATATAAATGTACACATACACATACTCCGCGACACTGTCCCTGTTAGAAAAAAATTTCTAACGGGGCGCTGCCCCGCACCCCGCAAGGGGGCTGCTAGCCCCCTTGACCCCCAGCCCGCTATCCGGGTAGCGGGACCCCCGTAAAAACTCTGCGTGGCTCCCGATATATCCAAAACCCCCCTTTCAAAACACAACACACGTACACTGCACATTGAGTTCGCATGACCAGTTTAACCCGTTAATCGGAGGTTCCCTCGCCCCAAAGGCGAGGGGTAATTAACGGCAGCTTAGTCCGCGGCTGCCGGAGATTCGGATCCCCACAATCAATAAACCCCGGCCTACCCTAGGCCGGGGGAATCTGTAGTGCGCCTGACAAGCGCGCGCGTATTCCCATCTCAATGGGGTGACGAAAAACACCCTACATGCGCCTTGGTAATTGGAAACTGTATAGTAATCAGAAGCAAAATTGTAATGTGAGTTATGCATGCTGCTCGCAGCAGCAATTGCGTGGGCACAAGGTAAATGTTGCTGCTGGAAAAGACCGCATGTACACGAAGAGAGCCCTTCATCTCTAAAGTTCACGGTATATTGATTCCCATTACCGCCCGTTACCTGAAACTCCGCTGTGTCAAACCTTTCGGATCTGTAGTATTGTGCTCGGCGTTCTCTTTTCCGAAAGATATCTTCGTAATACGCGGTGAGCGGAGTCTCTATCGCCAAGGACTTTTCTCTTCTGTGCACAAAATAAGTATTCATCCGGAAAAATGTTCGAACAATCAACCCCTGTATCGGTAAGCCTCTAACCCCTTTAAGGACCCCGTTGAAGTTTTCAGACATATTAGTCGTCATTAATAGATATCTGCACTCATCATCATGTGCTTGTGACCACATGCGTACTGGATATTCATCTAACCACGCTTTCGCGGCTTGACTCATCTCCCCAATTTTCGTCATGTATATGTCGTGAACATTAGGGTCAAGCGTTTCACCGGCTCTGTACATAAGCTTATATAGATCCGAATTTTTAAATTTTCGATCAAAATTTTGCCTGAAGTGTCGTAGGCAAAACCTATGTGGGGTCGTCGGAAATACAGATCTCATTGCAGCAAGTATTCCCTGATGTCTATCAGATATGATGCATAAATCTGTTCTATGAAGAACGGATGGGATATTTCTGAGTTGACGGAAAAACCATGACCAGGATGATGTATTTTCACTCTCGACAATAGAAAATCCCAACGGAAATATACCGTTATTAGCATCAACACTTGCAGCAATTAACATGCAGACTCTGTATTTACCGTATAGATACGTACCATCAACGCACAATACCGGCCGACAGTGTGTGAACCCAGCCGCACATGGACCAAAGCACCAGAAAATTCTTTGAAACCTGCAGAGCCTTCGACGTCTGTTTCTGTGGTTTTTAACCGGTATACGGTCCCCGGATTTGATGGTTTCATGGCTTCCATAAAAGGGACCAGTGAGTTGTACGAGCTTTCCCAGTCCCCAAATATCGTGCATAAAGCTTTTCTATGAGCATCCCATGCCTTCACATACGAAATCTGAATTTTATGCTCTCCGCTAACCAAGAGCCGTATCTCTCGGGGAGTCATCGCCACATCTGTACGGATTAGTGGCATGATTAGCGAGCAAATGTAAGATGAAGTGCAATTCTGGTGATCTTGTAACATAATAGAATTGATACAAGTATGTTCTTGGTTGTAGGCCGTGACCTTCCAAGGTTTGGCTCTTTTGGAACAACATGCATGCAATCTCCACTGACATTCAGGAGCTTTCGTACATACCACCGTATAGTACGTCTTATTTGACTCTTCGGTTTTAAATGTAACGTTTTGCTGAATAGACCACGACTTCAGCTTACAAATAAGATCTCCTTTTTTCTGAAACAAATCCCCGACACTGATGCAATCTTCGCTTGCTGCTGTCGCGTCCAAATAGGATGCCGTATTTATTTCTGCCACGGCTAAGTCTACCCAACCATCATCTTCCTGCGGATCGAGGCCGGGATCTTCTAGTTCGACAAAATCGTTATTCGCAACCATACCATCAAAGAATACTACCTCATTCAATCCAGCGGCATATTCCACGCTATCCTCCCCTTGATGACCTGCACCGATTTCATCATCATCACTGCCACACATATCAATATCACCCGTTGCAACATAAGGCTCGGGTGCAATATATGATGGTTGCAAGATATTGAAGAGGGCGGGTTCTAACAACCCGCCCTCTTACTTGACCTGACACACAGACACGATGGGATAACATCGGTAACCCGCCCTCTTACTTGACCTGACACACAGACACGATGGGATAACACCGGCATAACATACAGTGTACAATGGGACAAGTGACACGAATAATTATTGAAGAGGGCGGGTTTTAATAACCCGCCATCTTCCTTCTGATGTCCTTCTGACAATGGGCAAAAAAAAAACTGATGTGACCATTCATATAATTATTAAAGAGGGCGGGATCTAATAACCCGCCCTCTTTAATAACCCAACAGACTCACGTTTTAAATAAATATATTAAAAGAAACTGATTTGACAAGACACCTTTACAAAAATATATAAAAAACAAAATTATTGAAGAGGGCGGGTTCCTGGAACCCGCCCTCTTCCTTTGTGAATAGAAAAAACCAAACTGATTTGACACCATTCATATAATTATTGAAGAGGGTGGGTTCCTGGAACCCGCCCTCTTCAACTGATTTGACAACCAATACTGTAGCGGGTTTCTAGAACCCGCCCACCCTTCACTATAAAACCCTCGACAAATCAGTTTGAGAATCAACCACTTATCTAATCTCTTCACTATAAAACCCTCGACAAATCTCTGCTCCAGTGCATTTCAATGGAGAATCAACCACTCGACAAATCTCTGCTTGTTCATCAAAACGAACACAGATCGTTTAATATATTACACGGGGAGGAAATATTCTAAACTTAGTTAATTTTTTAATTACCCCTTTCTTTTAATTCTAATAGTTGAAAATAACATTATTTAATTTTGCAGGATGGAGATAATCTCACCGTCGTCATCCATAGCTCAGACAAATGGATAGTTAGGACCAACGAATAAACCAGCGGCTTAGACGTGCCGGATTTTATGAAGCTTCGTTGATTCGTCGTATCCAAATCGACCACGCCCTCGTTACCTCTCTTGTTGAGCGCTGGAGAAAGAGACCCACACTTTTCATATAAGATGAGCTGAGGCCACAATCACACTCCAGGATATTGGCCTCTCACTCGGTTTACGGGTCAATGGGCTTGGGTTGGTCGAAGGAAAAATTGTTGGTCCAGATACCGACCACCCATACTGGGATACTTATGCCGAGTCTGTTCTCGGACAGATAAAAAAATTTATTCTGATTCCCCTCTTTAGTGTACCTATTTTATGTTGTACATTATTTCTAGTTTTAATATTTCAAAAAAAAATGCTAATATCAGGCACCAGGAGGCTACAGTAAGGGGTATAAGATCAGTTTAAACTGGCTAAAAGATACATTTAGTAATATCCCTGATGAAGCCACCGATGAAGTCTTAGATAGATATGCACGTGCCTACATTCTGTTCATGATCGGTTCTTGGTTGATACCGGACCAATCAGCAACGCATGTTCATCCGTTATACCTTGGCTTCCTAACGGATTTTGATGTGTGTGGCCAATATGCTAGGGGAGTAGGAGTCCTGGCCTTTCTTTATAAGGAACTCGATAAGGCATGCGCTCCTACGAAGAATAAAATTTGTGGATGCATTACATTACTTCAGGTAAATTCCTTGTTTTTCACAGCTAGAATTTTGCAAAATTGTAATATTGGTTTTCTCTCTTATAATCTGAAACTTTATTTATAGATCTGGTCATGGGAGCATATGTATATAGGAAGACCGGAGAATGTTAAAATAACTGGCTTGGATATCCCCGAAAAGCCGCTCGGCTGTTGGTGGAATGGGAAGAAAGCGTATAAGGCTCCTCGTCGAGTACTTAACTACTATAGAGATGAGTTGGATCGCATGGAGGCGACTCAGGTAACCATAACTTAGGTAATTAAATTTGTTTTACAATTTTGAAATATCTTAATCACAATTTTTTTACCATGTTATTTGCGCAGTTCCTGTGGACACCTTATACAGCAGATCGTCTACAACGCTTACCCGGCATCTGTATCGAAGGAGAGCCGGTTTGGCGGGCTCGATACCCACTCATCTGCATTAATGTCGTTTTCATGCACCTCCCGGACCGGGTGTTGCGACAGTTTGATAGATCGCAACATATTTCTGTCCCGCCGCCTTCGCCTATGACAATAGAGGGAGACATGCGAGGAAGAAAGACGGAGCGTGATTGGAGAGAGCATCATCATCAATATTTGTTGAGATGGGAGGATAGGCAAGGTAGTATTGCCTTACAGCAAATAGGTGACCAAACAGCCACTGACGCTACCAAAGCATATCTACAGTGGTATAAGCGTGTCACCATAAGATATCTTTCTGCTCCCCGCAACAACTTCCCAAACATCTCGCGGTACGAGCCTAGACGTCACATGGAACGAGATTTGGTAAGTTGAATTCTTTATATTATATTACTTTTTAATATCCGGCGGTATGAGTCAATACTTATTTCTTATTTCTAATGTAACGACAGGCTCGTGGGTTGCATCTCGTACAAACAATGGTGCAAGAACCATACCCGACTGATGCTGGTCCGGCATCTCAGGCTCGATTTTCAAATGTAGACCAATTAATTGGTGTGTATTCGGTTCATATAATATTTCTCAACATTTATCGCCGGCACCAGAGCAGCAGTATCAGCCGGCACCGGAGCCGCAGTATGAACCGGCACCGCAGCCGCAGTATGACCCGGCACCAGAGCCGCAGCATCACGGAGATCCGGCGCAGCGGGATCGGTGGTTTGGATCACAATACCGTCAGCAGCAACCCTGGCATACCGGACAAGCGCAACAACACCAGTCTTGGGGGTCAGGTTTTGCAGAACAGCCGTCTTGGGGGTCAGGTTTTGCGCAACAACAGCAACCTTGGGGGTCAGGATTTGCGCAGCCATAGGGCCAAGGTTTTGTGCAACATCAGCCGCATGAAACCGGGACAGGTTCTTCGCTACAATTGCCCAGTTGGGACACGGATTTAGCGTCCTACGCAGAGTTGTTGGGAGGCAGCACATATCCAACACCTGTCCCACATTCAGGTTCAGGATTTGCGGATCAACTGCCTGTCCAAGACGCTGCTGAAGACGAAGCTGAAGCAGAACCCGAACCCGAAGCAGAAGAGCAGACGCCGCCGCCGCCGCCATCTACCCAAGAAACAGGTGGTTCCTCCAGTCATCCCAGGAGGCATAGACTTATGTCAAGCCTACTCGAATTTCATAAGAGAAAAGGAAAAGGAAAACGATAGTATTTAAATTTTACAAACAGATAGGATTTTTTAACATCGGAAATTTGACGGATTCATTTTGATATTATAAATTTAACCGTCGAGATAGAAATCGGATAGGATTTTTTGGTATTGTAAATTTTGACGGATTCATTCTGTAAAAAACATTGATATAGTGAAATTTTATTATTTAATTTAAATACTTTTTCGTTTATTTATTTTTATTTTATTTTTAAGAATTATAATTATAATTATAATTATAATCATATTATAATTACAATTATATTTATAATTATATAATTATAATTAAATTTATATAACAAATAATTAAAAAAAATAAAAAAATATATGGGGCGGGTTGAACCCGCCCCCTATACATTTGTATAGGGGGCGGGTTCAGAACCCGCCCTCTATACAAATGTATAGAGACCCGCCCCCTATATAAATGTATAGGGGACGGGGTTCTCTATACAAATGTATAGAGACCCGCCCCCTATAATCCGCCCCCTATTCTCGGGTGGGGTGGCAAACCATCCTATTCTTCTAATTTTAATTTAACCCCCTCTATTTTAATAATTTATTTTTAAAATAATAATATTTAAAAAAAACCCGATTTTTTCGTGTTTCTTAAAATAGACACTTCTTAGATTTGCTATTTATGTTAGTTTAGTAGCTTGATTAACCGTGGTTAGATTAAAGAATGAGGAAATTATCATAAAACCCCGCACACTATGTTTTGCCGTCAAAAAGCCTAAAATTGGTAGTCAAAACCTTCTTGGGAATTTTTCCTGCAATATCAAAACAGCCTGCTATATTTAACTAATTCATACAAATTATTTAGAGATGCGGGAAATGGTTTAGATATTGCTGACAACTGCTTAGATATCAAAGGAAACTAGATATAGCAGACAACTATTAGATATCACGGCTAAGTAGATTTTTGACAACTAAAAACTTCTTCGAGAGGTTTTTGACTACCATTTCGAGACCAGACCGTTTTTGACATCGGGAAAAAGTGCTTAGGGTTTTTTGACAATTTACCCTTAAAGTATTAATCACTTCCTCTGTGATTTGGATCTTCTTCTTCCTTAAAATTTAGGGTTTTTGTTTCCTTCTCGACCTCAGCGGCCATGGTGACGACCTCGCAACCCATAGACACGGCCTATAAGTGGAGCCTTCTCGCCGACGAGGTGGGTCCTGCCTTCGCCGCCTCCTCCACCTGCAATGCCTCCTTCATCACATCTTCTTGAAAAAACATCCTTTTTTCCATCTCCCGCCGTGTCACCGCCTTCTTCCTTATCGTGGCCATCTCCTCCACTTCTTCCCAGCAGGAGAAGCTCTCCTTCCTCATCTTCTAGATGTAGCTAACCACTAGTTAATACAATTTGTTTGCTATAATAATCTTAATTAACAACAAATTAACGGAATTTGAAATTATTTTTTTTACCGCAGCGAAGCCCACCGAGCCCCGCATGCCCATCTTCAAATCACTAAATGGTAGATCTTGGATTCGATCCCGGGTCTTTCTTTACAAACTCCTATTGTCGTGTCCATACTACGGAATTTGAATGTTATCGGGATGTAACTTAACTACGAGATGTATTTTAATTAGTTCTTCGAATTAGAGTGTGTTTTTTTAGAAATATTGGAGTTTGACGGGTGCAAAACACCAAACAAACAAACAAACATTTAAATGCATTCACAGCGATATTTAGAAGAATTTGGTGTCCTTAATTAGCCGGCCGTGATACCTTTCCAAGTATCAAGGAATCTAATCCTAGGAATTTGAAGGAAATTAATTTCATTTAAGTAGCAAGGCAAAAGGCTATGACATCTCTCTAGCAATAATTTGAAAGATAATCAAATTCTAATCTTTTTATGCATTGAATGTGAAATATATACTAGCATTTATCGTGGGGTCGGCCACACTAGCCAGCACTCTCTCTTAAGAGTGCATGAGTAACTTTTATGCTTTGTATGCTATTCCTCCTAAGCCCTTCAATACTGGATTTACAAAATTATTGTACACAAAAAAGGTAAAATGGAGATGGTTGCTGGAGCTTGACAAACGAGGAATTATTCGGTGTGCCGGACGTGATACATCCGAGCAAGGGAGGAGAGAGAGAGAGAGAGAGAGGAGTTTCGGACGGTCTTGGACAGCATGTGAAGCCCATACTCATATTTCTTATCTCACTTGTCCGGATGTATATAACCGGCATATGGAAAAATTTTACTTTAAAAACATATAAAAACACTCATCCTTTTCTGCAAATCCACTATGATAAATTTACCAGCCAGCCCTTTTAAGCAGCAATCTCACAGGTTTTTTTTTACTCTGCTAAATAGAAATTTTTTTCCTCCCAAATTGCATCAAAAACTGAATAGCTACAAATTTTAACATATCTTTCTTGAGACACATACCATAATTTTTTGATTTGTTTCTTTATCTCATTACAGTTTGAGGCATGACTATTTTTATTATGTCATTCTTTCTCCAATTATATAAGGTAGAGGATTTAATGAGGTTGCCCTCCACCCCTAATTTTGCATCACTGAATGAACGGTGAAAAAATATTAGCATTACATGAAATTTAGTGTATCGATAAATTATATGATGAAAATCAAGATGGACGATACCGATCGTCGGGTAAATGTTGGAGGGTGTATTTTTTTGACGCCATCTAACGAAAAAGCCTGTTAGGGCCTTGGTCAGGCAGCCTTAGGAGTAAAGAGGCCCTTGAAGGCATTTTCGTCGGGTGGCATAAAAGACCTATGTCGTCCACCATTGTATTCGATGATCGACACTGTCCATCTTGACCTTCATCGTCTATTAAATCTATACGCCTAATTCCATATGATTATAACACCTTTTCACCGTTGAATTTAGTAGGCGCAAAATTAAACTGATAATATTTTTCATTTAAGAGTCATTGCTTAGAGCTTGTAATTTGCGATGATATTAGTATGGGAATAATAAGCCTAGAAAGTCCATAAAAAATAAGAGTTTCACATGTTTTCTTACATTTTTTATAAACTGATTGATGAGCCTCAATATTGGCGGTCTCCAAGATCAGGACACGTGGCAAGTGACCTGCCCCAGAACTCAGAAGAAAGGGCCCATAAGGACCGACCAGGCCATCCTGTGCCCGACCTGCAAACACGAGCTGACCCTCCTCGGGGCCCCCTGCAAATTAGCCTCCTCAGTCCCTCAGCTCGTCCCGAGCTGCCACAAGACCAAGACTCCTCGGCCTCCTCGCTCGTCTCCAGGCTCCCGGCCGAGGCCGTCTTCCTCGGCCCTCCAACCAAGGCCACCGCTCATAGGCGTAACCGCCCCTCCGCGAATCTCGCCATGCGCGGATTCTACGCCAGCAGCATCTTACGTTCCACGCCATCACGATCTCTAATAATGGGCGATCCGCTCTCTACGCGGACGTGACGTCGGGAGCGTAACTGCCGGCGAGATTCTCACGTCTGCTGTGCGTGCCACCGCCGCTATATAAACCCCCATCACAGAGGGGTCAAGTAAGCCATTCTTCACTCTTCTAAGCCGTTACTCTGCTCGGATGTCATCACTAATTTGATCGTCGGAGGGTCCTTGGTGGTACCAAACCACCCCGGGACTTCTTTGCAGGTACTCGGCCCCAAACTCCTCATACCACATCTTCCATCAAAACCCATTGAGACCCACACGTAACGGAAGATAACCATCAAAATCCACCGGGAGATCAACGGAAGACAGCATCTGACGGAGACCCGAAAAGGACCTCCATCATATTGTCAACACCGCTAAAAGAAAATATCGTCTTATATTGAGAAGTAACTTAAAAGTTATTAATATTGCAACTAAAAGAGGGAGTTATAAATTAAAAAAAAATACAAGAAAAAAGCAAACTATACAATTAGGTTTAAATTAATATTAACCATCGGTTTGAGCCAGGGACAAGTTTGATTTGGAAAATATGAAAAGGAAAATTGATAGAGGGATTTTATATCCATTTCGAAGTTGACAGTTGATTGATTGCTACTGCAAGAAAACGGTATCGAATTCCACGGGAGATCAAATTCCACATGTATCTGCCGTGTCGTTAGGTGCCATAGATTTGAAACTCTGTTGATTTTGATCAACACCTAAAGAGATCGTCTCGTGTCTCATTATGTGTTGACCAAAAGTCAACAAGCCTTATCCGAGCCAAGCTATCCCGATTCCTCCAAAATCTCATCAAATTTAAAAATTTCAAAATTTCACCTGCTCCCAGCTCCTCATCCCGCCCCCTTCTTCCTCATCGACCTCTCCTCCTC
This sequence comes from Agapanthus africanus, assembly GCA_030015575.1. Lineage (NCBI taxonomy): Eukaryota > Viridiplantae > Streptophyta > Magnoliopsida > Asparagales > Amaryllidaceae > Agapanthus > Agapanthus africanus. The sequence continues at coordinate 106,597,431 of CM057338.1, read as the reverse complement.
GTCGCCGCCGCCTACCTCATCCCTGCCCCTGCCCCCGCCCCCCTCATTACCGCACTGCCATCCCCCCATCTCAACATCCTCGCCGGCGTCGCCTGTTCCTTATCGAGCCCTCCTCTTCTCCTCACAAAGCCGAGTCTCCTTCATCATCCTCCTCCTACCCATGGCCGATGCCCGATTTGATTGGTCCGGGGGTGAATATCCTGACTTGGTGGTCGGGGTCGACCGGGCCCACTTGGTTGGCTAAGGATCGGCAAAGAACGGAGTTCAACTTATGCCCGGTGAGACTCTTAACCCTCTTGCTATATGCAGATTTATTGCAAACACCCCTTATGTAATACCTTGTGTAGCTTTTATTAGCTCTTAGTTGGTTTATTAGCGGGCGACATCCGTGAGTTAGCCCACAATCATGCCAAATTTCATCTTTCAAGCCATATTGATGGAGGGTATGGTCTCCTTCAGATGTTGTCTTCCGTCGATGTCACGACCAGAAATATTAGCTTGTGACCAGCACTTGAATCTCGCCACGTCTAAAGGCGTAACGGAATTCAAGTAAGCTGAAATCCAGAAATCTAAACCTTTTAGAAAAATAAAGGGGATGGGTTTTAGAAATAAAGGTATATGAAATCGAGTTTTCTTAATGCAAAGGAAAGGAATATGAATGATGCAAGTGAAATTTACTAGTTTGAAAACATATTTCGTCTTTTAAAAATTTTGGCAGCACCTCCTTTGTATATTTTAATCCAAAACCATAAATACATAATAGGAATAATGGCATCCCCAAGCGGGAGCTAGCTCTTCGCCAAACGGCGGATCACAACCACGCAATACAGCATAAATAGATATACGACGCCCAACGGCGAAGTTCACCACAAAAAGATAAAGAAAAGAGCAAGATATAACCCCAAAGGGAAAATAAAACCCTTCGCTCAAATCTCGCAACTACAAGTCTCACTAAGTCTCATCACTTATACAAATTACTAATTTTGATTGATTGATAGAGTTAACTAGATACAATATGAAATATAATATAAGAGTGGGTACGATACAAATATCCCACCTACCAATGCAAAGCACCCGAATGGAACTGTATGCCAGTGAAGCCGCTACCGATCCAAGCGGTCAACCTGCAAGAACTGTGGCACAATGGGGTGAGTTGCCAACTCGTGAATAGAAATATATCTACAAGTAAAAATCGAATAAATAACGACTCCTAGGTCAACTATATCATAAAGTAATACTATGATATCTAGGGTGACCGGGTCGTATATGTGCCAACAAGGTTGTCACTATCTATATGCATGTGGATAACATCCAACAGTAATAATCAATGCATGCGGATATATGGATCTCGTCCACCCATAAATCAATATCTCTAAGCATGTGCAAAATCTCCGATAGTAGCATCAGTGTATGTATGTATGTATGTGGATCTAGTCCATGCGTCAGCCACTGACGCAACAATATCATGCATGTAAATATCATAAAAGAGTGTGCATGAAAGTATGAGCATATATATATATATATATATATATATATATATATATATATATATATATATATAGTGTCCCTCCCGACACATCAAATCATGGAATCTGAGTGCCTAGCATCGACACTCAAAACATCATGAAAACCGTGCCCAGTATCGGCACGTAAATCCTCATATATCTCAGGCGCCGCATCCTCAGATCGGCTCTCAGGCGCCGCACTCCGTGGTCGGCCCTTATATCCATCTCACTACTCCGGTCGGTATCCTCCGGATAACTGCCGAGTCTACATACTATCACCGGTAGGTAGTGCTCCCCCTGCCGGGCTCACCGTCTAATATATACAAGTCTTCTTACCCCGGGGTACCTCACCGGGGCCACCATGTACCCACAATCGGTGCCTACCACTTCTCGAATCGGGTTTCACATGCCACTCTCAGAACCGAGAAAATGCATGGTGGACGCACTGAAATATCATATCAAGAGAAACCGGGTTTTTAAAATAGTACATGCTTCCTTTTGAAATAGCAACGGTTCTCAAATCCAGAAATCTCATAAAAACAGCATATCTCAATGCGTAAAATAATAGAGCATGATGTATGCGACATGTAAAAAGAAATGCGAGCATATTCGTGTATCATGCAATATGGAATAGTGATATGACATATTAAGGGGAAAACCGCTCCTTTAAAATGATTCCAGTCTTTAAAGTATAGCACGCGGTTCCCAATTTTACAATAAAACCGGTTATTTATGTAGGTACAATATGTATATGCGCAAGTATAGATGTACCATGTATGTGTGCACAAATATGAATATATCAATATAAATGTCATGATGCAGCAACCCTACTGTGTAGTGACATGGCAATTATTGATGATGAAGTGTGTGAGCTGGCAATTATGTGTACGTGTAACATACGCATCATCGATAATGGTGCAGGTGTACTATCACAGGTATATGCGATGCAACAAAAATATCATGAATGCAGCAAGTAAATCATCAGCTAACAGCTATAAAGTATACATAACTATCACATGTCCGAGTCGGTGAATCTATCAATCGGCATCTAGCCCAATAACACCGCGTACGGTATAATCCATCGTACGGCAACCTCTAGTCAAGGGTAAGGATCAATCATCAAGTCAACTCATCACACACGGAATATCATCGTGCGTCGGCATTAAGCTAATAGGGATCCTATCATCCTATAAGACAAATGAGGGTACGGCCCAAAATCACATACGGCCTATTATCCATGATTCACAACATTCGATATATATATATATATATATATATATATATATATATATATATAACCCTATATATATCAGGGGACCGGCAGGGTATAAATCATTTCGATCGACTCGCATCCGTATACCATCATATCATATCATCATCTCATCATATCATCAAATTCGTCTTGTATTCCTTCATCGCATTTATGTCTCATATCATGTCAAGTTTACATAAACATGCTATCTCTACTAAGTATAAGCATCTAATCTAACAAACACACCCGAACCATACAATCAGACTTTTAAAGAAGTGAATCGTAGTTTTGAAAACAGGGGTTACGGTGTTTTTAAAGAAAAGATATCATTTGAAAATCCGTAGCATCCCTCAAGATATACATTTAAGGATACATACGATTCTTTGGTTTAGAAAAAGGTATGGTTCGGATGACGCATCTACATCGGCTATCTAGTCCTACAGTACCCTAAGCGGTAATATCGCTAAACGTCATCCTAGGGTAGTAGTAGCATATCACAGTTAACTATCCTCTAGTTTCTAATATCACTGCATAGCTATCTATGTTCTAACCCTAGTTTCCTAATCTAGGTTTCCTAACCATACTCTATAAATCGGTTTCCATCAGAAGTTTGCGGGGGTGCTATACGCCATCCACCCGACTTCCCCGGTAGATATAGATCTACTCACCTTGCTTCTTGCTTACCGAAGTCGATGACGCCATGCTCCGTCGCCTCGGAATCCATGCGAAGGTACCTACAATAATCAACAGTCGCAATGCGTATTAAAATCAAAGCAGAAAACCGATACGGCGCACGGTGCGCTCATAGGTTAGAACCTATGGCCTAAACGTGCAAATCAATCAAACAACCCCTGTTGTCGATGTACAAACACCCGACAACCAAATACAAATCCAAATACCAAGAAAGTGCATTTTAAAATACGGAAAACATAGCCTAAAACACACCAAAATGCTCCCAGATTTTCCCCAGGTGACAATTAGCCAAAACTGCACATAGGAAGGGTCTAATTTAGTGCAAAAAGAGCCATGGACCAAATCTGGAACAATTCTACCCTGCTATGGTCGCAAATTGCGGCCAGAATGAATATATCTGCGGCCTCGGGTTTGAATTAGGGGCTCGGGTCTCAGTGGTAGCTTCCTAGGTGCCTGCACGACTCTCAGTAAGCCCAAAATCATTTCTAGTGTCCCCGGGTTGCTCCAGATTTCAAAATACCCTCTAAAATCACACAAATCGACATGAACTCAAATCCCAAATCCGTATTTTGGGTTTCATACCCCGTTCCAGGTCAGTAAAACACCACTAAGGCTTGTGGGCAGCCACTACACATCACCAATTTCAACAAACACTCAACCCCTTTCTAGGGTTTCCCAATGTCTCACTAATCTTCACAATATCACATCTAAACACATATGAACACTAAAGTAAATGAAAAACTACCCAATTAGTGAATGGATTACCTCATATAGCATCCATGAATCCCCCATGATCATCAAAACTGAATTTTTCTTGGTCCCATGTGTAGAGGTTGAAGAGGGGATTAATTTTTGTAAAGGGTGTGTAGGGTTTTAGGGATTGTTAGGAGATGGATCTAGCGATTTTTGTGGAAGGTTGTGGCTTGAGAGAGATGAAGGATTTCAAAAAAAAGATAGGGGAAAAAGAATGGGCAGCAGGCCCCTTCTCTCTCTCACTAATTCACACTCTCTTTCTCTCTCCAAAGCTCACCTAACCTAATCATTATGTCTTCTTGACTTTTCCTTTAATCATTTCTCTTTTCTCTCCACCAATAAACCCTAATATAAAGCCCAAATGAAATGAAACATGTAACAAAATGAAACATGTCATGGTGCACTAACCATGGAAACTGTAAAAATGTGAATTTGGCTTAATCGCGATCAGCAGTGCACTAATCGGGTTTTTATCGAAACTGCGTATAATAAATTTTAAAAATGTCAAATCCTTTAATTATATTATTAAATGAATAAATAATTTTAATTTCTATTTATTTCATAATTATTGGTATATATTTATACCCTTTTTCGAAAACCCCAATTTCGCAAATCGGCAGTTTTCGGGAAAAATATTATTTTAATATTAAATTCCCAAAAATAATATTTTATATTTTCTGAAATGTTACAATCTTCCCCCCTTAAATAAATTCGGTCCTCGAATTTAAATTTAAACCCCCAAAATCTAAAACATTTCAATAATCGGCTCAAAACAACGGGGCTCCGAAGTCATGGAAAACGTAGAAACAACACATCGCATCGAGTGCGCATGAAAACGAGTAAAAACTCAAAATCGAACTCCGTCAAGCGTCACGCAAATCATCGTATTTGCACGCATATCCTTAGAGTCACAATAGAGATGCAGATCTCGAAATTCACTACTGAAATCCAATATACGCTAGTCAAATATTATAATACGTGTATAGTACGCATCTTTGAAAACTCCAAAATCTGAATAAAACACATGCAAAATCTTTTCTTAATCGCCGCGGGAATGCGTAACTCCCGGCATAACTGACGGATGCTCATTTTAAAATAATGATATATGTCCATATATGTTTTCTTAAATACACGTTCCGTCGTTTTCAAAACATCCCAAAAGGTTTTCCTTTATAAACGTTCGTGACACTCACGGACACTTAAGAAAATAGCGAGACTATAGCTCCTCTTGAAAACCCTTTGGTAATTCTTTAATGCATGCAAAGTACTCAGGTACTGTCCTCAGATCAATCCTGTTTGGCAACTACACAATATAGTGCCCAACATGAAAACAAAGTGCTCAAAGCAAAAATCAGCCTAAAAGGCGTATCCAAAAATTACATGCATCTGGTGCGCATGGAAATCAAATCCAAATGCAGGTGCCATAATACGCACAAAAACCCAAAACTACATGCAACGGGTGTGCATGAAAGCATCTGTCCACTGTAACGGGTGTGCACGACAACAATATCTGGTGCATCTAAAATGCGCTAAAATCTCAATCCAGTGCATCCGGTATGAACCGAACCGCATCTCATATCATGCATCTAACATGCGCGAAAATCCATAGCAGTGCATATGTCCCGCACGAATGAAATCGCATCCAATATGCACGGAAGAAATCCAAGTCAACAGCATCCAACATGCACGAGTAAAATCTCACTCAAGTGCATCCGATGCGCACAAAAATCCAAAATCAAGCGCTTAATACGCGCAAAATCCAACCAAAACGCGTCGGGTCCGTAAAAGCATATAGTGCAGTAACATGCACGAAAACGAACGGCAAGTTCCAACGCGCACGAAAATACAAATCTGGTAAAACGAATGCTCAAGGATATAAATCGGGTGCAACCAAGGTACGGGGTATAAATCCAGTACGACAACGCATAAATACCTGTCCGGTGCAACAAATGCAGAATGCAATCTAGTGCATAAAATACAAATACAGTGCATCCAGTGCACGAAATACAAATACAGTGCATCCAGTGCACAAAATATAAATACGGTGCATCTTGTGCACAAAATACCGATCAATAACTCAAATGCGTAAACAGCAACACCAAATACACCAAGGTGTATAAAATCGTAAACGTGTGCATCTGCGTGCACAAAACGCATATCAATGCACTACAAGCACATAAAAGCTATACCGAGTGCAAACATCAAATCGAGTGCGTACCATACGCACAAAATCAAATCAACCGTATGAAATCCATGAAATCATAAACATGTGCAACCAAGGCACAAAACCGATATCAAGTGCGCTAAATATGCACAAATCAAAAACCAATACAATGGCGTATAAAACATATCTTAAGTGCATTAACTATGCACAAAATGTACATACTCAGTAGGTGCAACCATGGTGCACGAAATCAATATCAGAAAACTCGTCATCAAAACTCAAATCCAAGCGATATAAGCGTGATACTCAGATAACAAACGCAAATTACATCGAGATACACCTCCTACAATGTCGAGAAATAAATCGGTGCGCCTAGAAACTGGCAGGACAAGAACATCCGCTTGCCTCCTGCTAACGGTCTGGCATCCTCGGTCCGTGGGTTCTTATCTTCTCTGTGGATTACCAATCTCGCAATCTATCGGCTCATCGGCCCTGTCAGGTGTGCTAACGGGAACGATTCCGCTCTAGCACTTCTCTGTTCATCTCTCGGTCAATCATCATGACCACTCGTAAGGCAGCATGTCACTGGCGTCGGCCTCTGGCTCTCTGAATGCACGTGACACATCTGATCCTGGGTGCAAATCTTATTGCAGCAGTGTCCTGGAAGGAATCCTGCTCAAGGTCTCTTCCGATCTTGCCTATACCGAACTGTACAGAGGCTGGTACTCTTATATAATCTTTTCTCATTTTCTGGACATCTGCCTGTGCCACACACATTTCCTCAGAAACCGGCCGTATCCCAACATCTCTATAGCATATCAGGTCTCTGATCTCGACGGGGAGTAACAATAGCTCGTCAGTGTCTCGCACTAACCTCTGGTTCCATTCACCTGTATCATCGTCCTCTATGACGTCACGCCATGCTATCTGCGCACTACAACTATTCTCGGCCACGGTCAATCCGAAGTCTCTCACACGGACTCAAAGTCATGAACTCGGTATCTTCATCACTCGGTAGAAGATATCTGGCCGAACACGCCTTCGGAAACTCGTCCCAACCATCGGAGATATACTCCATACTTGTCCAATTCTCGTGCGAACTCTCTACTTCACTCGGCTCCAATGTCGACTGATTCGGACTCGTCTTCTCGTGGCTGTAAGGACTGCGCTCCAACTGCTATGCTCGTATCTGGAGTCTCCCAAGCAATGTATCCTATCACAAGATATCCGAATGATGTCGAACCATCCGATCGATATGTCAAAACCTCATAATCCCTCAAGAGATCAACATCTTGGGTACAGTTTAATAGTATCGAGTACATGCCACAGCATCAGTGATCCAGCCGTAGAAGGGCAAACCCAAGCCTTACTAATAGCGCCGTGGAACTGCCGTAAACCCTAAGGTTTAAAGGCTTTCACACGGTCATTATGTCGAGTTGGGGTTTCATTCTTCTAGAGGGTCCATAAAATTGCTTGCACGTCTTTCCGAATACTTTAAACTTGGAATATGGTTTCCTGATATTCGATCGTCTCTGTCGACTCTCAACGAATCTGCGTGAAGTCGTCTCTAGCTGGAATCAATCTATCCGATGACCTCACATCGGGTAAGAGAACAAACCATATGTCCTAGTCCTTCACCTTTAGGTGGCCAGCGACCTTCCATCTTATCTCTAAGTATATACTTATGCTGCAGTAGTTCCAACCTCTGGGCGATACCTCGTCATTTGCAGCAACAACTGGTTCATTCGTTTGTACGCTGAACAGCGCCTCAATCCTCCAGGAAAGGCAATACATAGGCGGTCATCTCTGGATCGGTCTGCTCTAGATCCGAGTAAGGCTCTCCACACTGGAATTCTTCAACTCAACTGGGCCTGCGTCGGTGCATCAACCTGACGAATCACCTTCATCCCTCAAATCGGGGTAGACTATCTATCATCTGTCGCATTTCTGCCTGGAAGCCTCGGCGGTCTTAGCTCGTAAGCTCTGGGAGCGACATCCCATCAATCTCAGCAACAGCTGGGTCATCTGTCTGCATGGTAGGCGAGACCATAATCTCTGAGGTATGCTGTACGTCAACAGTCCTCTCGCAACTGGCAGCTCTAACAATGGCCCGATCATCCGGTGTAAAACCAAGCACTCGCCTCCACAATAGGTCACAATCATCAATACTAACTCGAGACGTTCCCATGTCACCAGCAAACACAATGGTCGGCCCTCGTACCAAACGAGCTCGCCCTGACCGTAACACTAGAAGCAGCTCAAACATCGCTCAAACAATGGTGTCAGGAACCTCAATCGAGTATCGAAGAGAGCAGATCAATGGCAAGAAAGAAAACAACAGATCCAGAATGGATACATGATCATAAGAAAGAACAGCATCAATGAAAGTATGATCATGGAACTAATAGTATCGAGGATCTCCAAGGGATGTATAATCATGGGTATGAAGAGAATCACAAGTCTCAAAATGTGTACATCCTAAGGTTTCTTAAGTGGAGTATCGTATCGTAAATATGTCGCGGAACATACGTACGGTACGTCACTCTACTCAAGCTACCTACTCCATCAATTAGGGTCAGCCTATGAAACGAAAGTTCGGGTCTAATACCCCTCGTTCAAGTCTAAGTTCCGTAAGGTCAAGCCTAGGTTCCGAAATACATAACTGCCCAAGACTCCGCATAGTCAAACATAGACTCGAACAAAGGTTAAACCTAGCGCTTTGATACCAACTTTGTCACGACCCGAAATATTAGCTCGTGACCAGCACTTGAATCTCGCCACGTCTAAAGGCGTAACGAAATTCAAGTAAGCTGAAACCCAGAAATCTAAACCTTTTAGAAAAATAAAGGAGGTGGGTTTTTGAAATAAAGGTATATGAAATCGAGTTTTCTTAATGCGTAGGAAAGGAATATGAATGATGCAAGTGAAATTTACTAGTTTGAAAACATGTTTCGTCTTTTAAAAATTTTGGCAGCACCTCCTTTGTATATTTTAATCCAAAACCACAAATAAATAATAGGAATAATGGCATCCCCAAGCGGAGTCCAAAGGGAAAATAAAACTATAAATAGATATACGACGCCCAACGACGAAGTTCACCACAAAAAGATAAAGAAAAGAGCAAAATATAACCCCAAAGGGAAAATAAAACCCATCTCTCAAATCTCGCAACTACAAGTCTCACTAAGTCTCATCACTTATACAAATTACTAATTTTGATTGATTGATGGAGTTAACAAGATACAATATGAAATATAATACAAGAGTCGGTACGATACAAATATCCCACCTACCAATGCAAAGCACCCGAATGGAACTGTATGCCAGCGAAGCCGCTACTGATCCAAGCGGTCAACCTGCAAGAACTGTGGCATAACGGGGGTGAGTTGCCAACTCGTGAATAGAAATATATCTACAAGTAGAAATCGAATAAACGACGACTCCTAGGTGAACTATATCATAAGGTAATACTATGATATCTAGGGTGACCGGGTCGTATATGTGCCAACAAGGTCGTCACTATCTATATGCATGTGGATAACATCCAACAGTAATAATCAATGCATGCGGATATATGGATCTCGTCCACCCATAAATCAATATCTCTAAGCATGTGCAAAATCTCTGATAGTAGCATCGGTGTATGTATGTATGTATGTGGATCTAGTCCACACGTCAGCCACTGACGCAACAATATCATGCATGTAAATACCATAAAAGAGCGTGCATGAAAGTATGAGGATATATATATATATCAACAGTGTCCCTCCCGACACATCAAATCATGAAATCTGAGTGCCTAGCATCGACACTCGAAAACATCATGAAAACCGTGCCCAGCATCGGCATGTAAATCCTCATATATCTCAGGCGCCGCATCCTCAGATCGGCCCTCAGGCGCCGCACTCCGTGGTCAGCCCTCATATCCATCTCGCTACTCCGGTCGGTATCCTCCGGATAACCGCCGAGTCTACATACTATCACCGGTAGGTAGTGCTCCCCATGCCGGGCTCACCGTCTAACATATACGAGTCTTCTTGCCTTGGGGTACCTCACCGGGTCCACCATGTACCCGCAATCGGTGCTTACCACTCCTCGAATCGGGTTTCACATGCCACTCTCAGAACCGAGAAAACGCATGGTGGACGCACTTAAATATCATATCAAGATAAACCGGGTTTTTAAAATAGTACATGCTTCCTTTTGAAATAGCCATGGTTCTCAAATCTAGAAATCTCATGAAAACAGCATATCTCAATGCGTAAAATAATAGAGCATGATGTATGCGACATGTAAAAAGAAATGCGAGCATATCCGTGTATCATGCAATATGGAATAGTGATATGACATATTAAGGGGAAAACCGCTCCTTTAAAATGATTCCAGTCTTTAAAGTATAGCATGCGGTTCCCAATTTTACAATAAAACCGGTTATTTATGTAGGTACAATATGTATATGCGCAAGTATAGATGTACCATGTATGTGTGCACAAATATGAATATATCAATATAAATGTCATGATGCAGCAACCCTACTGTGTAGTGACATGGCAATTATCGATGATGAAGTGTGTGAGCCGGCAATTATGTGTACGTGTAACATACGCATCATCGATAATGGTGCAGGTGTACTATCACAGGTATATGCGATGCAACAAAAATATCATGAATGCAGCTAGTAAATCATCAGCTAACAGCTATAAAGTATACATAACTATCACATGTCCGAGTCGGTGAATCTATCAATCGGCATCTAGCCCAATAACACCGCGTACGGTATAATCCATCGTACGGCAACCTCTAGTCAAGGGTAAGGATCAATCATCAAGTCAACTCATCACACACGGAATATCATCGTGCGGCGGCATTAAGCTAATAGGGATCCTATCATCCTATAAAACAAATGAGGGTACGGCCTAATATCACATACGGCCTATCATCCATAATTCACAACATTCGATATATATATATATAACCCTATATACCTATGTCCCAGGTCGCATCTGCAATAATCTCATATCAGGGGACCGGCAGGGTATAAATTATTTCGATCGACTCGCATCCGTATACCATCATATCATATCATCATCTCATCATATCATCAAATTCGTCTTGTATTCCTTCATCGCATTTATGTCTCATATCATGTCAAGTTTACATAAACATGCTACCTTTAGTAAGTATAAGCATCTAATCTAAAAAAACACCCGAACCATACAATCAGACTTTTAAAGAAGTGAATCGTAGTTTTGAAAACAGGGGTTACGGTGTTTTTAAAGAAAAGATATCATTTGAAAATCCATAGCATCCCTCAAGATATACATTTAAGGATACATACGATTCTTTGGTTTAGAAAAAGGTATGGTTCGGATGACGCATCTACATCAGCTATCTAGTCCTACAGTACCCTAAGCGGTAATATCGCTAAACGTCATCCTAGGGTAGTAGTAGCATATCACAGTTAACTATCCTCTAGTTTCTAATATGACTGCATAGCTATCTATGTTCTAACCCTAGTTTCCTAATCTAGGTTTCCTAACCATACTCTATAAATCGGTTTCCATCAGAAGTTTGCGGGGGTGCTATACGCCATCCACCCGACTTCCCCGGTAGATATAGATCTACTCACCTTGCTTCTTGCTTGCCGAAGTCGATGACGCTATGTTCCGTCGCCTCGGAATCCATGCGAAGGTACCTACAATAATCAACAGTCGCAATGCGTATTAAAATCAAAGCAGAAAACCGATACGGCGCACGGTGCGCTCATAGGTTAGAACCTATGGCCTAAACGTGCAAATCAATCAAACAACCCCTGTTGTCGATGTACAAACACCCGACAACCAAATACAAATCCAAATATCAAGAAAGTGCATTTTAAAATACGGAAAACATAGCCTAAAACACACCAAAATGCTCCCAGATTTTCCCCAGGTGACAATTAGCCAAAACTGCACATAGGAAGGGTCTAATTTAGTGCAAAAAGAGCCATGGACCAAATCTGGGACAATTCTACCCTGCTATGGCCGCAAATTGCGGCCAGAATGAATATATCTGCTGCCTGGGGTTTGAATTAGGGGCTCGGGTCTCAGTGGTAGCTTCCTAGGTGCCTGCACGACTCTCAGTAAGCCCAAAATCATTTCTAGTGTCCCCGGGTTACTCCAGATTTCAAAATACCCTCTAAAATCACACAAATCGACATGAACTCAAATCCTAAATCCGTATTTTGGGTTTCATCCCCCGTTCCAGGTCAGTAAAACACCATTAAGGCTTGTGGGCAGCCACTACACATCACCAATTTCAACAAACACTCAACCCCTTTCTAGGGGTTTCCCAATATCTCACTAATCTTCACAATATCACATCTAAACACATATGAACACTAAAGTAAATGAAAAACTACCCAATTAGTGAATGGATTACCTCATATAGCATCCATGAATCCCCCAAGATCATCAAAACTGAATTTTTCTTGGTCCCATGTGTAGAGGTTGAAGAGGGGATTAATTTTTGTAAAGGGTGTGTAGAGGTTTGGGGATTGTTAGGAGATGGATCTAGGGATTTTTGTGGAGGGTTGTGGCTTGAGAGAGATGAAGGATTTCAAAAAAAAGATAGGGGAAAAAGAATGGGCAGCAACCCCCTTCTCTCTCTCACTAATTCACACTCTCTTTCTCTCTCCAAAGCTCACCTAACCTAATCATTATGTCTCCTTGACTTTTCCTTTAATCATTTCTCTTTTCTCTCCACCAATAAACTCTAATATAAAGCCCAAATGAAATGAAACATGTAACAAAATGAAACATGTCATGGTGCACTAACCATGGAAACTGTAAAAACGCGGATTTGGCTTAATCGCGATCATCAGTGCACTAATCGGGTTTTTATCGAAACTGCGTATAATAAATTTTAAAAATGCCAAATCCTTTAATTATATTATTGAATGAATAAATAATTTTAATTTCTATTTATTTCATAATTATTGGTATATATTTATACCCTTTTTCGAAAACCCCAATTTCACAAATCGGCAGTTTTCGGGAAAAATATTATTTTAATATTAAATTCCCAAAAATAATATTTTATATTTTCTGAAATGTTACAGTCGATCTGTAGCGAGCGTTGTTGAACCGTTGAGATTTTTAGTCTAAGGTTGTCTCCTAGAGTGCGTGGATCTCAATGGGTTAAGTTTGAGGTGGAAGCCGAGCTACCTGCAAGTAAGTCTCAGGGTGGGTGACCACCGTAGAACCCTCCGACGATCAAGTTAGAGCCGAGAAATATTGGCAGAGTGGTAGCTTATTGGAATCAAAATTGCGTTACCTGAGTCGTCTGAGAGAGGGGATTTTATAGTGGTCGCATGGAGCGAGCAGGTACGAGATCTTCGTTGTCAGTTACGCACCTGACATTACGCCTGCGTGGATGGTGGGATCCCTCCATTAATGATAGGATACACTCATTAATGGGGGGTGGGCCAGTGTGGAACGCAGGACGTGGGGCGACGGTTATGTCGTTTTGGTGAGATACGCGAAGTCGTTGCGAAAGCGCTGGGGATCTGCGTTCTCGTTTGATCGGGAGAGCTGTGGAGGCTTAGCTCGGCGGATGGCTCGGAGATGAGCCGGGAGGCCGAGAAAGCTCAGCATGTCAGGGGCTCAGAGACAAGCCGGGAGGCCGAGGAAGCTCGGCAAGTCAAAAGCTCGGAGACGAGCTGTTGGTAATTCCTAGGTGAAGGTGGAATGTATTCAGGTAGGACTCTTAGAAGGCTGGACACGTTCCTCGATACGAAGTCCCGAGGAACTATCATAATACAACTCATTTATTCTACCTTCGTAGCCTTCGGGATAAGTCATTCGCCACGTGTCGCAATCTTGAGGAGATACTATTCGTGAGCATTATCATTAGCCCCCACTCTCGTTCTGACCTATCCAAGGGTCGGATCGAGAGTGGTCTGCTCGGTTTTTCTTCTGTTCAATTTGGTGCCAAGAATTATAATGCGGATCACCCGGGAACGGCATGGTGTTTGGTGGTTGCGTCGTTTCGATCTTTCGGCCCACGTGTCGCCTCATCGTGCGCCTGAATCTTCACGCGTATCCCCGATGGCGTCAGCGGATCAAATGAAATGATCGCGCTTTAAAGAGGGGGAGCCGTTTCGGTCGATCGCCAGTTGGGATACATGCCACGTGTCGGACGTCGGTTGGCGGAAGTGACAGGCCGTCTCTAACTTCTGCAGTCAAAAAGACGACCCCCAATGGCCGATCGCCATGTAGATCTCCATCGATTGTTGGGTGCGACGTTTCGTTTTGGCGGGAATCAATCAGGGCCGTTGGATACTTTCTTTGGAGTGTATAAATAGGAGGGGACCATATTAGGGCCAACACTATTACCCTAATGCACTCTCGTTGTCAAAGATTTCCCGACGCTCCTTCCCTTTAGATCGGATCACCCGTGATTTTTCCTCGGCGAGCCCATTCCCTTGAATCAGGTTAGATGTCTTCATCTGAAGAGTTTGTAAAGATAGCTAAGGTAGAGTCAGACGATGAGGCTCCGGCGGGTCCTCCTCCCCTCCATCTTTAGATAGTCGAGATGGTTCTTCTGATGTGTCATCTGTGTCGGGTTCGTTCCCTAGAGCCACGGTTGCCCGTGTCGTTCGCCGTCGGTCGACGACAATGGCCTCTAAGGTGCGCATCGGGAACGCCCGTGATGCGCCATCCGTCTTGAGAAATGTAAAAGAACTTACCGAGATTCGGGCTCGATTCTATATTCCCTCCAACTATTCGCTTTGTTTGGCTAGAGAGGGTGAGCGGGCGGATCAGGTGCAGGGCAAAGAGATTGCTCAGTATTAGGAAGCATTCCGGGCCAGAATGCGTCTGCCCTTCTCAACCGAGGTATATGGGATGCTTCGTTGCTTCCATCTTGCCCTGGGATAGCTAGCGCCGAACTCGTGGAGAATCTTCTTCGGGTTTCTGATCCGGTTGAAACTTTAAAACATACCCTTCAATTTGACCCTCCTCATTTCCTTCCTCTGTTATACGAATCACCCTGGCACCTGCAAAGATGAGCTGAGCTGGGTGTATTTTTCCTTCAAAAAACGTAAGGGCGGGGTGGTCGGGTCGAGTGTGGTAGTCTTCCCTTCTTCCATCAAAGAATGGAAGGAGAAGTTCGTATTCGTTGGGCCACCCGAGGGCGAGGATTGGCCTGTGCCTACACAGTAGCACAGGGATGACTTCTCGAGGGCGAAACCGTCATCCTCACCCGAGGCAAGGGTGGTGTCTTTGTAGGAGCCGATCCAGCGGACTGACGTCCTGCTTTCTGAGCAGGCTCTGAGCTAGTTTGGGCTGGGCTTAGCCCGGCGAGCTTTCTGGGTAAGTTAGGGCCGTGGACAATCTATTTAGACTTTGATGAATTTTCTTTGCTTTTTATCAGCGTCACTAACTCTCTTTTGTGTATTCTCCTTCTTCAGAGCAAATGGATTGATCCAAGTTCTTAGCTGCCATGGCCGCGAAGGCCCAGAAGAAGACCGGGGGTAGAAGTTCGTTCCGACCCAGTTCAAATTCGGCCTCGAGGCCAACTCCACCGAGCAAGCCTTCCGCTGTGTCCCGAGCCACGAAAGACAGCCGTGGGGGATCCCGGTGTAAGACTACGGTAGCGCCCCGGCCGTCTTTCCGAGGCCAAAATGCGGAAACGAAAATTTTTCTTGACTTGAAAACCGGCGCTATCGTATGCTTAAAACCCGGATCGAACCATTAACCTACAACTAGCTATCTACAGAAGGGATAGAAAGCTATACCGATCGATCCGTGTCCTTCGGTCTTTGGCCACCATCCCAAGCTCCTCGCGGCAACTCCGGTCTCGATCTCCTCATCGGAAAGGGCACCACATCTACGAGTCTTTTTACGGGCTCCCGGTTCATCCGAAGCAATTCGGGCACGAAGTGTGCTAGCCGACGTGTCCAAGGTATTGTAGAGAATGTTTGTGATCACTTTGTCTCTTGCATCCATGGCCTGGATGGAGGTTAGAGGTGCTGCCATTGATGGAGATAAAGAGCTAGAGGAAGAAGAAGAAGAGAAGAGCTTTTTTTCTTTTTGTGATGCTATGATAAAAATAGAAAAATGAGAAGAATAATATGAGAGCTAGCCTCCTCATGGCAGCCCCTCTCTCTCTTGTTATCATATCAACATAAATCAAGCTCATAATGTGACATTTACACACTAAAAGAGACCATGAGTCACAATATATGTCTATGTCACATTAAATGCATCTTATGATGAATTCTAGCTCATTATTTCCATAAGCAAACATTAATCCAAATGTTTACAACAATAAAAAGATACGGCAACATCTAAAATAAACTTGTGACGGATCACAAGGATACCCCTTACCTGTATATACATACCTGCATCCGCATTCCGACCGAATGCGAATGAGATGAGACTAAAGTAATCCAACAAATCTAATACTAGGATCCGGTTTAAACCAAAGCCCACTCCATCCGATCATGATCCGTGCAATACCGCACGTATATGATCGAACCCTGCCATATATCATACGGCCTCTACAACGTTTTGCCCGAAACTTGAGAAACTGTCCGTGGGGGACTCTAAAGACTCGTCAATACTTTGGCTGTGGATTTAACCACTAGCACGTCAGAGGTATTAGCCGTACGTAACGAGTTATCAGGTATTGACCAAAAGGGAGGTCGATGAGCGAACTCATCCTGACACCCTACTGAGCCTGTCAGTGACAATATCCGTACAGTCCGGTCCATTCGTCTATGAGCATCGCATGGCGGGCTTAGGGGGTTGGTAAAAGTCAGACCTCCAATAGCGGTACAAGTCGTATCGGAGTGTAGCCCAGAACACCCTGAGATACTACTGGAATACCTACCAGTAAATCTCTTGCCTCGGCCGAGAGCTTTGTGTAATGGCTCTCCTAGACACAGCGCGATCTCACCCCCAATACTGGGAGAGACGAAACCCCTGCCGATCAGCTCACTGCCTCCATGTGGCTCGGGACTGTAAAAACCTGTTTTCACGACTCCTTTGAGCCGTGGTAGGGTAGTAATCAAAGCACAGTGGGAACTCACACGAGACAAATGACGATCTCAGGTCGATGAACTAACCTGTACACATGTCACCACGGAAATGCTATCTGACATCAGGTATAATACCAACTAGCATGTTCCCGGCGAGTCCTGTCCGGTGTACTCATAACCCAATGAGCACCTGTATACATCTTAGGTGATCCAACTGACACCAATGGCTTGTGAGACCGGCCACCGCCTCTCGTCGGGGTCTCGACTGTATACACTAGTCTACTAATGGAGTATCGATGCCCAGTCTCGAAACTCCCACGACTAGGGACCTTTTAAGGATGTGCTTATAGACCCCAGCTCCCACGTATATGATTGCCATCATACTGCTGGTAGTCAAGCAAGAATCCTAAGGGCTCTATCAACGTGCAATAGTGACCTGTAAGGTCACCTAAAGCTCCACACGATGATAAAGACAAACCAGATAGCATACTATCATCTCGAGTAAGACTGTCCTACCGGCATAGGTCCTCCCTCAATCATTGCAATCACGTTCCTGTGATCCAATAATTGACTATGAGGGCACTATATCCAACACCCGGAGCATGCACGGGACCCGGCGCCTCGGGCGAGGGAGGACGATGAGAAGGAACCCATCGTCGTTTCCCTCAAAAGGCAAAAAAGAATGGTCTCTCGGGCGCCCTCCACCGGAATTCCAGTGCAGGAGGGGGAATTCTTCTTCGGAGTGCCCTCAGAGCTCTCCGTCGCCGATAGCCTGCTCTCTAACATGGAGCAAGAAGCTGGGGGCAAGATTCCCCGTGGGACCCTGAAGGCTCAGGTGGCAGCCATTGCTCAGGAGACGGTTCAGGTCGGTATCCGTTTTCCTTTAAGAATTTTCTTAAGTATTTTTTTTAGTTTGAACATTTCTAACTCCTTTTGCTGCTTTCCTCAGGTCCTCCACCACTGCGCCCTCATTGTCAATATGGAATCCGAGGAGATAGCCCCGGTCATGAAGAAGGCGGACGAATTGTCCTCGCGGGAGGAGGATCTACACCTTCATCTGCAGCAGGCAGAGGAGAAGATAGCCGCCCTCAAAGCTCGAGTGGTCGCCGAGGAGCTGACGAATTCCAAGTAAAAGGAGTCTCACCGACTTCTGGGTGAATCCTACCGAGCCATCCAGGCTAAGTGGGAGGAGGTTGGCAAACTCTATAACATAATGAAGAAGTCAAGGGATGCCAGCAGGATGGATGCTCGGGTGGCGCTCAAGGCGGTGAAGCTTGCCGAGGCCCGAATGGTGAAGTCCGTGGAGAGGTATAAGGCGTCTGACCAGTTCTACACCGACCTTGCCGAAGCCTCGACCGTCGTTTGGCACGAGACCCTCGACGTTGTCAAGGCGTCAATGCCGGAGTTTGCCGACGGTGAGCTCCGCGCTAAGTACCCGCTGTTCGAGGACGTGCCGCCGGGGACGGACGCCGAGGTGGTCGTAGGGGGCGAAGTAGTCCAAGAGACCGAAGCCTCGGCCCCCGAGGACGGTGTCGAGTAGGGCGAAATCCCGGCGGGGCCCATGGCTTGAGCTATCTTCTCTTGGGAGATTTTGTTTTTCTTTTCAAAATTTTGTAAGCCTCCGGGCATTTTTGTAAGGCTGAGGAGCTCAAAATACCTTGCACAAATTTGAAATATAAATAAAGTTGAGTTTATTTTCCTCTTCATAAATGATTGTTTTCTAAGTGAGTATTTTAACTCGCCAGTCTTCTCCTCCCGCGAGTGTTAGGTCGTAGGTCTATGCCAGGCTTTTTAGGTGACGATCATGCGTCGAGTGTAAGTCGAATAATAGCCAAGTGCAGGAAGGTCGTTACGGTACCCTCCCGCTCCCCGGAGTCGAGGTGGCGATCGTTTATTTAGGATGAATCGGAAGATATCCCATGGCTAGGAAGGTTGATATCAGTCCATACCTCGGAGTCGAGATGACTGTAGGGTGTTGTTCGTCACCCCATTGAGATGGGAATGCGCGCGCGCTTGTCAGGCGCCTTACAGATTCCCCCTGTCTAGGGTAGGCTGGGGTTTATTGATTGTGGAGATCCAAATCTCCGGTAGCCGCGGACTAAGCTGTCGTTAATTACCCCGCGCATTTGGAGTGAGAGAACCTCCGATTGACGGGTCAAACAGGTCGTGCGTACTCAATGTGCAGTGTTGTGTTTTGAAAGGGTTTTGGATATATCGGGCGCCCCAGAGAGTTTTTACGGGGGTCCCAGAGAGTTTCTAACGGGGGACAGTGTTGTAGAGTGTGTGTGTGTGTGTGTGTACACATATACATACATATATATATACATACATATATACATACATATATATACATATATACATACATATATATAAGGGAAAAGGCATCCAAAGGATGCGTGGGAGAAGGCGCCGGCGCCCCACATGCCTGGTACGCGGGCGCTGAGCGCCAGCGCACCATGTGCCTAGTGTTAGGGTAAAAATTTACACCCCGGTTGACCGAGTCAAAGTCAAGATCAACCCCCAAGCTAGGTGGGCCCAAGCCCCAGGTCAAGCGGACCCATGCCCAAGTCGAGCCCACGGCCAGCCTCCCCGTGGCATCGACAAAATCATGTAATAAATAATTATTATGTAATTTTTTATACATGAATGTATGTAAAATGGGCATAAAACCAATATTATATAAGCCCATGGCTTATGTGCAAAAATGAAATGGCACATGAGTCATGGGATAGGCAAAATGCCATTTTGTAAAGCCCAAGGGGCTATATGCAAATATGTAAGCCTATAAAAGGCAACATGATGATGAATAAAGCATACACTTTTCATTCCCCCAAAAACTAGGGTTCTTTGTGCCTCCTGCTCCTTCTCCAAGGTTCTAAACTTTCTCATTTCTCTTGAATTAAATCAAGAGTTTTACTCTTTCTTTTCCAAAACTAAGTAGTTTTCCACCACAAAACCCATAAAGGGGAACTCGGATCTCCCATCAGATCTCAAAAAGGAGTGATTTTTAAAATCTCCTACTTCTTGATCTTCAAGATCCGGCCAAGCAACAGGAAGGAGAAGGACCCCCTTCATCAGCTTCAAAACATCCTAGGAGTTTAACTCCATACATAATAAATATTTCCTTTCTGAAGCATAGCTTCTGTTTCTTAGGCTAAAAACCTCCTTTTCTCGCCGGCGCTCAAGCGCAGAGCGCTCGAGTGCCGACACATGGCGCGCTTGCGCTGAGCGCTCGAGCGGAAAGCGCCCACGTGCCGACACGTGGCGCGCTTGCTCTTAAGCGCAAGCGCTCGAGCGCAAGTCGCCCCCGTGCCGACACGTGGCGCGCTTGCGCTCCAGCACAAGCGCTCGAGCGCAAGTCGCCCCGGTGCCGACACGTGCCGCGCTTGCGCTCGAGCGCAAGTCGCCCCCGTGCCGACACGTGGCGCGCTTGCGCTCAAGCGCCCAGTGCTCAAGCGCAGAGCGCCCACGTGCCGACACGTGGCACTCTAGCGCCTGAGCGCACAGCACCTAGGCGCACAGCGCCCAAAGTGCTGCCCCCACGCATCCTTTGGATGCCTTTTCCCCCTCTTTTTATGTACATACATATACATATACATATGTATACATATTCACACACACATACTCCACGACACTGTCCCTGTTAGAAAAAAATTTCTAACGGGGCACTGTCCCGCACCCCGCAAGGGGGCTGCTAGCCCCCTTGACCCCCAGCCCGCTATCCGGGTAGCGGGACCCCCGTAAAAACTCTGCGTGGCTCCCAATATATCCAAACCCCCCTTTCAAAACACAACACATGCACACTGCACATTGAGTTCGCATGACCAGTTTAACCCGTTAATCGGAGGTTCCCTCGCCCCAAAAGCGAGGGGTAATTAACGGCAGCTTAGCCCGCGGCTGCCGGAGATTCGGATCCCCACAATCATTAAACCCCGGCCTATCCTAGGCAGGGGGAATCTGTAGTACGCCTGACAAGCGCTCGCGTATTCCCATCTCAATGGGGTGACGAAAAACACCCTACAGATTCTGGCACGCCCAGTGGGACCAATCTCTCCTCCCATATTTCGGGTTAAACGTTCATGCGAGCTCAATCAATATATATACCTATATTTATACTAAAATAATGCTCTTTCATACAGGTTTTCAAGCAATCACTCTCCAACAATGTCTCCAAGGACGATCTCAGCTCTCAGCACGACTCCCGTCTCCTACATAATGAAGATAGACTCCAGGACGGTCCTCCCGGCAAGTCTCGGGCGACAATGGGAGGAGGAGCCGCTACCATTTGGCTCAATCATGTTCGTGTCAGCTAACGCCGTCCCAGCTCCTCAAGCTCCGGTAGCAGACAAACCGGTCTCCAAAGGGAAAAGGCCGAATGTCATGGTTGCGAGGGCACCTCCGCCCAAGCATAAATCCGTTTCCAAACGACCCTCCATCTCTCCAGCTGGGGGCAAGGCCATCAACGTCAACGAAGCGACAAGGCCTCTCGAGCAAGCTCCGGCAGTGCCCTTGACAACTGCTCGATCGGGTATCTTCTCTAAGCTCCCCATCACTCGGCCTATGGCGGCTTCCCGAAGAGCAGAAGCCTGCCAAGCGCTTAAGGCAGAGAAGCTGAGGCAGAAGCGGCTCAGATATAGAGCCAATAAAAGGGCTAGGGCTCTGGCCATGTTAAAATTTATGAATTTCCAAAGCCCGGACCGCTCCGCGAAATCAGCCGCCAAAGACAAAGAGATGGCTGGGTATGTGTTCCGCACTGTCTATATGGTCGGACATGAAGAAACGAACCCGCCTACGCTTCACAGCCATAGTGATGATATGGTTGACGCTACCCAGCATCGGCTCGATCTAAATGATGAAGAGCCCGCTCAGACCGATAAGCCAGAGGAGCCCGTGGTTCCTACGGAATTGAGCTCAGGCAATAAAGATTACCCGGTTGTCATAGCCGGAACTACAGAACAAGCATTATTCCAATGGCTTCAAAGGCAATTTCAGGACAGGGATGAGAAGATGGCCGAGGTCTATTCCAAAGTCGACGAGCTGGTAAACGTCGTGGCAGATCTCGCAACCCAAGTCGCCCAAGTGCAATTACAGCAAAATCAAATTTTGGCTCATGAGCCAGGGATTTATACCTGGGGGCAACCAACTGATATCCCTTTCAACCTAAAAGCGGAGCGCCTTCGCGAAAAACGGCCGCAATCAGCCTCCAGTCCCTCCGATACATACGCCGGGGGGGAATCGCCTCTGAAAGAGAAGCTGGAAAAAGTCTATTCCTTCAAGAGGGAAAAGGTCCACAAGATATTCAGGGACGCCCTAAGAAACGGTCTATAACTGCCAGAATCAAAGAGACCGCAAGAAGAGAATATGACCGACGACCCAAAATATTGCCCCTATCACAGGGTGATAGGTCATGCCATTGAGGACTGTTTCGTCTTCAAAGATTGGGTCGAAAGGCAATACAGGGTGGGAAAGATAGAACTGTCTAAAGGCGCGTTAGCAAACAGTCAAGCTACGACCGCTGATTTCATGCAAATGGAGATCGAAACCTTTCAGGAACCTAATCCTCCCAGACATGTGTCGTTATCTGAAAAGGGCGAACCAAAGACCGATCGACCTCGAGGACCAGCATCAGTAAAGGCACCTACTCCAATGGAGAGAAAGAAGAAGGTATACTCCTTCAGGAGGGATGAAGTCCGCAAAATATTCATGGACGCCTTGGACAACGGTCTGCAACTGCCTGTTCCAAAGAGGCCACAGGAAATGAACATGACCGGCAATCCCGTATACTGCCCATATCATAGAGTGGTGGGTCATACCATCGAAGACTGCAATATTTTCAAAGATTGGGCAGAGGACCAATATAAGCTTGGAAAAACCTCACAATCCTCGGATGTATCGGCAAGCCACGGAGCCAGGTCATCAACACAGCTCCGCCAAGAACAAAGTTCAAGTAGCTGGGATAAACGATGACCACCACGTCGTTAAACTGGGAATAATCGACTTCTAAGTTGTTAAACTGGGAATGTAAAAATATATATATATATATATATATGTAAATAAACAAAAAATGTGTAAATAAAAGAAAAATAAAGAAAAGCCGAAATGATTGGGCAACTCGCAATAAAAATCAGCGAGTAAAAATAAAAAAATGAAAATAAAGCCGAAATGATGGGGCAACCGCGAATAAAAATCCGAAATGATAGGGCAATCGCGACCTTCGCGATAAGAAAAGCTGAAATGATAGAGCAATCGCGGTAAAACAAAAACAAACAAACAAACAAAACAACGGCGAATGATGAGTCGCTCCTGGTACCATGTTCCAGTGCAGCGATGCAGACGCCAACCAAAATCCAATTTTTTTTTTCAAAATTCTTTTAGCCCTACGACCAGTCCCCAAATTGACTGCCGTATACAATCCACGGGCTCAAATAATCCTCAGCATACCCATGCCCTACCGCAACCACCTGTTACGCGGCTGGCCTCCGCCTTTGGAATTATACTCCATTGGGAAGACCTACTCATGTGTCCTGGCACACGTGCTTCAGTGTTAACAACGCCGATGCCGGCCCCTATCCCAAAATTCCGAATCAATCCAATAGACCTCCACGTCTTTAAAACTGGAAGCAGATGACCTCCAAGTCGTTAAACTGGAAACAGTAGACCTCTAAGTCTTTAAACTGGAAACAGATGACCGCCAAGTCGTTAAACTGGGCACAATAGACCCCTAAGTCTTTAAACTGGAAACAGATGACCTCCAAGTCGTTAAACTGGAAACAGATGACCACCAAGTCGTTAAACTGGAAACAGATGACCTCTAAGTCGTTAAACTGGAAACATTAGACCACCAAGTCTCTAAACTGGAAACAGACGACCTCTACGTCGTTAAACTGGAAACAGATGACCACCAAGTCTTTAAACTGGAAACAGATGACCTCCAAGTCGTTAAACTGGAAACAGATGACCTCCAAGTCGTTAGAATGGAAACAGATGACCTCCAAGTCGTTAAACTGGAAACAGATGACCTCAAAGTCTTTAAACTGGAAACTGATGATCTCTAAGTCATTAAACTGGAAACTATAGACCTCTAAGTCTCTAAACTGGAAACAGATGACCACCAAGTCTCTAAACTGGAAACATATGACCACCAAGTCGTTAAACTGGAAACAGATGACCTCCAAGTCGTTAAACTGGAAACAGATGACCTCCAAGTCGTTAAACTGGAAACAATCGACCGCTACGTCATTAAACTGGGAACAATCGATCACCACGTCATTAAACTGGGAACAGTCGACCGCTATGTCATTAAACTGGGAACGATCGACCGCCACGTCATTAAACTGGGAACGATCGACCACCACGTCATAAAACTGGGAACAATAGACCACTACGTCGTTAAACTGGAAACGGATGACCTCTAAGTCGTTAAACTGGAAACAATCGACCTCCATATCTTTAAAACTGGAAACAGATGACCACCACATCGTTAAACTGGAAACAGATGACCTCTAAGTCATTAAACTGGAAACAGTCGACCTCTAAGTCATTAAACTGGGAACGAGGGAAATCCACTCATGTGTCCTCACGATACATGAGGAGAACAAACCTTTGTGGGATCCTTACGACTCACAAAGGAAAAACACCCTTAGGAATCCTCACGACTCCTAAGGAGAAAATACACCTGCGGGATCCTTACGACTCGCAGGGAGAAAATGCTTTTATGGGACCCTCACGGCCCATAAAATTGAAAAGTCTTAGGTGACAGGGATCTAAACCTGTCTCCTAAGCCATCGCTCACCAACCCCAAAGTGGCGAATGATGAGTCGCTCCTGGTACCATATTCCAGTATAGCGGTGCAGACGCCAACCAAATTCCAAATCCCATACCCCAACGGCGAATGATGAGTCGCTCCTGGTACCATATTCCAGTGCAGTGATGCAGACGCCAACAAAGTCCTGAAATTTTTCCGGCCCTACGGTCTGGATCATACATCCTGCAAAACCGTATACAATCCACGGGCGTAAAACGATCCCGATCTCTCCAAAAAAAAGGAAAAAAAAGAGAACGGTATGTCCACAAGCAAAATGGGCACGGATGAAAACCCGAAAGGGCTCCGTGAGTAAAAACAGCAGGACTGCCGGCGAGTTTATGAAAACCCGAAAGGGCGCAAACTCGTAAAAAAAAAGAAATGAAATGCACTCGCAAAGTCCCCTCGACTTTGTGAGGAGAAAATTCCCGCGTGAGATCCTTACGACTCACAAAGGAGCAACACACTTAGGAGTCCCCACGACTCCTAAGGAGAAAATACACCTACGGGGTCCTTATGACCCGTAGGGAGAAAATGATTTGTGAGACCCTTACGACTCACAAAATGGAAAAGCCTTAGGTGACAGGGATCTAAACCTGTCTCCTAAGCCACCAATTCCCAAATCCTCTCGGGACACATGATGAGTTGCTCCTGGTATTATTCTAGTGCAGCAATGCAGATGCCAAACAAACCAAATCCAAATCCTCTCGGGGCACGTGATGAGTTGCTCCTGGTATTATTCCAGTGCAGCAATGCAGATGCCAAACAAAAAAAACCAAATCCAAATCCTCCCGGGGCACATGATGAGTTGCTCCTGGCATTATTCCAATGCAGCAATGCAGATGCCGACGGAAAACCAATTCCCAAATCCTCTCAAAGACAGATGATGATTCGCTCCTGGTACCATATTCCAGTATAGCGGTGCTGATGTCAACTCAAATCAAACAAATCAAACCAACCAATTCCAACATCGACCTCTGCGTCAAACTAGCGACACTCCGTGCCGGGGAAAAGTCGATCAGCGACACTCCGTGCCGGGGATACGTCAACCAGCGACACTCTGCATCAGGGAAACGTCCAACACCGACACTCTACATCAGGGAAACGTCCAACAACGACACTCCGCGTCGGGGAAAAGTCGATCAGCGACACTCCGTGCCGGGGAAAAGTCAACCCGACACTCCGCGCCGAGGAAAAGTCCATCAGCGACACTCCGCGCCGGGGAAAAGTCGATCAGCGACACTCCATGCCAGGGAAAAGTCAACCCGACACTCCGCGCCGGGGAAAAGTCGATCAGCGACACTCTGTGCCGGGGAAAAGTCAACCCGCGACACTCCGCGCCGGGGAAAAGTCGATCAGCGACACTCCATGCCGAGGAAAAGTCAACCCGCGACACTCCGCGCCGGAGAAAAGTCCATCAGCGACACTCCGTGCCCGGGAAAGGACAACCCGACACTCCGCGCCGGGGAAAAGTCGATCAGCGACACTCCGTGCCAGGGAAAAGTCAACCCGACACTCCGCGCCGGGGAAAGTCAACCCGACACTCCGTGCCGGGGAAAAGTCGATCAGCGACACTCCGTGCCGGGGAAAAGTCGATCAGCGACACTCCGTGCCGGGAAAAAGTCAACCAGCGACACTCCGCGCCGGGAAAAAGTCGATCAGCGACACTCCGTGCCGGGGAAAAGTCAACCCGACACTCCGCGCCGAGGAAAGTCGATCAGCGACACTCCGCGCCGAGGAAAAGTCAACCCGACACTCCGCGCCGGGGAAAAGTCGATCAGCGACACTCCACAAGGGGAAAAGTCGATCAGCGACACTCCGTGCCGGGGAAAAGTCAACCCGACACTCCGCGCCGGGGAAAAGTAGATCAGCGACACTCCGTGCCGGGGAAAAGTCAACCCGACACTCCGCGCCGGGGAAAAGTCGATCAGCGACACTCCGTGCCGGGGAAAAGTCAACCCGACACTCCGCACCGGGGAAAAGTCGATCAGCGACACTCCGTGCCGGGGAAAAGTCAACCAGCGACACTCCGCACCGGGGAAAAGTCGATTAGCGACACTCCGTGCCGGGGAAAGTCAACCCGACACTCCGCGCTGGGGAAAGTCGATCAACGACACTCCGTGCCAGGGAAAAGTCAACCCGACACTCCGCGCCGGGGAAAAGTCAACCCGACACTCCGCGCCGGGGAAAAGTGGATCAGCGACACTCCATGCCGGGGAAAGGTCAACCCGACACTCCGCGATGGGGAAAATTCGATCAGCGACACTCCGCGCCGGGAAAAAGTCGATCAGCGACACTCCACGCCGGGAAAAAGTCGATCAGCGACACTCCGTGCCGGGGAAAAGTCAACCCGCGACACTCCGCGCCGGGGAAAAGTTGATCAGCGACACTCCGCGCCAGGGAAAAGTCAACCCGACACTCCGCGCCGGGGAAAAGTCGATCAGTGACATTCCGTGCCGGGGAAAAGTCAACCCGACACTCCGCGCCGGGGAAAAGTCGATCAGCGACACTCCGTGCCGGGGAAAAGTCGATCAGCGACATACCGCGCCGGGGAAAAGTCGATCACCGATACTCTGCCTCGGGGAAACGTCAAGCAGACACTCCGTGCTGGGGGCACATCGACAACAGACACTCTGTAACGGGGAAATGTCAAGCAGACACTCCGTCTCGGAGACGCGTCAAGCGTCGACCGTCCATGTCGTAAAATGGGCAGTGTAGGCTTCCTCCAAAGCAGGAACCAGATCACTCCGGGCCAGGGAAACGTCTACCACGGACACTCCGTCTCGGAGACACATCAAGCGTCGACCGTCCACGTCATAAAAAGGGCAGTGCATCCCAAAATGTAGGAACCAAGGCAAGTCGCCTCCACGTGAAAGAAGATCCATCAATTTCATGCACACGACCCACATATGCTGTGTGCATTTATTGATGGGGGGCAATTTGTTGGGGTAAAAATTTACACCCCGGTTGACCGAGTCAAAGTCAAGGTCAACCCCCAAGCTAGGTGGGCCCAAGCCTCAGGTCAAGCGGACCCATGCCCAAGTCGAGCCCACGGCCAGCCTCCCCATGGCAACGACAAAATCATGTAATAAATAATTATTATGTAATTTTTTATACATGAATGTATGTAAAATGGGCATAAAGCCAATATTCTGTAAGCCCATGGCTTATGTGCAAAAATGAAATGGCACATGAGCCATGGGATAGGCAAAATGCCATTTTGTAAAGCCCAAGGGGCTATATGCAAATATGTAAGCCTATAAAAGGCAACATGATGATGAATAAAGCATACACTTTTCATTCCCCCAAAAACTAGGGTTCTTTGTGCCTCCTGCTCCTTCTCCAAGGTTCTAAACCTTCTCATTTCTCTTGAATTAAATCAAGATTTTTACTCTTTCTTTTCCAAAACTAAGTAGTTTTCCACCACAAAACCCACAAAGGGGAACTCGGATCTCCCATCAGATCTCAAAAAGGAGTGATTTTTAAAATCTCCTACTTCTTGATCTTCAAGATCCGGCCAAGCAACAGGAAGGAGAAGGACCCCCTTCATCAGCTTCAAAACATTCTAGGAGTTTAACTCCATACATAATAAATATTTCCTTTCTGAAGCATAGCTTCTGTTTCTTAGGCTAAAAGCCTCCTTTTCTCGCCGGCGCTCAAGCGCAGAGCGCTCGCGTGCCGACACATAGCGTGCTTGCGCTCGAGCGCAAAGCGCCCACGTGCCGACACGTGGCGCGCTTGCGCTCCAGCGCAAGTCGCCCCCGTCCCGACACGTGGCGCCCTTGCGCTCAAGCACAAGCGCTCGAGCGCAAGTCGCCCCGGTGCCGACACGTGGCGCGCTTGCGCTCCAGCGCAAGCGCTCGAGCGCAAGTCGCCCCGGTGCCGACACATGGCGCGCTTGCGCTCTAGCGCCCAGTGCTCAAGCGCAGAGTGCCCACGTACCGACACGTGACACTCTAGCGCCTGAGCACACAGCACATTGAGTTCGCATGACCAGTTTATACCCCCGTAAAAACTCTGCGTGGCTCCCAATATATCCAAAACCCCCCTTTCAAAACACAACACACACACACTGCACATTGATTTCGCATGACCAGTTTAACCCGTTAATCGGAGGTTCCCTCGCCCCAAAAGCGAGGGGTAATTAACGGCAGCTTAGTCCGCGGCTGCCGGAGATTCGGATCCCCACAATCATTAAACCCCGGCCTACCCTAGGCAGGGGTACGTCTGACAAGCGCGCGCGTTTTTCCATCTCAATGGGGTGACGAAAAACACCCTACACCTAGCATGCAGGCGCAGAGCGCTAGCACGCCACGTTCCTGGCACGCGGGCGCTAGGCGTTAGCAGCAAAAAGGGACTTGGTCCCTGCATTGGGAGTTGTGCTCCCGATTTAACTTAACAGAGATTAATTTAGGGAGTTAAACTCCAACGGATCTTGAATGGAGTTAGACTCCTAAAAATATCTAGAAATGATCAAAGGGGGCTGCTTTGTTTCTCCCTTTGTCTCTGGATCTTCCCAAGACGGGATTTCTGGAGATGGGTCTCCTTCTTCCTCCTCTGTTGACGGGATCTTGAAGAACAAGAAGTAAGAGATTTTAAAAATCTCCCCTTTTTGAGATCTAATGGAAGATATGGGCTCCCCTTTGTGGGTTTTGTGGTGAAAAACTATTTATTTTTGGAAAAGGAAGAGTAAAACTCTTGATTTAATTGAAAAGGGGGAAGAAGGTTTAGAACATTGAGGAAGGAGAAGGAGGCACAAAAACCCTAGAGTTTGAGAGAATGAAAAATATCTTAGATATTTTCATCATGTTGCCTCTTATAGGCTTACACATTTACATATAGCCCCTTGGGCTTTACAAAATGGCATTTTGCCCATCCCATGGCTCATGTGCCATTTCTTTTTGCACATAAGCCACGGGCTTTACAAAAATTTGGCTTTATGCCCATTCATGCATAAAAATTACATCAAAATTTATTTATTACATGATTTTTTATTTCAGAATGGGGAGGCCGGCCGCTTCATGTTCGGGCTTGACTCGGGCATGGGCCTACTTGATCTGGGCTTGGGCCCACCTGGCTTGAGGTTGACCTTGACTTTGACTTGGTCAACCGGGGTGCAATTTTCGACCCCAACAAAGTGCCCCCATCAAAAAATGCACACCACATATGTGGGTCGTGTGCATGAAATTGATGGATCTTCTTTCGCGTGGAGGCGACTTGCTTTGGTTCCCACGTTTTGGGATGCACTGCTCTTTTTAAGACATGGACGGTCGACGTTTGCGTCTCCAAGGCGGAATGTCCGTGGTAGACGTTTCCCTGGCCCGGAACGGTTTGGTTCCCGCTTTGTAGGAAGCCTGCACTGCCCTTTTTACGACATGGACGGTCGACGCTTGACGCGTATCCGGGACGGAGTGTCCGTGGCAGACGTTTCCCTGGAGCGGACGATTTGGTTCCCAACTTGTGGGAAGCCTGCACTGCCCTTTTTACGACATGGACGGTCGACACTTGACGCGTCTCCGAGACGGAGTGTCCGTGGTAGACGTTTCCCTGACCTGGAGTGATTTGGTTCCCTCTTTGTAGGAATCATGTACTGCTCTTTTTACGACATGGATGGTCGACGTTTGCGTCTTCGAGGCGAAGTGTCCATGGTAGACGTTTCCCGGGCCCGGAGCGGTTTGGTTCCCGCTTTGTAGGAAGCCTGCACTTCCCTTTTACGACATGGACAGTCAACGCTTGACGCATCTCCGAGACAGAGTGTCCGTGGTAGACGTTTCCCTGGCCCGGAGTGATTTGGTAGACGTGCCCCCGACACGGAGTGTCGCTGGTCGGCGTTTCCCCGAGGCGGAGTGTCGGCTGGTTGACGTGTCCTCGGTACGGAGTGTCTGCTTGACGTTTCCCCGTTTCGG
This sequence comes from Agapanthus africanus, assembly GCA_030015575.1. NCBI lineage: Eukaryota > Viridiplantae > Streptophyta > Magnoliopsida > Asparagales > Amaryllidaceae > Agapanthus > Agapanthus africanus. Next base: position 106,566,334 of record CM057338.1, on the reverse strand, counting down.
AGTGTCGGCTTGACATTTCTCCGTTACGGAGTGTCGCTGGTCGACGTTTCCCTGAAGCGGAGAGTCAGCTGGTTGACGTGTCCTCGGCACAGAGTGTCTGCTTGACGTTTTCCCGTTACGGAGTGTCGGCGTGACGTTTCCCCGTTTCGGAGTGTCGCTGGTCGACGTTTCCCCGAAGCGGAGACGTGCCCCTGGCACGGAGTGTCTACTTGACGTTTCCCCGAGGCGGAGTGTCGGCTGGTTGACGTGTCCCCGGTACGGAGTGTCTCTGTTGGACGTGTACCCGATACGGAGTGTCGGCTGGTTGACGTATCCCCGGTACAGTGTGTCTGCTGTCGGACGTTTCCCTGGTACGGAGTGTCGCTATTGGACGTTTCCTCGGTACGGAGTGTCGTTGGTCGACGTTTCCCCGAAGCGGAGTGTCTGCAGTCGACGTGCCCCCGGCACGGAGTGTCTACTTAACATTTCCCCAAGACAGAATGTCGGCTGGTTGACGTGTCCCCGGTACGGAGTGTCTCTGTTGGACGTTTCCCCGGTACGGAGTGTCGGCTGGTTGACGTGTCCCCGGTACGGAGTGTCTGCTTGACGTTTCCCCGGCATGGAGTGTCGGCTGGTTTGATGCAGAGGTTGATGTTGGAATTGGTTGGTTTGATTTGTTTGATTTTTGCCTTGTTCGGCAGGACTTTTGATGTAACAACCCTAAATTTCCTGTACAATTTTTTCAAAAATCCAGAAAGGGGTATTTTAGCCTGAGCACAAGATATAAGTAATTAATTTGCTTTTTAATTACAAGTTAAAATAATGTAACAACTTCATTTTTAGTGTACAAAATTTGCTTTAAAATTAATGTATACTTGGGGTATTTACATTTACTGTTATTACTTTAGGTAATTAATGAGCTCCATAACTATAAGAAGGAGCTTGTAGCTCATTGGTAATACCTTGCACTGCTGAACCAAGCCACCAGAGTTCAAATCCCATATCGCACATTATTTTTAATATTGTTTTATTTTAAACCTTTAGAATACCAAGGGTTTACACATGCATATCTCACAAAAACCCCCACTACACACAAAAATATAACATTGCCAGAGGATAGATGAACCGTCGGGGGGGATACAGGCCGCCTGACTCGGCCGGAAATCGGCCAACTCGTCCGAGTCGAGGCTGAGTCACGGCCGAGTCGGCCGATTCCGGCGACAACCCCAACATGAAAAATGTGTCTTTTCATCTCCCTTGTACACCTGCAAAATTTTATCCTCGGACCATTTTCAGAGCTCTTTTAAAACCGCAATTACTCCACTTTTAATACATTTTTATTATATTCTATCACATTTTTCATTTTAAGCTTTTCATCTACCCTAACCCTAGCATAACACTATAAATACTACCCCTACACACTACCCCCTCACTCCAAAATTCTGAGCCAACTCTCAAGAAAATTCTTAGAACCATAGTGTGTTTTGAAAGTGAGCAAAGAGGCGATACTCCAGCAAATTTCCGGCGACAACTCTAGGAGATCCCGTCGACGAAACGATGCACCGGCGCCTCCTCCCGACTCCTCTTCCTCTCCTCTAAGTCCTAAGCCAGTAAGTCCCGCTTTCCCCCTTCTCTACTCTTTCTAAAAATACGGAATTACAAAACCCGACGGAATCAGAGCAAATCCGATTTCCGATTCGGTTTCTTTCTAAAACTCTCACTTTTCTTTAATACAATCTTGATAAACCATTACATGTTGACTATTAAACACTAACTAATTATATTGAAAAAGTTCCATATCAAAATAAATTGCTATTTCCATTTTACCGTACTTTTTCATTTAAATACCATATAGTTTCATTTCGACATTTAAACCATCAAAACCTTGCTATACTTTTAAGTAGATCACGAGGAAATGACCTACATCCTCACACACTCATATGCAACATAGCACAATACCCTCGGTAACATAGAATATGGGAAAACGACATGTTTACAAATAAATACCATTACTAATAAAACCATTTTCTAAACGATTTAGTATTTATACAAATCTTTGAAAAGCGCCGCTACAACCCATTTAGGGAACCCGTTCGGGATGGTGCAGATTATCGCACATACTCGGGCTTAGTAGTGCGAGATGCAGATCTCCGCAAGGAGCATTCGGTCTCGAAAGATTTAAAATACGACATCTTAAAAAAATGAGATTTTTAGAATTATAATATATATATATATATATATGTATGTATGTATGTATGTATATGTAACATTAAAAGATCTATTTTGTAAGAATATAAATATTACAACTCTTTTCAAAATCACAAGAATCAATTTACATTAAAATACCATGAAATCCATACAAGTTTAATATTACATTTTAATACCATATATTATGAAAATTAGGTTATTCTCAATAGAAATGACATATGTATAAAATCCACATTTATTAAAACTCTAAAGACGATAACTAAATACTTGGGGAGTATTTTGAAAACTATAGAAAAATATTTTTACATAAAACCCCCTCAAGTTCTATAAATTACCCTAAGGGCCCTAGTAAACATAGGTTTAAGCGGGACCAATCTCTTGAGCCTCAGAGAGCTGGAGAAGTGGGTGCTTGCCTATTTAAGGTAGACAACTTAACAACGGTGTTATCAACACGGTAATCGTTTTTGAAAAAGACACAAATCCTGCCGCCCATGTACAGCGGTTACCGATAACATCAAAACAATCAGGACTTCAATTTCTTTTTGTCTGACTCAGACTTAGTCTCATTAATAATCTGACTTGAATATGATTCAAGTACAATCTACAATATATAATCTACAATCTACAATCTACAATATTACAATTCAACACGAATCCATGAATCCATTATTCCATATATTCAATCTATCAATCTATACAACTTGACTGAACCGAACCATGGATATACATTCCAGTTACATGATCATCCAGTTTACATGATTCTCTAGTTATATACATGATTCTACAATTACATCCGTTTACTGATATCATGGTTTCGGCAAGTCATCCAATTATACAATTCAATTTACAAGACATTACAATGCAATACAATACTATCAATACAATAACTACACGGGGTATTGGGATAGTTCATTCATGAATCCAACAGAAGCTCAAGAGTCCCCCTAGATCATGAATTCATGTCTACTAACACAAGAAAGTAATCATGAGGGCCTGTGTTTCCATGCTCTTAGACGGTGGCCTGTTGAGTTTGAAATATTTCGGCGACGGTCGAAGTCCCGCTACTAACATATCATTCGGGCCCGTGGTTCCCTACCCCTGGACCGTGACCTGTTGGGTTTGAGAACACTCTTGCGATTAGTTGGCATTCACCCTTGAACTTACGATAATAACAGTATTAATATTATAACAATATAATACAACTTTAAAAGCCACACTCTCTCTTTCTTCTTTTCTACTTCTCCCTTATCTTTGGAACTTACCGAGCGATTTTTTCGCTGACGACATTCTCTTTCTTTCTTCTTTGAATGTCATCAGGTGTTTCGGACCTTCTGGAGACAGAGCCCAGCATCAAGGACTTGGACCAGATTATTGAAGACCCAGAGCTCTAGCTTCATTGTACACATTTCATTCCAGTACTTTTCTTTTTCTGTTATGCCATTGTTAAGCATTGTTTTCATCAGATGTATTTACATTTCCATGCATTGTACAGAAAGAATGTGAATAAATAAAGTTGCTATTTTATTATATCTTGTCTCTTGTGTATTTACTTTTATATTGCTTAGATACGCTTAGCGTATTTACTTCACAGTAAATACGTAGCGGCCTCGCCGCGTTCTCTGCCCGTATACTGGGAAGCGGGGCGTGATATTTAAATTTGAGAGGAATTTAGAATTTGTTTAGCATCAGTATTGCTGCACTGGAATAATGCCAGGAGCAACTCATCATTTGCCCCGGGAGGACTTATGATTTTGGTTTTGGTTTGGCATCAGCACCGCTTACACTGGAATATGGTACCAGGATCGAATCATTATTTGCCTTTGAAAGGATTTGGGGATTGGTTTTTTGTCGGCATCTGCATTGTTGCACTGGAATAATGCCAAGAGTAACTCATCATTTGCCCCGGGAGGATTTGGGAATTGGTTTTTTGAGTAGGCATCAGCACCGCTACACTGGAATATGGTACCGGGAGCGAATCATCATTTGCCTTTCCCTGTTGGGAAGCGATGGATTGGGAGACAGGTTTATATCCCTATCACCTAAGGCTTCTCAATTTCATGGGCCGTAAGGGTCCCATAAAAGCATTTTCTCCCTACGAGTCGTAAGGATCCGGTAAGTGCATTTTCTCCTTAGGAGTCGTGGGGACTCCCAAGTGTGTTGCTCCTTTTTGAGTCTTAAAGATCTCACGTGGGAATTTTCTCCTCACAAAGTCGAGAGGACTTTACGAGTGCATTTCATCTCTTTTTCACAAGTTTGCGCCCTTTTGGGTTTTCACATACTCGCCGGCAGTCCTGCTGTTTTTACTCACGGAGCCCTATCGGGTTTTCATCTATGCCCATTTTGCTTGTGGACATACCCTTTTTTTTGAATCTTTATCGCCGGTGGGACTTTGAATGTGGTCTCGCCGGTAGGACTTGGAAGAGATTGGGATCGTTTTATGCCCGTGGATTATATACGGTTTTCCAGGATGTATGATCCAGACCGTAGGGCCAGAAAAATTTCGGGACTTTGTTGGCGTCTGCATCGCTGCACTGGAATATGGTACCAGGTGCGACTCATCATTCGCTGTTTGGTTATGAGATTTGGAATTTGGTTGACGTCTGCATCGCTGCACAGGAATATGGTACCAGGAGCGACTCATCATTCGCCACTTGGGAATTTGGATTTTGGTTGGCGTCTGCATCGCTGCACTGGAATATGGTACCAGAAGCGACTCATCATTCGCCATTAGGGTATGGGATTTGGAATTTGGTTGGCGTCTGCATCACTGCACTGGAATATGGTACCAGGAGCGACTCATCATTCGCTACTTGGGGTATGGGTTTGCAATTTGGTTGGCGTCTGCATCGCTGCACTGGAATATGGTACCAGGAGCGACTCATCATTCACCATTGGGATTTGGAATTTTGTTGGCGTCTGCATCGCTGCACTGGAATATGGTACTAGGAGCGACTCATCATTCGCCTTTTTTTTTACCGCGATTGCTCTATCATTTCAGCTTTTCTTATCGCGAAGGTCGTGATTGCCCTATCATTTCGGCTATTTATTCGCGGTTGTCCCATCATTTCGGCTTTGTTTTCATTTTTATTTTTACTCGCTGATTTTTATTGCGAGTTGCCCCATCATTTCGGCTTTTTATTTATATATACATATATATATATATATATATATATATTATTTACACATTTTTACATCCCCAGTTTAACAACTTAGAGGTCGACTATTCCCAGTTTAATGACGTGGTGGTCGGCTGTTGGAGCTTGGGCTTAATTTTGCAGGAACCACAGGCTTCTTAGGCTTAATTACATGAGCGAGCTCTTCATCATTTGGATCAAGCCAGTATTGGATAGCAACAACCGCATCATTGTCATGGCTATAAGGCGTAGGAGGACTTGCTCCTCCGAGCCCCATCATATAGGCCGTATGGGTTGTGTGCCCGTCTATTACTTCTTCATCGGCAATGTGGCTTGCTTGGCTCTTAACTTGTTGCCTTGGTCCGCTCTTTTTAGAGAAAGGTAGGTGTCTGAGAGAATCTGGTCCCTGAAGGACTTCAGTCTCCATTTGTATGAAATTGGCGGTCGCAGCTTGATTGTTTGTTAACACGCCAGGGGACAACGATATTTCTCCCGCACTGTATTGTTTCTCGACCCAATCCTTGAAGATGCAATAGTCTTCAATAGTGTGTCCCCGCACTCGGTGGTACGGGCAAAAGTTGGGATGATCAGTCATGTTCGCTTCACTTAGCCTTTTTGATTCTGGTAGCCGCAAGCCATTCTTCAGAGCTTCTTTGAAAATTTTGTGGACCTTGTCCCTTCAGAAAGAGTAGACTTTATTTTTTCTTTCCTCCAAAGTTGGCTTTCGAGATTTTTTAGTCTTTGCTCCGTCCGCTCTCTACTTATCTAGAGAATCGGTGCTGTTGGAGCTTTCGCTTTTCCGGTTGTCGTCCCTCCGATGTCTCAGTCTGTTTGTGAATTGGAGATTCTGAGTGGACTCGGGCTTTGAGCGTTCCAACATTTGAACTTTCTTGGTCAGCTCTTGGAATGTTTTGAGGCCTACGGTGCACATGAATGGTGTCATCCAGTCGTTCAGATTTTCTATAAGAAAACTGACGGATTGGTCTTGCTCCAACGGCGGTTCGCATTTGGTAGAAAGATTGCGCCATCGGACTATAAAATCCATGTTGCTTTCGTTGTTCTTTGGCTCGGTCCTTACAAGGTCAGCAATAGTGATTTTATCGCTGACACTCATGAACCTTTGCTTGAACATGGATTCTATTTGAGCGAACGTCGTGATCGAGTCATCCGGTATGGTTGCATACCAATCGAAAGCAACATCGGTCAAACTATTGACAAACTGGCGGAGAAGAAGCGCATCATTGCCCCCAGTGTTCGCACATGATGCTTTAAATTGGGCAATGTGCCGGTTTGCATTTCCCATCCCATCGAATCTTTCAAATTTGGGGACGACATAGCCAGTAGAAAACTCCACAAGATCGTACCGAGCAGGGTATTGTCTCCCGCTGCTACTGACCTCTTTTTGCTCTCCGGCTTCGGCTACCAATGTTTTGACTTTGTTGGCAACCAAATCCATGGTTTGATCTTGAGTTAGCGGGTTGCTGTCATCGGTAGCCAAGATATTTCCCGAGATAGGATGCGACTGACTTTCGTGCGGTCCGCCCACATTTGGATTTGAGGGAATAGGCGTCGGCTGTCTCGGGACACCGTTTCCCGGTTCATGAGTAGAACCATGCGCTTGATTGGGCGGCTGAGAGGCAACTTGAGCTGTGAGCCGTAAGACGGCGTTTGTCAAGTCGTCAATTTTTGAGTAGAGCTTGGCCATCTCCTTATCTTTACTTCTGAGCTGCTTTCGGAGCTCCTGGAGAAGTTGCTGCTCTGCAGTCTTAGGATGGAAAGTTGGTTCATTTTCACTTTTCGTGCCCGACTCCTCATGAACTGAGGGCTCTCCCTGCTTATCAGCTTCACTGGAAGGGTCTTCATTACCTTCCAGAGGAGGCTGGTCTTGGAATGTAGCAGCTATATTCACACCAGATTGAATTTGAGATGTAGTGGCCCCTTCCTTGCTCTTGCTGCGCGTGCCCACCATGTAGACAGTGTGGACCACATATCCAGCTGTTTCTTTATCATTGACGGGAAGTTTAGAGAAGACACCCGATCGAGCAGTTGTCGAGGGTACCGTTGGAGCTTGCTCGAGATGCCCCGTTGCTTCATTGACGTTAATGGCCTTGCCCCCAGCTGGAGCGACGGAGAGACATTCGGAAACGGATTTGCGTTTGGGTTATGGCGCCCTCGAGACCACCACATTTGGCCTCTTGACTTTCGAGACTGGTTTGTCGGTTACCGGAGCTTGAGGTGTAGGGATGGCATTAGCCGAGACAAACATAATAGACCCAAATTGTAGCGGCGGTTCTTCCCACTTTCGTCCGAGACTTGCCGGGAGGACCGTCCTGGCGTCTATCTTCATCGTGTAGGAGACGAGAGCTGAGTTCATCTTTGGGGACATTTTGTTGAAAATTGATTGCTAGGAAAACTGCATGAAAGAGCATTATTTTAGTATAAATATAGATATGTATATTGATTGAGTTCGTATGAACGTTTAACCCGCAATATGGGAGGAGAGATTGGTCCCGCCGGGCATGCCAGAATCTGTAGGGTGTTTCTCGACACCCCATTGAGATGGGAATGCGTGCGCGCTTGTCAGGCGCCTTACAGATTCCCCCTGCCTAGGGTAGGCTGGGGTTTATTGATTGTGGAGATCCAAATCTCCGGTAGCCGCGGACTAAGCTGTAGTTAATTACCCCTCGCGTTTGAAGCGAGAGAACCTCCGATTGACGGGTCAAACAGGTCATGCGAACTCAATGTGCAGTGTTGTGTTTTGATGGGGTTTTGGATATATCGGGGGCCCCACAGAGTTTTTACGTGGGTCCCGCTACCCGAATAGCTGACTGGGGTCAAGGAGGCTAGCAGCCCCCTTGCGGGGTACGGGGCAGCGCCCCGTTAGAAATTTTTTCTAACGGGGGACAGTGTTGTAAAGAGAAAGAGAGAGAGTGTGTGTGTAAGGGAAAGGGCATCCAAAGGATGCGTGGGAGAAAGCACCAGCACACCACGTGCCTGGCACGCGGGCGCTAGGCGTCAGCAGTAAAAAGAGACTTGGTCCCTGCACTGGGAGCTGTGCTCCCGATTTGACTTAACAGAGATTAATTTAGGGAGTTAAACTCTAATGGATCAAGAATGGAGTTAGACTCCTAAAATTATGTAGAAATGATCAAAGGGGGCTGCTTTGTTTCTCCCTTTGGATCTGGATCTTCCCAAGACGGGATTTCTAGAGATGGGTCTCCTCTTTCCTCCTCTGTTGGCCGGATCTTGAAGAACAAGAAGTATGAGATTTTAAAAATCTCCCCTTTTTGAGATCTAATGGAAGATTTGGGCTCCCCTTTGTGGGTTTTGTGGTGAAAACTATTTAGTTTTGGAAAAGGAAGAGTAAAACTCTTGATTTAATTGAAAAAGAGGAAGAAGGTTTAGAACCTTGAGGAAGGAGAAGGAGGCACAAAAACCCTAGAGTTTGAGAGAATGAAAAGTATCTTAGATATTTTCATCATGTTGCCTCTTAAAGGCTTACACATTTACATATAGCCCCTTGAGCTTTACAAAATGGCATTTTGCCCATCCCATGGCTCATGTGCCATTTCTTTTTGCACATAAGCCATGAGCTTTACAAAAATTTGGCTTTATGCCTATTCATGAATAAAAATTACATCAAAATTTATTTATTACATGATTTTTTATTTCAGCATGGGGGAGGCCGGCCGCTTCATATTCGGGCTCGACTCGGGCATGGGCCCACTTGATCTGGGCTTGGGCCCACCTGGCTTGGGGTTGACCTTGACTTTGACTTGGTCAACCGGGGTGCAATTTTCGACCCCAACAATGACGACCACGTGTTTTAGCATGAGTAGAAAATCAGCCAAGTTAGAATAGAACAACCATAACTGATTCTTCCTCGATGTGGGTCCTAGATCCATGTCTTCGTAGGGTAGGAATCTACCCCTCGGAGATTAGCCGAGCAGGAATCTGCACGGTGGCCTCTATAAGAGGGTGTTAGATCCTTAGCGTTGATGGGTAGGAAGATACCCGCTAGGGATGGGCCGGGAAGGGAAACTGCTCGGTAGCCTCGTTAAGAGGGTTTTAGATCATTGGCGTTAATGGGTAGGAAGCTACCCGCTAGGGATGAACCGGGCTGGGAAGATGCTCGGTGATCTCGAGAGGAGTGCTCTATCCTTAGCGTAGATGGGTAGGAAGCTACCCGCTAGGGATGAACCAGGCAGGGAAGCTGCTCGGTGGCCTCAAGAGGAGGGCTTTAGATCCTTAACGTAGATGGGTAGAAAGCTACCCGCTAGGGGTGGACCGGGTAGGGAAGCTGCTCGGTGCCCTCGAGAGGAGAGCTTTAGATCCTTAGCGTAGATAGTTAGGAAGCTACCCGCTAGGGATGGACTGGACAGGAAAGCTGCTCGGTGGCCTCGAGAGGAGGGATTTAGATCCTTAACGTAGATGGAAGGAAGCTACCTGCTAAGGATGGATAACTGAGCAGGAAGCTACTCGGTCGCCTCGCGAGAAGGGTTTTAGATCCATGGCTTTGTTGGACAGGAGGCTACCCGCTAGTGGATGACCGAGCAGGAAGCTACTCGGTCGCCTCGTGAGGAGGGCTTTAGATCCTTAGCGTAGTTGGGTAGGAAGCTACCCGGTAGGGATGGGCCAGCAGGAAATTGCTCAGCGGCCTCGTGATGAGGGTTTTAAATCTACAGCGTTGTTGGACAGGAGGCTACCCGCTTGTGGATGACCGGGCAGGGAAGGTACTCGGTGGACCTTTTACTCAAGAGTTTCCAACAAAGATTGGTCGTTGCATCAAACTCGGCGGACGAAGAACCTGGGGAGTCCGTGGCGTCTAGGGTTCGTGAGTACTACAGAAGGGAACGGGTTGATGCTGCATTGGATCGGTTGGAGGTAGTTTCCTTGGTATATGTTCATATTAGAATTTTGCATTATTATATCGCCCATTCATAATCACATTACATATAAATAGGTGCTTTTGATCCATGTCTGCTAAATAGTTGCAGGTTACAGGTTCTCAGATCAATACAGTGAAATTCATGAAAAATCGCTACAAATGTGAGACTACGACCAACAAAAGATGAATCCGTATGATACTGCCTACCAGTTCAAGGAACAAATGAAAATTATTAGACAGTTCAATACACAAAGCACAAGGGCAGCACAAGATTCAAGACTTCAACACGAAACTCAAGGCAAAAGTCCACATCATTCTGCACTGTTGGAAATCTGGAAGGAAATAGAAGAAATTCTGAGAAACCAAGTAAAGAAAACATAAGATAAAAGCAACACAGAGAAACCCTGAAGAGATGGGCCCAAGAACCCACCAAATGGCCGCAGAACCGCGGCCAAACAGGCCTTTCTGCCGCGGTTCCGCGGCCATAATATGCACGTGTCGGTGGGGTGTCGGTGCTTTGACTCGGTCTTTGGGGTTGTTTGGTAATTTCATGTATGGATCAGAATGTAAACCTAGGGTTTTTCCTATCTATAAATAGGAGGGCTTAAAGCCAAATAATGTATGCCTCTTTCAGGATGCCTCTTTTGGGGCATGTCTCTTTTTATTTTTCTAGATTAAATTTTATTCATTGTAATCGTCAAGAGGTATCAATAAAGTAAGTTCTTTATCATGCAATTTTCCATTCAACTTTTATTTCTGCAATTTTTTATCTGCTTTTATTTATCTGCAAGTTAATTAGTTTATTAAAAAGAAAAAATTAAAAAAATGAATTTCGTCGTAACTTTCCTAATGAGTGAGTAATTCCTCACTTGTTAGGGTTAGAATTGGGTAGGTTTGAGAGATAGAAATCTCTTACTCCTTTCTTGCCCATATAACATTTTAATTAGGACTCTATTTGAATCAAACACACACCGCTCACTACGGCACCCTATCCTACGAGATAGCGGTGATTCCCTAGTTAGACCGGTTGTGGTTGATTTACATAGAGGTTAGGGCTAAGAGTTAAGAAAGGACGGACATGGACCAAAAGGAAGAACGAAGTTTCTTCCTAGTCGTGCTAATCCCCATTGTTAACTATTACCCTAACACCCATGTTCTTAATTAAGGCGAAGGAAGCAGTGAGTAGAGTTTTATTTCCAAACTAACCTAATCCTAATCCTAACCCTAACAAGGTTTTAATTCAAATTAAATTCAATCTTAGTTTTTATAAAAATCAAAACCTACCAAAAATAGGACTTAACTCGTAAGAACTTAAAGAAAGAACACGTTTTCCCTATGGACCGACCCGTACTCAACCGGCTAGCTACCAAGCGACACCGTTATTGATTGCAGTATATTCTTAATTTTGATTTTAAAACGCACGTACGCAAAAGATCCATCAATCAGTATAACATCGACAAGGCTGCCTTAATCTCCGGCCCCATTTGTTGTAATTTTTGTAAGGCTGAGGAGCTCATAATACCTTCTTAATGACTAAAGTTCTTCTTTTTTGATGGGTATTGTCTCTTATTATCCCCTCAGTATATTTTACACAATTTTTAAAACAAAGATAGAGGTCTCGGAACCGAGAAAAAAAACAAAAGTTGTGCAAAAGCTCTCCTTTATGAGAGGACCTGGCTCAGGAGATTTAATTCAATATCAATAAGAATTACATTGTTTCAAAAGAAGAAGACATGCTTATTTGTACAATTTGAGTTTTTCGGCATTGTAGGGCCGAAGGAACTTACGCCCCCCGGCGTCTTGTAAGCAATATGCTCCACCGAGCAATGCTTCTGCTATGAGGAATGATCCGTCCCATTTCGGGGAGAATTTATGCAGCCTTGCTTGGTCCACAAACTCGTTCCTTCGTAAGACCAGATCTTCGGCCTTGAAGGCCCGATATTTAATTCAGGCATTGTAGTAGCAAGCGTTTTGCTGTTGATAGGCGGCTGATCTAATCTGTGCTCGATCCCACTTTTCCAATAATATATCTAAGTTGGTCTGTAGTGCTGAGGTGTTCGCTTCATCGTCGAAATGTTCGACTCTATAACTGGGCAGTTCAACGCCCCGCTTCCCGATGTACGGCGAAGTGAACGCGACGAGGTCCGCTACGTATATACTTAGAAGTACATAAACTAAGCGTATCTAAGCAATTTAAAGTAAATCATAAGAGACAAGAGATGTAGAAATAACAACAACTTTATTAATAACATTCTTTTGTACAATGCATGAAAAGTAAATACAACTGAAATGAAAAGCGATGCCTAAACAATGGCATAACAGGAAATAAAAATACTGAATAGAACAAGGTACAATGTCTAGAGCTCAGGGTCTTTGTGAAACTGCTCCAAGTCTTCACCGGTGGGCTCTATCTCTGCTGAGTCCAAAGCACCTGACGATATTCAAAGAAGAAAGAAATAGAATGTCGTCAGCGAACAGGTCGCTCGGTAAGTCCCAAAGATAAAGAAGAATTAGAAAAGACAGAATAAGAGGTATTTTCTAAAGAGGTTGTAAAATATTGTAGAATATTGTGTTAACGCTGTTGTTTGTAGCTTGGTACAGAAGGATGCCGGTGTATACGAGAGGGGTCTCTATATGCTAAAGACCAGGGCAAACGGAATGTACAAGGAACCGTTAAGCCACGGTACAGCAGCAACGAAATATAGGTTATGTTTCTTAATCTGACCACCTCGTGTCACCTGTAACACCTTCCGTACCAATCTATCCCATTAAACCCCGTAGTGTTTTAATAGTATTGTTGTATTGTATTGTGTATGTTGGATGACTGACCAAAACCATAATATCAGTAAACGGATTGTAACTGCATAATCAGGTAATTGGTATAACGGAATAATGGATGTATATCCATGGTTTGATTCAGTCAAGTTGTATAGATTGTTAACTGGATTCTGGGATTCATGTATTCATATTGAGTTGGAATATTAAAGAATATAGAATGACTCAAATCATATTCAAGTCAGAAATAATCAGACTCAAACCCGAGTCAGACTAAAAGAAATGTAATTTGAAGTTCTATAATTGTTAGGGTCCTTATTGTAAATTGTAAAACTTGAGGGGGTTTTATGTAAAAATACTTTTGTATAGTTTTCAAGATACACCCCAAGTATTTATTATTCGTCTTTATAGTTATAATGAGCATGATTTTATTTAGTGATATTTCTAGTGAATATATCCTAATAAAGGTATTAATCTGCAATATTGATTTATTTGAAATTCATGGTATTTTAATGTAACTTTTAATCTTGTAATTTTTAGGAAAAGGTGGAAACTTTATCTTATAATAAAATAGGTGTTTAAAATGATAAATATACTTATGTTTATACAAGAATAATTTTTAATAAATATTTTATTTTCTAAAAATCCAATTTTTCTTAAATGTTGTATTTTAATCCTTTCGAGACCGAATGCTCCTTGCGGAGGTCTGAATCTCGCACTACTAAGCTCGAGGGTGCACGATGAATCGTACTATCCCTAACGAGATCCCCAAAGGTGGGTTGTAGTGGCACTTTGCAAAGATTTAATAAATACTAATCATTTAGAAAACGGATTTATAAAAATAAGGTATTTATTTGTAAAATGTGTAAATTTCCGTATTTTAGATTCTAGGGTTTCCTAAGCCAACTAATCTATTTCTAAATGGTCTAAACGACAAGTCATTAGAAGCCTCAAATCGCCTCTTCACCGCCAATTGCGGCCAGGTAAGTGTCAGGTGAGTGGGAGGCTCTCCACTACAAGTAGTGGACCTAATTAAGTAACCACTCGCCTTAGACACACTTGCCTAGACACCACAAAGTCAGGTTTAGATAAACGATCGATATATCAACTTATCGTATTTCCAATTAAAAGATATTGCATTAAAATTATTTAAAACTTAGAACTTTTAGAAAGATTTATAAAGAAAATGGTATTTTAATGTAAATCTTGTTTTATCGTATTCTAAGTTTTCAAGGTAGCGTGTTATGATTTCATATGAGTGTGTGTGGAGTTAGATAATTACCTCGTAATCTATTTTAAGGTATTATAAAGCTTAGGGGTTAGATGTGATAAACCAAACATGGTGGTATTTAAGTGAAAAAATACGGTATTTTGCAAAAGTTATCATTTCATGTGAGAAACTTTATCCAAATTGATTTTTAAGTGATTAGTAGTCAACATGAATATGTTTAAGCATTATGGAATTAGTGATAAGTGAGTTTTGATAGAAAACCGAATCGGAAATCGGTTTGTTCCGATTTCCGTCGGGTTTTAAAAAGTCGTATTTTATGAAAGAATAGAAAGGTAGAAAAGAAGGACTTACGGGTTTGGACAACGCTAGAGAGTGATAGGAAGGTAGTGGGTTTGTCGGTGCGTCGAAACGTCGTGAAGAGGTCCTAGTACGATCGCAGGGATTTCGCCGTCGATTTCGGCAGCGCTTCGCCTTTCGCTCGTTTTCCGACGTACCAAGTTCTCTTGAAATTTTTAGAGAGTGGACTTAGGAATGTAGGGTGAGAGGGTAGAGGGTATGTGGGTTTATATAGGGTTAGGCTAGGGTTAGGGTTTTTAATAAAAAAAATTTATAAAAAATATACAAAATCATTAAAAATTCATTAAACATAGGAGTAAAAGGAATTTATTGACCAAATGATAACCGATCCAAGCATTTAGAGTATGCAGGAGGGTGGACCAGGTCAAGACCCAAATTTTCTCTGTTGGTGACTCGGCCGTCCGGCCAAGTCCGGCCGGCGGCGCCGGACCGAGTCGGCCGAGTCGCCGGCCGGCGGCGCCGAGTCGGGCCGAGTCAGGCGTCCAATGGCCGGGGATTCTTTGGGGGTACAATTTGGTATATTTACTTTTTGTTGTCCAGTAGATATTTTGGGAGTTATGGCCTTTTTACCGTTGACTTCCAAAAAAAATTAAAACAAAATAAATACAATAATAATGTGGGGCATTGGATTTGAACTCCGGTGGCTTGGTTCAGCAGTGCAAGGTATTACCAATGAGCTACAAGATCCTTCTTGCAATTATGGAGTGAAATAAATACTTAAAGAGATATCAGCCGTAATAAATACTCCAAGTATACATTGAATTTAAATCAATTCTTTGTACTTTAAAAATGGAGTTGTTACAGTCTACCCTCCTTAGAAAAATTTCGTACTCAAAATTTAGAACTTTTATTTGAGGACTAGTTTACAAAGAGGTGTCGATATCTAGTACGCATTTCATCCTCCATTTCCCAAGTGGACTCTCCTGGAGTTTCTTTCCTCCACATCACTCGAACCAAGTTAACTTCCTTGTTCCGAAGTGTCTTCACTTTCCTGTCCAGGATCTCCACGGGCTGTTGCTCACAAGACAAGTCGGGCTGTATAGTGAGCTCGGAATGATCAAGAACATGGCTTGGGTCACTCACATACTTTCTGAGTTGGGATATATGGAACACATTATGCACTCCTTCCAATGAAGGTGGAAGCGCTAAGCGGTATGCCACTTCACCGACTCGTTCGAGTATGTCGAACGGTCCAATGTATCTCGGACTCAACTTACCCCGTCTTCCAAATCGGATCACTCTGCGGTTCGGAATATCTTCAAGAATACGTGCTCTCCTGGCTGGAACTCCAAGTGTCGTCTCTTTGCATCAGCCCAGTGCTTCTGTCGATCTTGGGCTATGCGCATCCTTTCCCTGATAGTACGAACCACATCAACAGTTGCTACTATCATTTCTGGTCCAAGAAGTTCCCTATCTCCGATGTCGTCCCAACTTAATGGCGATCGACACTTCCTTCCATACAATGCTGCAAAAGGTGTCATTCCTATGCTTGCTTGGTAGCTGTTGTTGTACGAAAACTCCACAAGATGTAGGTGATCTTCCCACGATCCTTTAAAGTCTAGCATACACGCTCTAAGCATATCCTCCAAGATTTGAATAGTTCGTTCCGACTGACCATCTGTTTGTGGATGATAAGCCATGCTGAAGTTCAGACTTGTTCCCAAGCTTGCTTGCAGACTCTACCAAAATTGCGATCGGAACCTGGTGTCACGATCGGAGACAATGCAGACCGGTACTCCATAGAGTCTCACAATTTCCTGTATGAGTTCATGGGTATCAGAGATAGTACATTATGAAGAGTTTTAAATCTAAATTAGATTATTACCTCCATGTACTTCTTTGCTAGTGTCTCAGTTGATTGGCCAACTCGAAATGGGATGAAGTGAGCCGACTTTGTGAGTCGATCTACAATGACCCATATGGCATCGTTACCCTTTGTGCTGCGAAGAAGAGCAGTCACAAAGCCTATCGTGATGTGTTGCCACTTCCATTCTGGGATTGGTAACGGTTGAAGTAATCCAGCAGTCCTGTGATGTTCAGCCTTTACTTGCTGACACACCAAGCATTTTGCGACGCTTCTGGCTACTTCATGCTTCATTCCATGCTACCAATAATTCTGACGTAGATCTTTGTACATTTTGGTACCTCCGGGGTGTACTGAATAGGGAGAGCTGTGAGCTTCTTTCATTAACTCTTTCCGAACAGGACCTTTTGGTACACAATCTGCTGCCGTATCTTAAAGATCCGTCTTCATGGATGATGAAGTCTGTTCTAAGTCCATTCTCCACTTGTTCTCTGATCTTTTGCAACTTAGCATCGCTGGCTTGAGCTGCTTTGATCTGATTAACAATGGTTGATTGAACTTGTAAATTCATCAAACTTGAAGCATTACCTGGCATGACTACTTCAATCTCCATCTGATGCAAGTCTTGTTGAAGCTTCCACTGAGCGGTGAGATTCATTACTAATAGTTGACGACTAAGAGCATCAGGTACTACATTCACCTTCCCTTGGTGATATTGCAAGTTGATGTCAAAGTCCGCCATGAGTTCTGACCATCTTCTCTGCCGCATATTCAACTCCTTCTGAGTAAACACGTACTTCAGGCTCTTATGATCTGTGTAGATGTTCACTCGTTCACCAAGTAGGTAATGACGCCAAATCTTGAGAGCAAATATGACGGCTGCCAACTCCAAATCATGCGTCGGATAATTGCGCTCGTGAATCTTCAGCTGTCTTGAAGCATAAGCCACAACCTTACCGTGCTGATGTAGAACACAGCCTAATCCCTTACCGGATGCATCGCAATGCACTTCGAATCCTCCAGATTGATCCGGTATGACGAGAATAGGTGCTGATGTCAACCTTGACTTGAGTTCTACGAAATCTTGTTCGCATGCTTCTGACCACACAAATTCTTCATCTTTACGTGTGAGCTTGGTCAGGGGCGTTGCTATCTTCGAAAAGCCTTCAATAAATCTCCTGTAATATCCAGCTAAACCCAAGAAACTTCGAATATCTTTCACTAACTTTGGTGTAGGCCATTCGCTAACTGCTGAAACTTTTGCTGGATCCACAGAGATTCCTTCTCCTGATACGATATGTCCAAGAAAACCAACTTGATTTAGCCAAAACTCGCACTTGCTGTACTTGGCATAAAGCTGATGTTGTCGAAGATTTTCCAGGACAATTCGTAAATATTCTGCATGTTCTTTCCGACTATTAGAATATACCAGGATGTCGTCGATGAAGATGACAACAAACCTGTCTAAGTACTCCCGGAAAACTTGATTCATAAGGTTCATGAATATTGCGGGTGCGTTGGTCACTCCGAATGTCATCACCAGAAATTCGTAATGTCCATAGCGAGTTCTGAAAGCTGTTTTGTGAATATCAGCTTTCTTGACCTTCACTTGATGATAACCTGAACGAAGATCTAATTTAGAGAAAACACAAGATCTACTGAGCTGATCGAATAAATCATCGATGCGCGTGAGTGGATACTTGTTCTTTATAGTAACTTCGTTCAAGGCTCTGTAATCGATGCACATTCTGTATGAACCTTTCTTCTTCTTCACAAGTAATACAGGTGATCCCCAACTTAAAGTGCTGGGACGAATCCATCCTTTCGCCAGTAATTCGTCCAACTGTGTTCGGACTTCCTTCAAACCTTCCGGACTTAAACGATAGGGTGCTTTGATCATCGGTTGTGCTCCTGGTGCTAAATCAATACTGAATTCAAGAGCTCGATCGGGAGGCAAACCTGCTATATCGTCAGGAAATACATCGTCGAACTCTTGAACCACATCTGGTCTTGATTCTTCCTCTGCTTGAGCTGCTGCAACTACCGCTTCTCTTGGCTTCGCTTTGTAGGTACTTGGCTCCAGTGTACGGTCTCCGCTTTTGAAATAGAAGACCGGATGATCTGGGATCTCGAATACTACCCTCCTTTGACGACAGTCGATGGTAGCATAAAAAGTTCCAAGCCAATCCATTCCTAGAACCACATCGAAGTTCGGTATGTCCAGCACTTTGAAGTCAGCATAAAACTCTCGACTGCAGACGACGACTGGACAAAAGCTGTATCCCATGGTTGACTTTAGAACGCCATTTCCTGAACCGACATTCCAGCTGGATACAAGTGGTGAGACTGGAATCGCATGGGTTCGGACAAACCGTTGCGACATAAAACAGTGTGATGCTCCAGTATCAAATAGTGCAAGTGCAGGGATTGAGGATACTAAGATTGTACCTAAGGTATGTGGGATTTGTTTTAGGTATAGAAAATATGTAACTAAGTAGCAGAATAGAAAAGCAAAGTTTGAAAAGAAAAGTTTACCAGTGATGACTTGGCCAGTGGCCTCAGCTTCTTCCACGGACATCGTGAAAGCCTGGCGCCTGGGTACATTCCTCCTGGCCTGAGGAGCATTCCTCGGAACATTCCTTTGTGCTTGATGGAACTGACGAGGATGTGGTGCAGCTTGTGGTCCTCTGAGTGGTGCAGGTAGTGCAGGTTTGGAAGCAGGTGCTTGAAGAGCTGGTCGCTGCGGATAAGTAATTACTGGCCTGGGTGCAGCAACTGGATTCTGTCTTTGGGGACAAGACCCAATATCGTGAGTAGCTGAGTCGCAGACTAAGCAAAGGCGGTTGGCTCGACGGCAGTCCTTCGTCATATGTCCAGTTCTCTTGCAGTAGGTGCAAAAGGCTGGGCTGGGACGATGGGTTGGTACTCCGGGTCGCCTTGGCACGAAAGGTGGCCTGGACGAAGCTCCATTTGCCATCTGATTGGCAGGGCGCTTGACTCCTGCAGACTGAGGTCTGCCCCTTGCTTTTATCACTGCCTCATAACTGCGGGCAGCTTCCAGAGCATCCTCATGAGTCACAAATTTTCCTGCGGCTAGAGCAGCCTGAATCTCCGTGTCCAGTCCTTGTTGAAAGCGATGGGCTCTGATCTCGTTCGTCGGTATCAAGTATGCCGCGAATCTGCTTAAAGATTGTGTTAGCTGTGTAGTATGTGATATTTAAAAATTGAACTATTGTGACATCTCTTACCGGCTTAACATGGTGAATTCAGCGTCGTATTCATCTACTGATTTGTCCCACATTGAACCCTGTTGTAGATGAATGAACTGCTGCTCCATTGCAAACCTGGCACTCACAGGGAAGTATTTCGCGTCGTACTTCTCACGAAAAGTCTTCCATTCAATCGGCTGTACCAGACGGCTTTCTTCCGCCTTCCACCAGTTGCGAGCATTGTCCGTGAGCTGTAGTTTCGCCACACGGACCCAAGCGATGTCTGGCACTTGAGCTACTGCCAGATCTTCTTCGATGCTTTGTGCCCATTCTTCAGCTTCAAGAAGGCTTCCTTTACCAGAGAACTGCTTGGGATGTAATGCCCTGAATTGCTTTACTCCCGGTGCGTCGGTTTCAGGACGGTTCAGTAGTTGTTGCTGTCCATCAAGAAGACTGCGAATCGCCTCAAGTAGCACTGTTTGCTCGGTGGGTGGTGCAGGAACAGCTGGTGTGAGAGGTAGTGTTGGAGGTGTGTTGTTGACATTGGTGCTGGTGTTGTTCGGGGAATCCATAACCTTGAAGAAAAATTTGGGTTAGAACAGATTCAAGTAAATGTAATGATAAGATTCAAGGAATAGAAATTTGTAAGATTCAAGAAACATGAATTGTAAAGAATGTTTTAGTTGCTGGTTCTTGTGTTATATTGCTTAGGTTGTTCACACAGACCAGAACTGCATGATAGGGATTCATACAGCTCTGACCTGCATGGGCCACCAACAAAACCTGTCATGCCCCGCTTTCCGGTGTACGGCGAAGTGGACGCGACGAGGTCCGCTACGTATATACTTAGAAGTACATACGCTAAGCGTATCTAAGCAATATAAAGTAAATCACAAGAGACAAGAGATGTAGAAATAACAACAACTTTATTAATAACATTCTTTTGTACAATGCATGAAAAGTAAATACAACTGAAATGAAAAGCGATGCCTAAACAATGGCATAACAGGAAATGAAAATACTGAATAGAATAAGGTACAATGTCTAGAGCTCAGGGTCTTCGTGAAACTGCTCCAAGTCTTCACCGGTGGGCTCTATCTCTGCTGGGTCCAAAGCACCTGATGACATTCAAAGAAGAAAGAAATAGAATGTCGTCAGCGAACAGGTCGCTCGGTAAGTCCCAAAGATAAAGAAGAATTAGAAAAGACAGAATAAGAGGTATTTTCTAAAGAGGTTGTAAAATATTGTAGAATATTGTGTTAACGCTGTTGTTTGTAGCTTGGTACAGAAGGATGCCAGTGTATACGAGAGGGGTCTCTATATGCTAGAGACCAGGGCAAATGGAATGTACAAGGAACCGTTAAGCCACGGTACAACAACAACGGAATATAGTTTAGGTGTCTTAATCTGACCACCTCGTGCCACCTTTAACACCTTCCATACCAATCTACCCCATTAAACCCCGTACTGTTTTGATAGTATTGTTGTATTGTATTGTGTAAGTTGGATAACTGACCAAAACCATGATATCAGTAAACGGATTGTAACTGCATAATCAGATAATTGGTATAACGGAATAATGGATGTATATCCATGGTTTGATTCAGTCAAGTTGTATAGATTGTTAATTGGATTCTGGGATTCATGTATTCATATTGAGTTGGAATATTAAAGAATATAGAATGACTTGAATCATATTCAAGTCAGAAATAATCAGACTCAAACCCGAGTCAGACTAAAAGAAATGTAATTTAAAGTTCTATAATTGTTAGGGTCCATATTGTAAATTATAAAACTTGAGGGGTTTTTTATGTAAAATACTTTTGTATAGTTTTCAAGATACACCCCAAGTATTTATTATTCATCTTTATAGTTATTTTGAGCTTGATTTTATTTAGTGATATTTCTAGTGAATATATCCTAATAAAGGTATTAATCTGCAATATTGATTTATTTGAAATTCATGGTATTTTAATGTAACTTTTAATCTTGTAAATTTTAGGAAAAGGTGGAAACTTTATCTTATAATAAAATAGGTGTTTAAAATGATAAATATACTTATGTTTATACAAGAATAATTTTTAATAAATATTTTATTTTCCAAAAATCTCATTTTTCTTAAATGTCGTATTTTAATCCTTTCGAGACCGAATGCTCCTTGCGGAGGTCTGAATCTCGCACTACTAAGCTCGAGGGTGCACGATGAACCGTACTATCCCTAACGAGTTCTCCAAAGGTGGATTGTAGTGGAGCTTTGCAAAGATTTAATAAATACTAATCATTTAGAAAACGGTTTTATAAAAATAAGGTATTTATTTGTAAAAAGTGTAAATTTCCGTATTTTAAATTCTAGGGTTTCCTAAGCCAACTAACCTATTTCTAAATGGTCTAAACGACAAGTCATTAGAAGCCTCAAATCGCCTCTTCACCGCCAATTGCGGCCAGGTAAGTGTCAGGTGAGTGGGAGGCTCTCCACTACAAGTAGTGGACCTAATTAAGTAAGCACTCGCCTTAGACACACTTGCCTAGACACCACAAAGTCCGGTTTAGATAAACGATCGATGTCCCAACTTATCGTATTTCCTATTAAAAGTATTGCATTAAAATTGTTTAAAACTTAGAACTTTTAGAAAGGTTTATAAATAAAATGGTATTTTAATGTAAATCTTGTTTTATCGTATTCTAAGGGAGGAGTATTGAAATTTTTATTTGAAGTGTAAGTCTGAAAAATAATTCCGAACCTTAAGTCTAAATTCTGAAAATTTATACCCTACAACTCGCACATACACGCACCTTGAAACTCGAGATAGTAGAGGATACCTTGAAATGCTCTTGTCTAAAATCCTCAGTATGAAGGAAAATAAAATTAAAGTATAAGTGGTGAATAAAGAGATAAAAAAATGAACACTGGTTTTGTAATTACTTAAGATAGCATAAAAAAAATATAGCAAGTGTGCTTTATCACCTAGTGCCTTAGACCAACTGGTTTGGGAGTCACTACTAAGCCTTAGGTATTACAAGACGAGAAATTACGCCTAAATGCGCAAGCACATTTTGTTATCGGTCGTTAGTATCTCAAGAAGTATTAACGGTCGCATGAAGAATGTGTGAGCAATTTCATCTAAAATTCACCAACTAAAAGTACTTTGGACGATGGACAAGGATATGATAGCTTGAATTGAAGTGTAGGGGTGATACATACACACATGTAGGGGTATATGATTGGGGTTTGGATGAGAGATAGGAATGAAAGATAGGTCTTATACCTTCAGTAGAGATGATAAAAATTCCTAAGTTGAGATGGAACCTTAGAAGGAAAATTCAAAAGATGCTGAAAGCTTAATAAATTTGCAGAACATATACGATCTTAAGTTAAATGAAAAGTGAGTGTGAAAAATACGGGTTGATGATTTCTAAGTTGAAGACAATAGAATTTCTTACTAGAATACTGAATTGAAGAATGAGAGTCAACAGGCCAAATTGATCGGATTTTTTGTATAGTATCCGCTGAAAACCCTCAGGATACAACACCCCTCCTACTAGGGACACCTAGAGGTTTAACGGCTTGTTGCACGAGCTCAATGCAATCGCGATTCCCTGCAAAAGTGAGGTTAGGATTTTTTCGAGAATAAAAATAGTTTTGCGCGGGACGAGCAAAAGATAAGTTTGGGGGTATTTGTTCATATCAGAATTTTTCATTATTATATCGCCCATTCTTAATCACATTACATATAAATAGGTGCTTTTGATCCATGTCTCCTAAATAGTTACAGGTTACAGGTTCTCAGATCATTACAGTGAAATTCATGAAAAATCGCTACAAATGTGAGACTACGACCAACAATAGATGAATCCGTATGATGCCGCCTACCAGTTCAAGAAACAAATGAAAATCATTAAACAGTTCAATGCACAAAGCACACAGGCAGCACAAGATTCAAGACTTCAACGCGAAACTCAAGGCAAAAGTCCACATCATTCTGCACTGTTGGAAATCTGGAAGGAAATAGAAAAAATTCTGAGAAACCAAGTAAAGAAAACAGAAGATAAAAGCAACACAGAGAAACCCTGAAGAAATGGGCCCAAGAACCCACCAACTGGCCGCGGAACCACGGCCAAACAGGCCTTTCTGCCGAGGTTCTGCGGCCATAATATGCACGTGTCGGTGGGGTGCCGGTGCTTTGACTCTGTCTTTGGGGTTGTTTTGTAATTTCATGTATGGCTCAGAATGTAAACCTAGAGTTTTTCCTATCTATATATAGGAGGGCTTAAAGCCAAATAATGTATGCCTCTTTCAGGATGCCTCTTTTTATTTTTCTAGATTAAATTTTATTCATTGTAATCGTCAAGAGGTGTCAATAAAGTAAGTTCTTTATCTTGCAATTTTCCATTCAACTTTTATTTCTGCAATTTTTTATCTTCTTTTATTTATCTGCAGGTTAATTAGTTTATTAAAAAGAAAAAATTATAAAAATGAATTTCGTCGTAACTTTCCTAATGAGTGAGTAATTCCTCACTTGTTAGGGTTAGAATTGGATAGGTTTGAGAGATAGAAATCTCTCACTCCTTTCTTGCCCATATAACATTTTAATTAGGACTCTATTTGAATCAAACACACACCGCTCACTACGGCACCCTATCCTACGAGATAGCGGTGATTCCCTAGTTACACCGGTTGTGGTTGATTTACATAGAGGTTAGGGCTAAGAGTTAAGAAAGGACGGAGATGGACCAAAAGGAAGAAACGAAGTTTCTTCCTAGTCGTGCTAATCCCCATTGTTAACTATTACCCTAACACCTATGTTCTTTAATTAAGGCAAAGGAAGCAGTGAGTAGAGTTTTATTTCCAAACTAACCTAATCCTAACCCTAACAAGGCTTTAATTCAAATTAAATTCAATCTTAGTTTTTATAAAAATCAAAACCTACCAAAAATAGTACTTAACTCGTAAGAACTTAAAGAAAGAACACGTTTTCCCTGTGGACCGACCCGTACTCAACCGGCTAGCTACCAAGCGACACCGTTATTGATTGCGGTATATTCTTAATTTTGATTTTAAAACGTATGTACGCAAAAGATCCATCAATCAGTATAACATCGACAAGGCTGCCTTAATCTCCGGCCCCCTTTGTTGTAATTTTTGTAAGGCTGAGGAGCTAATAATACCTTCTTAATGACTAAAGTTCTTCTTTTTTGATGGGTATTGTCTCTTTTTATCCCCTCAGTATATTTTACACAATTTTTAAAACAAAGATAGAGGTCTCGGAACCGAGAAAAGAAACAAAAGTTGTGCAAAAGCTCTCCTTTATGAGAGGACCTGGCTCAGGAGATTTAATTCAATATCAATAAGGATTACATTGTTTCAAAAGAAGAAGACATGCTTTTTTGTACAATTTGATTTTTTCGGCATTGTAGGGCCGAAGGAACTTACGCCCCCCGACGTCTTGTAAGCGATATGCTCCACCGAGCAATGCTTCTGCTATAAGGAATGATCCGTCCCTTTTCGGGGAGAATTTATGCAGCATTGCTTGGTCCACAAACTCGTTCCTTCGTAAGACCAGATCTCCGGCCTTGAAGGCCCGATATTTAATTCAGGTATTGTAGTAGCGAGCGTTTTGCTGTTGATAGGCGGCTGATCTAATCTGTGCTCGATCCCACTTTTCCAATAATATGTCTAAGTTGGTCCGTAGTGCTGAGGTGTTCGCTTCATCGTCAAAGTGTTCGACTCTATAACTGGGCAGTTCGATGCCCCGCTTCCCGGTGTACGGCGAAGTGGACGCGACGAGGTCCGCTACGTATATATTTAGAAGTACATACGCTAAGCGTATCTAAGCAATATAAAGTAAATCACAAGAGACAAGAGATGTAGAAATAACAGCAACTTTATTAATAACATTCTTTTGTACAATGCATGAAAAGTAAATACAACTGAAATGAAAAGCGATGCCTAAACAATGGCATAACAGGAAATGAAAATACTGAATAGAAAAAGGTACAATGTCTAGAGCTCAGGGTCTTCGTGAAACTGCTCCAAGTCTTCACCGGTGGGCTCTATCGCTGCTGGGTCCAAAGCACCTGACGACATTCAAAGAAGAAAGAAATAGAATGTCGTCAGCGAACAGGTCGCTCGGTAAGTCCCAAAGATAAAGAAGAATTAGAAAAGACAGAATAAGAGGTATTTTCTAAAGAGGTTGTAAAATATTGTAGAATATTGTGTTAACGCTGTTGTTTGTAGCTTGGTACAGAAGGATGCCAGTGTATACGAGAGGGGTCTCTATATGCTAGAGACCAGGGCAAACGGAATGTACAAGGAACCGTTAAGCCACGGTACAACAGCAACGAAATATAGGTTAGGTGTCTTAATCTGACCACCTCGTGCCACCTTTAACACTTTCCGTACCAATCTACCCCATTAAACCCCGTAGTGTTTTGATAGTATTGTTGTATTGTATCGTGTAAGTTGGATGACTGACCAAAACCATAATATCAGTAAACGGATTGTAACTGCATAATCAGGTAATTGGTATAACGGAATAATGGATATATATCCATGGTTTGATTCAGTCAAGTTGTATAGATTGTTAACTGGATTCTGGGATTCATGTATTCATATTGAGTTGGAATATTAAAGAATATAGAATGACTTGAATCATATTCAAGTCAGAAATAATCAGACTCAAACCCGAGTCAGACTAAAAGAAATGTAATTTGAAGTTCTATAATTGTTAGGGTCCTTATTGTAAATTATAAAACTTGAGGGTTTTTTTATGTAAAATACTTTTGTATAGTTTTCAAGATACACCCCAAGCATTTATTATTCATCTTTATAGTTATAATGAGCGTGATTTTATTTAGTGAATATATCCTAATAAAGGTATTAATCTGCAATATTGATTTATTTGAAATTCATGGTATTTTAATGTAACTTTTAATCTTGTAATTTTTAGGAAATGGTGGAAACTTTATCTTATAATAAAATAGGTGTTTAAAATGATAAATGTACTTATGTTTATACAAGAATAATTTTTAATAAATATTTTATTTTCCAAAAATCTCATTTTTCTTAAATGTCGTATTTTAATCCTTTCGAGACCGAATGCTCCTTGCGGAGGTCTGAATCTCGCACTACTAAGCTCGATGGTGCATGATGAACTGTACTATCCCTAACGAGTTCCCCAAAGGTGGGTTGTAGTGGCGCTTTGCAAAGATTTAATAAATACTAATCATTTAGAAAACGGTTTTATAAAAATAAGGTATTTATTTGTAAAATGTGTAAATTTCCGTATTTTAGATTTTAGAGTTTCCTAAGCCAACTAACCTATTTCTAAATGGTCTAAACGACAAGTCATTAGAAGCCTCAAATCGCCTCTTCACCTCCAATTGCGGCCAGGTAAGTGTCAGGTGAGTGGGAGGCTCTCCACTACAAGTAGTGGACCTAATTAAGTAAGCACTCGCCTTAGACACACTTGCCTAGACACCACAAAGTCAGGTTTAGATAAACGATCGATGTCCCAACTTATCGTATTACCTATTAAAAGATATTGCATTAAAATTGTTTAAAACTTAGAACTTTTAGAAAGGTTTATAAAGAAAATGGTACTTTAATGTAAATCTTGTTTTATCGTATTCTAAGTTTTCAAGGTAGCGTGTTATGATTTCATATGAGTGTGTGTGGAGGTAGGTCATTACCTCGTGATCTATTTTAAGGTATTGTAAAGCTTAGGGGTTAGATGTGATAAACCAAACATGGTGGTATTTAAGTGAAAAAATACGGTATTTTGCAAAAGTTATCATTTCATGTGAGAAACTTTATCCAAATTGATTTTTAAGTGATTAGTAGTCAACATGAATATGTTTAAGTATTATGGAATTAGTGATAAGTGAGTTTTGATAGAAAACCGAATCGGAAATCGGTTTGTTCCGATTTCCGTCGGGTTTTAAAAAGTCATATTTTATGAAAGAATAGAAAGGTAGAAAAGAGGGACTTACGGGTTTGGACAATGCTAGAGAGTGATAGGAAGATAGTGGGTTTGTCGGTGCGTCGAAACGTCATGAAGAGGTCCTAGTACGATCGCCGGGATTTCGCCGTCGATTTCGGCAGCGCTTCGCCTTTCGCTCATTTTCCGACGTACTAAGTTCTCTTGAAATTTTTAGAGAGTGGACTTAGGAATGTAGGGTGAGAGGGTAGAGGGTATGGGGGTTTATATAGGGTTAGGCTAGGGTTAGGGTTTTTAAAAAAAAATTATAAAAAATATACAAAATCATTAAAAATTCATTAAACATAGGAGTAAAAGGGATTTATTGGCCAAATGATAACCGATCCAAGTATTTAGAGTATGCAGGAGGGTGGACCAGGTCAAGACCCAACTTTTCTCTGTTGGTGACTCGGCCGTCCGGCCAAGTCCGGCCGGCGGTGCCGGACCGAGTCGCCGGCCGGCGGCGCCGAGTCGGCCGAGTCAGGGGTCCAATGGCCGGGGATTCTAAGAGGGTACAATTTGGTATATTTACTTTTTGTTGTCCAGTAGATATTTTGGGAGTTATGGCCTTTTTACCGTTGACTTCCAAAAAAAATTAAAACAAAATAAATACAAAAATAATGTGGGGCATGGGATTTGAATTCCGGTGGCTTGGTTCTGCAGTGCAAGGTATTACCAATGAGCTACAAGCTCCTTCTTGCAATTATGGAGTGAAATAAATACTTAAAAAGATATCAGCCGCAATAAATACTCCAAGTATACATTGAATTTAAATCAATTCTTTGTACTTTAAAAATGGAGTTGTTACAAGCCAGGACCATCGTCTCGGTCCTGTAGCACAGGCTGAACGGGGTTTCTCCCATGGGTGTTTTCTTCGAGGTCCGCAATGCCCATAGCACCCGTGGCAATTCCTCGATCCAGCTGCCCTGTCTTCCTTCCAAGAGAGCCCTGAGTCTGCGTATAACTCCTCGATTTGCTACCTTGGCTTGTCCGTTGCGGATGTGTGACCATGGCAAACTTCATTAGTATGTTGTAGTCGTTGCAAAATTCTTTGACTCGTTTTCGATGTTGGTCCCATGGTCGGTAACGATGCACCTCGGGATTCCAAATCGGGAGATGATGTTGTTTTATAGGAACTTTGTAGTAGAGGCGCCGTCTGGTTTTTTGATAGGCACGGCCTCTATCCACTTAGTGAACTAGTCTACCTCGACAAGAATGTATTTGTGTCTGCCCGTGCCAGTGGGGAGTTGGCCCACCATATCCATCCCCTATTATGCAAACGGCTAAAGGGAACTGAGGGGCGTTAGCTCGGTAGCGGGGAAACGAGGTATGCAGCCGTGGAGTTGGCATTTTTTGCATCTTCTGACAAGCTTCTCGGCATCCTGGTGTATCATCGGCCAATAATATCCTTGGAGCAGCGTCTTCTGTACCAGGGTCCGGGCCCCTTGATGTGCTCCCCTGATCCCTTCATGTATCTCTCGTAGAACGTAGTCGGCTTCGTGGGGGTCGACGCATCGGAGCAGGGGCTGAGTGTACGTCTTCTTGTGTAACAACTCCATTTTTAGTGTACAAAAATTTGCTAAAAAATTAATGTATACTTGGGGTATGTCACGCCCGCTTCCCAGAGTACGCTAAGATAGGCACGTGACATAGCCAACCATGCTACCTGTGGATAGGAAAAATCCCTCCACAGTCACATTACGGCTGTAGAGATATCAAGAACAGGAAAGTAAACTAAACTATCTAGTACATGTCCATGAGCCAGAATAAATGAGTCAAGAAATAATAATATGCGGAAGCAAAAGATCCAATAAATAAAACACCTGGAAAGTAAAACTGGATACCAACAGGATTCTCACCGCTCGGTCTTACAGCGGCTGTACTCCTGATCAGTCTGCAACAAAGGTAGAGGATCTGGGCCATGCAAAACCCAGACGTCAGTGCGTCATAACATCAAGCAATAATATAAACAGGGGTAGCAATACATGCAGGCATGAGTATGAACGGTAAAACAGGTATAACAGTAATATAAATATGACAGTGAAGGGTAAGGCATAGATGATGTGCAGTGAGTAATCTAGACTGGTCTACTGGGTTAACTACTCTCAAGTCTTTGAAATCAATTTGATGAATCATCGATGTAACTCAATAGTATCCCGTGCGTGCTCGGGATCACGGTCTATGACTCTCGGGCTGAATCCGAGACGTGCCGCAAGGCAGTAAAGGGTAGTAGGTAATGACGAGTGATGTCAGCAGTATCACCCCGGGGCTGGCCTAGCCCATAAGACTGATCAGTAAAGGTATCGAACTGTCGAGTTAGAAGTCAGGTTTCATCATTGATTTCCCCATACCCCCAAGTTATATATGTTCAAGTCAGGTATTAAATAATCTGGAGCTAATGCCAACAAAAGATCAGGCAGGTAAAGGCCTGTCTGGATAGACAACAGGAAATGTCCGTAGGGACAACAGGTCAGGTTTGTTGGCAGTAGTAACAAGATCAGGTAACAGGTAAAGCCATGGTACATCAGGCCAAGTCAGATAGTATATAAGTATCATGTCATGTTAAGAAGTGCACGGTACCATGTCATGTCAAGTAGTAAGTGTATCAAGTCATGTCAGGGGTACACAAAATGTCACGTGGGTGCTCATAATCAAACTAAAATAAGCATGGGTATAAAAAACAAGTATGGGGTACCAATGGAAAAATAAAATGGAATATTGTGATGTGGTATGCAAATAGATACAAATTAAAACATACGGATGCACTGTTATCGATTTGGGTTAAGGTTATCGTTCCAATATTAATTAAACGCACTTTATTAAACATGGAATATTAATATCACATTATAATGCACTAATATAATCTAAGGATGCAATTATCTATATTCTTAAAAGAGATGAGTGCAAAAATGGTATCCGAAACATTATAAAGAACTATCAAATGGTAATGTGGGTTATACAACTAAGCAGTACGTGATATAAATATTGTTATGGATGCCTTGTAATGTAATCTACTATGTAACTATGTTATTTTCATGATCTAGATCTAAAAATGATATAAACGAATGCAGATGGAACATCGAAACGTGATAAAGTACAACATGTGGTATAAGATTTATGCTACAGGTATAATCTATATTTAAATAGGTACAAAATAATTTAAATAGCATGTACCAAGATTAACTTGCCTGATTGGATCACGTGACGGGTGTAAACACAACGTCCGATGCCGGTAAAAGTCTCGATGCACGCTCGTGCGTAAGGATTAGGTCCACGCAATGCAAGAGAATGACTACGCTGGCTGGGAACATCCACTAGGTTGCTCGGATCGTCGGCAGCGACACGGCTCTGGCGATCGTCGGGAAACACGGATCAAGAAAGAGAAAGGGAAAGTAATGAAGAAGAAAGAAGAAGAAGAAGAAGAAGAAGGAGGAGAAGAAGGGGTGCCTTTGGGGTTTGGAACACAGGCGAGGACAGAGAGGGTGACGACGACAATGGGTCTCCAGCGATCACCGGAAAAACGTGAAATCAAGAAAACCAAGAAGAATAAGAAGAAGAAGAAGTAGAAGAAGAAGGTTGTTATGGGTTTCTTGAAGTCGAAACTGTGGGTGATGGATGTAAGGTCAGAGGCGACTACGAAGTGGGGTCGCCGGCGGTGGAGCGACGTCCAAAGAAGAGGTGCAGGTGAGGGTATAAGTGCACGGCGGCGCCCCGGCCATCAATCCGACGCCGGAATGCGGAAACGAAACTTTTCTAAAAACTAGAAACCGGCACCACCACGCACTAAAATCCCGGATCGGGCCATTAACCTACTCCTAGCAAATACGAGAAAGGGTAGAAAGCTATACCGAGCGATCTGTGTCCTTCGGTCTTCGGCCTTCATCCCGATTTCCTCGCGGAATCTCCGGTCTTCACCTCCTCGTTGGAAAGGGCACCACATCGCCGGGTTCTTTTACGGGCTCCCACCTCTGGACCGAGGCAACTCGGACATGAAGTTGGCGAGTCGACGTGTCCAAGGAATGTTGTAGGCAAGTGTAGAGAAGTATGTCTCATGGGGGTTTGAAGTTGCCTTTGGATGGAGGGAAATAATGAACAATGGAGATGAACTTTGGTGTATCAAAGAATGAGATGATAATTTCCCCACTCACAAAATGAATCTCTCTTTCTCCCTAAAGTGGCAGGCCCCTTAAGAAATGGTGGAGAGAAAAATTGCAAGAGAAAAGCAAGTCAAGAAAATGAATTAAAATGGTCACACCATTTCTCATCTAATCTAATCAAAACCCATCACCATAAATGCAAGACAAGTGATGCAAAAGGAATCTCATTATGCTATAACTATCATGATGCCACATATACAAATAACCCCCTCCATAAAAGATAATTTGCACACTTGCAAATAACCCCCTCCATCGGAAAAATCCGGCCGGGAAGGAATAAAGGAAAACTGGCCGGAACGGAATACAAACTGGCAACTTCAGAAAACTGATCCCGTAATAAATTACAGGAAAACCCTGTGACTGTATATACATATCCGCATTTGTATTCCCACTGAATACAAATGCAATGAGACAAAATCTACACTGTACAATACTAGGATCCGGCTTAAACCAAAGCCCGCTAGTATTATCCGTCCGATCATGATCCGTACAATACCGCATGTATGAGATCGAACCCTGCCATATCTCCATACGGCCTCTACAGTGTTTCGCCCCAAACTTGAGAAAACGGTCTGTGGGGGACTCTAAAGACTCGTCAATACTTTGGTTGTGGATTCAACCACTAGCACGTCAGAGGTATTAGCCTATATCTAACGGGCTACCAGGTATTGAACAAAAGGGACGTCGATGAGCGAACTCATCCTGACACCCTACTGAGCCTGTCAGTGACAATATCCGTACAGTCCGGTCTGTTCGTCTATGAGCATCACATGGCGGGCCTAGGGGGTTGGTAAAAGTCAGACCGCCAAAAGCGGTACAAGTCGTGTCGGAGTGTAGCCCAGAACACCCTGAGATACTACTGGAATGCCTACCAGTAAATCTCCTGGTGTAATGGCTCTCCTAGACACAGCGCGACCTCATCCCCAATACCGGAAGAGACGAACACCTGCAGATCCGCTCACTGCCTTTATGTGGCTCGGGACTGTACCCAACTAAAACCTGTTTGCACGTCTTCTTTGAGCGTGGTAGGGTAGTAATCAAAGCACAGTGGGAACTCACACGAGACAAATGACGATCTCAGGTCGATGAACTAACCTGTACACATGTCACCAGGGAACTGCTATCTGACGTCAGGTATAAGACCAACTAGTATGTTCCCGGCGAGTCATGTCCGGTGTACTCATAACCCAATGAGCACCTGTATACATCTTAGGTGAACCAACTGACACCAGTGGCTTGTGAGACCGGCTACCGCCCCTCGTCGGGGTCTCGACTGTATACACTAGTCTACTCTGGAGTATCAATGCCCTGTCTCGAAACTCCCACGACTAGGGACCTTTTAAGGATGTGCTTATAGACCCTAGCTCCCACGTATATGATCGCCCTCATACTGCTGGTAGTCAAGAAAGAATCATAGAGGCTCTATCAACGTGCAATAGTGACCTGTAAGGTCACCTAAAGCAGTACACGATGATAAAGATAAACCAGATAGCATACTATCATCTTGAGTAAGACTGTCCTACCGGTATAGGTCCTCCCTCAATTATTGCAATCACGTGCCTGTGATCCAATAATTGACTCTGAGGGTACTATCTCCAACAATCTCCTACTTGCACTCAAGGCTAATTATTGCGATGTCGCATACTCACAGTCCGTGTGATACCGAACACCCAACTCCTCTACTAGTTAGTCTCACAAAGCTCGTTTACGAAACTATTGCGTTCGAGGAATAGCCTCAGTGAGTGGATCCGCTGTGATGTTTCTTTCTATGTCTCTCTTTATCTCAAGTTCGCGGAGAAACCTATCTCCCGAAATGAGCAATACCTGTCTTAGAATATGTCTGGATA
The DNA here is from genome assembly GCA_030015575.1 of Agapanthus africanus. Classification (NCBI taxonomy): domain Eukaryota; kingdom Viridiplantae; phylum Streptophyta; class Magnoliopsida; order Asparagales; family Amaryllidaceae; genus Agapanthus; species Agapanthus africanus. The sequence continues at coordinate 106,532,769 of CM057338.1, read as the reverse complement.
TCCGATGGGACCTAGCTCATAAATGAACTCCAAATCCAAACTTCTTAGACTGTATCGTCAACTGAACTTAATCAGTATCATGTGCCATGCCTCCCTCAGTATCCGCCTGGACCACCTGTCCAAAATACTGCCCCTCTTCAGAGGGAGAACTATAACTCTGACAGTCACTCTGTCATCCAGGTCACCTTGGAAGTCTGGAATGATAACCGTCCCCCAAAAGAGGCTGTCGTTATCATATCCCTAGAACATCCACTTTTGTTCTAAAACTGCTTCCGAATGTTTCTCCATGATTGGATCAATATCAACTTATTGCACCTAATGCAAAAACAACATCTGGTGTGGTACTTGACATCTCATGATCAACTCAATTGCCTAAGCAAGTGATCTGCCAATCATGCACATCCCTCTTCCCTTTAGTCTGTAAGACACCTTTAGAGAGGGTGACTCCATCAACTGCAGGTACACTACCATGCCAGGAGTCGTCCATTCTAAATACCTTTAGAATGCTGTCTAAGTACCCTGATTGGGACACTTCCCAAATCTAGATCTAAAACCATAGATCCAGTAACCAGAATGTTTGATATAACATCCAATTCCTATGTGGAGAAACCACTGTGTGACAACCAAAATATAACCGACCGTAGTATAGGAATATCACTTCCTACTCTGTGTATGTCATATAAATACCAGGACATCACACCCTACTACCTTCTTAACAGATCCATCCCCTATTCTGATGAAGTCAAACCTACGACTGTCACATCAGAAATAGATGATCTATCTCCGCTGTATCTGCTTTAGTCTATAAATAGACATAAGCTACTTGTCCACCAATGCTTCCGCTGCTCCCACTGACTACGACAACCCTCTGGCAGAGTCATATAGACGTACACTTCTAAAACTAGTTTAGAACAACGCTATACTCATCCTCCTACCGGGTCTCACAGTCTGGAACAACAGCAATGGCAAGTCTGGGTAAACAAGAACCTCCCTGTCACCGTCCTTGAGGATACCGAAGTACCTCTCGAGCGCCTGAGGTTACCCACCATATCTGCGGAGTGGCCAATGGAATGTCAAATCAGATTGAATTTTTAGGTTCTTATCAAATTTTCAGTAATTGTTTGCGGTTCTGGAATCACTTCCAGTTCTAGCATACTCCCACTACTGTTTTCTGAAAAAAAATCCATTTTTATTAAAACTGTGGCGAGTCAAGAACAATATCACTATTGATCTTCTAGATTGTAGAAAGTCAACCCTCGTCATAGCCTGGGTCAACCCACAAACAGCCATTACGGAAACGTGCCTTGAGTTATCCAGAGTCTGGTTTTAAGCATAAGCCGGACAACTCCCCGTACCTTAACATCGTTAAGATATGAACTGTTCTATATCCAATACAGAAATAGAGGCACTGATTTAATTGAACCAGATTCAAATCATGCAGCTGTCTCCAGTGCATGTCAACTAAATGGAAGGAGGCCTATCAGCGTTACTCAACTTAGGAATGCTTCCAATTATGAGTAACCTGAAAGAGAAGCAAGTTCTCTTAATCATTACTATCAACTGAATACCATACACAAATATCTACATCTTCGATCACCTTGAAGAATCCCGATACTTGCAATACCTGGTTCTCTACTTTAATCTTATACTTATAACTTCTCAAAACTCAGACCTTGTATTTCTACGAAACACATGTCTACGAACTAGAGAAGTCACAAGTAAACAGAATATAGTACGAGTACCAGCCCCTCTGTCCTAATGGACACTGGACAATATACAATACTATGTATAAGTCCCCTGAGTCTAATAACTCATTCACTGTGTGTCGTAGGTTGAAAACTGTATTTATGGTTGAGAAGAATTACACCGCTGTTCAATGCTCCTTACCTAACCATCCACTGATATAAGTAAATGTCATAGACATAATTTTAAAAAGGTATATCTCACTCTATAAAAATAGACGTACAGATATATCAATTTGAAATTGGTGCATAACAACGGATATTCAAAACCAAATATATGCCGTCCGGCAAACAACCCAGGTGACTTTATCAAATATCACCAATTACAACGAATCCCGATATAATGAGGATGATCACCTAATTCCCAATAACTTACTCCCACTCATCATCTGTAAAACCATACAGATGTGAGAATCAAACCTGGTAAATACATACCCTAGAGCAAGTGTCTAATTGGGAAATATGTTTTCTTTTAACGGTACACAGTGAAACTGAAACATTGAAATGTTTCGATGGGGTATCCCGGTATTCTTAGTAATGCCTCTTCCATTATCCAGATTCACAACTGTAACCGTATAATTCTTTGTCATCTCTCCAAATCCCTTTATATGTCTTTAGTCATTACCTTCTGTACACCCTCTTAGGCTAAATGGTTTTCTTCCTTCCCTACCATTCGGCACCAGCCTATGGTTTGGAAGAAGACTATCTAACAAGCATAATGGGTGTACTGTCCTAATCCTATGAGCACTCGCAATGCGAGAGAAGGTGAAGATAAAAGACAACCGAATAAACCTTATTCCTATTTCTCCTGAACCAGAATCCATCCCCGAACAGGAACAAGTTCCTTTCGAGTTCGTATATAACCATACGATGGAGTATCCAATAAACTGTGGATCTTCGTAGTGATACGGAGTGTCCTGGAGAAAATACAAAGGTGAAGTGGGAGTGGTAATGAAATACTTGGTTTGGTCATGAATAGCAGTCGCAATTTACTTCGCCCTCTTACTAATCCCTTGATATGTCTTTACTTAATACCTTCTGCACACCATCGTTTGGTTTTCTTCATTCCTCACCGTTCGGCACCAGCCTATGGTTTGGAAGAAGACTATCCAATTTGCGTAATTGGTGTACTGTCCTAATCCAAGGAGCACTCGCAACCTGAGAGAAGGTAAAAGGAAAAGACAACTGAATAGTCCTATTCGTTTTCTCCAGAACTGGAAACCATCCTCGAATAAATTCCTTCGAGTTCGTATATAACCATACGATGGTTTTGTCCAATGGAAGTGGACGTTCGTAGTAATATGGGGTGTCCTGGAAAAAAGGGTAAAAGTAGGAGTGGCAATGAGGTATGCAACTCTGACAATCCAAAAGTCAGTGTTTTAAGAAGGTTCGGTTAATCTTGTTCACTGAGTCATAGTCAAAGGTCGGGTCATGGTCGCTGCCAAAGAGAGAGAGAAAAGAAACACTCAGCGTGCACTCTAACCTAGATCAGAATGGTTATCACTTTATCTAATCAGGAAACCTCCCACTGTACCGTCAAATTCTCCTCCAAACCTGAAAGAAGAATTAGTCGGGATCACCCGAGGAGTAAACCAACTCATCAGTGGGAATCGGGATCCAACTATCATCGCATGATAACGTGACGGAATCCGCTCACGTTATCACACTCCAGAAGGTATGCGCATATCTGGCAAGTTTCAGTTTCTTTAGAAACCCCCGATGTGATTTTTGCCCCATGCTTTTATGACCTTGACTTTGGCCAACATATCATAAGTCACATGTCAAGTTCTACCCGTCATTCTCCAGGTAACCCACCCGTACCTACCCTTGACTTTGGCCAACATGGCAGTACGACTGTCCCAAACCAACGCATTTATCTATGCTGCATATGAATACCCAATAGCTACCAATCACTGTGCCTTGACTTTGGCCAACATACACATCTTGAATACTTATTGACTATCCATATGAAACGACGGAGGGCTACGAATGGTTTCTAGCGAAAAACTTTAACGTAATGAACTTGATATCGTTGAAGGAACTGGATAGCTTTTATAAAAATATAGTGACAAAAACCTTTGCTAAAGAGGTCACTCCCGGTGAAGGGATCTCGGCTCTTTCCCCGTAGAATGAGGTGCAGGATATTCCAACTGAATACCATGATGCAAAGCAAAAAGCAATCGGCTATAGTGAAGTTATTGCCCTGACCAAACTTCTGTCCAAGGGGTCACTCCCGCTGAAGGGATCTCGGCCTTTGCCTCGTCGACTGAGGAGCTGGATATTCATAACCGAATACCACTGTGCAAAACAAAAGAGAACGCCCTTGCAATAACAGCTTTTTGAAAAGTGTTCCAACAACATCAGAATAGGTTTGTTTAGCTTGCATTAATCCGAATCAATGCAGTCCCATCAATTGATCACACCAATAAAGAACGAAAATAATGATGTACGTATATGCCACCCGCATTCGCCACTGGGTCCCATCATCACCCGTTAGGTTACTTAACTAACGACAGAGCGGGGGCTGGACTAGCGCGGGTACAAAACATATACAACATCTACTAGTATATATATCAATATATAATATTCGCTCAAGGCGTGATAAAATGCAACATCACATAAATGTAATAAGCATCACAGAACAATACAGATATCTGGGATCCCCGGGTTTCATAGACCCGCTACTGAAACTCGACGTTCCCCTGGTCGTGTGGATAGCCTGTGCAATGAAATCCTAGACCCCTACGGGCGCGGCAAGTTACCCGCCAAAACCTGAAGCGAGGAAGCCCCCTTCAACAACGTGAATGGACCACCCGGCACTTCACGGAATCCGGTAACTTGAGCACCCCTCCTTGGGTCAACCTGTACCCCCTATGAGTGCGGCGAATAGCCCGCCAATTCTAGAGTAAAGCCCCCTCCGTCTCAAAGCCATGAGATGCGGGCTCGTTGCCCTCTAGAACCCGGCTATCTGTACACCCCACCTTGGGGTAATCCTAGTACAGAAAGTAAAATATACAACGGGTACATCGACCTCAGCCCGGTCGTGCCCCAAAAGAATAATATACAAACAGGCAGTGACGGCAGTCCACATGTCGGACGCTCGCCCCGCAATATCAAATATACATATAAAGTGAAACTGTACTACCATTGCATCCAGGCTATCCCCCACGACCAATCCGCAATATCACAGCACAACACAGAACATCAACGTGAATGTCACGTTCGCAAATCCGTCTAAAAGGGCTATAGCAGATAGACAGGATTTACCGATCAAGTGACATTCACGGTCGCAGATATAATGTAAATACTGTGAACTAACATGTTTAAAATTTTTGATCGACTGAATTTCCCGAAGTGGGCCCCAAGCACAACTGTAGCACTCAAAAACATCTGAGCCCAAAAATAATATACCAGAAACCCTATTTCCATGTCAGTAAACCACAGTAGCAATTTGGTGCGGTTTGGCAACAAAACGGCGGCGGTTCCGCGGCCAAAACGTGGTTTTGGCCGCTGAACCGCCGTGCTACAGTAACATCAGCGTACCAAATTTTCACAGAATTCATAAAAAAAACCTGCACGTAATTGTCCAATGTACCAAATAATTTTTAGAGCAAGGAAAAATTCAACAGAAAGTGCGACATGGAAATATGGTTTTTGGAAAATCCGATCGATCGAACTTGTAAACACGTTAGAGCAAGCTAGACTAGGTTAATGGCCTGGCTCTGATACCAGTGTAAGTGCACGGCGGCGCCCCGGCCATCAATCCGACGCCGGAATGCGGAAACGAAACTTTTCTAAAAACTAGAAACTGGCACCTCCGCGCACTAAAATCCGGGACCGGGCCATTAACCTACTCCTAGCAAATACGAGAAAGGGTAGAAATCTATACAGAGCGATCCGTGTCCTTCGGTCTTCGTCCTCCGTCCCGATTTCCTCGCGGAATCTCCGGTCTTCACCTCCTCGTCGGAAAGGGCACCATGTCGCCGGGTTCTTTTACGGGCTCCCACCTCTGGACCGAGACAACTCGGGCATGAAGTTGGCGAGTCGACGTGTCCAAGGAATGCTGTAGGCAAGTGTAGAGAAGTATGTCTCATGGGGGTTTGAAGTTGCCTTTGGATGGAGGGAAATAATGAACAATGGAGATGAACTTTGGTGTATCAAAGAATGAGATGATAATTTCCCCACTCACAAAATGAATCTCTCTTTCTCCCTAAAGTGGCCGGCCCCTTAAGAAATGGTGGAGAGAAAAATTGCAAGAGAAAAGCAAGTCAAGAAAATGAATTAAAATGGTCACACCATTTCTCATCTAATCTAATCAAAACCCATCACCATAAATGCAAGACAAGTGATGCAAAAGGAATCTCATTATGCTATAACCATCATGATGCCACATATACAAATAACCCCCTCCATAAAAGATAATTTGCACACTTGCAAATAACCCCCTCCATCGGAAAAATCCGGCAGGGAAGGAATAAAGGAAAACTGGCCGGAACGGAATACAAACTGGCAACTTCAGAAAACTGATCCCGTAATAAATTACAGGAAAACCCCGCGACAGTATATACATACCCGCATTTGTATTCCCGCTGAATACAAATGCAATGAGACAAAATCTACACTGTACAATACTAAGATCCGGCTTAAACCAAAGTCCGCTAGTATTATCCGTCCGATCATAATCCGTGCAATACCGCACGTATGAGATCGAACCCTGCCATATCTCCATACGGCCTCTACAGCGTTTCGCCCGAAACTTGAGAAAACGGTCTGTGGGGGACTCTAAAGACTCGTCAATACTTTGGTTGTGGATTCAACCACTAGCACATCAGAGGTATTAGCCTATACCTAACGGGCTACCAGGTATTGACCAAAAGGGACGTCGATGAGCGAACTCATCCTGACACCCTACTGAGCCTGTCAGTGACAATATCCGTACAGTCTGGTCCGTTCGTCTATGAGCATCGCATGGCGGGCCTAGGGGGTTGGTAAAAGTCAGACCCCCAAAAGTGGTACAAGTCGTGTCGGAGTATAGCCCAGAACACCCTGAGATACTACTGAAATGCCTACCAGTAAATCTCCTGCCTCGGCCGAGGGCTTTGTGTAATGGCTCTCCTAGACACAGCGCGACCTCACCCCCAATACCGGGAGAGACGAACCCCTGCAGATCCTCTCACTGCCTCCATGTGGCTCGGGACTGTACCCAACTAAAACTTGTTTGCACGTCTCCTTTGAGCGTGGTAGGGTAGTAATCAAAGCACAGTGGGAACTCACACGAGACAAATGACGATCTCAGGTCGATGAACTAACCTGTACACATGTCACCAGGGAACTGCTATCTGACGTCAGGTATAAGACCAACTAGCATGTTCCCGGCGAGTCCTGTCCGGTGTACTCATAACCCAATGAGCACCTGTATACATCTTAGGTGAACCAACTGACACTAGTGGCTTATGAGACCGGCCACCGCCCCTCGTCGGGGTCTCGATTGTATACACTAGTCTACTCTCTGGAGTATCGATGCCCTATCTCGAAACTCCCACGACTAGGGACCTTTTAAGGATGTGCTTATAGACCCCAGCTCCCACGTATATGATCGTCCTCATACTGCTGGTAGTCAAGCAAGAATCCTAGGGGCTCTATCAACGTGCAATAGTGACCTGTAAGGTCACCTAAACCAGTACACGATGATAAAGATAAACCAGATAGCATACTATGATCTTGAGTAAGACTGTCCTACCGGTATAGGTACTCCCTCAATCATTGCAATCACGTACCTGTGATCCAATAATTGACTCTGAGGGCACTATCTCCAACAGAGGGTTGTTAGGGTTGTCTAGGGTCTGAGAGTTGCAGGGTTCTGTGCAGGGGAGAGAGAGCTTGGGAAGGAGGAGAGAGGGGAGAAAAGAAGATGGAGAACACAACGGCGAAGCAACGTCGGTGATGGCGATGAGATGCACGCGAGACTAGGGCATCGGGCGTGGGTTAGGTTTATGGTTCGTGAAAGGTTTGCAGGGTTGGTCGAGAAAGGAGAGAAGGTGATGTAGGCGAGGAGGATGAGAGAGGTCGAGGTGATCGAGGCGGTGCTGGTGATGGGGAGAGTCGACGACGGCGAGGGTGGAAGAGAGCCGGCGAGATGGGTTCGAGGATGGGTTGAGGCGTCGGTGGTGGAGGCTGTGTGAATGAGGGTGAGGAAGTGGAGGCGAGGGTGTTAATGACGAGGGGATGAAGCGAGGGTGGAGGCGGCGGCGAGGCGACGATGGTTGCAGGCATGGGTTCTCGCGAGCGGCGGGAAAATTTGAGAAGAAGAGGGAGAGAGAGAGGGAGACGTGTATGGGGTTTAATTAATAGGAAAAGGAATAAGATTATTATATATAGATGCAGAGAGAGAGAGGTAGAGAGAGAGATAGGAATGGAGAGAGAGAGAGATAGGCAGGGAAAGAGAGAGAAACAGTGAGAGAGAAAGAGAGAGAGGGAAAGAGATAGGCAGAGGAGAGAGATCAAGAGGAGAGAGAAAAGAACAAGAGGAGAGATAAATTCGTCGTTTAATGTTAGGATTTTAATTTTAAAAAGTATTTTTTAGTTATTTGAATTTGTTAAGCAGTTAAAATTATTTTAAATATAATATTAATAAAATTTGATTTTTTGGCAAATACAAATCTACTCCAAAATACGCCCAGGTCGGGTGTAAAAATTTATATTTAAAATACAAAAAATATATGCGACGACCAAATTTCAAAATAAATGCTCAGGTAACGAAAATGCATACCCCCAAGATTGGATGCACGTACGTGCGCATGGCCATCCAAACACGTCCGTTTCACTGAACGGGATGAGAACAAGATGCGTGGATGCTACCACGGGGTTAGGGGTATCATGCAGGCTTTGAAGTGCAATTTTAAATTATTTTACATGACCTAAAATGTTATATGGTAAAAGATGCAATGCCAGATAAAAATGCCAGTATGCAGTATACATGAGATGCACGTGTCTATGTAACAAGTCAGGGTAATCTATAAATATGAATCAAACAGGCTCAAGCAAGCTGGTCGGGTCGAATGCAATGTAAAATGTGAAATACCATTCGCACCCAAAACCCGTTAAATCAAGAAAATACCACAGATAAGTAAATACGGGAACTGGAATTGGTATAAATGAACTCGGTTGTTACAGGGTATTTACTTTTGCTGTGACTACTTTAAGTATTTAATTAGCGCTTTAATTACAAGAAGGAGCTTGTAGCTCATTGGTAATACCTTGCACTGCTGAACCAAGCCACCAGAGTTCAAATCCCATACCCCACATTATTTTTAATATTATTTTGTTTTGAATTTTTAGAATACCAAGAGTTTACACGTGCATATCTCAAAAAAAACCCACTACCCATGAAAAGTTAAATACACCAGCGAGTAGATGGACCGCCGGGGGACCCAACGGTGGCCTGACTCGGCCGGACTCGGGCCGGCGCCGCCGACCAGACTCGGCAGGACCGCCGAGTCCCCAACACCAAAGTGGTGCCTCTTGGCCTCCCCTACCCCCCTGCACATTTCAATTAATCAGATCGGTTCCAGAGACACAATAAAACCCCATTTACTCCACTTTTAATACATTTTAATATATTTTATTACATTTTTTTCAATTAAACTCTTCATCTATCCTAACCCTAGTAAATACGTAGCGGCCTCGTCGCGTCCTCTGCCCGTATACTGGGAAGCGGGGCGTGACAGGTTTTGTTGGTGGCCCATGCAGGTCAGAGCTGTATGAAACTCTATCATGCAGTTCTGTTCTGCGTGAACAACCTAAGCAATATAACACAAGAACCAACAGCTAAAACATTCTTTACAATTCATGTTTCTTGAATCTTATCATCTCAAATATTTTGAATCTGTCCTAACCTAAATTTTTCTTCAAGGTTATGGATTCCCCAAACAACACAAGCACGAACTTCAACAACACTCCACCACCACTAACAATCATACCTACTGTTCCTGCTCCACCCACCGAGCAAACAGTTCTGCTTGAAGCGATCCGCAGCCTCCTTGAGGGACAGCAGCAGCTCTTGAATCGTCCCAAGACTGAAGCACCTAGGGTAAAGCAATTCAGGGCTTTACACCCCAAACAGTTCTCCGGAAAGGGAAGCCCACTAGAAGCCGAAGAATGGGCACAAAGTATAGAGGATGATCTGGCAGCAGCACAAGTGCCATAAATAGCTTGGGTCCGTGTTGCAAAACTGCAGCTCACGGACAATGTACGAAATTGGTGGAAGGCGGAAGAAAGCCGTCTTGATCAACCCATTGAATGGAAGACTTTCCGCGATATGTTCGACGCGAAGTACTTCCCTGAGACTGTCAGGTTCGACATGGAACAACAGTTCATACATCTGCAACAAGGTTCGATATGGACCAAGTCGGTAGATGAGTATGACGCTGAGTTCACCATACTCAGTCGGTAAGATATGTCTCAATAATTCGATTTTTCAATATATCACATATTATACAGCTAGCACGATACTTTAACAGATTTGCGGCACACTTGATACCGACGGACGAGATCAGAGCCCGTCGATTTCAACAGGGTTTGGATTCGGAGATCCAGGCTGCACTAGCCACAGGAGATTTTCCGACTCATGAATCGGCTCTGAAAACTACCCACCGTTAAGAAGCGGTGATAAAGGCGAGGGGCAGACCTCAGTCTGCAGAAGTTAAGTGCCATGTCAACCAGATGATAGGAGGAGCCTCGTCCAGGCCACCTTTTGTGCCAAGGAGACCAGGAATACCAAACAACAGGCCCAACCCAGCCTTTTGTAACTACTGCAAGAGAAATGGGCATCTGGCGAAAGATTGCCGGCGTGCGAACAATCTTTTCTTGATCTGCTGCTTAGCTGCTCATGATATTGGGTCTTGTCCTTATAGACAAAATCCAATTGCTGCACCCAGGCCAGCAAACACTTATCCACAGCGTCCAGCCATCTAAGCACCTGCTCCATGACTTGCACTACCTGCACCACCTAGAGGACCACAAGCTGCACCACCTCCTCGTCAGTTCCATCAAGCTTAAAGGAACGTTATGAGAAATTATCCTCATGCCAAGAGGAATGTACCAAGGCGTCAGGCTTTCACGATGACCGTGAAAGATCCTGAGGCCACTGGCCAAGTTATCACTGGTAAACCTTTCTTTCTCAAACTTTCTTTCAGTCTTGCTATTTATCTACATACATTTCCCTATACCTAAAACAAATCCCACATACCTTAGGTACAATCTTAGTATCCTCAATACCTGCACTAGCACTGTTTGATACTGGAGCATCTCACTGCTTTATGTCGCAACGGTTCGTCCGAACCCATGCGATTCCAGTCTCACCGCTTGTATCCAGCTGGAATGTCAGTTCGGGAAATGGCGTTCTAAAGGCAACAATGGGATACAGTTTGTGTCCAGTAGTCGTCTGCAGCAGAGAATTTTATGCTGACTTCAAAGTGCTGGACACACCGAACTTTGATGTGGTTCTAGGTATGGATTGGCTTGGAACTTTTTATGCTACCATCGACTGTCATCAAAGGAGGGTAGTATTCGAGATTCCAGACCATCCGGTCTTCTATTTCAAAAGCGGAGACCGTACCCTGGAGCCAAGCACCTACAAAGCGAAGCCAAGGGAAGCAATAGTTGCAGCAACTCAAGCGGAGGAAGAATCAAGGCCAAATGTGGTTCGAGAGTTCGACGACGTGTTTTCTGACGATATATCAGATTTGTCTCCCGATCGAGCTCTTAAATTCAGCATTGATTTAGTACCAGGAGCACAACTGGTGATCAAAGCACCTTATCGATTAAGTCCGAAAGGTTTGAAGGAAGTCCGAACACAGTTGGATGAATTACTGGCGAAAGGATGGATTCGTCCCAGCACTTCAAGTTGGGGATCACCTGTACTACTTGTGAAGAAGAAGGAATGTTCATACAGAATGTGCATCGATTATAGAGCCTTGAACGAAGTAACGATAAAGAATAAGTATCCACTCCCGCGTATCAACGATTTATTCGATCAGCTAAGTGGATCTTGTGTTTTCTCTAAATTAGATCTTTGTTCAGGTTATTATCAGGTGAAGGTCAAGGAAGCTGATATTCATAAAACGGCTTTCAGAACTCGCTATAGACATTATGAATTTCTAGTGATTCCATTTGGAGTGACCAATGCACCAGCAATATTCATGAACCTAATGAACCAAGTTTTCCGGGAGTACTTAGACAGGTTTGTTGTCATCTTCATCGACGACATCCTGGTGTATTCTAAGAGTCGGAAAGAACATGCTGAGCACCTACAAATTGTCCTGGAAACTCTACGACACCATCAATTATATGCCAAGTACAACAAATGTGAGTTTTGGCTAAATCAAGTTGGTTTTCGTAGACATATCGTATCAGGCGAAGGAATCTCTGTGGATCCAGTGAAAGTTGCAGCAGTAAGTGAATGGCCGACACCAAAGTCAGTGAAGGACATTCGGAGTTTCTTGGGTTTAGCTGGATATTATAGAAGGTTCATTGAAGGCTTTTCAAAGATAGCAACACCCCTGACAAAGCTCATACGTAAAGATGAAGAATTTGTGTGGTCAGAAGCATGCGAACAAGCTTTCATAAAACTCAAATCAAGGTTGACATCAGCGCCTATTCTCTTCATACCAGATCAATCTGGAGGATTCGAAGTGCATTGCGATGCATTCGGTAAAGGATTAGGATGTGTTCTACATCAGCACGGTAAAGTTGTGGCTTATGCTTCAAGACAGCTGAAGAATCATGAGTGAAATTATCCGACGCATGATATGGAGTTGGCAGCCGTCATCTTTGCTCTCAAGATTTGGTGCTATTATCTTCTTGGTGAACGAGTGAACATTTACACAGATCACAAGAGTCTGAAATATGTGTTTACTCAGAAGGAACTTAATACACGGCAGAGACGATGGTTAGAACTCATGGCGGACTTTGACATCAACCTGCAATATCACCCAGGGAAGGTGAATGTGGTTCCAGATGCTCTTAGTCGTCAACCATTAGCAATGCATCTCACCGCTCAGTGGAAGCTTCAACAAGACTTGCATCAGATGGAGATTGAAGTAGTCATGCCAGGTAATGCTTCAAGTTTGATGAATTTACGAGTTCAATCAACAATTATCAATCAGATCAAAGCAGCTCAAGCAAGTGATACTAAGTTGCAAAAGATCAGAGAACAAGTGGAGAATGGACTCAGAACAGACTTCATCATCCATGAAGACGGATCTTTGAGATACTGCAGCAGATTATGTGTACCAAAAGGTCCTGTTCGGGAAGAGTTAATGAAAGAAACTCACAACTCTCCCTACTCAGTACACCCTGGAGGTACAAAGATATACAAGGATCTACGTCAGAATTACTAATGACATGGAATGAAGCGTGAAGTAGACAGAAGCGTCGCTAAATGGTTGGTGTGTCAGCAAGTAAAGGCTGAACATCACAGGACAGCTGGATCACTTCAACCGTTACCAATCCCAGAATGGAAGTGGAAACACATCACGATGGATTTTGTGACTGCTCTTCCTCGCAACATAAAAGGTAACGATGCGGTATGGATCATTGTGGATCGACTCACAAAGTCGGCTTACTTCATCCCATTCCGAGTTGACCAATCTACTGAGACATTAGCAAAGAAGTATATGGAGGTAATAATCTACTTAAGATTACTCTTTAAATATGTATCATTCCAGATACCCATGAACTCATACAGGAAATTGTGAGACTTCATGGAGTACCGGTCTGCATTGTCTCCAATCATGACACCAGGTTCCGATCGCAATTTTGGCAGAGTCTGTAAGCAAGTTTAGGAACAAGTCTGAACTTCAGCACGGCTTATCATCCACAAACAGATTGTCAGTCTGAGCGAACTATTCAGATCTTGGAGGATATGCTCAGAGCATGTATGTTAGACTTCAAAGGATCGTGGGAAGATCACCTACATCTTGTGGAGTTTTCGTACAACAATAGCTACCAAGCAAGCATAGGTATGGCACCTTTTGCAACACTGTATGGAAGGAAGTGTCAATCACCATTAAGTTGGGACGACATCGGAGATAGGGAACTTCTTAGACCTGAGATGATAGTAGCGACTGTTGATGTGGTTCGTACTATCATAGAAAGAATGTGCATAGCCTAAGATCGACAGAAGCATTGGGCTGATGCAAAGAGACGTCACTTGGAGTTCCGGCCAGGAGATCACGTATTCTTAAAGATATCTCCGAAACGCAGAGTGATCCGATTTGAAAGACGGGGAAAGCTAAGTCCGAGATACATTGGACCGTTCGACATACTCGAACGAGTCGGTGAAGTGGCATACCGCTTAGCGCTTCCACCTTCATTAGAAGGAGTGCATAATGTGTTCCACATATCCCAACTCAAAAGGTATGTGAGTGACCCCAGCCATGTCCTCGATCATTCCGAGCTCACTATACAATCTGACTTATCTTGTGAGCAACAACATGTGGAGATCCTGAACAGGAAAGTGAAGACACTTCGGAACAAGGAAGTTAACTTGGTTCGAGTAATGTGGAGAAAAGACACTCCAGGAGAGTCCACTTAGGAAAAGGAAGATTGTTCCCCGCCGAATACAGCGACGTGACCGCGCAGGTCCGTCTTGCCTGAAATTCGGGGCAGATGCTAATTGGTGCTATCCGTCCACCTCTCCGAAGATGCCAAGTTGATTTATGGCACCATGTATCGAAGGTTTAAACGGATGCGACCGATGTAGCAGACTTCGTCAGATTCCCCCTCGTTTGAGGGCTTTTTGATTGTGAGGACGCTCTTCCCTGCAGGCGCAAGCCCCTGCAGTTAATTACGCTACCGCATCGCGGTAACAACTTTCTCCTTCTCCAGATGGTCACTTCGTGTCGTGGGTATTTGTTTTGTGTTTGGTTGCCCGTGGATTGTATACGGAGACTCAGTTATGTTGTCGCCCGTATGACGTGGATTAGTCAAAATCCGTATCTTTCTTAAATTTGGGTTTGGGGGGTTGTGTTTAAGGGTACATTAGCCTTATTTGAGGCTAAGATCAACTTAAACGTTTGTTAAGGACACGTTAGTCTAATTTTAGACTAAGATCAACTTAACTGGATCGTTTAGATCCGACAAGAAAGCAATTGGGCTCTATTGTTTAGTTTAATGACATTGCGGTCGATAATTAGTTTAAGGACATTACGGTCCATCGTTAGTTTAAAGACATCGCGGTCGAGGTTAAGGACATCATAGTCCATGAGTTTAAGGACCCCACAGTCCGATGTTAGTTTTAAGACATCACGGTCGAGGTTAAGGACATCATAGTCCGTGAGTTTAAGGACCTCACAGTCCGATATTAGTTTTAAGACATCATGGTCAAGGTTAAGGACATCATAGTCCGTGGATTTAAGGACTCCACAGTCCGATATTAGTTTTAAGACATCACGGTCGAGGTTAAGGACATCACAGTTCATGATTTTAAGGACCTCACAGTCCGATATTAGTTTTAAGACATCACGGTTAAGGTTAAGGACATCATAGTCCGTGGATTTAAGGACTCCACAGTCCGATGTTAGTTTTAAGACATCACGATCGAGGTTAAGGACATCATAGTCCATGAGTTTAAGGACCCCACAGCGGATCCTGGTCCTCGCAGAGCACGGCAGTGAACCCGTGTGAAGCATCCAGAGTGGAGCCTGGTCCTCGCCGAACACGGAAGTGAACACGTGGGAAGCATCCAGAGCAAACAACGGACTGTGGAGTCCTTAAATCCACGGACTATGATGTCCTTAACCTCGACCGTGATGTCTTAAAACTAACATCGGACTGTGAGGTCCTTAAACTCTCGGACTATGATGTCCTTAACCTCAACCGTGGCGTCTTAAAACTAACAATAGACCGTAATGTCCTTAAACTAATTTTACCTTGGTTCAAGGGTACATCTCTTCACTCCTTTGATATTTTTCGTTGTAATTCCTCAACATCTTCAAAGAGGTGACGGGTCCCGACAACCACACATTTCACGGACTGTGGGGTCCTTAAATCCACGGACTATGATGTCCTTAACCTCGACCGTGATGTCTTAAAACTAACATCGGACTGTGAGGTCCTTAAACTCATGGACTATGATGTCCTTAACCTCGACCGCGATGTCTTAAAACTAATATCGGATTGTGAGGTCCTTAAACTCATGGACTATGATGTCCTTAACCTCGACCGCGATGTCTTAAAACTAATATCGGACTGTGAGTTCCTTAAACTCATGGACTATGATGTCCTTACCCTCGACCGTAATGTCTTAAAACTAATATCGGACTGTGGAGTCCTTAAATCCACGGACTATGATGTCCTTAACCTTGATCGTGATGTCTTAAAACTAACATTGGACTGTGGAGTCCTTAAATCCACGGACTATGATGTCCTTAACCTCGACTAAGATGTCTTAAAACTAACATTGGACTATAAGGTCCTTAAACTCATAGACTATGATGTCCTTAACCTCGACCGTGATGTCTAAAAACTAACGACGGACTGCCGAGTCCTTAAATCCACAGACTATGATGTCCTTAACCTCGACCGTGATGTCTTAAAACTAACGACGGACCATGGAGTCCTTAAAATCCACGGACTATGATTCCTTTAACCTCGACCGCGATGTCTTTAAACTACGGTATCCTTGAAAACGCCCAGAGCGGATCCTGGTCCTCGCCAAACACGACAGTGAACCCGTAGGAAGCATCCAGAGCAACCCTTAACTCCGTGAAATGCGGATAAGGACAACTTCACCCATCACTTGCGGGTCCTCACGACTCGTAAGGAAGTAAATTCTCTTGTGAGATCCTTACGACTTTCAAAAGAAAACGCCCTTAGAAATCCTCATGATTCTTAAGGAGAAATTACACCTACGGGATCCTCTCGACCGGTAGGGAGAAAATTCTTTATGAAACCCTCACGGCTCATTAAGTTGAAAAGTCTTAGGTGACAGGTTCTAACCCTGTCTTCTAAGTCGCCACCACCCTACAAAGAATCCAAGATGGATAGCTATATGCTACCTACAGATCGCACTTGCTAAAATCACATGGCAACAACACAGAAAGAAAAAAGAAAGCAGAGAGATGACACAAGACATTGCAAAGAACGTGTATCTTTTATTCATGAAAGCGATTGGGTACAAAATACACCATATGAAAGAATAAAAGAACAAATACATTTCATTCGAAATTACAAATGGTACAAAAATTTTATTGAGAAGAAAGCGCTTCCAATAATCCAGTCAGCCGCTCGCACACTTCCCTCAGCCCCTCTTCCTGATCAGCTGCCGCGGCCAACTCCGCTTCGACCTGGGCTCGCTGCTGCAAGTAAAACGAGAGTTGTTCTTCGACGGCCCGCTGAGCTGCTTCACGATCTCGTGCATCCCGCTCGACGACGTCGAACTTCTGCCTCAATGTTAACCCATCAGAGATACATCGCAGAAGACCTTCGAAAATAACTTTTAACTGGGCAGCGTTAGCGTCGTTAAGATCTAAGCCAAAGCCGAAGGGATCGTCGAGCTTGGCAAATTTTTCGTCCCATTGCGATAGAATCTCCGGTCGAAGAAAACGGGTAATGAAGTCTGCGAAACCAACTCCCCGGCCTCCGGATTCCAAGAAAAGACTCTCGTACATATTCAGCACCTTTATCAGACTCAGAAACTGGTGCTGAATAGCGTTCTCTGGCGTTAGGTCCATCACCAATGGCTTGGTGGCAAAAACGTATTCATCCGGAGGAAGCAGCTCCTCATAGTGCTCCCCCCTCACCGGCAGACCGGAAATCTCAGCAAATTCTTCTAGAGAGATGAAAACTTCTCTGTCCATTAGAAGAAAGGTATGGGTTGGGATATTCCATTGCTCCACAAACGCCTTAATCCACCATGTCGGAGGAGCAGAATACTGGAACAGCGAGGCGTAAACCGCAGGGTTGTTCCCCTCCGAACGGCGGCGCACAAGACTGCGAAGTCCTGGCGCTGAGATTCGGGGCAGATGCTATTTGGTTTTATCCGTCTACCTCTCCGAAGATGCCAGGTTGATTTATGGCACCGTGTATCGGAGGTTTAGACGGATGCGGCCGATGTAGCAGACTTTGTCAGATTCCCCCTCGCTTGAGGGGTTTTTGATTGTGGGGACGCTCTTCCCTGCAGGCGCAAGCCCCTGCAGTTAATTACGCTACCGCATCGCGGTAACAACTTTCTCCTTCTCCAGAATTTCACTTCGTGTCGTGGGTGTTTGTTTTGTTTGTGGTTGCCCGTGGATTGTATACGGAGACTGAGTAATACCGTCGCCCGTAGGACGTGGATTAGTCCAAATCCGTATTTACTTAGATTTGGGTTTGGTGTTTTTAGTTTAAGGATACATTAGTCGCGTTGCGACTAAGATCAACTTAAACATTCGTCAAGGATACGTTAGTCCTGTTTTGGACTAAGATCAACCTGACGTGGTGATTCATTTAATTTATGGCCATCGGGACTCATCACCTCTCTAACATCGTTGAAGGATTACAACGATAGGTGTCAGAGAAGCTCAGAGATGTACCCTTGAACCAAAGCTGATTGAGGGTTTTATAGTCCATTTAAGTGTTTAAGGATACGTTAGCCGTGTTTGGGGCTAAGATCAACTTAAACGGGATCGTTTAGATCCGGCAAAAGAGCAATTGGCTCTATTGTTCCAGTTTAGGGACGTAGTGGTCCATTATTAGTTTAGGGACGTCTCGGTCCGATACCAGTTTAAGGACGTAGTGGTCCATTATTAGTTTAGGGACGTCTCGGTCCGATACCAGTTTAAGGACGTAGTGGTCCATTATTAGTTTAGGGACGTTTCGGTCCGATGCCAGTTTAGGGACGTAGTGGTCCATTATTAGTTTAAGGACATTTCGGTCCAACGCCAGTTTAGGGACGTGGTGGTCCATCATTAGTTTAGGGACATTTCGGTCCGATGCCAGTTTAGAGACGTAGTGGTCCATCATTAGTTTAAGGACGTCTCGGTCCAATATTAGTTTAAGGACGTCTCGGTCCGATATTAGTTTAAGGACGTCTCGGTCCACGAGTTTAAGGACCCCGCAGTCCATAGCGATGTGTGGTCGTTGGGACCCGTCACCTCTTTGACGTCGTTGAGGAATTACAACGATGGATGTCAAAGAAGTTCGGAGATGTACCCTCGAACCGGATGTAGATTGATTTAGGAGAGCCATTTTGCTCAGTCAATTTAATTTAAGGACTTATGGCCACGATTGGGCTAAGTCTAGTTGAAAATGTCCAACATTTTATTTGCTTTTGCATTGCATTTCTTTTTATTTTTATTTGGGCTTTACCCAGAAAGGATGCAAAGCATCAATTTGTTTTGGGCTCTGCCCCTTTTTATTGTATTGCAATTTAATTTGGCCTACTAGGCCCCTCTGATTTGGGGCTGGCCCTTCAGTAAAATGCATTGCATTTGTCAGGCGCTTTGCGCCAATCACTGAGCGCAAGCGCTTGTGGTGAGGACACGTGTCATGCTCTGGTGGGCGCAAGCGCAACAGCGCAGTGCGCTGCGCTAGTGCGCTGTGCTGTTGCGCTGCTGACACGTGGCGCGCTCTGGTGAGTTGCGCCCGTTCCAGAGAGCGAAGCTCTATTTCAAGGCGCGTAGCGCAAGTTGTTCTGCAGCTGACACGTGGCGCGCTCTGGTGAGTTGCGCCAGTTCCAGAGAGCAAAGCTCTATTTCAAGGCGCGTAGCGCAAGTTGTTCTGCAGCTGACACGTGGCGCGCTCTGGTGAGTTGCGCCAGTTCCAGAGAGCAAAGCTCTATTTCAAGGCGCGTAGCGCAAGTTGTTCTGCAGCTAACACGTGGCGTTCTCTCAGGAGCGGAACAGTGCAGTTTGGAAGTGCAAAGCACTAAGAATCTTTTTAGATTCCAGAACAGAAGTGCAAAGCACTATTTGTTTTCTTTGATCTAATTAGGATCAAAGAAAAATGAGTTTTTCTCTTTATTTCAAGAACCAGAGGTTCATAAAAGTGCAAAGCACTATTTTTTTATTTTATTTTATTTTGTTTTAAAGAACCAGTGGTTCATACGAGTTGAAAGCACTATTTTTATTTATTTTTATTTTCTTCTTTGTTTTAAAGAACCAGTGGTTCATACGAGTGCAAAGCACTATTTTTATTTATTTTTATTTTCTTTTTTGTTTTAAAGAACCAGTGGTTCATACGAGTGCAAAGCACTATTTTTATTTATTTTTATTTTCTTCTTTGTTTTAAAGAACCAGTGGTTTATACGAGTGCAAAGCACTATTTTTATTTATTTTTATTTTCTTTTTTGTTTTAAAGAACCAGTGGTTCATACGAGTGCAAAGCACTATTTATTATATGAAGATCATTAATCAATGATTTATCAAAAGAGATTTCTTTTCTCTCGTGAAGGTTTTTACCTTCTTCTTGAAATTTTTCTCAGAGTTCTCTCTGTTTGAAGCTCTTGATTTTTTTTTTCAAGAAATGTTGATGCATTCTCTTCTCTTCTCTTCTTGGCTCCTATTTATAGGAGAAGGAAAAGAATCAATTTGTTTAGCAAATCTCTCATTGAAAGATTTGATTTGATCGTTGAGAGATTTGATTTATATTTATCATTAATCTGGGCCTTTAGATCATTCAGTGAATTTTATTCACCGTGGATTTTAAATCCAAAAGATATTCTATTTGTTATTCTGGTGAGATTTTCAGGGAAATCTTTCCTTGTCCAAGATTTTTCCATAAATTGATGATTTTTAATCATCTTTGGATCTTTAATCCAACGGTTCCCATAATCCTTTTCCATTTGGAAAGATTTAGAAGCTTTTAGAATTTTAATTCTATTTCGAAAGATTTTTAGAGAAATTTAGAATTTTAATTCTACTAATCTGTAAGGCTTTCAAAGCCTGTCACGTGCTGGCACGTGACCCTTGGTCACGTGTGAGCACATAACCCCGAAATTGGTTCCTTTAACAGTCGCTTGTTCATATTGTTGTTTTAACCATCACGTGTCAACACGTGACCATTGGTCACGTGTGAACACGTGATATTTCATTGAGATAACTTCTGATTTTTAATCAGGGAACAGATTTTAGAATTTAATTCTATTCATTATTTTAGAGGCCTTAAGAGCCCATCACGTGTCTGCACGTGGCCCATGGTCACGTGTGAGCACGTGATGCCCCATTGGGGTCTTTTCTAAGTTTTTATTATATCTTCTAACTCCTCCAGCGGATTCTTAAAAGCCCATCACGTGTGAACACATAATGCCTCATAACTTTTGATCCCGGATGAATTATGAAGCCTATAATATATCAAATCGAAGGGTTTTTCGAGACGCTTTCAATACAATCAGAATTTATCCGTTTCTCCTTCGGGAGTTTGTCAAAAAACAGCCCGGAAGATACTGGTTCGTATTTCCTTAAGCGTATCGTTGCCATTTGATACCTTGGACTCTTTTGCGCAGAAATTTTTGGCGGGAACAAATGCCCCCCACTACTTTGCCCACGTAAGTTTGTACGTGGGTGAAGTAGTGCAGAGTTATGCAGAGTTATGCATGGCGTATGACCAGTTTTGGGTTGATGTATCACTTTCAGAATCTTGATCTGAGAAGATAACGAGCGGACACAAGCGTCGTCATTTATCATTGACTCAAATCTCAACTCTTAAGGGATATAGTTCCAACCCTTAACTCCATGAGCCTCATCCTTCTATTTCTTTTTTTGTCTCACTCTGGCGTGGAGTAGTTCATACGCTTATGAGTAAGTTCTCCATTTCAGTGGCATGTAGCTTT
Source organism: Agapanthus africanus (assembly GCA_030015575.1). Lineage (NCBI taxonomy): Eukaryota > Viridiplantae > Streptophyta > Magnoliopsida > Asparagales > Amaryllidaceae > Agapanthus > Agapanthus africanus. The sequence goes on along the minus strand of CM057338.1, from coordinate 106,511,217 downwards.
GGCAAGTGTGGCCCATAGATGGTCGGCCCATCTTGACTTCTTTGCAGGGCAGTGATGGCTTAGGAGACAGGGGTAGGATCTGCCACCTAAGGCTTTTCAACTTTATGAGCCGTGAGGGTCTCATAAAGACTTTTCTCCCTACGAGTCGTGAGGATCTCTGTTTCCCCCAATCAGAGCAAGGCTCTACTGAATTTTGAAAATTCAAAATTTGAAGCAACGCTTCGGTTTCCGTGCGCAGCGCGCAATTTGCCACGTGGCAGAAGGTGATTCGGCGGCGTAACGCCCGAGACAGTGCGTCCCATCAGAGCAAGGCTCTTCAGAAAACAAAATTAAGGCTTAAACTGCGCAAATGCATGGCAGCGCGACACGTGTCTGCGCAAGCGCACAGATGCGTGACACGTGTCTGCGCAGTTGCGCAATCGCAACTGCGCAAGCGCACAGATGCGTGACACGTGTCTGCGCAAGCGCACAGATGCGTGACACGTGTCTGCGCAGTTGCGCAATCGCAACTGCGCAAGCGCACAGATACGTGACACGTGTCTGCGCAAGCGCACAGATGCGTGACACGTGTCTGCGCAGTTGCGCAATCGCAACTGCGCAAGCGCACAGATACATGACACGTGTCTGCGCAAGCGCACAGATGCGTGACACGTGTCTGCGCAGTTGCGCAATCGCAACTGCGCAAGCGCACCGATGCGTGATACGTGTCTGCGCAGTTGCGCAATCTCAACTGCGCAAGCGCTCGGATGCACGACACGTGTCTGCGCAGTTGCGCAACCGCAACTGCGCAAGCGCACAGATGCGTGACACGTGTCACGCGCTGGTGAGTTGCGCAGCAACTGAATGAAAATTTAAGTGGATCTTTTCTGTTCTCCTGTAAAACAGGGACCCTTGGATCTCTGATCCAATGGTGGGAAAATTCCCAAAATAATTCAGGAAAGATTTTGTTAACAAATCCAACAACTTTGCGGACACTATAAATAAGACCCCTGACCTCATTAAAAAGGCATCAACTTCTGAGAAAAAAGAGAGCTGGTGAAGATTAAGAACAGAGAAGAAGAAACAAAGAAAAGAGGTAGAATTTCTGAAAAGAGAAAAGAAATAAGAAAAATAAAAAGAACAATAAATAGTGCCTTGCACTTGATATGAACCCCTGGTTCTAAAAAAAAAATAATAATAAAATAATAAGAGAATAAAAAAAATAATAGTGCCTTGCACTTGATATGAACCCTTGGTTCTGTATGATCAGGAAAAAACAAGAACTTGTTTTTCTTAGATCCAAATTCAAATCAAAAGTGCCATGCACTTGTGTTCTTAAACCTAAAGGTTTCTAGGGTTTCTGCAACCCCTTGTTTTGGGCCTGGCCCAAATTAAATTGCAGAATAAATAAAAGGGCAAGGCCCTGTTGGGAAAATTCCTGAGTTTCTGCAAACTCATTAAAAGGGCCTGGCCCAAATTAAATTACAGAACATCTCTTGAGTTCCTGCAACTCATCATTTAAAAGGGCCTGGCCGAACTCAAGAAAATTATTGAGTTTCTGAAACTCATTATTTAAAAGGGCCTAGCCCAATTGCAGAATAAATAAAAGGGCAAGGCCCTGTGTGGAGAATTCCTGAGTTTTTTTTGTAACTCAAAAGGGCCTGGCCCAAAATCAGACTTGCAAAATAATAAAAGGGGGCAGAGCCTTGTTTAGATTGATTCTTCTAATCGGGCAGAGCCTAAAATAAAAATTGGACTTAACCCAATCCTGCTTGTAAGTCCTTAAATTAAATGCTCCTCATAAACCAAGTCACGACCGGTTCGAGGGTACATCTCCGAACTCCTCTGACATCTGTCGTTGTAATTCCTCAGCGACGTCAGAGAGGTAACGAGTCCCAACGACCACTCATCTAATATCGGACCGAAACGTCCCTAAACTAATATCGGACCGAAACGTCCCCTAAACTAACGACGGACCGAAACGTCCCTAAACTAATATCGGACCGAAACGTCCCTAAACTAATGACGGACCGAAACGTCCCCTAAACTAACGACGGACCGAAACGTCCCTAAACTAATATCGGACCGAAACGTCCCTAAACTAATGACGGACCACTACGTCCCTAAACTGGCGACGGACCGAAACGTCCCTAAACTAATATCGGACCGAAACGTCCCTAAACTAAAATCGGACCGAAACGTCCCTAAACTAATAATGGACCACCACGTCCCTAAATTGGAATATGGACCGCTACATCCCTAAACTGACATAATAGGGCCCAAACGCTCTTTTGTCGGATCTAAACGGTCCCGCCTAAGTTGATCTTAACCCCAAATACGGTTAACGTGTCCTTAGACATCTAAATAAACAATGAAATCCCAAACCAACTTTGGTTCAAGGGTACATCTCGGAACCCCTCAGACGTATGTCGTTGTAATCCCTCAATGACGTCAGAGAGGTGACGAGTCCCGACGGCCGGATAATTAAATCAATCACTACGTCAGGTCGATCTCAGTCCAAAACAGGACTAGCGTATCCTCGATGAACGTTTAAGTTGATCTTAGTCGCAACGCGACCAATGCATCCTTAAACTAAAAACACCAAACTCAAATCTAAGCAAACACGGATTTGGACTAATCCACGTCCTACGGGCGACGACATCACTAAGTCTCCGTATACAATCCACGGGCAACCACAAATAAAACAAACACACACGACACGAAGTGAAATTCTGGAGAAGGAGAAAGTTGTTACCGCAAAGCGGTAGCGTAATTAACTGCAGGGGCTTGCGCCTGCAGGGAAGAGCGTCCCCACAATCAAAAACCCCTCACCCTGAGGGGGAATCTGACAAAGTCTGCTACATCGGCCGCATCCGTCTAAACCTTCGATACACGGTGCCATAAATCAACTTGGCATCTTCGGAGAGGTGGACGGATAAAAACCAAATAGCATCTGCCCCGAACCCCAGGTTACGTGACGTCCCAACGTCGCAGGCCGCCGTTCGGAGGGGAACAGATTCTGGCACGCCCGGTGGGACCTTTTCCTCTTTCCACTCCACACTTCGTGTGTCGTCTTCGCGAATCAATCGCGGTTTGTTAAATGGTTGTCCTCGGATTTCAAGTTGCTAAGATTTGGTCTTTTATCTGGCGCAGAATTCGAGATTCAATGGCCTCCAATTGCACCAGCTGCTCGAGATGCCACTGCAACAAACGCTCCACTTCACCAGGAGGGGTGACGTATGGGCCCCAAGCGGCGTCTTTCCTTACTCTGCCGGTAGGCCAGGTGACCCAGGCCACCACCGGCCTGTTTTTCGGGACCATGGTCCCCCCTGCAAGCTTCTCTATGCCGATATCCGCACCAGAAGCGAACAAGAAGTCGGTATTCGACCGGCTCACTGCTACCACGACCCCTGTCAAAGGGTCGCCCGCTACTAAGCTGACAGCCTCTGTTTTCACCAGGCTAGGTCAGGATCATAAAGTGGCTGTCCCAAAGAGGGCAACGGCCACAGCTTCGGAAGTCGTTGAAGCGGCTTCTCCTATCAGAAAGTCAGTCTTCACAAGATTGACGGTTCCTACTCCTCCTTCAGCTGGTCAAAAAACATCAGTCTTTGATAGGCTGACACCGGCAGTTACCCCACACCCAAACAGGGGGCAACAAGAAACTATCCCGATTTCCGAGCCAGTCCCAATGGCTCGTCGTGCGCGACGTCGTCATTGGCAACGAATAAGGAAAGCAGGAGGTAACTCCCCTTCAGGGCTAACCCCGCCTGCTCCGATGGCGGAGGTCAACGCTGCTGTTCCAACTGGGAACAGCTTTGAATTACTGAGAAAAGTGAGAAAGAACTCCCCAATCGCCGTGTTGAAAAGATCTCCTCCACCCGTGGAGAAAGCTCCGGAGGCAAAACAAGAACAGCCCTCTCAACGGCTGTCGTCCAGAATTTATAAAGTATGGCGCAGGGTTCGAAACTCTGTGATCGATCCGGACCACTTGCGTCACCAGAAAAAGGCGAAGGTGGAGAATAACAAAAACTGCCCCATTAAACAGAAGGGGGCAACAAATGCTAGAATGCCCACTTCAACGGCTCCTTCAACCTCAAAGGTCTACAAAAGAAGGAGGCCAGAGAAAGCTCCCGCAACAGCAGCAAGAGTTAACAATGGTGAACCTAAACGCCCCAAGTCAGGGGGCATAACAGTTCATACGGTCTATATGGCTTCAGGAAAAGAAGAAAGTCGTACTTCTACGGGTCACCGACCGCTTACCCGGTCAGTGACCAGGTCTCAGGAGCAGCAACAAAAGCTCCAGGAGATGATGACTACAATGGCTGCACTCACGGGGCCAAAAGAGAATCCTGAGACGTCCTTAGATGAACGCCAAGAGGAGGAGACCGACGCGGAGTTCCTCCGCCGAATACTGGAAAAGAGAGACAAAGAGGCTGCGGAACAGGCGGCCAACATAAAGAAAATGGCCCTCCTGTTCCAGGATGTGGTGGGTATGATGATTCAACCAGATCCACCTGCTGGAGATTCCCCGATCATTCTTGAAGATGATAGGGGAGAGACATCGAATCCTCCACCGGCTCTATCCGCAGCTAAAGAGGATACCATATCAAAAGCTGATTTGGATGAATATATTGCTCAACAAATACGGGCGCATCAGGCGGTTGAAGCAGCCGGTCAGATCGTGAAAACGGGGCGGCCATATCCGGGCTGGTATGATCAAATTAAGTACCCGCCAGGTTACACAATTCCTAAGTTTCATGTCTACAAGGGGACCGGCAACCCCCATCAACACGTTGCCCAGTTCAGGGCGCTGTGTGGTAACACTGGAGGCGACGACAAACTCTTGCTGCGCCAATTCGTTGGAAGCTTATCAGACACGGCTTTCGAATGGTATTCCGAGCTCCCCAACGACTCTATTAAAACCTTTGCGGAGATGGAGCTGCTCTTCACCCAACGTTTTGCAAGTGCCAGCGAGCGTACCCCGATGACGGCACTGATCAATGCCAGGGTAAAACCCGGCGAGACGTGGGTTCAGTACGCTATACGGTGGCGTAATCTATGGTCTAAATGTGAACAGCGCATAGAAGAAGCCCCTGCAGTGGGAATGTTTGTTGGAACCCTTGATCCACAAACAACTATTTCACAATTTATGATGTTCTTCAAGCCGACTTCCTTCCAGGCTTTGATCGACAAATTGGCGCAGATGGACCAGATGGGCCATAAACCCCCTCTCCCGAAGCCGGATTCCCGAAACGATAAAGGAAAGGGAAAAGCGATCATCGTCGCCAATGCCCAACAACAACCGAGCGACTCGAAGCCGGCTGCTCGTCCAAACAATACACGCCCATATGTACCCCTTGAGGACAGGATGGGACGTGCTTACTCCTTCCCCCGTGATAAAACAAGGAGGCTATTCGAGCTGGCGTTGCGCAACAGGCTCATAAATCTGCCAGATCCAAAACGTCCGTCACAACCGAATGACGTCAACGATCCTAATTACTGCCCTTATCACAGAGTGTTGGGACATCCAATCGAAGACTGTTACGTTTTCAAAAATTGGCTTGAGAATCAATACCGTCAGGGCAAATTTGCGCTGTCTGACAAATGGAAGGTGAACCCTCCGCAGCCCCACACCTATAAGGGGACGAATACGCCGGGGGCAACATGCTCCGTTATTGAAGAGGCTCCCTGGGAGGTTGTATTATCGGCCAAAACGAGGAGAATGCTAAATGATCTTCAAACCTGCCCAGCGGTCAAGTGGAAGAACCCCTTGGAACCGCAGGTTATTGAGGGGATGTTGAAGCCACGACCGACTCCGAAGACCGATGGTGGTAGTTCAAGCGTTCATAGCCAGCCGTCAAAATCTTCGAAAAAGAAGAAGAAGAAATCTAAGAAGCCCGTGAAGCCTGATGACAAGCGCACGGACTTACAAAAGCGAATCGACGCGCTGGATGAATATAACCAAAAGGCGCGAACTCCCATTACGCTCCAAGATTTCCTTGATCACGTCTTCCAAAAAGAAGATGAAGGAGAAAGTTCATCGGATGAGTCTGACGAATATGTGGCAAGCTGTCATATGATCTCCCATTCGACCACGAACGATGAAGGAACTTCTGGCACTGAAACGCTGGGGGCAAATGCCGAATCAAAAACCCCAGGGTTACCAGTTGAAATGATTAGCGCGTTTCTTAATGAAGCTCGGTTGAAAAGTAAGGCTGATCGAGAACGCGAGACGGCTATATTCGAAAGGGCCAAGCGTCAGCGACTTGAGGAAGGAGCTGAAATGATCCCGTTGGAGCAAAATGCCTCCACCACTGACAAAAGCCAATTCAAGATAAAAAAGAAATTTGCTAAGGCCATATCGATGGGCATGAAGCTACCACCCTCTGAAGAAGAAGTTACTGGCGCGGTAGAAATGCACCCTTCTTATTGCTTATACCATCAGGAGGTCTCGCATTCCACCCAAGATTGCAAAGCTTTCAATGGATGGTGGCAAGGATACGTCGCTAATCGACAACGATTTAAACGGGAAAAACGTAAAATTCGCCGAGAGCGAAGAAATACGACTAAAGAACTTGAAAGAACTGCCGGCAATTGTCACATGGTTAACACTACCCGGGTCACAAGTGCCTACGTTTGGGAGCGACTCCGATGAAGAGCTAGAGCTTGGTCCCCTCTTCGAAGAATCCATTTCGGGAAAAGAAAAAGAACCAAAGGCCTGCGAGAATATACAGCTGCGCAATCGAACATTACCCGAAAAGAACCTCGGACCCTTGAATAAGAAAAACAAAGGGAAAGAGAAGGTCTCTGAAGACATCGCTTTGGATGACCAAGTTGCGGAAGAGTTAACCGCCAAGAACCCGCCAAAGAGGAGTAAAGTGGATTACAATGTCTTGGCGCATCTGAGAAAGCTACCCTCACAACTCAGCATTCTCGATGCCCTATTACTATCAAAAGAGGCGAGGGATTCTTTGATTAAGGCCCTACAAGATCCGGACCAGTTCCAAGCCTTTCTAGCCGAACAAAAGATGAAGGATGAATTGGAAGAGGTGCACACAGCCGACGTTGCTTTTAGTGATGAAGACCTTCTCCTCGGGACGTGTGAACACAATCGCCCCCTTTATGTCTCAGGATACTGCCATGACATAAAGATAGGCAAAATCTTGGTCGATAACGGATCGTCTGTCAATTTACTCAATGTGCGAGTGTTAAAGGAGATTTGCATGAGTGTCCAACACCTCGCCCGAGACAAAATCACCATCTCCGGTTTCGACTCTCAATCCTCAAAGACTCTTGGATCTGTGATATTGACGCTACGCTTCGGGTTGCTCGTCACAGACATCAAATTCCATGTTATAGACGCCAAGACGTGCTACAATGCTCTGCTCGGCCGACCATGGCTACACGAGTACAATATCATCCCTTCTACACAGCATCAGTGCATGAAGTATTCTAGGGATGGCCTTGAGTACACTGTGGCGGGAGAGTTGAATCCGTTTTCCGTGAACGAAGTTCGCAAGTATGAAGATGCCAAGTACTTCTTACCAAGTTTCGAAGACACGGAAAGGTGTCACAAACCAGAGAACAAAACTAACGCTACCATCCCTGTCTTCGGCAGTGACACCGAGGAGGAGGAGGATATAATTTATTCAGGTCCGTCCCAGTCCACCAGGCCAGGACCATCTGTTCCTTCATTGATCTTCGGTAGTGACTCAGAGGATGAAGTTCATGCTGTATTCCCCGCTCGGCCCTCAATACAGATTTCCACTGATGAAGAGCGAAGTCTGCAGATAACCATGGTGCCGCTTTGAACATTACAAAGAACTGGATGCACTCGACACCAACAGCGTAGAAGAATTGCAGACATTCTATATCCCTCCCGGAAGAAAAGGCGAGAAGACAATCCTATTCTACCGTTCTGAAGAAAACAAGGTGGAAAAAGAAATTTGGCAGGGCGCGGATCCCACGCTCAACAAGCTTCAGCCTATCCGTCTTCCCAGATATTATACCGAAGGTTTGAAGAAACTGCTGAAACGCCAAGGGATGTCCTTCACACAGACCATCAGAAAAGCCAAATTCTATGACAAGGTCTGGAACGTTCCCGGAACTCAATGCAAACTGCCTAACGGGAGAACGGAAACAAAAGGGCTCGGGTACATCCGGCCAAAGAAACGGGAGTTAATAAACAGCTGTTATGCCATGTATGACTTTGATGAAGAAGCGGACGCTCAATGGGAGGACGCGAATCCCGAATCAGCAAAAGTTCCTGACACAAAGCCGCCCAGTCCATCGTCTAAAGACCCAGTGAACAAATTTATAAAGGATGCGAGTCAAAAAACCCGAGATGATCACGATCGTGAAATGGCAATCTATGAGAAAGCCAAGACACAGCGTCTCCTTCGACAGGCAGTAAAGAACGAAGATGTTACCCCACGTCAGCCTGCTACAAAAAGGGTTCGACGCGAAAGCAAAAACAAGTCGAGGGGCCGAAAAGGTGCTCGACAACCACAAGACAGAGCTAAGAAGCCACGCATACGAGAGGCGAGCGTTATTGACCTAGCCCTTATGAAGAAAATGGGTCGAGCATACTCGTTTCCTCGGAACAAAACAAGGAAAATACTTGATCTTGCTCTAAAACATCAAATGCTTACTCTGCCAGAGTCTAAACACCCTGAGCAAGCAGGCGAAGTCTCCAACCCAAATTATTGCTCTTACCATCGAGTAGTAGGGCATCCGCTTGAAGATTGTTTCACCTTTAAGAATTGGGTTGAGGACCAATATCAGTTAGGCAAATTCGCGCTTTCTGACAACTGGAGGGTAGCACCACCACAGAAGCACGAACCCGAGGCTGCAAAAGAAAAACCAACTCCGCATTGGGATTGGCAGAAAATTCGCACTTGCCACGTTGGTAACAATATTAAAAGAAGACTCCGAGGACATGAACGACTTCCCTTGGTGCTTTGAAAACAGCAGCGATGAGGTAATCTCAGAATTTCCCCCAGCTCCGAAAGAACTGGAGGATGGAATTCATACCACCGCAGATAACCTCAGGAAAATCGAGTTGGGGACAGTAGATGATCCACGACCGACATTCATCAGCGAGCTGCTGTCTGAAGAGAGGGTGGCTGCGTTAAAAGACGTCCTTGTGCAGCATAAAGATTGCTTCGCATGGAACTATTCCGAGATGCCGGGACTGGATCCAGAAGTTGCTGTACATAGACTAGCAATATCCCCAGACGTCAAGCCCGTCAACAAGCGCCGAGGAGAATGCGACTCGAGCTTGAGATGAGCATCAACGCCGAAGTCAAAAAGCTTATAGACTCTGGCTTCATCCAGGAAGTTCAATACCCTGAATGGATCGCTAACATCGTCCCAGTGATGAAGAAAAATGGGACAGTGCGCATATGCGTAGACTTTCGGGATCTTAATAAAGCCTGCCCAAAAGATGATTTCCCAGTGCCAGTTACTGAACTTATGATAGACAATACATCCACTCATGAGGTTTTCTCCTTCATGGACGGCTCGTCGGGGTATAACCAGATAAAAATGCATCCCGAAGACCAGAAGCACACAGCCTTCAGGACTCCTCTTGGTATATTTTGTTATAAAGTGATGCCCTTTGGTTTGAAGAACGCTGGTGCTACTTATCAGAGGGCCATGACAAAGATCTTCGACGACCTTATACACGAAATCGTTGAATGCTATATCGACGATCTCGTGGTTAAAAGCAAATCATACGAGGAACATCTCGAGCATCTGAAGACTGTATTTCGACGCCTTCGGCAGTACAACCTGAAGATGAATCCTCTTAAATGTGCGTTCGGGGTTTCCTCGGGCAAATTCCTGGGATTCGTTGTTCGACACCGAGGTATTGAAATAGATCCGTCAAAGATTAAAGCAATCATGGAAATGCCTCCGCCGAGGACTCTCAAACAGCTGCGGTCTCTCCAAGGGAAACTCGCATACATACGGCGATTTATAGCCAACCTCTCAGGAAAATGCCGGCCATATAGTCACCTGATGAAGAAAGGAACCCCATTCGTTTGGGATCAAAAATGCTAAGGCGCACTAGACGAGATCAAGCAGTACCTGCAGAACCCGCCGGTGTTGGCTGCCCCGGTTAAGGGGAAGCCTCTCATTCTTTATACAACCGCCCTCGAAGGTTCCTTAGGCGCATTATGGGCACAAGAGAACGATCAAGGGAAAGAAAGGGCGCTCTACTACTTAAGTCGAGTGCTGCTGGGGGCAGAAAGCAACTATTCTCCCATTGAAAGACACTGCCTAGCATTAATCTTCGCAATAACAAAGCTTAGGCACTATGCGTTGGCGCACGAGGTTCGTCTGATTTCAAAAGTGGACCCTCTCAAATATTTAATGTCAAAAGCCATATTGACAGGACGACTCGCTAAATGGGCCCTGCTCTTGATGGAATTTTCCATAACATATCAACCTCTCAAGGCAGTAAAAGGCCAGGCCATCGCTGACTTCCTTGCTGAGCATCCCATACCTGCCGACTCTCCTTTAAACTGCGATTTGCCAGACAGACATGCATTTGACGCAATCGACAGTGGTGATACCCGTTGGGAGCTTTACTTCGATGGAGCGTCTTCTATGAAAAAGCACAAACAAAGTATGCCAACGATCAAATCGGGGGTGGGACTCATCTTTGTGACCCCCCAAGGAGGAATAATGCGCTTCGCCTTCTCCTTAACGGAGCCGAGGACGAATAATGAAGCTGAATATGAAGCTCTGATAGCAGGCCTTGAGATCGCCATTGATATGGGAATTGAGAGCCTCCTCATATACGGGGACTCCCAACTGGTCGTCAGTCAAGTAAACGGCGATTACCAAACGTGCAAACAGGAATTGGTAAAATACGGTGAAAAAGTGCAGCAACTGCTAACCCAAATTCCCTCCTACACTTTGGAGAGCATACCGCGAGCGGAAAACAGCAAAGCGGACGCACTAGCCAAACTTGCTAAAGAACTGGCTGACGAGAACCTCGACGACGTTAGAATCGTGGTACAAAGCCGACGAGTGCTTGCCCCAGCAGAAGTATCTCCAGAATCGTCTGAAGAAAAAGGAGCGAACGAGGAGACGACCCTACAAATAAAAGACCATGGGAAGACCGAAGACTGGAGAGAAGTTTTCATAGATTACTTCAAGTTCCACCGAATACCTGAAGAAGTGTCCACAAGACATCAGCTCACGAAACGAGCTCTGTCTTTCGCCTTCGTCAATAATACTTTGTACAAGAGGTCATTCGATTCTCTGTGGTTGAGATGCTTAGGACCTGATGAAGCGAGAAGGGTCATCCAAGAAGTTCACGACGGACTCTGCGGTTCCCACCAAGCAGGCCCTAAGATGAAGTTGAAGATAAAGCGGATGGGCTATTACTGGCCCACGATGATGCAGGATTGCCTCGAATATGCGAGGCAATGTCATTCATGTCAAATTCATGGGGACTTTATCCATCAGCATCCCAATCCACTGCATCCAACAGTGGCTAGTTGGCCATTTGAAATGTGGGGAACTGACATAGTCGGTCCCATCGAACCAGCATCGTCAAAGGGACATCGTTTCATCTTGGCGACGACTGATTACTTCTCCAAATGGGCAGAAGCGGTACCGTTGAGGGAAGTAAAAACGGAGAACATCCTCCATTTCTTCAAAACGCGTGTCATATACCGGTTTGGAACCCCAAGAAGGATTATCTCTGACAATGGACCAGCCTACCGAAGTCATAAGATTAGCCGCTTCGCACAGCAGCACAATATAGACTGGAGATATTCCTCAGCTTATAACCCCCGAGCTAACGGTCTAGCTGAGGCCTTCAACAAGACCTTGACGAAGATCATGAAGAAAACGGTGTCACGAAATAAGAGAGATTGGCACGAAAGATTGCAAGAGGCGCTTTGGGCGTATCGAACTACATTTAAAACGGCCACAAACACAACGCCGTACGCGTTGGTATTTGGGACGGAAGCAGTACTCCCCCTCGAGATAGAATTACCCTCTCTACGAGTGGCAGTCCATTACGAGTTGACGGACGAAGAAAATGCTCACCTTCGGTTTGAAGAGCTTGACGCCCTTGATGAAATCCGGCTTCTAGCACAGCAAAATTTGGAAGCTTATAAAGCAAAGATGACGCGCTCATATGAAAGATTGAGCCGCCCGAGGACATTCCACCAAGGCGAACTCGTGCTAGTCGTCAAAAGGCCCATGGTCCCCAATCGCGCCAAGCGGGGAAAATTTGAGCCAAATTATGAAGGACCGTACATCATCGATAAGGTCTACCAGGGCGGAGCCTATCTACTCATGGACATGCACGGTGAAAGGCCTTTCAGGCCAATAAACGGTCGCTTCCTAAAGAAATACTACGCTTAACGAGCCTTAGTTTAGGTCAATGATAGATGACGACGACTATGTCCGCTCGCTATCTTCCTAAGCTCAGGCTTTATAAACAGTAGCCAGCCCTCTCAACGGCGGACCGAAATGTCCTTAAACTAATAGCAGACCGAGACGTCTTGAAACTACTAGCGCAGCACCTCTAGGCTGACGAGACGTAAAAAAAAAAATATATATAAAAAAAAAAAAATAAAATAAAACGGTATGTCCATAAGCAAAAAGGGCACGGATGAAAACCCGAAAGAGCTCCGTGAGTAAAAACAGCAGGGCTACCGGCGAGTGTTCGTGAAAACCCGAAAGGGCGAGACCTCGTTTAAAAAAAAAAAAAAAAAAAAACGGTATGTCCATAAGCAAAATAGGCACGGATGAAAACCCGAAAGGGCTCCGTGAGTAAAAACAGCAGGGCTACCGGCGAGTGTTTGTGAAAACCCGAAAGGACGCAACCTCGTTAAAAGACACTTATAGGGTCCTCTCGACCCTGTAAGGAGAAACTACCCGCGTGAGATCCTTACGACTCACAAGGGAGCAACACACTTAGGGATCCCCATGATTCCTAAGGAGAAAATATGCTTGCGAGATCCTCACGACTCGTAGGGAGAACTCTCTTATGGGACCCTCACGGCTCATGAGATTTGAAAGTCTTAAGTTACAGAAACCTAAACCTGTGCTTAAGCAAGCCCCCACAAACTTCCAATATTGCCCTACAAGTGGCTCAATATTGACCCTTGTATACAATCCACGGGCGCGAATAAACATTTCCCTAATCAAGTCTCATCCGAGACTGGGGATATGTTCGCATGATGAACAACCCTTATAAGTCCTCTCGACTTACAAGGAGAAAACCCTCCTGTAGGATCCTTACGACTTACAGAGGAAACGAACACTTAGGAATCCTCACGAGTCCTAAGAAGAAAATACACCTACAAGATCCTCACGACTTGTAGGGAGAAATAACTTCGTGAAACCCTTACGGCTCATGAAGTCAAAAGCCTTAGCCGACAGGACCCTAACCCTGGTCGCTAAGCCTCCTTTGCTCGACAACGACAGAGGCAAATGATGATTCGCTCCTGGCAATATTCCAGTTGCAGCGGTGCTGATGCCGAAGTCGGTGCCCAATTTCAGGTTTATGGCGAAAGCCAGTAGGCCGCTCATGCATACAAAATAGCCGAAATGATAAGGCAACTTGCAATAAAAAGCAGCAAGTAAAATGTATGCATGCAAAATAGCCGAAATGATCGGGCAACTCGTAATAAAAAGCAACGAGTAAAGATAAAATAAAAAAGCCGAAATGATTGGGCACCGCGAAAAATAGCCGAAATGATTGGGCAATCGCGACCTTCGCGATATAAAAGCTGAAATGATAGAGCATCGCGGAAATAAAAGAAAACAAAAATAAGAAATGATGAAACTTCGGCCCTACAGTTAAGATCACATCGATCCCTGTATACAATCCAAGGGCGCAAACAAAGAGGAAACCATACTTCCCCAACGGATTCCGTCGAATGACGAAGCCAAACCTCAACGGTTCATTTCAACCGAAGAAGCCAGCAAATTTCTCAACTCACGGATACAAACACTCCTTGACGAGAGCCTTCTGATCCACGTCGACTCGCAGAGCCACCAGCGCCTCCGTGGGAACCATCGACTCGTTTCAAACCCCAAGGACACAAATAATCCTTGGCGCTTGGGAAACAAATAATCCCTCGCAAAACTTCTCAACTCACGGATACAAACACTCCTTGACGAGAGCTTCCTGATCCGCGTCGACCCGCGGAGCCACCAGCGCCTCCGTGGGAACCATAGACTCGTTTCAAACCCCAGGGACACAAATAATCCTTGGCGCTTGGGAAACAAATAATCCCTCGCAAAACTTCTCAACTCACGGATACAAACACTCCTTGACGAGAGCCTTCTGATCCACGTCGACTCGCAGAGCCACCAGCGCCTCCGTGGGAACCATAGACTCGTTTCAAACCCCAAGGACACAAATAATCCTTGGCGCTTGGGAAACAAATAATCCCAGCAATTTCCTCGACTCACGGATACAAACACTCCTTGACGAGAGCCTTCTGATCCACGTCGACTCGCAGAGCCACCAGCGCCTCCGTGGGAACCATCGACTCGTTTCAAACCCCAAGGACACAAATAATCCTTGGCGCTTGGGAAACAAATAATCCCTCGCAAAACTTCTCAACTCACGGATACAAACACTCCGTGACGAGAGCTTTTCTGACTCACATCTCGGGCAGTAAGGATTCAAAAACTTGCTTCCTGAACAATGGGACCCTGCAAGTCAATCCTAAATGGTCTCTTGCATACTATTCACGGGTCTCACTCTCTGAAGTCGATTCTCGACAAAGAGGGAAACAACCGCTTACGAGCCCTCTCGACTCGTAAGAGGGAGAAATTCTCTCATAAGATCCTTTCGACCTATGAGAGAAAACCACACTTAGGAATCCTCACGATTCCTAAGGAGAAAATCCACCTATGAGATCCTCTCGATCCGTAGGGAGAAAAATCTCTATGAAACCCTCACGGCTCATAGAATTGAAAAGTCTTAGGCGGCAGATCTGAACCTGCGGCCTAAGCCATCGTTATATCTTGAAGAAACCAAAATGCTTACTCTGTTACCTGTCAAACATGTTTATCAAGACAGCATGCTGATAATAAGAGAAGGGAGAAAGCAAAGAAATAATACAAGACATTGCAAAAAATGTGTATCTTTATTTATTAACTCAATCAAGTACATGGCGAATCGTATAAAAGAATAAAGAATGTATACATCTTATTTAAAAAAGAAAATTACAAGTATATTGATACAATGGCAGTTATTGGGAAGGAGGCGTCTTGCATAGGTGCAGCAATCGCTCGCAGACGTCCTTCCATGCCTTCTCTTGATCGGCTACCACCGCCAGCTCTGCCTCCACTTGGGCTCGTTGCCGCAAGACCACTGCAAGCTGCTCCCTCACGCCCTGATAAGCGGCCTCCCGACTGGGGACATTGCGCTCAGCCACGTCAAGCTTCCGCTTTAAGTTTAGCCCGTGGGAGATGCGCCCCAGGAGACCCTCAAAGATAGTCTTCACTTGGGCAGCATTTGCCTCAACCTCAGCGCGCAGATGGGCCGTTTCGTTTGAGGTCTTTTGGCATTCCCTTAGTCTCCGAGCTGCTTCTTGCTCCAAGTGGCGGGAGTGCGAAGTGCTTTGCTCGAGCCAAGTTGTGCGTTGGGCGCTCAGAGCTAAAACTTCGGGAGCAGGACGCGTCAACTCCAGCCGATACAAGCAGGCCTCGATCTCCCTGCAGTGGTTAACCCAAGATTCAACGACGCCCTCGTCATGAAAAGTTACGAGCGCCGCTAACATTGGGTTAACATCCGCAGCGAAATCGACAGCAGAAGGGAGAGCGTCCATGCTGAGCTCTTCAATATACCCGCTCAGCATGCCTAGACTCATCACCGCACCCTTTGAAGACGGACGTCTCAGAAAGGGGCCTGCCGGTAAAAGGACGCGAGCCTCGAAGGGGACCGGAACCGGAACAATAGCTGCAAAACAAACAGGGTTAAGCGATGGTTCAAAAGATGTTAAAGGATTACCAAAAAGGAGATCTACTATACCAGCAGCAACGGACGGCAGAGCCGGAAGGGCCGGTAGCGCGACGGGGCTTACATCCCCTCCTTCGATTTGTGGAACTACAATAAAGAAAAGGAAAAGTCAGAAATCATCCCATTGCTAGAAAAAAGAAGTAAATAAAGATATTACCGGCGCCACTAGAAGGAGAAGCGAGTTCGGACGGGAAAGAAAAGTGCGGGAGCAACACTTGATACAAGTGATCAAAAAGCACTCCTGCAAAAGCACAATGGTGTAACGTTAGTACAAAAGCTGCATTTTTGAAAGATTAATGCATGAGTCGTAAATCCATACCTCCCAACATCCGTGACGGCACAAGGGAAGACGGAGAGGTGACTACTGCCAAAGCAGTAGTTGACGGTGCCCCCTCGAGCAGTGGAGCATCGGTACTGGCCGCACCTGCAAGAACAAATTCGTTAGAAGAGATCACAAGATATATACAAAAAAAAAAGGGGGGGAATGCTGGTGATAAAAATTTTTACCTGACGAGCTGCCAGCAGAAACTGAGGCGGTCCCCTCCTCCACTGACGGAAGACCACTGCCTGTAGCTTCATCACCTGACTCAAGGGGAACCGTTGTTATGCTCTCAAGCTCTGCAGGCGGTGGGGAACCATAGACAGGGAGGGCCAAGATAGGAACATTGCCAGATTCCTGAGAAGGAGCGCCTAGCTCGTCCTCAGGAATCATGGCCGCCTCACCTGCTGCTCCCTCAGGATCAGCGATTACAGCTGCCCCGTCCACCGGCACCACGAGGTCCCCAGCCTCAAGTACCTCGCCCTCTACCGCCTGCGGCTCGGTCGAGACAATCATCTCATCTGCCGCCACTTCGGGTACGGCATCAATGACTTTCTCCGCGGTAGGTTCCTCAATCTCGGCTCCAGGCTCCATGGCCTCGACAAAGTTGTCCATTGTCGGTTCGGGTTCGGCGAATACCGCTTCTTCCGCTCCCTTGGGTTCGACGGTCGTCTCCGCCTCCCCCTCAGTTGGACTTGACCCTGCAAGATGAGATATGTATAAGCCAATAGTTTTACAAGTCATACAACAAGGCTCTGAAAGGAGTACTACCTGAAGCGGATTTATCATTAGCGTTCCGAACCGCGCGTGCAACTTGCCGATGAGCGGTAGACAGAGCCACAGGGGGCTCTTCAGAAGGAGTACTGGCGTGAGGAACAGTGCTAGGGCCCGCTCCTGCGGCCAGAGCAGCTCTGCGCGCCTTAGCTTCGCGTCTGGACCGCTTCCGCTCCTCTTGAGCCGATGAGATAGATGCCATCAGAGCTTCCTTGAGCGAAGCCTCCTCATCCGTGTAGAGGGATGCCTCCAGATTTTTCAGAGCATCCCTCGTTGTTGCATCAAGCCGAGGCTCTTGCGGCAGCTTCGACGGAGCTGGGACTTCGATGACGGGCTTGGGAAGGGTCCTGGCGCCAATTAATACCACCCCTGTAAAGAAACAAGAGAAGGTCAGGTCGGCTATCATAAAAAGACAACAAACTTTCCTTATAAAAGAGAAAGGGATAGAACATACCGACGCTTGCCAGGGCACGTTTCTTCTCCTCCTCTTGGAAGGTCTTCAAGGATGCAGCGATAGCATCTTCAGTGGAGATACCTGTTAAAAAAGAGAGCAAAAGTTAGTTAAATGTAACAATATAGAGTGCAATGAGATAACAAATAAGGCGTCTGATGATTACCGGACTCGGCGAGTTTGCTCAGCATCGCTTCGAGCCTCGCTGATCGCTCTGATTCTGCAATGGCGGCGGCTAGGTTGGTGTCCTCAGGATCCACCACGAAACCCTCGTTGCTGCCGTACTCACATATAGTCTCGGCAGGATGAGCCGCGGGCTCCAAGTTAAGAATCGCATCGAGGGATAAGGTGGACTTCTTCTTCTTTTGTTCACCAGCCTTGGATCCACCCGGAGCAGCTTTGCGCTTGCCAGTTTTGGCAGTCACTTTCGGGCGGCGAGTCCCGATGTCCGCTCCTGCACCCGACTCCGGCGATGCCGCTTTAACCGTCTCTGTCGGAGCACGGGGTGCCGTTGGGGCATCCACCGTAGTAGGCAGTGGCAGTCCACGCGGAGGGGCCAACACGCGTGGTCGATCTGCTCCGGCCTCTTTCGTCGGAGGGATAACCTGGACCCTAGGCTGCAATGGAGCCTTGCGATTGCCGCCGGGAGGCGCAGCCCTACGATCGACCAGTAGACGTTTCTCCATCAAGATAATTGGGCCCATCGCGTGCGCGTACCAAGCCACATACGAATTGAGTATCTTGGGGGTACAGCTGGGCTCACTGATGAAAAAGTAGGAGCCTGTATTGAGCCGGATGAAGTGATGCATCGCATTCCGTACTCCCTCTGGACCGACTGCAGGTGTTCCCAAGAAGGCTTCCAACGGGACTCCTTGGTTATAACTCGATTGCCGGGCAAATCGATGCGGGTTATACCTCATGAAGAGGGCCGTTTCATTCTGCCTAAATACCAAGTAACCCGGCCGAATGGAATAAAGGTGGAGGATTTCCCGAGCCTTCAACACGGAGACACCACCCTTAAAGTCATCACGCAGCGGCACCACCGACTTAGTGGTCTCGGAACCCATGGTGATGACCTTATCCACAAAAGAGGTCTTCGCCCCGACTAGATGCGAACGCAGAAGCAGTCCCGTAGACTCCCGCGGAGGTGCAAACACGATGGAAGCCCCGATCAATCGTATGATTCTTGGAAATATGAATCTCTCAAAGAATGGAGGAGTTTTGTGGGCGCCAAACACTCCTCGAACATGCAGCTCCATCCAAGATGTGAAGTAATGCATCGGGAAGTTAGCAGGCTGCACCCCAGGTTCATTAGCGTCCGCCGCTACGCTAAGTCCATTATAGAGGTGAGCCAACCCGGCGATCCCCACTGATAACTGTAGACCGGCCACCATTTGATGCGCCGGGTAAAAGACAGAAGACCTCATGAGGCGTGGGTGCATGGGAAGCGCGAAGCTGCACAGCCACAGACCTAAGAACCCGATGAAGAAGGTCTCCTCATCCATGCCAGGAACGGCGATCTCTGAGAAAGGAACGCTAGCAGTACCGGGAAGGTAAAAACTTCGCTGATCAATTTCCGATGAAGGTCGGCGGTCCAGGCCGAAACCAAAAGGATCAGCAAGTTGGGCGAACTTCTCACCTTGCTCTGATAAAAATTCCGGGAGAATAAAACGAGCAATGAAGTCCGCAAAACTAACTCCTCGGTCGCCCAATTCCAAATGAAGCTCCTCGTAAATCTCCAACACCCTCACCAGGCCCGGATGCTGATGCTGGATGGCATTTTCCGGAGTCAAGTCGAGTACCACTTGCTTGGTGGCAAAGACGTACTCATCAGGAGGAAGCAACTCTTCGTAGTGCTCCCCCTCGCCGGTAAACCAGAAAGCTCAACGAATTCCTCTAGAGAAATTGAAACTTCCCTATCCGCTGCCAGGAAAGTATGCGTGGGGATATTCCATTGTTCGATGAAGGCCTTTGTCCACCACGTTGGAGGAGTAGGATACTCGAAAAGCGAGACGTAGACGGCGGAATATAAACCTATCTTCGTCAGGTGAGCTCTTTTCGCCGCTAAAATGTACCGGGCCCATGGCAGGTATCCAGCAAGCGGTCGCGGATTTAATCCAATATTGTAAGCCTGTCCCCAAGGGCGTGCTTCACCCTGACAGATTCGCCTTCCTAAGATATCTATGGCCGGCGGCGGCTGTACCGGAATAGCGCCGATTGCAGGCTGGAGAAGGTCGTCCGAATTCCAATTTTTAACCTCCACGGCATACTCCACCGGGGGTTTATCCGCATAGGGGATCGTAACTATAGGTTCGGAGGGCGAGGCGGAACTAAAACTGCGACGACCCTGGATGATTTGGCTATACCACCTTCCCCATAGGTGGAGATGTTTGCACTCAGGATCGTGATCTTTGATCAGAGCAAACACCACCCGGTCCACTGGTGCATGTGGGAACCCTCCTTCTGAGCGAACAAAGGGGAAAGACAAATCTTCAGACATGTTTCCTGTAGATAAAAAAAAAATAATAATAACAACTGTTAGTGTTCCAATGCTTCACATATCAAAGGCATACATCACACTGCAATGCAGTGGGTTGGGGACCAAAGGGGGACCCACAAAATCAAGATGACGGCGCATCATTTGATAAGACAGTCCCATCATTGGATGAGACTGTCAGTTAATAAAAAGGACCCCCAAAAGAATATCCTCACTGGGGGATCTCTAGAGACAAGGAGAAAATCTCCTCTTTTCAGAGCAAAGCTCTGTCACAGAGTGACACTTGTCAAACTCCTGTTTCAAAAGAATAAAACTTCTTAAAAAAAAAAAAAAAAGAGAGCCTAGCTCTGTAGCAGTAATAAAAAATTTATAACCAAGGATTAAAATTTTGGGATCTTGAAGATCCATGGAAACTTTTAAAAAGTTTTTTAATTGACCTATGAGCAGGGCTCTGTTCATGGGTTAAACCCTAAGAACAGAATCTCTGCAAATTTTTGAGAGCAAGGCTCCGTAAATAAAAACCCCAAAGGGGTTTCCTTTAGATCAAAGATCTATAAGAGCAAGGCTCTGTTGAAGAAACCCCAAAGGGGTTTCCTTTAGATCAGAGATCTATAAGAGCAAGGCTCTGATTATTTAAATTTGATTTAAATTAAATTAATTTACCTAAAATGGTTCTGAAGTTAGAACTTAGAAGTTCTTAAGGAAATCACAAGAGCAAGGCTCTGAAGTTTTAAACAAGAGCAAGGCTCTGGGTAAAAATTCTTGAGAATGGTAAAAATTACCAAGGACCAAGGGTCCTATTTATAGGCGCCTGCGCCTGTTCACCTGACCCGTCGATCCGATGGTCAGGATCTTGCCACCGCTGCACTCACGTGCGCGCCACGTGAGCGCAACGGTGGGGGGGCATCTGTTTCCCCCAATCAGAGCAAGGCTCTACTGAATTTTGAAAATTCAAAATTTGAAGCAACGCTTCGGTTTCCGTGCGCAGCGCGCAATTTGCCACGTGGCAGAAGGTGATTCGGCGGCGTAACGCCCGAGACAGTGCGTCCCATCAGAGCAAGGCTCTTCAGAAAACAAAATTAAGGCTTAAACTGCGCAAATGCATGGCAGCGCGACACGTGTCTGCGCAAGCGCACAGATGCGTGACACGTGTCTGCGCAGTTGCGCAATCGCAACTGCGCAAGCGCACAGATGCGTGACACGTGTCTGCGCAAGCGCACAGATGCGTGACACGTGTCTGCGCAGTTGCGCAATCGCAACTGCGCAAGCGCACAGATACGTGACACGTGTCTGCGCAAGCGCACAGATGCGTGACACGTGTCTGCGCAGTTGCGCAATCGCAACTGCGCAAGCGCACAGATACATGACACGTGTCTGCGCAAGCGCACAGATGCGTGACACGTGTCTGCGCAGTTGCGCAATCGCAACTGCGCAAGCGCACCGATGCGTGATACGTGTCTGCGCAGTTGCGCAATCTCAACTGCGCAAGCGCTCGGATGCACGACACGTGTCTGCGCAGTTGCGCAACCGCAACTGCGCAAGCGCACAGATGCGTGACACGTGTCACGCGCTGGTGAGTTGCGCAGCAACTGAATGAAAATTTAAGTGGATCTTTTCTGTTCTCCTGTAAAACAGGGACCCTTGGATCTCTGATCCAATGGTGGGAAAATTCCCAAAATAATTCAGGAAAGATTTTGTTAACAAATCCAACAACTTTGCGGACACTATAAATAAGACCCCTGACCTCATTAAAAAGGCATCAACTTCTGAGAAAAAAGAGAGCTGGTGAAGATTAAGAACAGAGAAGAAGAAACAAAGAAAAGAGGTAGAATTTCTGAAAAGAGAAAAGAAATAAGAAAAATAAAAAGAACAATAAATAGTGCCTTGCACTTGATATGAACCCCTGGTTCTAAAAAAAAAAATAATAAAATAATAAGAGAATAAAAAAAATAATAGTGCCTTGCACTTGATATGAACCCTTGGTTCTGTATGATCAGGAAAAAACAAGAACTTGTTTTTCTTAGATCCAAATTCAAATCAAAAGTGCCATGCACTTGTGTTCTTAAACCTAAAGGTTTCTAGGGTTTCTGCAACCCCTTGTTTTGGGCCTGGCCCAAATTAAATTGCAGAATAAATAAAAGGGCAAGGCCCTGTTGGGAAAATTCCTGAGTTTCTGCAAACTCATTAAAAGGGCCTGGCCCAAATTAAATTACAGAACATCTCTTGAGTTCCTGCAACTCATCATTTAAAAGGGCCTGGCCGAACTCAAGAAAATTATTGAGTTTCTGAAACTCATTATTTAAAAGGGCCTAGCCCAATTGCAGAATAAATAAAAGGGCAAGGCCCTGTGTGGAGAATTCCTGAGTTTTTTTTGTAACTCAAAAGGGCCTGGCCCAAAATCAGACTTGCAAAATAATAAAAGGGGGCAGAGCCTTGTTTAGATTGATTCTTCTAATCGGGCAGAGCCTAAAATAAAAATTGGACTTAACCCAATCCTGGCTGTAAGTCCTTAAATTAAATGCTCCTCATAAACCAAGTCACGACCGGTTCGAGGGTACATCTCCGAACTCCTCTGACATCTGTCGTTGTAATTCCTCAGCGACGTCAGAGAGGTAACGAGTCCCAACGACCACTCATCTAATATCGGACCGAAACGTCCCTAAACTAATATCGGACCGAAACGTCCCCTAAACTAACGACGGACCGAAACGTCCCTAAACTAATATCGGACCGAAACGTCCCTAAACTAATGACGGACCGAAACGTCCCCTAAACTAACGACGGACCGAAACGTCCCTAAACTAATATCGGACCGAAACGTCCCTAAACTAATGACGGACCACTACGTCCCTAAACTGGCGACGGACCGAAACGTCCCTAAACTAATATCGGACCGAAACGTCCCTAAACTAAAATCGGACCGAAACGTCCCTAAACTAATAATGGACCACCATGTCCCTAAATTGGAATATGGACCGCTACATCCCTAAACTGACATAATAGGGCCCAAACGCTCTTTTGTCGGATCTAAACGGTCCCGCCTAAGTTGATCTTAACCCCAAATACGGTTAACGTGTCCTTAGACATCTAAATAAACAATGAAATCCCAAACCAACTTTGGTTCAAGGGTACATCTCGGAACCCCTCAGACGTATGTCGTTGTAATCCCTCAATGACGTCAGAGAGGTGACGAGTCCCGACGGCCGGATAATTAAATCAATCACTACGTCAGGTCGATCTCAGTCCAAAACAGGACTAGCGTATCCTCGATGAACGTTTAAGTTGATCTTAGTCGCAACGCGACCAATGCATCCTTAAACTAAAAACACCAAACTCAAATCTAAGCAAACACGGATTTGGACTAATCCACGTCCTACGGGCGACGACATCACTAAGTCTCCGTATACAATCCACGGGCAACCACAAATAAAACAAACACACACGACACGAAGTGAAATTCTGGAGAAGGAGAAAGTTGTTACCGCAAAGCGGTAGCGTAATTAACTGCAGGGGCTTGCGCCTGCAGGGAAGAGCGTCCCCACAATCAAAAACCCCTCACCCTGAGGGGGAATCTGACAAAGTCTGCTACATCGGCCGCATCCGTCTAAACCTTCGATACACGGTGCCATAAATCAACTTGGCATCTTCGGAGAGGTGGACGGATAAAAACCAAATAGCATCTGCCCCGAACCCCAGGTTACGTGACGTCCCAACGTCGCAGGCCGCCGTTCGGAGGGGAACAATCTCGTAGGTG
Source organism: Agapanthus africanus (assembly GCA_030015575.1). Classification (NCBI taxonomy): domain Eukaryota; kingdom Viridiplantae; phylum Streptophyta; class Magnoliopsida; order Asparagales; family Amaryllidaceae; genus Agapanthus; species Agapanthus africanus. The sequence continues at coordinate 106,487,437 of CM057338.1, read as the reverse complement.
TATTTTCTCCTTGGGAATCGTGAGGATTCCTAAGTGTGTTTTCTCTTATAAGTCGTAAGGATCCTATAAGAGAGTTTTCCCTCTTACGAGTCGAGAGGACCCGTAAGCGGTTGTTTCCCTCCTTATCGAGATTCGACTTTGGAGAGTGTGACCCATGGATAGTATGCAAGAGACCGTTTTGGGCCGACTTGCAGGGTCCCAGTGCTTAGGAAACAGGTTTTTTAATCCCTACTGCCTAAGGCTTTATCTCACGAGTCGAGACGAATCGAGAAAATCTCGCAAAGACATCAATTTCCTCACGAGTCGAAACGGATCGAGCAGATCTCGCAAGAACATCTTAACGTCGCATTTAACCTCTGCTCTTTACGACAGAAGCCCGTTAAGGTTGGTGGTACTTAGGGTTTTGGCCATCGTACCGTCGCATAAGCTGATATAGTCCTCGATAGGCAATCGTGCTGTTCGAGTAGCCCTGCGACTGCCGTGTCTCTGATCCCTTCGAGGGCTGGACAAGACGTCTTCAAGCAATCCTCCTTGGCAGTTTGACCGTCAGAAGAGCAAGCGCTAGGAATTTGCCATGCCGCTTTTTACTTGAGGTTAGGCTCATTTTGGAGAGCCCCGATGAGTCATAACCACTCCGCGCTGGTGTGGGGATGATCTCCGATAGTCTTTCGGGCTTTATATGAGTTGCCGTTAAGACCCTGAAGCTAGGAATTTGGCCTTTGCTTCGTTTGCTGGCATTGCGTCTGCTGTATCGAGACGAATGTTGCGGTGGGAACTAGGGATTTTGCCGTGGCTCCGTTTGTTTGATGACGTTACGTCTGCTGTGTCGAGACGAACGTTGGGGTGACATCTCGTCTGCTGTATCGAGACGGACGTCGAAGTGGTGACCACTTCACACTGGTGCGAGATGATCTCCGATTGTCTTTCCGGTTTTATATGACTTGCCGTTAAGACCCTGAAGCTAGGAATTTAGCCTTCGCTTCGTTTGCTGGCATTGCGTCCTCTGTATCGAGACGAATGTCGTGGTTGTCTCTAGGTTACTGGTGAACCGCCGAGGTTTGGAACTAGGGATTTTGCCGTGGCTCCGTTTGTTTGATGACGTTACGTCTGCTGTGTCGAGACGAACGTTGGGGTGACATCTCGTCTGCTGTATCGAGACGGACGTCGAAGTGGTGACCACTCCACACTGGTGCGAGATGATCTCCGAATGTCTTTCCGGTTTTATATGACTTGCCGTTAAGACCCTGAAGCTAGGAATTTAGCCTTTGCTTCGTTTGCTGGCATTGCGTCCTCTGTATCGAGACGAATGTCGTGGTTGTCTCTAGGTTACTGGTGAACCGCCGAGGTTTGGAACTAGGGATTTTGCCGTGGCTCCGTTTGTTTGATGACGTTACGTCTGCTGTGTCGAGACGAACGTTGGGGTGACATCTCGTCTGCTGTATCGAGACGGACGTCGAAGTGGTGACCACTCCACACTGGTGCGAGATGATCTCCGATTGTCTTTCCGGTTTTATATGACTTACCGTTAAGACCCTGAAGCTAGGAATTTAGCCTTCGCTTCGTTTACTGGCATTGCGTCCTCTGTATCGAGATGAATGTCGTGGTGGAGTTGGGATTTTGCCATCGCTCCGCTTTGTTTCGACCGTGAGGTCTTTTGTTGACGTTGCATCTGCCTCCAGCTGGACTGCGGAGGAACGCTGTTGTTGACATTGCGTCTACTGTATCGAGACGAATACTGAAGTGAAGCTGGGATTTTGCCATCGCCCCGCTTGATGGTGTAATATCTGTGTCCTGCTGGAATGAGGAGGCACACCGTTGGTGATCTCTAAGTTGTCGATGTTGACGTCGAGACCCTGAAGCTCGAGATCTTCGTTTGCTTCATTTGTTGACATCGTGTCTGTAATATTGCGACAAATGTCGAGATGGTCTCTAGGTTGTCTATGAACCGTCGAGATTTGGCTTCGCTTTCTGATGGAGCCTGTTGGGAAGGCATGGTTCCCTCTTTATCTGTGCCCCTGAATTGTATACAGGGATCGATGCGATTTCACCTGTAGGGCAAAAAGTTTCATTCTTTCATTTTTTTTATTCTTTCCGCGATGCTCTATCATTTCAGCTTTTATATCGCGAAGGTCGCGATTGCCCAATCATTTCGGCTATTTTTCGCGGTGCCCAATCATTTCGGCTATTTTTTCTTTTTACTCGCTGCTTTTTATTGCGAGTTGCCTAATCATTTTGGCTATTTATTTTATTTTTACTCGCTGTTTTTTATAGCGAGTTGCCCAATCATTTCGGCTATTTTGCATGCATACATTTTTACTTGCTGATTTTGTTTGCAAGTTGCCCCATCATTTCGGCTATTTCGTATGCATTTTTTTTTTTTGCGAGTAGGGGATTTGGGATGTGATACCGATCTTGGCATCAGCATCGCTGCGACCGGAATATTTCCAGGAGCGAATCATCATTTGCCTTGAAAGGACTTGGAATTTGATACCGGTTTAGGCATCAGGATCGCTGCAACTGGGATATTGCCAGGAGCGAATCATCATTTGCCTTGAAAGGGCTTGGAATTTGATACCGGTTTAGGCATCAGCATCGCTATAACTGGGATATTGCCAGGAGTGAATCATCACTTGCCTTTTTCGATGTTAAACAAAGGTGGCTTAGTGAACAGGGTTAAGGGTCCTGTCGGCTAAGGCTTTTGACTTCATGAGCCGTAAGGGTCTCACAAAGGTACTTCTTCCTACAAGTCGTGAGGATCTTGTAGTTGTGTTTTCTCCTTGGGAATCGTGAGGATTCCTAAGTGCATGTTCTCTTGTAAGTCGTAAGGATCTTACAAAAGGGTTTTCTCCTTATAAGTCGAGAGGACTTACAAGTGTCGTTTGTTGTGCAAGCATATCCCTAGTTACGGATGGGACTTTGTTAGGGAAATGTTTATTCGCGCCCGTGGATTGTATACAAGAGCCAATATCGGACCACTTGTAGGGCAATGTCGAAAGTTGTGGGGGTTGCTTAAGCACAGGTTTAGGTCTCTGTAGCTCAAGACTTTCAAATCTTATGAGCCGTAAGGGTCCCACAAGAGAGTTCTCCTTACGAGTCGTGAGGATCTCGCAAGTGTATTTTCTCCTTAGGAATCGTGGGGATCCCTAAGTGTGTTGTTCCTTTGTGAGTCGTAAGGATCTCACACAGGTGGTTTCTCCTTACAGGGTCGAGAGGACCCTATAAGTGTTTCTTAACGAGATTGCGCCCTTTCGGGTTTTCACAAACACTCGCCGGTAGTCCTGCTGTTTTTACTCACGGAGCCATTTCAGGTTTTCATCCGTGCCCGTTTTGCTTATGGACATACCTTTTTTTTTTCTTCTTTTTTTTTTCTTCTTCTTTATTTATTTATTTTTTTTTACGAGATCGCGCCCTTTCGGGTTTTCACGAACACTCGCCGGTAGTCCTGCTGTTTTTACTCACGGAGCCCTTTCGGGTTTTCATCCGTGCCCTTTTTGCTTATGGACATACCGTTTTTTTTTGTTTTTTTTTTATCTTGTCAGCCTAAGGATGCTGCGGTATTAGTTTAAAGACGTTTCGGTCTGATATTAGTTTAAAGACATTTCGGTCCGCTATTAGTTTAAGGACATTTCGGTCCATTGCAAGTTTTAGGACATTGCGGTCCATCATTAGTTTAAGGACATCTCGGTCCGTTGTTAGTTTAAGGACGTTTCGGTCCGCCGTCGCCGTATTTGAGGCGAACATCTAGTTTATTGACTTTTCAGTCTGGCGTCTCCGTATTTGAGGAGAATTTCTAGTTTACTGACTTTTCGGTCTGGCGTCTCCATATTTGAGGAGAATTTCTTGTTTACTGACTTTTCGGTCTGGCGTCTCCGTATTTGAGGAGAATTTCTAGTTTACTGACTTTTCGGTCTGGCGTCTCCGTATTTGAGGAGAATTTCTAGTTTACTGACTTTTCGGTCTGTGGGTCCATCCCCATGAATGAGCATGATGCCCCCGGCGTATCCGTCTTTTTCGGAGCGTGCGGTTGCGGCGGACTCACCTTCCAGTTTTCAGACAGCGCAAACTTGCCATGTTGGTATTGGTCTTCAACCCAGTTTTTGAAGACGTAGCAGTCCTCGATTAGGTGACCTACTGTTTGGTGGTAAGGGCAATAATTGGGATTATTAATATCGCCTGGCTGCAACGGACGTTTTGGACCCGGCAGATTGATGAGTCTGTCGCACACTACCAGCTCGAACAGTCCCCTTGTTTTATCTTGCGGAAACGAGTAAGGACGTCTCAACTTTTCCTGGAGGGGTTGCTGCTTGTTGCTTTGGCAAGCAACCGGTCTAGGGTCACCTGATTGTTGTTGAGCGCTGGTGACGAGGGCCTTTTTTCCTTTTCTTTTATCTTTTTTGTTCGCTCCGTTGTTTGCGGGGGCGGGACTTTTTCCGAGTAGCATGCGATTGCATGGCTGAACGTTCTCGTAGCTTCTCAATTCCTTTATTTTTGAAATAGATTCCCCGAGGGAAGAGTTGGGGATAGCTTCTTCGTCAGAGTTTCTACCAAAGGTGATAATTTGCGATACCTTAGAGTCGGCTATATGGCAATCGTCGGCGACTCTTTTGCGCTCATATATCGCATTTTTCCGATGTCCACAAGCTTCACACTTTGTCCCGTCGAAGTGTTGCTTTTGAGCGACATACCCTTCCACCAACAGTTAAAGGATTCGTAGTCTTCGGTAGGATGTATGATCTTCTGATGATATAAACAGAAGTTAGGGTGCATCTCTGCCTCAGCGAGAGTATTTTCTTCAGAGGGCAGTAGCTTCATTCCTACTGACAGAGCTTTGGCGAACCTTTTCCTCATCTTGAATTTGTTTTTACCCGCAGTGTATGGCTTTTGATTTGACGGGAATGCCTTGGCTCTTTCCAGTATGGCCATTTCATGCTCTTGATTGGCTTTTGCTTTCAGACGAATTTCATTTAGGAAGGCATCGATCAAATCGTCTGACGGCTGCGGAATTTCTGTTTCAGGGTCCGCCCTCGTTTTCTCGGCGCAAGGAGCCTCTTTATTATCTGCCAATGAGTGAGAGATCACATGACAAGTTGCCCCCGGCGTGTTTGTCTTCTTTGGAGTATGCGGCTGTGGTGGGTTCACCTTCCAGCTTTCAGACAACGCGAACTTGCCTTGTAGGTATTGATCCTCGATCCATCCCTTAAAGACGAAACAATCCTCAATCGGGTGACTTACCGTTTGGTGGTAAGGGCAATAATTGGGATTATTAAGATCGCCTGGCTGCGACAGACGCTTTGGACTCGGCAGATTGATGAGTCTGTTACGCACTGCCAGCTCAAACAGTCTTCTCGTTTTATTCTGAGGAAACGAGTAAGAACGTCCTAGCCTCTCTTCGAGGGATGGGCGTGGACGCGCGTTGTTTTGGCGAACGACCGGCTTTGAGTTGCTCGACTGTTGTTGAGCATTGGCGACGACGATCGCTTTCCCTTTTCCTTTCTCATCTCGGGAATCTGATTTTGGAGGAGACGGTCTATGGCCCATCTGGTCCATTTGGGCTAATTTGTCAATCAAGGCCTGGAAGGTGGTCGGCCTGAAGAACATCATGAATTGTGAGATGATCGCCTGCGGATCGAGAGTGCCCACAAGCATGCCTACCGCAGGTGCCTCTTCTATGCGTTGTTCGCATTTCGACCATAGGTTCCGCCATCGTGTTGCGTATTGAACCCACGTTTCGCTTGGCCTTATCCTGGCATTTATTAGTGCTGTTATCGGGGTGCGTTCACTAGCACTCGCGAATCTTTGCGTAAACAGCAATTCCATCTCTGCAAATGTTTTGACAGAGTCGTTAGGCAGCTCCGAATACCATTCAAAGGCTGTTTATGCTAAGCTGCCGACGAATTGACGTAGCAACAATTTGTCATCGCCTCCAGTATTGCCGCATAAGGCCCTGAATTGAGCAACATGCTGATGCGGATTCCCTGTCCCTTTATATACGTGGAATTTAGGGATCGTATATCCTGGCGGGTAACTGATTTGGTCATACCAGCTCGGATACGGTCGTCCGGTTCTAACAATTTGCCCAGCCGCTTCATTCGCCTGATGAACCCGGATCTGCTGAGCTATATATTCGTCTAGGTCAACTTTGGAGATTGCCTCCTCCTTGGCTGTTGACAGAGCCGGCGGAGGATTTGACGTTTCTCCCCTGTCGTCTTCAAGGACGATCGGAGGATCTTCAGCAGGAGGTTCCGGCTGTAACATCATCCCTACCATATCTTGGAAGAGGAGCGCCATCTGTTTTATATTAGCCACTTGCTCTGCAGCTTCTTTGTCCCTCTTTTCGAGGACTCTGCGTAAAAAGTCAGCGTCGGTTTCTTGTTCTTGACGCTCATCCGAAGACGTTCAGAGCTTTCTTTTGGCTCAGTGAGTGCAGCCATTGTAGTCATCATTTCCTGAAGCTTTTGTTGTTGCTCCTGGGCTTTCGTCACGGATCGGGTGAGCGGTCGGTGGCCCGTAGAAGTGCGGCTTTCCTCCTTTCCAGAAGCTATATAAACAGTGTGCACCACCATGCCCCCAGACTTGGGGCGTTTGTGTTCGGTGTCTTTGCGATTTGCCGAAGACATAGGGGCTTTTTGCGGCCTCCTTTTTTGAGTGGTTGGAGTTAAGGGAGCCGTTGTGGCGGGCACCCAAGTAGCCGTCATTCTTTGTGGCTTGACAGAGTAGTCATTCTCCTGCCGAACTTTCATCTTTTTCTGTCGGCGGGGATAGTCTTGATCAATCACCGACTCCTGGACCTGTCTCCATACCTTGTAAATTTTAGAGGACAGCCGTTGAGGAGGCTGCTCCAGCTTCTTCTCTTGAGTATTCTCCACAGGTGAAGGAGTTCTCTTCAGCACTGCAGTAGGAGAGTTTCTGCACACCTTGTTTAGCAATTCAAAACTGTTCCCGGTTGGAACAGCAGCATCGATCCCCACCGTTGAAGCTGGCGGAATTATCCCAGAGAGGGAGTTGCCCCCAGCCTTCCTCACTCGGCGCCAGTGGCGACGTCGAGCGTGTCTTACGGATGGAGTTATTTCAGCTATAAGGGTGACTTCGTCGTGTCTCCTGTTTTGAGGAGAGACTGTTATTGGTGCTAGCCTATCGAAGGCTGCCACCCGTTAAGAAGTAATGTCTAATCTGTCAAAGACAGACCTCTGGGCAGGGGAAGCAGCTTTGAGGACCTCGCCTGGAGCAGCAACTGGAATGGCCAGCCTTATAAAAACTGACTTTTTGGAAGGAGGAGCCTTTCCAATGATTTCTTCCGCTTGAGCCGGGATAGCTATCCGCTTTGGGATGGCAGCTTCGGGTATCACGGGCTTGTAGACGTTCTGGCCCAGTCTGTTGGAAACTGAGGTATTGAAGTTGGGTGACCCGTTGAGAGGGGTCACGGCAGTGGCGAGTCGATCAAAGACCGGCTTTTTTGGAGCTTCTTGCGATGTTATTGGGGCATTGAAGCTTATCAATGGGAGCATAGTCCCGAAGAATAATCCAGCGGTGGCCTGAGTTATTTGCTCCACCGGCATCTTGAAAAGGGAGGCCGCTTGGGGCCCATAAGTCACTCCTCCAGCAATGACGGAGCGAGAGTTGCAGCTGCAGGCGGTGCAGTTCGAAGCCATCGATCTTCTGTTTTCTGCATGGAGAAAGACACCAAATCTAAGTACTTTGAATCCACAAGCAACCACAGCAAACCGCGATTTGTTCGCGAACACGACACACGAAGTGTGGAGTGGAAAGAGGAAGAGGTCCCACCGGGCGTGCCAGAATCTGCTCCCCTCCGAACGGCGGCGCACAAGACTGCGAAGTCCTGGCGCTGAGATTCGGGGCAGATGCTATTTGGTTTTATCCGTCTACCTCTCCGAAGATACCAAGTTGATTTATGGCACCGTGTATCGGAGGTTTAGACGGATGCGGCCGATGTAGCAGACTTTGTCAGATTCCCCCTCGCTTGAGGGGTTTTTGATTGTGGGGACGCTCTTCCCTGCAGGCGCAAGCCCCTGCAGTTAATTACGCTACCGCATCGCGGTAACAACTTTCTCCTTCTTCAGAATTTCACTTCGTGTCGTGGGTGTTTGTTTTGTTTGTGGTTGCCCGTGGATTGTATACGGAGACTGAGTAATACCGTCGCCCGTAGGACGTGGATTAGTCCAAATCCGTATTTACTTAGATTTGGGTTTGGTGATTTTAGTTTAAGGATACATTAGTCGCGTTGCGACTAAGATCAACTTAAACATTCGTCAAGGATACGTTAGTCCTGTTTTGGACTAAGATCAACCTGACGTGGTGATTCATTTAATTTATGGCCATCGGGACTCATCACCTCTCTAACATCGTTGAAGGATTACAACGATAGGTGTCAGAGGAGCTCAGAGATGTACCCTTGAACCAAAGCTGATTGAGGGTTTTTATAGTCCATTTAAGTGTTTAAGGATACGTTAGCCGTGTTTGGGGCTAAGATCAACTTAAACGGGATCGTTTAGATCCGGCAAAAGAGCAATTGGCTCTATTGTTCCAGTTTTAGGGACGTAGTGGTCCATTATTAGTTTAGGGACGTCTCGGTCCGATACCAGTTTAAGGACGTAGTGGTCCATTATTAGTTTAGGGACGTTTCGGTCCGATGCCAGTTTAGGGACGTAGTGGTCCATTATTAGTTTTAAGGACATTTCGGTCCATCGCCAGTTTAGGGACGTGGTGGTCCATCATTAGTTTAGGGACATTTCGGTCCGATGCCAGTTTAGGGACGTAGTGGTCCATCATTAGTTAAAGGACGTCTCGGTCCGATATTAGTTTTAAGGACGTCTCGGTCCACGAGTTTAAGGACCCCGCAGTCCATAGCGATGTGTGGTCGTTGGGGACCCGTCACCTCTTTGACGTCGTTGAGGGAATTACAACGATGGATGTCAAAGGAGTTCGGAGATGTACCCTCGAACCGGATGTAGATTGATTTAGGAGAGCCATTTTGCTCAGTCAATTTAATTTAAGGACTTATGGCCACGATTGGGCTAAGTCTAGTTGAAAATGTCCAACATTTTATTTGTTTTTGCATTGCATTTTCTTTTTTATTTTTATTTGGGCTTTACCCAGAAGGATGCAAAGCATCAATTTGTTTTTGGGCTCTGCCCCTTTTTTATTGTATTGCAATTTAATTTGGCCTACTAGGCCCCTCTGATTTGGGCCTGGCCCTTCAGTAAAATGCATTGCATTTGTCAGGCGCTTTGCGCCAATCACTGAGCGCAAAGCGCTTTTGGTGAGGACACGTGTCATGCTCTGGTGGGCGCAAGCGCAACAGCGCAGTGCGCTGTGCTGTTGCGCTGCTGACACGTGGCGCGCTCTGGTGAGTTGCGCCCGTTCCAGATAGCGAAGCTCTATTTCAAGGCGCGTAGCGCAAGTTGTTTCTGCAGCTGACACGTGGCGCGCTCTGGTGAGTTGCGCCAGTTCCAGAGAGCAAAGCTCTATTTTCAAGGCGCGTAGCGCAAGTTGTTCTGCAGCTGACACGTGGCGCGCTCTGGTGAGTTGCGCCAGTTCCAGAGAGCAAAAGCTCTATTTCAAGGCGCGTAGCGCAAGTTGTTCTGCAGCTAACACGTGGCGTTTTCTCAGGAGCGGAACAGCGCAGTTTGGAAGTGCAAAGCATTAAGAATCTTTTTAGATTCCAGAACAGAAGTGCAAAGCCACTATTTGTTTTCTTTGATCTAATTAGGATCAAAGAAAAATGAGTTTTTCTCTTTATTTCAAGAACCAGAGGTTCATAAAAGTGCAAAGCACTATTTTTTTATTTTATTTTTTTTTTGTTTTAAAGAACCAGTGGTTCATACGAGTGCAAAGCACTATTTTTAATTTATTTTTATTTTCTTCTTTGTTTTAAAGAACCAGTGGTTCATACGAGTGCAAAAGCACTATTTTTTATTTATTTTTATTTTCTTCTTTGTTTTAAAGAACCAGTGGTTCATACGAGTGCAAAGCACTATTTTTATTTATTTTTATTTTCTTTTTTGTTTTAAAGAACCAGTGGTTCATACGAGTGCAAAGCACTATTTATTATATGAAGATCATTGATCAATGATTTATCAAAAGAGATTTTCTTTTCTCTCGTGAAGGTTTTTACCTTCTTCTTGAAATTTTTCTCAGAGTTCTCTCTGTTTGAAGCTCTTGATTTTTTTTTTTCAAGAATGTTGATGCCTTCTCTTCTCTTCTTGGCTCCTATTTATAGGAGAAGAAAAAGAATCAATTTGTTTAGCAAATCTCTCATTGAAAGATTTGATTTGATCGTTGAGAGATTTGATTTATATTTATCATTAATCTGAGCCTTTAGATCATTCAGTGAATTTTATTCACCGTGGATTTTAAATCCAAAAGATATTCTATTTGTTATTCTGGTGAGATTTTCAGGGAAATCTTTCCTTGTCCAAGATTTTTCCATAAATTGATGATTTTTAATCATCTTTGGATCTTTAATCCAACGGTTCCCATAATCCTTTTCCATTTGGAAAGATTTAGAAGCTTTTAGAATTTTAATTCTATTTCGAAAGATTTTTAGAGAAATTTAGAATTTTAATTCTACTAATCTGTAAGGCTTTCAAAGCCTGGCACGTGCTGGCACGTGACCCTTGGTCACGTGTGAGCACATAACCCCGAAATTGGTTCCTTTAACAGTCGCTTGTTCATATTGTTGTTTTAACCATCACGTGTCAACACGTGACCATTGGTCACGTGTGAGCACGTGATATTTCATTGAGATAACTTCTGATTTTTAATCAGGGAACAGATTTTAGAATTTAATTCTATTCATTATTTTAGAGGCCTTAAAAGCCCATCACGTGTCTGCACGTGGCCCATGGTCACGTGTGAGCACGTGATGCCCCATTGGGGTCTTTTCTAAGTTTTTATTATATCTTCTAACTCCTCCAGCGGATTCTTAAAAGCCCATCACGTGTGAACACATAATACCTCATAACTTTTGATCCCGGATGAATTATGAAGCCCATAATATATCAAATCGAAGGGTTTTTCGAGACGCTTTCAATACAATCAGAATTTATCCGTTTCTCCTTCGGGAGTTTGTCAAAAAACAGCCCGGAAGATACTGGTTCGTATTTCCTTAAGCGTATCGTTGCCATTTGATACCTTGGACTCTTTTGCGCAGAAATTTTTGGCGGGAACAAGGGTATAGACCGATCTTCAGCAGGTGCGCCTTCTTCGTTGACAAAATGTACCTGGCCCACTGCAAATACCCGGCCGAATTTCGAGGGGTCAACCCGATGTTGTAGGGTTGTCCCCAAGGGCGCGACTCGCCCTGGCATATACGCCACCCTAAAATATCCAATGCTGCCGGCAGTTGCATGGGTATGGCGGCAATCGAAGGTTGAAGAAGACCCTCCGGAGTCCAATTAACGACCTCCACGGCATAGTTACCGGGGGTACATCTGCATACGAGATCGATGAGATCGGTTCTGACGGCGTCGCACAAGAGAAGCTTCGGCGACCTTTGATAATTTGGTCGTACCACCTACCCCACAGGTGAAGGTTTTTGTATTCCGGGTTATAGTCTTTAATGAGCGCAAGAACCTCCCGGTCCACCGGTGCTTCAGGGAACCCTCCCTCTGAGCGGAAAAACGGGAAAGAAAGATCAGAAGACATGTCACCTGCGAGAAAGAACGAAATTCAATTATCAGTGTCATAATTTAATTTTAAAAATCCCGACGCTCGGTACTTTAAAATTGTACCACACTGCAATGCAGTGGAGAGGGGACCAAAGGGGGACCCACAAAATACAGATGACAATGCATCAATTAATAAGACAGCCTCATCATTGGATGAGACTGTCAATTAATGAGAAAATCCTCAAAGAATATTCTCATTAAATGAGAAATCTCTCGGGAGAAGGAGAAAATCTCCCTTTCAGAGCAGAGCTCTGTAACAAAGTGACACTTGTCAAACTCTGGTCATGAAGGACTAAAATTCCTTAGAAGAGCCTAGCTCTGTAATCATGATACAAAATCCATAAAGGATTATCAAAATTAATGCTTGAGAATTAAAATTCTGGGATTTTAAAGATCCATGAAGAAACTCTCAAGAGTTCTTCATCAAAAGATCAAAAGATCTACGTATTATCAAAAGAGCAGAACTCTGATTCATGGGATAAGAAACCCCAAGAAAAGATCTGTTTAGATCTATGGGTTCATGAGAGCAAGGCTCTATTAATGAAACCCTAAAAGGGTTTTCTTTAGATCAAAGATCTATGAAGAGAAAGGCTCTGTTAATGGGTAAAAACCTTAATTTCTTAAAATTAATTTGACTTTACCAAAGTTTGGAAAGAGTTCTAACTCTTGAAAGTTCTTAACAAAAGAGCTGCGCTCTGAATGAAAATTCTCAAGAAGAAGATGCTTATCATCTAAAGGACCAAATGTCCTATTTATAGGCACTGAACTGCCTCTTCAACTTTTGAGTTGATCCAAGGGCTCAGATGTTGTCACCGCTGCACTCACGTGTGCGCCGCGTGAGCGCAACGGTGGGGGGCATTTGTTCCCACCGGGCGTGCCAGAATCTGTTCCCCGCCGAATCACGGAGACGCGACCGCGCAGGTCCGTCTTGTCTGAAATTCGGGGCAGATGCTAATTGGTGCTATCCGTCCACCTCTCCGAAGATGCCAAATTGATTTATGGCACCATGTATCAAAGGTTTAAACGGATGCGGCCGATGTAGCAGACTTCGTCAGATTCCCCCTCGTTTGAGGGGGTTTTGATTGTGGGGACGCTCTTCTCTGCAGACGCAAGCCCCTGCAGTTAATTACGCTACCGCATCGCGGTAAAAACTTTCTCCTTCTCCAGATGGTCACTTCGTGTCGTGGGTGTTTGTTTTGTGTTTGGTTTCCCGTGGATTGTATACGGAGACTCAGTTATGTTGTCGCCCGTAGGACGTGGATTAGTCCAAATCCGTATCTTTCTTAAATTTGGGTTTGGGGGTTGTGTTTAAGGATACATTAGCCTTATTTGAGGCTAAGATCAACTTAAACGTTTGTTAAGGACACGCTAGTCTAATTTTAGACTAAGATCAACTTAACGGAATCGTTTAGATCCGACAAGAAAGCAATTTGGGCTTTATTGTTTAGTTTAATAACATTGTGGTTGATAATTAGTTTAAGGACATTACGGTCCATCGTTAGTTTAAAGACATCGCAGTCGAGGTTAAGGACATCATAGTCCATCAGTTTAAGGACCCCACAGTCCGATGTTAGTTTTAAGACATCACGGTCGAGGTTAAGGACATCATAGTCCGTGAGTTTAAGGACCTCACAGTCCGATGTTAGTTTTAAGACATCACGGTCAAGGTTAAGGACATCATAGTCCGTGGATTTAAGGACTCCACAGTCCGATGTTAGTTTTTAAGACACCACGGTCGAGGTTAAGGACATCATAGTCCATGAGTTTAAGGACCTCACAGTCCGATGTTAGTTTTAAGATATCACGGTCAAGTTTAAGGACATCATAGTCCGTGGATTTAAGGACTCCACAGTCCGATGTTAGTTTTAAGACATCACGGTCGAGGTTAAGGACATCATAGTCCATGAGTTTAAGGACCCCACAGTCCATAAAATGCGTGGTTGTCAGGACCTGTCACCTCTTTGAAGACGTTGAGAAATTACAACAACAAATATCAAAGGAGTGAAGAGATGTACCCTTGAACCGATGTGAGTTGTTTGAAAGAGCAGATGTGCTCAGTTCAACATAAGTTGAGGACTTATGGCCAGAATTGGGCTAAGTCCAATTACAATGTTTTAACATTTTTAGTTGCTCTGGCTATTAAGCCTTTATTTGGGCTCGGCCCTTTTAATAATGTTAAGCATTGGGCTCTGAAATTTTTGTCTTATATTGAGTGCATAGCATTCATCAGAACAAAGTATGCTCTGACAGCGTGCCACGTGGCGCACTAGGCGCTTTGCACCAGTCAAAGAGCGCATTGCGCTTCTGTCGGGTAGCGCACACGAAGAGGACACGTGTCGCGCTCAGCGCTAAGTGCTAGTTTGTTAGCGCATTGCGATTTTAATTTATGAGCGCGCTGCGCTAGTTTATGGGTGCGCCAGTGAGTGACACGTGGCATGCCAAGAGCACAATGCGCTGTTTCAGAAACGCAAAGCGCAGATTGTGTCTCTGATTGACATGTGGCAGGTTTTGGCGCTGAGCGCCGGTCCAAGGAGCACAAGGGCTTTGTTCATGAGTGTAAGGCACTTTCTAATAGCGCAAAGCGTATTTTGATCAATTTTAAGATCAAATGACAAATTTATGTTTTTCTTAAAGGAGGCTTTGCCTCAAGATTCAAGAACAAAAGTTCTTGTTTAATAAAAAAGGCTCTGCCTTCATAGATCAAAGATCCGTGAATGAAGTAAAATACTTCTTTTTATATTTTTATGATTGGATATTTTGATCTTTTCTTTTTAATCAAAGACCTTGGTCTTTCTTATAGATCTAAGATCTTTTTAGAAGATGTTTCTTCTTTTTACGAGATGGTTTCATCTTTGTTGTTCAAGAATCAATTCTTTACCTTTAAAGATAAAGAAATGATCTTCTTTCTTCAAAAGGCTTGCCTTTCTTTCTCTTTGAGTTTTTTTTTCTCAAAGCTTGCAGAGGGTTTTTTCTATCACTTTTTTCTCCTCTCCCTTTTTTTGTGTTCTGTAGACTTGAAGTCTAGGGTCCTTTATATAGGGCCAAATGATTTGTTAAATCAGTTTTGAGAGATCTTTTTCTGATTGATTTGGGAATATTTCCCACCGTTGGATCTTTGATCCTAAGGCTTCTGTTTTACAGAAGATAATCTTCTTGTTTTTTTTTAATAAGATTGAGAAATCTTTCCATGCAGAATTTGTTCTGTTTTTGGTAATTCATTATTTACCATTGGATCATTGATCCAGCGGTGCTTAAAGCACAATCTTGTTGTTTGGAAAGATTTTGAAAAATATTTTCTTAACAGAATTTAATTCTGGTTAATTAATGATTTATCATTATTATTAGATCCTTTGATCTAACGGTGGGAATTTTAATTCCAGCGCTGGCGCACCCGTGCTTGACACGTGGCGTGCAGCGCAGAGCGCAGCGCAACTGTGCTAGCGCACCTGTGTTAGACACGTGGCACACGGCGCAACTGCGCTAGCGCACCTGTATTTGACACGTGGCGCGCAGCGCAGAGCGCTGGATCTGAAGCGTTGCTTTAACTTTTTATTTTTTGAATTTTGAAAACAAAGCTTTGCTCTGATTGGGGTGCGCTGTCTAGGGCTCAGCGCTCCTGGCGCTGGCGTGTCTGCTTTTGACACGTGGCGCGCAGCGCGCGCAGAATCTGAAGCGTTGCTTTAATTTTTGAATTTTGAAATTCAAAACAGAGCTTTGCTCTAATTGGGGAAACAAAGATGAAATGCGTGCAAGATATCCACACCTTTTTGTAAACTAGTCCTCAAATAAAAGTTATAAATTTCGAGGATGAAATTTTTGTAAGGAGGGTAGACTGTAACAACTCCATTTTTAGTGTACAAAAATTTGCTTAAAAATTAATGTATACTTGGGGTATTTACTTTTGTTGTGGCTACTTTAAATATTTAATTAGCTCTTTAATTACAAGAAGGAGCTTGTAGCTCATTGGTAATACCTTACACTGCTGAACCAAGCTACCAGAGTTCAAATCCCATACCCCACATTATTTTTAATATTATTTTGTTTTGAATTTTTAGAATACCAAGAGTTTACACGTGCATATCTCACAAAAACCCCACTACCATGAAACGTTAAATACACCAGTGAGTAGATGGACCGTCGGGGGACCTAACGGTGGCCTGACTCGGCCGAGTCGGCCGGTGGACCGGCCGACACAGGCCGGCGCCGCCGTCCAGATTCGGCCGGACCGCCGAGTCCCCAACACCAAAGTGGTGCCTCTTGGCTTCTCCTACCCCCCCTGCACACTTCAATTACTCAGATTGGTTCCAGAGATACAATAAAACCCCATTTACTCCACTTTTAATATATTTTAATATATTTTATTACATTTTTTTCAATTAAACTCTTCATCTACCCTAACCCTAGCCTAACCCTATAAATACCATCTCTAATCACTACACCCTCACCCAAAATTCTGAGCCAACTCTCAAGAAATTCCTAGAAACCCTAGTATACTTTGGAAGAAATAAGGAGGCGAAGCCCCGGCAAATTTTCCGGCGACAACCCTATGAGATCCCGGAGACGAAACAACGTACCGTTGACTCCTCTCATCTCTCCTTCCTCTCCTTTAAGTTTGAAGCCCGTAAGTCCCAATTTCCCTTCTCTAATCTTTTCTAAAAATACGAAATTCCAAAACCCGACGGAAACGGAGTAAATCCGATTTCCGATTCGGTTCTTTCTCAAAATCCAACATTTTCTTAATAAAATCTTGTTAAACCACTTCATGTTGACTATTAAAAACTAACTAATCTTATTTAACAAGTTCTATATCAACAGAAATTGCTATTTCCATTTTACCGTATTTTTTCACTAAAATACCATGTAGTTTCATTTCGGCATTTAAACCATTAAACTTGCTATACCTTTAAATAGATCATGAGGTAATGACCTACCTCATCACACACTCATATGCAATATAGCACAATACCCTTGGGAACATAGAATACGGAAAAACGACACATTTTCAAATAAATACCATTACTAATAAAACCCTTTTTCTTAATGATTAGTATTTTACACAAATCTTTGCAAAGCGCCGCTACAACCCATTTGGGGAACCCGTTCGGGATGGTGTGGATTATCGCACATCCTCGGGCTTAATAGTGCGAGATGCAGACCTCCGCAAGGAGTATTCGGTCTCAAAAGTTTTAAAATACGACATCTTAAGAAAATGAGATTTTTAGAAAATATAAAATATATATTAAAATTATTTTTATATAATTATATATATGTAACATTAAAATATTTATTTTAAAATAATATAAATATTACAACTCTTTTCAAAAATCACAAGAATCATTTTACGTTAAAATACCATGAATTCCATACAAAGTCAATATTACAAATAAATACCTTTTATTATGAATTTAGGATATTTTCACTAGAAATATCACAATTATAAAATCCACACCTATGATAACTCTAAAGACGATAACTAATACTTGGGTGTATTTTGAAAACTATACAAAAGTATTTTTACATAAAACCTCCTCAAGTTCTATAAATTACCCTAAGGACCATAGTAAACATAGGTTTAAGCGCGGGACCAATCTCTTGAGCCTCAGGGAGCCAGAGAAGTGGATGCTTGCCTATTTAAGGTAGACAGCTTAACAACGGTGTTATCAATACGGTAATCGTCTTTGAAAAAGATACAAATCCTGCCGCCCATGTGCAGCGGTTACCGATAATATCAAAACAATCAGGACTTCAATTTACTTTTTTAATTGTCTGACTCAGACTGAGTCTCATTAATAATCTGACTTGAATATGATTCAAGTACAATCTACAATTTACAATATTCCAATTCAACATGAATCCCTATATTCAAGCTGTTCAATACATTTAATCTATATTGACTGAACCGAACCATGCATATACTTCCATTTACATGATTCTACAGTTACATCCATGATCTTACAGTTACATCCGTTTACTGATATCATGGTTTCGGTAAGTCATCCAATTATACAATCTATACAGTTTACAATACAAGACAATACAATACAACAATACAATCAAAACACTACGGGGTTGAAAAGGTAGATTGGTACGGAAGGTGTTAGAAGTGGCACGAGACAGTAAGATTTAATACACCTAACCTGAATCCAGTTGCTGTTATACCGTGGCATAAACGGTTCATTGTACTACACTTGCCTCTGGTCTCTGGCATATAGAGACTCCTCTCATATACACTGGCATCCTTATGTACCAAGCTACAAACAACAGCGTTAACACAACATTATAACAATATAATACAACTTTAAAAGCTACCTTCTATTTCTGTCTATTCTATTTCTCCCTTATCTTTGGGACTTACTGAGCGATTTGTTCGCTAACGACATTCTCTTTCTTTCTTCTTTGAATGTCGTCAGGTGATCTGGACACTCCGGAGATCGAGCCCACTAGTGAAGACTTGGACCACTTCATTGAAGACCCAGAGCTTTAGTTCATTGTACACTTTTATTTCAGTACTTTTCCTTTTCTGTTATGCCATTGTTCAGGCATTGCTTTCATTCAGTTGTATTTACTTTTCCATGCATTGTACAGAAAGAATGTGAATAAATAAAGTTGTTATTTTATTATATCTTGTTTTTTGTGCATTTATTTTTATATTGCTTAGATACGCTTAGCGTATTTACTTCATAGTAAATACGTAGCGGCCTCATCGCGTCCTCTGCCCGTATACTGAGAAGCGGGGTGTGACATCTTGTAGAGATTTCCATTGCTCCAGATGAAATGACGAGCTTTTTCCCGAAGGTGGCGAACCTCCCCTCGGTCCTCTGGAAGTATACCATCTTTTAGGAACTCCACGTGGGGCTTCCTCCAATCTTGGCCTTCCTCCTAAGTAGTACATACATGGAGAGTTACCTCCCCGTCTTCCACGCTGGGTCGTGGCAAGACTTCGAAGAGAATGTTTCTTTTATGGTCGAAAATATAGGAAGAAGCGAGCTTGCTTAAGGCGTCGGCTTGAGTGTTCATGGTCCGGGGAATCTGCTATACCTGGACTTCTGCGAATTTTTTGCGAAGTCTTTTTTCCTCGGCCAGATATTTGATCATGAGCGATTCCCGGGCCTCGAATCGCCCGGTTACTTAGCTGACGACCAATGCGGAGTCACTGCGAATTCGGATCGTTTTCAGCCCTATCCCGGAGGCGATTCGTAATCCGGCTAACAAAGCCTCATATTCCGCGGCATTGTTCGAAGCTCTGAACCCTATCATCAAAGAGTATTCCATCTCCGCTTCGTCCGAGCCTTGGATGATCAGGCCAGCCCCACTCCCTTCCTCGGTAGAGGATCCGTCCACGTAGAGCACCCATTCGGGGACGGAGTCGGGTACTTTCTCGACCGAAGGACGTGGTTCAGGGCCCCGTGCTGCCGCATCTTCTTTAGTGGGAATAGTGTATTCAACCACGAAGTCTGCTAGGACCTGTACTTTGATGGGCTGCCTGGGGCGGTACTTGATGTGGAATTAGGATAATTCCCACCTCCATTTCTCCAGTCGTCCAGATGATTCAGGGGAAGCGAGAATAGTCCTTATAAGTCGCTCGGTGAGGACGAGAATGGTGTGCGCCTGGAAATAGTGTCGTAGTTTTCTTAAGGCGACAACAAGTGCCAAGACGTAGCATACATAGTACACCGGCTTCTGTACATCATCGAATTTCCTGACGAGCACTGAGCCTGCAGCTTGATCAAAGACCGCGAGATATAATAATAGCTCGTCACCTTCGACTGGTCGAGTGAGTAGTGGGGGAGTTGATAGGTGCGCCTTGAGTTTTTCGAAAGCGTTCTGACACTCCTCCCACCATTCAAACTTGAGAATTTTTCTTAAGGCTTTAAAGAACGGGAGGCACTTCTTCCCGGATCTTGACATAAAGTGACTCAGAGCGGCCACTCTCCCTGTGAGCCGCATGATCTCAACATTGATATTCGGTGTGGCCATGTGGAGAATGGCGCTGATCTTTTCTGAGTTTTCTTCGATTCCTCGATGGGTGATCATGAACCCGAGGAATTTCCTGCTGGTGACTCCGAACGCATACTTACACAGGATTCAGTTTTATTCTGTACTTGCACAGGACGTCGAATGTCTCCCCGAGATCTTTGGTGTGCCTGGACGATGAGGTTGATTTTACGACCATGTCGTCGACGTAGACTTCTATATTCCTTCTGATCTGCAGTTTAAACAGTTTGTTGACGAGGCGCTGATACGCAGCCCCGTCGTTTTTGAGTCCGAAGGGCATCACTTTGTTGCAGTATATCCCATGATCTGTGGTGAACACGGTAAGCTCTTCATCTATCGTGTTCATCCGGATCTGATTGTAGCCGGAGAAAGCGTCTATGAAGCTAAGTAATATGTGATCGGCCGAGCTGTCCACTAGCTGGTCTATCCAAGAGAGGGGATAGTTGTCTTTAGGACAGGCTTTGTTCAGGTCCTGAAATCAACGCACATGCGCCATTTCCAATTCGCCACACATGCGCCATTTCCAATTCGCCTTTTTGACCATGACCACGTTTTCCATCCAATCCGGGTAGTCAAGATTTCTAATGAAGTTTGCCGCGAGCAATCGATCGAATTCGTCCACAATCACATTTTGCTTGATTGGCGCAAAACTTCGCTTCTTTTGTCGGACGGGTCTGGCCTTTGGGTCGACTCCGAGCCTGTGTGAGATAACTTTAGGGTCGATCCCGGGCATGTCCGCTGGTGTCCAGGCGAATACGTCTGAATTTCCTCGGAGGAAGCGGATCAAGTCTTCATGATGGTCTCCTGTCAAAAGAGAACCGATCTGAACGGTCCGTCCATCGACCCCCTCGACGAGGGGGACTTCTGTCAACGCTTCTACCGAGGCTCCTCGGATTTCTTTCTGGTCGTTGCGTGTATCCAAAGACCCCTAGAAATCAGGCGCGTCTTTCCAATTGTCGTCCTACTCTCCGGGGGACGTCGATACAAAGCAAATCTTATCGATCTGCTAGCTCCCGTAGGCCCGGCCTATCCTTCTTGATCTAACGGGAATTTGATCGCAAGGTGATAGGTCGAGATTTAATCTTAGAAGGCATTCAATGTAGGGCGCCCTAGGAGAATGTTATAAGACGAAGTCACCTTGGCGACGAGGAAGTTCACCGGTAGGGTTTGCGTGCGACCCACTTCCCCAATGTTGAGGAGGAGGGTGACCGTTCCCTCGGCCGGGATGGAGTGGTTGGTGAACCCAGAGAGGACATGGGAGGTCGGCTGTAGGTCGGATGGTCCTAGCCTTATATGCTGGAAATAATCGTAGAACAGGATATCCGCCGCTACCTGAATCAACCAATATCCTCAGTACCTCGTAGTGGTGGACCCGGGCCGTTATCACGAGGGGGTCGTTATGAGGCAGCGATATACCGTGGATGTCTTCATCGGAGAAGATGATGGGCTCGTTCTTTCTACACCTCTTCTGGGGTGGATCGCTTACACCTTCGACAGGGAGGAAGTGGTGATTTCTACCAGTTTCTCGAGGGGACCCGAAGTAACGACCATGATTTGGCCGATTGTTAATTCCCCGGGAGCAATCGGGTCTCTTTGTTCTCGTTCTGCCTGCCGTTTGTCCCTTAGGTACTTCGCCAAGTGGCCAGAGCGGATCAACTCCTCAATGTAGTGGCGGAGTTGTTTGCAATTCTCGGTCGGGTGCCCTTACGTCCTATGGAAGGCCCAGTAAGGGCCGCAGAGACGTTTTCCCGCCCTTTGGGTAACTGGCAGGCGCTTAAAGAACCTTTCGCCCTTCGCTTCCTACAACAGCTCAGTCTGGAAGATATTAAGAGGAGTGTACTTCTGGAACTTCGGGGAGTAAGGTTTTGGTCGGTTGATCTTCTTTTTCTCTTCTCTGTCCCTCTTCTTTTGGTCGGCTTGGTCGTCTCTGGGCAGATTCGAGTTCACCTTCGATTCGAGTTGGATCTCCTACTAGGTTCAAGCTTTTACTTCGGCCATGGTCTTAGGCTGCGCTAATGCAAAAGAGCGGAGCCACTCTTTGTGCCTAAGACCGGACCTTAGTGCGGTGATAACCGTCCCATCACGGTGCTCAAGGACCTCGAGGAGAGCATTGTAGAAGCGAGTGACATGACCCTTAAAGGATTCTTTATCCCCGCTCTTTATGGTGAAGAGGTAATCGACCGTCCTCTTCTGTCAACTGTTCCCAATGAAGTGACAGTGGAACTGGGTGGTTAGCTCATCAAAGGTCGAGATGGAGCGGGGCACCAGCCCCCGGAAGCAGTCCCGACCTGCCTGGATTAGGATGGTGGGAAAAGCACGGCATTGAGCTGCGTCCGAATTATCTTGGAAGCTCATGCCCATTGTAAATGCGTCCAAGTGATCTTTTGGGTTGGACTTCCCGTCAAAGAGCGCCACCTTGGACGGCTTGTTCTTGGATGAGACACGTTCAATCAGCAATTCCTCGGTGAAAGGCTTCGTGAGAGAATCCGCGGAATACCCAGCCCCTTCGCCAGACGGATGACTGTCTCTCCGTATGCCCTCGATCTTCTTTTAGAAGGCCTCGAGTCGGTGGTGGTAACCTGAGGATTCATCACAATCAGAGTGGCGACTGTCCCCGCTCCTGGTCTGTGCGGCGGTGCGTGTTCGATTCAGCTCTATCAGATTTCTGAGATTCTCAAGCGGGGTTCTTCTCGAGCAGTCCCGACGTGCACCTCCACGGTCTTGACACGGGTGGGGGCATCGATCATGCCTGAAAACATGCGAGCTGACCGACACCTCCTCAGAAGGTGTGGGCGCACGTCGTACTTCGGGGCGATGGTCCAGTCTTTCTCGAGACCGGGATGTGGAGCCTTCCAGAACCTAACGGTTCATGGAATCATGGCTCGCGCATGGTCGTGGTTGCCGGAGGTAGCATGTCGGCGCTCGGTGACGCTGAGGGGAGAGTGGGCATCGGCTTTTCTGCGTGTGTCGTTGTCTCGGCGGAGGGAACCGTGACCTGGTGGGCAGGGCTCGCCGCCTGAACGAGGATGAGGGCGTCCACTATCGACGTGAGTCTGTAGATTCGAGTTGATAAGACATTGATGAGGTTTGGAGGGGGGAGGAACCGCTAACGCCTCCGTTGTGGGGGGCGTGGCAGCTCATGTTGGGATCATCGCGGCTTTCGCTCCCTATTAGGTCGAGGACGGAAGATCAATTTCGATGAGTGGAAGAAATTTTCGATTCGTTCTCACAGACGGCGCCAACTGATGGAGGGTATGATCTCCTTCAGATGTTGTCTTCCGTCGATCTGTAGCGAGCGTTGTTGAACTGTTGAGATTTGAGTTGAAGGTTGTCTCCTAGAGCGTGTGGATCTCAATGGGTTGAGTTTGAGGTGAAAGCCGAGCTACCTGCAAGTATGCCTCGAGATGGGGGCCACCGTAGGACCTTCCGACGATCAAGTTAGAGCCGAGGAATATTGGCAGAGTAATGATTTATTGGAATCAAAATTGCGTTACCTGAGTCGTCTGAGAAAGAGGCTTTTATAGTGGTCACATTGAGCGAGCATGTGCGAGATCTTCACCGTCAGTTACGCCCCTGACATTACGCATGCGTTACCTGGAATGATGGGATCCCTCCATTAATGACGGGATCCCTCCATTAATGACGGGAAACGCTCATTAATGGGGGGATGCGCCAGCGTGAGACGCGGAACGTAGGGCGGCGGTTATCTCGTTTTGGTGAGATACGCGGAGCAATTGCGGAAGCGCTAGAGATCTGCGTTCTCGTTTGATCAGGAGAGCTGTGGAGGCTTAGCTCGGCGGATAGCTCGGAGACGAGCCGGGAGACCGAGGAAACTCGGCATGTCAGGGGCTCGGAGACGAGCCGGGAGGCCGAGGAAGTTCGGCAAGTCAAAGGCTCGGAGATGACATGTTGGTAGTTTCCTCGATGAAAGTGGAATGTATTCAGGGAGGTCTTCTGGAAGGCCGGACGCGTTTCTCGAGACGAAGTCCCGAGGAATTCTCATAATCCAACTCATTTATTCCACCTTCGTACCCTTCGCAATACGTCATCCGTCACTTGTCACAATCTTGAGAAGATGCCACTTGTGAGCATCATCACATATCGAGACTGACCAGTGGAGTGATGTGCTTAGATGAGGCATCGATGAAAATTGATATGCAATTGAGTATCACTCGTAATTTCTAGTTTAGTTAACACTTGGAAATATTTAACTATCTAGGTAGCATATGACACTTATGCGATTAGATTCATAATATGTAACACATATATATATATAATTATTTAACTATACTAGTTTCCTGGTGCTTTGATATTTTCATCTATGATATTGATAGATGTACATTAGAGTCTAATGCAGTTCGGTGAAATCTAGTTGAACAAAACATTTATCCAGCATTTACGTTGGTTTACCGAAACCAGAACCAAACTTTGTGAGTCTAAGCTGCAATGAGTACGGAAGATTGATGAAGTTTGGCGTAAACTTCGTTCGTAGTCCGGCGAACTTTATGGGACTAGACAGATTTCAGTAACAAAACGGGTGAGGAAATGTTTACAGATTTCAAACCAGAAGGAAAAAAGGGGGACGAAATTCGATACAAAACTCGTTAAGAACAAGCAAATCCTTTGACACATATTTCTTTATTTCCACAATGGCATCGTATATATAAAACACATTCATGAATCATGAAGCCGAAAATGAGCCGAGTCTCTCTCTTCACCATCCTCCTCCTCCACCGATTCCTAGTTATTTCGACGTGAAATCACAAGCGAATAATGTGAATTAATTTTATAAAATTTCAATTTTTCATATCATAGTTATTGATAACTTTTGTTAATTTCGTTATAATTGGATTATTGGAGTTGAAATTTCGAAAGATAATACTTGTAGAATTTGTGTGATTGTAGGGTTGATGATGACGGCGCGATGGCTTGCTCTTTCTTCACACTGGATATACGTCGATATCCCTTTGACGATCCATTTAGTGGCTTTAGCATACGCCAAAGTCTTCATCTTATCACTATGTATGTACAACAAGGGTTGCCAGTACCTCCGGTAAGTTCATTAACCCTAACATATATATTAATCGGGTTTTAAGCTTATTAAATATATTATATGACAATATACTAAATCATTTGTTTTAAACTTTAATTTAATCAGGCCTTTACCCCCGGGTTGTTTAGGATTATCTGACTTTTATTATACAGTAAAACCTCTATACAGTAATATCCTTGGGACCGGGGAAAAATATTACTATAGGGGGGTTATTCTTAAGTAGAGTTTTATATATAAAAGAAATCATGGCGGCAATAAGGCAAGAAGCGCAAGGTGATAATCCGGAAGACGATAGTGTGGAAATAGAAAAGGTGTCATGTCGAGAAGCTTCAAACATGTTGGATAAGTTAGAAATGTTTTGGATTCAACAAGAAGGTGATTGTGGTGACGAGTTACTACGAACTCGCAAGTTAAAGGATATGGTAGTAACTCAAAAAATTAAGTCATTGTCCCAAACAACTTTGAATAAGTACTTTATGTCATCTTAAGTTCAATTGTGTAGTTAAGTAATTTATGTCATCTTAAGTTCAATTGTAATAGCCAAGTAATTTTATGTATTTTTTATATATATAAAAAATTATTTAAAATTTAATGCCAATTTATTACTATATAGAGGTAAATTAGTACAGGCGGGACTTGGAAAAAGTATGGAATATCACACTGTGGAGGTTATTCTTATTTATAACTGGTCCCGAGTCGGGACCGGGACTTTTTATCACTATAGGGAGGTTATTCCTATATAGAGTATTCCTATACGGAGGTTTTACTGTATAGACTTATTTTGTACTAGACACTTCTATGTGTTAAGATACTTGGTTTCGACATTTTATATATCTTAGATTGATATCACATATGTCATCATTATTACTTATGATTTTACATCAAACTTTCTTGGTTGAATTGCTTTGCAATTGATTTAAGATTGAGAGTGTGTCGCAATTGGGATTGAAATTGGGATTGGATTTTAGATTTGGATTGGATTGGGAATTGAAATTGGAATATTGGATTTGGATTCCATATTGAAATTAATTGGAATTGGGATGTAATTGGTATGCCATAGAAATTGTAATGGAATTTGAATTCAATTTGGAGTTGAAATTGAATTGAATTCTAAAACGAAATATTTCCAATCTTTTTCCACGCCAGTCCAGTGTGGAAATAAAGAATTTTTCCATGCAATTCCAGTGTCTCATAATATAAAGATACCGACACGCATTTCGCACATGGAAAAAAACCTGCAGCCATGCAGCCTCACACGACGACGGTCAACCATGAAAGAATAAAGGACCTGTGGAAATAGGTTTATTGTGACGTGTTATTTGCGTGGAACTTTGTTCTATATTCTTATAGTGTGATAAAAATAATAGAAAAATAATTTGTATTTATAGAGAATTGGATTTGATGATATGATTTTCATTAGTAACCAAAAATCTAATCAAATATTATTTTTCCCATCAAATTCAAATAAGATACAGAAAATTAATTTTAACGGAATCCTAATATTTAAGCTCTTCATTATTTTCATCAATCCGTTGGAAACTCTAATCATATGATCTTTTTATTTTGATTAAATTAAAAAAAAAAGTTATATGAAATAAATTTTAATACTATCCTATTCTAATATCTAATCTAATCTTTTCATTATTCAACTACAAGCTTTGACCATATTGACCACATGACCTTTTTATTTGACCAATACAAAACCAACACAAGAACAAATCTTATTCAAACTAATAGTGTCAACTAACTAATTTATATTTTAATTTTATCTATAACCAAATATTCTACAACAAACTCTTTCAATTAAATCGAATTTTTATTATAGATAAAACATAATCATAAGTTATAATTCTTAAGTATTGAATTTACATAGATTTAATAATATCCATAGATATTGTTAATCAAACATCTAATACAATAATCCGTAAGAGGATGTTGTTCATTTATTCCTTCAGAGTGACCGGGCAGTTGAAATTTGGAATAATACCTTATTTACATTTGGTTTTAACCATCGGGCTTGGAGCAGTCCATTGATAGGGCTTGGAGTAGCCAATGAGGGTGACCGGGTTTAAGCCCGGGATACCCCATTAATGAGAAGGGTATGACTAAATTATCCACCTATCATTCCTGACACGACCTGGATCGCGCCAAGATGTTACCTTCCATTGATCTGCTGATGGCGACGGGTTAGATACAAAAGCGGCAGTCCGAGAGCAGCAGAGTTTATCTGGGATGAAGGGGAGTTCGCAGTAGACAGCGGTTGCGGTAAGGAAGCCAGCATTTGTACCTAACCGAGTTCATGGTCGCAGAGGTATTCCAGTGGACCGTCGAGGTGTAGCACCCATGAAGAAGCCAGTGATCGTCGATCGAAGAAAGAGCATGACTTGTAACTATTGCAATTTACCTGGCCACATGCAAAAGGATTGTCGAAGAAGGCTGGGACTTTGTTTGGTTTGTGGAGCGGCTGATCACGCCGTTGGTGCTTATCCGTCGAAACTTCGTACGAGAGATGATTTTCAGAAGCCTCCATAGAGACCGTTCCAGGGGCAGAAACAGCTGACTCAAGGACCTAATCAGGCTCGAGCTTTTACCTTGACAGCTGAAAAAGCTAAGGCGTCAGGAGAAGTTGTTTCAGGTAATCTACTCGTTCATGGTTTTCCCGCATTAGTGTTATTTGATTCTGGTGCATCCCATTGTTTTATGTCATCCAAGTTTTTAACTACACACTCGATTGACTGCACGACCCTGTCTAGTTTCTGGGACATACACAGTGGGAATGGAAAAATCATAACTGGTAGGGAATGTAAGGATTGTACAGTTGTTGTGTGCGGACGGGAGCTTTTTGCAGATTTCTTGGTAATTGATACGAACAGCTATGAAGTCATCTTGGGAATGGATTTTCTTGGCACTTTCCACGCTCACATTGATTGTAGGGCGAAGAAAGTAATTTTCCAGATTCCCGGTGTAACAACCCTAATTTTCTTATACACTTTTTCCTATAAAAAATTTTTCAAATATTTTTTCAAAAATCTATAAAGGGGTATTTATTGCCTGAGCACAAGACTTAAATAATTGATTAGCAATTTAATTACAAGAAAGAGTTTGTAGCTCATTGGTAATACCTTGCATTGCTGAACCAAGCCACCAGAGTTCAAATCCCATGTCCCACATTATTTTTAATATTTATTTTGTTTTAAATTTTTTCATGGTTGTGTCTCTTCATCTTCTAAACCCCCATGTACACTTCAAATTCCTAGATCGGTTTCAGAGACCTTTGAAATTCCCATTTACTCCATTTTAATGATTTTTTAATACATTTTTACATTAAAACCTTTCATATACCCTATTTACTCCATTTTAATGATTTTTTAATACATTTTTTCATTAAAACCTTTTATATACCCTATTTACTCCAATTTTTAATGATTTTATACAATTTTTACATTAAAACCTTTCATATACCCTATTTACTCTAACTTTTAATGATTTTATATATTTTTACATTTTTATTTAAAAACCCTTCACCTACCCTACCCCTAGCCTACCCTATAAATACACCCCCTCCCCTCTACCCTCTTATCCCAAAATCCTAAGCTCATCTCTCAAAATCCTCTCAAGAGTTGTGTACTTTGAAAGCAAGTTCGCGGCGAAGTTCCGGCGGAAATTCCGGCAACGTTTTTTTGAAACTACCGGCGACGAAACAATGCCTCGGCAACTCATCTAGTTCCCCTATACTCTTTAGTATAGATCGAAACCCGTAAGTCCCAATCTTCCCTCTTTACTATTTCTTAAAAATACGGATTTATGGAACCCGACGGAAATTGGAACAAACCGATTTCCGATTCGGTTTTTCTACAAAATCCCACTTGTCACCTAATCCATAATACCTACCTATATTCATGATGACTATTAATCACATAGAAACCAATTTAAACAAAATTTCTCACATAAAATGATAGCTTTCTTGTAAAACCGTATTCTTTTCATAAAAATACCATGAAGTTTATTTTTCTTCGTTTAATCAATTCCCTCATTCCTAAATATGTTTATCTTGATCAATAAACTTGTAGAAATCAATTTGAATGAATTTTCACACATAAAATGATAACGTTTTCAAATACCGTATTCTTGCGCTTTAATACCTTCAAGTTTAACATAACATGTTTAACCTCTAAGCTTCACTAAACCTTAGAATAAGTCACGAGGTAATGACCTACCTCTACACACACACAAATATAACCTTAAGTGATATTCCCAAAATTTAGAATACGACAATACAAGACTTTTCGCTAAAATACCATATTCTTTATAAACCTTTTCTAAAAACTTTAAGTTGTACACAATTCTAAAACAAATTCTTTTAAAATAAAAGTACGATTTGTTATGGATATCCATCGTTTATCTAAACTGACTTTGTGGTGTCTAGGCAAGTGTGTCTAGGCTAGTGGTTTTTAATTAGTCCCACTACTGTGGTTCCTTCCCACTTACATGGCACTTACCTGGCCGCAATTGGCGGTGAAGAGGCGATTTGAGGCTTCTAATGACTTGTCGTTTAGACCTTAGAAATAGGCTAGTTGGCTTAGAAAACCCTAGAAACTAAAATACGGAAATTACATCCTTTACAAATAAATACCTTATATTTATAAAACCGTTTTTCTAAATGAATAGTATTTATTAAACCTAAGTAAAGCGCCGCTACAACCCACCTTTGGGGAACCCGTTAGGGATAGTACGGTTCATCGTGCACCCGCGAGCTAGTAGTGCGAGATTCAGACCTCCGCAAGGAGCATTCGGTCTCGAAAGTTTTAAAATACGACATTTAAGAAAAATGAGATATTTATTTAAAATTATTCTTGTATTAATATATATATATAATTATCATTTAAACACATATTTTATCATAAGATAAAGTTTCCACATTTTTCTAAAATTACAAGATTAAAAGTTACATTAAAATACCATGAATTTTAAATAAATCAATATTATAAATTAATACTTTTATTAGGATATATTCACTAGAATAACACAAATAAAATCCACACTCACTATAACTATAAAAACGAATAATAAATTCTTGAGGTGTATTTTGAAAACTATACAAAAGTACTTTTTACATAAAACCCCCTCAAGTCCCATAAATTACTAACAAGTACAGAACTTCAAATTACCTTTCTTTTAGTCTGACTCGGGTTAGAGTCTGACTATTTCCGACTTGAATAAGATTCAAGTCAATCTATATTCTTTTATATTCCAACTCAATATGAATACATGAATCCCTGAATCCAGTTAACAATCTATTCAATTTTGACTGAATCAAACCATGGATATACATTCATTATCCAGTTATTCCATTTACATGATTATACAGTTACATCCGTTTACTGATATCATGGTTTTGGTCAGTCATCCAATTACAAAATTCAATTTACAAGATAATACAATGCAATACAGTACTATCAATAACATAACTACACGGGGTATTGGGGTAGTTCATTCGTGAATCCAACATAATCTCAAGAGTCCCCCTAGATCATGAATCCATGTCTACTAACACAAGCAAGCAATCATGAGGGCCCGTGTTTCCATGCTCCTGGACTATGGCCTGTTGAGTTTGGAATACTTCGGCGACGGTCGAAGTCCCGCTACTAACATATCTTTCGGGCCCGTGGTTCCCTACCCCTGGATTACAGTCTGTTGGGTTTGAGAACACTCTTGAGATTAGTTGACATTCACCCTTGAACTTACGATAACAACAGCATTAACACTAAAACAATATAATACAACTGTAAAAGCTACTCTCTCTCTCTCTCTCTTACTCCCTCTCTATCTATTCTCCTCTTACCTTTGGGACTTACCGAGCGATCTGTTCGCTGACGACATTATGTTTCTCCAATCTTTGAATGTCGTCAGGTGACCTGGACCCGGCAGAAGTTGAGCCAACGCAAGAAGACTTGGAGCAATTTACCGAAGACCCTGCAGTATAATTTCATTGTACACTTTTCTTTTCAGTACTTTCCATTTCCTATTATGCCATTGTTTAGGCATCTTTATTTCAGTTGTATTTTCTTTTCCATGTATTGTACAAAGAATGTTAATAAATAAAAGTTGCTGTTCTTTTTATACTCTTGTCTCTTGTGTATTTATTTTATATTGCTTAGCTACGCTTAGCGTATGTACTTCTGAGTACATACGTAGCGGACCTCGTCACGTCCCCTTCACCGTACACTGGGAAGCGGGGCGTGACAGGTTTTGTTGGTGGCCCATGCAGGTCAGAACTGTATGGAACCATAAGCAATATAAAACACAAGAACCAGCAACTAAAACATTCTTTACAATCATGTTCCTTGAATCCCATCATTTCTTATTCTTTGAATCATATATCTTGAATCTGTCCTAACCCAAAATTCCCTCACCTCTTTTACAATTTTACCAAAACCTTCGCATCCTTTCATTCCTTCACATTTCTAAAACCCTTGCACCACCTTTTTATTTTTCGCATACTATCAGTACACCAGCACCAAACTTTTCTTGAAACTGTTACACTTTCCTTTTACAAATTTCGAGGACGAAATTTGTATAAGGAGGGTAGAATGTAACAACCCTAATTCTCTTATACACTTTTTCCTATAAAAAAAATTTCAAATATTTTTTCAAAAATCCATAAAGGGGTATTTATTGCCTGAGCACAAGACTTAATTAATTGATTAGCAATTTAATTACAAGAAAGAGTTTGTAGCTCATTGGTAATACCTTGCATTGCTGAACCAAACCACCAGAGTTCAAATCCCATGTTCCACATTATTTTTAATATTTATTTTGTTTTAAACTTTTTCATGGTTGTCTCTTCATCTTCTAAACCCCCATGTACACTTCAAATTCCTAGATCGGTTTCAGAGACCTTTGAAATTCCCATTTACTCCATTTTAATGATTTTTTAATACATTTTTACATTAAAACCTTTCATATACCCTATTTACTCCATTTTAATGATTTTTTAATACATTTTTTCATTAAAACCTTTCATATACCCTATTTACTCCAATTTTTAATGATTTTATACAATTTTTATATTAAAACCTTTCATATACCCTATTTACTCTAACTTTTAATGATTTTATATATTTTTACATTTTTATTTAAAAACCCTTCACCTACCCTACCCCTAGCCTACCCTATAAATACACCCCCTCCCCTCTACCCTCTTATCCCAAAATCCTAAGCTCATCTCTGAAAATCCTCTCAAGAGTTGTGTACTTTGAAAGCAAGTTCGCGGCGAAGTTCCGGCGGAAATTCCGGCAACGTTTTTTTGAAACTACCGGTGACGAAACAATGCATCGGCAACTCTTCTAGTTCCCCTATACTCTTTAGTATAGATCGAAACCCGTAAGTCCCAATCTTCTCTCTTTTCTATTTCTTAAAAATACGGATTTATGGAACCCGACGGAAATCGGAACAAACCGATTTCCGATTCGGTTTTTCTACAAAATCCCACTTGTCACCTAATCCATAATACCTACCTATATTCATGATGACTATTAATCACATAGAAACCAATTTAAACAAAATTTCTCACATGAAATGATAGGTTTCTTGTAAAACCGTATTCTTTTCATAAAAATACCATGAAGTTTATTTTTCTTCGTTTAATCAATTCCCTCATTCCTAAATATGTTTATCTTGATCAATAAACTTGTAGAAATCAATTTGAATGAATTTTCACACATAAAATGATAACGTTTTCAAATACCGTATTCTTGCGCTTTAATACCTTCAAGTTTAACATAACATGTTTAACCTCTAAGCTTCACTAAACCTTAAAATATGTTACGAGGTAATGACCTACCTCTACACACACACAAATATAACCTTAATTGATATTCCCAAAATTTAGAATACGAAAATACAAGACTTTTCGCTAAAATACCATATTCTTTATAAACCTTTTCTAAAAGCTTTAAGTTGTACACAATTCTAAAACAAATTCTTTTAAAATGAAAGTACGATTTGTTATGGACATCCATCGTTTATCTAAACTGACTTTGTGGTGTCTAGACAAGTGTGTCTATGCTAGTGGTTTTTAATTAGGCCCACTACTGTGGTTCCTTCCCACTTACCTGGCACTTACCTGGCCGCAATTGGCGGTGAAGAGGCGATTTGAGGATTCTAATGACTTATCGTTTAGACCTTAGAAATAGGCTAGTTGGCTTGGGAAACCCTAGAAACTAAAATACGGAAATTACATACTTTACAAATAAATACCTTATATTTATAAAACCGTTTTTCTAAATGAATAGTATTTATTAAACCTAAGTAAAGCGCCGCTACAACCCACCTTTGGGGAACCCGTTAGGGATAGTACGGTTCATCGTGCACCCGCGGCCTAGTAGTGCGAGATTCAGACCTCCGCAAGGAGCATTCGGTCTCGAAAGGTTTAAAATACGACATTTAAGAAAAATGAGATATTTATTTAAAATTATTCTTGTATTAATATATATATATATATAATTATCATTTAAACACATATTTTATCATAAGATAAAGTTTCCACATTTTTCTAAAATTACAAGATTAAAAGTTACATTAAACTACCATGAATTTCAAATAAATCAATATTATAAATTAATACTTTTATTAGGATATATTCAGTAGAATAACACAAATAAAATCCACACTCATGATAACTATAAAGACGAATAATAAATTCTTGAGATGTATTTTGAAAACTATACAAAAGTACTTTTTACATAAAACCCCCTCAAGTCCTATAAATTACTAACAAGTACAGAACTTCAAATTACCTTTCTTTTAGTCTGCCTCGGGTTAGAGTCTGACTATTTCTGACTTGAATAAGATTCAAGTCAATCTATATTCTTTTATATTCCAACTCAATATGAATCCCTGAATCCCTGAATCCAGTTAACAATCTATTCAATTTTGACTGAATCAAACCATGGATATACATTCATTATCCAGTTATTTCATTTACATGATTATACAGTTATATCCGTTTACTGATATCATGGTTTTGGTCAGTCATCCAATTACACAATTCAATTTACAAGATAATACAATGCAATACAGTACTATCAATAACATAACTACACGGCGTATTGGGGTAGTTCATTCGTGAATCCAGCATAATCTCAAGAGTCCCCCTAGATTATGAATCCATGTCTACTAACACAAGCAAGCAATCATGAGGGCCCATGTTTCCATGCTCCTGGACTATGGCCTGTTGAGTTTGGAATACTTCGGCGACGGTCGAAGTCCCGCTACTAACATATCTTTCGGGCCCGTGGTTCCCTATCCCTGGATTACAGCCTGTTGGGTTTGAGAACACTCTTGAGATTAGTTGACATTCACCCTTGAACTTACGATAACAACAGCATTAACACTAAAACAATATAATACAACTGTAAAAGCTACTCTCTCTCTCTCTCTCTCTTACTCCCTCTCTATCTATTCTCCTCTTACCTTTGGGACTTACCGAGCGATCTGTTCGCTGACAACATTCTGTTTCTCCCTTCTTTGAATATCGTCAGGTGACCTGGACCCGGCAGAAGTTGAGCCAACGCAAGAAGACTTGGAGCAATTTGCCGAAAATCCTGCAGTATAATTTCATTGTACACTTTTCTTTTCAGTACTTTCCATTTCCTATTATGCCATTGTTTAGGCATCTTTATTTCAGTTGTATTTTCTTTTCCATATATTGTACAAAGAATGTTAATAAATAAAAGTTGCTGTTCTTTTTATACTCTTGTCTCTTGTGTATTTATTTTATATTGCTTAGCTACGCTTAGCGTATGTACTTCTGAGTACATACGTAGCGGACCTCGTCACGTCCCCTTCACCGTACACTGGGAAGCGGGGCGTGATAGGTTTTGTTGGTGGCCCATGCAGGTCAGAACTGTATGGAACCATAAGCAATATAAAACACAAGAACCAGCAACTAAAACATTCTTTACAATCATGTTTCTTGAATCCCATCATTTCTTATTCTTCGAATCATATATCTTGAATTTGCCCTAACCCAAAATTCCCTCACCTCTTTTACAATTTTACCAAAACCTTCGCATCCTTTCATTCCTTCACATTTCTAAAACCCTTGCACCACCTTTTTATTTTTCGCATACTGTCAGTACACTAGCACCAAACTTTCCTTAAAACTGTTACACTTTCCTCTTATAAATTTCGAGGACGAAATTTTTATAAGGAGGGTAGAATGTAACAACCCTAATTTTCTTATACACTTTTTCGTATAAAAAATTTTTCAAATATTTTTTCAAAAATCCATAAAGGGGTATTTATTGCCTGAGCACAAGACTTAAGTAATTGATTAGCTATTTAATTACAAGAAAGAGCTTGTAGCTCATTGGTAATACCTTGCATTGCTGAACCAAGCCACCAGAGTTCAAATCCCATGTCCCACATTATTTTTAATATTTATTTTGTTTTAAATTTTTTCATGGTTGTGTCTCTTCATCTTCTAAACCCCCATGTACACTTCAAATTCCTAAATCGGTTTCAGAGACCTTTGAAATTCCCATTTACTCCATTTTAATGATTTTTTAATACATTTTTACATTAAAACCTTTCATATACCCTATTTACTCCATTTTAATGATTTTTTAATACATTTTTTTCATTAAAACCTTTCATATACCCTATTTACTCCAATTTTTAATGATTTTATACAATTTTTACATTAAAACCTTTCATATACCCTATTTACTCTAACTTTTAATGATTTTATATATTTTTACATTTTTATTTAAAAACCCTTCACCTACCCTATCCCTAGCCTACCCTATAAATACACCCCCTCCCCTCTACCCTCTTATCCCAAAATCCTAAGCTCATCTCTCAAAATCCTCTCAAGAGTTGTGTACTTGAAATTAGTTGACATTCACCCTTGAACTTACGATAACAACAGCATTAACACTAAAACAATATAATACAACTGTAAAAGCTACTCTCTCTCTATCTCTCTCCTACTCCTTCTCTATCTATTCTCCTCTTACCTTTGGGACTTACCGAGCGATCTGTTCGCTGACGACATTCTGTTTCTCCCTTCTTTGAATGTCGTCAGGTGACCTGGATCCGGCAGAAGTTGAGCCAACGTAAGAAGACTTGGAGTAATTTGCCGAAGACCCTGCAGTATAATTTCATTGTACACTTTTCTTTTCAGTACTTTCCATTTCCTATTATGCCATTGTTTAGGCATCTTTATTTCAGTTGTATTTTCTTTTCTATGTATTGTACAAAGAATGTTAATAAATAAAAGTTGATGTTCTTTTTATACTCTTGTTTCTTGTGTATTTATTTTATATTGCTTAGCTACGCTTAGCGTATGTACTTCTAAGTACATACGTAGCGGACCTCGTCACGTCTCCTTCACCGTACACTGGGAAGCTGGGCGTGACACCCGGACATCCCGAGTTTATCTTCACTGGAGGAAGCAGTTCTGTCGGGCCAGTCGAGTTTAGGGCTAGGCCGACAAATGATATTCTTGCAACAATGGAAGTTGATTTAAGTGAAGAGCCGGCTGTTGTTCGCGATTTTCTGGACGTGTTTGAAGATATCGGGTTTACCGCCGAAGCGAGACGTAGAATTCGCAATTGATCTTATTCCTGTTGCAGCGCCAGTATCCAAAGCGTATTATCCAATGGCACCAGTAGAGTTGGAAGAAGTCAAGAAACAGGTTGCTGAATTGCTTGAAAAAGGTTGGATTCGAAGCAGTAACTCGCCTTGGGGAGCTCCAGTTCTTCTAGTAAAGAAGAAGGATGGCACAAGAAGGATGTGCATCGACTATCGAGAATTAAACCGGGTGACTATTAAGAACAAGTACCCGATCCCTCGCATTGGCGAACTTTTCGAGCAGCTTAGTGGCGCGAGGGTATTCTCGAAGCTGGATTTGCGATCCGGATATTATCAGGTCCGAGTGAAAGCAGAAGATATTTGCAAGACGGCGTTCCGAACTCGGTATGGACATTACGAATATTTAGTGATGCCCTTTGGAGTAACGAATGCGCCGGCAGTATTCATGGACTTGATGAACCGAATCTTTTCACTGTTCTTGGACCAGTTTATTGTGGTATTCATTGACGATATTCTGGTTGACTCGAAGAGTTTTGAAGAGCATACTGAGCATTTGAAGATCGCACTGCAAAAATATTGAGACAAGAGAAGTTATACGCGAAGATGAGTAAGTGCGAGTTTTGGCTGGAAGAAGTAAAGTTCTTGGGGCATATTGTGTCTGGCAATGGAATTGCCGTCGATCCAGAAAAGATTGCAGCAGTTCGAGATTGGCCGATTCCAAAGAATGTTGCGAACATAAGGAGTTTTCTTGGACTCGCCGGATATTACAGGAGATTTGTAGAGAACTTTGCTCGTCTGGACGAGCCGTTGACCAAGCTTATGCGCAAGGAGGTACCTTTCGTATGGACGGATAAGTGTGCGTTAGCTTTCGAGACGTTGAAGAAGAAGTTGATAACCGCCCCTATTTTGACCGTACCAGACAATTCCGGAGGATTGGTGATTCACAGCGACGCATCTGGGAAAGGTTTGGGATGTGTTTTGATGCAGCATGGGAAGGTTGTAGCGTACGCATCAAGACAGTTGAAGACCCATGAGAAGAATTACTCAACTCATGACTTGGAACTTGCGGCTGTGATTTTCGCTTTGAAGATTTGGAGACACTACCTTTTGGGCGAAAGGGTCGAAGTTTTTACTGATCATAAGAGCTTGAAGTATGTGTTCATACAGAAGGAGCTTAATATGAGGTAGCGTAGATGGTTGGAGCTGATGGCTGACTACGATCTTGATCTTAAGTACCATCCAGGGAAGGTTAACGTCGTGCCGGATGCGCTTAGTCGGTTACTAGCAATTCAGGCGTTAACTACGCAGAAGGAGCTCGTTGAAGATTTTCGAAGATTTGACTTGGGGGTTGTGCTACCGCATTCTACGGGACAATTGATGCAGCTGCAAGTACAGTCATCGTTGATCGAGAGTATTAAAGCAGCACAATCGCAGGACCCTAGACTGCAAAAGTTTCGAGGACAGGTTGAAGCCGGACTACGAACAGATTTATTGATCCACGAAGATGGTTCGTTGAGGTATGGTAGCCGTTTGTGTATGCCAAAGGGAGATATTCGCGAAGAACTTATGAAGGAGGCACACAGTTCAGCTTATTCTGTACATCCAGGAGGCACAAAGATGTACCGAGATATTCGACAGCATTTCTGGTGGGAAGGCATGAAACGGGAGATTGCTCGCTTTGTGGCAAAGTGCTTGGTGTGTCAGCAAGTGAAGGCTGAACATCAAAGGGTTTCTGGTTTATTGCAACCACTTCCGATTCCTCAGTGGAAGTGGGAACATATAACCATGGATTTCGTGACGGCTTTACCGCGGAGTCCAAAAGGCAACAATGTTGTATGGGTGATTGTTGATCGGTTGACCAAGGCAGCTCACTTTATTCCTTTTCGGGTTGGTCAATCAACAGAGACCTTGTCGGAGCGGTACATGCAAGAGATTGTGAGATTGCATGGAGTACCGGTGAGCATTGTGTCCGATCGGGACACTCGGTTCTTATCACACTTCTGGAGGAGCTTATAGGAAAGTTTGGGGACTCGATTGAAGTTTAGCATAGCTTATCATCCTCAAACTGATGGTCAGTCGGAGAGAACAATCCAAACTCTTGAGGATATGTTGAGAGCATGCATGTTGGACTTCAAGGGTTCTTGGGAGGATCATCTACATTTGGTGGAGTTTTCTTACAACAACAGTTTTCAGGCAACTATCCAGATGGCTCCATTTGAAGCATTGTATGGTCGTAAATGCCGTTCACCTGTTTGTTGGGACGATATCGATGAACAAAGATTATTGGGACCAGATTTGGTTGTGCAGACAGTTGAGAAGGTTAACACTATAACAAATCATATGAAGGCAGTACAAGACCGACAGAAGAGTTGGGCAGACACGTCAAGAAGACCTCTAGAGTTCGCCGTGGATGATTTGGTATTCTTGAAGATATTACCGACTAGAGGGGTGATTCGTTTTGGAAGTCGAGGAAAGCTTAGTCCTCGATTTGTTGGACCCTTTCAGATCTTGGAGCGTGTTAGTGAGGTAGCGTATCGTTTGGCGTTACCGCAGTCCTTGGTGAATGTGCACGATGTGTTTCACGTATCTCAACTACGAAGGTATGTTCGAGATGAAACGCACGTATTGGATCATTCGGAGCTAACAGTACGAGAGGACTTGACTTTTGAAGAGCGACCGATTGAAATTGTGGATCGAAGGGAAAAGGTTCTTAAGAACAAGGTGATCCCTCTTGTGCTTATTTCTTGGGATAATCGCTCGCATGGAAAGTCCACTTGGGAACGAGAAGATGAAATCCGGCAGAAGTTTCCTCACCTTTTCTTGTAGTTATCTATCTTTGTATTCTTGGAATTTCGAGGATGAAATTTTTTTTGTAGTTGGGTATAATGTAACACCCGAGCCCAATGCTACTAATTTCTGTTCCCGTTTGAACGTAGTGTGGCACTTATTTCTTTTATCTTGCTTGATTGTTACTTATTGTAATTTTACCCCGTCAATTCAATTCTGCATATAACAATTTAAGGCATCTAAAATAAAATTAAAAATATTCATCTTGGCCTGCTTGACACCCCTAACCCCGTTGTAGCGTCCGTGCGTCGTGTCCTCGTCCCGTTCAGTGAAACAGGCGAGTTTGGACGGCTACGTGCACGTACGTGTGTCCGTTTTGGGGGTATGCTTTTTAATCATAAAACACTTCATTTTCACTTTTGGATCCCGCTTAAAATTCTATTATTTCAATTTCAAATTTTTGGACCCGACCCGGGCGCGATTTGGAAATGTTTTATTTTGCGCCAAAATCCCAAATTTTTAATATATTTAAACCATCATATATTTTCGTAACTATATATATTCATTGTTACACAAAAACCGTTTAAATCTTTTAATATTTTTTCCCTTACAACTCTCAGCCAATCAGCCCTCTCCTTTAACCCCGTGGGCCCCACTTCTCTCTCCTCTCTCTCCCGTCGCTCTCTATCTCTCTCTATCTTTCTCTCTCTCCCGTCGCTCTCTATCTCTCTCTTTCTCTCCCCGTACTCTCTCTCTCTCTTATCCCCCCCCTCTCTCTCCCCCCCATATCTCTCTCTCTCTCCTATATATAAATCTCTCTCCCTCCTCCTTTTCTTTTTCAAAAACCAGAAACGCGAACCCATTATCGTGCAAACCCTACCGCCGCGTGCCCCTCGCCGCCGCAGCCCAACGTCGACGACACCCTCGCCGGCCTCGTTGCCTCCTCACCCTCACCTCACCAAGCCCCCTCTTCCTCTTTTCCCCACGTTCCCGTGCACCCTACACCATCACTGCGGCCACCTGCACCCCGCACGCGCCTGCGCCGCCTTAAGTCGCTGCCGGCGATCTCGATCCGCCTCCCCGGCCTCGCGCATCTCCTCTGTAAGCTTCTTCTTCCTCCTTCCTTCTTTTCTATACTCATTTTTTTTGGGCGATCTGCAGTTTCGCGGTCACTGTTGGTCGACCGCCGGAGCTCCGTCGACGAGGTCGACCGTCACCACCCGTCCCACAGATCCTCGTGAGCACTTCCTTCTCCATCCCCCTTCCCTTTCTTCTTTATTTTCCCTTTCTTTTCTTGATTGCAACTCTTAACTTTCACTGTTCATTCCTCGGCCGGAATCCGACGATGCCGACGACGTGACCCGACGTTCCAGCGAGGTACTCCGACCCGTGTGGTTCCTTTGTTCGTCGTTTGGGTTCATTCCGTGAACCGTGCGCCCGTCGCGAGTTTTCCCCGCCGACGGTTAACGTTCCGTTTTCCCGATTCGCGACCCATCGAGACAAGTAACCCTTGCTACATGCTAAACAATATTTACTTATAATTAATGACACCTTAAAACCTGCAATTTAACTTGGTATTACAATTTCTCATTTTTCGTGTTTAAGATTGATATATATCATTTTATCTTTCAAACTCGTAACCTACCTGTTGCAATTACTGTTTTGGAACCTGATAATTACATCTACATGATTTAATTGCACTTTCACTGATGATGTAGCCTATGGCACCTTTTCTACCGTTTTACTTCATTCGGACACTCGTATACATTTAACCTGCTTAAACTGTGATTTCATTCGTGGAACCTTTATATACATATAACATTGCATCCATGAAATCTTAACTTGATAACATGATTAAACGGCTATAATTGTCTTACTGCATTCTTATAATGTTGAAATCATCTCTGTGACACAATTGATAACTGTATTGCAAATCGAATGAATCTGCCTATTGCTTAATTCATTACTTAT
Organism: Agapanthus africanus; assembly: GCA_030015575.1. Lineage (NCBI taxonomy): Eukaryota > Viridiplantae > Streptophyta > Magnoliopsida > Asparagales > Amaryllidaceae > Agapanthus > Agapanthus africanus. The sequence continues at coordinate 106,446,346 of CM057338.1, read as the reverse complement.
ATCATGTTATTGATAACCATGCTTGATTATATAACTGATTGTGAGTACACCTATGATATCGCTTGCTTCTTGACCTGTCTTGCTATCTACACATTGATTGACCCGACATGGTACCGTATACTGCTTGACTTGACATGATGTACCATGACCTGACCCGTTACCTGATCTTGTGTCTAATGCCAACAAACCTGACATGTAGTCCTCATGGACCGTTCCTGTTGTTTATCCAGACAAACCTGTTTACCTGATCCTGTGTTGGCATTAGTTTCTTGATTTTGGGATACCTGACTTGACATACACTTATAACTTGGGGGTATGGGGAAATCAAAGGTGAAACCTGACTTGTAACTCGACAGTTCACTACATGTCCTGAGTGTACACATTCATGTTTTGTGCCTAGCGGCATGTCTCGGTTTCAGCCGAGAATATTGTGGCCGTGGTCCCGGGTATGTACGGGATACTATCGAGTGTACACATTCCTGTTTTGTTCCTAGCGGCATGTCTCGGCTACAGCCGAGAATATTGTGGCCGTGGTCCCGGGTATGTACGGGATACTATTGAATTACATCGATAATTCATCAATTTGGTTTCAAAGACATTAGAACAGAGAACCTGATAGAATAGTCCAGTTTACCCACTGCACACCACCCTGCACTGCTCTGATTCATATTATTGTTACCCTTGCTTTATTCATGTTTATATTCGCATTGCCTGTTTATTATGTTATTACTTGATGACTTGACGCGCTGACGTCTGGGTTTTGCATGGCCCAGATTCTGTACCGCTGTCGCAATCCGAGCAGGAGTACTTCAGCCGACAGGCTGAGCTGTGAGTGTCAGCAGTAATTGGTTTTCTTTCCTACCTTTATTTCCTGATGTGAGCCCGCATTATGGGACATACCTTCCAGTTATTTTGTGTTGGATCTTTCGCTTCCGCATTTATTTATTATTGACTCATGTTATCTTGGATTATGGACATGTTTTAGATAGTTTTATTTTGTTCTTGATATCTCTACAACCGTAATGTGACTGTGGATGGATACTTCCTACCCATAGGTAGCATGGTTGGCTATGTCACGTGCCCATTTTAGCGTACTCTGCGAAGCGGGACGTGACACCAACTAAGGATGGTGCTGAGCAGGGTAGCTGCTCAGTGCCTCTTGGTGAGGGCTTTGATCCCTGGTTTGTTGGGGTAGGGAGCTACCAGCCAGGGATAACCGAGCAAGGGCGGGCCCGGTTGCCTCTTGCGAGGGCTTTGATCCTTAAGGCCGGGCCGGGCAGGGTTGCTGTCCGGTGCTTCTTGGCGAGGGCTTTGACCCCTGGTTTGGTAGGGAGCTACCAGCCAGGGATAACCGAACAAGGGTGGGTGCGGTTGCCTCTGTGAAGACTTTGATCCCTGGTTTGTTGGGGTAGGGAGCTACCAGCCAGGGAACACCGAACAAGGCCGGGTTCGGTTGCCTCTTGCGAGGGCTTTTCATCTTTAGCGTGGGAAGGGCCGTACGTGGCCTACTAAGGATGGCCGAGCAGGGTTGATGTTCGGTGCCTCTTGGCGAGGGCTTTTGGTCCTTAAGGATGGTCGAACAGGGTTGCTGCCCGGTGCCTCTTGGCGAGGGCTTTGATCCCTGGCATTGTGGGGTAGGAAAGCTACCAGCCAGGGATAGCCGAGCAGGGTGCTGCAGGGATGCCTCTTGGTGAGGGCTTTGATCCCTGGCGTTGTGGGGTAGAGAAGCTACCAGTTAGGGATAGCCGAGCAGGATAGCTGCAGGGCTGCCTCTTGGTGAGGGCTTTGATCCCTGGCGTTGTGGGGTAGGGAAGCTACCAGCCAGGGATAGCCGAGCAAGGAGCTACAGGGCTGCCTTTTAGTGAGGGCTTAGATCCCTGGCGTTGTGGGGTAGGTAAGGTACCAGCCAGGGATAGCCGAGCAGGGTAGCTGCCGGGCTGCCTCTTCGTGAGGGCTTTAGGAAGATGGACAGCCGCGAGTGCCACGTGCCACGAACGTATAGAGAACACGCAGCATTTTGGAATGTCGTGTCAGTTTCGTCACGTGGCGGCGTGGCATTGGGGTAGTTATTGAGATTCCCAAGATTCGCGCTGGCATGCCCGAGAATCCGGGTCCTTGGAGATTCTGCTTGAAGCTAGAAGTTGGGAAGGAGATGGCAGTTCCTTTGGCACCGCTTACTTTCGAGATGACTGGGCGCGTGTATTTGATCGGAGAGATTATCACTCTTGGTGATGTCTCCTTGTACGACCAATCGCTGTCCGAGGAGGGGTGCCGAGGAGTGGTTCGGCGCCTCGAGGATCGCTTCGGCCGTCTTCTCCCTCGGCGGTCGTCCTTGCTCCAGCTCCTGATGTACGCGATCTGAAGGAGGTCCCGGGGTTGGACAACCCCTTCACTGAGGAGCTTCTGGACGAGGCGCTTGACAAGGTGCATTAGATCTTCCTGTTCGGCCTCATCTTGAAGGCCAAGCACGAACGGACCTTGCTTCTGACTCTTGAATGTTTCAAGATGAGGTACATCGTGGGTCAAGGCTCGGCGGGCGGTCAGAAGGGTGCTTCCGTGGCGTCCCGGGTCCGCATGCAGCGTCGGCAGGAGCGGGCTGCAGCGGCTAGGGCCCCATTGACGGAGATCTACTCTAAGTATCACCAGGAGTACTTCATCGATCTCGTTCCACCTCTTTTGTAACCCCCCTTTTTGTAAGGATGAGGAGCCCAGAGTACCTTTTTGAATTAATAAGATTCCTCTTTTTGCAATGCTCAAGCGTTCCCCTCTTATTATTTAAGCAGAAAGAACTTTTTAGAAAAATTTACATTGCCTTTGAGAAAGGAGAGGTACACACTCGTAGGTATCCGTTTTATTGGTACAGCTTAAGCTTCTCAGCATTGTAAGGCTGTGGAAACTTGTGGCCATTCGCGTTCTGTAAGCGGTAGGCACCGCCGGGAAGTACTTCAGAGACGAGAAAAGGGCCGTCCCATTTCGGGGAGAACTTATGCAGCCTGCCTTGATCGACAAACTCGTTTCGCCGTAGGACCAGGTCTCCGGTCTTGAAAGAATGACGCTTGACCCGCGCGTTGTAGTACCGGACAGTTTGCTGCTGATAGGCGGCAGCCCTGATTTGAGTCCGGTCCCGTTTCTCCAGCAAGATGTCCAGGTTGGTCTGCAGTGCCGTGGTGTTCGCTTCGTCATCGAAGTGTTCGACCCGGTGACTGGGTAGCCCGATCTCCGCCGGGACCATCGCCTTGGTTCCGTAGCAGAGGCTGAAAGGGGTTTCCCCGGTGGGGGTCTTCTTTGACGTGCGCAGGGCCCATAAGACCTGGGGCAATTTCTCGACCCAACTGCCTTGACGCCCCTCCAAGCGGGTCCGGAGACCCCGGAGGACATCCCGGTTGGCGACTTCGGCCTACCCGTTGCATTGAGGGTGTGCGACCGCGGTGAACTTCATGAGGATATGATATTCGTTCCAGAAATATTTCACCTTGTCGTTCTCGAAGTTCGTCCCATGGTCGGTGATGATACACCTCGGGATGCCGAACCGGAGTATTAGGTTGTTCTGTAGGAGCTTGATGGTCATGGCAGCGTCCGGTTTTCTGATAGGGACGGCTTCGATCCACTTCGTGAAGTAATCCACCGCGACGAGAACATATTTGTGCCCGCCCGCGCCGGTAGGGAACTGGCCGATCATGTCCAATCCCCACTGGGCGAACGGCCATGGGGAGGTCAGCGCGTCGGCTCGATGGCCGGGAGGCGAGGTATCTTCCGTGGAGTTGGCAGCTTTTGCATCTCCTGACAAGCTTCTGCGCGTCCTCGTGAATAGTTAGCCAGTAGTACCCCTGAAGCAATGCTTCTGGATTAAGGTTCGGGCCCCTTGGTGTGCGTCGCTGACCCTTCATGGATTTCACGAAAGACGTAGTCGGCTTCATGGAGGTCGACGCACCAAAGCAGGGGCTGAGTGAAGGATTTCTTGTAAAGGTTCCTATTGCTCCAGACGAAGTGACGGGCTTTGGCCCGAAGACGGCGGGCTGCTCCCTGATCTTCTGGGAGCGTATCGTCCCTCAAGAATTCTACGAGGGGCTTCCTCCAGTCCTGGACATCTTCCTGCGCTGTATACACATGAAGTATTGTCGCACCGTCTTCCACTCTGGGCCGTGGCAAGGTTTCGAAGAGGATAGACCGCTTGTTGTTGGCCGAGTAGGATGAGGTCAGCTTGCTCAGGGCGTCGGCTTGGGCATTGAGCAGCCTAGGTATTTGTTCTATCTAGACTTCGTCGAAATTCTTCCAAAGTTTTCTTACCTCGGCCAGATATTTTAGGGGTTACCGAACCTCAAAGTGGTCGGTCACTTAGCCAACGACCAGGGTTGAGTCACTGCGGATTCAGATTGTCCTCAGCCCCAGCCCGGAGGCCATGCGAAGTCCAACCAGCAGGGTCTCGTATTCTGCCTCATTGTTTGAAGCCTTGAATCCGAGCTTTAGGGAATATTCCATTTCTGCTTCGTTCGGGCCCCGAATGATAAGGCCGGCGCCACAACCTTCCTCGGTTGAGGACCCGTCGACGTAGATGACCCACTCAGGGATCGAGTCGGGTCTCCCTACGATCGGGTGTTGATCCGCGAGGGTCGGCGCGGGCTCTTTGCTGGGCATGGTGCACTCGACAATAAAGTCGACCAGGGCTTGTGCTTTGATGGCCTGCCTCGGGCGGTATTTTATATCAAACTGGGATAGCTCCCACTTCCACTTCTCTAAGCGGCCCAAGGATTCGGGTGAAGCGAGGATAGCCCCCAGCGGGCGCTCGGTGAGGACGAGGATAGTGTGCGCCTGGAAGTAGTGTCGTAGCTTTCTTAAGGCCACTATGAGGGCCAGGACGATCTTCTATATGGCTGGATACCTCATTTCTGCGTTTTTGAATACGTGGCTCACGTAGTATACCGGCTTCTGCACTCTGTCGACCTCCCGGATGAGCACTGAGCCTGCCGCTTAGTCGGATACCGCCAGATACAGCGATGGCTCGTCTCCTTCAACTGGTCGGGTGAGCAGCGGCGGCGTCGCCAAGTGCCTCTTTAACTGGTCGAAGGCGGTCTGACACTCCTCTGACCACTTGAACCTCGGGATTTTCCTTAGAGCTTTGAAAAATGGGAGGCATTTTTCCCCAGACCTCGACATGAATCGGCTCAGAGCGGCCACCCGCCCGGTTAGTCGCATGATCTCGACGTTGGTTTTGGACGCGGTCATGTTGAGGATGGCGTCGATTTTTTCCGGGTTGGCCTCGATTCCACGGCGGGTGACCATGAAACCGAGGAACTTTCCCCCGGTGACCCCGAATGCGTACTTGGCGGGGTTCAGCTTCATCTTGAACTTGCGAAGTACCTCGAAGGCCTCGCCCAGGTCCTTGATGTAGTCGGTCGACGAGACTGATTTGACGAGTATGTCGTCGACATAAACCTCCATGTTCCTGCCGATCTGTGGCTTGAACATGCGGTTGACCAACCGTTGGTATGTAGCCCCGGCATTCTTGAGGCCGAAGGGCATCACCTTGTAGAAGTATACCCCTCGGTCCGTTGTGAATGCGGTAAGATCTTCGTCTGTCGGATTCATACGGATCTGATTGTAGCCGGAGAAGGCATCCATGAAGCTCAATAGCTCGTGTCCTGTCGAGCTGTCGATGAGCTGATCTATCCGAGGTAGAGGATAGTTGTCTTTGGGGCAGGACTTGTTGAGGTCGGTGAAGTCGACGCACATGCGCCACTTCCCGCTTGATTTCTTGACCAGGACTATGTTTGCTAGCCACTCCGAATAGGGCACGTTCCAAATGAAGTTGGCGGCGAGGAGCCAATCCACCTCGTCCTCGATAGCCTTCTGTTTGACCGGGGCGAAACTTCGCTTTTTCTGTCTGACGGGTCGGGCCGTAGGATCAACCCCGAGCCTGTGAGATATAATTTTGGGGTCGATCCCAGGCATGTCAGCAGGCGCCCAGGAAAACCCGTCCGAGTTGTTTCTGAGGAAGTGTACCAAGTCATCTTGCTGAGTTCCTGTCAGAAGCGACCCGATCTGAACGAGTTTTTCGTTGTCCCCTTCTACGAGGGGGACCTCTGTCAGAGGCTCCACTGGGGTCCCTCGGACCTCTGTTTACTCGTCTCGAGTGTCTAGAGAATCCCTGATGTCACCCTCACCTTCGACATCGTCGACCGGTCTCTCCGATGAAGATGTTGCGGTGAAGCAAACCTTTGCAATTCGCCGATCTCCATAGACCTAACCTATCCCGCCCTGGTCGAGAGGGAACTTCATCGCCAGGTGATAGGTCGATATCTAGACCCGGAGGGAGTTCAGCGTGGGGCGGCTGAGGAGGATGTTGTAGGCTGATGGGATTCTTGCTACGATGAATTCCACCGGCAGTGTCCGCGTACGGTTGGCCTTCCTGACGTTGAACTGTAGAGTGATTACCCCTTCCGCCGGAATGGAGTGGTTGGTGAATCCTGAGAGGACGTGGGAGGTCGGCCTCAGGTCTGCCGAGGCGAACCCATACGCAGGAAACAGTCGCTGAAGAGAATGTCTGTCGAGCTTCCCGAGTCGACCAGGATCCTGTGCACCTCGTATTGATGGACTCGAGCCGTAATCACCAGGGGGTCGTTGTGGGGCAAGGATATGCCGTGAAAGTCCACATCGTCAAAGGTGATCGGCTCGGTCTCCCTTGACCTCTTCGTCGGTTTGCTGTCGGCCTCCGCGGCTGGCGCGAGGTGCTGAGTCTCGTATGTATCCGACGTACCCCCGGCCGTCATGACCATGATTTTCGACGAGCCCTGGTTCCCTTTGGTGAGGTTCCATACGCCTCCCGATGGGGTTGTTTTTGAGCTGCCGTGGAGAGTCTCGCGTGCTCGACCCCGTCGAGAGAGGGGGTGCCGGTCGTGTCTGTAAACAGGCGAGCTGACCGCCACCGCCTCGGGAGGGACAGGGGTGCGACGAAACTCGGGGCGAAACTCTCTGGCGTAAGACTTCGGAGCCAAACTTAGCGGTGCCCACCGGGTTTTCGAGTACGTCGGCCGGAGGAAACCGCGGTTGCCGGAAATGATGAAGCGGCGGTCGGCAGTGCCTACGCGGACGGAGTCATCTCTCCCCATGTAGGGGTTCTGGTCCCGAGGCGGGGGAGCACCGACTTGGTGATCTTGCCCCGCCGTTTGGACGCGGATCAGCGCCTCCACAACAAACGAGAGTCGGTCTATCCGGCCGGCGAGGGCGTTGATGGCATTCGGCGGAGGAGGTTCATCTGCGCCTCCATTGAGGGGGAGGCGGCGGCTGGTGTTTGGATCGTCGTGATGATCGTTCGCCATTGGATTGGGATCGGAAAGTGAACTTTTGTTTTTGTGGAATCAAGGTCTTCCGAAAGACGGCGCAGCTGACGCGACCTGGATCGCGCCAAGATATTACCTTCCGTTGATCTGCTAATGGCGGCGACGGGTGGCTGAGATTGGATCTAGAGGCTGTCGCTCCTGAAGCGTGTGGATCTCAATGGGTTTGAGGTTGTGGTTGCCGAGCTACCTGCAAGGAAGTCCCGGGGTGGTTGTACCACTGAGGACCCTCCGACGGTCAAGTTAGACTAGAGATCCGAGCAGAGTAACGGCTTAGTGGAGTAAAAATGGGTTACTTGAACCGTCTGAAGAAGGGGTTTATATAGCGGTGGAAGCAGGCGAGGCAGGTGCGAGAATCACGCCGGCCATTACGCTCCCGACATCATGCCCGCGTTATGAGCGGGTCCTCCCATTAATGGCGAGACAGGCTCGTTAATGGGGGATCGTGGTTGCGTGGAACGTGGGATGTGGCCGGTGGAGATCTCGCGTATGGAGAGATTCGCGGGATGGCGGTTACGCCTGCAAGCGGTGCTATTGGTCGGTCGATGAGACCGAGGAAGATGACCTCGGCGGGAGAGCTCGCGGAGGAGCGGGAGTGCCGAGGTATCTAGGTTCTGCTCGAGCCCGGAGCCGAGCTGAGAGGGCCGAGGAGGCTCGGACTTGTGATAGCTCGGAGATGAGCTGTGAGGCCGAGGAGGCCAATTGTGCTGGGGGCTCGGAGGTGAGCCATCGTTTGCTCGTAGGATGGGCACAGGAGTGGTCTGATCGGCCACTGTAGGTCCTTTCTTGCGAGCCCTGGGACACGTCATCTGCCACGTGTCCTGATCTGGAAGATCACCGATATCGAGCATCATCAATCCCAGATCTCATTTTTTTGCCACAAATCATTTGGAAAGTCTTGGATATTAGGATATTTTGATAAGCTTCAATCAAGATGTACTTTCAATTAAAGCTAACTAGAATTTATGCACCTGCCAATGTAAATGAAAGATCTAATAGAAAACTATTATAAATATGAGTAAATATTGAGGGGGTACATGTAGTTTTTCTTCTTAAGTTTCGAAGTGCATGAATATATTTTTTGAGAGATGAGAGAGAGAGAATGATGCGGAAATCAAGAATTTAGAAATAAATGTAGAAATTTTAAAAAAAAATTTTGAGTTTTTCCTTGAAAAATGACAAAATACCCCATGTCATCCTGTGAGTTCTAGTTATAATAGTAGAGATATTTGGAAAGCCAACATCTGAAAAGGCTTGGATCTCATTAATAAGAAGGGGGTGGCTAATGGAACATCTGAAAATCTAGATGTGAATCAAAGTTACAGGAAACAAAAGTTTCAACTCAATCTATTTCGCACAAAGTCCTGGCTGATATCAAATGTTTGGCAAGAAACTGCAGTTGCTTGGATTGGGCCAGGTCTAATCATATGTTCGTTTATCATAAAAGCAGCATGGAAGAAATATGCCTATTTTCGGTACTTCGGCATTTGGCATTTAAAGTTACTTTCGTATGCTGAAGTAAATCCTAAATGGAGACTCCGCTTCATAATTTCTCTTCCCATCCGAGCTTGGAAGTGACTTAGAGCACAAGAAAAGAAGAATAAAAGGAATATTTTATTCATAGCAACAACTACTTCCAAGTTTCTTCCATTCTAACATGGCATAAAATAATTGCATTTATTACTTCAATATAACTTCTTTCGTAAACAAAACAAACAAAATAAATACCCTTTAGAATTAACTTCAAAACAACTTTCGGCATGCCAATTCATCCAAACAGATCCTAAACGGACGGGTTGGTTGGGCCAATGACATGGCCAATGAGTCTAGACCGAGCCGTGGGGTGCTCAGCTACACCAAGCCGCATGCATCCTATTGTGTGTGTGTGTGTGTGTGTGTGTGTGTTTGGGTCGATCGAGAGCCGAACCCCAGTAGGTCTATGGCATGTCCAGTCTCTGGTCAATCCAAACAGTCCATCTAATTTTCTTAGACCTATATATTTCGAGCTATTGATTATGGTTAATATACAACGGGGAAAATTAGGATTTAGTGTCTTCTCTAAAACTAAGGTTTTAAGTCCTTTTCTTCATCTCTAGTTCTCTAGTTCGCTAACACACCGTCGCAGATTAGAATATTTCCCTTATCGTTGGGTGGTTGCATCTAACTGACCATCGAAAGACATCGAAGATCCTGATGATCATGAAACACGAAGAAAGAGTTACACCGCTAGTTGAATTGCTCTAAGTAAATCTTCTGCCTAGCGTTTGTAGGTCATTAGGTTTATTTCTCTGTGCATGAGATTATATGCCAAGTTCGGTTTCAGCATCAGGATGGATTGATTACTATGAGCCTAAAAAGAGCTAAATTTTGTTAAGGCATGTAAATTTATGGAATAATTAAGAGAAATATAGGTATTCAAGAGTCAACTTTTGCATAAACTTTTTTAAATGACACCGCATCATCCATTTTGAACTTCATGATCTAAAATATATGTACACCACTTTTCATATAATTTTGATATTCCGTGATAAGGTGGCGGAACTAATTTTTTTTTTCTTTTTTGGGAGGACCAAGTTAAATACATTATATACTAATATATTACAAATACTGCTAAATAATTTTTAAAACCACTATATGTTAATGCACTTTAGCTTTTCAACTCTTCGAGATGAAATTGTACAGATTTCAATGTAGAATTTAATATTTAAAAAAATTCAAGTTGTGCAGGTTTGAATAGGATCAAGAGTCGATGTATTTACAACCAGGTTACCTCTAAACTTGTTATATGATTATCAATATATGTATTTACAGTAAGGTTATCGCAAATCAATGAGTAATATATATAGCGTTTGGGAGGCTTGCCGGGTCAGTGCTCCACACTGGCCCTGTTTGGTTTCACCACTTCCTATACCACCGTTGATTTAGCTATGGAAAATGATTTATAACGGAAAACCATTAAATTGTGACACTACGCACGCAATTTCAACGAGCATCAAGTATGGATATCACATAATTTGTCCGTGCATTATATGCTGGTAAATTGAATGTTGCCAATGATAAAAAAAGTTGATGGGTTGACCGAGCAGGAGAAGTTTTTTTTCCCTTCTTATATGATTGCTGGCGAATGTCGATTTTGATATCTTTTGATCCTTTTTACTCTCTCTAGCAATTGTCACATCAATCATTTGATCACTTTGTTTAAGCTGCAAAACAAATTGATGTTTATTTTGAGAATTTATGTTGGCACCTTTGTTTTTGTTATTAACAGAAAAGGAATTTGGTGTTAATATTTGGGCCTTGGGCCCCAAACTATATTAACCATCAAATTAAAGACAAGAATGCAGAAAAGCACTATGAATTTACTGAAAACTACACCAACTTTCTTTAATGATTAATAATTTTTAAATGTTGGAAAAAACCGAAGAATGCAAAATTCTGGAATATTAGAAATTTTATGATTTTCGTGTGCTATATATATCATGAAAAAAAACGAAAAAGGAATAAACGTTTTGTTAACATTTTAAAAAAAAAATTGCAATTTCAATATGTTATATCATGCAAAATATTGAAAAAGTGAAGAGAACATATTCTCTTTTTAGATTTCTGAAAGTTTTCCAATCTTGGTTTGTTAAATTCCTTTGGGGGGATTCGAAAATGATGGAGTTTCGGATCTCCTTCAGATTCTGTCCTCCACCGATCCTGCGATGGCTGTCTTGGACGGCTGTGATTTGGTTTTGGAATTGTTGAATGTGGATCTCAATGGGTTGGTGTTGGACGCCGAGTTACCTGCAAAGAAGTCCCGGGATGAGTGACCACCGTAGAACACTCCGACGATCAAGTTAGAGCCGAGAAATAGAAGCAGAGTAGCGGCGTATTGAGATAATTCTAGTTACATGAGTTGTCTGAGAGAGGGGTTTATATAAGGGTCGCATGGAGCGAGCCAATGCGAGATCTTCGCCGTCAGTTACGCCCTTACGTTACGTCCGCGTTAATGGCGGGATCCGCTCGTTAATGGAGGAACGAACCTCCGTGGGACGCGTAGCGTGGGGCGGCGGATATCTCGCCTTAGCAAGATACACGGAGTCGTTACGGAGGCGCTTGGGCTATGCACTCCCGGTAGGTCGGGGGAGGCCGAGAAAGCTCGGAATGTTGGAGGCTGGGAAACGAGCCTGGAGGCCAAGAAAGCTCGGCACGTCGAATGCTTGGAGACGAGCAAGGAGGCCGAGGAAGCTCGGCACGTCGGATGCTCGGAGACGAGCAAGGAGACTGAGATAGCTCGGAGGCGAGCTGTTGGTAGATTCCCAGGTGAAGGTGGAATGTATTCAGGGAGGTCTTCTGGAAGGTCAGACACGTTCCTTGAGACAAAGCCCCGAGGAATTCTCATAATGCAACTCATTTATTCCCCCTCCGTAGCCTTTGGGACATGTCATCCACCATGCGTCGTACATCGAGGATACACCACTTGTGAGCATCATCATTAGCCCCTCACTCTCGTTCCGACCTATCCAAGGGTCGGGTCAAGAGTGGTCTGCTCGGTCTTTCTTCTGCTCAATTTGGCGCCAAGGAATCATAACACGGATCGCCTGGGAATGGCACGGCGTTTGGCGGTCGCGTCGTTTCGATCTTTTGGGCCCACGTGTCGCATCGTCGCGCTCCTGAATCTTCGCGTGTATCCCCGATGGCGTCAGCGGATCAAATGAAATGATCGCGCTTTAAAGAGGGGGCGCCATTTCAGTTGGTTGCCAGTTGGGATACAAGCCACGTGTCGGGTGTCAGTAGGCGGACGTGACAGGCTGTCCCTGTCACCTGCAACCGAAAGGACGCCTCCAATGGTCGATCGCTACGTAGAGCTCTGACGGCTGGCAGGCGCGACGTTTCTTTTTAGCGGGAGTCGATCTGGGCTGTCGGATGCTTTCTTTGGGACATATAAATAGGAGGGGACCCCTCTAGGGCCAACACTTCCGCTACAATTTGCTTTCGTTGTCGAAGATTGCTGGGTGCTCCTTCCTTTTAGATCGGATCAACCGTGATTTTTCCTCAGCGAGCCCATTACCTTAAATCAGGTTAGATGTCTTCATCTAAGTAGTCTGTAGAGATAGTTAGGGTTGAGTCGGACGATGAGGCTCCGGTTGTAGGAGCCGAGTCCAGCGGGTCTTTCTCCTCCTCGGCTTCAGATAGCCGAGAGGGTTCTTCTGCTGCGCCGTCTGTGTCGGGCTCGACCCTAGAGCCAAGGATGCCCGTGTCATTCGCCGTCGGGTGACGATAAGGGCGCCTAAGACACGCATCAGGAATGCCCACGATGTGCCCTCTGTTTTGAGGAATGTGAACGAGCTTACCGAGATTCGGGCTCGATTCCATATTCCCTCTAACTATTCGCTTCTCTTAGCTAGAGAGGGCGAGCGGACGGACCAGATGCATGGTAAGGAAATTGCTCTGTATTTGGAAGCATTCCGGGCCGAATGCGTCTGCTCTTTGCAGCCGAGATATATGGGGGTGCTTCGCTGCTTCCATCTTGCCCCGGGCCAGCTAGCGCCGGACTAGTAAAGAATCCTCCTCGGGTTTCTGGTCCGGTTGAAACTTGAAAATATCGCTTTCAGTTTGACCCTCCCCGTTTCCTTCCTCTGTTATAAGAATCACCCTGGCACCAACAAGGATGAGCCAATCTGGATGTACTTTTCCTTCAAAAAACGTAAGGGCGGGATGGCCGGGTCGGGCGTGGTAGCCGTCCCTTCTTCCATCCATGAATGGAAGAAGAAGTTCATTTTCGCTGGGCCACCCGAGGGCGAGGATTGTCCCGTGCATACACAGTGGCACAAGGCCGACTGCCCGAGAGCAAAATAGTCATCTTCACCCGAGGCAAGGGTGGTGTCTTTGTGGGAGACGATCCAGCGAGCCGACGTCCTGCTTTCTGAGCAGCCTCTGAGCTGGGCTGGGCTCAGCCCGACGCGCTATCTGGGTAAGTTAGGGCAGTAGACGGTCCATCTAGACTTTGATGAATTTTCTTTGCCCTTTTTAGCGTCACTAACCCTCTGTGTATTCCCTTCTTTTTGCAGAGCAAATGGACTGATCCAAGTTCTTAGCTTCCATGGTCGCGAAGGCCCAAAAGAAGACCGGGGGCGGAAGCTCGTCCCGACCGGGTCCGAGCTTGACCCCGAGGCCTGCCCCGCCAAGCAAGCCTTCAGCTGCGTCACCCCGAGACCCTAAAGAGCGCCGTAGGGGGGGCAGAAGCATGTGCGGGATCCGGCGCCCCGGTCAAGGGAGGAGGAGGCCAAGCCCACTGACGTCCCCTTAAAAAGGCACAAAATGACGGTTTCTCGGGTGCCTTCTACCGGGATCCTAATGCAGGAGGGGGACTTCTGCTTCGAGGTGCCCTCGGGGCTCTCCGTCGTCGACAGCTTGCTCTTCGACATGGAGGAAGCAGCTGGGGACAAGATTCCCCGGGGAGCCCTGAAAGCCCAGGTGACCGCCATCACTCAGGAAGCAGTTCAGTTCAGTTCGGTATCCGTTTTTCTTTAAGAATCTTCTTAAGCATATTTTTTTTAGTTTGAACGTTTCTAACCCGCTTTGCTGCTTTCCTCAGATCCTCCACCACTACGCCCTCATTGTAAATATGGAATTCGAGGAGATAGCCCCGGCCATGAAGAAGGCGGGAGAATCTTCCTCGCGGGAGGAGGATCTATGCCTTCGGCTGCAACAGGCAGAGGAGAGGATAGCCGCCCTCGAAACCCGGGTGGTCGCCGAGGAGCTGACAAACTCCAAGTATAAGGAATCTCACCGACTTCTGAGTGAATCCAACCGGGCTATCCAGACTAAGTTGGAGGAGGTTGGTAACCTCTATAACTCAATGAAGAAGTTGGGGGACATCAGTAGGAAGGACGCCTGGGTGGTGCTCGAGGCCCTGAAGCTTGCCGAGGTTCGGACGATGAAGTCCGTGGAAAGGTATAAAGCGTCGGACCAATTCTACGCCGACCTCGCTGAAATCTCGGCCATTGTTTGGCACCAGGCTCTCGACGTCGTCAAGGCGTTGATGCCGGATTTCGTCGACAGCGAGCTCCGGGTCCAGTACCCTCTCTCCGAGGATGCGTCGCAGGTGGAAGTTGCAGGGGCGGCCGCCAGGGGTGAGACTGCCGGGGAGGCTGCTGGGGGTGAGGCTGTCGGTGGAAGCGCCGACCCAGAGATCGCTGTTTTGGTCCCCGAAGCTGGCGTTGAGCAGGGCAAGATCCTCCCTGAGCCTACGGCCTAAGCTTTCCTGCCTATGGGATTTTTTTCTTTTTTCTTTTTCAAAGTTTTGTTAGCCTACGGACGTTTTTGTAAGGCTGAGGAGTACATAATACCTTGTGTTTATTTTCGGATCATAAATAAAGTGCACCTTCTTCTTCATTGTTCAGATGTTTAGCTAGTATACTTTTGTTTGTATCTTCATTCTGCAGGTATATTTAGCTCGTCAATAGTCTCATCCCATGAGTGTTAGGTCGTAGGTTGGTGTCCGGCCTTTTTATGTGACGATCGCGCGTTGAGTGTAAGTCGAGTAACAGAAGGTCGGTACCTTCCCGTCCCCCGGAGTCGAGATAGCGATCGTTCACTTAGCATGAATAAAAAAATAGCTAAGTTAGAATAGGTTGGTGTTGACTGATTCTTCCTTGACGAGGGTATTGGATCCATCTTTTCTTACGGCAGGAACCTACCCCACACGGACGAGCCGAACAGGAGTATGTTCGGTGGCCACTTGGTAAGGGCTTCAGATCCTTAGCGTTGATGGGTAGGAAGCCACCTGCTGGGGATAGATCAGGCAGGAAGCTGCTCGGTGGCCTCGCAATGAGGGCTTTAGGTCCTTAGCGTTATTGGGTAGGAAACTACCCGTTAGGGACGAACCGGGCAGGAAGCTGCTCGGTAGCCTCGCAATGAGAGCTTCAGATCCTTAGCGTAGATGGGTAGGAAGCTACCCGTTAAGGATGGACCGGGCAGGAAAACTGCTCGGTGGCCTCGTTAAAAGAATTTCCGATTCTTAGTGTAGATGGGTAGGAAGCTACCTGCTAGTGATGGACCGGGCAGGGAAGCTGCTCGGTGGCCTTGCAATGAGGGCTTCAGATCCTTAGCGTAGATGGGGTAGGATGCTAAAATGGGCAAAGAAAATTCATTAAAGTCTAAATGGACCGTCTACTGCCCTAACTTACCCAGAAAGCGCGCGGAGCTGAGCCCAGCCAGGCTCAGAGCCTGCTCAGAAAGCAGGACGTCGGCCCGCTAGATCGGCTCCCACAAAGACACCATCCTTGCCTCGGGTGAAGATGACTGTTTTGCTCTCGGGCAATCGTCCCTGTGCCACTGTATAGGCACGGGCCAATCCTCTCCCTCGGGTGGCCCGACAAAAATGAACTTCTCCTTCTATTCATGGATGGAAGAAGGGATGGCTACTACACCCGACCCGGCCACCTGGCAATGTACTTCGGTGGGCTCGGCCTCTTCCTCCTCCTCCCTCGCCCGAGGCTCCGAATCCCGTGCATGCTTCTGCCCCCTCACAGCGCTCTTCGGGGACTCAGGGTGACACAGCTGAAGGCTTGCTCAGCGGGGCAGGCCTCAGGGTCGAGCTTGAATCCGATCGGGACGAGCTTGCGCTCCCGGTCTTCTTTTGGGCCTTCGCGGCCATGGCAGCTAAAAACTTGGATCGGTCCATTTGCTCTGCTAAAAGGGAGGAATACACAAAGAGGGTTAGTGACACTAAAAAGGACAAAGAAAATTCATCAAAGTCTAAATGGACCGTCTACTGCCCTAACTTACCCAGAAAGCACGTGGGGCTGAGCCCAGCCCAGCTCAGAGCCTGCTCATAAAGCAGGACGTCGGCCCGCTGGATCAGCTCCCACAAAGACACCACCCTTGCCTCGGGTGAAGATGACTGTTTTTCTCTCGGGCAGTCGGCCCTGTGCCACTGTGTAGGCACGGGTTAATCCTCGCCCTCGGGTGGCCCGAAGAAAATTAACTTCTTCCATTCATGGATGGAAGAAGGGACGGCTACCACGCCCAACCCGGCCGTCCCGCCCTTACGTTTTTTGAAGGAAAAGTACACCCAGCTCGGCTCATCCTTGCTAGTGTCAGGGTGATTCTTATAACAGAGGAAGGAAATGAGGAGGGTCAAACTGAAAGGGATATTTTCAAGTTTCAACCGGACCAGAAATCCGAGGAGGATTCTCCACGAGTTCGGTGCTAGCTGGACCGGGGCAAGATGGAAGCAGCGAAGCACCCCACATACCTCGGCTGAAAAGGGAAGACCCATTCCGGCCCGGAATGCCTCCAATTACAGGGCAATCTCCTTGCTCTGCACCTGGTCTGCCCGCTCGATTCCATATTCCTTCCGACTATTCACTTCGCTTAGCTGGAGAGGGTGAGCGATTTTCTTTGCACTTTTTAGCGTCACTAACCCTCTTTGTGTATTAGAGGCCGAGGAAGCTCGGAATGTCAGAGGCTCGGAAACGAGCCTGGAAGCCGAGGAAGCTCGGCACGTCGGATGCTCGAAGACGAGAAGGAGGCCGAGGAAGCTCGGCACGTCGGATGCTCGGAAACGAGCAATGAGACTGAGATAGCTCAGAGGCGAGCTGTTGGTAGATTCCCAGGTGAAGGTGGAATATATTCAGAGAGGTCTCCTGGAAGGTCAGACACGTTCCTCGAGATGAAGTCCCGAGTAATCCTCATAATGCAACTCATTTATTCCACCTCTATAGCCTTCGGGACATGACATCCACCACGCGCCGTACATCGAAGAGACACCACTTGTGAGCATCATCAGAAGATGATCCCGATTGCTAGGAAGAACATTTGTAGGCCGAAATCTCTGAGTTTGACAAGTCAAATTACCTCCGATTGGGATCGAGACTCATGTTGGTGACTTCTTCATCGTGATGAGTTAGTGGCGGCATGGATGCATCGGGTATACTTGGGCTCTCGATCCTTTTGGTACGTCTATCGTTTTGGATTGCCAACCATTCTTTTCTTGATTGTTAGGAACATCTCAATGATATGGTTGACTTCAGGGTGAAAATGACGGTTACTTTCTCTTCTTCTTGGGCCCTTGGCTTCAAGAAATTTCAAGCTCACTCGTTGAGAGGTATGGAGACCGGATTCAAAACAGTCTTGGTCTCCCCACTGACACCACTATCTCATTTCTTAATCAATACGAGTAAGTGGGCTATCCCATCTGGCCGGAGTCTCTTTCTCCACTCATCTTATCGAAACATGGCCGACCATTTGCGTCATACCAATTCACCATGACATAGGAGATGGTTCCTACACTTGGAAGCCCGCTCCCAACGGACGGTTCACATCAAAATCCGCCAAAACATCTCTCTCCCATCATGCTACTCTTGTTCCATAGGCCAACCCATATTCGTATGGCATTCTACCTCTATCCTAAAGATGAAGTTTTGCTTACCATTCAAGGAAAACTAAAGGCTAGAGATGTCATCTTATCTAGAAGGCTTAGATCCGATGTTGAATGCCTTCTTTGCCAATCTTAGAAGTTGAAGCAGCTACCAGGTCTGCCCCTTGTTCTTGTCATTCTTACTTGTTCAAAGATCTGGATGGAAATAAAATATAAAGTCTTATAAACGTTTCCAAAAGAGATCAAGGCAACCAAACTAGCTAGACTAATGCCTATGCATTTCAATTTCAAAATTAGATTCCAATGATCACTACTTTTGGGTAATATAAAAAAACGACGAAACAAAAGCATATATATAAAGAAGGGAATGGGAAAAAGAAAGGGAAAAAATGATAATTAGAGATATTTGCTCTTATTTATCGTCGATGGGAATTGGCACATAGAAAACAAATCCCAAGAAGGAATATGATAGATAGAGGAAGAGATAGGGTTATAATGATCACAAGAGAATTAAATTGGGAAAATAAAAGAGAATAAACATATAAATATAAAGGGGTGTGTGTGTGTGTGTTGGGGGGATCCTTGATAGGAATTGATAAAAAGAGAAACAGATCTAGAAGGGAATTTGATAGATAGATAAAGGATGATGAGCATATGATCACTAGGGAATTGGAAGATAGAAATAATTGATCTAAGATTAATATGATGATCACAAGGGAATTAGCCTAAGAAAGTTTTGAAGAGGGGAGGGGGGGGGGAAGACGCGCCCACACACGCGCGCGCGCACACAGATGCTTGATTGGATTTGGTTAACAAAGAAAACACAGATCCATGGTAGAATTTTACACATAGAGGAAGAGATAGGATGATGAGTTGGAATGGGTCCATGAGGGGACCAACAAAGAGACGGGATGAAGAGAATCACAGAGGGAATTGAGGCTGGTGCTCTAAATAAAGGATGAACGGTGCAGGCAAGATGATCACAAGAGAATTTGAAATGAAAATTTTCTAGATTCTCAGTGAGAGGACTGAAGAATTGGTTAACAGAGCTTCCTTGCGTAAAAACTAGCTTTGCCTGGGATGATGCACGTGTCTATATTGAAATGTACTTGCACATAATTTATTTTGTAATTCTTAAAATATGTATGCTATATAATAATGTTCATTAAAAAAATATGTTCTCACTTACTATTAGCCTTGCTATTCAATTTTCATGACCAACTCTATTTTGGAATGAAATGTAAAATAGTTTATGACACTATTAAAAATTAATTTAGGGTTCATATGTAAATTATGTTATAAATATTTTAATTACTGGGATTATTTTTGGAAAAAAGTTAGGTCATTTTGACCAATTGCTTTTACATTTGAACGTTAAAAGGGTAAAAAGATAAATTCATGACTTTAAAAGAATGAGCTTTCATGCTTTGGGGATTGAGTTCCATAAAGAAATTCTCTTATTTTGGAAACAAAAAATGAAAAGTTTTTATCATAACTCCCAAGATCCCTCAATTTATTACAATGTAACATAAAGGGCATATGTTTGACAATTAGGGGCTGTTTGTTTCGTCTAATTGACGTTGAGCATAGAGTCAAGAGAGGGCAATCAATGTAGCACCAAAGTCATGTCTTTTTGTGTTTTATTCTTTTGTTCTTTTTGAGTGTCGGGTTTGTGTTTGTTTTCTTGACTTGAAACCATGACTTGAGTGTGTATGACATCAATACACATCATCTTTTGATTCAATTTTGTAAGAGTTGAAGTCAAGACTTTTGGGACCAAACTTGACTCTTGACCATTGTCATGTCATATAACTTTTGGTTATGATCGCCACTCTCCTTCTCTCTCTTTTCTATTACTATGACAATTGATTTTTCATTTAAGTAATCTTAGCGGATACGCTTACCCATTAGGTTAGGTTATTGAATCTACTCAATTTTTTTACTCAAAAACCAAAACAAATACAAAGCTTGAATTCCACGAATTCCACTTAAACTTTAGAGTTGGTTTTTTAAATCAAGAAGACAAAATGCAAGCAAACAAATACAAAACTTGGGAGCCAAGTGAACAACATCCTCTTGACTTATTACAACTTTTAGAGTCAATTTTTAGGACCAAGGAACAGGTCCTTAGAAAGTATAAAAGGAAAGTAAGAAGCTAGTAGTAGTAGTAATAATAATTAAGTGAAATGAAAAATAAAGTCATGGAAAGGTTATAATTGTTGTTTGTTTGTGAGTATTTAAAAGAAAATAGGAAAGGAGCTGAAGTGGTAATCAAAAGTAAGTTTGAGTTGTTTGGTCATGATTACAAAAAGTACTCTCAATGAAATAAAATTAGAAACTAAAATCAATATATAATATAAATATATGCACTTTATATCTACCTTCTCCCATTTTCTAAAGTTTGAGAGGGCAAGTGAAACGAGTGAAAATGATCATGTGGAGTGTCACGTCCCGCTTCCCAAAATACGGAATACGAGGGACTGACAAGGCCAGCCATGCTCCTACGGTCAAGGAAATATCCTGCCGTAGTCACACTTCGGCTTCTAGCTTTACATGGTAATCAGTAAACAATGCGCAGGTAATGAGAAATGCAGTAACTGAAACAAAACAAATACAAAGAACTGACCTGATGGAGGTAAAAAGAGTATAACTCTGGATAGCTGATCAAGATGTCCGCGATGTACGTCTGGTCCTGGTGTAGGCTAGATCCACTCCTCACTCTGAGCATGCATACTCAGGTCGTCAGAGCGACACGATAGCAATATAAATATATAGATGCAAGTGACAACTCGAACAGTGACAATAGATATATAACAGTAAATCAAGACGGTACAGATATGAACATACAGTAACCAATGAAGTGTCCAATAGATCAGGTGAACGGTAAAGCAGTAAAATGGTATGCCAGGTATGTCCACAGTAAGTAATGTATATCAATATCATTATCCCTATCAGTCTCTAAGTCTCACTGTATAGGTCACTAAGCCTATCTTCAGTTCAAGTATGAGAGTCAACCACTCGCGAGTGTCCTCCACCCAAGGGCAAGGGACCACGGGCCCAAAATATAACTCACGGTAATAAACATGTACCCTGTAAATCTCCATATATCTCCATATATATATAAGCCGGCATGGGACTCCCGAGATTCTGTTGAACTCACACTCATACTACCCCACACCCCGTGGTCTACATCAAACGCCAACCATAACCTCAAATACCGGTCGGTCCATGACAAGTCTGCGCGAGAACTGGAGACAGGATCTCCATCAAGCATGTCCCGACTAATACCCAAGATAAATGGGCAGTGTCTGGTGCCTTATCTGTGACACCCGTGCAAGAACTTCCATAAGTGTCCCATACCACTTATAGTCACCCTTACACATGTCCTACAGACGTCGACAATGCAATAGAATAATAGGGTTCACTGATTGTGTACAAGTACGTGTCACTATCACTTATTCACTCATGCTCGAACACTAACGTACTTACCATAATCATCACTAATACTTAACACTGAGTAATGCACATGATCACTAGGTTATCAATGCAGTGTCATATGTATGATATGATGAGGAAACAGTATGTAAAGCATGATTAAGATGTCATAAATCAGTATTCTACCACTTGCATAATTTATCATAAATCATACGTGTACAGTTTAGCGAAATGATGAATGGGGAATAAATAGTGTGTTTGATTATCTATCCAGCGAATTTAGTTTCACGTCAATCGGGTTTCAGAATCACTAGATACGGACATTTCATTTTAAGCGTTCGCTGCTGGAAATCCAGTTTCAGAATCGGGAGTCCGTTTCGCAACGCATTTTAACCCCAGTAGGGATCAGAATTTAGCGATGCTACAGTTGAATGATATCTAGGGTTTTCAATAAGGTTTTCAACGCAATAGAGGGATTCTCAATCGCGTCTATACGTCAGGAGTTATACATTGTTCAATACTAGTATGTCAATTCTGATTCTGTTGGGACTGTTATACGTCCCGAACTTTTAAATTACAGATTAAATAGAAAACGATGATGAAACAGAATGAAACCACTTGTGTTATCTAGCTAACAGTTTCACCTTTTATAAACTGCAGAGTTCCGCAACCTAAGAGTTCAGGAAAACAGGTGCCACACATTATGGAACAGTAAATAGTACCGACACGGCAGTAAACTGGCTGGGTTTGAGCTTTAGTAGAGCTTGGGCTCGAGAGATAGGAGGCGTGACTTGGGCTCTGTGCAATGGCGGCGACGGCTGCGAGCTCAGGCGATGTTGTGGCTCCATCGATGGTTGGTTAATAGAAGAGGGAGAGAGAAGGATTTAGAGAGATAGAGAGAGAGAGTTAGACAGAGAGAGAGAGAGAGAGAGTTAGGCAGAGAGAGAGGGAGTGAGATTTAGAGATAGAGAGAGAATTAGAGAAATTAGGAGAGAGTGAGAAAGAGAGAGAAACAGAGAGATTACGAGAGAGAAACATAGAGTGTGAGAGAGGGAAACAGAGAGAGAGAGAGTGAGAGAGAGAGAGAGAGATTGCAGAGAGAGGGAGAGAGAGGAGTTGCAGCCAGATGGCTATGTTGGCCTCGTTGGTGAGGCGATAGTGGTAACGAGTTTAGCAGTGGGGCGCGACGAAGGCTGAGGACGAGGGTGAAGAAGTGGCTCGTCGGCCGGAGTTGAGCTCGGCAAGATGGGTTGAAGGTGGTGGTGGTTCGGTGATCGGGGAAGAAGAGGGGGAGATGAGTAGCGAGCGACGGTGAGGGGACGGTGGTGAGCGCGACACGCGAGCGTGGGCACGGGTTCGAGAGAGAGGAGGAGGTTTGAGAGAGTGAGGAATAAGGGAAGGAGTAAGGGAAGACGAAGGGAGGAGGTCGAGTGGATCGGGTCGTGGGGGTGCGTCAGTCGGGGTAACGGCAAGGCGTGGGCGCGGGCGTGGGGTGCGGCGAAGTGAGTGGAGGCGCAATAAAGAGCGGGAAAGGAGGTAGCCGTTGGGGGAGCGGGTCGTAAAGGAAACGCGCGCGTCGTGGGCGCAAGGAGCGGGACACGGCACGTGACGAGCGGCGACGTGGGCGCAACGGGCAGATTCGAGCGGGAGCGGGAAAAGAGGAGAGAGCTGTTGGGGAAGATGAAGGGCGAAGCGGGCCGGGTTAGGGTGAGCGGGTCGGGTTGGGTGAAGCGGCTGCTGGGGTGAGGAGGATGGGCCGGGCCAGAACAGAAATAATAATAAGGAAAAGGAAACGAAAGGGCCGTGCTGGGAAAAATTAAGAAAAGAAAATAGGGGAGTGGGCTGAAGGAGAAATGGGGTTTAATTTTAAAAAAAAAGAAACGGGCTGAGGAATGGTGCTGAGCCGGGGAAATTATATTGGGCTGAGGGATTTAAAACTTGGACTGGGGTTATGAAATATAGTTTGGGTTTAATAAAAGAAATGGGCTGGGGTTTAATTTAATTAAAATGTTTCCTTTGGGCTGGGTTGCTTGGGGCCGACTAAAATAAAAGGGGAAAAAGGGTTTAGCTAAATTAGGGTTATGGATTTTTAAATACTAAAATAATATTTATAAAAATAAATAAACTTTAAGAGTAACTTAAATACACATATTGGTAGAATAGGGACTGGGTATTATATCATACCACCCTTACAAAAAAAATTCGTCCTCGAAATTTAAAAGAAACGATAAGCTAATAAATAATACGCGAAAAGTTACCAAATCGAACACTAATACATAGTGATTTACTTCAAACGGGTGGATAAAATTTTGAAGGTCTATATATGTAAGAACAACATACAAAAGATAAGTCTAAATAGGTATAAAGCAGGAACAACTATAAGGACAACTACATGTATACGAGAATATAGATAACAATAATGAACAATATTAATCAAAGCGTATTCAATAAAATCGAAACCCAAATATGTGCACATATAAGTATATCAAAGGTAGCACAGCAGAAATAATAAGTATAAGGCATAATTATAATAGTAACCATAAGCACAATACCCGAAAATAAATTAGCAACCCTAAAATAAGGAAGGAATTGTCGACGGGTTAAAAATTTTAGGATAATTGTATCGATAACAGAGTTTTAAAAATAACTTAGAAAACCCACATAGTGAAAATAAGAAACATGGAACGAAAATATGCGCGATGTAAGGTTGCGCTACCGAAAAAAATGAGAATAATAATAGTGTACTTAAAATACATAAAACGGAGTAGTCAATAACACGCACTCTTTGATAAATACAAAATAATGAAAACTAAATTTTCAAATAACAATGTCCCTAAATATAGTTAGGGTAACAGGAAAAAACACAAATATATATAGGGCTAGCTAGGGTAGAGATTACAATGGAGTGTGGCTCATACAAAAGGTCGGGGTGTGACGGCTTTAGACTGAAGGTCGAAGAGATTGGGGTCGGGTCAGCACATGAAGTAAGGGTGAGCAGCAAGGGCTTCAAGGGAAAAATGTATATGGAGGATAACGGTCGATACATCATGTGAATCGAAAATCCAAAGGGTCAGCTAAGTCAGAAATTTTACTATCAATATCCCCTCCCAGAAGGATCTCATAGACGAAGGATGCAGGGTGGCCCATTCCAAAGATCAGGGTACGGTACTTTTATCGAAGCGAGGGTTAAAACAATACAAGGGGTAGGGGTGGACAGTCAGGGATTTCAGCAGGAAAAATACATGTATATGAAAAATAATCAAGCATCAAGTGAACTAAGAAGATCGGAAGATTAGCGAACTCAGCAATTTATTTTATTCTAGAAAATTCGAAACAAAGCACCCTCGAAAAGTAACAGATGGCCCTAAACTATACACAGATTTATTTGGCCAGAGAAGACAACAGCTAAAAATCCTGTCAGTCGCGGTTGTGGAGATTCAGCAGGTTGCGGTAGGCTCGCGCGCTCAGGTAAGGGCGTCCATTCCCATATCGCCTCGCAGGGATCGCCATTGGGAGTTTTTCTACTGCACGGTCTTGTTCTTCTGGTCCTTCTTCCTCGGCTGGACCTTCTTCCTCGAGGTCTGCTTCCATGTGATTCTCTTCTTCTGGATTCTCTCCCATGGGTGTAACAACCCTAAATTTCCTATACAAAATTTTTCAAATATTTTTTTAAAAATCCACAAAGGGGTATTTTAGCCTGAGCACAAGATACAGATAATTATTTTGTTTTTAATTATAAGCTACAAGAATGTAATAAATCAATTTTTAGTGTACAAGAAATTACTTTAAATTTAATGTATACTTGGAGTATTTACTATTGCTGCTATCATTTTAAGTAATTAAATAACTCCATAATTACAAGAAGGAGCTTGTAGCTCATTGGTAATACCTTGCACTGCTGAACCAAGCCACCAGAGTTCAAATCCCATACCCCACATTATTTTTAATATTGATTTTTTTAAAACCTTTAGAATACCAAGAGTTTACACGTGCATATCTCACAAAAAACCCCACTACACCCAAACATGTAACACTTGCAGGAGTTAGATGAACCGTCGGGGGGGATCCAGGCCACCGGACTCGGCCGGGAATCGGCCAACTCGGTCTTGACTCGGCCGACTCAGTGCTCCGATCGAGTCACGGCCGAGTCACCCCCGATTCGGCTGATTCCGACGATGGTCACAACATGAAAGTTGTGTCTTTTCATATTCCCTATGCACCTGCAAAATTTCAGCTACAGACCACTTCCAGAGCTCTTTAAAAACCCCAATTACTCCACTTTTAATACATTTTATCATATTTTTATTTTTAACTTTTCATCTACCCTAACCCTAGCCTAACCCTATAAATACCAACCCTATACACTACCCTCTCACCCCCAAAATCTTGAGCCACTCTCTCAAAAGTTTTCCAAGAAGTGTGTGCTTTGAAAACAAGTTCGCGGCGAATCTCCGACGAAATTCTGACGGAATTCCGGCGACGTTTTTTTAGAAACAACCGGCGACGAAGCAACATCTCGACAACTCATCTAGTTCCCCTATACTCTTTAGTATAGATCGAAACCCGTAAGTCCCATTCTTCCCTTCTTTCTACTTCTCAAAAATACGAATTTACGAAACCCGACGGAAATCGGAACAAACCGATTTCCGATTCGGTTTTTCTATAAAATCTCACTTGTCACCAATTCCATAATACCTAAACTTAATCATGTTGACTATTAATCACCTAAAAACTAATTTGGATAAAGTTTCTCATATGAAATGATAGCTTTTGCAATATCGTATTCTTTTTCATTTTACCATAATGTTTATTTTTCTTCTTCAAATCAATTCAATCATTCCTAAACATCTTTATCTCGACCATTGAACTTGTAAAAATCAATTTGAATAAGTTTTCACACATGAAATGATAACCTTTTCAATTTACCGTATTTTTTTCACTTTAATACCATTATGTTTCAATTTCACATTTAACCCCTTAACCTTAATATACATTTAAAGTAGAGCACGAGGTAATGACCTACCTCCACACACATGCAAATACAAACCTAAAATGATATCATCAAACTTAAAATACGATAAAACAAAACTTTCATTAAAATACAATAATCTTAATAAAACCATTCTTAAAGGTTTTAGATTTGTTACACTTTTAAGTAAATATTTCTTACTAAGAAAATACGATAAGTTATGGACATCGATCGTTTATCTAAACTGACTTTGTGGTGTCTAGACAAGTGTGTCTAAGGCAAGTGGTTACTTAATTAGGGCCACTACTTGCAGTGGAGAGCCTCCCACTTACCTGGCACTTACCTGGCCGCAATTGGCGGTGAAGAGGCGATTTGAGGCTTCTAACGACTTGTCGTTTAGACCATTTAGAAATATGATAGTTGGCTTAGGAAACCCTAGAATCTAAAATACGGAAAACTACACTTTGCGAATAAATACCTTTTATTTTATAAAACCGTTTTCTAAAATATTAGTGTTTTACAATCTTTGCAAAGCGCCACTACAACCCATCTTTGGGGAACCCGTTCGGGATCGTGCGGTTTATCACGCACCCTCGGGCTAGTAGTGCGAGATTCAGACCTCCGCAAGAAGCATTCGGTCTCGAAAGGTTAAATACGACATCTTAAGAAAATGAGAGTTTTGAAATATAAAATATTTATTAAAAATTATTTTATAAACATATGTATATCTATCTTTTAAATACCTATTTTATTATAATATAAATTTTCCACCTTTTTCTAAAAATCACAAAAGAATAAAGGTTACACTAAAATACCATGAACTTCAAATAATCACTATTACAGATAAATACCTAAAACTAGGATATTTTCACTAGAAATGGCACAATATAAAATCCACATTCATTACAACTCTAAAGACGAGTAATAAATACTTGAGGTGTATTTTAAAAAGTATATAAAAGTATTTTTACATAAAAAACCCTCAAGTTTATAAATTACCCTAAGGACCCTAGCAGTTATAAGACTTCGTTTCACATTTCTGATTGTCTGACTCGGGTTTGAGTCTGATTAATCTGACTTGATTATGATTCAAGTCAATCCATAATCTACAAGTTTCCAATTCAATATGAACACATGAATCCATGAATACAATTATCAGTTTATACATTTTGGCTGAACCGAACCATGAATATATTCCTTTTACATGATTCCCAGTATTCCATTTACATGACTCTACGGTTATAACCGTTTCCTGATATCATGGTTTCGGTCAGTCAGTCAATCAATCTTACAATCAATACAATTTACAAGATAACAATATAAACAAGATATCGCGGGGTTTAAGGGGTGGATTGGTACGGAAGGTGTTAAAAGTGGCACGAGACGGTCAGACTTAAGACACCTAACATGAATCCTATTGCCGTTGTTCTGGGTTGTTTAACGGAGCCTTGTACTCTATTTTCCGTTTGCTCTAGTCTCTAGCATATAGAGACTCCTCTCGTATGCACTGGCATTCTTCTGTACCAAGCTACAAACAACAGCGTTAATACAACATTACAACAATATAATACAACTGTAAAAGCTACTCTCTCCCTCTCTCTCTTACTCTCTGTCTATTCTATTCTCCTCTTATCTTGGGACTTACCGAGCGACCTGTTCGCTGACGACATTCTATTTCTTTCTTCTTTGAATGTCGTCAGGTGGTTTGGACCCAGCAGAGATCGAGCTATCTGCAGAAGACTTGGAGCAGTTTGTCGAAGATCCAGCACTTTAGTTCATTGTACACTTTTCCATTCAGTACTTTACATTCCTGTTATGCCACTGTTTAAACATCTTTTATTTCAGTTGTATTTCCTTTCATGTATTGTACAAAGAATGTTAATAAATAAAAGTTGTTGTTCTTTTTATTCTTGTCTCTTGTGTATTTATTTTATATTGCTTAGATACGCTTAGTGTATGTACTTTTGAGTATATACGTAGCGGGCCTCGTCGCGTCCCCTTCGCCGTATACCGGGAAGCGGGGCGTGACAATGGGATTTTCCTCCACTAGATTTTCTTCTATCGGGTCTTCCTCGGGATCTTCCTCTATCGGATTCTCTTCAGGGTCTCCTTCCTCTTCGTCGGAATCGCCTATCATGTCAACCTCTGGGGCGGCGTCTCTTTCGTCCTCGGAATCGCTGTTTCCGAAAATGACCTGGGGACCGTTGATCTCATCGTCAGAACTCATCAGCGTGCGGTCTAAGGAAACGCATGACTGTGCATCCTCATCTAGATACGGCGCTGCTCCAGGGTGGGCCATGGCCTGAAAAGAAAGAGTCATGATTAGACAGTGGAACACATCAAGAAAATAGCTAAGGGTACGAAGTATAGGAAAATATGCGGTGAGCAGGAACTGAAAAATCAGAATTAGAAATGCTGTGGTAATGAATAGTATAAATAAGGGAAAAGCAAGAGAATGATACATATATTACGATTCAAAGTTTTTATTGCATTCAACTAAAAGTTCGACGGATACAAGATTTCAAACGAAAAGAAATATTTACAAGAGGATGACAACATTTTATTAAAAGCAGAAAACGTGATAACTCTTCTTCGATTACTAGGCCGCTGCATTCTCGTCACGCGAGTTGAATCCTGTGCTGGGTCCGCCTTATCCTCGAAGTTCGAACTACGCAATAATCATCACTTGGCAGAAGTGGGGAGTATGGACGAGTCTCCTCCGTGTAGCTCCTTCCTTTTTGGGCAACCGTTGATAAGATGTTCGCTGGATCCGCAAATCAGACATTTCCCTTGGGCACGGCGACAATCCCTCTGAAGGTGTCCTGGCCTCTTACAGTACCCACAACATTGGGTCTTCTGCTGCTTCTGTCGTGGGAAAACAAATGGGCGCTTCATCTTCTTCTCTTTTCCTCGTCTAACAGGGATCCCTTTACGATTGGAGACTCCCGCTGGTGCCTAATTCACCTGCCTTCTCAGTCCTTCAGCTAACAAGTCGTTTGTTCGCTCTTGGGCTTCCTTCAGACCTTGCAGTGCAGTCAGAATCTCAATGGTCTGATCCTGGGGAGTGGAGATAGAGGATGAGTCGTTGGAAGACATGGTCCTGAAATGACAATTTTGAGAACAATATAAGGCACAAGCTATAAGAATTAAATTATAATATGGATTGGGCAAGGAATCAAGAACATCGGATGTGATGAAATTCATTACAAGTGGAAATCAACTGTAGGGCTCTAAGTCACTTAAACAGAGTGCGGTAGTGTTACCATGATGTAGTTCACAATTACAACCACGTAACTTTGCCAAGTCACCTGAAACCCTAGCGAATGAATAGCAGAACACACAATGTGAATATGGATCAAGAATGACAAGTTTACAACCTAGACCGAGGAATGTCTTAGATTGTTAAGCTCTACACGGAAAACTGCAATCCCAATCGAGGCAAAACCTGGGCTCTGATACCAACAAAACCATGTCACGCCCCGCTTCCCAAAATACGGAATACGAGAGACTGACAAGGCCAGCCATGCTCCTACGGTCAAGGAAATATCCTGCCGTAGTCACACTTTGGCTTCTAGCTTTACATGGTAATCAGTAAACAATGCGCATGTAATGAGAAATGCAGTAACTGAAACAAAACAATTACAAAGAACTGACCTGATGGAGGTAAAAAGAGTATAACTCTGGATAGCTGATCAAGATGTCCGCGATGTACGTCTGGTCCTGGTCTAGGCTAGATCCACTCCTCACTCTGAACATGCATACTCAGGTCGTCAGAGCGACACAATAGCAATATAAATATATAGATG
Organism: Agapanthus africanus; assembly: GCA_030015575.1. NCBI lineage: Eukaryota > Viridiplantae > Streptophyta > Magnoliopsida > Asparagales > Amaryllidaceae > Agapanthus > Agapanthus africanus. The sequence continues at coordinate 106,416,433 of CM057338.1, read as the reverse complement.
CAAGTGACAACTCGAATAGTGACAATATATATATAACAGTAAATCAAGACGGTACAGATATGAACATACAGTAACCAATGAAGTGTCTAATAGATCAGGTGAACGTTAAAGCAGTAAAATGGTATGCCAGGTATGTCCACAGTAAGTAATGTATATCAATACCATTATCCCTATCAGTCTCTAAGTCTCACTGTACAGGTCACTAAGCCTATCGTCAGTCCAAGTGTGAGAGTCAACCACTCGCGAGTGTCCTCCACCCAAGGGTAGGACCCAAGGGCAAGGGACCACGGGCCCAAAATGTAACTCACGGTAATAAACATGTACCCTGTAAATCTCCATATATCTCCATATATATATAAGCCGGCATGGGACTCCCGAGATTCTGTTGAACTCACACTCAAACTACCCCACACCCCGTGGTCTACATCAAACGCCAACCATAACCTCAACTACCGGTCGGTTCATGACAAGTCTGCGCGAGAACTGGAGACAAGATCTCCATCAAGCATGTCCCGACTAATACCCAAGATAAATGGGCAGTGTCTGGTGCCTTATCTGTGACACCCGTGCAAGAACTTCCATAAGTGTCCCATACCACTTATAGTCACCCTTACACATGTCCCACAGACGTCGACAACGCAATATAATAATAGGGTTCACTGATTGTGTACAAGTACGTGTCACTATCACTTATTCACTCATACTCGAACACTAACGTACTTGCCACAATCATCACTAATATCTAACACTGGGTAATGCACATGATCACTAGGTTATCAATGCAGTGTCATATGTATGATATGATGAGGAAACAGTATGTAAAGCATGATTAAGATGTCATAAATCAGTATTCTACCACTTGCATAATTTATCATAAATCATACGTATACAGTTTAGCGAAACGATGAACGAGGAATAAATAGTATGTTTGATTATATATCCAGAGAATTTAGTTTCACGTCAATCGGGTTTCTGAATCACTAGATACGGACATTTCATTTTAAGCGTTCGCTGCTGGAAATCCGGTTTCAGAATCGGAAGTCCGTTTCGCAACGCATTTTAACCCCGGTAGGGATCAGAATTTAGCGATGCTACAGTTGAATGATATCTAGGGTTTTCAATAAGGTTTTCAACGCAATAGAAGGATTCTCAATCGCATCTGTACGTCAGGAGTTATACACTGTTCAATACTAGTATGTCAATTCTGATTCTGTTGGGACTGTTATACGTCCCGATCTTTTAAATTACAGATTAAATAGCAAACGATGATGAAACAGAATGAAACCACTTGTGTTATCTAGCTAACAGTTTCACCTTTTATAAAGTGCGGAGTTCCGCAACCTACGAGTTCAGGAAAACAGGTGCCACACATTATGGTACAGTAAATAGTAACCAGAGTCGCTCTGGACTGCAGTCCAGAGTCGCACTCCGATCCAATTATCGTCACAATTTAAGTATAGAAACCATTAGAAACTTGCATAGAGTTATAGTTCGTCGAGTCGGATTCGATTTAAGCCCCCGAACGCATCATTCCAGTATGTACATAATTTATGGTAATTTTAACAGTTTTCAGATACGGGAAAATTCCAGTTTTACAGGTATACTTGGGGGTAATCGTTTTAGTCATTAACGATCATATTTTCCCATGAGATTTACACACTAGGTTCACTGCCTTACGGGCCAGACCATGCAATTGGGTTCCGTCAAATTAAATGAAGATTTCCATTGAGATCATGCATCGAGCAGTTACGTCATATAGTTTATCGGGAAACAGTGAATATGGAATCTATACTATTATAGTTTGTAACTAACATAAAGTAGCATGTAGCAAGTAGGGAAACTTGTCTGGAGACGTTTTGGGGCACACGGCAGCGGCAACGACACACGTGCGACACGGCAACGACTAGTACCCGACACGGCAGTAAACTGGCTGGGTTTGAGCTTTAGTAGAGCTTGGGCTCGAGAGATAGGAGGCGTGACTTGGGCTCTGTGCAATGGCGGCGACGGCTGCGAGCTCAGGCGATGTTGTGGCTCCGTCGATGGTTGGTTAATAGAAGAGGGAGAGAGAAGGATTTAGAGAGATAGAGAGAGAGAGTTAGACAGAGAGAGAGAGAGAGAGTTAGGCAGAGAGAGAGGGAGTGAGATTTAGAGATAGAGAGAGAATTATAGAAATTGGGAGAGAGTGAGTAAGAGAGAGAGACAGAGAGATTAAGAGAGAGAAACAGAGAGTGTGAGAGAGGGAAACAGAGAGAGAGGGAGAGAGATTGCAGAGAGAGGGAGAGAGAGGAGTTGCAGCGAGATGGCTATGGTGGCCTCGTCGGTGAGGCGATGGTGGTAACGAGTTAGCAGTGGGGTGCGACGAGGGCTGAGGACGATGGTGAAGAAGTGGCTCGTCGGCCGGAGTTGAGCTCGGCAAGATGGGTTGAAGGTGATGGTGGTTCGGTGATCGGGGAAGAAGAGGGGGAGATGAGTGACGAGGGTGGAGGCGAGCGACGGTGAGGGGACGACGGTGAGCGCGACACGCGAGCGTGGGCGCGGGTTCGAGAGAGAGGAGGAGGTTTGAGAGAGTGAGGAATAAGGGGAGGAGTAAGGGAAGACGAAGGGAGGAGGTCGAGTGGATCGGGTCGTAGGGGTGCGCGAGTCGGGGTAACGGCAAGGCGTGGGCGCGGGCGTGGGGTGCGGCGAAGTGAGTGGAGGCACAGTAAAGAGCGGGAAAGGAGGTAGTCGTTGGGGGAGCGGGTCGTAGGGGAAACGCGCGCGTCATGGGCGTGAGGAGCGGGGCACGGCGCGTGACGAGCGGCGACGTGGGCGCAACGGGCAGATTCGAGCGGGAGCGGGAAAAGAGGAGAGAGCCGTTGGGGAAGATGAAGGGCGAAGCGGGTTGGGTTAGGGTGAGCGGGTCGGGTTGGGTGAAGCGGCTGCTGGGGTGAGGAGGATGGGCCGGGCCAGAACAGAAATAATAATAAGGAAAAGGAAACGAAAGGGCCGGGCTGGGAAAAATTGAGAAAAGAAAATAGGGGAGTGGGCTGAAGGAGAAATGGGGTTTAATTTTAAAAAAAAGAAACGGGTTGAGGAATGGTGCTGGGCCGGGGAAATTATATTGGGCTGAGGGATTTAAAGCTTGGGCTGGGGTTATGAAATATAGTTTGGGTTTAATAAAAGAAATGGGCTGGGGTTTAATTTAATTAAAATGTTTCCTTTGGGTTGGGTTGCTTGGGGCCGGCTAAAATAAAAGGGGAAAAAGGGTTTAGCTAAATTAGGGTTATGGATATTTAAATACTAAAATAATATTTATAAAAATAAATAAACTTTAAGAGTAACTTAAATACACATATTGGTAGAATAGGGACTGGGTATTACATGGAGGGAAGTGGAAAAACTAATTGAGTAAATTTCAAGTTTATGGGGAAATTTCAATGACCAGTGTTTCTAAACATTTCAGGGTAAATTTCAAGTCGATTACTATAAAACTGCCATAAACTTTTTTAAATGATACAAAACTGCCACGAACTTTTCTTGTATAAGAAAAACTCCCTAATGGGGTTAACATTTGATTAACTAAAAAGAGAAAACGACTGAAACAACACCCAAAACATATATTAATTTTTAGAAAAAAATTTCTTCTTTAAATTGATATACGCTGCGTATTTTAAGTATTTAATCTTTTTTGTTAATCGCATGTTAACTCTGTTAGGGGGTTTTCTTGTACAAACAAAAGTCTGGTTAATTTGCGCATTTTAGAAGTACATGGGAGTTTTGAGCGAAAGTGGCATAAATTCATGGCATCAAGTTGAAATTTAGGCAAATAAATATCCCTAGACATTTTATAAAGGAAATATACATAGCAAACAATATATATATATATATATATATATATATGAGAATAATGGAGAAAATGTGCTATAAGAAGGGATTTCCTTCTATGGTGTCGGAAAAATACACCATCCATGATTTTATCCGACGATCGGCATTCATCATCTTTATCCTTATTTTCTAAGATGTGAATACACCAAATTTCATGTGATTCTACCATCTCTTCACTGTTGAATCAGCAATGTAAAAAGCTCTATTGTCGGTAAATCCTTAATTTTGCACCCACGAAATCAACGGTGAAAAGACGGTTGAATTGCATGAAATTTGGTGTATCCACATCTTAGATGATGGGTGTCGGTCGTCGGAAAAATTGGTGGACGGGGTATTTTTCCGACGCCATAAGCGTAAATTCCCTCCTATGCCCCCCCTCCCCCCCTCTATATATATATATATATAATGGAAGAAAGATGCCCTATGAGGCATTTTACGTTAGGTGACGGCACAAATCGCGTCCTTCGCCATTTTATTCGACGATCGGTATCGGCTATCTTGATCTTCATCATCTAATATGTTGATACACCAAATTTTATGTGATTCCAACACCTTTTCACCGTTGATTTAGTGGATACAAAATTAACGGTTTACCGACAATAGAACATTTTACATTGCTAAATCAACAGTGAAATGGTGTTGTAATCATATGAAATTCGGTATATCGACAAAATCGAGGATGGAGATCAAGTTGGAAGGTGCCGATCGTCGAATACAATGGTGGAGGACGTATTTTTTGCTAGTGATATATGCCTTAGAGGCCATTATTGTATCATACTGGATTGTATATTACATATTGGAAGCTTGGGATATTCACAGTTATAATAACAGTCTTGCTCAAAATGGTAGTATGCTACTTGGTTTGATTCTACCTCAATATGTGCATATGTTTCTTTTAGCATATCGCTTATACATATTGGTAGAGCCCTTAGGATTTTTACTTGACTACCAGCGTTGTGATGGCAGTCACACTAGTGGGGCTGGGAAGTTTATAAGCACATCCTTATACAGGTCCCTAGTAATAGGATTATTGAGACGGGGAATCGATACTCCAGAGTAGACTAGTGTATACGCTTCTTATCCTAGCTGGGAAGATGGTCTGTCCCACAGCCATTAGTACGTCATACTGGAGATAGTATACATGTGCTCATTGGGTTATGAGTTACACTGAACGAACTCGTTGGGAACTGCTGGTTGGTATTATACCTATCGTCATGTAGCAATTCCCGGGTGGCATGAGTACATGTTAGTCCGTTAGCTTGATATCACTATTCGTCTCAAATGTGTTCTCACTGCACTTAGATTACTACCCTACCACGGCTCAAAAGAGTCGTGCAAACAGATAGTAGTTAGATGCGGTCCTGAAGCACTTGGAGGCAGTAGTGGTTAGATAGGATTCGTCTCTCCCGGTATTGGGGGTTGATATTGTTGGGGTAAAAATTTACACCCCCGTTGACCGAGTCAAAGTCAAGGTCAACCCCAAGTCAGGTGGGCCCAAGCCCAGGTCAAGCGGGCCCATGCCCAAGTCGAGCCCGCGGCCAGCCTCCTCCATGCTAAAATATAAATCATGTAATAAATAATTTTTATGTAATTTTTTATGCATGAATGTAAACAAAGTGGGTATAAAGCTAAATTTTTGTAAGCCCATGGCTTATGTGCAAAAATGAAATGGCACATGAGCCATGGGATGGCTAAAATGCCATTTTGTAAAGCCCAAGGGGCTATATGTAAATGTGTAAGCCTATATAAGGCAACATGATGATGAATAAAGAGAGACTTTTCATTCCCTCAAAAAAAACTAGGGCTTGTGCCTCTTTCTCCTTCTTCAAGGTTCTAAAAACCTTCTTCTTTCTTTTGAATTAAATCAAGAGTTTAACTCTTCCTTTTCTCAAAATAAATAGATTTCCACCACAAAACCTACGAAGGGGAACTTAGATATCCCACCGGATCTCGAAAAAGAGAGATCTTTAAAATCTCACACTTCTTGGTCTTCGAGATCCAGCCAAAAGAAAAAGAAGAAGGAGACCCATCTCTAAGAATCTAACTTTGGATAGATCCAGGGCTCAGAAGAAAGGCCAAAGATTCCTAGGAGTTTAACTCCTTTCTAGATCTGTTGGAGTTTAACTCCATAAATTAATTTTCTGTCAGGAGTTTAACTCCAAAAATTCCTTGGGAGTTCAACTCCCCAACTTAAGGACTAGGCCCCCCCTCCAGCGGGTGTTTTCCCGTGGTCACGTGCGCCCATGTGACCTCGGGCGCTGAGGCGCCCAATGGTCACGTGCGCCCACGTGACCCCGGGCGCTGAGGCGCCCAAAGGTCACGTGTGCGCCACGTGACCCCGTGGCGCTGAGGCGTCCAAAGGTCACGTGTGCGCCACATGACCCCGGGGCGCTGAGGCGCCCAAAAGGTCACGTGCGCCCACGTGACCCCAGGGCGCTGAGGCGCCCAACGGTCACGTGTGAGCCACGTGACCCCGGGGCGCTGAGCCACCCAACGGTCACGTGCGCCCACGTGACCCCGGGCACTGAGGCGCCCAAAAGGTCATGTGCGCCCACGTGACCCCGGGGCGCTGAGGCGCTCAGTGGTCACGTGTGCGCCACGTGACCCCGGGCACCTTGTGCCCACATGCTGTGCACACGTCTTTAAGACGCTTTCCCCCCCTTTTTTTATGCACTCCACACTAAATGTGTCTCCCCGTTAGAAAAAATTTCTAACGGGGCACTGCCCCGCACCCCGCAAGGGGGCTGCTAGCCCCCTTGACCCCCAGCCCGCTATCCGGGTAGCGGGACCCCCGTAAAAACTCTGCGGGGCCCCCAATATATCCAAAACCCTTTCAAAACATAACACTGCACATTGAGTTCGCATGACCAGTTTAACCCGTTAATCGGAGGTTCCTTCGCTCCAAATGCGAGGGGTAATTAACGGCAGCTTAGTCCGCGGTTGCCGGAGATTTGGATCCCCACAATCAATAAACCCCGGCCTACCCTAGGCAGTGGGAATCTGTAATGCGCCTGACAAGCACGCGCGTATTCCCATCTTAATGGGGTGACGAAAAACACCCTACAGATTCTGGCACGCCCGGTGGGACCAATCTCTCCTCCTATATTTCGGGTTAAACGTTCATGCGAACTCAATCAATTTACATACCTATATTTATACTGAAATAATGCTCTTTAATGCAGGGATTTTCAAACAATCACCTTCTGACGATGTCTTCGATGATGAACTCAGCTCCTGTCTCCTACACGATGAAGATAGACTCCAGGACGGTCCTTCCGGCCAGTCTCGGGCGACAATGGGAGGAGCCGCTGCTACCATTCGGCTCTATTATGTTCATGCCTGTTGGCACCATCCCGGCTCCTCAAGCCCCGGTGGCAGACAAACCGGTCTCGAAAGGCAGGAGACCAAATGTGGTGGTCGCGAGGGCACCTCAGCCCAAGCGCAAGTCCGTTCCGAACGACTCTCCATGGCCCCAGCTGGGGGCAAGGCCACCAACACCAACAAAGCTACAATGCGTCCCGAGCAAGCTCCAGCGGTGCCCTCGACCACTGCTCGATCGGGTGTCTTCTCTAAGGCCCTCTCTGATCAACTCACAATGGCTTCCCAGATAGCGGATGCCCGCCAAGCCTTCAAAATCGAGAAGATGAGGAAGAAGCGACTCAGATATAGAGCCAACAAAAGGGCTAGGGCTCTGGCCATGTTAAAACTTATGGATTTCTAAAGCCCGGACCGCTCCGCGAAACCAGCTGCCAGTGACGAAAGAATGACTGAATGTGTTATCCACACTGTCTACATGGCCGGACATGAAGAAACGAACCCTCTTCTTCTTCACAGCCATGGTGATGATACGGTTGACGCTACCCAGCATCGGCTCGATCTAAATGATGAAGAGCCCGCTCAGGCCGATAAGCCAGAGGATCCCGTGGTTCCTATGGAATGGAGCTCAGGCAATAAAGATTACCCAGTTGTCATAGCCGGAACTACAGAACAGGCATTATTCCAATGGCTTCAAAGGCAATTTCAGGACATGGATGAGAAGATGGCCGAGGTCTATTCCAAAGTCGACGAGCTGGCAAACGTCGTGGCAGATCTCACGACCCAAGTCGCCCGATTGCAATCACAGCAGAATCAAATTTTGGCTCATGAGCCAGGGATTGGTACCCGGGAGCAGCCAACTGATATCCCTTTAAATCTAAAAGCAGAGCGCCTTCGCGAAAAACGGCCGCAATTAGCCTCCAGTCCCTCCGATACATACGCCGGGGGGGAATCGCCTCTGAAAGAGAAGCTGAAAAAGGTCTATTCCTTCAAGAGGGAAAAGGTCCACAAGATATTCAGGGACGCCCTAAGAAACGGTCTACAACTGCCAGAATCAAAGAGACCGCAAGAAGAGAATATGATCGACGACCCAAAATATTGCCCCTATCATAGGGTGATAGGTCATTCCATTGAGGACTGCTTCGTCTTCAAAGATTGGGTCGAAAAGCAATACAAGACGGGGGAGATAGAACTGTCTAAAGGCGTGTTAGCAAACAGTCAAGCTATGGCCGCCGATTTCATGCAAATGGAGACCGAAACCTTTCGGGAACCTAACCCTCCCAGACATGTGCAGGGCGAACCGAAGATTGATCGGCCTCAGGGACCGGCGTCAGTGAGGGCACCTACTCTGATGGAGAGAAGGAAGAAGGTGTACTCCTTTAGAAGGGATGAGGTCCGCGATATATTCAAAGAAGCCCTGAACAATGGCCTGCAACTGCCTATTCCGAAAAGGCCACATGAAATGAATATGACTGGCAATCCCATATACTGCCCATACCATAGAGTGCTGAGCCATACCATTGAAGACTGCTGTGTTTTCAAAGATTGGGCAGAGGACCAATATAAGCTTGGAAAAACCTCTCAATCCTCGGACGTATCGGCAAGCCACGGAGCTAGGCCATCAACACAGCTCCGCCAAGATCAATGTTCAAGGAGCTGGGATAAGCAAAGAGGACCACCACGTCGTTAAACTGGAAACAGTCGACCTCTAAGTCGTTAAACTGGGAATGTAAAAAAAATGTGTAATAAAAAAAAATGTGTGTAAATAAATAAATAAAAAAAAGAGAAAAGCCGAAATGATGGGGCAACTCACAATAAAAATCAGCGAGTAAAATAAAGATGAAATAAAGCCGAAATGATGGGGCAACCGCGAATAAATAGCTGAAATGATAGGGCAATCGCGACCTTCGCGATAATAAAAGCTGAAATGATAGAGCAATCGCGGTAAAACAAAAACAAAAACAAAAAAAATAAACAAAATAACGGCGAATGATGAGTCGCTCCTGGTACCATATTCCAGTGCAGCGATGCAGACGCCAACAAAATTCAAATTTCCAAAATTCTCCCAGCCCTACGGCCAGTCCCCAAATTGACTACCGTATACAATCCACGGGCTCAAATAATTCTCAGCATACCCATGCCCCACCGCAATCACTAGTTGCACGGCTGGTCTCCGCCTTTGGAATTATGCTCCATTGAGAAGACCCACTCATGTGTCCTCACGATATATGAGGAGAACAAGCCTTTGTGGGATCCTTACGACTCACAAAGGAAGAACACACTTGGGGGTCCTCACGACTCCTAAGGAGAAAATGCACCTACGGGATCCTTACGATTCGTAGGGAGAAAATACTTTATGGGACCCTCACGGCCCATAAAATTGAAAAGCCTTAGGTGATAGGGATCTAAACCTGTCTTCTAAGCCATCTCTCCCCAATCCCCAAGTGGCGAATGATGAGTTGCTGCTGGTACTACATTCCAGTACAGCGATGCAGACGCCAACCAAATTCCAAATCCCAATCCCCAAGTGACGAATGATGAGTCGCTGCTGGTACTACATTCCAGTACAGCGATGCAGACGCCAACCAAATTCCAACTCCTATACCCCAACGGCGAATGATGAGTCGCTACTGGTACTACATTCCAGTGCAGCGATGCAGACGCCAACCAAATTCCAACTCCCATACCCCAAAAGGCGAATGATGAGTCGCTCCTGGTACCATATTCCAGTGCAGCGATGCAGACGCCAACCAAATTCCAAATCCCATACCCCAAAACGGCGAATGATGAGTCGCTGCTGGTACTACATTCCAGTACAGCGATGCAGACGCCAACCAAATTCCAACTCCCATACCCCAACGGCGAATGATGAGTCGCTCCTGGTACAATATTCCAGTGCAGCGATGCAGACGCCAACAAAGTCCCAAAATTTTTACGGCCCTACGGTCTGGATCATACATCCTGCAAAACCGTATACAATCCACGGGCGTAAAATGATCCCAATCTCTCCCAAGTCCTACCGGCGAGACCACATTCAAAGTCCCACCGGCAGGGAAGATTCCAAAAGAAAAAAAAAAGAGAAAGAAAAAGGAAAACAAAAAAAAAGAAGAACGGTATGTCCACAAGCAAAATGGGCACGGATGAAAACCCGAAAGGGCTCCGTGAGTAAAAACAGCAGGACTGCCGGTGAGTTTGTGAAAACCCGAAAGGGCGCAAACTCGTAAAAAAAAAAGAAGAAGAAGAAGAAATGAAATGCACTCGCAAAGTCCTCTCGACTTTGTGAGGAGAAAATTCCCGCGTGAGATCTTTACGACTCACAAAGGAGCAATACACTTAGGAGTCCCCACGACTCCTAAGGAGAAAATACACCTACGAGATCCTTTCGACTCGTAGGGAGAAAATGCTTTTATGGGATCCTCACGGCCCATAAAATTGAAAAGCCTTAGGTGTCAGAGATCTAAAGTTGTCTCGTAAGCCACCAATTCCCAAATCCTCCCGGGGCACATGATGAGTTGCTCCTGGCATTATTCCAGTGCAGCAATACAGATGCCAAACAAACCAAATCCAAATTCTCTCGGGGCACATGATGAGTTGCTCCTGGCATTATCCCAGTGCAGCAATACAGATGCCAAACAAAAAAAACCAAATCCAAATCCTCCCGGGGCAAATGATGAGTTGCTCCTGGCATTATTCCAGTGCAGCAATGCAGATGCCGACAAAAATACCAATCCCAAAATTCTCTCATGACAAATGATGATTCGCTCCTGGTACCATATTCCAGTATAGCGATGCTGATGTCAACTCAAGTCAAACAAATCAAACCATCCAATTCCAACATTGACCTTTGCGTCAAACAACGACACTCCGTGCCGGGGGCACGTCTACGAAATCGCTTCGTAACAGAGCGTCGACCGTCTATGTCGCAAAAAGGGCAGTGCAAGCTCCCGCAAATTGGGAACCCAAATCGCTTCGTAACAGGGCGTCGACCGTCTATGTCGCAAAAAGGGCAGTGCAGGCTCCCGCAAATTGGGAACCCAAATCGCTCCGAATCAGAGCGTCGACCGTCTATGTCGCAAAAAGGGCAGTGCAGGCTCCCGCAAATTGGGAACCCAAATCGCTTCGTAACAGAGCGTCGACCGTCTATGTCGCAAAAAGGGCAGTGCAGGCTCCCGCAAATTGGGAACCCAAATCGCTCCGGATCAGAGCGTCGACCGTCTATGTCGCAAAAAGGGCAGTGCAGGCTCCCGCAAATTGGAAACCCAAATCGCTTCGTAACAGGGCGTCGACCGTCTATGTCGCAAAAAGGGCAGTGCAGGCTCCCGCAAATTGGGAACCCAAATCGCTTCGTAACAGGGCGTCGACCATCTATGTCGCAAAAAGGGCAGTGCAGGCTCCCGCAAATTGGGAACCCAAATCGCTTCGTAACAGGGTGTCGACCGTCTATGTCGCAAAAAGGGCAGTGCAGGCTCCCGCAAATTGGGAACCCAAATCGCTTCATAACAAGGCGTCGACCGTCTATGTCGCAAAAAGGGCAGTGCAGGCTCCCGCAAATTGGGAACCCAAATCGCTCCGGATCAGAGCGTCGACCGTCTATGTCGCAAAAAGGGTAGTGCAGGCTCCCGCAAATTGGGAACCCAAATCGCTTCGTAACAGGGCGTCGACCGTCTATGTCGCAAAAAGGGCAGTGCAGGCTCCCGCAAATTGGGAACCCAAATCGCTCCGGATCAGAGCGTCGACCGTCCATGTCGCAAAAAGGGCAGTGCAAGCTTCCTACAAAGCAGGAACCGGATCGCTCCGGGCAAGGGAAACGTCTACCACGAACACTCTGTCTCGGAGACGAGTCAAGCATCGACCGTCCATGTCGTAAAAAGGGCAGTGCATCCCAAAAAGTGGGAACCAAAGCAAGTCGCCTCCACGTGAAAGAAGATCTATCAATTTCATGCACACGACCCACATATGCTGTGTGCATTTATTGATGGGGGGCACTTTGTTGGGGTAAAAATTTACACCCCCGTTGACCGAGTCAAAGTCAAGGTCAATCCCAAGTCAGGTGGGCCCAAGCCCAGGTCAAGCGAGCCCATGCCCAAGTCGAGCCCGCGGCCAGCCTCCTCCATGCTAAAATATAAATCATGTAATAAATAATTTTTATGTAATTTTTTATGCATGAATGTAAACAAAGTGGGTATAAAGCTAAATTTTTGTAAGCCCATGGCTTATGTGCAAAAATGAAATGGCACATGAGCCATGGGATGGCTAAAATGCCATTTTGTAAAGCCCAAGGGGCTATATGTAAATGTGTAAGCCTATATAAGGCAACATGATGATGAATAAAGAGAGACTTTTCATTCCCTCAAAAAAAACTAGGGCTTGTGCCTCTTTCTCCTTCTTCAAGATTCTAAAAACCTTCTTCTTTCTTTTGAATTAAATCAAAAGTTTAACTCTTCCTTTTCTCAAAATAAATAGATTTCCACCACAAAACCTACGAAGGGGAACTTAGATATCCCACCGGATCTCGAAAAAGAGAGATCTTTAAAATCTCACACTTCTTGGTCTTCGAGATCCAGCCAAAAGAAAAAGAAGAAGGAGACCCATCTCTAAGAATCTAACTTTGGACAGATCCAGGGCTCAGAAGAAGGGCCAAAGATTCCTAGGAGTTTAACTCCTTTCTAGATCTGTTGGAGTTTAACTCCATAAATTAATTTTATGTCAGGAGTTTAACTCCAAAAATTCCTTAGGAGTTCAACTCCCCAACCTAAGGACTAGGCCCCCCTCCAGCGGGTGTTTTCCCGTGGTCGCGTGCGCCCACGTGACCTCGGGCGCTGAGGCGCCCAATGGTCACGTGCGCCCACGTGACCTCGGGCGCTGAGGCGCCCAATGGTCACGTGCGCCCACGTGACCCCGGGCGCTGAGGCGCCCAAAGGTCACGTGTGCGCCACATGACCCCGTGGCACTGAGGCGTCCAAAGGTCACGTGTGCGCCACGTGACCCCGGGGCGCTGAGGCGCCCAAAAGGTCACGTGCGCCCACGTGACCCCAGGGCGCTGAGGCGCCCAACGGTCACGTGTGTGCCACGTGACCCCGGGGCGCTGAGCCACCCAACGGTCACGTGCGCCCACGTGACCCCGGGCGCTGAGGCGCCCAAAAGGTCATGTGCGCCCACGTGACCCCGGGGCGCTGAGGCGCCCAGTGGTCACGTGTGCGCCACGTGACCCCGGGCACCTTGCGCCCACATGCTGCGCACACGTCTTTAAGACGCTTTCCCCCCCCTTTTTTTATGCACTCCACACTAAATGTGTCTCCCCGTTAGAAAAAATTTCTAACGGGGCGCTGCCCCGCACCCCGCAAGGGGGCTGCTAGCCCCCTTGACCCCCAGCCCGCTATCCGGGTAGCGGGACCCCCGTAAAAACTCTGCGGGGCCCCCAATATATCCATAACCCTTTCAAAACATAACACTGCACATTGAGTTCGCATGACCAGTTTAACCCGTTAATCGGAGGTTCCTTCGCTCCAAATGCGAGGGGTAATTAACGGCAGCTTAGTCCGCGGTTGCCGGAGATTCGGATCCCCACAATCAATAAACCCCGGCCTACCCTAGGCAGGGGGAATCTGTAATGCGCCTGACAAGCGCGCGCGTATTCCCATCTCAATGGGGTGACGAAAAACACCCTACAGATATCACGCTGTGTTCGGAAAGCCATTACATAAAGTTCTTGGCCAGAGCAAGAGAGATTTACTAGTAGGTACTCCAGTAGTTTTTCAGGGTATATTGGGCTCTACTCCGGCACGACTTATTGTGCTATTAGGGGTCTGACGTTTACCATCCCCCTAGGCCAAATATGCGAGTATCTTAGACGAACAGACCGGACTGTATGGAGATTATCACAGATAGGCTTAGTAGGAGTTCAGATGAGTTTGCTCATCGGCCTTCTTATCGACAGATACCTGGGTAGCCGTTACGTGCAGCTAGTACCGCTGACGGATTTATGGTTAAACCCACTGCCAGCGTACTATCGAGTCTTTAGAGTCCCACACGGAGGGTTTCCCTGCTTCGGACGAAACGATGTAGAGCTCGTATGGTTTTACGGCAGGGTTCCGATCGAATACGTGTACTGGCTACACGGATGATGTTCGGGCGGATAATACTAGTGGGCTTTGGTTTAAGCCGGATCCTGGTATTATATTATTGGATTGTTATCATCTCATTGTATTCGTATTTTTCGGAATACGAATACGGGTATGTATATACGGTAAGGGCATTCGTGTAATTTTACATGACATGCTTCTAGAAGGGGACATTTCATTATTTGGTTTATCTATTTTTGAGAAATAGATTAATGAGGTGGAAATTGGAGACATGCTTGGCATGGGTGAAGCATGGCTCTTTATATTTCTTTATTTGTTTGGACTTACTATTGTTATGATTTCTTATTGTAAAATAATCATGCTTGAATGAGTGAGATGAGAGTGGGCCATCCTTCACTTGAACCAATACTTGATCATTTGTTCATTCTCATTCTCTCTCCATTTTCTCCTCCTTCCTCAAAGACTCTAACCCTCAGATGAGTTGTGAAATATAGAGTCTCATGAGATAAAACACTCCATTAGATACTCTACATCTTCTAGGCTATCTAGCTTAGCGAACTTGGTACCCTAGTTATCTCGGTTTAGAGGTTGGAGTTTGAGGTATAAACTCTCGGATGGATCATCTTCGACACGAGGAGGCCGACGATCAAACGCGATCCGGATCTTCGAGGAGATCAAGGAGAGGAGGAGAAGAAGACCCGAAGGACATGGTTTAAGGAGGTATAAATCCTAACATGGTAGTTAGAACCTCCTAGTAGTTTAGCTAGTTAAGGTTTCTGTTAAGATCCTGGAGTTTAGTCGGTGTTGCGAAGCTTTGTAAAATCGTTTTTTTTGTAAATTCCGTCTCCCCGCGAATCCGCGGGTTGTGCGACATCGACTGATAGCGGTATCAGAGCCTACTAAACCTTAACTAGCAGTTTATACGACGTATAAAGTTATAAAACCGAAATAACTCCGAAATATCGAAACTAGAATCCAAGTTTCTGTCGAATTTCAAAGAGGCTCTAAATTTTTTTTAAACAATTACAGAGTGCTCTTCTTGTTGTATATAGAACACCAGAGAAAATCGAGACCTATACTTAAACATTTGGCCGGCCAAAACTGAAAAAATACCGGCCCGGCCGGTCCCACTATGATGTTTGGTCTTGGTTTTTTTGGTGGTGTTCTGGAATCTTGGATTTAAGGTTTCTGATGTTGTTTGTTTTTGCTCTGATTGCATATTCTGTTATCTTTGTGTTGGGGCAATTCAGAGTGTTTCGAAATCGCAGTTTTAACATCGTTTATAAGTTTCAGTTTGTATATATGTTTCTAAACGTCCGCTAATTGCTATACGTCGATTAGTAGATGTTGCACATATTTGTATCTTGTGATGGTTTGTGCATATGGAGTTTAGGATCGTCGTGGATGAATAGCTGGGGGATATGAGAAGAGTGTTTTCTTTTCTTTCAGTCATGTAAATTTGTAAATATGATGTAATATTTTTTTGAGGGGCACAACTGGGTTGAAGTTGTAGCAACCGTTGTATTATTTTATTTACTATTTCTTGCACCAAGGATAGACCCAAGGTGGGGTGCACAAACTATCGGGTTCTTGATGTGCCGAGTGGCCTACTCATTTTATTGAGAGAGGTTGCTTCACTTCGGGAATTTGACGGATAGTTTGCCGCACCCGTAGGGGTCTAGGGTGGGGTTTGGCTATTCATCACGACCGTGGAATCCGTCTTTCGTTCTAAGCTAAAACGAAACACGGAATTCCTAGTATATCCAATATATTCATCTATGATCTGTGATCTGGAATGCCTATTATTGCGTGAGACGAATGGTTATATATATATATAAAATAAATGTTGCTTATATTTTGCACCCATACTAGTCCAGCCCCCGCTCTGCCGTTAGTTAAGTAACCTAACGGTGCATGAGAGGGCCCCGTGGCGAATGCAGATAGTATAAGCGTACGTTCTATTTTTGTTTCTTTTCTGCAATGATGGGACATCATTAACATTTATTATTGCAAGGAAAACAAACCAAAGTTTAAATCATTGGAACAATTTCAAAACCACTCGATTTAATTAAAAAACAACTTTTAAATGCGGAGCCTAAACCACTCCTTTTAAAAGCTATCATGGTTCCTTCGACTACATCAAGTTCATTACGTTCACGGTTTCTCCAAAACCATCCGTAGCTCTCCGTCATTTCAGATAGGTATTCAGTAGTATTCATGCTATGTATTTTGACCTTCGCCAAGGCATAGTGATTGGTAGTTGCTGGGTATTCATCTGTAGCATAGATAGATGTGTTGATCTGGGACAGTCGTACTACTATTTTGGCCTTCGTCAAGGGTATGTACTGGTGGGTTCAAATTAACCTGGACAATGACGGGTTGAACTTGACTTGCGACTTATGATATATTGGCCTTCGTCAAGGTCATAAAAGATTGGGGGAAAAATCCATATCGGGAGTTTCTAAGGAAATTGAAACTTGCTAGTGTTGCATACCATTTGGAGTGTGATAATTTTGGTAAGATTTCTTCAAGGTTGTCACACGATGATATTTGGATCTCGGTCCTACTGTGAGTATCCGCTACTCTTCGGGAGATTTTTCACTAAACAATCAATGTTATAAACCAAGTAGATTCCTAGAACGGTGTTAGCGGGGCTACGCCTCCAAGGAAAAGAGGTTATGTAATTAAGGAACTTCGCAAAAGCGTTGGAAAACTTCTCTCGAAGTACCAACACTACCCTGGCCGAAAGGTTAAGCAAGAATTGTAATAGTGAGATTAATCCTGATTAATTCTTCTTTTATGGTCTAAGGAAGGATTCGAGGAACAGTGGGTGTCATCCTGTTTAGACGAACTAATAACTAATCTAAACTTGCAAAAGTATCATGCTGAGTGTTTCTTCTCTCTCTCCTAATGGCAGTGACCAAAATGACTGGGGTTAAGTTACTGCTGGATAATAATAAATTGACTGGGCCAAACTATAAAGATTAGCTAAGAAATGTCCAGCTGGCCATTATCTATGACAAGCCGGGCTACCTTCTTACTACCAAAGCCCCCGCTGTCCCAAGTCAAGATTCCACCGTCGCGGATGTTGAAATCCATAAGACATGGAAAAAAGACAGTGCGAGAGCCAAATGCCTTGTGTTGGCCTCAATGGATTATGAACACCAGAAGCAACACGAGAAGATAGACTTAGCTTCCATCTTCCTTCATACAAAAGATTTATATGGAGAGCAATCTCGAATCGCAAGATATGAGACATCGAAGATATTGTTTCAGGCGAGATT
The DNA here is from genome assembly GCA_030015575.1 of Agapanthus africanus. Lineage (NCBI taxonomy): Eukaryota > Viridiplantae > Streptophyta > Magnoliopsida > Asparagales > Amaryllidaceae > Agapanthus > Agapanthus africanus. The sequence continues at coordinate 106,398,888 of CM057338.1, read as the reverse complement.
GGTTGTCGGGTCATCTGTAGGGGACCATGTCCTTACGATAATTAGCTATATTGAAGAGCTCGCGGACCTTGGGACCACGTTGGAGAACGAGTTATATACTGACTTGATTCTACAGTCCCTCCCCTCTACCTACGCCCAGTTTACATTCAAGGGAAGGAAGTTTCACTTCCAGAACTTCTCAATATATTGAGGAGCGCTGAGGGCACCCTGCAGAAATCCAGGAAGACACCCGCTCTGCTTATTGGGGAATCTTTCTCTTTTAGATCCAAGGCGAAAGCCAAGAGAGAGAAGAAGAAGGCCTCCACCAAGCCGATAGGCGGTGTCAGTAAGGTAGAGGGAAAGAGCAGGGCAAAAGTTTCGGGGCTAACAGTATGGAAGGAGGAATGTTTCTATTGTCATGAGAAAGGACATTAGCAGAAGGACTGCAGGGCTTGGAAAGCCAGAAACCAGGATTCGAAGCACGTTGTGGTTTCGGCTTCAGGTGTGTTTATGATTGAAAACTGTCTGTCAATTAACTCTAATTTTTGGGTACTAGATACCGGATCAGGATCTCATATCTGTAATTCATTACAGGCTCTGAGAAACCATAAAGTTATCAAGGCAGGTGATATGACTCTCAGGGTTGCTAACGGAATGAGCGTAGACGTTGTATCCGTAGGGGAATATCACCTAAGATTGACAAGTGGGCAGATTTTGAACTTGCATAACTGTTTGTGTGTACCTAGTCTGGCTTGTTATATCATTTCTGTATTTTTACTTTCTAAAGAAGGTTATGATTTTACATTTGTAAGCGATGTGGTCCATATCCACCTAAATCAAAATTTGATTGGGTCAGGTACACTAGATAACGGTATATACGTATTAAATCAAGCTCAGGTTTTCAACGTCCAGAACACACTTAAAAGAATTTCTCCAGAATTAAATCAGATTTTCTTATGGCATTGTAGAATGGGTCACATCAATGAAACACGGTTGACGAAATTACATAAAGATTGATATTTAGATCCGTTCGAATATCAGTCCTATGCAACTTGTCAATCATGTCTCAAAGTAAAGATGACAAAGACTCCGTTCACTGGACACGGAGAAAGAACAACTGAGCACTTGGGGCTCATACACAGCGACGTGTATGGTCCAATGTCTATACATGCAAAAAGTGGTTATTCCTGTTTCATTACTTTTATGGATAATTTCTCAAGGTATGGACATGTATTCTTGATGAAACATAAATCCGAAACCTTTGAGAAATTCTGGGAATATAAGAATGATGTGGAAAACAAACCGACAAAAGTATCAAGACACTTAGATCTGATTGAGGTGGTGAAAACTTAAGTACCGAGTTCCTGGATTACTTAAAAGAGAATGGAATTCTCTCTCAGCTTACTCCTCCATACACACCTCAACACAACGGTGTATCGGAAAGACGGAACAGAACCTTATTGGATATGGTACGTTCCATGATGAGTAACACTGAGTTATCGCGATCCTTCCGGGGTTATGCACTAGAATCAGCTGCATATCTTTTGAACAAGGTTCCTGCTAAGTCAGTGCCTACCACACCATATCAGATGTGGAGTGGAAAGAAACTCTATCTTAAGTATCTTAAGATATGGGGATGTCCAGTTTTTGTAAAAAAACAGCATGCGGATAAACTCGAGGCACGCTCAGTACTGTGTAAGTTTATGGGATACCCAAATAACTCCAAGGGATATCTTTTCTATTACGCGGAGGAACAAAAGGTCTTTGTTTCTCGGCATGCCCACTTTTTGGAAACTCGATTTCTTGAAAAAGAAATAAGTGGGAGCGCAATAGAACTGGAAGAAATTCTAGAACCACAAGCTATTACTGAAAGCATAGTGAAACCAGAAGTTTCGAAAGAACCGGACATTCCCGCGCCACTCTGCAAGACTAATAGGCAGTCTCATCCTCTCGAGAGATATTACGGTTTTTTCATAGACGAGAATAGAGAGGATTGCATCATCGACGATGATGAGCCAACTAGCTTCCAGCATGCCATTCAGAGCAAAGACTCGGTAAAATGGCTGGATGCAATACGGACCGAAATGGAGTCCATGTGCACCAATAAAGTATGGACTCTGGACATTGCTCCAGAAGGGGTAAAACTCATAGGCTACAAATGGATCTTCAGAAAGAAAATTGGTGTAGATGGACAAGTTGAAACCTATGATGCTAGATTTGTTGCAAAAGGTTATCGTCAAAGACCTGGTTTGGACTATAATGAAACCTTTTTTCCAGTGGCCATGCTCAAATCCATTCGCATCCTTCTTACCATTTCTTCCTTCCACGATTATGAAATTTGGCAGATGGACATAAAGACCGCTTTTCTGAATGGAAATTTGGAAGAGTGTGTCTATATGGATCAACCGAAGGGTTTTATAGAGAGTGGGAGCAGCGGAAGAGTGTGCAAGTTGCTTAAATCTATTTATAGATTAAAGCAGGCATCACGGAGTTGGAACATCGGTTTTGATGGGACAGTCAAGGAATTCAACTTTATCAAAAATCCAGATGAACCACGTATTTATAGTAAAATTGTAGCGAGAACTATGGTATTTCTCGTCTTTTACGTGGATAACATTCTCCTGATAGGAAATAACATTCCTATGCTACAATCAGTCAAAAGATTCTTGTCACAAAAGTTCTCCATGAAGGACCTGGGTGATGCCTCCTAGATTCTGGAAATCCAGATATATCGTGATAGATCTAAACAGATATTGGGACTTTCACGGTCATGGTACATCGACACCATAATGAAAAGATTCGGTATGAAAGATTCAAAGCGCGGTAATCTACCGGCTTGTTACGGAATCACCCTCTCCAATGATATGTCTCCCAAGACTGATTTGGAAAGGGACCGCATGACTATTATACTCTACGCTTTTGCGGTAGGCTCTATAATATATGTGATGTTGTGTACCATACCAGATGTAGCTTACGCACTGAGTGTTGTAAGCAGATATTAGTCAAACCCAGGGAAGAAGCACTGGACAGCAGTGAAGAACATTCTCAAGTACATGAGAAGGACTAAGGAGATGTTCTTAGTGTACGGCAGTGAAGACCTCCAGATCGATGCCTTCGCCGACTCCAGCTTCCAGAGTGATAAGGATGACTCCAAGTCCATGTCGGGTTATGTCTTTACCCTTAATGGAGAGGCGTTCTGTTGGAAGAGCTCTAAGCAGGACACCGTTGCTGACTCGACGATGGAAGCGGGGTATATCGCTGCATGTGACGCCGCGAAAAAAGCAGTCTAGATCAGGAAGTTCGTGACAGAACTTCAGGTGGTTCCGTCTATTGTTGATCCAATACCGCCGTATTGTGACAACATCGGCACTATAGCTTTAGCGAAGGAACCAAGGTCCCATCAGAAATTCAGACACATCTTGAGACAGTTCTACCTGATCAGGGAGATCGTTGATCGCCGGGAGATCGATGTGCGGTGAGTAGAGATAGAGAATAACACTGCAGATCCACTCACAAAGGCCATCCCTCAGACACAGTTCGAGAGGCTAATCGAGATGATAGGTCTGCGATATGCAAATACATGGCCTTAGTGCAAGTGGGAGATTGTTAGTGATATAAGCCATAGAGGCCATTATTGTATCATACTGGATTGTATATTACATATTTGAAGCTTGGGATATTTACGTTATAATAACAGTCTTGCTCAAAATGGTAGTATGCTACTTGGTTTGATTCTACCTCAATATGTGCATATGTTTCTTTTAATATATCGCTTATACATATTGGTAGAGCCCTTAGGATCTTTGCTTCACTACCAGTATTGTGATGGCAGTCACGCTAGTGGGGGCTGGGTAGTCTATAAGCACATCCTTATACAGGTCCCTAATCGTAGGATTATCGAGACGGGGCATCGATACTCCAGAGTAGACTAGTGTGTACGCTTCTCATCCCAGCAGGGGAGATGGTCTATCCCACAGCCATTAGTACGTCGTACTAGAGATAGTATACAGGTGCTCATTGGGTTATGAGTTACACTGGACGGACTCGTTAGGAACTGCTGGTTGGTATTATACCTATCGTCAGATAACAGTTCCCGAGTGGTATGAGTACAGATTAGTCCGTTGACTTGAAATCACTATTCGTCTCAAGTGTGTTTCCACTGCACTTAGATTACTACCCTACCACGGCTCAAAGGAGTCATGCAAACAGATAGTAGTTGGGTGCAGTCTCGAAGCACTTGGAGGCAGTAGTGGTTAGATAGGATTCGTCTCTCTCGGTATTAGGGGTTGATATCGCGTTGTATTCGAAAAACCATTACACAAAGTCCCTGGCAAGGGCAAGCGAGATTTACTAGTAGGTACTCCAGTAATTTTTCAGGGTGTATTAGGCTCTACTCCGGCACGACTTATTGCGCTATTAGGGGTCTGACGTTTACCATCCCCCTAGGTCCAATATGCAAGTATCTTAGACGAACAGACCGGACTGTACGGAGATTGCCACAGATAAGCTCAGTAAGAGTTCGGATGAGTTTGTTCATCGGCCTTCTTATCGACAGATACCTGGATAACCGTTACGTGCAGCTAGTACCGCTGACGGACTTGTGGTTAAACCCACAGCTAGCGTACTGTCGAGTCTTTAGAGTCTCACATAGAGAGTTTCCCTGCTTCGGACGGAACGATGTAGAGGCCGTATGGTTTTACGGCAGGATTCCGATCACATACGTGTACTGGCTACACGGATGATGTTCGGGCGGATAATACTAGTGGGCTTTGGTTTAAGATGGGTCCTGGTATTATGTTATTGGATTGTTATCATCTCATTGTATTCGTATTTTTCGAAATACGAATACAGGTATGTATATACGGTGAGGGCATTCTTGTAATTTTACATGTCATGCTTCTAGAAGGGGACACCTCATTATTTTGTTTATCTATTTTTGAGAAATAGATTAATGAGGTGAAAATTGGAGACATGCTTGGCATGGGTGAAGCATGGCTCTTTATATTTTTTTTATTTGTTTGGACTCACTATTGTTATGATTTCTTATTGTAAAATATTCTATGCTTGAATGAGTGAGATGAGAGTGAGCCATCCTTCACTTGAGCTAATACTTGATCATTTGTTCATTCTCATTCTTTCTCCATTTTCTCCTCCTTCTTCCTCAAAGACTCTAACTCTCGCATGAGTTGTGAAATATAGAGTCTCATAAGATAAAACACTCCATTAGATACTCTAAATCTTCTAGGCTACCTAGCTCAGCGAACTAGGTACCCTAGTTATCTCGGTTTAGAGGATGGAGCTTGAGGTATAAACTCTCGGGTGGATCATCTTCGACACGAGGAGGCCGACGATAAAGCACGATCTGGATCTTCGAGGAGCTCAAGGAAAGAAGGAGAAGAAGACCCGAAGGACATGGTTCAAGGAGGTATAAATCCTAACATAGTAGTTAGAACCTCCTAGCAGTTTAGCTAGTTAAGGTTTCTGTTAAGATTCTGGAGTTTAGTCGGTGTTGCGAAGCTTTGTAAAATCGTTTTTAGTAAATTCCACCTCCCCGCGAACCCGCGGAGTGCGCGACATCGACTTACACTTTTTGCCGCCACTAAACGCAAAAAGCTTCCTTGGACATCTCTCTCTATATATATAGAGAGGGGGGGCATAGGAAGGAATTTCCTTCTATAACGTTGAAAAAATACGCCCTCGCTCGTTTTTTCCAATAATCGGCATCTGTCATCTTCATTGTTATCATTTAAGATGTGGGTACATCAAATTTCATGCGATTCTATAACTTTTTCAACGTTGATTTTGTGGGTTCAAAATTAACGGTTTACCTACAACAGAGCTTTTAACATTGCTAAATCAACGGTGAAAAAGTTGTAGAATCACATGAAATTTGGTGTACCCACATTTTAGATGATAACGATGAAGATAATGGATGCCAATCGCCAAGAAAAATGAAGAAGGGTATATTTTTTCGATGCGAGGAAATTCCCTCATATGGCATCTCTCTCTCTGAGCGTGTGTGTTAGGGAGAGGATCCTATGAGGTCGGTTCTCATTTCTTATTTTGAGGCCAAACTTTTAAACACAACCCTCGTATTTTTCATCGATCCATACCGGTCACTTTGATATACTTGTATTAGATAGGTTATGTATAAAGTTTCAGTAGATTTGGAGATCTCTTACATATCTATCAAGCGATCTTGTTTTTCATGCATCGTAAAACCGTCGATTTTTCAGTTTATTTGATGGGTTAGTTAGACGTCTTCGAATCTCGTAAAATTTGATATTTAACATATCTAACATGTTTAGCTTACAATAATCGGCGCGGAACGATAAAAAACACGACGTATTGTGTACTTGAAAAGTGGACTTCAAAATAAGAAATGAGACTGGACCTCATATATATATATATATATATATATATATATATAGAGAGAGAGAGAGAGAGAATAATGGAGGAAAGAGGCCATAGGAGGGAATTTCCTCTTTTGGCGTCGAAAAAGTACGCCCTCCGTCGTATTTTCCGATGATCGGAATCCATCATCTTCATTGTTATCATCGAAGATGTGGGTACGCCAAATTTCATATGATTCTACAACTTTTTCACCGTTGATTTAGCAATGTAAAAAGTTCTATTGTCGGTAAACCGTTAATTTTGAACCCACTAATTCAACGGTGAAAAAGTTGTAGAATCACATGAAATTTGGTGTATCCATATCTTAGATGATAACGATGAAGATGATGGGTGCCGATCGTCGAAAAATACGACGGACGGCGTAATTTTTCGACGTCATAGGAGGAAATTCCCTCCTATGGCCTCTTTCCTCTCTCTCTCTCTCTCTCTCTCTCTCTCTCTCTATATATATATATATATATATATATAAAAAGGTTCATTCTCATTGAAAGAAGAAACACGCATAGAGATCTGGTTTACTATATCTAGTACTTGATTATGAACAAGAGTTTTAACCATAATATATAAATAAAACAAAGAAATGCTTCATTATCTAGTACAGATGCTTCTTTCAACCATGATTCTAAACATTTAGGGTTTATCGTATTTATGAATGAGCTAGGACCCAACATTTAATCAAGATTAGAATTACAAGTTGGATAGGTACTTGCTTAACCAAACAGTACGGAAATTTTCATGCACGTCTGAATCAAAACCATCATTTGACAATACCTGCTTATAATTTTTTAGATGTGTGGGGTGGGCTAACTATTTCACTTGCCCATCAATTTCAAACGAAGATAGATAAATTAAATAAATAAACAAATAAATTCACTATATTAATATCTAATTTCAACAAATTTACATTATGTGAAAAGATTTTTTTTCCACATGCGGTCTGTTTATTTTTTCTTTAATTCTAACTCAAACTTTAAAATCAAGGCCTGATTCTAAAACGAGCCAGGCCTGGGCTCTATAAAAGAAGTTCGAATGAGATACCTTACTAGGATAAATTCATCTAATCCACTTGGAATTCGACCAAATAATGGGGCTCACAACATTTATTAATGCCAAAGAAGAAGAACCCTGATGTTTGACTCTTGGATAAATAAAGATAAAAATCTGGCGTGGGTATCCGATTTGGATCCAACTGATAAAGACATGAATCTTGATGCATTTTAAGCTTAGGGGGTAATTTTGAGCTATTCAAACTCTCAGAGGATAAAAAGCAATATCAAAGCGATGATCTTGTTAAGAGATATAAATGAACTCAAGGCTAAGAGATAGAAATGAACTCAAGACGAGTAGAACACAAAATCATCACTCTTTCTATTAAATCATTATTGTTCTCTAAATAGTTTACAGGGAGCTAAACAAAATTCACAAGAGCTGACACCCAAAATTACAAAGAGTTGCTACATACACAAAAATTACAAAGCCATCTCCAATTCACACTTCACAAACATAATAAGCTGTCTGAAGAATATTGGCACAATTCTAAACTCTTCTTCTTCTGTAAGGAAAAAACAGGGGATATGTACAAAAGAATAAAGCTAGTATAAGTGCATTCAATGACCACGAATTGGACAGAGGTCTTGAACTAAATCTGCCGAATTGCTATTAAAATCCGCGAAATCTGCTCTATGGAGATAATTAGATTGAATCTTATTTGTAGTAGTTCTTTTATCTTCAGTGGATGAGGACTGGGAGGACAAGCATCGCCTCACATGAATCCGGTGGGTTTTTCTATCAGTAGAGTAACTACCCGTTACATTTATTAATAGTACAACTTCTTTGTCCCGGGTGTCTTCACACCACCAATTGCTCAGGACTCCGTCCAAAAACGATTCTTGGGTGAAATACTCTTCGTGATGCACCGAGATTTCTATAATTTGTCCCGGGTTTATGACACCAGCCGCTGGGTTGACCTTACATAGGCGTTGAAAAAAGAAATTAATGACTGTAACTTAATTGGAATGATACTTTACAAAAGACATGTTACTGTATTTCCATTCCCCTGCAAAAAAGTCCGACCGTACTTGAAATTTTTTATTTTGGACATTTATCTAAGGAATAGTTTGCCAAATACAATAACTTGTTTCTTAAGATTTATGGGACTTAATGAATCATCTCTACTACTCAAACTCAAAAGGAGGGCACGGGTCTTCACCTTCTTTTTTGTATAAGAAAATTCAAAAAATAAAATAATCCACCTCCACCCCGTAACCCACCCACCCACCCACAAACGCTCTCTATCTACACCAAAGAAATTTGGGGAAAATGGTAATAGCCGCCATTAGCCCCTTAACTTATTATTATTTAGTCATCTAAGATTTCTTCAAATCCATTCTCTTTTTACCCCTTAGTAATTTTGAAGTTAGAAATGCAATGGGTCACACAACTTTCATCAACAATGACATCCACTATTTACCAAATGCTTCCAAAGTATCCCGACATGTGCCAGCGGACATAAAATTCCCCAACCGACAGAATCCCCACTTACAACATTTACGACATTGCCATCTTCGGAATGATCGTGGACTGAAAATGGTGTACTACTAACCATCTTCTCTGCAATATCGATCATAATTGTTTCCAAGGGTTATCCTTCTAGTTTTTCCAATCGCCCAGAATTACTGATGATTTAGTGTTCAACTGAGTTTCATCTACATTAGGCAATTCTAATCAATACCATCGTGTTCTCGTTAAGTTGTTCAGAGAGCTTTTCTTTTTTGAAATTAGGTGCTTGAAAGTTGTTTAGTGTGACATAATGGACAGGGATAACCATCAACTATATAATAAATCTTTATACTAATAGAACGTGTTACGCTTAGTGAAGCCTTTCTATAATTCCAACTTTGCCCTATGCCATTTAATACTTTAGATTGCTAAGGAAAAATAAACCAAGTTCGTATATTTGGAAATATGATTAATTGATGAGGGTATTAAGGAAATAGAAATCCAAATGTTTTCTGAGATCGCGTGCTCCAACAGTGTATATTATATATCACTCGTGTTTTCATTTTATATCCAATGTAGAACTAAATTCATGTCCCGGCACCTTGGCAACACAAAATTGAACTACAATTGGTTTAATACTCTCTATATACTACAACCATCCAACCATAAATCTGTTCATAATATCTTCAGTCTAATCTTCCTAACAAATGGTGATAACCGATGAAAATGATTTTTCTCAAGTAAATTGAATTGCTTTATAATCTTTGTAATAACTGTGCTGAATTTGCAATCCGCATGCCGCAGTTTAGTCTTGATAATTAGAATTAGTGTAGGCTATACAGATTCTGCAACACCTCTACCCTCTGTCAATCAAAATTTTACTTGCATGGACTAGATACCAAAGTCAGAAAACATCAAAATTTAAGTTTCATCAACTAGATACCAACGTCAGAAAACATTCACCGTTAAAAGATCATCCCATGTTCCATGATAATTGATGCAAATGGTAATGGTAACCAAGAGAAAATTTTAAGTTACCTGCAGCCATTGAGGAAAGCCAAAGGAACCCTTCGCATAGAGCTCAGATGCATCTCCATTGTCCTTGAAACTGTACTGACCTTCGCACATGACTTCAAAAATAGCTTTATATTTATCGCACTTATTAGTGATTCGGAGTATTGACACTTCAGTGTTTAGAAGGATGATATTGTTTGTACTAACAATGGTTTCAGGGACACTGCAATATTCTTCAAGCAAGGATTTTATTCTCTCATTTGATAAAATTAGTTCTCCAAACTCTTTCCTCCTTACTGTCTCATCAACACGGGCAATTTCAACATTAAATATGCATCTGACAGGCTTGTGATCGCTGTCTGTCACATCCATGCAAGCCTCGTACCTAACCAAATGAATGTGCCGGTTCAATTAGATTGTCACAAGAATGACTGAAATATTATGCTATAAAACTCGAGGAGAGTTACATTGTGATAGAACTAACTACAGGATACTCCAGTGAGCATTCAGACACTGATATAGAACGGCTATCGCGATACAATATCCGATCACACCAAGCAGGAATCCGCTTCTTCTCACTAGAATCATATCCTACAGGCCAAATATATGAAATTTTATATAAGATAACAAACGTAATTAATAGACAAGTTACAGGGAATCGCAGAGTTCACACAATATTAGTGACAACTAGTGAGTATAGTATTTTCCCTCTAGCAGCTGGCGGAGGTTGTTAAGTGTTATGTTTGCTTGATATACATTGTTATTCCACAGCCCGTTTAAGCTTAAGCTTTTGGGTAAAGTGATTCTTAAAATGGTATCAGCATTAGGTTTCAAGAGGTCTTGCATTCAAATCTCGTCAAGTATATCAAGCTATTTTACATTTACAAGAAAGTGATTCTGTGAGGAGTCTTGTGCTATGTTAGCCAGATGTATGTTGTTAACATACTACCCAACAGCATAAACTTTGTTTCATTTATTGGATCTTGAATGAAATGTGGTGGAGATCCCACCTTTTTCTTAAAAAGAAATTAAACTAAGCTTTAGCTATTTGGGATATGTAGCTTGTGAGGCTCATACCCGATAGACCTACGACATGTTTTTCAAACTTGTATGTTGGAGGGAATCTGATTATCCCTTCACGCATGCCTTGAAACACTTTGCCTGCTTTCATTTCTGCTCGAAGCTGATCTTTTTCTCTAAGCCAGTCGAAACATCTTTGAGAAACCATGTCCCTTGCCTCATCATAGGCGATGCTATGAAGCCGGTAATTGAAATCGCCAAGAAACACAACCATGTCGGCTTCTGCCAAGTCAGGCTTTCCGTCATCAGACTGAGATGTTGCGGCCTGTCAGACACATCAGGATACAGCTATCTTTATAGCCTTAATAATGTACTTGACGAATAATTTTATAGAAAATGGAATATGCCTCTATGCAAAGAGGGTTTAGATATTCATACATTGCCTCCACGATTCAATGGAACAGCAGAGGCCGCACTACCTGCACCATATCATAAACAGTAAACATGCGGTCGCAATGATATACTTTGCATTTTTCTAAAATGTCTGGGTGTGTGAGAGCCCGCATCCATGCACATACGCAAAATAATAATAATAAATCTATGTATCTAAATAGCTTAAATACACAAAATCATCCAGATGTGTCCCTTAAAAAAATCGTGGGTGTTGTTTGTGTGTGTGTGTGTGCGCGCGCGTGTTGTTGGTGGTGGTGGGGGGCGGTTATGAGGGCAAAGCTTCACGAAATATTTGGCAAAGTTGTATGGCTGATTGTCAACCTGATGTCAACCTTCATAATTAGTGTCCAATATTTACAAAACACAAAATCATATAATTTAAATTTTTTTTTTTTGCATCAATAAGAACCTTGCAAAATAAGTGTATTATAATACCATGTTTTCATTTGTAAGAAATTCTGGAAAAAAAGAAGCTTTATATTGTATGATTATTTAGATATCATCAATCATGTAAATTTTGAGACTCTTAACATGTATTATCCCGTTTTTTTTAGCGAAGTGTACTTATATGCCAAATTGCTACTTTTTGACGTCTATTTGATGGCTACAGATAAGTAAGAAAATATATGACATTTTGATTTTTTTTTCCTAGACATTCTCAAAGATGTAATCAACTTCAACTCAGATTAAGTGAATTGTCAATTTGCATAATCTATAGTTGGATTTGATCGGGAAGGATTTGCTACCAAACCCTTTCGGAAGAACCAACTCTATAACTATAACACACACACACACAGAGAGAGAGAGAGATCATATAATTTAATTTGCTACCAAATCTGTTCGTCATGACAGAAGAAACTTACGATGCAATAGGGGAAAATTTCAAAATAAAGAAACGAAAAAGAAACAGCAGAAACTGAAGCCACCACAGGTGAATTAACAGACCTGATGAAGGTTGAAGGCCTTGGGAGGGCCTAGTGAAAGACATGGTCCGATAAATATGATCAAAGTCCGCATTCCGCTTGCTGACTGCTTCCATATGTGCAGCAAAATGACAGTTTGCAAAACAGATTACTCGATCATACACTCTCATCCTTAAACCAACAGCTCCCTGCAGACAACTTTTAGCTCATAATGTTTCTGCAAGGGACTAATAGATATACTAATTAAGGTCTTTGAAAAGGAACATCATCATCACCTTCATCAAACAATCAGTTATAAATAAAGAGTATACCAATTTTGAGTAAGGGGACACACAATGACCGTTTTCCATAAATGCTATTGTGCACATTGCACAGTATTGAATTACTTTGCTTTTGTAGCATTTTGTTTACATCCCTGACAAATATACATTTTCTATTTTTTATTCCACGTGCATCGCACAGGCCCAAACCTTGGAATATGAAGTCACCCCTAACCTTTCTTTTACTTAACTTTCTTTTTCTAAAAGCATACAATCACAAAGAAAAACCAATATGCATCAAAATCTCTTTTCCTAGAGCCATTTTCCAACATTCCATGTGAATCTATCCATATACTGCCAAGCATGCTTCCAAAAAACAACCACAATTTAAATATTTCCTCAGACCGGCTTTCCTACTTTCACCACCCTCTTTTAGTATTTCACCACAACAACAGATAAAAAATCGAGGTTAGTGGCGCTGCGCAACTTGGAGCTGTGCAGCGCCACGCAATAACGTCAAGTTTTTTTTATATAGGCCGCCTAAAACATTGCTATTTTGAAAAACACCCCCTAAAACTTCATATTTTCAAAAACATCCCCTAAAAATCTTAATTAAACTGAATTGGCCTAATGCTTAATTATCATCCCTAACATGTTTAGAAATCTTTGTTAGGAAGCTAAAATAATAACCTGAAGATGAGAGTTTAGAAGAGTAAGACTAATGAGTTTTGCACAAAAATGAAAAGAGATGAGGGTTTTGATGTTACATGAGACTTTTTATCCCACGATTCATCATATTAGCTCTAATCCAATTATTAATCCTAATTAACTTAAGTAAAGGGGTGTTTTTAGTCAACGGAGAGGTTTTAGGGGTGTGTTTAAAAATATAATGCTTTAGGGGGGCATTTTTCAAAATACCAACGATTTAAGGGGCCTATATCAAAAAAAAACCTAACACTAAAGGGGGGCAGTGGGCCCAAAATGAGAGCCCCCTTGGGTCTGTTGGGTATCGCTGCGCAGCGGCACTTTTCTCAACAAAAAACAAACAAACATATATTTAAGGTTTAAGCACACATAATAAATGAATTGGCCAAGATATAGGAACCTTGTTCCCAATTGCCCGCCCCAATCCACAAGCTACTGCTGCAGCATCAACATCACCAACATGCGCCCTAATATTTTTCCGAGCCCTGACAAAAGGGTAATCCACGTTAAAATAGGTTGAACAAAAAATATCATACCTTTAAGAAGAACAAAAGAAGAAAATTAGACATCTAAGAATGCCTCGTAGGATCTATATTGCAATTAAAAAAAAGCTTAGAAAAAAGAAAGTTACCATGCACAGATAAGTAAACCAGCCAACTGCCTCGAACCAACACGTTCAAAAGATGTTCCTTCGTCAAGGGTTTTCCCAATAGTATCCAACCACCACTGCCCATTAGCACTTCCCTCAAGTCCTACCTAAAATCAGTAGAAAGCTGTAAGCGACAACAAGAAGAATTTTTTTTTTTAAGCTAAGCGGGCAGAGAAGTAACATTTAATCAGCGAAATGTATCTCCAGCATATGTGAAATTTCCAGCACATCTAATTTTTCAACACAAGTGATAAATGAAATGGCAACAGGTGCTATAGAATCAATTGATGCATGGTCAAATCATGCTTGTTTAATCCCAATTTTGACTAAGGGATATAATTCATTTGGTTTGGAGGCTTACAAATATGAGTATTGCTTTCCAATTAGCCATTTTTGTATTGACTGTGATTCCGTGATTTCATCAATCTTGCTGTTAACACAACAAAACTAATCTGCAGCACAGCATAACACTTCTCTGAACACAGGCTATCTAGCTGACATGCTCAGACATATACTTAAACGACTTTGAAGGATAAAAAGTTGTAAAATAATTTCCATGTAATTTATAAAGTCAGTTATCTCCTGGCTCCCAGTTAACTCTGACATGCTCTTCCAAAGCTCTTATACGCAAGCTGGTACACACACAATGTTGAAGTATCCATTCCCCTGAGGTGGCATCCTAATCCTGCCTTGCTAATATGCTGAAAATATTGGTTCAGCAATCATGTTCTGGAACCAAAGAGAAATTATGTTTTAAAACTTAAAAGAACCTACCAGTCTCTACATGTGATCATAATTTTCTACTAGAGCCATTTATTGGAGTCACTGAAGTCCACTCCAAAATTATAAATCAAAGCACAAAGAGTGGCAATATGTCATTCAACATGGAGACAACATTGAACTATTTACATGGCTACTCTTCTAATGAATCAGTTAAAAAACCTCCCCTAGTAAGAAGTATGCACAAATGATATAAGGTCCATAAATTCTTTTGAAAAAAGTTTTTCACCTTTAAACTCATTCCAAGAATTAACTGGTAGTATTATGGTCTGTTAATTTTTTTTATTTATTTATTTATATTTTTTTCTGAATGGTCTGATTGAATTTCAAACACCTAGGAATATCAGGGTGTCAATCACTTATAGTTTCATTTTGGCATAATCCGGAATGCAACAATTCCCTGACCTTATTGTGATTGCATGATGCATCAAATTCCCCAAGAATAATGCATCACCATATTTGGTGCAATCTAACTATTCTTAAAAATATAATAATTCTAAGTGTTTACTACTCTAAAAATAACTAAGATTTGATATTTCACAAGCACATTTGTTTCCAAACTAACCCTATGGACTTTTTATGGGGCATGGAAGAGGCAAAGGTGGGATTCCACTATGGTGGTGGTAGAATCACACTATCACAGTGACCCATAATATGGAATTTATTCGATAAGGGTTACAGTTAAAATCATATATTTGCAAACGTTTAAGCTTAAAGATGAAGAAAGGAGCTGCTTGATTTCAACAAAACAAAAGAGCTGATTGATTTCAACAAAAAAAAGGTTACCAAATTGTAAATGGAATGAAGTGCAAAATTGTCTCACGGTTTCTTTTGCTGCCGCCATTGCAAGAGATCCCGCACCCATTTCCACCTCTTGCAAACCAACAACAACCAATCCAACCTCTGATGCCGTACTCCCTAGCCATGATATAAGAGAATCATGAGATGCTCTCGCTTGGCCAACATTCCAAGTACCACATAGGATTTTAAGATTCTCTTGTTTCGTGAACAAAAGCTCTTTATTTGACAACTCTGACCGCAAGATATTATCAATGGGCCCAGGCGATGTGAGGCTCCATCCACGAATTCCACCATGATTAGCCAACGTAAAGATATATGAACCCCCAATGGCCATCTTTATCACTGGACTGTTATGGGCAACCCAACTTCCGAGCAAGTTTCCGTCGAGATCCATCACTTGAATAGTGCCACTAACATAGCCAACCCATATGCGGGTCCCAAAGGCACAAATGCTTTTAACCGAATGTGAATGGTGTTGAACATCATGTAATCGTATCCCATTACCATCCCATTGAATCAAGGAGCCATTATTGCACCCAGACCAAATCATTCCATCTGCAGTTATTGCTAAAGCTTCTGTTCTCCGAGTATCTTCTCCAAATGTGCCCTTTACTGCAACTCTGCGAACAGCATCAGCAGCACCCATCAGGGCGTTGCGGGAGCGTTGTAAAAAACTAACTTGTGATTTTTCTTTTTTTGTTGATGAAACAAGCTTTACTTTCATCTCGTCCTCTACATGTGGATCCTGTGGTGGTGATGACTCAACGGCTCGGGTGTCAACTTGGCCATCAATGCCAAATACTTTCAGGAGCTCCCTCTTACGAGCATCCCTGTGTCATTGCACCAATGAAATTACATGGGGATGTTTTGATAAGAGCAGCAAAATCTAAGATCTATCAAAGAAACTCTTTTGGATAACTCCCGTCAACGGAAGAAGCAATGTTGAAGTTGTCTAAAAGATCTTTCATTAAAAGGTTGTCTAGAAGCTCGAATGAAGTGACAAGTCCACTCCTACTTCTTATCTTACACAGAGAGAAATAATTTCTTTTCTACCTATCCACATTATTCTTTATTCATATTTAAATCTGCATCCCATCACGATATCTCTCTCATTTTTGCATATAGCCCTTCAGATTTTTTTTTAAAAATCATTAATTTTTGTTTTGCAGAATTAAATGTTATCTTCGACTGTCCGTTATTAATTTCACAATTTTCTTAACGTGCAAAAAACTAAACCGGGGCACTAATCATCACTATTACATAACCAGAGAAAAAGATCATAGTAAAATGACATACCAAAGTGCAAACGCTAGGCTAGAAGCACTCCATACTTTAGATCTGCCACTATCTGATAACAAATGTCTTATATCTGATGGCGGCAATGGACAAATTCCATTGACGGTGTAGTTGTCCCGAAGGTCAATATACGACCTCTCAACCAATAAAGCAGCCATATGTCTCTCTTCTACTGATAGAGAGAGGGACTTCTCAATGGATTCCCATGGCCAAACCTTGATCGCTCCACCTTCAGAGGTTGACCAGATGTCACCTGCGGATCCAAATGATAGAATGAACAGAAGGAAAGGTAGAATAACCTGTTCCCTTGAATACGAGTTTAAGGTGTAAGCTTGGACTCAAGCCAGGAGAAAGAATAAATGATGCACGTTAAATCATCCACTAATCACTCATACTCTAAATTACCATTAGATACAAATGTAGCGATTTAAAATTCTCCTTTGAATACCCTTTTTCTCGATAACAAGGATGTAATATAAGAAAGGGATATTTACCAAAAAACCACCATGTGGTTTCACACTTTAATGAAAAACACCCATGTGGTTTATTTTTTTGTTAAAAACCACCCTGTGGTTTCAGGGAAAATCCAATACTATTTTTTTTTGGGATATTCCTGAACCATACCCATATATGACATGTACATGACTTGTAAAAATATTTTATACCCAACATACCATTCTCACCCTGTGGTTTCAAAAATTAGTTTTTTTTTGTTTGGTTGATGTCATAAAGAGAATTTGAAAGGTCTTTTGAATATAAAAATACTTTTACAAACCATGTTGTCTGTCACATGTAAGTACATTTCAAGAATATCCAAAAAATTAACAGTATTGGTTTTTCCCGAAACCACAGGGTGGTTTTTTGCTAATGGAGCAAACCACATAGGGGGCTTTAAACCACATGTGGGTTTTTTGCAAACGTGTGAAACTACACGGTGGTTTTGGTAAATATCCCTATAAGAAAATATCAATGAAATAAGGCGCAATTTTGTCAGTATTCATCCATGAACATCTTGAACTATGAATTATACAGGACCTGCTTGATGTGGATTCTAAATACAATCAGTAATCTTGTGATCCAAGAGATAATGATACCGCAGGATTAAGCTACCATGTACATACATATCGAACTAAAATCTTTTATTACATGAATTCAATCGTGGATCCATCATGCATCCATTAAGATATATCGTGGATTAATCATGCTTTCGTTTAAATCGATCCCGCCCTCATTCATTAAAAGTTTTCATATGATGTCTAGAATAGGTTGCTTAATTTATAGCTAATGGTTTCTAATAATATTTTGCACGCCATGGTTGCATTAATTATCTTATCAATGCTTGATGCAAGAGTTAGCTACCTTGCAAATTATTTAGAATATTTTATAAGTGGTCTTTTTATTAGCAATAACCAAATCAGTTATCCAAGCATTGACTTCTACGGTCTATTTTACCTAAAGAGAATATATTGCATATTTTATTCTTTAAAAATATGCAGAATTTTAATTGTAGACAGTTTTTTTGGAGAACTCATTATGTTATTTTTTTCAAAGGTATAGAATTCAATATATTGCACGTATTATATATTAGAATGTTCATAATACTGAGATGCATAACCGTTAGATAGTATGCATTCAACAAACCACTTTCGTTTCAAGCATATGCCAATGCCATTCTATCCATGTAATACAATTTAAGGTATTATCTATTATAATTCCTCCACTAGCTGAGTTGCATGTGACAGTTTGGAATTATTCAATAGAAGATTTGTAACTAGTAAATCATGGCTTGGAGAGATTTTATGATGGTTGTAACCTAACTAGTAAAATGCTGACTGATTATACTTCAACCGATAAAATAATGCCACCGCCTCTAATAAAATAAATTGAAATACCTATTTAATAATCTTTTCTCTCCAATTTTGGATATACTAACACCTATACATTTCTCTCTCTGACAAGCAACAATGGCCATCACCGTCTCTCCCATATAGTTCAAGAGTCTAGATCCTCATCAAGCTCCTAGCTAGCCACCCACATAAATGAACCAGATTAATCACAAATATACCCATGGATATCCTCATAATAGTATTGCACTATTGCTAGATACCTATGACTAGTTTTCTTTTATTTTGATTCCACGGATCATTGATTTAAGGATGTTTTGAAACCAAAATGAAGATGTTATGATAAATTAGATGGTTTTGTCAATTATTTTTTTTTATTTTGCATTATCTTTTCAAAAATCCTAAATCGTTGTTGGTGATGCTTATGCCCAGTTCCTTGCTATTTAGGGCCAAATTTGTTGTTCTCGGTTCATAAAAGGACTAAATTTATTAAATTTTTAAGAGATCAGAATTCTGAAGAGAAACTTCATTAATTTGTAGAAAAAATAACTGGCAATTTCGTGATTATAGAAACCCATTTCCAGCTTGATGAATATTAAAATTTATTTCTCGTTATTATTTATTGTAATTGTTTCCTTGGCAAACCGTGGAAATCGAAAAGAAGAGATGATGGGCGAGGTTGTCAGAAAAAGAGGAGGTTGTGACAATGGAGTTGAGAAAGGAAGGAGATGAGGTGGAGACCAATGCCATCATAAAATTTCTATATGTTATGTTGTAGATCGAGACTAACTTTAGGGGGTGTCGAGTGCAAAACAGCCAATTGAGGGCTTGCAAGGGTGAAAAATGCTATCAACCTTACAATTTGAGCTTCCGTAACTATAGGACAATCTCTAAATGTTTGTTAAAACACGAAAGGGCATGCAAGCCTAAATAATCAACAGAGTTTAGAAAACAAAAACGTGCAATTCATACATTGTAAATAATGAGAAACGATCAAGTATTGACGAACGGTTTTACTATAAGAACTATTAGACAACAATGTGCAATTCATACATTGTAGGCAATTAAAGGGTAAAAACGTATATCAAGCATTGCTAACAATTGCTACCAATTTACCATGAAGATAGGTTCTTATTGACCCTTATCCATTATCTAAGTTTTGAAAAACAATTTACCATAAAAACTAAGTTAGGGTCAATTGCATGAATTACCCTTCACCGGTACTTTACCCGGCATTTACAACTCCTCAAGTGGCTTATTTACTTATGACACTTTAGTATTGGTCAATTGAGGGGTTGTAGGTTTTTTCATTTTTGGCCTAGACTGAGACTAACTCTAGGAGATAAGCCGGTTGAGGGTTTGAAACTATTGTATGGAGCGTAAATGGAAGTGTTGTAGAGACTAGAGGGCAATCTCCAACTGTTTACTAAGATATGGAAAGAGCATTCAATATCTTTCAAAAATCAAATCAACAAGGTTCAAAATGGAAGTGTTGTTGAGACTAGAGGGCAATCTCCAAATGTTTACTAAGACATCAAGGTTCAAAATACAAAAATGTGCAATTCATACATTATAGTCAATTAAGGGAGGGGGAGGGGGAGGGGGAGGGGGGATATCAATGACGATTTACCATATGAACTAATGACCATTGCTAATACCGGAGTCCGATGTGCCTGCCATGAAAGTCCTTCCTTAAAATGCACCCCCGATCCTCCGTCACTCCTCCTCCTCCCACCCTCATCCTCTACCTCCTGAGAAGAACCTCCATTACTCTTCCCCTCACTCTCAATACTCCAAGACCTGATCTTTCCATCTTTATGCCCGCTCCACAACACCCTGCTCGCCAAATCCACCACCATACACATCGTCCCGCTCGTCTTCCCCGACTCCTTAAACGGCGCGCTCTCCTCATCCCCTCTCTTCTCCCCAGTCAAAACCCCACTCCTCCCCTCAAACACCTCCGAAAGGTTCCAAAACCTCAACCCCGACTCCTGCCCCGCCCAAATCTGCGTCTGCGTACACAAAATCGTCCTCAGAAACGCACTGAACTGTGTCTCCCGCAGCGGGTGGGGCCGCAGCTCCAGAGCAGGGGGACGGGCAGGGTGCATTGCCGCCCGGACCGGCACCCGGAAGATCCCGCTGCCGCCGCCATTGCCCATGAACTCCGGCAACGTCCCGGGGGCCCCGCCGAACTCGGACATGGCCCGATCCAAGGTCATGGCGTCGTCGGAGGAGACGCCGGAGCCGACGTGGCGGTGAGGGGGGAGGCTAGGGTTAGAATTAGGGTTGAAGGAGCGAAGGATCTCGTCGGTGGAGGAGGAGCGGTGGTGGTGGTAGGAGGGGAAGGGGTCGTTGTCGTTGTCGTTGTCGAGGCTGTGGTTGCGGCCGGCGCCGCGTCTTCCGGCGGGGGCGGGGGCGGCGTTGCTGCCGAGGGGATGGTTGAAGGAGTGGACCTTCCGCTGAGGGTAGAGCGTCGGGATGGGATCAGGGCCGTCGTCGTCGTCTTTGCGTTCTTCCATTGTTTGATCTTTGATTTCGCTAGGGTTTTGGTTTCGATTTTGATTCTGTTGATGATGATGAAAGGAGAGAAAGAGAGAGAGGTCAATGAGGAGAAGAAGCGATATGGACGCGGCAGTTATCGGACGGCAGAGAGAGAGAGAGAGGGTTGTTAGTGCCAGAAAAATGGTGGGAGAGAGAAAGAGAGTGAATAGGAGAGAGAAAGTGATGGCTCTCTCGTTTATCGTGCTTTTCTTTTTCTTTGTTTCTTCTCAAAATTCTTTTTTAATTTTGTTTTTTCCTTGTTTTGGAAAAGGGAGAGTTGAGTGCATATAAGGTTTCTATGTGGGTGCGTGGGGGTGGGTAAAGCCACAGATATTAGATAAGCCAAGAATAAAAATCAGCTAAGCCAATCTTACCCGGTTTCGCTTTAATATATTCTGCGGTAGGAGAGTTAGACTCTAACAATCTCACATTCAAAGCATCACATATCTTTCAAACATGACCGTTCCCCCCCTCCCCCCTAGATGAACTAGGAGTGTTTAATACAGGTATAAAAGTCGAAGCGAACATTAACTTGTAACACATGGTGATTAAAAGAAGGCATAATAAGTTAACATTATTAATCATTGGTCACTGGCTAAGAACCGATATTTACAGCCAATTAACATATATCAAACATCATTACGGTGGACATATTACATCATTTTACATGTTTCGTTCACGAGCCGCGGTTATAAGGTACATGTTACAGATGCATCAGCCGATAGCCAAATTCAAATTTAAGCACAGTAGATAAGAGACATTGGCCTAATGGCTGTAAACATTTAAACTCAATTAGACATTTAAGCTCTAAACGAGGGCCACAGGCCTAACAATAGATCAATTAGACATTTAAACTCTAAACGAGGGGCCATGCCATAGGTCTGTCACCAAGGTGTGTAACTATTAGCTAATGAGTTATCAGCCGAGACTTGTTATAAAATCTCCCTGCAAGGATTAACTCATGGGGATTCGCACTATACAAATCATGCATGATCGCACAAGCCTTTACCATCCTCACTCTTAACTCCGCCGAACCCTGAATGTAGGGATTCATGCTATACATCTAAACCAAAGACTTTGTATGCCACGGTCGGCCTAATATTGAACTCTAGAGGCGAGGGAGTTGCACTCTACTCGGGTAAGGACTACACTAATAGCAAACGCCATCGTCTTTGGTGTGTATAGGTATTAATCCTCGATAATGGCAGAAGTGACCTAATGACGAGAGATTCACACTCTATTCAGGCAGGGCGCTTACAGTCTTCTATGCTATTCCGAAGATAAATTAAGGCATAAATAATGAAAAAATTTAATCGATCGGAG
Source organism: Agapanthus africanus (assembly GCA_030015575.1). Taxonomy (NCBI): domain Eukaryota; kingdom Viridiplantae; phylum Streptophyta; class Magnoliopsida; order Asparagales; family Amaryllidaceae; genus Agapanthus; species Agapanthus africanus. Next base: position 106,376,387 of record CM057338.1, on the reverse strand, counting down.
AATTTCTTATGCTTTTCTAACTCTCCTTTGTATATTCATAGCTTTTAGAGTACCGTTGCATCCTTCTTTAGCAGTAACTCTCCACGTTCATTTTTTAACTTGGCCACAAAGAAGCAACCGCTCACACGTACCGACGTTCTCCTACACATGTGCCTAAAACCGGTTGAAATAGTATTCCGGCTTATAATTTTATCCTTGGGTCATTCGTAAGGCCAAAGCCATCAAACAATTAGATAAGAAAAGCCAAGGATCCAATAATATTGCTCCAGCCCCTTGTAACTTAATTAAAAACCAAGCGTTCTTTTCCAAACTCTCTCTTCATCTTTCCTTTAATTATGTTCATTTTCTGTGTGAAGAGGGAGCTTTGAACAGCTGCCTTCCATGGCGGGCACTGGGCAGCCACTTTTGGCGTCTCTAATTTGGACACGGGCATTCTCTTTCTGGATTTTGCGCAAACCTGGTTTGTTCTTGGCATTAATCTCACATATCAAATTTTATGATGATGACAATCATATAAAACTATTTGAATAATTCTGCTGGTTCAAATACTCGACACAACAAATTGAGATGAAAATTAGCATTGTGCATGTCCAATTCCTTCCCTTGTTCAAAGTCTTCGTCAATTTGTTATCTGCCTAACTTCACATATATGCTTTTGTAAAAGATAATGGCCTGGACTTTTGTAGAGCTGGCAATTTGTAGTTGGCGTTGTTAAGAGGAATTTCAGCTTTTAGCCCATCCCTAGAATTTGGCATCTTCCTCACTTGTTAGAGCTCCACCCTCCTTCTATTTTTCTTAAAAAAATAGAAAAAACGAGAAAAATCTTCATCTCTCAAGCTCTCCACATCATCTCTCTCACCTCTCAAGACCTTCATATCATCTCTCTCTCTTCTACAAAACAATTGATTATTTATCTAGAACCTTCCATATCATCTCTCCAAATATATATATTTATCTTCTCTATATACATCTAGAGTCTTCCATATATATATATATATACGAGAATAATGGAGAAAAGAGGCCATAGGAGGCTTGGAAAAAATACAACCTCCACCAATTTTTTCGACGATCGGCCTCCATCATCTTCATCGTTATAATCTAAGATGTGAGTGATTCTACAACTTTTTCACCGTTGATTTAGAATGTAAAAAGTTCTATTGTCGGTAAACCGTTAATTTTGAACCCACTAAATCAACAGTGAAAAAATTGTGGAATCACATGAAATTTGGTGTACGCACATCTTAAATGATAACGATGATGATGATGGGTGCCGATCGTCGGAAAAAATGACGGAGGTTGTATTTTTTCCACGCCATAGAAGGAAATCCCCTCCTGCATCTTTCCTCCATTAATCTCTCTCTCTATATATATATATATGGTTAGAGATCCGCGCTTCTCCTTTTTTCAAGAAAAAATGAGAAAAATCATCATCTCTCAAGCACTCCACATCATCTCTCTCGTCTCTTAAGTCCTCTATATCATCTCTCTCTCCTCCCAAAAAACAATTAATTGTTTATATAGAACCCTCCATTACAAATTCGAGTATATATAATGCAAATACCGTTTGAATAGAGATCCACCGCTCTCGTTTTTTTCTAGAAAAAAAAGAATAAAGAAGAAAAATCCTATATTTCAAGCCTCCACTTCATTAAAAAGACTTCCACATAATTTAGAAATATCTACATCTCTCTCTCTTCTCCCAAAAAATTTTTAATCTTTTAATTATCATTAAATAAACCTCCACATCTCTCTCTTCTGCCAAAAGATCAATTTTTTAATTAACGCGTGCAATGCACGTACACAAAATCTAAGTATATGTAATGGAATTTGGATTTGTCCTTGTTGTTACGATTTGTTATTCTTCTTTTTATATCTCTAGTGCCATCCCTAGATATGTGTCGTCATTTTCATCCTATATGACTTTACTTATTTTAAAAATCAAAATATATGGTCGGTTACGAAGAAAAATTATCCATAAATGTTTCGATAATATCTAGCTGATTGACATCAATCATTTATTTTCATCACAAAGAAAGAAGGAAGATTAGCAATCATTGCTTACCTTGCTTCACTTTCTAGTTTCTATCTCTAAGATGATCACTGGGATTAGCGATCTGTCGGATAATTAGTTGTTTGTTTGTTGGCTGCTCTTCATCTGCTAATGTTTGGCGACTTGTTTAAATAAAAAACCTCTCTCTATTTAAGATTTTTGTTTGGCATATGTATGATTCTATCCATTAATAAACGCTTAGTTGTTCTCTAATCAAATATTGCAAAACAGTTGTTTGTTTGTGATAAAATTATTTTTGGTAAAAGCATGGAAGATGACAGAACAATCGGTCAAATCTTGATAAAGGATCAGACCTAAAAAAAGGTATCAAAAATTGCCAACCACAGCAAAATTTTGTGAGGAGCGAAAATTGAATGAGACATCGATGCATGGAGTAATAGCTTTAGAAATTATTTTTTGTGTACACGTTAACATCTTTCTCATGTTAAATCTTCAAAATAAAATTTAGGAGATGATATAAGGCTCCCTCAATTCACAAACGCTAAAGAGTGCATTCCAACACATATGTCGATCGAGATGATCAATAGCGGTGTAGTTTTTATGCATATAGTACAATTCCGCATCCCTGAGCAAGCAACAAATTTATTGTTGACATAGTTTTTTGTCCAGAACAATTGTAAAGAAATTTTGAGTTAGACCCTAGTTTTGTGGGATAATCATCATAAATCACTTGGCATAATCTAGGCGTACATAGTAATCTAGGATATGACAATTGTAATTAAGTCTATCATACATTTGATAAAATTTACTTAATTTGAACATATTTGCTAAATTTTGCAACTCTAAAGCAAGGAACTCAGATATGGAAGTTTGTTTTCCTATTTTTTTTGTACATTGCAGTTTGAAAACGGCATGTGTTCTCATGTTTCAAATACACGTAAATTTAGGCTTACAAATATTGTGATATTGAGTTTGTTTATATATATATATATATATATATTCATTTTCTCGATAATTCGAACGGTTAACAAAAAATCAAGGATAAAGTTATTGTCACACCTGACGACATGAATTGGGTGGCACGACAAATGGGCCAATGTGGGCCCCACCCAATCTCTTAGACAGGCTGGCTATCATTAGAAAAAGACAAAGTTTTCATTAATGGGCTAGACAAGAAAAGAGCTTTCACATCATAATTAAACACCAAATGTTTGTAACTACCAAATTGACATATAACCAATGAGACGTGTGGCATTCGCTGTCCTGATTTTCCAATGCTCTGATGAATCCTGTTGGGGTTTTTTCATGACCCGATATAGAGCAGAAAATTCGAATCTTAAGAGAGCTATGCGCCGATGTTGCCGCGCATTGCGAAAAAACAAAAAACAAGAGTTTTAATTTCATACGATTCTAACAACCAGAGTGACGTAGCCAATAAATTTCCTCATAAACAATTCATGATCGTTACAATAATAGACATGGCCGCATATATGATTACAAAGTAATGGCACCCCATATCATATTTGTAACTCCTTCTGTATAAAATATATGTATGAAAGGAGCATGATGACATAGTCAAACAACTTTATAAAAACTTTATCCATCATCATTGTTAACCGACCCCAATCTTGCTTGCCTCGCCGTCTTGCCTGGGCAAATCGTGAGGCGAGGTGAGCTGACTCGGGCGAGTCACTCTGTTTTTTATATAAAAAAAACCCCTCAAAAATTTATTAAAAAATGAATAGAGTTAAAATATATGAAAAATAAACTAAAATTTTCATTAATATAAATCAAATTACAATCAAATAATACAATTTATTTTTTATTGCATTTGAGACCGAACTTATTCGGGCTGTCTACGTAGCCCTTCCAAATATTGAGCTCAATGAAAGAGAATCGGGTCTACATAGTTCTTTTTTTACTATTACTAGTTCCTACTCACTACTCGTCGCCGCCGGTTGCGATTCGTCTTTCGGTGTTGGATTCTCTCAATCATGTAAGCTTTTCAGGTAGATAATCCAAGTCTAAAGTGATTTGACTTTGTTTCCTAACGGTTGCTGCTTCCCAATTTTGTGAGCAAATCATGCAATCCATAGTAGCGTATGCCAAATTGCATCTTTTTCGCTCAATATTATGTCACATGTACTAAAAGCACTTTCCGACGCTGCTGTGGACACTGAAATGGTTAGTAAATCACGAGCCATATTAGAAAGTACCGTGGCTTTTCCACCAGGCTAAAACATCAATCTCATCTATAGTCTAATCTACGTCTTACTCGGTCTGTAAATATATTGTTAATTCATTTAAAGTTGACGATGATGAGGCCATAGGGCCTCGTGCCTTTTTGACTTTTGAATAAGTGCAAAGGGTGGAGTCGAAACACATGAACTGATTGCGGCCGGTACTCTAGTACGTACTTCTACCTGTAGAAAATCGTGCAACATATAAATCAAACATTTCATTTAAATTACGTTTAACAATATTAATATAAGCATCAATATCTAAAGAATACCCCATACATCCATGCAACCCCTTTAAAGGGGCCTTCAAACCTTCTCATTTAATTTTAAGGTCCATCATTGAACCGTAAACAATTGGAATTTCAAAGTAGTATTCAAAAATCTTAGTTAACATAGCAAGTATCACAGGATGAAGTATCTCATTAGTACAACGATTAGAAAAATATTGAGCTATATTATTCAATTCAGAAACAATAATATGAGAAATGGGGTTATAAGCAACAGAAAAATATTCAGTTGCTATTTTAAAGGTCATAAGAAAATCTTTGAAAAGTTCTGCAACCGTCCAATGATCATCTATTAAGTAATTTTCTACAGCCATTTGCTCATTCCACATGTTACTAATAATTCCGCTAGTTTTTTATGCAGTACGAAGTATGTCATATGTATTATTCCTCCTAGTAGAAATATCTTCCTAAGAGACGGTCTTAATTCTGCAGCCTGGCATATAGCTTTATATTCAGATTTTCTTTTTTAGAACTTTTAATAAATCTACATGCGTCTTCAATTGTTTGAATATTTGAAGAACATGCTTGATATGCATCCTGTATAGCAAGATTAAGTATATGACAGACACATCGAATATTGAAAAAGCGACCACTACAAATTGGTTTGCACGGCATAATAAGTTCAGGAGCAACAGAATTATTGCTGCTAGTATTATCGAAAGAAATAGAAAAAATTTCATTTACACATTGATATTCTTCTAAAACAGATCTAATTTCAGAAGATATATTAAACACATTATGCGGGAATTGAAACTGTCTAAAAGAAATAAAAATTTTTTTTTTGCAAATACCGGTCAGATTTTATCCAATGTGCAGCAACACAAATTCAGGGAAGTTCCCTTCTATCAGTCCAAATATCAGAAGCTAATGAAATACTAGTATTTAAAGAATTAAGAGTTGCAATTAATAGGTGATTACCTTCATTGTAGAGCTCAAAACAACGACTTTTAAGTGTAATTTTCGGAACCTTCTTGTATAACTGTTTTTATGCCTTTTGAATGTACCGCTTAAAAGCTTAACTTTCTCCGAATCCGACAACATGTTCATCAGCCATAATAAATTTTGTGTAACACCCGAGCCCAATGCTACTATTTTCAGTTACTGTTTGAGCATAATGTGGTACTCATTTCATTTAATTTGCTTGTTTGTTGCTTACTGTAAAATTTACCCGGCAAAGTCATTTCTACATATAACAAATTTTAGCATCTAAAATAAAATTGAAAATATTCATCTTGGCCTACTTGACACCCCTAGCCTCGTGGTAGCGTCCGTGCATTGTGTTCTCGTCCTGTTCAGTAAAACGGGCAAGTTTGGATGGCTACGTGCACGTGCGTGTGTCCGTTTTGAGAGTATGCTTTTTAATCATAAAACATTTCATTTTAAAATTTGGAACCCGCTTAAAATCCTATTATTTGAATTTCAAATTTTTGGACCCAATCCGGGCGCAATTTGGAAATGTTTCATTTGGCGCCAAAATCCCAAATTTTTAATATTATTAAAACCTTCGCATATATTTTTCTAACTAATCTGATATCTTACTGTTCATTACCTATCTTTTAAATTTTTAAGTTAACCATATAATATTTTTACAATCTTTTATATCCTTCTCTATTTATTCTCTCAGCCAATCACAACCTCCCCTTTAACCCCGTGGTCCCCACTTTCTCTCTCTCCTTCTTCTCTCTCTCTCCACTTTCTCTCTCTCTCTACCCCTTATATATTCTCTCGTACTTCTCTTTATCATTTTTCTCTTCTTGCTTCATGTCTCGTTTCTCATTTCTTTTAACTGTTCTTTTGTTACCGGAATTCCGTCGTGCCGGTGACGTTTCTCGACGTTCCAGCGAGATACCCCGACCCGTGTGGTTCTTTTGTTCGTCGTTTGGGTTCATTCCGTGAACCTGCGCCGTCACGAGTTTTCCCCGCCGACGGTTAACGTTCCGTTTTCCCGATTCGCGACCCATCGAGGCAAGTTAATCTTGCTACATGCTATATACTTTTATAATCTTCATTTTATAATATTATACATTTGAAAATCTTATAGTTTACATATGAAATGTCGTTGAAAAATCGGATATGACAAATCTGAAATTTACTGTACACCTTATCTTATAAAATTCATTATAAATCATAGAAAAATCATTAGGATACGTTCTTTAGTTCGTTACGAAGCTAATTCAGAATACTATAACTCTATGAAATATTTACTTGCAAAATAAATTGTTTAATTAATGTAAAATGCAAATGAACACGTCTCTAAACTGCTGTCCAGGGAAATTCCAGCAGCAAACTTTCAACTTTGAATATTCATAACTTTTTATAGGGATAACCTGAGATGCTTATACTTATAAAACTGAAAACCTTATTGAATTATCTTTGTTTTGGTATAAGATACGTCTCTTTTGGAGAACATTTGTTATTTTTAAGCTATTTTACAAATTAGGGTGACGCTAAATTTCTGAACGGAACCTTCTTGTGCATGGTTAATCAATACATCTTTTATAGTTACTAATCGCTTTAAATATGCTATCCATATTAATATTATTATATTAATATTTATATCACATATTGTTTAGTTGTACATCCCACATTACCATTTTATAGTTTTATAACTTTTCGGATAACCGTTTGCATCCATCGCATTTAAGATACATATAATTGCATCCATAGATCACATCACTACATAATAATGTGATATTAACACTCCATGTTTAATAAATTTTATCCTAATTAATATTGGAACTATAAATGTAATCCTAATCGATAACTGTGCATCCATATCCTTGAAATTATATCTATTGGCATATCATATTACATGTTCCAGTTATTGTTCTGATAGTACTCATGCTTGTTTATTTATACACATGTTTATGTTAGTTTGATTATGAGCACCCACATGACATCTTGTGCTTCCTGACATGACCTGTTACACTTCCTATTTGACATGACATGGTACCTTACACTCTTGACATGACATGACACCTTTATACATTACCTGGTTGACCTGATGTACCATGGCTTTACCTGTTACCTGATCTCATGCCTAATGCCGACAACCTAACCATCCCTGCTGTCTATCCAGACAGACCTACTTTTACCGGATTTTCTGTTGGCATTAGTCCGTGACTACTGAATACCTGACCTGACATACATAACTTGGGGGTATGGGGAAATCAAAGGTGAAACCGACTTGTAACTCAACAGTTCGATACTTGTTCTGATCAGTCTTACGGGCTTGGCCAGCTCCGGAGTGGTGATGCTGACATCACTCGTCCATCTTGCTACCTTTTACTGCTTAGCGGCACGTCTCGGATTCAGCCCCGAGGGCTTTGACCGTGGTCCCGGGCACGCACGGGATACTATTGAGTTACATCGACGATTCATCAATTGATTTCAAAGACTATAGAGTAGAAACCTGACAGGATAGTTTAGTCACTATTGCACATTACCCTGCTCTGTTGTTTCTTAGTACTGCTTTATTCATGTTCATACTTGCATTGCTTATTACTATGTCTATACTTTATACTTGATGTTATGACGCGCTGACGTCTGGGTTTTGCATGGCCCAGATCCCGTACCACTGTCTACGACCGAGCAGGAGTACTTCAGCCAGCAGGCTGAACTGTGAGTTCCTTAGGGTTTAGTTTATTTATTTCATTTCATTTCCAGATGTGAGCCCGCATTACGGGACGTACTGTTTATTCATTGTATTGGATCATTAGCTTCCGCACTTATTGTTTATTGATTCTTGTTATTATGGATTTGGACATGTGTTAGATTAGTACTTTATCTTGTTCTTGATATCCTTACAACCGTAATGTGACTGTGGATGGATACTTCCTACCCACAGGTAGCATGGTTGGCTATGTCACGTGCCCAATCTTGCGTACTATGGGAAGCGGGGCGTGACATTTTGTTATTTCTTCAACATTTAAATCATGATTATACTGAAAACGACATTCACCGGAGAAATTAATTCGTGATTGTGTGGAGGAAAAACCAACCGTGCTTTCTAAGCATTTTTCTATATGTTTATGTAAATACCGGTATCGGTACCTTCCTTATATTTATACGGAGCGACACAATATTTGCATATTGCGTATCTAACCCCTTCCCTGTGCTCAGTTGTAAAGTGTTCCCAAACATTACAACTAAATGCACATTTTCTAGCTTCTATAGATGTCTGTGTGGGTTCTTCTTCTGCATGTATTTCTAAATTAGGATTAGAAAGTTGGGTGTGATGTGCATCAGACGAACCATTCATATAATTTTTTTAACTAATTAAAAATATTAAATACTAAGTATTACTGATATCAATTTAACCGTAAGAAGAGAGCTAATAAAATAAAAACAAGAATAGCTAAAACGATATAGTAGAACATGTCACGCCCCGCTTCCCAAAGTACGGAATACGAGGGGTAGACAAGGCCAGCCATGCTCCTACTGTCCAGGAAAAGTCCTGCCGTAGTCACACTTCGGCTTCTAGTTTCTCATGGTAAACAGTATATAATGCACAGGTAATGAGAAATGCAGTAACTGAAAGAAATAATGTAAAGACTGACCTGAAGTGGAACAAATGAATGTAACTCGGGAAGGCAAGTCAAGAAGTCTGTGATGCACATCTAGTTCTGGTCCAGGCTAAATCTTCTCCTCACACTGAGCATGCATACTCAGGTCGTCAGAGCGACACAAAAGCAATATAATATATAGATAATCATGTGACAGTTCTAACAGTGGTAATAAATATAAATGCGGTAAATCAATAACAGCATGAATATGAATGTATAGTAATCAATGCAGCGGAGCAGTAAAGTAGTAGAACGATATGTCACTAATGTCAACACAGTATAGAAGGAATGTAAATGCCAGTATCCCTATCAGTCTCTAAGTCTCACTGTACAGGTCAATAAGCCTATCGTCAGTCCAAGTGTGAGAGTCAACCACTCGCGAGTGTCCTCCACCCAAGGGTAGAACCCAAGGGCAAGGGACCACGGGCCCAACATGTAACGAATGTATCACGGTGTATATATCACGTACCCTGTAAATCTCCATATAACTCCCTAAATATATAAGCCGGCATGGGACTCCCGAGATTCTGTTGAGCTCACACTTAAACTACCCCACACCCCGTGGTCTACATCAAACGCTAACCATCACCCTAAATATTAATCGATCCGTGACAAGTCTGCGCGAGAACTGGAGGCAGGACCTCCATCAAGCACGTCCCGACCAATACCTAAGATAAATGGAAGTGTCGGATGCCTTATCTGTGACACCCGTGCAAGCGCTTCCATAAGTGTCCCATACCACTTATAGTCACACGTACACGCATCCCACAGACGTCGACAATGCAATAGAACAATAGGGACACTGATTGTGTACAAGTACGTATCACTTTCACTTAATCACGGATACACGAACACTGACGTACTTGCCACAATCATCACTAAAATCTAACACTGGGTGAATGCACGATATCACTAGGTTATCACTACAATGATATAGGTATGATATGATGCATGAACAGTATATAAGCACAATTAAGGTGTCATAAAAACAGTAGTATATCACTTGCACGATTTATCATGAAACGTACGTATGTAATTTAGCGAAATGACAAACAGGTAGTAGTTAGTATGTTCAGTTATCTATCCTTAGAATTTTGTTTCAAGTCAATCGGGTTTCAGGATCATTAGTTATAACTGCTTCATTTTAAGCGCACGCGGCTGGAAATCCAGTTTCAGAATCAGGAATCCATTTCGCAACGCATTTTCACCCTAGTTGGGATCATAATTTAGCGACGCTACAGTTGGATAAATTCTAGGGTTTTCAGTAAAGTTTTCAACGCATCAGACGGATCTTCAATCGCGTCTATACGTTAGAAGTTATAATCTGTTTAATATCAACAAGTCAATTCTGATTCCGCTGGAACTGTTGTGTGTCCCGATCTTCTAAATTACAGATTAAATAGTAAATGATAACAAAACAGGATGAAACTAATTGTGTTGTCTAGCTAACAGAGTTACCTACAATAAGCAGCGGAGTCCCGCAGCCTAAGGGTTAAGAAAATCTTGAGGCATCCAATACGGTACGGCAACCAACAATTTGAGTAGCTCTGGACTGCAGTCCAGAGTCGTACTCCGATACAATTATCATCACGATTTAAGTACAGGAATGTCTGGAAACTAGCATAGGGTTAAAGTTCATCGAGTTAGCTTCGATTTGATCCCTCGAACGCACCATTCTACTATGTATATGATTTATAGTGAATTTAACGATTTTCAGATACAACAGGATTACGGTTTTACGATCAAACTTGGGGGTAGTTGTTTTAATCTTAAATGATCAAATTATCCAACAAAATTCATACACAATGTTCACAGCCCTATGGGCCAACCTACACCATCGAGTTCCGTCAAATTTGATAACATTTTCCTAAGGGAACAAGCATCGAACAGTTACGGCACATAATAGTTTTAAACTTGTAGCATTATAATCCATATATTTAACATTTGTAACTTAGGTAAATAGCATGTAAGCAAGTAGAATACTTGCCTGGAGGCGTCGTCGGGGTGCCTGCGGTGGTCGCAGCTCATAGCATCCATTTCGTGCTTCACAGCTTCTTCTGCTGTTCCATACCCGTGCTCCTCAGCGTACTTGCGCACATCTTCTGTTATTTTCATAGAACAGAACCTGGGTCCACATATAGAACAGAAATGAGCGACCTTAGCCCCATCAACGGCAAGGCCTCATCATGAAAAGCCATTGCAGTCATAGGATGTAGCGACAAAGCAAACTGATCCATGCTCCGAAACTCAAATCTGGCCTTGCTCGGAGTATTATCCCAAGCCTGAGCATGGGGACGACCCTTTGCTAAATCAGTAGCATGGGAAGCCAATTTGTAAGCGGTAACTCCTGCCTTCACGTCATCCCGATTTCGCAGCCCGGTTGGGTGAGAAGAGCGGCAGTGAGGGAGAGTATTGAGAGAGGGAAAGAGAGTTACATAGAGAGAGAGATGCAGGCAGAGGGAGGGAGATAGAGGATGAGAGGCAGAGAGTATGAGAACTGAGAGAGAGATGAAAGAAAGAAGAACAGAGGAAGGAGAGAGAGAGAGATCACACACAGAGAAGGAGAGAGCCAGGGCTAGAGAGTGAGATGAAGAAACAGAGAGGTGATGACGACGACGACGATGACTATGCGGGGAGGTCGACGACGGGACGAGAAGATCACCGGCGTCGGGGCAGGGGACTCGGTGTGCAGGCGGAGGCGCTCGGGCAGCTCGAGGTGTGTGCAGGGGAGATCGGCTGGGGTGTTGGGTGATGGTGTGAGGGGGTGGTCGAAGGTTGTTTCGACGCTGGGTCGTCGGGAAACTCGAATCTTGGAGGAGGAGGATCGGGCTCTGGGTCGCGGGTATGGGTTCGAGATGAAGCGAGGGAAAAGAAGAATGGGAGAACGAGAGACAACGTGAGGGGAGAGATAGGGAAGATGAGGGAAACGTGAGGGGTCACGTCGTGGAGTAATGGCGCTGCAACGTAGGCGGGGCGAGGGCGGAGGAGGCGGCGCGAGACGCGCGCTCGCGAGCGGGAGTTACGGCATAGAGCCGTTGGGATTTGAAGGAAGATGAACAGGAGAGGGGAGCGGGTCGGGTAGGAAGAACGGGTAAGTGAGTGGGCCGGGGAAGATGGGCCGGGCCCGATAAAAAATCCTTTTGAAAAAAATTTAAAACGGAGGTGGGCTGAGAAGGAGAGTGGGCCGGGGATTTTCTGTTTAACAAGGGATTTAATTAAAATTCGAGTGGCCTGAAAAGTAATGGTCTGAGGGAAAAATAAAGAAAGGAGATTGGGAAAAAGGAAACGGGCCGCAGAATTTAAATAGAATAATGGAAAGAGACTAGGCTGAGGTCCGGGCCGCCATAAAATATATATATAACAACTGAAACAAAATGAGAGGGGCCGGGCCAGCACAAAAATTTGAATGATTAAGCTTTGGGGAGAAAAGTGTGGGCTCGGGCTGAAGGGGGAAAATAATAGAAATAATGGGGATAAAAATATAGGGTTAATGAATTTTAGAGTTGGGCTGGTGCAGAGGAAGAACGGGCCGGAATAGAGGAAAAGGAATTTACAAGAATGTGCTTGGGTTTTGGTTAGGATAAATAATTAGAGCTGGGGTTTGGGTTCAGGGCTGACTTTTGGCGGGAAAAATATACATACTATTTGTTTTGGTGTTGAATTTCAAAAAAGGGAAAACGGCTTAGGCCGGAGGGAAAATGAAGGATAAGATCTGGGTTTAATAGGATTTTGAAACCAATTAAATATTTATATAAAAAAAAATCTTTTTATAGGTAAAAAGAAAATACGGGTATAGTCGTACAAAAGGTGCTAGGTATTACATCATACCACCCTTACAAAAATTTCGTCCTCGAAATTTAAAATAAACGGTAAGTAATACAACCATAGGCGAAAGCTATTATTTAGCAAACTAACACATAAGGATTTATTAAAAATATGTGGACGAAGAAATTTGAAAGTATAAAATACGTAAGAATAACATACAAAAATATGGCTCTAAATGGGTGTAAAACAGGAACAACTTTAAAGGTAACTACATATATATACGGAAATATAAATAACAAAAAATACGAGCAGTATTATTCGAGGCGTACTCGATAAAATCGAAACTCAAACACGTACACGTATAAGTATATCAAAAGTAATATGTCGGAAATAAATAGGATAAGGCACAAACATTGATAATAGTAAACATAGGCATAGGACCCGAAAATAAAATAACGAGAATAAAGCAGTGAAAATTTATCGGTAGGTTAGAAAATTTTAGGTAAAGTATCGATAAAATAGGTTTAAAATAATTTAGGAAACTTGTATAGTGAAAATAGGAGACATGGAACAAAATATGCGCGGTATAAGGGTTGCGCTACTGAAAAAGAGAATGATAATAGTGTACATAAAACAAAGTAATTAATAACACACACTCTTTGATAATTTTAAAGTGCTGAAAACTAAATTTTTGAATAACAGTGTCCCTAAATATGATTAGGGTAAAGGAAGAACACAAATAGATATAGGGCTAGATAGGTTATGATTATAAGAGAGTGTGGCTCAAACAGAAAGTTGGAGTGTGTCGGCTTTAGGCTGAAGATCAAGAAGACTGGGATCGGGTCAGCATAGAAATTAAGGTGAGCAACGAAAGGACTACAAGACAAAAATATGGAGGGGACTAACGATCGGTAAGTCCTATGAGTCAAGAATTTGAAAGGTTAAAGAACTCGGTAATTCATAAGGACCAAAAGCATCTCAACTGGGGGTACGGACGTAGGATGAATGGTGGCTCATTCCAAGGATCAGGGTGCGGTACTTTCTAACCGGAATGAGAGTGAAAACTACACAATGAGTAGGGGTGGACAGTCAGGGAACTCGGCAGAAAATAAATGGATAAAGGCAAAAAAAAAACAAGTATCAAACGAACCAAATATCAAAAGGTTTACCAATTCAGAAGATTTACTTTATTCAAGAAATTTGAAACAAGGCATTCCCAACGGCGAATAGTGGCCCTAAACTATACACATTTTTATTCGGCCAGAAAGATAATATCAAGAGAAATTCCGTCAGTCGCGGTTGTGGAGATTCAATAGGTTGCGGTAGGCTCGCGCACTCAGGTAGGGGCTTCCATTCCCATATCGCCTCGCAGGCATCGCCGCTGGGAATTCTTCAACAATAGGGTCTTGATCTTCTGGTGCTTCTTCCTCGGATAGAGCTTCTTCGTCGAGATCCGATTCCATGTGATTTCCTTCTTCTGGGTTTGCTTCCGCTGGATTTTCTTCTATCGGTTCTTCCTCTATCGGGTTCTCTTCAGGGGCGGCTGCTTCTTCGTCCGAATCAGCTATCATATCAAACTCTGGGGCGGCTGCTTCTTCGTCCTCTGAATCGTTGTTTCCAAAGTCGACCTGGGGACCATTGACCTCATCGTCGGAATCCATCAGTGTGCGGTCTAAGGAAACGCATGACTGTATATCCCCATCTAGATGCGGCGCTGCTCCAGGGTGGGCCATGCCTGAATGAAAAGATTCATGATTAGGCAATGGAATACATCAAGGAAAGCTCAGGGTACGAAATATAGGAAAATAGGAGGTTGCAGGAACTGAAAGATCAGAATGTAAATACTGTGATAATGATTAGAATTTGGCATAGAGAAAGCATGAGAATGATACACGTATTATGATTCAAATTTCATTGCATTCAACTAAAGTTCGACGGATACAAAGGTTCAAATGGAAGGAAATGTTTATAAGAGTACGACTACAAAATACTGAAATTGGAAAACATAAAATTCTTCTTTGACTGCCAGGACGCTGCAACATCGTTACGCGAGTTGAATCCTGTGTTGGGTCCGCTTTATCCTCGAAATTCGAACTAGGTAGAAATCCTCACTTGGCAGCAGTGGAGAGTGTGGACAAGTTTCCTCCTTGTAGTTCTTTCCTTTCTGGACAACCGTTGATGAGATGTTTGTCGGAACCGCATATCAGACATTTCCCTTGGGCACGGCGACAATCCCTCTGAAGGTGTCCTGACCTCTTACAATATCCACAGCAAGGGTTCTTCTGATGCTTCTGTTGACGCTTCATCTTCTTCTCCTTTCCTCGCCCAATAGGAATTCCTTTATGATAGGAGACTCCCGCTGGGGTTTGACTCACCTGTCTCCTCAGTCCTTCAGCCAATAAGTCGTTTGTTCGCTCCTGGGCTTCCTTTAAACCTTGTAGTACACTAAGGATCTCAACATTCTGATTCTGGGGAGCGGATAAAGATGAAGAGTCGTTGGAAGACATGATCCTGAAACAACAACTTCGAGAATAACATGAGTCACACGCTAAATGAATCAAAATATAATATGGATAGGACAAGGATTCAAGAATATCAGAGATGCTGAATTTATTATAAGTGGGGAATCAACTGTATGACTTTAAGTCACTTGATTAGAGTACGGTAGTGCAATTGCAACCACGTATCCTTGTCAAGTCACCCGAAACCATAGTGAATGGATAGTTGAACACACGATGTGAATATGGATCAAGAATGACAGGTTTACAACCTAGACCGAGAGATGTCTTAGATTGCCAAACTATACACGGAAAACTGCAATCCCAAACGATGCAAAACCTGGCTCTGATACCAACTAAACCATGTCACGCCCCGCTTCCCAAAGTACGGAATACGAGGGGTAGACAAGGCCAGCCATGCTCCTACTGTCCAGGAAAAGTCCTGCCGTAGTCACACTTCGGCTTCTAGTTTCTCATGGTAAACAGTATATAATGCACAGGTAATGAGAAATGCAGTAACTGAAAGAAATAATGTAAAGACTGACCTGAAGTGGAACAAATGAATGTAACTCGGGAAGGCAAGTCAAGAAGTCTGTGATGCACATCTAGTTCTGGTCCAGGCTAAATCTTCTCCTCACACTGAGCATGCATACTCAGGTCGTCAGAGCGACACAAAAGCAATATAATATATAGATAATCATGTGACAGTTCTAACAGTGGTAATAAATATAAATGCGGTAAATCAATAACAGCATGAATATGAATGTATAGTAATCAATGCAGCGGAGCAGTAAAGTAGTAGAACGATATGTCACTAATGTCAACACAGTATAGAAGGAATGTAAATGCCAGTATCCCTATCAGTCTCTAAGTCTCACTGTACAGGTCAATAAGCCTATCGTCAGTCCAAGTGTGAGAGTCAACCACTCGCGAGTGTCCTCCACCCAAGGGTAGAACCCAAGGGCAAGGGACCACGGGCCCAACATGTAACGAATGTATCACGGTGTATATATCACGTACCCTGTAAATCTCCATATAACTCCCTAAATATATAAGCCGGCATGGGACTCCCGAGATTCTGTTGAGCTCACACTTAAACTACCCCACACCCCGTGGTCTACATCAAACGCTAACCATCACCCTAAATATTAATCGATCCGTGACAAGTCTGCGCGAGAACTGGAGGCAGGACCTCCATCAAGCACGTCCCGACCAATACCTAAGATAAATGGAAGTGTCGGATGCCTTATCTGTGACACCCGTGCAAGCGCTTCCATAAGTGTCCCATACCACTTATAGTCACACGTACACGCATCCCACAGACGTCGACAATGCAATAGAACAATAGGGACACTGATTGTGTACAAGTACGTATCACTTTCACTTAATCACGGATACACGAACACTGACGTACTTGCCACAATCATCACTAAAATCTAACACTGGGTGAATGCACGATATCACTAGGTTATCACTACAATGATATAGGTATGATATGATGCATGAACAGTATATAAGCACAATTAAGGTGTCATAAAAACAGTAGTATATCACTTGCACGATTTATCATGAAACGTACGTATGTAATTTAGCGAAATGACAAACAGGTAGTAGTTAGTATGTTCAGTTATCTATCCTTAGAATTTTGTTTCAAGTCAATCGGGTTTCAGGATCATTAGTTATAACTGCTTCATTTTAAGCGCACGCGGCTGGAAATCCAGTTTCAGAATCAGGAATCCATTTCGCAACGCATTTTCACCCTAGTTGGGATCATAATTTAGCGACGCTACAGTTGGATAAATTCTAGGGTTTTCAGTAAAGTTTTCAACGCATCAGACGGATCTTCAATCGCGTCTATACGTTAGAAGTTATAATCTGTTTAATATCAACAAGTCAATTCTGATTCCGCTGGAACTGTTGTGTGTCCCGATCTTCTAAATTACAGATTAAATAGTAAATGATAACAAAACAGGATGAAACTAATTGTGTTGTCTAGCTAACAGAGTTACCTACAATAAGCAGCGGAGTCCCGCAGCCTAAGGGTTAAGAAAATCTTGAGGCATCCAATACGGTACGGCAACCAACAATTTGAGTAGCTCTGGACTGCAGTCCAGAGTCGTACTCCGATACAATTATCATCACGATTTAAGTACAGGAATGTCTGGAAACTAGCATAGGGTTAAAGTTCATCGAGTTAGCTTCGATTTGATCCCTCGAACGCACCATTCTACTATGTATATGATTTATAGTGAATTTAACGATTTTCAGATACAACAGGATTACGGTTTTACGATCAAACTTGGGGGTAGTTGTTTTAATCTTAAATGATCAAATTATCCAACAAAATTCATACACAATGTTCACAGCCCTATGGGCCAACCTACACCATCGAGTTCCGTCAAATTTGATAACATTTTCCTAAGGGAACAAGCATCGAACAGTTACGGCACATAATAGTTTTAAACTTGTAGCATTATAATCCATATATTTAACATTTGTAACTTAGGTAAATAGCATGTAAGCAAGTAGAATACTTGCCTGGAGGCGTCGTCGGGGTGCCTGCGGTGGTCGCAGCTCATAGCATCCATTTCGTGCTTCACAGCTTCTTCTGCTGTTCCATACCCGTGCTCCTCAGCGTACTTGCGCACATCTTCTGTTATTTTCATAGAACAGAACCTGGGTCCACATATAGAACAGAAATGAGCGACCTTAGCCCCATCAACGGCAAGGCCTCATCATGAAAAGCCATTGCAGTCATAGGATGTAGCGACAAAGCAAACTGATCCATGCTCCGAAACTCAAATCTGGCCTTGCTCGGAGTATTATCCCAAGCCTGAGCATGGGGACGACCCTTTGCTAAATCAGTAGCATGGGAAGCCAATTTGTAAGCGGTAACTCCTGCCTTCACGTCATCCCGATTTCGCAGCCCGGTTGGGTGAGAAGAGCGGCAGTGAGGGAGAGTATTGAGAGAGGGAAAGAGAGTTACATAGAGAGAGAGATGCAGGCAGAGGGAGGGAGATAGAGGATGAGAGGCAGAGAGTATGAGAACTGAGAGAGAGATGAAAGAAAGAAGAACAGAGGAAGGAGAGAGAGAGAGATCACACACAGAGAAGGAGAGAGCCAGGGCTAGAGAGTGAGATGAAGAAACAGAGAGGTGATGACGACGACGACGATGACTATGCGGGGAGGTCGACGACGGGACGAGAAGATCACCGGCGTCGGGGCAGGGGACTCGGTGTGCAGGCGGAGGCGCTCGGGCAGCTCGAGGTGTGTGCAGGGGAGATCGGCTGGGGTGTTGGGTGATGGTGTGAGGGGGTGGTCGAAGGTTGTTTCGACGCTGGGTCGTCGGGAAACTCGAATCTTGGAGGAGGAGGATCGGGCTCTGGGTCGCGGGTATGGGTTCGAGATGAAGCGAGGGAAAAGAAGAATGGGAGAACGAGAGACAACGTGAGGGGAGAGATAGGGAAGATGAGGGAAACGTGAGGGGTCACGTCGTGGAGTAATGGCGCTGCAACGTAGGCGGGGCGAGGGCGGAGGAGGCGGCGCGAGACGCGCGCTCGCGAGCGGGAGTTACGGCATAGAGCCGTTGGGATTTGAAGGAAGATGAACAGGAGAGGGGAGCGGGTCGGGTAGGAAGAACGGGTAAGTGAGTGGGCCGGGGAAGATGGGCCGGGCCAGATAAAAAATCCTTTTGAAAAAAATTTAAAACGGAGGTGGGCTGAGAAGGAGAGTGGGCCGGGGATTTTCTGTTTAACAAGGGATTTAATTAAAATTCGAGTGGCCTGAAAAGTAATGGTCTGAGGGAAAAATAAAGAAAGGAGATTGGGAAAAAGGAAACGGGCCGCAGAATTTAAATAGAATAATGGAAAGAGACTAGGCTGAGGTCCGGGCCGCCATAAAATATATATATAACAACTGAAACAAAATGAGAGGGGCCGGGCCAGCACAAAAATTTGAATGATTAAGCTTTGGGGAGAAAAGTGTGGGCTCGGGCTGAAGGGGGAAAATAATAGAAATAATGGGGATAAAAATATAGGGTTAATGAATTTTAGAGTTGGGCTGGTGCAGAGG
This sequence comes from Agapanthus africanus, assembly GCA_030015575.1. NCBI lineage: Eukaryota > Viridiplantae > Streptophyta > Magnoliopsida > Asparagales > Amaryllidaceae > Agapanthus > Agapanthus africanus. The sequence continues at coordinate 106,356,950 of CM057338.1, read as the reverse complement.
AAGAACGGGCCGGAATAGAGGAAAAGGAATTAACAAGAATGTGCTTGGGTTTTGGTTAGGATAAATAATTAGAGCTGGGGTTTGGGTTCAGGGCTGACTTTTGGCGGGAAAAATATACATACTATTTGTTTTGGTGTTGAATTTCAAAAAAGGGAAAACGGCTTAGGCCGGAGGGAAAATGAAGGATAAGATCTGGGTTTAATAGGATTTTGAAACCAATTAAATATTTATATAAAAAAAAATCTTTTTATAGGTAAAAAGAAAATACGGGTATAGTCGTACAAAAGGTGCTGGGTATTACAGAACAATTGAGCAAAAGAGCAGTAGAGTAGAATAAGTCGGTCGGAGCGTCGAAAACTCAGAGTCGGAGTTTCAATTCTTGAAAACTTGAAAGTTCAGAGTAGAAACTTGAGAGAAGGGGTTTTTTTTATAAAAAAATTTGAGAGAGGAATAGATTTGGTGTGAGATGAAATGGACGCGGGATTCTATTTACAGGGATTTCAAAATTTTCAGCTGTTACGAGACGAGACGAGGCAAATCGTCGCAAAATCCAACGAACCCAACCGTTGGATTTGAATTTCGAGATGAGGCAAGACGAATTTTGACCGTAGGATGTGGGTTTCGGGACGAAGCGTGACGATTCGTTTGGAATCCCACCGTTACAGACCGTTGGATTGGAAACTAAGGACGAGTTGAGGCGCGAGACGTGACGAACTGGAGCGAATCAGTGAGTCGAAACGAGTCTAGGCGGGTCGACTCGCAAGGCGAGAGGCGAGTTAGGCGAGGCGAGAACCGGCTCGCATCACATGACTCGGCACAACGAGGTGAGTCCACTAGCCGACTCGCCTAAGTGGGCAACGAGGCGAGACGAGTCGGCCTGGACTCGTCTCATTTGTGAGGCCTATCTCCCATCATGTCGGAAAATAGTTCTTGAGGGAAGTATGCTTTGGAAAGGGAAGGGAAGCATGAAGTTCAGTTTCAAAATTTTGGGCTAGGGGCAGGAGAAAATAATTCTTGTATTTTCCGAACCAATTTGATTATATTTCGGTTTTGGATGTGACTCCAACAGTTTTATGCATCATCTTATCTATATATAATAAAAAGCTTTCAGTCTGAAATATTAAATATAAAATTAACTAAAATATTTATAGAAAAATAACAAATGAAGCATCCCCTATACATAAGCAATGAGTCAAAAATATGAAAAACCCCAACAAAACCCAACAAACTGAAGATGCATTTTTATTCTTTATATTTCAGTGCGAAGCGCACAAGCATCCATTAAAGATTAATTATGAAACACAAAAATTCTAATAGAAAAAGATGCATTCTTCTTTTTTTCGTTGGATAATTATCGGTGTCATCCAAAATGCTTTGTTATTACAAACATCATTTGTGTCCCAAAGGGCCGGGGTTTGGGCATAATTGATGTAGGCCCAACTTCAATCTTTTTTTCTGGCACAACTATTGCTTGGGAAACTACAGGTGTGTTTGGGTTCCAAAGATTTCAACTATATAATCCAAAGTCCAATAAAAAGGAATTCGTGCTTATGAAACAAAGAGCCTAATTGGATCCAAATAAAATCCAAACACATTAATAAACAAAATAAATGGTAAAAAAAAAGGATTGGCTTGTGACATAAACTTCTCTTCTTTAATATATAGGTTATATCCACATTAAATCAGTCGAAGAACTTAGAAACTCATCTAGCTACTTCATTTCAAAAAAAATTATGCACCATCCGTCAAAATAAAATAGCTAATTCGATTCAAAACCATGTGACTACATTTTGTAAGCTAAATCAATTCCAACCTATACTTTTATCAAGGCCGAAATTGTTAACTCGACTGTTCCAACTGCTCGATTCATATGTGATGATAACCCGATCATCCCTATTTAAACCTAGACCGCGTTCATATCAATTGCCAACCCTCCGTTCCACTCCCTCCACCTACCCGAACACACGCCATGTCCATCCACTAATCCATCACCATGATCAATTAGGAAAACCAACCCCCTCCCCCTCCCCCCAAAAAAACCGTGTATATGATTCAACAGGAACCGCACAAGAGTAAATTGATATAAACCTCTAGTAAAATACCCATCAGTACCCGTAACCAGAGGTGATGTGGATCATTCAAGAATTGAAGTCGAATCATTGCTATTTGACTCGGATCTGTTCTGAAAAAGTCGAGATATTTCGAATTATTTGTTGACACGGACAAAGTAAAGGAAAATCTCTGAAATAATTTAAATATTGGACCTTGGACGGGACCACCATCCAATAGCATACTGCCACCAGAAGCAGAACCCAGTATTTCTTTCAGAGAATCTCTTAATTGTTCCAGAACAACTAGAAAGAGATTCTTTAACCAGCAAGCATTCAAGAAATTTGGATTCCATGGCTTATTCCCCTTAGTACTATGCATAGAAGGGAGGAGCCGTATGAGATGAAAATCTCACATACGGTTCTGGAACGAAGATTTTTTGAATAAAAGGAACGACCGTAACGGATGTTGGCTCAATCCTAAGGAAATTATGCTGCATGCTTTGGAAGAAGCTTATACAGTTTGGAAAGGGTTTTTTATTGATACAAAAAGAATTTACTTCAACCGATATATTCTTAGGCACAGCCATACATGGCCCCTTTACCATTTTGTATAAATAGACTGTTCGAAGTTGAAAACCAAAAAAGAAACGAAGAATTCCTCATTCTTCGAGAATCAGAAAGATCATTTTCAAGTTTGAACGCATTAGTAGTCCGCTCTCCGGTTGGACAGTAAGGGTCCATTCAAATTAATCATTTTGGTCGACTGCTTTTATCCTTCTAAAAGATCTTTGATATTATGTCCAATTCCAAAGTTAGTGCTACACATATGACCAACAACGAGTTCAACGTGATGTGCTTTTTCAAATCTTTCAAAATGGAATCTATTCCAAACATATATGCCATGTGGGCTCACTTTATGAAGCATATATGCCATGTGGGCTCGCTTTATGAAGTTTCTCGTAATTTGATTGATTTACCAGGACAAGAGCTTCTTGTTTCAGAGGGCGTCGGATATGCAGTGATCAAATCATTCATTCCAGAGTTTTATAGACCTTGAAAAAAAGGAATTAATCGGACGAGAATAAAGAGAGAGTCCCGTTCTATATGTCAATACCGACAACATTAATGAAATTTATAGTAAGAGGAAAATCCGTCGACTTTATAAATCGTGAGGGTTCAAGTCCCTCTATCCCCAATAAAAACTGACCCGTATGTGCTCTAAAGCATGTACGAAAAATGCATCCAGTATATTGAATAATTTCTCCAGAATTACCCCTCAAATCCTCTCCATCACTACAAAATTTAAACCTCTTTCCCTCCAAAAAAAACTGACCATACAAAAAAAAAAAAATACACACAGAGAGACCAAGTCTCAAAGGCCCCCTTCTCCTCCAAATCAGCCGAAACTCACGTCCAAGCTCTTTCAACCAAGACCTCTTCTTTCCCCCCTCTCCTCTCTCTCGTTCTCATTTCATTCTCTCTCAAAAACAACAACTAAAAACAACAGCAAAGAAAAAAGAAGAAAAAAGGTTGCATTTTGATTAGATCCCTTCATCTTTTACATCGAGATAGCCATGGCCGACGACAAAGGAGAAGAGCCGAAGCATGAGGAGAATCATGAAGAGGAGATGGACGACAACGACGACAAGATGAGCAAGAAGTACAGCTGCGCCTCTGTGGCCTCCACCGAAGCGAACGACGAGGATGAAGGAGGCGACGAGGACGACGAGGAGAAGAAGTCGATAGTGCTCGGGCCTCCTGTTGCTCTCAAGGACCAGCTTGAGCTTGATAAGGTGTGTGAATTCATTGGCTTTGTTGCATTTCCACTTTTTTGTGGGTTAATTGCTAAATAATACCTCAATATCACCTACTTTGTACTTATATACCTTATTGATTTTTCCGCATATCCTAAAGTGCAAACCGTATGGATTTTGTTTAAAATAGTGATGCATTTGATGGTCAACTGAAGAGAGCAAAGTATTAACTGTTTGTACTTTAGGGTATATAAGTGCAGATACATAAGTGCAAAGTAGGTGAAACCTTGGGGTATTGGTATTATGTAGCAATTAACCCTCTTTTTATTATATTTGGTTTGATATTTGGAAAAAAAGAAAATGTTAGCGATTTTTTTGGTTGCATTTTGGTTTTTTTTGGGGGTTTTGGTTGACAGGATGATGAGAGTCTTAGGAGGTGGAAGGAGCAACTGCTTGGGAGTGTTGATCTCAATGATGTTGGAGGTGAAATATCCATTTTAATTTTTTTTCTTAGGGGTCTAATTGTCAATATTCTCATTATACATGAAGAGATGCATTATGATATTCATCATGATCATTAACACTTTTCACATGGGCCCATTTGGTCACAATAATGCGATTTCATGAATTTGCAATTCAAGGATTTGATTTAAAGTCATAGTTTTTATTGTTTGAAAATTGAAGATTATTTGATGAAAATCAATTCAAGATGTTCTATTAGAAAAATATGAAATGAAATTCACTCTTGATGTCTAATTCATGAATCCAATACATGTGCCCAAAATGTTTTTTTTACAATATATTTGTATTGGATATATCAATTCTCAAATTGCGAGAACTTTGTTTTTTTGAAGAAAAAATCGCAAGATCTGACTCTTCGTTGTTCTCTCCAACACTTTTTTTTATATTGAGTATACGGTGTGATTCATATGAGACCTATCTTTTTCCCGTATATAGAGTTCATGCTCGCATTATGTTGATTGCATGTCTCGAACTTGTGATCTTCTTATCATGCATAAAGAAATTGGATAGGGTCAATACCACCCTAGGCTATTTGCAATTTACGTCTTTTTATTACATGATGCAAACATACTGTATAAATTGAAATTCTAAACAAAACCTGATTAAATAACATAAATTGCAATAGATAGTTAGTGAATATTGATTCTTGAATATTAGTTCCAAACTTCTAAATAGTGCCAACTAATTGAGTTTGGGTTGACTATAAAACACATATCTCCATAAGATATGTCAAAATGATTTAAACATGAACAATCACAACTCCATATCTTTGGCTTTTAATTGCCATAAATCCTTTGAATTAAATTTTTATCTTAATCCTTTGTTTTTTTTAATGTGCAATGATTCCAGAGACTCTGGAACCAGAAGTACACATCATGAGCCTTACGATCGTGAGCCCTGAACGTCCCGAAGTGGTTCTGCCGATACCCTTCATCCCAAATGCAAAGGGCTATGCTTTTGCCCTTAAAGACGGAAGCAAATACCGCCTCAAGTTCTCTTTCAACGTCTCCAACAACATCGTTTCCGGACTCAGATACACCAATACAGTGTGGAAGGCCGGCGTCAGAGGTAGACCGACATAAGCCTACATATGTGTAATATAGAATAGCTGATGTGTTCATATGAGTATTTTTCTTATTCCATCAATTATGCATGCATTCACTACTTGCTGTGTGATTTGTGTTATAATTCAGTTGAGAACAACAAAGTGATGCTGGGGACATTCAGTCCTCAGAAAGAACCATACATTTATGAACTTGAAGAAGAGACTACTCCTTCTGGTATTTTCGCAAGGGGATCCTATTCTGCTAGAACAAAGGTAAAAATTATTCTATCATAAATAAAAAATACTTTCTTTAAAGTTAAAAAATTTATTTCAAAATAAAGCTTGAGGAGAATGTGACACATTTTATTTTTCTGTTTTTATTCAGTTTGTAGATGATGATGGAAAGATCTATCTGGACATCAGTTACTTCTTCGAGATCCGAAAGGACTGGGCGTAGTGCCCTTGCATCCAGCGTATTCGAAGATTCAAGTTTGGATTCAGTACAAATGTTTTTGTCGGGAGAATCGGAATATTTCTTTCTTTCTTTCTTTCTTCTTTTTTATCTTAGCATTTTTAGATTGAATGAAGTTTCCTATGTATTTTTTTGCATGATTGCATTCCTATGATGAGATCACTGACAGTAGACTGAACCATTCATCCTCTGAGATGAATAAAATTCCATGCAGCAGTTTTTAAATCATATTATCTAAGTTATCACAGTTAATTTTGGAATTTGTTATATTCATTTTAGCTAATTTTTGCATGAGATGCTCCTGCAGGTTCTGCATTTTAGTTATCAATGAATAGACAAACGAATAAAATATTACCCACGCGCTCACACACGCTTATTACAAATGATTTTATTTTCTCTCTTCACAACAACCATTTGTTATACCCGGAAATTTCGATGCGGAATTTGAATTTTGAAAAATAATAAATCATGCACAGCGGGCGTATGCCAAATAATTAAAGAGAAACAATAAAAAAAATTCGACATTTAAAGTAAAATCCAATACAATATGCTGGTAGCAGACAATTACAATACAAATAAATGCCTTTATCCATCTCTTTTGCCCTCATAAACAACAAATGAACTCACAGCCCTTCTTCACACTTTGATCAACAAATGAACTCACAACCCTTCTTCACACTTTGATCAAACTGTTTCAGCATCTAAATGAAAGCCGGAAAAAAAATAAAGAATAAAAAAAATACATCAAGCTAAACTAGTTAGTCAGTTCTCAGTTATAGGTGATTAATAAAAAGCCCAATTATATCTGCTTAAGCTTTAATCTGTAGACGATTCAGACGCAGAGTCATCGATGGTTGAATTTGAGAGCGCTGCAGATGAACTCCCACTATCGCTATCTGAAGCCGCGGATTTATCTTCCGTTGGCTTTTTAGAATGCCAGTACATAATACTTGCTGTTAGTGTAAGCATCATCTTCTGATTCACCTGAAATTAGAAAAGGAAACGGTCATATGAAATTATTTAGTGTTTATTATATAGCCACAGATGTAAACATAAATTATAAAATGGGAGAAATTAACCTCGAGTATGTCTTCAGGAAGCAAAAAGATGGAGCATCCAAGCTTTCTTGCCACGGAGATGATATACGTGGCGTTCATCTTTTTCTCTTCATCTGGGACAATATAATATCAGGACCGCAATTATTAGTTAATCATATGGTTTTTAAAAAATAATTAGAACTGTCCTTGGATGCTAACTTAGATGCATAATACATGATATCAAAGAACCAAGAGTTAGGGTATTGGCAACACCATCCATAACTCATGAGCCAGTTGGTTGTGGCATGGATATGTGCAGGGTCGGAGGTCTCGTGTTCGAGCCCCAACACGCACGGGGTATTTCCCTCTTCCCTTTTTCTTTCTTTAATTAAATGCGCACGCCCAAGTTCGACCTTGGACGCGCTTGAGTGTGTGTCATGGGACCCCTGGGACTAGGTAGGGGTGCTCGGTAGTCAAAAAGGGGGGGGGGGGTATCGGCAACACCAAAGCAAACAGTATATACCAAATGATGTTACATATACGGTTATACCACCAATTGGCGCCGGTTAGAACCCCAAAGGGGTCACATAAAAAAAGTGTTACGGATACCAAATGGTCTAAATATCAATTGTTGCACTTCAACTTGAAAGGTTTAAAAAACCAATCTCGGAAAACCCATTACTGGCTTCATATCATCGTTGCACCCCCACTATACATAGTTCTGATGCTAAAAGTTTGCATATATGGAAAAAAACCTATTTATGAAATTGTGAAATTGCTTAATTGAAAAGCCTATTGTACTTATATAAAAGACAACCATTATGTCGAAAACAGCTTTTTCTATACCCTAATGAAATTGTGTACCTGTATGGACTTCAGTACCAAGCATCAAAATGTGGATTTTTATGCAAAACATCCATCTAAAATCTAAAATACGAGAGTTTTCTACATACATTTGAATTTCATTATATAAATTATCCAGCATTCCGGATATAAGCCAGCCACTGAAGAATTTCAGACTACGAAAGTATCCACACTCCAGCTAGATTTCTTATATTGTTTTCAGCAAATCAGGATGGTAACATTAGCAGAAACAAAACCTATTTAGGGTTTGCAGCAGAAAGCAATTGAGATTAAACAATATGATAATTATAAAATTTTGACAGAAATTACAGTTCTCTCCTTCTGTCACAAGGCTCCAATTTACAACTCGAGGCTCCACAGCACTGAGCAATTCAAGGAAAAAGATGCCATTTGATAGAGTTTTATCCTGAAAGATTAAGAAGATTATTCTCAAGCACAGTATTTAGAGTAGAACAATCTTTTGCATTTTGCAGATAAACTTCTATTATCGAAGTTTAGTACTAAGTGGATACAGCAATGCAAGCATATTAGCAGATAAATTAGTATAGTTCTTTTCTTTTCTTTCTTTTTTCAATGAAGGTTAATTCAAAGCCTGAAACAATTGTTGTCAATTGAAAGATTCATAAAATCTTTCTAAATCTCATTCTCAATTGGCAAAACACCACATATCTGAATACAACTGGACCACAAGTAAGTTATACAAAGTGGTTGCATGCTCCTGAAACGTGTAGCATAATTAGACCTAATTTAATATGAAACTATTTACTGAGGTGAAATCATCATCAGAAAATAATAAGTGAAGACTAGAAGTTAGATATTCTTCAGCTCTGCTCAAAATATGTCACAAACAAATAGTCATATATCTAATAAGAATTATAACATGTGAATATGTGATAATGCAACACATCCATCATAAAACCATGTTGAAAGGCATACCTTAAAGCTCTCCATGCGTGAGTGCTTTCCCGAATCTCTCACTTTGTTGTTAGCCCACTTCAAAATATCAGCATCTGTGATCTCCTTTTCATGAGAGTGAAATTTCAAGTTCTTTAAAAGTTGGAGGATATTGTACCGCATCAATTGCCACAAAAATGCTGGAACAAAAAAACCAGATTATTAAGAAACGAAACTAATATCTCAATGCTCCTACTCTAAGGTAATGTTCATATAAATTATTCAAAATGAAAGACTAAAAGTGCAAGAGACTTTACCTAATATCAATTTCTTATGCCCTTGCACAATATCATTACCCGCAACATTTACCAGGGAAAATTTCAGTTGTCTCCCTATTTTCACAACTTGATTACAGTTTTCGACTTTTCTGAATGGATTAATTGGAGGCTTATTTGCAGCTTTCCATGAAACACTCCCTGGAGCTATTTTGTCAATTGCCTCAAGTAGGACCCAACTAGAAAGATAGAGCCTTCATTTATCAGTCTAAAATAAATTCAACAAATACAGTACATTCAATAGCTAGGAGCTTTAGATTCAAATTACCTTGAGGAACTTAATAAAAGGAATGCTTACCCATTTCTAAGATCTTCAAATACATAATTAATATACGTTGAAACGCCAAGGCTATTGATCCATAATCGAAATGCTCTTTCTTCTCGGGAAATTAGTGCATCATCTGGATTTTCTTCCAAGAATGAGATTTTTTTCATCTGTGATGATAATCCATTCCTACACAATGAAAATAAGATGTGAAAGTACACATAAATGAGTGTCATATACACTTTTAGCTTTGGAGCTTCAAGTTATGTTTAAATTATTCCCTATAACTATTCATAAGAAAGCAAGTTAATAAATGAGCAGATAATTACATAAAGTTTCAGGTCAGATGTATTTCCCTAAAGAAATTGCTAAACTTAATTTTGGCTACTTTGTGTTAATTTATTCGGTAATATATTCAAAATAATGTATCCAAAGTTTTAATCATAAGAGCATCTAATTTAGCCTTTTCAATTAAAAAAAATGATGGAAACATTTGAGAGTCTGAGATATAAATTTTTAACCTTTTCTGAAATATATGTGCAATGAAAGCAAGATTAAGATTCGGTGACCCTTCAACAATGTCCTTAGGGGTCAAATATCTTCTGCAACCGATTCTATCTGCATGTTCAAGAACTAATCTTGCTCTTTCAAGAGGATCTGTCACAGTAGCTGCAGATTTCTTGTTACTATGTTCAGGCGCAAGAACATTTAGCAGGCAAGTGTACGCCTCCGCATCCTACAAATAGAATAGTTTCCGCTCATTATAAATAAGATTTCCATGAGTTATTATGTCGTTAGATTATAAATATATAATCCCTTAATCCTTGTCACAACATCAGAGTTTTGGTGCACCGGTTTGGAATTACCATCTTAGATGTCACTGCTCCAGAACACCAAAGTTGTGATGAGGGCGGGGGGAATACATTTTTATATTCTTGCAGTGTTCAAATTCCAAAATTTAATTGCAGACACAAACAAGCACTCAAAATATCAGGGCAGCTTAATTTAAAGAGAATATAGGCATTTCATGTAGCACACCAATTCAGAAACAGACAAAGAAACCATGGATAAAAATTTATCAAAGTCAGTTTGTCTCGGCCTCAATTTAAGAGCAGAAAAATTTCTTTTTGCTCAGAACCATAATGATAATATATATGTAGGATTAAGTTTTTTTTTTATGGAGAATAATGGCCCTAACATTTAAATCTTATACAGAGCAAATGAGAAGCAATGTCTGTTCTCTCTTTTTCTAAAAAGTTTGTCACTCTCTCTAAAAAAATCTCCCTCCATCTCAAAGCTTTTCAAATACATTGCTAAAATGACCTGCAAGCTCCCACATTTCGGTGATCCTAGACTCCTCGTACGTCCATTGTGCCAATAAAGTGCAATTTGTCTCGGCGACTGCATGAAGGCAGCAATTGTTCTTTTAGGGCAGCGTTCAGTATACTTTCACTTACATGAGGTTTAAAATCTAGCTTCTAATCTTGAGTAGATTAAAAAGTGGTATTGTAGCACAAGTATATTTATAACAGTTCTTCCTCCCCTGAAAATACAGGTGACATTTGACAACATGTATGAACATAAGCAATTGCACTACCCAGTTATTTTGCTAGGTACCATTTCTTCGATTTAGGCTATTTCTACTTGGAAAATAAATTTGCTCCCATAATGCATGCTGAAACCAAATTATGTGAACAAATACGCTGACATATTTATGAATTAATTAATAGGCGTGCCTTGACATCTGATGAGAAATTTGTTATGGTTCTCTTGAAGCCACCTTTCTTCAACTGAAAGTTCATCCACCGAAGTAATATCTTTTCTGGTGACAGACTCAAAAGCTCCTCTATATCCTGCAGATCGAAGAAATTTTAGCAAGTACGAATACAGAATGCGACTATGAGAAATCTTTTACATCACACTTTGTCCAGGTACAAAAATATCTGGAGGTTCTAACTATTTTTTCTTTAAACAAAGAACCATGACCACCTTGCTATCCCCAACCAACTCAACCAGCTGTGGAGTTTTCTTCAGGTTAACATCGGCCAGAAGTTGTATCTGAATGTGGAAAAAATATTTCAAAATACATCACAATAAACAATTTTAAGGCAATTTGAGGACAATGGAACTTCGTTGGGAAAAAGAAGTCGAAGGCGTTGGTGATTTCACTTCTCTTGAAGTGAGCCGACTGATATAAGAATAAGATAAGTTTTATTATCTTTTAATTATTCTTTTGATATATTTTTTTGTGTGAAATACTTAGTGTCATGGCTAACATTTGGAAGGTCGTGAAATTGAAGAGGCCCAGTAGAAGATTTTCATGGTGATCCAAATGAGCCGCATATAATATTAAAGAGGGGGCATAAGAAGTGAAATGTTCTCATCTATAAACAAATGGTTCTCTTGAGTTACCTTTTATTGGTATTGGTTTATGTCTTGGTCAATTTTTTTTAACTCAATTGAAGCCTAAAAGAGTATGGCATGGAATTCCCTCGCCCTAATGAGAAAAATGAACAATGAACCATCTAAGATATCCTATTTAAAAATTATGCATTTTACATATGTGGTATATGGGATCTCTCTCTAATTGTTGTGATTGGATATGTGGCTTTTTAGTTAAGCCTATGCTATTGAAATGCCACTTATATATGATGGTAGGCAAATTTGGTGCTAATTGTTAGACAAATTTGTTATGTTCAACCTATACTTCATATGACTAAGAGAGCCATGCGGTTATTTTTGTTCATTAAAATTTAGGTGATTACAAAGTTCAGTTGAACTTTAATTTGAGAATTTGGAAAATTACAGATTTATTTTTGGACTCGTTATATGAGTAAAATTCTCATGCCATCTTCTTTTTAACAAGGCCAAAATTTGAGTATGTTTGACTATGTGTTAAATTGAAGGGAAAAAAGGAATATATTTTTTTAGAAAATATTATTCTTTTGTGAGTTGAAAAATAAAGTTAACTTTTATAGAAATGCTTTTTGGATTTCCTATATGAATCTTAAAAATTCATTTTATTTTGTAACATTATGAAAAGTGGCATTTCTTGCATGACAAAATGTTTGAAAATGCATCCAACCATTTATGGAGATTGCGACAACTTTATGAAAGTTGTTAAATCTAACTTATTTAAAATAATTTCAATTTTAGTTGGATGTTCATATTTTCATTAATTTTTTTAAAAAGTTGCTCATGTTTTTATATGATTGAAAATAAAAAGTGACGTATTTTTGAAAAATCAATCTCTTTTGCTTGATTAAAAAGAGAAAATATTATGATGAGAAGATTTGAAGTTGATTGTTAGAAGCTCATGCTTCTACATTTGTTTTTCTTGACTATAACGTGAATAGTCATAAATATAAAAATTTTGAATGCTCATATTATGAGTATTTCGGTCTACTCTATATTATGATATAGAGTCAATTGAGATGTTACATGTTTCAAAATTCAAAACTAGTGGGGTTTTTCTACAAACCAAATTTTCATTATTGGCAAATAAATTAATTTATTGAGAAATATTTTGGTCCGATTTTGTTGATTACTTTACCAAAATTTATTCTTATTTTGGTAGCATTGTAACGACTGTAATTTTCATATACCGAATAAAAGCTTTTTACAATTATTTAGAGTCAGTAATTATTTTCTAAGTTGTTTTGATAGAAAAGTTTGGAAAAATGTTGTTGTGAGTTTATAAACGATTAATATAATTTTTGGGAGAAAGAAAAGAATTTACATACTATTTTTAATATTTCCTAAGATTTATTTAGAAAAGGGAAGTTTGAAGAAAAATAATTATCTTGAGAAGAAAAGGGTTGGAAATGATAAAATATTTATTTAGAATTTTCCGGGACATTTTTCATAACTTTCCGATAATTAAAAGTATTTTTAATTTAATTTTAGAAAGAAAAATCGAATTTAAAAACTGTTTTAAAAAACAAAAAAGGATTTTTTTTAAAATCGAGCCCAGACCTAAGCCTGTGGGCCCAGACCCGGGCCCGCTACAGCAGCAGCTGCAGTTGCTTCCGCCGCGTGGACCCCACGCGCCTGCACACACAGGCGTGTGCAACCACGTGGGCGGCTTGCGCCCACGTGCGCCGTTCGATCTCGATCGCGGACCGTTCGATCACGAGATCGAACAGCCACGGCGAACGCGGAGGGCAGCAGCGCGGCAATCATGGCGGCGGCCGGCTCCAGGGTTGGCTCGGGGATTAGGGTTTTAAAACCCTATAAATAGCTCCCATTATTTTTGGTTTTTCTCCCATTCTACTCGTCACAAAAATCCAAAAAAAATATTTGCTTCTTTGTCTCTTCGATGCTGACGCAAAGGTGCTGCTCTATCAACCAGCAAAAATCCGAGGAGGAAGGTACTCGGATTTTCGTACAACTTGACGTATACCGACATCCCTTTAAGGTAGGATCTCTCATCTATCTCCTTTGCCCTCATCACCTTCTCTGAACATATTCATCTTAATTGTCTCTTCTATTTTCTCAACTTTAACACGAACTTTATTTATTGTTATTTGTTATATCTAGTATAATATGGAAGAACCCGAAGAATGTTTTTACTTCGACTTGTAGTTTGGATTTTACATATGATAGAACCTTACACTTTTAGAGCCGGGATAATGACCTATCCTAACCCTTTTTAATGTTGGACTCTCAAATGCAAACACGCCGTTGTCCGTTGTGCTGCCCGTTTTCTTATTAACATAACGCCAGTTTACAGCCGAAATGCTACTGAAATCTAAATAAATGTTCTATCACCCTTTCCAATATTAGACTCGCGAACTCTGTCACGCCGTTATGCTGCCCATTTGTAAAATGATAAAACCCTAGATATAAGCTGAATATGGCTGAAATTGTAAATGAACATTTTATCACTAAAATATCCTAAATGTACGTAACAAACGTTTTCCCTTAAAACACCCTAGAGTTTTATAACTTCGTATGGACACATAACTACCGTAAGTTTTCCCGTTTCCGCATAAATTTCATCACCGGAAGTCCTTACCATGTCTTATTACTGAATTTGTGTTATTACGACCTATTTTGCATCATATAATTTTTTCCCGAATATTTACTCGTTATTTTATTGGAATTTTGCAAGTTAATATCGGTTTGCTTACTTTTGAAAATACTGGATACACGATCAATACTTGATCCATGCTATCATTAGCTCTTATTATTGAGAACTCATAGCCACGGTTAACAAACATATTGATATGGGATTTAAGATAGTTCGAAGAAGGAAATCGAGATTGCGTGTATCGGGAATGCTTTCATATTGACTTGTCAACTTATCATGTTTAATGATCGTGTTCAATGGCCGTGTTTAATGACCGTGTGTCGTTCCGTCGACTGTTAAAATGGAATACTCTCCAATACACGAAGTTCTCTTTTGTTACCTGAACTCTTAAACCAAAACATTGCAAAACATCTTAAATGACATGATACACTTGAATAAACTTACATGCAATTGTTGAGTGTTTTTCATCACCTTATTGAGATAAGAATGCGCACGCTTATCAGGTATATACAGATTCTCCTTGCCTAGGCTAGACTGTAGTTTATTAATTGTGCGGATCCAAATCTCCGGCAGACGCGAAACTGCCGTTAATTATCTCTCGCTTTTGGAGCGAGAGAACCTCCGATTAACGGGTCAAATTGATCCTGCAAACTCAATGTGCAATGTACGATATGCGTGTTGTATTTTGAAAACAATGCAAAAAGGCGTGTTCATTTCATTTTTTATTTATTTTGTAAATATTTACAAGAAAGACTTTAAAAACAAAATAAAATTTTGGTAAACATTTTTCTATTTTTCTTTATTTTTCTTTTAAAAAAAAGTGTAGAAGTGCGGCGCAAGCACGCAACGCCGTGCGTGCGGATGTGCGTGCATGCGCGTGTGAGCACATGCGCGCGCATGTGCGTGCGCTGCGCATGCGCGCGTAGTGCTTGCGCACGCACGGCGTTCGAAGAGGGCCAAAAGGTCCGTTTTGGGGCCGAAACCCTGGTTTAGAGCTCCAAGGGGTGTTCTTCTCTTCTTTGGTCGAGAGAGTCTCTCTTAATTCTTCAAAATTTAGATTTTAGATTTTGAATTGACCAAAGGGGTCTCTTTTCACTCGCACAAATCTTGGATCTTGCCAAAAATGGAGTTTTGGAGATGTGTTCTCCTTCTTCCTTTCTCAAATTGAATTTTGAGGAAAAAGAAAATGGGTAAAAATCTTTCCTTTCGAGGATTTGATGAAGTAATCACTCTCTTTTTAATGGGGTTTATGGCTAAAATCTAATTAGTTTTTAAAAATGAGAGCTTAAGCTCTTGATTTAATTTAAAAGGGAAGAAGATGAAGAGCAACAGAGAAGATGGAGCTCTTAGACTTTACAAAATGGCTTATTTGCCCATTCCATACCCATGTACTCATTTATTTTTGCACATGAGTCATGAGTTTTACATAATTTTGGTTTTTTGCCCATTTAATTTATAATTTAACATTTATTTGCATATAAAAGCTGTTTATTACAAAAAAAATCTGTCTTCTTCGATGGTCGGCCAACTTCGCTTCGGCTTGAGACGGTTTGGGCGTGGGCCCAATTCCATAGGGTCGGACCCGGTGTTCCCTTATAAAAAAAGAGAGAAAATAAACGAAACTCTCACATGTTTAACACGTGAGCACTCACCTCCGGATTTAAGGAGTAAATCCTATAATATGGCCTCTACGTATTGAACAAATGAACGCTCACATGCAAAGCATGTGAGTGCTGAATTCAGATAAAATTAAAATCCATACGGGCCCCACGTGTTAAACACGTGAGCGCTCATGAGCAAAGCATGCGAGAGCTGCTGCCATATATATATGACAACCCTCACGTGAAAACCACGTGAGCGCATCAGTTTGAAGCGCTAGCTTCATATAGAAATTAAATTCTATTTGGGAAATATTTTCCTCTGATCTTTCTAATACTATAAAGATTTTCTCTGTTAAACAGAGACTTTAGATTCAAAAAATCCAACGGTGATTATAATATCACCGACCAAATTAGAAGATAGAATAGAACTCTTAGTTAGGAAAATATTTTTCTAACCTTGCTAAAATGAACAGAAAATATTTTCTGTTAAACAAAATTCTCCGGATTTTAGATCCAACGGTGGATATAATTCCCGGAGTGATCTTTGGGAATAATTAGTCAATCGAGATTTCTCAATGAAGAATTCTCTCAAACTAATTAATATTTTTCCTTTCCTATATAAAAGATCCGAGACTTCAAGTCTCATGGGAGACACACCTAGGAAGATAGAAAAGAAGAGAGACCAGACCCCCATAAGCTTCTGCAACAGAGAATTTAATTCTTTTCGAAGAAAGATCATCTTCCTCCTTCCAAAACCCTAGGTAAAGAAAATATAGAGATAAAAGAATCTCCTTTACCTATCATATACATATCTAAGGGTTTAACCCTTTAAAAAAACTTAGTTCTTTCTCGGGATCTGAGATCTATAAGACATCTCCCATAAAAAAAGAATTTAATTCTCATCGGGAAGATCTTGTTATTCTGACTCAAGATCCAGAGGAAAACAATATTGTTTTACCACTCCATATGAATAAAAGAAAAGAACATGAAAGAAAGAAAGAAAAAGATGGAATTTATATTTCAGAAACTTAGTTCCTTCAAGATATATTTTTATCTAAAAATAGAATTTTTTTTCTTCTAAAAATAGATTTTTTTATCCCACTAAGAACTTAGTTCTCACATAAAAAAGAACTTAGTTTTTGCAGTTGATCTCTGCATGAGTATGGTAAAGTCTCATATGAAAGACACACGAACACCCTAGAAAACAAAGACTCGCGTTAAAGACACGTGAAAACTCAAAAAAATAATGACTCGCGTGAAAAACACGTGAGCACTCAAAAGGAAAACATGAATAAGCGCCTCATGTGATGTTCACGTGAGCGCCCCAAAAGAAACTATCCGAGACTTAAAATCTCACGTAAAAAGCACGTGAGCACTGGGAAGAAAAGCAAACAGAAGTGCGTTACGTGATATCCACGTAAGCGCTTGAAGTTAAAACGAAAGTGCGCATCACGTGAAAAGCACGTGAGTGCCTGAAGCTAAACAAAGAATGTGCATCATGTGATATCTACGTGAGCGCCGTATGAATGAGTGCTTAGCACTACTCACGTGAAAGGCACGTGAATACCAAGAGGAATAACTACTGACATGATAGCACATGAGTGTCAAAGAAACCAAAGTACTCATGTGATATTCATGTGAACACTGAAGCGGGAAGAATATTATATTATATGCCGAAGCTTTAAATTTTAGGCCCAGTGCTTAGCACTGTTGGGTTATGTAAAACCCAAAACAAAATGTATGGCCTATTGCTTAGCACTACCGGATAGCATAAAAGCCGATCATTCAGACCAAAATGGGTTAATATCTTAGAAATTAAAAACTTCTCTAATTATAAGAGTCCATATACTTGCTACATTTAAGTTGATCTTAGTCTAATACATGACAACAAACAGTCCTTAAATAAAAAAATATTCTCTGAACTGACGGAACATATGACCTAGGTTCAAACCCCAGTTTTATATATACGGATTTGGACTAATCCGTGCCTTACGGACGACGGCAAAAACTAGTCTTCATATACAATCCACGGGCAACCCCAAAATAAACAATATAATGTGACATGAAGTAATTTGTCTAGAGCAGCTGAAAGTTATCGTAATGCGATGACGTAATTAACTGAAGGGGCTTGCGTCTGTAGGGATGAGCGTCCCCACAATCAAAAACCCCTCAAAGAAGGAAAATCTGATAAGTCACACTATATCGGTCGTATCCATCCAAACCTCCGATATACGGTGCCATAAATCAACTTGGCATTTTAGGAGAGGTGGATGGATATATTCTAAATAGTATCTGTCCCCAAATTCAAACAAGACGTTCTATCCCAGTTCGTCTCTGTTTTCGGTGGTAAACAACCGGGTTAGTCGAACCCGGATCCACTTGGGCTTTGACTTTGACCCGTTGACTTTGACCTTCAAATTTTGATTTTTAATTTTGGCAAGTGTAAAGTTTGACCCCAACAGCTACAACACCACACTTCTTATCATAACTTATTTTACCTAAGTTGTTATGCATGAGTACATGGACACTGGACATGGGGTGTAAATAGAATGACCCGGTTTGGAAAGAAAGTGTGTTTTCCATATCTTGTTGGTTCTGTGTGCTAGCTGATAACTGATAACTTAACTTTAAACACATATTTACACGGGGATTGGTAGTTTGGATAGTAAGATCGTAAGACGTGTCTCGAGAGTTCTTTTACTATTGACTCGTTTAATGACCGTGTTTAATGATCGTGTAAAATGAATGTGTGTCGTTGTTTCGTCGGCTGTTAAAACGAAATACTCTCGAAATGCATATACCCTTACGAAACCAAACTAAAATACAGAAAGTAGTATTAGCTGACACATACCCACACTTTTATCTATATAATTATGTGACACACTATACTTATAGTTCTAATTGTCTCATACTATACTTTAGTTCACCCTTGTTCCCATTTAAACCAACCTCCATGAGAATCCCACTCGACTTTATCTCGCTGACGGATAATTCTCTCTTTCCCTCTCCCGAAATGCCCGTTAAAGCTGGAAGAAGGCTTGGCTGAAGTCGAAACTACGGAAGAAGACTACGCTTAACTCTCGACTTACGATTATGACTTTTGTTTTCTTGTTTCCTTTTCTTTCGCCCACCTGTTTAGAGCTTGCTTTATTGATATAATAAAACTTTGGTGTTGGTCTTAGCTTGTAATAAATATTGGTCAATGAAATAAAAATGTTTTCTTTTACTTGTTTTTGTATATTCCTGCATACTATACGCTTAGCGTAACTGTATCGGATAGAGTATTTATTTGGTATAGCTACATTGCTGGCCTTGTCGCATCCCCGCTCCCGTATCTTGGAAAGTTGGGACATGACAAGTATTTTTTTGATACCGACAATGAAAGCATGATTGCCAATAGTTGTGTATTAATTATGAGTAAAAAGAAATTTTACTTGTTGGATATTGAAAAACCAACATTGTTCTGTTCTTATGAAGGACAACGAATTGTTTTGATATAAACTAGTAAAATGCTAGTCGACTATGTTGTGTGATTATCCCATTTCAAGGAAATGTTTGTATTACCCAAATTAATACATTGTAGTAGCACTTTTACAAATAGCAAGTACAAAACCGTTAATTACAACGGTATATCTAAACCGATTGATATACTATTATGAGCTCATATTTGAGGGTACGTACCATACTTGTTTATATAAAGATTAAATGATAATCTTGCTCCAATTAGAGACAATTTTAAGGTTTGGATTACATCAAGGGGGATTGGACTTAAGCCCAATAATAATATACTGCTTATGAGGATACCCAATCCGGGGACCAGAGATCTTGAGAACTGGGTTCAATGGAAAAAACGAATCATTGAGTAAGTCAGAGTTGAGATGCACCAATTTCAAGCTTACATTCGCAGTCCATCCCTATAGTGTAGGTACATCTATCCGGTAACGATTGAGAGTTGAGTTAAACTCTTAATGAAATCCGTATATTTTATAAACGGGGTGCAAAATATTCCAGGAGTACTCTTGACGGATTTCAGCTATATGAGTCTGAGAGTGGGGCCACGCTCTTAAAAGAATATGGACTTGTTCTCTGAAACAACTCATGAAAACCAGGAATAAACATAAGACCGAAACGTGCCGGCTTAAGGGCTCGATTAGACACCTGAAATGCTATGTGCACGACATGATGTTTCATTTCCTATAAGCGGTTATAGTTCAAGATTAGGTCCACTATGACTCTAGAGTGAAAGTTGAGATGTGCTAAGTGAAAAGTTCAATGCATGACACACCTTCACGATGCATAGTAGTCCATCTCTACCCATCATTATAATTTTTCATACTTTCCATATTATTGTTACTTTATTATTTGCGTAATTTATCATTTTGTTTTTATTAGTTGTGACGTGCTAAGTGAAAAGTTCAATGCATGACACACCTTCACGATGCATAGTAGTCCATCTCTATCCATCATTATGATTTTTCATACTTTCCATATTATTGATACTTTATTATATGCGTAATTTATCATTTTTTGTTTTTATTAAAATTAGTGGTGGGTTGTTGGAAATTTTAATAAAATAATTCCCAAGAATAATGATATTTTGTTGTACATAATTAAAGTATGGATTTTTAAGGTTTATAGCATAATATTCTTAACCATAAATCCTTTGTCATGGATATTTAATCTATGTTTTATTGGGTTTAATATTTGGGCCATTATTTGAGTAATTAAATGTTTAATTTTGACCATATAGTAATAGCCTTTTGACTATGCATGAATGTTGATATTAAATGGGTTTATGATAGCCATTTAATGGACCATTTTAACTGATTTATTAGTATCACGGATGATACTAGTAATTGGTGTTTATTGAGGCTATTATTGGTCACTTTATTTGGGCCATTATTCTCCTATTATTTCCTGGACATATGTTACAATTTAAACCCCTATATATTACATATGTTTCTATCTCATTTCAAAAACATATATGACATTTTTTTCATATAATATATTGTTCATAAATACGAGTAGAGAAAAGGTGTGGGCAGAGTTCTTGCTCTTTACTCTGTGCAGGAATGGAGAGTGAAACTGTGAGGTTCGTTGGCTGTTGTATCTTAGGGGTAATGCGTCGAGACCCGCTGCATCGGTGGAGAACCACTAGCTTCTCACCGTGGCGGCACGAATTGCCTTAAAGAAAGCGAGATACCCGTGCCTCAGCCGACGATATCTCCGACCTCAATTTTTATTTATTTTTGCTTTTTCTCATTATGTTAATTTTATTGCGTGCTTTACAATTTGATTTAATTTTGGTTCCATTGTATACCATCCAGGAACAACAAATTATCATTCAAAAACTTCCAAGGATAAACACATGGAAACAGCAAGGATATATAGTGCTGAGTTTAAATTAAGAGGTCTTGAAAATAGCAAAACATACCTTCACCATTTGAGATATCAACCCAAGCACAAGATGAGGCTGAAAGCGAAAACCAGTATCAACATTAGTCTTGACAATGGTGAGGTACTTATTTACATATATAACAAGTTCAAAACCAAATAGAGAAAAATAATCAGTTAAATCCTAGTACAAAATTGTCATCATCTATTGGAAAGATAGTGTGCGCCTTCGATATTCTATCAATGACATGGTATAAGAGCGTTGATATGCAACTTCATTGACAAACATGTGTGTGACATGTTGAGTAACATTGGTACACAAAGTAGGTATTGCTACTTTAACAGAGAAGTGACTAAAGCAGGAAAGATCATAAAAGAAATGAAATTGCAGGATAAAATTTCTCTTTTCAAAGTAATCATGATCAAGCATTTTGATGTTACTCTGGTGTAGGTCTTCAGTAATAAAAGAAACAGAACAATAATTTATTTCAAAAGTTCATTATAAACTCAACTTTTGAAAGCACAATGGTCAGGTCAAAATGTCTTATTAAAAATAGGCAGGCCTGACTAGGCAACACATGAATATTAACCATAAGAGTTTAGAATCATCAAGCAAAAACAAAATTTACACCTCTACCACACTTACACATCCAAGCACCTTTTATAATATATCTAGATATGCCATTTACTCAAAATTTACAGAGAAGGTCCATGTCACTATCTTCAGAAGTTTTTTCATGAATGTAATGCAAAGCAAGTAGAGCCAGCAAGCTAATCATAAGTTAAACATTCAACTATGAAACATAACCCACATAACAAATATTGAAAAAAGATCCATAAAAGGCTATACTCACTCTGCCCTCAGCGAGGTCCTGTGTCCCTATATTAACCACAGTACACCCAATGGCCTTAGCAGAATTGAGGCACAACGTATGATTCTCATTCTTCTCCCACAAGTTCATCGCTCTCTTGGTATTGATTGCTCGCTCGTCAATCGTCCCCGGGGCAGCCACATTGATAAGTTTGCTTCATATAACAAGACGTCAATCAGAGACAAAGCTAGAGAATTTCTCCTTGTATAGCATGCAAAACGTGGAACTTGCACAAAAAATGCAATCAATTGTAAAGATCTTACCCATAAATATATTTATGTTCGGAACATTACTTTATATGATAGTGCACCATAACAATATTATGATTGTCAATAGATCGAAAAACCAAACTATTTGAGCAATTGCCAACACATGCCTACACCTAAAAAAATATTCTAACAATTACATTACCCGATTATAAACCAAAATCATAGAAATATGAAACTTAACAAGCTCACCATAAGAGAACACCGCCCTTCGTGATCTCAAACAAATCGTCGGTAGCGGGATCAATAGGCAGATACTTCTTCAAAAACCCATCACCTCCCAAATAACTATTAATATGGGTAACATAAGCAGCCTTCTCCGATTCACTAATAGTGTGCAAAAGCATCGTCGTCGTCGCCTTCAAAAAATCAGACGACGTCGATCTCTTCCCCCCACCAACTCTCCCTTGCGTCTTCAAATAGACCTTCACCAATGGAAAAACCGTAAATATACAGAAAACCAAAAAAGAAGCAAAATTTGAATAAGATGAAGAATCAAACCCTAAGAAAGAGCTCAAAATCGAGGGGCTCGTCCAGATCGGGGAAAGCGGTGATGTCCTCTTCAGCGATCTTCAATTTGGCCATATGGGCCTTAAGATCTTTGAGCTTAAGCTGGGATCTTCCATTTGGGTCACTTGCTAATGCCATGAACTGATCAAAAAATAGGTATTTTTTAGCAAATTGAAGTAACAAAATGGGGGGGGGGGGGCTAGATGGGTACCTGAGATTTGAGCTGGCGGAGATCTACTTGAGTGAACTGATTCTGGAGCCAGGGATCCGAGACGAGAACGCCAACAAACGACGACATTGTGATTCTAGAGAGAGAAAGAGAGAGTTGAAGAGTGAGATTGATGAAGAAATGAGCTGTGAGATCGTGGAGTAGTTAGCTGAGAGATCACTGTTTTGAGGGTTCCACAGTCTCCACTTTGTTAAAGTAGCGAGCTTTGATGATGGTGGTGATGGTGATGGTGATGGTAACGGGAAAAAAGTTAGATTTGTGTCAGGATTCAAATTTGGAAATAATCCGTTACTTAAATGAAAGCTTATCACAAGATCAGAAGTTACCTTTTTACCCTCCTAACAATATTTAATTTACGCTTTTAAACCGCTTCCTGCTTCTTAAATTGCACCCCCCCATCAATTAGCTCTTCTTTGTCCCGCCGCCGCCGCCGCCGCCGCCGCCCCTTCTAACCATCCTTCTTCCTTTCTCCCTCCTCTTGGTTAGCAACATCAACCTCTCCTTCCACCTCAATTCCATCTTCAATCACACCTTACAAGTTTTCACCCGCTTCAAATGCAACTTTTGTCGATTCCTTGCGTCAGACGCTGAGGATTTCGTCGACCTCTGTTGTGAAGAGCCCTCACCCCCAATTAGCTCTTCTTTGTGCCGCTGCCGCCGTCCCTTCTAACCATCCTTCTTCCCTTCTCCCTCCTCTTCGTTTGCAACATCAACCTCTCCTTCCACCTCAATTCCATTTTCAATCACACCTTACAAGTTTTCACCCGCTTCAAATTCAACTTTTGTCGATTCCTTGCGTCAGACGCTGAGGATTTCGTCGACCTCTGTTGTGAAGAGCCCCGACCCCCAATTAGCTCTTCTTTGTGCCACTGCCGCCGCCCCTTCTAACCATCCTTCTTCCCTTCTCCCTCCTCTTCGTTTGCAACATCAACCTCTCCTTCCACCTCAATTCCATTTTCAATCACACCTTACAAGTTTTCACCCGCTTCAAATGCAACTTTTGTCGATTCCTTGCGTCAGACGCTGAGGATTTCGTCGACCTCTGTTGTGAAGATGGAGGAGAAGTTGAGGGTAATTAAAATCCTTGGCTAAGTTAACTTAATTTGGAGGATTTGGGAGAGGTTTTTCAAAATAGAAAGATTGGGCTTTTCTCTAGAAAGCATAGAATTGGAGGGCCAATATCAAAAAGCCCTATTCAAATCTGAATTTTTCTCTCTCTTCCCACACCCGGTGAGATTCTATCAACGCATGATAAAGTGTTTTCCCTACCGCAATCTAGTGCTTTGTAATATTACGACTCATGTGAACCTGACGCGACCTGTATCGTGCCAAGATGTTACCTTCCGTTGATCTGCTGATGGCGGCGATGGGTGGCTGAGATTGGATCTGGAGGCTGTCGCTCCTGAAGCGTGTGGATCTCAATGGGTTTCAGTTTGTGGTCGCCGAGCTACCTGCAAGGAAGTCTCGGGGTGGTTGTACCACTGAGGACCCTCCGACGATCAAGTTAGAATAGAGATCCGAGCAGAGTAACGGCTATTCACCTCTGAAACACGGAGACGAGACCGCGCAGGTCCGTCTTGCCTGAATTTCGGGGCAGATGCTAATTGGTGCTATCCGTCCACCTCTCCGAAGATGCCAAGTTGATTTATGGCACTATGTATCAAAGGTTTAAATGGATGCGGCCGATGTAGCAGACTTCGTCAAATTCCCCCTCGTTGATGAAGGTTTTTTTTATTATGGGGACGCTCTTCCCTGCAGGCGCAAGCCCCTACAGTTAATTACGCTACCGCATCGCGGTAACAACTTTTTCCTTCTCCAGATGGTCACTTCGTGTCGTGGGTGTTTGTTTTGTTTTTGGTTGCCCGTGGATTGTATACGGAGACTAGTTTATGTTGTCGCCCATAGGGCGTGGATTAGTCCAAATCCGTATTTTCTTCGATTTGGGTTTTGGTTTGGGTTTAAGGATACGTTAGTCTCATTTGAGACTAAGATCCATTTAAACGTTTGTTAAGGATACGTTAGTCTAATTTTAGACTAAGATCAACTTAACAGGATCATTTAGATCCAACAAAAGTGCATTTGAACTCTATTGTTTAGTTTAGAGACATTGCGGCCGATTACCAGTTTAAGGACATGGTGGTCCATTGCCAGTTTAGAGACATGGTGGTCCAAGGTTAAGGACATCATAGTCCGTGGGTTTAAAGGGACCCCACAGTCTGAGGTTAAGGACATCGTAGTCCGTGGGTTTAAAGGGACCCTATAGTCCGAGGTTAAGGACATCGTAGTCCATGGGTTTAAGGACCCCACAGTCCAGTTTAAAGACATCATAGTCTGTAGAATGTATAGCCGTCGGGACCCGTCACCTCTCTGAAGACGTTGAACGATTACAACGACAAATATTAGAGAAGTTCAGAGATGTACCTTTAAACCAATTTTGGTTGAGAGATTTATAGTCCAATTTGGGACTAAAGTTTGTTGAGTATATGGGCTCAGTTGATATGAGTTGAGAACTTACGGCCAATCTTGGGCTAAGTCCATGTTCATATCATAATATTGCAATTCATACGCCCCACTTTTATGCATTTTATAAGTAAACATGTACTTTTGATGCACGTTTATTGCATGATACAGGATACAGGCTCTTGGAACGAAGACAGTGAGAAAAGACAGAAGATGATACAAAAGAGAGACTTTTTGACCAACAAGAAGATGGATCCGAGTCACGAAGAACAGGTTACAATTGTATGAAGCAGTGCGGTCCGAAATGTCAAAGTGAACGGTCAAAAGCTCCTTACAAGTTTTCACTGAAGATCTGGAAAAGACCAAGAAGCCAAACAGAGAAATGGGTTGCACAAAAGTCAAGACCAGACAACAACAGAGGAACCCAGGAAAATTGGTGGAATGAACCCACCAAAGGGCCGCGGAACCGCGGCCAAACCTAGCCTGGCGCCGCGGTTCCGCGGCCGTATAGTGTCCTTGTCGGCACCGACTTCTTGTGTCGGTGCGACGGTGCGGGCGTTGGGATTTTTAGGGAGCAAATCTGTAATTGCACCTCTGTGAGAGTCTGTAACCCTACCTTCACTGGTTGCTTATAAATTGTACTCAAAATCTGTAAAATGTTATGCCTCTTTTTAATCAATAAAATCAGAATTGTTCAGAGATCAAGAGCATCATTTTGTAAGTGTTCTTTCTTTTCATGCCTTAGTGTTAGTTCTTTTCTTGCCCTAGCTAATATACTTATTGCAGTAGAGTAATCTTAATACTTGCCTTAGTTAACTAGTATAGTTTCTTTCAATTTGCAGTAAATAATAATTCAAGATTTGAACAAAACATTTTAAAACATAACAACAAAAATGTCATTTTTCGAAAATTCCCTAATGAACGAGTAAAACCCTCGCTTGTTAGGGTTAGGAACAAGGTAAGGAGTGAGAGATGAACCTCCTTCAATGCCAACACATTTTCAAACCTAGAACTTCATGCACGCATGCATGATCCGCCCCCTACGGCACCCTACCTATGAGGTAACGGTGAACCGTAGTATAAAAGGCCGGACATACATGACGTCCATGAAGATTGTAGCAATTAATAGGAAAGGACGGACAAGGATCTAGAGGAAGAAACTTCGTTTCTTCCCAATCATCCTAATCCCCTTTGCTAGTAATTGTTGTGATTTCTAAAAAGCTTTAATCAAAAGGCATTGAAAGAGGTGACAATATCGATCTTATCAACCCTACCTTATACCTAACCCTAACAAGTTCTTTAATATCATATTAATTAGTTTTAAATCAATCGACAAAAAAACCAAACCACCATCGGAATCAACTCGTGATAACACAAAAACAGAAAGTTACACATCTCTGCGGATCGACCCGTACTCACCGGCTAGCTGCAAAGCGACGCCGTTTCTGATTACGGTAAATACAATTTTTGGATTAATCAAATGGCACATAAAATGCAGTTTGAAAGGGATTTTTCCCCTGTTTTCGCACACGAAGTATACGGTAGATATTTCGCACATGAAATCGAACAAAGGGGCTGGAATTTCCTGCTCTATAATCACTCATCTGCGTTTGCCCTACCTAACCTAGTTGCCATATTTTACGAATCAATGAAAGATAATAGCCTTGACAACTTAGGTTACATTAAACTAAATTGGGGAAATCGTGAAATTCACATCGATAGGGACATGATACACGAGGTTACACTCATACCACGCGTACCCGCACATGACCACCCATTGCACTTTGAAGATTATATGCCCTTGATGGGGAATGACTGTGCACGGGAGCCGCGTAAGGGTATCCAAGCACGGACCCTTTTCGTGAACGTTTTAACTGTGTGCCGGTGGGCACAAAACAATATCTTTGGTAGTTCCCACAACACGACTTTTTTCACCCCTTCATTACATGTCGTACACAAACTGATGATGAAAAATCCAAGGTTCGACATGTGCACGGTTTTGCTCCAATCTATAGGTACGGGGAAACGAGGTACCGTATACCCATGTCCCATGCTTGTTACCCAACTCTGCCGTTATTTCCTCCCCGTCGAGGAATTTGACTCATACATGATAGACGGTGTCCCGGTTCGACCACTTGTAGAGGGCGTCACGTCGTCTTACTCTAGACTCACTGATATTTGGACACAAACGGAACCGGCAGAAAATGTACCTGCACACACCCCTAGCTCGAGCTCGACTTCGAGCGGGGAAGAACTAACTCCCCAGGAGCATGCGCGATTGATGCGGAGAACAGTGAGAAGAATCGACTCTTTGAGGGATGAGTTTCGGGCAACTGCACGAGATCACGACCGTCGGTTGACGGAAATTGAGAGGGGAATCCAAACACTTTTGGCTAGAGGGGAACGATCACGTTCACGCTCACGAGCGCGACGTGGGGCCGGGCAGTGAGGGCACTGCTTTGCTCAAGTTTGGGGGAGAGGGTAATGTATATAGTTATCTTTTGCATTGCATATTGTATATATTTTTCTCTTCCTTTTGCATATTTAATTTCTGCATTGCATCTTTATATAAAAAATCATAAAAATTTGAAAATTCGAAAAATAAAAAAATTAGGAAACTGAAAAACCCATAAAAATTGAAAAAGAAAAAAAAATTCAAAAATTATAAAAATTATTGTATTCAATTTTGGTTAATTGACTTGAGTTTGATAAAAAGGATAACTGGCTAGGAACAACTAGATCTTAGACTTAGCAAATTAAAAACCCTAAAAATAACATTTCTTAGAGGTTAACGGTAGAGAATATATGTCTTTGTAGGTTATTTAGGAATAGACAAATTTTTGGTTCACTTCTTGGGCTAAGCCAAAATGAGGGAAGAGTATTAATATTCTTATTAGAGTATAAGTTCGAAAAATAGTTCCTAACTTAAGTTTAGATTCTGAAAATGTATACCCTACAAAATGCACAATCACGCACCTTGAAACTTGGATTAGTAGAAGAGACCTTGAAATGCTCTTGTCTAAAGTCCTTAGTACAATGGAAAAAAAAGAGTGAATAAAAAAAAATGGACACTGGTTTTTGTGATTACTTAGGGCTAGAAAATTATTTAGCGAGGGTATTTCATCACCTAGTGCCTTAGACCAACTGGTTTGGGAGTCACTGCTAAAAGCCTTGGGTGTTGCAAAACTAGGAAATACGCTTTAAAGTGCTAACGCATCTTGTAATCGGCTGTTGGTACCTCAAGAAGTATTAACAGTCGCATGAAGGATGTGTAAGCGAAAGTTAAGAAAAATTCACAAAGTGCTTTGGACAATGGACGAGAGTACGATTGCTTGATTTGAATTTCCAAGTGTAGGGGTGACAATTACACACACGTGGGGATATGTGATTAGAGTTTAGATAAGAGAAAGGAATGAAGAATAAAACTTGTATCTTTAATAGAGTTGATAGAAATTCCTAAGTGGAGATGAAACTCTAGAAGAAAACCTTAAGAAATGCTGAATTCTAAGTAATTCTATAGAACATGTACAATCTTAAGTTACATAATAAGGAAGTGTGAAGAATATGGGTGGATAATTTGCGGGGCAACGATAATAGACTTCCTTGTTAGAAAACCTAATTGGAGAGCAAAAGTCGAAAAACCAAATTGATAGGATTTTGTGGGTGTAATCCGCTGAAAACCCTCAGGAGACAACACTCCTCCTACTAGGGACATCTAGAGGTTTAAAGGCTTGTTGCACATGCTCAGTGCAATCACGTTTCCCTGCGAAAGTGCGGCTAGGTTAGAATAAAATAATAAGTTTGCTCGAGGACGAGCAAAAGATAAGTTTGGGGGTATTTGTTCATATCATAATATTGCAATTCATACGCCCCACTTTTATGCATTTTATAAGTAAACATGTACTTTTGACGCACGTTTATTGCATGATACAGGATACAGGCTCTTGGAACGAAGACAGTGAGAAAAGACAGAAGATGATACAAAAGAGAGACTTTTTGACCAACAAGAAGATGGATCCGAGTCACGAAGAACATGTTACAATTGTATGAAGCAGTGCGGTCCGAAATGTCAAAGTGAACGGTCAAAAGCTCCTTACAAGTTTTCACTGAAGATCTGGAAAAGACCAAGAAGCCAAACAGAGAAATGGGTTGCACAAAAGTCAAGACCAGACAACAACAGAGGAACCCAGGAAAATTGGTGGAATGAACCCACCAAAGGGCCGCGGAACCGCGGCCAAACCTAGCCTGGCGCCGCGGTTCCGCGGCCGTATAGTGTCCTTGTCGGCACCGACTTCTTGTGTCGGTGCGACGGTGCGGGTGTTGGGATTTTTAGGGGGCAAATCTGTAATTGCACCTCTGCGAGAGTCTGTAACCCTAACTTCACTGGTTGCTTATAAATTGTACTCAAAATCTGTAAAATGTTATGCCTCTTTTTAATTAATAAAATCAGAATTGTTCAGAGATCAAGAGCATCATTTTGTAAGTGTTCTTTCTTTTCATGCCTTAGTGTTAGTTCTTTTCTTGCCCTAGCTAATATACTTATTGCAGTAGAGTAATCTTAATACTTGCCTTAGTTAACTAGTATAGTTTCTTTCAATTTGCAGTAAATAATAATTCAAGATCTGAACAAAACATTTTAAAACATAACAACAAAAATGTCATTTTTCCAAAATTCCCTAATGAGCGAGTAAAACCCTCGCTTGTTAGGGTTAGGAACAAGGTAAGGAGTGAGAGATGAATATCTCTCACCTCCTTCAATGCCAACACATTTTCAAAACTAGAACTTCATGCACGCATGCATGATCCGCCCCCTACGGCACCCTACCTACGAGGTAACGGTGAACCGTAGTATAAAAGGCCGGACATACATGACGTCCATGAAGATTGTAGCAATTAATAGGAAAGGACGGACAAGGATCTAGAGGAAGAAACTTCGTTTCTTCCCAATCATCCTAATCCCCTTTGCTAGTAATTGTTGTGATTTCTAAAAAGCTTTAATCAAAAGGTATTGAAAGAGGTGACAATATCGATCTTATCAACCCTACCTTAGACCTAACCCTAACAAGTTCTTTAATATCATATTAATTAGTTTTAAATCAATCGACAAAAAAACCAAACCACCATCGGAATCAACTCGTGATAACACAAAAATAGAAAGTTACACATCTCTGCGGATCGACCCGTACTCACCGGCTAGCTGCAAAGCGACACCGTTTCTGATTACGGTAAATACAATTTTTGGATTAATCAGTCCAATAAAAATGTTTAACATTTTGTTGTTCTGGCTATTGAGCCTTTATTTGGGCTTGGCCCTTTTAATAATGCTAAGTATTGGGTTCTGACATCTTTTGTCTTATATTGAATGCATAGCATTCATCAGCGCGCCACGTGGCGCGTCAGGCGCTTTGCGCCAATTAAAGAGCGCATTGCGCTTCTGTCAGGTAGCGCACACGAAGAGGACACATGTCGCGCTTAGCGCTAAGCGCCAGTTTATTAGCGCATTGCGCTTTCCATTTATGAGCGCTTTGCGCTAATTTAGGGGCGCGCCAGTGAGTGACACGTGGCGCGCTTGGCGCCAAGCGCCAGCCCATGAGCGCAGTGCGCTATTTCAGAAGCGCAAAGCGCAAGTTGTTTTTGTGATTGACATGTGGCACGTTTTGGCGCTGAGCGCCGGTCCAAGGAGCGCAAAAACGCAGTTCATGAGTGCAAGGCACTGTTCAGTAGCGCAAAGCGATCAAATTTATGATCAGAGAACAGGTTTATGTTCTTCTTTTAAAGGTGGCTTTGCCTAAAGATTGAAGAACAAAAGTTCTTGTTTTTAAAAAAAACGGCTCTGCCTTTGTAGATCAAGGATCTGTGAATGAAGTAAATACTTCTTTTATTTCTTTTATGATTAGATCTTTTGATCTTTTTCTTTTTATCAAAGACCTTGGTCTTTTGTAGATCTATGATCCTTTAAGAAGATAGTTCTTCTTTTTTAATGAGATGATTTCATCTCTGTTGTTCAAGAATTAATTCTTTACCTTAGAGAAATGATCTTCTTTTTCTAAGAGCTTGCTCTTCTTTATCTTTGAGTTTTTTTCTCAAAGTTTGTAGAGGTTTTTTCTCTCTCTCTCAGACTTTAGGTCTTTGGGCCTTTTTATAGGGCAAATTGATTTGTTGAATCAGTTAAAAAAATCTTTCTCTGATTGATTTGGGGATGTTTCCCCACCGTTGGATCTTTGATTCTAGGGCTTCTGTTTTACAGAAGGCAATCTTCTTGTTTTTAACAAGATTGGAAAGATCTTTCCATAACAGAATTTTAATTTTGATTAATTAATGATTTATCATTATTATTAGATCTTTTGATCTAACGGTGGGGAATTTCATAATTCCAGCGCTGGCGCACCCGTGCTTTGCACGTGGTGCGCTGCTCAGAGCGCAGCGCACTTTGCGCTGCTCAGAGCGCAGCGCACTTTGCGCTAGCGCACCTACGTTTGACACGTGGCGCGCAGCGCAGAGCGCAGCGCATCTGGCGCTAGCGCATTCATGTTTAACACGTGGCGTACAGCGCGCCTAGTGCTGGATCTGAAGCGTTGCTTCAACTTTTAAATTTTGAATTTTAAAACAGAGTTTTGCTCTGATTAGGGGAAACAAATGCCCCCCTACCGTTGCGCTCACGTGGCCCACATATGAGTGTAACGGTGGCGACATCTGCGCCCTCGGATCAACTCAGAAGTTGAAGAGGCGTTTCAATGCCTATAAATAGGACTTTTGGTCTCTTAGAT
This sequence comes from Agapanthus africanus, assembly GCA_030015575.1. Classification (NCBI taxonomy): domain Eukaryota; kingdom Viridiplantae; phylum Streptophyta; class Magnoliopsida; order Asparagales; family Amaryllidaceae; genus Agapanthus; species Agapanthus africanus. Next base: position 106,324,580 of record CM057338.1, on the reverse strand, counting down.
AATTTTCATCTTCTTCTTGAGAATTTTCACTTCTGAGAATTTCATTCTCCCACAGAGCATAGCTCTCCTGTTTAAAACTTTCTTTTTAAGAGTAAAACTCTGTGAAAACTTAGGTAAAGTTAAGATCTTTTAATAAATTAGGGTTTTACCCATTAACAGGGCCTTGCTCTTCATAGATCTTTGATCTAAAGAAAACCCATTTAGGGTTTCATTAACAGAGCTTTGCTCTCAGAAAGGATTTTACTTATAACTTTTTAATCCATCAATGGAGCTTTGCTCCTTTTAGATCATATAGAAAAACTCTTAAGAGTTTGTTCATGGATCTTGAAGATCAAAAAATGAAATTTTATTTTTGATTGATCATCTTCTCAGAGCGAGGCTCTTCTTGAGGAATTTTATTCCTTCATCATTAGACTTTGACAGATGTCTGTCTAGTGAAGAGCGCTGCTCTCAATGGGAGTTTTACTCCTCTGCCCGAGGGATTTCTCTCATTTAATGAGAATCTCTTGAGGATTTCCTCTTTTAATGACAGCCTTATCCAATGATGAGGCTGTTTTATTAATGATGAACTGTCATCTAGATTTTGTGGGTCCCATTGCAGTGCGGTACGGACTCATAGTACTTTGTAATAGAATTTAATTTATAGCATGGGTAGCTGAATATTCACTCTTTTTCGTGCAGGCATTATGTCTTCCGACACCTCCTTCCCGTTCATTCGCTCAGAAGGCGGGTTCCCTAAAGCACCCGTTGGCCGTGAGGTTTTTGCGTTGATAAAAGACCATGACCCGGAGCACAAGAGCCTTCATTTATGGGGTAGATGGTATGACCAAATTATCATGGGCCGACGGAGCTTTTCCTGTGCGACACCCTCAGAGCCTATTTCAGCGATTGCTTATGCAGATGCGCCTCCGATAAATTACACTGTGGAGGAGGTCAACTGGACTTCGGAAGGTCTCCTTCGGCCTTCTATCACCGCAATACCCGTGCAGCCGCCAGTAGCTTTGGACATCCTAGGGCGACGCATATGTCAAGGCGAGTCGCGTCCTTGGGGACAGCCGTACAATGTAGGACTAACTCCCTGTCACCTTGCCGGATATTTGCAGTGGGTCCGGTATATCTTATCAGCGAGGAAATCACAGTTGATGAAGCTCGGATTGTATTCCGCCGTTTATGCTTCTTTGTTTCAATATTCCACCCCCCTACATGGTGGGTCAGGGCATTTCTGGAACAGTGGAACATTCCAAACCACACCTTCCTCCTATCAGATCGAGAAGTTTCCATTTCTTTGGAGGAGTTTGCAGAGGTCTCAGGTTTACCCGTTAGGGGGGAACATTATGAGGAATTGCTTCCCCCGGATGAGTATGTTTTCGCTACCCAATCCATGGTAATGGGTCTTACTCCCGAGAATGCTATTCAAAATCAATTTCCGAGCTTGATAAAAGTGTTGAATATGTATAAAAACCTCTCTCTCGCATCCGAAGGTCGTGGAGTTAATTTTACGGCTTTTATTGCTGATTTTCTTCGCCCGGAAATGTTGAAGGAAGAAGTCGATAAATTTGCCAGTCTTGACGACCCCTTTGGCTTGGGTTTAGGCAATCTGCCGGCGGCGGAGGTAGATCAGAAAAGCTTCTTTCTACCCGATACCCCGGTTATCCCTTTTACAGAGCTGGCGGCTCCTGGGATTGATGAAGAAACGTTCTTTTTAGGGTTCCTTAGGATGTGGCTGAGTTGGTTTGCGCTTCCTATGCACCCTCGCCGCATGAGGCCGTCCGTCTTCTATCCTGCGCATTGAATGGTTGCCGGGATACAAGTGGCTGTGGGAATTGCTGGGTTAGCCCATATGTACCACGGCCTCAGCTTGGCAGCTGATACCACTGAGCCAAGGGTGCAGTCGGTAAATTTCCCGATGCATTATTTCACGTAATGGCTCAAGTTACACGTGCTAGGCGTCTTTAGCATCCACAAGAGACCGAGTTTTTATGACAGGCGCAGGTTTCCTCGGATCATGCAACTGGTTGGCGCTTCTATCGTGACTCCGACGCAACGGGAAGCTAGAGGCTTTCTCCTTCGCCCGCGCACGGTTGGGGCTGGCATGTCCTTTACTGATAAAGTTTTGACCGTCGGCCAAGAGTCGGGGAAGACGGTGCTGTCCTTACAGGACATATTTAAAGATGGGGTCTCTGTCTTGAAGGCTCGGGAGATTCTTCATCTGTACTCCATCCGACCGGGATTTCTTGTATTCAAGATGAATGACTCGGCTTTATTCATGAGGTATAACCCGCATCGCTTCGCTTAGCAATTAGGTTACAATCAGGGCGTCCCACTTGAGGCTTTTTTGGTCGAACCTGCTGCTTTCGAAGAGGGAATGCAGAGCGCACTACATCATTTCATGCGCTTGAACATAGGGTCCAACTTCTTTATCAGCGAGCCGAGCTACGTCCGAACGGCCCTTAATGCATACGTGGCGTGGTATCAGCATTCAATGGGCGCCGTCATCAGGGAGGAGAAACGATTGTTGCTCGATCGCAAGGGTGCGGTGCCGGCTGGTGATCGAAATGTTCCTCTGAAGCGATGGAACATTGTTCATCCTCCCTTGAGAGAGGTCACTGTAGTTGAGCCTCCACACGTGCTAAGCCCTACGCGCGGGTTTCCCCAATCCAGCGTGCCCGAAAAAGAAGTGGCTGCCGCGTCCCCCGAGTCGGACGTAGGAAAAGAAATTGGGACTCGTCGTCCAAAGGCGTCTACCAAATTCAAACTCATGTCATCGGTTCCCGGCACCCGTCCTCAGAAGAAGAAGAAGCAAGTACTTTCTTTGGACACCATATTAGGCTCGACGCCCCCTGCTCCATTTAGCGAAGGCTTGAGCGAATATGGGACCAACGGGGGTTTATTCGGGATGCTTGATGATACCGATTTGGAGGTGGCCATTGAAGCTTCCAAACAATCGGCCGCCCTCGAAAAGGAATTGGTCGTCCTTGTGCAGTCAGGTATACTTTATCCTTATCTCTCAGCTGTTTATTTCATTTTTTTTATCATACTTTGACTGACTCCTCCTGTTTTAACAGGTGCCTCTACAGAAGAAGCCATTGCTGCTTCGCTTAAAACCTTTGAAGAGGAGGAAAGGCTTCGCGCCTCATTGCCAACAGAGGCTTCGCTTGAATGACCGATGATGGATACCGTAACGGTTTCGGAGGTAAAACCTAGCCCTAGTGATAATATCTCTTTGGCGAAGGTCTTGAAGAAGCCTCCTCTCCCTGTCAAAACCGAGAAGCAGCCCAAAAAACATACGGCCAGGGGAAATAAGCGATCTTCTGCAATCATTAGCTCTAGATCAAGACAGGGGAAGAAGACCATTACTAATCCACCGGAAGACGGTCTTCTTTTTCCTGGTTCATCTGCCAAGGAAGCCGCACAATTGGCTGAGGCTATAAGACACTCACAAGACGAATCCGAAAATGTAAGGATCCTGAAAAGGCCTTACCCTGCCGTCATCTTTTACGAAGACCCTCCGTGGATACGGCGACTATTTATAGGCCCTCTGGAAGAATGGGGGGAAAGGGCTCTTAAGCAGGCCGTCTCAGCCGACGCCGAGGATGCACTTTCATTGTGGACCGGTGGCCATGAGTCTACTCTTGAACCTCGGCGAGCGTACCTCCTCAGGAAGGAGCGTCGGCTTGAACAAGCCATATTAGAAACTCCCTTGCGCATCGGTATGTTCATGTATCTCTTTGTAATATTTTGTATTGCTTGTATACATATATATATATATATCCTTATCCTCGTACAAACTTTGCAGGGACTTCGGCGATGGCGGAGAAGCTGAGTCCAAGTCGCGTCCTGACTATGGACTTCGTAGATAACCCTGATGAAGCACTAATCAGTGTGGAGGGGGTTAACGCCATTGATGTTCCTGCGATGGAGCTTCCCTTGGTGATTCCTGCTCTCCAAGTGATTGCTCTTCCGTAAGAGGCATCTTCATTGGCTACGGATCCAATGGATCTTTCTGGGGACGGCCCGGCGACTGTGGGACAGGTGGTTGAAGCCACTGTCGTTTCATTGGAGCGTGTAGCGATGGTCACTGCTTCTCTACCGGACGTTATTATACCAGCCGACATCCCTGATGATGTGCTCGGGAACACGGAGGGAGGTGAGGCAGTCGCTGCATCCAGTGATGCCCTTGTCGTGGCCCCGACCGGTGACTTACCAGGTAAATTTCAGGTTATTTCTTTCTATTCTATTCTGCAATCCCTTTTCTACCTTTTCTGAAAGTACTTTTGTTTTGAATGCAGCTGCGGTGGGCGTTGTGGTTGTGCCCCCCGAGGAAGCACCACCAGTTACCGCTTTGACGGTGACCGCCCCTCTTATATCTTCTCAAATGCTGGAAGGTATGGGTTTGTGATAAATTTAAGTCGGGGACAACATCTTTCGTGTACTGACCATGTATCATCGTGATCTCGTAGGAGTTCTTCTTGATCATTTGTATTAGGTGCTGAACCCGCACTCTCTTTCCCATCGGAGATTGCTTCATCTAATGGCACTGGTGAGTATAGCCTTCAGCTAATGTTCCTTCTTTTACCGGCAGTCAAATCATTTCTGATTCTTCTTTGTTTTGATTGCAGTACTACAGATTGAAGGGGGAGATAAGAGAACAGTTGTGCCACTGGTACTCCCGGCCTTGCCACCTGCTGCAGCTGGTATAGTAAATTCCATTGTTCATGAACCTCTTATACTTCTTGAACCGTCATTTGACTATGATTTGTTTTGCAGCGGTCACATCGACTCCAGCCCCGTTCGAGTCTCACGTCATAATGCCGGCCGGACCCTTTTCCAGACGTCCATCCTCAAAAGGTGCCGCGAATAGTCTACGCATGGTGAGCGGCTATATCGAGGAGCTCGACGTGGAGACTCCTACATCTGCCGTGGATTTTGCCGCAGAGGTTAACCTAATGCTGGCGACGCTTGTAAACTTCCATAATGAAGGCGTTGTCGAGTCTTGGGTTAACTACTGCCGGAAGATTGAGGCCTACCTGCACTAGCTCGAGCTTATGCGTCCTGCCCCTGAGGCTCAGGCTTTGAACTCCCAGCGGGCCGCATGGGTTGAGCATAGCGTTCCGTTCTTTTGCCATTTCGAACGAGAGGCAACCCTTAAGCGAAAGGAACGTGAGGCGACTTCCGCTGAATCTGTTCAACTGCGCGCTGAGGTTGCAGCAAATGCTGCCCAGCTGAACACCATCTTTGAAAACCTTTAACGATGTATTTCTGACGGGCTGGTGCTGAGGAAGAAGCTTGATCTTAGTGAGGAGGTTGCACAGAGTCAGGAAGCTGCTCAGCAGGAAATTGATGAGAAGATTTCATCGTGTTTGCAGCAAAGGGCTCAAATTGAAGCGGAGCTGGCCGTGGCGGCTGATCATGAGAAGGCGCTAAAAGAAGTGCGAGAGCAGCCGGCGGCCTTGCTAAAAACGCTTCCTTCTCAGTAGCAATTTTTTGTACCATTTGTAATTTTGAGTAAAATGTATTCATTCTTTTATTCTTTCATATGATGTATTTTGTACCCGATTGAATTCATGAATAAAAGATACATTTCTTTTGCAATGTCTTATGTCTTCTCTTTGCTTTCTTCTTTTTTTTGTTATCAGCATGTCACTTTAACAAACACAGCCGGCAGATGATGGGGTGAGCATCTTGTTTTGGCTTCTTCGAGGGGTAGTGATGGCTTAGGAGGCAGGTTCAGATCTGCTGCCTAAGACTTTTCAACTTCATGAGCCGTTAGGGTCTCATGAAGACTTTTCTCCCTACGAGTCGAGAGGATCCCGTAGGTGTTTTTTTCTCCTTAGGAATCGTGAGGATTCCTAAGTGTGTTTTTCCTTATAAGTCGTAAGGATCTTATAAGAGAATTTTCCCTCTTACGGGTCGAGAGGACCCGTAAGCGGTTGTTTCCCTCCCTGTCGAGATTCGACTTTAGAGAGTGTGACCCGTGAATAGTATGCAAGAGTTCATTTTGGATCGACTTGCAGGGCCCCAGTGCTTAGGAAACCGGTTCTTATCCCCATTGCGTAAGGCTTTTCCTCACGAGTCGAGACGAATCGAGAAGTTCTCGCAAAGACACTAATTTCCTCGCGAGTCGAGACGAATTGAGCATTTCTCGCAAGAATATCTTAACGTCGCAGTTAACCTCTGCTCTTTACGAAAAAGGTCCGTTAGGGTTTGTGGTACTAGGGTTTTGTCCGTCGTACCGTCGCGTTGGCTGATGTATTCCTTGATAGGCAATCTTGCTGTTCAAGTAGCCTTGCGACTGTCATGTCTCAGATCCCTTCGGGGGCTGGACAAGATATCTTCAAGCAATCTCCTAGGCCGTTTGACCGTTGGAAGAGCAAGCGTTAGGAATTTTGCCATACCGCTTTTTACTTGAGGTTAGGCTCATTTTAGAGAGCCCCGATGAGTCATAACCACTCCGCGCTGGTGTGGGATGATCTCCGATAGTCTTTCAGGTTTTATATGAGTTGATGTCAAGACCCTGAAGCTAGGAATTTGGCCTTCACTTCGTTTGTTGGCATTGCGTCTGCTGTATCTAGACGAATGTCGCGGTTGTCTCTAGGTTGTTGGTGAACCGTCGAGGTTTGGAACTAGGGATTTTACCGTGGCTCCGTTGTTTGATTGTCGCGTCTGAATCCTGCTGGAGGAAGAACGCTGTGGTGACGTCTTGTCTGCTGTATTGAGACGAACGTCGAGGTGGTGACCACTCCGCGCTGGTGTAGGGTGATCTCTGGTGGTCTTTCAAGTTTTATATGAGTTGCCGTCAAGACCCTGAAGATAGGAATTTGGCCTTCGTTTCGTTTGCTTTGGCGTGTCTGAATCCTGTTGGAGGAAGGACGCTGTAGTGACATATCGTCTGCTGTATCGAGGCGAATGTCGAGATAGTGACCACTCCACGCTGGTGTGAGATAATCTTCGATGGTCTTTCAGGTTTTATATAAGTTGCCGTCAAGACCCTGAAGTTAGGAATTTGGCCTTCGCTTCGTTTGCTTTAGCGTGTCCGAATCCTGTTGGAAGAAGGACGCTGTAGTGACATTTCATCTGCTATATCGAGACGAACGTCACGGTGGAGTTGGGATTTTGCCATCACTCCGCTTTGTTTCGACCATGGGGTCTTTTGTTGACGTTGCATCTGCATCCTGCTGGACTGCGAAGGAACGCCGTTGTTGACATTGCGTCTGGTATAACGAGACGAATGCTGAGGTGGAGTTGGAATTTTACCATCACTCCGCTTTGTTTCGACCATGGGGTCTTTTGTTGACGTTGCATCTGCATCCTGCTGGACTGCGAAGGAACGCCGTTGTGGGTCTCCAGGCTGTAGATGTGGCCATCGAGACTTGGGGGTTTCTTTTTGATGGAGCCTGGTGGGAAGGTATGGTTTCCTTTTTGTTTGTGCCCCTGGATTGTATACAGGGATCGATGTGATCTTACCTGTAGGGCAAAAGTTTCATTCTTTCAGAATTTTTTTTATTTCTTTCTGCGATGCTCTATCATTTCAGCTTTTTATATCGCGAAAATTGCGATTGCCCAATCATTTCGGCTATTTTTCATGGTGCCCAATCATTTCGGCTATTTTTCTTTTTACTCGCTGCTTTTTATTGCAAGTTGCCCAATCATTTCGGCTGTTTTTGTATGCATATATTTTTACTTGCTGATTTCGTTGCAAGTTTTCCCATCATTTCGGCTATTCCATATGCATTTTTGGCTCGCTGATTTTTTTATCGCAATTGTGGAACTTGGAATCTGGTGCCAATCTCAGCATCAGCATCGCTGCGACTGGAATATTGCCAGGAGCGAATCATCATTTGCCATGAAAGGACTTGGAATTTGATACCGATTTAAGCATCAACATCGCTACAATTGTGATATTGCCAGGAGCGAATCATCATTTGCCTCTGTCGATGTCGAACAAAGGTGGCCTAGCAAACAAGGTTAGGATCCCGTCGACTAAGGCTTTTGACTTCATGAGCCGTAAGGGTCTCATAAAGGTGTTTCTCCCTACGAGTCGTGAGGATCTCGTAGGTGATTTTTCTCCTTAGGAATCGTGAGGATTCCTAAGTGTGTGTTCTCTTATAAGTCGTAAGGATCTTACAAGAGTGTTTTCACCTTGCAAGTCGAGAGGACCTATAAGTGTTTGTTCACCGTGTGAGCATATCTCTAGTCGCTGGTGGGACTCTGTTAAGGAAATGTTTATTCGTGCCCGTGGATTGTATACAAGGGTCAGCATTGAACCGCTTGTAGGGCAGCATTGGAGGTTGTGATGGCTTAAGAACAGGTTCAGATCCCTGTAGCTTAAGGCTTTTGAACCCTATGAGCCGTGAGGGTCTCAAAGGGGAATTCTCCTTACGAGTCGTGAGGATCTCGTAACCGTAGTTTCTCCTTAAGAATCGTGAGGATTCCTAAGTGTATTTCTCCTTTGTGAGTCGTAAGGATCTCACGTAGGTGGTTTCTCCTTACAGGGTCGAGAGGACCTTGCAAGTGTTTTTTAACGAGATTGCGCCCTTTCAGGTTTTCAAAAAACTCGCCGGTAGTCCTGCTGTTTTACTTACGGCGCCCTTTCGGGTTTTCATCCGTGCCTATTTTGCTTGTGGACATACCGTTTTTTTTGTTTTTATTTTTTTTTTTACGAGTCTGCACCCTTTCGGATTTTCACAAACATCGCCGGTAGTCCTGCTGTTTTTACTCACGGCGCCCTTTCGGGTTTTCATCCGTGCCCATTTTGCTTGTGGACATACCTTTTTTTTTACTACGTCAGCCTTGGGATGCTGCGGTCCGTAGTATTTTATAGGCGTTTCGGTCAGTTGCAAGTTTTAGTACATTGCGGTCCATCGTTAGTTTAGGGACGTTTCGGTCCGTAGTAGTTTTGAGGCGAAGTTTCGCCGGATGCTTTATGAACAAGTAGGTTTCTACTTGATAGACCTTGTCACATAATCCAAGGGTTTTGGCACTGCTCCTGCCCCCAGCTCTTTTATACTGTCTTCTATTGCCGAGTGAGCTTCTTCGTTAATTAACGCCGAATGAGAGATCATGTGGCAACTTGCCATATAATCTTCGGATTCTTTTGACAAGTCGTCTCCCTCATCATTGTCGTTATCTTCATTCTTAAGGATGTGACCGAGGAACTCTTGAAGCGTGAATGGGGTTCGCGCCTTCTGGTTGTATTCTTTCAGCGCGTCAATATGCTTTTGCAGATCCGTGCGCTTGTCGTTAGACAGCGCGGGCTTTTTGGTCTTCTTCTTTTTCTTCGAAGACTGTGACAGCTGTTCCTGGGTGCTTTGCCTATTGCTATTAATTCCTGATGTTGGGCATGGTTTTAGCATCCCGTCGATGGTCTCTGGCTCTTGCGGGCTTTTCCATCTGATCGCCGGACATGTTTGAAGATCTTTCAGCATTTTTTTAGCTTTTTCCGAAAGAACAACTTCCCATGGAGCTTCCTTTATGAATGAGCACGATGCCTCCGGCATGTCCATCTTTTTTGGAGCATGTGGTTGCGGCGGATTTACCTTCCAGTTTTCGGACAGCGCGAACTTGCCCTGTTGATACCGGTCTTCAACCCAATTTTTGAAGACGTAGCAGTCTTCGATCGGATGGCCCAATACTTGGTGGTAGGGGCAGTAATTAGGATCGTTGATGTCGTTCGGTTGCGGTGGGTGTCTCGACTCCGGTAGAGTAATGAGCCCATTGCGCACTGCCAGTTCAAACAGTTTCCTTGTTTTATCCTGGGGAAATGAGTAAGGACGTCTCAACTTCTCATCGAGGGACTGCCGCTTGTTGCTTTGGCGAACAACCCATCTCGGGCCACTCGGTTGTTGTCGAGCGTTGGCGTCGAAGGTTGCTTTCCCTTTGCCCATTTCATTCCAAGGCTCTGTCTTTGAAGAGGAAGGCCTATGGCTCATCTGGTCCATTTGGGCCAACTTGTCAATCAAGACCTGGAAAGTAGTTGGCTTGAAGAACATCATGAACTGGGAGATGGTCGCCTGCGGATCAAGAGTGCCCACGAACATGCCTACCGCAGGCGCTTCTTTAATGCGTTGTTCGCACTTCAACCATAAGTTCCGCCATTGTATTGTGTATTGAACCCACGTTTCGCCTGGCCTTACCCTGGCGTTGATCAATGCGGTGATCGGGGTGCGCTCGCTAGCGCTTGCAAATCTTTGTGTAAATAGCAGCTCCATCTCCGCAAATGTTTTGACGGAGTCGTTAGGCAGCTCCGAATACCATTCGAAGGCCGTTTCCGCTAAGCTGCCGATGAATTGGTGAAGCAACAGTTTGTCGTCGCCTCCAGTGTTGCCGCATAAGGCTCTGAATTGAGCGACATGCTGATGCAGATTCCCCGTCCCTTTATATACATGGAACTTAGGGATCGTATATCCCGGCGGGTAACTTATTTGGTCATACCAGCTTGGATACGGTCGCCCAGTTTTGACGACTTGGCCGGCCGCTTCATTCTCCTGGTGAGCTCGTATTTGCTGAGCTATATAGTCATCCAGTGTGGCCTTGGAGATGGTTTTCTCCTTAGCTGCTGAATGGGCCGGAGGAGAATTAGATGTCTCCCCTCTATCGTCTTCAATAATGATCGGAGGGTCTTCAGTTGGAGGATCCGGCTGTAACATCATCCCTACCATGTCTTAGAAGAGAGGCGCCATTTGTTTTATATTGGCTGCCTGTTCTGTAGCCTCTTTGTCCTTCTTTTCGAGGACTCTGCGTAGGAAGCCAGCATCGGTTTCTTGTTAGTGACGCTGCTCTAATGACGCCTCCGGGCTTTCCTTTGGCCCGGTGAGTGCGGCCATTGTAGTCAGCATCTCCTGAAGCTTCTGTTGTTGTTGCTCCTGAGCCCTAGTCACTAATCGCGTAAGCGGTCGATGACTTGTGGAAGCACGGCTTTCCTCTTTTCCAGAAGCCATATAAACGGTATGCACCATTATGCCCCCAGACTTGGGGCGTTTGGGCTCAGCGCTTTTACGGTTCACCACGTTCACAGGGGCTTTCTCTGGCTTCCTTCTTTTCTGAGCGGTTGACGTTGAGGGAGCCGTTGCAGTGGGCATCCAGACTGATGACGTCTTCTGTGGTACCTCAAGATGGCTCTTTTCTTGCCGAGCTTTGAGCTTTTTTGGTCAGCGAGAGTAGTCCCGGTCAATTACTGAGTCCTGAACCTGTCGCCAGACTTTGTAAATTTTGGAGGACAGCCGCTGAGGGGACCGCTCCGGCTTCATTTGTGTAACATCCTCTACGGGTGGAGGAGATCTTTTCAGTACGGCGGTAGGAGAGTTCCTGTGCACCTTGTTCAGCAATTCAAAGCTGTTCCCGATTGGAACAGCAGCATCGATATCCACCATTGGAGCTGGTGGAGTAAATCCAGATGGAGAGTTGCCCCCAGCCTTTCGTACTCGACGCCAGTAACGACGACGAGCATGTCGCGCAGATGGTGTTGGTTCGGCTATGGGGATGGCTTTGTCATGCCACCTGTTTTGAGGAGAGACTGTTATTGGCGCTAGCTGGTCGAAGACTGACGTCCGTTGAGAGGGGATAATCAGTTTTGCGAAGGCCGACTTTCGAACGGGGGAAGCAGCCTTCATGACTTTAGGAGCAGGAATGGCTATCTGCTTCGGGATGGCCGCTTCAGGTATCGCGGGCTTCTTCATGGGCCCACTTGAGCTTTGGCCCAGTTTGCTGAAAACTGAGGCATTGGACTTGGGCGACCCGTTGAGAGGGGCCGCGGTAGTTGTAAGCCGATCAAAGACCGACTTCTTTGGAGATTCTTGCAACGACATTGGGGCATTCAAGCTCATCGGTGGGACCATAGTCCCGAAAAATAGCCCAGTGGTGGCCTGAGTCACCTGTTCCACCGGCATAGCGAAGATGGAGGCCGCTTGGGGCCCGTAAATCACTCCTCCGGATGGGACGGAGTGAGAGTTGCAGTTGCAGTTAGTGCAGTTTGAAGCCATTGATCTTCTGTTTTCTGCATGGAGTAAGACACCAAATCCAAGTACCTCGAATCCACAGGCAACCATAGCAAACCGCGATTCGTTTGCGAACACCACACGAAGTGTGGAGTAGAAAGAGGAAAATGTCCCACTGGGCGTGCCAGAATCTGTTCTCCTTCGAAACACGGAGACGAGACCGCGCAGGTCCGTCTTGCCTAAATTTCGGGGCAGATGCTAATTGGTGCTATCTGTCCACCTCTCCGAAAATGCCAAGTTGATTTATGGCACCATGTATCGAAGGTTTAAACGGATGCGGCCGATATAGCAGACTTCGTCAGATTCCCCCTCGTTGATGAGGGGTTTTTGATTGTGGGGACGCTCTTCCCTGCAGGCGCAAGCCCCTGCAGTTAATTACGCTACCGCATCGCGGTAACAACTTTCTCCTTCTCTAGATGGTCACTTCGTGTCGTGGGTGTTTGTTTTGTTTTTGGTTGCCCGTGGGTTGTATACGGAGACAAATTTATGTTGTCGCCCGTAGGGCGTGGATTAGTCCAAATCTGTATTTTCTTAGATTTGGGTTTTGGTTTGGGTTTAAGGATACGTTAGTCTCATTTGAGACTAAGATCAACTTAAACGTTTGTTAAGGATACGTTAGTCTAATTTTAGACTAAGATCAACTTAACATGATCATTTAGATCCAACAAAAGAGTATTTGAACTCTATTGTTTAGTTTAGGGACATTGCGGTCGATTACCAGTTTAAGGACATGGTGGTCCATTGCCAGTTTAGGGACATGGTGGTCCAAGGTTAATGACATCATAGTCCGTGGGTTTAAAGGGACCCCACAGTCCGAGGTTAAGGACATCGTAGTCCGTGGGTTTAAAGGGACCCCACAGTCCAAGTTAAGGACATCGTAGTCCGTGGGCTTAAGGACCCCACAGTCCAGTTTAAAGACATCATAGTCTGTAGAATGTATGGCCGTCGGGACCCGTCACCTCTCTGAAGACGTTGAACGATTACAACGACAAATATCAGAGGAGTTCAGAGATGTACCCTTGAACCAATTTTGGTTGAGAGATTTATAGTCCAATTTGGGACTAAAGTTTGTTGAGCATATGGGCTCAGTTGATATGAGTTGAGGACTTACGGACAATCTTGGGCTAAGTCCAATAAAAATGTTTAACATTTTGTTGTTCTGGCTATTGAGCCTTTATTTGGGCTTGGCCCTTTTAATAATGCTAAGTATTGGGTTCTGACATCTTTTGTCTTGTATTGAATGCATAGCATTCATCAGCGTGCCACGTGGCGCGTCAGGCGCTTTGCGCCAATTAAAGAGCGTATTGCGCTTCTGTCAGGTAGCGCACACGAAGAGGACACATGCCGCGCTTAGCGCTAAGCACCAGTTTATTAGCGCATTGCGCTTTCCATTTATGAGCGCTTTGCGCTGATTTAGGGGCGCGCCAATGAGTGACACGTGGCGCGCTTGGCGCCAAGCGCCAGCCCATGAGCGCAGTGCGCTATTTCAGAAGCGCAAAGCGCAAGTTGTTTCTGTGATTGACACGTGGCACGTTTTAGCGCTGAGCACCGGTCCAAGGAGCGCAAAAGCGCAGTTCATGAGTGCAAGGCACTGTTCAGTAGCTCAAAGCGCATCTGATCAAATTTATGATCAGAGAACAGGTTTATGTTCTTCTTTTAAAGGAGGCTTTGCCTCAAGATTCAAGAACAAAAGTTCTTGTTTTTTAAAAAAAAGGCTCTGCCTTTGTAGATCAAGGATCTGTGAATGAAGTAAATACTTCTTTTATTTTTTTTATGATTAGATCTTTTGATCTTTTTCTTTTTATCAAAGACATTGGTCTTTTGTAGATCTATGATCCTTTAAGAAGATAGTTCTTCTTTTTTAATGAGATGATTTCATCTCTGTTGTTCAAGAATTAATTCTTTACCTTGAAGAAATGATCTTCTTTTTCTAAGATCTTGCTCTTCTTTCTCTTTGAGTTTTTTTCTCAAAGTTTGCAGAGGTTTTTTTTTCCTCTCAGACTTTAGGTCTTGGGGTCTTTTTATAGGGCAAATTGATTTGTTGAATCAGTTAAAGAAATCTTTCTCTGATTGATTTGGGGATATTTCCCCACCGTTGGATCTTTGATACTAGGGCTTCTGTTTTACAGAAGGCAATTTTCTTGTTTTTAACAAGATTGGAAAGATCTTTCCATAACAGAATTTTAATTCTGATCAATTAATGATTTATCATTATTATTAGATTTTTGATCTAACGGTGGGGAATTTCATAATTCCAGCGCTGGTGCACCCGTGCTTTGCACGTGGTGCGCTGCTCAGAGCGCAGCGCACTTTGCGCTAGTGCATCTACGTTTGACACGTGGCGCGCAGCGCATCTGGCGCTAGCGCATCCGTGTTTGACACGTGGCGCGCAGCGCGCCTAGCGTTGGATCTGAAGCGTTGCTTCAACTGTTAAATTTTAATTTTTAAAATAGAGATTTACTCTGATTGGGGGAAATAACGGCTTAGTGGAGTAAAAATGACTTACTTGGACCGTCTGAAGAAGGGGTTTATATAGTGGCGGCAGCAGGCAGGGCAGGCGCGAGAATCACGCCGGCAGTTGCGCTCCCGACGTCACGCCCGCGTGATGAGCGGGATCTCCTATTAATGGCGAGACAGGCTCGTTAATGGGGGATCGTGATGGCGTGGAACGTGGGATGTGGCCGGCAGATATCTCGCACATGGAGAGATTCGCGGGATGGCGGTTGCGCCTGTGAGCGGTGCCGATGGTCGGTCGATGAGACCGAGGAAGATGACCTCGGCGGGAGAGCTCGCAGATGAGCAGAAAAATCGTGGTATCTTGGTTCCACGGTAGCCCGGAGACGAGCTATGAGGCCGAGGAGGCCAATTGTAACACCCGAGTTCACTTATACCAATTTCAGTTCTCGTATTTCCTTATTTGTGGTATTCTCTTGATTTAACGTATTATGGGTGCGAATGGTATTTTACACTTTACATTGCATTCGACCCACTCGCTTGCTTGAACCTGTTTGATTCTTATTTATAGATTACCGTGACTTGTTACATGGACACGTGCATCTCAAGATTAGTACATATTGGTATTTTATCTAGTATCGCATCTTTTACATATAACATTTTGGGTCACGTAAAATATTTTAAAAATACATTTCATATCCTGCATGATACCCCTAACCCCGTGGTAGCATCCGCGCATCTTGTTCTCGTCCCGTTCAGTGAAACGGACGTGTTTGGACGGCTACGCGCACGTACGTGCATCCATTCTTGGGGGTATGCATTTTCTTTAACTGGGTTTTCATTTTGAAATTTAGAAGTCGCATATATTTTTAATATTTTAAATCTGAATTTTAGACCCGACCCGGACGTGTTTTGGAGTAAGTTTGTATTTGCCAAAATCTCAAAACGGACTAATATTATATTCTTTATATATTATAAACTATTAATATATTTTAACTATAATATATTATTTTTATCCTTATATATATATGTTAACAGTAAAAGTTATATATATATATATTATTTATTTTTTTTAAAACTAAATCAATCAGACTCTCTCTCTCCTGACGCTCTCTCTGTCTCTTTCTCTTCACATATATTTTTAAGTATTTTAAAAGATTTCACAGAATCTCTCTTTCTATCTCTTTCTCTCTCTCTCTCTTCTTCTTTCTCTGCCTCTCGCCAGAACCCATACACGAAACCTAACCCTAGCCTTCGCCCGCTCCATCTCCACTGACTTTACCTTGTCGTCGCCACCATCATCTCGCCCTCGTGACCACCCTCTCCACCTCCTTTCTCTTCTCTCTTCTTTCTGACAATCCCCGAGAACCCACTGCACCCCGACGAGGCCACCTGCAGCAACCTCCCGCGAGCTCAACCTCTCCGATGACTAGCCGTCGTCACCCTCGTCACCTCCTCACATCCCTCTCCACTCCCCGACATCACAAACCGCCACCACCACCTTCTACAAACCCTACGACCACAACAGCACCCAAGAAACCCTCTACCCTCGCCGTTACCCATCGTTGACGGCTGCCCATCGTCGCCGTCGCCATCCCCTCATCTCCTCTGTCCCAGAAACCCTAAGCCAACACCATAACCCTTTCCCTCCATCTCCTTCTCTTCTTTCTTTCTTTCCTTTTCTTTCTTGAGTTCTCGGTTTCTGACCGTCGCCGGAGCCGTGCTTGCCGCCGCTGATCCGGACGACTCTGTGGACGTTCTCTACTTGCGTGGTTAACTTCTTGATGTGCCTGGACCTTCCCGTGTGCGCGTGTGGATGTTGCAACATTTGCCGACATTGGACGCTGCGTGCGCATCCCGTATCGTGATCCGATCAAGGCAAATGAAAACTTGCTACATGCTATCTATAATATTTTTATACCTATTAAACTGCACAGTAAAATTGTAGATTACTTATAGCACCACCTGTTCCATTTTTCCTCCTTTTCGATGTTCCGTATATCATATTAGATTCGGATCTTGAGGTATAACTCGTTGCATGTTAGAGTACAATATCGTGTTCCCACATCCGTGTTTAAATTACTTAATAATTATCTGCATAACCCATAGCACTTTTAAATAGTTTCTACCTTCGAATACCCGGTTGCATCTATTGAACATATTTTATATATCATTGCATCCCTAGATCTTTTAACCCATTGTTCCCCTCCGAAAGACGGCCACGACGTGAGGACGTCTGGACCTGAGATTCGGGGCAGATGCTATATGGTTTTATCTGTCTACCTCTCCGAAGATGCCAAGTTGATTTATGGCACCGTGTATCGGAGGTTTAGACGGATGCGGCCGATGTAGCAGACTTCGTTAGATTCCCCCTCGCTTGAGGGGTTTTTGATTGTGGGGACGCTCTTCCCTGCAGGCGCAAGCCCCTGCAGTTAATTACGCTACCGCATCGCGGTAACAACTTTCTCCTTCTCCAGAATTTCACTTCGTGTCGTGGGTGTTTGTTTTGTTTGTGGTTGCCCGTGGATTGTATACGGAGACCGAGTAATGCCGTCGCCCGTAGGACATGGATTAGTCCAAATCCGTATTTACTTAGATTTGTGTTTGGTGTTTTTAGTTTAAGGATACATTAGCCGTATTGAGGCTAAGATCAACTTAAACATTCGTTAAGGATACGTTAGTTCTGTTTGAGACTAAGATCAACTTAACGTGGTGATCCATTTAATATATGGCCGTCAGGACTCATCACCTCTCTGACGTCGTTGAAGGATTACAAGGATAGGTGTCAGAGGAGTTCAGAGATGTACCCTTGAACCAAAGTCGATTTGGAGTTTTATAGTCCATTTGAATGTTTAAGGATACGTTAGCCGTGTTTGGGTCTAAGATCAACTTAAACGGGATCGTTTAGATCCGGTCAAAAGAGCATTTGGAGGCTCTATTGTTCCAGTTTAGGGACGTAGCGGTCCATGTTCCAGTTTAAAGACGTAGTGGTCCATGTTCCAGTTTAGGGACATGGTGGTCCATCATTAGTTTAAGGACGTTTCGGTCCATGTTCCAGTTTAGGGACGTGGTGGTCCATCATTAGTTTAAGGACGTTTCGGTCCATCATCAGTTTAAGGACGTTTCGGTCCAATATTAGTTTAAGGACGTTTCGGTCCATGAGTTTAAGAACCCCGCAGTCCATGTTGATGTGTGGTTGTCGGGACCCGTCGCCTCTCTGACGTCGTTGAAGGATTACAACGATAGGTATCAGAGGAGTTCGGAGATGTACCCTCGAACCGGAGGTAAATTGATTTAGGAGAGCAATGTTGCTCAGTCAATTTAGCTTGAGGACTTACGGCCATGATTGGGCTAAGTCCAGTTGAAAAAAAACATTCAACGCTTTTATTTATTTTTGGTCTACTAGACCTGTGCTAGGGCTTTGCCCACATTTAAATAATGCATTGCATTACTTTTTATTTTTATTTGGGCTCTGCCCATAAAGGATGCAGAGCATCAATTTGTTTTGGGCTCTGCCCATTTATAAATGATGCAGAGCATCAATTTTACTTGGGCTCTGCCCTTTTTATTGCTTTGCAATTTATTTTGGCCTGTTAGGTCTTTTTGACTTGGGTCTGGCCCTTTAGAAAAAGAAATGCATTGCATTTTCAGGCGCTTTGCGCCAATCAAAGAGCGCAAGCGCTTGTGGTGACGACACGTGTCATGCAAGCACAGTGCGCCGCGCTTGCGCTGCTGACACGTGGCGCACTCTGGTGAGTTGCGCCAATTCCAGAGAGCAAGGCTCTATTTCAAAAGCGCATAGCGCAGATGGTTCAGATGCTGACACGTGGCGCTCTCTGGTGGCTTGCGCCAATCCAGGAGCGCAACAGCGCAGTTTGCAAGTGCAAGGCACTATAATTTGAGAATCTTTTAGATTCTAGAACCAAAGGTTCATAAAAGAAGTGCAAAGCACTGTTTGTTTTCTTGATCTAATTTAGATCAAAGAAAACAAGTTTCTCTTGCTTTTTCTTGATCCCAAAGAACCAATGGTTCATAAGTGCAAAGCACTATTTTTATTTTGTTTTTTATTAAAGATCATTGATCTATTAGAAGAAATTCTTCTATCTAAAAGGTCTTTTACTCTTTTCTTCTTCTTGAAATTTCTTCAGAGTTCTCTCTGTTTGAAATTTTTGATTTCTCACGAAATGTTGATGCCTTTGAATTGAGGTCTAGGGTCCTTTTTATAGTGTCCATAAATTAGTTAAATTTGTTAAAGAGATCTTTCTCTGAGTGATTTGGGGAATTTTCCCCACCGTTGGATCTTTGATCCAAGAGCTTTTGTTTTACAGAAGAAAATTTTCTTGTTTTAATAAGTACAGAAAGATTTCTTTAGAATCTTGATTCTGTTTGGCGCAAATGCCCCAGCGCGTGGCACATGTCACGCAGCGCACAGCGCAGCGCGACTGCGCTGACACGTGTCGCACAGCGCAAAGCGCAGCGCATCTGCGCTGACACGTATCGTGCAGCGCAGTGCTTGCGCAACTGAAGTGTTGCTTTCTTTAATTTTGTTTTAAATAGAGCTTTGCTCTGATTGGGTGCGCTGCTTTGGGCGCTGCGCTGATGTATCTGCGCCTGACACGTGGCGCGTTGCGCCCGGGATTTGAAGCGTTGCTTCAAAATTTGAATTTTGAATTTCTAACAGAGCTTTGCTCTAATTGGGGGAAACAAATGCCCCCCCACCGTTGCGCTCACGTGGCGTGCACGTGAGTGCAGCGGTGGCAAGCTCCTAACCGTTGGATTAAGGGGTGAGCTGAAGGGGCGCAAGCGCCTTATAAATAGGACCTCTGGCCCTTAAAAAAAAATCTTCACCCTTTTTCAAGATTTTTGATTTCAACAGAGCTTTGCTCTTGCTTAAGAACTTCAGAGCTTTGCTCATTTCCAAAGTTAGAAACTTTAGGTAACATTAATTTAAATCAAATTAATTTAAATCAATCTTAACCAAATGAGCTTTGCTCTCATAGATCTTTTGATCTAAGAAATCCCTTTGGGGTTTCATAAACAGAGCTTTGCTCTTAAAAACTTATAGATCTACAGAGATCTTGTTCATGGGTTCTAACCTATGAACAGAGCTTTGCTCTTGGATCAAATGTAGATCTTTTAGATCTGAAAAATGAAGAACTTATTATAAGTTTTCATGGATTTTTCAAGATTCCAAAATTTTTAATTCTTGTAAGTGTTAATTTTTTTTTGGATCTTTCCATTATTACCACAGAGCTATGCTCTTTTAAAGAATTTTATTCCTTTGAGACCAGAATTTGACAAGTGTCATTCTGTGACAGAGCTTTGCTCTGAATGAGGAGATTTTCTCCTTGTCTCTAGGGATTCCCCACTGATGAGAATATTCTCTTGGGGATTTTTTCTTTAACTGATAGTCTCACCCAATGATGGGGCTGTCTTACTAAATGAGGCACTTTCATCCAGATTTTGTGGGTCCCCATTTGGTCCCCTACCCACTGCATTGTAGTGTGGTGTGATTAATTTTAATTTAATCAATTTTTAAATTCAGTTAATTGAAAATTTTTAAACGCCAAGCGTTGGAATTGCAGCACTAACGGCTATTTTTTGTTCCTTTGCAGTGACCATGTCTCTCGATACCTCATTCCCATTTGCTCGTTCGGAGGAGGGATTTCCCGAAGCGCCCTTGGACCGCGAAGTCCTGGCCATGATTAAGGACTACGACCCGGAATACAAGAGTCTCCACCTTTGGGGGTCGTGGTATAATCAGATTATCATGGGTCGACGGAGTTTCACGTGCGCAGTGCCGTCAGAACCCATCACGGCGATTCATTATGCCACCCCACCCTCGGTGCAGTATGCCGTGGAGATGGTTGATTGGACCTCGAAGGGCTTTCTTCATCCCGCTATGGATGCGATTCCGGTCCAGCGCCCTATGGTTCTGGATATCCTAGGACGCCGTATCTGTCAGGGTGAGGCACGACCTTGGGGGCAATCATATAACATTGGTCTGATCCCCCGCCACCCGATCGGCTATCTGCCGTGGGCCCGGTATATCCTGTCGATGAAGAAGTCGCAGTTGATAAAGTTGGGATTGTACACTGCGGTCTACGTTTCTCTCTTCCAGTATCCCACACTCCCCACCTGGTGGTTCAAGGCTTTTTTGGAGCAGTGGAACATTCCTACCCACACTTTCCTCGTCCTGGATCGGGAAGTGTCAATCTCTCTGGAAGAGTTTACGGAGGTATCCGGTTTACCGGTTATAGGGGAACATTATGAGTGAAAGTCCACGTTGCCCACCCCGGTGCTTACGGGGAGGCGGAAAACATAATAAAAATTGGATTTTTATCAACTATAGGCAACATGGACCAAGCTTTAAGGATCTTTGCTAAACAAAAACAAGCTAACCCTAACTAGTAACTAGCTAAGTGATGGAAAGGTTATACCTTGAGCTCAAAGTCCTTCTCTCCTTGCTCCTTGGAATGGTAGAAAGAGGTCACCTTTGTCTTCTCCCGTCAAAGAAGGATCCACCCGAAAGTCTCGACCTTTAGCTTCAACTCCAAGCTAGGAGTAACTAGAGTGCAAGAAATGCTAAGACTTGAACCCTAGAAGAGAGTAGAGAAGATCAAGTGAGGGTTTTTCTCAAGCTTTTTGTTTCTCAACACATGAGAGGGAGAGAGCTTGAGGGAGAGGATGAGCAAGAGAGAGAAATGATATGAGAGAATGAATTATTAGTGAGCCATTCTCACTAATATGTGTGCATTATTTTAATTCAATAATTAGCTAGAAAATTGTCATGGTTTAATCAAGACATGACCATTATCATTTCAATATTAATGCAAATTGCAAGGATCAAAGAGCATCTTCCAAATGAAATGATTATGGTCAAGTTGTCAACAAGGTCAACAAGTCAATAAAGTCAAATGGTCAACAACAACAACCATGCACAATTATTAAGCTAATTATCAATTAACTATAATACACACAAAAGCAATAGGGTTAATAAAATGACAATAGCCATTAACCCTAAACAAGGTCCTCTCCCTCAATCTCAAGCAACTGTGCATATGCACCCGCATTCGTGATCCGAGGAACACGAATACTCTGAGAAAAACCAATCTCAAATCATATACTAGGATCCGGCTTAAACCAAAGCCCGCTAGTATAAACTGTCCGGACAGCAAACGTGCACAAGTGCGCGGATGTGAACGAACCCTGTCGCAAAACCATGCGACCTCTACTCATTTTGCCTAAAGGCGAATAGCTCTCTGTGTGGGACTCTAAAGACTCGACACTACGCTGGCAGTGGGTTTAACCACAGACCGCAAGCGGCACTAGCTGTACGTAACGGTCCCCAGGTAGATGTCGATAAGAAGACTGACGAGGTGAACCCCATCTGCACTCCTACTGAGCCTGTATGTGACAGTCTCCGTACAGTCCGGTCTGTTCGTCTGATACATCGCATGGCGGGCCTAGGGGGGCGGTGAACGTCAGTCCCCTAATAGCGGTACAAGTCGTGTCGGAGTGTAGCCCAGAACACCCTGAGATAACACTGGAAACCTACCAGTATATCTCGCTTGCCCTGGCCAGGGACTACTCGTGTAATGGCTCTCCTGGACACAGCGCGATGTCAACCCCCAATACCGGGAGAGACGAATCCTGTCTAACCGTCACTGCCTCCAAGTGCTTCGGGACTGCACCCAAAAACTACCTGTTTGCACGACTCCTTTGAGCCGTGGTAGGGTAGTAATCAAAGTGCAGTGTGAACACACTCGAGGCGAAGTGACAGTGTCAAGTCAGCAGACTAAGCTGTACTCATGTCACCTGGGAACTGATAACTGACGATAGGTATATTACCAACCAACAGTTCCCGACGAGTCCTGTCCAGTGTACTCGTAACCTAACGAGCACCCGCATACTATCCCAAGTACGACGTACTAACGGCTGTGGGACAGACCGTCTCCCACACTGGGATGAGAAGCGCATACGCTAGTCTACTCCAGAGTATCGATGCCCTGTCTCGATAGTCCAACGACCAGGGACCTGTATAAGGATGTGCTTATAGATTACCTAGCTCCCACGAGTGCGAGCGCCATCACAACGCTGGTAATCAAGCAAAGATCCTAAGGGCTCCACTAATATGTAGATCAGCAATATGCTAAAAGAAACACATGCACATATTAAAGCAGAGACAAACCAAGTAGCATACTACCATTTCGAGCAAGATTGTATATACAACTGTGAATATCCCAAGCTTCCATTAAGTAATATACAAACCAGTATGATACAATAATGGCCTCTAGGGCATATACACTAACAATCTCCCACTTGCACTAAGGTCATGTACTGGCGTATCGAAGACCTATCATCTCGATCAGCCGCTCGAACTGAGTCTGGGGCAAGGCCTTGGTGAATGGATCTGCTGTGTTATCCTCTGATGCAACCCTCCGGACCTCGATCTCTTGGCGATCCACGATCTCCCTGATCAGGTGATACCGCCTTAAGATGTGTCTGGATTTCTGATGGGACCTGGGTTCCTTCGCTAAAGCTATAGCCCCGTTGTTGTCGCAATACAAAGGTATTGGGTCAACAATGGACGGAACCACCTGAAGTTCTTTCAAGAACTTCCTTATCCAGACAGCTTCTTTTGCGGCATCAGATGTAGCGATGTATTCCGCTTCCATAGTCGAGTCAGCAACGGTTTCCTGTTTGGAGCTCTTCCAACACACCGTCCCTCCATTGAGGGTAAAGACAAAACCCGACATGGACTTGGAATCATCCTTGTCACTCTGGAAGCTGGAGTCAGCAAAGGCCTCAATCTGCAGGTCTTTTCCGCCATACACCAAGAACATCTCCTTAGTCCTTCTCAGGTACTTGAGAATGTTCTTTACTGCTATCCAATGTTTCTCCCCAGGGTTTGACTGATACCTCCTTACCACACTCAGTGCATAAGCCACATCCGGTCTGGTACACAACATCGCATACATTATAGAGCCTACCGCAAAAGCGTAGGGTATAATAGACATGCGATCCCTCTCCAAATCAGTCTTGGGAGACATCTCTTTGGAGAGGGTGATCCCGTGACAAGCCGGTAGATTACCGCGCTTGGAATCTTCCATACTGAATCTCTTCAGTATGGTGTCGATGTACCTGGACTGCGAGAGTCCTAATATCCTCTTGGATCTGTCACGGTAGATCCGGATACCCAGAATGTATGAGGCATCACCCAGGTCTTTCATGGAGAACCTGTGTTACAAGAACCCCTTGACAGATTGTAGCATACGAATGTCATTTCCTATTAAGAGAATGTCATCCACGTATAAAACGAGGAATACTACAGTTCTCGCTACAAATCTACAATAGATGCATGGTTCATCTGGATTTTTGATAAAGCCAAATTCTTTGACCGTCTCATCAAAACAGATGTTCCAACTCCGCGATGCCTGCTTGAGTCCATAAATGGACTTGAGCAACTTGCACACCTTTCCGCTGCTCCCACCCTGAATGAAACCCTCTGGCTGGTCCATATAGACACACTCCTCTAAATGACCATTTAGAAAAGCTGTCTTTACGTCCATCTGCCAAATCTCATAATCGTGGAAAGCAGCGATGGCAAGAAGGATCCGAATGGATTTCAGCATAGCTACTGGAGAAAAGCTTTCGTCATAGTCCAAACCAGGTCGCTGACGAAAACCCTTTGCTACCAGTCTAGCTTTATAGGTCTCAACCTGTCCATCTACACCAATCTTCCTTTTGAAGATCCACTTGCATCCTACGGGTTTTACCCCGTCTGGAGCAATGTCCAACGTCCATACTTTGTTGGTGTACATGGACTCTATCTCGGTCCGCATTGCATCCAGCCATTTTACCGAGTCGACGCTCTGAATGGCTTGCTGGAAGCTAGTAGGTTCATCACAATCTATGATGCAGTCCTCTCTATCCCCGTCAATGAGAAAACCGTAGTACCTCTCGGGCGGATGAGACTGCTTACTACTTCTGCGGAGTGGCGTAGGAATGTCCTGTTCTTTTGAACCTTCTGGTTCCACTAAGCTTTCAGTAATAGTTTGTGGTTCTGGAATTTCTTCCAGTTCTATTGCGTTCCCACTTATCTGGGTTTCTAAAAACTCAGTTTCCAAGAAGCGGGCATGTTGAGAAACAAAAACCTTTTGTTCCTCAGCGGAATAGAAAAGATACCCCCTAGAGTTCTTTGGGTATCCCACAAACTTACACTGTAATGAACGTGCCTCGAGCTTGTCCGCATGCTGCTTTTTTACAAAAGCTGGACATCCCCATACCTTAAGATACTTAAGACAGGGTTTCTTCCCATTCCACATCTGATATGGGGTGGTAGGCACAGTCTTAGTGGGAGCCTTGTTCAAAAGATATGCAGCTGCTTCCAGTGCATAACCCTAGAAAGATCGCGGTAACTCAGCATTACTCATCATGGACCGTACCATATCCAATAGGGTTCGGTTCCGTCTCTCCGATACACCGTTATGTTGCGGAGTGTATGGAGGAGTAAGCTGAGAGAGAATTCCATTCTCTTTTAAGTAATTCAGGAATTCGGCACTTAAGTATTCTCCTCCTCGATCCGATCTTAGGATCTTGATACTTTTGCCTGTTTGTTTTTCTACTTCATTCTTATATTCCTGGAATTTTTCAAAAGCCTCGGATTTATATTTCATTAAGAAGACATAACCGTACCTTGAAAAATCATCCGTAAAAGTAATGAAGTAAGAATAACTGCTTCGCGCATGTGTAGACATTGGACCGCACACGTCACTGTGTACGAGTCCCAAGAGCTCGCTCGCTCTTTCTCCGTGTCCAGAAAACGGAGTCTTTGTCATCTTTCCTTTGAGACAGGATTGACAAGTGGCATATGATTGATATTCGAACGGATCCAAATATCCTTCAGTATGTAACTTAGTCAATCTTCTCTCATTGATGTGACCCAGTCTACAATGCCATAAGAAAGTTTTATTAATTTCTGGAGACTTTCTTTTGTGTGTATTCTGGATATTGAAAATCTGTGGTTGGTTTAAAACGTATATACCGTTGTTCAATGTACCTGACCCAATCAAAACTTGATTAAGGTGAATGTTCACTACATTACTTACAAATGCAAATTCATAACCTTCTTTAGATAATAAAGATACAGAAATGATATTACAGGTTGCATTTGGTACATAAAAACAACTATGCAAAACCAAAAAGTGTCCATCTGATAATCCCAGGTGATAGTCCCCCACGGCCTCAGCATCCATGCTAGCACCGTTCGCAACTCTGAGGGTCATGTCACCTGCCTTCAAAACTCTACGCTTTCTCAACGCCTGCAAAGAATTACAGATATGAGATCCTGATCCGGTATCCAATACCCAGGATGTAGAGTTTATTGATAGACAGTTTTCAATAACATACACACCTGAAGCTGAAGCTGCAACTCGCTTCAAATCCTGTGTTCTGGCTTTCCAAGCCTTGCAATCCTGTTTCCAGTGACCACTTTTGTGACAATAGAAGCATTCTTCCTTCCCTACCAGCTTCCCCTCTACTTTTGTTGCTTTACCCTTTCCCTTCGTATCCACTTTACCGACACCGCCTCTTGGTTTGGCGGGGGCTTTCTTCTTCTTGCCCTTGGCTTTCGCCCTGGACCTAGAAGAGGAAGATCCTCCTACAAACAAAGTGGATGTCTCCCTACCCTTATGTAGGGTGCCCTCAGCAGTCCTCAACATGTTCAGAAGTTCAGAAAGTTCAACCTCCTTTCCTTGCATGTTGAAGTTAAGAATGAACTGGGCGTAAGTGGAAGGAAGGGACTGGAGAATCAAATCAGTATAGAGTTCATTCTCCAACGTGGTCCCAAGGTCTGCGAGCTCCTCTATGTAGCCGATCATCTTAAGCACGTGGTCCGCTACCGATGATCCGACGGCCAACCTTGCCAAAAAAAGCTTCTTCGACACTTCGTATCTAGCGATACGAGACTGCTCTCCATACAGTTCTTTTGTATGGAGAAATATGGACTCTAGGTCCATATTCTCGTGCCTCCTCTGATGTTCGTTGTCCATCGAGGCTAGTACGAGGCATCTGGCCCTCGCGCAATCTATCTCCCATGTCTTACGGATTTCTACATCCGCGACGCTGGAGGTGGGACCTGGGACAGGGGGAGCTTTGGTGGTAAGTATATACCCCAGCTTGTCATAAGTGATAGCCATCTTGACATTCCTGAGCCAATCTTTGTAGTTTGGCCCTGTCAATATATTTTTATCTAATAGTAACTTAAGTCCGGTCATCTTGAATGGTCGCTGCAATTAGGAGAGAGAAAAGAAACACTTTAGCATGATGCTCTTGCAAGTTTAGAGTGGTTTTTAGTTTGTCTAAACTGGATAGCTCCCACTGTTTCTCAAATCCCTTCTCAAACCATAAAGAAAAGGATTAGTCGGGATCATTCTCACCGTACAATACTTGCTTAACCGTTCAGCCAGGCCAGTGTCGGTACTTCGAGGGAGGTTTTCCAACGCTTTCGCGAAGTTCCTTAATAAAGTAACCTCTTTTCCCTGTAGGCGTAGCCCCGCTAACACCTTTCTAGGCACCTACTAGGTTTATAGCATTGATCGTTAAGTGAGAGTTTTCCCGAGGAGTAGCATATACTCACAGTAGGATCGGGATCCAAATGTCATCGCGTGATAAAACCGAAGGAATCCTACCAGAATCATCACACTCCAAATGGTATGCAACGCTAGCAAGTTCCAGTACTTATCAAACTCCCGATGTGGATTTTTGCCCCATGCTCTTATGACCTTGACGAAGGTCAACAAATCATAAGTCACATGTCAAGTTCTACCCGTCATTATCCTGGTTAATTTGAACCCACCCGCACGTACCCTTGACGAAGGTCAACAAGGTAGTACGACTGTCCCAAACCAACGCATCTATCTATGCTACATATGAACACCCAACAGCTACCAATCACTATGCCTTGACGAAGGTCAACAAACATAGCTTGAATACTATTGAATATTCATACGAAACGACGGAGGGCTACGAATGGTTTTGGCGAAACCGTGAACGTAGTGAACTTGATATAATCGACGGAACGAGATAGCTTTTAAAAGGAGTGGTTCAAGCTCCGCGTTTAAAAGTTTCGTTTTGAAAAGAACCGAGTGGTTTTCAAAGTGTTCCAATCGACTTTTACTTGGTTTATTTCTTGCATTAGTTCTTTTAATGCGTCCCATCATTTAATCCTACCATTGCAGAAAACAACCAAAATATGACGTACGTTTATGCCATTCGCATTCGCCACGGGGCCCCGTCATCACCCGTTAGGTTACTTAACTAACGACAGAGCGGGGGCTGGGCTAGCGCGGCTGTAAAACATAAGCAACGCCTAAATAGTTATTATATATAAATATATAGCAATGATAGACATTACAGATCACAGATGAATACATTGGATATACTAGGAATCCGCAATGCGTTCGAGCCTGCAACGTAAAGCGGATTACACGGTCGCGGTGAATAGCCAATACCCCACCCAAGACCCCTACGGGTGAGGCAAACTACCCGCCAAGCACCCGAAGCGAAGCAACCTCCCTCACCACCGTGAGTAGGCCACTCGGCACTTCGAGATACCCGGTAGTTTGTGCACCCCCTCCATGGGTCTATCCTAGGAGCAAAAACAGTAAAAAGAATTATACAATGACGGCTACAACCCCGACCCGGTTGTGCGGCCATACAAATAATATTATTACATCAATTTACATGTTACAAATGAATGAAAGAAAAAAAAACGCTCATCTCACATCCACCCCGGCTATTCACCCGCGACAATCCAATCCATTCATATCCACAAACCAATAACAATCACAGATCACAGAGATGTATAACCCCGACTAATCGACTTATAGCGATTAGCCGACGTTCAATACATACAAGCATCACAGATACAACCGATATAGTTAAAGTGTAGTGAAGTTCCGGAAAAATACGGATTTATAGGCCCCCAAAAATAAATTTTAGTTCTGGAAAATCTGGGCACATATAACATATCCTAAAAATCACAAAACCAACACAGAAACACACTGTACCAAAATCGAGGCAGAGAGGAGACAAGACGGCCGCGGATGCGCGGCAATAGCTTCCTATTGCCGCGGAACCGCGGCCATTTGGTCGACTCTCTGTCTCGTTTTTGGTGGTGTTCTTAACAAAACCCTGAGATAATTTTTGGTGTATAACAAATTTTATTTTGACCAGAAAAAAAATTAACAGAAACTTAGGGTTTTGCGAGTTTGGTTTTTCGATTTTCCGGTTTCGAAACTTCGTTACACTTAACTACTTAGCTAGTTTATGTTTAGTTAGGCTCTGATACCACTGTAAGTCCACGTTGCCTACCCCGGTGCTTACGGGGAGGCGGAAAACATAATAAAAATTGGATTTTTATTAACTATAGGCAACATGGACCAAGCTTTAAGGATCTTTGCTAAACAAAAACAAGCTAACCCTAACTAGTAACTAGCTAAGTGATGGAAAGGTTATACCTTGAGCTCAAAGTCCTTCTCTCCTTGCTCCTTGGAATGGTAGAAAGAGGTCACCTTGCTTGTCTTCTCCCGTGAAAGAAGGATCCACCCGAAAGCCTCGACCTTTAGCTTCAACTCCAAGCTAGGAGTAACTAGAGTGCAAGAAATGCTAAGACTTGAACCCTAGAAGAGAGTAGAGAAGATCAAGTGAGGGTTTTTCTCAAGCTTTTTGTTTCTCAACACATGAGAGGGAGAGAGCTTGAGGGAGAGGATGAGCAAGAGAGAGAAATGATATGAGAGAATGAATTATTAGTGAGCCATTCTCACTAATATGTGTGCATTATTTTAATTCAATAATTAGCTAGAAAATTGTCATGGTTTAATCAAGACATGATCATTATCATTTCAATATTAATGCAAATTGCAAGGATCAAAGAGCATCTTCCAAATGAAATGATTATGGTCAAGTTGTCAACAAGGTCAACAAGTCAATGAAGTCAAATGGTCAACAACAACAACCATGCACAATTATTAAGCTAATTATCAATTAACTATAATACACACAAAAGCAATAGGGTTAATAAAATGACAATAGCCATTAACCCTAAACAAGGTCCTCTCCCTCAATCTCAAGCAACTGTGCATATGCACCCGCATTCGTGATCCGAGGAACACGAATACTCTGAGAAAAACCAATCTCAAATCATATACTAGGATCCGGCTTAAACCAAAGCCCGCTAGTATAAACTGTCCGGACAGCAAACGTGCACAAGTGCGCGGATGTGAACGAACCCTGTCGCAAAACCATGCGACCTCTACTCATTTTGCCTAAAGGCGAATAGCTCTCTGTGTGGGACTCTAAAGACTCGACACTACGCTGGCAGTGGGTTTAACCACAGACCGCAAGCGGCACTAGCTGTACGTAACGGTCCCCAGGTAGATGTCGATAAGAAGACTGACGAGGTGAACCCCATCTGCACTCCTACTGAGCCTGTATGTGACAGTCTCCGTACAGTCCGGTCTGTTCGTCTGATACATCGCATGGCGGGCCTAAGGGGGCGGTGAACGTCAGTCCCCTAATAGCGGTACAAGTCGTGTCGGAGTGTAGCCCAGAACACCCTGAGATAACACTGGAAACCTACCAGTATATCTCGCTTGCCCTGGCCAGGGACTACTCGTGTAATGGCTCTCCTGGACACAGCGCGATGTCAACCCCCAATACCGGGAGAGACGAATCCTGTCTAACCGTCACTGCCTCCAAGTGCTTCGGGACTGCACCCAAAAACTACCTGTTTGCACGACTCCTTTGAGCCGTGGTAGGGTAGTAATCAAAGTGCAGTGGGAACACACTCGAGGCGAAGTGACAGTGTCAAGTCAGCGGACTAAGCTGTACTCATGTCACCTGGGAACTGATAACTGACGATAGGTATATTACCAACCAACAGTTCCCGACGAGTCCTGTCCAGTGTACTCGTAACCTAACGAGCACCCGCATACTATCCCAAGTACGACGTACTAACGGCTGTGGGACAGACCGTCTCCTACACTGGGATGAGAAGCGCATACGCTAGTCTACTCTGGAGTATCGATGCCCTGTCTCGATAGTCCAACGACCAGGGACCTGTATAAGGATGTGCTTATAGATTACCCAGCTCCCACGAGTGCGAGCGCCATCACAACGCTGGTAATCAAGCAAAGATCCTAAGGGCTCCACTAATATGTATATCAGCAATATGCTAAAAGAAACACATGCACATATTAAAGCAGAGACAAACCAAGTAGCATACTACCATTTCGAGCAAGATTGTATATACAACTGTGAATATCCCAAGCTTCCATTAAGTAATATACAAACCAGTATGATACTGTAATGGCCTCTAGGGCATATACACTAACAATGAGGAGTTGCTCCCAACAGACGAGTATGTCTTTGGTGCTAAGCCGGTGGTAAGGGGGCTCACGCCGGAGAATGCTGTTCAACACCAATTCCCAAGCTTAATTAAAGTGTTGAACATCTATGAGGCCCTTTTCATCGAACATGGTAGTCTCGGAGTTAGCTTTGAGGATTTCATCGCTCGGTTCCTTCGCCCAAGCGTCCTCTCATCAGAAGCTGCCAAGTTTGCTACTCTGGATGACCCTTTCGGTCTAGGTTTGGATAACCTGCCGGCGAAGGAGATAGACCAAAAGGGTTTTTTCCTTCCGGACTTCCCGACCATGTCTTTTGCAGAAATTGCGGCCCCTGGGATGGACGAGGAGGCCTTTTTCTTAGGATTTCTCGGGTTGTGGCTAAGTTGGTTTGCGATCCCAATGCACTCTCACCGTATGTGGCCCTCTGTCTTTTACCCAGCCCGCCGGATGGCCATAGGGGTAAAGGTGGCCGTTGGGATCTCCGGCTTGGCACACCTATATCATGGCCTCAGTCGAGCAGCGGATGCTAATGAGCCCGGGGTACTGCACGTGGTCTTCCCGATGCACTACTTTGTATCGTGGCTCGAGCTACACACGGCGGGTGTCTTCGGCATGCACAAAAGGCCCTCGTTCTTCGACAAGTGTGGTTTCCCTCGCATTATACAGCTGATCGGCGCATCAATTATGACCCCATCACCACGGAACGCCAGGGGTTTACTTCTTCGCCCTCACACCGTTGGAGCCGGGATGTCCTTTATTGACAAGGTGTTGACTATTGGAAAGGCGTCCACCACTGCGATGCGACCATTACAAGACTCCTTTAAGGATGGAGCCTCAGTTTTGACGGCCCGAGAGACCCTTCACTTATATTCTATTAGACCGGGCTTCCTAGTCTTCAGGCAGAATGGTGCGACGATTTTCATGAGATATAACCTGCATCGTTTCGCCCAACAACTGGGCTACGATCAAGGGGTCCCCTTAGAAGCTTTCCTGTTGGAACCCGCTGCCACTGAAGAAGGGATGGAGAACACGCTGCATCACTTCATGCGCCTGAACACGGGTTCTCATTTTTTTATCAGTGCGCCGGCTTACGCTCCACGACTCCTCAATGTATATAAAGAATGGTACAATCATGCGACGGGGGCTGTTATAAAGGAGGAAAGGCGATTGCTGGTCGACCGTAAGGGTGTGCCTCCAGGGACCGACCGTAATGCTCCCTTAGTGCCAAGGACGCCGGTAGTTCCCCCTTTGAAAGATTCTAGAGCCGGGCCACCGCGTGCACAAAGTCCTCCACACGGATCGCCGCTCCCTGATACTGCGGATGCACCTCCAGCGCCCTGTGCTCCAGTGGAGACAGTGGCTGTAGCCTCGCCAGAGTCTGGCGTGGGTGTGGACATCGGGACCCGCCGTCCCAAGGTGGCTGCTAAGCGCAAGTCGATCCTGCATGCACCTAGGGTTGGCGGGCAGAAGAAAAAGAAGTCGCTCTTTGCCGCAGACGTCGCGTTCGGTCAGGAACCCCACGCTCCCTATGCCGAGGGCCTGAGTGAATATGGGACTAACGAGGGGTTAGTCATGCCGGATGATACGGATTTGGAGGCTGCCCTCGAAGCTTCGGAGCGGTTAGCGAGGCGTGACGCATGGCTGGCTAAACTTGCGGCATCAGGTAATCACTAGTCGCATTTTCTATTTCATCATATCTTTTATTATTGTCTTTGACCAATATTTTTCCTTCTTTTCTTCCAACAGGCATCACCACTGAGGAAGCTATCGCCACTTCCCTGAAGACTTTTCAAGAGGAGGAACGTCTTAGAGCGTCCATGGGCCTTAGTAAGTTTCAATTCATCAAGTTTTCATCCCCCTTGTGTTATGGTCGATCTAACCTCTCCCTTTTTATCGCAGGAACCTCAATGCCGTTCCCGCCAAGCGACGCGGACATTCTGCCATCTGCCGATATTACTGCTTCCTCGGGGTTACCGCGGGAGGTCCCTCTCGAAGAGCCAATGAGAGATGCCTTAAAGGCTCTGGAGGCATCTCTGAAAGAGGACGACGACGCCTTGAAGGAAGCGTCGAAGAGATCCATCGCGACAGTTCGGGAGGAGAGGAAACGGTCAAGGCACGAAGCGAAGGCACGCCGGGCTGCTTTGGCTACGGGAGCGGGCCCCAGCACCGTCCCTCGTGCTGATACTCCCTCCGAAGAGGCCCCTGTCGCCCTATCCACTGTTCGCAGACAAGTGGCGCGCGCAGTTCGGAGCGCAAATGATAAATCCACTTCAGGCAATATTTCTCTCAGAATTTTGTTGTAAGAATTATAATGCCATCGGTTCTTATAAATTTTATCTTGCAGGGCCAAGTCCGACCGAGGGGGAGGCGGAGACCGTTGAACCCAAGGAAACAGAGGAGGCGGCACCTGCCGAACCCGAGCCGACGGTGGGCAACGTCGCTGAGGCTTCGGAGCCTGAGATGAAGGTTGAGGGGTCTGCAGCCGAGAAGGTCATTGATGCTGAGCCTGAAGTGGCGGCAGATGAAATGATTGTTATAACTGAGCCCAGGGTAGTGGCGGACAAGGCACTTGAGGCCGGTGACCTCATGGTGACGGTGGACGAGGCAACCGTGATTGCCGAGCCCGAGGGAGTAACGGGTGAGGTGGACATGATTCCTGAAGACGAGCCATCCGCTCTTTCTCAGGAATCTGGTAATGCTCCAGTCATAGCCCTCCCCGCCTATGGTCCCCCGCCGTCTCCAGGTCTTGCGAGCACGACAACGGTCCCTATTGAGTCGGGTGATGAGGCCACGGGCGGTGGCCTCATGTCGATGGAGGAGGGAGTCGCCTCCGTTTCAGCCGGCAGCTTGTCAGGTAAATCCCAAGTTACTGTCCTTTTTATTTTACAATCCTTTCTGACAAGTTCACCTTTTCGTAACGCAGGTGCAGCCTGCGCCGATGCCCCACTGCTCGAGGGAGCGCCTTCAACGACTGCCTTGGCGGTGGTCACCTCTCAACCCTCTTTCATACCATCGAAGATGTTGGAAGGTATGTGTTTGCAATTTATTAATCTTATCTTTCAGACGTATAATTTGTGTACTAAAGTCGTACTTGTTATGTCTTTTCAGGAGTGCTCTTTGATCATCTATATCAAGTGTTACTCCCACACTTCTCCTTCCCATCTGAACTCGCTTCTTCCTCCAGTGGCGCTGGTAAGTATGGTTTCCATTAATATCTTTCTTTTTCATTGATGGAATTACTTCTAACTTTTTTTTGTCCCGACTGCAGTGCTACAAATTGAAGGAGGGGATGAAAGATCGGCTGCACCACCGACCTTTCCGGCCTTGCCACCCGCCTCAGCTGGTACAGCGACTATCACATTGATAACTCCCCCGTTTTTTTTGAACTGTTATATGATCATATCTTGTTTCTTTTCAACTGTTGTTCCGGTCTCGGCGCCCTTTGAATCTTGCATCACAATGCCGGCAGGTCCTTACCTGAGACGTCCATCTTCGAAAGGCGCCGCGAACAGCTTGCGTATGTTGAGCGACTATGTTGAGGAGCTCGAAGTCAAGACCCCTACGCCTGCTGCGGATTTCGCTACGGCGGTTAACCCGATGCTGGTGATACTCGTGAATTTCCATGACGAGGGCATCATCGCATCTTGGGTTAACCATTGTATGGAGATCGAGGCTCGCCTGCATCAGTTGGAGTCGATGCGTCTCTCCCCCGAGACTTTAGCCGCGAACAATGAAAGAGCAGCATGGATCACGGAAAGCGCTTCTTACGTCCACCACTTGGAACAAGAAGCAGCTTTAAAGCTAAGGGAATGCCAAGAGACCTTGAGCGAGACGGCCCGTTTGCGTGCTGAGGTTGAGGCGAATGCTGCCCAAGTGAAGGCTATCTTTGAGGGTCTCCTAGAGTGCATCTCCCATGGGCTAAACTTGAAGCGAAAGCTTGATGTAGCCGAGCATGATACCCCAGGCCGCGAAGCTGCTCATCAGGCCGTCAGGGAGCAGCTGTTCACATCATAATATTGCAATTCATACGCCCCATTTTTGTGCAATTTATAAGTAAACAGGTGCTTTTGACGATCGTTTGTTACATGATACAGGATACAGACTTTTGAAGCAAATACAGTGAAAAAGACAAAGATGATACGGGAAATGGACTTTTGACCAACCAGCACACGGATCCTACTCAAGCCGAGACGAACGTCAAGAGAAACGGTCAAAAAGATCCTTATAAGGTTCACTGAGAATCTGGAGAATACTAGAAAGCCCAACAGATAAAAGAACAGTATAAGAAGAGAGCCCAAGAGAAGATCAACCAACCATAGAAAGATGGTGGGCCCAGCCTACCAAATGGCCGCGGATCCGCGGCCAAAGGCATGTCTTTGCCGCGGAAACGCGGCCATATGGTGCCCGTGTCGGCACCGACTTCTTGTGTCGGTGTGTCGTTTCATGTGTTGGGATTTTTAGGGGGTAAATCAGTAAATTCATGTCTACGAGAGTCTGTAACCCTAGCTTCACTAGTTACTTATAAATTGTAATCTAGATCTAAAAAATTGTATGCCTCTTTATATTCAATAAAAGTGAGATTTGTTGAAGGAATCAAGAGCATCATCTTCTTCGCGTAAGTCTTTCATTTTATTTAATTCTTGCATTAGTATAATTGTTTTGCTTGCCCTAGGAATCATTTAATTGCTAGTTAGCTAATTTCTAAATCTGTCGTAAGATAACTATTTAAAACATAAAACACAAAAATGTTTCTTACTTATAATTCCCTAATGTGCGAGTAAAAATTCTCGCTCGTTAGGGTTAGGAACAAGGGAGTGAGTGAGAGATGGATGTCTCTCACCTCTTTCAATGTCAAACTATTTTTAAACGAAACCTTCATGCACACATATACGATCCGCCCCCTACGGCACCCTACCTATAAGGTAACGGTGTTCCGTAGTATAAAAGGCCGGACTTATATGATGTCCATGAAGCTCACATCAATGAATAAGAAAAGACGGACAAGGATCTAGAGGAAGAAACTTTGTTTCTTCCCGATCATCCTAATCCCTTTTCCTATTGATTGTTGTGACTTTCCTAAAAGCTTAAATCACGGCATTGAAAGAGGTGAACACATTGATCTCAATACACCTACCTTCGACCTAACCCTAATGAGTTCTTTCTCATCACATAAATTCGTCTTAAACTCAATCGATAAAAAACCAACAACGATTTGAATCAACTCGTTATAACACAAAATCAGAAATTAACCATCCCTGCGGATCGACCCGTATTCACCGGCTAGCTGCGAAGCGACGCCGTTTCTGATTACGGTAAACTACAAATTTTTGGATTAATCAAATGACGCCGTTGCCGGGGATGGCGTAATTTTCTCTTTTTGTATGATTTCGGGTTGATATAAAATTTGAAAATTATAAAAATCTGAAAATACAAAATACAAAAAAAAAATTCTTTTCATTATTTTTATCTGTTTGAAGGGTTTCTCGTTTGAATCTTGCAGGAACGACAAGAACTTTTGGATCTGGAATTTTACAGAAGGTCAAAACAGAAAAGGAGGCATAAAAACAGAGAGGAATTGAAAGTACAGAGCCACAGAAATTTTTCCAGAGGCTGAACCCATCTCCTTGCCGCGTTTCCGCCGCACCAGTACCCCATACGCCGCGGTTCCGCGCCTGTGATGCCACGTCAGCATCTCAAATTTGCTCTGTTTGTTCTCTTTCCCTCTCCTCTGTAACCTCCATATATCCACTGTTAAAAATCTTTCTGCAGGATTTCTTTGCGTAAAGAGTCTTTCTCCCCCTTCTAAATAACAGATTTCTGCAGGTTTCTTTGCGCCGCGCTAAAAAAATTGATTGCAAGTGAATTGTTGTTTTGCATATTTTAATCGGACTTAAGGGGCTATTTGACCAAACTCAGATTGGGTGGGGATTTCATCACCCTTCCCAGGACCCCAGAAAACACCTAAAGCATTTTGCATCGACCACCTTTAATTAAAAAAAGATTAGACTCAGACCTAAGGACAGCGAGCTCAATAGGAAAAGGACTAGGGTAGGCATCGGCCGTTTATCCTAACCGACATTGCGGTGTCTAGGCTAGTGGTTATTAATTAGGCCCACTGTAGTGGTGGTTCCTTCCCACTTACCTGGCCGTATTTGTCCGTGAAGAGGCGGTTTGAGGTCTATTTCTAGCCCTAGTTAGGAGCTGTCTAGTAGACCTAGGCGACCCTAGATCTAGGCCTGATTGTGCATGTGTGGTTGATACAGTTGTGTCACGAGTCCATTTTCAAAAACCTCCTCGCAAAACTCACAAACAAAAAAAAAAAAAATAAAGAAAATCTTTTAAAAACTTGCAACTTGCCGCTAAAGAAAACTTGCACCTCACTTCCACCACTTCTTCTCACTGACGTTATCTTACCCCCACCTTCTGTTTTTTTCTCTTTTTTCTGACTGCACTACCCTTTAGTGTATGTCATTTTGGACTAGGGATACTAACGCCCGATTAGTCCGCGTTTCGTTGATACCGACCAACGAACCCTTCGACGAACCCTTCGTCGATCTTCCGTCCACTTCCTTACCTCCACATTCAAATTCTTCTTTCGAAGGTATGTTGGGATTCAACCCCAACGATACCTTGCCGACGGGAATGATTCCACCTCCGCCAGGTGCGAATAACCCGAATCTACCGCCTGTTGTAGCGCCCGCACGAGTTGCGCTCCAGGATCTCTTCTACCCCGTTCGCACTTCTTTACCCACATGTCTTTCACCCCCACCGGCGAATGGGGATAATTTTGAAATAAAACCACACTTCATCAATATGCTGCCTAAATTTCATGGTTTGGAATCCGAAGATGCATATATTTTCATTAATAAATTCCAAAACGTTTGCAGCATGATGAAGACAACCCAATTAAGTGATGACGCTATAAGGCTAAGGGTCATTCCTTTCACCTTATGTGACCTAGCCGAGAAGTGGCTATATAGCACCGCGTCACATTCCATAAGAAATTGGGACGAGTTTGTGAAGGCTTTTCTGAAAAAGTTCTATCCTCACCATAAAACTGCCAGAATTCGAAATGAAATAATTCAATTTTTACAACTTCCTTCCGAACCATTCTGGAAGTGCTTCGAGAGATTTAAAGACCTACTAGTTCAATGCCCTCACCATGGGATAGAAAGTTGGCAACTTTGCCAAACATTATATGAGGGATTGAACTCGGCAACGAAGCAGTTGCTAGAAACCATCTGTCAAGGTCATTTTCTCTCTAAGTCTAATGATGAGGCGTGGCAGTTTCTCGAGGATCTTAGTGAGCAGACAATACAGTGGGAGAGCACCAAGACCACATCAACTTCTAGTGGTCAATCTAGGGCGGGCATACATCAAATAGAGATGTCGATTGCTATGAAGGCCGAGATGGCCGCTCTGACGAAAAAGCTAGAAGCGATCGAGAACAAAATCTCGTCGTCTTCTCCTGCCCCCGCTATGCCCCCACGAACTGTCTGTGCTTGTTGTGCGGATCCATCGCACTTAACTGAAGAGTGTCCTTATAATGCATCCACTCAAGGACAGGATCAAGTCAATGCTGCATTTCAGCAACGACAAAGGAACGATCCGTACTCTTCGACGTATAATCCGGGGTGGAGGAGTCACCCAAATTTCGCTTGGAACCAAAATCAACAATTCCAAGGAAATAATAATAATTTTCAAAGACCTCCTCCTCCACAACAACAACAAGCACCCTCGCAAACTCAATATCAACCGCAACAATTTCAACAACAACCTTACCCTAATCAGGTGAACAACTTTGTGCCGAACAATGCTTACCAGCCAAACAATTATGTTCAACCTAATAATGATAAGGTTAGCTCGCTCGAGAGAAGTCTAGATGCATTCCTTAAGCAATCTACACAGTCTACAGCAAGACTTGAGACTTCTATTCAATCTCTAGTGCAAAATAGTGCCTCCCACGATCAGAGTATCAAATCTATTGAGGCACAAATTGCACAACTTAATGCAGTTTTGAGCGAGCGCGAAAAAGGAAAACTCCCGTCTCAACCGTTGCCCAACCCCGGTCACGCACATGCTGCCCACAATCAGCAAAATCATAACGTGAATGCGGTGACCACGTTGAGATCGGGAAAAGTGTTGCGGAACAATGTGGGCATTAACAATGACACCCCTGCCGGTGGGTCTTCTTCTTCTTCTTCTTCTTCTTCACCATCTTCTTCTTCTTTAGAGCCTATTCTCCACCCTTCACATGGCTCTACCTCTTCTAGCTTGAACGGACCTAATTCTCACGACACGAACACATCTACACGAGGTACCGTTCCAACTCGAAAATCTGATCCACAAAAGTTGGACTCAACCACTTTTCAAAATGTTCCTTTTCCTAATAGGTTGAAATCCAATAAACCAACTCCTCAAATGGAGAAGATTGTCGAGCTGTTTAAACAGGTTAGCATAAACATCCCTCTTTTGGATGCAATTCAGCAAGTTCCTTCATATGCCAAAATTTTAAAGGACTTGTGCACCAAAAAGAGGAAGTCGCAAGTGCCAAAGAAAGTTTTTGTGGCTAGTGCTATTAGCGATGCTCTTGTAAATTCCTTACCCCCAAAACAAAAGGACCCCGAGTGTCCTACCATTTCGATAACAATTGGGGACAAGAACATCAATAGAGCACTATTAGATCTTGGTGCGAGCGTCAATTTGCTACCCTATTCTGTGTACGAGCAATTGGGCGTTGGAGAGCTTAAGCCCACTCACTGTACTCTCCAAATGGCTGACCGGTCGATCACCCATCCTAGGGGAGAGCTGGAGGATGTGTTAATAAGAGTAGGGGATTTCATTTTCCCCGTAGACTTTATAGTGATGGATACACAACCTGTTGCGAACCCCCGGAACCAAATTCCGGTTATATTAGGTCGACCATTTTTGGCTACTTCCAACGCAGTGATCAATTGTCGTAACGGTTCAATGAACTTATCTTTCGGCAATATGACAATTGAGCTCAATATTTTCAAGTTAGAAAGTCAGCCTGCTGAGCCCAATGCTAGCGTACTAGACGTTTGCTCGATCAATGAGATCGCGGAGGAGGACTGTGAGTTCGAGAATTTTTTATTCGACCACAGCAATGTTAACGCCACTAGTGCGTTCCTCCTAGAATCCGACTCAGTTTTCGCGGCGGATAATGATTTTGAATGTTTTACATTCGTCGACGACTTCGAAGACTCATCACCTGATTTGGAGTCTTTTGCTTTTGCGGATGAGTTAGTAGAACCATCCGACACTATTGCGTACACTCAGTTCGAACCTTTGATGGAATCATTCGAGTTTGAAACAACTACCCCATTGTTACCATCTATTGTTTCACCCCCTAAACTCGAATTAAAGCTTTTGCCGACACACCTAAAATATGCATATCTAGGTGATAATGAGACCTTACCTGTCATTATATCAACTTCTCTAGCTCTTGAGCAAGAGAAGGCTCTCTTGACGGTCTTACTCAATAATCGGCAAGCTTTCGGCTGGTCTATGGCGGACATTAAGGGGATTAGTCCCCTCATAGTCGAACATCATATACACTTAATGGATGATGCCAGGCCAGCACGAGATCCACAAAGGCGCCTCAACCCCATCATGAAAGAGGCGGTTAAGAAGGAAATTGTCAAATGTCTGGATAGCGGTATCATTTACCCTATCTCGGATAGCCAATGGGTTAGCCCAATCCACGTCGTGCCCAAGAAATCGGGCATTACGGTCATTGCAAACGAGGCAAATGAGTTGATTCCCACTCGCACCCAAACTGGGTGGCGAGTCTGCATAGACTATAGGAAACTCAATGCCGCTACAAGGAAAGACCACTTTCCTTTACCTTTCATTGACCAAATGCTCGAGCGATTGGCAGGGCACGAATTCTATTGCTTTCTCGATGGCTATTCCGGTTACAATCAGGTCCCCATCGCCAAAGAGGACCAAGACAAGACAACCTTTACTTGTCCCTTTGGCACCTTTGCTTATCGTCGCATGCCCTTCGGGTTATGCAACGCGCCCGCTACATTTCAGCGGTGTATGATGGGGATCTTTTCAGACATGGTCGAAAAGTTCTTGGAGATTTTTATGGACGATTTCTCCATCTTTGGCGACTCCTTCGACGAGTGTTTACGCCATCTTGACGCTGTTCTTACCCGCTGCAGGGATAAGAACCTAACATTAAATTGGGAAAAGTGCCATTTCATGGTACGAGAGGGCATTGTCTTAGGACATGTTATCTCGCAAAACGGCATCGAGGTAGACAGGGCTAAAATCGAAGTGATTTCTAACCTACCTCCCCCAAAATGCGTCAAAGATATTAGAGCCTTCCTTGGCCACGCCGGTTTTTACAGACGGTTTATCAAGGACTTTAGCAAGATTGCTAGACCCTTGACCCTCTTACTGGCCAAGGACACGACCTTCGCTTTTGACTCCACATGTACTGAAGCATTTGAGTCTTTAAAACATTCACTCATCACTGCACCCATCCTCTCATCTCCCGACTGGACGCACCCTTTTGAAATCATGTGCGACGCATCAGACTTTGCAATTGGAGCTGTTCTTGGACAGCACATTAATAAGATGCCGCACGTGATTTATTATGCCAGCCGAACACTAAATGAGGCCCAACTTAATTACACAACAACAGAGAAAGAATTTTTAGCTGTTGTGTTCGCACTCGAAAAATTTCGGCCTTATTTAATCGGCTCTCCAGTCGTTGTTTATACTGATCATTCGGCTCTTCGCCACCTCTTTGCGAAGAAGGATGCTAAGTCTAGGTTAATACGTTGGATCCTTTTATTGCAAGAATTTGACCTTGTCATTAAGGACAAAAAGGGATGTGAAAACGTAGTAGCTGATCACCTATCACGACTTCCTTCTTCGCCCACGCTCGATCTTCCAATCTCTGACGTTTTTCCCGACGAGCAGCTCTTGACCGTTTCTTGCGAACCATGGTTCGCCGATATTGTAAATTATTTAGCCACCGGCCTGATTCCTAATGATTGGTCGAAACAAGATAAGCTTCGATTTTTGTCCCAAGTAAAGCATTTTTACTGGGATGAACCCTATCTTTTCAAATACTGTTCCGACCAAATCATTCGTCGGTGTGTGCCCGAGAGTGAGGTCAAGAGCGTGCTGTCTTTCTGCCATGATCAAGCATGTGGCGGGCACTTTGGCCCAAAGAAGACAGCCGAAAAAGTTTTACAGTGTGGTTTCTATTGGCCACGACTCTTCAAGGATGCATTTGAATACTGCAAAACTTGCTCCCGGTGCCAACATTTAGGCCGGATTTCGCGGAGAAACGAAATGCCACTCCAACCCATTTTGGTAGTGGACATTTTTGATGTTTGGGGTATAGATTTTATGGGACCATTTCCTAACTCTTTTGGAAATGTGTATATTCTGTTGGCGGTTGACTACGTTTCTAAGTGGGTCGAGGCTGTGCCCAGTCGAACGAACGATAATAAAGTTGTCGTTCGATTCCTTAAAGAACACATATTTTCTCGATTCGGGCACCCTCGAGCGATAATAAGTGATAATGGTTCTCACTTCTGCAATAGGACTTTCGAGTCCTTAATGCGTA
The DNA here is from genome assembly GCA_030015575.1 of Agapanthus africanus. Classification (NCBI taxonomy): domain Eukaryota; kingdom Viridiplantae; phylum Streptophyta; class Magnoliopsida; order Asparagales; family Amaryllidaceae; genus Agapanthus; species Agapanthus africanus. The sequence goes on along the minus strand of CM057338.1, from coordinate 106,282,113 downwards.
AATACTCTATCACCCACAAATTGTCAACGCCATATCACCCCCAAACATGTGGGCAAGCCGAAGTTTCAAATCGGCAGATAAAGCAAATTTTGGAGAAAACGGTTTCCAAAAACCGTAAGGATTGGTCGCTTAAATTGATAGATGCACTATGGGCTTTCCGTACTGCATATAAAACCGATCTGGGTATGTCTCCATACCGGCTTGTGTACGGGAAGGCTTGCCACCTCCCAGTGGAGATCGAGCACAAAGCTTTCTGGGCTATAAAAGAGCTAAATTTGTCTTTAGGAGATGCTGGCAGCAACAGAAAGCTGCAACTGAATGAGTTGGAGGAGCTAAGGGATGAGGCATATGACAATGCCATAACTGCTAAAAACCGAGCCAAGGTGTTCCACGATAAACACCTTTTACGAAAAACTTTTGAACCTGGTCAACAGGTTCTACTTTATGACACTCGGTTACACTTGCATCCTGGTAAGCTCAGGTCCAGATGGAGAGGACCTTTTGTGGTCCGCACCGTTTATCCGCACGGTGCGGTTGATCTTGAGAACCCTGAAGACGGCACCTTATTTAAGGTAAATGGGCATCGACTAAAACCGTTCTTCACTGCGGATCCTTCGGAGGAGCTCCTGTTTTTGCAGGAGCCGCTTTACACTGATTGATCTTCCTCCGCTTTCACCCCCAAACTTTGTTTCCCAATGACACTATTTCAAACAAGTTTGGGGGTGTGTATATCATTTGTATGTACATTTCCAAAATACCATAAAAATAAGATAATATAAATAAATAAATAAAAAAAAATAATAATAAAAAAAATAATATTTTTGGACTAAATTGCAAATGTGCAGATTAATAGCTGCATTTACGAATAAAACCCTCACCTTTGAGGGTGTTTTCTGTAAATCGCCCCTTTCCCCCTATATAAGTGAACCCGAGGCCTCCTGCCCTCACACCCTAAACATTTCATCTTCAACAAACCCTAGCCGCCACCTCCTGTCTCCTGCAGAAAATTTTCGCCGCAACTCCACCAGAGCGCCGCGCATCCGCCGCTCCCGCCGTCTCCCACCGCCCTTCCGCCGCCGTCTCGACTCTTCTCCCCCTGAAATTTTCAGGGGAGGTACATATTCTTGTTTCCTCTCTGTTAGTACATATACTTCACTGTAGAAATTTAAAATGACCCACAAAATGCAGTACGAGAGAGATTTCTCACCGGTGTTCGCACACGAGATCTATGGATCATACTTCCCACACGAAATTGCACAGAGGGGATGGAATTTCCTCCTCTATAACCATGGATCTGCATTTGCTGTCCCTAACTTAGTTACCAAATTTTATGAGTCAATGGAAGAGACTAGCCTAGACAACTTAGGCTATATTAAACTGAATTGGGAAAATAATGAAATTCGCATTGATAGGGATATGATACACGAGGTTACTCTAATACCACGTGTACCGGCACACGAACAACCCCTTCGCTTTGAAGATTATATTCCTTTAATGGGTAATGACTGTGCGCGAGAACCGCGCAAGGGGATCCAAGCACGGACCCTCTTCGCAAATGTTTTAACTGTGTGCCGGTGGACACAAAACAATATTTTTGGAAGTTCTCACAACACAACCTTTTTCACCCCTTCCTTACATGTCGTTCATACTTTAATGACGAAAAACCCTAGATTCGACATGTGCACAGTTTTGCTATACTCCATAGGTTCGGGTAAACGAGGTAGTGTATATCCATGTCCCATGCTCGTAACCCAACTCTGCCGTTATTTCCTTCCGGCCGAGGAATTTGACTCTTATTTGACAGACGGTACCGTAGTTCGACCACTCTTAGAGGGCATCTCGTCGTCTTACTCTAGACTGACGGATATTTGGACACGGACAGAACCGGGAGAAAACATACCTGCACACACCCCCAGATCGAGCTCGACTTCGAGCGGGGAAGAGTTAACTCCACAAGAACATGCGCGATTAATGAGAAGAACAGTGAGGAGATTAGACTCTTTGAGGGATGAGTTTTGGGCATCGGCACGAGAACACGACCGTCGGTTGACGGAGATTGAGAGAGGGATACAAACACTTCTGGCTAGGGGGGAGAGATCACGTTCACGCTCACGAGCGCGACGTGGGGCCGGGCAGTGAGGGCACTGCTTTGCTCAAGTTTGGGGGTGTTAGAGGGTGATGTACATAGTTATCCTTGCATTGCATATTGTATATATTTTGTTTTCCTTTTTGCATATTTAATTTCTGCATTGCATCTTTATACAAAAATCATAAAAATCTGAAAAATTTGAAAGAAAAAAATTTTTTAGAAAATATAAAAAATCATAAAAATTTGAAAAATTTGAAAATTTATAAAAATTGTTGTATTCAATTTTGGTTAATTAATTTGAGTTTGATAAAAGGTTAACTGAGTAGGAAAAACTAGATCCTAGACTTAGCAAATTAAAACCCTAAAAATAACATTCCTTAAAGTTTAGCGAGAGAGAGTATATGTCTTTGTAGGTTATTTAGAAATAGGCAAATTTTGGGTTCACTTCGTGGGTTAAGCCAAAACGAGGGAAGAGTATTAATGCTCTTATTAAAGTATAAGTTCGAAAGATAGTTCCTAGCTTGAGTTTAGATTCTGAAAACATGTACCCTACAAAATGCACAATCACGCGCCTTGAAACTTGGATTAGTAGAAGAGACCTTGAATTACTCTTGTCTAAAAGTCCTTAGCACAATGATCATAAACAAAAAAAAAGAGTGTGAATAAAAAAATGGACACTGGTTTTTGTGATTACTTAGGGCTAGAAAATTAATTAGCGAGGGTGCTTCATCACCTAGTGCCTTAGACCAACTGGTTTGGGAGTCACTGCTAAAAGCCCTGGGTGTTGCAAAACTAGGAAATATGCTTTAAAGGCCTAACGTATCTTGTAATCGGCTGTTGGTACCTCAAGAAGTATTAACGGTCGCATGAAGGATATGTAAGCGAAAGTTATGTGCTTTGAACAATGGACGAGGGTACGATTGCTTGATTTGAATTTCCAAGTGTAGGGGTGAAAATTACACACACGTGGGGATATGTGATTAGAGTTTAGATAAGAGAAAGGAATGAAAAATAAAACTTGTATCTTTAATAAGAGTTGATAGAAATTCCTAAGTGGAGATGAGACTCTAGAAGAAAAACTTATGAAATGCTGAATTCTAAGTAATTTTATGGAACATGTATAATCTTAAGTTGCATGATAAGGAAGTGTGAAAAATACGGGCGGATAATTTGCAAGTATAAGATAATAGAATTCCTTATTAGAAAACCTGATTGGAGAACAAAAGTTGAGAAACCAAATTGATAGGATTTTGTGGGTGTAATCCGCTGAAAACCCTCAGGAGACAACACTCCTCCTACCAGGGACACCTGGAGGTTTAACGGCTTGTTGCACATGCTCAGTGCAATCGCGTTTCCCTGCGAAAATGTGGCTAGGTTAGAATAAACTAATAAATTTGCTCGAGGACGAGCAAAAGGTAAGTTTGGGGGTATTTGTTCACATCATAATATTGCAATTCATACGCCCCATTTTTGTGCAATTTATAAGTAAACAGGTGCTTTTGACGATCGTTTGTTACATGATACAGGATACAGACTTTTGAAGCAAATACAGTGAAAAAGACAAAGATGATACGGGAAATGGACTTTTGACCAACCAGCACACGGATCCTACTCAAGCCGAGACGAACGTCAAGAGAAACGGTCAAAAAGATCCTTACAAGGTTCACTGAGAATCTGGAGAATACTAGAAAGCCCAACAGAGAAAAGAACAGTACAAAAAGAGAGCCCAAGAGAAGATCAACCAACCACAGAAAGATGGTGGGCCCAGCCTACCAAATGGCCGCGGATCCGCGGCCAAAGGCATGTCTTTGCCGCGGAAACGCGGCCATATGGTGCCCGTGTCGGCACCGACTTCTTGTGTCGGTGTGTCGTTTCATGTGTTGGGATTTTTAGGGGGTAAATCAGTAAATTCATGTCTACGAGAGTCTGTAACCCTAGCTTCACTAGTTACTTATAAATTGTAATCTAGATCTAAAAAATTGTATGCCTCTTTATATTCAATAAAAGTGAGATTTGTTGAAGGAATCAAGAGCATCATCTTCTTCGCGTAAGTCTTTCATTTTATTTAATTCTTGCATTAGTATAATTGTTTTGCTTGCCCTAGGAATCATTTAATTGCTAGTTAGCTAATTTCTAAATCTGTCGTAAGATAACTATTTAAAACATAAAACACAAAAATGTTTCTTACTTATAATTCCCTAATGTGCGAGTAAAAATTCTCGCTCGTTAGGGTTAGGAACAAGGGAGTGAGTGAGAGATGGATGTCTCTCACCTCTTTCAATGTCAAACTATTTTTAAACGAAACCTTCATGCACACATATACGATCCGCCCCCTACGGCACCCTACCTATAAGGTAACGGTGTTCCGTAGTATAAAAGGCCGGACTTATATGATGTCCATGAAGCTCACATCAATGAATAAGAAAAGACGGACAAGGATCTAGAGGAAGAAACTTTGTTTCTTCCCGATCATCCTAATCCCTTTTCCTATTGATTGTTGTGACTTTCCTAAAAGCTTAAATCACGGCATTGAAAGAGGTGAACACATTGATCTCAACACACCTACCTTCGACCTAACCCTAATGAGTTCTTTCTCATCACATAAATTCGTCTTAAACTCAATCGATAAAAAACCAACAACGATTTGAATCAACTCGTTATAACACAAAATCAGAAATTAACCATCCCTGCGGATCGACCCGTATTCACCGGCTAGCTGCGAAGCGACGCCGTTTCTGATTACGGTAAACTACAAATTTTTGGATTAATCAGCAGCTTACATCTGTCTTGCAACAACGGGCCCGAGTGGAGGCGGAGCTGGCGGTGGTGTCCGATCAGGAGAAAGTGGGGAAGGAAGTGCGCGAACAACTGCTAGAGCTATGCAAGACGCTTCCTTCCCAGTAATTCTCCTTGTATCTAGATACTTGTAGCATTTTTCTTTTTAAATAACATGTAGCCATTCTTTAATATTTTGTACGCTTCATCTTGTACTTGATTGCATTCAATAAAGATACACATTTTTCTTTGCAATGTCTTGTACTATTTCTTTGCTTTTTTCCTTTCTTATTATCAGCATGCTGTCACAATTAGCAGATAATAGAGTAAGCATCTTGATTTCTTCACGAGATAGCGATGGCTTAGGCCGCAGGTTCAGATCTGCCGCCTAAGACTTTTCAACTCTATGGGCCGTGAGGGTCTCGTAGAGACTTTTCTCCCTACGGATCGAGAGGATCTCGTAGGTGGGTTTTCTCCTTAAGAATTGTGAGGATTCCTAAGTGTGTTTTCTCTTATAAGTCGTAAGGATCCTATAAGAGAATTTTTCCCTCTTACGAGTCGAGAGGACCCGTAAGCGGTTGTTTCCCTCCTTATCGAAACTCAACTTTGGAGAGTGAGACCCGTGAATAGTCTGCAAGAGACCGTTTTAGACCGACTTGCAGGGTCCCATTGTTCAGGAAGCAAGTTTTTTAATCCCTGCTGCCTGAGGCTTCATCTTGCAAGTTGAGACAAATCGGGAATTTCCCACAGAGATACTGGTTTCTCTGCGAGCCGACGCGAATCAGGAGGCTCTCGTCAAGGACGCTGGTTTCCCTGAGTTGAGGTATTTGCCAGAGATTATTTGTTTCCCTGATGTTGAGACGAATCGAGAATTTCCTACGGAGACACTGGTTGCTCTACGAGTCGATGCGAATCAGGAGGCTCTCGTCAAGGATGTTTGTTTCCCTGAGTTGAGGTATTTTCCAAGGATTATTTGTTTCCTTGGTGTTGAGACGAATCGAGAATTTCCCACGGAGACACTGGTTGCTCTGCGAGTCGATGCGAATTAGGAGGCTCTCGTCAAGGATGTTTGTTTCCCTGAGTTGAGGTATTTGCCAAGGATTATTTGTTTCCCTGGTGTTGAAACGAATCGAGAATTTCCCACGGAGACACTGGTTGCTCTGCGAGTCGATGCGAATCAGGAGGCTCTCTTCAAAGATGTTTGTTTCCCTGAGTTGAGGTATTTGCCAAGGATTATTTGTTTCCCTGGTGTTGAAACGAATCGAGAATTTCCCACGGAGACACTGGTTGCTCTGTGAGTCGATGCGAATCAGGAGGCTCTCATCAAGGATGTTTGTTTCCCTGAGTTGAAGTATTTGCCAAGGATTATTTGTTTCCCTGGTGTTGAAACGAATCGAGAATTTCCCACGGAGACACTAGTTGCTCTGCGAGTCGATGCGAATCAGGAGGCTCTCATCAAGGATATTTGTTTCCCTGTGTTGAGGTATTTGCCAAGGATTATTTGTTTCCCTGGTATTGAGACGAATCGAGAATTTCCCACGGAGACACTGGTTGCTCTGCGAGTCGATGCGAATCATGAGGCTCTCGTCAAGGATGTTTGTTTCCCTGAGTTGAGGTATTTGCCAAGGATTATTTGTTTCCCTGGTGTTGAGACGAATCGAGAATTTCCCACGGAGACATTGGTTGCTCTGCGAGTCGATGCGAATTAGGAGGCTCTCGTCAAGGATGTTTGTTTCCCTGAGTTGAGGTATTTGCCAAGGATTATTTGTTTCCTTGGTGTTGAGACGAATAGAGAATTTCCCACGGAGACACTGGTTGCTCTGCGAGTCGATGCGAATCAGGAGGCTCTCGTCAAGGACGTTTGTTTCCCTGAGTTGAGGTATTTGCCAAGGATTATTTGTTTTCCTGGTGTTGAAACGAATCGAGAATTTCCCACGGAGACACTGGTTGCTCTGCGAGTCGATGCGAATCAGGAGGCTCTCGTCAAGGATGTTTGTTTCCCTGAGTTGAGGTATTTGCCGAAGACACTGGTTTCTTCGGAGTTGGGATGAACTGTTGAGATTTGACTTCGTTTTCTGGCGAAGCCTATTGGGAAAGTATGGTTCCCTCTTTATTTGCGCCCTTGGATTGTATACAGGGATCGATGCGATCTTAACTGTAAGGCAAAAGTTTTATCATTTCTTTTTTTTTTTTTTATTTCCGCGATGCTCTATCATTTCAGTTTTTATATCGCGAATGTCGCGATTGCCCAATCATTTCGGCTATTTTTCGCGGTGCCCAATCATTTCGGCCGTTTATTTTATTTTCACTCGCTGCTTTTGATTGCGAGTTGCCCAATCATTTCAGCTATTTTGTATGCATACGTTTTTACTTGCTGCTTTTTATTGCAAGTTGCCCTATCATTTCGGCTATTTCGTATGCATGTGCGGCTTACCGGCTTTTCACCGTAAACCTGAAATTAGACACCGATTTCGGCATCAGCACCGCTACAACTGGGATATTGCCAGGAGCGAATCATCATCTGCCTCTGTCGACGTCGAACAAAGGTGGCTTAGCGAACAGGGTTAAGGTCCTGTCGACTAAGGCTTTTAACTTCATGAGCCGTAAGGGTCTCACAAAGGTATTTCTCCCTACAAGTCGTGAGGATCTTGTAGGTGTATTTTCTCCTCAGGAATCGTGAGGATTCCTAAGTGTATGTTCCTCCGTAAGTCGTAAGGATTCTACAGGAGGGTTTTCTCCTTGTAAATTGAGAGGACCTACAAGGGTTGTTCATCATGCGCACATATTCCCAATCACAGATGAAACTTGGTTAGGGAAATGTTTATTCGCGCCCGTGGATTGTATACAAGAGCTAGTATTGGACCACTTGTATGGCAATATCGGAAGTTGTGGGGGGTTTGCTTAAGCACAGGTTTAGGTCTCTGTAACTTAAGACTTTCAAATTTTATGAGCCGTGAGGGTCCCATAAGAGAGTTCTCCTTACGAGTCGTGAGGATCTCGCAAGTGTATTTTCTTCTTAGGAGTCGTGGGGATCCCTAAGTGTGTTGCTCCCTTGTGAGTCGTAAGGATCTCACGTAGGTGGTTTCTCCTTACAAGGTCGAGAGGACCCTGTAAGTGTCCTTTAACGAGGTTGCGCCCTTTCGGGTTTTCACAAACACTCGCCGGTAGTCCTGCTGTTTTTACTCACGGAGCCCTTTCGGGTTTTCATCCGTGCCCTTTTTGCTTATGGACATACCCCTTTTTTTTATTCTTTTTATATATATATATATATATATATATTTTTTATGAGGTCGCACCCTTTCAGGTTTTCACGAACACTCGTCGGTAGCCCTGCTGTTTTTACTCACGGCGTCCTTTCGGGTTTTCATCCGTGCCCATTTTTCTTATGGACATACCGTTTATTATATATATATATATATATTTCTTTTTATATATTTTTATTCATCTCGTCAGCCTAAAGATGCTGCGGTAGTAGTTTAAGGACGTTTCGGTCCGTTATTAGGAAGGCTGGCTACTGCTTGTAAAGCTTGAGCTTAGGAAGATAGGGAGCGGACATAGTCGTCGTCATCTATCATTGACCTAGGCTGTGCCTCATTAAGCATAGTATTTCTTTAGGAAGCAACCGTTTATTGGCCTGAAAGGCCTTTCACCGTGCATGTCCATGAGTAGATAGGCCCCACTCTGGTAGACCTTATCTATGATGTACGGGCCTTCATAATTTGGCTCGAATTTTCCCCGCTTGGCGCGATTGGGGATCATAGGCCTTTTGACCACTAGCACGAGTTCGCCTTGGCGGAATGTCCTCGGCCGGGTCAATCTTTCATATGAGTGCGTCATCTTTGCTTTATAGGCTTCCAGATTTTGTTGCGCTATGAGCCGGGTTTCATCAAGGGCATCAAGCTCCTCAAGCCGAAGGTGAGCATTTTCTTCGTCCGTCAGCTCGTAGTGGACTGCCACTCGTAGAGAGGGTAACTCTATCTCGAGGGGAGTACTGCTTCTGTACCAAATACCAACGCATATGGCGTTGTGTTGGTGGTTGTCTTGAACGTAGTTCGATATGCCCAGAGAGCTTCTTGCAGTCTCTCGTGCCAGTCCTTCTTATTTCGGGACACCATTTTCTTCATGATCTTTGTCAAGGTCTTGTTGAAGGCCTCAGCTAGACCATTAGCTTGCGGATTATAAACCGAGGAATATCTCCAGTCTATATTGTGTTGTTGCGCGAAGCGACTGATCTTGTGGCTTCTGTCAGCTGGCCCGTTATCGGAGATGATCCGTCACAGAGTTCCAAACCGATATATGACGTGCGTCTTGAAGAAGTGGAGGATATTCTCCGTCTTCACTTCCCTCAGCGGTACTGCCTCTGCCCATTTGGAGAAGTAGTCAGTCGTCGCCAGGATGAAACGATGTCCCTTGGACGATGCTGGTTCGATGGGGCCGACTATGTCGGTTCCCCACATTTCGAATGGCCAGCTAGCCACTGTTGGATGGAGTGGATTTGGATGCTGGTGGATGAAGTCCCCATGAATTTGGCATGAGTGACACTGCTTCGCATATTCAAGGCAGTCCTGCATCATCGTGGGCCAGTAGTAGCCCATCCGTTTGATCTTCAACTTCATCTTTGGGCCCACTTGATGAGAACCGCAGATTCCGTCATGAACTTCCTGGATGACTCTTCTCGCTTTGTCAGGTCCCAGACATCTCAACCACAGAGAATCAAATGACCTCTTGTACAGAGTATCATTGACGAAGGCGAAAGACAGAGCTCGTTTCACAAGCTGATGTCTCGAGGACGCATCTTCGGGGGTTCGGTGGGACTTAAAGTAGTCTATGAAGACTTCCCTCCAATCCTCAGCCTTTTCCCGGTCTTCTATTTGCAAGGTCGTCTGTTCAGTCGCTCCCTTCTCTTCGGATGATTCCGGAGATATTTCTGCTGGGGCAAGCACCCGACGGCTTTGTACTACGATTCTAACGTCATCGAGGTTCTCGTCAGCCAGTTCTTTAGCAAGTTTGGCCAACACGTCTGCTTTGCTGTTTTCCGCGCGCGGTATGCTTTCCAAAGTATAGGAGGGAATTTGGGTCAACAGTTGTTTCACCTTTTCACCGTACTTCACCAACTCCGGTTTGCACGTTTGGTAGTTGCCGTTTACTTGACTAACGACCAGTTGAGAATCTCCGTATACGAGGAGGTTTTCAATTCCCATGTCAATGGCGATCTCGAGGCCTGCTATCAAAGCTTCGTATTCGGCTTCGTTATTTGTCCTCGGCTCTGTTAAGGAGAAAGCGAAGCGCATTATCCCTCCTTGTGGAGTCACGAAGATGAGTCCTACCCCCGATTTGATTATAGGGGTACTTTGTTTGCGCTTTTTCATGGAAGATGCTCCATCGAAATAAAGCTCCCATTGGGTATCACCACCGTCAATCGCGTCAAACGCATGTTCGTCTGGCAAATCGCAATTCATAGGAGAATCAGCAGGTATCGGGTGCTCAGCAAGGAAGTCGGCGATGGCCTGGCCTTTCACTGCCTTGAGAGGCCGATAGGTTATCGAGAACTCCATTAAGAGTAGGGCCCACTGAGCGAGTCATCCTGTCAATATGGCCTTTGACATTAAATATTTAAGAGGGTCCACCTTCGAAATGAGACAGACCTCATGCGCCAACGCATAGTGCCTGAGCTTTGTTATCGTGAAGATCAACGCCAGGCAGTGTTTTTCAATGGGGGAGTAGTTGCTTTCTGCCCCCAGTAGAACTCGACTTAAGTAGTAGAGTGCTCTTTCTTTCCCTTGATCGTTCTCTTGTGCCCATAATGCGCCTAAGGAACCTTCGAGGGCGGTTGTATAAAGAATGAGAGGTTTTCCCTTAACCGGAGCAGCCAACACTGGCGGGTTCTGCAGGTACTGTTTAATTTCATCCAGTGCGCCTTGGCATTTTTGATCCCAGAAGAATGGAGTTCCCTTCTTCATCAGGTGGCTGTAAGGACGACACTTGCCTGAAAGGTTGTCTATAAATCGCCGTATATACGCGAGCTTTCCTTGGAGAGACCACAGTTGTTTGAGAGTCCTTGGCGGAGGCATTTCCATGATCGCCTTGATCTTTGACGGATCTATCTCAATACCTCGATGTCGGACGATGAATCCCAGGAATTTGCCCGAGGAAACTCCGAATGCACACTTGAGAGGGTTCATCTTCAAGTTGTATTGTCGAAGTCAATGAAATACGGTCTTCAGATGCTCGAGATGTTCCTCGTATGATTTGCTTTTAACCACGAGATCGTCGATATAGCATTCAACAATTTCATGTATAAAGTCATCGAAGATCTTCGTCATGGCCCTTTGATAGGTGGCACCGGCATTCTTTAAACCGAAGGGCATTACCTTGTAGCAGAATATACCCAAAGGAGTCCTGAAGGCGGTGTGCTTCTGGTCTTCGGGATGCATCTTTATCTGATTATACCCTGACGAGCCGTCCATAAAGGAGAAAACCTCATGAGTGGACGTGTTGTCTATCATCAGTTCGGTGACTGGCACTGGGAAATCGTCCTTCGGGCAGGCTTTATTGAGATCCCGGAAGTCCACGCATATGCGCACTGTCCCATTTTTCTTCATCACCGGGACGATGTTGGCGATCCATTCCGGATATTGAACCTCCTGAATAAAGCCAGAGTCGATCAGCTTCTTGACCTCGGCGTTGATGCTCATCTCAAGCTCGAGCCGCATTCTTCTCGGCGCTTGTTTGACTGGCTTGACGTCCGGGGATATCGCCAATTTATGCACAGCAATTTCTGGATCTAGTCCCGGCATTTCGGAATAGTTCCATGCGAAGCAATCTCTGTGCTGCATAAGCAGGTCTTTCAATAAAGCCACCTTCTCTTCAGACAACAGCTCACTAATGAATGTCGGTCGCGGGTCATTCGCCGTCCCCAACTCAATTTTCTTGAGGTTATCCGCTGTGGGATGGATTCCATCTTCCAGCTCTTTCGGTGCTGGTGGAAACTCTGAGATCACCTCATCGTTGCTATTTTCGAAGCACCAGGGAAGGTCATCCATGTTCTCAGGCTCTTCTTTTAATATTGTTATCACGTGACAAGTACGAATTCGCTTCCAATCCCAATGTGGAGCCGGTTCTTCTTCTGTGGCCTTGGGTTCGTGCTTCTGTGGTGGCGCTACCTTCCAGTTGTCGGACAGAGTGAACTTGCCAAGCTGATAATAATCTTCGACCCAATTCTTGAAGGTGAAGCAGTCTTCGAGAGGATGCCCTACCACTCGGTGATAAAATCAATAGTCTGGGTGTGAGACCTCGCCTGCTTGTTCAGGGTGTTTAGACTCCGGCAGTGTAAGCATTTGATGTTTTAAAGCAAGGTCAAGTATTTTCTTGGTCTTGTCCCGAGGAAAAGAGTATGCTCGACCCATTTTTCATATAAGGGATAGATTGGAACCACTCGATTTTCGCTTGAGTGGCCTCTTAGCCCCGCTTCGTTGCTGTTGAACGCCTTTTTCGCGTTTCGACTTGTTTCTGCCTCTGCATCGAGCCTTCTTTATAACAGGTTGACAAGGAGCGGCATTTTCATCTTTCACGGCCCGTTGGAGGAGGCGTTGCGTTTTGGCTTTCTCGTAGATGGCCATTTCGCGGTTATGGTCGTCTCGGACTTTGTGACCAGCTTCCCTTATAAGTTTGTCCATTTGTTCTTCAAACGATGGACTGGGCACTTTTGCATCTGGAACTTTCACTGGTTCAGGATTAGCATCTTCCCATTGAGCATCCGCTTCTTCATCAAAGTCATACACAACGTAGCAACCGTGTAGTAGCTCCCGTTTCTTTGACCGGATGTATCCAAGCCCTCTTGTTTCCATTCTCCCATTAGGCAGTTTGCGTTGAGTCCCGGGAACGTTCCAGACTTTGTCATAGAACTTGGCTTTTCGAACGGTCTGCTTGAAGGATATCCCCTGGCGCTTCAGCAGCTTCTTCAGGCCTTCTGTATAATATCTGGGGAGACGGATAGGCTGCAGCCTGTCGAGCGTAGGATCCACGCCATACCAGATTTCTTTCTCCACTCTGGTTTCTTCAGAGCGATAGAATAGAATTGCTTTTTCTCTTTCTCGCCTGGGAGGGATATAGAACGTTTGCAGCTCTTCTACATTGTAAATATCAAGTGCATCCAGTTCTTTATGGTGTTTAAGTGGCACCATGGTGACTTGTAGACTTTGTTCTTCGTTAGCGGACATTCGTATTGAAGGCCGAGCCTAGAATATAGCATGGACCTCATCTTCCGAGTCACTACCAAAGATCAATGTAGGAGCAGATGGTCCCGGCTTGTTGTATTGGGGCGGACCCGAATAAACTATCTCCTCTTCTTCCTCGGTGTCACTCCCGAAGACAGGGATGGTGGTGTTAGCTTTGTTTTCCGGCTTGTGACACCTTTCCGTGTCTTCGAAATCCGATAAGAAGTACTTGGCATCTTCATATTTGCGAACTTCGTTCACGGAAAACGGATTCATTTCTCCCACCACGGTATACTCGAGACCATCCTTAGCGTATTTCATACACTGATGTTGTGTAGAAGGGATGACGTTGTACTCGTGTAACCACGGTTGGCCGAGCAAAGCGTTGTAGCATGTCTTGGCGTCTATGACGTGGAACTTAATGTCCGTGATGAGTAGCCCGAAGCGTAGCGTCAGTATCACAGACCCAAGAGTTCTTGATGACTGGGAGTCGAACCCGGAGATAGTGATCTTGTCCCGAGCAAGGTGCTGGACACTCATGCAGATTTCTTTTAACACCCGCACATTGAGAAGGTTAACGGAGGATCCATTGTCGATCAGGATTTTGCCTATTTTTATATCGTGACAGTATCCTGAGACATGAAGGGGGCGATTGTGTTCGCACGTCCCAAGGAGAAGGTCTTCATCACCAAAAGCGACATCGGCCGTGTGCACTTCCTCCAATTCATCTTTCATCTTTTCCTCGGCCAGGAAAGCTTGGAATTGCTCCGGATCCTGTAGTGCCTTGATTAACGAATCTCTCGCCTCCTTTGACAACAAAAGGGCGTCAAGAATGCTGAGCTGTGAGGGTAGCTTCCTCAGATGCGCTAAGACATTGTAATCCACCTTATTTCTCTTCGAAGGGTCCTTAGCACTTAGCTCTTCCACAACTTGGTCATCTAAGACGATATCCTCAGGGACCTTCTCTTTTCCCTTATCTTTTTTAGTTGAGGGTCCGAGATTCTTTTCGGGAAGCGTACGATTACGTAGCCGAATATTTTCGCAGACCTTCGGCTCTTCTTCTTTTCTCGAGGTGGACTCTTTAAAGAGAGGGGCAAGCTCCAGCTCCTCATCGGAATCGCCCCCGAATGTAGGCACCTGTGATCCCCCGACGTTAACCATGCGACAATCACCGGTAATTCTGTTAAACCCTTCGGTCATATTTTTCCGCTCCCGACGAGTTTTACGCTTCTCCCGCTTAAAGTGTTGTCGATGAGCAACATATCCTTGCCACCATCTACCGAAAGCTTTGCACTCTTGAGTGGGGGTGCGAAACCTTCTGATGATATAAGCAATAGGAGGGGTGTATTTCCATCTCACCAGTAATGTTTCCTTCGGAGGAGGGTAGCTTCATGCCCATTGATATGGCCTTAGCAAACCTTTTCCTCATCTTGAATTTGCTTTTGTCGGTAATGGATGTATTTTGCTCCAGCGGGAGCATCTCAGCTCTTTCATCAAGTCGTTGGCGCTTGGCCCTTTCAAATATGACCGCCTCGCTTTCCCGATCAGCTTTACTTTTTAAGAGAGCTTCATTGAGGAATGCGTCAATTACTTCATCCGATGGCCCCAGAATTTTTGGTTCAGGATCTGCCCCCAGCGTTTCAGTACAAGGAGTCTCCTCATCGTCCATGAACGAATGGGAAATCACATGACAGCTTGCCACGTATTCTTCAGATTCATCAGATGAACTTTCTCCCTCATCTTCCTCTTGAAAGATGTGATTGAGGAACTCTTGGAATGTAATGGGAGTCCGCGCCTTCTGGTTGTATTCCTCCAGCGCGTCAATTTGTTTTTGCAAGTCCGTGCGCTTATCGCCAGGCTTCACAGGCTTCTTTGATTTCTTTTTCTTCTTCTTTGAAGATTTCGACGGCTGGTTGTGAATGCTTGGGCCACCTCCATTGATCATTTGAGTTGGACATAGCTTCAACATCCCTTCAATGACCTGCGGTTCCAACGGATTCTTCCATTTAATCGTTGGGCATGTTTGAAGATCGTTTAGCATCCTCTTTGTCTTGGCTGATAATACAACCTCCCAAGGAGCTTCTTCAACGAGAGAGCATGTTGCCCCCGACGTACTCATCCCCTTAGAGGTGTGGGGTTGCGGGGGATTCACCTTCCATTTGTCAGATAACGCGAACTTGCCCTGTCGGTACTGGTCTTCAAGCCAATTTTTGAAGACGTAGCAATCTTCGATCGGGTGACCCAGTACTCGATGATAAGGATAGTAGTTGGGCTCATTGACATCATTTGGTTGCGACGGACGTTTTGGCTCCGGCAAATTTATGAGTCGGTTGCACAACGCCAGCTCGAATAACCTTCTCGTTTTATCCCGGGGAAACGAGTAAGAACGTCCCATCCTCTCCTCAAGGGCCACGTACGGGCGCATATTATTTTGACGAACGGCCGGCTTCGAGCTGTTCGGTTGCTGTTGAGAATTAGCGACAACGATCGCTTTCCCCTTTCCCTTCTCATTTCGGGAGTCCGGCTTTGGAAGAGGAGGTTTATGGCCCATTTGATCCATTTGCGCCAGCTTGTCGTTTAGCACCTGGAAGGTGGTCGGCTTGAAGAACATCATAAACTGCGAGATGGTTGCTTGCGGATCGAGGGTTCCCACAAACATTCCCACTGCAGGAGCTTCTTCTATGCGCTGCTCGCATTTTGACCATAAATTACGCCACCGTATAGCATATTGGACCCATGTCTCGCCCGGCTTTACCCTGGCATTGATCAATGCCGTTATCGGGGTACGCTCGCTGGCGCTTGCAAAACGCTGAGTAAACAACAGCTCCATCTCCGCGAAGGTCTTGATAGAGTCGTTCGGGAGCTCAGAGTACCACTCGAACGCCGTATCTGATAAACTTCCAACAAACTGGCGAAGCAACAGCTTGTCGTCACCGCCGGTGTTGCCGCAGAGTGCCCTGAACTGGGCAACATGCTGGTGAGGATTGCCCGTCCCCTTGTAGACATGGAACTTAGGAATTGTGTAACCGGGCGGGCACTTGATTTGATCGTACCAACTTGGATACAGCCGCCCTATTTTTACGACCTGGCCAGCTGCTTCAGCCGTATGATGAACCCGTATTTGTTGGGCTATGTACTCGTCCAAGTCAGCTTTGGAGATTGTCTCTTCTTTAGCTGCTGACAGAGCTGGCGGAGGATTTGACGTCTCTCCCCTATCGTCTTCAAGGACGATCGGGGGATCTTCGGCCGGAGGATCTTGTTGGATCATCATCCCCACCATGTCTTGAAACAGGAGGCCCATACGCTTTATGTTGGCTACTTGTTCAGCAGCCTCTTTATCCTTCTTCTCCAATATTCGTCGAAGGAATTCGGCGTCAGTTTCTTGCTCCTGGCGTTCATCCGAGGATGTTTCAGGGCTTTCTTTTAGCCCAGTAAGTGCGGCCATAGCGTTCATCATCTCTTGGAGCTTTTGCTGCTGCTCCTGTGCTTTGGTCACTGATCGCGTAAGCGGTCGATGACCCGTAGATATGCGACTGTTCTCCTTACCAGATGCCACATAGACGGTACTTAGGGCGTTTGGGTTCACCACCTCTGATATTTGTCGCCGGCGCGGGGATTTTCTCCGGCCTTCTTCTTTTGTGGGCCGTTGAAGTTGAAGGGGCCGTTGTAGTGGGCACCCTAGCGATTGTTGTCCTCTGCTGTTTAATAGGACAGTCCTTTTCTTTTTGCACCTTCGTCTTCTTTTGTTGACGAGAGTGATCTGGGTCGATCACAGAGTCTTGAACCCTTCGCCAAACCTTGTATATTTTTTAGGACAGCCGTTGAGGGGGCTGTTCTTGCTTTGTTTCCGGAACTCTCTCCGCGGGCGGAGGAGATCTTTTCAATGTAGCGGTTGGAGAATTCTTACGTACCCTCCTCAGCAGTTCAAAGCTGTTCCCAGTTGGAACAGCAGCATTGACTTCTACTACTGGAGCCGGTGGAGTTAGCTCTGAGGGGGAGTTGCCCCCTGCCTTCCTCACTCGTCACCAATGGCGACGTCGAGCATGACGAGCCGTTGGGACTGGCTCGGAGATTGAGACATCTTCTTTTTGCCCCCTGTCTGAATGAGGCGCCGCTGGTGTTAACCTCTTATAGACCGAGGTTGTCCTTTGAGGGGTGATATTCAACCTGTCGAAGACAGATCCTCGAGCAGGGGCAGGAGCAGGAATCGTCAGTCTTGAAAAGACTGACTCTTTGACAGGGGAAGCCGCCTTGACGACTTCTGGAGCAGCAGTTATTGCCTTCATTGGGAAAGCCAATTTAGAGTTCTGATCCAGCCTGGAGAAAACAGAGGCTGTTGGTTTGGTAGTGGGCGACCCGTTGACAGGGGCCGTCGTAGCAGTGAGCCGGTCGAAGACCGACTTCTTGTTCCCTTCCGGTGCAGGTATTGGCATAGAGAAGCTTGTAGGTGGGATCATGGTCCCGAAAAACAGGCCGATGGTGGCCTGGGTCACCTGTTCTACCGGCAGATCGAGGAAGGAGGCCGCTTGGGGCCCATATGCTACACCTCCGGGTGAGGTGGAGCGTCCGTTGAAAGGGCACTTCGAGCAGTTGGTGCAGTTAGAGGCCATTGATGCTTGAGTTCTGCGCCAGACAAAAGACCAAATCTTAGTAACTTGAAAATCTAAAGGCAACCGTTAACAAACCGCGATTGGTTCGCGAAGACGACACACGAAGTGTGGAGTGGAAAGAGGAAAAGGTCCCACCGGGCGTGCCAGAATCTGTTCCCCTCCGAAAGACGGCCACGACGTGAGGACGTCTGGGCCTGAGATTCGGGGCAGATGCTATATGGTTTTATCTGTCTACCTCTCCGAAGATGCCAAGTTGATTTATAGCACCGTGTATTGGAGGTTTAGACGGATGCGGCCGATGTAGCAGACTTCGTCAGATTCCCCCTCGCTTGAAGGGTTTTTGATTGTGGGGACGCTCTTCCCTGCAGGCGCAAGCCTCTGCAGTTAATTACGCTACCGCATCGCGGTAACAACTTTCTCCTTCTCCAGAATTTCACTTCGTGTTGTGGGTGTTTGTTTTGTTTGTGGTTGCCCGTGGATTGTATACGGAGACTGAGTAATGACGTCACCCGTAGGACGTGGATTAGTCCAAATCCGTATTTACTTAGATTTGGATTTGGTTTTTTTCAGTTTAAGGATACATTAGCCGTATTGAGGCTAAGATCAACTTAAACATTCGTTAAGGATACGTTAGTCCTGTTTGAGACTAAGATCAACTTAACGTGGTGATCCATTTAATATATGGCCGTCAGGATTCATCACCTCTCTGACGTCGTTGAACGATTACAACGATAGGTGTCAGAGGAGTTCAGAGATGTACCCTTGAACCAAAGTCGATTTGGAGTTTTATAGTCCATTTGAATGCTTAAGGATACGTTAGCTGTGTTTGGGGCTAAAATCAACTTAAACGGGATCGTTTAGATCCGGTCAAAAGAGCATTTGGAGGCTCTATTGTTCCAGTTTAGGGACGTAGCGGTCCATGTTCCAGTTTAAAGACGTAGTGGTCCATGTTCCAGTTTAGGGACATGGTGGTCCATCATTAGTTTAAGGACGTTTCGGTCCATGTTCCAGTTTAGGGACGTGGTGGTCCATTATTAGTTTAAGGACCTTTCGGTCCATCATTAGTTTAAGGACGTTTCGGTCTAATATTAGTTTAAGGACGTTTCGGTCCACGAGTTTAAGGACCCCGCAGTCCATGTTGATGTGTGGTTGTCGGGACCCGTCGCCTCTCTGACGTCGTTGAAGGATTACAACGATAGGTATCAGAGGAGTTCGGAGATGTACCTTCGAACCGGAGGTAAATTGATTTAGAAGAGCAATGTTGCTCAGTCAATTTAGCTTGAGGACTTACGGCCATGATTGAGCTAAGTCCAGTTGAAAAAAAAACATTCAACGCTTTTATTTATTTTTGGTCTACTAGACCTGTGCTAGGGCTTTGCCCACATTTAAATAATGCATTGCATTACTTTTTATTTTTATTTGGGCTCTGCCCATAAATGATGCAGAGCATCAATTTGTTTTGGGCTCTGCCCATTTATAAATGATGCAGATCATCAATTTTACTTGGGCTCTACCCTTTTTATTGCTTTGCAATTTATTTTGGCCTATTAGGTCTTTTTGACTTGGGCCTGGCCCTTTAGCAAAAGAAATGCATTGCATTTTCAGGCGGTTTGCGCCAATCAAAGAGCGCAAGCGCTTGTGGTGACGACACGTTGATTGAAATGATTTAGCGTGCTTGCGCTTTCTAAAAAATAGATCAAAAATATTTGTAACCGCAATCAAGAACGGCGTCGCATGAAGCCAGCCGGTGAGTACGGGTCGGTCCACAGGGATTTTGTGAATTTCCGATTCGTTCTTACGAGTTAATTCCGAAGGGTGTTCGGATTGATTATTAAATCTAAAAATTGAAGTTGTATGATACTAGGATTAGAAACTTGCTAGGATTAGCTTTAGGGAAAATTTGGTAAACAAAGATCTACATCTTTTTCCACACACCTAGAGCATTCTAATGCGACGCCGTTCTTGATTTGGTGCTAGCGGGAAACTAGCTACCGGTTCAGCAGGTTGCATAAGGGCGGCCACGGACGCTTCCACATTCCTAACCATTTTGTTTGTTGCTGCGATATACGCCTCCAACGCTTCTTCCAGACTAGACTTTGGTGGTAAGGGGGTTTCGGGAAAAGATTCGAAATTGTGTGGATATGCAAAACTCCCAACAGGCTGTGTAGAATCAATATCTAGTGAAGGTGGTAAGGTCGGGTAGGACTGGTAGGAAGTGGGTGGTAGGACAGGGGTAGGGTCTACATGTGGATAAAAATGTGAATAATCTTGTGGATCCCTAGAACTAGATGTGTAGAGAGGGGTGAAAGATCGGCTGCGAGATTGAGCAATGTGCTCAGCAATGGACATCGGCCTAGGAGTGTCAGAAGGACTCGAAAGAGTGGTATCAACATATGGAAATGGTGAAGGTTGACTTGGTTGACACAAAGTGGGTTGAAAAGTCAAACTGTTTCTCCTAGACTCCTCTATGTGATCTTTCAAAGATTTTTTACGCATGGAAGGATCGTCTTTAAATTGACCGAACACATTGACATATGACGCAAAATTAGGTTCGGGATACCAAAGTTCGGCAAGTGATTTATTGTGTGGGGTACCCATGTTAGAAGAAGAAAGGTAACAAGAAGGAAGGTTGGGTGGTGCAAGGATTTATTTGGGGCTAAAAAATTTTGCAAGTTCTATAAAATATTTGTCCTTTTTATTTTCATTTTTCATTGATCTTTTTTTTTCTCTCTTTATTTGGAAAAATTTTTGTTGCAAAAAGATTTTAGAGAAAAGATATGCAACAGCAAAATATTTTATAGAAAAGATATGCAACAGCAAAATATTACTTGCAATTGGTTATTATTTGAAGCATATCACAAGAATCTTTATTTGGAAAAAATTGTTGCAAAAAGATTTTAGAGAAAAGATATGCAACAGCAAAATATTTTATAGAAAAGATATGCAACAGCAAAATATTACTTGCAATCTAATTTCATTTCAAGCGGGGCCCAAAAATCCTGCACAAAATTGTTATATGGAAGGCAATATATTTTATAGCTCACAGAATCTTGCAGGAATTTCCAGAAAATATATTTCAAAAATTGTAGAGGAGGAACAGAAAATCTTACAGAAAATTTTTCAGAAGAAAATGCCACCAGATCGTCGCCTTTCCGCGGCAATTTAGCTCTAACACCGCGGTTCCGCGGTCTTCTTGATGGCTCAGATCCCCAAAATTTTTTTAGTGCGATGATTCGACAAAACGGCCGCGTTTCCGCGGCCTAAGGTGGGTTTTGGCCGCGGAAACGCGGCTTGGTGGTGGAATTAGGTCTGCAGAAAAATTGCACTGTTCTGTTATTTAATTCCCCTTCTGTTTCGATCTTCTGATTTCTGGTGGTACTCTCCCTCTGTTCTGATGTACCCTTTTCTGATTTGCCTTCTGGAAATTTCCAGATCCGTCTTTGTGTAGATCCTGCAAGATTCAAACAACACAGTACCCTTTCCAAAAATAACAATTGATATATTTTTATATTTTTTTGGATTTTTTTAGATTTTTATGATTTTTTTAAAATTTTGATTAACCCGAAATTGCGAAAAGGAAAGTTCTACGCCATCCCCGGCAACGGCGCCATTTGATTGAAATGATTTAGCGTGCTTGCGCTTTCTAAAAAATAGATCAAAAATATTTGTAACAGCAATCAAGAACGGCGTCGCATGAAGCTAGCCGGTGAGTACGGGTCGGTCCACAGGGATTTTGTGAATTTCCGATTCGTTCTTACGAGTTAATTCCGAAGGGTGTTCGGATTGATTATTAAATCTAAAAATTGAAGTTGTATGATACTAGGATTAGAAACTTGCTAGGATTAGGTTTAGGGAAAATTTGGTAAACAAAGATCTACATCTCTTTCCATTGCCTTTAATTAAATATATCATATTAGTGTTATGGTAAATCTTAACAAAGGGGATTAGGATGATTGGGAAGATTGATTCTCCCTCTAGATCCTTGTCCTTCCTTTCTTAATCTTTACCCTAACCTCCATGGAAAACCTTAGAATCCGGGCCTTTAGACTACGGAATCACCGTTACCTCGAGGGTAGAGTGCCGTAGGGAGCGGAATAAGAAGGTATGCATAGAGTTCTAATTTTCATAAAAGATTGGCAAAGAAAAGAGATGAGAGATCTTCATCTCTCAAATCCTTCCCTATTCCTAACCCTAACAAGCGAGGAAACTACTCGCTCATTGAAGGGATGAAGAAAGACATGATTTTATTAAAGAGAAGAAAAATCTATTGCAAGTTAATAAAATTCTTAAACTAAATTAAACTAAGGCAAGAAAATAATTTACCTACAAAAAATGATGCTCTCCAAAAGAATGCTGAAATTTATTAATGAAGGGAGGCATGAAAAGAATACAATGATTTGGGCTTCTATTTATAGGAGATAGAAACCCTAGGTTACAATTGATTTGCATGTCTATATTTACCAAAATATCCTTAGGAAGACCTAGTCAAAGTAGACTTCAAGCTTTGGTAAAATTTTATGTCTCTTTAAAAGAAAGTATTGGGCCTTGGATCTTTGGGCTTCCTTATTATTTGGTTCTTTATTAAAATAGCTTCTATGTTTCATCCAGATCTCCAGTGAATAATTGCGGTAGGCTTTTAACCGTTCGCTTTGTAATCTTGGACCTTGCATTGCCTTGTACTTTCTGAATTTTATCTTTGATGTAGGCTTGATCAAGAGTCTTCTGTTTGTTGGTCAAAGTCCACTTTTGCATCGTCTTTTCATCATTTTCACTGTTTTCTGTCCAAGAACCTATAACCTGTAATATGTAGCAGACATGCGTCAAAAGCACCTGTTTATTTATAAAAAGAATAAGAATGGGGAATATAATAATGCAATATTATCGTATGAACACACGTGTCATGCAAGCGCAGTACGCTGCGCTAGTGCGCTGCGCTTGCGCTGCTGACACGTGGCGCACTCTGGTGAGTTGTGCCAATTCCAGAAAGCAAGGCTCTATTTCAAAAGCGCATAGCGCAGATGGTTCAGATGCTGACACGTGGCGCTCTCTGGTGGCTTGCGCCAATCCAGGAGCGCAACAGCGCAGTTTGCAAGTGCAAGGCACTATAATTTGAGAATCTTTTAGATTCTAGAACCAAAGGTTCATAAAAGAAGTGCAAAGCACTGTTTGTTTTCTTGATCTAATTTAGATCAAAGAAAACAAGTTTCTCTTGCTTTTTCTTGATCCCAAAGAACCAATGGTTCATAAGTGCAAAGCACTATTTTTATTTTGTTTTTTATTAAAGATCATTGATCTATTAGAAGAAATTCTTCTATCTAAAAGGTCTTTTACCCTTTTCTTCTTCTTGAAATTTCTTCAGAGTTCTTTCTGTTTGAAAATTTTGATTTCTCACGAAATGTTGATGCCTTTGAATTGAGGTCTAGGGTCCTTTTTATAGTGCCCATAAATTAGTTAAATTTGTTAAAGAGATCTTTCTCTAAGTGATTTGGGGAATTTTCCCCACCGTTGGATCTTTGATCCAAGGGCTTCTGTTTTACAGAAGAAAATTTTCTTGTTTTAACAAGAACAGAAAGATTTCTTTAGAATCTTGATTCTGTTTGGCGCAAATGCCCCAGCGCGTGACACGTGTCACGCAACGCACAGCACAACACGACTGCGCTGACATGTGTCGCGCAGCGCAAAGCGCAGCGCATCTGCGTTGACACGTGTCGCGCAGCGCAAAGCGCAGCGCAACTGCGCCAGCGCATCTTCGCTGACACGTGTCGCGCAGCGTAAAGCGCAGCGCAACCGCGCTGACACGTGTCGCGCAGCGCAAAGCGCAGCGCAACTGCGCTAGCGCGTCTGCGCTGACACTGTTAGTTATATGTATGCCATAGAGGCCATTACTGTACATAGGATGTATATTGTAGTGGATGCTGGGACATATATAGGGAGGACTTTCTTGCTCGACATGATAGTATGCTATCTGGTTGAACTTTACCTTAACGTGTATACTGATTGTCTCTCTGTTACATGTTGGTAAAGCCCTTAGGATGTGTGCTTGACTACCTGGACTATGATGCGGATCATACTAGTGGTGACATGGTAGTCCATAAGTACATCCTTCAAAGTCCCTAGTCGTGGGTGTATCGAGACGGGGCATCGATATACCAGAGTAGACTAGCGTGTACCTTCTCGACCCATACAGATGGGCGATGGATGATCCCATATCCATTGGTGTTTGACATCAGAGATGATATACGGGTGCTCAGTAGAGACTGGGTACACTGTACGGACTCGCCGAGAACTCCCAGATGGTATTATACCTCACGTCAGATGGCAGTTCTCTGGTGACACTGGTACAGAGTAGTCTGTTGACCCGAGATCGTCATAGAGTCTTGTGTGGTTCCCACTGTGCTTTGATTTCCATCTTACCACGTCCAAGAGGGCGTGCAAAACGGTGGTTTTTGGGTACAGTCCCGAGTCACATGGAGGCAATGAGCGATAGGAGGGGATTCGTCTCTCCCGGTATAGGGAGTTGATGTTGCGCTGTGTTCGATTGGCTATAACAGGAAATCCCTGGCCAGGGTTGCTGAGATTTACTGGTAAGTGTTACCAGTAGTTTCTCGAACAGTTATAGACCTCATATCGACACGACTTATCGAGCTATTGGGGTCTGACGTTTACCACCCCTAGGCGAGATATGCGACATATCAGACGATCAGACCGGACTGTACGGTAGTGTTACTGGTCGGATTCACTGGAGTGTGAGCGGGCTTGCTCGTCGATCTTCAGATCGCTCAATACCCGGGTGGCCGTTACGTTTAGCAGACCGCTTGCGGCTTGTGGATGTTTGATATGATCATCATCTGCTGCCGGCGTATTGACGAGTCTTTAGAGTCCTACACAGAGGTTTCCTGGCTCAAGCAAAACGAAATAGGAGCGCATATGAGATATGTGCGGGACCGAGAATAATGCGTGTATGTGATACCGTATTTCATTCTCGCGATGAATGTGTCGAATGGTTATATGCGATATAACCTAGTTATCGAATCGAGGGTTGATTCGATAAGCCGATACATTCGATACTAGTCGGTTATATGCGATATGACCGGATCGTTAAATCAAGTGTTGATTTAATGATTTAATGCATAATTATATATTTGATATATTACTTTGCGTTAACTAGTATCGGTTCACTTAAGATGGATTTTCTCACTCGGATGTGCGCATTGTATATGCGATATACTTTTGTGCACTTGTTTGTATCATGTTTGATGATACATGTTAACTTGGTTAAGTGTAAAGATTAAACCATGGTTAAGTTAATGATTAGGGTTTTGATTATCTTATTTATTTATTTATTTGTTTTGGATAAGATAAAGAAAGAATGGTGGCTTTGTTTGTTTGTTTGTTGAAGATTCATGAACCTTTGACTTAGTCACCTTTCTTGTCTTCATTCTTAACCCTAACCATTTAAGCAAACCATGGTCTATTCTCTACACTTAACTAGAGTTAGGTTATGATAAGTATTGAGATAATTTATCCTTTTTAATTAACTTATCATAACTATTATCTTCTTCTTCCTCATTTTTCTTCAAGTGAAGAAAGCAAGGTCATCAATGGTGATTGATGATAAAGAGTGAGAAATCCAATTCTAAAGTCTACCCACTTCCTATTTCTTCATCCTCTACCTCTTGCCAAGTAGTAGAGTGTGTTTCCTTCACAAGTTTTTAGGGCTTGGTGAAGGTGGAGCTTGATTTAGCGATGCATCGACGTAGATCATCTTCGGCATGGACATCGACGACCTAGCTCGCTTTTTCTCCGACGAAGCCGACTCTAGAGCCCGGATTCCTTTTGGACAGCGGAGACGACTTCGTTGCGGAGCTATGGAGGTGGAGCACCGGATCTACAAAGGTTGTATTTCCGATATCCCATTAGTTAAGTTGTTAACTAGATTGTTCTTCGCCTAGATTTCTAGCCAACGGTCCGTATTAGGGTTTCTCGGCACCTAGATTTTTTGAAATTGGCATGGTTGATGCCTTGTGAGACCTCATTAGGGTGTCTAGGAACCCTACAGTGGTATCAGAGCCTAGCTAGAGCCTTAGGCGAAGTCTAGACGGAATTTGAAACCCGAACGAACCCGAAACCCGATCACAAAATGGCTCTCTGTACTTTTTTGAAAACAGTGAGTTTTTCTATATTAAAAATTGCTAAAAAATTCAGCAGGGAAATATAAGAATTACGGCGCAAAAATATTTTCATGAACAGTACAAAGTGCGGCGTAACAGCGGCAGAAGCTTGGCTTCTGCGGCGGTTCCGCGGCTAAAAGGTGACATCAGCATTCACTGTTTGCACAGTAACTCTTATTAAATTATGCTGGATTTTCTGGGAATTTTTAATATTAATTCAAGAGTTGAATTTTCTGGGTTGTTTTGGGGATTCGAATGTTCGATCGGATTATCAGATTTTGTCTATGTGGCTTTCCGGACAAATTTTAGAATATGTTAAAAAGTTCGACCGGATATAAATACCCAATTTTTCCCCTGTCGGGAAATTTCCAAGTGTTGGATTTTTCCGTAGTTTAACGACGTTCTAAGTAGTGCAAGTAACGCGATGGACCCTCTAGAAGACAACAAACCTTAACTCGATTATGTGACCGTCTTGAACTGCCCTTTGAACCTTCGGGTTTGGGGCAGTACGGCGTGCCACATGTGAGGCGTTGGCTTGACCCTTCTACGGCTGGACCGTCGGTACTGAGGCACGAACTGAATGTTGTTAGACTTATTTCATGTGTTGATCTGTATCGGGAAAACTTGGGTGTTCGAATGTTCAATCGGAAAGTTTAACATTTTCTAATTATCTGGAATGGGATACAATAATTGGAATTCACAATGGTTATGTGATAACTGAATGAATGTTGTAAATCTAGCAATTTAGTCTCACTTGATCGGTTGCCACGGAATTTTGATGTGATCAAAAGTCCGTCGCAATCACGTAGCGTACGCGGATACTCGCCGGGTAAACTTAATAGACAGCCTCGCTCCATAGCCCCGACCAAGTGACTGTAGGAGAACCCCGTCGCCGAAAGCATCCGTTCGGGTGCTCACGGTGGCGGTGTTCCGCCTTGGTGCATTTCGTCGACGGTAACGGGGGTGCGGCCGCTTACTGAAGTTTGCGACGAGTATTCGATCGCAATGTCGGGAATCCTGTTGAATTGCCCGACTTGGTATTGAAAAGTGTTTTCGATAAAGAGACTAAAATGCGGGGTTTATAATTGTTAGGCATGCGATGTCTAAGTAATTCATTTGGTCAGGCATGCGATGTCTGAGGTGGTTGCGGATTCCAACTGTTGTAGTTTTACACTTTCTTTTCTGTGACCGTAAGTGTAATATGTGATATCGCTGGTTTCGTTGCTATATGTCAACGACAATTGGGATGGACATATTTACTTATGTTGATGACATGTGATGTTATGTGTTGCTGGATATGTTATATTGGATCGTCGTGTTTGAATAGCCGGGGGTTTTTATGTGAGATGAGTGTTTTTTATTTTCATTCATGTAAAAAATTGTATGTAATATTCTTTTTTTTGGGGCACTTCCAGGTTGCGGAAGTTGTCACCTTTTGTATATTATTTACTTTTCCGCACTAGGATAGACCCAAGGAGGAGAGCACAAGTAACCGGGTTCTGGAGTCCAGTGGGAGACCAACTCGAGGAGTCGAGTCCGGGTCTCCTAACTCTAGAATTGGTAGGGTTGCTTGCCGCTCTCGTAGGGGTCTAGGGGTGTGGGTTTGGCTATTCATCGCGACCGTGGAATCCGTGTTTTATACTGGCTCGTATTGAAAACACGGACGTCCTAGTATATCCAATATTTCATATGTTTCTTCTGCTGCGATATCTGTGATGTGATCATGTGATGTTCTATGATAGATACAGCATATAGTATATATGATATATTATATAGACGTTACTTATGTTTTACACCCGTGCTAGCCCTGCCCTGCTCTGCCGTTAGTTACCTAACCTAACGGTGCACGAGGGGACATCGAGGCGAATGCGGATGGCATAAGTGTACGTCGTATTTATCTGTGATGATTAGGTACTTAAATGATGGGACGTCATTAATGTGATTAATGAAATAAAAGAAACCTAAGATATTGTAGAATCGAATTTCAAAATAAAACAAGTAGCTACAGTTCTTGCTTTGCACAGCGGTATATGAGATATATCCTGCACCTTATTCGATGAGGAAAGGACCGAGATCCCTTCACCGGGAGTGACTCCTTTAGCAATAACTGGCAGATGCTACACACTCGGTTTGTCTTTTGATTGCTTTTAAGTGTTTTTGCTTTGCACAGTGATATATGTGATATATCCCGCACCTCATTCGACGAGGAAAGGACCGACGATCCCTTCACCGGGAGTGACTCCTTTAGCAAAACTAGAAAAGCCTCAAAAACACTCCATTTAAAAATTCATTCGATCCTACAACGATATCAAGTTCATTACGCAATAGGTTTTCAGAAAAACCTGTCGTAGCCCTCCGTCATTTTAGATAAGTTGTATATAGTATTCGTGCTGCATTTGTTGGCTTTCGTCAAGGTGCAGTGTGCGGTAGCTATATGCTGCTTATCTGCTAGCATACGATGCGATTGGATTAGGGTAGTCGTGCGGCTTTGTTGGCTTTTGTCAAGGGTCGTGCGGGTGGGTTTAATTCAATCAGGAAATGACGGGTTGAACTTGACTAGCGGGCTATGGTTTGTTGGCTTTCGTCAAGGTCATAGCACGTTAGGGGCAAAATATTATCGGGAATTTCAAGTGTTGAAATTTGCAATGAGATTGCATACCTTCTATGAGATAGTTGGATCCCGATACCCGCTGCGAGTAAGAGTTACTCCTGGGAGAGTTTTATACATTACAATTAGCCGATCAAGTAGGTGTCTAGAAAGGTGTCAACGGGGTTACGCCTATGGAAAAACGAGGTTTACATTAATTAGGTTCGTGCGAAAGCACGGGGGACCTCCCTCAAAGTACCGACACTGGCCTGGCTGAAAGATTGGCGAACTTGTAGTGTGTAATTAATCCCGGCTAGTCTTTCCTTTTAAGGGTTTGAAGGAAGATTTGATAAAAAGCAGTGGGAGCCATCCTGATTAGATAAAATAAAAACCAATCTATTCTTGCAAGAGCGCACGCTGAGTGTTTTCTTCTCTCTCTCTCCAGGTAGCGACCATATCACGCCTTAATCAAGATAATAATACGGATTATTGACCGAACCCGCTTGTTATACTGAGCTGGGGAACGTTGGTCCCGCTCCAACTTATAATTGTTATAAGACAGAGCAGGAAATTGGGGATTACCAGAATTCCCGTGCCGCCCAAACGAAGAGAGTGCATGCTGATGCATCATCTTCGGGTGTGTTCATTACAAGAATTGTTTCTCAGTATTCTTTACGTCCTGGGTATGTGATACCAGATCAGGATCCCAGATATGTAATCTGTTACATAGGGCTACAGAAAGGTAGAAAACTGAGAACGGGTGATAAGTTTCATGAGGCAGAAAACGGGGCAAGTGTTGCAGCCAAGTCTGTTGGTCACTGTCACCCTGTATTATGAATACATTGATTCTGAACAAATATTATTAGATACCGAATCTGATATACAAAATCATATCTATCTCTTTATCAGTAAAGAAATGATAAAATTTTGTATAGTTGGATAATGTTTTGAACATTTCCTATATCAAAAGTTGATCGGTTCAGGCACGTTATCTAAAAGCATTGACGTTCTAAATCAAACTACAGTTCTTTAGTATACAGAACACACACAAGAGGAAGAGTTCAGAAATGAACGAATCCTTCTTGAGGTATTGTAGACTAGGTCATATCAATGCGACCCGACTGGCTGAGTTACATTTAGATGCATATTTAAATCAGTTTGAATTTACATCTTGTGAAACTCGCCAGTCATGTCACAAATATAAGATGACCATAGCTCCGTTTACTGGAAACAGAGAAAGAGTTGGTAAACTCTTGGGATGATACATGTTGATGTATAAAGGTCCCCTGTCTACATATGCCAAGACCGGTTCTTTGTACTTCATTACATTCTCTGATAATCTCTCAAGATTCAGACATATGTTCCTGTTGAAACACAAGTCCGAACCTTTTAAGATATTCACAGAATATGATTTAGAAGTAGAGAACCAAAATACGGGTATAAGTATTATGTCCTATGATGAGATCAGGGAGGAGAATACTTGTGCATGGAATTCCTGGACTATTCTAAAGGAGAATGAGATTCTCTCTCAGCATTACTCCTCTGTATACACCATAGCACGATGGTATATCGGGGCGGAGCAGATACACCCTATTTGATATGGTGTGCTCTATGATGAGTACTACTGAGTTACCTATTTCTTTTTGGGAGTTATGCACTTGAGAAGATGCATACCTATTGAATAGGGTTCAAATCAAATCAGTTGCCTACCGCTTCATATGTGATATGGAAAGGGAAAAGCCCATATCTTAAGTTGGTTAAGATTTGGGGTTGTCCGGGCTATGTCTAAAAGCAAAATCCGGACAAGCTCGAGGCAAGGACTGTTATGTAAAACTGGAAATGTTCCAGCTATACAAACTGCAGCTGATGATTTGAGAGAACCAAAGGATTCAATAGTTACCAATGAACCTCAGCCTCTCCGCCGATCTAGTAGGGTTCCTCACCCACCTGAGAGATACTTCGTTTTCTCTATGACAGTGGGAGCGAGGATTGCATCATGAGATGATGACCCAACTAGCTTCGAGCAGGCCATCGAGAGTAAGACTCTGTAAGAATGGCTGGATGTTTAGCGATCTGAGATGGAATCCTTATACACCAACAAAGTATGGACTTTGGTTGCTATATCTGAAGGGTTAAATCCCCATCAGGAGCAAGTATATCTTGAGAAGATTACTTGGTGTAGATGGAAAAATTGAGACTTTCAAAGCTAGACTTGTTAAAGGTTTGCATAATTGACCAGATATGGATCATAATGAAACCTTTTTCTAAGGATCTATGCTTAAGTCCATCCAGATCCTACTTGTCATGGCTACATACCATGACTACGATATCTGGTGGTTGGGTGTCATGACTGCTTTTCTAAATGATGTTTTAGAAGAGTGCGTCTATAAGTACACAGCCAGAGGGCTTCGTAGACAGTGGGAGCAGCGGAAACGTGTGCAAGATGCTTTATAGGATTAAAGCAGGCATCGCGGAGTTGGAACATCTGTTTTGATGGATTAGTCAAAGAGTTTGACATCATCAAAATGGTAGATGAACCTTGTATAAACAAAAAGATAGTAGGGAGTATGGTGGTGATCCTCGTAGAGTACGCGGATGACATACTCTTGATAGGGAAGGAGTTTCCTATGCTACGCTCGGTCAATCTCCGCTTATCACCATAATTCTCCATATAGGATCAAAGTGATACCTCCTAAATCCTGGATTTTGGATCTATGAGATAGATCTAAATGGATGTTAAGATACTCACTAGCTGTAGTGAGATGGTATCAGTTGATCCTGGGGAGAATCACTGGAAGGGTTCCAGGGTGATAAAGACGACTGAATGTCAGTCGCAGGCATTGTCTTTACCCTCAGTAAAGGGACGGTATGTTGGAAGAGTTCCAAGCTAGATACCGTGACATACTAGACGATAAAGGCAGGATACATCGCTACTTAAGATGCTACCAAAGTGGCTGTCTGGGTGTATATTGGTTCATGAGATGAACTTAGTTCCTCCCATTGTGTGACAATGGAGTTGTGGCTTATGCCAAGGAACGTCCGTCCCATCAGTGATCCAGACATATTCTAAGGCAGTATCGCCTGATCATGGAGATAGTTGATCTCCAGGGTGATCCAGGTTAGGAGAGTAGATTCAGAGGACAACACAGCGGATCCACTCACAAAGGCCTGTTCCCAGAGAGAGATTTTTATGGGATGGTTGAGTATGAGATACTACAACCACTGCTACAGATGGCCCTAGTGCAAGTGGGAGATTGTTAGTTATATGTATGCCCTAGAGGCCATTACTGTACATAGGATGTATATTGTAGTGGATGCTGAGACATATATAGGGAGGACTTTCTTGCTCGACATGATAGTATGCTATCTGGTTGAACTTTACCTTAACGTGTATACTGATTGTCTCTCTGTTACATGTTGGTAAAGTCCTTAGGATGTGTGCTTGACTACCTGGACTATGATGCGGATCATACTAGTGGGGACATGGTAATCCATAAGTACATCCTTCAAAGTCCCTAGTCGTGGGTGTATCGAGACGGGGCATCGATATACCAGAGTAGACTAGCGTGTACCTTCTCGACCCATACAGATGGGCGATGGATGATCCCATATCCATTGGTGTTTGACATCAGAGATGATATACGGGTGCTCAGTAGAGACTGGGTACACTGGACGGACTCGCCGAGAACTCCCAGATGGTATTATACCTCACGTCAGATGGCAGTTCTCTGGTGACACTGGTACAGAGTAGTCTGTTGACCCGAGATCGTCATAGAGTCTTGTATGGTTCCCACTGTGCTTTGATTTCCATCTTACCACGTCCAAGAGGGCATGCAAAACGGTGGTTTTTGGGTACAGACCCGAGTCACATGGAGGCAATGAGCGATAGGAGGGGATTCGTCTCTCCCGGTATAGGGAGTTGATGTTGCGCTGTGTTCGATTGGCTATAACAGGAAATCCCTGGCCAGGGTTGCTGAGATTTACTGGTAAGTGTTACCAGTAGTTTCTCGAACAGTTATAGACCTCATATCGACACGACTTATCGAGCTATTGGGGTCTGACGTTTACCACCCCTAGGCGAGATATGCGACATATCAGACGATCAGACCGGACTGTACGGTAGTGTTACTGGTCGGATTCACTGGAGTGTGAGCGGGCTTGCTCGTCGATCTTCAGATCGCTCAATACCCGGTGGCCGTTACGTTTAGCAGACCGCTTGCGGCTTGTGGATGTTTGATATGATCATCATCTGCTGCCGGCGTATTGACGAGTCTTTAGAGTCCTACACAGAGGTTTCCTGGCTCAAGCGAAACGAAATAGGAGCGCATATGAGATATGTGCGGGACCGAGAATAATGCGTGTATGTGATACCGTATTTCATTCTCGCGATGAATGTGTCGAATGGTTATATGCGATATAACCTAGTTATCGAATCGAGGGTTGATTCGATAAGCCGATACATTCGATACTAGTCGGTTATATGCGATATGACCGGATCGTTAAATCAAGTGTTGATTTTGTAAGTCCACGTTGCCCACCCCGGTGCTTACGGGGAGGCGGAAAACATAATAAAAATTGGATTTTTATCAACTATAGGCAACATTGACGAAGCTTTAAGGATCTTTGCTAAACAAAAACAAGCTAACCCTAACTAGTAACTAGCTAAGTGATGGAAAGGTTATACCTTGAGCTCAAAGTCCTTCTCTCCTTGCTCCTTGGAATGGTAGAAAGAGGTCATCTTGCTTGTCTTCTCCCGTCAAAGAAGGATCCACCCGAAAGCCTCGACCTTTAGCTTCAACTCCAAGCTAGGAGTAACTAGAGTGCAAGAAATGCTAAGACTTGAACCCTAGAAGAGAGTAGAGAAGATCAAGTGAGGGTTTTTCTCAAGCTTTTTGTTTCTCAACACATGAGAGGGAGAGAGCTTGAGGGAGAGGATGAGCAAGAGAGATAAATGATATGAGAGAATGAATTATTAGTGAGCCATTCTCACTAATATGTGTGAATAATTTTAATTGAATAATTAGCTTGAAAATTGTCATGGTAAATCATGACATGACCATTATCATTTCAATTTGCAAAGATCAAAGAGCATCTTCCAAAAGAAATGATGATGGTCAAAGTGTCAACAAGGTCAACAAGTCAATGAAGTCAAATGGTCAACAACAACAACCATGCACAATTATTAAGCTAATTATCAATTAACTATAATACACACAAAAGCAATAGGGTTAATGAAATGACAATAGCCATTAACCCTAAACAAGGTCCTCTCCCTCAATCTCAAGCAACTGTGCATACGCACCCGCATTCGTGATCCGAGGAACACGAATACCCTGAGAAAAACCAATCTCAAATCATATACTAGGATCCGGCTTAAACCAAAGCCCGCTAGTATAAACTGTCCGGACAGCAAACGTGCACAAGTGCACGGATGCGAACGAACCCTGTCGCAAAACCATGCGACCTCTACTCATTTTGCCTAAAGGCGAATAACTCTCTGTGTGGGACTCTAAAGACTCGACACTACGCTGGCAGTGGGTTTAACCAAAGACCGCAAGCGGCACTAGCTGTACGTAACGGTCCCCAGGTAGATGTCGATAAGAAGACTGACGAGGTGAACCCCATCTGCACTCCTACTGAGCCTGTATGTGACAGTCTCCGTACAGTCCGGTCTGTTCGTCTGATACATCGCATGGCGGGCCTAGGGGGGCGGTGAACGTCAGTCCCCTAATAGCGGTACAAGTCGTGTCGGAGTGTAGCCCAGAACACCCTAAGATAATACTGGAAACCTACCAGTATATCTCGCTTGCCCTGGCCAGGGACTACTCGTGTAATGGCTCTCCTGGACACAGCGCGATGTCAACCCCCAATACCGGGAGAGACGAATCCTGTCTAACCGTCACTGCCTCCAAGTGCTTCGGGACTGCACCCAAAAACTACCTGTTTGCACGACTCCTTTGAGCCGTGGTAGGGTAG
Organism: Agapanthus africanus; assembly: GCA_030015575.1. Classification (NCBI taxonomy): domain Eukaryota; kingdom Viridiplantae; phylum Streptophyta; class Magnoliopsida; order Asparagales; family Amaryllidaceae; genus Agapanthus; species Agapanthus africanus. The sequence goes on along the minus strand of CM057338.1, from coordinate 106,247,689 downwards.
TAATCAAAGTGCAGTGGGAACACACTCGAGGCGAAGTGACAGTGTCAAGTCAGCGGACTAAGCTGTACTCATGTCACCTGGGAACTGATAACTGACGATAGGTATATTACCAACCAACAGTTCCCGACGAGTCCTGTCCAGTGTACTCGTAACCTAACGAGCACCCGCATACTATCCCAAGTACGACGTACTAACGGCTGTGGGACAGACCGTCTCCCACACTGGGATGAGAAACGCATACGCTAGTCTACTCCGGAGTATCGATGCCCTGTCTCGATAGTCCAACGACCAGGGACCTGTATAAGGATGTGCTTATAGATTACCCAGCTCCCACGAGTGCGAGCGCCATCACAATGCTGGTAATCAAGCAAAGATCCTAAGGGCTCTACTAATATGTATACCAGCAATTTGCTAAAAGAAACACATGCACATATTAAAGCAGAGACAAACCAAGTAGCATACTACCATTTCGAGCAAGATTGTATATACAACTGTGAATATCCCAAGCTTCCATTAAGTAATATACAAACCAGTATGATACAATAATGGCCTCTAGGGCATATACACTAACAATCTCCCACTTGCACTAAGGCCATGTACTGGCGTATCGAAGACCTATCATCTCGATCAGCCGCTCGAACTGAGTCTGGGGCAAGGCCTTGGTGAATGGATCTGCTGTGTTATCCTCTGATGCAACTCTCCGGACCTCGATCTCCTGGCGATCCACGATCTCCCTGATCAGGTGATACCGCCTTAAGATGTGTCTGGATTTCTGATGGGACCTGGGTTCCTTCGCTAAAGCTATAGCCCCGTTGTTGTCGCAATACAGAGGTATTGGGTCAACAATGGACGGAACCACCTGAAGTTCTTTCAAGAACTTCCTCATCCAGACAGCTTCTTTTGCGGCATCAGATGCAGCGATGTATTCCGCTTCCATAGTCGAGTCAGCAACGGTTTCCTGTTTGGAGCTCTTCCAACACACCGCCCCTCCATTGAGGGTAAAGACAAAACCCGACATGGACTTGGAATCATCCTTGTCACTCTGGAAGCTGGAGTCAGCAAAGGCCTCAATCTGCAGGTCTTTTCCGCCATACACCAAGAACATCTCCTTAGTCCTTCTCAGGTACTTGAGAATGTTCTTTACTGCTATCCAATGTTTCTCCCCAGGGTTTGACTGATACCTGCTTACCACACTCAGTGCATAAGCCACATCCGGTCTGGTACACAACATCGCATACATTATAGAGCCTACCGCAGAAGCGTAGGGTATAATAGACATGCGATCCCTCTCCAAATCAGTCTTGGGAGACATCTCTTTGGAGAGGGTGATCCCGTGACAAGCCGGTAGATTACCGCGCTTGGAATCTTCCATACTGAATCTCTTCAGTATGGTGTCGATGTACCTGGACTGTGAGAGTCCTAATATCCTCTTGGATCTGTCATGGTAGATCCGGATACCCAGAATGTATGAGGCATCACCCAGGTCTTTCATGGAGAACCTGTGTGACAAGAACCCCTTGACAGATTGTAGCATAGGAATGTCATTTCCTATTAAGAGAATGTCATCCACGTATAAAACGAGGAATACTACAGTTCTCGCTACAAATCTACAATAGATGCATGGTTCATCTGGATTTTTGATAAAGCCAAATTCTTTGACCGTCTCATCAAAACAGATGTTCCAACTCCGCGATGCCTGCTTGAGTCCATAAATAGACTTGAGCAACTTGCACACCTTTCCGCTGCTCCCACCCTGAATGAAACCCTCTGGCTGGTCCATATAGACACACTCCTCTAAATGACCATTTAGAAAAGCTGTCTTTACGTCCATCTGCCAAATCTCATAATCGTGGAAAGCAGCGATGGCAAGAAGGATCCGAATGGATTTCAGCATAGCTACTGGAGAAAAGGTTTCGTCATAGTCCAAACCAGGTCGCTGACGAAAACCCTTTGCTACCAGTCTAGCTTTATAGGTCTCAACCTGTCCATCTACACCAATCTTCCTTTTGAAGATCCACTTACATCCTACGGGTTTTACCCCGTCTGGAGCAATGTCCAACGTCCATACTTTGTTGGTGTACATGGACTCCATCTCGGTCCGCATTGCATCCAGCCATTTTACCGAGTCGACGCTCTGAATGGCTTGCTGGAAGCTAGTAGGCTCATCATAATCTATGATGCAATCCTCTCTATCCCCGTCAATGAGAAAACCGTAGTACCTCTCGGGCGGATGAGACTGCCTACTACTCCTGCGGAGTGGCATGGGAATGTCTTGATCTTTCGAACCCTCTGGTTCTACTAAGCTTTCAGTAATAGCTTGCGGTTCTGGAATTTCTTCCAGTTCTATCGCGCTCCCACTTAATTCTTTTTCTATGAACTGATGTTCTAGAAAGTGGGCATGGCGAGAAACAAGGACTTTTTGTTCCTCTTCGCAATAGAAGTAATATCCCTTGGAGTTCTTTGGATATCCCACAAACTTGCACTGTACTGAGCGTGCCTCGAGCTTGTCCGCATGCTGCTTTTTTACAAAAGCTGGACATCCCCATGTCTTAATGTGATTAAGATAGGGTCTCTTCCCACACCACATTTGATATGGAGTAGTAGGCACAGTCTTAGTTGGAACTCGGTTCAAAAGGTATGCTGCTGATTCTAGCGCATATCCCCAGAACGATCGCGGTAACTCAGCGTTACTCATCATGGACCGTACCATATCCAATAGGGTCCGGTTCCGTCTCTCCGATACACCGTTATGTTGCGGAGTGTATGGAGGAGTAAGCTGAGAGAGAATTCCATTCTCTTTTAAGTAGTTCAGGAATTCGGCACTTAAGTATTCTCCACCTCGATCCGATCTTAGAATCTTGATACTTTTGCCGGTTTGTTTTTCTACTTCATTCTTATATTCCTGGAATTTTTCAAAAGCCTCGGATTTATGTTTCATTAAGAAGACATAACCGTACCTTGAAAAATCATCCGTAAAAGTAATGAAGTAAGAATAACCGCTTCGCGCATGTGTAGACATTGGACCGCACACGTCGCTGTGTACGAGTCCCAAGAGCTTGCTCGCTCTTTCTCCGTGTCCAGAAAACGGAGCCTTTGTCATCTTTCCTTTGAGACAGGATTGACAAGTTGCATATGATTGATATTCGAACGGATCCAAATATCCTTCAGTATGTAACTTAGTCAATCTTCTCTCATTGATGTGACCCAGTCTACAATGCCATAAGAAAGTTTTATTAATTTCTGGAGACTTTCTTTTGTGTGTATTCTGGATATTGAAAATCTGTGGTTGGTTTAAAACGTATATACCGTTGTTCAATGTACCTGACCCAATCAAAACTTGATTAAGGTGAATGTTCACTACATTACTTACAAATGCAAATTCATAACCTTCTTTAGATAATAAAGATACAGAAATGATATTACAGGTTGCATTTGGTACATAATAACAACTACGCAAAACCAAAAAGTATCCATCTGATAATCCCAGGTGATAGTCCCCCACGGCCTCAGCATCCATGCTAGCACCGTTCGCAACTCTGAGGGTCATGTCACCTGCCTTCAAAACTCTACGCTTTCTCAACGCCTGCAAAGAATTACAGATATGAGATCCTGATCCGGTATCCAATACCCAGGATGTAGAGTTTATTGATAGACAGTTTTCAATAACATACACACCTGAAGCTGAAGCTGCAACTCGCTTCAAATCCTGTGTTCTGGCTTTCCAAGCCTTGCAATCCTGTTTCCAGTGACCACTTTTGTGACAATAGAAGCATTCTTCCTTCCCCACCAGCTTCCCCGCTACTTTTGTTGCTTTACCCTTTCCCTTCGTATCCACTTTACCGACACCGCCTCTTGGTTTGGCGGGGGCTTTCTTCTTCTTGCCCTTGGCTTTCGCCCTGGACCTAGAAGAGGAAGATCCTCCTACAAACAAAGTGGATGTCTTCCTACCCTTCTGTAGGGTGCCCTCAGCAGTCTTCAACATGTTCAGAAGTTCGGCAAGTTCAACCTCCTTTCCTTGCATGTTGAAGTTAAGAATGAACTGGGCGTAAGTGGAAGGAAGGGACTGGAGAATCAAATCGGTATAGAGTTCATTCTCCAACGTGGTCCCAAGGTCCGCGAGCTCCTCTATGTAGCCGATCATCTTAAACACGTGGTCCGCTACCGATGATCCGACGGCCAACCTTGCCGAAAAAAGCTTCTTCGACACTTCGTATCTAGCGATACGAGACTGCTCTCCATACAGTTCTTTTGTATGGAGAAATATGGACTCTAGGTCCATATTCTCGTGCCTCCTCTGATGTTCGTTGTCCATCGAGGCTAGTACGAGGCATCTGGCCCTCGCGCAATCTATCTCCCATGTCTTACGGATTTCTACATCCGCGACGCTGGAGGTGGGACCTGGGACAGGGGGAGCTTTGGTGGTAAGTATATACCCCAGCTTGTCATAAGTGATAGCCATCTTGACATTCCTGAGCCAATCTTTGTAGTTTGGTCCTGTCAATATATTTTTATCTAATAGTAACTTAAGTCCGGTCATGTTGAATGGTCGCTGCAATTAGGAGAGAGAAAAGAAACACTTTAGCATGATGCTCTTGCAAGTTTAGAGTGGTTTTTAGTTTGTCTAAACTGGATGGCTCCCACTGTTTCTCGAATCCCTTCTCAAACCATAAAGAAAAGGATTAGCCGGGATCATTCTCACCGTACAATACTTGCTTAACCGTTCAGCCAGGCCAGTGTCGGTACTTCGAGGGAGGTTTTCCAACGCTTTCGTGAAGTTCCTTAATTAAGTAACCTCTTTTCCCTGTGGGCGTAACCCCGCTAACACCTTTCTAGGCACCTACTAGGTTTATAGCATTGATCGTTAAGTGAGAGTTTTCCCGAGGAGTAGCATATACTCACAGTAGGATCGGGATCCAAATATCATCGCGTGATAAAACCGAAGGAATCCTACCAGAATCATCACACTCCAAATGGTATGCAACGCTAGCAAGTTTCAGTACTTATGAAACTCCCGATGTGGATTTTTGCCCCATGCTCTTATGACCTTGACTTTGGCCAAAATATCATAAGTCACATGTCAAGTTCTACCTGTCATTCTCCTGGTTAATTTGGACCCACCCGTACCTACCCTTGACTTTGGCCAAAATGACAGCACGACTGTCCCAAATCAACGCATCTATCTATGCTGCACATGAATACCCAAACGCTACCAATCACTATGCCTTGACTTTGGCCAAAATACATAGCTTGAATACTTTTGACCATTCATGTGGAATGACGGAGGGCTACGAATGGTTTTGGCGAAACCGTGAACGTAGTGAACTTGATATAATCGATGGAACGAGATAGCTTTTAAAAGGAGTGGTTCAAGCTCCGCGTTTAAAAGTTTAGTTTTGAAAAGAACCGAGTGGTTTTCAAAGTGTTCCAATCGACTTTTACTTAGTTTATTTCTTGCATTAGTTCTTTTAATGCGTCCCATCAATTAATCCTACCATTGCAGAAAACAACCAAAATATGACGTACGCTTATGCCATTCGCATTCGCCACGGGGCCCCGTCATCACCCGTTAGGTTACTTAACTAACGACAGAGCGGGGGCTGGGCTAGCGCGGCTGTAAAACATAAGCAACGCCTAAATAGTTATTATATATAAATATATAGCAATGATAGACATTACAGATCACAGATGAATACATTGGATATACTAGGAATCCGCAATGCGTTCGAGCCTGCAACGTAAAGCGGATTACACGGTCGCGGTGAATAGCCAATACCCCACCCAATACCCCTACGGGTGCGGCAAACTACCCGCCAAGCACCCGAAGCGAAGCAACCTCCCTCACCACCGTGAGTAGGCCACTCGGCACTTCGAGATACCCGGTAGTTTGTGCACCCCCTCCATGGGTCTATCCTAGGAGCAAAAACAGTAAAAGAATTATACAATGACGGCTACAACCCCGACCCGGTTGTGCGGCCATACAAATAATATTATTACATCAATTTACATGTTACAAATGAATGAAAGAAAAATAACGCTCATCTCACATCCACCCCGGCTATTCACCCGCGACAATCCAATCCATTCATATCCACAAACCAATAACAATCACAGATCACAGAGATGTATAACCCCGACTAATCGACTTATAGCGATTAGCCGACGTTCAATACATACAAGCATCACAGATATAACCGATATAGTTAAAGTGTAGTGAAGTTCCGAAAAAAATACGGATTTATAGGCCCCCAAAAGTAAATTTTAGTTCTGGAAAATCTGGGCACATATAACATATCCTAAAAATCCCAAAACCAACACAGAAACACACTGCACCAAAATCAAAGCAGAGAGGGGACAAGACGGCCGCGGTTCCGCGGCAAGAGCTTCCTATTGCCGCGAATCCGCGGTCCTTTGGTCGCCTCTCTGGTTCGTCTTTGGTGGTTTTCTACACAAAACCCTGAGATAATTTTTGGTGTATAACAAATTTTATTTTGACCAGAAAAAAAATTAACAGAAACTTGGGGTTTTGCGAGTTTGGTTTTTCGATTTTCCGGTTTCGAAACTTCGTTACACTTTACTACTTAGCTAGTTTATGTTTAGTTAGGCTCTGATACCACTGTAAGTCCACGTTGCCCACCCCGGTACTTACGGGGAGGCGGAAAACATAATAAAAATTGGATTTTTATCAACTATAGGCAACATGGACGAAGCTTTAAGGATCTTTGCTAAACAAAAACAAGCTAACCCTAACTAGTAACTAGCTAAGTGATGGAAAGGTTATGCCTTGAGCTCAAAGTCCTTCTCTCCTTGCTCCTTGGAATGGTAGAAAGAGGTCACCTTGCTTGTCTTCTCCCGTCAAAGAAGGATCCACCCGAAAGCCTCGACCTTTAGCTTCAATTCCAAGCTAGGAGTAACTAGAGTGCAAGAAATGCTAAGACTTGAACCCTAGAAGAGAGTAGAGAAGATCAAGTGAGGGTTTTTCTCAAGCTTTTTGTTTCTTAACACATGAGAGGGAGAGAGCTTGAGGGAGAGGATGAGCAAGAGAGAGAAATGATATGAGAGAATGAATTATTAGTGAGCCATTCTCACTAATATGTGTGAATAATTTTAATTGAATAATTAGCTTGAAAATTGTCATGGTAAATCATGACATGACCATTATCATTTCAATTTGCAAAGATCAAAGAGCATCTTCCAAAAGAAATGATGATGGTCAAAGTGTCAACAAGGTCAACAAGTCAATGAAGTCAAATGGTCAACAACAACAACCATGCACAATTATTAAGCTAATTATCAATTAACTATAATACACACAAAAGCAATAGGGTTAATGAAATGACAATAGCCATTAACCCTAAACAAGGTCCTCTCCCTCAATCTCAAGCAACTGTGCATACGCACCCACATTCGTGATCCGAGGAACACGAATACCCTGAGAAAAACCAATCTCAAATCATATACTAGGATCCGGCTTAAACCAAAGCCCGCTAGTATAAACTGTCCGGACAGCAAACGTGCACAAGTGCACGGATGCGAACGAACCCTGTCGCAAAACCATGCGACCTCTACTCATTTTGCCTAAAGGCGAATAGCTCTCTGTGTGGGACTCTAAAGACTCGACACTACGCTGGCAGTGGGTTTAACCACAGACCGCAAGCGGCACTAGCTGTACGTAACGGTCCCCAGGTAGATGTCGATAAGAAGACTGACGAGGTGAACCCCATCTGCACTCCTACTGAGCCTGTATGTGACAGTCTCCGTACAGTCCGGTCTGTTCGTCTGATACATCGCATGGCGGGCCTAGGGGGCGGTGAACGTCAGTCCCCTAATAGCGGTACAAGTCGTGTCGGAGTGTAGCCCAGAACACCCTGAGATAACACTGGAAACCTACCAGTATATCTCGCTTGCCCTGGCCAGGGACTACTCGTGTAATGGCTCTCCTGGACACAGCGCGATGTCAACCCCCAATACCGGGAGAGACGAATCCTGTCTAACCGTCACTGCCTCCAAGTGCTTCGGGACTGCACCCAAAAACTACCTGTTTGCACGACTCCTTTGAGCCGTGGTAGGGTAGTAATCAAAGTGCAGTGGGAACACACTCGAGGCGAAGTGATAGTGTCAAGTCAGCGGACTAAGCTGTACTCATGTCACCTGGGAACTGATAACTGACGATAGGTATATTACCAACCAACAGTTCCCGACGAGTCCTGTCCAGTGTACTCGTAACCTAACGAGCACCCGCATACTATCCCAAGTACGACGTACTAACGGCTGTGGGACAGACCGTCTCCCACACTGGGATGAGAAGCGCATACGCTAGTCTACTCCGGAGTATCAATGCCCTGTCTCGATAGTCCAACGACCAGGGACCTGTATAAGGATGTGCTTATAGATTACCCAGCTCCCACGAGTGCGAGCGCCATCACAATACTGGTAATCAAGCAAAGATCCTAAGGGCTCTACTAATATGTATACCAGCAATATGCTAAAAGAAACACATGCACATATTAAAGCAGAGACAAACCAAGTAGCATACTACCATTTCGAGCAAGATTGTATATACAACTGTGAATATCCCAAGCTTCCATTAAGTAATATACAAACCAGTATGATACAATAATGGCCTCTAGGGCATATACACTAACAGATTTAATGATTTAATGCATAATTATATATTTGATATATTACTTTGCGTTAACTAGTATCGGTTCACTTAAGATGGATTTTCTCACTCGGATGTGCGCATTGTATATGCGATATACTTTTGTGCACTTGTTTGTATCACGTTTGATGATACATGTTAACTTGGTTAAGTGTAAAGATTAAACCATGGTTAAGTTAATGATTAGGGTTTTGATTATCTTATTTATTTATTTATTTATTTATTTGTTTGTTTTGGATAAGATAAAGAAAGAATGGTGGCTTTGTTTGTTTGTTTGTTGAAGATTCATGAACCTTTGACTTAGTCACCTTTCTTGTCTTCATTCTTAACCCTAACCATTTAAGCAAACCATGGTCTATTCTCTACACTTAACTAGAGTTAGGTTATGATAAGTATTGAGATAATTTATCCTTTTTAATTAACTTATCATGACTATTATCTTCTTCTTCCTCATTTTTCTTCAAGTGAAGAAAGCAAGGTCATCAATGGTGATTGATGATAAAGAGTGAGAAATCCAATTCTAAAGTCTACCCACTTCCTATTTCTTCATCCTCTACCTCTTGCCAAGTAGTAGAGTGTGTTTCCTTCACAAGTTTTTAGGGCTTGGTGAAGGTGGAGCTTGATTTAGCGATGCCTCGACGTAGATCATCTTCGGCATGGACATCGACGACCTAGCTCGCTTTTTCTCCGACGAAGCCGACTCTAGAGCCCGGATTCCTTTTGGACAGCGGAGACGACTTCGTTGCGGAGCTATGGAGGTGGAGCACCGGATCTACAAAGGTTGTATTTCCGATATCCCATTAGTTAAGTTGTTAACTAGATTGTTTTTCGCCTAGATTTCTAGCCAACGGTCCGTATTAGGGTTTCTCGGCACCTAGATTTTTTGAAATTGGCATGGTTGATACCTTGTGAGACCTCATTAGGGTGCCTAGGAACCCTACAGACATGTGTCGCGCAGCGCAGTGCTTGCGCAACTGAAGCGTTGCTTCCTTTAATTTTTCTTTAAATAGAGGTTTGCATTACCTGGTACCGTGCACCTCTCGACATGACATGATACCTATATACTACCTGGTTTGACCTAATGTACCATGGCTTTACCTGTTACCTGATCGTGTGACTAATGCCAACAAACCTAACCTGTTGTCCTTACGGACGTCTCCTGTTGTCTATCCAGACAAACATGTATCTGCCTGATCCTGTGTTGGCATTAGCTCTAGATCACTTAATACCTGACTTGAATACATATGACTTGGGGGTATGGGGAAATCAATGATGAAACCTGACTTGTAACTCAACAGTTCTATACCTGTTCTGATCAGCTTACGGGCTAGGCCAGCCCCGGAGTGATGCTACGGACATCACTCATCATTACCTACCATCCTTTACTGCCTTGCGGCACGTCCCGGGTTCAGCCCGAGGGTCATAGACCGTGATCCCGGGCACACACGGGATAATATTGAGTTACATCGATGATTCATCAAATTGATTTCAAAGACTTGAGAGTAGTTAACCCAATAGACCAGTTTAGATTACTCACTGCACACTACCTTTCATTGTCCTGATTTATATTGCTGTTACACCTGCTTTACCAGTTATGATCATACTTGCATGTCTTGCTACCCTATTTATATATTATTGCTTGATGTTATGAGGCGCTGACGTCTGGGTTTTGCATGGCCCAGATCCTCTACCTTTGTTGCAGACTGATCAGGAGTATTGCCGCTGTTAAACCGAGTGGTGAGGATCCTGTTGGTTTGCAGTTTTACTTTCCATGTGTTTTATTTATTGGATCTTTTGCTTCCGCATATTATCATTTCTTGACTCATTTATTCTGGCTCATGGACATACACTAGATAGTTAGTTTACTTTCCTGTTCTTGATATCTTTACAACCGTAATGTGACTGTGGAGGGATTTTTCTTATCCACAGGTAGCATGGTTGGCTATGTCACGTGCCCATCTTAGCGTACTCTGGGAAGCGGGGCGTGACATGGTTCTTTTGGTATCAGAGACATAGGATATAGGTCAATCGAGTTTGATTCTTTTTGTAATTGGGTATTGGACCCAATACACGAATCAGAATACTCGTGATTAGGAGCATGTCCTGCCACCTTGTAATCGTGATTCTTGAATCATATCCTTCTCTTATCCTTTGCCTTGACGATATGCAAACCACTTTGCATCTCGACTCGAAACCTTTTGGTTCTCTATTGTTTCTCCCTGTTTCTTGATTCTGATACTAGGATTTGGGCGACTTGAATGGAGTTATGTGATTGTACCCATGAACTGCAGCATGGTTACAATGCGGTACTTTATTTAAGTAACTTAGAGTCCTGGTCTTAATTCACTTCCTTGTTTCATGGTTGTTATATTACCTTGCTTCTCTCGGTTTCATTGCTTACCGGTTATTGTTTTATCGCCAGCTTGAATCATGTTTCCCGTGCTTAATCCTCTTCGGTATCTTGACTTCGGATGAAGTCATCTCGGTATCTTACTTGTTCATGTTTTCCCCGCATTAGAATTATTCAATTCTGGTGCATCCCTTTGTTTGTTGTTGTCTTGGGAATGGATTTTCGCGGCACTTTCCACGCTCATATTGATTGTAAGGAAAGGAAAGTGATTCTCCAAATTCTCGGACATCCGGAGCTTATTTTGCTGGAGGAAGCGGTTCTGTCGGGCCAGTCGAGTTTAGGGTTAGGCCGACAAACAATGTTCTTTCGTCGATGGAAGTTGATCAGAAAGAAGCGCCGGCTATATTTCGAGAATTCGTGGACGTGTTCGAAGATACCTCGGGTTTACCGCAAAACGAGATGTGGAGTTTGCGATTAATCTTGTTCCTGGTGCATCGCCAATCTCAAAGACGTATTATCCGATGGCACCGGTGGAGTTGGAAGAAGTCAAGAAGCAGGTTACTGAATTACTCGAGAAAGGTTAGATTCGCAGCAGCATTTCACCTTGGGGAGCACCAGTTCTTCTAGTAAAGAAGAAAGATGGCACAAGGAGGATGCATCGATTATCGAGAATTAGACTGGGTGATTATTAAGAATAAGTACCTGATCCCTCGCATTGGCGAATTATTTGAGCAGCTTAGTGGTGCGAGGGTATTCTCGAAACTGGAATTGCGATCCGGATATCATCAGGTCTGAGTTAAATCAGAAGATATTTGCAAGATTGCGTTCAGAACTCGGTATGGACATTACGAGTACTTAGTGATGTCCTTCGGAATAACGAATGCACCGGCGATATTTATGAACTTGATGAACCGAATCTTTTCACCATTCTTGGACCAGTTTATAGTGGTGTTCATTGAAGATATTCTGGTCTACTCGAAGAGTATTGAAGAGCATGCAGAACACTTGAAGATCGCACTGCAGACATTGAGGCAAGAAAGATTATATGCAAAGATGAGCAAGTGCGAGTTTTGGCTTGAAGAAGTGAAGTTTTGGGGCATGTCATGTCAGGTGATGGAATCGCCGTTGATCCCGAAAAGATTACAGCAGTTCGAGATTGGCCGATTCCGAAGAACGTTGCAGATATCAGAAGCTTTCTTGGACTTGCCGAGTATTACAGAAGGTTCGTGGAGAATTGTGCTCGTTTGGCCGAGCCTCTGACCAAGCTTACGCGCAAGGAAGTACCATTTATGTGGACGGATAAGTGTGCGTCAGCTTTTGAGGCGTTGAGGCAAGGATGGATAACCGCTCTTATTTTGACCGTACCAGACGGTTCCGGAGAATTGGTGATTTATAACGACGTATCTGGAAAAAGGACTAGGATGTGTTTTGATGCAGCATGGGAAGGTTATAGCTTACGCATCGAGACAGTTGAAGACCCATGAGAAGAATTACCCAATTCCTGACTTGGAGCTAGCAGCTGTGATGTTCGCTTTGAAGATTTGGAGACGCTACCTATTGGGTGAAAGAGTCGAAGTATTCACCGACCACAAAAGCTTAAAGTACGTGTTCGCTCAGAAGGAGCTAATTGTGAGATAGCGAAGATGGTTGAAGCTGATGGCTGACTACGATCTTGGTCTCAAGAACCATCCGGGGGGAAAGTTAATGTAGTGCCGGATGCGCTTAGTCGGTTACCAGCAATTCGGATGTTGACTGCACAGAAGGAGCTTATCGAAGATTTTCGGAGATTCGAGTTGGAGATCGTGTTACCACATTCTTCAATACAGTTGATGCAGCTGCAAGTACAGTCGTCGTTGAACGAGAATATTAAAGCAGCGCAATTGCAGGACCCAAGATTGCAGAAGTTTCGAGAACAGGTTGAAGCTGGACTTCGAACGGACTTGCTGATTCATGAAGATGGTTCATTGCATTATGGTAGCCGTTTGTGTGTGCCAAAGGGAGATATTCGCGAAGAACTTATGATGGAGGCGCACAGTTCAACATTTTCCGTACATCCAGGTGGCACAAAGATGTACCGAGATATAAGACAGCATTTCTGGTAGGAAGGCATGAAACGTGAGATTTCCCGCTTTGTAGCGAAGTGTTTGGTGTGTCACCAAGTTAAGGCTGAACATTAAAGGGTTGCTGGTTTACTGCAACCACTTCCGATTCCTCAGTAGAAGTGGGAACATATAACCATGGACTTCGTGACAGCTTTACCGCGGAATCCAAAGGGCAACAATGCAGTTTGGGTGATTGTTGATCGATTGACCAAGGCAGCTCATTTAATTCCTTTTCGAGTTGGTCAATCAACAGAAGCCTTGGCAGAACGGTACATACAGGAGATTGTAAGATTGCATGGAGTACCGGTGAGTATCGTGTCCGACCGTGACACTCGTTTCTTATCGCACTTCTGGAAGAGCTTACAGGAAAGTTTGGGGACTCGATTGAAGTTTAGTACAGCTAATCATCCTCAGACAGATGGCCAGTCGGAGAGAACGATCCAAACTCTTGAAGACATGTTGAGAGCTTTCATGTTAGACTTCAAAGGTTCATGGGATCATCTACACTTGGTGGAGTTTTCTTACAATAACAGTTTCCAGGCGACTATTCTGATGGCTCCATTCGAGGCTTTTTATGGTCGCAGGTATCGTTCACCTGTTTGTTGGGACGATGTCGGTGAACGAAGATTGTTGGGACCAGATTTGGTTGTGCAAACAGTGGAGAAAGTTAACAATATCCGGAATCTTATGAAGGCAGCGCAAGATCGGCAGAAGAGTTGGGTCGATACATCGAGAAGATCTCTAGAGTTTGACGTTGGTGATTTGGTATTCTTGAAGATATCACCGACTAGAGGGGTGATCCGTTTCGAAAGTCGAGGAAAGCTTAGTTCTCGATTCATTGGACCTTTTGAGGTTTTGAGCGTGTTGGAGAAGTGGCGTATCGATTGGCGTTATCGCAACCCTTGGTGAATGTTCATGACGTGTTTTATGTATCTCAACTCCGTAAGTATGAACAAGATGAAACACACGTGCTGGATCATTCGGAGCTGACTGTACGAGAAGATTTAACCTTTGAGGAACGACCGATGTCAATTGTGGATCGAAGGGAAAAGGTTCTTAAGAACATGGTTATCCCTCTCGTACTTGTTTCTTGGGGAAATCGCTCGCACGGAGAATCAAATTGGGAACGAGAAGATGAAATCCGGCAGAAGTTTCCACATCTATTCTTATAGTTTCTTGATTGTTTATCATTTCTTGCTCTTGGAATTTCGAGGACGAAATTCTTTTTGTAGTTGGGTATAATGTAACACCCGAGTTCACTTATACCAATTCCAGTTCTCGTATTTCCTTATTTGTGGTATTCTTTTGATTTAACGTATTATGGGTGCGAATGGTATTTTACACTTTACATTGCATTCGACCCGACCCGCTTGCTTGAACCTGTTTGATTCTTATTTATAGATTACCGTGACTTGTTGCATGGATACGTGCATCTCAAGATTAGTACATATTGGTATTTTATCTAGTATCGCATCTTTTACATATAACATTTTGGGTCACGTAAAATATTTTAAAAATACATTTCATATCCTGCATGATACCCCTACCCCGTGGTAGCATCCGCGCATCTTGTTCTTGTCCCGTTCAGTGAAACGGACGTGTTTGGATGGCTACGCGCACGTACGTGCATCCATTCTTGGGGGTATGCATTTTCTTTAATTGGGTTTTCATTTTGAAATTTGGAAGTCGCATATATTTTTAATATTTTAAATCTGAATTTTAGACCCGACCCGGGTGTGTTTTGGAGTAAGTTTGTATTTACCAAAATCTCAAAACGGACTAATATTATATTCTTTATATATTTATAAACTATTAATATATTTTAACTAAAATATATTATTTTTATCCTTATATATATATATGTTAACAGTAAGAATTATATATATATATATATATATTATTTATTTTTTTTAAACTAAATCAATCAGACTCTCTCTCTCTCCTGACTCTCTCTCTCTCTTGACGCTCTCTCTGTCTCTCTCTCTTCACATATATTTTTAAATATTTCAAAAGATTTCACAGAATCTCTCTCTCTATCTCTTTCTCTCTCTCTTCTTCTTTCTCTACCTCTCGCCAGAACCCATACACGAAACCTAACCCTAGCCTTCGCCCGCTCCATCTCCACCGACCTTACCTTATCGTCGCCACCATCATCTCGCCCTCATGACCACCCTCTCCACCTCCTTTCTCTCCTCTCTTCTTTCCAACAATCCCCGTGAACCCACCGCATCCCGACGAGGCCACCTGCAGCAACCTCCCGCGAGCCCAACCTCTCCGGTGACTAGCCGTCGTCACCCTCGTCACCTCCTTACATCCCTCTCCACTCCCCGACATCACAAACCGCCACCACCACCCTCTACAAACCCTACGACCACAACAGCACCCAAGAAACCCTCTACCCTTGCCGTTACCCATCGTCGGCGGCTGCCCATCGTCACCGTCGCCATCCCCTCATCTCCTCTGTCCCAGAAACCCTAAGCCAACACCATAACCCTTTCCCTCCATCTCCTTCTCTTCTTTCTTTCTTTTCTTTTCTTTCTTGAGTTCTCGGTATCCGACCGTCGCCAGAGCCGTGCTCGCCGCCGCTGATCCGGGCGACTCTGTGGACGTCCTCTACTTGCGTGGTTAACTTCTTGATGTGCCTGGACCTTCCCGTGTGCGCGTGTGGATGTTGCAACATTTGCCGACATTGGACGCTGCGTGCGCATCCCATATCGTGATCCGATCAAGGCAAGTGAAAACTTGCTACATGCTATCTATAATATTTTTATACCTATTAAACTGCACAGTAAAACTGTAGATTACTTATAGCACCACCTGTTCCATTTTTCCTCCTTTTCGATGTTCCGTATATCATATTAGATTCGGATCTTGAGGTATAACTCGTTGCATGTTAGAGTACAATATCGTGTTCCCATATCCGTGTTTAAATTACTTAATAATTATCTGCATAACCCATAGCACTTTTAAATAGTTTCTACCCTTGAATACTCGGTTGCATCCATTGAACATATTTTATATATCATTGCATCCCTAGATCTTTTAACCCATAATAACAAGATTTTAACAATCTATATTTGTTTAAGTGTATGATACTTAATGTTGGAACCATAACCCGAACTCTAATCGATAACTGTACATCTATATAGTTTATTCTGTATCTATTTGCATATCATATTACATGTTCCAGTTTATTGTTTTGTTAGTACCCATGCTTGTTTATTTATACCTATGCTTATGTTAGTTGGATTATGAGCACCCACATGACATCTTGTGCATTCTGACATGACTTGTTACACTTCCTACTTGACACGACCTGGTACCATACACCTCTCGACATGACATGATACCTATATACTACTTGGTTTGACCTGATGTACCATGGCTTTACCTGTTACCTGATCGTATGACTAATGCCAACAAACCTGACCTGTTGTCCTTACGGACGTCTCCTGTTGTCTATCCAGACAAACCTGTACCTGCCTGATTCTGTGTTGGCATTAGCTCTAGGTCACTTAATACCTGACTTGAATACATATGACTTGGGGGTATGGGGAAATCAATGATGAAACCTGAATTGTAACTCAACAATTCTATACTTGTTCTGATCAGTCTTACGGGCTAGGCTAGCCCCGGAGTGATGCTACGGACATCACTCGTCATTACCTACCATCCTTTACTGCCTTGCGGCACGTCTCGGGTTCAGCCCGAGGGTCATAGACCGTGATCCCGGGCACGCATGGGATACTATTGAGTTACATCGATAATTCATCAAATTGATTTCAAAGAGTTGAGAGTAGTTAACCCAATAGACCAGTTTAGATTACTCACCGCACACTACCTTTCATTGCCCTGATTTATATTGCTGTTACACCTGCTTTACCAGTTATGATTATACTTGCATGTCTTGCTACCCTGTTTATATATTATTGCTTGATGTTATGACGCGCTGACGTCTGGGTTTTGCATGGCCCAGATCCTCTACCTTTGTTGCAGACTGATCAGGAGTATTGCCGCTGTTAGACCGAGCGGTGAGGATCCTGTTGGTATGAACTTTTACTTTCCAGGTGTTTTATTTATTGGATCTTTTTCTTCCGCATATTATCATTTCTTGACTCATTTATTCTGGCTCATGGACATGTACTAGATAGTTAGTTTACTTTCCTGTTCTTGATATCTCTACAACCGTAATGTGACTGTGTAGGGATTTTTCCTATCCACAGGTAGCATGGTTGGCTATGTCATGTGCCTATCTTAGCGTACTCTGGGAAGTGGGGCGTGACACCAATTGTGCAGGGGCTCGGAGGTGAGCCAGCGTTTGCTTGTAGGACGGACATAGGAGTGATCTGGTCGGCCACTGTAGGTCCTTTCTTGTGAGCCCTGGGACACGTCATCTGCCACGTGTCATGATCTGGGAGATCACCGATATCGAGCATCATCATTAGCCCCCCACTCTCGTCCCGACCAGCTAACAGGTCGGGTCGAGAGTGGTCTGTCGGGTCACCCGGGGTGAGCTTCCTTTCGAAGATATTGTCAGGCGTGTCCCCCGGTAATCCGTTGTATTTTCTGGATGATGTCAGCGAATCATGGAGAGATCTCTGCATTAAAGAGGGTGCGCCGGATCGCGCGTACTTTTGCTGAAGTGACAGACCACGTGCCGGGCGCTGGTTGGCTAACATGACGGGCCCCAGACCTCGGGCGTTTGATGGGATCCAGCCAATGTGCGTGCGACAGGTGGAGCGATCATGGCCGTCGAATGCGAAGAGTTGTTTCGGCGGGAATCGACTGTCGCCGTTGGATGAGGACGCCGGTGGCTATAAATAGGGGTGGGGTCCACTTCAGGGCCTGTCTCTCTTCATATTTTCCTCACTCTTGATCTTGTAAGCTCGGAGCTCTCTTCTTAGGTCGGATTTCTGCGTTTCCGAGGACTTCTCCATCAGGTTAGATGTCTTCCTTTGAGGGGTCTGTAGATGTCATCAGAGTAGATTCTAGGGGTCCCTCCGCCGAGTCGGAGCCTTCCCGGGGAGTTAGGGTCAGATCTTCTTCCTGGGGTCGCGTGTCACGGGCGGATCCCAGAGCGGAGGTAGCGGACGCCCATGGCGTGCCATCCTCGGTGAGGTACGAGAACGAGCTTGCGACCGCTCGGGCTCGTTTCCATATCCCGTCCGGTTACACTCTACGTTTAGCCGAGGAAGGAGGGAGGGCGGATCAGGTACGGGGTAAAGAGACTGTCTTGTATCTGGAATCTTTTTGGGCCGGAATGCGCCTGCTCTTCTCTCCCGAGGTTGTTAGGGCGCTAAATTATTTTGGGCTAGCCCCGGGCCAGCTAGTGCCGAACTCATGAAGGATTCTCCTTGGGTTTCTGGTCCGCTTGAAGTTGCAGATGATTCCTTTTAGTTTGTCCATCCTCGCCTCCTCTCTAGTTTACAAAGGCTACCCCGACACCCGCGTGGGTGACCCGATGTGGGTTTATCTCTCTTTTAGGAAACGACTGGGGAGTGCACCCGGGTCGGGTGTCGTCGCCCTGCCTTCTTCCATCCATGATTGGAAGAAGTAGTTTTTCTTCGTCTGGCCGCCGGAAGGTGAGGACTGGCCCGTGCTCACCCAGTAGTCTAGGGATAGGTGCCGGCGGGGAAGACCATCCAACGACCCCGACGCTATGAGAATGGCGGAGTGGGAGCCCATTTCCCGGGTTGATGTGCTGCTTTCTGAGCGGGCCCTTAGCTGGGCCGGGCTCAGCCCCGCCCAATTCGTCGGTAACTTAGGAGCTCGTAGGCGTTCTGTTAGGCTTGTGTTTATTTTAATTTTTGCTTGTGTTGCTAACTTCATTGTACCTTGCCTTGTGCAGAACCCATGGACCTGAGCTACCTCCGAGCGGCCATGCGCAAGCCGATGAAGGGGTCGAAGGCTGGATGGGCCAGCTCTTCTCATCAGACGTCGATCCTGGCTTCCCTAGCAGCCGTCCTACCGCAGGGCTCGAGCGCGGATAGCGCCCTGGGGCCCAGCAAGGCACCGAGCTGAAAGCGGGTTCGGGGGCAGGAGGCCCCGGCTTCGGAGGTAGAGACCAGCCCTCCGCCATCAGCCCTCAAAAGGTTCCCCCGCGCAGTCCCGCGGACCCCGGCCTCCCCGATCTTGGTGGACAAGGGGGAGCTCTGCTTTGAGGTGCCCTCGGTGCTCTCCGTCGCCGACAGCTTGCTGTCCGACATGGAGAGGTCGGCCGAGGGGCAAGGTCCTTGAAGGACCCTGAAGGCACAAATGGCATCCATCGCCCAAGAGGTCGTGCAGGTTAGTGCTCATACCTCACTCGATTCTTCACTTAGCGTCTCATCATTCGCGAGATTTGGTGCTCATTTTTCTTTCTGACCTCCCTCTGATTTCTTCAGGTCCTCCAGCACGTCGCTCTCATCGTCCGGATGGAGGAGGAGGAGATAGCCCCGGCGATGCGAGCCGTGGGCGAGCTCTCCTCGCTGGGGGAGAGTTCGAAGCGGGAGCTGGAGGCGGAGATGGTGAGGGTCGCTACCCTTAAAGCAGGAGGTGGCGGCCGCGAAGCAGGAGGCAACGGGCGCGAAGCAGGAGGTCGCCAGGTTCCGCGAGGCCGTCCAGGCCGCTGAGGCCAAGCTCAGGACTCTAAGGTGCTCATCAGCACCATGAAGAAGTCAGCGAGCGCCTACCGGAAGGAGTTGGAGGCTGCCGTAGAGGCGGCGAAGTGGGCCGACCACAGAGCGGCGAAGGCGGTGGAGAACTTCCAAAAGTCGGAACAGTTCTACACCGTCCTAGCCTCAGCCACCACTGCCATCTAGCATGAGGCCCTTGATGCCGTCAAGGCTCGGATGCCGGAGTTCGCTGACGAAGAGCTCCGAGCCGAATATCCCCGAGGGGATGACGAGCAGGAGGACGGCTGTTTCCTGATTTAAAATCAGGAAAGCTTACAGAAGAGGCTTCAGAAAAGGGGCACGTGCTCACACGTGACCAGCAGTCACGTGTTGGCACGTGACATCTAAAAGCATCGGCAAGGCAGATTCAGTTTTCCGACTACATCAAAGAAAAGGGCTTCAGAAAGGGCCACGTGCTTCCACGTGACCAGGGTCACGTGTTGGCACATGACATTTAAGAACATCAGACTCATTCTCCGGTTAAATCAAGAAAAAGGCTCCAGACGAGGGTCACGTGCTCACACGTGACAAGGGGTCACGTGGTGGCACGTGACGGCTAAGCAGCGGCCAGAAGGCAGAGCGCAAAAAGAAGAAGAGGGCTCGTTCCAAGGGGGTCACGTGCCCACACGTGACCAAGGGTCACGTGGCCATACGTGACCGGCTTTCAAAGCCTATCTGTTAACAGAATTAAATTCTGAGAAAAGACCTCTCAAGTCTTTCCAAAGGAACCGATTGAATTAAAAATTTAAAGGTGATTAAATATCACCTATCTATGGAAAAATCTTGAATTTGGAAAGATTTCCCCTTAAAATCTAACCGAAATAACAAAGGAAAATCTCTGGATTTAAAATCCAATGGTGAATAAAATTCACCGAACAATCCAAAGGTCCAAACGAATGGTGAATACAAATCAGATCCCTTAATGAGTGATTCATCAAAACTAATTGATTCTGCTGCTGCTTCTATAAATAGGAGCCAAGAGACGCACAGAGAGACATATATAGAGGATCGAGACATAAAAAAAAGAAGAAGAGAGCCTTGATACTTTGGAGGAATTTGGATCTTCTGCAAAAGAAAACCCTAGGTAAGAAAGGGAAGGCTTTTTGAAAGAAAAAGAGAATTTAATTCTCAACAGAGTTTAACTCTGATATAAAACAGAAGAACATAGTTCTCTCTTTGGTGGAGGATCTGTAAAGTGCACATCTCCCCTTGAATTGAGAATTTAATTCTCATTGGGTTGAGATCCTGCCATGCAGATCCAAAGCATAGAGAGGGAATGGAAGCTTGAGAACTTAATTCTCACAGAACTATAGGAATTTAATTCCTTTAAAATAAAATTAGGGTTTAACCCTATGTTATGGGAATTTAACTCCTTCAGAATGAACAGGATCAGGGTTCAACCCTAGAAAAATAACAGGAATTTAATTCCTTTAAAAAAGAAGAAATTAGGGTTTCACCCTATGACAGAATCTCATACCTCTCTAAAAGAGAGTGGGAATTTAATTCCTTTAAAGCTTTTATTAGGGTTTAACCCTATGATGGAATTCAGTTCTTCACATATATGAGGAATTTAATTCCTACAGAAAATTCAGAGTTCAACTCTATCCCAGAATATAAATCTTCAAAAGGGAATAAGAATTTAATTCCTCTTAAATTTATCTTTAGGGTTCAACCCTACGAAGAATTTAATTCTTAAAAAGGGATTAACAGATACATACAAAGAGGCAGGGTCACGTGCCACCACGTGACCCCCGAAAAGATTCACAGAGAAGAGCCACCGCTAAAACTTTGAGGCAGTGGCTCACGTGACCCACGTGACCTTTGGCAGAGGCTTTAACATACAAGCATTTAAATACCCGTCACGTGATGGCATGTGATGCTCTAAAAGATGCAGTATTCTCAGCAGAACAAATGAAGGGAGGGCGCCCTCACGTGCTATCACGTGACCCCTCTTGCCTCAGTGTTTAACACTAAATTGGAACCTCTGAATCCAGTGTTAAAACACTGTTTGGCCTTAGTGTTCAACACTAATCAAAGAACTTTATTTGCAGTGTTTAACACTGAATTTCTTAGTGTTTAATACTAAATTAAACCCCTGTTAATGGAGCTTAAGACTAACTCCCTTAGTGTTCGGCACTAAATTAAAATCTCTGTCACTAGTGTTTGACACTGATTTGTTCTAGTGTTTAACACTAATTTGAACCCCCTGTTGCTGGTGTTTAACACCAACTGTCTTTTAGTGTTAAAACACTAACTTGATCCCAGTATTCAACACTGTTGAATTAACGTTAGCCCAATTGGCTAAATGGCCAGAGGCAAAGCCTCTCCTTCAATGGACCAACAGGAAGCCAATATTCCAAACATGATTGGACTTAGCCCAAGATGGTCATAAGTCCTCAATTCAGACTTAACTGGGCTAATGGGCTCATAACATAATTAATTGGTCTTGATCCCAAATTGGGCCAAAGACTATTTGATCCACCTCGGTTCAAGAGTACATCTCTTCACTCCTTTGATACTTGGCGTTGTAATTCCTCAACGTCTTCAAAGAGGTGACGGGTCCCGATGACCACACATTGACACGGACTGTGGGGTCCTTAAACCCATGGACTATGAGGTCCTTAACCTTGACCGAGATGTCTTAAAACTAACAACGGACTGTGGGGTCCTTAAACTTATGGACTATGAGGTCCTTAATCTTGACCGAGATGTCTTAAAACTAACAACGGACTGTGGGGTCCTTAAACTCATGGACTATGAGGTCCTTAACCTTGACCGAGATATCTTAAAACTAACAACGGACTGTGGGGTCCTTAAACCCATGGACTATGATGTCCTTAACCTTGACCGCAATGTCTTAAAACTAACAATGGACCGCAATGTCCTTAAACTACCCATGGACCGCAACGTCCTTAAACTACCCATGGACCGCAACGTCCTTAAACTACCCATGGACCGCAACGTCCTTAAACTACCTATTGACCGCAACGTCACTAAACTAAACAACAGGGCTCCCTTAATGGCTCTATTGTTGGATCTAAACGATCCCGTTAAGTCGATCTTAGTCTAAAGACTAGACTAACGTATCCTTAACAAACGTTTAAGTCGATCTTAGTCTCAAATGAGGCTAACGTATCCTTAAACCCAAACCCCCAAACCCAAATCTAAGATAATACGGATTTGGACTAGTCCACGCCCTACGGGCGACGACATAACTCAGTCTCCGTATACAATCCACGGGCAACTAAACATAAAATAAACACACACGACACGAAGTGACCATCTGGAGAAGGAGAAAGTGGTTACCGCGATGCGGTAGCGTAATTAACTGCAGGGGCTTGCGCCTGCAGGGAAGAGCGTCCCCACAATCAAAAACCCCTCAAGCGAGGGGGAATCTGACGAAGTCTTCTACATTGGACCCATCCGTTTAAACCTTCGATATACGGTGCCATAAATCAACTTGGCATCTTCAGAGAGGTGGACGGATAGCACTAATTAGCATCTGCCCCGAGCCTCAGGCGAGACGCCCACGAGTCGCGCCGCCGTTCGGAGGGGAACAGATTCTGGCACGCCCGGTGGGACCTTTTCCTCTTTCCACTCCACACTTCGTGTGCTGTGATTCGCGAACCAATCGCGGTTCGCTAATGGTTGCCCTTGGGTTTCAAGGTACTAAGACTTGGCGTCTTGCTTATTGCAGAAAGCAAAGAATCGATGGCTTCTACTTGTGCGAAATGCTCCAACTGCTCGGACTGCAATTGCAACCAGCGCTCTGCCTCGCCAGGAGGTATAGCCTACGGACCCCAAGCTGCTTCGCTATTCGCAATGCCCGTGGAACAAGTCACTCGAGCCACCATAGGATTGTTTTTTGGGACCATGCTCCCGCCGACAAGCTTCACCACTCCGGTGCTGACAAAGGAGGCTCCCAAGAAGTTGGTCTTTGATCGTCTTACCCTTACCGCGGCCCCTCTCAACGGGTCACCCAACGCCAGCGCCTCGGTCTTCTTTAGATTGGGCCAGAACTCCTGTGGACCCGTAATGGGGCCTGCAATCCCAGAGAAGGCTGCTTCTAAGAAAGTGACCGGTCCTGCTCCTGAAGTCGTCAAGGCGGCTTCCCCTTCCAAAAAGTCGGTCTTTACAAGATTGACGGCTCCAGCTCCCGCTCCTGCTACCCAAAGGACATCGGTCTTTGACAGGCTAACACCAGCAGTGACCTCCCACCTACACAGGGGGTAAGACGAGGCTATCGCCCTCACCAGGCCGGTTCCATCAGCATGACGCGCTCGACGTCGTTACTGGCGCCGAATGAGGAAGGCTGGGGGCAACTCTCCCTCTGGGCTAACTCCACCAGCCCCGACGGCAGAAGTTAATGCTGCTGTTCCGACTGGGAACAGCTTTGAGATGCTAAATAAGGTGCGTAGGAATTCTCCTACCGCGGTGCTAAAGAGGTCTCCCCCTCCGCTGAAAAAGGCTGTAGAAGTAAAAACAGAACAACCCCAGTCTCCTCAACGGCTGTCCTCCCGAATCTATAAAGTCTGGCGGCAGGCCCGAGACTCGATGATCTATCCAAACTTCTCCCCCAGCACAAGAAGCTGAAAATCCAACAGGAAGCCAGTCACCAGGCTAAGCCACGAAAGGCTGTCTGGGTGCCCACCTCAACGGCCCCCTCAACTTCCACTGCTCATAAAAAGAGGAGGCCGGAGAAGATCTCCGGGCCTGCAACGAGAGCTAAAAGCACTGAACCCAGACGCCCTAAGGCTGGGGGCAGGATGGTCCACATTGTATACATGGCGTCGAGGAAGGAAGACAGCCGTGCGTCTACAGGCCATAGACCGCTTACACGGTCAGTAACCAAAGCTCAGGAGCAACAGCAAAAGCTCCAGGAAATGATGATTGCAATGGCCGCGCTTACTGGGCCGAAAGAAATCCCCGAGGCTTCCTCAGATCAGCAACAAGAACAGAAAACCGATGCCGAGTTTCTCCGGAGGATGTTGGAAAAGAAAGATAAAGAGGCTGCGGAACAAGCGGCCAATATAAAGCAGATAGCCCACTTATTCCAGGATATGGTGGGAATGATGATCCAACAAGACCCACCCGCTGAGGATCCCCCGATCGTCCTTGAAGACGACAGGGGAGAAACGTCGAATCCTCCGTCGGCCCTCTCAACGGCCAAGGAGGAGACAATCTCTAAGGCTGATTTGGACGATTATATAGCCCAGCAAATCCGGGTTCATCATGCGACTGAGGCAGCTGGTCAAGTCGTAAAACGGGGCGGCCGTATCCAAGCTGGTACGACCAAATTAAATACCCGCCGGGTTACACAATACCAAAATTCCACGTATATAAGGGAACCGGTAATCCCCATCAACATATTGCCCAGTTCAGGGCCCTTTGCGGTAACACCGGCGGTGATGATAAACTGTTGGTTCGCCAGTTCGTGGGCAGCTTATCAGAAACAGCGTTCGAATGGTATTCGGAACTCCCGAACGATTCTATCAAGACGTTCGCTGAAATGGAGTTGCTGTTCACTCAGCGGTTCGCGAGCGCCAGCGAACGCACTACAATAACGGCGTTGATTAATGCCAGGGTGAAACCAGGCGAAACATGGGTCCAATATGCTATACGCTGGCGAAATTTGTGGTCGAAATGCGAGCAACGCATTGAGGAAGCACCCGCGGTGGGCATGTTCGTGGGAACCCTAGACCCTCACACAACTATCTCTCAGTTTATGATGTTCTTTAAGCCAACCACATTCCAGGCTCTAATCGACAAGTTGGCCCAGATGGACCAAATGGGTCATAGACCGTCTCCCCCGAAGCCCGAGCCTCGGAGTGACAAGGGTAAAGGAAAAGCAACCTTCGTCGCGAATGCCCAGCAGCAACCCAGCCCAAAGCTGACGGATCAACTGGAAGAAAGACGCCGGTATTATAATGAGAAAATGAAGCGTCCCTACTCGTTCCCACGGGAAAAGCCGAAACGGTTATTCGAGCTGGCAGTACGCAACAGACTTATAAACCTGCCAAATCCAAGACGACCGCCACAATCCATTGAGGTGAATAACCCTAACTATTGCCCTTACCATCAAACGGTAAGTTATCCGATTGAGAATTGCTTCGTCTTCAAAGGATGGATTGAAGATCAATACCTCCAGGGGAAGTTTGCGCTGTCCGAAAAGTGGAAGGTGAACCCGCCACAGCCGCATACTCCCAAGAAAGTAGATACACCGGGGGCAACCTGTTCCTTTATTGAAGAAGCTCCATGGGAGGTCGTGCTGTCAACTAAAACCAAAAGAATGCTGAGGGACCTTCAGGCATGCCCGGCAGTCGAATGGAAGGACCCGCTGGAACCCCAGGTCAATGAAGGAATGCTGAGGCCGCGCCTAACTACAAAGAGCGGTGGTGATGGCCCAAGTATTCATGCCCTACCGTCAAAATCTTCGAAGAAAAAGAAGAAGAAATCTAAGAAGCCCGTGACGCCTGGAGATAAGCGCACGAACTTGCAGAAGCAAATCGATGCACTAGAAGAGTACAATCAAAAGGCGCGAACTCCTGTCACGCTGCAAGACCTCAACCACATCTTACAAGAGGAAGATGATGGAGAGAGTTCGTCGGATGAATCCGAGGGATATGTGGCGAGTTGTAACGTAATCTCCCGCTCGTTTACCGACGATGAAAAAACTCCTAGCACTAAGAAACTGGGGACAGAGCCTGAACCAGAGCTTGTGTGGCCAACAGATGAAATGATCGACGCCTTTCTAGACGAAATTCGTCTGAAGAGTAAAGCGGATCAGGAGCGTGAGATGGCCGCATCGGAAGGGGCCAAATGCAAGCGACTGAACGAAAGAGTCGAAGCACTCCCGCCAGATCAAAAGACATCCGATGTAGACAAAAAGATATTCAAGACGAGGAAAAGGTTTGCCAAAGCCATGTCAATGGGAATGAAGCTACCACCTTCGGAAGAAAACACACTCGATGGGGCGGAGAGGCACCCTAATTATTGCACGTATCATCGGAAAATTTCACACTCTACGGAGGAGTGCGACGCCTTTAGGATATGGTGGCAGGGATATGTTGCTCATCGGCAACATTTTAAGCGCATGAAACGCAAGACTCGTCGGGAACGAAGAAGTACTGCCGACGGGCACAACAGAACTACTGGCAACTGTTACATGGTTAACGCCGGAGGGTCACAAGTTCTCACCTTTGGGAGCGACTCTGATGAAGAAATGGCTCTGGGCCCTCTCTTTAAAGAATCCGTTTTGGGGAAAAAGGAAGAACCAGAGGCCTGCGAGAACATTCAGCTGCGCAATCGTACGCTCCGGGAAAAGAATCTCGGGCCTGCAAATAGAAAAGATAAGGGAAAGGAAAAGGTCACCGAGGATATCACTTTAGATGACCAAGTCATGAAAGAGTTGACTACCAAGGACCCTTCCAGGAAGGGTAAGGTAGACTACAACATCCTAGCGCCCCTAAGGAAGTTACCTTCTCAACTCAGCATTCTCGACGCCCTCCTATTATCAAAAGAAGCGCGAGATTCACTAATTAAGGCGCTACAAGAACCCGAGCAATTCCAAGCCTTCCTTGCTGCGGAAAGGATGAAGGATGAACTAGAAGAAGTGCACACGGCCGACATCACTTTTGGTGACGAAGACCTTCTCCTCGGAACATGCGACCACAACCGTCCCCTATATGTCTCTGGATACTGCCATGATATCAAGATAGGCAAGATCCTGGTAGATAATGGATCCTCCATCAATCTCCTTAACGTTCGGCTGTTAAAGGAAATTTGCATGAGCGTGCAGCACCTCGCTCGTGACAAAATTACCATCTCTGGTTTCGACTCCCAATCGTCACGGACTCTCGGATTCGTAATATTGACATTACACTTCGGACTGCTCGTCACGGATATCAAGTTTCACGTCATTGACGCCAAGACTTGCTACAACGCCTTGCTCGGTCATCCTTGGTTGCATGAGTACAACATCATCCCTTCTACACAACATCAGTGTATGAAGTACTTCAAGGATGGTTTCGAATATACCGTAACAGGTGAGCTGAATCCATTTTCCGTGAACGAAGTCCGCAAGTACGAAGATGCGAAGTACTTTTTGCCAGACTTCGAGGATACGGAAAAGTGTCGCAAGCCGGAGAATAAAGCCGTCGCTACCATCCCTGTTTTCGGGAGCGATACCGAAGAAGAGGAAGAGATAGTTTATGCTGAGCCGTCTCGACGCAACAACCCGGGAAAGTCCGCTCCCATGTTGATCTTCGGAAGTGACTCGGAAGATGAGGTTAATGCCGTATTCTCTAGTCGGCCGTCAATACAGGAATCCCCTAGTGATAATCAGAGTTTGCAAATCACCATGGTGCCGCGGAAACACTACAAAGATCTCGACGCGCTTCAAGCTCACAATGTGTGGGACCTGCAGACGTTTTACGTCCCTCCCAGGCGAAAGGGTGAAAAGGTGATCCTATTATACCAATCCACAGAAACGAGAGTGGAGAAAGTGATATGGCATGGCGCGGATGCTATACTCGACAGGCTCCAACCCATCCGTTTGCCCAGATATTACACAAATGGACTAAAGAGGCTATTGAAGCGCCAAGGAGTACCCTTAAAACAGACTGTTCGACAAGCTCGGTACTACAACAGGATTTGGGATGTCCCTGGAACTCAGCGCAAATTGCCCAACGGGAGAATGGAAATGCTTGGGCTTGGATATGTGAGATCCGGGAAACAGGAGCGAGTCCACGGCAGCTACGCCATATATAACTTCGATAAGGAAGAGGTCACCTCGTCGGAGAATGCTAACCCCTCGTCAAAATTGGATCCCACGAGTGAAGTGCCGAGTCTGTCATTTGAAGAACAAGTGGACAAACTTATCAGGAAAGCAGGACAAAAGGCTCGGGAGGACCACAACCGCGAGAAGGCCAGGACGCAACGTCTGTTTCAACAGGCTGCAAAAGACAAAGACGCTCCTCCCCGTCGACCCGTCGTCCAAAATGCCCGATGCGAAGACAGAAGTAAGTCCAAAAGCGGAAAAAGGAGTCGACAACAACGACGCAGGATTAGAGAGTCACGTGAGCGGGCATTGCGCGGTCCGGATTTGTCCCTCATAAAGAAGATGAGTCGAGCGTATTCCTTCCCCCGAGACAAGACGAAGAAGTTACTCGAGCTCGCTATAAAACATCAAATGATCGCACTTCCGGAGTCTAAGCACCCTGAGCAAGCTAACAAAGTTTCTCATCCGGGCTATTGCTCTTATCACCGAGCCATAGGACACCCTATCGAAGACTGCTTCACCTTCAAGAACTGGGTCGAAGACCAGTACCAGCAAGGCAGATTTGCTTTATCCAACAGCTGGAGGGTAACGCCGCCACAAAAGCACGAACCTAAAGCCGCAAGAGCATAACTGGATCCGCATCAATCTTGGAAGCGGATTCGCACCTGTTACATGATTACGATATTAAAAGAAGAGCCCGAGGACATAGATGAGCTCCCTTGGTGCTTCGAAAACAATGACAATGAGGTAATCTCAGAATTTCCACCGGCTCCGAAAGAACTGGAAGATGGCATACATACTACTGCAGATAACCTCAAGAAGATTGAGTTGGGATCGGCAGACGATCCGCGACCGACATTCATCAGTGAGCGGCTATCTAAAGAAAGGGTGGCTGCATTAAAGGACGTGCTTCTACACCATAAAGATTGCTTCGCGTGGAACTATTCCGAGATGCCGGGATTAGATCCGGAGATTGCTGTGCATAAATTAGCAATATCCCCGGATATCAAGCCAGTCAAGCAGGCGCCAAGAAGGATGCGGCTCGAGCTTGAGATGAGCATCAACGCCGAAGTCAAGAAGCTGATCGATTCTGGATTTATCCAAGAAGTCCAATATCCTGACTGGATTTCCAACATCGTCCCGGTAATGAAGAAAAATGGGACGGTGCGCATATGCGTGGATTTCAGGGATCTCAATAAAGCCTGCCCGAAGGACGATTTCCCAGTACCGGTAACCGAGCTAATGATAGATAACACGTCCACTCACGAGATTTTCTCCTTTATGGACGGTTCATCAGGCTACAATCAGATAAAGATGCATCCCGAAGACCAGAAGCACACCGCTTTCCGGACCCCTTTGGGTATATTCTGCTACAAGGTTATGCCCTTTGGTCTAAAGAACACCGGTGCTACCTATCAAAGGGCCATGACAAAGATCTTCGATGATCTCATACATGACATCGTCGAGTGCTATATTGATGACCTCGTAGTGAAGAGCATGTCATACGAGGAGCATTTAGAGCATCTGAAGACTGTATTTCAACGCCTTCGGCAATATAATTTGAAGATGAATCCCCTAAAATGCGCGTTCGGAGTCTCCTCGGGTAAATTCCTGGGATTCATCATCCGACACCGAGGTATCGAAATAGATCCATCTAAGATCAAGGCGATCATGGAAATGCCTCCGCCAAGAACCCTCAAACAGTTGCGGTCTCTCCAAGGGAAGCTCGCATACATCCGGCGGTTTATCGCCAATCTTTCAGGCAAGTGCCGTCCTTACAGCCACCTGATGAAGAAGGGAACTCCATTCGTTTGGGATCACAAATGCCAAGGCGCACTGGACGAGATCAAGCAGTACCTGCAGAACCCTCCAGTGTTGGCTGCGCCGGTTAAGGGAAAGCCTCTCATTTTTTATACAATTGCCCTAGAAGGTTCTTTAGGCGCATTATGGGCGCAAGAGAATGACCAAGGAAAAGAAAGGGCACTCTACTACTTAAGTCGAGTTCTGCTGGGGGCAGAAAGCAATTACTCTCCCACTGAAAAACACTGCCTGGCGTTGATCTTTGCGATAACAAAGCTCAGGCATTATGCATTGGCGCACGAAGTCTGTCTCATCTCGAAGGTGGACCCTCTTAAATATTTGATGTCAAAGGCTATATTGACGGGTCGACTCGCTAAATGGGCTCTACTCTTGATGGAGTTCTCGATAAAGTATCGACCTCTCAAGGCAGTGAAAGGCCAGGCCATCGCCGACTTCCTTGCTGAGCATCCAGTACCTGCCGGTTCTCCTCTGAACTGCAATTTGCCGGACGAACATGCATTTGATGCGATCGGTGGCGGTGATTCCCAATAGGAACTCTATTTTGATGGGGCATCTTCCACGAAGAAGCGCAAACAATGTACCCCCATAATCAAATCAGGAGTAGGCCTTATCTTCGTAACCCCACAGGGAGGTATAATGCGCTTTGCTTTCTCCTTAACAGAGCCGAGGACGAATAATGAAGCCGAATACGAAGCTTTGATAGCAGGCCTCAAGATCGCCATTGACATGGGAATTGAAGACCTCCTTATATATGGGGATTCTCAACTGGTCGTTAGTCAAGTAAACGGTGACTACCAAACATGCAAACCGGAGTTGGTAAAGTACGGCGAAAAGGTGCAACAACTATTGACCCAAATTCCCTCCTACACTTTGGAAAGCATACCACGTGCGGAAAATAGCAAAGCAGACGCACTAGCTAAGCTCGCTAAAGAACTGGCTGACGAGAACTTCGATGACGTCAAAATCATGGTACAAAACCGCCGAGTGCTCGCCCCAGCTGAAATATCTCCCGAATCATACGAAGAAAAAGGAGCGACTGAACAGACGACCCTACAAATAAAAGACCGTGAGAAGGCTGAGGACTGGAGGGAAGTCTTCATAGACTACTTTAAGTCCTATCGAATCCCCGAAGAAGCGTCCTCAAGACATCAGCTCATGAAACGAGCTCTATCTTTCGCTTTCGTCAATGATACTCTGTATAAGAGGTCGTTTGATTCTCTGTGGCTGAGATGTTTAGGACCTGACGAAGCAGAAAGAGTCGTTCAAGAGGTTCATGACGGAATTTGTGGTTCTCATCAAGCAGGCCCGAAGATGAAGTTAAAAATTAAACGGATGGGTTACTACTGGCCCACGATGATCCAGGACTGCCTCGAATATGCGAAGCAATGCCACTCATGCCAAATCCACGGAGATTTCATCCACCAGCATCCGAATCCACTACATCCGACGGTGGCCAGCTGGCCATTCGAAATGTGGGCAACTGACATAGTCGACCCCATCGAGCCGGCATCGTCTAGAGGACATCGTTTCATCCTGGCGACGACTGATTACTTCTCCAAATGGGTGGAAGCAGTACCGTTGAGGGAAGTGAAGACGGAGAATATCCTCCACTTTTTCAAGACACGCGTCATTTATCGGTTTAGAACTCCAAGGCGGATTATCTCCGATAACGGGCCAGCCTACAGAAGCCATAAGATTAGCCGCTTCGCGCAGCAGCACAATATAGACTGGAGATATTCTTCAGTTTACAATCCACGAGCTAACGGTCTGGCCGAGGCCTTCAATAAGACCTTGACAAAAATCATAAAAAAGACGGTGTCCCGAAATAAGAAAGACTGGCACGAGAGGCTTTAAGAGGCCTTTTGGGCCTATCGAACTACATTCAAGACGGCCACGAACACAACGCCGTACGCGTTGGTATTTGGGACGGAAGCAGTGCTCCCCCTCGAGATAGAGCTACCCTCTCTACGAGTGCCGTCCACTACGAGCTGACGGACGAAGAAAATGCTCACCTTCGGCTTGAGGAGCTTGATGCCCTCGATGAAACCCGGCTCATAGCGCAACAAAATCTAGAGGCCTACAAAGCAAAGATGACGCGCTCGTACGAAAGATTGACCAGGCCGAGGACATTCCGCCAAGGCGAACTCGTACTAGTGGTCAAAAGACCTATGATCCCCAATCATGCCAAGCGGGGAAAATTTGAGCCGAACTATGAAGGCCCGTACATCATAGACAAGGTCTACCAGGGTGGAGCCTATCTACTCATGGACATGCACGGTGAAAGGCCTTTCAGGCCAATAAACGGCCGCTTCCTAAAGAAATAGTATGCTTAATGAGCCACAGCCTAGGTCAATGATAGATGACGACGACTATGTCCGCTCGCTATCTTCCTAAACTCAGACTTTATAAGCAGTAGCCGGCCTTCCCCTCGATGGACCGAAACGTCCTTAAACTAACGATGGACCGAAACGTCCTTAAACTAACGACTGACCGAAACGTCCCTAAACTATTACCGCAGCATCCTTAGGCTGACGAGATGAATAAAAAAAAAGAGAGAAAGAAAAAATATATAAATAAAATAAAAAAATAAAAAAAACGGTATGTCCATAAGCAAAATGGGCACGGATGAAAACCCGAAAGGGCTCCGTGAGTAAAAACAGCAGGGCTGCCGGCAAGTGTTCGTGAAAACCCGAAAGGGCGCGACCTTGTAAAAAAAAAGAGAACAAAAATAAAAAAAAACGGTATGTCCATAAGAAAAATGGGCACGGATGAAAACCCGAAAGGGCTCCGTGAGTAAAAACAGCAGGACTACCGGCGAGTGTTTGTGAAAACCCGAAAGGGCGCAACCTCGTTAAAGGACACTTGCAGGGTCCTCACAACCTTGTAAGGAGAAACCACCCGCGTGAGATCCTTACGACTCACAAGGGAGCAACACACTTAGGAATCCCTACGATTCCTAAGGAGAAAATACACTTGCGAGATCCCCACGACTCGTAAGGAGAATTCTCTTATGGGACCCTCACGGCTCATAAGACTTGAAAGTCTTAAGTTATAGAGACCTAAACCTGTGCTTAAGCAAAATCCCCCATAACCTTTGACAATGCCCTACAAGCAGCTCAACACTGACCCTTGTATACAATCCACGGGCGCGAATAAACATTTCTCCAGCAGAGTCCCACCCGTGACTAAGGATATGTCTATATGGTGAGCAACCCTTGTAGGTCCTCTCGACTTATAAGGAGAAAGCCCTCTTGTAGGATCCTTACGACTTGCAGAGGAACATACACTTAGGAATTCTCACGATTCCTAGGGAGAAAATACACCTACAAGATCCTCATGACTTGTAGGGAGAAATACCTTTGTGAGACCCTTACGGCTCATGAAGTCAAAAGCCTTAGTCGACAGGACCCTAACCTGTTTGCTAAGCCACTTTTGTTCAACATCGACAGAGGCAGATGATGATTCGCTCCTGGCCACATCCCAGTTGTAGCGGTGCTGATGCCGAAATCTGTGTCTAATTTCAGGCTTATGGCGAAAAGCCAGTAGGCCGCAAGTGCATACGAAATAGCCGAAATGATAGGGCAACTTGCAATAAAAAGCAGCAAGTAAAAATGTATGCATGAAAATAGCCGAAATGATGAGGCAACTCGCAATAAAAAGCAGCGAGTAAAAATAAAATAAACAGCCGAAATGATTGGGCACCGCGAAAAATAGCCGAAATGATAGGGCAATCGCGACCTCCGCGATATAAAAGCTGAAATGAT
Source organism: Agapanthus africanus (assembly GCA_030015575.1). NCBI lineage: Eukaryota > Viridiplantae > Streptophyta > Magnoliopsida > Asparagales > Amaryllidaceae > Agapanthus > Agapanthus africanus. The sequence goes on along the minus strand of CM057338.1, from coordinate 106,213,561 downwards.
AGAGCATCGCGGGAAAAAGAAATGAAATAAAAAAGAAAAAGTTTCAATTTATGCCCTACAGGTGATGTTCCATCACACCCTGTATATAATCCAAGGGCGTAAACAAAAAGGGATCATACTTCTCCTCCAAGTTTCATCATAAGAAGAAGCGAAATCTCGACGGGCCGCGAATGACTTAGAGATCATCTCAGCACTCGTCTCGTAACAACGGACACAACTTTAAGCTAAGCGGAACAGCGGCAACTCCCAGTTCCATGGCTCAGTGATATACATATCGCCAACAGTCAAACCTCCTTCCCGTGAAATGCGGATACAATCTAGTGCAAAATTCCTGGTTACGTGGAACGCGGATAATGTCACTCTTTGACCCCATGGAAAACGTCCAGAGCAGATCCTGATCCTCGCGGAGCACGGCAGTGAACCCATGTGAAGCATCCAGAGCGGAGCCTAGTCCTCGCCGAGCACGGCATTGAACCCGTGTGAAGCATCTAGTGCAAAATTCCTGGTTACGTGGAACGCGGATAACGTCACTCTTTGACCCCGTGGAAAACGTCCAGAGCGGATCCTGGTCCTCGCGGAGCGCGGCAGTAAACCCGTGTGAAGCATCCAGAGCGGAGCCTAGTCCTCGCCGAGCACGGCATTGAACCCGTGTGAAGTATCTAGTGCAAAATTTCTGGTTACGTGGAACGCGGATAACGTCACTCTTTGACCCCGTGGAAAACGTCCAGAGCGGATCCTGGTCCTCGCGGAGCACGGCAGTGAACCCGTGTGAAGCATCCAGAGCGGAGCCTAGTCCTCGCCGAGCACGGCATTGAACCCGTGTGAAGCATCTAGTGCAAAATTCCTGGTTACGTGGAACGCGGATAACATCACTCTTTGACCCCGTGGAAAACATCCAGAGCGGAGCCTAGTCCTCGCCGAGCACGACAGTGAACCCGTGTGAAGCATCTAGTGCAAAATTCCTGGTTACGTGGAACGCGGATAATGTCACTCTTTGACCCCGTGGAAAACGTCCAGAGTGGATCTTGGTCCTCGCAGAGCACGGCAGTGAACCCGTGTGAAGCATCCAGAGCGGAGCCTAGTCCTCGCCGAGCACGGCAGTGAACCCGTGTGAAGTATCAAGTGCAAAATTCCTGGTTACGTGGAACGCGGATAACGTCACTCTTTGACCCTGCGGAAAACGCCCAAAGCGGAGCCTGGTCCTCGCCAAACACGGCAGTGAACCCGTGTGAAGCATCCAGAGCAAACACCGGACTGTGGAGTCCTTAAAATCCACGGACTATGATGTCCTTGACCGTAATGTCTTAAAACTAACGATCAACCACCCCGATCCCTTACGGATTCTGCCTTGGTTTAAGGGTACATCTCTTCACTCCTTTGATACCTGGCGTTGTGATTCCTCAACGTCTTCAAAGAGGTGACGGGTCCCTGCAACCAAACATCGGACTGTGGAGTCCCTAAATCCACGGACTATGAGGTCCTTAACCTTGACTGTGATGTCTTAAAACTAACATCGGACTGTGGAGTCCCTAAATCCACGGACTATGAGGTCCTTAACCTTGACCGTGATGTCTTAAAACTAACATCGGACTGTGGAGTCCCTAAATCCACGGACTATGAGGTCCTTAACCTTGATCGTGATGTCTTAAAACTAATATCGGACTGTGGAGTCCTTAAATCCACGGACTATGAAGTCCTTAACCTTGACCGTGATGTCTTAAAACTAACATCGGACTGTGGAGTCCTTAAATCCATAGACTATGAGGTCCTTAATCTTTACCGCGACGTCTTTAAACTACGATGTCTTGAGAAACCCCTGACTCCGTGAAACACGAATAAGGGTGACCACATCCAGCACTTGCAGGTCCTCACGACCTGTAAGGAAGAAAAAATCTCTTGTGAGATCCTTACGACTCTCAAGGGACAACCCGCTTAAGAATCCCCACGATTCTTAAGAGGAACTTATACCTATAGGGTCCTCTCGACCCATGGGGAGAAAAAACTCTTTATGAGACCCTCGTGGCTCGTAAAGTGCAAAAGTCTTAGGAAGAAGATCTTAACCCTGAATCCTGAGCTATCGCTGCCCTGCAAGGAGATCAAGATAAATTGTCCGCAAAACACATTCAACAAAAAGGAGACGCATCATTGAGAAGAAAAAATGTATCTTTTATTCATAAACCAAAATGGATACAAAGTACAATTCATGAAAAAACAAAAGAAAATACTCTCATCTATGAGTATATACAGGAAGGCAGGGAAAGATACAGATGTTTCAAGCCGGCGGGCGATTTAGCAGCTTGGTCAGCTCATCCTGCTTTTCTCGAGCGACGGCCTCATGATTTAAGATCGCCAGAAGGCGAGCCTCCGCCTGAGCTTGCTGGGCCTGATATGAAGCAAGCCGAGCTTCAAGCTCTTTCTTGGTGGTTTTATGAGCCTCGACTCTTTCACGAGTGAACGTGGCAGCTTTATCGAGAGCCACCACCTCATTGATAGACTCCTGAAGCACCCGCCAGAGTTCATACGCTTTGTTGGCCTTGGTGGTAAGATTGGCTTGAAGCTCGCTCAGCGCCTTGGAAGCTAGCTCCCTCTCCGAGAACTTGCGACCGAGCCTCTTCTCGCATGACGTCATGTTTGCCGCGCACCGCGCTATCAGCCCCCGCAAGTCCGCCTTTGCAGCCACGACCTCCGAGGAAAGACGGGAACATTCAAGTGCGTGCAAGCAAGCCTCCACCTGCCGACAGAACTCCACCCAGACTCGCACCACCTCTTCGCTATGGTAGGTGGCAAGAAAAGGAAGAGAACCGTTAGCTTCGGCGGCAAACGCTTCAGCTGTGGTCGCGCTACCAGCACGGAGCTCCTCAATCAAAGATGATAAGGAGACAAGGCTTAATTGGGCCAAGCGTTCTGAAGCCCGCAAGGCATAAGGGCCGGGCGGCATCACGATGCGCGACTCCAACGCCGTGGAGACTGGCAGAGCTGTTCAAATTTGAATGATGTCAGTAAAATTCTTAAGCAAAGAACGAATGAGAGTATGATGAAACGTCGCTTACCGACAGTCGTGTAAATAGGAGCTGAAGGTTCCCCTGGCCCTTCGAGAACCTCGACCTCATCATCGGCCTCCAAAACTGTAGAGAACATCAATGTCAATACGCCAAATAAAAATGATGCTATGAGAAGTGATGAACAACACTCACCTTGTCCGGACGAGAGGACGATGCGTTGAGGAGATATCGCCTGCGGAGCGGCCATTTCCAAAAGACGCTGGAAGGACTGCCGAGGAGATAGATCGACAATGGAGGCAGCTGTTAGTTATATGTATGCCCTAGAGGCCATTACTGTACATTGGATGTATATTGTAGTGGATGCTGGGACATATATAGGTAGGACTTTCTTGCTCGACATGATAGTACGCTATCTGGTTGCTCTTTATCTTAACATGTATACTTTCTGTCTCTCTGATTACATGTTGATAAAGCCCTTAGGATGTGTACTCGACTTCCAGGACTATGATGTAGATCATACTAGTGGGGCCTGGGTAGTCAATGAGTACATCCTTCATTGTTCCTAGTCGTGGGAATATCGAGACGGGGCATCGATATTCCAGAGTAGACTAGCGCATATCTTCTCGACCCATGCGATGGGCGATGGATGATCCCATATCCATTGGTGTTTGACATCGAAGATGGTATGCGGGTGCTCAGTGGAGACTGGGTACACTGAACGGACTCGCCGAGAACTCCCAGATGGTATTATACCTCACGTCAGATGGCAGTTCTCTGGTGACACTGGTGCAGCTTAGTCTGTTGACCCGAGATCGTCATAGAGTCTTGTGTGTCTCCCACTGTGCTTTGATTTCCACCCTACCACGGCTCTACTGAGTTGTGCAAACAGGTGGTTTTTAGGTACAGTCCCGATTCACATGGAGGCAATGAGCGATAGGAGGGGATTCGTCTCTCCCGGTATTGGGGGTTGATGTTGTGCTATGCTCGACTGGCCGTAACAGGAAATCCCTAGCCAGGGTTGCAGTGATATACTGGTAAGAGTTATCAGTAGTTTCACGAATGTTATGGACCTCAAGTCGGCATGACTTATCGAGCTACTGGGGTCTGACGTTTACCACCCCTAGGCGAGATATGCGACATATCAGACGAACTGACCGGACTGTACGGTAAGTGTTACTGGTTGGATTCGCAGGAGTGTGAGCGGGCTTGCTCGTCGATCTTCTGATCGCTCAATACCCGGGTGGCCGTTACGTTTAGCAGACCGCTTGCGGCTTGTGGGTGTTTGATATGATCATCATCCGCTGCCGGCGTATTGACGAGTCTTTAGAGTCCTACACAGAGGTTTTCTGGCTCAAGCGAAACGAAATAGGAGCGCATATGAGATGTGCGGGACCGAGAATAATGCGTGTATGTGATACCGTATTTCATTCTCGCGATGAATGTGTGTCGAATGGTTGTATGCGATATAACCTAGTTATCGAATCAAGGATTGATTCGATAAGCCGATACATTGGATACTAGCCGGTTATATGCGATATGACCGGATCATTGGATCAAGTGTTGATTTAATGATTGAATGTATAATTATATATTTGATATATTACTTTGCATTAACTAGTATAGGTTCACTTTAAATGGATTTACTCACTTGGTTTGTGCATATTGTATATGTGATATATTTTGTGCACATGATTGTATCATGTTTGATGATACATGCAAGCTAGGGTTAGTGTAAAGAATTAGACCATGGTTAGGTTTATGATTAGGGTTTTCTTTTTATTTACTTATTCATTTATTTATTCTTTTTTTTATTTTGGAAAAAGAAAAAGGTAAAGAGAAAAAGAATGGTTGCTAGTTTTGGTTGTAGTTGAAGTTTCTTGAAACTTTGACTTAGTCACCATTCTTGTCTCATCCTTAACCCTAACCATTCTAGTTAACCATGGTCCATTCTCTACAACTAACCAAGGGTTAGTAAATGATAAGTATTGATTTATTTATCATTTACAAAACACTTATCATATTCTTTTTCATCTTCTTCTTCTTCTTCAACAAAAGAAAAGGCTTGCTACATCAATGGTGTTTGATGAAAAAGTGTGAGAAATCCAAATCTAAAGTCTACCCACTTCCTATTTCTTCATCCTCTACCTCTTGCCAAGTTGTATAGGGTGTTTACTTCACAAGTTTTCAAAGCTTGGTGAAGTTGGAGCTTGTTCTTGTGATGCCTCGACGTAGATCATCTTCGGCATCGAACCGACGATCAAGCCCGCCCATTCTTCGATGATGCCAATGCTAGAGTCGTGAGTTCGATTTGGACAGCGGAGGGAGATCATCGTGGAGCTCACGAAGTGGTGGACCGGATCTACAAAGGTTGTAGTCACTTTCCCCTAGCATTTAATTCGATTACTTGCTTGCTTTGCCTAGATATCTAGTAAACGATCCGTATTAGGGTTCGTAGGCACCCGTAAAATTTGATTTGTGCATGTTTGATCACTTGTGAGACTCCTTATGAGTGCCTAGGAACCCTACAGTGGTATCAGAGCCTAGCTAGAGCCTTAGGCGAAGTCCCGACGGAGTTAGAAGTCCGATCGACCAAAAACCCGACTTTGAAAATTGCTCTCTGGACTTTTCTGTAAAATGTGTATTTTTCGAAATTAAAAAAATCCAGAAAATTCAGCAGAAAAATGTAAGGGTTACTGAAAAATTCGGTGTACTGATTCCTTAAAGTCACCGCGGATCCGCGGCATGAGCATGCTCATGCGGCGGTTCCGCGGCTAGTTTGTCGTTTTGTGCATCGACGTTTGCACAGTAACTCTTAGTAAGTAGTGCTGGGTTTCCTGGGATTATTTTAATATTTATTCCAGAGTTTTATTTTCTGGCTTGTATTGGGAACTCTGTATATTCGATCGGACTGTCTAATTTTGTCGGTGTGGCTTTCCGGGTAATTTTAGAATATGTTAAAAAGTTCGACCGGATATAAATACCCATTTTTTCCCCTGCCGGGAAATTTCCAATTGTTGGATTTTTCCGTAGTTTAACGATGTTCTAAGTAGTGCAAGTAACGCGATGGACCCTCTAGAAGACAACAAACCTTAACTCGATTATGTGACCGTCTTGAACTGCCCTTTGAACCTTCGGGTTTGGGGCAGTACGGCATGCCACATGTGAGGCGTTGGCTTGACCCTTCTACGGCTGGACCGTTGGTACTGAGGCACGAACTGAATGTTGTTAGACTTATTTCATGTGTTGAGCTGTATCGGGAAAACTTGGGTGTTCGATTGTTCGATCGAAAAGTTTAGCATTTTCTATTTATCTGGAATGTGATACAATAATTGGAATTCACAAATAGTTATGAGATAACGGAATGAATATTATAAACATAGCAGTTTAGTCTCACTTGATCGGTTGCCACGGAATTTTGATGTGATCAAAAGTCCGTCGCAATCACGTAGTGTACGCGGATACTCGCCGGGTAAACTTGATAGACAGCCTCACTCCATAGCCCCGACCAAGTGACTGTAGGAGAACCCCGTCGCCGAAAGCATCCGTTCGGGTGCTCGTGGTAACGGTGTTCCGCCTTGGTGCACTTTGTCGACGGCGTCGGGGGTGCGGCCGTCTACTGAAGTTTGCGACGAGCATTCGATCAGAATGTCGGGAATCCTGTTGAATTGCCCGACTTGATATTGAAAAGAGTTTTCGATAATGAGACTAAAATGCGGGGTTTATAATTGTTAGGCAAGTGATGTCTAAAGAATTCATTGAGTCAGGCATGCGATGTCTGAGGTGGTTGCGGATTCCAACTGTTGTAGTTTTACACTTTCTTTTCTGTGACCGTAAGTGTAATATGTGATATCGCCGGTTTCGTTGCTATATGTCAACGACAATTGGGATGGACATATTTACTTACGTTGATGACATGTGATGTTATGTGTTGCTAGATATGTTATATTGGATCGTCGTGTTTGAATAGCCGGGGGTTTTTATGTGAGATGAGTGTTTTTCATTTTCATTCATGTAAAAACTTGTATGTAATATTCTTTTATTGGGGCACTTCCAGGTTGCGGAAGTCGTCACCCGTTGTATATTATTTACTTTTCCGCATTAGGATAGACCCAAGGAGGGGAGCACAAGTAACCGGGTTCTGGGGTCCAGTGGGAGACCAACTCGAGGAGTCGAGTCCGGGTCTCCTAACCCTAGAATTGGTAGGGTTGCTTGCCGCTCTCGTAGGGGTCTAGGGGTGTGGGATTGGCTATTCATCACGACCGTGGAATCCGTGTTTTATACTGGCTCGTATTGAAAACACGGACGTCCTAGTATATCCAATATTTCATATGATTCTTCTGCTGTGCTTTATCTGTGATGTGATCATGCGATGTTCTGTGACAAGTATTATATATAGTATATATGATATATTATATTGACGTTTCTTATGTTTTACACCCGCGCTAGCCCTGCCCCGCTCTGCCGTTAGTTACCTAACCTAACGGTGCACGAGGGGACATCGAGGCGAATGCGGATGGCATAAGTGTACGTCATATTTATCTGTGATGTTTAGGTAATTTAAATGATGGGATATTCATTAATGAGATTAATGAAAGAAAATAAACCTAATTGATGTTGTGGAATCGAATTTCAAAATAAAACAGGTAGCTACAGTTCTTGCTTTGCATCGCGGTGTTCCTTGTAAAACATCCTGCACCTTATTCGATAGGGAAAGGACCGAGATCCCTTCACCGGGAGTAACTCCTTTAGCAATAACTGGCAGATGCTACACACTCGGTTTGTCTTTGATCGCTTCTATAGTTTCCGCTTTGCACAGTGATATATATGATATATCCCGCACCTCATTCGACGAGGAAAGGGCCGACGATCCCTTCACCGGGAGTGACCCCTTTAGCAAAACTAGAAAAGGCTCGAAAACATCCCATTTAAAACCATTTGATTCCGCAACGAGATCAAGTTCAAAGCGTTAAAGGTTTTCACAAAAACCAGTCGCAACCCTCCGTCATTTTAGGAAGTAGAGTACTTAGTATTCGTGCTGTGTTTGTTGACCATAGTCAAGGCACAGTGTACGGTAGCTAAGTGATGTCTTCCTACACCGCATATGATGCGATTAGTTAGGACAGTCATGTGGCTTTGTTGACCTTAGCCAAGGGTCATGTGGGTGGGTCTAATTAATCACGAAATGACGGGTAGAACTTGACTAGTACCTATGATTTGTTGACCTTAGCCAAGGTCATAGGTGCTAGGGGTAAAAACCTTTATCGGGAGTTTCAAGTGTTGAAATTTGCAATGAGATTGCATACCTTCTATATGATAGTTGGATCCCGATACCCACTGCGAGTAATTGTTACTCCTGGGAGAGTTTTGCAGTTTGCAATTAGCCGATCAAGTAGGTGTCTAGAAAGGTGTCAACGGGGTTACGCCTCTGGGAAAACGAGGTTTACAGTAATTAGGTCCGTGCGAAAGCACGGGGAACCTCCCTCAAAGTACCGACACTGGCCTGGCTGAAAGATTGGCGAACTTGTAGAGTGTAATTAATCCCGGCTAGTCTTTCCTTTTAAGGTTTGAAGGAAGATTTGATAAAAAACAGTGGGAGCCATCCTGATTAGATAAAATATATAACCAATCTGATCTTGCAAGAGCGCACGCAGAGTGTTTTCTTCTCTCTCTCTCCTGGTAGCGACCATATCACGCCTTAATCAAGATAATAATATGGATGTATTGACCGAACCCGCTTGTTATACTGAGCTGGGGAACGTTGGTCCCGCTCCAACTTATAATTGTTATAAGACAGAGCAGGAAATAGGGGAATACCAGATTTCCTATGCCGCCCAAACGAAGAAAGTGCATATGATGCATCTTCTTCGGGTGTGTTCATTACAAAGAACAGTTTCTCAGTATCCTCTGCATCCTGGGTATATGATACCGGATCAGGATCCCAGATATGTAATCTGTTACATAGGGCTACAAAAGGGTAGAAAAACTGAGAACGGGTGATAAGTTTCATGAGACAGAAAACGGGGCAAGTGTTGCAGCCAAGTCTGTCGGTCACTGTCACCCTGTATTGTAATACATTGATTCTGAACGAATGTTATTAGATACCGAACCTGATATACAAAATCATATCAGTCTCTTTATCAGTAAAGAAATGATAAAATTTTGTATTGTTGGATAATGTTTTGAACATTTCCTATATCAAAAGTTGATCGGTTCAGATACGTTATCTAAAAGCATTGAAGTTCTAAATCAAACTACAGTTCCTAGTATACAGAACACACACAAGAAGAAGAGTTCAGAAATGAACGAATCCTTCTTGAGGCATTGTAGACTAGGTCACATCAATGCGACCCGACTGGCTGAAGTTACATTTTAGATGCATATTTAAATCAGTTTGAATTTACATCTTGTGAAACTTGCCAGTCATGTCACAAAGATTAGATGACCATAGCTCTGTTTATTAGAAACAGAGAAAGAGATAGTAAACTCTTGGGACTGATACATGATGATGTATGTAAAGTCTCCTGTCTACACATGCCAGGATTGGTTCTTTATACTTCATTATATTCTCTGATAATCTCTCAAGATTCAGTCATATGTTCCTGTTGAAACATAAGTCCGAACCTTTTGAGGTATTCACAGAATATAAGTTAGAAGTAGAGAACCAATAACCGGGTATAAGTATTATGTCCTATGATGAGATCAGGGAGCAGAATACTTGTGCATAGAATTCCTGGACTATTCTAAAGAAGAATGAGATTTTCTCTCAGTGTTACTCCTCTGAATACACCACAGCACAACGGTGTATCAGGGCGGAGCAATTGCACAATATTAGATATGGTGTGCTCTATGATGAGTATTACTGAGTTACCTATTTCCTTTTGGGGTTATGCACTTGAGAAGCTGCATACCTATTGAATTAGGTTTGAATCAAATCAATGCCTACCACTCCATATGAGATATGGTATGGGAAGAACCCATCTCTTAAGCGAGTTAAGATTTGGGGTTGTCCGGCCTATGTTTAAAGCAAAATCCGGACAAGATCGAGGCAGAATCAGTTCTGTAGAACTGGAACGGTTCCAGCTATACAAAACTGCAGTTGATGATTTGACAGAACCATAACATTCTATAGTTCCCGACGAACCTCAGCCTCTCCGCCGATCTAGTAGGGTTTCTCATCCGCCTGAGAGATACCTCGGTTTCTCGATGACAGTGGGAGCAAGGATTGCATCATGAGATGATGACCCAACTAGTTTCGAGCAGGCCATCGAGAGTAGGGACTCTGTAAGAATGGCTGGATGCTTAGCGATCTGAGATGGAATCCATGTACACCAGCAAAGTATGGACTTTAGCTGCTATATCTGAAGGGTTAAATCCCCATCAGGAGCAAGTATATCTTGAGAAGATTACTTGGTGTAGATGGAAAAGTTGAGACTTTCAAAGCTAGACTTGTTAAAGGTTTTCGTCATCGACCAGGCGTGGATAATGATGAAACCTTTTTCCAGTAGCTATGCTTAAGTCTGTCCAGATCCTACTTACCACGGCTACATACCATAACTACGATATCTGGCGGTTGGGTGCCATGACTGCTTTTCTAAATACTGATTTAGAAGAGAACGTCTATAAGAACACAGCCAGAGGTCCTCGTAAACAGTGGGAGCAGCGGAAACGTGTGCAAGTTGCTTTACATAATGAAGCAGGCATCGCGGAGTTGGAATGTCTGTTTTGATGTGATAGTCAAAGTGTTTGACTTCATCAAAATGGTAGACGAACCTTGTATATACAAAAGGGTAGTATGGAGTATGGTGGTCATCTTCGTATTGTACGTAGACAACATACTCTTGATAGGAAAAGAGTTTCCTATACTACGATCGATCGATCTCCTATTATCACTAGGATTCCCCAAACAGGATCAAAGTGATACCTCCTAAATCCTGAGTTTTCATCTATGAGATAGATGTAATTGGATGCTAGGATTCTCACTAGATGTAGTGAGAAGGTATCAATCGATCCTGGGGAGAATCACTGGAAGAGTTCCAGGGTGATAAAGACGACTGAATGTCAGTCACGGGCATTGTCTTTACCCTCAATAGAGGGACGGTATGTTGGAAGAGTTCCAAGCTAGATACCGTGGCAAACTAGACGATAAAGGCTGGTAACATCGCTATTGTAGATACTACCAAAGAGGAAGTTTGGGTGTATATTGGTTCATAAGATGAACTAGGTTCCTGCCATTGTATGACAATGGAAGTATGGCTTTGGCCCTGGAACCCTGGTCCCATCAGTGACCCAGACATATTCTGAGGAAGTATCACCTGATCATGGAGATAGTTGATCTCCGGGGTGATCGAGGTTAGGAGAGTAGACTCAGAGGACAACACGGCGGATCCACTCACGAAGGCCTTTTCCCAGAGAGAGACTCATATGGGATGGTTGAGTATTAGATATTGCAACCACTGCTACAGATGGCCCTAGTGCAAGTGGGAGATTGTTAGTTATATGTATGCCCTAGAGGCCATTACTGTACATTGGATGTATATTGTAGTGGATGCTGGGACATATATAGGTAGGACTTTCTTGCTCGACATGATAGTACGCTATCTGGTAGCTCTTTATCTTAACATGTATACTTTCTGTCTCTCCGATTACATGTTGATAAAGCCCTTAGGATGTGTACTCGACTTCCAGGACTATGATGTAGATCATACTAGTGGGGCCTGGGTAGTCAATGAGTACATCCTTCATTGTTCCTAGTCGTGGGAATATCGAGACGGGGCATCGATATTCCAGAGTAGACTAGCGCATATCTTCTCGACCCATGCGATGGGCGATGGATGATCCCATATCCATTGGTGTTTGACATCGAAGATGGTATGCGGGTGCTCAGTGGAGACTGGGTACACTGAACGGACTCGCCGAGAACTCCCAGATGGTATTATACCTCACGTCAGATGGCAGTTCTCTGGTGACACTGGTGCAGCTTAGTCTGTTGACCCGAGATCGTCATAGAGTCTTGTGTGTCTCCCACTGTGCTTTGATTTCCACCCTACCACGGCTCTACTGAGTTGTGCAAACAGGTGGTTTTTGGGTACAGTCCCGATTCACATGGAGGCAATGAGCGATAGGAGGGGATTCGTCTCTCCCGGTATTGGGGGTTGATGTTGTGCTATGCTCGACTGGCCATAACAGGAAATCCCTGGCCAGGGTTGCAGTGATATACTGGTAAGAGTTATCAGTAGTTTCACGAATGTTATGGACCTCAAGTCGGCATGACTTATCGAGCTACTGGGGTCTGACGTTTACCACCCCTAGGCGAGATATGCGACATATCAGACGAACTGACCGGACTGTACGGTAAGTGTTACTGGTTGGATTCGCAGGAGTGTGAGCGGGCTTGCTCGTCGATCTTCTGATCGCTCAATACCCGGATGGCCGTTACATTTAGCAGACCGCTTGCGGCTTGTGGGTGTTTGATATGATCATCATCCGCTGCCGGCGTATTGACGAGTCTTTAGAGTCCTACACAGAGGTTTCCTGGCTCAAGCGAAACGAAATAGGAGCGCATATGAGATATGTGCGGGACCGAGAATAATGCGTGTATGTGATACCGTATTTCATTCTCACGATGAATGTGTGTCGAATGGTTGTATGCGATATAACATAGTTATCGAATCAAGGATTGATTCGATAAGCCGATACATTGGATACTAGCCGGTTATATGCGATATGACTGGATCATTGGATCAAGTGTTGATTTAATGATTGAATGTATAATTATATATTTGATATATTACTTTGTATTAACTAGTATAGGTTCACTTTAAATGGATTTACTCACTTGGTTTGTGCACATTGTATATGTGATATATTTTGTGCACATGATTGTATCATGTTTGATGATACATGCAAGCTAGGGTTAGTGTAAAGAATTAGACCATGGTTAGGTTTATGATTAGGGTTTTCTTTTTATTTACTTATTCATTTATTTATTCTTTTGTTTATTTTGGAAAAAGAAAAAGGTAAAGAGAAAAAGAATGGTTGCTAGTTTTGTTTGTAGTTGAAGTTTCTTGAAACTTTGACTTAGTCACCATTCTTGTCTCATCCTTAACCCTAACCATTCTAGTTAACCATGGTCCATTCTCTACAACTAACCAAGGGTTAGTAAATGATAAGTATTGATTTATTTATCATTTACAAAACACTTATCATATTCTTTTTCATCTTCTTCTTCTTCTTCAACAAAAGAAAAAGCTTGCTACATCAATGGTGTTTGATGAAAAAGTGTGAGAAATCCAAATCTAAAGTCTACCCACTTCCTATTTCTTCATCCTCTACCTCTTGCCAAGTTGTATAGGGTGTTTACTTCACAAGTTTTCAAAGCTTGGTGAAGTTGGAGCTTGTTCTTGCGATGCCTCGACGTAGATCATCTTCGGCATCGAACCGACGATCAAGCCCGCCCATTCTTCGATGATGCCAATGCTAGAGTCGTGAGTTCGATTTGGACAGCGGAGGGAGATCATCGTGGAGCTCACGAAGTGGTGGACCGGATCTACAAAGGTTGTAGTCACTTTCCCCTAGCATTTAATTTGATTACTTGCTTGCTTTGCCTAGATATCTAGTAAACGATCCGTATTAGGGTTTGTAGGCACCCGTAAAATTTGATTTGTGCATGTTTGATCACTTGTGAGACTCCTTATGAGTGCCTAGGAACCCTACAGCAGCCAGTCCACGCAATTCTGAAAAGGCAAAAGAGTTCAGCTAACAGAAAGATTACTAGCTCAAAACGTGGAAGGTTACCTTCGACACTCCTCCCATTCTGAGCCGGGGGGATAGCAGCTTCAGCGGCCTCTGTTGTGACCTCAGGCTCCAACAAAGGGAGGGTAGTCCCGACTACCTCCATCTCAATCTCTAGGCCGCCTTCGGGTAAAGCCGTTGGGACGGCGATCACCGAGGGAACCTCTCCCAAAAGAGCGAGTACCCTGGAATCAAGAGCCCCCACTGGAGGATCTATTGCGAGAGGAGCGGCATTGCCGGCCCCATCGGGTAGGGCTGCATCGGGAATGGCAACGGGCTCTAGTTGCAGCAAGCCAGTGGGGATCTCTCCCAGCGTCGAAGATTCTGCACAATTCAAATAAGAATAAGGATACATATGCACGAGTATAAATAATCCGAAGAACTACAAAAAGAACCACAACGTACCGATGCGCAAAGAAGCCCTCAATATGGCTTCTTCAAGCCGCTGCTCCTTCTCAAGGAGGCGTGCTCGCCGGGGTTCAAGAGTAGACTCATGGCCGCCAGTCCATAAAGAGAGTGCGTCCGCCGCATCCTCTGAAACAGCCTGCTTCAAGGCCCTTTCCCCCCATTCCTCCAAAGGGCCTATAAATCGCCGCCGAATCCACGAGGGGTCTTCGAAAAAGATTACAGCAGGATAGGGTTTCTTCGGAACCCTGGCGTTCTGAGACGCATCTTTGGAACACCTTATAGCCTCAGCCAACTGTGCAGCTTCCTCGGCGGCTGAACTGGGAAAAAGTAGTTCAGCATTTGATTCCGGTAAGGCCAACGGCTCATCTTCAAGGATGGGCTCAGACTCCGTTAAAGAGTCGAGAAAATTAGTAGCCACCTTCCTTTGACGCTTGGACCCAGAACAAGTCGCCGGGGATGACCGTCTCTTTCCCTTCGAAGCCTTAGTGCGACGTTGGCCCATGTCGCCCTCAACAACCTCTCCCCGGGCCACAACTGGAGATGACACTGCCATCGTCGATGACACGGAGGGTGGTGCTGCCTCAGGTAGGGGTACTGTTATCGGAGCCCGTTTACCCCGCGATCGAGTACCCAGGGGCATACCAACTATTGGAGTAAGATCTACTCCCGACTCTCCAGGAATAATCGCAGTGCCGATATCCCTCAGGGGAAAGCGGACTGGGGCACGTGGTCGCAGCATGGCTCCCGGGGCCGGAACCTGAATAGGGGCGCCATGGCCAAGAAGCACCCTTCTCTCCTCAATAATAACTGGGTTCACCCGATGGAGATACCAGCCCGTGAACGACCCCACGCATCGTGGAATGTAGTCACCATCGGGGATCATAAACTGAGAACCGGTGTTCAGCCTCACAAAGTGGTGGGCGGCATCCCGGACGGCCTCGAGCGAAGGAACCGGCGCGATTATGAAAGCTTCAAACGGGACGCCCTGATCATAGCCAAACTGCCAAGCAAAGCGATGCGGATTGTACCGCATAAAGAGAGCCGCACTGTCCTGACGAAACACGAGGTAACCCGATCTGATTGCATATAAGCGCGCGGCTTCCCGGGGCTTCAAAGTGGGCGCGTCATCTTTCGACCGGTCCCAAAGCGGCTGGGCTGAACCCGTGGAAGAAGATAAGACCCGATCGTTAAATATTAATCCGCCGGCATTAGCGTAAGGAGAAATCAACGCCCGAATAGCCCCGAATTAAGTTGGGTCAGCGGCAGAAGCATCCACCAATCGCATAAGCCGAGGGAAAGTGTAGGCGTCGTAGAATGCAGGCCTCTGATGCATAGCGAAAGCCCCCAACACGTGCATTTCGATCCAGGACGTGAAATAATGAAGCGAAAAGTTTACCACATCCATGCCGGGAGTAGAGGTATTAGCTGCGGTGCCCAACCCATGATAAAGGTGCACCAAGGCTGGGATGCCGATGGCCAACCGCGTCCCCTCAGCAATACGATAAGCCGGATAGATAACCGAAGCTCTCATAAAGCGACGATGCATGGGGATGACAAACCAACTGAGCCAGACGCTAACAAACCCCACGAAGAACGTCTCCTCATCCACGCCGGGAGCAGCAATGGATTCAAAGGACGTCGGCGACATAATAGGGATGTAGTACTGTGGTAGATCCGACTCATTAGTAGGCAGTTTCTTCGGGCCAAACCCAAAGGGGTCTTTGATGTTTGCAAACTTCGGGGCTGTCTTCGATAAGGCGTCCTCGCGAAGGAAACGGGCAATGAAGCTCTTGAAAGTAACACCCTGCTCTTCGGATTCGGTGAATAATCGGTCGAAAATACCTAGTGCCTTGATTAAACTGGGACGCTTGTGGCGGACAGCATTCTCAGTAGACAGGCCGTCAACCGGGGCGGGCTCGGGCTTGAAGACATACTCGTCAGGAGGCAACAACTCCTCATACAGTGCACCCCTGATTGGCAATCCCGAGATTTCATAAAATTCTGCCAGAGAAATCGAAACCTCGCGATCTCCTAAAATGAAAGTGTTGGTGGGAAGATTCCATTGATTCAAAAACGCCTTAACCCACCAGACATGCGGGGACTTATAATGGAAGAGTGACGCGTATATTGCCTGATAAAGCCCGACCTTCTGCAGTTGCGCACGATGGGCAGAAAGGATGTAGCGAGCCCAGAGAAGGTAGCCCGTAGGGTGTCGAGGAGTGAGCCCTATCTTATAAATTTGCCCCCACGGGTGGGCCTCACCCTGGCAAATACGCCGCCCTAAGATATCTATAGCCGGGATCGGATGGTTTGGGATACCGGTCGTCGAAGGCTCGAGCCTCCCCGTTGGAGTTCAGTTGGGCATTTCCACAGCAAAAACCGTTCTCGGAGGGTCCATCGGTAAGAATGGGAAAGTAGGCTCTGTCGGTACCAGCGCAAAGGAAACTCCGGCGACCCTGAATAATATGACTGTACCAAGATCCCCATTGAAGTAGGTTGGTGCAGTTCGGGTCATGGGCCCGGATCATCGCCATCACTTCCTCATCAGATGGTGACTGAGGAAAAGCAGCCTCCGAGCGAGAAAAGGGAAAGCATGGAACAGAAGCCATCGCACCTGAAATCCAATGAAAGAAGACTGTCAAAAACAAAGCTAGCAATATATATACATGCATGAACATGAGGACTAGCCGAAGAAAGCAACGGCAGACTCTTTTATGGGGCCGTTGGCTACAAAACAACATGGGCCCCACAGAATCAGGATGACGGCTCATTAATAATGAGACCAGGCAGTTATAATAAAACAGAGGGAATATCCTCATTAAATAAAGAATGGGATTCAAGTAACCCTACACATTCCTCCTAGAGGACAAATCTGTCTCGGGCTCTACAACAGATCCAACAGGTTCAAAGAAATTAAATTCCCACCGAAGACATCATTACAAAGCTCCTGTTTCATTAATTGCAGAAGGACAACCTCGGGTCAAGAGACCCCAAGAAGCCTCCATGTGAAGAAATTGAGTTCTTCGTAGGAATTAAATTCCTTATTAAGAAAAAGGGAATTAAATTCCCAGAAACCCTTTTGGATAGAATTAAATTTCATAGATTTTAACCGTCACCATTATCTCCCTAAAGATCATATGAACCCTAAAATGATCTACCGTTGAAAGTTCTATTCCATACGCCTGTGAAAAAAAACCTAAGGGAAAATGGGTTCATATTAAAAAGGGTAGAAACCCCTGTTTTGGATTTAAAATCCAGAGGAATGTGAGAGTTCTTCGTTCATATGAGAGCATTACCTAAAGAGAAAAGTCTCTTCGAACAGAGTTAAACTCTGGAAGATTTTCAAGGCAGAGAACTAAGCTCTGGGAAAAGAGAATTAAATTCTCAAAAGAAGAAAGTTTGCAAGGAAGAAGATGAGCAAAATGGAGGCGTCTCTGAAATGACCCCAATATTTATAGGAGGTGATGGAAACGTTTCATCTCCCCAAATCCCTAGAGGAATCCAACGGTCACAAAAGGTGACAGCGTTGCACTCACGTGCAGACACGTGAGAACAACGCTGTGGGGGCATTTGTTTCCTGATTTAAAATCAGGAAAGCTTACGGAAGAGGCTTCAGAAAAGGGTCACGTGCTCACACGTGACCAGCAGTCACGTGTTGGCACGTGACATCTAAAAGCATCGGCAAGGCAGATTCAGTTTCCCGACTACATCAAAGAAAAGGGCTTCAGAAAGGGTCACGTGCTCCCACGTGACCAGGGTCACATGTTGGCACGTGACATTTAAAAACAGCAGACTCATTCTCCGGTTAAATCAAGAAAAAGACTCCAGACGAGGGTCACGTGCTCACACATGACCAGGGGTCACGTGGTGGCACGTGACGGCTAAGCAGTGGCCAGAAGGCAGAGCGCAAAAAGAAGAAGAGGGCTCGTTCCAAGGGGGGTCACGTGCCCACACGTGACCAAGGGTCACGTGGCCACACGTGACCGGCTTTCAAATCCTATCTGTTAACAGAATTAAATTCTGAGAAAAGACCTCTCAAGTCTTTCCAAAGGAACCGATTGAATTAAAAATTTAAAAGTGATTAAATATCACCTATCTATGGAAAAATCTTGAATTTGGAAAGATTTCCCCTTAAAATCTAACCGAAATAACAAAGGAAAATCTCTGGATTTAAAATCCAATGGTGAATAAAATTCACCTAACAATCCAAAGGTCCAAACGAATGGTGAATACAAATCAGATCCCTTAATGAGTGATTCATCAAAACTAATTGATTCTGCTGCTTCTCCTATAAATAGGAGCCAAGAGACACACAGAGAGACATATATAGAGGATCGAGACATAAAAAAAAAGAAGAGAGCCTTGATACTTTGGAGGAATTTGGATCTTCTGCAAAAGAAAACCCTAGGTAAGAAAGGGAAGGCTTTTTGAAAGAAAAAGAGAATTTAATTCTCAACAGAGTTTAACTCTGATATAAAACAGAAGAACATAGTTCTCTCTTTGGTGGAGGATCTGTAAAGTGCACATCTCCCCTTGAATTGAGAATTTAATTCTCATTGGGTTGAGATCCTGCCATGCAGATCCAAAGTATAGAGAGGGAATGGAAGCTTGAGAACTTAATTCTCACAGAACTATAGGAATTTAATTCCTTTAAAATAAAATTAGGGTTTAACCCTATGTTATGGGAATTTAACTCCTTCAGAATGAACAGGATCAGGGTTCAACCCTAGAAAAATAACAGGAATTTAATTCCTTTAAAAAAGAAGAAATTAGGGTTTCACCCTATGACAGAATCTCATACCTCTCTAAAAGAGAGTGGGAATTTAATTCCTTTAAAGCTTTTATTAGGGTTTAACCCTATGATGGAATTCAGTTCTTCACATATATGAGGAATTTAATTCCTACAGAAAATTCAGAGTTCAACTCTATCCCAGAATATAAATCTTCAAAAGGGAATAGGAATTTAATTCCTCTTAAATTTATCGTTAGGGTTCAACCCTACGAAGAATTTAATTCTTAAAAAGGGATTAACAGATACATACAAAGAGGCAGGGTCACGTGCCACCACGTGACCCCCGAAAAGATTCACAAAGAAGAGCCACCGCTAAAACTTTGAGGCAGTGGCTCACGTGACCCACGTGACCTTTGGCAGAGGCTTTAACATACAAGCATTTAAATGCCCGTCACGTGATGGCACGTGATGCTCTAAAAGATGCAGTATTCTCAGCAGAACAAATGAAGGGAGGGCGCCCTCACGTGCTATCACGTGACCTCTCTTGCCTCAGTGTTTAACACTAAATTGGAACCTCTGAATCCAGTGTTAAAGCACTGTTTGGCCTTAGTGTTCAACACTAATCAAAGAACTTTATTTGCAGTGTTTAACACTGAATTTCTTAGTGTTTAATACTAAATTAAACCCCTGTTAATGGAGCTTAAGACTAACTCCCTTAGTGTTCGGCACTAAATTAAAATCTCTGTCACTAGTGTTTGACACTGATTTGCTCTAGTGTTTAACACTAATTTGAACCCCCTGTTGCTGGTGTTTAACACCAACTGTCTTTTAGTGTTAAAACACTAACTTGATCCCAGTGTTCAACACTGTTGAATTAACGTTAGCCCAATTGGCTAAATGGCCAGAGGCAAAGCCTCTCCTTCAATGGACCAACAGGAAGCCAATATTCCAAACATGATTGGACTTAGCCCAAGATGGCCATAAGTCTTCAATTCAGACTTAACTGGGCTAATGGGCTCATAACATAATTAATTGGTCTTGATCCCAAATTGGGCCAAAGACTATTTTATCCACCTCGGTTCAAGGGTACATCTCTTCACTCCTTTGATACTTGGCGTTGTAATTCCTCAACGTCTTCAAAGAGGTGACGGGTCCCGATGACCACACATTGACATGGACTGTGGGGTCCTTAAACCCATGGACTATGAGGTCCTTAACCTTGACCGAAATATCTTAAAACTAACAACGGACTGTGGGGTCCTTAAACTCATGGACTATGAGGTCCTTAACCTTGACCGAGATGTCTTAAAACTAACAACGGACTGTGGGGTCCTTAAACTCATGGACTATGAGGTCCTTAACCTTGACCGAGATGTCTTAAAACTAACAATGGACTGTGGGGTCCTTAAACCCATGGACTATGATGTCCTTAACCTTGACCGCAATGTCTTAAAACTAACAATGGACCGCAATGTCCTTAAACTACCCATGGACCGCAATGTCCTTAAACTACCCAGGACCGCAATGTCCTTAAACTACCCATTGACCGCAATGTCCTTAAACTACCTATTGACCGCAACGTCCTTAAACTATCTATTGACCGCAACGTCACTAAACTAAACAACATGGCTCCCTTAATGGCTCTATTGTTGGATCTAAACGATCCTGTTAAGTCGATCTTAGTCTAAAGACTAGACTAACGTATCCTTAACAAACGTTTAAGTCGATCTTAGTCTCAAATGAGGCTAACGTATCCTTAAACCCAAACCCCCAAATCCAAATCTAAGATAATACGGATTTGGACTAGTCCACGCCCTACGGGCGACGACATAACTCCGTCTCCGTATACAATCCATGGGCAACTAAACATAAAATAAACACACACGACACGAAGTGACCATCTGGAGAAGGAGAAAGTGGTTACCGCGATGCGGTAGCGTAATTAACTGCAGGGGCTTGCGCCTGCAGGGAAGAGCGTCCCCACAATCAAAAACCCCTCAAGCGAGGGGGAATCTGACGAAGTCTGCTACATCGGACGCATCCGTTTAAACCTTCCATATACGGTGCCATAAATCAACTTGGCATCTTCAGAGAGGTGGACGGATAGCACCAATTAGCATCTGTCCCGAGCCTCAGGCGAGACGCCCACGCGTCGTGCCGCCGTTCGGAGGGGAACAACGGCCCCGGGGAGATACCCGACGAGGGCGACGTTGAGGCTCCTATGGTGGGCGCTGGGCTTCCCGAGGTTGCGCCCGGCCCTAAGGCCTGAAGCCCCTTGTCTTCATGTTTTTTTTGTTGCATCGGGCATTTTGTAGGCCTTCGGGCATTTTTGTAAGGCCGGGGAGCCCACAGTACCTTTGCAAAAGCTTTGACTTTGTGAATAAAGATTTTTGTTTTTGCAGTAGTGTTTGTGCTCATATTCTCCTTTGTCGATAAGCGCTCGTATTTGCGCAGCACTGCCTTCGTTTTATGTTGGTTCTCTGTCTAGCGATCACACATCGAGTTGAATCTGTTCGCTTGCCGAGTGTGCAAAGATCGGTGTGAAGACGGTATCTCCATGGCCCCGAAGTCGAGGTGGAGATTGCTTAGACGTAGAACCGGATGCCTCTTGGTGAGGTCATGTTCCTTAGCGTGGGAAGCTTGGAGAGGCATGCTGGTGATCGACCGAGCAGGGTAGCTGCTCGGTGCCTCTTGGCGAGGCTTTGATCCCTGGTGTGTTGGGGTAGGGAGCCACCGGCTAGGAATAACCGAGCAAGGGTGGGCCCGGTTGCCTCTTTCGAGGTCTTTTGATCCTTAGCGCGGGAGGGGTCGTGAGTGGCCTACTAAGGACGGGGCCAAGCAGGGTTGCTGCTCGGTACCTCTTGGCGATGGTTTTGATCCTTAGCGTGGGAGGGGACGTGAGTGGCCTACTAAAGATGGGGCCGAGCAGGGTAGCTGCTCGGTGCCTCTTGGTGAGGGCTTTGATCCTTAGTACGGGAGGGGCCGTGAGTGGCCTACTAAGGATGGGGCCGAGCAGGGTAGCTGCTCGGTGCCTCTTGGCGAGGGCTTTGATCCTTAGCGCGGGAGGGGCCGTGAGTGGCCTACTAAGGACGGGGCTGAGAAGGGTAGCTGCTCGGCGCTTCTTGGCGAGGGCTTTGATCCTTAGCGCGGGAGGGGCCGTGGGTGGCTTACTAAGGATGGGGCCGAGCAGGTAGCTGCTCGGTGCCTCTTGGCGAGGGCTTTGATCCTTAAGGATGGGCCGAGCAGGGTTACTGCCCGGTGCCTCTTGGCGAGGGCTTTGATCCCTGGTTTGGTAGGGAGCTACCAGCCAGGGATAACCGAGCAAGGGCGGGCCCGGTTGCCTCTTGGTGAGGGCTTTGATCCCTGATTTGTTGGGGTAGGAAGCTACCAACCAAGGATAATCGAGCAAGGGCGGGCCTGGTTGCCTCTTTCGAGGGCTTTTCATCCTTAGCGCGGGAGGGGCCGTAAGTGGCCTACTATGGATGGCCAAGCAGGGTTGCTACCCGGTGCCTCTTGATGAGGGCTTTTTGTCCTTAAGGATGGCCGAGCAGGGTTGCTGCCCGGTGCCTCTTGGCGAGAGCTTTGATCCCTGGCGTTGTGGCGTAGGGAAGCTACCAGCCAGGAATAGCCGAGCAGGGTAGCTGCAGGGCTGCCTCTTGATGAGGGCTTCGATCCCTGGCGCTGCGGGGTAGGGAAGCTACCAGCCAGGGATAGCCGAGCAGGGTAGCTGCAGGGCTGCCTCTTGGTGAGGGCTTCGATCCCTGGCATTATGGGGTAGGGAAGCTACCAGCCAGGGATAGCCGAGTAGGGAGTTGCAGGGCTGCCTTTTCGTGAGGGCTTCGATCCTTAGCGCTGGAGGGGCCGTGGGAGGCCTGCCAAGGATGAACCAAGTAGTGAAGCTGCTCGGTTGCCTCTTAGTGAGGGCTTTTTTTCCTTAAGGATAGCCGAGCAGGGTTGCTGCCCGGTACCTCTTGGCGAGAGCTTTGATCCCTGGCGTTGTGGGGTAGGGAAGCTACTAGCCAGGGATAGCCGAGCAGGATAGCTGCAGGGCTGCCTCTTGATGAGGGCTTCGATCCCTGGCGCTGTGGGGCAGGGAAGCTACCAGCCAGGGATAGCCGAGCAGGGTAGCTGCAGGGCTGTCTTTTGGTGAGGGCTTTGATCCCTGGCGTTGTGGGGTAGGGAAGCTACCGGCCAGGGATAGCCGAGCAGGCAGCTGCAGGGCTGCGTCTTCATGAGGGCTTCGATTCTTGGCGCTGGAGGGGCCGTAGGAGGCCTACTGTCACGCCCCGCTTCCCAAAATACGGAATACGAAGGGTTGACAAGGCCAGCCATGCTCCTACGGTCGAGAAAACATCCTGCCGTAGTCACATTTCCGTTTCTAGCTTTACGTGGTAATCAGTAATCAATGCACAGATAATGAGAAATGCAGTCACTAAATTAAATAGATACAAAGAACTAACCAGATAGAGATCAAGGAAGTATAGCTCTGAGTTGCTGATCTAGATATCCGGAATGTCCTCGAGGTACGTCAGGTCCTGGTCCAAGTTAAATCATCTTCTCCCTCTGAGCATGTATACTCAGGTCGTCAGAGCGACACAATAGCAATAAATAGAAATACATATGTAACATGTGCAATAATGATGAATATGAAACATCAAGCATGAAGTGATGATATGAGCATGAATGGGCCAGTACAGGTAAACAATAAAGCAGGTAAACAGTATGGCAGGTATATCGAATCAGTAATCAATGCATATCACTAAACCTATCAGTCTCTAAATCTCACTGTCCAGGTCGCTAAACCTATCGTCAGTCCAAGTATGAGAGTCAACCACTCATGAGTATCCCCCACCCAAGGATAGGGCCTCAGGGGCAAGGGAACACGGGCCCGAGCCACTGATAATCAGTAATATTACCCATATAACTCCAGAATCGCTGTGTATGCTGGCAATGGGACTCCTGAGATTCCGTTGAACTCACACTCAAACTACCCTACACCCCGTGGTCTATATCAAACACCAGCCATAAACTCAAATACTAGTCGGTCCATGACAAGTATACGCGAGAACTGGAGACAGGATCTCCATCAAGCATGTCTCAACTGGTACCCAAGATAAATGGACAGTGTTTGGTGCCTTACCTATGACACCCATATAAGTGCTTCCATAATCGTCCCATACCAATTATAGTTACACTTATACATGTCCCATAGACGTCGACAATGCAATAAATTAACTGGGTCAGTTGATTGTGTACAAGTACGTGTCGCTTTCACTTATTCATTCACGCTTTAACACTAACGTACTTGCCACAATAAAACACTAATATCCACCACTGGGTAATGTACATGATCACTAGGTTATCAATGTATATGAGCTCTACATGATATGATAAGAATGCAATAATTTTGATATGAATAAAATGTCATCAGCCAGTTTCCTACCACTTGCATAATTTACTATAATTCATACATGCAGAATTAAGTGAAACAATATAAAAGGGGTAAGCAGTATATTTAATTATCTATCCATCAAAAGGGGTTTCGCGTCAATCGGGTGTCAAGTTTGCTAGATACAGCCATTTCAATTTAAAAGTTCACTGCTGAAAATCCAGTTTCAGAATTGGAAGTCCGTTTCGTAACACATTTTACTTCCAGTTGGAATCATAATTAGGTGACACTATAGTTGAACAATATTTAGGGTTATCAGTTAGGTTTCCAACTCAATTGGAGGATCAGTAATATCCTATATCAACAAGAAGTTATGTCAGGTTAAGGTTGAGGTGTAAAATCTGTCACTGCAGAATTCAGCTAGACACGTCGACATTATAAAATGTGTTAAAAATATCATACGGAACTGAAATCTAGTGAAACTAGTGGAGTAAGAAAGCTAACTCAACTTTCCACGTAACGATATAGGGTTCCGCACATTCTCGCAATTGAGAAAGAATATACAATGATTTAAAAACAAGGGCTAACTGGGATTACCGCTCTGGACTGCAGTCCAAGATCGTAATTCTCCTCAGTTCTCTCTATCATAACTTATTAAAATTTAGAGATAAACTATAGAGTACTATAGGTTAATATGTTAGCTTCGATACAAGCCAAGGAACACTAGGATCCGATATGTAAATGATTTATTAGGATTTTAACGGTCTAATATGTCCGGAAGAATTCAAATTCCGTAAGGGTTATCAGGATGTTATTTCATAGCGATGATCTCGATATTTTGCGTCCAAACTTCTACATGATATTTCTTAATAGTAAAGTGGTTCGTTTATCTCAAATTAAGGTATTTTAAAATAGGTTATGGTTTAGGGTTTACCATCGAACATGTGGCACATATATATACATAGGTTCACCTTCATCCAATATACTAACTCATAATTAACCAATTATAATAAATTTAGCATGATTATAACAAGTGAAAGGGGGTTCACTTGCCTTTGGTCACTTAATATAAAAGCGACGCCGCTGCAGAGTTTGTCTCGACACACGAGACGGCGCGATGCTGGACACGGCGCGTGGGCACGGGTGCGATGTATGGAGATCCGGTACTGGACGCGGTGACGGTGCGGGCGTGATACGGTAGTGGATCCGGTGATGACACAGGCGTGATACGGTGCTGGGCACGGTGACGATGCGAGTGTGACACGGTAGTGGGCGTGGTCCTGGCTCGGTGCATGACATGGCACGACACGGTACCGAGCACAGTCTGGACTCAGGGCGTAGTGCGGGAGCGGCACGGCATGTGCACTGGATCGGGCACGGTGTGGCACGGGGGATGGCACATTGTGGCATGGGAAGTGAGTCCGACGTGGCACGGGGAGTGGGTATGGGACGCGACACGTCTAGGTATGCGGTGACACGGAGATAGGCACTGGACCGGGTACAGTAGTGGGCACGATGTGGCACGGTGCCGGGTACGGAGTGGGTGCTGTCGTGGCATACAGGTGGGCACGACACGACGCGGGAGTGGGCACGGGGTCTGGCACAGCGGCAGCACAGACACGAGCACGGCACGTTTCCAGCTGCGACGGCGGTGGTGCTCAGGCGACTCTGGGGCGGTTCTCGGCTGCTTGGACCATGGAGGAGGTGGATGCAGCGACAGCGGCCGGTGCAGGGAGTGGTGACGGCGATGGCGCTCGGTGTGCAGGAGGTGGTCGGGGGTCGGGTTGTAGGTTGCAGCGTGGAGCGGCTAGCTAGGTGCTCGGTGATAGTGGCGGTGGTCTCGAGCTCGTTGGAGACGATGGGGCTTGGTGTTTGTGTTGATGGTGTTGGGTTGAGACTTGGTGATGGGAGAGAGGGAGTGAGCTCGTCAGCGTTGATATCAGGCTGGCGATGTAATGCGAGGTGGAAGTCAACGGCGAGGGTACGGCGGTGAGGAATGCCAGCGGTGCAATGGGTTGGGGTGTAGGGAAGTCTTGGTGTAAATGGGTGGAGGTAGAGTTGGGTTCGAAGAGGGTGAGGCTTGCCGGAGGAGATGATCGGCATCACTGGAGGAGCTGGGAGGCAATGTTGTGAGGGGGAAGGGAGCGGGGCAGGCGAGGGAGATCGGGAAAATGAGGGGGAAGAAGAAGAAGCGGGTGAGGGTGCGAGCGAGGGTGAAAGGAGAGAGAGAGACGAGGTCGAGGGAAGCTTCGCGAGCGAGCGCATGAGGTCGTGGCCGAGGAATGGAAACGTGGCCGCGACGAGGAGCGGAGGCGTGGGAACGAGCTGTTCCCCTCCGAACGGCGGCCTCGACGCGAGGACGTCTAAGCCTGAGGTTCGGGGCAGATACTATATGGTTTTATCCGTCCACCTCTCCGAAGATGCCAAGTTGATTTATGGCACCGTGTATCGGAGGTTTAGACGGATGCGGCCGATGTAGCAAACTTCGTCAGATTCCCTCTCATTTGAGGGGTTTTTGATTGTGGGGACGCTCTTCCCTGTAGGCGCAAGCCCCTGCAGTTAATTACGCTACCGCATCGCGGTAACCACTTTCTCCTTCTCCATAATTTCACTTCGTGTGGTGTGTGTTTGTTTTGTTTGTGGATGCCCGTGGATTGTATACGGAGACTAAGTTATGCCGTCGTCTGTAGGACGTAGATTAGTCCAAATCCGTATTTACTTAGATTTGGGTTTGGTGGTTTTAGTTTAAGGATACGTTAGCCATATTGAGGCTAAGATCAACTTAAACGTTCGTTAAGGATACGTTAGTCCGATTTGAGACTAAGATCGACTTAACGGGATCGTTTAGATCCGACAAAAGAGAATTTGGGAGCTCTATTGTTTAGTTCAATGACGTTGCGGCCAATATTCCAGTTTAGGGACATGGTGGTCCATGTTTAGTTTAAGGACGCTTGAGTCCGTGGGTTTAAGGACCCCACAGTCCGTGTTTTAGTTTAAGGACGCATAAGTCCGCAGGTTTAAGGATCCCACAATCCGTCTTTTGGTTTAAGGACGCTTAAGTCCATGAGTTTAAGGACGCCACAGTCCGTGTTGATGTGTGGTTGTCGGGACCCGTCACCTCTCTGACGTCGTTGAAGGATTACAACAATAGGAGTCAAAGGAGTTCGGAGATGTACCCTCGAACCGGATGTAAATTGATTTAGGAGAGCAGTTGTGCTCAGTCAATTTAATTTGAGGACTTACGGCCATGATTGTGCTAAGTCCAGTTGAAAAAAAGTTCAACACTTTTATTTGTTTTTATTTTCGTTTGGGCTCTGCCCATAAAGGATGCAGAGCATCAATTTGTTTTGGGCTCTTCTCATTTTATAAATGATGCAGAGCATCAATTTTACTTGGGCTCTGCCCTTTTATTAAAAGATGCAGAGCATCAATTTTACCTGGGCTCTGCCCATTTATTGCTTTGCAATTTATTTTGGCCTACTATGTCTTTTTGATTTGGGCCTGGCCCATTAATCAAAAGAAATGCATTGCATTTATTAGGCGCTTTACGCCAATCAAAGAGCGCAAGCACTTGTGGTGATGACACGTGTCATGCAAGCGCAGTGCGCTGCGCTTGCACTGCGCCACACGTGGCGCGCTGTGGTGAGTTGTGCCGGTTTCAAAGAGCAAGGCTCTATTTCAAAAGCGCATAGCGCAAATGGTTCAGATGCTGACACGTGGCGCTCTCTGGTGGCTTGCGCCAACCCAAGAGCGCAACAGTGCAGATTTACAAGTGCAAGGCACTATTAACTTGAGAATCTTTTAGATTCCAGAACCAATGGTTCATAAAAGAAGTGCAAAGCACTTTTTGTTTTCTTGATCTAATTTAGATCAAAGAAAACAAGTTCCTCTTATTTTTCTTATTTCAGAGAACCAGAGCTTCATAAAAAGTACAAAGCATTATTTTTATTTGTTTTTTATTGAAGATCATTGATCTTGTTCTTAGATCAATGATCTATTAGAAGAAATTCTTCTATTTTAAAGGTTTTTACCTTTTTCTTCTTGAAATTCCTTCAGAGTTCTCTCTGTTTGAAGTTCTTGATTTTTCACCATGTTCATGATTTGATTTGAGGTCTAGGGGCTTTTATATAGTGCCCATAAATTTGTTAAAGAGATCTTCCTCTGAGTGATTTGGGGAATTTTCCCCACCGTTGGATCTTTGATCCAAGAGCTTCTGTTTTACAGAAGGCAATCTTCTTATTTTAACAAGAACAGAAAAATCTTACTCGAATTTAATTCTGTTTGGCGCAAACGCCCCAGCGCGTGACACGTGTCGCGCAGCGCAAACCGCAGCGCAACTGCGCTGACACGTGTCGCGCAGCGCACGGCGCAGCGCAACTGCGCTAGCGTATCTGCGCTGACACGTGTCGCGAAACGCACGGCGCAGCGCATCTGCGCTGACACGTGTCGCGCAGCGCAGCGCTTGCGCAACTGAAGCGTTGCTTCCTTTAATTTTGTTTTAAAATAGAGCTTTGCTCTGATTGGGCGCACTGCCTTGGGCGCTGCGCTGACGTGTCAGCTTTTGACACGTGGCGCGTTGCGCGCAGCGCACAGAATCCGAAGCGTTGCTTCATTTATTAGAATTTAAATTTTCAAAGTAGAGATTTGCTCTGATTGGGGGAATCAAAAGCGTTGCTTCATTTCCCGCCTTAGAATTTGAACAGAGCCTTGCTCTGATTGGAGTAAACAAATGCCCCCCACTGTTGCGCTTACGTGGCCCAAAACGTGAGCGCAACGGTGACAGAATTTCAACCGTCGCGGTAACTTTCGGAAGTTGAAAGGGCACTTGGTGCCTATAAATAGAACATTTGGTCCTTCACAGATGATCATCATCTCCAAAAATTTTATTTTCAGAATCTCAGAGCCCTACTCTTGCCTTTAAGAACTCTCAGAATTAGATTTTTCCGAAAAGAAACTTTTTAGGCAAAAATTAATCTTGAATTAAATTAATTTCAATTAATAGAGCCTTGCTCTCATAGATCTTTTGATCTAGAGAAAACCCCTTTGGGGTTTTACCAACAGAGCCTTGTTCCTTTGTTTAAACACTTTTAAAAGTTTAAACTTTTAGAGAATTTTAGGTAGATGGCATTTTATGGAGCTTTGCTCCTTCCAAATCATATAGAAGAACTCTTGAGAATTCTTCATGGATCTTGGAAGTTAAAGATGGCATTTTATATTATTATTATAATTATATCATCTTTTCATAGCAAAGCTCTCAATGTTCTAAGGGTGTTTTCCTCAAATTCTCCCCATTATTGATTTTGATAGATGTTACTCCTGTCTGCAGAGCGTTGCTCTCGAGGAGTTTTAACTCTCTATGTTTTTCTCATTGCTGATCTTCCAATGTTGTTTCCTTCAAGGATTATAGCGGTGCGTCTATACAGTCTGCACGAATTCATCACCTATGAGGATATCCGTGCCCAGGGCCGTCAGCAAAACCAAGAGTTTACGGATGCCCAGTGTGCGGAGGTCATGGGTCGTCTGAACGCACGTGTT
Organism: Agapanthus africanus; assembly: GCA_030015575.1. Lineage (NCBI taxonomy): Eukaryota > Viridiplantae > Streptophyta > Magnoliopsida > Asparagales > Amaryllidaceae > Agapanthus > Agapanthus africanus. The sequence goes on along the minus strand of CM057338.1, from coordinate 106,183,704 downwards.
GGTTGGCTGCTCCTCCGCCGCTCTACTCTTTTGAAAGTCGTGCTGGGAGCAATTTGGAGAGCACTCCCGGGGTTCCACGAGGCCCTACCGCTCAATGCGCTGGATGATGCCGAAGACAAGGTGCATTCGGTGTACCTGTCGGGGCTGATCTCGAAGAAACGGCGGGATAGCCTCATCAACATCCTGCATCAAATTTTCCAGCAGACGACGATAGTCGCTGCTTATCGAAGGCTGGGGGGCCTTGCCGAGGATCTTGACACACAGGAGCGCGAGAGGCTGCGCACAAGAATAATCAGAAAAGCCAGAAGAACTCTTAATGGCCTTACTTTTGAATTCCTCAATCCGTGCCCTGGATTTGAGGTTATTCCATTGTAATAATGTTTCTCGTTTATTGCTTTTATGATTGTAAGAACTTTTGTGCAATATTAATGGAAAATTTTTATCCCGGCTTGTCTTATTTTTCGTTCTGAGTCTTTTGCCTATGCATGAATGAGTATGTCTCGAACGCTTGGTCAAATGTAAATCGGATGCTCTTTCTGTCGCTTTCTTCTCTCAGTATGCTGTCTTAGTAAACATAATTGACAGATAACAGAGTAAGCGTCTAGATTTTTCAAGAGATAGCGATGGCTTAGGCCGCAGGTCAGATCTGCCGCCTAAGACTTTTCAACTTTATGAGCCGTAAGGGTCTTATAGAGACTTTTCTCCCTACGGATCGAGAGGATCTCGTAGGTGTATTTTCTCCTTAGGAATGTGAGGATTCCTAAGCGCGTTTTCTCTTATAAGTCGTAAGGATCTTATAAGAGAATTTTTCTCTCTTACGAATCGAGAGGACCCGTAAGCGATTGTTTCCCTCCTTGTCGAAATTCGACTTTGGAGAGTGAGACCCGTGAATAGTATGCATGAGACCGCTTTAGACTGACTTGCAGGGTCCCATTGCTCAGAAAACAAGTCCTTATTTTTATCCCTGCTGCCTGAGGCTTCATCTTGCAAGTTGAGACGAATCGGGAAGTTCGCGCGGAGACACTGGTTTTTCTGCGAGCCGACGTGAATCAAGAGGCTCTCATCAAGGACGCTTGTTTCCCTGAATTGAAGTATTTGCCAAGGATATTTGTTTCCCTGGTTGAAACGAATCGAGAATTTCCCGCAGAGACACTGGTTTCTCTACGAGTCGACGCGAATCAGGGGGCTCTCATCAAGGATGTTTGTTTCCCTGAATTGAGGTATTTGCCAATGATATTTGTTTCCCTGGTGTTGAAACGAATCGAGAATTTCCCACGGAGATACTAGTTTCTCTGCGAGTCGACGCGGATTAGGAGGCTCTCATCAAGGATGTTTGTTTCCCTGAATTGAGGTATTTGCCAAGGATATTTATTTCCCTGGTGTTGAAACGAATCGAGAATTTCCCACGGAGATACCGGTTTCTCTGCGAGTCGACGCGAATCAGGAGGCTCTCATCAAGGATGTTTGTTTCCCTGAATTGAGGTATTTGCCAAGGATATTTGTTTCCCTGGTGTTGAAACGAATCGAGAATTTCCCACGGAGATACTGGTTTCTCTGCGAGTCGACGCGAATCAAGAGGCTCTCATCAAGGATGTTTGTTTCCCTGAATTGAGGTATTTGCCAATGATATTTGTTTCCCTGGTGTTGAAACGAATCGAGAATTTCCCACGGAGACACTGGTTTCTCTGCGAGTCGACACGAATCAGGAGGCTCTTATCAAGGATGTTTGTTTCCCTGAATTGAGGTATTTGCCAAGGATATTTGTTTCCCTGGTGTTGAAACGAATCGAGAATTTCCCACGGAGATACTGGTTTCTCTGCGGGTCGATACGAATCAGGAGGCTCTCATCAAGGATGTTTGTTTCCCTGAATTGAGGTATTTGCCAAGGATATTTGTTTCCCTGGTGTTGAAACGAATCGAGAATTTCCCACGGAGATACTGGTTTCTCTGCGAGTCGATGCGAATCAGGAGGCTCTCATCAAGGATGTTTGTTTCCCTGAATTGAGGTATTTGCCAAGGATATTTGTTTCCCTGGTGTTGAAACGAATCGAGAATTTCCCACGGAGACACTAATTTCTCTGCGAGTCGACGCGAATCAAGAGACCCTCATCAAGGATGTTTGTTTCCTCGAGTCGAAGGATTTTGCCGAAGACACTGGTTTTTTCGAAGTTGGGATGAACCGTCGAGATTTGGCTTCATTTTCTGGCAGAGCATGTTGGGAAAGTATGGTTCCCTCTTTATTTGCGCCCTTGGATTGTATACAGGGATCGATATGATCTTAACTGTAGGGCCAAAGTTTTATCATTTCTCTTTTTTCTTTGTTTTATTTTCGCGATGCTCTATCATTTCAGCTTTTATATCGCGAAGGTCGCGATTGCCCAATCATTTCGGCTGTCTTTCGCGGTGCCCAATCATTTCGGCTATTTATTTTATTTTCACTCGCTGTTTTTATTGCGAGTTGCCCAATCATTTCGGCTATTTATTTTATTTTCACTCGCTGCTTTTTATTGCGAGTTGCCCAATTATTTCGGCTATTTTGTATGCATATGTTTTTACTTGCTGCTTTTTATTGCAAGTCGCCCTATCATTTCGGCTATTTCATATGCATGTGCGGCCTACTGGCTTTTTGTCGTAAATCTGAATTTAGACACCGATTTCGGCATCAGCACCGCTACAACTGGGATGTTGCCGGGAGCGAATCATCATTTTCCTCCGTCGATGTCGAACAAAAGTGGCTTAGCGAACAGGATTAGGGTCCTGTCGACTAAGGCTTTTAACTTCATGAGCCGTAAGGGTCTCACAAAGGTATTTCTCCCTACAAGTCGTGAGGATCTTGTAGGTGTATTTTCTCCTTAGGAATCGTGAGGATTCCTAAGTGTATGTTCCTCTATAAGTCGTAAGGATCCTACAAGAGGGTTTTCTCCTTGTAAGTCGAGAGGACTTATAAGGGTTGTTCATCATGTGCATATATCCCCAGTCACGGATGGGACTTGGTTAGGGAAATGTTTATTCGCGCCCGTGGATTGTATACAAGAGCCAGTACTGGGCCACTTGTAGGACAACATCGAAGGTTGTGGGGGGGGTTGCTTAAGCACAGGTTTAGGTCTCTGTAACTTAAGACTTTCAAATCTTATGAGCCGTGAGGGTCCCATAAGAGAGTTCTCCTTACGAGTCGTAAGGATCTCGCAAGTGTATTTTCTCCTTAGGAATCGTGGGGGTACCTAAGTGTGCTGCTCCCTTGTGAGTTGTAAGGATCTCACGCGGGTGGTTTCTCCTTACAAGGTCGAGGGGACCCTGTAAGTGTCCTTTAACGAGATTGCGCCCTTTCAGGTTTTCACAAACACTCGCCGGTAGTCCTGCTGTTTTTACTCACGGAGCCCTTTCGGGTTTTCATCCGTGCCCTTTTTGCTTATAGACATACCTTTTTTTTTATTCTTTTTATATATTTATTTTTTTATTTTTTTATTTTTTTACGAGGTCGCGCCCTTTCGGGTTTTCACGAACACTCGCCGGTAGCCCTGCTGTTTTTACTCACGGAGCCCTTTCGGGTTTTCATCCGTGCCCATTTTGCTTATGGACATACCGTTTATTATATATTTTATATATATATATATATACTTTTATCTCGTCAGCCTGAGGATACTGCGGTAGTAGTTTAAAGACGTTTCGGTCCTTCATTAGTTTAAGGACGTTTCGGTCCGCCATTAGTATAAGGACGTTTCGGTCCGCCATTAGTTTAAGGACGTTTCGGTCCGTCCAGGAATCGGCTGGCTACTGCTTATAAAGTTTGAGATTAGGAAGATAGCGAGCGGACATAGTCGTCGTCATCTATCATTGACCTAGGCAGTAACTCGCTAAGCGTAGTATTTCTTTAGGAATCGACCATTTATTGGCCTGTAAGGCCTTTCACCGTGCATATCCATGAGTAGATAGGCTCCACCTTGATAGACCTTGTCTATGATGTACGGGCCTTCATAGTTTGGCTCGAATTTTCCCCGCTTAGCGCGATTGGGGATCATAGGCCTTTTGACCACTAGCACGAGTTCGCCTTGGCGGAATGTCCTCGACCGGGTCAATTTTTCATATGAGCGCGTCATCTTTGCTTTATAGGCTTCCAGATTTTGTTGCGCTATGAGCCGGGTCTCATCGAGGGCATCAAGCTCCTCAAGTCGAAGGTGAGCATTTTCTTCGTCCGCCAGCTCGTAGTGGACTGCCACTCGTAGAGAGGGTAACTCTATCTCGAGGTGGAGTATTGCTTCTGTACCGAATACCAACGCATATGGTGTTGTGTTCGTGACCGTCTTGAACGTAGTTCGATACGCCCAGAGAGCTTCTTGCAGTCTCTCGTGCCAGTCCTTCTTATTTCGGGACACCGTTTTCTTCATGATCTTCGTCAAGGTCTTGTTGAAAGCCTCAGCTAGACCGTTAGCTCGCGGATTATAAACCGAGGAATATCTCCGGTCTATATTGTGTTGTTGCGCGAAGCGACTGATCTTGTGGCTTCTATAAGCTGGCCCGTTATCGGAGATGATCCGTCGCGGAGTTCCAAACCGATATATGACGTGCGTCTTGAAGAAATGGAGGATATTCTCCGTCTTCACTTCTCTTAATGGTACTGCTTTTTCCCATTTGGAGAAGTAGTCAGTCGTCGCCAGGATGAAACGATGTCCTTTGGACGATGCTGGTTCGATGGGGCCGACTATGTCAGTTCCCCACATTTCGAATGGCCAGCTAGCCACCGTTGGATGGAGTGGATTTGGATGCTGGTGGATGAAGTCCCCATGAATTTGGCATGAGTGGCACTGCTTCGTATACTCAAGGCAGTCTTGAATCATCGTGGGCCAGTAGTAGCCCATCCGTTTGATCTTCAACTTCATCTTTGGGCCTGCTTGGTGAGAACCGCAGAGTCCGTCGTGAAATTCCTGAACGACTCTTTTCGCTTCGTCAAGTCCTTGACATCTCAACCACAGAGAATCAAATGTCCTCTTGTACAGAGTATCATTGACGAAGGCGAAAGACAGAGCTCGTTTCATAAGCTGATGTCTTAAGGACGCATCTTCGGGCGCTCGACGGTATTTGAAGTAGTTTATAAAGATTTCTCTCCAATCCTCGGTATTTTCCCGATCTTTTATTTGCAGGGTCGTCTGCTCAGTCGCTCCCTTTTCTTCGGATGATTCCGAAGATATTTCCGCTGGGGCAAGTATCCGACGGCTTTGCACCACGATTCTTACGTCATCGAGGTTCTCATCAGCCAGTTCCTTAGCGAGCTTGGCCAATGCGTCCGCTTTGCTGTTTTCCGCGCGCGGTATGTTTTCCAAAGTATAGGAAGGGACTTGGGTCAATAGTTGCTGCACCATTTCGCCGTACTTCACCAACTCTGGTTTGCACGTTTAGTAGTCGCCGTTTACTTGACTAACGACCAGTTGGGAATCTCCGTATATGAGGAGGTTTTCAATTCCCATGTCGATGGCAATCTCGAGGCCTGCTATCAAAGCTTCGTATTCGGCTTCATTGTTTGTCCTCGGTTCTGTTAAGGAGAAAGCAAAACGCATTATCCCTCCTTGTGGAGTCACGAAGATAAGGCTTACCCCCGATTTGATTATGGGCACACTTTGTTTGCGCTTCTTCATAGAGGATGCTCCATCTAAATAAAGCTCCCATCAGGTATCACCACCGTCGATTGCGTCAAACGCATGTTCGTCTGGCAGCTCGCAATTCAGAGGAGAATCGGCAGGTATCGGATGCTCAGCAAGGAAGTCGGCGATGGCCTGGCCTTTCACTGCCTTGAGAGGTTGATATGTTATCGAGAACTCCATCAAGAGCAGGGCCCATTTAGCGAGTCACCCCGTCAGTATGGCCTTTGACATCAAATATTTAAGAGGGTCCACCTTCGAAATGAGACGGACCTCATGCGCCAACGCATAGTGCTTGAGCTTTGTTATCGTGAAGATCAACGCCAGGCAGTGTTTTTCAATAGGGGAATAGTTGCTTTCTGCCCCCAGTAGAACTCGACTTAAGTAATAGAGAGCTCTCTCCTTCCCTTGATCGTTCTCTTGTGCCCATAATGCTCCTAAGGCACCTTCGAGGGCGGTTGTATAAAGGATGAGAGGTTTTCCCTTAACCGGAGCAGCTAACACTGGCGGATTCTGGAGGTACTGCTTGATTTCGTCCAGCGCGTCTTGGCATTTATGATCCCAGACGAACGGGGTTCCCTTCTTCATCAGGTGGCTGTAAGGACGGCACTTTCCTGAAAGGTTGGCTATAAATCGCTGTATATACGCGAGCTTCCCTTAGAGAGACCGCAGCTGTTTGAGAGTCCTTGGCGGAGGCATTTCCATGATCGTCTTGATCTTTGACGAATCTATCTCAATACCTCGGTGTCGGACGATGAATCCCAAGAATTTTCCCGAGGAAACTCCGAATGCACACTTGAGAGGGTTCATCTTCAAGTTGTATTGTCGAAGGCGTTAAAATACGGTCTACAGATGCTCGAGATGTTCCTCGTATGATTTGCTTTTAACCACGAGATCGTCAATATAGCATTCGACGATTTCGTGTATAAGGTCATCAAAGATTTTTTTCATGGCCCTCTGATAGGTGGCGCCGACATTCTTTAAACCGAAGGGCATCACCTTGTAGCAGAATATACCCAAAGGGGTCCTGAAGGCGGTGTGCTTCTGGTCTTCGGGATGCATCTTTATCTGATTATACCCTGATGAGCCGTCCATGAAGGAGAAAACCTCGTGAGTGGACGTATTGTCTATCATCAGTTTGGTGACTGGCACTGGGAAATCGTCCTTCGGGTAGGCTTTATTGAGATCCCGGAAATCCACGCATATGCGCACTGTCCCATTTTTCTTCATTACTGGGATGATGTTGGCGATCCATTCCGGATATTGAACCTCCTGAATAAAGCCAGAGTCGATCAGCTTCTTGACCCCGGCGTTGATGCTCATCTCAAGCTCGAGCCGCATTCTTCTCGGCGCCTGTTTGACTGGCTTGACGTCCGGGGATATTGCCAATTTATGCACAGCAATTTCTGGATCTAGTCCCGGCATTTCGGAATAGTTCCATGCGAAGCAATCTTTGTGCTGCATAAGCAGGTCTTTTAATGAAGCCACCTTCTCTTCAGACAGCAGCTCACTAATGAATGTCGGTCGCGGGTCATTTGCCGTCCCCAACTCAATTTTCTTGAGGTTATCCGCCGTGGTATGGATTCCATCTTCCAGCTCTTTCGTCGCTGGTGGAAACCCTGAGATCACCTCATCGTTGCTATTTTCGAAGCACCAGGGAAGGTCATCCATGTTCTCGGGCTCTTCTTTTAATATTGTTATCACGTGACAAGTACGAATTCTCTTCCAATCCCAATGTGGAACTGGTTCTTCTTCCGTAGCCTTGGGTTCGTGCTTCTGTGGTGGCGCTACCCTCCAGTTGTCGGACAGAGCGAACTTGCCAAGCTGATACTGATCTTCGACCCAATTCTTAAAGGTGAAGCAGTCTTCGAGAGGGTGCCCTACCACTCGGTGATAAAAGCAATAGTCTGGGTGTGAGACCTCGCCTGCTTGTTCAGGGTGTTTAGACTCCGGTAGTGTAAGCATTTGATGTTTTAGACCGAGGTTAAGTATTTTCTTGGTCTTGTCCCAAGGAAAAGAGTATGCTCGACCCATTTTTCTCATAAGGGATAGATCGGAACCACTCGATTTTCGCTTGAGTGGCCTCTTAGCCCCGCTTCGTTGCTGTTGAGCGCTTTTTTCACATTTCGACTTGTTTCTGCCTCTGCGTCGAGCCTTCTTTATAACAGGTTGACAAGGAGCGGCATTCTCATCTTTCACGGCCTGTTGGAGGAGGCGTTGCAGTTTGGCTTTCTCGTAGATGGTCATTTCACGGTTATGGTCGTCTCGGACTTTTTGACCAGCTTCCCTTATAAGCTTGTCCATTTGTTCTTCGAACGACGGACTGGGCACTTTTGCATTTGGAACTTTTACTGGTTCAGGATTAGCGTCCTCCCATTGAGCATCCGCTTCTTCATCGAAGTCATACACGACGTAACAGCCGTGTAGTAACTCTCGTTTCTTTGACCGGATATATCCAAACCCTTTTGTTTCCATTCTCCCATTAGGCAGTTTGCGTTGAGTCCCGGGAACGTTCCAGACTTTGTCATAGAACTTGGCTTTTCGAACGGTCTGCTTGAAGGATATCCCTTGGCGTTTCAGCAACCTTTTCAAGCCTTCTGTATAATATCTGGGGAGACGGATGGGCTGAAGCCTATCAAGCGTAGGATCCGCGCCATGCCAGATTTCTTTCTCCACTCTGGTTTCTTCAGAGCGGTAGAATAGAATTGCTTTTTCGCTTTCTCGCCTGGGAGGGATATAGAACGTTTGCAGCTCTTCTACATTGTAAATATCAAGTGCATCCAGTTCTTTACGGTGTTTAAGCGGCACCATGGCGACTTGTAGACTTTGTTCCTCGTTAGCGGGCATTCGTATTGAAGGCCGAGCCGAGAATATAGCATGGACCTCATCTTCCGAGTCACTACCAAAGATCAACGTAGGAGCAGATGGTCCCGGCTTGTTTTATTGGGGCGGACCCGAATAAACTATCTCCTCTTCCTCCTCGGTGTCACTCACGAAAACAGGGATGGTGGCGTTAGTTTTGTTCTCCGGCTTGTGACACCTTTCCGTGTCTTCGAAATTCGGTAAGAAGTATTTGGCATCTTCATATTTGCGGACTTCGTTCATGGAGAACGGGTTCAGTTCTCCCGCCACGGTATACTCGAGACCATCCTTAGCGTATTTCATACACTGATGTTGTGTAGAAAGGATAACGTTGTACTCATGTAACCACGGTCGACCGAGCAAAGCGTTGTAGCATATCTTGGCGTCTATGACGTGAAACTTAATGTCCGTGATGAGTAGCCCGAAGCGTAGCGTCAGTATCACAGACCCAAGAGTTCTTGATGACTGGGAGTCGAACCCGGAGATAGTGATCTTGTCCCGAGCAAGGTGTTGGACGCTCATACAGATTTCTTTTAACACCCACACATTGAGGAGGTTAACGGAGGATCCATTGTCGATCAGGATTTTGCCTATTCTTATATCGTGACAGTATCCTGAGACATAAAGGGGGCGATTGTGTTCGCACGTCCCAAGGAGAAGGTCTTCATCACCAAAAGCGACATCGGCCGTGTGCACTTCCTCCAATTCATCTTTCATCTTTTCCTCGGCCAGGAAAGCTTGGAATTGCTCCGGATCCTGTAGTGCCTTGATTAACGAATCTCTCGCCTCCTTCGATAGCAAAAGGGCGTCAAGAATGCTGAGCTGCGAGGGTAGTTTCCTCAGATGCGCTAGAACGTTGTAATCCACCTTACTTTTCTTTGGCGGGTCCTTGGTGGCTAGCTCTTCCATGACTTGGTCATCTAGGGTAATATCCTCAGAGACCTTTTCTTTCCCTTTGTCTTTTCTGTTTGAGGGTCCGAGATTCTTTTCAGGCAGAGTCCGATTACGCAGCCGGATATTTTCGTAGACCTTCGGCTCTTTTTCTTTTCCCGAAGCGGACTCTTTAAAGAGAGGGCTAAGAGCCAGCTCCTCATTGGAATTGCTCCCGAATGTAAGCGCTTGTGATCCCCCGGCACTAACCATGCGACAATCACTGGTAATTCTGTTAAACCCTTCGGTCATATTTTTCCGCTCCCGACGAGTTTTACGTTTCTCCATCTTAAAATGTTGTCGATGAGCAACGTATCCTTGCCACCATCTATCGAAAGGTTTGCACTCTTCAGTGGGGTGCAAAATCTTCCGATGATACAAGCAATAGGAGGGGTGCATTTCCATTTCACCAGTAATTTTTCCGTCGGAGGATGGTAGCTTCATACCCATTGATATGGCTTTAGCAAACCTTTTCCTCATCTTGAATTTGCTTTTGTCGGTAGTGGATGTATTTTGCTCCAGCGGGAGCGTCTCAGCCCTTTCATCAAGTCGCTGGCGCTTGGCCCTTTCAAATATGACCGCCTCGCGTTCCCGATCAGCTTTACTTTTTAAGAGAGCTTCATTGAGGAATGCGTCAATTACTTCATTCGATGGCCCCAGAATTTTTGGTTCAGGATCTGTCCCCAGCGTTTCAGTACAAGGAGTCTCCTCATTGTCCATGAACGAATAGGAAATCACATAACAGCTCGCCACGTATTCTTCAGATTCATCAGATGAACTTTCTCCCTCATCTTCCTCTTGAAAGACGTGATTGAGGAACTCTTGGAATGTAATGGGAGTCCATGCCTTCTGGTTGTATTCCTCCAGCGCGTCAATTTGTTTTTGCAAGTCCGTGCGCTTGTCGCCAGGCTTCACGGGCTTCTTTGATTTCTTTTTCTTCTTCTTTGAAGATTTCGATGGCTGGTTGTGAATGATTGGGCCACCTCCATTGATCCTTGGAGTTGGACGTGGCTTCAACATCCCTTCAATGACCTGCGGTTCCAACGGATTCTCCCACTTGATCGCTGGGCACGCCTGAAGGTCGTTCAGCATTTTCTTTGTCTTAGCTGATAATACAACCTCCCAAGGAGTTTCTTCAACGACAGAGCATGTTGCCCCCGGCGTACTCATCCCCTTAGAGGTGTGGGGCTGCGGGGGATTCATCTTCCATTTGTCAGATAACACGAACTTGTCCTGTCGGTACTGGTCTTCAAGCCAATTTTTGAAGACGTAACAATCTTCGATCGGATGACCCAGTACTCGATGATAAGGACAGTAGTTGGGCTCATTAACATCATTTGGTTGCGACGGACGTTTTGGATCTGGCAGATTTATGAGTCGGTTGCGCAACGCCAGCTCGAATAACCTCCTCGTTTTATCTCGGGGAAAAAAGTAAGAACGTCCTAGCCTCTCCTCAAGGGCTACGTACGGGCGCATATTATTTTGACGAACGACCGGCTTCGAGTTGTTAGGTTATTGTTGAGCATTAGCGACAACGATCGCTTTTCCCTTCCCCTTATCATTTCGGGAGTTCGGCTTTGGAAGAGGGGGTTTATGGCCCATCTGATCCATTTGCGCTAGTTTGTCAATCAAGGCCTGGAAGGTAGTTGGCTTGAAAAACATCATAAATTGCGAGATGGTTGCTTGCGGATCAAGGGTTCCCACAAACATACCCACTGCGGGAGCTTCTTCAATGCGCTGCTCGCACTTCGACCATAAGTTCCGCCACCGTATAGCATATTGAATCCATGTCTCGCCTGGCTTTACCCTGGCGTTAATCAGTGCCGTCATCGGGGTACGTTCACTGGCGCTTGCAAAACGCTGAGTAAACAACAGCTCCATCTCCGCGAAGGTCTTGATAGAGTTGTTCGGGAGCTCAGAGTACCACTCGAACGCCGTATCTGATAAACTTCCAACAAAATGGCGAAGCAATAGCTTGTCATCACCGCCGGTGTTGCCGCAGAATGCCCTGAACTGGGCAACATGCTGGTGAGGATTGCCCGTCCCCTTGTAGATATGGAACTTAGGAATTGTGTAACCGGGCGGGTACTTGATTTGATCGTACCAACTTGGATATGGCCGCCCTGTTTTTACGACCTGGCCGGCTGCTTCAATCGCATGATGAACCCGTATTTGCTGGGCTATGTACTCGTCTAAGTCAGCTTTGGAGATTGTCTCCTCTTTAGCTGCTGACAGAGCTGGCGAAGGATTTGACGTCTCTCCCCTATCGTCTTCAAGGACGATCGGGGGATCTTCGGCTGGAGGATCTTTCTGGATCATCATCCCTACCATGTCTTGGAACAGGAGGCTCATATGCTTTATGTTGGCTGCTTGTTCAGCAGCCTCTTTATCCTTTTTCTCCAATATTCGACGAAGGAATTCGGCGTCGGTTTCTTGCTCCTGGCGTTCATCCGAGGACGTTTCAGGGTTTTCTTTTGGCCCAGTAAGTGCGGCCATAGCGTTCATCATCTCTTGGAGCTTTTGTTGCTGCTCCTGCGCTTTGGTCACTGATCGCGTAAGCGGTCGATGACCCGTAGATATGCGACTGTCCTCCTTACCAGACGCCACATAGATGGTATGAACTACAATGCCCCCTGACTTAGGGCGTTTGGGTTCACCACCTTTGATATTCGTCGCCGGCGTTGGCACTTTCTCCTGCCATCTTCTTTTATGGGCCGTAGAAGTTGAGGGGGCCTTTGCTTTGGGCACCCAAGCGGTCGTCACCTTTCGTTGCTTGACCGGGGGATTTTCTTCTTGCCGACCTTTCGACTTCTTCTGTTGGCGAGAGAAGTTAGGATCAATGACAGATTCTCAGACTCGTCGCCATGTCTTGTAAATCCTGGAGGACAGCGATTGAGGAGGCTGCTCCGGCTTTTCTGCTTCCACGGTAGTCTCTACTGGTGGAGGAGATCTTTTGAGCACCGCAGTTGGCGAGTTTCTGCGTACTCTGTTCAGTAACTCGAAGTTGTTCCCAGTTGGAACAGCAGCGTCAATTTCTACCGTTGGAGCTGGCGGAGTCATCCCAGAAGGGGAGTTGCCCCCGGTCTTCCTTACCCGGCGCCAGTGGCGTCGTCGGGCGCGACGAGTTGTCGGTATTGGCTCAGAGACAGAAGCTTCTTCTTGCCCCCTATTCAGGTGTGGGGCTGTTACCGGTGTCAGCCTATTAAAGACTGATGTCTTTTGAGTAGCAAGAGCAAGAGTGGGAGTTGGGACGGTCAATCTTGTAAAGACCGATCTCTTAGCAGGAGAAGCCGCATTGACGACTTCAGGAGCAGGTTTGGCCACTCTTTTTGGAATAGCCTTTTCCGGGACTGCAAGCTTCCTTGCGGGTCCGCGAGAGTTTTGGCCCAATCTGGAGAAGACCGAGGCACTGGTGTTGGGCGACCCGTTGAGAGGGGCCGCAGTAATTGAAAGTCGATCGAAGACCGACTTCTTAGGAGCTTCTTGTATGGGCACAGGGGTGCTGAAGCTTGTTGGCGGAAGCATGGTTCCGAAAAACAACCCCGTGGTGGCTTGAGTAATCTGCACCACGGGCATGGTGAACAAAGAGGCCGCTCGGGACCCGTAGGTTACGCCCCCAGTTGAGGCCGGACGCGAGCTGCAGCTGCAGTTGGAGCACTTCAAATAAGTAGAGGCCATCGATGCTTGATTTCTTTTCTGTGCCAAGCAAGAGACCAAATCTTAGTAAACTTAAAATCCAAAGGCAACCATTAACAAACCGCGATTCGTTCGCGAAGACGACAAATGAAGTGTGGAGTGGAAAGAGGAAAAGGTCCCACCGAGCGTGCCAGAATCTGTTCCCCTCCGAACGGCGGCCGCGACGCGAGGACGTCTAAGCCTGAGGTTCGGGGCAGATGCTATATGGTTTTATCCGTCCACCTCTCCGAAGATGCCAAGTTGATTTATGGCACAGTGTATCGGAGATTTAGACGGATGCGGCCGATGTAGCAAACTTCGTCAGATTCCTCCTCATTTTAGGGGTTTTTGATTGTGGGGACGCTCTTCCCTGCAGGCGCAAGCCCCTGCAGTTAATTACGCTACCGCATCGCGGTAACCACTTTCTCCTTCTCCAGAATTTCACTTCGTGTCGTGTGTGTTTGTTTTGTTTGTGGATGCCCGTGGATTGTATACGAAGACTAAGTTATGCCGTCGCCCGTAGGACGTAGATTAGTCCAAATCCGTATTTACTTAGATTTGGGTTTGGTGGTTTTAGTTTAAGGATACGTTAGCCATATTGAGGCTAAGATCAACTTAAACGTTCGTTAAGGATACGTTAGTCCGATTTGAGACTAAGATCGACTTAACGGGATCGTTTAGATCCGACAAAAGAGCATTTGGGAGCTCTATTGTTTAGTTTAATGACGTTGCGGTCAATATTCCAGTTTAAGGACATGGTGGTCCATGTTTAGTTTAAGGACGCTTGAGTCCGTGGGTTTAAGGACCCCACAGTCCGTGTTTTAGTTTAAGGACGCATAAGTCCACGGGTTTAAGGATCCCACAATCCGTCTTTTGGTTTAAGGACGCTTAAGTCCATGAGTTTAAGGACCCCACAGTCCGTGTTGATGTGTTGTTGTCGGGACCCGTCACCTTTCTGACGTCGTTGAAGGATTACAACGATAGGAGTCAAAGGAGTTCGGAGATGTACCCTCGAACCGGATGTAAATTGATTTAGGAGAACAGCTGTGCTCAGTCAATTTAATTTGAGAACTTACGGCCATGATTGGGCTAAGTCCAGTTGAAAAAAAGTTCAACACTTTTATTTGTTTTTATTTTTGTTTGGGCTCTGCCCATAAAGGATGCAGAGCATCAATTTGTTTTGGGCTCTGCTCATTTTATAAATGATGCAGAGCACCAATTTTACTTGGGCTCCGCCCTTTTATTAAAAGATGCAGAGAATCAATTTTACCTGGGCTCTGCCCATTTATTGCTTTGCAATTTATTTTGGCCTACTAGGTCTTTTTTATTTGGGCCTGGCCCATTAATCAAAAGAAATGCATTGCATTTATCAGGCGCTTTGCGCCAATCAAAAAGCGCAAGCGCTTGTGGTGATGACACGTGTCATGCAAGCGCAGTGCGCTACACCAGTGCGCTGCGCTTACGCTGCTGACACGTGGCGCGCTGTGGTGAGTTGCGCCGGTTTCAAAGAGCAAGGCTCTATTTCAAAAGCGCATAGCGCAAATGGTTCAGATACTGACACGTGGCGCTTTCTGGTGGCTTGCGCCAACCCAAGAGCGCAACAGTGCATATTTACAAGTGCAAGGCACTATTAACCTAAGAATCTTTTAGATTCCAGAACCAATGGTTCATAAAAGAAGTGCAAAGCACTTTTTGTTTTCTTGATCTAATTTAGATCAAAGAAAACAAGTTCCTCTTGTTTTTCTTATTTCAGAGAACCAGAGGTTCATAAAAAGTGCAAAGCACTATTTTTATTTGTTTTTTTATTGAAGATCATTGATCTTGTTCTTAGATCAATGATCTATTAGAAGAAATTCTTCTATCTTAAAGGTTTTTACCTTTTTCTTCTTGAAATTCCTTCAGAGTTCTCTCTGTTTGAATTTCTTGATTTTTCACCATGTTCATGATTTGATTTGAGGTCTAGGGGCCTTTATATAGTGCCCATAAATTTGTTAAAGAGATCTTCCTCTGAGTGACACCGTTGGATCTTTGATTCAAGGGCTTCTGTTTTACAGAAGGCAATCTTCTTGTTTTAACAAGAACAGAAAAATCTTACTCGAATTTAATTCTGTTTGGCGCAAATGCCCCAGCGCGTGACACGTGTCGCGCAGCGCACGGCGCAGTGCAACTGCGCTGACACGTGTCGCGCAGCGCAACTGCGCTGACACGTGTCGCGCAGCGCACGGCGCAACGCATCTGCGCTTGCGCATCTGCGCTGACACGTGTCGCGCAGCGCAGCGCTTGCGCAACTGAAGCGTTGCTTCCTTTAATTTTGTTTTAAAATAGAGCTTTGCTCTTATTGGGCGCACTGCCGTGGGCGCTGCGCTGACGTGTCAGCTTTTGACACGTGGCGCGTTGCGCGCAGCGCACAGAATACGAAGCGTTGCTTCATTTATTAGAATTTAAATTTTCAAAGTAGAGCTTTGCTCTGATTGGGGGAATCAGAAGCGTTGCTTCATTTCCCGTCTTGGAATTTGAACAGAGCCTTGCTCTGATTGGGGTAAACACGAGTGCGACGTGGGGAAGAAGGAAAAGAAGAAGGTGGGGGACGAAGAGAAGCGGGTCGGGTTGTAGGGGCTGGGCCGGGGTTTCTTGGGCTGAGATAAAAGAAATTGGATAAGGGAGGGGGAAGGAAAGGTGGGCTGGGCTTGGGAGAGGGACTCAGAGTTTGGGCTGAGGAAGAATTAGGGAAAAATAGTAAATAAAGGTTGGGGTTTGGGTAGGTTTAAATGTTAAGGTTTTAAAATAAAATAATTATAAATATAAATAAACAGATTTTGTAATCAACACTTTATAAAAATACGGATATTGGTGTACAAAAGAACTGGGTATTACACCTGCCAAGGATGAACCAAGCAGTGAAGCTGCTCGGTTGCCTCTTAATGAGGGCTTAGATCCCTGGCGTTGTGGGGTAGGCGAGCTATCGGCCAGGGATAGCCGAGCAGGGTAGCTGCTGGGTTGCCTATTCGTGAGGGATTTGGGAAGATGGACAGCCGTGAGTGACACGTGCCACGAACGCGTGGAGGAGGCAAAGCGCCAGAGCCGCGTCGTTTCGATTTCGCATCAAGCGGCGCGATGTCTCCCGCATGGCGGCACAGTTGTGGGCAACCGTTGAACTCCGGGAGCGTTGTGGGCTATAAAATGGAGAGATTGTTGATGACTCCTTTCCTCACACCCAAAACGCAAGAATGGAGGACTTCCTTTTCACCATCCCCGATATCATAAGCTTCGAGGACGTGTATCTCTACGATCAGTACTGCACTGATGACACGGTGCAGTTGGTGATAGGCCGGATCGAGGATCATTTCGGTCGATTGCACCCCCGGCGCACCTCCCTACTTCAGGTGTTGATGTACTCCAACTAGAGGGCGTCGTCGGGGCTCTACAACCCCTTATCTGAGCAGCTGAAAGACGAGGCCATTGGTAAGCTGAGGTCTCTGAGGTGTTTCGGCCTGATCTCTGCGAGACAGCTAAATCGCTCGGAGGCGCTCGTCCTTGAGTGCTGCCACTTGAGGCTCGATGTCGATGCTAGCGGGGGTTATCGAAAGGAGAGGTTAGACGCCGCGAGGGCTCGGCTGGCGGAAATATCCTCAGAGTACCACGAATAGTGCTCTCTGTACCCCATTCTCCCTGTAACATTTTGAAATATTTTAGATAACGAATTATTTTATTTATTTAATTAAAACATTTATTTTACTGTGTTTGTAATTAAAAGGTCTTTTAAAAGGTGGTAGAATAGATTAGTAAAGAAATAGTTTGTTTTTACAATAAGAAGTGTCATGAAGGGATTTTGTGAAAAGTTTAGTTAATTATGGAAATTGGAATTTTATGAGGGTTTATGTATAAAAAGGGATAGGACCTGGTTAAGGTTAATTTAAATCCTTGGTGTATCATAACACCATGAAGACACCTCCTTCTTGCATATACATTTCATGCACACACCTCACCTTTTGTATGAAAACCCCACCATTTTCCTTGCTATACCTCCTACTTGCATGAAATGCACACCCCTTAATCATGATGACACCTCCTCCTAATATCATCATTTGCATCTTTATCTTTTCTAAAGATTTCTTCAGCTGAAACATTAGGTTTAGAACAAGAATTAGTTGCACCTCTATTTCCATTGAGAGCTAAAGAAGAAAAGTGAAGCTAAGTACTAAGGTTTATCACCACCACCATCAAGCTAGGATGGATTGAGCTTGTACATTTTGAAGGAAACTTTCAGTTGATCTTCTAGATTGGTATAATTTTCCACTCTGTAGTTCTTTTAATTTAATTCTGTTTTAGTACAGGAGTAGGATATCGGGAATATCGTATTTAGATGATTTAGTCTCTGTTGTAAATCTGCTATAGTCTAGATGATTTATAACAAAATCAAACAGTACCTTAGCCTTAATTATTGGACCTAGAATGCACACCAGAAAAACGAGCCCATTCCTTGATCACTCGACCGGCGACATCTGCCCATTTTCCGATCTCGCCGGATATCCTAGGGATTGGGGTGTTGAGTTTTTCAGGGTATCTCTCTGTTTATATTTTGGATTGTTTGGTATTGTTGGTTTTGTTAGTTATCCAGTATATAAAATTTAGAAGCTAATATCAGTATATATATGTGCAGTATAGGAAAATGGTTAGTTTTGTGATATTTAGCCTACTGAATTTGAATCTGGAACCACTATCTGTAATCACTAGAAAAACTAGAAAGACCAAAACCATAATGAGACAACTAGAGAACTTCACTCAAAACACGAGCCCCAAACTCCCTAGTCCATCTGGTGACATACCCATAAAATCCGGCGACGCCGGCCCCTTGTGTCATTTTGTGTTGGTTTTTCTTCTGTGGCCTATTTTGGGTAGATTATGGTCTCTAGTATTGTTTGTGTTATCTAAATATTTATACAGTAAAATCTGGGAACGTTTTAGTAATGGTTTTATCAAATTTCAGATATTTACGATTCGGAGTTTTCGTATTTTTATACTGCAGCTGATCCGTTAACGTTTATACGTTAACGATAGATTTATATGGTCATTTTTGGTTTAGGTATACTATAGGTTCTAACCTATGGATACCTATCTCATTTTTGTAATTTCGATATAATGTTTACACCAATATTTCATAAATACGATTATATGTACGATTTCGAGGATTTCCAAGATGAAGTTAGCGGATATAGCAGCGTGGATTTCAGCAAGCTTAACAAGTTGGTGAGTAGATTTATATCTACGGGAGAAGTCGGGTGGATGGCGTATAGCACCCCCGCAACCTTATAAATAAAATAGTATGATATCTAGTTAGATATTAATATTATTGATAGTATGTCCTTCAATTACATATAGTTTCATACATAGCCTTAATGACATACGTACGGGACGTGAGATCCGTATGATAAGGAAATGGTTTGATGAATTTGTACGAGGAATCATGCCGTACTTGAAATGATACAGATACAGTGAGACAATGAGGTATTATACAAGAGATTATATATATTGGAAATGATGAGATTCGTATGCCGAATAACAACCAAGTTTTCCTTTAGACTCGTAGAGTTAGATTATATTCCGTTTTAGGATGTACTACTTGTGTGAGCTATATTCTTTTAAAAATTACGATTCGTTTCTCTTTTAAAATGATAAAATACAAGGATGCGATGTCCACTTCCAAAACGAATATCTATTTTAAACTAAGGCAGCTTCCTTATTTCAAACCCAACGTATCGTTCCATTTCTAAAGATAATGGTATAGCTCATAGCAAGTAATTACAATTAATAGTTACACTTAGATTGCTTTACATGTTTGTGTTATACTATTGATGTATACGTTTCCGCGATACGAACACTCTGATAGAACACTGCACAATTACCAATGAGTATCATGTTACACGAGCACATACGTATATGTTACGCCCCACCTCATTAGTACTGCCATATCACTGTAGAACTGTTATACTCCGTAATATGTATGTAGATGTTGATATTACACCTTTAGAACACTTACATAAATACTAATGATTGCCATGCGGCACGAGCACAGACGCGTATGTTACACTACACATCATTGGTATTGCCATGGCACAGTGGAATTGATAAGTTTATCTGCTTGTATGATTTATTTACGCACTTTACCTTATTATCTGTTAAGCATTGTGAATACCAGTATTATGAATATTATATTTGTTTTTATGAGTTTTCTGGACGTTTTTACTTTTGATGATATATATCAGTGGTATGGGACGCTGATATGTGTGTGTGTGTGTGTGTGTGTAATATCATCAGGATAATCTAGGCAAATATTCTCTTTCTTTACTTGATGTTTTCTGAAGATGATGATTTAACGTCCACCATGAGTTTTATATTTTCTGGTTATTTTAATCTGAACCGAGATGGGGGGTTATACGGTTTTGGACTTGTTACTTATCCGGACTGAGGTGGGGGGTTATACAGTCGGATACATGGTGGACCCGGTTCGAGGCCGAGGGGCAGGATAGTCGCATTATAGGCGGGGAGCCTAACGAGGATACTCGATACCGGAGATAGAGATGAGTACGGTAGATATCTCGGAGATACTGATCGGGGTTCGATTGGACACGGTTGATATTTAGGGAATACTGACCGGGGTCAGGGATATCGGGTGGCGATCATCTGTTGAGATGGTGTCGACGGTATCTGCATTTACGTGTCGATGCTGGACACGAGAGATTTCTGATTTCGATGTCGATGCTGGACATCCATATATATATTGATATGATTGTTATCATGAGGTATACAGTTAGATTTCATTTATTGGATTCGACTAGGACTGATCTGGGGGACAGTACACACACACACACACACACACACATATATATATATATATATATTCTACTTGGGATTGCATGACAGTTAGTGTTGCATTATAATACACATGCATATCATATTATATTAGTACAGATCATAGTAGTATTATACTTATGACCTAGGTATCGTCGTACATTTCGATTTCTACCTTTAGATGTACTTTTATTCACCGAGTTAGCAACTCATCCCCGTTGTGCCACAGTTTCTTACAGGTTTTACCGTTTGGATTATCAGCGGCATGGGCACACATTCTTTTCGGTGATTGATTAGTAAGTGGGTTATTATTGTATCGTACTCACTCTTGATTAGTCATATATTCTTATATCTAGTGGAAACTCCATCAACTTAAAAAAGGTATATTGTGGACTTAGAAACGAGACTTAGAATTTGTGAGGTCGCACTTATTAGAGTCGACTTCTGATATAGATTGTTTGGCTGCTCCGTCGTTTGGACGTGAAAGCTAGCTCCCGTTGGGATGCTATTTTATAGTTGTAGTTGTATCGGGTTTTTATGTAAAATTTTCAAAGGAGGTGCTGTTAAATTTTAAAACGTCATAGACGCTTTTTGTAACAACCCTAAATTTCCTATACAATTTTTTTCAAAATATTTTTTTCAAAATCCAGAAAGGGGTATTTTAGCCTGAGCACAAGATATATGTAAGTTAAAAAACTGTAACAACTCCATTTTTGGTGTACAAAAATTTGCTTTAAAATTAATGCATACTTGGGATATTTACATTTACTGTTATTACTTTAAGTAATAAATTAGCTCCATAATTACAAGAAGGACCTTGTAGCTCATTGGTAATACCTTGCATTGCTGAACCAAGCCACCAGAGTTCAAATCCTATGCCCCACATTAGTTTTAATATTTATTTTGTTTTAAATTTTATAGAAGCCCAACAGTCAACACGTGATAACTCCAGATTTTCCCACTACACCCACAAAACTGAAAGTACCAGTGACTACCTCCGGCGACCTGGTTGAAATATCTTCTTGGATTGTGTATTGGTTTTTTAGAAAATAGAATTTAGAAATCACAACCAAAAATATTTTGACCGCAATTAATAACGGTGTCGGATGTAGCGCGTTAGTAAGTGCGGATCGTCCACAGGAAAAGTGTAATCCGTTCAATTTCCGAATTAGATGAGTTGAAAATTTAATGAAAAGAAAAGAAAACAATTCATGATTTGCATTTGAAGATCAAGAAATAAGAAAAATCTAGATCTAGAAAAGACATTAAAGACAAGAATTGAGATGTGTGATAATTTCCAACCAACAATCAAGATTAAAAGTATGGCTCGTAGGAGTAGATCGGATCTATAGATGTGATGAGATCTAATGATTACTCATTCTTATCCTTTAACGAATTGATACTAGATCGATGCTAATTCATCGAGGGTTAAGGATCTTGCGAGGAAATTAGGGATTCCGCAACTCATCCTTTGTCCTTTCGATGGATCGCATTCAAATTCTAGCTTCTAATTAATCAAATGGTCAATAGTTGTTCCCTAGTTTCGAGTGAACACGATCAAGAAAGCATCATCTCGAAACTAGGTCATTAATCATTTGATTCACTAGAATTTCCAAACATTATAGAATTTAAGAATTGTAAAAATATCTAAATCATCATCATCTAAAGATCGTCACAACTCCTACACGAGCGGAGATTACTCAAATATCATGATCACAAACACAATCACAAATTGAGATCTAATCATTATGCTTGAATTAAAAGATAAGCAAGAATATAGAAAATTCACCTTTATTTATCGACAAATTTCGTTACAACTCTCTTGAATTTACAAAAGGAAGGAACTAGATCGTCGATTTCGGCTTCGCTCGGCTCCTTGAGTCGCGGATCGGCGTGGATCTCTTGCTCCGTTGGAATCCGGCGTCGCTTCTAAAGGTTGAAGGCACTCTTGCTTGAATTGCTCTCGGGATCTTGATCTTGATTTTGAATTGGGGTTGAATTTGAGGCACAAGTTTTTGTCACTAAACTTGTGGGTTGAAGATGGTGGTGATTCTTGAACCCTTTGCACCCTAGATCTAGGCTCTCTTATATAGGCCTCCAACTTTTAGATCTAGGATTGAAATTTGAATTCCCTCCACAAGTTAGTTAACCAAAAGATTTAAATTTCCCTCCAAAAAGTTAGTTAAGCCCAAAATTTGAATTTCCCTCCAAGAGTTTGTTAAGCCGAGCCTTCTAGATGTGCCACGTGGAGCTTCTGGGGTCTTCTGGAAGCTTTGGCCGTTAGGGGGGACACGTGGAAGAAATCTGGAGCTGTGATCTCATCAAATCACCGCAGATCCGCGGCTCCAAGGGGGTTTAGGCCGCGGATCCGCGGCCCTTTAGTGGACTTGGAGCTTCATTTTCCTGGTGTGATCTTGGGCTGTCATATGGGCCTTTTTCTGATATTTTAATTTCTATTTGGCCTTCTGTATCACTACCAGATCTTCAGCCTTTGAGTTGGCGTATCGTTTATCAGATCTTTTCCCAATTTTGGGCTCTGCTTTTGTGATTTCCTGCATTAGACCCCAGACAAGAGTTGCGCAATACAAGGATGATGCGATGCCATGAAAAACCACACAATTTCCCTAAAAGTGCCGGTTTTAGTATACAGTACAAGTAATCCAGTATTTTACACGTGTTTTGCTAATATGTGTGATATGACTACCGGATACCTTTACTTGACTGCAAAAGGTAGGGAAATTGCTGTGTTAGAAATGCAGTATTTTCGACTGATCAAATTCCCCGAAACTTATTTTCGATATTCTCGATCGAACTGTTTTATTAAAACGAGAAGGAGAAAATAAAGAAAGAGAAAAGCACACTTTCGTAGGCAACACGATTGCACTGAGCACGTGCAACAAGCCTTTAAACCTCTAGATGTCCCTGGTAGGAGGAGTGTTGTCTCCTGAGGGTTTTCAGCGGATTGCACCCACAAAATCCAATAATAAAAGAAAGATCATAAATATTACATTTAAAGACAAGAATTGTAAAAGAAAAGCATTGAAAATTAGGGTTTCCAACTAAGCTAGCTTTTCGGTTGTCATGAGCCCTATCTTAATGGTCATGAAAAGATGTCAGAAATCACGTCCTCCCTCAATAAAACATCATCTTATTCTTCATTCCTAGCTTTCTTCCAAACATCGATCATATCACCCTGCGTGTGTGTAAAGGACATCCCTACACCCGGAGAATTCAATTCAAGCTATTATGCTCTTGTCCATCAGCCTCAGTACTTTTTTGATTAATGAATATTTAGACGAATTTGCTCACACACTTTCATGCGACCGTTAATACTTCTTGAGGTACTAACCGACCGATTACTCATGTGTTTACTTATTTGGTGTATTTTCCTCGTCTTGCACCACCTTAGACATAGCAGTGACTCCCAGACCAGTTGGCCTTAGGGCACTAGGTGAAGAGGCACCCTCGCTATATATTTTTTATTGCCCTCGGTGATAACAAAACCAGTGTTCATTTTTCTCACCACTTTATATATTTTTTTTATTCACTTTTTTTCTTTTTATTTCCTTCATACATCGGCTTTAAGACAAGAGCATTTCAAGGTATCCTCTACTATCCCGGGCTTTAAGACGTGTGTAAATGTGAATAGCACGGTATCAACGTTCAAAATGTTTGGCTTACAGAATAGAAACTATTTTTCAGACTTATTTTTATCCTCAGATTAGTGACTTCCTCCATCTTACTAACCCTTGGGACAACGGCTCATAACTACTTATTACTAGTTCGTATAAGAAAACTTCTAATTTTCTTGGTTTTCTTAAATTTTTCTAATCTCATGGATATAATTGTTCACTATCTAATCTTTCATTATCATAAATATTAAATATTTTTATATAAAAAAAATTTTATGAGTTTTGAAAATTTTCGAATTTTTATAGGTTTTGAAAAATTATTTACAAAAAATATTTACACAAAAGTTTTTATGGGTTTTGAAAATTTTTAAATTTTTATGATTTTTTAAAGAAATGTTTTGTGCTTATGCAAATGATATGCACATGATGCAAAACTAAGCACAAACCTCCCCCAAACTTGTTTTCAACAGTGTCCTCACTGTTGCCAACTGCTATATCCACAAAACCTGTAAGCCTGGGAGGAATTTATTAGTGGGGGCAAAATATATAAGTGAAGATCCTCCCCCAAACTTTTTTTTTCACTCAAAATTTTTCTTTCCAGAAAAAAAATGTCCCCCCCAAACTTGAGTTATGCAATGTTAATCTTTTGAAAATCACATGAGGGGGTCAAAAATCAGTGGTCGATGCCAAGCTTTGCAAAGACCGACAATCAACACCAACCATTCGAAGATTTTATCAATGCAGTGCTCGGGTTGGTGGAAGAAGAAGTGGGGAAAGGGTAAGTGGTGGAACAGAATATGTGTGCGTCTCATTTTGGAGAGACGATGCAGTGAATGTGATGGATTGCTCGCATTCTTTTTACAATTCAGAAGAAGGGGTGGAGGTTCAATTTCAATGATTGGGACATGATTCATCTCAACACCCGTGTTATTCAGAAATGCGAGTTCATCAGCGAAGATCTCCTCAAAAGTTTCATTAATACCCCGAAGAATAATGTCATCACAAAGTGCGGGGTGATCTTCAGACTCTAAGAACGGTTCAATATCAGTGTTAATTGTTGACCCGGACATCTCGGTGGAAGAGTCCGTATGTGTATGATACATAGTTGGGTCAAACAATAACGTATGAAAAGAGTCAAGATCGGTATCAGGAGGATCATCAAATTCGCTGCTGTCGACATCCATTAAGTCGACAGAACAGACCTAAGCAGTAGGTTCGGAGGGTACACTTCCCAACTTGTAAATGTTCAGCTCTATTGACCTATTCCCGAAGGATAGGGTCATAGAGCCATTACGACAGTTGATGATAGCGTTGGAAGTGGCCAAAAAGGGGCGACATAAAATCACCGGAATTTGATTCCGGGGGTTCGCTACAGGCTGTGTATCAAGTACAATAAAATCCACAGGGAATACGAATTCCCCGATTTTTATTAACACATCCTCCAGTTCACCCCTAGGTATGGTGATTGATCGGTCAGCCATCTGGAGAGTGCAATGGGCTGGTTTCAACTCTCCGATCCCTAGTTGCTCATAGACTGAGAAAGGAAGCAGGTTAACACTTGCGCCAAGGTCTAAAAGAGCACGATTGATGTGTTTATCCCCAATAGAAATCGATATCGTAGGACATCCTGGGTCCTTACGTTTCTTTGGTAGCGGAGGGATAAAAGCAGTGCTAATGCTATTGGACATGAAGACCTTCTTTGGCACTTGAGTCTTCCTCTTCCTAGTGCACAAGTCCTTAAGAATTTTCGCATAAGCGGGGACTTGTTGAATCGCATCTAGGAGAGGAATGTTGATGTTAACTTGCTTAAACATGTCCATAATCTTCTCCATATGTGGACTCGATGTGTTAGCCCTTAACCGATTCGGGTAACGTGCTTTAGCAATGAGCGCTGGGTCCATCATAGGAGAAGGAAGTGGGGGTAGACGTGATCCCAGAGGAGGAATGGGGATCGTCTGTGGAGGGATAGAAGAGGTGGGCTGAGGTGTCGAACCTAGTGGGAAGTGGAGAATAGGCTCGTGAGAAGGCGGTGGGATAGAAGAACAAGAATCAGAAGCAGAAGTGTGTGTGTGAGAAAAGGTCTCAGCCGGGGTGTTGATAGGATTCTCAATATCATCAACTTCTTCCCCAACATGGTTATCCAGCACTCTCCTAGATCTCAACGTGGTGATTGCATTCACATGATGTGAATAGCCAGGATTGGGTAAAGGTTGAGCTGGGAGTTTCCCTTTCTCTCTTGCACTCATTTCGGCCTTAAGTCGTGCAATCTCAGCTTCCATCGTTTTGATACTCTCAGCTTGGGATGCTGAGTTTTTCTTTATCTCACCAACAGAAGACCTAACCTCGGCCGACACTTCCATAAAATTTGACAGGAGTGATTTCATGGTTTGAGAGACTTGAGAGAACTCGTCAGAACAAGTCGATTGCATAGGATTAGAAGGTGCAGGAGGGTGGACCTGGTTTTGGAAATTTTGTGACTGGTAGGGGTGCTGGGTGAGTTGAAGTGGTTGCTGTTGTGGTGGAGGGACCCGTTGGAATTGATTAGGGTTTGGAACCGTGTTTTGGGATTGGTTCCAAGCAAAATTCGGGTGATTCCTCTAACCCTGATTATATGTGGAAGAAAAGGGGTCGTTTCCAGGTCTTTAAAATACGGCATTGGTATGCTCGAGACCTCGAAACTGAGAGTTTAATGGACATTCTTCCGTCAAGTGAGAAGGATCAGAGCAGCACCCACAAACAGTTTTGGGGAGCGACATTGGGTTTAGGGAGGCTGCTAAGAATTTGTGTTCCATGGCGTCGAGCTTCTTTTGCATTGCTGTCATCTCAGCTCGAACACCTATGGACACGTCTATTTGGTGTACGCCACCCTTACTCGATGGCTGGGTTTCAGTCTCCCACTGTAGTGACTTTTCAGCGAACTCTTCTAAAAATATCCATGCTTCCCTATCATCCTTGGTCATAAAGGTGCCTTGACACATGTTTTCAAGGTTTTGTTTAGTGGTAGGGTTACTGCCCTCATATATGATTCGGCAAAGTTCCCATCTCAGGATGCCGTGATGTGGGCATTGAACCAAAAGATCCTTGAATCGTTCAAAGCATTTAGAGAATGGTTCTGCCGGAAGCTGGGAGAATTGATATAGTTCGCTACGGATTCGAGCTGTCTTTTGCATAGGGTAGAATTTCTTAAGGAATGCCGCAACGAATTCTTCGCAATTCGTTATGGAATGTGCGATGGTGTTATATAGCCACTTCTCGGCTAAATCGCACAAGGTAAATGGAAGAAGTCGTAGACGCATGGCATCCACAGAAAGTTGTGATGTACCCATCATTGCGCATACGTTTTCAAATTTGGTAATAAAAACGTACGCGTCTTCAGTCTCGAGACCGTGGAATTTAGGTAAAAGGTTGATGTACTGGGGCTTAATCTCAAAGTTATCCCCGTTGGCTGGTGGATTGGATAAGCAGGTCGAGAGAGGACCTCGCAAAGGATAGCACCTCTCTTGGAGAGAGATGCGGGGAGGATTCTGCGCACCAACGGACGGCGGCAGAGTAGCGGTAAAGAGGTTTGATGGAGACTGATCCATCGGTGTGGGTGTGGTGGTGGGTAAAAGAAAGGTAAATGGAGAAATACCGACTTCGGAGTCGATCGAGGGGACGCGGACAAGTCGGGCACTAGAATCCCGTGTCCAGCCTATCTTGTACTAAAAGGGGTTAGTACAAGTGGCAGCGTGATTTATAATTAGGGGAAATGAAATGAATGCGGTGTTTGTTTTGAAAAATGATACGGATTTTGAAAAGATGATGCGATCACAACAAATGCAACAAGCAATCCTAAAATCTATGGTCACCTAGGTCAAAGCTCTAGACCGCTCCTAACTGCCAAAAGACAAGTCGCAGGATCAATCCTCCACTGCCTCTTTGTCCCCCTGTGGTCAGGTAAGTGGGAAGGTACTCCACTACGTAAGTAGTGGGCCTAATTAATAACCACTAGCCTTCAACACACTTGCCTTAGACACCATAAGAAAACGCGGATAAGCAATGAATTACCCACGGCCTTCTTCTGTCTTAAGTGAGCGCGACGGTCCTTAGAGTCATCTCTAGATATTTTTTAATTAATGAGGGTAATGCGGATGCAGGTTTGTGATTTTTGGGGCCTAGGAAGGGTAATGAACTCCCCACCTAATCTGGATTTAGCCGTGCCCCTTAATGTCCGTATTAATTATGCAAACAACCACAAAATCAAAAACAAGCACAATTTATTTTGCTTTTTGCGGCGCTGCGATTTTTGCAAAGAAGCCTGCAACAAATTGTTAATTGGAGCAGATTTTAGGAAGGAGATAAGAAAGTTAGAGGTTACCAGATAAAAATTATACAGAGATCCCCTAGAACCGCCGCGATTCCGCCGCGGTTAGCCCCTAATGCCGCGGTTCCGTCGCACCTTGAGCTCCTCTCTGCACTGAAAAATTTGGTACTGCTCCTGTTCAGCTCCTGAGCTCTCTGGAATTCTCCAAATAATTTTCCAATTTCACAGCAAGCTCCAGATTTCCTCGCACAAATCACAACAACACGTATTAGTGTTTGCGCAAGTTTTGATCTAAAAGAATATGGATGGAATAAAGTTTTCAACTCAAATTTCAAAAATAGAACAAATAGCACACGATCCCCGGCAACGGCGCCATTTGATTGAAATATCTTCTTGGATTGTGTATTGGTTTTTTAGAAAATAGAATTTAGAAATCACAACCAAAAATATTTTGACCGCAATCAATAACGGTGTCGGATGTAGCGCGTTAGTAAGTGCGGATCGTACACAGGGAAAGTGTAATCCGTTCAATTTCCGAATTAGATGAGTTAAAAATTTAATGAAAAGAAAAGAAAACAATTCATGATTTGCATTTGAAGATCAAGAAATAAGAAAAATCTAGATCTAGAAAAGACATTAAAGACAAGAATTGAGATGTGTGATAATTTCCAACAAACAATCAAGATTAGAAGTATGGCTCGTAGGAGTAGATCGGATCTATAGATGTGATGAGATCTAATGATTACTCATTCTTATCCTTTAACGAATTGATACTAGATCGATGCTAATTCATCGAGGGTTAAGGATCTTGCGAGGAAATTAGAGATTCCGTAACTCATCCTCTGTCCTTTCGATGGATCGCATTCAAATTCTAGCTTCTAATTAATCAAATGGTCAATAGTTGTTCCCTAGTTTCGAGTGAACACGATCAAGAAAGCATCATCTCGAAACTAGGTCATTAATCATTTGATTCACTAGAATTTCCAAACATTATAGGATTTAAGAATTGTAAAAATATCTAAATCATCATCATCTAAAGATCGTCACAACTCCTACACGAGCGGAGATTACTCAAACATCATGATCACAAACACAATCACAAATTGAGATCTAATCATTATGCTTGAATTAAAAGATAAGCAAGAATATAGAAAATTCACCTTTATTTATCGACAAATTTCGTTACAACTCTCTTGAATTTACAAAAGGAAGGAACTAGATCGTCGATTTCGGCTTCGCTCGGCTCCTTGAGTCGCGGATCGGCGTGGATCTCTTGCTCCGTTGGAATCCGGCGTCGCTTCTAAAGGTTGAAGGCACTCTTGCTTGAATTGCTCTCGGGATCTTGATCTTGATTTTGAATTGGGGTTGAATTTGAGGCACAAGTTTTTGTCACTAAACTTGTGGGTTGAAGATGGTGGTGATTCTTGAACCCTTTGCACCCTAGATTTAGGCTCTCTTATATAGGCCTCCAACTTTTAGATCTAGGATTGAAATTTGAATTCCCTCCACAAGTTAGTTAACCAAAAGATTTAACTTTTCCTCCAAAAAGTTAGTTAAGCCCAAAATTTGAATTTCCCTTCAAGAGTTTGTTAAGCCGAGCCTTCTAGATGTGCCACATGGAGCTTCTGGGGTCTTCTGGAAGCTTTGGCCGTTAGGGGGGACACGTGGAAGAAATCTGGAGCTGTGATATCATCAAATCACCGCGGATCCGCGGCTCCAAGGGGGTTTGGGCCGCGGATCCGCGGCCCTTTAGTGAACTTGGAGCTTCATTTTCCTGGTGTGATCTTGGGCTGTCATATGGGCCTTTTTCTGATATTTTAATTTCTATTTGGCCTTCTGTATCACTACCAGATCTTCAGCCTTTGAGTTGGCGTATCATTTATCAGATCTTTTCCCAATTTTGGGCTCTGCTTCTGTGATTTCCTGCATTAGACCCCAGACAAGAGTTGCGCAATACAAGGATGATGCGATGCCATGAAAAACCACACAATTTCCCTAAAAGTGCCGGTTTTAGTATACAGTACAAGTAATCCAGTATTTTACACGTGTTTTACTAATATGTGCGATATGACTACCGGATACCTTTACTTGACTGCAAAAAGTAGGGAAATTGCTGTGTTAGAAATGCAGTATTTTCGACTGATCACGACCCCCCACCTTCCGAGCCCTCGACTCGGCCGGTCGGCCGAGTCGTCAACTACAAATTGGTGCATCTTCACATGCCCTACCCCCCCTGCATACTTTAAATCTGCAGACCACTTCCAGAGAGCTCATTATACCCTATTTACTCCAATTTTTAATGATTTTTAATACATTATACAATTTTTTAAATTAAAACCCTACATCTATCCTAACCCTAGCCTAACCCTATAAATACCACCCCTATCTTCTACCCTCTCACCCCAAACTCTGAGCCAACTCTCTAGAATTCTCAAGAAAACCTTGTGTGCAATCGAAGTGAGCGAAAGGCGAAGCTCTGGCAAATTCTTCGGCGGATTTTCCGGCAACGTCCGTAGGAACTCCAGGCGACGAAACGACGCACCGCCGACTCCTTCCGAACCATCTCCCTCTTCTAGTTGTCCAAAACCGGTAAGTCCCATTTCTATCTTCCTTTTCTATTCTAAAAATACGGATTTATAAAACCCGACGGAATCGGAATAAATCCGATTTCCGATTCGGTTTTCTCTATAAAACTTCACTTTTCTTTAATACAATTATGCTAAAACCAATTCATGTTGACTATTAAACACTAACTAATCATATTGAACAAGTTTCATATCAAAAGTAATTACTATTTTCATTTTACTGTATTTCTTTCATTAAAATACCATATAGTTTCATTTCTACATTTAAACCATCAAAACCCTTGCTATGCCTTCAAGTAGATCACGAGGTAATGACCTACCTCCTCACACACTCATATGCAACATAGAACAATACTCTTGGGAACATAGAATACGGGAAAGCGACACATTTTCATTTAAATACCATTTACTTAATAAAACCGTTTTCTAAAGTATTTAGTATTTATACAAATCTTTGCAAAGTTCCGCTACAACCCATTTTGGGGAACCCGTTTGGGATGGTGCGGATTATCGCACATTCTCAGGCTTTGTAGTGCGAGATTCAGACCTCCGCAAGGAGTATTCGGTCTCGAAAGATTTAAAATACGACATCTTAAGAAAATGAGATTTTTAGAATATAAAATATATATTAAAATTATATTTGTATAAATATATGTATATTTATCATTAAAATACCCATTTTGTTATGATATAAATATTCCACTTTTTTCTAAAAATCACAAGAATCAATTTTACACTAAAATACCATGAATTCCATACAAAACCAATATTACAAATAAATACCATTTATTATGAAATTACGATATTTCCACTAGAAATATCACAATATAAAATATACATTCATTACAACTCTAAAGACGATTAATAAATACTTAGGGTGTATTTTGAAAAGTATATGAAAGTATTTTTACATAAAAACCCCCTCAAGTTCTATAATTTACCCTAAGGACCCTAGTAAATATAGGTTTAAGCGGGACCAATCTCTTGAGCCTCGGAGAGCCGGAGAAGTGGGTGCTTGCCTATTTAAGGTAGAAAACTTAACAACGGTGTTATCAATACGGTAATCGTCTTTGAAAAAGACACAAATCCTGCCGCCCATGTGCAGCGGTTACCGATAACATCAAAACAATCAGGACTTCAATTTACTTCTCTAATTGTCTGACTCATATTGAGTCTCATTATAATCTGACTTGAATATGATTCAAGTACAATCTACAATCTTCAATATTACAATTCAATATGAATCCATGAATCCAATTATCAATTTATACAACCTGACTGAACCGAACCATGGATATATATTCCATTTATATGGTTCTCCAGTTATTCCATTTACATGATTCTACGGTTACATCCGTATACTGATATCATGGTTTCGGTCAGTCATCCAATTATACAATCAATACAATTTACAATACAAACAATACAAACAAGACATCTCGAGGTTTAAGGGGTAGATTGGTACGGAAGGTGTTAAAAGTGGCACGAGACAGTAAGATTAAGACAGCTAACCTATATTCCATTGCTGTTGTACTGTGGCTTAACGGTTCCTTGTACATTCCGTTTGCCCTGGTCTCTAGTATATAGAGACCCCTCTCGTATACACTGGCATCCTTCTGTACCAAGCTACAAACAACAGCGGTAACACAATATTATAACAATATAATACAACTTTAAAAGCTATCTTCTCATTCTGTCTATTCTATTCTTCCTTATCTTTGGGGCTTACCGAGCGATCTGTTCGCTGACGACATTCTCTTTCTTCTTTGAATGTCGTCAGGTGATCTGGACACGTCAGAGATCGAGCCCACTGCTGAAGACTTGGACCATTTCAGTGAAGACCCCGAGCTCTAGTTCATTGTACACTTTCCATTCAGTACTTTTCATTTCTGTTATGCCATTGTTTAGGCATTACTTTATTTCAGTTGTATTTACTTTCCATGTATTGTACAGAAAGAATGTGAATAAATAAAGTTGTTGTTCAATTATATTTTGTCTCTTGTGCATTTACATTTATATTACTTAGATATGCTTAGCATATTTACTTCACAGTAAATACGTAGCGGCCTTGTCGCGTCCCCTTCGCCGTATACCGGGAAGCGGGGCGTGACACTTTTCAACCATACGTAGTTAAATTTAAATGTTATTTAAACTGATTCCATCTGATGACTATTTTAAACCTCACCTCCTGTCACGCCCCGCTTCCCAGAGTGCGCTAAGATAGACATGTGACAGAGCCAACCATGCTACCTGTGGATAGGAAACATCCCTCCACAGTCATATTACGGCTGTCTAGAAGATATCAAGAACAGTAGAAATAAAATAAACTATCTAGTACATGTCCATATGCCAGAATGAACGAGTCAAGAAATAATATGCGGAAGCAATAGATCCAAGTAACAATAACAATTTGGAAAGTATGTCCCAAATACGTGCTCACAACAGGAAAGAAAGTGCTAAAAAAACTAAACTAAAATACTAACAGGTCCTCACTGCTCGGCCTATTCTCTGAAATACTCCTGATCGGCCTGCTGCAAAGGTAGAGGATCCGGGCCATGCAAAACCCAGACGTCAGTGCGTCATAATATCAAAAATAATATAATCAGGGGTAACAAATATGCAGGCACGAGTATGAACAGTAATAAAGGTATAACAGTAACATAAATATGGAACAGTGAAGGGTAAAAGCACATGAGACGTGCAGGTGAAGTAATCTGAACTAAATACTGGGTTAACTACTCTCAATTCTGTGAAATCAATTTAATGAATCGTCGATGTAACTCAATAGTATCCCGTGCGTACCCGGGACCACGGTCCAGACTCTCGGGGCTGAATCCGAGACGTGCCGCTAAGCATAAACAGGAAACATGTACAGATGAATGATGTCAGCAACATCATTCCGGGACTGGCCTACCCCCCAAAACTGATCAGTATAAGCGTCGAACTGTTGAGTTACAAGTCAGGTTTCATCATTGATTTCCCCTTACCCCCAAATTATGTATTCAAGTCAGGTATTGATAAATCTGAAGCTAATGCCAACACAGGATCAAGCAGGAACATGTTTGTCTATACAGACAACAGGATATGTCCATCGGGACAACATGTCAAGATTGTCGGCATTAGAAACAGGATCAGGTAACACGTCAAGTAGTGATATATCAGGTCATATCAAGTAGTGTACATGTATCAAGTCATGTCAAGTAGTGGTGTATCAGGTCATGTCAAGTAGTGTACATGTATCAACGGGTGCTCATAATCAAACTATAGCAAGTATTGAATCAGGGTGAAAGTATGGAAGTACAATAAAAGTATGGATGCACAAATATCGATCAAGGGTTACATCATGACTATGTATGGTGCACAATATCAAGCATGGGGCGTCAATATAACAACAATATGTAATAATGTGATCAGTAGATGCAGCTATATGTATACTAGATGATATGGATGCAAACGGGTATCCAAAACAGTAAAACTTTAATATGGATCTATATTTTGATAAACGGGTAACATTTTATTCACATGGATGCATAAAACTATACCTAGCATGTAGCAAGATGATTTAGTATGCAACTAAATGTGTAGTTACTGATATGGATGCACACGGACGTGATATAACAGTAAAATGATAAACTGGTAAATGCATGATGTACAATTACACAATATGAGATGTAAATATTCCATTGAGTGCAGTATATTGTAATATAGTATGTAGCATGATAGGTTTGCATGCACTAGATGTAAAGTAACATGTACGGATGTATACGGATGTCGGAAAATTGTAAAACTAAACATGGGGTGCACGATTTGAAATCCAAGTATTATATTTGTTAAAATAGATGTATATAAAGTAATGTAGCATGTAGCAAGATAAACTTGCCTAGACGGTTCAAGAAACGGATATGTACGGTATGTCCGACGTCTGCAAAATGTCGCGAAGCACGCACGGCACACGGGACGGGTCCAAGCAACGCAAGAGGGTGATCACGCAGGTAAGGTACGTCGTCTGGGTCGTCAGGAACGTCGGCATCAAGCACGGCTCCGACGAACTATGAAAATACAGAATTCAAGAAATGAAGAAAAAGAAAAAGAAAGAAGATGAGGAAGAAGAAGAGATAAGGAGTGAGGCTCACTGGGCTTTGGTGCACATGGGTCAGGAGAGAGGTGATGGTGTCGACGAGATCAACGGAGCTCCGGCGAGGCTAGGGTTTGGCTGTTAGGGTTAGGTTAGGGTTTGGGTTTTGAAGGTGCAGGCTAGGGTCGAGTGCAGGGGTTTGGTGTGGTAGGATAAGTGCAGAGGAGAAGGAGAGGAGGAGAGGAGAAAGGTGGTGACGGCGAGGTCGAGGGATCGTCGGCAGTGAGGTGTTCTGTTGGGTGTGCAGGGTTCTGTGCAGGGGAGAGAGGATCGGGAATGAGAAAGAAGGAGAAGAAGATGGCGAGGAGGAGGAAGAGGCTCGGTTGAGGGAGATGGAGTTGATGAGGGATGAAGTTTTAGGGTTAGGGTTGAGGAGGAAGTGAAGCTTTGATGGGTTAGCAGAGGAGGCTCGGGTATTTAAAAGAGAGAAGAGAGGGAGAGAAAGGAGGGAGGTGACCGTATCGGCGCGGGAGGTGACGCGACTCATACTCACCGTGAGAGGAGAGAGAGAGATGCGCGAGAGGAGAGAGATAGAGAGAAAGAAAGAGAAGAGAGAGGAGAGAGGATAGAGGCTGAGTGAGGTGGGGTCACGAGGCAGAGAGAGAGCTGGGGTTGTTGTTAAAATAGGTAGGATTTTATTTAAAAAGATTTAGGTTAGTTAAATAAATTTTAATCGGTTGATTTTAAAATAAAGATATTAATTTAAATAAAATTGGATTTTCAGGTAAATATAAATTTAGTCCAAAATACGCCCGGCTTGGGTCTAAAAATCCAGTTTTAAAATACGAAAAATATATGCGACGACCAAAATTAAAAATGAATGCTCGGGTAACGAAAATGCATACCCCCAAGAATGGATGCACGTACGTGCGCGTAGCCATCCAAACAAGTCCGTTTCACTGAACGGGACAGGAACAAGATGCGCGGATGCTACCACAGGGTTAGGGGTATCATGCAGGCCATGCAATGTATTTTTAAAATATTTTACGTGACTTAAAATGTTATATGGTAAAAGATACAATGCCAGATAAAATGCCACTATACAGTATACATGAATGTGCACAAGTCTACGTAACAAGTCGGGATAACCCATAAACATGAACCAGGACAGGTTCCAAGTAAGCGGGTCGGGTCGGATGCAGATGTTAGATATACTATTTGCACCCAAAACGCAGTAAATCAGGAAGATACCATAAATAAGGAAATACGTGAACTGGAATTGGTATAAATGAACTAGGGTGTTACACCTCCAATATTTTCAAAAGGGTTTAGATTCCAGGTTTCGGCTTACTTGAACCGCGTCGACGTCTTTAGATGTCACGTGATTTAAGTGTCGGTCACGTGCCACATTTGGGTCGTGATAAAGTTGTATCAGAGCGTTTGGTTTAACCTTTGTTTGAGTCTAGGTTTGGCTATATGGGGTCTAGGCATGCACTTTTGTTACCTGGATTTACCTTATAGGACTTAGACTTGAATTTGGAGGTCTTATACCTGAACTTTCGTTATATAGGATGACCTTGATTGATGGAGTAGGTACTAAGTAGAGTGACGTACCGTACATATGTTCCGTGGTATATTTACGATATGATACTCCGCCTAAGTTACCTTAGGATTTATATCTTGAGATCTTCCTTCTATTCATTCCGTTGATCTATCTTCGTCAATGCATGTTAATTGTTTCGGTCACCATGTTTATGGGAGCCGAGAGGTCTGCAGTTAGAGATACGGTCAAAGCAGACTGGTCGGGGATAAGGACCGACCAAGGTGACTTTTCGGTGATATAGAGACACGTCGTTTATTGATATTGATCGAGTTCTAATATTGAAGCGAGTTTCTTCGGGATCTGCACCAGATGGTGGAGTCATTGCTAGAGATCAGTCGGATTTGAGACATGATGTTTTCCCCTCTCCGAAGATCATGGTGTTGTGTACTGTTCAGACAGCGGTGCCAATCATTGCTGAGATTATCGAGATGTTGCTTCCCGAGTTCATGAAGTTAAAGGTTGACGATGTTACCAGTGTAGATGGATCAGCAGGATTCATAGTCGTTCAGATGTGGGATGGTTAGGATTTTAATCCGTTGTGGCGCTCCGATACGAGATCGGTGAAATTAGTGTACTTTTACAGATGGATCTTGCTCAGACTTGATGCAATTCGCTCGAGAAAAAGATCGTGCAGTAAGTTTTCCTCCGACGAATTGGGACGAGTATTCGAAGGTGAGATTAGCTAGATTCTTCTACAGAGTATCAGAGATGACGGGTTCGTGTTTCCAAATTTGTAAGACTCCGAGTTTGGTCATAACCAAGTATGACTTGCAATTCGCGTAATTATGCAGATACGTTCCTTAAGTGGTTGATATTGGAGATTTATGGAATGGGAGATTGGTGCGAAGTTTTAGTGGACAGTTGTTCATCACAGTTGATATTGAAGATTTGATGACGCGTACGACTACACTTTCAGGAGGAAATCAAAAAGGAATGATAGTGGTTACTAAAGAGAAATTGGGTTAAGAAATGAGTGCTAAATCCGGCAGGCTGGATAAATGATTTTAGTAGAAGATTTGATGGATTCTCTTCTAGGAGTTTATAATAAATAAGATTGGACTAGGATTAGTTGTGAGCATACAAGCAGAGGACAGAGATTTCCGTTATCAACATATTGCGTTACGAGAGACGGGACTACTAACCAAGAAGATGTGATGGGATGTATCAGCAATAAAACGAATGGTGTCGTTGCTCCTCACCGAACGATCGCATAAAGAAGCCATGGTATTAGAGATCCGCAAGAAGAACCAGAATTCAGAGACAGAGAACGTTAGAACGTGGCAGACGGCAAGTAGTAATCCTTGCTATGCCAATTCCGGTGGTATAAACACCTTTCGACATTGAAGAGAATATGCTTCGATTGTCATTCGAGTTCGAATTGCATTTTTATGATCCAAATATTTTGTTTCCAACATTGAAGAAGGGACATCTCAACGTTCGTTATTTTGATATATTCATCTTTGAGGATTTGAGGGTTATATTATGTTTTGTGCACACCAGGTGCACTTGATGATATTTCCATGTACAGTGCTTTCACTTTGATTTATGTTTTGTGCATACCAGGTGCACTTGTTGAGATTTTCGTGCGATGTGACTACACTCGATTGGAGTGTTATGTACACCGGATGCACTACACTGATATTTCTGTGCACATTAGATACACATGGTTAAAAGATTTTATATATATATACTTTAGGTGTACTTGAGAGTTATTTTGTGCACCCCGATGCACTTAATACTGTTTTATACCCTTTTGTTCCATGCACAGTAGATGCAGTGGATATCGTTTCGTGCACGCCTGTTGCACTTAACGCTGTTTTGTTTTCATTCACACCGTGACGTGTGGTTTGAGATTGCACGCAAACCCATTAGGGTTGATTTTGTTTTCATGCTTTGCACTTGATAGGATATATTATAGATTTGATTTATATAAAAGAATTTTTGCTTGGTTGTGTGCACCGATGTTGCACTACGATTATGGCATTGATTGTGTACTTAGGATACACAACGATTTTCGTATTTGGTAAATTGCATCATAACTAGAGTAATTCTCATAGCACCAGGTAGAGTTACAGTTGTGTGAGTTTTATATATTTTGAGGTTTCACGTACACGGTTGCGTTATGATGCGTCTTAGCTCGTGTGGGACTTCGGAGTTCCGTTGTATCGAGCAGACGATGTGTTTTAAAATTTGGACCCTGGAAAATTGAAATGAGTTAATTGGATTGAGAAAATGTTTTAAGAAAGGGGTTTAATTTAAATTCGGGAACCGAATTTAAATAAGGGGGAATATTGTAACATTTTGAAATATTTTAGATAACGAATTATTTTATTTATTTAATTAAAACATTTATTTTATTGTGTTTGTAATTAAAAGGTCTTTTAAAAGGTGGTAGAATAGATTAGTAAAGAAATAGTTTATTTTTACAATAAGAAGTGTCATGAAGGGGTTTTGTGAAAAGTTTAGTTAATTATGGAAATTGGAATTTTGTGAGGGTTTATGTGTAAAAAGGGGTAGGACCTGATTAAGGTTAGTTTAAACCCTTGGTCTATCATAACACCATGAAGACACCTCCTTCTTGCATATACACCTCATGCACACACTTCACCCTTTGCATGAAAACCCCACCATTTTCCTTGCTACACCTCCTACCTGCATGAAATGCGCACCCCTTATTCATGATGACACCTCCTCCTAATATCATCATTCTTATGTTTATCTTTTCTAAAGATTTCTTCAGCTGAAACATTAGATTTAGAACAAGAATTAGTTGTACCTCTATTTCCCTTGAGAGCTAAAGAAGAAAAGTGAAGTTAAGTACTAAGGTTTATCACCACCACCATCAAGCTAGGATGGATTGAGCTTGTACATT
The DNA here is from genome assembly GCA_030015575.1 of Agapanthus africanus. Taxonomy (NCBI): domain Eukaryota; kingdom Viridiplantae; phylum Streptophyta; class Magnoliopsida; order Asparagales; family Amaryllidaceae; genus Agapanthus; species Agapanthus africanus. Next base: position 106,144,685 of record CM057338.1, on the reverse strand, counting down.
TTGAAGGAAACTTTCAGTTGATCTTCTAGATTGGTATAATTTTCCACTCTATAGTTCTTTTAGTTTAATTCTGTTTTAGTACAGTAGTAGGATATCGGGAATATCGTATTTAGATAATTTAGGCTCTGTTGTAAATCTGCTATAGTCTAGATGATTTATAACAAAATCAAACAGTACCTTAGCCTTAATTATTGGACCTAGAATGCACACCAGAAAAACGAGCCCATTCCTTGATCACTCGACCGGCGACATCTGCCCATTTTCCGATCTCGCTGGATTTCCTAGGGATTGGGGTGTTGAGTTTTTCAGGGTATCTCTCTGTTTATATTTTGGGTTGTTTGGTATTGTTGGTTTTGTTAGTTATCCAGTATATAAAATTTGGAAGCTAATATCAGTTTATATATGTGCAGTATAGGAAAATGGTTAGTTTTGTGACATTTAGCCTACTGAATTTGAATCTGGAACCACTATCTGTAATCAGTAGAAAAACTAGTAAGACCAAAACCATAATGAGACAATTAGATAACTTCACTCAAAACACGAGCCCCAAACTCCCTAGTCCATCCGGTGACATACCCACAAAATCCGGCGACGCTGGCCCCTTGTGTCCTTTTGTGTTGGTTTTTCTTCTGTGGCCTATTTTGGGTAGATTATGGTCTCTAGTATTGTTTGTGTTATCTAAATATTTATACAGTAAAATCAAGGAACGTTTTAGTAATGGTTTTATCAAATTTCAGATATTTACTATATGGAGTTTTCGTATTTTTATACTGCGGCTGATCCGTTAACATTTATACGTTAACGATAGATTTATATGGTCATTTTTGGTTTAGATATACTGTAGGTTCTAACCTATGGATACCTATCTCATTTTTGTAGTTTCGATATAATGTTTACGCCGATATTTCATAAATACGATTATAGGTACGATTTCGAGGATTTCCGAGACGAAGTTGGCGGATATAGCAGCATGGATTTCAGCAAACTTAACAAGTTGGTGAGTAGATTTATATCTACGGGGGAAGTCGGGTGGATGGCGTATAGCACCCAGGCCAGCAAATACTTATCAGCAGCGATCCTTTGAAGTCGAGCATACATGCTCTGAGCATATCCTCCAAAATCTGAATAGTTCGTTCCGACTGACCATCTGTTTGTGGATGATAAGCCGTGCTGAAGTTCAGACTTGTTCCCAAGCTAGCTTGCAGACTCTGCCAGAATTGAAATCGGAACCTGGTGTCACGATCGGAGACAATGCAGACCGGTACTCCATGAAGTCTCACAATTTCCTGTATGAGTTCATGGGTATCAGAGATAGTACATTATGAAGAGTTTAAATCTTAAATTAGATTATTACCTCCATGTACTTCTTCGCTAGTGTCTCAGTTGATTGGCCAACTCGAAATGGGATGAAGTGAGCCGACTTTGTGAGTCGATCCACAATGACCCATATCGCATCGTTACCCTTTGTGCTGCGAGGAAGAGCGGTTACAAAATCCATCGTAATGTGCTGCCACTTCCATTCTGGGATTTGTAACGGTTGAAGTAGTCCAGCTGTCCTGTGATGTTCAGCCTTTACCTGCTGACACACCAAACATTTTGCGACACTTCTGGCTACTTCACGCTTCATTCCATGCCACCAATAATTCTGACGTAGATTTTTGTACATTTTAGTACCTCCAGGATGTACTGAATATGGAGAGCTGTGAGCTTCTTTCATTAACTCTTCCCGAACAGGACCTTTTGGTACGCACAATCTGCTGCCGTATCTCAAAGATCCGTCTTCATGGATGATGAAATCTGTTCTGAGCCCATTCTCCACTTGTTCTCTGATCTTTTGCAACTTAGCATCGCTGGCTTGAGCTGCTTTGATCTGATTGACAATGGTTGATTGAACTTGTAGATTCATCAAACTTGAAACATCACCTGGCATGACTAGTTCAATCTCCATCTGATGTAAGTCTTGCTGAAGCTTCCACTGGGCGGTGAGATTCATTGCTAATGGTTGGCGACTAAGAGTATCAGGTACTACGTTCACCTTTCCTGGATGATATTGCAAATTGATGTCAAAGTCCTCCATGAGTTCTAACTATCTTCTCTGCCGCATATTCAACTCCTTCTGAGTAAACACATACTTCAGACTTTTATGATCTGTGTAGATGTTCACTCGTTCACCAAGTAAGTAATGGCGCCAAATCTTGAGAGCAAAAATGACGGCTGCCAACTCCAGATCATGCGTCGGATAATTGCGCTCATGAGTCTTCAGTTGTCTTGAAGCATAAGCTACAACCTTACCGTGCTGATGTAGAACACATCCTAATCCCTTACCGGATGCATCACAATGCACTTCGAATCCTCTAGATTGATCCGGTATTACAAGAATAGGTGCTGATGTCAGTCTTGACTTGAGTTCTACGAAAGCTTGCTCGCATGCTTCTGACCACACAAATTCTTCATCTTTTCGTGTGAGCTTGGTCAGGGGTGTTGCTATCTTCGAAAAGCCTTCAATGAACCTTCTGTAATATCCAGCTAAGCCCAAGAAACTTCGAATATCCTTCACTGACTTTGGCGTAGGCCATTCGCTAACTGCCGAAAATTTTGCTGGATCCACAGAAATTCCTTCTCCTGATACGATATGTCCAAGAAAACCAACTTGTTTTAGCCAAAACTCGCACTTGCTGTACTTGGCATAAAGCTTATGTTGACGAAGAGTTTCCAGGACAATTCGTAGATGTTCTGCATGTTCTTTCCGATTCTTAGAATACACCAGAATGTCGTCGATGAATATGACAACAAATCTGTCCAAATACTCCCAGAAAACTTGATTCATTAGGTTCATGAAGATTGCTGGTGCATTGGTCACTCCAAATGGCATCACTAGAAATTCGTAATGTCCATATCTAGTTCTGAAAGCTGTTTTGTGAATATCAGCTTCCTTGACCTTTACTTGATGATAACTTGAACGAAGATCCAATTTAGAGAAAACACAAGATCCACTTAGCTGATCGAATAAATCGTCGATGCGCGGGAGTGGATACTTGTTCTTTATAGTGACTTCGTTCAAGGCCCTATAATCGATGCACATTCTATATGAACCTTCCTTCTTCTTTACCAGTAGTACAGGTGCTCCCCAACTTGAAGTGCTGGGACGAATCCATCCTTTCGCCAGTAATTCGTCCAACTGTGTTCGAACTTCCTTCAATCCTTCCGGACTTAGTCTATACGGTGCTTTGATCACTGGTTGTGCTCCTGGCACTAAGTCAATACTGAATTCAAGAGCTCTATCAGGAGGCAAACCTGATATATCGTCAGGAAATACATCGTCGAACTCTCGAACTACCTCTGGTCTTGATTCTTCCTCTGCCTGAGCTGCTGCAACTACTGCTTCTCTTGGCTTTGCTTTGTAGGTACTTGGCTCCAATGTACGGTCTCCACTTTTAAAATAGAAAACCGGATGGTCTGGAATCTCGAATACTACCCTCCTTTGGCGACAATCGATGGTAGCATAAAAGGTTCCAAGCCAGTCCATTACTAGAACCACATCGAAGTTCGGTATGTCCAATACCTTGAAGTCAGCATAAAACTCTCGACTGCAGACGACGACTGGACACATGTTGTATCCCATAGTTGCCTTTAGAACACTATTTCCGGAACTGACGTTCCAGCTGGATACAAGCGGTGAGACTGGAATCGCATGGGTTCGAACAAACCGTTGCGACATAAAGCAGTGGGATGCTCCAGTATCAAACAGTGCAAGTGCAGGTAGTGAAGCTACTAGGAATGTACCTAAGGTATATGGGATAGGTTTTAGGTATAGGAAAAGTGTGTAGGTAACCAAAACTAAAAGATAAGTTTGAGAAGGAAAGTTTACCAGTAATGACTTGGCCAGTGGCCTCAGCTTCTTCCACAGACATCATGAAAGCCTGGCGCTTTGGCACATTCCTCCTGGCCTGAGGAGCATTCCTCGGGACGTTCCTTTGAGCTTGATGGAACTGTCGAGGAGGTGGTGCAGCTTGTGGTCCCCTGGGTGGTGCAGGCAGTGCAAGTCTGGGAGCAGGTGCCTGAAGAGCTGGTGTCACGCCCCGCTTCCCAGAGTACGCAAGATTGGGCACGTAACATAGCCAACCATGCTACCTGTGGGTAGGAAGTATCCATCCACAGTCGCATTACGGTTGTAGAGATATCAAGAACAAAATAAATAAACTAAACTATCACATGTCCAAATCCATAATAACAAGAGTCAATAAACAATAAGTGCGGAAGCAAATGATCCAATACAATAAATAAACAGTACGTCCCATAATGCGGGCTCACATCTGGAAATGAAATGAAATAAATAAACTAATCACTAAGGAGCTCACAGATCAGCCTGCTGGCTGAAGTACTCCTGCTCGGTCGTCGACAGTGGTAAGGAATCTGGGCCATGCAAAACCCAGACGTCAGCGCGTCATGTCAACCAAATAATATAATAAAAACATGGTAATAAGCAATGCAGGTATGAACATGAATAAAGCAGTACTAAGAAATAACAGTGCAGGGTAATGTGCAGTGGTAACTAAACTGTCTTATCAGGTTTCTACTCTATAGTCTTTGAAATCAATTGGTGACTCGTCGATGTAACTCAATAGTATCCCGTGCGTGCCCGGGACCACGGTCAAGGTTCTCGGGGCTGAATCCGAGACGTGCCGCTAGGCAGTAATAGGTAGCAGGATGGGCGAGTGATGTCAGCATCATCACTCCGGGGCTGGCCAAGCCCGTAAGACTGATCAGAACAGGTATCGAACTGTTGAGTTACAAGTCGGTTTCACCTTTGATTTCCCCATACCCCAAGTTATGTATGTCAGGTCAGGTATTCAATAATCAAGGACTAATGCCAACACAGGATCAGGTAACAGCAGGTTTGTCTGGGTAGACAACAGGAATGGTCCATGAGGACCCCAAGTCAGGTTTGTTGGCATTAGGTATGAGATCAGGTAACAAGTCATGTCATGGTACACAGAATGAGTCGGTATGTATGTATGTGTCATGTGTAGCAGGGTCGGGTCAATATGTAATGCAATCGAGTATGTGCTCTCAACAGGTATACAATCGAATAAGTAACAGCAGCAAGAATTTGAAGTAAACAGCAATAATAGTCACTTAATCACAATGGTGCTTTGTATTATCTTTATTAACAGGTTCAAGCACCCTTGGGGTGCAATAGTCACAAAGTGAAGCAATATCAACAACATAAAGTAATGAAGCTACATGAGTTTAAGACTAAAGCATAAATAATTGTCTCATGGATGGTTTAACGAATAAAGCAAGGACGATCTAATTGGTTTAGTTAGTTAAAGCATGGATTAAAAGCATACCACTTAACTTCACGAAGCTACTATACTGATTTAATGTCAAGGAGACATGCAACCGTCAATTCTCGTTATAATATAATATCGATATTACTAACAGCTGTGTGGTTGTAATAAATAATATGATAATTAAATGTTTGGCAAGACTTGATCTTGTATTAGCATGTTAGAGCAAGTATTCGGATACTTGCCTCGACGGTTTCGCAAACCGGAAAACACGAATGCAAAGTCGGCGTAAAACACGAGACGGATGCACGAGCCACGGATCGAGTCCAAACAGCGAACAGCGGGACCACACGGACCAGAGTACTTCGCTGGAAAGTCGGGTCCAAACGACGGCACGGCCGGAATCCGGCGAAAGTCAAAAGGCGACGAAGTTAGCAAAACATACGACACCCGTACACCAAGACCAGCGGGGGTTTAACATAATGGAAAGTTAAAGAGATGCTTACAGGGAAGAACCAGAGGGCAACCACGACGGGTTCGACGGCGAGGGGCGCGCCGGCGGCGAACAGGGAATGCGGCGAGGGCTTGGAGGTGGCTGGATCGAGATGCAGCGAGTAGGGGAGAGGCAAGGGCCTGGTCTGGGCTGCAGGAGGAAGAGGAGGTGGTCGTCGGTGTGCTGGCGACAACGAGGGGGTCGACGGTGTCCCTTTTCCGGCGAACAGAGGGTTAGGTGATGGGGGGTTGGGCTCGGGTTGGTGGTGGTCCGGCGAGGGGAGGAGGAAGAAGACGACGAGGTCGGGACGAGGGTGAAGGGAGGAAGTCTCTGGCGTCGTCAGCGATGGGAGGCGGCGGCGACGGCGAGATCTGCGGCTGGTGGTGGCGTCGGGGGTTGGGTTGCAGGCGCGGAAGGAGGGAGAAGAGGAGGACGTCGAGCAGTCAAGGCTGAGGAGGCGAGGACGGCGACGACGAGGTCGCGGGGAGGTCGACGGCAACGGCAGGAGGTGGCTAGGGTTAGGGTTCGGGGGTACGCGATGGGTTTCTCGTGGTGAAGTTTTTCGCGAGGTGATGAGAAAATATATAGAGGGAGAGAGAGAGATCTGATGAAGAGAGAGAGAGAGAAGATTTTAAGGAAGAGAGAGAGAGAGACAGAGAAGAGAGAGAGAGAGTGAGGATAGGGGGGCCCACGAGGGATTTAAATCCCTCGTGATTGGCTGGAAAGGTATGGGTGGGTAAAATATAATTTTAAAAGATTTAAAAAAAGGATTTTAACGTTATATATTATAACAGAATATATATTTGTAGGTTTAAATATATTAAATTAAAATGGGTATTTCGGCGCTAAATGAAACATTTCCAAATCGCGCCCGGGTTGCACCCAAATGTTTCAAATTCAAATTATAGGATTTTAAGCGAGTTCCAAATTTTGAAAAGAGGTGTTTAATGATTAAAATGCATGCCCCCAAGTCGGACACTTGTACGCGCGCGTAGTCGTCCAAACTTGCCCGTTTCGCCGAACGGGATAAAATCTCGACGCGCGGACGCTACCACGCGACTAGTGGCGACGAGTAGGCCAACATGGATATTTTTAATTTCATTTTAGGTGTTAAAATTTTTATATGCCAAAATGACTTAACCGGTTAAAATTTAGCAAAATCACCAAACAATCAAGATAATTGAAATGAGCAATGCAACACTCAACTAGTACCAGAAATAGTATTATTGGGCTCGGGTGTTACATCATACCCAACTACAAAAAAAATTTCGTCCTCGAAATTCCAAAAATACAAGATAGCTAACTATAGGAAAAGGTGAGGAAATTTCTGCCGGATCTCGTCTTCTCGCTCCCAAGTGGATTCTCCATGCGATCAATTACCCCAAGAAACTAGCACAAGGGGGATAATCTTGCTCTTGAGAACCTTTTCTCTTCGATCCTTGATTTCAACTGGTCGCTCCTCGAAAGTTAGGTCCTCCCGTACAGTCAACTCCGAATGATCCAAGACGTGAGTTTCATCGCGAACATACCTCCGTAGTTGAGATACATGAAACACATCGTGCACTCCTGCCAACGACTGTGGTAACGCCAAACGGTACGCTACCTCTCCAACACGCTCCAATATCTCGAAGGGTCCAACGAATCGAGGACTAAGCTTTCCCCGACTCCCAAAGCGAATCACCCCTCTAGTCGGTGATATCTTCAGGAATACCAAATCACCCACGGCGAACTCTAGGGGTCTTCTTGACGTGTCAGCCCAACTTTTCTGTCTGTCTTGAGCTGCCTTCATATGCTTCCTGATTGTATTCACCTTCTCGACGGTCTGTACCACCAAATCTGGTCCTAGCAACCTTCATTCACCAACATCATCCCAACAAACAGGTGAACGGCACTTACGACCATACAACGCTTCAAACGGAGCCATCTGAATAGTCGCTTGGAAGCTATTGTTGTACGAAAACTCCACCAGGTGTAGATGATCCTCCCAAGAACCTTTGAAGTCCAACATGCAAGCTCTCAACATATCTTCAAGGGTCTGGATCGTTCTCTCCGATTGTCCATCAGTTTGAGGATGATAAGCTGTGCTAAACTTCAATCGAGTCCCCAAACTTTCTTGTAAACTCCTCCAGAAGTGCGACAAGAACCGAGTGTCCCGATCGGACACGATGCTTACCGGTACTCCATGCAATCTTACAATCTCCTGCATGTACCGCTCTGCCAAAGTCTCCGTCGATTGACCAACCCGAAAAGGAATAAAGTGAGCTGCCTTGGTCAACCGATCGACAATCACCCATACGGCATTGTTGCCCTTTGGACTCCGCGGTAAAGCCGTCACGAAATCCATGGTTATATGTTCCCACTTCCACTGAGGAATCGGAAGTGGTTGCAATAAACCAGCAACCCGTTGGTGTTCGGCCTTGACTTGCTGACACACCAAGCACTTAGCCACGAAGCGAGCAATCTCCCGTTTCATACCTTCCCACCAGAAGTGATGTCGAACATCTCGGTACATCTTTGTCCCTCCTGGATGTACAGAGTAAGCTGAACTGTGTGCCTCCTTCATAAGCTCTTCACGCACATCCCCTTTTGGCACACACACACGGCTACCATATCTCAACGAACCATCTTCGTGGATCAGTAAATCGGTTCGTAGTCCGGCCTCAACCTGCTCTCGAAACTTTTGTAGTCTAGGATCCTGCAATTGTGCCGCTTTAATCCTCTCAACTAAGGACGACTGTACTTGCAACTGCATCAACTGTCCCATAGCATGTGGTAGCACAACCTCCAAGTCAAATCTCCGAAAATCCGCAATGATCTCCCTTTGTGCGGTCAATACCTGAATTGCTGGTAACCGACTAAGCGCATCCGGCACGACGTTAACTTTTCCCGGATGGTACTTAAGATCAAGGTCGTAGTCGGCCATCAGCTCCAACCATCTGCGTTGCCTCATGTTCAACTCCTTCTGAGTGAACACATACTTCAAACTCTTGTGATCTGTAAAGACTTCGACTCTCTCGCCCAAAAGGTAGTGTCTCCAAATCTTCAGGGCGAAGATCACGGCTGCAAGCTCCAAGTCATGAGTCGGATAATTCTTCTCATGAGTCTTCAGTTGTCTCGATGCGTAAGCGACGACTTTCCCATTCTGCATCAAAACACATCCCAATCCTTTTCCAGATGCGTCGCTGTGAATCACCAGTCCTCCTGAGTTATCCGGTACAGTTAGGATAGGGGCGGTTATCAACTTCTGCTTCAACGCCTCGAAGGCCAATGCACATCCATCCGTCCAAAAAAACGGTACCTCCTTGCGCGTAAGCTTGGTTAACGGCTCTGCCAAACGAGCGAAGTTCTCCATAAATCTCCTGTAGTATCCGGCGAGTCCAAGAAAACTTCTTATCTCCGCAACATTCTTTGGAATAGGCCAATCTCGAACTGCTGCAATCTTTTCGGGATCAACGGCAATTCCATCGCCCGACACAACATGCCCCAGAAACTTCACTTCTTCCAGCCAGAATTCGCACTTACTCATCTTCGCAAACAATTTCTCCTGTCTCAGCGTCTGCAGTGCAATCTTTAAATGCTCAGCATGTTCCTCCGAACTCTTCGAGTACACCAGAATATCGTCAATGAATACCACAATAAACTGGTCCAAGAATGGTGAAAAGATCCTGTTCATCAAATCCATGAATATTGCCGGCGCATTAGTCACTCCGAAGGGCATCACCAAATACTCGAAATGTCCATATCGAGTTCGAAACGCCGTCTTGCAAATGTCTTCTGCTTTTACTCGGACCTGATGATATCCTGATCGCAAATCCAGTTTCGAGAATACCCTCGCGCCACTAAGCTGCTCAAAAAGTTCTCCGATGCGAGGGATCGGGTACTTGTTCTTAATAGTCACCCGGTTCAATTCTCGATAATCAATGCACATCCTTCTCGTGCCATCCTTCTTCTTTACTAAAAGAACTGGAGCTCCCCAAGGCGAGTTGCTGCTTCGAATCCAACCTCTCTCGAGTAATTCACCAACTTGTTTCTTAACTTCTTCCAATTCCACTGGTGCCATCGGATAATAAGATTTTGATACTGGCGCTGCACCAGGAATAAGGTCAATCGTGAACTCCACATCTCGCTTCGGCGGTAAGCCCGAAATATCTGCAAATACATCCATAAAGTCGCGAACAACTGCCAGCTCTTCCTTACTATCAACTTCCATTGCTGCAAGAACACTGCGTGTCGGCCTAGCCCTGAACTCGACTGGCCCGACAGAACTGCTTCCCCCAGTGAAGGTAAACTCAGGGTGTCCGGGAATCTGGAAAATTACCTTCCTTGCCCTACAGTCAATGTGGGCGTGGAAAGTGCCAAGAAAATCCATTCCCAAGACAACTTCATAGCTGCCCGTATCAATCACCAAGAAATCTGCAAAGAGCTCCCGTCCGCATACAACAACTGTACAATCTCTACATTCCTTACTAGCTATGATTTTCCCATTTCCAGTGTGTATGTCCCAAAAATTAGACAGGGTCGTGCAGGTAATCGAGTGTGTAGTTATAAATTTGGATGACATAAAACAGTGGGATGCTCCGGAATCAAATAATGCCAATGCGGGAAAACCATGAACGAGTAAAGTACCTGAAACCACTTCTCCTGATGCCTTAGCTTCCTCAGCTGTCAACGTGAAAGCTCGAGCCTGCTTTGGTCCTTGAGTCAGCTGTTTCTGCCCTTGGAACGGTCTCTGCGGAGGCTTCTGTATATCATCTCTCGTGCGAAGCTTCGACGGACAAGCACCAACTGCGTGATCGGCCGCTCCACAAACCAGGCAAAGTCCCAGTCTCCTTCGACAATCCTTTTGCACGTGCCCAGGTAAACGGCAGTAGTCACAAATCACGCTCTTCCTTCGGTCAACGATCACAGGCTTCTTCATGGGTGCCACGCCTCGACGGTCCACTGGAATACCTCTGCGCCCATGATCTCGATTAGGTACAAATGCGGGCTTTCTGGCCGCAACTGCTGTCTGCTGTAGGTTCCCTTTCGATCCTGATAAACTCTGCTGCTCTCTGGCTGCCGTAAGAACCTGCGAGAAAGTGGTCAAACCCAGGGAGACGATCTGCCTCTGGATGTCCACATCCAAACTGCGCAAGAACCTTCGTGCCCTGTCTGCCTCCTTGGCGACTAAGGGTCCAGCGAAGCGGCGGAGTCTCGTCCATTCCGCTGCATGTACATCCACAGCTACTCCATTTTGTCTCAGCCCAATAAATTTCTCCTCCATTTCCTCCCGTGCAGTCCGCGGGAAGAACTTCTCCAAGAAACTTTTAGAGAAATCCGCCCAACTGATTGGCTTGGGCAAGCGGGTCTCCTCCACAAGCCACCACTCTCGGGCGTAATCCACCAGCTGAATGCGCACTACATCAACTCTCTTGTCTTCAGGGATCTGTGCCGCAATCAGTAAATTCTCCGTGTCCACTAGCCACTGCTCGGCTGGCAACGGCTCCTCCAGACCAGTGAAAGTAGTAGGACCCAACCGTCTGAAATCTGCCACGGTCCCTACTCAGTCAACTGGCTTCGCTGCAGCGGTGTTTACAAACTGCCGAATGTCCTGCAAACCCTCCCGAAATGAATCTGCTTGCTGCTGGATCAGCTCAGTTTGCCTCTTCTGATTCTCCAACATCCCACGTATCACTCCTAACATGGCGGCTTCATCCACACGCCTCTGATACGTCTTGAAATTCTTATCTGCCATGGTCCTGAAATCAAAACAAACAACATTAGCATGATGATAGATTCAATATATAAATCAAGGCTAGAACTCCAAGATACTTAAATAGAGTACCGCATTGTAGCTATGCCGCGGTATCATAGCCGCAATTACTTAACTCCACCCAAGTCGCCTAAGTCCTAGAGATAGCAAGAATTTAGGTTTTCGAGTTGACAATGCAAAGTAAGTTTGCATGTCGACATGATCCGGAAGAATGATTCAAGGATGGTAAAACGGTCAAGGTGGCAGGACATGTTTCCTAATCACGGGTATTCTGATTCGTGTATCGGGTACAATACCCAACTACAAAAGAATTAACCCAACTATCCTATGTCTCTGATACCAAAAAACCCATGTCACGCCCCGCTTCCCAGAGTACGCAAGATTGGGCACGTAACATAGCCAACCATGCTACCTGTGGGTAGGAAGTATCCATCCACAGTCGCATTACGGTTGTAGAGATATCAAGAACAAAATAAATAAACTAAACTATCACATGTCCAAATCCATAATAACAAGAGTCAATAAACAATAAGTGCGGAAGCAAATGATCCAATACAATAAATAAACAGTACGTCCCATAATGCGGGCTCACATCTGGAAATGAAATGAAATAAATAAACTAATCACTAAGGAGCTCACAGATCAGCCTGCTGGCTGAAGTACTCCTGCTCGGTCGTCGACAGTGGTAAGGAATCTGGGCCATGCAAAACCCAGACGTCAGCGCGTCATGTCAACCAAATAATATAATAAAAACATGGTAATAAGCAATGCAGGTATGAACATGAATAAAGCAGTACTAAGAAATAACAGTGCAGGGTAATGTGCAGTGGTAACTAAACTGTCTTATCAGGTTTCTACTCTATAGTCTTTGAAATCAATTGGTGACTCGTCGATGTAACTCAATAGTATCCCGTGCGTGCCCGGGACCACGGTCAAGGTTCTCGGGGCTGAATCCGAGACGTGCCGCTAGGCAGTAATAGGTAGCAGGATGGGCGAGTGATGTCAGCATCATCACTCCGGGGCTGGTCAAGCCCGTAAGACTGATCAGAACAGGTATCGAACTGTTGAGTTACAAGTCGGTTTCACCTTTGATTTCCCCATACCCCAAGTTATGTATGTCAGGTCAGGTATTCAATAATCAAGGACTAATGCCAACACAGGATTAGGTAACAGCAGGTTTGTCTGGGTAGACAACAGGAATGGTCCATGAGGACCCCAAGTCAGGTTTGTTAGCATTAGGTATGAGATCAGGTAACAAGTCATGTTATGGTACACAGAATGAGTCGGTATGTATGTATGTGTCATGTGTAGCAGGGTCGGGTCAATATGTAATGCAATCGAGTATGTGCTCTCAACAGGTATACAATCGAATAAGTAACAGCAGCAAGAATTTGAAGTAAACAGCAATAATAGTCACTTAATCACAATGGTGCTTTGTATTATCTTTATTAACAGGTTCAAGCACCCTTGGGGTGCAATAGTCACAAGGTGAAGCAATATCAACAACATAAAGTAATGAAGCTACATGAGTTTAAGACTAAAGCATAAATAATTGTCTCATGGATGGTTTAACGAATAAAGCAAGGACGATCTAATTGGTTTAGTTAGTTAAAGCATGGATTAAAAGCATACCACTTAACTTCACGAAGCTACTATACTGATTTAATGTCAAGGAGACATGCAACCGTCAATTCTCGTTATAATATAATATCGATATTACTAACAGCTGTGTGGTTGTAATAAATAATATGATAATTAAATGTTTGGCAATACTTGATCTTGTATTAGCATGTTAGAGCAAGTATTCGGATACTTGCCTCGACGGTTTCGCAAACCGGAAAACACGAATGCAAAGTCGGCGTAAAACACGAGACGGATGCACGGGCCACGGATCGAGTCCAAACAGCGAACAGCGGGACCACACGGACCAGAGTACTTCGCTGGAAAGTCGGGTCCAAACGACGGCACGGCCGGAATCCGGCGAAAGTCAAAAGGCGACGAAGTTAGCAAAACATACGACACCCGTACACCAAGACCAGCGGGGGTTTAACATAATGGAAAGTTAAAGAGATGCTTACAGGGAAGAACCAGGGGGCAACCACGACGGGTTCGACGGCGAGGGGCGCGCCGGCGGCGAACAGGGAATGCGGCGAGGGCTTGGAGGTGGCTGGATCGAGATGCAGCGAGTAGGGGAGAGGCAAGGGCCTGGTCTGGGCTGCAGGAGGAAGAGGAGGTGGTCGTCGGTGTGCTGGCGACGACGAGGGGGTCGACGGTGTCCCTTTTCCGGCGAACAGAGGGTTAGGTGATGGGGGGTTGGGCTCGGGTTGGTGGTGGTCCGGCGAGGGGAGGAGGAAGAAGACGACGAGGTCGGGACGAGGGTGAAGGGAGGAAGTCTCTGGCGTCGTCGGCGATGGGAGGCGGCGGCGACGGCGAGATCTGCGGCTGGTGGTGGCGTCGGGGGTTGGGTTGCAGGCGCGGAAGGAGGGAGAAGAGGAGGACGTCGAGCAGTCGAGGCTGAGGAGGCGAGGACGGCGACGACGAGGTCGCGGGGAGGTCGACGGCAACGGCAGGAGGTGGCTAGGGTTAGGGTTCGGGGGTACGCGATGGGTTTCTCGTGGTGAAGTTTTTCGCGAGGTGATGAGAAAATATATAGAGGGAGAGAGAGAGATCTGATGAAGAGAGAGAGAGAGAAGATTTTAAGGAAGAGAGAGAGAGAGAAGAGAGAGAGAGTGAGGATAGGGGGGCCCACGAGGGATTTAAATCCCTCGTGATTGGCTGGAAAGGTACGGGTGGGTAAAATATAATTTTAAAAGATTTAAAAAAAGGATTTTAACGTTATATATTATAACAGAATATATATTTGTAGGTTTAAATATATTAAATTAAAATGGGTATTTCGGCGCTAAATGAAACATTTCCAAATCGCGCTCGGGTTGCACCCAAATGTTTCAAATTCAAATTATAGGATTTTAAGCGAGTTCCAAATTTTGAAAAGAGGTGTTTAATGATTAAAATGCATGCCCCCAAGTCGGACACTTGTACGCGCGCGTAGTCGTCCAAACTTGCCCGTTTCGCCGAACGGGATAAAATCTCGACGCGCGGACGCTACCACGCGACTAGTGGCGACAAGTAGGCCAACATGGATATTTTTAATTTTATTTTAGGTGTTAAAATTTGTTATATGCCAAAATGACTTAACCGGTTAAAATTTAGCAAAATCACCAAACAATCAAGATAATTGAAATGAGCAATGCAACACTCAACTAGTACCAGAAATAGTATTTTTGGGCTCGGGTGTTACAGCTGGTCGCTGCTGATAAGTATTTGCTGGCCTGGGTGCAGCAACTGGGTTCTGTCTTTGGGGACAAGATCCAATACCGTGAGTGGCTGAACCGTAGACTAAGCAGAGGCGGTTGGCTCGACGGCAGTCATTCATCATATGTCCAGTTCTCTTGCAGTAGGTGCAAAAGGTTGGGCTAGGACGATGGGTTGGTACTCCGGGTCGCCTTGGCACGAAAGATGGTCTGGACGAAGCTCCACCTGCCATCTGGTTGGCAAGGCGTTTGACTCCTGCAAACTGAGGTCTGCCCCTCTCTTTGATCACTACTTCATAACTGTGGGCAGCTTCTAGAGCTTCCTCATGAGTCAAAAACTTTCCTGTGGCTAAAGCAGCCTTAATCTCTGTGTCCAAACCTTGTTGAAAGCGACGGGCTCTGATCTCGTCCGTCGGTATCAAGTGTGCCGCGAATCTGTTTAAAGATTGTGTTAGCTGTGTAGTATGTGATATCTAAAAATTGAACTATTGCGACATATCTTACCTGGTGAATTCTGCGTCGTATTCATCTACCGATTTGTCCCACATTGATCCTTGCTGTAGATGAATAAACTGCTGCTCCATTGCAAACCTGGCAGTCACAGGGAAATATTTCGCGTCGAACTTCTCACGAAATGTCTTCCATTCAATCGGCTGTACCAGACGGCTTTCTTCCGCCTTCCACCAATTACGAGCATTATCCGTGAGCTGTAGTTTTGCTACACGGACCCAAGCGTTGTCTGGTGCTTGAGCTGCTGCCAGATCGTCTTCGATGCTTTGTGCCCATTCTTCCGCTTCAAGAGGGCTTCCTTTACCAGAAAACTGCTTTGGGTGCAAAGCTCTGAATTGCTTTACTCCCGGTGCATCGGTCTCAGGACGGTTCAAAAGTTGTTGCTGTCCCTCGAGAAGGCTGCGGATCGCCTCAAATAGCATCGTTTGCTCAGTGGGTGGTGCAGGAACAGCTGGTGTGAGAGGTAGTGCTGAAGGGGTGTTGTTAACGTTGGTGCTGGTGTTGTTCGGGGAATCCATAACCCTGAAGAAAAATTTGGATTAGGACAGATTCAAATATATGAAACGATAAGATTCAAGGAATAGAAATTTGCAAGATTCAAGGAATATGAATTGTAAAGAATGTTTTAGTTGCTGGTTCTTGTGTTATATTCCTCAGGTTGTTCACACAGACCAGAACTGCATGACAGGGATTCATACAGCTCTGACCTGCATGGGCCACCAACAAAACCTGTCACGCCCCGCTTCCCAGTGTACGGCGAAGTGGACGCGACGAGGCCCGCTACATATATACTCAGAAGTAAATACGCTAAGCGTAACTAAGCAATATAAAGTAAATCATAAGAGACGAAAGATATAGAAATAACAACAACTTTTATTAATAACACTCTTTGTACAATGCATGAAAAGAAAATACAACTGAAATGAAAAGCGATGCCTAAACAGTGGCATAACAGAAAATGAAAATACTGGAAAGAACAAGGTGCAATATTTAGAGCTCGGGATCTTCGTGGAACTGCTCCAAATCTTCACCGGTGGGCTCGATCTCAGCTTGGTCTAACGCACCTGACGACATTCAAAGAAGAAAGAAATAGAATGTCGTCAGCGAACAGGTCGCTCGGTAAGTCCCAAAGATAAGGAAGAATTAGAAAGACAATGTAAAAGTATTTTCTAAAGTATAATATTGTTGGTTATTATGGAATATTGAGTTAACGCTGTTGTTTGTAGCTTGGTACAGAAGGATGCCAGTATATACGAGGGGGATCTCTATATGCTAGAGACCAAGGCAAATGGAAAGTACAAGGAACCGTTATGCCACGGTACAACAGCAATAGGATTCAGGTTAGGTGTCTTAATCTGACCACCTCGTGCCACCTTTAACACCTTCCGTACCAATCTACCCCTTAAACCCCGTAGTGTTTTAACAGTATTGTGGTATTATATTGTGTAAGTTGGGTGACTGACCAAAACCATGATATCAGTAAACATGTTATAACTGCATATTCAGGTAAATGGAATCACAGGATAATGGATGTATATCCATGGTTTGATTCAGTCAAATTGAATAGATTGTTAACTGGATTCTGGGATTCACGTTGAGTTGGAATATAAAGAATATAGATTGACTTGAATCATATTCAAGTCAGAAATAGTCAGATTCTAACCCGAGTCAGACTAAAAGAAAAGGTAATTTGAAGTTCTATATTTGTTAGGGGCCTTATTGTAATTTATAAAACTTGAGGGGGTTTTATGTAAAAAGTACTTTTGTATAGTTTTCAAGATACACCTCAAGTATTTATTATTCGTCTTTATAGTTATAATGAGTATGAATTTTATTTGTGTTATTCTAGTGAATATATCCTAATGAAAGTATTAATTGATTTATTTGAAACTCATGGTATTTTAATGTAACTTTTAATCTTGTAATTTTTTTCAGAAAAAGTGGAAACTTTATATTATAATAAAATAGGTGTCTAAATGATAATTAAATATATATTAATACAAGAATAATTTTAAATAAATATTTTATTTTCCAAAATCACATTTTTCTTAAATGCCGTATTTTAAACCCTTCGAGACCGAATGCTCCTTGCGGAGGTCTGATTCTCGCACTACTAGCCCACGGGTGCACGATGAACCGTATTATCCCTAACGGGTTCCCCAAAGGTGGGTTGTAGCGGCGCTTTGCTTAGGTTTAATAAATACTATTCATTTAGAAAAACGGTTTTATAAATATAAGGTATTTATTTGTAAAGGATGTAATTTCCGTATTTTAGTTTCTAGGGTTTCCTAAGCCAACTAGCCTATTTCTAAGGTCTAAACGATAAGTCATTAGAAGTCTCAAATCCCCTCTTCACCGCCAATTGCGGCCAGGTAAGTGCCAGGTAAGTGGGAAGGAACCACGGTAGTGGACCTAATTAAAAGCCACTAGCCTAGACACACTTGTCTAGACACCACAAAGTCAGTTTAGATAAACGATCGATGTCCATGACATATCGTGCTTTTATTTTAAAAGATTTTATTTAGAATTGTGTACAACTTAAAGCTTTTAGAAATGGTTTATAAAGAATATGGTATTTTAGTGAAAAGTCCTGTATTTTTGTATTCTATATTTTGACGTTTATCAATTAGGGTTATATTTGTGTGTGTGTAGAGGTAGGTCATTACCTCGTGACTTATTTTAGGGTTTAATGAAGTTTTAGAGGTTAAATATGATGTATTAAACTTGAAGGTATTAAAGCGCAAGAATACGGTATTTGAAAACGTTATCATTTCATGTGTGAAAACTCATTCAAATTGATTTCTACAAGTTTAGTGATCAAGATAAACATATTTAGGAGTGAGGGAATTAATTAAAACAAGAAAAGTAAACTTTATGGTATTTTTGTGAAAAGAATACGGTTTTACAAGAAAGCTATCATTTCATGTGAGAAACTTTATTTAAATTGGTTTCTATGTGGTTAATAGTCATCATGGATATGTTTAAGTATTATAGATTAGGTGACAAATGGAATTTTGTAGAAAATCCGAATAGGAAATCGGTTTGTTCCGATTTCCGTCGGGTTCCAAAAGGTCATATTATTTTTATTAAAAGAAAAGAGAGATAGAAGAGATGGGACTTACGGGTTTGGACAAGCTAAGGAGGCTAAGGAAGTGGTGGTTGTCGGTGCGTCGAAAACGTCGCGAAGGTTCTACTACGATCGCCGGAATTCGTCGTCGATTTCGGCTGCGCTTCGCTTCTCGCTCTTTTTCTAACGTACCGAGTTCTCTTGAGAATTTGAAAGAGTGGACTTAGAGTTGTAGGGTGAAATGGTAGAGGGTAGGGGTGTTTATATAGGGCTAGGCTAGGGTTAGGGTTTGGATTAAAAAAATATTTAAAAATGTAAAAATTCATTAAAATATCATTAAATTTTAGAGTAAAAGAGGTTTAATGAGAAAATGATAACTGTTCTGGAAAAATGAATTATGCAGGGGTGTTGACCAAGTCAACACGGAATTTTTCCGTGTTGACGACTCGGCCGACCGGCCGAGTCCGGCCGGCGGCGCCGGCCGATTCGGCCGATCCGCCGGCCGACTTGGCCGAGTTGGGCCGAGTCGACGGCTCGTTGGGTGGGGTTTCACTTGGGGGGAATTTTGGTGTACTTCATTTTTTGTGTGCGGCATTAATTTTGTGTGTTATGGCTGTTTGACCGTTGACTTCCCAAAAAAAATTTGAAACAAAATGATATAAAAAATATGTGGGGCATGGGATTCGAACTCTGGTGGCTTGGTTCAGCAGTGCAAGGTATTACCAATGAGCTACAAGCTCTTTCTTGTAATTATTGTAGGGAAATAGATATTTAAAGTGTTTTCAGCAACATCAATACTTCAAGTATACTTCAAATTTAAATCAAATTTAGGTATACAAAAATTGGAGTTGTTACAGTTATACTATTGATGTATACGTTTCTGCGATACGAACACTCTGATAAAACACTGCACAATTATCAATGAGTATCATGTTACACGAGCACATACGTATATGTTACGCCACACCTCATTGGTACTGCCATGTCACTGTAGATCTGTTATACTCCGTAATACGCATGTAGATGTTGATATTACACCTTTAGAACACTTGCATAAATACTAATGATTGCCATGCGGCACGAGCACAGACGCGTATGTTACACTGCACATCATTAGTATTGCCATGACACAGTAGGATTGATAAGTTTATCTGCTTGTATGATTTATTTATGCACTTTACCTTATTATCTGTTAAGCATTGTGAATACCAGTATTATGAATGCTATATTTGATTTTATGAGTTTTCTGGACGTTTTACTTTTGATGATATATATCAGTGGTATGAGACGCTGTTATATATGTATATATATATAATATATCATCAGGATAATCTAGACAAATATTCTCTTTTTTTACTTAATGTTTTCTGAAGATGATTTAACGTCCACCATGAGTTTTATGTTTTCTGGTTATTTTATTCCGAACCGAGGTGGGGGGTTATACGGTTTCGGACTTGTTACTTATCCGGAATGAGGTGGGGGTTATACAGTCGGATACATGGTGAACCCGGTTCGAGACCGAGGGGCAGGATAGCCGCATTATAGACGGAGAGCCTAACGAGAATACTCGATACCAGAGATAGAGATGACCACGGTAGATATCCCGGAGATACTGATCGGGGTTCGATTGGACACGGCTGATATCCAGGGAATACTGACCGAGGCCAGGGATATCGGGTGGCGATCATCTGCTGAGATGGTGTCGACGGTATCTGCATTTACGTGTCGATGCTGGACACGAGAGATTTCTGATTTCGATGTCGATGCTGGACATCTATATATATCTATTGATATGATTGTTATCATGAGGTACACAATTAGATTTCATTTATTGGATTCGACTAGGACTGATCCGGGGGACAATACCTATATATATATATATATATATATATATATATATATATATATATATTCTACTTGGGATTGCATAACAGTTAGTGTTGCATTATGATATACACGCATATCATATTATATTACTACAGATCATGGTAGTACTATACTTATGACCTAGGCATCGTCGGGCATTTCGATTTCTACCTTTAGATATAATTTTATTCACCGAGTTAGCAACCCATCCCTGTTGTGCCACAGTTTCTTGCAGGTTTTACCGCTTGGATTATCAGCGGCTTGGGTACACATTATTTTCGGTGATTGATTGGTAAGTGGGTTATTATTGTATCGTACTCACTCTTGATTATTCATATATTCTTATATTTAGTAGAAACTCCATCAACTTAGAAAATGTATATTGTGGACTTAGAAACGAAACTTAGAATTTGTGAGGTCGCACTCATTAGAGTCGACTTCTAATATAGATTGTTTAGCTGCTCCGTCGTTTGGACGTGAAAGCTAGCTCCCGTTGGGATGCTATTTTACAGTTGTAGTTGTATCGGGTTTTTATGTAAAATTTTCAAAGGAGGTGCTGTTAAATTTTAAAACATCATAGACGATTTTCAACCATATTTAGTTAAATTTAAATGTTATTTAAACCGATTCCATCTGATGACTATTTTAAACCCCACCTCCAATATTTTCAAAAGGATTTAGATTCTGAGTTTCAGCTTACTTGAACCGCGTCGACGTCTTTAGATGTCACGTGATTTAAGTGCCGGTCGCGTGCCATATTTGGGTCGTGATACTCCCGCTGTTGTAATATATTTTTTTTTTGTGGTACGGCTGAGGAGCTTATAGTACCTCTTGAATGAATAAGATTCTTTTTCTTTTCTGCAATACTTTATTGACCCCTTTATTATATAAACAAAAGATCTTAGGAAAGATGTACATTGCTCTGAAAAGGAAATACATGCTAGTAGATGTTCTTATTCGTGCAGCTCGAGCCTCCCGGATGTCTGTTGGCCTCCGCGGCTGGCGCGGGGTGCTGAGTCTCGTATGTACTCGACGTACCCCCGACCGTCATGACCACGCTTTTCGACGAGCCTCGGTTCCTTTTGGTGAGGTCCCTTACGCCCCCGGTGGGGCTGCTTTCGAGCTACCGTGGAGAGTCTCCTATTCGCGACCCCGTCGAGAGAGGCGGTGCCGGTCATGCCTGTAAACAGGTGAGCTGACCGCCACCGTCTTGGGAGGGACATGGATGCGACGAGACTCGGGGCGAAACTCTCTAGTGTAGAACTTCAGAGCCAAACGGAGCGGTGCCCACCGGGTTGTTGAGTACGTTGGCCCGGGGAACTTGCGGTTGTAGGAAACAGTGAGGCGGCTGTCGGCCGTGCCGACGCGCGCCGAGTCTTCTCTCCCTCTGTAGGGGTCCCGGTCTCGAGGCGGGGTAGCGGTGACCTAGGGATCTTGCCTTGCCATTTGGACGCGGATGAGCGCCTTCGCGAAGGACGCGAGTCGGTCTATTCGGCCGGCAAGGGCGCTAATGGCATTCGGCGGAGGAGGTTCGTCTATGCCTCCGTTGAGGGGGAGGCGGCGGCTAGTGCTTGGATCTTCGTGATGATCGCTTGGCATTAGATTGAGATCGGAAAGTGAATTTTTGTTTTTGTGGAATCAAAGGATTCTCACAGACGGCGCCAGCTGACGCCACCTGTATCGCGCCAAGATGTTACCTTCCGTTGATCTGCTGATGGCGGCGATGGGTGACTGAGATTGGATTTGGAGGCTGTCGCTCCTGAAGCGTGTGGATCTCAATAGGTTTGAAGTTGTGGTCGCCGAGCTACCTGCAAGGAAGTTCCGGGATGATTGTACCACCGAGGACCCTCCGACGATCAAGTTAGACTAGAGATCCGAGCAGAGTAACGGCTTAGGGGAGTAAGAATGGTTTACTTGGACCGTCTGAAGAAGGGGTTTATATAGCGGTGGCAGCAGGCAGAGCAGGCGCGAGAATCACGCCGGCAGTTGCGCTCCCGACGTCACGCCTGCGTGATGAGCGGGATCTCCCATTAACGGCGAGATAGACTCGTTAATGGGGGATCGTGATGGCGTGGAACGTGGGATGTGGCCGGCGGATATCTCGTGCATGGCGAGATTCGCGGGATGGCGGTTGCGCCTGTAAGCGGTGCCGATGGTCGGTCGATGAGACCGAGGAAGATGACCTCGGCGGGAGAGCTCGCGAACGAGCGGGAGAGCCGAGGTATCTTGGTTCCGCGGTAGCCCGGAGACGAGTTGTGAGGCCGAGGAGGCCAATTGTGCAGGGGCTCGGAGGTGAGCCAATGTTTGTTTATAGGACGGGCACATGAGTGGTCTGGTCGGCCACTTTAGGTCCTTTCTTGTGAGCCTGAGACACATCATCTGCCACGTGTCATGATGTGGGAGATCACCGATATCGAGCATCATCAGAACCTGAGTCTAACATTGAAATTATTTAGGGCTCTCCTAACATTGGTTTCCAAATAAACATCGAGTAAGATAATAGAATTATTAGCATAAAATATATAGATCACATATTGGCATTTAGTATTCTGTGAGGTCGTTAAATGTGCACAGCCACATGCATTTGGTCATGCATGTCTGTTCCTTATGCCTGTAGTCATGGACCCCATCCCACTCCTTAAAAGGCACAACCATGGGTATTTTCCCGCGGCCACTCATACAGACATTTAAATCATCATAAAATTATATAAACACACAAAAGGAGAGAAGTAAAAAAGGAAAACGGGTCTACACGGACCTCTCATATAGGCCAGTAGGACTACAGTGGACTCTCATATGGGCCAGTAGAACTTGCTGACTATTTTACAGTTAGGCTCTTAGACCCCACTAGCCCATGTGAGAGTCTACTGCAGTTTTGGGCCTGCAGGGTCCCGCATCCCCCATTTGCTCAAGTAAAAAGGAAATTGAGTAGAAACATTAATTTCACAAATCATACACAAGACATGCTGAAATTTAATGGAAAGAAATAACCTCAAGCTTAAAATAAGGCTTCAAACAATCATACCCCTGATTCTACTTCACCGCATTGTTTATAAGAGATACTCAGGATTTGTCTAATGATCTCACTGATCTGTCGTTATTCTTTTTGATGTTTAAAAACACAAGGAGCCTTGATACGTCTCGCACACATGTACACTGGCATATCGGATATCTTCATTGCCTATGGAAATATTTAGATTAGCCTTTTGAAACATGTGGGTTACTAGTGGACAATATTTTAACAACTTCAAAAACTCTTCGCTTTCGATAGTTCACATCAACTTTTGACATTTGAGTATGAGTCCATGTTGTCATCCGTGAATACATTATCTATATATGGAGAGCGCCGATATAATGTATTGGCGTGTGTCTTGAATTTACTGATTTGGACCTGCATTACTTGTCGAGGGCTTATGCATTACTTAGTGTGCTCTATAGTCGAGCGTATGGAACGAGCCGAACAATTACTTGTCGTGAGGGCTCGGTCTCCAAGCCCGTAGCCTACGACCAACTATGGAGGGCAAATCCCACACGGTAAAGACCTAACTTGTGTATGAGTGGTAAGACAATCATCTTTAGGTGAAATTTAGGGATAGGGTGTGACAGTTCCTCCAGCATTGTTGTATTTTTATCTCTCTTTTGCCTAATGATGCTGGTCGATTTGGCCAAATCTCATTATATCTGTATATCCTCTTCGTTCTTTTCTTTATGGTTTTTCCTTACCCTGTGGTTTTATTATCACATGCAAAGTAGAACCCTGATCATCAACAAACAACCGCCTACCATCCAAGGTTGCCACCAGGAGTGATCCTTGAGACAGAAGTTTTAAATCATTTTCTTTTTTAGTAAATCTTGAGCCTTTGATAATTACAACATTTGAGAAAATAATCCTCAAAATCTTGAGCATTCGATAATTACTTCAAACTTTTTTTTTCTTTTTCCTTTATTTTTTTTTTTTTTTGAAAACTTGTATCTGAAGCAAGCGCTATCAAACCGGGGGCACAAACCTCAAACCTTTTGCTCCATTAAAAAGTTTTTCGCTAAGCTCAACTACACCAAACCAACATGTATTTCTAAACATGCAATTGAAACCACAATTCAACCAACCGAACAAAAATGGTAGCAGGATTCTCATGCACCAATCATCTCAAACTACTAATACCAAACACACCACATCCTTGTCCGACGAATAAATTATGTACCAACGGGGCAGCTCAATTGGTATAACTTTTCTTTTCTCTCCAAAACGGGAGATCGCTGTTTCGATTCCTTCGGAATTCTTTATAAAGAGTTGCATCCACACCAAAAAAAGGACGATTAAATTATGTAAGAACTTTATTTTACCAGATAGACAAGATGATCATATATTGTCGAATTGCTCTTTATTTACCGTATGATAGATCCACAGCTCAGACATAAGAACTCATAAGCCTAGAATAAAAAAGCTCCTAAAATCTCAAATCACAAAATGTAGCATGCTTCCTACTGTCAAAGCATAGAATCCTTCTAAAAGTTTTTACTTTTTCTACCATACATTTCGAGTGTCAAAGGCATCGGCGCATTTCTTCTGCTTCATTTGATTCCAACCACAGACTTCAAGCACTGCAGTTTCTCATCGATCTCTGAGAGATCTGAAGAATCCTTAATTGAAATTGGTGGTTGTACGCCAGTGAACACATATAGAGCTCGTAGTTCTTCGATGTAGGATGAACACAACGGAGCTTTATAACCCACGATTGTTCTGATAGCAGAAAGTTGTTCCCATATCTTACGGTCAATGTAGAATCCCTACATATCAAATACATATATGTTCAGCTTAACCCGGCAAAAAAATTACAATGTAATTTTTTTCTAAAATATGACATCCAAATTAAATTACACAACAACCCTTATCCCAGATTTAATTGGGGTCAGTTATATCAATCCTTTTCTTACATTCTGTGCCATTAGGGTTGTCTTCTCAATTAAATCGAGGACTAACATGTTTTAAATTAAACACACGTCATAATTTGCCAACTGCTCATGCCCAGTTGTTTCATGTAATAGAAACCATACAAGACTATAATAAGGACCAACCCGACGGTTGCCATTACTCTCTTGGTATTGTCCTTTTCATGGACTTGCAACATACATAATCTGAAGCAATGATATGCATTCCAGATCATAAGGCTTTCATAAAAAAGAAAACGTGTTTCAAATGATATAAAAATATGACTAAATTTGAATTAGTTACTTACACATCTTTAACTACAAATACATCTCTTTTAAATTTTGATCATTTCTTTTATATTAATGGCTAAATTGCACAAATGTACCCATCAACGTTCACGTTTTTTGTGATTAATATTATGAACTAATTTAATTATAAACAAGTACCCTTAACAATCACCCCCGATTGCAACAAAATACCATCAACCTTTCTTCCGTCTGCAAACGTTATATTAAACTGCCACGCCATAAATATTTGACTTGTTTTTCCCATCTTACCCTTATGTTATCCGTCAACTCCTAAAATTTCGATGGGTATAATAGTCTATTAAGGCACAAAAGTTAATGTCATATGGTAGCTATGTCAGAAAAAAAGCTCATGGTACTCATATTTAATTATTAAAGTTCATGGTATCAGTCGCAAAAAACGTGAAAATTGATTGGTACATTTGTGCAATTTAGCCTATATTAATTAAAGAAGGCAAATGCTCTTTAGAAATAGCCTGAAGCTAATTCTCCCTGGCATTGATATTACCTTAAAGCGTCTTCACTGTTTCCATGTCTTTCATGTATTTCATAGAGAAGTTCTGGAGCTCCTTTTAACGATTTAATGCCCCCAATGACTTTTAACTTTATAAATATTGGATTGTTAGTTATATTAAGAAAATGCTTCCAATCTTTAAGACCAGGTAGACTCTTTGTGCAATCATCTTTCCTTTCTCATTGGCTTTCACCAAAACATCTCAAATAAATTGATGATCACTAAGTCCTTTAAAATGTTTGAGGTAAAAATAAAGGTGTGGTCTCCACCCTGTTTCAGTATAGAGCGGCAATTGGAAAAACGAAAATAAAAATCCCAACTATCAGAGTATTTCTCTACTAACACACAAAATATCCGCTGAATTCATCGAGACAATATCACACAAAGAATGTATTCTTAAAGTCTCTACCACTGCACAAAAACTACAACGTAATGATGAGGGGTGGGTAATATATTTATATAATTTAAGATGCCTCGGCAGCTTGAGCGTCCATTTTTTTGGACCTAATCTTAAGCTTTTGCACAAGGGTATTTGTATTTTTTCATCTGCTATTTAAATGCATGTCCGGTAGGATTTGAACCTTGGTTGCACTTATACCATCTTAAAGTTTCCGCCGATACATGGAAACTATAGTTTTGATGAGGGGTGAGGGGAATTTTTATATTTTAACATAAACTTCCTAGCTAGCCATAATAAACCCTGGCAGTCTCTGGGCGAGTCCAAAGTGGAGCAAACTTCAGCATGTTGGAAACCCCCCACCGAAGGTGCTGTTGGGGAACAAGTCACATCCTCACCCTAATATTGTTCGAGGGATGCCATAATCCTACTATTACTAGGGAGAGAAAAAAAACCTCCCTCTTCGGATGTTCTAATTGTCATAATTAATTTACAACATCATGTTCAGCACGTTTAAGCTCGCTTTAATGCTAGCTTAATAGCATTGGATGTACATGGCTTAAACATAAGTACAGAAATATTAAACTATATATGAACTATGGAAGAAAAATTATCTCTTTTTATATAATTAAAGAGGAATTTTTTTTATCTCTTTTAAATAATTATATAAATACATAGAAGTCAACTCAACTTTACCTCATCATTATTCACATAGTTAGAAAGTAGATACAGATACCGATAACTCTTGGGCTCATATTTTCATTACACTTCCATGCAAGTCTTTCAAAGTGAGTTCTTCCTCATAGGAGCATGACAAAGAACAACTTCTTAAGAAGACAAAAACACTCCCAAAGTTGCAGTTTTTCCTCGGAATAGTTTTTTCCAAGGCCTAACGCAACATTCTGAACTTCTAACACATGCTATGTCAACACATGCTCCGTAATGTTTGGTGCAAAGCTTTCAATTTTCTAATAGTTGCAGCTATTATATCATTAGATTGTCATAGAACTCTAGCTAATATATCAATGATGATGAGCGTGACATCTTGCCGAGGTGCAGGTAACAAAGTTGAGAGCTCTAGCTAAGTGTTGATGGATAAGGCGCTGTTTGGATATGGAGTTGGGATAACAATAGTTTATTTTTAAGTGGAGGTAGGGGATGTAAACTATGGTTTGCAAGCCCCAAACTCCAAAAATGGAGTTTACAGAACTTTGATCAGATTGGAGTTGAGATAACAACAGTTTTTTTAACATTTGGGCTGAGATATCTCAACTCCAAAATGATAGCCAAACAAGCAAAAGTTAGGATTTTGGAGTTTGGCTTTGCTAATTTTATGAAACTGCAGTTTAGAAAACTTAACACTGTTCCCAAACAGGGCCTAAAAGGTTTGCAACTCTTAATCTACCCAAAGTACAACATAAACCTAAGGGTTAATTAAAAAATGATACTTATACTCCTGGAGCGAGTTATTAGCGCAAACACTACATCTGCTCATCCACCAAAACCCTTAAAACACTCAACTCTAAACAACTCTAGATCTTGTTTGTGTTGCTTAGAGTACAATTTCAGTGTTTTTGAGGGGTTTGATTGATCAACAAAGCGGTTTTTGCGATAATTAATCCTTTGATGAGAGCAAACAATTGCTATATGGGGTTATAAACTATTGGTTTTGTGTGTGTGGGGGGGGGGGGGGGGCGGTGTGTGTGTGTGTGTTAATAAACCCTAAATCTAATTTTAAGTCCCTCTCCTACACAATCATTTGCCAAAAAGATTGCTTTTTTAAACAAATAAGAAGAGAAAATTCAGAAATTACCTCAACATTGACATTCACCAATGGATCGATCCCTTTATTCTCAGCATCCGACAACGACAACTCATCGAGCGCAGATTCATAACACGAGCTCATATTTTCTCCCTCTACAGATTCAAAATCCACGGCGTCTCCTTCATCTTCGACTCCCTGAAACCCTAATTGCGGCGGCGTATCGGGCTGATCAGGACGAGAGAGGAGCGACCTCATGAGCTTGTCGGTGCAAGCGACGCCAGCGAAGAAGACGCCAAAGGGGAAGGCAAAGGCGAGGCCGAAGGCGGAGAGGAGGATCGCCGGAGGGACGAGGACGGGGGCGGAGGTGACGGCGGCGCCGGCGATGGCCGCCTTCTTGCCGACGCTCAGCGCTGTGGACCCCACTTCTCGCCAGGCGGCCCTTTTGGGTTTCGATCCTTCGTTGCTGTCATCTTCGCCTTGGGTTGTTGACATTTGGGTTTGAATGCGGGCATGAGAGAGAGAGAGAGAGATGAAGATGAATTCAGCAGGTGTTTGGATACAGGATCTCCCTGGCTACGTGGGATGCTAATAGCGTGGCAGGTATTGTAGTTTTTTCCCCATTTCTTTAATTATTAAAAACTCATTAAACCCGACAAGATTATCCAACCATTCGCCATTAGCCACCCCCCACATTTACTTCTCGAAAAACATGAGAAGTGATTCAGGTCGGCCCTTTGAAGAAGAGTAACACGAAAAAAAATATATTTAGGATGAATATTTTTTCTCATCCTAAATATTGGAATCTCGGGGGTTCAGATTGAGCAGGTCCAAGACAGCATATATGCACTACAAATTTAGTAGCCAGAGAAGTCAAAACCATATTGGTATAACATTGGAAGGGCAAGAGATATCACCGAGCGACCAGTTTAGATATCTAGGTTCCATCATCCAAAAGAATGGAGAGATCGATAGTGATGTTAATCAAAGGATCCAAGCTGGTTGGTTGAAATGGAGGAGTACAACAGGGATTTTGTGTGATCGTAACTTTCCGTTAAAATTGAAAGGGAAGTTTTATCGGAGCGCTATTCGGCCTGCCTTATTATATGGTACAGAATGCTGGGCTCCTAAGAAGCATCATACACAGAAGATGCACGTAGCGGAGATGCGCATGCTTCGTTGGATGTGCGGTAACACTAGAAAAGATAAGGTGCGAAATGAGGATATTCGTGCAAAAGTTGGTGTAGCACCTGTGGAGGAGAAGATACTGGAAAACCGGCTAAGATGGTTTGGTCATGTGCGACGCAGACCTATGGAAGCACCGATTCGACGAATAGATACTCTCGATATTGGCAATGGCAAAAGGGCAAAAGGGAGACCGAAGAAAACATGGATGGAGGTGATACGAAACGATATGGTTGCCAAAGGACTCAATGAAAGTATATTGTTCGATAGAAGTGAGTGGAGACAGAGGATTCATGTGCTGGACCCAGCGTGATTCTCATGTTGGTTCATGTAGCCTACCCCATATGCTTGGGATAAAAGGCTCAGTTGTTGTTGTTGTTGTATTTTTTCTCAAGTTAATTGCAGAAAAACCCTTATGGTTTACCCCACCGGCTAATCCTATAGCCATTTATACCCTCAAGTGATTTACTAGCACAAACATCATCTCTGTTTAAAAACACTCAAATTCAACTGTAAGCAACTCAAGAGCTTGCTTAATTTGACCCCTGGGCCTATTTTGTGTCATGGAGAGTAGAATCTGAGTGCTTTTTTTTTTTTGAAAGACTTTGATCGATGAACAGAGGGAGTATAATAGATGAAATTTTTGCAATTGAATCTACATTTTTTCTATATTCTTTTATTCCATGATGCATAAAGTTCTTTTTTGACTTTCAGTAATAGCTGAAATGTTTTTCATTTTATTCCTTAGAGTCAGCAACCTTCTGAAACTTATCTGATAACCAAAGAGGCTTGCAAACAGAATGTATTAGTATGAAACACAAATTTATTGTTACATGTATTAATCATTACAGTTTAGAACACATAATTACATGGTATTTAAATGTAACAGATGGCAGTGAAAAGCCTATAGCTTTCACAAAGGAATGGATGGCATATCTGTTAACACCTTAAAGTTCAGCCTTTCCGTATGCTCCCCTTCTCGGGTTCCCCGAGGTCTTGATGGGGTAAGATGCTTCCATCGCGATACCACACAACCCTCTCCTGTTTCTGATCCCTCTCGCCATCCTTATGTAACCGTTCTCTCCCCAGCTTTCTCCCCACGAGTTCTTCACTATCCAGTATTTCGTTCCGTCACGAGTGGCCCCGTATCCGACAACTGCAACTCCGTGGTCTAGTTCGGTGCCACAGTGGCCAGTGAACACACCCTGCAATCACCGATACATAACTTAAGTCGGATAAATATAAAAAATTATAATTTTTATAACTTTTTTGTGGAGTAATCGAACCTCAGAGTAGAACTGGAACCCCATGCCGCTTGCTTCGATAGCAACAGATACAGGTTGGTTTGCCACTGCTTTCATCAAGGCAAGCTCATTGTTTGCAGGAACATCTTGATGTCCGTCGATGGAAACAACTGGGGACTTCTGCAAATTTATTGCACATTGATTGAGCATTCAGACTCTACTAAGCATTATATCAAGATAAGTTTCGAGCTACGTACACGTGAGGAGCATCTTCCTTGCTCTTCCAGATAAGGATAAGTATCCTCGGATGTTAGCCCACCGTTCTCCTTTATATACTCGAAGGCGTAGTCCATGAGTCCACCGTTGCATCCTTGGTTATTGGTAGTATCGCAATCGATGAGCTCTTGTTCCGACAACGAGACGAGCTCATTAGTCTTGATCTTGTTGATGCCCTCAACGGCAACCACAGTGGAGAATGCCCAGCAACTCCCTGCATTAGCATTACCAGCAATATTAAAAAATCAAGCTAGTTTCCTGCTATTCAGACAAAAGTTAGATTTTTCTTTTCCTGCAAACTGTATCATAATATATTTAAATTTACCGCATTGGCCTTGATCCTTGATTGGGGTAACCGCTCCCTTCGCCCTCCAATCAACCATAGCCGGCAGTCCCTTAACATTTTCATACATAAAACTCCCGCTATCTTTCGGGCTCCCTCGTAGCGTCCTGTGATGGTTAATTTTCGAGCCAGCATAAGTGTTTCTAAACTCTTGGTTGGTCATGTCACCGAACTTGTTAAGCGCAAGCTTATACGGTGCATCCTTCTTCTTGTTGAACTCATGGATGTACCTGACATTCTCCTTGAACACATTGAACCTCTTCTGCTTATCGTCAAGGTCTCTTGAGACCGCATGATGACTGCGCCATTTCTCGTATAGGCTCCAAAGGCTATCTTCGGACGCCAAGTCTTTCTCGTCAAACGGAATGGTGTGTGCAGCAACTGTAGCTACTAGAGCTAGGGCTAGTGCTAATGCAAGAAACAAAGGCTTAGTCATTTCGCTATGAGCAGAAATGCAAAGAATTTTTTTGTTGTGTATGAAGAAGCTTAGCATTGGGATTTATATAGGGTGAGAGGGGGTCAGAAGAGAGAGACTTGTGCACTCCAAGGGAAAGAGAGTTGGTGTTTCTTGTAAGAAACCAACTTCAAATGAAGTTAACCAATGATTGATTAACTTCTGACTAGCCAAGGAGAATTTGGCAAGAAAATGATTCTGTTTAGGGAATCTCTTTTGGTACCAGGCAAAATGCTATGATATCTTGATGTTCAAAACTTAATAGCTATTGAAGCTTCATAAAGATTAGTTATAGGATCAACATGCAACTATTTTTACTTCTTATTGGAACCGGTCCGTAAACTTAATCCACACACATAACATACCCACGCACACAGGCGATCCATGAATTTGCCCCGAAAACGTTAAATTGTGGCTACTTGACCTACTGGGATCAAACCTCGCACTCTCCATAGAGAGGAACTGCCATATCAGCTGAGCTATATATTGCTCATTGGTCAACATGCGATTATGATGATGAATGAAGGAGTTTTGTTTTGTTTTTTTTGTTTTTTTGGGGTGGGGTGGGGGTGGGGAGTGGGCAGCTATCGTTTGATTCTTGCTTTGTGATTCTTTTGGGATGAGGAGATTCATGTATTTTTGAGATGCCACACGCAATCTGGGGGTTCAAGTGCCAGGATTCGTAGTTAGTGTCAGAAGGTGGGAATAGTAGGTGATTGAAAGCTTCCAGTAACTGCTCACTATGGCTGAAAGTTTCTATGATAAAGAAACAGAGTCTTGTCTCTTTTGGAAGAAAATAAGGAAGGGAGAAAAAAAAGTTTCCTAATTTGTTGGATGAGGATTGGCTTAAAGTAAATTATTATACACATCTGTTACGTAATTTAAAAGATGATAGATATAAAGATGTAGCATTTTGTTTATCATCATCATCATTATTTTTTTTGGCACTGGCCTGTAAACCTTAACCTATGCACACAACAGACACCACATCCACGCACACCACAAATAAGCACACAACACACACAACTAGAGGACCCACGAATTTGTCCCGAAAGCATAAATTTATGGTCACTTTCTCTCTTGTGGGTTCAAACCCTGCACTCTCCCCAAGAGGGTACTCCTCCCGAGAGGGTAGATGCCATACCAACTGAGCGCTCATTGGTTTGTTTATCATTATTAATAAGTGCAAAATGGGGCTGGGTTGAGTGCAGCCCCCATGGTTGCACTTGCATGACCAGCCACGAGGGCCTATCTTAATTCAAACCCAGGTCCCTCACTCCACCTGTTTTACCCTATATGGAGAGAAGCAATAGGGCTGATATATTCCTATTATTATCATTTTATTTGTTGATTGTTCATGGAGATATATAGCATGTCAGAAAAGCAGGCTATTATTGGACAGGTACGTTGCCATGACACATGCCGAAATCTAAACCCCACTCATGTTTAGATGTTTTCCGAACTAAAAATAACTCATCATTATGAAAATATCCATTTCGAGAATCGCGGAGGTATATAAAATGTTATGGTATACTGTAGATTTAGCGCAATTCTTCACCGCTGTCAAGAAGCACGGCATTTTTAGATGCACCTTGGTAAGGCATTCATACAGAAAGGTCCTCCTAACATCGCAGAGTTATGACCATGGCATGTTTCACAAATCTGTCTTCGGCCGGAAAGATGTAGCTTTAAGAGAAAACCTTTCTTCCAAATACAAACCCCACTCGTGATACATTGCCATCTAAGCCTAAATTATCTATTTACTAAAGTCATTTCCATGTCTCCGAGAGTAGGATTAAATGATACAGAAAGACATGATAGGCTAGCTGGAACGACGTTTGCACGTGTTGGCCGTCTTCTGTTGTGAACGGCTCTTGTCATGAAAGCTTGGTACCTCAAGCCTTTACTGCTCGGAAATCAGCAAATGATAGCTCCAAACTCGTATTCTGAGCATTTCGTGACACGAAACTTACGGATAATGTTATCTACATACCATTAATACGTACTTTTGGTAAGATGCGACCATCACATCTCTTACGCAATACAAGATGAGCACACTAAAACCTCCAAACTTTTCCTGCTTGAAATACATCCTAACGAAACATCGAAATCCTTTCCATTGCACATTCACGGATTTTCTAGCATTGTTAACAAGTTCTGAATCTACCGGCCACTCCCGTCGCTTCGGTGAACCTGCCGATATTACCCAACACCAACCCAACTATGAGAAAATTGAACTATCATTTACTTTGATCAACTTTACTGAACTTTTGAAACAGAAAAAATCAATTATTTCTTTTATGATCATTAAATTATTTCTTAGTTGCTTCATTTCATGATTTAAGCTATCCATTGGAGTTCTGCAACAATAACAGAACTTTTAGACACTGAAGCTTTTCAGAGGTACACAAACAGAATGCCATACAATGAATTACAAACTTGTTCATAAATATATATATATATCAATTGTGAAAGTTACTTTGACATGTATTACATATGGTGTTAAAATATAGTAATGATACAGAGACGGCTTTCACATAGAAATAATTGCAGCTTATATCGGTAAACATCTTAGAGTTCATCCTTTGATCCGATCATAGGATTAGCAGATGTTTTGATAGCAAACGATGGTTCCATGGCGATACCACACAAACCACTGCTATCCGAAATCCCTCTCTGCATCCTTATGTAACCGCTCTCTCCCCAGCTTTCTCCCCATGAGTTCTTCACTATCCAGTATTTGGTTCCATCACGGGTAGTCCCGTACCCGACAACCGCAACTCCGTGATCCAACTCTGTGCCACAGTCGCCAGTAAAGACACCCTGCGGTTACCAATATTGCATTTTTAGTTCTCGTTGTTGTCGGCATGTGTATCGAACAAATTAAATCATGTTTGTTTGATGTGAATAACAATAATCAACAAGTAGCCCAAAATTGAAGTGTGACAGTAAACTAACCTCAGAGTAAAATTGGAATGCCATGCCGCTTGCTTCGATAGCAACGGATATGGGTTGATTCGCCACGGCCTTCAGTAGGGCAGCCTCGTTGTTAGCAGGAACATCTTGGTGTCCGTCAATTGAGACGACAAGAGACAACTGCAAGATCAGTGAACATCGAGCTTGATTATTATCCGTAACTATAATATTATAATTTGTCCTTCATAGAGAATTTTGAGCTTACATCAGAGGGGCAGCTTCCTTGTTCTTCCAAGTAGGGGTACGAAGCCTCGGATGTTATTCCGCCGTTCTCCTTTATGTATTGGAAGGCGTAGTCCATTAGACCGCCATTGCATCCTTGGTTATAACTGGTATCGCAATCGATCAGCTGTTGCTCCGACAACGAAACGAGTTTATTGGTCTTGATCTGGTTTATCCCCTCAACGGAAACCACAGTGGAGAATGCCCAACAACTTCCTGCATTAGATTAGCAAACACAATAAGGAAATGTAACATTTGTTGCAACAAATAAGTTCCAACTCGTTCTTCGAACAAACAAAACTCACCGCATTGGCCTTGATCCTTGATCGGGGTGACCGCGCCCTTCGCCCTCCAATCGATCGAAGCGGGGAGCACCTTAACATTCTCATACATGAAACTCCCGCTCTCCTTCGGGCTCCCTCGCCGTGTCCTATGATGGTTGATCTTAGAACCCGCATAGGTGCTTCGGAACTCTTGGTTCGTCATGTCGGCGAACTTGTTAAGCGCGAGCTTATACGGAACGTCCTTCTTCTTGTTGAACTCATGGATGTACTTGACATTCTCCTTGAACACATTGAACCTCTTTTGCTTGTCGTCGAGGTCTCTCGCCACCGCATGGTGGCTGCGCCATTTCTCGTAGAGGCTCCAAAGGCTATCCTCGGACGCCAAGTCCTTCTGGTCGAAGGGGATGGTGTTTGCTGCTGCCACTACT
This sequence comes from Agapanthus africanus, assembly GCA_030015575.1. Taxonomy (NCBI): domain Eukaryota; kingdom Viridiplantae; phylum Streptophyta; class Magnoliopsida; order Asparagales; family Amaryllidaceae; genus Agapanthus; species Agapanthus africanus. Next base: position 106,109,072 of record CM057338.1, on the reverse strand, counting down.
GCAGCTAGAGAGAGTGCTAGTGCTAAAGAGAGTACCACATACTTGGCCATTTTAAGGAAATGCAGAGGATTTTGATGTGTCTGTATGAGCTTAGGATGGGGAGTTATATAGAAAGCGGGGAGAACAGAGAGAGAGAGAGAGACTTGTGCACACACAAGCAAATGCATGGAACAGAGTTAGAGTGGCTTGCGGGAAACTACCACCAATTAAGAGATGGTGCATATCAAGCACTTTACTTAGGAATTTCGAAGAACTGTGTGCATATCAAACTCTTTAATTAGGAGGAATTTGTGCAATTCAGACGACCGGCCACGTCTGGGGTCCGGTCGAACTGGGTTTGACCCAAGAAGCAAGCGGAGACTCTCTTCCTACTAATCCCACTGTACGTCCATTGTTACAAACGAACCTACCTGTTCTCATCTTCTTTTTCCATCCTCCATCAACATTACTCTTCCTTTTCTTTTCAAATTCCAAGGCCGCTCTTTTTCGGGTGGGTGTAGTTCTAAATTCCCATAAAAAATTATGGTGTTTATTTGGTGTAAAAAGTATTCTAGGAACACAGGATTAGCATTGTAATCATCTGACACGTTCATGGCAATCTTATTCCCTTCAAAATCGGTATCTATCCTGCAATATCACAAAATATTCCCGCATAACACAAGATGTTACACGACCGTCTGTCGCCCGTCGCCCGCCCGCCTTCATCCGTCAGCCTGTTGGCTGCTCGCTCGCTACCTACTGACAGCCGTCCGTCAGTTGATAATTGCACATACATATATTACCAGGGGATTATTGAAATATACCGAGCACGTTGATGCATGATTCCTTAGAATTAGATGTCCGGTCATCTTATTCTCGGAAATATAAGGATTCTCGGTAATCTTCCATTCTATTTTCCAAGCGCAACCTTTAAACCATGCATTGGACTTTACTCATCTACGAGTATGATTTTTATAGTCATTTTCTTAAGCCATCTTATGCCTTCTCCATGAATAATAGATGATTAGTTTTTCTACCAAATTAAAGCACCAAATATATTAAGTGGGGAAGGAATGAGAGCAGATAAGTAATTTAGCAGGCTAATTAGCCACCTTGATAAATAGTCTCTTTTGAATAACAAAATGGATCTGGGGTCTTCTTTAGATATATAAAAAGATTTTGGATTTGAATATCGAAAAATTACTTCATTTAAATTACGAGACCATAGAGATTACAAGGGAAAGCAAGAAAATTTCATAAAGTCCACATCCCAAGAAAGGCATGTAGCAAATTAGCTGTCTAAGGAGATTCAACGCTGCTCTTCTATCCTCAAATGTGAGCAAAAGAAAATGTTATATGTAAAAAAGACCGGCGTCTTTATTTTAAGAATGTGTTCATGACTTTAAAAGCATATTGATTTTATCAATGTATTTGGAAAATTGTCGGTCTTCAAATGGAAAAAAATTCTTCTTGGGCTGTAGTACCCGCATCCAAAATTTGACCTGGAAATATTGCTCACACCCCTACGGTAACAAAATTTTATTGAAAACTCTTGCTATGTATGATATCTACAAATTATTACACAATTAAAGGATAAAAATTACATACATAAGATAATGTTCCAAGCGAGTGCCACGAATAGCCGGTGGTAACATCTCTTGCAATTGAGCAAGAGCTTTGGATTCGATTCCTGTTTGCATCATGCTACGATCAATTATAAAAATATATTTTCCAAGGTTTCATACCGACATCATAGAGTCGAGTTATTTACAACATTAATATACAAAAATTCCAAAACTCATGATCGATTTTCTCCCCCAAAATATATTTGTACTCATGTTCTAATAATCTCGCATAGTTGCAGCATGTATTCCCGTTCAGAGGTGAAAGAGTCTTCGTGAAAAAATGTATCCACATCCTACTGGTCACACGGATGATACTCCAACTTTGAGGGCCAAAGAGGTTCCCTATAAAACGAGTCATGGAGCGGAACCACTCGTAACATACAGTATTCAGAGATCCAATCCCGACCGCGTGCTGTTTATTAACCCTATCGTGACCGGACACACAAAAGCAAAGTTAGGATAGGCTCGTTATGTTCCAAGACAGAGATTAGGAACATGTTAATATGCATGCAATTAACATGATCATCTTTCTAATGAGAAAGGAATGGCAGCTATTTTCTTTTTGTAAGCTATTGTTTTGTTCTTTCTAGTTTCATTAATTGTCCACATGCTACGCACGCTATATTGAGTGATAGCTGTGGTGCCACAATGGTGTTTTGATAGCTCAAAGTGACGGGTATGTGTTGCCCCCTTGCTTTTCTTTGATGGCGACACCAAATGTTTGTTTTCTTAATTTTGTGGGATACAAGGAATGGGAAAGGATGGTTCATTCCTTTTTCGTCCAAAGACAAATTTGGAAAGCAAACCCAACCTAATTAAATTATTAATTTATAATTTTTGGTTTGGCTTCTGGTGACGACAAGTCCGGTTACGAGTCATTTAATTTCCTAAATTAATTGCTAGCATACACCATTTGTTTTTATCTTTCGCCAACTGGTTCTTTCTTAGTTTACCATTTACAAAACCTTTCCGACATTCCAAAATATCAATGTGATTATCGGTTCATATCATCATTGCATGCATATGTGATGAAGATCTAACCGACCAGACAACTGATCACGCGAAATGCAATTTTTGCGTGTCCTTCTATTGTTACATCCATTTTTTTAGAACGGCGTGTGGAACAAATCTGATTCTAGAAAAAAGGAAACATGTCGGAAAGATTGATGTAATTTACCGGAGCAGTATCCTTTGCCGTTCGCGACACAACTCGAGGTGGTAAACATGGCGTAAAATTACAACTCCTTGCGAATCAAAGAAAAGTTCTACTGCAACAACCATCCTCCTTATGTGTAGCTCCTTGCCTTGCACCAAGAAGAGTTTTAACTGTAAAGGCTTTTATGGGCTGGCCCAATTGATCTAATCCAATTGTTGGGAGGGTATCGTTGGGAGGCCCAATTGATCTAATCTGAAAATTTGGGGATTTCTTCACGAATTAGCATCACATGTTCGCTTCCCCAAATTTTTAATCATTTACTATTTCAAGAATTCGCTCAAGAAAATTAATCAGGGAAATGAAGCTCGTTCGTAGGGATTTCGTCCCCAATGGCCCCGGCAGCGTTAAGGTCCAAACCCTATTTCTTTTCTGCATTTTCTTCTCTCATTTTGATCTCAAATTTCTTCTTCTTTTTTTGTTTGTTTGTTTCTTGTTGAGTTAGTCGTTGAATTCTTTGTTAATTGCAGATGGTTCCAGAGGAAGACGATGATATGTGGCACGCCTACAACCTCATCGTCGCTGGAGACACTGTTCAAGCTGTCACCGTTAGGTAAACCCTAAGTATCAATCAGCACGCACAAAATTAGTCGTGTATTTAACTTCTAATTGGGGATTGGGAATCGGTGATTTAATTAAACGATGGAATGCTTGGAGAGTTCTAACAATGATTTCGCTGTTTACCAATTTTTTTGGGGAAAAAAATGATCCTATGAGTTTTAGTATTAAAATTATTGTGAGGGTTTCGAAAGAAATGTAAGAGGAAGAAGGCAAAGAACGCGGTTAGGAAGCTGGCCGATCACAAATCAGTTGCAAAAATGTAAGGCAATTAAGATAGATGTAAATAAAAGTTTTTATTTTTATTTTTTTTAAATGAGAATGTTGAGAAGGGTGAATCATAGCTAAAAGAATGGACATGGATAGGATAGGAAGCAATTTGAAAATTTTAGGTTGCTTTGATTGAGATTGAAACGTGGGGGAGCCTTTGGATATTGTATTTGACATATGCAATAAAATTATTTACAGTAGGTTAGCAATGATGTTGGCATGGTAGGAGTTGCTCGGAATTGACTGATGTATGGGTAGAAAGGGAGGAGATGCTACTTAGCAGAACTTTATGGGGAAACCATGCGGTCAACTAAAAGAGTGTGGGATAGAGATCAAATGCAATTATGTAAATTAAAGATAAACATGAAATTTAGAAAAGGTTGGCCCTTATAGTGAGCTATGTTCACTCCCATAGTTACCAATATCTTACTGTGAATAGAAAGCTAAAGATTTCTAAAAGACATTTATTCCCTGGGCATTGGATCCTAGAAAACCATTGTGAATCTAGAAAACCTGATTATTTCACTTCAATGAGAGATAGATAGACTGTAGAACCACGCAAAAGCTCTGAAAGAGTGGGCATGAGCTTCAAATGGCTTCTTACATTGGATTGATATCTTTTTTTGTGGAGATACCATCCCAATTACTAGCATGAAGCTACTATATATACAATTAGAAATTCTTTATTACAGGAAAGTTGTAACAACAAGACCAGACTAAGTCAAATACGAGAACAAAAACGACAATAACAAGCCTTTATCCCAAACTCATGGGGCGGATTGCATGATTTCTTTTTGTCCATTTAGCTTTGTTAAGGGCCAAATAGTATATAGCAATTACATTATCTTTTTAAATTGCCCATCTATGTTTCTTTGGGCCAATCTCGAATCCTCATTTCTTCATTAACTACAAGTCTGTAACTCTTAAAGTCTTAATTGGCAACTTTAATTAACTAGCTCCATCTCAATCGACCTCAGTTTGGCCTACCCGCTTTCCTTTCGGTCAGCTACCCCGATGAAGAGAAAATATCCGAATCAATGTTCATAGGCGCTTATCGGATTGGCTTGCCTGCCTAAGACTGGTTAGCTGTACTCATCAGCAGTTATCTTAAATTAATAATACATGAAGGAAAATAAAATATACACATCGTTTTAAGTTAGTAATTTACAAAATATCAACTAAAATATTGATCATGAAACCTAAGTATAACTGTCCATGTATATCGATGCCAAGTAAATCCACATGAAAGATGGAGGCAGCTGACCAGTGTTATTATGCTAGCTGCAATCTACGACATTATTTTTAGGTCATCTTCATGATGGGGTTTTGGACACTTACGGTTGAAGAGTTTTTCTTTCTTTAATTTGATAGCCAATCTTGGATTATCTTGAGTTCTTACATTTCACTGTATAATCATACACCACATTTCCAGGACTTTATTCAGTTGGCTAAAAGAGTGGCATAAACAAATTTCTTCTTGCCTTTGTGTGAATTATCTTCTGTTGGCATTCCTATGCAATTGCAAGTGTTTTTTTTATTTATAAATCTTTGCATTTGGTGGAAACCGAATTTTGAGCTCTATGCAGCATGCATGTATAAAAAGCTTACTGCATGAGGATATGCAATTATTATGTATTATATGACAATGGTGATATGCAATTATTATGTGTTATATGACAATGGTGAGATTGTTTGAGATAGATGATTTCTGGTGGATAATAACCGATAGCAAACTTCTTTCGATTTGGAGTCATGGAAAAATTGTTCTAACCATCCTTATACTACTATTTTTCCAATATCTTCAGATGACATGCGGTAAAAAAAATTCCCTCCCCAAGAGATGACAATTATGACATTTACCATGCATATATCGTTTGTTTCATGAAGCACATGGATATTAGCCAAATATATTTATTTACACCACTCAATAACTTCTTGTAATTTCATTTTTGCTACTGCTTCAGGAAAGTTCTAAGAGAGGTGGCTTCTGGGGGAAGAGATGCTGAGCGGGTGAAATTAAAACTGGAAATTAAAGTTGAGGTAATGTTTAGTTCTATCTCGTAATCTCGTGTAGTGATATTCATTCTATTGAAAACTATACAATATTACTTTAGAAAAAGTAAAAGGAGTCTATTTAAGTTGTAGCTTTTAGATAGCTACCTCTAACGGTTCCTTGTGTAAAATAGGGACTTCCCCCTTAGTTTTAAGTTTTAACTTGACTTATAACCTTAATTCCTAGGAGCCCTTGTTGCTTACATTGGTTCATCAAATTCTTTTCATCTTAGATCTTTTCACGTTGAGGGTCATGCATCAATTGTGTGTATTTTTCCTTAATCGCAATATCGGCCCTACCTCTAAATTGACATAAATCATCGAATCGCTCAGAGAGTTCTCAATCCATTCGCTATGTTTTATGTGCATGTTCATGATGTCTAAATTATCTTCCTAGCTACCCAATGATTCAGAAGATTTTGTGCTGAAGTGGGTTTTCATTCAGTATTTTCACTGGTAGTTTATTTGAAAAATATGCTTTTAATGGATATTTTCCGTGTATTGCCCCATGGGGATGGATTCAGTTTTGCACAAAAAACTTGTCAGCTTCCTCTTTATCTAATCTGTGTAGCCAAGTTGCATGTTATTAACTGGGGCCAACAAGGTGGGCCAACAAGGTAAGTTAGCCTAATTTGCCTTCAGCATGTTGTTTTGTCATAAAGCCTCCTTGATAGGAAGTTGGTGCCAACTAATAAGGGGGGGGGGGGTTTAGGTTGATGGCTGATTTTATTTTTTTAAATAAAAATTATCCTTGGAGCATCAACTTAGATCTTACTCTATAGGGCGTTCTTTATAGCACCTGCATATGCCGACAAGGTTTGTGTGCTGCTGGAGCTATGGTGGTTTCTGATGGATTTACAGTCTCAGGTCACGTAACTTAAATTCCATGGTCATATTGTTGGGGTCAAAAATTGCACCCCGGTTGACCAAGTCAAAATCAAAATCAACCCCAAGTAAACGGGCCCAAGCCCAGATCAAGTGGGCCCATGCCCAAGTCGAGCCCCGCGGCCGGTCTCCCCCATGCCAAAATAAAAATCATGTAATAAATAATTTTGATGTAATTTTGATGGGCATAAAGCCAAATTTTTGTAAAGCCTATGGCTCATGTGCAAAAGAAATGAGCACATGAGACATCGGATGGGCAAAATGTCATTTTGTAAAGCCTAAGGGGTTATATGTAAATGTGTAAGTCTATATAAGGCAACATGATGATAAAATAAAAAATACAATTCATTCTCCTCAAATCTCTAGGGTTTGTGCCTCCATCCTCACTCTCTCAAGTTCTTTCTCTTCCTTTTCATTTTCCAATTAAATTAAGAGCTCGACTCTCTTTTTATAGAAACTAAATAAAGTTTTACAATAAACCCACCTCCCAAGACTCCATCAAGAGAAGAAAAATGGTCTTTTTTTTATCATCCAAGATCTAAATTTTGGAGTTTCAAGAGAACGCATTTTGGGTTTCTTCTCAAAAGAGAAAGGAGAAAATCTTTTGGAGTTTTACTCCACAAATAAAATTCTTTTGGATAACTCTATTATAAAAACTTTTTTTTGGTGTTTAACTCCGAATAAAATTGTTTTGGGAATTTAACTCTAAATAATTTTTTTTGGAGTTTAACTCCATCACACACAAAAAAAGATCTTTTGGGAACCCCTGCTCCCTCTCATGTAAGGAAGAGAGAACTCTCACCAAGTGAGAGCTTTCTCCCTCTCACGTGAGGGGGAGGCTCCCCATTTAGTGGAGTTTAACTCCACATCACATAAAAATCTTTTTGGAGTTGAACTCTAGTTAAAATTCTTTTAGAGTTTAACTCCACGTTTAAAATTTTTTTGGAGTTCAACTCCACAATAAAATTCTTTTGGGGAGTTTAACTCGCACATTAAAATTCTTTTGGAGTTTAATTCCGCAATAAAAATCTTTTTGGAGTTGAACTCCATTTAAAACTCTTTAGAAGTTTTACTCCATTTAAAATTCTTTTGGAGTTTAACTCCGCGATAAAAGTCTTTTTGGAGTTGAACTCCATTTAAAATTCTTTTGGAGTTGAACTCCGCAATAAAATTCTTTTTGGAGTTAAACTCCATTTAAAATTCTTTAGGAGTTTTACTCTATTTAAAATTCTTTTGGAGTTTAACTCCACGATAAAAATCTTTTTGGGGTTGAACTTCATTTAAAATTCTTTTGGAGTTTAACTCCATTTAAAATTCTTGTGGAGTTTAACTCCACAATAAAATTCATTCTTTTGGAGTTGTACTCCATGTAAAAATAATAATAATAATAATTTTTTTTTAAAAATTATTTTTGGGCCCCCCGCGTGTGGGGGAGGCTCCCATCAAATAGGAGCCCTCCTTCGCAAGATGATCTGCTAGGGTCTGGCTCACGTAAGGACATGTGAGGGGGAAGGCTCCCATTTAATGGGAGCCCTTTTGCCCCTTCACCCCTCTCTCTTGAAACCCCCCTCTTTTCTTTTTAAATTTTTTCTTCTTCATTCTTTTCTTTTTTTTTAAAAGAAAAAAATGATAAATAAATAAAAATAAATTATGAATAACATTAAAAAAACGTATCTCTAAATATTCATTTACTTATTTATTTTTATTATTTTTTTAATAAAAAATATATATATTTATATATATATATCCTTTTTTTATTTATTTACAAATGGAATAAAAAAATGAACACGTCTCCATTATTATATGTTAAAAAACACACACACACCAAAACATCGCATTGAGCTCGCATGACCGGTTTTACCCGTCAATCGGAGGTTTTTTCGCTCTAAAGGCAAGGGGTAATTAACGGCAGATTAGTCCGCGGCTGCCGGAGATTCGAATCTTCACAATCAATAGACCTCCGTCTATTCTAGGCAGGGAGAATCTGTAGTACGCCTGACAGGCGCGTGTGTATTCCCATCTCAATTGGGTGACGAAAAATACCCTACACATTTCTTTCTCGACTGCCGATTACAATATCTTTTTAATGGTTTAAAAGCATCTTCTGTTTCAAATATACCTACGGTCGACATTCTTACAATCCTAGAAAAGATTTTTCTGAATTCCGGCTTCCTAAAAGGGTATCAATTGTAGCTATGAGCAAATATCAGCTTAAACGATAATTAGGAATATCATGAAATTAGAAAACCTAACCAGTCTGGATTTGACAATCACAATTTACTATAATTGCTTGTACTTTAAACAGCAGCCTAAGTGTTCATGGCATTTATCAGTCTGTAGATTATGACAAGGAGGGGTCTGTCCTGCGTATCCGTGGCAAGAATATCATGGAGAATGAGCATGTGAAGGTTAGGTTTATCTTAAAGGGGTTCAATTTATTAATAAAGAAATCTAGGAGCAACATAACAACTGACTCGTAAGCTCATGTGCCTTGTATGCAGATTGGACAGTTTCACACATTAGAAATTGAACCACATCGGCCTTTTGTGCTAAGAAAGGTATGTGTAGAAACCGCATTAACCTTTTGCAAAAACATATTGCAAAAACATATTACAAAGGTTAGATTATAAGATGGAATCTTTATTTCTACCATTTCTGTTTTATCTCCTGTAAGAAATTGCAATTTCATTTTCTGATTATGTAAGCTAATTTTAATGAGCACAAAAATTTATTTGATAATTCAACTGATAGTTTGAAACTGAAATCACACAACCTGCCACCTGCATTTAATGGAGTATTATTGTGTAAAGCATGTTTTTGGTCTTGAAGTCGTAGAAAATTACAATATATAAACTGATGACTGCCATTTTACTCATTCACAGGTTTATTTGTTTCCATATTCTCAACCTACGATAAAGTCATTGAATTTCTTACTTGTTTGCTTCCAGTAGATTGCTTAATTCGGTAATCTGCTAAAAACTTGCCATAGTGAAGTAATGGACTGTGATCACTTTGGTCTTGAGTATACACAGGATCTGTCTAAACAAAATTAAAAAAAGCTCTTAATTTCGTGGCCGTCTTTCTAGTCTACTAATGATACTTTCAGTTGTAAGGAATCAAATATTTAAAAATTCGTTTCTACTAGATAATCTTACAAAAAGACTTTGATGGTACAACTGGTTCTAAAAAAAAAATTATTCTTACAAATTCCCTGTCTAAAGTTAAAATTGGTCATATCTGGTCAACTAATTAGTAGAGTCCATGTGGGCTATTAAGCCAAAAGAGCACCAAATGGCATGGATACTATAAGTTGTTTGATCCTTCAGGTTCTGTTCCCTGCAAATCCATTGCACTTTCTCTTTTGTCTATATCTCTGATTTATGTATAACACTTTGTTCTGTGGAATTTTCATAGGATGTTTGGGATTCGATGGCACGAGAAATTCTCCATCAAGCATGTGGTATGCTATCTGTCATATAATGCATGCGTAGGTCATTGCTTGCTTGTTTTTTCATAGTTATGCGTTTATTTCACGTAAATTTCACTAAGCCCTGTGTTTTCACCCAAAATGAGATAACCTTCATCAAATTGTTATGATTGTTTTATTTAGGATATATCCCGGTAAATGCTTCTGAGTTTTCATCCAAGCAGTTAAACCATGTCTCTTTATAGGCCATACAACTGGAGCCTCTATTTTTATAGCTCATTGGAGACTTTCAGATCAATAAGGATATACACAAAATATCACGAAGTCACCAAATTTTCAGAAAGCGCTAAAGGATATAGATTATAATGGCATGAATGTATGATTTGTAAATAAAGACCACATCCGACTTTGGGTGACAAGCAGGTTTTTTTTAGTGGAATCTACCCTTAGTGGAACTTGTCCTTTTTCTAAGGATGGGTTGTTTCTTTGAGATGTACTTGTTTGAGAACTGTTCGCATACCTGTGACATGAATTTGTATAGCGTTCGCCCATAGTAGGTTTAGGTTGTATCATATTTGACCAGTTGATCTCATATATGTATACCTCCTTCACATTCCCTTTCAGAAACCTACTAGTTTGTAAAATTAATGGTCATTGCTTTCATAAGGACCTAGGGCTCCTTTGTTCTAAGATGTACCTTTCTGTTGACAGCTGAAGACTTGAAGTCATGAATTAACAATATATATCTGACTGTTATTTGACAGTACAAAAAGTACCTTATATCCTTGTTTCTGCATTCAGCCTTATGACTCCTTTCCCCTCAATTTAACTATCCATATTGACGTGATTGAAGTATGAGAAAATATTTCGTTGTCATTGTCATTGTCATCTATTTGAATAATTCTCTGTATTCTCTTAATATGTTAGAAATATTTGATACTTGTTTTCTGGTAACCGTGAGACCGCCCAGCAGGATTTTTAGCTAACGTTGCATTCTAATATTTTCAGATATTCTTACTATTTTGTAGCCTTTGTATGCTTGCTGAAACTTTCATTGTTCTGAGCCTTTCCCTGTAATACAGCTGTCGTAGTTAACAAATTTCTGCATTAGTTAAGTCACCGACTACTTTAATGTAAGCCACAGCTTTTGACCTTTTGCCTGATCTTTATCCCTATCTAATCGGTCATTCTTTTTATCGGCTTTTCCTGTGATCAAAATTCAAGCATTCTAATAATTGAAATGAAATTTCAGATCCTGCAGCAAGTGCTGATCTGGCTGTTGTGATGATGCAAGAAGGATTGGCTCACTTGCTTCTTATAGGAAAAAGGTATGTGAAGCTCAAAATATCATATTCGGTATTGACCCACTAAAAATGATTTCACTGATTGTCATAAATAAAGAAAGGAACTAGTTGGATATTTATTGGGATAGGAATAACTATCCGTTTTTATCCATGTTTATCTAACTTTACCCTTTATTTATGTAAGTTATAGACAATTTCTTAAGTTTGGTTTGCGCTTTACATTCCGTTTATCTTACTGAACTAAATCAGAGGAGTGTAAATGGAAGTATGCTTGTTACCATATTTACATTGTGTTTTTTAAGTGCTCGCAGATACATATATGGTTATTTATTGGATGTTTAGTATAATATCTAATATCTATGTCTAATAAAAAGATGAACAGCTAATCAATCCGATAATAACAAACAGAGAGGTTGCAAGCCCCGTAATTTTTAATACAATAAAAACTAGTGAGAAATAAGCTCAATCTTCTGTTTTAGTTAATTCAAGCATTAAAAAATAAATAAATTCTAAGATCATGTGAATTAATACTATGTTTCACATAAGCTACCTTGTCTAAAACCTAACACTATAAGTCATAATGCTTAGTTGTAAGTGGATTATTCTGTATAATCCAAACAGAACTTGAAATTTGTATTCACATTTAATCAATACGTTTTGGCTGATGGATATCAGAGACACTATTTGGAATTGGATGGAATTTATCAAATTTTTTTTATATCCTCTTAAAGAGTGTGTCCTGGTTCAGGAAACTGTACTGTATTCCATGCACACATGGAATATGGGTTTGGGTCCACACACATTCAGGCTAGCACATGACATGGCCTTATAGGCCACCGAGCATTGCCAGAATGACAGGCAAGTGGTTTGGGGACAAGGAGAGGGAAACATCCTAACATGATTTATGAATTTTTAATTTAGTTGTAGAATAATTAGCTTTTCCATCTTTTGCAGGATATAAGGATGCAATTGTTTTAGTTTTAGACCATAGAGAATACTATGAGCTTTCCCCAATTTTTTTAATACTACCATCCCATGCTGCTGTTCCATATTCAAACAGAAGTGGAAGCAGAGTTCTTAGTAGAGTTCGATGTTGGTGAGTGCTATTCCGTGTATTTCATCTTGGGTAGCCTAATTTTCTTTGATGATGCAAGTATGCTGCAGTTTTCCAGTAAAGAGGAGAAAATAAGTGGCGGCTTTCTGTAAAAAGATTTTTAAATAATTGTCAGATGAATTGTTCAAGTAATTTGAAGGAATTTGGCATGGCAAATGGTTTGGGAATTGCTCAATTTATTTGTAGGTAACTTGGTTTTGCTTTTCTCGTAGAAATAGGCACAACGTGTTCAAGGTTGTCATAATCATTATATAAGCCTTTCCCTTATTAAAGAAAGGGGGTTGGCTATGAAGCAAAGCTCCTTGGTATACTTGACAAAGCTTTACGCCTGGTTGTCAACGTGACATTAACCTTCTCATAATTAGTACCAAATTCATTGTTGAGGAATCTATGACAAGATAGGGCTTGTGTGCTTCAAAAATACTTTGTAGAAGAGATGTGGTTGTATCTAATATGTGTGTGATCCTTGGAAATTTTTTAGATACCTCTGATGACATATCCTTAAATTTATCGTACTTCTCAATGAATCCGAAACTTAGGTGACAAAGAAGATAATTATCTAAAGCATGACTGATGAGGTTCACGAATCAATTTTAGATGCATATTATTTTCTCTCTTTCTTAAGAAAGATATATAAAGAATAATAATTGTTACGACTTAAGTATTTTTTCTTTACTCATGTCATAGAATTCTCGTTAATTGTTTACTTTGTTGTGTTGCAGTTTCTTTTGTGTGTGTGCGTGTGTGTGTGTGTGTGTGTTTTCTTATGTTTCCAAATTTATTGTTCCCAACTTGTATTATGTTTGTAATCCTTGCATCCATGCCAGCTGAACATAGCATCGAAGATTGAAAACCTCATGTCCTTTTTCCTTTGCCCTCTTTCACCTATGAAAGAAGAAGGGTTTCAGTTTCGACTTTTGCTTCTGAAGTCAGATTGGAATAACTCTCTTTTCTTCACTGCCATATGCTCAAATTCTCAACATTGTGATTCTTAACTTATGTTTTCATAACTCTATCTACTAAAGAGTATGTATGTGTTATTGAACTATTGATTTTTCAAATATTTATTGAATTCCGCAATTTTGAGTTTATCAATATATTTCTGAATGCGAACTTTCTTTCACTTATTAAACATCAGTGGAACTCATGACTATGGATGGGAGAATTTATTTTTCTCGTTACATTACATTTTATTCATACTGAATCTGTTGTAACTTTCAAGTTTTTTTTAAAATTAAAGCTGAGTTGAATTTGCAAATAAAACCTAACTTTGGAGGAGTAACAGTGGATTTGAAAGGGATACCATAGTTTTAGATGTTTGAATTGTTGAAAACCTCTTACATGCTAGATGAAGAGTGAATATAAGAACTATAAAAAGGCCAGAGACATCAAGAATTTAATTGGAAAAAATGAGGGAATATGAGGGGAAATGTGGGAGAGGGACAGCATTCATATGTGTTTCTACAAATTAGTATGCAACTTTTGCAAACATTTAAGTCCATAAATAAATAAGAGAGGAAATAAGGAAGTAAGATGAGAAAATGAGGAAGGGACAGACTATGGAATAAGTCTTTAAATGGCTATAACAGCAGAAAAAAACAATGGAAATCTCAAAATGAAGTTGCTTTTGATGTCTTTAACTTCAGGTTTAGAAAACAAAGTGTTGCAACCTTGGTTCCCCCCCTCCCCCATTTTTGTTTCTCTCTTATATTTTTGGGTTTATTTTTTGTGGGGTGGGGGTGGGGGTGAGAAAAAGAAGGCTTCAAATATGCTAGGGTATGTTTGCACTGATTCGTCGTCACTCGTCAAGGTGACAAATCCATATCGAATTTGTTCTCTATTGTATTCAGTTGGATTCATCAAGAATAGTTGAGGGTCTCTTCTTCATGCACCTTAAGATTTATATTCTAAATACTAGAGAACATGGATAAATAACCAAGAAACTAACAAGCTATTGTTGTGAAATTTTTTGTATTCTTAGTTTACAGCTGCTAAAATTAAAACTTGTATTATAATTTGAGTCTGTATTTCAACAGTAAAAAATTAGTGTATCCGACAAATTGAAATCTAGAATTTTGGAAACTTGCGAATCCGAGTTGTTTCATGTCTTGTATCCATATCGGAATCCAAGTTACTTAAATTCTAGGGATCAGCTGCCAGAGACAGTTTTGAGTGGGAAAATTGAAGGAAGAAACTACTATTTCAGAGAAAGAAAATTATTAAATCAGTGTAATTTAAGTTGATTCTGTTGTAGTGATAATTTATAATCTATGACTATATCATTAATTGTGTGGCAAGTGACTAACGCCAGTAAGAATCATGTACCAAAATAATGCCAGCAGGTGTACTTCTTGACTTCAATAGAAAATATTTCTTACGGACTTGATTTTTCTATGCAAACATTCAGCCTTGTTAATAAACAGCCGATTAGATCTTCATCTGATGTTTGGTTTTGTTTTGAGCTTTGATTTGCATATTGGTTATCATAAATTTATCGCTAGCCATTTAACATGAGAGATACCAGTCTCTTATTTTCTCTAGTGAATTTTGGTTTACTGCTTTAATTACTGAAAACTCCAATTCTGTAAAATTTCGTTTTTCTTGGATACTTGTTTCTTTCTTCGTAATTCACATGCATGATATGGTATGTTATCTAATCTAGATGCATTCCTTTCTTTTGTTTGAGCAGCATAACAACAACGCGCTCTCGCATAGAAACTTCGATACCACGGAAGCATGGTCCCGCTATTGCTGGTTATGAGAAGGTAATTTACTAATCTGTGCCCTCTTTCATGAAGCATAGAATCTGTAGAATTAACGAGTAGGTGTTTTATTTTATCTAATTTTCAATATCCTTTGTTGCAGGCTTTGAAAAAGTTTTTTGAGAATGTTTTACAGGTGGGTTTTGCTGTACTTGACTTTTCCCATTGCATTAGCTTAACACCATATTCTTGATTAGTCTTACACCTGACCATATGGGCATATGTTTTAGGCTCTGTTGAAGCATCTTGACTTCAAGATTGTTCAATGTCTTGTGATTGCAAGCCCAGGGTTTACCAAGGTTAGTTTTCTTATTGTAATCTCATGGTTGTTTCATCCTCGATTACTTGGTTCATCTTGTTCCTCTCTGGCTATTTGAAGCCTTGGGCATGAGAGTGAAGTTTCTGAGTGGGAGCAAAAGATAATTGAATGGGTGTCTGGGTCCGGAGGATCAAAACCCATCTGACTCAAGTTTATTTTATTTGAAAACTCAAGTGAAATGAATTATAGTCTTCAGATTGCCAATCACTTTAGCTTATTTATAATATCATTAGTGTGATTCTTCAATAACATCTTTCATATAAGTGCCAAGATATTTGTTTAAAAATCCTATTCTCCATTACAAATTTGAATCCACATTTTTATATTTGAAATTTGATCATAAAGAGAGTGAATTTGCTTCTTTTTCCACAATTATTTACTTGTACAGCTCCAAATTCTATTTTTTTCTTACGTATAAACTAGAGTTAGAAATTTATGTATTGATTTTGTTTCTATATCCATAAGATTACACTTCCAAATTTCACTTTTTATAAAATAAAGTAAAAAGTTTCTATCAAAGAAGATTGAAGGTATAAAACTTTTTATACTTCTTGAACCTTGAAAGCATGTGTAGTAATTGTTTTGTATGGTTTGAGATGATATATATCAAAATTAACTGTATTACATAGTTAATCGCTTTTTTGATATGCTGTGGGATAATGCTCCAAAAAGAAAAAGAAGAAAGAAGAGAAGGATTGGATAAAGTTTATTGTTTTCTATCAAATGGCACTCTTGCTATGGTTCTTCAGTGATTTCAGTAAATTGTTCACCAATCACGCAATTATTCTGTATGTTGCATTTATTACGGCATTATTGAACTTGAGGATTGTACTGAACAGTTACTCATTTTCATATTTTTGGGTATATGGGATACAGAAATTTACGTGACATTATTCTAGCCATCTTTTGTTTAGTTTGTTCTTGGAGATTAATATTGTCATAAATATTGTTATGTCACCTATATGTCTAGACTATTTCATTGTCTAGAGGTGTTTGAGCATTTATCCTTGGGAGACAAGGTTTCAAAATCAGCGGAAACTGGTCTTCACCTGTTCTTCTGGGTTGACTCAAAATCAGATTTGACTGCTATTTTGGCTAGTCAGCAGTAAAAAAACAAACAAATAAAATAACCTTTTTTTACCAATTTTCAAAATTCCAAAAAAGAAATGTCAAAAACCTTATCCCAGGAGCCTGAAAAGGCAAAAGGGAAGGCAAAATCGAGAAGAGAGGAAAATCAATAGAGTAGGAGAGTGTTGGACCTTGTGAACAATTCTGATACCACCACATTTTGTTTCTCCTCTGGCAACTCTTATAGGAGGATTTGAAGAAGTTTTATATCCTTTTAACTTTAAACGGTACCTCCTTAAAATCCTAATCGGAACTTTTATCAAACTAAAGTTAAAACTTTAAACACTCCAAATAATGCTTCTCCTCTGGCAACTCTTAGAGAAGCCGCTTTTTGAAAGTTCTGATTAGGATTTGAAGGAGGTGCCATTTCCCTTTTGCCATTTATATTTGGCTGGATCAGTTCTAACTTCATGTAGACTGCAAGATTCTTGTACAATTGGATATGACCACATACTTATTTAATACGAATAAATTAAGATTTTTAGTGTCTGCCCGATCCAAATTCACTTAGAACAAAAAGTTTTTTGGGTTTTCGGCCGAGTTGGAGCGATCTGAACTGGCTGTGTTACATTTCTTTTTATGTATCCATTATTCCCCAAACCAAACAAATGAATAAATAAAAAATAAAGTAAAACCAGGAAGAGCTCTCATCATAAACTTTTGTGTTTTGCATTAAGTGTTGCAAAAGGCTTCTATATACAGTGGTGCTTATTTATTTGCACTTATATGGATAGAAAAACCAAACCCCCCAACCCAACAACCCCCCCCCCCCAAAAAAAAAAAAGGAAAAAAGGAAATGAAGAAGAAGGAAAAAGGCTACATCCCCTGATATATTGATTGTGAACCTGTTCCCCTGGAGCTTCTGCTGATTTTAGCCTCAGGTAAGGAAAATTCCTATAGGATTACCACCCTCTTTTTCGTGCATGAGTGTGTAATCTATGGAAGAATACATAATAACTGGCATGGATGCGGCCCACAGATACGGAAGCTGCTTTAATTGCCACCAAATTTCTTATGTGGCCTCTAATTGGTTCCACCTTACAAGAAAACGACTAAATGATGATGATGACAATAAGCAGGAGATCTAGAGTTCTGGCAAGTTTCATAGAAGTAGCTAGATTTTGAATTATTTTTTTAGAAGAAACTTTCTAGTATTGGCATCCCCTGCCATTTGATAATTTTGTTATACACAGAGAAAACTACATTCCTTTCTGTTTGATTTGGTTTTGTGGTCATGGTTGATAGTTTTGTTCTCATTTTGAATCATAGTAATTAAATGCAATGTCCTTAAGTGCTTCACCTTTTGTTTATTATTTAAATGAATATATAGCTTAAGGTGTGAAATTTGATATGCTGCAGGATCAATTCCGTGATTATATGCTATTGGAGGCAGAACGAAGACAATTGCGGCCAATTATTGAAAATAAATCACGCATCATTCTTGCACATTCAACATCTGGATACAAGTGAGCTCTCTGGCAATGTTATTTTAGCAGCATCTCTCTTTGATTTGTATTGGCACAAGTAAATGTTCCTTTCCATACTATATATAGCAGCAGCTGCTATCCATGAACTTGCAAATTGTATGCTGGAGTTAAAATGGCGTCTACTATCAATATATATTCAGTCTCTAAGAGATCAACTTTGGGATCATTGGTAAACCTACATTATGTAACATAATAGACCAACCGCATTATAAACTTCTAATATCCTTGAGTCATATGGTAATTTAGCTGGAATCATCTTCCATTTCGTTCTTTGATCTGTCGAGACATGTCCTTTCCTCCATCTTCTTGTTATCCTCTATGCAAAATGTCCTTTCCAGTCATGCAATTTGTAAGAAGGTAGGGACACTTGATTTACATTGTGCCAGTGATGATGATGCATTATGTTGTATGTTCATTCCATTCATCAGCTCCTTCCCTCTATCTTTATGAGTCGTGATAATGACCAGGATCAATTCTTCAGTAACTTTTGGAAGCCTGAAACACATACGTAAAGCTTTTTAAGCCATAACAGTTTCTACGTACGTTAACATAAAAAATAATGACATTACTTTAACAAATTAAACATTACTGCAATTTGAGCAGTATAGTTTCGTATTTCTAAGAAGCTTTAGGAACACGGCTGTATATGCATCAATTTCTTTAATGATACTGCTCAGTACACCTACACTACTTTGATCCACTACTAGCAGCTTGACAAGCAGACGCCTATCAAAAATTCTATCAACTTTCCAGGTGGTCTAGGATAAATCTGTTATTTACACATATTGCATATGAGAATAATGTACACACATTACATTTTTTTATACTTCTATGTGTTTCTTTCAATTTTGCTAAAGCTTTTTACTGTTCATTTCTTTTGGAGCATAGACATAGCCTAAAAGAGGTGCTGGACACCCCTCCCGTGATGGCTTTGATAAAAGATACGAAGGCAGCGCAGGAGGTAATATAGGATAGGGATATTACTCTGTTTATTTAGTCTCACATATTAAAGATTTTACAAATGTTTAGATCATCCTTCTAGATTTCCATTTTTGGTTCAACTATTCTCTGAATGCCAATTTGTTTCTTTATTTCAGGTCCGAGCTCTGAAGGATTTCTATGATATGCTTTCAACTGTCAGTTCTTTACTTATAAGACTCTCCACTTGCTTTGGTTGATTTATTTATTTATATTGATGAGTTTATATAGTTTATAACTGTATCTCGACTTCATCGAGTTCTCCTTCGATGGTCAACTGCAATTTTCTTTCTTTTGTTGGATGATTCATCACTTGGAATAGTTATTGGAAAGCCTTGCTTTTTCATGTGAGGCAGTCAACATATTCTAGGAGAAGTTTGCTCGCTTGTATTTTTGTTTTTTTGGTTTGTGGTGGTGGTGGTTGGGGTGGGGTTGGTCGAAAATGGTTGGTGCATCCGCATTATAGCTGAAGGCCCACAATTCATTTTAGTTTCCATGTAGAGCGTCTTATAAGAAATGGTTGTCCACTTGAAACTTCTCAGGGAGTCATCTGCTTGCATGTACCCCTTCAAGTTCAGCCCACTTCACCATGAAAGTATAGGAGCTATTGTTCTCAAAGGAATGGTTTCATAGGGTTTCTCAAGCTGTATTCCTCCGAAAGAATAGATTTGTATCTGCAAACTATTCGAACTTTCTTATGGAAGAGCTGATGTCTTCCTCGTCTGATTTCTCTAAGAGGAGACATATTTATCAAAACATAATGTTTCAATCTGCATATCACGAATTCTTTTTTTTTTTTTAATGTGCTTCCTTGATGTTTATGTTGGAATTCCTTTTCTTTTCTTTTCTCCGCATTTTCATGTTTCTTTCGTTACGTTTGTTCGAGTTCAACCCCACGCCGCTTCACCATCACCCGCACCATTCTACTATTGATATCAAAATTAGTTATGGTATGTGAAGGTAAACTGTTACGAGAAATTAAGTGTAGGTTCCCATTATATGCACAATGTGTCAGGGTAAACCTATGAAGTTGGCATTGTAACTGTACCCATTTGGGCTGTTTATATCATCACCTATATGCAAAATTGATTAAGGTAACTTTTAAATCCCTAACCTCGTATATTTTAGTTTAGGGAGAGCTGAAGCATGTGCTTCTCTAGTTGAAACTGAAGATGGGGAACTATCTTATTCAATGGAGTAAAGGTTCTTGAAGTTTATGGTTCTGTAGCAACAAGTTTAAAAATTGCTTATGATGTGACATAGAGATGCAGTTGAACATAGGGCATCCCTTATGTAAATCTAGTTGAGATCAAAATAAAAAAAAATTGAAGAATTTCTCAGCAAGCTTACCGTTTTTGTTATTGTTAAACATGCCATCGATCAATTTCTCGCCTGAAGGCTGTTTTTTGCTGTGCAAAATCTCTGTGACATGATAAGGGCTACATGGCTGTCTAACCTTTTTTTGTAAATGTAACATGATAAGTAGAATATCCACGTGTGCCATTTAAAAATTAGCAGTTTAAAGCTACTTGAATAGGTTATCCCGGACTAAGCTCTCATGAAGTAGTCTATGAGTTGCTGCAAGAAAACAAATCCAGATATTTAGAGTCCTTAAAATGCCTGATACTAAGCTCTCCAAAACAAGTTAGTGAGACTAAACAGCAAAATGGTTCCTTTACAAGTTGAAGCAAAAACCTTGTCATATCCGTTTACATGCCAAAATATATAACTAGTAACAGTGATGGGTCAATACCACAGGAACACCGAAGCCTAAGATTCCTATATTACCCCTATTTTTAATAGGGACCACGAAATCAGCCGCATATTGTAGTTTATCCTTAAATCTCTCCAACTAACCGCACCGTGGACCCCCCCCCCCTCCCCCAACAAACAAAAAAAAAATAAATAAATAACTTCACACTTCACCATAGTTTCTTATCACCGCTTGACACGAAAGATTTTTTTTGAATCCCCTATAAGTTGGGTTCTCAAGAGATGCTTGAAATCCACAATATTAGATTCTTCCAGTTATACTCTGTTAACTTAATTATATCTATGTTGAATTGCTTGCTAGTTTTCAAGATCACCAGGCAATGAAGGGTTATGCTTTCAGAAAGTTTGCATCTTCAAGAAACTCGTTTTTCATCGTAATATAATGTAAACCTTCATATCTCACACAGAACTATTAAAACAAGTGTACAACACAAAACCAAACGAGAATTCCGATTAGAAAGTTGCTCAACAACAGTCCTTAGATAACTATCTCCATTATAAACCCACTGGTTAGACTAATTAATAATAAGCTAGGCTAACCTTATAATACGTTAATTCTTGATTGTAAAGAAGTTAAAGTTAAAGAGGGCCGGTATAGGGTAAGCCAATAGGTTCAAGGTTGATATATATAAAAATAATAATTAAGATTAGCGGGAATGATTATTTATAAGGAGAAAATTTGGCGCATTATCATATAAAAAAATAACTTATATAATTTTAGAACTCATTTTTGTTTCTTTCTAAGTTGGAGGAGAGGTGAATATTTCCCATTATCATATGTGCTTCATCATCAATCTTTCCCAGCAAAGCTTAATGACATTGTTTTAGTTAATTTGTACGTAGCTTAATCTTCTTTGGTTATCTATGTTGTATGCTCTTTATAAGCTATACCATAATCATCCTTGCAAACTGTTATACCTTTGTTTTTCTTATTGTTAGAAATTAAAAGTATTATCTGTTTTGATTCTTCTAATTATTTAACTTTATCCAATTTTGTCATCTTCCCTCTGATTTGTTTATTGTTAATATGTAGGACGTTGACCGTGCTTGTTATGGACCTAAGCATGTCGAGGTTGCTCATGAGCGCATGGCTATCCAAACTCTCCTAATTACTGATAGTCTTTTTAGGTTGGTATCTACTTATTTCCGTTGATGAACTCTCGTTGCACAAATAGATTAACCTATGGTTAATTAAAACCTTTGAAACCGTTTGGTATCATTCCTCGAACTTTTTATTGTTATTTTCATATGGGAGCCATGGAATGTGGTATTTTGCACTTTTAAAAAAAGAATTATTGAAGGATGGCAATGCAGACTTCTCCCTTTATATCATTAATTGCTTCAACTCATTGGTCGAGGCGTAAATATATTAGTTGTAGGCACTTATTCATTTAACATGAAACCATGGATTGCGACAAATAATAATCAATGTACTGTTCCCCCCCCCCCCCCTTCCCAAAGATTACAAGTTCACAACCAAAGGTTAAACTCCCTTTTCTTTACTTCGAGTATGTGTAGTATTATTTGATGTGTCCTATGTTCTGCATCATGCTCCAGTCTGAAGCTTTACTATCGATGAAGATTCAAAGATTTACTATTACTTGCAAATTGTAGATTAAGTTCACTTTTTGTACAATATGTGAATTCATTTCTATATAGTATAAATATGTGATCGTCTTTATCCACCTAAATGGTCTATATCCACCTCCATCACACTCCAATAATGACCCCCAAACCATTTAGTTAACACTATATGGGTTATAATATCTTGGCTGTAAATTTTTTCCTCTGATTTAGTGCGGTAATCTGTCGCATTTATTTTAGTCCCCTTTTGTGGCCAGGCATTAGTTTTTTGAAAACATGACTAAAGGTAAAATATAATACTATAATTGGTAATACAGTGTTGTTATGGAAGTAAATGTAGGTTGTGGCTACTACAGTAACAACGTAGTATTTATAAGTCAGCTTTACTGAAATTTTTTCATTATTTTTGCTATGTTCAAGTCACTCTTAAGTGAGCCTTTTATTAGCTGGCTTCTTGAAGTGCAACTTCTAATGGATTTTAACTTTCATTCGGTCTTTAATATTTGGTCATAATTACACGTGATATCAAGCTTGGCATACATATATATTTAGCACTGGAGGCGACCTTAAGTGTTTATAGCAATTCATATCATACCTAGTTTAAAACTTAAACCTAAAAAGGTCAATTGTTTCCTTTTCCCCAGAAATGCTGACATATCAACAAGGCAAAAATATGTAAAGCTGGTCGACTCTGTCAAGGATTCAGGAGGCACCGTACATGTGTTTTCATCAATGCATGTATCTGGAGAGCGTAAGTACCATTTCCCCCCGTCTTATTATAGCTCTTTAAAATAATTGATACAAGAGGAAACATGCATCCAAGTTTGTGATCACATCTATTGTGTTTCAACAGAGCTGGCTCAGATGACAGGGATTGCGGCTATTCTTAGATTTCCATTACCGGAATTGGATGACATTGAGATGTAACTATGATATGTCAAAATTTCATTTGTTTGAGAATGAGACAATTGGTCTCTATACTGATAAGCTCAACTTGGTAGAAGGTTGTTTGGCTCAGTTTGTGTACTAGACCGGCAAATATGTAAGGTAAATGTAGATTTGTTAGAGATGTAGAAATACAAAGATCACAAGCAATGATGCACTTCACATGTCATCATATACAGTTTCCATTATTGCGGAACCTGAAGAAAATTTGTTACTACTAGCTCACGCCATCAACTATGATCAGTATTACTCTTTTAAGATGAACAATGTGATATGATGATATCTGTAAACTGTCTACCTTTCGTGCTTAAATAATATTTGTGTGGCCCGTTGTCCCCGGAAGTTCAAGTTGACTCTCAGCATGTTGGGTTGTTTTTTAAGTGTTAATTTCAAGGCACTGTAACATAATGTAGCTGTCATTGTGTAATCACCTTTCTTTCACAAGACAAATTTCCTAGAGATCCAAATTTCTTCATTGTAAAAGCTTACGTTCGCTATCATAATTCGGCGAAGCGAAGTTCGCTGTGTAAATGCTATTATAATCTGATATCATAATTCGGCCAAACAAAGTTCTCCGTGTAAACGGGTAAGCATGGCTAAGCATGCTGATGATGAAAATACCTTGACAACTGAACCCTTTTACATGCTAGATTTTAACTTAATGATATACGAAAGTAGGCCAATATTTACAATTTTGATTTATCATACCACAAAATATTTTTTTCCGCAACAAAAGCAGGGCACCGCAGTTTCATATTTCCATCCCATACAATCTATCTTCTCAATTCATCAATAACTGCTCCAGAAATTGATTGAACAAACAAATGAATAAATTAACAAATAAATAATGTGATTTACATGCTTGATATGGTCTTTATTTTTCTAACAACATCAATGACGACCATTGCCTCTAAGGCTTCGATGGTCTTGTTAACAAACGGATCACTAATGTACAAAACAACTCACTCAAAATTTACAAGAAAAATATACGATTCCAAATCCCAAAATCATTGCTGGCTTCTCCCTACAATTGCACACCCATCCTAAATCAAACTCAAGGAAGGAACTTTACAAGCCACCCCTGGAATCGTAAAAAGCTACAATCCGAAGATTTCTCATCGAAGCAAACCAAAAAATACACACACTTTACCTATATCACTGATTCCGATTGCACGCCACATCACGCTTAGTGAAATACATTGAGGGAAGTAAAACGAAAATAAGGACTCAAATCTTCTCACCCCCCTCCCCCTGGCGAAGAATCATCATAAACCCCTCATGTTTTCTTTTCCCTTCCCTTGCTTTCTTTCCACAAAAGAATACATAGCCTAAGAGTCTCCAAGGAACCAGATGCGCGTGCGCAACAAGACGAATTCAGTTTGTGGTCGTTAGGGTTAAGGCACATCACCTCCTCTAACTCTAAGGGACTCGAAAATTGCTCCCAAAATGGACTCAAATTCCTGATACAGTATTAATGTAGGCATCAGAAATATGTAACATTTGAAAGTATCATAACAAAAAGAGAGTATTTCCATAGAACATACAGCTAAAATGCATTAGCTTATATGCTTGTGTGCTTTGTATTTTTCCCCGTGTCAGTTGCGTTCTACTTAGTTACTGCACACTATATATTGGTGGACTTACCAACAGATATACACCCATTTTCTCTTGAAATGCATGCACCTTTTTCTTCTGAAAAATATAGTGGAAAATAATGCATACTCTGTCACCTTAATGGATGTATGATTCATAAGCTAAATTTACTGCCTTGTTCTATTACATGATCTAGGCTGGCTGTTATCTAATGTCAGGCTCATATTGCTCATGAAAATCGCTGTTCCGTTGGACTGCTGTTTTCGATTGTTCAACCAAGCTAAATAATGGTGCATCGGTTTCCCTAATTCAATCAGTAACAGTGCTCAGACAGCCGAACTTGAGGCCAAGTTAGAGATAACTGAATGAAAAATACAGTTTCCAGACATTCTCATTATGTGTTCTTAGCCCATGCCTTGAGTCTTGAAACTACAAAATGATTCACCTAATTCTGCAATCTAATTAACTACTGTCGATTTTTTATTTTTATTTCAGATTGAAGAGTTATGGTCGGAGACCGGATATACTTCATGAGTAGCTAATACTTCAAATTTGAGTATAGCATGAGACTAAAGATAAAGATAAAAGTTATATCCTACCAGGTCACGAGATGGCGAGTTCTCAACTCTGTGAAGTCCAAATTGAGGTATGTAGGTAACTCATGAATCAATGTCTCTCCTTTCTCCATCCTCTTTCAGGCCATACATTTCCTGTGGCAAGATCTTGAAAAACTCAATATTGAAACCTGGAAATCTTTCATATATCATTAATTTCCTATTTATTTGTATACATTAGATACATACACACATATCGACATATTTCTAAACAAAACTATACCTATAAGATAGCTTTGTTCATGTCTGTGAATAATCCAGGATTCAAGCACAAACAAAAGCAAAATAGCGAATCATAGTTTCAACCTCACGGAAAAACTAAGGGCTGGATGATGAACATAATATTAATTTTTTAAATATATATTATATATCGTCAATACCTTAAAGAAAACTGTATTTACGAGTAGAAGAGCAAATAAAGTTTTAAGCTTACATGTTCACTCACTGAACAAGAAAAACTCCCATCAAAGTTTGTTGGAGTGACTGCTAATTTCACAACTCCATTGTAAAAAGCATCTGGAACCAAATTCTGCATCAAAACATCAATTATCATATTCCATAAATATATCAATTAAGGATTTCTACGAAACTTGAGAACGAAGTATTACTGTTTGGTTAGAAACATCGGCCATTTTGTAATGATATATCGAACTTCTCCGACTCGGTTGCTTTATTTTGTGCAGAGACCCAACTCCACATAAATGATCCGCCAGCAAACCATCACTTCTTTTACTACTACCGGTTTTTATATTCAAATTGCTACGACCCCATGTGTAGTTGACGTATTTCCTCAACTAGATAGAACGAATATGATTAAATCAGTACAACACATTTCATGTTATACAGAAAAAATAAATAGCGGGCGTTATTATTACCGTATCCCAATGCCTTTGAGCACGTCTATGGCTTCTGATGTCTCTCATTATGGTATCCTCAAAGCGAAGCTTCTTGAATCTGGCTTCACACTACAAATTAAATCGGTTAGATTAATGTCCAAAATATATCCGCTATATGCGAAGTCTTAAAAACAGTGACTTCAAAAAATTTAAGATGTAACAAATGTATGAAATTCTGCCGGCAATAGCTTACTTGCAACAAGAGGTACAGGAAAATTGCGAGGCTAATGGTATAAAGGCCGCCGACTTCAGCCAGGAAACTCACTGCATGAATTAAAATCCCGTCACTTGTATAAAATATGCGGTGTTCAATAAATATAAATAAATGAGGCGGCGTGAAATATATGGTGCATAATTCACACCTATTCCCACAACATTTTGTCTGTCGATCTCTACAATGTAATCCGAAAGAAGGCTGATATACAATGTAGTATTCACTAATCCATCCTTAGGATTCTCAAGCGACGCTCGAAGTGCGCTAACCTCCGAAAACGATGAACCGGGAAGGAAATCATGCAATAGAGGCTGAATGAGCCTTAGATTATGCAAATAGGTGAACTTCTGCGGAAACAAATGAATTTTCAGTATATTCATGTCTCGGCCTCTAAAAGTTTGCGGGCTATCGTTTTCTGAGATTCCTGGTTTCAAAGTCCCGCTGACATAACTCAAATGTTTATTATCTTCGTGGGATTTTGATGTAAGATTAAATTGAAAGCCAACTGCACTCGCTGGATCATTCGGAAGATCAATAAACTGCCAAGAGATGTAGTGATCCCCGGTCGGAACTCTACATTTGTTGCATTTCAGAGAAACCGTCGGGCCCGTAGACGTGTTATAACAAGTATAATTTATATAGGTTGATAGAGGGGATACTTTGTAGTAAATTGAGCCTGGGGTCCCGACCACTAATTTATCGAGACCGCGTAAATGAGAACAGGTCATGCTGGAGATCGTCGTTATATTGAATTCCATGTCGTTGACAAACGCGAGAAGATCCGGGGCGTTGATTGGTCTGACTCTGTGTACCTCGATACTTCGTCTTGTGATAACCTGATACAGCAACCTGTAACAGTTTCATGAAATTTAGAATAAAACAAGAAAAGAAGATATTGATGGCCGAAAAAACGGACAAAGAATCGTATTTATCGCTTACGCGGACAACAGACCGACAAAGAGTATCCAGCTTGCTACAGAGAAAGTCCCACCCAATTCTGTTTTCCTCTTTCTTACAACCTTGAGGTCCTCCTACATTTATTTCAGCTGAACATATATTTAAATTTTCTCTCAAATTATAATGAAAATATATTTAAATTTTCGACTAATAAAATTCAAGAAGTAGATATCGTGCCTGCAAAAACACACAAAATACACAATAAATAAAATGGGAAAAAGAAGGAACATAACTAGTGGTAACGAGAGGATTGTGACCCGGAGGTTACAAGTTTAAGACATAATTAACCACCAAAAAGGGACGGGTGATCAGCCTTATTATGTTTGGGGAGAGGATAGGTGCCACCTTGTTTCAGCCTTTATGTCCGGAAATTTACCAAAAACGCATGTGTCATAAACCCTCCGAATAATAACCAAAACATGAAAATAACTTTGGTGTTTTCGGTTTTTGCATCATGGGGTGTAGGAGAGCAGATGCTGACATATTCCGGTATCTGATTTGACATATGACATTGATTTGTAACCGACCGGTTACCATTTGATCAGACGGGACGGTTCATATTGAATCCTTATCACTAATAGAATAAATCGTAGATGATCGACTCCGAAACGATTGCAAATTGTGTAAGGAACTTGAAACAAGGAAGATGTACTAGCTTTCAATGAAGAAGCCATCAAGTAGTTTGTCAAGACACAAGTGAATGATACAAAGTGTCAGAACATTTAATAAAAGGACCAATCAACTCAATCACTTTGATGCACCAGTATGGATATGACATCTCATATATGGGTGCTGGCACCAATATTTATTTTATGGGGATATGAATGCATCCATAACAAAATTATATATGTTGTTTAAAAAAACTTGAACATACATACATCATCCAACCGGGACTTCTCATGAAAAATTGGCATATCCTACCCACCTTTCTAAGAGATTGAGTGCATGAGCTATCAACTTGGGAAGACTACTTCTACCTACTATTTTGTATTTCTGAAATATGAGAAAGCAAAAAAGGTAACGACGCAATCTCTTTCTTCTTTGCCGCTCTGAAGGTCAAGAAAGGAAACACATATAATAGATCTGTTTATCGACTAATCTTGTTAAATATCAAGAGATATCTGTCTTCGAAGGAATTTAGAACCTTAATTAATTAGTCTTAAGTTATGTTGGTTACTTGTATTAACCCTACATTACAATCTAGCAATTGTTCTCGTAAACACTCGGATTAAAGGTTCTACAATGAATCTCAAGCAACTCAAGGAATGAAGAACAACAGACGGTTTTGTCTTAATCCTAAATGATCATTTGTCACGATAAATAAATAAAAACTGCTCACCACCCAATGCATGGTGCAAAACCAATCAAGCCGACTGATCCCCCACCGGATTCGGAACCAGACGCTCTCGTCGTCCCTGTCCAACTTCTTGCACCTCACCACAATGCAAAACGCCAGCCATATCAGAACCATCACCAGCGCCGCCCCTATGAGCTCCTCCTGCGGCTGGCTGAGCCGCCGCAGCGCGTCCACCGGAAGCACCGTGTCCAGGAACTTGGGCCCCTGCGGCTCCACCCCGGAGTTCACCACCACAAAGTCCCCCTGCCGGCGCATCGAAATTCATGCAGGTTAAGTTTTGAGTACTGAAATACGAGCCCGGGTTGCATTGGCACAGGGTGGAGTTGAAGATGAAGGAGCTTTGTGGGCAGATTAAGGGAGGAGACATTTGTGATCTATTTTTTTTTTTTTAATAAATTTATTTGAAGGGTGGAATTAGAGGCATTGTATATATTTGGTTTTGTTAAAGATTCATTGCTTTTCTTTCAATTTCTAGAGAGAGAGCTATAGAGAGAAGGAATGAAGGGTGGCATTGGGAGATGCTTTGCATTGGGAGATGCTTTGTTTATTTTGCATATCGTTTTCTTCCATGCATGATCTTGCTGTTTCCAGAATGGATGGAAGGATGGTTCAAGAATTTTGGGAACTAATGTCTGGCCGGCAAGTGTTTCTTAACTTATCTTTCAAAATTGGCCCGTTAATTGCACAAAACACCCCTCTAGTTTCCCCCGTGTGGAAGTAAATTTCCGGCACAAATGTCCCTTCTGCTCTTTTAGTCTCAACCCTTGAAAATATCCAAATTCAATTGTAAACAATAAAAACCAAATTCTAAAGATAGAGTAAGCAATCATTTTGACTTATTTATAATTAAATTTGGGATTATTATTTTTATAGCATTTTTTGGGTTTCGATCATTGAACATAGAAGTTGTTTGTGCAAATAAGTTAGTTTTTTCCTTTTTGGAATCGGCTCGTATGTCTAACCCATGCACATGCACGCATCCAAGAGTCCCATGGATTAGCGTCGAACATGTTAAATTGTGAGCATTTTCCCTTTTAGAGATCGAGCCCGGCACACTCCCGGACGAAGAAGTGCTATGACCAACCGATTTATGCCCGTGGAAAATCACACGGGTGTTTTGTGCCATTGACCCCTTAATTTTTTTTGGAAAGTGATGCAAGAATTTGAATAGTAAGAAAGCGAAAAGGTTGAAAGCAGAGGACAAGGATAGGCAAAAGGTTTACTAGAAAAGGCCCTAAAGAGAATTTAGATTCCTCCCCCCCCCCCCCCGCCCCCGGCACCCACCCTAACATTATAGAAGAATAAGCAGAGGCCATATAATTGACTGCAAATTCATAAAAAAGTAATTATATCAAAATTAATTGATTAATCAGTAAGAAAGGACCACTTTGTTTGCCCAGCTCATCCCATGTGAAGAGAAGAAGCCTAGGATCTTCTAGTGGTCCAGTTGTAACCTATTATAAAGTTTTATTTTATATACAAGTCCAATAACTATTCCCATTTATTTCATACATATTTATTTTGTGAAAGTAATCAAACAATCATGGGGTTTTCTTGGAATTTTAGCTCAGCTTGACTATAACTTGTAAATATAGAAATGACTAAAATATTCTTGCCCCTTCTCTTCCCTGAGATGATCCCATCAATAAATTTCATTTTTCAAATCCTAGATGATTTAAACCTTAAGGGTTTAAACTTGGAAACTTAATGGAAAACGCATATAGGAGAGATTCAAAATCGTAAACTCATCTAGGAAAAGTCTGACGAGAAACCTAGAATCCAACAACTGATCATGTTTTGCCTCTCAATTCACGTTTTCACTTTGATATGGATGCTAACGGATGAAGGGCTGTAACAATCAATGGAAGGCTGAACTCACTCACCAACTGATCATGATTTTTTTAAGGAAAACACCAATGGCATTCTTGATTTATTACTCATTTCATCTATATTTAGTATCTAATCCCTCTCTGATTATTTTTTTTCTTCCCTTTTGGAGAACACAGTTTATCCTTGCGGAATCCCAACCACTATCCCTAATAAATAATAAAGCAATCCGCTACTAATCTAAACACTTATTGTTGTTTCCTTAAATTCTGATCCTGGCTACATCCAGTAAAACCCTACTTCGCACCAATGTAGGTATATGTATATATACTGCTTCAATTGCTTCCTTTTTGCTAGTTCATAGATGGCCCACATCAACTAGGTACATATAGATTATTGTTCTTCCCATCAAATCCATATATCTCTGCTGTTATAACTCAAGCTTACACGGGCGACACAAAAAATTTCTCATTTTTTCATTTGAAAAACGCCAAAAAAATAGAAGAAAAATCCTTGTAAGGATTCTAAAGCAAGAACAGGAACATGCCATGTCATTTTCTTATATATATGTAATTACGTTTATACCCTTCAACAATATGAACAAACTTAGTAACAAGGTTCTTGGACTAATAATCATCAAGAAAGTATACAAAAATCATGACACATGATGATTTTTCCGCATGACACGCGTGCATAGCATGTTACTCGTAATGCATAACCAATATCGTTTTTTTTCCCGACCCATCTAGATATATTTATTATTGTTTATTTATTCCACGATAATTCCATCATTCGGCCAAGCCATCTCTCCTTCCTTCGGGATTCCAATGATGAGGTATGCCATGACGACCCACATAATCCATAGTAAAATCCAGCACACTGCACATGCATGCATGCATGCTCTCGTTAATTTGTTGCAACAACTTTTTGTTACACACATGCATGCTTATGGTACGTTTTCTATATAACCTTTGACATTTAATTAATTAAACGCCTGTTACATTATAATGTAATTTTTGTCTATGTATAATTATATTAGTTCCATTAGCTCCCATGTTTACTAATTAAACAAGCCAAGCACGACACGTAATTATATTTAGACTATATTATATTAGCAGAGTCTTGTCTCACAAATCACATGATTTCCTTGATGTGCCCCCTCAGCCACGACCTTGTCCTTGCTCGTAACAAAAGTCATTTTCAAACTAAGAAACACTTATTTTTATTAAAAAAAAATAGGTTAAATTTTTTATTAAAAAAACAATTACAATAAGAGTCGATATTATTCCCTCAAGGAGATCCCTCACACATGATAGGTTAATGTAGTCAAAATAGATCAGATCCAACCGGCCTAATTAAGTTGAGAGTGAGGTCATCGGAATTCAACATTAAGATCCAAAACGACTTTAAATTAAAACTGAAAAAAATTAGGTTTTCCATATCATTTTAAAATTATTATTTTTCAAACATGATACATTTATTTATAATAAATAGTAAGATGGAGACAAGACATTGAGTTAGAAGAAGCGTTTGTTTTTTCTTTTCTGTTCTTATAAACACATGTCTAAAAGTTTATATTCCACTTTTATTAAATATAAGTAATATGATTTGGATTTGTTAGACCGCATTCCTTAGACCGCATTCCTTAAGCCAGGCTAATCCTGCTGGTATTTCTATCCTGGCCTAAAAGTTGATTTCAAACCAAAAGATTATCCGAGTCTAACGTGTATCGCATAATATATAGCACGGACTTATATATTGATCCGATTACAAACAGGCAGATATGTTCCATCTTGGATCAAAAAATTCTACAGTTTAAGCCTAGTCGGGTATGTATTATTTTTTCTTTTTACTTCATGACCGGACATATATATGACCGTACACTGCAGCATTTTTAGCACGGTTCTCCTTTGATCAAGACCTTCCAACCGATGGGATACAAAACATCATACACCAACAGTTCTAACAAATCAAGCGATGGCATGTGGAGAACGAGGTTAATAAGTAGTGGGTAGCTATCAAAGATGAGGTGGAGTCGGGTCCTTCACAAATCCGACATGCGGTCCCTGCGCTCCAACTTGATCCCTAACCCTAACCCTAACCCACACCCAAAAGTGATCTCAACCACCCACCCACACGCAAAGCCATTTTCCTACAAGACATTTCTTGTGGGCCCCACGATGGGATGGGCTAAGTGCAACATGAGCTGAATCGACTCCTCCTTCAACGTCTCTTTTTTTTTGGGGTGGGTGTGGTGGTTAGGTCCAAGGTTATACAGTTACGTGACAACTAGCTGTTATATTTATGTGATAATTAATATCTCACGTCTTTTAAGCTGCAATATTTACGGTGAGAGTAAAAGTTATCTGATAAATATAACGGCTAACATATAAATGTAGCATATATCTGCTAAATGCAATAGTAAATATGAAATATAATAAATATTTTATAAGTGATGTGATGAGCTCAAGCCCTTCAAAATTTCAATGGTCAATAACTTGTTGAAGTCTTATGTTGTTGTGGCTGCGCGCCTATCAAATTGATTAACTTGTGATGAGGTCAAAATGAGTTCCCTGGGGAATTTATTAGTAGAAAAGGACGTATTGGTCGGCATATGGATATTCCTACATAAGGGTTCTCTTTTGCGTTTGTCTAATTAGCAGAAAACCATTCTCGGTTTAAGAGGTTACGCTTTTATCTTTACCTTGCCATTAATGAAAATATTATTCACAGGTAGTTATGATAGATGCACCAAGTTATTTTCGAAATACTTGATAAAGAAGAGGGT
Source organism: Agapanthus africanus (assembly GCA_030015575.1). Taxonomy (NCBI): domain Eukaryota; kingdom Viridiplantae; phylum Streptophyta; class Magnoliopsida; order Asparagales; family Amaryllidaceae; genus Agapanthus; species Agapanthus africanus. Next base: position 106,075,423 of record CM057338.1, on the reverse strand, counting down.
AAAATTCAAGTCAAAAGACGCTTGTCGGTAATGGAGAAAATAGAGAAGTGTTTTATTCAATTTAATCGCTTGTAAATTAGTTGAAGGAAGTTTTCAATATATAGAGGATAAATTATAAAGATTGACTCACATGGTCTTGTCTTGGCAGTGTTTATCAATAAACCGTACTATAAAAGTTGGTAGAGCTGCTTTTACCGACAAAGTTCGAGATAGGATAGGCCTAGACGAACAAAGTTAAACCCGGCTCAATAAAAGATATGTTGACCGAACAAATGCTCAATGAAGATACTATAAGAATCCATTTTAACCCATCTAAAAGATTGGAATAGGAACTCATTATCAGAAACCGTCCATATGCCCTTTTCTCATTTTCCCCCCAAAAGAACAGTTCTGAAAAGCAAGAAAATTTTCTTAATTCTCTCAAATTGGCCGCATCACCCATCCCCGATCATCCCAAAATTTTCTTTTGAGAAAAAAACCCCCTATTTTATGGGGTCATCGTTTACAAAACTATATTAAAAAAAAACCGAAAACTTTATAGGAGAGATTTGTTTGGGTTGTGTTTGGACGAATAAAAGCCGTTTCCTTTTAGGAATTGAGTTGCAACAACACAAGCAAAAAAGGCATACGCACGCACCTAACGAATCTATTTTTGAGCTGTCGCAATTAATGCCACAGCCCTACTTGAACCCCATGCTCTCTCAAAATATTATATTTTATCATCCGTGTCAAATAAAAATCCCCATATAATTCCAACACTATCAGTATCAACACTTGCAAATGCATATTATCTAAATTTTAAGCAACCCTACTTGCAAGGCTAAAAGCAGGTAAATTAGTTCAACTCATTGAATGTTAGAAAAATATAAAACATATACTCTCGATACTGGTCGTAATTTTGAAGTTTTGATATTGTTGAAAGGACGTTAATTCGGTAGATTTGATTTATGTTCAGACTAAATGAAATTCGGATTTCCTTTAACGGCCAAAAGTGTTCCAAGTGGGAGTGGGCCCCACCAATGTAAGTGGGACCCACCCCTTTGTCTGTCATTATAGTGTAGGATGCATCAACCCTTTCGGCAGGACCACCACTCCCGCATAAATTAAAATTAACTTAATATTATGAGTCTAGGTTTTATTCCAAAACACTTTTGAACCGCGGACACTCGTGGTAACTTTGGAGTTTTGATGCCGTGGAAAGACATTAAGATTAAATAACTATAAATAATTAGATATTTTCAAAATGATTTTAAATTAAAGACTCAATGTAACTAAAATACCAAAAAGTATAACAGTTTTTCCACTGAACCTTAAAAAAACCATCTTAAATTAACTACCAAACCAAAACTACTGCAATATCTATAGACAACTAAAAACTACCGGAAACAACATTTCACAAAATTCTATTGATGCCATTAAACGTTAGTTTAGTAAAAAAAACACATACCTGATTTACTCAGGCTAAATTGCACTAAAATATCCTAAACTCTCAATGTTTTTCACTAAACAACCTTAAACTTAAACTCCCTCGAATTAAACTTGGTTTTAGGAAAGTTGTTTCTACTAAAACACCCTTCAACGCAGACATGTTGAAATTTGTGGATTCAAATAGTCCTATGTTAGGAAAAAGGAGGAGAATTGCATGAACACAGCACTTTGAACAGTAAACCGAAAACAATAGAACAGTTTATAAGTAATTTCACCATATCGAATTTGCAAACTTACGAAGTTTTTGGTAGTCTAGCGAAACATTGATACTGATCGGAATAGTTTTTGGTAGATTGATGAAATCAATCACCAAATTATTCCATTCCAGCTAGAACGGTGGTAGTTAAAACTAGCTAGGAATGCAATAATTTTGCTAGCTGCTCATTAATTAATTAGCTAGAGAGAGAAACAGATACAAATTAAAAGAAGGAGAGGAATTAAGAATATATAAGAGGAGAGAGAAAGAGTAGAAATTAAGGAATCTAATTACCAGCAAATGCTTGGTGCTGAACCTCAAATCGAGCCTCCCGATCCACCAGCGGATCCTGAACCACAGCGTACGGCCTCCGTCGACGCTCCCGAGCCTCACGCCGACGCAGAAGGCAAGCCAGAAGAGCACCATCCCCAGCGTGGCCTTGACAACCACCGCCTCCGAGCCCACCACCTTCTCCACCGAGTCCAGCGGCAGCACCGCCCCCAGCAACGCCCCCGCCGCCGACCCCACCACCCTGCTCGACCCCGCCGCCCACTCCGACGCCCCCTCCATCGCCACGCACCGCCCCGCGCCCGCCGGCGACATGTACAGACCCGGGTCGCACGCGCACAGCGCCGACGACGCGTTGTAGGCGAACGACCGCAACGGACACGGAGGGTTCATGTTTTAAATGTTTTCTGTTTGTTAATTTGTTGGTGGAGAGAATGGATCTGTGTGTGAGAGAGAGAGAGAGAGAGAGAGGGAGGAGAGGGAATAAGGAGCTTTTAATTTAAACTTTTTTAATTTCTAGGTTTTTTTTTTTTTTTTTTTGTAGGGGTTGCTTTTGGAAGGGTTATTTATTTGTGTGTGGGGACTTATATGAGATGGTTTATTTTGTAGTGGGTGCGCTGTTTGGTAGTGTATGGTTGGCGCTGGTTTGGCTCCCTTTCTTTTTAGATTTGTTTTTTTAAGGCATGTGCGCTTCATGGGGGTGGCTTGATTCAAAGCTTACTGTGCAAGCTTGGGTAGAAAGGTTAGAATTGAGGCTTTGTGACATATACAGGGAAAGACTGGGAAACGCGAGTCTTAGGTTTAACTTGGAACAAGACCCATCCTCCGAGGCTAGGTCATGCATGCGACCATAGCCATGGGATTGCGCCCTGAGAAATACTTTATCAGCTCATATTGTATGATCTGGTCTCTCATCGGATATAAAAAATATGTGCTTTTAAGAGATTTGATCGATTGCAATTACATATGCCAAATACAAAAAAAATAAAACAAAAGTCTTCTAAATTCTTTGATTTTTCCTTATCAATTAGCCTTAAGATTCATGTGGTGCCTTTAAATATTTGACATAATTAAACAACAAATTTCATTTACATATTGAGGGTCAAAGGTTTAAGTGAAATTTGAGGCAGGTGTCCTTCAATTTTTCTCATTGCTTGTGTTTACAAACACCACCTACTCACCTCCCTTCCATTCTTTTCCATAGTATCCAGGATGTTGTCTTGTTGTCTTCATCCTTTTCACTTTATTGCATGCAAATTCTTCTTCCTTCTAAAAGCAATTATCAATGCTATTGATCGTTCCTTTTCCTAATGTTCTTCCAGCTTTATATCCGAACACTATTTTCTTTATAAGAATAACGAAGGACAAAATCTATTTCAATCACAACAGCCAAAAAAGTCAATCCCACAACTTTTTCCGGCTGATCGGTACAGCCCATCTCAATATTCATCATTTAAAACATAAATGCATTAAATCTCAAGCGATTTTAATCATTTAGCTACTTATATTGAAACAGAAAATGTTCTATTATTGGAAAAACGTTAATTTTGCACACCAGCAAACATGGCGTATCTCTGTTTTAGATGATGCAGATAGAATTGGACGGGATTCGTTTTATTTATTTATTTATTTATTTACTTTATGAAAAAGAAGCAAAATATAAAATAAAAAAAAAGATAGATGAGCTAAGCCTTTTTCCAAAGGGTAATGTGAAGAGGAAGTGTAAAGATGAGTATAAGGAACCTCAAAAAAGAAAGATTAAATATAGCTAGATTTGTAACTCAGGAATTGGTTGGTGGCAGAGAATCTAAACAGATGCTAAATCATTTAATGTGTGGGCCGCGCACGTGTACAGGTGGATAGATGCGAGCCAGGTTGAAATTTGAAAATTAGAAATTTGAACAAGAAAAAAATAAGAAAAGGGCACGGGGCTAATGAAACAGTAGGTGGGTATGATTCACTTGTTGGTTGGCTCAAATATAATAGGTGGCGCCTATTACTTTCTACACTGTCAAATTTAACTTCGATTTCCTTCGATCAGAAATTCAAAAAAATCCGCCACCGTATTTGAAATTTGATTCGACTCTTTTTGTCCAAAAGTACCACGATTTTCTTTGTTGCCAAGGGATTTCTTGGTGTTAGGTTATTTGTTGTGTGGGTTTAATCTTCAATAGCGTGCGAGTGTCTTTATAGCCAAGTGTAAAATCTTGTTGCAGTTGAGTGAAAGGTTTAGGATTAAAATACTGTTTGTTACAGTCTATTAATAATTAAAAAAGGAAAAAAAAAAAAAATCTTTCGATAGACACCTTAGATTAGCTAACAAACCGAAAAGCCCAACTACCCAAATGGACTCATAGCCCTCAATTTGTCTTCCAAAGGCCCATGTATTATTCCATGAGGCACACTTCATAGGAGAAATTAATGATAACTTTAACGGAAATGGGAAATAGTTGATTTAATTTAATTAAAGCTTATATGCTGATTAGTTATGGCTTGGTAGCTCATTTTATAATTACTAGTAAGGCCCATACGAAATCCAAAGTCATGAAAAATCATATTTGTTTTTATTTGATCTGTAAGTTGTAATATCTTATATTTATAAACTTCATATGTAAAATATATGAAGGATTAACTTGCAGATAATTCGGTATTTTCCCCCGTTTTTAAATATGGAAATTGCGAAATTTTTAAAATTCTCAAAAATAAAAATCTTCTTTTCTTTTCAATTGTTGATAATTAAATCATATGAGCATCACGAATTATATAAAAATCCCCAAAAAATTGGTTTTCTTTAAATTTTTAACGTTTTGGACAATACAGCCGACGAATATTACAAAATTTAAAAATTTCTGTTTTCTTCAGTTTTTCCAATATTTTTCTTGTTATAGCTGTATAGCAAAAGAAAATCAAGAAATATTCAAAAATAAAACATTTTCTATTTTCTCTAGTCTTGCAGTATTTTCCATGATATAGTACATGAAACTTTCAAAAAATTTAAAAATATCAAAATTTCCTATTTTATTCCTTTCTTTTCAATATTATCTGTGCAGCATACAAAAATCATGAAATTTTTAAAAACCTTACATTTTCTTGTTTTCATCGGTTTTTTAACATTTTGCATTCTATTTTTCATGACAATCGTGAAATTTGCACACAAAAATTAGAATTTTCAAAAATCTCAAAAGTTTTCAGTTTAATCTATATTTTAATATTTTGCATTCATAACACACGACAATCACAAAATTTCAAAAATCTAAAATTTCCCCTGCTCTGTATTTTAAAATTTTTGCTTGCTTACCATACAAAATTCGTAATATCTTTATGAATCCTAAAATTTTCTATTTTCATATAACAGGAAAACTGCAAAAATTTTAAATATTCAAAAGAAAATTGTTTTCTTAAAGTTTTCAATATTCTGTATGATAGGAAAAATGCAAATTTTTTAAATATTCAAAAGAAAATTGTTTTCTTAAAGTTTTCAATATTCTGTATATAACACACGTAATTCGTTGAATTTTCAGAAATATCAATATTTACTGCTTTATTCATTTTTTTAATATTTTGTTTGTTATAACACACAAAGATTATGAATTTTTCGATATAACAAACGAAAACACGAATATTTTTAGAAAGTTGCAATATTTTGGAAAGTCCAAAAAATTTATATTTACTTCGGTTTTTAATATTTTACTTGTTATAACAAATGAAAATGGCAAATTTTCGATTTTTCTTTTTTCTTCACTTTTTCAATATTTTGCTTGATATAGAAAATGAAAATTACAAAATTTTCAAAAATAATCTTAAACCGGTTATATTTTCTTCCTTTATTCCATCATTTTGCATGGTATACAGCACACGAAAATCATTAGATTTCAAAAATATCAGAATATTCAGTTTTTTTTTTGTTTTCTAATATTTTACTTGTTCAATCTTTAGCAAAACTTCTGTATATTAAGGAGACAAAAAGTTATGCGATGTAAAAGAAGAAAAGTTCACCGATTGCTAATAAGAACCTAATAGAACAAAAAAAAATCTGGTCTGAACGATTGAGGCCTTGATGACTAGAAACCTAGGCACATAAAAATTGTGACATTTAAAATTATCCCATTTTTCCGTTTTCTTTAAAATTTCTAATATTTTCCACACGGTAGAAAACAAAAGTCAAGAAATTTTCAAAAATCATAAAAATTTCTGTTTGCTTTGGTTTTTCACAATTTTGCTAGTTATAAAAGATGAAACACATCTTCAAAAATCTCAAGAAATTTATGTTTTCTTCAGTTTTTCAATATTCTGTATTTGCTAGCACACGAAAATCATGAAATTTTGAAAAGTCTTAATATTTTATGTTTTCATATGTTTTTCTATATTTTATATGCAAAATCACGAAATTTTCAAAAATTCCCGTTTCCTTCAGATTTTAGTACTTTACATGCTTAGTACATGAAAATAGAGAATTTTTCAAAAATAACAAAATTTTCTATTTTGTTTGATTTTTCTATTTTTCTTTTGCTATACCGAACAAAAATCATGAAATTTTAAACTCTAAAATTTTTTTCCTTCCTATTTTTCAATTTTTTATATGCTTTGACACACAAAAATCTTGAAAATTATTCAATAGTTTGCCTGTAAAACCTAAGTTGAGAGGGAAAAATTATATAGAAATTTTAAACGAGAGGACCGATCAGATTTTTTCCATCATGCAGGCCTAACTGTATAGGATAAAAGAGTGATAACAATTGAGTATGTAGCCAATATATTATTTTACAACCTGCACTCAAATGTAGCAAAAGAATTAAGTAGGGGTTAGATAACAAAATTTCCACTAAAATTCAAGCCAGATGAGATAACGTTGCCTTTATATATATTATACGGGCATAGGTCCCCGTGCCGTATGTGGATGTAATCAAAGTAATAGGTTTTACAAAGGCCAACTATCAACATAACACGATTTTGTTTAATAATGATCCAATATATAGCTTAATTCAAAGGAAAAACACATGGCCAAGTTATTGCAACGCTCTATAAAGGCCAAGTGAAAATTCCATGCATAGCCTTGATTTATCCAATTTAGTTTTCTATGACTCTTTAAAGCAGCAACAAGAAGCATAAAAACCTCAAATCAATGTTAAAATTACAGTCTGCTTGCACTCAAGAAGAGCCATGCAGAATTCAAAGCCAATTCCAATAAAAGGGCAAATATGATCCCTATTTTTCTTTTATTTTCCTAATTTCAAGGTTAACGATTATATGAATCTAATATTCTAAGATAAAAGATTTCAGTAGCTTGTACAAATGATATTTATTCGAATGTCCTTAAAAACTTAAAGTTTCTAACAAATTTAAGCAATGCTTTAAAAGAGTATATATCGATTGAAAATGTATTTTTCCTAGAATACCCCATTACCCATATACCTATCATTTGACAATGAATACTCATCCAGCATCACCACCCATTCAAGATGGGATACATCGTGTTCACGTGCATAAATTCCATCATAGAAGAAACTTACTATAACAAAATACTAATACACAAGAAGTGAAGCGTCCTTGTGAAAGATACCCTTCAGGTTGTGTTTGGTATATAGAATAAAAGATTATCGGAAATCCTCGCATTACCGGGAATGAGATGACCTGGCATCTAGTTTCAAGGAATCTTGCATTAACGTGCTTGGTATATTTTAATTATTCACGGTAATATATGTATGTGCGATCGGTGGCGAGACCGGAAGAGGGCCGATGGATGACGGCGAGATGACGAACGGCCGGGCCGGCGAGTGACCGGTCAACGGACGACCGGTGGGGTTAGCTGGCAGACGCCCGGTGACTAACTACAGCCGGCCCGTGGAGAACGTCCGATCGGTGGTGGGCCGGCCGGCCGGTGAATATAGAAGAAACCCTTATATATAATATATATAGATAGAATGAACTGCTCAAGGGGCTTTATAATGGGCTCAGAGCCATAGTTTTCTTTGTCATGTAAACCAATTGCAATGGGCTAATTAGGCGAGAGCACTTGTTTATGCAGTAATCCAGCAATTTTATAATCGCAAAAGAACCTCAAATGCGTTCATGCTATGTCCTGAAGCCATTTATCTCTTGAATTACTTCTACTTTAATATTAAGCATACATGTTGATAAGGCCTTTATATGCCATATAGAGTAAGTATTTCTAATGCGGGAATTAAACATTTCTGATGCGGGAAAAGTGTACATTGCAAATACACATCACAAGTCATGATAATGGCTCACAATGTTTAGACCTAAAAGCATTTCTAAAGAGATTTAGATCTTGGATTTGGTCTTTAATTAAATTGTCGAACTGATCAGATGCTTACGGATATAATATCTTTACAAGCGTATTTAGGGGACGTCAAAAAGCTACTAAAATGAAAATATTGATAGATTTTTCATTTCTTTTCTTTTCAGAGGGTACTCTTTTTGATGTTGTTATTTGTACAGCCGACATGGTGTTCAATCAAATCTTTTCTGAGTCAAAAAAAAATACCTAACTAGAAACTCCATTGAAGTCTCTACATCAATCAATCTTCATCAATCACAAAGGTGGGCCAGGGAAGTACAAATGGCCACCACATCAATCTAAAAAGGGCCTGATTTTATTTCAGGCGAATCCCATCTCTAATTATTGATTGATTACAGAGCTTAATTAATTTCCACAAGGCCATTTGGTCTTCACGAGTGTGTGATAGAGAATTGACATGTAAGCTTACTCTAAAAATTATTAGAGATAAATTGATTAATTTACACACACACACTTTCTCATCAAACAGGATCTCATTGATCTTATCCATTTTTTTGAAAAAAATATCTTCCATAATAAATCGATAGTCGATATGGTAGGCAGATAAAATTATCTTATTTGCCTCGCATGTCTACGGAATTGCGGCTTATATAAATTTTGCCTAAGAACTACATCCCAAACAAGATTCGATCCTTTGTTAAATCCCAACTTGATGGAGGTCCTTTTCGGGTCTCCGTCAGATGTTGTCTTCCGTCGATCTCCCGGTGGATTTGGAGGTGATCTCCTGTTGTGTGTGGGTCTCAATAGGTTTTTAGGAGATTGGTGGTTTTGAGGAGTTTGCGCCGAGTACCTGCAAGAAAGTCCTGGGATGGTTTGGTACCACCGAGGACCCTCCGACGATCAAGTTAGCATAAGATCTGAGCAGAGTAACAGCTAAGTGGGGTGAAAAAGGCTTACTCGACCCCTCTTTGATGGGGGTTTATATAGTGGCGGCAGCACGCAGCAGCAGGCGCGAGGATCTCGCCGGCAGCTACGCTCCCAACGTCATGCCCGCGCAATGAGCGGATCGCCCGTTAATGGGGATCGTGATGGCGTGGAACGTGGGATGTTGCCGGCGGAGAATCCGCGCATGGCGAGATTTGCGGAGCGGCGGTTACGCCCGTGAGTGGTGGAGTTGGTCGGTCGGAGGGGCCGAGGAAGATGGCCTCGGCAGGGGAGCTCGGGAACGAGTGGGAGGGCCGAGGAGTCTTGGTCCTGTTGTAGCTTGGGGTGAGCTGAGAGGCCGAGGAGGCCAATTTGCAGGGGGTCCTGAGGAGAGCCAGCTTGTGCTTACGGGTCGGGTACAGGGGCGGTCAGGTCGGCCCATGTGGGCCCTCTCTTCTGAGTTCTGGGATACGTCATCTGCCATGTGTCCTGATTTGGGAGATCGCAAATATGGAGCATCATCATTAGCCCCCCACTCTTATCTCGACCAGCTGGCGGGTCGGGTCAAGAGTGGACTGCCGGGCCGCCCGGGGTGAGCCCCCTCTCAAGATTTCATTGGGACGCGTCTCCGGGCTGTCAGCTGTCTTTTCTGCCAGCGAATTAGGGCGAGATCTCTGCATTTAAGGAAGGTGCGCCGGTTCGTGCATCCTGTCACTGAAACGACGGTCCGCGTGTCAAGCGTCGGTTGGTCGACGCGACGTGTGCAGACCTGCGGCATCTGATGGGATGCGGCCCAGTGTGAGAACGACAAGAGGAGCAATCGGGGCCGTTGGGCGTGAGGAGGCGTTTTGGCGGGAGATGAAGGGCGCCGTTGGATGAGAGCGATTGCAGTGATAAATAGGGATGGGGCCTACTCCTGGGCCCCTACTCCTTCATATTTCCTCGCTCTAAGTCCTGATTGCTCGGCGCTCGTCTTCTTTCTTCTGCTTTCGTTTACCGAGGATCTCTCTTCTTCAGGTTAGATGTTTTTTTTTCGTAGAATCTGTAGATACCGTAGGAGTAAGTTCTAGGGACCTTCTAGTTGAGCCTGAGTTTTCCCGAGGAGCAGGGGTCAGATCCTCTTCCCGGGATCGTACGACGAGGGTAGCCCCCAGGGAGGAAGCGGCAGACGCTACCACCGGCGCGTCATGTTGGGTGAGGCATGAGGACGAGCTTGCCAATGCTCAGGCTCACTTCCATATCCCCTCACGTTATACGCTTCGTCTGGCCAAGGAGGGAGAGAGGGAAGACCAAGTATGGGGTAGGGAGATCGCCCTGTATTTGGAAGCTTTTTAGGGTGCAATGCGCCTGCCCTTCTCTTCCGAGGTCGTCGAAGTGCTGAACTTCTTCGGGTTAGCCCCTGGCCAGCTAGTGCCGAACTCATGGAGGATTCTGCTCGGGTTCCTGATCCGCCTGAAGCTACAGGCGGTTCCCTTCAGCCTCTCCATCCTTGATTCTTCCCTTGTTTTCAAAAATCATCCTGGGGGCCGAGCGGGCGACCCGAGGTGAGTCTACCTCTCTTTTAGAAAGCGACAGGGGGCGCCGCGGGGACATGGGTTGTTGCCCTACCTTCTTCCATTCACGACAGGAAGAAGAAATTTTTCTTCGTCGCGCCGCCCGAGGGCGAGGACTGGCCCGTGCCCACCAAGTGGTCGAGGGAAAAATGCTTGCCGGGAAACCAGTCCAATGTCCCCGTCGCGGTGAGAGTGGCGTCGTGGAAGCCCGTCCCCCGATTTAACGTGTTGCTGTCTGAAAGGGTCCTGAGTTGGGCCGGACTCAGCCCGTCGAGTTCGTCGGTAAGTTAGGCTTGCTTTTTGGCTTGTATATTGCATATGTCGCTGACTTCTTTGTATTTGGTTTTGTGCAGGACCCATGGATATGGACGAGCTCCGAGCCTCCATGCGCCAGTTGAGGAAGGTCACGAAGGCTGGAGGCGCCAGCTCTTCCCGTTCGAAGCCTGCCCTGGCTCATTCAACCTCCGTCCCAGCGCCTCTGGTGGCTGCGTCCTTTGAGCGTTCGGGGGCAGATTCCTCCCCGGGGCCTAGCAGAATGCCGGGCCGGAAGCAGGCTCGAATTCTGGAGGACCCGGCCTCGGAGGAGGAGACTGGCTCTCCATCGGAGCCACTCAAGAGGGGTTCTCGGAGGCCTCCTCGGGGCCCGTCCCCGTCGATCATAGTGGAGGGAGGGCCTCCGGCTCGCGGTGCCCTCAGGGTTATTTGTCGCGGATAGCCTGCTGCACGAAATAGAAAGGTCGGTAGGGGGAAGGGTACCCGGGAGGACTTTCAGGGCCCAGATGGCGTCCATCGCCCAGGAGTCCGTGCAGGTAAGTGCTCGGTTGCTTGTGAGATTTGGTGCTTCCTTCGTCTTCCTGACCTAATTCTTATTTTTTTCAGGTCCTCCAGCACGTCGCCCTTGCCTTATGCATGGAGGCCGAGGTGATAACCCTGACTATGAAGGCCGCGGACCAGCTTGCCTCGCTGGAAGAGAGCTCCAAGCGGGAGCTGGAGGCGGCGATGACGAGGGTTGCTGCCCTGGAGGGCGAGGTGGAGGCCGAGAAACGGGAGGCTGCCCAGCACCGTGAGGCCGCCGTGGCTGCCGAGGTCAAGCTTGAGGACGCTCAGGCGCTCGCCGGCAACCTGAAGAAGACAGTAAGGATCTTCCGGAAGGAGCTGGGGGCGGCGGTCAAGGCGGGGAGCAGGCCGACCTCTCGGCGGCGAAGGCGGTGGAGGGATACAAGAAGTCGAAGGACTTCTACAATGACTTAGCCATGGCCACCACCCGCATCATGCACGAGGCCTTCGACGCCGTCAAGGCTTGGATGCCGGAGTTCGCCGATGAAGAGCTCCGGGCCGAATACCCCCTCGCGGATGCCGATGAGCAGGGGGAGGAGATTCCTGATGAGGAGTTGGCCGAGGACCCTGCCCGGCCCGTGGTAGATATTGAGGACCCCAAGGTTGTTCCTGGCCCCGAGGCCTAAAGCCCCCGTCTTCCTCCTCCTTTTATTTTGCCGCTTCTGGAATTTTTGTAAGCCTCCAGGCAGTCTGTAAGTCTGGAGAGCCCAAAATACCCTTTGTAAAGACTTTGCTTTTGGTAGTAAATTTTTTTTTTGGTTTCATCAGTTTGCACTTTATATTCTGCTTGTGAAGAATGCTCGTAAAATATCTTTGTTTGCACTGTTGGGCTTCCATGTCAAGTCGGCTATCTGTCTAGCGATCGTTCATCGAGTTGATTTTGATCACTTGCTAAGTGTGCCTAGCACTACTGAGAAGGAGGCATCTCCATGGCCCCGAAGTCGAGGGAGGATCGCTAAGACTTGGATAGACCTGATGTCCCTTATTGGGGCTTCGGATCCGCATCATGTGGTGGGCATAGGGATGTCCGCCGTAGTTGTACCGAGCATAAATAGGCTCAGTAGCCTAGTTATGAGGGCTACAAGTCCACATCGTCTGTTGGGCAGGAGGATGCCTGCTGGTATGACCGAGCGGGGAAGCTGCTCGGTTGCCCCTTGGCGAGGGTTTTGATTTCTGGCGTTGCGAGGGGCTGTAGGAGGCCTGCTAAGTATAACTGGGCAGTGAAGGTGCGCGTTGCCTCTTGGCGAGGGCTTTGATCCCTGGCGTTGCGAGTAGGGAAGCTACTGGCCGGGGATAGCCGAGCAGGGTAGCCGCTCGGCTGCCTTCAAGGAGGACTTTGATCCTTAGTGTTGGAGGGGTTGTAAGAAGCCTACTAAGGATAACCGGGCAGTAAAACTGCACGGTTGCCTCTTGGCGAGGGCTTTGGTCTCTGGTATCGTGGGCAGGAAACTGTTAGTGTTTATGCCCTAGAAGGCCATTACTGTATCATACTAGTTTGTATATTACTTAATGGAAGCTTGGGATATTCACATGTATATAACAGTCTTGCTAAACATGGTAGTATGCTACTTGGTTTTTCTATCTTAATATGTGAGTATACGTATTGATAGAGCTCTTAGGATCTTGCTTGTCTACCAGCGTTGTGATGGCAGTCATACTAGTGGGGGCTGGGTAGTCTACAAGCACATCCTTATTCAGGTCCCTGGTCGTTGGATTATCGAGACAGAGCATCGATACTCCGGAGTAGACTAGTGTGTACGCTTCTCATCCCAGTTGGGGAGATGGTCTGTCCCACAGCCGTCAGTACGTCGTACTGGAGATAGTATGCAGGTGCTCGTTAGGTTACGGGTACACCGGACAGGACTCACAGGGAACTGTTGGTTGGTTTTATACCAGTCGTCAGTGAACAGTTCCCAGGTGACATGAGTACAGCATAGTCCGCAGACTTGACACTGCTACTTCGCCTCGAGTGTGCCCCACTGTTCTTAGATTGCTACCCTACCACGGCTCAAAGGAGTCGTGCAAACAGGTAGCAGTTGGGTGCAGTTCCGAGCACTTGGAGGCAGTGGCGGTTAGACAGGATTCGTCTCTCCCGGTATTGGGAGTTGATATCGCGCTGTGTCAGAGAGCCATTACGCAAAGTCCCTGGCCAGGGCAAGCGAGATTTGCTGGTAGGTTCCAGTAGTTTCTCAGGGTGTAATGGGTTTCGCTCCGACACGACTTATACCGCTATTAGGGGACTGACGCTTGCCGCCCCCCTAGGCCCGATATGCGATAGTCTAAGACGAACGGACCGGACTGTATGGAGATTGTCACAGCAGGCTCAGTAGGAGTTCGGATGGGTTTCCTCATCGGCCTTCTTATCGACAACTACCTGGGGACCGTTACGTACAGCTAGTGCCGCTTGCGGTCTATGGTTAAACCCACTACCAGCGTAGTAGTCGAGTCTCTAGAGTCCCACACAGAGAGTTTCCTACTCCAGGCGAAACGATATAGAGGTCGTATGGTTTTACGACAAAGGGTTCGGACGCATACGTGTGTTTACGCACGTACGACTTTCGGACAGTTTTTACCGGTCGGCTTTGGTTTAAGCCAGTTACTGGTATCCGGTTATTGGATTTATACAGTATAAAGTTTTTCCGTATTTTTGCGGATTGGAGGGGCGTTCTCGTAATTGTGCGAGAAGCTTCTAGAAGATGGTGACTAAGGAGGTTTAGGTGTCATATGCATTGATTGAGTTTAGTGAGTCATGAGAGTGATTCATCCATATCATTAATGCACAATAAATGATTAATGAGTCATGGTTATGAATCACCATTAGATATTTATGAAACTTGATTATTCATCACTTGTTTTTCTTTTATTGATGAATTTTTAAAGTTTCATATATATTATGATAACTTACTATTCTCACTTGATAATATCATTCACATTCTCTCTCCTCAAGCTCTCTCTCTTCAAACCCTAATCCTCACCTCTCATGTGTTGAGAATAAGGATTAGTTAGACTAAACAATCCATAACCCTCACTCTATCTCATCTATCTTCTTTGATTAGCAATCCAAGAAGGTTAGTTGCCTCAAGTTTAGAGGCTAAGCTTGGAGTTTTGCTCTCGGGTGGATCATCTACTACATCGAGAAGGCCGAGGAGGACGAGGAGATCGTAAAGCCGAAGGACTTGGTTCGATAGGTATAATCCCTAAGCATAGTAGTTTAGAACAACTATGTGTTTGGTTAGTTATCGTTTAGCTTCGATTTAAGCGGTTAGTCGATATTTGTTCACTAAACAAGTTCGTTTTTGAAAATTCCGCCTCCCCACAAGTACTGGGGTGTTGTACATCGACTTACAGTGGTATCAGAGGCTCGCTAAACAATAAATAACTTTTTTGCAAATTTGTATGAATTTCGAACGAAAAAAACGAAACCGGAGAACCCTAAAATATCATGTTTCTGTCGATTTATAAATGAAGTCCAAAAATTTTTCAGGGATGTTCAGAAAGCTTAAAATGATAGTAGTAGAACACACAAAAAATTTGGTCCCCTGAATCGCCTACGGCGCCGCGGATCCGCGGCGGATAGCACTGATCCCGCCGCGCTTCCGCCGCCGACTTGACGATTCAGGGACCCATTTTTCTTGTGATGGTTCTCTGTGATATTTTGGATTTTCTGGAATATTTAATTTTTGCTCAGGTTTCAGATTTGCAGAGCAGTATTGGAGCAAAATTAAAAGTGTTTAATCGATCGAAATTATACAGTATTTGCTTGATGGATTATATCTGTGTTTGTATAATGTGTTCGTAAACCTCCCCTAACTGCTAGTATGTCGGTTGGTAGGGGGTTGCACATTTCTGAAATGGATTTTATCTGTTTGTGCATATGAACTGTGTTGGACTGTTGTGATGTATAGCCGGGGTTATGTGATGGGTTATTATTTAATTCATTTGATGTAAATGTAATTTGTTGTAATATTATTTTGCGGGGCACATCCAGGTTGCGGTTGTAGCCACCGTTGTATTATTTCATTTTACTGTTTTTGCTCCTAGGACAGACCCAAGGTGGGGTGCACAAACTGCCGGGTGGGTAGTTTGCCGTACCCGTTGGGGTCTTGGGTGGGGTAATGGCTATTCATCACAACTGTGTAATCCGTCTTTTGTTGCAGGCTCGAAACAAACACGGATTACTTGCAAATCCAATAAAGTTCATCTGTGATCTGGAATGCCTATTATTGCGTCTGACGAATGTACAATATCTATATATGATAGCTATTTAGACGTCACTTATGTTTTACACCCGCGCTAGCCCAGCCCCCGCTCTGTCGTTAGTTAAGTAACCTAACGGGTGATGACGGGACCCCGTGGCGAATGCGGATGGCATAAGAGGACGTTGTATTTTCGTTGTTTTCTGCAATGATAGGTTAATGATGGGACGCATTATCTATAATGCAAAGAAAAACAAACCAAAGTTTAAATCGTTGGAACAATTTAAAAGAAACCACTCGGTTAATTTTAAAAACAGATATTTTTAAATGCGGAGCTTTAACCACTCCTTTTAAAAGCTATCAGATTCCTTCGGTTATATCAAGTTCACTACGTTCATGGTTTCGCCAAAACCATTCGTAGCCCTCCGTCATTTCATTTGGGTATTCAGTAGTATTCAAGCTATGCATTTTTGGCCAAAGTCAAGGCATAGTGTTTGGTAGCTGCTGGGTTTTCATTTGTTGCATAAGATAGATGAGTTAGTTTGGGACAGTCGTATTATCATTTGACCAAAGTCAGGAGTATATACGGATGGGTTCAAATTGACAAGATAATGACGGGTAGAACTTGACATGTGACTTATGACATTTTGACCAAAGCCAAGGTCATAAGAGCATGGGGCAAAAAATATATATCGGGAATTTCTAAAGAAACTGAAATTTGCAAAGAGATGCATACCATTTGGAGTTTGATGAATGTTGGTAGGATTCTTTCAACATTATCATACGATGATATTTGGATCCCGATCCTACTGTGAGTATATGCTACTTATCAGGATATTCGTCACTTAACGATCAATGCTATAAACCAAGTAGGTGTCCAGAAAAGTGTCAGCGGGGTTACGCCCCCAGAGAAAAGAGGTTATTTAATTAAGGAACTTCGCGAAAGCGTTGGAAAACCTCCCTCGAAATACCGACACCAGCCTGGCTGAACGGTTAAGCAAGTATTGTACAGTGAGAATAGTCCTGACTAATTCTTCTTTTATGGTTTGAGGAAGGATTCGAGAAACAGTGGGAGCCATCCAGTTTAGATAAACTAAAAACCACTCTAAACTTGCAAGAGCATCATGCTAAAGAGTTTTCTTCTCTCTCTCCTAATTGCAGCGATCCTGAAAATGACTGGACTTAAGTTACTTTTAGAGAAAAATATACTGACAGTGCCAAACTATAAAGATTGGCTGCGGAATGTCAAAATGGCTTTGACCTATGACAAATTGGGGTACATCCTCACCGCTACGGCACCTGCTGTCCCTGGTCCCAAATCCAGCAATGCGGATAAGAAAATCCACAAAACCTGGGATTTAGATTGCGCGAAAGCCAAGTGCATCGTGCTTGCCTCGATGAACAATGAACATCAGAGGAGGCACGAGGATAAGACCCTAGATGGCATATTTCTCCATACAAAGGAAATTTATGGAGAGCAATCTCGTATAGCAAGATACGAAACCTCTAAGAACTTGTTTCGAGCGAGATTGGCTGTCGGGTCATCAGTAGGAGAACATGTCCTAAAGATGATCGGCTATATTGAAGAGCTCGCAGACCTTGGGACGACTTTGGATAATGAGCTCTATACAGACCTTGTTCTCCAGTCCCTTCCTCCCACCTACGCCCAGTTTATCCTGAACTTCAACCTTCAAGGAAAAGAAGTTGAACTTTCAGAACTCCTGAACATGTTAAGGAGTGCAGAGAGCACCTTGCAGAAGGCAAGGGAAACACCCGCTATGTTTGTTGGCGGTGCATCTTCTTCCGGGTCCAAGGCTAGGGCCAAAGGAAGGAAGAAGAAGGCCGCACCCAGACCTAGAGGAGGTGTTAGTAAGGTGGGAGGGAAGGGAAAGAAAAAGTTTGCGGTACCGGTAGTGGGCCAGGATGAGTGCTTCCATTGTCACAGGAAAGGGCACTGGAAGAAGAATTGCAAGGCGTGGAACGCCAAGAACCAGGAACCGAAGCAAGCTGTGGCTTCGACTTCAGGTGTGTTTGTAATTGAGAATTGTCTGTCGATCAACTCTATTTCCTGGGTATTGGATACCGGATCAGGATCTCATATTTGCAATTCATTGCAGGCACTGAGAAACCGTAGAGTGCTGAAGGAAGGTGATATGACCCTAAAGGTTGCTAACGGAGCTAGCGTGGGAGCTGTGTCCGTCGGGGATTATCACCTAGGATTGACGAGTGGACACATTTTGGTTTTACATAACTGTTATTTTGTACCAAGCTTAACGTGTAATATCATATCAGTTTCCTTGTTATCAAATAAAGGTTATGATTTCACGTTTGTAAGAGATGTTGTCAACATCCACCTTAATCATGGTTTGATTGGGTCCGGTACTCTAAATAACGGTATATATGTTTTAAACCAACTCCAAATTTTCAATATCCAGAACACACTAAAAAGAAAGTCTCCAGATTTAAATAAAGCTTTCTTATGGCATTGTAGACTGGGTCACATCAATGAGAGAAGGTTGACTAAGTTGCATAGAGAAGGATATTTGGACTCGTTCGAATATCAAACTTATGACACTTGTCAATCTTGTCTCAAAGGAAAGATGACAAAGACTCCATTTACTGGACAAGGAGTAAGAGCGAGCGAGCTCTTAGGACTCATACACAGCGATGTATGCGGTCCGATGTCTACACATGCAAGAGGTGGTTTTTCCTATTTCATTACTTTCACGGATGATTACTCAAGATACGGATTCATTTATCTGATGAAACATAAATCCGAGGCTTTTGAGAAATTCCAAGAGTATAAGAATGAAGTAGAAAACCAAGCCGGCAAAAGTATCAAGACACTTAGATCTGATCGAGGTGGTGAATACTTGAGTGCCGAGTTCCTAGGTTACTTAAAAGAGAAAGGAATTCTCTCTCAGCTTACTCCTCCATACACTCCACAGCATAACGGTGTATCGGAGAGACGGAATCGAACCCTATTGGATATGGTACGATCCATGATGAGTAATGCTGAGTTACCGCGATCTTTCTGGGGTTATGCACTAGAATCAGCGGCATATCTTTTGAACATGGTTCCTACCAAGACTGTGCCTACCACGCCATATCAGATGTGGAGTGGGAAGAAACCCTATCTTCAGTATCTGAAAATATGGGGATGTCCAGCTTTTGTTAAAATGCAGCATGTGGACAAGCTCGAGGCACGATCAGTAAAGTGTCAGTTTGTGGGATATCCAAAGAACTCCAAGGGGTATCTATTCTATTACGCAGAGGAACAAAAGGTGTTTGTTTCTCGTAATGCCCATTTTCTAGAATATCAGTTTTTAGAAAAGGATATAAGTGGGAGCGAAATAGAACTGGAAGAAATTCCAGAACCACAAACTGCTACTGAAAGTTTGGTAGAACCAGGAGTTCAAGAAGAACAGGACATTCCCGCACCCCTCCGCAGGAGTAGTAGGCCGTCTCATCCGCCTGAGAGATACTACGGTTTTCTCATAGATGGGGATAGAGAGGATTGCATCATAGATGATGATGAACCTACTGACTTCCAGCAGGCCATCCAGAGCGGCGACTCGGTACGATGGCTAGATGCAATGCGGACCGAAATGGAGTCCATGTACACCAACAAAGTATGGACTTTGGACTTTGCTCCAGATGGGGTAAAACCCATAGGATGCAAATGGATCTTCAAGAAAAAGATTGGTGTAGATGGACAGGTAGAAACCTATAAGGCTAGATTTGTTGCAAAGGGTTTTCGTCAAAGACCTGGTTTGGACTATGACGAAACTTTTTCTCCAGTGGCTATGCTCAAATCCATTCGGGTCCTTCTTGCTATTGCTGCCTTCCATGATTATGAAATTTGGCAGATGGACGTAAAGACGGCTTTTCTGAATGGAAATTTAGAAGAGTGCGTCTATATGGATCAGCCAGAGGGTTTCAATCAGAGTGGGAGCAGCGGGAAAGTATGCAAGCTGCTTAAGTCCATTTATGGACTAAAGCAGGCATCGCGGAGTTGGAACATCTGTTTTGATGAGACAGTCAAAGAATATGACTTTATCAAAAATCCCGATGAACCGTGCATATATAGTAAAGTTGTAGCCAGAAGTGTCGTATTCCTCGTCTTGTACGTGGATGACATTCTATTGATAGGAAATGACATTCCTATGCTACAATGTCAAAAGATTCTTGTCACACAGGTTCTCCATGAAAGACCTGGGTGATGCCTCTTACATTCTGGGGATCCGGATCTATCGTGATAGATCCAAAAGGATGTTGGGACTTTCGCAGTCCAGGTATATCGACACTGTGCTGAAAAGATTCAGTATGGAAGATTCTAAGCGCGGTAATCTACCGGCTTGTTACGGAATCACCCTCTCCAAAGAGATGTCTCCCAAGACTGATTTGGAAAGGGAACGCATGTCTATTATACCCTACGCTTCTGCGGTAGGCTCTATAATGTATGCGATGTTGTGCACCAGACCAGATGTAGCTTACGCACTGAGCGTGGTAAGCCGGTATCAGTCAGACCCAGGGGAGAAGCACTGGATAGCAGTAAAGAACATTCTCAAGTACCTGAGAAGGACTAAGGAGATGTTTTTGGTTTACGGCGGAAAAGACCTCAGGTTGGAGGCCTTTGCTGATTCTGGCTTCCAAAGTGATAAGGACGATTCCAAGTCCATGTCGGGTTATGTCTTTACCCTCAATGGAGGGGCGGTGTGCTGGAAGAGCTCCAAGCAGGACACCGTTGCTGACTCAACGATGGAAGCGGAGTATATAGCTGCTTGCGATGCCGCAAAAGAAGCAGTCTGGATGAAGAAGTTCCTAACAGAACTTCAGGTGGTTCCTACCATAGTTGATCCAATACCTCTGTATTGCGACAACAACGGAGCTATAGCTTTAGCGAAGGAACCAAGGTCCCATCAGAAGTCCAGACACATCTTAAG
Organism: Agapanthus africanus; assembly: GCA_030015575.1. Classification (NCBI taxonomy): domain Eukaryota; kingdom Viridiplantae; phylum Streptophyta; class Magnoliopsida; order Asparagales; family Amaryllidaceae; genus Agapanthus; species Agapanthus africanus. The sequence continues at coordinate 106,054,736 of CM057338.1, read as the reverse complement.
GCGGTATCACCTGATCAGGGAGATCATTGATCGTCAGGAGATCGAGGTTCGGAGAGTTGCTTCTGAAGAGAACATTGCTGATCCATTCACGAAGGCCCTACCTCAGATTCAGTTCGAGAGGCTACTCGAGATCATTGGTCTTCGATATGCCAGTACATGGCCCTAGTGCAAGTGGGAGATTGTTAGTGTTTATGCCCTAGAAGGCCATTACTGTATCATACTAGTTTGTATATTACTTAATGGAAGCTTGGGATATTCACATGTATATAACAGTCTTGCTAAACATGGTAGTATGCTACTTGGTTTTTCTATCTTAATATGTGAGTATACGTATTGATAGAGCTCTTAGGATCTTGCTTGTCTACCAGCGTTGTGATGGCAGTCACACTAGTGGGGGCTGGGTAGTCTACAAGCACATCCTTATTCAGGTCCCTGGTCGTTGGATTATCGAGACAGAGCATCGATACTCCGGAGTAGACTAGTGTGTACGCTTCTCATCCCAGTTGGGGAGATGGTCTGTCCCACAGCCGTCAGTACGTCGTACTGGAGATAGTATGCAGGTGCTCGTTAGGTTACGGGTACACCGGACAGGACTCACAGGGAACTGTTGGTTGGTTTTATACCAGTCGTCAGTGAACAGTTCCCAGGTGACATGAGTACAGCATAGTCCGCAGACTTGACACTGCTACTTCGCCTCGAGTGTGTCCCACTGTTCTTAGATTGCTACCCTACCACGGCTCAAAGGAGTCGTGCAAACAGGTAGCAGTTGGGTGCAGTTCCGAGCACTTGGAGGCAGTGGCGGTTAGACAGGATTCGTCTCTCCCGGTATTGGGAGTTGATATCGCGCTGTGTCAGAGAGCCATTACGCAAAGTCCCTGGCCAGGGCAAGCGAGATTTGCTGGTAGGTTCCAGTAGTTTCTCAGGGTGTAATGGGCTTCGCTCCGACACGACTTATACCGCTATTAGGGGACTGACGCTTGCCGCCCCCTAGGCCCGATATGCGATAGTCTAAGACGAACGGACCGGACTGTATGGAGATTGTCACAGCAGGCTCAGTAGGAGTTCGGATGGGTTTCCTCATCGGCCTTCTTATCGACAACTACCTGGGGACCGTTACGTACAGCTAGTGCCGCTTGCGGTCTGTGGTTAAACCCACTGCCAGCGTAGTAGTCGAGTCTCTAGAGTCCCACACAGAGAGTTTCCTACTCCAGGCGAAACGATATAGAGGTCGTATGGTTTTACGACAAAGGGTTCGGACGCATACGTGTGTTTACGCACGTACGACTTTCGGACAGTTTTTACCGGTCGGCTTTGGTTTAAGCCAGTTACTGGTATCCGGTTATTGGATTTATACAGTATAAAGTTTTTCCGTATTTTTGCGGATTGGAGGGGCGTTCTCGTAATTGTACGAGAAGCTTCTAGAAGATGGTGACTAAGGAGGTTTAGGTGTCATATGCATTGATTGAGTTTAGTGAGTCATGAGAGTGATTCATCCATATCATTAATGCACAATAAATGATTAATGAGTCATGGTTATGAATCACCATTAGATATTTATGAAACTTGATTATTCATCACTTGTTTTTCTTTTATTGATGAATTTTTAAAGTTTCATATATATTATGATAACTTACTATTCTCACTTGATAATATCATTCACATTCTCTCTCCTCAAGCTCTCTCTCTTCAAACCCTAATCCTCACCTCTCATGTGTTGAGAATAAGGATTAGTTAGACTAAACAATCCATAACCCTCATTCTATCTCATCTATCTTCTTTGATTAGCAATCCAAGAAGGTTAGTTGCCTCAAGTTTAGAGGCTAAGCTTGGAGTTTTGCTCTCGGGTGGATCATCTACTACATCGAGAAGGCCGAGGAGGACGAGGAGATCGTAAAGCCGAAGGACTTGGTTCGATAGGTATAATCCCTAAGCATAGTAGTTTAGAACAACTATGTGTTTGGTTAGTTATCGTTTAGCTTCGATTTAAGCGGTTAGTCGATGTTTGTTCACTAAACAAGTTCGTTTTTGAAAATTCCGCCTCCCCACAAGTACTGGGGTGTTGTACATCGACTTACAGAAACTACCGGCCTGGGATGATCGAGTGGGGTAGCCGTTCGGATGCCTCTTGCGAGGGCTTTGATCCCTGGCGTCATGGGTAGGGAGCTACCAGCCGGAGATGACCAAGCAAGGGTCGGGCTCGGTTGCTTCTTGTGAGGGCTTTTGATCCTTCAGGATGGGGACTGAGCAGGGTTACTGCCCAGTGTCTCTTGGCCAGGACTTTGATCCCTGTCGGTTGTGGTAGGAAGCTACCAGCCGGGGATAGCCGAGCAAGGGTCGGGCTCGACCGCCTCAAAGGAGGACTTTGTTCCTTAGCGTGGGTGGGGCTGTAAGAAGCCTACCAAGGATCCTTGGTCGAGCAGGGTTACTGTCCGGTGCCTCTTGGCGAGGGCTTTTATCCTGAAGGATAGCCGAGTGAGGGTCGGGCTCGACTGCCTCTGGGAGGACTTTTGATCCCTATCGGTTGTGGTAGGAAGCTACCGGCCGGGGATAGCTGAGCAGGATAGCCGCTCGGCTGTCTCTACGGAGGACTTTGATCCTTAGCATTGGAGGGGCCGTAGGGGGCCTGCTAAGGATAACCGGGCAGTGAAGCTGCGCGGTTGCCTCTCGGCGAGGGCTTTGATCCCTGGCGTTATGAGTAGGGAAGCTACTGGCCGGGGATCGTCGAGCAAGGTAGCCGCTCGGCTGCCTCCAAGGAGGACTTTGATCCTTAGCGTTGGAGGGGCCATAGTTGGCCTGCTAAGGATAACCGGGCAGTGAAGCTGCGCGGTTGCTTCTCGGCGAGGGCTTTGATCCCCGGCGTTGCGTGTAGGGAAGCTACCGGCCAGGGATGGCCGAGTATGGTAGATGCTTTGCCGATTCTTCATGAGGTTTCGCCCGACCATCCCGTGGCAGGTATGGGAACGGGAACGATCGCGGCGAACATGTGCGTAGCATGCGTATTGAATGTGCGGGGAGGCAAAGCGCCAGAGTCGCGTCGTTTCGATTATGCCATAGAAGGTTCAATGATCGCCGCATGGTAGCGACTTTGTGGGCAAAAACGGGCGACTGTTGGTTTCTGTTGGGACGCAGTGGGTTATATAAGGCTGAGGGAGCACTGGTCTTTCGTAAACAGGCCGTTGAGAATGGAAGACTTCCCCTTTACCATCCCCGATATCATCCACTTTGAAGACGTATACCTCTATGACCAGAACTGCACCGAGGACACGGTGCAGTTGGTCTATGGGAGTATCGAAGACCACTTCGTCCGGCTGCTCCCCCGGCGCTCCCCTTTGCTGCAGCTGCTGATGTACTCCATCTGGAGGGCGTCGCCGAGGCTTTACAACCCCCTGTTCGAGTAGCTCCACAACGAGGCCATGGGCAAGCTGCGGTCTCTGAGGTGCTTCGGCCTGATCTCCGCGAGTTGGCTGGCTCGCTCGGTGGCTCTCATCCGTGAGTGCTACGAACTAAGGCTCGAGGTCAACGCGCGCGGGGGACAACGAGGGCTGAGGCTGGATCTCGCGAGGCTTCGGCTGGCGGAGATCTTTACTGAGTACCATGAGCAGTGCTCTCTGCACCCCCTTCCCCCGCTGCCGTAATTTTCTTTTTCTTTTTGTATGTATGGCTGAGGAGCCCATAATACCTTTTTGAATAAATGAGACCTTTCCTTCTTTTTCGCAATGTTCCATTGATCTTTATTATATTTACAACAGACCCTAGGAAGAGTTTACATTGCCCTAAAAAAAGTACATGCTAATAGATGACCTTATTAGCGTGGCCCGAGCCCTCCGGAGGCTTATTGGTCTCCATGCTCGGCACCGGGTACGGGGGCCTCTGGGCTCCGGACTGGTCATCTGCCGAAACGAGCATGATCTGGCCGATGGTCAGCTCGGCGGGAAGAGGACGCTGCTCCTGCTCGTGGTCGCCCTGCCGTTTATCCCTCAAGTAGGCTGTTCCCGCCAAAAATTTCTGCGCAAAAGAGCCCAAGGTATCAAATGGCGGCGATATGCTTAAGAAAATGGGAACCAGTATCTTCCGGGCTGTTTTCTGATAAACTCCCGAATGAGAAACAGATAAATTCTGATGGTATCGAAAGCGGCTCGAAAAACCCTTCGATTTGATATATTATGGGCCTCGTAATTCATCCGGGATCAAAAGTTATGAGGCATTACGTGTCCGCACATGATGAGCCTTTAAGAACCCGCTGGAGAAGTTAAAAGATATAATAAAAACTCAGAAAAGACCCCAATGGGGCATCACGTGCTCACACGTGACCATGGGTCACGTGCAGACACGTGATGGGCTTTTAAGACCTCTAAAATAATGAATAGAATTTAATTCTAAAAGTCAGAAAATACCTCAACGAGGTATCACGTGCTTACACGTGACCAATGGTCACGTGTTGACACGTGATGGTTAAAACAACAACATAAACAAGCGGCTGTTAAAGGAACCAATTTGGGGGTCACGTGCTCACACGTGACCAAGGGTCACGTGTCAGTACGTGACTGGCTTCGAAAGCCTTGCAGTTAATAGAATTAAATTCTAAAACCTTCCAAATCTTTCCAAATGGAAAAGGTCTATGGGGACCGTTGGATTAAAAATTCAAGGGTGATTAAAAATCACCAATTTATGGAAAAATCTTGGACTTGAAAAGATTTCCCCTCTAAATCTGACCGAGATAACAAATGAATATATTTGAATTTAAAATCCAATGGTGAATAAAATTCACTTAACAATCTAAAGGCCCAGATTAATGATGAATGCAAATCAAATCTCTCAACATACAAATCAAATCTCTTAATGAGAGATTTGTTAAACAAATTGATTCTTTTCCTTCTCCTATAAATAGGAGCCAAGAAGAGAAAAGAGGGAGCTACCTTGGAGAGATAAGAAACAAAGAGAGGAGAATTTAATTCTCTGCAAAAGAAAAACCCTAGGTGAGAAAAGGGAAAAGATTAACTTCAAAAAGAGAATTTAATTCTCAAAATTCAAGAGTTTAACTCTTATAAAAAAAAGAGAAGAACTTAGTTCTTCTTCTGGTTGAAGATCTGTACAGAGCACATCTCCCCATAGGATGAGAATTTAATTCTCATCGGGTTGAGATCCTGCCATGCAGATCCTAAACTTAGAAGGGGAATTGAGTTTTGAGAATTTAATTCTCCTAAAATAAAACTAGGGTTTAACCCTAATCAAGAATTTAATTCTTTTACATATCTGGGAATTTAATTCCTTTGAAAAGAAATCAGGGTTTTATCCTAAATAAGAATTTAATTCTTTCACGATAGGAATTTAATTCCTCCAAAATCATAATTAGGGTTTAACCCTACAAAGAATTCAATTCTTAAAAGATCTCTGTTCATGAAAAGAACTAGGGTCACGTGCCCCCACGTGACCCTTGAAAAGATCCCCTGCAAAGAACTTTGAAGTATCACTCCACGTGCTCCCACGTGACTCCCAAAACGCAGAAAGAAAAAGCAAAGGGAATGAAAGCTTTGGGCGCTCTCACGTGTTATCACGTGACCCCTCAGCAAATGCTTTAACAATTGGCGCACAGATCCATATCACGTGCCAACACGTGATGCTCTAAAATAAAAATAAAAGTGTTTTGACACTTATTCGCAGATTTGAGGATAAACCAAAAGGAGATCTGGCTCCACATTTAGGGCGCCCTCACGTGTCACCACGTGACCCCTAATGAGCATTCTAACAGACCAGAGCGGGGGCCTCCATCACGTGCCCACACGTGATGGCCAGGAAATTAAAAGTGTTAAACACTGATCTGCAGAAATAAAATAAGGGAAATCAGGGGGCTCTCATGTGTCCGCACGTGACCCCTCCCTCCTTAGTGTTTAACACTAATTGGAAAACTCTATTTGCAGTGTTTAACACTGATTTTCTTAGTGTTTAACACTAATTTGGAAAACTCTATTTGCAGTGTTTAACACTGATTTTCTTAGCGTTTAACACTAATTTGGAAAACTCTATTTGCAGTGTTTAACACTGATTTTATTAGTGATTAACACTAATTGGAAAACTCTGTTCCCGGTGTTTAACACTGATTTGTTTTAGTGTTTAACACTAGTTTGAAATCTATGCTACCGGTGTTTAACACCGATTTGCTTTTGTGTTAACACTAATTTGAAAAGCCCTGTTGCTAACACTGATTATCTTTTAGTGTTTAACACTAACTTGCTAATCTTATTCCCAGTGTTCAACACTGTTGACCTTTAGTGTTTAACACTAGCTTTAGCCCAATTGGCTAAGTTTCTATAGGCAAAGCCTCTCCTTCAATGGACCAGCAGAGAGCCAATATTTCAAACACAATTGGACTTAGCCCAAATTGGCCATAAGTCCTCAAATCATTTTGAACTGAGCACATCTGCTCTTTCAACCAACTCATTGGTTCAAGGGTACATTTCGGAACTCCTCTGATATTTGTCGTTGTAATCCTTCAACGTCTTCAGAGAGGTAACGGGTCCCGACAACCACACATCAACACGGACTATGGGGTCCTTAAACTCATAGACTTATGTGTCCTTAAACCAAGATACGGACTGTGGGGTCCTTAAACCCGCGGACTTATGCGTCCTTAAACTAACGGACTAATGCGTCCTTAAACACACCCATATGGACTGTGGGGTCCTTAAACCCATGGACTTATGCGTCCTTAAACTACCATTGGACCGCAATGTCCTTAAACTACCAATGGACTCCCATGTCCTTAAACTGGAGATGGACCACTATGTCCCTAAACTGGAGATGGACCACCATGTCCCTAAACTGGAACAATAGAGCCCAAACGCTCTTTTGTCGGATCTAAACGATCCCGTTAAGTCGATCTTAGTCCCAAACTGGACTAACGTATCCTTAACAACCGTTTAAGTTGATCTTAGCCTCAAATATGGCTAACGTATCCTTAAACCTTCAAACATACTTTAGTCCCAAATTGAACTATGGATCACCCAACCAACTTTGGTCCAAGGGTACATCTCTGAACTCCTCTGACACCTGTCGTTGTAATCCTTCAACGTCGTCAGAGAGGTGACGGGTCCCGACGGCCATACATTCAATGGACCACCACGTCCCTAAACTGGAACAATAGAGCCCCAAATGCTCTTTTGTCGGATCTAAACGATCCTGTTTAAGTTGATCTTAGCCTCAAAAATGGCTAACGTATCCTTAAACTTTCAAACAGACTCTAGTCCCAAATCGGACTATAAATCCCCTAATCAACTCTGGCTCAATGGTACATCTCTGAACTCCTCTGATATCTGTCGTTGTAATCCTTCAACGTCGTCAGAGAGGTGACGGGTCCCGACGGCCATACATTCAATGGACCACCATGTCCCTAAACTGGAACATTAGAGCCCAAATGCTCTTTTGTCGGATCTAAACGATCCCGTTAAGTTGATCTTAGTCTCAAACTGGACTAACGTATCCTTAGCAAACGTTTGAGTTTATCTTAGCCTCAAATATGGCTAACGTATCCTCAAACCAAAACCCCAAACCCAAATCTAAGAAAACACGGATTTGGACTAATCCACGTCCTACGGGCGACGACATAACTCAGTCTCCGTATACAATCCACGGGCAACCACAAACAAAACAAACACCCACGACACGAAGTGATCAGCTGGAGAAGGAGAAAGTTGTTACCGCGATGCGGTAGCGTAATTAACTGCAGGGGCTTGCGCCTGCAGGGAAGAGCGTCCCCACAATCAAAAACCCCTCAAGCGAGGGGGAATCTGATGTAGTCTGCTACATCGGTTGCATCCGTCTAAACCTCCGATACACGGTGCCATAAATCAACTTGGCATCTTCGGAGAGGTGGACGGATAAAACCAATTAGCATCTGCCCCGAATCACAGGCAAGACGTCCCCATGTCTCGGCCTCTGTATTCGGAGGGGAACAGATTCTGGCACGCCCGGTGGGACCTTTTCCTCTTTCCACTCCACACTTCGTGTGTCGTGATTCGCGAACCAATCGCGGTTCGCTAATGGTTGCCCTTGGGTTCAAGATACTAAGAATTGGCGTCTTGCTTATTGCAGAAAGCAAAGGATCGACGGCTTCTACTTCTGCGAAATCCTCCAACTGCTCAGACTGCAATTGCGACCAACGCTTTGCCTCGCCAGGAGGTATAGCCTACAGACCCCAAGCTGCTTCGTTATTCACAATGCCAGTGGACCAGGTGACTCAGGCCACTACCGGATTGTTCTTTGGGACTATACTCCCACCAACAAGCTTCGCGGCGCCGGTGCTGACAAAGGAAGCTCTCGAGAAGTCGGTCTTTGATTGTCTCACCCCTGCCGCGGCTCCTCTCAACGAGTCGCCCAACATCAGCACCTCGGTCTTCTCTAGATTGGGCCGGAAATCCTGTGGACCCATCATGGGGCCTACAATCCCAGAGAAGGCTGCTTCTAAGAAAGTGGCCGCTCCTGCTCCCGAAATCGCCAAGGCGGCTTCTCCGGGCCAAAAAGTCGGTCTTTACAAGATTGACGGTTTCAGCTCCCGCTCCTGCTACCCAAAGGACATCGGTCTTTGACAGGATAACACCAACGGCAACCCCTCACCTACACAGGGGGCAAGACGAAACCATTCTTGCCGCTGAACCAACGCCGTCCGCTCGACACGCTCGACGTCGCCATTGGCGCCGAGTAAGGAAGGCTGGGGGCAACTCCCCCTCCGGGTTAACTCCACTAACCCCGATGACAGAAGTTAATGCTGCTGTTCCAACTGGGAACAGCTTCGAGATGCTAAACAAGGTGCGAAGGAATTCTCCTACTGCGGTGCTAAAGAGGTCTCCTCCTCCACCAAGAAAGGTTGCGGAAATAAAGTCAGAACAGCCCCGATCCCCTCAACGGCTGTCTTCCAAAATCTATAAGGTTTGGCGGCAGGCCCGAGACTCGATCATCGATCCAAGCTTCTCCCGCCAGCACAAGAAGCTGAAAATCCAACCGGAAGCTGGTCACCAGGCTAAACCCCGAAAGGATGTCTGGGCACCCACCTTAATGGCCCCTTCAACCTCCATGGCTCATAAAAGGAGGAAGCCAGAGAAGATCCCCCAGCCTGCAACGACAGCTAATAGCACTGAGCCCAGACGCCCTAAGTCTGGGGGCATGATGGTCCACACCGTATACATGGCGTCAGGAAAAGAAGACAGCCGTGCGTCCACGGGTCATAGACCGCTTACACGGTTGATGACCAAAGCTCAGGAGCAACAGCAAAAGCTCCAATAAATGATGAATGCTATGGCCGCACTTACCGGGCCAAAAGAAAACCCAGAAACGTCCTCAGACGCACGCCAGGAGGAAGAAACCGACGCTGAATTCCTTCGCCGGATACTGGAGAAAAAGGACAAAGAGGCTGCTGAACAAGCAGCCAACATACAGCGTATGGGCCTTCTCTTCCAAGATATGATAGGAATGATGATCCAGCAGGACCTACCCGCCGAGGATCCCCCAATCGTTCTTGAAGACGACCGAGGAGAAACGTCAAATCCACCACCGGCCCTCTCAACGGCCAAAGAGGAGACAATCTCTAAGGCTGACTTGGTCGACTATATAGCCCAGCAAATCCAGGTTCATCATGCGACTGAGGCAGCTGGTCAAGTCGTAAAAACGGGCCGGCCGTATCCAAGCTGGTACGACCAAATCAAATACCCGCCGGGCTATACAATACCAAAATTCCACGTGTATAAGGGGACCGGCAACCCCCACCAACATGTTGCTCAGTTCAGGGCCCTTTGCGGTAACACCGGCGGTGATGATAAACTGTTGCTTCGCCAGTTCGTGGGCAGCTTATCAGAAACAGCGTTCGAATGGTATTCAGAACTCCCAAACGATTCTATCAAGACGTTCGCTGAAATGGAGCTGCTATTCACTCAGCGATTCGCAAGCGCCAGCGAACGCACTCCAATAACGGCACTGATTAACGCCAGGGTAAAACCAGGCGAAACCTGGGTCCAGTATGCTATACGCTGGCGGAATTTGTGGTCGAGATGCGAGCAACGCATTGAGGAAGCACCTGCAGTGGGTATGTTCGTAGGAACCCTAAACCCTCACGCAACTATCTCCCAGTTTATGATGTTCTTTAAGCCAACCACATTCCAAGCTTTAATCGACAAGCTGGCTCAGATGGACCAGATGGGTCATAGACTACCTCCCTCGAAGTCGGAACCTCGGAATGACAAGGGTAAAGGAAGGGCAACCTTCGTCGCGAATGCCCAGCAGCAACCTAACGCCCCGAAGCCGGGAGATCAATTGGAAGAAAGACGCCGGTATTATAACGAGAAGATGAAGCGTCCATACTCGTTCCCACGAGATAAGACGAAACGGTTATTCGAGCTGGCAGTACGCAACAGACTTATAAACCTACCAAATCCAAGGCGACCGCCACAACCCACTGAGGTGAATAACCCTAACTATTGCCCTTACCATCAAACGGTAAGCCATCCGATTAAGGATTGCTTTGTCTTCAAAGGGTGGATTGAAGATCAATACCTCCAGGGAAAGTTTGCGCTGTCCGAAAAGTGGAAGGTGAACCCGCCGCAGCCGCATACTCCTAAGAAGACGGACGCACCGGGGGCGACTTGTTCCTTTATTGAAGAAGCTCCATGGGAAATCGTGCTATCAGCTAAAACCAAAAAGATGCTGAGTGACCTTCATGCGTGCCCAGCGGTTGAATGGAAGAACCCGCTTGAACCTCAAATCATCGAAAGGATGTTGAAGCCGCGCCCAACTACAAAGATTCGTGGTGATGGCCCAAGTACTCACACCCAACCGTCAAAATCTTCGAAGAAAAAGAAGAGGAAATCCAAAAAGCCCGTGAAGCCTGGAAACAAGCGCACGGATTTGCAGAAACAGATTGACGCGCTGGAGGAGTACAATCAAAAGGCACGGACTCCCGTCACACTGCAAGAGTTCCTCAACCACGTCTTTCAGAAGGAAGATGAGGAAGAGAGCTCGTCGGATGAATCCGAAGGATATGTAGCGAGTTGTAACGTAATCTCCCACTCGTTTACCGATGATGGGAAAACTCCTGGCACTAAGAAGCTGGAGGCAGAGCCTGTACCAGAGCGTGCATGTCCAACAGACGAAATGATCGACGCTTTTCTAGACGATATTCGTCTAAAGAGTAAAGCAGATCGGGAGCGTGAGATGGCCGTATCGGAAGGAGCCGAACGCAGGCGACTAAACGAAAGAGTTGAAGTACTCCTGCCAGATCGAAAGGCATCCGAGGCAGAAAAGAAGATATTCAAGACGAGAAAAAGGTTTGCCAAAGCCATGTCAATGGGAATGAAGCTACCACCCTCGGAAGAAAACACGCTCAATGGGGTGGAGAGACACCCTGATTATTGCGTATATCATCGGAAAATTTCACACCCCATGGAGGAGTGCGACGCCTTTAAGATATGGTGGCAAGGATATGTTGCTCATCGGCAACATTTTAAGCGCGTGGAACGCAAGACTCGTCGAGAACAAAGAAGTACTGCCGACGAGCACAACAGGACCACTGGCAACTGTTACATGGTTAACGCCGGGGGGTCACAAGTTCTCACTTTTGGGAGCGACTCTGATGAAGAAATGGCTCTGGGCCCTCTCTTTAAAGAATCTGTTTTAGGGAAAAAGGAGAAATCGGAGGCCTGCGAGAACATTCAGCTGCGCAATCGCACACTCCCAGAAAAGAATCCCGGGCCCGCGAGTAGGAAAGATAAGGGAAAGGAAAAGGTCACTGAAGATATCACTTTAGATGACCAAGTCATGAGAGAGCTGGCTGCCAAAGACCCTCCTAGAAAGGGTAAAGTGGACTATAACATCCTAGCGCACCTAAGGAAGCAACCTTCTCAGCTTAGCATCCTCGATGCCCTCCTATTATCAAAAGAAGCGCGAGACTCACTGATTAAGGCGTTACAAGAACCTGAGCAATTCCAAGCCTTCCTCGCCACTGAAAGGATGAAGGATGAACTGGAGGAAGTGCATACGGCCGACATCACTTTCGGTGACGAAGACCTCCTTCTCGGGACGTGCGACCACAACCGTCCCTTATATGTCTCTGGATACTGCCATGATATCAAGATAGGCAAAATCCTGGTGGATAATGGATCCTCCGTCAATCTCCTCAATGTTCGGGTGTTGAAGGAAATCTGCATGAGTGTGCAGCACCTCGCTCGTGACAAAATCACTATCTCCGGTTTCGATTCACAATCATCAAGGACTCTCGGATCTGTGATACTAACATTACACTTTGGACTTCTCGTCACAGACATCAAATTCCATGTCATTGAAGCCAAGACCTGCTACAACGCCCTGCTCGGTAGTCCTTGGCTACACGAGTACAGCATCATCTCTTCTACACAACATCAGTGTATGAAGTACTTTAAGGATGGTTTCGAGTATACTGTAACAGGTGAGTTGAACCCGTTTTCCGTCAACGAAGTCCGTAAATACGAAGATGCGAAGTACTTTTTGCCAGATTTCGAGGATACAGAAAGGTGTCGCAACCCGGAGAACAAAGCCGCCGCCACCATCCCTGTTTTCGGGAGCGATACCGAAGAAGAGGAAGAGATAGTTTATGCAGGGCCATCTCAACGCAACAACCTAGGGACGTCCGCCCCCATCTTGGTCTTCGGAAGTGATTCAGAAGATGAAGTTAATGCCGTGTTCTCCAATCGGCTGTCGGTACAAGCACTCCCTGGCGATGACCATAGTTTGCAAATCACCATGGTACCGCGAGAACACTACAAAGATCTCGACGCACTTCAAGCCCACAATGTGCAGGACCTGCGAACATTTTACATCCCTCCCAGGCAAAGGGGTGAGAAGGTGATCCTATTCTACCGATCCTCAGAGTCGAAAGTAGAGAAAGAGATCTGGCATGGTGCGGATGCGACACTCGACAGGCTCCAACCCATCCGTCTGCCTAGATACTATACAAAGGGATTAAAGAAGCTATTGAAACGCCAAGGGGTACCCTTAAAACAGACTGTTCGGCAGGCCCGGTTCTACAACAAGATTTGGGACGTCCCTGGGACTCAACACAAATTGCCCAACGGGAAAATGGAAACACTTGGGCTTGGATACGCGAGAACCGGAAAAAGGGGACGGGCCCGCAGCAGCTACGCTATATATACCTTTGATGAGGAAGAGGACGCCCTGTCAGGAGATGCCAACCCCTCATCAAAACTAGACCCCGCGATTGAAGCGCCGAGTCCGTCGTTTGAAGAACGAATGGACAAACCGATCAGAAAAGTGGGTCAGAAAGCTCGGGAAGACCACGACCGCGAAATGGCCATCTACGAGAAGGCTAGGACGCAACGCCTATTTCAACAGGCTGCAAAAGACAATGATGTTCGCCTTTGTCAACCCGTTGTACGAAAGGCCCGATGCGGAGACAGAAATAAATCAAGAAGCGGAAAAAGGAGCCGACAACAACAACGCAGGATTAGGGGGTTGCGTGATCGGGTATTGCACGGCTCGGATTTGTCCCTCATGAAGAAGATGAGTCGAGCGTACTCCTTCCCCCGAGACAAGAAGGAGAGGTTACTCAAGCTCGCTCTAAAACATCAAATGATCACGCTTCCAGGATCTAGACACCCTGAGCAAGCTAACAAGGCTGCTCATCTAAGCTATTGCTCTTATCACCGAGCCATAGGACATCCTACCGAAAACTGCTTCGCCTTCAAGAATTGGGTCGAGGATCAGTATCAGCTTGGCAGTTTCGCCTTATCCGACGGCTGGAGGGTAACGCCGCCACAAAAGCACGAACCCAAAGCCGCAAAAGCAAAACCAGATCCACCTCAGTCCTGGAAGCGGATTCGCACCTGTTACACGACTACGATATTAAAAGAAGAGCCCGAGAATATGGATGACCTTCCCTGGTGTTTTGAGAACAGCGATGATGAGGTAGTCTCAGAATTTCCGCCAGCTCCGAAAGAACTGGAAGATGGTATACATACTACTGCAGATAACCTCAAGAAGATTGAGTTGGGATCGGCAGATGACCCGCGATCGACATTTGTCAGCGAGCTGCTATCTGAAGAAAGGGTGGCTGCGTTAAAAAACGTGCTTCTACGGCATAAAGACTGCTTCGCGTGGAACTACTCCGAGATGCCAGGATTAGATCCGGAGATTGCTGTGCATAAATTAGCAATATCCCCAGATGTCAAGCCAGTCAAGCAGGCGCCAAGAAGGATGCGGCTCGAGCTTGAGATGAGCATCAACGCCGAAGTCAAGAAGCTGATCGATTATGGATTTATCCAAGAAGTCCAATATCCCGACTGGATCGCCAACATCGTCCCGGTAATGAAGAAGAATGGGACGGTACGCATATGCGTGGACTTCAGGGATCTCAATAAAGCCTGTTCAAAGGACGATTTCCCGGTACCGGTAACCGAGCTAATGATAGATAACACGTCCACTCATGAGGTTTTCTCTTTTATGGACGGTTCATCAGGATACAATCAGATAAAGATGCATCCCGAAGACCAGAAGCACACCGCTTTCCGGACCCCTTTGGGTATATTCTGCTACAGGGTTATGCCCTTTGGTCTAAAGAACGCCGGCGCTACCTATCAAAGGGCCATGACAAAGATCTTCGACGATCTCATACAAGATATCGTCGAGTGCTATATCGATGACCTTGTAGTGAAGAGCATGTCATACGAAGAGCATTTAAAGCATCTGGAGACTGTATTTCAATGCCTTCGGCAATATAATTTGAAAATGAATCCCCTCAAATGCGCGTTTGGAGTCTCCTCGGGCAAATTCCTGGGATTCATCATCCGACATCGAGGTATCGAAATAGATCCATCTAAGATCAAGGCGATCATGGAAATGCCTCCGCCAAGAACCCTCAAACAGTTGCGGTCTTTCCAAGGGAAGCTCGAATACATCCGGCGGTTTATCGCTAATCTTTCAGGCAAATGCCGTCCTTACAGTCACCTGATGAAGAAGGGAACCCCATTCGTCTGGGATCAAAAATGCCAAAGCGCGCTAGACGAGATCAAGCAATACCTGCAGAACCCGCCGGTGTTGGCTGCTCCGGTCAAGGGAAAACCCCTCATTCTTTATACAACCGCCCTTGAAGGTTCCTTAGGCGCATTATGGGCACAAGAGAACGACCAAGGGAAAGAGATAGCAATCTACTACTTAAGTCGGGTTCTACTGGGGGCAGAAAGCAATTACTCTCCCATTGAAAAACATTGCTTGGCGTTAATCTTCGCGATAACAAAGCTCAGGCACTATGCGTTGGCACATGAAGTCCGTCTCATCTTGAAGGTGGACCCTCTTAAATATCTGATGTCAAAGGCTATATTGACGGGTCGACTCGCTAAATGGGCTCTACTCCTGATGGAGTTCTCAATAACGTATCGACCTCTTAAGGCAGTGAAAGGCCAGGCCATTGCCGACTTCCTCGCTGAGCATCCAGTACTTGCTGGTTCTCCTCTGAACTGCGAGTTGCCAGACGAGCATGCATTTGATGCGATTGGCGGCAGTAGTACCCGATGGGAACTCTATTTCGATGGAGCGTCCTCCGTAAAGAAACGGAAACAAGGTATCCCAATGATCAAATCAGGGATAGGCCTCATCTTTGTAACTCCACAGGGAGGGATAATGCGCTTCGCCTTCTCATTAACAGAACCGAGGACAAACAATGAAGCTGAATACGAAGCTCTGATAGCAGGCCTCGAGATCGCCATCGACATGGAAATTGAAGTCCTCCTTATATACGGGGATTCTCAACTGGTCGTTAGTCAAGTAAATGGTGACTATCAAACGTGCAAACCGGAGTTGGTGAAGTACGGCGAAAAGGTGCAACAACTATTGACCCAAATTCCCTCCTATACTCTGGAGAACATACCGCGCGCGGAAAACAGCAAAGCAGACGCGCTGGCCAAACTTGCTAAAGAACTGGCTGACGAGAACCTTGATGACGTCAGAATCGTGGTAGAAAGCCGTCGAGTGCTCGTCCCAGCAGAAATATCTCCGGAATTGTATAAAGAAAAGGGGGCGACTGAGCAGACGACCCTATAAATAAAAGACCGTAAGAAGGCTGAGGACTGGAGGGAAGTCTTCATAGACTACTTTAAGTCCCACCGAATGCCCGAAGAAGCATCCTCAAGGCATCAGCTCATGAAACGAGCTCTGTCTTTTGCTTTCGTCAACGACACTCTATACAAGAGATCGTTTGATTCTCTATGGCTAAAATGTTTAGGACCGGACGAAGCAGAAAGAGTCGTTCAAGAGGTTCATGACGGAATCTGTGGTTCTCATCAAGCAGGCCCGAAGATGAAGTTAAAAATTAAACGGATGGGTTACTATTGGCCTACGATGGTCCAAGACTGCCTCGAGTATGCGAAGCAATGCCACTCGTGCCAGATTCATGGAGACTTTATCCACCAACATCCGAATCCACTACACCCAACGGTGGCTAGCTGGCCATTCGAAATGTGGGGGACTGACATAGTCGGCCCCATCGAGCCAGCATCGTCCCGAGGACATCGTTTTATCCTGGCGACAACTGATTACTTCTCCAAATGGGCAGAAGCAGTACCGCTGAGGGAAGTGAAGACGGAGAATATCCTCCACTTCTTCAAGACGCACGTCATCTATCGGTTTGGAACTCCACGGCGGATTATCTCCGATAACGGGCCAGCCTACAGAAGCCATAAGATTAGCCGCTTCGCGCAGCAGCACAATATAGACTGGAGATATTCTTCAGTTTACAATCCGCGAGCTAATGGTCTAGCCGAGGCCTTCAATAAGACCTTGACAAAAATCATGAAAAAGACCGTTTCCCGAAATAAGAGAGACTGGCACGAGAGGCTACAAGAAGCCCTATGGGCCTATCGAACTACGTTCAAGACGGCCATGAACACAACGCCGTACGCGTTGGTATTTGGGACGGAAGCAGTGCTCCCCCTCGAGATAGAGATACCCTCTCTACGAGTGGCAGTCCACTACGAGCTGACGGACGAAGAAAATGCTCACCTTCGGCTTGAGGAGCTTGATGCCCTCGATGAAACTCGGCTCATAGCGCAACAAAATCTAGAGGCCTACAAAGCAAAGATGACGCGCTCGTATGAAAGATTGACCAGGCCGAGGACATTCCGCCAAGGCGAACTCGTACTAGTGGTCAAAAGACCTATGATCCCCAATCGTGCCAAGCGGGGAAAATTCGAGCCGAACTATGAAGGCCCGTACATCATAGATAAGGTCTACCAGGGTGGAGCCTATCTACTCATGGACATGCATGGTGAAAGGCCTTTCAGGCCAATAAACGGCCGCTTCCTAAAGAAATACTACGCTTAATGAGCCACAGCCTAGGTCAATGATAGATGACGACGACTATGTCCGCTCGCTATCTTCCTAAAGCTCAAAGAGTAGTAGCTGGCCCTCTTTTCGAACGGACCGAAATGTCTTTAAACTAACATCGGACCGAAACGTCTTTAAACTAACGACGGACCGAAATGTCCCTAAACTACTACCGCAGCATCCTTAGGCTGACGAGATGGATAAAAAAAAAGAAGATAAAAAAATGATAAAAAAAGGTATGTCCATAAGCAAAATGGGCACGGATGAAAACCCGAAAGGGCTCCGTGAGTAAAAACAGCAGGGCTGCCGGCAAGTGTTCGTGAAAACCCGAAAGGGCGCGACCTTGTAAAAAAAAAAGAGAAAAAGAATAAAAAAAAACAAACGGTATGTCCATAAGCAAAAGGGCACGGATGAAAACCCGAAAGGGCTCCGTGAGTAAAAACAGCAGGACTACCGGCGAGTGTTTGTGAAAACCTGAAAGGGCGCAACCTCGTTAAAGGACACTTACAGAGTCCTCTCAACCTTGTAAGGAGAAACCACCTGTGTGAGATCCTTACGACTCACAAAGGAGCAACACACTTAGGGATCCTCACAATTCCTAAGGAGAAAATGCACTTGCGAGATCCTTACGACTCGTAAGAAGAATTCTCTTATGGGACCCTCACGGCTCATGAGATTTGAAAGTCTTAAGTTACAGAAACCTAAACCTGTTCTTAAGCAAATCCTCCACAACCTTCGATATTGCCCTACAAGAGGCTCAATACTGACCCTTGTATACAATCCACGGGCGCGAAAAAACATTTCCCCAGCAAAGTCCCACCCGTGACTAGGGATATGTCCATATGATGAGCAACCCTTGTAGGTCCTCTCGACCCATAAGGAGAAAGCCCTCTTGTAGGATCCTTACGACTTGCAGAGGAACATACACTTAGGAATTCTCACGATCCCTAAGGAGAAAATACACCTGCAAGATCCTCACGACTTGTAGGGAGAAATACCTTTGTGAGACCCTTACGGCTCATGAAGTCAAAAGCCTTGGTCGACAGGACCCTTAACCCTGTTTACTAAGCCACCTTTGTTCAATATCGACAGAGGCAAATGATGATTCGCTCCTGGCAACATTCCAGTTGTAGCGGTGCTGATGCCGAAATCGGTGTCTAAAATCCAAGCTCGCGGCGAAAAAGTTAGCAAGCCACATATGCCTACGAAATAGCCGAAATGATGGGGCAACTTGCAATAAAAAGCAGCAAGTAAAAATGTATGCATGAAAAATAGCCGAAACGATTGGGCAACTCGCAATAAAAAGCAGCGAGTAAAAATAAAATAAATAGCCGAAATGATTGGGCACCGCGAAAAATAGCCGAAATGATTGGGCAATCGCGACCTTCGCGGTGTAAAAGCTGAAATGATAGAGCATCGCGGATAGAATAAAAAAAGGAAAGAATGAAACTTTTTACCCTACAGGTGAGATCACATCGATCCCTGTATACAATCCAGGGGCACAAACAAAGAGGGAATCATACATTCCCAACAGGCTCCATCAGAAAGCGAAGCCAAATCTCGACGGTTCATAGACAACCTAGAGACAACTTCGACATTTGTCACAATATTGCAGACACAATGTCAACAAATGAAGCAAAGGAAAATCCCTAGTTTCAGGGTCTCGACGTCGATATCGACAACTTAGAGATCACCAACGGTGTTTTCCCTCACTCCAACCAGATGCAGACGTGACGTCAACAACCGACCTCAGAGTCGCAACGAAACGGAGCCATGGCAAAGTCCCTAGTTCCAAATCTCAGTGGCCATATCTACAGCCTGGAGACCAACAACGGTGTGCCTCCTCATTCCAGCAGGACACAGATGTTACACCATCAAGTGGAGCGACGGCAAAATCCCAGCTCCACCTCAGCATTCGTCTCGTTACAGCAGATGCAATGTCAACAACAGCGTTCTTTGGCAGCCCAACAGGATGCAGAAGCAACGTCAACAAAAGACCTCACGGTCGAGACAAAGCGGAGTAACGGCAAAATCCCAACTCCACCTTAGCATTCGTCTCGTTACAGCAGACGCAATGTCAACAACGGCGTTCCTTCGCAGTCCAGCAGGATGTACATGCAAAATCAACAAAAGGCCTCATGGTCGAAACAAAGCGGAGTGACGGCAAATCCCAGCTCCACCTCAGCATTCGTCTCGATACAGCAGACACAGTCAAAGCAAACGAAGCAAAGGCCACATTCCTAGCTTCAACGTCTTGACGGTAACTCATATAAAACCAGAAAGACAATCGGAGATCATCTCGCACCAGCGCGGAGTGGTCACCACCTCGACGATCGTCTCGATACAGCAGATGAAATGTCACCCCAGCGTTCTTCCCCCAGCAGGATTTGGACGCGCCAAAGCAAACGAAGCGAAGGCCAAATTCCTAGCTTCAGGGTCTTGACGGCAAGTCATATAAAGCCTGAAAGACAATCGGAGATCATCTCGCACCGGCGCGGAGTGGTCACCACCTCGACGATCGTCTCGATACAGCAGATGAAATGTCACCCCAGCGTTCTTCCCCAAGCAGGATTCGGACGCGCCAAAGCAAACGAAGCGAAGGCCAAATTCCTAGCTTCAACGTCTTGACGGTAACTCATATAAAACCGAAAAGACAATCAGAGATCATCCCACATGGAGTGGTCACCACCACGACATTCGTCTCAATACAGCAGATGAGATGTCAACAACAACGTTCTTCCTCCAACAGGATTAGGACACACCAAGCAAACGAAGCGAAGACCAAATTCCTAGCTTCAGGGTCTTAACGGCAAGTCATATAAAGCCTGAAAGACAATCGGAGATCATCTCGCACCAGCACGGAGTGGTCACCACCTCGACGTTCGTCTCGACACAGCAGACGCAACATCACCAAAAGGAGCCATGGCAAAATCCCTAGTTCCAAACCTCAACGGTTCACCAGCAACCTAAAAACAACCATGACATTCGTCTCGATACAGAGGACGCGATGCCAGCAAACGAAGCCAAGGCCAAATTCCTAGCTTCAGGGTCTTAACGGCAAGTCATATAAAGCCTGAAAGACTATCGGAGATCATCCCACACCAACGCGGAATGGTTATGACTCATCGGGGCTCTCCAAAATGAGCCTAACCTCAAGTAAAAAGCGGCATGGCAAATTCCTAACGCTTGCTCTTCCGACGGTCAAACTGCCAAGGAGGATTGCTTGAAGACGTCTTGTCTAGCCCCCGAAGGGATCAGAGACACGGCAGTCGCAGGGCTACTCGAACAGCACGATTGCCTATCGAGGAATATATCAGCTCATGCGACGGTACGATGGCAAAACCCTAAGTACCACAGACCCTAACGGACTTCTGTCGTAAAGAGCAGAGGTTAACTGTGACGTTAGGATATTCTTGTAAGATCTGCTCGATTCGTTTCGACTCGTGAGGAAATTGATGTCTTTGCGAGAACTTCTCGATTCGTCTCGACTCGTGAGATAAAGCCTTAGGCAGTAGGGATTAAAAAACCTGTTTCCTAAGCACTGGGGCCCTGCAAGTCGGCCCAAAATGGTCTCTTGCATACTATCCATGGGTCTCACTCTCCGAAGTCGAATTTCGACAAGGAGGGGAACAACCGCTTACGGGTCCTCTCGACTCGTAAGAGGGAAAAATTCTCTTATAAGATCCTTACGACTTATAAGAGAGACACACTTAGGAATCCTCACGACTCCTAAGGAGAAAATACACCTACGAGATCCTCTCGATCCGTAGGGAGAAAAGTCTTTATGAGACCCTCACGGCTCATAAAGTTGAAAAGTCTTAGGTGGCAGATCCTAACCCTGTCTCCTAAGCCATCACTGTCCTGCAAAGAGGTCAAGATGGACTATCTATGAGCCACACTCGCCAAAGCTATATGCCACTGAAATGGAAAAGCTACTCATGAGCATATAAACTACTTCACTCCAGAGTAAGATATAAAGAGATAGAAGGGTGCGGCTCATGGAGTTAAGGGTTTGGAACTATATCTCTTAAGAGTCGAGATTTAAGTCAATGATAAATGACGACGCTTGTGTCCGCTCGTTATCTTCTCAGATCAAGATTCTGAAAGTAATATACCAACCCGAAACTGGTCATACGCTATGCATTACTTTGCACTACTTCACCCACGTAAATACTTACGTGGGAAAAGTAGAGGGGGGCATTTGTTCCCGCCAAAAATTTCTGCGCAAAAGAGCCCAAGGTATCAAATGGCGGCGATACGCTTAAGAAAATGGGAACCAGTATCTTCCGGGCTATTTTTTGATAAACTCCCGAATGAGAAACAGATAAATTCTGATGGTATCAAAAGCGGCTTGAAAAACCCTTCGATTTGATATATTATGGGCCTCGTAATTCATCCGGGATCAAAAGTTATGAGGTATTACGTGTCCGCACATGATGGGCCTTTAAGAACCCGCTGGAGAAGTTAAAAGATATAATAAAAATTCTATTCATTATTTTAGAGGTCTTAAAAGCCCATCACGTGCTCACACGTGACCATGGGTCACGTGCAGACACGTGATGGGCTTTTAAGACCTCTAAAATAATGAATAGAATTTAATTCTAAAAGTCAGAAAATACCTCAACGAGGTATCACGTGCTTACACGTGACCAATGGTCACGTGTTGACACGTGATGGTTAAAACAACAACATAAACAAGCGGCTGTTAAAGGAACCAATTTGGGGGTCACGTGCTCACACGTGACCAAGGGTCACGTGTCAGCACGTGACTGGCTTCGAAAGCCTTACAGTTAATAGAATTAAATTCTAAAAGCTTCCAAATCTTTCCAAATGGAAAAGGTCTATGGGGACCGTTGGATTAAAAATCCAAGGGTGATTAAAAATCACCAATTTATGGAAAAATCTTGGACTTGAAATATTTCCCCCCTAAATCTGACCGAGATAACAAATGGATATCTTTGAATTTAAAATCCAATGGTGAATAAAATTCACTTAACAATCTAAAGGCCCAGATTAATGATGAATGCAAATCAAATCTCTCAACATACAAATCAAATCTCTTAATGAGAGATTTGTTAAACAAATTGATTCTTTTCCTTCTCCTATAAATAGGAGCCAAGAAGAGAAAAGAGGGAGCTACCTTGGAGAGAGAAGAAACAGAGAGAGGAGAATTTAATTCTCTGCAAAAGAAAAACCCTAGGTGAGAAAAGGGAAAAGATTAACTTCAAAAAGAGAATTTAATTCTCAAAATTCAAGAGTTTAAATCTTATAAAAAAAAGAGAAGAACTTAGTTCTTCTTCTGGTTGAAGATCTGTACAGAGCACATCTCCCCATAGGATGAGAATTTAATTCTCATCGGGTTGAGATCCTGCCATGCAGATCCTAAACTTAGAAGGGGAATTGAGTTTTGAGAATTTAATTCTCCTAAAATAAAACTAGGGTTTAACCCTAATCAAGAATTTAATTCTTTTACATATCTGGGAATTTAATTCCTTTGAAAAGAAATCAGGGTTTTATCCTAAATAAGAATTTAATTCTTTCACGATAGGAATTTAATTCCTCCAAAATCATAATTAGGGTTTAACCCTACAAAGAATTCAATTCTTAAAAGATCTCTGTTCATGAAAAGAACTAGGGTCACGTGCCCCCACGTGACCCTTGAAAAGATCCCCTGCAAAGAACTTTGAAGTATCACTCCACGTGCTTCCACGTGACTCCCAAAACGCAGAAAGAAAAAGCAAAGGGAATGAAAGCTTTGGGCGCTCTCACGTGTTATCACGTGACCCCTCAGCAAATGCTTTAACAATTGGCGCACAGATCCATATCACGTGCCAACACGTGATGCTCTAAAATAAAAATAAAAGTGTTTTGACACTTATTCGCAGATTTGAGGATAAACCAAAAGGAGATCTGGCTCCACATTTAGGGCGCCCTCACGTGTCACCACGTGACCCTTAATGAGCATTCTAACAGACCAGAGCGGGGGCCTCCATCACGTGCCCACACGTGATGGCCAGGAAATTAAAAGTGTTAAACACTGATCTGCAGAAATAAAATAAGGGAAATCAGGGGGCTCTCATGTGTCCGCACAAGACCCCTCCCTCCTTAGTGTTTAACACTAATTGGAAAACTCTATTTGCAGTGTTTAACACTGATTTTCTTAGTGTTTAACACTAATTTGGAAAACTCTATTTGCAGTGTTTAACACTGATTTTCTTAGTGTTTAACACTAATTTGGAAAACTCTATTTGCAGTGTTTAACACTGATTTTATTAGTGATTAACACTAATTGGAAAACTCTGTTCCCGGTGTTTAACACTGATTTGTTTTAGTGTTTAACACTAGTTTGAAATCTCTGCTACCGGTGTTTAACACCGATTTGCTTTTGTGTTAACACTAATTTGAAAAGCCCTGTTGCTAACACTGATTATCTTTTAGTGTTTAACACTAACTTGCTAATCTTATTCCCAGTGTTCAACACTGTTGACCTTTAGTGTTTAACACTAGCTTTAGCCCAATTGGCTAAGTTTCTATAGGCAAAGCCTCTCCTTCAATGGACCAGCAGAGAGCCAATATTTCAAACACAATTGGACTTAGCCCAAATTGGCCATAAGTCCTCAAATCATTTTGAACTGAGCACATCTGCTCTTTCAACCAACTCATTGGTTCAAGGGTACATTTCGGAACTCCTCTGATATTTGTCGTTGTAATCCTTCAACGTCTTCAGAGAGGTAACGGGTCCCGACAACCACACATCAATACGGACTATGGGGTCCTTAAACTCATGGACTTATGTGTCCTTAAACCAAGATACGGACTGTGGGGTCCTTAAACCCGCGGAATTATGCGTCCTTAAACTAACGGACTAATGCGTCCTTAAACACACCCATATGGACTGTGGGGTCCTTAAACCCATGGACTTATGCGTCCTTAAACTACCATTGGACCGCAATGTCCTTAAACTACCAATGGACTCCCATGTCCTTAAACTGGAGATGGACCACTATGTCCCTAAACTGGAGATGGACCACCATGTCCCTAAACTGGAACAATAGAGCCCAAACGCTCTTTTGTCGGATCTAAACGATCCCGTTAAGTCGATCTTAGTCCCAAACTGGACTAACGTATCCTTAACAACCGTTTAAGTTGATCTTAGCCTCAAATATGGCTAACGTATCCTTAAACCTTCAAACATACTTTAGTCCCAAATTGGACTATGGATCACCCAACCAACTTTGGTCCAAGGGTACATCTCTGAACTCCTCTGACACCTGTCGTTGTAATCCTTCAACGTCGTCAGAGAGGTGACGGGTCCCGACGGCCATACATTCAATGGACCACCACGTCCCTAAACTGGAACAATAGAGCCCCAAATGCTCTTTTGTCGGATCTAAACGATCCTGTTTAAGTTGATCTTAGCCTCAAAAATGGCTAACGTATCCTTAAACTTTCAAACAGACTCTAGTCCCAAATCGGACTATAAATCCCCTAATCAACTCTGGCTCAATGGTACATCTCTGAACTCCTCTGATATCTGTCGTTGTAATCCTTCAACGTCGTCAGAGAGGTGACGGGTCCCGACGGCCATACATTCAATGGACCACCATGTCCCTAAACTGGAACATTAGAGCCCAAATGCTCTTTTGTCGGATCTAAACGATCCCGTTAAGTTGATCTTAGTCTCAAACTGGACTAACGTATCCTTAGCAAACGTTTGAGTTTATCTTAGCCTCAAATATGGCTAACGTATCCTCAAACCAAAACCCCAAACCCAAATCTAAGAAAACACGGATTTGGACTAATCCACGTCCTACGGGCGACGACATAACTCAGTCTCCGTATACAATCCACGGGCAACCACAAACAAAACAAACACCCACGACACGAAGTGATCAGCTGGAGAAGGAGAAAGTTGTTACCGCGATGCGGTAGCGTAATTAACTGCAGGGGCTTGCGCCTGCAGGGAAGAGCGTCCCCACAATCAAAAACCCCTCAAGCGAGGGGGAATCTGATGAAGTCTGCTACATCGGTCGCATCCGTCTAAACCTCCGATACACTGTGCCATAAATCAACTTGGCATCTTTGGAGAGGTGGACGGATAAAACCAATTAGCATCTGCCCCGAATCACAGGCAAGACATCCCCATGTCTCGGCCTCTGTATTCGGAGGGGAACATAGGCGGCGAGGTGCCCCGATCGGATGAGCTCCTCGATGTAGTCTCGGAGTTGCTTACAATCTTCCGTGGCGTGGCCCAGCGTCCGGTGGAAGGCGCAGTAGGGGCCCCGGGTTCACTTCGAGGCCTGACGCGGGATTGGAGGGAATTTGAAGAACCCTTCACCCTGGGCCTCCTCTAGTAATACTGCGAGGGAGACGTTGAGCGGGGTGTACCACTGGAACTTCGGGTGGTAGGGCTGCTGACGCTCCGGCCTTTCTTCCCGAGCCCTCTTCTTCTGGTCGGACCGTTCCGCTCGAGGGAGGTTCGCGTTCACCTCGGACTCCAGCTGGACCTCGCGCTCGGTCCACGCCTTGACCTCGGCCATGGTTTTAGGCTGCGCCAATGCGAAGGAGCGCAACCACTCCTTATGCCTAAGAAAAGATCTGAGGGCCGTGATGATGGTCTCGTCCCGGTGCTCGGGGACCTCAAGGAGGGCGTTGTAGAAGCGGGTGATGTAAGCTTTGAACGTCTCCTTGTCCCCGCTCTTAATTGTTAAGAGGTAGTCGACCGTGCGCTTCTGCCGACGGTTCCCGATTAAGTGGCCGAGGAACTGAGTGGCTAGTTCGTCAAAGGTCGAGATTGAGTGAGGCTCGAGTCCTCGGAACCAGTCCCGACCAGAGCGGATGAGGGTGCCTGGGAAGGCCCTGCACTGGGCAGCGTCGGAATGGTCCTGGAAGCTCATCCCCACGGTGAAAGCATCCAAATGGTCTTTCGGGTCGGTTTTCCCGTCGAATAGAGAGACCTTCGGGGGCTTGTTGCGCAAGGAGACGTGGACAACGAGCAGTTCCTCGGTAAATGGCTTGGTGAGCGAGTCGGCGGTGTACTTAGCCCCGTCGCCCGAGAGGTGACCTTCCCGGCGCATGTTCATATCAGATTTTTGCGTTTTCATACCGCCCAATTTTTATCACATTGCATGTCGGTAGATACTCTTGAGCCGTGTTTGTTAGTCAATTGCAGGATACAGGTTCCCGGTTCTCAAACGGAGAAATTCATGGAAAACACGACAAAAATCCGGTTCCTGCCAACCACAGATAAAACACGGTCTCCGCTCTTCATCCGTATGCTGCCAGATACCTGTTTAGGAAGACAAAATGTCAAATCAATGTCGTTTTCAGGCACAAGGCTCAATGTAGCACAAGATCCAAGAGATCTACGCGGAGCTCGAGACAATCATGACAAAATCTTAACAAAAAGTCCACCTTTCCTTCAACAGAAATTCTGGAAAAATCGTGAAAACAATTGGAGAAAATACATATGCCAGAATAAAGTGCTCAGAAAACCAGGCCACCACAAAAAGGCCCAAAGCCCAACTCCACAATTCGGCCGCGGAAGCGCGGCCAAATGGGGGTCTTGGCCGCGCTTCCGCGGTCGTTATGGCGCCAAATAATTAGGGTTTTCAGGGGGTGTTTTGTCTTTTCACATGTGCTCTGTTGGTTGCCCTAGATCTCCATTCTCCAGCCTATAAATAGCCCAGAATTCTGTTAAGGAAAGGGTCCATAATCTTGTATTTCTTTTGCTAGGTTTTAGTTACATGTTCTTCTTCCTCTTCTCACCTCTTCTCCATTAAACTTGTAAGTGAGCTTTTGAGTGAAGAGTGATGAATAAAGAAGACCATTTTATTATCATGCTTGTCTCCTTATCTTTATGCTTGTTGTAATTTTAATTCGTTAAGTAGTTGTTGTTATTTCGTTGTTGTTTATTTCTTCTCTCTTTTTCTTTATCCTTACATACGACAATGATACTTACGCTCGATCCTCGCCAAGGTGAGGTCGCAAATAGTTAGTCGTATTCTTCTAATCTCTTCTTTCTATCTTCCTCTTTTGTGTTGTTTTATTTTTCCGTATTATGAAGTGTGAGTAGTTTTATACTTGTTAGGGTAGGATAAAGGAAGTTTGAGAGAAGGAAATCTCTCTCACTCTTTCCTTGCCCAACAACTTAAATCAACTCCCGTTAATTGAACCACAATCCGCTCCTTACGGCACCCTATCCTACATGATAGCGGTGATTCCGTAGTGAGACCGGTTGTGGTTGAATTAACCGGAGGTTATGGATAAGAGCCAAGAACGGACGGACAAGCACCAAAAGGAAGGACTATGCGTTGGAAAGCCTAGCTTATACTCGCAAGTTCCTTCCAAGTCGTGCTAATCCCCGTTGTTGCCGATTACCGTAACACCGATATTAAGTGGGGCAACGAAAGATGTGGAGACTCCTAACTCAAACTAACCTAATCCTAACCCTAACAAGCTCTCTTTAAATATCAACTTAACACTTAGATAACTACAAACAAAATCTGAACAACCGGACTTAACTCGTCGAAAAACACATAGAAAAAGATTCCCATCTCCTTGCGGACGACCCGTACTCAACCGGCTAGCTACATGCGAAACCGTCTTGATTGCGGTATTTAAACTTAAACTTGAACACGCTCGTACCCTAACAATCAAATGGCGCCGTTGCCGGGGAGACGGTAGTTTATTTCCTTGTGTAATTTCGGGTTAATTTGTAAGTATAAAAAAAAACGAAAAAAAAATATACTTTGTAAAAGAAACCATCTTGTTATTCTTGATTAGTTTTTGTGCAAGTGTGCAGGAAATACGAAGCTCAATATCGACGCCAAGGACGTTGAAAATACGGAGTTCAAGTACAGTGCCAAAGACGTGGGAAGATAGACCCACATTTCGCGGCTACACCGCGACGGACCAAAACGGAGGAGACGGTCTACTGTCAAAATCTGGAGCAGATACAGTGAGAAAATAAAAATTCCACACTTCCAGCCAAGCAGAGAAGATCTACACCAGCACTCAAACCAAAAACTGAAGCCCCAATCTCTCCTTACTGCCGCGGAACCGCGGCAATAGAGGGCTTAGGCCGCGGTTCCGCGGCCACTTGGTGCCTTTGGGCTGCCATTTTTTCTGGGTAACTCTCTCTGCCTCTCTCCACTCCTCTGGACTCCAATAAATTGTGTTTTCTGCAGGCTTCTTTGCGCAAATTCTTCTCCCCCTTCCAATAAACTGTTCTTGTGCAGGATTCTTTGCGCCGCAAATAAAAATTGTTTGCTGTTGATATTGTTACTGTTTTGCATTCTTTTAATACGGACTTAAGGGGCTTGAAACCAATCCAGATTGGGTGGGGATTTCATCACCCTTCCCAGGACCCCGGAAATCACTAAAGCATATGCATTGTCCATTGTAAATTAAAAAATACTAGACTTCAGCCCTAAGGACTTCGCGCTCATTAGGAGAAGATAAACCTTGTTTAGAAGCTCGCTTAACCGTATATTGTTTACGAGGTGTCTAGGAAAGTGTTAAAGGCGCAACCGCCGAAAGAGAAAGGGTTATTTAATTAAGGAACTTCGCGAAATCGTTGGACAACCTCCCCTTATCTCTGCACTTACCTGGCCTCGTGATCAGTGTATTTTTAAGCCTGTTTCTCGACACTGTTTAACTTCGAAAATCAAGTTCAGGAGCAGGTCTAGTAGACCTAGGTTACCCTAGATCTAGGTGTGATTGTGCATATCTTGTTTGTGATTGCTTAAGCCGTATTTCCGTACATACTTCTGTAAATCTCTTTCTAAAAAGAAAAAAAGAAAAAAAATATCAAAAAACTTTTATAAAAACTTGCCCTTTTGTCGCCAAATCCATTTTCACCCAGCACCCATCGCCTTTCTTCATTGACGTTTTCTTACCCTCACCTTCTCCGCTTTGACTATACTAAACTCGTTTAGTGTATGTCCGCTTGGACTCGGGACACTAGCGCCCGTCTAGTCCGCGTTACGTTAGTCGCGACCGACTACGCGATCGACTCCGAAGTCGATACTCCGTCCACTCCTCTTTCACCCCTTCCTTTGCCGGCCAACTCCGACGTTGACCGGAATTCTGTTCGTACATCTTCACCTTCACCTTCACCTTCACCAACCTCTTCTTCCGCGATGTCGGGATTTAATCCGAACATCTCTTTGACCACCCCTGGATTGGCTCCACCTCCTACGGAGACCAATCTTCCACCACCTCCGCCTGTTGTAGCGCCGCAGCGAATTGCGCTCCAGGATCGTTTCTACCCTACCCGTTCTGCACTTCCAACCTGCCTTTCTCTTCCTCCGGCCAATGGGGACAACTTTGAAATTAAGCCCCATTTCATCAACATGCTTCCACGTTTTCATGGGCTTGAATCTGAAGATGCCTATATCTTCATCAACAAATTTCAAAATGTCTGTGCCATGATGAAAACAACCCAGCTGTCGGACGATGCTATACGTCTACGGGTCATTCCGTTCACTTTATGCGATCTCGCTGAAAAATGGCTGTATAGCACCGCTTCCCACTCAATCACCAGCTGGGACAAGTTTGTTAAAGCGTTTCTAAAAAAATTCTATCCAAATCACAAGACCGCAAGAATTCGAAATGAGATCAACCAATTCTCCCAGCTTCCTTCTGAACCCTTCTGGAAGTGCTTTGACCGATACAAAGACCTTCTTGTTCAGTGTCCTCACCACGGTATAGAGAAATGGCAACTCTGCCAAACCTTATACGAGGGACTGAACCCAGCAACGAAGCAGTTGCTGGAAACCATCTGTCAGGGCCACTTCCTATCCAAATCTGACGAGGAAGCGTGGCAGTTCTTTGACGATCTTGCGGAGCAAACGCTACAGTGGGAGAGCACCAGACCGACTTCTTCTTCTTCTACCTCCACTTCTACCGGTCAGTCTAGGGTAGGAATCCACCAACTCGATGTCTCTATTGCAATGAAAGCTGAAATGGCTGCAATAACACGAAAGCTTGAAGCAATAGAGAGCAAATTTTCTGCTCCTGCCCCCACACCTGTTCTCCCCCTTCGTACCATCTGCGCTTGTTGTTCCGATCCTTCCCACTTGACTGAAGAGTGTCCTTACAATCCACCCTCGCAAGGACAGGATCAGGTTAATGCTGCCTTCCAGCAAAGACCGAGGAATGATCCATACTCTTCCACCTATAATCCCGGTTGGAGGAACCACCCCAATTTCGCCTGGAATCAGAATCAGAATCAATTCCAGGGAAACAATTTCCAAAGGGCCCCTCCGCCGCAACAACAAGCGCCACAACAAACTCAACATCAATATCAGCAGCCCTTCCAACCCCAACCTTACCAAAACCAGACGAACAGCTTTGCACCGAACAACTCTTTTCCACCAAACAACAACTTTGTTCCGTCCAACAACGATAAGGTTTCCTCGCTCGAGCGAAGTCTGGAGGCGTTTGTTAAACAATCGACTCAATCCACCGCCAACATCCAGTCTTCGATTCAATCTTTAGTGCAACACACTGCCGCACACGGGCAAAGCATCAAGACCATCGAGGCCCAGATTGCACAACTGAACGCGGCCTTGAGCGAGCGAGAGAAGGGGAAGCTCCCGTCTCAGCCACTTCCAAATCCCGGTCACCCGCATAATGCACATGTTGCTCTTGAACAACAAAACCATAATGTGAGTGCCGTGACCACACTGAGATCAGGGAGGGTGCTGCAGAACAACATTGGCAAGCAAATCAACGATGATGCCCCGGCCGCTTCTTCTTCTTCTTCTCCTTCTTCTTCTTCGTCTTCCGAGCCTATTCTCCGTTCTTCACAAGGCTCTCCCTCTTCTTCTTCTGCTCTGAACGGACCCGCTTCTCACTCCACGAAAACACCTATTCTGGGATCCGTTCCAACTCCAAAATCTCCTCCTCCAGCATTAGACTCAACCAATTTTCAAAATGTTCCATTTCCAAACCGGTTGAGGTCTAACAAACAAAATCCACAAATGGAGAAGATTTTGGAGTTATTCAAGCAAGTTAACATTAACATTCCTCTTTTAGATGCTGTCCAACAAGTCCCGTCTTACGCAAAAATCTTAAAGGACTTGTGCACGAAAAAGAGGAAGTCTCAGGTACCCAAGAAAGTTTTCTTGGCTAGTGCTGTGAGTGATGCCCTTACCCAATCTTTACCACAAAAACGGAAGGACCCTGGCTGTCCTACGATTTCAATTACTATTGGGGATAAGAACATCAACCGCGCACTACTAGATCTTGGTGCCAGTGTTAACTTGCTTCCGTATTCAGTATACGAGCAATTAGGCGTCGGAGAGCTGAAACCCACCCACTGCACTCTCCAGATGGCCGACCGATCGATCACCCATCCTAGGGGTGAGCTAGAGGATGTGTTAATCAAAGTCGGAGACTTCATATTCCCCGTCGACTTCATTTTCTTAGATACACAGCCTGTAGCTAACCCCCGGAATCAAATTCCGGTGATACTCGGTCGCCCTTTTCTCGCAACCTCAAATGCTGTGATCAATTGTCGTAATGGTTCGATGAACCTCTCTTTTGGAAATATGACAATTGAACTCAACATTTTTAGGTTGGGGAATCAGCCCGCCGAACCTAATGCTCATATACTGGATGTTTGCTCGATCCAGGAGATCACACCAGAAGAGTGTGAATTCGAGGAGTTTCTGTTTGAACACGATAATCTTGACGCCACTAGTGCGTGTCTCTTCGAACCTGCTGCTGTTTCTGCGCCCGATAACGACTACGAGTGTTTCACGTTCACGAACGATCTTAGCCGCGCACAACCCGAGTTTGAATCTTTCGACTTTTCGGATGAGTTACCTGAACCATCCGACTCGGTTGCCTACACTCGTTTTGAACCTTTGCTGGAGTCCTTTGAGTTCGAGACCTTTGCACCGGTCTTGCCTTCCATCATTTCACCTCCAACGCTCGAACTCAATCCGTTGCCGTCTCACCTTAAGTATGCTTACTTAGGTGAGAACGAGACCCTCCCTGTCATCATTTCGGCCTCTCTAGCTCCAGAGCAAGAGAAAGCCCTTCTCACGGTCTTGCACAGCAACAGGCAAGCTTTTGGCTGGTCCATGGCGGACATCAAGGGGATTAGTCCCCTCATCGTTGAACATCACATTCATCTGATGGATGATGCCAAACCAGCCCGGGATCCACAAAGACGTCTTAATCCAGTCATGAAGGAGGCTGTGAAGAAGGAGATCGTCAAATGTCTAGATAGTGGTATCATTTACCCTATCTCTGATAGCCAGTGGGTTAGCCCCATTCACGTTGTCCCCAATAAGTCGGGCATCACGGTCATAACCAACGAGGCGAATGAGTTAATCCCTACTCGCACCCAAACTGGGTGGCGAGTTTGCATTGATTACAGAAAACTCAACGCTGCAACGCGGAAAGACCACTTTCCGCTACCTTTCATTGACCAGATGCTGGAACGATTGGCCGTACATGAGTACTATTGTTTTCTTGATGGCTACTCTGGCTATAATCAAATTCCCATCGCCGAAAAAGACCAGGACAAGACCACTTTCACTTGTCCTTTCGGCACGTTTGCATATCGACGCATGCCCTTTGGGTTATGCAATGCGCCCGCTACCTTCCAGCGGTGTATGATGGGGATTTTCTCAGACATGGTGGAGAAATTTCTGGAGATTTTCATGGATGACTTCTCCATTTTCGGCGACTCCTTTGACGAGTGTTTGCTGCATCTTGACGCTGTCCTTACCCGATGTAAGGACAAGAATCTCACTTTGAACTGGGAGAAATGCCACTTCATGGTGCGCGAAGGTATTGTCTTAGGACATATCATCTCGCAAAATGGCATAGAGGTTGACAAAGCAAAGATTGAGGTCATTTCCAATCTGCCTCTTCCCCGATGCGTCAGAGATATCCGAGCCTTCCTTGGCCATGCCGGTTTCTACAGACGGTTTATCAAGGACTTTAGCAAGATTGCTAGGCCCTTGACGCTTTTGCTGGCCAAGGACACGCCTTTCACCTTCGACTCGAGCTGTGTGACTGCATTCGAGTCACTGAAACTCTCACTCACTTCTGCTCCCGTTCTTTCTTCCCCTGACTGGACGCACCCATTCGAGATTATGTGCGATGCATCCGACTTTGCCATCGGTGCTGTCCTTGGACAGCACATCAACAAGATGCCGCACGTGATCTATTACGCGAGCCGGACCCTGAACGACGCCCAACTTAACTATACTACAACTGAGAAGGAATTCTTAGCTGTTGTATTTGCTTTAGAAAAGTTCAGGCCCTACCTCATCGGCTCTCCAGTCATTGTCTACACTGACCACTCAGCTCTGCGCCATCTTTTTGCGAAGAAAGATGCCAAATCTCGGTTAATCCGTTGGATCCTCTTACTTCAAGAGTTTGACCTTGTCATTAAGGACAAACGAGGATGTGAAAACGTGGTTGCCGACCATCTCTCGCGACTTCCTTCTTCGCCTTCGCTTCCAATTCCGATAAACGACGTGTTTCCGGATGAACAACTCTTGACAGTATCATGCGAACCCTGGTTCGCAGATATTGTGAATTATTTGGCCACGGGATTACTACCGACTGAATGGTCGAGTCAGGACAGACTTCGCTTCTTATCCCAAGTAAAACACTTTTACTGGGACGAACCCTACTTGTTCAAGTACTGTCCCGACCAGATTATTCGTCGGTGTGTCCCAGATGAGGAATTCAAGAGTGTGCTGTCATTTTGCCACGATCAAGCATGTGGCGGGCATTTTGGGCCCAGGAAGACAGCTGAGAAGATCTTGCAATGTGGTTTCTACTGGCCACAACTTTTCAAAGACGCTCACGATTATTGCAAGACTTGCTCCCGGTGCCAACACATGGGCCGGATATCCCGGAGGAATGAGATGCCGCTCCAACCGATCTTGGTTGTGGAGATTTTCGATGTTTGGGGGATAGACTTCATGGGGCCATTTCCCAGCTCTTTTGGGAACTTGTACATTCTTCTAGCTGTTGATTACGTTCTAAATGGGTCGAGGCTGTGCTCAGCCGGACTAACGACAACAAGGTTGTCGTTAGGTTCCTTAAAGAAAACATTTTCTCACGGTTTGGGCACCCCCGAGCGATCATTAGCGACAATGGAAGTCATTTCTGCAATAGGACTTTCGAGGCCTTGATGCGGAAATACTCCATTAATCATAAGCTTTCTACGCCCTACCACCCCCAAACCTACGGGCAGGCCGAAGTTTCAAATCGGCAAATCAAGCAGATACTGGAGAAAACGGTTTCCAAGAACCGTAAGGATTGGTCTTTGAAACTCACTGATGCCCTTTGGGCATTTAGAACTGCTTATAAGACCGACCTTGGCATGTCTCCCTATCGGCTTGTGTACGGAAAAGCCTGCCATCTTCCGGTCGAAATCGAGCATCGCGCGTTTTGGGCGATAAAAGAGCTGAATCTGTCTCTGGAGGACGCGGGCAGCCATCGGAAGCTGCAGTTGAACGAACTGAACGAGCTTAGGGATGAGGCTTACGACAACGCGGTTGTCGTTAAGCATCGAACGAAGGTGTTTCATGATAAACACCTTTTGCGCAAAACCTTCGTACCTGGTCAGCAGGTACTTCTTTACGACACCCGACTTCACTTCCATCCCGGAAAGCTCCGATCTCGCTGGAAAGGGCCGTATTTTGTGCGGAATGTATATCCGCAGGGCGCTGTGGATTTGAAAAATCCAAAGGACGGTTCACTCTTCAAGGTAAATGGACACCGATGCAAACCGTACCTTAGCGCCGAACCAACAGAGGAGCTCCTGTTCTTACAGGAGCCGGTTTACCTTGCTTGATCTTCCTCTGCCTACCTCCAAACTTCGATTATCCAGCCAAGAACAGTGGACACTGTTCCAAATAAGTTTGGGGGTATGTACAAACCATTTTGTTTATATTTGTGTATATTCTTTTTCTTTTCTTTAAAAACAAAAACAAATAAAAATTTGTGTATCACTAACCGACAATTTTGAACCTTCCAACTGCTCTCTTCATGCTACGACAGTAAGGACACTGTCCAGTTTAAGTTTGGGGGTACGCTCGGTACGCATTTCTTACCTTCGCATTCATATGTATATTTTGCATCTGCATATTAAATCCATAAAATCCATAAAAATTTGAAAATTTTCTAAAAATATAAAAACTTTTTTGTCAAGTTAGCTTGTGGAAGAACTCTGATTCAACATTCGACGGTTTTTGTTTGAAAAAAATAGGAATAACTAAATCTTATGTTTAGATTTTGAAAACCTGAAAGATAACTCTCCTTTGATGTTAACTATAGCTGATATACGTCTTTACATCACACTACACGTGTCGTAAGATTTTGGGAATTAGATGACAAGTCTTTCATGTTTAAACTTTTAAACAGATAAATGATTTTCTGAGGATCAAATAGGTTTGTTCTGAAATAAGTAATGTCAAGAATAGTTTATGAAGTAAAGCGAATATGAAGGAACGTTATTGAAGCCGTAATTGGAACTAGGTCTGAAAAATAACCCATCTAAAGCTTGATTGGAATGATTACACACCAAAACCACTAAACACGTCTTTTATCCAAAAAAAATATTTGAACTGCCGGTTATATCTCCGTTCGTATTAAATCATCTGATTTTCACGACAAAACTGTCTTTTGTTTTTGGACCTAGGTAACTTGAGTAATTAAGTCCGCTGGGGTGTTTCTACACCTAATGCCCTAAAACTAACTGGTTTGGGTGCATTGGCCCAAAGCTCGCTAAGAAGCCTAGAAAGTCCAGTTTAAAACAAAGTCAAGCAAGTGTTCTCTCCAAGTTAAAATTCCTAACGGTTCTTTGTGTGAGAATAATCTTGATAAAAGACAGGCTTTTTTAAAAATTTTTTTTTAACGGAGATATGAAGGTTTTATTCTATGATAAAGACTATTGCACGTTCACAGAGGTGTGTATGAAATGAAAACAAGTTAAAAGGTGGAGTGAAAAATACGACTTAGTTTCCTGTTATGGAAGATAGAAATTCTGAAGTTGGAACCTTACTGGAAAACGAAGCTTGAAAAATGCTTAACTCTTTATAAAACTTATGTGATCCTTTTTAAATCATTATCTGGGCTTTATTGTGCGACATGATGACTTTAATCGATCCTTCTGGAACTTCACAACACTATTTGCACTGCACGTAAAGACATATAAAATCTGTAGTTAAATAAGAAGCGAGGTGTGAAAAATAAAGGTTCGATGGTCTAGACTTAGGATTATAGAATTTTTATTTTCTAAAACAAAACTTTAGGGTTTGAAACTTAGTCATTTTTACAAACCAACTTGACCGCATTTTGTGGGTAGTATCCGCTGAAAACCCTCAGGAGACAACACTCCTCCTACTAGGGACACCTAGAGGTTTAACGGCTTGTTGCACATGCTCAGTGCAATCGCGTTCCCTGCGAAAGTGAGGTTAGGAAATTTTTTGTGAATAAATGGACTTTGCTCGGGACGTGCAAATGATAAGTTTGGGGGTATTTGTTCATATCAGATTTTTGCGTTTTCATACCGTCCAATTTTTATCACATTGCATGTCGGTAGATACTCTTGAGCCGTGTTTGCTAGTCAATTGCAGGATACAGGTTCCCGGTTCTCAAACGGAGAAATTCATGGAAAACACGACAAAAATCCGGTTCTTGCCAACCACAGATAAAACACGGTCTCCGCTCTTCATCCGTATGCTGCCAGATACCTGTTTAGGAAGACAAAATGTCAAATCAATGTCGTTTTCAGGCACAAGGCTCAATGGTAGCACAAGATCCAAGAGATCTACGCGGAGCTCGAGACAATCATGACAAAATCTTAACAAAAAGTCCACCTTTCCTTCAACAGAAATTCTGGAAAAATCGTGAAAACAATTGGAGAAAATACATATGCCAGAATAAAGTGCTCAGAAAACCAGGCCACCATAAAAAGGCCCAAAGCCCAACTCCACAATTCGGCCGCGGAAGCGCGGCCAAATGGGGGTCTTGGCCGCGCTTCCGCGGCCGTTATGGCGCCAAATAATTAGGGTTTTCAGGGGGTGTTTTGTCTTTTCACATGTGCTCTGTTGGTTGCCCTAGATCTCCATTCTCCAGCCTATAAATAGCCCAGAATTCTGTTAAGGAAAGGGTCCATAATCTTGTATTTCTTTTGCTAGGTTTTAGTTACATGTTCTTCTTCCTCTTCTCACCTCTTCTCCATTAAACTTGTAAGTGAGCTTTTGAGTGAAGAGTGATGAATAAAGAAGACCATTTTATTATCATGCTTGTCTCCTTATCTTTATGCTTGTTGTAATTTTAATTCGTTAAGTAGTTGTTGTTATTTCGTTGTTGTTTATTTCTTCTCTCTTTTTCTTTATCCTTACATACGACAATGATACTTACGCTCGATCCTCGCCAAGGTGAGGTCGCAAATAGTTAGTCGTATTCTTCTAATCTCTTCTTTCTATCTTCCTCTTTTGTGTTGTTTTATTTTTCCGTATTATGAAGTGTGAGTAGTTTTATACTTGTTAGGGTAGGATAAGGGAAGTTTGAGAGAAGGAAATCTCTCTCACTCTTTCCTTGCCCAACAACTTAAATCAACTCCCGTTAATTGAACCACAATCCGCTCCTTACGGCACCCTATCCTACATGATAGCGGTGATTCCGTAGTGAGACCGGTTGTGGTTGAATTAACCGGAGGTTATGGATAAGAGCCAAGAACGGACGGACAAGCACCAAAAGGAAGGACTATGCGTTGGAAAGCCTAGCTTATACTCGCAAGTTCCTTCCAAGTCGTGCTAATCCCCGTTGTTGCCGATTACCGTAACACCGATATTAAGTGGGGCAACGAAAGATGTGGAGACTCCTAACTCAAACTAACCTAATCCTAACCCTAACAAGCTCTCTTTAAATATCAACTTAACACTTAGATAACTACAAACAAAATCTGAACAACCGGACTTAACTCGTCGAAAAACACATAGAAAAAGATTCCCATCTCCCTGCGGACGACCCGTACTCAACCGGCTAGCTACATGCGAAACCGTCTTGATTGCGGTATTTAAACTTAAACTTGAACACGCTCGTACCCTAACAATCAGCGCATGTCCTCGATCTTCTTCTTGAGGGCATCGAGTCGGCCGTGGTACCCCGAGGATTCGGCGCCTTATGATCCCTGGCCTCTGCAGTGGGAGATCTGCGTCTGGGCGCGGACCCGGTTCCTCTTGATGAAGTTCCTCAGATCCCCGGGTGAGGTGGCCCTCGGGCTGCCGTGGCGAGCCCCTTCTGTGCGACGCCGTCGAGAGAGGGGGTGTCGGTCATGCTTGGGGATAGGCGAGGTGACCGACATCTCCTCAGGAGGGTGAGGGTCATGAGGAGGCTCGAGGCGAGGCGCTCTGGTGGCGGATCTTGGTGTGGAGTTGTGGGGAGCCCAGCGGGCCTCAGGGGGTATCGGCCCGTGAGATCTGTGGCCATGGGTCGTAGCCTGCCGGTGGTCAGCCGTGTCGACGAGGGCAGAGTCTTCTGGAGGCGGAGGAGCGGCGATCTGGGGCCCTAGCTCGGCCGTTGTGACGTGGACGAGCGCCTCCACGAGGGACTGCAGTCGATCTATTCGGCCGGCAAGGGCATTGATGACGGTCGCCGGAGGAGGTTCATCCGCGCCTCCGGTGAGGGGGAGGCAGCGGCTGGTACCTGGATCTTCAGGGTGATCGCTTTCCATGTGGATGGAGATCGGAATGCCAACTTTGTTTTTTTGTGGAGTTTCGTGTCTCCACAGACGGCGCCAACTGATGGAGGTCCTTTTCGGGTCTCCGTCAGATGTTGTCTTCCGTTGATCTTCCGGTGGATTTGTATGTGATCTCCTGCTGCGCGTGGGTCTCAATGGGTTTTGAGGAGATTGGTGGTTTTGAGGAGTTTGCGCCGAGTACCTGCAAGAAAGTCCCCGGATGGTTTGGTACCACCGAGGACCCTCCGACGATCAAGTTAGCACAAGATCCGAGCATAGTAACGGCTAAGTGGGGTGAAAAAAGCTTACTCGACCCCTCTGTGATGGGGGTTTACATAGTGGCGGCAGCACGCAGCAGCAGGCGCGAGGATCTCGACGGCAATTACGCTCCAAACGTCACACCCGCGCAACGAGCGGATCGCCAGTTAATGGGGATCGTGATGGCGTGGAACGTGGGATGTTGTCGGCGGAGAATCCGCGCATGACGAGATTTGCGGAGTGGCGGTTACGCCTGTGAGTGGTGGAGTTGGTCGGTCGGAGGGGTCGAAGAAGATGGCATCGGCAGGGGAGCTCGGGAATGAGCGGGAGGGCCGAGGAGTCTTGGTCCTGTGGTAGCTCGGGGCGAGCTGAGAGGCCGAGGAGGCCAATTTGCAGGGGGTCCTGAGGAGAGCCAGCTTGTTCTTGCGGGTCGGGTACAGGGGCGGCCGGGTCGGCCCCTATGGGCCTTCTCTTCTGAGTTCTGGGACACGTCATATGCCACGTGTCCTGATCTGGGAGATCGTCAATATGGAGCATCATCACAACTAGCCCTAACTACTACACCCTAACTGCTACAGGTATGGGTATTGGGGACGGTCTGGACCGTTCCCATTGGTACCAATGGGGATGGTTTAGACTGTCCTCAAGGCTTTGGAGGTCCGTTCCCATTGGGGATGTGCCCATTGCCTTGGGGACGGTCTAGACCGTCCCCATCGGTGCCAATAGGGACGGTTTAGACCATCCCCATGAGACCAATAGGGACTGCCCCATTCAGCATTATTTTTCTGACATGATATTTTTTTTTTTTGCTTCTTACCAATTCTATTTTTTGCTGTCATGGTTTACAAAACATACAAATCATTATATTATTTTTGTAAAATGATATATATTTGTTTGCTTCTTACCAATTCTATTTTTCGCCGTCATGTTTTACAAAACATACAAATCATTATATTAAATTACCTTGAACAATATACAAAGGGAAATCAACAGCAATGTTTAAAAGATATCAAAACCAATCCAAAATACAATGAGCATCCTTTGAATACAACTAAAAGTTTCATCGCATAATGAATCACTAAACTACTATATCAACACATATGAGGATTGTTAAAATTGTGGAGAAACTTCCTACAGACATCTGCTGAAGAGAAGACAGATGGCTGGACATGCATGATAGCCATGTTAGAACACCAGAGCAAAGGCAGACGTCTAAAGGCCAGTAAGGCAGATGCTCATAGAAAAACTAAGCCAAACAATAGAGTGTGGCCAGACGTCTGAGACAGACATCTGGAAAAGCTTGAAGCCCGGTCCAGAGCATCAGCAGGCGTTTGGTGGTAAGAGTCCAGACGTTTGACCAAACGAGATGAAGACTTACAGAGTCAAGGAAGACATCTGACCAAGTGTGGTTCAGACATCTGTCGACGGTAAATCTGTGCGAATCTATGTTTGGTAAATTCAGATTTATCTCCTATTTTCAATAGGATTAGGGTTTGACTATATATAGGGACCACTTATATGCATTATTTACTGCATAATTAAAAAGAAATAAGAGACTATTGTATTGTATTGAGAGGGTGACGACTTAGATCTAGAGAGATTTGAGAAAAATCTTCTAGGGTTACTCGTGGGTGTACTTGATTCAAGATTATAGTAGACCTTGCAGATTCCGCTCTGCCGGAGACTAACCATACGGTGGGTGAACATCGTTAACAAATCCCTCGTCTTTTCTGATTCTATTTTCTTATCTTCGCACTTTATTATCGTTTTGCCTTTTCTTTATTAATTGTGTGGTGTGATTGCGTGATTTGGTTGCGTTGTAAGCAATGCTCCGTGGATCAACTTTTATCACAACTGGTGTCAGAGCCTAGAGCTTGACGCTTGATACCAACAAATGGTATCAGAGCATGGTTAGGGAACCTAGGGTTCTTCGATTCTACGATCTAAGTTAACGGTGGGTAACGACGCTGTACTCTTTCTCACTTTCTTAAATCGTTGTTTTGAAGGCGTTGGTTCAGATTGAAGGAAAAGTTGTGTTTACTGCGACATAAACGAAAGATGACGGAGAAAAAAAATGAGGATTAAAAAATTCAATGGCCACAATTATATTTGGTGGCGCATGCAGATGGAAGACTACCTATACCAAAAGGATCTGTATTTTTCGTTGCTAGGCGAAAAACCCAAGAAGATGACCGATGAGGCGTGAAATATTTTGGATAGGAAAGCCCTGGCGATGATAAGATTATCGTTGACTCCGCAGATGGCCTTTAACATCTTAAAGGAGAAGACAATCATGGCGCAAATGACGACGTTAGTAAAGTTGTACGAGAAGCCTTAAATATCAAACAAGATATTTTTGATGAATAAGCTTTTCAACATGAAGATGGCAGAGAACGGTTTTGTGCCGGAGCACCCTAACGAGTTCAACTGTTTGACAAGCCAACTAGAATCCGTTTCAATTGTATTTTAAGATGAGATTCGATCCCTTTTATTTCTTTGTTCATTGCCAAAGAGTTGGGAAAACCTCGTGATGGCGGTAAGCAACTCTGTCTCAGGGACTCTCACGTTTAATGACACGGTGAGTTGCATATTAAACGATGAGATGAGAAGAAAGGCTGCGAGTTGGAGTTCGGGAACTTCTGCATTTTCAGTGGAGAACTGTGGTAGGACGATAGAAAAGGGAAAAAACAAGAAGGGAAAGTTTAAGAGCCGAGAAAAATCGAAAGGGAAGATCTAATGTGGCTGTTGGAACTGTG
Source organism: Agapanthus africanus (assembly GCA_030015575.1). Taxonomy (NCBI): domain Eukaryota; kingdom Viridiplantae; phylum Streptophyta; class Magnoliopsida; order Asparagales; family Amaryllidaceae; genus Agapanthus; species Agapanthus africanus. The sequence continues at coordinate 106,012,640 of CM057338.1, read as the reverse complement.
GAAAGAAGGGTCACAGAAAAAACGAATGCAGACTCTTAAAGAAAAACTTAGATGGGAAGTCAGATGAAAAGGAAGCCAATGTGGTGTCTACACATGAATAAGGGGAACATGGATTTTATCTTTCGGCGAATGAGAGCACAAAAGGAGATAACAGTTTCTAGATTCGGTGGCATCCTTTCATTGCATTTCAGGCCCGCATCACTTTAGCGAGTATGTTCAAGAGAATCTTGGACATGTGATGGTGAGAAACGGTCAGCCGTGTAAGATCGTTGGAAAAGGGACTGTTAAGCCCCGCTTCCTAAAAAACAGAAGCAAATACGTGACGAGGCCCGTGACGTATTTATTTCGAAAAGGTCATTTCCCGGAATAAATACGCCAAGCGTAATTGAGCAATATAAAATGACAAGAAATTAACATAAGATTTAAACTTCAATAACTTTATTTACATTCAACTTGATATATTAATAATACATGAGTTTAACTGAAAGAAAATATAAGAAAAGAAATGCCTAAACATATGGCATACATAAATAAAAAGAAAAGGATAACTAGTCTAGACCTGAATCGCGATCTGATCTTGCTCCTCCTATGTAGTGTCCACCTTCTCAGTCTCCACAGTATCTGACGAACATTCCAAGAAACAAAGATGGGTAGAATGTCCGTCAGCGAACTTTCGTCGGTAAGTCCCCAAGAAAAAGGATGTGAAGTATAAAAATATAATGAAAAAGAAAAATGGATATCGTGAAGCAATGGACTATAAGATATGGTGTTTAATGTAAGCATGGCAATTCTATTTAACATGCAGTTCTATATATCATGGCAAAATAACATGAGCATAGTATAGCATGGCCGTATAGTGTAGGTATAGTGAACATGAAGTGTATGTAAGTGTCCTAAAAGGTCTTTACATGGTTAAACTAATTTAACGTAACTTCAAAAGTGAATGTCAACTAATTTCAAGAGTGTTCTCAAACCCAACAGGCTGTAATACAGGGGTAAGGAACCACGGGCCCGAATCAAGTGTTAATAATGGGACTTCAACCTAGTGTCAAAGTATTCCAAACTTAATAGACTATAATTCAAGAGTAAGAAAACACGGGCCCTCATGATAGCTTGCTTGTGTTAGTAGATATGGATTCATGATCTAGGGGGACTCCTGAGATTTCGTTGGATTCACACTTCAACTATTCCAACACCCTGTGTATTCTAGATTACAGTTAAAATTACCAGTTTTGCTCGAATCCATGAATACATCAACTTGCAAGATTGAGTTCATTTCAATGTCAAGTATTCGTGTCAAGTGTTCATGTATTCATATCAAGTTGTATTCATGGTTCGAGTCAAGTCAGTTTCAATAGCAGCCATTGTGTTCTGGTATTCATGTTAAGTTCATGTCAAGTCATAGTATTCTAGCATTCAAGTTTTGGGATATTCAAATTTAAGTGTTCTGGTTCATGATCAAGGGTTCAAGTTTATGTTAAAGTTTGGATCCTGGTTGAGTTTGTATTCGGGTTAGAGTAAACATCTTATGAAAAGATTTAGCTTTAGAATTCTTAAGTTCTGGAGTAATCGGACAACTGCTGCAAATGGACGGCAAGATTTGTGTCTTTTTCTAAGACAATTACCACTTGATAACTCCGTTAAGTTTTCTAATCTGAATAGGCAAGCACCCACTTTCTCCGGCTCTCCGAGACTCAAGAGAAATGATACCACTTAAGCCTATATTAATTTAGAGTCCTTAAATATTTAGTATAGATTGTTTACATTGTATTTATATTGTTTGCATTTCTCGAGGGGCTTTGTGAAGAATATTTTAATATGGTTTAAAAATAAATCTCGAGAATGATTTATAATATTTAGAGTTTTTATGAACATGTATTTTAATTGTTGGGGTGTTTTAGTGATAAAAATCCAGCTTTTAAAAGTTTATGGTATTTTTTTAAATGAAAACTAGCTCTTTTGGAAACTTGATGATATTTTATTAAAAACTCTAATCTTTTATTTAAAAATATATTTTCATAATATGTTTTTATTGAAAATACGGATCGGTCGTTTTATATAAATTTTTCAAAAATTGTTTTGTTTAGAAAAAATCGTATTTCTTAAAAACCGTATTTTTATTTCCTTTCGAGACCGAATTCCCCGTAAGGAGCTTTGTATCTCATTCTACTATCCTAAGAATATACGATAACCCGCACCATCCGTAGATGGGTTCCTCTAAAAGGATTTTAGAGGCGCAATTGCAAAAGATTTAAAAATAATGATAAAACATTTGATAAAAGTGATGGTATTTTAATATAAACTATTTCTTTTAAATAAAACTTAACCAAATTATTATGCTATGAAACCATAGTGTTATGAGTGGGGTAGGTCCTTACCCTGTGAATTTTCTATAGGTATATATTCTAAATATCAATAAAAAGGTAGTTTTTAAAGTTCATGGTATTTATTCGTTATTTGTAATCTAACAATTATTCAACATAATAAACATCATATAAGAAATTGTGAGATATGGATAGAGTTGTAAATTTGTATTTTCTTGATATCATGTCATGAAATTTATGATGAACATATCGAATTATAATGAATATATTATTTTTTTTAATTTAAACTTATTTATAATACCGTATTTTTCGCGTCGATATATGAGGAGAAACAAAAAGAGAAAGAAGTAGAGGGGGAGTTAGTGTAGTTATAGGTGATGCGGAGTGGCGACATATAAAAGTTGAAGTGAGTATACAAGAGAGAAAGAAAAGAGGATGAGTGGACTTACGGTTGCGCGTTCGTACTAGAACGAGAAGAAAGAGTAGAGGCCTTGGTTTGTAGAACCGAGTCCGTGAATGCGACTAGGGACGAGCTCGATTTATAGACGTTACTTGAGCGAGTTGTGGAGCAACAGAGAGGGATGAAAGATCTTAAGAGAACGCTGACGCGAAAGGGAAGAAACGTGCTCGGGTCCTTGAGAGAACTTGAGTGCTTGAGAATTTAGAGAGATAAGATAGATTAGAGAGAGTGGTATGCCTATGGGAAGAGTTAGGACTGGTCTAGATATTTATAGGAGAAATTGAAAGTGTGTGAATTTAAAGAATTAAATTAAAAGAATTGAAATAGTGTTAATGAGGGGAATTGAAGAGTCTCTGGTTAAAATCAGAGAAATCAAACAGGAAAATAGAGTTGAGGGGAGCTGAAGGGATGCACATGTAAAAAATGGAGTAGTTTGGGGCTATTCCACCCGCCGGTAGCGGTTTTTGAGCGAAAACCGACGGTAAAAAATGAGGCAATTGCCTCGTGGTTCGTGCAGTGCCTTCATTTGAGTATTTATGTCTCGTTTTTATTGTTTGATTTATTTGCAACTCTTCGTTTCTCCGTGTAATGCACGTGCAACTCTTAAGCTTCCAAAAAAATTAAAAAGAAAAATATTAAAAATAATTGGAACCGATGGGATTCGAACTTGCAGGTTATGTGACAGTAGAGAAAGTCTTAACCAGTGAGCTATAAAGAGTTTCTTGTACATAAGTTATCAAAAATAATTTATAACTCAAAACCAGAACATGAATACACTCTTTTATTAATATTGGATCAATAAAAGTGTATAGAACTTTTAGGGTCGTTACAACCTACCTACCTTAGAAAAATTTCGTTCTTGAAATTTATACAAGACGGATGTTGTAAAAGATTCAAAAAATTTAGGTTAAAGTAGTGGTGAAGGAACTACAAATATCGTACCGAAAGTGCGTGAAAAAGTTTAGGCAGATAAGAGAACAAAATGATGTAAGAATTTGAAAAGGCAGAAAAAGATGGGAGGAGGTTACCAGTGTTATCTTGACCTATTGATTCGGCCTCTACGGCCGCCAAAGTGAAAGCCTGACGTCTTGGCACATTTCTCTGTGCACGCTGATACATCAATGGCTGACGAGGTAAAGGTGGTCTGCACGGAGGTGGTACAGGAAGGGCTAAGCGAGTAGGTGGAGCTTGAATAGTTGGTCTAGCTGCGGGGGCTGGGCCAGTTCGATTGTGTGGGAAAGTTCCTACAGCGTGTGAGGGTGATCTACATATCAAACAAAGATCATTTGCTCGACGGCAATCCTGACTTGGTGTCCGGTCCTCTTACAATAGATATAGAAGTTTGATTCAGTCTCGGAAAATGATCCTTCTGGCCTCATAGATGTTGCTGGAAGAGTTGGCCTAGAAGAGACTCCTCTAGTAATCTGGTTGGTGGGACGTTTCATACCGACCGACTGTGGCCTTCTCTTCTTCTTAATGACAGCTTCATAGCGACGGGTGTATCACCAAAAATTTAAACAACATAAAAGGAGCTAAGCTCTGTTGAATTTTAATGAGGCAGCGCCTCACGTGCTCTCCGCGAGAGCGCCAGCGCCAATCTTGTAAGATTAAATCCTATGGTGGCGCCGCATGTGCTCCTCACGTGGACGCCAATGTGCAAAGCACATGAGCGCTTTATGTAAGAATTAGATTCTTATATGGCGCCGCACGTGCTCCTCACGTGGGTGCCAATGTGCAAAACACATAAGCGCTTATTATATAAGAATTAGATTCTCATGTGGCGCCGCACGTGCTCCTCATGTGGACGTTAATATGTAAAGCACAGAAACGCCTACCATAAATAAGAATTTAATTCTTAAGTGGCGTCCACATGCACAACACGTGAGCGCTGGCGCCCAAGTCAAAATCAGTAGAATTAAATTCTACATAGGGATATTTCCCTAAAAATTGGAATATTCTCTGTTAAACAGAGCCATTGGATCAAAGATCCAATGGTGATGATAAATCATCAAATAACAGAATTAAATTCTGTTATGAGAAATATTCTTCCTCAATCTTTACAAACAAAGAAAATTGCTCTCTGTAAAACTGAGAGCTCTTAGATTAAAAAATCTAATTGTGAATAAAAATCACCGTTTGACAGAATAAAATTCTATATATGGAAAAATATTTTACCAATTTTGTTAAAAATAAGAAAATATATTCTGTAAAGTAGAAGTCCTTGGATCAAAGATCCAACGGTGGGTAAAATTTCCCAAATCAATTTTGAGACAAATTAAATCTATTGAAATCTATCAATAAGAGATTTTAATTAACAAACTTGTCTCCATTATATAAAGGATCCAAGTCTTCAAGTCTCAGAAAGAAGGAACCCCCTATAAGCTTTTGCAAAAATACAAGGAGTTCTAAAGAAAGAACAGAGAATTCAATTCTCAAAGAAGAAAATCTTCCTTCTAAAAAATCCTAGGTAAAGAAAAAAAGAGATTAAAATATCTGCTTTACCTATCATATCACATTTAAGGGTTTAACTCTTTTAAAAGAACTTAGTTTTTTCTCTGGATCTGAGATCCCCAAGTCAAGTCTCCCATAAGTTTAGAATTTAATTCTCATCAGGAAGATCTTGTTCTTGAGAATTAAACATTCAGGAATGAACAAGTTCAAAAAGAAAGAAAATAGAGTCCATAATACTTCAGGAACGTAGTTCCTTTAAATCAAGGACTTAGTTTTTTAAAAACTCAATCCAAAATTCTTAAAAATAGTGATTTTGGTGATTGTTAATGGTCAAAATACCATTAACAGAGATTTAAGCTCTTTGAAAGCATCAACATAGATTAAATTTCCATATAAAAAACTCAGCGCCTCACGTGAAAAACACGTGGGCGTCCAAGACAGAAGGCCAGCGCCTCACGTGATTCCCACGTGGGCGTCCCCAAGACAGAAGCCCAACGCCCCACGTGCTTTCCATGTGGGCGCTCAAAACAGAAGGTCATCGCCTCACGTGAAATACACGTGAGCGTTGAATTAAAGTGCTTAGCACTTTATATGCAGCCAAAACGGCTGAGTGCTTAGCACCGATTGGGCAGCGCCCAGCGCCGCACGTGCACCTCACGTGGACGCCATAAAAAGTGCTTAACACTTCATGATTAGTCAAAACGACTAAAGTGTTCAACATTTATTGGACAACGCCCATGACTGACATACATGTGAGCGCCAAAGCTCAAATAAGTGCTTAGCACTTTTACATAAAAGGAAAAGCGGATGGAAAAACAGAGCCCAAATAAGTGCTTAGCACTTTTGAAACAAAAAAGACTAAGCAGACCAAGCCCAAATTGGCTAAGTCTCCGAAGTTTTCTTGCAGCTGAGCCCAAATCCTCTTTTGCTTGATCTTAAGTAAAAATGATTCTAAAATGTTGTTAAGTTGGTATTAGTCTCAAATAAGACTAACATATTCTTAGCAAAAATAAATTGAGCCCAAATTCTCACTTATATAGTTAAGTTGATCTTAATCTCAAATTAGATTAACGGCCCTTAAGTAAAACAAAGATATTTTTGAAGTGTAAGAATATACAACCTAAGTTCAAAACTTCGTCAAGCAAATCCTTGACCCAAAACCAAATCTCAAATACACGGCTTTGGAATAATCCGCGCCGTACGGGCGAAGACATAAACTAGTCTCCGTATACAATGTACAGACAACCAAAATAAACAAAAATACACATGGCATGAAGTGAACTGCTGGAGTAAGAGAAAGTGGTTATCGCAATGCGATAACGTAATTAACTGTAAGGGCTTGCGCATGGAGGGAAGAGCGTCCCCACAATAAAAAAACCCTCATAAAATGAGGGGGAATCTGATAAAGTCTGCTAAACCGGTCGCGTCTGTCCAAACCTCCGATATATGGTGCTATAAATCAACTTGGTATCTTCGGAGAGGTGGATGGATAATTCCAAATAGCATCTGTCCCCAAATTCAGTTAAGACGATCCATCCCAGTTCGTCTCTATTTTCGGCGGTGAACATATTCTGGCACGCCCGGTGTGACCTTTTCCTCTTTCCACTCCACACTTCGTGTGTCGTGTTTCGCGAACAAAATCGCGGTTCGCTATGCTTACCCTTGGATTTGAGATACTAAAACTTGGTGTCTTGCTTCTGTGCAGAGAAAATCGATGGCTTCTCAATGCACTTCATGCAGCAGCAACTCTCGCTCTACCCCAATCGGAGGAGTAACTTATGGGCTTAACGCGGCCTTTATTTTTTCAATGCCAGTGGGGCAAGTCACACAAGCCATTACTGGATTGTTCTTTGGAATCATGCTCCCACCGGTGAGTTTCGGTGCCTCAGCGCAACACGAAGAAGCTCCTAAAAGGTCAGTCTTTGATCGACTGGCAACCACAACGGCCCCTCTCAACGGGCCATCCAAATCTGGCGTCTCAGTCTTCAACAGGCTGAGCCAAAGCACAAACGTGCTCGTAAGAAGCTCATATTACCTAAAGGGTCTGCCAAAAAATGAATAGCCCTTCCAACTCCTGCTATAGGCGAAGCCGTCAAAGGTGCTTCCCCTACTAGAAAGTTGGTCTTCAAAAGATTGGCCGGCCTTCCTCAAACCTTAACAAGGACGTCGGTCTTCAGCAAGCTGACGCCGATTGAAGCCCCTCAGCAAAGCCGGGGGCATGAAGAAGCCGCTTACAAAACCGAGACGGTCCCTTCTGCAAGACATGCTCGACGTCGCTACTGGCGTCGCGTGAGAAAAGCCAAGGGCAAATCCCCCTCTGGACTTACCACACCAGCTCCAATGGTGGAAGTTGACGCTACCGTTCCAACCGGGAATAGTTTTGAACCTCTTAAGAGGGTGCGCAAAAACTCTTCAACAGCGGTACTAAAGAAATCACCCCCACCTGCAGAAATTACAGCGCAGGTAAAGCTGAAACGGCCCCATCAGCGGCTCTCCTCGCAAATTCATAGGGTCTGGCGGAAAGTCCAGGACTCTGTGATCGATAAAGATTACTCTCGTCGACCGGAGAAACCTAAAGGCCGACAAGAAAAAGATCATTCCTCCGCTATACACTGGGGGACTTCTTCTAAGCTGGGGCCTGACAGCTCCTTCAACTCCAATCTCTCATAAAAGAACAAAACTGGAGAAAATCTACCGCTCGCGGCAAATTCCAAAGGCGATAAACTTAAACGCTCTATGTCTGGGGGCATGATCATACATACGGTCTACATGGCTTCAGGAAAAGAAGAAAGCCATGCGTCCATGAGTCACCGACCACAAACTCGGTCGCTGACAAAAGATTAGGAGCAACAAAAGAAGCTCCAAAAAATGCTGACCAAAATGGCAGCACATACCAGACAGAAAGAAAGTCCGGATCCTACAGCCGAATAGCGCAAAGAATAGGAGATCGATACAGAGTTCCTACGAAGGGTGCTTCAGAGAAAGGACAAGGAAGCCGCTGACCAAGCTGCCAACATAAAGCAGACGGCTCTCTTGTTCCTGTAAGTCGATGTACTGCACCCCAGAACTTGTGGGGAGGCGGAAATTTCAAAAACGATCTTGTTTAGTGAACGAACATCGACTAACCGCTTGAATCGAAGCTAAACTATAAATAACCAAACACAAAGTGTTTCTAAACTACTGTGTTTAGGGATTATACCTAATGAAACCAGTCCTTCGTCTTTACGATCTCCTTGTTCTCCTCGGCCTTCTCTAGGTAGTAGACGATCCACCCGAGAGCAAAACTCCAAGCTAAACCTCCAAACTTGAGGCAACTAATCTTCTTGGATTGCTAATCAAAGAAGATAGAATGAAATAGAGTGATGGTTATGGATTGATTAGTCTTTCTAATCCTTTGATCTCAACACATGAGGTGTAAGGATTAGGGTTTGAAGATGAGAGCTTGAGGAGAGAGAATGTGAGAATGATTATTGAATAAAGTTATGAGTATCATAATATATATGAAGCATTTTCTAATAAGAAGAAAAGAATAAAGAGTGATGAATAATCATGCTTCATAAAATATCAAGTGGTGATTCATTAGCATGAGTCATTAAGCAATAAATGTGCATTAATGAGATGAATGAATCACCACCATGACTCATATAACTCATTCAATGTATATGACACATAACCCTCCTTAGTCACCATCTTCTAGAAGCTTCTCGTACAATTACGATAACGCCCCTCCGATCCGTAAAAATACGGAAAAACTTTAGACTGTAAAAATCCAATAACCGGATACCAGTAACTGGCTTAAACCAAAGCCGACTGGTAAAAACTGTCCGAAAGTCGTACGCACGTAAACGCACGTATGCGTCCGAACCCTTTGTCGCAAAACCATGCGACCTCTATATCGTTTCGCCTGGAGTAGGAAACTCTCTGTGTGGGACTCTAGAGTCTCGACTACTACGCTGGCAGTGGGTTTAACCACAGACCGCAAGCGGCACTAGCTGTATGTAACGGTCCCCAGGTAATTGTCGATAAGAAGGCCGATGAGGAAACCCATCCGAACTCCTCCTGAGTCTGATGTGACAATCTCCATACAGTCCGGTCCGTTCGTCCAAGACTATCGCATATCGGGCCTAGGGGGGCGGCAAGCGTCAGTCCCCTAATAGCGGTATAAGTCGTGTCGGAGGGAAGCCCATTACACCCTGAGAAACTACTGGAACCTACCAGCAAATCTCGCTTGCCCTGGCCAGGGACTTTGCGTAATGGCTCTCTGACACAGCACGATATCTACTCCCAATACCGGGAGGGACGAATCCTGTCTAACCGCCACTGCCTCCAAGTGCTCGGGACTGCACCCAACTGCTACCTGTTTGCACGACTCATTTGAGCCGTGGTAGGGTAGCAATCTAAGAACAGTGGGACACACTCAAGGCGAAGTAGCAGTGTCAAGTCTGCGGACTATGCTGTACTCATGTCACCTGGGAACTGCTCACTGACGACTGGTATCAAACCAACCAACAGTTCGCTGTGAGTCCTGTCCGGTGTACCCGTAACCTAACGAGCACCTGCATACTATCTCCAGTACGACGTACTGACGGCTGTGGGACAGACCATCTCCCCAACTGGGATGAGAAGCGTACACACCAGTCTACTCCGGAGTATCGATGCTCTGTCTCGATAATCCAACGACCAGGGACCTGAATAAGGATGTGCTTGTAGACTACCCAGCCCCCACTAGTGTGACTGCCATCACAACGCTGGTAGACAAGCAAGATCCTAAGAGCTCTATCAATACGTACACTCACATATTAAGATAGAAAAACCAAGTAGCATACTACCATGTTTAGCAAGACTATTATATACATGTGAATATCCCAAGTTTCCATTAAGTAATATACAAACTAGTATGATACAGTAATGGCCTTTTAGGGCATAAACACTAACAATCTCCCACTTGCACTAGGGCCATGTACTGGCATATCGTAGACCGATGATCTCGAGTAGCCTCTCGAACTGAATCTGAGGTAGGGCCTTTGTGAATGGATCAGCAATGTTCTCTTCAGAAGCAACTCTCCGAACCTCGATCTCCTGACGATCAATGATCTCCCTGATCAGGTGATACCGCCTCAAGATGTGTCTGGACTTCTGATGGGACCTTGGTTCCTTCGCTAAAGCTATAGCTCCGTTGTTGTCGCAATACAGAGGTATTGGATCAACTATGGTAGGAACCACCTGAAGTTCTGTTAGGAACTTCTTCATCCAGACTGCTTCTTTTGCGGCATCGCAAGCAGCTATATACTCCGCTTCCATCGTCGAGTCAGCAACGGTGTCCTGCTTGGAGCTCTTCCAGCACACCGCCCCTCCATTGAGGGTAAAGACATAACCCGACATAGACTTGGAATCGTCCTTATCACTCTGGAAGCCGGAATCAGCAAAGGCCTCCAACCTGAGGTCTTTTCCGCCGTAAACCAAGAATATCTCCTTAGTCCTTCTCAGGTACTTGAGAATGTTCTTTACTGCTATCCAGTGTTTCTCCCCTGGGTCTGACTGATACCGGCTTACCACGCTCAGTGCGAAAGCAACATCTGGTCTGGTACACAACATCGCATACATTATAGAGCCTACCGCAGAAGCGTAGGGTATAATAGACATGCGTTCCCTTTCCAAATCAGTCTTGGGAGACATCTCTTTGGAGAGGGTGATTCCGTGACAAGCCGGTAGGTTACCGCGCTTAGAATCTTCCATACTGAATCTTTTCAGTACAGTGTCGATATACCTGGACTGCGAAAGTCCCAACATCCTCTTGGATCTATCACGATAGATCCGGATCCCCAGAATGTAAGAGGCATCACCCAGGTCTTTCATGGAGAACCTGTGTGACAAGAATCCTTTGACAGATTGTAGCATAGGAATGTCATTTCCTATCAATAGAATGTCATCCACGTACAAGACGAGGAATACGACACTTCTGGCTACAACTTTACTATATATGCACGGTTCATCTGGATTTTTGATAAAGTCGTATTCTTTGACTGTCTCATCAAAACAGATGTTCCAACTCCGCGATGCCTGCTTTAGTCCATAAATGGACTTAAGCAGCTTGCATACTTTCCCGCTGCTCCCACTCTGATTGAAACCCTCTGGCTGATCCATATAGACGCTCTCTTCTAAATTTCCATTCAGAAAAGCCGTCTTTACGTCCATCTGCCAGATTTCATAATCATGGAAGGCAGCATTAGCAAGAAGGACCCGAATGGATTTGAGCATAGCCACTGGAGAAAAGGTTTCGTCATAGTCCAAACCAGGTCTTTGACGAAAACCCTTTGCAACAAGTCTAGCCTTATAGGTTTCCACCTGTCCATCTACACCAATCTTTTTCTTGAAGATCCATTTGCATCCTATGGGTTTTACCCCATCTGGAGCAAAGTCCAAAGTCCATACTTTGTTGGTGTACATGGACTCCATCTCGGTCCGCATTGCATCTAGCCATCGTACCGAGTCGCCGCTCTGGATGGCCTGCCGGAAGTCAGTAGGTTCATCATAATCTATGATGCAATCCTCTCTATCCCCATCTATGAGAAAACCGTAGTGTCTCTCAGGCGGATGAGACGGCCTACTACTCCTGCGGAGGGGTGCGGGAATGTCCTGTTCTTCTTGAACTACTGGTTCTACCAAACTTTCAGTAGCAGTTTGTGGTTCTGGAATTTCTTCCAGTTCTACTACGCTCCCACTCTTTTGATTTTCCAAAAATTCAGTTTCTAAGAAGCGGGCATGACGAGAAACAAAAACCTTTTGTTCCTCTGCGTAATAGAAACAATATCCATGAGAGTTCTTTGGATATCCCACAAACTTACACTCTACTGAGCGTGCCTCGAGCTTGTCCGGATGCTGCTTTTTTACAAAAGCTGGACATCCCCATGTCTTCAGGTACTGAAGATAGGGTTTCTTTCCACTCTACATCTGATATGGTGTGGTAGGCACAGTTTTGGTTGGAACTCTGTTCAAAAGATATGTCGCTGATTCTAGCGCATAACCCCAGAAAGATCGCGGTAACTCAGCATTACTCATCATGGATCGTACCATATCCAATAGGGTTCGATTCCGTCTCTCCGATACACCGTTATGCTGTGGAGTGTATGGAGGAGTAAGCTGAGAGAGAATTCCTTTCTCTTTTAGGTAACCTAGGAACTCGGCACTTAAGTATTCTCCACCTCGATCAGATCTCAGTGTCTTAATACTTTTGCCTGTTTGGTTTTCCGCTTCACTCTTGTATTCCTTGAATTTCTCAAAGGCCTCGGATTTATGCTTCATCAAGAAGACATGTCCAAACCTAGAGAAATCATCTGTAAAAGTAATGAAGTAGGAATAACCACCTCTCGCATGTGTAGACATTGGACCGCATACATCACTGTGTATGAGTCCTAAGAGCTCGCTCGCTCTTACTCCTTGTCCAGTAAATGGAGTCTTTGTCATCTTTCCTTTGAGACAAGATTGACAAGTGTCATAAGTTTGATATTCGAACGAGTCCAAATATCCTTCTCTATGCAACTTAGTCAACCTTCTCTCGTTGATGTGACCCAGTCTACAATGCCATAAGAAAGCTTTATTTAAATCTGGAGACTTTCTTTTTAGTGTGTTCTGGACAATGAAAATTTGGAGTTGGTTTAAAACATATATGCCGTTATTTAGAGTACCTGACCCAATCAAACCATGATTAAGGTGGATGTTGACAACATCTCTTACAAACGTGAAATCATAACCTTTATTTGATAACAAGAAAACTGATATGATATTACACGTTAAGCTTGGTACAAAATAACAGTTATGCAAAACCAAAATATGTCAACTCGTCAATCCTAGGTGATAATCCCCGACGGACGCAGCTCCCACGCTAGCTCCGTTAGCAACCCTGAGGATCATATCACCTTCCTTCAGCACTCTACGGTTTCTCAGTGCCTGCAATGAATTGCAAATATGAGATCCTGATCCGGTATCCAATACCCAGGAAGTAGAGTTGATCGACAGACAATTCTCAATTACAAACACACCTGAAGTCGAAGCCACAGCTTGCTTCGGTTCCTGGTTCTTGGCGTTCCACGCCTTGCAATCCTTCTTCCAGTGCCCTTTCCTGTGACAATGGAAGCACTCATCCTGGCCAACTATCGGTGCTGCAAGCTTTTTCTTTCCCTTCTTTCCCACCTTACTAACACCTCCTCTAGGTTTGGGTGCGGCCTTCTTCTTCCTTCCTTTGGCCCTAGCCTTGGACCCGGAAGAAGATGCACCGCCAACAAACACAGCGGGTGTTTCCCTTGCCTTCTGCAAGGTGCCCTCTGCACTCCTTAACATGTTCAGGAGTTCCGCAAGTTCAACTTCTTTTCCTTGAAGATTGAAGTTGAGGATAAACTGGGCGTAGGTGGGAGGAAGGGACTGGAGAATAAGGTCTGTATAGAGCTCATTATCCAAAGTCGTCCCAAGGTCTGCGAGCTCTTCAATATAGCCGATCATCTTTAGGACATGTTCACCTACCGATGACCCGACAGCCAACCTCGCTCGAAACAAGTTCTTAGAGGTCTCGTATCTTGCTATACGAGATTGCTCTCCATAAAGTTCCTTTGTATGGAGAAATATGCCATCTAGGGACATATCCTCGTGCCTCCTCTGATGTTCATTGTTCATTGAGGCAAGCACGATGCACTTGGCTCTCGCGCAATCTAAATACCAGGTTTTGCGGATTTCCTTATCCGCATTGCTGGATTTGGGACCAGGGACAGCAGGTGCCGTAGCGGTGAGGATGTACCCCAATTTGTCATAGGTCAAAGCCATTTTGACATTCCGCAGCCAATCTTTATAGTTTGGCCCCGTCAGTATATTTTTCTCTAAAAGTAACTTAAGTCCAGTCATTTTCAGGGTCGCTGCAATTAGGAGAGAGAGAAGAAAACTCTTTAGCATGATGCTCTTGCAAGTTTAGAGTGGTTTTTAGTTTATCTAAACTGGATGGCTCCCACTGTTTCTCGAATCCTTCCTCAAACCATAAAAGAAGAATTAGCCAGGACTATTCTCACCGTACAATACTTGCTTAACCGTTCAGCCAGGCCAGTGTCGATACTTCGAGGGAGGTTTTCCAACGCTTTCGCGAAGTTCCTTAATTAAATAAGCTCTTTTCTCTGGGGGCGTAACCCCGCTGACACCTTTCTGGACACCTACTAAGTTTATAGCATTGATCTTTAAGTGACGAATATCCTGATAAGTAGCATATACTCACAGTAGGATCGGGATCCAAATATCATCGTATGATAATGTTGAAGGAATCCTACCAACATTCATCAAACTCCAAATGGTATGCATCTCTTTGCAAATTTCAGTTTCTTTAGAAATTCCCGATATAAGTTTTTGCCCCATGTTCTTATGATCTTGACTAAGGGCCAACAAATCATAAGTCACATGTCAAGTTCTGCCCATCATTATCCTGTTGATTTGAACCCATCCGTATATACTCTTGACTAAGGGCCAAACAAAGTAATACGAGTGTCCCAAACCAACTCATCTATCTATGCAACAAATGAATACCCCAGCAGCTACCAATCACTATGTCTTGACTAAGGGCCAAACAAACATAGATTGAATACTACTGACCATTCATAAGAAATGACGGAGGGCTACGACTGGTTTTGGCGAAACCGTGAACGTAGTGAACTTGATATAACCGAAGGAACCTGATAGCTTTTAAAAGGAGTGGTTAAAGCTCCGCATTTAAAAATATCTGTTTTAAAAATAACCGAGTGGTTTCTTTTAAATTGTTCCAACGATTTAAACTTGGTTTATTTTCTTTGCATTATAGATAATACGTCCCATCATTAACCTATCATTGCAGAAAACAACGAAAATACAACGTCCTCTTATGCCATCCGCATTCGCCACGGGGTCCCGTCATCACCCGTTAGGTTACTTAACTAACGACAGAGCGGGGGCTGGGCTAGCGCGGGTGTAAAACATAAGTGACGTCTAAATAGCTATCATATATATAGATATTTTACATTCGTCTGACGCAATGATATACATTCCAGAACACAGATAAACAATATTGGATTTGCAAGCAATCTGTATTTCTTTTGAGCCTGCAAGAAAAGACAGATTACACAGTTGTGATGAATAGCCGTTACCCCACCCTCGACCCCTACGGGTACGGCAAACTACCCGCCCGGCAGTTTGTGTACCCCACCTTGGGTCAGTCCTAGGAGCAAAAACAGTAAAATGAAATAATACAACGGTGGCTACAACCGCAACCAGGATGTGCCCCGCAAAAATAATATTACAACAAATTACATTTACAACAAATGAATTAAACAATAACCCATTGCTAAACCCCGGCTATACACCACAACAGTCCAATACAGTTCATATGCACAAACAGATATAACCATTACAGAAATGTGCAACCCCCTGCCAACCGACATACTAGCAGTTAGGGGAGGTTTACGAACACATTTATCAATCACAGATATAATCCAACATGCAAATACTGTACAATTTCGATCGATTAAACATCTTTAATATTGCTCCAAAAACTGCTCTGTAAACTGGAAACCTGAGCAAAATTAAAATATTCCAGAAAACCCCAAATACCAGAGATGACCCACACATGAAAGATGAGTCCATGACTCGGCAACTCGGCCGCGGAACCGCGGCGGATCGGTGGGATCCGCCGCGCTTCCGCGGCGCTTTAGCCGATTCATGGGCTCAAATTTCATGGGTGTTCTTCTGGACCCTTTTCAAGCTTTCTGAGCAACCCTGAAAAATTTTTGGACATCATTTTAAATTCGACAGAAACTTGACAGATTTAGGGTTTTCTGGCTTCGTTTTTCCGTTCGAAATTCGTACAAATTTGCAATTAAGTTATTTATTGTTTAGCGAGGCTCTGATACCACTGTAAGTCGATGTACTACACCCCAGAACTTGTGGGGAGGCGGAAATTTCAAAAACGATCTTGTTTAGTGAACGAACATCGACTAACCGCTTGAATCGAAGCTAAACTATAAATAACCAAACACAAAGTGTTTCTAAACTACTGTGTTTAGGGATTATACCTAATGAAACCAGTCCTTCGTCTTTACGATCTCCTTGTTCTCCTCAGCCTTCTCTAGGTAGTAGACGATCCACCCGAGAGTAAAACTCCAAGCTAAACCTCCAAACTTGAGGCAACTAATCTTCTTGGATTGCTAATCAAAGAAGATAGAATGAAATAGAGTGATGGTTATGGATTGATTAGTCTTTCTAATCCTTTGATCTCAACACATGAGGTGTAAGGATTAGGGTTTGAAGATGAGAGCTTGAGGAGAGAGAATGTGAGAATGATTATTGAATAAAGTTATGAGTATCATAATATATATGAAGCATTTTCTAATAAGAAGAAAAGAATAAAGAGTGATGAATAATCATGCTTCATAAAATATCAAGTGGTGATTCATTAGCATGAGTCATTAAGCAATAAATGTGCATTAATGAGATGAATGAATCACCACCATGACTCATATAACTCATTCAATGTATATGACACATAACCCTCCTTAGTCACCATCTTCTAGAAGCTTCTCGTACAATTACGATAACGCCCCTCCGATCCGTAAAAATACGGAAAAACTTTAGACTGTAAAAATCCAATAACCGGATACCAGTAACTGGCTTAAATCAAAGCCGACTGGTAAAAACTGTCCGAAAGTCGTACGCGCGTAAACGCACGTATGCGTCCGAACCCTTTGTCGCAAAACCATGCGACCTCTATATCGTTTCGCCTGGAGTAGGAAACTCTCTGTGTGGGACTCTAGAGACTCGACTACTACGTTGGCAGTGGGTTTAACCACAGACCGCAAGCGGCACTAGCTGTATGTAACGGTCCCCAGGTAGTTGTCGATAAGAAGGCCGATGAGGAAACCCATCCGAACTCCTACTGAGTCTGATGTGACAATCTCCATACAGTCCGGTCCGTTCGTCCAAGACTATCGCATATCGGGCCTAGGGGGGCGGCAAGCGTCAGTCCCCTAATAGCGGTATAAGTCGTGTCGGAGGGAAGCCCATTACACCCTGAGAAACTACTGGAACCTACCAGCAAATCTCGCTTGCCCTGGCCAGGGACTTTGCGTAATGGCTCTCTGACACAGCACGATATCTACTCCCAATACCGGGAGGGACGAATCCTGTCTAACCGCCACTGCCTCCAAGTGCTCGGGACTGCACCCAACTGCTACCTGTTTGCACGACTCATTTGAGCCGTGGTAGGGTAGCAATCTAAGAACAGTGGGACACACTCGAGGCGAAGTAGCAGTGTCAAGTCTGCGGACTATGCTGTACTCATGTCACCTGGGAACTGCTCACTGACGACTGGTATCAAACCAACCAACAGTTCACTGTGAGTCCTGTCCGGTGTACCCGTAACCTAACGAGCACCTGCATACTATCTCCAGTACGACGTACTGACGGCTGTGGGACAGACCATCTCCCCAACTGGGATGAGAAGCGTACACACCAGTCTACTCCGGAGTATCGATGCTCTGTCTCGATAATCCAACGACCAGGGACCTGAATAAGGATGTGCTTGTAGACTACCCAGCCCCCACTAGTGTGACTGCCATCACAACGCTGGTAGACAAGAAAGATCCTAAGAGCTCTATCAATACGTACACTCACATATTAAGATAGAAAAACCAAGTAGCATACTACCATGTTTAGCAAGACTGTTATATACATGTGAATATCCCAAGCTTCCATTAAGTAATATACAAACTAGTATGATACAGTAATGGCCTTCTAGGGCATAAACACTAACAGTTCCAAGACATGGTTGGAATGATGATCTAACCAGAACCCCCAGCCGAGAATCCACTGATAATCGTCGACGATGATAGAGGGGAAACATCAAACCCTTCTCCGGCCTTATCAACAACCAAGGAGGAAATGATCTCCAAGGCCGCCCTTGATGATTATATTGCTCAACAAATAAGAGCTCATCAAGTTAATGAAGCTGCTGGACAAATCTTCAGAACTGGGCGACCGTATCCGTATGATCAAATCAAGTACCCGCCGGGATATACGATCCCAAAATTCCATGTATATAAAAGGACAGGCAACCCTCACCAGCACATCACGCAGTTTAGAGCTCTGTACGGCAATACTGGAGGTGACAACAAGCTGTTGCTTCGCCAGTTCATTGGTAACCTGTCAGAAACGACATTCGAATGGTACTCAAATCTCCTAAATGACTACGTGAAAACATTCACAGAGATGGAACTGCTGTTCACATAGTGTTTCGCCTGCGCGAGCGAGCGCACTCCAATTACGGTATTAATCAATGTCAGGGTAAAGCCAGGAGAAACCTGGGTCCAATACGCGATCCGGTGGCGTAACCTATGGTTTAAGTGCGAACAGCGTATTGAATAATCTCCCGCCGTGGGCATGTTCATCGGGACCCTTGATCCTCAAATGACTATGTCCCAGTTCATGACATTCTTCAAACCAACCACCTTCCAGGTTAAACTGGCCCAAATGGACCGGATGGGCCACGGGCCTCCCTCCTTAAATAAGGACCCTCGAAATAATAAGGGTAAAGGGAAAGCGACCTTCATTGCCAACACGCAATAACAACCGAGTGGCCCAAAACCGACTCCTCGCCAAAACAACTCACATCCGCATCCATCTTTGGAGAAAAGATTAGGACGCACTTACTCATTTCCCCGTGACAAGATGAGGAGACTGTTCGAATTGGCAGTGCGTAACAAACTCATCATATTGCCAGACTCGCGGCATCCACCGTAACCCGGCGACGTCAACAACCCTACTACTACTCCTATCACAGAATGGTGAGTCACCCAATTGAAAATTGCTACGTCTTCAATAACTAGGTCGAAGACCAGTATCAACAGGGATAAATCGCGCTATCTGATAACTGGAGGGTAAACTCACCCCAGAAGCACACTCCCAAAATGGTGGATGCGCAGGGGGTATTATGCTCACTCATGGAATAAACTCTATGGGAAGTCGTCCTTTCAGCAAAATCCAAAAGAATACTGAAAGATCCACATGCATGTCCGGCGATCAGATGGAAGAGCCCACTTGAACCCTAAATAATCGAAGGGATGCTGAAATCGCATCCCGCACTAAAAATTGTTGACAAAGAGCCAAACCCCCAAGTCAGGCCTTCAAAGTATTCAAAGAAAAAAAGAAGACCAAGAAGACTGTGCAGCTTGCCGAGTATGACGACAAGCGCACGGATTTACAAAAATATATTGACGCGCTAGAGGAGTACAATTAGAAGGCGCGAACACCGGTCACTCTCGAAGAGTTTCTCAAGCATATTCTTGAGGACAGAGATAGTGACTACGATGAGGAAAATGACCCATCAAAAGAAACCGAAGACCGTGTAGCAAGTTGCCACATGGTCCTGCATTCGTCGTCATATGACGAAGAAACTCCATCAGCGTCAAAAAACAACGCGGAGGAACTGGGGGCAGAATCGGCGCTAAAATTTCCGGAACTTCCAGAAGACCCGATCAATAGGCTGTTAAACGAAGACTTTCAAAAAAGCAAAGTTGACCGAGAACGCGAAATAGCAATATACGAAAAGGCTAAGTGTCAGCGTCAGGACAAAGAAGTTGCGGCAAGGATGAGTCGTAAAGTACTTCAACCAAACCAAAGCATACCTACTACAAATAAGAGCAGGATCAAAACAGAGATGCGGTTCGCCAAAACCCTGTCAATAGGGATGAAGCTGCCACCTCCCGTAAGAAACACTCCCGGGGTCATATACATCGATGGAGAAGATTCACATCCAAACAACTTATATCATCGGAGAGTTATCTACCCCATCGTAAGAACCAGTTCCTGCACCACTTCCATGCGGACCACCTTTACCTCGTCATCCATCGATGTATCAGCATGCACAGAGAAATGTGCAGAGACGTCAGGCTTTCACTTTGGCGGTCGTAGTGGCCGAAACTATAGGTCAAGATAACACTGGTAAATCTCCTCCCATCTTTTTCAGCCTTTTCAAATTCTTGCATCCTTTCGTTCTTTCATCTACCCAAACATTTTCATGCACTTTCGGTACAATATCAGTAGTTTCTTCACCACTGTTTTATTCAAAATTTTCTTGAATATGTTACAACATTCTTGTATAAATTTCGATGACGAAATTTTTATAAGGAAGGTAGAATGTAACGACTCTGAAATCTCTGTACGGAAATTCTTCTGTTAATATACAGAAAAGAGTTTGACAGCTTGTGTATGAGTTATAAGTCACTTTTGTTAAATAAAAGCAAGAAACCACTTGTAGCTCAATGGTAAAACCTTTGCACTGCTGCGACGTAGCCTGTGTGTTCGATTCCTATCAAACACAATTATTTTTCTGATTTTTCTTTTTAAATTTTTGGAAGCCCAAAAGATTGCACGTGCAATACACGGGGAAATGAAAAATTCAGAAAAATCGAAAATGTGGAAAATGGTGTAAATACAGAGTTTATCTCGTGGAATGAATCTCGAGGCCAGAGAGTTAAAATCGACCGAGGAATTTAGCCATTAGGCCGGTGGGGACGGTTCAGATGGGTCCTGTAGGGTGTTTTTCGTCACCCCATTGAGATGGGAATATGAGTCGCTTGTTAGACGTACTACAGATTCTCCCTGCTTAGGGAAGGCGGGGGTTTATTGATTATGGGGATTCGAATTTTTGGCAGTCGCGGACTAAGCTTCCGTTAATTACCCCTCGCCTTTGGAGCGAAAGAACCTCCGATTAATGGGCCAAACTGGTCATGCAAACTCAATATGCGGTGTGCGTGTGTTGTGTTTTGAGGGGTCTTAGGTATATCGGGGGCCTCGCAGAGTTTACGGGGGTCCCGCTATCTGGATAGCGGGCTGGGGGTCAAGGGGGCTAGCCACCCCCTTGCGGGATCCGGGGCAGCGCCCCGTTAGAATTTTTTTCTAACGGGGGATGTGCTTTGAGTGTGGAGTGCATAAAAAAAGGAGGGTGAAAGGCGTCCTAAGGACGCGTGGGCGCCGGCACCTCACGAGCTCGGCACGTGGACGCTGGGCACCGGCGCCTCATGCGCCCAGCAGGTGGACGCTGGGCGTCTGCAGTAAAAAGAGGGGCTTACCCCCGGGATTAGGAGTTAAACCCCGAGAGACTTTTGGAGTTAAACTCCTGAAAAAAGGTGTCTTTTTGTGGAGTTAAACTCCTAAAAGATCTGGATTTTGAGTTTAAACTCTTTTGAGAATATAGATCTTGGAGTTGAACTTCTCAAAAATTGGTTTGGAGTTAAACTCCTAAAGAAGGGATTCTTGTTCGGAGTTAAACTCTCAAGAGATTTTCGGAGGTGATGAAAGGGGACCCCTTTCTTCTCCCTTGAGCTCTGGATTTTCTCTTGAGCCTTAGATCTTCCTAAAGTGGAACTTTTGGAGATGGTTCTTCTTCTTCCTCCTCTTTGTTGGCTGGATCTTGGAGAAGGGTTGGGGGGGATTTAAAAATCTCCTCTTTTTGAGATTTGATGGAAGATCCGAGTTCCCCTTCAAGGGTTTACGGTGAAAATCTATTTCTTTTTGGAAAAGAAAGAGTTAAACTCTTGATTTAATTCAGAAAAGAGAAGAAGGTTTAAAACCTTGAGAAAGGAGAAGGAGGCACAAAACCCCTAAATTTTGAGGGAATTGAATTCTTGTTTCATTTCGTTATCATATTGTCTTATATAGGCTTACAAATTTACACATTGCCCATTGAGCTTTATAAAATGGCATTTTGCCCATCCCATATCTCATGTGCTCATTTCTTTTGCACATGTGCTATGGGTTTTACAAAAATTTGGTTTTATGCATATTTTTCTTACATTTATTCATAAAAATTACATCAAAATTATTTATTACATGATTTTCATTTTGGCATGGGAGAGGCGGCCGCGGGGTTCGACTTGAGTATGGGCCCACTTGACCTGGGTTTGGACCCGCTTACTTGTGGTTGACTTTGACTTGGTCAACCGGGGTGTCATTTTTTACCCCAACAGGGCCAAATTGATCTGTGCTTTGCACACTAGCCTCTTCAACTTTTTTCAACTCTTTTGCACTGTTTGATTTCTCTGCAATCAAACAGAGACCTTTCATTTCACAATTTAAAATCATTTTAAATACTTTTAATCCAAATTTTAATTCCCAAACCCAAATTCTCCACTATAAATACCACCCCATGCCTTAACTTTTCACCATTCTGAAAATTTAAACAAAAACTCTCTCAAAAGTTTCTAAGTGCAAGTGGAGTAAAGTGGAGTTAGCGAGCAAGTTTCTTCCGTCGAAGATCGAACCCGATTCCGGGGCTCCCGTGTAACGACTCTAAATTTACTGTACGGAATTTTCCAGTTTAATGTACAGAAAATGAGTTATACAGTCTGAGTTTGAGTTATAAGTAAATTTTGTTAAATAACAGCAAAAAACAACTTGTAGCTCACTGGTAAAGCCCTTGCACTGCTGTGACGTAGCCCCTGTGTTCGATCCCCATCAGATACAATATTTTTACCGATTTTTCATTTTAACTTTTTGGAAGCCCAAAAATTTACACATGCAATACATAGAAAAATGAAAAGTCAGAAAAAAATCAAATATGTGGAAAATGGAGTAAACCCTAATCTTATCTGGTGGCACGAATCTCAAAACCGAATGCTGCAAATCGACCGGCCAAAAGAGGGATAATACCGGCGCCGATGGTTGGACTAGGTCTAATTGTCCCCGGGCTTTGCACACTAACCCCTTCACCTATCCCTAACATCTTTGCACTGTTTGATTTCCCTGTAATCAAACAGAGACCTTTCATTTCACCATTAAACCAAATTTTAATGCTTTTTAATCCACATTTTAATTTCCAAACCCTAATTCTCCACTATAAATACCACTCCACAGTTTGGCTCAGCATTATTCTGAAATTTCAGGGCAAAACTCTCAAAAATTTTCTAAGTACAAGTGAAGTAAAGAGGAGTTAGTAAGCGTCAACTTCCGACGAAGAATCGAAACTATTCCGGAACTCCCGCGTCGCCACGACGACAACCTTATCTTCTTCTACCTCTTATTAAGCTTCCTAACCAGTAAGTCTCTCTCAATCTCTTTTCTTCTTCATTGAAATCCCATTTCAAAACTTATATCGGTAAATGTAGTTAATACCGACATCTATTTTTAAACCCTTGAAATTTTCCTTTTTCCTATATATTGTTCATCCAAATTCTTACACAATACTTGTAATCTTAATTATAAATGTTTAGAATAAATTTTAACCTAGAATTTCATACAAAATAACTTTAATTTAAGTATTTTTCATTTAAATACCATGAACTTTAAATATCATCTTTTATTGTTTTGTTAAAACAATACCTTTAGAAAAACTTCACGGGGTAATAACCTATCCTACACGCACACATGGTTCCATAGCACGATACCTCTCTTATATGAATTTTTTTTACGAAGACATTATCATAAGAAAATACCACTTACTATAAAAACCGGATTTCTTTTAAACGGTGTTTTAAATTCTTTTGCGATTATGCCTCTAGAACTCTTGTTAGGGGACCCGCTAATAGATAGTGCAAATTATCGCACCTTCTTGGGGTAGTAGGGCGAGATACAGACCTCCTCACGGAGTATTCGGTCTCGAAAGGTTTTAAATACGGTTTTTCAGAAAAACGCATTTTTTTAATTAAATAAAATTTAATTTTTAATAATTATATAAAAATTACAAATCCATATATTTTCAAAATATAATAAACTTACATTTTTTAAAATGAAAGAATTACAAGTTTCACTAAAATACCATCAAGATACCAATAAAAGACAAGTTTTACAATAAAATACCACGAACTTTCTAATCTAAGCAATTATCACTAAAATATCTCAAATCCTTAAAATTCATATCCATGAAAACCCTAAATAATATAAATAAATTCTCGAGATTTATTTTCAAATTTTATTAAAAATATTTTTCATAAAACCCTCTCGAGTTATATAAAACAATATTTAAGAAGTTTAGTAAATATAGGTTTAAGCGGGATCAATTTTCTTGAGCCCCAGAGAGCCGGAGAAAGTGAGCGCTTGCGTATCTAAGGTTGAAAACATAACGGAGTTATCAATAGTAATTGTCTTGGAAAAAAACATAAATCCTGTCGTCCATGTGCAGCAGTTACCGATAACTCCCGAATCTAATTCAAGATCTAAATCAGTTATAAGTATCTGACTCAGTCAGAGTCCATTTGCAATTCTGAATCCAAAGTCAAACATGAATACTTGAGCATGAACATGAATACTTGAATTCAAACACCAATATCAAACATGAATACTTGACCTGACCTGACCGAACCATGGTTATAAATTGACATGATTACTTGAATAAATGATTACATCCTGTACATGATTACTTGAACAATTTATATCCATGGTCTCGGAAAGACTTATAAACATAGCCCATACAATACATTACGCCGGGATAATGGGGTAGATTGGTACGGAACGTATTAACGTGACATGAGATGGTCACTTAAAAGATACCCACATGAACTCTCGTGCCGTTGTCCCGTGGGTTTTGACGGAGCCTTGTACTACATATTACTATAGTTCATGAGGTAAGATGGACTCCTCTCGTATACACAAATACGTTCTGTACCAAGCTATAAACAACTATGTTAGAATTACAAGTATATACCTGTATAACTTACCCGTTTCATTTCACATTACTTGTTATATTCCATTCTTTCTTTTGGGACTTACCGAGCGCCAGTTCGCTGACGACATTCCTGTCTTTTCTTTCTTTGGAATGTTCGTCAGGAGGACCGGACTCTCAGGAGATTGAGCCTAGCCAGGAGGACTTGGACCAGCTCACTGTCCAGCCGGACTTCTAGCTCTCCTTGTATTTACTTTCAGTTTGTATGCCACTGTTTAGACATTGTTTATATCATTGTATCTTTTCATTTTCAAACAGTTGTATGTAAAGTGAGTGTAAATAAAAGTTGTTGTTTATATTTTTATATCACTTGTCATTCTTGTGCATGTTATATATATTGCTTAATTACGATTAACATATTTATTTCTTAGTAAATACGTTGCGGCCCGTCACGTCACCGATTCCGTACAGTGGGAAGCGGGGCGTGACATCCCGCAACAGCATGAAACCTCTCTCCTCTTCCTTAACGTCTTCTTGACATATTCAAACCTTAAGTACCTCCCAACTCACCCCTTTCTCATTGAAATTCATCTTAAAATCTCATATCGGTAAAGTGGAGTTATTACTGATATTCTTTTTCTAAACCCTAGAAACTCCCTTTTTCTTTATATATTGATCAATCTTAGTTTACCACATTATTTGTAACCTTAAATACTAATATTTAAAATCAAGTTTAACCAAGAATCTCATGTCAAACAAGCACAGTTGAACTTTTTCATTAAAATACCTTGAACTTTATTATCACTTCTTTTCATTTTCGTTAAAACTATACCTTTAGGAAAAAATTCATGGGGTAATGACCTACCCCACACGTACACTTTGGTTTCATAGCACGATACCTATTTGTATGAATTTTTTTCGAAAAATAATCTTTACAATAAAATACCACATACTTTAAAACCGGGTTTCTTTTAAAACGGTATTTCGTATTCCTTTGCAATTATGCATTTACAACTCTTGTTAGGGGACTCTCTAATAAATGGTGTGGATTATCACACATCCTGAAGATAGTAGAACGAGATGCAGCACTCCTAACGGAGTATTCAATCTCGGAAGGATATAAATACGGTTTGTAAGAAAAACGAATTTTCTAAAATAAAATTAATTTAAAAAAAAAATAAAATTATATAAAATTATAAATCCATATATTCATTATATTATGAAACTATATTTTTATAAAAATGAAAGATTAAATTTTTTTAATAAAATACTATCAAGTTACTAAAAAGAACTAGTTTTCAATAAAATACCACAAACTTTTAAAAAATAGGTATTTATCATAAAAATACCTCAATAATCAAAACACATGCTCATGAAAACCCTAAGTAATATAAATCACCCTCGAGATTTTATTTTTAATCTATATTAAAATATTTTTCATAAAACCCCCTCGAGATATACAAAACAATATTTAAGGATTTTAGTAAATATAGGTTTCAGCGGGATCAATTCTCTTGAGTCCCAGAGAGCCGGAGAAAGTGAATGCTTGCTTATTCAGATTAGAAAACTTAACAGGAGTTATCAATGGCAAATTTCTTGGAAAAAGACACAAATCCTGCCGTCCATATGCAGCAGTTGCCGATGACTCTCGAACTTAAGAATTCAAGAGTTAAATCAGTTTACAAGTGTCTGACTCAGTCTGAGTCCAACCTCAAACCTGAATCCAAAATCAAACACGAATACTTAATCATTAACATGAATACTCGAATTCAAACATCAAATTCAAACATGTATACTTGATTTGACTTGATTGAACCATGGTTATAATTTGACATGAATATCAGAACACAATGGTTACTATTGAAATTGACTTGAATCGAACATGAATACAACTTGACATGAATACGTGAACACTTAACACGAATACCTGATATCGACAAGAACTCAATCTTGAAACTTGATGTATTCATGGATTCGAGCAAGGCTTGTAATTTTAGCTGTAACGCAGAATACATGGGGTATTGGGGTAGTTCATGTATAAATTCAATGAAATCTCAGGAGTCCCCCTAGATCATGAATCCATGTCTACTAATACAAGCAAACTATCATGAGGGCCCATTTTTTCTTGCTCCTGCATTATAGCCTGTTGAGTTTGGAATATTTCGACACTAGGTTGAAATCCCGTTACTAACACTTGATTCAGACCCGTGGTTCCTTACCTCTGAATTACAGCCTGTTGGGTTCGAGAACACTGTTAAGATTGGTTAACATTCATCCTTGAACTTACGTTACATTAGTTGAACCGTGTAAAGACCTTTTTAGGACACTTACATTTATTTCATGTTCGCTATACCTACACCACACGACCATACTATACTATGCTCATGTTATTTTGCCATGATATATATATAAAGAACTGCATGTTAAATAGAATTGCCATGCTTACATTAAATGACATGTTTAAACAACATAACTCCTAGTCCATTACTCATGATATACATTTTCTTTATCATTATACTTCATACCCAAATTCTGAGGGACTTACCGAGCGAAAGTTTGCTGACGGGCATTCCACTCATATTTGTTTCTTGGAATGTTCGTCAGATATTGTGAAGACTGAGGATGTGGACACCACCGAGGAGGAGCATGATCAGATCACGACTTAGGACTAGACTAGTTATGCTCTCTTTCAGTTTATTTATGCCACTTGTTTAGGCATTTATCTTCTTATATTTTCTTTTAGTTGAACTCATGTATTGTAAATGTATCAAGTTGAATGTAAATAAAGTTTTTGAAGTTTAAATCTCATGTTAATTTCTTGTCATTTTATATTGCTCAATTACGTTTAGTGTATTTATTCCGGAAAATGACCTTATCGAAATAAATACGTCGCGGGCTTACCACGTCACCGTTTCCGTCTATTGGGAAGCGGGGCGTGACACCTTCCGTCATTAAACTTGAGAAAACTCGAAGGGAGGGTACAAAAGATATAGGAGGAGCAGCGACAGTCATGGCAACGGATGACGATGATTCTTCAATCAGCCCAGCACCGTAGTTTACCGCACCTATATTCAAAATAAAGGAGATATCAGCGAATACGTCCAGCAGGATTGAGAGCCCAAAAGAAATAACACGAGAAATACCTGATGGGGCAGAGACCATAACGGTATCTGGAGCGCCGCTAATCATGACGGCTTCCCCGGTTTCCACCATCACCGGGGAGATGGATTCAACGTCAACACCTTCATCCCCCAAATCAATAAGGGCCGTCGTCATGCTCGCATCACCCGCCGATACCGAGAAGCTACAGTGGGAGGAAGCAGCAGTTAGAACAGTCCCTAATTCTACATGAAGGCCTGATGCCCCAGACTCTTCAAACGCTAGCAGTTCACTCGCCATGTTAATACCTGAACTCGGCCCTGCCGCATTATTCAAGGACAAGTGTTTTATAATGCAGAAAAAATTGCTGTGGGAAGAAGTCAGGAAAAGTAAGTAAGTCCTACTAAGTTTCAATAAGAAATCGTGCGCTGTTTTACCTCGAAGTAACCGCTCAGCCTCTTCACGGGCCGCACGCGCAATCTGCCTACGAGCGGTGGACAAGGCAGTAGGAGTGTCCTCCATGGGAACGTCAAAGGGTCGTGTATCACTCGAATCCGCGCCTGTAGACAAATCAGCCTGACGCTCCCTTGCTGCGTGCTTTCTACGCTTCCTCTCAGCTTTAGCTGTATGAAGAGATCTCCTCAAAACCTCCGACAGAGGAACGTCGTTGTCCAAATTAGGCTCGGCTTCCAGATCTGCTGCAACGTCCGTCATCGGCTGTTTTAGCAACGCTTCCAATGACGGCCCTGAGGCGACCTTGACTATAGCCGGTAGCTCTAAAGGCTCCTCCACACTACCACCTAAGGATGACATTGCACTTGGAACAACATGAGTTGCGGCGGTTCCTATAATAAAAAGGAGAAGGGAGTCAGGGTGTGAACGAAAAGAGCTAAATGTGTATATTCAAAGGCGCCGCAAAACGAGTTATACTGAGACCTATGGAAGCGCGGAGCCTTTCTTCTTTCTCAAACATCTTGAGGGACGCGAGGAGGGCTTCTTCAGTGGAGATTCTTGTTAAGAAAAGAGCGTTAATAAAGTATAATAAATTCAAAAAAAATACAGAGGAATGTAAACGAGATATACAGGATGCCGCAAGAGAAGCAAGCGCTGCTTGCTCGCGGGCTAATCTTCCAGAAGTCTCAATAGTGGCTTGAAGATCAGTGGCGGCATTCTCATCGATAAAGGCTTCGAACAGATCGTCGTTGGTGTCGTATTAGGGCAAGCCTTCGCTATAAGGAGCATGAGGCTTCTGACCAAATACAACATCAGCCGAGAATAAAGATTTCTTCTTCTTCTGCGAGCTGGTAATGACACCCGACGAAAAAAGTTTTCGCTTAACGGGCTTGTTAAGACGGCGAGTCCCGATCTCCGAGCCAATACCTGACTCTGGGGATGCCGCGGGCACCACAGTCATATGAGCACTTGCATCCAGTCATGGCTTAGCCGGAAAGACTCGTGGAACTATAATTGTGGTGCTCTCTCTCAAAGAAGGATGGATAATTGCCCGTCGCTTCAGCGGGACCGCGGGGTTACTGGCCGGGACAGAATCCTTATGGTCAAGAAGCATCTGCCTTTCCTCCTTGATGACGGCACCTGTTGCATGCTGATACCAAGCAATGAAGGCATTCGAGGCCTTCGGGATATGGCTCGACTCACTGATCAGGAAATGAGATCCCGTATTCAGCCGTATAAAATGATACGCCGCGTTGCGAACGCTCTCTTCTGTAGCAACCGGGTCAATGAGAAACGCTTCAAGGGGAACAGCTTGGTTGTAACCAGATTGCTTGGAAAAACGATGTGGGTTGTATCTCATAAACAACACCGTTGTGTTCTATCTGAATGCAAGGAAATCCGACCTAATAGAATATAAATGGACAATCTCCCGGGCCCTCAAAGTAGAAGCTCCATCCTTGAAAGCATCGTGGAGCGGCTAGATAACTTTGAAGGGTTCCTTACCTATGGTCAGAACCCTGTCGACGAAGGTCATGCTGTCCGCAATCTTGCACGGGCGAAGAAGTAATCGCCGAGCCTTTCACTGTGTTAGGTCTGGAGAAGAAGCATCGACCAGTTGCATGACCGTAGGGAAGTTGTATCCTTCATAAAACCTAGGCTGTTTATGCACGCCAAAGGCACCCAACACGTCATCTCAATCCACGAGGTGAAGTAGTGCAATGGAAGATTTACGGGCTTCAATCCCGGCTGAGCGGTGTCGGCCGCTATACTCAGACCATGATACAAATGCGCTAATCTTACAACCCAAATACCATATGTGTCCCCGCCGTAATGCGGTGAGCCGGATAAAAGACAGATGGTCTCATATTGCGTGGGTGCATTGGAAGCGCAAACCGGCTCAGCCACAAGCCAATGAACCCCATAAAGAAGGTCTCCTCATCAATGTCCGGAGCGGCAATCTCTACGAAAGGGATGATTGGGGTATCCGGAATAAAGAATCTCTTTAACTCCGCCTCCGCGGTCGGCAGTTTGTCTAAACCAAATCCGAACGGATCATCGAGCTTGACAAACTTCGCAGCTTTCTTCGATAAAGTCTCCGGATGAAGGAAGCGGGCAGCAAAGTCCGTAAAGCTAACTCCATACCTCCCGGACTCCAAGAACAAGCTCTTATATATGTTCAAAATTTTGATCAAGCTCGGAAACTTATGTTGAACACCATTTTCTTGGGTAAGACCTATAACCACCGATTTAATGGCGAAGACATACTCGTCAGGAAGGAGTATCTCCTCATAGTGCTCTCCTCTGACAGGTAACCTGGATATTTCCATGAATTCCTCCAGCGAAATTGATACCTCCCGATATAATAAAAAGAATGTGTGGGTCAGAATATTCCACTGCTCCAGGAAAAATTTAACTTACCACACATGAGGAGTGCGGCAATAAGAGAGAGACGCGTAGATCGCTGGATATAACCCGGTTTTCAGCAGCAGCGGCTTCTTGGCCGACAAAATGTAACGGGTCCACTGCAGATGTAACGACTCTGAAATCTTAGTACGGAAATTCTTCCGTTAAAATACAGAAAGGAGTTTACAAGCTTGAGTATAAGTTATAAGTTAATTTTGTTTAAGAATAGCAAGAAACCACTTGCAGCTCAGTGGTAAAGCCCTTGCACTGCTGTGACGTAGCCCCTGTATTCGAATCCCATTAGTCACATTATTTTTTTCTGATTTTCTTTTTAAACTTTTTGGAAGTTCAAAAGTTTACACGTGCAATACACACAAAAACGGAAAAACAGAAAAATCGAACATGTGCATAAGGATTTAAATACAGACAAGTACACGTAGAACAAATCCAATGACCCAAAGCCCACAATCGGCTGACGGAAATGCCTTTGGGGCCGGTACCGACGGTTT
The DNA here is from genome assembly GCA_030015575.1 of Agapanthus africanus. Classification (NCBI taxonomy): domain Eukaryota; kingdom Viridiplantae; phylum Streptophyta; class Magnoliopsida; order Asparagales; family Amaryllidaceae; genus Agapanthus; species Agapanthus africanus. Next base: position 105,981,287 of record CM057338.1, on the reverse strand, counting down.
ATAAGTTGCAAATGATGCCCGAGCATTGCACACAAACCCTTTCCCCTACCCTTAACTCCTCTGCACTGTTTGATTGCTCTCCCCTTCAATTCCCAATTTATCACATTTTTAATGCATTTTAATTCACCATTTTAATTCCAAAACCCTAATTCTACACTATAAATACTACCCCATGCTCTAGCCCTTCATCATTCTGAAAATTCTAGCTAAAACTAGTAAAATTTCTTAAGTACAAGTGGAGTAGAAGAGGAGTTAGGAAGCAGTCAACTTCTGGCGAAGAATCGAAGCTTTTCCGATGATCCCACGACGCCACGAAGTTCACACCTCTCTCTTCTATCTTTTCATAGGCTAAATAACTTGTAAATGCCTCTCAATCCCTCTTCCTCTTCCTTGAAAATCTTATTTCAAAACACATGTCGGTAAATGGAGTTAATACTGACATCTTCTTCTAAACTCTAGAAATTCCACTTCTTCTTAAATATTATTCATCCATATTCTTATCCAATACTTGTAATCATAAAACCAATGCTTAGAACCAACTTTTAATCAAAAGTATCATGCAAAATTACTTTAACTTAATTTTTACATTAAATACCATGAACTTTGTATATCATCTTTTAATGTTTTGTTTAAACATTCCTTTAGGAAAATTCACGAGGCAGTGACTTACCTCTCACGTACATGCTTAGTTTCCATAGCACGATACACTTTGAATGCATTTTTTTACGATTACAATATTACATAAAAATACCATTTACTGTAAAAACAATTTTCTTTTAAATTGTATTTTAAATTTCTTTGCAAATATATCTCTACAACCATTTTTAGAGGGCCCGCTATTGGACGGTGCGAATTATCGCACATCCTTAGGCTAGTACAGTGAGATGCAAACCTCATCACGGAGCATTCAGTCTCGAAAGGTTTTTAATACGTTTTTTTAAGAAAAATGAATTTTTCTACTTAATTAAAAATTAATTTTTAATAATTATATAAATATTATAAAATACATATATTTTCAAAATATAATAAACTTATATTTTTCAAATGAAAGAATTATAAGTTTTCACTAAAATACCATCAAGATACCAATAAAAGATAAGTTTTACAATAAAATACCATGAACTTTCCAAGCTTAGCTATCATCACTAAAATATCTCAAATCCTTAAAAATTCATATTCATGAAAACCCTAAATAATATAAATAACTTTTCGAGATTAATTTGAAACTATATTAAAAATATTTTTCACAAAACCCCCTCGAGTTATATAAAACAATATTTAAGGACTTTAGTAAATATAGGTTTAAGCGGGATCGATTCTCTTGAGCCCGAGATAGCCGGAGAAAGTGAGTGCTTGCCTATTTAAGGTAGAAAACTTAATGGAGATATCAATGGTAATTGTCTTGGAAAAAGACATAAATCCTGTCGTCTATGTGCAACAGTTACCGATAACTCCCGAAACTATTTCAGGATCTAAATCAGTTATAAGTGTCTGACTCAGTCTGAGTCTAAACCCGAATCCAAACTCAAACCAGGGTAAAATTCAAATATGAATCCAAAGTCTAACATGAATACATGAACATGAACATGAATACCTGAAAATAAAACTTCAGTATCAAACCTGAATACATGACTATGACTTGACTCGAACCATAAATACAACTTGATATGAATACATGAACACTTGACATGAATACTTGATATATACATGAACTCAATCTTGCGGCTCGATATATTCATGAATTCGAGCAAGGCTGGTAATTTTAACTGTAACTTAGCATACACGGGGTGTTGGGGTAGTTCATGCATGAATCCAACAAAATCTCTGGAGTCCCATTAGATCATGAATCCATATCTACTAACACAAGCAAACTATCATGAGGGCCCGTGTTTCCTTACTCCTGAATTATAGCCTGTTGAGTTTGGAATATTTCAACACTAGGTTGAAGTCCCGTTACTAACACTTGATTCGGGTCCGTGGTCCCTTACCCCTGGATTACAGTTTGTTGGATTCGAGAACACTCTTGAGATTGGTTGACATTCACTCTTGAACTTACGTTAAATTAGTGTACCCAAGTAGAGACCTGTTAAGACACTTGCATTCACTGCATGCTCATCATATCTACACTACACGGCCATATTATAATTGTTTGCCATGTGATTAGTCTAAAATATTGCGCATTTGAATGAACATTTTCCTTACTATTGTTAAGTACTAAAAGTCGTTTATTGTAAATATAGAACATATGAGGGTTTATTTGTAAAAAGTTTATCATCATATATTTCTACATTATAATTAACATAATAAGGGAAAATATATGCATATAATATTTATATGAAATCTTAGTAATTAAAATATGCATATCATATCAAATATTTCTAATCAATATTCTTAAGATATTATATCATTTAAATGGTTAGGATAATATCTCAAAAATACCAAATGCTATCAAGACTATGACTTGAGATATTGTGCAGATATTAGCTCAGCTCTAGAATCCAAGTAAGAGATCCGAGTCAAATCGGGATATTGAAATCGAATCTGCCAAAATTTAGAAGCAAATCGAGAGATTTAGCAACGGCAGAGATTCAGAGCATTATTTTCAGAATCTAGATATCAACAGGATCTCCACATGGCAACACAAGATACCAGACAAAATCCTAAAACTTGATGCCACTAGGTTGCGGCAGAATCGCGGCTAAACAAGGCTATATGCGGCGGTTCCGCGGCACAATCTGGGCCATTGAATGCGATATTTCGGGGATTTGATCTTAACAACATATATTCACAGATAGCATCTAGGATTTCTAGTTTATGAGACTATATAAGAGACCGAGAGCTGCACATTGAAAATCATCACTGATGAGATCAAGAGATCCAAGAGATCCACGTATCTGAGTGATCATCAGCTATTCATCTACTTCTAACAAGAAAGAGATCTAGAGCACCTAGGGTTCTTGTATTCTACTTTCTAAGGAGCAAAATTGTAAATGCAATAGTTGATTAATAAAACTAGTGTTTTTATTATTTTTTTTGCAATTATTTTCCGCACTTATTTTCTGCACTTACATTTATACCTCTTAATTATGTTTTCATTCTTCTTCAACTTTTCTTCTAAATGTTTAACTATGAGCGAGTAATTCCTAGCTTGCTAGGGTTCGTAGGATAGGGTAGAACAATGGATGATTAAATCTTTTAATTTCTTTTATACATTTTAAAGTTTATAAATTTTAGCAAAATAAATGTTAATATCCTTATCGGGCGCGCTACCAATTTATTGATAGTCACGACCACGATTTGAGATTGGTTTAACACTTATTTTGTTAAGGGCTAGACATGAATAGAAATCAATGCAAGGACAAGAGTTAGTAGTAGAGAAACCCTAGTTTCTTCCAAAAACCCTAATCTACATTCATCACTATCGATCTAATTTTAAACTATTAAAAAATAAAAAGAGTCATTTTTAATTATTTATCCATTACTACTAAGTCCTATGAACTTTATAAGCCTTTTCTTTATAAATTCTATATTCGTAACGACAAACAACCACCCTTCTTTAATCAACTTGTTTAAAGCAAGAAAAGAGTTCATGTTTCCCTGCGGACGACCCGTACACATCGCGGCTAGCTACAAACGACACCGTCTTGATTGCGGTTACTTTACAAAATACTTTTTAGCAGATCAATCAGCATGCTCATGCAATACTGTCATGTTTACCTACTTATCATATATATTACCATACTTGTTCATATATATTACGATAGAACTGCATGCTAAATAAACTTGTCGTGTTTACATAAAATGACATGCTGAGACACCATACCCCATAATCAATTGTTCATGATATACACTTTCTTTATCATTACACATTATATTTCACTTCATATCTTGGGGACTTACCGAGCGAAAGTTCGCTGACGGGCATTCCATCCATCTTTGTTTTCTTGAAATGTTTGTCAGATACTGTGGAGACTTAGGAGGTAGATATCTCAGAGGAGGAGCACGATCAGATAATGACCCATGCCGAGACCAGTTATCTTTTCTCAGTTTTTGTATGCCATTGTTTAGGGATTTCCATTCTTGTATTTTTTCAGTTGAAATCATGTATTGTAAATGAATCAAGTTGAATGTAAATAAAGTTGTTGAATTATAAATCTCATGTTAATTCTCTTGTCATTTTTATATTGCCTTTTTTTAAATGCTTAGCGTATTTATTCCGGGAAATGGCTTTCTCGAAATAAATACGTCGTGGGCCTCGCCACGTGCCATTTCCGTCTATTGGGAAGCGGGACGTGACAGCAGATAACCAGCTGGATGTCGAGGGGTTGCTCCTATCGTATAAACCTGACCCTAAGGATGCGCTTCTCTTTGACTTATCCGATGCCTCAGAATGTCTAGGGCCATCGGCGGTTGGACTGGTATCAACGCCATGGATGGTTGAAGACGACCTTCCGAGGTCCAGTTAACCTCTTCCACTGCATAAGCGACCTGCGTAGGATCAGCGTAATAAATCGACGGGGTCGGTTTGACTTATCCGACGCCTCAGAATGTCTAGGGCCATCGGCGGCTGTTTCCTGATTTAAAATCAGGAAAGCTTCTGGGAAAAGCTTCAGAAAAGGGTCACGTGTTGGCACGTGACACCTAAAAAGCATCATCAAGTCAAGTTCAGTTTCCTGACTACGCTGAAGAAAATGGGCTTCAGAAAGAGTTACGTGCTCCCACGTGACCAGGGTCACGTGGCGACACGTGACATTTAAATGCAAGCGTCAAAGGCACACCAGTTCCCTGATCAAGTCAAGATAAAGGCTTCAGAAGAGGTCACGTGCTTCCACGTGACCAGGGTCACGTGTTGGCACGTGACGTTCAAGACAGCAGACTCGTTCTCCAGATGAACCAAGGAAAGAGAGTTCAAACAAGGGTCACGTGCTCACACGTGACCAGGAGTCACGTGGTGGCACGTGACGTTTAAGCAGCAATAAGAAGACAGAACGCAAAAGAAAGGAAAATGCTCATTCCAAAGGGGGTCACGTGCCCACACGTGACCATGAGTCACGTGGTCACACGTGACCGGCTTTCAAAGCCCATTGTGTTAACAGAATTAAATTCTGAAAGAAATTCAAATCTTTCCAAAGGAAAGCGGCTATCTGGAACCAATCAAATTAAAGATTCAGAGGTGATGAAATATCATCTATCTATGGGAAAATCTCGGGTTTGGAAAGATTTCCCCTTAAAATCTAACCAAAATAACAAAGGAGAATCTCTGGATTTAAAATCCAATGGTGAATAAAATTCACCTAATAATCCAAAGGTCCAAAACGAATAATGGATGCAAATCAAATATCTCAAGGAAGATTCGTCAAAAACTGATTGATTCGGCTGCTTCTCCTATAAATAGGAGCCAAGATACAGAGAGATACAGGCGCAGAGAAGAAAAAAAGAAAAAAAGGAGGAGAGCTTTGATACTTTGAAAAGACTCGGATCTTCGGCAAAAACCCTAGGTAAGAAAGGGAAGGCCTTTTGAAAGAAAGAGAATTTAATTCTCAACAGAGTTTAACTCTGATATATAAAACAGAAGAACATATTTCTTCTCTCTTTGATAGAGGATCTGCAAAGTGCACATCTCCCCTTAAGGTTGAGAATTTAATTCTCAATGGGTCGAGATTCTGCCATGCAGATCCAAAACATAGAGAGGGAATGCAAGCATGAGAATTTAATTCTCACCGAACTATAGGAATTTAATTCCTTCAAAATAAAATTAGGGCTTGACCCTGTATCATGGGAATATAATTCCTTCAGAATAAAAAGAAACAGGGTTTAGCCCTAATTAAGAATCCAGTTCTGTTGCAACAGCGGGAATTTAATTCCCTTAATCATAATTTGACAGAGGATGGAAGTTTTAACTCCTTAAAAAAGCTTTTGTTAGGGTTTAACCCTATTTGGTTCTTCACATATATGAGGAATTTAATTCCTACAGAAAATTCAGAGTTAAACTCTATTCCAGAATACAAGTCTTCGAAAGGAAGTAGGAATTTAATTCCTCGGAAATTTACAGCTCGAGGAATTTAATTCCTGAAAAAAGATTAACAAATCCTCTAAACAAAATACATAGAGGCAGGGGCACGTGTCATCACGTGACCCCCCAAGAGATCTACAGAAAGTCCCTTTGAGGCAGCACCCCACGTGATCCACGTGACCCTTGGCAGAAGCTCTAATACATAGGCATTTGAATGCCCATCACGTGATGGCACGTGATGCTCTGAAAAACGCGATAATCTTAGCAGAATAAATGAAGGGAGGGCGCTCTCACGTGCTGCCACGTGACCCCTCTTGCCTTAGTGTTTAACACTAAATTAAAACTCTCGAACCCAGTGTTAAAACACTGTTGGGCCTTAGTGTTCAACACTAAATAAAAAGCTTTATCTGCAGTGTTCAACACTGATCTGTTTTAGTGTTTAACACTAATTTGAAAAGCCTTGTTGCTGGTGTTTAACACCAATTATCTCTTAGTGTTAAACACTAACTTGTCAACCTCATTCCCAGTGTTCAACACTGACTGCTCTGTAGTGTTTAACACTAGGTTTTGGCCCAATTGGCCTAAATGGATAGAGGCAAAGCCTCTCCTGATTGGACTTAGCCCAAGATGGTCATAAGTCCTCAATTTGTGATTAACTGGTCCAATGGACTCATAACATAATTAATTCGTCTTGACCCCAAATTGGGCCAAGGACTATTTAATCCACTCCGGTTCTAGGGTACATCTCTTCACTCCTTTGATACTTGGCATTGTAATCCCTCAATGTCTTCAAAGAGGTGACGGGTCCCGACTACCACACATTGATATGGACTGTGGGGTCCTTAAACTCATGTCTAATGCAAATTCCTGGTTACGTGGAACGCGGATAATGTCACTCTTTGACCCCGTGGAAAACGTCCAGAGCGGAGCCTGGTCCTCGCCAAGCACGGCAGTGAACCCGTGTGAAGCATCCAGAGCACATACCGGACTGTGGGGTCCTTAAACCCATGGACTACGACGTCCTTAACCTTGACCGAGATGTCTTAAAACTAACAATGGACTGTGGGGTCCTTAAACCCATGGACTACGACGTCCTTAACCTTGACCGAGATGTCTTAAAACTAACAATGGACCGCAATGTCCTTAAACTACCCATGGACCGCAATGTCCTTAAACTACCCATGGACCGCAACGTCCTTAAACTAGACCAATAGAGCCCCGTATGCTCTTTTGTCGGATCTAAACGGTCCCGTTTAAGTTGATCTTAGCCTCAAAAATGGCTAACGTATCCTTAAACCTTCAAACAGACTGGACTATGAATCCCCCCAATTAACCATGGCTCGAGGGTACATCTCTGAACTCCTCTGACATCCGTCGTTGTAATCCTTCAACGTCGTCAGAGAGGTGACGGGTCCCGATGGCCATACATTCATGGACCACTATGTCCCTAAACTGGAACATTAGAGCCCAAACGCTCTTTTGTCGGATCTAAACGATCCCGTTAAGTTGATCTTAGTCACAAAGTTAGACTAACGTATCCTTAACAAACGTTTGAGTTGATCTTAGCCTCAAGTATGGCTGACGTATCCTCAAACCAAACCCCCAAACCCAAATCTAAGATAATACGGATTTGGACTAGTCCACGCCCTACGGGCGACGACATAACTCAGTCTCCGTAAACAATCCACGGGCAACAAAACAAACACTCACGACACGAAGTGACCATCTGGAGAAGGAGAAAGTTGTTACCGCAATGCGGTAGCGTAATTAACTGCAGGGGCTTGCGCCTGCAGGGAAGAGCGTCCCCACAATCAAAAACCCCTCAAGCGAGGGGGAATCTGACGAAGTCTGCTACATCGGACGCATCCGTCTAAACCTTCGATACACGGTGCCATAAATCAACTTGGCATCTTCGGAGAGGTGGACGGATAGCACCAATTAGCATCTGCCCCGAATCTCAGGCGAGACGCAGTGTCGCGCCGTCTTTCGGAGGGGAACAGATTCTGGCACGCCCGGTGGGACCTTTTCCTCTTTCCACTCCACACTTCGTGTGTCGTGACTCGCGAACCAATCGCGGTTCGCTAATGGTTGCCCTTGAGTTTCAAGATACTAAGAATTGGCATCTTGCTTATTGCAGAAAGCAAAGGATCGATGGCTTCTACTTCCGTGAAATTCTCCAACTGCTCAGACTGCAATTGCAACCAACGCTCTGCCTCGCCAGTAGGTATAGCCTACGGACCCCAAGCTGCTTCGCTATTCACAATGCCCGTGGAACAGGTCACTCGCGCCACCACAGGATTGTTCTTTGGGACCATGGTCCCGCCGACAAACTTCACCACTCCAGTGCTGACAACGGAAGCTCTCAAGAAGTCGGTCTTTGATCGTCTTACCCCTGCCGCGGCTCCTATCAACGAGTCGCCCAACGTCAACGCCTCGGTCTTCTCTAGATTGAGCCAGAAATCCCGCGAACCCATCATGGGACCTACGATCTCAAAGAAGGCTGCTTCTAAGAAGGTGGCCGCTCCTGCCCCAGAAGTCGTCAAGGAAGCCTCTCCGGCCAAAAGGTCGGTCTTTACAAGATTGACGGCTTCGGTTCCCGCTCCTACTGCCCAAAGGACATCGGTCTTTGACAGGCTAACACCAACAGCAAACCCCCACCTACACAGGGGGCAAGACGAAACTATTCTTACCACTGACCCTACACCGTCCGCTCGACATGCTCGACGTCGCCATTGGCGCCGAGTAAGGAAGGCTGGGGGCAACTCCCCCTCCGGGTTGACTCCATCGGCCCCGGTGGCAGAAGTTAATGCTGCTGTTCCAACTGGGAACAGCTTTGAAATGCTAAATAAGGTGCGAAGGAATTCTCCTACGGTAGTGCTGAAGAGGTCTCCTCCCTCATTAAAAAAGGTTGTCGAAATAAAACCTGAACAACCCCGATCTCCTCAACGGCTGTCTTCCAAAATCTATAAGGTTTGGCGACAGGCCCGAGACTCGATCATCGATCCAAACTTCTCCCGCCAGCACAAGAAGCCGAAAATCCAACCGGAAGCTGGTCACCAGGCTTAACCCTAAAAGGCTGTCTGGACGCCCACCTCAACGGCCCCCTCAACCTCCATGGCTCATAAAAGGAGGAGGCCAGAGAGGACCCCACAGCATGCAGCGACGGCTAAAAGCACTGAGCCCAGACGTCCTAAGTCTGGGGGCATGGTGGTGCACACTGCTTACATGGCCTCTGGAAAAGAGGAAAGCCGCACTTCTACGGGCCACCGACCGCTAACCCGATCCGTGACGAAAGCCTAGAAGCAGCAACAAAAGCTTCAAGAAATGATGAATGCTATGGCCGCACTCACCGGGCCAAAAGAAAACCCAGAAACGTCCTCAGACGCACGCCGGGAGGAAGAAACCGATGCTGAATTCCTTCGTCGGACACTGGAGAAAAGGGACAAAGAGGCTGCTGAACAAGCGGCCAACATACAACGGATGGGCCTTCTCTTCCAAGACGTGATAGGAATGATGATCCAGCAGGACTTACCCGCCGAGGATCCCCCAACCGTTCTTGAAGACGACCGAGGAGAAACGTCAAATCCACCACCAGCCCTCTCAACGGCCAAGGAGGAGGCAATCTCTAAGGCTGACTTGGCTGACTACATAGCCCAGCAAATCCGGGTTCACCACGTGACTGAGGCAGCTGGTCAAGTCGTGAAAACAGGGCGGCCATATCCAAGCTGGTACGACCAAATCAAATACCCGCCAGGCTATACGATACCGAAATTCCACGTGTACAAGGGGACCGGCAACCCCCATCAACATGTCGCCCAGTTCCGGGCCCTCTGTGGTAACACCGGCGGTGATGATAAACTGTTACTCCGCCAGTTCATGGGCAGCTTATCAGAAACTGCGTTCGAATGGTATTCGGAACTCCCGAACGATTCTATCAAAACGTTCGCTGAAATGGAGTTGTTGTTCACTCAGCGATTCGCCAGTGCCAGCGAACGCACCCCAATAACTGCACTAATTAACGCCAGGGTAAAACCAGGCGAAACCTGGGTCCAGTATGCTATACGCTGGCGGAATTTGTGGTCGAGATGCGAGCAACGCATTGAGGAAGCACCTGCGGTGGGCATGTTCGTGGGAACCCTAGACCCCCACGCAACTATCTCCCAGTTTATGATGTTCTTTAAGCCAACCACATTCCAGGCTTTGATCGACAAGTTGGCTCAGATGGACCAAATGGGTCATAGACCACCTCCCCCGAAGTCGGAACCTCGGAATGACAAGGGTAAAGGAAGAGCAACCTTTGTTGCGAATGCCCAACAGCAACCTAACGCCCCGAAACCGGCAGATCAACTGGAGGAAAGGCGTCGGTATTATAATGAGAAGATGAAGCGTCCCTACTCGTTCCCACGGAACAAGACGAAACGGCTATTCGAACTGGCAATACGCAACAGACTTATAAACCTGCCAAATCCAAGGCGACCGCCGCTACCCACCGAGGTGAATAACCCTAACTATTGCCCTTACCATCAGACGGTAGGCCATCCGATTGAAGATTGCTTCGTCTTCAAAGGATGGATTGAAGACCAGTACCTCCAGGGGAAGTTTGTACTGTCCGAAAAGTGGAAGGTGAACCCACCACAGCCGCATGCTCCTAGGAAAGCGGATACACCGGGGGCAACATGTTCTTTTATTGAAGAAGCTCCATGGGAGGTCGTGCTATCAACTAAAACCAAAAGAATGCTGAGAGACCTTCATGCGTGCCCTGCGATCGAATGGAAGGACCCTCTTGAACCTCAAATTATCAAAGGAATGTTGAAGCCCCGCCCAATTACGAAGACTTGCGATAAGAGCCCAAATACTCACGTCCAACCGTCAAAATCTTCGAAGAAAAAGAAGAAGAAATCCAAGAAGTCCGTGAAGCTTGGAAACGAGCACACGAACTTGCAGAAGCAAATCGACGCGCTGGAAGAATACAATCAAAAGGCGCGAACTCCTGTCACACTGCAAGAGTTCCTCAACCACATCTTTCAAGAGGAAGATGATGGAGAGAGCTCGTCGGATGAATCCGAAGGATATGTGGCGAGTTGTAACGTAATCTCCCACTCGTTTACCGATGATGGGAAAACTCCCGGCACTAAGAAGCTGGAGGCAGAGCCTGTACCAGAGCGTGCATGGCCAACAGACGAAATGATCGACGCTTTTCTAGACGAGATTCGTCTAAAATGTAAAGCGGAGCAGGAGCGTGAAATGACCACGTCGGAAAGAGCCAAATGCGGGCGACTGAACGGAAGAGTTGAACTACCTCCGCCAGAGCGAAAGGTATCCGAAGTAGACAAGAAGATATTCAAGACGAGAAAAAGGTTTGCCAAAGCCATGTCAATGGGGATGAAGCTACCGCCCTCGGAAGGAAACACACACGATGGGGTGGAGAGGCACCCTGACTATTGCGCATATCACCGGAAAGTCTCACACCCCACGGAGGAGTGCGACGCCTTTAAGATATGGTGGCAAGGATATGTCGCTCGTCGGCAACATGTTAAGTGCATGAAACGCAAGATCCGTCGGGAGCGAAGAAGTACTGTCGATGGGCACAACAGAACGACTGGCAACTGTTACATGGTTAACGCCAGGGGGTCACAAGTTCTCACCTTTGGGAGCGACTCTGATGAAGAAATGGCTCTGGGCCCTCTCTTTAAAGAATCTGTTTTGGGGAAAGAGGAGGAATCGGAGATCTGCGAGAACATTCAGCTGCGCAATCGCACACTCCCAGAAAAGAATCTCGGGCCCGGGAATAGAAAGGATAAGGGAAAGGAAAAGGTCACTGAAGATATCACTTTAGATGACCAAGTCATGAGAGAGCTGGCTGCCAAAGACCCTCCTAGGAAGAGTAAAGTGGACTATAACATCCTCGCGCACCTAAGGAAGCTACCTTCTCAGCTTAGCATTCTCGATGCCCTCCTATTATCAAAAGAAGCGCGAGACTCACTAATTAAGGCGTTACAAGAACCCGAGCAATTCCAAGCCTTCCTCGCCACTGAAAAGATGAAGGATGAACTGGAGGAAGTGCATACGGCCGACGTCACTTTCGGTGATGAAGACCTCCTTCTCGGGACGTGCGACCACAACCGTCCCCTATATGTCTCCGGATACTGCCATGATATCAAGATAGGCAAGATCCTGGTGGATAATGGATCCTCCGTCAATCTCCTTAATGTTCGGGTGTTGAAGGAAATCTGCATGAGCGTGCAACACCTCGCTCGTGACAAGATTACTATCTCCGGTTTCGATTCACAATCGTCACGGACTCTCGGATCCGTGATACTAACATTACGCTTCGGACTTCTCGTCACAGACATCAAATTCCATGTCATTGACGCCAAGACCTGCTACAACGCCTTGCTCGGCCGTCCTTGGCTACACGAGTACAATATCATCCCTTCTACACAACATCAGTGTATGAAGTACTTCAAGGATGGTTTCGAGTATACCGTAACAGGTGAGTTAAACCCATTTTCCGTGAACGAAGTCCGCAAATACGAAGATGCGAAATACTTTTTGCCGGATTTCGAGGATACGGAAAGGAGTCGCAACCCGGAGAACAAAACCGTCACCACCATCCCTGTTTTCGGGAGCGATACCGAAGAAGAGGAAGAGATAGTTTATGCAGGGCCATCTCAACGCAACAACCTGGGGACACCCGCCCCCATATTAGTCTTCGGAAGTGATTCAGAAGATGAAGTTAATGCTGTGTTCTCCAATCGGCTGTCAACACAAGCACCCCTTGGCGATGACCATAGTTTGCAAATCACCATGGTACCGCGAGAACACTACAAGGATCTCGACATGCTTCAAGCTCACAGTGTGCAGGACCTGCAAACATTTTACATCCCTCCCAGGCGAAGGGGTGAGAAAGTGATCCTATTTTACCGATCCTCAGAGTCGAAAATAGAGAAAGAGATCTGGCATGGCGCAGATACTACATTCGACAGGCTCCAACCCATCCGTCTGCCCAGATACTATACGGATGGATTAAAGAAGCTATTGAAGCGCCAAGGAGTACCCTTAAAACAGGCTGTTCGGCAGGCTCGGTTCTACAACAAGATTTGGGATGTCCCCGGGACTCAACGCAAATTGCCCAACGGGAAGATGGAAACACTCGGGCTTGGATACGCAAGAGCTGGAAAACGGGAACGGAATCACAGCAGCTACACTATATATACCTTTGATGAAGAAGATGACGCCCTGTCAGGAGATGCCAACCCTTCATTAAAACTAGACCCCGCGATTGAAGCACCGAGTCCGTCGTTTGAAGAACGAACGAACAAGCCTATCAGGAAAATGGGTCAGAGAGCTCAGGAAGACCACAACCGCGAGATGGCCATCTACAAGAAGGCCAGGACGCAACGTCTATCTCAACGTACTGAAAAAGACAAAGACGCTTATCCTCGTCAATCCGTTGTACGAAAGGCCCGACGCAGAGACGGAAATAAATCAAGAAGCGGCTCGGGTTTGTCCCTCGTGAAGAAGATGAGTCGAGCGTATTCCTTCCCCCGAGACAAGACGGAGAGGTTACTCAACCTCGCTATAAAACATCAAATGATCACGCTTCCAGAGTCTAGACATCTTGAGCAAGCTAGCAAGGCCTCTCATCCGAGTTATTGCTCTTATCACCAAGCCATAGGACATCCTACCGAAGACTGCTTCACCTTCAAGAACTGGGTCGAGGACCAGTACCGACGGGGTAGGTTCGCTTTATCCGACGGTTGGAAGGTAACGCCGCCGCAAAAGCATGAGCCCAAGGCCGCAAGAGCAGAACCGGGCCCACCTCAGTCCAGGGAGCAGGTTCGCACTTGTTATACGATTACGATATTAGGAGAAGAGCCCGAGAACGTAGATGACCTTTCCCGGTGCTTTGAGAACAGCGATGATGAGTTGATCTCAGAATTTCCGCCCGCTCCAAAAGAACTGGAAGATGGTATACATACTACTGCAGATAACCTCAGGAAGATTGAGTTGGGATCGGCAGACGACCCGCGACCGACATTTGTCAGCGAGCTGTTATTCGAAGAGAGGGTGGCTGCGTTAAAGAACGTGCTTCTACGGCATAAAGACTGCTTCGCGTGGAACTACTCCGAGATGCCAGGATTAGATCCGGAGATTGCTGTGCATAGATTAGCAATATCCCCAGATATCAAGCCAGTCAAGCAGGCGCCAAGGAGGATACGACTCGAGCTTGAGATGAGCATCAACGCCGAAGTCAAGAAGTTGATCGATTCTGGATTTATCCAAGAAGTCCAATATCCCGACTGGATCGCCAATATCATCCCGGTAATGAAGAAGAATGGGACGGTACGCATATGCGTGGATTTCAGGGATCTCAATAAAGCCTGTCCAAAGGATGATTTCCCAGTACCGGTAACCGAGCTAATGATAGATAACACGTCAACTCACGAGGTTTTCTCCTTTATGGATGGTTCGTCAGGATACAATCAGATAAAGATGCATCCCGAAGACCAGAAGCATACCGCTTTCCACACCCCTTTGGGTATATTTTGCTACAAGGTTATGCCCTTTGGTCTAAAGAACGCTGGCGCCACCTATCAAAGGGCCATGACAAAGATCTTCGACGACCTCATACATGACATCGTCGAGTGCTATATCGATGACCTCGTAGTAAAGAGCATGTCATACGGAGAACATTTAAAGTATCTGGAGACTGTATTTCAACGCCTTCGGCAATATAATTTGAAAATGAATCCCCTCAAATGCGCGTTTGGAGTCTCCTCGGGCAAATTCCTGGGATTCATCATTCGACACCGAGGTATTGAAATAGATCCGTCAAAGATTAAAGCGATCATGGAAATGCCTCCGCCAAGAACCCTCAAGCAGTTGCGGTCTCTCCAAGGGAAGCTCGCATACATCCGGCGGTTTATCGCTAATCTTTCGGGCAAATGCCGTCCTTACAGCCACCTGATGAAAAAGGGAACTCCATTCGTTTGGGATCACAAATGTCAAGGTGCACTAGACGAGATCAAGCAGTACTTGCAAAACCCTCCAGTGTTGGCTGCTCCAGTGAAGGGAAAGCCTCTCATTCTTTACACGGCCGCCCTTGAAGGTTCTCTGGGCGCATTATGGGCACAAGAGAACAATCAGGGGAAAGAAAGAGCACTTTACTACTTAAGTCGAGTGCTGCTGGGGGCAGAAAGCAACTATTCCCCCATTGAAAAGCACTGCCTGGCATTGATCTTCGCAATAACAAAGCTTAGACATTACGCATTAGCACATGAAGTCCGTCTTATTTCGAAGGTGGACCCTCTCAAATATTTGATGTCGAAAGCCATATTGATGGGACGACTCGCTAAGTGGGCCCTGCTCTTGATGGAGTTCTCGATAACGTATCAACCTCTCAAGGCAGTGAAAGGCCAGGCCATTGCCGACTTCCTCGCCGAGCACCCGATACCGGCCAATTCTCCTCTGAACTGTGATTTGCCGGACGAGCATGCATTTGATGCGATTAGCGGCGGAAGCACCCAATGGGAACTCTATTTCGATGGAGCGTCCTCCATAAACAGAAACAAGGTATCCCAATGATCAAATCAGGGATAGGCCTCATCTTTGCAACTCCACAAGGAGGGATAATGCGCTTCGCCTTCTCCTTAACAGAGCCGAGGGCAAACAATGAAGCCGAATACGAAGCCCTGATAGCAGGCCTCGAGATCGCCATCGACATGGGAATTGAAGACCTCCTCATATACGGGGATTCTCAGCTGGTCGTTAGTCAAGTAAATGGTGACTACCAAACGTGCAAGCCGGAGTTGGTAAAGTACGGCGAAATGGTGCAATAACTATTGACCCAAATTCCCTCCTATACTTTGGAGAACATACCGCGCGCGGAAAACAGCAAAGCAGACGCGTTGGCTAAACTTGCTAAAGAACTGGCTGACGAGAACCTCGATGACGTCAGAATCGTGGTACAAAGCCGTCGAGTGCTCGTCCCAGTAGAAATATCTCCGGAATTGTATAAAGAAAAGGGGGCGACTGAGCAGAAGACCCTACAAATAAAAGACCGTAAGAAGGCCGAAGACTGGAGGGAAGTCTTCATAGACTACTTTAAATCCCACCGAATGCCCGAAGAAGCGTCCTCAAGACATCAGCTCATGAAACGAGCTTTATCTTTCGCTTTTGTCAACGACATTCTATACAAGAGGTCGTTTGATTCCCTATGGCTGAGATGCTTGGGATCTGACGAAGCAGAAAGAGTCATTCAGGAAGTTCATGACGGACTTTGCGGTTCTCACCAAGCAGGCCCAAAGATGAAGTTAAAAATTAAACGGATGGGTTATTACTGGCCCACGATGATCCAGGACTGCCTCGAGCATGCGAAGCAATGCCACTCATGCCAGATCCATGGAGACTTCATCCACCAACATCCGAATCCGCTGCACCCGACGCTGGCTAGTTGGCCATTCGAAATATAGGGGACTGACATAGTCGGCCCCATTGAGCCAGCATCATCCCGGGGACACCGCTTTATCCTGGCGACAACTGATTACTTCTCCAAATGGGCAGAAGCAGTACCACTGAAGGAAGTGAAGACGGAGAACATTCTCCACTTCTTCAAGACGCACGTCATCTATCAGTTTGGGACCCCACGGCGGATTATCTCCGATAATGGGCCGGCCTACCGAAGCCATAAGATTAGCCGCTTCGCACAGCAGCACAATATAGACTGGAGATATTCTTCAGTTTACAATTCACGAGCTAACGGCCTGGCCGAGGCTTTCAATAAGACCTTGACGAAGATCATAAAAAAGACCGTTTCCAGGAATAAGAGAGACTGGCACGAAAGGCTGCAAGAAGCCCTTTGGGCTTATCGAACTACATTCAAGACGGCCACAAATACAACGCCATACGCGTTGGTATTTGGGACAGAAGCAGTGCTCCCCCTCGAGATAGAGTTACCCTCTCTGCGAGTAGCAGTCCACCACGAGCTGACGAACGAAGAAAATGCTCACCTTCGGCTTGAGGAGCTTGATGCCCTCGATGAAACCCGGCTCATAGCGCAACAACATCTAGAAGCCTACAAAGCAAAGATGACGCACTCGTACGAAAGATTGACCAGGCCGAGGACATTCCGCCAAGGCGAACTCGTACTAGTGGTCAAAAGACCTATGATCCCCAATCGTGCCAAGCGAGGAAAATTTGAGCCAAACTATGAAGGCCCGTACATCATAGACAAGGTCTACCAGGGTGGAGCCTATCTACTCGTGGACATGCACGGTGAAAGGACTTTCAGGCCAATAAACGGCCGCTTCTTGAAGAAATACTACGCCTAATAAGCCGCAGCCTGGGTCAATGATAGATGACGACGACTATGTCCGCTCACTATCTTCCTAGGCTCAGACTTTACAAGTAGCAGCCGGCCTTCCCATATCGACGGACCGAAACGTCCTTAAACTAACGACGGACCGAAACGTCCTTAAACTAACGGCGGACCGAAACGTCCTTAAACTAACGGCGGATCGAAACGTCCTTAAACTATTGATGGACCGAAACGTCCTTAAACTAACGACGGACCGAAACGTCCCTAAACTACTACCGCCACGTCCTTAGGTTGACGAAATGGATAAAAAAAAAAAAGAAGAAGATAAAAAAAAATGATAAAAAAAAAACGGTATGTCCATAAGCAAAGTGGGCACGGATGAAAACCCGAAAGGGCTCCGTGAGTAAAAACAGCAGGGCTGCCGGCAAGCGTTCGTGAAAACTCGAAAGGGCGCGACCTTGTAAAAAAAAAAGTAAAAAAGAATTAGAAAAAATGGTATGTCTATAAGCAAAATGGGCACGGATGAAAACCCGAAAGGGCTCCGTGAGTAAAAACAGCAGGACTACCGGCGAGTGTTTGTGAAAACCCGAAAGGGCGCAACCTCGTTAAAGGACACTTACAGAGTCCTCTCGACCTTGTAAGGAGAAACCACCTGCGTGAGATCCTTACGACTCACAAAGGAGCAGCACACTTAGGGATCCTCACGATTCCTAAGGAGAAAATACACTTACGAGATCCTCACGACTCGTAAGGAGAATTCTCTTATGGGACCCTCACGGCTCATGAGATTTGAAAGTCTTAAGTTACAGAAACCTGAACCTGTTCTTAAGCAAATCCTCCACAACCTCCAATACATGCCCTACAAGTGGCTCAATACTGACCCTTGTATATAATCCACGGGCGCGAATAAACATTTCCCCAACAAAGTCACACCCGTGACTAGGGACATGTCCATGTGATGAGCAACCCTTGTAGGTCCTCTCGACCCATAAGGAGAAAACCCTCTTGTAGGATCCTTACGACTTACAGAGGAACATACACTTAGGAATCCTCATGATCCCTAAGGAGAAAATACACCTGCAAGATCCTCACGACTTGTAGGGAGAAATACCTTTGTGAGACCCTTACGGCTCATGAAGTCAAAAGCCTTAGTCGACAGGACCTTAACCCTGTTTGCTAAGCCACCTTTGTTCAACATCGACAGAGGCAAACGATGATTCGCTCCTGGCAATATTCCAGTTGCAGCGATGCTGACGCCTAAACCGGTATCAAATCACAAATTCTTTCATGGCAAATGATGATTCGCTCCTGGCAACGTCCCAGTTGCAGCGATGCTGATGCCGAAATCGGCGTCCAAAATCCGAGCTTGTAGCGAAAAAGCTGGCAGGCCACACATGCCTACGAAATAGCTGAAATGATAGGGCAACTTGCAATAAAAAGCAGCAAGTAAAAATGTATGCATGAAAAATAGCCGAAATGATGGGGCAACTCGCAATAAAAAGCAGCGAGTAGAGAATAAATAAATAGCCGAAATGATTCGGCACCGCGAAAAATAGCCGAAATGATTGGGCAGTCACGATTTTCGCGATATAAAAAGCTGAAATGATAGAGCGTCGCGGGAAAAGAAATAAAATACATGCCCTACAGATGACGCTATATCAATCCCTGTATACAATCCAGGGGCGCAAACAAAGAAGGAGTCGCACTCTTCCTCCCCAGGTTTCATTAGAAGAAGAAGGCGAATCTTGACGGGCCACGAGCGACCTAAAGATCATCCCAATACTCGTCTCGTAACAACGGACACAACTTCAAGCTAAGCGGAACAGCGGCAACTCCCAGTTCCATGGCTCGGTGGTATACATATCGCCAACAGTCAAACCTTCACCCCGTGAAATGCGGATATATAGTGCAAAATTCCTGGTCACGTGGAACGCGGATAATGTCACTCTTTGACCCCGTGGAAAACGTCCAGAGCGGATCCTGGTCCTCGCAGAGTATGGCAGTGAACCCGTGCGAAGCATCCAGAGCGGAGCCTAGTCGTCGCCTAACGCGGCAGTGAACCCGTGTGAAGCATCTAGTGCAAAATTCCTGGTCACGTGGAACGCGGATAATGTCACTCTTTGACCCCGTGGAAAACGTCCAGAGCGGATCCTGGTCCTCGCAGAGCATGGCAGTGAACCCGTGCGAAGCATCCAGAGCGGAGCCTAGTCCTCGCCTAACGCGGCAGTGAACCCGTGTGAAGCATCTAGTGCAAAATTCCTGGTCACGTGGAACGCGGATAATGTCACTCTTTGACCCCGTGGAAAACGTCCAGAGCGGATCCTGGTCCTCGCAGAGCATGGCAGTGAACCCGTGCGAAGCATCCAGAGCGGAGCCTAGTCGTCGCCTAACGCGGCAGTGAACCCGTGTGAAGCATCTAGTGCAAAATTCCTGGTCACGCGGAACGCGGATAATGTCACTCTTTGACCCCGTGGAAAACGTCCAGAGCGGATCCTGGTCCTCGCAGAGCACGGCAGTGAACCCGTGCGAAGCATCCAGAGTGGAGCCTAGTCCTCGCCTAACGCGGCAGTGAACCCGTGTGAAGCATCTAGTGCAAAATTCCTGGTCACGCGGAACGCGGATAATGTCACTCTTTGACCCCGTGGAAAACGTCCAGAGCGGATCCTGGTCCTCGCAGAGCATGGCAGTGAACCCGTGCGAAGCATCCAGAGCGGAGCCTAGTCCTCGCCTAACGCGGCAGTGAACCCGTGTGAAGCATCTAGTGCAAAATTCCTGGTCACGCGGAACGCGGATAATGTCACTCTTTGACCCCGTGGAAAACGTCCAGAGCGGAGCCTGGTCCTCGTCGAGCACGGCAGTGAACCCGTGTGAAGCATCCAGAGCAAATACCGGACTGTGGAGTCCTTAAAATCCACGGACTATGACGTCCTTAACCTCGACCGTGATGTCTTAAAACTAACGACCAACCACCCCAATTCCCTACGAATTCTACCTTGGTTTAAGGGTACATCTCTCCACTCCTTTGATGCTCGGCGTTGTAATTCCTCAACGTCTTCAAAGAGGTGACGGGTCCCTGCAACCAAACACCGGACTGTGGAGTCCCTAAATCCATGGACTATGAGGTCCTTAACCTTGACCGTGACGTCTTTAAACTACGATACCTTGAGAGATCCCTGACTCCGTGAAACACGGATAAGGATGATCACATCCGGCACTTGCAGGCCCTCACGACCTGTAAGGAAGAAAAACTCTCTTGTGAGATCCTTACGACTCTCAAGGGAAAACCCGCTTAAGGATCCTCACGATCTTTAAGAAGAACTCACACCTATAGGATCCTCTCGACCTGTAGGGAGAAAAACTCCTTATGAGACCCTCGTGGCTCGTAAAAAGCAAAAGTCTTAGGGAGCAGATCTTAACCCTGAGTCCCGAGCCACTGCTGTCCTGCAAGGAGATCAAGATAGAATATCCACAGAATACATTCAATGAAAAGGAGACACACCATTTAGAAGAAAAATGTATCTTTTATTCATAAACCAAAATGGGTACAAAGTACAATTTATGAAAGAAACAAAAAGAAAATACTCTCATCCATGAGTATGTACAAAAAGGAAGGAAAAGATACAAATGTCTCAAGCCGGCGGGCGATTCAGCAGCTTGGTCAGCTCATCCTGCTTTTGCTGAGCCACGGCTTCATGACGCAAGATCTCCAAAAGACGAGCCTCCGCTTGAGCTTGCTGGGCCTGATATGAAGCAAGCCGGGCTTCAAGCTCTTTCTCAGTGGCCTTATGAGCCTCAACCCTCTCACGAGTGAACATGGCAACTTTATCGAGAGCCACAACCTTATGTTCGCTACGTGTCGCCCTATCAGGCCATGAAAGCTCACTTTGCGACCACAACCTTAGAAATAGGACATACACGCTCGAGACCATATAAATGGGCTTCCGATCGATAGCAATAATCGATCCAGAACGCGCTCACACAACCCGCTATGAAAAGCAACGAAAAACTTTCCGATGATTATCCTATCAAGCATGTGCTCGCAATCATATGAACATCCGAAAAAGAAATAAAATTCGAAGCTTTAATGCGCACGCGACATGACAACAATATTGATAATTGAAGAAAGTTTTCATAAAAAGGAACACAAAATTTATTCATGCAAGCGGAAACATACATACGAGTACCAAGCCTACATGGAAGTTCAACATAAAGCTCTGGAAGAAGAGAATTAAATTCTCAGAAAAAGTTCTCAGAAGAAGAAGATGGACAAAGTGAAGGCTCCTATGAAGAGACAGAGGTATTTATAGAAAGCAATGGAAACGCTCCGTCTCCCCAGATCCCTAGAGGAATCCAACGGTCACAAGAGGTGACAGCGTTGCACTCACGTGCAGACACGTGAGAACAACGCTGTGGGGGCATTTGTTTCCTGATTTAAAATCAGGAAAGCTTCTGGGAAAAGCTTCAGAAAAGGGTCACGTGTTGGCACGTGACACCTAAAAAGCATCATCAAGTCAAGTTCAGTTTCCTGACTACGCTGAAGAAAATGGGCTTCAGAAAGAGTCACGTGCTCCCACGTGACCAGGGTCACGTGGCGACACGTGACATTTAAATGCAAGCGTCAAAGGCACACCAGTTCCCTGATCAAGTCAAGAAAAAGGCTTCAGAAGAGGTCACGTGCTTCCACGTGACCAGGGTCACGTGTTGGCACGTGACGTTCAAGACAACAGACTCGTTCTCCAGATGAACCAAGGAAAGAGAGTTCAAACAAGGGTCACGTGCTCACACGTGACCAGGAGTCACGTGGTGGCACGTGACGTTTAAGCAGCAATAAGAAGACAGAACACAAAAGAAAGGAAAAGGCTCATTCCAAAGGGGGTCACGTGCCCACACGTGGCCATGAGTCACGTGGTCACACGTGACTGGCTTTCAAAGCCCATTGTGTTAACAGAATTAAATTCTGAAAGAAATTCAAATCTTTCCAAAGGAAAGCGGTTATCTGGAACCAATCAAATTAAAGATTCAGAGGTGATGAAATATCATCTATCTATGGAAAAATCTCGGGTTTGGAAAGATTTCCCCTTAAAATCTAACCAAAATAACAAAGGAGAATCTCTGGATTTAAAATCCAATGGTGAATAAAATTCACCTAATAATCCAAAGGTCCAAAACGAATAATGGATGCAAATCAAATATCTCAAGGAAGATTCGTCAAAAACTGATTGATTCGGCTGCTTCTTCTATAAATAGGAGCCAAGATA
The DNA here is from genome assembly GCA_030015575.1 of Agapanthus africanus. NCBI lineage: Eukaryota > Viridiplantae > Streptophyta > Magnoliopsida > Asparagales > Amaryllidaceae > Agapanthus > Agapanthus africanus. The sequence goes on along the minus strand of CM057338.1, from coordinate 105,958,696 downwards.
CAGAGAGATACAGGCGCAGAGAAGAAAAAAAGAAAAAAGGAGGAGAGCTTTGATACTTTGAAAAGACTCGGATCTTCGGCAAAAACCCTAGGTAAGAAAGGGAAGGCCTTTTGAAAGAAAGAGAATTTAATTCTCAACAGAGTTTAACTCTGATATATAAAACAGAAGAACATATTTCTTCTCTCTTTGATAGAGGATCTGCAAAGTGCACATCTCCCCTTAAGGTTGAGAATTTAATTCTCAATGGGTCGAGATCCTGCCATGCAGATCCAAAACATAGAGAGGGAATGCAAGCATGAGAATTTAATTCTCACCGAACTATAGGAATTTAATTCCTTCAAAATAAAATTAGGGCTTGACCCTGTATCATGGGAATATAATTCCTTCAGCATAAAAAGAAACAGGGTTTAGCCCTAATTAAGAATCCAGTTCTGTTGCAACAGCGGGAATTTAATTCCCTTAATCATAATTTGACAGAGGATGGAAGTTTTAACTCCTTAAAAAAGCTTTTGTTAGGGTTTAACCCTATTTGGTTCTTCACATATATGAGGAATTTAATTCCTACAGAAAATTCAGAGTTAAACTCTATTCCAGAATACAAGTCTTCGAAAGGAAGTAGGAATTTAATTCCTCGGAAATTTACAGCTCGAGGAATTTAATTCCTGAAAAAAGATTAACAAAGCCTCTAAACAAAATACATAGAGGCAGGGGCACGTGTCATCACGTGACCCCCCAAGAGATCTACAGAAAGTCCCTTTAAGGCAGCACCCCACGTGATCCACGTGACCCTTGGCAGAAGCTCTAATACATAGGCATTTGAATGCCCATCACGTGATGGCACGTGATGCTCTGAAAGACGCGATAATCTCAGCAGAATAAATGAAGGGAGGGCGCTCTCACGTGCTGCCACGTGACCCCTCTTGCCTTAGTGTTTAACACTAAATTAAAACTCTCGAACCCAGTGTTAAAACACTGTTGGGCCTTAGTGTTCAACACTAAATAAAAAGCTTTATCTGCAGTGTTCAACACTGATCTGTTTTAGTGTTTAACACTAATTTGAAAAGCCTTGTTGCTGGTGTTTAACACCAATTATCTCTTAGTGTTAAACACTAACTTGTCAACCTCATTCCCAGTGTTCAACACTGACTGCTCTGTAGTGTTTAACACTAGGCTTTGGCCCAATTGGCCTAAATGGATAGAGGCAAAGCCTCTCCTGATTGGACTTAGCCCAAGATGGCCATAAGTCTTCAATTTGTGATTAACTGGTCCAATGGACTCATAACATAATTAATTCGTCTTGACCCCAAATTGGGCCAAGGACTATTTAATCCACTCCGGTTCTAGGGTACATCTCTTCACTCCTTTGATACTTGGCATTGTAATCCCTCAATGTCTTCAAAGAGGTGACGGGTCCCGACTACCACACATTGATATGGACTGTGGGGTCCTTAAACTCATGTCTAATGCAAATTCCTGGTTACGTGGAACGCGGATAATGTCACTCTTTGACCCCGTGGAAAACGTCCAGAGCGGAGCCTGGTCCTCGCCAAGCACGGCAGTGAACCCGTGTGAAGCATCCAGAGCACATACCGGACTGTGGGGTCCTTAAACCCATGGACTACGACGTCCTTAACCTTGACCGAGATGTCTTAAAACTAACAATGGACTGTGGGGTCCTTAAACCCATGGACTACGACGTCCTTAACCTTGACCGAGATGTCTTAAAACTAACAATGGACCGCAATGTCCTTAAACTACCCATGGACCGCAATGTCCTTAAACTAGAACAATAGAGCCCCGTATGCTCTTTTGTCGGATCTAAACGGTCCCGTTTAAGTTGATCTTAGCCTCAAAAATGGCTAACGTATCCTTAAACCTTCAAACAGACTGGACTATGAATCCCCCTAATTAACCATGGCTCGAGGGTACATCTCTGAACTCCTCTGACATCCGTCGTTGTAATCCTTCAACGTCGTCAGAGAGGTGACGGGTCCCGACGGCCATACATTCATGGACCATTATGTCCCTAAACTGGAACATTAGAGCCCAAACGCTCTTTTGTCGGATCTAAACGATCCCGTTAAGTTGATCTTAGTCACAAAGTTAGACTAACGTATCCTTAACAAACGTTTGAGTTGATCTTAGCCTCAAGTATGGCTGACGTATCCTCAAACCAAACCCCCAAACCCAAATCTAAGATAATACGGATTTGGACTAGTCCACGCCCTACGGGCGACGACATAACTCAGTCTCCGTAAACAATCCACGGGCAACAAAACAAACACTCACGACACGAAGTGACCATCTGGAGAAGGAGAAAGTTGTTACCGCAATGCGGTAGCGTAATTAACTGCAGGGGCTTGCGCCTGCAGGGAAGAGCGTCCCCACAATCAAAAACCCCTCAAGCGAGGGGGAATCTGACGAAGTCTGCTACATCGGACGCATCCGTCTAAACCTTCGATACACGGTGCCATAAATCAACTTGGCATCTTCGGAGAGGTGGACGGATAGCACCAATTAGCATCTGCCCCGAATCTCAGGTGAGACGCAGTGTCGCGCCGTCTTTCGGAGGGGAACAGCGGCTAGACTGGTATTGCCGCCATGGAAGGTTGAAGACGACCTGCCGAGGTCCAGTTAACCTCTTCCACTGCATAAGCGACCTACGGAGGATCAGCGTAATGAATCGACGGGATCGGTTCTGACGACACCGCACAAGTAAAACTCCGCCGACTCCGGATAATATAACTGTACCACGATCCCCACAAATGGAGAGACTTCTGCTCTGGGTCTTAGTCCCGGATAAGCGTGAAGACTTCTCGATATGTAGGCGCATCGGCAAAAACACTCTCTGAACGAATGTAAGGGAAAAAGGAGTCGGAAGCCATAGTACCTGAAAAGAAAAATCCGTAGAAAGTTAGTTATCGGTACAATGTAATTAACTACAACTAAGGGTCTTAGCATCTGTACTCTATTGTGGCATATTAAAATCAGTATAGTCCAAAAAAAAGGGGACAATAGTCCCCACAAAATTAAGGTGATACCTCTCCAATGATGAGACATGCACTCATTATGAGAATCCAAAATGATTCTCATTAAATAAAAAATCTCACTAAACAGTAGAGTTCAAAACTCCCAATGTTCTTGAAGTACGTGATCTGCAACAGATCCAAATCTGTGAGAAGAATAGAACCCTCAAAAGAAAATAGGAAAGAGAAATAAAATTCCCAAAAATTCTCAAAGCTATGCTTTGTACTACAAACTGGAATTAAATTCCTTCGGTGAGGGGATTAAATCCCAGAAATTCCCATGGAAAATAAAATTGAATTAAATTCCAAAGAGCTCTCAAAAAATCAGAGCCAACAATAGGGTAAAACCCTAAGATCTCTAAAACCCACGAGCTACCCAAAAAAAAAGTTTTTAAAAAATCTCTTAAAGATCATTTCAAGAAAAGAGCTAAACTCTGTTAATGGGTTAAAAATCCAAAACGAAAAGGAGGGTTCTTTCAAGAGTTGAACCTTGGTCATGATCTTTACCAATTTTTTTAAATAGAGTTTAACTTTGAAAAAGTTCTATAGACAGAGATCTAAGCTCTGAGATGAGAATTAAATTCTCAAGGAAGAAGAAGACTCGAGAAGATGATGAAACGACAGCCATCTTAAGGGCCAAAGGCCCTATTTATAATATGTGAAGGGACGGTTCGACTCCGTAGGAGATCAAACGGTGGAAAAAGTGACACCGTTGCACCCACGTATGAGCGACGTGAGAACAACGATGGGGGCATTTGTTTCCTCAAAAATTTAAACAATATAAAAAGAGCTAAAATTTGTTGAATTTTAATGAAGCAGCATCTCACGTGCTCTCTACGAGGGCACCAGCACCAGCACCAATCTTGTAGGATTAAATTCTATGATGGCGTCGTACGTGCTCTTCACATGGGCGCCAATATGCAAAGCACATGAGTGCTTATTATATAAGAATTTGATTCTTATATGGCGCCGCACGTGCTCCTCGCGTGGGTGCCAATGTGTAAACCACATGAGCGCTTATTATATAAAAAATTAGATTCTTATGTGGCGCCGCACGTACTCCTCACGTGGGCGCCAATGTGCAATGCACAGAAACGCCTATAATAAATAAGAATTTAATTCTTAAGTGGCGCCCACGTGCACAATACGTGAGCGTCAGCACCCAAGTCAAAATCAATAGAATTAAATTCTACGTAGAGATATTTCCCTAAAAATATGGATATTCTATGTTAAACAGAGCCATTGGATCAAAAGATCCAATGGTGATGATAAATCATCAAATAACAGAATTAAATTCTATTCTGAGAAATATTCTTCCTCGATCTTTACAAACAAAGAAAATTGCTATCTGTAAAACAGAGAGCTCTTGGATTAAAAAATCCAATGGTGATTAAAAATCACCGTTTGACAGAATAAAATTCTGTATATGGGAAAATATTTTTCCAATTTTATTAAAAATAAGAAAATATATTCTGTAAAACAGAAGTCTTTGATCAAAAATCCAACGGTGGGTAAAATTTCCCAAATTAATTTTGAGACCGATTAAATCAATTGGAATCTCTCAATAAGAGATTTTAATTAACAAACTTGCCTCCACTATATAAAGGACCCGAGACTTCAAGTCTCAAAAAAGGAACCTCTTATAAGCTTCTGCAAAAATACAAGGAGTTCTAAAAAAAGAACAGAGAATTCAATTATCAAAGAAAAAGATCTTCCTTTTCAAAAACCCTAGGTAAAGGGAAAAAAAGAGATAAAAATATCTTGTTTACCTATCATATCACATCTAAGGGTTTAACCCTTTTAAAAGAATTTAGATCTTTCTCTGGATCTGAGATCCCCAAGACAAGTCTCTTATAAGTTGAGAATTTAATTCTCATCAGGAAGATTTTTTTCTTGAGAATCAAACATTCAGAGAAGAACAAGTTCAAAAAGAAAGAAAATAGAGTCCATAATACTTCAGAAACGTAGTTCTTTCAAATCAAGAACTTAGTTCTTTAAAAACTCAACTCAAATCCTCAAAAATAGTGATTTTTTTGACTGTTAATGGTAAAAATACCGTTAATTGAGATTTATGCTCTCTGAAAATATCAATAGAGATTAAATCTCCATATAAAAAAACTCAGCGCCTCATGTGAAAAACACGTCGGCGTTCAAGACAGAAGGTCAGCGCCTCGCGTGCTTCCTACATGGGCGCTCCCAAAACAGAAGCCTAGTGCCCCACGTGCTTCCTACGTAGGCACTCAAAACAGAAGGTCGGCGCCTCATGTGAAATACACGTGGGCGCTGAATTAAAGTGTTTAGCACTTCATATGCAGCCAAAATGGCTGAGTACTTATCACTGACTGGGCAGCGCCCAGCGCCGCACGTGCACCTCACGTGGACACCACAAAAAGTGCTTAGCACTTCATGATTAGTCACAATGACTAAAATGTTCAACACTCATTGGGCAGCGCTTATGACTGACATACATGTGAGCGCCAGAACTCAAATAAGTACTTAGCACTTTTACATAAAAGTAAAAGCGGGTGGAAAAACAAAGCCCAAATAAGTGCTCGGCACTTTTGAAACAAAAAAGACTAAGCAGACTAAGCCCAAATTAGCTAAGTCTCTGAAGTTTTCTTGCAGCTGAGCCCAAATGCTCTTTTCCTGGATTTTAAGTAAAAATGATCTTAAAATGTTAAGTTGATCTTAATTTCAAAAAAGACAAACGTATTCTTAGCAAAAATAAATTGAGCCCAAATGCCCACTTATATATTTAAGTTGATCTTAATCTCAAACTGTCACGTCCCGCTTCCCAATATACGGCGAAGGGGACGCGACGAGGCCCGCTACGTATATACTCAGAAGTACATACGCTAAGCGTATCTAAGCAATATAAAATAAATACACAAGAGACAAGATACAAAAGGAACAACAACTTTTATTTATTAACATTCTTTTGTACAATACATGAAAAGGAAATACAACTGAAATAAAATGATGCCTAAACAGTGGCATAACAGGAAATGAAAAATACAGAAAGGAAAAGTATACAATGAAACTAAAGTGCAGGGTCTTCGGCAAACTGCTCCAAGTCTTCTGCAGATGGCTCGATCTCCGCCGGGTCCAAACCACCTGACGACATTCAAAGAAGAAAGAAATAGAATGTCGTCAGCGAACACGTCGCTCGGTAAGTCCCAAAGATAAGGGAGAAATAGACAGAGAGTAAGAGAGAGAGAGAGAGTAGCTTTTAATGTTGTATTATAATATTGTAATGTTGTATTAACGCTGTTGTTTATTGCCTGGTACAGAAGATGCCAGTGTATACGAGGGGAGTCCCACTTACACAGGGGACCTTGGTAACCTGTAATACAAGGCTCCGTCGATAATACCACTGAACAACGGCATGGATGTAATTATGTCTTAAGTGACCACCTCGTGCCACCTTTAACATATTCCGTACCAGTCTACCCCTTAAACCCCGCAATGTTTTGATTGTATTGTATTGTATTGTAAACTGAATTAATTGTATAATTGATTGACTGACCGAAACCATGATATCAGTAAACGGAGGTGACTAAATAATCATGTAAATGGAATAACTGTTGAATCATGTAAATGGAATGTATATCCATGGTTCGGTTCAGTTAAGTTGTATAGATTGATAATTGGGTTCATAGATTCATGTGTTCATATTGAAGTGGAATATTGTAGATTGTAGATTTACTTGAATCGTATCCAAGTCAGAATGATCAGACTCAAACCCGAGTCAGACAGTTAGAAGTGTAAATCGAAGTCCTATAATTGCTAGGGTCCTTAGGGTAATTTATAAAACTTGAGGGTTTTTTTTATGTAAAAATACTTTTATATACTTTTCAAAATACATCTCAAGTATTTATTGTTCGTCTTTAGAGTTGTAATGAGGGTGGATTTTATGCTGTGACATTTCTAGTGAAAATATCCTAGTTTTATAAATAAGGGTATTTATCTATAATATTGCTTATTTGAAGTTCATGGTATTTTAGTGTAAAATTTATTCTTGTGATTTTTAGGAAAAGGTGAAAAATTTATATTATAATAAAATAGATATTTAAGTGATAAATATACATATGTTTATACAAAAAATAATTTTAATAAATATTTTATATTCCAAAAATCTCATTTTCTTAAGATGTCGTATTTTAAACCTTTCGAGACCGAATGCTCCTTGCGGAGGTCTGAATCTCGCACTACTAGCCCGAGGGTGCGCGATAAACCGCACGATCCCGAACGGTTTTCCCAATGATGGGTTGTAGCGGCGGTTTGCAAAGATTGTAAAATACTATTCCTTTAGAAAACGGTTTTATAAAGTAAAAGGTATTTATTTGCAAAGTGTAATTTTCCGTATTTTAGGTTCTAGGATTTCCTAAGCCAACTAGTCTAGTTCTAAATAGTCTAAACGATAAGTCGTTAGAAGCCTCAAATCGGCTCTTCACCGCCAATTATGGCCAGGTAAGTACAAGTGAGGAAGGAGGGATCCGCTCACGAATCGTGAGACGGGCCTTTTAAAGTTACCTAACCTCACTTGCCTAGCCTAGACACCATAAAGTCAGGTTTAGATAAACGATCGATGTCCACAACTTATCGTGTTTTCCTAATAAGAGGTATTTATTTAAAAGTGTGTCAAAGCTAAAACTTCTAGAAATGATTTTATTAAGAATATGGTATTTAAATGAAAGTTTCGTTTTATCGTATTCTAAATTTTGATGATATCGTTTTAGGGTTGTATTTATGTGTGTGTGGAGGTAGGTCATTACCTCGTGCTCTACTTGTAAATGTATAGCAAAATTAAGGGGTTAAATGTGAAATCGAAATATGATGGTATTAAAATGAAAATACGATAAATTGGAAAGGTTATCATTTCATGTGAGAAAACTTGTTCAAATTGATTTTTAAAAGTTTAATAATCAAGATAAAGATGTTTAGGCATGCATGTATTGGTTAGAAGTGAAATTTTATAAAAAACCGAGTCGGAAATCGGATTTGTTTCGATTCTGTCGGGTTTCGTAATTTCGTATTTTAAAGAAATAGAAAGGGGGATAGAATGGGACTTACGGGTTTCGATCTATACTAAGGAGTGTAGGGGAACTAAGGGAGTTGCCGAGACGTTGCTTCGTCGCCGGTTGTTTCTAAAAACGTCCCGGAATTTCCGCCGAAATTTCGTCGGAGCTTCGCCGCGAACTTGATTTCAAAGTACACCCTTCTTGGAAAACTTTTGAGAGAGTGGCTCAAGATTTTGGGGGTGAGAGGGTAGTGTGTAGGGTTGGTATTTACAGGGTTAGGCTAGGGTTAGGATAGATGAAAAGTTAAAAATAAAAATGTGATAAAATATAATAAAAATGTATTAAAAGTGGAGTAAATGGAGTTTTTAAAGAGCTCTGGAAGTGGTCTGAGGCTAAAATTTTGCAGGTGCATAGGGAATATGAAAAGACACAACTTTCATGTTGTGGCCGTCGCCGGAATCGGCCGACTCGGGGGTGACTCTGCCGTGACTCGGTCGGAGCACTGAGTCGGCCGAGTCGAGGCCGAGTTGGCCGATTCCCGGCCGAGTCCGGCGGCCAGGATCTCCCCCGACGGTTCATCTAACTCCTACAAGTGTTACATCTTTGGGTGTAGTGGGGGTTTTGTGAGATATGCACGTGTAAACTCTTGGTATTCTAAAGGTTTTAAAAAAATCAATATTAAAAATAATGTGGGGTATGAGATTTGAACTCTGGTGGCTTAGTTCAGCAGTGCAAGGTATTTCCAATGAGCCACAAGCTCCTTGTAATTATGGAGTTATTTAATTATTTAAAATGATAGCAGCAAGAGTAAATACTTCAGGTATACATTAAATTTAAAGTAATTTCTTATACACTAAAAATAGAGTTATTACATTCTTGTAACTTGTAATTAAAAACAAAATAATTACTTATATCTTGTGCTCAGGCTAAAATATCCCTTTATGGATTTTGAAAAAAAATTAAAATTTTGTGTAGAAAAGTGTATAGGAAAATTATGGTTGTTACACAAACTAGATTAACGGTCCTTAAATAAAACAAAGATATTTTTGAAGTGTAGGAATATACAACCTAAGTTCAAAACTCCGTCAAGTAAATCCTTGACCCAAACCCAAATCTCAAATATACGGATTTGGACTAATCCGCGCCCTACGGGCGACGACATAAATTAGTTTCCGTATACAATCCACGGGCAACCAAAATAAACAAAAATACACACGACATGAAGTGAACTGCTGGAGCAAGAGAAAGTGGTTATCGCAATGTGATAACATAATTAATTGCAGGGGCTTGCACCTGCAGGAAAGAGCATCCGCACAATAAAAAACCCCTCATAAAATGAGGGGGTGTCTGATAAAGTCTGCTAAAACGGTCGTGTCTGTCCAAACCTCCGATATATGATGCCATAAATCAACTTGGTAACTTCGGAGAGGTGGATGGATAAGTCCAAATAGCATCTGACCCCAAATTCAGTCAAGACGATCCATCCCAGTTCGTCTCTGTTTTCGGCGGTGAACAACGGGCTGAATTCAAAGCTGCTTAATGTATTCGGCATTCTCCCGTTGCTAGGGCAGCTTGGATATCAGGGTCTAATCCTTGCTGGAAGCGCCTGACTCCGATTTTTGCAGTAAGAATTGGATAGGCAGCGAATCTGCCGAGTATGCTGAATTCGGCATCGTACTCGTTCTCCGACTTATCCTACATGGATCCTTGTTGCAGGTGTATGAATTACTGTTCCATCTCGAAATGTGCGGTTTCCGGAAAGTACTTGGCGTCAAAGAGATCACGGAAAGTCTTCCACTCGATTGGCTGCTCAAGACGGCTCTCCTCGGCCTTCCACCAGACTCTGACATTGTCAGCAAGCTGGAGTTTTGCTATTCTGACCTAAACCACTTCTGGAACTTGGGCTGCAGCTAATTCGTCTTCTATGTTCTGAGTCCATTCCTCGGATTTAAGCGGTTTCTCTTTCATTAAAAAGTTCTTCGGGTGTAATACTCGAAATTGTTTCACTCCCGGTGCTTCTGCCTTAGAGTGGATGAAACTCTGTTGAAGGAGAGTAGTCTGTTCCTACAAAATCGTACTTTGAGCCTGCTGACTTTTAAGTAGGCTTTTGATAGCCTCCAGAAATATCGTCTGTTTTGTCAGTGGAGCGGTTACAGTAGGGGGATGTGGTGAAGCAGTAAGGATAGATGGTGGCGGTGTACTTTCGTTGACGTTGGTGCTAGAGTTGTTGGAAAAATCCATCACCTTAGATAGAGAAGAAAAATTAGGATAGATTCAACGGAAATTGAAATGTAAGAAATGTAAAGTTATTGAATTTCAGTCTCCACAGTATCTGATGAATATTCTAAGAAACAAAAGTGGGTGGAATATCCATCAGCGAAATTTCGCTCGGTAAGTGTCACGCACCGCTTCTCGGTATACGGCGAAGGGGACGCGACTGGCCGCTACGTATTTACTCTGAAGCAAATACGCTAAGCGTATCTAAGCAATATAAAAGAAATGTACACAAGAGACAAAAGATATAATAAAACAACAACTTTATTTATTCACATTCTTTTGTACAATGCATGGAAAAGTAAATACATCTGAATGAAATCAATGCCTAAACAGTGGCATAACAGAAATGAAAAGTACTGAAATAAAATGTGTATAAGTGTAGCTACAGCTCGGGATCTTCAATAAACTGGTCCAAGTCTTTAGTGCTAGGCTCGATCTTTAGAAGGTCCGAAACACCTGACGACATTTAAAGAAGAAAAAAAGAGAATGTCGTCAGCGAACAAATCGCTCGGTAAGTCCCAAAGATAAGGGAGAAATAGAATAGACAGAGAGTAAGAGAGAGAGAGAGAGCGTAGGTTTTAAAGTTGTCTTATATTGTTATAATGTTTTATTTAGTATTAACGCTGTTGTTTGTAACTTGGTACAGAAAGATGCTAGTGTATACGAGAGGAGTCTCTATATGCCAGAGACTAGAGGCAAATGGAATTACAAGGCTCCGTTATACAACCCGGAACAACGGCAATTGGATTCAGGTTAGGTGTCTTAATCTTGCAGTCTCGTGCCACTTTTAACACCTTCCGTACCAATCTACCCCTTAAACCCCGCGATGTCTTGTTTGTCTTGTTTATATTGTATTGTATTGTAACTTGTAATTGAATTGTAATATTGATTGTATATTTGGATGACTTGCCGAAACCATGATATCAGTAAAATAGATGTGCTGGAGAATCATGGATGTAACTGGAGAATCATGTAAATGGAAGTATATCCATGGTTCGGTTCAGTCAATACAGATTGAATAGATTGAATATATGGATTCATGGATTCATGTTGAATTGTAGATTGTAGATTGTACTTGAATCATATTCAAGTCAGATTATTTAATGAGACTCAGTCTGAGTTAGAACAATTAGAAAAGAAATTGAAGTCCTGATTGTTTTGATGTTATCGGTAACCGCTGCACATGGGCTGCAGAATTTGTGTCTTTTTCAAAAACGATTAACGTATTGATAACACCGTTGTTAAGTTGTCTACCTTAACTAGGCAAGCACCCACTTCTCTGGTTTCCTGAGGCTCAATAGATTGGTCCCGCTTAAACCTATATTTACTAGGGTTCTTAGGGTAATTTATAGAACTTGAGGGGGTTTTATATAAAAATAGTTATGTATAATTTTCAAAATACACCCCAAGTGTTTATTTATCGTCTTTTGAGTTGTAATAAATGTAGATTTTATATTTGTGACATTTTTAGTGAGAATAACCTATTTTTCATAATACATGGTATTTAATTGTAATATTGAACTTGTATGGATTTCATGGTATTTTAATGTAAAGTGATCCTTTGTGTTTTTAGGAAAAAGTTGGAATTTTTATATTATCACAAAATAGATATTTTAATGGTACATATATACATATTTATATAAAAATAATTTTAATGTATATTATATTTCTAGAAATCTCATTTTCTTAAGATATTTGTATTTTAAATCTTTTGAGACCGAATGCTCCTTGCGGAGGTCTGCATCTCGCACTACTAAGCCCAGAGATGTGCGATAATCCGCACCATCCCAGTCGGGTTCCCCAAAATGGGTTGTAGCGGCGCTTTGCAAAGATTTGTAAAATACTTAATCTTTTTAGAAAACGGTTTTATTAGTAAATGGTATTTATTTGAAAGGTTTCGTTTTCCCGTATTCTAGGTACCTGAAAGTATTGTGCTATATTGCATATGAGTGTTGTGAGGAGGTAGGTCATTACCTCGTGCTCTACTTAAAGGTATAGCAAGTTTGTGATGTTTAAATGTCGAAATGAAACTATATGGTATTTTAGTGAAAAAGTACGGTAAAAGTTACAAAATGAATTAGATTGTCGTGAAATTTGATCAACATATTTATTAATGTTTAATAGTCAACATGTAAGAGTTTTGTGTGAATGTATTTAAGAAAATGTTGGATTTTTAGAAAGAATCGAATCGGAAATCTGTTTAACTCCGATTCCGTCGGGTTTTGAAATTTCGTATTTTTAGAACAAGATTAGAAAAGTGGGAGGGGGCTTACATGTTTAGCTTAAAGAGGAGAAGGATAGGGATCGGGAGGAGGCGCCGGTGCGTCGTCTCATCGCCGGGATCTCCTAGGGTTGTTGCCGGAAAATTCACCGGAGCTTCGCCTCTTTGTTCACTTCAAATGCACACTTGGGTTTCTAGGAATTTCTTAAGAGTTTGCTCAGAATTTTGGAGTGAGGGGGTAGAATTTAGGAGTTGTATTTATAGGGTTAGGCTAGGGTTAGAGTAGATGAAAAGTTTAATTAAAAAAAATGTAATAAAATAGAGTAATTAAGGTTTTAAGAAGGCTCTGTTACTGGTCTAGGTATTTACAGTGTGCAGGTGTACAGAGAATCCCAAAAGACACACTTCTCTTGTTGGTGACTCGCTGGAATCGGCTACTCCGGCCGGCGGCGGCCCAAGTCGGCCGGTCCGCCGGCCGAGTTGGCCGATCCCGGCCGAGTCCGGTGGTCGGAAGGTGCCCCGTTGGTTGGTGATCCTTCTGGCACAGTTAAGTTTTCTAGGGTAGTGGGGGTTTTGTGAGATATGCACGTGTGAACTGTTGATATTCTAAAATTTCAAAATAAAACAATATTAAAAATAATGTGGGGTATGGGATTTGAACTCTGGTGGCTTGGTTCAGCAGTACAGGGTAATACCAATGAACTACAAGCTCTTTCTTGCTATTAAAAAGCAAAACAAACTTATAACTTGTGCTCAAGCAAAAGTACCCCTTTCTGTATTTTTGAAAAAATTTTGTACAGAAAGTTGTACAGAAAGTTTAGGGCTGTTACAGTAAGTCCCTAAGAAAAAGGGTGTGAAGTATAAAAGTATAATGACAAAGAAAAATGGATATCATGAAATAATGGACTATGAGATATGGTGTTTAATGTAAGCATGGCAATTCTATTTAACATGCAGTTCTATATATCATGACAAAGCAACATGAGTATAGTATAGCATGACCGTATAGTGTAGGTGTGGTGAATATGAAGTGCATGTAAGTGTCCTAAAAGGTCTCTACATGGGTAAACTAATTTAATATAAGTTCAAGGGTGAATGTTCAAGGGTGAATGCCAACCAATCTCAAGAGTGTTCTTGAACCCGACAGGCTGTAATACAGGGGTAAGAAACCACGGGCCCGAATCAAGTGTTAGTAATAAGATTTCAACTTAGTGTCAAAATATTCCAAACTCAACAGACTATAATACAGGAGTACGGAAACACGGGCCCTCATGATAGCTTGCTTGTGTTAGTAGATATAGATTCATGATCTAAGAAGACTCCTGAGATTTCGTTAGATTCACACTTGAACTACCCCAACACCCTGTGTACTCTAGGTTGTTTACATTGTATTTATATTGTTTGCATTTCTCGAGGGGGTTTGGTGAAAAATATTTTAATATGGTTTAAAAATAAACCTTGAGAATAATTTATAACATTTAGAGTTTTTATGAACACGTATTTTAATTATTGGGGTGTTTTAGTGATAAAAACCTAGATTTAAAAAATTTATGGTATTTTTTATGAAAACTAGCTCTTTTGAAAATTTGATGGTTTTTTTTATTAAAAACTCTAATATTTCATTTAAAAATATATTTTCATAATATGTTTTTATTGAAAATACGGATTCAAAGATTGTATATAGTTTTATATAAAATTTTCAAAGATTGTTTTGTTTAGAAAAGATCGTATTTCTTAAAATCCGTATTTTTATTTCCTTTCGTGATCGAATTCTCCGTGAGGAGCTCTGTATCTCACTCTACTATCTTAAGAACGTGCTATAATCCACACCATCCGTAAATGGGTTCTCCTAAAAGGGTTATAAAGGCGCAATTGCAAAGGATTTAAAAATAGTGATAAAACATTTTATAAAAGTGATTGTATTTTAATGTAAATTGTTTTTTTAAATAAAACTTAACTAAATCATCGTGCTATGAAACCATAGTATTGTGAATGTGGTAGGTCGTTACCCTGTGAATTTTCTATAGGTATATATTCTAGATATCGATAAAAGGGTAGTTTTTAAAGTTCATGGTATTTATTCGTTATTTGTAATCTAACAGTTATTCAATATAATAAACATCATATAAGAAATTGTGAGACATGGATAGAGTTGTAAATTCGTATTCTCTTGACATCATGGTATGAAATTTATGATGAACATGTCGAATTATAATGAATATATTATTTTTTTATTTAAACCTATTTATAATACCGTATTTTTTCATGTCGATATATGAGAAGAAATAAAAAGAGAAAGAAGTAGAGGAGGAGTTAGCGTAGTTACAGGTGATGCGGAGTGGCGATATATAAAAGTAGAAATGAGTATACAAGAGGGAAAGAAAAGAGGATGAGAGGACTTACGGTTGCGCGATCGTACTAGAACGAGAAGAAAGAGTGGAGGCCTCGGTTTACTGAACGAGACCGTGAATACGAATAGAGGGTGAGCTCGATCTAAAGATGTCATTTGAGCGAGTTGTGGAGGTACGGAGCGCGAAGAAAGATCTTGAGAGAACGACGATGCGAAAGGGAAGAAACGTGCTCGAATCCTTAGAGGAACTTGAGTGCTTGAGAATTTTGAGAGAGAAAATTGATTTGAGAGAGTGGTATGCCTAATGGAAGAGTTAGGACTGGTCTAGGTATTTATAGGAGAAAAATGAAGGTGTGTGAATTTAAAGAATTGAATTAAAAGGATTGAAATAGTGTTAATGGGGGAAATTGAAGAGTCTCTGGTTAAAATTAAAGAAATCAGACAAGAAAATAGAGTAGAGGCTGAAGGGGTGCACATGTAAAAAATGGAGGAGTTTGGGGCTATTCTACCCGCCGGTAAAGGTTTTTGAGCGAAAACCGGCGGTAAAAAATGAGTCAATTACTTTGTGGTTCGTGTAATGCCTTTATTTCTTGTTTTTATTGTTTGATTTATTTGCAACTCTTCGTTTCTTCGTGTAACACACGTGCAACTCTTAGGCTTCTGAAAAAATTAAAAAGAAAAAATTAAAAATAATTGGAACTTGCAGGCTATGGGACAGTAATGGAAATGCTTAACCAGTGAGCTATAAGGAGTTTCTTGTATATAAGCTATCAAAAATAACTTATAACTCAAAAGCAGAACAGAAATACACTGTTTTATTAATATTGGATTAATAAAAGTGTATAGGACTTTTAGGGTCGTTTCAGGGATGATCATACTACAACTATCAGAAAGAGCACAATAGAGTACGTATTCACGGTTGGGAGAATAATAATGAGTTGGGTTTTTCAATTGCGAAAAGTTGTGGCATTGTCAACTACGGAGGCTGAGTACATGGCCATCACAGAATCCAGAAAGGAGATGATATGGTTGTAAAGGTTACTTGAAGAATTGGAGAAGAAACAAGACTTCAATATCTTATGGAACGATTGCCAAAATGCGATACATTTGGCCAAGAATGCGGAATATCACTCTCGGACGAAACACATTAAGGTGTGATACTACTTCATACGCATAGTGTTGGAAGATGTGGAGTTGATACTGCAGAAAATAGCGGGAGAAAAGAATCCGGCGGATATATTCACCAAGATTGTAGACAGAGATAAGCTGGATTTCTGTTGCTGATTGGTGAACCACTCCATGAAAATCTGATGAGGAGAGAGTAGAACGGAGTTGTGTGAAGTATACCAACGTTTGGGAATCAAGGCAGAAGTATCTCCAAGTGGGAGATTGTTAAAATTATGGAGAAAATTCCTACAGATGTTTGCTGAAGAGAAGACAAGACGGCTGGATGTGCATGAGAGCCATGTTAGAACACCAGAGCAAAGGCAGACGTCTGAAGACCAGAAAAACAGACATCTGCAAAAGAACTAAGCTAAACAATATAGTGTTACCAGACGTCCGGGACAGATGTATGGAAAATCATGAAATCTGATCCAGAGCATTGGCAGACGTCTGGTGGCAAGAGTCCAGACGTCTGACCAAAGGAGATGGAGATTTATAGAGTCGAGGCGGACGTCTAACTTAGTGTAATTTAAATGTCTGTCGACGGTAAATCTTTGTGAATCTATATTTGGTAAATTCAGGTTTATCTCCTATTTTCAGCAGGATTAGGGTTTGCCTATATATAGAGACCTCTCATATGTATTATTTACTATCTAATTAAAAAGAAAAGAGAGACTACTGTATTGAGAGGGTGACGATTTAGATCTAGACAGATTTGAAAGAAATCTCCTAGGGTTGCTCGTGAATATATTTGATTCAAGATTATAGTAGAATTTACAGATTCCGCTCTGCCGGAGACTAGCCGTACGGTGAGTGAATCTCTTTAATAAATCTCTCGTCTTTCCTGATTCTATTTTCTTATTCTCGTATTTTATTATCGTTTTGTCTTTTCGGTGTTAATTGCATGGTGTGGTTGTATGATTTGGTTGCGTCGTAAGCATTGTTCTTTCGA
The DNA here is from genome assembly GCA_030015575.1 of Agapanthus africanus. Classification (NCBI taxonomy): domain Eukaryota; kingdom Viridiplantae; phylum Streptophyta; class Magnoliopsida; order Asparagales; family Amaryllidaceae; genus Agapanthus; species Agapanthus africanus. Next base: position 105,941,685 of record CM057338.1, on the reverse strand, counting down.
TCGACTTTCTCCTAACAAGATTTATCACAACAGATCACCAAACAGCAAAAAGATGCATAGCATCACATAAGTACACAAACAGAGTCTCATGTAATCCAAACATGTCAAGGATAAGCACCATAAATCCAAAAATGAAAACAGAGATGATGAGTGTCCGTGACGCCATTAATTAATTCCAATATCATCAGCATCATTTACCTATATTTTCAATGGGGTCATTTTAAGAAATTCACAGGATCTGTATTCAAGGTAAATCTTAAGATATAGGCTGCTATTCAATTGCCACCCAAAGAAAAAGGGGGGTTAAAACTTAACCATAAATAGCACAGCAATATAATAGCAAGTACATATTGCTGTTGTGATTACTATTTGAAATTTTACTGTGCTAAATACGAATTTATCTACGACGACAATATCAAACGGGCATAGCAGCAATACCATAATTAATGCAGATTCAAATCATCTCTCTCTCTCTCTCTCTCTCTCTCTCTCTCCATTATTCATTCATTAATAGTAAAAATCATACAGGAACCAATTAAAGTTGAAATCAAGAATCCACGCCGTCAAATCGAGGGCAATACTAGAGCAGTGCTATACAAAAGAAACTGCCTACACTCATCAGCAACTTACAAAGCTACTAAAATCTGCACATAGTTTTGTTGGACAACTCTTCCTTGTTATCTTTACGGCAATTTGTCATCCAAAAACTAGAAACAAAACCTTAGGCGTAATTGATACGCAAGAGGAGAGAAAACTCGAAACTACGTAGCAAAAAAAAATTAATGCAAGATAAAACAGTAAACTTTAATGTGAAATTGAACCTGATTTTCTTTCTGCATCCAGTACGCAATTAATGCTTCCCAGTGTTGTCTCAGTATGGTTCCCCGATTTCATTAAGAATCTGCGATTTTTGCTCCAGGGCAGCATCGAGCCACGGGCAAAGTAATTCTCCTTTAGACGATTACGCAATTTTCTCTTCTTCTTTTGAATTTTATCTTTCATGTCATTTATCATGGCAACTAACTTGTAGAGTGTATTTCATTAGATTTTTAGCGTGACAAACAAACAACCTTAAATTTATTCTTCCAGGGTTATAATTTGTTTATTCATTCATTTATTTTGAGAAAACCGATATATAGAGTTTGAAAAGCTCTAGGGGCAGTAAAACATTTTATTAATATTATGAAGTGAGAATACAATTTTATGTGGCTCCGGTATAAATTTTCAAGAAATTTTACGACTCAACTACATGGTTCTTTTGAGACAACCATCGCGTTTTAGTTATTAATGATTCTCCCTGCAGGGCTACTCCATATTCATGTATCCTGAACCTGGTATTTGGTCAAACTCTTTTTGCGATTTTATGGGAGAATCGATAAAATCTACAACAACAACAGGTCTTTTTCTTAAATTTTTGGGGTTGGTTATATGAATCATTCTTTTCCTTTTGCTCTATTAAGGGTTATTTTCTATGTCAAATTAATAATTAACATATATTTCTTAATAGCCTCTGGATGTTTGTTTAGCTCAGAATTAAGAAAACCTAATAAACCCAATATTTATACTACAAAATTGAATAATCTTACTAGCTAAAGTTGGCAATCATGATTTATTATATATTAAAACCATATATAGCATTGGATTCTGGAATAACAATTATGTTATGGTACCATCTCCAACTGCATAAATATGGATTTGTTGGTACTAAGGCACAAATTTTATCAATAATACCAAGATGTTGACTATATGTATATAACTTGTGCGCATTAATAATTTGAAATTGGTCACATTAATTTGTAATTATCACAAATTCACAATGCATGCAGAGACGAACTATATATACCATATATAATAATATTGGGAAAATGGAGTAGTTTAATTCACAACCAAATTAATAAGAGATGAGAATGAGACTTGTATGAATTAATGTTTCAATTAATTACAAATCAATGTGATCATTCCCTCTTTGCTAGAACAAATTAATCTCCTCTTGCTCTGATGATCTACATCAAAGTTTAATTAAATAGGCTCAATGTTGTTGTTTGCTCTGATGATTTACATCAAAGTTTAATTAAATAGGTTTAGTAAAGATCATCTCCACTTCTTTACGTATTAAAACCGGGGTTTTCTATATATACCCTCATGCATTCTTTTAGATCTATATATAACCCGGTTCTAATTTTTGCATTTGTATATACCCCTCAAATCTTATAATATGTTTCAGATTGCCCCTTTACCCCGAGAGTGGATGCACACAAAACAGACGTTAGTTTAGTTAATGCAAAACCTATTACAGTTATCTTAATATTTTAATTTAACCTTTTATTCTTATTGCCGAACACTTTAGTTTATCTTTAATTAACCAATCTTAATTTTCAAGTTACCACTCAAACTTTCATAATTATGGTTGTATTTCAGGGAACTAAATATGATATAGTGAAATAGATGATAAATGTGTATTAACTAAACAATTTAATGAAGTTTGAAAACAATATTTTTCTTGTATATAACTACTGAAAGATGATTTGAAGAAATTGAAAACTTTAGATTTAGAATTAATATGCATTTTCTATTTTTTTCTTATACTAAATAGATTAAGTATTGCAGCTCAAAAGGGTGAAATTTTAGGCAAATAACAATGAAAATGTGTTCCTTATAACAACTTTAAAGATTCCAATAAGATACATACAAATACAAAGCTTAAAGAAAGGTATATATAAAAACAGAAGATTGCAGGGGCACATACAAAAGAACCGTAAGCCAGTTATATATTGTTCTAGCTCTCCAAGATATATACTGGGACCGATTAGTATGTATAGTATGTGGACTGGAAGATTATCCGGAATCTACACATTCTTGAAAATATGATGCTCATGCATATAATTCCATAGAATGTTATATTAACGTGATTGGAACCTTTTAATTTAACCATTTCAGCTAATATAACGGACAACAACAAACAATGTTGGTTCCATCTCTTCTTCCATGGCCTTTTTCCTTTCAGGACTAATTGTAGAGGGGACTACAATAAAATATTAATCGACAATGGAGGGTGACGACAACCATGGAGGGTGACGACAACCGATGACCAGCCGTCACTGGTGGGAAGGGCTTGACACAATGTTAGGATGGAGGGTGACCGTCGATGGTGTTTGGCGAGGAAAGATGACGGCGGGTGATGAGCGGCGCCACTGGTCACCTAGCAAACGGCCGATATTGGTGGAGGGGGGAGGTCAACGGTGATGAGGAACAGTGACGGCCGACCACAGGACTGTAAGTCGATGCCACGCACCCCGTAGGTTCGCGGGGAGGCGGAATGTGTAAAAAACGATAATTGTTTGCTTCGTAACATCGACTAAAAACCAAGATCGGAACTAAACCTTTAACTAACTACAAGACTATGAGGTTTTAACTACAAGTGAAAAAGTTATACTTCAAGTAACCGGTTCTTCTTGTGCTTGCTTTCCTCCTCTCCTGCACGAGCTTTTTGGAGTAGTACGGATGGCGCCTCCTCGTCGGCCTTCTTGAATTGAAGATGATCCATTCGAGAGTTTGTATATCGAGCTCCTACCTCAATACCGAAGTAATTAGGACACCTAGTTCGCTACACAAGATGCCCTGGATGATGAGAGAATGTTGATGGATTGGTAAGTCTCATTTTAGTTTTATAATTCTCCACACACGAGACTAGAAAAGCTTAGAGGAAGAAGAAGAACTATATGAAGAAAGGCTAGTGAAAACTTAGCATAAGAATGAGAATGAACTCCTTGGTGTAAACTGAACTCTCTCCCCTTTTTCATAGAATTAACCTATTTCCAAAATGAGAAAGGTTCAATAATCACCTTAGTGACTCATGGGATGAAAATGCACCAAGTGTCACTAAGAGTCATGCTTAAAATAATGCATAATTCCACTTCATTTCCTCCACCTCATAAATCAATAACCATTTAATATAAAATGATAAATAGATAATATAAGGATTAATCTTCTAGAAACATTTTTAGTAAATTACAAAAATGCCCCTCTAGTGTACATACATACCCGTATCCGTATTCTGAAAAATACGAATACAAAAGAGATGAAAATAATCTATCAGTACAATACTAGGATCCGGCTTAAACCAAAACCCATTAGTATTATCTGTCCGAATCATCATGCGTGCACAAGTACACGCACGTAATCGAACCCTGTCGTAAAACCATACGACCTCTATATCTTTTGCCCGATGCAGGGAAACCCTCTGTGTGGGACTCTCAAGACTCGACACTACGCCAGTAGTGGGTTTAACCACAGACCGCAAGTGGTACTATCTGCACGTAACGGCCCCCAGGTATATGTCGATAAGAAGGCCGAAGAGAATAACTTATCCGAGCTCCTACTGAGCCTGTCTGTGACAATCTCTGTACAGTCCGGTCTGTTCTTCTAAGAGTATCACATATCGGGCCTAAGGGACGGTAGCTGTCAGACCCCTAATAGCGCAGTAAGTCATGCCGGGGTAAAGCCCAAAACACCCTGAAAAACTACTGGAGTACCTACCAGTAAATCTCACTTGCCCTGGCCAGGGACTTGTGTAATGGCTTTCCGAACACTGCGCGATATTGACCCCCAATACCGGGAGAGACGAATCATATCTAACCGCCACTGCCTCCAATTGCTTCGGGACTGCACCCAATTACTACCTATTTGCACGACTCAATAGAGCCGTGATAGGATAGCAGTGGGAACACACTCGAGGCGAAGCAGCAGTGTCAAGTCAACGGACTATGCTGCACTCTTATCACGTGGGAACTGCTACCTGACGATAGGTATATTACCGACCAACAGTTCCCATGAGTCCATCCAATGTAACTCATAACCTAATGAGCACCTACATACTATCTCCAGTACGACGTACTAATGGCTGTGGGTCAGACCATCTCCCATGCTGGGATGAGAAGCGTATACACTAGTCTACCCTGGAGTATCGATGCCTTGTCTCGATAATTCTACGACTAGGGACCAGAATAAGGATGTGGTTATAGACTACTCAGCCCCCACTAGTGTGACTGCCATCACAACGCTGGCAGTCAAGCAAAAGATCCTAAGGGCTTTATCAATATGTATTAGCGATACATAAATAAAAACATATACACATATTTAGATAGAAAAAAACCAAGTAGCATGCTACTATATTGAGCAAGACTGTCATAAAACCTGTGTATATCCCAAGCTTCCAAAATTTAATATACAAACTAGTACTATACAATAATGGCCTCTAGGACATATATCACTAAGAAAGACGGCAATGGCAGCTGGCACTAGGTGGTGGCGGGCGGTGTCCGACAACAATGACCGATGAGCGGGCGGGCGGTAATAAAGGGTGACGGTCGATGGTACTGTCAAGAAAGGACGAGCAGCGACGTCAGTTATCGAATGGTCATGATGGAGTGTGACAACCAGCGACTACATATGCTGTTGATGGAGAGAGGCGGTCATAGTCGGTTAGCAGCGATAGTGGCCGACGACGGTACGATGTTGACGTTGGGTAAGAGGCATTCGATGACGAGCGGTGACAATGTACAACAGTAGTCATAACTGTAGGGTTACTAGGCACACGCACAAGGGTCTATAAGGCATCAACCATGCCCGATTTAAAATTTAGCCGTGCCGAACAACCCTAAACCAGGATCTTAGACTAGAGATTAGGCGAAACAAAGCTTGTTAAACACTTTAACATCTAAGAGTTTGGGATTACAACCTTTGTAGTCCGGTCCTTCACTTCATAAGCTCCGTGTTGTGGTCCCTTCGCTGCGATCATCAGGTTCCGGACTCTCGAGAGGCTCCACGAAGAGAAAGATGTAAGCTTGCTTCCGATCTTCGATAACAAAGATGATCTACCTTGAAGTTTCATTAACACAAGCTCTCACTCACTAAATGAAGTGAACACCCTAATCTAAATGGTTATGATAGATTAGGATGATGAAGTAGGATTTTAGCTCTTATTTGTTTTCTATTTCTCACTCATTTTCATCACCTTTGAAAAAGCTAGTAAGCTTTTCCATCAAAGAAAGAAGAAGGAAGAAGAAGAACAATAGTAATCATTTTGTGATGAATAATGAAAGTAATGATAAGATTAGAAATGCAACCATGGTTCAAGTAACCTTTATAGAGATTTAACTAAGGTTAAAGGTTTGTTTGGGTTAAACAAATATCTTGCAAAATATCAAAACAAATATCTTTGCACAAAACAAAACAAAACCTTCTAGAAAAGATTAACCCAAATCAAACCCTAACCATGTTTAATCTTCACTAAACATGTTGCATTAATAACCCTAACATGTTACAATATTATATATCACATATACAATATTTATTGTAACAAAATAAAATAATACAATTAACATATATCGCATATATATCAATGTATTACCCGAGTGAGAAAAAGAATCTTTTAGTGAGCTTATATTAGTTAATGTAATTTAATATATCAAATATGTAATTATACATTAAATTATCGGATCAACACTTGATAGTAATGGCCTCTAGGGCATACATATAACTAACATGTCGAGCAAGAAAGTCCTCCCTATATATTAGTTAATGCAACCAGATAGCATACTATCATGTCGAGCAAGAAAGTCCCCCCTATATATGTCCAAGCATCCACTACAATATACATCGTATGTATAGTAATGGCCTCTAGGGCATACATATAACTAACAATAACATATCTGTGTTAAGCGGGAATATTTAGATGTAATATAAGGATAGACATCTATTTGGATGTGAACATGATGTCTGTGATTTGAGGCAATCTGATGATGCCGGAGGTAATTCTACATTTTTAGGAATATTATTTGCGTCAAAGCATGGCTATTTCACATTAATTTATCTTATAGTAGTAACTATCAAAAGCCGACCATTAATTATTATGAGCATGGAAATTGCTTTCTACTGCATTTGTAAAAATTACATTACCGGGTGAGTATAAAAAGCGTGAAATTACATGGAATATTTGAGCGGTCCAAACCATCAAGCGAATTTTTCCTCTTGCTAATATTATCTCATTAATGATCTATGTCTAAGGGTGAAATTACATTACAGGGTGCATGTATAAAAAGCGTAAATTTAATTGGGTCAAAATATAGCGATGGAAACATTAACGAGTGATATATCTCTTGGCAATAGTCATATTAGCTACCAAAGAAATGCCAAGGAAACATTGCCTTGTATCTCTTTGGTAGCTAATGCGACTATTGCCGAGGGATATATCCCTCGGCAATATTTCCCTCGTTATGTTTAGGCCAATTAAATTTATGCTTTTTATGCTTTTCTTCCGTAATGTATTCTTTCACCCTTAGACATGAATCATTGCCGAGAGAATATTAGCAAGAGGGAAAATTCGCTTTGTAGTTTACACATTGCTGCTAGGGAGTTGATATATCTAAGCCAATTTTGAAGCAAATAAATTCATATATATAGTATGTCAAGGAATTTGAGGAAAAATAGAATTCTCTTATATTAAAAAAATACATAGAGCTTCTTTATATATAGGTGTTACTATATATCTACTCTTCCAATTTTCCCAATGTGGGACTAAAATCAAACATTCTTCCTCAAGTTGGAGTATATATATCGTCCATACCTCACTTATTACAAATAAATTGTTCTTACCACGAGCAAGTGGTTTAGTGAGTATATCGGCTAACTGATGACATGTGCGCACATGTTGTGTCTCAATCTCTGGAGACTCTTCCTCAGTTCAAATAACCTTATTTCGGACCACATGACAATCTATTTCGATATGTTTCGAGCGCTCATGAAACATTGGATGTGAAGCAATATGGATAGCATCCTGATTGTCGCAATATAACCTCATCAAGTTATATTGAACCACACCTAGTTCCTCTAGAAATCGTTTGACCCATACCATACATTGTTTCTTGCTTTTCTAAGTCACTAAGTTCCTAACTGCGAACACACAATACCCTGTAGTGGATCTTCTTGTTATCGGACACACTGTCCAGTCAGCATCAGAAAAACCCGCTATTCTGTTGTGTTCTCCATCAGTATACAGCAATCATTTTCCTGGAGAACTCTTCAGATATTGAAGAATCCTAATAGCTGCATCCTAATGGCTTGTGTGGGGGTGATTTCAGAAACTGACTCATAATACTAACTGGATATGAGATATCTGGTTGAGTGACAGTGAGATAGTTTAACTAACCAACCAACCTCCTATATCTCGCTGGATCATCTAGTAATATTTCCTGATCTGGTAACAACTAGGAATTTGGATTCATCGGTGTGTGACGAGGTGTGCAGTCCAATATTCTATTCTCATAAAGTATTTCCAGGACATATTTCCTCTGTGATTGGTGGATTCCTTCCTTAGATCGAGCTATCTCAATTCCTAAGACGTACTTAAGTCGGCTAAGATCTTTAGTTTGAAACTGCTTCTGAATATTGTTGGAGTAAAAAATTATACCCCATGATCGAGATCAACAAGTCAATAAGTCAAAATCAAGACCCAGAAAGTGGGTCTGAGTCCAAGTCCGAATCCAAGTCAAATGGGCCCAAGCCCGAACCCAAGTCCAAACAAGCGGGCTTAAGCCCTGGTTAAGTGGGCTCATGCCCAAGTCGAGCCCGAGGATGAAGTGACCCTCCCTCCCCATGCCAAAGGAATAATTATTAAGCAATAAATATGTTCGATATAATTTTCATGCATAAATGTAAAGTAGATGGGCAAAATATACCATTTTGTAAAGCCCAAGGGGCTATGTGTAAACTTGTAAGCCTATTTAAGGCAACATTATAATGAAATGAAACAATAATTCATTCCCCACAAAATTTCGTGGGTTCTGTGGCTCATTCTCCTTTCTCAAGGTTTTAAACTTTCATCTCTTTTCCGAATTAAATCAAGAATTGAACTCTTCTTTTCCCAAAATGAAATAGTTTTTCACCATAAAACTTCGAAGAGGAACTCAGATCTCTTATCAAATCTCTAAAAAGGAGATTTTTTAATCTCACCGTCTCATTTTCTCCAAGATCCACCAAAAAGATAGGAGGAAGAAAGAACCCATATCAAAAAAATCCAATTTAAGGAAGTCTAAGATTTGAAGAGAAAAAAAAGGGAGCTCTTTTCACCATCCAAGATCTAAGCCCTTTGGGAGTTTATTTCCAAATCAAATTTTGAGGAGCTCAACTCCAAGTCCAAGATTCAAATTCTCAAAGGAGTTTAACCCCAAATCCAGATCTTTTAGGAGTTTAACTCCGAATAAAAATCCTTCTTTCTTTAGGAGTTTAACTCCAAAACCCCTCGGGAGTTCAATTCCCAGTACAAGGGCTAAGCCCTTTTTTTCTGCTGGCGCCCAGCGGTTGCGTGCCAGGTGATTGTAAATGATTTTTGTTGTGTCGTTTGAGAAAATAGAATAGAAATCACAACCAAAAATTATTTGACCGCAATCAACTACGGTGTCGGATGTAGATTGTTAGTGAGTGCGGATCGTCCACAGGGACAGTGTAATCGTTCGTCTTTTGAATTAGATGAGTCGAAACTTTAAAGAAAACAAAACAAAACAATTCATGATTTATATTTGAAGTTCAAGAATTAGAAAATATAGATCTAATAACAAGAAAAAGATAGAATCAAGAATTGAGAGTTTGTAGATTTCCAATCCAAATGTCAAGAATCGAAATGAGGCTCGTAGAAATCGATCGGATCTATAGATGTGATGTAATCTTACAATTACGTATTCTTATCCTTCGATGAATTGATACTAGATCGATGATGATCGATCGAGAATTAGGGATTTCTTATGAATCTAGGGTTTCATCTTATCCCTTGTTCTTTCGTCGATATCATTCACATTCTAGCCTCTAGTAAATTCAAGAAACGATCGTAGATCCCTAATTTCGAGCAATCATATTCAAGAAAGCATCGCAACGAAACTAGGTCATCGATTCTTGAACTTGCTAGGGTTTACAAAGCTCGTAGGACATAAGAATCGTTTTAAGATTTGTTACATCATCATTCTATTGATCGTCTCGACTCCTTGACGAGCGGAGTTTTACTCAAACATCACAACAAGAACTACAATTACAAATTGAGATCGAATCATGATGCAAGAATTTAAAGAAAGCAAGATTAAAGAATTTCACCTTTTATTTATATCAACAATTTCATTACATTCGCTCAAGAACTACAAGAGGAGGAATTCGATCGTCGATTTGGCTTCGCTCGTCTCCTTGAGTCGCGGATCGGCTTGGATCACTTGCTCGATTGAAGATCGGCTCGGCTCCTAAAAGGTTGAAGGCTTCTTGCTTGATTTGGTACTCGGGATCTTGAATTTGGAATTGGATTTAGAATTTGGGGCTACAAGATGTGTCACTCAACTTGTAGATGGGGGGATAGATGAAGAATTGAACTAATGAACAACTTTTAACCTTAGATCTAGGCTCCCTTTTATAAGCTTTCATAACCCTAGATCTAGAATTCAAATTTCAAATTTCCCTCCAAAATGAATAACTTTTCCCTCCAAAATGAACAACTTTTCCCTCCAAAATGAACTACCTCATTTGAATTTGAATTTTCCCTCCAAAATGAACTACCTCATTTGAATTTTCCCTCCAAAATGAACCACCTCATTTGAATTTTCCCTCCAAAATGAGGTTGTTAGAAAGAATCTTCTAGAAGAAGTTTGTTGGAAGGAATATTCTAGAATGAGCTTGTTACAAGGAGCCTTCTAGAAGAAGGTTGTTATAAGGAGGCTTCTAGAAGAAGTTAGTTGGAGGGAGGCTTCTAGAATGAGGTTGTTACAAGGAGCCTTCTAGAAGAAGGTTGTTATAAGAAGGCTTCTAGAACTAGGTTGTTAGGCCGAGCCTTCTAGATGAAGCCACGTGGAGTTTCTGGAGAGTTCTGGAAGCTTTGCTGTTAGAAATAAGCACATGGGGAAAATCTGCTTCTCTGCTGACGTCATCATGCCACGGATCCGCGGCGGGAAGCGCCCATTGGCCTTGAATAAATTTCTAGAATTTTACTGCCAAATCACCAGACTTAGACTTGGTGTAATTTTGATCAGCACTTTTGACAATTTGGCTCGGTTTCTTCTGGATTTTCCTGCACAATTTCTCAAGACAAGTGTTGCGCAAATACAGAAATGATGCAATGCTATGAAATGCGGTTAATTTTCTTTAAAGTGTCGGTTTAAAAGTCTAACACATGAAATCTGATATTTTATGACTGATTTGCTAATATGTGAAATATGAGTACCGAACACTTCTAAATGAGTGCAAAAGATGGGGAAATTGCCGTGTTAAAAATACATTATTTTCGACTGATCAAATACCCCCAAACTTAATTTCGATCGTCTCGAGCGAATGTTTTATTAAAAAGAGAAGGAGAAAATAAAGAAAGAGAAAAACTAACTAGCACACTTTCGTAGGCAACACGATTGCACTGAGCACGTGCAACAAGCCTTTAAATCTCTAGGTGTCCCTAGTAGGAGGAGTGTTGTCTCCTGAGGGTTTTCAGCGGATTGCACCCACAAAATCCAATAAAAAAAGAAAGATCATGAATATTACATTTAAAGACAAGAATTGTAAAAGAAAAGCCTTGAAAATTAGGGTTTCCAACTAAGCTAGCTTTTCGGTTGTCATGAGCCCTATCTTAATGGTCATGAAAAGATGTCAGAAATCACGTCCTCCCTCAATAAAATATCGTCTTATTCTTCATTCCTATCTTTCTTCCAAACATCGATCATATCACCCTGCGTGTGTGTAAAGACATCCCTACACCCGGAGAATTCAATTCAAGCTATCATACTCTTGCCCATCAGCCTCAGTACTTTTTAATTAATGAATATTTAGATGAGATTGTTCACACACTTTCATGCGACCGTTAATACTTCTTGAGGTACTAACCGACCGATTACTCCTGTGCTTGCTTATTTGGTGTATTTTCCTCGTCTTGCACCACCTTAGGCATAGCAGTGACTCCCAGACCAGTTGGCCTTAGGGCACTAGGTGAAAAGGCACCCTCGCTATACATTTTTTTATTGCCCTCGGTGATAACAAAACCAGTGTTCATTTTTCTCACCACTTTATATTTTCTTCATTTTTTTTATTCACTTTTTTATTTCCTTCATACATCGGCTTTAAGACAAGAGCATTTCAAGGTATCCTCTACTATCCCGGGCTTCAAGACGTGTGTAAGTGCGAATAGCAGGGTATCAACGTTCAAAATGTTTGGCTTCCAGAATAGAAACTATTTTTCAGACTTATTTTTATCCTCAGATTAGTGACTTCCTTCATCTTACTAACCCTTGGGACAACGGCTCATAACTACTTATTACTAGTTCGTATAAGAAAACTTCTAATTTTCTTAAATTTTTCTAATCTCATGGATGTAATTTTTCACTATCTAAACTTTTATTATCTTATTTATGTACAAAAATATTTTTATAGTTTTGAAAAAAAATTATGTACAAAAATATTTTTATAGTTTTGAAAAAAAATTTAAATTTTTTTTATAGGTTTTTGAAAATGTTTTGTGCTTATGCAAAGTATGATGCAAATGATGCGAAAATAAGCACAAACCTCCCCCAAACTTGTTTTCAACAGTGTCCTCACTGTTGCCATCTGCTATATCTCGAAAAATCTGTAAGCCTGGAAGGAATTATTAGTGGGGGCAAAATATATAAGTGAAGATCCTCCCCCAAACTTATTTTTGGCTCATCATTATGTAAAAATTTTCTTTTCAGGAGCCAGAAAATATACCCCCCCAAACTTGAGTTATGCAATGTTAATCTTTGAAAATCACATGAGGGGGTCAAAAATTAGTGGTCGATGCCAAGCTTTGCAAAGACCGAATGTTAACACCAACCATTCAAAATTTTTATCAATGCAGTGCTCAGGTTGGTGGAAGAAGAAGTGGGGAAAGGGGAAGTGGTGGAATAGAATGTGTGTGCGTCTCATTTTGGAGAGACGATGCAGTGAATGTGATGGATTACTCGCATTCTTTTTACAGTTCAGAAGAAGGGGTGGAGGTTCAATTTCATTTATTGGGAGAAGATTCATCTCAACACCCGTGTCATTCAAAAATGCGAGTTCATCAGCGAAGATTTCCTCAAAAGTTCTATCTATACCCCGATGAATAATGTCATCACAAAGTGCGGGGTGATCTTCAGACTCTAAAAACAGTTCATAATCCGTGTTAATTGTTGACCCGGACATCTCGGTGGAAGAGTCCGTATGTGTATGATACATAGTTGGGACAAACAATAACATATGAAAAGTGTCAAGATCGGTATTAGGAGGATCATCAAATTTGCTGCTGTCGACATCCATTAAGTCAACAGAACAGACTTGAGCAGTAGGTTCGGAGGGTAAACTTCCCAATTTGTAAATGTTTAGCTCAATTGACCTATTCCCGAAAGATAGGGTCATAGAACCATTACGACAGTTGATGATAGCGTTGGAAGTGGCCAAAAAGGGGCGACCTAAAATCACCGGAATTTGATTCCGTGGGTTCGCTACAGGCTGTGTATCAAGTACAATAAAATCCACAGGGAATACAAATTCCCCGATTTTTATTAACACATCCTCCAGTTCACCCCTAGGTTTGGTGATTGATCGGTCAGCCATCTGGAGAGTTATGCTCGAGGGCTTTAACACTCCGATATCTAGTTGCTCATAAACCGAGTATGGAAGCAAGTTAACACTAGCGCCAAGGTCAAGTAGAGCACGGTTGATGTATTTCTCCCCAATAGAAATGGAAATAGTAGGACAGCCAGGGTCCTTACGTTTCCGTGGTAATTGTTGGGGAAAAGCCGTGTCTACAGTACTCGACATAAAGATTTTTTTAGGCACTTGAGTCTTCCTCTTCCTAGTGCACAAGTTCTTAAGAATTTTCGCATAGGACGGAACTTGTTGAATAGCATCTAGGAGAGGGATGTTGATGTTAACTTCCTTAAACATGTCCACAATCTTCTCCATTTGGGCATCATGTTTCTTGGGCCTCAACATATTTGGAAATGGAGCTCTATTAATAAGTGTTGGGTCAAACATTTGTGGAGAAGTTTGTGGGGGTGGAAAAGATGAGGTGGGTGGAGGGTTCGAGCCTTTGGGAAAACGGAGAATAGGCTCGGAAGAAGACGGTAAATTAGACGAAATAGGGTAAGAAGTAGAAGTGTGAGTGGAAGTGGAAGTTGAAGCCTGGGTGTTAATGATCAATTCATCATTATCAATTTTTTCACCCACATGATTGTCTAGCACTCTTCCAGATCTCAACGTGGTAAGAGCATCCACATTAGTGCAATGTGAAGGTCCAGGATCAGGTTGGGGTTGAGATGGAAGTTCCCCTTTTTCTCTAGCACTTATTTCGGCTGTTATTCGTTCAATTTGAGCTTCCATTGATTTGATATTCTCATTTTGAGTGAGAATGATCTTTATCATATTATCGATGGAAGATTGAAAACTTGCCGACTCTTGGATGGATTGTTTCATGAAAGTAACCAAGGTTTGTACCAGTGCAGAGATATTATCAGTACCGACCAATTGCAAAGAGTTTTCATGTAGTGCAAAAGTGTTGGCAGGATTTTGAAAATTTTGCGGTTGGAAGGGGTGCTGACTAAATTGAAGTGGTGGTTGCTGTTGTGGTGGAGGGACCCTTTGAAAATTGTTTAGGATTGGAACCGTATTTTGAGATTGTGATTGGTTCCAAGCAAAGTTCGGGTGATTCCTCCAATCTTGATTATATGAGGAAGAAGAGGGATAGTTTCCAGGTCTTTGCTGAAGTGAAGTATTAGTGTGACCTTGAAACGGTACATTCAAAGGACATTCTTCCGTCAAATATGAAGGGTTTGAACAGCAGCCACATACGGTTTTGGGAAGTGTGGATTGGTTTAGGGAGGCTGAAGAGATTTTATTTTCTATAGCGTCGAGTTTCCTTTGTATTGCGGCCATTTCGGCTTTCAAGGTGACGGAAACATCGAGCTGATTGACATCTTCCCTAGGTGGTGGTGGTCTAACACTTTCCCATTGTGATGTGTTTTGAGCTAAATCTTCTAAGTATTTCCAAGCTTCACCATCATCTTTAGATAAGAATTGGCAATGACACATGGTTTCAAGCATCTGTCTAGTAGTGAGATCAATACCCTCATAGATAATTCGACACAAATCCCATCTGGAGATTCCGTGATGAGGACATTAGATAAGAAGATCCTTGAACCGTTCAAAGCATTTCCAGAATGGTTCATTATGAAGTTGGGTAAATTTGAAGATTTCGCTCCTAACACGACTGGTCTTGTGATTAGGATAAAATTTCTTAAGGAATGCTGCAACGAATTCGTCCCATGTTGAAATAGAATGTGCGGGTGTGATGTAAAGCCACTTCTCGGCTAAATCGCACAAAGTGAATGGGAGAAGAGGTAAACGCAGAGCATCCACAGACAGTTGTGAATTCCCCATTAAAGCACATACATTTTCGAATTTGGAAATAAACATGTATGCATTTTCAGAATCAAGACCGTGAAATTTGGGTAACAGTTCGATGAATTGGGGGTTGATTTCAAAATTTTCCCCGTTGGCAGGTGGTATAGAAAGACAGGTGGGAAGGGTAACACGTGTAGGATAGCATCTCTCTTGGAGAGAAATGCGTGGAGGATTCTGCGCACCTGCGGGCGGTGGCAGAGTGGTGTTAAAGTTTGATGGATTTGGGTCCATCGCGGTCGTGGTGGGTGGTGGGGGAGAAGACGGAGAATTACCGACTCTGGGGTCGATAAAAGAAACGCGGACAAGACGGGAAATGGAATCCCGTGTCCAGCCTAACCTTGTGCTAAATGGTTGTAGCACAAGTGGCAGCGTTAGTATAATTAGAGGAAATGATGAATGCGGTGTTTGTTTTGAAAATATACGGATTTTTGAAAAAAATGATGCAACACAACAAATGCAACAGGCAAAACCCTAATTCTATTGGTCACCTAGGTCAGGCTGTAGACCGCTCCTAACTGCCAAAAGACAAGTCGCAGGATAGAATCCTCCACTGCCTCTTTGTCCCCCTGTGGCCAGGTAAGTGCCAGGTAAGTGGGAAGGTACTCCACTACGTAAGTAGTGGGCCTAATTAATAACCACTAGCCTTCGACACACTTGCCTTAGACACCACAAGAAAACGCGGATAAGCAATGAATTACCCACGGCCTTCTTCTGTCCTAAGTGAGCGCGACGGTCCTTAGAGTCATCTCTAGATATTTTTTAGTTAATGAGGGTCAATGCGGATGCAAGTTTTGTGATTTTTGGGGCTTAGGAAGGGTAATGAACTCCCCACCTAATCTGGATTTGGTCGTGCCCCTTAATTTTCCGTATTAATTATGCAAACAACCACAAATCAAAACACGCACAAATTTTTATTTTGCTTTTGCGGCGCTGCAATTATTTGCAAAGAAACCTGCAGCAAAATGTTAATTGGAGCAGATTTTAGGAAGGAGATAAGAAAGATTGAGATTACCTGAGAATTTGGTGCAGTGACCCAGCAAGGAGGGCGCGGAACCGCCGCACTAAGGGGGTATTGACCGCGGAATCGCGGTTGTGTGAAGAGATCTCTGCAAAATATTTTTATCACAATGCTCCTGTTGCTCCCTTTAGCTCTCTGGAATATTCACAAAATTTTTATCCAAGCTCCAATAATTCCAGATTTGCTCGCAATCAAATCACAACACACGTATTAGGGTTTGTGCGAGTTTAGTTCTAAAAATTATAATGGAATAAATTTTTCAACTCAAATTTCAAAATACGTATAATTAGCGCACTATCCCCGGCAACGGCGCCATTTGATTGTAAATGATTTTTGTTGTGTCGTTTGAGAAAATAGAATAGAAATCACAACCAAAAATTATTTGACCGCAATCAACTACAGTGTCGGATGTAGATTGTTAGTGAGTGCGGATCGTCCACAGGGACAGTGTAATCGTTCGTCTTTTGAATTAGATGAGTCGAAACTTTAAAGAAAACAAAACAAAACAATTCATGATTTATATTTGAAGTTCAAGAATTAGAAAATATAGATCTAATAACAAGAAAAGATAGAATCAAGAATTGAGAGTTTGTAGATTTCCAATCCAAATGTCAAGAATCGAAATGAGGCTCGTAGAAATCGATCGGATCTATAGATGTGA
The DNA here is from genome assembly GCA_030015575.1 of Agapanthus africanus. Lineage (NCBI taxonomy): Eukaryota > Viridiplantae > Streptophyta > Magnoliopsida > Asparagales > Amaryllidaceae > Agapanthus > Agapanthus africanus. The sequence goes on along the minus strand of CM057338.1, from coordinate 105,924,535 downwards.
TGTAATCTTACAATTACGTATTCTTATCCTTCGATGAATTGATATTAGATCGATGATGATCGATCGAGAATTAGGGATTTCTTATGAATCTAGGGTTTCATCTTATCCCTTGTTCTTTCGTCGATATCATTCACATTCTAGCCTCTAGTAAATTCAAGAAGCGATCGTAGATCCCTAATTTCGAGCAATCATATTCAAGAAAGCATCGCAACGAAACTAGGTCATCGATTCTTGAACTTGCTAGGATTTACAAAGCTCGTAGGACATAAGAATCGTTTTAAGATTTGTTACATCATCATTCTATTGATCGTCTCGACTCCTTGACGAGCGGAGTTTTACTCAAACAACACAACAAGAACTACAATTACAAATTGAGATCGAATCATGATGCAAGAATTTAAAGAAAGCAAGATTAAAGAATTTCACCTTTTATTTATATCAACAATTTCATTACATTCGCTCAAGAACTACAAGAGGAGGAACTCGATCGTCGATTTGGCTTCGCTCGTCTCCTTGAGTCGCGGATCGGCTTGGATCACTTGCTCGATTGAAGATCGGCTCGGCTCCTAAAAGGTTGAAGGATTCTTGCTTGATTTGGTACTCGGGATCTTGAATTTGGAATTGGATTTAGAATTTGGGGCTACAAGATGTGTCACTCAACTTGTAGATGGGGGGATAGATGAAGAATTGAACTAATGAACAACTTTTAACCTTAGATCTAGGCTCCCTTTTATAAGCTTTCATAACCCTAGATCTAGAATTCAAATTTCAAATTTCCCTCCAAAATGAACAACTTTTCCCTCCAAAATGAACAACTTTTCCCTCCAAAATGAACTACCTCATTTGAATTTGAATTTTCCCTCCAAAATGAACCACCTCATTTGAATTTTCCCTCCAAAATGAGGTTGTTAGAAAGAATCTTCTAGAAGAAGTTTGTTGGAAGGAATATTCTAGAATGAGGTTGTTACAAGGAGCCTTCTAGAAGAAGGTTGTTATAAGGAGGCTTCTAGAACTAGGTTGTTAGGCCGAGCCATCTAGATGAAGCCACGTGGAGTTTCTGGAGAGTTCTGGAAGCTTTGCCGTTAGAAATAAGCACATGGGGAAAATCTGCTTCTCTGCTGACGTCATCATGCCACGGATCCACGGCGGGAAGCGCCCATTGGCCTTGAATAAATTTCTGGAATTTTACTACCAGATCACCAGACTTAGACTTGGTGTAATTTTGATCAGCACTTTTGACAATTTGGCTCGGTTTCTTCTGGATTTTCCTGCACAATTTCTCAAGACAAGTGTTGCGCAAATACAGAAATGATGCGATGCCATGAAATGCGGTTAATTTCCTCTAAAGTGTCGGTTTAAAAGTCTAACACATGAAATCTGATATTTTATGACTGATTTGCTAATATGTGAAATATGAATACCGAACACTTCTAAATGAGTGCAAATGATAGGGAAATTGCCGTGTTAAAAAATACATTATTTTCGACTGATCACCGGCACATGACCCGCTCTCACCCAGCGCCCACGCGCCACACACGTGACCTCTCTTTTTCTACGTGCTATCTTACGCGTCCTTAGGACGCTCCTCATCCCTCTTTTTCCCACACGCTCCACACTCAAAACACATTCTCCGTTAGAAAAAATTTCTAACAGGGCACTGCCCCGCATCCCTCAAGAGGGCTGCTAGCCCCCTTGACCCCTAGCCTGCTATCCAGATAGCGGGACCCCCGTAAACTCTGCGAGGCCCCCCGATACGTCCAAGTCCTCTTCAAAATACAAAATACACATTGCACATTAAGTTCACATGATCAGTTTTCCCATCAATCGGAGGTTCTCTCACTCCAAAAACGAGAGGTAATTAACGACAACTTAGTCCACGGCTGCCGGAGATTCGGATCCCCACAATCAATAAACCCCGGCCTATCTCAGGCAGGGAGAATCTGTAATACGTCTGACAAGCGACACATATTTCTATCTCAATAGGGTGACGAAAAATAATCTACAAACATACACCTTATGATTACGAATACCTTCCTCATCATCACCCGTGATAACAATATCATCCATGTATACTACATAATGATTCGGCGGCTGTGCTGATATCTATAGAATATTATGTGATCACCATTACTTCTCTTCATCCCAAAACTTCTAATACTTTCTGCAAATCGTCCAAATATGGCCCTCAGAGATTGTTTGAGTCTATACAACGATCTTTTCAATCGATAGACATTCGATGACTCATCCCGAACAATAAACCAGACGGCTGCATCATGTAAACCTCCTTCTCAAGAATATCATGTAAGAAAGTATTCTTGATATCAAGCTGATGTAGGGGCCAATGAAAGGTAGCAGCCAAAGAAACCAATAGGCTTACAGAAGCCATCTTCACGATGGGGGAGAAGGTATAAGTAAAATCCTGTCCATAGGTCTGAGAACATCCTTTAGCTACTAACCGAGACTTTAACCGAGCAAGAGAACCATTGGAGTTGATCTTGACAGAGAAAACCCATCAACAACCAACGACACGCTTTCCAGGTGGAAGCGGAACTAGATCTCAAGTATCATTCTGCCAAATAGCAGTCATCTCCTCAATCATAGATTGTTTCCAGCCAGGATGTGCAAGAGCCTCAGATACATTCGTGGGAATGGTATATTTATCCATAGATGAAATGAAAGCACTTTTGGAGAAGACAAATGAGCATATAAGATAGAACAATAAAATGGATTCGCAGTGAAACGAGGAGTTTTGCAGATTGCGATAGGAACATCAAAGTCAGAAAGTGCAGTTGGTGTGGGTTCAGAAATCAGATCATGAGTAGGCTCAGGGGTTGGTATAATAGGAGTATGCTCAGGGATTGATATAACAGGAGATAGGGTCAAAGGAATATTTTGGTCCGGAGGAGCCGTCTCAGGTGCTGGAATAGTAGTAGTGTCCAAAAATGGGTTTCATGCTTGAGTGGGAACAGTCTTGTCTTGTGAAATTTTGGGGTATTTAAGAAATACCACATCACTTGTGTCATTTGGGGACAGACTCACGGGAAAGAAAAACCGCGACTCAAGAAAGGTGACATCAGCTGAGATAAAGTAACGACGAAAGGTAGGATTATAACAGCGATGTTGGGATCAAAAATTACTCCGACCAAGTCAAAGTCAAAGTTAACCACAAGTAAGCAGGCCCAAGCTCAGGTCAAGTGGGCCCATGCCCAAATCGAGCCCCACGGCCGGCCTCTCCCATGCAAAAATAAAAATCATGTAATAAATAATTTTGATATAATTTTTATGAATAAATGTAAGAAAATTGGGTATAAAACCAAATTTTTGTAAAGCCCATGGCTCATGTGCAAAAGAAATGAGCACATGAGGCATGGGATGGGCAAAATGCCATTTTGTAAAACCCAAGGGGCTATGTGTAAATTTGTAAGCCTATAAAAGGCAACATGATAATGAAATGAAAAAACCGTTTTTTATTCCACTCAAAAGCTAGGGTTTGTGCTTCCTTCACCTTCCTCAAGGTTCTAAATCTTCTTCCCCTTTTCTGAATTAAATCAAGAGTTCAACTCTTTTTTTCCCAAAAATAAATATTTTTTCACCATAAAACCCTTGAAGGGGAACTCAAACCTCCCATTAAATCTCTAAAAGAGGAGATTTTTAAGTCTCACCCCCCTTTCTTCAAGATCCAGCCAATAAACAGGAGGAAGAAGGAGACCCATCTCCAAAAATCTCACTTTGGGAAGATCCAAAGCTCAAGAGAAGATCTAGGGCTCAAGAGAGGAGAAATGAGTCCCCTTTCATCATCTCCGAAAATATCTTGGGAGTTTAACTCCAAATATATTTATATATATATATAATAATAATAATAATAAATATTTCTTTTTGGGAGTACAACTCCCAGTGCAGGGGCTAAACCCCTTTGTCCTCTTTTTCAGGAGTTTAACTCCAAAAGTCAATTGGGAGTACAACTCTCAGTATAGGGGCTAAGCCCCCTATTCCTGCTGACGCCCAGCGTCCGCATGCCGAGCACGTGAGGCGCTGGCGCTAGCACCCACTTCTTGCGTGCTGGGCACGTGAGGCGCTGGCATCCACGCATCCTTTGGACGCTATTTTCCCTTTTTATTATATATATACATACTCCACGAGAGACACTGTTCCCCTCCGAACGGCGGCCGGTGACGCGAGGATGTCTTGCCTGAGATTCGGGGCAGATGCTATATGGTTTTATCCGTCTACCTCTCCGAAGATGCCAAGTTGATTTATGGCACCGTGTATCGGAAGTTTAGACGGATGCGGCCGATGTAGCAGACTTCGTCAGATTCCCCCTCGTTTGAGGGGTTTTTGATTGTGGGGACGCTCTTCTCTGCAGACGCAAGCCCCTGCAGTTAATTATGCTAGCGCATCGCGATAACAACTTTCTCCTTCTCCAGAATTTCACTTCGTGTCGTGTGTGTTTGTTTTGTTTGTGATTGCCCGTGGATTGTATACGGAGACTAAGTAATGCCGTCGCCCGTAGGACGTGGATTAGTCCAAATCCGTATTTACTTAGATTTGGGTTCGGTGTTTTTAGTTTAAGGATACGTTAGCCATATTGAGGCTAAGATCAACTTAAACATCAGTTAAGGATACGTTAGTCCTGTTTTGGACTAAGATCGGCTTAACGTGGTGATCCATTTAATATATGGCCGTCGGGACTCGTCATCTCTCTGACGACGTTGAAGGATTACAACGACAAGTGTCAGAGGAGTTCGGAGATGTACCCTTGAACCAAAATTGATTTGGAGTTTTATCGTCCATTTAAATGTTTAAGGATACGTTAGCCGTATTTGGGGCTAAGATCAACTTAAACGGGACCGTTTAGATCCAACAAAAGAGCATTTGGAGGCTCTATCGTTCCAGTTTTGGGACGTAGTGGTTCATGTTCCAGTTTAGGGACGTGGTGGTCCATCATTAGTTTAAGGACGTTTCGTTCCATCGCCAGTTTAGGGACGTGGTGGTCTATCATTAGTTTAAGGACGTTTCGGTCCGATATTAGTTTAAGGACGTTTCGGTCCACGAGTTTAAGGACCCCGCAGTCCATATTCATATGTGGTCATCGGGACCCGTCACCTCTCTGACGTCGTTGAAGGATTACAACGATAGGTGTCAGAGGAGTTCGGAGATGTACCCTTGAACCGGAGATAAATTGATTTTAGGAGAGCAATTTTGCTCAGTCAATTTAATTTGAGGACTTACTGCCATGATTGGGCTAAGTCCAGTTGGAAGATGCTCATCATTTTTATTTGTTTTTGCATTGCATTTATTTTTATTTTTATTTGGGCTCTACCCATAAAGGATGCAGAGCATCAATTTATTTTGGGCTCTACCCATTTATAAATGATGCAGAGCATCAATTTTACTTGGGCTCTGCCCTTTTTATTGCTTTGCAATTTATTCTGGCCTGCTAGGTCTTTTTGATTTGGGCCTGGCCCTTTAAGAAATGCATTGCATTTATCAGGCGTTTTGTGCCAATCAGAGAGCGCAAGTGCTTGTGGTGACGACACGTGTCATGCAAGCGCAGTGCGCTGCGCTTGCGCTGTTGACACGTGTCGCACTCTGGTGAGTTGCGCCAATTTCAGAGAGCAAAACTCTATCTTAAAAGCGCACAGCGCAAGTGAGTCAGACGCTGACACGTGGCGCTCTCTGGTGGTTTGCGCCAACCCAGGAGCGCAACAGTGCAGATTTATAAGTGCAAAGCACTATTAATTTGAGAATCTTTTAGATTCAAGAACCAATGGCTCATAAAAGAAGTGCAAAGCACTATTTGTTTTCTTCGATCTAATGAAAGTCAAAGAAAACAAGTATTTCTTGTTTTTCTTATTTAAAGAACCAGTGGTTCATAATAAGTGCAAAGCACTGTTTATTATGTGAAGATCATTGATCTTGTTCTTAGATCAATGATCTATTAGAAGAAATTTCTTCTATTTTTATGAAGGTTTTTACCTTTTTCTTGAAACTTTTTTAGAGTTCTCACTGTTTAAGCTTTTGATTTCTCAAAAAAAAATGTTGATGCTTTTGATTTGAGGTCTAGGGGTCTTTATATAGTGCCCATAAGTTTGTTGAATTTGTTAACGAGATCTTTCTCTGAGTGATTTGGGGAATTTTCCCCACCGTTGGATCTTTGATCCAAGGGCTTCCGTTTTACAGAAGAAAATTTTCTTGTTTTAACAAGAACAGAAAAGATTTCTTTAGAATTTTAATTCTGTTTGGCGCAAATGCTCCAGAGCATGGCACGTGTCGCGCAGCGCAAAGCGCAGCGCAACTGCGCTGACACGTGTCGCGCAGTGCAAAGCGCAGCGCAACTGCGCTGACACGTGTCGCGCAGCACAGTGCTTGCGCAACTGAAGCGTTGCTTCTTTTAATTTTAGTTTAAATAGAGCTTTGCTCTGATTGGGCGCGCCTTCTTGGACGCTGCGCTGATGCATCTGCGCCTGACACGTGGCGCGTTGCGCCCGAGATTTGAAGCGTTGCTTTAAAATTTGAATTTTGAATTTCCAACAGAGCTTTGCTCTGATTGGGGGAAACAAATGCTCCCCACCATTGCGCTCACGTGGCGCGCACGTGAGTGCAGCAGTGGCAAGCTCCTGACCGTTGGATCAAGGGGTGAGCTGAAGGGGCACAAGCGCCTTATAAATAGGACCTCTGGCCCTTAGAAAAATCTCACTATTTCAAGATTTTTGATTTTCTAGAGCTTTGCTCTTGCTTAAGAACTTCAGAGTTTTGCTCATTTCCAAAATTAGAAACTTTAGGTAAAGATTAACTTAAATCAAATTAATTTAAATTAATCTTAACTAAAGAGCTTTGCTCTCACAGATCTTTTGATCTAAAGAGATCCCCATTGGGGTTTCATAAACAGAGCTTTGCTCTCAAAACTTATAGATCTGTAGAGATCTTGTTCATGGGTTCTAACCCATGAACAGAGCTTTGCTCTTGGATCAAGTGTGGATCTTTTAGATCTGCAAAATGAAGAACTTATTATAAGTTTTCATGGATTTTTCAAGATCCCAAAAATTTCAAAATTTTTAAGTGTTAAAATTTTCTGATGGATCTTTCCATTATTATCACAGAGCTACGCTCTTTTAAGGAATTTTATTTCTTTGAGACTAGAATTTGACAAGTGTCATTCTGTGATAGAGCGTTGCTCTGAAAGAGGAGATTTTCTCCTTGTCTCTAGGGATTCCCTACTAATGATAATATTCTCTTGGGGATCTTTTCTTTAACTGACAGTCTCACCCAATGATGAGGTTGTCTTATTAAATGAGGCATTTTCATCCAGATTTTGTGGGTCCCCATTTGGTCCCCTACCCACTGCACTGCAGTGTGGTGTGATTAATTTTAATTTAATCAATTCTTTAAATTCAATTAACTGAAATTTTTTTTAAACGCTAAGCGTTGGAATTGCAGCACTGATGGCTATTTTGTTCTTTTGCAGTGACCATGTCTTTCGACACTTCGTTCCCGTTCGTTCGTTCGGAGGAGGGATTTCTCGAAGCGCCCTTGGACCGTGAAGTCTTGGCCATGATCAAGGACCACGACCCGGAGTATAAGAGTCTCCACCTTTGGGGGTCGTGGTACAATCAGATCATTATGGGTCGACGCAGCTTCACATGCTCAGTGCCGTCAGAACCCATCACGGCGATTCATTACGCCAGCCCACCCCCGGTGCAGTACGCCGTGGAGATGGTCGATTGGACATCGAAGGGCTTTCTACATCCCGCCATAGATGCGATTCCGGTTCAGCGTCCCATGGTTTTGGATATCCTGGGACGCCGTATCTGTCAAGGCGAGGCACGACCCTGGGGGCAATCATATAACATAAGTCTGATCCCCCGCCACCCGATCGGCTACCTGCCATGGGCTCGGTATATCCTGTCGACGAAGAAGTCGCAGTTGATAAGTTTAGGATTGTACACCGCAGTCTACGTCTCTCTCTTCCAGTATCCCACGCTTCCCACCTGATGGTTCAAGGCCATCTTAGAGCAGTGGAACATCCCCACTCACACTTTCCTTGCAATGGATCGGGAAGTGTCAATTTCTCTGGAAGAGTTCACAGAAGTCTCTGGGTTACCGGTTATAGGGGAGCAATATGAGGAGTTGCTTCCAACAGACGAGTATGTCTTCGGTGCCAAGCCAGCGGTAAGGGGCCTCACGCCAGAGAATGCTGTTCAACACCAATTCCCAAGTCTGATCAAGGTGTTGAACATCTACGAGGGCCTTTTCATTGACCGTGGGAGCCACGGAGTTAGTTTTGAGGATTTCATTGCTCGGTTCCTTCACCCAAACATCCTCTCGGCAGAAGCTGCCAAGTTTGCCACCCTTGAGGACCCTTTCGGTTTAGGTTTGGATAACCTGCCGGCGAAGGAAATAGACCAAAAGGGTTTTTTCCTTCCTAACTCCCCGACCATGTCTTTTGCAGAAGTTGCAGCCCTCGAGATGGACGAGGAGGCCTTCTTTTTAGGATTTCTTAGGCTATGGCTGAGTTGGTTTGCGCTCCCAATGCATTCTCGCCATATGCGGCCCTCCGTCTTTTACCCTGCTCATCGGATGACCATCGGGGTAAAAGTAGTCGTTGGGATAGCCGGCTTGGCACACTTGTATCATGGCCTCAGTCGAGCGGCGGATGCTAATGAGCCCGGGGTGCTGCACGTGATTTTCCCGATGCACTATTTCATGTCGTGGCTCGAGCTACATACATCGGGTGTTTTCGGCATGCATAAAAGGCCCTCGTTCTACGACAGGTGCAGCTTCCCTCGCATCATACAGCTGATTGGCGCATCAATTGTGAGTCCATCGCCACGAAATGCCAGGGGTTTACTCCTTCGCCCCCACACCGTTGGAGCCGGTGTGTCTTTCGTTGACAAGGTGTTGACTATTGGAAAGGCGTCTACCACTGCAGTGCGGCCATTGCAAGACACATTCAAGGATGGAGCTTCAGTTTTAACGGCCCGAGAGACCCTCCACTTATATTCCATCAGACCGGGCTTCTTGGTGTTTAGGCAGAATGGGGCAGTGATCTTCATGAGATATAACCCGTATCGTTTCGCCCAACAACTGAGCTACAATCAAGGGGTACCGCTGGAGGCTTTCTTATCGGAACCTGCTGCGACCGAAGAAGGGATGGAGAGAGCGCTGCATCATTTCATGCGTCTAAACAAGGGCTCCCACTTCTTTATCAGTGAGCCGGCTTGCTCCCCACGACTCCTCAGGGTATATACAGAATGGTACAGTCATTCGACGGGAGCGGTCATAAAGGAGGAAAGGCGGTTGCTGGTCGACCGTAAGGGTGCACCTCCAGGTAGCGACCGCAACGCTCCTTTACTGCCAAGGACCCCGGTAATCCCCCCTTTAAAAGATGCCAGAGCCGGACCCTCGCGTGCGCAGAGTCCTCTACGCGGATTGCCGCTCCCTGATATTGCGGATGCACCCCCAGCACCCTGTGCTCCAGTGGAGACAGTGGTTGTAGTTTCGCCGGAGTCTGGCGTAGGTGCGGATATCGGGACCCGCTGTCCCAAGGTGGCTGCTAAGCGTAAGTCAATTCCACGTGCGCCTAGGGTCGGAGGGCAGAAGAAAAAGAAGTCGCTCTTCGCTGCAGATGTCGCGTTCGGTCAGGAACCCCATGCTCCCTATGCCGAGGGCCTGATCGAATATGGGACTAATGAGGGATTAGTCATGCCGCCGCCGGATGATACAGACTTGGAAGCCGCTCTCGAAACTTCAGCGTGGTTGGCAAAGCGTGACGCGTGGCTAGCTGAGCTTGCGTAATCAGGTAACTACTAGTCGCATTTTCTTTATTGTATCATATTATCCTTATTGCCCTTGACTAACGTTTTTCTTTCTTTTCTTCCAACAGGCATCACTGATGAGGAAGCCATTGCCGCTTCACTCAAGACCTTCCAAGAGGAGGAACGCCTTAGAGCCATTTTAGGCCTCAGTAAGTTTCGATTCATCAAGTTTTTATTCTCCTTGTGTTATGGTCAATCTAATCTCTTCCTTTTTATTGCAGAAACTCCAATGCCGTTCCTGCCAAGCGACGCAAATGTTCTACCAGCTGCCGATGTTCCCGCTTCTTCCGGGCCACCGCAGGAGGTTCGTCTTGAAGAGCCGATGAGAGATACCTTAAAGGCTCTGGAGGCATCTTTAAATGAGGACGACGATGCTTCAATAAAGGAAGCGTCAAAGGGGTCCATCGTGACGGCTCGGGAGGAGAGGAAGCGGTCGAGGCGCGAAGTAAAGGCACGCAGGGCTGCTTTGGCCATTGGGGTGGGCCCCAGCACCGTTCCTCGAGCCGACACTCCATCAGAAGAGTCCCCGGTCGCTCTGTCTACAGCTCATAGACAGGCGATCCGCGCCAATAGAGAGGCTAATGACAAGTCTACCTCAGGTAATACTTCTTTCAGAATTTCGTTATAAGACTCATAAAGCTGTCGACTCTTATATGTTCTACCCTGCAGGGCCAAGCCCAACCGAGGGGGAGGCGGAGACTGTCGAACCTGAGGGGCTGAGGGGAGAGACATTGGTCGAGCCCGAGTTGGTGGAAGATGACATAGCTGGAATTGCTGGGCCCGAGGTAGTGGCTGACGAACTGGTCATGTCCGCTATGCCTGAGCAAGCGGTTGTTGTTGAGCCCGAAGTAGCAGCGGGCGGAGTGCCTGAGGCTGATGATCTTGTGGTGATGGTGGACGAGGTAACCGTGACTGTTGAACCCAAGGGAGTAACGGGTGAGGTGGCCATGATTCCTGAAGACGAGCCGACCGCTCATTCTCAGGAATCTGGCAATGCTCCGATTATAGCCCTCCCTGTCTATGGTCCTCCGCCGTCTCCAGGTCTCGCGAGAACGACAACGGTTCCCATTGAGTCGGGTGATGAGGCCACGGGCGGTGACCTCATGTCGATGGAGGAGGGATCCGCCTCCGTTTTGGCCGGCAGCTCACCAGGTAAATCCTAAGTTACTGTCCTCTTTATCTTACAATCCTTTCTGACAAGTTCACATTTGTTTGTAACGCAGGTGTAGCCAGCGCCGATGCCCCATTGCTCGAGGGAGCGCCTTCAACTACTGCCTTGGCGGTGGTCACCTCTCAGCCCTTTCTCATATGGTCAAAGATGTTGGAAGGTATGAGTTTGCAACTTATTAATCTCACTTTTCAGACGTATAATTCGTGTACTAAAGTCATACCGTTGTGTCTTTCAGGAGTGCTTTTTGACCATCTTTATCAGGTGTTGCTCCCACACTTCTCTTTCCCATCCGAACTCGCCTCTTCCTCTGGTGGCGTTGGTGAGTATGATTTCCATTGATATCCTTCTTTCTTCATTGATGGAATTACTTCTAAACCCTTTTTTCTCATCTCGACTGCAGTGCTACAAATCGAAGGAAGGGATGAAAGATCGGCTGCGCCGCCGACCCTTCCGGCCTTGCCACCTGCCTCAGCTGGTACAGCGACTATCACATTGATAACTCCCCCTTTTTTTATTTCCTGAAATGTTATCTGATCACATCTTGTTTCTTTTCAGTTGTCGTTCTGGTCTCGGCGCCCTTCGAGTCTCGCATCACAATGCCGGCTGGTCCTTACCTGAGACGTCCATCTTCGAAAGGCGCCACGAACAGCTTGCGTATGTTGAGCGACTACATTGAGGAGCTTGACGTCGAGACCCTTACTTCTGCTGTGGATTTCGCTACAGCGGTTAACCCGATGCTGGTGATACTCGTGAATTTCCATGACGAGGGCATCATCGCATCTTGGGTTAACCATTGTATGGAGATCGAGGCTTGCCTGCATCAGCTGGAGTCGATGCGTCCTGCCCCCGAGACTTTAGCCGTGAGCAATGAAAGAGCAGCATGGATCGAGGGAAGCGCTTCTTACGTCCACCACTTAGAACAAGAAGTAGCTTTAAGGCTAAGGGAATGCCAAGAGACCTCGAGCGAGACGGCCCGTCTGCGTGCTGAGGTTGAAGCGAATGCTGCCCAAGTGAAGGCTATCTTTGAGGGTCTCCTGGAGCGCATCTCCCATGGGCTAAACTTGAAGCGAAAGCTTGATGTAGCCGAGCGCGATACCCCAGGTCGGGAAGCTGCTTATCAGGCCATCAGGGAGCAGCTTGAATCTGTCTTGCAGCAACGGGCCTAAGTGGAGACGGAGCTGGCGGTGGTAGCCGATCGGGAGAAAGTGGGGAAGGAATTGCGCGAACAATTGCTAGAGCTATGCAAGATGCTTCCTCCTCCGTAATTCTCCTTGTATCTAGGCACTTGTAAAAATTTTCATTTTAAGTAATATGTATCCATTCTTTATTCTTTTGTACGCTTCATCTTGTACTTGATTACATTCAATAAAGATACATATTTTTCTTTACAATGTCTTGTATGCTCTTTTGCTTTCTGCCTTCTCTTATTATCAGCATGTTGTCTTGATAAACATAATTGGCAGATAACTTAGTTTTTTTTCCAGAGATAGCGATGGCTTAGGCCGCAGGTTCAGATCTGCCGCCTAAGACTTTTCAACTCTATGAGCCGTGAGAGTCTCATAGAGATTTTTCTCCCTACGGATCTAGAGGATCTCGTAGGTGAGTTTTTCTCCTTAGGAATCGTAAGGATTCCTAAGTGTGGTTTTCTTTTATAAGTCGTAAGGATCCTATAAGAGAATTTTTCCCTCTTACGAGTTGAGAGGATCCGTAAGCGGTTGTTTCCCTCCTTGTCGAAACTCGATTTTGGAGAGTGAGACCCGTGAATAGTATGCAAGAGACCGTTTTAGATCAACTTGCAGGGTCCCATTGTTCAGGAAACAAGTTTTTTAATTCCTGCTGCCTGAGGCTTCATCTTGCAAATTGAGACGAATCGGGAATTTCCCGCGGAGACACTGGTTTCTCTGCGAGCCGACGCGAATCAGGAGGCTCTCGTTAAGGATTGTTTGTTTCCCTGAGTTGAGGTATTTTGCCAAGGATTATTTGTTTCCCTGGTGCCAAGGATTATTTGTTTCCCTGGTGTTGAAACGAGTCGAGAATTTCCCACGGAGGCACTGGTTGCTCTGCGAGTCGACACGGATCAGGAGGCTCTCGTCAAGAATTGTTTGTTTCCCTGAGTTGAGGTATTTGCTAAGGATTATTTGTTTCCCTAGCGCCAAGGATTATTTGTTTTCCTGGTGTTGAAACGAGTCGAGAATTTCCCACGGAGACACTGGTTGCTCTGCGAGTCGACGCGGATCAGGAGGCTCTTGTCAAGGATTGTTTGTTTCCCTGAGTTGAGGTATTTGCTAAGAATTATTTGTTTCCCTAGCGCCAAGGATTATTTGTTTCCCTGGTGTTGAAACGAATCGAGAATTTCCCACGGAGGCACTGGTTGCTCTGCGAGTCGACGCGAATCAGGAGGCTCTCGTCAAGGATTGTTTGTTTCCCTGAGTTGAGGTACTTGCTAAGGATTATTTGTTTCCCTAGCGCCAAGGATTATTTGTCTCCCTGGTGTTGAAACAGATCGAGAATTTCCCACGGAGGCACTGGTTGCTCTGCGAGTCGATGCGAATCAAGAGGCTCTCGTCAATGATTGTTTGTTTCCCTGAGTCGAAGGATTTGCTAAGGATTATTTGTTTCCCTAGCGCCAAGGATTATTTGTTTCCTTGGTGTTGAAACGGATCGAGAATTTCTTACGGAGGCACTGGTTGCTCTGCGAGTCGACGCAAATCAGGTTTTTTCTTCGTCAAGGACATTTTTTTTTTGAGTCGAAGGATTTGCCGAAGACACTGGTTTCTTCGGGGTTGGGATGAACCGTCGAGATTTGGCTTCGTTTTCTGGCGGAGCCTGCTGGGAAAGTACGGTTCCCTCTTCATTTGCGCCCTTGGATTGTATACAGGGATTGATGTGATCTCAATTGTAGGGCCAAAGTTTTATCATTTCTTTTTTTTTTGTTTCATTTCCGCGATGCTCTATCATTTCAGCTTTTATATCGCGAAGGTCGCGATTGCCCAATCATTTCGGCTATTTTTCGTGGTGCCCAATCATTTCGGCTATTTATTTTATTTTCACTCGCTGCTTTTTATTGCGAGTTGCCCAATCATTTCGGCTATTTATTTTATTTTCACTCGCTGCTTTTTATTGCGAGTTGCCCAATCATTTCGGCTATGTGTGCATACGTTTTTACTTGCTGCTTTTTATTGCAAGTTGCCCCATCATTTCGGCTATTTCGTATGCATGTGCGGCCTACCGTCTTTTCACCGTAAACTTGAAATTAGACACCGATTTCGGCATCAGCACCGCTACAACTGGGATATTGCCAGGAGCGAATCATCATTTGCCTCTGTCGATGTCGAACAAAGGTAGCTTAGCGAACAGGGTTAAGGTCCTGTCGACTAAGACTTTTGGCTTTATGAGCCGTAAGGGTCTCACAAAGGTATTTCTCCCTACAAGTCGTGAGGATCTTGTAGGTGTATTTTCTCCTTAGGAATCGTGAGGATTCCTAAGTGTTTGTTCCTCTGTAAGTCGTAAGGATCATACAAGAGGGTTTTCTCCTTGTAAGTCGAGAGGATTCATAAGGGTTGTTCATCATGCGTACATATCCCCGGTCATGGATGGAACTTGGTCAGGGAAATGTTTATTCGCGTCCGTGGATTGTATACAAGGGCCAGTATTGGACCACTTGTAGGGCAATATCGGAAATTGTGGGGACTGCTTAAGCACAGGTTTAGGTTTCTGTAACTTAAGACTTTCAAATCTTATGAGCCGTGAGGGTTCCATAAGAGAGTTCTCCTTACGAGTCGTGAGGATCTCGCAAGTGTATTTTCTCCTTAGGGATCGTGGGGATCCCTAAGTGTGTTGCTCCCTTGTGAGTCATAAGGATCTCACGCGGGTGGTTTTTCCTTACAAAGTCGAGAAGACCCTGTAAGTGTCCTTTAACGAGGTTGCGCCCTTTCGGGTTTTCACAAACACTCGCCGGTAGTCCTGCTGTTTTTACTCACGGAGCCCTTTCGGGTTTTCATCCGTGCCCATTTTGCTTATGGACATACCGTTTATCATATATATTTTTTTCTTTTTATATATTTTTTTTATTCATCTCGTCAGCCTAAAGATGCTGCGGTAGTAGTTTAAGGACGTTTCGGTCCGTCATTAAGAAGGCTGGCTACTGCTTATAGAGTTTGAGCTTAGGAAGATAGCGAGCGGACATAGCCGTCGTCATCTATCATTGACCTAGGCAGTAACCCGCTAAGCCTAGTATTTCTTTAGGAATCGACCATTTATTGGCCTGTAAGGCCTTTCACCGTGCATATCCATGAGTAGATAGGCTCCACCTTGGTAGACCTTGTCTATGATATACGGGCCTTCATAGTTCGGCTCAAATTTTCCTCGCTTGGCTCGATTGGGGATCATAGGTCTTTTGACCACTAGCACGAGTTCGCCTTGGCGCAATGTCCTCGGTCGGGTCAATCTTTCATATGAGCGCGTCATCTTTGCTTTATAGGCTTCCAGATTTTGTTGCGCTATGAGCCGGGTCTCATCGAGGGCATCAAGCTCCTCAAGCCGAAGGTGAGCATTTTCTTAGTTCGTCAGCTCGTAATGGACTGCCACTCGTAGAGAGGGTAACTCTATCTCGAGGGGGAGTACTGCTTCCGTACCGAATACCAACGCATATGGCGTTGCGTTCGTGGCTATCTTGAACGTAGTTCGATACGCCCAAAGAGCTTCTTGCAGTCTCTCGTGCCAGTCTTTCTTATTTCGAGACACCGTTTTCTTCATGATCTTTGTCAAGGTCTTGTTGAAGGCCTCGGCTAGACCATTAGCTCGTGGATTATAAACCGAGGAATATCTCCAGTCTATACTATGTTGTTGCGCGAAGCGACTGATCTTGTGGCTTCTATAGGCTGGCCCGTTATCGGAGATGATCCGTCGTGGAGTTCTAAACCGATATATGACGTGCGTTTTGAAAAAATGGAGGATATTCTCCGTCTTCACTTCCCTCAACGGTACTGCTTCTGCCCATTTGGAGAAGTAATCAGTCGTCGCCAGGATGAAACGATGTCCCCTGGACGATGCTGGTTCGATGGGGCCGACTATGTCAGTTCCTCACATTTCGAACGGCCAGCTAGCCACTGTTGGATGTAGTGGATTTGGATGCTGGTGGATGAAGTCCCCATGGATTTTGCATGAGTGGCATTGCTTCACATATTCGAGGCAGTCCTGAATCATTGTGGGCCAGTAGTAGCCTATCCGTTTGATCTTCAACTTCATCTTCGGGCCTGCTTGGTGAGAACCATAGAGTTCGTCATGAACTTCCTGAACGACTCTTTCCGCTTCATCAGGACCTAGGCATCTCAGCCACAGAGAATCAAACGACCTCTTGTACAGAGTATCGTTAACGAAGGCGAAAGACAGAGCTCGTTTCATGAGCTGGTGTCTTGAGGACGCGTCTTCGGGCGTTCGACGGTATTTGAAGTAGTCTATAAAGACTTCTCTCCAATCCTCAGCCTTTTCCCGGTCTTTTATTTGCAAGGTCGTTGTAGGGTGTTTTTCGTCACCCCATTGAGATGGGAATACGCGCACGCTTGTCAGTCGTACTACAGATTCCTCCTGCCTAGGGTAAGCCAGGGTTTAATGATTGTGGGGATCCGAATCTCCGGCAGCCGCGGACTAAGCTGCCGTTAATTACCCCTCGCCTTTGGGGCGAGGGAACCTCTGATTAACGGGTTAAACTGGTCATGCGAACTCAATGTGCAGTGTACGTGTGTTTTGTTTTGAAAAGGGGGGGTTTGGATATATCGGGAGCCACGCAGAGTTTTTACGGGGGTCCCGCTACCCGGATAGCGGGCTGGGGGTCAAGGGGGCTAGCAGCCCCCTTGCGGGGTGCGGGGCAGCGCCCCGTTAGAAATTTTTTTCTAACAGGGACAGTGTCGTGGAGTATGTGTGTGTATAAATTTGTATACATATGTATATACGTATGTATGTGCACAAAAAGAGGGGGAAAATGCATCCCAGGGATGTGTGGGGCCAGCGCCTTGAGCGCTGTGCGCTTAGGTGCTGCGCGCTCAGGCGCAAGCGCGCCACGTGTCAGCACGTGGGCGCTTTGCGCATGAACGCTGCGTGCAGGAGCGCAAGCGCGCGCGCCACGTGTCGGCACGTGGGCGCTTTGCGCACGAGCGCAAGCGCGCGCGCGCCACGTGTCGGCACGTGGGCGCTTTGCGCACGAGCGCTGCGCGCTGGAGCGCAAGCACGCAGGTGCGCAAGCACGCGCGCCACGTGTCGGCACGTGGGCGCTTTGCGCATCGCGCTGGTGCGCAAGCGCGCACGCCACGTGTCGGCACGTGGGCGCTTTGCGCACGAGCGCTGCGCGCTGGAGCGCAAGCGTAAGCGCGCAGGAGCGCCACGTGTCGGCATGTGGGCGCTTTGCGCACGAGCGCTGCGCGCTGGAGCGCAAGCGCGCAGGAGCGCAAGCGCGCGCGCCACGTGTCGGCACGTGGGCGCTTTGCGCTCGAGCGCTAGCGCGCCGGTGAGGAAAGGAGGGCTTTTAGCCCCAGAAACCCTCGAAAGAGAAATTGGTGGAATTAAACTCCTAAAAAAAAGGGAAAATGTTTTGGTTGGGGAAATGGGTTCTTCTTCTTCCTTCTCTGTTGGCTGGCTCAAGAGATGTGAGATCTAAAAATCTCTTCTTTTTGAGATCTAATGATAGATCCAAGTTCCCCTTTGTGGGTTTTGTGGTGAAAAACTAATTTGTTTTGAAAAAGGAAGAGTAAAACTCTTGATTTAATTCAAAAGAAAGAAGAAGGTTTTGGAACCTTGAAGAAGGAAGAAAGATCTCAGATCTGAAACTTTTTTTTGGAGAGAGAAAAAAAGTTGTTGGGATATTTCATTATCCTTGCCTTTATAGGCCATACATTTTACACATAGCCCCTTGGGCTTCATAAAATGGCATTTTGCCTATCCCATGGCTCATGTGCCATTTCTTTTTGCACATAAGCCATAGGCTTTACAAAAATTTGGCTTTATGCCTATTTTTTTTTACATTTATCCAAAAATAAAATAAAATAAAAGAAATACAACAAAATTATTTATTACAAAAATTTTATCTTGGCGTGAGGGAGGCCGGCCGCTTCATGTTCGGGCTCGACCCGGGCATGGGCCCCACTGGGTCTGGGCTTGGGCCCACTTGGCTTGGGGTTGACTTGGATTTTGACTTGGTCAACCGGGGTGTAAATTTTTACCCCAACAAATTGCCCCCCATCAATAATTGCACACCACATATGTGGGTCGTGTGCATGAAATTGATGGATCTTCTTTCACGTGGAGGCGACTTGATTTGGTTCCCACCTTTTGGGAAGCTGGCACTGCCCTTTTTACGACATGGACGGTCGTTGCTTGACATGTCTCCGAGACAGAGTGTCCGTGATAGACGTTTTCCCCGGCCCGGAGTTATCTGGTTCCCGCTTTGTAGGAATCCTGCGCTGCCCTTTTTGCGACGTGGACGGTCGGTGCTGCCCTTTTTGCGACTTGGACGGTCGGTGCTGCCATTTTAGCGACTTGGACGGTCGGTACTGTCCTTTTTGCGACTTGGACGGTCGATGCTGCCATTTTAGCGACGTGGACGGTCGATTCTGCCCTTTTTGCTACATGGACGGTCGGTTCTGCCCTTTTTGCGACTTGGACGGTCGGTGCTGCCATTTTAGCGACGTGGACGGTCGATGCTGCCCTTTTAGCGACATGGACGGTCGGTTCTGCCCTTTTTGCGACTTGGACGGTCGATACTGCCCTTTTAGCGACGTGGACGGTCGGTGCTGCCCTTTTAGCGACGTGGACGGTCGGTGCTGCCCTTTTAGCGACGTGGACGGTCGGTGCTTGATTTGACTTGCTCTGCTTCTTGCAGTGTCAGGGGTAGACTTGACTTGCTCCGCTTCTTGCGGTGTCGAGATTGGATTCTGACTCGCTCCGCCTTCTGCGGTGTCAGAGTGGAAGTTGACTTGTTGATTTTGATTTGGGTTGACATCAGCATCGCTATACTGGAATATGGTACCAGGAGCGAATCATCATCTGTCATTGAGAGGATTCTGGGATTTTGGTTTTTGTTTGGCATCTGCATTGCTGCACTGGAATAATGCCAGGAGAAACTCATCATTTGCCCCGAGAGAATTTGAGAATTGATGGCTTAGGAGGCAGGTTTAGATCCCTATCACCTAAGACTTTTCAATTTTATGGGCCGTGAGGGTCCCATAGAAGCATTTTCTCCCTACGAGTCGAAAGGATCTCGTAGGTGTATTTTCTCCATAGGAGTCGTGGGGACTCCTAAGTGTGTTGCTCCTTTGTGAGTCATAAGGATCTCACGCGGGAATTTTCTCCTCTCAAAGTCGAGAGGACTTTGAGAGTGCATTTCATCTCCTTTTCACGAGTTTGCACCCTTTCAGGTTTTCACAAACTCGTCGGCAGTCCTGCTGTTTTTATTCACGGAGCCCTTTCGGGTTTTCCTCCGTACCCATTTTGCTTGTGGACATACCCTTTTTTTTGTTGGGACTTTGAATGTGGTCTCACCGGTAGGACTTAGGAGAGATTGGGATTGTTTTACGCCCGTGGATTGTATATGGTTTTGCAGGAGGTATGATCCAGACCGTAGGCCAGAAAGATTTCAGGGATTTGTTGGCGTCTGCATCGCTGCACTGGAATGTGGTACCAGGAGCGACTCATCATTCGCCGTTAGGGTATGGGATTTGGAATTTGGTTGGCGTCTGCATCGCTACACTGGAATATGATACCAGGAGCGACTCATCATTCGCCGTTGGGGTATGGGATTTGGAATTTGGTTGGCGTCTGCATCGCTACACTGGAATATGATACCAGGAGCGACTCATCATTCGCCGTTTGGGGATTTGGAATTTGGATCTTGTTTGGCATCAGCATTGCTGCACTGGAATAATGCCAGGAGCAACTCATCATTTGCCTTGGGAGGACTTGGGATTTGGGTTTTTGGTCGGCATCAGCACCGCTAACACTGAAGCGAAATGCCAGGAGCGACTCATCATTTGCCGTTGCCCGTTGGGGAACGATGACTTAGGAGATAGGTTTGGGTCCCTACCACCTAAGGCTTTTCAATTTTATGGGCCGTGAGGGTCCCATAAAAGCATTTTCTCCCTACGAGTCGTAAGGATCCCGCAGGTGTATTTTCTCCTTAGGAATCGTGAGGATTCCTAAGTGTGTTGCTCCTTTGTGAGTCGTAAGGATCTCACGCAGGGGTTTTCTCCTCACAAGGTTGAGAGGACTTTGTGCGTGTATTTCATCTCTTTTCACGAGTTTGCGCCCTTTCGGGTTTTCACAGACTCGCCGGTAGTCCTGCTGTTTTTACTCACGGAGCCCTTTCGGGTTTTCATCCGTGCCCGTTTCGCTTGTGGACATACCGTTTTTTTTTTGCCGCTGGTGGGACTTTAAAAGTAGTCTCACCGGCAGGATTTGGGAGAAATAGGGGTCATTTACGCCCGTGGATTGTATACGGTTTTGCAGGATGTCTGATCCAGACCGTAGGGCTGATGTGCTCAATTCGCCTGCGACTTGGAGCATTCATGTGTAGTATTTCTTGAGATATCGGCCATTGATGGGTGGCATGGGCCTTTCTCCCTCGGCACTTATTAGTTTGTAGGATCCTCCGTCGAACACTTTCTCGATGACGTATGGTCCTTCCCAGTTCGGCTCGAATTTTCCCTTGGCATGTCGATTGGGGATGATCGGTCTTTTGAGGACCAACACCAATTCACCTTTCTTGAAAGCGCGGAGACGGGTTATCTTGTCATAGGCCCGTGACATTTGGGCTCGGTATAGCTCCAGATTTTGCTGCGCCGCGAGCCTCTTTTCTTCGAGGGCATCGAGTTCTTCAAGTCGAAGGAGCACGTTTTCCTCTTCTGTCAACTCATGCTGAACGACCATTCTTAAGCTTGGAACTTCGACTTCGAGGGGGAGGACCGCCTCCACTCCGAAGAGCAATGAGTATGGAGTGGATTGAGTTGGAGTACGGTGCGTGGTACGATATGCCCACAATGCCTCGTGAAGCTTGAGATTCCAGTCTCTCTTGTTGGCTGAAGCATTTTTCCTCAGGAGCTTGCATAGAGTCTTATTGAAGGCTTCGGCTAGCCCATTGGCTCTTGGATTATAGATGGAGGAATATCTCCAGTCTATCTTGTGCTGAGTAGCGAACCTTGAGACATTGAAGCTCTTGAAAGAAGGCCCGTTGTCAGAAATGATTCTTCTTGGTGTACCGAAGCGGTATAGAATATTATGCTGGAAGAATGTCAGAATATCCTTTGTCTTAACTTCTTTTAGCGGGACAGCTTCAGCCCATCTGGAGAAGTAGTCTGTCGTGGCCAGTATAAACCGGTGGCCTTTAGATGACGGAGGATCAATTGGGCCAACAATGTCGGTGCCCCAAACTTCGAAAGGCCACGATGCCACCATAGGATGCAATGGATTGGGATGCCTGTGAATAAAATCACCGTGAATTTGGCAGATATAAGATTTCTTTGCATGCTCTCCGCAATCTCGTATCATGGTGGGCCAGTAATACCCAAGCCGTTTGATTTGAAGTCGCATCTTGGGGCCAGATTGGTGAGCACCGCAAACGCCCGAGTGGATATCTTTCATGACCTTTTGGGCTTCGGCCAATGACAGACACCTGAGCCAGAGTTGGTCATATGACCTGCGGTATAACGTGTCATTTACAAACACGTATCGGAGAGCTCTTTTCTTCAGCTGAATCCTCGCAGATTTTTCTTCGGGCAGGTTGTCGTATCGGAGGTACTCTATGAAGGGTTCTCTCCAATCGGGCTCGTCTTGGATGATCGAAGTTTCTTCCGCAGGACTGCTCTTCTGTTCCGCGCTTTCTTCTTCTCATAGAGAGACTGGGGGTAGAATTTGCCGGCTCCTGACTGTGATCAGAATTTCGTCCATGTCAGGATCAGCCAGCTCCTTGGCCAAGCGAGCGAGTACATCAGCCTTTCCGTTCAACGCTCTAGGGACTCTCGTTAGTTCAATATGAGTGAACCGTTTCATGAGTTCCACCACTCGACCTCTGTACCGAGCTAACTCGGGTTTGTATATCTTATAGTCGCCGCTTACTTGGTTGACGACAAGCTGGGAGTCACCGTAGACTCGTAGCCGACGGATTTCCATTTCTACGGCAAGCTCCAAACCAGCTATCAGAGCTTCATACTCAGCTTCATTGTTTGTCCGAGGCTCGGTGAGAGCAAAAGAACGCCGTAGGGTTCCCATTGATGGTGTGATGAACACCAATCCTACCCCTGCTTTTATCTCCGGGATGCTTGATTTACTGGAGGTCCTTATTGACGAGGCTCCATCGAAGTAGAGCTCCCAACATGGCTCATCTTTCTCGAGGTGCAGCACTTGTTCATCGGGTAACTCACAATTTAGCGGCGACCCTTCTGGTATGGGATGAGCAGCGAGAAAGTCTGCAATAGCTTGCCCTTTTACTGCTTTCTGAGGGGTATAAATTATGTCAAACTCAAGTAGCATGACAGCCCATCTTGCCATTCTGCCGGCTAGGCTTGCTTTGGTCATCAAGTGTTTGAGCGGGTCGACCTTGGAGATTAGCATAACCCGATGAGCGAGCAGATAGTGCCTCAGCTTCTTCACAGCAAATATCAGAGCCAGGCATTGCTTTTCGATTGGGGAGTAGTTGTGTTCCGCCCCGACTAGAGTTCGACTGAGGTAGTAGAGGGCATTTTCTTTTCCTTCCTCGTTATTCTGGGCAAGGAGCGCACCGAGTGACTCATCCAGC
The DNA here is from genome assembly GCA_030015575.1 of Agapanthus africanus. NCBI lineage: Eukaryota > Viridiplantae > Streptophyta > Magnoliopsida > Asparagales > Amaryllidaceae > Agapanthus > Agapanthus africanus. Next base: position 105,901,770 of record CM057338.1, on the reverse strand, counting down.
GCGGCAGTGTAGAGAATCAGCGGTTTATTTGGAATGGGAGCGGCCAGCACTGGAGGGTGCAACAAGTATTCTTTGATGCTTTCGAACGCTGCTTGACATTCGGTATCCCAGATAAAAGGAGCTCCTTTCTTCATGAGCTTTGAGAAGGGCCTACATCTCCCTGATAAATTTGAGATAAACCTCCGTATATAAGCAAGCTTGCCTTGAAAAGATCTTAGCTGCGTCAGACTCTTCGGAGGGGGCATCTCCATGATGGCCTTTATCTTTGATGGGTCAACTTCGATCCCTCGATGTCGGACTATGAAGCCCAGGAATTTTCCCGATGACACGCCGAAAGCACATTTCAGAGGATTCATCTTCAGATCGTATTCCCTCAGTCTGGTGAGAACGGTCCTAAGATCTTGGATGTGGTCGGCCTTGGCTTTAGTTTTGACGACCAGATCATCAACATAGCATTCGACGACTTTATGGATTAGGTCATCAAAGATATTAGTCATTGCCCTTTGATATGTAGCACCTGCGTTCTTCAGTCCGAACGGCATTACCTTGTAGCAATATATTCCGATCGGGGTTCGAAATGCTGTGTGTTTCTCATCCTCAGGCGACATCTTGATCTGATTGTATCCAGACGAGCCATCCATAAAGGTGAACAACTCGTAATTTGAGGTGTCATCGACCATCATTTCCATGACCGGCAGCGGAAAGTCGTCTTTAGGACATGCCTTGTTGAGATCCCTGAAATCGACACAAACTCGGATCTGCCCATTTTTCTTCTTCACTGGGACTATGCATGCGATCCAGTCCGCGTATTTCTCTTCCCTGATGAAGCCGGCATCGATGAGCTTCTTAGTTTCCTCGATGACCTTTTCTTCTAGTTCCCTTCTCATTCTTCGGGGATCTTGTTTGACTGGCTTAGCATCAGGAGATATAGCCAACTTATGTACGGCCACTTCAGGGGAAAGGCCAGGCATTTCTTTGTATGTCCACGCGAAGCAGTCGACAAACTCATGCAGCAGGGCAATTATTTGCACTTTCATTTCCTCTGACAAGAGCGAGCTGATGTAGGTCGGCCTTGGATTATCGGGCGTTCCTAAGTCAATCTCGGTTAGCTCGTCAAAGGTTGCTTGTCCACCATCTTCGAGCTCTTGAGGAGCTTCTTCTGGCTCGGCTATCTCGTCGTCATCATTTGATCTTTCGCTGGCCTCACCAACATGGATCATGTAGCACGCTTTGGAATCAGGTTGAATGTAACCTATTCCCCGTCTGTCTGGAATTCGTCCATCGATGAGTGCTCGGACTTCGGGTGGATGCCATAGCCCTTCGTAAAACTTTGCTTCGGACTCCGTTTGATATAACCGGCATCCGCACTTTTTAAAGTATTCCCGCATCTCGGGCGCATAGTATGTGGGATTGAGAACGGCTCTTATACCTCTCTCATAGGGAAGGCACGCGACAGAAAGATTGTCCGGGTGCACAACGGGGTTTGACCCATAAAACAGGATGCCCTTCTGTCCACTTTTCCTCCCGGGAACGTAGAAAGTTTTAAGCTGGTCCACGGTGGAGACTGATAACGCATCGAGCTCTTTGCACATCTGCTCTGGTACCCTTGTGATGGTTAGGGACCCTTCTGCAACTTCAAAGGTCTCTCGTAGTTTCGCTTGTTGCATAGGGGTCCAATCTGCATCGCTGTTGCTTGGCAGGTCCTCTTCCTCCGACTCTTCAGTGTCGCTACCAAGATGAGGGCGGACTTTGCTGCTAGATGGGCCTTCAGTAACAGATTCGTCCGTATCGCTGCCGAAACGTGGGCGAGTTTTACGGAAGGACGGGCTTCCAGCGTCGGACTCATCAGTGTCGCTACCGAAATGCGGGCATACTTGGGCGTTTTTGCTCTTGAAAGTGATAGACGGCTCAGATTTTCTTTTGAGTCTTGGGGCCGGTCTATCCTCAGTCAGTTGTGGCTTAGCATTTTGGTGATTCATAAAGTACCGAGAATCTTCATAGCGGACTTCATGCACACCGAACGGTTGGATGTCTCCGTCAATGCGTCTTTCTTCGCCATTTTTAGTATACTTCATGCATTGATGGAGAGTTGACGGAATGATGCCGTAATCGTGGAGCCACGGCCGCCCCAAGAGAATCTTATAAGATGTGTCGGCATCGATCACGTATATCTTAGCTTCAGTTTGTAGATCCCCGAATTTGATTGGCAAAGCTATAGACCCCAGAACTTGCTGGCAATTTTGGTTGAAGCCTTGAATGACAATCCTTTCCCTTGACAGGTGTCGAACGTCCATTGACAAACTCTTCAGCGTCCGCAAGTTCATGATGTTCACTGAAGACCCCGGATCAATCAATATGCGATTAATCCGATCTCCGTCGCTGTACCCGGTCACGTAAAGCGGCCGATTATGCTCAGCCGTTCCCAGTAGCAAGTCTTCATCCTTAAATGTGACTGCGGCGGCATGCAAAGTGTGCTGGGCTTCTTTCATATTAATTTCCGCAAAGTGAGCCTGATACCGCTCGGGGTTCTGTAGAGCGTGAATGAGAACATCTCTAAGCTCCTTAGATAGGACCAAGGCGTCGTAGATGCTCAGGAGAGATGGAAGCTTCCGGAGATGTGCCAAGACATTATAGTCCACCGAGGAAGGACTTATGTTTTCATCGGCCGGTTCTCTTCCATCTTCTTCATTAGCGACTTGTTTTTCCTTCCCTTTTAGGGCGTTGCCCTGATTTTGCGGTAGAGCCCTGCCGCTTCTGAGCTGGATTTGATTAGCCTTTGTGGTGAGCTCCTCGTCCTCTTCCGGAAAACAGAGATCATCCTCGGAGTCGCTGCCAAGATGGATGGCGTAGCAGGTCGCTACTGGGATCTCTTCATTGGAGTCTTCTTCTAACTCCTCCAGAATTTCAGCCGCTTGTACAGGGAAGAACTCCTTCAATTGAATGAACGTTCTTTCCTTTTTTTCATATTCTTCGAGGGAATCGATATATTTTTGAATGGTCGATCTCCCTGCAGACTCTTTTTCGCGCCGAGCTGCACTTTTCTTCTTCTTGAGCTTCTTGGATTTTGAGCCTGATGGAGCCGCATTGGCAGCTGGACTGGTAGGCTTCCTCTGCCCTTCCCATTCTGTCCTGGGCTCTTTCTGAAGCAGCTTTAGCATCTTCTTCGTCTTATTAGATATGTGCGTACTCCACGGAGACCGCGATGAGTCCATCTCATCTCTCGGGGCAGCGGGTTCGGCTGTCTGCTCCCAGAAGGCTTCAACTTCTGTCTGTATAAAGTTGGTGGTTGCAACTTGGTTGTTCACCAACACGCTTTTGGACAGCTCGATCTCTCCAGCTTTGTACTGCTTCTCGACCCAGTCTTTGAAGATATAGCAATCCTCGATCGCATGGCTCACTACTCGGTGGTACGGGCAATACAGGGGATTGTCGGTCATTTTTGCTTCTTGGGGTCTTTTCGACTCTGGCAATTGTAGGCCGTTGTTCAAGGCATCTTTAAATATCTTACGGACCTTGTCCCTTCTGAAAGAGTAAATCTTGTTCTTTTTCTCCTCTAGGGAAGGCCCATCTCCCCCCAGCAATGGCTTTCGAGACCGGTTTGTTTTGGATTCGCCCGCCCTTCGCTTTTCTTCATTGTCGGAGGCATTGAAGACATTGGTACTGCTGGAACTCCCGCTTCTACGGTTGTCGTCCCGCTTGCTTTTCCAGGTTTTGTCTCTCTGAGAGTCCGGCGGGGACTCTTGCTTCGAGCGTTCCAGCATTTGGACTTTCTTGGTTAGCTCCTGAAATGTCTTGAGGCCCGCTGTACACAAGAATGGGACCATCCAATTGCTGAGGTTCCCAATGAGAAGGCTGACGGACTGGTCCTGCTCCAGCGGCGGTTCGCACTTGACTGTGAGATTACGCCATCGGGCGATAAAGTCGGTGTTGCTTTCATTCTTCCCCGGCTTGGTCCTCACAAGGTCGGCAATGGAGATTTTATCACTGACACTCATGAACCTTTGCCGGAACAGAGACTCCATTTGGGCAAAGGTAATGACGGACCCATCCGGTATACTCGCATACCAGTCAAAGGCGACATCGGTCAGGCTGTTGACAAACTGACGAAGAAGGAGCGCGTCATTGCCCCCTGTATTTCCGCACGATACTTTGAAGTGGGCAACGTGCTGATTTGCATTCCCCGTTCCATCAAATCTTCCGAACTTAGGAATGACGTAGCCGCTTGGGAACTCGATTAGATCGTACTGCGCGGGATATGGCCGCCCACTACTGCCGATTTCTTTCTGAGCTTCAGCTTCGGCCACCAATGTTTTAACCTTGCTGGTGACCAAATCCATTATACGATCCTGTGTTAGCGGGATAGTGCTATCTGGGGCCAAGGCGTCGCCAGAAGCGGAGTGTGGCCGGCTTTCATGTGGCTCGACCAGTCTTGGACCCAAAGGAACATGCATTGGCTGCCTCGGGTTGTCATCACCTGGCTGATTAGTAGCGGCTTGTGCTTGATTAGGAGGCGCTCGAGCAATTTGAGCCGTAAGCTGCATCACCACGTTCGTTAAATCATCAATTTTCGAATAGAGCTTGGCCATCTCTTTGTCTTTGCTCCTGAGCTGTTTTCGAAGCTCTTAAAGCAGCTCTTGCTCCGCAGTCCTGGGGCGGAAAGTCGGCTCTTCCTCGCTGTCCGAGCTTGACTCTGCATGGACCGAGGGGTCTTTCTGCCTATCATCCTCATCGAGAGGGTTTTCTTCATCTAGCGGGGGCGGCTGTTCTTGGGCGGCGGCAATCACATTCAGGCTAGATTGGGCTTGGGATGTGGTGGGCCCATCCTTGCTTTTGCTGCGAAGGTTGTCGCTGGGGCGCCCGCCCGCCATATAGACCGCATGGATGATATATCCGGCCGTCTTTCTAACATTGGCGGCTGATTTCACGGCTCGTTGTCTTGACCCCCTTGCTTCGGTAGCTGGTAGTCGATTGAAGGCGGCTGGCCTAACCAGGTTCTTGAATGGTGCTGGCGCTTCTTTTCTGGGTTTGCCCCGCTGCTTTCGTGCGGCACAGAGTGCTTGATAGACTCTTGAAGAGACAGTGTCATACTTTTTCTGTTGGGGCTGGGACACGTCTCTTTGTGGCACTGTTCGGACCGCTGTCTTCTTGATTCTGGCGGTCATGGCGTTTTTCTGAACCCACTTCAGAGGCTCGAAAGAATTGCTGATTCTTACGTCCGACTCAGTCGTCATCGCGGGGCAACCCTGCACTTGGAACTTCACACGATTCCATTTGGCCGAAGCCTTGGCCCTCTTGTTGGCTCGATACCTGAGCCGCTTCTGCCTTAACTTTTCTGTTCTAAGCACCTGGCAGACTTCGGCTCTTTGGGAAGACGCCGCAGACCGGGCGATGGAGGGCCTCGGAGATACGCTCAATTGTGCATTTATTGGAGTCATTGCTTGAGCTCGTCCGCAACATTTGATGTTGCCCTTTGTACCGGAGTTCTTGCCCCCTGCTGGAGCACCAGAGAATCGTTCAAACACCGTCTTAAGCTTCGGTTGTGGCGCCTTGGCTATCACGACATTCGGCCTCTTACCCCTTGAGACCGGCTTGGCCACCTGTTCCGCCGGGATCTCCGCCAGATGAGCGCTTCCGGCAGGGTAGATGATGATGGAGCCAAACTGGCGTGGCGGTTCCTCCCACTGTCGACTGAGGCTTACGGGGAGAACCACACGAGCGTTGATCTTGACCACGTACGGAATCGGGGTCGCTTTGGAAGTTGAATTCATCTTGGGAGATATTGTCGTTGAAAGTTGATTGCTGCACGAAAAGAAAACATCATTTCAGTATAGGCAATCGATATGTATATTGATTGAGTTCGCATGAACGTTTAACCCGAAATATGGAAGGAGAGATTAGTCCCACCGGGCGTGCCAGAATCTGTAGGGTGTTTTTCGTCACCCCATTGAGATGGGAATACGCGCACGCTTGTCAGGCGTACTACAGATTCCCCCTGCCTAGGATAGGCCGGGGTTTAATGATTGTGGGGATCCGAATCTCCGGCAGCTGCGGACTAAGCTGCCGTTAATTACCCCTCGCTTTTGGGGCGAGGGAACCTCCGATTAACGGGTTAAACTGGTCATGCGAACTCAATGTGCAGTGTACGTGTGTTTTGTTTTGAAAAAGGGGGGGTTTTGGATATATCGGGAGCTAGCAGCCCCCTTGCGGGGTGCGGGGCAGCGCCCCGTTAGAAATTTTTTTCTAACAGGGACAGTGTCGTGGAGTACGTGTGTGTATAAATTTGTATACATATGTATATACGTATGTATGTGCACAAAAAGAGGGGGGAAATGCATCCAAGGGATGCGTGGGGCCAGCGTCTTGAGCGTTGTGCGCTTAGGTGCTGCGCGCTCAGGCGCAAGCGCGCCACGTGTCGGTACGTGGGCGCTTTGCGTATGAGCGCTGCGCGCAGGAGCGCAAGCGCGCGCGCCACGTGTCGGCACGTGGGCGCTTTGCGCATGAGCGCAAGCGCTGGAGCGCAAGCGCGCGCGCGCCACGTGTCGGCACGTGGGCGCTTTGCGCATGAGCGCTGCGCGCTGGAGCGTAAGCGCGCAGGAGCGCAAGCGCGCAGGAGCGCAAGCGCGCAGGTGCGCAAGTGCACGCCACGTGTCGGCACGTGGGCGCTTTGCACATCGCACTGGTGCGCAAGCGCGCGCGCCACGTGTCGGCACGTGGGCGCTTTGTGCACGAGCGCTGCGCGGTGGAGCGCAAGCGAGCAGGAGCGCAAGCGCACAGGAGCGCAAGCACGCGCGCTACGTGTCGGCACGTAGGTGCTTTACGCTCGAGCGCTAGCGCGCCGGCGAGGAAAGGAGGGCTTTTAGCCCCAGAAACGCTCGAAAGAGAAATTGGTGGAGTTAAACTCCTAAAAAAAAGGGAAAATGTTTTGGTTGGGGAAATGGGTTCTTCTTCCTCCTCTGTTGGCTGGCTCAAGAAATGTGAGATCTAAAAATCTCTTCTTTTTGAGATCTAATGATAGATCCAAGTTCCCCTTTGTGGGTTTTGTGGTGAAAAACTAATTTGTTTTGAAAAAGGAAGAGTAAAACTCTTGATTTAATTCAAAAGAAAGAAGAAGGTTTTGGAACCTTGAAGAAGGAAGAAAGATCTCAGATCTGAAATTTTTTTTGGAGAGAGAAAAAAAGTTGTTGGGATATTTCATTATCCTTGCCTTTATAGGCCATACATTTTACACATAGCCCCTTGGGCTTCACAAAATGGCATTTTGCCTATCCCATGGCTCATGTGCCATTTCTTTTTGCACATAAGCCATGGGCTTTACAAAAATTTGGCTTTATGCCTATTTTTTCTTACATTTATCCAAAAATAAAATAAAATAAAAGAAATACAACAAAATTATTTATTACAAAAATTTTATCTTGGCGTGGGGGAGGCCGGCCGCTTCATGTTCGGGCTCGACCCGGGCATGGGCCCCACTGGGTCTGGGCTTGGGCCCACTTGGCTTGGGGTTGACTTGGATTTTGACTTGGTCAACCGGGGTGTAAATTTTTACCCCAACAGTCGTCTGTTCAGTCGCTCCCTTCTCTTCGGATGATTCCGGAGGTATTTCTGCTGGGGCAAGCACCCGACGGTTTTGTACCACGATTCTAACGTCATCGAGATTCTCGTCAGCCAGTTCTTTAGCAAGTTTGGCCAGCGCGTCTGCTTTGCTGTTTTCCGCGCGCGGTATGCTTTCCAAAGTATAGGAGGGAATTTGGGTCAACAGTTGTTGCACCTTTTCACCGTACTTCACCAACTCTGGTTTGCACGTTTGGTAGTTGCCGTTTACTTGACTAACGACTAGTTGAGAATCTCCGTATATGAGGAGGTTTTCAATTCTCATGTCGAGGGCGATCTCGAGGCCTGCTATCAAAGCTTCGTATTCGGCTTCGTTATTTATCCTCGGCTCTGTTAAGGAGAAAGCGAAGCTCATTATCCCTCCTTGTGGAGTCACGAAAATGAGGCCTACCCCCGATTTGATTATAGGGGTACTTTGTTTGCGCTTTTTCATGGAAGATACTCCATCGAAATAAAGCTCCCACCGGGTATCACCACCGTCGATCGCGTCAAACGCATGTTTGTCTGGAAGATCGCAATTTAGAGGAGAATCGGCGGCTATCGGATGCTCAGCGAGGAAGCCAGCGATGGCCTGGCCTTTGACTGCCTTGAGAGGTTGATACGTTATCGAGAACTCCATCAAGAGCAGAGCCCATTTAGCGAGTCGACCTGTCAATATAGTCTTCGACATCAAATATTTAAGGGGGTCAACCTTCAAAATGAGACGGACTTCATGTGCTAATGCGTAATGTCTGAGCTTTGTTATCGCAAAGATCAACGTCAGGCAGTGCTTCTCAATGGGAGAGTAATTGCTTTCTGCCCCCAGCAGAACTCGACTTAAGTAGTAGAGTGCTCTTTCCTTCCCTTGGTCGTTCTCTTGGGCCCATAATGCGCCTAAAGAACCTTCGAGGGCGGTTGTATAAAGAATGAGGGGCTTTCCCTTGACCGGAGCAGCCTACACTGGCGGGTTCTGCAGGTACTGTTTAATCTCGTCCAGCGCGCCCTGGCATTTTTGATCCCAGACGAATGGAGTTCCCTTCTTCATCAGGTGACTGTAAGGGCGGCACTTGCCTGAAAGGTTGGCTATAAATCGCCGTATATACGCGAGCTTCCCTTGGAGAGACCGCAACTGTTTGAGAGTCCTCGGCAGAGGCATTTCCATGATCGCCTTGATCTTAGACGGATCTATTTCAATATCTCGGTGTCGGACGATGAATCCCAGAAATTTGCCCGAGGAAACTCCGAATGCACACTTAAGAGGGTTCATCTTCAAGTTGTATTGCCGAAGGCGTTGAAATACGGTCTTCAGATGCTCGAGATGTTCCTTGTATGATTTACGTTTAACCACGAGATCGTCGATATAGCATTCGATCATTTCGTGTATAAGGTCATCAAAGATTCGCGTCATGGCCCTCTGATAAGTAGCACCGGCATTCTTTAAACCGAAGGGCATCACCTTGTAGCAGAATATACCCAAAGGAGTCCTGAAGGCGGTGTGCTTCTGGTCTTCGGAATGCATCTTTATTTGATTATACCCTGATGAGCCGTCCATGAAGGAGAAAACCTCATGAGTGGACGTATTGTCTATCATCAGTTCGGTGACCGACACCGGGAAATCATCCTTTGGGCAGGCTTTATTGAGATCCCGAAAATCTACGCATATGCGCACCGTCCCATTTTTCTTCATCACCGGGACGATGTTGGCGATCCATTCAGGATATTGAACCTCCTGGATAAAGCCAGAGTCGATCAGCTTCTTGACCTCAGCATTGATACTCATCTCATGCTCGAGCCACATTCTTCTCGGCGCCTGTTTGACCGGCTTGACGTCCGGAGATATCGTCAATTTGTGCACAGCAACTTCTGGATCTAGTCCTGGTATCTCGGAATAGTTCCACGCGAAGCAATCTTTGTGCTGTACAAGGACGTCTTTTAACGCAGTCACCCTCTCTTCAGATAGCAGCTCACTGACAAACGTCGGCCGTGGGTCATCAGCCGTCTCCAACTCGATTTTCTTGAGGTTATCTGCAGTGGTATGTATTCCATCCTCCAGTTCTTTCGGGGCTGGCGGAAATTATGAGATCACCTCATCATTGCTGTTTTCGAAGCACCAGGGAAGGCTGTCCATGTTCCCGGGCTCTTCTTTTAATATTTTTATCATGTGACAAGTACGAATTCGCTTCCAATCCCAATGTGGGACTGGTTTTTCTTCCATGGCCTTGGGTTCGTGCCTCTGTGGCGGTGCTACCCTCCAGTTGTCAGACAGAGCGAACTTGCCAAGCAGATACTGATCTTCAACCTAATTCTTAAAGGTGAAGTAGTCTTCGAGAGGATGCCCTATTACTTGATGGTAAGAGCAATAGTCCGGGTGAAAGACTTCGCCTGCTTGTTCGGGGTTTTTGGACTCTGGCAGTGTAAGCATTTGATGTTTTAGAGAAAGATCAAGTATCTTCTTTGTCTTGTCCCGAGGAAATGAATACGCTCGACCCATTTTCTTCATGAGGGATAGATCAATAATGCTCGACTCCCGTTTGCGTGGCTTCTTAGCCCCGCTTTGTTTCTGTTGAGAGCCTTTTTGGCCTTTCGATTTGTTTCTGCCTCTGCGTCGAGCCTTTTCTATAACAGGTTGACATGGGGCGACATTTTCGTCTTTCATGGCCTGTTGAAGGAGGCGTTGCGTTTTGGCTTTCTCGTAGATGGCCATTTCGTGGTTATGGTCGTCTCAGACTTTTTGACTAGCTTCCCTTATAAATTTGTCCATTTGTTCTTCGAATGACGGATTGGACACTTTTGCATCTGGAACTTTCACTGGTTTAGGATTAGTGTCCTCCCGTTGAGCACCTGCTTCTTCATTGAAGTCATGCACGATGGAACAGTCGTGGAGCAGCTCTCGTTTCTTGGAGCGAATGTATCCGAGCCTGATTGTTTCCATTCTCCCATTAGGCGGCTTGTGCTGAGTTCCGGGGACGTTCCAAACCCTGTCATAGAATTTGGCCCTTCTAACGGTCTGTTTGAAGGGTATCCTTTGGCGCTTCAACAGCCTCTTCAAGCCTTCTGTATAATATTTGGGTAGACGGATAGGTTGAAGCCTGTCCAGCATAGGATCTGCACCGTACCAGATTTCTCTCTCCACTTTGTTTTCTTCAGAGCGGTAGAATAAAATTGCTTTTTCGCCTTCTCGCCTGGGAGGGATATAGAACGTTTGCAGCTCTTCTACATTGTAAATATTAAGTGCATCTAGTTCTTTACGGTGTTTATGCGGCACCATAGCGACTTGCAGACTTTGCTCTTCGTCAGCGAGAGCTCGTATTGAAGGTCGAGCAGAGAATATAGCATGGATTTCATCTTCCGAATCGCTACCAAAGATCAACGTAGGAGCGGATGGTCCCGGCTTGGTGTATTGGGACGGACCCAAATAAACTATCTCCTCTTCCTCCTCGGTATCACTGCCGAAGACAGGGATGGTAGCGTTAGTTTTGTTCTCTGGCTTGTGACACCTTTCCGTGTCTTCGAAACTCAGCAAGAAGTATTTGGCATCTTCGTATTTGCGGACCTCGTTCACGGAGAACGGGTTCAATTCTCCCGTCACGGTATACTCGAGACCATTCCTAAAGTATTTCATACACTGATGCTGTGTAGAAGGGATGATGTTATACTCGTGTAACCATGGTCGGCCGAGCAGAGCATTGTAGCATGTCTTGGCATCTATGACGTGGAATTTAATGTCTGTGACGAGCAGCCCGAAGCGTAGCGTCAGTATTACAGATCCAAGAGTCTTTGATGATTGGGAGTCAAACCCGGAGATGGTGATCTTATCTCGGGCGAGGTGCTGGACGCTCATGCAGATTTCCTTCAACACCCGCACGTTAAGGAGATTAATAGACGATCCGTTATCGATCAGGATTTTGCCTATCTTTATATCATGGCAGTATCCCGAGACGTAGAGAGGGCGATTGTGTTCGCACGTCCCAAGGAGAAGGTCTTTATCACCAAAAGTGACATCTGCCGTGTGCACTTCTTCCAATTCATCCTTCATCTTTTCTTCGGTCAGGAAAGCTTGGAACTGTTCCGGGTCCTGTAGTGCCTTAATCAACGAATCTCGAGCCTCCTTTGATAGCAAAAGGGCGTCAAGAATGCTGAGCTGTGAGGGTAGCTTCCTCAGATGCGCTAAGACGTTGTAATCCACCTTATATTTCTTCGGCGGGTCTTTGGCAGCTAGCTCTTCCATGACTTGATCATCTAGGGTGATGTCCTCAGAGACCTTCTCTTTCCCTTTATCTTTTTTGTTTGGGGGTTCGAGATTCTTTTCGGGCAACGTGCGATTACGCAGCCGGATATTTTCGCAAATCTTCGGTTCTTCTTCTTGTCCCGAAGTGGACTCTTTAAAGAGGGGGCTAAGCTCCAACTCCTCATCAGAATCGCTCCTGAATGTGAGTACTTGTGATCCTCCGGCGTTGACCATGCGACAATTGCCGGTGGTTCTGTTAAGCCCTTCGGTCGTATCGTTCCATTCTCGGCGAGTCTTGCGCTTTTCCCGCTTAAAATGCTGCCGGTGAGCAACATATCCTTAACACCATCTATCGAAAGCTTTGCACTCTTCAGTGGGGTGTGAAATCTTTCGATGATACAAGCAATAGGAGTGGTGCATTTTCACTTCACCAGTAACGCTTCCCTCAGAGGATGGTAGTTTCATACCCATTGACACGGCTTTAGTGAACCTTTTCCTCTTCTTGAATTCGATTTTATCCGCAGCAGGTGTACTTTGCTCCAGCGGGAGTATCTCAATTCTTTCGTTAAGGCGCTGGCGCTTGGCCCTTGGCCCTTTCAAATATGACCGCTTCGCGCTCCCGATCAGCTTTACTTTTTAAGAAAGCTTCATTGAGAAATGCGTCAATTACTTCATCCGACGGCCCCGAAATTTTTGGTTCAGGATCTGCCCTCAGCTTTCCAGTACAAGGAGTCTCCTCATCGTTCGTGAGCGAATGGGAAATCATATGACAGCTCGCCGCATATTCCTCGGATTCATCCGATGAACTTTCTCCCTCATCTTCCTCTTGGAAGACGTGATTGAGGAACTCTTGGAATGTGATGGGAGTCCGTGCCTTCTGGTTGTATTCCTCCAGCGCGTCAATTTATTTTTGTAAGTCCTTGCGCTTGTTGCCGGGCTTCACGGGCTTCTTTGACTTCTTTTTCTTCTTCTTTGAAGATTTCGACGGCTGGTTATGAATGCTTGGGCCACCTCCATCGATCTTTTGAGTTGGACGAGGCTTCAACATCCCTTCAACGATCTGCGGCTCCAACGGGTTCTTCCACTTAATCGCTGGGCATGTTTGAAGATCATTTAGCATCCTCTTTGTCTTCGCTGATAATACAACCTCCCAAGGAGCTTCTTCAACGACAGAGCATGTTGCCCCCGGCGTATTCATTCCCTTAGAGGTGTGGGGTTGCGGTGGATTCACCTTCCATTTGTCGGACAATGCAAACTTGCCCTGTCGGTACTGATCTTCAAGCCAATTTTTGAAGACGTAGCAATCCTCGATCGGATGACCCAAAACTCAATGATAAGGACAGTAGTTGGGCTCATTGACGTCACTTGGTTGCGACGGACGTTTTGGATCTGGCAGATTTATGAGTCGGTTGCGCAACGCCAGCTCGAATAACCTTCTCGTTTTATCTCGGGGAAATGAGTAAGAACGTCCCATCCTTTCCTCAAGGGATACGTACGGGCGCATATTATTTTGACGAACGACCGGCTTCGGGTTGTTCGGTTGTTGCTGAGCATTAGCGACAACGATCGCTTTCCCCTTTCCCTTCTCATTTCGGGAGTCCGGCTTTGGAAGAGGAGGTTTATGGCCCATTTGATCCATTTGCGCCAGCTTGTCAATTAGCGCCTGGAAGGTGGTCGGCTTGAAGAACATCATAAATTGCGAGATGGTTGCTTGCGGATCGAGGGTTCCCACAAACATTCCCACCGCAGGAGCTTCTTCTATGCGCTGCTCGCATTTTGACCATAAATTACGCCACCATATAGCATATTGGACCCATGTCTCGCCCGGCTTCATCATGGTATTAATAAATGCCGTTATCGGGGTACGCTCGCTGGCACTCACGAAACGTTGGGTAAACAGCAATTCCATTTCAGCAAAGGTCTTGGTAGAGTCATTCGGGAGCTCGGAATACCATTCGAACGCTGTATCCGACAAGCTACCAACGAACTGGCGAAGCAACAATTTATCATCACCGCCAGTGTTGCCGCAGAGCGCCCTGAACTGGGCAACATGCTGGTGGAGATTGCCAGTCCCCTTATACACATGGAATTTTGGTATGGTATAACCTGGCGGGTACTTGATCTGGTCGTACCAGCCCGGATACGGTCGCCCTGTTTTTACGACCTGTCCCGCTGCTTCCGTCGCTTGATGAACCCGTATTTGTTGGGCTATGTAGTCGTCTAAGTCAGCCTTGGAGATTGTTTCCTCCTTAGCTGTTGATGGAGCTGGTGGAGGATTTGACGTTTCTCCCCTATCGTCTTCAAGTATGATTGGGGAATCTTCAGCAGGTGGCTCCTGTTGAATCATTATATCCACCATGTCCTGGAACAGGAGGGCCATTTTCTTTATGCTGGTTGCTTGTTCTGCAGCCTCTTTATCCTTCTTCTCCAATATGCGACGAAGGAACTCAGCGTCAGTTTCTTGTTCTTGACGCTCATCCGAGGACGTTTCAGGATTTTCTTTTGGCCTAGTAAGTGCAGCCATCGCGGTCATCATCTCCTGGAGCTTTTGCTGTTGCTCCTGCACTTTGGTCATCGATCGCGTGAGCGGTCTATGACCTGTTGATATGCGGCTGTCCTCTTTACCAGACGCCATGTAGACGGTATGAACTACCATGCCCCCAGACTTAGGGCGTTTGGGTTCACCGCCTTTGATATTTGTCGTCGGCGTTGGCACTTTCTCCGGCCTTCTTCTTTTATGGGCCGTAGAAGTTGAAGGGGCCGTTGCTTTGGGCACCCAAGCGGTCGTCGCCTTTCATTGCTTGACCGGGAGATTTTCTTCTTGCTGACCTCTCGACTTCTTCTGTTGGCGAGAGAAATTAGGATCAATGACAGATTCTCGGACTCGTCGCCATGTCTTATAGATCCTAGAGGACAGCGATTGAGGAGGCAGCTCCGGCTTTTCTGTTTCCACGGCGGTCTCCACTGGTGGAGGAGATCTTTTGAGCACCGCAGTTGGTAAGTTTCTGCGTACTCTGTTCAATAATTCGAAGCTGTTCTCGGTTGGAACAGCAGCGTTAACTTCCACCGTCGGAGCTGATGGAGTTATCCCAGAAAGGGAGTTTCCCCCAGTCTTCCTTATCCGGCGCCAGTGGCATCGTCGGGCGCGACGAGTCGTCGGTATTGGTTCAGAGACAGAAACAGCTTCTTCTTGCCCCCTGTTCAGGTGTGGGGCTGTTGCCGGCGTCAGCCTATTAAAGACTGATGTCTTTTGAGTAGCAGGAGCAGGAGTGGGAGTTGGGACGGTCAATCTTGTAAAGACTGATCTCTTAGCAGGAGAAGCCGCCTTGACTGCTTCAGTAGCAGGCTTGGCTACTCCTTTTGAGGTAACCTTTTCTGGGACTGCAAGCTTCATTGCGGGTCCGCAGGAGTTTTGGCCCAGTCTAGAGAAGACCGAGGCACTGGTGTTGGGCGACCCGTTGAAAGGGGCCGCATTAACTGAAAGTCGATCGAAGACCGACTTCTTAGGAGCTTCTTGTACGGGCACGGGGGTGCTGAAGCTTGTTGGCGGAAGCATAGTTCCGAAAAACAACCCCGTGGTGGCTTGAGTAATCTGCTCCACAGGCATGGTGAACAGAGAGACCGCTTGGGTCCCGTAGGTTATGCCCCTAGTTGAGGCCGGACGCGAGCTGCAGCTGCAGTTGGAGCACTTCGAATAAGTTGAGGCCATCGATGCTTGATTTCTCTTCTGCACCAAGCAAGAGACCAAATCTTAGTAAATATGAAATCCAAGGGCAACCATTAACAAACCGCGATTGGTTCGCGAAGACGACACATGAAGTGTGGAGTGGAAAGAGGAAAAGGTCCCATCGGGCGTGCCAGAATCTGTTCCCCTCCGAACGGCAGCCGGCGATGCGAGGACGTCTTGCCTGAGATTCGGGGCAGATGCTATATGGTTTTATCCGTCTACCTCTCCGAAGATGCCAAGTTGATTTATGGCACCGTGTATCGGAAGTTTAGACGGATTCGGCCGATATAGCAGACTTCGTCAGATTCCCCCTCGTTTGAGGGGTTTTTGATTGTGGGGACGCTCTTCCCTGGAGGCGCAAGCCCCTGCAGTTAATTACGCTACCGCATCGCGGTAACAACTTTCTCCTTCTCCAGAATTTCTCTTCGTGTCGTGTGTGTTTGTTTTTTTTGTGATTTCCCGTGAATTGTATACAGAGACTAAGTAATGCCGTCGCCCGTAGGACGTGGATTAGTCCAAATCCGGATTTACTTAGATTTGAGTTCGGTGTTTTTAGTTTAAGGATACGTTAGCCATATTGAGGCTAAGATCAACTTAAACATCAGTTAAGGATACGTTAGTCCTGTTTTGGACTAAGATCGGCTTAACGTGGTGATCCATTTAATATATGGCCGTCGGGACTCGTCACCTCTCTGACGACGTTGAAGGATTACAACGACAAGTGTCAGAGAAGTTCGGAGATGTACCCTTGAACCAAAATTGATTTGGAGTTTTATCGTCCATTTAAATGTTTAAGGATACGTTAGCCGTATTTGGGGCTAAGATCAACTTAAACGGGACCGTTTAGATCCAACAAAAGAGCATTTGGAGGCTCTATCATTCCAGTTTTGGGACGTAGTGGTCCATGTTCCAGTTTAGGGACGTGGTGGTCCATCATTAGTTTAAGGACGTTTCGGTCCATCGCCAGTTTAGGGACGTGGTGGTCTATCATTAGTTTAAGGACGTTTCGGTCCGATATTAGTTTAAGGACGTTTTGGTCCATGAGTTTAAGGACCCCGCAGTCCATATTCATATGTGGTCGTCGGGACCCGTCACCTCTCTGACGTCGTTGAAGGATTACAACGATAGGTGTCAGAGGAGTTCGGAGATGTACCCTTGAGCCGGAGATAAATTGATTTTATGAGAGCAATTTTGCTCAGTCAATTTAATTTGAGGACTTACGGCCATGATTGGGCTAAGTCCAGTTGGAAGATGCTCATCATTTTTATTTGTTTTTGCATTGCATTTCTTTTTATTTTTATTTGTTTTTGCATTGCATTTCTTTTTATTTTTATTTGGGCTCTACCCATAAAGGGTGCAGAGCATCAATTTTACTTGGGCTCTGCCCTTTTTATTGCTTTGCAATTTATTCTGGCCTGCTAGGTCTTTTTGATTTGGGCCTGGCCCTTTAAGAAATGCATTGCATTTGTCAGGCGCTTTGCGCCAATCAGAGAGCGCAAGTGCTTGTGGTGACGACACGTGTCATGCAAGCACAGTGCGCTGCGCTAGTGCGCTGCGCTTGCGCTGTTGACACGTGTCGCACTCTGGTGAGTTGCGCCAATTTCAGAGAGCAAAGCTCTATCTTAAAAGCGCACAGCGCAAGTGAGTCAGACGCTAACATGTGGCGCTCTCTGGTGGTTTGCGCCAACCCAGGAGCGCAACAGTGCAGATTTATAAGTGCAAAGCACTATTAATTTGGGAATGTTTTAGATTCAAGAACCAATGGTTCATAAAAGAAGTGCAAAGCACTATTTGTTTTTTTCGATCTAATGAAAGTCAAAGAAAACAAGTATTTCTTGTTTTTCTTATTTAAAGAACCAGTGGTTCATAAGAAGTGCAAAACACTGTTTATTATGTGAAGATCATTGATCTTGTTGTTCTATTAGAAGAAATTTCTTCTATTTTTATGAAGGTTTTTACCTTTTTCTTGAAACTTTTTCAGAGTTCTCACTGTTTGAAGCTTTTGATTTCTCAAAAAAAAATGTTGATGCTTTTGATTTGAGGTCCAGGGGTATTTATATAGTGCCCATAAGTTTGTTGAATTTGTTAACGAGATCTTTCTCTGAGTGATTTGGGGAATTTTCCCCACCGTTGGATCTTTGATCCAAGGGCTTCTGTTTTACAGAAGAAAATCTTCTTGTTTTAACAAGAACAGAAAAAATTTCTTTAGAATTTTAATTCTGTTTGGCGCAAATGCTCCAGAGCGTGACACGTGTCGCGCAGTGCAACTGCGCTAGCGCATCTGCGCTGACACGTGTCGCATAGCGCAAAGCGCAGCGCAACTGCGCTAGCACATCTGCGCTGACACGTGTCGTGCAGCGCAGTGCTTGCGCAACTGAAACGTTGCTTCTTTTAATTTTAGTTTAAATAGAGCTTTGCTCTGATTGGGCGCGCCTTCTTGGGCGCTGCGCTGATGCATCTGCGCCTGACACGTGGCGCGTTGCGCCCAAGATTTGAAGCGTTGCTTTAAAATTTGAATTTTGAATTTCCAACAGAGCTTTGCTCTTATTGGAGGAAACAGACACTATTTTCCCTTTCATTCCGTAAACTTTGCGTGGCTCCCGATATATCTAAAACCCTTCAAGACACACATACGCACACTGTACATTGAGTTCGCATGACCAGTTTGACCCGTCAATTAGACGTTCTCTCGCTCTAATGGCGAGGTGTAATTAACGACAGCTTAGTCCGCGGCTGCCGAATGTTCAGATCCCCACAATCAATAAACCTTCGCCTACCCTAGACAGTGGGAATCTGTAGTACGCCCGATAAGCGACACGTATTCCCATTTCAATGGGGTGACGAAAAACACCCTACATGCGATACCCTTTCTGGAAGCGAGAGTATCCTAAAATGACACACTGGAAAGATCAAGGATTCAACTTAGTTCAAACAGGTCTATGTTCATGGACAAAGCACATATTACCGAAAATTCATGGAGGAACTGAAAACAGATGGTCATTAAGGATAGAAAAAGGCGTTTGACCATCCAACACTGAGAAGGGCATACGATTTTTGAGATAAGTTGCCGTAAGAACCGCATCTCTCCGAAAACGGTGAGGAACTTGTCGACAAATAAAAAGTGTTCGGGCAATTTTTAGCAGATGACGATTTTTACGTTCAACAATACTGTTCTGTTGGGAGTATAGGAACAAGAGCACTCATGAAGAATACCATATACATGCATAAGATTTTGAAACTTATAAGAAAGATATTCTTTCGTATTATCGCTATGGAGTATTTTCACAGAAATATTAAATTGTGTTTTAATTTCAGCACAGAATTTGCGAAATACGAAAAAAATTTCGGACCAATATTTTATTAAATATAATGAAGTTGCACGGGAAAAATCACCAACAAATGTGACAAAGTACCGATCACCAAATAACGACTCAACGGGACATGATCCTTGTTCCCCTCCGAAATGCGGAGACGCGACAAACGACTTGCCTGAATTTCGGGATAGATGCTAATTAGTGCTATCCGTCTACCTCTCCGAAGATGCCAAGTTGATTTATGGCATCATGTATCGAAGGTTTAAACGGATGCGGCCGATGTAGCAGACTTCGTCAGATTCCCCCTCGTTAAGGGGTTTTTGATTGTGGGGATGCTCTTCTCTGCAGGCGCAAGCCCCTGCAGTTAATTATGTTACCGCATCGCGATAACAACTTTCTCCTTCTCCAGATGATCACTTCGTCTCGTGAGTGTCTGTTTTGTGTTTGGTTGCCCGTGGATTGTATATGGAGACTAATTTATGTTGTCGCCCGTAGGGCGTGGACTAGTCCAAATCCGTATCATTTTAGATTTGGGTTTAAGGATACGTTAGTCTCATTTGAGACTAAAATCAACTTTAATGTTTGTTAAGGATACGTTAATATAATTTTAGACTAAGATCAACTTAACGGGATCGTTTAGATCCAACAAAAGAGCATTTGGACTCTATTGTTTAGTTTAGGGACATTGCCATCAATTAGTTTAAGGACATTACGGTCCAATGTTAGTTTAAGGACATCTCGGTCCATTGTTAGTTTAAAGACATCGCGGTCGAGGTTAAGGACATTATAGTCCATGAGTTTAAGGACCCCACAGTCCAATGTTAGTTTAAAGACATCACGGTCGAGATTAAGGACATCATAGTCCATGAGTTTAAGGACCCCACAGTCCAATGTTAGTTTAATGACATCACGGTTGAGATTAAGGACATCATAGTCCATGAGTTTAAGGACCCCACAGTCCAATGTTAGTTTAAAGACATCACGGTCGAGGTTAAGGACATCATAGTCCATGAGTTTAAGGACCCCACAGTCCAATGTTAGTTTAAAGACATCACGGTCGAGGTTCAGGACATCATAGTCCATGAGTTTAAGGACCCCACAGTCCAATGTTAGTTTAAAGACATCACGGTCGAGATTAAGGACATCATAGTCCATGAGTTTGAGGACCCCACAGTCCAATGTTAGTTTAAAGACATCACGGTCGAGATTAAGGACATCATAGTCCGTGAGTTTAAGGACCCCACAGTCCAATGCTAGTTTAAAGATATCACGGTCGAGCTTAAGGACATCATAGTCCGTGAGTTTAAAGACCTCACTGTCAAGTTTAAGGACATCATAGTCCGTGAAATGTGTGATTGTCGGGACCCGTCACCTCTCTGAAGACGTTGAAGGATTACAACGACAAGTATCAAAGGAGTGAAGAGATGTACTCTTGAACCAAAGTTGATTGGGGATCTGTAGTCTAATTTGGAACTAAGATCAATTAATTAGATTATGAGCACATCGGCTCAGTTAAATCTGAATTGAGGACTTATGGCCAACTTAGGCTAAGTCCAATTAGATTTGAAGTGTTTGCCATTTATTGGACCATTAGACATTTGTCTGGGTTCAGCCTCTCATCACTTAGCAATGCTAAACAAGAGTTTGAGGGCTCTGATATCATTTTTGTCTTTGACTGAGCATTAAACATTATAGCTATGAGTTTTACTCAATTTTGAGATTTAGTTAAAGGAGAGGTTTTTGCCTCTGGAAACTTAGCCAATTTGGCTAAGATTGACTTTAAAATAGTGTTAAACATTAGGGGACAGCAGTGTTAAACACTGGAAATGAAGTGTCCAAATTAGTGTTAAATATTAGAGGACAACAGTGTTAAACACTGGAAATGAAATGCTCAAATTAGTGTTAAACACTAGAGAGGAAGGGGTCACGTGGGGACACGTGAGAGCGCCCAAAGGTGGGGCCAGATCTCCTTTACTTTGTCTTGCAAATAAGTGTTAAACACTTTTGATCTTCTGGCCATCACGTGTTGGCACGTGATGGAGATTTGTGCGTTGATTATTAAAGCATTTATTAGGGGTCACGTGGTAACGCGTGAGAGCGCCCAAAGCCAACATTGCCTTTACTTTTATTCTCTTTGTTTTGGAGGTCACGTGGGAGCACGTGGGGCATTGCCTCTGGGCTGTTTCCTTCTTATTTAGGAGGATCCTTTCAGGGGTCACGTGGGGACACGTGACCTTAGTTCTTTTACATGCATGGAGATCTTTCAAGTCTCTTTAAAAATAAGAATTAAATTCTTTGTAGGGTTAAACCCTAATTTAGTTTTTAAAGGAATTAAATTCCTATGCAGTTGGGAGAATTAAATTCTCATATAGGGTTAAACCCTAGTTTTGTCCGTCTCGAAGGAATTAAATTCCTATAAATTGGGAGAATTAAATTCTCATATAGGGTTAAACCAAAGTTTTGTTTTGGGAGGAATTAAATTCCTGTGAATTTGAGAGAATTAAATTCTCATATAGGGTTAAACCCTAGTTTTATTTTTGGGAGAAATAAATTCTCATATAGGGTTAAACTCTAGTTTTATCTTAGAGGAATTGAATTCCTGTGAATTGGGAAAATTAAATTCTCTAAACTCAATTCCCCCTCTAAGTTTTGGAACTGCATGGCAGAATCTCCCCGATGAGAATTAAATTCTTAACCTGTGGGGAGATTTGCTTCTGCAGATCTTCAACTAGAGGAAGAACTAAGTTCTTTTGCAGAAGAGTTAAACTCTTAGATTGAGAATTAAATTCTCCTTTCTTTTTCTCTCTGCTATTTGCCTTTAGAAAATTTCAACATCCCAAAATTCTATCTCTCTTTTCCTCTCCTTGCTCCTATTTATAGGAGAAAGAAAAGAATCAATTTGCTTAGTAAATCTTTCATTGAAAGATTTTTTTTGTTTTTCGTAACTAATATGATTTTTAGATCACTCAGTGAATTTTATTCACCATTGGATTTTTAATCCAGAAGATATTCTGTTTGTCATTCTTGGTAAATTTTAGGGAAATCTTTCCTTGTATAAAATCTTTCCATAAATTGGTGATTTTTAATCACCATTGGATTTTTAATCCAACGATGCTCCACTTTACAGAGCATAATCCTCTTTTGTTTGGAAAGATTTAAAGAAATACTTTCCCATTTAGGGTCTTTGATTTCCCTTAATTAGAATTTAATTCTACCAAGTTATAAGGCTTTCAAAGCCTATCACGTGTTGGCACGTGACCCTCCCTCATTCAGAATTTAATTCTGTCTTTTAGCTGGGCTGAAGGACCATCACGTGTCAACGCGTGACCCTTGGTCACGTGTGAGCACGTGACGCCCCATTGGGGTCTTTCCTTAGCCGTTTGTTTACACTTTTGTTTGATTTTAGAGTTTAATTCCATAAAGTGGAGGTCATAGGAAATTATCACGTGTCAACACGTGACCCTTGGTCTCGTGTGAGCACGTGATACCCCATTGAGGTAATTCCTGATTTTTAATCAGGGAACAAATGCCCCCACAACGTTGCTCTCACGTGTCTGCACGTTAGTGCAACGGTGTCACCTTTGTGACCGTTGGATCTGTCTAGAGAATAGGGGAGATGAAACGTTTCCCATCACATCCTATAAATGCAGGGGTCTCTTCAGAAGCGCATCCACTCTTTCATCTTCTTCCTTGTTCATTTTCTTTTGAAAATTTAATTCTCTTTCTCAGAGCTCGGTTCTCTGTTCCAAAATCTTCAGAGTTTAACTCTGCTCAAGAAATAATCTTTTCTTCATGTAATGGCTTTGAACGACCGAGGAACTTTCATATATATATATATATATAAACTCTTTGGATTTTAAATCCACATCAAGGGGTTTTCCCTTTAAAGAACCCATCTTTCTAAGTTCTTCAGAGATGTCCAATTTTTAAAGAATAAAACCCTTTTGCTAGGGTTTCTCTGATCTTAAGGAATCAATGGTTGCGCTTGTCTTTTCTGTGGAATTTAATTCCACCTCAAAGAGCTTCGGCTCTGAAAAAATGTTTTCTAGGAATTTAATTCCCCTTTTCAAAAGGAATTTAATTCCTATGAAGAACTTAGTTCTTCCCAGAGATCTTCTTGGGGTTTTCTTGCCCTGAGTTGTTTCTTTGCAACCAAGAAGAAGAGATTTGCAGTGGTGTTCTTTGGGAATTTAATTCCCTTGCTCTGTTTGATTTTTTTTTTGCAAAGTCCAAGATGGATTTCTTTTTGGGGAATGTGGAGGGTCATTTGAAATCCACTGTTCATTTATTGAGAATCTTCTTTTTGTCGCATAGTAATTGCTTTGCCTCATCATTAGCAAGCCACCAACTTGATTTCGTGGGACCCATGTGTTTTGTAACCAATGGTCCCATAAAATGAGTCCCTTGTTGCTTTCTTCCACTGTCTTTTCATATATGCCTTTATAAACACGTGTTAGCTTTGCTTAACGGTTTCCCCCTCTTTTATTTCAGGCGTAATGACTTCTGTTCCATACTTCCCTTTCACTCGCTCGGAAGCTGCTTTTCCTCAGTCACCGTCTGACGAGGAAGTAATGGCGATGATTAGGGCTCATGACCCGAATCGCACCAATTTGCTTTTATGGGGGACTTGGTACGGTCACATCATCCGCGGTCGCGGAAGTTTTCTTTGCGAGTTACCGACGGAGCCTACCTATCCATTCCTGCCGATGGATCCTCCACGGACTGCCTTTGCTGTGGAAATGCCAAATTGGGGCCCTATGGGACGGCTTGAGCCTTCAACAACTGGTATTCCGAACCATCCGGTACCGGCTATAGATATTTTGGGGCACCGCATTTGCCAGGGCGAAGCCCAGCCATGGGGACAGATCTACAAGATAGGGCTTACCCCTCGACACCCCACGGGCTACCTTCTTTGGGCCCGTTACATCATGTCCGCCCATCGCGCGCGACTGCAGAGGGTTGGACTTTATCAGGCGATATATGCATCCCTCTTCCACTACCAATCTCCCCATGTCTGGTGGGTTAAGGCCTTCTTGAACCAATGGAATCTTCCCACCAACACCTTCCTTCTAAGAGACCGCGGAGTTTCAATTTGCTTAGAAGAATTTCGCGAGATCTCAGGGCTGCCGGTCAGGGGGACACTTTATGAAGAATTGCTGCCTCCCGACGAGTATGTCTTCAAAATCGAGCCTGCAATGCTTGACGGCCTGTCTACCGAGAACGCCGTCCGCCACAAGCACCCGAGTTTGATCAAGACCCTGAGTATTTTTGACAAACTGTTTACAGAGTCAGAGGAGCAGGGCGTCACTTTTAAAAGTTTTATCGCCTGCTTCCTTCGCGAGGGTGTCCTATCAAAGACGGCTCCAAAGTTCGCGAACATTAACGACCCCTTTGGGTTTGGTTTAAACAGGCGGCCGACTAAGGAAGAGGACTTGCCGCAGTATTATATTCCTATCATATCGGCGGTATCTTCCGAGTCGATTGCAGCTCCTGGTATGGATGAGGAGACTTTCTTTGTGGGCTTCATCAGCATTTGGCTTAGCCGGTTCTTCATTCCCATGCATTGCCATTTCGTAAGAGTCTCGGTCATTTACCCTTCTCATCGCATTGTTGAGGGAACATGATTAGCTGTGGGTATTCCAGCGCTAGCACATCTTTATCATGGGTTAGGTGCCGCGGCTAATACCTCAACTCCAGGTGTAGATGTGTAAATTTTTCTCTTCATTACTTCATATCTTGGATTAAAATGCACGTGTTGGGGGCCTTTGCTGCGCACCAGAGACCCAAATTTTATGATGCCTACACCTTTCCGCGACTCTTGCGGCTGGTGGACACTTCTGCTCCTGACCCGACTCAGTCTGGGGATATTCGTGTGTTGATCGCTCCCTATGCTAATACGGGCGGAATGGTATTCATTGATCGGGCCCTATCTGCTCCCTCAGGACCGATTCAACAGCTCTGCGATTTGTCGAAAGAGGAGGTACCTTCTCTGAAGCCCAAGGAAGCCATGCTCCTGTACGCGATCAGACCAGGTTATCTGGTATTTCGTCAGAACAGTGCGGCCCTTTTTATGCGGTATAACCCACACCGCTTTGCCTGGCAACTTGGATATGATCAGGGCGTCCCCTTCGAGGCATTTACAGTTGCGCCCAGCCCATCGCCTGAAGCTGTTCGTGACGCCGCTCATCACTTTGTGAGGCTGAACACTGGTTCTTGCTTCATGATTCCTGAAGCTGACCATATTTCTCGATGTGTGGGGTCTTTCACGGGCTGGTACCTTCATCGGGTCAGTCCGATTATTGCTGAGGAGAAGAGGGTGCTTCTCGGATACAGTGCTCCCATTCCGATTCAAGCCACGGGAGTTCCGCCGCGACCGCGTGCACCGGTTCGCTTTCCCCTGAGGGACATCAGTGTCGCACTTATTCCGGAGGCGGCGGAGGTGGACTTAACTCCCACATCCGGTATGCCACTGCGTACTCGGGCTCAATCAAGGGCCAATAGGGCGCCAATAGCAGCATCATCGTCTGCGGCGTCGACAATGGCTGTGTCGTCCTCAGTAGCACCGCCAAGCGAGGACATTGAAGGTGAAGTGGGTCAGCGCCGTACCAAAATTCCACGGGGGAGGAAACTATCGTCTTCGACGGTTAGTTCTGGGTCCAAGAGGCGGAGGAAGACAGCCACCAATCTGCTCGACTCTTTAATAGAGTCTGAGCCTATTCTTCAGGATGAACCGCTAGCTATGCAAGAATCGGATGGTGGCCTACTTTTCCCGATTTCATCTGCCGAGGAAGCCGCACAATTGGCTGAGGCTATAAGACGTTCGCAATATGAATCGGAGAATGTAAGGATTCCGAAGAAGCCTTACCCTGCCGTCATCTTTTACGACCGTGGATACGGCGGCGATTTATAGGCCCTTTGGAAGAATGGGGAGAAAGGGCCCTTAAACAAGCTGCTTCGGCCGACGCTGAGGACGCGCTTTCACTGTGGACCGGTGGCCACGAGTCTACCCTCGGACCTCGGCGAGCACATCTCCTCAGGAAGGAGCGTCGGCCTGAACAAGCCATATTGGAGGCTCCCTTGCGCATCGGTATGTTCATATATCTCTTTGTAATATTTCGTATTGCTTGCATACATATATATATATATATCCTTATCCTTGTACAAACCTTGCAGGGACTTCGGCGAAGGCGGAGGCTCTGAGTCATGCTTTAACCGTAGATTCTGCTGATATCCCCAGTGAAACA
Source organism: Agapanthus africanus (assembly GCA_030015575.1). Taxonomy (NCBI): domain Eukaryota; kingdom Viridiplantae; phylum Streptophyta; class Magnoliopsida; order Asparagales; family Amaryllidaceae; genus Agapanthus; species Agapanthus africanus. Next base: position 105,875,667 of record CM057338.1, on the reverse strand, counting down.
CCAATCAGTGTGGAGGGGGTCGATGCAACTGTTACTCTTGCGATAGAGTCTTCCTCGGTGGGTTCCACTCCCGAAGCGCTTGCTCCCTCAGGGGAGGCATCTTTGTCGGTCACCGCTCCAATGGATCTTCCTGAGGGCGACCCGGAGACTAGGGTACAGGTAGTCGAGGCTACCGTCCTTCCATTGGAGCCCGCAGTGGCAGCCGGTGCTCCTCACGTGGAAGCCGCTACACTGGTCCACGTCCCTGATGATGTGCCTGAGGTCACGGAGGAGGCCGCTGAAGCTGCTATCCCTCCAGCTCAGAACGGGAGGAGCGTCGAAGGTAGCCTTTTATATTTTAAATTAGTAATCTTTCCATTATCTGAACCCTTCTGTCTTTTCAGAATTGCGCGGATTGGCGGCATCTATTGCTGATCTGTCTCCCAGGCAGTCTTTTCAGCGCCTGTTGGAGATGACTGCTCCGCAAGCGATATCTCCTCAGCGCATCGTCTTCTCTTCTGGGCAAGGTTAGTGTTGTTTACCCTCTTTTCACAGCATTATCACTACTTCATAAAATGACACCGGCGTCTTTTACAGTTCTGGAGACCGACGACGAGGTTGAGGTTCTTGATGGGCTTGGGGAGCCTTCAGATCCCTCTTGCATGACTGTGGGTGAGTAAAATCCCAACGTTGTTCCATTTGTTCTTTTGCCTACAAGTTTAGCTGACTGTTTATAAATCTGAACAGCTCTGCCAGTTCTTACCGCGCTGGAGTCACGCATCGCCATGCCACCCGGCCCCTATGCCCCACGAGCCTCAGAACGGATGGCCAAGTTAAGCCTCGACAACCTGTCATCCCTAATTGAGGACCTTCGCGCTGGCAGTTTAATCACGGCCGAAGCGTTTGCCGCTGAAGCTAACGGCTCTCTTCCCTTTCTTGCCACCTACCATAGTGAAACAGTGGTGCAAGTCTGGGTTGAGTTTTGTCGGCAGGTGGAGACTTGCTTGCATGTTCTTGAATGCACACGCCTTCCTTCAGAGGTTGTGGCCGTGAAGGCAAGTTTACAGGGGCTGATTAAACGGTGTGCTGCGAACATGATTTCGTGTGAGAAAAGGCTCGACCGCAAGTTTTCAAAGAGGGAGCTGGCTTCTAAAGCGCTGAGGGAGCTTCAAGCCAGCCTCACGGCCAAGGCCACTAAAGCATATGAACTTTGGCGAGTGCTTCAAGAGGCTATCAAGGAGGTGGTAGCCATTGATAAAGCCGCTGTATTTACTCGTGAAATGGTTGAGGCCCATAAGGTTGTTGAAAAAGAGCTTGAGGGCCGGCTTGCCTCATACCAGGCCCAACAGACTCAGGCGGAGGCCCGTCTTTTGATGATTCCAAATTATGAAGGTGAGGCCCAGCGAAAAAGGGATGAACTGGAAAATCTACTAAATCGCCCGCCGACTTGAAGAATTGTATATACACATTTTTTTATTCTTCTTTTGTACATACTCCTGAATGAGAGTATATTTTTTGTTCTTTCATGAATTGTACTTTGTATTCATTTTGATTCATGAATAAAAGACATATTTTTTCTTCATGACGGTGTGTACTTTTTAGCAAGTGTATTCTGCAAATAGTCTATTTCGATTTCTTTGCAGGACAATGATGGCTTAGGATTCAGGGTTAAGATCTGCCTCCTAAGACTTTTCAACTTTACGAGCCGTGAGGGTCTCATAAAGAATTTTCTCCCTACCGGTCGAGAGGATCCCGTAGGTGTAATTTCTCCTTAAGAATCGTGAGGATTCTTAAGTGTGTTTTCTCTTGCAAGTCGTAAGGATATCACAGGAGAATTTGCTCCCTTACGAGTCGTAAGGACCCGCAAGTGATGGGTGAGGTTACCATCATCCGTATTTCACGGAATCAGGAGTTGTTCTAGATGCTTCCCACGGGGTCATAGCCGTGTTCTAGGAGGAGCAGGATTCGCTCTGGATGCTTCACACGGGGTCATTGCCGTGCTCTGCGAGGACAAGGATCCGCTTGTTTCCTGACTTAAAATCAGAAAAAGTTTACGGAGGAGGCATCACGTGCTAGCACGTGACCAGTAGTCACGTGTTGGCACGTGACATTTAAAAGCAGCGGCAAAGGCAAAGTCAGCTCCTTGATTAAATCAAAGAAAAGGCTCCAGAAAGGGTCACGTGCTCACACGTGACCAGGGGTCACGTGTTGGCACGTGACGGTTGAACAGTTGCCAGAAAACAGAGCGCAGAAAGGAGAAGAAAGCTCGTTCCAAGGGGTCACGTGCCTATACGTGACCAAGAGTCACGTGGTCATACGTGACCGGGTTTCAAAGCTTCTCTATTTAACAGAATTAAATTCTGAAAGGCATTCAAATCTTTCCAAAGGAGAATGATTATTTGGAACCGATTGGATTAAAAATCTAAAGGTGATTAAATATCACCTATTCATGGAATAATCTTGAACTTGGAAAGATTTCCCCTTAAAATCTAACCGAAACAACAAAGGAATATCTTTGGATTTAAAATCCAATGGTGAATAAAATTCACCTAATAATCCAAAGGTCCAAATGAATGATGAATGCAAATCAAATCTCTAATAAATACGAATCAAATCCCTCAATGAATGATTCACAAAGAACTAATTGATTCTGCTCTTTCTCCTATAAATAGGAGCCAAGAAAAAAAAAAGAAGGAAGAGGGACAGACGGAGAGAGAAAAAAAGAAATAGAGCCTTGAGACTTTGGAAGAATTTGATCTGCTGCAGAAGAAAACCTTAGGTAAGGAAGGAGAGGCTTCAAAAGAGAATTTAATTCTCAAAAGAGTTTAACTCTTATATTAAAAAAAGAAGAACTTAGTTCTCTCTTTAGTGGAGGATCTGCAAAGTGCACATCTCCCCATGAATTGAGAATTTAATTCTCATTGGGTTGAGATCCTGCCATGCAGATCCAAAGCATAGGGAGGGAATGGAAGTTTGAGAATTTAATTCTCACAGAACTATAGGAATTTAATTCCTTTAAAATAAAATTAAGGTTTAAACTTATGTTATAGGAATTTAATTCCTTCAAAATGAACAGAACCAGGATTTAACCCTAGTTAAGAACTTAAATCTGTCAAAACAACAGGAATTTAATTCCCTTAAGAAAGAAGAAATTAGGGTTTAACCCTATCTCAGAATATAATTCTTCAGAAGAAAACAGGAATTTAATTTCTCTAAAGTTTATTGCTAGGGTTTAACCCTATGAAGAATTTAATTCTTAAAAAGATAAACACATCTTCAAACGGGCAAAGAAACAGGGTCACGTGCTACCACGTGACCCCTGTAAAGATCCATAGAGAAGAACTTTGAGGCAACGCCTCACGTGCTCCACGTGACCCCCAAAGTGCGCAAAGAAAAAGCAAAAGAAAAGAAGCTCTGGGGCGCCCTCACGTGTCACCACGTGACCCCTAATAAACATTCTAACATATCAAAGCGTGAGCCCCCATCACGTGCCCACACGTGATGGCCTTCAGAATTAAAAGTGTTAAACACTTATCTGTAGAACAAAATGAAGGGGATCTGGCCCCACCTTTTGGATGCCATCACGTGCCCCCGCGTGATCTCTTCTCTTACAATATTTAGCATCAAACTGATGATCTGTTCCCAATGTTTAACACTGATTTCCATAGTGTTTAACACTAGTTTGAAAACTCCATTTCCAGTGTTTAACATGGATTTTCTTAGTGTTCAAACACTAATTTGGAAAATTCTGCTCCCAATGTTTAACACTGATTTCCTTAGTGTTTAACACCAATTTGAAATCTTTGTTTCCAGTGTTTAACACTGATTTTCTTAGTGTTCAAACACTAATTTGGAAAACTTTGCTCCCAGTGTTCAACACTGATTATCTTTAGTGTTCAACACTAAATTGTTGATCTTATTCCCAGTGTCCAACACTGTCGGTCTCTAGTGTTTAACACTAGCTTTAACCCAATTGGCTAAGTTTCTAGAGGCAAAGCCTCTCCTTCAATGGACCAAAAAAAAGCCAATATTCTAAATATGATTGGACTTAGCCCAAGCTGGCCATAAGTCCTCAATCCAAACTTAACTGGGCTAATGGGCTCATAACATAATTAATTGGTCTCGGTCCCAGATTGGGCCAAAGACTACTTAATCTACCTTGGTTTAAGGGTACATCTCTTCACTCCTTTGATACTTGGCGTTGTAATTCCTCAACGACTTCAAAGAGGTGACGGGTCCCGATGACCACATATTGATACGGACTGTGGGGTCCTTAAACTCACGGACTATGAGGTCCTTAATCTTGACCGTGACGTCTTAAAACTAACATTGGACTGTAGAGTCCTTAAATCCACGGACTATGAGGTCCTTAACCTTGACCGCGATGTCTTAAAACTAACATCGGACTGTGGAGTCCTTAAATCCATGGACTATGAGGTCCTTAACCTTGACCGCAACGTCTTAAAACTAACAATGGACCGCAATGTCCTTAAAATACCTATGGACCGAGATGTCCTTAAACTACCAATGGACTGCAATGTCCTTAAACTACCTATGGACCGAGATGTCACTAAACTAAACAACAGGGCTCCCTTAATCGCTCTCTTGTAGGATCTAAACGATCCCGTTAAGTTGATCTTAGTCTAAAAACTAGGCTGACGTATCCTTAACAGACGTTTAAGTAGATCTTAGTCTCAAACGAGACTAACGTATCCTTAAACCCAAACCCCCCAAACCCAAATCTAAGATAATACGGATTTGGACTAGTCCACGCCCTACGGGCGACGACATAACTCAGTCTCCGTATACAATCCACGGGCAACCAAACACAAAATAAACACACACGACATGAAGTAAACACATGGAGAAGGAGAAAGTTGTTACCGTGATGCGGTAGCGTAATTAACTGCAGGGGCTTGCGCCTGCAGGGAAGAGCGTCCCCACAATCAAAAACCCCTTAAGCGAGGGGGAATCTGACGAAATCTGCTACATCGGACGCATCCGTTTAAACCTTCGATATATGGTGCCATAAATCAACTTGGCATCTTCGGAGAGATAGACGGATAGCACCAATTAGCTTCTGCCCCGAATCTCAGGCAAGACGCCCATGTCTCGCCGCCATTCGGAGGGGAACAGATTCTGGCATGCCCGGTGGGACCTTTTCCTCTTTCCACTCCACACTTCGTGTGTCGTGTTCGCGAACCAAACACGGTTCGATAAGGCTTGCCCTTGGGTTTCAAGGTACTAAGATTTAGCGTTTTGTTTATTGCAGAAAGCAAAGAATCAATGGCTTCCACTTGTGCGAAATGCTCCAACTGCAACTGCAACCGGCGCTCCGCCTCGCCAGGAGGTATAGCCTACGGGCCCCAAGCTGCTTCGCTGTTCACAATGCCCGTGAAACAGGTCACTCCAACTGCAGTCCCTCACCTACACAGGGGGCAAGACGAGGCTATCGCCCTCACTGAGCCGATTCCATCAGTACGACATGCTCGACGTCGCTACTGGCGCTGAGTGAGGAAGGCCGGAGGCAACTCCCCTTCTGGGCTAACTCCTCCCGCCCCGACGACAAAAGTTAATGCTGCTGTTCCAACTAAGAACAGTTTTGAGATGCTGAATAAGGTGCGTAGGAATTCTCCTATCGCGGCGCTAAAGAGGTCTCCCCCTCTGCTGAAAAAGGCCGCGGAAATAAAGCCAAAACAGCCCCAATCTCCTCAACGGCTGTCTTCCAAAATCTATAAAGTCTGGCGGCAGACCCGAGACTCGGTGATCGATCCAAATTTCTCCTGCCAGCACAAAAAGTTGAAAATTCAACAGGAATTCAGTCATCACGTTAAGCTACGAAGAGCTGTCTGGGTGCCCACCTCAACGGTCCCCTCAACTTCCACTGCTCATAAAAGGAGGAGGCCGGAGAAGATCCCCGGGCCGGCGACGAGAGCTAAAGGCGCTGAGCCTAGACACCCTAAGTCTGGGGGCATGATGGCCCATACTGTATACATGGCGTCAGGGAAGGAAGATAGCCGTGCGTCTACAGGGCATAGACCGCTCACACGGTCGGTGACCAAAGCTCAGGAGCAACAACAGAAGCTCCAAGAAATGATGACCGCGATGGCCGCACTTACTGGGCCAAAAGAAAGCCCCGAAGCGTCATCCGATCAACGCCAGGATGAAGAAACTGACGCTGAGTTCCTTCGTAGGATATTGGAGAAGAAGGATAAAGAGGCTGCTGAACAAGCAGCCAATATACAACGAATGGCCCTTCTGTTCCAGGACATGGTGGGTATGATGATCCAACAAGAGCCCCCTACTGAAGATCCTCCAATCGTTCTTGAACACGACAGGGGAGAAACGTCAAATCCCCCACCCGCTCTGTCAACAGCCAAGAAGGAGACAATCTCCAAGGCTAACCTGGATGAATACATAGCCCAACAGATACGCGTTCATTAAGCAACTGAGGCAGCTGGTCAAGTTGTCAGGACAGGAAGACCATATCCGAGCTGGTATGATCAGATCAAATACCTGCCGGGCTACACAATACCAAAATTCCATGTCTATAAGGGGACATGCAATCCCCATCAGCATGTGGCCCAGTTCAGGGCGCTTTGTGGCAACACGGGTGGCGACGATAAGCTCTTGCTTCGCCAATTCGTCGGCAGCTTATCAGAAACAGCGTTCGAGTGGTATTCTGTGCTCCCGAATGATTCCGTCAAGACGTTCGCAGAAATGGAATTGCTATTCACCCAGCGATTTGCAAGCGCCAGCGAACGCACTCCGATAACAGCATTAATTAATGCCAGGGTGAAACCAGGCGAAACGTGAGTCCAATACGCTATACGCTGGCGAAATCTGTGGTCGAAATGCGAACAACGCATCGAAGAAGCACCAGCGGTGGGCATGTTCGTGGGAACTCTAGACCCTCATGCAACCATCTCACAGTTCATGATGTTCTTCAAACCAACCACGTTCCAGGCTTTGATCGACAAGCTTGCACAGATGGACCAGATGGGTCACAGACCGTCTCCCCCGAAACCGGAACCTCGGAACGACAAGGGTAAAGGGAAGGCAACCTTTGTCGCGAATGCTCAGCAGCAACCCAGTGCCCCAAAGTTGGCGGATCAACTGGAAGAAAGACGTCGGTATTATAATGAGAAGATGAAGCGCCCCTACTCGTTCCCACGGGATAAGACAAAATGGTTATTCGAGCTGGCCATACGCAACAGGCTTATCAATTTGCCAAACCCAAGGCGACTGCCACAACCCAGTGAGGTGAATAACCCCAATTATTGCCCTTACCATCAAACGGTAAGCCATCCGATTGAGGATTGCTTCATCTTCAAAGGATGGATTGAGGATCAGTACCTCCAGGGAAAGTTTGCACTGTCCGAAAAGTGGAAGGTGAACCCGCCACAGCCGCATACTCCTAAGAAGACAGACGCACCAGGGGCAACTTGTTCCTTTATTGAAGAAGCTCCATGGGAGGTCGTGCTATCAGCTAAAACCAAAAGGATGCTGAGTGAGCTTCATGCGTGCCCAGCAGTCGAATGGAAGAACCCTCTTGAACCTCAAATCATCGAAGGGATGCTAAAGCCGCATCCGACTACAAAGAGCGGTGGTGATGGCCCAAGTACTCACACTCAACCGTCAAAATCTTCGAAGAAAAAGAAGTAGAAAGCCAAGAAGCCCGTGAAGTCTGGATACAAGCGCACGGATTTACAGAAACAGATTGACGTGCTGGAGGAATACAATCAAAAATCGCGGACTCCCGTCACACTGCAAGAGTTCCTCAACCATGTCTTTCGGGAGGAAGAGGATGGAAAAAGCTCGTCGGATGAATCCGAGGTTTATTTGGCGAGTTGCCATGTTATCTCCCACTCGTTTACAGACGATGACAAAACTCCTGGCACTAAGAAACTGGGGGCAGAGCCTGAACCGGAGCTTGTGTGGCCAACAGACGAAATGATCGACGCCTTTCTAGACAAGATTCGTTTGAAAAGTAAAGCCGACCAGGAGCGTGAGATGGCCGCATCGGAAAGAGACAAACGCAGGCGATTAGACGAAAGAGTCGAAGCACTCCCGCCAGACCAAAAGACACCCGATGTGGATAAAAATATATTCAAGACGAGAAAAAGGTTCGCCAAAGCCATGTCGATGGGAATGAAGATGCCACCCTCGGAAGAAAACACGTTCGATGGGGCGGAGAGGCACCCTAATTATTGCGCATATCATCGGAAGATTTCGCACCCCACTGAGGAGTGCGACGCTTTTAAGATGTGGTGGCAGGGATGCATGGCTCACCGGCAACATTTTAAGCGCATGAAACGCAGAACTCGTCGGGAGCAGGGAAGAACTACCGACGGGCATAAAAGAACTACCGGCAACTGTCGCACGGTTAACACCGGAGGATCACAGGTTCTCACCTTTGGGAGCGACTCTGAGGAGGAAATGGCTCTGGGCCCTCTGTTTAAGGAATCCGTCTTAGGGAAGAAGGAAGAACCGGAGGCCTGCGAGAACATTCAGCTGCGCAATCGCACACTCCCGGAAAAGAATCTCGGACCCGCAAATAGAAAAGATAAGGGAAAGGAAAAGGTCGCTGAGGATATCACCTTAGATGACCAGGTCATGAAAGAGCTAACTGCCAAGGACCCTCCCAGGAAGGGTAAGGTGGACTACAACATCCTGGCACACCTGAGGAAGCTACCCTCTCGGCTCAGCATTCTCGACGCCCTCCTGTTATCAAAGGAAGCGAGAGATTCATTAATCAAGGCGCTACAAGTGCCTGAACAATTCCAAGCCTTCCTCGCCACAGAAAGGATGAAGGATGAACTGGAAGAAGTGCGCACGGCCGACATCACTTTTGGTGACGAAGACCTTCTCCTCGGGACGTGTGACCACAACTGTCCCCTATACGTCTCCGGATATTGCCACGATATCAAGATAGGCAAAATCCTGGTGGATAATGGGTCCTCCGTCAATCTCCTCAATGTTTGGGTATTGAAGGAAATCTGCATGAGCGTGCAGCATCTCGCTCGTGATAAAATTACCATCTCCAGTTTTGACTCCCAGTCATCACGGACTCTCGGATCTATGATACTAACATTACGCTTCGGACTGCTCGTCACAGACATCAAGTTTCACGTCATTGACGCCAAGACCTGCTACAACGCCTTGCTCGGCCGTCCTTGGTTACATGAGTACAACATCATCCCTTCTACACAGCATCAGTGTATGAAGTACTTTAAGGATGGTTTCGAATATACCGTAACAGGTGAGCTGAACCCATTCTCCGTGAACGAAGTCCGCAAGTACGAAGATGCAAAGTACTTTTTGCCAGATTTCGAGGATACAGAAAGTTGTCGCAAGCCGGAGAACAAAGCCGCCGCCACCATCCCTATTTTTGGAAGCGATACCGAAGAAGAAGAAGAGATAGTTTATGCTGGTTCGTCTCGACGTAACAACCCGGGACCGTCCGCCCCTATGTTGATCGTCGGAAGTGACTCGGAAGATGAGGTTAATGCCGTGTTCTCCAGTCGGCCGTCAATACAAGCATCCCCTGGCGATGATCAGAGTTTGCAAATCACCATGGTGCCGCCGGAACACTACAAAGACCTTGACGCGCTTGAAGTTTACAATGTGCAGGACCTGCAGGCGTTTTACATCCCTCCCAGGCGAAAGGGTGAAAAGGCGATCTTGTTCTATCGATCTTCGGAAACAAGAGTGGAGAAAGAGATCTGGCATGGCGCGGATTCTGTACTTGACAAACATCAACCCATCCGTTTTCCCAGATACTACACAGACGGGTTGAAAAGACTATTGAAGCGCCAAGGAGTACCCTTAAAACAGACTATCCGACAAGCTCGATTCTATAAAAGGATTTGGGATGTCCCTGGGACCCAGCGCAAATTGCCCAACGGGAAAATGGAAACACTCAGGCTTAGATACATGAGAGCCGGGAAACGGGAACGGGTCCACGGTAGTTACGCCATATATAATTTCGATGAAGAAGAGGACACCCTGTCGGGAGATGCTAACCCCTCGTCAAAAATAGATCCCGCGAGCGAAGTGCCGAGTCCGTCGTTTGAAGAACGAATGGACAAGCTTATCAAGAAAGCGGGTCAAAAAGCTCGAGACGACCGTAGTCGCGAAATGGCCATCTACGAAAAATCCAGGACGCAATGTCTACTTCAACAGGCTGCAAAAGACGAAGATGCTCCTCCCTGTCGACCCATCGCGCAAAAGGCCCGACGCAGAGGTAGAAATAAGTCAAAAGGCGGAAAAAGGAGCCGACAGCAACGATGCAGGATTAAAGAGTCATGTGATCGGGTATTGCACGGTCTGGACTTGTGCCTCGTGAAAAAGATGGGTCAGGCGTATTCCTTCCCTCGAGAAAAGACACGGAAGATATTTGACCTCGCTTTAAAACATCGAATGATTACACTTCCGAAGTCTAAAGACCCTGAGCAAGCTAATGAGGTCTTTCATCCGGGCTATTGCTCTTATCACCGAGCCATAGGACACCCTATCGAAAACTGCTTCACCTTCAAGAACTGGGTCGAAGATCAGTATCAGCTCGGCAAGTTCGCTCTATCTGACAGCTGGAGGGTAACCCCGCCGCGGAAGCATGAACCCAAAGTCACGAGAGCAGAATCAGATTCACATCGGTCTTGGAAATGAGCTCGTACCTGTCGCATGATAACGATATCAAAGGAAGAGCCCGAGAATATGAATGACTTTCCCTGGTGCTTCGAAAACAATGATGACGAGATGATCTTAGAGTTTCCACCGGTGCCAAAAGAGCTGGAAGATGGGATACACACTACTGCAGACAACCTCAAGAAGATTGAGTTAGGAACGACGAACGACCCACGACCGACGTTCGTCAGCGAGTTGCTATCTGAAGAAAGGGTGGCCGAGTTAAAAGACGTGCTTATGCAGCATAGAGATTGCTTCGCATAGAATTATTCTGAAATGCCAGGACTAGATCCAGAAGTTGCTGTGCATAAACTGGCAATATCCCCGGACGTTAAGCCAGTCAAACAGGCGCCGAGAAGAATGTGGCTCGAGCTTGAGATGAGCATCAACGCCGAAGTCAAGAAGCTGATCGACTCTGGGTTTATCCAAGAGGTTCAATACCCTGACTGGGTCGCCAACATCGTCCCGGTAATGAAGAAAAATGGGACGGTGCGCATATGCGTGGACTTCCAGGATCTCAATAAAGCCTGCCCGAAGGACGATTTCCCAGTGCCAGTCACCAAACTGATGATAGACAATACGTCCACTCATGAAGTTTTCTCTTTCATGGACGGTTCATCAGGATACAATCAGATAAAGATACACCCCGAAGACCAGAAGCACACCGCTTTCCGGACTCCTTTGGGTATATTTGGCTACAAAGTCATGCCTTTTGGTTTAAAGAACGCCGACGCCACCTATCAGAGGGCCATGATAAATTTCTTCGATGGTCTTATACACGAGATCATCGAATGTTATATCGATGACCTCGTAGTGAAAAGCAAGTCATATGAGGAACACCTCGAGCATCTGAAGACCGTATTTCAACGCCTTCGGCAATACAATTTGAAGATGAATCCCCTCAAATGCGCATTCGGAGTTTCCTCGGGTAAATTCCTGGGATTCATCATCCGACACCGAGGTATCGAAATAGATCCATCCAAGATCAAGGAGATCATGGAAATGCCTCCGCCGAGAACTCTCAAACAGTTGCGGTCTCTCTAAGGGAAGCTCGCGTACATCCGGCGGTTTATCGCCAACCTGTCAGGCAAGTGCCGTCCTTACAGCCACCTGATGAAGAATGGAACTCCATTCGTCTGGAATCAAAAATGCCAGAGCGCGCTGGATGAGATCAAGCAATACCTGCAGAACCCGCCGGTGTTAGCTGCTCCGGTTAAGGGAAAGCCCATTATTATTTATACAACAGCCCTCGAAGGTTCCTTGGGCGCATTATGGGCACAAGAGAACGATCAAGGGAAGGAGAGAGCGCTTTACTATCTGAGTCGAGTCCTACTGGGGGCAGAAAGCAACTACTCCCCTATTGAAAAACATTGCCTGGCGTTAATCTTCGCGATAACAAAGCTCAGGCACTATGCGTTGGCGCATGAGGTCCGTCTCATTTCGAAAGTGGACCCTCTTAAATATTTAATGTCAAAGGCTATATTAATGGGACGACTCTCTAAATGGGCCCTGCTCTTGATGGAGTTCTCGATAACTTATCAACCTCTCAAGGCAGTGAAAGGCCAGGCCATCTCCGACTTCCTCGCTGAGCATCCGGTACTGGCTGACTCTCCTTTGAATTGCGAACTGCCAGACGAACACGCGTTTGATGCGATCGATGGTGGTAATATCCGATGGGAGCTGTATTTCGATGGAGTATCTTCTGTGAAGAAGCGCAAACAAAGCACCCCTATAATCAAATCAGGGGTGGGTCTTATCTTCGTAACTCCACAGGGAGGGATAATGCGCTTCGCTTTTTCCTTAACAGAGCCGAGGACGAACAATGAAGCCGAGTACGAAGCTTTGATAGCAGGCCTCGAGATCGCCATCAACATGGGAATTGAAAACCTCCTCATATACGGAGATTCCCAACTGGTCGTTAGTCAAGTAAACGGCGACTACCAGACATGCAAGCCAGAGCTGGTGAAGTACGGCGAGAAAGTGCCGCAACTGTTGACCCAAATCCCCTCCTACACCTTGGAAAGCATACCGCGTGCCGAAAATAGCAAAGCGGATGCATTAGCTAAGCTAGCTAAAGAACTAGCTGATGAGAACCTCGATGATATAAGAATCGTGGTACAAAGCCGTCGGGTTCTTGCTCTGGCAAAAATATCTCCGGAATCGTCTGAGGAAAAGGAAGCGACCGAGCAGAAGGCCATGCGAATAAAAGACCAAGAAATGGCTGAAGATTGGAGAGAAGTCTTCATAGATTACTTCAAATGCCGTCGAACGCCCGAAGATGCGTCCTCAAGACATCAGCTCTTGAAACGAGCTCTGTCTTTTGCCTTCGTCAATAATACTCTGTACAAGAGGTCATTTGACTCTCTATGGTTGAGATGCCTGGGACCCGACGAAGCGAGAAGAGTCGTTCAGGAAGTTCATGACAGACTCTGCGGTTCTCATCAAGCGGGCCCGAAGATGAAGTTGAAGCTCAAACGAATGGGTTATTATTGGCCCACAATGATCCAGGACTGCCTCAAATATGCGAAGCAATGCTACTCATGCCAAATTCATGGGGACTTCATCCACCAGCATCCAAATCCACTTCATCAAACGGTGGCTAGCTGGCCATTCGAAATGTGGGGAACTGACATAATCGGCCCCATCGAAGCAGCATCATCCAGGGGACATCGTTTTATCCTGGCGACGACTGATTACTTCTCTAAATGGGCAGAAGCAGTACCGTTAAGGGAAGTGAAGACAGAAAATATTCTCCATTTCTTCAAGACGCACGTCATTTATCGGTTTGGAACTCCGCGATGGATTATTTCTGATAACGGGCCAGTATACAGAAGTCACAAGATCAGCCGCTTTGCGCAACAGCATAATATAGACTGGAGGTATTCCTCGGTTTATAATCTGCGAGCTAACGGTCTCGCCGAGGCCTTCAATAAGACCTTGACGAAGATCATGAAGAAGACGGTGTCCCGAAATAAGAAGGACTGGCACGAAAGACTGCAAGAAGCTCTCTGGGCGTATCGAACTACGTTCAAGACAGCCACGAACACAACGCCATATGCGTTGGTATTCGGTACAGAAGAAGCAGTACTCCCCCTCGAGATATAGTTACCCTCTCTACGAGTGGCGGTCCACCACGAGCTGACGGACGAAGAAAATGCTCACCTTCGACTTGAGGAGCTTGATGCCCTTGATGAAACCCTGCTCATAGCGCAACAAAACCTGGAGGCTTACAAAGCAAAGATGACGCGCACGTACGAAAGATTGACCAGGCCGAGGACGTTCCGCCAAGGCGAACTCGTACTAATTGTCAAAAGACCTATGATCCCCAATCGCGCCAAGCGGGGAAAATTCGAGCCAAACTTTGAAGGCCCGTACATCATAGACAAGGTCTACCAGGGTGGAGCATATCTACTCATGGATATGCACGGCGAAAGGCCTTTCAGGCCAGTGAACGGTCGCTTCCTGAAGAAATACTACGATTAACGGGTCAAGGTCTAGGTCAATGATAGATGACGACGACTATGTCCGCTCGCTATCTTCCTAAGCCCGAACTCTAGGTAGTAACCAGCATCCTTATTGGCGGACCGAAACGTCCTTAAACTAATGGCGGACCGAAACGTCCTTAAACTAATGACGGACCGAGATGTCCTTAAACTAACAACGGACCGGAACGTCCCTAAACTAACAATGGACCACTATGTCCTAAAACTAGCTGATTACCGAGATGTCGATAAACTACGGTGGATGGCAGTGTCTCAAAGCCGTTAAAAAAAATAAAAAAATAAAAAACGGTATGTCCATAAGCAAAATGGGCACGGATGAAAACCCGAAAGGGTTCCGTGAGTAAAAACAGCAGGGCTACCGGCGAGTGTTCGTGAAAACCCGAAAAGGCGCGACCTTGTAAAAAAAGAGAAAAATAATAAATAAAAAACGGTATGTCCATAAGCAAAAGGGCACGGATGAAAACTCGAAAGGGCTCCGTGAGTAAAAACAGCAGGACTACCGGCGAGTGTTTGTGAAAACCCGAAAGGGCGCAACCTCGTTAAAAGACACTTACAGGGTCCTCACGACCTTGTAAGGAGAAACCACCCGCGTGAGATCCTTACGACTCACAAGGGAGCAACACACTTAGGAGTCCTCACGATTCCTAAGAAGAAATTACACTTGCGAGAACCTCACGACTCGTAAGGAGAACTCTCTTATGGGACCCTCACGGCTCATAAGATTTGAAAGTCTTAACTTGCAGAGACCTGAACCTGTGCTTAAGCAACCCCCCACAACCTTCGATATTGCCCTACAAGTGGCTCAATACTGACCCTTGTAGACAATCCACGGGCGCGAATAAACATTTTCCCAGCAAAGTCACACCCGTGATTAGGGATATGTCCATATGGTGAACAACACTTATAAGTCCTCTCGACTTATAAGGAGAAAACCCTCTTGTAGGATCCTTACGACTTACAGAGGAACATACACTTAGGAATCCTCACGATTCCTAAGGAGAAAATACACCTGCAAGACCCTCACGACTTGTAGGGAGAAGTACCTTCGCGAGACCCTTACGGCTCATGAAGTCAAAAGCCTTAGTCGGCAGGACCCTAACCCTGTTTACTAAGCCACCTTTGTTCAACATCGACAGAAGCAAATGATGGTTCGCTCCTGGCAATATCCCAGTTGTAGCGGTGCTGATGCCGAAATCGGTGTCTAAAATACAAGCTTGCAGCGAAAAGGCTAGCGAGCCACACATGTATACGAAACAGCCGAAATGACGGGGCAACTTGCAATAAAAAACAGCAAGTAAAACTGTATGCATGAGAAATAGCCGAAATGATTGGGCACCGCGAAAAACAGCCGAAATGATAGGGCAATCGCGACCTTCGCGATATAAAAGCTGAAATGATAGAGCATCGCAGAAAAAGAAATAAAAATAAAAAAATGAAATTTATGCCCTACAGGCGATATTACATCAATCCCTGTATACAATCCAGGGGCGCAAACAAAGAAGGAATCGCACTCCTCCTCTCCCAGGTTTCATCAGAAGAAAAAGCCAAATTTTGATAAGTTACAGATAGCCTAGAGACTATCTCGACGTTCGTCTCATTGCAGCAGACACAATATCAAGCAAAGCGGAATATCGGCAATTCCAGTTCCATGACTCGACGGCGCACAGATGACCGAGAGTCAAATTCCAACTCCGTGAAATTCGGATACAAACAACAAAATTCCTGGTTACGTGGAACGTGGATAACGTCACTCTTTGACCCCGTGGAAAATGTCCAGAGCGGATCCTGGTCCTCGCAGAGCACGGCAGTGAACCCGTGTGAAGCATCCAGAGCGGAGCCTAGTCCTCGCCGAACACGGCAGTGAACCCGTGTGAAGCATCTAGTGCAAATTCCTGGTCTCGTGGAATGCGGATAATGTCAATCTTTGACCCTGTGGAAAACGTCCAGAGCGGATCCTGGTCCTCGCAGAGCACGGCAGTGAACCCGTGTGAAGCATCCAGAGCGGAGCCTAGTCCTCGCCGAACACGGCAGTGAACCCGTGTGAAGCATCTAGTGCAAATTCCTGGTCTCGTGGAACGCGGATAATGTCACTCTTTGACCCCGCAGGAAACGCCCAGAGCGGATACCTGGTCCTCGCCAAGCACGGCAGTGAACCCGTGTGAAGCATCCAGAGCAAATATCGGACTGTGGAGTCCTTAAAATCCACGGACTATGATGTCTTTAACCTCAACCGTAATGTCTTAAAACTAACGATCAACCACCCTGATTCTGTACTAATTCTACCTTGGTTTAAGGGTACATCTCTTCACTCCTTTGATACCTGGCGTTGTAATTCCTCAACGTCTTCAAAGAGGTGACGGGTCCTTGCAACCA
This sequence comes from Agapanthus africanus, assembly GCA_030015575.1. Classification (NCBI taxonomy): domain Eukaryota; kingdom Viridiplantae; phylum Streptophyta; class Magnoliopsida; order Asparagales; family Amaryllidaceae; genus Agapanthus; species Agapanthus africanus. Next base: position 105,859,126 of record CM057338.1, on the reverse strand, counting down.
TATATCGGACTGTGGAGTCCTTAAATCCACGGACTATGAGGTCCTTAACCTTGACCGGGATGTCTTAAAACTAACATCGGACTGTGGAGTCCTTAAATCCATGGACTATGAGGTCCATAACCTTGATCGTGATGTTTTAAAACTAACATCGGACTGTGGAGTCCTTAAATCCACGGACTATGAGGTCCTTAACCTTGACCGTGATGTCTTAAAACTAACATCGGACTGTGGAGTCCTTAAATCCATGGACTATGAGGTCCTTAACCTTGACCGCAATATCTTAAAACTAATATCGGACTGTGGAGTCCTTAAATCTACGGACTATGAGGTCCTTAACCTTGACCGTGACGTCTTAAAACTAACATTAGACTGTGGAGTCCTTAAACCCATGGACTATGAGGTCCTTAACCTTGACCGCGATGTCTTTAAACTACGAAACCCTGGAAACCATCCCAAACCAAACCCCTGATCCCGTGAAATACGGATAAGGGTGACCGCATCCAGCACTTGCGGGTCCTCACGACCTGCAAGGAAGAAAACTCTCTTGCGAGATCCTTACGACTCCCAAGGGAAAACCCGCTTAAGAATCCTCACAATTCTTAAGAAAAACTCACACCTACAGGATCCTCTCGACCTGTAGGGAGAAAAACTCTTTATGAGACCCTCACGGCTCATAAGGCTCAAAAGTCTTAGGAGGCAGATCTTAACCCTGAATCCTAAGCCATCGCAGCCCTGCAAAGAGATCAAGATAGACTATCTGCAGAACACATTTAATAAAAAGGGACACTCCATTGAAAAGAAAAATATGTCTATTATTCATAAACCAAAATACTCTCGTTCAGGAGTGTATAAAAAGAAAGGAAAAGATACAAATTTTTCAAGCCGGTGGACGATTTAGCAGCTTGGTCAGCTCATCCTGCTTTTGTTGGGCCACGGCTTCATGATTTAAGATCGCCAAAAGACGGGCCTCCGCCTGAGCCTGCTGGGCCTGATACGAAGCGAGCCGGCCTTCAAGCTCTTTCTCGGTGGCCTTGTGAGCCTCGACCCTTTCACGAGTGAACACGACTGCTTTATCAAGAGCCACCACCTCTTTGATAGACTCTTGAAGCACCCGCCAGACCTCGTACGTTTTGTTGGCTTTGGCTGTAAGGCTGGTCTGAAGCTCGCTCAATGCCTTGGAAGCCAGCTCCCTCTCCGAGAATTTACGGCCGAGCCTCTTCTCGCACGACGTCATATTTGCCGCGCACCGTGCTATCAGCCCCCGTAACTCCGCCTTTGCAGCCACGGCCTCCGAGGAAAGGTGGGAACATTCAAGGGCATGCAAGCAAGCCTCCACCTGCCGACAGAACTCCACCCAGACTCGCACCACTTCTTCACTGTGGTAGGTGGCAAGAAAAGGAAGAGAACCGTTAGCTTCTGCGGCAAATGATTCAGCTGTGGTCGCGCAGCCAGCACGGAGCTCCTCAATCAAAGATGATAAGGAAACAAGGCTTAGTTGAGCCAAGCGTTTTGAAGCCCGCAATGCATAGGGGCCCGGCGGCATAACGATGCGCAATTCCAACGCTGCGGAGACTGGCAGGACTGTTCAAATTTGAAAGACGTTAATAAAACTCTTAAGCAAGAAGAACAAATGGGACCGTAATGAAATATCACTTACCTACGGTCATGCAAGTAGGAGCTGAAGGTTCCCCTGGCCCATCAACGACCTCGGCCTCGTCGTCAGCTTCCAAAACTGTAAAAGACATCAACGTCATTTCGCAAAATGGCAACGATGCTATAATAAAAAATAGCGAACAACGCTAACCTTGCCCAGAGGAAAGGACAATGCGCTGAGGGAGATCGCCTACGGAGCTGCCATCTTCAATAAACGCTGAAATGAATGCCGAGGCGACAAATCAGCAATAGAGACCGCCAGCCCGCGCAATTCTGGGGAAGACAAAAGAGTTCAGACCACAGAAAGATTACTAATTTAAAATGCAGAAGGTTACCTTCAACACTCCTCCCATTCTGAGTCGGAGGGATGGCGGCTTCGACAGCCTCTGCCGTGACCTCGGGCTCCAACAAAGGGAGGGTAGTCCCGACTACCTCCATCTCAGCCTCTGGGCCGCCTTCGAGGAGAGTCGTTGGGGCGGTGACCACCAAAGGAGCCTCCCCCGAAGGAGCAAGCGCTCCGTGATCGATAACTGCCACTGGAGGCTCTATTGTAAGAAGAGCAGCCTCATTAACCCCCTCCACATCGAGCAATGCTTCATCGAGAATGTCGACAGGCTTTAGCTTCAATAAGCCTGTAGGGACCTCCCCCATCGTCGAAGATTCTGCACAATTCATGCAAGAATAAGGATACATACATGCAGGCGTAAACAATCTGAAATGTTATAAAGAAGTATAAAGGCATACCAATGCGTAACGAAGCCTTCAATATGGCTTCTTCAAGCCGCTGCTCCTTCTCAAGGAGGCGTGCTCGCCGGGGTTCGAGAGTGGACTCGTGGCCGCCGGTCCATAAAGAAAGCGCGTCTGCCGCGTCCTCTGAAACAGCCTGCTTCAAAGCCTTTTCCCTCCATTCCTCCAAAGGGCCTATAAATCGCCGCTGAGTCCACGAGGGGTCTTCGTAAAAGATTACAGCAGGATAGGGCTTCTTCGGAACCCTGGCGTTCTGAGACGCGTCTTTGGAACGCCTTATAGCCTCAGCCAACTGCGTGGCTTCCTCAGCGGCTGAACTAGGGAAAAGTAGTTCAGCATTTGATTCCGGTAAGGCCAACGGCTCATCTTCAAGGATGGGCTCAGACTCCGTTAAAGAGTCGAGCAAATTAGTAGCCACCTTCCTTCGACGCTTGGACCCAGAACCAGTCGCCGAGGACGACCGTTTCTTTCCCTTCGAAGCCTTAGTGCAGCGTTGGCCCACGTCGCCCTCAACACCCTCACCCCGGGCCACAACTGGAGATGACACTGCCATCGTCGATGCCACGGAGGGTGGTGCTGCCTCGGGTGGTGGTACTGTTACCGGAGCCCGTCTACCCCACGACCGAGTACCCAAGGGCATACCAACTATTGGAGTAAGATCTACTCCCGACTCTCCAGGAATAAGCGCAGTGCCGGTATCCCTTAGGGGAAAGCGGATTGGGGCACGTGGTCGCAGCATGGCTCCCACGGCCGGAACTTGAATAGGGGCACCGTGGCCAAGAAGCACCTTTCTCTCCTCAATAATAACTGGGTTCACCCGATGGAGATACCAGCCCTTGAACGACCCCACGCATCAGGGAATGTAATCACCATCGGGGATCATGAACTGAGAACCGGTGTTCAGCCTCACAAAGTGGTGGGCGGCATCTCGGACGGCCTCGAGCGAAGGAACCGGCCCGATTATGAAAGCTTCAAACGGGACGCCCTGATCATAGCCAAACTGCCGGGCAAAGCGATGCGGATTGTACCGCATAAAGAGAGCCGCACTGTCCTGACAGAACACCAGGTAACTCGGTCTGATTGCATATAAGCGCGCGGCCTCCCGGGACTTCAAAGTGGGCGCGTCATCTTTCGACCGGTCCCAAAGCGGCTGGGCCGAACCCGCGGAAGAAGATAAGACCCGATCATTAAATATTAATCCGCTGGCAGTAGCGTAAGGAGAAATCAAAGCCCGAATAGCCCCGAATTGTGTTGGGTCAGCAGTAGAAGCATCCAACAATCGCATAAGCCGAGGGAAAGTGTAGGCGTCGTAGAATGCGGGCCTCTGATGCATGGCGAAAGCCCCCAACACATGCATTTCGATCTAAGACGTGAATTAATGAAGCGAAAAGTTTACTACATCCACGCCAGGAGTAGAAGTGTTAGCTGCGGTGCCCAACCCGTGATAAAGATGTGCCAACGCCGGGATACCGACTGTTTCCCTCAATCAGAGCAAGGCTCTGTTTGAATTTCAAAAATTCAAATTTTCTGAAGCAACGCTTCAAAATCCCGTATGCTGCGCGCAACGTGCCACGTGTCAGAAGTTGATACGTCAGCACAGCGCCCGAGGCGGTGCGTCCAATCAGAGCAAGGCTCTTTTAAAATAAAAAGTAAAAGAAGCAACGTTTCAGTTGCACAAGCGCTGCGCTGCGCGACACGTGTCACGCTCTGGAGCATTTGCGCCAAACAGAATTAAAATTCTAAGAAATCTTTCTGTTCTTGTTAAAACAAGAAGATTTACTTCTGTAAAATAGAAGCCCTTGGATCAAAGATCCAACGGTGGGGAAAATTCCCCAAATCATTCAGAGAAAGATCTCTTTAACAAATTTAACTAATTTATGGGCACTATAAAAAGGACCCTAGGCCTCAATTCAAAGGCATCAACATTTTCTGAGAAAAAAAGAGAACTCTGAAGAACTCCTCGAGAACAAAAAAGGTAAAAACCTTCAGAAAAAAAGAAAATTCTCTTAAAAACGGATCATTGATCTAAGAACAAGATCAATGATCTTCAATAAGAAAGAAAACTAACTAATAATAGTGCTTTGCACTTGCTTATGAACCATTGGTTCCTTGAAAACAAGAAAAATTTGTTTTCTTTGATTTAAAATCGATCAAAAGATAAAACAGTGCTATGCACTTGCAAGAACTGCGCTGTTGCGCTCCTGTGTTGGCGCAAGCCTCCAGGAAGCGCCACGTGTCAGTAGCGCAACAGCGCAGCGCACTGATACAGTGCACTGCGCTGTTGCGCTTGCGCTCACCAGAGCGTGACACGTGTCACCACCATATGAGTTTGCGCTCATTACTTGGCGCAAAGCGCCTGACAAGCCACGTGGGGCACTGTCAGAGTATTTAATGCTCTGCATTATTAAAGAAAAGGGACAGAGCCCAATTAAAAGGCCTAACAGGCCTAATAAAATAAAATGCTATGCATTTTTTAAAAAAAAGGGGAAAAGCCAAAACAAAAAAATAGATGCTCTGCATCATTTATAAAAAGGCAGGGCCCAACCAAAACAAGAATAATGCAGTGCATTACTAAAAGGGGTAAAGCCCTAGCACAGGCCAAAGACAAAAAATGTTGAAATTGGACTTAGCCCAATCATGGCCGTAAGTCCTCAAACTAAATTGACTGAGCAAGACTGTTCTCCTAAATCAATTTACATCCGGTTCGAGGGTACATCTCCGAACTCCTCTGACACCTATCGTTGTGATTCCTCAACGACGTCAGAGAGGTGACGGGTCCCAACGACCACACATGAATATGGACTGCGGGGTCCTTAAACTCGTGGACCGAAACGTCCTTAAACTAATATTGGACCGAAACGTCCTTAAACTAATAATGGACCGAAACGTGCTTGAACTAATATTGGACCGAAACGTCCTTAAACTACTAAAAAGGGGTAAAGCCCTAGCACAGGCCAAAGACAAAAAATGTTGAAACTGGACTTAGCCCAATCATGGCCGTAAGTCCTCAAACTAAATTGACTGAGCAAGACTGTTCTCCTAAATCAATTTACATCCGGTTCGAGGGTACATCTCCGAACTCCTCTGAAACCTATTGTTGTGATTCCTCAACGACGTCAGAGAGGTGACGGGTCCCAACGACCACACATGAATATGGACTGCGGGGTCCTTGGGTCCTTAAACTCGTGGACCGAAACGTCCTTAAACTAATATTGGACCGAAACGTCCTTAAACTAATATTGGACCGAAACGTCCTTAAACTAATGATGGACCGAAACGTCCTTGAACTAATATTGGACCGAAACGTCCTTAAACTAATAATGGACCGAAACGTCCTTAAACTAATGATGGACCACCACGTCCCTAAACTGGAACATGGACCATCACGTCCCTAAACTGGAATAATAGAGCTCCCTAATGCTCTTTTGTCGGATCTAAACGATCCCGTTTAGGTTGATCTTAGCCTCAAATATGGCTAACGTATCCTTAAACATTCAAACAGACTTTAGTCCCAAATTGGACTATAAGACTCCAATCAACTTTGGTTCAAGGGTAAATCTCCGAACTCCTCTGACACATGTCGTTGTAATCATTCAACGTCGTCAGAGAGGTGACGGGTCCCGACGACCATATATTAAATGGACCACTATGTCCTTAAACTGGAAATGGATCTAGACGATCCCGTTAAGTTGATCTTAGTCTCAAATCAGACTAACGTATCCTTAACGAACGTTTAAGTTGATCTTAGTCTCAAATGCGGCTAACGTATCCTTAAACTAAAAACACCAAACCCAAATCTAAGTAAATACGGATTTGGACTAATCCACGTCCTACGGGCGACGGCATTACTCAGTCTCCGTATACAATCCACGGGCAACCACAAACAAAACAAACACCCACGACACGAAGTGAAATTCTGGAGAAGGAGAAAGTTGTTACCGCGATGCGGTAGCATAATTAACTGCAGGGGCTTGCGCCTGCAGGGAAGAGCGTCCCCACAATCAAAAACCCCTCAAGCGAGGGGGAATCTGACGAAGTCTGCTACATCGGCCGCATCCGTCTAAACCTCCGATACACGGTGCTATAAATCAACCTGGCATCTTCGGAGAGGTAGACGGAGGGGAACAGATTCTGGCACACCCGGTGGGACCTTTTCCTCTTTCCACTCCATACTTCGTGTGTCGTCTTCGCGAACCAATCGCGGTTTGTTAACGGTTGCCTTTGGATTTCAAGTTACTAAGATTTGGTTTTTTGATTGGCGCAGAACTCAAGCATCAATGGCCTCTAACTGCACCAACTGTTCGAAGTGCCACTGCAACGGACACTCCACCTCACCTGGAGGTGTAGCATATGGGCCTCAAGCGGCCTCCGTCTTTACTCTGCCTGTGGAGCAAGTGAATCAGGCTACCACGGGCCTGTTTTTCGGGACCATGATCCTGTCTACAAGCTTCCTCTCTATGCCAATACCTGCACCGGAGGTGAACAAGAAGTCGGTCTTCGACCGGCTCACTGCCACGACGGCCCCTGTCAACGGGTCGCCAACTACCAAACCAACAGCCTCTGTTTTCGCCAGGCTGGATCAGAACTCTAAATTGGCTGTCCCAAGGAAGGCAATAACTGCTGCTCCAGAAGTCGTCAAGGCGGCTTCCCCTGTCAAAGAATCAGTCTTTTCAAGACTGACGATTCCTGCTCCTGCCCTTGCTCGAGGATCCGTCTTCGACAGGTTGAATATCACCCCTCAAAAGACAACCTCAGTCTTTAAGAGGTTAACAGCGGCGGCGCCTCATTCAGATAGGGGGCAAAAAGAAGCTGTCTCAATCTCCGAGCCAGTCCCAACGGCTCGTCATGCTCGACGTCGCCATTGGCAACAAGTGAGGAAAGCAGGGGGTAACTCCCCCTCAGGGCTAACTCCACTGGCTCCAGTGGTGGAAGTCAACGCTGCTGTTCCAACTGGGAACAGCTTTGAACTGCTGAGGAGGGTACGTAAGAATTCTCTAACCGCTACACTAAAAAGATCTCCTCCACCTGCGGAGAAAATTCCAGAAACGAAGCAGGAACAGCCCCCTCAACGGCTGTCCTCAAAAATATACAAGGTTTGGCGAAGGGTTCAAGACTCCGTGATCGACCCAAATCACTCTCGTCAACAAAAGAAGACAAAGGTGCAAAAAGAAAAAGACCGTCCTATTAAACAGCAGGGGACAACGATCGCTAGGGTGCCCACTGCAACGGCCCCTTCAACTTCAACGGCCTACAAAAGAAGGAGGCCAGAGAAAACCCCTGTGCCGGCGACAAATATCAGAGGTGGTGCTCCCAAACACCCTAAGTCAGGGGGCATTATAGTTCATACCGTCTATGTGGCGTCTGGTAAAGAGGACAGTCGCATATCTACGGGTCATCGACCGCTTACGCGATCAGTGACCAAGGCGCAGGAGCAGCAGCAGAAGCTCCAAGAGATGATGAACGCTATGGCCGCACTTACAGGGCCAAAAGAAACCCCTGAAACGTTCTCGGATGAACGCCAGGAGGAAGAAACTGACGCCGAATTCTTTCATCGAATATTGGAGAAGAAGGACAAAGAGGCTGCTGAACAAGCAGCCAACATACAGCGTATGGGCCTCCTCTTCCAAGACATGATAGGGATGATGATACAACAAGATCCTCCGGCTGAAGAGCCCCCGATCGTCCTTGGAGACGATAGGGGAGAGACATCAAATCCTCCGCCAGCTCTGTCAACGGCTAAAGAGGATACAATCTCCGAAGCTGATTTGGACGAGTACATAGCCCAACAAATACGGGTTCATCATGCGACCGAAGCAGCCGGTCGGGTCGTAAAAACAGGGCGGCCGTATCCAAGTTGGTACGACCAAATCAAGTACCCGCCGGGTTACACAATTCCCAAGTTCCATGTCCACAAGGGGATGGGCAATCCTCACCAGCATGTTGCCCAGTTCAGGGCACTCTGTGGCAACACCGGTGGTGATGACAAGTTGTTGCTTCGCCAGTTCGTTGGAAGCTTATCAGATACGGCGTTCGAGTGGTACTCTGAGCTCCCGAACGACTCTATCAAAACCTTCGCGGAGATGGAGCTGTTATTTACTCAGCGTTTTGCAAGCTGTTAGTTATATGTATGCCCTAGAGGCCATTACTGTACATTGGATGTATATTGTAGTGGATGCTGGGACATATATAGGTAGGACTTTCTTGCTCGACATGATAGTACGCTATCTGGTTGCTCTTTATCTTAACATGTATACTTTCTGTCTCTCTGTTACATGTTGATAAAGCCCTTAGGATGTGTACTCGACTTCCAGGACTATGATGCAGATCATACTAGTGGAGCCTGGGTAGTCCATGAGTACATCCTTCAATGTTCCTAGTCGTGGGAATATCGAGACGGGGCATCGATATTCCAGAGTAGACTAGCGTATATCTTCTCGACCCATATGATGGGCGATGGATGATCCCATATCCATTGGTGTTTGACATCGGAGATGGTATGCGGGTGCTCAGTGGAGACTGGGTACACTGAACGGACTCGCCGAGAACTCCCAGATGGTATTATACCTCATGTCAGATGGCAGTTCTCCGGTAACACTGGTACAGCTTAGTCTGTTGACCCGAGATCGTCATAGAGTCTTGTGTGTCTCCCACTGTGCTTTGATTTCCACCCTACCACGGCTCTACTGAGTCGTGCAAACAGGTGGTTTTTGTGTACAGTCCCGATTCACATGGAGGCAATGAGCGATAGGAGGGGATTCGTCTCTCTCGGTATTGGGGGTTGATGTTGCGCTATGCTCGACTGGCCATAACAGGAAATCCCTGGCCAGGGTTGCAGTGACCTACTGGTAAGTGTTATCAGTAGTTTCACACATGTCATGGACTTCACGTCGGCATGACTTATCGAGCTACTGGGGTCTGACGTTTACCACCCCTAGGCGAGATATGCGACATATCAGACGAACAGACCGGACTGTACGGTAAGTGTTACTGGTTGGATTCACAGGAGTGTGAGCGGGCTTGCTCGTCGATCTTCTGATCGCTCAATACCCGGGTGGCCGTTACGTTTAGCAGACCGCTTGCGGCTTGTGGGTGTTTGATATGATCATCACCTGCTGCCGGCGTATTGACGAGTCTTTAGAGTCCTACACAGAGGTTTCCTGGCTCAAGCGAAACGAAATAGGAGCGCATATGAGATATGTGCCGGACCGAGAATAATGCGTGTATGTGATACCGTATTTCATTCTCGCGATGAATGTATCGATTAGTTATATGCGATATAACCTAGTTATCGAATCAAGGATTGATTCGATAAGCCGATACATTGGATACTAGCCGGTTATATGCGATATGACCGGATCATTGAATCAAGTGTTGATTTAATGATTTAATGTATAATTGTATATTTGATATATTACTTTGCATTAACTGGTATTGGTTCACTTTAAATGGATTTTCTCACTTGGTTTGCACAAGTTGTATATGAGATATACTTTTGTGCACAAGATTGTATCATGTTTGATGATACATCCAAGCTTGGGTTTGTGTAAAGAATTGACCATGGTTATATGAATGGTTAGGGTTTCTTTTATTTACTTATTTTTTTATCCATTTATTATTGTTTTGGAAAAGATAGAGAGAAAAAGAAATGGTGGCTTAGTTTGTTTTTTGTTGAAGCTTCTTGAAGCTTTGAACAAGTCCACCATTCTTGTCTCTTCTCTAACCCTAACCACTCATCTAACCTTAGTTAAATCTCTACACTAAACCATGGTTGAAGTCATGATAAGTATTCTTTTTATTTTCCTTTTAAATAACTTATCATATCTTCTTCTTCTTCTTCTTCCATGAAAAGAAGCTTGCTACATCAATGGTGATTGATGAAAAAGTGTGAGAAATCCAAATCTAAAGTCTACCCACTTCCTATTTCTTCATCCTCTACCTCTTGCCAAGTAGTATAGGGTGTTTCCTTCACAAGTTTTCTTGACTTGGTGAAGTTGGAGCTTGATCTAGCGATGCCTCGACGTAGATCATCTTCGGCATCGTCGTCGATGACCTAGCCCGCTTTTTCTCCTATGAAGCCGACGCTAGAGCCCAAGATCCAATTTATACAGCGAGGGGACTTCATCGCGGAGCCATGGAGGTGGAGAACCGGATCTACAAAGGTTGTAGCCACTTTCCTTTAGCATTTAATTCGTTTACATGCTTGCATCGCCTCATTATCTAGTTAACGATCCGTATTAGGATTTGTAGGCACCCGTAAAATTAGAATTAGCCATGTTTGATGCCTTGTGAGACTCCATTAGAGTGCCTAGGAACCCTACAGTGGTATCAGAGCCTAGCTAGAGCCTTAGGCGATGCGTAGACGGAATTAGAGGTCCGATTGAACCGAAACCCCAATCGCATTTTGCTCTCTGGACATTTTTGAAAAACGTGGTTTTTTCCAGATTAAAAATATGCAGAAAACTCAGTAGAAGATTCTAAGAATTACTGTATAAAACGGGGCCCCTGAATCCATTAAAGCGCGGCGGAACCGCGGCATTAGCATGCTAATGCGGCGGTTCCGCGGCCCTTTTGTCTCCTCTTGCAATAAATTTTGCACAGTAATTCCTAGTTTGCAGTGCTGGTTTTCCTGGGAATTTTTAATAATTTTTCAAGAGTTGAATTTTCTGGGTTGCATTGGAGACTCGGTGTATCGATCGGATTGTCTAATTCTGTCTGTGTGCTTTTCCGGATAATCTTAGAATATGTTAAAAAGTTCGACCGGATATAAATGCCCATTTTTTCCCCTGCCGGGAAATTTCCAATTGTTGGATTTTTCCGTAGTTTAACGACGTTCTAAGTAGTGCAAGTAACGCGATGGTCCCTCTAGAAGACAACAAACCTTAACTCGATTATGTGACCGTCTTGAACTGCCCTTTGAACCTTCGGGTTTGGGGCAGTACGGCGTGCCACATGTGAGGCGTTGGCTTGACCCTTCTACGGCTGGACCGTTGGTACTGAGGCACGAACTGAATGCTGTTAGACTTATTTCATGTGTTGAGCTGTATCGGGAAAACTTGGGTGTTCGATTGTTCGATCGAAAAGTTTAGCGTTTTCTATTTATCCGGAATGTGATACAATAATTGGAATTCACAAGTAGTTATGAGATAACGGAATGAATGTTATAAACATAGCAGTTTAGTCTCCCTTGATCGGTTGCCACGGAGTTTTGATGTGATCAAAAGTCCGTCGCAATCACGTAGCGTACGCGGATACTCGCCGGGTAAACTTAATAGACAGCCTCACCCCATAGCCCCGACCAAGTGACTGTAGGAGAACCCCGTCGCCGAAAGCATCCGTTTGGGTGCTCGCGGTAGCGGTGTTCCGTCTTGGTGCACTTCGTCGACGGCGTCGGGGGGTGCGGCCGCCTACTAAAGTTTGCGACGAGCATTCGATCAGTTTTTCGGGAATCTTGTTGAATTGCCCAACTTGATATTGGAAACAGTTTTCGATAATGAGACTAAAATGCGGGGTTTATAATTGTTAGGCATGCGATGTCTAAGGAATTCATTTGATTAGGCATGCGATGTCTAATGAGATTGCGGATTCCAACTGTTGTAGTTTTACACTTTCTTTTCTGTGACCGTAAGTGTAATATGTGATATCGCCGGTTTCGTTGCTATATGTCAACGACAATTGGGATGCGCATATTTACTTACATTGATGACATGTGATGTTATGTGTTGCTGGATATGTTATATTGGATCGTCGTGTTTGAATAGCCGGGGGTTTTTATGTGAGATGAGTGTTTTTCATTTTCATTCATGTAAAAAACTTGTATGTAATATTCTTTTATTGGGGGCACTTCCAGGTTGCGGAAGTTGTCACCGTTGATGTATATTATTTATTTTTCCGCATTAGGATAGACCCAAGGAGGGGAGCACAAGTAACAGGGTTCTAGGGTCCAGTGGGAGACCATCTCGAGGAGTCGAGTCCGGGTCTCCTAACTCTAGAATTGGTAGGGTTGCTTGCCGCTCTCGTAGGGGTCTAGGGGTGTGGGATTGGCTATTCATCACGACCGTGGAATCCGTGTTTTATACTGGCTCGTATTGAAAACACGGACGTCCTAGTATATCCAATATTTCATATGTTTCTTCTGCTGTGATTTATCTATGATGTGATCATGTGATGTTCTGTGACAGATATTATATATAGTATATATGATATATTATATAGACGTTGCTTATGTTTTACACCCGCGCTAGCCCTGCCCCGCTCTGCCGTTAGTTACCTAACCTAACGGTGCAGACGGGACATCGAGGCGAATGCGGATGGCATAAGCGTACGTTATATTTATCTGTGATGTTTAGGTGGACTTAAATGATGGGATATTCATTAATGAGATTAATGAAAGAAAATAAACCTAATTGATGTTGTGGAATCGAATTTCAAAATAAAAACAGGTAGCTACAGTTCTTGCTTTGCATCGCGGTGTTCATTATAGAACATCCTGCACCTTATTCGATGAGGAAAGGACCGAGATCCCTTCACCGGGAGTGACTCCTTTAGCAATAACTGGCAGATGCTACACACTCGGTTTGTCCTTTGATTGCTTCTATAGTTTCTTCTTTGCACAGTGATATATATGATATATCCCGCACCTCATTCGACGAGGAAAGGGCCGACGATCCCTTCACCGAGAGTGACCCCTTTAGCAAAACTAGAAAAGCTTCAAAAACATTCCATTTAAAAACCATTTGATTCCACAACGAGATCAAGTTCAAAGCGTTAAAGGTTTTCACAAAAACCATTCGCAACCCTCCGTCATTTTAGGAAGTAGAGTACTTTGTATTCGTGCTGTGTTTGTTGACCATAGTCAAGGCACAGTGTACGGTAGCTAAGTGATGTCTTCCTACACCGCATATGATGCGATTAGTTAGGACAGTCGCGTGACTTTATTGACCTTAGTTAAGGGTCATGTGGGTGGGTCTAATTAATCACGAAATGACGGGTAGAACTTGACTAGTGCTTATGATTTGTTGACCATAGTTAAGGTCATAAGTGCTAGGGGTAAAAATCTTTATCGGGAGTTTCAAATGTTGAAATTTGCAATGAGATTGCATACCTTCTATATGATAGTTGGATCCCGATACCCACTGCGAGTAATTGTTACTCCTGGGAGAGTTTTGCACTTTACAATTAGCCGATCAAGTAGGTGTCTAGAAAGGTGTCAACGGGGTTACGCCTCTGGGAAAATGAGGTTTACTGTAATTAGGTCCGTGCGAAAGCACGGGGAACCTCCCTCAAAGTACCGACACTGGCCTGGCTGAAAGATTGGCGAACTTGTAGAGTGTAATTAATCCCGGCTAGTCTTTCCTTTTAAGGTTTAAAGGAAGATTTGATAAAAACAGTGGGAGCCATCCTGATTAGATAAAATATATAACCAATCTGATCTTGCAAGAGCGCACGCAGAGTGTTTTCTTCTCTCTCTCTCCTGGTAGCGACCATATCACGCCTTAATCAAGATAATAAAATGGATGTATTGACCGAACCCGCTTGTTATACTGCACTGGGGAACGTTGGTCCCGCTCCAACTTATAATTGTTATAAGACAGAGCAGGAAATTGGGGAATACCAGAATTCCTATGCCGCCCAAACGAAGAAAGTGCATATGATGCATCTCCTTCGGGTGTGTTCATTACAAAGAACTGTTTCTCGGTATCCTCTGCATCCTGGGTATATGATACCGGATCAGGATCCCAGATATGTAATCTGTTACAAGGGGCTACAAAAGGGTAGAAAAACTGAGAAAGGGTGATAAGTTTCATGCGACAGAAAACGGGGCAAGTATTGCAGCCAAGGCTGTTGGTCACTGTCACCCTGTATTACCAATACATTGATTCTGAACAAATGCTATTAGATACGGAACTTGATATACAAAATCATATCAGTCTCTTTATTAGTAAAGAAATGATAAAATTTTGTATTGATGAATAATGTTTTGAACATTTCCTATATCAAAATTTGATCGGTTCAGGCACGTTATCTAAAAGCATTGACGTTCTAAATCAAACTACAGTTGCTAGTATGCAGAACACACACAAGAGGAAGAGTTCAGAAATGAACGAATCCTTCTTGTGGCATTGTAGACTAAGTCACATCAATGCGACCCGACTAGCTGAAGTTACATTTTAGATGCATATTTAAATCAGTTTGAATTTACATCTTATGAAACTTGCCAGTCATGTCACAAAGATTAGATGACCATAGCCCTGTTTACTGGAAGCAGAGAAAGAGTTAATGAACTCTTGGGACTGATACATAATGATGTATGTAAGGTCTCCTGTCTACACATGCCAGGACTGGTTCTTTATACTTCATTATATTCTCTGATAATCTCTCAAGATTCATTCATATATTCCTGTTGAAATATAAGTCCGAACCTTTTGAGGTATTCACAGAATATAAGTAAGAAGTAGAGAACCATAATACGGGTATAAGTATTATGTCCTATGATAAGATCAGGGAGGAGAATACTTGTGCATGGCATTCCTGGACCATTCTAAAGGAAAATGAGATTCTCTCTCAGTATTACTCCTCTGAATACACCACAGCACAACGGTGTATCGGGGCGGAGCAATCACACAATATTAGATATCGTGTGCTCTATGATGAGTATTACTGAGTTACCTATTTCCTTTTGGATGTTATGCGCTTGAGAAGCTGCATACCTATTGAATTAGGTTCGAATCAAATCACTGCCTACCACTTCATATGTGATATGGAAAGGGAAGAGCCCATATCTTAAGGTAGTTAAGATTTGGGATTGTCCGGCCTATGTCTAAAAGCAAAATCCGGACAGGCTCGACGCAAGGTCTGTAATGTAGAACTGGAAAGGTTCCAGCTATACAAACTACAGCAGATAATTTGGTAGAACCAAAGGATTCAGTAGATTCCAACGAACCTCAGCCTCTCCGCCGATCTAGTAGGGTTCCTCACCCACCTGAGAGATACCTTGGTTTCTCGATGACAGTGGGAGCATGGAATGCATCATGAGATGATGACCCAACTAGATTCGAGCAGGCCATCAAGAGTAGGGACTCTGTAAGAATGGCTGGATGCTTAGCGGTCTGAGATGGAATCCATATACACCAACAAAGTATGGACTTTGATTGCTATATCTGAAGGGTTAAATCCCCATCAGGAGCAAGTAAATCTTGAGAAGCTTACTTGGAGTAGATGGAAAAGTTGAGACTTTCAAAGCTAGACTTGTTAAAGGTTTTAGTCATCAACCAGGTGTGGATAATGATGAAACCTTTTCTAGGGACTATGCTTGAGTCCATCCAGATCCTACTTGCCACGGCTACATACCATGACTATGATATCTGGTGGTTGGGTGCCATGACTACTTTTCTAAATGATGTTTTAGAAGAGTGCGTCTATAAGTACACAGCCAGAGGGCCTCGTAGACAGTGGGAGCAGCGGAAACGTGTGCAAGATGCTTTATAGGATAAAGCAGGCATCGCGGAGTTGGAACATCTGTTTTGATGGATTAGTCAAAGAAGTTGACATCATCAAAATGGTAGATGAACCTTGTATAAACAAAAAGGTAGTAGGGAGTATGGTGACGATCCTCGTAGAGTACGTGGATGACATACTCTTGTTAGGGAAGGAGTTTCCTATGCTACGCTCGATCAATCTCCGCTTATCACAATGATTTTCCATATAGGATCAAAGTGATACATACTAAATCCTAAGCTTTGGATCTATGAGATAGATCTAATTGGATGTTAGGATACTCACTAGCTGTAGTGAGATGGTATCAATCGATCCTGGGGAGAATCACTGGAAGGGTTCCAGAGTGATAAAGACGACTGAATGTCAGTCACAGGCATTGTATTTACCCTCAGTAAAGGGATGGTATGTTGGAAGATTTCCAAGCTAGATACCGTGACAAACTAGACGATAAAGGCTGGTAACATCGCTATTAAAGATACTACCAAAGAGGCAGTTTGAGTGTATATTGGTTCATAGGATGAACTAGGTTCCTACCATTGTATGACAATGGAACTGTGGCTTTGGCCCAGGAACCCTGGTCCCATCAGTGACCCAGACATAATCTGAGGCAGCATCACCTGATCATGGAGATAGTTGATCTCCAGGGTGATCGAGGTTAGGAGAGTAGACTCAGAGGACAACACGGCGGATCCACTCACGAAGGCCTTTTCCGAAAGAGAGACTTTTAGGGGATGGTTGAGTATTAGATACTACAACTACTGCTACAGATGGCCCTAGTGCAAGTGGGAGATTGTTAGTTATATGTATGCCCTAGAGGCCATTACTGTACATTGGATGTATATTGTAGTGGATGCTGGGACATATATAGGTAGGACTTTCTTGCTCGACATGATAGTACGCTATCTGGTTGCTCTTTATCTTAACATGTATACTTTCTGTCTCTCTGTTACATGTTGATAAAGCCCTTAGGATGTGTACTCGACTTCCAGGACTATGATGCAGATCATACTAGTGGAGCCTGGGTAGTCCATGAGTACGTCCTTCAATGTTCCTAGTCGTGGGAATATCGAGACGGGGCATCGATATTCCAGAGTAGACTAGCATATATCTTCTCGACCCATGTGATGGGCGATGGATGATCCCATATCCATTGGTGTTTGACATCGGAGATGGTATGCGGGTGCTTAGTGGAGACTGGGTACACTGAACGGACTCGCCGAGAACTCCCAGATGGTATTATACCTCACGTCAGATGGCAGTTCTCTGGTAACACTGGTACAGCTTAGTCTGTTGACCCGAGATCGTCATAGAGTCTTGTGTGTCTCCTACTGTGCTTTGATTTCCACCCTACCACGGCTCTACTGAGTCGTGCAAACAGGTGGTTTTTGTGTACAGTCCCGATTCACATGGAGGCAATGAGCGATAGGAGGGGATTCGTCTCTCTCGGTATTGGGGGTTGATGTTGCGCTATGCTCGACTGGCCATAACAGGAAATCCCTGGCCAGGGTTGCAGTGACCTACTGGTAAGTGTTATCAGTAGTTTCACACATGTCATGGACTTCACGTCGGCATGACTTATCGAGCTACTGGGGTCTGACGTTTACCACCCCTAGGCGAGATATGCGACATATCAGACGAACAGACCGGACTGTACGGTAAGTGTTACTGGTTGGATTCACAGGAGTGTGAGCGGGCTTTCTCGTCGATCTTCTGATCGCTCAATACCCAGGTGGCCGTTACGTTTAGCAGACCGCTTGCGGCTTGTGGGTGTTTGATATGATCATCACCTGCTGCCGGCGTATTGACGAGTCTTTAGAGTCCTACACAGAGGTTTCCTGGCTCAAGCGAAACGAAATAGGAGAGCATATGAGATATGTGCGGGACCGAGAATAATGCGTGCCTAGGAACCCTACAGTGGTATCAGAGCCTAGCTAGAGCCTTGGCGATGAGTAGACGGAATTAGAAGTCCGATTGAACCGAAACCTCAATCGCATTTTGCTCTCTGGACATTTTTGAAAAACGTGGTTTTTTCCAGATTAAAAATATGCAGAAAACTTAGTAGAAGATTCTAAGAATTACTGTATAAAACGGGGCCCCTGAATCCATTAAAGCGCGGCGGAACCGCGGCATTAGCATGCTAATGCGGCGGTTCCGCGGCCCTTTTGTCTCCTCTTGCAATAAATTTTGCACAGTAATTCCTAGTTTGCAGTGCTGGTTTTCCTGGGAATTTTTAATAATTTTTCAAGAGTTGAATTTTCTGGGTTGTATTGGGGACTCGGTGTATCGATCGGATTGTCTAATTCTGTCTGTGTGCTTTTCCGGATAATCTTAGAATATGTTAAAAAGTTCGACCGGGTATTGCACGGTCCGGACTTGTGCCTCGTGAAAAAGATGGGTCGGGCGTATTCCTTCCCTCGAGAAAAGACACGGAAGATATTTGACCTCGCTTTAAAACATCGAATGATTACACTTCCGAAGTCTAAAGACCCTGAGCAAGCTAATGAGGTTTTTCATCCGGGCTATTGCTCTTATCACCGAGCCATAGGACACCCTATCGAAAACTGCTTCACCTTCAAGAACTGGGTCGAAGATCAGTATCAGCTCGGCAAGTTCGCTCTATCTGACAGCTGGAGGGTAACCCCGCCGCGGAAGCATGAACCCAAAGTCACGAGAGCAGAATCAGATTCACATCGGTCTTGGAAATGAGCTCGTACCTGTCGCATGATAACGATATCAAAGGAAGAGCCCGAGAATATGAATGACTTTCCCTGGTGCTTCGAAAACAATGATGACGAGATGATCTTAGAGTTTCCACCGGTGCCAAAAGAGCTGGAAGATGGGATACACACTACTGCAGACAACCTCAAGAAGATTGAGTTAGGAAAGTCGAACGACCAACGACCGACGTTCGTCAGCGAGTTGCTATCTGAAGAAAGGGTGGCCGAGTTAAAAGACGTGCTTATGCAGCATAGAGATTGCTTCGCATAGAATTATTCTGAAATGCCAGGACTAGATCCAGAAGTTGCTGTGCATAAACTGGCGATATCCCCGGACGTTAAGCCAGTCAAATAGGCGCCGAGAAGAATGTGGCTCGAGCTTGAGATGAGCATCAACGCCGAAGTCAAGAAGCTGATCGACTCTGGGTTTATCCAAGAGGTTCAATACCCTGACTGGGTCGCCAACATCGTCCCGGTAATGAAGAAAAATGGGACGGTGCGCATATGCGTGGACTTCCAGGATCTCAATAAAGCCTGCCCGAAGGACGATTTCCCAGTGCCAGTCACCAAACTGATGATAGACAATACGTCCACTCATGAAGTTTTCTCTTTCATGGACGGTTCATCAGGATACAATCAGATAAAGATGCACCCCGAAGACCAGAAGCACACCGCTTTCCGGACTCCTTTGGGTATATTTGGCTACAAAGTCATGCCTTTTGGTTTAAAGAACGCCGACGCCACCTATCAGAGGGCCATGATAAAGTTCTTCGATGGTCTTAAACATGAGATCGTCGAATGTTATATCGATGACCTCGTAGTGAAAAGCAAGTCATATGAGGAACACCTCGATCATCTGAAGACCGTATTTCAACGCCTTCGGCAATACAATTTGAAGATGAATCCCCTCAAATGCGCATTCGGAGTTTCCTAGGGTAAATTCCTGGGATTCATCATCCGACGCCGAGGTATCGAAATAGATCCATCCAAGATCAAGGAGATCATGGAAATGCCTCCGCCGAGAACTCTCAAACAGTTGCGGTCTCTCTAAGGGAAGCTCGCGTACATCCGGCGGTTTATCGCCAACCTGTCAGGCAAGTGCCGTCCTTACAGCCACCTGATGAAGAATGGAACTCCATTCGTCTGGAATCAAAAATGCCAGAGCGCGCTGGATGAGATCAAGTAATACCTGCAGAACCCGCCGGTGTTAGCTGCTCCGGTTAAGGGAAAGCCCATTATTCTTTATACAACAGCCCTCGAAGGTTCCTTTGGCGCATTATGGGCACAAGAGAACGATCAAGGGAAGGAGAGAGCGCTTTACTATCTGAGTCGAGTCCTACTGGGGGCAGAAAGCAACTACTCCCCTATTGAAAAACATTGCCTGGCGTTAATCTTCGCGATAACAAAGCTCAGGCACTATGCGTTGGCGCATGAGGTCCGTCTCATTTCGAAAGTGGACCCCTTTAAATATTTAATGTCAAAGGCTATATTAATGGGACGACTCGCTAAATGAGCCCTGCTCTTGATGGAGTTCTCGATAACTTATCAACCTCTCAAGGCAGTGAAAGGCCAGGCCATCTCCGACTTCCTCGCTGAGCATCCGGTACTGGCTGACTCTCCTTTGAATTGCGAACTGCCAGACGAACACGCGTTTGATGCGATCGATGGTGGTAATATCCGATGGGAGCTGTATTTCGATGGAGTATCTTCTGTGAAGAAGCCCAAACAAAGCACCCCTATAATCAAATCAGGGGTGGGTCTTATCTTCGTAACTCCACAGGGAGGGATAATGCGCTTCGCTTTTTCCTTAACAAAGCCGAGGACGAACAATGAAGCCGAGTACGAAGCTTTGATAGCAGGCCTCGAGATCGCCATCGACATGGGAATTGAAAACCTCCTCATATACGGAGATTCCCAACTGGTCGTTAGTCAAGTAAACGGCGACTACCAGACATGCAAGCCAGAGCTGGTGAAGTACGGCGAGAAAGTGCCGCAACTGTTGACCCAAATCCCCTCCTACACCTTGGAAAGCATACCGCGTGCCGAAAATAGCAAAGCGGATGCATTAGCTAAGCTAGCTAAAGAACTAGCTGATGAGAACCTCGATGATATAAGAATCGTGGTACAAAGCCGTCGGGTTCTTGCTCTGGCAAAAATATCTCCGGAATCGTCCGAGGAAAAGGAAGCGACCGAGCAGAAGGCCATGCGAATAAAAGACCAAGAAATGGCTGAAGATTGGAGAGAAGTCTTCATAGATTACTTCAAATGCCGTCGAACGCCCGAAGATGCGTCCTCAAGACATCAGCTCTTGAAACGAGCTCTGTCTTTTGCCTTCGTCAATAATACTCTGTACAAGAGGTCATTTGACTCTCTATGGTTGAGATGCCTGGGACCCGATGAAGCGAGAAGAGTCGTTCAGGAAGTTCACAACAGACTCTGCGGTTCTCATCAAGCGGGCCCGAAGATGAAGTTGAAGCTCAAACGAATGGGTTATTATTGGCCCACAATGATCCAGGACTGCCTCAAATATGCGAAGCAATGCCACTCATGCCAAATTCATGGGGACTTCATCCACTAGCATCCAAATCCACTTCATCCAACGGTGGCTAGCTGGCCATTCGAAATGTGGGGAACTGACATAATCGGCCCCATCGAACCAGCATCATCCAGGGGACATCGTTTTATCCTGGCGACGACTGATTACTTCTCTAAATGGGCAGAAGCAGTACCGTTAAGGGAAGTGAAGACAGAAAATATTCTCCATTTCTTCAAGACGCACGTCATTTATCGGTTTGGAACTCCGCGATGGATTATTTCTGATAACGGGCCAGTATACAGAAGTCACAAGATCAGCCGCTTTGCGCAACAGCATAATATAGACTGGAGGTATTCCTCGGTTTATAATCTGCGAGCTAACGGTCTCGCCGAGGCCTTCAATAAGACCTTGACGAAGATCATGAAGAAGACGGTGTCCCGAAATAAGAAGGACTGGCACGAAAGACTGCAAGAAGCTCTCTGGGCGTATCGAACTACGTTCAAGACAGCCACGAACACAACGCCATATGCGTTGGTATTCGGTACAGAAGAAGCAGTACTCCCCCTCGAGATATAGTTACCCTCTCTACGAGTGGCGGTCCACCACGAGCTGACGGACGAAGAAAATGCTCACCTTCGACTTGAGGAGCTTGATGCCCTTGATGAAACCCTGCTCATAGCGCAACAAAACCTGGAGGCTTACAAAGCAAAGATGACGCGCACGTACGAAAGATTGACCAGGCCGAGGACGTTCCGCCAAGGCGAACTCGTACTAATTGTCAAAAGACCTATGATCCCCAATCGCGCCAAGCGGGGAAAATTCGAGCCAAACTTTGAAGGCCCGTACATCATAGACAAGGTCTACCAGGGTGGAGCGTATCTACTCATGGATATGCACGGCGAAAGGCCTTTCAGGCCAGTGAACGGTCGCTTCCTGAAGAAATACTACGATTAACGGGTCAAGGTCTAGGTCAATGATAGATGACGACGACTATGTTCGCTCGCTATCTTCCTAAGCCCGAACTCTAGGTAGTAACCAGCATCCTTATTGGCGGACCGAAACGTCCTTAAACTAATGGCGGACCGAAACGTCCTTAAACTAATGACGGACCGAGATGTCCTTAAACTAACAACGGACCGGAACGTCCTTAAACTAACAATGGACCACTATGTCCTAAAACTAGCTGATTACCGAGATGTCGATAAACTACGGTGGATGGCAGTGTCTCAAAGCCGATAAAAAAAATAAAAAAAATAAAAAAATAAAAAATGGTATGTCCATAAGCAAAATGGGCACGGATGAAAACCCGAAAGGGTTCCATGAGTAAAAACAGCAGGGCTACCGGCGAGTGTTCGTGAAAACCCGAAAAGGCGCGACCTTGTAAAAAAAGAGAAAAATAATAAATAAAAAACGGTATGTCCATAAGCAAAAGGGGCACGGATGAAAACCCGAAAGGGCTCCGTGAGTAAAAACAGCAGGACTACCGGCGAGTGTTTGTGAAAACCCGAAAGGGCGCAACCTCGTTAAAGGACACTTACAGGGTCCTCACGACCTTGTAAGGAGAAACCACCCGCGTGAGATCCTTACGACTCACAAGGAAGCAACACACTTAGGAGTCCTCACGATTCCTAAGGAGAAATTACACTTGCGAGAACCTCACGACTCGTAAGGAGAACTCTCTTATGGGGCCCTCACGGCTCATAAGATTTGAAAGCCTTAACTTACAGAGACCTGAACCTGTGCTTAAGCAACCCCCCACAACCTTCGATATTGCCCTACAAGTGGCTCAATACTGACCCTTGTAGACAATCTACGGGCGCGAATAAACATTTTCCCAGCAAAGTCACACCCGTGATTAGGGATATGTCCATATGGTGAACAACCCTTATAAGTCCTCTCGACTTATAAGGAGAAAACCCTCTTGTAGGATCCTTACGACTTACAGAGGAACATACACTTAGGAATCCTCACGATTCCTAAAGAGAAAATACACCTGCAAGACCCTCACGACTTGTAGGGAGAAGTACCTTCGCGAGACCCTTACGGCTCATGAAGTCAAAAGCCTTAGTCGGCAGGACCCTAACCCTGTTTACTAAGCCACCTTTGTTCAACATCGACAGAAGCAAATGATGGTTCGCTCCTGGAAATATCCCAGTTGTAGCGGTGCTGATGCCGAAATCGGTGTCTAAAATACAAGCTTGCAGCGAAAAGGCTAGCAAGCCACACATGTATACGAAACAGCCGAAATGACGGGGCAACTTGCAATAAAAAACAGCAAGTAAAACTGTATGCATGAGAAATAGCCGAAATGATTGGGCACCGCGAAAAACAGCCGAAATGATAGGGCAATCGCGACCTTCGCGATATAAAAGCTGAAATGATAGAGCATCGCAGAAAAAGAAATAAAAATAAAAAAATGAAATTTATGCCGTACAGGCGATATTACATCAATCCCTGTATACAATCCAGGGGCGCAAACAAAGAAGGAATCGCACTCCTCCTCTCCCAGGTTTCATCAGAAGAAAAAGCCGAATTTTGATAAGTTATAGATAGCCTAGAGACTATCTCGACGTTCGTCTCATTGCAGCAGACACAATATCAAGCAAAGCGGAATATCGGCAATTCCAGTTCCATGACTCGACGGCGCACAGATGACCGAGAGTCAAATTCCAACTCCGTGAAATTCGGATACAATCAACAAAATTCCTGGTTACGTGGAACGTGGATAACGTCACTCTTTGACCCCGTGGAAAATGTCCAGAGCGGATCCTGGTCCTCGCAGAGCACAGCAGTGAACCCGTGTGAAGCATCCAGAGCGGAGCCTAGTCCTCGCCGAACACGGCAGTGAACCCGTGTGAAGCATCCAGTGCAAATTCCTGGTCTTGTGGAACGCGGATAATGTCAATCTTTGACCCTGTGGAAAACGTCCAGAGCGGATCCTGGTCCTCGCAGAGCATGGCAGTGAACCCGTGTGAAGCATCCAGAGCGGAGCCTAGTCCTCGCCGAACACGGCAGTGAACCCGTGTGAAGCATCTAGTGCAAATTCCTGGTCTCGTGGAACGCGGATAATGTCACTCTTTGACCCCGCAGGAAACGCCCAGAGCGGAGCCTGGTCCTCGCCAAGTACGGCAGTGAACCCGTGTGAAGCATCCAGAGCAAATATCGGACTGTGGAGTCCTTAAAATCCACGGACTATGATGTCTTTAACCTCAACCGTAATGTCTTAAAACTAACGATCAACCATCCTGATTCTGTACTAATTCTACCTTGGTTTAAGGGTACATCTCTTCACTCCTTTGATACCTGGCGTTGTAATTCCTCAACGTCTTCAAAGAGGTGACGGGTCCTTGCAACCATATATCGGACTGTGGAGTCCTTAAATCCACGGACTATGAGGTCCTTAACCTTGACCGGGATGTCTTAAAACTAACATCGGACTGTGGAGTCCTTAAATCCATGGACTATGAGGTCCATAACCTTGATCGTGATGTCTTAAAACTAACATCGGACTGTGGAGTCCTTAAATCCACGGACTATGAGGTCCTTAACCTTGACCGTGATGTCTTAAAACTAACATCGGACTGTGGAGTCCTTAAATCCATGGACTATGAGGTCCTTAACCTTGACCGCAATATCTTAAAACTAATATCGGACTGTGGATTCCTTAAATCTACGGACTATGAGGTCCTTAACCTTGACCGTGACGTCTTAAAACTAACATTAGACTGTGGAGTCCTTAAACCCATGGACTATGAGGTCCTTAACCTTGACCGCGATGTCTTTAAACTACGAAACCCTGGAAACCATCCCAAACCAAACCCCTGACCCCGTGAAATACGGATAAGGGTGACCGCATCCAGTACTTGCGGGTCCTCATGACCTGCAAGGAAGAAAACTCTCTTGCGAGATCCTTACGACTCCCAAGGGAAAACCCGCTTAAGAATCCTCACAATTCTTAAGAAAAACTCACACCTACGGGATCCTCTCGACCTGTAGGGAGAAAAACTCTTTATGAGACCTTCACGGCTCATAAGGCTTAAAAGTCTTAGGAGGCAGATCTTAACCCTGAATCCTAAGCCATCGCAGCCCTGCAAAGAGATCAAGATAGACTATCTGCAGAACACATTTAATAAAAAGGGACACTCCATTGAAAAGAAAAATATGTCTATTATTCATAAACCAAAATACTCTCGTTCAGGAGTGTGTACAAAAAGAAAGGAAAAGATACAAATTTTTCAAGCCGGTGGATGATTGTTAGGATACGTGCGTTTTCAAGTTCTAGTATAAATACCGCAATCAAAACGGTTTCGCTTGTAGCTAGCCGGTTGAGTACGGGTCGTCCGCAGGGAGATGGGAGTCTTTTTCAAAGTGTTTTAACGAGTTAAGTCCGGTTTTCAGATTTTGTTGGATTATCTAAGTGTTGAGTTGATATTTAAAGAGAGCATGTTAGGGTTAGGATTAGGTTAGTTTGAGTTTGGAGTCTCCACATCTTTCGTTGCCCCTCTTAATATCGGTGTTACGGTAATCGGCAACAACGGGGATTAGCACGACTAGGAAGGACTTTGCGAGTATAAGCTAGGCTTTCCAACGCATAAGTCTTCCTTTTGGTGCTTGTCCGTCCGTTCTTGGCTCTTAGCCATAACCTCCGGTTAATTCAACCACAACCGGTCTCACTACGGAATCACCGCTATCATGTAGGATATGGTGCCGTAAGGAGCGGATTGTGGTTCAATTAACGGGAGTTGATTTAAGCTGTTGGGCAAGGAAAGAGTGAGAGAGATTTCCTTCTCTCAAACTTCCCTTATCCTACCCTAACAAGTATTAACTACTCACACTTCATTATAAGGAAAAACAAAACAAAACAAAAGAGGAAGATAGAAAGAAGGAGATTAGAAAAATACGACTAACTATTTGCGACCTCACCTTGGTGAGGATCGAGCGTAAGTATCATTGTCGTATGAATGATAAAGAAAAAGAGAGAAGAAAGAACAACAAGGAAATAACAACAACTACTTAACAAATTAAAATTACAACAAGCATAATGATAAGGAGACAAGCATGATAATAAAAATGGTCTTCTTTATTCATCACTCTTCACTCAAAAGCTCACTACAAGTTTAATGGAGAAGAGGTGAGAAGAGGAAGAAGAGAAACACTAAAACTAGGCAAAATGAAAATACAAGAATTGACCCTTTCCTTCACAAAGTTCTGGGCTATTTATAGGCCAAAAAATGAAACCCTAGGGCAACCACCAGAACCCTGATAAAAAGACAAAACTACCCCCAAAAGCCCTGCAGACTTGGCGCCTAAACGGCCGCGGATCCGCGGCCTAGACCCCACTTTGGCCGCGGATCCGCGGCCTTCTGGTTGAATTGGGCCCCCCAATTTGCTGTGGTTCCCTGGTCCTCTGTGCCCTTTATTCTGGTATCTGTATTTTTTCATAATTTCTTCACGAATTTTCCAGAATTTCTGTTGAGGGAAAGGTGGACTTTTTGTCAAGATTTTGTCATGATTTGCCTCGAGCTCCGCGTAGATCTCTTGGATCTTGTGCTACCATTGAGCCTTGTGCATGAGAATGACATTGATTTGACCTTTTGTCTTCCTATTGATATCTGGCAACATACGGATGAAGAGCGGAGACCGTGTTTTATCTGTGGTTGGCAGGAACCCGGATTTTGTCGTGTTTTCCATGAATTTCACCGTTTTAGAACTGAGAACCTGTATCCTGCAATTGACTAGCAAACACGGCTCAAGAGTATCTACCGATATGCAATGTAATAAAAATTGGGTGGTATGAAAAAGCAAAAATCTGATATGAACAGTGGACGATTTAGCAGCTTGGTCAGCTCATCCTGCTTTTGTTGGGCCACGGCCTCATGATTTAAGATCGCCAAAAGACGGGCCTCCGCCTGAGCCTGCTGGGCCTGATACGAAGCGATCCGGCCTTCAAGCTCTTTCTCGGTGGCCTTGTGAGCCTCGACCTTTCACGAGTGAACACGACTGCTTTATCAAGAGCCACCACCTCTTTGATAGACTCTTTAAGCACCCGCCAGACCTCGTACGATTTGTTGGCTTTGGCTGTAAGGCTGGTCTGAAGCTCGCTCAATGCCTTGGAAGCCAGCTCCCTCTCCGAGAATTTACGGCCGAGCCTCTTCTCGCACGACGTCATATTTGCCGCGCACCGTGCTATCAGCCCCCGTAACTCCGCCTTTGCAGCCACGGCCTCCGAGGAAAGGTGGGAACATTCAAGGGCATGCAAGCAAGCCTCCACCTGCCGACAGAACTCCACCCAGACTCGCACCACTTCTTCACTGTGGTAGGTGGCAAGAAAAGGAAGAGAACCGTTAGCTTCTGCGGCAAATGCTTCAGCTGTGGTCGCGCAGCCAGCACGGAGCTCCTCAATCAAAGATGATAAGGAAATAAGGCTTAGTTGAGCCAAGCGTTCTGAAGCCCGCAATGCATAGGGGCCCGGCGGCATAACGATGCGCAATTCCAACGCTGCGGAGGCTGGCAGGACTGTTCAGATTTGAAAGACGTCTATAAAACTCTTAACCAAGAAGAACAAATGGGACCGTAACGAAATATCACTTACCTACGGTCATGCAAGTAGGAGCTGAAGGTTCCCCTGGACCATCAACGACCTCGACCTCGTCGTCAGCTTCCAAAACTGTAAAAGACATCAACGTCATTTCGCAAAATGGCAACGATGCTATAATAAAAAATAGCGAACAACGCTAACCTTGCCCAGAGGAAAGGACAATGCGCTGAGGGAGATCGCCTACGGAGCTGCCATCTTCAATAAACGCTGAAATGATTGCCGAGGCGACAAATCAGCAATAGAGACCGCCAGCCCGCGCAATTCTGGGGAAAACAAAAGAGTTCAGACCACAGAAAGATTACTAATTTAAAATGCAGAAGGTTACCTTCAACACTCCTCCCATTCTGAGTCGGAGGGATGGCGGCTTCGACAGCCTCTGCCGTGACCTCGGGCTCCAACAAAGGGAGGGTAGTCCCGACTACCTCCATCTCAGCCTCTGGGCCGCCTTCGAGGAGAGTCGTTGGGGCAGTGACCACCAAAGGAGCCTCCCCCGAAGGAGCAAGCGCTCCGTGATCGATAACTGCCACTGGAGGCTCTATTGTAAGAAGAGCAGCCTCATTAACCCCCTCCACATCGAGCAATGCTTCATCGAGAATGTCGACAGGCTTTAGCTTCAATAAGCCTGTAGGGACCTCCCCCATCGTCGAAGATTCTGCACAATTCACGCAAGAATAAGGATACATACATGCAGGCGTAAACAATCTGAAATGTTATAAAGAAGTATAAAGGCATACCAATGCGTAACGAAGCCTTCAATATGGCTTCTTCAAGCCGCTGCTCTTTCTCAAGGAGGCGTGCTCGCCGGGGTTCGAGAGTGGACTCGTGGCCGCCGGTCCATAAAGAAAGCGCGTCCGCCGCGTCCTCTGAAACAGCCTGCTTCAAAGCCTTTTCCCCCCATTCCTCCAAAGGGCCTATAAATCGCCGCCGAGTCCACGAGGGGTCTTCGTAAAAGATTACAGCAGGATAGGGCTTCTTCGGAACCCTGGCGTTCTGAGACGCGTCTTTGGAACGCCTTATAGCCTCAGCCAACCGCGTGGCTTCCTCAGCGGCTGAACTAGGGAAAAGTAGTTCAGCATTTGATTCCGGTAAGGCCAACGGCTCATCTTCAAGGATGGGCTCAGACTCCGTTAAAGAGTCGAGCAAATTAGTAGCCACCTTCCTTCGACGCTTGGACCCAGAACCAGTCGCCGAGGACGACCGTTTCTTTCCCTTCGAAGCCTTAGTGCAGCGTTGGCCCACGTCGCCCTCAACACCCTCACCCCGGGCCACAACTGGAGATGACACTGCCATCGTCGATGCCACGGAGGGTGGTGCTGCCTGAGGTGGTGGTACTGTTACCGGAGCCCGTCTACCCCACGACCGAGTACCCAAGGGCATACCAACTATTGGAGTAAGATCTACTCCCGACTCTCCAGGAATAAGCGCAGTGCCGGTATCCCTTAGGGGAAAGCGGATTGGGGCACGTGGTCGTAGCATGGCTCCCAGGGCCGGAACTTGAATAGGGGCGCCGTGGCCAAGAAGCACCTTTCTCTCCTCAATAATAACTGGGTTCACCCGATGGAGATACCAGCCCTTGAACGACCCCACGCATCGGGGAATGTAATCACCATCGGGGATCATGAACTGAGAACCGGTGTTCAGCCTCACAAAGTGGTGGGCGGCATCTCGGACGGCCTCGAGCGAAGGAACCGGCGCGATTATGAAAGCTTCAAACGGGACGCCCTGATCATAGCCAAACTGCCGGGCAAAGCAATGCGGATTGTACCGCATAAAGAGAGCCGCACTGTCCTGACAGAACACCAGGTAACTCGGTCTGATTGCATATAAGCGCGCGGCCTCCCGGGACTTCAAAGTGGGCGCATCATCTTTCGACCGGTCCCAAAGCGGCTGGGCCAAACCCGCGGAAGATGATAAGACCCGATCATTAAATATTAATCCGCTGGCAGTAGCGTAAGGAGAAATCAAAGCCCGAATAGCCCCGAATTGTGTTGGGTCAGCGGCAGAAGCATCCAACAATCGCATAAGCCGAGGGAAAGTGTAGGCGTCGTAGAATGCGGGCCTCTGATGCATGGCGAAAGCCCCAACACATGCATTTCGATCCAAGACGTGAATTAATGAAGCGAAAAGTTTACTACATCCACGCCAGGAGTAGAAGTGTTAGCTGCGGTGCCCAACCCGTGATAAAGATGTGCCAACGCCGGGATACCGACTGTTTCCCTCAATCAGAGCAAGGCTCTGTTTGAATTTCAAAAATTCAAATTTTCTGACGCAACGCTTCAAAATCTAGTACGCTGCGCGCAACGCGCCACGTGTCAGAAGTTGATACGTCAGCACAGCGCCCGAGGCGGTGCGTCCAATCAGAGCAAGGCTCTTTTAAAATAAAAAGTAAAGGAAGCAACGTTTCAGTTGCGCAAGCGCTGCGCTGCGTGACACGTGTCTGCGCAGTTGCGCAAGCACAGCTGCGCAAGCGCTGCGCTGCGCGACACGTGTCACGCTCTGGAGCATTTGCGCCAAACAGAATTAAAATTCTAAGAAATCTTTCTGTTCTTGTTAAAACAAGAAGATTTTCTTCTGTAAAACAGAAGCCCTTGGATCAAAGATCCAACGGTGGGGAAAATTCCCCAAATCACTCAGAGAAAGATCTCTTTAACAAATTTAACTAATTTATGGGCACTATAAAAAGGACCCTAGGCCTCAATTCAAAGGCATCAACATTTTCTGAGAAAAAAAAAGAGAACTCTGAAGAACTCCTCAAGAACAAAAAAGGTAAAAACCTTCAGAAAAAAAGAAAATTCTCTGAAAAACGGATCATTGATCTAAGAACAAGATCAATGATCTTCAATAAGAAAGAAAACTAACTAATAATAGTGCTTTGCACTTGCTTATGAACCATTGGTTCCTTGAAAACAAGAAAAACTTGTTTTCTTTGATTTAAAATCGATCAAAAGATAAAACAGTGCTATGCACTTGCAAGAACTGCGCTGTTGCGCTCCTGTGTTGGCGCAAGCCTCCAGGAAGCGCCACGTGTCAGTAGCGCAACAGCGCAGCGCACTGACACAGTGCACTGCGCTGTTGCGCTTGCGCTCACCAGAGCGTGACACGTGTCACCACCATATGAGTTTGCGCTCATTACTTGGCGCAAAGCGCCTGACAAGCCACGTGGGGCACTGTCAGAGTATTTAATGCTCTGCATTATTAAAGAAAAGGGACAGAGTCCAATTAAAAGGCCTAACAGGTCTAATAAAATAAAATGCTATGCATTTTTTTAAAAAAAAGGGGAAAAGCCCAAACAAAAAAATAGATGCTCTGCATCATTTATAAAAAGGCAGGGCCCAACCAAAACAAGAATAATGCAGTGCATTACTAAAAGGGGTAAAGCCCTAGCACAGGCCAAAGACAAAAAATGTTGAAACTGGACTTAGCCCAATCATGGCCGTAAGTCCTCAAACTAAATTGACTGAGCAAGACTGTTCTCCTAAATAAATTTACATCCGGTTCGAGGGTACATCTCCAAACTCCTCTAACACCTATCGTTGTGATTCCTCAACGACGTCAGAGAGGTGACGGGTCCCAACGACCACACATGAATATGGACTGCGGGGTCCTTAAACTCGTGGACCGAAACGTACTTAAACTAATATTGGACCGAAACGTCCTTAAACTAATAATGGACCGAAACGTCCTTGAATTAATATTGGACCGAAACGTCCTTAAACTACTAAAAAGGGGTAAAGCCCTAGCACAGGCCAAAGACAAAAAATGTTGAAACTGGATTTAGCCCAATCATGGCCGTAAGACCTCAAACTAAATTGACTGAGCAAGACTGTTCTCCTAAATCAATTTACATCCGGTTCGAGGGTACATCTCCGAACTCCTCTGAAACCTATTGTTGTGATTCCTCAACGACGTCAGAGAGGTGACGGGTCCCAACGACCACACATGAATATGGACTGCGGGGTCCTTAAACTCGTGGACCGAAACGTTCTTAAACTAATATTGGACCGAAACGTCCTTAAACTAATGATGGACCGAAACGTCCTTGAACTAATATTGGACCGAAATGTCCTTAAACTAATGATGGACCACCACGTCCCTAAACTGGAACATGGACCATCACGTCCCAAAACTGGAATAATAGAGCTCCCTAATGCTCTTTTGTCGGATCTAAACGATCCCGTTTAAGTTGATCTTAGCCTCAAATATGGCTAACGTATCCTTAAACATTCAAACAGACTTTAGTCCCAAATTGGACTATAAGACTCCAATCAACTTTGGTTCAAGGGTACATCTCCGAACTCCTCTGACACATGTCGTTGTAATCATTCAACGTCGTCAGAGAGGTGACGGGTCCCGACGACCATATATTAAATGGACCACTATGTCCTTAAACTGGAAATGGATCTAGACGATCCCGTTAAGTTGATCTTAGTCTCAAATCAGACTAACGTATCCTTAACGAACGTTTAAGTTGATCTTAGTCTCAAATGCGGCTAACGTATCCTTAAACTAAAAACACTAAACCCAAATCTAAGTAAATACGGATTTGGACTAATCCACGTCCTACGGGCGACGGCATTACTCAGTCTCCGTATACAATCCACGGGCAACCACAAACAAAACAAACACCCACGACACGAAGTGAAATTCTGGAAAAGGAGAAAGTTGTTACCGCGATGCGGTAGCATAATTAACTGCAGGGGCTTGCGCCTGCAGGGAAGAGCGTCCGCACAATCAAAAACCCCTCAAGCGAGGGGGAATCTGATGAAGTCTGCTACATCGGCCGCATCCGTCTAAACCTCCGATACACGGTGCTATAAATCAACTTGGCATCTTCGGAGAGGTAGACGGATAAAACCATATAGCATCTGCCCCGAATCTCAGGCTAGACATCTTCAGCGTCGTCGGCCGCCATTCGGAGGGGAACAGATTCTGGCACACCCGGTGGGACCTTTTCCTCTTTCCACTCCATACTTCGTGTGTCGTCTTCGCGAACCAATCGCGGTTTGTTAACGGTTGCCTTTGGATTTCAAGTTACTAAGATTTGGTTTTTTGATTGGCGCAGAACTCAAGCATCAATGGCCTCTAACTGCACCAACTGCTCGAAGTGCCACTGCAACGGACACTCCACCTCACCTGGAGGTGTAGCATATGGGCCTCAAGCGGCCTCCGTCTTTACTCTGCCTGTGGAGCAAGTGAATCAGGCTACCACGGGCCTGTTTTTCGGGACCATGATCCTGTCTACAAGCTTCCTCTCTATGCCAATACCTGCACCGGAGGTGAACAAGAAGTCGGTCTTCGACCGGCTCACTGTCACGACGGCCCCTGTCAACGGGTCGCCAACTACCAAACCAACAGCCTCTGTTTTCGCCAGGATGGATCAGAACTCTAAATTGGCTGTCCCAAGGAAGGCAATAACTGCTGCTCCAGAAGTCGTCAAGGCGGCTTCCCCTGTCAAAGAATCAGTCTTTTCAAGACTGACGATTCCTGCTCCTGCCCTTGCTCGAGGATCCGTCTTCGACAGGTTGAATATCACCCCTCAAAAGACAACCTCAGTCTTTAAGAGGTTAACAGCTGCGGCGCCTCATTCAGATAGGGGGCAAAAAGAAGCTGTCTCAATCTCCGAGCCAGTCCCAACGGCTCGTCATGCTCGACGTCGCCATTGGCAACAAGTGAGAAAAGCAGGGGGTAACTCCCCCTCAGGGCTAACTCCACTGGCTCCAGTGGTGGAAGTCAACGCTGCTGTTCCAACTGGGAACAGCTTTGAACTGCTGAGGAGGGTACGTAAGAATTCTCTAACCGCTACACTAAAAAGATCTCCTCCACCTGCGGAGAAAATTCCAGAAACGAAGCAGGAACAGCCCCCTCAACGGCTGTCCTCAAAAATATACAAGGTTTGGCGAAGGGTTCAAGACTCCGTGATCGACCCAAATCACTCTCGTCAACAAAAGAAGACAAAGGTGCAAAAAGAAAAAGACCGTCCTATTAAACAGCAGGGGACAACGATCGCTAGGGTGCCCACTGCAACGGCCCCTTCAACTTCAACGGCCTACAAAAGAAGGAGGCCAGAGAAAACCCCCGTGCCGGCGACAAATATCAGAGGTGGTACTCCCAAACACC
Source organism: Agapanthus africanus (assembly GCA_030015575.1). Classification (NCBI taxonomy): domain Eukaryota; kingdom Viridiplantae; phylum Streptophyta; class Magnoliopsida; order Asparagales; family Amaryllidaceae; genus Agapanthus; species Agapanthus africanus. Next base: position 105,825,264 of record CM057338.1, on the reverse strand, counting down.
CTAAGTCAGGGGCCATTGTAGTTCATACCGTCTATGTGGCGTCTGGTAAAGAGGACAGTCGGATATCTACGAGTCATCGACCGCTTACGCGATCAGTGACCAAGGCGCAGGAGCAGCAGCAGAAGCTCCAAGAGATGATGAACGCTATGGCCGCACTTACAGGGCCAAAAGAAACCCCTAAAACGTCCTCGGATGAACACCAGGAGGAAGAAACTGACGCCGAATTCTTTCGTCGAATATTGGAGAAGAAGGACAAAGAGGCTGCTGAACAAGCAGCCAACATACAGCGTATGAGCCTCCTCTTCCAAGACATGATAGGGATGATGATACAACAAGATCCTCCGGCTGAAGAGCCCCCGATCGTCCTTGGAGACGATAGGGGAGAGACATCAAATCCTCCGCCAGCTCTGTCAACGGCTAAAGAGGATACAATCTCCAAAGCTGATTTGGACGAGTACATAGCCCAACAAATACGGGTTCATCATGCGACCGAAGCAGCCGGTCGGGTCGTAAAAACAGGGCGGCCGTATCCAAGTTGGTACGACCAAATCAAGTACCCGCCAGGTTACACAATTCCCAAGTTCCATGTCTACAAGGGGATGGGCAATCCTCACCAGCATGTTGCCCAGTTCAGGGCACTCTGTGGCAGCACCGGTGGTGATGACAAGTTGTTGCTTCGCCAGTTCGTTGGAAGCTTATCAGATACGGCGTTCGAGTGGTACTCTGAGCTCCCGAACGACTCTATCAAAACCTTCGCGGAGATGGAGCTGTTATTTACTCAGCGTTTTGCAAGCTGTTAGTTATATGTATGCCCTAGAGGCCATTACTGTACATTGGATGTATATTGTAGTGGATGCTGGGACATATATAGGTAGGACTTTCTTGCTCGACATGATAGTACGCTATCTGGTTGCTCTTTATCTTAACATGTATACTTTCTGTCTCTCTGTTACATGTTGATAAAGCCCTTAGGATGTGTACTCGACTTCCAGGACTATGATGCAGATCATACTAGTGGAGCCTGGGTAGTCCATGAGTACATCCTTCAATGTTCCTAGTCGTGGGAATATCGAGACGGGGCATCGATATTCCAGAGTAGACTAGCGTATATCTTCTCGACCCATGTGATGGGCGATGGATGATCCCATATCCATTGGTGTTGGACATCGGAGATGGTATGCGGGTGCTCAGTGGAGACTGGGTACACTGAACGGACTCGCCGAGAACTCCCAGATGGTATTATACCTCACGTCAGATGGCAGTTCTCTGGTAACACTGGTACAGCTTAGTCTGTTGACCCGAGATCGTCATAGAGTCTTGTGTGTCTCCCACTGTGCTTTGATTTCCACCCTACCATGGCTCTACTGAGTCGTGCAAACAGGTGGTTTTTGTGTACAGTCCCGATTCACATGGAGGCAATGAGCGATAGGAGGGGATTCGTCTCTCTCGGTATTGGGGGTTGATGTTGCGCTATGCTCGACTGGCCATAACAGGAAATCCCTGGCCAGGGTTGCAGTGACCTACTGGTAAGTGTTATCAGTAGTTTCACACATGTCATGGACTTTACGTCGGCATGACTTATCGAGCTACTGGGGTCTGACGTTTACCACCCCTAGGCGAGATATGCGACATATCAGACGAACAGACCGGACTGTACGGTAAGTGTTACTGGTTGGATTCACAGGAGTGTGAGCGGGCTTGCTTGTCGATCTTCTGATCGCTCAATACCCGGGTGGCCGTTACGTTTAGCAGACCGCTTGCGGCTTGTGGGTGTTTGATATGATCATCACCTGCTGCCGGCGTATTGACGAGTCTTTAGAGTTCTACACAGAGGTTTCCTGGCTCAAGCGAAACGAAATAGGAGCGCATATGAGATATGTGCGGGACCGAGAATAATGCGTGTATGTGATACCGTATTTCATTCTCGCGATGAATGTATCGATTAGTCATATGCGATATAACCTAGTTATCGAATCAAGGATTGATTCGATAAGCCGATACATTGGATACTAGCCGGTTATATGCGACATGACCGGATCATTGAATCAAGTGTTGATTTAATGATTTAATGTATAATTATATTTGATATATTACTTTGCATTAACTGGTATTGGTTCACTTTAAATGGATTTTCTCACTTGGTTTGCACAAGTTGTATATGAGATATACTTTTGTGCACAAGATTGTATCATGTTTGATGATACATGCAGGCTTGGGTTTGTGTAAAGAATTGACCATGGTTATATGAATGGTTAGGGTTTCTTTTATTTACTTATACTTTTATCCATTTATTATTGTTTTGGAAAAGATAGAGAGAAAAAGAAATGGTGGCTTAGTTTGTTTTTTGTTGAAGCTTCTTGAAGCTTTGAACAAGTCCACCATTCTTGTCTCTTCTCTAACCCTAACCACTCATCTAACCTTAGTTAAATCTCTACACTAAACCATGGTTGAAGTCATGATAAGTATTCTTTTTATTTTCCTTTTAAATAACTTATCATATCTTCTTCTTCTTCTTCTTCCATGAAAAGAAGCTTGCTACATCAATGGTGATTGATGAAAAAGTGTGAGAAATCCAAATCTAAAGTCTACCCACTTCCTATTTCTTCATCCTCTACCTCTTGCCAAGTAGTATAGGGTGTTTCCTTCACAAGTTTTCTTGACTTGGTGAAGTTGGAGCTTGATCTAGCGATGCCTCGACGTAGATCATCTTCGGCATCGTCGTCGATGACCTAGCCCGCTTTTTCTCCTATGAAGCCGACGCTAGAGTCCAAGATCCGATTTGTACAGCGAGGGGACTTCATCGCGGAGCCATGGAGGTGGAGAACCGGATCTACAAAGGTTGTAGCCACTTTCCTTTAGCATTTAATTCGTTTACATGCTTGCATCGCCTCATTATCTAGTTAACGATCCGTATTAGGGTTTGTAGGCACCCGTAAAATTGGAATTAGCCATGTTTGATGCCTTGTGAGACTCCATTAGAGTGCCTAGGAACCCTACACAAGCGCCAGTGAACGCACCCCGATGACGGCACTGATTAACGCCAGGGTAAAACCAGGCAAGACGTGGGTTCAATATGCTATACGGTGGCAGAACTTGTGGTCGAAGTGCGAGCAGCGCATTGAAGAAGCTCCCGCGGTGGGTATGTTTGTGGGAACCCTTGATCCATAAGCAACCATCTCGCAATTTATGATGTTTTTCAAGCCGACTACCTTCCAGTCTTTGATTGACAAGCTAGCACAGATGGATCAGATGGGCCATAAACCCCCTCTTCCAAAGCCGGACTCCCGAAATGACAAAGGGAAGGGAAAATCGATCGTTGTCGCTAATGCTCAACAACAACCGAGCGACTTGAAGCCGGTTGCTCGTCAAAATAATATGCGTCCGTACCTGGCCCTTGAGGAGAGGCTAGGTTGCTCTTACTCCTTTTCCCGCGATAAAACGAGGAGGTTATTCGAGCTGGCGCTACGCAACCGACTCATAAATCTGCCGGATCCAAAACGTCCGTTGCAACCAAGTGATGTCAATGAGCCCAACTACTATCCTTATCATAGAGTACTGGGTCATCCGATCGAGGATTGTTACGTTTTCAAAAATTGGCTTGAAAACCAGTACCGACAGGGTAAATTCGTGTTATCTGACAAATGGAAGGCGAATCCCCCACAGCCCCACACCTCTAAGGGGACAAATAAGCCGGGGGCAACATGCTCTGTCATTGAAGAAGCTCCTTGGGAAGTTGTATTATCAACCAAGACAAAGAGGATGCTGAACGACCTTCAGACATGCCCAGCGATCAAGTGGAAGAACCCGTTGGAACCGCAAGTCATTGAGGGGGTGTTGAAGCCGCGTCCGACTCCAAAGACCGATGGTGGTGGCTCAAGCACTCGCAACCGGCCGCCAAAATCTTCGAAAAAAAGAAGAAGAAATCTAAGATGCCCGTGAAGCCTGGCGACAAGCGCACGGACTTGCAAAAATAAATTGACGTGCTAGAGGAATACAACCAGAGGGCACGGACTCCCATTACATTCCAAGAGTTCCTCAATCATGTCTTTCAAGAGGAAGATGAGGGAGAAAGTTCATCTGATGAGTCTGAGGAACGCGTGGCGAGCTGTCATGTGATTTCCCATTCGTTCATAAACGAGGAGGAGACTTCTTGTACTGAAACGCTGGGGACAGATACCGAATCAAAAATTCCGGTGCCATCAGATGAGATAATTGACACATTCCTTAACGAAGCTCGGTTGAAAATTAAAGCTAATCGAGAACGTGAGGCAGTCATATTTGAAAGGGCCAAGCGCCAGCGACTTGATGAAAGAGCTGAGACAATCCCGCTGAAGCAAAATACCTCCATTACAGACAAAAGCCAATTCAAGATGAGGAAAAGGTTTGCTAAGGCCATATCAATGGGCATGAAGCTACCATCCTCCGAAGGACAAATTACTGGTGAAATAGAAATACACCCCTTCTATTGCTTATATCATCAGAAGGTTTCACACCCCACTCAAGAATGCAAAGCTTTCGATAGATGGTGGCAAGGATATGTTGCTCATCGACAACACTTTAAGCGAGAGAAACGCAAAACTCGTCGGGAGCAAAGAAATACGACCGAAGGGCTTAAAAGAACTGCTGGCGATTGTTGCATGGTTAACACCAGTGGATTACAAGTGCCTACATTCGGGAGTGATTCTGATGAAGAGCTAGAACTTGCCCCTCTCTTTAAAGAGTCCGCTTCAAGAAAAGAAGAAGAACCGAAGGTTTGCGAAAATATCCGGCTACGTAATCGCACGCTGCCCGAAAAGAACCTCGGACCCTCGAACAGAAAAGATAAAGGGAAAGAAAAGGCCCCTGAAGATATCGTCTTAGATGACCAAGCGGTGGAAGAGCTAGCTGCCAAAGACCCGCCAAAGAAGAATAAGGTGGATTACAACGTCTTAGCACATCTGAGGAAGCTGCCCTCATAGCTCAGCATTCTTGACGCCTTTTTGCTATCAAAAGAGGCGAGTGATTCGTTGATTAAGGCACTCCAAGATCCAGAACAATTCCAAGCATGCCTAGCCGAGGAAAAGATGAAGGATGAATTGGAGGAAGTGCACACGGCCGATGTCACTTTCGGCGACGAGGACCTTCTCCTTGGGACGTGCGAACACAATCGCCCCCTCTATGTCTCAGGATACTGCCACGATATTAAGATAGGCAAAATCCTGATCGACAATGGATCCTCCGTTAATCTCCTCAACGTGCGGGTGTTAAAAGAAATCTGCATGAGCGTCCAACACCTTGCTCGGGATAAGATCACCATCTCCGGGTTCGACTCCCAATCGTCAAAGACTCTTGGATCTGTGATACTGACGCTACGCTTTGGGCTGCTCGTCACGGACATTAAATTCCACGTCATAGATGCTAAGACATGCTACAACGCTTTGCTCGGCCGACCATGGTTACACGAGTACAACATCATCCCTTCTACACAATATCAGTGTATGAAGTATTTTAGGGATGGTTTCGAGTATACCGTGATGGGAGAACTGAACCCGTTCTCTGTGAACGAGGTCCGCAAATATGAAGATGCCAAATACTTCTTACCGGATTTCGAAGACACGGAGAAGTGTCACAAGCCAGAGAACAAAGCTAACGCCACCATCCCTGTCTTCGGCAGTGATACCGAGGAGAAAGAGGAGATAGTTTGTTCGGGTTCTCCCCAACACAACAAGCCAGGACCGTCCACTCCTACGTTGGTCTTTGGTAGCGACTCGGAAGATGAGATCCATGCTGTATTCTCTGCTCGACCTTCAATACGAACGTCCGCTGACGAAGGGCAAAGTCTACAAGTCGCCATAGTGCCGCATAAACACCATAAAGAACTGGATGCACTTAATATTTACAATGTAGAAGAGCTGCAAATATTCTATATCCCTCCTAGGTGAGAAAGCGAGAAAGCAATTCTGTTCTACCGCTCTGAAGAAACCAAGGTGGAAAAAGAAATATGGTATGGCGCGGATCCTACGCTCGACAGGCTTCAGCCTATCCGTCTTCCCAGATATTATACGGAAGGTTTGAAAAAGCTGCTGAAACGCCAGGGGATATCCTTCAAGTAGACCGTTCGAAAAGCCAAGTTCTATGACAAAGTCTGGAACGTTCCCGGGACTCAACGCAAACTGCCTAATGGGAAAATGGAGACAAAAGGACTTGGATATATCCGGTCAAAGAAACGAGAGCTACTAAACAGCTGCTATGTCATGTATGACTTCGATGAAGAAGCGGATGCTCAATGGGAGGACGCTAATCCTGAGACAGTGAAAGTTCCAGATGCAAAAGAGTCCAGTCCGTCGTTCGAAGAATGAATGGACAAGCTGCTTATAAGGGAAGCAGGTCAAAAAGTCCGGGACGACCATAACCGTGAAATGGTCGTCTACGAGAAAGCCAAGACGCAACGCCTTCTCCAACAGACCGTGAAAGATGAAAATGCCGCTCCTTGTCAACCTGTTATAAAGAAGGCTCGGCGCCAAAGCAGAAATAAGTCGAAAGGCCAAAAAGACGCTCAACAACAACAAAGCAGGGCTAAAAAGCCATGCAAAAGGGAGTCGAGCATTATTGATCTATCCCTCATGAAGAAAATGGGTCGAGCATACTCCTTTCCTCGGGATAAGACGAAGAAGATACTTGACCTTACTCTAAAACATCAAATGCTTACACTGCCGGAGTCTAAACACCCTGAACAAGCGGGCGAAGTCTCTCACCCAAACTATTGCTCTTACCATCGAGTAATAGGACACCCTCTCGAGGACTGCTTTACCTTCAAGAATTGGGTCGAAGATCAGTATCAGCTTGGCAAGTTCACTCTGTCTGACAGCTGGAGGGTAGCGCCGCCACAGAAGCACGAGCCCAAGGCCACGAAAGAAGAACCGGTTTCACATTGGGATTGGAAGCGAATTCGCACCTGTCACATGATTACAATATTAAAAGAAGAGCAAGAGGACATAGATGAGCTCCCTTGGTGCTTCGAAAACAATGACAATGAGGTAATCTCAGAATTTCCACCGGCTCCGAAAGAACTGGAAGATGGCATACATACTACTGCAGATAACCTCAAGAAGATTGAGTTGGGATCGGCAGACGATCCGCGACCGACATTCATCAGCGAGCTGCTATCTAAAGAAAGGGTGGCTGCGTTAAAGGACGTGCTTCTACGGCATAGCGATTGCTTCGCGTGGAACTATTCCGAAATGCCGGGACTAGATCCAGAAATTGCTGTACACAGATTGGCGATATCCCCGGACATCAAGCTAGTCAAACAGGCGCCGAGGAGAATGCGGATCGAGCTTGAGATGAGCATCAATGCTGAGGTCAAGAAGCTGATCGACTCTGGCTTCATCCAGGAAGTTCAATACCCTGAATGGATCGCCAACATCGTCCCGGTGATGAAGAAAAATGGGACAGTGCGCATATGCGTAGACTTCCGGGATCTTAATAAAGCTTGCCCGAAGGATGATTTTCCAGTGCCAGTCACCAAACTGATGATAGACAATACGTCCACTCATGAGGTTTTCTCCTTCATGGACGGCTCGTCAGGTTATAATCAGATAAAAATGCATCCCGAAGACCAGAAGCACACAGCCTTCAGGACCCCTTTGGGAATATTCTGTTATAAAGTGATGCCCTTCGGATTAAAGAACGCCGGTGCCACTTACCAAAGGGCCATGACGAAGATCTTCGATGACCTTATACATGAAATCGTCGAGTGCTATATCGACGACCTCGTGGTTAAGAGCAAATCATACGAAGAACATCTCGAGCATCTAAAGAATGTATTTCAACGCCTTCGACAATACAACTTGAAGATGAACCCTCTCAAGTGTGCATTCAGAGTTTCCTCGGGCAAATTCCTGGGATTCATCGTCCGACACCGGAGTATCGAAATAGATCCGTCCAAGATCAAGGCGATCATGGAAATGCCTCCGCCAAGGACTCTCAAACAGTTGCGGTCTCTCCAAGGAAAGCTCGCATATATTCGGCGATTTATAGCCAACCTCTCTGGCAAGTGCCACCCTTACAGTCACCTGATGAAGAAGGGAACTCCATTCGTCTGGGATCAAAAATGCCAGGGCGCGCTGGACGAAATTAAACAGTACCTGCAGAACCCGCCAGTGTTGGCTGCTCCGGTTAAGGGAAAACCTCTCATTCTTTATACAACCGCCCTCGAAGGTTCCTTAGGCGTATTATGGGCGCAAGAGAATGACCAAGGGAAAGAAAGAGCTCTCTATTACTTGAGTCGAGTTCTTCTGGGGGCAGAAAGCAACTACTCTCCCATTGAAAAACACTGCCTGGCATTGATCTTCGCGATAACAAAGCTCAGGCACTATGCATTGGCGCATGAGGTCCGTCTCATTTCGAAGGTGGACCCTCTTAAATATTTAATGTCAAAGGCCATATTGACGGGATGACTTGCTAAATGGGCACTGCTCTTGATGGAGTTCTCGATAACCTATCAGCCTCTCAAGGCAGTGAAAGGCCAGGCCATCGCCGACTTCCTCGCTGAGCATCCGATACCCGCGGATTCTCCTCTGAATTGCGATCTTCCGGACGAACATGCGTTTGACGCGATCGGCGGTAATGATACCCAATGGGAGCTTTATTTCGATGGAGCATCTTCCATGAAAAGGCGCAAACAAGGTACCCCTATAATCAAATCGGGGGTAGGCCTCATCTTCGTAACTCCACAAGGAGAGATAATGCACTTCGCTTTCTCCTTAACAGAGCCCAGGACAAATAACGAAGCCGAATACGAAGCTTTGATAGCAGGCCTTGAGATCGCCATTGACATGGGAATTGGAGACCTCCTCATATACGTGGAGTCTCAGCTGGTCGTTAGTCAAGTAAACGGCAACTACCAAACGTGCAAGCCAGAACTGGTGAAATACGGCGAAAAAGTGCAACAACTGTTGACCCAAATTCCCTCCTATACTTTGGAGAACATACCGCGCGCGGAAAACAGCAAGGGAGACGCGTTGGCCAAACTTGCTAAAGAACTGGTTGACGAGAACCTCGATGACGTTAGAATCGTGGTGCAAAGCCGTCGGGTGCTTGCCCCAGCAGAAATATCTCCGGAATCATCCAAAGAAAAAGGAGCGAGCGAGCAGACGACCCTGCAAGTAAAAGATGGGGAAAATACCGAGGATTGGAGAGAAGTCTTCATATATTACTTCAAGTCCCACCGAATGCCTGAAGAAGCGTCCACAAGACACCATCTCATGAAACGAGCTCTGTCTTTCACCTTCGTCAACGATACTCTGTACAAGAGGTCATTTGATTCTCTGTGGCTGAGATGCTTAGGACCTGACGAAGCGAGAAGGGTCGTCCAAAAAGTTCATGACGGACTCTGCGGTTCTCACCAAGCAGGCCCAAAGATGAAGTTGAAGATCAAACGGATGGGCTACTACTGGCCCACGATGATTCAGGACTGCCTCGAATATGCGAAGCAATGCCACTCATGTCAAATTCATGGGGATTTCATCCATCGGTATCCAAATCCATTACATCCAACGGTGGCTAGCTAGCCATTCGAAATGTGGGGGACTGATATAGTCGGCCCCATCGAACCAGCTCGTCTAGAGGACATCGTTTCATCCTGGCGACAACTGACTACTTCTCCAAGTGGGCAGAAGCAGTACCACTGAGGGAAGTGAAGATGGAGAATATCCTCCATTTCTTCAAGACACACGTCATATATCGGTTTGGAACGCTAAGACGGATCATCTCCGATAACGGGCCAGCCTACAGAAGCCGCAAGATCAGTCGCTTCGCGCAATAGCATAATATAGACTAGAGATATTCCTCGGTCTATAATCCGCGAGCCAACGGTCTCGCCGAGGCCTTCAACAAGACCTTAACGAAAATCATAAAGAAAACGTTGTCCCGAAATAAGAAAGGCTGGCACGAGAGACTGCAAGAAGCTCTTTGGGCGTATCGAACTACGTTCAAGACGGCCATGAACGCAACGCCGTACGCGTTGGTATTTGGGACGGAAGCAGTACTCCCTCTCGAGATAGAATTACCCTCTCTACGAGTGGCAGTCCACTACGAGCTAACGGACGAAGAAAATGCTCACCTTCGGCTTGAGGAGCTTGACGCCCTTGATGAAACCCGGCTCATAGCGCAACAAAATCTGGAAGCTTATAAAGCAAAGATGACACGCTCATATGAAAGATTGACCCGACCGAGGACATTCCGCCAAGGCGAACTCATGCTAGTGGTCAAAAGGCCTATGATCCCCAATCGCGCCAAGCGGGGAAAATTCGAGCCAAACTATGAAGGCCCGTACATCATAGACAAGGTCTACCAAGGTGGAGCCTATCTACTCATGGATATGCACGGTGAAAGGCCTTTCAGGCCAATAAATGGTCGCTTCCTAAAGAAATACTACGCTTAAGGAACCACAGCCTAGGTCAATGATAGATGACGACGACTATGTCCGCTCGCTATCTTCCTAAGCTCAAGATTTACAAGCAGTAGCCAGCCTTCTTAATAGCGGACCGAAACGTCCTTAAACTAATACCGCAGCATCCTTAGGCTGACGAGATGAATAAATATATATATATATATATATATAATGAATATAAACGATATGTCCATAAGCAAAAGGGGCACGGATGAAAACCCGAAAGGGCTCCGTGAGTAAAAACAGCAGGACTACCGGCGAGTGTTCGTGAAAACCCGAAAGGGCGCGACCTCGTAAAAAAAAAGAAGAAAATAAAAAGAATAAAAAAAAACGGTATGTCCATAAGCAAAATGGGCACGGATGAAAACCCGAAAGGGCTCCGTGAATAAAAATAGCAGGGCTACCGGCGAGTGTTTGTGAAAACCCGAAAGGGCGCAACCTCGTTAGGACACTTATAGGGTCCTCTCGACCTTGTAAGGAGAAACCACCCGCGTGAGATCCTTACGACTCACAAGGGAGCAACACACTTAGGGATCCCCACGATTCCTAAGGAGAAAATACACTTGCGAGATCCTCACGACTCGTAAGGAGAACTCTCTTATGGGACCCTCACGGCTCATAAGCGTTGAAAGTCTACAGAGACCTAAACCTGTGCTTAAGCAATCCCTACAACTTCCGATATTGTCCTACAAGTGGCTCAATACTGACCCTTGTATATAATCCACGGGCGCGAATAAACATTTCCCTAACCAAGTCTCATCCGTGACTGGGGATATGTTCGCATGGTAAACAACCCTTGTAAATCCTCTCGATTTATGAGGAGAAAACCCTCCTGCAGGATCCTTACGACTTACAGAGGAAACGAACACTTAGGAATCCTCACGATTCCTAAGGAGAAAATACACCTACAAGATCCTCACGACTTGTAGGGAGAAATAACTTCGTGAGACCCTTACGGCACATGAAATCAAAAGCCTTAGCCGACAGGACCCTAACCCTGGTCGCTAAGCCACCTTTGTTCGACATCGACAGAGGCAGATGATGATTCGCTCCTGGTTATATCCCAGTTGTAGCGGTGCTGATGCCGAAATCGGTTTACAGCGAAAAGCCAATAGGCCGCACATGCATACGAAATAGCCGAAATGATAGGGCAACTTACAATAAAAAGCAGCAAGTAAAAATGTATGCATGCAAAATAGCCGAAATGATTGGGCAACTCGCAATAAAAAGCAGCGAGTAAAAATAAAATAAATAGCCGAAATGATTGGGCTTCGCGAAAAATAGCCGAAATGGTTAGGCAATCGCGACCTTCGCGATATAAAAGCTGAAATGATAGAGCATCGCGGAGATAAAACAAAAAAAATGATGATAAAACTTTGGCCCTACAGTTAAGATCACATCGATCCCTGTATACCATCCAAGGGCGTAAACAAAGAGGGAACCATACTTTCCCAACAGGCTCCGCCAGAAGACGAAGCCATATCTCGACGGTTCAGTCCAACTCCGAAGGAACCAGTGTCTTCAGCAAATACCTCAACTCATGGATACAAGCACTCCTTGACGAGAGCCTCCTGATCCGCGTCGACTCGCAGAGCAACAAGTGCCTCCGTGGGAAATTCTCGACTCGTTTCAACCCCAAGGAAACAAATAATCCTTGGCGCTAAGGAAACAAATAATCCCTAGCAAATTCCTCGACTCACGGATACAAACACTCCTTGACGAGAGCCTCCTGATCCGCGTCGACTCGCAGAGCAACCAGTGCCTCCGTGGGAAATTCTCGACTCGTTTCAACCCCAAGGAAACAAATAATCCTTGGCGCTAGGGAAACAAATAATCCCTAGCAAATTCCTCGACTCACGGATACAAACACTCCTTGACGAGAGCCTCCTGATCCGCGTCGACTCGCAGAGCAACCAGTGCCTCCGTGGGAAATTCTCGACTCGTTTCAACCCCAAGGAAACAAATAATCCTTGGCGCTAAGGAAACAAATAATCCCTAGCAAATTCCTCGACTCACGGATACAAACACTCCTTGACGAGAGCCTCCTGATCCGCGTCGACTCGCAGAGCAACCAGTGCCTCCGTGGGAAATCCTCGACTCGTTTCAACCCCAAGGAAACAAATAATCCTTGGCGCTAGGGAAACAAATAATCCTTAGGAAATTCCTCGACTCACGGATACAAACACTCCTTGACGAGAGCCTCCTGATCCGCGTCGACTCGCAGAGCAACCAGTGCCTCCGTGGGAAATTCTCGACTCGTTTCAACCCCAAGGAAATAAATAATCCTTGGCGCTAGGGAAACAAATAATCCCTAGCAAATTCCTCGACTCACGGATACGAACACTCCTTGACGAGAGCCTCCTGATCCGTGTCGACTCGCAGAGCAACCAGTGCCTCCGTAGGAAATCCTCGACTCGTTTCAACACCATGGAAACAAATAATCCTTGGCGCTAGGGAAACAAATAATCCCTAGCAAATTCCTCGACTCACGGATACAAACACTCCTTGACGAGATCCTCCTGATCCGCGTCGACTCACAGAGCAACCAGTGCCTCCGTGGAAAATTCTCGACTCGTTTCAACCCCAAGGAAACAAATAATCCTTGGTGCTAGGGAAACAAATAATCCCTAGCAAATTCCTCGACTCACGGATACAAACAATCCTTGACGAGAGCCTCCTGATCCGCGTCGACTCGCAGAGCAACCAGTGCCTCCGTGGGAAATTCTCGACTCGTTTCAACCCCAAGGAAACAAACAATCCTTGGCGCTAGGGAAACAAATAATCCCTAGCAAATTCCTCGACTCACGGATACAAACACTCCTTGACGAGAGCCTCCTGATCCGCGTCGACTCGCAGAGCAACCAGTGCCTCCGTGGGAAATTCTCGACTCGTTTCAAACCCAAGGAAACAAATAATCCTTGGCGCTAGGGAAACAAATAATCCCTAGCAAATTCCTCGACTCACGGATACAAACACACCTTGATGAGAGCCTCCTGATTCGCGTCGGCTCGCAGAGAAACCAGTGTCTCCGCGGGAAAATTCTCGATTCGTCTCAACTTGCAAGATGAAGCCTCAGACAGCAGGGAATAAAAAACTTGCTTCCTGAACAATGGGACCCTGCAAGTTGATCCAAAAAGGTCTCTTGCATACTATTCACGGGTCTCACTCTCCAAAGTCGAATCTCGACAAGGAGGGAAACAACCGCTTACGGGCCCTCTCGACTCGTAAGAGGGAAAAATTCTCTTATAGGATCCTTACGAATTATAAGAGAAAACCACACTTAGGAGTCCTCACGATTCCTAAGGAGAAAACCCCACCTACGAGATCCTCTCGATCCATAGGGAGAAAAGTCTCTATGAGACCCTCACGGCTCATAGAGTTGAAAAGTCTTAGGCGGCAGATCTGAACCTGCGGCCTAAGCCATCGCTATCTCTTGGAGAAATTAAGTTATCTGCCAATTAGGTTTATCGAGACATCATGCTGAGAAGGGAGAAAGCAAAGAAATAGTACAAGACATTGCAAAAAGGAATGTGTATCTTTATTCATAAATTCAATCAAATACAAGGCGAATCATCTAAAGAACAAAGAATGTATATTTACTATGCAAAAATTACAAGTGTGTAAATGATACAAAATGTTCAGGGAGAAGGAAGCCTCTTGAATAGCTCTATCAATTGCTCGCGTACTTCCTTCCACGCCTTCTCTTGATCAGCCGCCACCGCCAGTTCGGCCTCTACTTGAGCCCGCTGCTGCATGAAGGATGTAAGCTGTTCCCCAACGACCTGCTGAGCTGCTTCACGGCCTCGGGCATCACGCTCGGCGGCATCAAGCTTCCGCTTCAGTGCTAGCCCATTAGAGATACGCTCCAGGAGGCCTTCAAAGACAGCTTTCACCTCGGCAGCATTCGTCCTAACTTCAGCGGGCAGGCGAGCAGTTGCGCTTGAAGATTCCTGACGTTCCTTCAACCGTAAAGCTGCTTCTTGCTCCAAATGGCGGAAATAAGAAGTGCTTCGCTCGAGCCAGGCCGTCCGTTGGGTGCTTATGGCCAAAACTTCAGGGGAAAGACGCGTCGGCTCCAACCGATGTAGGCAAGCCTCGATCTCCCTGCAGTGGTTAACCCAAGATTCGACGACGCCTTCGTTGTGAAATTTTACGAGCGCCGCCAACATTGGGTTAACCTCCACAATGAAATCTGCGGCAGAGGGGAGAGCGTCCGCGTTAAGCTCTTCGATATACCCGCTCAGCATGCCCAAACTCATCACGGCACCCTTTGAAGATGGACGTTTCAAGAAAGGGCCTGCTGGTGAAAGGACACGAGACTCAAGAGGGACCGGAGCCGGAACGATAGCTGCAAAACAAAACATAGTTAAATGATGGTTCAAGAGATGTTGAAGAGTCATCAAAAAGGAAATTTACTATACCAGCTGCAACGGACGACAAAGCCGGAAGGGCCGGTGGCGTGGCGGGTCTTGCGTCCCCTCCTTCGATTTGTGGCACTACAATAAGGAAGAGGAAAAGTCAGAAATAATCCCATTGCTAAAAAAAAAGAAAAGAAAAGAAAGACATCAAAGTGAAAATATACTCATCGACACCACTAGAGGGAGAAGCGAGCTCAGACGGGAAGGAGAAGTGCGGAAGCAACACCTGATGGATATGATCAAAAAGCACTCCTGAAAAGACACAGTGGTACGACGTTAGTACAGAAATCATGCGGCTAAAAGATAAACCAATCAATCGCAGATCCATAACTTCTAACATCTGCGATGGCTTAAGGGAAGGCTGGGAGGTGACCACCACCAAGGCAGTAGTTGATGGTGCTTCTTCGAGCAATGGAGCATCGGCGCTGGCCGCACCTGCGTTCAAAACAAAGACAAACTTGTTAAGGGAAAATCGCAAGATATAATAAAAGGATGACAGTAACTTGAGATTTACCTGATGAGCTCCCGGCTGAAATGGAGGCGACCCCCTCCTCCATTGACATGAGGCCACCGCCCGTGGCCTCATCCCCCGACTCGATGGGGACCGTCGCCGTGCTTACGCGGCTAGGAGACGGTGGAAGATCGTAGACAGGGAGGGCAATAACCGGAGCATTGCCGGACTCTTGAGAAAGAGCGGCTGACTCTTCCCCAAGAGTCGTGCCTATCTCACCTGCTACTTCGAGCTCGGCGGTCTCCATCTCCTCATTAGCCGTCACCGTGAGATCGCCCGCCTCAAGCGCCTCACCCGCCACTACCTCGGGCTCAGTTATAAGGGTCGTCTCATTTGCCGCTTCCTCAGGCTCGGCATCAACGACTTTCTCTAGCATAGCCCCCTTGGCCCTTGCCTCAGGTTCACAACCCCGGTGACGCTGCCCACCGTCGGCTCGGGCTCGACCAATGCCTCTTCTTCTGGCCCCTCAGGTTCGACAGTCTCCGCCTCCCTTTCGGTTGGGCTTGGCCCTGTAGAACAAGATAAATAAGAACCGACAGGTTTACAATTCTTACAGTAAAGTCTTGCAAAATACATTACCAGAGCTAGACTTGTCATTAGCACTCCGAACAGCACGCGCCACCTGTCTGCGAGCGGTGGATAGGACGACGGGAGCCTCTTCTGAGGGAGTATCAGCGCGAGGGATGGTGCTTGGGCCCGCTCCTGTGGCCAAAGTAGCCCTGCGCTCCTTCGCCTCGCGCCTCAGCCGCTTCTTCTCCTCCTGGGCCGATGAGACGGACCTCACCAGAGCCTCTTTCATTGAAGCGTCCTCGTCCGTATACAGGGATGCCTCCAAATTCTTCAAGGCATCCCTCGTCGACTTGTCAAGTCGAGGCTCTTGCGGCAACCCCGACGAGACCGGAATTCCAGTAACAGGTTCGGGGAGGATCTCCTCATCGACTGGTATAACCCCTGCAAAGAAACAAATGAAGAAAGTTAGGTTGACCATCGAAAAAGATAACGAAATTTTTTTTTAAAAAAAAAAAGTGGGGAGGGACATACCGGCGCCCGCTAGAGCGCGTTTCTCCTCCTCCTCTTGAAAGGTTTTCAAAGAGGCAGCAATAGCTTCTTCGGTAGAAATATCTGTTGAAAATGGGGAAAGTATTAGTTAAAAATAATGATAAGAAGTGCAATAAAGTGACGAAGAAAGCGGCTAATGGTTACCTGACTCAGCGAGTTTACTTAACATCGCTTCGAGCCTCGCCGATCACTCCGAAGCTGCAATGGCGGCCGCCAAATTGGTGTTTGCGGGGTCTACCAAGAAGCCCTTATTGCTGCCATATTCACTTATTCCTTCGTTGGGAGGAGCCTCAGGCTCTAAGCCGAGGATCGCGTCGAGGGAAAGGATAGACTTCTTCTTCTTTTGCCCGCCAGCTCTAGATGCACCTGGAATTGATTTGCGCTTGGCAAGCACCTTGGGGCGGCGGGTCCCGATATGCGCTCCTGCGCCGGACTCTGGAAATATTACATTAACCGTCTTCGTGGGAGCACGGGGCGCCGGTGGTACATTCACCATAGCAGACAGCGGCAAGCCACGCGGGGGGCTCAACACGCGTAGTCGATCGACTCCGGCATCTTTTAGCGGAGGAATGATCGGAATCCTTGGCTTCAAGGGGGCCTTGCGATCACTGCCAGGAGGCGCACCCCTACGGTCAACCAGCATGCGCTTCTTCGTTAAGATAACTTGGCCCATCGCATGCGCATACCAAGCCACGTACGTGTTGAGCATCTTGGGGGCACAGCTGGGTTCGCTGATAAAGAAATAGGAACCCGTGTTAAGCCGTGTGAAATGGTGCATTGCATTCTTTATCCCCTCTCGGCTGACCACGGGCTTTTCCAGGAAGGCTTCCATTGGGATCCCTTGGTTGTAGCTCGATTGCTGAGCAAACCGGTGCGGGTTATACCTCATAAAGAGTGCTGTCTCATTCTGCCTAAACACTAGGTAGCCCGGCCGAATGGAGTAGAGGTGGAGGATTTCCCGAGCCTTCAATATGGAAGCCCCGTCCTTAAAATCATCGTGCAGTGGCACCACTGACTTAGTGGTCTCTGAGCCTATGGTTATGACCTTATCCACAAAGGAAACCTTCGCTCCGACCAGGTGTGGCCGAAGGAGCAGCCCCCTAGCCTCCCGCGGAGGTGCAACTACGATCGAAGCCCCAACCAGCCGTATGACCCTCGGGAGTCTGCATTTCTCAAAGAACGGAGGAATCTTATGGGCACCAAACACCTTTGCACATGCATCTCCATCCAGGAGGTGAAATAGTGCATCGGGAAGTTAGCAGGCTGTACCCCAGGCTCACTAGCGTCCGCTGCTACGCTAAGTCCATTATAAAGGTAAGCCAGCCCGGCGATTCCTACCGATAACTGCAAACCAGCCACCATCCGATGCGCTGGGTAAAAGACGGAGGGCCGCATATGGTGCGGGTGCATGGGGAGCGCAAAGCTGCATAGCCACAAACCCAAAAACCCAATAAAAAAGGTCTCCTCATCCATGCCCGGGACGGCGATTTCTGAGAAAGGGACGATGGCAGCGCTGGGGAGATAAAAATCCCTTTGATCATTCTCCGATACGGGTCGGCAGTCCAAGCCGAAACTAAAAGGGTCATCGAGCTGGGCGAACTTCTCACTCCGCTCTGATAGGAACTCCGGGCGAATGAAGCGGGCAATAAAATCTGCGAAATTGACGCCCCGGTCGCCCGATTCCAGATGGAGTCCTTCATAGATCTCCAACACCTTCACCAAGCCCGGATACTGATGCTGAATGGCGTTCTCCGGAGTCAGGTCAAACACCAGCGGCTTGGTGGCAAAGACGTATTCGTCAGGAGGAAGCAGCTCCTCGTAGTGCTCCCCCCTCATTGGTAGACCCGAGACTTCAGCAAACTCCTCCAAGGAGATGGAGACCTCCCTGTCCGTCATCAGAAAGGTGTGGGTGGGGATATTCCATTGTTCAATAAAGGCCTTGATCCACCACGTTGGAGGAGAGGGATACTCGAAAAGCGAGACGTAGATGGCCGAATATAAACCAATCTTCGTTAGATGAGTCTTTTTCGCCGATAAGATGTACCGGGCCCACTGCAAATATCCAGCGGGCGGTCGCGGAATCAGTCCAATATTGTAAGCCTGTCCCCAAGGGCGTGCTTCACCCTGACAGATTCGCCTCCCCAGAATGTCTATTGCCGGCGGCGGCTGCACGGGGATGGCACCGATTGCAGGCTGGAGGAGGTCATCAGAATTCCAATTTTTAACCTCCACGGCATACTTCACCGGGGGTTCGTCCGCATAGGGGATCGTAACTATGGGCTCAGACGGCAAGGCGGAACTAAAACTGCGACGACCCTGGATGATTTCATTGTACCACCTACCCCACAAGTGAAGGTTTTTGTACTTGGGGTCATGATCCTTAATGAGAGCGAACACCACTCGGTCCACCGGTGCCTGGGGAAACCCTCCCTCCGAACGAACAAACGGAAAAGACAAATTACCAGACATGTTTCCTGCGGAGGGACAAAAAATTTTAATTAGCCATCAATGTTGTAATTTTACACTACGCTGCAATGCGGTGGGTGGGGGACAAAAGAGGGACCCACAAAATCGGGATGACAGTGCATCATTTAATAAGACAGCCCCATCATTAGATGAGACTGTCAATTAATGAAAAGATCCCCAAAAGAATATCCTCATTGATGGGAAATCCCTAAGGACAAGGAGAAAGCCCCTCTTTTAGAGCAAAGCTCTGTCAACAGAGTGACACTTGTCAAACTCTGGTCTCAAGGATAAAGATTCTTAAAAAGAGCTTAGCTCTATAATAATGATGGAAGAATCCATCAAAAAGAAAACTTTAACTACTAAAAAGTAAAATTTTTAGGATCTTAAAGATCCATGGAAACCTTTAGAAGTTCTCCATGTTCAGATCTAAAAGATCCACAATTGATCTATGAGCAAAGCTCAGTTCATGGGTTAAAACCCATGAACAAGATTTATATAGATCTGTAGATTTTTGAGAGCAAGGCTCTGTTAATTAAACTTAATTTAATGTAATTTAAATTTTTTTTACCTAAGATGGTGCTAGGTTCTGAACTTTGAAAGTTCTTAAAAAGAAACAAGAGCAATTCTCTAAAAGTTCTTAAGCAAGAGCAAGGCTCTGGGATTCAAGATTCAAGAAAACGGAGAAATTTACCAAGGACCAAGGGTCCTATTTATAGACGCCTGCGTCTCTTCAACTTACCCCTTTTGATCCAACGGCCAGGATCTTGCCACCGCTGCACTCACGTGCGCGCCACGTGAGCGCAACGGTGGAGGGGCATTTGTTTCCCTCAATCAGAGCAAGGCTCTGTTTGAATTTCAAAAATTCAAAATTTCTGAAGCAACGCTTCAAAATCCCGTACGCTGCGCGCAACGCGCCACGTGTCAGAAGTTGATACGTCAGCACAGCGCCCGAGGCGGTGCGTCCAATCAGAACAAGGCTCTTTTAAAATAAAAAGTAAAGGAAGCAACGTTTCAGTTGCACAAACGCTGCGCTGCGTGACAAGTGTCTGCGCAGTTGCGCAGGCACAGCTGCGCAAGCGCTGCGCTGCGTGACACGTGTCTGCGCAGTTGCGCAGGCACAGCTGCGCAAACGCTGCGCTGGGCGACACGTGTCACGCTCTGGAGCATTTGCGCCAAACAGAATTAAAATTCTAAGAAATCTTTCTGTTCTTGTTAAAACAAGAAGATTTTCTTCTGTAAAACAGAAGCCCTTGGATCAAAGATCCAACGGTGGGGAAAATTCCCCAAATCACTCAGAGAAAGATCTCTTTAACAAATTTAACTAATTTATGGGCACTATAAAAAGGACCCTAGGCCTCAATTCAAAGGCATCAACATTTTCTGAGAAAAAAAAGAGAACTCTGAAGAACTCCTTAAGAACAAAAAAGGTAAAAACCTTCAGAAAAAAAGAAAATTCTCTTAAAAACGGATCATTGATCTAAGAACAAGATCAATGATCTTCAATAAGAAAGAAAACTAACTAATAATAGTGCTTTGCACTTGCTTATGAACCATTGGTTCCTTGAAAACAAGAAAAACTTGTTTTCTTTGATTTAAAATCGATCAAAAGATAAAACAGTGCTATGCACTTGCAAGAACTGCGCTGTTGCGCTCCTGTGTTGGCGCAAGCCTCCAGGAAGCGCCACGTGTCAGTAGCGCAACAGCGCAGCGCACTGACACAGTGCACTGCGCTGTTGCGCTTGCGCTCACCAGAGCGTGACACGTGTCACCACCATATGAGTTTGCGCTCATTACTTGGCGCAAAGCGCCTGACAAGCCACGTGGGGCACTGTCAGAGTATTTAATGCTCTGCATTATTAAAGAAAAGGGACAGAGCCCAATTAAAAGGCCTAACAGGCCTAATAAAATAAAATGCTATGCATTTTTTTAAAAAAAGGGGGAAAAGCCCAAACAAAAAAATAGATGCTCTGCATCATTTATAAAAAGGCAGGGCCCAACCAAAACAAGAATAATGCAGTGCATTACTAAAAGGGGTAAAGTCCTAGCACAGGCCAAAGACAAAAAATGTTGAAACTGGACTTAGCCCAATCATGGCCGTAAGTCCTCAAACTAAATTGACTGAGCAAGACTGTTCTCCTAAATCAATTTACATCCGGTTCGAGGGTACATCTCCGAACTCCTCTGGCACCTATCGTTGTGATTCCTCAACGACGTCAGAGAGGTGACGGGTCCCAACGACCACACATGAATATGGACTGCAGGGTCCTTAAACTCGTGGACCGAAACGTACTTAAACTAATATTGGACCGAAACGTCCTTAAACTAATATTGGACCGAAACGTCCTTAAACTAATGATGGACCGAAACGTCCTTGAACTAATATTGGACCGAAATGTCCTTAAACTAATGATGGACCGAAACGTCCTTAAACTAATGATGGACCGAAACGTCCTTAAACTAATGATGGACCACCACGTCCCTAAACTGGAACATGGACCATCACGTCCCTAAACTGGAATAATAGAGCTCCCTAATGCTCTTTTTTCGGATCTAAACGATCCCGTTTAAGTTGATCTTAGCCTCAAATATGGCTAACGTATCCTTAAACATTCAAACAGACTTTAGTCCCAAATTGGACTATAAGACTCCAATCAACTTTAGTTCAAGGGTACATCTCCGAACTCCTCTGACACATGTCGTTGTAATCATTCAACGTCGTCAGAGAGGTGACGGGTCCCGACGACCATATATTAAATGGACCACTATGTCCTTAAACTGGAAATGGATCTAGACGATCCCGTTAAGTTGATCTTAGTCTCAAATCAGACTAACGTATCCTTAACGAACGTTTAAGTTGATCTTAGTCTCAAATGCGGCTAACGTATCCTTAAACTAAAAACACCAAACCCAAATCTAAGTAAATACGGATTTGGACTAATCCACGTCCTACGGGCGACGGCATTACTCAGTCTCCGTATACAATCCACGGGCAACCACAAACAAAACAAACACCCACGACACGAAGTGAAATTCTGGAGAAGGAGAAAGTTGTTACTGCGATGCGGTAGCGTAATTAACTGCAGGGGCTTGTGCATGCAGGGAAGAGCGTCCCCACAATCCAAAACCCCTCAAGCGAGGGGGAATCTGACGAAGTCTGCTACATCGGCCGCATCCGTCTAAACCTCCGATACACGGTGCTATAAATCAACTTGGCATCTTCGGAGAGGTAGACAGATAAAACCATATAGCATCTGCCCCGAATCTCAGGCTAGACGTCCTCAGCGTCGTCAGCCGCCGTTCGGAGAGGAACACCGACGGCCAACCGCGTCCCCTC
Source organism: Agapanthus africanus (assembly GCA_030015575.1). Taxonomy (NCBI): domain Eukaryota; kingdom Viridiplantae; phylum Streptophyta; class Magnoliopsida; order Asparagales; family Amaryllidaceae; genus Agapanthus; species Agapanthus africanus. The sequence continues at coordinate 105,803,044 of CM057338.1, read as the reverse complement.
AGCGATACAATGAGCCGGGTAGATAACCGAAGCCCTCATAAAGCGACGATGCATGGGGATGACAAACCAACTGAGCCAGACACTGACAAACCCCACGAAGAATGTCTCCTCATCCATGCCGGGAGCTGCAATGGATTCGAAAGACATCGGCGACATAATGGGGATGTAGTACTGTGGTAGATCCGATTCAGTGGTCGGCAGCTTCTTCGGACCAAACCCAAAGGGGTCTTCAATGTTGGTGAACTTTGGAGCTGTCTTCGACAAGACGTCCTCGCGAAGGAAACAAGCAATGAAGCTCTTGAAAGTAACACCCTGCTCTTCGGATTCGGTGAACAAACGATCGAAGATACCTAGCGCCTTGATCAAACTGGGACGCTTGTGACGGACGGCATTCTCAGCAGACAGGCCGTCAACCGGAGCAGGCTCGGGCTCAAAGACGTACTCGTCGGAAGGCAGCAACTCCTCATACAGGGTACCTCTGATTGGTAACCCCGAGATATCATAGAATTCTGCCAGAGAGATCGAGACTTCGCGATCCCCTAAAAGGAAAGTGTTGGTGGGAAGGTTCCACTGGTTCAAGAACGCCTTAACCCACCAAACATGCGGGGATTGGTAGTGAAAGAGCGACGCGTATATCGCCTAGTAAAGCCCGACCTTCTGCAGCCTCGCGCGATGGGCGGACAGGATGTAGCGAGCCCAAAGAAGGTACCCCGTAGGATGTCGAGGGGTGAGCCCTATCTTGTAGATTTGTCTCCATGGTTGGGCTTTACCCTCGCAAATACGCCGCCCCAAGATATCTATAGCCGGGATCGGATGGTTCGGGATACCGGTCGTCAAAGGCTCGAGCCGTCCTGTTGGAGTCCAGTTTAGCATCTCCACAGCGAATACCGTCTTCGGAGGATCCATCGGCAAGAACGGGAAAGTAGGTTCCGTCGGTATTGCGCAGAGGAAACTCCGGCGACCCTGAATAATATGACGATACCAAGTTCCCCATAGAAGCAAATTGGTGCAGTTTGAGTCATGAGCCCGGACCATCGCCATGGCTTCCTCGTCAGATGGTGATTGAGGAAAAGTGGCCTCCGAGTGAGTGAAGGGAAAGCATGGAACAGAAGCCATTGCACCTGAAATCGAATAAAAGAAAACTGTCAAAAGCAAAGCAGCAATGTATATGCATGCATGAACATGAAGACAGTTGAAGAAAGCGATAGCAGACTTTTTTTATATGACCATTGGCTAAAAAACACATGGGCCCCACAGAATCAGGATGACGGCTCGTTAATAATGAGACCAAGCAGTTGTAATAAGACAAAGGGGATATCCTCATTGAATAAGAAGTGGATTTCAGGTGGCCCTACACATCCCCTAGAAGACAAATCTACCTTGGATTCTACAACAAATCAAACAGGATCAAGGGAATTAAATTCCCACAGAAGACATCATTACAAGCTTCTGTTCCATTAATTGCAAAAGGACAACCTCGGGCAAAGGGAAACCCTAAGAAGCCTCCATGTGAAGAAACCGAGTTCTTCATAGGAATTAAATTCCTTATTAAGAAAAGGGAATTAAATTCCCAGAAACTTTTTTTGGGATGGAATTAAATTCCATAGATTTTAACCGCCACCATTATCTCCCTAAAGACCATATGAACCCTAAGAAGATCTACCGTTGAAGGTTCTATTTCATACTTTGGTTGAAAAACGTAAAAGAAAAATGGGTTCATATTAAAAGGGTGAAACCCTTGAAGTGGATTTAAAATCCAGAGAATTTTATGTATAAAAGTTCTTCGTCCACTCAAGATGATTACCTGAGGAAGAGCAATCGGTCAAACAGAGTTAAACTCTGGAAAGTTTTCGAGGCAGAGAACTAAGCTCAGGAAGAAGAGAATTAAATTCTCAGAAAAAGTTTGCAAGGAGGAAGATAAGCAAAGTGGAGGCGTCTCCGAAATGACCCATATATTTATAGGATGTGATGGAAACGCTTCATCTACCCAAGGCCCTAGAGGGATCCAACGGTCATCAAGATGACAGCGTTGCACTCATGTGCAAACACGTGAGAACAACGCTGTGGGGGCATTTGTTTCCTGATTTAAAATCAGAAAAAGTTTACAGAGGAGGCATCACGTGCTAGCACGTAACCAGCAGTCACGTGTTGGCACGTGACATTTAAAAGCAGTGGCAAAGTTAAAGTCAGCTCCTTGATTAAATCAAAGAAAAGGCTCTAGAAAGGGTCACGTGCTCACACGTGACCAGGGGTCACGTGTTGGCACGTGACGGTTGAACAGCTGCCAGAAAACAGAGTGCAGAAAGGAGAAGAAAGCTCGTTCCAAGGGGTCACGTGCCTACACGTGACCAAGGGTCACGTGGTCACACGTGACCGGCTTTCAAAGCCTCTCTATTTAACAGAATTAAATTCTGAAAGGCATTCAAATCTTTCCAAAGGAGAATGATTATTTGGAACCGATTGGATTAAAAATCTAAAGGTGATTAAATATCACCTATTCATGGAATAATCTTGAACTTGGAAAGATTTCCCCTTAAAATCTAACCGAAACAACAAAGGAATATCTTTGGATTTAAAATCCAATGGTGAATAAAATTCACCTAATAATCCAAAGGTCCAAATGAATGATGAATGTAAATCAAATCTCTAATGAATACGAATCAAATCTCTCAATGAATGATTCACAAAGAACTAATTGATTCTGCTCCTTCTCCTATAAATAGGAGCCAAGAAAAAAAAAGAAGGAAGAGGGACAGACGGAGAGAGAGAAAAAGAAATAGAGCCTTGAGACTTTGGAAGAATTTGATCTGCTGCAGAAGAAAACCTTAGGTAAGGAAGGAGAGGCTTCAAAAGAGAATTTAATTCTCAAAAGAGTTTAACTCTTATATTAAAAAAAGAAGAACTTAGTTTTCTCTTTAGTGGAGGATCTGCAAAGTGCACATCTCCCCATGAATTGAAAATTTAATTCTCATTGGGTTGAGATCCTGCCATGCAGATCCAAAGCATAGGGAGGGAATGGAAGTTTGAGAATTTAATTCTCACAGAACTATAGAAATTTAATTCCTTTGAAATAAAATTAGGGTTTAACCCTATGCTATAGGAATTTAATTCCTTCAAAATGAACAGAACCAGGGTTTAACCCTAATTAAGAACTTAAATCTGTCAAAACAACAGGAATTTAATTCCCTTAAGAAAGAAGAAATTAGGGTTTAACCCTATCTCAGAATATAATTCTTCAGAAGAAAACAGGAATTTAATTTCTCTAAAGTTTATTGCTAGGGTTTAACCCCATGAAGAATTTAATTCTTAAAAAGATAAACACATCTTCAAACGGGCAAAGAAACAGGGTCACGTGCTACCACGTGACCCCTGTAAAGATCCATAGAGAAGAACTTTAAGGCAACGCCTCACGTGCTCCACGTAACCCCCAAAGCGCGTAAAGAAAAAGCAAAAGAAAAGAAGCTCTGGGGCGCCCTCACGTGTCACCACGTGACCCCTAATGAACATTCTAACAGATCAAAGCGTGAGCCCCCATCACGTGCCCACACGTGATGGCCTTCATAATTAAAAGTGTTAAACACTTATCTGTAGAACAAAATGAAGAGGATCTGGCCCCACCTTTTGGATGCCATCACGTGCCCCCGCGTGATCTCTTCTCTTACAATATTTAGCATCAAACTGATGATCTGTTCCCAATGTTTAACACTGATTTCCATAGTGTTTAACACTAGTTTGAAAACTCCATTTCCAGTGTTTAACACTGATTTTCTTAGTGTTCAAACACTAATTTGGAAAATTCTGCTCCCAATGTTTAACACAGATTTCCTTAGTGTTTAACACCGATTTGAAATCTTTGTTTCCAGTGTTTAACACTGATTTTCTTAGTGTTCAAACACTAATTTGGAAAACTCTGTTCCTAGTGTTCAACACTGATTATCTTTAGTGTTCAACACTAAATTGTTGATCTTATTTCCAGTGTCCAACACTGTCGGTCTCTAGTGTTTAACACTACCTTTAGCCCAATTGGATAAGTTTCTAGTGGCAAAACCTCTCCTTCAATGGATCAACAAAAAGCCAATATTCTAAACATGATTGGACTTAGCCCAAGCTGGCCATAAGTTCTCAATCCAAACTTAACTGGGCTAATGGGCTCATAACATAATTAATTGGTCTTGGTCCCAGATTGGGCCAAAGACTACTTAATCTACCTTGGTTTAAGGGTACATCTCTTCACTCCTTTGATACTTGGCGTTGTAATTCCTCAACGTCTTCAAAGAGGTGACGGGTCCCGATGACCACATATTGATACAGACTATGGGGTCCTTAAACTCACGGACTATGAGGTCCTTAACCTTGACCGTGACGTCTTAAAACTAACATTGGACCGTGGAGTCCTTAAATCCATGGACTATGAGGTCCTTAACCTTGATCGCGATGTCTTAAAACTAACATCGGACTGTGGAGTCCTTAAATCCACGGACTATGAGATCCTTGACCTTGACCGCAACGTCTTAAAACTAACAATGGACCGCAATGTCTTTAAACTACCTATGGACCGAGATGTCCTTAAACTACCAATGGATCGCAATGTCCTTAAACTACCTATGGACCGAGATATCACTAAACTAAACAACAGGGCTCCTTTAATCGCTCTCTTATAGGATCTAAACGATCCCGTTAAGTTGATCTTAGTCTAAAAACTAGGCTGACGTATCCTTAACAGACGTTTAAGTAGATCTTAGTCTCAAACGAGACTAACGTATCCTTAAACCCAAACCTCCCAAACCCAAATCTAAGATAATACGGATTTGGACTAGTCCACGCCCTACGGGCGACGACATAACTCAGTCTCCGTATACAATCCACAGGCAACCAAACACAAAACAAACACACATGACACGAAGTAACCACATGGAGAAGGAGAAAGTTGTTACCGCGATGCGGTAGCGTAATTAACTGCAGGGGTTTGCGCTTGCAGGGAAGAGCGTCCCCACAATCAAAAACCCCTTAAGCGAGGGGGAATCTGACGAAGTCTGCTACATCGGACGCATCCGTTTAAACCTTCGATATATGTTGCCATAAATCAACTTGGCATCTTCGGAGAGATAGACCGATAGCACCAATTAGCATCTGCCCCGAATCTCAGGCAAGACGCCCATGTCTCGCCGCCATTCGGAGGGGAACACCACTCTGGACGTTTCCCACGGGGTCAGGATTGACATAAGCCGCGTTCCACATAGCCAGGAATTTGTTCTGGATGCTTCCCACGGGGTCATTGCCGTGTTCTGCGAGGATCAGGCTCCGCTCTGGATGCTTCACACGGGGTCATTGCCGTGCTCTGCGAGGACCAGGATCCGCTCTGGACGTTTCCCATGGGGTCAGGATTGACATAAGACGCTTTCCACGTAACTAGGAATTTGCTCTGGATGCTTCCCACAGGGTCATTGCCGTGTTCTGCGAGGACCAGGCTCCGCTCTGGATGCTTCACACGGGGTCATTGCCGTGCTCTGCGAGGACCATGATCCGCTCTGGACGTTTCCCATGGGGTCAGGATTGACATAAGCCGCGTTCCACGTAACCAGGAATTTGCTCTGGATGCTTCCCACGGAGTCATTGCCGTGTTCTGCGAGGACCAGGCTCCGCTTTGGATGTTTCATACGGGGTTATTGCCGTGCTCTGCAAGGACCAGGATCCGCTCTGGTCGTTTCCCACGGGGTCAGGATTGACATAAGCCGCGTTCCACGTAACCAAGAATTTGCTATGGATGGTTTCCACGGGGTCATTGCCGTGTTCTGCGAGGACCAAGCTTCACTCTGGATGCTTCACACGGGGTCATTGCCATGCTCTGCGAGGACCAAGATCCGCTCTGGACATTTCCTACGGGGTCAGGATTGACATAAGCCACGTTCCACGTAACCAGGAAGGGTTGACTTTATCCGCATTTCACGGAGTCGGAGTTTGATTCTCGGTCATCTGCGCATCGCCGAGTCATGAAACTGGGAGTTTCTGCAGTTCCGCTTTGTCTGATGTTGTGTCTGTTGTAATGAGACGGATGTTGAGATGATCTCCAGGCTATCTGTGAACCGTGTAGATTTGGCTTTTTCTTCTGATGAAGCCTGGGGAGGAAAGGTGTGATTTCCTCTTTGCTTGCGTCCCTGGATTGTATACAGGGATTGATGCGATATCACCTGTAGGGCATAAATTTCATTTTTTTAATTTCATTCCGCGATGCTCTATCATTTCAGCTTTTATATCGTGAAAATCGCGATTGCCCAATCATTTCGGCTATTTTTCACGGTGCCCAATCATTTCGGCTATATATATTTTTATTTTTACTCGCTGCTTTTTATTGCGAGTTGCCCAATCATTTCGGCTATTTTGCATGCATATATTTGTACTTGCTGATTTTGTTGCAAGTTGCCCCATCATTTCGGCTGTTTTGTATGCATGTGTGGCTTGCTAGCTTTTGCCGCAAGTTTGGAATTAGACACCGATTTTCGGCATCAGCACCACTACAACTGGAATATTACCATGAGCGAATCATCATTTGCCTCCGTCGATATCGAACAAACGTGGCTTAGCGAACCGGGTTAGGATCTTGTTGACTAAGACTTTTGACTTCATGAACCGTAAAGGTCTCATAAAGGTATTTCTCCCTGCGAGTCGTGAGGATCTCGTAGGTGCGTTTTCTCCTTAATAATTATGAGGATTCCTAAATGCATGTTCTCCTATAAGTCGTAAGGATCTTATAAGAGTGTTTTCTCCTTATAAGTCGAGAGGACTTACAAGGGTTGTTCACCATATAGACATATCCCTAGTCACAGATGGGACTTTGTTAGGGGAATGTTTATTCGCGCCTGTGGATTGTATACAAGGGTCAGCATTGAGCCGCTTGTAGGGCAGTATTGGAGGTTGTGGTGGTCGCTTAAGAACATGTTCAGATCCCTGTAGCTTAAGACTTTTGAATCTTATGAGCCGTGAGGGTCTCATAAGAAAGTTCTCCTTACGAGTCGTAAGGATCTCGCAAGTGTAATTTCTCCTTAGGGATCGTGAGGATTCCTAAGTGTGTTGCTCCCTAGTGAGTCGTAAGAATCTCACGCAGGTGGTTTCTCCTTACATGGTCGAGAGGACCTTGCAAGTGTCTTTTTAACGAGGTTGCGCCCTTTCGGGTTTTCACAAAAACTCGCCGGTAGCCCTGCTGTTTTTAATCACGGAGCCCTTTCGAGTTTTCATCCGTGCCCATTTTGCTTATGGTTCTTTTTTTTTCTTTTTTTTATTCTTTTGTTTTTGTATCGGCCTTGGGATGTTGCAATCCACAGTAGTTTATCGACGTCTCGGTCAACAGCTAGTTTTTAGGATATAGTGGTTCATTGTTAGTTTAAAAACGTTTCGGTCCGTCGTTAGTTTAAGAATGTCTCGGTCCGTAAACCGGCTACTACTTATAGAGTTTGGGCTTAGGAAGATAGCGAGCGGACATAGGCGTCATCATCTATCGTTGACCTAGGCCGTGACTCGTCAGGCGTAGTATTTCTTTAGGAATCGACCGTTTATTGGCCGGAAAGTGTCACGACCCAAAAATGGCACGTGACCGGCACTTAAATCACATGACATCAAAAGACATCGACGCAATCCAAGTAAGCCGAAACCCAGAATCTAAACCTTTCTTGAAAGTATTGGAGATGAGATTTAAATAATCATTCGATAAAATCAATTAAAAATAATACCTAAATTTAACTAAGTATGTTGAAAATTATTTATGACGTTTTGAAACTTGTCATCGCCTCCTTTACATTTTTATAAAAACCCGCTAACATAATAAAATAGCATCCCACAGAAGCTAGTCTCCACGTCTAAACAATGGATCAACCAATCAATCTAAAGCAGTAGTCGACTCTAAAGAGTGCGACAAACAAACATAACTCAAATCCTCGATTCTAAGTCCATAATATGCCATTTCTAAGTTGATGGAGTTTTCCTCTAGATACAAGAACATATAAATAATCAAGAGTGAGTATGATACAATAACAACTCACCTACCCATCAATCCCCAAACGACTGTGTGCCCAAACCGCTGGATATCCACGCGGTAAAACCTGCAAGAAACTGTGGCACAACGGGGATGAGTTGCCAACTCAGTGAATAGAAGTGCATCTGAAGGTAGAAATCGAAATACATGACGATACCTAGGTCATAAGTATAGTACTATCATAATCTGTATCGATATACTATATGATATGCATATGTGTAATACTAAATATCATGCAATCCACCGTATAGTATCTCAATGTCATATGAATCAAAATCATGAATCTATTATCTGTATTAGAATTCCCTTTTATCTATGAATGCCTGTACAAATATATGCAGGTACTGTCTCCCGGATCAGTCCTGGTGGAATCCACTAAATACATATCTATCTGTGTACCTCATAATAATGACCACATCAATATACATACAGATGTCCAGCATCAACATCAAAATCCGCAATATCTAGTGTCCAGCATCGACACGTAAAAACGGATACCGTCGACACCATCTCAACAGATGATCACCACCCGATATCCTGGCTACGATCAGTATCCCCTGGATATCTGTCGTACCAAATCGAACCCCGGTCAGTATCCCCTGGATATCTGTCGTGCTAATTTCTAACTCCGGAATCGAGTCACCTCGTTAGGCTCCCCCGCCTCAAATGCGGCTACCCCGCCCCTCGGTCTCGACCGGGTCCACCAGGTATCCAACTGTATCCCCACCGACTCAGTCTGGATAAAAATTGTAAATCCGTAACCGTATACCCACCGACTCGGTCAGGATATCCAAATCAGGAAACACAAATCTTATGGTGGACAGCTACTCATCATATAAAATATCAAGTGAGGAATAAGAACCTGCATAGGTTGTATTGATGATATATTATATATGTATATATATAACAATGTCCCATACCGCCGCTATATATATCATCAGGAGTAAAATACTTAGAAATCCCAAGAAATCAAATACATCATCTATAGTATTACAACATGAATTGGAAACGATTACGTAATCATATCACATAACATAATGAGTTCAATCCTTATGTGTCATGGCACTACTAATGATGTGTAGTGTAGCATACGCGTCTGTGCTTGTGCAACATGGAAGTCATTAGTATTTGTGCAAGTGTTCTACGGTGTAACAATCTATATATTAACACATATATATCAGAACGATTCTACAGTGACATGGCAGTACCAATGAGGTGTAGTGTAACATATATTCACGCGCTTGTGCAGCATATTACTCATTGGTATTTGTGCAGTGTTTCTATCAGAGTGTGCGTAACACAGAAACATATAATATAGATAATATAATGCAAACCTGTAAAGTAATCTAAACGTACTTATTGTAATTACTTATTATGAGCTATATCATTATCTTTAAAAATGATCATAACGTTAAGTTTGAAATAAGGAAGCTGCCCTAGATTTAAAATAGATGTTTGTTTTAGAAACTGGCATGCATCCCGGTAGTTTATTTGAAATGCAATGAACCGTGGTTTTTAAAATAATATAGCTCACACCAGTATTATCTCCTAAAACAGAACATAATCTATCTCTACGAGTCAAAGAATAATTTTTCCGTTATTCGGCATACAAAGTTCATCATTTCCAATATGTTTAAATCCTTGTATTATAGCTCATCTTATCACTATATCCATATTGTCTTAAGTACGGCATGATTTCTCGTACAGAACCATTAAATCATACCCCTATCATACGGATCCATATCACGTATATCTCATTTACAAACTTTATATAAAACTTTATGCAAACAGGTGGCGTAAAAGATGCAATACTGTATCAATATTTTGAAGAAAAGCTTAACTTAACTAGATATCACAATAATAGTTATAAGGTTGCGGGGGTGTTGTATGCCATCTACCCGGCTTCCCCCGTAGATGTAAATCTACTCACCGGAAATACGTCGTATCTTCTCAGGAATAGCCGATCCTTTTTCCTTTCCTTGCAGCCTCTAAAGTCTCCGTATTTGAATCTAACATAGCAATAACTTGTATAAGAAAACGGCTATTACGACACGACAAAATTATGAAAACACAAGTTGTACGTTCTAGTTATACCACATCCGACTATTGCATATGATCTAACACTCAATTTTACTGGAAATTAACCTAACGCTGTTTCGTAACAGAAACAAAACGCGTTACGAATTTCCCGAGTCGTATTATGGGTTTTAGATACCTATTTCCGATATTTGCTCCCAGATTTTATATACAGCTAAACTAAATCGATTAAACAGTACCAGATGATCCAAACTTCTACACAGAGACCTACCCAACAACCCAAATCACCAACTCTCCCTACAGCAGATTACTACAGGGTCCAATTTTGCTTAAAATACGATATTATGGACACTATGATTTCAAACTTAAACAGAATCCAGAATCTATTCTACTGAGCTAGGAATTTTCCAAATGAGAATGATTGAAAAGCTTCCTCCAAGATACCCAAACCCTTCCTAGCTCTTAGCTTGATGGTGAGGACATCCTAAGCTTAGTTCATCTCTTCTTTTTCCTTTGGTTTTTCTTTGTTTTCTTTTTTTTTCTATCTTTTAAATTTTTAGATTTTAACTAGATGAATGATCTGATCACAGGAAATATGTGATAAAAAGGAAGGATAAGGTGAAGGAGGAGGTGTCACCAAGCATGGTGTGGTTGTTTCATGCAAGGAGGAGGTGTGGGGAGTGTATTGTGCATGAGAAGAGGTGGTGGCAAAACCTATCATTCTATTTTAATTTATCTTAAGATAAAAATTCTGAACAAAACCTAATTTACCTCCTTTTCACTTACAACCTTAATAAATTCCCATTTGCACAATTTCCTAAACTTTGCATAGAAACCCCTCATAACTTATGTTATTATAAAACACCCTTTGTATTAAAATGAAGCTAAATTTATCACTAAAACCCTTATAATTTATTTCTGTTGCATACTAAAATTAAATTTTAATTTGTTTTACATATATCTTATGAAATTGTCTTATGTGGTTTCAATAACTTTTTAATTTAACACTTTATTATTTACTTAATTAATTTTATTTATTTCTAAATTTTTAAAATGTTACAATATTCCCCCCTTAAGAAAATTCGGTCCCCGGATTTAAAAATTAACTAGACATACCATCAAAAGATGTGGAAATCTCTTTCGCATCGCATCTTCGGTCTCCCAAGTAACCTCCTCGCGATTCTTTCCATGCCAAAGAACCTTTGCAGACGGAAGTACCCTGGATCCTAGTTTCTTTGCCTGCCTGTCTATAATAGCGACTGGCTGCACTGTGTAGGATAAATCCGACTCAAGCTGTAAGGTATGATGCTGGATCGCGTGAGAAGGATCATGAAGATACTTGCGAAGCCTCGATATATGAAACAATGGATGCATATCGGGAAACTCATTGGAAGTGCTAACCGATAAGCTACAACACCCACTCTCTTCAGCTACTCATAAGGTCCGACACATCCAGGCTGAACTTTTCCTTTTTCCCGAAACACATCACCCCTTCATCGGAGACACACGAAAGAACACATGGTCTCCCACATCAAACTTGAGAGTACGACATCGTCGATCTGCATATGATTTCTATCTGCATTTGTCGCCCTCATTATATCCCGTATCAATGGAATCTTCTTTGTAGTCTTCTGTACTATTCGCGGTCCCAAGATGCTACCCTCGCTCAGTTCCGTCCAAAAAATGGGTGATCGACATTTCCTCCGATACAAAGCTTCAAAGGGTGTCATCTGGATCGCCTCCTGAAAACTGTCATTGTATGAGAATTCTATCAAAGGTAAGTGACGATCCCAACTACTACCGAAATCAAGGCTACAAGCCCGAAGCATATCCTCTAAAGTCTACATGGTCGGCTCTGACTGACCATCTGTCTGTGGGTGGTAAGCTGTACTCAATCATGTACCAAGAGTTCCTTGAAGTTTTCTCCATAGCCTGACAGTAAACTGGTTACCCCTATCCGACCCTATGCTCGTTGGGACTCCCCACAAACGAACAATCTCTTCGATATAAATCTGAGCATACTGCGTAAACCCATACATCATCTTCACTGATAGAAAGTGAACTACCTTTGTCAATCTATCTACAATCACCCAAATGGAATCATACCCTCTGTTAGTCCTGGTTAGACCCACAACGAACTCCATGGAAATCTGTTTCCATATCCACTCCGGAATGGGTAAGGGCTGCAATTCTCCAACTGGCATCTCGTGCTCTGCCTTGACTTGCTGACAATCAAGCATCTTGAAACAAACTCCGCAACATCCTTCTTCAATTCCTTCCCACCAATAAACATCTCTCAAGTCATGCTATAACTTGGTGGAACCAGGATGAATACTATATGTTGATCTAAGGGCCTCCCCTAAGATCTCACGTCTCAGTCCATCCGAATCTGGCACACAAAGACGAGTCCCAAAACGTAATACTCCACGGTCATCTATCACCAACTCCGACTCTGTGCCTTGCCCATTTTGATCCATAATCTCTGACATACGAACCTCTGCAGCTGTGTCTCCAGAATACAATCCAATAATCGAGGACGGTGCGAACAGGCGCTAACTATCCTCCTATAGATGTGAACTCGAACTGAATACGGCTATCACATAAAATCTGCCAGGTGCGCAGTTGAGATACGCTACCTCCAGGCCTCCGACTCAAGGCATCTGCTACAACATTTGCTTTGCCTGGATGATACAAGATCTCACAATCGTAATCCTTCACGAGTTCCCTCTATCTACGCTGCCTTAGATTCAGATCCCTCTGTTGAAAATATACTTTAAGCCCTTATGATCTGTGAAAATTTGACACGACTCTCCTGTCACGCTCCGCTTCCCAAAAAACGGAATACGAGGGGTTGACAAGGCCAGCCATGCTCCTACGGTCAAGGAAATATCCTGTCGTAGTCACACTTCGGCTTCTAGCTTTACGTGGTAATCAGTAATACAATGCACATGTAATGAGAAGTGCAGTAACTGAAAAAAACAAATACAAAGAACTAACCCGATGGAGATCAAAAGAGTATAGCTCTGGATAGTTGATCAAGATGGCCGCGATGTACGTCTGGTCCTGGTCCAAGCTAGATCCATATCTCACTCTGAGCATGCATACTCAGGTCGTCAGAGCGACGCGATAGCAATATATATATAGATGCAAGTGGTAACTCGAACAGTGATAATAGATATATAACAGTAAATCAAGACAGTAAAGATATGAACATGGAGTAACCAATGCGGTGTCTAATAGAGCAAGTGAACAGTAAAGCAGTAAAATAGTATGTCAGGTGTGTCAATACAGTAAGTAATGCATGTCAATATCACTATCCCTATCAGTCTCTAAGTCTCACTGTACAGGTCACTAAGTCTATCGTCAGTCCAAGTGTGAGAGTCAACCACTCGTGAGTATCCCCCACCCAAGGGTAGGACCCAAGGGCAAGGGACCACGGGCCCAAAATATAACGCACGGTAATAATCATGTAATATCCTTGTAAATCTCCATATATCTCCATATATATATGCCGGCATGGGACTCCCGAGATTCTGTTGAACTCACACTCAAACTACCCCACACCCCGTGGTCTACATCAAACGCCAACCATAACCTCAAATACCGGTCGGTCCATGACAAGTCTGCGCGAGAACTGGGGACAGGATCTCCATCAAGCACGTCCCGACTGATACCCAAGATAAATGGACAGTATTTGGTGCCTTACCTGTGACACCCATATAAGTGTCCCATAAGTGTCCCATACCACTTATAGTCACACTTATATATGTCCCACAGACGTCGACAATGTAATAGAACAATAGGGTCCACTGATTGTGTACAAGTACGTATCACTTTCACTTATCCATTCATGCTCAAACACCGATGTACTTGCCACAAACACCACTAAAACCTAACATTGGGTAATGCACATGATCACTAGGTTACCAATGCAATGACATATATATGATGTGATGAGAAAACAGTATTTAAGGCATGGTTAAGATGTCATCAAACGATATCCTACCACTTGCATAATTCTTCATAAATCACACATGCTAAGTTTAGCGAAACAATGAACAGGGGGTAATTATTATGTTTGATTATCTATCCAGAAAATTTGATTTCACGTCAATCGGGTTTCGGGATCACTAGATATGGCCATGTCATTTAAGCGTTCACTGCTGGAAATCCGGTTTCAGAATCGGAAGTCCGTTTCGTAACGCATTTCAATCCCAGTTGGGATCAGAATTTAGCAACGCTATAGTTGAATGAAATTTAGGGTTTTCAATGAGGTTTCTATAGCAATAGACGGATTCTCAATCGCGTCTGTACATCAGGAGTTATGCACTGTTCAACACTAGGGTATCAGTTCTGGTTCTGTTTGGGACTGCTATACGTCCCGATCTTTTAAATTGCATTTTAAATAGTAAACGATGATGAAACAGGGTGAAATCACTTGCGTTATTTATCTAACAGATTCGTATTGAATAAGGTGTAGGGTTCCGCAACATACGAGTTCAGACAGCAAGGTAATAAAGATTACGGTACAGAAAACAACAACCAGAGTTGCCCTGGACCGCAGTCCAGAGCTGCTCTCCGAACCACTTCTCGTCATAATTTCAGTACAGAAACAATTAGAAACTTGCATAGGGTTACAGGTCGTCGAGTCGGCTTCGATTTAAGCCCTCTAACGCCTCATTTTATTATGTACACAATTAATTGTAATTTTAACAAGTTTCGGGTGCGGGAAATTCCCAGTTTTTACGGGTGTAATTGGGGGTGATCGTTTAAGTCGTTAACAGTCATATTTTTCAGTGAAATTTCTACACCAGGTTCATTGCCATACGGACCACAATATGCAAACAAGTTCCATCAAATTAAGGAAAGTTTTTCATTCAGATCTTACGTCGAACACTTATGTTATATAAGGTTTTCATGAATCGCAAACAGGGAATTAAAGCGGTTTGATTTATAACGGAAATAATATAGCATGTAGTAAGTAGGGTACTTGCCTGGAGACATTCTGGCGATGCACGGCAGCGGCAGCGGCACGAACGCGCGACGAACGGCGCGGCTAGGGTTCGCGGCCTCGGCTCGCGCTTGGGCTCTTGGACTCGATGTCTCGGTGGGTGCAACGGACGTGCGCTGGCGTTGCGATGGTTACAACCTTGCAGATGATGACGGGCACTGAGACTGAAGCCACGGCTTTTTCGGCGATGATGACGGCTGGAATAGCGGCGATTGACGATAGAGGCAAGTGCTCGATGAAATGGCAAATGTTGGGTTTGAAGCTTAGGCTAGCCTCGAGGCTCGGTCTTGGCTGGAGGTGGTGGCGACGGGCACTGTAGCTCCAGCAGGGAGGAGAGGGGTGAAGAGGAGGGGGTTATTGAGTCGACGGAGGTGGCCGGAGTTGAGTTGACGGGGAGGAACTCGAAGCTCGGAGGAGGAGGGAGCTCTGGCGTGGGGTTGCAGGCGCGTGGTGTAGGTGAGGAGGTGATAGCAGTTGGTGGCGGCGGCTGAAGGGTGAAGTCGCCGGAGATGGGTGTAACGGCAAGAGCCCCGGCAATGGGAGCTCGGGGGAGCAGGTGATGGAGAATGGGGTGCAGTGAGGAGGTGTGGCGTTGGCGAGGGGAGAGAGGCAAGTGGGGCTCGAGCTCAGGAGAGAAGAGTGAGGGAAGAGACGAGGTGATTTTAGGTGGTCGTCTTCATCGGCGGCGGCGGCGGTTCAGCGGGGAGCAGGGAGTGAGCCTGAGATCTGGGAGAGAGGAGAGAGGTGAGTTAGAGAGATCGAGAGCGAGCAGGGGAAAGGAGAGGACTAGAGAGACGAGGAGCTAAGGGGCGCGCGGTCGGGGGAACATGGGCGACGACGCGGCGTTGGCGACGTGGGCGTGCGCGACGTGGGGCAATGGGGGATCGAGCGGGAAAAATGAGCGGAGTGGGGAAAGAGAAGTTTAAACGGGTCGGGTATGGTGGGAATGGGCTGCTGGGCTGGGCCGGGAAAATTAAATGTTTTAGTTTAACTAAATTTTCCTGGGCTTAGGGGATTTGTTTGCATATAATTTAGTTTTATTTAATTGGTTTGGGCTGGGGTTGAGGGAACGGGCTGGGTTTATTTAGTTTTAAATAAATTTTGGTAAAAAGGAACAATGCAAAAGGCTGGGCTTGGAGGTTAATTAATTTGTGGTTTTCAGGGCCGACGAACTTATTTGATTGGATTTAGTATGGTTTTAATCCTATGGTGAAATTTTCTTGGGCTTGGCTTTAGGGGAAAAGGGAAATAGAAAAATACAGAGAGATGGAGAGAGTGGGCTGAGACACAATAATAGAGGGGATCGGGATTAGGTTAGGAGCAAAAAGGGAACGGGCTTGGAAAATGGGAAGTAAAATAAGATGAAATAGAGTTTAAAGGAAATAAAAATGATTATAAATAAAATAAATAAATTTTGTAAATAATATATTATGAAAAATACGGATAGTGGTGTACAAAAGAACTGGGTATTACATCTCCATACAAGGAATGCCCCAAATCCTCAGTGCGAATACTACAGCAGCCATCTCCAAATCATGAGCGGTGTAGTTCTGCTCGTGCCTCTTCAACTGTCAAGAAGCATAAGCTACAACCCTACCGTGCTGCATCAGTACACAGCCTACACCCACTTGAGATGCATCACAATACACAACACAACCACCTGACCCGGAATGTAACGATAAGACAGGTGCAGTCGTCAATCGAGGCTCTGAATGTTGGAAACTCTGTTCATATGCATCTGTCCAAAGAAATGGAACTTCCTTCCTAGTCAGTCTGGTCAACGGTGTGGCGATCCGAGAAAGATTCTGCACAAAACTTCTGTAATAACTGGCCAGACCCAAGAAACTTCGAACCTCTATAACTGACACCGGTCTAGGCCAGTGCTGTACCGCTTCTATCTTCTTTGGGTCCCTATGTATCCCATCTCTTGCAACTATGTGACCCAAAAACTCTACACTATCTATCCAGAAAGCACACTTGGAGAATTTAGCGAATCTGTTACTTCTGATACCTTGTAGAAAAGTCTGGTTAATCTCACCTCTGAACGGCTATGAATCCTGCCGATCCATCTATACTAGTAACGTCGTCAACCATTTAACTTCATGGACGCGGGAAGCAACACCTCGACAATCTCAACAAGGATTAGTACCGTTGTCTAAACCGTACACAACACCATGATCTTCAGAGAGGGGAAAATATCACGCACCAAATCTGTCAAATCTCTAACAATGACTCCTCCATCTGGTGCGGATCCCGAAAAAACTCGCCCCACCATTTGAACTTGATCATATATGAATAAACGACGTATCTCTATATCATCGAAAGTCACCCCAGTCAGTCCTTGTCCCCGACAAGTCTGCTCTGACCGTATCTCTAACTGTAGTCCTCTCAGCCCTCATAACATGGTGATCGAAACAATCAATCATGCACTGACGAAGATAGATCAACGGAAGGAATAGAAGGAAAGTCTCAAGATATAAATCTTAAGGTAATTTAGGTGGAGTATCATATCGTAAATATGCCGCGGAACATATGTACGGTACGTTACTCTATTTAGTACCTACTCCATCAACAAAGGTCATCCTATATAACGAAAATTCGGGTATAAGACCCCCAAAGTCAAGTCTAAGTCCTATAAGGTCAAGCCCAGGTAACAAAATACATTCCCAGACTCCATATAGTCAACCTAGACTCGAACAAAGGTTAAACTAAACGCTCTGATACCAACTTTGTCACGACCCAAAAATGGCACGTGACCGGCACTTAAATCACATAACATCAAAAGACATCGACCCAATCGAAGTAAGCCGAAACCCGGAATCTAAACCCTTCTTGAAAGTATTGGAGGTGAGGTTTAAATAATCATCCGATAAAATCAATTTAAAATAACATCTAAATTTAACTAAGTATGTTGAAAATTATTTATGACGTTTTGAAACTTGTCATCACCTCCTTTACATTTTTATAAAAACCCGCTAACATAATAAAATAGCATCCCAACGGAAGCTGGTCTCCACGTCCAAACAATGGAGCAACCAATCAATCTAAAGCAGTGGTCGACTCTAAAGAGTGCGACAAACAAACACAACTCAAATCCTCGATTCTAAGTCCATAATATGCTATTTCTAAGTTGATGGAGTTTTCCCCTAGATACAAGAACATATAAATAATCAAGAGTGAGTATGATATAATAACAACTCACCTACCCATCAATCCCCAAACGACTGTGTGCCCAAACCGCTGATAATCCACGCGGTAAAACCTGCAAGAAACTGTGGCACAACGGGGATGAGTTGCCAACTCAGTGAATAGAAGTGCATCTGAAGGTAGAAATCGAAATACATGACGATACCTAGGTCATAAGTATAGTACTATCATAATCTGTATCGATATACTATATGATATGCATATGTGTAATACTAACTATCATGCAATTCACAGTATAGTATCTCAATGTCATATGAATCAAAATCATGAATCTATTATCTGTATTAGAATTCCCTTTTATCTATGAATGTCTGTACAAATATATGCAGGTACTGTCCCCCGGATCAGTCCTGGTGGAATCCACTAAATACATATCTATCTGTGTACCGCATAATACTGATCACATCAATATACATATAGATGTCCAGCATCGACATCGAAATCCGCAATATATAGTGTCCAGCATCGACACGTAAAAACAGATACCGTCGACACCATCTCAACAGATGATCGCCACCCGATATCCTGGCTACGATCAGTATCCCCTGGATATCTGTCGTGCTCATTTCTAACTCCGAAATCGAGTCACCTCGTTAGGCTCCCCCGCCTCAAATGCGGCTATCCTGCCCCTCGGTCTCGACCGGGTCCACCAGGTATCCAACTGTATCCCCACCGACTCAGTCTGGATAAAAATTGTAAATCCGTAACTGTATACCCACCGACTCGGTCCGGATATCCAAATCAGGAAACACAAATCTCCTAGTGGACAGCTACTCATCATATAAAATATTAAGTGAGGAATAAGAACCTGCATAGGTTGTATTGATGATATATTATATATGTATATATATAACAGTGTCCCATACCACCGCTATATATATATCATCAGGAGTAAAATACTCAGAAATCCTGAGAAATCAAATACATCATCTATAGTATTACAACATGAATTGTAAACGACTATGTAATCATATCACATAACATAATGAGTTCAATCCTAATGTGTCATCGCACTACTAATGATGTGTAGTGTAGCATACGCGTCTGTGCTTGTGCAACATGGAAGTCATTAGTATTTGTGCAAGTGTTCTACGGTGTAACAATCTATATATTAACACATATATATCAGAACGATTATACAGTGACATGGCAGTACCAATGAGGTGTAGTGTAACATATATTCACATGCTTGTGCAGCATAGTACTCATTGGTATTTGTGCAGTGTTCTATCAGAGTGTGCGTAACGCAGAAATATATAATATAGATAATATAATGCAAACCTGTAAAGTAATCTAAACGTACTTATTGTAATTACTTATTATGATCTATATCATTATCTTTAGAAATGATCGGAACGTTAAGTTTGAAATAAGGAAGCTGCCTTAGATTTAAAATCGATGTTTGTTTTAGAAACTGGCATGCATCCCGGTAGTTTATTTAAAATGCAATGAACCGTGGTTTTTAAAAATAATATAGCTCACACCAGTATTACCTCCTAAAACAGAACATAATCTATCTCTACGAGTCAAAGAATAATTTTGCCGTTATTCGGCATACAAAGTTCATCATTTCCAATATGTTTAAATCCTTGTATTATAGCTCATCTTATTGCTATATCCATATTGTCTTAAGTACGGCATGATTCCTCGTACAGAACCATTAAATCATACCCCTATCATACGGATCCATATCGCGTATATCTCATTTACAAACTTTATATAAAACTTTATGCAAACAGGTGGCGTAAAAGATGCAATACTGTATCAATATTTTGAAGAAAAGCTTAACTTAACTAGATATCACAATAATAGTTATAAGGTTGCGGGGGTGCTGTATGCCATCTACCCGACTTCCCCCGTAGATGTAAATCTACTCACCGGAAATACGTCGTATCTTCTCAGGAATTGCCAATCCTTTTTCCTTTCCTTGCAGCCTCCAAAGTCTCCGTATTTGAATCTAACATAGCAATAACTTGTATAAGAAAACGGCTATTCCGACACGACAAAATCATGAAAACACAAGTTGTACGTTCTAGTTATACCACATCCGACTATTGCATATGATCTAACACTCAATTTTACTGGAAATTAACCTAACGCTGTTTCGTAACAGAAACAGAACGCGTTACGAATTTCCCGAGTCGTATTATGGGTTTTAGATACCTATTTCTGATATTTGCTCCCAGATTTTATATACAGCTAAACTAAATCGATTAAACAGTACCAGATGATCCAAACTTCTACACAGAGACCTACCCAACAACCCAAATCACCAACTCCCCCTACAAATCCGGCGACGCCGGAATTTCTTTGTTGGTCACCGGCCCAAAGCCGATCCCCTGGGCTCATGGTTCTATGGTTTGTTCTAGGTTCAACATACTTCATCTTGGAACTGTTTTGTTAAGTTAAAATTTATCCAACCTACAGCAGATTACTACAGGGTCCAATTTTGCTTAAAATACGATATTATGGACACTATGATTTCAAACTTAAACAGAATCCAGAATCTATTCTACTGAGCTTGGAATTTACCAAATGAGAATGATTGAAAAGCTTCCTTCAAGACACCCAAACCCTTAGCTCCTAGCTCTTAGCTTGATGGTGAGGACATCCTAGGCTTAGTTCATATCTTCTTTTTCCTTTGGTTTTTCTTTGTTTTCTATCTTTTAAATTTTTAGATTTTAACTAGATGAATGATCTGATCACAGGAGATATGTGATAAAAAGGAAGGATAAGATGAAGGAGGAGGTGTCACCAAGCATGGTGTGGTGGTTTCATGCAAAGAGGAGGTGTGGGGAGTGTATTGTGCATGAGAAGAGGTGGTGGCAAAACCTATCATTCCATTTTAATTTATCTTAAGATAAAAATTCTGAACAAAACCTAATTTACCTCCTTTTCACTTACAACCTTAATAAATTCCCATTTGCACAATTTCCTAAACTTTGCATAGAAACCCCTCATAACTTATGTTATTATAAAACACCATTTGTATTAAAATGAAGCAAAATTTATCACTAAAACCCTTATAATTTATTTATGTTGCATACTAAAATTAAATTTTAATTTTTTTTTACATATATCTTATGAAATTATCTTATGTGGTTTCAATAACTTTTTAATTTAACACTTTATTATTTACTTAATTAATTTTATTTATTTCTAAATTTTCAAAATGTTACAGAAAGGTCTTTCACCATGCATGTCCATGAGTAGATAGGCTCCACCCTGGTAGACTTTGTCAATGATATACGGGCCTTCATAGTTTGGTTCAAATTTCCCCCGCTTGGCGCGATTGGGGATCATAAGTCTTTTAACCACTAGCACGCGTTCGCCTTGGCGGAATGTCCTCTGCGTAGTCAATCTTTCATATGAGCGCGTCATCTTTGCTTTATAAGCCTCCAGATTTTGGTGCGCCATGAGCTGAGTTTCATCAAGGACGTCGAGCTCCTCAAGCCGAAGTTGAGCATTTTCTTCATCTGTTAGCTCGTAGTGAACTGCCACTCGTAGAGAGGGTAACTCTATCTCGAGGGGTAGTACTGCTTCCGTACCGAATACCAATGC
Organism: Agapanthus africanus; assembly: GCA_030015575.1. Lineage (NCBI taxonomy): Eukaryota > Viridiplantae > Streptophyta > Magnoliopsida > Asparagales > Amaryllidaceae > Agapanthus > Agapanthus africanus. The sequence goes on along the minus strand of CM057338.1, from coordinate 105,781,202 downwards.
GTACGGCGTTGTGTTCGTGGCCGTTTTGAACATAGTTCGATACGCCCAGAGAGCTTCATGCGGTCTCTCATGCCAGTCCTTTTTATTTCGTGCCACCGTCTTTTTCACGATCTTCGTCAAGGTCTTGTTAAAAGCCTCAGCTAGACCATTAGCTCGGGGATTATATACTGAGGAGAATCTCCAGTGTATGTTATGCTGTTATGCGAAGCGGCTAATCTTGTGGCTTCTATAGGCTGGCCCGTTATAGGAGATAATCCGTCATGGAGTTCCAAACCGATAAATGATGTGTGTCTTGAAGAAATGGAGGATATTCTCTGTCTTCACTTCCCTCAGCGGTACTGCTTCTGCCCATTTGGAGAAGTAATCAGTTGTCGCCAAAATGAATCGATGTCCTCTAGACGATGCTGGTTCGATGGGGCCGATTATGTCAGTCCTCCACATTTCGAACGGCCAGCTACCCATCGTTGGATGTAGTGGATTTGGATGCTGATGGATGAAGTCCCCGTGAATCTGGCACGAATGGCACTACTTCGCGTATTCGAGGCAGTCTTGGATCATCGTGGGCCAATAATAACCCATCGGTTTGATCTTCAGCTTCATTTTCGGCCCGGCTTGGTGAGAACCGCAGAGTCCGTCGTGAGTTTCTTGGACGACTCTCTTTGCCTCTTCAGGCCCCAGGCATCTTAGCCACAGAGAATCAAATAACCTTTTATATAGAGTATTATTGACGAAAGCGAAAGACAGAACTCGTTTCATAAGTTGATGTCTTGAGGATGCGTCTTCAGGTGTTCGACGAGATTTGAAGTAGTCTATAAAGACTTCTCTCCAATCTACAGCCTTTTCCTGGTCTTTTATTTGTAGAGTCATTTGCTCGGTCACTTTCTTTTCTTCGGAAGACTCTGGAGATATTTCTGCCGGTGCGAGGACACGACGGCTTTGCACAACGAACCTCACGTCATCGAGGTTTTCGTCAGCCAGCTCTTTAGCGAGCTTGGCTAATGCATCCGCTTTGCTATTTTTCGCACGCGGTATGCTTTCCAAGGTGTAGGAAGGTATTTGGGTCAGCAGTGTAGGGTGTTTTTCGTCACCCCATTGAGATGGGAATACGCGCGCGCTTGTTAGGCGTACTACAGATTCCCCCTGCCTAGGGTAGGCCGGGGTTTAATGATTATGGGGATCCGAATCTCCGACAGCCGCGGACTAAATTGCCGTTAATTACCCCTCGCCTTTGGAGCGAGGGAACCTCCGATTGACGGGTTAAACTGGTCATGCGAACTCAATGTGCCGTGTGCGTGTGATGCATTTTGAAAGAGGGTTTTAGATGTATCGGGGGCCTCGCAGAGTTTTTACGGAGGTCCTGTTACCCGGATAGCAGGCTGGGGGTCAAGGGGGCTAGCAGCCCCCTGCGGGGTGCGGGGCAGCGTCCCGGCCCAAAATATTTTTTGAGGGGAACAGTGTTGGGGAATGTGTGTGTACATATGTATACATATGTATATATATATATATATATGTGTGTGTGTGTGTGTGTGTGTGTATAAAAAGGGGGGAAAGACATCCAAACGATGCGTGGGGCCAGCGCCTCGAGCGCTGTGCGCTTGGACGCAAGCATGCCACGTGTCGACACGTGGGCGCTTTGCGCTTGAGCGCTGGGTACTTGAGCGCAGAGCGCTGGCGAGAAAAAGGGGCTTTTAGTCCCAGAAATAGGGTTTAGAATGGAGTTAAACTCCTAAAATGTTTTGGTTGATGAAATGGATTCTTCTTCTTCCTCCTCTGTTGGCTGGATCTTGAAGATCAAGAGATGTGAGATCTAAAAATCTCTTCCTTTTGAGATCTAATGGTAGATCCAAGTTCCCCTTTGTGGGTTTTGTGGTGAAAAACTATTTAGTTTTTAAAAAAGAAGAGTAAAACTCTTGATTTAATTCAAAAGAAAGACGAAGGTTTGAGACCTTCAGAAAGGGGAAAGAGGCGCAAACCCTAGGTTTTTTGAGAGAATGAAAAAGTATTCTTTTATTCATCATCATGTTGCCTTTTATAGGCTTACATATTTACATATAGCCCCTTGGGCTTTACAAAATAGCATTTGCCCATCCCATGGCTCTTGTGCTATTTCTTTTTGCACATAAGCCATGGGCTTACAAAAATTTGGCTTTATGCCCATTTTGTTTACATTCATGCATAAAAAATTACATAAAAATTATTTATTACATGATCTATATTTTGGCATGGGGGAGGGCCGGCCGCTTCATGTTCGGACTCGACCTGGGTATGGGCCCGTTTGGCTTGGGGTTGACTTTGACTTTGACTTGGTCAACCGGGGTGCAATTTTCGACTTCAACAAAGTGCCCCTATCAATAAATGCACGCCACGTATGTGAGTCGTGTGCATGAAATTGATGGATCTTCTTTCACGTGGAGGCGACTTACCTTGGTTCCCACTTTTTGGGATGCACTGCCCTTTTTACGACGTGGATGGTCGATGCTTGACGCGCCTCCGAGACGGAGTGTTCGTGGTAGACTTTTTCCTGGCTCGGAGGGATCTGGTTCCTGCTTTGTAGGAAGCCAGCACTGCCTTTTTTGCGACATGGACGGTCGACGCTCTAATCCGGAGCGATTTGGGTTCCCGATTTGTGGGGAGACTGCACTGCCCTTTTTGCGACATAGACGGTCGACGCTCTGATCCGGAGCGATTTGGGTTCCCGATTTTTGGGGAGCCTGCACTGCCCTTTTTGGACATAGACGGTCGACGCTCTGTTACGAAGCGATTTGGGTTCCCAATTTGTGGGAGCCTGCACTACCCTTTTTGCGACATAGACGGTCGACGCTCTAATCCGGAGCGATTTGGGTTCCCGATTTTTGGGGAGCCTGCACTGACCTTTTTGTGACGTAGACGGTCGACGCTCTGATCTGGAGCGATTTGGGTTCCCGATTTTTGGGGAGCCTGCACTGCCCTTTTTGCGACGTAGACGGTCGACGCTCTGATCCGGAGCGATTTGGGTTCCCGATTTGTGGGAGCCTGCACTGCGCTTTTTGCGACGTAGACAGTCGATGTTCTGATCCGGAGCGATTTGGGTTCCCGATTTTTGGGGAACCTGCACTGCCCTTTTTGCGACGTAGACGGTCGACGCTCTGATCCGGAGCGATTTGGTTTCCCGATTTGTGGGAGCCTGCACTGCCCTTTTTGCGACATAGACGGTCGACGCTGTGATCCGGAGCGATTTGGGTTCCCGATTTTTGGGGAGCCTGCACTGCCCTTTTTGCGACATAGACGGTCGACGCTCTAATCCGGAGATATTTGGGTTCCCGATTTGTGGGGAGCCTGCACTGCCCTTTTTGCGACATAGACGGTCGACACTCTGATCCGGAGCGATTTGGTAGACGTGCCCCCGGCATGGAGTGTCGCTGGTCGATGTTTCTCCGAGGTGGAGTGTCGGCTGGCTGACGTGTCCCCAAGACGGAGTGTCTGTTGTCGATGTGCCCTCGGCACAGAGTGTCTGCTTGACGTTTCCCCGAGGCGGAGTATCGGCTGGTTGACATGTCCCCCGAGACGGAGTATCGGCTGGTTGACGTGTCCCCCGAGACGGAGTGTCTGTTGTCAATGTGCCCCCGGCACGGAGTGTCTGCTTGACGTTTCCCCGAGACGGAGTATCGACTGGTTGACGTGTCCCCGAGACGGAGTGTCTGTTGTCGATGTGACCGCGGCACGGAGTGTCTGCTTTACGTTTCCCCGAGGCAGAGTATCGGCCGGTTGACGTATCCCCGAGACGGAGTGTCTGTTGTCGATGTGCCCCCGGCACGGAGTGTCTGCTTGACGTTTCCCCGAGGCGGAGTGTTTTTGTTTGACGCAGAGGTCGACGTTGGAATTGGTTGGTTTGATCTGTTTGATTTGAGTTGACATCAGTATCGCTACACTTGAATATGGTACCAGGAGCGAATCATCATCTGTCTTTGAGAGGATTTGGGGATTGGTTTTTGTTTGGCATTTGCATTGCTGCACTAGAATAATACCATGAGCAACTCATCATTTGCCCCTGAAGGATTTAGGAATTGGTGGCTTAGGAGACAGGTTTAGATCCCCATCACCTAAGGCTTTTCAATTTTGTGAGCCGTAAGGGTCTCACAAAGCATTTTCTCCCTACGGGTCGTAAGGATCCCGTAGGTGTATTTTCTCCTTAGGAGTCGTGGGGACTCTTAAGTGTGTTGCTCCTTTGTGAGTTGTAAAGATCTCACGCGGGAATTTTCTCCTCACAAAGTCGAGAGGACTTTGTGAGTGCATTTCATCTCTTTTTCATGAGTTTGCGCCCTTTTGGGTTTCCACAAACTCGTGTTTTTACTCACGGATCGCTTTCGGGTTTTCATCCGTGCCCATTTTGCTTGTGGGCCTACCCTTTTTTTTATTATTATTTTTGGGTGGAACTTTGAATGTGGTCTCACCGGTAAGACTTGGGAGAGACTGGGATTGTTTTACGCCCGTGGATTGTATACGGTTTTGCAGGATGTATGATCCAGACCGTAGGGCCATAAAAATTTCGGGACTTTGTTGGCGTCTGCATCGCTGCACTGGAATATAGTACCAGGAGCGACTCATCATTCGCCACTTGGGGATTTGGATTTGGAATTTGGCTGGCATCTGCATCACTGCACTGGAATATGGTACCAGAAGCGACTCATCATTCGCCACTTGGGGATTGGGGAGCGATGGCTTAGGAGACAGGTTTAGATCCCTATCACCTAAGACTTTTCAATTTTATGGGCCATGAGGGTCCCATAAAAGCATTTTCTTCCTGCGAGTCGTAAGAATTCCGCAGGTGTATTTTCTCCTTAGGAGTCGTGAGGACTCCTAAGTGTGTTTTTCCTTTGTGAGTCGTAAGGATCCCACAAAGGTTCGTTCTCCTCATGTATCGTGAGGACACATGAGTGGATCTTCTTAATGGAGCATAATTCCAAAGGCGGAGACCAGCCGCGTAACTGGTGATTGCGGTGGGGCATGGGTATGATGAGAATTATTTGAGCCCGTGGATAGTATACGGTAGTCAATTTGGGGACTGGCCGTAGGGCTGTAAGAATTTTGAGAAATTGGATTTTTGTTGGCGTCTACATCACTGCACTGGAATATGGTACCAAGAGCGACTCATCATTCGCCGTTGGTTTGGTTTTTTTTTTTTGGTTTTTTTACCGTGATTGCTTTATCATTTCATCTTTTCTTATCGCGAAGATTGCGATTGCCCCATCATTTCGGCTTTTATTCGCGGTTGCCCCATCATTTCGGCTTTTCTTAATTTTTCTTTTATTTACACATTTTTTGTTTTTTTACATTTTTTTTACATTCTCAGTTTAACGACTTAGAGGTCGATTGTTCCCAGTTTAATGACATGGTGGTCAGCTGCTTCCAGTTTAACGACTTAGTAGTCAATTGTTCCCAGTTTAACGACGTGGTGGTCATCGGTTCCCAGTTTAAAGACTTAGAGGTCTATCATTCCCAGTTTAACGACGTGGTGGTCCTCTTTGCTTATCCCAGCTCCTTGAACTTTGATCTTGGCGGAGCTGTGTTTGATGACCTAGCTCTGTGGCTTGCCGATACATCCGAGGATTGTGAGGTTTTTCCAAGCTTATATTGGTCATCTGCCCAATCTTTGAAAACACAGCAGTCTTCAATGGTATGACTCACCACTCTATGGTATGGACAGCATACGGGATTGCCGGTCATATTCATTTCATGTGGCCTTTTCGGAATAGGCAATTGCAGACCGTTGTTCAAGGCTTCCTTGAATATATTGCGGACCTCCTCCCTCCTGAAGGAGTACACCTTCTTCTTTCTCTCCATTAGAGTAGGTGCCCTTATTGATGCTGGTTCTTGAGGCCGATCAGTCTTTGGTTCGTCCTATTCAGATAGTGGCACATGTCTGAGAGGATTAGGTTCCCGAAAGGCTTCGGTCTTCATTTGTATGGAATCGGCGGTCGTAGCTTGACTGTTCACCAACACGCCTTTAGACAGTTCTATCTCTCTCGTCTTGTATTGACTTTCTACCCAATCTTTGAAGACGAAGCAGTCCTCAATGGCATGACCTATCACCCTGTGATAGGGGTAATATTCTGGGTCGTCGGTCATATTCGCTTCTTGCGGTCTCTTTGATTCTGGCAGTTGTAGACCGTTTCTTAGGGCATCTCTGAATATCTTGTGGACTTTTTCCCTTTTGAAGGAATAGACTTTTTCCAGTTTCTCTTTCAGAGACGATTCCCCTTCGGTGTATGCATCAGAGGGGCTAAAGGCTGATCGCGGCCGTTTTTCGTGAAGGCGCTCCGCTCTTAGGTTGAAGGGGGTGTCAGTTGGCTGCCTCCGGGTATCAATCCCTGCCTCATGAACCAAAACTTGATTCTGCTGTAATTGCAATCGGACGACTTGGGTCGCGAGATCTTCTGCGACGTTTGCCAATTCGTCGACCTTGGACTGTACCCTGACTAACTTCTCATCCCTGTCCTGAAGCTGCCTCTGAAGCCATCGGAATAATGCTTGTTCTGTAGTTCCGGTTATGACAACCGGGTCATCTTTATTGCCTGAGAACAATTCCGCAAGAACTACGGGCTCCTCTGGCTTATCGACCGGAGCAGGCTCTTCATCATTTAGATCGAACCAATGCTGGGTAGTGTCAACCATATCATCACCATGGCTATGAAAAAGAGGAGGGTTCGTTTCTTCATGTCCGGCTATGTAGATAGTGTGGATAACACATTCAGCCATTCTTTCATCGCTGGCAGCTGGTTTCGCAGAGTGGTCCGGGCTTTGGAAATTCATAAATTTTAACATGGTCGGAGCCTTAGCCCTTTTGTTGGCTCTGTATCTGAGCCGCTTCTGCCTCAGCTTCTCTGCCTTGAGCGCTTGGCAGGCTTCTGCTCTCCGGGAAGCTGTCGTAGGCTGAGTGATGGGGAGCTTAGAGAAGATTCCCAATTGAGCAGTTGTCTGGGGCAACGCCGGAGCTTGCTCGAGACGCCCTGTTGCTTTTTTGGTGTTGATGCCCTGCCCCCAGCTGGGGCCAAGGAAAGTCGTTCAAACACCGACTTGCGTTTGTGTTGGGGCGCCCTCGCGACCATGACATTCGGCCTTTTCCCTTTTGAGACCGGTTTGTCAGTTACCGGAGCTTGAGGAGCTGGGACGGTGTTAGCTGACACGAACATAATAGAGCCAAATGGTAGCGGCTCCTCCTCCCATTGTCGCCCAAGACTGGTCGGAAGGACCGTCCTGGAGTCTATCTTCATCTTGTAGGAGACGGGATTTGTGTTGAGAGCTGAGCTTCTCCTTGGAGACATTGTTGGAAAGCGATTTCTTGAAAACCTACATGAAAGAGCATTATTTTAGTATAAATATAGATATGTACATTGATTGAGTTCGAATGGACGTTTATCCCGAAATATGGGAGGAGAGATTGGTCCCACCGGGCGTGCCAGAATCTGTAGGGTGTTTTTCGTCACCCCATTGAGTTGGGAATACGCGCGCGCTTGTCAGGCGTACTACAGATTCCCCCTGCCTAGGGTAGGCAGGGGTTTAATGATTGTGGAGATCCAAATCTCCGGCAGCCGCGGACTAAATTGCCGTTAATTACTTCTCGCCTTTGGAGCGAGGGAACCTCCGATTGACGGGTTAAACTGGTCATGCGAACTCAATGTGCCGTGTGCATGTGATGCATTTTGAAAGGGGGTTTTGGATGTATCGGGGGCCTTGCAGAGTTTTTACGGGGGTCCCGCTACCCAGATAGCGGGCTGGGGGTCAAGGAGGCTAGCAGCGCCCCGGCCCAAAATATTTTTTGAGGGGAACAGTGTTGGGGAATGTGTGTGTACATATGTATACATATGTATATATATATACATACACATATATATATATATATATATATCTGTGTGTGTGTGTGTGTAAAACGAGGGGGGAAAGGCATCCAAAGGATGCGTGGGCGCTTTGTGCTTGAGCGCTGTGCGCTTGGGCGCAAGCGCGCCACGTGACGACACGTGGGCGCTTTGCGCTTGAGCGCTGGGCGCTTGGGCGCAAGCGCGCCACGTGTCGGCACGTGGGCGCTTTGCGCTTGAGCGCTGGGCGCTTGAGCGCAGGGCGCTGGCGAGAAAAAAAGGGGCTTTTAGTTCCAGAAATAGGGTTTAGAATGGAGTTAAACTCCTAAAATGTTTTGGTTGATGAAAGGGGTTCTTCTTCTTCCTCCTCTGTTGGCTGGATCTTGAAGATCAAGAGATGTGAGATCTAAAAATCTCTTCCTTTTGAGATCTAATGGTAGATCCAAGTTTCCCTTTGTGGGTTTTGTGGTGAAAAACTATTTAGTTTTTAAAAAAGAAGAGTAAAACTCTTGATTTAATTCAAAAGAAAGACGAAGGTTTGAGACCTTCAGAAAGGGGAAAGAGGCACAAACCCTAGGTTTTTTGAGAGAATGAAAAAGTATTCTTTTATTCATCATCATGTTGTCTTTTATAAGCTTACATATTTACATATAGCCCCTTAGGCTTTACAAAATGGCATTTGCCCATCCCATGGCTCTTGTGCTATTTCTTTTTGCACATAAGCCACGGGCTTACAAAAATTTGGCTTTATGCCCATTTTGTTTACATTCATGCATAAAAAATTACATAAAAATTATTTATTACATGATCTATATTTTGGCATGGGGGAGGGCCGGCCGCTTCATGTTCGGACTCGACCTGGGCATGGGCCCGTTTGGCTTGGGGTTGACTTTGACTTTGACTTGGTCAACCGGGGTGCAATTTTCGACTTCAACAAGCAGTTGCTGCACCCTCTCGCCGTACTTCACCAGTTCTGGTTTGCACGTTTGATAGTCGCCATTTACTTGACTAACGACCAATTGGGAGTCTCCGTATTTACTTGACTAACGATCGGTTGTCGCTAAATTTCTTTTTCCACTTTGGTTTCCCTGGATCGGTAGAATAGGATCGCCTTTTCACCTTTTCGTCTGGGAGGGACGTAGAATGTCTGCAGTTCTTGCACACTATAAGTTTTAAGTGCATCGAGCTCTTTGTAATGCTCTTGTAGAACCATGGTAATTTGCAAACTCTAATTATCGCCAGCGAAGGCTTGTATTGATGGCCGAGCGGAAAATATAGCGTTAACTTCGTCTTCCGAGTAGCTGCCGAAGATCAACATAGGGGCGGACGGTCCCGGGTTGTTGCGTTGTGGCGGCCCTGAATAAACTATCTCTTCTTCCTCCTCGGTATCACTCCCAAAGACTGGAATAGTGGTGATAGCTTTGTTCTTCGGTTTGTGACATCTTTCCGTGTCCTCAAAATCTGGTAAGAAGTATTTTGCATCTTCGTATTTTCGGACTTCGTTCACGGAAAATGGGTTCAACTCCCCTGTCACGGTGTACTCAAGACCATCCTTGAAATACTTCATACACTGGTGTTATGTAGAAGGGATGATGTTGTACTCGTGTAACCAAGGCCGGCCAAGCAAAGCATTGTAGCAAGTCTTGGCGTCAATGACGTGAAATTTAATATCCGTGACGAGTAGCCCGAAGCGCAGCGTCAGTATCACAGACCCGAGAGTCCGTGATGACTGGGAGTCGAAACTGGAGATGGTAATTTTATCACGAGCGAGGTGCTGAACGCTCATGCAGATTTCCTTCAACACTCACACGTTGAGGAGGTTAACGGAAGACCCATTATCAATCAGGATTTTGCCTATCTTGATATCGTGACAGTATCCGGAGACATAAAGGGGACGGTTGTGCTCGCACATCCCGAGGAGGAGATCTTCATTGCCGAAGGTGATATCGGCCGTGTGTACTTCTTCCAGCTTGATTTTCATCTTTTCTTCGGCGAGGAAAGCTTGGAATTGCTCGAGCTCCTGCAGTGCCTGGATCAAAGAATCTCTTGCTTCTTTTGATAGCAGAAGGGCGTCGAGAATACTTAGCTGCGAAGGTAAATTTCTCAAGTATGCCAGAATATTGTAGTCCACCTTACTTTTCTTTGGCGGGTCCTTGGCGGTCAGCTCTTTGACGACTTGGTCATCTAGGGCGATATCCTCAGGGACTTTTTCTTTTCCCTTATCTTTTCTATTCGTGGGCCCGAGATTCTTTTCAGGCAACGTACGATTGCGCAGCTGAATATTTTCACAGGTCTTCGGTTCTTTCTCTTTTCCCGAGGTGGATTCTTTGAAGAGAGGGCCAAGAGTCATTTCTTCGTCAGATTCGCTCACGAAGGTGAGAACTTGCAGTCCCCCACCGTCGACCATGTGACAGTTGCCGGTAGTTTTTCTAAGCTCCTCGGTCCCACTTCTTCGCTCCCGACGAGTTTTGCGTTTCATCCGCTTAAAATGTTGCCGGTGAGCAACATATCCTTGCCACCATCTTTTAAAAGCGTTGCATTCTTCGGTAGGGTGCGCAACCTTTCGATGATATAAGCAGTAGCTAGGATGCATTTCTGCTTCCCCAAGAATGTTTCCTTCGGAGGGTGGCAGCTTCATTCCCATTGATATGGCTTTGGCGAACCTCTTCCTCGTCTTGAACCTGCTTTTATTCGCGGCGGATGTACTTTGATTTGGCCGGAGCGTTTCAACCCTTTTGTCCAGTCGCTGGCGCTTGGGTTTTTCAAATATGGCCATCTCACGCTCTCGAGCGGCTTTGCTTTTAAGAAGCGCTTCATTCAGGAACGCATCAATCATTTAGTCTGATGGCCCTAGAAGTTCCGGCTCAGGACCTGCCCCTAGTTTCTCTGTGTAAGGAACTTCTTCATCGTTTATCGATGAGTGCGAGATCACACGGCAACTTGCTATGTAATCTTCAGATTCATCTGACAAGTCTTCTCCATCATCTCCGTCTTCAAGGACGTGACTAAGAAATTCTTGGAGTGTGATTGGAGTCCGCGCCTTCTGTTTATACTCTTCCAGCGCGTCAATCTGCTTTTGCAGGTCCGTGCGCTTGTCACCAGGCTTCACGGGCTTTTTGGTCTTCTTTTTCTTCTTCGAAGACTTTGACGGCTGGGTGTGGGTGTTTTGAATATCGCCACCAATTTTTGGAGTTGGGCTCGGTTTTCAGTATTCCCTTGATAATCTGGGGTTCCAGCGGATTCTTCCACCTGATCGCCGGGCATGTCTGGAGATCGTTCAACATTCTTTTAGTTTTGGCTGAAAGAGCGACCTCCCATGGAGCTTCTTCAACAAAAGAGCACAATGCCCCCGGCGTGTCCGTCTTCTTAGGAGTGTGCGGTTGTGGTGGGCTTACTTTCCACTTCTCAGACAGCGCAAACTTGCCTTATTGGTATTGGTCCTCAATCCATCCCTTAAAGACGAAGCAATCTTCAATTGGATGGCTTACCGTTTGGTGGTAAGGGCAATAATTGGGACCATTAGTCTCGCCGGGTTGCAACGGTCGTTTCGGATTCGGCAGATTGATGGGCCTGTTACGCACCGCTAGTTCGAACAGTCTCTTCGTTTTGTCCCGAGAGAACGAATAAGGACGCTTCATTTTCTCATTATAGTATCGCCGTCTCTCTTCCAGTTGATCCGTTAGTTTTGGGGCACTGGGCTGCTGTTGAGTATTCGCAACGAATGTCGCCTTCTCTTTACCCTTTTCGTTCCACGGCTCCGGTTTCGGAGGAGACGGTCTATAACCCATCTGGTCTATCTGGGCCAGCTTGTCGATCAAGGCTTGGAACGTGGTCGACTTAAAGAACATCATGAATTGGGAAATAGTTGCATGAGGGTCCAGAATGCCCACGAACATGCCCACCGCCGGCACTTCTTCGATGCGCTGCTCACATTTTGACCACAAATTTCGCCACCGTATTGCGTATTGTACCCAAGTTTCACCTGGCTTTACCGTGGCGTTAATTAATGCGGTAATCGGGGTACGCTCGCTTGCGCTCGCGAATCTTTGCGTAAACAGCAGCTCCATTTCCGCAAATGTCTTGACAGAGTCGTTCGGAAGTTCAGAATACCATTCGAACGCCGTCTCTGACAAGCTTGTAGGGTGTTTTTCTTCACCTCATTGAGATGGGAATACGCGCGCGCTTGTCAGGCGTACTACAGATTCCCCCTGCCTAGGATAGGCCGGGGTTTATTGATTGTGGGGATCGAATCACCGACAGCCGCGGACTAAGCTGCCGTTAATTACCCCTCGTTTTTGGAGCGAGGGAACCTCCGATTGACGGGTTAAACTGGTCATGCAAACTTAATGTGCAGTGTACGTGTGTTTTGTTTTGGAGGGGGGCTTGGATATATCGGGAGCCACACAGAGTTTTTACGGGGGTCCCGCTACCCGGATAGCGGGCTGGGGGTCAAGAGGGCTAGTAGCCCCCTTAGCGCACCACGTGTCAGCATGTGGGCGCTCGGACGCTAGCGCTCTGAGCGCAAGAGCGCTAGAGCACCACGTGTCAGCATGTGGGTGCTCGGGTGCTAGCGCCCCACGTGTCAACATGTGGGCGTTCGAGCGGCAAAAGGGACTTGGTCCCTGCAATGGGAGTTGTACTCCCAGAAAGGAGAACTTATTATTCTCTCTCTCTCTCTCTCTATATATATATATATATATATATATATATGATGAGTTAAACTCTTAGGATGTTTTGAAGCTGATAAAGGGCTTCTCCCCTTGAGCCCTAGTTCTTCCCCAAAGTGGGGTTTCTGGAGATTGGTCTCCTTCTTCTTCCTTTGTTGGCCGGATCTTGAAGATCAAGAAGTATGAGATTTTAAAAATCTCTCCTTTTTGAGATCTGATGAGAGATCTGAGCTCCCCTTTGTGGGTTTTATGATGAAAAACTATTTAGTTTTGGAAAAGGAAGAATAAAACTCTTGATTTAATTCAAAAGAAAAAAGAAGGTTTAGAACCTTCAGAAAGGGAAAAGAAGCACAAACTCTAGATTTGGAGGGGAATGAAAAGCCTTACTTTATTCATCATCATGTTGCCTTATATAGGCTTACATATTTACATATAGCCTATTGGGCTTTACAAAATGGCATTTTGCCCATCCCATGGCTCATGTGCCATTTCTTTTTGCACATAAGCCATGGGCTTACAAAAATTTGGTTTTATGCCCATTTTGTTTACATTCATGCATAAAAAATTACATAAAAATTATTTATTACATGATCTATATTTTGGCATGGAGGAGGCTGGCCGCGGGCTCGACTTGGACATGGGCCCGCTCGACCTGGGCTTGGGCCCACCTGGCTTGGGGTTGACCTTGACTTTGACTCGGTCAACCGGGGGTGCAAATTTTGACCCCAACAAAGCTGCCGACGAACTGGCGAAGGAGCAGTTTATCATCATCTCCGGTGTTACCACATAGAGCCCTGAACTGAGCAACATGCTGGTGCGGATTTCTCGTTCCTTTATATACATGAAATTTTGGGATGTTATACCCCGGCGGGTACTTTATCTGGTCATACCAGCCTGGATATGGTCGCCCAGTTTTAACGACTTGGCCGGACGCTTCATTCGCCTGGTGAGCTCGTATTTGCTGAGCAATGTAGTCATCCAGAGCGGCCTTGGAAATGGTTTCCTCTTTGGCTGCTGAAAGAGCCGGAGGAGGGTTTGATGTCTCCCCTCTGTCGTCTTCAATGATGATCGGAGGGTCTTCAGCTGGAGGTTCCAGCTGTAACATCATCCCGACCATGTCTTGGAAGAGAAGCGCCATTCGTTTTATATTAGCCGCTTGTTCTGTTGCTTCTCTGTCCTTCTTTTCGAGGACTCTGCGAAGGAAGTCAGCATCGGTTTCTTGTTCATGACGCTGCTCTGATGATGCATCCGGGCTTTCTTTTAGCCCGGTGAGTGCGGCCATTTGCGTTAGCATTTCCTGAAGTTTCTGTTGCTGCTCCTGGGCTTTTGTCACGGATTGAGTGAGCTGTCGGTGATCCGTAGAAGTGCGGCTTTCCTCCTTTCCGAAAGCCATATAAACAGTATGCACCCTCATGCCCCCAGACCTGGGGCGTTTGGGCTCAGCGTCTTTGTGATCTGCCGTAATCACAGGGGCTCTTTTTGGCCTCTTTCTCTTTTGAGCAGTTGCAGTCGAGGGGGCCGTTGCAGCGGGCACCCAAACAGCTATTGCCTTTTGTGGCTTGGCCAGATGGTTCTCTTCCTGCTGAACCTTCACCTTTTTCTACCGGCGAGAGTAATCTTGATCAATCACTGAGTCCTGAACCCGTCGCCAGACTTTGTAAATTTTGGAAGAAAGTCGCTGAGGGGGCTGTTCCGGCTTCGCCATCGGTGCATTCTCCACCGGTGGAGGAGATCTTTTCAGTACGACGGTAGGAGAGTTCCTGCGCATCTTGTTCAGCAATTCAAAGCTGTTCCCGGTTGGAACAACAGCATTGACTTCCACCGTTAGGGCTGGTGGAGTTAGCCCAGAGGGGGAGTTGCCCCCAGCCTTTCTTACTCGGCGCCAGTGGCGACGTCGAGCGTGTCGAGCCGATGGTGTTGCTTCGGTGATGGAGATGGCTTCGTCATGCCCCCTGTTCTGGTGAGGCGTTGCCGGTGCCAGCCTCTTGAAGACCGACGTCCGTTGAGTAGCAGTATTCAATCTGTCAAAGACGGACATTTGAGCAGGGACGGGAGCCGGGACAGTCAGTCTTGTAAAGACCGACCTTTTGGCAGGAGAAGCCGTCTTGACGACTTCGGGAGCAGGGATGACTATCCTTTTCGGAATAGCCTTTTCTTGAATTGCAGGCTTCATCATGGGCCCACAGGAACTTTGGCCCAATCTAGCGAAGACTGAGGCGCTGGAGCTGGACAACCCGTTGAGAGGGGTCGCAGTAGTTGTAAGCCGATCAAAGACCGACTTCTTGGGAGCTTCTTGTGTTGGTATAGGAGCGCTGAAGCTCGTTGGCGGGAGCATGGTCCCGAAAAACAATCCAGTGGTGGCCTGAGTGACTTGTTCCACCGGCATCGTGAACAGGGAAGCCGCTTGGGGCCCGTAAGCTATGCCTTCAGATGAGGCGGAACGTAAGTTGCAGTTGCAGCTGGAACACTTCATGAAAGTAAACGCCATTGATCTTTCGCTTTCTGCACCAAGCAAGATGCCAAATCTTAGTACCTCGAACCCAAGGGAAACCATTAGTAAACCGCGATTCGTTCGCGAACACGACACACGAAGTGTGGAGTGGAAAGAGGAAAAGGTCCCACCGGGCGTGCCAGAATCTGTTCCCCTCCGAAACGCGGAGACGCGACAAACGTCTTGCCTGAATTTCGGGGCAGATACTAATTGGTGCTATCCGTCCACCTTTCCGAAGATGCCAAGTTGATTTATGGCACCATGTATCGAAGGTTTAAATAGATGCGGCCGATGTAGCGACTTCATCAGATTCCCCTTCGTTGAGGGGTTTTTGATTGTGGGGACGCTCTTCCCTGCAGGCGCAAGCCGCTGCAGTTAATTATGCTACCGCATCGCGATAACAACTTTCTCCTTCTCCAGATGATCACTTCGTGTCGTGAGTGTTTGCTTTGTGTTTGGTTTCCCGTGGATTGTATACAGAGACTAATTTATGTTGTCGCCCGTAGGGCGTGGACTTGTCCAAATCCGTATCTTCTTAAATTTGGGTTTAAGGATACGTTAGTCTCATTTGAGACTAAGATCAACTTAAACGTTTGTTAAGGATACGTTAATATAATTTTAGACTAAGATCAACTTAACGGGATCTTTTAGATCCAACAAAAGAGCATTTGGACTCTATTGTTTAGTTTAGGGACATTGCGGTCGATTAGTTTAAGGACATTACGGTCCAATGTTAGTTTAAGGACATCTCGGTCCATTGTTAGTTTAAAGACATCGCGGTCGAGGTTAAGAACATCATAGTCCATGAGTTTAAGGACCCCACAGTCCAATATTAGTTTAAAGACATCACGATCGAGATTAAGGACGTCATAGTCCATGAGTTTAAGGACCCCACAGTCCAATGTTAGTTTAAAGACATCACGGTCGAGATTAAGGACGTCATAGTCCATGAGTTTAAGGACCCCACAGTCCAATGTTAGTTTAAAGACATCACGGTCGAGATTAAGGACATCATAGTCCATGAGTTTAAGGACCCCACAGTCCAATGTTAGTTTAAAGACATCACGGTCAAGGTTAAGGACATCATAGTCCGTGAGTTTAAGGACCCCGCAGTCCAATGTTAGTTTAAAGATATCACGGTCGAGGTTAAGGACATCATATTCCGTGAGTTTAAAGACCTCACTGTCAAGTTTAAGGACATCATAGTCCGTGAAATGTGTGGTTGTCGGGACCCGTCACCTCTCTGAAGACGTTGAAGAATTACAACGACAAGTATCAAAGGAGTGAAGAGATGTACCCTTGAACCAAAGTTGATTGGGGATCTGTAGTCCAATTTGGAACTAAGATCAATTAACTAGATTATGAGCACATTGGCTCAGTTAAATCTGAATTTAGGACTTATGGCCAACTTGGGTTAAGTCCAATTAGATTTGAAGTGTTGGCCCTTTATTGGACCATTAGACATTTGTCTGGGTTCAGCCCCTCATCACTTAGCAATGCTAAACAATAGTTTGGGAGCTCTGATATCATTTTTGTCTTTGACTGAGCATTAAACATTAGAGCTTTGAGTTTTACTCAATTTTGAGATTTAGTTAATGGAGAGGTTTTTGCCTCTGGAAACTTTGCCAATTTGGCTAATATTGACTTTAAAATAGTGTTAAACACTAGGGGACAGCAGTGTTAAACACTGGAAATGAAGTGTCCAAATTAGTGTTAAACACTAAAGGACAACAGTGTTAAACTCTGGAAATGAAACGCTCAAATTAGTGTTAAACACTAGAGAGGAAGGGGTCACGTGGGGACACGTGAGAGCGACTAAAAGTGGGGCCAGATCTCCTTTAGTTTGTCTTGCAAATAAGTGTTAAACACTTTTGATCTTCTGGCCATCACGTGTTGGCACGTGATGGACATTTGTGCGTTGATTATTAAAGCATTTATTAGGGGTCACGTGGTAATACGTGAGAGCTCCCAAAGCCAGCATTGCCTTTGCTTTTATTCTCTTTGTTTTGGAGGTCACGTGGGAGCACGTGAGGCATTGCCTCTAGGCTGTTTCCTTCTTATTTAGGAGGATCCTTTCAGGGGTCACGTGGGGACACGCGACCTTAGTTCTTTTACATGCATGGAGATCTTTCAAATCTCTTTAAAAATAAGAATTAAATTCTTTGTAGGGTTAAACCCTAATTTAGTTTTTAAAGAAATTAAATTCCTATGCAGTTGGGAGAATTAAATTCTCATATAGGGTTAAACCCTAGTTTTGTCTGTCTCGAAGGAATTAAATTCCTATAAATTAGAAGAATTAAATTCTCATATAGGGTTAAACTCTAGTTTTGTTTTGGGAGGAATTAAATTCGTGTGAATTTGAGAGAATTAAATTCTCATATAGGGTTAAACCCTAGTTTTATTTTTTGGGAGAATAAATTCTCATATATGGTTAAACCCTAGTTTTATCTTGGAGGAATTAAATTCCTGTGAATTGGGAGAATTAAATTCTCTAAACTCAATTCTCCCTCTAAGTTTTGGATCTGCATGGCAGAATCTTCCCGATGAGAATTAAATTCTCAACCTATGGGGAGATTTGCTTCTGCAGATCTTCAACCAGAGGAAGAACTAAGTCCTTTTGCAGAAGAGTTAAACTCTTAGATTGAGAATTAAATTCTCTGTTTTGCTTTATGAAGTTTTGATCCCTTTACCCTTTCTTGCCTAGGGTTTCTTTCTTGAGAATTAAATTCTCCTTTCTTTTTCTCTCTACTATTTGCCTTTAGAAAATTTCAAGATCCTAAAATTCTATATCTCTTTTCCTCTTCTTGGCTCCTATTTATAGGAGAAGGAAAAGAATCAATTTGCTTTGTAAATCTTTCATTAAAAGATTTTGTTTGTTTTTCGTAACTAATATGATCTTTTAGATCACTCAGTGAATTTCATTCACCATTGGATTTTTAATCCAGAAGATATTCTGTTTGTTATTCTTGATAAATTTTAGGGAAATCTTTCCTTGTATAAAATCTTTCCTTGTATAAAATCTTTCCATAAATTGGTGATTAAAAATCCAATGGTGCTCCACTTTACAGAGTATAATCCTCTTTTGTTTAGAAATATTTAAAGAAATATTTTCCCATTTAGGGTTTTTGATTTCCCTTAATTTGAATTTAATTATATCAAGTTATAAGGCTTTCAAAGCCTATCACGTGTTGGCACGTGACCTTCCCTCATTCAGAATTTAATTCTGTCTTTTAACTGGGCTGAAGAACCATCACGTGTCAACACGTGACCCTTGGTCACGTGTGAGCACGTGACGCCCCATTGGGGTCTTTCCTTAGCCGTTTGTTTACACTTTTGTTTGATTTTAGAGTTTAATTCCATAAAGTGGAGGTCATAGGAAATTATCACGTGTCAACTCATGACCCTTGGTCATGTATGAGCACGTGATAACTCATTGAGGTAATTCCTGATTTTTAATCAGGGAACAATCCCCATATATCCGAATGAACTAAACTAAATGGAGTACTAATTCGCTTATTGACTCGAAAAAGGTAAGATACACAATGATGCTTACCTAGCTGACTACACTCACACAATAACTCAGTAGTCGCAGAAATTTCTGGATATAACTTCTTTAGGTTCTGTAATGATGGATATCCAAACACACAGTACAAATTTAAGGCTATAGAATCACTCAAGTATGCAACCGATTCTGAAAAACTACTTATCTGATTCAGACCATCAGACACATGTCTGGTGCCAATCATCTTTCTCGTTCCCAGTTCCTGAAATACACGGTGGTTAGGATAAAAAATTGCATGACAGTTTCGAGATTTTGTGAGTTGACTAATAGAAAGCAAATTGAAAGGAAAACGAGACATATATAAAACTGAATGCAAAGGTATAAACGGATTTAAAATCACTGAACCTATACCATTAACAGGTGAAATCGAACCATCGGCTAGTTTGACAGGTGTGTGAGAAATATGTGAGAAATTGGACAATATACCTGAATTTCCAGTCATGTGATCTGATGCTCCTGAGTCAATCACCCATGACGTAGGAGCTACTAAGGATAGATAAGCAGTGGAGTTACCTGTCTTAGCAAATGTAGCACTAGAGGATGACTGCGATTGAGAGAGCTGAAACTGCTGAAACAATATGAAACTTTCCAACATCTCTGCATCTATAGAATTAATGACAGAGTTAATACTGTATGCGACATGAGCTGTATAACTGTTACTTTTCTTTGGACAATCATACTTCATATGTCCAAGTTCATGACAATAATTACACTCAGCCTCTTTTCGACTACGACCAGATCCTCTTCCTGAGTAACTATCTCGGCTACTACCCCACTAACTCTTCTTCTATAATAACTGCCATGACCTCCTTCTCGACCAAAACAACCCCTGCTTCAACTGAAACCGTCTCTCCATGGCATAGCAGCTAATGCAGACTTTTCTGCGACCGATTCTGCGTTCGGGTGTGTTAGAAACATCTTTCGGATCAGATGGAATGCCTCCTGAAGATTTTTTGACGACTCACTACCAATTACTAGTGGTCGTGCCACATCATACGAAGAATTCAAACTCCCTAAGAAGGTCGGTACATCAAGCTTATCTTGGCATGTCTTAATTTTCTCCAAATCAGCTTCTAAAGGGAAAATAGCCCGTAACTCATTACCTACTTTCTTGAAAGCTGTATAGTGCTTCTCTAACGTCCGACTCTCCTGATCTGATCTAAAATAAGTCTGAGAGATAAAGTGAGTCTGGGACATGCTACTCTTCCCTGAATATATGAACTGCAACAATGTCCACATCTCCTTCGCAGTGGAAAAGTAAGAACTTGATCCATTACCTCCTACTCCATGACCTCCCATAAGAGACCTTTCACCAAACTATCATCTTTTATTCAAGCAGCGGTTTTCGGGTTGGGGGATCATTGGTGAGATGATGATATTTACCTCTCCTAGTCAAATTCGTCATCAAAATAAGCTGCCATTGTTACCAATTCGAACCATTGAGTTTTCGATCCGACAACTTAATAGAAGCCAAGGTTGGCCCGACAACAAATCGCTCGACAATCTCCTTCTCAGCGTCACCCATGGCAGCAGCAACAGAGTCACTGTACGAAAAATCCTAGCACCGCCCTACCTCTCAATCGAACAAACAAATTCGAACAGATGATTTATGACCGGATCTAAACAGACATCCAATCGAACAGATGATTGGCAATTGAATCTAAACCGAATAGATGATGAAGTAGATCATCGATGCGATGGTGATGCGGCGGCGATGCGGCGGCGGTGCAGGGTGATGTGAAGTCGCTGGAGGATCGAGGCGCTGTGGTGATGTGCGATGGCGGTGCGATCAGGATCTGGAGGCGAGATGGTTCGGTGGTGCAGTGGCGGTGTGATCTGGAGGAGAGGTGGTGCGGGATCTGAAGACGAGGCGGTGGTGCGATCTGGATCTGAAGGCGAGGTGGTGCGATCTGGATATGGATCCAGATTCGGATCAGGATGTGGCGATGTTACAGGATGGATGCGGAGAGGTGGCTGGCTGCCAGGATTTGGCGAAGCATGACTCTAATACCATGTCAAGTAATTTGAGAAAAAATAGAATTCTCTTATATTAAAAAATATAGGGATTCCCTCACTATATAAGTGTTACAGCATGCCTACTCTTCCAATTTTCCTCAAGTGGGACTAAACTCTAACATAGTACTTTAGTTATCCCCATGATACATGCCCACGGTCACTAGAAGGATATATAGTGAGTAATGCATATGGTACTAAGTGGTTACTCATAACTGTCAACCGAATGCAGGTTGAACATATGACCCTGTCCAAACCAAAATGGGTAGGTTTTGGTGCAGCGATCGATATTGCATTAAAGCAGCCCATGTTTAATTTCTGGCCGTTGCGGTTTTTTTTCTTTTTGAAGAAAAGAAGATACCTTACACAATATATATAATAAAGATCGTACGTGTATATGAAGTAGATCAATTAAAAAGAAAACATACCGTCTCGCAAAAGCCCAGGGTTCAGCTTTTAAAAAAGATGCTCAATTTGTCAAGACCTGTTAGGGTATAAGAATATATTTCTCTTGACAATTTCGAAGTTGTGATAAATTGGACTTTAACAAACTCGAACTTGCTGGGTGTCTTAGGTTTGACCCCATATCCGTGACACGAAACACTTGAAAAGTAGTGTCCATCTACCAAAAATATGAGAGGGAAGGCGAATATTTCAAGGAGATATTTTACCTATTAATCCGGTAGATTTTACATATATATGTTGTTAGGTTTTTGTGATTGACTACAAGGCGGCGATAAAAGCACAACTTTGGGACATGTACTTTTGTTCCGTTGAATTTTGTAGCCAGTTATGATAACAACAACACCCTAGTTGGTATGAAAGTTGTTTTCAAAATTTTATAACAAAAAACTAACATATCCCTAGGTTTTCTCTTTGTAGATCTGTTAATTTCACTTTTCCCTTTTGTTGGGTTTAATTTTTCCCTATTATGTCCCATCTGTTTATTAAAAACGAAAAACCACTATTAAATTTTGGGTTTGTTTTATTCCATTTTTATTTTCTTTATACTGGTTTTGGTTAAACTTTCCAATGCAGGGGTACGTATAAAACAAAGCCCAGTTCGAAATCATCAAGAGTGAATTTTAATTTTCTCATGTTTTCGAGAAATTTTGGCCACTGATCATCCATCTATAGATTCAGGAACGATTAACAAGCAGTCGGAAACCAACTTCGTTAACACCTCTAATCACATGGTATTGGTTGGAAAGACTCTTGTATGAACGCTAGGAAATTAAGTTTCATATATTTATATTTTATTAGATAATTTGGATTTCAAAAATATTTAATTTTATTGACTTGTCCGATATCAATAAGGGATTCAACCAATACAATAATATGTAGAAGCGACATGATCATGCATATGAAATATTGTCAATATTAGATGGACCAATACATAGGTTATATAGCTCATGCGATAGTACTTCCTCCAAAGCAACAAGCTGTTTCCGGTTCGATGCCAGAAGTGGCCGCTTCCGGCAAAAAAATATAAAGATGGAATCAAATGTTCTAGACATTACTCCAACCTAAGCCAGAAAAGAAAGAGAAAAAATTGCAATAAAAGAAAAAGAAAGGTTCCCATCACCACCTTGCACACAAAAGTGGGTCATCAATTGCCCCCATGTGCCATCATGTGGTAGTTCGCTCTCCATGGCCCTACCACCCACTTATCCCCAACCCCACCGTCACATGAACATGAACATGCATCAAACAAACCTTGATTGATTCCCAAGTCTCTCTTTTCATTTAACTCCCCCCACAAATGCCAATTAATTTACTTCAAGACTATTCTAACAGGAAGGAAGGCTAAATTGCACTGAAATACTCAAGGTCTCACGGTATTCACATATAAAGACCCAAGTTTCTATGAGTTGCACATTAATATCTATTTTTGACTTAAGCAATTTTTAAAAAAAACGAAAGTAACAACAATGACGAAATAACTGTCATACCACCTTCATGTATCACACGTAGTTAGTTAAGTGCAAACAGCGTAAAAAGTTGGGTATTTATCCGTATCTCATAGAAATTTAGATATTTATCTGTCAAAACGGTGAAAACTTGGCTATTTACATGCAATTCAGCCAAGAAGGAAAATAGAAAATAACACACCTCTCTCTCTCTCCCTCTCTCCAACTTTGTTTTATAAGACTTGGGATTTGAGTGCAGGCTGACAAGTATGTCAGAGGCAGTGATCTTCTTGTGTCAGAAAAACAAGAAGGACCCTTTTGTGTCAGAAGCAAATCTACCTCAAAATTAGCCCGCCACCACCACCTTATCCAACAAATTCCCCCTCTCATGGACGCTAACCCTAACCCTAAATCCACCATGGCCTTCCACTTCATGAAAGCCTTGGCCAACATACACCAAACCGCCGCCACCAACCCTTCTTCCTTTGGCGGCCGAAGCCGGAGAATAAGCCGCGCCGCCTACGCTTCCATGGCTGTAGCCACGGGGACCAGAAGAGCTTGGAGCAAGGCCTTGCTTTGGAGAATTCGAGGCGGCAGAAGATTGACGAGACGGCACAACAGTAGGGCTGTGTTGGTTCAAAGGAGGAGGGCTAGGGTTTCAAGGGTTGAGAGCCTTCAAAGGCTTGTTCCTGGTGGAGAGAGGATGGATCTGTGCTGCCTTCTTGAAGAGACGGCGAGCTATGTGCAATGCCTTAGAGATCAGGTAAGTCTCATGCGGAGCTTAGTCATGGATTCTGCATAGGGCTATAAGGGAGTAGTAGTGATACAAAGTTAATTTGCGAATTTAGAAAGGAAGATATTCTAGCTATATTAATGGTTTATTAGTTGCTATCTTTTTTTGATATGTCATGAATTTATGTTTGCGAGGTAATTAATTAAGCGTGAATTATTGTGTTTGTTGAGGTGTTTCAGAGATATATAAGAGATTGTGTATGCGTTTAGAGGATATATTGTTTGAGATGATCATAAAATATGTTTATTAACTTATTAATTAATTTTATTTTTCAGAAATTGTTTAGATATATAACATCATCTCCTCCTTAGATAGGTAGCTAGGTAGTCATACTAGGCTAGCTCTCAAAATAAAAATAACTATAAATATTTACAACTAATCTAAATATGTATAGTTTGATTTAAATTTCCTTTTATAATTGAAGTGATGAAGCTATTTAAACATGGCATGACCCAATAAGGTTATAATTTCGTAAATTAGGTTAATTAAAAGATAAAATTAAGGGAAATTTCACTAAACCCTGGATCCTAAGGTTTGAGGGTGTATCACATAACACCCCTCCCAAACCAAAAAATAGCCAGACGATATCCCCGTGTATTTTTTAACTTGTGAAACCACTAAAACTCAAAATAATTATAATATAATCTAGATCTTTATACACAAATAAAAGCATTTTTTTGGAAAAATTTTCCTTCATTTCACCATTTACTTTTGCAACTTCGCTCATATATATGGCTCTTTTCTATTACACATTCTATATTAATTCTCTTCGTTTGAAATCTTATTTTATTCGTTAATTTAATAAATACTTTATATCTTTTTTTATTCATAATATAATCTGTTGATTACACTTCTTTTTGTAAAATTTGTAACTAGTTATCATTGCTTATCAATATTTTCTATTTTCATGCTATTGATGCTTATCGTTCAACCCATATGTTAACTTAATTTAGCCCAAATATTTCAAAAATATCTATAACCCAAATGCATTAAAGAATGAAAATAAGTAAAATAAGAGATCAGGGAGATCTAGATGATTGGAAAAAGAAAAAATAAATTGTTTTTTTGCAAAATCATTTGTTAATTAGGGAAGAAGCTTTCTCTTTGTACAAAATATGGCATGAATAATTATTAAAATTATAGTTCCTTAGGGTGTTAGAGGTGTTAACATGGATTAACTAACAGAAATCAAATTAACTAATATATAGAATTATTTAATGGTTGCAATAACATTGCTATTTGGTTTCTTCGCCCTATGTAAGATAGCGAGCAAATTATCTTGCATATTAATATTGTAGCATGTCCCTGCGAACAGGTTTTAAATATTATACATTTTTTCCATAAAAACGAAAACATCTAGCTATTCTGAGTCTTTTTCTCTAATCATTTGGCTTCCAATGATTTATCTTTGGGCATTATTATTTTTGTTGATCAGGATTCAATGACCTTAAGGATTAATTCAATTTAATATTCCTTCATTTGTGATGGCTCTACATGCATGTATTACATAAGCCTAATGAATCCACAACCATTGATAATTACATGGATAAATAATATAACCTTATATACACGTATCGATCACGTCAATCATCATTCTTCAAGCTTTCACAATAAACACTTTCTCGGAATAAACCTGATATACTTGGATTATATTGTAAATAAATAATTAGTATTATGTGGTTTGGAGTAGCCCATTGATGGAGCTTAGAGTAGCCTATTTGTGAAGACCCGGGATCGAGCCTGAGGTCTCTCATTTATGAAGGGGGGGCTAATTTATTCCACCTGTTATCTAAAAAAAATTACTATTTCCCACATTAATGCCTATGTTTTACATGCATACATCTTCATATCATATATTTTTCACTTCTCATTCTAGTTTTCGATGGAAACCGTTCTAAGCTAATTACAGTTTAATATGGTCCTTTCAAATGTTTGGAAATTTTTACCTTTGAGTCGTCAATGTCAATATTATTCGTAGAAGGGAAAAAATCAAGCTCCCTATAAACTCAAATTACTCATACACACACTCACACACATACATGTATATCTATGTATATACATACATACATATATATCTATCTATGTAATACATGTATATCTATGTATATACATACATACATATATATCTATCTATGTAGATTTATTTTCTCTATATGTTCACTTATGGTTGTTAGAATATGAAATATCTTCATTTAACTGCTGTGGATCGATATTGTAGTATCATAGTTTGGGTTCACTTTGATTTAGGATGTTGAGATCCTGTACAACTAAGATAGGTCATTATTTAGAATTATAATCAATTACTTTTGTAAAGAGTTGTATAAATTTAAAAGATCAATCTGTTTATTTATTTTTTATTTTTGCTTGCCTTGCTGATCAATTAATGGTTAACCAAAAGTATTGCAGGTGGGATTAATAGAGATGAGGGTCAGAATCAAAAGTGGTGGTTGGCTAACATTATTGACATATACCCTAGAAAATGAATTGACCCTTGAATTGAATCAATCCCATGTAGAATAGTCAAGGTTGGGTCCCACATCCAGTCCATTAGATGTTTTCTTGTACTTGAAGCTTTACTAAAGCTAGAAACCTAAAAGACATTCCCTAACAAATCAAGGGGAAAGGATCATATTATCTTTTTTAGGGTTTGCAAGGAATTCTTTTGATTTTATATATAGTGTACCCACCAAAAGTTATTCTGCATATAGTCGAATTAATATGTAATGTGAAGACTTCTTTAGGTTTAGTTCTATGATGTTCCTATATATGTATATATGTGTGTGTTTCGTAGTTCCATATTTGGTGGGATGCCTGGGTAATAATTATGGTTATATATAGCTCATTTGCATGCATGCTAAGGTTTCCATTTAATTACTTCTTCATCTTCTTCTTTCTAGCTCCCTTGTAATTAATTTCTTAATCACTTTCTATTTTGTATATTAGAAACTAACTTTTAGGATAGATAGAACCCGACCCCTAGCTATATGGCTATATTTAATTAGTTTGGTCTCCAAGAGCTAGTTAATTTCATATATATATATATATATATATATATATATATATATATATAACCTTTCTGATCTCTCAACAATTTAACTTCAGGTGCGAGAGAACCATTCGGCTCCACAAAATTAAATTGCCCTTAACATTTTTCGATCTCTTTTAATTTCCCTCTGCATGTCCGGATAATGCTACATGCGGGATATAAAAAATTTAAAGTTAATTGTGGAGATGTGATAGCTAGGTATATATACTGCAATGTATATATAATCATAAATTCATAATTCTCTCGTTCTTAAATATCTGATCTTCGAATCAAATTAAATTCTCCGCATATGATGGAGGTCCTTTTCGGGTCTCCGTCAGATGTTGTCTTCCGTTGATCTCCCGGTGGATTTCGGCGGTGATCTTCCATTGCGTGTGGGTCTCAATGGGTTTTGAAGAGATTGGTGATTTGAGGAGTTTAGCGCCGAGTACCTGCAAAGAAGTCCCGGGATGGTTTGGTATCACCGAGGACCCTCCGACGATCAAGTTAGTACTAGATCCAAGCAGAGTAACGGCTAAGTGGAATCAAGAATGGCTTACTTGACCCCTCTGTGATGGGGGTTTATATAGCGGTGGCAGCACGCAGCAGTATGCGCGAGAATCTCGCCGGCAGTTATGCTCCCGACGTCACGCCCGCATAAAGAGCGAATCACCCATTAATGGGGATCGTGATGGCGTGGAACGTGGGACGTTGCTGGCGGAGAATCTGCGCGTGGCGAGATTTGCGGAGCGGCGGTTACGCCTGTGAGTGGTGGAGTTGGTCGGTCGGAGGGACCGAGGAAAACGGCCTCGGCTGGGGAGCTCGGAACCGAGCATGAAGGCTGAGAAGTCTTGGTCCTATGGCAGCTCGGGATGAGTTGAGGGACCGAGGAGGCAAACTTGCAGGGGGCCCCGAGGAGGGCCAGCTTGTGCTCGCAGGTCGGGTACAAGGATGGTCTGGTCGGCCTCTGTGAGCCATTTCTTCTCGGTCTTGGGACATGTCACCCGCCACGTGTCCTAATCTCGCATCGCCAATATTGAGCATCATCAGCGTATCATCTTGACTGAGTGTCATCAGCTAACTTCCATATAGCTAAAGGCCTAAAGTTGTGCACGGATTCTCCTAGAGAAGCTAGGGTTACAGGTATCTCCTTCAATATGTTTGCATGTTAGCATTTTTGCATCATGTGCCACACACATACGCGCACGCACGCGCGCACACAGAGAGGGAGAGAATAATGGAGGAAAGATGTCATAGGAGGGAATTTCCTCCTATGGCGTCCCTCCCTCATTTTTTCCGCCGGTCGACACCCACCATCTTCATCGTTATCATCTAAAATATGGATACACCAAATTTCATGTGATTCTACAACCATTTCACCGTTGATTTAGCAATGTAAAAAGTTCTATTGTTGGTAAACCGTTAATTTTGAACCCATTAAATCAATGGTGAAAATGTTGTAGAATAACATGAAATTTTGTGTACCCACATCTTAGATGATAACTATAAAGATGGTGGGTGCCGATCGTCGGAAAAAACGAGAAAAGATGTATTTTTTTGACGCCATAGGAGAAAATTCTCTCCAATGGACTCTTTCCTCCATTATATATATATATATATATATATATATATATATATGTTGGAGATAGTGCCCTCATAGTCAATTATTGGATCGCAGGTACGTGATTGCAATGATTGCGGAGGATCTATCCCGGTAGGACAGTCTTACTCGAAATGATGGTATGCTATCTGGTTTGCCTTTATCAGTCGTGTACATGTTCAGGTGACTGATTGCATATTACACTTTGATAGAGCCCTTAGGATCTTGCTTTACTACCAACAGTATGATGGCGATCATTGTCACGCCCTACCTCCAATACAGAGAGTATTGTCCGCTTTGGCCGAAACCGCACGGTTTTTTCCTTTAGAGCGAACCGGACCCGACCAGGGGCCACTTCCCAGGAGGTCACCCATCCCAAGACTTCCCTGGCCCGAGCACGCTTAACTACGGAGTTTTCAAGCTCCTGTAGTTCCGGTTCACTTAAAAGGCGCCTCTATATTGAAGAGTGGTATAATTCTATTTATAGTACAGATCAGCCCCCTTTCGGAATGTATTCCTAAGAGTCCCCATTGTTCTACAGTGGGTCCCACGGACTCAAGAGGTGGCCCCCACGGATTCAAGAGGTGGCCCCCGCCCACTTAACACGACACTTGGCGTGGCACTTTGTTCCGTGTGGCACTTTGCTCCGTGAGCAAGAACCGGGTCCCGACATTCTCCCCACCTTTGAACAATGGTTCGTCCTCGAACCACAGACCTACTATTGAGGGACCAGCTCTGATACCATTCTGTCACGCCCTACCTCCAATACAGAGAGTATTGTCCGCTTTGGCCGAAACCGCACGGTTTTTTCCTTTAGAGCGAACCGGACCCGACCAGGGGCCACTTCCCAGGAGGTCACCCATCCCAAGACTTCCCTGGCCCGAGCACGCTTAACTACGGAGTTTTCAAGCTCCTGTAGTTCCGGTTCACTTAAAAGGCGCCTCTATATTGAAGAGTGGTATAATTCTATTTATAGTACAGATCAGCCCCCTTTCGGAATGTATTCCTAAGAGTCCCCATTGTTCTACAGTGGGTCCCACGGACTCAAGAGGTGGCCCCCACGGATTCAAGAGGTGGCCCCCGCCCACTTAACACGACACTTGGCGTGGCACTTTGTTCCGTGTGGCACTTTGCTCCGTGAGCAAGAACCGGGTCCCGACAATCATATACGTGAGAGTTGGGTAGTTTATATGCATATCCTTAATTGTGGTCCCTAGTCGTGGGAGTTTCGAGACAGGGCATCGATACTCCGGAGTAGACTAGTGTATACAGTCGAGACCCCGACGAGGGGCGGTGGCCGGTCTCACAAGCCACTGGTGTCAGTTGGATCACCTAAGATGTATACAGGTGCTCATTGGGTTATGAGTACACCGGACAGGACTTGCCGGGAATCTGCTAGTTAGTACTATACCTATCGTCAGATAGCAGTTCCCAGGTGACATGTGTACAGGTTAGTTCATCAACCTGAGGTCGTCATTTGTCTCGTGTGAGTTCCCACTGTGCTTTGATTTCTACCCTACCACGGCTCAAAGGAGTCGTGCAAACAGGTAGCTTTTGGGTACAGTCCCGAGCCATATGGAGGCACGTGAGCGGATCGGCAGGGGATTCGTCTCTCCCGGTATTGGGGGTGAGGTCGTGCTGTGTCTAGGAGAGCCATTACACTAAATCCATGGCCATGGTAGGAGATTTACTGGTAGGTACTCCAGTAGTATCTCAGGGTGTTATTGGGCTACACTCCGACACGACTTATACTGCTTCTGGGGGTCTGACGTTACTAGCCCCCTAGGCGGATATGCGATACTCATTGACGAACGGACCGGACTGTATATACATTGTCACTGTTAGGCTCAGTAGGGTTTCTGGATGAGTTGGCTCATCGGCCACCCTTGAGTTGGCTCATCGGCCTCCCTTGAGGTCAGTCCGTGGGCAACCGTTACGCATAGCTAGTGCTGCTGACGGTTTGTGGTTAAACCCACTGCCAGGGTACTGACGAGTCATTAGAGTCCCCCACAGACAGTTTCCCAAGTTCGGGCGAAACGTTGTAGAGGCCGTATGGTTTTATGGAAGGGTTCGGAAAATGCACGTGCGTTTACGCACGTGTCAGTTTTCGGGCAGATGATACTGGTCGGCTTTGGTTTAAGCTGGATCCGAGTATTATATTGAGTAGGTATAATATCTTTATCTCAGTTGCATTTGTATTCGGTCGTAATACAAATGCGGGTATATTTATACAGTTACGGGGTTATCCTGAAAGTCGTTTCAGGATCACTTTTGAAAGTTGCCAGTTTCCAGTTTTCTATCAGCCGTCTTTTAACATTCGGTTAAAGACGGATTTATCTTTTCTTCTGTTGAGGTGAGTCAGTGTTCTAGAAGATTCTAGATGAGGTGACTAGGCTAATTGGTGTTGTATTCTAATTGGATGCATTTATTGTAATGGTGACTAGGTTTCATAGTCATCATTTATGCATTATTGTGTTTAATGACTCATGCTTTGTTATTAAAGCTTCTTGTTTTCCTTAGGATATTTAGTGAGAAGCTTTTTGCTTAAGGTCACCACTTGCTCCTACGGTCACCTCCCTCCATCATATAAAATGGCCGGCCCTCTCTCTCCTCCTCACTTTTTACTTGATGTTTCATTTTGGTTAGAAAAGATTATGATAGTATTCGGGGTGTATGGAATTTTACAGTTCATTTCATTCCATCACCCGATTTCCACGGCAACTTCATTAACCGTCCGTCCACAGCTTTGGACGGAATGAGACAAAGTCATCTACTCATTCTCTACATCAATCTTGGTCGTCTCTTCTAGCAAACTTGACGATCGAGTTGCCTCGAGCCAGAGGCGGGAGCCCGTTTAAAGAATCGGTGATGTGGTGCCACCTCGACGAGGATATCGGAGATCGACGAGATCGGAGCAGCCGCAACGGAGCGTGGGATGATGGTTAAAGAACGAAGGACTCGGATCGTTCGGTATAACCTTTCTACACTCTTTACAGTTTGTTAGTTTAGCAATAATGGCAGATCCGGGTTAAAGTATACGATAGCGCCAGTTAAAAAGTTTTTGTTCCGCGTTTGGCGTCTGTAGACGGCCGGGGCGCTAGCGTGGACTTACAATATATATATATATATATATATATATATATATATATATATATATATATAGAGAGAGAGAGAGAGAGAGAGAGGGGGGAAAGATGCCATAGGAGGGAATTTCCTCCTAAGACGTCAGAAAAATGCACCCTCTTATTTTTTCCGACGATCGGCACCATCTTCATCGTTATCATCTAAGATGTGTGTATACCAAATTTCATATGATTCTACAACCATTTCACCGTTGATTTAGCAATGTAAAAAGTTCTATTGTCGGTAAACCGTTAATTTTGAACCCACTAAATCAACGGTGAAAAGATTGTAGAATCACATGAAATTTGATGTACTCACATCTTAGAGGATAACGTTGAAGATGGTGGGTGCTGATCGACGGAAAAGATGAGAGAGGATGTATTTTTCGACGCCATAGGAAGAAATTCCCTGCTATGGCCTCTTACCTCCATTAGTCTCATATATATATATATATATATCTATATATCTATATATATATATATATATATATAAGGTTAATGGAGGGAAGAGGCCATAGGAGGGAATTTCCTTCTATGGCGTCGAAAAAATACAACCCTCTTATTTTTTCCGCCGATAGGCATCCACTATCTTCATCGTTATCATCTAAGATGTGGGTACACCAAATTTCATGTGATTCTATACCTTTTTCACCGTTGATTTAGCTTATGTAAAAATATATATAGCTCGTTTTATCTTTCACTAGCTATTTTCCTTAAGATAGAGCTCTCCATCTCCGACGACATCCATAAGGTCGATATTATATCTTGCAAACATAATTAATTCCATGTATGCATTTCTGCTAAAGGTTTTAGTCCTGATGGTTTAACTTTATCATGAGTGCCCTGCATATATGGACCAAATTTGATACAAATTAACCACACCATGATAATGATCAGCACATTAATACCACTTATACCATACACAACCTGTTGAGAATATAATAAATAGCTCTAGATGGCAAAACTCTGCTGAGCCAAAAAGATGGGCTAGGTATTAAGAACGTAGAGGAGTTAGGATGGAAAGTTGGGTACATGGATGATTGTTAGAGTCGGCGGCTCTCCTAGCTAGGAATCCATCATCTGGTCGGGATCCCTGAGGAAGAGGATCAAGTTGTCCCGTGAATAGCTTGATGCACTATCTACCTTTAACCCTTGACTTTGAGTGAAATGTGGGAAAAGGAAAAGGTTGTTAAATCCATAGTCTAACAATATCTTACTTATAGTATATATATAACACATCTCTTCACTTGACATGCATTTATTCTAATGCGTGCCACAAAAGAGATACTAACCCTGAGTTAATTAAAGGTTCCTTGATATATATTAATCTAGACCTAGAATTTTCAAGGTTTATAAAATATAAGCTTATAGCGAGACATAGGCTCTAAATTATTGTCTAAAGATTTCTTGATGCTAACGTCCATAAATCGATCATCCTGATATTCATTACTCGCGATCCCACACTTCTAAATTAATCAATAATTAACACTGTATCTATACTATTTCGCATATCGTCCACTTGGATGCACACTTAGAGGCCGTATATATACATGATATTATCGCTGTCTTTCCGCTATATATGCAGACCCTATAATGACAGCTTTTGAGACATTATAATTAACGGATATACATGCTCGGTCGATTAATGTAAAGTGTTGTTCTACTTATCTAAATATACAGCCATCTGCCTCATCATCACTATGTAGCACTGTGCAGCGTTTTCATGATCTCTCAACATCTCACATACAAACACAAACACAGCTCATAAAGAGGGAAAAACAAAGGATTAGAAACCTCTCTGGCTAATTCCCTACAGTATTGCTTCCTATTCTTTCCAGCAAATGACAGCCTACTTTGTGTGTGTGTGTGTGAGAGAGAGAGAGAGAGAGAGAGATTTTCATGTCATGCATGCATGTGTAAACTCTAGCTCTAATATTGTTTCAATTAAGGGACATGAATGAAACAAGAGCAATAGCATGGAGACATCATTAATTCTCACACACATGGGCATTATAGGGCATTATATGGAGAGTCCAGGGGCCCACTGTAACTTGCATGATGCATGGGTCCACCATATAACATGCGGCAATTACCTCCATTACGTTGTCAGCACATTTTTGTAAATTTTTTTATATAATAAATTAAAGCTAGGACTTGTAGACTCCATGTGATTTCATGGGACCACTAGGACCCAATCCAAGCCCACATTCATATTAGGAGACAAGGACAGCTCCATAAAGCCTAAATAAATTATAGGCATCCCATTTTCCCATTGAAAGATCGACGGATTTGGAGGGTGGTTTTTTTTTTTTTCCTCTCCTTTTTGGTTGGGTGCGGGTGTTAGGCAGAATAGGACATGGTGGACATATTCTTTCCATATGGCTGCTGGCCAAAGTATGCATGTGAGCATATTATACAAAGAGCGATACTTTATCTATCCACTATGAATTCACACCATCTCCTACTCAGGAAATATAAAGACGGGACTCATATCATAATATCATGCAGGGCCCACGCAGGACCCATGATATTTGTCTCTTGAATAGAAGAGAGTATGAATTCAAAGGAACAGGTTAATTCGGTATAAGTGTTATATTCAATTAGCATGGTCCCACATGAAAGATAGAATATAGGGAGCTGATCCTATCAAGCCAGGCATCGTTTCTTATTTTAGGCTCAACTTCACAAACACGTAACGCTCCTTGTTTTGATTGATCGGTACCGGTCATCATAAGCTACATGTCTTAGATATGTTCTGTATCAAAATTTGTGAGATTTGGATACATTTACCCCATCCATATCAAGTGGATTAAAAATTAACGGTTTTTCGACATTTGATAAAATGCGATCGGTTGATGGTTATGTTAGACTTCTCCACTTCACGTGATTTTCATACATAGGGTTTCTAAATCATATATATCTCAATGGCTGTTACGGAATAAACGAAAAACACGAAAAATTGTGTATTTGAAAAGTTGGCCTCAAAATAAAAAATGACGCCTAGGCCCTGACCTCATAGGATGGCTTCATTTTGTGTGTGTTTGCGGGGGGGGGGGGGGGGAGGGGGGAGGGATCTTTATCACAGTATTGTTCACATATAAACATTCTAAACAAACAACATTAAACATTCACCAGAAATAGAATACGGCTCAAGTTATTCATATCCATTTTGTAACTGATGATGCCCATAAGTGGAAATTCCCCGGATTACAACATGTAGCAGATGAATATAAGCCCACTAGATTCCGGGAGATATGGAGCTGGAATAAATATGATGCATTGGGGGCATTCCTCGGCGCCTCGCCTTCGAGGTTGCACCTGATCTTTTGGGCGACCACATCGGAGTACGTTTTCTCTTCGGGTAACCGCCAGCCAATAGCTCATCTCTGAGCTATCCTATAGCTGAGATTTCTTAGCTCACTTAT
Source organism: Agapanthus africanus (assembly GCA_030015575.1). Taxonomy (NCBI): domain Eukaryota; kingdom Viridiplantae; phylum Streptophyta; class Magnoliopsida; order Asparagales; family Amaryllidaceae; genus Agapanthus; species Agapanthus africanus. The sequence continues at coordinate 105,746,762 of CM057338.1, read as the reverse complement.
GTCGGGACCCGGTTCTTGCTCACAGAACAAAGTGCTACGCCAAGTGTAATGCCAAGGAGATAGGGGCCACCTCTTGAATCCGTGGGGCCCACCTCTTAAATCCGTGGGACTCATATCATAATGTCATGCAGGGCCCATGATGTTTGTCTCTTGAATAGGTGAGAGTATGAATTCAAAAGGATGGGTTAATTCTATATAAGTATTATACAAATGAAATCAATTAGCATGATCCCACATGAAAGATAGAATATAGGGTGTTGATCCTGTCAAGCCAGGCCTCTTTTCTTATTTTAAGCTCAACTTCACAAACACGTAACTCATTTTGTCTTTACTGATCGATACCGGTCATCATAAGCTACATGTTTTAGATATGTTATGTATCAAAATTTGTGAGATTTGGATACATTTACCACATCCATATCAAGTGGATTAAAAATTAACGGTTTTTCGATATTCGATAAAATGCGATCGTTTGATGGTTATGTTAGACTTCTCCACTTCACGTGATTTTCATACATAGGTTTTCTAAATCATGTATATCTCAATGGCTGGTACGAAATTAGTGAAAACACGAAAAATTGTGTATTTGAAAAGTTGGCCTCAAAATAAAAAATGATGCATAGGCCCTGACCTCATAGGACGGCTCCGTTTTGTGTGTGTTGGTGGTGGTGGTGGGGGAAGGGGGGGAGGGGGAAGGAATCTTTATCACAGTAATGTTCACAGTATAAACATTCTAAACAAACAACATTAAACATTCACCAGAAATAGAATACAGCTCAAGTTAATCATATCCATTTGGTAACTGATGATACTCATAAGTGGGAATTCTCCGGATCACGACACGTAGCGGATGACATGTCGTCCATATAAGCCCACTAGATTCCTGGGGCTATAGAGCTGGAATAAATATGATGCATTGGGGATATTCCTCGACGCATCGCCTCCGAGATTGCACCTTACCTTTTAAAGACCACCCCGGAGTACGTTTCCTTCTCGGCTAATCGCCAGTCAATAGCTCGTCTCCGAGATATCCTATAGCTGAGATTTCTCAGTTCACTTGCTCGTTTTCGAGCTATCCTATAATCGAGGTTCCTCAGTGCCTATTATTTGGCCGGGAGCACGGAGCACGAACGCTTCCATAACGGCTCTGTGTGTCTCGCTACGATGAGATCTCCACCGCTAGCTCCACGTTCTGCATCCCACACTAACGTATCTCGTCATTAATAAGCGTATCTTTTCATTAATGGGCGTATCCGGCCATCAACACGTACGTGACGCAGGGGCATAACGGATGGCGAGAATCTCGGATCGGCTTGCTCCATGCGACCCCTACATAAACCCCTCTTTCAGACGACTTAGGTAACTGAACTGAATTTGAATCCAATATGCCGTTACTCTGCTTAATATTCTCCGGTGCTTACTTGATTGTTGGAGGGTCCTACGGTGGTTTCCCACCACGGGACTTCCTTTGCGGTTAACTTAGCGTCAACAACAACCCATTGAGATCCACATCCAACCTTCATCAGCAGTCTCAACCGTTCGACCCCGCTGGCTATAAAATCGACGGAGGACAACATCTGAGGAAGATTCTGGCCTCCATCAATAACCCTCTTCTTAAATCGATATATAGGAAGGGAATACTTAATCTTCACAAGTTTAATCCATTATTATTATGAAAACATTTGCATGTGCAAAAATACTCTCAAAGATGAAATTTGCCCAATAAAGAGATGTCACCATCGATGTCAGAAAATAAAATTGAACCAAAAAGAAAAATGAAAAAAATGTTGATGACGTAGAGTAATTAGAAGGCTAGAAGATTTCTAGTCTCTCCCTTTTTTGTTATCTCGAATCAAAAAGAAAGAAACAACATCCTCCATTTTTCAGTTCTTGAAATCAAATTACCACTCAGCAACAATCTATTATGTTTTTGATATGGCTCATGAACGGAAATTTTTCAGATTACGACACGTACCAGATGACGTGTCGTCCACGTAAACCCACTAGGCTCCTGATGGCTGCGGAGGTAGAATCAATGCGGTGCATTGGGGACTTTCCTCGGGGTCTCGTCTCCGAGCGTACATCCCCATTCCTCGGCCCCGAGCCATCCAGCAGCCGAACTTACACCCTCTTTGCTTGTCTCCGATTTGTTGCAGGGCTGAGCTTCCTTGGCCTCCCAGTTCGCCTCCAAGCCATCCATCGAGCTGAGCTTCCTCGGCTTCCCCGATCAACCGAGAGCGCGGAGCCCAAGCGTCCCCACAACGGCTCCGTGTATCTCGCCAAAGCGAGATATCCGCCACCCCACGTTCCGCGTCCCACGTTGGCACGCCCCTCCATTAATGAGCGTATCCCGCCATTGACGCAGGCGTAACGCAGGGGCAAAACTAACGGCGAGGATATCGCGCCGGCTCGCTCCATGTGACCGCTATATAAACCCCTCTTTCAGACGACTCAGGTAACTCGAACTCATTCTAATACGTCGCTACCCTGCTCTTATTCCACGGTGCTAACTTGATCGTCGGAAAGTCGTACGGTGGTTTCCCATCTCAGGACTTCCCTTGCAGGTAGCTCGGCGTTAACAACATCCGACAACCCATTGAGATCCACACAACAATTCTCATACCCAATCTCAACCGTTCAAAACCGCTCGCAGCCAGATCGACGGAGGACGACATCTGAGGGAGATTCCGACCTCCATCAGTTAGCGCCGTCTGTGGGAAAAGCTTAAAGTTTCTACACCCATAAAGTCGATCTTCCGCTCTCGATCCGATGGCAAGCGACAACCATGACGATCCCAGCACGAGCCGTCCCGCCCCCCATAACGGAGGCGGGAGCGGACTCACTCCCCCTCCTAATATCGTCAACGCCCTATCCGCTAGGATCGACAGGCTCACTGCGATGGTGGACTCGCTTGCCTGTGTCCAAGTGGCCAGCCACCAAGCCACAGCTCCCCTTTCCTGGGATGGCGACGTATGCATGCTGGAGGGAACACGCATTCGAGCACTTGACCTCAATCACGCTCATCCTGATGTAACGAATGCCGGCACGCCGATTCCGGTAGTTACAACCTGTATGCGGGGAATGATTCAATGACCCGATGGGCGCCAAACAGTTCGATGCCTCGATCTCAGGGGAGACCAGTCCATCGTTCCGACATCCGCTACGTTCTCTTACCCCCCTCCCCCCCGAGGAGGTGTCAGTTAGTTTGCCTGGTTCCAGACTCGATCGATGCCCCCACTCCCGTCGGGGCCGCACAAACGGCGAACGTCGGGACTACTCAAGAAGGGCCTCACCCGAGAATTTAAGAAATGTGTTAGTGTAACACAGAAGCCGCACTGTCGCGCAAGCCCGGAGCAGAGATGGCTGACGCTCTGAATATGGGGAGTCCTCGGGATACCACCAACGAATCGAGGCCTTCGAAAAGAAAATTGAGGACATACGACAGGACGACCACGCGGCCGGCGAAGGGGCGAAGTACTCTGCTAATTCACTCACGAGACCCTTCATAGAGCGGCTCCTCACCAAGCACGTCTCGTCCAGGAACAAGCCGCCCAAAGTGCCTCTATTTGACGGGAAGTCCGACCTGAAGGACCATTTGGATGCGTTCACAGCTTCCATGAGCTTCCAAGACAACTCGGATGCAGCTCAATACAGAGCCTTCCCTACCACCCTTATCGGAGCTAGTCGGGATTGGTTTCAGGGGCTTGCACCACGCTCCATCTCGACCTTTGACGAGCTATCTACCCAATTCCTCCATTATTTCGTCGGTAACCGACGACAGAAGAAGACGGTCGACTACCTATTCACAGTCAAGAGCGGAGACAAGGAATCCTTCAAAGGGTATGTCACTCGCTTCTACAATGCCCTCCTGGAGGTTCCCGAGCACCGCGACGAAAAAGTTATCACCGTGCTGAGGTCGGGTTTTAGGCACAAAGAGTGGCTCCGCTCTTTTGCATTGGCTCAACCTAAGACCATGGCTGAAGTGAAAGTATAGACCGAGCGAGAAATCTAATTCGAGTCAGAGGTGAACTCCAATCTTTCCAGAGGCAACCAAGCAGACCGGAAGAAGAGGGACAACGAAGAGAAAAAGAAAGTCGATCATCCAAAACCTTATTCCCCGAGCTTCCAGGAGTACACCCCTCTGAACATTTTCCAGAGCGAACTGTTGGAGGAAGCTAAGGGCGAGAGGTTCTTTAAGCTCCCGCCAGCTACCTAAAAGACGAGCAAGCGTCTTCATGGCCCGTACTGCGCCTATCATAGGCTGCAGGGTCACCCTACTGAAAGTTGCAAACAGCTCCCCGACTATATTGAAGAACTGATCCGCTCCGGTCACCTGGCGAAATACCTACGGGACAAGCGACAGACGGAGCGGGAGCAAAAAGATCAAACCCTCTCCGGGGAGTTCACAATCGGGCAAATCATGGTCATTTCGGCAGATCCAGCTCTAGGAAGTAGGGGAACCACCACCTCTTGCCAATCGAGGGCGTAAGCAATCCACCCCACAAGAAGTGCAGGAAGGATGACCCTATCATTTTCACCGATGAAGACCTTCACGGTATATCACTTTCTCACAATGACCCTCTTATGATAACAGCCCGAGTTCACCGTTACGGGGTCCAGAGAATATTGGTCGATTCAGGGAGCTCGGTGAATATCATGTTCTATGACTGTTCCAAGAGTATGGAGTTAGGTTTATCCGACCTTCAGCCAATCTCTCACGTCCTCTCTGGGTTCACCAACCATTTCGTCCCGGCCGAGGGATCGGTCACCCTCCTACTCAACATTGGGGAAGCGGGCAAGACGCGAACCATATCGATGAGCTTCCTAGTTGCTAAGGTCCCGTCGTCCTATAATATCCTCCTGAGATGCCCTACCTTAAATGCCATCCGGGCTCAGATCTCGACTTATCACCTTGCGCTCAAATTCCCTTTGGATAATGAGGGGATAGGCCGGGCCTATGGGGACCAGCAAACCGCCAGAATTTGCCTCGCCTCGACGTCCCCCGCCGGAGAGCAGGGCGACGATTTTGAAGACATGCATGATTTCCAGGGGTCTTTAGATACACGCGATGACCAAAAAGAATTTCGAGATGCCCCGGTGGAAGCGTTGACAGAAGTTCCCCTCATAGAGGGAGTCGACGGCCGAACAGTCCAGATCGGCTCTCTCTTGACAGGGGACACCCGTGAAGGCCTGATCCGGTTCCTCCGAGATAACTCGGACGTATTCGGTTGGATGCCAGCGGACATGCCCGGGATTAACCCTGAAGTGATCTCCCAATAGTTCGGGGTCGACCCGAAAGCCCATCCGATCCGACAAAAGAAGAGAAGTTTTGCATTGGTTAAATATAAGGCGATAGAAGACGAGGTGGATCGATTGCTTGCCGCTAACTTCATCAGAAACCTGGACTACTCGGATTGGCTGGTGAACGTGGTCATGGTCAAGAAGGCAAATGGGAAATGGCGTATGTGGGTCGATTTCACAGACTTAAATAAGGCTTGCCCCCAAAACAACTATCCATTTTCTCAGATAGACCAGCTAGTGGACAGCTCGGCCGGCCATGATTTACTGAGCTTCATGGACGTTTTCTCCGGTTACAATCAGATCTGGATGAACCCAGCCGACGAGGAGCTTACCGCCTTCACCACTGATCGAAGAGTCTACTGCTACAAAGTGATCCCCTTCGGACTCAAGAACGCTGGGGCCACGTATCAGCGGCTGGTCAACAAGCTGTGTCATGCCCCGCTTTCGAAAAGAGCGGTAACGACATGTGATAAGCCCGTGGCGTATTTATTCCGAGAAGGTCATTTCTTGAAACAAATACGCTAAGCGTATATAAGTAAATATAAAATGACAAGAAAAGATATGATAATGAAAATCCAACTTTATATATTTTCATTCCCAACTTTCACAAGTTTCAAACTGAATACATGATGTCTGAAAACAAAGATGAATAAAAGAAAGTGCCTAAACAGGTAATCTACAATAAGTAAAAGCTGAAAAGAAAGAACTAGTAGTCGGTCTGCTCCACAAGCTAAGAGTAATCCTCCTGACTCGGCTCGATCTCTAGATTATCTGACGAACATTCCAAGAAAATAAAGAAATGGGTGGAATGCCCGTCAGCGAACTTGCGCTCGGTAAGTCCCCAAGAAAGGTGGGATGTGAAAATATATAAATGAATATACAAGGTGACATATGATATAGTATGAATGGAAATAAAATTTGAATAAGTATAACATGGTAATGTTAATGACAACTATGTAAGTATGACAATATAGCATGAGCATAGTAAATAAGTATATCATGACCGTGGAGTGTAGGTATAATGAATATGAAATGAATGTAAGTATCCTAAAAGGTCTCTAAAAGGGTAAAAGTAACTAACGTGAGTTCAAGTGTAAATGTCAACCAATCTCAAGAGTATTATCGAACCCAAGGATATCGTCCAGGGGTAAGGAATCATGGGCCAAAACTAGCGGGACTTCAATTGTTATTGAAGTATTCCAAACCCAACAGGCTATCATCCAAGGGCTTGGAAACACGGGCCCTCATTCGTGAATTCGTGATTTGTACCGTTTCAGCCCGGTACCACAGCAACATGATTTGTATTAATGGGACTCATGAGATTCCGTTGGATTCATACTCAAACTACCCCAACACCCCATGTATATTAGTCTATGATTAATGTTACGTGTCTTGATCGAATTCATGAATACACAAGGTGATGTATGATATCAAGTTTTCAAGATTGAGTTCATGTAGTCATGTCAAGTGCAAGTCATGCCAATTGTATTCATAGTTCGAGTAAAATTGGTTCAAGTGTATATATTGGGTTTAAGTATTCATGATTGAGTTGTGTCAAGATCCAGTCAATTCTAACATGTAATGATTTAATCACAAGTCATATAAATAAAAATAAATAAGCAATTACAGAACATGATATGAGATAAGTATATAAGTAACGTCCAAAATAATGATGTAAATATGTGATATATATGACTAGTTAATCAACTCATTTGAAATCAGAATATAAACGAAAACGTATCCTTAAGTATTATGCACACGTGAGTTTCAGTCTCGTCTAGATACGACTACCGGTTTGGGAGATATATATGTTTTCATATCGTCGCGCAAAACAGATCAAAATCTGTTCAGCACTGTCACACATTTTTAAAACGCAGTTTGAACTACTTTCTATCGGGTTTCTGGTTACAAAAATTATTAGAAAATTGTAGGTCTTTTGGGTTACTTATCCAAAACACTAAGGTTCGCACGATTTGGATTTCTAAAGCTCTAGTTATGATCATTTTAATATCAGCATTTAAAACAGAAATTCAGATTTCTGGACAGCAACTATATATTGTATTGTAAAGTCTATATCGGGTTGTTTCATGCATTTCTAAGTAATATAGTATACAGAAAATTATAGTTCTATCAATTGTGCATCTACAAATCTAAAGTTTGTCACAAACAGATATCGGGAGTTCAAATTATGTTCTATTTAAAAACATTGTGCAAATCAGGACAGATTCTGTCCAGATCCGTCATTTAATATTATAACGCAGTTTTCTATATTTTACGTCGGTTTTCAGTAAAAATATAAAACTTAGAAAATCTAAATAATTCGATATAGATATCCAAAACTCCTGAGTTTGCTCAATTTGGATATCGTTAAATCAAGTTAAATGTTTAGGAAGTTGACCGATAAATGCAGTTTTATGTTTTTACGAATAATGAATAAAAATGATATAATTCCTAAACCGTTAAGCGATTCGATCTAAATATTTTTACAGCGTGTACACAAAAATATATTCTATCCAAGGTAAATTTCTTGAAATTTTTAGAAGTAAAAATTAATTTCTAAAAATTATTTTAAAGATAAATGTATTGATATGTATACTAAAATCGGCAAAAAGATTAATTAGTATTTTTATGCAAGTTTCTATTTTTCTTTTAATAAGCAAACCGATTTCATGAGACATTATAGATATATTGTGGTATGAAATTTATGTTCTCACAACTCGTAATAAATATTCATAGTCATGAACAAAAAATTGAAAACACTTTAATTTGAACAAGAGACAATAGGCTATTATTAAACCATATAACATCATATATATATATATATATATATATATATATATATATATATATATAGAGAGAGAGAGAGAGAGAGAGAGAGAGAGAGAGAGACTTATATATATGTATATGTTTATATTTATCTTCTTTTACGGATTACGATATGAAAAGAATAGCGGGTTTACGAGATATGACAGGAGGAGAATAAAGAGATGGAGGGAGGAAGAACGAAAGGACTTACAGGTTGTGTGAGTCGGTATAACATCTAGCTCACCGTTTAGATAAAATTTTCAACCGAGTCTTTAAAACTTGATAGAACCAGTGCTTCTCCAAACTCAAGGAAAAAGAGATTTTATTTTATTTTTAGAATTGATCAAAAGGAAATGGCTAAGGTGAGATGAAGAAGAGATGAAGAGAGAGAGATAGGAAATGATAGAAATCCGAGATGAAGAAAAGAAAGAAGAGTGACATATAAAAAAGTTTATAGCCACCATAATTCTAATAAATTATAGCTCATAACTATTTTTATTATTTTGGGAGTTAAAAAGAAGATGAAATGAAAGGTCTCATTTTTAGGTTATGAGAAAGATAAAAATTGATAAAAAATAATTGTAAGAAAGGGGATTTGAACATGTAACTTATAGAATAATAATGTAAGGACTTAACCAATGAGCTTCAAGATTGTTCGTGCACATATTTAGTTTGAATTGAATATGTGTTGTTTTTTGAAAAGAAAGTGGGATTTTGGGCTCATAGTTTTCTAAAAGAAAATGAAAACTGAGATTGGATTTGGGTTATGCGCTGGGTCAGATCTTGAGTTTAATTTGAAATAGGTTAGGATTTAGTTTAAAAAAATGAGTTTGGGAAAAATAGTTGGAATAATAAAATAATATATTTAATAGAAAACAAAATATACGGAAAAATACTAAGAATAAATAAATACAATGTTTTACTAAAGAAAGAAAATATGAAGATATAGTAATATTGGGGTCGTTACAAGCTGTTCAAACTGCGGATTGGGAGAAACATGGAAATCTACGTCGACGACATGCTCGTAAAATCCGCCTCGTCAGCCAGGCACACTAAGGACCTCGGCAAGACATTCAACGTCCTATGCAAGTATAAGACGAAGCTGAATCCAGCTAAATACGCATTCGGAGTCACCGGTGGGAAGTTCCTCATGTTCATGGTTACCCACCGAGAAATCAAAGCGAACCCAAAAAAAAATAGCGCCATCCTCAATATGGCAACGCCCAAGAGCAATGTCAACATCATGCGACTCATGGGGGGTGGCTGCACTGAGTCGCTTTATGTCCAGATCCAAAGAGAAGTTTCTCCCTTTCTTCAAGGCCCTAAGGAAAATTCCTAGGTTCGAATGGTTTGAGGAGTGTCAGAACGCTTTCGAACAACTCAAGGTGCACCTAGCAACCCCATCGCTTCTCACCCGACCAGTCGAGGGTGACGAGCTATTACTATATCTAGCCGTCTCTGACCAAGCTGTAGGCTCAGTGCTCGTCAGAGATGAAAGCATACAGAGACCGGCCAACTATGTGATCCATGTTTTCAACGACGTGGAAACAAGATACCCGGCCATACAGAAAATAGTCCTAGCGCTTGTCGTTGCCTCCAGAAAACTTCGACGCTGTTTCCAAGCGCACACGATCCTTGTCTTCACTGAGCGACCTTTAGGGTCTATCCTCGCCTCCCACGAATCATCAGGTCACCTGGAGAAATGGAGGTGGGATTTGTCTCAATTCGACATCAAATAACGCCCCAGACAAGCCATCAAAGCACAGTCTTAGCTGATTTTGTTGTCGAATGCACCTTTCCACTAAGAAGGAACGGCAGCGTGGGGCACCAAACCACGACCCTCGGTCGAGGAGGTGCCCAGCCGTATCCCGGACTGGGTACTCTACGTGGACGGATCCTCCACAGAGGAAAGGAGAGGTTCTGGCCTGATCATCCGCGACCCGGATGAGGCGGAAATGGAGTACTCTCTAAAGCTCGGTTTAGGGCATCGAACAACGTCGTAGAATATGAGGCTTTATTGGCAGGGCTATGAATCTCCTCTGGGTTAAGGCTGAAGACCATCAGGGTACGCAGTGACTCCACACTAGTCGTCGGCCAAGTAACCGGGCGTTTCAAGGCCCGAAAGCCACTTATGATAAAATACCTGGCCGAGGTAAAAAGGATTCGGAAAAATTTCGACGAAGTCCAAGTGGAGTAGATTCCCAGGAACTTGAACACCCAGGCCGACGCCTTGAGCAAGCTCACCTTCCTATTCGGCCGATCATAAAAGAAATATCTTCGAAGTCTTACCATGACCCAGCGTGGAAGATGGAGAGGTAACACTCCAAATCTACACAACTCAGGAAGAAGGCCAAGATTGGAGGAAGCCCCTCGTGGAATTCTTGAAGGGCGGTGTACTTCCGAAAGACCGGGGAGAGGTTTTCCGTCTTCGGGCAAAAGCACGCCATTTCATCTGGAGCAATGGAAACCTGTACAAGAAGTCATACACTCAGTGTCACGCCCCACTTCTCGGTGTACGGGGAAGGAGACGTGGCGGGCACGCGACGTATTTACTCAGAAATAAATACGTTAAGCGTAAATAAGTGTTCCCCTTCGAAAGACGCGGCGGAGACGCGATGTACGTCTTTCCTGAAATTCGGGGCAGATGCTAATTGGTGCTATCCGTCCACCTCTCCGAAGATTCCAAGTTGATTTATGGCACCATGTATCGAAGGTTTAAACGGATGCGACCGATGTAGCAGACTTCGTCAGATTCCCCCTCGTTTGAGGGGTTTTTGATTGTGGGGATGCTCTTCCCTGCAGACGCAAACCCCTGCAGCTAATTACGTTACCGCATCGCGGTAAAAACTTTCTCCTTCTCCAGATGGTCACTTCGTGTCGTAGGTGTTTGTTTTGTGTTAGGTTGCCCGTGGATTGTATACAGAGATTAAGTTATATTGTCGCCCGTAGGGCGTGGACTAGTCCAAATCCGTATCTTTCTTAGATTTGGGTTTGGGGGTTTGGGTTTAAGGATACGTTAGCCTCATTTGAGACTAAGATCAACTTAAATGTTTGTTAAGGATACGTTAGTCTAATTTTAGACTAAGATAACTTAACAGGATCGTTTAGATCCAACAAGAGAGCAATTGGGCTCTATTGTTTAGTTTAGTGACATTGCGGTCGATAATTAGTTTAGGGACATTACGGTCCAATGTTAGTTTAAAGACATCGCGGTCGAGATTAAGGACATCATAGTCCATGGGCTTAAGGACCCCACAGTCCGATGTTAGTTTTAAGACATCACGGTCGAGGTTAAGGACATCATAGTCCATGGATTTAGGGACCCTACAGTCCATTGTTAGTTTTAAGACATCACGGTCGAGCTTAAGGACATCATAGTCCATGGGTTTAGGGACCCCACAGTCCGATGTTAGTTTAAAGACATCGCGGTCGAGGTTAAGGATATCATAGTCCATGGGTGTAAGGACTCCACAGTCCATTGTTAGTTTTAAGAAATCACGGTCGAGGTTAAGGACATCATAGTCCATGGGTTTAGGGACCCCACAATCCGTTGTTAGTTTTAAGACATCACGGTCGAGATTAAGGACATCATAGTCCATGGGTTTAAGGACTCCACGGTCCATTGTTAGTGTGTGGTTTTTGGGACCCGTCACCTCTCTGATGACGTTGAAGGATTACAATGACGTGTATCAGAGGAGTAAAGAGATGTACTCTCGAACCGATGTGAATTGGTTGACAGAGCAGATGTGCTCAGTTCAATACAAGTTGAGGACTTATGGCCAGAATTGGGCTAAGTCCAGTTAAAAAATGTTTAACATTTTATTTTTGTTCTGGCCATTAGGCCTTTATTTGGGCTCTGCCCTTTTAATAATGCTAAGCATTGGTCTCTGACATTTTTTTGTCTTCATCAGAACAAGTTGTGTTCTGACAGTACGCCACGTGGCGTGCTAGGCGCTTTGCGCCAGTCAAAGAGCGCATTGCGCTTCTGTCAGGTAGCGCACACGAAGATGACATGTGTCGCGCTTAGCGCATTGCGCTAGTTTGTTAGCGCATTGCGCTTTTAGTTTATGAGCGCGTTGCGCTAGTCTGTTGGCGCACCAGTGAGTGACACGTGGCGCGCTTGGCGCTGAACGCCAACCCACGAGCGCAATGCTCTGTTTCAGAAGTGCAAAGCGCATGTAGTGTCTATGGTTAACACGTGGCGTGTTTGGCGCTGAGCGCAGGGCGCATCTGATCAGCTTTAAGATCAAAGAACAAATTTATATTCTTCAAAACAGGCTTTTTCCTCAAGATCCAAGAACAAAAGTTCTTGTTTTTTTTATAAAAAACCTTGCCTTTATAGATCAAAAGATCTGTGAATGAAGTAAAATACTTCTTTTTATTATTTTTGATTAGATCTTTGATCTTTTCTTTTTTTATTAAAGATCTTGGTCTTTTTCTTAGATCTCTGATCATTTTAGAAGATAGTTCTTCTTATTACGAGATAACTTCATCTCTATTATTCAAGAACATGGTTCTTTTTTTTACCTTGAAGATGAAGAAAAATCTTCTTCTTTCCAAGAGCTTTCTCTTCTTTTTCAGAGGATTTCTCTCTCTTTTTTCTGTATTTTCTGTATCTCTCCCTATCTTTCAGACTTGAAGTCTAGGGTCCTTTATATAGGGCCAATTGATTTGTCAAATCTGTTTTAAGAGATCTTTCTCTGATTGATTTGGAATATTTCCCACCGTTGGATTTTTGATCCTAAAGCTTCTGTTTTACAGAAGATAATCTTCTTGTTTTAATAAGATTGAAAAATCTTTCCATAATAGAATTTTAGTTCTAATTAATTAATAATTTATTATTAGTAGATCTTTTGATCTGACGGTGGGGGAATTTTTAATTCTAGTGCTAGCGCACCTACGTTCGGCACGTGGCGCACAGCACAGAGCGCAGCGCAACTGCGTTAGCGCACCCGTGTTTGACACGTGGCACGCAGCGTAGAGCGCAGCGCAACTGCGCTAGCATACCCGTGTTTGACACCTGTGTTTGACACGTGGTGCACAACGCAGAGCGCTGGATCTGAAGCGTTGCTTCAATTCAAATTTTGAATTTTAAAACAGAGTTTTTCTCTGATTGGGGGCGCGCTGTCTAGGGCGCAGCGCTCCTGGCGCTGGCGTGTCTGCTTTTGACACGTGGCGCGCAACACGCAGAATCTGAAGCGTTGCTTCAATTCAAATTTTGAATTTCAAAACAGAGCTTTACTCTGATTGGGGGAAACAAATGCCCCCCTACCGTTGCACTCACGTGGCGCACACGTGAGTGCAGCGGTAGCAACATCTGAGCCCTTGGATCAATTCAGAAGTTGAAGAGGCGGTTCAGTGCCTATAAATAGGACCTTTGGTCCTCAGATGATTATCATCTTTTCTCAAGAATTTTTATTCAGAGCCTTGCTTTTCTGTTCAAGAACTTTCGAGAGTTAGAACTCTACTAAACATAGGTAAAATTAAATTAATTTTAATAAATTAGGGTTTTTACCCATTAACAGAGCCTTGCTTTCCATAGATCCTTGATCTAAAGAAAACCACTTTAGAGTTTCATAAACAGAGCCTTGCTCTCAAGAATCCATAGATCTAAACATATCTTTTCTTGGGGTTTCTTATCCCATGTATCAGAGCTCTGCTCTTTTGATAATATGTAGATCTTTCGATCTCTTGATGAAGAACTCTTAAGAGTTTTTTCATGGATCTTGAAGATCCCAGAATTTTTAATTCTCAAGAATTAATTTTAATTTTACTTAATCTTTGATGGATTTTCCATCATCATTATAGAGCTAGGCTCTTTAAGGAATTTTATTCCTTCATGACCAGAGTTTGACAAGTGTCACTCTGTTACAGAGTTTTGCTCTCAAAGGGAGATTTTCTCCTTTTCCCGAGGGATTTCTCATTCAATGAGAATATTCCTTGAGGATTTCCTCATTAATTGACAGCCTCATCCAATGATGAGGCTGTTTTATTAATTGATGCATTGTCATCTGGATTTTGTGGGTCCACCCTTGGTCCCCTTTTCATTGCATTGCAGTGTGGTACAAATTTTAAAGTGCCGAGCGTCGGGATTTTAAAATTAAATTGTAATACTGATAATTAAATTCTGTTCTTTCTTGTAGGTGACATGTCTTCCGATCTTTCTTTCCCGTTTTTCCGTGCAGAGGGAGGATTCCTTGAGGTACCGGTGGACCGGGAGGTTCTCGCGCTCATTAGAGACTATGACCCGGAACACAAAAACCTTCACCTGTGGGGTAGGTGGTACGACCAGATTATCAAAGGTCGCCGAAGCTTCTCTTGTGCGACGCCATCGGATCCGATCTCATCGATTTCGTATGCAGATGCACCCCCGGTGAACTATGCCGTGGAGGTTATCAATTGGACTTTGGAGGGTCTTCTTCAACCTTCGATTGCTACCATACCCATGCAGTTGCCGGCAGCTTTGGATAGTTTGGGGCGACGCATATGCCAAGGCGAGTCACGCCTTTGGGGACAACCCTACAACATCGGGTTGACTCCCCGACCTTCGGCCGGGTATTTGCAGTGGGCCAGATACATTTTGTCAGCGAAGAAAACGCAACTGCTGAGGCTCGGTCTATATCCCGCGGTTTATGCTTCGCTGTTCCAATATTCTGCTCCTCCGACATGGTGGATTAAGGCGTTCTTGGAGCAATGGAACATCCCAACCCATACCTTTCTTCTACTGGACAGAGAAGTCTCTATTTCCTTAGAAGAATTTGCTGAGATTTCCAGTTTGCCGGTCAGGGGGGAGCACTATGAGGAGCTGCTTCCTCCGGACGAATACGTTTTCGCCACCAAGCCAGTGGTGATGGGCCTAACACCGGAGAACGCCATCCAGCACCAGTTTCCTGGTCTGATAAAGGTGCTGAATATGTACGAGAGCCTCTTTTTGGAATCCGGAGGCCGGGGGGTTAGTTTCGCAGACTTCATTGCCCAGTTTCTTCGACCAAAGATTCTATCGCAACGAGGTAAAAAATTTGCTAGGCTCGACGACCCCTTCGGCTTTAGTTTAGACTGTCGACCAGTATTGGAAGACGATCAGAAGGGCTTTTTTCTTCTTGATGCCGCAATCATTCCTCTATCAGAAATCGCCACTCCGGGCATTGACGAAGAGGCGTTCTTCCTCGGGTTTCTCGGGCTGTGGTTGTGCTGGTTCGCTCTTCCTATGCACCCTCGCTATATGAGGCCGTCCGTCTTCTACCCGGCGCATCGAATGGTTGCCAGGATAGAAGTGGCCATTGGGATTGCGGGGTTAGCCCACCTTTACCATGGTCTTAGCATGGCGGCGGATACAACTGAACCGGGGGTGCATGCCCCCAACTTCCCGATGCATTATTTTACTTCGTGGATGGAAATGCATGTGCTTGGGGTATTTGGCATTCATAAAAGACCCTCGTTTTTTGAGAAATGCAGATTCCTAAGAATTATGCGGCTGGTCGACACTTCTATCATGAATCCGTCTCAGCGGGAGGTTAGGGGGTTGCTTCTTCGTCCGCGCACGGTCGGAGCTGGTATGTCTTTTACGGACAAAGTCCTGATGATCGGCAAGGAAACTTCCAAGACGGTGCTGGCATTGTGCGACACTTTTAAGGACGGGGCCTCCGTGTTGAAAGCCCGGGAGATTCTACATCTATATTCCATCAGGCCGGGCTTCCTTGTATTCAGGCAAAATGATGCGGCGCTTTTTATGAGATATAATCTCCATCATTTTGCCCAGCAGCTGAGTTATAACCAGGGGGTTCCACTGGAGGCGTTCTTGGAGGAACCGGCTGCCACCAGAGAGGGAATACGGAGTGCACTGCACCACTTTATGCGCTTATATACGGGCTCCCACTTCTTTATTAGCGAGCCGAGTTGCATTCCGAGGGCCCTTAACGTATATGGGGCCTGGTATCAACACGCGATGGGTGCTGTCATCAGGGAAGAGAGGCGGCTGCTGCTCGATCGCAAGAGTGCACCCCCTGTCAGCGATCGCACCGTCCCTTTCAGGCGATGGATCACTGTGCCACCTCCGCTAAGAGAGGCCGCTGCAGTTGAGTCTCCATGTGTGCTAAGCCCCACGTGTGGATTGCCCCATGATTGTGTGGAGACGGTGGACATGCCATCGGTGCCCCGTGCTCCCGTGGAGACGGTAAATATACCCTCGCCCGAATCTGGCGTGGGCTCGGATATCGGGACTCACCGTCCCAAGGTGGCTACTAAGCGCAAGCTGGTGTTGGCTGCGACCGGAGCTCGCACACAGAAGAAATCGGTCCTCTCTCTTGATGCCGTACTCGGCCTAGAGCTTGAGGCTCCTTATAACGCGGGCATAAGTGAATATGGGACCAATGAGGGTTTCGTCATAGCGCCAGAAGACACTGATCTCGAGGCCGCTATCGCAGCTTCTGTGCTCTCTGCCACTCTTCAAACAGAAATAGCCGCCCTCGTGCAATCAAGTAAATGTTAGTCGCGTCTTGTTATTGCATTATAGCTTCCTTCTTATTATCATGTTTTGATAGACATTTCTCTTTTTGTAGCAGGCTTTATCACTGAAGAGATTCTGGCGACTTCCTTTAGGTCCTTCGAAGAGGAGGAGAGGAATCGCGCTCTATTGGGCATTGGTATGTCTCGGCTCATTGAGTCTTCATTCTCTTTTTTATGGACAATCTAACCCTTTCTTTATCTCATCGCAGGGACTACAATGCCGGTCCTGCAAGGTGATGCGGAGACTCTTCCCGGGCCAGCCACCGAAGTCCCGGCCTCTTCGGTATTACCGAAAGAGGCTTTTACTCAAACAACCAATGACGGAAGCCTTGACGGCTCCAGAGGTAACCCTGGGTGCGGATGATGACGCTCTGTTGAGGGAGGCTTCTAGAAGGTCTGCTTTGATAGCCCGGGAGGAAAGGAAGCGCCAGAGGCGTGCAGCAAGGGAGCGTAATGCTGCTCTAGCTGTGGGTGCGGGTTCGAGCGCCGCTGCCCCTGCTGCTACTCCTTCAGAGGAGTCTCCGGTCGCCTTGTCTACTGCTTATAGACGGGCGGCATGTGCGGCTCGGGAAGCGAACGGTAAATCAACTCCAGGTAATGTGCCATGAGGTTCCGTTGTCAAAGTTTTAAGCTATCAATTCTCATATACCTTATCTTGCAGGGCCGAGCCTTCCCGAAGAAACGGCGGCGACCGCTGAGCCTGAGGGAGCGGTGGAGGAGGTGGCTGCTATTCCCGAACCCGGGGCGGCGGTAGGCGATGTGGCCGCAATTGCTGGGCCCGAAGTAGTGGCTGACGAGACAGTCACGATTGCTATGCCCGAGATAGCCACCACTGCCGAGCCCGATGTGGCGACGGGTGAGACGACAACTACGGCCAAGTCTAAGGCAGCGGTGGATGAGACGGCTGCAATCGCTGAGCCCGAGGTGGCGGCGAGTGAAACGGGTATAATTGCTGGGCCCGAGATGGCCGCTCTTTCTCAAGAGTCGGGCACCGCTCCGATTATCGCTCTTCCCGCCTACGGTTCTCTGCCGTCTCCTGGCGTCGCGAGCGTAACGACGGCTCTCGTGGAGTCAGGGGACGAGGCGACGGGAGGTGAGACCACTCCAATGGAGGAGGGAGACGCCGTTGTTGTATCGAGTGACGCCCTAGTCACGGCTCCAACTGGCGACTCATCAGGTAGATTTTAAGTCACCGCCCTTCTTTTTATTCTGCAATCTCTTTTCGATTTTTCCTGACAGGGTTTATCTTGTTTCTAATGCAGGTGTGGCTAGTGCTGATGTTGCGCTACTCGAGACAGCGCCGTCAGCTACCGCCCTGACGGTGACCACCTCTCTACCTTCTCTCGCACCGTCGCAAATGCTGGAAGGTATGGATTTGTGACCCATCAGTCTTATCTCTCGGCTGTATAATTCATGTACTGACGTTGCGTTATCGCATTTTTACAGGAGTCCTTTTTGACCACCTGTACCAGGCACTGCATCCCCACTTCTCCTTCTCGTCGGAGGTTGCTTCATCCAGTGGCGCTGGTGAATACAGCTTTCAATTAATGCTCTTTCTTTTACCGACAATGAAATCATTTCTGATTCTTCTTTGCCTTGATTGCAGTACTACAGATTGAAGGAGGAGATGAGGGATCAGTTGCACCGCTGGTCCTCCCGGTTTTGCCACCTGTTGCAGCTGGTATAGTAAATCCCATTTTTCATGAATCTCTTATATTTCTTGATCCGTCATCTGATTGTGATTTGTTTTGCAGCGGTCGCTTCAACTTCGGCCTCTTTCGAATCTTGCATTATGATGCTGGCAGGCCCCTTCTCCAGGCATCCATCCTCAAAGGGTGCTGTGACGAGTCTGCGTATGCTGAGCGAACAGGTCGAGGAGCTTGACGCGGAGGCTCCTACATCTGTCGCAGATTTCACTGCTGAGGTCAATCCAATGCTGGCGACGCTTGTAAATTTCCATAATGAAGGCGTCGTCGAGTCTTGGGTTGATCACTGCAGGAAGATCGAGACCTGTCTGCATCAGCTTGAACTTATGCGTCTTGCCCATGAGACTCAGGCTTTGAACTCCCAGCGGGCCGCATGGGTCAAGCAGAGTGCGTCCTTCCTCCACCATTTTGAACAAGAAGCGACCTTGAGGCGGAAGGAATGCGAGGAGGCTTCCGCTGAGTCTGTCCAATTGCGTGCCCAGGTCGAAACGAACGCCGCACAACTGAGAGCTGTCTTTGATACCTTGCAGCGATGTATCTCGGACGGGCTTGTATTGAGACGGAAGCTCGACTCTATCGAGCGGGTTACGCAGAGTCGCGAAGCTGCCCAACGGGAAATTGATGAGAAGATTTCATCCTGCTTGCAACAAAGGACTCGAATCGAAGCGGAGCTGGCCGCGGAGGCTGATCATGAGAAGGCACTGAAAGAAGTGCGAGAGAAGCTTACGGACTTGTTGAAAACGCTTCCTTCTCAGTAGTTGCCTTTGTATCCATTATACACTTGTAATCTTTGAATAATTTGTATCCATTTTTTATTCTTTTATATGATGTATCTTGTATTCAATTGAGTTCATGAATAAAAGATACACGTTCTTCGTAATGTCTTGTGTCATCTCTCTGCTTTCTTCTTTCTTACTGTGTTGTTGGCCATGTGATTTTAGCAAGTGCGGTCTGTAGATAGTATATAACTGTCAATCTTGTGCTCTTTGTAAGGTAGTGATGGCTTAGAAAACAGGGTTAGGATCTGTCACCTAAGACTTTTCAACTTTATGAGCCGTGAGGGTCTCATAAAGAATTTTCTTCCTACCGGTCTAGAGGATCCCATAGGTGTAATTTCTCCTTAAGAATCGTGAGGATTCCTAAGTGTGTTTTCTCTTGAAAGTCGTAAGGATCTCACAAGAGAATTTACTCCCTTACGAGTTGTGAGGACGCGCAAGTGATGGATGAAGTTGTCCTTATCCGCATTTCATGGAGCTAAGGGTTGCTCTGGATGCTTCCCACGGGTTTACTGCCGTGTTCTGCGAGGACCAGGCTCCGCTCTGGACGTTTTCCAGGATACCGTAGTTTAAAGACATCGCGGTCGAGGTTAAGGACATCATAGTCCATGGATTTAAGGACTCCGCAATCCGATGTTAGTTTAAAGACATTACGGTCGAGGTTAAGGACATCATAGTCCGTGGATTTAAGGACTCCACAGTCCGTTGTTTAGTTTTAAGACATCACGGTCGAGGTTAAGGACATCATAGTCCATGGGTTTAAAGACCCCACAGTCCGATGTTAGTTTTAAGACATCACGGTCGAGGTTAAGGACATCATAGACCATGGGTTTAAGGACCTCACAGTCCAATGTTAGTTTTAAGACATCACGGTCGAGGTTAAGGACATCATAGTCCGTGAGTTTAAGGACCTCACAGTCCGATATTAGTTTTAAGACGTCACGGTCAAGGTTAAGGACATCATAGTCCGCGAGTTTAAGGACCTCACAGTCCGATGTTAGTTTTAAGATATCACGGTCGAGGTTAAGGACATCATAGTCCGTGAGTTTAAGGACCTCATAGTCCAATTTTTGCTCTGGATGTTCCCACGGGTTCACTGCCGTGTTCGGCGAGGACCAGACTCCACTCTGGATGCTTCACACGGGATCATTGCCGCGCTCTGCGAGGACCAGGATCCGCTTTGGACGTTTTCTACAGGGTCAGGAGTGACATAATCCGCGTTCCATGTAGCCAGGAATTTTGTTTTGGATGCTTCCCACGGGTTCACTACCGTGTTCGGCGAGGACCAGGCTCCGCTCTGGATGCTTCACACGGGGTCATTGCCGTGCTCTGCGAGGACCAGGATCCACTCTGAACGTTTCCCATGGGGTCAGGAGTGACATAATCCGCATTCCACGTAGCCAGGAATTTTGCTCTAGATGCTTCCCACGGGTTCACTGCCGTGTTCAGCGAGGACCAGACTCCGCTCTGGATGCTTCACATGGTGTCATTGCCGCACTCTGTGAAGACCAGGATCCGCTCTAGACGTTTCCCACGGGGTCAGGAGTGACATAATCCGCGTTCCACGTAGCCAGGAATTTTGCTCTGGATGCTTCCCACGGGTTCACTGCCATGTTCGGCGAGGACTAGGATCCACTCTGGATGCTTCACACGGGGTCATTGCCGCGCTCTGCGAGGACCAGGATCCGCTCTGGACGTTTTCCACGGGGTCAGGAGTGACAAAATCCGCGTTCCATGTAGCCAGGTATTTTGCTCTGGATGCTTCCCACGGGTTCACTGCCATGTTCAGCAAGGACCAGGCTCCGCTCTGGATGCTTCACACGGGGTCATTGCCGTGCTCTGCGAGGACCAGGATCCGCTCTGGACGTTTTCCACGGGGTCAGGAGTGACATAATCCGCGTTCCACGTGACCAGGAATTTTTCTCTGGATGCTTCCCATGGGTTCACTGCCGTGTTCGGCGAGGACCAGGCTCCGCTCTGGATGCTTCACACAGGGTCATTGTCGCGCTCTGCGAGGACCAGGATCTGCTCTGGACGTTTTTCACGGGGTCAGGTGTGACATAATCCGCGTTCCACGTGACCAGGAATTTTGCTCTGGATGCTTTCCACGGTTTCACTGCCGTGTTCGGCGAGGACCAGGCTCCGCTCCGGATGCTTTACATGGGGTCATTGCCGTGCTCTGCGAGGACCAGGATCCGCTCTGGACGTTTTCCACGGGGTCAGGATTGACATAATCCGTGTTCCACGTGACCGGGAAGGGTTGACTTTATCCGCATTTCACGGAGTCGGAGTTTGACTCTCGGTCATCTGTACACCGCCGAGTCATGGAACTGGGAGTTGCCGCTGTTCCGCTTTGCTTGATGTTGTGTCTGTTGTAATAAGACGAATGTTGAGATGATCTCTAGGCTGTCTATGAACCATTGAGATTTGGCCTCTCCTTCTGATGAAGCTTGGGGAGGACGGGTGTGATTCCCTCTTTATTTACGCCCCTGGATTGTATACAGGGATTGACATGATATCACCAGTAGGGCATAAATTTCATTCATTCATTTTTTTTATTTCTTTCCGCGATGCTCTATCATTTCAGCTTTTATATCGCAAAGATCGCGATTGCCCAATAATTTCGGCTATTTTTCGCGGTGCCCAATCATTTCGGCTATTTTTTTTATTTTTACTCGCTGCTTTTTATTGCGAGTTGCCCAATCATTTCGGCTATTTTGCATGCATATATTTTTACTTGCTGATTTTGTCTGCAAGTTGCCCCATCATTTCGGCTATTTCGTATGCATGTGTGGCTTGCTGGCTTTTCGCTGCAAGCTCAGAATTAGACACCGATTTCAGCATCAGGACCGCTACTACTGGGATATTGCCAGGAGCGAATCATCATTTGCCTCTGTCGATGTCGAACAAAGGTGGCTTAGTAAACAGGGTTAGGATCCTGTCGACTAAGGCTTTTGACTTCATGAGCCGTAAGGGTCTCATGAAGGTATTTCTCCTTACAAGTCGTGAGGATCTCGTAGGTGCGTTTTCTCCTTAGGAGTCGTGAGGACTCCTAAGTGTATGTTCTCCTATAAGTCGTAAGGATCTTACAAGAGGGTTTTCTCATTATAAATCGAGAGGACTTACAAGGGTTGTTCACCATATAGACATATCCCTAGTCACGGATGAGACTTCGTTAGGGAAATGTTTATTCGCACCCGTGGATTGTATACAAGGGCCAGCATTGGGCCGCTTGTAGGGTAGTATCGGAGGTTGTGGGGGCTGCTTAAGAACAGGTTCAGATCCTTGTAACTTAAGACTTTTGAATCTTATGAGCTGTGAGGGTCCCATAAGAGGGTTCTCCTTACGAGTCGTGAGGATCTCGCAAGTGTAATTTCTCCTTAGGAATCGTGTGGATCCCTAAGTGTGTTGCTCCCTTGTGAGTCGTAAGGATCTCACGCAGGTGGTTTCTCCTTACAAAGTCGAGAGGACCTTGCAAGTGTCTTTTAACGAGGTTGCGTCCTTTCGGGTTTTCACAAAACTCGCCGGTAGCCCTACTGTTTTACTCACGGAGCCCTTTCGGGTTTTCATCCGTGCCCTTTTCGCTTATGGACAAACCGTTTTCTTTTTCTTTTCTCTTTTCTTTTATTTTAACGAGACTGCGCCCTTTCGGGTTTTCACAAAACTTGCCGGTAGCCCTGCTGTTTTTACTCACGGAGCCCTTCCGGGTTTTCATCCGTGCCCATTTTGCTTATGGACATACCGTTTCCTTTTTTTTTTCTTTTTTTTTGTATCAGCTTTGAGATGTTGCAATCCACCGTAGTTTATCGACATCTCGGTCAGTTGCAAGTTTTAGGACATTGCGGTCCGTTGTTAGTTTAAGGACGTTTCGGTCCGTTGTTAGTTTAAGGACGTTTCGGTCAGTTGTTAGTTTAAGCACGTTTCGTTCCGTTGTTAGTTTAAGAACGTTTCGGTCCGTTGTTAAGGAAGCCGGCTACTACCTATAGAGTTTGGGCTTAGGAAGATAGCGAGCGGACATAGTCGTCGTCATCTGTCATTGACCTAGGCCGTGACTCGTCAGGCGTAGGATTTCTTCAGGAAGCGACCGTTTATTGGCCTGAAAGGTCTTTCACCATGCATGTCCATGAGTAGATAGGCCCCACCCCGGTAGACCTTGTCTATAATATACGGGCCTTCATAATTCGGCTCGAATTTCCCTCGTTTAGCACGATTGGGGATCATAGGTCTTTTGACCACTAGCACGAGTTCACCTTGGCGGAATGTTCTCGGCCTGGTCACTCTTTCGTATGAGCGCGTCATCTTCACTTTATAAGCCTCCAGATTTTGTTGCGCCATGAGCCGGGTTTCATCAAGGGCATCGAGCTCCTCAAGCCGAAGGTGAGCGTTCTCTTCGTCCGTTAGCTCGTATTGAACTGCCACTCGTAGAGAGGGTAGCTCTATCTCGAGGGGGAGTACCGCCTCTGTACCGAATACTAATGCGTACGGCGTTGTATTCGTGGCCGTTTTGAACGTAGTCCGATATGCCCAGAGAGCTTCATGCAGCCTCTCGTGCCAGTCTTTCTTATTTTGGGACACCGTCTTTTTCACGATCTTCATCATGGTCTTGTTGAAAGCCTCAGCTAGACCGTTAGCTCGGGGATTATAAACCGAGGAGTATCTCCAGTCTATGTTGTGTTGTTGTGCGAAGCGGCTGATTTTGTGGCTTCTGTAGGCTGGCCCATTATCGAAGATGATTCGTCTCGGAGTGCCAAACCGATAAATGACGTGTATCTTGAAGAAATGGAGGATATTCTCCGTCTTCACTTCCCTCAGCGGTACTGCTTCTGCCCATTTAGAGAAGTAATCAGTTGTCGCCAAAATGAATCGATGTCCTCTGGACGATGCTGGTTCGATGGGGCCGATTACGTCAGTTCCCTACATTTCGAATGGCCAGCTGGCCACTGTCGGATGTAATGGATTTGGATGCTGGTGGATAAAGCCCCCATGGATCTGGCACGAGTGGCATTGCTTTGCATACTCGAGGCAGTCCTGGATCATCGTGGGCCAATAATAACCCATCCGTTTGATTTTCAGTTTCATCTTTGGCCCGGCTTGGTGAGAACCGCAGAGCCCATCGTGTGTTTCTTGGACACTCTTTTTGCTTCTTCAGGTCCTAGGCATCTTAGCCACAAAGAATCAAATGACCTCTTATACAGAGTATCATTGACGAAGGCAAAAGATAGAGCTCGTTTCATAAGCTGATGTCTTGAGGACGCATCTTCGGGCGTTCGACGGGATTTGAAGTAGTCTATAAAGACTTCTCTCTAATTCTCAACAGTTTCTTGGTCTTTTATTTGTAGGGCCGTTTGCTTGATCGCCCCCTTTTCCTTGGACGACTCCGGAGATATTTCTGCTGGTGCAAGAACCCAACGGCTTTGTACCATGATTCTTACGTCATCGAAGTTCTCATCGGCCAATTCTTTAGCAAGCTTGGCTAATGCATCCACTTTGCTATTTTCCGCACGCGGTATGCCTTCCAAGGTATAAGAATGTATTTGAGTCAGCAGCTGCTGTACTCTCTCGCCGTACTTCACCAGTTCCGGTTTGCACGTTTGATAGTCGCCGTTTACTTGACTGACGACCAGCTGTGAGTCTCCGTATATGAGAAGGTTTTTAATTCTTATGTCGATAGCGATCTCGAGACTTGCTATCAAAGCTTCATACTCGGCTTCATTGTTTGTCCTCGGCTCTGTTAAAGAGAAAGCGAAGCGCATTACCCCTCCTTGTAGAGTTACGAAGATGAGGCCTACCCCTGATTTGATTATGGGCGTGTTTTGTTTACGCTTCTTCATGGAGGATGCTCCATTGAAGTAAAGCTCCCACCGGGTATCACCCCCATCGATCGTGTCAAATGCATATTCGTCTGGCAGTTCACAATTCAAAAGAGAATCGGCAGGTATCGGATGCTCAGCGAGGAAGTCGGCGATGGCCTGGCTTTTCACTGCCTTAAGAGGCTGATAAGTTATTAAGAACTCCATCAAGAGCAAGGCCTATTTAGCGAGCCGTCCCGTCAATATGGCCTTTGACATCAAATACTTGAGGGGATCCACCTTTAATATAAGACGGACTTCATGCGCCAATGCATAATGCCTGAGCTTTGTTATCGCGAAGATTAATGCCAGGCAGTGTTTTTCGATGGGGGAGTAATTGCTTTCTGCCCCCAGTAGAACTTGACTTAAATAGTAGAGGGCTCTCTCCTTCCCTTGGTCATTCTCTTGTGCCCATAATGTGCCTAAGGAACCTTCAAGGGCGGTCGTATAAAGAATGAGAGGCTTTCCCTTGACCAGAGCGGCCAGTACTGGCGGATTCTGCAGGTATTGCTTGATTTCGTCCAGTGCGCTTTGGCATTTGTGATCCCAGACGAAAGGGGTTCTCTTCTTCATCAGGTGGCTGTAAGGACTGCACTTGCCCGAAAGATTGGCTATAAATCGCCGGATATATGCGAGCTTCCCTTGGAGAGACCGCAATTGCTTGAGAGTCCTTGGCGGAGGCATTTCCATGATCGCCTTGATCTTCGATGGATCTATTTCGATACCTCGGTGTCGTACGATGAATCCTAGGAACTTGCCTGAGGAAACTCCGAACGCGCATTTGAGAGGGTTCATCTTCAAGTTGTATTGCCGAAGGCGTTGAAACACGAACTTCAGATGCTCTAGATGTTCCTCGTATGATTTGCTTTTCACCATGAGGTCATCGATATAGCATTTCGACTTCATGTATCAGGTCATCGAAGATCTTCGTCATAGCCCTCTGATAGGTGGCACCGGCGTTCTTTAGACCGAAGGGCATCACCTTGTAGCAGAATATACCCAGAGGGGTCCGGAAAGTGGTGTGCTTCTGGTCTTCGGGGTGCATCTTTATCTGATTGTATCCTGATGAGCCGTCCATGAAGGAGAAAACCTCATGAGTGGACGTATTGTCTATCATCAGCTCGGTGACCGGTACCGGGAAGTCGTCTTTCGGGCAGGCTTTATTGAGATCCCGAAAATCCACACATATGCGTAGTGTCCTATTTTTCTTCATCACTGGGACAATGTTAGCGATCCAGTCAGGGTACTGGACCTCTTGGATGAAGCCAGAGTCGATCAGCTTCTTGACCTCGGCATTGATGCTCATCTCGAGCTCGAACCGCATTCTTCTTGGCGCTTGTTTGATCGGCTTGACGTCTGGAGATATCGCCAATTTGTGCACAGTGATCTCTGGGTCTAGTCCTGGCATCTCGAAATAGTTCTACGCGAAGCAATCCTTATGCTGCATAAGCACGTCTTTTAGTGTAGCTACTCTTTCTTTAGATAGCAACTCACTGACGAATTTCAGCCGCGGATCACTCGTCGTCCCCAAATCAATTTTCTTGAGATCATCTGCAGTAGTATGTATTCCATCTTCCAGCTCTTTCGGCGCCGGTGGAAACTCCGAGATCACCTCGTCGTCGTTGTTTTTGAAGCACCATGGGAGGTCATCCATATCCTCGGGCTCTTCTTCTGATAGCGTTATCATGTGACAGGTATGAGCTCGCTTCCAAGACCGGTGTTGATCTGGTTCTACCCTTGTAGATTTGGGTTCATGCTTCTGTGGCGGGGTTACCTTCCAGCTGCTAGATAGAGCGAACTTGCCAAGCTGATATTGGTCTTCGACCCAGTTCTTAAAGGTGAAGCAGTCCTCAAGAGAATGTCCTATTGCTCGGTGATAAGAGCAATAGTCTGGGTGAGAGATCTCGTTTCCTTGCTCGGGGTGCTTGGACTCCGGGAGTGTAATTATTTGATGTTTTATAGAAAGATCAAGTATCTTCTTTGTCTTGTCCTGGGCAAAAGAGTACGCTCGACCCATCTTCTTTATAAGAGATGAGTTCTGGTTGCTCGGTTCTTGATCGCGTGGCTTCCTGATCCCGCTTTGTCGCTGTCGAACGCCTTTCTCGTTTTTTGGTTTATTTCTGCCTCTGCGTCGGGCCTTTCATACAACGGGTTGACAGGGAGGACCATTTTCATCTTTTGCAGCCTATTAAAGAAGGCGTTGCGTCCTGCCTTTCTCATAGATGGCCATTTCGCGATTGTGGTCATCTTGAACCTTTTGACTCGCTTCCCTTATAAGCTTGTTCATTTGTTCTTCAAACGACGGACTAGGCATTTTTAAGTCGGGAGCTCTTTCTAATTCAGGGTTAGCATTTTCCCAAAAAGCATCTCCTTCTTCATCAAAGTCATGTATGACGTAGCAGTCGCGGAGTAACTCCCGTTTCTTGGATTGAACATATCCAAGCCTGATCGTTTCCATTTTCTCGTTGGGCAACTTTCGCTGAGTTCCAGGGACGTTCCAGATCCTGTTATAGAACCGTGCTTGCCGAGCAGTTTGTTTAAGGGGTACACCTTGGTGTCTCAAGAGTCTCCTTAGTCCGTCTGTGTAATATCTGGGCAAACGGATCGGCTGGAGCCTGTCGAGTGTGGAATCCGCGCCGTGCCAGATTTCTTTCTCCACTTTAGTTTCCCCTGATCGGTAGAATAGGATTGCCTTTTCACCTTCTCGCCTGGGAGGGACATAGAACGTCTGCAGCTCTTCCACACTGTAGGTATTAAGCGCGTCTAGTTCTTTATGATGCTTGGGCGGAACCATGGCAACTTGCAAACTTTGCTCTTCATCAGCGAATGTTTGTATTGAAGGCCGAGTGGAGAATATAGCATGGACCTTATCTTCCGAGTCGCTGCCAAAGATCAACATAGGAGCGGACAGTCCTAGTTTGTCGCACTGGGGTGGACCTGGGTATACTATCTCTTCTTCCTCCTCGGTATCACTCCCGAAGACCGGAATGGTAGGGATAGCTTTGTTCTCCGGTTTATGACATCTCTCCTGTCCTCGAAATCTGGCAAGAAGTATTTTGCATCTTCGTATTTTCGGACTTTGTTTACGGAGAATGGGTTTAACTCTCCTGTTACAGTATACTCGAGACCATCCTTGAAATACTTCACACACTGATGTTGTGTAGAAGGGATGATGTTGTACTCGTGTAACCAAGGCCGGCCGAGTAAAGCATTATAGCAGGTCTTGGCATCAATGACGTGAAATTTAATATCCGTGACGAGTAGTCCGAAGCGCAGCGTCAGTATCACAGACCCAAGGGTCCGTGATGACTGGGAATCGAAGCCGGAGATGGTGATTTTATCACGAGCGAGGTGCTGAACGCTCATGCAGATTTCCTTCAACACTCGCACGTTGAGAAGATTGACGAAAGACCCATTGTCGACCAGGATTTTGTCTATCTTGATATCGTGACAATATCCGGAGACATATAGGGGACAGTTGTGCTCGCACGTCCCAAGGAGGAGATCTTCATCGTCGAAAGTAATATCGGCTGTGTGTACTTCTTCCAGCTCATCCTTCATCTTTTTTTCGGCGAGAAAAGCTTAGAATTGCTCTGGCTCTTGTAGCGCCTTGATCTATGAGTCCCTTGCTTGTTTTTATAGTAAAAGAGCGTCGAGAATGCCGAGCTACGAGGGTAACTTTCTCAAATGTGCCAGAATGTTGTAGTCTACCTTACTTTTCTTTGGCGGGTCCTTGGCAGTCAGCTCTTTTATGACTTGGTCATCTAAGGCGATATCCTCAGAGACCTTTTCTTTTCCCTTATCTTTTCTATTTGTGGGTCTGAGATTCTTTTCTGGAAGTGTACGATTGCGCAGCTGGATATTTTCGCAAGTCTTCGACTCTTCCTCTTTCACCGAGGTGGATTCTTTAAAAAGAGGGTCAAGAGTCATTTCCTCGTCAGAGTCACTTCCGAAGGTGAGCACTTGCGATCCCCCGGCGTTAACCGTACGACAGTTATCGGTAGTTCTTTTATGATCCTCTGTCTTACTTCTTCGATCCCGACGAGTTTTGCGTTTCATCTGCTTAAAATGTTGCCGGTGAGCAGCATACCCCTGCCACCATCTTTTAAAAGCGTTGTACTCTTCGGTAGGGTGCGCAATCTTTCGATGATATAAGCAGTAGCTAGGATGCATCTCGGTTTCACCAAGAGTACTTCCTTCGGAGGGTGGTAGCTTCATACCCATTGATATGGCTTTCGCAAACTTTTTCCTCAACTTGAACTTGTTTTTATCTACGACAGATGTCCTTTGATTTGGCAGGAGTATTGCAACCCTTTCGTCCAGTCTCCGGTGTTTGGCCTTTTCAAATATGGCCATCTCACGCTCCAGATCAGCTTTACTTTTCAGAAGAGCTTCGTTCAGGAATGCGTCTATCATTTCTTCTGATGGCCCTGGAAGTTCCGGTTCAGGACCTACCCCCAGTCTCTTGGTGCAAGGAGCCTCTTCATCATCTATTAATGAGTGAGAGATCACATGACAACTTGCTACGTAATCCTCAGATCCATCTGGTGAGTCTTTTCCATCCTCTCCGTCTTCAAGGACGTGGCCGAGGCATTCTTGCAGCGTGATCGAGGTCCGCGCCTTCTGGTTATACTCTTCCAGCGCGTCGATCTGTTTCTGTAGGTTCGTGCGCTTATAGTTAGGCTTCATGGGCTTTCTGGATTTCTTCTTCTTTTTCGAAGATTTCGACGGCTGGGTGTGGGAGCTTTGGCTATCGCCACTGATCTTTAGAGTTGGGCACGGTTTCAGCATCCCTTCGATGATCTGGGGTTCTAACGGATTCTTCCACCTGATTGCTGGGCATGTCTGGAGATTATTCAGCATTCTTTTGGTCTTGGCCGAAAGAACCACTTCCCATGGAGCTTCCTCAACAAAAGAGCACGTTGCCCCCGGTGTGTCCGTCTTCTTGGGAGTGTGCGGTTGTGGTGGGTTTACTTTCCACTTCTCAGACAGCGCAAACTTACCTTGTAGGTACTGATCCTCGATCCATCCCTTAAAGACAAAGTAATCTTCGATTGGATGGCTTACCGTTTGGTGGTAAGGGCAATAATTGGGATTATGCACTTTGCCGGGTTGCAACGGTCGCTTTGGATTCGGCAAATTGATAAGTCCGTTGCACATTGCTAGTTCGAACAACCTCTTCGTTTTGTTCCGTGGGAATGAGTAAGGGCGCTTCATTTTCTCATTATAATAGCTCCGTCTCTTTTCTAATTGATCCGTTAATCTTGGAGCACTAGGCTGCTGTTGGGTGTTTGCAACGAGGGTCGCCTTCCCTTTACCCTTTTCGTTCCGCGGCTCCGGCTTCGGAGGAGACGGTCTATGACCCATCCGATCCATCTGGGCTAGCTTGTCGATTAAAGCTTGGAATGTAGTTGGTTTGAAGAACATTATGAACTGTGAAATGGTTGCATGAGGGTCTAGGGTGCCCACGAACATGCCCACTGCTGGTGCTTTTTCGATGCGCTGTTCGCACTTCGACCACAGATTCCTCCATCGGATTGCGTACTGAACCCACGTTTCGCCCGGCTTCACCCTGGCATTGATTAATGCCGTTATTGGGGTACGTTCACTAGCGGTTGAGAATCTCTGGGTGAACAACAACACCATTCGAAGGCTGTCTCCGATAAGCTGTCGATGAATTGGTGGAGCAAAAGTTTATCATCGCCACCAGTATTGCCACAGAGGGCCCTGAACTGAGCAACATGTTGATAGGGATTGCCTGTCCCCTTGTACACATAGAATTTCGGGATCGTATATCCTGGCGGGTACTTTATCTGATTATACCAGCCTGGATACGGTCGCCCAGTTTTGACGACTTGGCCGGCCGCTTCATTTGCCTGGTGAACTCTTATCTGCTGAGCAATATAGTCATCCAGGGCACCTTCAGAGATTGTCTCCTCCTTGGCTGTTGACAGAGCCGGCAGAGGATTCGATGTTTCTCCTCTGTCATCTTCAATTATTACTGGAGGATCTTCGGCTGGGGGATCCGGCTGGATCATCATGCCCACCATGTCTTGGAAGAGAAGTGCCGTTCGCTTTATGTTAACCGCTTGCTCCGCGGCTTCTTTGTCCTTCTTTTTGAGGACTCTGCGAAGGAAGTCAGGATCAGTTTCTTGTTCGTGACGCTGTTCTGATGATGCCTCCGGGCTTTCTTTTCGCCCGGTGAGTGCGGCCATCGCAGTCAGCATCTCCTGAAGTTTCTGCTGCTGCTGTTCCTGAGCTCTCGTGATGGATTGGGTGAGTGGTCAGTGGCCCATAGAAGCGCGGCTATCCTCTTTCCCGGATGCCATGTAGACGGTATGCACCACCATACCCCAAGACTTAGGGCTTTTGGACTCAGTGCCTTTGACATTTGTCGCAGGCATGGGTATTTTCTCCGGCCTTCTTCTCTTATGAGCGGTCGAAGTTGAGGGGGACGTTGCAATGGGCACCTAAGTAGCCGTCGCCTTTTGTGGCTTAATAGGACGGTTTTCTTCCTGTCGGACCTTCAGCTTCTTCTGCCGGCGGGGATAGTCTTGATCAACCACCGACTCTCGGACTTGTCGCTAGATTTTGTAAACTTTAGAAGACAGCCGTTGAGGAGACTGCTCCGGCTTTATTTCTGTGACGACCTCCACTGGTGGCGGAGATCTTTTCAGTACGGCGGTAGGCGAGTTCCGGCGCAGCTTATTCAGCAGCTCAAAGCTGTTCCCGGTTGGAACAACAGCATTAACTTCCACCATTGGAGCTGGTGGAGTTAGCCCAGAGGGGGAGTTTCCCCCGACCTTCCTTACTCGGCGCCGGTGGTGACGTCGAGCGTGTCGAGCTATTGGGTCTGGTTCGGCGATGGGGATGGCTTTGTCTTTCCCGCTGTTCAGATGAGGCGCCGCTGGTGCCAGCCTCTTGAAGACCGACGTTTTTTGAGTAGCGGTATCCAATCTATCAAAGACAGACCTTCGAGCAGGAACGAGAGCCGGAATAGTCAATCTCGTAAAGACCGACTCTTTGGCAGGAGAAGCCGCCTTGACAACTTCAGGAGCAGAAATGGCTATCTTCTTTGGGATGGCTACTTCAGATGTCATGGGCTTCTTGGCAGGCCCATCGGAGTTCAGGCTTAGTCCGGCGAAGACCGAGGAGTTGGAGCTGGACGATCCGTTGAGAGGGGCCGTGGTAGTAGCAAGTCAATTAAAGACCGACTTCTTGGGAGCTTCTGGTGCTGGCATAGGAGCGCTGAAGCTCGTTGGCGGGAGCATGGTCCCGAAAAACAATCCTGTGGTGGCTTGGGTGACCTGTTCCACCGGCATCGTGAACAGGGAAGCCGCTTGGGGCCCGTAAGCTATGCCCCCAGTTGAGGCAGAACGTGGGTTGCAGTTGCATGTGGAACACTTCGAGCAGGTGAACGCCATTGATCTTTGCTTTCTTCACCAAGTAAAACGTCAAATCTCAGTATCTCGAACCCAAGGGCAACCATTAGTAAACCGCGATTCGTTCGCGAACACGACACACGAAGTGTGGAGTGGAAAGAGGGAAAGGTCCCACCGGGCGTGCCAAAATCTGTTCCCCTCCGAAAGACGCGGCGGAGACGCGATGTACGTCTTGCCTGAAATTTGGGACAGATGCTAATTGGTGCTATTCGTCCACCTCTCCGAAGATGCGAAGTTGATTTATGGCACCATGTATCGAAGGCTTAAACGGATGCGACCGATGTAGCAGACTTCGTCTGATTCCCCCTCGTTTGAGGGTTTTTTTTTATTGTGGGGACGCTCTTCCCTGCAGGCGCAAGCTCCTACAGTTAATTACGCTACCGCATCGCGGTAACAACTTTCTCCTTCTCCAGATGGTCACTTCGTGTCGTAGGTGTTTGTTTTGTGTTTGGTTGCCCGTGGATTGTATACGGAGACTAAGTTATGTTGTCACCCGTAGGGCGTGGATTAGTCCAAATCCGTATCTTTGTTAGATTTGGGTTTGAGGGTTTGGGTTTAAGGATACGTTAGCCTCATTTGAGACTAAGATCAACTTAAACGTTTGTTAAGGATACGTTAGTCTAATTTAGACTATGATCAACTTAACAGGATCGTTTAGATCCAACAAGAGAGCAATTGGGCTCTATTGTTTAGTTTAGTGACATTGCAGTCGATAATTAGTTTAGGGACATTACGATCCAATGTTAGTTTAAAGACATCGCGGTCGAGATTAAGGACATCATAGTCTATGGGCTTAAGGACCCCACAGTCCGATGTTAGTTTTAAGACATCACGGTCGAGGTTAAGGACATCATAGTCCATGGGTTTAGGGACCCCACAGTCCATTGTTAGTTTTAAGACATCACGGTCGAGGTTAAGGACATCATATTCCATGGGTTTAGGACCCCATAATCCGATATTAGTTTAAGGACATCGCGGTCGAGGTTAAGGACATCATAGTCCATGGGTTTAAGGACTCTACAGTCCATTGTTAGTTTTAAGACATCACGGTCGAGATTAAGGACATCATAGTCCATGGGTTTAAGGACTCCACAGTCCATTGTTAATTTAAAGACATCACAGTCGAGGTTAAGGACATCATAGTCCATGGGTTTAGGGACCCCACAATCCGTTGTTAGTTTTAAGACATCACGGTCGAGGTTAAGGACATCATAGTCCATGGGTTTAAGGACTTTACAGTCCATTGTTAGTGTGTGGTTATTGGGACCCGTCACCTCTCTAACGACATTGAAGGATTACAATGACAGGTATCAGAGGAGTAAAGAGATGTACCCTCGAACCGATGTGAATTGGTTGACAGAGCAGATGTACTCAGTTCAATACAAGTTGAGGACTTATGGCCAGAATTGGGCTAAGTCCAGTTAAAAAATGTTTAACATTTTATTTTTGTTCTGGCCATTAGGCCTTTATTTGGGCTCTGCCCTTTTAATAATGCTAAGCATTGGTCTCTGACATTTTTTGTCTTCATTAGAACAAGTTGTGTTCTGACAGTGCGCCACGTGGTGCGCCAGGCGCTTTGCACCAGTCAAAGAGCACATTGCGCTTCTGTCAGGTAGCGCACACGAAGATGACACGTGTCGCGCTAGTTTGTTGGCGCATTGCGCTTTTAATTTATGAGCGCGTTGCGCTAGTCATTTGGCGCACCAGTGAGTGACACGTGGCGCGCTTGGTGCTGAGCGCCAACCCATGAGCACAATGCTCTGTTTCAGAAGTGCAAAGCGCAAGTAGTGTTTTTGGTTGACACATGGCATGTTTTGGCGCTGAGCGCAGGGCGCATCTGATTAGCTTTAAGATCAAAGAACAAATTTATGTTCTTCAAAACAGGCTTTTTTCCTCAAGATCCAAGAACAAATGTTCTTGTTTTTTTTATAAAAGACCTTGCCTTTATAGATCGAAAGATCTGTGAATGAAGTAAAATACTTCTTTTTATTATTTTATGATTAGATCTTTGATCTTTTCTTTTTTATTAAAGACCTTAGTCATTTTCTTAGATCTCTGATCTTTTTAGAAGATGGTTATTCTTTTTACGAGATGGCTTCATCTCTATTATTCAAGAACATGGTTTTTTTTTTTACCTTGAAGATGAAGAAAAATCTTCTTCTTTCCAAGATCTTTCTCTTCTTTTTTAGAGGGTTTTTCTCTCTTTTTTTCTGTATTTTCTGTATCTCTCCCTATCTTTCAGACTTGAAGTCTACGGTCCTTTATATCGGGCCAATTGATTTGTTAAATCAGTTTTAAGAGATTTTTCTCTGATTGATTTGGAATATTTCCCACCGTTGGATCTTTGATCCTAAGGGTTCTATTTTACAGAAGATAATCTTCTTATTTTAATAAGATTGAAAAATCTTTCCATAACAGAATTTTAGTTCTGATTAATTAATAATTTATTATTAGTAGATCTTTTGATCTGACAGTAAGGGAATTTTTAATTCTAGCGCTGGCGCACCTTGCGCTAGCGCACCTACGTTCGGCACGTGGCGCGCAGCGCAACTGCGCTAGCGCACCCGTGTTTGACACATGGCATGCAGCGCAGAGCGCAGTGCAACTGCGCTAGCGCACCCGTGTTTGACACGTGGTGCACAGTGCAGAGCGCTGGATCTGAAGCGTTGCTTCAATTCAAATTTTGAATTTTAAAACAGAGCTTTGCTCTGATTGGGGGCGCGCTGCCTAGGGCGCAGCACTCCTGACGCTGGCGTGTCTGCTTTTGACACGTGGCGCGCAGCGCGCAGAATCTGAAGCGTTGCTTCAATTCAAATTTTGAATTTCAAAACAGAGCTTTGCTCTGATTGGGGGAAACAATAAGCAATATATGAAAAGCACAAGAAATGACAAGAGATATAATATAAACAACAACTTTTATTAACTTTCATCTTTACAATATAGCTTTTTTGAAAAGGAAATGTACAATGATAAAAGCAATGCCTAAATAGTGGCATACAAACTGGAAAGTAAGTACAAGTAAACTAGTAGTCTGGCTATGCTTCAATCTGCTCCAAGTACTCCTGGCTGGGCTCGGTCTTCTGAAGGTCCGGTCCTCCTGACGAACATTCCAAGGAAGGAAATAGACAGGAGTGTCGTCTGCAAACTAGCACCCGGTAAGTCCCAAAAGAGAGAAAAGAATAGAACAAGTAATGTGAAAGGAAACTGTTAAGTTAGACAGGTATCGGTTTATTATTCTAACGTAGTTGTTTGTAGCTTGGTACAGAAGATATCGGTGTATATAAGAGGAGTCCAACTATCCCGTGGACTATGATAACATGTAAGTACAATGCCCCGTCAAAACCCACGGGACAACGGCACGAGAGTTCATGTAGGTGTCTTTTAGTGTCCATTATCGTGCCACTTTTTATAACGATTCTGAATTTTCTGTAAAATTTTTTTCTTCTTAAAGTATTGAAAGGAGTTCCTTAGCCTGAGCACAATTTAAAAGTTATTCTTGTTTAAGAACATCAAGAAATAATTTGTAGCTCATTAGTAAAGTCTTACACTGCTATGACATAGGCTCTGTGTTCGAATCCCATCAGCCACGTATTATTTTTCCCGATTTTTTATAAAAACTTTTTGGAAGCCCAAAAGTTTACATGTGCACTACACGTAAAAATGAAAAGTCTCGGAAAAACAAATATGTGTAAAATAATATTTATATTGAGATGGACACGTGGCAAGCATCCGACGTCGCCTTTCACAGAATGGACCGGCGAGATAGGCTTAAAGGCCGGCGCCGACGGGTCCCCCGTAGGGAAAAGTCCCCGAGCTTTGCACACTTGTCGATTGGCCTACTCCCATTACCCCTGCACTGTTGGTTTTCTTTACAATTTAACAGAGAATTCAATTTTCCAATTAATCCAATTTTAAATGCATTTTAATTCAATCTTTCAATTCCAAAATCTTAATTCCACACTATAAATACAACCCCATACCCTAGCCCCCTCCCATTCTGAAATCCCTTGCCAAAATTATCAAATTTTTCTAAGTACTAGTGGAGTAGAACTGGAGCTAGTCCAAGGTCAACTTTCGGCGAGGAAACGAAGCAATTCCGGCGACCCTGCGATGCCACGGTGACTACACAATTTTCTTCTGCCTTATTTTCACCCTTATAGCTAGTAAGTCCCACCCCTTTCTTCTTTTTCTACATAAAATGTCTCTTTTTATAAAACATGTCGGTATGTGGAGTTATACCGACATTTGATTCTAAAATCTTTGAAAGTATAATTTTTTTAAGAATTGCTCATTCATATTCCTATACATTGCTTATTAATCATAAAACTAAAGTTTAGAACAACTTTCACCTTAAATCATCATGTTAAACAATTTTAAATTGAGTTTTACCTTTAAATATCATGAACTTTGTATCAACCATATTTATTTGTTTTGCTTGCTATTAACTCTAGAAAACTTCATGGGATAATGACTTACCCCTCACATACACACATATTGACATAGCACGATACTCTTGGAAACCTATTTTTGTGGTGATTACAACTTTTCATCAAACTACCATAAACTATAAAAACCCAGTTTTCTTTAGAATTGTATTTCAAATTCTTTGCGATTATGCCTCTACAACCCATTTTGTGGAACCCGCTATTGGATGGTACGAATTATCGCACATCCTCGGGTTAGTAGAGCAGATGCAGACCTCCTCATGGAGCATTCGGTCTCCAAAGATTTTAATATGATTTTTAAGAAAAATGACATTTTCTTTTTAATGATAAAATTAATTTTTATAAATATATAAATATTATTAAAACCACATATTTTCAAGATATAATACAATTCCATGTTTTCTAAAAAGATAAAAGAATGACAATTTTCACTAAAATACCATCGAGTATCAATATAAGGCTAGTCTTACACTTAAATACCATGAATTATTCAAACTAAGTTAATTTTCACTAAAATACCTCAAATCTTAAAAGTTACATCCCTGAAACCCTAAATACGATAAATAAATACTCGAGATTTATTTTGAAAGTATATAAAATATTTTTCATAAAACCCCCTCGAGTTATATAAAATTACATTTAAGTACTTTAGTAAATATAGGTTTAAGCTGGATCAATTTTCTTGAGCCTCAGGAAGCCGAAGAAAGTGAGTGCTTGCCTATTTAAGGTAGAAAAACTTAACGGGTTTATCAATGGTAATTTTCTTGGAAAAAGACACAAATCCTGTCCTCTATATGCAGCAGTTACTGATGACTCCCGAACCCAATTCAGGATTCAAATTTGTTTAATGTGTCTGACTCAAGTTTGAGTCTAAATCAATCCGAGTCTAACTCAATCTGAATTCAACATGAATCCAATCTAAACATGAATCAAATTCAACATGAATCCAAACTATAACATGTATACTTGAACCTGAACCTGAATACCAGAACAATATCAACATGCAAACATGACTTGACTTGACCGAACCATTACTACATCTTGATTTGGTTACATGCCTACTTGATACATCCTGAAACTGCTTACGTGAACAACTTATATCCATGGTCTTGGCAAGTCTGATAACTACAATCTATATAATATACATTACAGGGTTTAACGGGGTAGATTGGTACGGAATGTATTAGAAGTGGCACGATGATGGACACTAAAAGACACCTACCGAACATCCGTGCCGTTGTCTCGTGGGTTTTGACGGGGCCTTGTACTTTCCGTTTCCCATAGTCCACGGGATAGTTGAACTCCTCTCGTATACACTGATACATTCTGTACCAAACTACAAACAACTTCGTTAGTATAACAAACATATATATACTTGTACCAATTACCAGTTCTATTCTCTTTATTTGAAATATTCCTATCTCTCTTTTTGGACTTACCGAGCGCTAGTTTGCTGAAGACATTCCTGTTTCTTTCTTTCTTTCTTTGGAATGTTCGTCAGGAGGACCGGACCTTCAGGAGACCGAGCCCAGCCAGGAGTACTTGGAGCAGATACCCGAGAAGCACGACTACTAGCTTACTTGTACTTATTTACTTTTCAGTTCATAAGCTACTGTTTAGGCATTTCTTACATTCTTGTAATTTCCTTTTCAAATCAGTTGTAATGTAAAGAAATAATGTTAATAAAAGTTACTGTTATTTTTACATCTCTTGTTATTCTTATGTATTCATTTATATTGCTTATTTACGCTTAACGTATTTACTTTTGAGTAAATTCGTCATGGCCCGTCACGTCTACTTCTCCGTATACTGGGAAGCAGGGTGTGATACTTTTAACACATTTCATACCAATCTACCCCGTTAATCCCGTGTAATGTTTTATATAGATTATAATTATCTGGCTTGCCGAGACCATGGATATAAGTTGTTTAAGTAATCAGGTTCAGGATGTAAACAAGTAGTCATGTAATCAAGTCAAGTTATAGTCATGGTTCGGTCAAGTCAAGTCATGTTTGCATGTTGATTTTGTTCTGGTATTCAGGTTCAGGTTCAAGTAAACATGTTAGAGTTTGGATTCATGTTTGAGTTGGATTCTGGTTTGGATAGAATTCAAGTTGCTTTAAACTCAGACTTGAGTTAGACACTTAGAACTGATTTGGATCCTGAATTATATTCGGGAGTTATCGGTAACTGCTGCACATGGACGGCATGATTTGTGTCTTTTTCCAAGACAATTAACATTGATAACACCGTTAAGTTTTTTCTATCTTAAATAGGCAAGGACTCACTTTCTCCGACTCCCTGAGGCTCAAGAGAATTGATCCTGCTTAAACCTATATTTACTAAAGTCTTCAACAGTGTTTTATATAGCTTAAGGGGGTTTTATAAAAATATTTTTATTATAGTTCAAAATAATCTCGAGAAATTATTTATATTCTTTAGGATTTCCATGGATGTGTATTTTAAGAATTGAGGTATTTTAGTGATAATTAGTTTAACTTGAATAGTTTATGGTATTTTACTGTAAACTTGTCTTATATTGATATCTTGATGGTATTTTGACGAAACTTGAAATTCTTTTATTTGAAAAAATATAAGTTTTTTATATTTTGAAAATACATGGATTTATAATATTTATATAATTATATACAAATTAATTTGGATTATTAAGTAGAAAATCTAGTTTTTCCTAAAAATCGTATTAAAAAACTTTCAAGACCGAATGCTTCGTGAGGAGGTCTGCAACTCGCTCTACTAGTCCAAAGATATGCGATAATCCACATCATCCAATAGCGGGTCCCCTAAAGAGAGTTGTAGAGGCTTATTTGCAAAGGATTTTGAAATACAATTAAAAAAAAATCGTTTTTTACAGTTAACGGTAATTTAATGTAATATGGTAACTGTTCTCGCCAAAATTTTGGCTCAAAACCTGCTCCCTTATAAAAAAATAAATAAAAATAATAATAAAATAAAAAATGAAGGGAAAAACTCCACATGCAAAGAATGTAGCAAATGCCTCAAAACCAAGAGTTAAAACATTGTGAAGCAACGCTTCAGTTCCAGCGATGGGCGCGCTACGTGTCAAACACGGATGCGCTAGCGCCAGGTGCGCTGCGCACTAGGCAGTGCACCATGTGTGCGCTGCGCACTAGGCAGTGCACCATGTGTGTGTAGCGCTAGGCGCGCTACACGCCACGTGTTAAGCACGGGTGCACTAGCGCAGGCTGCGCTGTGCTCTGAGCAGCGCACCACGTGTCAAACGTAGGTGCGCCAGCGCAAAGTGCGCTGCGCACCACGTGCAAAGCACGGGTGCGCCAGCGCTGGAATTATAAAAATTCCCTACCGTTAGATCAAAAGATCTAATAATAAATTATTAGTTAATCAGAATTATTATTCTGTTATGGAAAAATCTTTCCAATCTTGTTAAAAATAAGAAGATTGCCTTCTGTAAAACAAAAGCCCTAGGATCAAAGATCCAACGGTGGGGAAATATCCTCAAATCAATCAGAGAAAGATCTCTTTAACCGATTTAACAAATCAATTTACCCTATATAAAGGCCCCAAGACTTCAAGTCAGATATAGAGAAACCCCCTACAAATTTTGAGAAAACTCAAAGAAGAAAGAGCAAGCTCTTAGCAAAAGAAGATTATTTCTTCAAGGTAAAGAATGATTCTTAAACAAAGAGATGAAATCATCTCATTAAAACAGAAGAATTATCTTCTTAAAAGATCATCGATCTACAAAAGACCAAGGTCTTTTATAAAAAGAGATCAAAAGATCTCATCATAAAAACAAAAATAGTATTTACTTCATTCACAGATCATTGATCTACAAAGGCAAAGCCCTTTCAAAAATAAGAACTGTTGTTCTAGAATCTTGAGGCAAAGCCTCCTTTAAAAAGAACATAAATTTGTTCACAGATCATTAATTTGATCAAATGCGCTTTGCGCTATTGAAAAGTGCCTTGCACTCATAAACTGCGCTTTTGCGCTCATTGGACCAGCGCTCAGCGCCAAAATGTGCCACGTGTCAATCACAGATACAACTTGCGCTTTGCGCTTCTGAAATAGCGCACTGTGCTCATGGGCTGGCGCTCAGCACTAAGCACGCCACGTGTCACTCACTGGTGCACCACTAAATTAGCGCAACGCGCTCATAAATTGTAAGCGCAATGCGCTCATAAACTAGCGCTTAGCGCTAAACGCGACACGTGTCCCTTTCGTGTGCGCTACTTGGCGGAAGCGCAATGCGCTCTTTAATTGGTGCAAAGCACCCGGCGCGCCACGCGGCGCGCTGTCAGAACACACATTGTTCTGATGAATGCTATGCATTCAATACAAGACAAAAAATGTCAGGATCTAATGCTCAGCATTATTAAAAGGGCCAAGCACAAATAAAGGCTCAATAGCCAGAATAAAAATGTTAAACATTTATTGGACTTAGCCCAATATTGGCCATAAGTTCTCAACTTATATTTAATTGAGCACATCTGCTCGTGAATATTTCAACAGATCTTAGTCCCAAATTGGACTATAGATTTTTTTTACCAACATTGGTTCAAGGGTACATCTCTGAACCCCTCTGATGTATGTCGTTGTAATCCTTCAACGTCTTCAGAGAGGTGATGGGTCCCGACAACTATACATTTCATAGACTATGACGTCTTTAAACTGGACTATGGGGTTCTTAAGCCCATGGACTACGATATCCTTAACCTGGACTGTGGGGTCCTTAAGCTCATGGACTACGATGTCCTTAACCTGGACTGTGGGGTCCTTTAGCCCATAGACTACCATGTCCTTAACCTGGACTGTGGGGTCCTTAAGCCCATGGGCTACGATGTCCTTAACCTGGACTGTGGGTTCCTTAAGCCCGTGGACTATGATGTCCTTAACCTCGGACTGTGGGGTCCCTTTAAGCCCATGGACTATGATGTCCTTAACCTCGAACTGTGGGGTCCCTTTAAACCCATGGACTATGATGTCCTTAACCTCGGATTGTGGGGTCCCTTTAAGCCCATGGACTATGATGTCCTTAACCTTGGACCACCATGTCCTTAAACTGGTAATCGACCGCAATGTCCCTAAACTAATCAATAGAGTCCTAATGCTCTTTTGTTGGATCTAAATGATCCTGTTAAGTTGATCTTAGTCTAAAATGAGACTAAGTATCCTTAACAAACGTTTAAGTTGATCTTAGTCTCAAATGAGACAAACGTATCCTTAAACCCAAACCAAAACCCAATCTACGAAAATACGGATTTGGACTAAT
This sequence comes from Agapanthus africanus, assembly GCA_030015575.1. Classification (NCBI taxonomy): domain Eukaryota; kingdom Viridiplantae; phylum Streptophyta; class Magnoliopsida; order Asparagales; family Amaryllidaceae; genus Agapanthus; species Agapanthus africanus. The sequence goes on along the minus strand of CM057338.1, from coordinate 105,704,661 downwards.
CCACGCCCTACGGGCGACAACATAAATTAGTCTCCGTATACAATCCACGGGTAACCACAAACAAAACAAACACACACGACACGAAGTGACCATCTGGAGAAGGAGAAAGTTGTTACCGCGATTCGGTAGCGTAATTAACTGCAGGGGCTTACGCCTGCAGGGAAGAGCGTCCCCACAATCAAAAACCCCTCAAACGAGGGGGAATCTGACGAAGTCTGCTACATCGGCCGCATCCGTTTAAACTTTCGATACATGGTGCCATAAATCAACTTGGCATCTTCGGAGAGGTGGACGGATATCACCAATTAGCATTTGCCCCGAAATTCAGGCGAGACGCACGCCGCGTCTTCATCCGCGTCTTTCGGCGGGGAACAGATTCTGGCACGACCTTTTCCTCTTTCCACTCCACACTTCGTGTGTCATGTTCGCGAACGAATCACGGTTTGATATGGTTGCCCGTGGGTACGAGGTACTAAGATTTGGTGTCTTGCTCCGTTCAGAAGACAGAAGATCAATGGCTTCGACTGCACTAACTGCAACTGCAACTCTCGCTCCGTCCTGTCCGGAGGAGTGACTTACAGGCCCCAAGCGGCCTCCATCTTCGCTATGCCGGTGGAACAGGTGACTCAGGCCACCACTGGGCTATTCTTTGGGACTATGCTCCCACCGATGAGCTTCAATGTCCCAATGTCGTCGCAAGAAGCTCCAAAGAAGTTGGTCTTTGATCGGCTTACAACTATCGCGGCCCCTCTCGACGGGTCACCAAAGTCCAATGCCTCAGTTTTCAGCAAACTGGGCTGAAGCTCAAGTGGGCCCATGAGGAAGCCCGCGATACCTGAAGCGGCCATCTCGAAGCGGATAGCCATTCCTGCTCCTAAAGTCGTCAAGGCATCTTTCCCTGCTAAAGGGTCGGTCTTCACAAGACTGTCCGTTTCAGCTCCTACTCCATGCGAGGTCACGAAGACTGCTTTCTCTGTTCGAAAGTTGGCCTTCGCAAGACTGACTGTCCCATCTCAATGGACGTCAGTCTTCGACCGGCTAGCGCCAATAACAGCCTCTCCTCAAAACAGGGGGCATGACGAAGCCATCCCCATAGCCGAACCAACACCATCTGCGCGACATGCTCGCCGTCGTCACTGACGCCGAGTACGGAAGGCTGGGGGCAATTCCCCTTCTGGATTGACTCTGCCGGCTCCAATAGTGGAAGCTGATGCTGCTGTTCCAACTGGGAACAGTTTTGAATTGCTGAATAAGGTGCGCAGGAACTCTCCTACCGCCATATTGAAAAGATCTCCTCCACCCGTGGAGAATGTTTCAGAAACGAAGCCAGAACAGCCCCCTCAGTGGCTGTCCTCCAAAATTTACAAGGTCTGGCGACAGGTTCAAGACTCAGTAATTGATCAAGATTACTCTCGCCGACAGAAAAAGGTGAAAGTTCAGCAAAAAGAAAATCATCTTGCCAAGCCACAAAAGGCAACAGCCGTCTGGGTGCCCACTGCAACGGCTCCCTCAACGTCAACCGCCCAAAAGAGAGGGGGCCAGAGAAAGCCCCTGTGAACGTGGCGAACCGTAAAAGTGCCGAATCCAAACACCTTAAGTCTGGGGGCATGATGGTGCATACTGTTTATATGGCTTCCGGAAAAGAGGAAAGCCGCGCTTCTACGGGTCACCGACCGCTCACCCGATCCGTGACAAAAGCCCAGGAGCAACAACAGAAGCTTCAGGAAATGCTAACGCAAATGGCCGCACTCACCGGGCCAAAAGAAAGCCCGGAGGCGTCATCAGAACAGCGTCATGAATAAGAAACCGATGCTGACTTCCTCTGCAGAGTCCTCGAAAAGAAGGACAAAGAGGCAGCGGAACAAGCCGCCAATATAAAACAAATGGCGCTTCTCTTCCAAGACATGGTCGGGATGATGTTACAGCCAGAACCTCTAGTTGAAGTCTCTCCGATCATTATTGAAGATGATAAAGGAGAAGCGTCAAATCCTATGCCGGCTCTTTCAGCAGCCAAAGAGGAAACCATTTCCAAAGCCACGCTCGATGATTATATAGCTCAACAAATACGAGCTCACCGGGTGAACGAAGCGGTTGCCTAAGTTGTTAAAACTAGGCGACTATATCCAGGCTAGTATGACCAAATAAGTTACCCGCCGGGATATACGATCCCCAAATTCCATGTATACAAAGGGACGGGCAATCCTCACCAGCATGTCGCCTAGTTCCGGGCTTTATGTGGCAACACCGGAGGTGATGATAAATTGCTACTTCGCCAATTCGTCGGCAGCTTGGCGGAAACGGCATTCGAGTGGTACTCCGAACTTCCCGACGACTCCGTCAAAACGTTTACAGAGATGGAGTTGTTATTTACTCAAAGATTCACGAGCGCTAGCGAGCGTACCCCAATAACGGCGCTTATCAATGCCAGGGTGAAGCCAGGCGAAACATGGGTCCAGTACGCAATACGGTGGCAGAATCTGCGGTCGAAATGCGAACAACGCATTGAAGAAGCGCCAGCGGTAGGCATGTTCGTGGGCACTCTTGATCCGCAGGCGACCATCTCCCAGTTCATGATGTTTTTCAAGCCAACTACTTTTCAGGCCTTGATTGACAAGCTGGCCCAAATGGACCAGATGGGTCATAGACCGTCTCCTCCAAAGCCGGACTCTCGAAATGAAAAAGAGAAAGGAAAAGCAACTTTCGTCGCCAATACTCAACAACAGCCGAGCAACTTAAAGCCGGTTGTTCACCAAAACAATATGCGTCCACGTCCATCCCTCGAGGAGAGACTAGGACGTCCTTACTCGTTTCCCCAGGATAAAACAAGAAGACTATTTGAGCTGGCAGTGCGCAACAGGCTCATAAAATTGCCGGATCCAAAATGTCCGTTGCAGCCAGGTGATGTCAACAATCCTAATTACTACCCTTACCACCAAGCAGTAAGCCATCCAATCGAAGATTGTTTCGTCTTCAAAGGCTGGATTGAGGACCAATACCAACAAGGCAAGTTCGCATTATCCGAAAACTGGAAGGTGAAACCGCCACAACCTCACGCCCCTAAAAAAGTGAACGTGCCAGGAGCATCGTGCTCATTCATAAGGGAAGCCCCATGGGAAGTTGTTCTTTCGGCAAAGATGAAAAGAATGCTGAAGGATCTCCAAACGTGCCCGGCAATCAGGTGGAAAAATCCACTGGAACCCGAGATCGTCAAGGGAATACTGAAACCGTGCCCAACTACAAAAATTTGTGGTGATAGTCAAAGAACTCACACCCGGCTGTCAAAGTCTTCGAAGAAGAAGACCCAAAAGCCCGTGAAGCTTGATAACAAGCACACAGTCCTACAAAAATAGATTGACGTTCTGGAAGAATATAACCAGAAGGCGCGGGCCCCGGTCACACTCCAAGAATTTCTCAACAATATCATTGAGAATGGAGATAACGACAATAACGACAGGGATGGCTCGTCAGAAGAATCTGAGGACTATGTGGCAAGTTGCCACATGATCTCTCATTCGGCATTAACTAATGAAGAAACGCACTCGTCGATAGAAGACAACATAAAAGAGCTGGGGGCAGGATAGAAGCCAAAACCTTTAGAACCGTCCGACGAGATGATCGAATTGCTACTGAACGAAGTCCGTCAGAAAAGCAAAGCCAATCGAGAGCGTGAACTGGCTATATTCGAAAAAGCCAAACGCCGACGAATGGAGGAAAAGGTCGAGACACCCCAACTGGAGCAAAGCATCCCTATCGTCAGCAAAAGCAAGCTTAAAGTAAGAAAACGATTTGCTAGGGCCTTGCCAATAGGAATGAAGTTGCCCTCTTTCAAAGGAAATTCCCCCGGCGATATACGTCTTGATGAAGCGGAAATACATCATAACTTCTTCCTATACCATCAGAGGATTGCACACCCTACCGAGGAGTGCATAGCTTTTAAAAACTGGTGGCAGGGATATGTTGCTCATCGACGACAAGTTCAACGAGTGAAGCATAAGGCTCGTCGGGAACAGAAAAGCACGACAGATGAGCGCGAAAGAGCTGATGGCAACTGTCACGTAGCCGACACCAAGGGATCGCAAGTTATCACCTTTGGGAGCGACTCTGACGAAGAAATCGCCCTCAGCCCTCTCTTTAAGGAATCCACCTCCGACACAAAACATGCGAAGATTTGCGGCAAAATCTAGCTGCGTAATCGTACGTTGACTAATGACCAGAATGTCGTTAACCTACCACCAACCCGGGGCATTCTCAGGCTGATGTGGTAAAAAAAACGGTATGTCTATAAGCAAAATGGGCACGAATGAAAACCCGAAAGGGCTCCGTGAGTAAAAACAGCAGGGCTGCCGGCGAGTTTTGTGAAAACCCGAAAGGGTGCAATCTCGTTAAAACACACTTGCAAGGTCCTTTCGACTTTGTAAGGAGAAACCACCTGTGTGAGATCCTTACGACTCATAAGGGAACAACACACTTAGGGATCCCCATGATTCCTAAGGAGAAATTACACTTGCGAGAATCCTCACGACTCGTAAGGAGAACCCTCTTATGAGACCCTCACGGCTCATAAGATTCAAAAGTCTTAAGCTACAGGGATCTGAACCTGTTCTTAAGCAGCCATCACAACCTCCAAAGCTGCCCTATAAGCGGCTCAACGCTGACCCTTGTATACAATCCACGGGCGCGAATGAACATTTCCCTGACAAAGTCCCATCCATGATTAGGGATATATTTGCACAGTGAACAGCCCTCGTAAGTCCTCTCGACTTATAAGGAGAAAGCACTCTTGTAAGATCCTTACGACTTATAAGAGACCATGCACTTAAGAATCCTCACGATTCCTAAGGAGAAAACGCACCTACGAGATCCTCACGACTCGAAGGGAGAAATACCTTTATGAGATCTTTACGGCTCATGAAGTCAAAAGCCTTAGTCGACAGGATCTTAACCCTGTTTGCTAAGCCACCTTTGTTCGACATCGACAGAGGCAAATGATGATTCGCTCCTGGTAATATCCCAGTTGTAGCGGTGCTGATGCCGAAATCAGTGTCTAAATTCCAAGCTTGCAACAAGAAGATAGCGAGCCGCACTTGCATACGAAATAGCCGAAATGATGGGGCGACTTGCAACAAAATCAGCAAGTAAAGATGTATGCATGAAAAATAGCCGAAATGATTGGGCAACTCGCGATAAAAAAAGCAGCGAGTAAAAATAAAACAAACAGCCGAAATGATTGGGCACCGCGAAAAATAGCCGAAATGATTGGGCAATCGCGACCTTCGCGATATAAAAGCTGAAATGATAGAGCATCACGGAAAGAAATTAAAAAAATATATATAAATAAAATTTATGCCCTACAGATGATATCACATCAATTCTTGCATACAATTCAGGGGCGCAAACAAAGAAGGAATCACACCTTCCCTCCCCAGGCTTCATCAGAAAACGAAGCCAAATCTCGACGGTGCAGGGATAGCTTAGAGATCATCAATATCGTTCCTCCCCGTTCCAGTAGGATTCAAATGCTGTAATCAACCCCGGAGTGATGGCAAAATCCCAGCTCCACCTCAGCATTCGTCTCGTTACACCAAACGCAATGTCAACAACGGCGTTCCTTCGCAGTCCAGCAGGATGCAGATGCAACGTCAACGAAAGACCTCACAGTCGAAACAAAGCGGAGTGATGGCAAAATCCCAGCTCCACCTCAGCATTCGTCTTGTCACACCAGACGCGAGTCAACAACGGCGTTCTTTTGCAGTCCTGCAGGATGCAGATGCAACGTCAACGAAAGACCTCACGGTCGAAACAAAGCGGAGTGATGGAAAAATCCCAGCTCCACCTCAGTATTCGTCTCGTCACACCAGACACGATGTCAACAACGGTGTTCTTTCACAGTCCAGCAGGATGCAGATGCAACGTCAATAAAAGACCTCACAGTTGAAACAAAGCGGAGTGATGGCAAAATCCCAGCTCCACCTCAACATTCGTCTCGTCGCACCAGACGCGATGTCAACAACGACGTTCCTTTGCAGTCCAGTAGGATGCAGATGCAACGTCAACGAAAGGCCTCACGGTCGAAATAAACCAGAGTGATGGCAAAATCCCAGCACCACCTCGACATTCGTCTCGATACAGCAGACGCAACACCAAAGCAAACGAAGAAAATGCCAAATTCCTAGCTTCAGGGTCTTGACGGCAACTCATATAAAGCCTGAAAGACAATCGGAGATCATCCCACACCAGCGCGGAGCGGTCACCATGTTGACGTTCGTCTCGATACAGCAGACGAGATGTCAATACAGCGTCCTTCCTCCAACAGAATTCGGACACACCAAAGCAAACGAAGCAAAAGCCAAATTCCTAGCTTCAGGGTCTTGACGACAACTCATATAAAGCTTGAAAGACAATCGGAGATCATCCCATACTAGCGCGGAGTGGTCACCACCCTGACGTTCGTCTCGATACAGCAGACGAGATGTCAATACATCGTCCGTCCTCCAACAGGATTCGGACACGCCAAAACAAACGAAGCAAAGGCCAAATTCTTAGCTTCAGGGTCTTGACGGCAACTCATATAAAACCTGAAAGACCATCGGAGATCATCTCACACCAGCATGGAGTGGTCACCAACTTGATATTCGTTTCGATACAGCAGACGAGATGTCACTGCAGCGTTCTTCCTCCAACAGGATTCAGATGCGACAATCAAACAACGGAGCTACGGAAAAATCCCAAGTTCCAAACCTCGACGGTTCACCAGCAACCTAGAGACAACCGCAACATTCGTCTCGATACAGCAGACGCAATGCCAGCAAACGAAGCAAAGGCCAAATTCCTAGCTTCAGGGTCTTGACGGCAACTCATATAAAACCTGAAAGACTATCGGAGATCATCCCACCCCGGCGCGGAGTGGTTATGACTCATCGGGGCTCTCCAAAATGAGCCTAACCTCAAGTAAAAAGCAGCATGGCAAAATTCCTAACGCTTGCTCTTCCGACGGTCAAACAACCTTGGAAGATTGCTTGAAGACGTCTTGTCCAGCCCCCGAAGGGATCAGAGACACGACAGTCGCAAGGCTACTCGAATAGCAAGATTGCCTATCGAGGAATACATCAGGCAACGCGACGGTACGATGGACAAAACCCTAGTACCACAGACCCTAATGGACCTCGGTCGTAAAGAGCAGAGGTTAACTGTGATGTTAGGACATTCTTGCGAGAACTGCTCGATTCGTCTCGACTCGTAAGGAAATTAGTGTCTTTGCGAGAACTTCTCGATTCGTCTCGACTCGTAGGGAAAAGCCTTAGGCAATGGGGATAAGAACCGGTTTCCTAAGTACTGGGGCCTTGCAAGTCGGTCCAAAATGGACTCTTGCATACTATTCACGGGCCACTCTCCAAAGTCGAATCTCGACGAGGAGGGAAACAACCGCTTACGAGTCCTCTCGACTTATAGGAGGGAAAATTTTCTTGTGAGATCCTTACGACTCTCAAGAGAAAACGCACTTAGAAATCCTCACGATTTCTAGGGAGAATTTACACCTACGAGATCCTCTCGACTCGTAGGGTGAAAAACCTTCTTGAGACCCTTACGACTCATGAAGACGAAGAAAGTCTTTGGCTACAAGGACCCTAAACTTGTCTCCTAAGCCTTCAATTCTATGGCCATACATAACTCTGTACTACTTCACCCACGTACACACTTACGTGGGCAAAATAGTGGGGGGCATTTGTTCCCGCCAAAATTTTGGCTCACAACCTGCTCCCTTATAAAAAAATAAATAAAAATAATAATAAAATAAAAAATGAAGGGAAAAACTCCACATGCAAAGAATGTAGAAAATGCCTCAAAGCCAAGAGTTAAAACATTATGAAGCAACGCTTCAGTTCCAGCGCTGGGCGCGCTGCGCGCCACGTGTCAAACACGGATGCGCTAGCGCCAGGTGCGCTGCATCCTAGGCAGTGCACCATGCGTGCGCTAGCGCTAGGCGCGCTGCGAGCCACGTGTCAAACATGGGTGCGCTAGCGCAGGCTGTGCTGCGCTCTGAGCAGCGTACCACGTGTCAAACGTAGGTGCGCTAGCGCAAAGTGCGCTGTGCACCACGTGCAAAGCACGGATGCGCCAGCGCTGGAATTATAAAAATTCCCCACCGTTAGATCAAAAGATCTAATAATAAATTATTAATTAATCAGAATTATTATTCTGTTATGGAAAAATCTTTCCAATCTTATTAAAAACAAGAAGATTGCCTTCTGTAAAACAGAAGCCCTAGGATCAAAGATTCAACGGTGGGGAAATATCCCCAAATCAATCAGAGAAAAATCTCTTTAACCGATTTAACAAATCAATTTGCCCTATATAAAGGCCCCAAGACTTCAAGTCTGATATAGAGAAACCCCCCTACAAACTTTGAGAAAACTCAAAGAAGAAAGAGCAAGCTCTTAGCAAAAGAAGATTATTTCTTCAAGGTAAAGAATGATTCTTGAACAAAGAGATGAAACCATCTCATTAAAACAAAAGAATTATCTTCTTAAAAGATCATAGATTTACACAATACCAAGGTCTTTTATAAAAAGAGATCAAAACATCTCATCATAAAAACAAAAGAAATATTTACTTCATTCACAGATCATTGATCTAGAAAGGCAAAGCCCTTTCAAAAATAAGAACTGTTGTTCTTGAATGTTGAGGCAAAACCTCCTTTAAAAAGAACATAAATTTGTTCACAGATCATAAATTTGATCAAATGCGCTTTGCGCTATTGAAAGTGCCTTGCACTCATAAACTGCGTTTTTGCGCTCCTTGGACCGGCGCTCAGCGCTAAAATGTGCCACGTGTCAACCATATATACAACTTGCGCTTTGCGCTTCTGAAACAGCGCACTGTGCTCATGGGCTGGCGCTCAGCACTAAGCGCGCCACGTGTCACTCACTGGTGCGCCACTAAACTAGCGCAACGCGCTCATAAATTGAAAGCGCAATGCGCTCATAAACTAACACTTAGCGCTAAACGCGATACGTGTCCCTTTCGTGTGCGCTACTTGGCAGAAGCGCAATACGCTCTTTAATTGGCGCAAAGCGCCTGGCGCTCCACGTGGCGCGCTGTCAGAATACACATTGTTCTGATGAATGCTATGCATTCAATACAAGACAAAAAATGTCAGGATCTAATACTCAGCATTATTAAAAGGGCCAAGCATAAATAAAGGCACAATAACCAGAATAAAAATGTTAAACATTTATTGGACTTAGCCCAATATTGGCCATAAGTTCTCAACTTATATTTAATTGAGCACATCTGCTCGTGAATATTTCAACAGATCTTAGTCCCAAATTGGACTACAGATTTTTTTTAACCAACATTGGTTCAAGGGTACATCTCTGAATCCCTCTGATGTATGTCGTTGTAATCCTTCAACGTCTTCAGAGAGACGGGACCCGACAACCATATATTTCATAGAGTATGACGTCTTTAAACTGGACTGTGGGGTCCTTACGCCCATGGACTACGATGTCTTTAACCTGGAATGTGGAGTCCTTAAGCCCATGGACTACGATGTCCTTAACCTGGACTGTGGGGTCTTTAAGCCCATGGACTACGATGTCCTTAACCTGGACTGTGGGGTCCTTAAGCCCATGGACTACGATGTCCTTAACCTGGGCTGTGGGGTCCTTAAGCCCATGGACTACGTTGTCCTTAACCTGGGCTGTGGGGTCCTTAAGCCCATGGACTATGATGTCCTTAACCTCGGACTGTGGGGTCCCTTTAAGCCCATGGACTATGATGTCCTTAAACTTGGACCACCATGTTCTTAAATTGGTAATCGGCCGCAATGCCCCTAAACTAAACAATAGAGTCCAAATGCTCTTTTGTTGGATCTAAATGATTCTGTTAAGTTGATCTTAGTCTAAAATGAGACTAACGTATCCTTAACAAACGTTTAAGTTGATCTTAGTCTCAAATGAGACTAGCGTATCCTTAAACCCAAACCAAAACCCAAATCTAAGAAAATACGGATTTGAACTAATCCACGCCTTACGGGCGACAACATAAATTAGTCTCCGTATATAATCCACGGGCAAGCACAAACAAAACAAACACACACGACACGAAGTGATCATCTGGAGAAGGAGAAAGTTGTTACCATGATGCGGTAGCATAACTAACTGCAGGGGCTTGCGCCTGCAGGGAAGAGCGTCCCTACAATAAAAAACCCCTCAAATGAGAGGGAATCTGACGAAATCTTCTACATCAGCCGCATCCGTTTAAACCTTCGATATATGGTACCATAAATCAACTTGGTATCTTCGAAGAGGTGGACGGATGGCACCAATTAGCATCTGCCCCGAAATTCAGGCGAGACGCACGCCGTGTCTTCGTCCGCGTCTTTCGGCGGGGAACAGTAACAAAAGTATATTCAAGGTACATCGTGCTATGGAAACATATGTGTAGGGTTACTAGGTACTCTTACAAGGGTCTACAAGACATCAACCATACCCGATTTAAAATTTAGACGTGCCGAACAACCCTAACCAAGATCTTTACTAGAGATTAGGCGAAACAAAGCATGTTAAATACTTTAACATCTAAGAGTTTGGGATTACAACTTTGTAGTCCGGTCCTTCACTTCTAAAGCTCCGTGTTGAGGTCCCTTCGCTGCGATCATTATGTACCCAAACTCTAGAGAGGCTCCACAAAGAGAATGATGCAAACTTGCTTCTGATCTTCGATAACAAAGATGATCTACCTTGAAGTTTTTTTAACACAAGCTCTCACTCACAAATGAAGTGAACACCCTAATCTAAATAGCTAGGATAGATTAGGATGATGAAGTAGGAATTTAGCTCTCATTTGTTTTCTTAATCTCACTCATTTTCATCACATAAGAAAAACCTTGAAAGCTTTTCAAAAGCTCAAGGAGGAAGAAGAATAGTAATCCTTTTGTGATGAATAATGAAAGACAAGTGTGAGGTTAGAAATGCAACCATGGTATATGTAACCCCTGTAGAGATTTAACTAAAGTTAAAGGGTTGGGTTGGGTTAAACAAATATCTTGCAAAATATAAAAAAAATTTGCAAGAAACAAAAGTAAAGCTTATAGAAACTTCTAGAAAAGATTAACTCAAATCAAACCCTAACCATATTTAATCTCCACTAAACATGTTGCATTAATAACCCTAACATGTTACAATATTATATATCACATATACAATATTTATTGTAACAAAATAAAATAATACAATTAACATATATCGCATATATATCAATGTATTACCCGAGTGAGAAAAATAATCTTTTAGTGAGCTTATATTAGTTAATGTAATTTAATATATCAAATATATAATTATACATTAAATTATCGAATCAACACTTGATCCGATAATCCGGCTATTTCATAAATAACCGACTAATATAATCTATATCAGTTCATCGAATCAACACTTGATCCGATGATCCGGTTATATCACGTATACCCGGCCGATATCTCATATCGCGAGAATCTAATACGGTATCACATACACATATTGTTCTTGGTCCCGCACATATCATATATGTGCTCCTACTCCGTTTTGCCTGAGCCAAGAAACCTCTGTGTAGGACTCTAAAGAATCGTCAATACGCCGGCAGTAGGTAATGATCATATCAAACACCCATAAGCTGCAAGCGGTCAGCTAAACGTAACAGCCACCCAGGTATTGAGTGATCAAAAGATCAACAAGCAAGCCTGTACATTCTCCCGTGAATCCAATCAGTAACACTCCCGTACAGTCCGGTCTCTCCGTTTGATATGTCGCATATCTCGCCTAGGGGTGGTAAATGTCAGACCTCAGTAGCTTGATAAGTCATGTCGATATGAGGTCTATAACAGTTCGAGAAACTACTGATAACACTTACCAGTAAATTTCAGCAACCCTGGCCAGGGATTTCCAGTTATAGCCAATCGAACACAGCGCAACATCAACTCCCTGTACCGGGAGAGACGAATCCCCTCCTATCGCTCATTACCTCCATGTGATTCGGGACTGTACCCAAAACCCACCTTTTTGCACGCCCTCTTGGACGTGGTATGATGGAAATCAAAGCACAGTGGGAATCACACAAGTCTCTATGAGGATCTCGGGTCTACAGACTAACCTGTACCAGTGTCACCAAAGAACTGCCATCTGACGTGAGGTATAATACCATCTGGGAGTTCTCGGCGATTCCGTCCAGTGTACCCAGTCTCTACTGAGCACCCGTACACCATCCTTGATGTCAAACACCGATGGATATGGGATCATCCATCGCCCATCATATGGGTCAAGATGCGTATACGCTAGTCTACTCTGGTGTATCGATGCCCTGTCTCGATACACCCTCGACTAGGAACAGTTATAGAATGTACTCGTCGACTACCGTGGCCCCACTAGTATGATCTCATCATAGTCCCAGTAGTCGAGTACATATCCTAAGGGCTTTATCAACATGTAACATAGAGATAATCAGAGTACATGTTAAGATAAAGTACAACCAGATAACATACTATCATGTCGAGCAAGAAAGTCCTCCCTATATATGTCGAAGCATCCATTACAATATACATCATATGTACAGTAATGGCCTCTAGGGCATACATATAACTAACAATCTCCCACTTGCACTAGGGCCATCCGTTGTGGTATCGCATACCCAACAATCAGCTGTGGTTGAAGTATCTCATACTCAACCATCCCATAAAAGTCTCTACTGGAAAAAAGACCTTGGTGAGTGGATCCGCGCTGTTGTCCTCTGTGTCTACTTTCCTAATCTCGATCTCCCTGGAGATCAACCATCTCCATGATCAGGTGATACTGCCTAAGAATTATATCTGGATTTCTGATGGGACGGTGGTTCCTTAGCATAAGCCACAACTCCATTGTCACACAATGATTGGAAAGAAGTTCATCTCATGAACTCATATATATCCAGACTGCCTCTTTGGTAGCATACTTTGTAACGATGTATCTTGCCTTTAATCGTCTAGTAAGTCACGATATCTGGCTTGGAACTCTTCCAACATACCGTCCCTCCACTGAGGGTAAAGATAATGCCTGCGACTGACATTCATTCGTCCTTATCACCCTGGAACTTTTCCAGTAATTCTCCCCAGGATCGATTGATACCATCTCACTACAACTAGTGAGAATCCTAACATCTAATTAGATCTATCTCATAGATCCAAAACCCAGGATTTAGGAGGTATCGCTTTGATCCTATATGGAGAATCATTGTGATAAGCAAAGATTGACCGAACGTAGCATAGGAAACTCCTTTCTTATCAAGAGTATGTCATCCATATACTCTACGAGGATCACTACCATACTCCCTACTACTTTTTTGTATATACAAGGTTCATCTACCATTTTGATGAAGTCAAACTCTTTGACTACCACATCAAAACAGATGTTCCAACTCCGTGATGCTTGTTTTATCGCATAAAACATCTTGCACACGTTTCCGCTGCTCCCACTGTCTACGAAGCCCTCTGGCTGTGTACTTATAGACGGTCTCTTCCAAAACATCATTTAGAAAAGCAGTCATGACACCCAACCGCCAGATATCGTAGTCATGGTATGTAGCTGTGGAAAGTAGGATCTGGATGGTCTTAAGCATAGCTTTGAAAGTCTCAACTTTTCCATGTACACTAAGTAATCTTCTCAAGATATACTTGCTCCTGATGGGGATTTAACCCTTCAGATAAAGCAACCAAAGTCCATACTTTGTTGGTGTATAAGGATTCCATCTCAGATCGCTAATCATCCAGCCATTCTTACAGAGTCCCACTCCTGATGGCCAGCTCGAAAATAGTTGGGTCATCATCTCATGATGCAATCCTCGCTCCCACTGTCATAGAGAAAACCGAAGTATCTCTCAGGTGGGTGAGGAACCCTATTATATCGGCGGAGAGGCTGAGGTTCGTTGGAAACTATTGAATCCTTTGGTTCTACCAAATCATCAGCTGCAATTTGTATAGCTGGAACTCCTTCCAGTTCTACCTCATGACCACTAATTTCTTCACAAGAAATTCTCTTTCACAAAGGTGGCATGCTGAGAAACAAAACATCTTTTGTTCCTCGGTTAGGTAGAAGATATTCCCTTGAAAATGCTTGGGATATCCAACAAACTTCTACAGAACTGACTTTGGCTCGAGCTTGTCCGGATTATGCTTTTAGACATAGGCTGGACAACCCCAAATCTTAACATATTTAAGATATGGGCTCTTCCCATTCCATATCACATATGAAGTGGTAGGCAACTGATTTAATTTGAACCCTATTCAATAGGTATGCAGCTTCTCAAGTGTATAACTCCCAAAAGGAAATAGGAAACTCACCAGTACTCATCATAGAGCGCACCATATCTAATAGGGTGTGATTGCTCCGCCCCGATACACCGACGTGCTGTGGTGTATACGGAGGAGTAATGCTGAGAGAGAATCTCATTCTCCTTTAGAACAGTCCAGGAATCCCGTGCTCAAGTATTCTCCTCCTTGATCTCATCAAAGGACATAATACTTTTACCCGTTTTTGGTTCTCTACTTCTAACTTATATTCATTGAATTTCTCAAAAGTTCCAAACTTGTGTTTCAACAGGAACATATGTCCGAATCTTGAGAGATAATCAGTAAATGTAATGAAGTACAAAGAACCGGTCTTGGTATGTGTAGACAGGGGACCTTACATACATCATCATGTATCAATCCCAAGAGTTCACTAACTCTTTCTCTGTTTCCAATAAACAGAGCTGTGGCCATCTTATCTTTGTGACATGACTGGCAAGTTTTACAAGATGTAAATTCAAACTAATTTAAATATGCATCTAAATGTAACTTCAGTTAGTCGGGTCACATAGATATGACCTAGTCTACAATACCTCAAGAAGGATTCGTTCATTTTTGAACTCTTCCTCTTATGTGTGTTCTATACATTAAGAACTGTAGTTTGATTTAAAACGTCTATACTTTTAGATAACGTGCCTAAACCGATCAACTCTTGATATAGGAAATGTTCAAAACATTATCCAACAATACAAAATTATATCCTTCTTTACTAATAAAGAGACTGATATGATGTTGTATATCAGGTTCGGTATCTAATAACATTCGTTCAGAATCAATGTATTCTGGTAATATAGGGTGATAACTACCAACAGACTTGGCTGCAACACTTGTACCATTTCTATGTTATGAAATTTATCACCCGTTCTCAGTTCTCTACCTATCTGTAGCCCATGTAATAAATTACATATGTGGGATCCTGATCCGGTATCAAATACCCAGGACGTAAAGGATACTGAGAAACAGTTCTGTGTAATGAACACACTCGAAGAAGATGCATCAACATGCATTTTCTTCGTTTGGGCGGCACGGGAATTCTGGTAATCCCCCATTTCCTGCTCTGTCTTATAACATTTATAAGTTGGAGTGGGACCAACGTTCCCTAGCACAGTATAACAACTGGGTTCGGCCAATACATCCGTATTATTATCTTGATTAAGGCGTGACATAGTCGCAACCAGCTGAGAGAGAGAAGAAAACACTCAGCGTGCACTTTTAAAAGATTAGATTGGTTATCAATTTATCTAATCAGGATGTCTCCCACTGTTTTAGTCAAATCATCCTTCAAACCCTAAAAGGAAAGACTAGCCGGGATTAATTACACGCTACAAGTTCGCCAATCTTTCAGCTAGGCCAGTGCCGGTACTTTGAGGGAGGTTCCCCGTACTTTCGCACGGACCTAATTAAAGTAAACATCATTTTCCTAGGGGCATAACCCCGTTAACACCTTTCTAGACACCTACTTGATCGGCTAATTGTAATGTGTAAAACTTTCCCAGAAGTAACTCTTACTCGTAGCGGGTATCGGGATCCAACTATCTCATAGAAGGTATCCAATCTCATTGCAAATTTCAACTCATGAAATTCCCAATAATATTTTGCCCCAAGCGTCCTATGACCTTAACAGAGGTCAACAAACCATAGGCTGCTAGTCAAGTTCAACTCGTCATTTCCTGATTGAAGTAAACCCACCCGCACGACCCTTGACAGAGGTCAACAAAGTCGCACGACTACCCTAAATCAATCATATCATATGTTTATACAGATAAGTACTAATCAGCTACCGCACATTACGCCTTGACAGAGGTCAACAAACGCAGCACGAATACTAACTATTACTTATCTGAAATGACGGAGGGCTACGACAGTTTTTTAAGAAAACCCTTTGCGTAATGAACTTGATATCGTTGTAGAATCGAGTGATTTTAATTGGAATTTTTTTGAGGCCTTTTCTAGTTTTGCTAAAGAGGTCACTCCCGGTGAAGGGATCGTCGGCTCTTTCCTCATCGAATAAGGTGCAGGATATTTCATAAATATCACTATGCAAAGCAAAAACTATAAAAAACAATCAAAAGACAAACCGAGTTTGTAGCATCTGCTAGTTTCGCTAAAGAGGTCACTCCCGGTGAAGGGATCTTGGCTCTTTCCTTATCGAATAAGGTGCTGGATGTTCTATAAGGAACACCGCTATTCAAACTAAGAACTAGAGCTACCAGTTTTTAAACAAGTTTCTACAACATGTTTAGGTTTCTTTTATTTTCATTAATCTCATTAATGAATTCCCATTTTAATTATGCTTCACAAGCATCACATTTGAAACGAAATCAACAATATACAATATATATCTCATATATATAATATAAACATTCGTCTCAGGCAGTAATATGATCTCATCACAGAACATTGCAGCAGAAGAACATATATGAAATATTGGATATACTAGGAGGTCCGTGTTTTTAATACGAGCCTGTATAAAACATGGATTCCACGGTCGTGATGAATAGCCAAACCCACATCCCTAGACCCCTACGAGAGCGGCAAGCAACACTGCCAATTCTAGGGTTAGGAGACCCGGTCTCGACTCCTCGAGATGGCCTCCCACTGTACCCTAGAACCCGGTTACTTGTGCTCCCTTCTTTGGGTCTACCTAATGCGGAAAAGTAAATAATATACAATGGTGACATCATCCTCAGTCTGGAAGTGCCCCAATAAAATAATATTACATACAAATGAATTTTACATGAATGAAAATGAAAAACTCTCAACTCATATAAAAACCCCTGGTTATTCAAAACACGACGATCTAATATAACATATCACAGCAACACATAATATCTCATATCATCAACTGGGAATATGAAACTTCCATGGAAGAGAAGCAAATGAAACGCTTTGTAAGTATGTATACACCGATTGTCGTTGATGTATAGCAACGAAAACTGGTGATACAACTATATACTACACTTACGGTCACAGAAAAGAAAGTGTAAAACTACAACAGTTGGAATTCGCAACCTCCTTAGACATCGCATGCCTAACCAAATGAAATCCTTAGACATCGCATGCCTAACAATTATAAACTACGCATTTTAGTCTCGATCTCGAAAACACTTTTCAATATCTAGTCGGGCAATTCAACAAGATTCCCGACATCCTGATCGAATGCTCGTCGCAAACTTTAGTAGATGGCCGCACCCCCGGATGCCGTCGACGAAGTGCACTATGGCGGAACACCGCTGCCGTGAGCACCCGAACGGATGCTTTTGGCGACGGGGTTCTCCTACAGTCACTTGGTCGGGGCTATGGGGCGTGGCTGTTTACCCGGCGAGTATCCGCGTATGCTACGTGATTGCGACGGACTTTTGATCGCATCAAAATCCCGTGGCAACCGATCAAATGAGACTAAACCGCTTGATTTATAACATTCAAATTAGTTATCTCATAACTACCTGTGGATTCCAAATATTGTATCACATTCCAGATAAAAAGATAGTGTTAAACTTTCCGATCGAATAATCAAACACCCAAGTTTTCCCAAATAGTTCTCAACACTTGAAATTAGTTTAAAAACATCCATCACATGCCACAGTACCAATGGTCCAGCCGTAGAAAGGTCAAGCCAACGCCTCACATGTGGCAATGCCGTACTGCCCCAAACCCTAAGGTTTAGAGGCGGTTCAGACGTTCACATAATCGAGTTAAGGTTTGTGTTCTTCTAGAGGGTCCACCGCGTTACTTGCATGATTTTCCGGAAGTTTCAAACTCGAGAAAAAATCCAACTTTTGAAAAATTTCCGACAGGGGAAAATGTGAGTTATTGATATCCGTTCAAACTTTTTAACACGTTCTAAAAATACCCGGAAAAAATTAAACGAAGTTAAACTTTCCGATCGAATCAACGAGCTCCCAATACAACCCAGAAAACTCAACACTTGAGTATAATTAAAAATTCCCAGAAGTATCAGGAAGTACCTACGGATCAACTGTAGCAAAATCTAACCCTCAATACCCAAGACTTGCCGCGGAACCGCCGCTAATACCCTGGTTTGGCCGCGGTTCCGCTGCGCTTTAGTGGATTTAGGGTGTCGTTTCTCACACATATCCATAAGATTACTTGCTAAATTTTCTGAGCATTTTTAATATGAAAAATGTCAACTTTTTGAAAAATTTCCAGAAACTAGGTATTTGCGGGTATCCGGAGTTCGATCGGACTTTAAATTTCGCCTAGACTTCACCTAAAGCTCTAACTTGGCTCTGATACCACTGTAGGATTACTAGGCACTCTCACAAGGGTTTACAAGGCATCAACCATACCCGATTTAAAATTTAGACGTGCCGAACAACCCTAACCAAGATCTTTACTAGAGATAAGGCGAAACAAAGCATGTTAAACACTTTAACATCTAAGAGTTTGGGATTACAACCTTTATAGTCCGGTCCTTCACTTCTAAAGCTCCGTGTTGAGGTCCTTTCGCTGCGATCATCATGTACCCATACTCTAGAGAGGCTTCACGAAGAGAATGATGCAAACTTGCTTCCGATCTTCGATAACAAAGATGATCTACCTTGAAGTTTCTTTAACACAAGCTCTCACTCACAAATGAAGTGAACACCCTAATCTAAATGGTTAGGATAGATTAGGATGATGAAGTAGGTATTTAGCTCTCATTTGTTTTCTTAATCTCACTCATTTTCATCACATAAGAAAAACCTAGAAAGCTTTTCAAAAGCTCAAGGAAGAAGAAGAATAGTAATCCTTTTGTGATGAATAATGAAAGTCAAGTGTGAGGTTAGAAATGCAACCATGGTATATGTAACCCTTGTAGAGATTTAACTAAGGTTAAAGGGTTGGGTTGGGTTAAACAAATATCTTGCAAAATATCAAAACAAATATCTTTGCAAGAAACAAAAGCAAAGCTTCTAGAAACTTCTAGAAAAGATTAACCCAAATCAAACCCTAACCATATTTAATCTCCACTAAATATGTTGCATTAATAACCCTAACATGTTACAATATTATATATCACATATACAATATTTATTGTAACAAAATAAAATAATACAATTAACATATATTGCATATATATCAATGTATTACCCGAGTGAGAAAAATAATCTTTTAGTGAGCTTATATTAGTTAATGTAATTTAATATATCAAATATATAATTATACATTAAATTATCGAATCAACACTTGATCCGATAGTCCGGCTATTTCATAAATAACCGACTAATATAATCTATATCAGTTCATCGAATCAACACTTGATCCGATGACCCGGCTATATCACATATACCCGGCCGATATCTCATATCGCGAGAATCTAATACGGTATCATATACACGTATTGTTCTCGGTCCCACACATATCATATATGTGCTCCTACTCCGTTTTGCCTGAGCCAAGAAACCTCTGTGTAGGACTCTAAAGAATCGTCAGTACGCCGGCAGTAGGTGATGATCATATCAAACACTCACAAGCTGCAAGCGGTCAGCTAAACGTAACAGCCACCCAGGTATTGAGCGATCAGAAGATCAACAAGCAAGCCTGTACATTCTCCCGTGAATCCAATCAGTAACACTCCCGTACAGTCCGGTCTCTCCGTCTGATATGTCGTATATCTCGCCTAGGGGTGGTAAATGTCAGACCTCAGTAGCTTGATAAGTCGTGTCGATATGAGTTCTATAACAGTTCGAGAAACTACTGATAACACTTACCAGTAAATCTCAGCAACCCTGGCCAGGGATTTCCAGTTATAGCCAATCGAACACAGCGCAACATCAACTCCCTGTACCGGGAGAGACGAATCCCCTCCTATCGCTCATTGCCTCCATGTGATTCGGGACTGTACCCAAAAGCCACCTTTTTGCACGCCCTCTTGGACGTGGTATGATGGAAATCAAAGCACAGTAGGAATCACACAAGACACTATGACGATCTCGGGTCTACAGACTAACCTGTACCAGTGTCACCAGAGAATTGCCATCTGACGTGAGGTATAATACCATCCGGGAGTTCTCGGCGAGTCCTTCCAGTGTACCCAGTCTCTACTGAGCACCCGTACAAGAATCCTTGATGTCAAACACCGATGGATATGGGATGATCCATTGCCCATCATATGGGTCAAGATGCGTATATGCTAGTCTACTCTGGTGTATCGATGCCCTGTCTCGATACACCCTCGACTAGGAACAATTATAGGATGTACTCATCGACTACCGTGGCCCCACTAGTATGATCTCATCATAGTCCCAGTAGTCGAGTACATATCCTAAGGGCTTTATCAACATGTAACATAGAGACAATCAGAGTACATGTTAAGATAAAGTACAACCAGATAGCATACTATCATGTCGAGCAAGAAAGTCCTCCCTATATATGTCGAAGCATCCATTACAATATACATCATATGTACAGTAATGGCCTCTAGGGCATACATATAACTAACAATATGTGTATGTGAGGGGTAGGTCATTACCACGTGAAGTTTTCTAAAGGTATGGTATTAACAACATACTAAAAGGTAATATGTAAAGTTCATGGTATTTTCATGTAAAACTTAGATTAAAGTTATTTTATATGGAATTCTAGGTTGAAATTTATTCTTAACATTTATAATAGTGTTGCAAATATTGTGTAAAAGTTGGATGGATAATATGTAAGTAAAAAGGTGAGTTTATAATGTTTAGAAAGTTGACATCGGTATTAACTCCACTTACCGATATTTGTTTTGAAAAGAAATTTCAAAGAAGAAAAAGAGAGATTGGGAGGGACTTACAAGTGACTTATCCTATGAAAAGATAGAAGAGAAGAGGTTTGTAGTCGTGGCGTCGTAGGGTCGTCGGAATAGCCTCGAATCCTCGCTGGAAATTGGTCGTTGACGAACTCCTCTTCTACTCTACTCGTACTTGAGAAAATTTGAAGGTTTTGGCTAGAATTTTCAAAATGAGGAAGGGCTAAGGCATGGGAAAGTATTTATAGTGAGAAATTAGGTTTTTGGATTTGAAAGAATGAATTAAAATGCATTAAAAAGATGATAAATGGGGAATTGAGGGGTCTCTGTTTGATTGCAGAGTAATCAAACAGTATATGGGAGTTAGGGATAGGCCAAGAGACTTGTGTGCAAAGCCTGGGCAACATTGCCTACGGGGGGACAGTCCGCGCTGGCCTTGATGGGCATCTCGTCGGACGTTTGGGTGAGAAGGGCCGGTGGATTCTTGCTATGTGTTCACATCAGTATTTACAACATTTTGCACATGTTTGTTTTTTTGTCATTTTATTTTTATGTGCATTGCACGTGTATACTTTTGGGCCTCCAGAATGTTTAAAAGAAAAATCAGAAAAAATATAACGTGTCAGATGGGATTCGAAAATAGGGGCTACGTCACAGCAGTGCAAGGCTTTACCAGTGAGATACAAGTTGTTTCTTGATGTTCTTAAACAAAATTAACTTATAAATTATACTCAAGCTTGTAAACTCCTTTCTATACATTAAATTGAAAAATTTTCGTACAGTAAATTCAGAGTCGTTACATCGAGCCTCTGCTCCGGTGCATCGACCCCGACGAGACAGACTACGTTCTACGAGAGATACATGAAGGGGTCGGGGGAGCGCATCAAGGGGCCCGTACCTTGGTCCAGAAGGCACTGCTCCGAGGGTACTATTGGCCGAGAATACACTAGGATGCCGAGAAGCTGATCAGAAAATGCAAGAACTGCCAACTTTTCGGCAGTATATCTCGTCTCCCTGCCACTGAACTAACGCCACTCAGTTTCCCTTGGCCGTTTGTGCAATGGGGGATGGATATGGTGGGCCAACTCCCCACTGGCACGGACGGACACAGATACATCCTTGTCGCTGTGGACTACTTCACGAAGTGGATAGAGGCCGTGCCCATTAGGAAAACGAACGCCGCCTCTACGATAAAATTCATGCAGAACATATAATCTCCCGATTTGGAATCCCGAGGTGTATAGTTACCGACCATGGGACCAATTTTGAAAACGATAAAGTTAAAGAGTGTTGCAAACAGTACCACATATTGATGAAGTTTTCCGAAGTCGCACATCCATAATGCAACGGGTAGGCCGAAGTAGCGAACCGAGGCATCATCAGCGGTCTCAGAGCCCGCATGGAGGGAAGGAAAGGCTGCTGGGTCAAAGAACTGCCGTGGGTACTATAGGCGTTGTGGACATCAAAAAAGACACCAACAGGAGAAACCCCATTCAGCCTCTGCTACGGTACCAAGGCAATGGTCCCTGCAGAAATTGGACTGCCTAGTTATCGAGTCAAGCACTTTAACGATGAGGCTAACACTTTAGCGCTACAAAGAAACTTGGACATCTTGCTGGAAAGGAGAGATCGGGCACAGATCAGAACGGCTGCCTATCGGCAGCAGACCGTCCGTTACTATAATGCCCGAGTTAAACATCGATCCTTCAAGACTGGAGACCTGGTATTACGAAAAAATGAATTCTTAGACTAGGAAAAGATACATAAGTTCTCTCCGAAATGGGACGGGCCATTCATCGTGATGGAGGCATTGCCCTGTGGAGCCTACCGCCTCCAAGACTCCTAAGGTTGTAATTTATTTTGGCCGTATAACACCGAGAAACTTAAGTTGTACAGATAAGCTTGTACCCCTTTGTTTCTGAATAATATAGTTCCTTCCCACAACAACTAAAAGTTCCAAGCTAAATTTTACACGCAAATAGAATTCTGCACCAACCCAAAACCTTGACTCTTCCTTCCTGACCTCGGTTTCAAGTTAAGGAGAAGGGGAAAAGCACAGGTCAGCCAAAGAAGATGAAGAAAAAGAAAGAGACAATACACCATAATCTCAACCAAATCTGACGAGGAAGCATGGCAATTCTTCGATGACCTTGCGGAACAAACGCTTCAATGGGAGATCACCAGACCAAGTACTTCTTCTTCTTCTTCCTCGACTTCTACTGGTCAGTATAGGGCAGGAATTCACTAACTCGATGTTTCTATTGCAATGAAAGCCGAAATGGCTGCAATAACGAAAAAACTTGAAGCGATAGAGAGAAAATTTTCATCTCCTGCTCATACCCCTGTTCTTCCCCTTCGTACCATTTGTGCTTGTTGTTCCGATCCATCTCACCTAACCGAAGAGTGTCCTTACAATCCACCATCTCAAGGACAGGATCAGGTTAATGCTGCATTTCAGCAAAGACCAAGAAACGATCCATACTCTTCCACCTACAATCCCAGTTGGAGGAACTACCCCAATTTCGCTTGGAATTAGAACCAGCATCAATTCTAAGGCAACAATTTCCAAAGGCCCCCTCCTCCGCAACAACAAGCTCAGCAACAAACTCAACATCAATTTCAGCAGCCCTTCCAACCCCAACCTTTTCAAAATCAGACAAAAAACTTTGAACCCAACAATTCTTTTCCTCAAAACAACTTTGTTCCGTCAAACAACGATAAGGTTTCCTCGCTAGAACGAAGTCTGGAGGCGTTTGTAAAGCAATCAACTCAATCCACCGCCAACATCCAGTCTTCCATTCAGTCTTTGGTGCAACACACTGCCGCTCACGGGCAAAGCATCAAAACCATCGAAGCCCAGATAGCACAACTGAATGCGGCCTTAAGCAAGCGAGAGAAGGGGAAGCTTCCTTCTCAACCACTCCCAAATCCTGGTCACCCATGTAAGTCGATGTACTACACCCCAATACTTGTGGGGAGGCGGAATTTTCAAAAACGAACTTGTTTAGTGAACGAACATCGACTAACCGCTTGAATCGAAGCTAAACTATAAATAACCAAACACAAAGTGTTTCTAAACTACTGTGTTTAGGGATTATACCTAATGAACCAACTCCTTCGTCTTTACGAACTCCTTATCCTCCTCGGCCTTCTCTTTGTAGTAGACGATCCACCCGAGAGCAAAACTCCAAGCTTAGCCTCTAAACTTGAGGCAACTAACCTTCTTGGATTGCTAATCAAAGAAGATAGATTGAGATAGAGTGATGGTTATGGATTGTTTAGTCTAACTAATCCTAGATCTCAACACATGAGGGGTGAGGATTAGTCTTTTGAAGAGAGTGAGCTTGAGGAGAGAGAATGTGAATAATATTATGAGTGAGAATATTAAGTTATCATAATATATATGAAGCATTATCTTTTAACAAGAAAAGAAAATAAATGATGAATAAGCATGCTTCATAAATATCTAATGGTGATTCATTATCATGAGTCATTAAGCATTTATGATGCATTAATGACTATGATGAATCACTCTCATGACTCACTAATCTCATTCAATGCATATGACACATAAACCTCCTTAGTCACCTTCTTCTAGAAGCTTCTCGAGTAATTACGAGAACGCCCCTCCGATCCGTAAAAATACGGAAAAACTTTAGACTGTATAAATCCAATAACCGGATACCAGTAACTGGCTTAAACCAAAGCCGACTGGTAAAAACTGTCCAAACGACGTAAGTGTGTAAACACACATACGCGTCCGAACCCTTTGTCGTAAAACCATACGACCTCTATATCGTTTCGCCTGGAGTAGGAAACTCTCTGTATGGGACTCTAGAGACTCGACTACTACGCTGGCAGTGGGTTTAACCACAGACCGCAAGCGGTACTAGCTGTACGTAACGGTCCCCAGGTAGTTGTCGATAAGAAGGCCGATGAGGAAACCCATCCGAACTCCTATTGAGTCTGATGTGACAATCTCCATACAGTCCGGTCCGTTCGTCCAAGACTATCGCATATCGGGCCTAGGGGGGCGGCAAGCGTTAGTCCCCTAATAGTGGTATAAGTCGTGTCGGAGCGAAGCCCATCACACCCTGAGAAACTACTGGAACCTACCAGTAAATCTCGCTTGCCCTGGCCAGGGACTTTGCGTAATGGCTCTCTGACACAGCGCGATATCTACTCCCAATACCGGGAGGGACGAATCCTGTCTAACCTCCACTGCCTCCAAGTGCTCGGGACTGCACCCAACTGCTACCTGTTTGCACGACTCCTTTGAGCCGTGGTAGGGTAGCAATCTAAGAACAGTAGGACACACTCGAGGCGAAGTAGCAGTGTCAAGTCTGCGGACTATGCTGTACTCATGTCACCTGGGAACTGCTCACTGACGACTGGTATCAAACCAACCAACAGTTCCCTGTGAGTCCTGTCCGGTGTACCCGTAACCTAACGAGCACCTGCATACTATCTCCAGTACGACGTACTGACGGCTGTGGGACAGACCATCTCCCCAACTGGGATGAGAAGCATACACACTAGTCTACTCCGGAGTATCGATGCTCTGTCTCGATAATCCAACGACCAGGGACCTGAATAAGGATGTGCTTGTAGACTACTCAGCCCCCACTAGTGTGACTGCCATCACAACGCTGGTAGACAAGCAAGATCCTAAGAGCTCTATCAATACGTACACTCACATATTAAGATAGAAAAACCAAGTAGCATACTACCATGTTTAGCAAGACTGTTATATACATGTGAATATCCCAAGCTTCCATTAAGTAATATACAAACTAGTATGATACAGTAATGGCCTTCTAGGGCATAAACACTAACAATCTCCCACTTGCACTAGGGCCATGTACTGGCATATCGTAGACCGATGATCTCGAGTAGCCTCTCGAACTGAATCTGAGGTAGGGCCTTCGTGAATGGATCAGCAATGTTCTCTTCAGAAGCAACTCTCCGAACCTCGATCTGCTGACGATCAATGATCTTCCTGATCAGGTGATACCGCCTCAAGATGTTTCTGGACTTCTGATGGGACCTTGGTTCCTTCGCTAAAGCTATAGCTCCGTTGTTGTCGCAATACAGAGGTATTGGATCAACTATGGTAGGAACCACCTGAAGTTCTGTTAGGAACTTCTTCATCCAGACTGCTTCTTTTGCGGCATCGCAAGCAGCTATATACTCCGCTTCCATCGTCGAGTCAGCAACGGTGTCCTGCTTGGAGCTCTTCCAGCACACCGCCCCTCCATTGAGGGTAAAGACATAACCCGACATGGACTTGGAATCGTCCTTATCACTCTGGAAGCCGGAATCAGCAAAGGCCTCCAACCTGAGGTCTTTTCCGCCGTAAACCAAGAACATCTCCTTAGTCCTCCTCAGGTACTTGAGAATATTCTTTACTGCTATCCAGTGTTTCTCCCTTGGGTCTGACTGATACCGGCTCACCACGCTTAGTGCGTAAGCTACATCTGGTCTGGTACACAACATCGCATACATTATAGAGCCTACCGCAGAAGCGTAGGGTATAATAGACATGCGTTCCCTTTCTAAATCAGTCTTGGGAGACATCTCTTTAGAGAGGGTGATTCCGTGACAAGCCGGTAGATTACCGCGCTTAGAATCTTCCATACTGAATCTTTTCAGTACAGTGTCGATATACCTGGACTGCGAAAGTCCCAACATCCTCTTGGATCTATCACGATAGATCCGGATCCCCAGAATGTAAGAGGCATCACCCAGGTCTTTCATGGAGAACCTGTGTGACAAGAATCCTTTGACAGATTGTAGCATAGGAATGTCATTTCCTATCAATAGAATGTCATCCACGTACAAGACGAGGAATACGACACTTCTGGCTACAACTTTACTATATATGCACGGCTCATCTGGATTTTTGATAAAGTCATATTCTTTGACTGTCTCATCAAAACAGATGTTCCAACTCCGCGATGCCTGCTTTAGTCCATAAATGGACTTAAGCAGCTTGCATACTTTCCCGCTGCTCCCACTCTGATTGAAACCCTCTGGCTGATCCATATAGACTCTCTCTTCTAAATTTCCATTCAGAAAAGCCGTCTTTACGTCCATCTGCCAGATTTCATAATCATGGAAGGCAGCAATAGCAAGAAGGACCCGAATGGATTTGAGCATAGCCACTGGAGAAAAAGTTTCGTCATAGTCCAAACCAGGTCTTTGACGAAAATCCTTTGCAACAAGTCTAGCCTTATAGGTTTCCACCTGTCCATCTACACCAATCTTTTTCTTGAAGATCCATTTGCATCCTATGGGTTTTACCCCATCTGGAGCAAAGTCCAAAGTCCATACTTTATTGGTGTACATGGACTCCATTTCGGTTCGCATTGCATCTAGCCATCGTACCGAGTCGCCGCTCTGGATGGCATGCTGGAAGTCAGTAGGTTCATCATCATCTATGATGCAATCCTCTCTATCCCCGTCTATGAGAAAACCGTAGTATCTCTCAGGCGGATGAGACGGCCTACTACTCCTGCGGAGGGGTGCGGGAATGTCCTGTTCTTCCTGAACTTCCGGTTCTACCAAACTTTCAGTATTAGTTTGTGGTTCTGGAATTTCTTCCAGTTCTATTTCTCTCCCACTTGATTCCTTTTCTAAAAACTGATGTTCTAGAAAATGGGCATTACGAGAAACAAATACCTTTTGTTCCTCTGCGTAATAGAAATAATATCCCTTGGAGTTCTTTGGATATCCCACAAACAAACATTTTACTGATCGTGCCTCGAGCTTGTCCACATGCTGCTTTTTAACAAAAGCTGGACATCCCCAAATCTTCATATGCTGAAGATGGGGTTTCTTCCCAGTCCACATCTGATATGGAGTGGTAGGCACAGTTTTGGTAGGAGCCCTGTTCAGAAGATATGCCGCTGACTCTAGCGCATAACCCTAGAAAGATCGCGGTAACTCAGCATTACTCATCATGGATCGTACCATATCCAATAGGGTTCGATTCCGTCTCTCCGATACACCGTTGTGCTGTGGAGTGTACGGAGGAGTAAGCTGAGAGAGAATTCCTTTCTCTTTTAGGTAACCTAGGAACTCGGCACTCAAGTATTCACCACCTCGATCAGATCTAAGTGTCTTGATACTTTTGCCGGTTTGGTTTTCTACTTCATTCTTATATTCTTGGAATTTCTCAAAAGCCTCGGATTTATGTTTCATCAGATAAATGAATCCGTATCTTGAGTAATCATCCGTGAAAGTAATGAAATAGGAAAAACCACCTCTCGCATGTGTAGACATTGGACCACATACATCACTGTGTATGAGTCCTAAGAGCTCGCTCGCTCTTACTCCTTGTCCAGTAAATGGAGTCTTTGTCATCTTTCCTTTGAGACAAGATTGACAAGTGTCATAGGTTTGATATTCGAACGTGTCCAAATATCCTTCTCTATGCAACTTAGTCAACCTTCTCTCATTGATGTGACCCAGTCTACAATACCATAAGAAAGCTTTATTTAAATCTGGAGACTTTCTTTTTAGTGTGTTCTGGACATTGAAAATTTGGAGTTGGTTTAAAACATATATTCCGTTATTTAGAGTACCGGACCCAATCAAACCATGATTAAGGTGGATGTTAACAACATCTCTTACAAATGTGAAATCATAACCTTTATTTGATAACAAGGAAACTGATATGATATTACACGTTAAGCTTGGTACAAAATAACAGTTATGCAAAACCAAAATATGTCCACTCGTCAATCCTAGGTGATAATCCCCGACGGACGCAGCTCCCACGCTAGCTCCGTTAGCAACCCTGAGGATCATATCACCTTCCTTCAGCACTCTACGGTTTCTCAGTGCCTGCAATGAATTGCAAATATGAGATCCTGATCCGGTATCCAATACCCAGGAAGTAGAGTTGATCGACAGACAATTCTCAATTACAAACACACCTGAAGTCGAAGCCACAGCTTGCTTCGGTTCCTGGTTCTTGGCGTTCCACACCTTGCAATCCTTCTTCCAGTGCCCTTTCCTGTGACAATGGAAGCACTCATCCTGGCCAACTACCGGTGCTGCAAACTTTTTCTTTCCCTTCTTTCCCACCTTACTAACACCTCCTCTAGGTTTGGGTGCGGCCTTCTTCTTCCTTCCTTTGGCCCTATCCTTGGACCCGGAAGAAGATGCACCGCCAACAAACATAGCGGGTGTTTCCCTTGCCTTCTGCAAGGTGCCCTCTGCACTCCTTAACATGTTCAGGAGTTCCGCAAGTTCAACTTCTTTTCCTTGAAGGTTGAAGTTGAGGATAAACTGGGCGTAGGTGGGAGGAAGGGACTGGAGAATAAGGTCTGTATAGAGCTCATTATCCAAAGTCGTCCCAAGGTCTGCGAGCTCTTCAATATAGCCGATCATCTTTAGGACATGTTCACCTACCGATGACCCGACAGCCAACCTCGCTCGAAACAAGTTCTTAGAGGTCTCGTATCTTGCTATACGAGATTGCTCTCCATAAAGTTCCTTTGTATGGAGAAATATGCCATCTAGGGACATATCCTCGTGCCTCCTCTGATGTTCATTGTTCATTGAGGCAAGCACGATGCACTTGGCTCTCGCGCAATCTAAATCCCAGGTTTTGCGGATTTCCTTATCCGCATTGCTGGATTTGGGACCAGGGACAGCAGGTGCCGTAGCGGTGAGGATGTACCCCAATTTGTCATAGGTCAAAGCCATTTTGACATTCCGCAGCCAATCTTTATAGTTTTGCCCTGTCAGTATATTTTTCTCTAAAAGTAACTTAAGTCCAGTCATTTTCAGGGTCGCTGCAATTAGGAGAGAGAGAAGAAAACTCTTTAGCATGATGCTCTTGCAAGTTTAGAGTGGTTTTTAGTTTATCTAAACTGGATGGCTCCCACTGTTTCTCGAATCCTTCCTCAAACCATAAAAGAAGAATTAGCCAAGACTATTCTCACCGTACAATACTTGCTTAACCGTTCAGCCAGGCCAGTGTCGATACTTCGAGGGAGGTTTTCCAACGCTTTCGCGAAGTTCCTTAATTAAATAACCTCTTTTCTCTGGGGGCGTAACCCCGCTGACACCTTTCTGGACACCTACTAGGTTTATAGCATTGATCGTTAAGTGACGAATATCCTGATAAGTAGCATATACTCACAGTAGGATCGGGATCCAAATATCATCGTATGATAATGTTGAAGGAATCCTACCAACATTCATCAAACTCCAAATGGTATGCATCTCTTTGCAAATTTCAGTTTCTTTAGAAATTCCCGATAAAAGTTTTTGCCCCATGCTCTTATGACCTTGGCTTTGGTCAAAATGTCATAAGTCACATGTCAAGTTCTACCCGTCATTATCTTGTCAATTTGAACCCATCCGTATATACCCCTGACTTTGGTCAAATGGTAATGCGACTGTCCCAAACCAACACATCTATCTTATGCAACAAATGAAAACCCAGCAGCTACCAAACACTATGCCTTGACTTTGGCCAAAATGCATAGCTTGAATACTACTGAATACCCAAATGAAATGACGGAGGGCTACGAATGGTTTTGGCGAAACCGTGAACGTAGTGAACTTGATATAACCGAAGGAACCTGATACCTTTTTAAAAGGAGTGGTTAAAGCTCCGCATTTAAAAATATCTGTTTTTAAAATTAACCGAGTGGTTTCTTTTAAATTGTTCCAACGATTTAAACTTTGGTTTGTTTTTCTTTGCATTATAGATAATGCGTCCCATCATTAACCTATCATTGCAGAAAACAACGAAAATACAACGTCCTCTTATGCCATCCACATTCGCCACGGGGTCCCGTCATCACCCGTTAGGTTACTTAACTAACGACAGAGCGGGGGCTGGGCTAGCGCGGGTGTAAAACATAAGTGACGTCTAAATAGCTATCATAAATATAGATATTTTACATTCGTCTGACGCAATGATATACATTCCAGAACACAGATAAACAATATTGGATTTGCAAGCAATCTGTATTTCTTTTGAGCCTGCAAGAAAAGAAAGATTACACAGTTGTGATGAATAGCCATTACCCCACCCAAGATCCCTACGGGTACGGCAAACTACCCGCCCGGCAGTTTGTGTACCCCACCTTGGATCTGTCCTAGGAGCAAAAACAGTAAAATGAAATAATACAACGGTGGCTACAACCGCAACCTGGATGTGCCCCGCAAAATAATATTACAAAAAATTACATTTACAACAAATGAATTAAATAATAACCCATTGCAAACCCCGGCTATACACCACAACAGTCCAATACAGTTTATATGCACAAACAGATATAACCATTACAGAAATGTGCAACCCCCTGCCAACCGACATACTAGCAGTTAGGGGAGGTTTACGAACACATTTATCAATCACATATATAATCCAACATGCAAATACTGTACAATTTCGATCGATTAAACGTATTTAATATTGCTCCAATACTGCTCTGTAAACTGGAAACATGAGCAAAATTAAAATATTCCAGAAAACCCCAAATACCAGAGAGGACCCACACATGAAAAATGAGTCCATGATTCGGCAACTCGGCCGCGGAACAGCGGCGGATCGGTGGGATCCGCCGCGCTTCCGCGGCTCTTTAGCCGATTCATGGGCTCAAATTTCATGGGTGTTCTCCTGGACCCTTTTCAAGCTTTCTGAGCAACCATGAAAAATTTTTAGACTTCATTTAAAAATCGACAGAAAACTGATTTTTTTAGGGTTTTCCGGCTTCGTTTTTCCGTTCGAAATTCGTACAAATTTGCAATAAAGTTATTTATTGTTTAGCGAGGCTCTGATACCACTGCTGTAAGTCGATGTACTACACCCCAATACTTGTGGGAAGGCGGAATTTTCAAAAACGAACTTGTTTAGTGAACGAACATCGACTAACCGCTTGAATCGAAGCTAAACTATAAATAACCAAACACAAAGTGTTTCTAAACTACTGTGTTTAGGGATTATACCTAATGAACCAACTCCTTCGTCTTTACGAACTCCTTATCCTCCTCGGCCTTCTCTTTGTAGTAGACGATCCACCCGAGAGCAAAACTCCAAGCTTAGCCTCTAAACTTGAGGCAACTAACCTTCTTGGATTGCTAATCAAAGAAGATAGATTGAGATAGAGTGATGGTTATGGATTGTTTAGTCTAACTAATCCTAGATCTCAACACATGAGGGGTGAGGATTAGTCTTTTGAAGAGAGTGAGCTTGAGGAGAGAGAATGTGAATAATATTATGAGTGAGAATAGTAAGTTATCATAATATATATGAAGCATTATCTTTTAACAAGAAAAGAAAATAAATGATGAATAAGCATGCTTCATAAATATCTAATGGTGATTCATTATCATGAGTCATTAAGCATTTATGATGCATTAATGACTATGATGAATCACTCTCATGACTCACTAATCTCATTCAATGCATATGACACATAAACCTCCTTAGTCACCATCTTCTAGAAGCTTCTCGAGTAATTACGAGAACGCCCCTCCGATCCGTAAAAATACGGAAAAACTTTAGACTGTATAAATCCAATAACCGGATACCAGTAACTGGCTTAAACCAAAGCCGACTGGTAAAAACTGTCCAAACGACGTAAGTGTGTAAACACACATACACGTCCGAACCCTTTGTCGTAAAACCATACGACCTCTATATCGTTTCGCCTGGAGTAGGAAACTCTCTGTGTGGGACTCTAGAGACTCGACTACTACGCTGGCAGTGGGTTTAACCACAGACCGCAAGCGGCACTAGCTGTACGTAACGGTCCCCAGGTAGTTGTCGATAAGAAGGCCGATGAGGAAACCCATCCGAACTCCTACTGAGTCTGATGTGACAATCTCCATACAGTCCGGTCCGTTCGTCCAAGACTATCGCATATCGGGCCTAGGGGGGCGGCAAGCGTCAGTCCCCTAATAGCGGTATAAGTCGTGTCGGAGCGAAGCCCATCACACCCTGAGAAACTACTGGAACCTACCAGTAAATCTCGCTTGCCCTGGCCAGGGACTTTGCGTAATGGCTCTCTGACACAGCGCGATATCTACTCCCAATACCGGGAGGGACGAATCCTGTCTAACCGCCACTGCCTCCAAGTGCTCGGGACTGCACCCAACTGCAACCTGTTTGCACGACTCCTTTGAGCCGTGGTAGGGTAGCAATCTAAGAACAGTGGGACACACTCGAGGCGAAGTAGCAGTGTCAAGTCTGCGGACTATGCTGTACTCATGTCACCTGGGAACTGCTCACTGACGACTGGTATCAAACCAACCAACAGTTCCCTGTGAGTCCTGTCCGGTGTACCCGTAACCTAACGAGCACCTGCATACTATCTCCAGTACGACGTACTGACGGCTGTGGGACAGACCATCTCCCCAACTGGGATGAGAAGCGTACACACTAGTCTATTCCGGAGTATCGATGCTCTGTCTCGATAATCCAACGACCAGGGACCTGAATAAGGATGTGCTTGTAGACTACCCAGCCCCCACTAGTGTGACTGCCATCACAACGCTGGTAGACAAGCAAGATCCTAAGAGCTCTATCAATACGTACACTCACATATTAGGATAGAAAAACCAAGTAGCATACTACCATGTTTAGCAAGACTGTTATATACATGTGAATATCCTAAGCTTCCATTAAGTAATATACAAACTAGTATGATACAGTAATGGCCTTCTAGGGCATAAACACTAACAACCCACATAATGTACATGTTGCTCTTGAACAACAGAACCATAATGTGAGTGCCGTGACTACATTGAGATCTGGAAGGATGCTGCAAAACAACATTGGGACACGGATAGATGATGACACCCCGGCCGTTTCTTCTTCTTCTTCTTCGTCTTCTGAGCCTATTCTCCATTCTTCAAAAGGCTCTTCCTCTTCTTCTGCTCTAAACGGACCCGCTTCTCAATCCACGAAAACTCCAGCTCTGAGATCCGTTCCAACTCCATAATTTCCCCCACAAGCATTGAACTCAACCATTTTTAAAAACGTTCCATTTCCAAACCGGTTGAGGTCCAATAAACAAAATCCATAAATGGAGAAGATTCTGGAGTTGTTTAAGCAGGTTAACATCAGCATTCCCCTTTTAGATGCTGTCCAACAAGTCCCTTCCTACGCAAAAATTTCAAAGGACTTATGCACGAAAAAGAGGAAATCTCAGGTACCCAAGAAAGTTTTCTTAGCTAGTGCTGTAAGTGATGTTCTAACCCAATCTTTACATCAAAAACGGAAGGACCCTGGCTGTCCTACGATTTCTATTACCATTGGGGATAAGAATATCAACCGCGCACTTTTGGATCTTAGTGCCAGTGTTAACCTGCTTCCGTACTCAGTATATAAGCAACTAGGTGAAGGAGAGCTGAAACCCACACACTGTACTCTCCAAATGGCCGACCGATCGATCACCCATCTTAGGGGTGAGCTAGAGGATGTGTTAATCAAGGTTGGGGACTTCATATTCCCCGTTGACTTCATTGTTTTAGACACACATCCTGTAGCTAACCCCCGGAATCAAATTCCGGTGATACTCGGTCGCCCATTCCTTGCAACCTCAAATGCTGTGATCAATTGTCGAAATGGTTCGATGAACCTATATTTTGGAAACATGACAATTGAACTTAACATTTTTAGGTTGGGGAATCAGCCCTCCGAACCTAATGCTCATATACTAGACGTTTGTTCAATCCAGGAGATCACCCCAGAGGACTGTGAATTCGAGGAGTTTTTGTTCGATTAAAGCAATCTTGACGCCACTAGTGCGTCCCTCTTTGAACCTACTGCTGCTTTTGCGCCCGACAATGACTACGAGTGTTTCATTTTCTCGAACGATCTTGGCCAGTCACCACCCGAGTTTGAATCCTTCGAATTTCCGGATGAGTTACCTGAACCATCCAACTCGGTCGCTTACACTCATTTTGAACCTCTACTGGAATCCTTTGAGTTCGAGAGCTTTTCACCAATCTTGCCTTCAATCGTTTCACCTCCAACGCTCGAACTCAAGCCATTGCCATCTCACCTTAAGTATGCTTACTTGGGTGAGAACAAGACCCTTCCTGTTATCATCTCGGTTTCTCTAGCTCCAGAGCAAGAGAAAGCCCTTCTTACAGTCTTGCACAGCAATAGGCAGGCCATTGGCTGGTTAATGGCGGACATCAAGGGGATTAGTCCCCTGATCGTTGAACATCACATTCATCTAATGGATGATGCCAAACCAGCCAGGGATCCACAAAGACGACTCAATCTAGTCATGAAGGAGGCTGTGAAAAAGGAGATCGTAAAGTGTCTAGATAGTGGTATCATTTACCCTATCTCTGATAGCCAGTGGGTTAGCCCCATTCACGTTGTCCCCAAGAAATCAGGCATAACGGTCATAACCAACGAGGCGAACGAGTTAATCCCTACTTGCACCCAGACTGGGTGGCGCGTATGCATCGATTACAGAAAACTCAACACCGCAACGCGGAAGACCACTTTCCGCTACCTTTCATTGACCAAATGCTTGAACGATTGGCTGGACACGAGTACTACTGCTTTCTTGATGGCTACTCCGGCTATAATCAGATTCCCATCACCGAAAAAGACTAGGACAAGACCACATTCACTTGTCCTTTCGGCACGTTTGCATATCGTCCCATGCCCTTTGGGTTATGCAATGCGCCCGCTACCTTCCAGCGGTGTATGATGGGAATCTTCTCAGACATGGTGGAAAAATTCTTGGAGATCATCATGGATGATTTCTCCATTTTCGGTGATTCCTTTGATGAGTGTTTGCTGCATCTCGACGCTGTCCTTACCCGGTGTAAGGACAAGAACCTAACTTTAAATTGGGAGAAGTGCTACTTCATGGTGCGCGAAGGTATTGTCTTAGGACATATCATCTCGCAAAATGGCATTGAGGTAGATAAAGCGAAGATTGAAGTCATTTCCAATCTCCCTCCTCCCAGATGCGTCAGAGACATCCGAGCCTTTCTTGGCCATGCCGGTTTCTATAGACGGTTCATCAAGGACTTTAAAAAGATTGCTAGGCCCTTGACTCTTTTGCTGGCCAAGGACACGACATTCGACTTCAACTCGAGCTGTGTGACTGTGTTCGAGTCATTAAAAAGCTCACTCACTTCTGCTCCCGTTCGTTCTTCTCTTGACCGGACGCACCCATTTGAGATTATGTGCGATGCATCCGACTTTGCCATTGGTGCTGTCCTTAGACAACACATCGACAAGATACCGCACGTAATCTATTATGCTAGCCGAACCCTGAACGACGCCCAACTGAATTACACAACAACTGAGAAGGAATTCTTGGCTGTTGTATTTGCTTTAGAAAAGTTCAGGCCCTACCTCATCGGCTCTCCAGTCATCGTCTACACGGACTATTCTGCTTTACGCCATCTTTTTGCAAAGAAGGATGCAAAATCTCGGCTGATACGTTGGATTCTCTTGCTTCAAGAGTTTGACCTTGTCATCAAGGACAAATGAGGACGTGAAAACGTAGTCGCCGACCATCTCTCACGACTTCCTTCTTCGCCGTCGCTTCAAATTCCGATCAACGACGTTTTTCCGGATGAACAGCTCTTGACAGTATCTTGCGAACCTTGATTCGCGGATATTGTGAACTATTTGGCCACAGGATTACTACCGACTGAATGGTCAAGTCAGGACAGACTTTGATTCCTCTCCCAAGTAAAACACTTTTACTGGGACGAACCCTATCTGTTCAAGTACTATCCCGACCATATTATTCGTCGGTGTGTCCCTGACAATGAATTCAAGAGTGTGCTGTCATTTTGCCACGATCAAGCATGTGGCGGGCATTTTGGCCCCAGAAAGACAGCCGAGAAGATCTTGCAATGTGGTTTCTACTGGCCACAACTCTTCAAAGACGCTCATGACTACTGCAAAACTTGCTCCCAGTGCCAACACTTGGGCTGGATATCCAAGAGAAACGAGATGCCGCTCCAACCAATCTTGGTTGTGGAGATTTTCGATGTTTGGGTGATTGATTTTATGGGGCCGTTTCACAGCTCTTTTGGGAACTTGTACATCCTTCTCGCTGTTGATTATGTCTCTAAGTGGGTCGAGACTGTGCCCAGCCGAACTAACGACAACAAGGTTGTCGTTAGATTTCTTAAGGAAAATATTTTTTCCCGGTTTGGGCACCCCCGAGCGATCATTAGCGAAAATGGAACTCATTTCTGTAATAAGACTTTCGAGGCCTTGATGCGGAAATATTCCATTAATCATAAGCTATCTACGCCCTACCACCCCCAAACATGTGGGCAGGCCGAAGTTTCAAATCGGCAAATCAAGCAGATATTGGAGAAGTCGGTTTCCAAGAACCGTAAGGATTGGTCTCTAAAACTCACTGATGCCCTTTGGGCATTTCGAACCGCTTATAAGACCGATCTTGGCATGTCTCCTTATCGGCTTGTTTACGGAAAGGCTTACCACCTTCCTGTGGAAATAGAGCATCGCGCATTTTGGGCGATAAAGGAGCTGAATCCGTCTCTCGAAGATGCGGTCGGTCATCGGAAGCTGCAGTTGAACGAATTGAGCGAGCTTTGGGATGAGGCCTATGAAAACGCGGTTGTTGTTAAGAACCGAACGAAGGTGTTTTACGATAAACACCTTTTGCACAAAACCTTCGCACTTGGTCAACAGGTACTGCTTTACGACACCCGGCTACATTTCCATCCAGGAAAGCTCAGATCTCGCTGGAAAGGGCCATATTTTGTGCGGAATGTGCATCCGCAAGGCGCTGTGGATTTGGAGGATCCAAAGGACGGTTCATTTTTCAAAGCAAACATACACAGACTGAAACCGTACCTTAGCGCCGAACCAACAGAGGAGCTCCTGGTCTTACAGGAGCCGGTTTACCCTGCATAATCTTCCTCTGCCTACCACCAAACTGCGGTTATCCAGCCAAAACAGTGGACACTGTTTCAAATAAGTTTGGGGGTATGTATATACCATTTTGTATATATATATATGGATATTCTGGTCCGGTGCATATCCATTTTAAACTATTTTCTCAAAAAAAAATTTAAAAATAAAAATAAAAATGTGTATATCTAACCGACAATTTTGACCCTTCAATAATGTGTTCATGCAATGACAGTGAGGACACTGTCCAGTTTAAGTTTGGGGGTACGCTCGGTACGCATTTCTAACCTTCGCATTCATATGTATATTTTGCATCTGCATACTAAAATCCATAAAAATCAGAAAATTTTCTAAAAACACAAAAACTTTTTCGGCAAGATAGCTAGTGGGAGAACTCAGATTCAACATTTCAACGGTTTTGTTTGAGAAGATAAGAATAACTAAATCTTATTTTTAGATTTTGAAAACTTGAAAGATAACTCTCCTTTGAAATTAACTATAGCTGATATACGTCTTTACATCACACTACACGTGTCGTGAGTTTTGAAAATTAGATGACAAGTCTATTATGTCTGAAAACTTTTAAATGGATAAATTATTTTCTGAGGATCAAATAGGTTTGTTCTGAAATAAGTAATATCAAGAATAGTTTATGAAGTGAAGCGGATATGAAGGGATGTTATTGATGCCTTAATTGGAACTAATTCTGAAAAATAATCCATCTGGAACTTGATTGGAATGATTACACACCTAACCCGCTAAACACGTCTTTTATCCAAAAAAATAATTGAACTACCGGTTATATCTCCGTTCGCATTAAAACGTCATGATTTTCACGTTAAAATTGTCTTTTGTTTTCGGGCCTAGGTAACTTGAGTAATTAAGTCCGCTGGGGTGTCTCTACACCTAATACTCTAAAGCCAACTGGTTTGGGAGCATTGGCCCAAAGCTCGTTAAGAAGCCTAGAAAGTCCAGATTAAAACAAAGTCATGCAAGTGTTCTCTCCGAGTTAAAATTCCTAACGGTTCTTTGTGTGAGAATAATCTTGACAAAAGACAGGTTTTTATAAAAAAATATTTCTAGCGGAGATATGAAGGTTTTATTCTAAGATAAAGACTATTGCACGTTCACAAAGGTGTGTATGAAATGAAAACAAGAAAAAGGTGGAGGGAAAAATAAGACCTAGTTTCCTGTTAAGGAAGATAGAAATTTTGAAATTGAAACCTTACTGGAAAACGAAACTTGAAAAATACTTAACTCTTTATAAAACTTATGTGATCCTTTTTAAATTTTTATTTGGGCTTTCTTTTGTGACATGATGACTTTAATCGATCCTTCTGAAACTTAATGACACTATTTGCACTGCACATAAAGACATATAAAATCTTAAGTTAAATAAAAAAGCGAGGTGTCAAAAATAAAGGTTCGATAGTCTAGACTTAGGATAATAGAATTGTTATTTTTAAAACAAAACCTTAGGGTTTGAATCATAGTTATTTCGCAAAACTTGCTTGACGGGATTTTGTGGGTAGTATCCGCTGAAAACCCGCAGGAGACAACACTCCTTCTACTAGGGACACCTAGAGGTTTAATGTTGGAGATAGTGCCCTCAGAGTCAATTATTAGGTCACAGGTACGTGATTGCAATGATTGATGGATGACCTATCCCTGTAGGACAGTCTTACTCGAGATGATAGTTTGCTATCTGGTTTACCTTTATCATCGTGTACTGTTTTAGGTGACCTGACAAGTTGCTATTACACGTTGATAGAGCCCCTAGGATTCTTGCTTGACCACCAGCAGTATGAGGGCGATCATATAAGTGGGAGCTGGGGTCTATAAGCATATCCTTAAATGGTCCCTAGTCGTGAGAGTTTCGAGACAGGGCATCGATACTCCAGAGTAGACTAGTGTATACAGTTGAGACCCCGACGAGGGGCGGTGGCCGGTCTCACAAGCCACTGGTGTCAGTTGGATCACCTAATATGTATACAGGTGCTCATTGGGTTATGAGTACACTGGACAGGACTCGCCGGGAACATGCTAGTTGGTCATATACCAGACGTCAGATGGCAGTTCCCTGGTGACATGTGTGCAGGTTAGTTCATCGACCTGGGGATCGTCATTTGTCTCGTGTGAGTTCCCACTGTATTTTGATTACTACCCTACCACGGCTCAAAGGAGTCGTGCAAACAGGTTTTAGTTGGGTACAGTCCCGAGCCACATGGAGGCAGTGAGCGTATCTTCAGGGGTTCGTCTCTCCCGGTATTGGGGGTGAGGTCGCGCTGTGTCTAGGAGAGCCATTACACGAAGCCCTCGGCCGAGGCAAGGAGATTTACTGGTAGGTATTCCAGTAGTATCTCAGGGTGTTCTGGGCTACACTCCGACACGACTTGTACCGCTTTTGGGGGTCTGACTTTTACCAACCCCCTAGGCCCGCCATGCGATGCTCATAGACGAACGGACCGGACTGTACGGATATTGTCACTGACAG
The DNA here is from genome assembly GCA_030015575.1 of Agapanthus africanus. Classification (NCBI taxonomy): domain Eukaryota; kingdom Viridiplantae; phylum Streptophyta; class Magnoliopsida; order Asparagales; family Amaryllidaceae; genus Agapanthus; species Agapanthus africanus. Next base: position 105,664,184 of record CM057338.1, on the reverse strand, counting down.
GCTCAGTAGGGTTGTCAGGCTGAGTTCGCTCACAGACGTCCCTTTTAGTCAATACCTGGTAGCCCGTTATGTATTGGCTTATACCTCTGACGTGCTAGTGGTTAAATCCACAACCAAGGTGTTGATGAGTCTTTAGAGTCCCCCACATTCAGTTACTCAGCTTTCGGGCGAAAGGTTGTAGAGGCCGTATGGAGATATGGCAAGGTCCAATCAGATACGTGCGGTATTGCACGGATCAGGATCGGACAGTTTGTACTATAGGCCGTATGGAGATATGGCAGGGTTCGATCAGATACGTGCGGTATTGCACGGATCAGGATCGAACAGATATTACTAGCCGGCTTTGGTTCAAGCCGGATCCTAGTATAGTACAGTGTAGACTTTGTCTCATTGCATTTGTATTTCGGTCGGAATACAAATGCGGGTGTGTATGCACAGTATCGGGGTTTTCCTGTAATTTATTACGGGACCAGTTTCTGGAATTGCCAGTTTGCTTTTCGTTTCGGCCAATTTCCTTTGTATCGTTCATTGGCCGAAGATTGGTGGAGGAGGGTTTATTTGCATTGTTGCAAATAAGCATTAGTGGAGGGGGTTCTTTGCATCTTGTTGCATCATGATGGTTTCATGATGGAGCCCATCCCTTGACCTTTCTTGCTTGACTTTGTGAGGTGATGATGGTGGTGTTGGAGTGTTGTTTTTTTTGCTATCATGGTTGTTGGTTGAGTGTGGGAATTATTGGAATGATGATTCTTTGCATGATAGCATTCTCTTTCTCTCCCTTGGATTATTGCATATCTTTCTCATGCTTTGCAATTCCCTCCTCTCTCTCACTCACTCACCTTCTTGCCATGGAGAGGCCGGCCACTTTGGGGGGCTGTCCCAATTTGGAGTGAGGGAATTTTGGCTCATTTCATGCTCCCAAATATCCACAAGTTCCATCTCCAAACTCCATAGTTCATCCCTCCACCAAAAGGCAATTCCTGCAACCCCAAAATGAGACTTCTTCACTACACATTCTACAGCGAATCTTGGGCACGTCGACTAGCCAGCTTCGTGCCCGAGTTGCCTCGGCATTGAGGTGGGAGCCCGTAAAAGAAGTAGGCGATGTGGTGCACTTCCGGCGACAAGGAGGAGACGGCACATTCCGCAGGAGATCGGGACGACGACGAGAAGACCGGAGGACTCGGATCTGTCGGTATACTTCTCTTCCTTATCTTGTAGTTAGCTAGGACTAATTAATGGTTCGATCCGGGTATTAGTGCGCGGCGGTTTGCCAGTTCAAGAAAATTTAAGTTTAACACCGCTTCCGCATTTGGCCGTCGGATTGACGGCCGGGGCGCTGCCGTGCACTTACAGTGGTATCAGAGCCTCGCTATTAACTTAGTCTAGCTTTGTGTAATGTGTTTGCATTTCCGATCGATCAAAAAGTTCCAAAACCCGTATTTTGATCACATCAGTTTTCTGTTGGAAATTTTTAGTGTCGAAATTTTTTTCAGGTTGTATAAAATTGATGTACTGGAAGATCTAAGAGTTCTGGAAAAAGACGATACACTGATCTCCTCAGGGGAGCGCGGAACCGCGGCGAAACCCTACTTGTTGCCGCGGTTCCGCCGCAGAATAGAGGATTCAGTGGGTCGGGTTTTTACAGTGGGCTTCTGGGGTGATTTTAGGGGTTTTGGAATGTTAAATTTGGGCCCATAATTTCTGTGAGTGCTACAGTATTGTTTGGGGGCCCACTTGTTAAAATTTGATTGATCGGATATTTTAAACACATTATTTCACAGTATTTACATTATATCTGCGACCGTGAATGTCACTTGATCGGTAAATCCGGTCTAACTGCTATAGCCCGGTTAGACGGATTTACGAACGTGACTTTCACGTTGATGTTCTATGTATTTGCTGTGATGTTGCGGAACGGTCGTGGGGGATAGCCTGGAAGCAATGCTAGTACAGTTGTGGTTGTATTATGTACATTTGATATTGCGGGGCGAGCGTCCGACATGTGGACTGCCGTCACTGCCTGTTTGTATTATTCTTTTGGGGCACGATCTGGTTGCGGTCGATGTACCCGTTGTATGTATATTTTACTTTCTGTACTAGGATTACCCCGCGGAGGGGTGCACGGATAGCCGGGTTCTAGAGGGCAACAAGCCTGCGTCTCATGGCATTGGGACCGAGGGGGCTTCACTCTAGGATTGGCAGGCTATCGCCGCACTCGTAGGGGGTACAGGTTGACCCAGGAGGGGTGCCCAAGTTACCGGATTTCGTGAAGTGCTGGGTGATCCCTTCACGGAGCTGAAGGAGGCTGCCTCGCTTCAGGTTTCGGCGGGTAACTTGCCGCGCCCGTAGGGGTCTAGGATTTCATTGCACAGGCTATCCACACGACCAGGGGAACGTCGGGTTTTCAGCGGCTCTGTGAAACCCGGGGATCCCAGATATCTGTATTGTTTCTGTGATGCTGTACATTTCTGTGATGTTGCATATTTTATCACGCCTTGAGCGAATATAATATATTGGTATATATATTAGTAGATGTTGTATATGTTTTGCATCCGCGCTAGTCCAGTCCCCGCTCTGTCGTTAGTTAGCTAACCTAACGGGTAATGACGGGACCCAGTGGCGAATGCGGATGGCATATACGTACATCAGTATATTTTCGTTCTTTTTGGTGTGATCAATTGATGGGACTGCGTTGATTCGGATCAATGCAAGTTAGAAACAAACCTAATCTGATGTTGTTGGAACACTTTTCAAAAAGCTGTTATTGTAAGGACGTTCACTTTTGTTTTGCATCGTGATATTCAGTTGGAATATCCTGCTCCTCAGTCGACGAGGCAAGGGCCGAGATCCCTCCACCGGGAGTGACCCCTTGGACAAAAAGTTTGCGTCAGGGCATTAACTTCACTATAGCCGATTACTTTTGCTTTGCACCGTGGTATTCAGTTGGAATATCCTGCACCCCATTCTACGGGGAAAGAGCCGAGATCCCTTCACCGGGAGTGACCTCTTTAGCAATGGTTTTCGCCACTATATTTTCTAAAAGCTATCCGTTCCTTCAACGATATCAAGTTCATTACGTTAAAGGTTTTCGCCAGAAACCATTCGTAGCCCTCCGTCGTTTCATATGGATAGTCAATAGTATTCAAGCTGTGTATGTTGGCCAAAGTCAAGGCACAGTGTTTGGTAGCTGTTGGTTATTCATATGCAGCATAGATAGATGCGTTGGTTTGGAACAGTCGTACTGCTATGTTGGCCAAAGTCAAGGGTATGTACGGGTGGATTCAAATTAACCTGGAGAATGACGGGTAGAACTTGACATGTGACTTATGATATGTTGGCCAAAGTCAAGGTCATAAGAGCATGGGGCAGAAATCACATCGGGAGTTTCAAAAGAACTGAAACTTGCCAGATATGCGCATACCATCTGGAGTGTGATGATGTGAGCGGATTCCGTCACATCATTATGCGATGATAGTTGGATCCCGATTCCCACTGATGAGTTAGTTTACTCCTCGGGTAACCCCGACTAATTCTTCTTTCAGGTTTGGAGGAGAATTTGAGGTACAGTGGGAGGATTCCAGATTAGATAAATTGGTAACCATTCTGATCTAGGTTAGAGTGCACGCTGAGTGTTTCTTTTCTCTCTCTCTTTGGCAGCGACCATTGACCCGACCCTAAGACTATGACTCAGTGACCAAGTTGACCGAACCTTCTTTAACACTGGCTTTTGGATTGTCAGAGTTGCAAACCTCATTGCCACTCCTACTTTTACCCTTTTCTCCAGGACACCCCGTATTACTACGAACGTCCACTTCCATTGGACAAAACCATCGTATGATTAGATACGAACTCGAAGGAATTTATTCGAGGATGGTTTCCGGTTCTGGAGAAAACGGATAGGATTATTCAGTTGTCTTTTCCTTTTACCCTCTCTCAGGTTACGAGTACTCCTTGGTTTAGGGGTAGTACACCTATTACGCAAATTGGATTGTCTTCTTCCAAACCTTAGGCTGGTGCCGACCGGTAGGGAATGAAGAAAACCAATTAGCATAACGATGGTGTGCAGAAGGTATTAAGTTAAGACAAAGCAAGGGATTAGTAAGAGGGCAAAGTAAATTGCAACAGATATTCATGACCAAACCAAGTATTCCTTCGCCAATCCTAAATCACCTTTGCATTTCTCCAGGACACTCCGTATCACTACGAAGATCCACAGTTTATTGGATACTCCATCGTATGGTTATATACGAACTCGAAAGGAACTTGTTCCAGTTCGGGGATGGATTCTGGTTCAGGAGAAATAGGAATAAGATTTATTCAGGTGTCTTTTATCTTCACCTTCTCTCGCATTGCGAGTGTTCCTAGGATTAGGACAGTACACCCATTATGCTTATTGGATAGTCTTCTTCCAAACCATAGGCTGGTGCCGAACGGCAGGGAAGGAAGAAAACCATTTGGCCTAAAGGGGTGTGGAGAAGGTAATGACTAAAGACAAATGAAGGGATTTGGAGAGGTGGCAAAGAATTATACGGTTACAGTTGTGAATCTGGATAATGGAAAGGGCATTACTAGGAATACCAGGATACCCCATCGAAACATTTCAATGTTTCAGTCTCACTGTGTACTGTTAAAGGAAAACTGATTTCCCGATTAGACACTTGCTCCAGGGTATGTATTTACCAGGTATGATTCTCACATCTGTATAGTTTTACAGATGATGAGTGGGAGTAAGTTATTGGGAATTGGGTGATCATCCTCATTATATCGGGATTCGTTGTAATCGGTGATATTTGAGGAAGTCACCTGGACTGTTTGCCGGTTGGCAAATATTTGGTTTTGAATATCCTCTGTTATGCACCAATTTCAAATTGATATATCTGTACGTCTATTTTCATAGAGTGAGATATACCTTTCTGAAATTATGTCTACGACATTTACCTATATCAGTGGATGGTTAGGTAAGGAGCATTAAACAGCGGTGTAATTCTTCTTAACCATAAGTACAGTTTTCAACCTACGACACACAGTGAATAAGTTATCAGACTCAAGGGACTTATACAGAGTATTGTATGTTGTCCAGGGTCCATCAGGACAGAGGGGTTGGTCCTCCTACTATATTCGGTTTACTTATGACTTCTCTAGTTTTTAGACAGGTGTTTCGTGGAAACACAAGGTCCGAATTTGGAGAAGTTATAGGTATTTGAATACAGTAGAGAACCAGGTGTAGCAAGTATCGGGATTCTTCAAAGTGATCGAAGATGTAGATACTTGTCAATGGTATTCAGTTGATAGTAATGATTAAGAGATCTTGCTTCTCTTTCGGGTTACTCATGATTGGAAGCATTCCTAAGTTGAGTAACGCTGATCAGCCTTCTTCCATTTAGTTGACATGCACTGGAGATAGCTGCATGATTTGAATCTGGTTCAATTAAATCAGTGCCTCTGTTTCTATATTGGATATAGAACAGTTCATATCTTAACGATGTTAAGGTACGGGGAGTTGTCCGGCTTATGCTTAAAACCAGACATTGGACAACTCTAGGCACGTTTCTGTAATGGCTGTTTGTGGGTTGACCCAGGCTATGACGAGGGTTGACTTTCTACCATCTGGATGAACAATAGCAATATTGTTCTAGACTCGCCACAGTTTTATTTTAAAAATGGATTTTTTCAGAAAAACAGTAGTGGGAGTATGGTAGAACTGGAAGTGATTCCAGAACCACAAACGATTACTGAAGATTTGATAAGGAACCTAAAGATTCAATCTGGATTGACATTCCATTGGCCACTCCGCAGATAAGGTGGGTAACTTCAGGCACCCGAGAGGTACTACGGTAGCCTCAAGGACGGTGACAGGGAAGTTCTTGTTTACCCACAATTACCATTGCTGTTGTTCCAGGCTGCGAGACCCGGCGGGAGGATGAGTATAGCGTCGTTCTAAACTAGTTTTAGAAGTGTACATCTATATGACTCTGCCAGAGGGTTGTCGTAGTCAGTGGGAGCAGCGGAAGCATTGGTGGACAGGTAGCTTATGTCTATTTATAGACTAAAGCAGATGTTGCGGAGATAGATCATCTATTTCTGACGTGACAGTCATGGGTTTGACTTCATCAGAATAGGGGATGGATCTGTTGAGAAGGTAGTAGGGTGTGACGTCCTGGTATCTGGATGACATACACAGAATAGGAAAAGAAACTCCTATACTACAATCGGTTATACTTTGGTCGTCATACAGTGGTTTCTCCACAAAGGAAATGGATTTTATATCTGACATACTGGTTACTAGATCTATGGTTTTAGATCTAGATTTGGGTGGTTTCCCAATCAGGGTACTTGACAGCATTCTAAGAGTATTTAGGATGGACGACTCCTGGCACGGTAGTGTACCTGCAGGTAATGGAGTCACCCTCTCCAAAGGTGTCTTACAGACTAAAGGGGAGAGGGACGTGCATGATTGGCAGATCTCTTGCTCAGGCAATTGAGTCAATCGTGAGATGTCAAGTACCACACCAGATGTTGTTCTTGCACTAGATGCAATAAGTTGACATTGATCCAATCCTGGAGAAACAGTCGGAAGCAGTTTTAGAACATAAGTTGATGTTCTAGGGATATGATAACGACAGCCTCATGCAGGAGACAGTTATCATTCCAGGCTTCCAAGGTGACCTGGACGACAAAGAGGTTGTCAGAGTTATAGTTTTTCCTTCTGATGAGGGGCAGTATTTTGGACAGGTGGTCCAAGGCAATACTGAGGGAGGCATGGCGCAGGATACTGATTAAGTTCAGTTGACGATACAGTCTAAGAAGTTTGGATTTGGAGTTCATTTATGAGCTATGTCCCATCAGACATCCAGACACATTCTAAGACAGGTATTGCTCTTTTCGGGAGATGGGTTTCTCCGCGAACTTGGGATATAGAGAGACATAGAAAGAAACAACAAAGCGGATCCACTCACTGAGGTTATTCCTCGAACGCAATAGTTTCGCAAACGAGCTTTGTGAGACTGACTAGTAGAGGAGTTGGGTGTTCGGTATCACACGGGCTGTGAGTATGCGACATCGCAATAATTAGCCTTGAGTGCAAGTGGGAGATTGTTGGAGATAGTGCCCTCAGAGTCAATTATTAGGTCACAGGTACGTGATTGCAATGATTGATGGAGGACCTATCCCGGTAGGACAGTCTTACTCGAGATGATAGTTTGCTATCTGGTTTACCTTTATCATCGTGTACTGTTTTAGGTGACCTGACAAGTTGCTATTACACGTTGATAGAGCCCCTAGGATTCTTGCTTGACCACCAGCAGTATGAGGGCGATCATATAAGTGGGAGCTGGAGTCTATAAGCATATCCTTAAATGGTCCCTAGTCGTGAGAGTTTCGAGACAGGGCATCGATACTCCAGAGTAGACTAGTGTATACAGTTGAGACCCCGACGAGGGGCGGTGGCCGGTCTCACAAGCCACTGGTGTCAGTTGGATCACCTAAGATGTATACAGGTGCTCATTGGGTTATGAGTACACCGGACAGGACTCGCCGGGAACATGCTAGTTGGTCATATACCAGACGTCAGATGGCGGTTCCCTGGTGACATGTGTGCAGGTTAGTTCATCGACCTGGGGATCGTCATTTGTCTCGTGTGAGTTCCCACTGTACTTTGATTACTACCCTACCACGGCTCAAAGGAGTCGTGCAAACAGGTTTTAGTTGGGTACAGTCTCGAGCCACATGGAGGCAGTGAGCGTATCTTCAGGGGTTCGTCTCTCCCGGTATTGGGGGTGAGGTCGCGCTGTGTCTAGGAGAGCCATTACACGAAGCCCTCGGCCGAGGCAAGGAGATTTACTGGTAGGTATTCCAGTAGTATCTCAGGGTGTTCTGGGCTACACTCCGACACGACTTGTACCGCTTTTGGGGGTCTGACTTTTACCAACCCCCTAGGCCCGCCATGCGATGCTCATAGACGAACGGACCGGACTGTACGGATATTGTCACTGACAGGCTCAGTAGGGTTGTCAGGTTGAGTTCGCTCACAGACGTCCCTTTTAGTCAATACCTGGTAGCCCGTTATGTATTGGCTTATACCTCTGACGTGCTAGTGGTTAAATCCACAACCAAGGTGTTGATGAGTCTTTAGAGTCCCCCACATTCAGTTACTCAGCTTTCGGGCGAAAGGTTGTAGAGGCCGTATGGAGATATAGCAAGGTCCAATTAGATACGTGCGGTATTGCACGGATCAGGATCGGACAGTTTGTACTATAGGCCGTATGGAGATATGGCAGGGTTCGATCAGATACGTGCGGTATTGCACGGATCAGGATCGAACAGATATTACTAGCCGGCTTTGGTTCAAGCCGGATCCTAGTATAGTACAGTGTAGACTTTGTCTCATTGCATTTGTATTTCGGTCGGAATACAAATGCGGGTGTGTATGCACAGTATCGGGGTTTTCCTATAATTTATTACGGGACCAGTTTCTGGAATTGCCAGTTTGTTTTTCGTTTCGGCCAATTTCCTTTGTATCGTTCATTGGCCGAAGATTGGTGGAGGAGGGTTTATTTGCATTGTTGCAAATAAGCATTAGTGGAGGGGGTTCTTTGCATCTTGTTGCATCATGATGGTTTCATGATGGAGCCCATCCCTTGACCTTTCTTGCTTGACTTTGTGAGGTGATGATGGTGGTGTTGGAGTGTTGTTTTTTTTGCTATCATGGTTGTTGGTTGAGTGTGGGAATTATTGGAATGATGATTCTTTGCATGATAGCCTTCTCTTTCTCTCCCTTGGATTATTGCATATCTTTCTCATGCTTTGCAATTCCCTCCTCTCTCTCACTCACTCACCTTCTTGCCATGGAGAGGCCGGCCACTTTGGGGGGCTGTCCCAATTTGGAGTGAGGGAATTTTGGCTCATTTCATGCTCCCAAATATCCACAAGTTCCATCTCCAAACTCCATAGTTCATCCCTCCACCAAAAGGCAATTCCTGCAACCCCAAAATGAGACTTCTTCACTACACATTCTACAGCGAATCTTGGGCACGTCGACTAGCTAGCTTCGTGCCCGAGTTGCCTCGGCATTGAGGTGGGAGCCCGTAAAAGAAGTAGGCGATGTGGTGCACTTCCGGCGACAAGGAGGAGACGGCACATTCCGCAGGGGATCGGGACGACGACGAGAAGACCGGAGGACTCGGATCTGTCGGTATACTTCTCTTCCCTATCTTGTAGTTAGCTAGGACTAATTAATGGTTCGATCCGGGTATTAGTGCGCGGCGGTTTGCCAGTTCAAGAAAATTTAAGTTTATCACCGCTTCCGCATTTGGCCGTCGGATTGACGGCCGGGGCGCCGCCGTGCACTTATATTTAACGGCTTGTTGCACATGCTCAGTGCAATCGTGTTCCCTGCGAAAGTGAGGTTAGGAATTTTTGTGAATAAATTGGCTTTGCTCGGGACGAGCAAATGATAAGTTTGGGGGTATTTGTTCATATCAGATTTTTGCATTTTTATACCACCCATTTCTGATCACATTGCTTATAGGTAGGTACTCCTGATCCGTGTTTGCTAGATAATTACAGGTTACAGGTTCTCAGCTCTAAGCAGTGAAATTAATGGAAAAGCGCGACAAATTCTGGATTACTGCCAACCACAGATAAAATACGGGTCTCCGCTCTCTATCCGTATGTTGCCGCACACCAGTTTAAGAGACAAATTGGAAAATCAATGGTCATTTTCATGCACAAAGCACAATTTCAACACAAGATCCAAGATATCTACGCGGAGCTCAAGAAAATCATGGCAAAAGATCCACATCAAATTACCTTTTGACCTGCTGAAAATCTGGAAGAAATGTGAAGAGCTTCTGAGAAACCAAGTATACCACACTGAAGTACACATCAACGTAGAGATCCCCAGAAAAAATGAGCCATCAATTCAACTAAATGGCCGCGGATCCGCGGCCAACATGGCGACTCGGCCGCGGATCCGCGGCCGAGTTAACTTGGTGGAAGATTCCTTTTGGGGGGCATTTTGGTAATATCATTCAGGGCCAGATTGTTGCACTAGGGTTTCAGTTTCCTGCCTATAAATAGCCCAGAACAATGCCAAGTGAAGGGTGCTTAATTCTTGTGTTAGATTTTAGGATATATTTTGTTGTTATTCTTCCCCTTTTCATCTTTTCTCCATTAAAACCTTGTAGTGAGCTTTTATGAGTGAAGTGATGAATAAAAGAGTTCTTTTCTTTATCATGCTTGTCTTGTTATTTTGTTAATTATAATTGCTTATAATTTTCATTTGCTAATCTAGTTGTTGTTATATGTTGTTTGTTTGTTTCTTCTATTTTTCTTTATCCTTAAGAACAATGATGCTTAAGCTTGATCCTTACCAAAGTGAGGTCTCAAAATAGCTAGTTGTAATTTTCTAATCTCTTTCTTTCTATCTTCCTCCTTTTGTTGTATTTTTCCTTTTTTTGTAATGGGTGAGTAGTTTCTCACTTGTTAGGGTAGGATAAGAAAAGTTTGAGAGAAGGAAATCTCTCTCACTCTTTTCTTGCCCAATATCTTAATTCGGACTCCCGTTAATTGAACCACAATCCGCTCCCTACGGCACCCTATCTTACATGATAGCGGTGATTTCTTAGTGAGACCGGTTGTGGTTGAATTAACCGGAGGTTAAGGCTAAGAGCCAAGAACGGACGGACAAGGAACAAAAGGAAGGAACTAAGCGTTGGAAAACCTAGCTTATACTCGCAAGTTCCTTCCTAGTCGTGCTAATCCCCGTTGTTGCCGATTTCCGTAACACCGATATTAAGAGTGGCAACGAAAGAAGTGAGCGACTCCTATATCAAACTAACCTAATCCTAACCCTAACAAGCTCTCTTTATATACATTTTAGCTCATAGTTAATCTTAAACAAACCTGGACATTTGGATTTAACTCGTTAAAGCACATAGAAAAAGATTCCCATCTCCCTGCGGACGACCCGTACTCAATCGGCTAGCTACAAGCGAAACCGTCTTGATTGCGGTAATTAACTAAGCACGCAAAAAGTCTAACAATCAACAGCGACAAAGCGGGTCCAAGAAGCCACGCGATCAGGAATCGAGCAACCAGGATTCGTCTCTTATAAAGAAAATGGGTCGAGCATACTCTTTTCCCCAAGACAAGACAAGGAAGATATTCGATCTTGTCATAAAATATCAAATGATGACACTCCCGGAGTCCAAGCACCCCGAGCAAGCAGGCAAAGTCTCTCACCCGGACTATTGCTCCTATCACAGAGCAATAAGACATCCTATTGAAGACTGCTTCACTTTCAAGAATTGGGTCGAAGACCAATATCAACAAGGCAGGTTCGCTCTATCCAGCAGCTGGAGGGTAACCCCACCGCAGAAGCATGAACCCAAAGCCGCGAGAGCAGAACTAGATCAACATCGGTCTTGGAAGCGATCTCGTACCTGCCACGTGATAATGCTGTCAGAAGAAGAGCCCAAAAATGTGGATGACCTTTCCTGGTGCTTCGACAACGATGATGACGAGGTAATCTCAGAATTTCCACCGGCGCCAAAAGAGCTGGAAGATGGGACACATACTACTGCAGATAACGTCAAGAAAATTGATTTGGGGGCAGCAAATGACCCGCGGCCGACGTTCGTCTGTGTGCTGTTGTCTGAAGAAAGGGTGGTTGCGCTAAATGACGTACTCATGCAGCATAAAGATTGCTTCGCATGGAACTATTCCGAGATGCCAGGACTAGATCCAGAGATTGCTGTGCACAAACTGGCGATATCTCTGGACATCAAGCCGATCAAACAAGCACCGAGAAGGATGCGGCTCAAGCTTGAGATGAGCATCAATGCCGAGGTCAAGAAGCTAATCGACTCCGGTTTCATCCAAGAAGTTTAATATCCTGACTGGATCGCCAACATCGTCCCAGTAATGAAGAAGAATAGGACGGTGCGCATATGTGTGGACTTTCGGGATCTCAATAAAGCCTGCCCGAAGGACGACTTCCCAGTACTGGTCACCGAGCTGATGATAGATAATACGTCCACTCACGAAGTTTTCTCCTTCATGGACGGCTCGTCAGGATACAATCAGATAAAGATGCATCCCGAAGACCAGAAGCACACCGCTTTCTGGACCCCTTTGGGCATATTCTGCTACAAGGTGATGCCCTTCGGTCTAAAGAACGCCGGTGCCACCTATCAGAAGGCCATGACGAAAATCTTCGATGACCTCATACATGAAATTGTCGAATGCTATATCGACGACCTCGCAGTTAAAAGCAAATCATACAAGGAACATTTAGAGCATCTGAAGATCGTATTTCAACGCCTTCGGCAATACAACTTGAAGATGAACCCTCTTAAATGTGCGTTCAGAGTTTCTTCGGGCAAATTCCTGGGATTCATCGTTTGACACCGAGGCATCGAGATAGATCCGTAAAAAATCAAGGCGATTATGGAAATGCCTCCGCCAAGGACTCTCAAGCAGCGCGGTCTCTCCAAAGAAAGCTCGCATATATCCAGCGATTTATAGCCAATCTTTCCGGCAAGTGTCGCCCCTATAGTCACCTGATGAAGAAGGGAACCCCGTTCATCTGAGATCGCAAATGCCAAAGCGCGCTGGACGAAATCAAGCAATACCTACAGAATCCTTCATTGCTGGCCGCTCCCACTAAAGGAAAGCCCCTCGTCTTGTATACGACAGCCCTTGAAGGTTCTTTAGGCGCACTGTGGGCACAAGAGAACGACCAAGGGAAATAAAGAGCTCTCTACTACTTGAGTCGAGTTCTACTGGGGGCAGAAAGCAATTACTCTCCCATTGAAAAACATTGCCTGGTATTGATCTTTGCAATAACGAAGCTCAGACACTATGCGTTGGCGCATGAGGTCCATCTCATATCAAAAGTGGATCCCCTCAAATATTTGATGTCAAAGGCCATATTAACAGGACGACTCGCTAAGTGGGCTTTTCTCTTGATGGAGTTCTCGATAGCCTATCAACCTCTTAAGGCAGTGAAAGGCCAGGCCATCGCCGACTTCCTCGCTGAGCATCTGATACCTGCCGATTCTCCTTTGAATTGCAAACTGCCAGACGAACATGCGTTAGACACGATTGACGGGGTGATACCCGGTGGGAACTCTATTTTGATGGAGCGTCTTCCATGAAGAAGCGCAAACAAAGCACTCGCATAATCAAATCAGGGGTAGGCCTCATCTTCGTAACTCCACAAGGAGGGATATGCGCTTTTCCTTCTCCTTAACAGAGCCGAGGACGAACAATGAAGCCGAATACGAAGCTTTGATAGCAGTTCTCGAGATCGCCATCGATATGGGAATTGAAAACCTCTTCATATATGGAGACTCCCAGCTGGTCGTTAGTCAAATAAACGACGACTATCAGACGTGTAAGCCTGAGTTGGTGAAATACGGTGAGAGGGTACAGCAACTGCTGACTTAAATTCCTTCCTACACCTTGGAAAGCATACCGCGTGCGTAAAATAGCAAAGCGGATGCATTAGCCAAGCTCGCTAAAGAACTGGCCGACAAGAACCTCGATGACGTGAAGATCATCGTGCAAAGCCGTCGGGTTCTTGCTCCAGCAGAAGTATCTCCAGAGTCGTCCGAAAAAAGGGAGCGACCGAGCAAACGACTCTACAAATAAAAGACCAGGAAAAGGCTAGGGATTGGAGGGAAGTCTTTATAGACTACTTCAAATCCCGTCGAACACCTGAAGATACGTCCTCGAAACATCAGCTCATGAAGCGTGCTCTGTCTTTCTCCTTTGTCAATGATACTCTATATAAAAGATCATTTGATTCTCTGTGGTTAAGATGCCTGGGACCTAAAGAGGCAAAGTGAGTTGTCCAAGAAACTCATGACGGACTCTGCGGTTCTCACCAGGCCGGGCCGAAGATGAAGCTAAAGATCAAACGGATGGGTTATTATTGGCCCACGATGATCCAAGACTGCCTCGAATACGAGAAGCAGTGCCATTCGTGCCAGATTCACGAGGACTTTATCCATCAACATCCAAATCCGCTACATCCAACAGTGGCTAGCTGGCCATTCGAAATGTGGAGGACTGACATAATCGGCCCCATCGAACCAGTATCGTCCAGAGGACATCGATTCATTTTGGCGACAACTGATTACTTCTCCAAATGGGCAGAAGCAGTACCGCTGAGAGAAGTGAAGATGGAGAACATCCTCCATTTCTTCAAGACACACGTCATTTATCGGTTCGGAACTCCGAGACGGATCATCTCCGATAACGGGCCAGCTTATAGAAGCCACAAGATCGGCCGCTTCGCACAACAACATAACATAGACTGGAGATACTCTTCAGTCTATAATCCCCGAGCTAACGGTCTTGCTGAGACTTTTAACAAGACCTTGACGAAGATCGTGAAAAAGACGGTGTCTCGAAATAAGAAGGACTGGCATGGGAGACTGCATGAAGCTCTCTGGGCGTATCGAACTACGTTCAAAACGGCCACGGACACAACGCCGTACGCATTGGTATTCGGTACAGAGGCGGTACTCCCCCTCGAGATAGAATTACCCTCTCTATTAGTGGCAGTTCACTACGAGCTAACGGACGAAGAGAACGCTCACCTTCGGCTTAAGGAGTTCGATGCCCTTGATGAAACCTGGCTCATAGCGCAACAAAATCTGGAGGCTTATAATGCAAAGATGACGCGCTCATACGAAAGGTTGACTAGGCCGAGAATATTCCGCCAAGGCGAACTCGTACTAGTAGTCAAGAGACCTATGATCCCCAATCGTGCTAAACGGGGGAAATTCGAGCCGAACTATGAAGGCCTGTATATCATAGACAAGGTCTACCAGGGTAGGGCCTACCTACTCATGGGAATGCATTGCAAAAGGCCATTCAGGCCAATAAATGGTCGCTTCCTGAAAAAGTACTACGCTTGACGAGTCACGGCCTAAGTCAATGATAGACGACGACGACTATGTCCGCTCGCTATCTTCTTAAGCCCAAACTCTATAAGTAGTAGTCGGCTAACGGATCGAAACGTCCTTAGAACAACAACGGACCGAGACGTCCATAAACTAACAATGGACCACTACGTCCTAAAACTAGCTGTTGACCGAGACGTCGATAAACTATGGTGGATTACAGCTGTAGGGCTCCTAGGCAGTCATACAAGGGTCTGTAAGATATCAACCATGCCCGATTTAAAATTTAGACGTGCTGAAACAACCCAAAGCCGGGATCTTTGCTAGATTATTAGGGTTTAATATGCAAGTAAACATCTTTATCACTGAAAGTGAGGGATTACAACCTTTGTAGTCTGCTCCTTCGCTTCATAAGCTCCGAGTAGAAGTCCCTTCGCCGCGATCCATGATCTCCCGGACTCAAGAGAGGCTTCACAACTCGAACGATCCATGCTAGCTTGTAGTCTTCCTTTTCTCCGATGATCTACCTCAAAATTTCTATAACTCAAGCTCTCTCTCTCTAATGAGGTGAACACCTTAATCTAATTGGCTAGATTAGATGAGGATGATGGAGTAGTATTTATGCTTTCTTTTTATATTAAATTCTCACTCTTAATCATCACAAAATGAAAACCTAGAAAGCTTTCTCAAAGCTCAAGCTTGAAGAAGAAGAAGAAATATGAATTTCTTCCTTTTGTGATGAATAATGAAATGATATATGATTAATAATGTAACCATGGTCAACTATGACAAGGCTAACTCATGTAGAGAATTAACTAAGGCTAAGGGTTTGGGTTGGTGTAACACTTCCAAAATAATAAAATATTATTTTCGGGAATTTTTATAATTTAATATTATTTTAATGAATATTTTAATGTTCGGGTGGAATTAAATACAAAAAAATGGGGAAAAATTTTGGAAAATTTTGGAAAATTCTAAAATAGGGTATTTTATGGAATTATACCATTTTAACGTTTTTAAAACTAGTTATACGCTAATTTACTGTTAATCGCGATTAAAAATCGCTAATCGTTTTTTAGCATTTTTGTGCAGAACATACACATATCACTTTTTCACACTTGTGTTACATTTTTATTGCCATGGTTGTTTTGGGGTTACTATTTGAGTGAGAAGAGTTTTAAAAGAAAAGAAAATAAGGAAAAGAAAAGAGAAGGGAATAAAGAA
The DNA here is from genome assembly GCA_030015575.1 of Agapanthus africanus. Classification (NCBI taxonomy): domain Eukaryota; kingdom Viridiplantae; phylum Streptophyta; class Magnoliopsida; order Asparagales; family Amaryllidaceae; genus Agapanthus; species Agapanthus africanus. The sequence continues at coordinate 105,648,045 of CM057338.1, read as the reverse complement.
TTGAGGGTAGGTGAGAGAGTGAGGTATGGGCTTCATTTGACCAAAACCCTTAGCCATTTTTCCCCTCATTTCCCTCCCTCTCCCTCCTTCTACTGCTGCTGCTCCTGCACTTCATCTCCCTCCCCTCTTCAACCCCTTAAAACACCTCTAAAACTACACCAAAACCCCACACTCATTTCATTAAAAGTGTGCACAATCCCTAGAAGCAAGGATTTTGGCCACTAGGGGCAACTCAAGAATTTTCTTGAGTTGCCAAATGAGGTAATTTCTGGACCATTAGCTTAATTCTAGCATTTCCTTTACCCCCATGTTAAGATTGAATCGATATGGCGTGATATTATGGACTTGAGGATAACCTAGTTAGGGTTATGGGAAAATTGGTGTTGTATTGTGAATTGAGCTCAGTAGAGGTTTTACAAACACCCTAGTGTATGAATTGGAACCCAAAACCTGAAGCTTAACCCAGAATACGGATTTTAGAAACCGATATCGGAGAATTTATGAAATCTGTGTAGTGTTTATGGAATCTGCTATCATACGAGGGATCCTAAAATAAAATTGAGTTTACAGAGATATGTGCAGGCACCCAGGAAGCTACCACCAAAGCCCTAGCCCCCAATTCCCTTTCCAGGCCGCCAATTTATTCACTTTGGCCGCCAATTGCGGCCTGGGTCCCACCATTTTGGCTCGTGTTGGTTCTGTAGCTCCTCCATGTTTATGTTAGACCCCTGGTATATATAGATTTGTCAAATTGGACCTAGGGTGAAATCTGGAACATATTTCGTAAGTTGCTGTTTTGGATTCGTGTTTCCGTATTCCGTATTTTTTGATTCTGCAATTGTGTATCGTGTTTTACCTCGACTAATTGGCGTTTATACGACGATATAGAGGAATTGTTAATGGTTTTGAAGGCGTGCCATAGGTTCTAACCTATAGGCCTCTTATCGTATCGTTTTGGGTTTCGTGTGCCGTTTTAGCTTTGGTTTGGTTTTAATGCGCATATACGACACTTTGATGTGTAGGTACCCCATGAAGACTACGGGACAACAAGCAAGCGCGTGGTGACATCGAAGGATGGAGACGCAAGGTGAGTAGATTATATCTACAGGGGGAAGTCGGGTGGATGGCGTATAGCACCCCCGCAGTCCGTAGTTAGTATACTATGTAGAATATATATATGATAGTTATAGTGTGCTATGGTTAGTTAGGGGTAGAAGTAACTAGCGTAGTTCCTAGTTGCGAGCCCTAGGATAGAATTGCACCCACACGCCTACACTGGTATGTTCCTTATACTTGCACTTTGTTGATGATATTGGATGACATTGGAGATGAGTCGATGATGTTGGGCTTTGTGCCGCATGATCGGTGATTTGATGTGATACGTATTTGGGATACGATACGTGATCTCTAGCGGGCCTTGGGACGTGTGCTTGCACACGCAGTATATTGATGGTATCAGTTGTACTAGACTTAGATCAGTACCCCAGATTATGTGATAGATGATAGTGATACCTGAGATGTGATGAGCTAGTGTGATATTGACCCGTACCCAGCTATTGGGATGCCGTACGACGATTTACCGTACGAGCTTTACATTGATGATAGATCCGCACTCATGACTTGAGGATGTCATATGATATACTGTATCGTACGCGATACTATTGAGGCGGGATCACCGACTATTATATCTATATATATCGACTCAGATTTAGGTGGTTTCCATACCCCTCCCGATTGTCTTGATACTTAGATCTGTAGTTTGCATAGTAGATGTTAGACTAGACCCAAGTCATAACTATTTCAAAAACTACGAATCAGGAATATCTTAAAGACAAACAAAGGGATTTTACGGGTACTTTAAAAGGCGTATCTTTCTTAAAAACACCGTACCCCTTATTTTACTAAAACCCTGATTTGTCTTATTTCAAAAGGCATAACTGCATGACATATAAATATTGATGTAGTTTCTTCACTGTGGTGTTGATTATTTGATTTCCGCATATTCATGCTATTCACATTGATTGCATATGTTTATTGCTATATTATTATCATGCTGTTAGGACACCAGCACCATTATCGATGATGCGTATGTTCCACGTACACTATTTGCCGGCTCACACACTTCATCATCGATAATTGCCATGCCACTACACTGTAGTACTGTTGCATTCATGATATGATTCTTGCATGGCATATTGTACACTTATACCTGTACACAAACATAGATGATTCTGACTTGATTAGAGATTTGGGAACCGCATGATGTTCTTCAAAACTGATTCGTTTTAAAAGAGCGGTTTCCCTCGACATGTGCACATTACTATTCCATGTTGCATGACTTATGATATGTTTACCTTTCTTACATGTCGCATACATCATGTTTTGATTATACGCATTGAGATATGTTGTTTCCATGATATTTCTGGATTTGGGAACCGTGGGTATTTCAAAAGAGAATATATAATTGTGTTAAAAACCCGGTTACCCTTGATATGATATTTCAGTGCGTCCACCATGTGTTTTCTCGGTGCTGAGAGCGACATGTGAAACCCGATTCGAGGAGGCGGATGAGGCCAATTGCGGGTACATGGTGGACCCGGTATGGTATCCCGGGGCGAGAACGGTTTCGCTGTGTAGTAGACGGTGAGCCTGACGGAGGGACTACTACCTACCGGTGATTGTATTTGAGCTCGGCGGATATCTGGAGGATACCGACCGGAGTTGAGAGATGGACATGGGATGACCCGTACTGCCGGGGCCGAGGGCCGATACCGCAGACGGAGCCCCATATGGATGAGGACATGGGATGACCCGTACTGCCGGGGCCGAGGGCCGATACCGCAGACGGAGCCCCATATGGACGAGGATTTTACGTGTCGATGCTAGGCACGGGTTTCATGATGTTTTTCCATGATTTTGTTTATATCCTCATATTTGCATACATGATGCTTATTGTCATTGGGTGATGGGTGGACGGGTTCCACGTTTATACAGACTTGATCACATACAGACTGGATTTACATTGATTATACTTCATTTGTATATATAACAGGGTATGAGGGCGCTGTTATATATTCCCTTACACCAATATTAGTAGTATGGGACGCTAATATATGTGTATTGATATTCGTATTTACTTCATGCAGACATACCTTATACTGATGACATGTTATTACCTGAGTACTTGGCACTACATACATGTTTAGATGTTACATTGCCACCTTATCATGCTTCAGACGTACTCTTGTGGTTTATATTATACTGATTGTTTACCTAGGATTATGTCTTGCATTCAGTTTCTGCTTGTAGATATTCTCTATTCACGAGTTGGCAACTCACGTCCGTTGTGCCACAGTTCTTGCAGGTTTTGCCGTACATGTTTCTTGCGGCATTTCTGGCACACTACTTCCTTGCGGGTGAATTGCATTTGGTAGGTGGATTCTTTTGCATCAAGAACCACCATTGTACTTGTATTATTCTTTGTATCTAGAATTTCCATCAACCAAAACTTGTATATTGTTTCAGACTTAGACATTAGTGTTGTATTATTCGACCTTAGAGTCGCGCTTAGTAGTATTGCGGTTTTCATGCTTATTGAGTTCTTTTGGATTTGACCCTCGCCATTCGGCGTTGTATATTATATTGCTTGCGTGGTTGTGACCGTTGATTGACGAAGAGCTAGCTCTCGCTTGGGGATGCCTTTATCATTGTATATATATATATATTGTTCTTGTTGTACCCCGTTCGGGGCCAGTATTTACAAAAGAAACTCTGCCGAATTTTTAGAAAAGACTTTACATTTTAAAAATGCACATTCGGCTTAGTTAATTAAAAACCTTGACTTCAAACATGTTTTCCTTCACTTCTTTAAAACCAGTTTTCTTTATTTACTCTTAAAATGGTTTTAGATTTATGGGCTTTTGGCTTACTTGGATCAGATGGAGTCCTATGGACTTCATTTGGTTCAAGGGCCAGTCACGTGCTCTTTCGGGTCGTGACAAAGTTGGTATCAGTGCGCTAGGTTGGCCTTGGTTCGAGTCTAAGTTTGACTATGTGGAGCCTAGCGCGTTTATATATATACGGAACTTAGGCTTGACCTTACGGAACTTAGACTTAGTCGAGGGGGTATTAGACCCGAACTTTCGTCGTGTAGGATAACCCTTGGTTGATGGAATAGGTGACTAAAGTAGAGTGACGTAGCGTGGGTATGTTCCGCGGCATACTTACGACACGCCACTCCGCTTAAGGAACCTTAGGATGTACATATTTTCGAGATCTGTGATTCTCTTCATATCCATGATTATACATCCATTTGAGATCCTCGATACTATTAGTTTCATGATCATACCTTGATTGATGCTGTTCCTTCTTATGATCATGTATCCACTTTGGATCTGTTGTTCTCTTTCTTGCCATTGGTCTGCTCTCTTCGATACTCGATTGAGGTTCCTGTTGCCATGTTTGAGCGCAGTTTGGGCTGCTGCTAGGGTTACGGTCGGTGCGAGCTCGTCTGGTACGAGGGCCGACCATTGTGTTTTCTGGTGACATGGGAACGTCTCGAGTTAGTATTGGTGACCGTGACCTCTAGTGGAGGCAAGTGCTTGGTTTTGCACCGGATGATCGGGCCATTGTTAGAGCTGCCAGTTGAGAGAGGACTGTTGATGTACAGCATACCTTAGAGATTATGATATCGCCTACCGTGCAGACAGATGGACCAGCTGTTGCTGAGATTGACAGGATGTTGCTTTCGGAGCTTACGAGCTAAGATTGCCAGAGCTTTCAGGCAGATATGAGACAGATGATAGCTAGTCTACCCGGTTTGAGAGACGAAGGTGATTCGTCCGATTTATGCGCCGGAGCGGGTCCAGTTGAGTTGAAGATTTCCAGTATGGGGAGTCTTACTCAGATCTTGAGCCGACCGAGTCATAGATGACCGCCAATGTATCGCCTTTCCTGGAGGATTGAGGCGTTGTTCGGCATGCAAGCGAATGAGCCAGTTGTTGCTGCAAACGACGAGATATCGCCCAGATGATTGGAGCTACTGCAGCATGAGTACATACTTAGAGACATGATGGATGGTCGCTAGTCACCTGAGGATGAATGACTAGGACATGTGGTTCGCTCGTTTACCGATGCGAGGTCATCAGATAGATTGTTTCCAGCTGGAGACGACTTCACGCAGATTCATTGAGAGTCGATAGAGACGATCGAATGTCAGGAGCCATTCTCCAAGTTTAAAGTATACGGAAAGACATGCATGTGATTCTATGGACCCTCTAGAAGAATGAAACCCTAACTCGACTTAATGACCGTGTGAAAGCCTTTGAACCTTAGGGTTTGCGGCGGTTCCGCGGCGCCATTAGTGAGGCTTGGGTTTGCCCTACTACGGCTGGACCACCGACGCTGTGGCATGTACTCGATACTATTAAACTTTATCCGAGATGTTGAGCTCTTGGGGGATTATGAGGTTCTGACGAGCCGATCGGACGATTCGACATCATTCGGATATTATGTGATGGGACACTGTTTGGGAGACTCCAGATACGAGCGTAGCCGTTGGAGCGCAGTCTGTGTAGCCACGATGAGACGAGTCCGAATCAGTCGACATTGAAGCAGAGTGAAGAAAAGAGTTCGCAAGAGATTTCGACGAGATGACGTCCCACTCCGCTGACATCAGAGATGTGATACGCATCCAGAGGCGTTGTTTATGGATATATCTTCCAGAAAGAAGCGCGATAAGTATGCAGCCATTCCGGAATAAGAATTTGCTTCAGCAATGGATAATGACTTCCGGGCAATCCGGCAGGAATGAGATTTGAGAGAGAAACCTCGATAGGACCTTTCTGGAAAACGATACGAGGAGACCTAGACCCAGGAGTGGTCATATTGCGCACACCCAGCAGGCCAAAGTTCGGCATCGTCGACGAGGTAGTTGACCAGGTTCGGATAAAGGAACTTACCCAGATGCGTTGCGAATTGATCAAGGACGGACGAGTATTGAGTATTCCTCCGATGGTTGGGACGCGTTCCCGAGGAACGGTTCGGCCAGACATCTTATATAGAATGGTGAAGCAACAGAGTACGCGATTTCGAGTCCGTGCGAGAGACTTCGGATTGACTGTGGCCGAGAACAGTGCAGTGCGTATATAGCATGGCGTGACGCCATAGTGGACGACGATAGAGACAGGAGGAACCAGAGGTTCGTGCGAGACACTGGCGAGCTGTCATTACTTCCCATCGAGACTAGAGACCTGATATGCTTACAGAGGCGTTGGGATGCGACCAATTTTCGAGAAAATGTTGTGCTGAGGACACAGATGTCCATTGAGCGAAAATAGATTATGCAAGAGTACCAGCCTTCGTACAGTTCGGCTTAGGCAAGATCAGAAGAGACCTTGAGTAGGATTCCTTCCAGTACACTGCTGCTATAAGATTTGCACCAGGAGTAGATGCGTGATGTGCATTCAGAGGGCCGGAGGCCGACGCCAGTGACATATTGCTTTACGAGCAGTCGTGAGGATTGACCGAGAGATTTCCAAAGAAGTGCCAGAACGGAATCGTTCCTGTCAGTGCTCCTGACTGGGCCGATGAGCCGATGGATTGCGAGATTGGTAATCTACAGGAAAGATCAGGAACCAGAGGCAGAGGACGCCAGCCGCGAGCAAGAGGCAAATAGATATCTTGCGCCGCTAGCATCGGATGTTCCGGTACCTTCTCGACCCTGAAGAAGGATATACCGACGATGGTATTCATGATTTGTGATTTTGGTGATTTGACTATCACGTATCCGTTGCTTTGGATCTCGGTATTTTGGGCGATTTATTCGCATGATTTCGTCTTGATGACTGAGTTCCATGATATTTGATTTGTGCATCATGATTGCACTTACTGGGTATTTATACCTTGCACATAGTTATTACTCTTGAGGTGTTGATTGCGATTTCATGCCTATTTTATGCCAGTGATTTGATTTACGCTTCCAGCATAGTTTCATGCACTTTTAGTGTTTTGATTTGATTTGTGCACGCTGATGCACCCGGTTGTGAGATTTCCTTTGCGGTACATTTGATTTTGATTGAGCCGCATTATATCGTCGATTTTGACCCTGATACTGATGATTGATTCTTGCACTCCGTGCTTTTGGTTTGACTTATGCATGTTCGGCGGTTGCTATTGGATTTCGTGATTCCGTGCATGTTGAGTGCGCAGGGTTTAGATTTTCATTCGTGCACGATGGATGCACCGATTTGGATTTTCACGCATGTTGGGCGCATGTTTTGAGATACGATTTTGGTGCACACCCGATGCACTAAATCGAGATTTCTTCGTGCATGTCAGATGCACCGGATTTTGGCTGTCAGGCGCACACGTTGCCTATGACAGATGCTTCATGCACACCCGTTGCACCTAGATGTGGTTTTGTGCACCTGTTTAGCACGTATATGGATTTTGATTTCCATGCGCACCAGACGCACAGGGTGGTGTTATGTGCATTTCTGAGATTTATTCTCTTGGAGCAGTATTTTTCTTTATGATGTTGGATATTTTCTTTCATTCTGAGCAGGACTAGTCAGTGGACAGTACCTGGATATATTTTGCATGCATCGATAGTTATCGAAAGGATTTCCAAAAAGCGAGCTATAGTCTCAGTATATACCTACGTGTCCGATATGACACGAAACGTTTTAAAAACGAAGAAACCCTTCTGATTGTTTTCAAAACGGCGGAATGTGCTTATTAAACAAAGAATATATATATACATATATAGTTATTTTCTTATGAAAAACGTCCGCCACTGTGCAGTGTTAGGCGCATCGCACAGCGACTTAAAAAGATTTGGCATGCATTTGCATCAGCTATTCACATGTATGGATTGGATGTCTACATGTGTAGTTCTGATCCATATCATATCGGTTTTGTATTGGATTTGACATTGTTTCTTTACCTTGACTCCGATGATTGCGAGATGCTTGACGGAGTTTCGATTTTGAGTTATCTGCTCATTACTCATGCGCATGCATTGCGCTGTGACGTTTTATGTATTGATGATTTCGGAGCCCCGATGACTTGGAATTTGTATCGAAATGTTTTAGTACTTGGGGGTTTTAAATTTAAATTCGGGGACCGAATTTCTTTAAAGGGGGTAGATTGTAACACTTCCAAAATAATAAAATATTATTTTCGGAAATTTTTATAATTTAATATTATTTTAATGATTATTTTAATGTTCGGGTGGAATTAAATACAAATAAATGGGGAAAAATTTTGGAAAATTTTGGAAAATTCTAAAATAGGGTATTTTATGGAATTATACCATTTTAAAGTTTTTAAAACTAGTTATACGCTAATTTAGTGTTAATCGCGATTAAAAATCGTTAATCGGTTTTTAGCATTTTTGTGCAGAACATGCACATATCACTTTTTCACACTTGTGTTACATTTTTATTGCCATGGTTGTTTTGGGGTTACTATTTGAGTGAGAAGAGTTTTAAAAGAAAAGAAAATAAGGAAAAGAAAAGAGAAGGGAATAAAGAATTGAGGGTCGGTGAGAGAGTGAGGTATGGGCTTCATTTGACCAAAACCCTTAGCCATTTTTCCCCTCATTTCCCTCCCTCTCCCTCCTTCTACTGCTGCTGCTCCTGCACTTCATCTCCTTCCCCTCTTCAACCCCTTAAAACACCTCTAAAACTACACCAAAACCCCACACTCATTTCATTAAAAGTGTGCACAATCCCTAGATCTACACTTGGAGCTAAAGAAGCAAGGATTTTGGCCACTAGGGGCAACTCAAGAATTTTCTTGAGTTGCCAAATGAGGTAATTTATGGGCCATTAGCTTAATTCTAGCATTTCCTTTACCCCCATGTTAAGATTGAATCGATATGGCGTGATATTATGGACTTGAGGATAACCTAGTTAGAGTTATGGGAAAATTGGTGTTGTATTGTGAATTGAGCTCAGTAGAGGTTTTGCAAACACCCTAGAGTATGAATTGGAACCCAAAACCTGAAGCTTAACCCAGAATACGGATTTTAGAAACCGATATCGGAGAATTTATGAAATCTGTGTAGTGTTTATGGAATCTGCTATCATACGAGGGATCCTAAAATAAAATTGAGTTTATAGAGATATGTGCAGGCACCCAGGAAGCTACCACCAAAGCCCTAGCCCCCAATTCCCTTTCCAGGCCGCCAATTTATTCACTTTGGCCGCCAATTGCGGCCTGGGTCCCACCATTTTGGCTCGTGTTGGTTCTGTAGCTCCTCCATGTTTATGTTAGACCCCTGGTATATATAGATTTGTCAAATTGGACCTAGGGTGAAATCTGGAACATATTTCGTAAGTTGCTGTTTTGGATTCGTGTTTCCGTATTCCGTATTTTTTGATTCTGCAATTGTGTATCGTGTTTTACCTCGACTAATTGGCGTTTATACGACGATATAGAGGAATTGTTAATGGTTTTGAAGGCGTGCCATAGGTTCTAACCTATAGGCCTCTTATCGTATCGTTTTGGGTTTCGTGTGCCGTTTTAGCTTTGGTTTGGTTTTAATGCGCATATACGACACTTTGATGTGTAGGTACCCCATGAAGACTACGGGACAACAAGCAAGCGCGTGGTGACATCGAAGGATAGAGACGCAAGGTGAGTAGATTATATCTACAGGGGGAAGTCGGGTGGATGGCGTATAGCACCCCCGCAGTCCGTAGTTAGTATACTATGTAGAATATATATATGATAGTTATAGTGTGCTATGGTTAGTTAGGGGTAGAAGTAACTAGCGTAGTTCTTAGTTGCGAGCCCTAGGATAGAATTGCACCCACACGCCTACACTGGTATGTTCCTTATACTTGCACTTTGTTGATGATATTGGATGACATTGGAGATGAATCGATGATGTTGGGCTTTGTGCCGCAAGATCGGTGATTTGATGTGATTCATATTTGGGATACGATACGTGATCTCTAGCGGGCCTTGGGACGTGTGCTTGCACACGCAGTATATTGATGGTATCAGTTATACTAGACTTAGATCAGTACCCCAGATTATGTGATAGATGATAGTGATACCTGAGATGTGATGAGCTAGTGTGATATTGACCCGTACCCAGCTATTGGGATGCCGTACGACGATTTACCGTACGAGCTTTACATTGATGATAGATCCGCACTCATGACTTGAGGATGTCATATGATATACTGTATCGTACGCGATACTATTGAGGCGGGATCACCGACTATTATATCTATATATATATCGACTCAGATTTAGGTGGTTTCCATACCCCTCCTGATTGGCTTGATACTTAGATCTGTAGTTTGCATAGTAGATGTTAGACTAGACCCGAGTCATACCCATTTCCAAAACTACGAATCAGGAATATCTTAAAGATAAACAAAGGGATTCTACGGGTACTTTAAAAGGCGTATCTTTCTTAAAAACACCGTACCCCTTATTTTACTAAAACCCTGATTTGTCTTATTTCAAAAGGCATAACTGCATGACATATAAATATTGATGTAGTTTCTTCACTGTGGTGTTGATTATTTGATTTCCACATATTTATGCTATTCACATTGATTGCATATGTTTATTGCTATATTATTATCATGCTGTTAGGACACCAGCACCATTATCGATGATGCGTATGTTCCACTATTTGCCGGCTCACACACTTCATCATCGATAATTGCGATGCCACTACACTGTAGTACTGTTGCATTCATGATATGATTCTTGCATGGCATATTGTACACTTATACATGTACACAAACATAGATGATTCTGACTTGATTAGAGATTTGGGAACCGCATGATGTTCTTCAAAACTGATTTGTTTTAAAAGAGCGGTTTCCCTCGACATATGCACATTACTATTCCATGTTGCATGACTTATGATATGTTTACCTTTCTTACATGTCGCATACATCATGTTTTGATTATACGCATTGAGATATGTTGTTTCCATGATATTTCTGGATTTGGGAACCGTGGGTATTTCAAAAGAGAATATATAATTGTGTTAAAAACCCGGTTACCCTTGATATGATATTTCAGTGCGTCCACCATGTGTTTTCTCATTGCTGAGAGCGACATGTGAAACCCGATTCGAGGAGGCGGATGAGGCCGATTGCGGGTACATGGTGGACCCGGTATGGTACCCCGGGGCGAGAACGGTTTCGCTGTGTAGTAGACGGTGAGCCTGACAGAGGGACTACTACCTACCGGTGATTGTATTTGAGCTCGGCGGATATCTGGAGGATACCGACCGGAGTTGAGAGATGGACATGGGATGACCCGTACTGCCGGGGCCGAGGGCCGATACCGTAGACGGAGCCCCATATGGATGAGGACATGGGATGACCCGTACTGCCGGGGCCGAGGGCCGATACCGCAGACGGAGCCCCATATGGACGAGGATTTTACGTGTCGATGCTAGGCACGGGTTTCATGATGTTTTTCCATGATTTTGTTTATATCCTCATATTTGCATACATGATGCTTATTGTCATTGGGTGATGGGTGGACGGGTTCCACGTTTATACAGACTTGATCACATACAGACTGGATTTACATTGATCATACTTCATTTGTATATATAACAGGGTATGAGGGCGCTGTTATATATACCCTTACACCAATATTAGTGGTATGGGACGCTAATATATGTGTATTGATATTCGTATTTACTTCATGCAGACATACCTTATACTGATGACATGTTATTACCTGAGTACTTGGCACTACATACATGTTTAGATTTTACATTGCCACCTTATCATGCTTCAGACGTACTCTTGTGGTTTATATTATACTGATTGTTGACCTAGGATTATGTCTTGCATTCGGTTTCTGCTTGTAGATATTCTCTATTCACGAGTTGGCAACTCACCCCCGTTGTGCCACAGTTCTTGCAGGTTTTGCCGTACAGGTTTCTTGCGGCATTTCTGGCACACTACTTCCTTGCGGGTGAATTGCATTTGGTAGGTGGATTCTTTTGCATCAAGAACCACCATTGTACTTGTATTATTCTTTGTATCTAGAATTTCCATCAACCAAAACTTGTATATTGTTTCAGACTTAGACATTAGTGTTGTATTATTCGACCTTAGAGTCGCGCTTAGTAGTATTGCGGTTTTCATGCTTATTGAGTTCTTTTGGATTTGACCCTCGCCATTCGGCGTTGTATATTATATTGCTTGCGTGGTTGTGACGTCGATTGACGAAGAGCTAGCTCCCGCTTGGGGATGCCTTTATCATTGTATATATATATATTGTTCTTGTTGTACCCCATTCGGGGCCAGTATTTACAAAAGAAACTCTGCCGAAATTTTTAGAAAAGACTTTACATTTTAAAAATGCACATTCGGCTTAGTTATTTAAAAACCTTGACTTCAAACATGTTTTCCTTCACTTCTTTAAAACCAGTTTTCTTTATTTACTCTTAAAATGGCTTTATATTTCTGGGCTTTTGGCTTACTTGGATCAGATGGAGTCCTATAGACTTCATTTGGTTCAAGGGCCAGTCACGTGCTCTTTCGGGTCGTGACAGTTGGGTTAAGAATGAGTCACTAGAAAATATCAACCATAATATCTTAGCTCATGACAAAAGAAAACCTTCTAGAAGGTTCATGAAAGAACTAACCCAATTCAAACCCTAACCTTGTTTAATCTCCACTAAACATGTTGTATTAGTAATCATATTATGTTACAATATTATATATCACATATATAATATATTTTATAACAAAAGAAAATAATACAATTAACATATATCGCATATATATCAATGTATTATCCGGTGAGAAAATGAATCAATAAAGCGAGCCAATATTAGATAATGTAATGCAATATATCATATATATTATTATACATTAAATTATCGAATCAACACTTGATCCGACAATCCGGCTATATCGAATATAACCGACTAATATATCATGTACCGATTCATCGAATCAACACTTGATCCGATAACCCGGCTCATATCTAAATATCGCGAGAATATAATACGGTATCTCATATCGCATTATCCTCAGTCGTGCACATATCACATATGTGCCCCTATTCCGTTTTGCCTGAGTCAAGAAAGCTCTATATAGGACTCTAAAGAATCGTCAATATGCCGGTAGCAGGTGATGATCATATCAAACACCCACAAGCTGCAAGCGGTCAACTAAACGTAACAGCCATCCAGGTATTGAGCGATCAGAAGATCAACAAGCTAGCCTGTACATTCTCCTGTGAATCCAATCAGTAACACTCCCGTACAGTCCGGTCTCTTCGTCTGATATGTTGCATATCTAGTCTAGGGGTGGTATACGTCAGACCCCAGTAACCGATAAGTCGTGTCGATGTAAGGCTCATAACAGGTCGAGAAACTACTGGTAACACTTACCAGTAAAGCTCTATATCAGCCATGGCCAGGGACTTCCAGTTATAGCCAATCGAACACAGCACAACATCAACTCCCTATACCGGGAGAGACGAATCCCCTTCTATCGCTCATTGCCTCCATGTGATTCGGGACCGCACCCAAAATCCACCATTTTGCACGCCCTCTTGGACGTGGTAAGGTGAAAATCAAAGCATAGTGGGAATCACACAAGACTCTATCACGATCTTGGGTCTACAGACTACCCTGTACCAGTGTCACCGGAGAACTGCCATCTGATGTGAGGTATATCACCATCTGGGAGTTCTCAACGAGTCCGTCCAGCGTACCCAGTCTCCAATGAGCATCCGTACACCATCCTTGATATCAAACACCGATGGATATGGGATCATCCATCGCCCATCATATGGGTCAAGATGCTTATATGCTAGTCTACTCTGGTGTATCAATGCCCTGTCTCGACACACCCTCGACTAGGAACAGTTATAGGATGTACTCATCGACTACCGTGGCCCCACTAGTATGATCTCAATATAGTCCGAGTAGTCGAGTACATATCCTAAGGGCTTTATCAACATGTGAGAGTAAGACAGTAAACTAATATAAGTCAACATGTTAAAATAAAGTGAAACCAAATAGCATATTATCATGAAGAGTAAGAAATTCCTCTATATATATATCCAAGCATCCATTATAATATACATCATATGTACAACAATGGCCTCTAGGGCATATACATAACTAATAATCTCCCACTTGCACTAAGGCCAGCTGCTGTAGTATCTCATACCTAGCATCCCGAATAATCTCTCAAACTGTATATGGGGAATGACCTTTATGAGTGGATCCGCAGTGTTGTCCTTCGTATCAACTCTCCTGACCTCGATCTCCCGGCGATCAACTATCTCCCTGATCAGGTGATACCGCCTCAGAATATGTCTGGACATGTGATGGGACCTGGGTTCCTTGGACAAAGCCACAACTCCATTTTTATCGCAATACAAAGGTATTGGATGCTCAATGGACGGAACCACACCAAGTTCAGTAATGAACTTCTTTATCCAGACAGCCTCTTTGGCAGCATCGTTGGCAGCGATGTATTCAGCCTCCATCGTCGAGTCTGCAATGGCATCCTGTTTGGAACTCTTCCAACCCACCGCCCTTCCATCGAAGGTAAAGACAAATCCCGAGTGCGACTTAGAGTCGTCCTTATCACTTTGGAAGCTCGAATCGGTAAAGGACTCCACCTGGAGTTCTCCGTTACCATACACCAAGAACATCTCTTTAGTCCTTCGTAAGTACTTGAGAATGTTCTTCACAGCTGTCCAGTGACTCTCTCCAGGATCTGCTTGATACCTACTCACTACACTTAGTAAGTATGCTACATCGGGTCTGGTACATAGCATCGCATACATGATAGAGCCTACTGCCGAAGCATAGGGTATCCCTTGCATGCAAGCTCTCTCTAAATCAGCCTTGGGAGACATCTCTTTGGAGAGAGTGAGTCCAGAGATAGTGGGTAGGTTCCCATGCTTGGATTCTTCCATACTAAACCTCTTTAGTATGGTGTTAATGTACCTGGATTAGGACAATCCCAGTATCCGTTTAGATCTATCTCTATAGATCATAGTTTCCAATATGCATGAGGCATCACCTAGATCTTTCATTGAGAATCTTTGTGATAAGAAGAGCTTGACTGATTGCAGCATAGGAACATCATTTCCTATCAAGAGTATATCAT
Organism: Agapanthus africanus; assembly: GCA_030015575.1. Taxonomy (NCBI): domain Eukaryota; kingdom Viridiplantae; phylum Streptophyta; class Magnoliopsida; order Asparagales; family Amaryllidaceae; genus Agapanthus; species Agapanthus africanus. Next base: position 105,632,911 of record CM057338.1, on the reverse strand, counting down.
CGACGTACAATACGAGGAAGACAACCTTACTCTCTGCAACCTTCTTATAAATACAAGGTTCATCTACGTTTTTGATGAAGTTAAACTCTTTGACTACAACATCAAAGCAGATGTTCCAACTCTGCGATGCTTGCTTTAACCAATAGATAGATTTAAGCAGTTTGCACACCTTTCCGCTGCTCCCACTATCTACGAAGCCCTCTGGCTGAGTTATGTACACGCACTCTTCTAAATCACCGTTTAGAAAGGCGGTCTTAACATCTATTTGCCAGATTTCATAGTCATGGTATGCAGCAATGGCAAGTAAGATCCGGATGGACTTAAGCATAGCTACTGGAGAAAAGGTTTCGTCATAATCCATACCTGGTCGTTGACGAAAACCCTTTGCAACAAGTCTAGTTTTGAAAGTCTCAACTTTTCCATCTACACCAATTTTCTTTTTAAAGATCCATTTGCTCCCAATGGGTTTTACCCCTTCAGAAGCATTTTCCAAAGTCCATAATTTGTTGGTGTACATGGATTCCATCTCAGATCGCATTGCATCCAGCCATTTCACAGAGTCACCACTCGTGATGGCCTGCTCGAAACTAGTTGGGTCATCATCTTCCATGATGCAATCCTCGCTCCCACCATCAATGAGAAAACCGTAGTATCTCCCAGGTGGATGAGAAACCCTACTAGATTTGCGGAGAGGCTGGGGTTCGTCCGGTACTACTGAATCATCTGGTTCCACTAAATCTTCAGTTGCAATTTGTGTCACTGGAACCTCTTCCAGCTCTACCTCTTCGCCACTAATTTCTTTCGCAAGAAATTTCTTTTCTAAAAAGGTGGCATATTGAGAAACAAACACTTTTTGTTCTTTAGCATGGTAGAAAAAATATCCTTGGGAATTCTTAGGATATCCCACAAACTTACAAAGAACTGATCGTGCCTCGAGTTTGTCCGGATTTTGCCTTTTGACATAGGCCGGACAACCCCATATCTTAACTCATTTAAGATACAGTCTCTTCCCACTCCATATCTCATATGGTGTGGTAGGTACAGATTTAGACAAAACTTGATTCAATAGGTATGCCGCTGTCTCAAGCGCATAACCCCAGAAGGAAATAGGTAACTTAGCTGTACTCATCATAGAGTATACCATATCGATAGGGTGCGATTCCTCCGCTCCGATACACCGTTGTGCTATGGTGTATAAGGAGGAGTAAGCTGAGAGAGAATCCCATTCTCTTTTAGATAATCTAGGAACTCATTGCTTAAGTATTCTCCTCCTCGATCAGATCGAAGGATCTTAATAGTTTTGCCCGTTTGGTTCTCTACTTCGTGCTTATATTCTCTGAATTTCTCAAAAGCTTCAGACTTGTGTTTCATCAGGAACACATGTCCGAATCTTGAGAGATCGTCAGTGAATGTAATGAAGTAAGAAGAACCGTTCCCGGCATGTGTAGACATGGGACCGCATACATCACTATGTACTAGTCCTAAGAGTTCCGTAACTCTTTCTCCGTGTCCACTAAATGGAGTTATGGTCATTTTTCCTTTGAGACATGAATGGCAAGTATCATAAGATGATAATTCGAATGAATTCAAATATCCATCCTTATGTAATATAGCTAGCCGTGTCGCATTGATATGACCAAGTCTACAATACCACAAGAAAGATTCGTTCATTTCTGAACTCTTCCTCTTATGTGTGTTTTGTATATTAAGGACTGTATTTTGATTGAGAATGAATATGCCATTATGCAACGAGCCTGATCCAATCAACTTTTGATTCAGGAATATGTTCATAACATTATCCTGTACTACAAAATTATATCCTCCTTTACTTAATAAAGAAACTGATATAATGTTGCACATCATGTTCGGTATATAATAGCACTCGTTCAGAATCAATGTATTATTACTTGGTAATACAAGGTGATATTCGCCAACTGCTTTGGCTGCAATACTTGCACCATTCCCTACTTGTACGGAATGATCACCCTTTCCCAGTTCTCTACCTTTACATAGCCCACGTAACAATTTATATATGTGGGATCTTGATCCAGTATCTAATACCCAAAACGTAAGGTGAACTGAGAAACAGTTCTCAATAACTAACACACCCGAAAAAGATGCATCATCATGCCTGTTCTTCGTTTGGGTGGCATGAGAATCCAGATTTTCTTCTGTTTCCTGGTCAGTCTTATAACTCTTATAAGAAAGAACGGGACCAATGATTCCCTGCTAAGTATAATAAGCAGGTTCAGTCAATACATCCATATTATTATCTTGATTAAGTCCTGACATGGTCGCTACCTGGAGAGAGAGAAAAGGAAACACTTTAGCGTATGCTCTTGCAAGATTAGATTGGTTATTATCTTATTTAATCAGGATGTCTCCCACCATTTTTATCAAATCTTCTTTCAAACCCTAAAAGGTAAGATTAGCCGGGATTAATTACACCCTACAATTTCGTCAATCTTTCAGCCAGATCAGTGTCGGTACTTGAGGGAGGTTCTCCGTGCTTTCACACGGACCTAATTAAAATAAACCTCGTCTTTCTAGAGGCATAACCCCATTAACACCTTTCTAGACACCTACTTGATCGGCTAATTGTCCTGTGTAAAACTCTTCCAGGAGTAACTCTTACTCGTAGTGGGTATCAGGATCCATCTATCTCATAGAAGGTATGCAATCTCATTGCAAATTTCAACACTTGAAATTCCCGATAATACTTTTGCCCCTAACAACTTATGACCTTAACATAGTCAACAAATCATAATTGCTAGCCAAGTTCAACCCGTCATTTCCTGATTGAATTAAACCCACCTGCACGACCCTTAACATAGTCAACAAAGTCGTACAACTACCCTAATCCAATCACATCTCATGTTTTAACAGATAAGCACTAAATAGCTACCGCACACTATGCCTTAACGTAGTCAACAAACGTAGCACGAATACTAAGTAGTATTTATCTGAAATGACGGAGGGCTACGCAGGTTTTCAAAAAACCATGAGCGTAATGAACTTGATATCGTTGTAGAAACAAGTGATTTTGAAAAGGAGTGTTTTTTAGGCTTTTCCAGTTTCGCTAAAGAGGTCACTCCCGGTGAAGGGATCTCGGCTCTTTCCCCATCGAATAAGGTGCAGGGTATATCATATATACCGCGGTGCAAAGCAAGAACTATTTAAGCTGTCAAAAACTAAACCGAGAGTTTGTAGCATCTGCCAGTTTTTCTAAAGAGGTCACTCCCGGTGAAGGGATCTCGGCTCTTTCCTCATCGAATAAGGTGCAGGGTATATCATATATACCACTATGCAAAGCAAAACTGTAGCTACCCTTTTTATAAAGTTTTGATTCTACAACATCTTTTAGGTTTCTTTTCTTTTATTAATCTCATTAATATATCCCATCAGCTTATGCTTCCTAAGTATTACAGTAGAAACGAAAGCAGTAATATTTATATATCAGCATATATATATAGTATAAGCATTCGTCTCAGGCAGTAATATGATCTCATCATAGAACATTGCAACAGAAGAACATATATGAAATATTGGATATACTAGGATGTCCGTGTTTTTAATACGAGCCTGTATAAAACACGGATTCCACGGTCGCGATGAATAGCCAAACCCACATCCCTAGACCCCTACGAGAGCGGCATGTAACACTGCCAATTCTAGGGTTAGGAGACCCGGTCTCGACTCCTCGAGATGGCCTCCCACTGGACCCTAGAACTCGGTTACTTGTGCTCCCTCCTTGGGTCTACCTAATGCGGAAAAGTAAATAATATACACTGATGACATCAACCTCATCCCGGAAGAGCCTCAATAAAAGAATATTACATACAAATGAATTTTACATGAATGAAAATAAAAACCCTCATCTCACATAAAACCCCCGGCTATTCAGAACACGACGATTCAATATAATATATCACAGCAACACATAATATCTCATATCATCAACGTAAGTAAGTATGCATACACCGATCGTCGTTGATGTATAGCAACGAAAACTCGCAATACAACTACATACCACACTTACGGTCACAGAAAAGAAAGTGTAAAACTACAACATTTGGAATCCACAATCTCTTTAGGCATCGTAAATCCGAAATATCACATAGTTCGCATTTCATGCCTAACTATATGAATTCCACATATTGTATCACATTCCAGATAAATAGAAAATATTAAACTTTCCGATCGAATAATCAAATACCCAAGATTTCCTAAATAGCTCAACACTTGAGCGGAGTTCAAAAAGTCTCAGAATACGTCACAGTACCAATGGTCCAGCCGTAGAAGGGTCAAGCCAACACCTCACATGTGGAAACGCCGTACTGTCCCAAACCCTAAGGTTTAGAGGAGGTTCAGACGGTCACATAATCGAGTTAAGGTTTGTGTTCTTCTATAAGGTCCACCGCGTTACTTGTACGTTTTTCCGAAAGATTTAAACTCAAGAAAAATTCAACACTTGAAAGTTTTTCGTGCCGGGAAAAAATGGGTTAATGATATCCGTTCGAACATTTTAACAGTTTCTAAATTATCCGGAAAACAAAACGAAATTAAATTTTCCGATCGAATCAACGAGTACCAAAAGATCCCCAGAAAACTCAACACTTGAGTCAGATTAAAAATACCCAGAAGCAGCTACAAATACCTACGGATGTACTGTGCCAAAATCCTAACCCTAATACTACTGTGCTGCCTCGGAACCACCGCAGAAGTCATAGTACGGCCGCGGTTACGCGGCGCTTTAGTGGTATTTTGGTGTCGTTTTGCACAGTAACTCTTAGAATTCCTTGCTGATTTTTTTGAGTATTTTTAATGCAGAAAAAATCACATTTTTACAAAATTTCCAGAGAGGGGATCATTTTCGATGTTTCGGGGTTCGATCGGAGTTTTAACTTCGTATACACGTCGCCTAATGCTCTAGCCTGTCTCTGATACCACTGTAGGGTTCCTAGGCAGTTATACAAGGGTCTATAAGGCATCAACCATGCCCGATTTAAAATTCAGACGTGCCGAAACAACCCAAAGCCGGGATCTTTGCTAGATTATTAGGGTTTAACATGCAAGTAAACATCTTTATCACTAAAAGTGAGGGATTACAACCTTTGTAGTCCGCTCCTTCGCTTCATAAGCTCCGAGTAGAAGTCCCTTCGCCGCGATCCACGATCTCCCGGACTCAAGAGAGGCTCCACAACTCGAACGATCCATGCTAGCTTGTAGTCTTCCTTTTCTCCGATGATCTACCTCGAAGTTTCTATAACTCAAGCTCTCTCTCTCTATTGAGGTGAACACCCTAATCTAATTGGTTAGATTAGATGAGGATGATGGAGTAGTATTTATGCTTTCTTTTTATATCAAATTCTCACTCTTAATCATCACAAAATGAAAACCTAGAAAGCTTTCTCAAAGCTCAAGGTTGAAGAAGAAGAAGAAATATGAATTTCTTCCTTTTGTGATGAATAATGAAATGATATATGATTAATAATGTAACCAAGGTCAACTATGACAAGGCTAACCCATGTAGAGAATTAACTAAGGCTAAGGGTTTAGGTTGGGTTAAGAATGAGTCACTAGAAAATATCAACCATAATATCTTAGCTCATGACAAAAGAAAACCTTCTAGAAGGTTCATGAAAGAACTAACCCAATTCAAACCCTAACCTTGTTTAATCTCCAGTAAACATGTTGCATTAGTAATCATATTATGTTACAATATTATATCACATATATAATATATTTTGTAACAAAAAAAAATAATACAATTAACATATATCGTATATATATATCAATGTATTATCCGGTGAGAAAATGAATCAATAAAGCGAGCCAATATTAGATAATGTAATGCAATATATCATAAATATTATTATACATTAAATTATCGAATCAACACTTGATCCGACAATCCGGCTATATCGAATATAACCGTCTAATATATCAAGTACCGATTCATCAAATCAACACTTGATTCGATGACCCGGCTCATATCTAAATATTGCGAGAATATAATACGGTATCTCATATCGCATTATCCTCAGTCATGCACATATCACATATGTGCCCCTACTCCGTTTTGCCTGAGTCAAGAAACCTCTATGTAGGACTCTAAAGAATCATCAATATGCCGGTAGCAGGTGATAATCATATCAAACACCTACAAGCTGCAAGCGGTCAGCTAAACGTAACAGCCACCCAGGTATTGAGCGATCGGAAGATCAACAAGCTAGCCTGCACATTCTCCTGTGAATCCAATCAGTAACACTCCCGTACAGTCCGGTCTCTTCGTCTGATATGTTGCAAATCTAGTCTAGGGGTGGTATACGTCAGATCCCAGTAACCGATAAATCGTGTCGATGTGAGGCTCATAACAGGTCGAGAAACTACTAGTAACACTTACCAGTAAATCTCTATATCAGCCCTGGCCAGGGACTTCCAATTATAGCCAATCGAACAAAGCACAACATCAACTCCCTATACCGGGAGAGACGAATCCCCTCCTATCGCTCATTGCCTCCATGTAATTCGGGACTGCACCCAAAAGCCACCGTTTTGCATGCCCTCTTAGACGTGGTATGGTGGAAATCAAAGCACAGTGGGAATCACATAAGACTCTATGACGATCTCGGGTCTACAGACTACCCTGTACCGGTGTCACCAGAAAACTGCCATCTGACGTGAGGTATATCACCATCTGGCAGTTCTCGGCGAGTCCGTCCAGTGTACCCAGTCTCCACTGAGCACCCATACACCATTCTTGATGTCAAACACCGATGGATATGGGATCATCCATCGCCCATCATATGGGTCAAGATGCGTATACGCTAGTCTACTCTGGTGTATCGCTGCCCTGTCTCGATACACCCTTGACTAGGAACAGTTATAGGATGTACTCATCGACTACCGTGTCCCCACTAGTATGATCTCATCATAGTCCCAGTAGTCGAGTACATATCCTAAGGGCTTTATCAACATGTGAGAGTAAGACAGTAAACTAATATAAGTCAACATGTTCAGATAATGTGAAACCAAATAGCATACTATCATGACGAGCAAGAAAGTCCTCTCTATATATATCCAAGCATCCATTATAATATACATCATATGTACAACAATGGCTTCTAGGACATATACATAACTAACAGCTGCATCCCAAGGCTGATACAAAAAAAAGAATAAAAAAAAAGAGAAAAAACGGTATGTCTATAAGTAAAAAGGGCACGGATGAAAACCCGAAAGGGCTCCGTGAGTAAAAACAGCAGGGCTACCGGCGAGTTTCGTGAAAACCTGAAAGGGCACAATCTCGTTAAAAGACACTTGCAAGGTCCTCTCGACTTTGTAAGGAGAAACCACCTGCGTGAGATCCTTACGACTCACAAGGGAGCAACACACTTAGGGATCGCCACGATTCCTAAGTAGAAATTACACTTGCGAGATCCTCATGACTCGTAAGGATAACCCTCTTATGGGACCCTCACGGCTCATAAGATTCAAAAGTCTTAAGCTACAGGGATCTGAACCTGTTCTTAAGCATGCCACCACAACCTCCAATTCCGCCCTATAAGTGGCTCAATATTGACCCATGTATACAATCCACGGGCGTGAATAAACATTTCCCTAACAAAGTCCCATCCGTGACTAGGGATTTGTTTACACAGTGAACAGCCCTTGTAAGTCCTCTCGACTTATAAGGAGAAAGCACTCTTGTAAGATCCTTACGACTTATAAAAGACTATGCACTTAGGAATCCTCATGATTCCTAAAGAGAAAACGCACCTACGAGATCCCCACGACTCGCAGGGAGAAATACGTTTATGAGACCCTTACGGCTCTTGAAGTCAAAAGCCTTAGTCGACAGGATCTTAACCCTGTTTGCTAAGCCACATTTTTTCGACATCGACAGAGGCAAATAGTGATTCGCTCCTGGCAATATCCCAGTTGTAGCGGTGCTGATGCCGAAATCGGTGTCTAAATTCCAGGCCTGCAGCGAAAAGCTAGCGAACCACACATGCATGCAAAATAGCCGAAATGATGGGGCAACTTGCAACAAAATCAGCAAGTAAAAATGTATGCATGCAAAATAGCCCAAATGATTGGGCAACTCACAATAAAAAGCAGCGAGTAAAAATAAAATAAATAGCCGAAATGATTGGGCACCGCGAAAAATAGCCGAAATGATTGGGCAATCGCGACGTTCGCGATATAAAAGCTGAAATAATAGAGCATCGCGGAAAGGAAAAAAATAAAATTTTTGCCCTACAGGTGATGTCACATCAATCCCTGTATACAATCTAAGGGCGCAAACAAAGGAGGAATCACACCTTCCCTCCCCAGGCTCCATCAGAAAAAGAAGCCAAATCTCAACGGTTCCTAGACAACCTGGAGACCACTTCGACATCCGTCTCATTACAATAGACGCAACGTCATCTACATGACCCCTGTTCCCGCCAAAAATTTCTGCGCAAAAGAGTCCAAGGTATCAAATGGCAGCGATACGCTTAAGAAAATGGGAACCAGTATCTTCCGGGCTGTTTTTTGATAAACCCCCGAATGAGAAACAGATAAATTCTGATGGTATCGAAAGCGGCTCGAGAAACCCTTCGATTTGATATATTATGGGCCTCATAATTCATCCGGGATCAAAAGTTATGAGGAATTACGTGTCCACACGTGATGGGCTTTTAAGAACCCGCTGGAGGAGTTAAAAGATACAATAAAAACTCAGAAAAGACCCCAATGGGGCATCACGTGCTCACACGTAACCATGGGTCACGTGCAGACACGTGATGGGATTTTAAAGCCTCTAAAATAATGAATAGAATTTAATTATAAAAGTCAGAAAATACCTCAACGAGGTATCACGTGCTTACACGTGACCAATGGTCACGTGTTGACACGTGATGGTTAAAACTGAAACATAAATAAGCGGCTGAGAAAGGAACCCAATTGGGGGTCACGTGCTCACACGTGACCAAAGGTCACGTGCCAGCACGTGACTGGCTTTAAAAGCATTATAATTTAATAGAATTAAATTCTAAAAGTTTCTGAATCTTTCCAAATGGAAAAGGGTCATGGGGAACCGTTGGATTAAAAATCCAAGGGTGATTAAAAATCACCAATTTATAGAAAAATCTTAAATAAGGAAAGATCTCCCTAAATCTCACCGAAATAACAAATATAATATCTTTGGATTTAAAATCCAATGGTGAATAAAATTCACTTAACAATCTAAAGGCCCAGATTAATGATGATTGCAAATCAAATCACTCAACATACAAATCAAATCTCTCAATGAGAGATTTGCTAAACAAATTTATTCTCTTCCACCTATAAATAGGAGCCAAGAGAAGAAAAGAGGGATCTACTTTTTTTGAGAGAAAAACAGAGAGAGGAGAATTTAATTCTCAAGAGGGAAGAAAAGAAAGGAGAATTTAATTCTCAACAAAGAAAACCCTAGGTAAGAAAAGGGAAAAAGATAAACTTCAAACAGAGAATTTAATTCTCAAAATCCAAGAGTTTAACTCTTATACAAAAAGAACATAGTTCTTCTTCTGGTTGAAGATCTGCACAGAGCACATCTCCCCATAACTTGAGAATTTAATTCTCATCGGGTCGAGATCCTGCCATGCAGATCCTAAACTTAGAAGGAGAATTGAGTTTTGAGAATTAATTCTCCTAAAACAAAACTAGGGTTTAACCCTAATCAAGAATTTAATTCTTTTACATATCTGGGAATTTAATTCCTTTGAAAAGAAATCAGGGTTTCATCATAAATAAGAATTCAATTCTTAAAAGATCTCTGTTCATGAAAAGAACTAGGGTCGCGTGCCCCCACGTGACCCTTGAAAAGATCCCCTGCAAAGAACTTTGAAGCATCACCCCACGTGCTCCCACGTGACTCCCAGAACGCAGAAAGAAAAAGCAAACGGAATGAAAGCTTTGGGCGCTCTCACGTGTTATCACGTGACCCCTCAGCAAATGTTTTAACAATTGGCGCACAGATCCCCATCACGTGCCAACACGTGATGCTCTAAAATAAAAATGAAAGTGTTTAACACTTAATGGCAAAACAAAAGAAAAGAAGCTTTGGGCGCTCTCACATGTCCCCACGTGACCCCTCAGCAAGTGCTGTAATATTCGATGCATAAACCCCCATAACGTGCCAACACGTGATGCTCTAAAATAAAGATGAAAAGTGTTTAACACTTATTCGCAGATTTGAGGATAAAACAAAGGAGATCTGGCTTCACATTTAGGGCGCCCTCACGTGTCCCCACGTGACCCCTAACGAATCCCTTTAATATCGAATGGATGGATGCCTATCACGTGCCCACACGTGATGGCTAGGAAATTAAAGGTGTTAAATACTTACCTGCTGAATAAAATAAGGGAAATTAGGGTGCTCTCACGTGTCCGCACGTGACCCCTCCCTCCTTAGTGTTTAACACTAATTGGAAAACTCTATTTGCAGTGTTTAACACTGATTTGCTTAGTGTTTAACACTAATTTAAAAACTCTGTTCCCAGTGTTCAATACTGTTGGTCTGTAGTGTTTAACACTAGCTTTAGCCCAATTGGCTAAGTTTTTAGAGGCAAAGCCTCTCCTTCAATGGACCAACAGAGGGCCAATATTTCAAACATAATTGGACTTAGCCCAAACTGGCCATAAGTCCTCAAATTATCTTGAACTGAGCACATCTGCTCTTTCAACCAACTCATTGGTTCAAGGGTACATCTCTGAACTCCTCTGATATTTGTCGTTGTAATCCTTCAACGTCTTCAGAGAGGTGACGGGTCCCGACAACCACACATCAACACGGACTGTGGGGTCCTTAAACTCATGGACTTATGCATCCTTAAACCAAGATACGGACTGTGGGTCCTTAAACCCGCGGATTTATGCGTCCTTAAACTAACGGACTAATGCGTCCTTAAACACACCCATATGGACTGTGGGGTCCTTAAACCCATGGACTTATGCGTCCTTAAACTACCCATGGACCGCAATGTCCTTAAACTACCAATGGACCGCAATGTCCTTAAACTACCAATGGACCACCACGTCTCTAAACTGGAACTTGGACCACCACGTCCCTAAACTGGCGACGGACCACCACGTCCCTAAACTGGAACTTGGACCACGATGTCCCTAAACTGGAAATGGACCACCATGTCCCTAAACTGGAACAATAGAGCCCCAAATGCTCTTTTGTCGGATCTAAACGATCCCGTTTAAGTTGATCTTAGCCTCAAATATGGCTAACGTATCCTTAAACCTTCAAATGGACTTTAGTCCCAAATTGGACTATGAATCCCCCCAATCAATTTTGGTTCAAGGGTACATCTCTGAACTCCTCTGACACCTGTCGTTGTAATCCTTCAACGTCGTCAGAGAGGTGACGGGCCCCGACGGCCATACATTAAATGGACCACTATGTCCCTAAACTGGAACAATAGAGCCTAAATGCTCTTTTGTCGGATCTAAACGATCCCGTTAAGTTGATCTTAGTCTCAAACTGGACTAACGTATCCTTAACGAACGTTTGAGTTGATCTTAGCCCCAAATATGGCTAACGTATCCTCAAACCAAAACCCCAAACCCAAATCTAAGAAAATACGGATTTGGACTAATCCACGTCCTACGGGCGACGACATAACTCAGTCTCCGTATACAATCCACGGGCAACCACAAACAAAACAAACACCCACGACACGAAGTGACCATCTGGAGAAGTAGAAAGTTGTTACCGCAATGCGGTAGCGTAATTAACTGCAGGGGCTTGCGCCTGCAGGGAAGAGCGTCCCCACAATCAAAAACCCCTCAAACAATGGGGAATCTGACGAAGTCTGCTACATCGGCCGCATCCGTTTAAACCTTCGATACATGGTGCCATAAATCAACTTGGCATCTTCGGAGAGGTGGACGGATAGCACCAATTAGCATCTGCCCCGAATCTCAGGCGAGACGTCCATGTCGCGCCGTCTTTCGGAGGGGAACAGATTCTGGCACGCCCGGTGGGACCTTTTCCTCTTTCCACTCCACACTTCGTGTGTCGTGTTCGCGAGCAAATCGCGGTTTGCTGTGGTTGCTTGTGGATTCGAGGTACTAAGATTTGGTGTCTTGCTCCGTGCAGAAAATAGAAGATCAATGGCTTCAAACTGCACTACCTGCAACTGCAACTCTCGCTCCGTCCCTGCTGGAGGAGTGACTTACGGGCCCCAAGCGGCCTCCCTTTTCAAAATGCCAGCGGAGCAGGAAGCTCAGGCCACCGCTAGACTATTCTTCGGGACCCTGCTCCCACCAATGAGCTTCAATGCCTCAATGACGTTGCAAGAAGCCCCAAAGAAGTCGGTCTTTGATCGGCTTACCACTGCCGCGACCCCTCTCAACGGGTCGCCCAGCTTCAATACCTCAGTTTTCAACAGACTGGGCCAGAACGTCTGCAAACCCGCGATACCCGAAGCTGCCATCCCAAAGTGGATAACTATCCCGGCTCAAGCGGACGAAATCATTAGAAAGGCTCCTCCTTCCAAGAAGTCAGTTTTTACAAGGCAGGACATTCCGGTTGCTGCTTCAGGCGAGGTCCTCAAAGCTGCTTCCCCTGCCCAGAGGTCTGTCTTTGACAGATTAGACATTGCTTCTCAACGGGTGTCAGTCTTCGACAGGCTAGCACCAATAACGGTCTCTCCTCAAAGCAGGGGGCATGACGAAGTCACCCCTACGGCCGAAACAACTCCATCCGCACGACACGCTCGACGTCGCCACTGGCGCCGAGTAAGGAAGGCTGGGGGCAACTCCCCCTCTGGATTTACTCTACCAGCTCCAATGGTGGGGATCGATGTTGCTGTTCCAACCGGGAACAGCTTTGAGCTGCTGAACAGGCTGCGCAGAAACTCTCCTACTGCAGTGCTGGAGAGATCTCCTTCACCTGTGAAGAATGCTGCAGAGAAGAAGCCGGAGCAACCTCCTCTATGGCTATCCTCTGAAATTTACAAAGTTTGGCGACATGTCCAAGAGTCAGTGATCGATCAAGACTATCTCCGCCGACCGAAAAGGATGAAGGTTCAGCGGGAGAAGGACTACTCAAAGTCACAAAAAGTGACAGCTGGCTGGGTGCCCACTACAACGGCTCCCTCAACGTCAATCACTCAAAAGGAAAGGAGGCCGCAAAAAGCCCATGTGAACATGGCGAACCGTAAAAGTGCTGAGCACAAACGCCACAAGTCTGGGGGCATAGTGGTGCACACCGTTTATATGGCTTCCGAAAAGGAGGATAGCCGCGCTTCGACGGGTCACCGACCACTCACCCGATCCATGACCAAAGCTCAGGAGCAGCAACAAAAGCTTCAGGAGATGATGACTGCAATGGCCGCACTTACCGGGCCAAAAGAAAGCTCGGAAGCATCATCAGAGCAGCGTCATGAACAAGAAACTGACACTGACTACCTACGCAGAGTCCTCGAAAAGAAGGACAAAGAAGCCGCGGAGCAAGCGGCTAACATAAAGCAAATGGCGCTCCTCTTCCAAGATATGGTAGGGATGATGCTACAGCCGGACCCTCCAGTTGAAAACCCTCCGATCATTACTGAAGACGATAGAGGAGAGACATCTAATCCTCCTCCGACTCTTTCAATAGCTAAAGATGAAACCATCTCCAAGGCTGCGCTGGATGACTATATAGCTCATCAAATACGGGCTCATCAAGTGAATGAAGCGGCTGGGCAAATTGCTACAACCGGACGACCCTATCCGGGCTGGTATGACCAAATCAGTTACCCGCCGGGATATACGATCCCTAAATTCCATGTGTACAAGGGGACAGGGAATCCACATCAGTATGTCGCTCAATTCAGGGCCTTATGCGGCAACACAGGAGGCGATGACAAACTGTTGCTTCGCCAATTCGTTGGTAGCTTAGCAGACACAGCCTTTGAATGGTACTCAGAGCTTCCCAACGACTCTGTCAAAACATTTGCAGAGATGGAGCTGCTGTTTACACAGAAATTTGCAAGCGCTAGCGAGCGCACCCCGATCACGGCATTGATCAACGCCAGAGTGAAGCCGGGAGAGACGTGGGTGCAATATGCAATCCGGCGGCGGAACCTATGGTCGAGATGCGAACGACGCATAGAAGAAGCTCCTGCCGTAGGCATGTTCGTGGGTACTCTCGACCCTCAAGCAACTATCTCCAAATTCATGATGTTCTTCAAGCCGACCACCTTCCAGGCCTTGATTGACAAGCTGGCCCAAATGGACCAGATGGGCCATAGGCCTTCCTCTTCAAAGACATAGCCTTGGAATGAAAAAGGCAAAGGGAAAGCAACTTTCGTCAATAAGACTCAACAACAGTCGAGCAACTTAAAGCCGGTTGTCCGTCAAAACAATATGCGTCCACGCCCATCCCTCGAGGAAAGACTGGGACGTCCTTACTCATTTCCTCAGGATAAAACGAGAAAACTGTTCGAGCTGGCAGTGCGCAATAGACTCATCAATCTGCCGAGTCCAAAACGTCCATTGCAACCAGGCGATGTCAACGATCCCAATTATTGCCCTTACTACCAAGCGGTAAGTCACCCGATCGAGGATTGCTTCGTCTTTAAGGGATGGATCGAGGATCAGTACCTACAAGGCAAGTTTGCGCTGTCTGAAAAGTGGAAGGTAAACCCACCACAGCCGCACACTCCAAAGAAGACGAACACACCGGGGGCAAGTTGTCACATGATCTCTCACTCATTGATAGATGATGAAGAGGCTCCTTGCAACGAGAAACCGAGGGCGGGTCCTGAACCAGAACTTCTGTGGCCGTCAGACGAGATGATTGATGCATTCCTGAATGAAGCCAGTCTTAAAAGCAAAGCTGATCGAGAGCGTGAGATGGCCATATTTGAGAAAGCCAAACGCCGGCGATTGGACAGAAGGGTCGAAACACTCCCACCAGATCAAAGTACATCCGCCGCAAATGAAAGCAGGATCAAGACAAGGAAACGATTCGCCAAAGCCATAGCAATGGGGATGAGGCCGCCCTCTTTCAGAGAAAATTCTCCTGGTGGTATACATTTTGATGAAACGGACGTACACCCTAACTTCTGCTTATATCATCAGAGGATCGCACATCCTACCGAAGACTGCAAGTCCTTTAAGTGTTGGTGGCAAGGATATGTCGCTCATAGACAACACGTCAATAGAATAAAACGGGAAGCTCGTAGACAGCGAAAAAATACGACAGATGGGCATAAAAGAGTTGCCGGCAATTGTCATAGGGACGAGCCCGGGGGATCACGAGTTCTCACCTTTGGAAGCGACTCTGATGAAGAAGCCGCCCTCAACCCTCTCTTCAAGGAATTCATTTCTAAAACAAAAGAATTAGAGAGTTGCGAGAATGTTCAGCCGTACAATCTCACGCTACCCGGAAAGAATCTCGGACCCGCAAACGACGGAGCAAACGAAATGAGAAAGGAAAAGGAAAAAACGGCCTTTGTTGCCAACACTCAACAACAGCCGAATAACCTGAGACCGTTTTGTCGTCAAAACAACAAGCCGCGATACCTCAATGAGAAATTGAAACGTCCTTACTCGTTTCCCAAAGATAAAACAAAGGGATTGTTCGAGCTAGCAGTGCGCAGCGGGCTCATCACTCTGCCAGATCCAAAATGTCCATTGCAACCAGGTGACGTTAACAATCCTAACTATTGTCCCTACCACAGAGTAATGGGTCACCCACTCAAAAATTGCTACGTCTTCAAAAACTGGGTTGAAGACCAATACCAACAGGGCAAGCTCGCGCTGCCCGAAAAGTGGAAAGTAAACCCGCCACAACAACATGCTCCGAAAAAGGTGGATATGCCGAAGGCATTATGCTCATTCATAGGGAAAGCCCCATAGACCGAAAAGTCAGTAAACTAGAGATGCGTCTCAAATACGGCGACGGTAGACTGAAACGTCATTAAACTAACGATGGACCACTATATCCTAAAACTGGCTGTGGACCGAAACGTCTTTAAACTAACGACGGACCGAAACGTCCCTAAAACTACTACCGCAGCATTCTTAGGCTGACAAGGCAAAAAAAATAAAATGGTATGTCCATAAGCAAAATGGGTACGGATGAAAACCCGAAAGGGCTCTGTGAGTAAAAACAGCAGGGCTACCGGCGAGTGTTCGTGAAAACCCGAAAGGGCGAGACCTCGTTTAAAAAATATATATATAAAAAGAATAAAAAAAAAGAATAAAAAAAAAACGGTATGTCCACAAGCAAAATGGGCACGGATGAAAACCCGAAAGGGCTCCGTGAGTAAAAACAGCAGGGCTACCGGCGAGTGTTTGTGAAAACCCGAAAGGGCGCAACCTCGTTCAGAGACACTTACAGGATCCTCTCGACCTTGTAAGGAGGAACCACCTGCGTGAGATCCTTACGACTCACAAGGGAACAACAAGCTTAGGGATCCTCACGATTCCTAAGGAGAAATTACACTTGCGAGATCCTTACGACTCGTAAGGAGAACTCTCTTATGGGACCCTCACGGCTCATGAGATTTGAAAGTCTTAAGTTACAGAGACCTGAACCTGATCTTAAGCAACCCCCGCAACCTCCGATTTTGCCCTACAAGTGGCTCAATACTGACCATTGTATACAATCCACGGGCGCGAATAAACATTTCCCTAACCAAGTCCCACCCATGACTGGGGATAGTCCATACGGTGAACAACCCTTGTAAGTCCTCTCGACTTATAAGGAGAAAACCCTTTTGTAAGATTCTTACGACTTATAGGGGAACATACACTTAGGAGTCCTCACGATTCCTAAGGAGAAAACGCACCTGCGAGATCCTCACGACTCGTAGGGAGAAATACCTTTGTAAGACCCTTACGGCTCATGAAGTCAAAAGCCTTAGTCGACAGGATCCTAACCCTGTTTGCCAAGCCACCTTTGTTCAACATCGACAGAGGCAAATGATGATTCGCTCCTGGCAATATCCCAGTTGTAGCGATGCTGATGCCTAAACCGGTATCAAATTCCAAGTCCTTTCACGGCAAATAATGATTCGCTCCTGGCAATATTCCAGTCGCAGCGATGCTGATGCCAAGATTGGTATCATATCCCAAATCCCCTACTCGAAAAAAAAAAAAATCAGCGAGCCAAAAAAAAATGCATACGAAATAGCCGAAATGATGGGGCAACTTGCAAACAAAATCAGCAAGTAAAAATGTATGCATGCAAAATAGCCGAAATGATTGGGCAACTCGCAATAAAAAGCAGCGGGTAAAAAGAAAAATAGTCGAAATGATGGGGCACCGCGAAAAATAGCCGAAATGATTGGGCAATCGCGATTTTCGCGATATAAAAAGCTGAAATGATAGAGCATCACGGAAAGAATAAAAAAATAATAAAAAAAATAAAAGAATGAAACTTTTTGCCCTACAGATGAGATCACATCGATCCCTGTATACAATCCAGGGGCATAAACAAAGAGCGAACCCTACCTTCCCAACAGGCTCCACCAGAAAGCGAAGCCAAATCTCGACGGTTCATAGATAACCTAGAGATAATCTCGACATCTGTCGCAATATTGCAGACACAATGCCAACAAATGAAGTAAAGGAAAATCCCTAGCTTTAGGGTCTCGGCGTCAACATCGACAACTTAGAGATCAGCAACTGTGTTTCTCCTCACTCCAACTAGTTGCAGACATGACGTCAACAACCGACCTCAGAATCGCAACGAAACGGAACCAAGGCAAAGTTCCTAGTCCCAAATCTCAACGGCCACATCTACAGCCTGGAGACCAACAACGGTGTGCCTCCTCATTCCAGCAGCACAAAGATGCTACACCATCAACCGGAGCGATGGTAAAATCCCAACTCCACCTTAGCATTCGTCTCATTACAGCAGATGCAATGTTAACAACGGCGTTCCTTCGCAGTCCAGCAGGATGTACATGCAAAGCTAATAAAAGACCCCATGGTCAGCAAAGCGGAGTGATGGCAAAATCCCAGCTCCACCTCAGCACTCGTCTCGTCACAGCGGACACATCATCAAGCAAAGCGGAACAGCGGCAACTCCCAGTTCCATGACTCGACGATGTACTCCCACAGAGAGTCAAATCCCAACTCCGTGAAATGCGGATATAATCAACAAAATTCCTGGTCACGTGGAACATGGATAACGTCACTCTTTGACCCCGTGGAAAACGTCCAGAGCGGATCCTGGTCCTCGTAGAACACGGCAGTGAACCCGTACGAAGCATCCAGAGCGGAGCCTAGTCCTCGCCTAACGCGGCAGTGAACCCGTGTGAAGCATCTAGTGCAAAATTCCTGGTCACATGGAACGCGGATAACGTCACTCTTTGACCCCGTGGGAAACGTCCAGAGCGGATTCTGGTCCTCACACAAACATGGAGTGATCACCACCGCGACATTCGTCTCGATACAGCAGACGCGATACCAGCAAATGAAGCAAAAGGCCAAATTCCTAGCTTCAGGGTCTTGACGGCAAGTCATATAAAGCCTGAAAGACAATCGGAGACCATCTCGCACCAGCACGGAGTGGTCACCACCTCGACGTTCGTCTCGATACAGCAAATGAAATGTCACCCCAGCGTTCTTCCCCCAGCAGGATTCGGACGCGCGAAAGCAAATGAAGCAAAAGGCCAAATTCCTAGCTTCAGGGTCTTGACGGCAAGTCATATAAAGCCTGAAAGTCAATCGGAGATCATCTCGCACCAGCACGGAGTGGTCACCACCTCGACGATCGTCTCGATACAGCAGATGAAATGTCACCCCAGCGTTCTTCCCTCGTTAGGATTCGAACGCGCCAAAGCAAATGAAACAAAAGGCCAAATTCCTAGCTTCAGGGTCTTGATGGCAAGTCATATAAAGCCTGAAAGACAATCGGAGATCATCCCACACCAGCGCGGAGTGGTCACCTCCATGACGTTCGTCTCGATACAGCAGATGAAATGTCACCCCAGCGTTCTTCCCCCAGCAGGATTCAGAAGCGACAAAGCAAACGAAGCGAAGGCCAAATTCCTAACTTCAACGTCTTGACGGTAAGTCATATAAAACCGGTAAGACAAACAGAGATCATCCCATATGGAGTGGTCACCACCACGACATTCGTCTCGATACAGCAGACGAAATGTCACTACAGCATCCTTCCTCCAACAGGATCCGGACACACCAAAGAAAACGAAGCGAAGGCCAAATTCCTAGCTTCATGCGTCTTAACGGCAAGTCATATAAAGCCTGAAAGACAATTGGAGATCATCTCGCACCAGCATGGAGTGGTCACCACCTCGACGTTCGTCTCGACACAGCAGACGCAACATCACCGAAAGGAGTCACGGCAAAATCCCTGGTTCCAGACCTCGACGGTTCACCAGCAACCCAGAGACAACCGCGACATTCGTCTCGATACAGAGGACGCGATGCCAGCAAACGAAGCGAAGGCCAAATTCCTAGCTTCAGGGTCTTAAAGGCAAGTCATATAAAGCCTGAAAGACAATCGGAGATTATCTCGCACCAGTGCGGAGTGGTCACCACCTCGACGTTCGTCTCGATACAGCAGACGCAACATCACCAAAAGGAGCCACGGCAAAATCCCTAGTTCCAAACCTCGACGGTTCACCAGCAACCTAGAGACATCCATGACATTCGTCTCGATACAGAGGACGCAATGCCAGCAAAACGAAGCAAAGGCCAAATTCCTAGCTTCAGGGTCTTAACGGCAAGTCATATAAAGCCTGAAAGACTATCGGAGATCATCCCACACCAGCGCGGAGTGGTTATGACTCATCGGGGCTCTCCAAAATGAGCCTAACCTCAAGTAAAAAGCGGCATGGCAAATTCCTAGCGCTTGCTCTTCCGACGGTCAAACTGCCAAGGAGGATTTCTTGAAGACGTCTTGTCCAGCCCCCGAAGGGATCAGAGACACGGCAGTCGTAGGGCTACTCGAACAGCACGATTGCCTATCGAGGAATATATCAGCTCATGCGACGGTACGACGGCCAAAACCCTAAGTACCACAGACCCTAACGGACTTCTGTCGTAAAGAGCAGAGGTTAACTGTGACGTTAGGATATTCTTGCGAGATCTGCTCGATCTGTTTCGACTCGTGAGGAAATTGATGTCTTTGCAAGAACTTCTCGATTCGTCTCGACTCGTGAGATAAAGCCTTAGGCAGTAGGGATTAAAAAACCTATTTCTTAAGCACTGGGACCCTGCAAGTCGGCCCAAAACGGTCTCTTGCATACCATCCACGGGTCTCACTCTCCAAAGTCGAATCTCGACAAGGAGGGAAACAACCGCTTACGGGTCCTCTCGACTCGTAAGAGGGAAAATTCTCTTATAGGATCCTTACGACTTATGAGAGAAAACACACTTAGGAGTCCTCACGACCCCTAAGGAGAAAATACACCTACGAGATCCTCTCGATCCGTAGGGAGAAAAGTCTTTATGAGACCCTCACGGCTCATAAAGTTGAAAAGTCTTAGGTAGCAGATCCTAACCCTGTCTCCTAAGCCATCACTGCCCTACAAAGATGTTAAGATGGACCATCTATGAGCCACACTTTCCAAAGCTACATGCCACTGAAATGGAGAAGCTCATGAGCATATAAACTACTTCCCGCCAGAGTAAGACATAAAGAGATAGAAGGGTGCGGCTCATGGAGTTAAGGGTTTGGAACTATATCTCTTAAGAGTCAAGATTTGAGTCAATGATAAATGACGACGCTTGTGTCCGCTCGTTATCTTCTCAGATCAAGATTCTGAAAGTTATATACCAACCCGAAACTGGTCATACGCTATGCATTACTCTGCACTACTTCACCCACGTATATGCTTACGTGGGCAAAGTAGTGGGGGGCATTTGTTCCCGCCAAAAATTTCTGCGCAAAAGAGTCCAAGGTATCAAATGGCAGCGATACGCTTAAGAAAATGGGAACCAGTATCTTCCGGGCTGTTTTTTGACAAACTCCCGAATGAGAAACAGATAAATTCTGATGGTGTCGAAAGCGGCTCGAAAAACCCTTTGATTTGATATATTATGGGCCTCGTAATTCATCCGGGATCAAAAGTTAGGAGGAATTACGTGTCCACACGTGATGGGCTTTTAAGAACCCGCTGGAGGAGTTAAAAGATACAATAAAAACTCAGAAAAGACCCCAATGGGGCATCACGTGCTCACACGTGACCATGGGTCACGTGCAGACACGTGATGGGCTTTTAAAGCCTCTAAAATAATGAATAGAATTTAATTATAAAAGTCAGAAAATACCTCAACGAGGTATCACGTGCTTACACGTGACCAATGGTCACGTGTTGACACGTGATGGTTAAAACTGAAACATAAATAAGCGGCTGAGAAAGGAACCCAATTGGGGGTCACGTGCTCACACGTGACCAAAGGTCACGTGCCAGCACGTGACTGGCTTTAAAAGCATTATAATTTAATAGAATTAAATTCTAAAAGTTTCTGAATCTTTCCAAATGGAAAAGGGTCATGGGGAACCGTTGGATTAAAAATCCAAGGGTGATTAAAAATCACCAATTTATAGAAAAATCTTAAATAAGGAAAGATCTCCCTAAATCTCACCGGAATAACAAACATAATATCTTTGGATTTAAAATCCAATGGTGAATAAAATTCACTTAACAATCTAAAGGCCCAGATTAATGATGAATGCAAATCAAATCTCTCAACATACAAATCAAATCTCTCAATGAGAGATTTGCTAAACAAATTTATTCTCTTCCTCCTCCTATAAATAGGAGCCAAGAGAAGAGAAGAGGGATCTACATTTTTTGAGAGAAAAACAGAGAGGGGAGAATTTAATTCTCAAGAGGGAAGAAAAGAAAGGAGAATTTAATTCTCAACAAAGAAAACCCTAGGTAAGAAAAGGGAAAAAGATAAACTTCAAACAGAGAATTTAATTCTCAAAATCCAAGAGTTTAACTCTTATACAAAAAGAACTTAGTTCTTCTTCTGGTTGAAGATCTGCACAGAGCACATCTCCCATAACTTGAGAATTTAATTCTCATCGGGTCGAGATCCTGCCATGCAGATCCTAAACTTAGAAGGGGAATTGAGTTTTGAGAATTAATTCTCCTAAAAAAAAACTAGGGTTTAACCCTAATCAAGAATTTAATTCTTTTACATATCTGGGAATTTAATTCCTTTGAAAAGAAATCAGGGTTTCATCCTAAATAAGAATTCAATTCTTAAAAGATCTCTGTTCATGAAAAGAACTAGGGTCGCGTGCCCCCACGTGACCCTTGAAAAGATCCCCTGCAAAGAACTTTGAAGCATCACCCCACGTGTTCCCACGTGACTCCCAGAACGCAGAAAGAAAAAGCAAAGGGAATGAAAGCTTTGGGCGCTCTCACGTGTTATCACGTGACCCCTCAGCAAATGCTTTAACAATTGGCGCACAGATCCCCATCACGTGCCAACACGTGATGCTATAAAATAAAAATGAAAGTGTTTAACACTTAATGGCAAAACAAAAGAAAAGAAGCTTTGGGCGCTCTCACGTGTCCCCACGTGACCCCTCAGCAAGTGCTGTAATATTCGATGCATAAACCCCCATCACGTGCCAACACGTGATGCTCTAAAATAAAGATGAAAAGTGTTTAACACTTATTCGCAGATTTGAGGATAAAACAAAGGAGATCTGGCTTCACATTTAGGGCGCCCTCACGTGTCCCCACGTGACCCCTAACGAATCCCTTTAATATCGAATGGATGGATGCCTATCACGTGCCCACACGTGATGGCTAGGAAATTAAAGGTGTTAAATACTTACCTGCTGAATAAAATAAGGGAAATTAGGGTGCTCTCACGTGTCCGCACGTGACCCCTCCCTCCTTAGTGTTTAACACTAATTGGAAAACTCTATTTGCAGTGTTTAACACTGATTTGCTTAGTGTTTAACACTAATTTAAAAACTCTGTTCCCAGTGTTCAATACTGTTGGTCTGTAGTGTTTAACACTAGCTTTAGCCCAATTGGCTAAGTTTTTAGAGGCAAAGCCTCTCCTTCAATGGACCAACAGAGGGCCAATATTTCAAACATAATTGGACTTAGCCCAAACTGGCCATAAGTCCTCAAATCATCTTGAACTGAGCACATCTGCTCTTTCAACCAACTCATTGGTTCAAGGGTACATCTCTGAACTCCTCTGATATTTGTCGTTGTAATCCTTCAACGTCTTCAGAGAGGTGACGGGTCCCGACAACCACACATCAACACGGACTGTGGGGTCCTTAAACTCATGGACTTATGCGTCCTTAAACCAAGATACGGACTGTGGGGTCCTTAAACCCGCGGACTTATGCGTCCTTAAACTAACGGACTAATGCGTCCTTAAACACACCCATATGGACTGTGGGGTCCTTAAACCCATGGACTTATGCGTCCTTAAACTACCAATGGACCGCAATGTCCTTAAACTACCAATCGACCGCAATGTCCTTAAACTGGAACTTGGACCACCACGTCCCTAAACTGGCGACGGACCACCACGTCCCTAAACTGGAACTTGGACCACTATGTCCCTAAACTGGAAATGGACCACCATGTCCCTAAACTGGAACAATAGAGCCCCAAATGCTCTTTTGTCGGATCTAAACGATCCCGTTTAAGTTGATCTTAGCCTCAAATATGGCTAACGTATCCTTAAACCTTCAAACGGACTTTAGTCCCAAATTGGACTATGAATCCCCCCAATCAATTTTGGTTCAAGGGTACATCTCTGAACTCCTCTGACACCTGTCGTTGTAATCCTTCAACATCGTCAGAGAGGTGACAGGCCCCGACGGCCATACATTAAATGGACCACTATGTCCCTAAACTGGAACAATAGAGCCTAAATGCTCTTTTGTCGGATCTAAACGATCCCGTTAAGTTGATCTTAGTCTCAAACTGGACTAACGTATCCTTAACGAACGTTTGAGTTGATCTTAGCCCCAAATATGGCTAACGTATCCTCAAACCAAAACCCCAAACCCAAATCTAAGAAAATACGGATTTGGACTAATCCACGTCCTACGGGCGACGACATAACTCAGTCTCCGTATACAATCCACGGGCAACCACAAACAAAACAAACACCCACGACACGAAGTGACCATCTGGAGAAGGAGAAAGTTGTTACCGCAATGCGGTAGCGTAATTAACTGCAGGGGCTTGCGCCTGCAGGGAAGAGCGTCCCCACAATCAAAAACCCCTCAAACGAGGGGGAATCTGACGAAGTCTGCTACATCGGCCGCATCCGTTTAAACCTTCGATACATGGTGCCATAAATCAACTTGGCATCTTCGGAGAGGTGGACGGATAGCACCAATTAGCCTCTGCCCCGAATCTCAGGCGAGACGTCCATGTCGCGCCGTCTTTCGGAGGGGAACAACCCCGTCTCGGAAATACGTCATTCACATGACCCCGTCGCGGAAATACGTCATCCACATGACCCCGTCTCGGAAATACTTCATCCACATGACCCCGTCGCGGAAATACGTCATCCACATGACCCCGTCTCGGAAATACTTCATCCACATGACCCCGTCGCGGAAATACGTCATCCACATGACCCCGTCTCGGAAATACGTCATCCATATGACCCCGTCTCGGAAATACGTCATCTACATGACCCCATCGCGGAAATACATCATCCACATGACCCCGTCTTGGAAATACGTCATCCATATGACCCCGTTTCAGAAATACGTCATCCACATGACCCCGTCTCGGAAATACGTCATCCACATGACCCCGTCGCGAAAATATGTCATCCATATGACCCCGTCTCGAAAATACGTCATCCATATGAACCCATCTCGGAAATACGTCATCCACATGACCCCGTCTCGGAAATACGTCATCCACATGACCCCGTCTCGGAATACGTCATCCACATGACCCCTTCGTGGAAATACGTCATCCATATGACCCCGTCACGGAAATACGTCATCCATATGACCCCGTCTCGGAAATACGTCATCCATACGAACCCGTCTCGGAAATACGTCATCCATATGAACCCGTCTCGGAAATACATCATCCATATGACCCCGTCTCGGAAATACGTCATCCACATGACCCCATCTCGGAAATACGTCATCCATATGACCCCGTCTCGGAAATACGTCATCCACATGACCCCGTCGCGGAAATACGTTATCCACATGACCCCGTCTCGGAAATACATCATCCACATGAGCCCGTCTCGGAAATACGTCATCCACATGATCCCGTCTCGGAAATATGTCATCCATATGACCCCGTCATGGAAATACGTCATCCATATGACCCCGTTTCGGAAATACGTCATCCACATAACCCCGTCTCGGAAATACGTCATCCACATGATCCCGTCTCGGAAATACGTCATCCACATGACCTCGCTTCGGAAATACGTCATCCATATGACCCCGTCACGGAAATACGTCATCTACATGACCCCGCCTCGGAAATACATCACCTAATGACGCCGTGAAATGCGGATAACGTCAATCTCATTAAACACTCACGGGTCCTCTCGATTCGTAAGGAAGAAAACTCTCTTATAAGATCCTTACGACTTATAAGGGAAAACACACTTAGGAATCCTCACAACTCCTAAGGAGAAAAGACACCTATGAGATCCTCACGACTCGTAGGGAGAAAAGTCTTTAGGAGACCCCCACGGCCCATAAAGTTGAAAAGTCTTAGGTAGCAGACCTGAACCTGCTTCCTAACCCATCACTACCTCTCGAGGAATTCAAAACAGAATGCTCTCTATCATCTACAGGCAACGCTTGCTAAGGTGATATGCTGATAACAAAAGAAAGAAGAAAGCAGAGAGATGACACAAGACATTGTGAAAGAAATGTATCTTTTATTCATGAATTCAATTGGGTACAAAATCCATCATCTGAGAAGATAAAGGAAAATGAATACATTTTATTCAAAATTTTCAAATGGTACAAAAACAATTATTGAGAGAGAAGCGCTTTCAGTAGTCCGATCAGCCGCTCGCGCACTTCCCTCAGCCCCTCTTCTTGGTTAGCTGCTGCGGCCAACTCTGCTTTGACCTGGGCTCGCTGCTGCAAGTAAGACGAAAGTTGTTCCTCGACGGCCCGCTGAGCTGCTTCACGATTTTGTGCATCCCGCTCGACGACGTCGAGCTTCTGCCTTAGTAATAACCCATCAGAAATGTATCGCAGAAGGCCTTCGAAGATAACTTTCAACTGGGCAGCATTCGCATCAACCTGAGCATGCAGTCGAGCAGATTCTCTTGAAGTTTCTTTACATTCCTTATGCTTTAAAGCCACTTCTTGTTCAAGATGGCGGAAGTAAGAAGTACTCTGCTCGATCCATACAACCCGTTGAGTGCTCACAGCCAGGACCTCTAGAGCAGGACACCTAAGCTCAAGCTCACGCAGGCAGGCCTCAATCTTCCTGCAGTGATCAACTCAAGACTCAACGACACCCTCATTATGAAAGTTTACGAGCGTCGCCAGCATAGGGTTAACCTCCGCAGAAAAATCCACAGTAGATGTGGGAGTCTCCACGTCGAGCTCCTCAATATAGTCGCTCAGCATGCGCAGACTATTCGCGGCGCCTTTCGAGGATGGACGTCTGGAAAAGGGCCCTGCCGGCATCATAATGCGAGACTCGAATGGGGCTAGAGTCAATGTGATTGCTGCAAAATAAATCATAGTCAGATGTCTGCTCAGGAAATAAAGAAAATACACGAAAAATAGAGTCTACTATACCGGCTGCAACAGGGGGCAGAGCTGGGAGTACTGGTGGCGCAACGATAGCCTCGTCCCCGCCTTCAATTTGTAAGGCTACAAGCAATACAAAGAGGGATTAGCAATAATGTGACTGCCCGTTAAAGAAAGGACGTCGTTTAGAAAAGATACTCACCGACATCAGCAGGCGGACTAATCTCTGACTGAAAGGAAAAGTATGGCTGTAGCAACTGATATAGGTGATCAAAAAGGACTCTTGCAAGGACGCGGTAATGCAATGTCAGTACATAAACTATACAGCCTAGAAGTAAGACTGATGGGTCACAAATCTGTACCTTCCAACATCTGAGACGGTACGAGAGAAGGTAGAGGAGGGGTCACCGTCAAAACGGTAACTGATGGCGTTGCCTCGGGTAGCGCGACCGCAGCGCTTGCCACGCCTGCATTAGAAACGAGATAAATACTGTCAGGAAAGATTGAAAAGGATTGCAAAATAAAAAGAAAAGCAATGGCCCAAAATCTACCTGATGAGTCGCCAGTCGGAACCGCGATGAGGGCGTCACTTGATACAGCAACTGCTTCACCCTCCTCCATCGGAATGGTCTCACCTCCCGTCGCTTCATCCCCTGACTCTGCGAGAGATGTCGTAACGCTTGCGACGCCAGGAGATGGCAAAGAGCCGCAGGCAGAAAGAACGATAATTGAGGCGGTGCCTGACTCTTGAGAGGGAGCAGCCACCTCGGGCTCAGCAATTGTAGCCGTCTCACCCATCGCCACCTCGGGCTCAGCAATGGTAGCTATCTCAGGCTCGGCAATCATGACTGTCTCACCAGCCGCTACCTTGAGCTCGGCAATTGCAGCCATCCCGCCTACCGCCGTCTCGGGTTCGGCAATCATGGCTACCTCTTCTACCGCTACCCCAGGCTCAACGGTCGCCGCCACTTCTTCGGTAAGACTCGGCCCTGCAAGATAAGATATATGAGAACTGATAGTTAAAACTTTGACAACGGAACTCCATGTCACATTACCTTGAGTTGGTCTTTTGACTGCTTCCCGAGCAGCACGTGTTGCCCGTCTGTAGGCAGTGGACAAGGCAGTCGGGGATTCCTCTGAAGGAGTAGGGGCAGGGGTAGCGGCGCTCGAACCCGCACCCTCGGCCAAGGCAGCACTACGCTCCCTTGCTGCGCGCATTCGGCGCTTCCTTTTCGCCCAGGCCGTTAAAGCTGATCTTCTGGACGCCTCCATCAATAGGACGCCGTCATCCGCGCCAAGGGTTACCTCTGGAGCCATTATGGCATCCGTCATCGGTTGCTTAAATGAAGCTTCCTTCAATAATACCGACGGAACTGAGATGGCTGGCCCAGCGAGCGTCTCCGCACCGCCCTACGAAGTCAGTGCCACACTCGGAAGAACATGAGTAGAGGTAGTCCCTGCGATAAGATAAAGAAGGGGTCAAATTGTCTATAAGAAAGGAGAATGAAGATGCAATAAGCCGAGACATACCAATGCCCAACAAAGCGCGCTTCCTCTCCTCCTTCTTGAAGGTCCTGAGGGAAGCCGCCAGAGCCTCTTCAGTCGTAAAGCCTATTACCGAAGGAAAAATGTCAGTCAAGACATGATAATAAAAATAAAGATATAATGCAATAACAGAAGGTGCGAATAATGTTTACTTGATTGCGCGAGGGTGGCCATTTCCGCTTGGTGGCTTGCGGATCGCACAGAAGCTGCAATAGCGGCCTCGAGATCAGTATCTTCTGGCGTTATGAAGAGACCTTCGTTGGTCCCATATTCGCTCAGGCCCTCGTTTTAAGAAGCCTGAGGCTCCAGGCCGAGTACAGCGTCTAGAGAGAGGGCCTACTTCTTCTTCCTCTTCTGCGAGCGAGCTCCAGTCGCAGCCAACACAAGTTTACGCTTGGTGGGCACTTTGGGGTGACGAGTCCCGATATCTGAGCCCACGCCAGATTCGGGGGAAGCTACATTTACCATCTCCACGGGAGCACGGGGCACCGGGAGTACATCCGCCGTCTCCACGGGAGCACGGGGCACCGGTAGCTCAGACCTATCACTGGGGACTTCAATCACGACAGCTTCTCTTAGCGGAGGACGGACAATGGCCCGTCGCTTCAAAGGGACGTTTCGATCACCGGCAGAGGGTGCACCCTTGAGATCGAGTAGTAGCCACTTCTCCTCCGTGATAACAGCTCCCATTGCATGTTGATACCAGGCCACGTGCACATTAAGGGCCCTCGGACACAACTTGGTTCGCTAATAAAGAAGTGAGACCCCGTATTCAAGCGTATGAAATGATGCAGCGCGCCCCGCGTTCCCTCTTCGGTGGCAGCGGGTTCTACTAAGAAAGCCTCCAGCGGGACTCCCTGATTGTAACTCAGCTGCTGGGCAAAACGATGGGGGTTGTATCTCATGAATAGCGCAGCATCATTTTGCCTGAATACAACAAAGCCCGGCCTGATGGAGTATAAATGAAGAATCTCCCGGGCTTTCAACACGGAGGCCCCATCCTTAAAAACGTCTTGCAGTGACAGCACCGCCTTTGAAGTTTCCTGGCCGATAGTCAAGACTTTGTCTGTGAAAGACATACCATCTCCGACCTTGCGCGGATGAAGGAGCAAGCCCCTAGCTTCCCGCTGTGACGGACTCACGATGGAGGCGTCAACCAGTCACATAAACCGAGAGAACTTGCATCTCTCATAAAACGAAGGTCTCTTGTGAATGCTAAAGACCCCGAGCACGTGTAGCTCCATCCATGAAGTGAAGTAATGCATCGGGAAGTTGGCAGAATGCACCCCCGGTTCAGTGGTATCCACCGCTATGCTAAGACCATTGATGGAGCTCCTTTTCGGGCCTCCGTCAGATGTTGTCTTCCATTGATCTCGAGGTGAACTTGGTTGGCTGTCCTTCATTGCGTGTGGGTCTCAATGGGTTTTGAGAGGAGAAGGTGGGGTGAGGAGGCTGTCGCCGAGTACCTGCAAAGAAGCCCCGGGGTGGTTTGGTACCACCGAGGACCCTCTGACGCTCAAGTCAGTGATGAGATCCGAGCAGAGTAACGACGTAAAGTGTAAATAATGGCTTACTTGACCCCTCTGTGATGGGGCTTTATATAGCGGCGGTGGTATGCGACAGCAGGCGCGAGAATCTCGCCAGCAGTTACGCTCCCGACGTCACGCGCCGCGTAAAGAGTGGATCGCCCATTAATAGGGATCGTGATGGCGTGGAACATGGGACGCTGCTGGCGGAGAATCTGCGCATGGCGAGATTTGTGAAATGGCGGTTGCGCCTATGAGTGGTGGTGTGGGTTGGAGGACCGAGGAAGACGGCTTCGGCCGGGGGCTCGAGGGGGCCGAGGAGTCTTGGTCTTGTGGCAGCTCGGGGCGAGCTGAGTGGCCCAGGAGGCATATTCGCAGGGGGGCCCGAGGTGGTCCAGTTTGCACTTGCAGGTTGGGCACAGGGTGGCCTGGTCGGCCCCTATGGGCCCTTTCTTCTGAGCCTTGGGACACGTCATCTGCCACGTGTCCTGATCTTGGAGGTCGCCAATATTGATCATTATCATTAGCCCCCAACTCTTGTCCCGACCAGCTAGTTGTCGGGTCAGGAGTGGACTGCCGGGCCTCCTGAGGTGAGATCTCTTCTATGGTTTCGTCGGGGCGAGCCCTCGGTCCATTGGTCATCTTTTCTGCTAGCGAATCAAGGTGTGGTCTCCGCACCTTAAAGAGGGTGTGCCGGTTCATGCACTACGTAACCGGAGCAATGGTTCACGTGTCAAAGGGCGACTGGCCGGTGCGACATATGCGGGCCTACAACGCCCGATTAGATGTAGTCCAGTGCAGGACCGATACGTGGAGCGATCGGAGCTGCTGGTCGTGAGAAGTCATTTCGGCGGGAGTTGATGGGCGCCGTTAGATGCGGTGATAAAACGGGGGCGGGGCCCGTCCCAGGGCCCCCAACCTTTCATCTCCTTTCTTCCTCGAGTCGCTATCGCTCGGCATTCTTCCTCCTTCGTGAGACATGGTTCGCTCCCACTTTTCGGGCGGCTCGCACAGGGGGAAGCTAGTGGCGTAACCGAGCCCCCGGCTAACTTGCGCCCTCCGCCCGATTCTCCACCGACGGCAGGGCCGTCCCTCTCATCGGTGGCATCTGGGAGTTTCTTTGGCGGCGGCCGGAGTCGTCAGCCGTTACCCGGGTCCCTGACTGGTGACGAGAGGAAGGGCGAGGGCCGGCCCCTTCCTAAGAGGAAAAGGACGGTTTCTCGTGCGCCGCCGTCGAAGGCCCCCGAAGGGATTCCCGTGCGGGAAGGGGACTCCGTCTTCACTGTTCCGTCTGGGCTTTCCGTTGCCACTGGTCTGCTCGCCGGGATGGAGGAATCGGCTGGGGGAAAGCTCCCGTGTGGCTCCTTGAGGGATCAATTGGAGGCCATGGCCCAAGGGGCGATCCAGGTATGAATCCTTCTACGCGCATTTGCCTTGGTATGCCTTTCGTTGGTTCGGATGCTTCCTAGTTTCTCATCGACTTTCTGTCAGGTTCTTCAGCACTGCGCCCTCGCCATTCGCATGGAGGCCGAGGGGGCGTTCCATGCCCCGAGGCCAATGAGGACGTTTCCTTCGGAGGTCGAGATCTTGCAACATGACCTGCGCCGGGAGAGGGATAAGGCCGACGTCGTGGCGTGCCGGGCAGAGGTTGCGGAGCTCGCCAACTCGGCGACTCGAGGTGCCCTTTGCCATCTGAACTCGTGTCTCCGGGTTGCCGATAGGAAGCTGGCGGACATGGCCGAATGCTTTGCGGCAGTGAAGAAGGAGAGGGACGTAAGTAGGGGGATGCTGAGGCGGCGCTGCTGAAGGCTAATGTTGCCGAGGCTCGGTCTAAGAAAGCCGTGGCCGAGTACAAGGCATCGGAGCAGTTTTACGCCGAGCTCGGGGAGTATTCTGCCGTTGCGTGGAATAAGGCTTTGGACGCCATGAAGGAACAGCTTCCCGAGTTCGACGATGGTGAACTCCGCGCTCGGGTTCCGCTTCCGGCGATGAGGTCTCCGGCGAGGGATGACGGGGGGAGCTGGGCACGCCCTTTGTGGCAAAGTCTTCGGTGGTAGGGCCTTAGGCCGTGACGCCGACGATGAAGTGGCCGAAGTAACCCTCCGGGCAGTTTGTAGGGCTACGGGGCCCCAGAGTACCCTTTGTAAAGATCTCGATTTTGGTAAAAGAAAAAAGGAACCCTTGATTCGTCGGTTTGTGTTTTTTCTCTTCTCTTGTTTTTGTGTGAAGGACGTTTGCAGGATGTCCTTGCTTGTATTGTTGTGTTTCCGTGTAAGGTTAGCCATATGTCCGGCGATCTCCTGTCGAGTTTGCCAGCCGGCAAGGGTGCCAGGCGCTGCCGTGGAGGCATCCTCATGTACCCCCTAAGTCGATGGGAGATCGTTCAGATTTGGATGAACCAGCCGTCCTTCCGGGTGTCTCAGATCCTTAAGCGCGGCCACAGGGCAACCGGCCGGGCTTGGCCGAGCAGGGTGGCCGTTTGGTTGCCGCTTGGTTAGGGGTCTGATCTCTGGCGTCGTGGGTAGGCAACTACCAGCAGGAAATTTTGACAAGCAGGGTAGCCACTCGGTTGCCTCTTGCGAGGGCTTTTGATCCTTCAGGACGGTGGTAGGAAGCTACCAGCCGTCGATGGTCAGGCAAGGACCCGACCGCCTCGGGGAGGAATTTTGATCCTCGGCGTATGGCAGGGAAGCTGCCCGCTTGGGATAGCCGAGCGAGGGAACCTCGGGCTCGGCTGCCTCTGGGAGGGTTTTCAGATCCTTTAGAATGGGGACCGAGCAGGGTTACTGCCCAGTGCCTCTTGGCGAGGACTTTGATCCGTGTCGGTTGTGGTAGGAAGCTACCAGCCGGGGATAGCCGGGCAAGGACCCGACTGCCTCTGGGAGGACTTTGGCCCTTGCACGAGGAAAGCTATAAGGCTGTAGGAAGCCCACCAAGGACCCTTGGCCGGGTAGGGTTACTGCCCGGTGCCTCTTGGCGAGGGCTTTTGTCCTGAAAGATAGCCGAGCGAAGGAACCTCTGGCCTTGACTGCCTCTGGGAGGGCTTTTTGATCCCCGGCGTTGTGGCAGGGAAGCTTCCCGCGGGGGATAGCCGAGCGAGGGAACCTCTGGCCTCGACTTCCTCTGGGAGGGCTTTTGATTCCTGGCGCTGTGGCAGGGAAGCTGCCCGCTGGGGATAGCCGAGCGAGGGAACCTCAGGCCCGACCGTCTCTGGGAGACCCTCCTCGTTTTACAGGGGAACCCTACCGGGAAAGAAGGTTCGAAAGTTTCTTTATTCATATGGATAGGAATTTTAGACAACGCTATACACTATCATCTCAAAGGGAGATTTTGAGCGGTAGCCGGGGTGTGGCACTTTGCTAGTTTTGACTTCATAGGTATAGCTTGATCTTCTCCATGTTGTAAGGCAGAGGGAACTTACGTCCGCCCGCGTCTTGCAGGCGGTAGGCTCCGCCGGGGAGCGCTTCGAAGACCAGGAAGGGACCTTCCCACTTTAGGGAGAACTTGTGAAGCCTGCCTTGGTCGATGAACTCGTTCGGCCGCAGGACTAGGTCCCTGGCCTTGAAGGATCGATGTTTTACCCGAGCGTTGTAGTACCGGGCCGTTTGCTGTTGGTAGGCGGCGGCTCTGATCTGGGCCCGATCCCTTTTCTCCAACAATACGTCGAGGTTGGTTCGTAGTGCCATGGTGTTTGGTACATCGTCAAAGTGCTCAACTCGGTGGCTGGGTAGCCCGATCTCTGCTGGGACTATTGCTTCGGTCCCATAGCAGAGGCTGAAAGGGGTCTTCCCGGTCGGAGTCTTTTTTGACGTGCGCAGGGCCCATAAGACCCAGGGTAGTTCCTCGACCCAACCGCCTTGCCTCCCTTCCAGGCGGGTTCGGAGGCCCCTGAGGACGTCTCGGTTAGCGACCTCGGCCTGCCCGTTATATTGGGGGTGCGCGACCGCGGCAAACTTCATGAGGATGTGGTATTCTTTGCAGAAGTCCCTTACTTTCTCGTTCTCGAAGTTCGTCCCGTGGCCAGTGATGATGCACCTTGGGATCCCAAACCGGTGAATCAGGTTGTTTTGGAGGAACTTGATGGTTGTGGCGGCATCCGGTTTCCTGATGAGAACGGCCTCGATCCATTTGGTGAAGTAGTCCACCGCGACGAGGACGTACTTATGTCCGCCATTCCCCGTGGGAAACTGGCCAATCATATCCAATCCCCATTGGGCGAATGGCCACGGGGACGTCAGGGCCGTTAACTCGGTAGCCGGGAGGCGGGGGATACTGCCGTGGAGTTGGCATCTCTTACACCTCCTGACTAGCTTCAGGGCGTCTTCGTGCATGGTGGGCCAATAGTACCCATGAAGTAGTGCCTTTTGGGCCAAGGTTCGAGCCTCCTGGTGTGCGCCGCCCACCCCTTCATGGATTTCCTGCAGGACGTAGTCGGCCTCGTGGGGGTCAACGCACCGGAGCAGGGGCTGAGTGAAGGCCTTCTTATAGAGGTTCCCGTTGCTCCAGACGAAGTGGGTGGCTCTGGCCCGGAGGCGGCGGGCGGCTGCTCTGTCTTCCGGGAGCGTGCCGTCTTTCAGGAATTCCACGAGGGGCTTCCTCCAATCTGGGTCATTCTCCTGTGTTGCATACACTTGGAGCGTCGCCGCCTCGTCTCCAACACTGGGTCGGGCCAAGGTTTCGAAGAGTATCGGCCGCCTGTTGCTTGCCGAGTATGACGAAGCCAACTTGCTCAGGGCGTCTGCTTGAGCATTTATTTGTCTGGGTATTTGCTCCACCTGGACTTCATCGAAGTTTTTTCGGATCTTCCTCACCTCGTCTAGGTATTTCATCATTAGGGGCTCCCGAGCCTCGAAGCGGCCAGTCACTTGGCCGACGACCAGGGCCGAGTCGCTGCGGACCCGGACGACCTTCAGTCCCAGCCCGACGGCCATGCGCAGTCCGGCTAGGAGGGCTTCGTACTCCGTCGCGTTTTTCGATGCTTTGAAAACGAGCTTTAAGGAATTCTCCATCTCGGCTTCGTTCAGCCCCCGGATAATGAGGCCGGCACCGCAGCCTTCCTCGATGGAAGACCCGTCGACGTAGATGACCCACTCCAGGGCTAAGCTAGAGTCTTCCTGGTTGGGATGCCGGGATGTGAGGGGCGGCGCGGGATCCTGCTTCCTGCTAGGAATGGTGCATTCGACGACAAAATCGGCCAGGGCCTGCGCCTTGATGGCTTGCCTCGGGCGATACCTTATGTCGAATTGAGACAGCTCCCATCTCCATTTCTTTAGGCGGCCAGAGGATTCTGGCGATGCCAGGATAGCCTCCAAGGGGCGCTCAGTGAGGACGATGATGGTGTGTGCTTGGAAGTAGTACCACAGCTTCCGCGAGGTTACTACGAGGGCCAGGACGATCTTCTCTATGGTGGGGTATCTCGTCTCCGCGTCTTTGAATACATGGCTCACATAGTATACTGGCATCTGCACCCCCTCGGCCTCTTGGACGAGCACCGACCCTGCTGCTTGGTCGGATACCGCCAGGTACAGCGACAGCTCGTCCCTTTCCACGGGCCGGGTGAGTAGGGGCGGCATTGCGAGGTGCCTCTTCAATTGGTCGAAGGCGGCTTGGCAATCTTCCGACCATTCGAACCTTAGGATTTTACTCAGTGCCTTGAAGAACGGGAGGCACTTCTCCCTCGACCTGGACATGAAACGGCTCAGAGCGGCGACCCGCCCTGTGAGCCGCATGATTTCGACATTGGTCCTGGGTACGGTCATGTTCAGGTTGGCGTCGATCTTCTCCGGGTTAGCTTCAATCCCGCGGTGAGTGACCATGAACCCGAAGAATTTCCCTCCGGTAACTCCGAATGCACACTTGGCGGGGTTCAGCTTCATGTTGAACTTGCGGAGCACCTTGAATGCATCGCCCAGGTCCTTGACATGGTCGGCCGATGAGACGGACTTGAAGAGCATGTCGTCGATGTAGACCTCCATATTTCTACCGATCTGCGGCTTGAACATGCGGTTGACCAGCCTCTGGTATGTGACCCCGGCATTCTTGAGGCCGAATGGCATCACCCTGTAACAGTACACCCTCCTGTCCATCGTGAATGCAGTCATGTCTTCGTTGTCAGGGTTTATGCGGATTTGGTTGTAGCCGGGAAAAGCTTCCATGAAGCTCAGGAGCTCGTGCCCAGTCGAGCTGTCGACGAGCTGGTCTATATGGAGGAGCAGGAAGTTGTCCTTTGGGCATGCCTTGTTGAGGTCGGTGAAGTCGACGCACATACGCCACTTCTCACTCGACTTCTTGACCAGGACCACGTTGGCCAGCCACTCCGAGTAGGGCACGTTCCTGATGAAGTTGGCGGCGAGGAGTCGGTCAACTTCTTCTTCAATGGCCTTTTGTTTGACGGGGCGAAGCTTCTCTACTTCTGCCTGACGGGTCGGGCTGTAGGATCAACTCCGAGCTTGTGGGAGATGATTTTAGGGTCGATCCCAGGCATGTCGGCTGGGGCCCAGGCGAAGACGTCGGAATTGCACCGGAGGAACTCGGTCAGGTCATCCCGCTGGGTTCCCGCCAGGAGTGACCCGACCTGGACGGTCTTCCCCGGGTCTCCTTCCGCTAAGGGCACCTCGGTCAGTGGCTTGACCGGTGCCCCACGGACCTCCTTCCGCTCGTCCCGGGTGTCCAGGGACCCCTCCATGTCGCCGCATGCATCGGCGCTATCAGCGTGCTGCTCGGGGGAAGATGCCTCTGCCAGACCTACCTCCGCGACCCGTTGGCTTTCGTAGGCCCGGTCCACCCCACTTTGGTCGAGGGGGAACTTTATCGCCAGGTGGTATGTCGAGATCTAGGCCTGGAGGGAGTTCAGAGTCGGCCGGCCGAGGAGGACGTTGTAGGCCGAGGGGACCCTAGCCACAATGAAGTCTACCGGCAGCGTGCGCGTGCGGCCGGGCTCCCCGATCGTGAACTGCAGGGTGACCACCCCTTGCGCCGGGACGG
Source organism: Agapanthus africanus (assembly GCA_030015575.1). Classification (NCBI taxonomy): domain Eukaryota; kingdom Viridiplantae; phylum Streptophyta; class Magnoliopsida; order Asparagales; family Amaryllidaceae; genus Agapanthus; species Agapanthus africanus. The sequence goes on along the minus strand of CM057338.1, from coordinate 105,596,149 downwards.
AGTGGTTGGTGAATCTCGAGAGGACGTGGGAGGTTGGCCTCAAGTCCGCTGGGGCCAGCCCCATTCGCAGAAAACAGTCGTGGAAGAGGATGTCCACCGAGCTGCCTGAATCGATGAGTATTCGGTGGACCTCGTATCGGTGAATCCGTGCTATGATCACCAGAGGGTCGCTATGGGGAAAAAATAGGCCGTGGAGATTCTCATCGCCAAAGGTGATGGGCTCCCGGCCCCGAGCTCTTTTGATCGGGTGGCCGCCGGAGCCTGTGGGGTGGCAGCCTGCGGGGAGACCGATGACCTCGGGCGAGGGTCCGCCTACGTCCTTATTGCGAGGGAGGCGGTAGCAGGCGTTTGGATGCTTACGGGAGTCGGTTGCCATGCGGGCGGAGATCGGATGGCCAACTTTGTATTTTGTGGAGTTATTTTTCCCACAGACGGCGCCAACTGATGGTGCTTGATCATCACTGAAAACTGCATTTTAATACCGCTCATTCATTATCTCTTTTATTATATATCGGTGCTATTAATCAGTGTCTGCTCTATAATTACAGTTTACAGGTATTCGTGATAAAATACTGGAAACACATTCAAAATCACGGATATATCGTCTGTGAGTCGACGCTGCAACTGGAACTGAAAACAGACCGATATCCTAAGAGTTCGTTTGCAATAAATTGATGTTACACACTTTTTTTTATAAATGGTCCAACACAAGGCAAGTGTACGCACCAAACTCTTGGGCTAGGACCATGATGGGGCAGCTATGAATCATGGTGCATGTGGCATGGTGTGATGTGCATTAATGGGCATTAAATGCATAAAGATATGATGTGATGTAAAAACCAAGTTTCACTCTAGTTCTCTGCATATAAACCAGGTTAAATCAGACCAAGTAAACTGTGCCAGAGTGATTAGAGATAACACACAAACCCACACTACAAACACGAGCCCCTCTCCTCGGATTTGACCCGGCGAGAATCCCATGGATTCGGGCGACGCCGGTCCCACCTCTTCCTGTGGGCCCCATCTTTCTTCTGTGCATCCCTTGCTGCCACGTAGGATTAATTTTATTGTTTATTTATTCCTCTTTTGAGCCTATAAATACAGATCAGTGGGCAAGTTAAGGAGGCTACAATGTATATACCATTTCATAATTTTGTTTTGCTTTGTTTTTGTTTAGCTTGAGGGTAAGTGTGGTTCATCTTGGTTTCTTCTTCTTCTTCTTCCCTCTTGAAGCTCTCTTTGGAGAGCTTCATTAAAGAGGTTAAACAAGTCACCAAAGTTTGTATCTTGTTCTCAAGTGATCAATACATTGTTGTTTCTTTTATTTACTTGCTCTCTTTTCTTGCTTTCTTTCCATTACCATGCTTAGCTAATTCTTTATTTTGGTTGTGGTGTGGGTGAGGAAGTGAGATGAAAGGCTTTGCCTCCTCCACCTCTTGTTTATGTTTCATGCGCTTAAATTCAATTTTGAGTTAAGGTTGCTAAGCTAGGATATGGTATGTTGTGATAAAGAGCTTGACAAACTCTTTGTTTCATATGCTATATACCTTCACAAACCCTTAGCAAACTCAACACCAATATCTTTTGCTCCCACTAACCTCTTTGTGTTTTCATTGTTGCGGTATGCTTGCAAAACCTCGTGTTTAGTGTTGATACCCCAAGCGCGGACATACAAACGGTAAGTGACCAAAACGGACTCGTTTCGTGCTTTGCGGCGAATCTCGGACTTTGACGGTTTGTGCTCCGTAACCGTGTTGACAAGTCGTGCTTCATGCCGGAATCAAGGTAAAGCCGGATAACTAATAACCAAGGGAGTGTAGAGGTAAACGTCGCGATTCAAGCTTCCGAACCAAGCCACAACCATTCTTTCCTTACACTTGTTTTCTTGCTTTTCTTGCTTTTCTTGTTTTCATATTGTTCTTATTATTTTTGTGACAACCAACCCCAATTCATTAATTTGTTAACCTTAAACAACGATACCTAATACTCAATTCCCTGCGGATCGACCCGTGCTTGCCGGCTCGCTACAACGCGCCGTGCACTTGCGGTTATAAATAGTAAAACGAGAACGATCTCGTGCGCGCACTCTGTTTTCCACCAAAACGCATCCATTTCCAAAACGCATGCGTTTGCGTGCGCGGGAGGATTCCCAACAAGTTTTTGGCGCCGTTGCCGGGGAGTTGTAGTTATTAGATATTCTTATTTCTGGTTCTACTAACTAAACTAACTTCTATTTCATTTTTTTCAAAAACTAACAAAATACGATTTTTTCTGACTTGTTTCAAATTGTTCTCTGTTGTTTATACCTGCTATCACTCTGTGCTGAAATTAAAAAATCCAGTAAGACCATTAGAACAATAATGTAAGCTAGAGATCCCACTACAAATTGCACCCCCTCTCATCGGATTTTGGCCGGCGACTATACCCCCAAATCCGGCGAGATCGGCCCCTCTTTGAGGGTTTTGGTTTTTTCTTTTTCAGTGGTCTCTAGTTCTGTGTTGGTAGTCTTTTGGTCTTGTTTGATTTTTCTGATTTTATGTGTGCAGGAATTGGGGCACATGTATCGCTTTTTACACTAAATATCGTATTTTCCGACATTTTAGGTTTTTCGCGGAATTACGACCAGCGATCGTGCGGAGCGAGGTTCAATTGCAATTTCAAGACGTTGGGAAAGATTAGTGCCAAAGATCTGGGTAGTTTGACCAGCGCAAGCGAATATTCAACGACTCGGATCACTTTCAAAGGGTTTTCTTAAACCAAATCATATCGGTACGTATTTCCTAACACCTCCTCTCGAATCCGATGCAATCCAATTCTCTATCTTTTGCAGGATTCTTTGCATAATTTTGCCGCCAATTGCAAAGAGAACTAACCGTATTTGTTGCAGCGCATAATACTAAAATTGAAAAAGAATTGCTTTAGATTGATTGACTTCTTGAATTCTTTTATTTGATTGTGCATTGCATCTTAAATATGGAAAATAAGAGCTAAATGACCAAACAAGATACGGTAAAAGATTTCATCACCTTTTCTCCGTAGCCCACAAATCACAAAACTGCATTCTTACATACTCTCAGTAAATTAAAATCAATTAGATATTGACTTTAAGGACTTCGCGCTCATTAGGAGAAGTTAATTGTGTTTAGAACTTTGCTTAACGGTATATTGTTCATGGGGTGTCTAGGCAAGCGTTCAAGAGAAAGGGTTATTTAATTAAGGAACTTTGCGAAAGCGTTGTAAAACCTGCCCTTCTCTCTTGCACTTACCTGGTTTCGTGATCTGTATATCTTGAGCCTATTTCTCGACACAGTTTTACTTCATCAATCAGGTTCTTGAGCAGCTCTAGTTGACTTAGAATACCGTAGACTGCTAGGGGTGTGATATTCTTTGTTTTTGTGATTTTTGTGAATTCTTATTAAAATGGGTGACACACAATTCAATTCAATTTTTCATGATTCCTATTCTTTTGTTTATACTCAATCCCAAATTATTTTTTCAAATTGCCAAAATTCTTCCCACATTCATGATGATTGTCCTTTCCTAGGGGGTGACCAACCATTCCAAATTCTTAACGGTCACCCACCTAACACTCCTGAACCCAGTCCCACTTCGAACATTGACTAATTGATTGCAAATTTAGAGAAAGAGGTCGACAGAATGACTGCTATAGCATCACCACCATCACAACCCCTCCAACCCGAAACCGTTGAATTATCTGTAGGGTATGATAGTGAGATGGATGCTAGGTTGATCGCTCTAGAAAAAGGAATTGAAGTAATGACTGCGGTCGAGAATCAAACAGCTTCTACGTTAGCCTTATTCATACAGCAGTCTGAGCAATTATTTCTTGCTTAGGCCCAATCTTTGGCTAATATAAAGGAACAAGTAGCTGAGAGGATTCTAGGGAATGAGCACAGTCAATCAGAACCCGATAATGTTAATGTCTGTCATCTAGGGAGTCACCCAAGTGAGGTAAATGATCAATCATATTTTGATGATTTCTTAGATGATGATACGATTGAATTGACTGAGTCCTACCAGGACACACAAGAAAACCCTCTAAGTCAGTCCACCACTAGCCTTCAAGTATCCACTGAACCTCTTGTAACTTTAGAGATTGATTTAAATGAAATAATACTTGATGAGGAAATTCTTGAACCGACTGATTTTTGCTTTCCAATTTTAGAGGAGGAACCTTGTAAATTTGTCGGGTATGGTTGGGATAGATTAGAAGAGATCAATGATCGGGAACCCACAATTTTTATATCACCTAGTGATATTGTTTCGGAAGAAACATTAGGGTGGCAACCTACCTTTTTCGATAATATGAACCTACCCAGTGATGAATGTGATAAGGGAAAAATTGTTTTGGGAGAGAGTGTAAATAATGAGAGTAGGATTATGAAAAATAATAGGGAGGAAGACGGTGTTGAAAATTATTCTTTTATACAGAGTTTTGAGAAAATTTTTGCGGATGAACTTCATATTTTAGGTGAGTCAGAGTCAGGATCATTTTGGGATCATCCTTTGAACCTTTCCTTTTCTGAGCTTTTTGCGGATGAACTCCAGTTTTTACACGAACTTGACTTCGGAACCCCGCATACGCTTATTGAACATACAATTCATTCACAAAACAATTCTTTGACTTCCTCAAAATTTTATCTTCACCTTCAGCGTCTTCTGACCCCTATTTTTACACGCCCATGCCCTTAATTAACAACTAACTTATACATATTCTTTTTCTTTTTCTTCTTTTTATACACATTCTTTTACCAGCCCCTACATTATATAGAAAAAATCTTTTTGTGGCTGATATTAATTTCTGCACTAACCCAGTCTTTTAACTTGTAAATGTTGTAATTAATTCTAGGTTTTTTTCTTTTTTTCCTTGAATAAAATTCTCACCCCGATGTCTAAGTTTAGCTACCGGAGACGGGGGCAACGATGAGGACATCGTAAAACTCAGGTTTGGGGGTGGGCACTGCATCATGTGTATATTCTGCATTGCATATATATAAAAAAAAGAAAATCATAAAAATTGAAAAATTTCCGAAAAATATAAAAACTTTTTCGTCATATTAGCTAATAGGGTAACTTAGATTTTATTCCGAAAGCTTAGTTGATACATTAGAGATAACTAAATCCTAGGCTTAGGAATTGAAAACCCTAAAAATAATTCTCATTCTATTTAAACTTGGTAAGTATACGTCCTTACAGTTTTTTTTTTGAGAAATAGGTAATCTTGAGTCCAGTTCTTTAATTAAGTCAAGATGAAGGGAGAGTATTGATACTTTACTGAAACATAAGTCTGAAAAATAGTTTCTGCTTTTGAGTCCAAATTTAGAAAGTATATACCCTATAAATTGCACATACACGCACCTTGAAACTTAGGATAGTAGAGGATACCTAGAAATACTCTTGCCTGAAAGCCTAGTATGAAAGAAAAATCGGTATTTAAAGCTAAACACCCAAAAAAGAGCATCATTGAAAAAAATTATCCGGTCTTGAAAAGAAAAAGAAAAATAAAAGGAAAAAATAATAAAGTCAAGACTTGGAGACTGCTATTTGCGTTTTAAGTTCATACATTCAGTAATCGGCTGTTAGTGCCTCAAGAAGCATTAATGATCGCATGCAAGGTGTATGAGCAAAACCGTCCATCCATTAATGAAAAGAAGTAGTATTAGGTAATAAGGCAAGGGTACTATAGCTTGAATTGAATTCTTAAGCGTAGGGGTGCAAATTTACACACACATAGGGGTATACAATCGATATTTGGAGGAAAGATAAAAATGAAGAATAAGACTTATGTTTCTGTAAAGTTGATAAAAAAATTCCTGACTTGAGACTGCACTTTTAGAAGGAAAACTTAGGAGTTATCGGCATCTTTCTAAATTGTAAATACGTATAGGATCTAGGGATAAATAGATAGGAGGTGTGAAACATAGGGGTTGAATATTTCTTACTTAGGATGACATAATTTCTGACTTAGATACTAAACTATAGGAGTAGAATCGACGTTAACTTATGAAACTAACTTGATGGGATTTTGTGGGTGTAATCCGCTGAAAACCCTCAGGAGACAACACTCCTCCTATTAGGGACACCTAGAGGTTTAACAGCTTGTTGCACGTGCTCAGTGCAATCGCGCTCCCTGCGAAAGTGAGGCTAGGATTTTTTGTATTGCTCGGGACGAGCAATAGATAAGTTTGGGGGTATTTGATCATCACTGAAAACTGCATTTTAATACCGCTCATTCGTTATCTCTTTTATTATATATCGGTGCTATTAATCAGTGTCTGCTCTGTAATTACAGTTTACAGGTATTCGTGATAAAATACTGGAAATACATTCAAAATCACGGATATATCGTCTGTGAGTCGACGCTGCAACTGGAACTGAAAACAGACCGATATCCTAAGAGTTCGTTTGCAATAAATTGATGTGTACACACTTTATTTTATAAATGGTCCAACACAAGGCAAGTGTACGCACCAAACTCTTGGGCTAGGACCATGATGGGGCAGCTATGAATCATGGTGCATGTGGCATGGTGTGATGTGCATTAATGGGCATTAAATGCATAAAGATATGATGTGATGTAAAGACCAAGTTTCACTCTAGTTCTCTGCATATAAACCAGGTCAAATCAGACCAAGTAAACTGTGCCAGAGTGATTAGAGATAACACACAAACCCACACTACAAACACGAGCCCCTCTCCTCGGATTTGACCCGGCGAGAATCCCATGGATTCGGGCGACGCCGGCCCCACCTCTTCCTGTGGGCCCCATCTTTCTTCTGTGCATCCCTTGCTGCCACGTAGGATTAATTTTATTGTTTATTTATTCCTCTTTTGAGCCTATAAATACAGATCAGTGGGCAAGTTAAGGAGGCTACAATGTATATACCATTTCATAATTTTGTTTTGCTTTGTTTTTGTTTAGCTTGAGGGTAAATGTGCTTCATCTTGGTTTCTTCTTCTTCTTCTTCCCTCTTGAAGCTCTCTTTGGAGAGCTTCATTAAAGAGGTTGAACAAGTCACTAAAGTTTGTATCTTGTTCTCAAGTGATCAATACATTGTTATTTCTTTTATTTACTTGTTCTCTTTTCTTGCTTTCTTTTCATTACCATGCTTAGCTAATTCTTTATTTTGGTTGTGGTGTGGGTGAGGAAGTAAGATGAAAGGCTTTGCCTCCTCCACCTTTTGTTTATGTTTCATGCGCTTAAATTCCATTTTGTGTTAAGGTTGCTAAGCTAGGATATGGTATGTTGTGATAAAGAGCTTGACAAACTCTTTGTTTCATATGCTATATACTTTCACAAACCCTTAGCAAACTCAACACCAATATCTTTTGCTCTCACTAACCTCTTTGTGTTTTCATTGTTGCGGTATGCTTGCAAAACCTCGTGTTTAGTATTGATACCCCAAGAGCGGACATACAAACGGTAAGTGTCCAAAACGGACTCGTTTCGTGCTTTGCGGCGAATGTCGGACTTTGACGGTTTGTGCTCCGTAACCGCGTTGACAAGTCATGCTTCATGCCGGAATCAAGGTAAAGCCGGATAACTCATAACCAAGGGAGTGTAGAGGTAAACATCGCGATTCAAGCTTCCGAACTAAGCCACAAGCATTCTTTCCTTACACTTGTTTTCTTACTTTTCTTGCTTTTCTTGTTTTCATATTGTTCTTATTATTTTTGTGACAACCAACCCCAATTCATTAATTTGTTAACCTTAAACAATGATACCTAATACTCAATTCCCTGCGGATCGACCCGTGCTTGCCGGCTCGCTACAACGCGCCGTGCACTTGCGGTTATAAATAGTAAAACGAGAACGATCTCGTGCGCGCGCTCCGTTTTCCACCAAAACGCATCCATTTCCAAAACGTACGCATTTGCGCGTGCGGGAGGATTCCCAACAGAGCTCCTTTTCGGGCCTCCGTCAGATGTTGTCTTCCGTTGATCTCGAGGTGAACTTGGTTGGCTGTCCTTCGTTGCGTATGGGTCTCAATGAGTTTTGAGAGGAGAAGGTGAGGAGGCTGTCACCGAGTACCTGCAAAGAAGCCCTGGGGTGGTTTGGTACCACCGAGGACCCTCCAACGCTCAAGTCAGTGATGAGATCCGAGCAGAGTAACAGCGTAAAGTGTAAAGAATGGCTTACTTGACCCCTCTGTGATGGGGGTTTATATAGCGGCGGTGGCATGCGGCAGCAGGCGCGAGAATCTCGCCGGCAGTTACGCTCCCAATGTCACGCCCGCGTAAAGAGCGGATCGCCTATTAATGGGGATCGTGATGGCGTGGAACGTGGGACGCTGCTGGCGGAGAATCCGCGCATGGCGAGATTTGCGGAATGGCGGTTGCGCCTGTGAGTGGTGGTGTGGGTCGGAGGACCGAGGAAGACGGCCTCGGCAGGGGGCTCGAGGAGGCCGAGGAGTCTTGGTCTTGTGGCAGCTCGGGGCAACCTGAGCGGCCGAGGAGGCATATTCGCAGGGGGCCCCGAGGTGGGCCAGTTTGCGTTTGCAGGTCGGGCACAGGGTGGCCTGGTCGGCCCCTGTGGGCCCTTTCTTCTGAGCCTTGGGACACGTCATCTTCCACGTGTCCTGATCTTCGAGGTCGCCAATATCGAGCATTATCAACCATGGTTCACCGGGGGTGCATCTGCATACGGGATGGTCAAGATAGGCTCCGAAGGCGTCGCACAAGAGAAGTTTCGACGACCTCTGATAATCTGGTCGTACCATCTACCCCACAAGTGAAGATTTTTGTGGTCCGGGTCACGTTCTTTGATCAGCGCGAGAACCTCCTGGTCCACAGGTGCCTCAGGGAATCCTCCCTCTGAACGGACAAATGGAAATGTAGCATCGTAAGACATGTCGCCGGCAAAAAAGGGGGATAGAAGTCAACTGTCAGTGCTATAATTTAATTTTAAATTTTGACACTCGGTACTTTAAAATTTGTATCACACTGCAATGCAGTGGAAAGGGGACCAAAGAGGGACCCACGAAATCTCGATGACAATGCATCAATTAATAAAACAGCCTCATCATTGGCTGAAACTGTTAATTAAATAAGGAAATCCTCAGGAAAATTCTCATTAAATGAGAGATCCCTCGGGAAAAGGAGAAAATCTCCCTTTGAGAGCAATGCTCTATGACAGAGTAACACTTGTCAAACTCTGATCATGAAAGAATAAAATTCCTTAAGAGCCTGGCTCTGTAATGATGATGGAAAAATCCATTAGAGAAGAATTAATTAAAATTAATTTCTATGAATTAAAAAATTCTAGGATCTTCAAGATCCATGAAAAAACTCTTAAGAGTTCTTCATCAAAGATTAATAAATCAATATGATTCAAAAGAGCAGAGCTCTGATTCACGGGCTAAGAAACCCCAAAAAAAGATTTCTTTAGATCTATGGGTTCATGAGAGTAAAGCTCTGTTAATGAAACCCTGAATGGGTTTTAGATCAAAGATCTATGAAGAGCAAGGCTCTGTTAATGGGTAAAACCCTAATTTATTAAAAAAAATTAAAATTTTACCTAAGTTTTGATAGAGTTATGACTCTTGAAAAGTTCTTAAACTAAAGATCAACGCTCTGAATAAAAATTCTCAAGAAGAAGATGAAAATCATCTAAGGGACCAAAGGTCCTATTTATAGGCGTTGAACCGCCTCTTCAACTTCTGAGTTGATCCAAGGGCTCAGATGCTGCCACCGCTGCACTCACTTGTACGCCACGTGAGCATAACGGTTGGGGGGGAATTTGTTTCCCCCAATCAGAGCAAAGCTCTATTTTGAAATTTAAAATTCAAAAGTTGAAGCAACGCTTCAGATCCAGCGCTAGGTGCGCTGCACGCCACGTGTCAAACACGGATACACTAGCGCTAGGTGCGCTGCGCCCTAGGCAGCGCACTGATTAATAGAGTTTTTATCGATCAAAAAATATTTACCGCAATCAAGAACGGCGTCGCTTTGCAGCTAGTCGGTGAATACGGGTCGGTCCACAGGGATGTGTAAATCTCCTTTAAGTTCTTACGAGTTAATTCCAAATGGTGTTCGGAAGTATAATTAAACCTAAAAATTGAAGTTGTATAAGACTAGGATTAGAAACTTGCTAGGATTAGGCCTAGGGAAAATTTGGTAAACAAAGATCTACGTCTCTTTCCATTGCCATTAATTAAATCTATCATATTAGTGTTATGGTAAATATTTACAAAGGGGATTAGGATGATTGGGATGATTGATTCTTCCTCTAGATCCTTGTCCTTCCTTTATTAATCTTTACCCTAACCTCCATGGAAAATCTTAAAATCCGGGCCTTTAGACTACGAAATCACCGTTACCTCGAGGGTAAAAGTGCAGTAGGGAGCGGAATAAGAAGGTATGCATGGAGTTCTAATGTTCATAAAAGTTTGGCAACGAAAAGAGATGAGAGATCTTCATCTCTCAAATCCTTCCCTATTCCTAACCCTAACAAGCGAGGAAACTACTCGCTCATTGAGGGGATGAAAAAAGACATGATTTTATTAAAGAGAGAAAACATCGATTGCAAGTTAATAAAAGCTAAACTAAATTAAACTAAGGCGAGAAAATAATTTACCTAGAGCAGATATGAAAAGCTATAACTAGGGCAAGAAAAATAACCTACTTACTTTTGATGCGCTCTAACTTTAAGAAAACAGAATTTTATTCATGAGTAGAGGCATGAGAAAATACAAGGCTTTGGGTTCTATTTATAGGACATAGAAACCCTAGGTTTACAATTGCTCCGCATGTCTAAAATTACAAATATACCCCTAAAAAATCTTTCCAAAGCCGCCAAAGAATTATGGTAAAATTTTCTGCGCATTAGGGCTTCGAACGGCCGCGGAACCGCGGCATGGGCGTGCTTGTGCCGCGGTTCCGCGGCCCAATGGTGAGCTTGGATCCTGAAATTTTGGTGGCTTGCTTTGGGTTTTTTTGTCCTTCTGGTTCTTTGGTTCTTTTACCAATTGGGCTTCTATATTAGCTCCAGATCTTCAGTGAACACTTTGCAATGGATCTTTTAGCCGTCTGCTTTGTATTTATGGATCTTGTGTTGCCTTGTTGATGGTGAACCGTTCTTCTTCTAGGCTTTACTAAGATCTTCCTATTTGTTGGTCAAAAGTCCTTCTTTTGTGTCGTCTTTCGTGTTTTTCACTGTTTTTGCTCCCAGAACCTGTACCTTGTAACATGTAGCAGACATGGGTCAAAAGCACCTGTTTTTTTTCTAAAATGCGTAAGAATGGGGAATACAAAATGCAATATTATGTTATGAACACGCACCCCCAATCAGAACAAAGCTCTGTTTTAAAATTCAAAATTCAAAAATTGAAGCAACGGTTTAGATCCAGCGCTGGGCGCGCTGCGCGCCACGTGTCAAACACGGATGCGCTAGCGCCAGGTGCGCTGCGCCCTAGGCAGTGCACCATGTGTGCCTAGCGCTAGGCGCGCTGCGCGCCACGTGTCAAACACGGGTGTGCTAGTGCAGGCTGCGCTGCGCGCCACGTGCCAAACGTAGGTGCGCTAGCGCAAAGTGCACTGCGCTCTGAGCTGCGCACCACGTGCAAAGCGCGCCACGTGTCAAACACGGGTGTGCTAGTGCAGGCTGCGCTGCGCGCCACGTGCCAAACGTAGATGCGCTAGCGCAAAGTGCACTGCGCTCTGAGCTGCGCACCACGTGCAAAGCACGGGTGCGCCAGCACTGGAATTATAAAATTCCACACCGTTAGATCAAAAGATCTAATAATAATGATAAATTATTAATTAATCAGAATTAAAATTCTGATATGGAAAGATCTTTCCAATCTTGTTAAAAACAAGAAGATTGCCTTTTGTAAAACAGAAGTCTCAGGATCAAAGATCTAACGGTGGGGAAATATCCTCAAATCAATCAGAGAAAGATCTCTTTAACTGGTTTAACAAATCAATTTACCCTATATAAAGGCCCCAAGACTTCAAGTCTGAGATAGAGAAACCCCCTTAAAAATTTTGAGAAAACTCAAAAGAAAGAGAGCAAGCTCTTGAAAGAAGATCATTTCTTCAAGGTAAAAAGAATGATTCTTGAACAAAGAGATGAAATCATCTCATTAAAACAGAAGAATTATCTTCTTAAAAGATCATAGATCTATAAAGACCAAGGTCTTTCATAAAAGAGATCAAAAGATCTCATCACATAATAAAGAAGAATATATTCTTCACACAGATCATTGATCTACAAAGGCAAAACCCTTGCAAAAATAAGAACTGTTGTTCTTGAATCTTAAGGCAAAGCCTCCTTTAAAAAGAACATAAATTTGTTCACAGATCATAAATTTGATCAAATGCGCTTTGCGCTATTGAAAAGTGCCTTGCAATCTTGAACAGCGCTTCTGCGCTCCTTGGACCGGCGCTCAGCGCCAAAATGTGCCACGTGTCAACCACGTATGCAACTTGCGCTTTGCGCTTCTGAAACAGCGCACTGCGCTCATGGGCTGGCGCTCAGCGCCAAGCGCGCTACGTGTCACTCACTTATGCACCACTAAACTAGCGCAACGCGCTCATAAATTGAAAGTACAATGCGCTCATAAACTGGCGCAATGTGTCCATCATCTGGCGCTTAGCGCCAAGCGTGACACGTGTCCCTTTCGTGTGTGCTACTTGGTAGAAGCACAATGTGCTCTTTAATCGGCGCAAAATGCCTGACACGCAACGTGGCGCGCTGTCAGAACACACACTGTTCTGAATAATGCTATGCATTTAATACAAGACTAAAAAAAATGTCAGGATTTAATACTCAGCATTATTAAAAGGGTCAAGCCCAAATAAAGGCTCAACAGCTCAGAACAATAAAATGTTAAACATTTTAATCTTATTGGACTTAGCCCAATATTGGCCATAAGTCCTCAACTTATATTGAATTGAGCCCATCTGCTCACGAATATTTAACAGATCTTAGTCTCAAACTGGACTACAGATCTTCCGACCAATTCACACCGGTTCAAGGATACATCTCTTTACTCCTCTGATATTTGTCGTTGTAATCCTTCAACGTCTTCAGAGAGGTAACGGGTCCCGACAACCACACATAACCTGGACTGTGGGGTCCTTAACCTATGGACTACGATGTCCTTAACCTGGACTGTGGGGTCCTTAAGCCCATGGACTACAATGTCCTTAACCTGGACTGTGGGGTCCTTAAGCCCATGGACCACGATGTCCCTAACCTGGACCGTAATGTCCTTAAACTAATCGACCGCAATGTCCCTAAACTAAGCAATAGAGCCCAAATGCTCCTTTGCTAGATCTAAATGATCCCGTTAAGTTGATCTTAGTCTAAAATTAGACTAACGTATCTTTAACATACGTTTAAGTTGATCTTAGCCTCAAATGAGACTAACGTATCCTTAAACCCAACCCCCAAACCCAAATCTAAGAAGATACGGATTTGGACTAATCTACGCCCTACGGGCGACAACAGAAATTAGTCTCCGTATACAATCCACGGGCAACCACAAACAAAACAAACACCCACGACACGAAGTGACCATCTGGAGAAGGAGAAAGTTGTTACCGCGATGCGGTAGCGTAATTAACTGTAGGGGCTTGCGCCTGCAGGGAAGAGCGTCCCCACAATCAAAAACCTCTCAAACAAGGGGAAATCTGACGAAGTCTGCTACATCGGCCGCATCCGTTTAAACCTTCGATACATGGTGCCATAAATCAACTTGGCATCTTCGAAGAGGTGGACGGATAGCACCAATTAGCATCTGCCCTCGAAATTCAGGCCAGATGTCCCAACATCCCGGTCGCGTCTTTCGACGGGGAACAGCGACGCTCGTAAACTTTCATGATGAAGGCATCGTCGAGTCTTGGGTCAGTTACTGCAGGAAGATCGAGGCCTATCTGCATGAGATTGAGCTCAAGCGTCCCGCTCCGGAAGTATCAGCTTTGAACTCCCAGCGAGCTGCATAGGTCGAGCAGAGTGCTCCTTTCTTTCGCCATTTTGAACAAGAGGCGACCCTAAAGCGAAAGGAACGTGAGGCAACTTCCACCGAGTCTGTCCAATTGCATGCCCAGGTCGAAGCGAACGCTGCACTGCTGAAGGCTGTTTTTGAAAACTTCCAACGATGTATTTCTGACGGGCTGGTGCTGAGGAAAAAGCTTGACTTCACTGAGCAGCTTACGCAGAGTTAGGAAGCTGCTCAGCAGGAAATCGATGAGAAGCTTTCATCCTGTATGCAGCAGTGGGCTCGTATTGAAGCGGAGTTGACCGCGGCGGCTGAGCATGAAAAAGAGTTGAGAGGAGTGCGCGAGCGGCTTGCTGATTTGCTAAAAACGCCTCCTTCTTAGTAGCCATCTTTGTATCGACTGAAAATTTGTAATTCATGAATAACATGCTTTTATTCATTTTTTTATTCTTTTACATGATGTATCTTGTACTCGATTGAATTCATGAATAAAAGACACATTTTTTTTTATCTTGTACTATCGCTTTTTTTTCTTTACTGTGTCATTGGCATGTTACTTTTGCAAATGTGGCCCGAGGATAGTAGATAGCAGTCCATCTTAACCTATTTGCAGGGTAGCGACGGCTTAGGAAACAGGTTCAGGTCTGTTGCCTAAGACTTTTCAATTTTATGAGCCGTGAGAGTTTCATAAAGACTTTTCTCCCTACGAGTCGAGAGGATCCCGTAGGTGTCTTTTCTCCTTAAGAGTCTTGAGGACTCTGTTGGGGTCAAAATTTGCACCCCGGTTGACCAAGTCAAAGTCAAGCTCAACCCCAAGCCAGGTGGGCCCAAGCCCAGGTCAAGCGGACCCATGCCCAATTCAAGCCCGCGGCCAGTCTCCCCATGCCAACATAAAAATCATGTAATAAATAATTTTGATGTAATTTTTTGTGCATGAATGTAAGCAAAATGGGCATAAAGCCAAATTTTTGTAAAGCCCATGGCTTATGTGCAAAAGAAATAAGCACATGAGGCATGGGATGAGCAAAATGCTATTTTGTAAAGCCCAAGGGGCTATACGTAAATGTGTAAGCCTATATAAGGCAACATGATGATGAATAAAAGATAGAATTTTCATTCTCTAAAAACTCTAGAATTTTTATACCTCCTTCTCCTTCCTCAAAGTTCTAAACCTTTTTCTTTCTTTTGAATTAAATCAAGAGTTTTACTCTTCCTTTTCCAAAACTAAATAGTTTTTCACCACAAAACCCACAAAGGGAAGCTCAGATCTTCCATTAGATCGTAAAAAGGGGAGACTTTTAAGTCTCACCCCCTTTTCTCTAAGATCCAGCCGATCAAGAGGATGAAGAAGGAGACCCATCTCCAAAAAAATCCAACTTTGGACAAAATCCCAGTCAAGAGAAGATCCAAGACTTAAGAGAGAAGAACCTCTGAAGATTTTTAGAGAGTTCAACTCCAAGACCCAAATCCCCAAAAGAGTTTAACTCCTAATCCAGATCCTTAGGAATTTGACTCCAAATCTAAATCTTTTGGAGTTTAACTCCACTCAAAATCCTCTTTAGGAGTTTAACTTCCATTTCTGGGGGTAAAAACCCCTTACTTTCGCTAGCGTCCAAAGCGCTAGCGCCCGAGCGCCTACGTGCCGGGCACGTGAGGCGCTAGCGCCCGAGCCCATACGTGCCGGGCATATGAAGCGCTAGCGCCCAAAGCGCTAGCGTCCGAGAGCCCACGTGCCGGGCACGTGAGGCCCTAGCGCCCAAATGCCGGGCACGTGAGGCCCTAGTGCCCAAATGCCCACAAGCCGGGCATTTGAGGCGCTAGCGCCAGCGCCCAAGCACTAGCACAGCGCCTAGCGCTAACTCAAGCGCCTAAGTACTGGCGCTAGCGCCAGCGCAGCGCCTACATGCTGGCGCGCAAGGCGCTCTCACCCACGCGTCCCTTGGACGCCATTTTGCCCCTATTTTACACACACTCCACACTAAAAATACCTCTCTTGTTAGAAAAAATTTCTAACAGGGCGCTGCCCCGCACCCCACAAGGGGGCTGCTAGCCCCCTTGACCCCCAGCCCGCTATCCGGATAGCGGGACCCCCATAAAAACTCTGCGGGCCCCTTATATATCCAAAACCCCTTCAAAACACAACACTGCACATTGAGCTCGCATGACCAGTTTAACTCATTAATCGGAGGTTCTCTCGCTCCAAAGGCGAGGGGTAATTAACGGTAGCTTAGTCCGCGACTGCCGGAGATTCGGATCCCCACAATCAGTAAATCCCAGCCTACCCTAGACAGGGGGAATCTGTAATGCGCCTGACAAGCGCGCGTATTCCCATCTCAATGGGGTGACGAAAAACACCCTACAGACTCTTAAGTGTGTTTTCTCTTGAGAATCGTAAGGATCCCATAAAAGAATTTTCTTTTATGCGTAGAGACACTAATTTCCCCGCCGGCAGAGATGAATCGAGAGATTCTCGCAAAGACACTGATTTCTTTGCAGGTCGAAACGAATCGAGGTTCCCGCCAAGGACACCGATCTCACTGAATCGAGAGGTTTAGCCAAAGACACTGATTTCCCTGGGGTCGAGACGAATCGATAGATTCCTACAAAGACACTGATTTCCTTGCGTGTCGACACGAATCGAGGTTCTCGCCAAGGGCGCTGATTTCCCTGAATCGAGAGGTTTATCCAAGGACACTGATTTCCCTGGGGTCGAAACGAATCGAGAGATTCCTGCAAAGACACTGATTTCCTTGCGGGTCGACGCGAATTGAGGTTCTCGCCAAGGACACTGATTTCCCTAAATCGAGAGGTTTTGCTAAGGACACTGATTTCCCTGGGGTCGAAACGAATCGAGAGATTCCTGCAAAGACACTGATTTCCTTGTGGGTTGACGCGAATCGAGGTTCTCGCCAAGGATGTTGATTTTCCTGAATCGAGAGGTTTTGCCAAGGACACTGATTTCCCTGGGGTCGAAACGAATCGAGAGATTCCTGCAAAGACACTGATTTCCTTGCGGGTCGACGCGAATCGAGGTTCTCGCCAAGGACACTGATTTCTTTGAATCGAGAGGTTTAGCCAAGGACACTGATTTCCCTGGGGTCGAAACGAATCGAGAGATTCCTGTAAAGACACTGATTTTGTTGCGGGTCGACGCGAATCGAGGTTCTCGCCAAGGACGCTGATTTCCATGAATCAAGAGGTTTTGCCAAGGACACTGATTTCCCTAGGGTCGAAACGAATCAAGAGATTCCTGCAAAGACACTGATTTCCTTGCGGGTCGACGCGAATCGAGGTTCTCGCCAAGGACGCTGATTTCCCTGAATCGAGAGGTTTAGCCAAGGACACTGATTTCCCTGGGGTCGAGACGGAGTCATTGGATGACGTATTTCCGAGATGGGATCATTTGATGACGTATTTCCGAGGCAGGATCATTGGATGACGTGATCCGCTTTCCGCGATGTCAGGGTTGACGTACTCTGCTTTCTGCGGTGTCAGGGTTGACGTACTTCACTTTCTGTGATGTCAGATTTGACTGTAGGTTGTAAAGTCTTGGAACTGAGGACTTTGCCGTGGCTTCGATTGGTGATGTCGCGTCCGTATCCTGCTGAAATGAGGAGGAACGCCGTTGTGGGTTGTTCATCACAGAATACTGCATTTTATACCGCCCATTCTTACGCTCGGTTGTTTATAGGTAGGTACTTTTAATCCGTGTTTGTTACATATTTGCAGGATACAGGTTCTCGGTTCTAAAACAGTGAAATTCATGGAAAACACGACAATATCCGGGTTCCTGCCAACCACTGAGAAAACACGGTCTCCGCTCGTCATCCGTATGTTGCCAGATACCAGTTTAGGAAGACAAAATGTCAAATCAATGTCACCTTCATGCACAAGGCTCAATGGCAACAACAAGTTCCAAGAAATCTACGCGGAGCTCGAGGCAATCATGACAAAAGCATCCACAAAAGTCCACCTTTCCTCAACAGAAATTCTGGAAGAAATGTGAAAGTATTTTCAGAAAATACATATACTAGACAAGAGGGGACAGAAAACCAGGGAAGCACCCAAAAGACCACGACCTAACTCACCTATATAGCCGCGGATCCGCGGCCAATAGGGGTATTGGCCGCGGATCCGCGGCCATGTGGGCCCCTCTCCCTGTCGTTTTTTCTGGGCATTTTGGGGACTTCATATTGTGTCAGAATTTGCCCCTAGGGTTTCATTTCCCTGCCTATAAATACAGCAGATCTGAGCCCAACCAAGGGTCATTCTTTTGTTCTTCTTTCTTTTTAGGATTTAGTCTTTTTCTTCTTCTTCTTCATTCTTTTTCCATGAAAATTGTAGTGAGAGCTTTTTGAGTGGGAGATTAATGAAGATGAGGGTTTTGTATCATTCTCTTTTGTTTCTTCTTCCCCTTGAGATTCTTGCTTTCTCTTGATCATTCAACCTCTTCATTGAGCTTGAATGGTTAAGGGTTAGTTATTGATCTCAAGGGTCGTATTTTCTTGTGGAATTAGCGCTTCAATTCACATGCGTTCTCTATCCTTCTCTTGATCTTGCAACCTCTTGATTGGGCTTGCAAGTTTAAGGGTTGGCTATTGATCCCATGCTTGTCTTGAGTTCTACTTTCTTGTTCTTTTTATCGCTTTTTATTACTCATTTTTTATTACTTGCTTTACTTTCTTGCAATTTTATTTCATGCACTTACTCTCTTGTAATCTTCTCTTTTCTTTGTTCTTTTCTTTTTTCTCTTTGTTGTTCATTTTGTGAATGTTGTAATTATCTTTGTTGTTAAGAATCAATACGATATTATAAGTTAACATCTCCTTGCTCTTTCCTTTTCCCGTTATTTTCCATTGAACTCCGCCCAAACGTTACGCAAGCGCTCCGTTAGGCACCGTACCCTGACAAGGTAACGGTGATTCCTAACCGCGACCGGTTGCGTTCGGTTTGGCCGGAGGCGAAAGCAAGAGACAAGAACGGAAGGACAAGGGTAAATAAGCCGTATTCCACGAATACCGCGCTTAAATCCCCTAATCCACGTTGTTGCCGATTGCTCTAGCTTCAATTGGTCAAGACTCGGCTCAAAGGTTTTGAGTACGGATTTCTTTAGCTTATAATCTCGTATCTTTTTCTTAACAACTTTATACTTGCAAATATTACACATAGGATAGTCTCGAACAAACTCATACAAATTCTTTATTGACTCGTCTAAGACAAGAAATGACATACAACCATCTCCCTGTGGATCGACCCGTGCTCAACCGGCTAGCTGCATAGCGACACCGTCTTGATTGCGGTTAACTTTAATTCTTTCAATCAAATGGCGCCGTTGCCGGCGAGACGGTAGCGTATTTTCTTTCTTATTATTCGGGTTAATATTCTTTTTGTATATATTTATAAAAAAAAAAAAAATTCTTTTTGTCATTTTTGATAATTTTTGTGGGCAAGAGTGCAGATTTTTGCAGATTTGCAAACTGCAATTGTGGGGAGCAAAGTGTATATTCAAGTCTAAGGTGATTGCAAAGTACAGTGCCAAAGATCCGGGTAGTTTGACCCGCGCAAGCGAACTTTTCAAGGTTACCGGATTTGATTCAACGGGAGTTTCTTAACCCAAAAACTTAACGGTACGCACTTTACTAACACCTTCTTCTCAAATCCGACGCTTCCAATATATTATTCTTTGCAGGATTCTTTGCAAGTTCGCTAGCAAACGCTAAAAAATTGACTAACCCGTATTTGTTGCAGTGCCGCGCTTAAAAAAAACAATTTTTTGATTCTTTACAGAATTTTTGAACTGCGCATTGCATACATTAATACGGACTTAAGGGCAAGCGAACCCCACAAGATACGGTAAAGGATTTCATCACCTTTTCCGTGGCCCACAAATCACGAACTTGAGCATAACGTTTACCCGCAAAAATTTTAAAAGAAATTAGACTTTAAGCCTTAAGGACTTCGCGCTCACTAGGAGAAGTTAACTGTGTTTAGAATCTTGCTTAACGGTATATTGTTTACGGGGTGTCTAGGAAAGTGTTAACGGCGAAACCGCCAAAAGAGAAAGGGTTATTTAATTAAGGAACTTCGCGAAAGCGTTGGAAAACCTCCCCTTATCTCTGCACTTACCTGGCCTCGTGATCAGTGTATCTTGAGCCTGTTTCTCAACACAGTTTTACTTCGACAATCAAGTTCTGGAGTAGGTCTAGTTGACCTAGGTGAACCCTAGAACGATTAGGTGTGTGGTATTTTTGTGTCGTGATTGTTTTTGTCCATATTGTTTTTTATTCTTTTGTTAATATATAAAAAAAAAATATCACATTCTTTTTCCCCTCCTTTTCTCTACCTTTCCTTCTCTCTCTTCATATCATGGGCACCCCACCTCGAAAAACTCTTGCCGAACTCTGGTACCCCCAACCAGACATTACTTCTTACGGTTCTTGCTTTGGCCGAACTTCGAACGATCCATCCATGCCAAAAATTTCATTGAGAGATCGGATAGACGCGTCTAGGACAAACAATTTGACTCCGCAATCAACTTCGTATCAACCATTTCAAACATTCACCCCTTCTTACGTTGATACCCCTTCTTCGAGTCATGTTGCAAGACCTATGTCTATTGCAGAACGTGTTGAACAATCTCGTAGCCGATCTTTCACTCCTGTCACCACTTCAAATTCTTGGGATCAACAATTTCATTCACCTTCTTATCCAAATGTTGATCCTACCCCTGTCCAACCATTCAATTCCTACCAGTCCTACCCTACTTTTTCACCTTCCCTAGACATTGTTTCTGAACCGCCATTTAGGAATTTTCAGTATCCAAACAACTTTGAATCTTTTACTGAAACCCCTTCACAACCAATGTCTAGTCTAGAACAGTCCTTGGAAGACTTTAGGGTAGCGTCAAGCCAACAGATGATGGATTTGAATGCGTCCATGGCAAACCCTCATACAACCTAGTGACCCGGTAGCTAATTTTCAACTAGCTCCAAATTTTCCAATGTATGAAGAGGCGGTAGGACAGGATGTGAATTTGAGTGGTGAAAGTGAGCTGTATACCCTTCCAAATCAAACCTACCCGTCTCAAATTGAATCCCACAACTCCTGTGTTGAAAGTCTATCAAGTGTCCCAAATGAATTATCAGTTGAAGATAGAGTGTTTAATGAGTTGTGCGACTTTGTAGTATTTGATTTGCCAAATTGTGAAGGGACCTTGCCAAGTGAAGCCACACCCAATCCTTTTGACCTCTACACCTCCATCTTAGAACCTGAATTGCTTGAAATCCATGCTTTTGATGAGGTGTCTGAGAAAATTGACTTTCACTTGATTAAGGATATAGACGCTGGGACTATTTTGGATGATGAACCCGTAGATTTGACTGAGTTTTTTTCTCCAATTCATCATCCCGAGTCATTAAATGTTTTTCCCGAACAACATATGCGTCTGGACTTTGATGAAATATGCATGGATGAGCTTAACTTTGAGGAGAATTTTGAGGATATTTTTGAGGATGAAACAGTTCTAGATGATGAGTCGGATTTTCCAATTCATCCTGTTCCTTTTACTGACTGTGTACACCCTCCAGAACCCTTAACCGATACCCTTCCTCAACCACTTCCCTCCATCCTTTCCATCGTTCCGACCTTGCAAGAACCCGTATCATTTTCACTTCCTGTGTCTGGTTTACCAAGTTCGGCGTACCCATGGTTTCTCACGAATCTTGAGGGATTTGACCCCATTTCCCGACGGGTAAATATATTAGCACAATCACTTTTCACACATCGGTCATCCCAAATTGTGCTAATCTATTTACTCCATTTGCACCCTCAAGTTCGTATTCCACTTCTTTTTCCCGTCCGCCATTCTTCTTCCTCTCATATACCGAGACCATATCCCGCTTCTCTCCGCATATGGTCTCGCGTATTCTCCATCTCTTTCCTCTACGCCTTCTTCCACCAACCGGTACATTATAGCGATAAAATCTTTGAATGGTTGGTGTTAACTTTTGGCCTGTGTAAGGCCTTGTATAGCTTGATACTGTTCTCTTTCCCCCCTAATCCTGAATTTCAACGCTTAACAGTGGAAACACTGTTTTACTTAAGTTTGGGGGGGACTCCTTTTTTGTGTATATTTCCTTTTTGTTTTGTATATAATTTGTTTTTAGGGAGCGCCGGCAATTTTGACCCTCTTGGTGTAGCCTGATAGTGAGGGCACTGTCAAGTTTAAGTTTGGGGGTGTGCTCGGTAAGCTTTCTTCCTTCGCATTCATTTGTATATTTTGCATTTGCATACCTTATTAAAAACCCACAAAAATCAAAAATTTTCCAAAAATATAAAAACTTTGTCGTCAAGTTAGCTAATAGGGTAACTTAGATTTTTATTCTGAAAGTTTAGTTGATATGTTAGAAATAACTAAATTCTAGACTTAGGAATTGAAAACCCTAAAAATAACCCTCATTCTGTCTAACTTTGGTAAGTATACGTCCTTACAATTTTTGGGTTCAGTTCTTGAGTTAAGTCAAGATGAGGGGAAAGTATTGAAGCTTTACTGAAGGATAAGTCTGAAAAATAGTTTCTTTTCTTGAGTTTAAATTTAGAAAGTATATACCCTACAAACTGCACTTACACGCACCTTGAAACTTGGGATAGTAGAGGATACCTAGAAATACTCTTGCCTGAAAGCCTAGTATGAAAGAAAAAACGGTATTTAAAGCTAAACACCAAAAGAGCATATCGAAAAATATATCCGGTCTTGAAAAAGGAAAAAAAAAAGAAAAAGAAAAAGAAAAAATAAAGTCAAGACCTGGAAACTGCTATTTACGCTTTAAAGCTCACACATTCAGTAATCGGCCGTTAGTGCCTCAAGAAGCATTAATAGTCGCATGAAAGGTGTGTGAGCAAATCCGTCCATCCTTAATGAAAAGAAGTAGTATTAGGTATTAGGGCAAGGGTATTATAGCTTGAATTGAATTCTTGAGTGTAGGAGTGCAAATACACACACACGTAGGGGTATACAATCGATGTTTGGATAAAAGATAGAAATAAAGAATAAGACTTGTGTTTTCTGTAAAGTTGATAAAAATCCCTGATTTGAGGCCGCGCTTTAGAAGGAAAACTCAGGAGATCCAAGGTTAAATAGATAGGAGGTGTGAAAAATAAGGGTTGGATGTTTCTGACTTAGGATAATAGAGTTTCTAACGTAATAACTAAACTATAGGAGTAAAATCTATGTTAACTTATGACACTAGCTTGACGGGATTTTGTGGGTAGTATCCGCTGAAAACCCTCAGGAGACAACACTCCTCCTACTAGGGACACCTAGAGGTTTAACGGCTTGTTGCACGTGCTCAGTGCAATCGCGCTCCCTGCGAAAGTGCGGTTAGGATTTTATTTTAGTGAATAATTGGTTTTGCTCGGGACGAGCAAAAGTTAAGTTTGGGGGTATTTGTTCATCACAGAATACTGCATTTTATACCGCCCATTCTTACGCTCGGTTGTTTATAGGTAGGTACTTTTAATCCGTGTTTGTTACATATTTGCAGGATACAGGTTCTCGGTTCTAAAACAGTGAAATTCATGGAAAACACGACAATATCCGGGTTCCTGCCAACCACTGAGAAAACACGGTCTCCGCTCGTCATCCGTATGTTGCCAGATACCAGTTTAGGAAGACAAAATGTCAAATCAATGTCACCTTTATGCACAAGGCTCAATGGCAACAACAAGTTCCAAGAAATCTACGCGGAGCTCGAGGCAATCATGACAAAAGCATCCACAAAAGTCCACCTTTCCTCAACAGAAATTCTGGAAGAAATGTGAAAGTATTTTCAGAAAATACATATACTAGACAAGAGGGGACAGAAAACCAGGGAAGCACCCAAAAGACCACGACCTAACTCACCTATATAGCCGCGGATCCGCGGCCAATAGGGGGTATTGGCCGCGGATCCGCGGCCATGTGGGCCCCTCTCCCTGTCGTTTTTTCTGGGCATTTTGGGGACTTCATATTGTGTCAGAATTTGCCCCTAGGGTTTCATTTCCCTGCCTATAAATACAGCAGATCTGAGCCCAACCAAGGGTCATTCTTTTGTTCTTCTTTCTTCTTAGGATTTAGTCTTTTTCTTCTTCTTCTTCATTCTTTTTCCATGAAAATTGTAGTGAGAGCTTTTTGAGTGGGAGATTAATGAAGATGAGGGTTTTGTATCATTCTCTTTTGTTTCTTCTTCCCCTTGAGATTCTTGCTTTCTCTTGATCATTCAACCTCTTCATTGAGCTTGAATGGTTAAGGGTTAGTTATTGATCTCAAGGGTCGTATTTTCTTGTGGAATTAGCGCTTCAATTCACATGCGTTCTCTACCCTTCTCTTGATCTTGCAACCTCTTGATTGAGCTTGCAAGTTTAAGGGTTGGCTATTGATCCCATGCTTGTCTTGAGTTCTACTTTCTTGTTCTTTTTATCGCTTTTTATTACTCACTTTTTATTACTTGCTTTACTTTCTTGCAATTTTATTTCATGCACTTACTCTCTTGTAATCTTCTCTTTTCTTTGTTCTTTTCTTTTTTCTCTTTGTTGTTCATTTTGTGAATGTTGTAATTATCTTTGTTGTTAAGAATCAATACGATATTATAAGTTAACATCTCCTTGCTCTTTCCTTTTCCCGTTATTTTCCATTGAACTCCGCCCAAACGTTACGCAAGCGCTCCGTTAGGCACCGTACCCTGACAAGGTAACGGTGATTCCTAACCGCGACCGGTTGCGTTCGGTTTGGCCGGAGGCGAAAGCAAGAGACAAGAACGGAAGGACAAGGGTAAATAAGCCGTATTCCACGAATACCGCGCTTAAATCCCCTAATCCACGTTGTTGCCGATTGCTCTAGCTTCAATTGGTCAAGACTCGGCTCAAAGGTTTTGAGTACGGATTTCTTTAGCTTATAATCTCGTATCTTTTTCTTAACAACTTTATACTTGCAAATATTACACATAGGATAGTCTCGAACAAACTCATACAAATTCTTTATTAACTCGTCTAAGACAAGAAAGGACATACAACCATCTCCCTGTGGATCGACCCGTGCTCAACCGGCTAGCTGCATAGCGACACCGTCTTGATTGCGGTTAACTTTAATTCTTTCAATCATGGGTCTCTAGGCTGTAGATATTTCCATCGAGATTTGGAACTAGGGTCTTTGCTCTGGCTCCGCTTCATTGCGACCCTGAGGTCGGTTGTTGATGTTAGTCTGTATCTGGTTGGAGTGAGAAGAAACATCGTGGTGATCTTTAGGCTGCAGATGTGGCCGTCGAGATTTGACTCTCCATTTGAAAAAGCCTGGTAGGAAAATGTAGTTCCCTTTTGTTTATGCCTATGGATTGTATACATGGGTCAGTATGGACTTGCCTGTAGGGCAAAAGTTTTATTTTTTTATTTCTTTCCGCGATACTCTATCATTTCAGCTTTTCATATCGTGAAAGTCGCGATTGCCCTATCATGTCGGATTTCGCGGTGCCCAATCATTTCGGCTATTTTTTTTTATTTACTCGTTGCTTTTTATTGCGAGTTGCCTAATCATTTCGGCTATTTTTGTATGCATATATTTTACTTGCTGATTTTGTTGCAAGTTGCCTTATCATTTCGGTTATTTTTTTATATGCATTTATACCTCGCTGACTTTTTGCTGCAAGTATGGAGCTTGGAATCTGATGCCAATCTTAGCATCAGTATCGCTGCGACTGGAATATTGCCAGGAGCGAATCATCATTTTCCGTGAAAGGACTTAGGATTTTGATACCGATTTAGGCATCAACATCGCTTACCACTGGGACATTGCCAGGAGCAAATCATCATTTGCCTCTGTCGATTCGAACAAAGGTGGCTTAGCAAGCAGGGTTAGGATCCTGTCGACTAAGGCTTTTGACTTCATGAGTCGTAAGGGTCTCATAAAGGCATTTCTCCCTACGGGTCATGAGGATCTCGTAGGTGCGTTTTCTGTAAGTCCACGTTACCCAGCCCGGTGCTTACGGGGAGGCGGAATAGGTAAAAATCAAATTTTTTAACACAAGGTAACATGGACTAAAGCTTGAGGATCTTTGCCAAACCATTGCTAACAAACAACAAGAGGTTCTATCTACTATGCTTAGGAGATTATACCCCATGCAACAAGTCCTCGGGTCTTGTTTCTGCTGTCCTCCTCGTCCATGCAAGCTCCGAGGATCGATCCGAATCTTGGTCACCTCCACGGCCTCCTAGAGTCGAAGACGATCCACCCGAGAGTCTGTAGTCCGAGCTCCACCTCAAGTCGAGGTAACTAGGGCAACAAGTTTTCTATTCTTGAAGTCCTAGGTGGTGTAGAAGATGGTGGTGGATTTGTTTGTCTATTTTGTTTCTATTTTTCTCAACACATGAGAGCTATAGAAAATTCAAGGGAGGAAGAAGAAGGAGGAACCATGGGAGCTCTCACTTGAAGAGAGAGAGTGAGAAGAAAATAATGATCCATAAACTAAATAATTACTAATCTCTTATCATGATAAAGTTGATGGCTACATTGATTTGACTATTATCATCTCAAATCTAATCCAAAGCCAAAAGCAAAAGAAGGATCTAGTGCTCTCAAGAAAAGTCCAAGTCAATGATTGGATGATTTAGCGTGCTTGCGCTTTCTAAAAGATAGATCAAAAATATTTGTAACCGTAATTAAGAACGGCGTCGCATGAAGCTAGCCGGTGAGTACGGGTCGGTCCACAGGGATGTTGTGAATTTCCGAATCTCGCTAACGAGTTAATTCCGAAGGGTGTTCGGATTGATTATTAAATCTATCTATCTACGATTATCTAGATCTAGTCTTGCTAGGGTTAGGTTTAGGGATGGTTTGGAAATGCAAGTAAATCTCAACGCTTTCTATACCCGAATGAAGATCTATGAGGAGTTATGGTAATTATCAATAAAGGGGATTAGATCCATTCGGGAAGGTGTTCCTTCCTCTAGGTTCTTGTCCTTCCTTTAGAGATCCTTACCCTAACCTCCATGGAAAACACGCGCAACCGGGCATTTACACTACGGTGTCATCGTTACCTCGAGGGGTAGGATGCCGTAGGACGCGGTGTGTGCGTGTATGCATGGAGTCCTATTGAAAATATATTATGGGTAAGAAAGGGATGAGAGATCTCATCTCTCAAAATCCTTCCCCAAAGCTAAACCCTAAACAAGTTCCTAGGGCATGAAATTAAATCTACCTAGGGCAAAGAATTGAAATCTAAACTAGGGCGAGAAATTATATCTACTTACAGATGCATCCCTCTAATTATCCATGCAGGTTTGTCAGATCTGAATTTCTGAATGGAAAAGAAAATACCGATGCTCTCCAAAAGAGTTCTGGAATTTTTATTAAAAGGAGGCATAAAGTTTACAATCTTTAGAGTTCCTATTTATAAAGAATAGGAAACCCTAGGTTACATCTGATTCGCATGTCTACATTTACCAAAATATCCTTAAGAAAAGACCTAGCCAACAATATGCGCAGAACCAAAAAACTTCGCTCAGACACGGGCTC
The DNA here is from genome assembly GCA_030015575.1 of Agapanthus africanus. Lineage (NCBI taxonomy): Eukaryota > Viridiplantae > Streptophyta > Magnoliopsida > Asparagales > Amaryllidaceae > Agapanthus > Agapanthus africanus. The sequence goes on along the minus strand of CM057338.1, from coordinate 105,568,642 downwards.
TATCAGGCCGCGGTTCCGCGGCCAAAGGCATGCTTTGGCCACGGATGCCTTTGGCCGCGGTTCCGTGGCCAAAGTTGTGCCTTGTGATCTGAAAATTTCTGCTGTTCTTCCTGTTGGCTTTTTATTCCTGTTTCTATATGTCCTTTTTCATTTGGGCTTCTAGGTTGGTTCCAGATCTTCAGTGAACAATTTGCAATGGATTTTTAACCGTCCGCTTTGTATTTTTGGACCTTGAGTTGCCTTGTTAATTGTGAACTGTCTTTCGATGTAGGCTTGATCAAGAGTCTTCTGTTTGTTGGTCAAAGTCCACTTTTTCGTGTCGTCTTTTGTCTTTTTCACTGTTTTCGCTTCAAGAACCTGTAACCTGTAACATGTAGCAGACATGCGTCAAAAGCACCTGTTTATTTATAAAAAGAATAAGAATGGGGAATATAATAATACAATATTATGGTGTGAACAAATACCCCCAAACTTATCTTTTGCTCGTCCTCGAGCAAACTTATTTTTATTCACTACAATCCTAACCACACTTTCGTAGGGAAACGCGATTGCACTGAGCACGTGCAACAAGCCGTTAAACCTCTAGGTGTCCCTAGTAGGAGGAGTGTTGCCTCCTGAGGGTTTTCAGCGGATTACACCCACAAAATCCTATCAACTCGGCCCATTGACTTTTGTTCTCCAATTAGGTTTTCTAATAAGGAATTCTATTATCTTTGACTCGTAAATTATCCACCCATATTCTTCACGCTTCCTCATCATTTAACTTAAGATTATATATGTTCTATAGACTTACCTAGCTTTCGGCATTTCTTAAGTTTTCCTTCTAGGGTTCCATCTCCACTTAGGAATTTCTATCAACTCTACTAAAGATACAAGTTCTATTCTTCATTCCTTTCTCTCATCTAAACTCCAATTACATACCCCCACGTGTGTGTAAATATCACCCATACACTTGGAAATTCAAATCAAGCAATCATGCCCTTGGCCGTTGTCCAAAGTACTTATTAGTAGGTGAATTTTTAATTGAATTTTGCTTACACATCCTTCATGCGACCGTTAATACTTCTTGAGGTACCAACGACCGATTACAAAATGTGTTTGCACATTTAAGCGTAATTCCTAGTCTTGCAACACCCAAGGCTTTTAGCAGTGACTCCCAAACCAGTTGGTCTAAAGCACTAGGTGATGAAGCACCCTCGCTAAATATTTTTCTATTAATGCAAGCCTTAAGTAATCACAAAAACCAGTGTTCGTTTTTTTTCATTCTTTATTCACACTTATATATATATATTTTCATTTTCATTGCACTAAGGACTTTAGACAAGAGCATTTCAAGGTCTCTTCTACTAATCCAAGTTTCAAGGTGCGTGATTGTGCAAATTGTAGGGTATACGTTTTCAGAATCTAAATTTAAGCTAGGAACTATTTTTCAAACTTATACTCTAATAAGAACATCAATACTCTTCCCTTGTTTCGACTTAGCCTAAGAAGTGAACCCAAAATTTGTCTATTTCTAAATAAACTACAAGGCATATACTTTCTACCGTTAAACTTTAAGGAATGTTATTTTTAGGGTTTTTAATTCACTAAGTCTAAGATCTAGTTGTTCCTAGCCAGTTAATTTATTTGTCAAATTCAAGTCAATTAGCCAAAATTGAATACAATAATTTTTATAATTTTTCAAAAATTTTCAATTTTTTATGGGTTTTCAAATAAGTATGCAAATGAAAAAATATGTGGAAATGAATGCGAAGGAAGAAGACGTACCGAGCATACCCCCAAACTTGAACTTGACAGTGTCCTCACTGTCATTCTAAACCAAGAGGGTCAAAATGTCGGCACTCCCCTGTTTATTTATTTATAATTTTTTTTTATATTTTTAATGTTTTGAATTTTTTTTATTTTTTATAGAAAAAGAAAACAAAAATATATATACATATATACAAAGGTTCCTCCCAAACTTAAGCTTGGCCTTACACAAGCCAAAGGTTAGCACCAACCATTCAAAAATCTTATCGTGGTAATGGTATAGTTGGTGCAAGAATGGGGTGTAGAAGAAAGAAATGAGAAACACGCGAGACCGTGTGGAAAGAAGAATGGTAGAATATGGTCTCGGTGGGGAAGAAGAATGGCGGAAAGGAGAAAGAAGGGTCGCGCGATCTTGAGGGTGTAAATCGAGTGAATAAATTAGCGCAATATGTGATGACCGATATGTTATAAGCGATTGCGCTAACCTATCAACCCGTCGAGAAATGAGATCAAATTCCTCAAGATTCGCAAGAAAACATGGGTACGTCGAACTTGGTATTTAAGATGAAAGCGTAACGGTCACTTGCACGGTCGGAACAATAGGAAGGAGGGAGGGTGATATAACAGTCAAAGGTTCAGGAGGCTGAATTGGAAAATCCGACACATTAAACAAAAATGGTTCAACCTCAATATTATCCTCAAAACTCTCCTCAATATTATCCTTATAATTTTCCTCAAAATTTAACTCATCCATGCCATTATCATCAAAGTCAAGACGCACATGAGATTCGGGAGAGACATCTAATAACTCGGGATGATGATTTGAACATAAAATTTCAATCAAATCGACAGGTTCGTCATCCGAAATATTCCAGGCGTCTATATCCTCAATCAAGTGAAAATTAATTTCTTTAGACACCTCATCAAAAGCATGGATATGTATCGATTTAGGTTCTAGAGTGGAGGTGTAAAGGTCGAAAGGATTATGTGTGGTTTCACTCGAAAGGGGTTCTTCACAATTTGGCAAATCAAGCACTACAAAATCACACAACTCATTTTTATTTTCAACAGGTGAGCTATTTAGGGCAATCGATGGAAAACAGGGGTTGTGGGCTTCAATTGGGTAAGGGTAGGTTTGATTTGAAAATCCTCTCACATTCTCACTCTGTCCAACCGCCTCCTTATGCATTGAAAAATTTGGAGCTAGCGGAAAACTAGCTACCGGTTCAGCAGGTTGCATAAGGGCGGCCACGGACGCTTCCACATTCCTAGTCATTTTGTTTGTTTCTGTGATATACGCCTCCAACGACTCTTCCAAACTAGACTTAGGTGGTGAGGGGGTTTCGGTGAAAGACTCAAAATGGTGTGGATATGCAAAACTCCCAACAGGCTGTGTAGAAACAGTGTCTAGTGAAGGTGGGAGGGTCGGGTAAGACTGGTAGGAAGTGGGTGATTGGACAGGGGTAGGGTCAACATATGGATAAAAAGGTGAATAATCGTGTGGATCCCTAGAACTAGATGAGTGGAGAGGGGTGAAAGATCGACTGCGAGATTGAGCAATATGCTCAGCAATGGACATCGGCTTAGGAGTGACAGAAGGACTCGAAAAAGTGGTGTCAACATATGGAGGTGGTAAAGGTTGACTTGGTTGACACAAAGTGGGTTGAAAAGTCAAACTGTTTCTCCTAGACGCCTCTATTTGATCTTTCAAAGATATTTTTGGCAAGGAGGGATCGTCTTTAAATTGACCGAAAAAATTGACGTAAGATACAAAATTAGGTTCGGGATACCAAAGTTCGGCAAGTGATTTATTATGTGGTGTACCCATGTTAGAAGAAAGGGTGAAAAGAAAGAAAGTTTGTGGTGCAAGGATCTATTTGCGGCCAAAAAACTTTGCAAGTTTCTACAAAATTTTCCTTATTCTTTTTTTTTATTCTTTTTCTCTTTATTAGGAAAAATTTGTTGCAAAAAGATTTTCAACACAAAATATTACTTACAATCTATTTTATTTCAAGCGGGGCCCAAAAATCCTGCACAAGATCGTTATTTGGAAGGGAAAATATTTCTAAAGTGCACAAAATCCTGCAGGCATTTCCAGAAAATATATTTCAAAATATACAGAAAAGAGACAGTGGGGCATACAGAAAAATTTTCCTCAGATGAAGCCTCGAGATAGCCGCGTTTCCGCGGCAAATTTGCTCTAACACTGCGGTTCCGCAGTCTCCTAAACTCTTTGGATCCCCAGAAAAATTTTGGTGCGACGATTCGACAAGAAGGCCGCGGTTCCGCGGCCTAAGGTGGGTTTTGGCCGCGGAATCGCGGCGGGATGGGGGGTTCACTGCTCCAAAAAAATTGCACTGTTCTGTTGTTCAAAATCTCTTCTGTTCCGATATTTTGTTTCCTGTTTTGCTTTCTGAAAATCTCCAGATCCGAATTTGTATATCCTGCAAAAAATCAACCACAAAGTATCCCTTCCAAAAATAAAAAATTATATATATTTTTATATTTTTTTGATTTTTTCAGATTTTTATGATTTTTTTTTAAATTTTATGATTAACCCGAAATCGCGAAAAGGAAAGTTCGACGCCATCCCCGGCAACGGCGCCATTTGATTGGATGATTTAGCGTGCTTGCGCTTTCTAAAAGATAGATCAAAAATATTTGTAACCGCAATCAAAAACGGCGTCGCATGAAGCTAGTCGGTGAGTACGGGTCGGTCCACAGGGATGTTGTGAATTTCCGAATAGCGCTAACGAGTTAATTCCGAAGGGTGTTCGGATTGATTATTAAATCTATCTATTTATGATTATCTAGATCTAGTCTTGCTAGGGTTAGGTTTAGGGATGGTTTGGAAATGCAAGTAAATCTCAACGCTTTCTATACCCGAATGAAGATCTATGAGGAGTTATGGTAATTATCAATAAAGGGGATTAGATCCATTCGGGAAGGTGTTCCTTACTCTAGGTTCTTGTCCTTCCTTTAGAGATCTTTACCCTAACCTCCATGGAAAACGCGCGCAACCGGGCCTTTACACTACGGTGTCATCGTTATCTCGAGGGGTAGGATGCCGTAGGGCGCGGTGTGTGCGTGTATGCATGGAGTCCTATTGAAAATATATTATGGGTAAGAAAGGGATGAGAGATCTCATCTATCAAAATCCTTCCCCAAAGCTAAACCCTAAAGAAGTTCCTAGGGCATGAAATTAAATCTACCTAGGGCAAAGAATTGAAATATAAACTAGGGCGAGAAATTAAATCTACTTACAGATGCATCCCTCCAATCATCCATGCAGGTTTGTCAGATCTGAATTTCTGAATGGAAAAGAAAACACCGATGCTCTCCAAAAAAGTTCTGGAATTTTTTATTAAAAGGAGGCATAAAGTTTACAATCTTTAGAGTTCCTATTTATAAAGAATAGGAAACTCTAGGTTACATCTGATTCACATGTCTACATTTACCAAAATATCCTTAAGAAAAGACCTAGCCAACAATATGCGCAGAACCAAAAAACTTCGCTCAGACACGGGCTCTATCAGGCCGCGGTTCCGCGACCAAAGGCATGCTTTGGCCGCGGTTCCGCGGCCAAAGTAGTGCCTTGTGATCTGAAAATTTCTGCAGTTCTTCCTGTTGGCTTTTTATTCCTGTTTCTATATGTCCTTTTTCATTTGGGCTTCTAGGTTGGTTCCAGATCTTCAGTGAACAATTTGCAATGGATTTTTAACCGTCCGCTTTGTATTTTTGGACCTTGAGTTGCCTTGTTAATTGTGAACTGTCTTTCGATGTAGGCTTGATCAAGAGTCTTCTGTTTGTTGGTCAAAGTCCACTTTTTTGTGTCGTCTTTTGTCTTTTTCACTGTTTTCGCTTCAAGAACCTGTAACCTGTAACATGTAGCAGACATGCGTCAAAAGCACCTGTTTATTTATAAAAAGAATAAGAATGGGGAATATAATAATACAATATTATGGTGTGAACAGTCAACAATGGTCAACTAGGTCAAATGGTCAAAGCAATTAGCCATAACACAATTATCATTAAAAAGATTAGTGAATATTTTCCTCACCTCATAATGGTTTTGACCGAACCAACGGTCAAAACCCTAATGAGGCACCTCCTTCTTCTTCGCTCCTCACAACCGTGCATACACACCCGCATCCGCATTCCGTAGAATGCGAATGCACAGAAGACAAAACTAATCCATCCATAAAATACTAGGATCCGACTTAAACCAAAGCCCACTAGCATTGTCTGCCCGAACAGCATACGTGCACAAGTGCACGTAAGTGATCGTAGCCCTGCCGTAAAACCATAAGGCCTCTACACCTTTCGCCCAGTGCAGGGAAACTCTCTGTGTGGGACTCTAAAGACTCGACACTACGCTGGCAGTGGGTTTAACCACAGACCGCAAGCGGCACTAGCTGTACGTAACGGTCCCCAGGTAGATGCCGATAAGAAGGCCGATGAGGTGAACCCATCCAAACTCCTACTGAGCCTGAATGTGACAATCTCCGTACAATCCGGTCTGTTTGTATATGAGTATCGCATGTCGGGCCTAGGGGGCGGTAAACGTCAGACCCCTAATAGCGGTATAAGTCGTGCTGGAGTGTAGCCCAGAATACCCTGAGAAACTACTGGAAACACCACCAGTAATTCTCGCTTGCCCTGGCTAGGGACTTTATGTAATGGCTCTCCTGGACACAGCGTGATATCAACCCCCAATACCTGGAGAGACGAATCCTATCTAACCACTACTGCCTCCAAGTTCATCGGGACTACACCTAACTACTACCTGTTTGCACGACTCCTTTGAGCCATGGTAGGGTAGTAATCAAAGCACAGTGGGAACACACTCGAGGTGAAGTAGCAGTGTCAAGTCGACGGACTAAGCTGTACTCCTTGTTAGTGTATATGCCCTAGAGTCCATTACTGTATCATACTAGTTTGTATATTACTTGACGGAAGCTTGGGATATTCACAGTTGTATAGAAAATCTTGCTCGAAATGGTAGTATGCTACTTGGTTTGTTTCTACTTTAATGTGTACATGTATTTCTTTTAGCATATCGCCTATACACATTAGTGGAGCCCTTAGGATCTTTGCTTTATTACCAGCGTTGTGATGGCAGTCACAGTAGTGGGGGCTGGGTAATCTACAAGCACATCTTTATACAGGCCCCTAATCGTAAGACTATCGAGACAGGGCATCGATACTCCGGAGTAGACTAGCATATGCGCTTCTCATCCCGGCAGGGGAGACGGTCTGTCCCACAGCCGTCAGTACGTCGTACTTGAGATAGTATGCGGGTGCTTGTTAGGTTAGGAGTACACTGGACAGGACTCGTCGGGAACTGTTGGTTGGTACTATACTTATCGTCAGTTATCAGTTCCCAGGTGACATGAGTACAGCTTAGTCCGCTGACTTGACACCGTCACTTCGCCTCGAGTGTGTTCCCACTGTACTTTGATTACTACCCTACCACGGCTCAAAGGAGTCGTGCAAACAGGTAGTAGTTGGATGCAGTCCCGAAGCACTTGGAGGCAGTGACGGTAAGACAGGATTCGTCTCTCCCGGTATTGGGGGTTGATATCGCGATGTGTCTAGGAGAGCCATTACACAAAGTCCCTGGCCAGGGCAAACGAGATAAACTGGTAGGTTTTCCAGTGTTATCTCAGGGTATTCTGGGCTTCACTCCGACACGACTTGTACCGCTATTAGGGGACTGACGTTTACCGCCCCCTAGGCCCGCCATGCGATGTTCTCAGACGAACAGACCGGACTGTACGGAGACTGTCACATTCAGGCTCAGTTGGAGTTCGGATGGGTTCACCTCATCAGTCTTCTTATTGGCATCTACCTGGGGACCGTTACGTACAGGTAGTACCGCTTGCGGCCTGTGGTTAAACCTACTGCCAGCGTAGTGTCGAGTTTTTAGAGTCCCACACAGAGTGCTATTCGCCTTTGGGCAAAACAGAGTAGATGTCGCATGTTTTTGCGACAGGGTTCGTTCACATCCGTGCACTTGTGCACGTTTGGTGCCCGGGCAGTTAATACTAGCGGGCTTTGGTTTAAGCCAGATCCTAGTATACGTTTTAGGATTGGTTTTATCTCGTTTGTATTCGTGTTCCTCGGAACGCGGATGCGGTTGTGTATGCACGGTTGACTGAAACAGAGGCAGATGATTCTCGTTAGGGTTGTTGACTGTTGACCTTTTCTAAACCCTAATGAGAATAAGAAATATGATTAATAATAATATTAATTAAGTATTATTGAGCCATGATTGGGTTGAAAGTTTGACTTTGTTGACTTGTTGACTTTATTGACCGGTTGACTTTTGGACTTGTTGACCATCATCATTTCATGGCTATCATTTCATCGCTATGACTTTTGCTTGCTTGTTGTTTACAAAATGCATTAAATGTATGAAATGATAATGCCATTGACATGAACCATCACAAATACTTAATTATTATTATTATCATGATTATTTTTGTTTTTGAGAGCATGGTTGTAAAAAGTCTTTTTCATTCTATCATATTGATTCTCTCTCATCCAAGCTCTCCCTCTTCCTCTTGCTCATGACTCTCTTGTCTCATGAGTTGAGAAACATGAGCCATTGAGATAAAACCCTAAAAACACTTCTCTACTCACTCTAGAGTACAAGGTCTAGCAAGCCAAGTATTTTAGTTTCCTCTCGATTGAGCTAGGAGCCAAAGGTAGAAGTTTTCGGGTGGATCCATCTTCGGCAAGAGGAGACGACGAGGTGAGGCCTACCAAACCACTTCAAGGAGCAAGAAGAGAAGGAGTTCAAGACCTAAGTATAACCCCTAACATAGTAGTTAAACTCTTAGTTAGGTTGCTAGATAGTTAGTTTAGCAAAAATCCCGTTTTCTAGTCCATGTTACCCTTCACCGTAAAAATCATTTTTCACCGTTTCCGCAACTCCGAAAGAACCGGGACGGGTAACGTGGACTTACAGTGGAATTTCGATCGGAATAAAAAAATCACAAAACACGCCCGAGATTTGAACTTTCTGTCGATTTTTAAACTGCTCCAAAAATAATTTGACACATACCAAAAATCGGCTCAGGGTTTTAAATGAACACAGAAGAAAAACGAGCCAACGAGTCGACCAACTCACCGTGGAACCGCGGCAAGAACATGATTCTTGCCGCGGATCCGCGGCCGAGTTGACTCGGCCGTGGCTCATTTTTCCTGCAGTGTACTCAGTGTGCAGTTTTGGGATTTTTGGAATATTTTGTTTCTTCCCAGATTTTCCAGATAACAAATTTGTGTTTGGGGTGGTTACAAATCCGTATTTGATCGAACTTCTATACACTTTAGCTAATGGGTTATATCTGTGATGTGATATATGTATTGAATGTCTGCTAATCGCTATACGTCGATTAGTGGTGGTTATACATATCTGTGATCTGTAATGTTGCTGGTATGTGTATATGAATTCGTTGGATTGTCGCGGATGAATAGCCGGAGGGTTGTGAGATGAGAGTTTTCTTTAACTTTTCATTTGATGTAATATGTAATTGATGTAATATTATTTGTATAGCCGCACATCCGGGATGAGGTTGTAGCCGCCATTGTATATTATTTCTTTTACTGTTTTTGCTCCTAGGATAGACCCAAGGTGGGGAGCACAAACTACCGGGTACCTCGAAGTGCCGAGTGGCCTACTCACGTTGTTTAGGGAGGTTGCTTCACTTCGGGTATTTGGCAGGTAATTTGCCGCACCCGTAGGGGTCTAGGGTGGGGTCTTGGCTGTTCATCGCGACCGTGTAATCCGCTTTTCGGTGCAGGCTCGAACGAAACGCGGATTCCTAGTATATCCAATGTGTTCATATGTGATCTGGAATGGCTATCATTGCATCTGACGAATGTATATATCTATATATGTTATCTATTTAGGCGTTGCTTATGTTTTGCATCCGCGCTAGTCCAGCCCCCGCTCTGTCGTTAGTTAAGTAGCCTAACGGGTAATGACGGGGCCCCGTGGCGAATGCGGATGGCATAAGTGTACGTCATATTTTCGTTATTTTCTGCAATGGTTGGATTAAATGATGGGACGCATTAAATTAATGCAAGAAAATAAACCAAAGTAAAGTCGTTGGAACAATTTCAAAACCACTTGGTTTCTTTTCAAAAACAACTTTTAAACGCGGAGCTTAAGCCACTCCTTTTAAAAGCTATCACGTTCCATCGATTATATCAAGTTCACTACGTTCACGGTTTTGCCAAAACCATTCGTAGCCCTCTATCATTTCAGTTAAATATTCGGTAGTATTCAAGCTATGTATTTTGACCTACGCCAAGTCATAGTGATTGGTAGCTGCCGGATATTTATCTGTTGCATAGATAGATGCGTTAGTTTAGGACAGTCGTACTGCCATTTTGGCCTACGTCAAGGGTATGTACGGGTGGGTTCAAATTAACCTGGTAAATGATGGGTAGAACTTGACATGTGACTTATGATATTTTGGCCTACGTCAAGGACATAAGAGCATGGGGAAAAAATCCATATCGGGAGTTTCTAAAGAAACTGAAACTTGCTAGTGCTGCATACCATTTAGAGTGTGATGATTCTGGTAAGATTCCTTCAGTTTTATCACACGATGATATTTGGATCCCGATCCTACTGTGAGTATATGCTACTCCTCAAAAAATCTCTCACTTAACGATCAATGCTATAAACCAAGTAGGTGTCTAGAAAGGTGTTAGCGGGGCTACGCCCCCAGGGAAAAGTGGTTCTTTAATTAAGGAACTTCGCGAAAGCGTTGGAAAACCTCCCTTGAAGTACCAACACTGGCCTGGCTGAACGGTTAACCAAGTATTGTAATTCTTCCTTTTTGGTTTGAGGAGGAATTCGAGAAACAGTGGGAGCCATCCTGTTTAGACAAACTAAAAACCACTCTAAACTTACAAGAGCATCATGCTAAAGTGTTTCTTCTCTCTCTCCTAATTGCAGCAACCAATCGTCATGACCGGACTTAAGTTATTACTAGATAAAAACATACTGATAGGGCCAAACTACAAAGATTGGCTTAGGAATGTCAAAATGGCAATCACTTATGACAAGCTGGGGTATCTTCTTACCACCAAAGCTCCCCCTGTCCCAGGTCCCACTTCTAGCGTCGCGGATAAGGAAATCCGTAAGACCTGGGAGATCGACTGCGCGAAGGCCAAGTGCCTCGTGCTTGCCTCTATGGACAATGAACATCAGAGGAGGCACAAGAATATAGACCTTGAATCCATATTTCTCCATACAAAAAAACTGTATGGAGAGCAATCCCGTATCGCCAGATACGAAGTCTCGAAAAAGCTGTTTTCGGCGAGATTGGCCGTCGGATCATCGGTAGCGGAATACATGCTTAAGATGATTGGCTATATTGAAGAGCTCGCGGACTTTAGGACCACGTTAGAGAACGAGCTCAATACTGACTTGATTCTCCAGTCCCTTCCTTCCACTTACGCCCAGTTTATCCTGAACTTCAACTTGCAAGAAAAAGAAGTTGAACTTTCAGAACTCCTCAACATACTGAGGAGTGCAGAGGGCACCCTATAGAAAGGTAGGGAAACATCCACTTAGTTTGTTGGAGGACCTTCCTCTTCTAGGTCCAAGGCGAAAGCCAAGGGAAAGAAGAAGAAAGCCCCCACTAAACCAAGGGGCGGTGTTAGTAAAGTGGAAGCGAAGGAAAAAGCAAAAGCAACAAAAGTAGCGGGAAAGCTTGTGAAGAAAGAAGAATGCTTTTATTGTCACAAGAGTGGACACTGGAAAAAGGATTGCAGGGCTTGGAAGGCCAAGAACCAGGACCCGAAGCAAGTTGCGGCTTCGGCTTCAGGTGTGTATGTTATTGAAAACTGTCTATCAATAAACTCTACTTCCTGGGTATTGGATACCAGATCAGGATCTCATATCTGTAATTCTTTGCAGGTACTGAGAAAGCGTAGGGTTTTGAAGGCAGGTGATATGACCCTCAGAGTTGCAAACGGAGCTGGCATGGATGCTGAGTCCGTGGGGGACTATCACTTGGGATTTTCAGATGGACATGTTTTGGTTTTACGGGATTGTTATTTTGTACCCAATGCAACTTGTAATATCATATCTGTATCTTTAATGTCTAAAGAAGGTTATGAATTTGCATGTGTAAGCAATGTTGTAAACATTCACCTTAATCAAGTTCTGATTGGGTCGGGTACATTAAGCAATGGTATATACGTATTAAACCAACCACAGATTTTCAATGTCCAGAATACATACAAAAGAAAGTCTCCAGAAATAAATCATGCTTTCTTATGGAATTGTAGACTGGGTCACATCAATGAGAGAAGGTTGACGAAGTTACATGCAGAAGGATATTTGGATCCGTTCTAATATCAATCATATGCAACTTGTCAATCCTGTCTCAAAGGAAAGATGACAAAGACTCCATTTACTGGATATGGACTAAAAGCGAGCGAGCTCTTGGGACTCGTACACAGCGATGTATGCGGTCCAATGTCTTCACATGCGCGAAGTGGTTATTCTTACTTCATTACTTTTACGGATGATTTTTCAAGGTTCGGACATGTCTTCTTAATGAAGCATAAATCTGAAGCCTTTAAAAAATTCCAGGAATACAAGAATGAAGTAGAAAAACAAACAGGCAAAAGTATCAAGACACTGAGATCTGATCGAGGTGGTGAATACTTGAGTACCGAGTTCCTGGATTACCTAAAAGTGAATGGAATTCTCTCTCAGCTTACTCCTCCATACACTCCACAACATAACGGTGTATCGGAGAGACGAAACCGAACCCTATTGGATATGGTACGTTCCATGATGAGTAACGCTGAGTTACCGCGATCATTCTGGGGATATGCACTAGAATCAGCTGCATATCTTTTGAACCGAGTTCCAACTAAGACTGTGCCTACCACACCATATCAGATGTGGAGTGGGAAGAAACCCTATCTTCAATATCTGAAGATTTGGGGATGTCCAGCTTTTGTCAAAAAGCAGCATGCGGACAAACTCGAGGCACGCTAAGTACAGTGCAAGTTTGTGGGATACCCAAAGAACTCCAGGGGGTATCTTTTCTATTACGCAGAAGAACAAAAGGTTTTTGTTTCTCGTAATGCCCACTTTCTGGAACATCAGTTCTTAGAAAAAGAAATAAGTGAGAGCGCAATAGAACTGGAAGAAATTCCAGTACCACAAACTATTACTGAAAGCTTAGTAGAACCAGAGGGTTCTAAAGAACAGGACATTCCTGCACCGCTCCGAAGAAGTAGTAGGCAGTCTCATCCGCCCAAGAGATACTACGGTTTTCTCATAGACGGGGATAGAAAGGATTGTATCATTGATAGTGATAAGCCGACTAGCTTCCAGCAGGCCATTCAGAGCGTTGACTCGGTAAAATGGCTGGATGCAATGCGGACCGAAATGGAGTCCATGTACACCAACAAGGTATGGATTTTGGACGTTGCTCCAGATGGGGTAAAACCCGTAGGATGCAAGTGGATCTTCAAGAGGAAAATTGGTGTAGATGGAAATGTTGAGACCTATAAGGCTAGACTTGTTGCAAAGGGTTTTCGTCAAAGACTTAGTTTGGACTATGACAAAACCTTTTCTCCAGTGGCTATGCTCAAATCCATTCGGATCCTTCTTGCCATTGCTGCCTTCCACGATTATGAGATTTGGCAGATGGATATAAAGACCGCTTTTCTAAATGGAAATTTAGAGGAGTGTGTCTATATGGACCAGCCAGAGGTTTCATTCAGAGTGGGAGCAGCGAAAAAGTGTGCAAGTTGCTTATGTCCATTTATGGACTAACGCAGGCATCGCGGAATTGGAACATCTGTTTTGATGAGACGGTCAAAGAATTTGGCTTTATCAAAAATCCAGATGAACCATGCATCTATAGTAAAATTGTAGAACGAACTGTCGTATTCCTCGTTTTATACGTGGATGACATTTTCTTGATAGGAAATGACATTCCTATGCTATAATCTGTCAAAGGGTTCTTGTCACACAGGTTCTCCATGAAAGACCTGGGTGATGCCTCTTACATTCTGGGGATCCGGATCCATCGTGATAGATCCAAGAGGATATTAGGACTTTCACAGTCCAGGTACATCGACACCATACTGAAAAGATTCAGTATGGAAGATTCCAAGCGCGGTAATCTACCGGCTTGTCACGGGATCACCCTCTCCAAAGAGATGTCACCCAAGACTGATTTGGAAAGGGATCGCATGTCTATTATACCCTACGCTTCTACGGTAGGCTCTATAATGTATGCGATGTTGTGTACCAGACCAGATGTAGCTTATGTACTGAGTGTGGTAAGCCGGTATCAGTCAAACCCTGGGGAGAAGCACTGGATAGCGGCAGAGAACATTCTGAAGTACCTGAGAAGGACTAAGGACATGTTTTTGGTTTACGGCGGAAAAGACCTCCAGATGGGGCCTTTGCTGACTCCAGCTTCCAGAGTGACAAGGATGACTCCAAGTCCATGTCGGGTTATGTCTTCACCCTCAATGGAGGGGCGGTGTGTTGGAAGAGTTCCAAACAGGAAACTGTTGCTAACTCGACGATGGAAGCGGAGTATATCGCTGCATATGATGCCGCAAAAGAAGCCGTCTGGATGAGGAAGTTCTTGACTGAACTTCAGGTGGTTCCGTCTATTGTTGATCCAATACCTCTGTATTGTGACAACAACGGAGCTATAGCTTTAGGGAAGAACCCAGGTCCCATCAGAAGTCCAGACACATCTTAAGGCGGTATCACCTGATCAGGGAGATCGTGGATCGCCGCGAGATCGAGGTTCGGAGGGTTGCTTTAGAAGATAACACTGCAGATCCATGCATGAAGGCCTTACCCCAGACTCAGTTCGAGCAGTTGATCGAGATGATAGGTCTTCGATACGCCAGTACATGGCCTTAGTGCAAGTGGGAGATTGTTAGTGTATATGCCCTAGAGGCCATTACTGTATCATAATAGTTTGTATATTACTTGATGGAAGCTTGGGATATTCACAGTTGTATAGACAATCTTGCTCGAAATGGTAGTATGCTACTTGGTTTGTTTCTACTTTAATGTGTACATGTGTTTCTTTTAGCATATCGCCTATACACATTAGTGGAGCCCTTAGGATCTTTGCTTGATTACCAGCGTTGTGATGGCAGTCACACTAGTGGGGGCTGGGTAATCTACAAGCACATTCTTATACAGGTCCCTAGTCATAGGACTATCGAGACAGGGCATCGATACTCCGGAGTAGAGTAGCATAAGCGTTTCTCTTCCCGGCAGTGGAGACGGTCTGTCCTACAGCCGTCAGTACGTCGTACTTGAGATAGCATGCGGGTGCTCGTTAGGTTACGAGTACACTGGACAGAACTCGTCGGGAACTGTTGGTTGGTGCTATACTGTCACGCCCCACCCCCAATACAGAGAGTATTGTCCGCTTTGGACGAAGCCGCACGGTTTTTCCCTTTAGAGCGAACCGGACCCGACCAGGGGTCACTTCCCAGGAGGTCACCCATCCCAAGCCTTCCCTGGCCCGAGCACGCTTAACTACGGGGTTCTCAAGCTCCTGTAGTTCCGGTTCACTTAAAAGGCGCCTCTGTATTGAAGAGTGGTATCATTCCATTTATAGTACAGATCTGCCCTATTTCGGAATATATTCCGAAGAGTCCCCATTGTTCTATAGTGGGTCCCACGGACTCAAGAGGTGGCCCCCACGGATTCAAGATGTGGCCCCGCCCACTTAACACGACACTTGGCGTGGCACTTTATTCCGTATGCGCTTCTCATCCCGGCAGGGGAGACGATCTGTCCCACAGTCGTCAGTATGTCGTACTTGAGATAGTATGCGGGTGCTCGTTAGGTTACGAGTACACTGGAAATGACTCGTTGGGAACTGTTGGTTGGTACTATACCTATCGTCAGTTATCAGTTCTCAGGTGACATGAGTACAGCTTAGTCTGCTGACTTGACACCGTCACTTCGCCTCGAGTGTGTTCCCACTGTACTTTGATTACTACCCTATGTAACACCTAGCCCCTTTTTATACTAATAAAACGTATCTATCTTTAACTTATACAGTTTGTTTTATTATTTATTTTATTTATACTTATTAATTTATTTTAAAAACCTTTTTAGCCCAAACCCTAACTATAGATTTATTCTTCATCAAAATATTTTTCTATATTACTATATTTCTAGTTTTCTAACTCTAGTTGTTTTGTATTCTAATCTAAAACCCTAGTTCTAATTATTACCCTAAACCCAAGTCCACATTAATCACATTTTCTTTTAACCTATATCACCCAAACCACCATATAAATTCCCTCAGCCCAACACCCTGTTTCTTTGAATAAAACCCCCAGCCCATTTTTCCCCATTTTACAAATCCCAAGCCGGCCCTTTTAATTTTCTCATCCCTTATTTCATTCTTTAAGCCCGAGCCCAGAACTCCATTAATTCTTTTTAATTAAACTCCTCTATAAACTTTAGCCTGGCCCGTTATCTTTCCCATTCCCTTATAATTCTTTTCATTTTTATTTTGGCCTGGATCCCTGAGCCCAGCACCATTTTCTCATCCTACCTTCTTTTGTTTAAACCCATTTTAAAATCTCCAATCCCTGGCCCGGCCCACTCTTTTCATCCCTTCACCGCGCCCACAGCAACCCGACCCGACCCGCTCCTATTAACTCTCCTTCTCCAACGGCTCCTTCCTCATTTCCCGCGCGCGTTTCCTTCGCGACCACGTCACCCGTGCTTCTCGCCTCCGCCGACGCCCACGTTCGCGCGCGTTACTCCCACGCCTCTCTCTCTCATCTCATTCTTTCTCACTCCCTCTTTCTCTCGAAAGAAATCCCCTACCCGAGCTTCCCCCACCGTTCCCACCTCCACGTCGGCGCTAGCATGACCAACTCCTTCTCCTCGACCGCACCTCCTCCCTGAGTGCTGCCAGCGAACCCCACCTCCTCCTTCGAGCTCTGCACCCAACCGAGCCCTCCTCCGTTTCTTTCCTTCACTCTCACCCATCCCCGGCCGCCTCCTTTTCCCGAGCACCCTCACCTGCACCCCCCTCTTCTCACCCAACTCGAGGCCACTACCACACCACCGCGACCCAACTCGTCGCCGCGACTCACCGGAGCTCGAGCTCGAGACGGCCCCCCGTACACCCAAGCTCAAACTCCCGCGCCTTTCACCGGCACCCACGACGTCGACGAGCTCCCCACTGCCTCTCGTCGACACCCTCACACATCGTCGACCCCATCATCCCCTCTCAAAATCCCTCTCGCAATCTCTCTGTGTTCTCTCGCTCTCTCACTCTCACTCTAACTCTCTATCTCTCTCTCTCACTCTCTCACTGATCTCTCTCTCTCTCTCTCTTCCTCTATAGCCCTCTCCGTCGCACACGCAAACTACCAACAGCACGAGCCCCAACATCCACGAGCCTCGGCTGCATCCTACCCGACCCAAGCTCATTCTGAGACGCTGCCGTCGCCGTTCGTCGCGCGTTCATGACGTTACCGTCACCGTACATCCCCGAGACGTGTCCAGGCAAGTTCTCTACTTGCTTCATGCTATTCTATTTATGTTACAAATCCAAATCGTATAAATTGCAATGTTACTATTCGTGATAACGTACACTATTTACCTGTTCGACGTATGGCCCCAATGAAAATACTTGCTTAATTTTACGGAACTCAATTGTATAATCTAGCCCGTATGGCTGTGAATGTAGTGTGTGAATTTCGTTGGATAATATGACCGTTAAAACGACTACCCCCAAGTTTACCCGTAAAACTGGAATTTTCTTGTACCTGAAAACCGTTAAAATTATCATAAATTATATACATACTGGAATGATACGCTCGAGGGCTCAAATCGAAGCCGACTTGACGAACTTTAACCCTATGCAAGTTTCTATTAGTTTCTGTACTTAAACTGTGACAATATTTGGATCGGAGTGCGACTCTGGACTGCAGTCCAGAGCGACTCCAGTTGCTGTTTACTGTCCCGTAATGGGTACCATACTGTTTTCTTAACTCGTAGATTGCGGAACTCTACTGTTTATTAAAGATGAATCTGATAGCTAGATAATACAAGTGGTTTCATCCTGTTTCGTCACCATTTTCTATTTAATCTGTAATTTAATAGATGTGGACGTATAACAGTCCAGAATAGAATCAGAATTGACATACTAGTATTAAACAGTGTATATCTCCTGGCGTACAGACACGATCGTAGATTCGTCTATTGCATTGAAAACCTTACTGAAAACTCAAGATTTCATTCAACTGTAGCGTCGCTAAAATCTGATCCCAACTGGGATTAAAATACGTTGCGAAACGGACTTCCGACCCTGAAACCGGGTTTCCAGCAGTGAACGCTTATAATGAAATGGCCATATCTAGTGATCCTGAAACCCGATTGACGTGAAACTAAATTCGCTGGATAGATAACTGAACATACTATTTATTCCCCATTCATCGTTTCACTAAACTGTAACCGTATGATTTATGATACATTATTCAAGTGGTAGATTACTAATTCATGACATCCTAAACATGCTTTATATATTGTTTACGCATCATATCATACACATGTCACTGCATTGATAACCTAATGATAACGTGCATTACCCAGTGTTAGGTATTAGTGATGATTGTGGCAAGTACGTTAGTGTTCGTGTATCAGTGAATAAGTGAAAGTGATGCGTACTTGTACACAATCAGTGAACCTTATGATTCTATTGCATTGTCGACATCTGTGGGACGCGTGTACATGTAACTATAAGTGGTATGGGACACTTATAGAAGCTATTGCATGGGTGTCACAGATAAGGCACCAGAAACTGCCATTTATCTTTGGTATTAGTCGGAACGTGCTTGATGGAGGTCCTGCCTCCAGTTCTCGCGCAGACTTGTCACAGACCGATTGGTAATTGAGGTTATGGTTAGCGTTTGATGTAGACCACGGGGTGTGGGGTAGTTTGAGTGTGAGTTCAACAGCATCTTGGGAGTCCCATGCCGGCTTATATATTTAGGGAGATATATGGAGATTTACAGGGTACATGATTATTACCGTGATTTACATGTTGGGCCCGT
Source organism: Agapanthus africanus (assembly GCA_030015575.1). Taxonomy (NCBI): domain Eukaryota; kingdom Viridiplantae; phylum Streptophyta; class Magnoliopsida; order Asparagales; family Amaryllidaceae; genus Agapanthus; species Agapanthus africanus. Next base: position 105,549,781 of record CM057338.1, on the reverse strand, counting down.
GGTCCCTTGCCCTTGGGTTCTACCCTTGGGTGGAGGACACTCGCGAGTGGTTGACTCTCACACTTGGACTGACGATAGGCTTAGTGACCTGTACAGTGAGATTTAGAGACTGATAGGGATGATAGCATCGATATACATACTTACTGTGTTGACATACTTGGCATATCATTTTACTGCTTTTACTGTTCCACTGCAATGATTACTGCACGTTCATACCTATACCGTCATTGATTTACTGTCATATATATTTATTATCGCTGTTAGAGTTGTCACTTGGATTTATATATTATATTGCTATTGTGTCGCTCTGACGACCTGAGTATGCATGCTCAGTGTGAGGAGAAGATTTAGCCTGGACCAGGACTAGACATACATCACAGACACCTCGATTGGCTATCCAGAGTTATATTCTTTTGTTTCCCCTCAGGTCAGTTTTTTACATTGTTTCATTCAGTTGCTGCATTTCTCATTACCTGCGCATCATTTACTGTTTACCATGAAAAACTAGAAGCCGAAGTGTGACTACGGCAGGACATTTCCTTGACCGTAGGAGCATGGCTGGCCTTATCAACCTCTCGTATTCCGTATTTTGGGAAGCGGGGCGTGACATGGTTTAGTTGGTATCAGAGCCCAGGTTTTGCTTCGATTGGGATTGCAGTTTTCCATGTAGAGCTTGACAATCTAAGACATCCCTCAGTCTAGATTGTAAACTTGATATCCTTGATCCGTATTCACATTGAGTGTTCTGCTATCCATTCGCTAGGGTTTCGGGTGACTTGGCAAGGTTACGTGGTTGTAATTGCACTACCGTACTCTGTTTGAGTGACTTAGAATCCTACCGTTGATTTTCCACTTGTAATGAATTTCATCACATCTGATATTCTTGAATCTTTGTCCAGTCCATATTATATTTCGATCCTTATAGCTTGTGCCTTATATCATCCTCAGAATTATTGTTTCAGGATCATGTCTTCCAGCAACTCTTCCTTTATCTCCACTCCCCAGAATCAGACCGTTGAGATCCTGAGTGTACTGCAAGGTCTGAAGGAAGCCCAGGAGTGACGAACGACTTGTTAGCTGAAGGACTGAGAAGGCAGGTGAATCAGGCACCAGCGGGAGTCTCCAATCATAAAGGGATCCCCGTTAGACGAGGAAAAGAGAAGAAGATGAAGCGCCAATTTGTTTCCCCGCGACAGAAGCAGCAGAAGACCCCATGTTGTGGGTACTGTATGAGGCCAGGACATCTTCAGAGGGATTGTCGCCACGCCCAAAGGAAATGTCTGATCTGCGGATCCAGCGAACATCTTATCAACGGTTGCCCAAAAAGAAAGGAGCTGCAAGGAGGAGACTCGACCACACTCTCCACTTCTGCCAAGTGATGATTACTGCGTAGTTCAAACTTCGAGGATAAAGCGGACCCAGCGCAGGATTCAACTCATGTGATGAGAATGCAACGTTCTAGTAGTCAAAGAAGAACTTTCATGTTTTATAATTTCAGTAATAATGTTGTCATCCTCTTATAAATTATTTTTTCCGTTTGAAATCTTGTATCCGTCGAACTTTTAGTTGAATGCAATAAAACTTTGAATCGTAATATATGTATCATTCTCTTGTCTTTCCCCTTATTCATACTATTCATTATCACAGCATTTTAATCTTGATTTTTCAGTTCCTGCCACCGCATATCTTTCTATGCTTCGTACACTTAGCTATTCTTCTTTATGTATTCCACTGTCTAATCATGACTCATTCTTTTCAGGCCATGGCCCATCCTGAAGCAGCGCCGCTTCTAGATGAGGATGCACAGTCATGCGTTTCCTTAGACCTCACACTGATGAGTTCTGATGATGAGATCAACGATCTCCAGGTCATTGTCGGAAACAGTGAGTCAGAGGACGAAGGAGCAGCCGCCCCCGAGTTTGACATGATAGGCGATTCCGACGAAGAGGAAGGAGACCCTGAAGAGAACCCGATAGAGGAAGACCCCGAGGAAGAACCGATAGAAGAAAATCCAGTGGAAGAAAACCCCATGGAAGAGAATCCAGAAGAAAAGAATCACATGGAATCGGACCTCGATGAAGAAGCTCCATCTGAGGAAGAAGGACCAGAAGGACAAGACCCTGCTGTGGAAGAACTCCCAATGGCGGTCCCTGCGAGACGATATGGAAATGGACGTCCCTACCTGAGTGCGCGAGCCTACCGCAACCTGCTGAATCTCCACAACCGCGACTGACGGGATTCCTTTTAGATATTGTCTTATCTGGCCAAATAAATCTGTGTATAGTTTAGGGCCACCTTTCGTCTTTGAGGATGCTTTGTTTAAAATCTTCTGGAATGAAATAAATTGCTGAGTTCGCTAATCTTTCGATCTTCTTAGTTCACTTGCTGCTTGATTATCTCTCATATACAATTGTTTTCCTACTGAGGTCCGTCAACCCCTACTCCTTACATTGCCTTAACCCTCACTCAGATCAACCAGTACCACACCCGATCTTTTAGAGATCCACCTTCATCCTTCGTCTGTGCCCCGTTTGAGATCCTTCGGGGAGGAGAAAAAAATTTATGAAATTTCCGAGTTTGCTAACTCTTCGAACTTTTGATTCATATGATCTACCGACCGTTATCCTTCCCATACTCTTCCCCTTGCACTCCTGTGTTCCTGTGCGGACCCGATCCCAATCTCCTTAACATTCAGCCTAAAGCCGTCACCCTCCGACCTTTGAATGAGCCACACTCCATTGTAATCCCTACCCTAACTAGCCCTATACATTTTGGTTTCCTATTACCCTATATATATTTAGGGACTTTATTGTTCGAAATTTGGTACATGATTATTACCGTGATTTACATGTTGGGCCCGTGGTCCCTTGCCCTTGGGTTCTACCCTTGGGTGGAGGACACTCGCGAGTGGTTGACTCTCACACTTGGACTGACGATAGGCTTAGTGACCTGTACAGTGAGACTTAGAGACTGATAGGGATGATAGCATCGATATACATACTTACTGTGTTGACATACTTGGCATATCATTTTACTGCTTTTACTGTTCCACTGCATTGATTACTGCACGTTCATACCTATACCGTCATTGATTTACTGTCATATATATTTATTATCACTTTTAGAGTTGTCACTTGGATTTATATATTATATTGCTATTGTGTCGCTCTGACGACCTGAGTATGCATGCTCAGTGTGAGGAGAAGATTTAGCCTGGACCAGGACTAGACGTACATCACAGACACCTCGATTGGCTATCCAGAGTTATATTCTTTTGTTTCCCCTCAGGTCAGTTCTTTGCATTGTTTCATTCAGTTACTGCATTTCTCATTACCTGCGCATCATTTACTGTTTACCATGAAAAACTAGAAGCCGAAGTGTGACTACGGCAGGACATTTCCTTGACCGTAGGAGCATGGCTGGCCTTGTCAACCTCTCGTATTCCGTATTTTGGGAAGCGGGGCGTGACACCCTACCACGACTCAAAGGAGTCGTGCAAACAGGTAGTAGTTGGGTGCAGTCCCGAAGCACTTGGAGGCAGTGACGGTTAGACAGGATTCGTCTCTCCGGGTATTTGTAAGTCCGTGGTGGCGCCCCGGCCGTCGATCCGACGCCGGAAACGCGGAAACGAAAAACTTTGCGAAACTTGCAAACCGGCACCACCACGCACTTTTAACCCAGATCGGGCCTTTAACCTAGCTACTAGCAAAATACAAGATGGGTAGAGAAGTATACCAAGCGATCCGTGTCCTTCGGTCTTCGTCTCCACTCCGATCTCCCGCGGAATCTCCGTCCGTCACCTCCTCGTCGGAAAGGGCACCACGTAGCCGATTTCTTTTACGGGCTCCTACCTCTGGACCGAGGCAACTCGGGCGCGATGTTGGCTAGCCGACGCATCCAAGGTTTGCTGTAGATATAGTGTAGAAACCATTGTCTCTTTGGCTAGAGAAGTTACCATAATGTTGTGGAGGTGAAGAAAAGCAACTTAGGAAAAATGTGCTTAGGAATTTAGGCAGCATGAAAAAGAGATGAATCAATTTTTCCTCACATAATGAACTTTTTTCTCTCCTCTCTTCTTGTGGCCGGCCCCTCTTGTGGTGGGTGGGAAAAAGGATGATTGAATAATCAAAGGAGAAAAGAAAAGATAATGCTAGATAAAAGGTCACACCCACTCCTAATCTCAATCTTTTCATTTCCATTCTCATAAATGCAATGGAATGACCCAAAAGGAATCTCATGATGAGATAACAATCATGAAGCCACAAATATGCAAGAAAACCCTCCACAATAAGTTATTTGCACTCTTGCAAATAACCCCCTCCATCGGAAAGTCCGGCCGCAAAAGAACAAAGGAAAATCGCCTGGAACGGAATGCAAACTGGCAACTTCAGAAAATTGATTCCGTAATAAATTATAGGAAAACCCCGCTACTGCAAATACATGCCCGCATTTGTATTCCCACTGAACACAAATGCAAAGAGACAAAATCTACACTGTCTAATACTAGGATCCGGCTTAAGCCAAAGCCGGCTAGTAAAAACCGTCCGATCACGATCCGTGCAATACCGTCCGATCTACGTATCTGATCGAACCCTGCCATATCTCCATACGGTCTCTACAGCGTTTCGCCCGAAACCGGAGTAACTGTGTGTGGTGGACTCTAAAGACTGGTCAATACTATGGCTGTGGATTTAACCACTAGCACGTCAGAGGTATTAGCCATACGTGACGGGCTACCAGCTATTGACCAAAAGGGACGTCGATGAGCGAACTCATCCTGACACCCTATTGAGCCTGTCAGTGACAATATCCGTATAGTCCAGTCCGTTCGTCTATGAGCATCGCATGGCGGGCCTAGGGGGTTGGTAAAAGTCAGACCCCCAATAGCGGTACAAGTCGTGTCGGAGTGTTACCCAGAACACCCTGAGATACTACTGGAATAGCTACCAGCAAATCTCCTGCCTTGGCCAAGGACTTTTCATGTACTGGCTCTTCTAGACACAGCGTGGCCTCACCCCCAATACCGGAAGAGATGAACCCGTGCAGATCCGCTCACTGCCTCCATGTGGCTCGGGACTGTACCCAACTAAAACCTATTTGCACGTCTCTTTTGAGCGTGGTAGGGTAGTAATCAAAGCACAGTGGGAAATCACACGAGACAAATGACGATCTCAGGTCGATGAACTAACCTGTGCACATGTCACCAGGGAACTGCTATCTGACGTCAGGTATAATACCAACTAGCAGGCTCCCGGCGAGTCATGTCCGGTGTACTCATAACCCATTGAGCACCTATATACATCTTAGGTGAACCAACTGACACTAGTGGCTTGTGAGACCGGCCACCGCTCCTCGTCGGGGTCTCGACTGTATACACTAGTCTACTCCGGAGTATCGATGCCCTGTCTCAAAACTCCCACGACTAGGGACCTTTTAAGGATGTGCTTATAGACTGCAGCTCTCACGTATATGATCGCCCTCATACTGCTGGTAGTCAAGCAAGAATCCTAGGGGCTTTATCAACGTGTAATAGCGACTCGTAGGGTCACCTGAAGCAGTACACGATGATAAAGATAAACCAGATAGCATACTATCATCTTGAGTAAGACTGTCCTACTGGGACAGGTCCTCCCTCAATCATTGCAATCACGTGCCTGTGATCCAATAATTGACTCTGAGGGCACTATCTCCAACAATCTCCCACTTGCACTCAAGGCTAATTATTGCGATGTCGCATACTCACAGCCCGTGTGATACCGAACACACAACTCCTCTACTAGTCAGTCTCACAAATCTCGTTTGCGAAACTATTGCGTTCGAGGAATATCCTCAGTGAGTGGATCCGCTGTGGTGTTTCTTTCTATTTCTCTCTTTATCTCAAGTTCGCGGAGAAAGCCATCTCCCGAAATGAGCAATACTTGTCTTAGAATGTGTCTGGATGTCTGATGGGACCTAGCTCATAAATGAACTCCAAATCCAAACTTCTTAGACTGTATCGTCAGCTGAACTTAATCAGTATCCTGGGCCATGCCTTCCCTCAGTATCCACCTGGACCACCTGTCCAAAATACTTCCCCTCGTCAGAAGGAAAACTATAACTCTGACAGCCACTCTGCCATCCAGGTCACTTTGGAAGCCTGGAACGATAACCGTCACCTGAATGAGGCTGACGTTATCATATCCCTAGAACATCCACTTATGTTCTAAAACTGCTTCCGATTGTTTCTCCAGGATTGGATCAATATCAACTAATTGCATCTAATGCAAAAACAACATCTGGTGTGGTACTTGACATCTCATGATTGACTCAATTGCCTAAGCAAGTGATCTGCCAATCATGCACATCCCTCTCCCCTTTAGTCTGTAAGACACCTTTAGAGAGGGTGACTCCATCACCTGCAGGTATATTACCGTGCCAGGAGTCGTCCATTCTAAATAGTCATAGAATGCTGTCTAAGTACCCAGATTGGGAAACTACCCAAATCTAGATCTAAAACCATAGATCTAGTGACCAGAATGTCCGATATAAGATCCAAGTCCTATGTGGAGAAACCACTGTGTGACGACCAAAGTATAACCGATCGTAGTATGACCCAAATACCAGGACATCACACCCTGCTACCTTCTTAACAGATCCATCCCCTATTCTGATGAAGTCAAACCTATGACTGTCACATCAGAAATAGATGATCTATCTCCGCTATATCTGCTTTAGTTTATAAATAGACATAAGCGGTTGTCCATCAATGCTTCCGCTGCTCCTACTGACTACGACAACCCTCTGGCAGAGTCATATACACGTGCACTTCTAAAGCTAGTTTAGAACGACGCTATACTCATCCTCCTGCCGGGTCTCATAGTCTGGAACAACAGCAATGGCATGTCTGGGTAAGCAAGAACCTCCCTGTCACCGTCTTTGAGGCTACCGGAGTACCTCTCGGGTGCCTGAGGTTACCCACCACATCTGCGGAGTGGCCAATGGAATGTCAAACCAGATTGAATCTTTAGGTTCTTTATCAAATCTTCAGTAATCGTTTGCGGTTCTGGAATCACTTCCAGTTCTACCATACTCCCACTACTGTTTTCTGAAAAAATCCATTTTTATTAAAACTGTGGCGAGTCAAGAACAATATCACTATTGATCTTCCAGATGGTAGAAAATCAACCCTCGTCATAGCCCGGGTCAACCCACAAACAGCCATTACAGAAACGTGCTTTGAGTCATCCAGAGTCTGGTTTTAAGCATAAGCTGGACAAATCCCCGTATCTTAATAATGTCAAGATATGAACTGTTCTATATCCAATACAGGAACAGAGGCACTGATTTAATTAAACCAGATTCAAATCATGCAGCTGTCTCCAGTGCATGTCAACTGAATGGAGAGAGGCCGATCAGCGTTACTCAACTTAGGAATGCTTCCAATTATGAGTAACCTGAAAGAGAAGCAAGTTCTCTTAAACATTACTATCAACTGAATATCATACACAAGTATCTACATTTTCGATCACCTTGAAGAATCCCGATACTTGCAATACCTGGTTCTCTACTTTACTCATATACCTATAACTTCTCAAAACTCAGACCCTGTGTTTCTACGAAATACCTGTCTAAGAACTAGAGAAGTCACAAGTAAATAGAATATAGTATGAGGACCTACCCCTCTGTCCTAATGGACACTGGACAACATACAATACTCTGTATAAGTCCCTTGAGTCAAATGACTCATTCACTGTGTGTTGTAGGTTGAAAACTGTACTTATGGTTAAGAAGAATTACACCGCTGTTCAATACTCCTTACCTAACCATCCACTGATATAGGTAAATATCACGGACATAATTTCAAAAAGTTATATCTCACTCTATAAAAATAGACGTACAGATATATCAATTTGAAATTGGTGCATTATAACGGATATTCAAAACCAAATATTTGCCGTCCGGCAAACAACCCAGGTGACTTCCTCAAATATCAGCAATTACAACGAATCTCAATATAATGAGGATGATCACCTAATCCCCAATAACTTACTCCCACTCATCATCTGTAAAACCATACAGATGAGAGAATCAAACCTGGTAAATACATATCCTGGAGCAAGTATCTAATTGGGAAATCAATTTTGTTTTAACAGTACACGGTGAAGCTCAAACATTGAAATGTTTTGATGGGGTATCCCGGTATTCCTAGTAATGCCTCTTCCATTATCCAGATTCACAACTGTAACCGTATCATTCTATGCCATCTCTCCAAATCCCTTTATATGTCTTTAGTCATTACCTTCTGTACACCCTTTTAGGCCAAATGGTTTTCTTCCTTCCCTACCGTTCGGCACCAGCCTATGGTTTGGAAGAAGACTATCCAATAAGCATAATGGGTGTACTGTCCTAATCCTAGGAGCACTCGCAATGCGAGAGAAGGTGAAGATAAAAGACAACCAAATAAACCTTATTCCTATTTCTCCTGAACCAGGATCTATCCCCGAACTGGAACAAGTTCCTTTCGAGTTCGTATATAACCATACGATGGATTATCCAATAAACTGTGGATCTTCGTAGTGATACGGAGTGTCTTGGAGAAATACAAAGGTGATTTAGGATTGGCGAAAAAATATTTGGTTTGGTTGTGAATAGTAGTCGCAATTTACTTTGCCCTCTTACTAATCCCTTGATATGTCTTTACTTAATACCTTCTGTACACCGTCTAGGCTAATTGGTTTTCTTCATTCCCTACCGGTCGGCACCTGCATAATAGGTGTACTATCTCCTAAACCAAGAAGTACTCGCAACCTGAGAGAAGGTAAAAGGAAAAGACAACTGAATAGTCCTATTCGTTTTCTCCAGAACCGGAAACCATCCTCGAATTCCTTCGAGTTCGTATATAACCATACGATGGTTTTGTCCAATGGAAGTGGACGTTCGTAGTAATACGGGGTGTCCTGGAGAAAAGGGTAAAAGTAGGAGTGGCAATGAGGTCTGCAACTCTGACAATCCAAAAGCCAGTGTTTAAGAAGGTTCGGTCAACTTGGTCACTGAGTCATAGTCTAGGATCGGGTCAATGGTCGCTGCCAAAGAAAGAGAGAAAAGAAACACTCAGCATGCACTCTAACCTAGATCAGAATGGTTATCACTTTATCTAATCTGGAAACCTCCCACTGTAACGTCAAATTCTTCCCCAAACCTGAAAGAAGAATTAGCCGGGATCACCCGAGGAGTAAACCAACTCATCAGTGGGAATCGGGATCCAACTATCATCGCATGATAACGTGACGGAATCCACTCACGTTATCACACTCTAGAAGGTATGCGCATATCTGGAAAGTTTCAGTTTCTTTAGAAACTCCCGATGTGATTTTTTCCCCATGCACTTATGACCTTGGCGTGAGGTCAAAATGTCATAAGTCACATGTCAAGTTCTACCCATCATTATCCAGGTTAATTTGAACCCACCCGTACATACCCTTGACGTAGGCCAAAATAGTAGTACGACTGTCCCAAACCAACGCATCTATCTATGCAACAGATAAATATCTGGCAGCTACCAATCACTATGCCTTGGCGTGAGGTCAAAATACATAGCTTGAATACTACCGAATATCTATCTGAAATGATGGAGGGCTACGAATGGTTTCTGGCGAAAACCTTTAACGTAATGAACTTGATATCGTTGAAGGAACGGATAGCTTTATAAAAATATAGTAACGAAAACCTTTACTAAAGAGGTCACTCCCGGTGAAGGGATCTCGGCTCTTTCCCCGTAGGATGGGGTGCAGGATATTCCAACTGAATACCACGATGCAAAGCAAAAGCAATCGGCTATAGTGAAGTTATTGCCCTGACGCAAACTTTTGTCCAAGGGGTCCTCCCGGTGAAGGGATCTCAGCCCTTGCCTCGTCGACTGAGGAGCAGGATATTCCAACTGAATACCACTGTGCAAAACAAAAGAGAACGCCCTTGCAATAACAGCTTTTCGAAAAATGTTCCAACAATATCAGATTAGGTTTGTTTATCTTGCATTGATCCGAATCAATGCAGTCCCATCAATTGATCACACCACAAAGAACGAAAATAATGACGTATGTATATGCCATCCGCATTGGCCACTGGGTCCCGTCATCACCCGTTAGGTTACTTAACTAACGACAGAGCAGGGACTGGACTAGCGCGGATGCAAAACATATACAACATCTACTAGTATATATATAATATATAATTTTCGCTCAAGGCGTGATAAAAAGCAACAGCACAGAAATGTAACCAGCATCACAGGGCAATACAGATATCTGGGATCCCCGGGTTTCATAGAGCCGCTACTGAAACCCGACGTTCCCCTGGTCGTGTGGATAGCCTGTGCAATGAAATCCTAGACCCCTACGGGCGCGGCAAGTTACCCGCCAAAACCTGAAGCGAGGCAGCCCCCTTCAACAACGTGAATGGATCACCCAGCACTTCACGGAATCCGGTAATTTGGGTACCCCTCCTGGGTCAATCCTATACCCCCTACGAGTGCGGCGAATAGCCCGCCAATTCTAGAGTAAAGCCCCTTCCGTCTCAATGCCATGAGATGCGGGCCCGTTGCCCTTTAGAACCCGGCTACCCGTGCACCCCTCCGCGGGGTAATCCTAGTACAGAAAGTAAAATATACATACAACGGGTATATCGACCTCGACCCGGTCGTGCCCCAAAAGAATAATACAAACAGGAAGTGACGGCAGTCCACATGTCGGATGCTCGTCCCGCAATATCAAATGTACATATAAAACAAAACTGTACTAACATCGCATCCAGGCTATCCCCCACGACCGATCCGCAACATCACGGCACAACACAGAACATCAACGTGAATGTCACGTTCGCAAATCCGTCTAAAAGGGCTATAGCAGATAGACTGGATTTTCCGATCGAATGACATTCACGGTTGCAGATATAATGTAAATACTGTGAACTAACATGTTTAAAATATCGGATCGAACAAATTTATCGAAGTGGGCCCCAAGCAGTACTGTAGCACTCACAGAAAATCTGGGCCCAAAAAGAATATTCTAAAAGCCTTATTTTCAAGTCAGGAGCTCTCTGCAAAATTTTGGTACACTGAACAGTGCAAGTCGCGGCGGAACCGCGGCCCAAGAATGGGTTTGGCCGCAGTTCCGCGGTGGTATAGACTGTTCACGAGACCAAATTTTCACAGAATTCTTAAAATTCCATGCACATCATTCTGAAACAACCTGAAAAAATTTTGGAGCCAAAAAAATTTCGACAGAAACCCAATGCACAAGAAAATACGGTTTTTGGGGTTTTATTGTTCGATCGAGTTCTAAACATGTTAGAGCAAGCTAGGCTAAGTTAATGGCATGGCTCTGATACCAATGTAAGTCTGCGGCGGCGCCCCGGCCGTCGATCGGACGCCGGAAACGTGGAAACGAAAAACTTTGCGAAACTTGCAAACCGGCACCACCGCGCACTTTTAACCCGGATCGGGCCATTAACCTAGCTACTAGCAAAATACAAGATGGGTAGAGAAGTATACCAAGCGATCCGTGTCCTTCGGTCTTCGTCTCCACTCCGATCTCCCGCGGAATCTCCGTCCGTCACCTTCTCGTCGGAAAGGGCACCATGTAGCCGATTTCTTTTACGGGCTCCCACCTCTGGACCGAGGCAACTCGGGCGCGATGTTGGCTAGCCGACGCATTCAAGGTTTGCTGTAGATATAGTGTAGAAACCATTGTCTCTTTGGGTAGAGAAGTTACCATAATGTTGTGGAGGTGAAGAAAAGCAACTTAGGAAAAATGTGCTTAGGAATTTAGGCAGCATGAAAAAGAGATGAATCAATTTTTCCTCACATAATGAACTTTTTTCACTCCTCTCTTCTTGTGGTCGGCCCTTCGTGGTGGGTGGGAAAAAGGATGATTGAATAATCAAAGGAGAAAAGAAAAGATAATGCTAGATAAAAGGTCACACCCACTCCTAATCTCAATCTTTTCATTTCCATTCTCATAAATGCAATGGAATGACCCAAAAGGAATCTTATGATGAGATAACAATCATGAAGCCACAAATATGCAAGAAAACCCTCCACAATAAGTTATTTGCACTCTTGCAAATAACCCCCTCCATCGGAAAGTCCGGCCGCAAAAGAACAAAGGAAAATCGGTTGGAACGGAATGCAAACTGGCAACTTCAGAAATCTGATCCCGTAATAAATTATAGGAAAACCCCGCTACTGCAAATACATGCCCGCATTTGTATATCCACTGAACATAAATGCAAAGAGACAAAATCTACACTGTCTAATACTAGGATCCGGCTTAATCCAAAGCCGGCTAGTAAAAACCGTCCGATCACGATCCGTGCAATACCGCACGTATCTGATCTAACCCTGCCATATCTCCATACGGCCTCTACAGCGTTTCGCCCAAAACCTGAGTAACTGTGTGTGGTGGACTCTAAAGACTCGTCAATACTATGGCTGTAGATTTAACCACTAGCACGTCAGAGGTATTAGCCATACGTGACGGGCTACCAGCTATTGACCAAAAGGGACGTCGATGAGCGAACTCATCCTGACACCCTACTGAGCCTGTCAGTGACAATATCCGTACAGTCCGGTCCGTTCGTCGCTGAGCATCGCATGGCGGACCTAGGGGGTTGGTAAAAGTCAGACCCCCAATAGCGGTACAAGTCGTGTCGGAGTGTAGCCCAGAACACCCTGAGATACTACTGGAATAGCTACCAGCAAATCTCCTGCCTTGGCCAAGGACTTTTCATGTACTGGCTCTTCTAGACACAGCGCGACCTCACCCCCAATACCGGGAGAGACGAACCCCTGCAGATCCGCTCACTGCCTCCATGTGGCTCGGGACTGTACCCAACTAAAACCTGTTTGCATGTCTCCTTTGAGCATGGTAGGGTAGTAATCAAAGCACAGTGGGAACTCACACGAGACAAATGATGATCTCAGGTCGATGAACTAACCTGTGCACATGTCACCAGGGAACTGCTATCTGACGTCAGGTATAATACCAACTAGCAGGTTCCCGGCGAGTCCTGTCCGGTGTACTCATAACCCATTGAGCACCTGTATACATCTTAGGTGAACCAACTGACACCAGTGGCTTGTAAGACCGGCCACCGCTCCTCGTCGGGGTCTCGACTGTATACACTAGTCTACTCCGGAGTATCGATGCCCTGTCTCGAAACTCCCACGACTAGGGACCTTTTAAGGATGTGCTTATAGACTCCAGCTCTCACGTATATGATCGCCCTCATACTGCTGGTAGTCAAGCAAGAATCCTAGGGGCTTTATCAACGTGTAATAGCGACTCGTAGGGTCACCTGAAACAGTACACGATGATAAAGATAAACCAGATAGCATACTATCATCTTGAGTAAGACTGTCCTACTGGGACAGGTCCTCTCTCAATCATTACAATCACGTGCCTGTGATCCAATAATTGACTCTGAGGGCACTATCTCCAACAGTATTGGGGGTTGATATCGCGCTGTGTCAAGGAGAGCCATTACACAAAGTCCCTGGCCAGGGCAAGCGAGATAAACTGGTAGGTTTTCCAGTGTTATCTCAGGGTGTTCTGGGCTTCACTCCGACACGACTTGTACCGCTATTAGGGGACTGATGTTTACCGCCCCCTAAGCCCACCATGCGATGTTCTCAGACGAACAGACCGGATTGTACGGAGACTGTCACATTCAGGCTCAGTTGGAGTTCGGATGGGTTCACCTCATCAGTCTTCTTATCGGTATCTACCTGGGGACCGTTACGTACAGCTAGTACCGCTTGCGGCCTGTGGTTAAACCCACTGTCAGCGTAGTGTCGAGTCTTTAGAGTCCCACACAGAGAGCTATTCGCCTTTGGGCAAAACAGAGTAGAGGTCGCATGGTTTTGTGACAGGGTTCGTTCACATCCGTGCACTTGTGCACGTTTGGTGCCCGGGCAGTTATTACTAGCGGGCTTTGGTTTAAGCCAGATCCTAGTATACATTTTGGGATTGGTTTTATCTCGTTTATATTCGTGTTCCTTGGAACGCGGATGCGGGTGTGTATGCACGGTTGACTGAGACAGAGGCAGAGGATTCTCGTTAGGGTTGTTGACTGTTGACATTTTCTAAACCCTAATGAGAATAAGAAATATGATTAATAATAATATTAATTAAGTATTATTGTGCCATGGTTGGGTTGAAAGTTTGACTTCATTGACTTGTTGACTTTGTTGACCGGTTGACTATTTTGGACTTGTTGACCATCATCATTTCATGGCTATCATTTCATGGCTATGACTTTTGCTTGCTTGTTGTTTACAAAATGCATTAAATGCATGAAATGATAATGCCATTAACATGAACCATCACAAATACTTAATTATTATTATTATCATGATTATTTTTGTTTTTGAGAACATGGTTGTAAAAAGTCTTTCTCATTCTATCATATTGATTCTCTCTCATCCAAGCTCTCCCTCTTCCTCTTGCTCATGGCTTTCTTGTCTCATGAGTTGAGAAACATGAGCCGTTGAGATAAAACCCTAAAAACACTTCTTTACTCACTCTAGAGTACAAGGTCTAGCAAGCCAAGTATTTTAGTTTCCTCTCGATTGAGGTAGGAGCCAAAGGTAGAAGCTTTCGGGTGGATCCATCTTCGGCAAGAGGAGACGATGAGGTGAGGCCTACCAAACCACTTCAAGGAGCAAGAAGAGAAGGAGTTCAAGACCTAGGTATAACCCCTAATATAGTAGTTAAACTCTTAGTTAGGTTGCTAGATAGTTAGTTTAGCAAAGATCCCGTTTTCTATTCCATATTACCCTTCACCGTAAAAATCGTTTTTCATCGTATCCGCAACCCCGAAAGAACCGGGACGGGTAACGTGGACTTACACTCCTGTCACCTGGGAACTGTTATCTAACAATAGGTATAGTACCAACCAACAGTTCCCGACGAGTCCTGTCCAGTGTACTCGTAACCTAACGAGCACCCGCATACTATCTCCAGTACGATATACTGAGAGCTGTGGGACAGACCATCTCCCCTGCTGGGATGAGAAGCGCTACACTAGTCTACTCCGGAGTATCGATGCCCCATCTCGATAATCCTACGACTAGGGACCTGTATAAGGTTGTGCTTGTAGATTACCCAGCCCCCACGAGTGTGACTGCCATCACAACGCTGGTAATCAAGCAAAGACCCTAAGGGCTCCACTAATATGTATAAGCGATTTGCTAAAAGAAACACATGCACATATTAAAGTAGAAACAAACCAAGTAGCATACTACCATTTTGAGCAAGATTGTCTATACAACTGTGAATATCCTAAGCTTCCATTAAGTAATATACAAACTACTATGATACAGTAATGGCTTCTAGGGCATATACACTAACAATCTCCCACTTGCACTAGGGCCATGTACTGGCGTATCGAAGACCTATCATCTCGATCAGCCGCTCGAACTGAGTCTAGGGTATGGCTTTCGTTAATGGATCTGCAGTGTTATTCTCCGAATCTACTCTCTTCACCTCGATCTCCCGGCGATCTACGATCTCCCTGATCAGGTGATATCGCCTCAAAATGTGTCTGGACTTCTGATGGGACCTGGGTTCCTTCGCTAAAGCTATAGCGCCATTGTTGTTACAATACAGCGGTATTGGATCAATAATGGTAGGAACCACCTGAAGCTCCGTGAGGAACTTCTTCATCCAGACAGCTTCCTTTGCGGCATCGCAAGCAGTTATGTACTCCGCTTCCATAGTCGAGTCAGCAACGGTTTCCTGCTTGGAGCTCTTCCAGCAAACCGCCCCTCCATTGAGGGTAAAGACATAACCCGACATGGACTTGGAGTCATCCTTGTCACTCTGGAAGCTGGAGTCAGCAAAGGCCTCGATCTGGAGGTCTTTTCTGCCATACACCAAGAACATCTCCTTAGTCCTTCTCAGGTACTTGAGAATGTTCTTTACTGCTATCCAGTGTTTCTCCCATGGGTCCGACTGATACCGGCTTACAACGCTTAATGCGTATGCTACATCTGGTCTGGTACACAACATCGCATACATTATAGAGCCTACCGCAGATGCGTAGGGTATAGATAACATGTGAGCCCTTTCCAAATCAGTCTTGGGAGACATCTCTTTGGAGAGGGCGATTCCGTGACAAGCCGGTAGATTACCGCGCTTTGAATCTTCCATACTGAATCGTTTCAGTATGGTGTCGATGTACCTGGACTGCGAAAGTCCCAACATCCTCTTATATCTATCACGATAGATCTGGATCTCCAGAATGTAGCTGGCATCGCCCAAGTCCTTCATGGAGAACCTCTGTGACAAGTATCCTTTGACTGACTGTAGCATAGGAATGTCATTTCCTATTAGGAAAATGTCATCCACGTACAAGACAAGGAATACCACAGTTCTCCCTACAATCTTACTGTAAATGCATGGTTCATTCGGATTTTTGATAAAGTCGAATTCTTTGACAGTATCATCAAAGCAGATGTTCCAAATCCACGATGCCTGCTTCAGTCCATAAATGGACTTAAGCAACTTGCACACTTTACCGTTGCTCCCACTCTGAATGAAACCCTCCGGCCGATCCATATAGACACACTCTTCCAAATTTCTATTTAGAAAAGCCGTCTTTACGTCCATCTGCCAGATCTCATAATCGTGGAAGGCAGCAATGGCAAGAAGGATCCAAATGGATTTGAGCATAGCCACTGGAGAAAAGGTTTCGTCATAGTCCAAACCAGGTCTTTGACGAAAACCCTTTGCAACAAGTCTAGCTTTATAGGTTTCAACCTGCCCATCTACACCAATCTTCTTTCTGAAGATCCATTTGCAGCCTACGGGTTTTACCTCTTATGGAGCAATGTCCAAAGTCCAAACTTTGTTGGTGTACATGGACTCCATCTCGGTCCGCATTGCATCCAGCCATTTTACTGAGTCACCGCTCTGAATGTCTTGCTGGAAGCTAGTAAGCTCATCATTTTCAATGACGCAATCCTCTCGATCTCCGTCTATGAGAAAACCGTAGTATCTCTTGGGCGGATGAGACTGCCTACTACTCCTGCGGAGTGGCGCTGGGATGTCCGGTTCTCCTGAAACTTCTGGTTCTACCAAAATTTCAGTAATAGCTTGTGGTTCTGGAATTTCTTCCAGTTCTATTGCGCTCCCCCTTATCTGATTTTCCAAAAATTCAGTTTCCAAGAAGTGGGCATGCTGAGAAACAGAAACCATTTGTTCCTCTGCGAAATAGAAAAGATACCCCCTGGAGTTCTTAGGGTATCCCACAAACTTACACAATACTGAGCGTGCCTCGAGCTTGTCCGCATGCTGCTTCTTTACAAAAGCTGGACATCCCCATGTCTTAAGATACTTAAGACAGGGTTTCTTCCCACTCCACATCTGATATGGAGTGGTAGGCACAGTCTTGGTGGGAACCTTGTTCAAAAGATATGCAGCTGTTTCTAGTGCATAACCCTAGAAAGATCGCGGTAACTCAGCCTTACTCATCATGGAACGAACTATATCCAATAGGGTTCGATTCCTTCTTTCAGATACACCGTTGTGTTGTGGTGTGTATGGAGGAGTAAGCTGAGATAGAATTCCATTCTCTTTTAAGTAGTCCAGAAACTCGGCACTCAAGTATTCACTACCTCGATCAGATCTTAGTGTCTTGATACTTTTGCCTGTTTGTTTTTCAACTTCATTCTTGTATTCCCGAAATTTCCCAAAGGCCTCGGATTTATGCTTCATCAGGAAGACATGTCCATACCTAGAGAAATCATCTGTAAAAGTAATGAAGTATGAATAACCACTTCGCGCATATGTAGACATTGGACCACACACGTCACTGTGTATGAGTCCCAGGAGCTCGCTCGCTCTTACTCCGTGTCCAGTGAACGGAGTCTTTGTCATCTTTCCCATGAGACAAGATTCACAAGTAGCATAAGACTGATACTCGAACGGATTCAAGTATCCCTCTTTATGTAACTTTATTAACCGTGTCTCATTAATGTGACCCAGTCTACAATGCCATAAGAAAGCCTGATTTGTTTCCGTAGACTTTCTTTTAAGTGTGTTCTGGACACTGAAAACCTGAGCTTGATTCAGTACGTATATTCCATTTTCTAATGTACCTGACCCAATCAGAACTTGATTTAGGTGGATGTGGACCATATCGCTTACAAAAGTAAAATCATATCCTTCCTTAGAAAGTATGGATATAGATATGATATTACAAGCCATACTAGGTACATACAAACAGTTACGCAGAATCAATATCTGCCCACTTGTCAATCCAAGGTGATATTCCCCTATGGATTCAGCGTCCACGCTCATTCCGTTGGCAACCCTGAGAGTCATATCACCTATCCTGATAACTCTATGGTTTCTCAGAGCCTGTAATAAATTACAGATATGAGATCCTGATCCGGTATCCAATACCCAGGAAGTAGGGTTAATTGACATATAGTTTTCTATTACAAACACACCCGAAGACGAAGCCACAACATGCTTCGAATCCTGGCTACTGGCTTTCAAAGCCCTGCAATTCTTCTGCCAATGTCATTTCCTGTAACAATAGGAACATCTCTCCTTCACTACATCTAGTCCCAAAACTTTTGCCCTTCCCTTTCCTCCTTCTTCCCTGGTTTCCTTCAGGGTATAAGTAGAGGGTAGAAACTGTAGAATCAAGTCAGTACTTGACCCGTTCTTCAACGTGGTCTTCAGGTCCGTGAGCTCATCAAAATAGCTAGTCTCTGTAAGGACGTTGTCCCCTACAGATGACCCGAAAGCCAACCTCGCTTGAAGCAATTCGTTCGAGGTCTCATATCTTGCGATACGAGATTGCTCTCCATATAAATCTTTGTTATGGAGGAAGACAGAAGCTAAGTCCATCTTCTCGTTCTGCCTCTGGTACGCACCATCAACTGAGGCCAACACGAGGCACTTGGCATTCGCACAATTCTTTTCCGATGTCTTACGGATATCAATATCCGTGACAGGGAAAACTGGTCCTGAGACGGCAGGGGTTTGATTAGTTAGGAGGTGTCCCAGCTTGTCATGGGTAATGGACATCTGGACAGACCTTTGCCATTCATAACAGTCAGATTCAGTCATTTTATTATCTAGATGTAACCTATGTCTGGTCACAGGGTCGCTGCAATTAAGAGAGAGAGAAGAAAACACTTTAGCATGATGCTCTTGTAAGTTTAGATTGGTTTTTAGTTTATCTAAACAGGATGGCTCCCACTGTTTCTCGAATCCTTCCTCAAACCATAAAAGAAGAATTAGTCGGGATCGATCTCACCGTACAATACTTGCTTAACCGTTCAGCCAGGCCAGTGTCGGTACTTCGAGGGAGGTTTTACGACGCTTTCATGAAGTTCCTTAGTTAAATAACCTCTTTTCCCTATGGGCGTAGCCCCGCTAACACCTTTCTAGACACCTACTTGGTTTATAGCATTGATCGTTGAGTGAAAAGTTTCCCGAGGAGTAGCGGATACTCACAGTAGGATCGAGATCCAAATATCATTATGAGATAATGCTGAAGGAATCCTACCAACATTATTAAACTCCAAATGGTATGCAGCACTAGCAAGTTTCAGTTTCTTTAGAAACTCCCGATGTGGATTTTTGCCCCATGCTCTTACGACCTTGACGAAGGTTAACAAATCATAAGTCACATGTCAAGTTCTACCCATCATTGTCCAGGTTAATTTGAACCCACCCATATATACCCTTGACGAAGGTCAACAAGATAATACGACTATCCCAAACCAACGCATCTATCTATACTACATATGAATACCCAACAGCTACCAATCACTATGCCTTGACGAAGGTCAACAAACATAGCTTGAATACTATTGAATATTCATATGAAATGACGGAGGGCTATAAATGGTTTTGGCGAAATCGTGAACGTAGTGAACTTGATATAATCGAGGGAACCTTGATAGCTTTTAAAAGGAGTGGTTTAAGCTCCGCGTTTTTTAAAAGTTTTCTGTTTTTGGAAAAAACCGAGTGGTTTTGAAATTGTTCCAACAATTCAGCTTTGGTTTATTTTCTTTGCATTAATATAATGCGTCCCATCAATTAATCCTACCATTGCAGAAAACAACGAAAATATGACGTACGCTTATGCCATCCGCATTCGCCACTGGGCCCCGTCATCACCCGTTAGGTTACTTAATAATGACAGAGCGGGGACTGGACTAGCGCGGATGCAAAACATAAGTAACGCCTACTAGATATCATATATAGATATATACATTCGTCAGATGCAATGATAACCATTCCAGATCACAGATGAACACATTGGATATGCTAGGAATCCACGTTTCGTTCGAGCCTGCAACGAAAGATGGATTACACGGTCGCGATGAATAGCCAAACCCCACCCTAGACCCCTACGGGTGCGGCAAAGTACCCGCCAAGTACCCGAAGTGAAGCAACCTCCCTCAACAACGTGAGTAGGCCACTCGGCACTTCAAAGTACCCGGTAGTTTGTGCACCCCACCTTGGATCTATCCTAGGAGCAAAAACAGTAAAAGAAATAATATACAATGGTGGCTACAACCTCAACCTGGATGTGCGGCCATAAAATAATATTACATCAAATTACAAATTTTACATTGAATGAAAAATGAAAACTCTCATCTCACATCCCCGGCAATTCATCACGACAATCTAACAAGTTCATATACACAAACCAACATCACAGATCACAGATATGTATAACCCCCACTAATCGACGTATAGCGATTAGTAGACGTTCAATACATATATCACATCACAGAAGATCCGATTAGCAAAAGTACTTAGAATTTCGATCGATATCTTGATTTGAAACTACCCCAAGCACAACACAGTACTCAGCAAAATCTGGGCAGAAACAAACTATCTTAAAAATCACAAAACCAACACAAAGAACCCCAGAAGAAATTTGGTGCGCAACCGAGTTGACTCGGCCGCGGATCCGCGGCGGATCGCTTGGATCGGCCGCGGATCCACGGTCTTCTGAGCGACTCAGGCACCCAAATTTCTACAGTTTTCTTCAAAAATCCTGCACGTATTTTTAAGATCCCTAGAAAAAATTTTGGACCAGTTTTTAAAATCGACAGAAAAGTGCAATTTTTGACGTGTTTTGCGATTTTTTCGGGCGATCGAATTTCTAACACTTTGCTAACAAGTTAGTAATGGTTTAGTGAGTCTCTGATACCACTGTAAGTCCACGTTACCCACCCCGGTGCTTACAGGGAGGCGGAATAGGTAAAAATCAAATTTTTTAACACAAAGTAACATAAACTAAAACTTGAGGATCTTTGCCAAACCATTGCTAACAAACAACAAGAGGTTCTATCTACTATGCTTAGGAGATTATACCTCATGCAATAAGTCCTTCGGGTCTTCTTTCCACTGTCCTCCTCGTCCATGCAAGCTCCGAGGATCGATCCGGATCTTGGTCACCTCCGCGGCCTCCTAGAGTCGAAGACGATCCACCCGAGAGTCTGTAGTCCGAGCTCCACCTCAAGCCGAGGCAACTAGGGCAACAAGTTTGCTATTCTTGAAGTCCTATGTGGTGTAGAAGATGGTGGTGGATTTGTTTGTCTATTTTGTTTCTATTTTTCACAACACATGAGAGCTATAGAAAATTCAAGAGAGGAAGAAGAAGGAGGCACCATGGGAGCTCTCACTTGAAGAGAGAGAGTGAGAAGAAAATAATGATCCATAAACTAAATAATTACTAATCTCTTATCATGATAAAGTTGATGGCTACATTGATTTGACCATTATCATTCAAATCTAATCCAAATCCAAAAGCAAAAGAAGGATCTTATGCTCTCAAGAATAGTCCAAGTCAACAATAGTCAACTAGGTCAAATGGTCAAAGCAATTAGCCATAACACAATTATCATTAAGAAGATTAGTAAATATTTTCCTCACCTCATAATGGTTTTGATCGAACCAACGGTCAAAACCCTAATGAGGCACCTCCTTCTTCTTCACTCCTCACAACCGTGCATACACACCCGCATCCGCATTCCATAGACTGCGAATGCACAGAAGACAAAACTAATCCATCCATACAATACTAGGATCGGGCTTAAACCAAAGCCCACTAGCATTGTCTTCCCGAACAGCATACGCGCACAAGTGCACGTAAGTGATCGTAGCCCTGTCATAAAACCATACGGCCTCTACACCTTTCGCCCAGTGCAGGGAAACTCTCTGTGTAGGACTCTAAAGACTCGACACTACGCTGGCAGTGGGTTTAACCACAGACTGCAAGCGGCACTAGCTGTACGTAACGGTTCCCAGGTAGATGCCGATAAGAAGGCCAATGAGGTAAACCCATCCGAACTCCTACTGAGCCTGAATGTGACAATCTCCGTACAGTCTGGTCTGTTCGTCTATGAGTATCGCTTGTCAGGCCTAGGGGGTGGTAAACGTCAGACCCCTAATAGCGGTACAAGTCATGCCGGAGTGTAGCCCAGAACACCTTGAAAAACTACTGGAAACACCACCAGTAATTCTCGCTTGCCCTGGCCAGGGACTTTGTGTAATGGTTCTCCTAGACACATCGCGGTATCAACCCCCAATACCGGGAGAGACGAATCCTATCTAACCGCTACTGCCTCTAAGTGCTTCAGGATTGCACCCAACTACTACTTGTTTGCACGACTCTTTTGAGTCGTGGTAGGGTAGTAATCAAAGAACAGTAGGAAAACACTCGAGGTGAAGTAGCAGTGTCAAGTCGACGGACTAAGCTGTACTCCTGTCACCTGGGAACTGTTATCTGACGAAAGTTATAGTACCAACCAACAGTTCCCGACGAGTCCTGTCCAGTGTACTCGTAACCTAACGAGCACCCGCATACTATCTCCAGTACGACGTACTGAGGGCTGTGGGACAGACCATCTCCCCTGCTGGGATGAGAAGCGCATACGCTAGTCTACTCCGGAGTATCGATGCCCCGTCTCGATAATCCTACAACTAGGGACCTGTATAAGGATGTGCTTGTAGATTACTCAGCGCCCACGAGTGTGACTGCCATCACAACGCTGGTAATCAAGCAAAGATCTTAAGGGCTCCACTAATATATATAAGCGATATGCTAAAAGAAACACATGCACATATTAAAGTAGAAACAAACCAAGTAGCATACTACCATTTTGAGCAAGATTGTCTATACAACTGTGAATATCCCAAGCTTCCATTAAGTAATATACAAGCTAGTATGATACAGTAATGGCCTCTAGGGCATATACACTAACATTTTCTCCTTAAAAATCGTGAGGATTCTTAAGTGCATGGTCTCTCATAAGTCATACGGATCTTACAAGAGTGTTTTCTCCTAATGAGTCGTAAGGATCTCATAAGAGTATTTTCTCCTTATAAATCGAGAAGACTTACAAATGTTGTTCACCAAGTGAGGATTTCACGCCATTGGCGGAACTTGGTGGGGGAGATGTTTATTTGTTCCCATGGATTGTATACAAGGGTCAATATTGAACCATTTGTGTTGGAGATAGTGCCCTCAGAGTCAATTATTGGATCACAGGCACGTGATTGCAATGATTGAGGGAGGACCTATGCCGATAGGACAGTCTTACTCAAGATGATAGTATGTTATCTGGTTTATCTTTATCATCGTGTACTGTTTCAGGTGACGTTACAGGTCACTATTGCATGTTGATAGAGCCCTTAGGATTCTTGCTTGACGGCCAGCGGTATGATGCGCGATCATATACGTGACAGCTGGGGTCTATAAGCACATCCTTCAAAGGTCCCTAGTCATGGGAGTTTTCGAGACAGGGCATCGATACTCCAGAGTAGACTAGTGTATACAGTCGATACCCCGACGAGGGGCGGTGGCCGGTCTTACAAGCCACTGGTGTCAGTTGATTCACCTAAGATGTATACAGGTGCTCATTGGGTTATGAGTACACCGGACAGGACTCGCCGGGAACATGCTAGTTAGTCTTATACCTGACGTCAGATAGCAGTTCCCTGGTGACATATGTACAGATTAGTTCATCGACCTGAGATCGTCATTTGTCTCGTGTGAGTTCCCACTGTACTTTGATTACTACCCTACCACGGCTCAAAGGAGTCGTGCAAACAGGTTTTAGTTGGGTACAGTCCCGAGCCGCATAGAGGCAGTGAGCGGATCTGCAGGGGTTCGTCTCTCCCGGTATTGGGGGTGAGGTCGTGCTGTGTCTAGGAGAGCCATTACACAAAGCCCTCGGACGAGACAGGAGATTTACTGGTGGGTATTCCAGTAGTATCTCAGGGTGTTCTGGGCTACACTCCGACACGACTTGTACCGCTTTTGGGGGTCTGACTTTTACCAATCCTCTAAGCCCGCCATGCGATGCTCATAAACGAACGGACCGGACTGTACGGATATTGTCACTGACAGGCTCAGTAGGGTGTCAGGATGAGTTCGCTCATCGACGTCTCTTTTGGTCAATACCTGGTAGCCCGTTACGTATGGCTAATACCTCTGACATGCTAGTGGTTAAATCCACAACCAAAATATTGACGAGTCTTTAGAGTCCCCCACAGACCGTTTTCTCAAGTTTCGGGCGAAACGCTGTAGAAACCGTATGGAGATATGGCAGGGTTCGATCTTATCCATGCGGTATTGCACGAATCATGATCGGACGGATAATACTAGCGGGCTTTGGTTTAAGCCGGATACTAGTATTGTACAGTGTAGATTTTGTCTCATTGCATTTGTATTCAATGGGAATACAAATGCGAGTATGTATATACATTCGCGGGGTTTTCCTGTAATTTATTACGGGATCGGTTTTCTGAAGTTGCCAGTTTGCATTCCGTTTCGGCCAGTTTTCCTTTGTTCCTTCTTGGCCGGATTTTTCTGATGGAGGGGGTTATTTGCAAGTGTGCAAATTTGTTATGTGGAGGCGGTTTATTTGTAAATGGAAAGATTATGATAGCATCTTTTGATTCCATTCTTTTATTCACATGGTTTGCATTAAATGTTGATAGGATTGAGATGGGATTTGGATATGAAAGAGTGTGATCATTTCTTCTTGTTATCACCCATTCTTTTCCTTAGTTGTTTTAATCTATCATTTTTCCCCTCCTCATTTCTAGGCTTGGCCGGCCACACATTTTTGAGAGGGGAGAGATTCATTTGATGAGGGAAAAATATTCATCACACATTTTGGTTTGCTACAAAAACTTCCTCACAACTCTCCATAGTTCTTTCTCTCCTCCATCATCAATGGCAACTTCAAACCCCAAGAGACAATCCATCCTACACTTCGCCTACAGCATCCTTGGGCACGTCGACTCGCCAACTTCGTGCTCGAGTTACCTTGGTCCAGAGGTGGGAGCCCGTAAAAGAATTCAGTTATGTGGTGCCCTTTCCGACGAGGAGGTGAAGACCAGAGATTCTGTGAGGAGATCGGGATGAGGCCGAAAACCGAAGGACACGGATCGCTCGGTATAGCATTCTACCCAATCTCTTATTAGCTAGGTGTAGGTTAATGGTTACGGTCCGGTGTTTTAGGATGCGGTAGTGCCAGTTTAAAGTCAAGAAAATTTTTCATTTCCGCATTTTGGCCTCGGATAGACGGCCGGGGCGCTACCGTAGTCCTACATGGTATCAGAGCCACGCCATTAATCTAGTCTAGCTTGCTCTAACGTGTTTACAAGTTCGATTGAACAGATTTTCCGAAAACCCGGTTTCATGTATCAGTTTTCTGTCGAATTTTTCCAGTGCTCAAAAAATTATTTGGTACATGTCAAAAAATCGTGCAGGGTTTTTTAAGCATTCTGTGAAAATTTGGTCGGCTGAAGTTACTATAGCGCGGCGGATCAGCGGCCAAAACCATGTTTTGGCCGCGGATCCGCCGCCGAATTGTGGCCAAATTCCACCAAATTTCTACAGTGGGTTTCTGACATGGAAATAAGGTTTCTGGTATATTCTTTTTGGGCCCAGATTTTTTTGAGTGCTACAGTTGTGCTTGGGGCCCACTTCTGTAAATTTTGTCGATCGAAAATTTTAAAAATGTTAGTTCACAGTATTTACATTATATCTGCGACCGTGAATGTCACTTGATCAGTAAATCCTGTCTAACTGCTATAGCCCTTTTAGACGGATTTGCAAACGTGACATTCACGTTGATGTTCTGTGTTGTGCTGTGATGTTGCGGATTGTCGTGGTGGATAGCCTGGATGCAATGGTAGTACAGTTTCGTTTTTTATGTATATTTGATATTGCGGGGTGAGCGTCCGACATGTGGACTGCCGTCACTGCCTGTTTGTATATTATTCTTTTGGGGAACGACCGGGCAGAGGTCGGTGTACCTGTTGTATGTATATTTTACTTTCTGTACTAGGATTACCCTATGGAGGGGTGCACGGATAGCCGGGTTCTAGAAGGCAACGAGCCCGCATCTCATGGCGTTGAGACGGAGGGGGCATCACTCTAGAATTGGCAGGCTATTCGCCGTACTCGTAAGGGGTACAGGTTGACCCAAGGAGGGGTGCACAACTTACCGGATTCCGTGAAGTGTTGGGTGGTCCATTCACATCGTTGAAGGGGGCTGCCTCGCTTCAGGTTTTGGCGGGTAACTTGCCGCGCCCGTAGGGGTCTAGGATTTCATTGCACATGCTATCCACACGACCAGGAGAACGTCGAGTTTCAGTAGCGGCTCTATGAAACCCGGGGATCCCAAATATCTGTATTGTTCTGTGATGCTTATTACATTTCTGTGATGTTGCATTTTATCACGCCTTGAGCGAATATTATATATTGATATATATACTAGTAGATGTTGTATATGTTTTGCACCCGCGCTAGTCCAGTCCCCGCTCTGTCGTTAGTTAAGTAACCTAACGGGTGATGACGGGACCCCGTGGCGAATGCGGATGGCATATACGTACATCATTATTTTCGTTCTTTTGTGTTGTGATCAATTGATGGGACTCCATTGATTCAGATCAATGCAAGCTAAACAAACATATTCTGATGTTGTTGGAACAATTTTTCAAAAAAAAACTGTTATTGCAAGGACGTTCTTTTTTGTTTTGCACAGTGGTATTCGGTTATGAATATCCAGCACCTCAGTCGACGAGGCAAGGGCCGAGATCCCTTCACCGGGAGTAACCCCTTGAACAGAAGTTTGCGTCAGGGCAATAACTTCACTATAGCCGATTACTTTTTGTTTTGCATCATGGTATTCAGTTGGAATATCCTGCACCTCATTCTACGGGAAAAGAGCCGAGATCCCTTCACCGGGAGTGACCTCTTTAGCAAAAGGTTTTCGCCACTATATTTCTTTACAAAAAACTATGCAGTTCCTTCAACGATATCAAGTTCATTACGTTAAAAGTTTTTCGCCAAAAACTAGACGTAGCCCTCCGTCATTTCTTACAAGTATTACTTAGTATTCGTGCTGCGTTTGTTGACTGTGTCAAGGCATAGTGTGCGGTAGCTAAGTAGTGTTTGTTTGTGGCATATTAATGGGATTGGTTAGGACAGTCGTGCGACCTTGTTGACTGTGTCAAAGGCTCGTACGGGTGGGTTTAATGCAATCCAGGATAATGACGGGTTGAACTTGATTAGGACTCTTTGATTTGTTGACTGTGTCAAGGTCACTTGGGTTCTAGGGGTAAAAATCACATCGGGAGTTTCGAAAGAAACAGAAACTTGCCAGATATGCGCATACCTTCTGGAGTGTGATAACGTGAGTGGATTCCGTCACATTATCATGCGATGATTGTTGGATCCCGATTCCCACTGATGAGTTGGTTTACTCCTCGGGTGATCCCGACTAATTCTTCTTTCAGGTTTGGAGGAGAATTTGACGTTACAGTGGGAGATTTCCTGATTAGATAAATTGATAACCATTATGATCTAGGTTAGAGTGCACGTCGAGTGTTTCTTTTCTCTCTCTTTTTGGTAGCGACCATGGCCCGACCCTTGACTATGACTCAGTGACCAAGTTGACCGAACCTTCTTTAAATACTGGATTTTGGATTGTCAAAGTTGCATACCTCATTGCCACTCCTACTTTTACCCTTTTCTCCAGGACACCCCATATTACTACGAACGTCCACTTCCATTGGATAAAACCATCGTATGGTTATATACGAACTCGAAGGAATTTATTCGAGGATAGTTTCTGGTTCTGGAGAAAATCAATAGGACTATTCAGTTGTCTTTTCCTTTTACCTTCTCTCAGGTTGCGAGTGCTCCTTGGATAAGGGCAGTACACCCATTACGCAAATTGGATAGTCTTCTTCCAAACCATAGGCAGGTGCCGACCGGTAGGGAATGAAGAAAACCATTTAACCTAAAAGGTGTACAGAAGGTATTAAGTAAAGACATATCAAAGGACTAGTAAGAGGGCAAAGTAAATTGCGACTGCTATTCACGACCAAACCAAGTATTTCATCGCCAATCCTAAATCACCTTTGTATTTCTCCAGGACACTCCGTATCACTACGAAGATCCACAGTTTATTGGATACTCCATCGTATGGTTATATACGAACTCGAAAGGAACTTGTTCCAGTTCGGGGATGGATTCTGGTTCAGGAGAAATAGGAATAAGGTTTTATTCAGGTGTCTTTTATCTTTACCTTCTCTCGTGTTGCGAGTGCTCCTAGGATTAGGACAGTACACCCATTATGCTTATTGGATAGTCTTCTTCCAAACCATAGGATGGTGCCGAACGATAAGGAAGGAAGAAAACCATTTGGCCTAAAGGGGTGTGCAGAAGGTAACGACTAAAGACATATAAAGGGATTTAAAGAGATGGCAAAGAAATATACGGTTATAGTTGTGAATCTGGATAATGGAAGAGGCATTACTAGGAATACCCGGATACCCCTACGAAACATTTACATGCTTCAATTTCACTGTGTACTGTTAAAGGAAACTGATTTCCCAATTAGACACTTGCTCCAGGGTATGTATTTACCAGGTATGAATCTCACATCTGCATGGTTTTAAAGATGATGAGTGGGAGTAAGTTATTGGGAATTAGGTGATCATCCTCATTATATCGGAATTCGTTGTAATTGGTGATATTTGAGGAAATCGCCTGGGTAGTTTGCCGGACGGCAAATATTTGGTTTTGAATATCCGCTGTTATGCACCAATTTCAAATTGATACATCTGTACGACTATTTTTATAGAGTGAGATATACCTTTTTGAAATTATGTCCATGACATTTACTTATATCAGTGGATGGTTAGGTAAGGAGCATTAAACAGCGGTCTTAACCACAAGTACAGTTTTCAACCTACGACACACAGGGAATGAGTTATTAGACTCAAGGGACTTATACAGAGTATTGTATATTGTCCAGTGTCTATTAGGACAGAGGGGTTGGTCCTCGTACTATATTCGGTTTACTTGTGACTTCTCTAGTTCTTAGACATGTGTTTCATACAAATGCAAGGTCCAAGTTTTGAGAAGTTATAAGTATAAGAATAAAGTAGAGAACCAGGTGTTGCAAGTATCGGGATTCTTCAAGGTGATCGAAGATGTAGATACTTGTGTATGGTATTCAGTTAATAGTAATGATTAAGAGAACTTCCTTCTCTTTCAGGTTACTCGTAATTGGAAGCACTCCTAAGTTGGGTAACGCTGATCGGCCTCCTTCCATTTAGTTGACATACACTGGAGATAGTTGCATGATTTGAATCTGGTTCCAATTAAATCAGTGCCTCTGTTTCTATATTGGATATAGAATAGTTCATATCTTAACAATGTTAAGGTACGGGGAGTTGTCCGGCTTATGCTTAAAACCAGACTCTGGATAACTCAAGTCACGTTTCTGTAATGGCAGTTTGTGGGTTGACCCGGGCTATGACGAGGGTTGACTTTCTACCATCTGGAAGATCAATAGCGATATTGTTCTTGACTCGCCACAGTTTTAATAAAAATGGATTTTTTCAGAAAACAGTAGTGGGAGTATGGTAGAACTGGAAGTGATTCCAGAACCGTAAACGATTACTGAAAATTTGATAAGAACCTAAAAATTCAATCTGGTTTGACATTCCATTGGCCACTCCGCAGATAAGGTGGGTAACCTCAGGCACCCGAGAGGTACTCCGGTATGCTCAAAGACGGTGACAGGGAGGTTCTTGTTTACCCATACTTGCCATTGCTGTTGTTCCAGACTGTGAGACCCGGCAGGAGAATGAGTATAGCGTCATTCTAAACTAGCTTTAGAAATGCACGTGTATATGACTCTGCCAGAGGGTTGTCGTAGTCAGTGGGAGCAGCGGAAGCATAGTGGACAAGTGGCTTATGTCTATTTATAGACTAAAAGCAGATATAGCGGAGATAGATCATCTATTTCTGATGTGACAGTCATAGGTTTGACTTCATCAGAATAGGGGATGGATCTGTTAAGAAGGTAGTAGGGTGTGATGTCCTGGTATTAGGATGACATACACAGAGTAGGAAGCGAAATTCCTATACTACGATCGGATATACTTTGGTTGTCACACAGTGGTTTCTCCACATAGGATATAGATGTTGTTTTTGCACTAGATACAATATGGTGATGTTGATCCAATCCTGGAGAAACGTTCGGAAGCAGTTTTAGAACATAAGTTGATGTTCTAGGGATATGATAACAACAGCCTCTTTTCGGGGACGGTTATCATTCCAGGCTTCCAAGGTGACCCGGATGACAGAGTGACTGTCAGAGTTATAGTTTTCTCTCTGACGAGGGGTAGTATTTTGGACAGCTAGTCCAAGGGGATACTGAGGGAGGCATGGCGCAGGATACTGATTAAGTTCAGTTTTCGATACAGTCTAAAAGGTTTGGATTTAGAGTTCATTTATGAACTAGGTCTCATCAGATATCCAGACATATTCTAAGACAGGTATTGCTCATTTCGGGAGATGGCTTTCTCCGCGAACTTGAGATAAAGAGAGACATAGAAAGAAACATTTGAGCGGATCCACTCACTGAGGCTATTCCTCGAACGCATTAGTTTCGCAAACGGGTTTTGTGAGACTGATTAGTAGAGGAGTTGGGTGTTCGATATCACACGGGCTGTGAGTATGCGATATCGCAATAATTAGCCTTGAGTGCAAGTGGGAGATTGTTGGAGATAGTGCCCTCAGAGTCAATTATTGGATCACAGGCACGTGATTGCAATCATTGAGGGAGGACTTATGCCGATAGGACAGTCTTACTCAAGATGATAGTATGCTATCTGGTTTATCTTTATCATCGTGTACTGTTTCAGGTGACCTTACAGGTCACTATTGCATGTTGATAGAGCCCTTAGGATTCTTGCTTGACGGCCAGCAGTATGATGGCGATCATATACGTGGGAGCAGAGGTCTATAAGCACATCCTTGAAAGGTCCATAGTCGTGGGAGTTTTCGAGACAGGGCATCGATACTCCAAACTAGACTAGTGTATACAGTCGATACCCCGACGAGGGGCGGTGGCCGGTCTCACAAGCCACTGGAGTCAGTTGATTCACCTAAGATGTATACAGGTGCTCATTGGGTTATGAGTACACCGGACAGGACTCGCCGGGAACATGCTAGTTAGTCTTATACCGGACGTCAGATAGCAGTTCCCTGGTGACATGTGTACAGGTTAGTTCATCGACCTGAGATCGTCATTTGTCTCGTGTGAGTTCCCACTGTGCTTTGATTACTACCCTACCACGGCTCAAAGGAGTCGTGCAAACAGGTTTTAGTTGGGTACAGTCCCGAGCCGCATGGAGGCAGTGAGCGGATCTGCAGGGGTTCGTCTCTCCCGGTATTGGGGGTGAGGTCGCGCTGTGTCTAGGAGAGCCATTACACAAAGCCCTCGGCCGAGACAGGAGATTTACTGGTGGGTATTCCAGTAGTATCTCAGGGTGTTCTGGGCTACACTCCGACACGACTTGTACCGCTTTTGGGGGTCTGACTTTTACCAATCCTCTAAGCCCGCCATGCGATGCTCATAAACGAACGGACCGGACTGTACGGATATTGTCACTGACAGGCTCAGTAGGGTGTCAGGATGAGTTTGCTCGTCGACGTCCCTTTTGGTCAATACCTGGTAGCCCGTTACGTATGGCTAATACCTCTGACGTGCTGGTGGTTAAATCCACAACCAAAGTATTGCCGAGTCTTTAGAGTCCCCCACAGACCGTTTTCTCAAGTTTCGGGCGAAACGTTGTAGAAGCCGTATGGAGATATGGCAGGGTTCGATCTTATCCGTGCGGTATTGCACGGATCATGATCGGACGGATAATACTAGCGGGCTTTGGTTTAAGCCGGATACTAGTATTGTACAGTGTAGATTTTGTCTCATTGCATTTGTATTCAGTGGGAATACAAATGCGGGTATTTATATACATTCACGGGGTTTTCCTGTAATTTATTACGGGATCGGTTTTCTGAAGTTGCCAGTTTGCATTCCGTTTCGGCCAGTTTTCCTTTGTTCCTTCTTGGCCGGATTTTTCTGATGGAGGGGGTTATTTGCAAGTGTGCAAATTTGTTATGTGGAGGCGGTTTATTTGTAAATGGAAAGATTATGATAGTATCTTTTGATTCCATTCTTTTCTTCACATGGTTTGCATTAAATGTTGATAGGATTGAGATGGGATTTGGATATGAAAGAGTGTGATCATTTCTTCTTGTTATCACCCACTCTTTTCCTTAGTTGTTTTAATCTATCATTTTTCCCCTCCTCATTTCTAGGCTTGGCCGGCCACGCATTTTTGAGAGGGGAGAGATGTTAGTTGTATGTATGCCCTAGAGGCCAGTATTGTACAGATGATGTATATTATATTGGATGCTTGGACATATATAGAGATGACTTTCTTGCTCGATATGATAGTATGCTATCTGGTTACTCTTTATCTTAACATGTACACTTGTCTCTTTAAACTGTCTTATAGTTACATGTTGATAAAGCCCTTAGGATGTGTACTTGACTGCCTGGACTATGATGCAGATCATACTAGTGGGGACATAGTAGTCCATAAGTACATCCTTCAAGGTCTTTAGTCGTGGGTGTATCGAGACGGGGCATCGATATACCAGTGTAGACTAGCGTATACGCTTCTCAACCCATGAGATGGGCGATGGATGATCCCATATCCATTGGTGTTTGACATCAGAGATGGTATACGGGTGCTCAGTGGAGACTGGGTACACTGGACGGACTCGCCGAGAACTCCCAGATGGTATTATACCTCACGTCAGATGGCAGTTCTCAGGTGACACTTGTGCAGGTTAGTCTGTAGACCCGAGATCGTCATAGAGTCTTGTATGATTCCCACTGTGCTTTGATCTCCACCTTACCACGTCCATGAGGGCGTGCAAAACGGTGGTCTTTGGGTACAGTCCCGAGTCACATGGAGGCAATGAGCGATAGGAGGGGTTTCGTCTCTCCCGGTATTGGAGGTTGATGTTGCGCTGTGCTCGATTGGCCGTAACAGGGAAGTCCCTGGCCAGGGCTGATCAGAGATTTGCTGGTAAGTGTTACCAGTAGTTTCTCGACCCGTTATGAGCCTCACATCGGCACGACTTATCGGTTATTGGGGTCTGACGTTTACCACCCCTAGACTTGATATGCGACATATCAGACGAACAGACCGGACTGTACGGTAAGTGTTACTGGTTGGATTCACAGGAGTGTGAGCGGGCTAGCTCGTCGATCTTCTGATCGCTCAATACCCGGATGGCCGTTACGTTTAGCAGACCGCTTGCGGCTTGTGGGTGCTTGATATGATCATCATCTGCTACCGGCGTATTGACGAGTCTTTAGAGTCCTACACAGAGGTTTCCTGGCTCAAGCGAAACGAAATAGGAGCGCATATGAGATATGTGCAGGATCGAGAATAATGCGTGTATGTGATACCGTATTTCATTCTCGCGATGAATGTTTCGATTGGTTGTATGCGATATGACCTAGTTATCGAATCATTGATTCGATAAATCGATACATTCGATACTAGTCGGTTATGTGCGACATGACCGGATCATTGAATCAAATGTTGATTTAATGATTTAATGTATAATTATATTTGATATATTAGCTTGCATTAACTAGTATTGGTTCACTTTAAATGGATTTTCTCACTTGAAGTTCACACATTGTATATGTGATATATTTTGTGTGCACTTGATTGTATCATGTTTGATGTTGCATGCTAACTTGTGTTTTGTGTAAAGATTAAACCATGGTTGTGAATGATTAGGGTTTTGATTTATTCACTCATTTATTTATCCATTCTTTATTTATATTTAATTTGATAAAAGAAAACAAAATGGTTTTCTTTATCATGAAGCTTGTTGAAGCTTCATGAAGCTTTGACTAAAGAGACCATTTTGTCTTCATGCTTAACCCTAACCATTCCCACTTACCATGGTCTATTCTCTACACTTAACCTTAGTTAGGATATGATAAGTATTGATTTATTTTCTTTTATGGAGATACTTTTATCATATTCAATCTTCATTCTCTCCTTCTTCTTCAAGAAAGAAAGCTTGATGCCATCAATGGCAACTTGAGTTCTAAAGTGAGAAATCCAATTCTAAAGTGAACCCACCTCCTATTTCTTCACCCTCTACCTCTTGCCAAGTCGTTTTGGGTGTTTTCTTCACAAGTTTCACAAATTTGTGAAGTCGGAGCTTGAACTTGTGATGCCTCGACGTAGATCATCTTCGGCACGAAGCCGACGACCAAGTCCGCCCATTTCTCTGATCAAGCCGACGATTGAGTCCGGGATTCGAGATGGACAGTGAGAGGACGCCTACGTGGAGCCAAGGAAGTGGATATCCGGATCTACAAAGGTTGTAGCTTCTTATCTTTAGTTAAGTTGTTAACTAGATTCGTATTTCGCCTAAATTTCTAGTCGACGATCCGTATTAGGGTTTCTCGGCACCCATAAAATTTGAAATTGGCATGGTTGATGCCTTGTGAGACCTCTATTGTGTGCCTGGGAACCCTACAGTGGTATCAGAGCCTAGCTAGAGCCTTAGGCGAAGTCCAGACGGAGTTTGAAGTCCGATCGAACCGAAACCCTAATATCAAAGTTGCTCTCTGTACATTTTTTAAAAACTGGGTTTTTTCCAAATTAAAAATATGCAGAAAATTCAGCAGGACTTTCTAAGAATTACTGTGAAACACGATCACCCAATTCCTCCAAAGTGCGGCGGAACCGCGGCAGAAGCCTGGCTTCTACGGCGGTTCCGCGGCCGTATGATGACGTCACCCACCCAATTTTGCACAGTAACTTATTTTATTCAATGCTGAGTTCTCTGGGAATTTTTAATATTTATTCAAGAGTTGAGTATTCTGGGTTGTATTGGGGACTCGGTATTTCGATCGGATTATCGAACTTTGTCTAAGTGCTTTCCGGATAATTTTTTGAATATGTTAAAAAGTCCGACCGGACATAAATACCCAACTTTTCCCCTGCCGGAAAATATCCAAGTGTTGGATTTTTGTGTGGTTTAAGGACGTTCTGAGTAGTGCAAGTAACGCGATGGTCCCTCTAGAAGACAACAAATCTTAACTCGATTATGTGACCATCTTGAACTGCCCTTTGAACCTTCGGGTTTGGGGCAGTACGGCGTGCCACATGTGAGGCGTTGGCTTGACCCTTCTACGGCTGGACCGTTGGTACTGAGACATGAAGTGAATGTCTTTGAACCTATTTCATGTGTTGGACGGTTTCGGGAAAACTTGGGTGTTCGAATGTTCGATCGGAAAATTTAATATTTTCTATTTATCCGGAATGGGATACAATAATTGGAATTCACAAACAGTTATGAGATAACTGAATGAATGTTATAAATCTAGCGGTTTAGTTTCAGTTGATATTGAAAAGAGTTTTCGATAATGAGAATAAAATGCGGGGTTTATAACTGTTAGGCATGTGATGTCTAAGTATTTCATTTGATTAGGCATGTGATGTCTAAAGAGGTTGCGGATTCCAACTGTTGTAGTTTTACACTTTCTTTTCTGTGACCGTAAGTGTAATATGTGATATCGCCGGTTTCGTTGCTATATGTCAACGACAATTGGGATGCGCATATTTACTTACGTTGATGACATGTGATGTTATGTGTTGCTGGATATGTTATATTGGATTGTCATGTTTGAATAGCCGGCGGTTTTTATGTGAGATGAGTGTTTTTCTTTTTCATTCATGTAAAAACTTATATGTAATATTCTTTTATTGGGGCACTTCCAGGTTGCGGAAGTTGTCACCTTTTGTATATTATTTACTTTTCCGCGTTAGGATAGACCCAAGGAGGGGAGCACAAGTAACCGGGTTCTGGGGTCCAGTGGGAGACCAACTCGAGGAGTCGAGTCCGGGTCTCCTAACCCTAGAATTGGTAGGGTTGCTTGCCGCTCTCATAGGGGTCTAGGGGTGTGGGATTGGCTATTCATCACGACCGTGGAATCCGTGTTTTATACTGGCTCGTATTGAAAACACGGACGTCCTAGTATATCCAATGTTTCATATGTTTCTTCTGCTGCGTTATCTGTGATGTGATCATGTGATGTTCTGTAATAGATACAGTATATAGTATATATGATATATTATATAGACATTACTTATGTTTTGCACCCGCGCTAGCCCTGCCCTGCTCTATCGTTAGTTACCTAACCTAACGGTGCACGAGGGGACATCGAGGCGAATGCGGATGGCATAAGTGTACGTCGTATTTATCTGTGATGTTTAGGTATTTAAATGATGGGACTTCATTAATGTGATTAATGAAATGAAAGAAACCTAAGTTGTTGTAGAATCAAATTTCAAAATAAAACAGGTAGCTACAGTTCTTGCTTTGCATAGCGGTATATATGATATACCCTGCACCTTATTCGATGAGGAAAGGACCGAGATCCCTTCACCGGGAGTGACTCCTTTAGCAATAACCGGAAGATGCTACACACTCGGTTTGACTTTTGATTGCTTCTATAATTTCTGCTTTGCACAGTGATATATATGATATATCCCGCACCTCATTCGACGAGAAAAGGGCCGACGATCCCTTCACCGGGAGTGACCCCTTTAGCAAAACTAGAAAAAGCCTCAAAATCACTCCATTTTAAAACTTCATTTGATTCTACAACGATATCAAGTTCATTACGCTTATGGTTTTCAGAAAAACCTACGTAGCCCTCCGTCAATTCAGATATGTAATATTCAGTATTCGTGCTACGGTTGTTTGGCATGCGTCAAGGTGTAGTGTACGGTAGCTGATTATTACTTATCTGTAGCATGAGATGCGATTGGATTAAGGTATTCGTACGGCGTTGTTTGGCATGCGTCAAGGGTCGTACGGGTGGGTTTAATTCGATCACGAATTGTACGGGTTGAACTTGACTAGCGGACTATGGGTTGTTTGGCATGCGTCAAGGTCATAGCACGCTAGGGGCAAAAGTATTATCGGGAATTTCAAGTGTTGAAATTTGCAATAAGATTGCATACCTTCTATGAGATAGTTGGATCCCGATACCCACTGCGAGTAAGAGTTACTCCTGGGAGAGTTTTACACATTACAATTAGCTGATCAAGTAGGTGTCTAAAAAGGTGTCAACGGGGTTACGCCTCTGGGAAAACGAGGTTTACATTAATTAGGTTCGTGCGAAAGCACGGGGGACCTCCCTCAAAGTACCGACACTGGCCTGGCTGAAAGATTGGCGAACTTGTAGTGTGTAATTAATCCCGGCTAGTCTTTCCTTTTAGGGTTTGAAGGAAGATTTGATAAAAACAGTGGGAGCCATCCTGATTAGATAAGATAATAACCAATCTGATCTTGCACAAGCATACGCTAAAGTGTTTTCTTCTCTCTCTCTCCAGGTAGCGACCATTTCATGCCTTAATCAAGATAATAATATGGATGTATTGACCGAACCCGCATGTTATACTGTGCTGGAGAACGTTGGTTCCGTTCTTTCCTATAAGGGTTATAGGACTGAACAGGATATAGGGGAATACCAGGATTCCCATGCCACCCGATTGAAGAAAGTACATGTTGATGCATTTTCTTCAGGTGTGTTCGTTACAGAAAACTGTTTCTCCATTTGCCCTACGTCCTGGGTATTAGATACCGGGTCAGGATCCCATATATGTAATCAGTTACATGGGCTTAGAAAAGGTAGAGAACTTGGAGAAGGTGATAAAGACATTAGAGTTGGAAATGGTGCAATTGTTGCAGCTAAGACTGTCGGGGAATATCACCTTGCATTACCTACTGGTAATACATTGGTTCTGAACGAATGCTATTACATGCCGAACCTGATATGCAACATTATATCGGCTTCTTTGTTGAGTAAAGAGGGATATAATTTTGTATTACAGGACAATGTTATGAACATTTTCCGTAACCAAAAGTTGGTTGGATCAGGCACGTTGTGCAATGGCATTTATGTTCTAAATCAATCAACAGTTCTGAGCATAACAAACACACACAAGAGGAAGAGTTCTGAACTGAACGAATCCTTCTTGTGGCATTGTAGACTGGGTCACATCAATGCGATACGACTAGCTAAGTTGCATAAGGATGGATATTTAAATCCGTTTGAATTTTCATCTTATGACACTTGCCAGTCATGTCTCAAAGGCAAGATGACCAAAACTCCGTTTACGGGACACGGAGAAAGAGTTACTGAACTCTTGGGACTGATACATAGTGATGTATGCGGTCCTATGTCTACACATGCCAGGGATGGTTCTTCGTACTTCATTACATTCACTGACGATCTCTCTAGATTCGGATATGTGTTCCTGATGAAACACAAATCAGAAGCTTTTGAGAAATTTAGAGAATATAAACAAGAAGTCGAGAACCAAACCGGAAAAAGTATTAAAATCCTTCGATCTGATCGAGGAGGTGAATACTTGAGCAATGAATTCCTGGACTTCCTAAAAGAGAATGGGATTCTCTCTCAGCTGACTCCTCCATATACACCACAGCACAACGGTGTATCAGAACGGAAGAACCGCACCCTATTAGATATGGTGCACTCTATGATGAGCACAGCTGAGTTACCTATTTCCTTCTGGGGATATGCGCTTGAGACAGCCATGGACCTATTGAATAGAGTTCCTACCAAATCAGTGCCTACCACTCCATATGAGATATGGAAAGGGAAGAGACCACATCTTAATTACATTAAGATATGGGGTTGTCCAGCCTATGTCAAAAGACAAAATCCGGACAAACTCGAGGCAAGATCAGTCTTATGTAAGTTTGTAGGATATCCTAAAAATTCACAAGGGTATATCTTCTACCACCCCGAGGAACAAAAGGTGTTTGTTTCTCGACATGCCACTTTCTTAGAAAAGAGTTTTCTTATGAAACAAACAAGTGGTATTGAGGTAGAACTGGAAGAGGTTCCAGCGGCACAAACTATAACAGAAGACTTGGTAGAACCAGAGGATTCAGTAGTACCCGACGAACCCCAGCCTCGGCGCCGATCTAGTAGGGTTCCTCGCCAACCTGAGAGATACTACGGTTTTCTCATGGATGGAGGGAGCGAGGATTGCATCATGGATGATGATGACCCAACTAGCTTCGAGCAGGCCATCACGAGTAGGGACTCAATGAAATGGCTAGATGCTATGAGGTCCGAGATGGAATCCATGTACACCAACAAAGTATGGACTTTGGAAGTTGCTCCTGAAGGGGTAAAACCCATTGGGAGCAAGTGGATCTTCAAGAAGAAACTTGGTGTAGATGGGAAAGTGGAGACTTTCAAAGCTAGACTTGTAGCAAAGGGTTTTCGTCAAAGACCAGGTGTGGACTATGACGAAGCCTTTTCTCCAGTGGCTATGCTTAAATCCATCCGGATCATGCTTGCCATCGCTGCATATCATGATTACGAAATCTGGCAAATGGATGTTAAGACCGTCTTTCTAAATGGTGATTTAGAAGAGTGCGTATACATGACTCAGCCAGAGGGCTTCGTAGACAGTGGGAGCAGCGGGAAGGTGTGCAAGCTGCTTAAATCCATTTATGGATTAAAGCAAGCATCGCGGAGTTGGAACATCTGCTTTGATGTCGTTATCAAAGAGTTTGATTTCGTCAAAAATCCAGATGAACCTTGTATCTACAAGATGGTGGCAGAGAGTAAGGTTTTCTTCCTCGTATTGTACGTGGACGACATACTCTTGATAGGAAATGATATTCCTATGCTGCAATCGGTCAAGCTCTTCTTATCACAAAGATTCTCGATGAAAGATCTTGGTGATGCCTCCTGCATATTGGAAATCAGGATCTATAGAGATAGATCCAAACGGATATTGGGATTGTCCCAATCCAGGTACATTGACACCATACTAAAGAGGTTTAGTATAGAAGAATCCAAGCGTGGGAACTTGCCCACGATCTCTGGAGTCACTCTCTCCAAAGAGATGTCTCCCAAGACTGATTTGGAGAGAGCTCGCATGCAAGAGATACCCTATGCTTCTGTTGTAGGCTCTATCATGTACGCGATGCTATATACCAGAACCGATGTAGCATACCCACTAAGTATAGTGAGCAGGTATCAAGCTGATCCTGGAGAGAGTCACTGGATAGCTGTGAAGAGCAT
Source organism: Agapanthus africanus (assembly GCA_030015575.1). Lineage (NCBI taxonomy): Eukaryota > Viridiplantae > Streptophyta > Magnoliopsida > Asparagales > Amaryllidaceae > Agapanthus > Agapanthus africanus. The sequence continues at coordinate 105,509,211 of CM057338.1, read as the reverse complement.
TCTCAAGTACTTACGAAGGACTAAAGAGATGCTCTTGGTGTATGGTAACGGAGAACTCCAGGTGGAGTCCTTTACCGATTCGAGCTTCCAGAGTGATAAAGATGACTCTAAGTCGCAGTCGGGCTTTGTCTTCACCCTTTACGGAGAGGCGGTTAGCTGGAAGAGTTCCAAGCAGGAAACCGTGACAGACTCGACGATGGAGGCTGAATACATCACTGCCAACGATGCTACCAAAGAGGCTGTCTGGATCAAGAAGTTCATTACTGAACTTGAAGTGGTTCCATCCATTGAGCATCCAATACCTTTGTATTGCGATAACAATGGAGCAGTGGCTTTGGCCAAGGAACCTAGGTCCCATCAGCGATCCAGGCATATTCTGAGGCGGTATCACCTGATCCGGGAGATAGTTGTTCGCCGGGAGATCGAGGTCAGGAGGGTTGACACGAAGAACAACACGGCGGATCCACTCACGAAGGCCATTCCCCAGATACAGTTTGAGAGGCTCTTCGGGATGCTCGGTATGCGATACTACAGCAGCTGGCCCTAGTGCAAGTGGGAGATTGTTAGTTGTATGTATGCCCTAGAGGCCAGTATTGTACAGATGATGTATATTATATTGGATGCTTGGACATATATAGAGATGACTTTCTTACTCGATATGATAGTATGCTATCTGGTTACTCTTTATCTTAACATGTACATTTGTCTCTTTAAACTGTCTTATAGTTACATGTTGATAAAGCCCTTAGGATGTGTACTTGACTGCCTGGACTATGATGCAGATCATACTAGTAGGGACATGGTAGTCCATAACTACATCCTTCAAGGTCCCTAGTCGTGGGTGTATCGAGACGGGGCATCGATATACCAATGTAGACTAGCGTATACGCTTCTCAACCCATGAGATGGGCGATGGATGATCCCATATCCATTGGTGTTTGACATCAGAGATGGTATACGGGTGCTCAGTGGAGACTGGGTACACTGGACGGACTCGCCGAGAACTTCCAGATGGTATTATACCTCACGTCAGATGGCAGTTCTCAGGTGACACTTGTGCGTGTTAGTCTGTAGACCCGAGATCGTCATAGAGTCTTGTGTGATTCCCACTGTGCTTTGATCTCCACCTTACCACGTCCATGAGGGCGTGCAAAACGGTGGTCTTTGGGTACAGTCCCGAGTCACATGGAGGCAATGAGCGATAGGAGGGGTTTCGTCTCTCCCGGTATTAGGGGTTGATGTTGCGCTGTGCTCGATTGGCCGTAACAGGGAAGTCCCTGGCCAGGGCTGATCAGAGATTTGCTGGTAAGTGTTACCAGTAGTTTCTCGACCCGTTATGAGCCTCACATCGGCACGACTTATCGGTTATTGGGGTCTGACGTTTACCACCCCTAGACTTGATATGCGACATATCAGACGAACAGACCGGACTGTACGGTAAGTGTTACTGGTTGGATTCACATGAGTGTGAGCGGGCTAGCTCGTCGATCTTCTGATCGCTCAATACCCGGATGGCCGTTACGTTTAGCAGGCCGCTTGCGGCTTGTGGGTGCTTGATATGATCATCATCTGCTACCGGCGTATTGACGAGTCTTTAGAGTCCTACACAGAGGTTTCCTGGCTCAAGCGAAACGAAATAGGAGCGCATATGAGATATGTGCAGGACCGAGAATAATGTGTGTATGTGATACCGTATTTCATTCTCGCGATGAATGTTTCGATTGGTTGTATGCGATATGACCTAGTTATCGAATCATTGATTCGATAAATCGATACATTCGATACTAGTCGGTTATGTGCGACATGACCGGATCATTGAATCAAATGTTGATTTAATGATTTAATGTATAATTATATTTGATATATTACCTTGCATTAACTAGTATTGGTTCACTTTAAATGGATTTTCTCACTTGAATTTCACACATTGTATATGTGATATATTTTGTGTGCACTTGATTGTATCATGTTTGATGTTGCATGCTAACTTGTGTTTTGTGTAAAGATTAAACCATGGTTGTGTAATGATTAGGGTTTTGATTTATTCACTCATTTATTTATCCATTCTTTATTTATATTTAATTTGATAAAAGAAAACAAAATGGTTTTCTTTATCATGAAGCTTGTTGAAGCTTCATGAAGCTTTGACTAAAGAGACCATTTTGTCTTCATGCTTAACCCTAACCATTCCCACTTACCATGGTCTATTCTCTACACTTAACCTTAGTTAGGATATGATAAGTATTGATTTATTTTCTTTTATGGAGATACTTTTATCATATTCAATCTTCATTCTCTCCTTCTTCTTCAAGAAAGAAAGCTTGATGCCATCAATGGCAACTTGAGTTCTAAAGTGAGAAATCCAATTCTAAAGTGAACCCACCTCCTATTTCTTCACCCTCTACCTCTTGCCAAGTCGTTTTGGGTGTTTTCTTCACAAGTTTCACAAATTTGTGAAGTCGGGGCTTGAACTTGTGATGCCTCGACGTAGATCATCTTCGGCACGAAGCCGACGACCAAGTCCGCCCATTTCTCCGATCAAGCCGACGATTGAGTCCGGGATTCGAGATGGACAGCGAGAGGAAGCCTACGTGGAGCCAAGGAAGTGGATATCCGGATCTACAAAGGTTGTAGCTTCTTATCTTTAGTTAAGTTGTTAACTAGATTCGTATTTCGCCTAAATTTCTAGTCGACGATCCGTATTAGGGTTTGTCGGCACCCATAAAATTTGAAATTGGCATAGTTGATGCCTTGTGAGACCTCTATTGTGTGCCTGGGAACCCTACAAGAGATTCCTTTGATGAGGGAAAAATATTCATCACACATTTTGGTTTGCTACAAAAACTTCCTCACAACTCTCCATAGTTCTTTCTCTCCTCCATCATCAATGGCAACTTCAAACCCCAAGAGACAAACCATCCTACACTTCGCCTACAGCATCCTTGGGCATGTCGACTCGCCAACTTCGTGCTCGAGTTGCCTCGGTCCAGAGGTGGGAGCCCGTAAAAGAATTCAGCTATGTGGTGCCCTTTCCGACGAAAAGGTGAAGACCGGAGATTCCGTGAGGAGATCGGGATGGAGGCCGAAGACCGAAGGACACGGATCGCTCGGTATACCATTCTACCCAATCTCTTATTAGCTAGGTGTAGGTTAATGGTTACGATCCAGGTTTTTTGGATGCGGTAGTGCCAGTTTAAAGTCAAGAAAATTTTTCGTTTCCGCATTTTGGCCTTAGATAGACGGCCGGGGCACTACCGTAGTCCTACAGTTTGTAGGGCAGTCTGAGAAATATGATGGCTTAAGAAGAGGTTTAGATCCCTGTAAGTTAAGGCTTTTGAATCTTATGAGCCGTGAGGGTCTCATAAGAGGGTTCTCCTTACGAGTCGTGAGGATCTCGTAAGTGTGATTTCTCCTCAGGAATCGTAAGGATCCCTAAGTGTGTTGCTCCCTTGTGAGTCGTAAGGATCTCACGCGGGTATTTTCTCCTTATAGGGTTGAGAGGACCTTTCAAGTGTGCAAGAATTTTTTTACGAGTCTGCGCCCTTTCGGGTTTTCACAAACTCGCCAGTAGCCCTACTATTTTTACTCACGGAGCCTTTTCGGGTTTTCATCTGTACCTATCTTGCTCATGGACGTACCTTTATTTTATTTTTTACGTCAGCCCTAGGATGCTGCGGTTTGTAGTAATTTAAATACGTTCCGGTCCGTAGCTAGTTTTAGGACATTACGGTCCATTGTTCAATCCTGTATGCACGCGTATTTGTTACATGACGGGATACATGCCGATAAAGTGGGATACACCCATTTAGGGTGTGATTTGATTTGGTTGGGCTGTTTTTTGATCCATCCCTACCGCGACTTCTTCAACTTGACGCCGCCACCTGGCCTTTTCGAATATGGCCATTTCACGTTCTCGGTCAGCTTTGCTTTTCTGACGAGCTTCGTTTAGCAGCACATCAATCAACTCATCGGACGGTTCCAAGGATTTTGGTGTCGATTCTTCCCCCAGCTCCTCTATGTTATCTTCTAACGCCGAGTAAGCTTCTTCATCATTCAATGAAGAATGAGAGATCATGTGAGAACTTGCCACGTAATCCTCGGGTTCTTTTGACGAGTCATCTCCTTCGTCATTGTTGTCATCTCTGCACTCAAGGATATGGTTAAGAAACTCTTGGAGTGTGACTGGGGTTCGCGCCTTCTGATTATATTCCTCCAGTGCGCTAATATGCTTTTGCAAGTCCGTGCGCTTGTCATCAGGCTGCGCGGGCTTCTTGTTCTTCTTTGAAGACTCTGACGGCTAGACCTGGGTATTTTGCCCATTGTTCCCTCATGGGAACTAAATAAAACATATGAATAAAGCAACGAGGAAGGCCCCTAAGTGGAGCATCATGTGCCCACACGTGATCGGGCCTCACGTGCAGACACGTGACTTTTTATAGGCAAAGTCTATAGGTGCTGAATGAAATAAACAATTGGAGATGCTTAATTGGTGAGGTCATGTGCCAACACATGATGGGCTCCTGAGCCCTCTGACTAATAGAATTAAATTCTAATTAAGAAGCTTTATGCTTAATTGGTGAGGTCACGTGCGAACACGTGATGGGCTCCTAAGCCCTCTGAACTAATAGAATTAAATTCTAATTAAAATGAATCAAAAGCCCTAATTGGAAAAATATTTCCCTAAATCTTTTCAAACAAGAAAGATTGCGCTCTGTAAAACAGAACGCCGTTGGATTAACAATCCAATGGTGATTAAAAGATCACCAATTTACAGAAAAATTCTGTATAGGGAAATATCTTCCTAATCTTGTTAAGAACAACAAACAAGATATCTTCTGTAAAAAAGAAGTCTTTGGATTAAAAATCCAACGGTGAATAAAATTCACCGAGTGATCTAAAAGATCATGTTGGTTATAAAATCAATCAAAATATCTCAATAAAAGATTGGCTGAATAAACTGATTCTTTTCTTTCTCCTATAAATAGGAGCCAAGAAGAATAAAAAGGAGGAGAGACAGAAGGAAGGAGAGAGAAGGCCCCCTTGAATACAAAAAAAAGAGAGAAAAGAGAATTTAATTCTCCAGAGAGAAGAAGGTCTCTTGAAAGAAGAAAGAAACTTTAGGTAAGAGAAGGAAAGAGGTCACCTCATAAGCTCCCACAAATAAAAGAGAATTTAATTCTTAAACCAAGAGTTTAACTTTTCTGGAAAGAACTTAGATCTTCCTCTAGTTGAGATCTGCAGAAGCAGATCTCCCCACAAGTTGAGAATTTAATTCTCATCGGAGAGATTCTGTTATGTAGATTCAAACTCAGGGGAAAGAACTAAATTCAAAGAATTTAATTCTTATCAGAACATATAGGAATTTAATTCCTCTAATAAAATTAGGGTTGAACCCTATAGAAGAATTTAATTCTTATAAAACAAAAGGGGCTCGAACGTCTCAAAACTCAAGATCTCCATGCACGTAAGGAAAAGATTAGTGCTTGAACAAAAAGAGAACAAACTGAGATCGGCTCACGCGACCCTACGTGACCCCCTAAGCAGTGCTTAGCTTTCATAAAGCAGAAAGGGAATAGATCAAAGGCAATAGCGCCAAATTTCGAGCGCCTCACATGACCCCATGAAAGCACCTCAAATCCTTAGTGTTTAACACTACTTCAAGCGCCTCATGTGAGCGCCTCAAATCCTTAGTGTTTAACACTACTTCAAGCGCCTCACGTGACCCCACGTGAGCGCCTCAAATCCTTAGTGTTTAACACCACTTCAAGCACCTCACGTGACCTCACGTGAGCGCCTCAGACTCTCAGCGTTTAATTCTACTTCAAGCGCCTCACGTGACCCCACGTGAGCGCTCCAGATCTTCAGTATTTAAACAATACTTTAAGACCTCACGTAGGAGCACGTGAGCGTCGAACATATGCTAGTGTTTTAGGCCAACCTTAGCCCCAGTTAGCTAAGTCTCCCAAAACCAAAACTCTTTTTCAACCGAGCCTCAATTATATTCAGGTCTTTCAAAATTGATCTCAGATGGGATTCAAAGTAATGTTATCCCATTCCTTCTCAATCTGACATTTGGTTCAAAAGGGTACATCTCTCCACACCTTTGATGCATGTCGTTGTAATTATTCAACGTCTTCAGAGAGGTGGCGGGTCCTGACAACCGACAACTTTTTTGGTACATTTCCAAACCCATAGATACACCCCATTAGACCGTAATGTCTTTAAACTAACTACGGACCGCAACGTCCCTAAACTAAACTCTATGGACTATGAGGTCCTTAAGCTCATGGACTATAATGTCCCTAAACTTATGGACCGCAACATCCCTAAACTAAAACCTACAGATTATGATGTCTCTAAACTACGGACTATGATGTCCTTAAACTTATGGACCGTAACGTCCTTAAACTAAAACGATAGAGCCCAAATGCTCTTTCGCTGGATCTAAATTATCCTAAAACCCTGATAAGTATATCTTAATCTAAAATTAGACTAACGTATCCTTAACAATCATTTAAGTTGATCTTAATCTCAAACGAGATTAACGATCCTTAAATCAATCCAACTACAGATCCCTCAACTGACATTGGTTCAAGGGTATATCTCCTCACACCTCTGATATGTGTCGTTGTAACTCTTCAACGCCTTCAGGGAGGTGGCGGGTCCCGACAATCAATCAATCCAATGGACCGCAATGTCCCTAAACTAAAACAATAGAGTCCAAATGCTCTTTTGTTGGATCTATCCTGTTAAGTAGATCTTAGTTTAAAATTAGACTAACGTATCCTTAACAAATGTTTAAGTTGATCTTAGTCTCAAATGAGATTAACGATCCTTAAACCCAACCCCAAAACCAAATCTAAGAAAATACGGATTTGGACTAATCCACGCCCTAAGGGCGACAACATAAATTAGTCTCCATATACAATCTACGGATAACCAAAAAACAAAACAAACACACAAGACACGAAATAACCATCTAGAGAAGGAGAAAGTGGTTACCGCGATGCGGTAGCGTAATTAACTGCAGGGGCTTGCGCCTGCAGGGAAGACCGTCCCCATAATCAAAAACCCCTCATAATGAGGGGGAATCTGACAAAGTCTGCTACAACGACCGCAACTGTCTAAACCTCCGATACACGGTGCCATAAATTAACTTGGCATTTTCGGAGAGATGGATGGATAAAACCAAATAGCATCTGCCCCTAAGATTCAGGCCCGACGTCCCAACGTCCCGGTCGCGTCTTTCGGCGGTAAACAGATTCGGGCACGCCCGGTGGGACCTTTTCCTCTTTCCACTCCACACTTCGTGTGTCGTGTTTCATGAACGAATCGCGGTTTGCTATGGTTGCCCCTGGATTCGAGGTTCTAAGATTTGGTGTCTTGCTCCTTACAGAAAACAGAAGATCAATGGCTTTCAACTGCATTAACTGTAACAACTGCAACAACTCCCACTCCGTCCTTGCTGGTGGAGTGACCTATGGGCCTCAAGCGGCCTCCCTTTTTACGATGCCAGTGGAACAGGTGACTCAGGCCACCACTAGACTGTTCTTTAGGACCATGCTCCCACCAATGAGCTTCAATGCCCCACTGCCGTTGCAAGAAGCTCCGAAGAAGTCGGTCTTTGATCGGCTTGCAACTACTGCAGCCCCTCACAATGGGTCGCCCAAATCCAGCGCCTCTGTTTTCAACAGACTGGGCCAAAACTCCAATGAGCTTGTGAAGAAACCTACCATACCTGAAAGGGTTATCCCAAAACGAATATCCATTCCTGCTCCTGAAGTCGCCAAAGTGGTTTCTCCTGTTAAGGGGTCGGTCTTCACAAGACTGGCCGCTCCAACTCCCGTTCCAGGCGAAGTCACCAAGGCTGCTGCCCCTGTTCGGAAGTCTGCCTTCGACAGGTTGGCCATCCCCACTCAACGGACGTCAGTTTTCAATAGGCTGGCACCAACGGCAACCCTTCACCAGGACAGGGGGCATGAGGGAGCCACCCTCATAGCTGAATCAATACTGTCTGGAAAGCATGCTTGACGTCGCCACTGGCGCCGAGTGAGGAAAGCTGGAGGCAGTTCCCCTTCTGGACTGACTCCGCCAGCTCCAACGGTGGAAGTTGATGCTGCTGTTCCAACTGGGAACAGCTTTAAACCACTCAGGAGGGTTCGCAAGAACTCTCCAAATGCTGTGCTGAAAAGATCTCCTCCACCTATAGAGAATGCTACAAAGACAAAGCTGGAGCAGCCCCCTCAGCGGTTGTCCTCTAAAATTCACAAGGTCTGGCGACAGGTCCAAGACTCGGTGATCAACCAAGAATACTCCTGCCGACCGAAGAAGATGAAAGTTCAGCAAGAGAAGGACCATCCTGTCGTACTACAGAAGGTGTCATCTACTTGGGTGCCCGCTACAACGGCCCCCTCAACTTCGACCGCTCATAAAAGGAGAAGGCTGGAGAAAACCCCCGTTTCTGTGACGAATCTAAAGAGCACTGAACCTAAACGCCTCAAGTCTGGGGGCATGGTGGTGCACACTATTTATATGGCTGCCGGTAAAGAGGATAGCCGTATCTCCACGGGTCATCGACCACTCACCCGATCGGTAACAAAAGCTCAGGAGCAACAACAGAAACTCCAGGAGATGCTAACATAGATGGCCACACTCACTGGGCCAATAGAAAGTCCGGAGACGTCGTCAGAGCAGCATCAAGAATAAGAAACTGATGCTGAGTTCCTCCGCAGAATCCTCGAGAAGAAAGACAGAGAATCCGCGGAACAAGCGGCCAAAATAAAACGAATGGCGCCTTTATTCCAAGATATGGTCAGGGTGATGATACAGCCGGATCCTCCAACTGAAGACCCTCCGATTGTCCTTGAAAACGACAAAGGGGAGACATCGAACCCTCTTCCGGCTCTATCAATGGCCAAAGAAGAGACGATCTCCAAAGCCACCCTGGATGATTATATCCCTCAACAGATACGAGTCCATCAGGCGAGCGAAGTGGCCGGCCAAATTGTTAAAACTGGACGACCCTATCCGGGTTGGTATGACCAAATAAAGTACCCGCCGGGGTATACGATCCCTAAATTCCATGTATATAAGGAGACGGGGAATCCACACCAGCACGTTGCTCAATTCAGAGCCTTGTGCGGCAACACCGGAGGTGACGATAAGCTGCTGCTTCACCAATTCGTTGGCAGCTTGTCGGAGACAGCATTCGAGAGGTATTCCGAGCTCCCGAATGACTCTGTCAAGACATTTGCAGAAATGGAGCTACTGTTTACACAGAGATTCGCAAGCGCTAGCGAGCGCACCCCGATCACCGCACTAATTAACGCCAGGGTGAAGTTGGGAGAAACATGGGTTAAGTACGCGATACAGTGGCAGAACCTATGGTCGAAGTGCGAACAGTGCATAGAGGAAGCTCCTGCAGTGGGCATATTTGTCGGAACCCTCGATCCGCAGGCGACCATATCCTAGTTCATGATGTTTTTCAAGCTGACTACCTTTCAGAACTTGATTGACAAACTGGCCCAAATGGACCAGATGGGTCATAAGCCTTCCTTTTCAAAGACAGAACCGCAGAATGAAAAGGGTAAAGGGAAAGTGACCTTTGTCGCCAATACTCAACAACAGCGAGCAACTTAAAACCAGTTCTTCGCTAAAGCAACATGCGTCCATGCCATCCCTCGCGGAGAGACTGGGACGTCGTTACTCGTTTCCTCAGGATAAAACAAGGAGACCGTTCGAGCTGGCAGTGCGCAACAGGCTCATCAATCTGCCAGATCCAAGACGTCCGCTGCAGCCAGGCGATGCCAACAATCCTAATTACTGCCCTTACCACTGAGCAGTAAGCCATCCAATCGAAGATTGCTTCTTTTTCAAAGGCTGGATTGAGGACCAATACCAGCAGGGCAGATTCGCGCTGTCTGAGAATTGGAAAGTAAGTCCGCCACAACCACACGCTCCTAAAAAGGTGGACACACCAGAGGCATCGTGCTCTTTTATAAAAGAAGCTCCATGGGAAGCCGCTCTTTCAGCCAAGACGAAAAGAATGCTGAAGGATCTTCACACATACCCGGCGATCAGGTGGAAAAGTCCGCTAGAACCCGAGGTTATTGAAGGAATGCTGAAGCCGCGCCCAACGCCAAGAGTTGGTAGCGATAATCAAAATGCTCAGGCCCAGCCGTCAAAGTCTTCGAAGAAGAAGAAGAAGACCAAAAAGCCCGTCCAACCTGAAGACAGCAGTACAGGTCTGCAGAAATACATCGATGCACTGGAAGAATATAACCAGAAGGCACGGACCCCAATCACATTAGACGAATTCTTTAAGAATGTTCTTGAGAATGAAGACGATGTCGCGGATGAAGGAGACGATTCTTCAGAAGGGCCTGAAGACTATGTGGTGAGCTGCCATATGATCTCTCACTCGATAAATGGCAAAGAAGCTCCTGATGCAGAAAAACTGGAGGCAGATCCGGAACCGGAACTCCTAGAACCGTCAGACGAGATGATTGACATGCTGCTGAACAAAGCCGGTCAAAAGAGCAAAGCTGATCGAGAGCGTGAAATGGCCATATTTGAAAAAGCCAAATGCCGGCGACTGAACGAAAGGGTTAAAACACTCCCACCAGATCAAAGCACATCCACCGCAGACAAAAGCAGGCTTAAAAAGAGGAAACGATTCGCTAAAGCCCTGTCAATGGGGATGAAGCTGCCAGGCTCCAAAGGAAACATTCCTGGTGGGATACACTTTGACGAAACGGATGTACATCCTAGTTACTGCTTATACCATCAAAGGATTGCACATCCTACCGAAGAATGCAATGCCTTTAAAAACTGGTGGCAAGGATATGTTGCCCACCGGCAGCATTTCAAGCGGATGAAGTGCAAGATGCGTCGAGAGCAGAAGGGCATGACAAATGAGCGCAAAAGAACTACTGGCAACTGTCACATGGTTGATAGCAAGGGATCGCAAGTTCTCACCTTCGGGAGCGATTCGAATGAAGAAATAGCCCTCGGCCCTCTCTTCAAGGAATCTATCTCTGAAACAGAAGAGACGAAGACCTGCGAGTACATTCAGCTACGTAATCGTACGCTACCCGAAAAGAATCTCGGACCCGCAAACAGGGGATCGAATAGAAAAGATAAAAGGAAGGGAAATGTCCCTGAGGATATCGCCCTCGATGATCGAGTAGTCGAAGAGCTGGCAGCCAAGGACATGCCCAAGAAAAACAAGGTGGATTACAACTTTCTGGCACACCTGAGGAAAATACCCTCGTAGCTAAGCATTCTCGATGCCCTTCTTCTATCTAAAAAGGCGAAAGATTATCTGATCAAGGCACTACAAGAGCCCGAGTAGTTCCAAGCTTTCCTTGCCGAAGAGAAGATGAAGGACGAGTTAGAAGAAGTACACACGATTGATATTAGTTTCGACGATGAAAATCTCCTCCTTGGAACGTGCGAGCACAACCATCCCTTGTATGTCACCGGATACTGCCATGACATCAAGATAGGGAAAATCCTAGTTGATAACGGGTCCTCTGTCAACCTCCTAAATGTGAGGGTGTTAAAAGAAATCTGCATAAGCGTTCAACACCTCGCTCGGGATAAAATCACTATCTCCGGTTTCGAATCCCGGTCATCACGAATGCTCGGGTCTGTGATACTGACATTACGCTTTGGGCTGCTCGTCACTGACATCAAATTTCATGTCATTGACGCCAAGACTTGCTACAACGCTTTGCTCGGCAGGCCTTGGTTACACGAATACAGCATCATCCTTTCTACACAACATCAGCATATGAAGTATTTCAAGGATGGTCTTGAGTACACCGTAACGGGGGAGCTAAACCCATTCTCCATGAATGAAGTTCGCAAATACAAGGACGCAAAGTACTTTCTGCCAAACTTTGAAGACACGGAAAGATGCCATAAACCGGAGAATAAGCAAAAAGCTATCACCACTATTCCGGTCTTCACGAGCGATACCGAGGAGCAAGAAGAGATAGTCTATTCGGGGCCGCCCCAATGCAACAAGCCCAGACCGTCTACCCCTATGTTTGTCTTCGGCACCGACTCTGAAGATGAGTTCAATGCAGTATTTTCTGTTCGGCCATCAATATAAGCCTTCACTGGCAATGAGCAGAGTTTGCAAATCGTCATGGTTCCGCAAGCGCATTACAAAGAGCTCGACGCACTTGATACCTATAGTGTGCAGGAATTGCAGACGTTCTACGTCCCTTCCAGGTGAAGAGATGAAAAGGCGATCCTCTTTTATCGATCCGCGGAAACCAAAATGGAGAAAGAAATCTGGCATGGTGCCAATTCTATGCTTGACAGGCTCCAGCCCATCCGTCTGCCTAGATACTACACGGAAGGATTGAAAAGATTGTTGAGGCGCCAAGGCGTACCCTTCAAACAGATGGCTCGACAAGCTCAGTTCTATAACATGATCTGGAACGTCCCTGAAACTCATCGAAAATTGCCCAACAGGAGAATGGAAATGATCGGGCTTGGATATGTTCAATCAAAGAAATGGGAACGATTCTATGGCTGCTACGTTATACATGACTTTGATGAAGAAGGAGATACTCTGTTAGAAGACACTAACCCTAAACCAAAACAAGGTCCCGCTATGAAAGTGCTAAGTCCGTCGTTCGAAAAACAGATGGATAAGTTAATAAGGGAAGCGGGTCAAAAAGTCCGGGATGACCATAGTCGCGAAATGGCCATTTATGAGAAAGCCAGGATGCAGCGCCTCTTTCAACAGGCTACGGAGAATGACGATGTTCTTCGTCGCCACCCCGTCATATAAAAGACCCGACGCAAAAGCAAAAACAAGTTGAAGAAATGAAAAAACGTTCGACAACAGCAAAGCGGCTCCAAGAAGCCACGCGATCGAGAATTGGGCGGCCAAAATCCATCGCTGATAAAGAAGATGGGTCGAGCATATTCTTTTCCCTAAGACAAGACAAGGAAGATATTCGATCTTGTCATAAAATATCAAATGATTACATTCCCGGAGTCCAAACACCCCGATCAAGGAAACGAGGTTCATCACCCAGATTATTGCTCCTATCACCGAGCGATAGTACATCCTCTTGAAGACAGTTTCACCTTCAAAAACTGGGTTGAAGACCAATATCAACTCGGCAGGTTCGCTCTATCCAACAGTTAAATGGTAGCCCTACCGCAAAAGCATATACCAAAAGCAACCTATATGGCGAGAGTAGAGCCAGATCAATATCGGTCTTGGAAACGACCTCGTATCTGTCACGTAATAACGCTGATAGAAGAAGGAGTGCCCGAGAATACGGATGACCTCTCCTGGTGCTTCGAAAACGATGAGGATGAGGTGATCTCAGACTTTCCACCGGCGCCAAAAGAGCTGGAAGATGGGATACATACTACTGCAGATAACCTAAAAAAAATCGACTTGGGGACGGCAAACGACCCACGGCCGATGTTCGTCAGTAAGCTGCTGTCTAAAGAATAGGTGGCTACACTCAAAAACGTGCTCATACAGTATAAAGACTGTTTCGCATGGAACTACTCCGAAATTCCGGGACTAGATCTAGAAGTAGCTGTGCACAAATTGGTGATATCTCCGGACATTAAGCCAATCAAACAAGCACCGAGAAGAATGTGGCTCGAACTCGAAATGAGCATAAATGCCGAAGTCAAGAAGCTAATCGACTCCGGATTCATCCAAGAAGTTCAATACCCTGACTGGATCGCCAATATCGTCCCAGTGATGAAGAAGAATGGGACGGTGCACATCTGCGTAGATTTTCGGAACCTCAACAAAGCTTGTCCAAAAGATGACTTCCCCGTACCGGTTACTGAGCTGATGATAGACAACACGTCCACTCACAAAGTTTTCTCCTTCATGGACGGCTTATTAGGGTACAATCAAATAAATATGCATCCCGAAGACCAGAGGCATACCGCTTTCCGGACCCCTTTGGGCATATTCTGCTACAAAGTGATGCCTTTCGGTCTGAAGAACGCCGGCACTACCTATCAGAGGGCCATGACAAAGATTTTCGATGACCTCATACATGAAATCGTCGAATGCTATATCGATGACCTCGTGGTGAAGAGAAAATCACATGGAGAACATTGGGAGCATCTAAAAATCATGTTTCAACGTCTTCGGAAATACAATCTGAAGATGAACCCTCTCAAATGCGCGTCCAGAGTTTCCTCCGGCAAATTCCTAGGATTCATCGTACGACATCGGGGCATCGAAATAGACCCGTCAAAGATTAAGGCGATCATGGAAATGCCTTCGCCAAGAACTCTGAAACAACTACGGTCTCTCCAAGGGAAGCTCGCGTACATCCGACGGTTCATAGCTAATCTCTCCGGCAAATGTCGCCCCTATAGCCATCTAATGAAGAAGGGAACCCCGTTCGTCTGGGATCGTAAATGCCAAAGCACACTGGACGAAATCAAGCAATACCTGCAGAATCCTCCAGTGCTGACCGCTCCAGTCAAGGGGAAGCCTCTCATCCTATACACAACCGCCCTTGAAGGTTCTTTAGACGCACTATGGGCACAGGAAAATGATCAAGGGAAAGAGAGAGCCCTCTACTATTTGAGCCGAGTTCTCCTGGGGGTAGAAAACAATTACTCCCCTATCAAAAAATATTGCCTAGCGTTAATCTTCGCGATAATGAAGCTTCGGCATTATGTTTTAGCGCATGAGGTCCATCTCATATCAAAAGTGGATCCTCTCAAATATTTGATGTCAAAACCTATACTAACGGGACGACTCGCGAAATGGGCCCTCCTCTTGATGGAGTTCTCGATAATATATCAAACGCTTAAGTCAGTAAAAGGCTAGGCTATCGCCGACTTCCTTGCTGAGCACCCAATACCTGCCGATTTATCCCTAAATTGCGAATTGCCAGACGAGTAAGCGTTTGACACGATCAATAGGGAGAAAGGAGAGAGTGATGCCCGATGGGAACTTTACTTTGATGGGGCATCTTCCATGAGGAAGCGACAACACAACACCCCTATAATCAAATCTGGGGTAGGCCTTATCTTCGTGACTCCGCAAGGAGGGATAATGCGCTTTGCCTTTTCCCTAACAGAGCCGAGGAAAAATAATTAAGTAGAATATGAAGCTTTGATAGCAGGTCTTGAGGTCGTTGTCGACATGGGAATCGAAAACCTCCTTATATACGAAGACTTCAAGTTGGACGTTTGTCAAGTAAACGACGACTATCAAACATGCAAACCGGAGTTGGTAAAGTACGGTGAGAGAGTGCAGCAACTGCTGACCCAAATCCCCTCCTACAGGCTGGAGAGCATACCGTGCACAGAAAATAGCAAAGCTGATGCACTAGCCAAGCTAGCTAAAGAATTGGCTGATGAAAATCTCGATGACGTAAGGATCGTTGTGCAAAACCGTCGGGTTCTCGCACCGGCAGAAATATCTCCAGAGTCGTCCGAAGAAAAGGGAGCGACCAAGCAAACGACCATACAAATGAAAGACCAGGAAAAGGCTAAATATTGGAGAGAAGTCTTTATAGACTACTTCAAATCCCGTCGGACACCTGAAGATGCGTCCTCAAGATATCAGCTCATGAAAAGAGCTCTATCTTTCGCCTTCGTCAATGATACTCTGTATAAGAGATCGTTCGACTCTTTATGGCTAAGATGCCTGGGACCGGAAGAAGCAAGGAGAGTCGTCCAAGAAACTCATAACGGACTCTACGGTTCTCATCAAGCCGGGCCAAAGATGAAGCCGAAGATCAAAAGAATGGGCTAGTATTGGCCCATAATGATTCAGGACTGCCTTGAATACGCGAAGTAATGCCATTCGTGCCAGATTCATAGAGACTTCATCCACCAGCATCCAAACCCGCTACACTCAATGGTGGCGAGCTGGCCATTCAAAATGTGGGGAACCGACATAATTGGGCCCATCGAACCAGCATCATCCAGAGGAGATCGGTTCATATTAGCGACAACCGATTACTTCTCTAAGTTAGCAGAAGCAGTACCGCTAATAGAAGTGAAGACAGAGAATATCCTCCATTTCTTCAAGACACATGTCATTTATCGGTTCGGTACTCCGCGACGGATTATCTCTGATAATGGGCCAGCCTACAGAAGTCACAAAATCATCCGCTTTGCACAGCAGCATAATATAGACTGGAGATACTCTTCGGTCTATAATCTCCGAGCTAATGGTCTAGCTGAGTCTTTCAACAAGACCTTGATGAAGATCATAAAGAAGACGATGTCTCGAAAAAAGAAAGACTGGCTCAAGAGACTGCATGAAGCTCTCTGGGCATATCGGACCACGTTCAAAACGGCCACGAATACAACGCCGTATGCATTGGTATTCGACGCTGAAGCAGTACTTCCCTTGGAGATAGAGCTATCCTTTCTACGAGTGGCGGTCCATTACAAGCTAACAGATGAAGAGAATGCTCATCTTCGGTTTGAGGAGCTCGATGCCCTCGATGAAACTCGTCTTATAGCGCAGCAAAACTTGGAGGCTTACAAATCAAAGATGACGCACTCATACGAGAGATTGACTAGGCTGGGGACATTTTGCCAAGGCGAACTCGTGCTAGTGGTCAAGAGACCTATGATCATCAATCACGCTAAACGGGGGAAATTCGAGCCGAATTATGAGGGCCCGTACATCATAGACAAGGTCTACCAAGGTGGGGCTTACTTGCTCATGGATATGCATGGCGAAAGACTCTATAGGCAAATAAACGGTCGGTTCTTGAAAAAATACTACGTCTGACCGAAACGTCTGTAAACTACTATAAACCCGCAGCATCCTTAGGCTGACTCGTTAAAAAAAAGGTACTTCCACAAGCAAAACGGGTACGGATGAAAACCCGAAGGGCTCCATGAGTAAAAACAGTAGGACTACTGGCGTGTTTGTGAAAACCCAAAAGGGCGCAGACTCGTAAAAAAATTTATGCACACTTGCAAGATCCTTTCGACCCTGTAAGGAGAAAACATTTCAGAAAAATAACATATTATTTTGGGAATTTTTTTATAATTTAGTATTAATTTTTAATGAATATTTTAATATTTCGGTATAATTAAATACCGATAAATGGGAAAAATTTTGGAAAAATTATGGGAAATTCTAAAATAGGGTATTTTATGAAATTATGCCATTATTAAGTTTTTATGATGAATTATATGCTAATTTAGTGCTAATCGCAATTAAAAATCGCTAATCGGACTTTAAGCGTGTTTTGTGCACATGTCTTTTTTTCCACACTTGTTACATTTTCTTACATGTTTTGGGTGCATGGTTTGTTTTGGGTTTACTATTGCATGGAGAAGGAAATAAAAGGAAAAGAAAAGAAAAGGAAAAGTGAAAGAATGATTAGGAGAGAGAAAGAGTAGGTATGGGGTCAAACCCTTGTTGTGACCCATCCCCCCATCATTTCTTCAACCCATTTTCTCTCTCCCTCCTCTCATGTGCTGCCGCTGCCTTTCCCCTCTTCCTCCTCCATCTCCAAGCTCCAAAACACCATGGATACAACTCCAAAACCCTATTCCCTTTTCACAAAAATTGTTCACAAGCTCGAGAGGAACACATTGGACCAAGAAAGAAAGAATTTTGAGGACTTTGAGCAACTCAAGAATTTTCTTGAGTTGCCAAAGGAGGTAATTTCTGCACCATTAGAGTAGTATTTCAATTCCTTATGTATCTATACTTGTTTCATGTCGATATCGAGTGGTTTTGAGGACTTTGGAAATTCCAAGTTAGGGTTTAGGGTTTGAAATGAAATCAAAGGTGAATTGAGGTGTAATTAGGGACTACAACCCCTCTTGTGATGTTACATTGGACTAAACAAGAGCATGGGTTCTGGGATCCGTGTTGGTTCTGTAGCTTTATCCCCTATAAACTAGACCCTTGGCATATGCAATTTTGACTGATTCCACATAGGGTAGAATCTGGGGTAATTTTCTTGTGTTGGCGCATGGTTTACGACTTGTTTTAGCATGGATTTTGGTATTTAGTGATTCGTTTCTGTCGGGTGGCGTTTGAACGTCAACGGCAAAGGGTTATTGGTCGTGTTTGTATGCGAGACTATAGGTTTTTACCTATGAGAGTAGCGTGTGCCGTTTTGGTTTCCGATGTGATTTTCATATGCTTTTGCGATTGTATTATCTTGTAGGTACCCTACGTGATGTCGAGGCGTTGAAGATGAAGATGGCGACATCGGCATCGGCACACAAGAAGCAAGGTGAGTGGATCTATATCCACGGGGGAAGTCGGGTGGATGGCGTATAGCACCCCCGCAAAGTTTGATGGAAAACTGATTTATAGAATACGGTTAAGAAAACCTAGATTAGGAAACTAGGGTTATAGTAAAGGATAGTTATTGATACTATATTAGAAACTAAGTATAGTTAGAAAAGATATAATACGGCTATTATGCGATGACGGAATTCGAGGACGACGTTTGTCGATATTGCCGTTTAGGGTACTGTAGGTCTAGATAGTCGATGTAGACGCGTCATCCGAACCATACCTTTTTCTAAACCGAAGAATCGTAAGTATCTTTTAAATATGTACCTTGAGGGATATTTCGGATTTTCAAATGATACCTTTTCCGTAAAACACCGTAACCCCTATTTTCAATACTACGATTCGCTTCTTTAAAAATCTGCTTGTATAGTTCGGGTGTGTATGCTAGATTAGATACCTATACTTATAGTAGAGATGGAATGTTTATATAAACTCGGCTTGATATGAGTTATAAATGCGATGAAAAGAATATAAGACGGATATGATGATATGATGTTATGTTGGTATACGGATGCGAGTCGATCGAGATGATTTATACCCTGTCGGTCCCCTGATATGAGATTATTGTGGATGTGACCTGGGACATAGGTACATGAATACATATACATATATAGAATGTTGTGAATCATGGATGATAGGCCGTACGTGACTTCAGGCCGTACCCTCATTTGTCGTATAGGATGATAGGATCCCTATTAGCTTAATGTCGCCGTACGATGATTTTCCGTGCGTGATGAGTTTGACTTGATGATTGATCCTTACCCTTGACTTGAGGTTGTCATACGATGGATTATACCGTACGCGATATTGTTAGGCTGGGTGCCGATTGATAGATTCCCAGACTCGGTCATATTAGATACGTATACCCGTCAGCATTTGCATATGATTTACATTATGCTGTATTCATATTATTTCCATTGCATTGCTTATATCTGTGCTAGTATACTTGCACCATTATCGATGATGCGTATGTTACACGTACATAGATTTGCCGGCTCACACACTTCATCATCGATAATTGCCATGTCACTACACAGTAGGTTTGCTGCATCATGATATATACATCTATACTTGTGGATACACACATTTGTATATCCATATTGGTGCACATATACCTTGATACATCCATATTTGTGCACACATACATTGGTATATCTACACTTGCGCATATTCATATTGTACCTATATAGATAACTGATTTTATTGTAAAATTGGGAACCGTATGTTATATTTTAAAAACTGGAATCATTTTAAAAGAGCGGTTTTCCATTAATATGTCATATCACTATTACAAGTTGCATGATACACGGATATGCTTACATTTCTATTATATGTCGCATGCATCATGCTCTATGATTTTACGCATTGAGATATACTGTTTTCATGAGATTTCTGGATTTGAGAACTGTGGACATTTTGAAAGAGATTATGTGTTGTTTTAAAAAAAAACCCGGTTTCTCTTGATATGATATTTCAGTGCGTCCACCATGTGTTTTCTCGGTTCTGAGAGCGACATGTGAAACTCGATTCGAGGAGGCGGATGAGGCCGATTGCGGGTACATGGTGGACCCGGTATGGTACCTCGGGGTGAGAACGGATCGCTGTGTAGTAGACGGTGAGCCTGGCAGAGGGACTACTACCTACCGGTGATAGTATTTGGGCTCAGTGGATATCCGGAGGATACCGACCGGAGTCGAGAGATGATAGGGGCTGATCCGGACTGACGAAGCCCGATATATGAGGATTTACGTGCCGATGCTGGGCACTGTTTTCATGATGTTTTCGAGTGTCGATGCTAGGCACTCAGGTTTCATGATTTTGATGTGTCGGGAGAGACACCGTTGATATATATATCCTCATACTTTCATGCACACTCCTTTATGATATTTACGTGCATACAGATATTGATTATATAGGTGGACGAGATCCACATGCATACATACCTTGATTATGGTTGGACGAGATCCATATACATGCATTGATTATTACTGTTGGATGTTATCCGCATACATATAAGTATTGACTACCTTGTTGGCACATACAGACCCGGTCACCCTAGATATCATAATATTACCTTTATGATATAGTTGACCTAAGAGTCGTTGTTTATTCGATTTCTATCTGTTGATATTTTTCTACTTAAAAGTTGGCAACTCACCCCCGTTGTGCCACAGTTCTTGCAGGTTGACCGCTTGGATTAGTAGCGGCTTCGTTGGCACACAGTTGTATTCGGGTGTTTTGCATTGGTAGGTGGGATAATTGTATCATTCCCACTCTTGTATCTACATTTCATATTGTATTTAGTTAACTCTATCAATCAAAACTTGTAAATTGTATAAGTAATGAGACTTAGTGGGATTGTGGTTGCGAGACTTAGAGCGAGGGGTTTTCCGCTACTTGTGAGTTATATGTCTTGCTTTTTCTTTATCTTTTATGGTGAACTTCGCCGTTGGGCGTCGTATACTTTTATATATTGTCTTGCGTGGTTGTGATCCGACGTTTGGCGAAGAGCTAGCTCCCGCTTGGGGATGCCATTTTTCTTATTATGTATTGGTGGTTTTGGATCAAAATATACAAAGGAGGTGCTGCCAAAATTTTTAAAAGACGAAACATGTTTTCAAATTAGCAAATTTCACTTGCATCATTCATGTTCCTTTTCTATGCATTAAGAAAACTTGATTTCATATACCTTTATTTCAAAAACCTCACCTCCTTTATTTTTCTAATAGGTTTAGATTTCTGGGTTTCAGCTTACTTGAATTCTGTTACGCCTTTAGACATGGCGTGATTCAAGTGCTGGTCACGAGCTAAAATTTCGGGTCGTGACAAAGTTGGTATCAAAGCGCTAGGTTTAACCTTTGTTCGAGTCTATGTTTGACTATGCAGAGTCTAGGGCGGGTATGTATTTCGGAAGCTAGGCTTGACCTTACGGAACTTAGACTTGAACGGGGGGGTATTAGACCCGAACTTTCGTTTCATAGGCTGACCCTGATTGATGGAGTAGGTAGCTTGAATAGAGTGACGTGTCGTATGTATGTTCCGCGACATATTTACGATACGATACTCCACTTAAGAAACCTTAGGATGTACATATTTTTAAGACCAGTGATTCTCTTCGTATCCCTGATTATACATCCATTTGGGATCCTCGATTTTATTCGTTTCCATGTTCATACTTTCACTGATGCTGTTCCTTCTTATGATCATGTATCCATTCTGGACCCGTCGTTTCCTCTCATGTCGTTGCTCTGCTTTCTTCGATACTCAATTGAGGTTCCTTTCACCATAGTTTGAGCGCAGTTTGAGCTACTGCTAATGTTGCGGTCAGGGCGAGCTTGTCTGGTACGAGGGCCGACCATTGTGTTTTCTGGTGACATGGGAACGTCTCGAGTTAGTATTTATGTTGTGACCTCTTTTGGAGGCGAGTGCTTGGTTTTACACCGGATGATCGGGCCATTGTTAGAGCTGCCAGTTGCAAGAGGACTGTAGAAGTACAGCATACCTCAGAGATTTTGATGTTGCCTACCGTGCAGACAGGCGACCCAGCTGTTGCTGAGATGATGGGATGTCGCTTCCAGAGCTTACGAGCTAAGATCGCCGGAGCTTCCAGGCAGAAATGCGACCGATGATAGCTTGTCTACCCTGATTTGTGAGACGAAGGTGATTCGTCAGATTGATGCGCGCAGGCCCAGTTGAGTTGAAGATTTCCAGTGTGGAGAGAATCTTACTCAGACCTAGAGCAGACCGATCCAGAGATGACCGCCGATGTATCGCCTTTTCTGGAGGATTGAGGCATTGTTTGGCATGCGGGCGAAGAATATTCACATGTTGTATAGGCGAAGCAAAAAGGTTCGAACGAGTGTCAGAAACCCATTTTTCCCAAGCTTAAAGTGTTCGGAGGAACATGCAGGTAATTCTGTGGACCCTCTAGAAGAATGAAACCCTAACTCGACATGATGACCATGGAACCATTTTGAACCTTAGGGTTTGTGGCAGTTTAGTGGTGCCATCTGTAAGGCTTGGGTTTGCCCTTCTACGGTTGGTCCAGAGGTACTGTGGTATGTACCAGATATTTTTAGACTGTGCTCAGGTTTGAGCCTTCGGGAAATTTTGGGACCTTGATGACTCGATCGAAAAGTTTGACATCGTCCGTATACTATATGATGAGAGACCAGTGAGCTGACTAGCTTCGTATAGAGGACCTCACCCATATGCGTTGTGAGCTGATCGAGAACGGACGAGTATTAAGTATTCCTCCGATAGTTGGGATGAGTTCCCGAGGACGTGTTCGGCCAGATATCTTCTACCGAGTGATGAAGATACCGAGTTCGTGACTTCAAGTCCGTATAAGAGACTTCGGATTGACCATGGCCGAGAACAGTTGCAGTGCACAGATAGCATGGCGTGACGTCATGGTGGACGACGATAAAGACAAGTGGAACCAGAGGTTCGTACGAGACGCTGACGAGCTGTTGTTACTCCCCATCGAGATCAGAGACCTGATAGGCATACAGAGAGTTGGGATGCGGCCAGTTTCCGAGGAAATGTGTGCGGAACACGCAGATGTCCAGAAAACGAGAAAAGATTATGTAAGGGTACCAGCCTCCGTACAGTTCGGCATAGGCGAGATCGGAAGAGACCTGGAGCAGGATTCCTTCCAGGACACTGCTGCAATAAGATTCGCACCGGGAGCAGAAGTGTGATGTGCATTCAGAGGACAAGAGGTCGGCGCCAGTGACGTGATGCTTTATGAGTGGTCGTGAGGATCGACCAAGAAATGACCAGAGAAGTGCCAGAACGGAATCGTCCCCGTTAGCACACCTGACAGGGCCGATGAGCCGATGGATTGCGAGATTGATAATCCACAGAGAAGATAAGGACCCAGAGACAGAGGACGCCAGACGTGAGCAAGAGGCAAGTAGATATCTTGCGCTGCTAGCATTGGATGCACTGACACCTTCTTGACTGCAAAGGAGGGAATATCGATGACGGTATTTATGATTTGTGATTTTGTGATTCAATTATCACGTATCCGTCACTTTGGATTTCGGTATTTTGGGCGATTTATTCGCATGATTTGGTTTTGATGATTGATTTTCATGATATTTGTTTTCATGCACCAAGGTTGCACCTACTGAGTATTTACATTTTGCGCATAGTTATCGCACCTGATATATATTTTATACACCGTTGTGTTGATTTGCGATTTATACATGCCTATTACGTTTGATGTCGATTTTGTGCCTTGGCCACACATGTTTATGATTTTATGGATTTCATACGGATGATTTGATTTTTGCACTCAGATAGCTTATATGTGCTTGCAGTGCATTGATATGTATTTTGTGCACGCAGTTGCACACGATTTTGGTTTATACACCTTGGTGTACTCGGTGTTGCTTTTTATGCGTTTGAGTTATTGATTGTATTTCGTGCATTTGATACACCAGATATTGTTTTCGTGCACAATATGTGCACCAGATATTGTTGTCATGCACACCGTTGCAGTGGACAGATACTTTTTTGTGCACACCCGTTGCACATAGTTTTTGCTTGTGCATATAGTGGCACCCGTATTTGGATTTGATTTCCATGCGCACCAGACGCATGTGATTATTGGATACGCCTTTTGAGCCTGATTTTGCTTTTGAGCACTTGTTTTCATGTTGGGCACTATATTGTGTAGTAGCCAAACAGGACTGATCTGAGAACAGTACCTGAATATATTTTGCATGCATTGATAGTTATTGAAGGGATTTCCAAAAAGCGAGCTATAGTCTCAGTATTTACCTACGTGTCTGATATGACACGAAACGTTTAAAACAAGGAAACCCTTCTAAATTGTTTTCTAAATGGCGGAACACACATATTAAACAAAAGGTATATACGTATAGAGTTATTTTCTTACAATTGGCGTCCGCCACTGTGCAGTGTTATGCGCATTGCACATCGATTTTAAAAGATTTGGCATGCATTCCCTTCTGATATTTACATGTATAGATTTGATATTTACATGCATAGTTCTGATTTATATCATATTGGTTTTGCTTTGGATTTGGCATTCGTGTCTTTACCATGACTCCGATGATTGCGGGACGCTTGACGGAGTTTCGATTTTGAGTTATCTGCTCATTACTCATGCGCATGCATTGCGCTATGATGCGTTTTATGTATTGATGATTCCGGAGCCCCCGACGACTTGGACTTTCATTTGAAATGTTTTAGAATTTAGGGGTTTAAATTTAAATTCGGGGACCGAATTTCTTTAAGGGGGGAAGATTGTAACATTTTAGAAAAATAACATATTATTTTTGGAATTTTTTTTATAATTTAATATTAATTTTTAATGAATATTTTAATATTTCGGTATAATTAAATACCGATACAAGGGAAAAATTTGGGGAAAATTATGGGAAATTCTAAAATAGGGCATTTTATGGAATTATGTCATTTTAAAATTTTTATGATGAATTATATGCTAATTTAGTGCTAATCGCGATTAAAAATCGCTAATCGGACTTTAAGCGTGTTTTGTGCATATGTCTTTTTTTCCACACTTGTTACATTTTCTTACATGTTTTGGGTGCATGGTTTGTTTTGGGTTTACTATTGCATGGAGAAGGAAATAAAAGGAAAAGAAAAGAAAAGGAAAAGTGAAAGTATGATTAGGAGAGAGAAAGAGTAGGTATGGGGTCAAACCCTTGTTGTGAGCCATCCCCCCATCATTTCTTCAACCCATTTTCTCTCTCCCTCCTCTCATGTGCTGCTGCTGCCGCCTTTTCCCTCTTCCTCCTCCATCTCCAAGCCCTAAAACACCATGGATACAACTCCAAAACCCTATTCCCTTTTCACAAAAATTGTTCACAAGCTCGAGAGGAACACATTGGACCAAGAAAGAGAGAATTTTGAGGACTTTGAGCAACTTAAGAATTTTCTTGAGTTGCCAGAGGAGGTAATTTCTGCACCATTAGAGTAGTATTTCAATTCCTTGTGCATCTATACTTGTTTCATGTCGATATCGAGTGGTTTTGAGGACTTTGGAAATTCCAAGTTAGGGTTTAGGGTTTGAAATGAAATCAAAGGTGAATTGAGGTGTAATTAGGGACTACAACCCCTGTTGTGATGCTACATTGGACTAAACCAGAGCATGGGTTCTGGGATCCATGTTGGTTCTGTAGCTTTATCCCCTATAAACTAGACCCTTGGCATATGCAGTTTTGACTGATTCCACATAGGGTAGAATCTGGGGTAATTTTCTTGTGTTGGCGCATGGATTATGACTTGTTTTAGCATGGATTTTTGTATTTGGTGATTCGTTTCTGTCGGGTGGCATTTGAACGTCAACGACAAAGGGTTATTGGTCGTGTTTGCATGCGAGACTATAGGTTTTTACCTATGAGAGTAGCGTGTGCCGTTTTGGTTTCCGATGTGATTTTCATATGCTTTTGCGATTGTATTATCTTGTAGGTACCCTATGTGATGTCGAGACGTTGAAGATGAAGATAAAGAAGGAGATATCGGCATCGGCATACAAGAAGTAAGGTGAGTGGATCTATATCCACGGGGGAAGTCGGGTGGATGGCGTATAGCACCCCCGCAAAGTTTGATGGAAAACTGATTTATAGAATATGGTTAAGAAAACCTAGATTAGGAAACTAGGGTTATAGTAAAGGATAGTTATTGATACTATATTAGAAACTAAGTATAGTTAGAAAAGATATAATACGGCTATTATGCGATGACGGAATTCGAAGACGACGTTTGTCGATATTGCCGTTTAGGGTACTGTAGGACTAGATAGTCGATGTAGACGTGTCATCCGAACCATACCTTTTTCTAAACCGAAAAATCGTAAGTATCTTTTAAATATGTACCTTGAGGGATGTTTCGGATTTTCAAATGATACATTTTCCTTAAAACACCGTAACCCCTATTTTCAATACTACGATTCGCTTCTTTAAAAATCTGCTTGTATGATTCGGGTGTGTATGCTAGATTAGATACCTATACTTATAGTAGAGATAGAATGTTTATATAAACTCGTCTTGATATGAGTTATAAATGCGATGAAAACATTATAAGACGGATATGATGATATGATGTTATGTTGGTATACGGATGCGAGTTGATCGAGATGATTTATACCCTGTCGGCCCCCTGATATGAGATTATTGTGGATGTGACCTGGAACATAGGTACATGAATACATATATATATATAGAATGTTGTGAATCATGGATGATAGGCCGTACATGACTTCAGGCTGTACCCTCATTTGTTGTATAGGATGATAGGATCCCTATTAGCTTAATGCCGCCGTATGATGATTTTCCGTGCGTGATGAGTTTGACTTGATGATTGATCCTTACCTTTGACTTGAAGTTGTCATACGATGGATTATACCGTACGCGATATTGTTAAGCTGGGTGCCGATTGATAGATTCCCAGACTCGGTCATATTAGATACGTATACCCGTCAGCATTTGCATATGATTTACATTATGCTGTATTCATATTATTTCCATTGCATTGCTTATACCTGTGCTAGTACACTTGCACCATTATCGATGATGCGTATGTTACACGTACACAGATTTGCCGGCTCACACACTTCATCATCGATAATTGCCATGTTACTACACAGTAGGGTTGCTGCATCATGACATATGCATCTATACTTGCGGATACACACATTTGTATATCCATATTGGTGCACATATACCTTGATACATCCATATTTGTGCACACATACATTGGTACATCTACACTTGCGCATATTCATATTGTACCTATATAGATAACTGGTTTTATTGTAAAATTGGAACCATATGTTATATTTTAAAAACTGAAATCGTTTTAAAAGGGCGGTTTTCCCTTAATATGTCATAGCACTATTCCATGTTGCATGATACACGGATATGCTTACATTTCTATTATATGTCGCATGCATCATGCTCTATGATTTTACGCATTGAGATATGCTGTTTTCATAAGATTTCTGGATTTGAGAACCGTGCACATTTTGAAAGAGATTATGTGTTCTTTTAAAAAAAACCCGATTTCTCTTGATATAATATTTCAGTGCGTTCACCATGTGTTTTCTCGGTTCTGAGAGCGACATGTGAAACCCAACTCGAGGAGGCGGATGAGGCCGATTGCGGGTACATGGTGGACCCGGTATGATACCCCGGGGCAAGAACGGATAGCTGTGTAGTAGACGGTGAGCCTGGCAGAGGGACTACTACCTACCGGTGATAGTATTTGGGCTCGGCGGATATCCGGAGGATACTGACCGGAGTCGAGAGATGATAGGGGCCGATCCGGACTGATGGAGCCCGTGGGCCGATCCGGACTGACGGAGCCCGATATATGAGGATTTACGTGCCGATGCTGGGCACTGTTTTCATGATGTTTTCGAGTGTCGATGCTAGGCACTCAGGTTTCATGATTTTGATGTGTCGGGAGGGACACCGTTGATATATATATTCTCATACTTTCATACACACTCCTTTATGATATTTACGTGCATACAGACATTGATTATATGGGTGGACGAGATCCACATGCATACAATATTTGATTATGGTTGGACGAGATCCATATACATGCATTGATTATTACTGTTGGATGTTATCCGCATGCATATAGCTATTGACTACCTTGTTGGCACATACAGACCCGGTCACCCTAGATATCATAGTATTACCTTTATAATATAGTTGACCTAGGAGTCGTTGTTTATTCGATTTTTATCTATTGATATTTTTCTACTCACGAGTTGGCAACTCACCCCGTTGTGCCACAGTTCTTGCAGGCTGACCGCTTGGATCAGTAGCGGCTTCGCTGGCACATAGTTGCATTTGGGTGTTTTGCATTGGTAGGTGGGATAATTGTATCATTCCCACTCTTGTATCTACATTTCATATTGTATCTAATTAACTCCATCAATCAAAACTTGTAAATTGTATAAGTAATGAGACTTAGTGGGATTGTGGTTGCGAGACTTAGAGCGAGGGGTTTTCCGCTACTTGTGAGTTATATGTCTTGCTTTTTCTTTATCTTTTATGGTGAACTTCGCCGTTGGGCGTCGTATACTTTTATATATTGTCTTGCGTGGTTGTGATCCGCCGTTTGGCGAAGAGCTAGCTCTCGCTTGGGGATGCCATTATTCTTATTATGTATTGGTGGTTTTGGATCAAAATATACAAAAGAGGTGCTGCCAAAATTTTTGAAAGACGAAACATGTTTTCAAATTAGCAAATTTCACTTGCATCATTCATGTTCCTTTTCTATGCATTAAGAAAACTTGATTTCATATACCTTTATTTCAAAAACCTCACCTCCTTTATTTTTCTAAAAGGTTTAGATTTCTAGGTTTCAGCTTACTTGAATTCCGTTACGCCTTTAGACGTGGCGTGATTCAAGTATTGGTCACGAGCTAATATTTCGGGTCGTGACAGAGATCCTTACGACTCACAAAGGAACGACATACTTAGGGATCCCCACGATTACTAAGGAGAAATTGCACTTACAAGATCCTCACGACTTGTAAGGAGAATTCCCCTATGAGACCCGCATGGCTCTTAGGATTCTAAAGCCTTAAGCTACAGGGATCTGAACCTATTCTTAAGCCATCACAATCCATAGTTTGCCCTACAAGCGGTTCAATATTGACCCTTGTATACAATCCACGAGCGTAAATAATCATTTCCACACCAAGTTCCACCGATAACGTGAAATGTCCTCATTTGGTGAATGACGCTTGTAAGTCCTCTCGATTTACAAGGAGAAAACACTCTTGTAAGATCCTTACGGCTTATAAGAAAACATATACTTAGGAATCCTCACGATTCTTAAGGAGAAAACGCACCTACAAGATCCTCACGACTTGTAGGGAGAAATATCTTTATGAGACCCTTACGGTTCATGAAGTCCAAAGCTTTAGTTGACAGGATCTTAACCCGGTCTACTAAGCCACCTTTGTTCAAACCGACAAAGGCAAATGATGATTCACTCCTTGCAATATCCCAGTTGTAGCGGTGCTGATGCCTAAATCGGTATCAGATCCCAAGTCTCATACTCTTGGCACGAAATCGGTGAGCCATAAATGCATATGAAATAGCCAAAATGATAAGGCAACTTGCAACAAAATCAGCAAGTAAAATATATGCATACAAAAATAACCGAAATGATAGGGCAACTTGCAACAAAATCAGCAAGTAAAATATATGCATACAAAAATAGCCGAAATGATTGGGCAATTCGCAATAAAAAGCAGCGAGTAAAAAGAAAAAAATAGCCGAAATGATTGGGCACCGCGAAAAATAGACGAAAAGATTGGGCAATCGCGACTTTCGCGATACGAAAAGATGAAATGATAGAGCATCGCGGAAAGAAATAAAACAGGGAATGAAACATTTGCCCTGCAGGTAAGTCCATACTGACCCCTGTATACAATCCATGGGCATAAATGAAAAGGGAATCATATGTCCTAAACGAACTCTGTCAAAGGGAAAGTCAGATCTCAACAGCAACATCTATAGCCTAGAGATCAAAAACGGCATTCTTCCTCCAGCAGGATGCAGACGCGACATCAACAAATGGAGCCAAGGCATACCCCTAGCTCCAAATCTCAACGGTTCACAGATAACCTAGAGACTACCTCGGAGCCATGGCAGAGTCCCTAGTTCCAAGTCTCGACGGCAACATTTACAGCCTAGAGATCACCAACAGCGTTCTTCCTCCAGCAGGATGCAGACGCGACATCAACAAATGGAGCCACGGCAATGTCCCCTAGTTCCAAATCTCGACGGTTCACAGGAAACCTAGAGATCAACAGAGGCATTCCTTCTCAACTCCAGCAGGATGCAGATGCAACTTCAACAACTGACCCCAGGGTCAAAACAACGGAGCCATGGCAAAATTCCTAGTTCTAAGCCTCGACGGTTCACACGCAACCTAGAGACAACCGCGACATTCGTCTCGTTACAGTAGTTGCAATGCCAGCAAACGAAGCAAAAGAAAATCCCTAGCTTCAGGGTCTTGACGGCAACTCAAATAAAACCTGAAAGACTATCGGAGATCATCCCACACCAACGCGGAGTGGTTATGACTCATCGGGGCTCCCAAACTGAGCATAACCTCAAGTAAAAAGCGACATGGAATATCCCTAACGCTTGCTCTTTTGACGATAATACTACCTGGAAGATTGCGAGGTCATCAGACAGATTGATTCCAGCTGGAGACGACTTCACGCGGAGACGTTGGGAGTCGACAGAGACGATCGAATGTCAGAAACCTATTATTCCAAGTTTAAAGTAGTCGGAAAGACATGCAGGCAATTCTATGGTCCCTCTAGAAGAATGAAACCCTAACTCGACTTAATGACCGTGTGAAAGCCTTTGAACCTTCGGGTTTGCGGCAGTTCTGCGGCGCCATTAGTGAGGCTTGGGTTTGCCCTTCTACGGCTGGACCACCGATGCTGTGGTATGTACTCGATACTATTAAACTGTGCACAAGATGTTGAGCTCTTGGGGGATTATGAGGTTTTGACGACTCGATCAGATGGCTCGACTCAATTCAGATGCTAGGTGGTGAGATGCATTTCTTGGGAGACTCCAGATATGAGGATAGCCGTTGGAGCTTAGTCCATGCAGCCGCGACGAGATGAGTCCAAGGCAGACGACATTAGAGAAAAGTGGAATAAGAGGTTCGCACCAGATCTAGATGAGATGACGTTCCACTCCGCCGATATCAGAGAGGCGATGCGCATGCTGAGGCATGGTACTTGGACTTACCTTCCAGAAGGAGTCGCGATGAGTATGCAGTCGTTCCAGAGCAAGATGCAGATATAAGAAAGGACAATGACTTCCGGACAGTTGGCAGAGACGAGACATGGAAGAGACCGTGAGCAGGATTCCTTCCAGGACACTGCTGCAATGATACTTACACTCAGGATCAGATATGTCACGTACATTCAGAGAGCCAGAGGCCGACGCCAGTGATATGCTGCCTCACGAGTGGTCGCGATGATTGACCAAGAGATGACCAGAGGAGTGCCAGAACGGAATCGTCTCCGTTAGCACACCTGACAGGGCCGATGAGCCGATGGACCGAAAGATTGGTAATTCACAGTGAAAACTTTGACCCAGGAGTGGTCATGGTTACGCACCCCAGCAGGACAGAGTTCATGATCATCGACGAGACGTCCCACTAGTGACCGCGACAGTTGGCCGAGATTCTTAGAGGATGCGCTGGAGCGGTACTATTCCGCCATTATTGATTTTGGGTATTTTGGGCGATCTATTCGCAGGATTGATTTTGATGATTGAGTTTCATGATAATTGTTTTCATGGACCATGGTTGCACCTACTGAGTATTTACGATTTTGCACAGTGTTGCACTTGATATCGTTTTCGTTCTATAGTTCACATGTTTGTGATTTTACGGTTTAGACATTTGAGTTGATTTTGTGCATATGCACGCACACGATTTGGTTCCTGCACTCTGTATAGTTGATATATGCTTGCAGTGCAGTGATACGCCTCTCGTGCACTTAGATGCACTGGACTTCGATTTCGATGGTGATACTCGATATTTGTTTTGTGCACCTTGTGCGCCTGATTGATTTTGCGCACGTTCGGCGCTTGATATTGGATTTCATGATTTCGTGCATGATGGATGCACCTGATTTGGATTTTTAGCGCATGTTGGGCGCCTGTTACGAGATGCGATTTGGTGCACACCAGATGCGCTAATTCGAGATTTTTTTTCGTGCATGTCAGATGCACCTGATTTTGCAGTCAGGCACACATGTTGCCTACGACAGATATTTCGTGCACAACCGATGCACTTAGATGTTGTTTCTGTGCACATGTATAGCATATTCATGGATTTGATTTCCGTGCGCACCAGACGCACGTAGTATTCATGTGCATATTTTGGGATTGATTTCTTATAGAGTAGTACGTTTTTATGATATTGCTATGTGTTTTCGTACTGAGCAGGACTAGTCAGAGGACAGTACCTGAATATATTTTGCATGCATTGATGGTTATTGAAGGGATTTCCAAAAGCGAGCTATAGCCTCAGTATTTACCTACGTGTCTGATATGACACGAAATGTTTAAAACAAGAAGACCCTTCTAAATTGTTTCCAAAACGGCGGAACGTACAATTCAAACAAAAGTATATATGTATATAGTTATTTTCTTATGGTAGACGTCCGCCACTGTGCAGTGTTATACGCGTTGCACAGCGACTTAAAGAGATTTGGCATGCATTTCCTTCAGATGCTTACAGATATAGATTCGATATTTACATTTATAGTTTTGAGTTATATCATATTGGTTTTGATTTGGATTTGGCATTGATATCTTCTCCACGACTCCGATGATCGCGGGATGCTTGGAGGAGTTTTGATTTGAGTTATATATTCATTTTTCAAGCGCATGCGCTGCGCTACGACTTGTTTTATGTATTCATGATTTCGGAGCCCCGACGACTTGATGGGTTTTCTTAGATGTTTTAGTATTTGGGGGAGTTTGAATTTAAATTCGGGGACCGAATTTCTTTAAGGGGGGAAGATTGTAACGTTTTGAAAATCGTTTCGGTGGAATTTCGAAAAAACGGTAAAATAAGGGGGTTTTCTGTAAAAAGTCAAAATACAAATATCTTATTATAAAAATTAAATATACATATTCTAGCTATGTAATTGCTATTATTTGGTGTTTATTGAGCCGCTGGTGAAATTTCAAATTTTCTGAAAAAAATATTATTTTATTATTATTTTAAGCCGTCACTAATACATTTAATTAAGGAAAATTACAAATTGGAATGAGTTGAAACAAATTTTGTGCATCATAAAATATTAAATAAAAATTTATCATATGGTTTTTGGAACGAAATCATTTGCCAAAACGGTTTAGAAATTATTGAAGAAAAACGGCTTTTTTTTGGCGTAAATGGATGTTTGGGGTATTGTATTTATCATTTTTCATCACCCCACACCCGTACCCACACTCACAAACCCCCATTTTCCCTCCCCCTTGGCTGAATTCAGCAGCCCCACCCATTTTCCCCACTTGAATTTCTATGTTAAGATGAAAAGAAATGAGAAGAAAGGGTATATAGATATAAGTATTGGTTGGGTTGACTTGGACTCCCTTTGACTTGGACCTCTCTACCCACTCTCACTCCCACACCCACACCCCCTCACCCCTCTCATTTTCGGCCAGAACTCAAGAGCAGCCCCTCTTCATTCTTCTCCTCTCTTTTCATCATCAAAAGTCTTCAAAAATCCATCAAATTTCCATCAAAATTAAACTAAAACTCAAATCTAACTCCTACCCATTTTTCATTTGCTATTCTTGCATGGATCTAGGGAGCAAGTTGGCACTTTAGAGGCTTGATTTTCATAATTGATCTCTTGATCATGAGGTATAATTCTAACCTTTTCTTAAATTGTGTTAATTGTTTCATGTTAGCTTAATTAGGTTTTTTAATTAGTTCTAGGTGCTTGAATTAAAATTCAAGAGAAGGGTTTTGAATTAATGACTAGGGTTTGTGATCAAGTAAGGTTTTTATCATTTGCTTATGGTTGTAATGAGGAGATTAGCATGTAGTTGTATGCAAAATCTAAGTTAGTTGCTATTTGCTAATTTGTTAATTTAAAATTGTGATAACTTTGCTAATTGCTAACTAGGTTTTATAATTTGTCTAATAATTAGGTTTAAAAACCTAATTAGGGTATTCATAGCATTATTAACATTTTAAAGTGTAGTTTAATACTTTGGTTCATGAAAATCCAAGCTAGATCGTAGGTTGTGCATTTTTGCTATTAAATTGTTAAAATTGGTAAATATTGCAAACTAGGTTTTTAGGTTTAATTCAAACTGAGAGATTAAAAATATGGTTAGGGTTTCATCATATCTTAAATATTATATTGAGTGGTTTAATACTTTAGTTCATGAAAAACCAAGCTTAATTGATGAATTGTGAATTTTGCTTTAAAATGTGTTAAAAAATTGATATTTTTGCAAACTAGGATTTTGGAAATTATGCAAATTTATGTGATTAAATTATGGAAATGGTTTTATTGACTTATTTAAGATATATAATAAATATATTGGCCGCTACATTCATTTAAACATCGAGTTTTGTACTAAAACGGGTAATTTTGCTTGCTAGTTTTTCGGAAAAACGGCTTTTAGAGTGAATTTGGGGTTTTCGTGAGTTTTAACCTATTTTATATTAAAATTAGTGTTCGTGAATGTGCAAATGAGTGTGATTGGATTTTCTCGATGGTTTGACGTTCGTACATCGACATCGAGGGTTGGTTTGACTATTCTTGCATGTGTAGGCGATAGGTTTTGACCTATGCATGATATGCATGCCGATTTAGTTTTCGTATGCCGTTTCGATTTTGAATTGGGTTTTTAATGCGATACGGTGCGTTATGATATGTAGGTACCCCATGTGGACTTCGAGACGACAAGCAAGCGCGTGGCGACGTCGGCACCGGCGAGCGAGGACCAGGTGAGTAGATTTATATCTACGGGGAGAAGTCGGGTGGATGGCGTATAGCACCCCCGCAGTCCGTAATTAGTACTATGTAGTATATTTTTATGTGTGATAGTTAGTGTGTTATGGTTAGTTAGGGGTAGAAATAACTAGCGTAGTTCCTAGTTGCGAACCATAGGATAGATTTGCACCCACACGCATACACTTGTATGTTTCTTATACTTGCACGGTGTTTGATGATATGGGATGACTTTGGAGTTGAGTCGATGATGTGGGCTTTGTGCCGCGAGATCGGTGATTTGATATGATTCGTATTTGGAATACGAAATGTGATTCTTGCGGGTTCGGGATGTGTGTTTACCCCCGCATTCATACTTTGAAGATGATATCAGTTGTACTAGACTTAGATCAGTACCCCAGATTATGATATGATAAGTGATATCTGAAATGTGATGAGATAGTGTGATATTGAACCGTACCCAGCTTTTGGGATGCCGTACGACGATTTACCGTACGAGCCTATATTGATGATAGATCCGCGCTCATGACTCGAGGATGTCAGATGATATACTGTATCGTACGCGATACTATTGAGGCGGGATCACCGACTTATATATATTTATATATCGACTCAGATGTTAGGCGGTTCCCTTACCTGTAGTTCAGCTTGTTAGTTCGGCCGTATAGTTTAGTGTAGTTGTTAGAGTAGATTAGACTTCTTACCTATTTCAAAAACTAACGAATCGTGGGCATTTTTAAAGACAGCTCAAGGGAATCTACGGACATTTCAAAAACGACGTATCTTTTCATAAAAACACCGTAGCCCTATTTTCAAAACCCCATGATTCGTGTTATTTCAAAAGGCACCATTTGTAGGACTTATATTAGATTAATGCAGATTAGTTTTGGTTACGTCTAGTTTCAGCTCCCACTTTTTTGTGGTTCGCTTTGCAGCGCATTCTTATATTATGTTTCATACTCCATTTTAATATCATGCTGATAGGACGCCAGCACCATTACCGATGATGCGTATGTACCACGTACACTTACTTGCCGGCTCACACACATCTTCATCGGTAATTGCCATGTCACGTACACCTTAGAAAATATATTATTGCTTGACATAGCCTATTTGCGAATAGTTTAGACATTGTAGTTATTACCTGCTACTTCATGCATACTGTTATTCATTGTTATGCCGCATTCATGGATTCTCATGCATATATTCACTATTTTGCATGCTATTGAGGTTTGGATTTGGATTTCTATGAGATTTTCTGGATTTGGAGGAAAACCGCAAAAACACAAATAAACATATTCTCTCTTTTAAAATAAAAAGTGCGGTTTTTCCCATGATGTATGAGTCGTCCACCATGAGTTTGCTGATGGATTTGGAAACCCGATTCGAGGAGACGGATGAACCGTTTCGGGTACATGGTGGACCCGGTGCGGTACCCCGGGGCAAGAGGAATGTGGTGATGACGTTGAGCCTGGCAGGGGAGTACTACCTACCGGTGATTTTACCCGACGCGTCGGATATCCGGAGGATACCGTCGTGGTCTTGAGATTTATGGTAGGGGCCGGTCCGGATTGACGGCGCCCTAGATATTGAGATTGAGACATTGATATTTCGAGACAGTGAGATTTATGTTTTGTGTCGATGCTAGACACTATTGATGCTGATTTCATTTATGATACCTCAGTTTAAAAATACGAAGGAAATCTCACCAAATTATGAAAACAGTTTCTTCATTTACATGTATTCTGTTTCATGCATTCATACCTCATTCATAGGATATATTGCTACTTGAGGCACTGACACGGGCACATGAGTTTACACTCGGGTTAGATATTTCCCCAAGCCTTGTTATAGGCTGCTTGTTATATACTTATTTTGAGGATATATTATGATCATTGACCTAGGATTGCGTTATTTATGCGATTTCTGTGCGTAGATGTTTTTCTATTCACGAGTTGGCAACTCACCCCCGTTGTGCCCCAGTTTCTTGCAGATCTGCCGTACAGGTTTCATTACGGCTTGCGGGCTCAGTTTCATTCGGGTGATTTGCTAGTAGGTGGGTTTACTTGTATCATACCCCCATTATATACTTTGTATATCATTATTCTGTTGTATCTAGAAGTTCCATCAACCAAACATGTATTTTGAGATAGAGACCAGTGTTGTTTATTCTTTCGACCTTAGAGTCGCTCATTATATTTCTGGTGGTTTTGAGTTTCCTTTTGAGTTTTGATCCTCGCCGTTGGCGTTGTATATTTTATTGCTTGTGTGGTTGTGACCGTCGTTTGACGAAGAGCTAGCTCCCGCTTGGGGATGCCTTTTTTCTGGATTTCGTATACTATTCATGTTGTATCCCGTTTGGGGGCCAGTATTTACAAAGGAGACTCTGCCGAAATTTTCAGTAAATTTTTGATGTTTTAAAAACCGCATAATTCGGCTTATGCTATTGAAATTACTTGCTTTAAGTTGTTTTTCCTGCACTCTACTATTTTCTTGGTTTGGATTTCTGGGTTTTCGGTTTACTTAGATTACGTACGCCTCGAGACGTTCGTAGTTTAAGTGCCGGTCATGTTCCGTACTTTCGGGTCGTGACAAAATTGGTATCAGAGCGTTAGGTTTTACCTACGGAGCGTAG
The DNA here is from genome assembly GCA_030015575.1 of Agapanthus africanus. Taxonomy (NCBI): domain Eukaryota; kingdom Viridiplantae; phylum Streptophyta; class Magnoliopsida; order Asparagales; family Amaryllidaceae; genus Agapanthus; species Agapanthus africanus. The sequence continues at coordinate 105,471,735 of CM057338.1, read as the reverse complement.
GATGACCCTTGGTTGATGGAATAGGTGACTAAAGTAGAGTGACGTACCGTTGATATGTTCCGCGGCATATTTACGACACGCCACTCCACTTATGAAGCCTTAGGATGTACATTTCCTTGTTCAGTATTATATTCCTTCCTGATCTAGCCTCATCGGTACCAGTTTGGTTTTGCTGCTACGGTTACGGCAGGGAGAGCTACGGCTAGAGTTGTGGTCAGCATGAGCTCGTTATGAACGAGGACTGACCATGGCATGATTCCGGCGACACACGATTGCATAGATGTGTCTTTTTACTGTGTTTCCGCGCCATGAGCGTTTGGCGGATCGCCTTTATGAGACTTCTCGGACGTGCCGATCAGTATCAGAGGATTGAGCCAATGATAGAGGCCAGCCAGATCTTGATGACCGTTGGTGTGTTGCTTATTCATGATGATTGAGGCACGGTTCAGCGTGCAGACGAGTGAGCCCGTTATTGCTGCGAACGACGAGATATCGCCCCAGATGTTGGAGCTATTGCAGTACGAGTTGTACTAAGAGATGATTGAAGGTCGCTAGTCACCGAGGATGAATGACTAAGACATGTGGTTCGTTCGCTACCCCGATGCGAGGTCATCAGACAGATTGATTCCAGCTGGAGACGACTTCACGCGGAGACGTTGGGAGTCGACAGAGACGATCGAATGTCAGAAACCTATTATTCCAAGTTTAAAGTAGTCGGAAAGACATGCAGGCAATTCTATGGTCCCTCTAGAAGAATGAAACCCTAACTCGACTTAATGACCGTGTGAAAGCCTTTGAACCTTCGGGTTTGCGGCAGTTCTGCGGCGCCATTAGTGAGGCTTGGGTTTGCCCTTCTACGGCTGGACCACCGATGCTGTGGTATGTACTCGATACTATTAAACTGTGCACAAGATGTTGAGCTCTTGGGGGATTATGAGGTTTTGACGACTCGATCAGATGGCTCGACTCAATTCAGATGCTAGGTGGTGAGATGCATTTCTTGGGAGACTCCAGATATGAGGATAGCCGTTGGAGCTTAGTCCATGCAGCCGCGACGAGACGAGTCCAAGGCAGACGACATTAGAGAAAAGTGGAATAAGAGGTTCGTACCAGATCTAGATGAGATGACGTTCCACTCCGCCGATATCAGAGAGGCGATGCGCATGCTGAGGCATGGTACTTGGACTTACCTTCCAGAAGGAGTCGCGATGAGTATGCAGTCATTCCAGAGCAAGATGCAGATATAAGAAAGGACAATGACTTCCGGACAGTTGGCAGAGACGAGACATGGAAGAGACCGTGAGCAGGATTCCTTCCAGGACACTGCTGCAATGATACTTACACTCAGGATCAGATATGTCACGTACATTCAGAGAGCCAGAGGCCGACGCCAGTGATATGCTGCCTCACGAGTGGTCGCGATGATTGACCAAGAGATGACCAGAGGAGTGCCAGAACGGAATCGTCCCCGTTAGCACACCTGACAGGGCCGATGAGCCGATGGACCGAAAGATTGGTAATTCACAGTGAAAACTTTGACCCAGGAGTGGTCATGGTTACGCACCCCAGCAGGACAGAGTTCATGATCATCGACGAGACGTCCCACTAGTGACCGCGACAGTTGGCCGAGATTCTTAGAGGATGCGCTGGAGCGGTACTATTCCGCCATTATTGATTTTGGGTATTTTGGGCGATCTATTCGCAGGATTGATTTTGATGATTGAGTTTCATGATAATTGTTTTCATGGACCATGGTTGCACCTACTGAGTATTTACGATTTTGCACAGTGTTGCACTTGATATCGTTTTCGTTCTATAGTTCACATGTTTGTGATTTTACGGTTTAGACATTTGAGTTGATTTTGTGCATATGCACGCACACGATTTGGTTCCTGCACTCTGTATAGTTGATATATGCTTGCAGTGCAGTGATACGCCTCTCGTGCACTTAGATGCACTGGACTTCGATTTCGATGGTGATACTCGATATTTGTTTTGTGCACCTTGTGTGCCTGATTGATTTTGCGCACGTTCGGCGCTTGATATTGGATTTCATGATTTCGTGCATGATGGATGCACCTGATTTGGATTTTTAGCGCATGTTGGGCGCCTGTTACGAGATGCGATTTGGTGCACACCAGATGCGCTAATTCGAGATTTTTTTTCGTGCATGTCAGATGCACCTGATTTTGCAGTCAGGCACACATGTTGCCTACGACAGATATTTCGTGCACAACCGATGCACTTAGATGTTGTTTCTGTGCACATGTATAGCATATTCATGGATTTGATTTGCGTGCGCACCAGACGCACGTATTATTCATGTGCATATTTTGGGATTGATTTCTTATAGAGTAGTACGTTTTTATGATATTGCTATGTGTTTTCGTACTGAGCAGGACTAGTCAGAGGACAGTACCTGAATATATTTTGCATGCATTGATGGTTATTGAAGGGATTTCCAAAAGCGAGCTATAGCCTCAGTATTTATCTACGTGTCTGATATGAGACGAAATGTTTAAAACAAGAAGACCCTTCTAAATTGTTTCCAAAACGGCGGAACGTACAATTCAAACAAAAGTATATATGTATATAGTTATTTTCTTATGGTAGACGTCCGCCACTGTGCAGTGTTATACGCGTTGCACAGCGACTTAAAGAGATTTGGCATGCATTTCCTTCAGATGCTTACAGATATAGATTCGATATTTACATTTATAGTTTTGAGTTATATCATATTGGTTTTGATTTGGATTTGGCATTGATATCTTCTCCACGACTCCGATGATCGGGGATGCTTGGAGGAGTTTTGATTTGAGTTATATATTCATTTTTCAAGCGCATGCGCTGCGCTACGACTTGTTTTATGTATTCATGATTTCGGAGCCCCGACGACTTGATGGGTTTTCTTAGATGTTTTAGTATTTGGGGGAGTTTGAATTTAAATTCGGGGACCGAATTTCTTTAAGGGGGGAAGATTGTAACGTTTTGAAAATCGTTTCGGTTGAATTTCGAAAAAACGGTAAAATAAGGGGGTTTTCTGTAAAAAGTCAAAATACAAATATCTTATTATAAAAATTAAATATACATATTCTAGCTATGTAATTGCTATTATTTGGTGTTTATTGAGCCGCTGGTGAAATTTCAAATTTTCTGAAAAAAATATTATTTTATTATTATTTTAAGCCGTCACTAATACATTTAATTAAGGAAAATTACAAATTGGAATGAGTTGAAACAAATTTTGTGCATCATAAAATATTAAATAAAAATTTATCATGTGGTTTTTGGAACGAAATCATTTGCCAAAACGGTTTAGAAATTATTGAAGAAAAACGGCTTTTTTTTGGCGTAAATGGATGTTTGGGGTATTGTATTTATCATTTTTCATCACCCCACACCCGTACCCACACTCACAAACCCCCATTTTCCCTCCCCCTTGGCTGAATTCAGCAGCCCCACCCATTTTCCCCACTTGAATTTCTATGTTAAGATGAAAAGAAATGAGAAGAAAGGGTATATAGATATAAGTATTGGTTGGGTTGACTTGGACTCCCTTTGACTTGGACCTCTCTACCCACTCTCACTCCCACACCCACACCCCCTCACCCCTCTCATTTTCGGCCAGAACTCAAGAGCAGCCCCTCTTCATTCTTCTCCTCTCTTTTCATCATCAAAAGTCTTCAAAAATCCATCAAATTTCCATCAAAATTAAACTAAAACTCAAATCTAACTCCTACCCATTTTTCATTTGCTATTCTTGCATGGATCTAGGGAGCAAGTTGGCACTTTAGAGGCTTGATTTTCATAATTGATCTCTTGATCATGAGGTATAATTCTAACCTTTTCTTAAATTGTGTTAATTGTTTCATGTTAGCTTAATTAGGTTTTTTAATTAGTTCTAGGTGCTTGAATTAAAATTCAAGAGAAGGGTTTTGAATTAATGACTAGGGTTTGTGATCAAGTAAGGTTTTTATCATTTGCTTATGGTTGTAATGAGGAGATTAGCATGTAGTTGTATGCAAAATCTAAGTTAGTTGCTATTTGCTAATTTGTTAATTTAAAATTGTGATAACTTTGCTAATTGCTAACTAGGTTTTATAATTTGTCTAATAATTAGGTTTAAAAACCTAATTAGGGTATTCATAGCATTATTAACATTTTAAAGTGTAGTTTAATACTTTGGTTCATGAAAATCCAAGCTAGATCGTAGGTTGTGCATTTTTGCTATTAAATTGTTAAAATTGGTAAATATTGCAAACTAGGTTTTTAGGTTTAATTCAAACTGAGAGATTAAAAATATGGTTAGGGTTTCATCATATCTTAAATATTATATTGAGTGGTTTAATACTTTAGTTCATGAAAAACCAAGCTTAATTGATGAATTGTGAATTTTGCTTTAAAATGTGTTAAAAAATTGATATTTTTGCAAACTAGGATTTTGGAAATTATGCAAATTTATGTGATTAAATTATGGAAATGGTTTTATTGACTTATTTAAGATATATAATAAATATATTGGCCGCTACATTCATTTAAACATCGAGTTTTGTACTAAAACGGGTAATTTTGCTTGCTAGTTTTTCGGAAAAACGGCTTTTAGAGTGAATTTGGGGTTTTCGTGAGTTTTAACCTATTTTATATTAAAATTAGTGTTCGTGAATGTGCAAATGAGTGTGATTGGATTTTCTCGATGGTTTGACGTTCGTACATCGACATCGAGGGTTGGTTTGACTATTCTTGCATGTGTAGGCGATAGGTTTTGACCTATGCATGATATGCATGCCGATTTAGTTTTCGTATGCCGTTTCGATTTTGAATTGGGTTTTTAATGCGATACGGTGCGTTATGATATGTAGGTACCCCATGTGGACTTCGAGACGACAAGCAAGCGCGTGGCGACGTCGGCACCGGCGAGCGAGGACCAGGTGAGTAGATTTATATCTACGGGGAGAAGTCGGGTGGATGGCGTATAGCACCCCCGCAGTCCGTAATTAGTACTATGTAGTATATTTTTATGTGTGATAGTTAGTGTGTTATGGTTAGTTAGGGGTAGAAATAACTAGCGTAGTTCCTAGTTGCGAACCATAGGATAGATTTGCACCCACACGCATACACTTGTATGTTTCTTATACTTGCACGGTGTTTGATGATATGGGATGACTTTGGAGTTGAGTCGATGATGTGGGCTTTGTGCCGCGAGATCGGTGATTTGATATGATTCGTATTTGGAATACGAAATGTGATTCTTGCGGGTTCGGGATGTGTGTTTACCCCCGCATTCATACTTTGAAGATGATATCAGTTGTACTAGACTTAGATCAGTACCCCAGATTATGATATGATAAGTGATATCTGAAATGTGATGAGATAGTGTGATATTGAACCGTACCCAGCTTTTGGGATGCCGTACGACGATTTACCGTACGAGCCTATATTGATGATAGATCCGCGCTCATGACTCGAGGATGTCAGATGATATACTGTATCGTACGCGATACTATTGAGGCGGGATCACCGACTTATATATATTTATATATCGACTCAGATGTTAGGCGGTTCCCTTACCTGTAGTTCAGCTTGTTAGTTCGGCCGTATAGTTTAGTGTAGTTGTTAGAGTAGATTAGACTTCTTACCTATTTCAAAAACTAACGAATCGTGGGCATTTTTAAAGACAGCTCAAGGGAATCTACGGACATTTCAAAAACGACGTATCTTTTCATAAAAACACCGTAGCCCTATTTTCAAAACCCCATGATTCGTGTTATTTCAAAAGGCACCATTTGTAGGACTTATATTAGATTAATGCAGATTAGTTTTGGTTACGTCTAGTTTCAGCTCCCACTTTTTTGTGGTTCGCTTTGCAGCGCATTCTTATATTATGTTTCATACTCCATTTTAATATCATGCTGATAGGACGCCAGCACCATTACCGATGATGCGTATGTACCACGTACACTTACTTGCCGGCTCACACACATCTTCATCGGTAATTGCCATGTCACGTACACCTTAGAAAATATATTATTGCTTGACATAGCCTATTTGCGAATAGTTTAGACATTGTAGTTATTACCTGCTACTTCATGCATACTGTTATTCATTGTTATGCCGCATTCATGGATTCTCATGCATATATTCACTATTTTGCATGCTATTGAGGTTTGGATTTGGATTTCTATGAGATTTTCTGGATTTGGAGGAAAACCGCAAAAACACAAATAAACATATTCTCTCTTTTAAAATAAAAAATGCGGTTTTTCCCATGATGTATGAGTCGTCCACCATGAGTTTGCTGATGGATTTGGAAACCCGATTCGAGGAGACGGATGAACCGTTTCGGGTACATGGTGGACCCGGTGCGGTACCCCGGGGCAAGAGGAATGTGGTGATGACGTTGAGCCTGGCAGGGGAGTACTACCTACCGGTGATTTTACCCGACGCGTCGGATATCCGGAGGATACCGTCGTGGTCTTGAGATTTATGGTAGGGGCCGGTCCGGATTGACGGCGCCCTAGATATTGAGATTGAGACATTGATATTTCGAGACAGTGAGATTTATGTTTTGTGTCGATGCTAGACACTATTGATGCTGATTTCATTTATGATACCTCAGTTTAAAAATACGAAGGAAATCTCACCAAATTATGAAAACAGTTTCTTCATTTACATGTATTCTGTTTCATGCATTCATACCTCATTCATAGGATATATTGCTACTTGAGGCACTGACACGGGCACATGAGTTTACACTCGGGTTAGATATTTCCCCAAGCCTTGTTATAGGCTGCTTGTTATATACTTATTTTGAGGATATATTATGATCATTGACCTAGGATTGCGTTATTTATGCGATTTCTGTGCGTAGATGTTTTTCTATTCACGAGTTGGCAACTCACCCCCGTTGTGCCCCAGTTTCTTGCAGATCTGCCGTACAGGTTTCATTACGGCTTGCGGGCTCAGTTTCATTCGGGTGATTTGCTAGTAGGTGGGTTTACTTGTATCATACCCCCATTATATACTTTGTATATCATTATTCTGTTGTATCTAGAAGTTCCATCAACCAAACATGTATTTTGAGATAGAGACCAGTGTTGTTTATTCTTTCGACCTTAGAGTCGCTCATTATATTTCTGGTGGTTTTGAGTTTCCTTTTGAGTTTTGATCCTCGCCGTTGGCGTTGTATATTTTATTGCTTGTGTGGTTGTGACCGTCGTTTGACGAAGAGCTAGCTCCCGCTTGGGGATGCCTTTTTCTGGATTTCGTATACTATTCATGTTGTATCCCGTTTGGGGGCCAGTATTTACAAAGGAGACTCTGCCGAAATTTTCAGTAAATTTTTGATGTTTTAAAAACCGCATAATTCGGTTTATGCTATTGAAATTACTTGCTTTAAGTTGTTTTTCCTGCACTCTACTATTTTCTTGGTTTGGATTTCTGGGTTTTCGGTTTACTTAGATTACGTACGCCTCGAGACGTTCGTAGTTTAAGTGCCGGTCATGTTCCGTACTTTCGGGTCGTGACACCCGTGATAAAGATGCGATAGTCCCATGATGCCGACGACCAACTTTGCCCCTTCAGCTATACGATGGGCGGGATAGAAGACGGAAGCTCTCATGAAGCGTCGGTGTGACGGTATCACAAACCAGCTGAGCCAAAGGCTGATAAAACCGACAAATAAGGTCTCTTCATCTATGTCAGGAGCCGCAATCGAACCAAAAGGAACAACTGACAAGATCGGGATGTAAAACTGTGGTAGATCTTCTGCTTTAACCGGCAGCCTATCCAAACCAAACCCAAAGGGTCATCGATACTCGCAAACTTCGGGGCCTCCTTGGATAAATATCTCCCCGAATGAATCTGACGATAAAGCTCTCGAAAGTGACACCCTGCCCTTCTGACTTCGCAAACAATCTGTCGAAAATACCTATGGCCTTAATCAGACTAGGGTACTTATGACGGATGGCGGTTTCGGCTGTCAGACCATCAAGCACTGCCGGTATGGTGGAGAAAACATATTCATCAGGAGGCAGCAGTTCCTCGTAATGCTCCCCCGTAATGGGCAGTCCTGAAATCTCACGGAATTCATCCAATGAGATAGACACCTCTCGATCCCCTAGCAGGAAGGTGTTGGTGGGCAGATTCCACTGGTTTAAGAAGGCTTTGATCCACCAGACGAGAGGAGTATGGTAATGAAAGAGCGATGCATATACTGCCTTATATAGTCCGACCTTCTGCAGCCTTGCACTGTGGGTAGAAAGAATATAACGATCCCAAATAAGGTAGCCCACGGGGTGCCGGGGGGTGATACCCACTTTATAGACTTGCCCCTGAGGTCGAGCTTCACTTTGGCAAATCCGACGCCCCAAGATATCTATAGCAGGTAGGGGCTGGTTAGGTATCCCAAAAGTAAAGGGCTCCAGCTGGCCCGAAAGAGTCTAATTGGTCACTTCCACTGCATAAGCAGTCTGTGGGCGTTCCATCGGCAGTATAGAGCGAAGAGGTTCCACCGGCTCCCCGCAAATAAAACTTCGGCGACCCCGGATGATATGACCATACCAAGTGCCTCATAAGAGCAGATTTGTTCGATCTTTATCATGAGCTCTGATCATCGCCATTGCCTCCTCATCTGACGGCGATTGTGGAAAAGCAGTGTCTGAGCGGGTGTAAGGGAAATAAGGAAGAGAAGCCATTGTGCCTGAAATAAGGAAAAGATGAAGCTATTAATAAAACCCATGCGCGCGCGCGCGCTCACACACACACATATATATATAATAATAATAATAATAAAACAGGATGTTTGTTTTGTGGGGCCACTGCCTACGAAACACATAAACCCCACAAAATTAATATGGCAGCTCACTAATGATGAGATAGAGCAATCATTGTGAGAATCAAAAAAAAAGATCCTCGTTAAACAGACATTGGAATTCAAACAACTCTTGGAAAAACAACCTCTGATAAGACACCTAACAAAATTAAAAATCTGCATGAATGAGGGGAAAACACCATGAAAAGATTATCAAGAACACCAAGGAATAAAATTCCCAAGGAGTTCTCCTGATCTTTCAGAGCTAAGCTCTTCGCCTTAGGAATTAAATTCCCTTTACATGATGGAATTAAATTCCAGAAACTCACAAAAGGAAAGCTTATATGAGAAACAAAATCGCATGAATCCCTAAAAAATAGAGGTGAATGTTCGAGATATGGAGGTTTACTAATCAAAGATCACATCTTTAGATCCGTAAGAGAATGGGTCTTTAAAGAGAGCAAAGCTCTCATGGTGGATTTAAAATCCAGAATTTTTTGTTCAGAAAGAAAGTTTTTTTTATAAGCAGAGAGTCCTTACCTAAAAAAAAAGGTTTCTTTTTGACAGAGTTAAACTCTGGAATTACAATAGCAGAGAACTAAGCACTGGGAAGGAGAATTAAATTCTCGAAGAGGATGAAGAAGGAAGAAGATGAGCGAAACAGTGGCTGCCTCAAGAATGAGACCTCTGCATTTATAAGACATGATAGGAAACGGTTCATCTTTCCCATTCCCTAGGCAGATCCAACGGCCATAAAGGTGACAACATTCCACTCACGTGCAAACACGTGAGAACAACGCTGTGGGGGTATTTGTTCCCTCATGGGAACTGAATAAAACATATGAATAAAGTAACGAGGAAGGCCCCCAAGTGGAGCATCACGTGCCCACACATGATCGGGCCTCACGTGCAGACACGTGACATTTTATAGGCAAAGTCAATAGGCGCTGAATGAAATAAACAATTGGAGATGCTTAATTGGTGAGGTCACGTGCCAACACGTGATAGGCTCCTGAGCCCTCTGACTAATAGAATTAAACTCTAATTAAGAAGCTTTATGCTTAATTGGTGAGGTTACGTGCAAACACGTGATGGGCTCCTAAGCCCTCTGAACAAATAGAATTAAATTCTAATTAAAATGAATCAAAAACCTTAATTGGAAAAATATTTCCCTAGATCTTTCCAAACAAGAAAGATTGCGCTCTGTAAAACAGAACTCCGTTGGATTAACAATCCAATGGTGATTAAAAGATCACCAATTACAGAAAAATTCTGTACAGGGAAATATCTTCCTAATCTTGTTAAGAACAACAAACAAGATATCTTCTGTAAAAAAGAAGTCTTTGGATTAAAAATCCAATGGTGAATAAAATTCACCGAGTGATCTAAAAGATCATGTTGGTTATAAAATCAATCAAAATCTCTCAATGAGAGATTGGCTGAACAAATTGATTCTTTTCTTTCTCCTAAAAATAGGAGCCAAGAAAAAAAAGGAGGAGAGACAGAAGGAAGGAGATAGAAGAACCCCCTTGAAAGCTAAAAAAAGATAGAAAAGTGAATTTAATTCTCCAGAGAGAAGAAGGTCTCTTTAAAGAAGAAAGAAACTTTAGGTAAGAGAAGGAAAGAGATCACCCCATAAGCTCCCACAAAACAAAAGAGAATTTAATTCTCAAACCAAGAGTTTAACTCTTCTGAAAAGAACTTAGTTCTTCCTCTAGTTGAGATCTGCAGAAGCAGGTCTCCCCACAAGTTGAGAATTTAATTCTCATTGGGGAGATTCTGTTATGTACATTCAAACCCAGGAGAAAGAAATAAATTCAAAGAATTTAATTTTTATCAGAACATATAGGAATTTAATTCATCTAATAAAATTAGGGTTTAACCCTATATAAGAATTTAATTCTTATAAAACAAAAGGGGCTCGAACGTCTCAAAACTCAAGATCTCCATGGATGTAAAGAAAAGATTAGTGCTTGAACAAAAAGAGAACAGACTGAGATCGGCTCACGCGATCCCACATGACCCCCTAAGCAGTGCTTAGCTTTCATAAATCAGAAAGGGAATAGATCAAAGGCAATAGCGCCAAATTTCGAGCGCCTCACGTGACCCCACAAGAGCGCCTCAAATCCTTAGTGTTTAACACTACTTCAAGCGCCTCACGTGACCCCACGTGAGCACCTCAAATCCTTAGTGTTTAACACTACTTCAAGCGCCTCACGTGACCCCACGTGAGCGCCTCAAATTCTTAGTGTTTAACACCACTTCAAGTACCTCACGTGACCTCACATGAGGGCCTTAGACTCTCAGCGTTTAATGCTACTTCAAGCGCCTCACGTGACTCCACATGAGCGCTCCAGATCTTCAGTATTTAAACAATACTTTAAGACCTCACGTGGGAGCACGTGAGTGCCGAACATATGCTAGTGTTTTAGGCCAACCTTAGCCCAAGTTAGCTAAGTCTCCCAAAGCCAAAACTCTTTTTCAACCGAGCCTCAATTATATTCAGGTCTTTCAAAATTGATCTCAGATTGCATTCAAAGTAATGTTATCCCATTCCTTCTCAATCTAACATTTGGTTCAAGGGTACATCTCTCCATACCTTTGATACATGTCGTTGTAATTATTCAACGTCTTCAGAGAAGTAGCATGTCCCGACAACCAACAACTTTTTTGGTACATTTCCAAACCCATGGATACACCCCATTAGACCGTAACGTCTTTAAACTAACTACGGACCGCAACGTCCCTAAACTAAACTCTATGGACTATGAGGTCCTTAAGCTCATGGACTATAATGTCCTTAAACTTATGGACCGCAACGTCCCTAAACTAAACCCTACAGACTATGATGTCTCTAAACTAGACTATGATGTCTCTAAACTACGGACTATGATGTCCTTAAACTTATGGACCGTAACATCCTTAAACTAAAACGATAGAGCCCAAATGCTCTTTCATCCTAAACCCCTGTTAAGTAGATCTTAGTCTAAAATTAGACTAACGTATCCTTAACAACCATTTAAGTTGATCTTAATCTCAAACGAGATTAACGATCCTTAAATCAATCCAACTACAGATCCCTCAACTGACATTGGTTCAAGAGTACATCTCATCACACCTCTGATATGTGTCGTTGTAACTCTTCAACGCCTTCAGGGAGGTGGCAGGTCCCGACAATCAATAAACCCAATGGACCGCAATGTCCCTAAACTAAAATAATAGAGTCCAAATTCTCTTTTGTTGGATCTAAATGATCCTGTTAAGTAAATCTTAGTTTAAAATTAAACTAACGTATTCTTAACAAACGTTTAAGTTGATCTTAGTCTCAAATGAGATTAACGATCCTTAAACCCAACCCCAAAACCAAATCTAAGAAAATACGGATTTGGACTAATCCACACCCTACGGGTGACAACATAAATTAGTCTCCGTATAAAATCCACGGGCAACCAAAAAACAAAACAAACACACACGACACGAAGTGACCATTTGGAGAAGGAGAAAGCGGTTACCGCGATGCGGTAGCATAATTAACTGCAGGGGCTTACGCCTGCAGGGAAGAGCGTCCCCACAATCAAAACCCCTCATAATGAACGGGAATCTGACGAAGTCTGCTACAACGGCCGCATCCATCTAAACCTCCGATACACGGTGCCATAAATTAACTCGGCATCTTAGGAGAGGTGGACGGATAAAACCAAATAGCATCTGCCCCCAAGATTTAGGCCAGACGTGCCAACGTCCCGGTCGCGTATTTCGGCGGTAAACACCCATTGCTACCAACTCTCGGTGTCGGGCATGGTTTCAGCATTCCCTCAATGATCTCGGGCTCTAGCGGGCTTTTCCACCTGATTGCGGGGCATGTGATTGATCTGATTTATATGTAGTAGTTAACCGCAATCAATAATGGTGTCGCGTGTGGCTATAACGAGATGAGTATGGGTCGTCCTCAGGGAAACGTTGTATCTTTTAATCTTACTTTAAGCGTGTTGAGAAAGAAAGGAGGAAGAATAAAGAATGGTTGTAGATTCTAGATCTACGTCATACGGATGCAGGATATAGATCTAGATTAACTACGGATGTAAGTTTTATAGTAGAAGGGGGCTTGTAGGGTTCATTAAGATTTAGTAGTCATGGATGATTAATTAAAGATTACTCTTTTTATCCTTTAATAGATTTAAAACTAGATCGACAGTGATCCATGTAGATTAGGGTTTCTGGAGGGAATAGGGTTCCCACTCTTAACCCCTATCTTGCCATGGATCTCCGTTCATGTCTAGCCTTTACCAAAACAATTATTAATCTAATCTCTAATCATGGTTGTGACCATCAATGAATTGATAGCGCGCCCTAGTAGGATGTTAACTATTCTTTTGATAAAGTTTATAAACTTTATAGGATTTAAAAAGAGTTTAAGGATCTTCATCTTCCATTAATCTACCATAATCCTATGAACCCTAACAAGAGGAGAATTACACGTGCATATTGGGAAAAGAAAAGATAGAGAGGGAAAATATAATGTAAAATGCAGAAAAATAAAATGATATAAGAAAACAACTGTTTTTATTAATCAACAAGATCAAGTACACTTTGTTTTCTTAGAAAATGATTACAAAACCCTAGTTTGCTTCTCGATCTCTTCTAAGGAGGTAGATGAACCGATGATGATCAACCAGGATTCTTGAGCCGTCGTGGACTTCGTGATCGCTTCGGTTTGATGATTTTTCCAAGAGGCTCTCGGTCCTTATTTATAGTCACAAAGCCAAAACCCTAGTTTCCTAATATGGAAACTAGTTGTTAGGATCCCGACCACCAAAATCCCGAGCCTTAAATCCTTGGAAGTGCGGCGGAATCGCGGCCATTGGATAGATTTGGTCGCGGATCCGCCGCCTTTTGGTGAGATCATGGCCTCTAATTTTTGTAGCTTCATATCTGTAACACTTGGTGATCTTTTGAGTATCTAGACTTTGAAAATCTTCTACACATTTCTGCCAGAATTAGTTTCTTCAATTTACTTGAATATCTTCGGCAGATTTGATCTTGCCAACTCGAATTTCCTTGATTTCAGTCATGATATAATTCTTGTACAATTATCTCAATAAATGATGTTAGTACAATTTGTTTTTATTGAGATATTATCTTTAACCATTTGTCATGATATTATAGTTTTAAGAATTGGTCAAAGGTATTTAATAAGGTAAGCATATTTAAATGGGCCAAATGTTATATGGATATTATATGCTTACTTTTTCCTTAATAATGTTAATTATAATATATAAACACATGAAAATAGTATTTTTACAGATAAACCCTCATATGTGTCATATATTATAATAAACACCCTTTTTATATAGAAATAGTAGGAAAAATGTCATATGAAAAGTGCAATTTTATCAACTGAACAAATACCCCCAAACTTAACTTTGATCGTCTCGAGCAAACTAGTTATTCAAGAGAAGGAGAAAAAGAAGAAGAACTCCGTAGCACACTTTCGTAGGCAACACGATTGCACTGAGCACATGCAACAAGCCGTTAAACCTCTAGGTGTCCCTTGTAGGAGGAGTGTTGTCTCCTGAGGGTTTTCAGCGGATTACACCCACAAAATCCTATAATAAAAGAAAGATAGTGAAGGTTACATACAAATATAAGAATTATGAAAGAAAGAACTTGAAAATAAGAGTTTTCAACTACACCAGTTTTTCAGTTGCTATGAGCCCTATCTTAATGGTCGTGAAAAGATGTTAGAAATCACATCATCCCTCAATAAAACATAGCATTTAGTTTTCCTCCCTATCTTTCATCCAAACATTGATCATATACCCCTACGTGTGTGTAAAAAACATCTCTACACTTAGAGAATTCAATTCAAGCTATCATACTCTTGTCCATCTTCCAAAGTACTTTTTAGTTGGTGAATTTTTAATGAATTTGCTCATACATCTTTCATGCGACCGTTAATACTTCTCGAGGTACTAACCGACCGATTACAAAATGTGCTTGCGTATTAAGGTGTAATTCCTCGTCTTACAACACTTGAGCTTAGCAGTGGCTCCCAAACCAGTTGGTCTAAGGCACTATGTGATAAAGCACCCTCGCTATAATTTTTTATGCTTCCTTGGTAATTACAAAACCAGTGTTCATTTTTTTCTTCACCACTTATACTTTATTTTATTTTCCTTCATACTAAGACTTTTTAGACAAGAGCATTTCAAGGTATACTCTATTATCCTAAGTTTCAAGATGTGTGTAAGTGCGTAAAGTAGGATATCAACGTTCAAAATGTTTGGCCTTAAGAATAGGGACTATTTTTCAGACTTATTTTTATCCTCAGATTAGCAATTTCCTTCATCTTACTAACCCTTGGGACAACAGCTCATAACTACTTATTACTAGTTTTGTTTAAGAAAATATCTAACTTTCTTGTTTTTCTTAAATTATTCCTATCTTTCACATATAATTTTTTTACTTTCTACTCTTTAATTATACAAAAATTTTAATGCCCAGTGCTAAAGATAATTCAGTGAATACAAACCTCCCCCCCAAACCTGTTTTCAGCAGTGTCCTCACTGACGTTGTCCTTTGAGAGCATGGACCTGTAGACTTGGGGAGAGACAATAATAGGGGTAAAATAATAGTTAAATAAAGATTACCCCCAAACTTGTTCTTTGGTATGCACAAATATTCAGTTAAGTCCTGTTTTTCACTCACCTCCATTCTTTAAGATGATACAATGTTACCGAAACATGGAGGTGGGGCGGAGGAATTTAGTTATGATAAAGCGGTTCCTGTAAAAACAGGAGCTCCTCCGCTGGGTCTGCAGAGAAATACAGTTTTAATCTATGCCCATTTACTTTAAAAATTGAACCGTTTTTTATATTTTCAACTTCTACTGCCTCGCGCGGGTGTACATACAGCACCACAAAAGGTCCTTTCCAACGAGATTTAAGCTTACTCGGATGAAGATGGAGTCGTGAGTCGTAAAGAAGGACTTGTTGTCCCGGTGTGAAAGTTTTTCGAAAAAGGTTTTTATCGCGGAACACTTTAGTCTGGTTCTTTACTATCACTGCATTATTGTAAGCTTCATCGGGGAGTTCGCTTAGCTCATTCAATTGCAGCTTTCGATAACTGTTAGCTTGATCAAAATCAAAGTTTAGCTCCTTAATAGCCCACATAGTTTTATGTTCGATCTCAACAGGAAGGTGGAATGCCTTCCCAAACAAAAAGTGGTATGGAGACATACCAAGATCGATCTTATAAGCGGTGCGAAATGCCCAAAGAGTATCTATCAATTTGGTTAACCAATTTTTACGGTTTTTAGAAACCGTCTTCTCCAAAATTTGTTTGATTTGCCTATTTGAGATCTCAGCTTGCCCGCTTGTTTGGGGATGATAGGGCGTAGAAAGTTTGTGAGTGATTGAATATTTTCTTATCAATGCCTCGAAAGACCGATTACAGAAATGTGTCCAGTTGTCGCTAATTATAGCGCGAGGGTGTCCGAATCGTGAAAAGATATTTTCTTTAAGGAACTTAATGACAACTTTGTTGTCATTAGTGCGACACGGTACTGCTGTTGGATATAGTGCCCTCAGAGTCAATTATTGGATCACAGGCACGTTATTGCAATGATTGAGAAAGGACCTATACCGGTAGGACAGTCTTACTCAAGATGATAGTATACTATCTGGTTTATCTTTATCATCGTATACAGCTTTAGGTGACCTTACAGGTCACTATTACACGTTGATAGAGCCCTTAAGATTCTTACTTGACGGCCAGCAGTATGATGGCGATCATATACGTGGGAGCTGGGGTCTATAAGCACATCCTTAAAATGGTCCCTAGTCGTAGGAGTTTCGAGACTGGGCATCGATACTCCATTAGTAAACTAGTGTATACAGTCGAGGCCCCGACGAGGGGCGGTGGCCGGTTTCACAAGCCATTGGTGTCAGTTGGTTCACCTAAGATGTATACAGATGCTCATTGGGTTATGAGTACACCGGACAGGACTCGCCGGGAACATGTTAGTTGGTATTATACCTAGCGTCAGATAGCAATTCCCTGGTGACATGTGTACAGGTTAGTTCATCGACCTGAGATCGTCATTTGTCTCGTGTGAGTTCCCACTGTGCTTTGATTACTACCCTACCACGGCTCAAAGGAGTCGTGCAAACAGGTTTTAGTTGGGTACAGTCCCGAGCCACATGGAGGCAGTGAGCGGATCGGCAGGAGTTCATCTCTCCCGGTATTAGGGGTGAGGTCGCGCTGTGTCTAGGAGAGCCATTACACGAAGTCCTTGGCCAAGGCAAGAGATTTACTGGTAGGTATTCCAGTAGTATCTCAGGGTGTTCTGGGATACACTCCGACACGACTTGTACCACTTTTGGGATCTGTCTTTTACCAACCCCCTAGGCCCGCCATGTAATACTCATAGACGAACGGACCGGACTGTACGGATATTTTCACTGACAGGCTCAGTAGGGTGTCAGGATGAGTTTGCTCATCGACCTCCCTTTTGGTCAATACCTGGTAGCTCATTACGTACGGCTAATACCTCTGACGTGCTAGTGATTAAATCTACAGCTAAAGTATTGACGAGTCTTTAGAGTCCCCCACAGACAGTTTCTCAAGTTTCGGGCGAAACGTTGTAGAAGCCGTATGATATATGGCAGGGTTCGATCTTATACGTGCGGTATTGCACGGATCTTGATCGGATGGATCATACTAGTGGGTTTTGGTTTAAGCCGGATTCTAGTATTAGATTTGTTGGATTACTTTAGTCTCATCGCATTCGCATTCAGTCGGAATGCGGATGCAGGTATGTATATACAGGTGAGGGGTATCCTTATGATCCGTCACGAGTTTAATTTAGATGTTGCCAGATCTTTTTGTTGGACCAAACATTTGGATTAATGTTTGGATAATGGAAATTGTAAGCTAGATTTCATCATGACATGCATTAAATGTGACATGGACACATTAGTGACTCATGGTCTCTTTTTATGTGTTAATGTCACATTATGTGATGTTTTTGGGTTGATATGAGAGGAGGAGAGAGAGAGGGGCTGCCATGAGTTATGTTTTTGATCTTGTATTATTTTCATAACACTCTCTCACTCTCATTCTATCACAAGAAAAGAAAAGAAGAAAAAGCCTTCTCTTCTTCTTCTTCTTCCTCTAGCTTGCATTCTCCATTAATGGCAATATCTCTAACCTCCATCCAAGCAATGATGCAAGAGGCAAAGTGATCACAAACATTCTCTACAACACCTTGGACATGTCGGCTAGCACACTTCGTGCCCGAGTTGCTTCGGACGAAGCGGGAGCCCGTAAAAAGACTTCTCGATGTGGTGCCCTTTTCGACGAGGAGATCAAGACCGGAGATGCCGCGAGGAGCTTGGGATGGTGGCCGAAGACCGAAGGACACAGATCGCTCGATATAGCCTCTCTACCCTTTCTCCAGTTAGCTAGTAATAGGTTAATGGTCCGATCTGGGTTTATAGTCCGCGGTAGCGCCGGTTTCTAGTTAAAGAAAAGTTTTTGTTTCCGCATTTTGGCCTCGTACTTACGGCCGGGGCACTACCGTAGACTTACATGGTATCAGAGCCACGCCATTAACCTTTACTAGCTTGATCTAACGTGTTTAGAACTCGATCGAACAAAATTTCCAAAAACCACAGTTTCAAATATGCACTTTCTGTCGAATTTTATTTGTGCTCAAAAAATTATTTGGTACATTGCAAAAATACGTGCAGGCTTTTCTAAGATATCTGTGAAAATTTGGTTTCATGTTGCCATACCCATACCCATGCATTGGCCGCGGACCCGTGGCCATACCCATCCGCCGCGGAACCGTGGCCATACCCATGCATTGGCCGCGGTTCCGCCGCCATTCCAAGTCAACAGTCAACCAAAATTTCTACAGTTCTTTCTGTGTTGGAAATGGGGCTTTTGGTATATTCTGTTTGGGCCCAGATTTATTTTGAGTGCTACAGTTGTGCTTGGGGCTCACTTCGGGAATTTTTGTCGATCGAAAATTTTAAACATTTTAGTTCACAGTATTTACATTATATCTGCGACCGTGAATGTCATTTGATCGGTAAATCCTGTCTAATTGCTATAGCCCTTTTTAGACGGATTTACAAACGTGACATTCACGTTGATGTTCTGTGTTGTGCCGTAATGTTACGGATTTGTCGTAGTGGATAGCCTGGATGCAATGTTAGTACAGTTTGGTTGTATTTGTACATTTGATATTGCGGGGCGAGCATCCGACATGTGGACTGCCGTTACTGCCTGTTTGTATATTATTCTTTTGGGGCACGACCGGGCTGAGATCGATGTACCCGTTGTATATATTTTACTTTCTGTACTAGGATTACCCCGCAGAGGGGTGCACGGGTAGCCGGGTTTTAGAGGGTAACGGGCCCGCATCTCATGGCGTTGAGACGGAGGGGTCTTCACTCTATAATTGGCGGGCTATTCGCCGCACTCGTAGGGGTACAGGTTGACCCAAGGAGAGGTGCTCAAGTTACCGGATTCTGTGAAGTACTGGGTGGTCTATTCACGTTGTTGAAGGGGGCTGCCTCGCTTCAGGTTTTGGCGGGTAACTTGCCGTGCCCGTAGGGGTCTAGGATTTCATTGCACAGGCTATCCACACGACCAGGGGAACATCGGGTTTCAGTAGTGGCTCTATGAAACCCGGGGATCCCAGATTATCTGTATTGTTCTGTGATGCTTATTACATTTCTGTGATGTTGCATTTTATCACGTCTTGAGCGATTATTATATATTGATATATATACTAGTAGATGTTGTATATGTTTTGCATCCGCGCTAGTCCAGTCCCCGCTCTGTCGTTAGTTAAGTAACCTAAAGGGTGATGACGGGACCCAGTGGCGAATGCGGATGGCATATACGTACATCATATTTTCGTTCTTTATTGGTGTGATCAATTGATGGGACCGCGTTGATTCGGATCAATGCAAGCTAAACAAACCTATTCTGATGTTGTTGGAACATTTTTCAAAAAGCTGCTATTGCAAGGACGTTCTCTTTTGTTTTGCACAGTGGTATTCGGTTATGAATATCCAGCACCTCAGTCGACGAGGTAAAGGCCAAGATCCCTTCACTGGGAGTGACCCCTTGGACAGAAGTTTGCGTCAGGGTAATAACTTCACTATAGCCGATTGCCTTTTTGCTTTGCATCGTGATATTCAGTTGGAATATCCTGCACCTCATTCTATGGGGAAAGAGCCGAGATCCCTTCACCGGGAGTGACCTCTTTAGCAAAGGTTTTCGCCACTATATTTTTATAAAAAGTTATCTGGTTCCTTCAACGATATCAAGTTCATTACGTTAAAGGTTTTTCGCTAAAAACCATTCGTAGCCCTCCGTCATTTCAGAAAGGTAGCACTTAGTATTCATGCTATGTATGTTGGCCTTCGTCAAGGCATAGTGTATGGCAGCTGCTTATTACTCTTCTGTTGCATAGATAGATGCGTTAGTTTGGGAAAGTCGTACTACTATTTTGGCCTTCGTCAAGGGTATGTACAGGTGGGTTCAAATTAACCTGGATAATGATGGGTAGAACTTGACATGTGACTTATGATATGTTGGCCTTCGTCAAGGTCATAAGAGCATGGGGTAAAAATTACATCGGGAGTTTCTAAAGAAACAGAAACTTGCCAGATATGCGCATACCTTCTGGAGTGTGATAACGTGAGTGGATTCCATCACATTATCATGCGATGATAGTTGGATCCCGATTCCCACTGATGAGTTGGTTTACTCCTCGGGTGATCCCGACTAATTCTTCTTTCAGGTTTGGAGGAGAATTTGACGATACAGTGGGAGGTTTTCTGATTAGATAAAGTGATAGCAATTCTGATCTAGGTTAGAGTGCACGCTGAGTATTTCTTCTCTCTCTCTTTGGCAGCGACCATGGCCCGACCCTTGACTATGACTCAGTGACCAAGATTGACCGAACCTTCTTAAACACTGGCTTTTGGATTGTCAGAGTTGCAAACCTCATTGCCACTCCTACTTTTACCCTTTTCTCCAGAACACCCCGTATTACTACGAACATCCACTTCCATTGGATAAAACCATCGTATGGTTATATACGAACTCGAAGGAACTTGTTCCAGATTCGAGGATGGTTC
The DNA here is from genome assembly GCA_030015575.1 of Agapanthus africanus. NCBI lineage: Eukaryota > Viridiplantae > Streptophyta > Magnoliopsida > Asparagales > Amaryllidaceae > Agapanthus > Agapanthus africanus. Next base: position 105,450,765 of record CM057338.1, on the reverse strand, counting down.
CGGTTCTGGAGAAAACGAATAGGACTATTCAGTTGTCCTTTCCTTTTACCTTCTCTCAGGTTGCGAGTGCTCCTTGGATTAGGACGGTACACCTATTACGCTAATTGGATAGTCTTCTTCCAAACCATAGGAAGGTGCCGAAGATAAGGAATGAAGAAAACCATTTAGCCTAAAAGGTGTACAGAAGATAACAATTTAAGACAAATAAAGGGATTAGAAAGAGGGCAAAGTAAATTGCGACTGCTATTCACGACCAAACCAAGTATTCTTTCGCCAATCCTACATCACCTTTGTATTTCTCCAGAACACTCTGTATCACTACGAAGATCCACAGTTTATTGGATACTCCATCGTATGGTTATATACGAACTCGAAAGGAACTTGTTCCAGTTCGAGGATGGATTCTGGTTCAGGAAAAATAGGAATAAGGTTTATTCAGTTGTCTTTTATCTTTACCTTCTCTCGGGTTGCGAGTGCTCCTAAGATTAGGACAGTACAACTATTATGCTTATTGGATAGTCTTCTTCCAAACCATAGGCTGGTGCCGAACGGTAGGGAAGGAAGAAAACCATTTGGCCTAAAAGGGTGTACAGAAGGTAATGACTAAAGACATATAAAGAGATTTGGAGAGATAGCAAAGAAATATACGGTTACAGTTGTGAATCTGATAATGGAAGAGACATTACTAGGAATACCCGGATACCCCTACGAAATATTTCAATGTTTCAGTTTCACTGTGTATTGTTAAAAGAAAACTGATTTCCCAATCAGCCCTTACTCCAGGGTATGTATTTACCAGGTATGATTCTCACATCTGTATGGTTTTACAGATGATGAGTGGGAGTAAGTTATTGGGAATTAGGTGATTGTCCTCATTATATCAGGATTCGTTGTAATTGGTGATATTTGAGGAAATCGTCTGGGTTGTTTGCCGGACGGCAAATATTTGGTTTTGAATATCCGTTGTTATGCACCAATTTCAAATTGATATATCTGTACATTCATTTTTATGAAGTGAGATATAACTTTTTGAAATTATGTCCATGACATTTACCTATATCAGTTGATGGTTAGGTAAGGAGTATTAAACAACGGTGTAATTCTTCTTAACCATAAGTACAGTTTTCAACCTACGACACATAGCGAATGAATTATTAGGCTCAGGGGACTTATACAGAGTATTTTATGTTGTCCAGTATCCATGAGGACAAAGAAGTTGGTACTCGTACTATATTCTGTTTACTTGTGACTTCTCTGGTTCTTAGACATGTGTTTCGTAGAAATACAAGATCTAAGTTTTGAGAAGTTATAGGTATAAAAATAAAGTAGAGAACTAGATGGTGCAAGTATCAGGATTCTTCAAGGTGATCGAAGATGTAGATACTTGTGTATGGTATTCAGTTGATAGTAATGATTAAGAGAACTTGCTTCTCTTTTAGGTTACTCATAATTGGAAGCACTCCTAAGTTGAGTAATGATGATCGGCCTCTTTTCCATTTAGTTGACATGCACTGGAGACAGTTGCATGATTTGAATCTGGTTCCAATTAAATCAGTGCCTCTGTTTCTATATTGGATATAGAACGGTTCATATCTTAACGATGTTAAGGTACGGGGAGTTTTTCGGTTTATGCTTAAAACCAGACTCTGGATAACTCAAGGCACGTTTCTGTAATGGCTGTTTGTGGGTTGACCCGGGCTATGACGAGGGTTGACTTTCTACCATCTGGAAGATCAATAGTGATATTGTTCTTGACTCGCCACAGTTTTAGTAAAATGGATTTTTTTTTCAGAAAACAGAAGTGGGAGTATGGTAGAACTGGAAGTGATTCCAGAACCGCAAAAGATTACTGAAAATTTAATAGGACCTAAAGATTCAATCTGGCTTGACATTCTATTAGCCACTCCGCAGATATGGTGGGTAACCTCAGGCACTCGAGAGGTACTTCGGTATGCTCAAAGACGGTGACAGAGAGGTTCTTGTTTACCCAGACTTGCCATTGCTGTTGTTCCAGACTGTGAGACCCGGCAGGAGGATGAGTATAGCGTCGTTATAGACTAGCTTTAGAAATGCACATGTATATGACTCTGCCAGAGGGTTGTCGTAGTCAGTGGGAGCAGCGGAAGCATAGTGGACAAGTAGCTTATGTCTATTTATGGACTAAAGCAGTTATAGCGGAGATAGATCATCTATTTCTGATGTGACAGTCATAGGTTTGACTTCATCAGAATAGGGGATGGATCTGTTAAGAAGGTAGTAGGGTGTGATGTCCTGGTATTTGGATGACATACACAGAAAAGGAAGTGAAATTCCTATATTACGATCGGTTATAATTTGGTTGTCACACAGTGGTTTCTCCACATAGGAATTGGATATTATATCAGACATTCTGGTTACTAGATCTATGGTTTTAGATCTAGATTTGGAAAGTGTCCCAATCAGGGTACTTAGACAGCATTCTAAAGGTATTTAGAATGGACGACTCCTAGCATGGTAGTGTATCTGCAGGTGATGGAGTCACCCTCTCTAAAGGTGTCTTACAGACTAAAGGGGAGAGGGATGTGCATGATTGGCAGATCACTTGCTCAGGCAATTGAGTCAATCATGAGATGTCAAGTACCACACCAGATATTATTTTTGCACGAGATGCAGTAAGTTGATATTAATCCTATCGTGGAGAGACATTCGGAAGTAGTTTTAGAACATAAGTGGATGTTCTAGGGATATGATAACAACAGCCTCCTTCGGGGACAGTTATCATTCCAGGCTTCCAAGGTGACCTGGATGACAGAGTGGCTGTTAGAGTTATAGTTTTCCCTCTGACGAGGGGCAGTATTTTGGACAGGTGGTCCAAGCGGATACTGAGGGTGGCATGGCGCAGGATACTGATTAAGTTCAGTTGACGATACAGTCTAAGAAGTTTGGATTTGGAGTTCATTTATGAGCTAGCTCCCATCAGATATCCAGACATATTCTAAGACAGGTATTGCTCATTTCGGGAGATGGCTTTCTCCGTGAACTTGAGATAAAGAGAGACAAAGAAAAAAACATCAGGGCGGATCCACTCACTGAGGCTATTTCTCGAACACAATAGTTTTGCAAACGGGCTTTGTGAGACTGATTAGTAGAGAAGTTGGGTGTCCGGTATCACACGGGCTGTGAGTATGCGATATTGCAACAATTGGCCTTGAGTGCAAGTGGGAGATTGTTGGATATAGTGCCCTCAGAGTCAATTAGTGGATCACAGGCACGTGATTGCAATGATTGAGGGAGAACCTATACCGGTAAGACAGTCTTACTCAAGATGATAGTATGCTATCTAGTTTATCTTTATCATCGTGTACAGTTTTAGGTGACCTTACAGGTCACTATTACACGTTGATAGAGCCCTTAGGATTCTTGCTTAACGGCCAGCAGTAAGATGGCGATCATATACGTGGGAGCTGGGGTCTATAAGCACATCCTTAAAATGGTCCCTAGTCGTAGGAGTTTCGAGACTAGGCATCAATACTCCATTAGTAGACTAGTGTATACAGTCGAGACCCCGACGAGGGGCGGTGGCCGGTCTCACAAGCCATTGGTTTCAGTTGGTTCACCTAAGATGTATACAGGTGCTCATTGGGTTATGAGTACACCGGACAGGACTCGCCGGGAACATGCTAGTTGGTATTATACCTAGCATCAGATAGCAGTTCCCTGGTGACATGTGTACAGGTTAGTTCATCGACCTGAGATCGTCATTTGTCTCGTGTGAGTTCCCACTGTGCTTTGATTACTACCCTACCACGTCTTAAAGGAGTCGTGCAAACAGGTTTTAGTTGGGTACAGTCCCAAGCCATATGGAGGCAGTGAGTGGATCGGCAGGGGTTCGTCTCTCCCGGTATTGGGAGTGAGGTCGCGCTGTGTCTAGGAGAGCCATTACACGAAGTCCTTGGCCAAGGCAGGAGATTTATTGGTAGGTATTCCAGTAGTATCTCAGGGTGTTCTGGGCTACACTCCGACACGACTTGTACCACTTTTGAGGGTCTGACTTTTACTAACCCCCTAGGCCCTCCATGCGATGCTCATAGACGAACGGACCGGACTGTACGGATATTGTCACTGACAGGCTTAGTAGGGTGTCAGGATGAGTTTGCTCATCGACCTCCCTTTTGGTCAATACCTGGTAGCTCGTTACGTACGGCTAATACCTCTGACGTGCTAGTGGTTAAATCCACAGCTAAAGTATTGACGAGTCTTTAGAGTCCCCCACAGACAGTTTCTCAAGTTTCGGGAGAAACGTTGTAGAGGCCGTATGATATATGGCAGGGTTCGATCTTATACGTGCGGTATTGTACGGATCTTGATCGGACGGATCATACTGGTGGGCTTTGGTTTAAGCCGGATCCTAGTATTAGATTTGTTGGATTACTTTAGTCTCATCGCATTCGCATTCAGTCGGAATGCGGATGCAGGTATGTATATACAGGTGAGGGGTATCCTTGTGATCCGTCACGAGTTTATTTTAGATGCTGCCGGATCTTTTTGTTGGACCAAACATTTGGATTAATGTTTGGATAATGGAAATTGTAAGCTAGATTTCATCATGACATGCATTAAATGTGACATGGACACATTAATGACTCATGGTCTCTTTTTATGTGTTAATGTCACATTATATGATGTTTTTGGATTGATATGAGAGGAGGAGAGAGAGAGGGGCTGCCATGAGTTAAGTTTTTGGTCTTGTATTATTTTCATAACACTCTCTCACTCTCATTCTATCACAAGAAAAGAAAAGAAGAAAAAGCCTTCTCTTCTTCTTCTTCTTCCTCTAGCTTGCATTCTCCATTAATGGCAATATCTCTAACCTCCATCCAAGCAATGGATGCAAGAGGCAAAGTGATCACAAATATTCTCTATAACATCTTGGACACGTCGGCTAGCACACTTCGTGCCGAGTTGCTTCGGACGAAGCGGGAGCCCGTAAAAAGACTTCTCGTTGTGGTGCCCTTTCCGATGAGGAGATCAAGACCGGAGATGCCGCGAGGAGCTTGGGATGGTGGCCGAAGACCGAAGGACACGGATCGCTCTGTATAGCCTCTCTACCCTTTCTCTAGTTAGCTAGTAATAGGTTAATGGTCCGATTCGGGTTTATAGTCCGCGGTAGCTGATTGAGTGAATTTTCTCGATTGTGTAGTTGTTTTTAGAAAATTGAATAAAGATCTTGATATGTAGTATAAAATATGTAAAGAAATCACAACCAAAAATATTTGACCGCAATCAATAACGGTGTCGGATGTAGCGCGTTAGTAAGTGCGGATCGTCCACAGGGAAAGTGTAATCCGTTCAATTTCCGAATTAGATGAGTTGAAAATTTAGGGAAAAGAAAAGAAAACAATTCATGATTTGCATTTGAAGATCAAAAAATAAGAAAAATCTAGATCTAGAAAAGACATTAAAAGCAAGAATTGAGATGTGTGATAATTTCCAACCAACAATCAAGATTAGAAGTATTGCTCGTATTGATACTAGATCGATGCAAATTCATCGAGGTTTAAGGATCTTGCGAGAGAATTAGGGGTTTCGCAACTCATCCTTTGTCCTTTCGATGGATCGCATTCAAATTCTAGCTTCTAGTTAATCAAATGGTCAATAGTTGTTCCCTAGTTTCGAGTGAACACAATCAAGAAAGCATCATCTCGAAACTAGGTTATTAATCATTTGATTCACTAGAATTTCCAAACATTATAGGATTTAAGAATTGTAAAAATATCTAAATCATCATCATCTAAAGATCGTCACAACTCCTACACGAGCGGAGATTACTCAAACATCATGATCACAAACACAATCACAAATTGAGATCTAATCATTATACTTGAATTAAAAGATAAGCAAGAATATAGAAAATTCACCTTTATTTATCGACAAATTTCGTTACAACTCTCTTGAATTTACAAAAGGAAGGAACTAGATCGTCGATTTTGGCTTCGCTCGGCTCCTTGAGTCGCGGATCGGCGTGGATCTCTTGCTCCGTTGGAATCCGGCGTCGCTTCTAAAGGTTGTAGGCTCTCTTGCTTGAATTGCTCTCGGGAATTTGATCTTGATTTTGAATTGGGGTTGAATTTGAGGCACAAGTTTTTGTCACTAAACTTGTGGGTTGAAGATGGTGATGATTCTTGAACAATTTCCACTCTAGATCTAGGCTCCTTTTTATAGACCTCCCAATTCTTAGATCTAGAATTGAAATTTGAATTCCCCCTACAAGTTAGTTATCCAAATGATTTAAATTTCCCTCCAAAAAGTTAGTTAAGCCTAAATTTTGAATTTCCCTCCAAGAATTTGTTAAGCCGAGCCTTCTAGATGTGCCACGTGGAGCTTTTGCGGTCTTCTAGAAGCTTTAGCCGTTACAAATAGGCATGTGATGAAATTGGGTGGCTTGATCTCTTCAAATGGCCGCGGATCCGCGGCGCCAAGGGGGTTTGGGCCGCGGATCCGCGGCCCTTTACTGGCCTTAGGACTTGAGTTTTCTTCTGTAGGCTTGTGATGACATATGGGCCTTATTCTGATATGTTGAATTTTATTTGGCCTTCTGCATTACTACCAGATCTCCAGCCTTTGAGTTGGCGTATCTTGTATCAGCTCTTTTCCCATTTTTGGGCTTTTGCTTCTGGAATTTCCTGTATTAGACCCCAGACAAGAGTTGCGCAGTACAAGGAAGATGCGATGCCATGAAACACGGTTAATTTCCCTCTGAGTGCCGGTTTAAAAGTCTAACATATGCAATTTGGTATTTCAGAGATGATTTGGTAATATGTGCAATATGAATACCGAACACTTCTATATGAGTGCAAATGTTAGGGAAATTGCCGTGTTAAAAATGCAGTATTTTCAACTGATCAAATTCCCCCAAACATATTTTCGATCGTCTCGATCGAACAGTTTTATTAAAAAGAGAAGGAGAAAATAAATAAGGAGAAAAGCACACTTTCGTAGGCAACACGATTGCACTGAGCACGTGCAACAAGCCTTTAAACCTCTAGGTGTCCCTAGTAGGAGGAGTGTTGTCTCCTGAGGGTTTTCAGCGGATTGCACCCACAAAATCCAATAATAAAAGAAATATCATGAATATTACATTTAAAGAAAAGAATTGTAAAAGAAAAGCCTTGAAAAATTAGGGTTTCCAACTAAGCTAGCTTTTCAGTTGTCATGAGCCCCATCTTAATGGTCATGAAAAGATGTCAGAAATCACGTCCTCCCTCAATAAAACATCGTCTTATTCTTCATTCCTTTCTTTCTTCCAAACATCGATCATATCACCCTGCGTGTGTGTAAAGAACATCTCTACACCCGGAGAATTCAATTCAAGCTATCATACTCTTGCCCATCAGCCTCAGTACTTTTTAATTAATGAATATTTTGATTTGCTCACACACTTTCATGCGACCGTTAATACTTCTTGAGGTACTAACCGACCGATTACTCATGTGCTTTGATTATTTGGTGTATTTTCCTCGTCTTGCACCACCTAAGGCATAGCAGTGACTCCCAGACCAGTTGGCCTTAGGGCACTAGATGAAGAGGCACCCTCGCTATCAATTTTTTTATTGCCCTCTGCGATAACAAAACCAGTGTCCATTTTTCTCACCACTTTATATTTTCTTCATCATTTTTTTTATTTCCTTCATACATTGGTTTTAAGACAAAAGCATTTCAAGGTATCCTCTTCTATCCCGGGCTTTAAGACGTGTGTAAGTGCGAATAGCAGGGTATCAACGTTCAAAATGTTTGGCTTTCCAGAATAGAAACTATTTTTCAGACTTATTTTTATCCTCAGATTAGTGACTTCCTTCATCTTACTAACCCTTAGGACAACGGCTCATAACTACTTATTACTAGTTCGTATAAGAAAACTTCTAATTTTCTTAGTTTTCTTTAATTTTTCTAATCTCATGGATGTAATCGTTCACTATCTAATCTTTTATTATCATAAATATTAAATATTTTTATATTTTTTAAAAATTTTAAATTTTTATGAGTTTTGAAAAAATTTGAATTTCTTATGGATTTTGAAAATTTTTAAATTTTTATAGGTTTTAATGGGTTTTGAAAAACTATTTACAAAAATGATGAGCCAAAAATATGTACACAGAATTTTTATGGGTTTTGAATTTTTTTTAAATTTTTATGGTTTTTTAAAGAAATATTTTGTGCTTATGCAAATGATATGCAAATGATGCAAAACTAAGCACAAACCTCCCCCAAACTTGTTTTCAACAGTGTCCTCACTGTTGCCAACCGCTATATCTACAAAACCTGTAAGCCTGGGAGGAATTTATTAGTGGGGGCTAAATATATAAGTAAAGACCCTCCCCCAAACTTATTTTTCACTCACCTCCATAAAAAGATGATGCAGTAATATACAGGATATGGAGGTGAGACGGTGGAATTTTAATCAAGATAAACTGGCTCCTGTAAGAACAGGAGCTCCTCCGTGGGGTTAGTGGAAAAATACGGCTTTAGTCTATATCCATTCACTTTGAAAAATGTGCCGTTTTTAATATTTTCTACCTCTACTACCCCGTGCGGGTATACAGACCGCACTACAAAAGGTCCCTTCCACCGAGATCGAAGCTTACCCGCGTGAAGGTGTAGTCGTGAATCATAAAGAAAGACTTGTTGACCTGGTGAAAATGTTTTCCTCAAAATGTTTTTATCGTGAAAAACCTTGGTCCTATTCTTTACAATCACAGCGTTATCATAAGCTTCATCGCGGAGTTCGCTTAGCTCATTAAGTTGCAGCTTCCGAAAGTTGCAGGCTTGGTTTAGGTCAAAATTGATTTCCTTAATAGCCCACAATGCTTTATGCTCTATCTCGACGGGTAAATGACATGCCTTCCCAAACACTATCCTATATGGAGACATCCCTAGGTCGGTTTTAAATGCAGTTCGGAATGCCCAAAGAGCGTCCGTCGGTTTGGTCGACCAGTCTTTTCTATTTTTCGCAACAGTCTTCTCCAGGATTAGTTTGATCTGTCTATTTGAGACTCAGCCTGCCCGCTCGTTTGGGGATGATAGGGTGTAGAAAGTCGGTGGTTGATTCCGTATTTCCGCATCAGAGTCTCGAAAGACCTGTTGCAGAAATGTGTCCCATTATCGCTAATGATAGCGCGTGGGTGTCCAAATCGCGAAAAGATATTCTCTTTCAAGAACTTAATGACAACTTTTCTGTCATTAGTGCGACATGGAATGGCTTCTACCCACTTTGAGACATAATCAACCGCCAGCAGTATGTACAAATTCCCAAAGGAGTTGGGAAAGGGACCCATAAAATCAATGCCCCAAACATCGAAAATTTCAACAACCAAGATGGGTTGCTGAGGCATTTCATTTCTCCAGGAGATTCTACCCGTATACTGACATTGTGTACAGGTTTTGCAATAGTCAAATGCGTCCTTGAATAAGGTCGGCCAATAAAATCCACATTGCAAAACCTTCTCCGCCGTCTTTTTAGGACCGAAGTGACCCCCACAGGCCTGATCATAACAAAAAGTAATAACACTCTTGAACTCTTCTTCCGGGACACACCGGCGAATGATCTGATCAGGACAATACTTAAACAAATATGGATCATCCCAGTAAAAGTGTTTTACTTGGGATAAAAAACGGTATTTGTCCTGTTTTGACCAATCGCTGGGTATCAGTCCCGTGACAAGATAGTTCACAATATCCCTGAACCATGGTTCATTGGATACGTTCAAGAGTTGTTCGTCGGGGAATGAGTCATTGATCGGCAGGGTCACAGGGGAAGAAGAGATGCGTGAAAGATGGTCGGCTACTACGTTTTCACATCCCTTCTTATCTTTGATAACAAGATCAAATTCTTATAACAGAAGGATCCAACGTATTAGCCGACCTTTTGCATCTTTCTTCGCCAGGAGATGTTTCAAAGCGGAATGGTCTGTGTACACAATTATTGGAGAGCCGATTAAGTAAGGCCTGAATTTTTCTAATGCAAATACAACTGCCAAAAGTTCTTTTTCGGTAGTTGTATAGTTGATTTGTGCATCATTCAGGGTCTTACTCGCGTAGTAGATCACGTGTGGCATCTTTTCAATGTGTTGTCCTAAGACTGCACCTACTGCAAAATCGGATGCGTCACACATCAGCTCAAAAGGGTAGTCCCAATTTGGAGACGATAGAACGGGGGCTGAAGTGAGGGAGTGTTTTAAGTGAGTTGAAGGCTGCCTCACAATCCGAGTCGAAGTGGAAGGTCGTATTCTTGGCCAGGAGAAGAGTTAAAGGTCTAGCAATTTTGCTAAAATCCTTAATGAACCTCCTATAAAAGCCTGCGTGGCCAAGAAATGATCGAATGTCCTTGACGCTTTTGGGATGAGGAAGGTTTTGAATGACATCTATCTTAGCTCTGTCAACCTCAATGCCTTTCTGTGAAATAACATGTCCAGGCACAATTCCCTCTTGGACCATGAAGTGGCATTTTTCCCAATTCAAGGTTAAGTTCTTCTCTTTGCAACGAGTAAGAACTGCGTCAAGATTCGATAGGCAGTCGGAAAAAGAGTCTCCGAAAATCGAGAAATCGTCCATAAAGATCTCCAGAAAATTCTCTACCATGTCAGAGAATATCCCCATCATACACCGCTGAAAGGTAGCGGGAGCATTGCACAACCCAAAGGGCATGCGTCTGTAAGCAAAGGTACCAAAAGGACAAGTAAAAGTGGTTTTATCTTGATCCTTTTTGGCTATGGGGACCTGATTATAGCCGGAGTATCCATCCATAAAGCAATAATATGCACGTCCAGCTAAGCGTTCCAGCATCTGATCAATGAAAGGTAGAGGAAAGTGGTCTTTCCTCATAGCGGCATTGAGTTTACGATAATCAATACATACACGCCACCCAGTTTGGGCGCGTGTCTGAATCAACTCATTTGCCTCATTTGTAACAACAGTGATGCCAGATTTCTTAGGGACGACATGTATAGGACTCACCCATTGGCTATCGGAGATTGGGTATACGATACCACTATCAAGGCATTTGACGATCTCTTTCATCACCATATCCTTCATGACGGGGTTCAACCGTCTCTGTGGTTCTCGGGTTGGTCTAGCATCATCCATTAAGTGTATATGATGTTCGACAATCAAGGGACTAATCCCTTTGATGTCCGCCATGGTCCAACCAAACGCCTCCTTATTAGATCTCAATACCGATAAAAGTGCATTCTCTTGCTCTGATGCTAGAGAAGCAGAAATGATAACCGGTATAGATTCATTCTCACCTAAATATGCATATTTAAGGTGAGAAGGTAAAGTTTTGAGATCTAATTCGGGATGATAAATAATAGAAGGTGGGATCATTGAATGATTTTCGGAGTCGCTGAGAAGCTCAAAGCCTGTAAAAGATACAGACTCGGCTGGTGGTGAGTCAGGAGTAGACTCAAGCACAGAAATAGTGTCCTCACTAAGATCATGTGTCAGGTCAAACAGTGATGTGGTAATGTCGTCGAGATCTGTAAAGCAAAGTTCCTCAACTCCGCAACTTCCGGGAGCAGTCTCGTGGACAGAGCACACATCAAGGATATGAGCAGAGGGTTCTGATGGCTGACTTCCAATTCTGTAGATGTTTAGTTCAATGGTCATATTTCCAAATGATAAGTTCATTGAACCATTTCTACAGTTGATGACAACATTGGAAGTGGCAAAGAAAGGTCAACCCAAAATCACCGGAATTTGGCTCCGGGGGTTCGCTACAGGCTGTGTATCGAGAACAATGAAGTCTACAGGGAATACAAATTCCCCGACCTTTATCAACACATCCTCTAGTTCACCCCGAGGTTTGGTGATTGAACGGTCTGCCATTTAGAGAGTGCAGTGAGCAGGTTTCAACTCTCCAATCCCTAGCTGCTCATAGACAGAGTATGGAAGTAGGTTAACACTTGCGCCAAGGTCTAACAGAGCACGGTTGATGTTTTTACCCCCAATAGAAATTGATGTCGTAGGACATCCTGGGTCCTTACGTTTCTTTGGTAGCTGGGGGATAAAAGAAGTGCTAATGTTATTGGACATGAAGACCTTCTTCGGCACTTGAGTCTTCCTCTTCCTAGTGCACAAGTCCTTGAGAATTTTCGCATAAGCGGGGACTTGTTGAATCGCATCTAGGAGAGGGATGTTGATATTAACCTGTTTGAACATTTCCATAATTTTCTCCATATGAGGACTCGATTTGTTAGCCCTTAACCGGTTCGGGTATGGTGCTTTAGCAATGAGCGTTGGGTCCATCATAGGAGAAGGAAGAGGGGGTAGACAAGATCCCGAAAGAGGAGTGGGGATCGTCTGTGAAGAGCTAGAAGAGGTGGGCTGAGGTGGCGAGCCTAGAGGGAAATGGAGAATAGGCTGCGAGAAGGTGGTGTGGGGTAGGTGAGCAAGAATCAGACGTAGAAGTGTGTGTATGAGGAAAGGTCTCAGCCGGGGCGTTGATAGGATTTTCAGTATCATCAACTTCTTCCCCAACATGGTTATCCAGCATTCTTCCTGATCTCAACGTTGTGATGGCATTTACATTGTAATGCCCAGGATTCGGTAGGGGTTGAGACGGAAGTTTCCCTTTTTCTCTCGCACTTAATTCGGCCTTAAGTCGTGCAATCTCAGCTTCCATCATTTTGATACTCTCAGCTTGAGACGCTGAGTTTTTCTTTATCTCACCGACGGAAGACCTAACCTCGGCCGACACTTCCATGAAATTTGACAAGAGTGATTTCATTGTTTGAGCGACTTGAGAGAACTCGTCAGAATAGGTCGACTGCATAGGATTAGAAGGTGCAGGAGTGTTGACCTGGTTTTGGAAATTTTGTGACTGGTAGGGGTGCTGGGTGAGGTGAAGTGGTTGCTGTTGTGGAGGAAGAGCCCGTTGGAATTGATTAAGATTTGGAACCGTGTTTTGGGATTGGTTCCAGGAAAAATTTGGGTGATTCCTCCAACCCTGATTGTATGTGGAAGAAAAAGGGTCGTTTCTAGATCTTTGGAATGCGGCATTGGTATGCTCGAGACCTTGAAACTGAGAGTTTAATGGACATTCTTCCGTTAAGTGAGAAGGGTCTGAACAGCACCCACAAACGGTTTTGGGGAGCGACATTGGGTTCAGGGAGGCTGCTAAAAATTTGTGTTCCATAGCGTCGAGCTTCTTTTACATTGCTGCCATCTCAGCTCGAACACCTATGGACACGTCTATTTGGTGTACGCCACCCCTACTCGATGGCTGGGTTCTAGTCTCCCACTGTAGTGATTTTTCAGCGAACTCTTCTAAAAATTTCCATGCTTCCCTATCATCCTTGGTCATAAAGGTGCCTTGACACATGTTTTCAAGGTTTTGTTTAGTGGTAGGGTTACTGCCCTCATATATGATTCGGCAAAGTTCCCATCTCGGGATGCCGTGATGTGGGCATTGAACCAAAAGATCCTTGAATCGGTCAAAGTATTTTGAAAATGGTTCAGCTGGAAGCTGGGCGAATTGATAGAGTTCGCTACGGATTCGAGCTGTCTTTTGCATCGGGTAAAATTTCTTAAGGAATGCCGCAACGAATTCTTCCCAATTCGTTATGGAATGTGCGGTGGTGTTATATAGCCACTTCTCGGCTAAATCGCACAAGGTAAATGGAAGAAGTCGTAAACGCACGGCATCCACAGAAAGTTGTGATGTACCCATCATTGCGCATACGTTTTCAAATTTGGTAATGAAAACGTAAGCGTCTTCAGTCTCGAGACCGTGGAATTTAGGTAAGAGGTTGATGTACTGGGGCTTAATCTCAAAGTTATCCCCGTTTGCTGGTGGAATGGATAAGCAGGTCGAAAGAGGACCTCGCAAAGGGTAGCACCTCTCTTGGAGAGAGACGCGGGGAGGATTCTGCGCACCAACGGACGGCGGCAGAGTAGCGGTAAAGAGGTTCGATGGAGACGGATCCATCGGTGTGGGTGTGGTGGGGGGTAAAAGAAAGGTAAATGGAGAAATACCGACTTCGGAGTCGATCGAGGGGACGCGGACAAGACGGGCACTAGAATCCCATGTCCAGCCTATCTTGCACTAAAAGGGGTTAGTACAAATGGCAGCGTGATTTATAATTAGGGGAAATGAAGTGAATGCGGTGTTTGTTTTGAAAAATGATACGGATTTTGAAAATATGATGCGATCACAACAAATGCAACAAGCAATACCCTAAAATCTATGGTCACCTAGGTCCAATCTCTAGACCGCTCCTAACTTCCAAAAGACAAGTCGCGGGGTAAAATCCTCCACTGCCTCTTTGTTTCTCCTGTGGCCAGGTAAGTGCTAGGTAAGTGGGAGGTTCTCCACTACGTAAGTAGTGGGCCTAATTAAGTAACCACTAGCCTTCGACACACTTTCCTTAGACACCACAAAAAGAAACGCGGATAAGCAATGAATTACCCACGGCCTTCTTCTGTCCTAAGTGAGCGCGACGGTCCTTAGAGTCTATATTTTTTAATTAATGAGGGTAATGCGGATGCAGGTTTGTGATTTTTGGGGCCTAGGAAGGATAATGAACTCCCCACCTAATCTAGATTTGACCGTGCCCTTTAATGTCCGTATTAATTATGCAAACAACCACAAAGATCAGAAACAAGCACAATTTATTTTGCTTTTTTTTTTTTGCGCGGCGCTGCGATTATTTGCAAAGAAGCCTGCAACAAATTGTTAATTGGAGCGGATTTTAGGAAGGAGATAAGAAAGTTAGAGGTTACCAGATAAAACTTTTACAGAGAAGCCCTCAAACCGCCGCGCTTCCGCCGCAATTGTGGCCTTAGACCGCGATTCCGCCGCGCCTTGAGCTCCTCTCTGCACCAACTTTTCCAGAGCACACCTGATCACTTCCCTAGCTCTCTGGAATTCTCCAAATAATTTTCCAATTTCACAGCAAGCTCCAGATCTCCTTGCAATTAACCACAATAATACGTATTAGTAATTTGCGCGAGTTTTGATCTAAAAAAAATATTGATGGAATAAACTTTTCAACTCAAATTTCAAAAAAATGAACAAATAGCACACGATCCCCGGCAACGGCGCCATTTGATTGAGTGAATTTTCTCGATTGTGTAGTTGTTTTTAGAAAATTGAATAAAGATCTTGATGTGTAGTATAAAATATGTAAAGAAATCACAACCAAAAATATTTGACCGCAATCAATAACGGTGTCGGATGTAGCGCGTTAGTAAGTGCGGATCGTCCACAGGGAAAGTGTAATCCGTTCAATTTCCGAATTAGATGAGTTGAAAATTTAGGGAAAAGAAAAGAAAACAATTCATGATTTGCATTTGAAGATCAAGAAATAAGAAAAATCTAGATCTAGAAAAGACATTAAAAGCAAGAATTGAGATGTGTAATAATTTCCAACCAACAATCAAGATTAAAAGTATTGCTCGTAGGAGTAGATCGGATCTATAGATGTGATGAAATCTAAAGATTACTAATTCTTATCCATTAGTGAATTGATACTAGATCGATGCAAATTCATCGATGTTTAAGGATCTTGCGAGGGAATTAGGGGTTTCGCAACTCATCCTTTGTCCTTTCGATGGATCGCATTCAAATTCTAGCTTCTAGTTAATCAATGGTCAATAGTTGTTCCCTAGTTTCGAGTGAACACAATCAAGAAAGCATCATCTCGAAACTAGGTTATTAATTATTTGATTCACTAGAATTTCCAAATATTATAGGATTTAAGAATTGTAAAAATATCTAAATCATCATCATCTAAAGATCGTCACAACTCCTACACGAGCGGAGATTACTCAAACATCATGATCACAAACACAATCACAAATTGAGATCTAATCATTATGCTTGAATTAAAAGATAAGCAAGAATATAGAAAATTCATCTTTATTTATCGACAAATTTCGTTACAACTCTCTTGAATTTACAAAAGGAAGGAACTAGATTGTCGATTTCGGCTTCGCTCGGCTCCTTGAGTCACGGATCGGCGTGGATCTCTTGCTCCGTTGGAATCCGGCGTCGCTTCTAAAGGTTGAAGGCACTCTTGCTTGAATTGCTCTCGGGAATTTGATCTTGATTTTGAATTGGGGTTGAATTTGAGGCACAAGTTTTTGTCACTAAACTTGTGGGTTGAAGATGGTGATGATTCTTGAACAATTTCCACTCTAGATCTAGGCTCCTTTTTATAGACCTCCCAATTCTTAGATCTAGAATTGAAATTTGAATTCCCCCCACAAGTTAGTTATCCAAATGATTTAAATTTCCCTCCAAAAAGTTAATAAAGCCTAAATTTTGAATTTCCCTCCAAAAATTTGTTAAGCCGAGCCTTCTATATGTGCCACGTGGAGCTTCTGGGGTCTTCTGGAAGCTTTAGCCGTTACAAATAGGCATGTGATGAAATTGGGTGGCTTGATCTCTTCAAATGGCCGTGGATCCGCGGCGCCAAGGGGGTTTGGGCCGCGGATCCGCGGCCCTTTAGTGGCCTTAGGACTTGAGTTTTCTTCTGTGGGCTTGTGATGACATATGGGCTTTATTCTGATATGTTGAATTTTATTTGGCCTTCTGCATTACTACCAGATCTCCAGCCTTTGAGTTGGCGTATCTTGTATCAGCTCTTTTCCTATTTTTGGGCTTTTGCTTCTGGAATTTCCTGTATTAGACCCTAGACAAGAGTTGCGCAGTACAAGGAAGATGCGATGCCATGAAACACGGCTAATTTCCCTCTAAGTGCCGGTTTAAAAGTCTAACACATGCAATTTGGTATTTCAGAGATGATTTGGTAATATGTGCAATATGAATACCGAACACTTCTATATGAGTGCAAATGTTAGGGAAATTGCCGTGTTAAAAATGCAGTATTTTCGACTGATCAGTAGAGCCGGTTTCTAGTTAAAGAAAAGTTTTTGTTTCCGCATTTTGACTTCATACAGACGGCCGGGGCGCTACCGTAGACTTACAACTGCTTCCACCCATTTCGAGACGTAATCAACCGCTAACAAGATATATAAATTCCCAAGAGAGTTGGGAAAATGACCCATAAAATCAATACCCCAAAGGTCAAATATCTCCACAACCAAGATAGGTTGGAGGGGCATCTCATTTTTACGTGAAATCCGACCCAAGTGCTGACACCGCGGACAAGTTTTGCAATGATCATAAGCATATTTAAATAGTGTTGGCCAATAAAAGCCACATTGCAAAACTTTCTCCGCTGTTTTTCGAGGTCCAAAGTGACCGCCGCATGCCTGATCATGACAAAATGATAACACACTCTTGAATTCATCGTTAGGGACACACCCGCGAATGATTTGATCGGAACAATACTTAAACAAATAAGGTTCATCGCAGTAAAAGTATTTTACTTGGGATAGAAATCGAAGTTTGTCTTGTTTCGATCAATTGCTAGGAATAAGTCCCGTCGCTAGATAATTCACAATATCCATAAATCAAGGTTCGTAGGATACGGTCAAGAGCTGTTCGTTAGGAAATGAGTCATTTATCGGCACGGTCAACGTTGGTGAAGAATAGAAGCGTGAAAGATGGTCAGCTACTACGTTTTCACATCCACTCTTATCTCGGATGACAAGATCAAATTCTTGTAACAATAGAATCCAACGTATTAGCCTGGCCTTAACATCCTTCTTCGATAAAAGGTGTCGTAGGGCGGAGTGATCAGTGTAAACCACAATTGACGAGCCAATCAAGTAGGGCCTGAATTTTTCTAATGCAAATACAACTGCCAAGTGTTCTTTTTCGGTAGTTGTGTAATTAATTTGTGCATCGTTCAGGGTCCTACTTGCATAGTAAATTACATGTGGTATCTTATCAATGTGCTGTCCTAAGACCGCACCAATAGCAAAATCTGATGCATCACACATAAGCTTGAATGGGTGGTTCCAATCCGGAGATGATAGAACAGGGCTGTCGTGAGAGTTCTTTTAAGCGACTCAAAAGCAGCCTCATAATCCGAATTGAAGTGAAATGTTGTATTCTTGGCCAAGAGAAGAGTTAAGGGTCTAGCAATTTTGCTAAAGTCCTTAATGAATCTCCTATAAAATCCTGCATGGCCAAGGAAGGGTCGTATATCTTTGACGCATTTGGGACGAGGGAGGTTATGGATGACATCTATTTTAGCTCTGTCTACCTCAATGCCTTTTTTGTGAAATTATATATCCAAGGACAATACCTTCTTGGACCATAAAATGGCATTTTTCCCAATTCAAAATTAGGTTCTTATCCTTACAGCGGGTAAGAACTATGTCAAGATGACGAAGACAATCCTCAAAGGAGTCCCTAAATATGGAGAAATCGTCCATAAAAATCCCCAGAAAATTCTCAACCATGTCTGAGAATATCCCCATCATATACCGCTGAAATGTAGCGGGAGCATTGCATAACCCAAAGGGCATGCATCTATAAGCAAAAGTACCGAAAGGACAAGTAAATGTGGTTTTATCTTGATCCTTTTCGGCGATGGGGACCTGGTTATAGCCAGAGTATCCGTCCAAGAAACAATAGTATTCGTATCCAGCTAATCATTCTAACATCTGGTCAATGAAATGTAGAGTGAAGTGATCTTTCCTAGTTGCGGCATTGAGTTTCCTATAATCAATACATACGCACCACCCAGTTTGGGTACGTGTTTGGATCAAATCATTAGCCTCATTAGTTATGACTGTGATGCCAGACTTTTTAGGGACCATGTGAATAGGACTTGCCCATTGGCTATCAGATATAGAGTAAATTATACCACTATCTAGGAACTTGACGATTTCTTTCTTTACCGCCTCCTTCATAACGGGATTTAACCGTCTTTGTGGGTCTCGGGTTGGTTTGGCTTCATCCATCAGATGTATATAATGTTCAACAATTAAGAGACTAATCCCTTTGATGTCAGCCATTGTCCAACCAAATGCTTGCCGATTTGATCTCAACACCGCCAAAAGTGCGTTCTCTTGCTCTAAAACTAAAGAAGCGGATATGATCACGGGTAAAGACTCATTCTTACCTAAATATGCATATTTAAGATAAGAAGGTAGCGGTTTGAGATCTAGTATTGGCGGAGAGACAATAGAAGGTGGGGTAAGGGAATGATGCTCGGACTCCCTACGAGCTTCATAACTTGCATAGGATATTGACTCGGAAAGTGCTACTGACTTTTGCGACGAGTCAACGGATTCAAACACGAAGATGCACTCATCGAAGATATCCTCACTATAAGAATTTTCCAAATCAAACAATGTCGCACTAGTGTTGTCGAGATCATCATAGCAAAGTGCTTCCGCTTCACAGCTGTCGGAAGCTATCTCGTTGATGGAACAGACATCAAGCAAATGAGTACAAGGTTCAGATGGTTGACTTCCTAGCTTGTAAATATTAAGCTCAATTGTCATCTTCCCAAAGGATAAGTTCATAGAACCGTTACGACAATTAATTACAATATTGAAAGTTGCTAGGAAAGGTCGACCGAGTATCACCGGGATTTGGTTGCGTGGGTTAGCCTCAAGTTGTGTATCCAAAACAATAAAGTCTACAGGAAATATGAATTCCCCAACTTTAATTAACATATCCTCTAGTTCACCCCTAGGTTTGGTGATTGATCGGTCTACCATCTGGAGAGTACAATCGGCGGGTTTCAACTCTCCAATCCCTAACTGCTCATATACGGAATATGGAAGCAAGTTAACGCTAGCGCCAAGGTTGAGTAATACACGATTAATATTTTTACCCCCAATAGAAATAGAGATGGTAGGACAGCCAGAGTCCTTACGTTTCTTTGGTGTTTGCTGGGTAAAAGCTGTGCTAACATTACTCGTCATGAAAACTTTTTTCGGCACTTGAGTTTTTCTCTTCCTAGCGCACAAGTCTTTAAGAATTCTTGCATAAGATGGGATTTGTTGAATAGCATCTAGGAGAGAAATATAGACGTTAACTTGCTTAAACATTTCCACAATTTTCTCCATTTGTGGGTTAGGTTTGTTGGCCCTTAATCTGTTTGGAAACGGAGCTTTATCAATAAGGGTTGGGTCCAACATTGGAGAAGATTGTGGGGATGGAATGGATCCCAAAATTGGAGTGGGGATCACTTTAGATAGATTCGAGGAAGTGGGCTGAGGGTTCGAGCCTTGTGGGAAGCGTAGAATAGGCTCGGAAGTAGGTGAAAGACTAGACGAATTAGGGGAAGAAGTAGAAGCCGGGGTATCATTAGTATCACTAACGTCATCAACTTGTTCACCTACCTGGTTATCCAGCACTCTTCTCGATCTCAACGTAGTAACGGCACTCACATTATGATGTTGTGAGTGGCCAGGATTCGGTAGGGGTTGAGATGGGAGTTTCCCTTTTTCTCTCGCACTCATCGCGGCATTCAACTGTGCAATTTGGGCTTCTATTGATTTAATACTCTCACCGTGGGAGGCGGAGTCTTTCTTTATGGAATCAATAGAAGACCTCATATCAGCCGACATTTGGATCGAATGTTTCATAAACAAATCCAAAGTTTGTGCGAGTGAAGAGGAGTTATCGGTACCGGTCGTTTGGAAAGAATTATTGGTTGGGTTTTGAACAAGTTGTGATTGAAAGGGGTGCTGAGTCTGTGGTGGTAGTTGTTGTTGCTGTGGAGGAGGTCTTTAGTAATTGCTTTGGAACTGGTTTTGATTTTGGTTTTGGCTTTGGTTCTAAACAAAGTTAGGATGATTCCTCCATTCCTGATTGTATGTGGAAAAATAAGGATCGTTTCTAGGTCGCTGCTGAAAAGTAGCATTAGTTTGCTCGTGACCTTGAAACGGTGCATCCATAGAACATTCTTCCGTCAAGTGTGATGGATCGGAACAGCAACCACACACGGTTTTGGGAAGCGTTACCTGATTTAGGGAGACTGATGAGAATTTGTTCTCAATGGCGTCGAGTTTCTTTTGTATCGCTGCCATTTCGGCTTTTACTGCGATGGAAATATCGAGATGATGAATACCTCCCCTAGATGAAGGTGGTCTAATGCTTTCCCACTACAAAGTGTTCTCAGCGAGATCTTCCAGATATTTCCAGGCTTCACCACCATCTTTTGACATGAAATTGCATTGACACATTGTTTCAAGCATCTGCTTTGTCGCTGGATTAATGCCCTCATATATAATTCGGCACAAATCCTATCTATGTATTCCATGATGAGGACATTGGACAAGCAGATCCTTGAAACATTCAAAGCACTTCCAAAATGGTTCATTAGGAAGCTGGGTGAACTGGTTGATTTCGCTCCTAACACGGGCAGTCTTATGATTTGGGTAAAATTTCTTAAGGAATGCTATCACGAATTCATCACAATTGGCAATAGAGTGTGCGGCAGTATTATAAAGCCATTTTTCTGCCAAGTCACACAAAGTGAATGGGAGAAGACGCATGCGCATAGCATTCACGGACAGTTGTGAAGTACCCATCATTATGCATACGTTTTCGAATTTAGCGATGAAAACATATGCGTCTTCAGACTCAAGCCCGTGAAATTTGGGTAACAGGTTGATGTTATGGGTTTTAATTTCAAAATTATCTCCGTTGGCTGATGGAATGGATAGACAGGTAGGAAGTGGACCACGGATAGGATAGCATCTCTCTTGGAGAGAAATGCGCGGTGGATTCTGCGCACCTACGGGCGGTGGCAGCGTGGTGTTATAATCTGATGGAGTACCATCCATCTCGGTCGATGTGGTGGATGATGGGGGAAAAGAAGATGAAGAAGCACCGACTTCGAAGTCGATAGCCGAAACGCGGACAAGACGGGCACTAGAATCCCGTGTCCAGCCGAGCATGCACTAAACAGTTTTAGCGCAAGTGGCAGCGTGTGTGATTTAAAATTGGTTTATTTTAAAAAAATGTCGGACGTGAGACAAATCACACAAAAATGCACAATCAACCCTAGAACTAAGGTTACCTATGTCAAATCTCTAGACCGCTCCTAGACTTCCAAAGGACAAGCCGCAGGATCAATCCTCTACCACTTCTTTACTATTCTTGTGGCAAGGTAAGTGCCAGATAAATGGGAGGTATCCGCTATACGAATCACCGAAAATAGCGAGCCTACTTAAGTAACCACTTGCCTTAGATACACTTGTCTAGACACCACAAACGTAATGCGGATAAGCGATAGATTACCCACGACCTTTCTCTGTCCTTATTGAGAGTGACAAACCTTAGAGTCTTGTCTAGATATTTTTTTAATTAATGTAGGGTTGATGCGGATACTCGTTTTGTGATTTGTGGGACCTAGGAAGGGTGATGAACTCTCCCCCTAATCTGAATTTTGGTCTTGCCCCTTAAAATCTGTATTAAAATATGAATAAACAAACCAAGTACAAAACTTTGCAAAAAGATTTTTGAGCGGCGATATTTTGCAAAGAATCCTACAGGAAAGATATTTTATTGGATTTCAGAGGAGAGAGGAAGAGTTGAGAAATTTACCAGAGAAGTTTGGAACCCTAGATTCTCAATTAAGCCACGGTTCCACCGCCGAATAGGCCTTCTTGCCGCGCTTCCGCCGTCGACTTGGGAGATCAGGTGGAGATTTTTGCTATGTGGCCTCCCTTGCTCCTCTGGATCTTGATTAATGTCTCTGGATCTCTGTTTCCTCAATTCTGTGACTCCAGATCCCCTCGCAAAATTCACACAATAATCGTTAAATATACAATTTGCAGTTTTGTTTATTTTTATGATATAGATCGAATATGAATTCAACACAAATAGTAAGAATAAAAAATTACGTACGTATCCCCGGCAACGGTGCCATTTGATTGATCTGATTTATGTGTAGTAGTTAACCGCAATCAATAACGGTGTCACGTGTAGCTAGACCGAGATGAGTACGGGTCGTCCTCAGGGAAACGTTGAATTTTTTAATCTTACTTTAGGCGTGTTGAGAAAGAAAGGAGGAAGAATAAAGAATGGTTGTAGGTTCTAGATCTACGTCAAATACGGATGCAGGATATAGATCTTGATTAAATACGGATGCAAGTTTTATAGTAGAAGGGGGTTTGTAGGGTTCATTAAGATTTAGTAGTCATGGATGATTAATTAAATATTACTCTTTTTATCTTTTAATAGATTTAAAACTAAGTCGACAATGATGCATGTAAATTAGGGTTTCTGAAGGGAATAGGGTCCCACTCTTAACCCCTATCTTGCCATGGATCTCCGTTCATGTCTAGCCTTTACCAAAACAATTGTTAATCTAATCTCTAATCATGGTTGTGACCATCAATGAATTGATAGCGCGCCCTAGTAGGATGTTAACTATTCTTTTGATAAAGTTTATAAACTTTATAGGATTTAAAAAGAGTTTAAGAATCTTTATCTTCCATTAATCTACCCTAATCCTATGAACCCTAACAAGCGGAGAATTACTCGCGCATGTTGGGAAAAGAAAAGATAGAGAGGGAAAACATAATATAAAATGCAGAAAAATAAAATGATATAAGAAAACAACTGTCTTTATTAATCAACAAGATCAAGTACATTTTGTTTCCTTAGAAAATGATTACAAAACCCTAATTTGCTTCTCGATCTCTTCTAAGGAGGTAGATGAACCGTTGATGATCAACCAGGATTCTTGAGCCGTCGTGGACTTTATGATTGCGTTGGTTTGATGATTTTCCAAGAGTCTCTCGGTCTTTATTTATAGTCACAAAACCAGAACCCTAGTTTCCTAATATAGAAACTAGTTGTTAGAATCTCAACCACCAAAATCTTGAGCCCTAAATCCTTAGAAGTGCGGCGGAACCACGGCCATTGGATAGGTTTGGCCGCGGATCTGCCGCCTTTTGGTGAGATCATGGTCTCTAATTTTTGTAGCTTCATATCTGTAACACTTGGTGATCTTTTAAGTATCTACACTTTAAAAATCTTCTCTACGTTTCTGCCAGAATTAGTTTCTTCAATTTACTTGAATAACTTCGGCAGATTTGATCTTGCCAACTCGGATTTCCTTGATTTCAGTCATGATATAATTCTTGCACAATTATCTCAATAAATGATTTTAGTAGAATTTGTTTTTATTGAGATATTATCTTTAACCATTTGTCATGATATTATAGTTTTAAGAATTGGTCAAAAGTATTTAATAAGATAAGCATATTTAAATGGGCCAAATGTTACATGGATATTATATGCTTACTTTTTCCTTAATAATGTTAATTATAATATATAAACACATGAAAATAGTATTTTTACATATAAACCCTCATATATGTCATATATTATAATAAACACCCTTTTTATATAGAAATAGTAGGAAAAATGTCATATGAAAAGTGCAGTTTTATCAACTGAACAGCATGCTTGAAAATCCTTCAGCATTCTTTTCGTTTTTGCCGAAAGAACTACTTCCCATGGAGCTTCCTCTATGAATGAGCATGATGCCGCCGGCGTGTCCACCTTTTTATGAGTGTGCTGTTGTGGGGGATTTACCTTCCAGTTTTCGGACAGCATGAACTTGCCCTGTTGGTACTGGTCTTCAACCCAGTTTTTGAAGACGTAGCAGTCTTCGATCAGATGGCCCAATATTCGGTGGTAGGGGCAGTAATTGGGATTGCTGACGTCGTTCGGTTGCAGTGGGTGTCTCGGCTCCGGTAGAATGATGAGCCCGTTGCGCACTGCCAATTTGAACAGTCTCCTTGTTTTATCCCGGGGAAACGAGTAAGAACGTCTCAACTTCTCATCGAGAGATCGCCGCTTGTTGCTTTGGCGAACAACCGGTCTCGTGCCACTCGACTGTTGTTGAGCATTGGCGACGAAGGTTGGTTTCCTTTTGCCCTTTTCGTTTCGAAGCTCCATTTTCGAGGAGGGCGGTCTATGGCCCATCTGGTCCATTTGGGCCAGCTTGTCGATCAAGGCCTAAAAAGTGGCCGGCTTGATAAATATCATGAATTGGGATATGGTCGCCTAAGGATCGAGGGTTCCCACAAACATGCCCACGGAAGGAGCTTTCTCTATGCGCTGTTCACACTTTGACCACAGGTTCCGCCACCGAATGGCGTATTGAACCCAGGTTTCTCCCGGCTTCACCCTGGCATTGATCAATGCCGTGATTGGGGTGCGTTCGCTGGCGCTTGCGAAATGCTGAGTGAATAGCAACTCCATCTCTGTAAATGTTTAGACGGAGTCATTCGGGAGCTCGGAGTACCATTCGAATGCTATCTCCGACAAGCTGCCAACAAACTGGCGAAGCAGCAGTTTGTCATCACCCTCAGTATTACCGCACATATCCCTGAATTGAGCAACGAGATGGTGTGTATTACCCGTCCCCTTATACACGTGGAATTTGGGGATCGTATATCCTGGCGGGTACTTTATTTGATCGTACCAACCCGAATTAGGTCGTCCGGTCTTGACGATTTGGCCAGCGGCTTCGCTCGCCTGGTGAGCTCGTATCTGTTGAGCTATATAGTCGTCAAGGGCGGCTTTGGAGATGGTATCTTCATTGGCTGCTGATAGAGCCGGAAGAGGGTTCGATGTCTCC
This sequence comes from Agapanthus africanus, assembly GCA_030015575.1. Lineage (NCBI taxonomy): Eukaryota > Viridiplantae > Streptophyta > Magnoliopsida > Asparagales > Amaryllidaceae > Agapanthus > Agapanthus africanus. The sequence continues at coordinate 105,425,257 of CM057338.1, read as the reverse complement.
CCTCTGTCGTCCTCAAGGATTATTGGAGGGTCTTCAGCTGGAGGATCCGGCTGTATCATCATCCTGACCATATCTTGAAACAGAAGCGCCATTTGCTTGATGTTGGCCACCTGTTCAGCGGCCTCTTTGTTTTTCTTCTCGAGCATTCTTCGGAGGAACTCGGCATCGGTTTCCTGTTCCTGGCGTTGCTCCGACAACGTCTCTAGGCTTTCTTTCGACCCAGTGAGCGCGGCCATCTTTGTTAGCATCTCCTGGAGCTTTTGCTGTTGTTGCTTCAGAGCCTTTGTCATGGATCGGGTAAGTGGTCGATGACCAGTAGAGATACGGCTATCCTTCTTCCCGGAAGCCATGTAGATTGTGTGCACTACCATGCCCCCAGACTTGGGGCGTTTAGATTCAGTGCCCTTGAGATTCGTCGCAGACGCAAGGATCTTCTCCGGCCTTCTCCTTTCATGAGCGGTCGACGTTGAGGGGGCTGTTGTGATAAGCACCCGGGCAGACGATACCTTCCGTGGCATGGCGGCGGGATGGTCCTTCTTTTGCCAAACCTTTATTTTCTTCAGTCGGCGGGAGTAGTCTTGGACTCTTCGCCAGACCCTGTGAATTTTGAAAGACAACCGCTGAAGGGGTTGTTCTGACTTCGTCTTTGTAACGTTCTCCACAGGTGGAGGAGCCTTCTTCAATATTGCTGTTGGAGAGTTCTTGCGCACCCTTTTGAGTGGTTCAAAGCTGTTCCCAGTTAGAACAGTAGCATCAACTTCCACCGTCGGAGCTGGTGGAGTCATTCCAGAGGGAGAGATACCTCCAGTTTTTCTTACTCGGCGCCAGTGGCGACATCGAGCATGTCTTGCAGATGGGACTGGCTCAGTTATGGGGGTGGCTTCATCATGCCCCCTGTTCTGGTGGAGGGTTGCTGTTGGTGCCAGCCTATCGAATACTGTCGTCCACTAAGAAGAAACGTCCAACCTGTCGAAGACTGACTTTTGAGTAGGGGAAGCATTTTTAACGACCCCGCCTGCTGCATGAGTTGGAACGGCCAGTCTTGTGAAGACCGATCCCTTAGCAAGAGAGTCTCCTTGGACGACTTCGTCCGTCGGAGTTGGAATGGCTATCCGCTTCGGAATAACTCCTTCAGGTATTGCAGGCTTCTTTATGGGCCCTCTGGAGCTCAGGCTCAGCCTGTCGAAGACTGATGCAGTAGACTTAGAATTGGACGGCCCGTTGAGAGGGACCGAGGTAGTTGTAAGTCGATCGAAGACCGACTTCTTCGGAGGTTCCTGTGACGGCATTAGGACGCTGAAGCTTGCCGGTGGGATCATGGTCCCAAAGAACAACCCAGTGGTGGCTTGTGTCATCTGTTCCACTGGCATGGCAAAGATGGAGATCGCTTGGGGCCCATAGTCACTCCTCCGGCGAGGATGGAGCGGGAGTTGTTGTTGCAGTCGGTGCAATTGGAAGCCATTTTCTCTGCACGGGAGCAAGACACCAAATCTTAGTACCTCGAATCCAGGGGCAACCATATCAAACCGCGATTCGTTCGCGAACACGACACACGAAGTGTGGAGTGGAAAGAGAAAAAGTTCCTACTGGGCGTGCCAGAATCTTTTTACCGCCGAAAGACGCGAAGACAAACGTCTTGTCTGAATTTGAGGGAAGATTCTATTGAGTTTATCCGTCCACCTCTCCGAAGATGCTAAGTTGATTTATGGCACCGTATATCGGAAGTTTGGAATGATGCAGCCGTTGTAGCAGACTTCGTCAGATTCCCCTTCGTTTACGAGGGGTTTTGATTGTGGGGACGCTCTTCCCTGCAGGCACAAGCCCCTGCAGTTAATTACACTACCGCATCGTGGTAACCACTTTCTCTTTCTCCAGATGGTCACTTCATGTCATGTGTGTTTGTTTTATTTTTGGTTGCCTATAGATTGTATACGTAGACTAATTTATGTTGTCGCCCGTAGGGCGTTGATTAGTCCAAATCCGTATTTTCTTAGATTTGGGTTTGGGTTGGTTTAAGAATCGTTAATCTTGTTTTAGGCTAAGATCAACTCAAACTTTTGTTGAGAATACATTGGTCTAATTTTAGACTAAGATCTACTCAACCGGATTTTGGGATCATTTAGATCCAACGAAAGAGTATTTGGACTCTATCGTTTTAGTTTAGGGACGTTGCAGTCCAATGGGTTTAAGGACATCGTAGTCTATGAGTTTAAGGACCTCATAATACATAGTTTAAAGACGCCATAGTCTATAGAGCTTAGTTTAGTGATGTTATGGTCCATTGGGTGTAAGGACATCATAGTCCATGAGTTTAAGGACCTCATAGTCCGTAAGGTTTAGAGACATCGTGGTCTGGTTTAAAGACATCATAGTCTGTGTGGTTTTCGTTTAAACGTTTGGGGATGCACCAAAAGTTATTATTTATTGGGACCCTTCATCTCTCTGAAGGCGCTGAAGAATTACAGCGACGTGTATCAGAGGTATGAAGAGATGTACCCTTAAACCGAAGTTGATTGGGAGATCTATAGTCAGGTTTGGGACTGAGACTAATCAAGAAGATTGTGAGCACATGGGCTCGGTTAATCTGAATTAAAGACTTGTGGCCAACTTGGGCTCAGTCCACTCAGTTCTGAATAAACTGTTTGAATACTTGTTTGGACTCGGTCCACTCATTTTGAGTAAAATGTTGAACATTTATTTGGGCTCAGCCCCTTTTATTCAAATAATGTTGAGCATTGATTTGGGCTCTGACACCCCTTTTTCTTTTTGTCTTTTATTGATTGTTGACCACTTTTTATGGCATTGGGGTCTTATTTACAGAGCGCTTTGTAATTCCTTAGCGCCCACGTGAGGAGCACATGGAGCGCTTGGCGCTGAGCGCCAGACATGGAGTGCTAAGGCGCTTCTTTTAAATTGGAGCGCTAAGGCACTTCTTATAAAATAGCGCATACGTGAGGAGCACGTGGAGCTGTGCGCCAGACTTGGAGCGCTAAAGCGCTTCTTTGGCAGCTCTGATCAGTTATGTACTTTGAGAATTAAATTCTGGGTTTATAAGAGACTTTGCCTCATGGATCTAAGAACTGAGTACTTTTTTTATGAGGAGATGCTATGATCTCTTTTGTTTTTTATTTATGGGAGACTTTGTCTCATAGATCTGTGATCTGGAAAAGAACTAAGTTCTTCTGATATGAGAGCTAAACTCTCAAATATGGAGGAAATGCCATGATCTCTCTTCTTGCTGTTTACCTTGAGAAGAAATTGCTCTCGTCTTTGAAGTTTCTTGAAGTTTGTGGGGGGTTCCTCTGTATAAGACTTGAAGTCTTGGGTCCTTTATATAGGGAGGCTGATTTGTTGAATCAGTTAAAGAAATCTCTCATCGAGAGATCTCTGATTGATTTAGGGATGTTTTCCTCCATTGGATCTTTGATCCAAAGGCTTCTGTTTTACAGGAGACATTTTTCTTGTTTTTAACAAGATTGAGAAAATATTTTCCCATACAGAACTTACTCTGTATCTTGGTGATGTTTAATCACCATTGGATCTTTGATCCAACGGTGTTCTGATTTACGGAGTACAATCTTTCTTATTTGGAAAGATTTGAGGAGTATTTCCTCAACAAAAATTTATTCTGGTAATTTGAAGATTTATCATCTTTGTTGGATTTTTTATCTAAGGGTGGAGAACATTTAGTTCTAGCGCTGGCACTCTCGTGCTTTGCACGTGAAGCGTTGTCTCAGAGTCTTTGACTCTTGGCGCTAGCGCTCTCATGCTTTGCACGTGAGGCGACGCCTCAGAATCTTTAGTGCTGGCGCTCTTGACGCCAGAGCTCTCGTGCTTTATACGTGAGCGCTGCTTCAGAGTCTTTGACACTTAGCGCTGGCGCTCTTGGCACGGGCGCTCTTATGAGGCGCTGCCTTATTTCAAATTTCAAATTTTGAATAGAGCTTTACTCTCTGATTGGGGGAAACAGACTCCATAGCAGCGAGGAGTGTGCAGTGCTGGAGGACCTGAGAAAAACGGGAACCGTGTTAAGAAGCTGAAACCGAGAAAATAACTCTTAAAATTTTTTTGGGGAAAGCTACTGACCTGAACCGCCTCCTGAGCTATCACGGCCACTTGGGCCTTCATGGTGCCTCGGGGAATCTTTGCCCCAGCCGTTTTCTCCATGTCCTCCAGCAAGCTGTCGGCCACGAGAGCCCTGAGGGCACCTTGATGCAAAAGTCATCGCCCTGCACTTGGATCCCGACTGGGGGTGGCCGAGAAACCACCTGCTTCTGTCTCTTGATGGGGGATTCGGCATGGGGCGGCACCTCTGCCGTATCCTGAGGTGCCGGATCTCGCGCATGCTTCTATCCTCCCCCGCGGCGTTCCTCAGGGACGAGGGGTGCTGTGGAAGCCTTGGCCGGAGGAGCTTGCCGAGGAGCCACGCGTTGGGATGAGCTTGCACCAGCGGTCATCCTTCTCTGGGCCTTGGCAGCCATGGCGGCCATAATTTTCGATCGATCCATGGGATATGTGAGAAAACATAAGAAAAAGGTCAGCGATACAGAAACGGCAATAGAATTTTGGCGAAGTCTAAACAGATTGGTAAAAGCCCTAACTCACCTAAAAACACGCGGGATTGAGTCCAGCCCAGCTCAGTACCTACTCGGAGAGAAGGATACAGCCCGCTGGATCTGTTCCTGCTGAGATACCACCTTCACTTCGGGGGCGTTCGATTGCCTCACTCTCGGGCAATCGGCCCCGTATTACTGGGTGGGCACGGGCCAATCCTCGTCCTCCAGTAGCCCGACGAAAATGAACTTCTCTTTCTATTTATCGATGGAAGAAGGGACAACCACTACTCCCGACCCAGCCATCCTACCCTTATGTTTTTTAAACGAAGATACTGTAACAACTCTGAATTTACTGTATATAAATTTTCAGTTTAATGTACAGAAAGGAGTTTACATGCCTGAGTAGAAGAGGAGTTAGCAAGCTATCAACTTCCGGCGAGGATCGAAGCAAATTCCGGCGATCCCGCGACATCACAACGACAACAATCTCTTCTCCTATCTTTTCTTAATATAACCAAGTGGTAAGTCCCTCTCAATCTCTCTTCTTCTCCTTGAAACATCTCTTTTCAAAACATATGTCGGAAGTGGAGTTAAAACCGGCATTTTTTTCTAAAACTCTATAATTCCACTTTTTCTTATATATTCTTCATTCATATTCTTACACCATATTTGTAATCATAAACTAATGCTTAGAACCAACTTTTAATCCAAAGTATCATGCAAAATTACTTTAACTCAATATTTACACTAAAATACCATGAACTTTGTATATCATCTTTTAATGGTTTGCTTAAACAAACCTTTAGGAAAATTCATGAGGTAACGACCTACCTCTCACATACACACATGGTTCCATAGCATAATATATCCTTGTATTTATTTTTTTGACGAATACCATATTACATTAAAATACCATTTACTATAAAAACCGGATTTCTTTTGAATTGTATTTTATACCTCTTTACGATTATACCTCTACAACCCTTTTTAGGGGACCCGCTATTGGATGGTGCAGATTATCGCACATCCTTGGGCTAGCAGAGCGAGATGCATACCTCCTCACGGAGCAATCGGGATTTTAATACGTTTTTTTAAGAAAAACATAATTTTCTGCTTAAATAAAAATTAATTTTTTATAATTATATAAATATTACAAATCCATATATTTTCAAAATATAATGACCTTATTTTTTTCAAATGAAATAATTATAAGTTTCATCAAAATACCAACAAAAGTCAAGCTTTACAATAAAATACCATGAACTTTCCAACTAAGTTATTATCACTAAAATACCTCAAATCCTTTAAATTTATATCCATGAAAACCCTAAAAAACATAAATAACTTTTCGAGTTTATTTTGAAACTATATTAAAAATATTTTTCATAAAACCCTCTCGAGTTATATAAAACAACAGTTAATGACTTTAGTAAATATAGGTTTAAGCGGGATCAATTCTCTTAAGCCCCAGCGAGCCGGAGAAAGTGAGTGCTTGCCTATTTAAGGAAGAAAACTTAACGGTATTATCAATGGTAATTGTCTTGGAAAAAGACATAAATCCTGCTGTTCATGTACAGAAGTTACCGATAACTCCCGAACCTAATTCAGGATCTAAATCAGTTTACAAGTGTCTAACTCAGTCTGAATCTAACTCAAACCCGAATCCAAACTCAAATCAGAATCCAATTCAAACATGAATCTAAAATCTAACATGTATACTTGAACATAAACCTGAATACCTGAATTCAAACACAAATATCAAACCTGAATACATGACTTGACTTGACTCGAACTATGAATACAACTTGATATGAATACAAGAATACTTGACATGAATATGTGATATCGACATGAACTCAAACTTGATGTATTTATGGATTCGAGCAAGACTGGTGATTTTAACTGTAACTTAGCATACACGGGATGCTGGAGTAGTTCACGCGTGAATCCAACGAAATCTCAGAAGTCCCCTTAAATCATGAATCCATGTTTACTAACATAAGCAAGCTATCATGAGGGCCCGTGTTTTCTTACTCCTGAATTACAGCCTGTTGAGTTTGGAATACTTCAATACTAGGTTGAAGTCCTATTACTAACACTTGATTCAGGCCCGTAGTTCCTTATCCCTGGTTTACAGCCTGTTGGGTTCGAAAATAGTTTTGAGATTGGTTGACATTCACCGTTGAACTTACGTTAAATTAGTGTATCCAATTAGAGACCTGTTAAGACACTTATATTCACTACATGTTCACCATACTTACACTACACGGCCATGTTATATTTGTTTGCCATGTTCATACAATGCTTTCATGCTTACCTACTTGTCATATATTACCATACTTGTTCACATATATTACAATAAAACTGCATGCTAAATAAATCTACCATGTTTTCATTAAACGACATGCTGACATAACTCACTTGTTCATAATATACTTTTACTTTATCATTACACTTTATACTTCACTTCATTTCTTGGGGACTTACTGAGCGAAAGTTCGCTGACGGGCATTCCACCTATCTTTGTTTTCTTGGAATGTTCGTCAGATACTGTGGAGACTGAGAAGGTAGACATCTTAGAGGAGGAGCACTATCAGATCGCGACCCATACCTACATCAGTTATCTTCTTCCCAATTTATGTATGCTACCTGTTTAGGCATTTCCATTCTTGTATTTTTCTTTCAGTTGATATCATGTATTGTAAATGAATAAAGTTAAATATAAATAAAGTTGTTGAATTTTAAATCTCATGTTAATTCTTTTGTCATTTTATATTGCTTATTTTATGCTTAGCGTATTTATTCCGGAAAATAACCTTCTCGAAATAAATACGTCGCGGGCTTGCCATGTCATCGTTTCCGTCTACTGGGAAGCGGAGCGTGACAAATACACCTAGCTCGGCTCTTCCTTACTGGTACCGGGGTGATTTTTATAGTAAAGAAAAGACAGGACGAAGCTTAAATCAAAGGGGATCTGATCAATTTTTAACTAGACCAGAAACCCAAGGAGGATCCTCCACGAGTTCGGTGCTAGCTGGCTCGGGGCAAGACGGAAACAATGGAGCACAGCACAAATCTTAGACGAGAAGGGCAGATGCATCTATGTCCAGAATGCTTCCAAATACAGAGTAAACTCCTTACCCTGCACCTGGTCTGCCCGCTCACCCTCTCTAGCCAGATGGACTGAATAGCCAGAGGGGATATGAATTCGAGCCCGGATATCGGAAAGTTCGTCCAGACAATTCAAGACTGAGAGCACATCGCGGGTATTCCCGATGCGCGTCTTGGAACCCCTTGTCACCGCCCGACGGCGAGAGACAAGGACGACACTAGCCCTGGGTGTGAGCCCGACACAGAAGACATAGCTGAAGAAGAAGAAGAACTTTCTCGGCCATCTGAAACCGAGAAGGAGGAAAACCTACTGGACTCGGCCCCAAAAACTGAGGCCTCATCGCCCGACTCTATCCTTACTACATCTACAGATATCTCAGAGGAAGACATCTAACCTGATTTAAGGAAAGGGTTTGCCGAGGAAAATTCAGCGGAAGATCCGACCTAAGTGGAGGTGCACCGGGCAATTTTCAAACGACGAGAGACAACTAAGGCAAAGTCTCGAGCAATCTTCAAACGACGAGAGACAACCAGCTCGCACCATGTGACTGCTGTATAAACCCTTCTTTCAGACGACTCATGTAACTCAAACCCATTCTAATACGCCGCTACACTGCTTTTATTCTTCGGTACTAACTTGATCGTCGGAGGGTCCTACGGTGGTTTCCTATTCCGGGACTTCCCTTGCAAGTAGCTTGGCGTTAACAACATCCGACAACCCATTGAGATCTACACAATAATTCTCATACCCAATCTCAACCGTTCAAAACCGTTCGGAGCCGCATCGACGGAGAACGACGTCTGAGGGAGATTCCGACCTACATCAGTGTTCTTTCATTCTTTCTTGTTTCCTTAAAGAAAGATAATACTAAAACCCTACTGTTCTCAAACATTAAGGGAAACGAATATGACAAACGGCAGAAAAGTTTAAAGGCCCAACGAAACGCGTGTTAATGCAAAAAGACAGCCCAAAAAATTCTATAGAAGTTCTTTCTCTTCTTTTTGCCCTTTTTCCTTTTTCTCGACGCAGCCTCTTTGGGAATCAAGCTAGACGAAACTCTTATTTGAATATATGGGTTTTACCGTAGGAATTAAACCCTTTTGGTACATAGATGATTTTTGGTCCTATAAGATTGGAAGTTTTGTTAGTTTATTTCATTTTAATTTTATGGATAATTTATAGAATGGAAAAGCCTAAAAGTTTGAGAATAATTTCCTCAGCCTTCTTCATTTATCTTGCTTTTATAGCTTTCTATGGAAAGTGCAAGATCATCTCGTAATGATTCAGCCATCCATCATTCGATTGTTGGAAACTCACGCCCTCTATGTATCGACTAGATGATGCATGATCTAATTTATATCCACGGACTTTCCACTAATATAGATCAGTGTATTTTGATCAAATAATGAAATATCTAGTGTTTTCTTATCAAATAAACACAATGTTAGGTTTAGAAGTACAAAATGATTTGTATGCTCACACTAAAGGATGCATCGACAATAAGAAAGAATTTCTCTCTATTCAGGTTCCCACTCGGCGCAAGTAATAAAAAAATCAATATTCCAATCCGATCCGGCCTTTTGTTTTCAATTTTGAAATATGGCTTAATTTGGATGAAAACACACCAAAGCCCAACATGTTCTCATGCTAAGTTGAGAACACTTCAAAGTGTCGTGTTTGCTTGACAATTATAATTTTTATGTTATTTATCTCAAAAAGAAAACCTTGAAGTTATTTTGAAGAATTTAGAAATTATTTCATATATGTTAAGAAATTTTTAGTCTTTTGCAAAAGAGGGAAAAAGGGGATTATAGCCTTCGGACTTTAGTCCTCTCGGATTATAGCATCGAAGCTCTTTTTCGAAACGAAATCAAAGGCTCTAAAACAGGAGATATCGGCTACAGGTAGGTTTATGTCAGTCAAGCCCGAGAGAGAGAGAGAGAGAGAGAGAGAGAGAGATTACAAGCGACCCAAGAGGCCTCTCAAAGTTTTGTTTTGTTTTGTTTCCTTTAATGTTATCTCGAAGGGAATCAAACCGGTAACATGTCACTTTAGAACGGAAAGTTATATCTCATAAACTATACCCGATTGAAAGATATCTCTTGCAATTTATATATAATTTTAGGAGTCTCCGTCCTCACAAGGACGAGAGATGGGGACAGGTTCCCACCCATATCAGTGGGTTTCCACCTCTGCCTTGTGAGGACTTTCTCAAATAAGGTTCCTTCATTATGCGTCTATTTCTCTGTTTTTAACTTTAGGCTCATTTCTATTCTTTTTCTTTTCTTTTCGCCATGCTTATTTTCCACAGGCAAAAAGAAAAAGAAAAGAAGAAAGGGTTTTTTATACCAAAATGCTCCTCAAATTTTAGATATTAATATTTAAAAAAATCTCCCATTTTAGCTATTTACTAAAGAAACCATTCTTTTAAGTTCCACTAAAAAGCCCTCCAACCATTCAAAATGAAAATATTTTCCGAATATTGTGTCAACCCTGTTAATTTTTATTTAAAATTAGAAAACCCCATAATTAAATACGAAAAATTTAATTTAAAAATTAAATATTGAGAATGAAAGTTGCCAGAAGCAGGAGGAGGGCCAGTGAGCTTGTGGGAGTTGAGGATGGGGTCGAGGAGTCCAGATGGGTGAGGCAGCAGCTGCGGCGAGGTTGAGAGGGCCAAGGAGCTCGTTGGAGTCGAGGAAGAGGTCGACGATGCCGGAGGAGGGTAACAACGGCTGCGGTTAGGTAGAAGGGGGTGGGGAGCTCGCTGGAGTCAAGGAGGGGGTCGAAGAAGGGCAGCAGTGACGGCGGCAAGGTTGATGAAAGAGAGGAGACATGCATTAGTGTTTGGGTTTGATAGGGGTTAGAATTTGTTAATTGGGTTTAAAATTTAGTTAATTAAATTTTAGCAATTAACCTTTTTGAAAGGATTTAAAAATAGACAAAATAAAATTGGTGGACGAAAACGGTTAAGACGGCTTTTTAGTAGAACTTAAAACTTGGGTGGGGATTTTTAATAAATACAAAAGATGGGAGGCTTTATGAGAAAAATTATTATATGGTCTCTCTTGAATTCTCTTGTTATATTTAGGTCATGAATTACTATTTTTTTAATCCCGCAATATTTATCATTCTTTTATCCCAAATTGCAAGGCTTATATGATGAAAAATTTCTAATCGGCTCCAATCTTTATGATCTCTTTTTATTTTTTCTCTCGCTATTTAGATTTTACTGGCAAAATATTGAAAAATTTTACGATTTTTATTTGTTATGGCATGCACAATATTAAAAAATCCAAAAAAAATATAGAGACTTAAAAATTTCGCGATATTCATTTAAATAAAATATATAGAAAACCGAAAATTTTGACATTTTTAAAAGATTTATTATTTTCAGAATTTTAATATCATAACATAACAAAACTTTGAGAGGCCTCTTGGGTTGCTTGTAATATATATATATATATATATATATATATATATATATATATATATATATATAATTTAAAAGATTTAAACAAAGCGTTTGATAGTCTAAAATATTTAGTGATTTTCGTTTGTTATGATAAGCAAAATATTGAAAAGTGAACAGAAAATTTTGATATTTTTGAAATGTATATGAACCTTGAGTGATAAAGAAATTAAAATATTGAAAAACTTTTTGATACTAAGATTTTTTTGAAACTTTCATAATTTTATGTATGCAGAATATTGAAAAATTAAAGAAAACAGAAAAGTTTTTGAATTTTAAAAAAAATCGCGCTTCATGTCCACGCAAAATATAAAAGATTTGAAGAAATAATACTTTTTGGGGACTTTTGAAAATATCGTGATTTTCATACGGTATAGCATACAAAATAGTAAATAAGACATAGAGCTTAGAAAGTTTAGAGATTTTTGAAATTTTCATGATTATTTTATGCTATAACATGCAAAATATTGGAAAATCAAGAAATATGTAAATTTTTAGATTTTTGAATACGCAATTTTCGCGGGCACAAGCAAATTTTGAAAAATTGAGAAAACCATAAAGTTCAAGATTCTTGAAAATTATGCAATTTTTGTGTGGAACCATAAAGCTCAAGATTTTTGAAAATTATTCAATTTTTGTGTGGTAATGTTGAAAATATTATAAATTTGGAGAAAACGACTCTGAATTATGTTCGGAAGTTATCGGTAATTGCTGCACATGGACGGCAGAATTTGTGTCTTTTTCCACGACAATTACCATTGATAACACCATTAAGTTTTTATTATCTTAAATAGGCAAGCTCTCACTTTCTCCGACTCCCTAAGGCTCAAGAAAATTGATCCCGCTTAGACTTATATTTACTAAATTTCTTAACAGTGTTTTATATAGCTCGAGGGGTTTTATAAAAATATTTTTACTATAGTTTAAAATAATCTTCAGAAATTATTTATATTCTTTAGGATTCTCATGGATGTGTATTTTAAGAATTGAGCTATTTTAGTAATAATTACCTTAATTTGAATAGTTCATGGTATTTTACTGTAAACTTGTCTTATATTGATATCTTGATAGTTCTTTGATGAAACTTGAAATTCTTTTATTTGAAAAAATATAAATTATTATATTTTGAAAATATGGATTTATTATATTTATATAATTATATAAAAATTAATTTGGATTATTAAGTTGAAAATTTATTTTTTCCTAAAAATCGTATTAAAAACCTTTCGAGACCGAATGCTCCGTGAGAAGGTCTGCATCTCACTCTACTAGCCCAAGAATGTACGATAATCTGCACCATCCAATAATGGGTCCCCTAAAGAGGGTTGTACAGGCTTATTTTCAAAGGATTTTGAAATACAATTCAAAAAAAACCATTTTTTATAGTTGATGGTATTTTAATGTAATATGGTAACAAAAGTATGTTCAAGCGATATCATGCTATCGAAACATCTGTGTATATGAGGGGTAGGTCATTACCCCATGAAATTTTCTAAAGGTATGGTATTAACAACATACTAAAAGTTAATATGTTAAGTTCATGGTAATTTCATGTAAAATTTAGATTAAAATTATTTTACATGGAATTCTAGGTTGAAATTTATTCTAAACATTTATAATAGTGTTGAAAATATTGTGTAAAAGTTGGATGAACAATATGTAAGTAAAAAGGAGAGTTTTTAAGGTTTAGAAGGTTGACATCGGTATTAACTCCACTTACCGATATTTGTTTTGAAAAGAAATTTCAAAGAGGAAAAAGAGAGATTGGGAGGGACTTACAAGTGACTTATCCTATGAAAAGGTAGAAGAGAAGAGGTTTGCAGTCGTGGCATCGTGGGGTCGCCGGAATGGCCTCGATTCCTCACCGGAAGTTGGTCATTGGCCAACTTCTCTTCTACTCTATTTGTACTTAAGAAAATTTGAGGGTTTTGACTAGAATTTTCAGAATGAGGAAGGGCTAAGGTATGGGATATTATTTATAGTGTGGAATTAGGGTTTTAGAATTGAAAGAATGAATTAAAATGCATTAAAAAGATGATAAATGGGGAATTGAGGGGTCTCTGTTTGATTGTAGAGTAATCAAACAGTGCTGGGAAGTTAGGGGTAGGCCAAGAGACTTGTGTGAAAAGCCCGGGCACCATTGCCTACGGGGGGACCGTCGGCGTTGGCCTTAATGGGCATCTCGCCGGTCGTTTAGATGAGGGGGGCCGGTGGATTCTTGCCATGTGTTCACATCAGTATTTACAACATTTTGTACATGTTTTTTTCCTCTGTCGTTTGATTTTTATGTGTATTGCACGTGTAAAATTTTTAGTTTTCAAAAAGTTTAAAAGAAAAATCGGAAAAAATATAATGTTTCTGATGGGATTCGAAAATAGAGGCTACGTCACAGAAGTGCAAGGCTTTACCAGTGAGCTATAAATTGTTTCTTGCTGTTCTTCCACAAAATTAACTTATAAATTGTACTCAGGCTTGTAAACTCTTTTCTGTACATTAAATTGAAAAAAGTTTAATTCAGAGTCGTTACACTCAGCCTCTGCTCCGGTGCGTCGACCCCGACGAGGCAGACTATGTTCTATGAAAGATACATGAAGGGGTCGGGGGAGCGCATCAAGGTGCCCGTACCCTGGTCCAGAAGACACTGCTCCAGGGGTACTATTAGCCGAGAATACACTAGGATGCCGAGAAGCTGGTCAGAAGATGCAAGAACTGCTAACTCTTCGATAGCATATCTCGTCTCCCCGCCACTGAACTAACGCCACTCGGTTCCCCTTGGCCGTTTGTGCAATGGGGGATGGATATGGTGGGCCAACTCCCCACTGGCACGGGCGGACACAGATACATCCTTGTCGCTGTGGACTACTTCATGAAGTGGATAGAGGCCATGCCCATTAGGAAATCGGACGCCACCTCTGTGATAAAATTCCTGCAGAACAATATAATCTCTCGATTTGGAATCCCGAGGTGCATAGTTACCGACCATGGGACCAACTTCAAAAACGATAAAGTCAGAGAGTTTTGCAAACAGTACTACATATTGATGAAGTTTTCTGCGGTCACACATCCACAATGCAACGGGTAGGCCGAAATAGCGAACCGAGGAATCATCCGCGGTTTTAAAGCCTGCTTGGAGGGAAGGCAAGGTAGCTGGGTCGAGGAACTGCCACAGGTACTATGGGCGCTATGGACATCAAAAAAGACACCCACGGTAGAAACCCTATTCAGCCTCTGCTACGGTACCGAGGCAATGGTCCCCATGGAAATTAGACTGCCTAGTTATCGAGTCGAGCACTTTGACGACAAGGATAACACCTTAGCGCTACGAAGCAACTTGGACATCTTGCTGGAAAGGAGAGATCAGGCACAGATCAAAATGGCCGCTTATCAGCAGCCGACCGCCCGTTACTACACCACTCGAGTTAAACATCGAGCCGTCAAGACTGGAGACCTGGTCTTACGACGAAAAGAATTCATAGACCGGGGAAAGATACATAAGTTCTCCCCGAAATGGGACGGGCTAATCATCGTGATGGAGGAATTGCCCGGTGGAGCCAACCGCTTCCAAGACTCCCAAGGTTGTAATTTACCTCGGCTGTATAACGCCGAGAAACTTAAGATGTACAGATAAGCTTGTACCCCTTTATTTCTGAATAATATAATTCCTTCCTACGTCAACTAAAAGCTCCAAGCTAAATTTTACACGCAAATAGAATTCTGCACCAACCCAGAACCCTGGTTCTTCCTTCCTGACCTCGGCTTTGAGTTAAGGAGAAGGGGAAAAGCACAGGTTAGCCAAAGAAGATGAAGAAAAAGAAAGAGACAATACACCGTAAGCTCAACCAAAGAAAAATTTATTTATTCAGAGGAATTATGAGCTTCCCATTCTTACATAAATTACAGCAAAGAAGGAAGAGGATTAAGAAAACATTGGCGATGATACTCGGACGAAAGCTCCTCCAGCCGAGCCTAGGTAGCCTCTGCCCGCTCCCTTTATCGGTACCCATGGACCCTCAAAGCAAAAGATTCGCCGGGGTCCGCCACCGCCGAGCACGACGCTGCGACCAACCTCAGCTGGAAACATTCGAGAAGAATGTCCACCTAGCGATCCCGCCTGCTCTTCGAGATCAGCCCAAGATCGTGGGCCGTGTGCATCTTATCGAACGCCTCGTCCATCGACTGTGGGGAAAGGATGTTGTAAAGATCAGGGGAAGACCTCCATATCGCATAGATGAGCACTTGCAGAAGAGGAGATCAACGAGGAAATAGGCGTCCCAAATGGCCCTCTAAGCGGCCTATCACTGTCTCGTACGTCTCTTCGGAACGATCGAAATTGTAAAAATACACGTCGTCTCGGGAAACGATCTCCCTGATGGTGTATGCACGGCCCGTCATCTGGAAGGAATGAAACGATTGGGAAAATTCGGAGTAGGCAAACGAACGGTATGACCATGCTTTCTGGTATTTATAGCCTCAACAAAAATCTTCTAACGACCGAGATCTTCTCGCGCAACAACCCAAATCACGGAATATCGCACTCTCTCGATGAGGTACGACCATGTGTCATCCATGACCGTCACCATTCCCCCGTCTTTACGGGTCATGAAAGGTTGAACGACATCCCAAGGAGAAACTATGGAATTCAGAAAGCCCTTGTTCAGAGGCAACCGAGTAGCTTCCTGCTCGGCTCATCCACCGAGGGCAGCTTCCTGCCCGGCCAATCCGCGGATCCAAAGACCTCATCACGAGGCCACCGAGTAGATTCCTGCTTGGTCCATCCACAACGGGTAGCCTCTTACCTTATGAAGAAGTGGATCCAAAGACCTCATCACGATACCACCGAGTAGATTCCTGCTCGATCCATCCACAACGGGTAGTTTCCTGCCCTACAAAGAAGTGGATCCAAAGACCTCATGATGAGGCCGCCGAGTAGATTCCTGCTCGGTCCATCTATAATGGGTAGCTTTCTGCTCTACGAAAAAGTGGATCCAAAGACCTCATCATGAGGCTGACGAGTAGATTCCTGCTTGGTCTATCCATAACGGGTAGCTTCCTGCTCTACGAAGAAGTGGATCCAAATCCCTCATCACGAGGCCGCCGAGTAGATTCTTACTCGGTCCATCCACAACGGGTAGTTTCCTGCCCTACGAAGAAGTGGATCCAAAGACCTCATCGTCAGGCCGTCGAGTAGATTCCTGCTCTGTCCATCCTCGATGGGTAGCTTCCTGCCCTACGAAGAAGTGGATCCAAAGTCCTCATCACGAGGTCGCCGAGTAGATTCCTGCTCGGTCCATCCATAACGATTAGCTTCCTGCCCTACGAAGAAGTGGATCCAAAGCCCTCATCGCAAGGCCGCTGAGTAGATTCTTGTTCGGTCCATCCACGACGGGTAGCTTTCTTCCTTATGAAGGCATGGATTCAAAATCCGCCAAAAGGCGGCCAAGTAATGTCCTGCTCGGCTCATCCAAAAAGGAATCGAGGGGCGCCGACCAATTCGAACTTGGCTATCGCTCGATTCATACTCGACACACGATCGTCATCTCGACTCCGGGGAAAGGGAGGATATCGGTCTTTCTACACTTGGCTATCGCTCGATTCATACTTGATGCACGATCGTCACCTCGACTCCGAAGAAAGGGTGGACACTGGTCTACCTGTGCCTACCCTTTTGCTAGCTCTTACGTCGCGCCCGCCTAAAACTTGCGAGATAAAAAGGCTTGTGAGCTAAAAATACTTGTGGGATAAAAACACTTGAGCCAAAAAAAATTATATATATATATATATATACACTTTATTTACGTTCAAAATTATATACAAGGTATTGTGGGCTCCTCAGCCTTACAAAAATGCCCGGAGGCTTACAATATTCCTAAAAAATGGGGGATAGCTCAGACTGCCTGCTCGGCCGTCACCTCTCCTTACTCTGCATCTTCGTCGGGGACCACAATGGAGACTTCAGGAATTCCACAAGGTATCACCTCTCCTTGCTCTGCGCCTATGTCGGGGACCACAATGGTGACTTCAGGCTCGGCGTTTCAGCCAGCCGCCGCGCCTTCCCCGGGAAGCTCGGCGCTGCCCCCCTGCGGCGCTTCCTCGGCGAGCGGATCCTTTCGCAGAGCTCCCGATCGTCGAAGTCGGGCATAGCCTTCTTGACGGAGTCATGGGCATTGTGCCACCCAATGGCCGCGGAGTAGGCGAGGTCGATATAGAACGGATCGGACTCCTTGTACTCATCTATGGCTCTCTCCGCCCTGCTCTCCATGAGCTTCGCTACCTCGCAAGTCGCCTGAACGTCCTTCCTGAGGGCGTACCTCTGCCTTTTCATAGCGTTGAAGAGCCCGTTTGCCTCCTCCATCTGGGCCAGGATAGTCCAGTTAGATTCAGTCAGGAGCCGATGGGACTCCTTCAGCTTAGATTATGTTAGGCCCTCGGCGACCAATCTTGAGTCAAGGAGGGCCGCATTTTCTTCCACCTGCTGCAGCTGAACGAGAAGCTCTTCTTCTCCTAAGGAAGATTCGCCCGCATTCTTTATCGCCTGGGCAATCTTCTCGGACTCCATAGCGGCAAGGAGAGCACAGTGCTGGAGGACCTGAGGAAAACAAGAACCGTGTTAAGAAGCTGAAACCGAGGAAATAACTCTTAAAATTTTTTTTGGGAAAAGCTACCGACCTGAACCGCCTCCTGAACAATCGTGGCCACTTGGGCCTTCATGGTTCCCCGGGGAATCTTGGCCCCATCCGCTTTCTCCATGTCCTCCAACAAGCTGTCGGCCATGAGAGCCCCGAGGGCACCTCGATGCAGAAGTCACCCTCCTGCACTTGGATCCTAGCTGGGGGTGGCCGAGAAACCACCTGCTTTTGTCTCTTGAGGGGGGGTTCGGCAGGGGGCGGCACCTCCGCCCTAGCCCGAGGCGTCGGATCCCACACATGCTTCTGTCCTCCCCTGCGGCGTTCCTCCGGGACGGGGAGTGCTGTGGAAGCCTTGGTCGGAGGAGTTTGTTGAGGAGCCACGCTCGAACCTGGTCGGGACGAGCTTGCACCACCGATCATCCTTCCCTGGGACTTGGCAACCATGGCGGCCATAATTTTCGATCGATCCATGGGCTCTGCAAAAAAAAACATAAGAAAAAAGTCAGCGATGCAGAAACGGCAATAGAATTTTGGTGAAGTCTAAACAGATCGGTAAAAGCCCCAACTTACCTAAAAAATGCGCGGGATTGAGTCCAGCCCAGCTTAGTACCTTCTCGAAGAGCAGGACATCGGCCCGCTGGATCGGTTCCTACTGGGACACCACCTTCGTCTCGGGGGAGTTCGACTGCCTCACTCTCGGACAATCGTCCTTGTGCTACTGGGTGGGCACGGGTCAATCCTCGTCATCCGGTGGCCCGACGAAGACGAACTTCTCCTTCCATTCATGGTTGGAACTAAGGACGACCACTACTCCCGACCCAGCTGCCCTATCCTTACGTTTTTTAAACGAAAGACACTGTAAAGACTCTGAATTTACTGTACAAAATTTTTCAGTTTAATGTACAGAAAGGAGTTTACAAGCATGAGTACAAGTTATAAGTATATTTTGTTTAAAAACAGTAAGAAATAACTTGTAGCTCACTTGTAAAGTCTTGCACTACTGTAACGCAGCCCCTGTGTTCGAATCCCATCAGACACAATAGTTTTTCTGATTTTATTTTTAAACTTTTTGGAAGCTTAAAAGTTTACACGTGCAATGCATATAAAAATGAAAAGTCAGAAAAATCAAAAATGTGCAAAAGGGTTTAAACACAAACAAAAACACGTGGCAAGAATCCACCGGCCCTCCTCACCAAATCGACCGACGGATCTTGCATTTTGGCCGGCACCGGCGGCTTGGATGAGCTCAAATGTCCTCGGACTTTGCATACACGAACCTTCCCCTACCCCTAACTCTCCTGCACTCTGCAATCAAACAGAGACTCTTCAATTCCCAATTTATCATCATTTTAATACTTTTTAATCCACATTTTCAATTCTAAAACCCTAATTCTCCACTATAAATACTACCCCATTCCCTAACCCTTCATCATTCTGAAATCCCAAGCCAAAACTCTCAAAATTTCTTAAGTACAAGTGGAGTAGAAAAGGAGTTAGCAAGGTATCAACTTCCGGCAATGATCGAAGCATAATCTGGCAATCCCGCGACGCCACGACGATAACAATCTCTTCTCCTAACTCTTCTTAATATAACCAAGTGGTAAGTCCATTTCAATCTCTCTTCTTCTCCTTGAAACATCTCTTTTCAAAATATGTCGGAAGTGGAGTTAAAACCGACATTTTCTTCAAAAACTCTATAATTCTATTTTTTCTTACATATTCTTCATTCAACACTATATTTGTAATTATAAAACCAATACTTAGAACCAACTTTTAATCCAAAGTATCGTGCAAAATTACTTTAACTCGACTTTTACATTAAAATACCATGAACTTTGTATATCATCTTTTAATGTTTTGCTTAAATATACTTTTAGGAAAATTCACGAGGTAATGACCTATCTCTCACATACACACATGGCTTCAAAGCACGATATATCCTTTTATGTATTTTTTTGACGAATACCATATTATATTAAAATACCATTTACTATAAAAACCGGATTTCTTTTGAATTGTATTTTAAATTTCTTTGCGATTATTCCTCTATAACCTTTTTTAGGGGACTCGCTATTAGATAGTATGGATTATCACACATTCTTGGGCTAGTAGAGCGAGATGCAGATCTCCTCATGGAGCATTCGGTCTCGAAAAGTTTTAATACGGTTTTTAAAGAAAAACACAATTTTCTACTTAAATTAAAATTAATTTTTTATAAGTATATAAATATTACAAATCCATATATTTTCAAAATATAATAATCTTATTTTTTTCAAATGAAAGAATTACAAGTTTTATCAAAATACCAAAAAAGTCAAACTTTACAATAAAATACCATGAACTTTCTAAGCTAAGCTATTATCATTAAAATACCTCAAATCCTTTAAATTTATATCCATGAAAACCCTAAAAAATATAAATAACCTCTCGAGATTATTTTAAAACTATATTAAAAATATTTTTTATAAAACCCCCTCGAGTTATATAAAAAAACAATTAAGGACTTTAGTAAATATAGGTTTAAGCGGGATCAATTCTCTTGAGCTCTAGAGAGCCCAAGAAAGCGAGTGCTTACCTATTTAAGATAGAAAACTTAACGGTGTTATCAATAGTAATTGTCTTGGAAAAAAACACAAATCCTACCGTCCATGTGCAGCGGTTACCAATAACTCCCAAATCTAATTAAGGATCTAAATCAGTTTACAAGTGTCTGACTCAGTCTGAATCTAACTCAAATATGATTCCAAACTCAAATCAGAATCCAATTCAAACATGAATCTAAATTCTAACATTTATACTTGAACATGAACCTGAATACCTGAATTCAAACACAAATATCAAACCTGAATACATGACTTGACTTGACTCGAACCATGATTACAACTTGATATGAATACAAGAATACTTGACATGAATACTTGATATTGACATGAATTCAAACTTGATGTATTCATGGATTCGAGCAAAACTGGTAATTTTAACTGTAACTTAGCATACACGGGATGCTGGGGTAGTTAATACATGAATCCAATGAAATCTCAGGAGTCCCCTTAGATCATGAATCCATATCTACTAACACAAGTAAGCTATCATGAGGGCCCGTATTTCCTTACTCCTAGATTACAGCCTGTTGAGTTTGGAATATTTCAACACTAGGTTGAAATCACGTTACTAACACTTGATTCGTGCCCGTGGTTTCTTACCCCTAAATTACAGTCTATTGGGTTCGAGAACACTCTTGAAATTGGTTGACATTCACCTTTGAACTTACGTTAAATTAGTGTACCCAAGTAGAGACATATTAAGACACTTACATTCACTATATGTTCACCATACTTACACTACACGGCCATGTTATATTTGTTTTCCATGTTCATGCGATGCTGTCATGCTTACCTACTTGTTATATATTACCATATTTGTTCACATATATTACGATAAAACTGCATGCTAAATAAACTTTCTATGTTTACATTAAACGACATGCTGACATAACTCACTTGTTCATAATATATTTTTACTTTATCATTACATTTTATACTTCACTTCATTTCTTGGGGACTTACTGAGCGAAAGTTCGATGACAGGCATTCCACCTATCTTTGTTTTCTTGGAATGTTCGTCAGATACTGTGGAGACTGAGGAGGTAGACATCTTAGAGGAGGTGCACGATCAGATTGCGATCTAGGCCTAGACCAGTTATTTTCTTCTCAGTTTATGTATGCCACCTGTTTAGGCATTTCCATTCCTGTATTTTCCTTTCAGTTGATATCATGTATTGTAAATGAATCAAGTTGAATGTAAATAAAGTTGTTGAATTTTAAATCTCATGTTAATTCTTTTATCATTTTATATTGCTTATTTTATACTTAGCGTATTTCTTCCGGAAAATGACCTTCTCGAAATAAATACGTCGCGGGCTGGCCACGTTACCGTTTCCGTCTACTGGGAAGAAAGGCATGGCATATACTCCCAGCTCGGCTCTTCCTTACTGGTACCGCGGTGATTTTTATAGCAAAGAAAAGACAGGAGGAGGCTCAAATCAAAGGGGATCCGATCAATTTTTAACCAGACCAGAAACCCGAGGAGAATCCTCCACGAGTTCGACGCTAGGTGGACCGGGACAAGACGGAAACAATGGAGCATAACATAAATCTCAAACAAGAAGGGCAGACGCATCCCTGCCCGGAATGCTTCCAGATACAGAGCAATCTTCTTGCCCTGCACCCGGTCTGTCCGCTCACTCTCTCTGGCCAGACGTAGTGAATAGCCAGAAGGGATATGAAATCGAGCTCGGATGTCAGAAAGCTCGTCCAGACGATTCAAGACTAAGGGCACATTGCGGGTATTCCCGATGCGTGCCTTGGAAACCCTTGTTGCCGCCCGACGACAAGAGACAAGGGTGACACTAGCCCTGGGGGGCCAGCTCAACACAGAAGACGTAGATGAAGAAGAAGAAGAACTCTCTCGGCTATCTGAAGCCGAGGAGGAGGAAGACTCGTTGAACTCGACCCCAGAAACTGAGGCCTCATCGCCTAACTCTACCCCTACTACATCCACAGATACCTCGGAGGAAGACATCTAACCTGATTCAAGGAAAGGGTTTGCCGTGAAAAATTCAGCGGAATATCAGACCTAAGCGGAGGTACGCCAGGCAATTTTCAAACGACGAGAGACAACTAAGGTAAAGTGTCGGCCCTGAGATGGCCCCCTCCTATTTATACACTCCAAAGAGGACATCCTACGGCCCAAATCGATTCCCGCCAAAATGAAGCGTCGCACCTAGCGGCCGTCGAGACTCCACGTGGCGATCGGCCATTAGAAACATCCATTCACGGCAGGAGTCGGTGACAACATCTCGCGCTCCGCCAACCAATGTTGGGCATGTGGCGTATAGCTTAACCGACGATCGAGCGAAACGGCGCTCCATCTTTTAAAGCGCAATCATTTTACCGATCCGCTGACGTCACCAAAGATACGCGCGGTAACTGAGGCGTTCCATGAGCCTCTATGTGGGGCCTAGTGATCCGAGAGGAGTAGCAGCCAAATGTCCCACCGTCGTCAGACGACCCAGGAATTCTTGGTTGAACCGTTCAGAACTGGGCTTACCACTCTCGACCCTGACCTACAAATAGGTCAGGGCGAGAGTAGAGGGCCAGTGATAAGGCTCATGAACGGGAATTCCACAGATTACAACACGTAGCAGATGACATGTCGTCCACATAAACCCACTAGGCTCCTGGTGGCTGCGGAGGTAGAATCAATGCGATGCATTGGGGACTTTCCTCGGGGACATCCCCATTCCTCGGCCCTGAGCTATCCAGCAGCCGAACTTACACCCCTTTTGCTCGTTTCCGAGCTGTTGCAGGGCTGAGCTTCCTCGGCCTTCCGGCTCGCCTCCGAGCCATCCATCGAGCCGAGCCTCCTCGTCTTCCTCGATCAAACAAGAGCGCGGAGCCCAAGCGTCCCCGCAACGGTTCCGTGTATCTCTCCAAAGCGAGATATCCGCCGCTCCACGTTGCGCGTCCCACGCTGGCGCGTCCCTCCATTAATGAGCATATCCCGCAATTGACGCGGGTGTAACGTAGGGGCGTAATAACGGCGAGGATCTCGCGCCAGCTCGCTCCATAAGACCGCTATGTAAACCCCTCTTTCAGACGACTCAGATAACTCAAACCCATTCTAATACGCCGCTATCCTGCTCTTATTCTACGGTACTAACTTGATCGTCGGAGGGTTCTATGATGGTTTCCCACTCCGGGACTTCCCTTGCTGGTAGCTCGGCATTAACAACATCCAATAACCCACTGAGATCTATGCAACAATTCTCGTATCCAATCTCAACCGTTCAAAACCGCTCGCAGCCACATCGACGGATGACGACATCTGATGGAGATTCCGACCTCCATCGGTTTTCTTTCATTCTTTCTTGTTTCCTTAAAAGAAAAATAATACTAAAGCCTTATTGTTCTCAAACATTAAGGGAAAGGAATATGAAAAACGGCAGAAATGTTTGAAGCCCCAACCAAACCCATGTTAGTGCAAAAGACAGCCCAAAAACTTCTATAGACGTTCTTTCTTTTCTTTTTGCCTTTTTTCTTTTTCCCCGACACAAACTCGATAGGAATCAAGCTGGACGAAACTCTTATTTGAATATATGGATTTTACCGTTGGATTTAAACTCTCTTGGTACATAGATGATTGTTGGTCCTATAAGATTGGAAGTTTTGTTAGTTTATTTCATTTTAATTTTATGGATAATTTATAGAATGGAAAAGCCTAAAAGTTTGAGAATAATTTCCTCAGCCTTCTTTATTTATCTTGCTTTTGATAGCTTTCTATGGAAAGTGCAAGATCATCTCGTAATGATTCAGCCATCCATCATTCGATTGTTGGAAACTCACGCCCTCTATGTATCGACTAGATGATGCATGATCTAATTTATATCCGCGGACTTTCCACTAATATAGACCAGTGTATTTTGATCAAATAATGAAATATCTAGTGTTTTCTTATCAAATAAACACAATGTTAGGTTTAGAAGTAAAAACTGATTTGTATGCTCACATTAAAGGATGCATCGACAATAAGAAAGAATCTCTCTATTCAGGTTCCCACTTGGCGCAAGTAATTAAAAAATCAATATTCCAATCCGATCCATCCTTTTGTTTTCAATTCTGAAATATGGCTTAATATGGATGAAAAAACACCAAAGCTCAACATGTTCTCATGCTAAATTGGGAACACTTAAAAAGTGTCCTGTTTGCTTGACATTTATTATTTTTATGTTATTTATCTCAAAAAGAAAACCTTGAAGTTATTTTGAAGAGTTTAGAAATTATTTCATATATGTTAATTATTTGTTAAGAAATTTTTAGTCTTCGGCAAAAGGGGGGAAAAAAGGGATTATAGCCTTCGGACTTTAGTCCTCTCGGATCTTAGCATCAAAGCTCTTTTTCGAAATGAAATCAAAGGCTCTAAAACAGGAGATATCGGCTACAGGTAGGTTTATATTAGTCAAGCTCGAGAGAGAGAGAGAGAGACATATATTACAAGCGACCCAAGAGGCCTCTCAAAGTTTTGTTTTGTTTTGTTTCCTTTAATGCTATCTCGAAGGGAATCAAACCGGTAACATGTCATTTTAGAACGGAAAGTTATATCTCATAAACTATGCCCGATTAATAGATATCTCTTGCAATTTATATATAATTTTAGGAGTTTCCATCCTCATAAGGACGAGGGATGGGGACAGATTCCCACCCATATCAGTGGGTTTCCACCTCTGTTTGCAGTTGTGAGGACTTTCTCAAATAAGGTTTTTCATTATGCATCTATTTCTCTATTTTTAACTTTAGGCCCATTTCTATTCTTTTCTTTCTGTCGTGCTTATTTTCCACACGGAAAAAGAAAAATAAAAGGATAAAGGTATTTTTTTTACCAAAATGTTCCTCAAAAGTTAGATAAAATCTCCCATTTTAGCTATTTACTAAAGAAACCAATTCTTTTAAGTTCCACTAAAATGTCCTCCAACCATTCAAAATGGGAATATTTTCTGAATATTTTGCCGACTATGTTAATTTTTATTTAAAAATATAAAACCTCATAATTAAATACTTAAAAATTAATTTAAAAATTAAATATTGAGAATGAGAGTTGCCAGAAGCAGGAGGAGGGCCAGTGAGCTCGTCGGAGTTGAGGATGGGGTCGAGGAGTCCAGATGCGGGAGGCAACAGCTGCGGTGAGGTTGAGAGGGCCGAGGAGCTCGCTGAAGTCGAGTAAGGGGTTGACGATGCCGGAGGAGGGTAACAACGGTTGCGGTTAGGTAGAGGGGGATGGGGAGCTCGCAGGAGTCGAGAAGGGGTCGAAGAAAGGCAGCAGTGACAGCGGCGAGGTTGATGAGAGAGAAGAGATTGACATTAGTGTTTGGGTTTGATAGGTGCTAGAATTAGTTAATTAGGTTTAAAATTTAGTTAATTAAATTTTAGCGATTAACCTTTTTGAAAGGATTTAAAAATAGACAAAATAAAATTGGTGGACGAAAACGGTTAAGACGGCTTTTTAGTAGAACTTAAAACTTGGGAGGGGATTTTTAATAAATACAAAAGTTGGGAGGCTTTATGAGAAAAATTATTATATGGTCTCTATTGAATTCTCTTTCTATATTTAGTTCATGAATTACTATTTTTTTTAATCCCACAATATTTATCATTCTTTTATCCCATATTGCAAGGCCTATATGGTGAAAAAATTCTAATCGGCTACTATCT
The DNA here is from genome assembly GCA_030015575.1 of Agapanthus africanus. NCBI lineage: Eukaryota > Viridiplantae > Streptophyta > Magnoliopsida > Asparagales > Amaryllidaceae > Agapanthus > Agapanthus africanus. The sequence goes on along the minus strand of CM057338.1, from coordinate 105,399,224 downwards.
TTAAGATCTCTTTTTATTTTTTTCTCTCGCTATTTAAATTTTACAGGCAAAATACTGAAAAATTTTACGATTTTTATTTTTTATGGCATGCACAATGTTAAAAAATCAAAAAAAAATATAGAGTTAAAAATTTTGCGGTCTTCGTTTAATATTGCGAAATAAATTATATAGAAAAACCAAAGGAAATTGAAAATTTTGACATTTTTAAAAATTTCATTATTTTCAAAATTTTAATATTATAACAAAACAAAACTTTGAGAGGCCTCTTGGGTTGCTTGTCATATATATATATATATATATATATATATATATATATATATAATTTATTTTGAGATTTCAAAAATTTTAGTGATTTTCGTTTGTTATAATAAGCAAAATATTGGAAAGCGATCAAAAAATTTTGATATTTTTGAAATGTATATGAACCTTGTGTGATAAAGCAATTAAAATATTGAAAAACTTTTTGATATTAAGATTTTTTTGAAACTTTCATAATTTTCTGTATGCAGAATATTGAAAAATTAAAGAAAATAGAAAAGTATTTGAATTTTAAAAAAAATTCACGCTTCATTTCAATGCAAAATACAAAAGATTTGAAGAAATAAAACTAATTTTGGAATTTTTTAAAATATCGTGATTTTCATATGGTATAGCATAAAAAATAGTAAATAAAATATAGAGCTTAGAAAGTTTGGAGATTTTTGAAATTTTCATGAAATTTTTTATGCTATAACATGCAAAATATTGGAAAATCAAGAAATATGTAAATTTTTAGATTTTTGAATATTACGCAATTTTCGTGGGCGCAAGCAAATTATTGAAAAATTGAGAAAACCATAAAGTTCAAGATTCTTGAAAATTATGCAATTTTTGTGTGGTAATGTTGGAAATATTATAAATTTGGAAAAAACAAATAATTTTGAGATTTTTGTAAAGTTCGGAATTGTCATTTGCTATAACTTGCAAAATATTAAATAACAGTAGAAAAAAAAATGACATTTTTTAAAATCTCATGATTTGGTATAGGATTCATAATATTGAAAAAGTAAGAAAAATGAAAATTTTGAGAGTTTTTAAAATCTTAAGAATTTTTGTGTGATATATATCATGGAAAATATTGAAAAAACCAAAAATATTTTGTTTTAGAAAATGCCATAATTTTCTTGTACAAACAAAATATTAGAAAACCGCAAAAAGTAGAAATATTAAGATTTTCAAAATTTCTCCATATTCCTGTGCTATGGTATGCAAAATATTGAAAATTTGTAGAATTATACAATTCTACAAATTATAATTTTAAAGAAACCATAAAGTTTAAGATTCTTGAAAATTATACAATTTTCGTGTGGGGGTGTTGAAAAAATTATAAATTTGAAAAAAAAATAATTTTGGGATTTTTGTAAATTTCAGTATTGTCATTTGGTATAACATGGAAAATATTAAATAACTGAAGGATATAAAAAATTTGAGATTTTTGAAAATCTCATGATTTACATTTGGTATAACGTTCATAATATTGAAAAAAATGAAATAAACAGAAAATTTTGAGATTTCTAAAACAAATTAAGATTTTTGTGTGATATCATGTAAATATTGAAAAAACGAAGAAAAAACTTTTAAGAAAATGTCATGATTTTCTTGTATGAACAAAATATTGGAAAATCGAAAAAACATAAATTTTAACATTTTCAAAATTTCCCCATATTCGTGTGCCAATCATGTTATGCAAATGTTGATTTTCCAGATATTAACAAGAAAAATATTTAGAAAAAAAGATAAAAGAAAATTTTGTGTTTTTTAAAATTTTCACGATTTTTATATGCAATAGGAAAGAAAATATTAAAAGCTGGAAAAAAATGCCAAGGCATTCGCTAGTTAATTTTTATAAATATGAGTTATTACAACTTTCAAGTCATATGATATAAACTCTTAAATTAATATGATTTTTCTTGATTTTATACTTTCTTATCTCCTAATTGCTTTGGGCCTACATTTTGTTGTCTAACCATATATTATACACCACATTGATCCTCTCTTCTTGGACCACCGGGTCCCATGTTGCCATGTCGGGCATAAAAAAAAGTTGGTGTATTTTAGCATTGATTTCAATAATGCCCATATTCCCTTTAATCATTTCCATCACATGCTTAACACAAAAATACAATTAAAATGATGAAATGGTCCTTTTTCTTAATAGAAAAACATACATACATGGATTAAATTAATCCAATTTTTTTTTTGGGCATTGTCCCGTAAGCCCTAATCCATGCATACAACACACGACACACCCACACAAGTCTAACCCGTGCACACAACACACGACACACCCACACAAGTCTAACCCATGCACACAATACATCCACATACACAGTAACATAAACACATAACACACACACACAACCTGGAGATTCAATTGTGGTTACTTCCCCTTCTTGGAAACGAGCCTCGCACTCTTCCTAAGAGTAAAAATGTCATATTAACTGAGCTATTGCTTATTAGTAACTCTTTCCTTCTTGAATGTATGACAGCTGACAAGTGATGCTTACAATGGGCGCCGACGTTGTCTTAACTATTTTTCTGGACAATAATACATGACAAGTATCTTGGAAGAAAATTTGCATCCTATGATGGTCAAAAATTGAACCATATCGTATTTTTCTGGGTTTTGTTTAATATTTCATCTCCAAAATTTTGATATTCCATATATCATCTCTAAAATTTGTAAATTATACAAATTTATGGCTTTATCAGCACCTCCGTTTGTTTTAGCAACTTATTCTACGATCTACTCGCCAAGCCGGTTTATATTTGGTTAATAACTGATTTTGTTCCGGAATTGGAAATCCATTAAAGGTAAAGGACGTTGAGGATGAAAAACTCCTTAATAATGAAAATAGCTCTTTCCAAATATTAATGTCGTAAAGGTGAAGTTCTGATTTGGTTTTGCCAAAAAATTGAAGGTTTTATGCAGTCTGATGAATTGTATAAAATAAAATTGGGAAAAAAAAAAAGAACATCTGAAGAGAGGAGAGTGGGAGAAAAATTAGCTAATTGTGACATACTATTTCATAAATCTATAACCCTAGTTAAGCTAACTCGAATAAAAAAATTTGACACTAGAAGCCAACGGAGATTATTTTTGGATAATGACTATGTTTTGAAGATATTTTTTGGATAATTTATATGCCTGAGAGAGATTTTTGGATAACTTATATATTTTAGGAGTGATACATGGAATATCAAAGCTAATATCTTTAGAAATAAGTAAGGCTACATATGGAATAGAAAAAAAACCTTTTTTTTTTTAAAGATTGAGGTTGTAAACATCACTTATCTTTTCTCAAAATTCCTTTGAAGCCAGAAATTCTACAATTCAAAGATTTTTTCAAGAAGCAAATGTACTTAATTTGTACGATCCACTAGGGAAGTTTGTTTCAATGATCAGAAACATTTATGATCTCAAAGATAAAAGCTATCGATCGATTTACGTTATACAAATCATCTCTACATCGTTTTCGATCATTTTGGACTTATTACGGTCCAAACGTCAAGGCCTATCCACATCATGGAAATACGGACATAATGCATACGTATAAGCAAAGCATTGCTCTTTATCTTAATTAATCAGGCATCATTAATCATTAACCCAATCACACCATCATATAATATTAGATAACATCAATATCATGAGTGTAATCATGATCACCATCATCACCACCACCACCAAACTATTTTGCCCTTCAATATATCTATATATTGATCACCATGTCACTTATCTCACTTAATGTACAACATATATCATGGCAAAATTAGAAATTGAAACACCATTTTGGAATGTGACATTAGTAGCCATGAGTTCAAAGAGGAGGAGGCTGAGGAGACATGGAGGCACTGTGAGGTTGGGCAGCATGAAGAGGAGGCCGACGATGAGGCGGCTCGTTCGGTGGTCGAAATCGCGGTGGCAAGTGATGGTGGAGCTCTTCGGATCAGTGAAGAGAGTGGGGTTTGCAGAGTTGGCTTCTTTGCCTCTCGTGCACTCTTTCCCATTTCCATTGGTTTCCTAGAACTATAAACTTTTGGTTACTAATGGGATTTGTAATAAAATCGGGTTGTGTTGTTATTGGTGCATATTTCAAATTACTCTTTGAATGATGAGAAATTTTGAAATTTGCAAGCATTTTATGTGAGATCAAAGAGCACTGAAATCACATAAAATTTAGTATGCATGTTTTTGAACATGCATGAAAATCAAAAGATGGTCTAAGATGGTCGGATCTGAACATTAGAAAAATAGGTGTGGTGTTGACTTTTGACTGTCATAAAAGAGAATTTTATTTTCTCATATATATATATATATATATATATATATATATATAGAGAGAGAGAGAGAGAGAGAGAGAGAGAGAGGATATGTGTTCTTTACATGATATTGTTTTATTTATGTAGCTTGAGTTAGGACGTTGTTACACAAGATTTTAGTGAGAGTGAAAAGTGAAGAAATTTAAAGGATTTAGTTTTGAATTGATTACATAAAGTGTGTTGTTTTGACGTTAAAATATATTGCATGCTTATTGTAAAATAGGGAAAACAAATTACTGATTGTATCATCATCATCATCATCATTATATTGATGAGGGCTCCTCTCAACTATTTTAGTGCTCGATCCATAGCTAAGCTCACTATCCAAGTCATCCTTTTTAAGTTTTAAATCGTAGAGATGCTTATAAAAATTTATTCTAAAACACATATATTTAAAGTGCATCCAGGTGCATCCCATGCGAAAAAAGAAGTCTAAATAATAATAACGGCCGTACACTAATTAATCATTAATTGATCACATAAAATCACTCACTGAATAATATATAGTAAATAAATGGTAATTTTGTACTTTAAAGCAATTGTATTGGTGTGTTTAATTGCCATTGTAATGACTGCCTTCACAATTTAGCAATCATCACAAGCACCTGGGGCATGTCCCTTGGTTAATAAAACTAGCTAGCAATTTGACTTTAAGCACGGATCTTTGGGTTGACATTTTTATGACACTTGGTAGAGTTTTGAGGCCAACTAAATTTTTACGCCAAAACAAGACGATTAAGATGACTTTTCCCACATGCAACTTATTTTTCTATTTAACTTTCCATGTGCGCGTATGAGTAAACGGAGTATACCATGGCAACGGAAGGAAATTTTCTAACATGACGACTCTAAAAAAACAACTATTCATCGATATTTTCGACGATCGGTTCCGTCCATGTTGATCATTATGTCCTTAAATATATGTTTTCCAATTTTCATGACATTTGGACACCATTCGTCATTGCTTCGGATAATTGCAAAATTAACGATTTATCATGCTGCGCAAATACGATCACGAAGTAATAAACAAACGATAAAGAGAAGTAAACAAATAACCACAAGCAATAAAAATAGAACACAAACCAAAAGACACAACATTTACATAAAAAAACACTTGCGGGAAAAAACCACGGATGGAGGAGAAGCGCTTTACTAATCGACAAATATGAAGTATTACAAATGGTGGATGAATCTCACAAATCCCTCTTAAAACACTAGCCACTTCTCTCAAAATACAAAGGGTTCAAGCTACATCTCAGATCTCTCTTAGGGTTACAAAATACTACAATATATATATATATATATATATATATATATATATATATATATATATATAGTATGCTAGAAATATGATCAAAAAACAGATTTCCCGAACAGCCAAGATTCGGCCCAATCCGCTCAAGAGCCGTCTCATGTTAATGATTAGCCGGCTCATACAGACAAAGAACAATTGATGATTCCAGACGCCTTATGAGACGGTTCAAGATTATCCTGAGCCGTCTCTTGCAACAAGAAAACAGATGAGAATGCTGTACGTCTTGTGAGCTTGCTCATAGAGACGGTGAGCTGACTCATAGAGACAGTGAGCCGGCTCAACTTAATATCCTCCATGAAACGCCGAATTCATTTGGAAAACTTCTACGGATCGAGAATACAAGGTAAACATAACAAATCTCCATCTTAACTCGCATTCGCCATAAAACTCCTCCATAATATTAGCAGTAGCTCAACTTTCTCCACAAAACCCCAAAAGGTTCAATAAGTGCAACACACTCAAATTAAGTTCAAGTAATACCCAAACTTAACAAACGAAAGAGACTTAGTCAACATGTCGGCCTGATTATCCGATATGACAACATTCTTAACGATTATCCCTTCCTCTTCAACGACATCTTGAACAAACCAATACCGAATGTCGATTTGCTTCGTTCTATCATGATTTATCTGGTCCTTTGTCAAAATGAATCACGATTTGACTATCATAGTAGACTATAATGATATCTTTTTAGATACCAAGTTCCGAAAATAGTGATTTCAACCAGACTGCTTTCTTAACGGTCTCAACAACGACCATATACTCCGCCTCCGTCGTAGATAACGCTACCATAGACGGTAACGAAGCACGCCAACTAATGGCACATCCTCTGATACATAAAAATAAAGTGCAGAAAAGTAATACCACAAACGCACGGTTTGTCGTAGTATGCGTTTACGGGTCGATCCATGTGGATAACTTGTAATTTCTAGTTTTCTTAAATTATCCAATCATGTTATGAAAAGGTTTTAAAAGTTTAATACTAAAATTTAAAACTTAATTTAAAGATCTAATTTTTATTTTAATTAAGGATGAAAACTTTTATGAGAAAGATGTTGTATTTAGTTTGAATCCAAAGATCTAACACATACAAGTTAATCCGTAGATTATTTCTTTTCTTTTCTTTCATTTAAATCTTAACTAATGAATAACTATATAGCAAGAATATTAATAAACATAGGTTAAATTTCTAACAATGTTAATCTATCAAATCACTTCCTATCATAATCATTAAAAATTATGATTTTTATATATAAATTTTATTCTATTGGTCTCAATCTTATAACTAGCAAGCATAGATCATGAGCAAACTATTCTATAACCTATCAAGCCCTACAAGAGGTTAACAAAAACAGGTAAAAATCTATATTTCATTAAGCGCAATCAAGAAATAATCAAAGATTAACATTGCTACATTAAATCTAGGTTCATCTTACTAAACACAACATAAATAATTTAGCTACTCATTAAATTAAAAGCAACATAAAAATAATTCAGCAAAAAAAAGACATAATAATAAAAAGAAAGAAACTTCCGATTAAATAGATCTAAAAATAATAATTTGTTCTCCACCGATCATCCAAAATAAAATACCTAGGTTTTAAAGAGAATAAAAATGGCAAGAGGGTTTCTGTCCTCTGTGAAATAAATATTTATAGACTAAACAAAAATTTGAAGCCCTAAAACTAAATAGATTCTGGCCACAAAAACTTAGATCAAACGGCCAAAAATTTTAGGCGAAACGGTGAGAAAATCCTAGTTTTAGCCGAATTTTCTTGGAGTCTCTGGCCCATCTTTCTGTAAGGTTTTCGAATTTTCTCCATTGATTTTCCAAAATCTTTATTTAATTATTTTAATGAACCGATTGCAATTGAATATGGTTGAGATGGCTACTTTCCTAATTTGGCATGGTCTCCTAGTTAGCTTGATCAGCTAATCTTCATAAGAGCGAACTTTGACTCCTAATCAGACCAAAATTGACTAATTTATTGCACGTAACCCTATAACCTGCACTTACACTCAACACATGGTTTAGTAGCATTTTATTTGAAATAATTAACAAAAGATACTAATATAATAATGAAATAAGTACATAAAATTATATTTATCAAATACTTCATACCTATCTTTTGCTAGTTCTCGAGTAAAACTAAAAAAAAGAAAAATCCTAGAAAAAAAACTGAAATAAATCCTAGCTCACTTTCGCAGGCATCGCGATTGCACTTAGCATGTGCAACAAGCCGTTAAATATTTAGGTGTTCCTGGTAGGAGAAGTGTTGTTTCCTGAGTGTTTTAAACGAATTACACCCACAAAATTCTTAAAGAGAAGAAAAGAAACGAGAAAATGATGATTATGAAAAATTCCAAAGTATCTCGAAAGTTTATAAAGTCCTAAGTTTTGTTGAGTTTTCTTCCTAAAGTTTAGTTTTTAATCTAGATATTCTATCCTCTCTCAATAGAACTTAATCCTAACCTGCACTCCCTTCTTTCCTTCAAATATCGATCATATACCCCTGCGTGTATGTAAAATATTCTTAGACTTGGTAATTCGATTCAAGTTATAGTATCAATATCTCATATCCTCATATTTTTTTTTATTATTATATACATACATACATACATACATACATACATACATACATACCCACAACATCTTTCAATGCGGTCGTTAATGCTTCATGAGATGCCAACCAACCGATTACTCAATGTGTGAGTTTAATTATGCTTGGTCTTGCAACTACCTAGCTAGGACTTTCAGTTGCGACTCCCAAAACAGATGGTTTAAGGCACTAGGTGATGAAGCACCCCTGGGACTGAAGATTTACTTGCCCTAAGTAATTACAAGACTAAATTTATTATATTTATACTTTTTTTCTTTTTCTTTTTTACTTAGATATTTAGGCAAAGATATTTCTAAGTATTCTCTACTATTTTAAGCTTCAAGATTAGCGTTCATGCAATTTGTAAGATGTATATTCACTAAATTTGATTTCAAGATAAGGAATTAATTCTCATATTTTCATTCTATTCACAGATTCAATAAATTCCTTCATATTAACTTCACTTAAGAACTAGACTCAAGATTACTCATCTCCAAATAAACTAAATTAATCTTAAGAAAATTCTTTCTTTATCTTTCCTTTATCTCTTTATCTCTTTTTTTTAAATTAAAATCACTAGTAAAATAGGGGGTTGCCCCTACGGATGGGATTATCCGTTGGGGCAGATTTTACTTGGACCTACGGATTAATCCATAGGGCTAAAGGGTTGCCCCTACGGGCACTGACTTTCAAGAATAAAAAATTTGATTCTTAATTTGGTGTTTGCCCCTACGGTGGCGCAAACAAAGGACCTACGGACATATCCGTAGGGGCAAGTAAATATCGATTTAAAACAAATCCAGATCGAAAAGCCTACGCTCATTTTCTCTCTCTCCCTCAAACGCGCGCGAAAAACCCTAAATCGCCACCGTCGCGTCGCCACCGTCGCCGGCCGTCGTCGCCACCGTCGTCGCCACCGCCGATTTCGTCGCCATCCTCGTCGCCACCGCCAGTTTCGTCGCCACCGTCGTCGCCACCGCCGGTTTCTTCGCCAATTCGACGCCGTCGTCGCCACCGCCCGTTCAGGTATAAATCTCGAGGTAAATTAAAGCATTTTTGGATTATTCATGGCTGGGTCTGGGTTGCGCGCGCGAGAGTTGGGTTTGGGCAGGGGCGCGGTGGCGGTCGGGGTCGGGGTCGGGGTCGGGGTCGGGGTAGGGTTAGGGTTGGGGTTCGGCTGCTGCTGTGGTGGGGCTGGGGTTAGGGTTACGGTGGGGCTGGGGTTAGGGTTACTGTGGGGCTGGGGTAGGGTTACGATGGGCTGGGGTTAGGGTTGGGGCTAGGGTTAGGGTTACTGTGGGGCTGGGGTAGGGTTACGGTGGGCTGGGGTTAGGGTTGGGGCTAGGGTTAGGGTTACTGTGGGGCTGGGGTTAGGGTTATGAGAGGCATGTCAGCATATTTATGTGTAATAATTGAGAGGATCAAGCTAAGTTCTATGCAAGCAGTCCCTCAGAATACATAGAAAGCTAGCCTTACATTTTAAATTAACATATTCCATAGTTGTCTTAATCGTAAGGCAGATACCCATATTGTGTAAGAGCTGACATTAATACAACCATAGGGAGCTGACTGATTACATCTCATGTGGCATTAAAATCTATAAATGGACATACGAGATAATGCAAAGAAAGAGCAATAGATCAAGACTCAATCAACTTTCCTATGCTTTATGATTTCAGCGGATAGCTCAACTTTAGTTTCAACTTTATATTCTTATTTTTCTCTCTTTTTTCTTTAGTGCTTCTTCCTCCATTTCTTTGAAGAGTCTCTCACAGCGAAATACACTCCATTTTTTCTTAATGGGATAGAATCCTACCCCCGACAGCCGGAACACATACATACAAACGCATAATTAGAGAGCGACTCGAGATGTTCGGGTTAAAACCAATATATGATACTCGATGATGATATGAAACTTTCATATTCCCATCGATACCCGTATATGAAACTAAAACGCCACTTAGTCCCCGTCTATCGGTTAACATACGTGCGATGCTCGTCGTGACCTAGAACTATACGAAGGTTGTTAAATATCGGACAGTATAGCTCGATACTAACAACCGTCGTATAGTCTGCGCGACAAGAAAATTCAATCGTATGGTAACCCATAGATTTGTCCCGTGTGGACAAGTTAAGAATGTATAAAGCAAACGCCTTCATTCACTTGTGTTTTCATCCGTTTCGAGATATTTCGTCGGTACCTTTCCGCTGGTTCTCCGTGTACAAAGATAGATTAGATGTTCATTTCAACGTTGTTTCACAGCTTTGAAATGATTATCTATTCTATTACAGTGTACTCGGAGAACAGCGGGGAGGTGCTGCCGAAATTTACTCGAAACGGTTGAAAGCACAAGTGATGGGCGTTCGCTCTATACATTCTTAATGGGATAGAAGCCTACCCCCGACAGCCGGAACACATACATACAAACGCATAATCAGAGAGCGACTCGAGATGTTCGGGTTAAAACCAATATATGATACTCGATGATGATATGAGACCTTCATATTCCCATCGATACCCGTATATGAAACTAAAGCGCCACTTAGTCCCCGTCTATCGGTTAACATACGTGCGATGCTCGTCGTGACCTAGAACTATACGAAGGTTGTTAAATATCGGACAGTATAGCTCGATACTAACAACCGTCGTATAGTCTGCGCGACGAGAAAATTCAATCGTATGGTAACCCATAGATTTGTCCCGTGTGGACAAGTTAAGAATGTATAAAGCAAACGCCTTCATTCACTTGTGTTTTCATCCGTTTCGAGATATTTCGTCGGTACCTTTCCGCTGGTTCTCCGTGTACAAAGATAGATTAGATGTTCATTTCAACGTTGTTTCACAGCTTTGAAATGATTATCTATTCTATTACAGTGTACTCGGAGAACAGCGGGGAGGTGCTGCCGAAATTTACTCGAAACGGTTGAAAGCACAAGTGATGGGCGTTCGCTCTATACATTCTTAATGGGATAGAAGCCTACCCCCGACAGCCGGAACACATACATACAAACGCATAATCAGAGAGCGACTCGAGATGTTCGGGTTAAAACCAATATATGATAATATGAAACCTTCATATTCCCATCGATACCCATATATGAAACTAATTAAAAGCGCCACTTAGTCCCCGTCTATCGGTCAACATAACGTGCGATAATTTATTCTTTTCAACGACAAACGCACACACAAAGCATCTACATGGATTTTCTCCTTTGTCAGTAACTATCCCGTTCTTATATTTCTCAATATAGTCAGCATAACCTACAATTTATATGTTATTCAGTCTAACATGGCCCATGAGTACGTCAGAGTTAAGGACTGGATGTATGTGGATTGGAAACAACGTATGCAACCTACGTTTGTCGCAGGGGTTGCTGCTTTCCTTGAATTTGCACGAGCACATAATAAGATCATATTAGAGAAAATTCTCTGTCCGTGCGATAGATGTGGCAATAAGTACTGGCAGAAGGTAGAATTGGCAGAGCTTCATATTGTAAAACATGGGTTTACTAGACTTTATTCAATTTGGAAATATCACGGGGAAGGAGAAGAATGCAGTACTGCGGTAGAAGGAGAACACGATAATGCGGCAGGAGAAGAAGAAGAATTCGGTAATACGGCAGGATACGGAAATTTATTTCCATCAGAAGAAATGGAGGATATGGTAGAGGCTGCCCTAGGTGAATCTATTCGTACCGAAGATGACATTCCTTCCGGTCAAGGACCGCGTGCGGATAAATATGAAAATTTCATGAATGATGCTAGGAAACCAGTTTATGAGAATGCGAAGTATTCCACCCTCTCATGGTTCGTCCAACTTTTCCAAATTAAGTGCCTAAATGGATGGAGCAACAAGTCATTCACAATGCTTCTTTCGTTCTTGAAAGATTCTATGCCTCCGGGAAATAATGTGCCCGAAAGCTGGTACGAAGCCCAGAAAATGATGTCTGATTTGGGTCTAAAGTGCGAGAAGATTCAAGCATGTCCTAAAAATTGCGTGTTGTACCGGAAAGAGAATTCAGATTTGAAAGAGTGTCCAACATGCGGAGAGGCCAGGTATAAGCCGAAAGATTCTGATAAGAAGCCTGATATACCTGTGAAGATAGCACGATATTTTCCCATAACACAGAGGCTACAGAGGCTATTCAGGTGCAAGAAAACAGCCGAGGCAATGATTTGGCATCATCGTGCTCCTCCAAGCGAAAATGGAAAAATGAGCCATCCAAGAGATTCACCGGCATGGAAGGATTTCGATAGGAGGCACACAATATTCAGTAGCGATCCCCGCAATGTCCGGCTCGGACTGGCTGCCGATGGCTTCTGCCCATTCAACTATATGGCTGGAAGTCACAGTACATGGCCCGTTGTAATGATAATTTATAATCTGTCGCCTTGGTTGGCTATGGACCAATCATACTTTATGATGCCTCTTCTTATCGACGGACCAAACTCACCGGGGAACAATATCGACGTCTATCTCCGACCTCTGATTGAGGAGCTGAAAACTTTGTTTATTGATGGTGTAGAGACATATGATTCAAACACAAATACAACCTTCATACTGCGTGCGGCTTTAATGTGGACAATTAATGACTTTCCTGCATATGGAATGCTTTCAGGTTGGTCCGTACATGGTCACAAAGCATGTCCTCATTGCCATGAACACACAACATCAAAATTTTTGAATTTTAGCAGGAAGGTTTGTTATTGCGGCCATCGACGTTTTCTGCCTCCAGACCACCCCTACAGGTTAGACACGGTTCACTTTGATGGTCATCAGGAGTTTCTTGGGCCTCCATCCCCATTGTCCGGAGAGGACGTGACTGCTAAATGGGATGGTTACAATAACGTGACCTTCGGGATGGATCCGACGAGACAGGTCAAACCACAATATTGGAACAAGTTAAGCATTTTCTTCGAGCTTCCGTACTGGTCTACAAATTCAGTGCGTCATTGTCTGGACGTCATGCATATAGAGAAGGGAGTATCAGAGCACATACTTAACTTGCTTCTGTGTAAAGACGGGAAATCGAAAGACAACATGAATGCCCGGATGGATCTACAAGAGTGGGGAATAAGAAGTGAACTGCACCCTAAACCGGTAGCGGGTAAACCGGGCAAGTTTGTACTTCCCAATGCCGCTTATCATATGTCACAACCGGAGAAGAAAAGATTCCTGCAGGTGTTGCATGATTTGAAAGTCCCCACAGGTTTCTCAGGATCATTCAGCAAGAAAATAAAAATTGTGAAGGGCAAGATCGATGGGCTGAAAAGTCATGACCACCATGTTATCGTGGAGCACCTTCTTCCATTAGCCCTCAGGACTTCTCTCCCCGACTCGGTTGGTCTAGTAATCAACGACCTATGTTGTTTTTTCAGGGAGTTGTGTGCTAAAACGCTGGAGGTTGCGACGCTGGATAAACTACAAAATTCTATTGCGTTGATACTTTGCAAGTTTGAGCGTATTTTCCCACCGTCATTCTTCGATATCATAATACACTTGACGGTTCATCTTGCAACTGAGGCGAAGTTAGCCGGACCGGTACAATATCGATGGATGTATCCCGTCGAGAGGTACGTGTAATTTTTCGTTTCGCGCAATTTATAAATTTATTTTTGTCATGTATGCCCGTGTTTATTTATTCAACATATTCTCATTAGGTACCTTTACACTCTTAAGAAGTATATACGCAATAAAAATCGACCAGAGGGTTCTATCATGCAAGGTTATCTTCTTGATGAAGCAACCACATTTTGCTCCCGCTATCTGGACGAGAACATTGAGATAAGGCTTAACCGACCTCGAAGAATTCAAGACGGGCCATATGGTAAAGCCGAGTATAAGAGGGTAGACACTATGTTTATCAACAAGATATACCGGTTTATCTTGCTTAATTGCGAATGTCTTGAACAAATTAGAGAGTAAGTTCTTTTGGATTAATTGTTATATCTGTGTTTGTGTGTGTATGAAATGACATAATATTAATGTCACAATTATTTGTCAAAAACAGAACTCATTTTAACGAGGTACGTGAGGGGTATCCTGATTGGAACGAAGAGCGTTTGGAAAAATACCATCAGGATAATTTTTGTGATTGGGTCACAGAGCATGTAAGTTATTCGAATTACATTTTATTGCTATCAGTTTTAATCTAAACTTGTATCGTTATGTATTTATCGTAAAATTTGTTTTGTTAGATCCACGATCCGAACTTGTCTGCATCATTTGAGAGTGATTCAAGATGTTTAGCTCAATTTCCTAGTATGGAGGTTGCACATTACAAAGGATTTGGTGTCCTTGGATACAAATTCGAAATTAAGGACATAGAAACATCTAGAATCACTCAGAATAGTGGTATTGCGACGGTAGGATCGGACGGTGTGATTTACTATGGGTACTTAAATTGTATACTCGGCATCCACTATCCCGGACGATCAGAACCCTTTTATATATTCCACTGTACTTGGTACGATCCGCGAACCGATACAGACAGGTGGAGAAGCAGTCTTGGGACTTGGAAAGATGAATATGGATTGACCAGTGTGAACACACTTCGATTTTACGGTCAAGACGATCCGTTTATCTTTCCGAACCAAGCGTTCCAAGTATACTACTCACAGTGTTTGAAGCATCCGGGGTGGAGTGTTGTATGCCGATGGAAACCTAGAGATGTCTACGATGTCCCAGAATACGAGGATAGCGATGAGGACGAAGAAGAGAGAAGTCTTAAAGTGCTCCGACCGTCTGTTTCGAAGGACGGGTTGTCTTCGACCGATCATGAAGTTACGTGGGTTAGAAATGACATCGACGATGAAATCCAAGTAGATATGTATGATGCGCCCACGAAACGAAAAAGGTTATCAGTAATGTTATATTATTACTTCACATTTTACGCTCTAGAGCATATATAGTCAATACTTTTAATGATTGTCTAATGCGTTCACGAACCGTTTATCTAGATTGGATGACGATGTCGGGAGCAGTGAGGGGCGGCAGGAGCTCCAGCCGCGGCAGAGGCAGAGGCAGAGGCAGAGCGGTTCTGCCGCCCGGAGAGCTCCGTAGGGAGCTTCAGAGGGCCGGTCTTGCACCCAGATCGGAGACCCCTTCGGATGCCTCCTTCCGTGTGGATTTTGCCACACCTCCAGGTATACTGCACGCATATCCATTTTCAATTTAATATTACAGATATTCATGCCTGTTTATGTCAAAATTACTTATATTGTCAATGTTTGATTGTCTAGTTGTTGGTCCTGCGTCCACATCTGGGACAGAGGCCACCCCCGCTCCTCCAGGTATGTTTATATATCATATAGTGCATGCATATTGATTTAGAACGTTATATTATTGATCTAGAACGTTATATTATTGATCTACACATTCTTTTTGCAATTACTTATCAAATCTATTTTTAATTGTCTAGTTGTTGGTCCTGCGTCCACATCTGGGACAGAGGCCACCCCCGCTCCTCCAGGTATGTTCATATATCATATAGTGTATGTATATTGATGTAGAATGCTATATCATAAATACACATTCCTTTTGCTCTTACTTAGCAATTTTTATTATTGTCTAGCTGTAGGTGGTGACACCACCGCACCTGCGGGTATGTTTATATGTCCTATAGTTCATGCATATTGATTTAGAACGTTATATTATTGATCTACACATTCTTTTTGCAATTACTTATAAAATCTATTTTTAATTGTCTAATTATAGGTGGTGCGTCCACACCTTCCACAGGGGCCACTCCTGCCGCTTCCGTACCCTCCGCATCGTCTGCAGGTTAGTATGAATAAATTTAAAATATTTATTTATTTTACATATGCTCTATAGCATAAATATGAACTTCATGGAGATTTAGCGTCGATGTTTATTTTATAGTTGGAGGGGATGCGTCCGGGTCCGGGACCCCGGTTGTTCCTCACCGGAGGAACTATCGTCCCGCTCGTGCTGCTGCTCGGGCCCAGGCTCGTGCGTTATTCACCGGAGGTATATATCACACTTGAATTTTTGTTTAACCTTGATTTCTTAATACAACTTTGTATTATTATTGATTGTCTTGATATTTCGTGCAGACGCAGGGCCTCTCCATCCCCAGAGGGGGACTCGAGGCCCGAATCAGTCCCATAGGCTGAGGCCTAATAGAGCTAGGGGGGAGGCAGCATTCCCCCTATTTTTTACCCTTGATTATCGCTATACCGGTCCTCATGCCGAGAGGTTCGGCCGGTATTTGGGGGACGAGAGCCGGATCGTGAAAAACTATCCACTTCACGTTGAGTGGGGCGAGCAGCACCAGCGCTCATTCGCCCTCTTCTTTGAACAGGCTCAGGTATGTATTAATATATATTTTCATTTGATCTATCCAATATATTTATTATTAACACTTGCAATCTAATAACAATGTTTTTTTTTTGTATTTTCAGTTGGATTACGATTTTCAGCCTGTAGCCGACCCTGATCACTCGGGGAGGGTGCTCGACCTTCATGCTCTGTACAATGGCCTGATGAAGAACATGCAGGCCAAGGTCCGATACAACAGGAATGAGCTGAAGGCCGACTGCTACTCCCTATGGATAGCGACCCCCGAGGCAGAGAGAGCGGCCCTCCTATCTACTCCGGCGTTTGCGAGAGTCGACGTAGAGACATGGCCTCTATTGTGCGCTTATTTCGACTCCGAACGCAAACAAGTAGGTATTTTAAATTTAATTCATTATTTATGATATAATTTATTTCTTTGTGTTTCTTAATTAGAAAACTAAATGTTAATGCGTTGTGCAGAAACAGGCCGCTCAGAATACAGAGAACAGGAAGTCGGCGAAGAGGGGTCGCCCCACTTACACAGGTGGCTCGAGGAACATTACTCGAGCCATGGAGTTATCGGTAAATTAAGTGTTATTCTCTAATATTCTGCAATATTAAGAGTTATTCTCTAATATTTCTAATATTAAGAGTTACTTTCTAATATTGCAGACATCTCGGACCGTGGCGTCAGGTGGTACACCGAGCGTGCTGTCCGCATATCTTGCCGTCCACGGCACCTCGACAGATCCCGCCACGGGCGAGCTTCGATGTCCCGACGTCGCTACCCAGGAGTACTGCGTAAGTGTTAATATTTTTTCTACCCAAATTTGAAATTTTAGTTTTGGAAGGTTCAAGTTTAAATTTTATACTTATACTTTACTGCTTAATGTGGTGTAGGAGCGGGTGGTTGAGCAGGCCCAGGCCTCGGGGATCGATTTTACCGGACAGAACGATCCGAGGCTGCTGACCCCAGTTCTGGACGCCGCACACGGAGGGCACCACGGAGGTTGGGAGAGAGGCCGGGGATTGGGCCCTAGCAGGGCCCATATGAGGTTGGACTCCACCCCGGCGGTTACTTCCTCCGTCTCCAGTGGCCGGCATGTCCATCAGGAACTGGATAGCTTGAGGGCCACCGTTCAGGAGTTGAAGGAGATGCTGGTATGTATACTACTTTATAGTAAAATATCATTTCATATTATATACATATCAACACAACCCTTATTAAAATAAACAACGCTTTTCCAAACTAGATATCCAAACAGGGTTTCGAAATAACTTAATAATGAAACGAATTCGAATAATACACAGTTCTTAGACGCTTCTTACACACGTTATGTCCAGACGCGACAGGGTAGATCGGCCGAGCCTCCACATGCATCTCCTTCGGCTGCGGCTCCGCAAGCCACTACATCGGCTGCGGTTCCGCAGACAGCTCCTGTAGCTCCACCGCCCACTCAGACTCCCGCAGCCGCGGCTCCGCAAGCGACTACCTCGACGGCGGCTGCGCAGACCACGACGCCAGCTCCACATGCCGCTCAGACTCCTTTATTTGCAGTATTGGATAGTGTATTTACCGAGGAGCAGGCGCGCGTTATTCGAACGTTACTCGGAGGTGGAGCTGGACCGAACTAGGGTAGCTTTTTGGTTCTTATTTTTTGAAACATGTATTTATTTATATCACATTGTACTACATTTTGAAACGATATTGATATTGGTTTGAATTTATATCATATTCAGTTTTTGGGTTTCTTTTGTATATTATATATATGCGTGGGATGTGATTATGAATACTGTAATATATGATTTGATTGATGTATATAGTATTGTGCACAGGGCGGGAAAAAATCTAGCAGCCCTTTTTTAAAAAAAAATACAGAAAACATGTACCTACGGATTACTCCGTAGGTAAATATATTGCCCCTACGGAGTTATCCGTAGGGGCAAACTATCAGGAAACCTGATATCAGGAAACCTGATATCAGTGTAGGGTGTTGGATGTGCCCCTACGGATATATACGTAGGGGCCAATATATATCCCCTACGTATATATCCGTAGGGGCAAAATATCAGTTTCCCTGATATTTTCCCCCCGCGATCTCAGTGCATTGTGTTGGGAGTGGCCCCTACGGAAACAGCCGTAGGGGCTACTTTATATCCCCTACGGCTGTATCCGTAGGGGACTAAATAGGACCTACGGATAAATCCGTAGGTATATACAATATATTCAAAAAAAAAATTAAATATATGATTTTATTACCCCTACGGGGTACTCCGTAGGGGCTATAGCACCTACTGAGTTATCCGTAGGGGAATATATTTATCCGTAGGGCCAAGTTCAGGACCTCAACTTGCACCTGCGGCCTTTGCACCTACGGGGTGTTTTTTCGCCCCTACGTATATATCCGTAGGGGCAGGAGGTTGCCCCTACCGATAAATCCGTAGGGGCAACCCTTATTTGTAGTAGTGAATTAACTCTAAAAACTAAAAGAAAGAAATCCAAAACTAAATCTAAAACTAAAACACACACACACACACATTTATATTAACACTCCAACCTAACTCCTAGATTCATTCCTAGGTTCAGCTCTATCGCGACATAATTTTTTATCCTCTTATAATGCATGTAGGGATTGCTGTGCTCACGAGTAGGCAATGCGGAAGCGACAAACACGAATATTTAAAATTTTCCAACGAGCACAAACTCCTACACAACCAAGTAATCATCCAAACACTAAATACTAGCAACAAAAGAGAGCAAGCAAATAAACTAAAGAGGGGTTAGGAATGCTACAACCTTTACAGTGTGTCCAATCGTCTATCGGAAGACCCTCGCTAGACTAGTGATCTTCCGGATGTGCTTGGAGACCGACCGTCTCGCCGTAGAAGATCTGCGTGAAAGCCCCAAATCCAAAACTCCATCTTCACTTCTTAAAGTGAAGAAACCAACTCATTTAGCTTGCTAGGCTAATGAGAATAGTGTAGTGGTGATGAAAGTCTCTCTCCTTTTATCTTTCTCTTTATCAACTTAGAAAAATCAACAAGAAGAAGCAGCCATGCTAAAAAAATTTGTGAAGAGAAAAAGAAGAAGAAAATAAAAGAAGAAGAAAGAAGAAAAATTGAAACTTCTTTTATTTTCTTTCTCTTCACTTCCGTTCATTTCTTTTCTCTTCTTTTATCTTTATTGTGTGTGTGTTAAGAGTTTCAAAAACTCTTCTCTCTTTCCCTCCTCTCTCTCCTCTTATGTCATCCAAAAAGAGAGAGTGGACTCTACATGCATTCTTTATTTATTTTTCAATAACAAAGAAAATTTATTTGTATCAAAATAAAAACACACAATGTATCAAATACATAACATGTATTATATGTATCAAAAACATATAAATGAGAGAGTGTATATGTACCCGTATACATACACACACAATCTTAAAGAGAAGAATATAGGTATCATATACATAAACAAATCCATCGGTATCAAATATTAATGAGAGAGTATGTATTACACACATACATATACTAGAAATCATATCATCTATACGGTTATTAAGTCAACACTTGACTTAATATTCCAGTTTATAAATGAACCAGCTAGTTGATGGGGATTTTATTAGTCTCCAAATTTAACTGTAAGTATACAGCTTATCGCAGTCGTACTTGAGAATCGTTTTTATAGAGAGGTGCGTTAACTACTTTTAAACTAAGTTAAAAAAATTAAGGAAATTTAAAAGGTTGTTTTTTTAGTAAAGAGAAAAGTCTAGAGTTTTATTTTGTTTTATCTTCTAGGGTTGGATTAAAAGACAGTTCTTCTTTTCTAGATCTATATTTAATATGTTTTCTATTAATTAAAACAAAATCATTGGTTATATTAATTAGATTTAAAAATAACCTATCAATTATTAAAATATCATTTAGAAACTATATCAAACATCTATATTTCTAGTTAATTAAAAGTACCATAGTTTTAATCTTCGATTAACATTATTAGGTAGCTAATTTATACTATTATTTTATTGAATTAACTTAAAACCCTTTAATTACCTAGATTGAATTTTATTTTAATCTAATTCTTTTCTTACCGTCCCTAATTAGGTTTCTAGTTTGTCAGACCATTATTAGCCTAATGAGTTTTTAGGTGTACATCAATCCCTAGATCCAATTCAAAATGTCAATTATCCCTATAAGATCTAGTTTATATGATGAAAACATAAAAGAAGGGAATTAAATCAAAAAAACTTCATAAATTAAGCATAAGAGAAGAAGAGTTTGAAAACGTCCAACCACTAGAACTAAACAACACAAACCCTAGAATGAAATTAAGTACTCATCCTAATTAAAGATAAAAGAACTTTTATTGATAATGAAATAATTACAAATATAACTGATCTCCCTTTAGAAAACCCTAGGTTGAAGGCAAGGAGAGAGATATGAAACCGTAGGGCTATACATATGCTTATGTTATGCCCCGCTTCCCAGTGTACGAGGAAGGAGAGGTGATGGGCACGCGACGTTTTTACTCAGAAGTAAATACGTTAAGCGTAAATAAGCAATATATATATATATATAATGCACAAGAAATGACAAGAGATATAAAATGAATAACACCTTTTATTAACATTCATCCTTACAATACAAAAGAAAATGTACAATGATAAAAGCAATACCTAAATAATGACATACAAACTGGAAGATAAGTACAAGTAAGCTAGTAGTCTGGCTGTACCTCAATCTGCTCCAAGTACTCCTGACTGGGCTCGGTCTCCTGAGGGTCCTGTCCTCCAGAAGAACATTCCAAGAAAGAAATAGACAGGAATGTCGTCAGCGAACTAGCGCTCGGTAAGTCCCAAAAGAAAGGAAGGAATACAACAAATAATATGGAAGGAAACTGTTAAGTTATACATGTATCGGTTTATTATTCTAACGTAGTTGTTTCTAGCTTGGTACGGTATCAGTGTATACGAGAGGAGTCCAGCTATCCCGTGGACTATGGTAACATGTAAGTACAAGGCCCCATCATAAGCTACAGGACAACGGCACGAAATTTCATGTAGGTGTCTTTTAGTGTCTATCATCGTGCCACTTTTAATACTTTCCGTACCAATCTACCCCTTTAACCCCGTAATGTGTTTGTATAGATTATAATTATCAGACTTGCCGAGACCATGGATACAAGTTGTTTCTTGCTGTTCTTAAACAAAAATTAACTTTTAAAGTGTACTCAGGCTAGCAAACTCCTTTATGTATATTAAACTGAAAATTTTTCGTATAGTAAAATCAGAGTCGTTACATTCTACCTTCCTTATAAAAATTTCGTCCTCGAAATTTGCAATTACATAAGGACTAGTTTACAAATAAGAAAGGGTATGTTGCACGCATGACATCTTTTCGTTCCCACGTTGATTCTCCTGGTGAATCTTTTCTCCACATCACTCGGACTAAGTTTACTTCCTTATTCCGAAGTGTCTTCACTTTTCTGTCCAGAATTTCAACGGGTTGTTTCTCGCAAGTTAGGTCCGTCTGTACAATGAGCTCGGAGTGATCAAGGAAATGGCTGAAGTCTCTCATATATCTTCGGAGCTGGGATATATGGAATACGTTGTGCACTCCTTCCAATGAAGGTGGTAGTGCTAAACGATATGCCACTTCTCCGACTCGTTCGAGAATGTCGAACGGTCCTATATATCTCGGACTGAGCTTACCCCTCTTGCCAAAATGGATTACTCCTCAATTTAGAGAGATCTTTAAGAAAAAATGATCTCCGTGTTGGAACTCCAGGTGTCAACGCTTTGCATCAGCCTAATGCTTCTGCCGGTCTTGGGCTATACACATTCTTTCCCTGATCGTGCGAACTATGTCCACAGTTCCCACGATCATTTATGGTCCAAGGAGCTCACGATCTCCGATGTCATCCCAACTTGGTGATGAACGACACTTCCTTCCATAGAGCTGCAAATGGTGCCATTCTAATGCTCGCCTGATAGCTGTTGTTGTATGAAAACTCCACAAGGTGTCAGTGATCTTCCCACGAACCTCCGAAGTCTAACATACAAGCTCTTGGCATGTTCTCCAGAATCTAAATTGTTTGCTCAGACTGTCCGTCTGTTTGTGGAGGGTAAGCTGTGCTGAAGTTCAAACTCGTTTCCAAGCTAGCTTACAGACTTTGCCAAAACTGTGATCGGAATATGGTGTCACGATCGGAGACGATATAAACCAGTACTCTATGTAATCTCACAATCTCCTGCATGAGTTCATGGGTATCAAAAATATAGTACACTTTGTGGTTAAATCTTACTTTAGATTCGTGCTTACCTCCATGTACTTCTTTGCAAACGTCTCGGTAGATTGGCCAATTCGAAAGGGAATAAAGTGAGCCGACTTGGTGGGTTGATCCACAATAACCCATACTGCATCGTTACCCTTCATACTGGGAGGAAGGGCAGTCACGAGTCCATGGTAATGTGCTGCCATTTCCATTCTGGGATAGGTAACGGTTGAAGTAAACCAGTATTTCTGTGATGTTCAGCCTTTACTTGCTGATACACCAAGCACTTGGCTACGCTTCTGGCTACTTCACGCTTTATTCCATGCCACCAGTAGTGATCTCGTAGATCCTTGTATATTTTGGTACCACCCGGGTGTACTGAGTACGGAGAGTTGTGAGCTTCTTTCATCAACTCTTCTCGAAAATGACCTTGTGGTACGCACAATCTACTTCCATATCTCAAGGATCCGTCTTCGTGGATGATGAATTTTGATCGAAGTCCACTTTCTACCTGTTCTCGGATCTTTTGAGCTTAACATCATTTGTTCACATGCTTTTGACCATACGAACGGTTCATCTTTACATGTTAGCTTGGTCAGGGGTGCTGCAATCTTTGAGAAACTTTCAATGAATCTTCGGAAATATCCTGCTAATCCCAAGAAAATTCGAATATCCTTCTCCGTCTTTGGTGTCGGCCATTCGCTGACAGCTGACACTTTAGCTGGATCTACTGAGATTCCTTCACCTGAAACCATGTATCCGAGAAATCCGACTTGATCTAGCCAAAATTCACACTTACTGTACTTGGCATGGAGTTGATATTGTCGCAATGTCTCTGGGACAATCCGCAAGGAGAGAAAACACGTCTGCATCCTTCAGTTTAGCACAGTATCTCCCTGGCTCCCATGTTCTATCTCCACTCTTGAATTAGAAGACTGGGTAATCTGGTGCTTTGAATACTACTCTCTTTGACAGCAGTCAATTGTAACATAGAAAACTCCTATCCAGTCTATCCCCAATACAACATCGAAATTTGGAATGTCCAGTAGTTTGAAATTCGTGTAAAATTCTCGTCCGTGAACCACAACTGGACACGGATCAAATCCCATAGTCGCCTTCAAAACTCCATTTCGGAACTGACATTTCCATCTTGAAATGAGTGGTTCACGGGAATCGTGTGCGTTCTCATGAATCATTGCGACATGAAGCAGTCACGCTCCAGTGTCGAACAATACTAGTGCAGGAAGGATGGCTACTAGTATAGTACCTAAGTTGTGTAAGGCAGGTAAAAATATAGAGGTATACAATAATTTAAAAAAAATGAAAAGATTAGGAATTACCAGTAATAACTTTGCCAGTGGCTTCGGCTTCTCCAACCGGCATCGTGAATGTCTGGCCTCTTGGCACTTTTCTCTGTGCCTGTTTGTCCATTTCGGACTGACAAGGTAAAGGTGTTCCTCGCGAAGGTGGAGCTAAGAGGGTAGTAGGAGCTTGTATAGTCAGTCTTGGTGTGGGGTTTGCGTTTGCTATGTACTTTGAGCATGCCTTTAGAGTGAGTTTAGGCGATCCACAAATTATACAAAGACCATTAGCTCATCTACAGTCCTTTACCACATATCCGAGCTTCTTACGATAATTGCAGGTCCTTACTAGTGGTCTCTTTTCCTTCTTCTTGATATAACCATAAGCTGCCCTTAAAGTTGCCTCAGTGCGAACTAATCCTTGGTGAAGGAGAGCAGCCTGCTCCTGTTGTCCCTCAACTAGACTCCTGGTTGCTTCAAGGAATTCCATTGGTCTTATCAGTAGGTCCGCAACGGTAATTGGTGGTGGTAATGTAAGAGGTGGAGTGTTTCCATTAACGTTGGTACTCGTGTTGTTGGGAGAATCCATGATCTTGATAGAAAAAGAAAGGTTAGGGTAGATTCAAGGAATTTGAAATGTAAGGAATGTATAGTCACTAATTCTTATACTTCTTGTGATATATTGCTTAGGATTCCATGCAGAACTGACCTGCATGGGCCGCCAACAAAACCTGTCACGCCCTGCTTCCCAGTGTATAAGGAAGGAGACGTGACGGGCACGCGACATATTTACTCAGAAGTAAACACGTTAAGTGTAAATAAGCAATATATATATATATATATATATACATACATATATATATATATATATAAAGTACAAGAAATGACCTGAGATATAAAATGAACAATAACTTTTATTAACATTCATCTTTACAATACAACTGATTTGAAAAGAAAATGTACAATGATAAAAGCAATGCCTAAACAATGACATACAAATTGGAAGGTAAGTACAAGTAAGCTAGTAGTCTGGCTGCTCAATCTGCTCCAAGTAGTCCTGACTGGGCTTAGTCTCCTAAGGGTCCTGTCCTCCTGACGAACATTTCAAGAAAGAAATAGACAGGAATGTCGTCAGTGAACCAGCGCTCGGTAAGTCCCAAAAGAAATGAAGGAATACAACAAATAATATGGAAGGAAACTGTTAAGTTATACAGGTATCATTTTATTATTCTAACGTAGTTGTTTGTATCTTGGTACAGAAGGTATTAGTGTATACGAGAGGAGTCCAACTATCCATTGGACTATGATAACATGTAGTACAAGGCCCCGTCAAAACCCAAGGGACAACAGCACGAAAGTTCATGTAGGTGTCTTTTAGTGTCCATCATCGTGCCACTTTTAATACTTTCCGTACCAATCAAACCCTTTAACCTCGTAATGTGTTGTATAGATTATAATTATCAGACTTGCCGAGACCATGGATACAAGTTGTTTCTTGCTGTTCTTAAATAAAAATTAACTTTTAAAGTGTGTTCAGGCTAGCAAACTCCTTTATGTATTTAAACTGAAAATTTTTCGAATAGTAAAATTAGAGTCATTACATTCTACCCTCCTTATAAAAATTTCGTCCTTAAAATTTGCAATTACATGAGGATTAGTTTACAAATAAGAAAGGGTATCTTTCACGCATGCCATTTTCTCGTTCCCACGTTGATTCTCCTGGTGAATCTTTTCTCCACATCACTCGGACCAAGTTTACTTCCTTGGTCCGAAATGTCTTCACTTTTCTGTCCAGCATTTCAACCGGTTGTTTCTCGCAAGTCAGGTCCGTCTGTACAATGAGCTCACAGTGATCAAGGATATGGCTGAAGTCCCTCACATATCTTCGGAGCTGGGATATGTAGAACACGTTGTGCACTCCTTCCAATGAAGATGGTAGTGCTAAATGATATGCAACTTCTCCGACTAGTTCGAGAATGTCGAACGGTTCTATATGTCTCAGACTGAGCTTACCCCTCTTGCTAAAATGGATTACTCCTCAATTTGGAGAGATCTTTAAGAAAAAATGATCTCCATGTTGGAATTCCAGGTGTCGATGCTTTGCATCAGCCTAATGCTTCTGTCGGTCTTGGGTTATGCGCATTCTTTCCCTGATCGTGCGAACTATGTCCACAGTTGCCACAATCATCTCTGGTCTAATGAGTTCACGATCTCCGATGTCATCCCAACTTGGTGATGAACGACACTTCCTTCCATAGAGAGCTGCAAATGGTGTCATTCTAATGCTCGCCTGATAACTGTTGTTGTATGAAAACTCCACAAGGTGTCGGTGATCTTCCCACAAACCTCCGAAGTCTAACATACAAGCTCTTGGCATGTCCTCCAGAATCTGAATTGTTCGCTCAAACTGTCCGTCCGTTTGTGGATGGTAAGCTGTGCTGAAGTTCAGGCTCGTTTCTAAGCTAGCTTGCAGACTCTGCCAAAACTATGATCGGAATATGGTGTCACGATCGGAGACAATACAAACCAGTACTCTATGTAATCTCACAATCTCCTGCATGAGTTCATGGGTATAAAAAATATAGTACACTTTGAGGTTAATTCTTATTTTAGATTCGTGCTTACCTCCATGTACTTATTTGCTAACATCTCGGTAGATTGGCCAACTCGAAAGGGAATAAATTGAGCCGACTTGGTGGGTCGATCCATAATAACCCATACTGCATCGTTACCCTTCGTGCTGCGAGGAAGGGCAGTCACGAAGTCCATGGTAATGTGCTGCCAGTTCCATTCTGGGATAGGTAACGGTTGAAGTAAACCAGTATTCCTGTGATGTTCAGCCTTTACTTGCTGACACACCAAGCACTTGGCTACGCTTCTGGCTACTTCACGCTTTATTCCATGCCACCAGTAGTGTTATCGTAGATCCTTGTACATTTTGGTACCACCCAGGTGTACTGAGTACGGAGAGTTGTGAGCTTCTTTCATCAACTCTTCTCGAAAAAGACCTTGTGGTACATACAATCTACTTTCATATCTTAAAGATCCGTCTTCGTGGATGATGAATTCTGATCGAAGTCCACTTTCTACCTGTTCTCGAATATTTTGCAGCTTGACATCATTTGTTCACATGCTTCTGACCATACGAACGTTTCATCTTTACGTGTGAGCTTGGTTAGGGGTGCTGCAATTTTCGAGAAACCTTCAATGAATCTTCGGTAATATCCTACTAATCCCAAGAAATTTCGAATATCCTTCTCCGTCTTTGGTGTTGGCCATTCGCTAACAGCTGGCAGTTTAGCTGGATCTACTGAGATTCCTTCACCTGAAACCATGTATCCGAGAAATCCGACTTGATCTAGCCAAAATTCACACTTACTGTACTTGGCATAGAGTTGATATTGTCACAATGTCTCCAGGACAATCCACAAGGAGAGAAAACACGTCTGCATCCTTCAGTTTAGCATAGTATCTCCCTGGCTCCCACGTTCTATCTTCACTCTTGAATTAGAAGACTGGGTGATCTGGTGCTTCGAATACTACTCTTCTTTGACGGCAGTCAATTGTAGCATAGAAAACTCCTATCCAGTCTATCCCCAATACAATATCAAAATTTGGAATGTCTAGTACTTTGAAATTCATGTAAAATTCTTGTCCGTGAACCACAACTGGACACTGATCAAATCCCATAGTTTCCTTCAAGACTCCATTCCCGGAACTGACATTTCCAGCTTGAAATGAGTGGTTTCACGGGAATCACATGCGTTCTCACGAATCGTTGCGACATGAAGCAGTGTGACGCTTTAGTGTCAAACAATACTAGTGCAGGAAGGATGGCTACTAGAATAGTACCTAAGTTGTGTGAGGTTGGTTTTGATATAGGGAAAAATATAGAGGTATACAAGAATTTGAAAAGATGAAAAGATTGGGAATTACCAGTAATAACTTTGCCAGTGGTTTCGGCTTCTCCAACCGGCATCGTGAATATCTGGCCTCTTGACACTTTTCTCTGTGCCCGTTAGTACATTTCGGACCGACGAGGTAAAGGTGGTCCTTTCGAAGGAGGAGCTAAGAGGGTAGTAAGAGCTTGTATAGTCAGTCTTGGTGTGGGGTTTGCGTCTGCTCTGTACTTTGAGCATGCCCTTAGAGTGAGTTTAGGCGATCCACGAATCATACAAAGACCATTAGCTCGTCTGCAGTCCTTTACCACATGTCCGAGCTTCTTACAATAATTGCAGGTCCTTACTGGCGGTGTCTTTTCCTTCTTCTTGATATAACCATAAGCTGCCCTCATAGTTGCCTCAGTGCGAACTAGTCATTGGTTAAGGAGAGCAGCCTGCTCCTGCTGTCCCTCAACTAGACTCGTGGTTGCTTCAAGGAATGCCATTGGTCTTATCAGTAGGTCCGCAATGGTAATTGGTGGTGGTAGTGTAGGAGGTGGAGTGTTTCCATTAACGTTGGTACTTGTGTTGTTGGGAGATTCCATAACCTTGATAGAAAAAGAGAGGTTAGGATAGATTCAAGGAATTTAAAATGTAAGGAATGTATAGTTGCTGATTCTTATACTTCTTGTGATATATTGCTTAAGATTCCATACAGAACTGACCTGCATGGGCCGCCAACAAAACCTGTCACGCCCCGCTTCCCAGTGTACAAGGAAGGAGACGTGACGGGCACACGACGTATTTACTCAGAATTAAGCATAAACAATATATATATATATATATATATATATATATATATATATATAAAATGTACAAGAAATGACAAGAGATATAAAATGAACAACAACTTTTATTAACATTCATCTTTACAATACAACTGATTGAAAAGGAAATGTACAATGATAAAAGCAATGCCTAAACAATGGCATATAAACTGGAAGGTAAGTACAAGTAAGCTAGTAATCTGGCTGTGCCTCAATCTTCTCCAAGTACTCCTGACTGGGCTCGGTCTCTTGAGAGACCTGTCCCCCTGACGAACATTCCAAGAAAGAAATAGACAGGAATGTCGTCAGCGAACTAGCGCTCGGTAAGTCCCAAAAGAAAGGAAGGAATACAACAAGTAATGTGGAAGGAAACTGTTAAGTTATACATGTATTAGTTTATTATTTTAATGTTGTTATTTGTAGTTTGGTACAGAAGGTATCAATGTATACGAGAGAAGTCCAACTATCCCGTGGACTATGATAACATGTAAGTACAAGGCCCCATCAAAACCCACGGGATAACGGCACGAGAGTTCATGTAGGTGTCTTTTAGTATCCTTCATCATGCCACTTTTAATACTTTTCGTACCAATCTCCCTTTAACCCCGTAATGTGTTATATAGATTATAATTATTAGACTTGCCGAGACCATAGATACAAGTTGTTTCTTACTATTCTTAAACAAAAGTTAACTTTTAAAGTGTACTCAGGCTAGTAAACTCTTTTCTGTACATTAAACTGAAAAATTTTCGTACAGTAAAACCTGAGTCGTTAAAGTTTATATAGGGTTAAGAAAGTTTGGAGAACAAGTAATAAAATATACAAGAGAATCAACTTGCTAACAACTATGAAAATCTAATTTAATTCCTCTGTTAGATACTGTTGCGTGCCTTCGGAATCTTCGAAAGACGAAACCCTACATCTCATATTAACCTATGTGGAAAGAAGATCATGCCCACAAAATATCGCATCGAACGGCCCAAAATCGACCGCTGATCCACCGCCAAATTTTGGTTTCATAACTTGAGATTTTTTTTGTGATTTTATTATCAATTTAGATGATTTTTGAGCTCATAAAATTTTGAATGTCTCGCTGTATTTCTGTAGTTGTGTGGATTTTCGAATTGTTCCTAAATTTAGCATATAATTAGGCAGGTTGATTTGTTGCTCTTGATTTGATTTAGTTTCTCCAACCGATTTGTTGTTGTGATCATTGATTCATCTCTATTTGTGCAACTTTTGCTGATTTGCAATGATATTCCCAAATTTATTCCAAATTTGCAAATTGTGTTTTGATTTTTTGAATAACTTCCTTAAGTCTCCATTGTACGCACGTAATCCTCATTTTAGCACAATTATTCATCTTTTTACATCCAAGCTCTGTTATCTGTAATAATTCATAAAAAATACCCGGAATATCATAATATTTGATAATAAAATGATAAATGGGTCAGAAAAATATGCAATAAATTACACCAATCAAATACCCCTATACTTATCTTTTGCTAGTACTCGAGTAAATCTAGGGTTTCAAACTCTAAACTAAAATTCTATCTAGCTAAATCCTACCCCTACTCCTATAAAAGAAAATAAAGAAAACAAAAATAAGAAACTGAAAACTATATATAAAGATAGGAATAGATAAGAAAATACGAAAAAAAGAGTTTAAATTTTACTAGATTTTCAATCATCATGAACCATACTTTAATAGACTTTGATCTATACCGAAAATTACCTCCTCATCATTCTTCCAATTTTTCCTACCTATTTTGCATCCAAACATAATCATATACCCCTATGTGTGTGTAAAATCATCCTTACACTTGAAGAATTCAATTCAAGCTCTCATACTCTTACCCTTACCCCCCTATTAATTTTTAATTAGGGGATTAAATTGAATGATTTGTTTCCACATTTTTCATACGACCGTTAATGATTCATGAGGCACTAACCAACTGATTACCGAATGTGATTACTTATTGGGAGTAAATAGCAATATCCTAATTTTGCAACACCCAACACACAACAATGATTTCAAACCAGTTGGTCTAAGTCACTAGGTGATGAAGCACTCTTGCCGAAATTTTTTATGCTAACTTGATAATTGCAAGACAATGTTCATTTTTTGTGATATTAATTTTTTCTATATTTTTTTCCCGTACTAAGGCATTATTGAAAAGAGCATGAAAGGTCTCTTCTACTATCTCAAGTTTCAAGATGTGTGTATATGCGTATAGTAAGGTATCATCGTTCAAATGTTTGGACTCAAATATAGCCTCCGCTTATATCTTCTCAAACCTAGTAATTCCTTCATGATACCAGACTTTTGGGAAAGGGCTCATGAAAACTTATTACTAGATCCATTTAACCATTCCTTTATCTTATTTTTCTTAAAATCTCTTTATCTCTTTTATATACATTTTTCACATTTTCTTTTCTATTTTCAAAATTTTCTAATAAATTTTTTTAGAAACCAAAAAAAAAGAAAGTGAAAAACTTTGTACAAAACCACCCCCCTTAAACTAGACGGTTCCCTCGCTGTCTACCGCCACCTCTCTCTCAATATTTATGAAATTACGTGTGATAATTAATTCAGGTATATCCATGACTAGCAGATCAAATTACCCAAAATAAATACTTGAATTAGAAAGAGAAATAAAAATTTTACCTCCCCCAGAAATATGGGGGCTATGGTTGCCTTCTCTCCGTTCGAGTTTCCAAACTCATCTCTGTTTTGTCGAATGAGGCTCCACTTGGCTAAATATAAAGGTTTAGGTAATTTTTCTCAAAAGTCCTTCAAAAAAAAATTAGCAACTAAACCTATAAAATATATTACATAATATACACGAAAGGAGTATAAGATTTATATAAATTATTCCGGCTCATGGTAAACCATGAGCTTCTCCTCTTGATTATCAGCATTTATTATTAACAAAATTATAATCAATATTGTAGTAAACCCAAAAATCAGAATTAAACAATCAAAGAATTTATTAATATACCTATGGGTTTGGTAAAACACGATAGGACAATTAGGCTCAAAATAAAACATCCGTGAAATAGAATTTAAAATTTTATCATGTTTAAAATTGGAAGAATTAAATTGCTGTTTGAAATTTAGAGTTTTAAAATTTTGCAATTTAATCCTGACAACAGTGATTGTTGTACAGTATCTTGGTGATAACAAATATCATCAAATTTTGAGAGGCCTGATTTATTTTCAACAGGATGCTCCTCTTTTACGTGCAAATCATAAGAATGTGGTGTTTATAATTCATCTAAAATAAAATCAAGAGTTCATCCTCAAATAATTTCTCAAAAGTTAGCTCATAACAATTAGTGTTATCGACTGTTCATTCATCTATATCCACGAATGTGAGTTCTTCTGCAAAAATCTCCCCCAAACTATCTTTTTCGAAATAGCCCTCTTTGCAATTAAATCTCTCCGCCTTAGAATTTACCGGAAATTCCTCTTCATAAATTCCTTCGAAATCATTGTCTTCCAAGCCAATTCTTCATCCAAAGAAACTTCATGAATTGCATTAATTTCAAAAGGTTGCTCATAAGTTTGCTTCCCGGTTTAAAGATATTGAGATTAATTTTTATATTCCCAAAAGACAGTGTTATAGAACCGGTTCGACAATTTATCAACGCATTTGATATTGTCAGGAATGGTCGTCCTAAAATAACAGAGATCCAACCCTTAGGATTGGATATATGTTGTGTTTCTAAGACAATGAAATCAACCGAAAATATGAAATTCTCTATTTTAATTAACACATCCTCAATCTGCCTTTTAGGTTTTTTGATAGAATGATCGGTCGTCTGTAAATTTACTTTAGTAGGTTTAAACTCTCCTAACCCTAACAGCTCATAGACTAAAAAAGGAACGAGGTTCACAATCACGCCGAAATCAAGTAAGGCTTTATCTATGACTTTGTCTTCTATAGTGCAAGATATAGTAGGACAACTTCGGTCCTTATACTTTATGAGCCTATCACTGCGTAAGACTTTATAGATATTTCCAGCTAGGAGAACTTTCTCAGATACAGTTGTGTGCCTGTTCTCGGAATGCATATTTGCTAAAAATCGAGTATGATTGGATACTTGTTGGATTTCATCAAGAAATAGGATGTTAGTTTTGACTTGTTTGAAATCTTCCATAACCCTCTTTATCTTAGCAGCTCGTTTCTTCTACTTTAATCGTTTTGGGAAAATAACTTTTGGCTCAGTAGATTGTTCAACTTGCGATGAAGACTAGCTTGGTTTAGGAAATTCATCAGACTTATCGATTTTATTTAATAAGATCTGAGGGTTAGGCTTGCCAGGATTTGAGCGTGTTGCAATCTCATCGCTAGGTAGAGCAGTAATAACGTTCATTTGATGAATTTTGTTATCTGCTATTTGGTCAATCTTTTTTTGTAGTCTTGCAATTGCCTTTTGATTTGCAAATATAGCTTGCATAAAGGTGGCTAATTGCTTTTCTAAATTAGTGGATGCTTGACCTTGAGAGCTACATCTAAGAGGACATTCCTCAGAAACATGAAAAGAATCGTGACAATTTAAAAATGGAGGGGGTTCATTGACTTGCTGAACGAGGATGGGAGTAGTTGATGGCTTTTCTATTTTTCGTCTAATGGCAGCCAACTCGGTTTGCATCCTAAGAGAAACTTCGACTGCATGTATCCCACCCCAAGAATTAGTTTTCCCTCTCTCACTAGTCCTCTCACACCGTATGGTCTTGTTGGATAATTCTACTAAGAAATTCCACCATTTGACACAACTTCCACTTTGCAATACCGTGGTGTGGGCATTTAATTAGGAGGTCTTTAAAATGTTCAAAATATTTCCAAAAAGATTCTCTCAGTTTTTGTGAAAAAATTATAATTTCATTTCAAAATTTGGCAGTTTTAAAATGAGGGTAGAAATTTTTAAGGAAAGCTTTAGTAAATTCCTCCCAGTTTTGATAGTGTTGGCCGGTACGCTGTAAAGCCAATATTTAGTTTTATCAGTTAAGACGAAAGGAATGAGTCTAAGTTTAACCGCATCGATATTTAACAGCTTTAATTTGAATAATTGGCATATATCTTCAAATTCTCTAATAAAGACGTAAGCATTTTCTGATTCTAAACCGTGAAATTTGGAAAGTGAATTAACAAAAGCAGGTTTAATCTCATAATCACCAGTGGCTAGCGGTAAAATTATGCAAGAAGGTAAAGATATGCAAACAGGATAACATCTATCTTGTAGGGTAAATGCGGTGGGGATCGTATCACTCCTTTTTTTTTATGTAGAACCTAAACTAGAGATTCTAACAAATCACCAAAAAAATACGCAAACAAATCGAGATTTAGGGTTACCTAGGTAATGTTACTAGACTCGCTTCTAACTGCTAAAAGACAAATTGTGGGATAATCCTGTAACAACTCTTAAACAATCTTGAAGCCAGATCAGTGCCAGTTAATTTGGAAAGTTCTGCTATACGAATCACCGAAATAGCGGGCCTTAATTAAATAACCACAAGTAGTCACACGTCACTAGACACCTCAAGATTGAATCCGATAACCATTAGATTACCTACAATCTCCTCTTGCCCTATTGAGCACGATATGTCTTTATGGGGCTGAAGTCTAGATATATTTTTAAATTAATGTAGGTTAATGCGAATGCTCAGTTAAGAATTGTAGAGTCCAGGAAGGGTGATGAAATCCCCACCTAATTAGAATTTGAGTTGTTGCCCCTTAGAAACTTTTTAAATATGCAATGCAATCTAAAACAATCAAAGATCTAAAATCTAAACTAATTTTTTTTAAATGGCGCAAAGAATTCTGCAAAAATCTGATAGTTGGAATAAAATCAAGATTTTGGGAAGAACGAGATCTTACCTAGATTTTCCTCCTGTTCGTCTCTATCTTCTCTTCCACTAAGTTCGTCACGATTCCTAAAATTTTAAACAGAATTTTACAGAATCAAATGCACTAAGAAAACTAATTTAATCTACAACTAAAATTTGAAACTTAAATTTAAATGTAATTAAACTATACCTCCCCGGCAACATGGCCAAAAACTTGATGGAGATTTTATTAGTCTCCAAACTTAAGCATAAGTATACAGTTTATCGTAGTCATATTTGAGGATCATTCTCATAGTGATATGTGTTAACTACTTTTAAACTAAGTTAAAGAAAGTAAGGAAATTTAAAAGGTTGTTTTTTTTATAAAGAGAAAAGTCTAGAGTTTTGTATTGTTTTATATTCTAGGGTTGGTTTAAAGATAGTTCTTCTTTTCTAGATCTATATTTAATATGTTTTCTATTAATTAGAACAAATGCATATGTTATATTAATTAGATTTAAAAATAACCTATCAATTATTAAAACATCATTTAGAAACTATATCAAATATCTATGTTTCTAGTTAATTAAAATTACCTTAGGTTTAATCTTCGATTAACAGTATTAGATAGCTAATCTATACTATTATTTTATTGAATTAATCTAGAACTCTTTAATTACCTAGGTTGAATTTTATTTTAATCTAATTCTTTTCTTACCGTCCTTAATTAGATTTCTAGTTTGTCAGACTGTCATTAGCCTACTGAGTTTTCAGATGTATCATCAATCCCTAGATCTAATTCAAAGTGTCAATTATCCCTATAAGATCTAATTTATAGGATGGAAACATAAAAAGAAGAGAATTAAATCAAAAGAAACTTCATAAATTAAGCATAAGAAAAGAAGAGTTTGAAAATGTCCAACCACTAGAATTAAACAATTCAACCCTTAGAATGAAATTAAGTACTTATTATAATTAAAGATAAAAGAAGTTTTATTGATAATGAAATACTTAAAATATGATTGATCTCCCTCTAGAAAACCCTAGGTTGAAGGTAATGAGTGAGATATGAAATCCTAAGGCTATACAGGTACTTATATAGAGCTAAGAAAGTTTGGAGAATAAGTAACAAAAGATACAAGAGAATCAACTTGCTAATAACTTTGTAAATCTAATCTAATTGCTCTGTTGGATATTGTTGCGTGCTTTCAGAATTTTCGAAAGACGAAACCTTATATCTCATATCAATCTATGTGGAAAGACGATCGTGCCCAAAAAAAATCTTATCGAACGGCTCAAAATCGACCGCTGATCCGCCCCTAATTGACTTTATTAGCCGCTGATCAACCGCCGAATTTTGGCTTTGTTGCTCTAGATTTTTTCTGTGGATTTATCGTCAATTTAGATAATTTTTGAGCTCATAAAATCTTGAATATCTCGCTGTATTTCTATAGTTGTGTGTGTTCACTTAAAAAGGGGGAGAAGAAAAGAAAGAAGAGACGAATTCCTTCCATGTGCAAAGCATGTGAGCATTTTGGCTTTAAGGAAAATTAAAACCCACGGTTTGGCCTCACGTGTTAAACACGTAAGCGCTCATATGTAAAGCATATAAGCGCTGAAAATAAGTAACCAAAAGGCCAAACAGGCTTCACGTGTTAAACACGTGAGCACTCATATGCAAAGCACATGAGCGCTGAAAGTAAGTAACCAAAAATCAAACAGGCCCCACGTGTTAAACACGTAAGCGCTCACATGCAAAGCACATGAGCGCTGAAAATAAATGACCAAAGGCCAAACAGGCCCTACGTGTTAAACACGCGAGCGCTTACATGCAAATCACATGAGCACTGAAAGTAAGTAACTAAGAGCTAAATAGGCCTTACGTGTTAAACACGTGAGCGCTTATATGTAAAGCATATGAGCGCTGAATATAGACATGTTAAAACCTACACTGGGGGGTCATGTGTTAAACATGTGAGCACATCATTTTGAAGCGCTAGGTTTAGATAGAATTAGATTTTATATAGAATTAAATTCTATTTGGCTAATATCCCCCCGATCTTTCAAAAACGAGAAATATTTTCTCTGTTAAATAGAGAACTTTTGGATTCAAAACCTAACGGTGATTATAATATCACCAACCAAATCAGAAAATCAAATCAATTTCTTTGTTACGAAAATATTTTCCTAATCTTGCTCAAACTAACAGAAAATATATTCTGTTAAACAAAAAATCACTGTATCAAAAATCCAACGGTAGATAAAATTCCCCGAATAATTTTTGAGACCAATTAATTCAATTGGCATCTCTCAATGAGAGATTTTTTCAAAACTAATTAACAATTTTGCCTTAGCTCTATAAAGGACCTGAGACTTCAAGTCTCGGGGACAGAAAGAAAAACTCTTGATAAGCTTCTGCAAAAAAGGAGAATCGACCTCATAAGATGATAGAAAGCTACAATAGAAAATTTAATTCTCGGACGGAAGAAAAGTTCCTTGTCCTCTCAAACCCTAAGTAAAGAAAATAGAGATCAAAATATCTTCTTTACCTATTATACATAAATTCAAGGGTTTAACCCTCAATAAAAAACTTAGTTCTTTCTCTGGATCAGAGACCCGCAAGACAAATCTTCCATATGTTGAGAATTTCATTCTCATCGGAAAGATTTTGCTCTTCAGACTCAAGATCTAGGGGAAAAACTAGATATGAGAAAAGAAATGGAGCTTATATCCCAAGAATTCAATTCCTCTAAAAAACAGGGTTTAACCCTATATAAAGAACTTAGTTCTTATAAAAAGAAGGAACATAGCAACTCAGTTCTCAAAATCCCGATCCCAGATCTTCAAAACAGAGATCTTGATGATCATGAATGGTCAAAACACCATTAATAGAAATTTAACTTCTTAAAAAAAAATAAATAAACAGAGAATAAATCTCCATGGGCTCAGTGCCTTACATGAAACACACGTGAGCACCCATAAATGGAAGCTCAGCGCCTCACATGAAACACACGTAAGCGCTTAAGAACTCAGCATCTCGTGTGAAACACGCGTGAGTGCCAAGAAACTCAGCTCCTTATGTGGCAACATTTGAGCGAGAAAAAAAGCAGCGCTTCACGTGGTTCCCACGTGAGCGTTGAAGAAAAGTTCTTAACACTATATATAGTCAAAAAATAGTGCTTAGCACTGCTGACGAGGGAAAAAGGTCTAGACTAACCCTAAATTGGCTAAACCTATGAAATTTCTTTGCAATCGAGCCCACATGCTTTGTTGATGGATTTTAAACAAATTTAATGATTTTTAAACATATTTCTAAGTTGATCTTAATCTCATAAAAGACTAACGTATCCTTAGTTAAAATAAATTGAGCCTACATGCTCATATATTTAAGTTGATCTTAATAAAAAATAAGGCTAACGGTCCTTAAATAAAATAAAATATTCTTTGAACTGACGAAATATACAACCTAAGTTCAAACTTAAATCCAATATATACGGATTTGGACTAATCCGCGCCCTACGGGCGACGATATAAATTAGTCTCCGTATACAATCCACAAGCAACCAAAATAAGTAAAACACAACACGACACAAAGTGATCTGTCTGGAGCAGGAGAAAGTTGTTATCGCAACGCGATAGCGTAATTAACTGTAGGGGCTTCCGCCTACAGGGAAGAGCGTCCCCACTATCAAAAAAACCCTCACAAATGAGGGAGGATCTGATAAAATCTGATACATCGGTCGCATCTATCCAAACCTCCGATATACAGTGCCACAAATCAACTCGGTATCTTTGGAGAGGTGGATGGATATATTCCAAATAGTATCTGCCCCCAAATTCATGCTAGACGTCTCAACATCTCGGTCCAGTTTTCGGAGGTAAACAGTGTGGATCTTCGAATTGTTCCCAAATTTGGCATATAATTAGGTAGGTTGATTTGTTATTTTTGATTCGATTTAGTTTCTCCAACCGATTTGTTGTTGTGATGATTGATTCACCTCTTTTTCTTGCAACGTTTACCGATTTGCAATGATATTCCTAAATTTGTTCCAAATTCGCAAATAATTTTTAGATTTTTTTGAATAACTCCCTTAAGTCTCCATTGTATGCACGTAATCATTTTAGCATAATTATCCGTCTTTTTTACATCCAAGACCTGTTATCTGTAATAATTCACCAAACATACCCGGAACAATATAATATATGATAATAAAATGATAAATGGGTTAGAAAAATATGCAATAAATTACACCAATCACTAGTATAGCAACCGTCCGATTAAATCATGTGTTACAAACACGTATTTAAGCGAACCTTCACATGTATCCCTATACACACGCCACATCATCATCTCGCATGGACAG
Organism: Agapanthus africanus; assembly: GCA_030015575.1. Classification (NCBI taxonomy): domain Eukaryota; kingdom Viridiplantae; phylum Streptophyta; class Magnoliopsida; order Asparagales; family Amaryllidaceae; genus Agapanthus; species Agapanthus africanus. Next base: position 105,360,185 of record CM057338.1, on the reverse strand, counting down.
GCACATTCATTGCGGGACTCTAAAGACCTGTCAATACGCTGGCAGTAGTTTATACAGGATCTTATCCGACTGAATTTGAAACAATTTTAGATTCAATCCCCTCACGGGTTAACCCACAAGCTCGTCAGCGGTACTAGCTGTTCGTAACGGCTACTCAGGTATGAGGAAAATAAAAGCAGGTCGATGAGCAAACTCATTCGGACCCTAAAAAATCTATAAGCGATGAATACCATACAATTTGGTCTCTTTGTCAAAGAGTATCGCATACCGGGTCTGGGGGTGGAACTGTCAGATCTCCAATAACCCAATAAGTCATGCTGACATCAAACTCATAATCAATAGAGACACAACTAATAACACTTATCAGTTTAGCTCACTTGCTGTGGCTACAGACTTATGGTTATAGTCATGTCATGCACTACGTGATATCGACCCTCTATACCGGGAGAGATAAATCCCTTCGACTGCTCACCGCCTCCATATGCTTCGGGACTATACCCAACTAAAACATGTTTGCACGATGTTCTCCGCCGAAAACCAGAGACGAACCGGGATGGACCGTCTTGCCTGAATTTATGGGCAGATGCTATTCGGACTTTTCCATCCACATCTCCGAAGATGCCAAGTTGATTTATTGCACCGTATATCGGAGGTTTGGACGGATGCGGCCGATAAAGAAGACTTCATCAGATTCCCCTTCATTTTACGAGAGGTTTTTGATTGTGGGGACTCTTTTTCCTGCAGGCGCAAGCCTCTGTAGTTAATTACGTTACCGCATTGCGATAACCGCTTTCTCTTGCTCCAACAGTTCACTTCGTATTGTGTTGTGTTTTTTTATTTTGGATTGCCCGTGGATTGTATACGAAGACTAATTTATGTCGTCGCCCGTAGGGCGCGGATCATTCCAAATCCGTATATTTGAGATTTGTGTTTGGATCAAGAATTTGCTTGACGGGTTTTTGAACTTAGGTTATATGTTCCTTTGGTTCAAAAATGTTTTGTTTGGTTTAAAGATCGTTAATCTAGTTTGAGATTAAGATCAGCTTAAACATATTAGCGTTTGGGCTCAATTTATTTTAAATTAAGGATACGTTAGTCTAATTTGAGACTAAGATCAACTTAGCAAAATTTCAAGAATCATTTTTATTTCAGATCCAACAACAGAGGATTTGAGCTCAGTTGTAAAGACTTAGCCAATTTGGGCTTTGTCTACTCAGTCTTCTTTTGTTCTGTTCAGAAGTGCTAAGCACTTATTTGGGCTCTATTTGTTCAGCCCCTTTTTATGCAAAAGCGTTAAGCACTTATTTGACGTTCTGACACTTACATGGATATCATGTGAAGCATTTAATTATGGTCGTTGCTCAATCAGTGCTGAGCACTCAACCGTTTTGGCTGTATATGAAGTGCTAAGCATTTTTTGGCATCCGCATGACGAGCACGTGCGGCGCTGGGCGCTGCCTAATTAGTGCTAAGCATTCAGTCGTTTTGGCTGTGTATGAAGTGCTAAGCACTTTTTGTATGACGCCCACATGGGAAGCACGTGAGGCGTTGGGCACTGCCCAATCAGTGCTAAGCACTTAGCCGTTTTGGCTATATATGGAAAGCTGAGCACTTTATTCAGTGCATATATGTGTTTCACGTAGGGCACTGGCCTTCTATTTTGGGCGCCCGCGTGTTTTTCATGTGAGGCGCTAGGCGCTGTTAAAAGGGCGCCCACTTGGGAAGCACGTGAGGCGCTAGTTTTTTTTCTCTGTTGATGTCTCTGGAGAGGTTAAATTTCTGTCAATGGTATTTTGACCATTAAAACTCACCAAAATCACTATTTTTGAGGATTTTAGGTTGAGTTTTTAAAAAACTAAGTTCTGAGTTCCTGGAGTATCATGGACTCCATTTTCTTCTCTTGTTTTTAAAAAAAATTGTTCTTTCCTGAATTTTTGATTCTCAACAACAAGAGCTTCCCGATGAGAATTAAATTCTCAACTTATGAGAGATTTGCCTTTTGGATCTCAGATCCAGAGAAAAAACTAAGTTCTTTTAAAAGGGTTAAACCCTTAAATGTGATAGAGATATTTTGATCCATTTTCCTTACCTAGGGTTTCGAGAAGGAAGGTTTTCTTCTTTGAGAATTGAATTCTCTATTCTCTTGAGAGTTCACTGTATTTTTGCAGAAGCTTATATGGGGTTTTCTCCCTTTCTCTGTGTTTCTCTCCCTCTGTCTCTGTGTTTTTTTTCCTCTGTCTCTGTGTGTGGGACTGTAAGTCTCGGGTCATTTATATAGTGGAGGCAAATTGTTAATTGGTTTTGAGAAAATCTCTCATTGAGAGATTCCAATATATTTAATTGGACTCAAAATTGATTTAGGGAATTTTACCCATCGTTGGATTTTTGATCCAAGAGCTTCTGCTTTACAGAATATGTTGTTCTTATTTTTTAACAAGATTGGGGAAATATTTTCTCATATACAGAATTTATTCTGTCAAACGGTGATTCTTAATCACCATTGGATTTTTAATTCAAGGGCTCTCTGTTTTACAGAGAGCAATCATTTTTGTTTGTAAAGATTGAGAGAATATATTCTCAAAATAGAATTTTATTCTATTATTTGGTGATTTATTATCACCATTGAATCTTTGATCCAACGGATCTGTTTAACAGAGAGAATCCCAATTTTTAGGGAAATATATCAATGTAGAATTTAATTCTATTGATCTTGACTTGGGCAACGGCATCCATGTGTTTTGCACGTGGACTCCACATAAGAATTTAATTTTTATGATAGGTATTCTTGTGTTTTGCACATTGGCGCCCGCGTAATGAGCACGCGCGACGCCATATAAGAATTTAATTCTTATTCAGAAAGCGTTTTCTGAACTTTGCACACTGGCGCTGCGTGAGGAGCACGTGCGGCGCCACCATAGAATTTAATCCTATAAGATTGGCTCTGGTGCTAGCGCCCTCATGGAGAGCACGTGAGGCGCTGCCTCATTAAATCCAACAGAGCTTTTCTCTTTTATTAGGTTTAAATACCGGGGAAACAAATGCCTCCCACCGTTGTGCTCATGTGGTTCACACATGAGTGCAACGGTGTCACATTTTCCATCGCTCGATCTCCTGGAGAGTTGAGCCGTCCCTTCATATCTTATAAATAGGGCTTTTGGCCCTTGAGATGACTGCCGTTCCATTTTCTTCTTGAGTCTTCTTCTTCCTTGAGAATTTAATTCTCTCCTCAGAGCATATATCTCTGTTCCCAGAACTTTCTCAGAGTTAAACTCTGTCAAAAATTGGTAAGAATTATGACCACGATTTAACTCTTAAAGAAACTTTTAAAAGAATCACTTCTCGTTTTAGTTTTTTTTAACCCATTAACCAAGCTTTGCTCTTCTCTCGGAACGATCTCTTAGAGATCTTAAAAAAATCTTTTATTTAGGCAGACCATGGGTCGTAGAGATCTTAGGGCTTTACCCTGTTAGTGACTTTGATTTTTGGGGGTTGTCTGGAATTTAATTCCATTTCCCATGGGGATTTCTAAGAAAAATTTATTTTTGAAAATTCTTTTGGGAATTTTATTCCCTTTTCTTGTTTTCTTTTTTAGGGTTTTTCTTGCAGATTTGAATCTACTGTAGAACTCATTTTTTGAGAATATTGAGAGTTTAACTCCACAGTTCAATGGGATTTTTCATTAAATGAGAATTCTTTTGGATTCTTACAATGAGTGCCTTCTTCATCGTTGACGGGGGCATTACCATGATTTTGTGGGGCCCATTGTCCCTTTCTCTTTGAACCGTGGTGACTTTAACATGCCAGAATGCAGTACACTGGAGTGATGCGCTTTCGCTCGCCCTGTCTCGATTGACGCACAATACGTCTGTGAGGTCTCCTTCTAACTGAAGCTAGGCAATTGATGACTTCACATCGGAGCATCCAAACAAACAAACTGTCCTAGTCACTCATCCAAGGGTGACTAGCGGCCTTCTATCACATCTCCATGTATAGCTCATGCTGCATTAGCTTCCAAAGTCTGGGGGCGATATTTGTCAAACTCGGCAACAGTTGGCTCGTCTGTACGAAAAGTAAACAACGCCTCAATCATCTGGATTAGAAAATTCATTAACAGTCTTCACAATCTGGCTGGCCTCTAGCAATGGCTCGATCATCTGTGCAGATCTTGAATGTTCGCGTCAACGAGAACATAGTAAAACAATATATCAACATGTTCGGGTGTCACCGGAATACATGGTCAGTCATCGTTCCCGAAGAGCTCGTGCCGACTACATCTCTAGCCGCAACTCTCTATGCTCATGTAGGCAGGGTAACAGAAATCACAATTCGATATCGATGAGGATAGAACATAGGAACGAATAGAAATACAGTGCATAAGAATTGTACATCCTAAGGTTGCTTAAGCGAAGTAGCGTATCGTAAGTATGTCGCGAAACATACACACGGTACGTCACTCTACTTAAATCACCTACTCTATCAACCAAGGTCAACCTACGCGACGAAAGTTCGGGTCTAATACCCCCTCGGCCAAGTCTAAGTTCCGTAAGATCAAGCCTAGGTTCCGAATATATATATACGCCCTAGACTCCGTATAGTCAAACCTAGACTCGAACCAAGATTAAACGTAACGCTCTGATACCAACTTTGTCATGACCCGGAAAAGGTACGCGACTGGAACTTGAATCATGTGAAGTCTATAGGACCCCACCTAATTCAAGTGAGCCAAAAGCCCAGAAATCTAAACCTTTTTAGGGAAATAGTGGAGGTGAAGTTTGGAAATAACAGCATAATGAAATCAAGACCTTTCTTTTAAACATAACTCATAGTCTATGAAAATGCAATACTTTATATCTATCTTGAAAACATTTTGCGTCATTTGAAATTTGGGCAGTATCTCTTTTGTAATTTTTAACCCGAAAACAATACAACAATAATAATAGTAGGCATCCCCAAGCGAGAGCTAGCTCTTCACCTAAAAGGTGGAAACAATCACGCAAATATATAAATATACAACGCCGAAAGCGAGGATCATAACTCGGAAGTAAAGAAAAGAAAACATAACATCATCAAGAAACCAAATAAATTAATAACTACATGAGCGTGACTCTGAGGCCGAAAGAATATACAACAAAGATCTTTAAGTCTACGAATATACATAGTCTGGTTGATAGAGCTTTTAATTAAATACAACTGAATTTAAAATATACAAGTATATAATGGTGGCCACGATGCAAATGTATCCCATCTAAACAAATGCAATCACCCTGGAGAAAGCAGTGTGCCAGCAAACCGCAATGGAAGCTGTGCGGTCAAACCTGCAAGAAAACTATGGCACAATGGGGGTGAGTTGCCAACTCGGGAGTAGAAAACATCACCGAGTAGAAACCGAATGCATGACTATCTCCTAGATCATATAATATAATAATATATAGACGTAGAGTAATAACTAGGGTAACAGTATAAGCATAAGTATAAACCAAGGCACACGTGTTAGTGTCGTAAAGTGGTAACAAGACATGTAAATGTATGTATGAATGTAAATGCATCAATCAATGTGTGTCCAGCAACGACACACTAAATCATGATAAAACCTGAGTGCCCAGTATCGACACTCGAAAACATCATGATAATCGTGTCTATCTGTGATACAATATCCTCATATCTCGGGCGCCGTATCCTCAGGTCGGCCCTCAAATCCATCTCATGACTCCGGTCGGTATCCTCCGGATAACTGTCGGGTCCAAACTATCACTGGTCGGTAGTGCTCCCCTGTCGGGCTCAACGTCTCAATCTCTATACGACCTTCTTTCCCCGGGGTACCGCACCGGGTCCACCATGTATCCGCAGACGGTGTCGTCTTCGCTCCTCATGGCGGGTAATCATATATCATATATACTCCAGAACCGAGAAATCTCATGGTGGACGCCACACATCATATCAAGGGAAAAACCGCATTTTTCTTTTAAAAAGAGCATAATTATTCGAATTCACATGCGGTTTCCCAAATCCAGAAATCTGATGAAAATCGGAATCTTATAATCATGAGGCAATAAGGAGATAATGAATACCGACATAAAGCCAAACTGCAATGCATAACCAGAATGTATGTATACAAATGCATGTGGCATCTAAATAATAAATACGAAGTCTAAACTATCATATGATATCATGAATGCAAAACAGTACTACTTAGCTACAGTTTATTAGGGTATACGAATGAAGTAATTGTTACTAAATTGTACGTGACATGGTAATTACTGATGCTGATGTGTGTGAGCTGGCAACCAAGTGTACGTGCAACATACGCATCATCGGTAATGGTGCAGGTGTCCTAGCAGACAAGATCATAACAGAAAGTAAACAGTAAAAGCAACAATAAGGTATATAGATCTATATACGAGCCATACCGTTTATCATGTTTAAATAGCACGAATCGTTGTTTTTAGAAAAGTAGGGGCTACGGTGTTTTGGGAAAAGAAACGTTTTTTGAAAATCCGTAGCGTCCCTCGGTTTATCCTTTGAAAATGCATACGATTCGTTAGTTTAGAAAATAGGTATGACTCGAGCCTAATCTAATATCTATCTAAGCAATTAAAAGACTAAACTAAAACATTATCGAAAGTGAATAGAAATCTATACATATCCGAGTCGATATATCTAATAGTTGGCGATCCAGGCTCATAGCATCACGAACGGTACTATCCATCGTATGGCATCCTCGAGTCAAGAGTGTGGATCAATCATCATATAAATATCTCGTATGGTATAGTCCGTCGTACAGCATCCTCAAAATCGAGGGTACGGGTCAAACATCATATATGTCATATATAGATCATAGTTCATACGGTATTATTCGTCGTACAATATCATAATCAAGGTATGAATCTAAAGTCTCGTACAATCTATTATATCATCAAGTCACATGTTACCATATGTTATGTATATAACACCCAACGATCTTTTAATATATCGCATCATATACGATGTCTCATCTCAAATCGTATACCAAACCCTCCTAACATCCAGCGTGATCGTATCGACTCAAAATCATATAATATGGCATATCCTCATCATACACGAATATGTATAGTATACATATATTTATATATATAGAACATACCCATATATGTATACATATATTTATATACATATACATATACACACATATCATATCAAGTGTGTGTGTGCGCGACAAAGTAAACCGACAATTCACGACTAAGGAACTAAACTAAGAGTAAACTATCCTACAAGTACGCTTAATCTAACCTATAGTCTCCTAGAAACCCTATTTGCTAAGTATCCAAGTCTCGCATAAACATAAATAATATATAGATATAACAATATCCTATTCTACGGTTGCGGCGGTGCTATACGCCATCCACCTGACTTTCCCCGTAAATATACATCTACTCACCTTCAACCCTCGCTTGCCGAAGTTGATGACGCCTTACTCTCCCTCATCATCCTAAAGTCCACGTGAAGGTACCTACAGTTTAAACACGTCGTATAGTAAACCAGAATCGAATACGAAAACCAAAGAGGCACGTGAAACACACATAGGTTAGAACCTATGGTCTATGTATGCAAGAATAACCAAACAATCCTCGATGTTGACGTACAAACGTCAAACCACCGAGTCAAAACCCAAATACCAAAATCCAAGTCAACAAAACTCGCAAACCGAAATCAGAAATCTTGAAAAGCATTTCCAGATTTTGCCTCAGGTGAAATTAGCCAATTTTGCATATGTGGAGGGTCTAATTAACAGATAATGGAGTCATGGACCAAGCACGAACAAAAATGCTCATACCCAGGCCGCAATTTGTGGCCAAGAAATGGAATGGGGGTCTCAAGTTTCAGGGTTAGCTTCTAGGTCACCTGCACGACTCACTGTAATCGCTATATATTTTCCAGGTCCTCCGGGTCATAGCAGATCCCTAAATATCATCATAAATTCCATAAATTCCGATATCGACAAATTTCAAAGTTCAAATCTTGGGGTTTCTATACTTTGTTTGGTCCAGGTTTTGACACTAGAGGGGTTGTAGTCATGTCTAAACCTCAATTACACCCTTACAACATCCAAATATTCCCTAACCTCATCTTGGAAAATTTTAACATTACTAAACCTCATTAGCTTAACTCTAAACTACACTAGGATATTAGAAACACTAGAAACTCAACTAGAAGTATAGGGATTGCCTCATTTGGCAACTCAAGAAAATTCTTGGGTTGCCCAAAGTGCTCAAAATCTTCACTTGATAGATCCATCATGCTTGAAAAGAGGTTGCGGTCATTTTTTTTGTGAAGGAGGGTGAGATTTTGATTAAGTTTTGGGGGGCGTTTTTATGGTGGAAGAGGAGGTGGAGAATGAGGAGATGAAGGAGGAAAATCGAGGTGAGGAAAAATGAAGAATGATGTGAGCCATGGTGAGAAGAAGACCCCCCTTCTCTCTCTCTCTCCCCCCCTTTGCCCATACTCCTATGTCCCTTCTCACAAATATCTTCCTATTTCTTTTCTTTTTTTTTGAAACAAAAACAAAAACCCAATTAAATGAAATTGAAGCATGGTTCAAAAATATGTAACAAGTGTTTTGCAATATGTTTTGTTGCATGTGAAATACATAAACGAGATTAATGCATAATTAGTAAAATATTAATCAAGTTTAGAATTAAACTTGTATACAAATAATTGTATAATGATTTATAAAATATCCAAATCACATAAATTCTTTCAAAAGCAACAATTCATAATAATTTTCCAAACTATCAGTATATGATTATACCATTTCATTAAAACTAATTCCCATACTTTAATAATATTCACGAAATTCATTATTTAAATTATTTAAATTCCCAAAAATAATATTTTATTTTCTGAAATGTTACATCCCGGAGGCTTTATCGAAGAAAGCCACGAAGTTCGCCAAGCTTGATGATCCGTTCGGATTTGGCTTGGACAGATTACCGACCGTGGAGGCGGATTTAAAGCAATTTTTTATTTCGGATACCCCAATCGTCCTTTTCGCAGAGGTCGCCGCTCCAGACATTGATGAGGAGACGTTCTTCCTGGGGTTCATCTTCTTGTGGCTAAGCTAGTTTGTGCTTCCAATGCACCCCCGCTATTTGAGACCATCTGTCTTTTATTCGGCTCACTGTATTGTGGCGGGGACGCGCATGGCTGTTGGGATTGCAAGACAGGCTCGCTTATATCATGACCTGAGTCTGGCAGCCGACACCACTTAGCCAGGTGTAAAGCCCGTTAATCTCCCACTACATTACTTCACCTCGTGGATCGAGATGCACGTGCTGGGTTCTTTTAGTGTGCATAAACGACCTAGATTTTATGAAGGATACAATTTTCCTCAGGTCATGCACTTGGTCGATGCTTCTTCTCCAGACCCCACACAGCGGGAGGCTTGGTGATTGCTTCTTCTCCCGCGCATGGTTGGGGACAGCATGACCTTTGTCGATAAAGTCCTGACCATCGGCAAAGAATCTTCCAAAGTGATCTAGCCGCTACACGATATTTTCAAGGACGGAGCTTTTGTATTGAGGGCTCGAGAGATCGTCCATTTGTATTCTTTCAGGCTAGGGTTCCTGGTATTCAGATAGAATGCCATGGTTTTGTTTATAAGATATAACCCACACCGTTTTGCCCAGCAATCGGGCTACAACCAAGGCGTTCCCCTCGAGACGTTCATTGTTGATCCAGTTACTACTGAGGAGGGTGTTCGCAACACGGCGCACCATTTCATGCGTTTGAATACGGGATCCCATTTCCTGATCAGAAAGCCGAGTCATATTCTAAAGGCCTCGAATGCTTACGTTACCTGGTATCGGCATGCAATGGGGGCCGTCATCAAGTAGGAAAGGAGGATGCTTCTTGACCACAAGGATTATGTTCCAGCAAGCAATCCCGCGGTCTCACTGAGGCGGCGAGAAGTCGTCTGTCCTTCTTGGAGAGAGAGCAGCGCGGTCGTAGTTCCGAGAGCTTTTCTGGATAAGCCTCGACTGGATGCTCCTGCGACTGTGGTAGATGCGGCGTCCCCGAAGTCGGGCATTGGTTCAGAGATCGGGACCCGCCGTCCCAAGCAGCCCATTAAGCGAAAACTTTTGTCGTCAAGGGTCGCTGTCATGTCACTGAAGCAGAAGAAATCTCTATTCTCAGCTGATGTTGTATTAGGTAAGGAGCCTCATGCTCCTTATGGCGAAGGCCTGTCTGAATACAGCACCAATGACGGTTTGTTCGAAGCCTCCATCGTTGAGAACGTCGCCATGGATCTTCAGGCCGCCCTCGAAGCTTCTGAAAGATTGGCCCGTGAGCAAGCAGCGTTAGCTTCTCTAGTGGCGTCCGGTATGTTCTATTTACCCCCTTCTGTGTATATATTGTTTTTTACAAATTTATTATACTTTATTAACGCTCTTCTCTTAATAGGAATCTCCACTGAAGAGGTTCTCTTAGCGCCCCTCAAGACAGTTGCGGAGGAGGAGAGGCTCCGCGCTTCCATGAGCCTCGGTATGATTCGTTTTGTGATGCCTTTACATATTTAATTTATTTTATTCACCACCTGCCCCCTTCTTCTTTCTTTTACAGGAACCACCACAACTCGTGTTGTTCCCAGTACAGCACCAACCTCAGATGTTGGTGCAGAGGATCCTTCAGAGCCACCGGCTATGGTTGAGGTCTGTTCCCTGATAAAATATTAGGAAAAGCCCCAATGGGGTATCACGTGCTGACACGTGATGGTTTCCTGGGGACTCTGTTATAATAGAATTGAATTCTAATCAACAGGAGTCACGTGCCCATACGTGATGGGCCTTTAAACCCACTGAAATGGATTAAAAAATATAATAAAACAACAAGAAAAAACCCCAATGGGGCATCACGTGGTCACACGTGACCAAGGGTCACGTGCTGACATGTGATGATTCCTTAGTTCTTTAAAACAACAGAATTAAATTCTGGTTAAAATGTTAATCAAGGGGGTCACGTGTCAACACGTGATGGGTTCCTAAGCTCATTAATTAATAGAATTAAATTCTATTTAAATGATCAAACAGTGGGATCACATGCCAACACGTGATAGGCTTTTAAGCCTTCTGAACTAATAGAATTAAATTCTAATTGAGAAGGAATCGAGAACCCTAACTGAAAAATATCTCTCTAAATCTTTCCAAACAAAAAAAAATTGTGCTCTGTAAAGTGGAGCACTGTTGGATTAAAAATCCAATGGTGATTAAAAATCACCAATTTATAGAAAGATTCTATACAAGAAAAGATTTTCCTGAAATTCACCAAGAATAACAAACAGAATATCTTTTGGATTAAAAATCCAATGGTGAATAAAATTCACTGAGTGATCTAAAAGATCATGTTGGTTACAAAATCAATTGAAATTTTTCAATGAAAGATTGACTAAACAAACTGATTCTTTTCTTTCTCTTATAAATAGGAGCCAAGAAGAGAAGAGAAGGGATCCTTGGAATTTTTTTAGAGAGATACAACAACAGAGAGAAAAAAGAGAGGAGAATTTAATTCTCAAGGGAGAAAAGGATTTCCTCAGAAGAGAAAGAAACCTTAGGTGAGAAGGGAAAAGAGATCTAAGCTCCATAAAACAAAAAGAGAATTTAATTCTCAATTTAAGAGTTTAACTCTTCTAAATAAGAACTTAGTTCTTCCTTTGGTTGAAGATCTGTAGAAGCAGATCTCTCTATAAGTTGAGAATTTAATTCTCATCGTGGAGATTATGCCATGCAGATCCAAAACTTAGAGGGAGAATTCAGTTTAGAGAATTTAATTCTCCCAAATTCATAGGAATTTAATTCCTCCAAATAAAACTAGGGTTTAACCCTATATAAGAATTTAATTCCTCCAAATTCAAAGGAATTTAATTCCTCCAAATGAAACTAGGGTTTAACCCTATATAAGAATTTAATTCTTCCAAATACACAGGAATTTAATTTCTCTAAATAGAACTAGGGTTTAACCCTATAAAAGAATTTAATTCTTAAAAACAAGAGACTTAAAGCTCTTCATGCACATAAAGATCAAGTATCTAACATGATCACGTGACCCTTCATCCCAACGAACAAAAAGGAATGAATAAGGCATGCTCACGTGACCCCACGTGACCCTTTAATGGACTCCTCAAAATGAGAAAGAAAAAGCATGAAGGCAATACCTCACATGCTCACACGTGACTCTCAAAACAAAAGGGAACAAATCCAAGGGCAGAATCAATTTTGGGCGCCCTCACGTGTCCCCATGTGACACCTAATAAACACTTTAATAATCAATGCATGGGTACCCATCACGTGCCCACACGTGATGGCCTGAAGACTAAAAGTGTTTAACACTTATTTGAATATTCTGAGAACAAAATAAAGAAAGTCTGGCCCCATCTTCAGATGCCTCACGTGACCCCACGTGACCAATTCAATTTTAGTGTTTAACACTACTTTCAGCGCTTTGTCCTTAGTGTTTAACACTATTTTCAGCACATCACGTGGGGGCACGTGATCGCCAAATATCCTCTAGTATTTAACACTATTTTAAAGCCAAGTTTAGCCCAAATTGGCTAAGTTTTGCAGAAGCAAGACTCCCCTTTGACTGAGCCTCAAATATACCCTTGTCTTCCAAGATCGACCATCTCATATGGCATATGAATGCTCAGCACTCAATAAAAGATAAAGATATGGTCAGAACCCAGACTCATGTTTAGTATTGCTAAATAATGTGGGGCTGAACCCAGACAAATGTTCAACAGTTCAACAAAGGGCCAATATTTCAAACTTAATTGGACTTAGCCCAAGTTGGCTATAAGTCCTCAATTCAGATTTAATTGAGCCAAAGTGGTTACCGCGATGCGGTAGTGTAATTAACTGTAGGGGCTTGCACCTGCAGGGAAGAGCATCCCCACAATCTAAAACCCCTCAAATGAGGGGGAATTTGACGAAGTCTGCTACATCGGTCACATCCGTTTAAACCTTCGATACACGGTGTCATAAATTAACTTGGCATCTTCGGAGAAGTGGACGGATAGCACCAATTAGCATCTGCCCCAAAATTCAGGCCAGACGGACCTCCATGGTCGCGTCCCCGTGTTTCGGAGGGGAACAGATTCTGGCACGCCCGGTGGGACCTCTTCCTCTTTCCACTCCACATTTCATGTGTCGTGTTCGTGAACGAATAACGGTTTAATATGGTTGCCCTTGGGTTCGAGGTACTAAGATTTGGTTTTGCTCTCGTGCAGAAAAAAGAAATGGCTTCTAACTGCTCCAGCTGCAACTGCAACTCCCGTTCCACCTCATCTGGAGGTATGACCTACGGGCCTCAGGCGGCCTCTGTTTTTATAATGCCGGTGGACCAGGTAACTCAGTCCACCCCTGGGTTATTCTTCGAGACCATGCTCCCACCCATGAACTTCAATGCCCCGCTGCCGTTGCAGGAAACCCCAAAGAAGTCGGTCTTTGATCGACTTACCACTACTGCGACCCCTCTCAATGGGTCATCCAGCTCCAATGCCTCAGTCTTTGACAGACTGGGCCAAAGCTCATTTGGGCCCATGAAGAAGCCCGCAATTTCAGAAAGGGTTATCCCTAAACGGATAGCTATTCCTGCTCATGAAGTCGTCAAGGCGGGTTCTTCTACCAAAGGGCCGGTCTTCACAAGACTGACTGTTCCGGCCCCCGCTCCAGGCAAAGTCCTCAAAGTTGCTTCCCCTGCCCAGAGGTCTGTCTTTGACAGATTGGACATTGCTTCTCGAAAAACGTCAATTTTCGATAGGCTGGCGCCAACCGCAACCATCAGCCAGAACAGGGGGCGTGATGAAGTCATCCCTACAGCTGAGACAATTCCATCAGCACGACATGCTTGCCGTCGTCACTGGCGACGAGTGAGGAAGGCTGGGGGCAGCTCCCCGTCTGGACTGACTTCGCCAGCTCCCATAGTGGAAATCAATGATACTGTTCCAACTGGGAACAGCTTTGAACCGCTTAGGAGGGTTCGCAAGAACTCTCTGACTGCCGTGCTGAAAAGATCTCTTCCACCTATGGAGATTGCTAAAGAAAAGAAGCCGGAGTAGCCCCCTCAGCGGCTGTCGTCCAAAATTTACAAAGTCTGGCGACAGGTCCAGGAGTCGGTGATTGACCAGGACTACTCTCGCCGGCCAAAGAAGCTTAAAGCTTGGCAAGAAAAGAGCTATCCTGTGGTACCACAGAAGATGTCATCCGTCTGGGTGCCCGCTGCAACGGCTCCCTCAACTCCAACCGCTCACAAGAGAAGGAGGCTGAAGAAAGTCCCTATGACCGCGGCGAACCGCAAGGATACTGAATCTAAACGCCCTAAGTCTGGGGGCATGGTAACACATACCGTTTATATGGCTTCCGGAAAAGAGGAAAGCCATGCTTCTACGGGTCATCAACCGCTTACCCGATCGATAACAAAGGCTCCGGAGCAACAGCAGCAAAAACTTTAGGAGATGCTGACTGCAATGGCCGCACTCACTGGGCCAAAAGAAAATCCAGAGACATCAGAGCAGCGTCGGGAACAAGAAACTGATACTGAGTTCCTCCAAAAAATACTCGAGAGGAAAGAAAAAGAGGCCGCGGAACAAGCGGACAACATAAAACGAATTGCTCTTTTGTTCCAAGACATGGCCGGGATGATATTACAGCCGGAACCTCCAGCTGAAGACCCCCCGATCATCATTGAAGACGACAGAGGGGAGACATCGAACCCTCCTCCGGCCCTTTCAGCAGCCAAGGAGGAGACCATCTCTAAAGCTGCTCTGGATGATTATATCGCTCAGCAAATACGAGCTCATCAGGCGAGCGAAACGACCGGGCAGATCGTTAAGATTGGACGACCCTATTCAGGCTGGTATGACCAAATAAGGTACCCGCCGGGATATACGATCCCTAAATTCCATGTATATAAAGGGACGGGGAATCCGCATCAGCACGTCGCTCAATTCAGAGCCTTATGCGGCAACACCGGAGGTGATGATAATCTTCTACTCCGCCAGTTTATCGGTAGCTTGTCAGAGACGGCGTTTGAGTGGTATTCGGAGCTTCCCAACGACTCCGTCAAAACTTTTGCAGAGATGGAGCTACTATTCACCCAGCGTTTCGCGAGCGGCATTGATCAATGCCAGGGTGAATCCTGGAGAAACATGGGTTCAATACGCAATACGATGGTGGAATTTATGGTCGAAATGTGAGCAGCGCATCGAATAAGCACCCGCGGTGGGCATGTTCGTGTGCACTCTTGACCCTCAAGCGACCATCTCCCAATTTATGATGTTCTTCAAGACGACCACGTTCCAGGCCTTGATTGACAAATTGGCCCAAATGGACCAGATGGGTCATAGACCGTCTCCTTCAAAGCCGGAGCCACGAAATGAAAAGGGCAAAGGGAAAGCGATCTTCGTCGTAAATGCTCAACAGCAGCCCAGTGGCCTAAAACTAACTGATCGCCTGGACGAGAGACGGTAATTCTATAATGAGAAAATAAAGCGCCTTTATTCGTTTCCCCGGGACAAAACTAAGAGATTGTTTGAGTTGGCAATGCGCAACAGGTTCATCAATTTGCCAAATCCAAAACGCCCATTGCAACCCGATGAGGCTAGTAATCCCAATTATTGCCCCTATCACCAAGCGACAGGCCATCCGATTGAAGATTGTTTCGTCTTTAAAGGCCGGATTGAAGATCAATACCAACTGGGAAAATTCGCCCTGTTCGAGAAGTGGAAAGTAAGCCCGCCTCAACCGCATGCTCTTTAAAGGGGGGACGCACCGGGGGCATCATGCTATTTTGTCAAGGAAGTTCCATAGGAGGTCGCTCTTTCAGCCAAAATGAAAAGAATGCTGAAGGATTTCCAGACGTGCCCGGCAATCAGATGGAAAAATCCATTGGAACCCGAGATCATCGAGGAAATGCTGAAACCGTGCCCAACTCTAAAAATTGGTGGTGATAGTCAAACCGTCCACATCCAGCCGTCAAAGTCTTCGAAGAAGAAGAAGAAGACCAAAAAGCCCGTGAAGCACGGTGACAAGCGCATGGACCTGCGAAAACAGATTGACGCGCTGGAAGAATATAACCAGTAGGCGCGGACTCCGGTCACACTCCAAGAATTTCTCAGCCACGTCCTTGAGGACGGAGATGAAGACAATGGAGAAGACTCGTCGGATGAACCTGAGAATTATGTGGCAAGTTGCCATGTGATCTCTCACTCGTTGATAAATGATGGAGAAGCTCTGGATGCAGAGAAACCGGGGGCAGATTCTGAGTCGGAGCTCCTAGGACCGTCAGATGAGATGATTGATGCATTCCTAAACGAAACTCTTTTGAAAAGCAAAGCTGATCGAGAGCACGAGATGGCCATATTTGAAAAGGCCAAACGCCGGCGACTGGACGAAAGGGTCGAGGCATTCCCGCTAGATCAAAGTACATCCCCCGCAAATAAAAGCAGATTCAAGACGAGGAAAAGGTTCGCCAAAGCCATATCGATGGGAATGAAGCTGCCACCCTCCGAAGGAAACACTCCTAATGAAGCGGATATATATCCTAGCTACTTCTTATATCATCGAAGGGTTGCGCACCCTACTGAAGAGTGCATAGCCTTTAAAAACTGGTGGCAGGGATATGTCGCTCACAAGCAACACTTCAAAAGGATGAAGCGTGAAGCTCGTCGACAGCGGAAAAGCGCGATAAATGAGCACAAAAGAACTGCCGGCAACTGCCATATGGTTGATTATGGGGTATCGCAAGTCCTCACTTTTGGGAGCGACTCTGACGAAGAAATGACTTTTGGCCATCTCTTCAAAGAATCCACCTCGGGAAAAGAGGAAGAACCGAAGAGCTGCGAGAACATTCAGCTGCGCAATCGCACATTACCTGAAAAGAATTTCGGACCTTCAAATAAGGGCTCGAACAAAAAGGATAAGGGGAAAGAAAAAGTCCCTGAGGATATCACCCTTGATGATCGAGTCGTCGAAGTGCTGGCAGCCAAGGACTCGCCCAAGAAAAGTAAGGTGGATTACAACGTTCTTGCACACCTGAGGAAGATACCCTCGCAGCTCAGCATTCTCGACGCCCTTTTGGTATCCAAAGAGGCGAGAGATTCGCTGATCAAGACGTTACAAGAGCCTGAACAATTCCAAGCCTTTCTCGCCGAAGAAAAGATGAAGGATGAGCTGGAAGAAGTGTACACAGCCGATATCACTTTCGGCGATGAAGATCTCCTCCTCGGAACGTGTGAGCATAACCATTCCCTTTATGTCTCTAGATACTGTCATGATATTAAGATAGGCAAAATCCTGGTTGATAATGGGTCGTCTGTCAATCTCCTCAATGTAAGAGTGTTGAAGGAAATCTGCATGAGCGTTCAACACCTCGCGCGGGATAAGATCACTATCTCCGGGTTTGACTCCCAGTCATCATGGACGCTCGGGTGTTTGATACTGACGCTGCGCTTTAGGCTGCTAGTCACTGACATCAAGTTTCACGTCATTGACGCTAAGACCTTCTATAACGCTTTGCTCGGCCGGCCTTGGTTACACGAATATAATATCATCCTTTTTACACAATATCAGTGTATGAAGTATTTCAAGGATGGTCTCGAGTATACCGTGACAGGGGAGTTGAACCCATTCTCTGTAAATGAAGTCCGAAAGTACGAAGATGCAAAATACTTCTTACCAGATTTCAAAGACACGGAAAGATGTCACAAACCGAAGAACAAAACTATCACTACTATTCCGGTCTTCGGGAGTGATACCGAGGAGGAAGAAGAAATAGTTTATTCAGGGCCGCCCCAATGCAACAAGCCGGGACCGTCCACCCCTATGTTGATCTTCGGCAGCGACTCGGAAGATGAGGTCAATGCCGTGTTTTCCGTTCGGCCATCAATACAAGCCTTCGCTGGCGATGATCGGAGTTTACAAATTTTCATGGTTCCGCAAAAGCATCGCAAAGAGCTAGACGCGCTTGATACCTATAATGTGGAAGAACTACAGACATTCTACGTCCCTCTCAGGCGAAGAGATGAAAAGGCGATCCTCTTTTATCAATCCATGGAAACCAAAGTGGAGAAAGAAGTCTGGCATGGTGATGACTCAATACTTGATAGATTTCAGCCCATCCGATTGCCTAGATACTACACAGAAGGATTGAAAAGGCTGTTGAGGCGCCAAGGCGTACCCTTCAAACAGACTTCTCGACAAGCTCAGTTCTACAATAGGATCTGGGACGTTCTCGGAACTCAGCGAAAGTTGCCCAACGGAAGAATGGAAACGATCGGGCTTGGATACGTTCAATCCAAGAAACGGGAATGAGTCCATGGCAGCTACGTCATACATGACTTCGATGAAGGAGACGTTCTGTTAAAGAACGCTAACCCTGAACTAAAGAAAGGTCCCGCCACCAAAATGCCGAGTCCGTCGTTTGAAGAACGGATGGACAAGCTAATAATGGAAGCGGGTCAAAAGGTCCGGGATGACCATAACCGCGAAATGGCCATTTACGAGAAAGCCAGGACGCAGCGCCTCCTTCAACAGGCTGAGGAGAATGACAATGCTCCTCGTCGCCAACCCTTCATGCAAAAGACCCGGCGCAGAGGCAGAAATAAATCCAAGAACTGAAAAAAACGTTCGATAGCAGCATAGCGGGTCTAAGAAGCCACGCGATCAAGAATCGAGCAGCCGGGATCCGTCTCTTATAAAGAAGATGGATCGAGAATATTCTTTTCCCCAAGACAAGATAAAGAAGATATTCAATCTTTTCGTAAAACATCAGATGATGACACTCCCGGAGTCCAAACACCCCGAGCAAGCAGGCGAAGTCTCTCACCCGGATTATTGCTCTTATCACCGAGCGATAGGACATCCTCTCGAAGACTGTTTCACATTCAAAGACTGGGTAGAAGACCAGTATCAGTAAGGCAAGTTCGCTTTATCCAGCAGTTGGAGGGTAACCCCGCCGCAGAAGCATGAACCGAAAGTCACGTATGCAGCGAGAGTAGAACCAGACCAACATTGGTCTTGGAAGCGATCTCGCACCTGTCACGTGATAACGATGTCAGGAGAAAGAATATGCGAAGATATAGCTGATCTCCCCTGGTGCTTCGAAAACGATGATGAAGAAGTGATATTTGAGTTTCTACCGGCACCAAAAGAGCTGGAAGATAGGATACATACTACTGCAGATGACCTAAGGAAAATTGACCTGGGGACGGCAAACGACCCGCGGCCAACGTTCGTCAGTGAACTATTGTCTGAAGAAAAAGCGGCTACGCTTAAAGACGTGCTCATGCAGTATAAAGACTGTTTCGCATGGAATTATTCCGAGATGCTTGGACTAGATCCAGAAATTGCTGTGCACAAATTGGTGATTTCTCCGGACGTCAAACCGATCAAACAAGCACCGAGAAGAATGCGGCTCGAGCTTGAGATGAGCATCAATGCCGAGGTCAAGAAGCTAATCGACTCCGGCTTCATCCAAAAGGTTCAGTACCCTTACTGGATCGCCAACATCTTCCCGGTGATGAAGAAAAATGGGACAATGCTCATATGTGTGGACTTTCTGGATCTCAACAAAGATTGCCCGAAGGACGACTTTCCTGTACCGGTTACCAAGCTAATGATAGACAATACGTCCACTCACGAAGTTTTCTCCTTCATAGACGGCTCATCAGGATAAATTAGATAAAGATGCATCCCGAGGACCAGAAGCATACTTCTTTCCGGACTCCTTTGGGCATATTCTACTATAAGGTGACGCCCTTCGGTTTAAAGAACACTGGTAGCACCTATCAGAGGGCCATGATGAAGATTTTCGATGACCTCATACATGAAATCATCGAATGCTATATTGACGACCTCGTAATTAAAAGCAAATCATACGAGGAACATTTAGAGCATCTGAAGATTGTGTTTCAGCGCCTTTGGAAATACAACTTGAAGATGAACCCTCTCAAGTGCACGTTCGGAGTTTCCTCGGGCAAGTTCCTGGGATTCGTCATCCGACACCGAGGCATCGATATAGACCCGTCGAAGATCAAGGCGATCATGGAAATGACTCCGCCAAGAACTCTCAAGCAACTGCGGTCTCTCCAAGGGAAGCTCGCGTATATCCGGCAATTTATAACCAATCTCTCCGCGCAAGTGTCGTCCTTACAGTCACCTATTGATGAAGGGAACCCCGTTCGTCTGGGATCGCAAATGCCAAAGCGCACTGGACGAAATCAAGCAATACCTGCAGAATCCGCCAGTACTGGCCGCTCCCGTTAAAGGAAAACCTCTCATCCTGTATACAACAGCCCTCGAAGGTTCTTTAGGCGCATTATGGGCACAAGAGAATGACCAAGGGAAGGAGAGAGCCCTCTACTATTTGAGTCGAGTTCTCCTGGGGGCAGAAAACAACTACTCCCCCATTGAAAAACATTGCCTGGCGTTGATCTTCGCGATAACGAAGCTCAGACACTATGCGTTGGCACATGAGGTCCATCTCATATCAAAGGTGGATCCTCTCAAATATTTGATGTCAAAGGCCATATTAACAGGACGGCTCGCTAAGTGGGCCCTGCTCTTAATGGAGTTCTCGATAACTTACCATCCCCTCAAGGAAGTGAAAGGCCAGGCCATCGCCGACTTCCTCGCTGAGCATCCGATACCCGCCGATTCTCCTTTGAACTGCGAATTGCCCGACGAGCACGCGTTTGACATGATAGACGGGGAGAGAAGAGAGAATGATACCCAGTGGAAACACTATTTCGATGGAGCATCTTCCATGAAGAAACGCAAACAAAGCACCCTCATAATCAAATCCGGGGTAGGCCTTATCTTCGTAACTCCACAAGGAGGGATAATGCGCTTTGCCTTCTCCTTAACAGAGCCTAGTACGAACAATGAAGCCGAATATGAAGCTTTGGTAGCAGGTCTCGAGGTCGCTGTCGACATGGAAATCGAGAACCTCCTCATATACGGAGACTCCCAGCTGATCGTTAGTCAAGTAAATGGAAACTATCAAACATGCAAGCCTGAGTTAGTGAAGTACGGCGAGAGAGTACAGCAACTGCTGACTCAAATTCCTTCCTACACCCTGGAAAGCATACCACGTGCGGAAAATAGCAAAGCGGATGCATTAGCCAAGCTCGCTAAAGAACTGGCCGACGAAAACCTCGATGACGTGAGGATCGTTGTGCAAAGCCGTCGGGTTCTCGCACCGGCAGAAATATCTTCGGAATCTTTCGAAGAAAAGGGAGCTACCGAGCAAACGACCCTACAAATAAACGACCAGGAAAAGGCTATGGATTGGAGAGAAGTCTTTATAGACTACTTCAAATCCCGCCGAACACTTGAAGATGCGTCGTCAAGACATCAGCTCATGAAACGAGCTCTATCCTTCGCCTTTGTCAATGATACTCTGTATAAGAGATCGTTCGACTCCCTGTGGCTAAGATTCCTGGGACCTAAAGAGGCAAGGAGAGTCGTCCAAGAAACTCACAACGGACTTTGCGGCTCTCACCAAGCCGGGCCGAAGATGAAACTAAAGATCAAAAGGATGGGCTACTATTGGCCTACGATGATCCAAGACTGCCTAGAATACGCGAAGCAGTGCCACTCGTGCCAGATTCACGGGGGCTTTATCCACCAGCATCCAAATCTGCTACATCCGACAGTGGATAGCTGGCCATTCGAAATGTGGGGAACTGATATAATCGGGCCCATCGAACCAGCATCATCCAGAGGACATCGGTTCATATTGGCCTCAACCGATTACTTCTCTAAGTGGGCAGAAGCAGTACCTCTAAGGGAAGTGAAGACGGAGAATATTCTCCATTTCTTCAAGACACACGTCATCTATCGGTTCGGCACTCCGCGACGGATTATCTCCGATAACGGGTCGGCCTACAGAAGCCACAAGATCAGCCGCTTCGCACAACAGCATAACATAGGCTGGAGATATTCATCGGTCTATAATCCCCGAGCTAACGGTCTAGCTGAGGCTTTTAACAAGACCTTGACGAAGATCGTGAAAAAGACAGTGTCTCGAAATAAGAGGGACTGGCATGAGAGACTGCATGAAGCTCTCTGAGCGTATCGAACTACATTCAAAACAGCCACGAACATAACGCCGTATGCATTGGTATTCGGCGCAGAAGCGGTACGCCCCCTCGAGATAGAGTTACCTTCTCTACGAGTGGCGGTTCACTACGAGCAAACAGACGAAGAAAATGCTCACCTTCGGCTTGAGCAACTCGATGCTCTTGATGAAACCCGGCTCATGGCACAACAAAATCTAGAGGCTTATAAAGCAAAGATGACACGCTCATATGAGAAATTGACTAGGCCGAGAACATTCCGCCAAAGCGAACTCGTGCTAGTGGTCAAAAGACCTATGATCCTCAATCGTGCCAAGCGGGAGAAATTCGAGCCGAACTTTGAAGGCCCGTATAACATAGACAAAGTTTACCAGGGTGGAGCCTATCTACTCATGGACAGGCATGGTGAAAGACCTTTCAGGCCAATAAACTGTCGCTTCCTGAAAAAATACTACGCCTGAAGAGTCATGGCCTAGGTCAACGATAGATGACGACGCCTATGTCCGCTCGCTATCTTCCTAAGCCCAAAACTCTATAAGTAGTAGTCGGCGCCAGACCGAAATGTCCTAAAACTAATAACGGACCGAAATGTCCTAAAACTAACAATGGACCGAAACGTTCTTAAACTAACAATGGACCACTATGTCCTAAAACTGGCTATTGACCGAAACGTCGATAAACTACTACGGACTGCAGCATCCCAAGGCTGACACAAAAAAAAAATTAAAAAAAATAAGAAAACGGGATGTCCATAAGCAAAATGGGCACGGATGAAAACCCGAAAGGGCTCCGTGAGTAAAAACAGCAGGACTGCCAGCGAGTTTTATAAAAACCCGAAAGGGCGCAATCTCGTTAAAAGACACTTGCAAGGCCCTCTCGACCCTGTAAGGAGAAATCACCTGGGTGAGATCCTTACGACTCACAAGGGAGCAACACACTTAGGGATCCCCACATTCCTAAGGAGAAATTACACTTACGAGATCCTCACGACTCGTAAGGAGAACCCTCTTATGAGACCCCCATGGCTCATAAAATTCAAAAGTCTTAAGCTACAGGGATCTGAACCTGTTCTTAAGCCATCACAACCACCAATTTTACCCTACAAGCGGTTCAATATTGACCCTTATATACAATCCACAGGCGCGAATAAACATTTCCTTAACAAAGTCCCACCCGTGACTTGGGATGTGTTTACACAGTGGACAGCCCTTGTAAGTCCTCTCGACTTATAAGGAGAAAATACTCTTGTAAGATCCTTATGACTTATAAGAGAACACACACTTAGAAATCCTCACGACTTCTAAGGAGAAAACGAACTTACGAGATCCTTACGACTCGTAGGGAGAAATACCTTTATGAGACCCTTACGGTGTAAGTGCACGGCGGCGCCCCGGCCGTCAATCCGACGCCGGAATGCGGAAACGGTGAATAACTTAAATTTTGCGGACTTTGCAAACCGGCACCACCGCGCACTAAACTCCGGATCGAACCATTAACTAGTCTAAGCCATCTACAAGAAAGGGGTTAGAGATATACCGACTGATCCGAGTCCTCCGGTCTTCTCGTCGTCGTCCCGATCTCCCGCGGATCCTCCGGTCGTCGCCTCCTTGCCGGAAGGGCACCACATCGCCTGTATCTTTTACGGGCTCCCACCTCAATACCGAGGCAACTCGGGCGCGAAGCTGGCGAATCGACGCGTCCAAGATTTGCAGTAGAATGTGTAGTGTCTATGTCTCTTTAGGGTTTTGTTGCCATGGAGGATGGAGGGATCATGAATGGACTTTTGAATGAAGTGTAGAATATTGCAAGCATGCAAATGAGATATAGATAATTTCCCCCATCCAAATGAACTCCTCTCTCATCTCAAAATGGTGTGGCCGGCCAAGTCTATATGAGGGAAAATGGTGGGAGGAATTAACAAAGGAAGGTGAGTGTAGGAGATAGAAGGAGGTGACCACATCCTAAAGCAAAAGAAACATCAACCATACTTCACACCTTAACCTTTCATATCACATTTAATGCAAGAATGGTGCAAAAGATAATGAAAGCTATCATAATCAATAGTTTTGCAAGAAACCCCCTCCACAAAGATTATTTGCACAATTGCAAATAACCCCCTCCATCGGAAAAGTCCGGCCGGGAAAAAGCAAAGGAAAACCGGCCGGAACGGAATGCAAACTGGCAACTCCAGAAAACTGGTCCCGTAATAAATTACAGGAAAACCCCGATACTGTGCATACACACCCGCATCTGTATTCCGTCCGGATACAAATGCAAAGAGACAAAATCTACACTGTACTAAACTAGGACCGGCTTAAACCAAAGCCGGCTAGTAATATCCGTTCGATCCTGATCCGTGCAATACCGCACGTATCTGATCGAACCCTGCCATATACCTATACGGCTACTAGTACAAACCGTTCGATCCTGATCCGTGCAATACCGCACGTATCTGATCGGACCCTGCCATATCTCCATACGGCCTCTACAGCGTTTCGCCCGAAAACTGAGTAACTGAAAATGTGGTAGACTCTAAAGACTCGTCAATACTATGGCTGTGGATTAATCCACTAGCCCGTCAGAGGTATAAGCCAATACGTAACGGGCGACCAGCTATTGACTAAAAGGGACGTCGATGAGCGAACTCACCCTGACACCCTACTGAGCCTGTCAGTGACAATATCCGTGCAGTCCGGTCCGTTCGTCTATGAGCATCGCATGGCGGGCCTAGGGGGTTGGTAAAAGTCAGACCCCCAAAAGCGGTACAAGTCGTGTCGGAGTGTAGCCCAGAACACCCTGAGATACTACTGGAATACCTACCAGTAAATCTCCTTGCCTTGGCCAAGGACTTTGTGTAATGGCTCTCCTAGACACAGCACGACCTCACCCCCAATACCGGGAGAGACGAACCCCTGAAGATACGCTCACTGCCTCCATGTGGCTCGGGACTGTACCCAACTAAAACCTGTTTGCACGACTCCTTTGAGCCGTGGTAGGGTAGTAATCAAAGTACAGTGGGAACTCACACGAGACAAATGACGATCCCCAGGTCGATGAACTAACCTGCACACATGTCACCAGGGAACTGCCATCTGACGTCTGGTATATGACCAACTAGCATGTTCCCGGCGAGTCCTGTCCGGTGTACTCATAACCCAATGAGCACCTGTATACATCTTAGGTGATCCAACTGACACCAGTGGCTTGTGAGACCGGCCACCGCCCCTCGTCGGGGTCTCGACTGTATACACTAGTCTACTCTGGAGAATCGATGCCCTGTCTCGAAACTCCCACGACTATGGACCTTTTAAGGATGTGCTTGTAGACTCCAGCTCTCACGTATATGATCGCCCTCATACTGCCGGTAGTCAAGCAAGAATCCTAGGGGCTCTATCAACGTGCAATAGTGACATGTCATGTCACCTAAAGCAGTACACGATGATAAAGGTAAACCTGATAGCATACTATCATCTCGAGTAAGACTGTTCTACCGGGATAGGTCCTCCCTCAATCATTGCAATCACGTGCCTGTGATCCAATAATTGACTCTGAGGGCACTATCTCCAACAATCTCCCACTTGCACTCAAGGCTAATTATTGCGATGTCGCATACTCACAGCCCGTGTGATACCGAACATCCAACTCCTCTACTAGTCAGTCTCACAAAGCTCGTTTGCGGAACTATTGCGTTCGAGGAATAGCCTCAGTGAGTGGATCCGCTTTGTTATTTCTTTCTATATCTCTCTATATCTCAAGTTCGCGGAGAATGCCATCTCCCGAAATGAGCAATACCTGTCTTAGAATGTCTGGATGTCTGATGGGACTCAGCTCATAAATGAACTCCAAATCCAAACTTCTTAGACTGTATCGTCAACTGAACTTAATCAGTATCCTGCGCCATGCCTCCCTCAGTATTTCCTTGGACCACCTGTCCAAAATACTGCCCCTCATCAAAAGGAAAAACTATAACTCTGACAACCTCCTTGTCGTCCATGTCACCTTGGAAGCCTGGAATGATAACTGTCTCCT
This sequence comes from Agapanthus africanus, assembly GCA_030015575.1. Lineage (NCBI taxonomy): Eukaryota > Viridiplantae > Streptophyta > Magnoliopsida > Asparagales > Amaryllidaceae > Agapanthus > Agapanthus africanus. The sequence continues at coordinate 105,334,051 of CM057338.1, read as the reverse complement.
GAATGAGGCTGTCATTATCATCTCCCTAGAACATCCACTTATGTTCTAAAACTGCTTCCGACTGTTTCTCCAGGATTGGATTAATGTCAACTTATTGCATCTAGTGCAAGAACAACATCTGGTGTGGTACTTGACATCTCACGATTGACTCAATTGCCTGAGCAAGTGATCTGCCAATCATGCCCGTCCCTCTCCCCTTTAGTCTATAAGACACCTTTAGAGAGGGTGACTCCATCTTCTGCAGGTACACTACCGTGCATGGAGTCGTCCATTCTAAATACCCTTAGAATGCTGTCTAAGTACCCTGATTGGGAAACCACCCAAATCTAGATCTAATACCATAGATCCAGTAACCAGTATGTCTGATATAATGTCCAAGTCCTGTGTGGAGAAACCACTGTGTGACGACCAAAGTATAACCGATCGTAGTGTAGGAGTTTCTTTTCCTACTCTGTGTATATCATCCAAATACCAGGATATCACACCCTACTACCTTCTCAACAGATCCATCCCCTATTCTGATGAAGTCAAACCCATGACTGTCACGTCAGAAATAGATGATCTATCTCCGCTACATCTGCTTTAGTCTATAAATAGACATAAGCTACCTGTCCACCAATGCTTCCGCTGCTCCCACTGACTACGACAACCCTCTGGCAGAGTCATATAGACGTACACTTCTAAAACTAGTTTAGAACGACGCTATACTCATCCTCCCGCCGGGTCTCGCAGCCTGGAACAACAGCAATGGTAATTGTGGGTAAACAAGAACTTCCCTGTCACCGTCCTTGAGGCTACCGTAGTACCTCTCGGGTGCCTGAAGTTACCCACCTTATCTGCGGAGTGGCCAATAGAATGTCAATCCTATTGAATCTTTAGGTTCCTTATCAAATCTTCAGTAATCGTTTGCGGTTCTGGAATCACTTCCAGTTCTACCATACTCCCACTACTGTTTTTGAAAAAATCTATTTTTATTAAAACTGTGGCGAGTCAAGAACAATATCACTATTGATCTTCCAGATGGTAGAAAGTCAACCCTCGTCATAGCCTGGGTCAACCCACAAACAGCCATTACAGAAACGTGCCTTGAGTTGTCCAGTGTCTGGTTTTAATCATAAACCGTACAACTTCCCGTACCTTAACATCGTTAAGATATGAACTGTTCTATATCCAATATAGAAACAGAGGCACTGATTTAATTGAACCAGATTCAAATCATGCAGCTGTCCCCAGCGCATGTCAACTAAATGGAGAGAGGCCGATCAGCGTTACTCAACTTAGGAATACTTCCAATTATGAGTAACCTGAAAGAGAAGCAAGATCTCTTCATCATTACTATCAACTGAATACCATACACAAGTATCTACATCTTCGATCTCTTTGAAGAATCCCGATACTTGCTATACCTGGTTCTCTACTCTATTCAAATACCTATAACTTCTCAAAATTTGGACCCTGTGTTTCCGCGAAACACCTGTCTAAAAACTAGAGAAGTCATAAGTAAACCGAATATAGTACGAGGACCAACCCCTCTGTCCTGATGGACCCTGGACAACATACAATCCTTTGTATAAGTCCCTTGAGTCTGATAACTCATTCACTGTGTGCCGTAGGTTGAAAACTGTACATATGGTTAAGAAGAATTACACCGCTGTTTAATGCTCCTTACCTAACCATCCACTGATATAGGTAAATGTCATCGACATAATTTCATAAAGATATATCTCACTCTATGAAAATAGACGTACAGATATATCGATTTGAAATTGGTGCATAACAGCGGATATTCAAAACCAAATGTCTGCCGTCCGGCAAACAACCCAGGTGATTTCCTCAAATATCACCGATTACAACGAATCCCGATATAATGAGGATAATCACCCAATTCCCAATAACTTACTCCCACTCATCATCTGTAAAACCATACAGATGTGAGAATCATACCTGGCAAATACATACCCTGGAGTAAGTGTCTAATCGGGAAATCAGTTTTCTTTTAACATTACACAGTGAAACTGAAACATTGAAATGTTTCGATGGGGTATCCTGGTATTCCTAGTATTGCCTCTTCCAGATTCACGACTGTAACCGTATAATCCTTTGCCACCTCTCCAAATCCCTTCATATGTCTTTAGTCTTTACCTTCTGCACACCCCTTTAGGCCAAATGGTTTTCTTCCTTCCCTACCGTTCGGCACCAGCCTATGGTTTGGAAGAAGACTATCCAATAAGCATAATGGGTGTACTGTCCCAATCCTAGGAACACTCGCAACACGAGAGAAGGTGAAGATAAAAGACACCTGAATGTACTTTATTCCTATTTCTCCTGAACCAGAATCCATCCCCGAACTGGAACAAGTTCCATTCGAGTTCGTATATAACCATACGATGGAGTATCCAAATAAACTGTGGATCTTCGTAGTGATACGGAGTGTCCTGGAGAAATACAAAGGTGATGTGGGAGTGGTAACGAAATATTTGGTTTGGTCGTGAATATCTGTTGCAATTTACTTTGCCCTCTTACTAATCCCTTGCTTTGTCTGAACTTAATACCTTCTGCACACCATCGTTATGCTAATTGGTTTTCTTCATTCCCTACCGGTCGGCACCAGCCTAAGGTTTGGAAGAAGACAATCCAATTTGCGTAATAGGTGTACTACCCCTAAACCAAGGAGTACTCGTAACCTGAGAGAGGGTAAAAGGAAAAGACAACTGAATAATCCTATCCGTTTTCTCCAGAACCGGAAACCATCCTCGAATAAATTCTTTCGAGTTCGTATCTAACCATACGATGGTTTTGTCCAATGGAAGTGGACGTTCGTCGTAAAACGGGGTGTCCTGGAGAAAAGGGTAAAAGTAGGAGTGGCAATGAGGTTTGCAACTCTGACAATCCAAAAGCCAGTGTTTAAGAAGGTTCGGTCAACTTGGTCACTGAGTCATAGTCTAGGGTCGGGTCAATGGTCGCTGCCAGAGAGAGAGAGAAAAGAAACACTCAGCGTGCACTCTACCCTAGATCAGAATGGTTACCAATTTATCTAATCTGGAAACCTCCCACTGTACCTCAAATTCTCCTCCAAACCTGAAAGAAGAATTAGTCGGGGTCACCCGAGGAGTAAACCAACTCATCAGTGGGAATCGGGATCCAACTCTCATCGCATGATAACGTGACGGAATCCGCTCACGGTATCACACTCCAGAAGGTATGCGCATATCTGGCAAGTTTCAGTACTTTTGAAACTCCCGATGTAATTTCTGCCCCATGCTCTTATGACCTTGGCGTGAGGTCAAAATATCATAAGTCACATGTCAAGTTCTGCCCGTCATTATCCAGGTTAATCTGAACCCACCCGTACATACCCTTGACGTAGGCCAAAATAGTAGTACGACTGTCCCAAACCAACGCATCTATCTATGCAACAGATAAATACCCGGCAGCTACCAATCACTATGCCTTGGCGTGAGGTCAAAATACATAGCTTGAATACTACCGAATATTTAACTGAAATGACGGAGGGCTACGAATGGTTTCTGGCGAAAACCTTTAACGTAATGAACTTGATATCGTCGAAGGAACGGATAGCTTTTTGAAAATATAGTGACGAAAACCGTTGCTAAAGAGGTCACTCCCGGTGAAGGGATCTCGGCTCTTTCCCCGTAGAATGAGGTGCAGGATATTCCAACTGACTACCACGGTGCAAAGCAAAAGTAATCGGCTATAGTGAAGTTAATGCCCTGACGCAAACTTATTGTCCAAGGGGTCACTCCCGGTGAAGGGATCTCGGCCCTTGCCTCGTCGACTGAGGAGCAGGATATTCTAAATGAATACCGCGATGCAAAACAAAAGTGAACGTCCTTGCAATAACAGCTTTTTGAAAAGTGTTCCAACAACATCAGATTAGGTTTGTTTTTAACTTTGCATTGATCCGAATCAATGCAGTCCCATCAATTGATCACACCACAAAGAACGAAAATATACTGATGTACGTATATGCCATCCGCATTCGCCACTGGGTCCCGTCATTACCCGTTAGGTTAGCTAACTAACGACAGAGCGGGGACTGGACTAGCGCGGATGTAAAACATATACAACATCTACTAATATATATACCAATATATTATATTTCGCTCAAGGCGTGAAAGAAATGCAACATCACAGAGAATGAACAGCATAACAGAAACAATACAGATATCTGGGATCCCCGGGTTTCACAGAGCCGCTACTGAAAACCCGACGTTCCCCTGGTCGTGTGGATAGCCTGTGCAATGTAATCCTAGACCCCTACGAGCGCGGCAAGTCACCCGCCAAAACCTGAAGCGAGGCAGCCCCCTTCAGCGCCGTGAATGGACCACCCAACACTTCACGGAATCCGGCAACTTGGGCACCCCTCCTGGGTCAAACCTATACCCCCTACGAGTGCGGCGAATAGCCCGCCAATTCTAGAGTGAAGCCCCCTCCGTCCCAATGCCATGAGATGCGGGCTTGCTGCCCTCTAGAACCCGGCTATCCGTGCACCCCTCCGCGGGGTAATCCTAGTACAGAAAGTAAAATATACATACAACGGGTACATCGACCGCAACCAGGTCGTGCCCCAAAAGAATAATACAAACAGGCAGTGACGGCAGTCCACATGTCGGACGCTCGCCCCGCAATATCAAATGTACATAATACAACAAAACTGTACTAGCATTGCATCCAGGCTATCCCCCACGACCGATCCGCAACATCACAGCAAATACATAGAACATCAACGTGAAAGTCACGTTCGCAAATCCGTCTAACCGGGCTATAGCAGTTAGACCGGATTTACCGATCGAGTGACATTCACGGTCGCAGATATAATGTAAATACTGTGAAAAATGTGTTAAAAAAATTTCCGATTGATCAAACAATTAACAAGTGGGCCCACAAACAAAACTGTAGCAACCACAGAAAACGTGGGCCCAATTTTAATAATCCAAAAATCACATTTATCACTCAGGAACACACTGCAAAAATTTAGTGGGGTGAACAGTTACAACCGCGGCGGAAGCGCGGCCAAAGCAGCGGTTTGGCCGCCCTTCCGCGGCGGTATGATGAGATCGTTGAACCAAATTTTTACAGTGACTTTAAAATTCCCTGCACATCACTCTGAGACAACCTGAAAAATTTTTGGACTCAAAAAAAATTCGACAGAAACTGATGTGCAAAAATACGGGTTTTTGGACTTTTTGATCGATCGGAAATGCAAACACATTACACAAAGCTAGACTAAGTTAATGGCGAGTCTCTGATACCACTGTAAGTGCACGGCGGCGCCCCGGCCGTCAATCCGACGCCGGAATGCGGAAACGGTGAATAACTTAAATTTTGCGGACTTTGCAAACCGGCACCACCGCGCACTAAACTCCGGATCGAACCATTAACTAGTCTAAGCCATCTACAAGAAAGGGGTTAGAGATATACCGACTGATCCGAGTCCTCCGGTCTTCTCGTCGTCGTCCCGATCTCCCGCGGATCCTCCGGTCGTCGCCTCCTTGCCGGAAGGGCACCACATCGTCTGTATCTTTTACGGGCTCCCACCTCAATACCGAGGCAACTCGGGCGCGAAGCTGGCGAATCGACGCGTCCAAGATTTGCAGTAGAATGTGTAGTGTCTATGTCTCTTTAGGGTTTTGTTGCCATGGAGGATGGAGGGATCATGAATGGACTTTTGAATGAAGTGTAGAATATTGCAAGCATGCAAATGAGATATAGATAATTTCCCCCATCCAAATGAACTCCTCTCTCATCTCAAAATGGTGTGGCCGGCCAAGTCTATATGAGGGAAAATGGTGGGAGGAATTAACAAAGGAAGGTGAGTGTAGGAGATAGAAGGAGGTGACCACATCCTAAAGCAAAAGAAACATCAACCATACTTCACACCTTAACCTTTCATATCACATTTAATGCAAGAATGGTGCAAAAGATAATGAAAGCTATCATAATCAATAGTTTTGCAAGAAACCCCCTCCACAAAGATTATTTGCACAATTGCAAATAACCCCCTCCATCGGAAAAGTCCGGCCGGGAAAAAGCAAAGGAAAACCGGCCGGAACGGAATGCAAACTGGCAACTCCAGAAAACTGGTCCCGTAATAAATTACAGGAAAACCCCGATACTGTGCATACACACCCGCATCTGTATTCCGTCCGGATACAAATGCAAAGAGACAAAATCTACACTGTACTAAACTAGGACCGGCTTAAACCAAAGCCGGCTAGTAATATCCGTTCGATCCTGATCCGTGCAATACCGCACGTATCTGATCGAACCCTGCCATATACCTATACGGCTACTAGTACAAACCGTCCGATCCTGATCCGTGCAATACCGCACGTATCTGATCGGACCCTGCCATATCTCCATACGGCCTCTACAGCGTTTCGCCCGAAAACTGAGTAACTGAAAATGTGGTAGACTCTAAAGACTCGTCAATACTATGGCTGTGGATTAATCCACTAGCCCGTCAGAGGTATAAGCCAATACGTAACGGGCGACCAGCTATTGACTAAAAGGGACGTCGATGAGCGAACTCACCCTGACACCCTACTGAGCCTGTCAGTGACAATATCCGTGCAGTCCGGTCCGTTCGTCTATGAGCATCGCATGGCGGGCCTAGGGGGTTGGTAAAAGTCAGACCCCCAAAAGCGGTACAAGTCGTGTCGGAGTGTAGCCCAGAACACCCTGAGATACTACTGGAATACCTACCAGTAAATCTCCTTGCCTTGGCCAAGGACTTTGTGTAATGGCTCTCCTAGACACAGCACGACCTCACCCCCAATACCGGGAGAGACGAACCCCTGAAGATACGCTCACTGCCTCCATGTGGCTCGGGACTGTACCCAACTAAAACCTGTTTGCACGACTCCTTTGAGCCGTGGTAGGGTAGTAATCAAAGTACAGTGGGAACTCACACGAGACAAATGACGATCCCCAGGTCGATGAACTAACCTGCACACATGTCACCAGGGAACTGCCATCTGACGTCTGGTATATGACCAACTAGCATGTTCCCGGCGAGTCCTGTCCGGTGTACTCATAACCCAATGAGCACCTGTATACATCTTAGGTGATCCAACTGACACCAGTGGCTTGTGAGACCGGCCACCGCCCCTCGTCGGGGTCTCGACTGTATACACTAGTCTACTCTGGAGAATCGATGCCCTGTCTCGAAACTCCCACGACTATGGACCTTTTAAGGATGTGCTTGTAGACTCCAGCTCTCACGTATATGATCGCCCTCATACTGCCGGTAGTCAAGCAAGAATCCTAGGGGCTCTATCAACGTGCAATAGTGACATGTCATGTCACCTAAAGCAGTACACGATGATAAAGGTAAACCTGATAGCATACTATCATCTCGAGTAAGACTGTTCTACCGGGATAGGTCCTCCCTCAATCATTGCAATCACGTGCCTGTGATCCAATAATTGACTCTGAGGGCACTATCTCCAACAATCTCCTACTTGCACTCAAGGCTAATTATTGCGATGTCGCATACTCACAGCCCGTGTGATACCGAACATCCAACTCCTCTACTAGTCAGTCTCACAAAGCTCGTTTGCGGAACTATTGCGTTCGAGGAATAGCCTCAGTGAGTGGATCCGCTTTGTTATTTCTTTCTATATCTCTCTATATCTCAAGTTCGCGGAGAATGCCATCTCCCGAAATGAGCAATACCTGTCTTAGAATGTCTGGATGTCTGATGGGACTCAGCTCATAAATGAACTCCAAATCCAAACTTCTTAGACTGTATCGTCAACTGAACTTAATCAGTATCCTGCGCCATGCCTCCCTCAGTATTGCCTTGGACCACCTGTCCAAAATACTGCCCCTCATCAAAAGGAAAAACTATAACTCTGACAACCTCCTTGTCGTCCATGTCACCTTGGAAGCCTGGAATGATAACTGTCTCCTGAATGAGGCTGTCATTATCATCTCCCTAGAACATCCACTTATGTTCTAAAACTGCTTCCGACTGTTTCTCCAGGATTGGATTAATGTCAACTTATTGCATCTAGTGCAAGAACAACATCTGGTGTGGTACTTGACATCTCACGATTGACTCAATTGCCTGAGCAAGTGATCTGCCAATCATGCCCGTCCCTCTCCCCTTTAGTCTATAAGACACCTTTAGAGAGGGTGACTCCATCTTCTGCAGGTACACTACCGTGCATGGAGTCGTCCATTCTAAATACCCTTAGAATGCTGTCTAAGTACCCTGATTGGGAAACCACCCAAATCTAGATCTAATACCATAGATCCAGTAACCAGTATGTCTGATATAATGTCCAAGTCCTGTGTGGAGAAACCACTGTGTGACGACCAAAGTATAACCGATCGTAGTGTAGGAGTTTCTTTTCCTACTCTGTGTATATCATCCAAATACCAGGATATCACACCCTACTACCTTCTCAACAGATCCATCCCCTATTCTGATGAAGTCAAACCCATGACTGTCACGTCAGAAATAGATGATCTATCTCCGCTACATCTGCTTTAGTCTATAAATAGACATAAGCTACCTGTCCACCAATGCTTCCGCTGCTCCCACTGACTACGACAACCCTCTGGCAGAGTCATATAGACGTACACTTCTAAAACTAGTTTAGAACGACGCTATACTCATCCTCCCGCCGGGTCTCGCAGCCTGGAACAACAGCAATGGTAATTGTGGGTAAACAAGAACTTCCCTGTCACCGTCCTTGAGGCTACCGTAGTACCTCTCGGGTGCCTGAAGTTACCCACCTTATCTGCGGAGTGGCCAATGGAATGTCAATCCTATTGAATCTTTAGGTTCCTTATCAAATCTTCAGTAATCGTTTGCGGTTCTGGAATCACTTCCAGTTCTACCATACTCCCACTACTGTTTTTGAAAAAATCTATTTTTATTAAAACTGTGGCGAGTCAAGAACAATATCACTATTGATCTTCCAGATGGTAGAAAGTCAACCCTCGTCATAGCCTGGGTCAACCCACAAACAGCCATTACAGAAACGTGCCTTGAGTTGTCCAGTGTCTGGTTTTAATCATAAACCGTACAACTTCCCGTACCTTAACATCGTTAAGATATGAACTGTTCTATATCCAATATAGAAACAGAGGCACTGATTTAATTGAACCAGATTCAAATCATGCAGCTGTCCCCAGCGCATGTCAACTAAATGGAGAGAGGCCGATCAGCGTTACTCAACTTAGGAATACTTCCAATTATGAGTAACCTGAAAGAGAAGCAAGATCTCTTCATCATTACTATCAACTGAATACCATACACAAGTATCTACATCTTCGATCTCTTTGAAGAATCCCGATACTTGCTATACCTGGTTCTCTACTCTATTCAAATACCTATAACTTCTCAAAATTTGGACCCTGTGTTTCCGCGAAACACCTGTCTAAAAACTAGAGAAGTCATAAGTAAACCGAATATAGTACGAGGACCAACCCCTCTGTCCTGATGGACCCTGGACAACATACAATCCTTTGTATAAGTCCCTTGAGTCTGATAACTCATTCACTGTGTGCCGTAGGTTGAAAACTGTACATATGGTTAAGAAGAATTACACCGCTGTTTAATGCTCCTTACCTAACCATCCACTGATATAGGTAAATGTCATCGACATAATTTCATAAAGATATATCTCACTCTATGAAAATAGACGTACAGATATATCGATTTGAAATTGGTGCATAACAGCGGATATTCAAAACCAAATGTCTGCCGTCCGGCAAACAACCCAGGTGATTTCCTCAAATATCACCGATTACAACGAATCCCGATATAATGAGGATAATCACCCAATTCCCAATAACTTACTCCCACTCATCATCTGTAAAACCATACAGATGTGAGAATCATACCTGGCAAATACATACCCTGGAGTAAGTGTCTAATCGGGAAATCAGTTTTCTTTTAACATTACACAGTGAAACTGAAACATTGAAATGTTTCGATGGGGTATCCTGGTATTCCTAGTATTGCCTCTTCCAGATTCACGACTGTAACCGTATAATCCTTTGCCACCTCTCCAAATCCCTTCATATGTCTTTAGTCTTTACCTTCTGCACACCCCTTTAGGCCAAATGGTTTTCTTCCTTCCCTACCGTTCGGCACCAGCCTATGGTTTGGAAGAAGACTATCCAATAAGCATAATGGGTGTACTGTCCCAATCCTAGGAACACTCGCAACACGAGAGAAGGTGAAGATAAAAGACACCTGAATGTACTTTATTCCTATTTCTCCTGAACCAGAATCCATCCCCGAACTGGAACAAGTTCCATTCGAGTTCGTATATAACCATACGATGGAGTATCCAAATAAACTGTGGATCTTCGTAGTGATACGAAGTGTCCTGGAGAAATACAAAGGTGATGTGGGAGTGGTAACGAAATATTTGGTTTGGTCGTGAATATCTGTTGCAATTTACTTTGCCCTCTTACTAATCCCTTGCTTTGTCTGAACTTAATACCTTCTGCACACCATCGTTATGCTAATTGGTTTTCTTCATTCCCTACCGGTCGGCACCAGCCTAAGGTTTGGAAGAAGACAATCCAATTTGCGTAATAGGTGTACTACCCCTAAACCAAGGAGTACTCGTAACCTGAGAGAGGGTAAAAGGAAAAGACAACTGAATAATCCTATCCGTTTTCTCCAGAACCGGAAACCATCCTCGAATAAATTCTTTCGAGTTCGTATCTAACCATACGATGGTTTTGTCCAATGGAAGTGGACGTTCGTCGTAAAACGGGGTGTCCTGGAGAAAAGGGTAAAAGTAGGAGTGGCAATGAGGTTTGCAACTCTGACAATCCAAAAGCCAGTGTTTAAGAAGGTTCGGTCAACTTGGTCACTGAGTCATAGTCTAGGGTCGGGTCAATGGTCGCTGCCAGAGAGAGAGAGAAAAGAAACACTCAGCGTGCACTCTACCCTAGATCAGAATGGTTACCAATTTATCTAATCTGGAAACCTCCCACTGTACCTCAAATTCTCCTCCAAACCTGAAAGAAGAATTAGTCGGGGTCACCCGAGGAGTAAACCAACTCATCAGTGGGAATCGGGATCCAACTCTCATCGCATGATAACGTGACGGAATCCGCTCACGGTATCACACTCCAGAAGGTATGCGCATATCTGGCAAGTTTCAGTACTTTTGAAACTCCCGATGTAATTTCTGCCCCATGCTCTTATGACCTTGGCGTGAGGTCAAAATATCATAAGTCACATGTCAAGTTCTGCCCGTCATTATCCAGGTTAATCTGAACCCACCCGTACATACCCTTGACGTAGGCCAAAATAGTAGTACGACTGTCCCAAACCAACGCATCTATCTATGCAACAGATAAATACCCGGCAGCTACCAATCACTATGCCTTGGCGTGAGGTCAAAATACATAGCTTGAATACTACCGAATATTTAACTGAAATGACGGAGGGCTACGAATGGTTTCTGGCGAAAACCTTTAACGTAATGAACTTGATATCGTCGAAGGAACGGATAGCTTTTTGAAAATATAGTGACGAAAACCGTTGCTAAAGAGGTCACTCCCGGTGAAGGGATCTCGGCTCTTTCCCCGTAGAATGAGGTGCAGGATATTCCAACTGAATACCACGGTGCAAAGCAAAAGTAATCGGCTATAGTGAAGTTAATGCCCTGACGCAAACTTATTGTCCAAGGGGTCACTCCCGGTGAAGGGATCTCGGCCCTTGCCTCGTCGACTGAGGAGCAGGATATTCTAAATGAATACCGCGATGCAAAACAAAAGTGAACGTCCTTGCAATAACAGCTTTTTGAAAAGTGTTCCAACAACATCAGATTAGGTTTGTTTTTAACTTTGCATTGATCCGAATCAATGCAGTCCCATCAATTGATCACACCACAAAGAACGAAAATATACTGATGTACGTATATGCCATCCGCATTCGCCACTGGGTCCCGTCATTACCCGTTAGGTTAGCTAACTAACGACAGAGCGGGGACTGGACTAGCGCGGATGTAAAACATATACAACATCTACTAATATATATACCAATATATTATATTTCGCTTAAGGCGTGAAAGAAATGCAACATCACAGAGAATGAACAGCATAACAGAAACAATACAGATATCTGGGATCCCCGGGTTTCACAGAGCCGCTACTGAAAACCCGACGTTCCCCTGGTCGTGTGGATAGCCTGTGCAATGTAATCCTAGACCCCTACGAGCGCGGCAAGTCACCCGCCAAAACCTGAAGCGAGGCAGCCCCCTTCAGCGCCGTGAATGGACCACCCAGCACTTCACGGAATCCGGCAACTTGGGCACCCCTCCTGGGTCAAACCTATACCCCCTACGAGTGCGGCGAATAGCCCGCCAATTCTAGAGTGAAGCCCCCTCCGTCCCAATGCCATGAGATGCGGGCTTGCTGCCCTCTAGAACCCGGCTATCCGTGCACCCCTCCGCGGGGTAATCCTAGTACAGAAAGTAAAATATACATACAACGGGTACATCGACCGCAACCAGGTCGTGCCCCAAAAGAATAATACAAACAGGCAGTGACGGCAGTCCACATGTCGGACGCTCGTCCCGCAATATCAAATGTACATAATACAACAAAACTGTACTAGCATTGCATCCAGGCTATCCCCCACGACCGATCCGCAACATCACAGCAAATACATAGAACATCAACGTGAAAGTCACGTTCGCAAATCCGTCTAACCGGGCTATAGCAGTTAGACCGGATTTACCGATCGAGTGACATTCACGGTCGCAGATATAATGTAAATACTGTGAAAAATGTGTTTAAAAAATTTCCGATTGATCAAACAATTAACAAGTGGGCCCACAAACAAAACTGTAGCAACCACAGAAAACGTGGGCCCAATTTTAATAATCCAAAAATCACATTTATCACTCAGGAACACACTGCAAAAATTTAGTGGGGTGAACAGTTACAACCGCGGCGGAAGCGCGGCCAAAGCAGCGGTTTGGCCGCCCTTCCGCGGCGGTATGATGAGATCGTTGAACCAAATTTTTACAGTGACTTTAAAATTCCCTGCACATCACTCTGAGACAACCTGAAAAATTTTTGGACTCAAAAAAAATTCGACAGAAACTGATGTGCAAAAATACGGGTTTTTGGACTTTTTGATCGATCGGAAATGCAAACACATTACACAAAGCTAGACTAAGTTAATGGCGAGTCTCTGATACCACTGTAAGTGCACGGCGGCGCCCCGGCCGTCAATCCGACGCCGGAATGCGGAAACGGTGAATAACTTAAATTTTGCGGACTTTGCAAACCGGCACCACCGCGCACTAAACTCCGGATCGAACCATTAACTAGTCTAAGCCATCTACAAGAAAGGGGTTAGAGATATACCGACTGATCCGAGTCCTCCGGTCTTCTCGTCGTCGTCCCGATCTCCCGCGGATCCTCCGGTCGTCGCCTCCTTGCCGGAAGGGCACCACATCGCCTGTATCTTTTACGGGCTCCCACCTCAATACCGAGGCAACTCGGGCGCGAAGCTGGCGAATCGACGCGTCCAAGATTTGCAGTAGAATGTGTAGTGTCTATGTCTCTTTAGGGTTTTGTTGCCATGGAGGATGGAGGGATCATGAATGGACTTTTGAATGAAGTGTAGAATATTGCAAGCATGCAAATGAGATATAGATAATTTCCCCCATCCAAATGAACTCCTCTCTCATCTCAAAATGGTGTGGCCGGCCAAGTCTATATGAGGGAAAATGGTGGGAGGAATTAACAAAGGAAGGTGAGTGTAGGAGATAGAAGGAGGTGACCACATCCTAAAGCAAAAGAAACATCAACCATACTTCACACCTTAACCTTTCATATCACATTTAATGCAAGAATGGTGCAAAAGATAATGAAAGCTATCATAATCAATAGTTTTGCAAGAAACCCCCTCCACAAAGATTATTTGCACAATTGCAAATAACCCCCTCCATCGGAAAAGTCCGGCCGGGAAAAAGCAAAGGAAAACCGGCCGGAACGGAATGCAAACTGGCAACTCCAGAAAACTGGTCCCGTAATAAATTACAGGAAAACCCCGATACTGTGCATACACACCCGCATCTGTATTCCGTCCGGATACAAATGCAAAGAGACAAAATCTACACTGTACTAAACTAGGACCGGCTTAAACCAAAGCCGGCTAGTAATATCCGTTCGATCCTGATCCGTGCAATACCGCACGTATCTGATCGAACCCTGCCATATACCTATACGGCTACTAGTACAAACCGTCCGATCCTGATCCGTGCAATACCGCACGTATCTGATCGGACCCTGCCATATCTCCATACGGCCTCTACAGCGTTTCGCCCGAAAACTGAGTAACTGAAAATGTGGTAGACTCTAAAGACTCGTCAATACTATGGCTGTGGATTAATCCACTAGCCCGTCAGAGGTATAAGCCAATACGTAACGGGCGACCAGCTATTGACTAAAAGGGACGTCGATGAGCGAACTCACCCTGACACCCTACTGAGCCTGTCAGTGACAATATCCGTGCAGTCCGGTCCGTTCGTCTATGAGCATCGCATGGCGGGCCTAGGGGGTTGGTAAAAGTCAGACCCCCAAAAGCGGTACAAGTCGTGTCGGAGTGTAGCCCAGAACACCCTGAGATACTACTGGAATACCTACCAGTAAATCTCCTTGCCTTGGCCAAGGACTTTGTGTAATGGCTCTCCTAGACACAGCACGACCTCACCCCCAATACCGGGAGAGACGAACCCCTGAAGATACGCTCACTGCCTCCATGTGGCTCGGGACTGTACCCAACTAAAACCTGTTTGCACGACTCCTTTGAGCCGTGGTAGGGTAGTAATCAAAGTACAGTGGGAACTCACACGAGACAAATGACGATCCCCAGGTCGATGAACTAACCTGCACACATGTCACCAGGGAACTGCCATCTGACGTCTGGTATATGACCAACTAGCATGTTCCCGGCGAGTCCTGTCCGGTGTACTCATAACCCAATGAGCACCTGTATACATCTTAGGTGATCCAACTGACACCAGTGGCTTGTGAGACCGGCCACCGCCCCTCGTCGGGGTCTCGACTGTATACACTAGTCTACTCTGGAGAATCGATGCCCTGTCTCGAAACTCCCACGACTATGGACCTTTTAAGGATGTGCTTGTAGACTCCAGCTCTCACGTATATGATCGCCCTCATACTGCCGGTAGTCAAGCAAGAATCCTAGGGGCTCTATCAACGTGCAATAGTGACATGTCATGTCACCTAAAGCAGTATACGATGATAAAGGTAAACCTGATAGCATACTATCATCTCGAGTAAGACTGTTCTACCGGGATAGGTCCTCCCTCAATCATTGCAATCACGTGCCTGTGATCCAATAATTGACTCTGAGGGCACTATCTCCAACATACGGCTCATGAAGTTAAAAGCCTTAGTCGACAGGATCATAACCCTGTTCGCTAAGCCATCTTTGTTCAACATCGACAGAGGCAAATGATGATTCGCTCGTGGCAGTACCCCAGTTGTAGCGATGCTGACGCCTAAATCGGTATCAAATCCTAAACTCACGGCAAAAAAAAAATCAGCAAGCCATAAATGCATATGAATGTCACGACCCGAAGGTACGGAACGTGACCGGCACTTAAATTACGAAGTGTCTAGAGGCACAACGTAATCTAAGTAAGCCGAAGCCCAGAAATCTAAACCATATAAAAGAAGAAGTAAAGGAAAACATGTAGAAAAACAAGTTTAAAAGCAACATCCAATTTTTTCAAAAATTTCGGCAGAGTCCCCTTTGTAAAAACTGGCCACAAACGGGTATAAACAAGAATAATATATATACAAATAATAAAAAGGCATCCCCAAGCGGGAGCTAACTCTACGCCAACAGGCGGAAACAACCACACCATGCACAATAATATACAACGCCAAAGGGCGAGGCTCAAAACTCAAAAGAAAACAAATCCACCAGATATTATAATAATACAAGCGCGACTCTAAGGTCGAAATAAATAACTGGTCCTTTAAACAATCAAGTAATACAAGTTTGGTTGATGGAGCTTACTAGATACCAATGAAATAATAAAAGTACAACGGCGGTCCTGATACAAGTGAACCAACCTACCAAGCAAATCACCCTGAATGAAATGATGTGCCAGCAAACTGCCAAGGAAACCTGTACATTGAACCTGTAATAAAATTTGGTACAACGGGGGTGAGCTGCCAACTCGTGAGTAGAAGACATCTGCGAAAAGAAATCGAATGCACGACGCTGTCGTAGGTCATAATAATATACCAATATATCACTAGTCATCTAGTAATGACAGGGTAATAAACTACGCATAAGTGCAAATGCTCCGTGCTCGTGTCAGTGCCTCAAATAGTAATATGTCATGTGAATGAGTATGCATGCGCCATGAATGTAAAACAATCAACCCTGAAATATGGATATATCTGTATAAGAAGTCTTTAACTTTCATCATAGTAAAATTTGTATAGGAATCTGAAACATCATCAATGAAATCCATGGAAATCCGTGTCAAGCATCGACACAAAACATGTAAATCTCAAGTCTCAATATCTCATAGTCTCAATATCTCGGGCTCCGTCAGTCCGGATCGGCCCATATCATCAAATCTCACGACAATGGTCGGTATCCTCCGGATATCCGCCGCGCCAGACATCACCGGTAGGTAGTCTTCCCCTGCCAGGCTCATCGTCTACAACTCGATCTTCTTGCCCTGGGGTACCATACCGGGCCCACCATGTACCCGAGACGGTTCATCTACTCCTCGAATCGGGTCTCGAAATCCAACAGAAAACATGAAATCTCATGGTGGACGACACATACATCACAAGAAAACCACAACTTATATTTTAAAAAGAGAGGGAGAGAGAGAAAAGTTTTATATATATTCTTGCGGTTTTCCCCAAAATCCAGAAATCTCATAGAAATCCAAAATCCCAAAATCATGAGTAAGTAAATAATAAGTATCGGCATAAGTCCCACAATACTGCATGATAACATGGAAATGTGAATGCATGAGATGTCTAAATAATAAATGCAATGTCTAGACAAACACCTGAGAGTAATCACAATATTATATTGCTCTAGCCTTTAGCTGATTCTACCAATAAAAGATAATATATTCTAAAGTGTACGTGACATAGCAATTACCGATGATGATGTGTGTGAGTCGACAAATAAGTGTACGTGGAATATGCGCATCATCGGTAATGGTGCTGGTGTCCTAACAGGCAGAGTTTCATACTAACTAAAGAAACATATGTATGAACATGCAAGATGATGATTACGATCTGAATGTAAAGATGGATGTGTATTAACCGCTCATTTGTAATATACATGTCTAACTACAACTATATGACTCGAGCCTAAACTAGTATCTATCTAACCCCCTAAGGAACTAAACTAAAGAAACTAGTCGATAAGAAATAAGAATCCACCTAAGGTCTGAGTCCATATCTCTAATAGTCGGCGATCCAGCCTCAATAGCGTCACGTACGTAGTACGACTTCCTCGAATCAAGAGTGCGGATCAATCATCACATCTATACCTCGTACGGTAAAATCCATCGTACGGCATCCCAATATCGGGGTACGGTCAAGTATCACCTACGTACATCATCATTCGTATAATATCATCATCAAATAATGTCATGATCAAAGGTACTGTACTATAATCGCATACATCCCAATATCATCAATCATATATCATTGTCTGCGTACATATACATCGTCAATTGTTCCTCAGAATATCATGTCATATATATCATATCGTAATCAGGTCACACATATATCATATCGTAATCAAGTCATACATATATTATATAGTAACCAAGTCACACATATATCATATCGTAGTCAAGTCACAGGTTACAGTCCGGGTTCTATTCTAGAGTCTCGTATATCTCAACGTCATCATCACCTATTATCGTTTATGTATATATATCCATTTTCTCATTTTCCAACGATCCGCTAACATCATAACACGACTGTATAACCAAGAGATCATGGCATCAAGCCCAGTTATATTGTCTCATCCCCATGTATCATATAACATCCTTATATCACATATACATGTTGTGTGTGTGTGTACACATACACACATACACATATACACCAAGTCAAGTTTCTGTGTGTGCGTGTGTGTGTGTCTATCTGAAACCTACGAATCCCCTCCAAGACATTCATCCTCTGGTAAAGTCTTTCTAAATCAGTCTAGTCCAACCTAAAGTCATTAATAGGGTCCTACTCGTCAAGAATCTAAGGTCACGTCTGACTTCCTAATGACAATAAGTAATATTCCTATTCTACGTTTGCGGGGGTGCTAAACGCCATCCACCCGACTTCCCCAGTAGAT
Organism: Agapanthus africanus; assembly: GCA_030015575.1. NCBI lineage: Eukaryota > Viridiplantae > Streptophyta > Magnoliopsida > Asparagales > Amaryllidaceae > Agapanthus > Agapanthus africanus. The sequence goes on along the minus strand of CM057338.1, from coordinate 105,315,669 downwards.
ATACATCTACTCACCTGGTCCTTGTCTGCCGAAGATGATGTCGCCCTCCTCTTCTTCCTCGTCCGAAGTCCACGTGAGGGGTAGCTATACGCAAACATATATAATATCGTAAACTAAATCACGGACAAAACCAAAACGACGCACGAAACACGCATAGGTTAAAACCTATGACCCACTCATGCAAAAGAACCAAATAACGCTCGATATCGGCGTACAAACGCCGATTGATCGAGATAAAACACCAAGAAACAACTCGTAGTTCCAAAACTCATTATTTATAATATAATACATGGTTTAAATCATCGAAATCTTAAAATCGATCAAATCGTCTTATTTCGCAAAACCTTGAAAATGTCAATTTACCATTTTACTTCAAAACTTGTTGTCTAGATGAAACTAATGGTCATAATATTCATTAAATAACATAACCAGATTATAAAAACCATCACTATATTTTTATCACACTAATTTGTCTTAAATTGAAATTTCTAGTTTGCAATTTTAGCCAAATTTAACACTTTTAAAGCCAAAATTCACAATTCCACTACTAAATTTGATTTTGAATATTTTAAAGTGTTAAACCACTCCATGAAACCTTAAGGATGTGCTTAAGCCCTAACTAGATTTTTAATCCTACATTTTAAATGAATTTCAAAAACCTAGTTTAATAAAAATAGCAAATTTGTGAAAATTTGAAAGTGAAAGCTAGCAAATTGTAACTAGATTATGCTTCACACTCAAATAACATGTTAATCTCCTCATTCACACCATAATCTAATAATAAAAACCATAACTAGAATTTTACCTCACCACTATATATAATTTATAAAAATCTAGTTTGCAAAACTGTTTAATTTAAACAATTTTGAATGAACAATTACAATACATCAACCATACTAGATTTTCCATTTCTAAAAATGTTAAACTAGTTATTATAACCCCACTTTATTAATAAAAACCCTATCTTGATTTTAGAAACCCTATCTTGAATTTTAAACTTGCAAATAGAATTAATTAAGAAAATCTAAATATGCTAAATTAAAGCATTTAACAACAATTAATCATAGGAATAAAAATTATACCTTCAAAACACGAGATCCAAACATGAAAATATGCTTCCAAAATAATGGTTTCCAACTCCAAAATCCATGCTAAATAGGTCAAAGGAAAATGATAGAGATTGAATATTGATTTTGAGGTTTATTTTTGGAATTTTTGTTGAATTTTTAATGATTTTTGAAGGAAAATGAGCTTGGAAAAATGGGGGGGGGGGCTGCCATGGGGTGAGGGCCGGCCACAAGCAAGGGAGGAAAAGAGAGGAAGAAAGAATGAAGAATAGTGTAGAACTTTCTCCAAAGAAATACATCTTTTATGTCTTTTCACTTATTATTTAATTTTATTCACTTCTTTTCTTTCCTAATAAAACCAAGGAAAATTCTAGAACCATGGAAAAAATTTGGAAATGAATTTTGTATGATACACACTAGATTCCAATATGTAATGGTTCACTTTTGCTAATTTAACCCATTCAAATTTGTAATTTACACTAATTTAATATATAAATAAAACTTATGTTAATATTTAAAATAATTAATTAAGGAAAAATATTTAAGTAAAATAATAATTTATAAGTCACTAAATAAACACCAGTTACTAGTAATTACATAATTAAAATAGGTCTTTTTAAATTTATGATGAAAAATAATTATGGTTAAGTTTTACGAAAAATACGGTTTATTTTACCGAAAATCAGAAAATTCGCCTAAAGGATTTTTATTTATTTATTTATTTTTAAAATGTTACAATGAAATAGCCGAAATGATGGGGCAACTTGCAACAAAATCAGCAAGTAAAAATGTATGCATACAAAATAGCCGAAATGATTGGGCAACTTGCAAAAAAAAGCAGCGAGTAAATAAAACAAATAGCCGAAATGATTAGGCACCGCGAAAAATAGCCGAAATGATTCGGCAATCATGACTTTCGCGATATAAAAGCTGAAATAATAGAGCATCACGGAAAGAAAAATATATAAAATGAAACTTTTTGCCCTACAGGTGAGATCACATCGATCCCTGTATACAATTCAGGGGCACAAACAAAAAGAGAATCATACCTTCCCCCTAGGCTCCATCCGAAAAAGAGCCAAGTCTCGACGGTTCACAGACAGCCTGGAGATCATCTCAGCATTCGTCTCACTACCACAGACGCAACATCAGCAAAGTGGAACCACGGCAACTCGCTGACTCGGCGTTGCACAGACAACCGAGAGTTAACCCCCGACTCCATGAAATGCGGATAAAGTCAACCCTTCCTGGTCTAGTGGAACATGGCCTATGTCAATCCTGACCCCGTGGGAAGCGTCCAGAGCGGAACCTGGTCCTTACGGAACACGGCTATGTCAATCCTGACCCCATGGGAAGCGTCCAGAGCGGAACTTGGTCCTTGCGGAACACGGCTTATGTCAATCCTAACCCCGTGGGAAGCATCCAGAGCAAATCCTGGTCTAGTGGAACACGGCTTACGTCAATCCTGACCCCGTGGGAAGCATCCAGAGCAAATCCTGGTCCTTGCGGAACACGGCTATGTCAATCCTGACCCAGTGGAAAGCGTCCAGAGCGGAACCTGGTCCTTGCGGAACACGGCGATGTCAATCCTGACCCTGTGGGAAGCATCCAGAGCAAATACTGGTCTAGTGGAACACGGCCTATGTCAAATCCTGACCCCGTGGGAAGCGTCCAGAGCGGAACCTGGTCCTTACGGAACACGGCTATGTCAATCCTGACCCCGTGGGAAGCATCCAGAGCAAATCCTGGTCTAGTGGAACACGGCTATGTCAATCCTGACCCCGTGGGAAGCGTCCAGAGCGGAATCTGGTCCTTGCAGAACACGGCTTATGTCAATCCTGACCCCGTGGGAAGCGTCTAGAGCGGAACCTGGTCCTTGCGGAACATGGCTATGTCAATCCTGACCCCATGGGAAGCGTCCAGAGCGGAACCAGGTCCTTGCGGAACACGGCTATGTCAATCCTGACCCCGTAGGAAGCATCCAGAGCAAATCCTGGTCTAGTGGAACACGGCTATGTTAATCCTGACCCCGTGGGAAGCATCCAGAGCGGAACCTGGTCCTTGCGGAACACGGCTTATGTCAATCCTGACCCCGTGGGAAGCATCCAGAGCGGAACCTGGTCCTTGCGGAACACGGCTTATGTCAATCCTGACCCCGTGGGAAGCATCCAGATTAAAATCCTGGTCTAGTGGAATACGGCTATGTCAATCTTGACCCCGTGGGAAGCGTCCAGAGAGGAACCTGGTCCTTACGGAACACGGCTTATGTCAATCCTGACCCCGTGGGAAGCGTCCAGAGCGGAACCTGGTCCTTGTGGAACACGGCTATATCAATCCTGACCCCGTGGAAAGCGTCCAGAGCGGATCTTGGTCCTTGCGGAACACGGCTTATGTCAATCCTGACCCCGTGGGAAGTATCCAGAGCAAATCCTGGTTTCATAGAACATGGTTAAAGTCAATCTTGACCCGTGGGAAATGGCCAGAGCGACCCCTGACTCCGTAAAATACGGATAATATCAACCCCATCCATCACTTACGGGTCCTCACGACTCGTAAGGGAGAAAACTCTTTTTTGAGATCCTTACGACTCTCAAGAGAAAACGCACTTAGAAATTCTCACGATTCTTAAGGAGAAATTACACCTACGGGATCCTCTCGACCTGTAGGGAGAAAATTCTTTATGAGACCCTCACGGCTCATAAAGTTGAAAAGTCTTAGGAGGCAGATCTTAACCCTGACTCTGAAGCCATCATTGTCTTATAAGGAGATCAAAATAGATTATCCACAAAATGCATTTATTAAAAAGGGACACACCATCATGAAACAAAATATATCTTTTATTCATGAATTAAAATGAATACAAAGTACAATTTATGAAAGAATAAAAAAAATATACTCTCATTCAGGAGTATGTACAAAAGAAGAATAAAAAAATATATACAATTCTTCAAGCCGGCAGTCGATTCAATAGATTTGCCAATTCATCCTTTTTCCGCTGGGCCTCAGCTTCATGATTTATTATCGTTAAGAGACGGGTCTCCGCTTGAGCCTGTTGGGCATGGTATGAGGCAAGCCGACTTTCAAGCTCCTTTTCAGTAACCTTATGAGCTTCGACCATTTCACGAGTGAAAATGACGGCTTTATCAATGGCTACCACCTCCCTGATAGCTTCTTGAAGCACCTGCCAAAGTTCATATGCCCGAGTGGTCTTGGCCGTAAGATTAGCTTGAAGTTCCTTCAGCGCTTTGGAAGCCAGCTCCCTCTCCGAAAACTTTCGGCCGAGCCTCTTCTCGCATGATAGCATGTTCGCAGCGCACCGCTCAATCAGCCCCCGTAAGCTCGCCTCTGCAGCCACAACCTCAGAAAGAAGGTGTATACATTCAAGAATATGCAAGCAAGACTTTACCTGACTAGAACTCAACCCAGACTTGCACCAATGTTTCACTACGGTAAGTAGCAAGAAAGGGAAGAGAACCGTTGGCTTCAGCGGCAAATGCTTCGGCCGTGATTAGACTGCCAGCACGAAGGTCTTCAATCAGAGCTGACAAGGAGTGAAGGCTTAGCTTTGCAATCCGTTCTGAGGCACGTAGAGCATAGGGGCCGGGCGGCATCACGATGCGAGATTCCAGCGTGGTAAGAACTGGTAAAGCTGTTGATATTCGTAGAAAACAATCAGCGAGACTCACAAGTAAAGAACAGCTGGAACAACATCGAAACTTTACTTACCCACGGTCATGCAAGAAGGATCTGAATGCTCGCCAGGCCCGTCAAGAATCTCAACTTCGTCATTAGCTTCCAGAACTGTAGAAGATATCAGTGTCATTATATGAAATAATAATAATGCCGTGAGGAGAGGGCAAATGACACTAACCTTGCCCGGAAGAGAGGACGATGCGTTGAGGAGATATCGCCTGCGGAGCGGCCATCTCTAGCAGACGCTGAAAAGACTTCCTGGGGGACAAGTCCACGATGGACGCTGCCAATCCTCGTAGCTCTGAAAAGGCAGGAAGGTTCAGATAATGAAGAGATCATTAAAATAAAAGATAGAAGAATACCTTCGATACTCCTCCCACTTTGGACTGGAGGGATAGCAGCTTCGGCGGTCTCCTCCGGGCCCCTAGGCACATCATCGGGGATGTGCACCAGTAAAATAACTTCCGGTTGAGGAGCAGTGGTCATCGTTGCAGCCTCCAATGGAAGGACAGTGGCCTCAATCACCTGTCCCATAGCCTCCGGTCCGTCCCCAAAGAAATCCATTAAATCCGCGGCCAATGAAGATGCCTCTTCCGGGGGAGCAAGCACCTGGGGAACGGGAGTCACCGAGGGGAGCTCCGTAGCAGGAACAACAGTTGTATAGACCTCCTCCACACTTACTAGTGTCTCATCGGGGATATGTACAGAGTCCATAGCCAAGACGCGGCTCGAACTCAGATCCTTTGCCATTGCCGAAGTCCCTGCAAAGTTCTCATGAAGATAAGGATATATATATATATATATATGTATATAAGCAGTGCAAAATACTACAAAAAGGATATATAAGTATACCAATGCGTAAAGGAGCTTCTAGTATGGCTTGTTCAAGCCGGCGTTCCTTCCTGAGGAGGTATGCTCGCCGGGGTTCGAGGGTAGACTCGTGACCACCAGTCCACAACGAAAGTGCATCTTCGGTGTCGGCTGAGATGGGCTGCTTAAGGGCTCTCTCACCTCCCTCTTTCAAAGGACCTATGAATATCTGCCGTATCGATGGAGAATCTTCATAAAAGATGACGCAGAATAAGGCCTTTTCGGGATCCTTACATTCTCAGATTCGTCCTGTGAGCGTCTTATAGGCTCAGCCAGTTGTGCGGCTTCCTCGGCAGATGAACCCGGGAAAAGTAGACCACCAGCCGATTCTTGCATGGCTAGTGGTTCATCTTGAAGGATAGGCTCCGATTCCACTAAAGAGTCGAGCAGATTGGTGACCGTCTTCCTCCGCCTCTTGGGCCCAGAACTAACACCAGAAGACGATCGCTTCTTTCCCCTTAGTGCTTTGGTGCGGCGTTGACCCACTTCGCCTTCAATATCCTCGCTTGGCGATGCTACCGATGACGACACGGCCATTGCTGATGCCGCAGCTGATGATACTGCTGCTGGCGCCCTATTGGCCCTTGATTGGGCTCTAGTGCGCAGCGGCATACCAGCTGTGGGAGTTAGATCCACTTCCGCTGTCTCAGGAATAAGCATAACACTAGCATCTCTCATGGGAGGGCGAACCACTGCCCGTGGTCTTGGCGGGACTCCCGTAGCATGAATTGGAGTAGGAACCTTATATCCAAGGAGCATCCTCCTCTCCTCGGCAATAATGGGACTGACTCGGTGAAGGCACCAGCCCGTGAAAGACCCCACACATCGAGGAATATAGTCAGCTTCAGGAATCACGAAGCGAGAGCCGGTGTTCAGCTGCATGAAGTGATGAGTAGCGTCACGAATGACTTCCTGTGACGGGCTAGGCTCCACTGTAAATGCCTCAAAGGGGACACCCTGGTCATATCCCAGTTGCCGAGCAAAGCGGTGTGGGTTGTACCGCAAAAAAAGGGCCGCACCGTTTTGACGAAAGAACAGATAACCCGGTCTGATCGGATAAAAGTGCATGGCTTCCTTGGGCTTCAGGGAAGGCGCTCCCTCTTTCGACGAGTCACAAAGCTGTTGAATCGGTCCTGAAGGAGAAGAGAGGACTCGATCGTTGAATACCATCCCTCCCGTATTAGCATAGGGATTAATCAGCACACGAATAGCTCCGGACCGAGTCGGATCAGGAGCAAAAGCGTCCACCAACCTCATGAGCCGCGGAAAAGTGCAGGCATCATAAAAGCGGGGTATTTGATGCGCGGCGAATGCCCCTAGCACGTGCATCTCAATCCATGACGTAAAGTAATGAAGAGAGAAACTCACTACGTCCATGCCTGGGGTTGAGGTATTGGCTGCGGCGCTTAGCCCATGATACAGATGCGCTAGCCCCGCAATGCCCACGGCTAGTCGCGTCCCTCCAGCGATGCGATGAGCAGGGTAAATGACTGAAGCTCTCTTGAATCGACAGTGCGTTGGAATGACGAACTAGCTGAGCCAGACGCTGATAAAACCCATAAAGAAAGTCTCTTCATCTATGCCAGGAGTTGCGATCGACTCAAAAGGTACAGCCGACAGGATTGGAATGTAGAACTGCGGCAAATCCTCTTCTTTAGCCGGTAGCTTATTTAAACCGAACCTGAAAGGGTCGTTGATACTCGCAAACTTTGGAGCCGTCTTTGATAGAACGTCCTCGCGAAGGAAACAGGCGATAAAGCTTTTGAAAGTGATGCCCTGCTCCTCTGACTCTGTGAATAGCTTCTCAAAAATGCCCAGAGTCTTGATTAGACTTGGGTGCTTGTGGCGGATGGCATTTTCAATCGACAGGCCGTTAAGCATAGCAGGCTCAGTTTCGAAAACATACTCATCAGGAGGCAGCGGTTCTTCATAGAGCGTCCCCCTGATCGGCAGCCCCGAGATCTCGCGAAACTCTTCCAGAGAAATTGAAACTTCACGGTCCCGTAGCAAGAAGGTGTTGGTGGGAAGATTCCATTGATTTAAGAAAGTCTTAACCCACCAGACATGAGGAGACTGATAGTGGAAGAGAGACGCGTACACCGCCTGGTAGAGCCTGACCCTCTGCAGTCGCGCACGATGGACGGACAGGATATAATGAGCCCAGAGAAAGTAACCCGTGGGTTGTCGAGGAGTAAGCCCTATTTTGTAAACCTGTCCCCAGGGCTGGGCTTCACCTTGATAAATACGGCGCCCTAAGATGTCTATAGCTAGCACAGGGTGGTTTGGAATCCCAGCTGTTGACGGTTCGAGCCATCCCGTAGGGGTCCAGTTCAACATCTCTACAGCAAAAGAGGTTCATGGATGCTCCATCGGCAAAAATGGGTAGGTAGGCTTTGTTGGTATCTCGCAAAAAAAGCTACGGCGACCACGGATGATATGACCATACCAGGTCCCCCATAAAAGCAAGTTGGTGCAATTAGGGTCGTGAGCTCTAATCATCGCCATCACCTCTTCATCAGACGGTGACTGAGGAAAGGCAGCCTCCGAGCGGGTGAAAGGGAAATACGGAAGAGAAACCATTGTTCCTGAAACAGATGAAAGGAAACTGTTAATGAAGCCCACACATGTATATATATTTATAAATATATATATATATATATATATAACAGTGGAAGAAAGCGACAAAGAACTTAATTTATGGGACCATTGGTTACAAAACACAGGGGCCCCAAAAAATCAAAATGGCAGCTCACTAATGATGAGGCAGAGTAATCAATATGGGAATAAAAGGAAGATTCTCAATAAATGAACAGTGGATTTCAAACAACTCTACACATCCCCCAAGGAGAACACCCACTGCAGACTCTATGCAAATCATGAAGGATCTCTTTGGAAACTTTTTTGCAAAGAACAACTCAGGGCAAGAAAATCCCAAGAAGTTCTCTGTGAAGAACTGAGTCCTTTAGAGGAATTAAATTCGTTTTGAACAGGGGAATTAAATTCCCAGAAAACATTTTCAGAGTTAAAAGACTCTTTGGAATGGAATTAAATTCCATAAAAGAGACAAGTATCACCATCGATCCCTGAGATCAGAGAAGCCCTAGCAAGAGGAGTTTGTCGTTTAAGGATTGGAAATTTTTAAAGAACTTGGAAAGATGGGTTCTTGTTAAAGGGAAAAACCCTTGGTATGGATTTAAAATCCAAGAGAAAATTTCTACAAGGAGTTCCTCGGCCGTTCAAGATCCTTACCTGAAAATGGAAATCTTTTTAACAGAGTCAAACTCTGGAAATTTTTGAAACAGAGAACTGAGCTCTGAGAAAGAGAATTAAATTCTCAAAGGAAAATGAACAAGGAAGAAGATGAAAGGGTGGAGGCGCTTCTGAAGAGACCCCTGCATTTATAGGATGTGATGGGAAACGGTTCATCTTCCCCTTTCCCTAGGCAGATCCAATGGCTACAAAAGATGACAGCGTTGCACTCACGTGCAAACACGTGAGAACAACGCTGTGGGGGCATTTGTTCCCTGATAAAATATCAGGAAAAACCCCAATGGGGTATCACGTGCTCACATATGACCAAGGGTCACGTGCTGACACGTGATGGTTTCCTGAGGACTCTGTTATTATAGAATTGAATTCTAATCAACAAGAGTCACGTGCCCACATGTGATGGGCCTTTAAACCCACTAAAAGGGATTAAAAAATATAATAAAACAACAAGGAAAAACCCCAATAATGCATCACGTGCTCACACATGACCAAGGGTCACGTGCTAACACGTGATGATTCCTTAGTTCTTTAAAACAGCAGAATTAAATTCCGGTTAAAGTGTTAATCAAGGGGTCACGTGTCAACACGTGATGGGTTCCAAAGCTCATTAATTAATAGAATTAAATTCTATTTAAATAATCAAACAGTGGGATCACGTGTCAATACGTGATAGGCTTTTAAGCCTTCTGAACTAATAGAATTAAATTCTAATTGAGAAGGAATCGAGAACCCTAACTGAAAAATATCTCTCTAAATCTTTCCAAACAAAAAAAGATTGTGCTCTGTAAAGTGGAGCACCGTTGGATTAAAAATCTAATGGTGATTAAAAATCACCAATTTATAGATAGATTCTATACAAGAAAAGATTTCCCTGAAATTCACCAAGAATAACAAGCAGAATATCTTTTGGATTAAAAATCCAATGATGAATAAAATTCACTGAGTGATCTAAAAGATCATGTTGGTTACAAAATCAATTGAAATCTTTCAATGAAAAATTGACTAAATAAACCGATTCTTTTCTTTCTCCTATAAATAGGATCCAAGAAGAGAAGAGAAGAGATCATTGGAATTTTTTTTAGAGAGATACAACAACAGAGAGAAAAAAGAAAGGAGAATTTAATTTTCAAGAGAGAAAAGGATTTCCTCAGAAGAAAAAGAAACCCTAGGTGAGAAGGGAAAAGAGATCTAAGCTCCATAAAACAAAAAGAGAATTTAATTCTCAATTTAAGAGTTTAACTCTTCTAAATAAGAACTTAGTTCTTCCTTTGGTTGAAAATCCGCAGAAGCAGATCTCCCCACAAGTTGAGAATTTAATTCTCATCGGGGAGATTCTGCCATGCAGATCCAAAACTTAGAGAGAGAATTGAGTTTACAAAATTTAATTCTCCCATATTCATAGGAATTTAATTCCTCTAAATGAAACTAGGGTTTAACCTTATATAAGAATTTAATTCTTCCAAATTCATAGGAATTTAATTCCTCCAAATGAAACTAGGGTTTAACCCTATATAAGAATTTAATTTTTCTAAAGACACATGAATTTAATTCCTCTAAACAGAACTAGGGTTTAACCCTGTTCCCGCCAAAAAAATTTTTGTGCAAAAGAGCCCAAGGTATCTAATGGCAGCGATACGTTTAAGAAAATGCGAATTAGTATTTTCCGAGCTGCATTTTGACAAACTCTCGAATGAGAAACAACTAAATTCTGACAATATCGAAAGCATCTCGAAAAAGCCTTCGATTTGATATATTATGGGCCTCATAATTCATCCGGGATCAAAAGTTATGAGGCATCACGTGCCCACACGTGACCGGGCATCACGTGCAAACACGTGACCATTTACAAGCAAAGCCTGTAGGCACTGAATAAAATAAATAATTGGAAATAATTAATCGGTGGGGTCACGTGCCAACACGTGATGGGCCTTTAAACCCACTGAAAAGAATTAAAGGTATAATAAAACACTAAGGAAAAACCCCAATGGGGCATCACGTGCTCATACGTGACCAAGGGTCACGTGCTGACACGTGATGATTTTTTATCCCAGTTAAAATACAGAATTAAATTCTGAATAAAGAGGAGTCACGTACCAACACGTGATAGGCTTTAAAAGCCTTCTGAATTAATAAAATTAAATTCTAACTAAGAGAAATCAAAGAGCCTAACTGGGAAAGTATTTCTCCAAATCTTTCCAAACAAAAAAAGAATTATGGGGGACCGTTGGATTAAAAATCCAAGGGAGATTAAAAATCACCAACTTATGGAAAGATTTTAGACAAGGAAAGATTTCCCTAAATTTCACCAAAAATAACAAACAGAATATCTTTTGGATTAAAAATCCAACGGTGAATAAAATTCACTGAGTGATCTAAAGGATCATATTAATTATGAAAACAAACAAAATCTTTCAATGAGAGATTTACTAAACAAATTGATTCTTTTCCTTCTCCTATAAATAGGAGCCAAAAAGGAGAATTTTTGGAGATATAGAATTTTGGAATCTTGAAATTTCAGAGAGAAAAAAAGGAGAATTTAATTCTCAACAAAGAAAACCCTAGGTGAGAAAAGAAAGAGAATCAAAACTTCAAACAGAGAATTTAATTCTCGAAATCTAAGAGTTTAACTCTTCTGCAAAAGAACTTAGTTGTTCCTCTAGTTGAAGATCTACAGAAGCACATCTCCCCATAGGTTGAGAATTTAATTCTCATCGGGTTGAGATCCTGCCATGCAGATCCAAAACTTAGAGAGGGAATTGAGTTTAGAGAATTTAATTCTCTCAAAACAATATTAAGGTTTAACCCTATATGAGAATTCAATTCTCCTAAAATTACAGAAATTTAATTCCTTCAAGATGGACAGAACTAGGGTTTAACCCTAATTGAGAATTTAATTCTCTCAAATTCACAGGAATTTAATTTCTCTTAAAATGAAACTAGGGTTTCACCCTATCCAAGAATTTAATTCTTTTACATATATGGGAATTTAATTTCTCTAAAAGAAATTAGGGCTTAACCCTACATAAGAATTTAATTCTTTCATAATAGGAATTTAATTCCTCCAAAATCATGATTAGAGTTTAACCCTACAGAGAATTTAATTCTCAAAATAAAATAAGGAGACTTAAAAGATCTCTGTGCTTGAAAAGAACTAAGGTCACGTGTCCCCACGTGACCCGTGAAGAGATCCCTAGAAATGAGAAGAAGGAAGCTTTGAGGCAACGCCTCACGTGCTCCCACGTGACATACAAAACACAGAAAGAAAAAGTGAAGGAAAGCAAAGCTTTGGGCACTCTCACATGTCCTCACGTGACCCCTTAGTAAATGCTTTAATGATCTGTGCATAAATCCCCATCACGTGCCAACACATGATGCTAAAAATAAAATATAAAAAAATGTTAAACACTTATTTATAAAGCAAAGTAAAAAGGACCTGGTCCCACCTCTGGGCACTCTCACGTGTCCTCACATGATCCCTAATAAAAGCCTTAACAAATTAGTGCATGAGTGCCTATCACGTGCCCACACGTGATGGCCAAAAAGATCAAAAGTGTTTAACACTTATTTTCAGAACAAAGCAAAGGAGATCTGACCCCACCTTTGGGTGTCCTCATGTGTCCCCACGTGACCCATTCTTATCTAGTGTTTAAGCACTAATTTGAGTGCTTTATTTCTAGTATTTAACATTACTGTTCTCTAGTGTTTAACACTACTTTTAGCCAAATTGGCTAATTTTCCAGAGGCAAAAGTCCCTCCTCCAAATGAATCTCAAAATTGAGGAAATCAAAAATAAAAATGTTGCCAAAGCCCTCAAACTCTCATTTAGCATTGCTAAATAATATGGGCTCGAATCCAGACAAATGTCTAATGGTCCAACAGAGGGCCAACACTTCAAACTTAATTGGACTTAGCCCAACTAGGCCATAAGTCCTCAATCCAGACTCAACTGAGCCAATGTGCTCATAATATAATCAATTGATCTTAGTTCCAAATTGGACTACAGATCACTTAATCCCCCTAGTTCAAGGGTATATCTCTTCACTCCTTTGATATTTGTCGTTGTAATCCTCAATGTCTTCAAAGAGGTGACGGGTCCGGCGACCACACATTTCCATGGACTGTGGGGTCCTTAAACTCATAGACTATGATGTCCTTAACCTCGACCGTGAAGTCTTAAAACTAACATCAGACTGTGGGGTCCTTAAACCCATGGACTATGATATCCTTAACCTCGACCGTGATGTCTTAAAACTAACAATGGACTGTGGGGTCCCTAAACCCATGGACTATGATGTCCTTAACCTCGACCGTGACGTCTTAAAACTAACATCGGACTGTGGGGTCCTTAAACCCACGGATTACGATGTCCTTAATCTCGACCGTGATATCTTAAAACTAACAATGGACTGTGGGGTCCCTAAACCCATGGACTATGATGTCCTTAACCTCGACCGTGACGTCTTAAAACTAACAATGGACCGTGGGGTCCCTAAACCCATGGACTATGATGTCCTTAACCTCGACCGTGACGTCTTAAAACTAACATTGGACTGTGGGGTCCTTAAACCCACGGACTATGATGTCCTTAACCTCGACCGTGATGCCTTAAAACTAACAATGGACTGTGGGGTCCCTAAACCCATGGACTATGATGTCCTTAACCTCGACCGTGATGTCTTTAAACTATCATTGGACTGTGGAGTTCTTAAACCCATGGACTATGATGTCCTTAATCTCGACCGTGATGTCTTAAAACTAAAATCGGACTGTGAGGTCCCTAAACTCATGGACTATGATGTCCTTAACCTCGACCGCGATGTCTTAAAACTAACATTGGACCGAGATGTCCTTAAACTAACAATGGACTGAGATGTCCTTAAACTAATTATCCACCGCAATGTCATTAAACTAAACAATATAGCCCAATTGCTCTTTTTTCGGATCTAAACGATCCCGTTAAGTTGATCTTAGTCTAAAATGAGACTAACGTATTCTTAAAAAAAATTTAAGTTGATCTTAGTTTTAAATGAGGCTAACGTATTCTTAAACCAAAACCCCCAAACTCAAATCTAAGAAAGATACGGATTTGGACTAGTCCATGCCCTACGGGAGACAACATAAATTAGTCTCCGTATACAATCCATGGGCAACCAAACACAAAACAAACACCCACGACACGAAGTGACCATCTGGAGAAGGAGAAAGTTGTTATCGCGATGCGGTAGCGTAATTAACTGCAGGGGCTTGCGCCTGCAGGGAAGAGCGTCCCCACAATCAAAAACTCCTCAAACGAGGGGGAATCTGACGAAGTCTGCTACATCGGTCGCATCCGTTTAAACCTTCGATACATGGTACCATAAATCAACTTGGAATCTTCGGAGAGATGGACGGATAGCACCAATTAGCATCTGCCCCGAATTTCAGGCAAGACGTTTATCGCGTCTCCGCCGCGTCTTTCGGAGGGGAACAGATTTTGGCATGCCCGGTGGGATCTTTTCCTCTTTCCACTCCACACTTCGTATGTCATGTTCGCGAATGAATCGCGGTTTGCTAATGGTTGCCCATAGATTTGAGATACAAAGATTTGGCATTTTGCTTGGTGCAGAAAGCGAAGGATCAATGGCGTCCACTTGCATGAAGTGTTCCAGCTGCAACTGCAACGCACGTTCTGCCTCAACTGGGGGCATAGCTTACGGGCCTTAAGTGGCATCCCTGTTCACGATGCCGGTGGAACAGGTCACCTAAGCCACCACAGGATTTTTTTCGGGACCATGCTCCCGCCAACGAGCTTCCGCGCTCCTATGCCAGCACCGGAAGCTCCCAAAAAGTTGGTCTTCGATCGACTTGCTGCTACCACGGCCCCTCAACGGGTCGTCCAGCTCCAACTCCTCGGTCGTCGCCAGACTGAACCTGAACTCCGATGGGCCTGCCAAGAAGCTCATGATACCTGAAGTGGCCATCCCAAAGAAGATAGCCACCCCTGCTCCTGAAGTCGTCAAGGCGGCTTCTCCTGCCAAAGAGTCGGTCTTTACAAGATTGACTATTTCGGCTCCCGTTCCTGCTCGAAGGTTTGTCTTTAACAGATTGGATACCGCTACTCAAAAGACATCAGTCTTCGAGAGGCTAGCACCAGCGGCGCCTCATCTGGACAGGGGGCAAGACAAAGCCATCCCCATCGCCGAACTAGCCCCAACAGCTCGACACGCTCGACGTCGCCACTGGCGCCGAGTAAGGAAGGCCGGGGGTAACTCCTCCTCTGGGCTAACTCCACCGGCTCCAACGGTGGAAATTAGTGCTGCTGTTCCAACCGGGAACAACTTTGAGCAGCTAAGCAAGGTGCGCAGGAATTCGCCTACCGCCGTACTAAAAAGATCTTCGCCGCCGGTGGAGACTGTTACAGAAATAAAGCCGGAACAGTCCCCTCTATGACTTTCTTCTAAAGTTTACAAAATTTGGCGACAAGTCCGGGAGTCGGTGGTTGATCAAGACTATCACCGCCAGCAGAAGAAGCTGAAAGTCCGACAGGAAGAAAACCGTCTCGTTAAGCCACAGAAGGCGACGGCTACTTGGGTGCCCACTGCAACGGCCCCCTCAACTTTGACCGCTCATAAGAGGAGAAGGCCGGAGAAAATCCCCATGCCTTCGACAAATGTCAAAGGCACTGAGCCTAAACGCCCTAAGTTTGGGGGCATGGTGGTGCATACCGTCTATATGGCATCTGGAAAAGAGGATAGCCGTATCTCCACAGGTCATCGGCCGCTTACGCGATCCATGACAAAAGCTCAAGAGCAGCGGCAGAAGCTTCAGGAGATGATGACTGCGATGGCCGCACTCACCGGGCCAAAAGAAGGCCCAGAGGCATCCTCGGAGCAACGCCATGAGCAAGAAACTGATGCCGAATTCCTTCGGAGAATACTTGAGTGTAGGGTTACTAGGCACTCTCACAAGGGTCTATAAAGCATCAACCATACCCGATTAAAAATTTAGACGTGCCGAACAACCCTAACCAAGATCTTTAAACTAGAGATTAGACGAAACAAAGCATGTTAAACACTTTAACATCTAAGAGTTTGGGATTACAACCTTTGTAGTCCGGTCCTTCACTTCTAAAGCTCCGTGTTGAGGTCCCTTCGCTGCGATCATCATGTTCCCGGACTCTAGAGATGCTCCACGAAGAGAAAGATGCAAGCTTGCTTCCGATCATCGATAACAAAGATGATCTACCTTGAAGTTTTTTTAACACAAGCTCTCACTCACTAATGAAGTGAACACCTTAATCTAAATGGCTAGAATAGATTAGGATGATGAAGTAGGATTTTAGCTCTCATTTGTTTTCTTAATCTCACTCATTTTCATCACTAAGCAAAAAGCTAGAAAGCTTTTTCATCAAGGAAGAAGAAGAAGAAAAACCAAAACCTTTTGTGATGAATAATGAATAACTCATGTGTGTGGTTAGAAATGCAACCATGGTATATGTAACCCTTGTAGAGATTAAACCAAGTTTAAAAGGTTTGGTTGGGTTAAACAAATATCTATGCAAAATATCAACACAAATATCTTTGAACAAAACAAAACAAAACCTTCTAGAAGGTTCTAGAAAAGATTAACCCAAATCAAACCCTAACCATATTTAATCTCCACTAAACATGTTGCATTAATAACCTTAACATGTTACAATATTATATATCACATATACAATATTTATTGTAACAAAATAAAATAATACAATTAACATATATCGTATATATATCAATGTATTACCCGAGTGAGAAAAAGAATCTTTTAGTGAGCTTATATCAGTTAATGTAATTTAATATATCAAATATATAATTATACATTAAATTATCGAATCAACACTTGATCCGATAATCCGGCTATTTCATAAATAACCGACTAATATAATCTATATCAGTTCATCGAATCAACACTTGATCCGATGACCCGGCTATATCACATATACCCGGCCGATATCTCATATCGCGAGAATCTTGTATGGTATCACATACATGTATTGTTCTCGGTCTCGCATATATCATATATGTGCTCCTACTCCGTTTTGCCTGAGTCAAGAAACCTCTGTGTAGGACTCTAAAGAATCGTCAATACGCCGGCAGTAGGTGATGATCATATCAAACACCCACAAGCTGCAAGCGGTCAGCTAAACGTAACAGCCACCCAGGTATTGAGCGATCAGAAGATCAACAAGCAAGCCTGTACATTCTCCTGCGAATCCAATCAGTAACACTCCCGTACAGTCCGGTATTTTCGTCTGATATGTCGCATATCTCGCCTAGGGGTGGTAAACGTCAGACCCCAGTAGCTTGATAAGTCGTGTCGATATGAGGTCTATAACAGTTCGAGAAACTACTGATAATACTTACCAGTAAATCTCAGCAACACTGGCCATGGATTTCCAGTTATAGCCAATCGAACACAGCGCAACATTAACTCCCTATACCGGGAGAGACGAATCCCCTCCTATCGCTCATTGCCTCCATGTGATTCGGGACTGTACCCAAAAGCCACCTTTTTGCACGCCCTCTTGGACGTGGTATGATGGAAATCAAAGCACAGTGGGAATCACACAAGACTCTATGACGATCTCGGGTCTACAGACTAATCTGTACCAGTGTCACCAGAGAATTGCCATCTGACGTGATGTATAATACCATCTGGGAGTTCTCGGCGAGTCCGTCCAGTGTACCCAGTCTCTACTGAGCACCCATACATTATCCTTGATGTCAAACACCGATGGATATGGGATCATCCATCGCCCATCATATGGGTCAAGATGCGTATACGCTAGTCTACTCTGGTGTATTGATGCCCTGTCTCGATACACCCTCGACTAGGAATAGTTATAGGATGTACTCGTCGACTACCGTGGCCCCACTAGTATGATCTCATCATAGTCCCAGTAGTCGAGTACATATCCTAAGGGCTTTATCAACATGTAACATAGAGACTATCACAGTACATGTTAAGATAAAAAGCAACCAGATAGCGTACTATCATGTCGAGCAAGAAAGTCCTCGCTATATATGTCCAAGCATCCATTACAATATACATCATATGTACAGTAAGGGCCTCTAGGGCATACATATAACTAACAATCTCCCACTTACACTAGGGCCATCTGTTGTGGTATCACATACCTAACAATTAGCTGTGGTTGAAGTATCTTATACTCAACCATCCCATAAGAGTCTCTACTGGGAAAAAGGCCTTTGTGAGTGGATCCGCGCTGTTGTCCTCTGTGTCTACTCTCCTAACCTCGATCTCCCTGGAGATCAACCATCTTCATGATCAGGTGATACTGCCTAAGAATTATATCTGGATTTCTGATGGGACGGGGGTTCCTAGGCCGAAGCCATAACTCCATTGTCACACAATGGTAGGAACGAAGTTCATCTCATGAACTTATATATCCAGACTGCCTCTTTGGTAGCATCCTTGGTAACGACGTATCTTGCCTTTAATCATCTAGTAAGTCATGGTATCTAGCTTGGAACTCTTCCAACATACCGTCCCTCCACTGAGGGTAAAGACAATGTCTGCGACTGACATGCAGTCGTCCTTATCATCCTGGAACCTTTCCAGTGATTCTCCCCAGGATCGATTGATACCATCTCACTACAACTAGTGAGAATCCTAACATCCAATTAGATCTATCTCATAGATCCATAACCCAGGATTTAGGAGGTATCACCTTGATCCAATATGGAGAATCATTGTGATAAGCGGAGATTGACCGAGCGTAGCATACGAAACTCCTTCCCTATCAAGAGTATGTCATCCACGTACTCTATGAGGATCACCACCATACTCCCTACTACCTTTTTGTTTATACAAGGTTCATCTACCATTTTGATGAAGTCAAACTCTTTGATTACCACATCAAAACAGACGTTCCAACTCCGCAATACCTGCTTTATCACATAAAACATCTTGCTCACGTTTCCGCTGCTCCCACTATCTACGAAGCCCTCTGGCTGTTTACTTATAGACGCTCTCTTCCAAATCATCATTTAGAAAAGCAGTCATGACACCCAACCGTTAGATATCGTAGTCATGGTATGTAGGCGTGGCAAGTAGGATCTGGATGGACTTAAGCATAGCTTTGAAAGTCTCAAGTTTTCCATGTACACCAAGTAATTTTCTCAAGATATACTTGCTCCTGATGGGGATTTAACCCTTCAGATAAAGCAACCAAAGTCCATACTTTGTTGGTGTATAAGGATTCCATCTCAGATCGCTAATCATCCAGCCATTCTTACAGAGTCCCACTCCTAATGGCCAGCTCGAAAATAGTTGGGTCATCATCTCATGATGCAATCCTCGCTCCCACTGTCATAGAGAAACGGAAGTATCTCTCAGGTTGGTGAGAAACCCTACTAGATCGGCGGAGAGGCTGAGGTTCGTTGGTTACTATTGAATCTTTTGGTTCTACCAAATCATCAGCTGTAGTTTGTATAGCTGGAACTCTTTCCAGTTCTACCTCATGACCACTAATTTCTTCACAAGAAATTCTCTTTCACAAAGGTGGCATGCTGATAAACAAAACATCTTTTGTTCCTCGGATAAGTAGAAGATATTCCCTTGTGAATGCATGGGATATCCAACAAACTTCCACAAAACTGACTTTGCCTCGAGCTTCTCCGGATTTTGCTTTTAGACATAGGCCGGACAACCCCAAATCTTAACATACTTAAGATATGGGCTCTTTCCATTCTATATCACATATGAAGTGGTAGGTAACTGATTTGATTGGAACCCTATTCAATAGGTATGCAGCTTCTCAAGTGCATAACTCCCAAAAGAAAATAGGAAACTCAGTAGTACTCATCATAGAGCACACCATATCAAATAGGGTGTGATTGCTCCGTCCCGATACACCTACGTGCTGTGGTGTATACGGAGGAGTAATGCTGAGAGAGAATCTTATTCTCCTTTAGAATAGTCCAGGATTTTCGTGCTCAAGTATTCTCCTCGATCTCATCAAAGGACATAATACTTATACCCGTTTTTGGTTCTCTACTTCTAACTTACATTCTGTAATTATCTCAAAAGTTTCGGACTTGTATTTCAACAAGAACATATGTCTGAATCTTGAGAGATCATCAGTGAATGTAATGAAGTACAAAAAACCGGTCTTGGCATGTGTAGACAGGGGATCTTCATACATCAGCATGTATCAATCCTAAGAGTTCACTAACTCTTTCTCTGTTTCCAATAAATGGAGCTGTGGTCATCTTATCTCTGTGACATGACCGGCAAGTTTCATAAGTGTAAATTCAAACTAATTTTAAATATGCATCTATATGTAACTTCAGCTAGTCGGGTCGCATTGATATGACGTAGTCTACAATGCCTCAAGAAGGATTCGTTCATTTCTGAACTCTTCCTCTTGTGTGTGTTCTGTACGTTAAGAACTGTGGTTTGATTTAGAACGTCTATACTTTTAGATAACGTGCCTGAACTGATCAAGACTTAATATAGGAAATGTTCAAAACATTATCCAACAATACAAAATTATATCCTTTCTTTACTAATAAAGAGACTGATATGATGTTGTATATCAGGATAGGTATCTAATAACATTCGTTCAGAATCAATGTATTCTGGTAATACAGGGTGATAACTGCCAACAGACTTGGCTGCAACACTTGCATCATTTCCAACTCTTAAAACTTATCACCCGTTCTCAGTTCTCTACCTATCTGTAGCCCATGTAACAAATTACATATGTGGGATCCTGATCCGGTATCAAATACCCAGGACGTAAAGGATACTGAGAAACAGTTCTCGGTAATGAACACACCCGAAGAAGATGCATCAGCATGCACTTTCTTCGTTTGGGCGGCACGGGAATTCTGGTAATTCCCTATTTCCTACTCTGTCTTATAACAAGTATAAGTTGAAGCGGGACCAACGTTCCTTAGCGCAATATAACAAGCGGGTTCGGTCAATACATCCGTATTATTATCTTGATTAAGGCGTGACATAGTCGTAACCAGGAGAGAGAGAGAAGAAAACACTCATCGTGCGCTTTTACAAGATTAGATTGGTTATCAATATATCTAATCAGGATGTCTCCTAATGTTTTAGTCAAATCTTCCTTCAAACCCTAAAAGGAAAAACTAGCCGGGATTAATTACACTCTACAAGTTTGTCAATCTTTCAGCCAGGCCAGTGCCGGTACTTTGAGGGAGGTTCCCCGTGCTTTCGCACGGACCTAATTAAAATAAACCTCGTTTTCCCATGGGCGTAATCCCATTAACACCTTTCTAGACACCTACTTGATCGGCTAATTGTAATGTGTAAAACTCTCCCAGGAGTAACTCTTACTCGCAGCGGGTATCGGATCCAATTATCTCATCGAAGGTATACAATCTCATTGCAAATTTCAACACTT
Organism: Agapanthus africanus; assembly: GCA_030015575.1. Classification (NCBI taxonomy): domain Eukaryota; kingdom Viridiplantae; phylum Streptophyta; class Magnoliopsida; order Asparagales; family Amaryllidaceae; genus Agapanthus; species Agapanthus africanus. The sequence continues at coordinate 105,294,354 of CM057338.1, read as the reverse complement.
GAAATTCCTGATAATATTTTGCCCCGAGCGATCTATGACCTTGATAAGGTCAACAAACCATAGACCGCAAGTTAAGTTCAACCCGTCATTTCCTGATATGAATTAAACCCACCCACACGACCCTTGACAAAGTCAACAAAGTCGCACGACTACCCTAATCCAATCGCATCATATGCTTATGCAGATAAGTAGTAATCAGCTACCGCACACTACGCCTTGACAAGGTCAACAAACGTTTTCACGAATACTAATTATTACTTATCTGAAATGACGGAGGGCTACGACAGGTTTTTAAGAAAACCTTTGCGTAATGAACTTAATATCATTGTAGAATCGAGTGATTTTTAAATGGAATGTTTTTGAGGCCTTTTCTAGTTTTGCTAAAGAGGTCACTCTTGGTGAAGGGATCGTCGGCTCTTTCCTCATCGAATAAGGTGCAGGATATTTCATAAATATCACTATGCAAAGCAAAAACTATAGAAACAATCAAAAGACAAACCGAGTTTGTAGCATCTGCTAGTTTCGCTAAAGAGGTCACTCCCGGTGAAGGGATCTCGGCTCTTTCCTTATCGAATAAGGTGCTGGATGTTCTATAAGGAACACTGCTATGCAAAGCAAGAACTAGAGCTACCAGTTTTTGAGACAAGTTTCTACAATATTTTTAGGTTTCTTTTAGTTTCATTAATCTCATTAATGAAGTCCCATTTTATTATGCTTCACATGCATCACATTTGAAACGAAATCTGCAATATAACATATATCTCATATATATAATATAAACATTCGTCTCAGGCAGTAATATGATCTCATCACAGAACATTGCAGCAGAAGAACATATATGAAATATTGGATATACTAGGACGTCCGTGTTTTAGTATGAGCCTGTATAAAATACGGATTCCACGGTCGCGATGAATAGCCAAACCCACATCCCTAGACCCCTACGAGAGCGGCAAGCAACTCTGCCAATTCCAGGGTTAGAAGACCCGGTCTCGACTCCTCGAGATGGTCTCCCACTGGACCCTAGAACCCGGTTACTTGTGCTCCCCGCCTTGGGTCTACCTAATGCGGAAAAGTAAATAATATACAATGGTGACATCATCCTCAGCACGGAAGTGCCCCAATAAAAGAATATTACATACAAATGAATTTTACATGAATGAAAAAGAAAAAACTCTCATCTCACATAAAACCCCCGGCTATTCAGAACTCGACGATCCAATATAACATATCACATCAACACATAATATCTCATATCATCAACGTAAGTAAGTATGCATACACCGATTATCGTTGATGTATAGCAACGAAAACTGACGATACAACTACATACTACACTTACGGTCACAGAAAAGAAAGTGTAAAACTACAACAGTTGGAATCCGCAACCACCTTAGACATCGCATGCCTAACCAAATGAATTCCTTAGACATCGCATGCCTAACAATTATAAACCCCACATTTTAGTCTCATTATTGAAAACTATTTTCAATATCTAGTCGGGCAATTCAACAAGATTCCCGATATCATGATCGAATGCTCGTCGCAAACTTTAGTAGACGGCCGCACCCCCGATACCGTCGACGAAGTGCACTAAGGCGGAACACCGCTGCCGCGAGCATCCTGACGGATGCTTTTGGCGACGGGGTTCTCCTACAGTCACTTGGTCGGGGTTATGGGGCGTGGCTATCTATTAAGTTTACCCGGCGAGTATCCGCGTACGCTACGTGATTGCGATGGACTTTTGATCGCACCAAAATCCCGTGGCAACCGATCATCTGAGACTAAACTGCTAGATTTATAACATTCAAATTAGTTATCTCATAAGTACTTGTGGATTCCAAATATTATATCACATTCCAGATAAAAAGACAGTGTTAAACTTTCCGATCGAATAATCAAACACCCAAGATTTCCCAAATAGTTCAACACTTGAGCGGAGTTCAAAAAGTATCCATCACATGCCACAGTACCGATGGTCCAGCCGTAGAAGGGTCAAGCCAACGCCTCACATGCGGCAACGCCGTACTGCCCCAAACCCTAAGGTTCAGAGGCGGTTCAGACGGTCACATAATCGAGTTAAGGTTTGTGTTCTTCTAGATGGTCCACCGCGTTACTTGCATGATTTTCCGGAAGTTTCAAACTCGAGAAAAAATCCAACTTTTGAAAAATTTTCCGACAGGGGAAAAAGTGAGTTATTGATATCCGTTCAAACTTTTTAACAGTTTCTAAAATTACCCGGGAAATATTAAACGAAGTTAAACTTTCCGATCGAATCAACGAGCTCCCAATAAAACCCAGAAAACTCAATACTTGAGTAAAATAAAAATTTCCCAGAAGAATCAGGAATTAGATACGGACATTACTGTGTAAAAACTATCCCTCAATCTACAGTACCTGCCGCGGAACCGCCGCCAATACCCTGGTTTGGCCGCGGCTCCGCGGCGCTTTAATTGATTTAGGGGGTCGTTTTTCACAGGTGTCCATAGAATTCCCTGCTAATTTTTTTGAGTATTTTTAATATGAAAAAATCAACATTTTGAAAAATTTCCAGAAACTAGAGTTTTACGGGTATTCGGAGTTCGATCGGACTTTAAACTTTGCCTAGACTTCGCCTAAAACTCTAGCTTGGCTCTGATACCACTGTAGGGTTACTAGGCACTCTCACAAGGGTCTATAAGGCATCAACCATGCCCGATTAAAAATTTAGACGTGCCGAACAACCCTAACCAAGATCTTTAAACTAGAGATTAGGAGAAACAAAACATGTTAAACACTTTAACATCTAAGAGTTTGGGATTACAACCTTTGCAGTCCGGTCCTTCACTTCTAAAGCTCCGTGTTGAGGTCCCTTCGCTGCGATCATCATGTTCCCGGACTCTAGAGAGGCTCCACGAAGAGAAAGATGCAAGCTTGCTTCCGATCTTCGATAACAAAGATGATCCACCTTGAAGTTTCTTTAACACAAGCTCTCGCTCACTAATGAAGTGAACACCCTAATCTAAATGGCTAGGATAGATTAGGATGATGAAGTAGGATTTTAGCTCTCATTTGTTTTCTTAATCTCACTCATTTTCATCACTAAGCAAAAAGCTAGAAAGCTTTTTCAAGAAGGAAGAAGAAGAAGAAAAACCAAAACCTTTTGTGATGAATAATGAATAACTCATGTGTGTGCTTAGAAATGAAACCATGGTATATGTAACCCTTGTAGAGATTTAACCAAGGTTAAAAGGTTTGGTTGGGTTAAACAAATATCTATGCAAAATATCAACACAAATATCTTTGCACAAAACAAAACAAAACCTTCTAGAAGGTTCTAAAAAAGATTAACCCAAATCAAACCCTAACCATGTTTAATCTCCACTAAACATGTTGCATTAATAACCCTAACATGTTACAATATTATATATTACATATACAATATTTATTGTAACAAAATAAAATAATACAATTAACATATATCGCATATATATCAATGTATTACCCGAGTGAGAAAAAGAATCTTTTAGTGAGCTTATATCAGTTAATGTAATTTAATATATCAAATATATAATTATACATTAAATTATCGAATCAACACTTGATCCGATAATCCGGCCATTTCACAAATAACCGACTAATATAATCTATATCAGTTCATCGAATCAACACTTGATCCGATGACCCGGCTATATCACATATACCCGGCCGATATCTCATATCGCGAGAATCTTGTACGGTATCACATACACGTATTGTTCTCGGTCCCGCACATATCATATATGTGCTCCTACTCCGTTTTGCCTGAGTCAAGAAAGCTCTGTGTAGGACTCTAAAGAATCGTCAATACACCGGCAGTAGGTGATGATCATATCAAACACCCACAAGCTGTAAGCGGTCAGCTAAACGTAACAGCCACCCAGGTATTGAGCGATCAGAAGATCAACAAGCAAGCCTGTACATTTTCCTGCGAATCCAATCAGTAACACTCCCGTACAGTCCGGTATTTTCGTCTGATATGTCGCATATCTCGCCTAGGGGTGGTAAACGTCAGACCCCAGTAGCTTGATAAGTCGTGTCGATATGAGGTCTATAACAGTTCGAGAAACTACTGATAACACTTACCAGTAAATCTCAGCAATCCTGGCCAGGGATTTCCAGTTATAGCCAATCGAACACAGCGCAACATCAATTCCCTATACCGGGAGAGACGAATCCCCTCCTATCGCTCATTGCCTCCATGTGATTCGGGACTGTACCCAAAATCCACCTTTTTGCACGCCTTCTTGGACGTGGTATGATGGAAATCAAAGCAAAGTGGGAATCACACAAGACTCTATGACGATCTCGGGTCTACAGACTAACCTGTACCAGTGTCACCAGAGAACTGCCATCTAACGTGAGGTATAATACCATCTGGGAGTTCTCGTCGAGTCCGTCCAGTGTACCCAGTCTCTACTGAGCACCCATACACTATCCTTGATGTCAAACACCGATAGATATGGGATCATCCATCGCCCATCATATGGGTCAAGATGCGTATACGCTAGTCTACTCTGGTGTATTGATGCCCTGTCTCGATACACCCTCGACTAGGAACAGTTATAGGATGTACTCGTCGACTACCGTGGCCCCACTAGTATGATCTCATCATAGTCACAGTAGTTGAGTACATATCCTAAGGGCTTTATCAACATGTAGCATAGAGACTATCACAGTACATGTTAAGATAAAGAGCAACCAGATAGCGTACTATCATGTCGAGCAAGAAAGTCCTCCCTATATATGCCAAGCATCCATTACGATATACATCATATGTACCCTCTAAGGCATACATATAACTAACATTGAGAAGAAGGACAAAGAGGCTACGGAACAAGCAGCCAATATAAAACGAATGGCCCTTCTATTCCAAGATATGGTGAGCATGATGATCCACCCGGACCCTTCAGCTGAAGAACCTCCAATAATAATTGAAGATGATAGAGGAGAGACATCAAATCCTCTGCCGGCTTTGTCAATAGACAAGGAGGAGACAATCTCCAAAGCTGCCCTGGATGATTACATCGCTCAGCAGATACGAGTTCATCAGGCGAATGAAGCGGCTGGGCAAATTGTTAAAACGGGACGACCCTATCCAGGTTGGTACGACCGAATAAAATACCCGCCGGGATACACGATCCCCAAATTCCACGTTTATAAGGGGACAGGAAATCCCCATCGGCATGTCGCTCAATTCAGAGCCTTGTGCGGCAACACCGGAGGGGATGATAAGTTACTGCTTCGCCAATTCGTCGGCAGCTTGGCAGAGACTGCGTTTGAGTGGTATTCAGAGCTGCCCAACGACTCCGTCAAAACTTTTACAGAGATGGAATTACTGTTCACCCAACGTTTTGCGAGTGCTAGTGCACGTACCCCAATCACGGCATTGATCAATGCCAGAGTGATGCTTGGAGAAACATGGGTCCAGTATGCAATACGATGGCGGAATCTATGGTCGAAGTGCGAGCAGCGCATCGAAGAAGCGCCTGCGGTAGACATGTTCGTGGGTACTCTTAACCCTCAAGTGACCATATCCCAATTCATGATGTTCTTCAAGGCGACCACCTTTCAGGCCTTGATTGACAAGCTGGCTCAAATGGACCAGATGGGCCATAGGCCTTCCTCTTCAAAGACGGAGCCTTGGAATGAAAAGGGCAAAGGGAAAGCAACCTTGTCGCCAAGCTCGACAACAACCGAGTGGCCCGAGACGGGTTGTTCGCCAAAGCAACAAGCGGCAGTCCCTCGACGAGAAGTTGAGACGTCCTTACTCATTTCCCCAGGATAAAACAAGGAAACTGTTTGAACTGGCAGTGTGCAATGGGCTCATTACTCTACCGGAGTCGAGACGCCCACCGCAACCGAACGACGTCAACGATCCTAATTGCTGCCCCTACCACCAAGTATTGGGCCATCCGATCGAAGACTGCTACGTCTTCAAAAATTAGGTTGAAGACCAGTATCAACAAGGCAAGTTCGCGCTGTCCGAAAACTGGAAGGTAAATCCGCCACAACCACATGCTCCGAAAAATATGGACATGCCGGGGGCATCGTGCTCATTCATAAAGGAAGCTCCATGGGAAGTTGTTCTTTCGGAAAAAACTAAAAAGATGCTGAAAGATCTTCAAATATGTCCGGCGATCAGGTGGAAAAGTCCGCAAGAGCCGGAGATCATCGACGGGATGCTGAAACCACGCCCAACATCGGGAATTAATAGCAATGGGCAAAGCACCCAGGAACAACCATCACAGTCTTCAAAGAAAAAGAAGAAGACCAAAAAGCTCGTGCTGTCTAACAACAAGTGCACGGATCTGAAAAAGCATATTAATGCGCTGAAAGAATACAACCAGAGGGCGCGAACACCAGTCACGCTTCAAGAGTTCCTCAGTCACATCCTTAAGAATGAAGATAACGACAATGATGAGAGAGACGACTTGTCAGAAGAATCCGAAGATTATGTGGCAAGTTGCTACATGATCGCTCATTTGTCGTTAAGTAACAAAGCAGCTCACTCGGCGTTAGGAGATAACGTAGAGGAGCTGGGGGCAGGAGCAGTGCCAAAACCCTTGAATTATGTGACAAGGTCTATCAATGAGAAACCTACTTGTTCATAAAGCATCCAGCGAAACTTCGCCTCAAAGCTACAGCGGACCGAAACGTCCCTAAACTAATGATGGACCGCAATGTCCTAAAACTTGCAACCGACCGAGACGTGTATAAACTACTACGGACCGCAGCATCCCAAGGCTGATGTGGTAAAATAAAAAGGTATGTCCACAAGCAAAATGGGCACGGATGAAAACCCGAAAGGGCGCCGTGAGTAAAAACAGTAGGACTACCGGCGATATTTGTGAAAATCCAAAAGGGCGCAGACTTGTAAAAATAAAAAACAAAAAACAAAAAAATATGGTATGTCCACAAGCAAAATGGGCACGGAAGAAAACCCGAAAGGGCGCCGTGAGTAAAAACAGCAGGACTACCGGCTAGTTTTGTGAAAACCTGAAAGGGCGCAATCTCGTTAAAAGACACTTGTAAGGTCCTCTCGACCCTGTAAGGAGAAACCACCTGCGTGAGATCCTTACGAATCACAAAGGAGAAATACACTTAGGAATCCTCACGATTCTTAAGGAGAAACTACGCTTACGAGATTCTCACGACTCGTAAGGAGAATTCCCGTTTGAGACCCTCACGGCTTATATGGTTCAAAAGTCTTAAGCTACAGGGATCTGAACCTGTTCTTAAGCCATCACAACCTCCAATGCTGCCCTACAAGCGGTTCAATATTGACCCTTGTATACAATCCACAGGCACGAATGAGCATTTCCCTAACAGAGTCTTACCAGCGACCAGGGATATGCTCACACGGTGAACAAACACTTGTAGGTCCTCTCGACTTGCAAGGAGAAAACACTCTTGTAAGATCCTTACGACTTATAAGAGAACACATACTTAGGAATCCTCACGATTCCTAAGGAGAAAAAGCACCTACGAGATCCTCATGACTCGTAGGGAGAAACACCTTTATGAGACCCTTACGGCTCATGAAGTCAAAAGCCTTAGTCGATGGGATCCTAACCCTGTTTGCTAAGCCACCTTTGTTCGACATCGACAGAGGCAAATGATGATTCACTCCTGGCAATATCACAGTTGTAGCAATACTGATGCCTAAATCGGTATCAAATTTCAAGTCCTTTCATGGCAAATGATGATTCGCTCATGGCAATATTCCAGTCGCAGCGATGCTGATGCTAAGATTGGCATCAGATTCCAAGTTCCACACTCGCGATAAAAAAATCAGCGAGCCAAAAATGCATATGAAAAAGCCAAAATGATGGGGCAACTTGCAACGAAATCAGCTGTTTCCTGATTTAAAATCAGGAAAACCTACGGAGAAGGCGTCACGTGCTAGCACGTGACCAGCGGTCACGTGTTGACACGTGACATGTAAAAGCGGCGGCACAAGGCACATTCGTTCCCTGAGTAAATCAAGAAAAAAACTCCAGAAAAGGCATCACGTGTGCACATGTGACCAGTGGTTACGTGTTGGCACGTGATGACCAAGCAGCGGCAAAGAACAGAGCGCAGAAGGAAGGGAAGCCCATTCCAGGGGGGTCACGTGCGCATACGTGACCAACGGTCACGTGGCCACACGTGACCATCTTCAAGAGCCTTATTTTTATGACAGAATTAAATTCTGTGAAAAGATCTCTCAAATCTTTACAAAGGAGAACGATTATTTGAAACCGATTGGATTAAAGATTTAAAGGTGATTAAATATCACCTATCTATGGAAAAATCTTGAACTTGGAAAGATTTCCCCTTAAAATCTAACCGAAATAAAAAAGGGAAATCTCTGGATTTAAAATCCAATGGTGAATAATATTCACCTAATTATCCAAAGGATCAGATCTCTGAATGAATGCAAATCAAATCTCTCAATGAAAGATTCACTAAGACTAATTGATTCTGCTCCTTCTCCTATAAATAGGAGCCAACAGATATACAGAGGGATAGAGAGAGGGATATACAGAAGAAGAGAGATAGAAAAAGAGAAATATAGAGCCTTGAGACTTTGGAAGAATTGGATCTTCTGCAGAAGAAAATCTTAGGTAAGAAAGGGAAGGCCTCTAAAAGAGAATTTAATTCTCAAAAGAGTTCAACTCTTATATTAAAAGAAGAACATAGTTCTCTCTTTAGTAGAGCATCTGCAAAGTGCACATCTCCCCATGAATTGAGAATTTAATTCTCATTAGGTTGAGATCCTGCCATGCAGATCCAAAGCATAAAGAGGGAATGGAAATTTGAGAATTTAATTCTCATAGAATTATAGGAATTTAATTCCTGTGAGATAAAATTAGGATTTAACCTTATGTTATAGGAATTTATTTCCTTCAGAATGAACAGAATCAGGATTTAACCCTAGTTAAGAACTTAGTTCTGTCAAAATAACAGGAATTTAATTCCCTTAAGAAAGAAGAAATTAGGGTTTCACCCTATGACAGAATTTCATTCCTCAGAATATAAATTAGGGTTTAACCCTATTTAATAATAATTCTCTAAAAGAGAATGAGAATATAATTCCTCTAAAGCTTTTATTAGGGTTTAACCCTATGATAAAATTTAGTTCATCACATATAGGAGGAATTTAATTCCTACAGGAAAATCAGAGTTCAACTCTGTCAGAGAATATAATTCGTCAGAGAAAAATGGGGATTTAATGAAGAATTTAATCAGAAATTGCAAAGAGGCAGGGTCACGTGCTACTACGTGACCCCCGGAAAGATCCACAGAGAAGGGCTTTTGAGGTAATACCTCACATGACCCACGTGACCCTTGGCAGAAGCTTTAACGCACAAACACTTAAATTCCCATCATGTGACAGCATGTGATGCTCCAAAGTATTCAATATTCTCAGCAGAACAAATAAAGTGAGGGCGCCCTCACGTGGTACCACGTGACCCCTCTTGCCTTAGTGTTTAACACTAAATTGGAGCCTCTGAACCCAGTGTTTAACACTGTTTTGCCTCGGTGTTCAACATTAATTAAAGAGCTTTACTTGCGGTGTTTAACACTGAATTTTTGAGTGTTTAACACTAAACTAAATCTCTCTTAACAGAGTTTAATATTAACTTTCTCAGTGTTCAACACTGATTGATCTTTAGTGTTTAACACTAACTTTAGCCCCATTGGCTAAGTGTCTAGAGGCAAAGCCTCTCCTCTAATGGACCAACAGAGGGCCAATATCCTAAATATGATTGGACTTAGCCCAAGATGGCCATTAGTCCTCAATTCAAATTCAACTGAGCTAATGGGCTCATAATATAATTAATTGGTCTTGGTTCCAAATTGGTCCAAAGACTGTTTAATCTACCTTGGTTTAAGGGTACATCTCTTCACTCCTTTGATACCTGGCGTTGTAATTCCTCAACGTCTTCAAAGAGGTGACTATGAGGTCCTTAACCTTGACCTTGATGTCTTAAAACTAACGCCGGACTGTGGAGTCCTTAAATCCACGGACTATGAGGTCCTTAACCTTGACCGTGATGTCTTAAAACTAACATCGGACCGTGGAGTCCTTAAATCCACGGACTACGACGTCCTTAACCTTGACCGCAACGTCTTAAAACTAACACTGGACCGCAATGTCCTTAAACTACCTATTGACCGCAATGTCACTAAACTAAACAACAGGGCTCCCTTAATGGCTCTATTGTTGGATCTAAACGATCCCGTTAAGTCGATCTTATTCTAAAAACTAGACTAACGTGTCCTTAACAAACGTTTAAGTCGATCTTAGTCTCCAATGAGGCTAACGAATCCTTAAACCCAAACCCCCAAACCCAAATCTAAGATAATACGGATTTGGACTAGTCCACGCCCTACGGGCGACGACATAATTCAGTCTCCGTATACAATCCACCGGCAACTAAACACAAAATAAACACACAAGACACAAAGTGACCATCTGGAGAAGGAGAAAGTGGTTACCGCGATGCGGTAGCGTAATTAACTGCAGAGGCTTGCGCCTGCAGGGAAGAGCGTCCCCACAATCAAAAACTCCTCAAGCGAGGGGGGATCTGACGAAGTCTGCTACATCGGACGCATCCGTCTAAACCTTCGATACACGGTGCCGTAAATCAACTTGGCATTTTCGGAGAGGTAGACGGATAGCACCAATTAGCATCTTCCCCGAACCTCATGCAAGATGTCTCCGCCATCGCGTCGTCGTTCGGAGGGGAACAGATTCTGGCACGCCCGGTGGGACCTTTTCCTCTTTCCACTCCACACTTCGTGTGTCGTGTTCGCGAACCAAACACGGTTCGCTAATGGTTGCCCTTGGGTTTCAAGGTACTAAGATTCGGCGTCTTGCTTATTGCAGAAAGCAAAGAATCAATGGCTTCCGCTTGCGCGACATGCTCCAACTGCAATTGCAACCAATGCTCTGCCTCACCAGGAGGTATAGCCTACGGACCCCAAGCTGCTTCGCTATTCACAATGCCCATGGAACAGGTCACTCGAGCCACCACAGGGTTGTTTTTTGGGACCATGCTCCCGCCGACAAGCTTCACTGCTCCGGTGCTGACAGCGGAAGCTCCCAAGAAGTCGGTCTTCTCCAGACTAGGCCAGAGCTCCTGTGAAACAACGATGGGGCCTACAATCTCAAAGAAGGCTACTCCTAAGAAAATAACCAGTCCCGCTCCTGAAGTCGTCAAGGGGCTTCTCCTTCCAAAAAGTCGGTCTTTACAAGATTGACTGTTCCAGCTCCCGCTCCTGCTACCCGAAGGACATCAGTCTTTAACAGGCTGGCACCAACAGCGACCCCCCACCTACACAGGGGGCAGGATGAGGCTATCGCCATCACCGAGCCGATGCCATCAGCAAGACACGCTCGACGTCGTTACTGGCGCCGAGTGAGGAAGGCCAGAGGCAACTCCCCTTCTGGGCTAACTCCTCCAGCCCCGACGACAGAAGTTAAAGCTGCTGTTACAACTAAGAACAGCTTCGAGATGCTAAATAAGGTGCATAGGAATTCTCCTACCGCGGTGCTAAAGAAGTCTCCCCATCCGCTAAAAAGGGCTATAGAAGTAAAGCCAGAACAGCCCCAATCTCTTCAACGGCTGTCCTCCCGAATTTATAAAGTCTGGCGGCAGACCCGAGACTCGGCGATCGATCCAAATTTCTCCCGCCAGCACAAGAAGCTGAAAATCCAACAGGAAGTCAGTCACCAGGCTAAGCCACGAAAAGTAGTCTGGGTGCCCACCTCAACGGCCCCCTCAATTTCCACTGCTCATAAAAAGAGGAAGCCGGAGAAGACCCCCGGGCCTGCAATGAAAGCTAAAAGCGATGAGCCCAGACGTCCTAAGGCTGGGGGCAGGATGGTCCATACTGTATACATGACATCGGGGAAGGAAGACAGCCGTGCGTCTGCAGGTCATAGACCGCTTATACGGTCGGTGACCAAAGCTCAGGAGCAACAGCAAAAGCTCCAGGAAATGATGATCGCAATGGCCGCGCTTACTGGGCCGAAAGAAAGCCACGAGGCGTCCTCGGATCAGCAACAAGAACAGGAAACCGACGCTGAGTTCCTCCGGAGGATGTTGGAAAAGAAAGACAAAGAGGCTGCAGAACAAGCGACCAATATAAAGCAAATAGCCCACTTATTTCAAGACATGGTTGGGATGATGATTCAACAGGATCCTCCCGCGGAAGATCCTCCGATCGTCCCCGAAGATGATAGAGGAGAAACATCGAATCCACCACCGGCTCTTTCAACGGCCAAGGAGGAGACAATCTCCAAGGCTGACTTAGACGACTATATAGCCCAGCAGATCCGGGTTCATCATGCGACTGAAGCAGCTGGTCAAGTCGTAAAAACGGGGCGACCATATCCGAGCTGGTACGACCAAATCAAATATCCGCCGGGTTATACAATACCAAAATTCCACGTGTATAAGGGGACCGGCAATCCCCACCAACATGTTGCCCAGTTTAGAGCCTTTTGCGTAACACCGGCGGTGATGATAAACTGTTGCTTCGCCAGTTCGTGGGCAGCTTATCAGAAACAGCGTTCGAATGGTATTCGGAACTCCCGAACGATTCCGTCAAGACGTTCGCTGAAATGGAGTTGCTATTCACTCAGCGATTCGCAAGCGCCAGCGAACGCACTCCAATAACGGCGTTGATTAATTCCAGGGTGAAACCAGGCGAAACATGGGTCCAGTATGCTATACGCTGGCGAAATTTGTGGTCGAAATGCGAGCAACGCATTGAGGAAGCGCCCGCGGTGGGCATGTTCGTGGGTACCCTAGACCCTCATGCAACTATCTCCCAGTTTATAATGTTCTTTAAGCCTACCACATTCCAGGTTCTAATCGACAAGTTGGCCCAGATGGACCAGATGGGTCACAGGCCGCCTCCCCCGAAACCAGAACCTCGGAATGAAAAGGGTAAAGGGAAGGCAACCTTCGTTGCGAACACACAGCAACAACCCAGTGCCCCAAAGCTGGCGGATCAGCTGGAAGAAAGGCGGCGGTATTACAACGAGAAGATGAAGCGCCCCTACTCGTTCCTGCGGGATAAGACGAAACGGTTATTCGAGTTGGCAGTACGCAACAGACTTATAAACCTGCCAAATCCAAGACGACCGCCACAACCCATTGAGGTGAACAACCCCAACTATTGCCCCTACCATCAAACGGTAAGCCATCCGATTGAGGATTGCTTCGTTTTTAAAGGATGGATTGAAGATCAATACCTCCAGGGGAAGTTTGCACTATCCGAAAAATGGAAGGTGAACCCGCTACAGCCGCATACTCCTAAGAAAGCAGATACACCGGGGGCAACCTGTTCCTTTATTGAAGAAGCTCCATGGGAGGTCGTGCTGTCAACTAAAACCAAAAGAATGCTGAGAGACCTTCAGGCGTGCCCAGCGGTCGAATGGAAGGACCCGCTTGAACCTTAAATCATCGAAGGGATGTTGAAACCGTGCCCAACTACGAAGACTCGTGGTGATGGCCCGAATACTCACACCCAACCGTCAAAATCTTCGAAGAAAAAGAAGAAGGAATCCAGAAAGCCCGTGAAGCCTAGAGACAAGCGCACGGATTTACAGAAACAGATTGATGCGCTGGAGGAGTACAATCAAAAGGCGCGGATTCTCGTCACACTGCAAGAGTTCTTCAACCACGTCTTTCAGGAGGAAGATGATGGAGAAAGCTCATCAGATGAATCCGAGGGATATGTGGCAAGCTGTCATATGATCTCCCATTCGTTTACGGATGATGAAAGAACTCCTGGCACTGAGAAACTGGGGGCACAGCCTGAGCCAGAACTTGTATGGCCAACAGATGAAATGATCGACGCCTTTCTAGACGAGATTCGTTTGAAGAGTAAAGCCGATCAGGAGCGTGAGAGGGCCGCATTGGAAGGAGCCAAACACAAGCGACCAAACGAAAGAGTCGGAGCACTCCTGCCAGATCAAAAGATATCCGATGCGAATAAAAACGTGTTCAAGACGAGAAAAAGGTTTGCCAAAGCCATGTCAATGGGGATGAAGCTACCACCTTCGGAAGAGAACACGTTCGATGGGGCGGAGAGGCACCCTAATTATTGCTCATATCATCGGAAAATTTCGCACCCCACTGAGGAGTGCGACGCTTTTAAGATGTGGTGGCAAGGATATATTGCTCACCGATAACATTTTAAGTGCATGAAACGCAAGACTCGTCGAGAACGAAGAAACACGGCCGAAGAACATAAAATAACTGCCGGCAATTGTTACATGGTTAACGCCGGAAGGTCACAAGTTCTTACCTTTGGAAGCGACTATGATGAAGAAATGGCTCTGGGCCCTCTCTTTAAGGAATCCGTTTTAGGGAAAGAGGAAGAACCAGAGGCCTGCGAAAACATTCAGCTGCGCAATCGCACGCTCCCGGAAAAGAATCTCGGACCCGCGAATAGAAAAGATAAGGGAAAGGAGAAGGCCACTGAGGATATCACCTTAGATGATCATGTCACGAAGGAGTTGGCTGCCAAAGATCCTCCCAGGAAGGGTAAAATGGACTACAACATCCTAGCGCACCTAAGAAAGCTACCTTCTCAGCTCAGCATTCTCGACGCCCTCCTATTATCAAAAGAAGCGCGAGATTCATTAATCAAGGCGTTACAAGAACCCGAGCAATTCCAAGCCTTCCTTGCCGCGGAAAGGATGAAGGATGAACTGGAAGAAGTGCACACGGCCGACATCACTTTCGGTGACGAAGACCTTCTTCTCGGGACATGCTACCATAACCGTCCCCTGTACGTCTCCGGATACTGCCACGATATCAAGATTGGCAAAATCCTGGTTGATAATGGATCCTCCGTCAATCTCCTTAATGTTCGGGTGTTGAAGAAAATTTGCATGAGCGTGCAGCACCTCGCTCGTGACAAAATTACCATCTCCGGTTTCGACTCCCAGTCGTCACGGACTCTCGGATCCGTGATACTAACATTACGCTTTGGACTACTCGTCACAGACATCAAATTTCACGTCATTGACGCCAAGACCTGCTACAACGCCTTGCTCAGTCGTCCTTTGTTACATGAGTACAACATCATCCCTTCTACACAGCATCAGTGTATGAAGTACTATAAGGATGGCTTCGAATATACCGTAACAGGTGAGCTGAACCCATTTTCCGTGAAGGAAGTCCGCAAGTACGAAGATGCGAAGTACTTTTTTCCAGATTTCGAGGATACAGAAAGGTGTCGCAAGCCGGAGAACAAAGCCGCTGCCACCATCCCTATTTTCGGGAGCGATACTGAAGAAGGAGAAGAGATAGTTTACGCGGGTCCGTCCCGACGCAACAACCCGGGACCGTCCGCCCCCATATTGATCTTCGGAAGTGACTCGGAAGATGAGGTTAATGCCGTGTTCTCCAGTCGGCCGTCAATACAAGCATCCCCTGGCGACGATCAGAGTTTGCAAATCACCATGGTGCCGCGGAAACACTACAAGGATCTCGACGCACTTCAGGCTCACAATGTGCAGGACCTGCAGACGTTTTACGTCCCTCCCAGGCGAAAGGGTGAAAAGGTGATCCTATTCTACCAATCCACAGAAATGAGAGTGGAGAAAGAGATATGGCATGGCGTGGATGTTACACTTGACAGGCTCCAACCCATCCGTTTGCCCAGATACTACACAAATGGACTAAAGAGGCTATTGAAGCGCCAAGGGGTACCCTTAAAACAGACTGTTCGACAAGCTCGATTCTACAAGAGGATTTAGGATGTCCCTGGAACTCAGCGCAAATTGCCCAACGGGAGAATGGAAACGCTCGGCCTTGGATACGTGAGATCCGGTAAACGGGAGCGAATCCACGGTAGCTACGTCGTATATAACTTCGATGAGGAGGAAAACGCCCTGTCCAGCAATGCCAACCCCTCGTCAAAACTGGATCCTACGAGCGAAATGCTGAGTCCGTCATTTGAAGAACGAACGGGCAGGCTTATCAGGAAGGCGGGTCAAACGGCTTGGGAAAATCACAATCGCGAGATGACCATCTACGAGAAGGCCAGGACGCAATGTCTGTTTCAACAGGCTGCAAAAGACAAAGGTACTCCTCCCTGTCAACCCGTTGTACAAAAGGCCCAACGCAGAGGCAGAAGTAAGTCAAGAGGCGGAAAAAGAAGTCGACAACAGCGACGCAGGATTAGAGAGTCGTGTGATCGGGCATTGCGCGGTCTGGATTTTTCCCTCATGAAGAAGATGAGTCGAGCGTATTCCTTCCCTCGAGACAAGACGAAGAAGCTACTCGAGCTCGCTATAAAACATCAAATGATCACACTTCCGGAGTTTAAGCACCCTGAGCAAGTTAACAAGGTTTCTCATCCGGGATATTGCTCTTATCACCGAGCCATAGGACACCCTATCGAAGACTGCTTCACGTTCAAGAACTGGGTCGAAGACCAGTACCAGCAAGGCAGATTTGCTTTATCCAGCAGCTGGAGGGTAACGCCGCCACAAAAGCACGAACCCAAAGCCGCAAGAGCAGAGCCAGATCCACATCAGTCTTGGAAGCGGATTCGCACTTGTCACATGATTACAATATTAAAAGAAGAGCCCGAGAACATGGATGACCTTCCCTGGTGCTTTGAGAACAGCAATGATGAGGTGATCTCAGAATTTCCACCAGCTCCAAAAGAACTGGAAGATGGCATACATACGACTGCAGATAACCTCAAAAAGATTGAGTTGGGATCGGAAGACGATCCATGACCAACATTCGTTAGCGAGCTACTATCTGAGGAAAGGGTGGCGGCGTTAAGAGACGTGCTTCTACAGCTTAGAGATTGCTTCGCGTGGAACTATTCCGAGATGCTGGGATTAGATCCAGAGATTGCTGTGCATAAATTAGCAATATCCCCAGATATCAAGCCAGTCAAGCAGGCGCCGAGACGGATGCGGCTTGAGCTTGAAATGAGCATTAACGCCGAAGTCAAGAAACTAATCGATTCTGGGTTTATCCAGGAGGTACAGTATCCTGATTGGGTCGCCAACATCGTCCCGGTAATGAAGAAGAATGGGACAGTGCGCATATGTGTGGACTTCCGAGATCTCAATAAAGCCTGCCCGAAGGACGATTTCTCGGTACCGGTCACCGAGCTGATGATAGACAATATGTCCACTCATGAGGTCTTCTCCTTTATGGACCGTTCATCAGGGTACAATCAGATAAAAATGCATCCCGAAGACCAGAAGCACACCGCTTTTCGGACTCCTTTGGGTATATTCTGCTACAAAGTTATGCCCTTCGGTCTAAAGAACGCCGGTGCTACCTATCAAAGGTCCATGACAAAGATCTTCGATGATCCCATACATGAAATCGTCGAGTGCTATATCGATGACCTCGTAGTGAAGAGCAGGTTATACGAAGAGCATTTAGAGCATCTGAAGACCGTATTTCAACGCCCTCGGCAATATAATTTGAAGATGAATCCCCTCAAATGCGCGTTCGGAGTCTCCTTGGGTAAATTCCTGGGATTCATCATCCGACACCGAGGTATCGAAATAGATCCATCTAAGATCAAGGCGATCATTGAAATGCCACCCCCAAGGACTCTCAAACAGCTGCGGTCTCTCCAGGGGAAGCTTGCGTACATCCGGCGGTTTATCGCCAACCTGTCAGGCAAGTGCCGTCCTTACAGCCACCTGATGAAGAAGGGAACCCCGTTCGTCTGGGACCAGAAATGCCAGAGCGCGCTAGATGAGATCAAGCAGTACCTGCAGAACCCGCCGGTGTTAGCTGCTCCAGTCAAGGGAAAGCCTCTCATTCTTTATACAACCGCCCTACAAGGTTCTTTAGACGCATTATGGGCGCAAGAAAACGACCAAGGGAAGGAGAGAGCGCTCTACTACTTAAGTCGAGTTCTGCTGGGGGCAGAAACCAATTACTCCCCAATCGAAAAACATTGCCTGGCGCTAATCTTTGCGATAACAAAACTCCGGCACTATGCATTGGCACATGAAGTCCGTCTTATATCAAAGGTGGACCCCCTAAAATATCTAATGTCAAAGGCCATATTGACGGGGAGGCTCGCTAAATGGGCCTTACTCTTGATGGAGTTTTCAATAACCTATCAGCCTCTCAAGGCGGTGAAAGGCCAAGCCATCGCCGACTTCCTTGCTGAGCATCCAGTACCTGCCGGTTCACCTCTAAACTGCGATTTGCCGGACGAACATGCATTTGACGCGATCGACGGTGGTGATACCCGATGGGAACTTTATTTCGATGGAGCATCCTCCGTAAGGAAGCGCAAACAAAGTACCCCATTGATCAAATCAGGGGTAGGCCTCATCTTCATAACGCCACAAGGAGGGATAATGCGCTTTGCTTTCTCCTTAACGGAACCGAGGACAAACAATGAAGCCGAATACGAAGCTTTGATAGCAGGCCTCGAGATCGCCATTGACATGGGAATTGAAAACCTCCTAATATACGGGGATTCTCAACTGGTCGTTAGTCAAGTAAACGACGACTACCAAACGTGCAAACCGGAGTTGGTGAAATACGGTGAAAAGGTGCAACAACTGTTGACCCAAATTCCCTCCTATACTTTGGAGAGCATACCACTCGCGGAAAATAGCAAGGCAGACGCGTTAGCTAAGCTCGCTGAAGAGCTGGATGATGAGAACCTCGACGACGTCAGAATCGTGGTACAAAGCCGTCGAGTGCTCGCCCCAGCGGAAATATCTCCGGAATCATCCGAAGAAAAGGGTACGATTAAGCAGACGACTCTACAAATAAAAGACCATGAGAAGGCTGAGGACTGGAGGGAAGTCTTCATAGACTACTTTAAGTCCCACCGAATGCCCGAAGAAGCGTCCTCAAAACATCAGCTCATGAAACGAGCTCTATCTTTCGCTTTCGTCAATGATACTCTATACAAGAGGTCATTTGACTCTCTGTGGTTGAGATGCTTAGGACCTGACGAAGCAGAAAGAGTCGTTCAGGAAGTTCATGACGGAATCTGTGGTTCTCATCAAGCAGGCCCGAAGATGAAGTTAAAAATTAAACGGATGGGTTACTACTGGCCCACGATGATCCAGGACTGCCTCGAGTATGCGAAGCAATACCACTCATGCCAAATCCATGGGGATTTCATCCACCAGCATCCGAATCCACTACATCCAACGGTGGCTAGCTGGCCATTCGAAATGTGGGGAACTGACATAGTCGGCCCCATCGAACCGGCATCGTCCAGGGGACACCGTTTCATCCTGGCGACGACTGATTACTTCTCCAAATGGGCGGAAGCAGTACCGCTGAGGGAAGTGAGGACGGAGAATATCCTCCACTTTTTCAAGACGCACGTCATTTATCGGTTTGGAACTCCACGGCGGATTATCTCCGATAACGGGCCAGCCTACAGAAGCCATAAGATTAGCCGCTTCGTGCAACAACATAATATAGACTGGAGATACTCCTCAGTTTATAATCCACGAGCTAACGGTCTGGCCGAGGCCTTCAATAAGTCCTTGACAAAGATCATAAAAAAGACGGTGTCCCGAAATAAGAGGGACTAGCACGAGAGACTGCAGGAGGCTCTTTAGGCATATCGAACTACGTTCAAGACGGCCACGAACACGACGCCATACGCATTGGTATTCGGTACAGAAGCGGTGCTCCCCCTCGAGATAGAGCTACCTTCTCTACGAGTGGCAGTCCACCACGAGTTGACAGGCGAAGAAAATGCTCACCTTTGGCTTGAGGAGCTTGATGCCCTTGATGAAACACGGCTCGTAGCACAACAAAACTTGGAGGCTTATAAAGCAAAGATGACGCGCTCAAATGAAAGATTGACCCGATCGAGGACATTCCGCCAAGGCGAACTCGTGGTAGTGGTCAAGAGGCCTATGATCCCCAACCGTGCCAAGCGGGGAAAATTCGAGCCAAACTATGAAGGCCCGTACATCATAGACAAGGTCTATCAGGGTGGAGCCTATCTACTCATAGATATGCACGGTGAAAGGCCTTTCAGGCCGATAAACGGCTGCTTCCTAAAGAAATACTACACTTAATGAGCCACAGCCTAGGTTAACGATAGATGACGACGACTATGTCCGCTCGCTATCTTCCTAAGCTCAAGCTCTATAAGTAGTAGTTGTCCTTCTCCACGACGGACCGAAACGTCCTTAAACTAACGACGGACCGAAATGTCCTTAAACTAACGACGGACCGAAACGTCCTTAAACTAATGACGGACCGAAACGTCCTTAAAATTACTACCACAGCATTCTTAGGCTGATGAGATGAATAAAAAAAATAAAAAAAATAATAAAAAAAAGACGGTATGTCCATAAGCAAGAAGGGCACGGATGAAAACCCGAAAGGGCTCCGTGAGTAAAAACAGCAGGGCTACCGGCGAGTATTCGTGAAAACCCGAAAGGGCGCGACCTCATAAAAAAAGAATAAAATAAAAAGAATAAAAAAAAACGGTATGTCCATAAGCAAAAAGGGAACGGATGAAAACCCGAAAGGGCTCCGTGATTAAAAACAGCAGGGCAACCGACGAGTGTTTGTGAAAACCCGAAAGGGCGCAACCTCGTTAAAGGCACTTGCGGGGTCCTCACGACCCTGTAAGGAGAAACCACTCACGTGAGATCCTTACGACTCACAAAGGAGCAACACACTTAGAAGTTCTCACAATTCCTAAGGAGAAAATACACTTGCGAGATCCTCACGACTCGTAAGGAGAACTTTCTTATGGGACCCTCACGGCTCATAAGATTTGAAAGTCTTAAGTCACAGAGACCTAAACCTGTGCTTAAGCGAAATCCCCCATACCCTTCGACAATGCCCTACAAGCGGCTCATACTGACCCTTGTATACAATCCACGGGCAAGAATGGGCATTTCCCCAGCAAAGTCCCACCCGTGACTAGGGATACGTCCGTATGATGAGCAACCCTTATAAGTCCTCTCGACTTATAAGGAGAAAGCCCTCTTATAAGATCCTTACGACTTACAGAGGAACATACACTTAGGAATCCTCACGATTCCTAGGGAGAAAATACACCTATAAGATCCTCACGACTTGTAGGGAGAAATACCTTTGTGAGACCCTTACGGCTCATGAAGTCAAAAGCCTTAGTTGACAGGACCCTAACCCTGTTTGCTAAGCCACCTTTGTTCAACATCGACAGAGGCAAATGATGATTCGCTCCTGGCCATATCCCAGTTGTAGCGGTGCTGATGCCGAAATCGGTGTCCAATATCAGATTTACGGCGAAAAGCCAGCAAGCCACACATGCATACGAAATAGCCGAAATGATGGGGCAACTTGCAATAAAAACAGCAAGTAAAAATGTATGCATGAAAAATAGCCGAAATGATGGGGCAACTCGCAATAAAAAGCAGCGAGTAAAAATGAAATAAATAGCCGAAATGATTGGGCACCGCGAAAAATAGCCGAAATGATAGGGCAATCGCGACCTCCGCGATATAAAAGCTGAAATGATAGAGCATCGCGGAAAAAGAAATAAAATAAAAAAAAGGTTTTAATTTATGCCCTACAGGTGATGTTCCATCACACCCTGTATACAATCCAAGGGCATAAACAAAGGAGTGATCATACTTCCCCCCAGGTCTCATCAAAGAAAGAAGCTAAGTCTCGACGGGCCGCAAGCAACTTAGAGATCATCCCAACACCCGTTTCATAACAACGGACACAACTTCAGACAAAGCGGAGCAGCGGCAACCCCTAGCTCTATGGCTCGACAATATACATATCACCAACAGCCAAACCTCCCTTCCGTGAAATGCGGATACAATCAGCAAAATTCCTGGTTACGTGGAACGCGGATAACGTCACTCTTTGACCCCGTGGAAAACGTCCAGAACGGATCCCGGTCCTCGCAGAGCACGGCAGTGAACTCGTGTGAAGCATCCAGAGCGGAGCCTAGTCCTCGCCGAACACGGCAGTGAACCCGTGTGAAGCATCTAGTGCAAAATTCCTGATTACGTGGAACGTGGATAACATCACTCTTTGACCCCGTGGAAAACGTCCAGAGCGGAGCCTAGTCCTCGCCGAACACGGCAGTGAACCCGTATGAAGCATCTAGTGCAAAATTCCTGGTTACGTGGAACGCGGATAACGTCACTCTTTGACCCCATGGAAAACGTCCAGAGCGGATCCTGGTCCTCGCGGAGCACGGCAGCGAACCCGTGTGAAGCACCCAGAGCGGAGCCTAGTTCTCGCCGAACATGACAGTGAACCCGTGTGAAGCATCTAGTGCAAAATTCCTGGTTACGTGGAACGCGGATAACGTCACTCTTTGACCCCGTGGAAAACGTCCAGAGCGGATCCTGGTCCTCGCAGAGCACGGCAGTGAACCCGTGTGAAGCATCCAGAGCGGAGCCTAGTCCTCGCCGAACACGGCAGTGAACCCGTGTGAAGCATCTAGTGAAAAATTCCTGGTTACGTGGAACGCGGATAACGTCACTCTTTGACCTCGTGGAAAACGTCCAGAGCGGATCCTGGTCCTCGCAGAGCACGGCAGTAAACCCGTGTGAAGTATCCAGAGCGGAGCCTAGTCCTCGCCGAACACGGCAGTGAACCCGTGTGAAGCATCTAGTGCAAAATTCCTGGTCACGTAGAACGCGGATAATGTCACTCTTTGACCCCGCGGAAAACGCCCAGAGCGGAGCCTGGTCCTCGCCAAGTACGGCAGTGAACCCGTGTGAAGCATCCAGAGCAAACACCGGACTGTGGAGTCCTTAAAATCCACGAACTATGATGTCCTTAACCTCGACCGTAATGTCTTAAAACTAACAATCAACCACCCTGATTATGTATTGGTGCCACCTCGGTTTAGGGGTACATCTCTTCACTCCTTTGATACCTGGCGTTGTAATTCCTCAACGTCTTCAAAGAGGAGATGGGTCCCCGCAACCACACATCGGACTGTGGAGTCCTTAAATCCACGGACTATGATGTCCTTAACCTCGACCGTGATGTCTTAAAACTAAACATCAGACTGTGGAGTCTTTAAATCCATGGACTATGAGGTCTTTAACCTTGACCGCGACGTCTTTAAACTATGATATTTTGAGCAACCCTGACCCCGTGAAACACGGATAAGGGCGACCACATCCAGCACTTGCAGGTCCTCACGACCTGTAAGGAAGAAAACTCTCTTGTGAGATCTTTACGACTCTCAAGGGAAAACCCGCTTAAGAATCCTCACGATTCTTAAGAAGAACTTACGCCTATGGGATCCTCTCGACCTGTAAGGAGAAAAACTCTTTATGAGACCCTTATGGCTCATAAAGCGCAAAAGTCTTAGAAAGCAGATCTTAACCCTGAATCTTAAGCCATCGCTGACCTACGAGGAGATCAAGATAAACTTTCCGCAAAACACATTCAATGAAAAGAGATACACCGTTGAGAAGAAAAATGTAACTTTTATTTATAAACCAAAATGGATACAAAGTACAATTCATGAAAGAAACAAAAAGAAAATACTTTCATCCATGAGTATGTACAAAAAAGAAAGGAAAAGATACAAATGTTTCAAGCTGGTGGACGATTTAACAGCCTAGTCAGCTCATCCTTCTTTTGTTGGGCCACGGCCTCATGATTTAAAATCGCCAGGAGACGGGCCTCTGCCTGAGCCTGCTAGGCCTGATATGAAGCAAGCCGAACTTCAAGCTCTTTCTCGGTGGCCTTATGAGCCTCGACCCTCTCACGAGTGAACGTAGCAGCTTTATCAAGAGTCACCACCTCCCTGATAGACTCTTGAAGCACCCGCCAGAGTTCATACGCTTTGTTGGCCTTGGCAGTAAGACTCGCCTGAAGCTCGCTCAGCGCTTTAGAAGACAGCTCGCTCTCTGAGAATTTGCGACCGAGCCTCTTCTCGCATGATACCATATTTGCCGCGCACCGCTTTATCAGCCTCCGCAAGTCCGCCTTTGCAGCCATGGCCTCCGAGGAAAGGCGGGAACACTCTAGGGCGTGCAAGCAAGCCTCCACTTGCCGACAGAACTCCACCCAAACTCGCACCACCTCTTCACCGTGGTAGGTGGCAAGAAAAGGAAAAGAACCGTTAGCTTCGGCGGCAAATGCTTCAGCTGTAGTTGCGCTGCTAGCACGAAGCTCCTCAATTAAAGATGACAATGAGACAAGGCTCAATTGGACCAAGCGTTCTGAAGCTCGCAGAGCATAAGGACCGGGCGGCATGGAGATACGCGATTCCAATGCTATGGGGGCTGGCAAGGTTGTTCAGATTTGAAAAATGTCAGTAAAACTCTTAAGCAAAGGAACAAGTCAGACTATACCGAAATGTCACTCACCTACGGTCATGCAAGTAGGAGCTGGAGGTTCCCCTAGCCCTTTGAGGACCTCAACCTCGTCATCGACCTCCAAAACTGTAGAAAACATCAATGTCAATACGCAAAATAACAACGATGCTATGAGAAATGATGGACGACACCAACCTTGTCCGGATGAAAGGACGATGCGTTGGGGAGATATCGCCTGCGGAGCTGCCATCTTTAGCAGACGCCGAAAAGATTGCCGAGGAGACAGATCGGCAATAGAGGCCGCCAGCTCGCGTAATTCTGAGAGAACAAAAAATTTCAGACAACGGAAAGGTTGCTAATTTAAAATTCAGAAGGTTACCTTCAATACTCCTCCCATTCTGAGCCGGGAGGATTGCAGCTTCAACGGCATCCGCCGTGACGTCGGGCTCCAACAAAGGGAGGGTAGTCCCGACTACCTCTCTCTCACCCTCTGGGCCATCCCCAGGAAGAGTCATTGGGGCGGCAACCACCAAAGGAGCCTCCCCCAAAGGAGCAAGCGCTTCGTGATCAGGAACTGCCACTGGAGGCTCTATTGCAAGAGGAGCAGCCTCATCAGCCCCCTCCACATCGAGCAACACTTCATCGGGAATTTCGACAGGCTTTAGCTTCAACGAGCCCGTAGGGAGCTCCTCCAACGTCGAAGATTCTGCACAATTCACATAAGAATAAGGATACATATATACAGGCGTAAATAATCTAAAAAAAAACTACAAAAAAGAACAACAACGTACCGATGCGCAAAGAAGCCTTCAATATGGCTTCTTCAAGCCGCTGCTTCTTCTCAAGGAGGCGTGCTCGCCGGGGTTCAAGGGTAGACTCATGACCGCCGGTCCACAAAGAAAGTGCGTCCGCTGCGTCTTCTGAAGCAGCCTGCTTCAGGGCCCGTTCCCCCCATTCCTCCAAAGGACCGATAAACCGCCGCCGAATCCATGAGGGGTCTTCGTAAAAGATTACAGCGGGGTAGGGCTTCTTCGGAACCCTGGCGTTATGAGACGCGTCTTTGGAACGCCTTATAGCCTCAGCCAACTGTGCAGCTTCCTCAGCGGCCGAACCAGGGAAAAGTAGCCCAGTATCTGATTCCTGCAGGGCCAACGGTTCATCTTCAAGAATGGGCTCAGACTCTATTAAAGAGTCGAGCAAGTTAGCAGCAACCTTCTTTCGACGCTTGGACCCAGATCCGGTCGCCGAGGACGACCGCTTCTTTCCCCGTGGAGCCTTAGTACGGCGACGACCCACATCGCCCTCAACACCCTTAATAACCTCAGCCCTGCCACCCTCACTCGGCACCACAACTGGAGATGACATTGCCATCGTCGATGCCACGGAGAGTGGTGCTGCCTCGGGTGGTGGTACTATTACCGGAGCCCGTCTACCCCGCGATCAAGTACCCAGGGGCATACCAGCTATTGGAGTAAGATCTACTCCCGACTCTCCAGGAATAAGCGCAGCGCCGGTATCCCTCAGGGGAAAGCGGACCGGGGCACGGGGTCGCTGCGCAGCTCCCATGGCCGGAACCTGAATAGGGGCACCGTGGCCAAGAAGCACCCTTCTCTCCTCAATAATAATCGGGTTCACCTGATGGAGATTCCAGCCCGTGAACGCCCTACGCATCGGGGAATATAATCACCATCGGGGATCATGAACTGAGAACCGGTGTTCGGCCTCACAAAGTGGTGGGCGGCATCTCGGACGGCCTCGAGCGAAGGAACCGGCGCGACTATGAAAGCTTCAAACGGGACGCCCTGATCATAGCCAAACTGCCGGGCAAAGCGATGCGGATTGTACCGCATGAAGAGAGCCGCACTGTCCTGACGGAACACCAAGTAACCCGGTCTGATTGCGTATAAGTGTGCGGCTTCCCGAGGCTTCAAAGAGGGCGCGTTGTCTTTCGACCGGTCCCAAAGCGGCTGGGCTGAACCCGCGGAAGAAGATAACACCCGATCATTAAATACCAACCCGCCAGCAGCAGCGTAAGGAGAAATCAACGTCCGAATAGCCCCGAATTGAATCGGGTAAGCAGCAGATGCATCCACCAATCGCATAAGCCGCGGGAAGGTATAGGCGTCGTAGAATGCGGGCCTTTGATGCTGGCGAAAGCACCCAAGACGTGCATTTCGATCCAAGACGTAAAGTAATGAAGCGAAAAATTTACCACATCTACGCCGGGGGTGGAAGTGTTAGCTGCAGCACCCAACCCGTGGTAAAGATGCGCCAATGCCGGGATGCCAATGGCCAGCCGCGTTCCCTCAGCAATACAGTGAGCCGGATAAACGACCGAAACTCTCATAAAGCGGCGGTGCATAGGAATGACGAACCAGTTGAGCCAGACGCTGATAAACCCAACAAAGAACGTCTCCTCATCCATGTCGGGAGCTGCAATGGATTCGAAAGACGTCGGTGACATTATGGGGATGTAATATTGCGGTAGATCCGATTCATTAGTCGGCAGCTTCTTCGGACCAAACCCAAAGGGGTCTTTAATGTTTGCAAACTTCGGAGCTGACTTCGACAAGATGCCCTCGCGAAGGAAACAAGCAATGAAGCTCTTGAAAGTAACACCCTGCTCTTCATATTCGGTGAACAAACGATCAAAGATACCCAGCACCTTGATTAAGCTGGGACGCTTGTGGCGGACGGTGTTCTCAGCAGACAAGCCGTCAAGCGGTGCGGGCTCGGGTTCAAAGACGTATTCATCAGAGGGCAACAACTCCTCATAAAGCGCCCCTCGAATTGGCAGTCCCGAGATCTCATAGAACTCCCCCAAAGAGATCGAGACTTCCCTGTCCCCCAGAAGAAAAGTGTTGGTGGGGAGATTCCTTTGATTCAAGAACGCCTTAACCCACCAGACATGCGGGGACTGATAATGGAAGAGTGACGCATATATTGCCTGGTAAAGCCCGACCTTCTGCAGCCGCGCACGATGGGTAGCAAAGATATAGCGAGCCCAGAGGAGGTAGCCCGTAGGGTGTCGAGGAGTGAGTCCTATCTTATAAATTTGCCCCCATGGGTGGGCCTCACCCTGGAAAATGCGTCGTCCCAAGATATCTATAGCGGGGATTGGATGGTTGGGGATACCGGTCGTCGAAGGCTCGAGCCGTCCCGTCGGGGTCCAATTTGGCATCTCCACAGCGAAAACTGTCCTCGGAGGATCTATCGGCAAAAATGGGAAAGTGGGCTCTGTCGGCACTTCACAGAGGAAACTCCGGCGACCCCGGATAATATGGCTGTACCAAGTTTCCCATAGAAGTAAGTTGGTGCAGTTCGGGTCATGAGCCCGGATCATCGCCATCGCTTCCTCATCAGATGGTGACTGAGGAAAAGCAGCCTCCGAGCGAGTGAAGGGAAAGCACGAAACAGAAGCCATCGCACCTGAAACAAAGTAAAGGAAAACTGTTAAAAGTGGAGCCAGCAATATGTATATATATGTGTATATATATACATATATATATGTATCCACACACACATATGAGCATAGATATATGAATACAGTTAAAGAAAGCGACAGAGGACTTGTTTGGTAGGACCATTAGTTATAAAACATGGGGGTCCCACGAAATCAAGATGACGGCCGGTTGATGATGAGACACAGCAATTATAATGAGACAAGGGGGATATTCTGATTAAATAAACAGTGGACATTAAATGACCCTACACATTCTCCTAATAAAAATCCACCTTGGACTCTGCAACAAATCACACAGGATCAAGAGAATTAAATTCCCAGACAAGACATCATTGCAAGCATCTTCTCCGTTAAGTACAGAAGGACAACCTAAGGCAAGGAAATCCTAAGAAGCCTCCAAGTGAAGAAACTGAGTTCTTCATAGGAATTAAATTCCTTATTAAGAGAAGAGAATTAAATTCTCAGAAACATTTTCTTCAAACGGAATTAAATTCCTTAAAAAGAGGCAACGGATCTCATCATCTCCCTAAAAGCATCAAGTGAATCCTAGGAGATCCATTGTTCGAAGATTAAATGGTTCTCTATTTTTGTTGATAAATTCGAAAAAAAATGGGTTCATATTAAAAGAGGTAAAACCCCTAATGTGGATTTAAAATCCAGAGAGTTCTTTTAAAATGAAGGTGCTTCGACCGTTCAACATCATTACCTGAGGAAAAAGGATCCTTCAACAGAGTTAAACTCTGGAAAATGTTTGAGACAGAGGACTATGCTCTGGAAATGAAAATTAAATTCTCAAGGGAAAAAGTTCTCAAAGGAAGAAGATGAGCAAAGTGAAGGCTCTTCTGAAAAGGACATGGGCATTTATAGGATGTGATGGAAACGCTTCATCTCCCTGATTCCCTAGATGGATCCAACGGTCACAAAAGTGACAGCGTTGCACTCACGTGCTGACACGTAAGAACAACGCTGTGGGGGCATTTGTTTCCTGATTTAAAATCAGGAAAACCTACGGAGAAGGCATCACGTGCTAGCACGTGACCAGCGGTCACGTGTTGACACGTGACATGTAAAAGCGGCGGCACAAGGCACATTCGTTCCCTGAGTAAATCAAGAAAAAAGCTCCAGAAATGGCATCACGTGTGCATACGTGACCAGTGGTCACGTGTTGGCACGTGATGACCAAGCAGCGGCAAAGAACAGAGCGCAGAAGGAAGGGAAGCCCATTCCAGGGGGGTCACGTGCCTACACGTGACCAGGGGTCACGTGCGTACACGTGACCAACGGACACGTGGCCACACGTGACCAGCTTCAAGAGCCTTATTTTTATGACAGAAATAAATTCTGTGAAAAGATCTCTCAAATCTTTCCAAAGGAGAACGATTATTTGGAACCGATTGGATTAAAGATTTAAAGGTGATTAAATATCACCTATCTATGGAAAAATCTTGAACTTGGAAAGATTTCCCCTTAAAATCTAACCAAAATAACAAAGGGAAATCTCTGGATTTAAAATCCAATGGTGAATAAAATTCACCTAATAATCCAAAGGATCAGATCTCTGAATGAATGCAAATCAAATCTCTCAATGAAAGATTCACTAAGACTAATTGATTCTGCTCCTTCTCCTATAAATAGGAGCCAACAGATATACAGAGGGATAGAGAAAGGGATATACAGAAGAAGAGAGATAGAAAAAAAGAAATATAGAGCCTTGAGACTTTGGAAGAATTGGATCTTTTGCAGAAGAAAATCTTAGGTAAGAAAGGGAAGGCCTCTAAAAGAGAATTTAATTCTCAAAAGAGTTCAACTCTTATATTAAAAGAAGAACATAGTTCTCTCTTTAGTAGAGGATCTGCAAAGTGCACATCTCCCCATGAATTGAGAATTTAATTCTTATTGGGTTGAGATCCTGCCATGCAGATCCAAAGCATAGAGAGGGAATGGAAATTTGAGAATTTAATTCTCACAGAATTATAGGAATTTAATTCCTGTGAGATAAAATTAGGATTTAACCCTATGTTATAGGAATTTAATTCCTTCAGAATGAACAGAATCAGGGTTTAACCCTAGTTAAGAACTTAGTTCTGTCAAAATAA
This sequence comes from Agapanthus africanus, assembly GCA_030015575.1. NCBI lineage: Eukaryota > Viridiplantae > Streptophyta > Magnoliopsida > Asparagales > Amaryllidaceae > Agapanthus > Agapanthus africanus. The sequence continues at coordinate 105,264,491 of CM057338.1, read as the reverse complement.
CAGGAATTTAATTCCCTTAAGAAAGAAGAAATCAGGGTTTCACCCTATGACAGAATCTCATTCCTCAGAATATAAATTAGGGTTTAACCCTATTTAAGAATAATTCTCTAAAAGAGAATGGGAATATAATTCCTCTAAAGCTTTTATTAGGGTTTAACCCTATGATAAAATTCAGTTCTTCACATATAGGAGGAATTTAATTCCTACAGGAAAATCAGAGTTCAACTCTGTCAGAGAATATAATTCTTCAGAGGAAAATGGGGATTTAATGAAGAATTTAATCAGAAATTGCAAAGAGGCAGGGTCACGTGCTACCACGTGACCCCCGGAAAGATCCACAGAGAAGGGCTTTTGAGGCAATGCCTCACGTGACCCACGTGACCCTTGGCAGAAGCTTTAACGCACAAACACTTAAATGCCCATCACGTGACAACACGTGATGCTCCAAAGTATTCAATATTCTCAGCAAAACAAATAAAGGGAGGGCGCCCTCACGTGCTACCACGTGACCCCTCTTGCCTTAGTGTTTAACACTAAATTGGAGCCTCTGAACCCAGTGTTTAACACTGTTTTGCCTCGGTGTTCAACATTAATTAAAGAGCTTTACTTGCGGTATTTAACACTGAATTTTTGAGTGTTTAACACTAAACTAAATCTCTATTAACAGAGTTTAATATTAACTTTCTCAGTGTTCAACACTGATTGATCTTTAGTGTTTAACACTAACTTTAGCCCCATTGGCTAAGTGTCTAGAGGTAAAGCCTCTCCTCTAATGGACCAACAGAGGGCCAATATCCTAAATATGATTAGACTTAGCCCAAGATGGCCATCAGTCCTCAATTCAAATTCAACTGAGCCAATGGGCTCATAATATAATTAATTGGTCTTGGTTCCAAATTGGGCCAAAGACTGTTTAATCTACCTTGGTTTAAGGGTACATCTCTTCACTCCTTTGATACCGGCGTTGTAATTCCTCAACGTCTTCAAAGAGGTGACGGGTCCCGATGACCACATATTGATACGGACTGTGGGGTCCTTAAACTCATGGACTATGAGGTCTTTAACCTTGACCGTGATGTCTTAAAACTAACGCCGGACTGTGGAGTCCTTAAATCCATGGACTATGAGGTCCTTAACCTTGACCGTGATGTCTTAAAACTAACATCGGACCGTGGAGTCCTTAAATCCACGGACTACGACGTCTTTAACCTTGACCGCAACGTCTTAAAAATAACACTGGACCGCAATGTCCTTAAACTACCTATTGACCGGAACGTCACTAAACTAAACAACATGGCTCCCTTAATGGCTCTATTGTTGGATCTAAACGATCCTGTTAAGTCGATCTTAGTCTAAAAACTAGGTTAACGCGTCCTTAACAAACGTTTAAGTCGATCTTAGTCTCCAATGAGGCTAACGAATCCTTAAACCCAAACCCCCAAACCCAAATCTAATATAATACGGATTTGGACTAGTCCACGCCCTACGGGCGACGACATAATTCAGTCTCCGTAAACAATCCGCGGGCAAATAAACACAAAATAAACACACACGACACAAAGTGACCATCTGGAGAAGGAGAAAGTGGTTACCGCGATGCGGTAGCGTAATTAACTGCAGGGGCTTGCTCCTGCAGGGAAGAGCGTCCCCACAATCAAAAACCCCTCAAGCGAGGGGGAATCTGACGAAGTGTGCTACATCGGACGCATCCGTCTAAACCTTCGATACACGGTGCCATAAATCAACTTGGCATTTTCAGAGAGGTAGACGGATAGCACCAATTAGCATCTGCCCCGAACCTCAGGCAAGACGTCTCCGCCGTCGCGCCGTCTTTCGGAGGGGAACATCAGCAAGTAAAAATGTATGCCTATAAAAACAGCCGAAATGATTGGGCAACTCGCAATAAAAAGCAGCGAGTAATTAAAACAAATAGCCGAAATGATTGGGCACCGTGAAAAATAGCCGAAATGATTGGGCAATCGCGACTTGCGCGATACAAAAAGCTGAAATGATAGAGCATCGCGGAAAGAAAACAAAAAATATACATATGAAATGAAACTTTTGCCCTACATGTGAGATCATATCGATCCCTGTATACAATCCAGAGGCACAAACAAGAAGGGAACCATATCATCCCAGCAGGGTTCGTCGAAACGAAGCCAAATCTTAATGGTTCATAGACAACCTAGAGACAATCTCGATATTCGTCGCAATATTGCAGACACAATGTCAACAAACGAAGTGAAGGAAGATCCCTAGCTTCTGGGTCTCGACGTCAACATCGACAACTTCGAGATCAACATCGGTGTTCTTCCTCCCTCCAATCGGATGCAGACGCAACATCAACAAACGGAGCCATGGCAAAGTCCCCTAGTTCCAAATCTCGACGGTTCACAGACAGCCTAGAGATCACCAATGGCGTTCCTCCTCATTCCAGCAAGATTTATATGCAAAAATCAAACTCGGAGCCATGGCAAAGTCCCTAGTTCCAAGTCTCGATGGCTACATCTACAGCCTGGAGACCCACGACAGCATTCCTCCTCATCCAGCAGGATTTAGATGCGACAATCAATCTCGGAGCCACGGCAAAGTCCCTAGTTCCAAATCTCGACGGCCATATCTACATCCTGGAGACCAACAACGGCTTCCTCGTCATTCCAGCAGGATTTATACAGGAAAATCAATCTCGGAGCCACGGCAAAGTCCCGAGTTCCAAGTCTCGATGGCCACATCTACAGCCTGGAGACCCACGACAACGTTCCTCCTCATTCCAGCAGGATTCGGACGCGACATCACCAATCGGAGCCATGGCAAATTCCCTAGTTCTAAGTCTCGACGGCCACATCTACAGCCTGGAGACCAACAACGTGTTAGTTATATGTATGCCCTAAAGGCCATTACTGTACATTAGATGTATATTGTAGTCGATGCTGGGACATATATAGGTAGGACTTTCTTGCTCGACATGATAGTACGCTATCTGGTTGCTCTTTATCTTAACGTGTATACCTTCTGTCTCTCTGATTACATGTTGATAAAGCCCTTAGGATGTATACTCGACTTCCAGGACTATGATGCAGATCATACTAGTGGGGCCTGGGTAGTCAATGAGTACATCCTTCATTGTTCCTAATCGTGGGAATATCGAGACGGGGCATCGATATTCCAGAGTAGACTAGCGTATATCTTCTCGACCCATGTGATGGGCGATGGATGATCCCATATCCATTGGTGTTTGACATCGGAGATGGTATGCGGGTGCTCAGTGCAGACTGGGTACACTGAACGGACTCGCCGAGAACTCCCAGATGGTATTATACCTCACGTCAGATGGTAGTTCTCTGGTGACACTGGTACAACTTAGTCTGTTGACCCGAGATCGTCATAGTGTCTTGTGTGTCTCCCACTGTGCTTTGATTTCCACCCTAACACGGCTCTACTGAGTCGTGCAAACAGGTGGTTTTTGGGTACAGTCCCGATTCACATGGAGGCAATGAGCGATAGGAGGGGATTCGTCTCTCCCGGTATTGGGGGTTGATGTTGCGCAATGCACGACTGGCCATAACAGGAAATCCCTGGCCAGGGTTGCAGTGATATACTGGTAAGAGTTATCAGTAGTTTCATAATAGTTATGGACCCTACGTCGGCATGACTTATCGAGCTATTGGGGTCTGACGTTTACCACCCCTAGACGAGATATGCGACATATCAGACGAACAGACCGGACTGTACGGTAAGTGTTACTGGTTGGATTCACAGGAGTGTGAGCGGGCTTGCTCGTCGATCTTCTGATCGCTCAATACCCGGGTGGCCTTTACGTTTAGCAGACCGCTTGCGGCTTGTGGGTGTTTGATATGATCATCATCTGCTGCCGGCGTATTGACGAGTCTTTATAGTCCTACACAGAGGTTTCCTGGCTCAAGCGAAACGAAATAGGAGCACATATAGGATATGTGCGGGACCGAGAATAATGCGTGTATGTGATACCGTATTTCATTCTCGCGATGTATGTGTTGAATGGTTGTATGAGATATAACCTGGTTATCGAATCAAGGATTGATTCGATAAGCCGATACATTGGATACTAGCCGGTTATATGCGACATGACCAGATCGTTAAATCAAGTGTTGATTTAATGATTTAATGTAGAATTATATATTTGATATATTACTTTGCATCAACTAGTATTGGTTCACTTTAAATGGATTTTCTCACTTGAATTGTGCAAGTTGTATATGTGATATACATTTGTGCACATGATTGTATCATGTTTGATGATACATGTTTACTTGGTTAAGTGTAAAGAATTAAACCATGATTAAGTTTATGATTAGGGTTTTCTTTTTTCTTACTTATTTATTTATTTATTTATTTTTGGAAAAGATGAGAAAAGAATGGTTGCTATTTTTGTTTTTAGTTGAAGTTTCATGAAGCATTGACTAAGTCACCATTCTTGTCTCATGCTTAACCCTAACCATCCAAGTTAACCATGGTCCATTCTCTACAATTAACCAAGGGTTAATATATGATAAGTATTGATTTATTTATCCAATTATAAAAAACTTATCATAACTTTTTCTTCTTCTTCTTCTTCATCTTCAAGATGAAGAACCTTGCTCCATCAATGGCAACTCTTGAAAATGAGTGAGAAATCCAATTCTAAAGTGAACCCACTTCCTATTTCTTCATCCTCTACCTCTTGCCAAGTAGTAGGGTGTGTTTTCTTCACAAGTTTCATGACTTGGTGAAGTGGGAGCTTGATCTAGTGATGTTTCGACGTAGATCATCTTCGGCACGAAGCCGACGACCTTGCCCGCCCATTTCTCCGATGAAGCCGACGCTAGAGCCCGGATTTTGATTTGGACAGCGGAGAGGACTTCATCACGGAGCCGTGGAGGTGGAGGACCGGATCTACAAAGGTTGTATTTCCGTTCTTTTAGTTTAGTTGTAAACTAGTTGCTTTGGTCGCCTAGATATCTAGCCAACGATCCGTATTAGGGTTTCTCGACACCCGTAAATTTTGAAATTGGCATGGTTGATGCCTTGTGAGACATCTTGGGAGTGCCTAGGAATCCTACAGTGGTATGAGAGCCTAGCTAGAGTCTTAGGCGAAGTCTAGACGACGTTTGAAACCCGATCGAACATCGAAACCCTAATACAATATGCTCTCTGGACTTTTTTCAATTTTTGGGATTTTTCCAGATTAAAAATATGCAGAAAATTCAGCAGGGAATTGTAAGAATTACTGTGAAGCCCGTACCCATGATTCCTTCATTGCGCGGCGGAACCGCGGCACAAGCATGGCTTGTGCGGCGGTTCCGCGGCCAAATTGTCACATCATCCAACAATTTTTGCACAGTAATTCATGTTTTCAGGTGCTGGATTTTCTGGGAATTTTTAATATTTATTCAAGAGTTGAATTTTCTGGGGTTGTTTTGGGGATTCGTTTATTCGATCGGATTGTCAAACTCTGTCTATGTGTCTTTCCGGATAATTTTTTGAATATGTTAAAAAGTTCGACCGGATATAAATACCCACCTTTTCCCCTGTCGGGAAATTTCCAAGTGTTGGATTTTTCCGTGGTTTAAAGACGTTCTAAGTAGTGCAAGTAACGCGATGGTCCCTCTAGAAGACAACAAACCTTAACTCGATTATGTGACCGTCTTGAACTGCCCTTTGAACCTTAGGGTTTGGGGCAGTACGGCGTACCACATGTGAGGCGTTGGCTTGACCCTTCTACGGCTGGACCGTTGGTACTGAGGCACGAACTGAATGTTGTTAGACTTATTTCATGTGTTGAGCTGTATCGGGAAAACTTGGGTGTTCGATTGTTCGATCGGAAAGTTTAACATTTTCTATTTATCTGGAATGGGATACAATAATTGGAATTCACAATAAGTTATGAGATAACTGAATGAATATTATAAACATAGCAGTTTAGTCTCACTTGATCGGTTGCCACGGAATTTTGATGTGATCAAAAGTCCGTTGCAATCACGTAGCGTACGCGGATACTCGCCGGGTAAACTTAATAGACAGCCTCACTCCATAGCCCCGACCAAGTGACTGTAGGAGAACCCCGTCGCCGAAAGCATCCGTTCGGGTGCTCGCGGTAGCGGTGTTCCGCCTTGGTGCACTTCGTCGACGGCATCGGGGGGTGCGACCGTCTACTGAAGTTTGCGACGAGCATTCGATCAGGCTGTCGGGAATCCTGTTGAATTGCCCGACTTGGTATTGAAAAGAGTTTTCGATTTTGAGACTAAAATGTGGGGTTTATAATTGTTAGGCATGCGATGTCTAAAGAATTCATATGGTCAGGCATGTGATGTCTGAGGTGGTTGCGGATTCCAACTGTTGTAGTTTTACACTTTCTTTTCTGTGACCGTAAGTGTAATATGTGATATCGCCGGTTTCGTTGCTATATGTCAACGACAATTGGGATGCGCATATTTATTTACGTTGATGACATGTGATGTTATGTGATGCTGGATATGTTATATTGGATCGTCGTGTTTGAATAGCCGGGGGTTTTTATGTGAGATGAGTGTTTTTTATTTTCATTCATGTAAAAGCTTGTATGTAATATTCTTTTATTGGGACACTTCCAGGTTGCGGAAGATTTCACCCTTTGTATATTATTTACTTTTCCGCACTAGGATAGACCCAAGGAGGGGAGCACAAGTAACCGGGTTCTGGAGTCCAGTGGGAGACCAACTCGAGGAGTCGAGTCCGGGTCTCCTAACTCTAGAATTGGTAGGGTTGCTTGCCACTCTTGTAGGGGTCTAGGGGTGTGGGTTTGGCTATTCATCACGACCGTAGAATCCGTGTTTTATACTGGCTCGTATTGAAAACACGGACGTCCTAGTATATCCAATATTTCATATGATTCTTCTGCTGCGATATCTGTGATGTGATCATGTGATGTTATATGATAGATACTGTATATAGTAAATATGATATATTATATAGGCGTTACTTATGTTTTACACCCATGCTAGCCCTGCCCCGCTCTGCCGTTAGTTACCTAACCTAACGGTGAACGAGGGGACATCGAGGCGAATGCGGATGGCATAAGTGTACGTCGTAATTATCTGTGATGTTTAGGTGGGCTTAAATGATGGGATATTCATTAATGAGATTAATGAAAGAAAATAAACCTAATTGATGTTGTGGAATCGAATTTCAAAATAAAAACAGGTAGCTACAGTTCTTGCTTTGCATCGCGGTGTTCATTGTAGAACATCCTGCACCTTATTCGATGGGGAAAGGACCGAGATCCCTTCACCGGGAGTGACTCCTTTAGCAATAACTGGCAGATGCTACACACTCGGTTTGTCTTTTGATCGCTTCTATAGTTTCTGCTTTGCACAGTGATATATATGATATATCCCGCACCTCATTCGACGAGGAAAGGGCCGACGATCCCTTCACCGGGAGTGACCCCTTTAGCAAAACTAGAAAAGCCTAAAAAACATTCCATTTAAAAACCATTTGATTCCGCAACGAGATCAAGTTCAAAGCGTTAAAGGTTTTCATAAAAACCATTCGCAACCCTCCGTCATTTTAGGAAGTAGAGTACTTAGTATTCGTGCTGTGTTTGTTGACCATAGTCAAGGCACAGTGTACGGTAGCTAAGTGATGTCTTCTTACACCGCATATGATACGATTAGTTAGGACAGTCGCATGACTTTGTTGACCTTAGTTAAGGGTCATGTGGGTGGGTCTAATTAATCACGAAATGACGGGTAGAACTTGACTAGTACTTATGATTTGTTGACCATAGTTAAGGTCATAGGTGCTAGGGGTAAAAATCTTTATCGGGAGTTTCAAGTGTTGAAATTTGTAATGAGATTGCATACCTTCTATGTGATAGTTGGATCCCGATACCCACTGCGAGTAATTGTTACTCCTGGGAGAGTTTTGCACTTTGCAATTAGCCAATCAAGTAGGTGTCTAGAAAGGTGTCAACGGGGTTACGCCTCTGGGAAAACGAGGTTTACTGTAATTAGGTCCGTGCGAAAGCACGGGAAACCTCCCTCAAAGTACCGACACTGGCCTGGCTGAAAGATTGGCGAACTTGTAGAGTGTAATTAATCCCGGCTAGTTTTTCCTTTTAAGGTTTGAAGGAAGATTTGATAAAAACAGTGGGAGCCATCCTGATTAGATAAAATATATAACCAGTCTGATCTTGCTAGAGCGCACGCAGAGTGTTTTCTTCTCTCTCTCTCCTGGTAGCGACCATATCACGCCTTAATCAAGATAATAAAATGGATGTATTGACCGAACCCGCTTGTTATACTGAGCTGGAGAACGTTGGTCCCGCTCCAACTTATAATTGTTATAAGACAGAGCAGGAAATTGGGGATTACCAGAATTCCCGTGCCGCCCAAACGAAGAGAGTGCATGCTGATGCATCATCTTCGGGTGTGTTCATTACAAAGAACTGTTTCTCAGTATCCTCCGCATCCTGGGTATATGATACCGGATCTGGATCCCAGATATGTAATCTGTTACATAGGGCTACAAAAAGGTAGAAAACTGAGAACGGGTGATAAGTTTCATAAGGCAGAAAACGGGGCAAGTGTTGCAGCCAAGTCTGTTGGTCACTGTCACCCTGTATTACCAATACATTGATTCTGAACAAATGCTATTAGATACCAAACCTGATATACAAAATCATATCAGTCTCTTTATTAGTAAAGAAATGATAAAATTTTGTATTGATGGATAATGTTTTGAACATTTCCTATATTAAAAGTTGATCGGTTCAGACACGTTATCTAAAAGCATTGACGTTCTAAATCAAACTACAGTTCTTAGTATTCAGAACACACACAAGAGGAAGAGTTCAGAAATGAACGAATTCTTCTTGAGGTTTTGTAGACTAGGTCATATCAATGCGATCCGACTAGCTGAAGTTACATTTAGATGCATATTTAAATCAGTTTGAATTTACATCTTGTGAAACTTGCCAGTCATGTCACAAAGATATAATGACACCAGCTCTGTTTACTGGAAACAAAGAAAGAGTTAGTAAACTCTTGGGACTGATACATAATGATATATGTAAGGTCTCCTGTCTACACATGCTAAGACTGGTTCTTCATACTTCATTATATTCTCTGATAATCTCTCAAGATTCAGTCATATATTCCTGTTGAAATATAAGTCCGAACCTTTTGAGGTATTCACAGAATATAACTAGGAAGTAGAGAACCAAAATACGGGTATAAGTATTATGTCCTATGATGAGATCAGGGAGGAGAATACTTGTGCATGGAATCCTTGGATTATTCTAAAGGAAAATGAGATTCTCTCTCAGTATTACTCCTCTGAATACACCACAGCACAACGGTGTATCGGGGCGGAGCAATCACACAATATTAGATATCGTGTGCTCTATGATGAGTATTACTGAGTTACCGATTTCCTTTTGGATGTTATGCGCTTGAGAAGCTGCATACCTATTGAATTAGGTTCGAATCAAATCAGTGCCTACCACTCCATATAAGATATGGTGTGGGAATATCCTATCTCTTAAGTGAGTTAAGATTTAGGATTGTCCGGCCTATGTCACTAGCAAAATCCGGACAAGATCGAAGCAAGGTCAGTTCTGTAGAACTGGAAAGGTTCCAGCTATACAAAACTGCAGCTGATGATTTGACAGAACCAAGGGATTCAATAGTTCCCGATGAACCTCAGCCTCTCCGCCGATCTGGTAGGGTTCCTCATCCGCCTGAGAGATACCTCGGTTTCTCGATGACAGTGGGAGCAAGGAATACATCATGAGATGATGACCCAACCAGTTTCAAGCAGGCCATCGAGAGTAGGGACTCTGTAAGAATGGCTGGATGCTTAGCAATCTGAGATGGAATCCATGTACACCAGCAAAGTATGGACTTTAGTTGCTATATCTGAAGGGTTAAATCCCCATCAGGAGCGAGTATATCTTGAGAAGATTACTTGGTGTACATGGAAAAGTTGAGAATTTCAAAGCTAGACTTGTTAAAGGTTTTCGTCATCAACCAGGCACGGATAATGATGAAACCTTTTCCAGGGACTATGTTTAAATCCATCCAGATCCTACTTGCCACGGCTACATACCATGACTACGATATCTGGTGGTTGGGTGCCATGACTACTTTTCTAAATATTGATTTAGAAGAGAACGTCTATAAGAACACAGCCAGAGGGCCTCGTAGACAGTGGGAGCAGCGGAAACGTGTGCAAGATGCTTTATAGGATAAAGCAGGTATCGCGGAGTTGGAACATCTATTTTGATGGATTAGTCAAAGAAGTTGACATCATCAAAATGGTAGATGAACCTTGTATAAACAAAAAGGTAGTAGGGAGTATGGTGACGATCCTCGTAGAGTACGTGGATGACATACTCTTGTTAGGGAAGGAGTTTCCTATGCTACGCTCGATCAATCTCCACTTATCACAATGATTTTCCATATAGGATCAAAATGATACCTACTAAATCCTAAGCTTTGGATCTATGAGATAGATCTAATTGGATGTTAGGATACTCACTAGTTGTAGTGAAATGGTATCAATCGATCCTGGGGAGAATCACTGGAAGGGTTCCAGAGTGATAAAGACGACTGAATGTCAGTCACAGGCATTGTCTTTACCCTCAGTAAAGGGACGGTATGTTGGAAGAGTTCCAAGCTAGATACCGTGGCAAACTAGACGATAAAGGCTGGTAACATCGCTATTAAAGATACTGCCAAAGAGGCAGTTTGGGTGTATATTGGTTCATAGGATGAACTAGGTTCCTACCATTGTGTGACAATGGAACTGTGGCTTTGGCCCTGGAACCCTGGTCCTATCAGTGACCCAGACATATTCCGAGGCAGCATCACCTGATCATAGAGATAGTTGATCTCCAGGGTGATCGAGGTTAGGAGAGTAGACTCAGAGGACAACACGGCGGATCCACTCACGAAGGCCTTTTTCCCAAAGAGAGACTTTTAGGGGATGGTTGAGTATTAGATACTACAACCACTGCTACAGATGGCCCTAGTGCAAGTGGGAGATTGTTAGTTATATGTATGCCCTAGAGGCCATTACTGTACATTGGATGTATATTGTAGTGGATGCTGGGACATATATAGGTAGGACTTTCTTGCTCGACATGATAGTACGCTATCTGGTTGCTCTTTATCTTAACGTGTATACCTTCTGTCTCTCTGATTACATGTTGATAAAGCCCTTAGGATGTGTACTCGACTTCCAGGACTATGATGCAGATCATACTAGTGGGGCCTGGGTAGTCAATGAGTACATCCTTCATTGTTCCTAATCGTGGGAATATCGAGACGGGGCATCGATATTCCAGAGTAGACTAGCGTATATCTTCTCGACCCATGTGATGGGCGATGGATGATCCCATATCTATTGGTGTTTGACATCGGAGATGGTATGCGGGTGCTCAGTGCAGACTGGGTACACTTAACGGACTCGCCGAGAACTCCCAGATGGTATTATACCTCACGTCAGATGGCAGTTCTCTGGTGACACTGGTACAGCTTAGTCTGTTGACCCGAGATCGTTATAGAGTCTTGTGTGTCTCCCACTGTGCTTTGATTTCCACCCTACCACGGCTCTACTGAGTCGTGCAAACAGATGGTTTTTGGGTACAGTCCCGATTCACATGGAGGCAATGAGCGATAGGAGGGGATTCGTCTCTCCCGGTATTGGGGGTTGATGTTGCGCAATGCACGACTGGCCATAACAGGAAATCCCTGGCCAGGGTTGTAGTGATATACTGGTAAGAGTTATCAGTAGTTTCACGATAGTTATGGACCCTACGTCGGCATGACTTATCGAGCTATTGGGGTCTGACGTTTACCACCCCTAGGCGAGATATGCGACATATCAGACGAACAGACCGGACTGTACGGTAAGTGTTACTGGTTGGATTCACAGGAGTGTGAGCGGGCTTGCTCGTCGATCTTCTGATCGCTCAATACCCGGGTGGCCGTTACGTTTAGCAGACCGCTTGCGGCTTGTGGGTGTTTGATATGATCATCATCTGCTGCCGGCGTATTGACGAGTCTTTAGAGTCCTACACAGAGGTTTCCTGGCTCAAGCGAAACGAAATAGGAGCACATATGGGATATGTGCGGGACCGAGAATAATGCGTGTATGTGATACCGTATTTCATTCTCGCGATGTATGTGTCAAATGTTTGTATGAGATATAACCTGGTTATCGAATCAAGGATTGATTCGATAAGCCGATACATTGGATACTAGCCGGTTATATGCGACATGACCAGATCGTTAAATCAAGTGTTGATTTAATGATTTAATGTAGAATTATATATTTGATATATTACTTTGCATCAACTAGTATTGGTTCACTTTAAATGGATTTTCTCACTTGAATTGTGCAAGTTGTATATGTGATATACATTTGTGCACATGATTGTATCATGTTTGATGATACATGTTTACTTGGTTAAGTGTAAAGAATTAAACCATGGTTAAGTTTATGATTAGGGTTTTCTTTTTTCTTACTTACTTATTTATTTATTTATTTATGGAAAAGATGAGAAAAGAATGGTTGCTATTTTTGTTTTTAGTTGAAGTTTCATGAAGCATTGACTAAGTCACCATTCTTGTCTCATGCTTAACCCTAACCATCCAAGTTAACCATGGTCCATTCTCTACAATTAACCAAGGGTTAATATATGATAAGTATTGATTTATTTATCCAATTATAAAAAACTTATCATAACTTTTTCTTCTTCTTCTTCTTCATCTTCAAGATGAAGAACCTTGCTCCATCAATGGCAACTCTTGAAAATGAGTGAGAAATCCAATTCTAAAGTGAACCCACTTCCTATTTCTTCATCCTCTACCTCTTGCCAAGTAGTAGGGTGTGTTTTCTTCACAAGTTTCATGACTTGGTGAAGTGGGAGCTTGATCTAGTGATGCTTCGACGTAGATCATCTTTGGCACGAAGCCGACGACCTTGCCCGCCCATTTCTCCGATGAAGCCGACGCTAGAGCCCGGATTTTGATTTGGACAGTAGAGAGGACTTCATCATGGAGCCGTGGAGGTGTAGGACCGGATCTATAAAGGTTGTATTTCCGTTCTTTTAGTTTAGTTGTAAACTAGTTGCTTTGGTCGCCTAGATATCTAGCCAACGATCCGTATTAGGGTTTCTCGACACCCGTAAATTTTGAAATTGGCATGGTTGATGCCTTGTGAGACCTCTTGGGAGTGCCTAGGAACCCTACACAATGGCGTTCCTCCTCATTGCAGCAGGATTCGGACGCAATGTTAACAAAGTGGAGCCATGGCAAAGTCCCTAGTTCCAAGACTCTACGGTCCACAGACAACCTAGAGTCAACCAATGACCTCTGTTCATATCAGATTTTTGCATTTTCATACCGCCCAATTTTTATCACATTGCATATCCGTAGATACTCTTGAGCCGTGTTTGCTAGTCAATTGCAGGATACAGGTTCTCGGTTCCAAAACGATGAAATTCATGGAAAACACGAAAAAATCCGGGTTCTTGCCGACCACAGATAAAACACGGTCTCCGTCCCTCATCCGTATGTTGCCAGATACAAGTAGGAAGACAAAATATCAAATCTATGCACAAGGCTCAATGGTGGCACAAGATCCAAGAGATCTACGCGGAGCTCGAGACAATCATGACAAAATCTTGACAAAAAGTCCACTTTTCCCTCAACAGAAATTCTGGAAAATTCGTGAAGAAATTATGAGAAAACACATATACCAGATTGAAGCTCACAGAAAACCAGGGTCTTACAAAAAAGCCCTAGACCTAATTCCTCTATACGGCCGCGGAAGCGCGGCTAAAGGGGGGTATTGGCCGCGCTTCCGCGGCCGTTCTGGCGCCAGAAAGTTAGGGTTTTCAGGGGGTGTTTGGTAATTTCATATGGACCAGTATTTTTGCCCTAGTTTCTCATTTCCCAGCTTATAAATACCCCAGAATTCTGTGAAGGAAAGGGGTCCATAATCTTGTATTTTTCTTTGCTAGGTTTTAGTACATGTTCTTCTTCCTCTTCTCACCTCTTCTCCATTAAACTTGTAAGTGAGCTTTTGAGTGAAGAGTGATGAATAAAGAAGACCATTTTTATTATCATGCTTGTCTCTTTCTTTACTTGTTATAATTGGTGTAATTTTAATTGTTAAGTAGTTGTTGTTATTTCCTTGTTGTTTGTTTCTTCTCTCTTTTTCTTTATCCTTTCATACGACAATGATACTTACGCTTGATCCTCGCCAAGGTGAGGTCGCAAACAGTTAGTCGTATTCTTCTAATCTCTTTCTTTCTATCTTCCTCTTTTGTGTTGTTTTATTTTTCCGTATTATGAAGTGTGAGTAGTTCTATACTTGTTAGGGTAGGATAAGGGAAGTTTGAGAGAAGGAAATCTCTCTCACTCTTTCCTTGCCCAACAACTTAAATCAACTCCCGTTAACCCAATCACAATCCGCTCCTTACGGCACCCTATCCTACATGATAGCGGTGATTCCGTAGTGAGACCGGTTGTGGTTGAATTAACCGGAGGTTATGGATAAGAGCCAAGAACGGACGGACAAGCACCAAAAGGAAGGACTATGCGTTGGAAAGCCTAGCTTATACTCGCAAGTTCCTTCCTAGTCGTGCTAATCCCCGTTGTTGCCGATTACCGTAACACCGATATTAAGTAGGGCAACGAAAGATGTGGAGACTCCTAACTCAAACTAACCTAATCCTAACCCTAACAAGCTCTTTTTAAATATCAACTCAACACTTAGATAACTACAAACAAAATCTGAACAACCGGACTTAACTCGTCGAAAAACACATAGAAAAAGATTCCCATCTCCCTGCGGACGACCCGTACTCAACCGGCTAGCTACGTGCGAAACCGTCTTGATTGCGGTATTTAGAACTAAACTTGACACGCACATATCCTAACAATCAAATGGCGCCGTTGCCGGGGAGACGGTAGTCTATTTCTAAGTGAAATTTCGGGTTAATTTGTGAATATAACAACAACCAAAAACCAAAAAAAAAAATATACTTTGTAAAAATCATCTTGTTATTCTTGATTAGTTTTTGTGCAAGTGTGCAGGAAATACGAAGCTCAAGATCGACGCCTAAGACGTTGGAAATACGGAGTTCGAGTACAGTGCCAAAGACGTGGGAAGATAGACCCACAGTTCGCGGCTACACCGCGACGGACAAAAACGAAGCATCCGGTCTACTGTAGAAATCTGGAGCAGATACAGTGAGCATATTAGAATTCCACACATCCAGACAAGTAGAGGAGATCAAACAGAGCCCACACCAGAAAAATTAATCACCAATATCTCATTTCCGCCGCGGAACCGCGGCATTAGGGACTTTTTGCCGCCCTTCCGCGGCCACTTGGTGGGGTCAGTGCGCCATTTTTCTCTGGTGAGTCTCTCTGCCTCTCTCCACTCCTCTAAGCTCCACTGAATTGTGTTTTCTGCAGCCTTCTTTGCGCAAATTCTTCTCCCCCTTCCAATAAACTGTTCTTGTGCAGGATTCTTTGCGCCGCAAATAAAAAATTGTTTGCTGTTGATATTGTTACTGTTTTGCATTCTTTAATACGGACTTAAGGGGCTTGAAACCAATCCAGATTGGGTGGGGATTTCATCACCCTTCCCAGGACCCCGGAAATCACTAAAGCATATGCATTGTCCATTGTAATTAAAAAATACTAGACTTCAGCCCTAAGGACTTCGCGCTCATTAGGAGAAGATAAACTTTGTTTAGAACCTCGCTTAACCGTATATTGTTTACGGGGTGTCTAGGAAAGTGTTAAAGGCGCAACCGCCGAAAGAGAAAGGGTTATTTAATTAAGGAACTTCGTGAAAGCGTTGGACAACCTCCCCTTATCTCTGCACTTACCTGGCCTCGTGATCAGTGTATTTTTAAGCTTGTTTCTCGACACTGTTTAACTTCGACAATCAAGTTCAGGAGCAGGTCTAGTAGACCTAGGTTACCCTAGATCTAGGTGTGATTGTGCATATCTTGTTTGTGATTGCTTAAGCCGTATTCCCGTACATACTTCTGTAAATCTTTTTCTAAAAAAAAAAAAAAGAGAAAAAAATCAAAAACTTTTACAAAAACTTGCCCTTTTGTCGCCAAATCCATTTTCACCCAACACCCATCGCCTTTCTTCATTGACGTTTTCTTACCCTCACCTTCTCCGCTTTGACTATACTAAACTCGTTTAGTGTATGTCCGCTTGGACTCGGGACACTAGCGCCCGTCTAGTCCGCGTTACGTTAGTCGCGACCGACTACGCGATCGACTCCGAAGTCGATACTCCGTCCACTCCTCTTTCTCCCCTTCCTTTGCCGGCCAACTCCGACGTTGACCGGAATTCTGTTCATACATCTTCACCTTCACCTTCACCTTCACCAACCTCTTCTTCCGCAATGTCGGGATTTATTCCAAACATCTCGTTGACCACCCCTGGATTGGCTCCACCTCCTATGGAGACCAATCTCCCACCACCTCCGCCTGTTGTAGCGCCGCAGCGAATTGCGCTCCAGGATCGTTTCTACCCTACCCGTTCTGCACTTCCAACCTGCCTTTCTCTTCCTCCGGCCAATGGGGACAACTTTGAAATTAAGCCCCATTTCATCAACATGCTTCCACGTTTTCATGGGCTTGAATCTGAAGATGCCTATATCTTCATTAACAAATTTCAAAACGTCTGTGCCATGATGAAAACAACCCAGCTGTCGGACGATGCTATACGTCTACGGGTCATTCCGTTCACTTTATGCGATCTCGCAGAAAAATGGCTGTATAGCACCGCTTCCCACTCAATCACCAGCTGGGACGAGTTTGTTAAAGCGTTTCTGAAAAAATTCTACCCAAATCATAAGACCGCAAGAATTCGAAATGAGATCAACCAATTCTCCCAGCTTCCTTCTGAACCCTTTTGGAAGTGCTTTGACCGATACAAAGACCTTCTTGTTCAGTGTCCTCACCACGGTATAGAGAAATGGCAACTCTGCCAAACCTTATACGAGGGACTGAACCCAGCAACGAAGCAGTTGCTGGAAACCATCTGTCAGGGCCACTTCCTATCCAAATCTGACGAGGAAGCGTGGCAGTTCTTTGACGATCTTGCGGAGCAAACGCTACAGTGGGAGAGCACCAGACCGACTCCTTCTTCTTCTTCTCCCTCCACTTCTACCGGTCAGTCTAGGGTAGGAATTCACCAGCTTGATGTCTCTATTGCGATGAGAGCTGAAATGGCTGCTATCACAAAAAAGCTTGAAGCAATAGAGAGCAAATTTTCTTCTCCTACTCCTGCCCCTGTTCTCCCCCTTCGTACCATCTGCGCTTGTTGTTCCGATCCGTCCCACTTGACTGAAGAGTGTCCTTACAATCCACCCTCGCAAGGACAGGATCAGGTTAATGCATTCCAGCAAAGACCGAGGAATGATCCATACTCTTCCACCTTCAATCCCGGTTGGAGGAACCACCCCAATTTCGCCTGGAATCAGAATCAGAATCAATTCCAGGGCAACAATTTCCAAAGGGCTCCTCCACCGCAACAACAAGCGCAACAACAAACTCAGTATCAGCAGCCCTTCCAACCCCAGCCTTACCAAAACCAGACGAACAACTTTGCACCGAACAATTCCTTTCCACCAAACAACTTTGTTCCGTCGAACAATGATAAGGTTTCCTCGCTCGAGCGAAGTCTGGATGCGTTTGTTAAACAATCGACTCAATCCACCGCCAACATCCAGTCTTCAATCCAATCTTTAGTGCAACACACCGCCGCACACGGGCAGAGCATCAAGACCATCGAGGCCCAGATTGCACAGCTGAACGCGGCCTTGAGCGAGCGAGAGAAGGGGAAGCTCCCGTCCCAGCCACTTCCAAATCCCGGCCACCCACATAATGCACATGTTGCTCTTGAACAACAAAACCATAATGTGAGTGCCGTGACCACACTGAGATCAGGGAGGGTGCTGCAAAACAACATTGGCAAGCAAATCAACGATGACACCCCGGCCGCTTCTTCTTCTTCTTCTCCTGCTTCTTCTTCTTCGTCTTCCGAGCCTATTCTCCTTTCTTCACAAGGCTCTCCTTCCTCTTCTTCTCTAAACGGACCCGCTTCTCACTCCATGAAAACACCTATTCTGGGATCCGTTCCAACTCCAAAATCTCCTCCTCCAGCATTAGACTCAACCAATTTTCAAAATGTTCCATTTCCAAACCGGTTGAGATCTAACAAACAAAATCCACAAATGGAGAAGATTTTGGAGTTATTCAAGCAAGTTAACATTAACATTCCTCTTTTAGATGCTGTCCAACAAGTCCCTTCTTACGCGAAAATCTTAAAGGACTTGTGCACGAAAAAGAGGAAGTCTCAGGTACCCAAGAAAGTTTTCTTGGCTAGTGCTGTGAGTGATGCCCTTACCCAATCTTTACCACAAAAACGGAAGGACCCTGGCTGTCCTACTATTTCAATTACTATTGGGGATAAGAACATCAACCGCGCACTATTAGATCTTGGTGCCAGTGTTAACTTGCTTCCGTATTCAGTATACGAGCAATTAGGCGTCGGAGAGCTGAAACCCACACACTGCACTCTCCAGATGGCCGACCGATCGATCACCCATCCTAGGGGTGAGCTAGAGGATGTGTTAATCAAAGTCGGGGATTTCATATTCCCCGTCGACTTCATTGTCTTAGATACACAGCCTGTAGCTAACCCCCGGAATCAAATTCCGGTGATACTCGGTCGCCCATTTCTCGCAACCTCAAATGCTGTGATCAATTGTCGCAATGGTTCAATGAACCTCTCTTTTGGAAATATGACAATTGAACTCAACATTTTTAGGTTGGGGAATCAGCCCGCCGAACCTAATGCTCATATACTGGATGTTTGCTCGATCCAGGAGATCACCCCCGAAGAGTGTGAATTCGAGGAGTTTTTGTTTGAATACGATAATCTTGACGCCACTAGTGCGTGTCTCTTCGAACCTGCTGCTGTTTCTGCGCCCGATAACGACTACGAGTGTTTCACGTTCACGAACGATCTTAGCCGCGCACAACCCGAGTTTGAATCTTTCGACTTTTCGGATGAGTTACCTGAACCATCCGACTCGGTTGCCTACACTCGTTTTGAACCTTTGCTGGAGTCCTTTGAGTTCGAGACCTTTGCACCAGTCTTGCCTTCCATCATTTCACCTCCAACGCTCGAACTCAAGCCGTTGCCGTCTCACCTTAAGTATGCTTACTTAGGTGAGAACGAGACCCTTCCTGTCATCATCTCGGCTTCTCTAGCTCCCGAGCAAGAGAAAGCCCTTCTCGCGGTCTTGCACAGCAACAGGCAAGCTTTTGGCTGGTCCATGGCGGACATCAAGGGGATTAGTCCCCTCATCGTTGAGCATCACATCCATCTGATGGATGATGCCAAACCAGCCCGGGATCCACAAAGACGTCTTAATCCAGTCATGAAGGAGGCTGTGAAGAAGGAGATCGTCAAATGTCTAGATAGTGGTATCATTTACCCTATCTCTGATAGCCAGTGGGTTAGCCCCATTCACGTTGTCCCCAAGAAGTCGGGCATCACGGTCATAACCAACGAAGCGAATGAGTTAATCCCTACTCGCACCCAAACCGGGTGGCGAGTTTGCATTGATTACAGAAAACTCAACGCCGCAACGCGGAAAGACCACTTTCCGCTACCTTTTATTGACCAGATGCTCGAACGATTGGCCGGACATGAGTACTATTGCTTTCTAGATGGCTACTCTGGCTATAATCAAATTCCCATCGCCGAAAAAGACCAGGACAAGACCACTTTCACTTGTCCTTTCGGCACGTTTGCATATCGACGCATGCCCTTTGGGTTATGCAATGCGCCCGCTACCTTCCAGCGGTGTATGATGGGGATTTTCTCAGACATGGTGGAGAAATTTCTGGAGATTTTCATGGATGACTTCTCCATTTTCGGCGACTCCTTTGACGAGTGTTTGCTGCATCTTGACGCTGTCCTTACACGATGTAAGGACAAGAATCTCACTTTGAACTGGGAGAAATGCCACTTCATGGTGCGCGAAGGTATTGTCTTAGGACATATCATCTCGCAAAATGGCATAGAGGTTGACAAAGCAAAGATTGAGGTCATTTCCAATCTGCCTCCTCCCCGATGCGTCAGAGATATCCGAGCCTTCCTTGGCCACGCCGGTTTTTATAGACGGTTTATCAAGGACTTTAGCAAGATTGCTAGGCCCTTGACTCTTCTCCTGGCCAAGGACACGCCATTCGACTTCAGCTCAAGCTGTGCGGCTGCTTTCGAGTCACTGAAACTCTCACTCACTTCTGCTCCCGTTCTCTCTTCTCCTGACTGGACGCACCCATTCGAGATTATGTGCGATGCATCCGACTTTGCCATCGGTGCTGTCCTTGGACAGCACATCAACAAGATGCCGCATGTAATCTATTACGCAAGCCGAACCCTGAACGACGCACAACTCAATTATACAACAACTGAGAAGGAATTCTTAGCTGTTGTATTTGCCTTAGAAAAGTTCAGGCCCTACCTCATCGGCTCTCCAGTCATTGTCTACACTGACCACTCAGCTCTGCGCCATCTTTTTGCGAAGAAAGATGCCAAATCTCGGTTAATCCGTTGGATCCTCTTGCTTCAAGAGTTTGACCTTGTCATTAAGGACAAACGAGGATGTGAAAACGTGGTTGCCGACCATCTCTCGCGACTTCCTTCTTCGCCTTCGCTTCCAATTCCGATAAACGACGTTTTCCCGGATGAACAACTCTTGACAGTATCTTGCGAACCCTGGTTCGCAGATATTGTGAACTATTTGGCCACGGGATTGCTACCGACCGAATGGTCGAGTCAGGACAGACTTCGCTTCTTATCCCAAGTAAAACATTTTTACTGGGACGAACCCTACTTGTTCAAGTACTGTCCCGACCAGATTATTCGTCGATGTGTCCCTGATGAGGAATTCAAGAGTGTGCTGTCATTTTGCCACGACCAAGCATGTGGCGGGCATTTTGGGCCCAGAAAGACAGCTGAGAAGATCTTGCAATGTGGTTTCTACTGGCCACAACTTTTCAAAGACGCTCACGACTATTGCAAGACTTGCTCCCGGTGCCAACACATGGGCCGGATATCCCGGAGGAATGAGATGCCGCTCCAACCGATCTTGGTTGTGGAGATTTTCGATGTTTGGGGGATAGACTTCATGGGGCCGTTTCCCAGCTCTTTTGGGAACTTGTACATTCTTCTAGCTGTTGATTACATCTCTAAATGGGTCGAGGCTGTGCCCAGCCGAACTAACGACAACAAGGTTATCGTTAGGTTCCTTAAAGAAAACATTTTCTCACGGTTTGGGCACCCCCGAGCGATCATTAGCGACAATGGAAGTCATTTCTGCAATAGGACTTTCGAGGCCTTGATGCGGAAATACTCCATTAATCATAAGCTTTCTACGCCCTACCACCCCCAAACCTGCGGGCAGGCCGAAGTTTCAAATCGGCAGATCAAGCAGATACTGGAGAAAACGGTTTCCAAGAACCGTAAGGATTGGTCTTTGAAACTCACTGATGCCCTTTGGGCATTTAGAACCGCTTATAAGACCGACCTTGGCATGTCTCCCTATCGGCTTGTGTACGGAAAAGCCTGCCACCTTCCTGTCGAAATCGAGCATCGCGCGTTTTGGGCGATAAAGGAGCTGAATCTGTCTCTGGAGGACGCGGGCAGCCATCGGAAGCTGCAGCTGAACGAACTGAGCGAGCTTAGGGATGAAGCTTACGACAACGCGGTTGTCGTTAAGAATCGAACGAAGGTGTTTCATGATAAACACCTTTTGCGCAAAACCTTCGTACCTGGTCAGCAGGTACTTCTTTACGACACCCGACTTCACTTCCATCCTGGAAAGCTCCGATCTCGCTGGAAAGGGCCGTATTTTGTGCGGAATGTGTATCCGCAGGGCGCTGTGGATTTGGAGAATCCAAAGGACGGTTCTATTTTCAAAGTGAACGGGCACCGATGCAAACCGTACCTTAGCGCCGAACCAACAGAGGAGCTCCTGTTCTTACAGGAGCCGGTTTACCTTGCTTGATCTTCCTCTGCCTACCTCCAAACTTCGGTTATCCAGCCAAGAACAGTGGACACTGTTCCAAATAAGTTTGGGGGTATGTACAAACCATTTTGTTTATATTTGTGTATATTCTTTTTCTTTTCTTTAAAACCAAAAACAAATAAAAATTTGTGTATCACTAACCAACAATTTTGAACCTTCCAACTGCTCTCTTCATGCTATGACAGTGAGGACACTGTCCAGTTTAAATTTGGGGGTACGCTCGGTACGCATTTCTTACCTTCGCATTCATATGTATATTTTGCATCTGCATATTAAATCCATAAAAACCATAAAAATTTGAAAATTTTCCAAAAATATAAAAACTTTTTTGTCAAGTTAGCTTGTGGAAGAACTCTGATTCAACATTCGACGGTTTTTGTTTGAAAAAATAGGAATAACTAGATCTTATGTTTGGATTTTGAAAACCTGAAAGATAACTCTCCTTTGAAGTTAACTATAGCTGATATACGTCTTTACATCACACTACACGTGTCGTAAGATTTTGGGAATTAGATGACAAGTCTTTCATGTTTGAACTTTTAAACAGATAAATGATTTTCTGAGGATCAAATAGGTTTGTTCTGAAATAAGTAATGTCAAGAATAGTTTATGAAGTAAAGCGAATATGAAGGAATGTTATTGATGCCGTAATAGGAGCTAAGTCTGAAAAATAACCCATCTAAAACTTGATTGGAATGATTACACACCAAACCCACTAGACACGTCTTTTATCCAAAAAATATTTGAACTGCCGGTTATATCTCCGTTCGTATTAAATCAGCTGATTTTCACGCCATACTGTCCTTTGTTTTTGGACCTAGGTAACTTGAGTAATTAAGTCCGCCGGGGTGTTTCTACACCTAATGCCCTAAAACCAACTGGTTTGGGTGCATTGGCCCAAAGCTCGCTAAGAAGCCTAGAAAGTCCAGTTTAAAACAAAGTCAAGCAAGTGTTCTCTCCGGGTTAAAATTCCTAACGGTTCTTTGTGTGAGAATAATCTTGATAAAAGACAGACTTTTATAAAAAAAATTTAACGGAGATGTGAAGGTTTTATTCTATGATAAAGACTATTGCACGTTCACAGTGGTGTGTATGAAATGAAAACAAGAAAAAGGTGGAGTGAAAAATACGACTTAGTTTCCTGTTAAGGAAGATAGAAATTCTGAAGTTGAAACCTTACTGGAAAACGCAACTTGAAAAATGCTTAACTCGTTATAAAACTTATGTGATCCTTTTAAAATTGTTATCTGGGCTTTATTGTGCGACATGATGACTCTAATCGATCCTTCTGAAACTTAACGACACTATCCGCACTGCACGTAAAGACATATAAAATCTGTAGTTAAATAAGATGTGAGGTGTGAAAAATAAAGGTTCGATAGTCTAGACTAAGGATTATAGAATTGTTATTTTCTAAAACAAAACTTTAGGGTTTGAAACTTAGTCATTTTTACAAACCAACTTGACCGGATTTTGTGGGTAGTATCCGCTGAAAACCCTCAGGAGACAACACTCCTCCTACTAGGGACACCTAGAGGTTTAACGGCTTGTTGCACATGCTCAGTGCAATCGCGTTCCCTGCGAAAGTGAGGTTAGGAAATTTTTTTATGAATAAATGGACTTTGCTCGGGACGAGCAAATGATAAGTTTGGGGGTATTTGTTCATATCAGATTTTTGCATTTTCATACCGCCCAATTTTTATCACATTGCATATCCGTAGATACTCTTGAGCCGTGTTTGCTAGTCAATTGCAGGATACAGGTTCTCGGTTCCAAAACGATGAAATTCATGGAAAACACGAAAAAATCCGGGTTCTTGCCGACCACAGATAAAACACGGTCTCCGTCCCTCATCCGTATGTTGCCAGATACAAGTAGGAAGACAAAATATCAAATCTATGCACAAGGCTCAATGGTGGCACAAGATCCAAGAGATCTACGCGGAGCTCGAGACAATCATGACAAAATCTTGACAAAAAGTCCACTTTTCCCTCAACAGAAATTCTGGAAAATTCGTGAAGAAATTATGAGAAAACACATATACCAGATTGAAGCTCACAGAAAACCAGGGTCTTACAAAAAAGCCCTAGACCTAATTCCTCTATACGGCCGCGGAAGCGCGGCTAAAGGGGGGTATTGGCCGCGCTTCCGCGGCCGTTCTGGCGCCAGAAAGTTAGGGTTTTCAGGGGGTGTTTGGTAATTTCATATGGACCAGTATTTTTGCCCTAGTTTCTCATTTCCCAGCTTATAAATACCCCAGAATTCTGTGAAGGAAAGGGGTCCATAATCTTGTATTTTTCTTTGCTAGGTTTTAGTACATGTTCTTCTTCCTCTTCTCACCTCTTCTCCATTAAACTTGTAAGTGAGCTTTTGAGTGAAGAGTGATGAATAAAGAAGACCATTTTTATTATCATGCTTGTCTCTTTCTTTACTTGTTATAATTGGTGTAATTTTAATTGTTAAGTAGTTGTTGTTATTTCCTTGTTGTTTGTTTCTTCTCTCTTTTTCTTTATCCTTTCATACGACAATGATACTTACGCTTGATCCTCGCCAAGGTGAGGTCGCAAACAGTTAGTCGTATTCTTCTAATCTCTTTCTTTCTATCTTCCTCTTTTGTGTTGTTTTATTTTTCCGTATTATGAAGTGTGAGTAGTTCTATACTTGTTAGGGTAGGATAAGGGAAGTTTGAGAGAAGGAAATCTCTCTCACTCTTTCCTTGCCCAACAACTTAAATCAACTCCCGTTAACCCAACCACAATCCGCTCCTTACGGCACCCTATCCTACATGATAGCGGTGATTCCGTAGTGAGACCGGTTGTGGTTGAATTAACCGGAGGTTATGGATAAGAGCCAAGAACGGACGGACAAGCACCAAAAGGAAGGACTATGCGTTGGAAAGCCTAGCTTATACTCGCAAGTTCCTTCCTAGTCGTGCTAATCCCCGTTGTTGCCGATTACCGTAACACCGATATTAAGTAGGGCAACGAAAGATGTGGAGACTCCTAACTCAAACTAACCTAATCCTAACCCTAACAAGCTCTTTTTAAATATCAACTCAACACTTAGATAACTACAAACAAAATCTGAACAACCGGACTTAACTCGTCGAAAAACACATAGAAAAAGATTCCCATCTCCCTGCGGACGACCCGTACTCAACCGGCTAGCTACGTGCGAAACCGTCTTGATTGCGGTATTTAGAACTAAACTTGACACGCACATATCCTAACAATCAACCTCCCGCCAGATCAACGCTCCGTCTCGGAAATAAGTCAACCAACCCTAGGGAAATCAGTGTCCTTGGCAACCTCCTCGATTCAGGGATATCAGCGTCCTTGACGAGAGCATCTCGATTCGCATCGACCCGCAAAGAAATCAGTGTCTTTGCAGGAATCTCTCGATTCGTTTCGAACTCTGAGGAAATCAGTATCCTTGGCAATACCTCGATTCAGGGAAATCAGTGTCCTTGACGAGAGCATCTCGATTCGCATCGACTCGCAAAGAAATCAGTGTCTTTACAGGAATCTCTCGATTCGTTTCGAACTCCGAGGAAATCAGTGTCCTTGGCAATACCTCGATTCAGGGAAATTAGTGTCCTTGACGAGAGCATCTCGATTCGCTTCGACCCGCAGAGAAATCAGCGTCTTTGCAGGAATACCTCGATTCGTCTCAACTCCGAGGAAATCTGTGTCCTTGGCAAAAACCTCGATTCAGGAAAATCAGCGTCCTTGACGAGAGCATCTCGATTCGTGTCGACCCACAGAGAAATCAGCGTCTTTGCAGGAATACCTCGATTCGTTTCAACTCCGAGAAAATCAGTGTCCTTGGCAACCTCCTCGATTCAGGGAAATCAGCATCCTTGATGAGAGCATCTCGATTCGCATCGACCCATAGAGAAATCAGCGTCTTTGCAGGAATACCTCGATTCGTCTCAACCCCAAGGAAATCAGTGTCCTTGGCAACCTCCTCGATTCAGGGAAATCAGCTTCCTTGACGAGAGCGTCTCGATTCGCATCGACCCGCAGAGAAATCAGCGTCTTTGCAGGAATACCTCGATTCGTTTCAACTCCGAGGAAATCAGTGTCCTTGGCAACCTCCTCGATTCAGGAAAATCAGCGTTCTTGACGAGAGCATCTCGATTCACGTCGACCCGCAGAGAAATCAGCATCTTTGCAGGAATACCTCGATTCGTCTCAACCCTAGGGAAATCAGTATCCTTGGCAACCTCCTCGATTCAGGGAAATCAGCGTCCTTGACGAGAGCATCTCGATTCGCGTCGACCCGCAGAGAAATCAGCATCTTTGTAGGAATACCTCGATTCGTTTCAACTCTGAGGAAATCAGCGTCCTTAGCAAAAACCTCGATTCAGGAAAATCAGCGTCCTTGACGAGAGCATCTCAATTCGCATAGACCCGCAGAGAAATCAGCGTCTTTGCAGGAATACCTCGATTCGTTTTAACTCCGAGGAAATCAGCGTCCTTGACGATAGCATCTCGATTCGCGTCGACTTGTAGAGAAATCAACGTCTTTGCAGGATACCTCGATTTGTTTCAACTTCGAGGAAATCAGCGTCCTTGGCAAAAACCTCGATTCGGGGAAATCAGCGTCCTTGACGAGAGCATCTCGATTCGCATCGACCCACAGAGAAATCATCGTCTTTGTAGGAATACCTCGATTCGTTTCAACTCCGAGGAAATCAGTGTCCTTGGCAAAAACCTCGATTCAGGGAAATCAGCGTCCTTGACGAGAGCACCTCGATTCGCGTCGACCCGCAGAGAAATCAGTGTCTTTGCAGGAATACCTCGATTCGTTTCAACTCCGAGGAAATCAATGTCCTTGGCAAATACCTCGATTCAGGGAAATCAGCGTCCTTGACGAGAACATCTCGATTCGTGCCGACCCGCAGAGAAATCAGTGTCTCTGCAGGAATATACAACATCAGCAGAGCAGAGCCGCAGCAATGTTACCAGTTCCATGACTCGGCGGTGCACAGACAGCACAAAGTCAACCCTTGACCTCCCTGTTGAAGTAATGCTTTGACTCGGGAGTAGGTCAACTCATCAGTCACTTACGAGTCCTCTCAACTTGTAAGGAAGAAAATTCTCTTGTGAGATCCTTACGACTCTCAAGAGAAAACACACTTAGGAATCCTCACGATTCCTAGGGAGAAAATACACCTATGAGATCCTCTCGACTCGTAGGGAGAAAAAATCTTTATGAGACCCTCACGGCTCATAAAGTTGAAAAGCCTTAGACGGCAAATCTGAACCTGTTTCCTAAGCCATCACTTCTTATCTCGATTCAGGGAAATCAGCGTCCTTGACGAGAACATCTCGATTCGTTTCGACCCGCAAGGAAATCAGTGTCTTTGCGAGAATCTCTCGATTCATCTCAACTTGCGGGGAAATCAGTGTCCCTAAGCATAACGAAAATTCTCTTGTAGGATCCTTACAATTCTCAAGAGAAAACGCACCTAGGAGTCCTCACGACTCCTAAAGAGAAAAGACACCTACGTGATCCTCACGACTCGTAGGGAGAAAAGCCTTTGTGAGACCCTCACGGCTCATAAAGTTGGAAAGTCTTAGGCAACAGATCCTAACCCTGTTTTCTAAGCCATCGCTACCTTATAAAGAGTTTAAGATGAACTGTTATCTACTATCTATGGGGCCACACTTGCCAAAGCTACATGCCACTGAAATGGAGAAGTTACTCATGAGCATATAAACCACTTCATGCCAAAGTAAAACATAAAAAAATAGAAGGGTGCGGCTCATGGAGCTGAGGGTTTGGAACTATATCCCTTAAGAATCGAGATTTGAGTCAATGATAAATGACGACGCTTGTGTCCGCTCGTTATCTTCTCAGATCAAGATTCTGAAAATTATATACCAAACCGAAACTGGTCATATGCTATGAATTACTCTGCACTACTTCACCCACGTATATACTTACGTGGGCAAAGTAGTGGAGGGCATTTGTTCTTGCCAAAATTTTTTTTGCGCAAAAGAGCCCAAGGTATCTAATGGCAGCGATACGTTTAAGAAAATATGAACCAGTATTTTCCGAGCTGCATTTTGACAAACTCCTGAATGATAAACAACTATATTCTGATAATATCGAAAGCGTCTCGAAAAACCCTTCGATTTGATATATTTTGGGCCTCATAATTCATCCGGAATCAAAAGTTATGAGGCATCATGTGCGCACACGTGACCGGACATCACGTGCCCACACATGACCGGGCATCACGTGCAGACATGTGACCATTTACAGGCAAAGCCTGTAGGCACTGAATAAAATAAATAATTAATCAGTGGGGTCACGTGCCAACACGTGATGGGCTTTTAAACCCACTGAAAAGAATTAAAGGTATAATAAAACACTAAGGAAAAACCCCAATTGGGCATCACGTGCTCACACATGACCAAGGGTCACGTGATGATTCGTTAGCCCAGTTAAAATACAGAATTAAATTCTGAATAAAGAGAAGTCACGTGCCAACACGTGATAGGCTTTAAAAGCCTTCTGAATTAATAAAATTAAATTCTAACTAAGGGAAATCAAAGACCCTAACTGGGAAAGTATTTCTCCAAATCTTTCCAAACAAAAAAAGGATTATGGGGGACCGTTGGATTAAAAATCCAAGGGTGATTAAAAATCATCAACTTATGGAAAGATTTTAGACAAGGAAAGATTTCCCTAAATTTCACCAAAAATAACAAACAGAATATCTTTTGGATTAAAAATTCAACGGTGAATAAAATTCACTGAGTGATCTAAACGATCATATTAATTATGAAAACAAACAAAATTTTTCAATGAGAGATTTATTAAACAAATTGATTCATTTCCTTCTCCTATAAATAGGAGCCAAAAGGGAGAATTTTTGGAGATATAGAATTTTGGAATCTTGAAATTTCAGAGAGAAAAGAATGGAGAATTTAATTCTCAACAAAGAAAACCCTAGGTAAGAAAAGAAAGGGAATCAAAACTTCAAACAGAGAATTTAATTCTCGAAATCTAAGAGTTTAGCTCTTCTGCAAAAGAACTTAGTTCTTCCTCTAATTGAAGATCTGCAGAAGCACATCTCCCCATAAGTTGAGAATTTAATTCTCATCGGGTTGAGATCCTGCCATGCAGATCCAAAATTTAGAGGAGGAATTGAGTTTAGAGAATTTAATTCCCTCAAAACAAAATTTGGGTTTAACCCTATATGAGAATTCAATTCTCCTAAAATTACAGGAATTTAATTCCTTCAAGATGGACAGAACTAGGGTTTAACCCTAATTGAGAATTTAATTCTCTCAAATTCACAGGAATTTAATTCCTCTTAAAATGAAACTAGGGTTTCACCCTATCCAAGAATTTAATTCTTTTACATATATGGGAATTTAATTCCTCTAAAAGAAATTAGGGTTTAACCCTACATAAGAATTTAATTCTTTCATAATAGGAATTTAATTCCTCCAAAATCATGATTAGGGTTTAACCCCACAGAGAATTTAATTCTCAAAATAAAATAAGGAGACTTAAAAGATCTCTGTGCATGAAAAGAACTAAGGTCACGTGTCCCCACGTGACCCCTGAAGAGATCCCCAGAAATGAGAAGCAGGAAGCTTTGAGGCAACGCCTCACGTGCTCCCACGTGACTTACAAAACAACAAAAGAAAAAGTGAAGGAAAGCAAAGCTTTGGGCGCTCTCATGTGTCCTCATGTGACCCCTTAGTAAATGCTTTAATGATCTGTGCATAAATCCTCATCACGTGCCAACACATGATGCTAAAAATAAAATATAAAAAAAAGTGTTAAACTCTTATTTACAAAGCAAAGTAAAAAGGAGCTGGTCCCACCTCTGGGCGCTCTCACGTGTTCTCACGTGACCCCTAATAAAAGTCTTAACAAATTAGTGCATGAGTGCCTATCACGTACCCACACGTGATGGCCAAAAAGATCAAAAGTGTTTAACACTTATTTTCATAACAAAGCAAAGGAGATCTGGCCCCACCTTTGGGTGCCCTCATTTGTCCCCACGTGCCCATTCTTATCTAGTGTTTAAACACTAATTTGAGAGCTTTATTTCTAGTGTTTAATATTACTGTTCTCTAGTGTTTAACACTACTTTTAGCCAAATTGGCTAATTTTCCAGAGGCAAAAGTCCCTCCTCCAAATGAATCTCAAAATTGAGGAAATCAAAGATAAAAATGTTGCCAAAGCCCTCAAACTCTCATTTAGCATTGCTAAATAATATGGGCTCGAATCCAGACAAATGTCTAATGGTCCAACAGAGGGCCAACACTTCAAACTTAATTGGACTTAGCCCAAGTAGGCCATAAGTCCTCAATCCAGACTCAACTGAGCCAATGTGCTCATAATATAATCAATTGATCTTAGTTCCAAATTGGACTACATATCACTTAATCCCCCTGGTTCAAGGGTACATCTCTTCACTCCTTTGATATTTGTCGTTGTAATTCCTCAACGTCTTCAAAGAGGTGACGGGTCCCGGCGACCACACATTTTCATAGACTGTGGGGTCCTTAAACTCATGGACTATGCTGTCCTTAACCTCGACCATGACGTCTTAAAACTAACATCGGACTGTGGGCTCCTTAAACCCACGGACTATGATGTCCTTAATCTCGACCGTGATGTCTTAAAACTAACAATGAACTGTGGGGTCCCTAAACCCATGGACTATGATGTCCTTAACCTCGACCATGATGTCTTAAAACTAACATCGGACTGTGGGGCCCTTAAACCCACGGACTATGATGTCCTTAACCTTGACCGTGATGTCTTAAAACTAACAATGGACTGTGGGGTCCCTAAACCCATGGACTATGATGTCCTTAACCTCGACCGTGACGTCTTCAAACTAACAATGGACTGTGGGGTCCCTAAACCCATGGACTATGATGTCCTTAACCTCGACCGTGACGTCTTAAAACTAACATCGGACTGTGGGGTCCTTAAACCCACGGACTATGATGTCCTTAACCTCGACCGTGATGTCTTAAAACTAACAATGGACTGTGGGGTCCCTAAACCCATGGATTATGACGTTCTTAACCTCGACCGTGATGTCTTTAAACTAACATTGGACTGTGGGGTCCTTAAACCCATGGATTATTATGTCCTTAATCTCGACCATGATGTCTTAAAACTAAAATCGGACTGTGAGGTCCCTAAACTCACGGACTATGATGTCCTTAACCTCGACCGCGATGTCTTAAAACTAACTTTGGACCGAGAAGTTCTTAAACTAACAATGGACCGAGATGTCCTTAAATTAATTATCGACCGCAATGTCATTAAACTAAACAATAGAGCTCAATTACTCTTTTGTCGGATCTAAACGATCCCGTTAAGTTGATCTTAGTCTAAAATGAGACTAACGTATCCTTAACAAAAGTTTAAGTTGATCTTAGTCTCAAATGAGGCTAATGTATCCTTAAACCAAAACTCCCAAACCCAAATCTAAGAAAGATATGGATTTTGACTAGTCCACGCCTTATGGGAGACAACATAAATTAGTCTCCATATCCAATCCACAGGCAACCAAACACAAAACAAACACCCACGATACGAAGTGACCATCTGGAGAAGGAGAAAGTTGTTATCGTGATGCGGTAGCGTAATTAACTGCAGGGGCTTACGCCGGCAGGGAAGAGCGTCCCCACAATCAAAAACCTCTCAAACGAGTGGGAATCTGACGAAGTCTGCTATGTCGGTCGCATTCGTTTAAACCTTCGATACATGGTGCCATAAATCAACTTGGCATCTTCGGAGAGGTGGACGGATAGCACCAATTAGTATCTGCCCCGAATTTCAGGCAAGACGTTTATCGCGTCTCCGCCGCGTCTTTCGGAGGGGAACAAACCCTATAAAAGAATTTAATTCTTAAAAACAAGAGACTTAAAGTTCTTCATGCACATAAAGATCAAGTATCTAACATGATCACGTGGTAACACGTGACCCTTCATCCCAACGAACAAAAAAGAATGAATAAGGCATGCTCACGTGACCCCACGTGACCCTTTAATGGACTCCTCAAAATGACAAAGAAAACGCATGAAGGCAATGCCTCACGTGCTCACACGTGATTCTAAAAAAAAAAGGGAATAAATCCATGGGCAGAATCAATTTTGGGCGCCCTCACGTGTCCCCACGTGACCACTAATAGACACTTTAATAATCAATGCTTGGGTACCCATCACGTGCCCATACGTGATGGCCTGAAGACTAAAAGTGTTTAACACATATTTGAATATTCTGTGAACAAAATAAAGGAAGTCTGGCCCCATCTTCAGATGCCTCACGTGACCCCACGTGACCAATTCAATTTTAGTGTTTAACACTATTTTAAGCGCTTTGTCCTTAGTGTTTAACACTATTTTCAGCGCATCACATGGGGGCACGTGATCGCCAAATATCCTTTAGTGTTTAACACTATTTTAAAGCCAAGTTTAGCCCAAATTGGCTAAGTTTTCCAGAAGCAAGACTCCCCTTTGACTGAGCCTCAAATATACCCTTGTCTTCCAAGATCGACCATCTCATATGGCATATGAATGCTCAGCACTCAATAAAATATAAAGATATGGTCAGAACCCAGACTCATGTTTAGCATTGCTAAATAATGGGGGGCTGAACCCAGACAAATGTTCAACAGTTCAACAAAGGGCCAACATTTCACTTAATTGGACTTAGCCCAAGTTGGCCATAAGTCCTCAATTCATATTTAATTGAACCAATGTGCTCAAAATCTAATTGATTGATCTTAGTCCTAAATTGGACTATAGATTCCCCAATCAACTTTGGTTCAAGGGTACATCTCTTCACTCCTTTGAGATTTGTCGTTGTAATCCTTCAACATCTTCAAAGAGGTGACGGGTCCCGATAACCAATCATTCTATGGACTGTAGGGGTCCTTAAACTCATGGACTATGATGTCCTTAAACTTTATACACTATGACGTCTTTAAACTACGGACTGTGGGGTCCTTAAGCCCATAGACTATGATGTCCTTAACCTCGGACTGTGGGGTCCCTTTAAACTCATGGACTATGATGTTCTTAATATTGGACCGAGATGTCCTTAAACTAACATTGGACCACCATGTCCTTAAACTGGTAACGGACCGAAATGTCCTAAAACTAACAATGGACCGAGATGTACTTAAACTAACATTGGACCGAAATGTCCTAAAACTAACAATGGACCGAGATGTCCTTAAACTATCATTGGACAGTAATGTCCTTAAACTAACTTTGGACCTCAATGTCCCTAAACTAAACAATAGAGCCCAAATGCTCTTTTGTCGGATCTAAACGATCCCGTTAAGTTGATCTTAGTCTGAAATTAAACTAACGTATCCTTAACATACGTTTAAGTTGATCTTAGTCTCAAGTGAAACTAATGTATCCTTAAACCCAACCCGCAAACCCAAATCTAAAAGAATACGGATTTGGACTAATCCACGCCCTATGGGCGACAACATAAATTAGTCTCCGTATACAATCAACGAGCAACCAAAAACAAAACAAACACCCACGACACGAAATGACCATCTGGAGAAGGAGAAAGTGGTTACCGTGATGCGGTAGCATAATTAACTGCAGGGGTTTGCGCCTGCAGGGAAGAGCGTCCCCACAATAAAAAAAACCCCTTAAATGAGGGGGAATCTGACGAAGTCTGCTACATCGGTCGCATCCGTTTAAACCTTTGATACACGGTGTCATAAATCAATTTGGCATCTTCGGAGAAGTGGACGGATAGCACCAATTAGCATCTGTCCCGAAATTCAGGCCAGACGGACCTCCGCGGTCGCATCCCCGTGTTTCAGAGAGGAACAGATTCTGGCACGCCCGGTGGGACCTCTTCCTCTTTCCACTCCACACTTCGTGTGTCTTGTTCGCGAACGAATCTCGGTTTAATATGGTTGCCCTTGGGTTCGAGGTACTAAGATTTGGTTTTGCTCTCATGCAGAAAAAAGAAATGGCCTCTAACTGCTCCAGCTGCAACTGCAACTCCCGTTCCACCTCATCTGGAGGTGTGACCTACGGGCCTCAGGCGGCCTCTGTTTTTACAATGCCGGTGGACCAGGTAACTCAGGCCACCACTGGGCTATTCTTCGGGACCATGCTACCACCCATGAACTTCAATGCCCCGCTGCCATTGCAGGAAACCCCAAAGAAGTCGGTCTTTGATCGACTTACCACTACTGCGACCCCTCTCAATGGGTCATCCCGCTCCAACGCCTCAGTCTTTGACAAACTGGGCCAAAGCTCATTTGGGCCCATGAAGAAGCCTGCAATACCAAAAAGGGTTATCCCTAAACGGATAGCTATTCCTGCTCATGAAGTCGTCAAGGCGGCTTCTCCTACCAAAGGGTCGGTCTTTACAAGACTGACTGTTCTGGCCCTCGCTCCAGGCGAAGTCCTCAAAGTTGCTTCCCCTGCGTAGAGGTCTGTCTTTGACAGATTGGGCATTGCTTCTCGACAAACGTCAGTTTTCGATAGGCTGGCGCCAACCGCAACCATCAGCCAGAGCAGGGGGCGTGATGAAGTCACCCCTACAGCTGAGACAATTCCATCCGCACGACATGCTCGCCGTCGTCACTGGCGACGAGTGAGGAAGGCTGGGGGCATCTCCTCGCCTGGACTGACTTCGCCAGCTCCCATAGTGGAAATCAATGGTGATTTTCCAACCGGGAATAGCTTTGAACCGCTTAGGAGGGTTCGCAAGAACTCTCTGACTGCCGTGCTGAAAAGATCTCCTCCACTTACGGAGATTGCTACAGAAAAGAAGCCGGAGCAGCACCCTCAGCGGAAATCGTTGACCAATTCTCTTAAAACTAAAATATCATGACAAATGGTTAAGATAATATCTCAATAAAAACAAATTCTACTAATATCATTTATTGAGATAATTGTGCTGGAATTATATCATGACTGAAATCAAGGAAATCTGAGTTGGCGAGATCAAATCTGCCGAAGATATTCAAGTAAATTGAAGAAACCAATTCTGGCAGAAACGTAGAAAAGATTTTCAAAGTCTAGATATTCAAAAGATCAACAAGTACAACAGATATGAAGCCACAGAAATTAGAGGCCATGATCTCACCAAAAGGCGGCGGATCCGCAGCCAAACCTATCCAATGGCCGCGGTTCCGCCGCACATCTGAAGAGTTAGGATTCTGGATTTTTTGGTTGGGGTCCTAACAACTAGTTACCATATTAGGAAACTAGAGTTCTGGCTCTGTGACTATAAATAAGGACCGAGAGCCTCTTAGAAAAATCATCAAGCCGACGCGATCACGAAGTCCAAGACGGCTCACGCATCCAGGCTGATCATCAACTGTTCATCTACCTCCTCAGAAGAGATCGAGAAGCAAACTAGGGCTTTGTAATCATTTTCTAAAGGAACAAAGTGTACTTGATCTTGTTGATGAATAAAGGTTGTTTTATTCTATTGCATTTTATTTTCTTCATGATTTCTATCTTTTCTTTTCCCAACATGCGCGAGTAATTCTCCGCTTGTTAGGATTCGTAGAATTATGGTAGATTAATGGATGATGAAGATTCTTAAACTCTTTTTACGTCGTATAAAGTTTATAAACTTTACCAAAAGAATCATTAACATCCTAATCGGGCGCGCTACCAATTTATTGCTAATCTCGATCGCGATTAGAGATTAGATTAATGATTGTTTGTGTAAAGCCTAGACATGAACGAAGATTCATGTCAAGATAGGGGTTAAGAGTGGGAACCCTATTCCCTCCAGAAACCCTAATCTACATGCATCACTGTCGATCTAGTTTTAAATCTATTAAACGATAAAAAGAGTAACTTTAATTAATCATCCATGACTACTAAATCTTAAAGAACCATACAAGCCCCCTTCTACTATAAAACCTACATCCGTAATTAATTTAGATCTATATCCTGCATTCGTGTTTGACGTAGATCTAGAACCTACAACCATTCTTCACCATTCTTTATTCTTCCTCCTTTCTTTCTCAACACGTCTAAAGTAAGATTAAAAGATTCAACGTTTCCCAGAGGATGACCCATACTCATCTCGATCTAGCTACACACGACACCGTTATTGATATCGGTTAACTACACATAAAACATCAACCAATCAAATGGCGCCGTTGCCGGGGATACGTGCGTAATTTATTTTTCTTACTATTCGTGTTGAATTCTTATTCGATCTATATCATAAAATTAAACAAAACTGCAAATTGTATATTTAACGATTATTGTTTGAATTTTGCGAGGGGATCTAGAGTCACAGAATTGAGAAAACAGAGATCCAGAGACATTAATCAAGATCCAGAGGAGCAAGAGAGGCCACGTAGCAAAAATCTCCACCTGATCTCTTAAGTAGGCGGCGGAAGCATGGCAATATGGCAAATTCGCGACGGAGGCGCGGCTAAATTGGAGAATTAAGGTTCCAAACTTCTCTGGTAAATTTCTCAACTATTTCTCTCTCCTCTGAAATCCAATAAAATATCTTTCCTGCAGGATTCTTTACAAAATATCGTCGTTCAAAAATCTTTTTGCAAAGTTTTGTAATTGGTTTGTTTATTCATATTTTAATACGGACTTTAAGGGGCAAGACCAAAATTCAGATTAGGTGGGGATTTTATCACCCTTCCTAGGCCCCGCAAATCACAAAACGAGCATCCGCATAACCTATATTAATTAAAAAAATATCTAGATCAAGACCCTAAGGACCGTCGCGCTCAAATAGGACAGAGGAAGGTCGTGGGTAATCTATCGCTTATCTGCATTTCTTTTATGGTGTCTAGGCAAGTGTGTCTAAGGCAAGTGGTTACTTAATTAGGCCCGCTATTTTCGGTGATTCGTATAGTGGATACCTTCCACTTACCTGGCCACAGGAGTTATAAAGAGGTGGTAGAGGATTGATCCTGCGGCCTGTCCTTTAGAAGTCTAGGAGCGGACTAGAGCTTGACCTAGATGACCATAGTTCTAGGATTGTTTGTGTATTTTTGTGATTTTGTTAGTCAACCCCCAAGTCTACTTTTAAAGCAAAACAATCCAATTTTTTTCTCTTCCTTTTTACCCTTCCCCCCTCTTTTCTTCTTATAATGGATAACCCAAACAGACGAACTCTTGCCGAGCATTGCTATCCACAACCAGATATTTCTTGTTTTCATAATCGCTTCGGTATACCATCCGACTCTCCCATTTCTTTAAGAGATCGGATAGAACAAGCAGATAGAAACAGTTGACCACCTCAGTCTAGTTCTTATCAACCGTATCCTAATTCTACATCTGTTTCAGTTGATACTCCGAGTGAGGATACCCCTAGACGCATATCCATTGCTGAGCATATAGCAAGGGCTAACGGCCAAAGTTTCAATCCGGACCAATATCAACCATCACCACCACTTTCTAAAGAAGAATTTCATAATCGGTTTGTGGCATATATGATGTCTATTGAAAATAGCCAACCAACCAACCAATATCAATATTCTTCTTATCATAATGTTGATCCTACTCCTGCCCAATGTTCGCAACCACTCTATTCCTATCAATCCTATCCGACTTTTACACCTTCTCTAGACAGTCCTTCTAATCAATCATTTGGGAGTTTTAATTATCCACAAGAATTTCAATCTTATACTGAAACCCTTTATCAACCTAAGTCTAGTCTTGAGCGGACGTTAGAAAAATATGTGGAAATGTCGTACCAAATTAGAAAGGAAACAACAGAGTGGATGCAAGCTAATAATTTCAAATCAGCCCAAAAATTTTCAGTATATAATACGGCCATAGGTCAAAGTGAGAACTTAGGTAGTGAGACAGAACTGTACACACTTCCTAATCAAAGCTCCCCATTCCAAACTGAAATCCACAATTCCAGTTCCACAGATTCATCGAGTACACCAAATGATTCACCAATTGAAAATAGAATGTCTGATGAGTTGTGTGACTTTGTAGTGTTTGATTTACCCGATTGTGAAAGGTCCATTTCAAGTGAAGCCACACCCAACCTTTGTGATCTCTACACCTCCACTCTAGAACCAAAATTGATTGAAAATCATACTTTTAATGAGGTGTTTGAAAATTCTAACCTTCACTTGAATGAGAATATTGATGTTGGGGATATATTGAATGATGAACCTGAAATTTTGGATGAGTTTGTTCCACCAATTCATCAGGTCCTTTCACTTCCTTGTGGTCATCATCTCGAGCCATTAATTATTCTTCCCGAACCCTAAATATTTCTTGAAGTTGATGATAATTGTATAACTGAACAGCAGACCAAAATTCAGCCTTCATCTCCCACATCTGGTTCAACGTACTCGACACGCCAATTTGTTTACCCATTTCACCTTCTACTTTCTCAGGTTCCTCTTCTATTCTTCCTATAATTTCAGTAAGTGTTGATGAATCACATTCCGATAATTCAAGTTTAATAATTCCAGAAAGCCAACTTGATTTGGATACCTTTGAAAATGAGATAGATGAGTTTTTCGAGTCTCCTACCACCATATTTTTTGACAAATCAAGTATTATAAATTATGTCACAAAACTTACTGACAGCAAAATGTTCAATTACACCATCGATGAAAGTTTTGAAGAACTTTTTGCTAACGAACTTGCATTCCTAAACAACAAGGATTTTGTGATTAATCAACCTCCACCTATAGAAGTTGAACCACCACCTTTTCTTCTTATAAAATATGAGAATGCCAATGTTCAAATCATTTCTGATCATTCACATTCTCGTTTTTATTTATCATCACCTCTTATCTCTTCACATTCACGTTCACGCAAACCCTTTCCATACCACCACTTATCTCCTCCCCACTTCTTCTTGGCTCTATATAACATGTTCTTCCACGGACTTATACGTTACATTGATAAAATCTTTGAATGGTTGGTATTAACTTTTGGTCTTTGTAAAGTCTTGGTTGGTATTAACTTCACGCAAACCCTTTCCATGTTCTTCCACGGACAAAAGTATGATAGCTTGAATTGAATTCTCTAAGATTTTACACACACGTAGGGGTATATGATCAATATTTGGAAGAAAGATAGGGAAGAAGACTAAATGCGATGTTTTATTGAGGGATGATGTGATTTCTAAAATTTTTTCACGACCATTAAGATAGGGCTCATAGCAACTGAAAAGCTGGTATAGTTGGAATCTCTTATTTTCAAGTTCTTTCTTTTATAGTTCTTATCTTTATATGTAACTTTCACTAATTTTATTTTATTATAGGATTTTGTGGGTGTAATCCACTGAAAACCCTCAGGAGACAACACTCCTCATACTAGGGACACCTAGAGGTTTAATGGCTTGTTACACGTGCTCAGTGCAATCGTGTTGCCTACGAAAGTGTGCTGCTTAAGTTTTTCTTTTTTCCTTTTCTCCTTCTCTTGAATAACTAGTTTGTTCGGGACGATCAAAATTAAGTTTGGGGGTATTTGTTCAGTTGAAAATATTGCGCATTT
Organism: Agapanthus africanus; assembly: GCA_030015575.1. NCBI lineage: Eukaryota > Viridiplantae > Streptophyta > Magnoliopsida > Asparagales > Amaryllidaceae > Agapanthus > Agapanthus africanus. The sequence goes on along the minus strand of CM057338.1, from coordinate 105,224,853 downwards.
GATATGGTATTTTCCTTACCATTTTTATATAATAAAAGGTGTTTATTATAAATATGACACATATGAGGGTTTATCCGTAAAAATACTATTTTCATGTGTTCATATATTATAATTAACATTATGAAGGGAAATGTAAGCATATAATATTCATATAATATTTGGACTATTTTAATATGCTTACTTTATTAAATATCTTTGACCAATTCTCTTAAAACGAAAATATCATGACAAACGGTTAAGATAATATTTCAATAAAAACAAATTCTACTAATATCATTTATTGAGATAATTGTGCAGGAATTATATCATGACTGAAATCAAGGAAATCTGAGTTGGCGAGATCAAATCTGCCGAAGATATTCAAGTAAATTGAAGAAACCAATTCTGGCAGAAACGTAGAAAAGATATTCAAAGTCTAGATATTCAAAAGATCAAGAAGTGCTATGTTCATACCAGAATATTGCATTTTATACCGCCCATTCTTACGCTCGTTTGTTTATAGGCAGATGCTTTTAATCAGTGTTTGCTACATATTTACAGGATATTGGTTCTCAGCTCTAGACAGTGAAATTCATAGAAAAGTACGTCAAATTCAGGATTACTGCCAACAACAGATAAAACACGAGTCTCCGCTCTCTATCCGTATGTTGCCACACACCAGTTTAAAGGACAAAATGGCAAATCGATGTCATTTTCGTGCACAAAGCTCAATGTCAACACAAGATCCAACATATCTACGCGGAGCTCAAGGAAATCTTGGCAAAAGATCCACATCACATCACCTTTTGATCTACTGAAATTCTGGAAGAAATGGGAAGAGTTTCTGAGAAAAAGTCATATACCACACTGAAGAGTACTAAAAACTAGGGAAAACCACCAAATTTCATGGCCTAACTCCTCTAAACGGCCGCGGTTCCGTGGCATAAGCGCACTTAGGCCGCGGAACCGCGGCCATTTAGTCTCCTCTCGTTGTCGTTTTTCAGAGGCATATTGGTCTTTTCTTGTAAGGGCAGATTCTTGCCCTAGGTTTCCATTTCCCCTCCTATAAATACCCCAGAACTGAGCCAAACCAAGGTGTTAATTTCTTTAGCCTCTTTTAGTGTAGTTTTGTTCTTCTTCTTCTTCTTCTTCATCTTTCCTCCATGAAAATGTAGTGAGAGAATTGAGTGGATGTTAAATGAAGATGAGAGTTTTTGTATCATTCTTGTTTGTTAGCTTCCCCTTGAGATTCTTGCTTTCTCTTGATCTTTCAACCTCTTCATTGAGCTTGAAAGTTTAAGGGATCGTTATTGATCTCAAGGGTTGTATCTTCTTATGGAATTAGTGCTTCATTTCATATGAGTTCTTTACCCTTTTCTTGATCTTGCAACCTCTTGATTGAGCTTGCATGTTTAAGGGTTGGCTATTGATCCCATGCTTGTCTTGAGTTCTAGTTTCTAGTTCTTTTTATTGCTTATTTCTTTCTTTCTTTTTATTACCATGCTTTACTTTCTTGCACTTAAATTCCATACACTTACTTACTTGTAATCTTTTCTTTTCTTTTGCTCTTTTTTGGTTCGTTTTTGTGAATGGTTGTAATTATCGTTGTTAAGAATAAATACGGTATTGTAAGTTAATATTTCTTTGCTCATTTCCTTTTCCCGTTATTTTCCATTGAACTCCGCCTAAACGTTACGCAAGCGCTCCGTTAGGCACCCTACCCTACCAAGGTAACGGTGATTCCTAACCGCGACCGGTTGCGTTCGGTTTGGCCGGAGGCGAAAGCAAGAGACAAAAACGGATGGACAAGGGTAAATAAGCCGGATTCCACGAATACCGTGCTTAAATCCCCTAATCCACGTTGTTGCCGATTGCTCTACCTTCAATTGGTCAAGACTCGGCTCAAAGGTTTTGAGTACGGATTTCTTTAGCTTACAATTTCTTATCTTTTTCTTAACAACTTTATACTTGCATATAAAACACATAGGTTAGTTTGAACAAACACATACAAATTCTTTATTGACTCGTCTAAAACAAGAACGGACATGCAACCGTCTCCCTGTGGATCGACCCGTGCTCAACCGGCTAGCTGCATAGCGACACCGTCCTGATCGCGGTAAACTTTAGAACTTTGAACATCCGACACGCCAAAAGCGTGTGATCATGCTACAGATATGAAGCCACAGAAATTAGAGGCCATGATCTCACCAAAAGGCGGCGGATCCGTGGCCAAACCTATCCAATGGCCGCGGTTCCGCCGCACATCTGAAGAGTTAGGGTTCTGGATTTTTTGGTTGGGATCCTAACAACTAGTTACCATATTAGGAAACTAGGGTTCTGGCTCTGTGACTATAAATAAGGACTGAGAGCCTCTTGGAAAAATCATCAAGCCGACGCGATCACGAAGTCCATGACGGCTCATTCATCCAGACTGATCATCAACTGTTCATCTACCTCCTTAGAAGAGATCGAGAAGCAAACTAGGGTTTTGTAATCATTTTCTAAAGGAACAAAGTGTACTTGATCTTGTTGATTAATAAAGGTAGTTTTATTCTATTGCATTTTATTTTCTTCATGATTTCTATTTTTTCTTTTCCCAACATGCGCGAGTAATTCTCCGCTTGTTAGGGTTCGTAGGATTATGGTAGATTAATGGATGATGAAGATTCTTAAACTCTTTTTACATCCTATAAAGTTTATAAACTTTACCAAAAGAATTATTAACATCCTAATCGGGCTTGCTACCAATTTATTGCTAGTCTCGACCGTGATTAAAGATTAGATTAATGATTGTTTTGGTAAAGGCTGGACATGAACGGAAATTCATGTCAAGACAGGGGTTAAGAGTGGGAACCTTATTCCCTCCAGAAACCCTAATCTATATGCATCACTATCGATCTAGTTTTAAATCTATTAAAGGATAAAAAGAGTAATCTTTAATTAATCATCCATGACTACTAAATCTTAAAGAACCCTATAAGTCCCCTTCTACTATAAAACCTACATCGGTAGTTAATCTAGATTTATATCCTGCATTCGTGTTTGACGTAGATCTAGAACCTACAACCATTGTTCATCATTCTTTATTCTTCCTCGTTTCTTTCTCAACACGTCTAAAGTAAGATTAAAAGATTCAACGTTTCCAAGAGGAAGACCCGTACTCATCTTGGTCTAGCTACACGCGACACCGTTATTAATTGCGGTTAACTACACATAAAATAGATCAATCAGCGCTGAGCGCCAGTCAATGACCGCATTGCGCCTTTGGTGAAGTAGCGCACACGTGAGGAGCACGTGGCGCACTTGGCGTTGAGCGCCAGTCAATGAGCGCATTACGCTTCTGGTGAAGTTTGGAGCGTTAAGACTCTGCAACGCTATGCGTTAGTTTTGGAGCGCTGAAACGCTTCTTTTGATTGGAGCCCTATGGCTCTTTTTAGATAGCTTTGCGTCCTGAGAATTAAATTCTCTTTCTTATAAGAGACTTTGTCTCATGGATCTAAGAACAATGTTCTTATTATTATTTTTTTTATAGGAGATATTTTAATCTCTTATGTTTTTGGTAAAAGGTTTTGCCTTTTTGGATCTGTGATTCTAAGAGAATTTAATTATTCTCTCCCTTTTTATAATGAGATATTATAATCTCTGAAAGATAAGTCTTATAGATCTATGATCTGAAGAAGATTAAGTTCTTTCCCTTATTTTTTGTGATGAGATATTTTGATCTCTGTTGTGAAAGACCTTGGTCTTATAGATCTATGATCTTAGAAAAAGAAGTAAATTCTTCTTTTTATATGAGATGAATTCATCTCTCTGTTCTCTTTCTTCTTCTTCTTTTTTTTATCTTGAAGAAAATTTTCTTCTTCTGAGTACTTGCTCTTTGTCTTTTAAAATTTCTCAAAGTTTAGGGGGGGTTCCTCCTTATCAGACTTGAAGTCTTGAGGCCTTTATATAAGGTAAGCTGATTTGTTGAATCAGTTGAAGAGATCTTTTCTCTAATTGATTTGGGGATATTTCCCCGGTTGGATCTTTGTTCCAAGGGCTTCTGATTTACAGAAAGCAATCTTTTTGTTTTTAACAAGATTAGAAAATCTTTTCCCATATAAAATTTATTTTGTATTTTAGTGATTTTTAATCACCATTGGATCATTAATCCAACGGTGCTCTGATTTTCAGAGCACAATCTTTCTTGTTTGGAAAGATTGTGAGGAATGTTTCCTTAATAGAATTTTACTCTAGTTAATTGATGATTTTTAATCATGTTCGTTGGATCTTTGATCCAACGTTTGGGAACATTTAGTTCCAGCGCTAGCGCTCTCGTGCTTTGCACGTGGTGCGCTGCTTAGAGTGCAGCGCACTTAGCGCTAGAGCTTACGTGTTTTGCACGTGGTGCGCCGCTTAGATTGCAGCGCTATTAGCACTAGCGCTCATGTGCTTTGCACGTGAGCGCCGTCTCAGAGTCTTTGACTCTCTCAGCACTGGCGCTGCTGTGAAGCACTGCGTTCTTTCAAAATTTGAAATTTGAACAGAGGTTTGCTCTGATTGGGGGAAACAAATGCCCCCCACCGTTGCGCTCACGTGGCCCACACGTGAGTGCAACGGTGGAAGAATCTCTGCCATAGGATCAACTTAGGAGTTGAAACGGCTCTCAGTGCCTATAAATAGGACCCTTGGCCCTTTAGATGATCTCTGTTCATCTTCTCACTTTTTTCCTTCTGAGAATTTTTTCTCTTTCAGAGCAAAGCTCTTACCTTTAAGAAATTTCTTAAGAGTCAAAACTCTGCCCAATTTAGGTAAAAATTGAACTTTTTAACAAAGCTTTGCTCTCCTTAGATCATAGATCTAAAAATATATCTTTAGGGTTTTACCCATTAACAGAGTTATACTCATTTCCAAGATGTAATCTTTTTTAGGGTGATTTTAACCCATGAACTGGAATATAGTTCATGAAGAACTTAAGTGTTTATTCACAGATCTTGAAGATCTTGAAGTTTTTACTCTGTAGAAGCTTTGCTTCTTAGGGTTTCTTGATAGATTGTTTCATCTTCCTTACAGAGCATTGCTCTTTAGAAATTTTGGGGGAGAATTTTATTCCCCTCATGATTAATTATGACAGTTGTTTGTCTGTTGCAGAGCACTGCTCTTAATGGGAGATTTACTCCTTGGCCCGAGGGATCCTCATTAAATGAGAATCCTTTAAGGATTTCCTCGTTTAATGACAGTCTCATCAAATGATGAGACTGTTTTATTAATGATGAGTTATCATCTAGATTGTGTGGGTCCCCTTTGGCCCCTTTTTGCTGCATTGCAGTGTGGTACGGATTTAAAGTACGAAGTACCGAACTTGACTTGTAGCATTGACGGCTAACTTTGTTCTTTTCTGTGCAGGTACTATGTCTTTCGATACTTCGTTTCTCTTTGTCCGTTCAGAAGGCGGATTCCCTACAGCGCCAGTGGATAGGGAAGTCTTCGCATTGATAAAAGATCATGACCCAGAGCACAAGAATCTTCATTTATGGGGAATATGGTACAACTAGATTATCAGGGGCCGACGGAGATTTTCTTGCGCGACACCTTCGAAGCCTATCTCGGCGATCCCTTATGCAGATGCACCCCCAATAAACTATGCCGTGGAGGAGGTCAATTGGACTTCGGAGGGTCTCCTTCAGCCTTCTATGGCTGCAATACCCGTACAGCCGGCGGCGGCTTTGGATACTCTAGGACGGCGTATATGCCAGGGTGAGTCGCGTCCTTGGGGACAACCATATAACATAGGCTTAACTCCCCGTCACCCAGCCGGATATCTGCAATGGGCCCGCTATATTTTGTCGGCTACGAAGTCGCAACTGCTGAAGCTCGGGTTGTATCTCGCAGTTTATGCATCTCTCTTCCAGTATTCCACGCCTCCTGCCTGGTGGGTCAAGGCTTTTCTGGAGCAATAGAACATTCCGACCCATACCTTCCTTCTGTTGGATCGAGAAGTTTCAATTTCTTTAGAGGAGTTTGCCGAGGTTTCCGGCTTACCGGTTATGGGAGAACATTATGAGGAGTTGCTTCCTCCGGATGAGTATATCTTTGCCACCAAATCAGTGGTGATGGGTATTACCCCATAGAATGCCATTCAACACCAATTCCCGAGTTTGATAAAGGCGTTGAATATCCATGAGAGCCTCTTTCTCGAATCCGGAGGCCGCGGAGTTAATTTCACAGATTTCATCGCCCGTTTTCTCCGCTCGGAAGTCCTGTCGAAGGAAGTCACGAAATTTGCCAAACTCTACGATCCTTTTGGTTTCGGTTTGGACAACTAACCGGCAGCGGTGATGGATCAGAGAAATTTCTTTCTCCCTAACACCCCGGTCGTCTCTTTCACAGAACATGCAACTCGTGGAATTGACGAAGAAACATTCTTTTTGGGGTTCCTCGGGTTATAGCTAAATTGGTTTGCACTTCCGATGCACCCTCGCCATATGAGGCCGTCCGTTTTTTATCCATCTCGCCGAATGGTTGCTGGGATGCAAGTGGCCGTCGAGATCGCTGGGTTAGCCCATTTGTATCACGGCCTCAGCTTGGCAGCAGACACTACTGAACCAGGGGTGCAACACGTGAACTTCCTGATGCATTATTTTATGTCATAGATCGAGCTACATGTACTTGGCGTCTTCGGTATCCACAAAAGTCCTTGCTTCTATGACAAGTGTAAGTTCCCTCGGATCATGCGGCTAGTCAACGCATCCATTGTAAATCCGACACCGCGGGAAGCTAGGGGTTTGCTCCTTTATCCGCACACTGTTGGAGATGGCATGACCTTCACCGATAAAATTCTGACCGTCGGCCAGGAATCTACAAAAATGGTGCAGCCATTGCAGGACATCTTTAAAGACGGGGCATTCGTCTTGAAAGCTCGGGAGATTTTTTATTTATACTCCATCAGGCCGGGCTTTCTCGTGTTTATGTAGAATAATTCGGCGTTGTTCATGAGATACAACCCGCATCATTTCGCCCAGCAGTTAAGCTATAACCAGGGCATCCCGCTTGAGGCCTTCTTGGCAGAACCGGCTGCTACTGAAGAGGGTATCCGTAGCGCGTTGCATCGTTTTATGCGGTTGAACACCAGCTCCAATTTCTTTATTAGTTAGCTGAGTTTCATTCCAAAAGCCCTAAACGTATATGTGGCGTGGTACCAGCATTCGATGGGCGCCGTTATTAGAGAGGAAAAGAGATTGTTGCTTGATCGCAAGGGTGCAGCCTCGGCTGGTAATCCGACCATTCCCCTAAAGCAGCGAACCATTGTTCATCCTCCCTTGAGAGAGGCTGCTACGATTATGGTCCCGCGCACCATATCTGAGCTTCCCCTTCCTCGTGCTCCCGTGAAAGCGGTAGCAGTGGCGTCTCCCGAGTCTGGCATGGGTTCGGAGATCGGGACTCGTCGTCCAAAGGTGCCCACCAAGCATAAACTTGTGCTAGCGGCTACCGGCACTCGCTCGCAGAGGAGAAAGAAGTCAATACTCTCTGCAGACGTTGCATTCGGCCGGGAGTCTCATGCTCCTTACAGCGAGGGCATAAGTGAATACGGGACCAATGAAGGCTTATTCATGGCACTGGATTATACTGATCTAGAGGCTGCTATTGCAGCTTCCGAGCGATTAGCTAACCACAAAGCAGGACTGGTCACCCTTGCACAGTTAGGTAGACTTCAGTCATATCTTTCCACCGTTATTTTTTTATTATCATGCCTTGACTGACACTTCTTCTTTAACAGGCATCTCCACTGAAGAAGCTCTCACGGCTTCTCTCAAGACTTTTGAAGAGGAGAAAAGGCTTCGTGCTTCCATGGGCATTGGTACATTTCGGCTCACTGTGCCTCCATTCCTATTTTTATGGGTATACTAACTCTTCTTTTCCATCTTATTGCAGTGACTACCTCGACTCAGGTTATCCCAAGTGCAGTGCCGATCGTGAGTGGTGACGTGGCGACGCTTCCAAGGTTGGCTGCCGAAGTCCCAGCTCCCTTAGTATCGCAAAAAGAGGCTTCATTTAAGCAATCGATGATGGATGCCATAACGGCTCCAGAGGTAGCTCCTGGCTCGGACGATGACGTCTCCTTGTCGGGGGTCTTAAGAAGATCAGCTCTCACGATCCAGGCAGAAAGGAAGCACAGGAGGCGTGCAGCAAGAGAACGTAATGCCGCCTTGGCTGTAGGTGCAGGCTTGAGCGCTGCTTCCCCTGTCCCTGCTTCTTCAGAGGGTGCTCTGGTCGCCCTGTATACCACTCATAGACAGGCGGTACGCGCGGCTCGGGAAGCAATTGAAAAGCCGACCTAAGGTAACGTAACATTGGGTCATTTTATTAGAGTTTAATCTTCATATTCTCATATATATACCCTGCAGGGCTAAGTCCGGGTGAGGAGGTGGCAGGCGAGATGACGGCAACTACCGAGCTCGAAGCGGTTACTCTTTCTCAAGAGTCCGAGACTGCTCCAATTGCCGCTCTTTCCACCTGTGGTTCCCTGCCATCGCCTGGCATTGTAGGTGTCACGACGGCCCTCGTGGAATCAGGGGACAAAGCCACGGGCGGCGAAACCATTCCCCCGAATGAGATCGAAGAAGTCATGATGCTTGGCGATGCTTCCGTCACCGTTTTGGCTGATGACCTGTCTGGTAGGTCTTGGGTCGCTGCATTCTTTTCGTTTTGCAATCCCTTCTGATGACATTTTGTTCCTTTCGAATGTAGGTGTGGTGAGCGCTGAGGTTGCGACACCTGAAAAAGCACCACCAGCTGCTGTTCTGACGGTCGCTGCCCCTTCGCCTCCTCTTATATCCTCTCGAATGCTGGAAGGTATGGGTTTGTGATTAATTTAAATCGGGGACAACATCTTTTATGTACTGACCATGTATTATCGTAATCTGGCAGGAGTTCTCTTTGATCATCTATATCAAGTGTTGAATCCGCATTTCTCCTTCCAGTTGGAAGTTACTCTGCATGCCGGTGCCGGTGAGTATAGTTTTTAAACCGACGTCCTTTCCTTTCTTAGAAGGGTTTGACCCGACCGTTGTTAATTTTGAATTGATTGCATCACTACAAATTGAAGGAAGGGACGAGGGAATCGTCGCGCCACCAGTACTCCCAACCCTGCCCTCTGTTGCAGCCGATATAGTAGACTCTATTGTTTGTGTATTTTCTTTATTTCTTGAGCTGACATCTGACTATGATTTGTTTTGCAGTGGTTGCACCAATTCCAGCTTCGTTCGAGTCTCGCATATAATGTCGGCAGGGCCTTTTTCTAGACGTTCATCTTCAAAAGGCGTTATGACCAGTCTGCGTATGTTGAGCGAATACATCAAGGAGCTTGACACGGAGGCCCCTATATTCGCTGCAGATTTTGCTGCCGAGGTTAATCCAATGTTGGCGACGCTTGTGAACTTCCATAACGAAAGCGTCGTTGAGTTTTGGGTTAACCACTACAGGAAGATTGAGGCCTGCCTGCATGAGCTTCAGCTTAGGCGTCCTACTCCTGAGATTCTGGTTTTGAACTCCCAGCGGGCTGTGTGGGTTGAGAAAAGTGCCATTTTCCTTCGCCATTTCGAACAAGAAGCGACCTTGAGGCGGAAGGAACGCGATGAGGCTTCAGGTGAATCTGCCCGGCTGCATGCCCAAGTTGAAGCGAATGCCGCGCAACTGAGAGCCGTCTTTGACAATTTGCAGCGATGTATTTCGGACGGGCTGGCACTGAGGCGGAAGCTCGACTTTATTGAGCGGGTTACGCAGAGTCGCGAAACTACCCAACGGGAAATCGATGAGAAGGTTTCATCATGCTTGCAGCAACGGGCTCAAGTTGAAGCGGAGCGGGCCGCGACAGCCGGTCATGAGAAGGAATTGAGAGAAATGCGCGAGCAGCTAGCTGATTTATTGAAGACGCTTCCTTCTCAATAGTTGTTTTTGTATAGATTGAACATTTGTGATCTTTGAATAACATGCCTTTATTCACTTTTTTATTCTTTTATATGATGCATCTTGTACTCAATTGAACTCATGAATAAAGACATTTTTTTATCCCCCACTGTTGCTTTCTTCTCTTTGCTGTGTTGTTGCCATGTGATTTTAGCAAGTGTGGCCTGTAGATAGTATGTAGCTATCCATCTTGGACTCTTTGCAGGGTGGTGATGGCTTAGGAAACAGGGTTAGGATCTGTCACCTAAGACTTTTCAATTTTATGAGCCTGATCGCACGCTTTTGGCGTGTCGGATGTTCAAAGAATTAAAGTGTAACCGCGATCAGGACGGTGTCGCTTTGCAGCTAGCCGGTTGAGCACGGGTCGGTCCACAGGGAGATGGTGGTATCTTACCTTCTTGTCTTAGACGAGTCAATAAAGAATCTGTGTGAGTTTGTTCTAACCTATGTGTTTTATCTGCAAGTATAAAGTTGTTAAGAAAATACGAGATTGTAAGCTAAGAAATCCGTACTCAAAAACCTTTGAGCCGAGTCTTGACCAATTGAAGCTAAGCAATCGGCAACAACGTGGATTAGGGGATTTAAGCGCGGTATTCGTGGAATCCGGCTTATTTACCCTTGTCCTTCCGTTCTTGTCTCTTGCCTTCGCCTCCGGCCAAACCGAACGCAACCGGTCGTGGTTAGGAATCACCGTTACCTTGTCAGGGTACGGTGCCTAACGGAGCGCTTGCGTATGGTTCGGGCGGAGTTCAAATGGAAAATAACGGGAAAAGGAATTGGCAAAGAAATGTTAACTTATAAAACCGTATTAATTCTTAACAACGACGATAATTACAACATTCACAATATAAACAAAAGAGAACAAAAAGAGAAGAACAAAGAAAAGAAAAGATACAAGTATTAAAGTGCATGAATAAAATTGCAAGTAATAAAAAGACAAGTGATAAGAAGCGAGTAATAGAAAGAACAAGAAAAGAACACGGAAGTAGAACCCAAGCCAAGCATGTGCTCAATAGCCAACCCTTAAACTTGCAAGCTCAATGAAGAGGTTGCAAGATCAAGGAAAGGGTAGAAAGCGCATGTGAAGTGAAGAACTAGTCCCGTGAGAAAATACGACCCTTGAGATCAATAACTAACTCTTACCCATTCAAGCTCAATGAAGAGGTTGAATGAGCAAGAGAAAGCAGAAATCTCAAGGGGGAGCAAACTAACAAGAAAGATAAAGAACCCTCATCTTCATTAATCTTCCACTCAAAAGCTCTCACTACAATTTAATGGAGAAAGAATGAAGAAGAGGAAGAAGAAGAACAAAATTACACAAAGAAGAAACTAAAGAAAAGCTCACTTGGTTAAGCTCAGTTCTGCTGTATTTATAGGCAGGGAGTTGAAGTTCTAGGGCAACCAGCAGACCACATGTGAAAAGACCAAAACAACCCCAAAAGACGTCAGTGAGTGGGCCCCACATGGCCGCGGAACCGCGGCCAAGACCCCCCTTTGGCCGCGGTTCCGCGGCCCTTTAGTGGTGTTGGGCAGTGGGATTTTGTGGCCTTTCCTGGTTTCCTGTCCCCTGTTGTCTGGTACATGTAGTTTCTGAAAATACTTTCACATTTCTTCCAGAATTTCTGTTGAGGAAAGGTGGACTTTTGTGGATGCTTTTGTCATGATTGCCTCGAGCTCCGCGTAGATCTCTTGGATCTTGTGCTGCCATTGAGCCTTGTGCATGAAAGCGACATTGATTTGACATTTTGTCTCTTAAACTGATATCTGGCAACATACGGATGAAGAGCGGAGACCGTGTTTTATTTGTGGTTGGCAGGAACCCGGATTTTGTCGTGTTTTCCATGAATTTCACCGTTTTTAGTGCAGATGCCGGTTCCAGCTCGGTCTGTTCCTTCAGATGCTCCAGCAATCCCCTTATCACTCTACGCCTGGCGGCTATGACCGCACTTCTTTGGTCCATCTTCAAATTCGTACCGGCCATATTCCTGGAAATCAAAGTACCCAACATTAGCATGATGATAGATTCTGGGTATAGATCAAGGCTAGAACTCCAAGATACTTAAATAGAGTACTGTATTGTAGCTATGCCGCGGTATCATAGCAGCAATTACTTAACTCCACCCAAGTCGCCTAAGTCCTAGAGATAACAAGAAATTAGGTTTTCGAGTTGACAATGCAAAGTAAGTTTGCATGTCGACATGATCCGGAAGAATGATTCAAGGATGGTAAAACGGTTAAGGTGGCAGGACATGTTTCCTAATTACGGGTATTATGATTCGTGTATTGGGTACAATACCCAACTACAAAAGAATCAACCCGACTATCCTATGTCTCTGATACCAAAAGAACCATGTCACGCCCCGCTTCCCAGAGTACGCAAGATTGGGCACGTGACATAGCCAACCATGCTACCTGTGGGTAGGAAATATCCATCCACAGTCACATTACGGTTGTAGAGATATCAAGAACAAAATAATAAACTAATCTAATACATGTCCAAATCCATAATAACAAGAATCAATAAACAATGAGTGCGGAAGCAAATGATCCAATACAATAAATAAACAGTACGTCCCATAATGCGGGCTCACATCTGGAAATGGAATGAAAATAAATAAGCTAAACCCTAAGGAACTCACAGTTCAGCCTGCTGGCTGAAGTACTCCTGCTCGGTCGTCGATAGTGGTAAGGAATCTGGGCCATGCAAAACCCAGACGTCAGCGCGTCATGTCAACCAAATAATATAATATAAATATGGTAATAAGCAATGCAGGTATGAACATGAATAAAGCAGTACTAAGAAATAACAGAGCAGGGTAATGTGCAATGGTGACTAAACTGTCCTATCAGGTTTCTACTCTATAGTCTTTGAAATCAATTGATGAATCGTCGATGTAACTCAATAGTATCCCGTGCGTGCCCGGGACCACGGTCAAGGTCCTCGGGGCTGAATCCGAGACGTGCCGCTAAGCAGTAATAGGTAGCAAGATGGGCGAGTGAGGTCAGCATCACCACTCCGGGGCTGGCCAAGCCCGTAAGACTGATCAGAACAAGTATCGAACTGTTGAGTTACAAGTCGGTTTCACCTTTGATTTCCCTATACCCCAAGCTATGTATGTCAGGTCAGGTATTCAGTAGTCAAGGACTAATGCCAACACAAAATCAGGTAAAAGTAGGTCTGTCTGGATAGACAGCAGGAATGGTCAGGTTTGTCGGCATTAGGCATGAAATCAGGTAACAGGTCAGGTCACGTTTCAACAGGTTGAGTCGATATGTACAGGGTGTCATGTCCGGTGTATCAGTACATGTGTCAGGTGTATCAAGATCGGTCAATATGTAATGCAATCAAATGTATGCTGATAACAGGTATAGTAACGAATAAGGAACAACAACAGGAACAGCAATAACAATATTATTCCATGTAAACACAGTGATGCTTTGTATTCTCTTATTAACAGGTTCAAGCACCCTTGGGGTGCAATAATCACAGTGTAGCGCAATATTAATAACAGCAGGCAATAAAGATATAAGTGTGCGACTATTATCCTCTAAATAGTAAAATGATTAGCAGGTAGTTGTCATTAAGGTTACGGTGGCAAAATACGATTTAGGTGGCAGTATTATAATGTACATCATATTTCGTCCAATGAGATAAGTAGCAATACTAGTTAATATAGCAAGTTTGTGAGTCAAACATTTAATTAGTTTAACGTAGCATGCAGCAAGAAATCTTGCCTCAGAACAAGGGTCGAGATGCAGGCGGCCTGATGCACGTGTCACGATACGGCGTGTGAACGGCACGACACGGTACTGGGTCTAGTCGCGATCTGCTGCGCGGTCTGGTGCGCGATACGGACGCGATCTGCTGCGCGATCTGGTGCACGGTCTGGGCGCGATACGGTCACGATCTGCAGCGCGATCTGGTGCACGGTACGGACGCGATACGGTGTACACCCAAACGGCGAACAGCGGGACCACACGGACCGGAGTACTTCGCTGGGGCGTCGGGTCCAAACGACGGCACGGCCGGAATCCGGCGAAAAGTCAAACGGCAACACGTTAGCAAAATACGATATACGCAAACAAACGACCAGCGAGGGGGTTCTAGCATTAAGGGGAGTTAAATAGATTCTTACAGGAAGGCACCAGGGCAACCACGACGGGCTCGACGGCGATGGGACGCCGGCGGCGATGAACAGTGGCCGCGACAAGGGCTGACTTGGCTGGATCGGGTGATGCAGCGATGATGGGGAGGTACTGGCCTGGTCTGGGTTGTAGGGAGGAGAGGAGGTGGTCGTCGGTGTGCTGGCGACAACGACGAGGGTCGACGGCGGCTTTTCCGGCGAACAGAAGAGGGTGGTAGGGTTGCAGTGTTGGGTTCTGTGGTCCGGCGAGGGGAGGAGGAAGACGACGACGAGGTTGGGACGAGGGTGAAGGGGTGAGGATTCTGGTGTCGTCGGCGAAGGGAGGTGGCAGCGACGGCGGCCACCTGGTGCTAGTGGTGGCGTCGGGGTTGGGTTAGTAGGCTCGGGAATGAGAGGGGGAGGCTGCGGTTGCAGCTGCGGGGGTGAGTACGGCGACGGCGAGGTCGCGGTGAGGTCGACGGCGCAAGTACGAAGAGCTAGGGTTAGGGTTGCGAGAGGTTTCTCGTGGCTGCAAAAATGTATGAGGGAAGGAGGAAGCTAATATAAATAGGGAAGAGTGAGAGAGAGGTTAGAGGAAGAGAGAGAGAGAGAGAGAGAGAGAGAGAGAGAGAGAAATGGAGGCGGGCCCACGAGAATACAACCCTCTCGTGATTGGCTGATTACAAAATCTTTGAAGATTAATATTAAAGAAAAATAACAACAGTAAGATTTAAAATGTTAAACAGTAACAGAATTTGATTTTAAAGTATATATTTTAGTTTCACAATATTTTATTAAATGGGCCTTTTTGGCGCTAAATGAAACATTTCCAAATCGCGCCCGGGTTGCGCCCAAATGTTCCAAATTCAAATTATAGGATTTTAAGCGAGTTCCAAATGTTGAAAAGAGGTGTTTAATGATTAAAATGCATGCCCCCAAGTCGGACACTTGTACGCGCGCGTAGACGTCCAAACTTGCCCGTTTCGCCGAACGGGACGAAATCTCGACGCGCGGACGCTACCACGCGACTAGTGGCGACGAGTAGGCCAACATGGATATTTTTAATTTCATTTTAGGTGTTAAAATTTGTTATGTGCCAAAATGATTTAACCGGTTAAAATTTAAAAATAAGCACCAAACCATTAGGATAATCGAAATGAGCAATGTGTAACACTCAACTAGAACCAGAAATAGTATAATTGGGCTCGGGTGTTACATCATACCCAACTACAAAAAGAATTTCGTCCTCGAAATTCCAAGAATACAAGATAGCTAACGATAGGAAAAGGTGAGGAAATTTCTGTCGGATCTCGTCTTCTCGCTCCCAAGTGGATTCTCCATGCAATCGATTACCCCAAGAAACTAGTACAAGAGGGATAACCTTGTTCTTAAGAACCTTTTCTCTTCGATCCTTGATTTCAACTGGTCGCTCCTCAAAAGTTAGGTCCTCCCGTACAGTCAACTCCGAATGATCCAAGACGAACATACCTCCGTAGTTGAGATACATGAAACACATCGTGCACTCCTGCCGATGACTGTGGTAACGCCAAACGGTACGCTACCTCGCCAACACGCTCCAATATCTCGAAGGGTCCAACGAATCGAGGACTAAGCTTTCCCCGACTTCCAAAGCGAATCACCCCTCTAGTCGGTGATATATTCAGGAATACCAAATCACCCACGGCGAACTCTAAAGGTCTTCTTGACGTGTCGGCCCAACTTTTCTGTCTATCTTGAGCTGCCTTCATATGCTTCCTGATTGTATTCACGTTCTCGACTGTCTGTACCACCAAATCTGGTCCTAGTAATCTTCGTTCACCAACATCATCCCAACAAACCGGTGAACGGCACTGACGACCATACAACGCTTCAAACGGAGCCATCTGAATTGTCGCTTGGAAGCTATTGTTGTACGAAAACTCCACCAGGTGTAGATGATCCTCCCAAGAACCTTTGAAGTCTAACATGCAAGCCCTCAACATATCTTCAAGGGTCTGGATCGTTCTCTCCGATTGTCCATCAGTTTGAGGATGATAAGCTGTGCTAAACTTCAATCGAGTCCCCAAACTTTCTTGTAAACTCCTCCAGAAGTGCGACAAGAACCGAGTGTCCCGATCGGACACGATGCTTACCGGTACTCCATGCAATCTCACAATCTCCTGCATGTACCGCTCTGCCAAAGTCTCTGTCGATTGACCAACCCGAAAAGGAATAAAGTGAGCCGCCTTGGTCAACCGATCGACAATCACCCATACTGCATTGTTGCCCTTTGGACTCCGCGGTAAAGCCGTCACGAAATCCATGGTTATATGTTCCCACTTCCACTGAGGAATCGGAAGTGGTTGCAACAACCAGCAACCCTTTGGTGTTCAGCCTTAACTTGCTGACACACCAAGCACTTAGCCACGAAGCGAGCAATTTCCCGTTTCATACCTTCCCACCAGAAGTGCTGTCGAATATCTCGGTACATCTTTGTCCCTCCTGGATGTACAGAGTAAGCTGAACTGTGTGCCTCCTTCATAAGCTCTTCACGTACATCTCCTTTTGGCACACACACACGGCTACCATATCTCAACGAACCGTCTTCATGGATCAGTAAATCGGTTCGTAGTCCGGCTTCAACCTGCTCTCGAAACTTTTGCAGTCTAGGATCTTACGATTGTGACGCTTTAATCTTCTCAACTAAGGACGACTGTACTTGTAACTGCATCAACTGTCCCGTAGCATGTGGTAGCACAACCTCCAAGTCAAATCTCCGAAAATCCGCAATGATCTCCCTTTGTGCGGTCAATATCTGAATTGCTGGTAACCGACTTAGCGCATCTGGCACGACGTTAACTTTTCCCGGATGGTACATAAGGTCAAGGTCGTAGTCGGCCATCAGTTCCAACCATCTGCGTTGCCTCATGTTCAACTCCTTCTGAGTGAACACATACTCTTGTGATCTGTAAAGACCTCGACTCTCTCGCCCAAAAGGTAGTGTCTCCAAATCTTCAGGGCGAAGATCACGGCTGCAAGCTCTAAGTCATGAGTCGGATAATTCTTCTCATGAGTCTTCAGCTGTCTTGATGCGTAAGCGACAACTTTCCCATTCTGCATCAAAACACATCCCAATCCCTTTCCGGATGCGTCGCTGTGAATCACCAGTCCTCCTGAATTATCCGGTACAGTTAGGATAGGGGCGGTTATCAACTTCTGTTTCAACGTCTCGAAGGCCAATGCACATCCATCCGTCCAAACAAACGGTACCTCCTTGCACGTGAGTTTGGTTAACGGCTCTGCTACACGAGCGAAGTTCTCCACAAATCTCCTGTAGTATCCGGCGAGTCCAAGAAAGCTTCTTATCTCTGCAACATTCTTTAGAATAGGCCAATCTCGAACTGCTGTAATCTTTTCGGGATCGACGGCAATTCCATCGCCCGACACGACATACCCCAGAAATTTCACTTCTTCCAGCCAGAATTCGCACTTACTCATCTTCGCAAACAATTCCTCTTGTCTCAGCGTCTGCAGTGCGATCTTGAAATGCTCAGCGTGCTCCTCCGGACTCTTCGAGTACACCAAGATATCGTCAAATACATCCATAAAGTCGCGAACAACTGCCGGCTCTTCATTACTATCCACTACCATAACCGCACGAACATTGTTCGTCGGCCTAGCCCTAGACTCGACTGGCCCGACAGAACTGCTTCCTCCAGTGAAAGTAAACTCAGGGTGTCCGGGAATCTGGAAGATTTCCTTCCTTGCCCTACAGTCAAATGTGTGCGTGGAAAGTGCCTAGAAAATCCATTCCCAAGACTACTTCATAACTGCCCGTATCTATCACCAAGAAATCTGCAAAAAGCTCCCGTCCGCACACAACAACTGT
Source organism: Agapanthus africanus (assembly GCA_030015575.1). Taxonomy (NCBI): domain Eukaryota; kingdom Viridiplantae; phylum Streptophyta; class Magnoliopsida; order Asparagales; family Amaryllidaceae; genus Agapanthus; species Agapanthus africanus. Next base: position 105,206,937 of record CM057338.1, on the reverse strand, counting down.
ACAATCTCTACACTCTTTACTAGCTATGATTTTCCCATTCCCAGTGTATATGTCCCAAAACTAGACAGGGTCGTGCAGGTAATCGAGTGTGTAGTTATAAATTTGGACGACATAAAACAGTGGGATGCTCCGAAATTAAATAATGCCAATACGGGAAAACCATGAACGAGTAAAGTACCTGAAACCACTTCTCCTGATGCCTTAGCTCCTTCAACTGTCAACGTGAAAGCTCGAGCCTGCTCTGGTCCTTGAGTCAGCTGTTTCTGCCCTTGGAACGGTCTCTGCGGAGGCTTCTGTAAATCATCTCTCGTGCGAAGCGTCGACGGACAAGCACTAACGGCGTGATCTGCCGCTCCACATCTAAAATAGAGTCCCAGCCTCTTACGACACTCCTTTCGCACATGTCCGGGTACATGGCAGTAGTTACAAATCACGCTCCCTTTCCGATCACCCACACTTGTTTTCTTCATTGGTGCTACGCTGCGCCTGTTCACCGGAATGCTTCTACGTACAGACGTTTGTTTCAGTGCAGATGCCGGTTCCAGCTCGGTCTGTTCCTTCAGATGCTCCAGCAATCCCCTTATCACTCTACGCCTGGCGGCTATGACCGCACTTCTTTGGTCCATCTTCAAATTCGTACCGGCCATATTCCTGGAAATCAAAGTACCCAACATTAGCATGATGATAGATTCTGGGTATAGATCAAGGCTAGAACTCCAAGATACTTAAATAGAGTACTGTATTGTAGCTATGCCGCGGTACCATAGCAGCAATTACTTAACTCCACCCAAGTCGCCTAAGTCCTAGAGATAACAAGAAATTAGGTTTTCGAGTTGACAATGCAAAGTAAGTTTGCATGTCGACATGATCCGGAAGAATGATTCAAGGATGGTAAAACGGTCAAGGTGGCAAGACATGTTTCCTAATTACGGGTATTATGATTCGTGTATTGGGTACAATACCCAACTACAAAAGAATCAACCCGACTATCCTATGTCTCTGATACCAAAAGAACCATGTCACGCCCCGCTTCCCAGAGTACGCAAGATTGGGCACGTGACATAGCCAACCATGCTACCTGTGGGTAGGAAATATCCATCCACAGTCACATTACGGTTGTAGAGATATCAAGAACAAAATAATAAACTAATCTAATACATGTCCAAATCCATAATAACAAGAATCAATAAACAATGAGTGCGGAAGCAAATGATCCAATACAATAAATAAACAGTACGTCCCATAATGCGGGCTCACATCTGGAAATGGAATGAAAATAAATAAGCTAAACCCTAAGGAACTCACAGTTCAGCCTGCTGGCTGAAGTACTCCTGCTCGGTCGTCGATAGTGGTAAGGAATCTGGGCCATGCAAAACCCAGACGTCAGCGCGTCATGTCAACCAAATAATATAATATAAACATGGTAATAAGCAATGCAGGTATGAACATGAATAAAGCAGTACTAAGAAATAACAGAGCAGGGTAATGTGCAATGGTGACTAAACTGTCCTATCAGGTTTCTACTCTATAGTCTTTGAAATCAATTGATGAATCGTCGATGTAACTCAATAGTATCCCGTGCGTGCCCGGGACCACGGTCAAGGTCCTCGGGGCTGAATCCGAGACGTGCCGCTAAGCAGTAATAGGTAGCAAGATGGGCGAGTGAGGTCAGCATCACCACTCCGGGGCTGGCCAAGCCCGTAAGACTGATCAGAACAAGTATCGAACTGTTGAGTTACAAGTCGGTTTCACCTTTGATTTCCACATACCCCAAGCTATGTATGTCAGGTCAGGTATTCAGTAGTCAAGGACTAATGCCAACACAAAATCAGGTAAAAGTAGGTCTGTCTGGATAGACAGCAGGAATGGTCAGGTTTGTCGGCATTAGGCATGAAATCAGGTAACAGGTCAGGTCACGTTTCAACAGGTTGAGTCGATATGTACAGGGTGTCATGTCCGGTGTATCAGTACATGTGTCAGGTGTATCAAGATCGGTCAATATGTAATGCAATCAAATGTATGCTGATAACAGGTATAGTAACGAATAAGGAACAACAACAGGAACAGCAATAACAATATTATTCCATGTAAACACAGTGATGCTTTGTATTCTCTTATTAACAGGTTCAAGCACCCTTGGGGTGCAATAATCACAGTGTAGCGCAATATTAATAACAGCAGGCAATAAAGATATAAGTGTGCGACTATTATCCTCTAAATAGTAAAATGATTAGCAGGTAGTTGTCATTAAGGTTACGGTGGCAAAATACGATTTAGGTGGCAGTATTATAATGTACATCATATTTCGTCCAATGAGATAAGTAGCAATACTAGTTAATATAGCAAGTTTGTGAGTCAAACATTTAATTAGTTTAACGTAGCATGTAGCAAGAAATCTTGCCTCAGAACAAGGGTCGAGATGCAGGCGGCCTGATGCACGTGTCACGATACGGCGTGTGAACGGCACGACACGGTACTGGGTCTAGTCGCGATCTGCTGCACGGTCTGGTGCGCGATACGGACGCGATCTGCTGCGCGGTCTGGTGCGCGATACGGACGCGATCTGCTGCGCGATCTGGTGCGCGGTCTGGGCGCAATACGGTCACGATCTGCAGCGCGATCTGGTGCACGGTACGGACGCGATACGGTGTACACCCAAACGGCGAACAGCGGGACCACACGGACCGGAGTACTTCGCTGGGGCGTCGGGTCCAAACGACGGCACGGCCGGAATCCGGCGAAAAGTCAAACGGCAACACGTTAGCAAAATACGATATACGCAAACAAACGACCAGCGAGGGGGTTCTAGCATTAAGGGGAGTTAAATAGATTCTTACAGGAAGGCACCAGGGCAACCACGACGGGCTCGACGGCGATGGGACGCCGGCGGCGATGAACAGTGGCCGCGACAAGGGCTGACTTGGCTGGATCGGGTGATGCAGCGATGATGGGGAGGTACTGGCCTGGTCTGGGTTGTAGGGAGGAGAGGAGGTGGTCGTCGGTGTGCTGGCGACGACGACGAGGGTCGACGGCGGCTTTTCCGACGAACAGAAGAGGGTGGTAGGGTTGCAGTGTTGGGTTCTGTGGTCCGGCGAGGGGAGGAGGAAGACGACGACGAGGTTGGGACGAGGGTGAAGGGGTGAGGATTCTGGTGTCGTCGGCGAAGGGAGGAGGCAGCGACGGCGGCCACCGGGTGCTAGTGGTAGCATCGGGGTTGGGTTAGCAGGCTCGGGAATGAGAGGGGGAGGCTGCGGTTGCAGCTGCGGGGGTGAGGACGGCGACGGCGAGGTCGCGGTGAGGTCGATGGCGCAAGTACGAGGAGCTAGGTTTAGGGTTGCGAGAGGTTTCTCGTGGCTGCAAAAATGTATGAGGGAAGGAGGAAGCTAATATAAATAGGGAAGAGAGAGAGAGAGGTTAGAGGAAGAGAGAGAGAGAGAGAGAGAGAGAAATGGAGGCGGGCCCACGAGAATACAACCCTCTCGTGATTGGCTGATTACAAAATCTTTGAAGATTAATATTAAAGAAAAATAACAACAGTAAGATTTAAAATGTTAAACAGTAACAGAATTTGATTTTAAAGTATATATTTTAGTTTCACAATATTTTATTAAATGGGCCTTTTTGGCGCTAAATGAAACATTTCCAAATCGCGCCCGGGTTGCGCCCAAATGTTCCAAATTCAAATTATAGGATTTTAAGCGAGTTCCAAATGTTGAAAAGAGCTGTTTAATGATTAAAATGCATGCCCCCAAGTCGGACACTTGTACGCGCGCGTAGACGTCCAAACTTGTCCGTTTCGCCGAACGGGACGAAATCTCGACGCGCGGACGCTACCACGCGACTAGTGGCGACGAGTAGGCCAACATGGATATTTTTAATTTCATTTTAGGTGTTAAAATTTGTTATGTGCCAAAATGATTTAACCGGTTAAAATTTAGCAATAAGCACCAAACCATTAGGATAATCGAAATGAGCAATGTGTAACACTCAACTAGAACCAGAAATAGTATAATTAGGCTCGGGTGTTACATCCGTATCCTGCTGGAAAGAGGAGGAACGCCGTTGATGATCTCTAGGCTGTAGATGTCGCCGTTGAGATCTGGAACTAAGGACTTTTCCATGGCTCCGTTTGGTGGATGTCGCGTCTGTATCCTGCTGGAATGAGGAGGAACGCCGTTGATGATCTCTAGGCTATAGATGTCGCCGTTACGATTTAACTCTTCGTTTGAAAGAGCTTGGTGGGATGATATGATTCCCTTTTTGTTTGTGCCCCTGGATTGTATACAGAGATCGATGTGATCTCATCTGTAGGGAAAAAAGTTTTATTTTATTACTTTTTTTGTTTTCTTTCCGCGATGCTTTATCATTTTAGCTTTTTGTATCGCGAAAATCGCTATTGCCCAATCATTTCGGTAATTTTTCGCGGTGCCCAATCATTTCGGGTATATTATTTTTTCCTTTTTACTCGTTGCTTTTTATTGCGAGTTGCCCAATCATTTCGGCTATTTTGTATGCATATATTTTACTTGCTGATTTTGTTGCAAGTTGCCCTATCATTTCGGCTATTTCATATGCATTTTTGGCTCGCTGATTTTTATCGCGAGTGTGGAATTTGGAATCTGGTGCCAATCTCAGCATCAGCATCCCTACGACTGGAATATTGCCAGGAGAGAATCATCATTTTCCTTTAAAGGACTTGGAATTTGATTCCGATTCAAGCATCAGCATCGCTACCACTGGGACATTGCCAGGAGCGAATTATCATTTGCCTCTGTCGATGTCGAACAAAGGTGGCTTAGCAAACAGGGTTAGGATCCTGTTGACTAAGGGTTTTTGACTTTACGAGCCGTAAGGATCTCATAAAGGTATTTCTCCCTACGGGTCGTGAGGATCTCGTAGGTGCATTTTCTCCTTAAAAATCATGGGGATTCTTAAGTGTATGTTCTCTTATAAGTCGTAAGGATCTTACAAGAGTGTTTTCTCCTTATAAGTCGAGAGGACTTACAAGGGTTTGTTCAACGTGCGAGCATATCCCTAGTCGCTGGTGGGACTCTGTTAGGGAAATGTTTATTCGTGCCCGTGGATTGTATACAAGAGTCAATATTGAAATACTTGTAGGGCAGTCTGTGGGTTGTGATGGCTTAAGAACAGGTTCAGATCCCTGTAACTTATGGCTTTTGAATCCTATGAGCCGTGAGGGTCTCAAAAGGGAATTCTCCTTACGAGTCGTGAGGATCTCGTAAGTGTAAGTTTTAGGATATTGCAGTCCATCGTTTGTTTAGGAATGTTCCGGTCCGTTGTTAGTTTAGGAACATTTCGTTCCATTGTTAGTTTAAGGACATTTCAATCCGTTGTTAGTTTAGGGACATTTCGGTCCGTTGTTGCAACGGTTTTGTTGGCTACCACTTATAAAGTTTGGGCTCGGGAAGATAGCGAGTGGACATAGGCGTCGTCATCTATCATTAACCCAGGTCGTAACTCGTCAGGCGTAGTATTTCTTTAGGAACCGACCGTTTATTAGCCTGAAGGGTCTTTCGCCATGCATATCTATGAGCAAGTAAACCCCACCTTGGTAGACTTTGTCTATGATGTATGGGCCTTCGTAGTTTGGCTCGAACTTCCCTCATTTGGCATGATTGGGGATCATAAGTCTCTTGACCATTAGCACGAGTTCGCCTTGGCGAAATGTTCTCGACCTAGTCAATCTCTCGTACGAGCGCGTCATCTTTGCTTTGTTCCAAGTTTTGTTGCGCCATAAGCCGAGTTTCGTCGAGGGCGTCAAGCTCCTCAAGCCGAAGATGAGCATTCTCTTCGTCCATTAGCTCGTAATGAACTACTACTCGTAAGGAGGGTAACTCTATCTCCAAAGGGAGTACTGGTTCAGTGCCGAATACCAATACATACGGCGTTGTGTTTGTGGCCATTTTAAACGTGGTTCGATACGTCCAGAGAGTTTCATGCAGTCTCTCGTGTCATTCCTTCTTATTTTGAGACACCGTCTTTTTCACGATCTTTGTCAAGGTCTTGTTGAAAGTCTCAGCCAGACCGTTAGCTCGGGGATTGTAGACCAAAGAGTATCTCCAGTCTATATTATGTTGTTGTGCGAAGCGGCTGATTTTGTGGTTCCTGCAGGCCGGCCTGTTATCGGAAATAATCCATCACGGAGTGCCGAACTGATAGATGGCGTGCGTCTTGAAGAAATGGAGGATGTTCGCTGTCTTCACTTCTCTTAACGGTATCGCTTCTGCCCACTTAGAGAAATAATCGGTTGTTGCCAGTATGAACCGATGTCCTCTAGATGATGATTGTTCGATGGGCCCGATTATGTCAGTTCCCCACATTTCGAACGGCCAGCTAGCCACCGTCAGGTGTAGCGGATTTGGATGCTGATGGATAAAGTCCCCGTGAATCTGGCATGAGTGGCACTGCTTCGCGTATTCAAGGTAGTCATGGATCATTATGGGCCAATAGTAGCCCATCTTTTTGATCTTTAGCTTCATCTTCGGCCCGGCTTGATGAGAACCGCAGAGTCCGTCGTGAGTTTCTTGGATGACTCTCCTTGCTTCTTCAGGCCCCAAGCATCTTAGCCACAGGGAGTCGAACGATCTCTTATATAGAGTGTCATTGACGAAGGCGAAGGATAGAGCTCGTTTCATGAGCTAATGTCTTGAGGACGCATTTTCAGGTGTTCGACGGGATTTGAAGTAGTCTATAAAGACTCCTCTCCAATCCTAGACTTTTCCCGGTCTTTTAGTTGTAGGGTCGTCAGCTTGGTCGCTCCCTTTTCTTCGGACGACTCCAGAGATATTTCTGCCAGTGCAAGAACCCGACGGCTTTGCACGACGATCCTCACGTCATCGAGATTTTCATCAGCCAGTTCTTTAGCGAGCTTGGCTAATGCATCTACCTTGCTATTTTCCGCGCGCGGCATGCTTTCTAGGGCGTAGGAGGGAATTTGAACAAGCAGTTGTTTCACTCTCTCACCGTACTTTACCAACTCTAGTTTGCATGTTTGATAGTCGCCATTTACTTGACTAACGACCAGCTGGGAGTCTCCGTATATGAGGAGGTTTTCGATTCCCATGTCGACAGCGATCTCAAGACCTGCTATCAAAGCTTCATATTCGGCTTCATTGTTTGTCCTCGGCTCTGTCAAGGAAAAGGAAAAGCGCATTATCCCTCCTTATGGAGTCACGAAGATGAGGCCTACCCCAGATTTGATTATGGGGGTGCTGTGCTCTCGCTTATTCATGGAAGATGCCCAGTCGAAGTAGAGTTCCCATCGGGTGTTACTCTCTCCTTTCTCCCCGTCGATTGTGTCAAAGGCGTGCTTGTCTGGTAATTCGCAATTTAGGGGTGAATCAGCAGGTATAGGATGCTCAGCGAGGAAGTCGGCGATAGCCTGGCCTTTTACTGCCTTAAGGGGTCGATATGTTATCGAGAACTCCATCAAGAACAGGGCCCATTTAGCGAGCCGTCCTGTTAGTATGGCTCTTGACATCAAATATTTGAGAGGATCCACCTTTGATATAAGGTGGACCTCATGCGCTAAAGCATAATGCCGAAGTTTAGTTATAGCGAAGATTAACGCCAGGCAATGTTTTTCGATAGGGGAGTAATTGTTTTCTGCCCCTAGAAGAACTCGACTCAAATAATAGAGGGCTCTGTCTTTCCCTTGGTTATTCTCCTGTGCCTATAGTGCGCCTAAAGAACCTTCAAAGGCTGTTGTGTACAGGATGAGAGGCTTCCCTTGACCGAAGCAGTCAGTACTGGCGGATTCTACAGGTATTGCTTGATTTCATCCAGTGCGCTTTGGCATTTGCGATCCCAAACGAACGTGGTTCCCTTCAACATCAAATGACTGTGAGGACGGCATTTGCCGGAAAGATTAGCTATGAACCGCCGAATATAAGAGAGCTTCCTTTGGAAAGACCACAGTTGCTTGAGAGTTCTTGGCGGGGGCATTTCCATGATCGCCTTGATCTTCGACGGGTCTATTTCGATGCCCCGGTGTCGCACGATGAATCCTAAGAATTTGCCTGAGAAAACTCCTAACGCACATTTGAGAGGGTTCATCTTTAAGTTGTATTTCTGAAGACGTCGGAACATTATTTTTAGATGCTCCCAATGCTCCTCGTGCGATTTTCTTTTCACCACAAGGTCATCGATATAGCATTCGACGACTTCATATATGAGGTCGTCGAAAATCTTCGTCATTGCCCTCTGATAGGTGGCGCCAGCGTTCTTCAGGACGAAAGGCATTACTTTGTAGCAAAATATCCACAGCGGAGTCCGGAAAGAGGTATGCTTCTGGTCTTCGGGATGCATCTTTATTTGATTGTACCCTGATGAGCCGTCCATGAAGGAGAAGACTTCATGAGTGGACGTGTTGTCTATCATCAACTCGATAACCGGTATAGGAAAATCAACCTTCGGGCAAGCTTTGTTGAGGTCCCGAAAGTCCATACAGATGCGCACTGCCCCATTTTTCTTCATCACTGGGACAATATTGGCAATCCAGTCAGGGTACTGAACCTCTTGGATGAAGCCGGAGTCGATTAGTTTCTTGATTTCGGCGTTGATGCTCATTTCAAGTTCGAGCAGCATTCTTCTTGGTGCTTGCTTGACTGGCTTGACGTCCGGAGATATCGCCAATTTATGCACGGCAATTTCTGGATCTAATCCCGGCATCTCGGAATAGTTCCATGCAAAGCAATCTTTATACTGAATGAGCATATCCTTGAGCGTAGCCACCTTTTCTTCAGACAACAACTCACTGACGAACGTTGGTCGCGGGTCGTTCGCCGTCCCCAAGTCGATCTTTCTGAGGTTATCTGCAGTAGTATGTATCCCATCTTCCAGCTCTTTTGGTGCCGTTGGAAACTCTGAGATGACTTCTTCATCCTCGTTTTCAAAGCACCAGGAGAGTTCATCCATACCCTCATGCACTCCTTCTTCAGACAACCTTATCATGTGACAGGTACGAGATCGCTTCCAAGACAGATTGTTCCCCGCCGAAACGCGGAGACGGGAACGCACGGGTCCGTCTCGCCTGAATTCCGGGGTAGATGCTAATTGGTGCTATCCGTCCACCTCTTCGAAGATACCAAATTGATTTATAGCACCGTATATCGAAGGTTTAAACGGATGCGACCGATCGTCAGATTCCCCCTCATTTGAGAGATTTTTGATTGTGGGGACACTCTTCCCTGCAGGGGCAAGCCCCTGCAGTTAATTATTCCGCCGCGTCGCGGTAACAACTTTCTCCTTCTCTAGATGGTCTCTTCGTGTCGTGGGTGTTTGTTTTGTTTTTGGTTGCCCGTGGATTGTATACGGAGACTAATTTATGTTGTCGCCCGTAGGGCGTGGATTAGTCCAAATCCGTATTTTCTTAGATTTGGGTTTGGGGTTGGGTTTAAGGATACTTTGGTCTCATTTGAGATTAAGATCAACTTAAACGTTTGTTAAGGATACGTTAGTCTAATTTAGACTAAGATCAACTTAACGGGATCGTTTAGATCCGACAAGAGACCATTTGGTATCTATTGTTTAGTTTAGGGACATTGTAGTCAATTAGTTTAAGGACATTACGGTCCATTGTTAGTTTAAGGACATCTCGGTCCAGGTTAAGAACATCATAGTCCGTGAGTTTAAAGACCTCACAGTCAAGGTTAAGGACATCATAGTCCGTAAGCTTAAAGACCTCACAGTCAAGATTAAGGACATCATAGTCCATGGACTTAAGGACCTCACAGTCCAGTTTAAAGACGTCATAGTCTGTGAAATGTATGGTTGTCGGGACTCGTCACCTCTCTAAAGACGTTGAAGGATTACAACGACATATATCAGAGGGGTTCAGAGATGTACCCTTGAACCAATTTTGATTGGTGGATCTGTAGTCCAATTTGGAACTAAGATCTGTTAAAAGATTTATGAGCATGTGGGCTCAATTAATCTGAATTCGAGGACTTATAGCCAATCTTAGGCTAAGTCCAATCAGGTTAAAATATTTTAACATTTATTTTGGGCTATTGGAGCCTTTGTTTGGGGCTTGGCCCTTTTAACAATGCTTTAATTCTGACAATATTTTGTCTTTTATTGAATGCTGGGCTTACATCATAGCTCTGTGGCTTATTAAAGAATGATTTATGTTTTATGAGCGCACATGTGAGTGACACGTGGTGCGCTTAGCGCTTTGCGCCAGTCAAAGAGCGCAGTGTGCTTCTGCCAAGTAGCGCACACGTGAAGGACACGTGTCGTGCTTGGCGCTAAGCGTCAGATGATGGGCGCATTACTCCAGTTTATGAGCGCATTGCGCTAGTAGTTTAGTGGCGCACATGTAATTGAAACGTGGTGCACCTGGCGCTGAGCGCCAGCCCATGAGCGCAGTGCGCTATTTCAAGAGCGCAAAGCGACACGTGTCGCGCTCGGCGCTGAGCGCCAGTCTAAGAGCGCAGAAGCGCAATTCAAGAGCGCAAAGCGCAGTTCCAGAGCGCAAAGCGCATATGATCAATTTTGTGATCCAAAAAGAGACTTTGTCTCAAGATCTGAGAACAACCGTTTTAATCTCTTATATTGATGAAAGGGCTTTGCCTTTATGGATCTATGATCCTTAAGAGAATTGAATTATTCTCTTCTCCTTTCCATAATGAGACGTTCATGATCTCTTTGAGAAAGACTTTAGTCTTATAGTTCTATGATCTGTGAGAAGTAATTTCTTCTTTTATTTTATGATGAGATCTTTTGATCTTTTTGTGAAAGACCTTTTGTCTTTGTAGATCTATGATCTTTTTAAAGAAATGAATTCTTCTTTCTTAATTATGAGATGATTTCATTTCTGTGTTCATCATCCTCTTTTTTACCTTGAAGAAAGATCTTCTTGCAAGAGCTTGCTCTTTGAATTTTCTCAAAATTTTTGGGGAGGTTTCTCTCTCTTTTTGTGTGTCCCTGAGACTTGAAGTCTGGGGGTCTTTTTATAGGGTAGGCTGATTTGTTGAATCAGTTAAAGAGATCTTTCTCTGATTGATTTGGGTATATTTTCCCACCATTGGATCTTTGATCCTAGGTCTTCTGTTTTACAGAAGGCAATCTTCTTGTTTTTAACAAGATCGGAAAATCTTTCCATACAGAATTTATTCTATCTTTTAGTAATTTTTATTTACCATTGGATCATTGATCCAATGGTGCTCTGATTTACAGAGCACAATCTTGTTATTTGGAAAGATTTTTGAGGAATCTTTTCTTAACAGAATTTAATTCTGATTAATTAATGATTTACCATTATTATTAGATCTTTGATCTAACGGTGGGGAGTTTTTAATTCCAGCGCTAGCGCACCCGTGCTTTGCACATTGTGCGTTGCTTGAAGAGCAGCGCACATTACGCCAGCGCACCTGTGTTTGACACGTAGTGCGCTGCTTGGAGCGCACCTTGCGCTAGCGCACACGTGGCGTGCTGCTTAGAGCGCAGCGCCCCTAGCGTTAGCGCCCACGTGCTTTGCACGTGGTGCGCTGCTTAAAGGCGCAACGCACTTGGCGCTGCATCTGAAGCGTTGCTTCATTTCAAAAATTTGAATTTTAAACAGAGCTTTGCTCTGATTGGGGGAAACAAATGCCCCCCCACCGTTGCGCTCACGTGGCCCACATGTGAGTGCAACGGTGGCAGCATCTGAGCCCTTGGATCAACTCAGAAGTTGAAACGGCACTCGATGCCTATAAATAGGACCTTTGGTCCTCAGGATAATTTCTGTTCATCTTCTTTCTTATTTTCTGAGAATTTTTATTCTCTCACAGAGCATAGCTCTCTATCTTAAGAATTTTCTTAAAGACAAAAACTTTGTCAAAATTTAGGTAAAGATTAAATCTTTTAATAATCTAGGGTTTTACCCATTAACAGAGCATTGCTCTTCATAGATCTTTGATCTAAAGAAAACCCTTTTAGGGTCTCATTAACGGATTTTTCCTCTCTTCAAATCATGTAGATTTATTAATCTCTTATGAAGAACTCTTAAGATTTTGTTCATGGATCATTAAAGATCATGGAATTTCAAATCCATTAAAAGCTTCGCCTTCAGAGTTTCTGATGGGTTACTCCTTCTTCCTTACAGAGCATGGCTCTCAGAATTCTCGGGGAAGTTTTAATTCCCCTCATAATTGACTTTGACAGGTGTCACTCCTGTCTGCAGAGCATTGCCCTCGAGGAGTTTAACTCCTTGGCCTGAGGGACCTTTATACGAAATTCTTTTTTAGGATTTCTCTCTTAACTTCATAGAATTAAATCCATTAGGTGATTTAATTAGCACTTATTCCCACCTTGGGGATATCAAGAGTTGTTTAAATCCCGTGTCTATTTCAATAAGCTTTTCTTAATCAGTCGGTCCCCAAACTCTCACTGATTTTTCTTTTCAGACGTTATGGACACTCACATGTATGACCTCGACGAGATTATTTCTTACGGGGACATTCACGCACTCGGCCGTTTCCAAAACCAAGGATTCATAAATGCCCAGTGTGCTGAAATTATGGGCCGCTTTGATGCATACAATGGTCGACTGCTTCCTCGTCGTTCCTCCCTCTTGAAGCTTGCCGTGAGAGCGATCTGGGAAGTGCTTCCCTTATTCTTTCTAGGAATGCCGCCTAAGGCATTGGACGACGCCGAAGATAAGGTGCACTCGGTGTATCTGATGGGCCTAATCTCAAAGAAAAGGCGAGACAACCTTGTTGATATCCTGCATCAAGCTTTTCAGCAGGCGGCGATACTTGCTGCCTATCGAAGGGTGGAGGAAATCAATGGGGATCCTGACGCTTGCGATCGTGAAAAGATGCACACGAAGATGGTCCGAGAGGCCCGTGAAATTTTGGACAGCCTCACCTTTGAATTTCTCAATCCATGTCCTGGATTTGATGTTATGCCTTTGTAAACATTCTAATTATGATTTTGTTTACTGTTTTCCTCAATGTAGGCATTTTCTGAAGTATGAATAGCAAGCTTTTTCATTTTCATGTGTTAATTTTATACATCAAACTTTTTCGCACATGCATGAATGGGTATGCCTTGAACAATTAACTGAACGTAAATCAAATGAGCTCTTTACTGTCGCTTTCTTCTCTTTTTCTTTGTTGCCGGCATGTTACTTTAGTAAGTGTAGCCTGTAGTTGATAAAGAGCATTCCGTCTTGAACTTTTCGAGAGGTAGTGATGGCTTAGGAAACAGGTTCAGATCTGCCGCCTAAGACTTTTCAACTTTATGAGCCGTGAGGGTCTCATAAAGACTTTTCTCCCTACAAGTCGAGAGGATCTCATAGGTGTATTTTCTCCTTAGGAATCGTGAGGATTCCTAAGTGCGTTTTCTCTTATAAGTCGTAAGGATCTTACAAGAGATTTTTCTTCCTTACGGGTCGAGAGGACCCGTAAGTGATTGATGGTGTTACCATTATCCGCATTTCACGGAGTCAGGAGTTGTTCTGGATGCTTCCCACGGGGTCAAGATTGACTTTAGCCGTGTTCCACGGGACCAGGATTTTGCTCTGGACGCTTCCCACGGGGTCGGATTGACATAGCCGTGTTCTGCGAGGACCAGGCTCCGCTCTGGATGCTTCCCACGGGGTCAGGATTGACATAGGTTGTGTTCAGCGAGGACCAGGATCCACTCTGGACATTTCTTACGGGGTCAGGATTGACATAGGCCGTGTTCCACGAAATCAGGATTTTGCTCTGGATGCTTCCTACGGGGTCTGATTGATATAGCCGTGTTCTGTGAGGACCAGGCTCTGCTCTGGAAGTTTCCCATGGGGCCAGGATTGATATAGGCCGCGTTCCATGAAACCAGGAATTTGCTCTGGATGCTTCCTACGGGGTCTGATTGACATAAGCCGTGTTCTGCGAGGACCAGGATCCGCTCTGGACATTTCCCATGGGGTCAAGATTGACATAGGCCGTGTTTCACAAAACTAGGAATTTGCTCTGGATGCTTCCCATGGGGTCTGATTGATATAGCCGTATTCTGCGAGGACCAGGATCCGCTCTGGACGTTTCCCACGGAGTCAGGATTGACATAGGCCGCGTTCCATGAAACCAGGAATTTGCTCTGGATGCTTCCCACGGGATCTGATTGACATAGCCGTGTTCTGCGAGGACCAGGATCCGCTCTGGACGTTTCCCACGGGGTCAGGATTGACATAGCCGCGTTCCACGAAACCAGGAATTTGCTCTGGATGCTTCCCACGGGGTCTGATTGACATAGCCGTGTTCTGCGAGGACCAGGATCCGCTCTGGACGTTTCCCACGGGGTCAGGATTGACATAAGCCGCATTCCACGAAACCAGGAATTTGCTCTGGATGCTTCCCACAGGGTCTGATTGACATAGCCGTGTTCTGCGAGGACCAGGATCCGCTCTGGACGTTTCCCACGGGGTTTGGATTGACATAGGCCGCGTTCCATGATACCAGGAATTTGCTCTGGATGCTTTTCACGGGGTCTGATTGACATAGCCGTGTTCTGCGAGGACCAGGATCCGCTCTGTACATTTCCCACGGGGTCAGGATTGACATAGCCGCGTTCCACGAAACTAGGAATTTGCTCTGGATGCTTCCCATGGGGTCTGGTTGACATAGCCGTGTTCTACGAGGACCAGGATCCGCTCTGGACATTTCCTACGGGGTCAGGATTGACATAGGCCGCGTTCCACGAAACCAAGAATTTGCTCTGGATGCTTCCCACAGGGTCTGATTGACATAGCCGTGTTCTGCGAAGACCAGGCTCCGCTCTGGACGTTTCCCACGGGGCCAAGATTGACATAGGCCGTGTTCCACGAAACCAGGAATTTGATCTGGATGCTTCCCACGGGGTCTGATTAACATAGCCGTGTTCTGCGAGGACTAGGCTCCGCTCTGGATGTTTCCTACGGGGTCAGGATTGATATAGGCCATGTTCCACAAAACCAGGAATTTCCTCTGGATGCTTCCCACGGGGTCTGATTGACATAGTCGTGTTCTGCGAGGACCAGGATCCGCTCTGGATGTTTCCCACGGGGTCAGGATTGACATGGGTCGCGTTCCACGAAACCAGGAATTTGCTTTGGATGCTTCCTACGGGGTCTGATTGACATAGCCGTGTTCTGCGAGGACCAGAATCCGCTCTGGATGTTTCCCACAGGGTCAGGATTGACATAGGCCGCGTGCTACGAAACCAAGAATTTTCTCTAGATGCTTCTCACGGGTTCTGATTGACATAGCCGTGTTCTGCGAGGACCAGGCTCTGCTCTGGATGCTTCCCACGGGGTCAGGATTGACATAGGCCGTGTTTCACGAAACCAGGAAGGGTTGACTTTATCCGCATTTCACGGAGTCGGGGTTTGACTCTCGGTCATCTGTGCACCGCCGAGTCATGGAACTGGGAATTGCCATGGTTCCGCTTTGCTTGATATTGCGTCTGTTGTAATGAGATGATTGTTGAGATGATCTCCCGGCTATCTGTGAACCGTCGAGATGTGACTTCTTTTTCAGATGGAGCTTGGTGGGAAGGTGTGGTTCCCTCTTAATTTGTTACCCTGGATTGTATACAGGGATCGATGTGATCTCACCTGTAGGGCAAAAGTTTCATTCTTTCAGAATTTTTTTAGTTCTTTCTTTCCGCGATGCTCTATCATTTCAGCTCTTTATATCACGAACGTCGCGATTGCCCAATCATTTCGGCTATTTTTTGCGGTGCCCAATCATTTTGGCTATTTGTTTTATTCTTACTCGCTGCATTTTATTGCGAGTTGCCCAATCATTTCGGCTATTTTTGTATGCATAAATTTGTACTTGCTGATTTGTAAGTTGCCCCATCATTTCGGCTATTTCGTATGCATTTGTAATTCACCGGATTTTCGCTGCATGCTTGGAATTAGACACCGATTTTGGCATCAACACCGCTACAACTGGGATATTGCCAGGAGCGAATCATCATTTGCCTTCGTCGATATCGAACAAAGGTGGCTTAGTAGACAGAGTTAGGATCCTGTCGACTAAAGCTTTTGACTTCATGAGCCGTAAGGGTCTCATAAAGGTATTTCTCCCTACGAGTCGTGAGGATCTCGTAGGTGCGTTTTCTCCTTAGGGATCGTGAGGATTCCTAAGTGCATGGTCTCTTATAAGTCGTAAAGATCTTACAGGAGTGCTTTCTCCTTATAACTCGAGAGGGCTTATAAGGGGGGTTTACTGTGCCAATATATCCCTAATCACGGATGAGACTTTGTTAGGGAAATGTTTATTCGCGCCTGTGGATTGTATACAAGGGTCAGCATTGAGCCGCTTGTAGGGAAGCATTGGAGGTTGTGGTGGCCGCTTAAGAACAAGTTCAGATCCCTGTAGCTTAAGACTTTTGAATCTTATGAGCCATGAGGGTCTCATAAGAGGGTTCTCCTTACGAGTCGTGAGGATCTCGCAAGTGTAATTTCTCCTTAAGAATCATGGGGATCCCTAAGTGTGTTGCTCCCTTGTGATTCGTAAGGATCTCACGCAGGTGGTTTCTCCTCACAAGGTCGAGAGAACCTTGCAAGTATCTTTCAACGAGATCGCGCCCTTTCAGGTTTTCACAAAAACTCGCCGGTAGCCCTTCTATTTTTACTCACGGAGCCCTTTCGGGTTTTCATCCGTGCCCATTTTGCTTATGGACATACCGTTTTCTTTTTATTTTTTATTTATTTATTATTATTTTTATTTTTATTTTATTATTTTTTGTGTCAGCCTTGGGATGCTGTAGTCCACAGTAGTTTATCGACGTCTCGGTCAACAGCCAGTTTTAGGACATAGTGGTCCATTGTTAGTTTAAGGACATATCGTTCCGTCGCCGGTTACTACTTACAGAGTTTAGGTTTAGGAAGATAGCGAACGGACATAGGCGTCGTCATCCATCATTGACCTAGGCCATGACTCGTCAGGCGTAGTATTTTTTTAGGAAGCGACCGTTTATTGGCCTGAAAGGTCTTTCACCATGCATGTCCATGAGTAGGTAAGCTCCATCCTGGTAGATTTTGTCTATGATATACGGGCCTTCATAGTTCGGCTCGAACTTCCCTCGCTTGGCACAATTAGGGATCATGGGTCTCTTGACCACTAGCACGAGTTCGCCTTGGCGGAATATTCTCGGCCTAGTCAATCTTTCATATGAACGCGTCATCTTTGCTTTATAAGCCTCCAGATTTTGTTGCGCCATGAGCCGGGTTTCATCAAGGGCGTCGAGCTCCTCAAGCCGAAGGTGAGCATTTTCTTCATCTGTTAGCTCGTAGTGAACCGTCACTCGTAGAGAGGGCAACTCTATCTCAAGGGGGAGTACCGCTTCTGTGCCGAATACCAATGCATATGGCGTTGTGTTTGTGGCTGTTTTGAATGTAGTTCGATACGCCCAAAGTGCTTCATACAGTCTCTCGTGCCAGTCCCTCTTATTTCGAGACACTGTCTTTTTCACGATCTTCGTCAAGGTCTTATTGAAAGCCTCAGCTAGACCGTTAGCTCGAGGATTATAGACTGAAGAGTATCTCCAGTCTATGTTATGCTATTGTACGAAGCGGCTGATCTTGTGGTTTCTATAGGCTGGCCCGTTATCGGAGATGATCCGTCGCGGAGTTCCAAACCAATAAATGACGTGCGTCTTGAAGAAAAGGAGGATATTCTCCGTCTTCCCTTCCCTCAGCGGGATTGCTTCTGCCCATTTGGAGAAGTAATCAGTCATCGCCAAAATGAATCGATGTCCTCGGGACGATACTGGTTTGATGGACCCGATTATGTCAGTCCCCTACATTTCGAACGGCCAGCTAGCCACCGTTGGATGTAATGGATTCGAATGCTGATGGATAAAATTTCCATGAATCTAGCACGAGTGGCATTGCTTCGTGTATTCGAGGTAGTCCTGGATCATCGTGGGCCAATAGTAGCCCATTCTTTTGATCTTCAGCTTCATCTTCGGGCCGGCTTGGTGAGAACCGCAAAGTCCGTCGTGAGATTCTTGGACGAATCTTTTTGCTTCTTCCGGTCCCAAGCATCTTAGCCATAAAGAGTCAAACGATCTCTTATACAGAGTATCATTGACGAATGCAAAAGATAGAGCTTGTTTCATGAGCTGATGTCTTGAAGACGCATCTTCAGGTGTTCGACGGGATTTGAAGTAGTCTATAAAGACTTCTCTCCAATCCTTAGCCTTTTCCTAGTCTTTTATTTGTATGGCCATTTGCTCGGTTGCTCCTTTTTCTTCGGACGACTTTGAAGATATTTCTGCCGGTGCAAGAACCCGACGGCTTTGTACAACGATCCTCACGTCATCGAGGTTTTCGTCGGCCAGTTCTTTAGCGAGCTTGGCTAATGCATCCGCCTTGCTATTTTCCGCACGCGGTATGCTCTCCAGGGCATAGGCAGGGATTTGAGTCAGCAACTGCTGCACTCTCTCGCCGTATTTCACCAACTCTGGTTTGCATGTTCGATAGTCGCCGTTTACTTAACTAACGACCAGTTGGGAGTCTCCGTATATGAGGAGGTTTTCGATTCCCATGTCAATAGCGATCTCGAGACCTGCTATCAAAGCTTCATATTCGGCTTCATTGTTCATCCTCGGCTCTGTTAAGGAGAAGGTAAAGCGCATTATCCCTCTTTGTGGAGTCACAAAGATGAGGCCTACCCCTGATTTTATTATGGGAGTGCTTTGTTTGCGCTTCTTCATGGAAGATGCCCCATCGAAATAGAGTTCCCATCGGGTATCATTTTCTCTTCTCTCTCCGTCGCTCATGTCAAACGCGTGTTCGTCTGGCAATTCGCAATTCAGGGGAGAGTCGGCAGGTATCGGATGCTCAACGAGGAAGTCGGCGATGGCCTGGCCTTTCACTGCCTTAAGAGGCCGATAAGTTATCGAGAACTCCATCAAGAGCAGAGCCCATTTAGTGAGCCGCCCTGTTAATATAGCCTTTGACATTAAATATTTGAGATGATCTACCTTCGATATGAGATGGACCTCATGTATCAACTCATAGTGTCTGAGCTTCGTTATCGCGAAGATCAATGCCAGGCAGTGTTTTTCAATGGAAGAGTAATTGCTTTCTGCCCCCAGGAGAACTCGACTTAGATAATAAAGGGCTCTCTCTTTCCCTTGGTCGTTTTCTTGTGCCCACAGCACGCCTAAAGAACCTTCGAGGGCTGTTGTATACAGGACGGGAGGTTTTCCTTTAACGGGAGCGGCCAGTACTAGCGGATTCTGCAGGTATTGCTTGATTTCATCCAGTGCGCTTTGGCATTTGCAATCCCAGACGAATAGGGTTCCTTTCTTCATCAAGTGACTGTAGAGGCGGCACTTTCCGGACAGGTTGGCTATAAATCACCGGATATACGCGAGCTTCTCTTGGAGAGACCGCAGTTGTTTGAGTGTTCCTGGCGGAGGCATTTCCATGATCGCCTTAATCTTCGACGGGTCTATCTCGATACCTCGGTGTCGGACAACGAATCCCAGGAACTTGCCCGAGGAAACTCCGAATGTGCATTTGAGAGGGTTCATCTTCAAGTTGTATTTCCGAAGGCGCTAAAACACGATCTTCAGATGCTCTAAATGTTCCTCGTATGATTTGCTTTTAACTACGTGGTCGTCGATATAGCATTCGACGATTTCATGTATGAGGTCATCGAAAATCTTCGTCATGGCCCTCTGATAGGTGGCACCGGCGTTCTTTAGACCGAAAGACATCACCTTGTAGCAGAATATGCCCAAAGGGCTCCGGAAAGCGGTATGCTTCTGGTTCTCGGGATGCATATTTATCTGATTGTAACTTGATGAGCCGTCCATAAAAAAGAAAACTTCATGAGTGGACGTATTATCTATCATCAGCTCAGTGACTGGTACTGGAAAGTCATCTTTTGGACAAGCTTTGTTGAGATCCGGGAAGTCCACACATATGCGCACCGTCCCATTTTTCTTCATTACTGGAACAATGTTGGCAATCCAGTCAGAGTACTGAACCTCTTGGATGAAGCCAGAGTCAATTAGCTTCTTGACTTCGGCGTTGATACTCATCTCAAGGTTGAGCCGCAGTCTTCTCAGTGCTTGTTTGATCGGCTTGACGTCCGGAGATATCGCCAATTTGTGCACAGCGATCTCTAGATCGAGTCCCGTCATCTCTGAATAGTTCCATGCAAAACAATCTTTATACTGCATGAGCACGTCTTTAAGCGTAGCCTCCTTTTCTTCCGACAACAGTTCACTGACGAACGTCGGCCGTGGGTCGTTTGCCGTTCCCAAGTCAATTTTTCTGAGGTCATCTGCAGTAGTATGTATCCTATCTTCCAGCTCCTTTGGCGCCGGTGGAAATTCTGAGATCGACTCATCTTCATTATTTTCGAAGCACCAAGAAAGGTTATCCATATTCTCGGGTTCTTCTTCTGACAGTGTTATCACATGGCAGGTACGAGATCGTTTCCATGATCGATGTTGATCTGGTTCTACTCTCGTTATACGCGTCGCTTTTGGTTCATGCTTCTGTGGCGGGCTTACCCTCCAACTGCTGGATAGAGCGAACTTGCCTTGTTGATATTGGTCTTCGACCCAGTCCATGAAGGTGAAGCAGTCTTCGAGAGCATGTCCTATTGCTTGGTGATATGAGCAATAGTCTGGGTGAGAGACCTCGTTCGCTTGCTCGGGGTGCTTGGACTCCGGGAGTGTCATCATCTGATGCTTTACGACGAGATTAAATATCTTCTTTGTCTTATCTTGGGGAAAAGAATATTCCCGACCCATCTTCTTTATAAGGGACGGACCCCGGCTGCTCGACTCTTGCTCGCGTGGCTTCTTAGACCCGCTTGGCTACTGTCGAACGTTTTTTTCCGTTCTTTGGATTATTTTTGCCTCTGCTCCGGGTCTTTTGTATGATGGGATGGCGATGAGGAGCATTGTCATTCTCCACGGCCTGCTGAAGGAGGCGCTGCGTCCTGGTTTTCTCGTAAATGGCCATTTCACGGTTATGGTCATCCCGGACCTTTTGACCCGCTTCCCTTATTAGCTTGTCCATCTGTTCTTCGAACGACGGACTCGGCATTTTGATGGTAGGATCTTGTTTTGGTTCAGGGTCAGCATCTTCCCACAAAGCATCTCCTTCTTCATCAAAGTCATGTATGACTTAGCAGTCCCGGAATAGCTTCCGTTTCTTGGATCGAACATATCCAAACCCGATCGTTTCCATTCTCCCATTGGGCAACTTTCGTTGAGTTCCGGAAACGTTCCAGATCCTGTTATAGAACCGTGCTTGTCGAGCAGTTTGCTTAAGGGGTACACCTTGGCGTCTCAAGAGTCTCTTTAGTCCGTCTGTGTAATATCTGGGCAAACGGATGGGCTGAAGCCTGTCAAGTGTAAAATCTGCGCCATGCCAGATTTCTTTCTCCACTTTGGTTTCCCCGGATTGGTAGAATAGGATCGCCTTTTCACCCTTTCGCCTGGGAGGGACGTAGAATGTCTGCAGTTCCTGCACACTATAGGCATTAAGTGTATCGAGCTCTTTGTAATGCTCCCGCGGAACTATGGCAGCTTGCAAACTTTGATCTTCATCGGCGAAGGTTTGTATCGATGGCCGAGCGGAGAATACAGCATTGACCTCATCTTCTGAGTCGCTGCCGAAGACCAACATAGGGGTGGACGGTCTCGACTTTTTGCATTGGAGCGGTCCTGAATAAACTATTTCTTCTTCGTCCTCGGTGTCACTCCCGAAGACCGGAATAATGGTGATAAATTTGTTCTTGTCCTCCGATTTGCGACATCTTTCTGTGTCTTCGAACTCTGGTAGGAAGTATTTTGCATCCTTATATTTGCAGACTTCGTTTACGGAGAACGGGTTAAGCTCCCCTGTTACGGTATACTCGAGACCATCCTTGAAATACTTCATACACTGGTGTTGTGTAGAAGGGATGATGTTGTACTCGTGTAACCAAGACCTGCCAAGTAAAGCGTTGTAGCAAGTCTTGGCGTCAATGACGTGAAACTTGATGTCAGTGACCAACAGCCCAAAGCGCAGCATCAGTATCACAGACCCGAGCATCCGTGATGACTGGGAGTCAAACCCGGAAATGGTGATTTTATCACGAGCGAGGTGCCGAACGCTCATGCAGATTTCTATCAACACTCTCATATTGAGGAGATTGACGGAGAACCCATTATTAACAAAGATTTTGCCTATCTTGATGTCATGACAGTACCCGAAGACATATAGGGGACGGTTATGCTCACACGTCCCGAGGAGGATGTCTTCATCGCCGAAGGTGATATCGGCCGTGTGTACTTCTTCCAGCTCGTCCTTCATCTTTTCTTCGGCGAGGAAAGTTTAGAATTGGTCGGGCTCTTGTAATGCCCTGATCAGAGTATCTCTCGCCTCTTTAGATAGCAGAAGGGCGTCGAGAATGCTTAGCTACGAAGGTAGCTTTCTCAAGTGTGCCAGAACGTTGTAGTCCACCTTTTTTTTCTTTGGCGGGTCCTTGGCTGTCAACTCTTCGACGGCTTGGTCATCAAGGATGATATCCTCAGGGACCTTTTCTTTCCCCTTATCTCTTCTATTTGACCCACTGTTCGAGGGACTAAGATTCTTTTCGGGAAGCGTACGATTGCGCAGTTGAATATTTTCACAGGTCTTCGGTTCTTCCTCTTTTCCCGAGGTGGACTCTTTAAAGAGAGGGCCAAGAGTCATTTCTTCGTCAGAGTCGCTACCAAAGGTGAGAACTTGCGGTCCCCCAGCGTCGACCATGTGACAGCTGCCGGTAGTTCTTTTACGCTCCTCGGTCGTATTTCTTTGCTCCCGACGAGTTTTGCGTTTCATCTGCTTGAAATATTGCCGGTGAGCAACATATCCCAGCCACCATCTTTTAAAAGCGTTGCACTCTTCGGTGAGGTGCACAATCTTTCGATGATATAAATAGTAGCTAGGATGTATTTCCGCTTCACCAAGAGCGTTCCCTTCGGAGGGTGGCAGCTTCATTCCATCGATATGGCTTTGGCGAACCTCTTCCTCGTCTTGAACCTGCTTTTATTTGCGATGGATGCACTTTGATCCGGCGGGAGTGTTTCAACCCTTTCGTCCAGTTGTCGGAGTTTGGCTTTTTCGAATATGGTCATCTCACGTTCTCGATCGGCTTTGCTTTTTAGAAGAGCTTCGTTTAGGAACGCATCAATCATTTCGTCTGATGGCCCTAGAAGTTCTGGCTTAGGATCTGCCCCCAGTTTCTCTGTGTAAGGAGCTTCTTCATTGTCTGTTGACGAGTGAGAGATCACATGGCAACTTGCCATATAATCTTCAGATTCATCCGACGAGTCTTCTCCATTGTCGTCGTCTCCGTCCTCAAGGACATGGCTGAGAAATTCTTGGAGTGTGATGGGAGTCCACACTTTTTGATTATATTCTTCCAACGCGTCAATCTGTTTTTTCAGGTCCGTGCGCTTGTCACCAGGCTTCACGGGCTTCTTGGCTTTCTTCTTTTTCTTCGAAGACATTGGCGGCTGGGTGTGAGTGCTTTGGCTATCACCACCAATCTTTGGAGTTGGACGTGGTTTCAGCATTCCCTCGATAATCTTGGGTTCCAGTGGATATTTCCACCTGATCGCCGGGCATGTTTGGAGATCCTTCAGTATTCTTTTCATTTTGGCTAAAAGAGCGATCTCCCACGGAGCTTCTTCTACGAAAGAACATGATGCCCCCGGTGTGTCCGTCTTCTTGGGAGCGTATAGCTGTGGTGGGTTCACCTTCCAATCCTCGGACAGGGAAAATTTGCCCTGTTGGTATTGATCTTCGATCCAGCCTTTAAAGACGAAGCAATCTTCAATTGGATGGCTTACCGTTTGATGGTAGGGGCAATAATTGGGACTATTAGCCTCGCCGGGTTGCAACGGTCGTTTTGGATTCAGCAGATTGATAAGCCTGTTGCGCACCGCTAGCTCGAACAATCTTTTCGTCTTTTCCCAAGGAAATGAATAAGGGCGCTTCATTTTCTCATTATAGAATTGCCGCCTCTCATCTAGGCGATCAGTTAGTTTTGGGCCACTGGGTTGCTGCTAAGTATTCACAACAAATGTCGCCTTCCCTTTACCCTTTTCGTTCCGCGGTTCCATCTTTGGAGGAGACGGTCTATGACCCATCTGGGCCAGTTTGTCGAATAAGGCCTGGAATGTGGTCGGCTTGAAGAACATCATGAATTGGGAAATGGTCGCTTGAGGGTCAAGAGTGCCCACGAATATGCCCACTGCCGGCGCTTCTTCAATACGCTGCTCACATTTCGACCACAAATTCCTCCATCGTATTGCGTACTGCACCCACGTTTCACCTGGCTTCACCCTGGCATTGATCAATGCCGTTATTGGGGTGCGTTCACTAGCACTCGCGAAACGCTGGGTGAATAATAGCTCCATCTCCGCAAATATCTTGACAGAGTCGTTTGGAAGTTCAGAATACAACTCGAATGCCGACTCCGACAAGCTACCAACAAACTGGCGGAGCAGAAGTTTATCATCACCCCCGGTGTTGCCGCATAAGGCTCTGAATTGAGCGACATGCTGATGCGGATTTCCCGTCCCTTTATATACGTGAAATTTAGGGATCGTATATCCCGGCGGGTAGCTTATTTGGTCATACCAGCCTGGATATGGTCGCCCTGTTTTAACAATTTGGCCGGCCGCTTCATTCGCCTGGTAAACCCGTATTTGCTGAGCAATGTAATCATCTAGAGCGGCCTTGGAGATGGTCTCCTATTTGGTTGCTGAAAAAGCTTGAGGAGGGTTCGATATTTTCTGCTTCCCCCAATCAGAGCAAAGCTCTGTTCAAATTCCAAGATTTGGAATGAAGCGACACTTCCTTTCCCCCAATCAGTGCAAATCTCTGTTTTGAATTTCAAAATTCATAAAATTGAAGCAACGCTTCAGATGCTGCGCTTTGCGCTGCGCGCCACGTGTCAAACAAGGTGCACTAGCGCAGTTGCGCTGCACCCTGCGCTGCGCGCCACGTGTCAAACATGTGTGCGCTAGCACAGTTGCGCTCTGCGCTGCGCACCACGTGGCGAACGAAGGTGCGCTCGCGCAAAGTGCGCCAGCGCAAAGTGCGCCAGCGTTGGAATTAAAAGAATTCCCCACCGTTAGATCAAAAGATCTAGTAATAATAAATTATTAATTAATCATAATTAAAATTCTATTATGGAAAGATTTTTCAATCTTATTAAAACAAAAAGATTATTTTCTGTAAAACAGAAGCCTTAGGATCAAAGATCCAACGGTGGAAAATATTCTCAAATCAATCAGAGAAAGATCTCTTAAAACTGATTTAACAAATCATTTGGCCCTATATAAAAGACCTTAAACTTCAAGTCTAAAACACACACACCGAAAGAGAAAGGATATAGAAAAAACCCTCTGCAAAAAAGAGCAAGCTCTTAAGAAAAGAAGAAAAGAAGATTTTTCTTCATATTCAAGGTAAAAAAAAGAACTATGATCTTGAAAAACAGAGATGAAATCATTTCATAAAAAGAAGAACCATCTTCTAAAAAGATCATAGATCTGAAAAAAGACCAAGGTCTTTGATGATAAGAAAAAAGATCAAAAGATCTAATTATAAAAAAAATAATAAAAGAAGTATTTTTAGTTCGTCCGCAGATCTTTGATATATAAAGGCAGAGTATCAAAACAAGAACTTCTGTTCTTAGATCTTGAGGCAAAACCTCCTTTAAAGAAGAACATAAATCTGTTCTTTGATGTTAAAATTGATCAGATGCGCTTTGCGCTATTAGAAAGTGCTTTACACTCATGAACTGCACCTTTGCGCTCCTTGGACTAGCGCTCAGCGCCAAAACATGCCACGTGTCAACCATAGACACGATCTGCGTTTTGCGCTCCTGAAAATAGCGCACTACGCTCTTGGGTTGGCGCTCAGCGCCAAGCGCGCCACGTGTCACTCACTGGCGCACCCATAAACTAGTGCAGCGCGCTCATAAATTAAAAGCGCAGTGCGCTAACAAACTAGCGCTTAGCGCTAAGCACGACACGTGTCCTCCTCGTGTGCGCTAACCGAAAGAAGCGCAATGCGCTCTTTGACTGGCACAAAGCGCCTAGTGCACCACGTAGCGTGCTGTCAGAACATACTTTATTCTGATAAATGCTATGCATTCAATATAAGAAAAAAAATGTCAGAGCCCAATGCTTAGCGTTATTTAAAGGGCAGAGCCCAAATAAAGGCCTAACAGGCAGAATAAAAATAAAATGTTAAACATTTTTTTAAACTGGACTTAGCCCAATTCTGGCCATAAGTCCTCAATTTAAATTGAACTGAGCTCATCTGCTCTTCCAATCCATTTACACCCGGTTCGAGGGTACATCTCTTTACTCCTCTGATATCTGTCGTTGTAATCCTTCAACGTCGTCAGAGAGGTGACGGGTCCCGACAACCACACATTACTATGGACTGTGGGGTCCTTAAACTCATAGACTATGATGTCCTTAACCTCGACCGTGATGTCTTAAAACTAATATCGGACTGTGAGGTCCTTAAACTCATGGACTATGATGTCCTTAACCTCGACCGTGATATCTTTAAACTAACATCGGACTGTGGGGTCCTTAAACTCATGGACTATGATGTCCTTAACCTCGACCGTGATGTCTTTAAACTAACATCGGACTGTGGAGTCCTTAAATCCATGGACTATGATGTCCTTAACCTTGACCGTGATGTCTTAAAAGTAATACCGGACTGTGGGGTCCTTAAATCCATGGACTATGATGTCCTTAACCTTGACCGTGATGTCTTAAAACTAACATCGGACTGTGAGGTCCTTAAACTCACGGACTATGATGTCCTTAACCTCGACCGCAATGTCTTAAAACTAACAATAGACCGTAATGTCCTTAAATTAATTATCGACCGCAACGTCACTAAACTAAACAACAGAGCTCAATTGCGATCTTGTCGGATCTAAACGATCCCGTTAAGTTGATCTTAGTCTAGAATTAGACTAACGTGTCCTTAACAAACGTTTAAGTTGATCTTATCCTCAAATAAGGTTAACGTATCCTTAAATATACCCCCCCCAAACCCAAATCTAAGAAAGATACGGATTTGGACTAGTCCACGCCCTACGGGCGACAACATAACTTAGTCTCCGTATACAATCCACGGGCAACCAAACACAAAACAAACACCCACGACACGAAGTGACCATCTGGAGAAGGAGAAAGTTGTTACCGCGATGCGGTAGCGTAATTAACTGCAGGGGCTTGCGCCTGCAGGGAAGAGCGTCCCCACAATCAAAAATCTCTCAAACGAGAAGGAATCTGACGAAGTCTGCTACATCAGCCGCATCCGTTTAAACCTTCGATACATGGTGCCATAAATAAATTTGGCATCTTCGGAGAGGTGGACGGATAGCACCAATTAGTATCTGCCCCTAGATTCAGGAAAGACGTTCAGTCCTCCCGGTTTCCGGCGGTAAACAGATTCTGGCACGCCCGGTGGGCCATTTTCCTCTTTCCACTACACACTTCGTGTGTCGTATTCGCGAATGAATCGCGGTTTGCTAATGGTTGCCCTTGGGTTCGAGGTACTAAGATTTGGTGTCTTGCTCCGTGCAGAAAACGAGAGATCAATGTCGTTTACTTGCACGAAATGTTCTAGCTGCAACTGCAACCCACGTCCTGCCTCAACTGGGGGCGTAGCCTATGGGCCCCAAGCGGCTTCCCTGTTCACGATGCCTGTGGAACAGGTCGCTCAAGACACCACAGGGTTGTTTTTCGGAACCATGCTTCCACCGATGAGCTTCAGCACCCCCGTGCCCGTACCAGAAGCTCCCAAGAATTCGGTCTTTGATCGGCTTACAGCTACTACGGCCCCTCTCAACGGGTCGTCCAGCTCCAGCTCCTCGGTCTTCGCCAGAATGGGCCAAAATTCCTGTGGGCCCACAATGAAGCCTGTAATCCCAGAGAAGGTTATTCCGAAGAGAGTAACCAATCCTGCTCCTGAAATCGCCAAGGCGGCTTCTCCTGCCAAGGGGTCGGTCTTTACAAGACTGACTATTCCGGCTCCCGTTCCTGCTCGAAGGTCTGTTTTTGACAGATTGGATACCACTACTCAATAAACGTCAGTCTTCAAGAGGCTGGCACCAGCGGCGCCTCATCTGGACAGGGGGCAAGACAAAGCCATCCCCGTCACCGAGTCAACTCCATCAGCTCGACGCGCTCGACGTCGCTACTGGCGCCGGGTAAGGAAGGCCGGGGGCAACTACCCCTCTGGGCTAACTCCACCAGCTCCAACGGTGGAAGTTAATGCTGCTGTTCCAACCGGGAACAGTTTTGAGCTGCTGAACAAAGTGCGTAGGAACTAGCCTACCTCAGTATTGAAAAGATCTCCTCCACCGGTGGAGACTGTCGCAGAAGCGAAGCTGTAACAGTCCCCCCAACGACTGTCTTCTAAAGTTTATAAGGTCTGGCGATAAGTCCGCGAGTCGATGGTGGATCAAGACTATCCGCGCCGACAGAAGAAGCCGAAGGTTCAACAAGAAGAAAGTTGTCCTGTTGAGCCACAAAAGGCGGTGGCTACTTGGGTGCCCGCTGCGACGGCCCCCTCAATTTCGACCGCTCATAAGAAGAAGAGGCCGGAGAAGATCCCCATGCCTGCGACAAGTGTCAAAGGCACTGAGCCCAAATGCCCTAAGTCTGGGGGCATAACGGTCCATACTATTTACATGGCATCCGGGAAGGAGGATAGCCGCACTTCTACGGGCCACCGACCACTCACCCAATCCATCACAAGAGCTCAGGAACAGCAACAACAGAAGCTTCAGGAGATGCTGACTGCCATGGCCGCACTCACCGAGCCCAAAGAAAGCCCGGAGGCGTCATCGGAGCAGCGTTATGAACAAGAAACCGATGCTGACTTCTTTCGCAGAATCCTCGAAAAGAAGGACAAAGAAGCCGCGGAGCAAGCGGCTAACATAAAGCGAATGGAACTTCTCTTCCAAGACATGGTCGGGATGATGATACAGCTGGATCCTCCAGCCGAAGACCCTCCGATCATTATTGAAGATGACAGAGGAGAAACATCGAATCCTCTGCCGGCTCTGTCAACAACCAAAGAGGAAACATTCTCTAAAGCTGCCCTGGATGACTATATTGCTCAACAAATAAGAGTTCACCAGGAAAATGAGGCGGCTGGCCAAGTCATGAAAACTGGGCGACCATACCCAGGCTGGTATGATCAGATAAAGTACCCACTGGGCTACACGATCCCCAAATTCCATGTATATAAGGGGACAGGCAATCCCCATCAACATGTCGCCCAGTTCAGGGCTCTTTGCGGCAACACCGGCGGCGATGATAAGCTCTTGCTTCGCCAATTCGTCGGCAACTTATCGGAGACGGCATTCGAGTGGTACTCCGAACTTCCAAATGATTCCGTGAAAACTTTCGCGGAAATGGAGTTGTTGTTCACCCAGCGATTCACAAGTGCTAGTGAACGCACCCCAATAACGACATTGATCAATGCCAGGGTGAAGCCGGGCGAGACATGGTTCAGTACGCAATCCGATGGCGAAACCTATGGTCGAAGTACGAACAGCGCATCAAAGAAGCACCAGCGGTGGGCATGTTCGTGGGCACCCTAGACCCTCATGCAACTATTTCATGGTTCATGATGTTCTTCAAACCGACCACATTCCAGGCTTTAATCGACAAGCTAGCCCAGATGGACCAGATGGGCCATAGGTCGTCTCCTCCGAAACCGGAACCGCGGAACGAAAAGGGTAAAGGGAAGGCAACCTTCGTTGCGAACACCCAACAGCAGCCCAGTGCTCCAAGACTAACGGATCAATTGGAGGAGAGACGGCGCTATTATAATGAGAAAATGAAGCTCCCTTACTCATTCCCGCGGGATAAAACGAAGAGGCCGTTCGAACTAGCGATGCGCAACAGGCTTATCAATTTGCCGAATCCAAGGCGACCATCGCAACCCGGCGAAGTGAATAATCCCAATTATTTCCCTTACCACCAAACGGTAAGCCATCCAATCAAAGATTGCTTCGTCTTTAAGAGATGGATCGAGGATCAGTACCTACAAGGCAAGTTTGCGCTGTCTGAGAAGTGGAAAGTAAACCCATCACAACCGCACACTCCTAAGAAGATGGACACACCAGGGGCAATGTGCTCTTTTGTTGAGGAAGTTCCATGGGAGGTGGCTCTTTCGGTCAAACCAAAAGGATGCTGAATAAGCTCCAGACATGCCCGGCAATCAGGTGGAAGAATCCGCTGGGACCCCAGATCATCGAAGGGATGCTGAAGCCGCGCCCAACTCCAAAGATTGGTGGTAATAGCCAAAGTGCTCACACCCAGCCGTCGAAATCTTCGAAAAAGAAGAAGAAATCCAAAAAGTCCGTGAAGCCTGATGACAAGCGCACGGACCTGCAGAAACAGATCGACGCGCTGGAAGAGTATAACCAGAAGGCGCGGACCCCAATCACGCTCCAAGAGTTCCTCAGCCACGTCCTTGAAGACGGAGATGATGGAGAAGACTTGTCGGATGAGTCTGAGGATTACGTAGCAAGTTGCCATATGATCTCTCATTCGTTCACAGACAATAAAGAAGCTCCTTCCACCGAAAGGCTGGGGGCGGGTCCTGAACCGGAACTTTTATGGCCGTCAGACGAAATGATCGACGCCTTCCTGAGTGAAATTCATCTGAAAAGTAAAGTCGATTGGGAGCGTGAGATGGCCATATTTGAAAAGGCCAAGCGTTCGCAACTGGACGAAAGAGTCAAGACACTTCCGCCGAATCAAGGGACATCCGTCGCGAATAAAAACAAGTTCAAGATGAGGAAAAGGTTTACTAAAGCCATATCGATGGGAATGAGGCTACCACCCTCCGATGAAACACTGTCGGTGAAGCAGAGATGCATCCTAGCTACTGCTCATATCATCGAAAGATTTCGCACCCCACCGAAGAATGCGACGCTTTTAAAAGATGGTGGCAGGGATATGTTGCTCACCGGCAACATTTTAAGCGGATGAAACGCAAAACTCGTCAGGAGCGAAGAAATACGACCAAAGAGCGTGGAAGAACTACCAGCAACTGTCGCATGGTTAACGCTGGGGGGTCGCAAGTTCTCATATTTGGGAGTGACTCTGACGAGGAAATGGCTCTTGGCCCTCTCTTTAAAGAGTCCACTTTAGGAAAAGAGGAAGAACCGAAGGCTTGCGAAAATATCCAGCTCCGCAATTGTACACTTCCAGAAAAGAATCTCGGACCCGCGAACAGAAAAGATAAAGGAAAAGAGAAGGTCTCTGAAGATATCGCCCTTGATGACCAAGTCATGAGGGAGCTGACATCCAAGGACCCACCAAGGAAAAGTAAGGTGGACTACAACATTCTGGCGCACCTAAGGAAGTTACCTTCGCAACTCAGCATTCTTGACGCCCTTTTACTATCAAAAGAAGCAGGAGATTCATTGATCAAGGCACTGCAAGAGCCAGAGCAATTCCAAGCTTTCCTTGCCGAAAAAAAGATGAAGGATGAGATGGAAGAAGTACATACAGCCGATATTACCTTCGGCGATGAAGATCTCCTCCTTGGAACGTGCGAGCACAACCGTCCCCTATATGTCTCCGGATATTGTCACGATATCAACATAGGCAAAATCCTGGTTGACAATGGGTCTTTCATCAATCTCCTCAACCTGCAAGTATTGAAGGAAATATGCATGAGCGTTCAGCACCTCGCTCGTGATAAAATCACCATCTTCGGGTTCGACTCTCAGTCATCACGAACTCTCGGGTCTGTGATACTGGCACTGCGCTTCGGGTTACTTGTCACAGATATTAAATTTCATGTCATCAACGCCAAGACGTGCTATAATGCTTTGCTCGGCCGGCCTTGGTTACACGAGTACAACATCATCCCTTCTGCACAACATCAGTGTATGAAATACTTCAAGGATGGTCTCGAGTATACTGTGACAGGAGAGTTAAACCCATTCTCCGTGAACGAAGTCCGCAAGTACGAAGATGCAAAATACTACTTGCCAGACTTTGAAGACACAGAAAGATGTCACAAACCGGAGAACAAAACTATCACCACCATTCCGGTCTTCGGGAGTGATACCGAGGAGGAGGAAGAGATAGTTTACTCGGGTCCGCCCCAGTACAACAAACCAGGACTATCCGCTCCTATGTTGATCTTTGCCAGCGATTCGGAAGATGAGGTCCATGCTATATTCTCTGCTCGGCCTTCAATACAAACCATCGCTGGTGCAGATCAAAGTTAGCAAGTTGCCATGGTTCCGCCCAAGCATCATAAAGAACTAGACGCGCTTGATACCTATAATGTGGAAGAGCTGCAGACGTTCTATATCCCTCCCAGGCGAGAAGGTGAAAAGGAGATCCTATTCTACCGATCCGGGGAAACCAAAGTGGAGAAAGAAATCTGGAATGGCGCGGATTCTACACTTGATAGGCTCCAGCCCATCCGTTTGCCCAGATATTACACAGACGGGCTAAGGAGACTTTTGAGATGCCAAGGTGTACCCCTTAAGCAAACTACGCGACAAGCACGGTTCTATAACAGGATCTGGAATGTCCCTGGTATAGGTTGTTTTTCGTCACCCCAGTGAGATGGGAATACGCGCGCGTTTGTCAGGCATACTACAGATTCCCCCTGCCTAGGGTAGGCCGGGGTTTAATGATTGTGGGGATCCGAATCTCCGGCAGCCGTGGACTAAGCTGCCGTTAATTACCCCTCGCCTTTGGGGCGAGAGAACCTCCGATTAACGGGTTAAACTGGCCATGCGAACCCAATGTGCGGTGTGCGTGTGTTCTGTTTTGAAAGGGGGGTTTTGGATATATCGGGAGCCATGCAGAGCTTTTACGGGGGTCCCGCTACCCGGATAGCGGGCTGGGGGTCAAGGGGGCTAGCAGCCCCCTTGCGGGGTTCGGGGCAGCGCCCCGGCCCGAAAATTTTTTGGAGGGGGAGAATGTTGCGGAGTATGTGTATGTGTACATTTGTATACAAATGTATATATATACATATATATAGGAATAAAGGGGAAAAGGCATCCAAAGGATGCATGGGACAGCATCTTGGGCGCTGTGCGCTTAGGTGCTGTGCGCTTAGGCGCACAAGCCCGCGCGCCACGTGTCGGCACGTGGGCGCTTTGCGCATGAGCGCTGCACGCAAGCGCGCGCGCCACGTGTCGGCACGTGGGCGCTTTGCGCATGAGCGCTGCGCGCTGGAGCGCAAGCGCGCGCGCGCCACGTGTCGGCACGTGGGCGCTTTGCGCATGAGCGCTGCGCACTGGAGCGCAAGCGTGCTAGTGCGCAAGTGCGCGTGCCACGTGTCGGCACGTGGGCGCTTTGCGCATCGCGCTGGTGCGCAAGCGCGCGCGCCACGTGTCGGCACGTGGTCGCTTTGCGCACGAGTGCTGCGCGCGGGAGCGCAAGCGTGCTGGTGCGCAAGTACGCGCGCCACGTGTCGGCACGTGGGCGCTTTTGCGCATCGCGCTGGTGCGCAAGCGCGCGCGCCACGTGTCGGCACGTGGGCGCTTTGCGCACGAGCGCTGCGCGCTGGAGGAAAAGAGGGCTTTTAGCCCCAAAAACTCTCGAAAGAGAAATTAGTGGAGTTGAACTCCTGAAAAAAGAAAAATGTTTTGGTTGGCGAAATGGGTTCTTCTTCTTCCTCCTCTGTTGGCTGGATCTTGAAGATCAAGAGATATGGAATTTTAAAAATCACTCCTTTTTGAGATCTAATGGAAGATCTGAGTTCCCCTTGATGGGTTTTGTGGTGAAAAACTAATTTATTTTATAAAAAGGAGAGTAGAACTCTTGATTTAATTCAAAACAAAGAAGAAGGTTTTGGAACCTTGAAGAAGGAAGAAGGATCTCAGATCTGAAACTTTTTTTTTTGGAGAGAGAAAAAGTTGTTGGGATATTTCATTATCCTTGCCTTTATAGGCCATACATTTTACACATAGCCCCTTGGACTTCACAAAATGGCATTTTGCCTATCCCATGGCTCATGTGCCATTTCTTTTTGCACATAAGCCATGGGCTTTAAAAAAATTTGGCTTTATGCCTATTTTTCTTACATTTATCCAAAAATAAAATAAAAGAAATACAACAAAATTATTTATTACAAAATTTTTATCTTGGCATGGGGTGAGGCCGGCCGCTTCATGTTCGGGCTCGACCCGGGCATGGGCCCACTGGATCTGGGCTTGGGCCAACTTGGCTTGGGGTTGACTTGGTCAACCGGGGTGTAAATTTTTACCCCAACAAATTGCCCCCCATCAATAAATGCACACCACATATGTGGGTCGTGTGCATGAAATTGATGGATCTTCTTTTACTTGGAGGCGACCTGATTTGGTTCCCGCTTTTTGGGAAGCTGGCACTGCCCTTTTTACGACATGGACGGTCGTTGCTTGACATGACTCCGAGACGGAGTGTCCGTGATAGGCGTTTTCCCTGGCTCGGAGCTATCTGGTTCCCGCTTTGTAGGAATCCTGCGCTGCCCTTTTTGCGACTTGGACGGTCGGTGCTGCCCTTTTAGCGACGTGGACGGTCGGTTCTGCCCTTTTTGCGACTTGGACGGTCGATGCTGCCCTTTTAGCGACATGGACGGTCGATGCTGCCCTTTTAGCGACATGGACGGTCAGTGCTGCCCTTTTAGCGACTTGGACGGTCGGTTCTGCCCTTTTTGCGACATGGACGGTCGGTGCTGCCATTTTTGCGACGTGGACAGTCGATGCTGCCCTTTTAGCGACGTGGACGGTCGGTGCTGCCCTTTTAGCGACTTGGACGGTCGATGCTGCCCTTTTAGTGACGTGGACGGTCGGTGCTGTCATTTTAGCGACGTGGACGTTCGATGCTGCCCTTTTAGCGACGTGGACGGTCGGTGCTGCCCTTTTAGCGACGTGGACGGTCGGTTCTGCCCTTTTTGCGACTTGGACGGTCGGTGCTGCCATTTTAGCGACGTGGACGGTCGATGCTGCCATTTTAGCGACGTGGACGGTCGATGCTGCCCTTTTTGCGACTTGGACGGTCGGTGCTTGATTTGACTTGCTCTGCTTCTTGCAGTGTCAGGGATAGACTTGACTTGCTCCGCTTCTTGCGGTGTCGAGATTGGATTCTGACTCGCTCCGCTTTCTGCGGTGTCGGAGTGGAAGTTGACTTGTTGATTTGGGTTGACATCAGCATCGCTATACTGGAATATGGTACCAGGAGCGAATCATCATCTGTCATTGAGAGGATTCTGGGATTTTGGTTTTTGTTTGGCATCTGCATTGCTGCACTGGAATAATGCCAGGAGCAACTCATCATTTGCCCCGAGAGAATTTAGATTTGGTTGCTTAGGAGAGATTGGGATTGTTTTACGCCCGTGGATTGTATACGGTTTTGCAGGATGTATGATCCAGACCGTAGGGCCGGAAAAATTTCGGGACTTTGTCGGCGTCTGCATCGCTGCACTGGAATATGGTACCAGGAGCAACTCATCATTCGCCGTTGGGGTATGGGATTTGGAATTTGGTTGGCGTCTGCATCGCTGCACTGGAATATGGTACCAGGAGCGACTCATCATTCGCCATTTGGGGATTGGGGAGCGATGGCTTAGGAGACAGGTTTGGGTCCCTATCACCTAAGGCTTTTCAATTTTATGGGCCGTGAGGGTCCCATAAAAGCATTTTCTCCCTACGAGTCGTAAGGATCCCGTAGGTGTATTTTCTCCTTAAGAGTCGTGAGGACTCCTAAGTGTGTTTTTCCTTTATGAGTCGTAAGGATCCCACAAAGATTTGTTCTCCTCATGTATCGTGAGGACACATGAGTGGGTCTTCTTAATGGAGCATAATTCCAAAGGCGGAGCCCAGCCGCGTAACTGGTAATTGTGGTGGGGCATGGGTATGACGAGAATTATTTAAGCCCGTGGATTGTATACGGTAGTCAACTTGGGGACCAACCGTAGGGCTGGGAGAATTTTGAGAAATTGGATTTTGGTTGGCGTCTGCATCGCTGCACTGGAATATGGTACCAAGAGCGACTCATCATTCGCCGTTTGGGGATTTGGAATTTGGTTGGCGTCTGCATCGCTGCACTGGAATATGGTACCAGGAGCGACTCATCATTCGCCATTTGGGGACTTGGAATTTAGATCTTGTTTGGCATCAGTGTTGCTGCACTGGAATAATGCCAGGAGCAACTCATCATTTGCCTTGGGAGGACTTGGGATTTGGGTTTTTGGTCGGCATCAGCACCGCTAACACTGAAGCGAAATGCCAGGATCGACTCATCATTTGCCGTTGCCCGTTGGGGAACGATGGCTTAGGAGATAGGTTTGGGTCCCTACCACCCAAGGCTTTTCAATTTTATGGGCCGTGAGGGTCCCATAAAAGCATTTTCTCCCTACGAGTCGTAAGGATCCCGCAGGTGTATTTTCTCCTTAGGAATCGTGAGGATTTCTAAGTGTGTTGCTCCTTTGTGAGTCGTAAGGATCTCACGCAGGGGTTTTCTCCTCACAAAGTCGAGACGACCTTGCGAGTGTATTTCATCTCTTTTCACGAGTTTGCGCCCTTTCGGGTTTTCACAGACTCGCCGGTAGTCCTGCTGTTTTTACTCACGGAGCCCTTTCGGGTTTTCATCCGTGCCCGTTTTGCTTGTGGACATACCATTTATTTCTTCTTCTTTTTTTTTCTTTTTCTTTTTTTTTGCCGCTGGTGGGACTTTAAAAGTAGTCTCACCGGCAGGATTTGGGAGAAATAGGGGTCATTTACGCCCGTGGATTGTATACGGTTTTGCAGGATGTCTGATCCAGACCGTAGGGCTGATGTGCTCAATTCGCCTGCGACTTGGAGCATTCATGTGTAGTATTTCTTGAGATATCGTCCATTGATGGGTGGCATGGGCCTTTCTCCCTCTGCACTTATTAGTTGGTAGGATCCTCCGTCGAATACTTTCTCAATGACGTATGGTCCTTCCCAGTTCGGCTCGAATTTTCCCTTGGCATGTCGATTGGGGATAATCGGTCTTTTGAGGACCAACACCAATTCACCTTTCTTGAAAGCGCGGAGACGGGTTATCTTGTCGTAGGCCCGTGACATTTGGGCTCGGTATAGCTCCAGACTTTGCTGCACCGCGAGCCTCTTTTCTTCGAGGGCATCGAGTTCTTCAAGTCGAAGGAGCACGTTTTCCTCCTCCGTCAACTCATGCTGAACGGCCATTCTTAAGCTTGGAACTTCGACTTCGAGGGGGAGGACCGCCTCCACTCCGAAGAGCAATGAGTATGGAGTGGACTGAGTTGGAGTACGGTGCGTGGTACGATACGCCCACAATGCCTCGTGAAGCTTGAGATTCCAGTCTCTCTTATTGGCTGAAGCATTTTTCCTCAGGAGCTTGCATAGAGTCTTATTGAAGGCTTCGGCTAGCCCATTGGCTCTTGGATTATAGATGGAGGAATATCTCCAGTCTATCTTGTGCCGAGTAGCGAACCTTGAGACATTGAAGCTCTTGAAAGAAGGCCCGTTGTCAGAAATGATTCTTCTTGGTGTACCGAAGTGGTATAGAATATTATGCTGGAAGAATGTCAGAATATCCTTTGTCTTAACTTCTTTTAGCGGGACAGCTTCAGCCCATCTGGAGAAGTAGTCCGTCGCGGCTAGTATAAACCGGTGGCCTTTAGATGACGGAGGATCAATTGGACCAACAATGTCGGTGCCCTAAATTTCGAAGGGCCACGACGCCACCGTAGGATGCAATGGATTGGGATGCTTGTGAATAAAATCACCGTGAATTTGGCAGATATAACATTTCTTTGCATGCTCTCCGCAATCCCGTATCATGGTGGGCCAGTAATACCCAAGCCGTTTGATTTGAAGTCGCATCTTGGGGCCAGATTGGTGAGCACCGCAAACGCCCGAGTGGACATCTTTCATGACCTTTTGGGCTTCGGCCAATGACAGACACCTGAGCCATAGTTGGTCGTATGACCTGCGGTATAACGTGTCATTTACAAACACGTATCGGAGAGCTCTTTTCTTCAGCTGAATCCTCGCAGATTTTTCTTCGGGCAGCTTGTCGTATCGGAGGTACTCTATGAAGGGTTCTCTCCAATCGGGCTCGTCTTGGATGATCGAAGCTTTTTCCGCAGGACTGCTCTTCTGTTCCGCGCTTTCCTCTTCTCGTAGAGAGACTGGGGGTAGAATTTGTCGGCTCCTGACTGTGATCAGAATTTCGTCCATGTCAGGATCAGCCAGCTCCTTGGCCAAGCGAGCGAGTACATCAGCCTTTCCGTTCAACGCTCTAGGGACTCTCGTTAGTTCAATATGAGTGAACCGTTTCATGAGTTCCACCACTCGACCTCTGTACCGAGCTAACTCGGGTTTGTATATCTTATAGTCGCCGCTTACTTGGTTGACGACAAGCTGGGAGTCACCGTAAACCCGTAGCCGAAGGATTTCCATTTCTATGGCGAGCTCCAAACCAGCTATCAGAGCTTCATACTCAGCTTCATTGTTTGTCCGAGGCTCGGTGAGAGCAAAAGAACGCCGTAGGGTTCCCATTGATGGTGTGATGAACACCAATCCTATCCCTGCTTTTATCTCCGGGACGCTTGATTTACTGGAGGTTCTTATCGATGAGGCCCCATCGAAGTAGAGCTCCCAACATGGCTCGTCATTCTCGAGGTGCAGCACTTGTTCGTCGGGTAACTCACAATTTAGCGGCGACCCTTCTGGTATGGGATGAGCAGCGAGAAAGTCTGCAATAGCTTGCCCTTTTACTGCTTTCTGAGGGGTATAAACTATGTCAAACTCAAGTAGCATGACAGCCCATCTTGCCATTCTGCCGGCTAGGCTTGCTTTGGTCATCAAGTGTTTGAGCGGGTCGACCTTGGAGATCAGCATAATCCGATGAGCGAGCAGATAGTGCCTCAGCTTCTTCACAGCAAATATCAGAGCCAGGCATTGCTTTTCGATTGGGGAATAGTTGTGTTCCGCCCCGACTAGAGTTCGACTGAGGTAGTAGAGGGCATTTTCCTTTCCCTCCTCGTTATTCTGGGAGAGGAGCGCACCGAGTGACTCATCTAGCGCGGCAGTGTAGAGAATCAACGGTTTATTTGGAATGGGAGCAGCCAGCACTGGAGGGTGCAACAAGTATTGTTTGATGCTTTCGAACGCTGCTTGACATTCGGCATCCCAGATAAAAGGAGCTCCTTTCTTCATGAGCTTTGAGAAGGGCCTACATCTCCCCGATAAATTTGAGATAAACCTCCGTATATAAGCAAGCTTGCCTTGAAAAGATCTTAGCTGCGTCAGACTCTTCGGAGGGGGCATCTCCATGATGGCCTTTATCTTTGATGGGTCAACTTCGATCCCTCGATGTCGGACTATGAAGCCCAGGAATTTTCCCGATGACACGCCAAAAGCGCACTTCAGAGGATTCATCTTCAGATCGTATTCCCTCAGTCTAGTGAGAACGGTCCTGAGATCTTGGATATGATCGGCCTTGGCTTTAGTCTTGACGACCAGATCATCGACATAACATTCGACGACTTTATGGATTAGGTCATCAAAGATATTAGTCATTGCCCTTTGATATGTAGCACCTGCGTTCTTCAGTCCGAATGGCATTACCTTATAGCAATATATTCCGATCGGGGTTCGAAATGCTGTGTGCTTCTCATCCTCAGGCGACATCTTGATCTGATTATATCCAGACGAGCCGTCTATAAAGGTGAACAGTTCGTAATTTGAGGTGTCATCGACCATCATTTCCATGACAGGTAGCGGGAAGTCATCTTTAGGACATGCCTTATTGAGGTCCCTGAAATCGACACAAACTCGGATCTGCCCATTTTTCTTTTTCACTGGGACTATGCATGCGATCCAGTCTGCATATTTCTCTTCCCTGATGAAGCCGGCATCGATGAGCTTCTTGGTTTCCTCGATGACCTTTTCTTCCAACTCCCTTCTCATTCTTCGAGGAGCTTGTTTGACTGGCTTAGCATCAGGAGATATAGCCAGCTTATGCACGGCTACCTCAGGGGAAAGGCCAGGCATTTCTTTGTATGTCCACGCGAAGCAGTCGACGAACTCACGCAGCAGGGCAATTATCTGCTCTTTCATTTCCTCCGACAAGAGTGAGCTGATGTAGGTCGGCCTTGGATTATCGGGCGTTCCTAAGTCAATCTCGGTTAGCTCGTCAAAGGTTGCTTGTCCGCCATCTTCGAGCTCTTGAGGAGCTTCTTCCGGCTCGGCTATCTCGTCGTCGTCATTTGATCTTTCGCTGGCCTCACCAACATCGATCATGTAGCACGCTTTGGAATCAGGTTGAATGTAGCCTATGCCCCGTCTATCTGGAATTCGTCCATCGATGTGTGCTCGGACCTGGGGCGGATACCATAGCCCTTCGTAAAACTTTGCTTCGGACTCCGTTTGATATAACCGGCATCCGCACTTCTTAAAGTATTCCCGCATCTTGGGTGCATAGTATCTGGGATTGAGGACAGCTCTTATGCCTCTCTCATAGGGAAGGCACGCGACAGAAAGATCGTCCGGGTGCACAACGGGGTTGGACCTATAAAACAGGATGCCCTTCTGTCCATTTTTCCTCCCGGGCACGTAGAAAGTTTTCAGCTGGTCCACGGTAGAGACTGACAATGCGTCAAGCTCTTTGCACATCCGTTCCGGCACCCTTG
The DNA here is from genome assembly GCA_030015575.1 of Agapanthus africanus. Lineage (NCBI taxonomy): Eukaryota > Viridiplantae > Streptophyta > Magnoliopsida > Asparagales > Amaryllidaceae > Agapanthus > Agapanthus africanus. The sequence continues at coordinate 105,166,244 of CM057338.1, read as the reverse complement.
TGATGGCCAGGGACCCTTCAGCGACTTCGAAGGTCTCTCGTAGTTTCGCTTGCTGCATGGGGGGCCGATCTGCACAGCTATTGCACGGCAGGTCCTTTTCTTCTGACTCTTCAGTGTCACTGCCAAGATGAGGGCAGACTTTGCTGCTAGATGGGCCTTCAGTAACAGATTCGTCCATATCGCTGCCGAAATGAGGGCGAGTTTGGCGGAAGGACGGGCTTCCAGCATCGGACTCATCAGTGTCGCTGCCGAAATGCGGGCGCACTTGGGTATTTTTGCTTTTGAAAGTGATAGCCGGCGCAGATTTGCTTTTGAGTCTTGGGGCCGTTCTATCCTCAGTCAGTTGTGGCTTAGCATTTTGGTGGTTCGTAAAGTACCGAGAATCTTCATATCGGACTTCATGCACACCGAACGGCTGGATGTCTCCGTCAATGCGTCTTTCTTCGCCATTTTTAGTATACTTCATGCATTGATGGAGAGTTGACGGAATGACGCCATAATCGTGGAGCCATGGCCGCCCCAGGAGAATCTTATAAGACGTGTCGGCGTCGATCACGTATATCTTAGCTTCAGTTTGCAGATCCCCGAATTTGATTGGCAGAGCTATGTACCCCAGAACTTGCTGGCAATTTTGGTTGAAGCCTTGAATGACAATCCTTTCCCTTGACAGATGTCGGACGTCCATTGACAAACTCTTCAGAGTTCGCAAGTTCATGATGTTCACTGAGGACCCCGGATCAATCAATATGCGATTAATTCGATCTCCGTCGCTGTACCCGGTCACGTAAAGCGGCCGATTATGCTCAGCCGTTCCCAGTAGCAAGTCTTCATCCTTAAATGTGACTGCGGCGGCATGCAAAGCGTGCTGGGCTTCTTTCATATTAATTTCCGCAAAGTGGGCCTGATATCGCTCGGGGTTTTGTAGAGCGTGGATGAGAACATCTCTAAGCTCCTTAGATAGGACCAAGGCGTCGTAGATGCTCAGGAAAGATGGAAGCTTCCGGAGATGCGCCAAGACATTATAGTCCACCGAGGAAGGATTTATGTTTTCATCAGCCGGTTCTCTGCCATCTTCTTCATTAGTGACTTGTTTTTCCTTCCCTTTTGGGGCGTTGCCCTGATTTGGCGGTAGAGCCCTGCCGCTTCTGAGCTGGATTTGATTGGTCGTTGTGGCGAGCTCCTCATCCTCTTCGGGAAAACAAAGATCATCCTCGGAGTCGCTGCCAAGATGGATGGCGTAGCAGGTCATTACTGGGATCTCTTTATTGGAGTCTTCTTCTAACTCCTCCAGAATTTCAGCCGCTTGTACAGGGAAGAACTCCTTCAATTGAATCAATGTTCTTTCCTTTTGTTCATATTCTTCGAGGGAATCGATATATTTTTGAATGGTCGATCTCCCTGCAAACTCTTTTTCACGCCGAGCTGCACTTTTCTTCTTCTTGAGCTTCTTGGATTTTGAGCCTGATGGAGCCGCATTGGCAGCTGGAGTGGTAGGCTTCTTCTGTTCTTCCCATTCCATCCTGGGTTCTTTCCGAAGTAACTTTATCATCTTCGTCGTCTTATTAGATATGTGCGTACTCCATGGAGGCTGCGGCGAGTCGGTCTCATTTCTCAGGGTAGCGGGTTCGGCTGTTTGCTCCCAGAAGGCTTCAATTTTTGTCTGTATAAAGTTGGCGGTTGCAACTTGATTGTTCACCAACACGCTTTTAGACAGCTCGATCTCTCCCGCCTTGTACTGCTTCTCGACCCAGTCCTTAAAGATATAGCAATCCTCGATCGCATGGCGCACTACTCGGTGGTACGGGCAATAGAGAGGATTGTCGGTCATTTTTGCTTCTTGGGGTCTTTTCGACTCCGGCAATTGTAGGCCGTTGTTCAAGGCATCTTTAAATATCTTGCGGACCTTGTCCCTTCTGAAAGAGTAAATCTTGTTCTTTTTCTCCTCTAGGGAAGGCCCATCTCCTCCCAGCAATGGCTTTCGAGACCGGTTGGTTTTGGATTCGCCCGCCCTTCGCTTTTCTTCATTGTCGGACGCATTGAAGACATTGGTACTGCTGGAACTCCCGCTTCTACGGTTGTCGTCCCGCTTGCTTTTCCAAGTTTTGCCGCTCTGAGAATCCGGCGGGGACTCTTGCTTTGAGCGTTCCAGCATTTGGACTTTCTTGGTTAGCTCCTGAAATGTCTTGAGACCCGCTGTACACAAGAATGGGACCATCCAATTGCTGAGGTTCCCAATGAGAAGGCTGACGGACTGGTCCTGCTCCAGCGGCGGTTCGCACTTGACTGTGAGATTACGCCATCGGGCGATAAAGTCAGTGTTGCTTTCATTCTTCCCCGGCTTGGTCCTCACAAGGTCGGCAATGGAGATTTTATCACTGACGCTCATGAATCTTTGCCGGAACAGAGACTCCATTTGGGCAAAGGTAATGACGGACCCGTCTGGTATGCTCGCGTACCAGTCGAAAGCGACACCGGTCAGGCTGTTGACAAATTGACGAAGAAGGAGCGCGTCATTGCCCCCTGTATTTCCGCACGATGCTTTGAAGTGGGCGACGTGCTGGTTTGCATTCCCCGTTCCATCAAATCTTCCGAACTTAGGAATGACGTAGCCGCTTGGGAACTCAATCAGATCGTACTGCGCGGGATATGGCCGCCCACTACTGCCGATTTCTTTCTGAGCTTCGGCTTCGGCCACCAATGTTTTAACCTTGCTGGTGACCAAATCCATTATCCGATCCTGTGTTAGCGGGATGGTGCTATCTGGGGCCAAGGCGTTCCCAGAAGCGGAATGCGGCCGGCTTTCATACGGCTCGACCAGTCTTGGTCCCAAAGGAACAGGCATTGGCTGCCTCGGATTGTCATCACCCAGCTGATTAGTAGCGGTTTGTGCCTGATTGGGAGGCGCTCGAGCAATTTGAGCCGTAAGCTGCATCACCACGTTCGTTAAGTCGTCAATCTTCGAATAGAGCTTAGCCATCTCTTTATCTTTGCTCCTGAGCTGTTTTCGAAGCTCTTGAAGCAGCTCTTGCTCCGCAGTCCTGGGGCGGAAGGTCGGCTCTTCCTCGCTGTCCGAGCTTGACTCTGCACGGACCGAGGGGTCTTTCTGCCTATCATCCTCATCGAGAGGGTTTTCTTCATCTAGCGGGGGCGGCTGTTCTTGGGCGGCGGCAACCACATTCAGGCTAGATTGGGCTTGGGATGTGGTGGCCCCATCCTTGCTTTTGCTGCGAAGGTTATCGCTGGGGCGACCGCCTGCCATATAGACCGTATGGATGATATATCCGGCCGTCTTTCTATCATTGGCAGCTGATTTCATGGATTGCTGTCTTGACCCCCTTTTTTCGGTAACTGGTAGTCGATTAAAGGCGGCTGGCTTAACCAGTTTCTTGATGGTGATGGCGCTTCTTTTCTGGGTCTGCCCCGCTGCTTTCGTGCGGCACAGAGCGCCTGATAGACCCTTGAAGAGACAGTGTCATACTTTTTCTGTTGGGGCCGGGACACGTCTCTTTGTGGCACTGTTCGGACCGCCGTCTTCTTGATTCTGGTGGTCATGGCGTTTTTCTGAACCCACTTCAGAGGCTCGAAGGAATTGCTAATTCTTACGTCCGACTCAGCCGTCATCGCGGGGCAACCCTGCACTTGGAACTTCACACGATTCCATTTGGCCGAAGCCTTGGCCCTCTTGTTGGCTCGATACCTGAGCCGCTTCTGTCTTAACTTTTCTGTTCTAAGCACCTGGCAGACTTCAGCTCTTTAGGAAGACGCCGCAGACCGGGCGATGGAGGGCCTTAGAGATACGCTCGATTGTGCATATGTTGGAGTCATCGCCTGAGCTCGTCCGTAACATTTGATTTTGCCCTTTGTACCGAAGTTCTTGCACCTCGCTGGAGCACCAGAGAATCGTTCAGATACAGTCTTAAGTTTCGGTTGTGGTGCCTTGGCGATCACGACATTCGGCCTCTTGCCCCGTGAGACCGGCTTGGCCACCTGTTCCGCTGGGATCTCCGCCAGATGACCGCTCCTGGCAGGGTAGATGATGACGGAACCAAATTGGCGGGGCGGTTCCTCCCACTGTCGACTGAGGCTCGCGGGGAGAACCACACGGGCGTTGATCTTGACCACTTACGGAATCGGGGTCACGTTGGAAGCTGAATTCGTCTGGGGAGACATTGTCGTCGAAAGTTGATTGCTGCACGAAAAGAAAACATCATTTCAGTATAGGCAATCGATATGTATATTAATTGAGTTCACATGAACGTTTAACCCGAAATATGGGAGGAGAGATTTCGTCTCACCGGGCGTGCCAGAATCTGTAGGGTGTTTTTCGTCACCCCAGTGAGATGGGAATACGCGCGCGTTTGTCAGGCGTACTACAGATTCCCCCTGCCTAGGGTAGGCCGGGGTTTAATGATTGTGGGGATCCGAATCTCCGGCAGCCGCGGACTAAGCTGCCGTTAATTACCCCTCGCCTTTGGGGCGAGGGAACCTCCGATTAACGGGTTAAACTGGCCATGCGAACCCAATGTGCGGTGTGCGTGTGTTCTGTTTTGAAAGGGGGGTTTTGGATATATCGGGAGCCACGCAGAGTTTTTACGGGGGTCCCGCTACCCGGATAGCGGGCTGGGGGTCAAGGGGGCTAGCAGCCCCCTTGCGGGGTTCGGGGCAGCGCCCCGGCCCGAAAATTTTTTGGAGGGGGAGAATGTTGTGGAGTGTGTGTATGTGTACATTTGTATACAAATGTATATATATACATATATATATGAATAAAGGGGAAAAGGCATCCAAAGGATGCGTGGGGCAGCATCTTGGGCGCTGTGCGCTTAGGTGCTGTGCGCTCAGGCGCGCAAGCGCGCGCCATGTGTCGGCACGTGGGCGCTTTGCGCATGAGCGCTGCGCGCTGGAGCGCAAGCGCGCGCGCGCCACGTGTCGACACGTGGGCGCTTTGCGCATGAGCGCTGCGCGCTGGAGCGCAAGCGTGCTGGTGCGCAAGCGCGCACGCCACGTGTCGGCACGTGGGCGCTTTGCGCATCGCGCTGGTGCATAAGCGCGCGCGCCACGTGTCGGCACGTGGGCGCTTTGCGCACGAGTGCTGCGCGCGGGAGCGCAAGCGTGCTGGTGCGCAAGCGCGCGCGCCACGTGTCGGCACGTGGGCGCTTTTGCGCATCACGCTGGTGCACAAGCGCGCGCGCCACGTGTCGGTACGTGGGCGCTTTACGCACGAGCGCTGCGCGCTGAAGGAAAAGAGGGCTTTTAGCCCCAAAAACTCTCGAAAGAGAAATTAGTGGAGTTGAACTCCTGAAAAAAGAAAAATGTTTTGGTTGGGGAAATGGGTTCTTCTTCTTCCTCCTCTGTTGGCTGGATCTTGAAGATCAAGAGATATGGAATTTTAAAAATCACTCCTTTTTTAGATCTAATGGAAGATCTGAGTTCCCCTTGATGGGTTTTGTGGTGAAAAACTAATTTATTTTATAAAAAGGAGAGTAGAACTCTTGATTTAATTCAAAAGAAAGAAGAAGGTTTTGGAACCTTGAAGAAGGAAGAAAGATCTCAGATCTGAAACTTTTTTTTTGGAGAGAGAAAAAGTTGTTGGGATATTTCATTATCTTTGCCTTTATAGGCCATACATTTTACACATAGCCCCTTGGGCTTCACAAAATGGCATTTTGCCTATCCCATGGCTTATGTGCCATTTCTTTTTGCACATAAGCCATGGGCTTTACAAAAATTTGGCTTTATGACTATTTTTCTTACATTTATCCAAAAATAAAATAAAAGAAATACAACAAAATTATTTATTACAAAATTTTTATCTTGGCATGGGGGGAGGCCGGCCGCTTCATGTTCGGGCTCGACCCGGGCATGGGCCCACTGGATCTGGGCTTGGGCCAACTTGGCTTGGGGTTGACTTTGATTTTGACTTGGTCAACCGGGGTGTAAATTTTTACCCCAACACCTGGAACACAGCGGAAATTGCCCAACGGGAGAATGGAAATGACCGGGCTTGGGTATGTTCAATACAAAAAACGGGAACTACTCCGTGACTGTTATGTCATACATGACTTTGATGAAGAAGGAGATGCTCGGTGGGAAGATGCTAACCCTGAACCAGAAAGAGCTCCCAACGTAAAAATGCCTAGTCCGTCGTTTGTAGAACAAATGGACAAGCTTATAAGGGAAGCAAGTCAAAAGGTTCGAGACGACCATAATCGCGAAATGGCCATCTACGAGAAAGCCAGGACGCAACGTCTTCTTCAACAGGCTGTGAAAGATGAAAATGCTCCTCCCTGTCAACCCGTTGTTCAAAAGGCACGACGCAAAGGCAGAAACAAACCAAAGAACAGGAAAAGCGTTCGACAGCGACAAGGCGGGTCCAAGAAGCCACGCGATCGGGAAGTGAGCAATTCGGATTCATCCCTTATAAAGAAAATGAGTCGAGCATACTCTTTTTCTCAGAATAAAACACGGAAGATACTTGATCTTGCTATAAAACATCAACTGATCATACTCCTGGAGTCCAAGAACCCCGAGCAAGCAGGTGAAGTCTCTCATCCGTACTATTGCTCCTATCATAGGGCAATAGGACATCCTATTGAAGACTACTTCACCTTCAAGAACTGAGTCGAAGATCAATATCGACAGGACAGATTCGCTCTATCCAGCAGCTGGAGGGTAACCCCTCCGCAGAAGCATGAACTGAAATCCATGAGGGTAGAACCAGATCAACATCGGTCTTGGAAGCGAGCTCGTACTTACCACGTGATAACGCTATCAGAAGAAGACCTCGAGAATATGGATGACCTCTCCTGGTGCTTCGAAAACAATGAAGACGAGGTGATCTCGGAGTTTCCGCCAGCGCCGAAAGAGCTGGAAGATGGAATGCATACCACTGCAGATGAGCTCAAGAAAATTGATTTGGGGATGGCAAGTGATCCTCGGCCGACGTTCGTCAGCGAGTTGCTGTCTGAAGAAAGGGTGGCTATACTAAAGGACGTGCTCATGCAGCATAAAGACTGCTTCGCATGGAATTATTCCGAGATGCCAGGACTAGATACAGAGATTGCTGTCCACAAACTGGCCATATCCCCGGACGTCAAGCCAATCAAATAAGCACCGAGAAGAATGCGGCTCGAGCATGTGATGAGCATCAAAGCCGAGGTCAAGAAGCTAATCGACTCTGGTTTCATCCAAGAGGTTCAGTATCCTGATTGGATCGCCAACATCGTCCCGGTAATGAAGAAAAATGGGATAGTGCGCATATGTGTAGACTTTCGGGATCTCAATAAAGCATGCCCGAAAGATGACTTCTCAGTACCGGTCACCGAGCTAATGATTGACAATACGTCCACCCACGAGGTTTTCTCCTTCATGGACGGCTCGTCAGGATACAATCAGATAAAAATGCATCCCAAAGACCAGAAGCACACCACTTTCCGGACCCCTTTGGGTATATTCTGCTACAAGGTGATGCCCTTCGGTCTAAAAAACGCCGGTGCCACCTATCAGAGGGCCATGACGAAAATCTTCGATGACCTCATACATGAAATCGTCGAATGCTATATCGACGACCTCGTGGTGAAAAGCAAATCATACGAGGAACATCTAGAGCATCTGAAGATCGTGTTTTAACGCCTTCGGCAATACAACTTGAAGATGAACCCTCTCAAATACGCGTTCGGAGTTTCCTCGGGCAAATTCCTAGGATTCATCGTCCGACACCGAGGCATCGAGATAGATCTGTCAAAGATCAAGGCGATCATGGAAATGCCTCCGCCAAGAACTTTCAAGCAATTGCGATCTCTCCAAGGGAAGCTCGCGTATATTCGGCAATTTATAGCCAATCTCTCAAGAAAGTGCCGTCCTTACAGCCACCTGATGAAGAAAGGAACCCCTTTCGTCTGTGACCATAAATGCCAAAGCGCGCTGGACGAAATCAAGCAATACCTGCAGAACCCGCCAGTGTTGGCTGCCCCGGTCAAGGGAAAGCCTCTCATTCTGTGTACAACCGCCCTTGAAGCTTCCTTAGGCGTATTATGGGCACAAGAGAACGACCAAGGAAAGGAGAGAGCCCTCTACTATCTGAGTCGAGTTCTACTGGGGGCAGAAAGTAATTACTCTCCCATCAAAAAACACTGCCTGGCGTTGATCTTCGCAATAATGAAGCTCAGGCACTATGCGTTGGCGCATGAAGTCCGTCTCATATCGAAGGTGGATCCCCTCAAGTATTTGATGTCAAAGGCCATATTGACGGGGCGGCTCGCTAAATGGGCCTTGCTCTTAATGGAATTCTCGATAACCTATTGTCCCCTCAAGGCAGTGAAGGGCCAGGCCATCACCGACTTCCTCGCTGAGCATCCGATACCTGCTGACTCTCCCTTGAATTGCGAACTACCAGATGAACATGCATTTGACATGATCGACGGAAATGATACCTGGTGGGAACTTTACTTTGATGGAGCGTCTTCCATGAAGAAGCGCAAACAAAACGCCCCCATAATCAAATCAGGGGTAGGCCTCATCTTCGTAACTCCACAAGGAGGGATAATGCGCTTTGCCTTCTCCTTAACAGAGCCGGGGACAAACAATGAAGCCAAGTATGAAGCTTTGATATCAGGGCTCGAGATTGCCATCGACATGGGAATTGAAAACCTTCTCATATACGGAGATTCCCAACTGGTCGTTAGTCAGGTACATGGCGACTATCAAACGTGCAAACCAGAACTGGTGAAGTACAGCGAGAGGGTACAGCAACTGCTGACCCAAATACCTTCCTACACCCTGAAAAGCATACCGCATGCGGAGAATAGAAAGGCGGATGCATTAGCCAAGCTCGCTAAAGAACTGGCTGACGAAAACCTCGATGACATGAGGATCGTTGTTCAAAGCCGTCGGGTTCTTGCACTGGCAGAAATATCTCCAGAGCCGTCCAAGGAAAAGAGAGCAACCGAGCAAATGACTCTACAAATAAAAGACCAAAAGAAGGTTGAAGATTAGAGAGAAGTCTTCATAGACTACTTCAAATCCCATCGAACGCCTGAAGATGCGTCTTCAAAACATCAGCTCATGAAGCGAGCCCTATCTTTCGCCTTCTTCAATGATACCCTGTACAAGAGATCATTTGACTCTTTATGGCTAAGATGCCTGGGACCTGAAGAGGCAAAGAGAGTCATCCAAGAAATTCATGATGGACTCTGTGGTTCTCACCAAGCCGGGCCGAAGATGAAGCTGAAGATCAAACGGATGTGTTATTATTGGCCCACGATGATCCAAGACTGCCTCGAATACGCGAAGTAGTTCCACTCATGCCAGATCCATGGGGACTTCATCCACCAGCATCCATATCCACTACACCCGACGATGGCTAGCTGGCCGTTCAAAATGTGGGGAACCGACATAATCGTCCAGAGGACATCGATTCATTTTGGCGACAACTGATTACTTCTCCAAATAGGCAGAAGCAGTACCGCTGAGGGAAGTGAAGACGGAGAATATCCTCCATTTCTTCAAGACGCACGTTATGTATCGGTTTGGAACTCCGCGACGAATCATCTCCGATAACGGGCCAGCCTGCAGAAGCCACAAGATCAGCCGCTTTGCACAACAACATAACATAGACTGGAGATACTCCTCAGTCTATAACCCCCGAGCTAACGGTCTAGCTGAGGCTTTCAACAAAACCTTGACAAAGATCGTGAAAAAGACAGTGTCTCGAAATAAGAAAGACTGGTACGATAGACTGCAAGAAGCTCTCTGGGCGTATCGAACTACGTTCAAGACGGCCACGAACACGACGACGTACGCGTTGGTATTCGGTACAGAAGCGGTACTTTCCCTCGAGATTGAGTTACCCTCTCTACGAGTAGCAGTTCATTACGAACCGACGGACGAAAAGAACGCTCACCTTCGGCATGAGGAGCTCGATGCCCTTGATGAAACCCGGCTCCTGGCGCAGCAAAATCTAGAAGCTTATAAAGCAAAGATGACGCGCTTGTATGAAAGATTGACCAGGCCGAGGACATTCCGCCAAGGCGAACTCATGCTAGTGGTCAAAAGACCTATGATCCCCAATCGCGCCAAGCGGGGAAAATTCGAGCCGAACTATGAAGGCCCGTACATCATAGACAAGGTCTACTAGGGTGGAGCCTATCTACTCATGGACATGCATGGTGAAAGACCTTTCAGGTCAATAAACGGTCGCTTCCTGAAAAAGTACTACGGTTGACGAATCACGGCCTAGGTCAATGATAGATGACGACGACTATGTCCGCTCACTATCTTCCTAAGCCCAAACTCTATAAGTAGTAACCGGCTTACTTTACAGTAGACCGAAACGTCCTTAAACTAACAGCGGACCGAAACGTCCTTAAACTAACAGTGGACCGAAACGTCCTTAAACAAACGACGGACCACTATGTCCTAAAACTAGCCGTTGACCGAGATGTCGATAAACTACGGTGGATTGCAGCGTCCCAAAGCTGATATATAAAAAAAGAATAAAAAAAAAGAGAAAAAAGAAAACGGTATGTCCATAAGCAAAATGGGCACGGATGAAAACCCGAAAGGGCTCCGTGAGTAAAAACAGCAGGGCTACCGGCGAGTTTTGTGAAAACCCGAAAGGGTGCAACCTCGTTAGAATAAAAAAAAGAGAATGAATAAAAAAAAAGAGAAAAAAGAAAATGGTATGTCCACAAGCAAAATAGGCACGGATGAAAACCTGAAAGGGCTCCGTGAGTAAAAACAGCAGGGCTACCGGCGAGTTTTGTGAAAACCCGAAAGGGCGCAATCTCGTTAAAAGACACTTTCAAGGTCCTCTTGACTTTGTAAGGAGAAACCACCTGCGTGAGATCCTTACGACTCACAAGGGAGAAACACACTTAGGGATCCCCAAGATTCCTAAGGAGAAATTACACTTGCGAGATCCTCACGACTCGTAAGGAGAATCCTCTTATGGGACCCTCACGGCTCATAAGATTCAAAAGTCTTAAATTACAGGGATCTGAACCTGTTCTTAAGCAGCCCCCACAACCTCCAATACTTCCCTACAAGCGGCTCAATACTGACCCTTGTATACAATCCACGGGCGCGAATAAACATTTCCCTAACAAGGTCCCATCCATGGCTAGGGATATGTCTGCACGGTGAACTGCCCTTGTAAGTCCTCTCGATTTATAAGGAGAAAACCCTCTTGTAAGATCCTTACGGCTTATAAGAGAACATACACTTAGGATTTCTCACGACTCCTAAGGAGAAAACGCACCTACAAGATCCTCACGACTTGTAGGGAGAAATACCTTCATGAGACCCTTACGGCTCATGAAGTCAAAAGCCTTAGTCGACAGGATCCTAACCCTGTTTACTAAGTCACCTTTGTTCGACATCGACAGAGGCAAATGATGATTCGCTCCTGGCGATATCCCAGTAGTAGCGGTGTTGATGCTGAAATCGGTGTCTAATTCCGAGCTTGCAGCGAAAAGCCAGCAAGCCACACATGCATACGAAATAGCCGAAATGATGGGGCAACTTGCAGACAAAATCAGCAAGTAAAAATATATGCATGCAAAATAGCCGAAATGATTAGGCAACTCGCAATAAAAAGCAACGAGTAAAAATGAAACAAATAGCCAAAATGATTGGGCACCGCGAAAAATAGCCGAAATGATTTTGCAATCGCGACCTTCACGATATAAAAGCTGAAATAATAGAGTATCGCGGAAAGAATTGAAAAATAAAAATGAAATTTATGCCCTACAGGTGATATCACAGCAATCCCTGTATACAATCCAGGGGCGCAAACAAAGAAGGAACCACACCCTTCTTCCCCAGGTTTCATCAGAAGAAGAAGCCAAGTCTCGATGGTTCACAGACAGCCTAGAGATCATCTCAACATTCGTTGCATTACAACAGACACAGCATCAGACAAAGCGGAACCGCGGCAACTCCCAGTTCCATGACTCGGCGGTGCACAGATGACCGAGAGTCAGACCCCGTGAAGTGCGGATAAAGTCAACCATTCCTGGCTACGTGGAACGCAGATTATGTCACTTCTGACCCCGTGGAAAACGTCCAGAGTGGATCCTGGTCCTCGCAGAGCACGGCAGTGAACCCGTGTGAAGTATCCAGAGCGGAGCCTAGTCCTCGCCGAACACGGCAGTGAACCCGTGGGAAGCATCTAGAGAAAAATTCCTGGCTACGTGGAACGCGAATTATGTCACTTCTGAACCCGTGGAAAATGTCTAGAGCAGATCCTGGTCCTCGCAAAGCACGGTAGTGAACACGTGTAAAGCATCCAGAGCAGAGCCTAATCCTTGCCGAACACGGCAGTGAACCCGTGGGAAGCATCTAGAGCAAAATTCATGGCTACATGGAATGCGGATTATGTCATTTCTGACCCCGTGGAAAACGTCCAGAGCGGATCCTGGTCCTCGCAAAGCACGGCAGTGAACCCGTGTGAAGCATCCAGAGCGGAGCCTAGTCCTCGCCGAATACGGCAGTGAACCCGTGGGAAGCATCTAGAGCAAAATTCCTGGTTACGTGGAACGCGGATTATGTCACTTTTGACCCCGTGGAAAACGTCCAGAGCGGATCATGGTCCTCGCATAGCATGGCAGTGAACCCGTTCGAAGCATCCAGAGCGGAGCCTAGTCCTCACCGAACATGGCAGTGAACCCATAGGAAGCATCTAGAGCAAAATTCCTGGCTACGTGGAACGCGGATTATGTCACTTCTGACCCCGTGGAAAATGTCCAGAGTGGATCCTGGTCCTCGCAGAGCACGGCAGTGAACCCGTGTGAAGCATCCAGAGCGGAGTCTAGTCCTCGCCGAACACGGCAGTGAACCCGTGGGAAGCATCTAGAGCAAAATTCCTGGCTACGTAGAACGCGGATTATGTCACTTCTGACCCCGTGGAAAACGTCCAGAGCGGATCCTGGTCCTCGCAGAGCACGGCAGTGAACCCGTGTGAAGCATCCAGAGCGGAGCCTGGTCCTTACCGAACACGGCAGTGAACCCGTGGGAAGCATCCAGAGCAAAATTCCTGGCTACGTGGAACGCGGATTATGTCACCTCTGACCCCGTGGATAACGTCCAGAGTGGATCCTGGTCCTCGCAGAGCACGGCAATGACCCCATGTGAAGCATCCAGAGCGGAGCCTGGTCCTCGCCGAATACGGAAGTGAACCCGTGGGAAGCATCCAGAGCAAACATTGGACTGTGGAGTCCTTAAATCCACGGACTATGATGTCCTTAACCTCGACCGTGATGTCTTAAAACTAACATCGGACTGTGAGGTCCTTAAACTCATAGACTATGATGTCCTTAACCTCGACCATGATGTCTTAAAACTAACAACGGACTGTGGAGTCCTTAAATCCACGGACTATGATGTCCTTAACCTCGACCGCGATGTCTTTAAACTACGGTATCCTGGAAAACGTCCAGAGCGGAGCCTGGTCCTCGCAGAACACGGCAGTGAACCCGTGGGAAGCATCCAGAGCAAAATTCCTGGCTATGTGGAATGTGGATTATGTCACTCCTGACCCCGTGGAAAACGTCCAGAGCGGATCCTTGTCCTCGCAGAGCACGGCAGTGAACCCGTGTGAAGCATCCAGAGCGGAGCCTGGTCCTCGCCGAACACGGCAGTGAACCCGTGGGAAGCATCCAAAGCAAAATTCCTGATCACATGGAACGTGGATTATGTCACTTCTGACCCCGTGGAAAACATCCAGAGCGGATCCTGGTCCTCGCAGAGCGCGACAATGACCCCTTGTGAAGCATCCAGAGTAGAGCCTGGTCCTCACCGAACACGGCAGTGAACCCGTGGGAAGCATCCAGAGCAAAATTTCTGACTACGTGGAGCGCGGATTATGTCACTCCTGACCCCATGGAAAACATCCAGAGCGGAGCCTAGTCCTCGCCGAACATAGCAGTGAACCCATGGGAAGCATTTAGAGCCAAATTCATGGTTACGTGGAACGCGGATTATGTCACTTCTGACCCCGTGGAAAACGTCCAGAGGGAATCCTGGTCCTCGCAGAGCATGGCAGTGAACCCATGTGAAGCATCCAGAGTAGAGCCTAGTCCTCACCGAACACGGCAGTGAACCCATAGGAAGCATCTAGAGCAAAATTCCTGGCTACGTGGAACGCGTATTATGTCACTTCTGACCCCGTGGAAAACGTCCAAAGCGGATCCTGGTCTTCGCAGAGCACGGCAGTGAACCCGTGTGAAGCATCCAGAGCGGAGCCTAGTCCTCGCCGAACACGGCAATGAACCCGTGGGAAGCATCTAGAGAAAAATTCCTGGCTACGTGGAACGCGGATTATGTCACTTCTGACCCAGTGGAAAACGTCCAGAGCGGATCCTGGTCCTCGCAGAGCACGGCAATGACCCTGTGTGAAGTATCCAGAGCTGTACCTGGTCCTCGCCAAACACAGCAGTGACCCCGTGGGAACGATCCAGAGCAAACATCGGACTGTGGAGTCCTTAAATCCACGGACTATGATGTCCTTAACCTCGACCGTGATGTCTTAAAACTAACATCGGACTGTGAGGTCCTTATACTCACGGACTATGATGTCCTTAACCTTGACCGTGATGTCTTAAAACTAACAATGGACCGTAATGTCCTTAAACTAATTTTACCTTGATTCAAGGATACATCTCTTCACTCCTTTGATACATTTCGTTGTAATTCCTCAACGTCTTCAAAGAGATGACGGGTCCCGACAACCACACGTTTCACGGACTGTGGGGTCCTTAAACCCATGGACTATGATGTCTTTAACCTCGACCGTAATGTCTTAAAACTAACAACGGACTGTGGAGTCCTTAGATCCACGGACTATGATGTCCTTAACCTCGACCGTAATGTCTTAAAACTAACATCGGACTGTGGAGTCCTTAAATCCATGGACTATGATGTCCTTAACCTCGACCGTGATGTCTTAAAACTAACATCGGACTATGGGGTCCTTAAACCCATGGACTATAATGTCCTTAATCTCGACCGTAATGTCTTAAAACTAACAACGCACTGTGGAGTCCTTATATCCACGGACTATGATGTCCTTAACCTCGACCGTGATGTCTTAAAACTAACAGCGGACTGTGCAGTCCTTAAATCCACGGACTATGATGTCCTTAACCTCGACCGCGATGTCTTTAAACTACGGTATCCTGGAAAATGTCCAGAATGGAGCCTGGCCCTCGCAAAGAATAGCAGTGAACCCGTGGGGAGCATCCAGAGCAATCCCTAACTCCGTGAAATGCGGATAATGACAATTTCATCCATCACTTGCGGGTCCTCATGACTCGTAAGGGAGTAAATTCTCTTGTGAGATCCTTACGACTTTCAAGAGAAAACACACTTAGGAATCCTCACGATTCTTAAGGAGAAATTACACCTACGGGATCTTCTCGACCGGTAGGGAGAAAATTCTTTATGAGACCCTCACGGCTCATAAAGTTGAAAAGTCTTAGGTGACAGATCCTAACCCTGTTTTCTAAGCCATCACTACCTTACAAAGAGCACAAGATTGACAGCTATATACTATCTACAGACCGCACTTGCTAAAATCACATGGCAAACAACACAACAAGGAGAAGAAAGCGACAAGGAGAACATTTGATTCGCATTTAATTAAGCGTTCAAGGCATACCCGTTCTTGCATGCGCAAAAGATTTAGTATGCAAAATAAAACAAGCTGAAATGAGAAACTTGCCATTCATACTGTGAAAAAGTTCTTACAATTATGAAAGCAGTAAACAAAAACATTATCCAAACAATTACAATGGCAAAACCTCAGATCCGGGGCATGGATTGAGAAACTCCGTGACTTTGTCCAGAATCTTCCAGGCATTTCGAACCATCCTAGTATGCTTTCTTTCACGATTACAAGCGTCGGGATCCCCACGGATGTCCTCCACCCTCCGATAGGCAGCAAGTATGGCCGATTGTTGAAAAGCCTGATGCAGGAGATCGACAAGATTGTTTCGCCTTCTCTTTGAGATTAGGCTCATCAGATACACCGAGTGCACCTTATCCTCGGCGGCAGCCAACGCCCTAAGCGGCACGCCGGTACAGAATAAAGGAAGAGCTTCTCAGATCGCTCCCACAATAAGCTTCAGGAGAGAGGAACGTCGAGGAAGCAGCCGACCATTGTATGCGTCAAAGCGACCCATGATTTCGGCACACTCGACATTTGTGAATTCTCGATTCTGAGAGCGGCCGAGTGAGCGGATGTCTCCGTAAGAGATAATCTCGTCGAGATCATACATATGAGCATCCATTACTCCTGAAAAAGAAAATCAACAAAAATCAGCAGACAGACTGATTAAGCGAATTCTTATTAAAACAGGCACAGGGAGTTAAACTCCTCGAGAGCAATGCTCTGCAGACAGGAGTGACACCTGTCAAAATCAATTATGAGGGGAATTTAAAGAAATTCCCCGAGAACACTGAGAGCCTTGCTCTGAGAAGGTGATATAATTCATCAAAAACTAAAATTCCATTTTTAATCTTCAAGATCCATAAAAAAACTCTTAAGAGTTCTTCTATATGATTTGAAAGGAGCAAAACTCCATTAATGAATTAAGAAATCATAATTAAAATCCTTTTAGAGAGCAAAGCTCTGCTAGTGAAACCATAAATGGGTTTTCTGAAGATCAAAGATCTATTAAGAGCAAGGCTCTGTTAATGGGTAAAACCCTAACTCATTAAGATTTATTAAAATTTTACCTAAGTTTGGAAAGAGTTTCTTTTTTGCGCTTGAAAATTTCTCAAACAGAAGAGCTGTGCTCTGAACAAAATTCTCTGAGAAGATGATAATCATCTAGAGGACCAAAGGTCCTATTTATAGGCGTTAAGCCGCCTCTTCAACTTCTGAGTTGATCCAAAGGCTCAAATGTTGCCATCGATGCGCTCACATATGGACCATGTAAGCGCAACGGTGGGGGGGCATTTGTTTCCCCCAATCAGAGCAAAACTCTGTTTTAAAAAATGGAGCGACGCTTCTGCTTCTCCAATCAGAGCAAAGCTCTGTTCAAATTCCAAGATTTGGAATGAAGCGACGCTTCCTTTCCCCCAATCAGAGCAAAGCTCTATTTTGAATTTCAAAATTCATAAAATTGAAGCAACGCTTCAGATGCTGCGCTCTGCGCTGCGCGCCACGTATCAAACAAGATGCGCTAGCGCGGTTCCCCTTCGCTCTGTGCTGTGCGCCACGTGTCAAACAAGGTGCGTTAGCGCAGTTGCGCTGCATCCTGCGCTGCGCGCCACGTGTCAAACACGTGTGCGTTAGCACAGTTGCGCTGCGCTCTGCACTACGCGCCACATGGCGAACGAAGGTGCGCTCGCGCAATGCGCCAGCGCTGAAATTAAAAGAATTCCCCACCGTTAGATCAAAAGATCTAATAATAATAAATTATTAATTAATCAGAATTAAAATTCTGTTATGCAAAGATTTTTCAATCTTATTAAAACAAGAAAATTATCTTCTGTAAAACAGAAGCCTTAGGATCAAAGATCCAACGGTAGGAAATATTCCCAAATCAATCAGAGAAAAATCTCTTAAAACTGATTTAACAAATCATTTGGCCCTATATAAACGACCCTAGACTTCAAGTCTAAAACACACACACCGAAAGAGAAAGGATATAGAAAAAACCCTCTGCAAAATAGAGCAAGCTCTTAAGAAAAGAAGAAAAGAAGATTTTTTTTTCATATTCAAGGTAAAAAAAGAACTATGTTCTTGAAAAACAGAGATGAAATCATCTCATAAAAAGAATAACCATCTTCTAAAAAGATCATAGATCTGAAAAAAGACCAAGGTCTTTGATGATAAGAAAAAAGATCAAAAGAT
Source organism: Agapanthus africanus (assembly GCA_030015575.1). NCBI lineage: Eukaryota > Viridiplantae > Streptophyta > Magnoliopsida > Asparagales > Amaryllidaceae > Agapanthus > Agapanthus africanus. The sequence goes on along the minus strand of CM057338.1, from coordinate 105,148,390 downwards.
CTACTTATAAAAAAAATAATAAAAGAAGTATTTTTACTTCGTCCACAGATCTTTGATCTATAAAGGCACGGCCTCCTTTAAAGAAGAACATAAATCTGTTCTTTGATCTTAAAATTGATCAGATGCGCTTTGCGCTATTAGAAAGTGCTTTGCACTCATGAACTGCGCCTTTGCGCTCTTTGGACTGGCGCTCCGCGCCAAAACATGCCAAGTGTCAACTATAGACACGATCTGTGCTTTGCGCTCCTGAAAATAGCGCACTGTGCTCTTGGGTTGGCACTCAGCGCCAAGCGCGCCACGTGTCACTCACTGGCGCACCCATAAACTAGTGCAGCGCGCTCATAAATTAAAAACGCAGTGCGCTAACAAATTAGCGCTTAGCACTAAGCACGACACGTATCCTTCTCGTGTGCGCTAACCGACAGAAGCGTAATGCGCTCTTAGACTGGCGCAAAGCGCCAAGTGCGCCACCTGGCGCGCTTTCAGAACATACTTTGTTCTGATAAATGCTATGCATTCAATATAAGATAAAAAAATGTCAGAGCCCAATGTTTAGCATTATTTAAAGGGCAGAGCCCAAATAAAGGCCTAACAGGCAGAATAAAAATAAAATGTTAAACATTTTTTTTAACTGGACTTAGCCCAATTCTGGCCATAAGTCCTCAACTTAAATTGAACTGAGCTCATCTGCTCTTCCAATCCATTTACACCCGGTTCAAGGGTACATCTCTTTACTCCTCTGATATCTGTCGTTGTAATCATTCAACGTCGTCAGAGAGGTGACGGGTCCCATAACCACACATTACTATGGACTGTGGGGTCCTTAAACTCATGGACTATAATGTCCTTAACCTCGACCGTGATGTCTTAAAACTAACATCGGACTGTGAGGTCCTTAAACTCATGGACTATGATGTCCTTAACCTCGACCGTGATGTCTTTAAACTAACATCGAACTGTGGGGTCCTTAAACTCATGGACTATGATGTCCTTAACCTCGACCGTGATGTCTTTAAACTAACATCGGACTGTGGGATCCTTAAATCCATGGACTATGATGTCCTTAACCTTGGCCGTGATATCTTGAAACCAACACCGGACTGTGGGGTCCTTAAATCCATGGACTATGATGTCCTTAGCTTTGACCATGATGTCTTAAAACTAACACCGGACTATGAGGTCCCTAAACTCACGGACTATGATGTCCTTAACCTCGACCGCAATGTCTTAAAACTAACAATGGACCGTAATGTCCTTAAACTAATTATCGACCGCAACGTCACTAAACTAAACAACAGAGCCTAATTGCTCTCTTGTCGGATCTAAACGATACCGTTAAGTTGATCTTAGTCTAGAATTAGACTAACGTGTCCTTAACAAACGTTTAAGTTGATCTTATCCTCAAATAAGGCTAACGTATCCTTAAACATACCCCCCAAACCCAAATCTAAGAAAGATATGGACTTGGACTAGTCCACGCCCTACGGGCGACAACATAACTTAGTCTCCGTATACAATCCACGGGCAACCAAACACAAAACAAACACCCACGACACGAAGTGACCATCTGGAGAAGGAGAAAGGTTTTACCGCGATGCGGTAGCGTAATTAACTGCAGGAGCTTGCGCCTGCAGGGAAGAGCGTCCCCGCAATCAAAAACCTCTCAAACGAGGCGGAATCTGACGAAGTCTGCTATATCGGCCGCATCCGTTTAAACCTTCAATACATGGTGCCATAAATCAATTTGGCATTTTCGGAGAGGTGGATGGATAGCACCAATTAGCATCTGCTCCCAGATTCAGGCAAGACGTTCAGTCTTCCCAGTTTCCGGCGGTAAACATTTCCCCTCTGTCGTCTTCAATGATGATCGGGGGGTCTTCAGCTGGAGGTTCTGGCTGTAAGATCATCCAGCCATGTCTTGGAACAAAAGAGTCATTCGTTTTATATTGGCTGCCTGCTCCACAGCCTCTTTTTCTTTCCTCTCGAGCATTCTTCGGAGGAACTCGGTATCAGTTTCTTGTTCCCGACGCTGCTCCGAGGTTTCTGCATTTTCTTTTGGCCCAGTGAGTGCGGCCATTGCAGTCAGCATCTCCTGAAGTTTCTACTGCTGTTGTTCTTGAGCCTTCGTTATCGATCGGGTAAGCGGTCGATGACCCGTAGAAGCACGGCTTTCCTCTTTTCCGGAAGCTTTATAAACGGTATGTGTTACCATACCCCCAGACTTGGGGCATTTAGATTCAGCATCCTTGCGGTTCGCCGCGGTCATAGGGGCTTTCTCCGACCTCCTTCTCTTGTAAGCGGTTGAAGTTGAGGGAGCCATTGCAGCGGGCACCCAGACGGATGACATCTTCTATAGTACCATAGGATGGCTCTTTTCTTGCCAAGCTTTAGTCCTCTTTGGTCGGCGAGAATAATCCTGGTCAATCACCGATTCCTAGAACTGTCTCCAGACTCTGTAAATTTTGGAGGACAGCCGTTGAGGGGGCTGCTCCGGCTTCTTTTCTGTAGTAATCTCCATAGGTGGGGGAGATCTCTTCAGCACGGCAGTCGGAGAGTTCTTGCGAACCCTCCTAAGCAGTTCAAAACTGTTCCCAGTTTGAACAGCAGTATTGATTTCCACCATGGGGGCTGGCGGAGTTAGCCCAGAGGGGGAGTTGCACCCGGCCTTCCTTACTCGGCGCCAGTGGCGACGTCGAGCATGTCATGCGAATGGGATTGTCTTAGCTGTAGGGGTGACTTCGTCATGCCCCCTGTGTTGGTGAAGGGCTGTCGCCGGCGTCAGCCTTTTAAAGACCGATGTCTGTTGAGAAGCAGTATCCAATCTATCGAATACAGACCTCTGGGCAGAGGTGACTTCGCCTGGAGTGGGAGCTGGAGTGGCCAACCTTGTGAAAACTGACTTCTTGTCAGGAGAAGCCTTTCCAATGATTTCGTCCGCTTGAGCCGGGATGGCTATCTGCTTTGGGATGGCTGCTTCAGGTATTGCGGGCTTGTTGGCGTTCTGGCTCAGTCTGTTGAAAACTGAGGCATTGGACATGGGCGACCCGTTGAGAGGGGCCGCGGTAGTGGTAATTCGATCAAAGAACGACTTCTTTGGGGCTTCTTGCGGTAGCATCGGGGCATTGAAGCTCATGGGTGGGATCATAGTCCCAAAGAACAGCCCAATGGTGGCCTGAGTTACTTGGTCCACCGGCATCGTGAACAGGGAGGCCGCCTGGGGCCTGTAAGTTACACCTCCAGATGAGGCGGAACGGGAGTTGCAGTTGCAGCTGGAGCATTTTGTGCAGGTAGAAGCCATTGATCTTTCGTTTTCTGCACGGAGCAAGACACCAAATCTTAGTATCTCGAACCCAAGGGCAACCATATCAAACCGTGATTCATTCGCGAACACGACACACGAAGTGTGGAGTGGAAAGAGGAAAATGTCCCACCGGACGTGCCAGAATCTGTTCCCCGCCGAAACGCAGAGACGGGACCACACGGGTCCATCTCGCCTGAATTCCGGGGCAGATGCTAATTGGTGCTATCCGTCCACTTCTCCAAAGATGCCAAGTTGATTTATGGCACCGTATATCGAAAGTTTAAACGGATGCGGCCGATGTAGCAGACTTCGTCAGATTCCCCCTCATTTGAGGGGGTTTTGATTGGGGGGACACTCTTCCCTGCAGGCGCAAGCCACTGCAGTTAATTACGCTGCCGCGTCACGGTAACAACTTTCTCCTTCTCCAGATGGTCACTTCTTATCGTGGGTGTTTGTTTTGTTTTTGGTTGCCCGTGGTTTGTATACGGAGACTAATTTATGTTGTCGCCCGTAGGGCGTGGATTCGTTCAAATCCATATTTTCTTAGATTTGGGTTTGGGGTTGGGTTTAAGGATACGTTAGTCTCATTTGAGACTAAGATCAATTTAAACGTTTGTTAAGAATACGTTAGTCTAATTTTAGACTAAGATCAACTTAACAGGATCGTTTAGATCCGAAAAGAGAGCATTTGGGCTCTATTGTTTAGTTTAAGGACATCGCGGTCAATTAGTTTAAGGACATTACGGTCCATTGTTAGTTTAAGGACATCTTGGTCCAAGTTAAAGACATCATAGTCCGTGAGTTTAAAGACCTCACAGTCAAGGTTAAGGACATCATACTCCGTAAGCTTAAAGACCTCACAGTCAAGGTTAAGGACATCATAGTCCATGGGCTTAAGGACCCCACGGTCCAGTTTAAAGATGTCATAGTCTGTGAAACGTATGGTTGTCGGGACCCGTCAACTATCTGAAGACGTTGAAGGATTACAACGACATATATCAGAGGGGTTCAGAGATGTATCCTTGAACCGATTTTGATTTGTGGATCTGTAGTCCAATTTGAAACTAAGATCTGTTAAAAGATTTATGAGCATGTGGGCTCAATTAATCTGAATTTGAGAACTTATGGCCAATCTTGGGCTAAGTCCAATCAAGTTAAAATATTTTAACATTTATTTTGGGCTGTTGGAGCTTTTGTTTGGGGGTTGGCCCTTTTAACAATACTTGAATTCTGACAATATTTTGTCTTTTATTGAATGCTGGGCTTTCATCATAGCTCTATGGCTTATTAAAGAACGATTTATGTTCTATGAGCACACACGTGAGTGACACGTGGTGCGCTTGGCGCTTTGCGCCAGTCAAAGAGCGCAGTGCCCTTCTGCCAAGCAGCGCACACGTGAAGGACACGTGTCGCGCTTGGCGCTAAGCGCCAGATGATGGGCGCATTGCTCCAGTTTATGAGTGCATTGTGCTAGTAGTTTAGTGGCGCACATGTAATTGACAGGCGCTGAGCGCCAGCCGATGAGCGCAGTGCGCTATTTCAAGAGCGCAAAGCGACACGTGTCGCGCTCGGCGCTGAGCACCAATCTAAGAGCGCAGAAGCGCAGTTCAAGAGCGCAAAGCACAGTTCCAGAGCGCAAAGGGCATATGATCAATTTTGTGATCCAAAAAGAGACTTTGTCTCAAGATCTGAGAACAACCGTTTCAATCTCTTATATTGATGAAAAGGCTTTGCCTTTATGGATCTATGATCCTTAAGAGAATTGAATTATTCTCATCTCCTTTCTATAATGAGACGTTCATGATCTCTTTGAGAAAGACTTTAGTCTTATAGATCTATGATCTGTGAGAAGTAAGTTCTTCTTTTATTTTATGATGAGATCTTTTGATCTCTTTGTGAAAGACCTTTTGTCTTTGTAGATCTATGATCTTTTTAAAAAAATGAATTCTTCTTTCTTAATCATGAGATGATTTCATCTCTGTGTTCATCATCCTCTTTTTTACCTTAAAGAAGATCTTCTTGCAAGAGCTTGCTCTTTGAATTTTCTCAAAATTTTTGAGGAGGTTTCTCTCTCTTTTTGTGTGTCCCTGAGACTTGAAGTCTAGGGGCCTTTTTATAGGGTAGGCTGATTATTTTGAATTAGTTAAAGAGATCTCTCTCTGATTGATTTGGGTATGTTTCCCCACCATTGGATCTTTGATCCTAGGGCTTCTGTTTTACAGAAGGCAATCTTCTTGTTTTTAACAAGATTGGAAAATCTTTCCATACATAATTTATTCTATCTTTTGGTAATTTTTATTTACCACTGGATCATTGATCCAACGGTGCTCTGATTTACAGAGCACAATCTTGTTATTTGGAAAGATTTTTGAGGAATCTTTTTTTAACAGAATTTAATTCTGATTAATTAATGATTTACCATTATTATTAGATCTTTGATCTAACAGTGGGGAGTTTTTAATTCCAGCGCTAGCGCACCCATGCTCTGCACGTGGTGCGTTGCTTGAAGAGCAGCGCACATTGCGCTAGCGCACCTGTGTTTGCTTGGAGCGTAGTGCACCTAGCGCTAGCGCACACGTGGCGTGCTGCTTAGAGCGCAGCACACCTAGCTCTAGCGCCCACGTGCTTTGCACGTGGTGCGCTGCTTAGGGCGCAGCGCACTTGGCGCTGCATCTGAAGCGTTGCTTCATTTCAAAAATTTGAATTTTAAATAGAGCTTTGCTCTGATTGGAGGAAACACCGATGTTGATCCGGCTCTACTCTCGCTGCATGTGTGGCTTTCAGTTCATGATTCTGTGGTGGGGTTACCCTCCAACTGCTGGATAGAGTGAACCTGCTTTGCTGATACCGGTCTTCTACCCAGTTTTTGAAGATGAAGCGGTTTTCAAGAGGATGCCCTATCGTTCGGTGATAGGAGCAATAGTCCGGGTGAGAGACATCGTCTGCTTGCTCAGGGTGTTTGGACTACGGGAGCGTAACCATTTGATGTTTCATGACAAGATCGAATATCTTCCTTGTCTTGTCTTGGGGAAAAGAATATGCTCGACCCATCTTCTTTATAAAAGACGGATCCTGGCTATTCAATTTTCGATCGCGAGGCTTCTTGGACCCGCTTTGCCGCTGTCGTACGTTTTTTTTTGTTCTTTAGCTTGTTTCTACCTCTACATCGGGTCTTTTACATGACGGGCTGGTGACGAAGAGCATCGTCATTCTCCGCAGCCTGATGAAGGAGACGTTGCGTCCTAGCTTTCTCGTAAATGGCCATTTCACGGTTGTGGTCATCCCGGACTTTTTGACCCACTTCCCTTATTAGCTTGTCCATCTGTTCTTCGAATGACGGACTTGGCACTTTTATGGCAGGACTTCGTTTTGGTTCAGGGTTAGCGTCTTCTAACAGAGCATCTCCTTCTTCATCAAAGTCGTGTATAACGTAGCAGCCATGGAATCGCTCCCGTTTCTTGGATTGGACATATCTAAGCCCGATCGTTTCCATTCTCCCGTTGGGCAATTTTCGCTGAGTTTCAGGGACGTTCCAGATCCTATTGTAGAACTGAGCCTGTTGAGCAGTTTGTTTGATGGGTACGCCTTGACGCCTCAACAGCCTTTTTAATCCTTCCGTGTAGTATCTGGGCAGACGGATGGGCTAGAGCCTGTCAAGCGTAGAATCAGCACCATGCCAGATTTCTTTCTCCACTTTGGTTTCCACGGATCGATAAAAAAGGATCGCCTTTTCATCTTTTCCCCTGGGAGGGACGTAGAACGTCTGCAGTTCTTACACACAGTAGGTATCAAGTACGTCGAGCTCTTTGTAATGCTCTTATGGAACCATGGCGAACTGTAAACTCTGATCATCTCCAATGAAGGTTTGTATTGATGGCCGAACAGAAAATACTGTATTGACCTCATCCTCAGAGTCACTGCCGAAGACCAGAATAGGGGTGGACGGTCCCGGCTTGTTACATTGGGGTGGTCCTGAATAGACTATCTCTTCCTCCTCCTCGGTATCACTCCCGAAGACCGGAATAGTGGTGATAGCTTTTTGCTTATTCTCCGGCTTATGGCACCTTTCCGTGTCTTCAAAGTCTGGCAAGAAGTATTTTGCATCCTCGTATTTGCGGACTTCATTCAAGAAGAATGGGTCCAGCTCCCCTGTCACGGTATACTCGAGACCTTCCTTGAAATACTTCATACACTGATGTTGTGTAGAAGGGATGATGTTGTACTCGTGTAACCAAGGCCGGCCGAGCAAAGCGTTGTAGTAATTCTTGGCGTCAATGACATGGAACTTGATATCAGTGACAAGCAGCCCAAAGCGTAATGTCAGTATTACAGACCCGAGCGTCCGTGATGACTGGGAGTCGAACCCGGAGATAGTGATTTTATCCCGAGCGAGGTGTTGAACGCTCATACAGATTTCTTTCAACACTCTCACATTGAGAAGGTTAACAGAGAATCCATTGTCGACCAGGATCTTCCCTATCTTGATGTCATGACAGTATCCGGTGACGTACAAAGGACGGTTATGTTCGCATGTCCCGAGGAGGAGGTCTTCGTCGCTGAAGGTGATGTCGGCTGTGTGAACTTCTTCCAGCTCGTTCTTCATCTTTTCTTCGGGAAGGAAAGCTTGAAACTGGTCAGGTTCTTATAGTGCCTTGATCAGAGAATCTCTCACCTCTTTAGATAGCAGAAGGGCGTCGAGAATGCTTAGCTGTGAGGGTATTTTCCTCAGGTGTGCCAGAACATTGTAATCCACCTTGTTTTTCTTGGGTGGGTCCTTAGCTGCTATCTCTTTGACGACTCGGTCATCGAGGGTGATATCCTCAGGGACCTTTTCTTTCCCCTTATCCTTTTTGTTCGATCTTTTGTTTGCGGGTCCGAGATTCTTTTCAGGTAGCGTGCAATTGCGCAGCTGAATGTTCTCGCAGGTCTTCATCTCTTCTGTTTCAGAGATGGATTCCTTGAAGAGAGGGTCGAGGGCTATTTCTTCATCAGAATCACTCCCGAAGGTGAGAACTTGCGATCCTCCGGAATTAACCATGTGACATTCACTGGTATTTCTTTTATGCTCATCTGTTGTGCTTCTTTGTTCCCGACGAGTTTTGCGCTTCATCCGCTTGAAATGCTGCCGGTGAGCAACGTATCCCTGCCACCAATTTTTAAAGGCATTACATTCTTCAGTAGGGTGTGCAATCCTCCAATGGTACAAGCAGTAGTTTCGATGTGCATCCTCTTCGTTAGGGTGTATCCTGTCAGGAGTGTTTCCTTCGGAGGGTGGCAGCTTCATTCCCATCGATACGGCTTTGGCAAACCTTTTCCTCATCTTGAACCTGATTTTATTTGCGGCGGATGTGCCTTGATCTGGTGGGAGTGTTTTAACCCTTTCATCCAATCGTCGGTGTTTGGCTTTTTCAAATATGGCCATTTTGCGTTCTCGATCAGCTTTGCTTTTCAGAAGAGCTTCGTTCAGGAATGCGTCAATCATCTCGTCTGACGGTCCTAGAAGTTTAGGCTCGGGATCTTCCCCCGGTTTCTCTTCATCCGGAGATTCTTCATCGTTTATTAATGAGTGAGAGATCACGTGGCAGCTTGCCACATAATCCTGAGGTTCATCTGATGAGTCTTCTTCCTCATCTTTGTCTCCACCTCCATCTTCAAGGATATGGTTGAGAAACTCTTGAAGTGTGACCGGGGTTCGCGCCTTCTGGTTATATTCTTCCAACATGTCAATATGTTTTTGCAGGTCCGTGCACTTATCACCATGATTCACGGGCTTTTTAGTCTTCTTCTTCTTCGAAGATTTTGACAGTTGGGCCTGAGCATTTTGATTATCACTACCAATTCTTGGAGTCAGGCGCGGTTTCAGCATTCCCTCGATGATCTCGGGTTCTAGCGGACTCTTCCATCTGATCGCCGGGCATGTTTAGAGATCCTTCAACATTCGTTTTGTCTTGGCTGAAAGAGCGACCTCCCAAGGAGCTTCTTCTATAAAATACTATGATGCCCCCGATGTGTCCCCCCTTTTAAGAGCGTGCGGCTGAGGCGGGCTTACTTTCCAATTCTCGGACAGTGCGAATTTGCCCTATTGGTATTGATCTCAATCCAGCCTTTGAAGACGAAGCAATCTTCGATTGGATGGCCTACCACTTGGTGATAGGGGCAATAATTGGGATTATTGGCCTCACCGGGTTGCAATGGGCATTTTGGATCTGGCAAGGTGATGAGCCTTTTGTGCACCGCCAGCTCGAACAGTCTCCTCGTTTTACCCCGGGGAAATGAATAAAGGTGCTTCAGTTTCTCATTGAAGAATCGCCGTCTATCATCTTGACGGTCAGCTGGTTTTGGACCACTGGGCTGCTGCTGAGCATTGGCGACGAAGATCGCTTTCCCTTTCCCTTTCTCGTTCCAAGATTCCAACTTCGAAGAAGAGGGTCTATGACCCATCTGATCCATTTGGCCAGTTTGTCAATCAAGGCCTGGAAAGTAGTTGGCTTGAAGAACATCATGAATTGTGAAATGGTCACCTGAGGGTCGAGGGTCCCTACGAACATGCCTACCGAAGGCGCTTCTTTGATACACTGTTCACACTTCGACCATAGATTCCGCCACCGTATCGCATACTGCACCCATGTTTCGCCTAGCTTCACCCTGGCGTTAATTAATGCGGTGATCGGGGTGCGCTCGCTAGAGCTAGCGAAACGTTGGGTGAACAGCAATTCCATCTCCGTAAAAGTTTTGACGGAGTCGTTGGGAAGCTCTGAGTACCATTCGAACGCCGTCTCTGCCAAGCTGCCGACGAATTGGCGAAGCAGTAGCTTATCATCCCCTCCAGAGTTGCCGCAGAGAGCCCTGAACTGAGCGACATGTTGATGGGGATTGCATGTCCCCTTGTACACATATAATTTAAGAATTATGTATCCTGGCAGGTACTTTATCTGATCGTACCATTCTGGATATGGTCGCCCAGTTCTGACGACTTGGCCGGTTGCTTCATTCGTTTGATGAGCTCATATTTGCTGAGCTATATAATCATCGAGCATGGCTTTGGAGATGGTCTCTTCCTTAGCTGCTGACAGAGCCGGCAGAGGATTTGATATCTCTCCTCTATCATCTTCAATTATTACTGGGGGATCTTCGGCTGGAGGGTCCGGTGATTGTTAGCGGTTGTGCGTGTTCAAGTTTAGTTAATTACCGCAATCAAGACGGTTTCGCTTGTAGCTAGCCGGTTGAGTACGGGTCGTCCGCAGGGAGATGGGAATCTTTTTCTATGTGCTTTAACGAGTTAAGTCCAGTTTTCCAGATTTGTTTGTGATTATCTAAGTGTTAAAATGATATGTAAAGAGAGCTTGTTAGGGTTAGGATTAGGTTAGTTTGAGTTAGGAGTCCCTCACTTCTTTCATTGCCACTCTTAATATCGGTGTTACGGTAATCGGCAACAACGGGGATTAGCGCGACTAGGAAGGAATTTGCGAGTATAAGCTAGGCTTTCCAACGCTTAAGTTCTTCCTTTTGGTGCTTGTCCGTCCATTCTTGGCTCTTAGCCATAACCTCCGATTAATTCAACCACAACCGGTCTCACTACGGAATCACCGCTATCATGTAGGATAGGATGCCGTAAGGAGCGGATTGTGGTTCAATTAACGGGAGTCGATTTAAGATGTTGGGCAAGAAAAGAGTGAGAGAGATTTCCTTCTCTCAAACTTCCCTTATCCTACCCTAACAAGTATGAAACTACTCACACATCATAATGAAAAGAAAACAAAACAAAAGAGGAAGATAGAAAGAAGGAGATTAGAAGATAACAACTAGCTATTTGCGACCTCACCTTGGCAAGGATCAAGCGTAAGCATCATGGTTGTTTTAAGGATAAAGAAAAAGAGAAAGAAAGAAACAACAAGAAATAACAACAACTAAGTTATCAAATGAAAATTACAACAATTAACAAGTTAACTAAAGAACAAGACAAGCATGATAAGTAAACGGTTCTTCTTTATTCATCATTCTTCACTCATAAAAGCTCACTACAAGATTTTCAATGGTGAAGAGATGAGAAGAGGAAGAAGAAACAAGTATTCTAAACCTAGAAAAATACAAGATTATGCACCCCTTGCCTTCACAAGTTCTGGACTATTTATAGGCAGGAAACTAAAAATATAGGGCAACCATCAGAACACAAATGAAAAGACCAATCTACCCCTGAAGTTCCATCGCGTGAGGCGCCAGTACGGCCGTGGATCCGCGGCCTATACCCCCTATTGGCCGCGGATCCGCGGCCCTATGGTGGAGTCAGGGCGTGGGCTTTCCTGTACTACCCTGGTCTGCTGTCCCCTTTTGTCTGGTACATGTATTTTCTGATAATATTTCCACATTTCTTCCAGAATTCTAGTGGATCAAAAGGTGATTGGACATGGATCTTTTGTCATGATTTTCTTAAGCTCCGCGTAGATTTCTTGGATCTTGTGTTGCCATTGAGCCTTGTGCATGAAGGTGACAATCGATTTGTCATTTTGTCTCCTAAACTGGTGTGTGGCAACAGACGGATAAAGAGCGGAGATCCGTGTTTTATCTGTGGTTGGCAGGAACCCGGGTTTTGTCGTGTTTTTCCATGAATTTCACCGTTTGAAGCCGAGAACCTGTATCCTGCAATTGACTAGCAAACACGGCTCAAGAGTACCTACCGATATGCAATGTGATAAAAATTGGGCGGTATGAAAATGCAAAAATCTGATATGAACAAATACCCCCAAACTTATCATTTGCTCGTCCCGAGCAAAGCCAATTTATTCACAAAAAATTTCCTAACCTCACTTTCGCAGGGAACGCGATTGCACTGAGCATGTGCAACAGGCCGTTAAACCTCTAGGTGTCCCTAGTATGAGGAGTGTTGTCTCCTGAGGGTTTTCAGCGAATACTACCCACAAAATCCGGTCAAGCTAGTTTTGTAAAATAACTAAGATTCAAACCCTAAAGTTTTGTTTCAGAAAATAACAATTCTATTATCCTTAGTCTAGACTATCGAACCTTTATTTTTCACACCTCGCTTCTTATTTAACTACAGATTTTATATGTCTTTACGTGCAGTGCAAATAGTGTCGTTAAGTTCCAGAAGGATCGAATAAAGTCATTATATCATACAATAAGTCCAGATAAAATTTTTTTAAAAGGATCACATAAGTTTTATAAAGAGTTAAGCATTTTTCAAGTTTCGTTTTCCAGTAAGGTTTCAACTTCAAAATTTCTATCTTCCCTAACAGGAAACTAGGTCTTATTTTTCACTCCACCTTTTTCTTGTTTTCATTTCATACACACCTCTGTGAACGTGCAATAGTCTTTATCATAGAATAAAACCTTCATATCTCCGCTAAAATTTTTATAAAAGCCTGTCTTTTATCAAGATTATTCTCACACAAAGAACCGTTAGGAATTTTAACTCGGAGAGAACACTTGCTTGATTTTGTTTTAATCTGGACTTTCTAGGCTTCTTAGCGAGTTTTGGGCCAATGCTCCCAAACCAGTTGGTTTTAGGGCATTAGGTGTAAAAACACCCCAGCGGACTTAATTACTCAAGTTACATAGGTCCAAAAAAACAAAAGACGGTTTGGCGTGAAAATCATGATGATTCAATACGACGGAGACATAACCGGCAGTTCAATTATTTTTTTGGATAAAAGACGTGTTTAGTGGGTTCGGTGTGTAATCATTCCAATCAAGTTTCAGATGGGTTATTTTTCAGACTTAGTCCCAATTAAGGCATCAATAACATTCCTTTATATTCACTCACTTCATAAACCATTCTTGATATTACTTATTTCAGAACAAACCTATTTGATCCTCAGAAAATCATTGATCCATTTAAAAGTTTTTCGACATAAAAGACTTGTCATCTAATTTCCAAAAACTCACGACACGTGGAGTGTGATGTAAAGACGTAAATCAGCTATAGTTAACTTCAAAGGAGAGTTATCTTTCAGGTTTTCAAAATCTAAACATAAGATTTATTTATTCTTATCTTATCAAACCAAACCGTCGAAATGTTGAATCAGAGTCCTCCCACTAGCTAACTTGACAAAAAAGTTTTTATGTTTTTAGAAAATTTTCAGATTTTTATGGATTTTATGGATTTAAATATGCAGATGCAAAATATACATATGAATGTGAAGGTAAGAAATGCGTACCGAGCGTACCCCCAAACTTAAACTGGACAGTGTCCTCACTGTCATTGCATGAAGAGATCATTTAAAGGGTCAAAATTGTCGGTTAGGTATACACACAAATTTTTATTTTTGTTTTTGGTTTTGAGAAAAAGAAAAAGAAAAAGAATATCCACAAAAATGTACAAAATGGTATATACATACCCCCAAACTTATTTGGAACAGTGTCCACTTGTTCTTGGCTGGATAACCGAAGTTTGGAGGTAGGCAGAGGATGATCATGCAGGGTAAACCGGCTCCTGTAAGAACAGGAGCTCCTCTGTTGGTTCGGCGTTAAGGTACGGTTTTAGTCGGTGTCCGTTCACTTTGAAGAATGAACCGTCCTTTGGATTTTCTAAATCCACAGCGCCCTGCGGATATACATTCCGCACAAAATACGACCCTTTCCAGCGAGATCTGAGCTTTCCTGGATGGAAGTGAAGTCGGGTGTCGTAAAGCAGTACCTGCTGACCAGGTACGAAGGTTTTGCGCAAAAGGTGTTTATCGTGAAACACCTTCGTTCGATTCTTAACGACAACAGCGTTATCGTAAGCCTTATCCCTAAGCTCGCTCAGTTCGTTCAACTGCAGCTTCCGATGGCTGCCCGCATCTTCGAGAGACAGATTCAGCTCCTTTATCGCCCAAAATGCGCGATGCTCTATTTCGACAGGTAGGTGGCAGGCTTTTCCGTACATAAGCCGATAGGGAGACATGCCAAGGTCGGTCTTATAAGCGGTTCGAAATGCCCAGAGGGCATCAGTGAGTTTCAACGACCAATCCTTACGGTTCTTGGAAACCGTTTTCTCCAGTATCTGCTTGATTTGCCGATTTGAAACTTCGGCCTGCCCGCATGTTTGGGGGTGGTAGGGCGTAGAGAGCTTGTGATTAATGGAATATTTCCGCATCAAGGCCTCGAAAGTCTTATTGCAGAAATGACTTCCATTGTCGCTAATGATCGCTCGGGGGTGCCCAAACCGGGAAAAAATGTTTTCCTTAAGGTTGTCGTTAGTCCGGCTGGGCACAGTCTCGACCCATTTAGAGACGTAATCAACAGCGAGAAGGATGTACAAGTTCCCAAAAGAGCTGGGAAACGGCCCCATGAAATCTATCCCCCAAACATCGAAAATCTCCACAACCAAGATTGGTTGGAGCGGCATCTCGTTCCTCCGGGATATCCGGCCCAAGTGTTGGCACCGAGAGCAAGTCTTGCAATAGTCATGAGCATCTTTGAAGAGTTGTGGCCAGTAGAAACCACATTGCAAGATCTTCTCAGCTGTCTTTCTGGGGCCAAAATGCCCGCCACACGCTTGATCGTGGCAAAATGATAGCACACTCTTGAATTCCTCGTCAGGGACATACCGACGAATAATCTGGTCGGGACAGAACTTGAACAAATAGGGTTCGTCCCAGTAAAAGTGTTTTACTTGGGATAAGAAGCGAAGTCTGTCCTGACTTGACCATTCAGTCGGTAGTAATTCCGTGGCCAAATAGTTCACAATATCTGCGAACCAGGGTTCGCAAGATACTGTCAAGAGCTGTTCATCCGGGAAAACGTCGTTGATCGGAATTGGAAGCGAAGGCGAAGAAGGAAGTCGTGAGAGATGGTCGGCAACTACGTTTTCACATCCTCGTTTGTCCTTAATGACAAGGTCAAACTCTTGAAGCAAGAGGATCCAACACATTAACCGAGATTTTGTATCTTTCTTCGCAAAAAGATGGCGCAGAGCAGAATGGTCTGTGTAGACAATGACTGGGGAGCCGATGAGGTAGGGCCTGAACTTCTCTAAAGCAAATACAACAGCCAAGAATTCCTTCTCAGTTGTTGTATAATTGAGTTGGGCATCGTTCAGGGTTCGGCTCGCATAATAGATTACGTGCGGCATCTTGTTGATGTGTTATCCAAGGACAGCACCAATGGCAAAGTCGGATGCATCGCACATAATCTCAAATGGGTGCGTCCAGTCAGGCGAAGAGAGAACGGGAGCAGAAGTGAGGGAGCTTTTCAATGACTCGAATGCAGTCATACAGCTCGAGTTGAAGTCGAATGGCGTATCCTTGGCCAACAAAAGAGTCAAGGGCCTAGCAATCTTGCTAAAGTCCTTGATGAACCGTCTATAGAAACCGGCATGGCCAAGGAAGGCTCGGATATCTCTGACGAATCGGGGAGGAGGTAGATTGGAAATGACCTCAATCTTTGCTTTGTCAACCTCTATGCCATTTTGCGAGATGATATGTCCTAAGACAATACCTTCGCGCACCATGAAGTGGCACTTCTCCCAATTCAAAGTGAGATTCTTGTCCTTACATCGGGTAAGGACAGCGTCAAGATGCAGCAAACACTCGTTGAAGGAATCGCCGAAGATGGAGAAATCATCCATGAAAATCTCCATAAATTTTTCCACCATGTCTGAGAAGATTCCCATCATACACCGCTGGAAGGTAGCGGGCGCATTGCATAACCCAAAGGGCATGCGACGATATGCGAACGTGCCGAAAGGACATGTGAAAGTGGTCTTGTCCTGGTCTTTTTCGGCGATGGGAATTTGATTATAGCCGGAGTAACCATCAAGAAAGCAGTAGTACTCGTATCCGGCCAATCGTTCAAGCATTTGGTCAATGAAAGGTAGCGGAAAGTGGTCCTTCCGCGTTGCGGCGTTGAGTTTTCTGTAATCAATGCATACTCGCCACCCAGTTTTGGTGCGAGTAGGGATTAACTCGTTTGCCTCATTGATTATGACCGTGATGCCCGACTTCTTGGGGACAACATGAATAGGGCTAACCCACTGGCTATCAGAGATAGGGTAAATGATACCACTATCTAGACATTTTACGATCTCCTTCTTCACAGCCTCTTTCATGACTGGATTGAGACGTCTTTGTAGATCCCGGGCTGGTTTGGCATCATCCATCAGATGAATATGATGCTCAACGATCAGGGGACTAATCCCCTTGATGTCCGCCATGGACCAGCCAAAAGCTTGCCTGTTGCTGTGCAAGACCGCGAGAAGGGCTTTCTCTTGCTCTGGAGCTAGAGAAGCCGAGATGATGACAGGGAGGGTCTCGTTCTCACCTAAGTAAGCGTACTTAAGGTGAGACAGCAAAGGCTTGAGTTCGAGCGTTGGAGGTGAAACGATGGAAGGCAAGATTAGTGAAACGGTCTTGAGCTCAAAAGATTCCAGCAAAGGTTCAAAACGAGTGTAAGCGACCGAGTCGGATGGTTCAGGTAACTCATCCGGAAATTCGAAGGATTCAAACTCGGGTTGCGAGCGGCTAAGATCGTTCAAGAACGTGAAACACTCGTAGTCGTTGTCGGGCGCAGAAACAGCAGCAGGTTTAAGGAGGAACGCACTAGTGGCGTCAAGATTATCGTGATCAAACAGAAACTCCTCGAATTCACATTCTTCTGGGGTGATCTCCTGGATCGAGCAGACGTCCAGTATATGAGCATTAGGTTCGGCGGGCTGATTCCCCAACCTAAAAATGTTGAGTTCAATTGTCATGTTTCCAAAAGAGAGGTCCATCGAACCATTGCGACAATTGATCACAGCATTTGAGGTTGCAAGGAATGGGCGACCGAGTATCACCGGAATTTGATTCCGGGGGTTAGCTACAGGCTGTGTGTCTAATACAATGAAGTCAACAGGGAATATGAAGTCCCCGACTTTTATTAACACATCCTCTAGCTCACCCCTAGGATGGGTGATCGATCGGTCGGCCATTTGGAGAGTGCAGTGTGTGGGTTTCAGCTCTCCGACGCCTAAGTGCTCGTATACTGAGTACGGAAGCAGGTTAACACTGGCACCAAGATCTAATAGTGTGCGGTTGATGTTCTTATCCCCAATGGTAATGGAAATCGTAGGACAGCCAGGGTCCTTCCGTTTTTGTGGTAAAGACTGGGTAAGAGCATCACTCACAGCACTAGCCAAGAAAACATTCTTTGGTACCTGAGACTTCCTCTTTTTCGTGCACAAGTCCTTTAAGATTTTCGCGTAGGATGGGACTTGTTGGACGGCATCTAAAAGAGGAATGTTAATGTTAACCTGCTTAAATAACTCCAGAATCTTCTCCATTTGAGGATTTTGTTTATTAGACCTCAACCGGTTTGGAAATGGAACATTTTTAAAATTGGTTGAGTCTAATGCTTGTGGAGGAGATTGTGGAGTTGGAACGGATCCCAGAACAGGTGTTTTCGTGGAGTGAGAAGTGGGTCCATTCAGAGCAGAAGAAGAGGAAGGAGAGCCTTGTGAAGAACGGAGAATAGGCTCAGAAGACGAAGAAGCAGGAGAAGAAGAAGAAGTAGAAGAAGAAGCGGCCGGGGTGTCATCGTTGATCCGTATGCCGATGTTGTTTTGCAGCATCCTTCCCGATCTCAATGTGGTCACGGCACTCACATTATGATTCTGTTGTTCAAGAGCAACATGTACATTATGTGGGTGACCAGGATTTGGAAGTGGCTGGGACGGGAGCTTCCCCTTCTCTCGCTCGCTTAAGGCCGCATTCAGTTGTGCAATCTGGGCCTCGATGGTTTTGATGCTTTGCCCGTGAGCGGCAGTGTGTTGCACTAAGGACTGAATGGAAGACTGGATATTTGCGGTGGATTGAGTCGATTGTTTGATGAACGCCTCCAGACTTCGTTCAAGCGAGGAAACCTTATCGTTGTTTGACGGAACAAAGTTGTTTGGTAGAAAAGAATTGTTGGGTGAAAAGTTGTTCGTCTGATTTTGGAAAGGTTGGGGTTGGAAGGGTTGCTGAAACTGCTGTTGAGTTTGTTGTTGCGCTTGTTGTTGCGGCGGAGGGGCCCTTTGGAAATTGTTGCCTTGGAATTGATTCTGATTCTGATTCCAGGCGAAATTGGGGTGGTTCCTCCAACCGGGATTGTAGGTGGAAGAGTATGGATCATTCCTCGGTCTTTGCTGGAATGCAGCATTAACCTGATCCTGTCCTTGCGATGGTGGATTGTAAGGACACTCTTCGGTCAAGCAAGAAGGATCGGAACAACAAGCGCAAATGGTGCGAAGGGGGAGAACAGGGGTAGGAGCAGGAGAAGAAAATTTGCTCTCTATCGCTTCAAGCTTTCTCGTTATTGCAGCCATTTCAGCTTTCATCGCAATAGAGACATCAAGTTGGTGAATTCCTACCCTAGACTGACCGGTAGAAGTGGAGGTAGAAGAAGAAGAAGTCGGTCTGGTGCTCTCCCATTGTAGCGTTTGCTCCGCAAGGTCGTCAAAGAATTGCCACGCTTCCTCGTCAGATTTGGATAGGAAGTGGCCCTGACAGATGGTTTCCAACAACTGCTTCGTTGCTGGGTTCAGGCCCTCGTATAAAGTTTGGCAAAGTTGCCATTTCTCTATACCGTGGTGAGTACACTGAACAAGAAGGTCTTTGTACCGGTCAAAGCACTTCCAGAAGGGTTCAGAAGGAAGCTGAGAGAATTGGTTGATTTCATTGCGGATCCTTGCGGTTTTATGATTCGGATAAAATTTCTTTAGAAACGCTTTTACAAACTCATCCCAACTGGTTATGGAATAGGAAGCGGTGCTATACAGCCATTTTTCAGCAAGATCGCATAAAGTGAACGGAATGACCCGTAGACGTATAGCATCGTCCGACAGTTGGGTAGTTTTTGTTAGTTATATGTATGCCCTAGAGGCCATTACTATACATAGGATGTATATTGTAGTGGATGCTTGGACATATATAGGGAGGACTTTCTTGCTCGACATGATAGTATGCTATCTGGTTGCTCTTTACCTTAACGTGTACACTGATTGTCTCTCTGTTACATGTTGGTAAAGCCCTTAGGATGTGTACTTGACTACCTGGACTATGATGTGGATCATACTAGTGGGGACATGGTAGTCCATAAGTACATCCTTCAAAGTCCCTAGTCGTGGGTGTATCGAGACGGGGCATCGATATACCAGAGTAGACTAGCGTATACCTTCTCGACCCATACAGATGGGCGATGGATGATCCCATATCCATTGGTGTTTGACATCAGAGATGATATACGGGTGCTCAGTGAAGACTGGGTACACTGGACGGACTCGCCGAGAACTCCCAGATGGTATCATACCTTACGTCAGATGGCAGTCTCTGGTGACACTGGTACAGAGTAGTCTGTTGACCCGAGATCGTCATAGAGTCTTGTGTGGTTTCCACTGTGCTTTGATTTCCACCTTACCACGTCCAAGAGGGCGTGCAAAACGGTGGCTTTTGGGTACAGTCCCGAATCACATGGAGGCAATGAGCGATAGGAGGGGATTCGTCTCTCCCGGTATAGGGAGTTGATGTTGCGCTGTATTCGATTGGCTATAACCGGAAATCCCTGGCCAGGGTTGCTGAGATTTACTGGTAAGTGTTACCAGTAGTTTCTCAAACTGTTATAGACCTCATATCGACACGACTTATCGAGCTATTGGGGTCTGACATTTTCCACCCCTAGGCAAGATATGTGACATATCAGACGATCAGACCGGACTGTACGGTAAGTGTTACTAGTTGGATTCACAGGAGTGTGAGCGGGCTTGCTCGTCGATCTTCTGATCGCTCAATACCCGGGTGGCCGTTACGTTTAGCAGACCGCTTGCGGCTTGTGGGTATTTGATATGATCATCATCTGCTGCCGGAGTATTGACGAGTCTTTAGAGTCCTACACAGAGGTTTCCTGGCTCAAGCAAAACGAAATACGAGCGCATATGAGATATGTGCGGGACCGAGAATAATGCATGTATATGATACCGTATTCTATTCTCGCGATGAATATATTGATTGGTTGTATGCGATATAACCTAGTTATCGAATCAAGTATTGATTCGATAAGCCGATACATAGGATACTAGTCGGTTATATGCGATATGACCGGATCGTTAAATCAAGTGTTGATTTAATGATTTACTGTATAATTATATATTTGATATATTACTTTGCATTAACTAGTATTGGTTCACTTTAAATGGATTTTCTCATTTGGATGTACAAGTTGTATATGTGATATACTTTTTGTGCAAATGATTGTATCATGTTTGATGATACATGTTTACTTGGTTAAGTGTAAAGAATAAACCATGGTTAAACTAATGATTAGGGTTTTGTTTATCCATTACTTATTTATTCATTTATTCATTTGTTTATTCTTTTTGGAAAATAAAAGGCATGAAAAGAAAATGGTGGCTTGATTTGTTTTCTTGTTGAAGCTTCATGAAGCTTTGACCTAAGTGACCATTTTGTCTCATGCTTAACCCTAACCACTACTTTTAACCCTATTTCATTCTCTACACTTGACCATGGTTGTATTATGATAAGGATTGTTTTTCTTTTCTATTAAAAAAGAACTTATCATAATATTATCATCTTCTTCTTCTTCTTCTTCAAGAAGAAAATCTAGACTTCATCAATGGTGACTTGATGAAATGAGTGAGAAATCCAATTCTAAAGATAACCGACTTCCTATTTCTTCATCCTCTACCTCTTGCCAAGTAGTATAGGGTGTTTCCTTCACAAGTTTTCATGGCTTGGTGAAGGTGGAGCTTGATCTAGTGATGCCTCGACGTAGATCATCTTCGGCACGAAGTCGACGACCTAGCCCGCCCATTTCTCCGATGAAGCCGACGCTAGAGCCCGGGTTTCCATTTGGACAGCGAGGAGACTTCATTGCGGAGCTATGGAGGTGGAGGACCGGATCTACAAAGGTTGTATTTCCGTTTACTTGTAGTTAAGTTGTTAACTAGTTTATTGTTTCGCCTAAAATTCTAGTTAACGATCCGTATTAGGGTTTCTCGGCACTCGTAAAATTTGAAATTGGCATGGTTGATGCCTTGTGAGACCTCTTGAGAGTGCCTAGGAACCCTACAGTTTTCATCATGGCACAGACGTTTTGAAATTTGTTGATGAAGATATAGGCATCTTCATATTCAAGCCCATGAAATCGTGGAAGCATGTTGATGAAGTGGGGTTTAATTTCAAAATTATCCCCATTGGCCGGTGGAAGAGAAAGGCAAGTGGGAAGTGCAGAACGGGTGGGATAGAAACGATCCTGGAGCGTGATTCGCTGCGGCGCTACAACAGCCGGTGGTGGTGGGTTATTGGTCTCCGTAGGAGGTGGAGCCAATCCAGGGGTAATCAAAGAGATGTTCGGATTAAATCCTGACATCGCGGAAGAAGAGGTTGGTGATGGTGAAGGTGAAGATGTATGAACAGAATTTCGGTCAACGTCGGAGTTGGCCGGCAAAGGTAAAGGTGAAAGAGGAGTGGACGGAGTTTCGACGTCTGAGTCGATCGCGTAGTCGGTAGCGACTAACGTAACACGGACTAGGCGGGCGCTAGTGTCCCGAGTCCAAGCGGACATACACTAAACGAGTTTAGTATAGTCAAAGCGGAGAAGGTGAGGGTAAGAAAACGTCAATGGAGAAAGGCGATGGGTGGTGGGTGAAAAATGGATTTTGGCGACAAAGGGCAAGTTTTTATAAAAGTTTTTGATTTTTTCCTTTTTTTTTAGAAAGAGCTTTACAGAAATATGTACAGATTTACGGCTTTAAGCAATCACAAACAAGATATGCACAATCACACCTAGATCTAGGGTCATCTAGGTCAGCTAGACAGCTCCTAACTGTTCCAAAGAACTAGAAACAGGACCTCAAACCGCCTCTTCTCCGCCAATTGCGGCCAGATAAGTGCCAGGTAAGTGGGAGGTTGTCCAACGCTTTCGCGAAGTTCATTAATTAAATAACCACTTGCCTTCGTCACACTTGCCTAGACACCGCAAAGTCAGGATAGGATAAACGGCCGATGCCTGTAATTAGTCCTCTGTCCTATTGAGCGCAAAGTCCTTAGGGCTGAGTCTAGTATTTTTTAATTTAACAATGGTCAATGCATATGCTTTTTGTGATTTCTGGGGTCCTGGGAAGGGTGATGAAATCCCCACCCAATCTAAATTGGTTTCAAGCCCCTTAAGTCCGTATTAATGAATGCAAAGCGATAACAAATCAACTGCAAACAATTTTTATTTTGAGCGCGGCGCAAAGAATCCTGCACAAGAACAGTTTATTGGAAGGGGGAAGAGAGTTTGCGCAAAGAATGCTGCAGAAAACACAATTTATTGGAGTCCAGAGGAGTGAGGAGGAGGAGAGAAACACTTACAGGGAAATTGGCCGCGGAACGGCGGCCTAAGCTAGCTTATGACGCGGAACCGCGGCAATATGGTGGGCTTGGATCTTCATTTTTCTGGGTTATGCTCAGTTGGGTGTCCTCTTGTTGTCTGGATGTCCTGAATCCTGAATTGTTCACTATATCTGCTCCAGAATTTTTCAATAGACCGTTTGCTTTGTTTTGATCCATCGCGGTGTAGCCGCGAAATGTGGGTCTATCTTCCCACGTCTTTGGCACTGAACTTGAATTTCGTATTATCCCACGTCTTATCCTGCACACTTGCACAAAAACTAATCAAGAATAACAAAATGATTTTTTTTTTTTACAATGTATATATTTTTTTTGTTTTCGTTATATTTATATTCACAAGTTAACCCGAAATTACACAAAGAAATAAACTACCGTCTCCCCGGCAACGGCGCCATTTAATTGTTAACGGTTGTGCGTGTTCAAGTTTAGTTAATTACCGTAATCAAGACGGTTTCGCTTGTAGCTAGCCGGTTGAGTACGGGTCGTCCGCAGGGAGATGTGAATCTTTTTCTATGTGCTTTAACGAGTTAAGTCCAGTTTTCCAGATTTGTTTGTGATTATCTAAGTGTTAAAATGATATGTAAAGAGAGCTTGTTAGGGTTAGGATTAGGTTAGTTTGAGTTAGGAGTCCCTCACTTCTTTCATTGCCACTCTTAATATCGGTGTTACGGTAATCGGCAACAACGGGGATTAGCGCGACTAGGAAGGAACTTGCGAGTATAAGCTAGGCTTTCCAACGCTTAAGTTCTTCCTTTTGGTGCTTGTCCGTCCGTTCTTGGCTCTTAGCCATAACCTCCGGTTAATTCAACCACAACCGGTCTCACTACGGAATCACCGCTATCATGTAGGATAGGATGCCGTAAGGAGCGGATTGTGGTTCAATTAACGGGAGTCGATTTAAGATGTTGGGCAAGGAAAGAGTGAGAGAGATTTCCTTCTCTCAAACTTCCCTTATCCTACCCTAACAAGTATGAAACTACTCACACATCATAATGAAAAGAAAACAAAACAAAAGAGGAAGATAGAAAGAAGGAGATTAGAAGATAACAACTAGCTATTTGCGACCTCACCTTGGCAAGAATCAAGCGTAAGCATCATGGTTGTTTTAAGGATAAAGAAAAAGAGAAAGAAAGTGTTGGAGATAGTGCCCTCAGAGTCAATTATTGGATCACAGGCACGTGATTGCAATGATTGAGGGAGGACCTATCCCGGTAGGACAGTCTTACTCGAGATGATAGTATGCTATCTGGTTTATCTTTATCATCGTGTACTGCTTTAGGTGACCTGACAGGTCGCTATTACACGTTGATAGAGCCCCTAGGATTCTTGCTTGACGACCAGCAGTATGATAGCGATCATATACGTGGGAGCTGGGGTCTATAAGCATATCCTTAAATGGTCCCTCGTCGTTGGAGTTTCGAGACAGGGCATCGATTCTCCAGAGTAGAGTAGTGTATACAGTCGAGACCCCGACGAGGGGCGGTGGCCGGTCTCATAAGCCACTGGTGTCAGTTGGTTCACCTAAGATGTATACAGGTGCTCATTGGGTTATGAGTACACCGGACAGGACTCGCCGGGAACATGCTAGTTGGTCTTATACCTGACGTCAGATAGCAGTTCCCTGGTGATATGTGTACAGGTTAGTTCATCGACCTGGGGATCGTCATTTGTCTCGTGTGAGTTCCCACTGTACTTTGATTACTACCCTACCACGGCTCAAAGGAGTCGTGCAAACAGGTTTTAGTTGGGTACAGTCCCGAGCCACATGGAGGCAGTGAGCGGATCTTCGGGGGTTCGTCTCTCCCGGTATTGGGGGTGAGGTCGCGCTGTGTCTAGGAGAGCCATTACACAAAGCCCTCGGCCGAGGCAAGAGATTTACTGGTAGGTATTCCAGTAGTATCTCGGGGTGTTCTGGGCTACACTCCGACACGACTTGTACCGCTTTTAGGGGTCTGACTTTTACCAACCCCCTAGGCCCGCCATGCGATACTCATAGACGAACGGACCGGACTGTACGGATATTGTCACTGACAGGCTCAGTAGGGTGTCAGGATGAGTTCGCTCATCGACGTCCCTTTTGATCAATAGCTGGTGGCCCGTTACGTATTGGCTTATACCTCTAACGTGCTAGTGGTTAAATCCACAGCCATTGTATTGACGAGTCTTTAGAGTCCACCACACTTTCAGTTACTCAAGTTTCGGGCGAAACGCTGTAGAGGCCGTATGGAGATATGGCAGAGTCCGATCAGATACGTGCGGTATTGCACGCATCAGGATCGGACGGTTTGTACTAGTGGCCGTATGGATATATGGCAGGGTTCGATCAGATACGTGCGGTATTGCACGGATCAGAATCGAACGGATATTACTAGCCGGCTTTGGTTTAAGCCGGATCCTAGTTTAGTACAGTGTAGATTTTGTCTCATTGCATTTGTATCCGGTCGAAATACAGATGCGGGTGTGTATGCACAGTATCGGGGTTTTCCTGTAATTTATTACGGGACCAGTTTTCTGGAGTTGCCAGTTTGCATTCCGTTCCGGCCGGTTTTCCTTTGTTCTTTCCCGGCCGGACTTTTCCGATGGAGGGGGTTATTTGCAATTGTGCAAATAACATTTGTGGAGGGGGTTTCTTGCAAACATATTCATTATGATATGTTTAGCATCTTTCATCCATGATGGTGCATTAATTGTGATTTGAATGGGTATGGAGTGATAAGCATGGTTGATGTTTCTTAGCTTTATGATGTGGTCACCTCTTCTATTATCCTACACTCACCTCCCTTAGTTGATTACTCCCACCATTTCCCCCTTGATATTGGCCGGCCACATTGGAGGAGATAAGATGAGAGGTTCATTTCATTTTGTGAGGGTGTGGGAAAAATTAATCATTCATATCATTTTTCCATTGCCACAAAAATCCCCAAGTTCATATCTTGTTGATTCCTCCATCAAGGCAACTTCACCAACCCCATGGGGCAAAGAGATTTTACACTACATTCTACAGCACATCTTGGGCACGTCGACTTGCCAGCTTCGTGCCCGAGTTGCCTCGGTATTGAGGTGGGAGCCCGTAAAAGATGCAGACGATGTGGTGCCCTTCCGGCAAGGATGTGACGACCGGAGTTTCCGCGGGAGATCGGGACGACGACGAGAAGACCGGAGGACTCGGATCACTCGGTATATCTCTAACCCTTTCTCATGATAGCTAGTATCGGTTAATGTTTTCGATCCGGGTATATTGTCCGCGGTAGCGCCAGTTTCCAAGTAAGGAAAATTTTTGATTCCGCATTTTGGCCTCGGTAAGACGGCCGGGGCGCTGCCGTGTCGCAACATGGTATCAGAGCCACGCCATTAACCTTGCCTAGCTTGTTCCAATGTGTTTTACTTATCCGATCGACCAAAATTCCAAAATCCGCGTTTCGCATGCATCAGTTTTCTGTCGATTTTTTCCGGGCTCGAAAAATTTTTCAGGTTGTAGAAAATTGATGTACATGAAGTTCTAAGAAAACTGCAAAAATTTGGTAAGCTGATCCTTCCAGAGGACCGCGGAACCGCGGCAATTACCCCTCTTTTGCCGCGGTTCCGCCGCAGTATGTTCCCTTCATTTTACCATTTCTTTGCAGTGGGCTTTTAGGCTGAAAATAGGGGTTTTGGTATACTTTGTTTGGGCCCAGATTTTCTGTGAGTGCTACAGTATTGTTTGGGGGGCCCACTTGGTAAAATTGATCGATCGGATATTTTAAACACATTATTTCACAGTATTTACATTATATCTGCGACCGTGAATATCACTTGATCGGTAAATCCTGTCTAACTGCTATAGCCCGGTTAGACGGATTTGCGAACGTGATTTTCACGTTGATGTTCTGTGTTTATGCTGTGTTGTTGCGGATCGGTCGTGGGGGATAGCCTGGATGCAATGCTAGTACAGTTTTGTTTTATATGTACATTTGATATTGCGGGGCGAGCGTCCGACATGTGGACTGCCGTCACTGCCTGTTTGTATTATTCTTTTGGGGCACGACCTGGTTGCGGTCGATGTACCCGTTGTATGTATATTTTACTTTCTGTACTAGGATTACCCCGCGGAGGGGTGCACGGATAGCCGGGTTCTAGAGGGCAACGGGCCCGCATCTCATGGCATTGAGACGGAGGGGGCTTCACTCTAGGATTGGCGGGCTATTTGCCGCACTCGTAGGGGGTGCAGGTTGACCCAGGAGGGGTGCCCAAGTTACCGGATTCCATGAAGTGCTGGGTGGTCCATTCACGGTGCTGAAGGGGGCTGCCTCGCTTCAGGTTTTGGCGGGTGACTTGCCGCGCCCGTAGGGGTCTAGGTTTTCATTGCACAGGCTATCCACACGACCAGGGGAACGTCGGGTTTCAGAAGCGGCTCTGTGAAACCCGGGGCTTCCAGATATCTGTATTGTTCTGTGATACTGTACATTTCTGTGATGTTGCATTTTTCACGCCTTGAGCGAATATAATATATTGGTATATATTAGTAGATGTTGTATATGTTTTACATCCGCGCTAGTCCAGTCCCCGCTCTGTCGTTAGTTAGCTAACCTAACGGGTAATGACGGGACCCAGTGGCGAATGTGGATGGCATATACGTCCATCAGTATATTTTCGTTCTTTGTGGTGTGATCAATTGATGGGACTGCGTTGATTCGGATCAATGCAAGATAAACAAACCTATTCTGATGTTGTTGGAACACTTTTTCAAAAAGCTGTTATTGCAAGGACGTTCACTTTTGTTTTGCATCGTGGTATTCATTTGGAATATCCTGCTCCTCAGTCGACGAGGCAAGGGCCGAGATCCCTTCACCGGGAGTGACCCCTTGGACAGAAGTTTGCGTCAGGGCATTAACTTCACTATAGCCGATTACTTTTGCTTTGCATCGTGGTATTCAGTTGGAATATCCTGCACCTCATTCTACGGGGAAAGAGCCGAGATCCCTTCACCGGGAGTGACCTCTTTAGTAAAGATTTTCGTCACTATATTTTCTAAAAAGTTATCCAGTTCCTTCAACGATATCAAGTTCATTACGTTAAAGGTTTTTCGCCAAAAACCAGTCGTAGCCCTCCGTCATTTCAGATTAGTATTACTTAGTATTCGTGCTGCGTTTGTCGTGCATTGCCGAGGCGTAGTGTTCGGTAGCTATGTAGTGCTTTTCTGTCACATGGATAAGTGGATTGGTTAGGACAGTCGTACGGTCTTGTTGGCATTGTCAAGAACTCGTACGGGTGGGTTTAACGCAATCAAGATAATGACGGGTAGAACTTGACTAAGACTCTTTGATCTGTTGGCATTGTCAAGGTCACTTGGGTCCTAGGGGTAAAAACCTACATCGGGAGTTTCAAAAGAACTGAAACTTGCCAGATATGCGCATACCTTCTGGAGTGTGGTGACTTGAGTGGATTCCGTCAAGTTATCATGCGATGATAGTTGGATCCCGATTCCCACTGATGAGTTGGTTTACTCCTCGGGTGATCCCGACTAATTCTTCTTTCAGGTTTGGAGAATAATTTGACGGTACAGTGGGAGGTTTCCAGATTAGATAAAGTGATAACCATTCTGATCTAGGTTAGAGTGCACGCTGAGTGTTTCTTTTCTCTCTCTCTTTGGCAGCGACCATTGACCCGACCCTAAGACTATGACTCAGTGACCAAGTTGACCGAACCTTTCTAACACTGGCTTTTGGATTGTCAGAGTTGCAAACCTCATTGCCACTCCTACTTTTACCCTTTTCTCCAGGACACCCCGTATTACTACGAACGTCCACTTCCATTGGACAAAACCATCGTATGGTTAGATACGAACTAGAAGGAATTCGAGGATGGTTTCCGGTTCTGGAGAAAACGGATAGGTTTATTCAGTTGTCTTTTCTTTTCACCTTCTCTCATTGCGAGTACTCCTTGGTTTAGGAGATAGTACACCTATTATGCAAATTGGATAGTCTTCTTCCAAACCTTAGGCTGGTGCCGAACGGTGGGGAATGAAGAAAACCAATTAGCATAACGATGGTGTGCAGAAGGTATTAAGTTAAGACAAAGAAAGGGATTAGTAAGAGGGCAAAGTAAATTGCGACTGCCATTCACGACCGAACCGAGTATTTCTTCGCCAATCCTAAATCACCTTTGTATTTCTCCAGGACACTCCGTATCACTACGAAGATCCCAAGTTTTTGGATACTCCATCGTATGGTTATATACTAACTCGAAAGGAACTTGTTCCAGTTCGGGGATGGATTCTGGACCAGGAGAAATAGGAATAAGGTTTATTCGGTTGTCTTTTATCCTCACCTTCTCTCGCATTGCGAGTGCTCCTAGGACTAGGATAGTACACCCATTATGCTTATTGGATAGTCTTCTTCCAAACCATAGGCTGGTGCCGAACGGTAGGGAAGGAAGAAAACCATTTAGCCTAAGGGGTGTGCAGAAGGTAATGACTAAAGACATATAAAGGGATTTGGAGAGGTGGCAAAGAATTATACGGTTATAGTTATGAATCTGGATAATGGTAGAGGCATTACTAGGAATACCAGGATACCCCATCGAAACATTTCAATGTTTCAGTTCACTGTGTAATGTTAAAAGAAAACTGATTTCCCGATTAGATACTTACTCCAGGGTATGTATTTACCAAGTATGATTCTCACATCTGTATGGTTTTACAGATGATGAGTGGGAGTAAGTTATTGGGAATTAGGTGACCATCCTCATTATATCGGGATTCGTTGTAATCGGTGATATTTGAGGAGATCACCTGGGCTGTTTGCCGGTCGGTAAATATTTGGTTTTGAATATCCGCTGTTGTGCACCAATTTCAAATTGGTATATCTGTACGTCTATCTTTATAGAGTGAGATATACCTTTTGAAATTATGTCTATGACATTTACCTATATCAGTGGATGGTTAGGTAAGGAGCATTGAACAGCGGTGTAATTCTTCTTAACCATAGTACAGTTTTCAATCTACGACATACAGTGAATGAGTTGTTAGACTCAGGGACTTATACAGAGTATTGTATATTGTCCAGTGTCCATTAAGACAGTGGGGTTGGTCCTCATACTATATTCTGTTTACTTTTAACTACTCTAATTCTTAGACATGTGTTTCGTAGAAACACAGGGTCTGAGTTTTGAGGAGTTATTGGTATAAGAATAGAATAGAGAACCAGGTATTGCAAGTATCGGGATTCTTCAAGGTGATCGAAGATGTAGATACTTGTGTATAGTATTCAGTTGATAGTAATGAGAACTTGCTTCTCTTTCAGGTTACTCATAATTGGAAGCATTCCTAAGTTGGGTAACGCTGATCGGCCTCCTTCCATTTAGTTGACATGCCCTGGAGACAGCTGCATGATTTGAATCTGGTTCAATTAAATCAGTGCCTCTGGTTCTATATTGGGTATAGAACAGTTCATATCTTAACGATGTTAAGGTACGGGGAGTGGTCCGGCTTATGATTAAAACCAGACACTGGACAACTCAAGGCGCGTTTCTATAATGGCTGTTTGTGGGTTGACCCAGGCTATGACGAGGGTTGACTTTCTACCATCTGGAAGATCAATAGTGATATTGTTCTTAACTCGCCACATTTTTAAAAGAAATGGAATTTTTCAGAAAACAGTAGTGGGAGTATGGTAGAACTGGAAGTGATTCCAAAACCGCAAACGATTACTGAAGATTTTATAAGAACCTAAAGATTTAATCTGATTTGACATTCTATTAGCCACTCCGCAGATAAGGTGGGTAACTTCAGGCACCCGAGAGGTACTCCGGTACCCTCAAGGACGGTGACAGGGAAGTTCTTGTTTACCCACACTTGCCATTGCTGTTGTTCCAGGCTGCGAGACCCGGCAGGAGGATGAGTATAGCGTCGTTCTGAACTAGCTTCAGAAGTGTATGTGTATATGACTCTGCCAGAGGGTTGTCGTAGTCAGTAGGAGCAGCAGAAGCATTGGTGGACAGGTAGCTTATGTCTACTTATAGACTAAAGCAGATGTAGCGGAGATAGATCATCTATTTCTGACGTGACAGTCATAGATTTGACTTCATCAGAATAGGGGATGGATCTGTTGAGAAGGTAGTAGGGTGTGATGTCCTGATTATGGATGACACACACAGAGTAGGAAAAGAAACTCCTATACTACGATCGGTTATACTTTGGTCGTCACACAGTGGTTTCTCCACAAAGGACTTGGACATTATATCAGACATTCTGGTTACTAGATCTATAGTTTTAGATCTAGATTTGGGTGGTTTCCTAATCTGGGTACCTTGACAGCATTCTATGAGTATTTAGAATGGACGACTCCTGGCACGGTAGTACACCTGCAGGTAATGGAGTCACCCTCTCTAAAAGGTGTCTTACAGACTAAAAGGGAGAGGGATACGCATGATTGACAGATCACTTGCTTAGGCAATTGAGTCAGTCATGAGATGTCAAGTACCACACCAGATGTTGTTCTTGCAGTAGATGCAATAAGTTGATATTAATCCAATCCTGGAGAAACAGTCGGAAGCAGTTTTAGAACATAAGTTGATGTTCTAGGGATGTGATAACGACAGCCTCTTTTAGGAGACGGTTGTCACTCCAGGCTTCCAAAGTGACATAGATGGCAGAGTGGCTGTCAGAGTTATATTTTCTCCTTCTGACGAGGGGCAGTATTTTGGACAGGTGGTCCAAGGCAATACTGAGGGAGGCATGGCGCTGGGTACTGATTAAGTTCAGTTATCGATACAGTCTAAGAAGTTTGGATTTGGAGTTCATTTATGAGCTAGGTCCCATCAGATATCCAGACATACTCTAAGACAGGTATTGCTCATTTCGGGAGATGGTTTTCTCTGCGAACTTGAGATATAGAGAGACATAGAAAGAAACTTCACAGCGAATCCACTCACTGAGGCTATTCCTCGAACGCAATAGTTTCGCAAACGAGCTTTGTGAGACTGACTAGTAGAGGAGTTGGGTGTTCGGTATCACACGGGCTGTGAGTATGCGACATCGCAATAATTAGCCTTGAGTGCAAGTGGGAGATTGTTAGAGATAGTGCCCTCAGAGTCAATTATTGGATCACAGGCACGTGATTGCAATGATTGAGGGAGGACCTATCCCGGTAGGACAGTCTTACTCGAGATGATAGTATGCTATCTGGTTTATCTTTATCATCGTGTACTGCTTTAGGTGAGCTGACAGGTCGCTATTACACGTTGATAGAGCCCCTAGGATTCTTGCTTGACGACCAGCAGTATGATGGCGATCATATACGTAGGAGCTGGGGTCTATAAGCACATCCTTAAATGGTCCCTAGTCATTGGAGTTTCGAGACAGGGCATCGATTCTCCAGAGTAGAGTAGTGTATACAGTCGAGACCCCGACGAGGGGCGGTGGCCGGTCTCATAAGCCACTGGTGTCAGTTTGTTCACATAAGATGTATACAGGTGCTCATTGGGTTATGAGTACACCGGACAGGACTCGCCGGGAACATGCTAATTGGTCTTATACCTGACGTCAGATAGCAGTTCCCTGGTGATATGTGTACAGGTTAGTTCATCGACCTGGGGATCGTCATTTGTCTCGTGTGAGTTCCCACTGTACTTTGATTACTACCCTACCACGGCTCAAAGGAGTCGTGCAAACAGGTTTTAATTGGGTACAGTCCCGAGCCACATGGAGGCAGTGAGCGGATCTTCGGGGGTTCGTCTCTCCCGGTATTGGGGGTGAGGTCGCGCTGTGTCTAGGAGAGCCATTACACAAAGCCCTCGGCCGAGGCAGGAGATTTACTGGTAGGTATTCCAGTAGTATCTCGGGGTGTTCTGGGCTACACTCCGACACGACTTGTACCGCTTTTGGGGGTCTGACTTTTACCAACCCCCTAGGCCCGCCATGCGATACTCATAGACGAATGGACCGGACTGTAAGGATATTGTCACTGACAGGCTCAGTAGGGTGTCAGGATGAGTTCGCTCATCGACGTCCCTTTTGATCAATAGCTGGTGGCCCGTTACGTATTGGCTTATACCTCTAACGTGCTAGTTGTTAAATCCACAGCCATTGTATTGACGAGTCTTTAGAGTCCACCACACTTTCAGTTACTCAAGTTTCGGGCGAAACGCTGTAGAGGCCGTATGGAGATATGGCAGAGTCCGATCAGATACGTGCGGTATTGCACGCATCAGGATCGGACGGTTTGTACTAGTGGCCGTATGGATATATGGCAGGGTTCGATCAGATACGTGCGGTATTGCACGGATCAGGATCGAACGGATATTACTAGCCGGCTTTGGTTTAAGCCGGATCCTAGTTTAGTACAGTGTAGATTTTGTCTCATTGCATTTGTATCCGGTCGGAATACAGATGCGGGTGTGTATGCACAGTATCGGGGTTTTCCTGTAATTTATTACGGGACCAGTTTTCTGGAGTTGCCAGTTTGCATTCCGTTCCGGCCGATTTTCCTTTGTTCTTTCCCGGCCGGACTTTTCCGATGGAGGGGGTTATTTGCAATTGTGCAAATAACATTTGTGGAGGGGGTTTCTTGCAAACATATTCATTATGATATGTTTAGCATCTTTCATCCATGATGGTGCATTAATTGTGATTTGAATGGGTATGGAGTGATAAGCATGGTTGATGTTTCTTAGCTTTATGATGTGGTCACCTCTTCTATTATCCTACACTCACCTCCCTCAGTTGATTACTCCCACCATTTCCCCCTTGATATTGGCCGGCCACATTGGAGGAGATAAGATGAGAGGTTCATTTCATTTTGTGAGGGTGTGGGAAAAATTAATCATTCATATCATTTTTCCATTGCCACAAAAATCCCCAAGTTCATATCTTGTTGATTCCTCCATCAAGGCAACTTCACCAACCCCATGGGGCAAAGAGATTTTACACTACATTCTACAGCACATCTTGGGCACGTCGACTTGCCAGCTTCGTGCCCGAGTTGCCTCGGTATTGAGGTGGGAGCCCGTAAAAGATGCAGACGATGTGGTGCCCTTCCGGCAAGGATGTGACGACCGGAGTTTCCGCGGGAGATCGGGACGACGACGAGAAGACCGGAGGACTCGGATCACTCGGTATATCTCTAACCCTTTCTCATGATAGCTAGTATCGGTTAATGTTTTCGATCTGGGTATATTGTCCGCGGTAGCGCCAGTTTCCAAGTAAGGAAAATTTTTGATTCCGCATTTTGGCCTCGGTAAGACGGCCGGGGCGCTGCCGTGGCGCAACAGAAAGAAACAACAAGAAATAACAACAACTAAGTTATCAAATGAAAATTACAACAATTAACAAGTTAACTAAAGAGCAAGACAAGCATGATAAGTAAACGGTTCTTCTTTATTCATCATTCTTCACTCACAAAAGCTCACTACAAGATTTTCAATGGAGAAGAGATAAGAAGAGGAAGAAGAAACAAGTATTCTAAACCTAGAAAAATACAAGATTATGCACCCCTTGGCTTCACAAGTTCTGGTCTATTTATAGGCAGGAAACTGAAAATATAGGGCAACCATCAGAACACAAATGAAAAGACCAATCTACCCCTGAAGTTCCATCACGTGAGGCGCCAGTACGGCCGCAGATCCGCGGCCTATACCCCCTATTGGCCGCCGATCTGTGGCCCTATGGTGGAGTCAGGGCGTGGGCTTTCCTGTACTGCCCTGGTCTGCTGTCCCCTTTTGTCTGGTACATGTATTTTCTGATAATATTTCCACATTTCTTCCAGAATTCTAGTGGATCAAAAGGTGATTGGACATGGATATTTTGTCATGATTTTCTTGAGCTCTGCGTAGATTTCTTGGATCTTGTATTGCCATTGAGCTTTGTGCATGAAGGTGACAATCGATTTGCCATTTTGTCTCCTAAACTGGTGTGTGGCAACAGACGGATAAAGAGCGGAGATCCGTGTTTTATCTGTGGTTGGCAGGAACCCGGGTTTTGTCATGTTTTTCCATGAATTTCACCGTTTGAAGCCGAGAACCTGTATCCTGCAATTGACTAGCAAACACGGCTCAAGAGTACCTACCGATATGCAATGTGATAAAAATTGGGCGGTATGAAAATGCAAAAATCTGATATGAACATCCGGCTGGATCATCAGGCCCACCATATCTTGGAATAAAAAGGCCATTTGTTTTATGTTGGCCGCTTGTTCCGCAGCCTCTTTGTCCTTCTTCTCAAGTATTCTCCGAAGGAATTTGGCATCCGTATCCTGCTCATGACGCTGCTCCGAAGATGTCTCCGAGCATGCTTTTGGTCCAGTGAGTGCAGCCATGACTGTCAGCATTTCTTGGAGCTTTTGTTGTTGTTGCTCTTGAGCCTTAGTCACAGACCGTGGAAGTGGTCAGTGACCCATAAAGATACGGCTATCCTCTTTTTCGGAAGCCATATAAACAGTATGCACCACCATGCCTCCAGACTTGGGGCATTTAAATTCGGTATCCTTGCGATTTGCTAAAGACGCAGGGATCTTCTCTAGCCTCCTTCTTTTGTGGGCGGTCGAAGTTGAAGAAGCCATTGCAGCGGGCACCCAAATAGATGAAACCTTCTGTGGCTTGACAGGATGATCCTCTTCTCACCGAGCTTTCATCTTTTTCTTTCGGCGGGGGTAGTCTTGATCAATCACGGAGTCTTGGACCTGTTGCCAGACCTTGTGAATTTTGGAGGACAGCCGCTGAGGGGGCTGTTCCAGCTTCTCCTTTATAGCGCTCTCCACAGGTGGAGGAGATATATTCAGCACGGCCGTCGGAGAGTTCTTGCGCACCCTCCTGGATGGTTCAAAGTTGTTCCCAGTTGGAACAACAGCAACAATTTCTATCGTTGGAGCTGGTAGGGTGAGTCCGGAAGGGGAGCTGCCCCCAGCTTTCCTCACTCGGTGCCAGTGGCGCCGTCGACCATGGCGAGCGGCCGTGACCACCTCCATTGTTGGATCAGCTTTTCCATGCCCCCTGTTATGATGAGAGCCTGTTGTTGGCGCCAGCCTGTCAAAGATAGACGTCCGCTGAGAGGGAATGGTCAACCTGTCGAAAGCCGACTTTCGAGTAGGGAGAGTAGCTTGGACGAACTCAACTGTAACAGGAGTTGGAGTGTCCTTCTCTGGTATTGTGAGCCTCTTTGCGGGCCCACTTGAGCTTTGACCCAGCCTGTTGAAGACTGAGGTATTGGAGCTGGACGACCCGCTGAGAGGGGCCGTGGTGGTTGCAAGCCGATCAAAGACCGACTTCTTTGCAGATTCCTGTGACGGCATCTGAACGTTGAAGCTTGTTAGTGGGATCATAGTCCCGAAGAATAGCCCAGTGGTGGCTTGGGTCACTTGTTCCACCGGCATTGTAAAAAGGGAGGCCGCTTGGGGCCCGTAAGTTACTCCCCCAGATGAGGCGGAAAGAGAGTTGTTGCAATTAGTGCAGTTTGAAGCCATTGATCTTCTGTTTTTCTGTACGGAGCAAGATACCAAATCTGAGTACTTCACATCCAAAGGAAACCATATCAAACCGCGATTCATTCGCGAAACACGACACACGAAGTGTGGAGTGGAAAGAGGAAAAGGTCCCACCGGGCGTGCCAGAATCTGTTCTCCACTGAAAACAGAGACGAAACCTCCTAGGTCCGTCTTACCTGAATTTGGGGGCAAATGCTATTTGGATTTATCTGTCCACCTCTCCGAAAATACCAAGTCGATTTATGGCGCCGTATATTGGAGGTTTAGACGGATGCGGCCATTGTAGCAGATTTTATCAGATTCCCCCTCATTTGAGAGGTTTTTGATTGTGGGGACGCTCTTCCCTGTAGGCGCAAGCCCCTGCAGTTGATTACGCTACCGCATCGTGGTAACAACTTTCTCCTTCTCCAGATGGTCACTTCGTGTTGTGTGTGTGTTTGTTTTATCTTTGGTTACCCATAGATTGTATACGGAGACTAATTTATGTTGTCGCCCGTAGGGTGTGGATTAGTCCAAATCCGTATATTCTTAGATTTGGTTTTTGGTTTGGGTTTAAGGATACGTTAGTCTCATTTGAGACTAAAATCAACTTAAACGTTTGTTAAGAATACGTTAGTCTAATTTTAGACTAAGATTAACTTAACGATTTGTTAAGGATACGTTAGTCTAATTTTAGACTAAGATCAACTTAACTGGATCATTTAGTCTAATTTTAGACTAAGATCAACTTAACTGGATCATTTAGATCCAACAAAAAAGCATATGGACTTTATTGTTTTAGTTTAG
Organism: Agapanthus africanus; assembly: GCA_030015575.1. Classification (NCBI taxonomy): domain Eukaryota; kingdom Viridiplantae; phylum Streptophyta; class Magnoliopsida; order Asparagales; family Amaryllidaceae; genus Agapanthus; species Agapanthus africanus. The sequence continues at coordinate 105,111,485 of CM057338.1, read as the reverse complement.
GGACTTTGCGGTCCAGTTTAAAGACATCATAGTCTATGGAGTTTAAAGACATCATAGTCTGTAAAGTTTAAGGACATCATAGTCCATGAGTTTAAGGACCCCACAGTCCGTAAAGTTTAAGGACGTCATAGTCCATGATTTTAAGGACCCCACGGTCCATGGAATGTCTGGTTGTTGGGACCCGTCACCTCTCTGAAGACGTTGAAGGATTACAACGACAAATATTAGAGGAGTGAAGAGATGTACCCTTGAACCAATATTATTTGGGAGATCTGTAGTCCAATTTGGGATTAAGATCAAAGATTTATGAGCATATGGGCTCAATTAATGTAAATTAGCGTTCTGTGGCCACTTTGGGCTCGGCCCACTCAGTTAAAATGTTGAACATTTAGCAACGCTGAGCATTGGTTTGGATTTTGACAGCATTTTTGTCTTTTATTGAGTGTTGAACATTTATTATAGCTCTGGGGCCTTTTTTTATAGAACGGTTTATGTTCATTTAGCACACACATGAGAAGCACGTGGCGCGCTTGGCGCTGTGCACCAGACAACGAGCGCATTGCGCTTCTGGTGAAGTCACGCACACGTGAGGAGCACGTGGCGCGCTTGGCGCTGAGCGCCAGCCAATGAGCGCATTGCACTTCTGGTGAAGTAGCGCACACGTGAGGAGCACGTGGCGCGCTTGGCGCTGAGCGCCAGTCAATGAGCACATTGCGCCTCTGGTGAAGTAGCGCACATGTGAGGAGCATGTGGCGCGCTTGGCGCTGAGTGCCAGTCAATAAGCGCATTGCGCTTCTGATGAAGTTTAGAGCGCTAAGGCTCTGCAACGCTATGCGTTAGTTTTGGAGCGCTGAAGCGCTTCTTTTGATTGGAGCGCTATGGCTCTTTTTAGGCAGCTTTGCGCCCTGAAAATTAAATTCTCTTTTTTATAAGAGACTTTGTCTCATGGATCTAAGAACAAAGTTCTTATTATTATTTTTTTATAGGAGATGTTTCAATCTCTTATGTTTTTGGTGAAAGGCTTTGCCTTTTTGGATCTGTGATCCTAAGAGAATTGAATTATTCTCCTCCCTTTTATAATGAGATATTATAATCTCTGAAAGACAATTTGTCTTATAGATCTATGATCTAAAGAAGATTAAGTTCTTCCCCTTATTTTTTTGTGATGAGATACTTTGATCTCTGTTGTGAAAGACCTTGGTCTTATAGATCTATGATCTTAGAAAAAGAAGTAAATTCTTCTTTTTATATGAGATGAATTCATCTCTCTGTTCTCTTTCTTCTTCTTCTTTTTTTTACCTTGAAGAAAATTTTCTTCTTCTGAGAGCTTGCTCTGTCTTTTAAAATTTCTCAAAGTTTATGGGGGGTTCCTCCTTATCAGACTTGAATTCTTGGGGCCTTTATATAAGGCAAGCTGATTTGTTGAATCATCTGAAAAGATCTTTTCTCTAATTGATTTGGGAATGTTTCCCCCGTTGGATCTTTGATCTAAGGACTTCTGATTTACAGAAGGCAATCTTCTTGTTTTTAACAAGATTAGGAAATCTTTTCCCATATAGAATTTATTCTGTATTTTGGTGATTTTTAATCACCATTGAATCATTGATCCAATGGTGCTCTGATTTTCAAAGCACAATTTTTCTTGTTTGGAAAGATTGTGAGGAATGTTTCCTTAACATAATTTTACTCTCGTTAATTGATGATTTTTAATCATGTTCGTTGGATCTTTGATCCAACGTTTGGGAACATTTAGTTCCAGCTGTAGCGCTCTCGTGCTTTGCACATGGTGCGCTGCTTTGAGTGCAGCGCACTTAGCGCTGCTTAAAGTGCAACGCACTTAGCGCTAGCGCTTACGCGCTTTGCATGTGGTGCGCTGCTTAGAGTGCAGCGCTATTAGCGCTAGCGCTCATGTACTTTGCACGTGAGCACCGTCTCAGAGTCTTTGACTCTCTCAGCGCTGGCGCTGCTATGAAGCACTGCTTTATTTCAAAATTTGAAATTTGAACAGAGCTTTGCTCTGATTGGGGGAAACACACCCGTTTACAATCTTTGATGTCACAATACCAATGGATATGGGATCATCCATCGCCCATTATATGGGTCAAGAAACGTATACGCTGGTCTACTCTGGAATATCGATGCCCTGTCTCGATATACCCATGACTAGGAACATTTATGGATATGCTGATAGACCACGCATGCCCCACTAGTATGATCTCCATCATAGTCATGGAAGTCAAGCATATCCTGAGGGCTTTATCAACATGTATGAAATGAACAATATAACACAATCAAGCAAACATGTTAAGATAAAGAGCAACCAGATAGCGTACTATCATGTCAAGCAAGAAAGTCATCTATATATATATAAATGTCCAAGCATCCACTATACAAATAATGGCCTCTAGGGCATATATATATCGAACAATCTCCCACTTGCACTAAGGCCAATTATTGGCGTATCTCATACCCAACATCTTAAAAAGTCGCTCATGTTGCGGCTGTGGAAGGGCCTTGGTGAGTGGATCCGCGGTGTTATTCTTTGTATCTACTCTCCGAATCTCAATCTCGTGGTGATCTACTATCTCCCGGATCAAATGATATCGCCTCAGGATGTGTCTGGACCTCTGATGGGACCTGGGTTCTTTGGCTAATGCCATAGCACCATTATTATCACAATACAATGGTATTGGATCTATAATGGTTGGAACTACTCCTAGTTCCGCGACCAACTTCCTCATCCAGACGGCTTCCTTGGCAGCATCATTTGCAGCAATATACTCAGCTTCCATCGTAGAGTCTACAACGGTATCCTGTTTAGAACTTTTTCAACTAACCGCCCCTCTATTGAGGGTAAATACAAATCCAGACATAGATTTGCTGTCATCCTTATCACTTTGGAAGCTGGAATCGGTAAAGGCCTCCATTTGGAGATCCCCATTACCATACACCAAGAATAATTTTTTAATCCTTCGCAAGTACTTAAGAATGTTCTTCACTGTTATCTAATGTTTCTTCCCTGGGTTGGATTAATACCTGCTTACTACAGCTAGTGCATAAGCTACATCAGGGCGAGTACATAATATCGCATACATTATAGATCCTACGGCTGAAGCGTAGGGTATAATGCTCATGCAAGCACTCTCTTCATCAGTCTTCGGACAGAAGTCCTTGGAGAGAGTGATTCCATGGCAAGCGGGCTAGGCACCACGCTTGGAATCTTCCATACTAAACCTTTTTAGGATGGTGTCAATGTACTTATATTGGGACAATCCCAATAACCTCTTGGATCTATCTCTATAGATCCTAATGCCCAAAATGCAAGAGGCAACACCCAGGTCCTTCATGGAGAACCTTTGTGATAAGAATAGTTTGACCGATTGTAGCATAGGAATACCATTTCCTATCAAGAGAATGTCATCCACGTACAATACGAGGAATGTGACAGTACTCTCTACAATCTTCTTATAAATATATGGTTCATCTACATTTTTGACAAAATCAAACTCTTTGATTGTATCATCAAAGCAGATGTTCCAGCTCCGTGATGCCTGCTTTAATCTATAAATGGATTTAAGCAACCTACATGCCTTTTCGCTGCTCCCACTGTCAATGAAGCCCTCTGGCTGATCCATAAAAACGCATTCTTCTAAATCACCATTAGAAATGCAGTTTTAACGTCCATCTGCCAGATTTCATAATCGTAGTGAGCAGAAATAGCAAGTAGGATCCGAATGGATTTAAGCATTGCTACTGGAGAGAAAGTTTCATCATAGTCCAATCCTGGTCTTTGACGAAAACCTTTCGCTACAAGCCTTGCTTTATAGCTCTCCACCTGTCCATCTATACCAATCTTTCTCTTAAAGATTCATTTACAACCTACAGGTTTTATCTCAGGAGGTGCAACATCCAAAGTCCATACTTTATTGGTATACATGGACTCCATTTCGGATCTCATGGTATCCAGCCACTTCTCCGAGTCACCACACGTGATGGCTTGCTGAAAACTAGTAGGGTCATCATCATCCATGATGCAATCTTCTCTATCACTATCAATGATAGATCCATAGTATCTCTACGGAGCGGCTGAGGTTCTTGAAGTTCTACTCCAACATCAGGTTCAACCAATTCACCATGAGTAATTTTTGTCTCTAGAAGCTCTTCTAGTTCTACCACATTGCCATACTATTTGTAAAAATTTCGTTTTCTAAAAATATGGCATGTTGAGAAACAAACACTCTTTGTTCCTCCTTGTGGTAGAATAGATATCCATATGAATGTTTTGGATATCCTACAAATGTACACATAACCGATCGTGTCTCGAGTTTTTCTGGATTTTGCTTTTGACAAAAGCCGGACAACCCCATATCCTAACTCGTTTAAGAGATGGTCTCTTCCCACACCACATCTCATATGGAGTGGTAGACACGGTTTTGGTTGGAACCCTGTTCAATAGATACATTGTTGTCTCTAATGCATATCCCCAAAAGAAAAGCGGTAACTCAGTATCACTCATCATGGACCGTACCATATATAATAGGGTACAATTCTTCCGTTCTGACACACCGTTGTGCTGTGGTGTGTAAGGAGGAGTGAGCTAAGAGAGAATCCCATTCTCTTTTAAGAAGTCTGAAAACTCTGTACTCAAATACTCTGCACCTCGATCCGATCGAATTTTTTTGATGCTCAAGCCTGTTTGTTTTTCTACTTCAAGTTTTTACTCCTTGAATTTCTTGAAAGCTTTGGATTTATGCTTCAATAAAAACACGTGTCTGAATCTTGAGAAATCATCAGTAAAAGTGATGAAGTATGAAAAACCGTCTCTAGCATGTGTAGACATTGGTCCGCATACATTACTATGTATGAGGCCTAAGAGTTCTGTAGCTCTCTCTCCGTTTCCGATAAACAGAGTTTTGGTCATTTTACCTTTGATACAGTACTGACAAGTCGCATAAGATTTATATTCAAAAGGATTCAAATATCCATCTTTATGTAGCTTATTTAGTCTCGTTTCATTAATATGACCAAGTCTACAATGCTAAAGAAAAGCTTTATTTATACCCGAAAATTTTCTTTTATTTGTATGTTGTATATTGAAAATTGTGTGTTGGTTTAGGATGTAAATACCATTATTTAGTGTAGCATATCCAATCAACTGTTGATTCAAGTTAATATTCATAACATTATTCTGCAACATAAGATGATATCCTTCATTGTCTAACAAAGAAACGAATATTATATTACATAGCATACTAGGTACATAATAACAAGGGTTCAAAACCAAAATATATCCCGAAGGCAACCCCAGATGATACTCTCCTACAGATACAGCATGTACATTGGAACCATTTCCAATCCGAAGAGTGTGATCACCAGTCTTCAAAACTCTACTATTTCTCAATCCCTACACACAATTGCAGATATGAGAACCAGAACCGGTATCTAATACCCAAGATGCAGAGTTTATAGAAAAACATTTTTCAGTTACAAACGCACCTGAAGCGGAAGTATCGGTATGCTTCTTCTTCTTGAGATCAGTAAGGTACAGAGCACAATTGCATTTCCAATGTCCCGATTTATGGCAGAAAAAACATTCTCCTTTTCCACTTCCCGCGGCCCCTGATTTGTCTTTCCCCTTCACCTTTTCAACTCCACCTCTCGGTTTGGTGGGTTTCTTCTTCTTCTTTCCCTTGGCCTTGGCTTTTGGGATGGAAGAGGAAGATGGGCCAGCAAGTATAGCGGGAGTTTTCACTGTCTTAAGCGTGCTTTCTACACTTCTCAACATATTAAGAAGTTCAGGTAGTGACTTCTCCAAATTGTTCATATTGAAGTTCACTATGAATGGAGCAAAGGCAAGGGGGAGAGACTGTAGAACAATATCAATATATTTTTTGTTCTCCATGGTCCATCCTAGGTCCTCAAGTTCTTCTATAAGACCAGTCATATTCAAGACATATTCACCTACTGATGTGCCAGAAGCCATCCGCATCTGAAACAGCTTTCGAGATGCCTCGTAGTGTAAAGCCCGAGATTGCTCTCCATACAACTCTTTTGTATGAAGAAAAATAGATTGAACATCCATCTTCTCATGCTGCTTCTGATGTTCATTATCCATAGAAGCAAGTGCGAGGCACTTGGCCGTGTCACAATCAATATCCCATGTTTTTCGGATCTCCTTATCCGAAATAGATGACTCAGGACCTGGGATGGGTGGGGCAGTGAGAACATATGATACTTTATCATATGTGAGTGCAATGTTCAGGTTCCTCAGCCATTCTTTTATAATTCGGTCTCGTCAGTTTGTTTTTCTCTAACAGAAGCTTAAGTCCCATCATTGATATCTGCCATTAGGAGAGAGAAAAGAATACACTCAGCGAAATGCTCTTGCAAATATTAGATTGGTTATTATCTTATCTAATCGATGTCTCCCACTGCTTTTATCAAATTTTCCTTCAAACCTCAAAAAGAAAACTAGCCACGATTAATTGCATTCTACATTTCGCTAGCCGGTCAGCCAGGCCAGTTTCAGTATTTTGAGGGAGCTTCCCCGTTCTTTCGCACGGACCTAATTAAAATAAACCGCGTTTTCCCAGAGGCATAACCCCATTGACACCTTTCTAGACACATACTGGATTAGCTAATTGTAAAGTGCAAAATTCTCCTGAGAGTAACTCTTACTCACAGTGGGATCAGGATCCAATTATCATATAGAAGGTATGCAATCTCATTGCAAATTTCAACTCTTGAAACTCCCGATATGGTTTTTTTTACCCCTAGCAACTTATGACCTTGGCTATGGTCAACATATCATAAGCACTAGTCAAGTTCTACCCGTCATTTCGTGATTAACTAGACCTACCCATGTGACCCTTGACTGTGATCAGCATAATCACATGAATGTCCTAACTAATCGCATTATATGCAGTGTAGGAAGACATCACTTAGCTACCGTACACTACGCCTTGACTATGATCAACATAAGTAGCACGAATACTAAGTACTCTATTTTCTAAAATGACGGAGGGTTGCGGATGGTTTTTATGAAAACCTTTAATGCTTTGAACTTGATCTCGTTGTAGAATCAAATGGTTTAGAAAAGGAGTGGCTTAAGCTCCGCATCTTTTGAAACTTGCTTTTTCATAAAAAGGCCGAGTGGATTTCAAATTCGATTCTACAATATCTTTAGGTTTCTTTTTCTTTATATTAATCTCATTAATGTAGTCCCATCATTTAAGTTCCTAAGCCATCACAGAAAAAAAATTAGTCATTTTATTAAATCAATAATTGATTTAATAACCCGGCCATATCACATATAACCCGACTAATTTAACCGCTAGATTAAATACGGTATCATATACACGTATTTAATCAAGCCCCGCACATATCTTTATATGCGCTCCCACTTCGTTTCACCTGAGTTCGGAAAACCCCTTTGTGGGACTCCAAGACTTGTCAATACACTAGTAGTAAGTAGTGATCATATCAGATACCCACAAACCGTCAGCGGTACTAGCTGTACGTAACGGCTCTTAGGTATTGTACAAACAGAAGAACAACAAGCGAACCTGTCAAAACTTCCGTAGGGCCATAGATAACACTAACCATACAGTCCGGTCTCTTCGTCTGATATGTTGCATATCAAGTCTAGGGATGGAATCGTCGAGCCCTAATAACTCAATAAGTCATGACGATGTGGACTATGACCGGTCGAGAAACTACTGATAACACTTATCAGTAAATCGCATTAGCCCTAGTCAGGGACTTCGAGTCAAAGCCAATCGCGCATAGCACAATATCAACTCCCAATACCGAGAGAGACGAAACCCCTCCTATCGCTCATTACTTCCATATTTCTCGTGACTGTACCCAAAAGCCACCTGTTTGCACGACTCAGGAGAGCCGTGGTAGGGTGGAAATCAAAGCACAGTGGGAGAACACACAAGACTCTATGACGATCTTGGGTCTACAGACTAACCTGTACCAGTGTCACCTGAGAACTACTATCCGACGATAGATATAATACCATATAGGAGTTCTCGACGAGTCCGTTCAGTGTACCAAGTCTCTACTGAGCACCTGTATACAATCTTTGATATCACAACACCAATGTTTATGGGATCATCCATCGCCCAGCATATGGGTCAAGAAACGTATACGCTAGTCTACTCTAGAATATCGATGCCCTATCTCGATATACCCACGACTAGGAATATTTAAGGATATGCTTATAGACCACGCATACCCCACTAGTATGATCTCCATCATAGTCATGGAAGTCAAGCATATCCTGAGGGCTTTATCAACATGTATGAAATGAACAGTATAACACAATCAAGTAAACATGTTAAGATAAAGAGCAGCCAGATAGCATACAATCATGTCGAGCAAGAAAATCATCTGTATATATATACATGTCCAAGCATCCGCTATACAAATAATGGCCTCTAGGGCATACATATATCCAACAGGTTTATTTAAGGACCGTTAATCTGGTTTGAGATTAAGGTCAACTTAAATATATATGAGCATTTGAGGCTTAGTTTATTTTAGTTTAAGGATGCCACGGTCCATTATCTTTATGTTTGGGGCAAATATTAGTTTAAGGACATTTCGGTCCAACGTTCCCGTTTTGGGGACGAGTATTAGTTTAAGGATATTTTGGTCCAACATTCCCGTTTTGGGGATGAATATTTGTTTAAAGACGTTTCGGTCCAACATTCTCTTTTTGGGGACGAATATTAGTTTAAGGACGTTTCAGTCCAATATCGCCGTTTTTAGGCGAATATTAGTTTAGGGACGTTTTGGTCCCATATCCATCTTGCGCGCACGAGTATTTGTAATGTGACGAAGTGAACAATGGTGATATAGAATATGCCCAATTTGGGGCACAATCCGATTTTAAGCCTGCACATCAATTTGGAAGTGCATCAATGTAAAAGAAGTTGTTGGTTGTCGGGACCCGCCACCTTTCTGAAGACGTTGAAGAATTACAACGACATGTATCAGAGATGTGAAGAGATGTACCCTTAAACCAAATCCCGTATTTGAGCGAAAAGGGGTGATGATCTAAGAATCGTTAGTTGTATTTGAGACTAAGATTACCTTGGGAGATGTGGGATAAATATCGTTTTGGATATCATCAATGATAGATCTTTAGTCATGTATGAGACTGAAATCAGTTTGGAAGATCATGAGCAATATGGGTTTGGTTGATTTTAAAATCAAAGAGGTTTAACCTCAGGAAATTTAGCCAATTTGGGCTGAGATTGGGTTTCTATGATATCCAGTAGTTTTAAACACTAATATATGCAGTGCTCACGTGTATTTCACGTGGGGCACTGGAATAGTGCTGAGCACTAATCTTTTCTGGTGATCACGTGTTTTTCACGTGAGGCGCTCATATATGAGTGATGTCCAAACAGGGCTAAGCACTTAGTCATTTTGACTGAACATGGAGTGCTAAGCACTTTGCATGGCACTCACGTGGGAAGCATGTAAGTGCTGAGCATTAATTTCAGGTTTTATTTTCTCACTTGCTTTTTACCATAAGTGCCAAGCACTTAGTTGGGGCTTAAGTGTGAAGCACGTGAGACACCAGATTTTGTGTTTTCAAATGTGTTTCACATGTATTTCACGTGATCACTTTGTTTTGGGCTGCTTTATTTGGTGGCTGCCTAACCAACACAGAGGTGTTTTCCTATGCTCTTTGGACGCTCACGTGGGAAGCACGTAAGGTCTTTTTAGTTTTTCTTCTGTTTGTTTTGAGCACTCACGTGGGAAACACATGAGACAAAACTAACAGTGCTAAGCACTAATTTTACTCACGTGTGTTTCACGTGAGACGCCAAGTTCTTCTTATTTTCAAAGATATTAATCTCTGTTAATGAATTTTTAGTCGTTGATGATCAAGATTTCTGTTTTGAAGATCTTGAATCATCATCATTGTTATAATTGGAGAACTAAGTTCTCTTTTATTTTTATAAGAACTAAATTTTTTATGTAGGGTTAAACCCTAATTTTGGGGGAATTAAATTCCCAGAACATATGTTCTTTTTTATCTTTCTAACCTACTTCTTATCCCTAAGTTTTGAGTCAGAAGAACATAATCTCCCCGATGAGAATTAAATTCTCAACTTGTGGGGAGATTTGCTCTTGCAAACGTCAAACCAGAAGAAGAAATAAGTTCTTGTATGAAGGGTTAAACTCTTATATCCATTATATTAGGCAAGAGAGATACTTTTAATCTCTCCTTTTTTTTATTTACCTAAAGTGTTTTGAGGGAGGGGAGTCTTCTTTCATTGAGAATTAAATTCTCTATTCTCTCGAGAGCATACTGTGTTTTGCAGAAGCTTTTCGGGGGGTTCTTTCTATCTCCTTCTGTGTCTTTTGAGACTTGAAATCTTGGGTCCTTTATATAGTGGAGGCAGATTGTTAATTGGTTTTGAAAAAATCTCTCATTGAGAGATTTCAATTGATTTAATTGGTCTCAAAATTAATTTGGAGAATTTTACCCACCATTGGATCTTTGATCCAAATATCTATGTTTTTACAGAATATGTTGTTCTTGTTTTAACAAGATGGAGGGAATATTTTCTCATATATAGAATAAAATTCTATTGAACGGTGATATTTTCATCACCATTGGATTTTTAATCCAAGGGTGCTTGGTTTTACAGTGAGCAATCTTTTTTTTGTTTAGAAAGATATCGGAAATATTTTCCATCTCACTGGATTTTTGATCCACCAACTTTCTGTTTAACAGAAAATACCCCTCTCAATAGAATTTAATTCTATGCTTAACCACCATTGGATCCTTGATCCAATAGTTCATTGAGTAGAATTTAATTCTACGTAAGGAGGCGCCCTCACATTTTTAACACGTGGGGCTTATTTAGCTCCTCTAATTTGGCGCCCATATGCCTTATATATGGGCGCTCCCGTGTTTTAACATGTGAGGCCAATTTAGCCAATAGTTGTTTGACAGCAGCGCCTATATCCTTTGCATATAAGCGCTCACATGTTTAACACGTGAGGATTATTTAGCCTACCAATTGTTTAATTGTAGCGCCTATATACTTTTGCATATAGGCGCTCGTGTATTTAGCATGTGAGGCTTATTTAGCCTACCAACTGTTTGATTACAGCGCCTATATGCTTTGCATATAAGCGCCCACGTGTTTAACAGGTGAGGCTTATTTAGCCTATCAATTGCTTAATTGCAGCGCCTATATGCTTTGCATATAGGTGCTCACGTGTTTAACACGTGAGGCTTTTTAAGCCTATCAATTGTTTGATTGCAGCACCTATATCCAAAGCATATAGGCGCTCATGTGAGGCTTGAGTTATGGGGAATTTTCTCCTCTCTCCCTCTTTCTTTTATGAGGGAACAAATGCCCCCAGCGTTGCTCTCAAATGGTTTGGACGTAAGTGCAACGCTGTCCATCTTTATCACCGTTGGATTATGTAACAACCATAAATTTCCTGTACATTTTTTTCAAAAATCCAGAAAGGGGTATTTTAGCCTCAGCACAAGATATAAGTAATTAATTTGCTTTTTAATTACAAGTTAAAAGAAAGCAACAACTCCATTTTTAGTGTACAAAAATTTGCTTTAAAATTAATGTATACTTGGGGTATTTACTTTTGCTGTGATTACTTTAAGTAATTAATTCACTACTTAATTACAAGAAGGAGCTTGTAGCTCATTGGTAATACATTGAACTGCTGAACCAAGTCACCAGAGTTCAAATCCCATACCCCACATTATTTTTAATATTATTTTATTTTGAATTTTTAGAATACCAACAGTTTACACGTGCATTTCTCATAAAAACCCCACTACCCTAGGAAAGTTAAATATACCAGGAGACTAATGGAATGACAGGGGACCCACCTATTGCCTGACTCGTCCTGACTCGGGCCGGCGCCGCCGGCCGGACTCGGACGAACGGTCGAGTCCCCAACACCAAAGTTGGGGATCTTGGCATTCTCTACCCCCTGCATACTTCAATTTCCCAGATCGGTTCCAGAGAATTCATAAAGCCTCATTTACTCCATTTTTAATACATTTTAATATATTTTTACATTTTTTCAATTTAAACTCTTCATCTACCCTAACCCTATAAATACCACCCCTAAACACTACCCCCTCACCCCAAAATTCTGAGCCAACTCTCAAGAAATTCCTAGAAACCCTAGTGTACTTTAGAAGAAGCGAAAGGCGAAGCCCCGGCGAATTTTCCGGCCATCTTCCGACGACGATCCTAGGAACTCCCGACGACGAAATGACGCATCGTTGACTCCTCTTGTCTCCCCTTCCTCTCCTCTATTAACTAAGCCTATAAGTCCCACTTTCCCCCTTCTTTACTCTTTCTGAAAATACGGAATTACAAAACCCGACGGAATCGGAGCAAATCCGATTTCCGATTCAGTTTCTTTCTAAAACTCTCACTTTTCTTTAATACAATCTTGTTAAACCATTACATGTTGACTATTAAACACTAACTAATCATATTGAACAAGTTTCATATCAAAAGTAATTGCTATTTCCATTTTACCGTATTTCTTTCATTAAAATACCATATAGTTTCATTTCTACATTTAAACCATCAAAACCTTGCTATACCTTTAATTAGATCACGAGGTAATGACCTACCTCCTCACATACTCATATGCAACATAGCACAATACCCTCGGGAACATAGAATACGGGAAAACGGCATCTTGTCAAATAAATACTATTACTTATAAAACCATTTTTCTTAATGATTTAGTATTTATACAAATCTTTGCAAAGTGCCGCTACAACCCATTTGGGGAATCCGTTCGGGATGGTACGGATTATCGCACATCCTCGGGCTTAGTAGTGCGAGATGCAGACCTCCGCAAGGAGCATTCGGTCTCGAAAGATTTAAAATACGACATCTTAAGAAAAACGAGATTTCTAGAATATAATATATATATTAAATTTATTTGCATATAAATATATGTATATATAACATTAAAATATCTATTTTGTAATAATATAAATATTTCAACTCTTTTCAAAAATCATAAGAATCATTTTACACTAAAATACAATGAAATCCATACAAGTCAATATTACAAATAAATACATTTTATTATGAAATTAGGATATTTTCACTAGAAATATCACAATACAAAATTTATATTCATTACAACTCTAAAGACGATAACTAAATACTTGGGGAGTATTTTGAAAAGTATATATTAGTATTTTTACATAAAACCCCCTCAAGTTCTATAAATTACCCTAAAGACCCTAGTAAACATAGGTTTAAGCGGGACCAATCTCTTGAACCTCGGAGAGCCGGAGAAGTGGGTGCTTGCCTATCTAAGGTAGAAAACTTAACAACGGTGTTATCAACACGGTAATCGTCTTTGAAAAAGACACAAATCCTGCCGCCCATGTGCAGCGGTTACTGATAATATCAAAACAATCAGAACTTCAATTTACTTTTCTAATTGTCTTACTCAGATGAGTCTCTTTATAATCTGACTTGAATATGATTCAAGTACAATCTACAATCTACAATATTACAATTCAACATGAATCCATGAATACATATATTCAATCTATTCAATCTATATTGACTGAACCGAACCATGGATATACATTCCATTTACATGATTCTCCAGTTACATCCATTTACATGATTTTACAGTTACATCCGTTTACTGATATCATAGTTTCGGCAAGTCATCCAATTATACAATCTATATTACAAGACAATTCAAGTTGCAATACAACAATACAATCAAGATAACACGGGGTTTAAGGGGTATGTTGGTGTGTAGTAACGCCTCTAGTTGGGTTACAACATCATAAAGTAGTGAACTTTCATTTTAAAGAGGGCTATTACAAACGAACTACGAATCGTAACTAGAGATTAGGGTAATAACATCATTATGTGAAGTCTAAACTAAAGGAAAAGGGAATACAACCTTTGAAGCCAACTTTTTCGGTCTTTAGGACTCCTACGGCTTTGCTCGAAGCTTGGAACGACTCCGCTCAAGGTCCTTCGTCGTCTACGATGATCCATCCGGAGATTCCTAGGTCAAGCTCTTTGCCTCACTAAATGAAGCAAACACTCTACACTAAAGGGCTAGGGTAGTGTAGAATGGTTTTGTGGTTTGTAAACTCATTTAAAACCCCTTTCTTTTTAAGTTCCTCACTCAAAACAAAACTCAAGAGAGCTTGGAGAAGGAGGAAGGTGAAGATGGCAAAAGCTTTTGTGAATAATAATGAAAACTTCTTTCAAAAAGAAAAAGAAAAGAATATATATATGAGACGTTCTCACATATAACTATAGTTAACTAAATATCTAGATATTTTGTAGATGGGTTAAAGAACAAAGGAAATTAAACCATGGTTAAATTCAATGGTCAAAGAAGAAGTGTGTAGAATATGAGTCATTATGCTAATTTCCTTTTTCCTTTAATTCATTAACAAAAATCTAGATATTTATGAACCATGTAAGTCTTGCATTGCCATCTCCTTTGTATCGTCAACCATGACACATATGTATGTGTGTGTGTGCATGCACATCATCATGTGTATGTGTGAACATACATGCATACATTCAAAAGAAAAAAGGTTAATTAAAAGTGAGCTAAAAGTCAATATTAAATCAACACTTGATTTAATAAATCGATCACATCAAATGCGACCCAACCAATATTGAACGTCCGATTAAATACGGTATCACATATTCGTATTTAATCGAGCTCCTGCGCATATCACATATGCACACCACATCATTTCGCCTGAGCTAGAAAAATCCTGTGTGGTACTCTAAGACTCGTCAATACGCCGGCAGTAAGTGATGATCATATCAAAACACCTACAAGCCGCAAGCGGTCAGCTAAACTTAACGGCCACCCGGGTATTGAGCGATCAGAAGAAAAACAAGCGAACCCGTCAAAACTCCCGTCGAGCCATTGGCAACACTTACCGTACAGTCCGGTCTCTTCGTCTGATATGCTGCATATCAAGTCTAGGGATGGAATCGTCGAGCCCTAATAACTCAATAAGTCATGTCGATTTGGTCTATGACCGGTCGAGAAACTACTGATAACACTTATCACTAAATCTCATCAACCCTGGCCAGGGACTTCAAGTCAGAGCCAATCGCATATTGCACAACATTAACTCCCAATACCGAGAGAGAAGAAACCCCTCCTATCGCTCACTGTCTCCATGTGTCTCGGGACTATACCCAAAAACTACCTGTTTGCACGACTCAGTAGAGCCGTGGTAGGGTGGAAATCAAAGTACAGTTGGAGAACACACAAGACTCTATGACGATCTCGGGTCTACAGACTAACCTGTACCAGTGTTACCAGAGAACTGCTATCCGACGATAGATATAATACCATATAGGAATTCTCTGTGAGTCCGTTCAGTGTACCCAGTCTCCACTGAGCACCCGTATACAATCTTCGATGTCACAACACCAATGGATATGGGATCATCCATCGCCCATCATATGGGTCAAGAAACGTATACGCTAGTCTACTCTGGAATATCGATGCCCTATCTCGATATACCTACGACTAGGAACATTTGAGGATATGCTTATAGACAACACATGCCCCACTAGTATGATCTCCATCATAGCCATGAAAGTTAAGCATATTTTCCTCAGGGCTTTATCAACATGTATTAAATGAACAGTATCAAGCAAACATGTCAGATAAAGTAAAACCAGATAGCATACTATCATGTCGAGCAAGAAAGCCATATATCAAAATATACATACATACATACATACACATATATATATATATATATGTATATATATATATATGTCCAAGCATCCACTATACATATAATGGCCTCTAGGGCATACATATATCCAACAGGGTAGACTGGTACGGAAGGTGTTAAAAGTGACACGAGACTGCAAGATTTAAGACACCTAACTGTATCCAATTGCCGTTGTTCCGGGCTTTTTAATGGAGCCTTATACTCTATATTCCGTTTGCCCTGGTCTCTAACATATAGAGACCCCTCTCGTATACATCCTTCTGTACCAAGCTACAAACAACAGCGTTAACACAATATTATAACAATATACTACAACTTTAAAAGCTACCTTCTTGTTCTGTCTACTCTACTTCTCCCTTATCTTTGGGACTTACCGAGCGATCTGTTCGCTGACGACATTCTCTTTCTTTCTTCTTTGAATGTCGTCAGGTGATCTGGACACGTCAGAGATCAAGCCCACGAGTGAAGACTTAGACCAATTCAGTGAAGACCCCAAGCTCTAGTTCCTTTTACACTTTCCATTTCAGTACTTTTCATTTCTGCCATTGTTTAGGCATTGCTTTATTTCAGTTGTATTTACTTTCCATGTATTGTACAGAAAGAATGTGAATAAATAAAGTTGTTGTTTTATTATATCTTTTCTCTTGTGATTTTACTTTTATATTGCTTAGATACGCTTAGCGTATTTACTTCACAGTAAATACGTAGTGGCCAGTCGCGTCCCCTTCGCCGTATACCGGGAAGCGGGGCGTGACAGGTTTTGTTGGTGGCCCATGCAGGTCATAGCTGTATGAAACCCTACCATGCAGTTCTGTTCTGCGTGGACAAACCTAAGCAATATAACACAAGAACCAGCAACTAAAACATTCATTACAATCCATGTTCCTTGAATCTTATCAATTTCATATTCCTTGAATCATATACTTTGAATCTGCCCTAACCTAAATTTTTCATTCAAGATTATGGATTCCCCAAACAACACCAGCACCAACTTCAACAACACTCCACCACCACTACAAATCACACCTGTCGTTCCTGCTCCACCCAACGAGCAAACGGTTCTGCTTGAGGCAATCCGCAGCCTCCTAGAGGGACAGCAGTAGCTCTTGAACCGTCCCGAGGCTGAAGCACCTGGGGTGAAGCAATTCAGAGTTTTACATCCCAAACATTTCTCAAGAAAGGGGAGCCCACTGGAAGCTGAGGAATGGGCACAAAGTATAGAGGATGATTTGGCAGCGGCACAAGTGCCAGATATAGCTTGGGTTCGTGTGGCAAAATTACAGCTCACGGACAATGCACGGAACTGGTGGAAGGAGAAAGAAAGCCGTCTTCATCAGCCCATTGAATGGAAGAATTTTCGCGATAAGTTCGACGCGAAGTACTTCCCTGTGACTGCCAGGTTCGATATGGAACAGTAGTTTATTCATCTACAACAAGATTCTATGTGGATCAAGTCCGTAAATGAGTATGACGCTGAGTTCACCATGCTCAGTCGGTAAGACATGTCACAATATTTCAATTTTTTTTAAATATCACATACTACACAGCTAACACAAGACCGTAACAGATTTTCGGCACACTTGATACCGACGGACGAGATCAGAGACCGTCGATTTCAACAAGGTTTGGACACAGAAATCCAGGCTGCACTAGCCACAGGGAAATTTCCGACTCATGAAGATACTCTGGAAGCTGCCCGCAGTTATGAGGCAGTGATAAAAGTAAGGGGCAGACCTCAATCTGCCGGTTTGAAACGCCCTTCCACTCAAATAGTAGGAGGAGCTCTTCCAGGCCATCGTTTGAACCCAGAAGAACTGAAGAAATCAATAACCAGTCGAGTCCAGATTTCTGCTACTACTGCAGAAGAAAGAAACACTTGTGGTAGGACTGTAGGCGCACAAAAGGCCTGTGTTTAATTTGTGGCGCATCCAACCACGGAATTGGGAACTTTCCTTATAATAGCAACTCAGCTCACACACCTACCAACTACCCGCAGTGGCCAGCTATCCAGGCTCCTATAACTCATCCTGCACTACCTGCTCCACCACCTGCACAGCCTACTCGCCAATTCCAACAGGAAATGAGGAACATGCCTCGAAGGCAGAGAAACAGGCCCCAAAGACAGAATGTGCCTCCATCTAGAAGGAATGTACCACGGCGACAGACATTCACATTAGCAGCCATAGAAGCCGCGACTGTAAGTCAAGGTAACACCGGTAAACCTTTTTCACATTTTTTAAACCCTTACACCATCTTGTTATACACTATCTATACTCCATCACCAAACTTTCCTTGAATCTGTTACACTTTCCTTTTACAAATTTCGAGGACGAAATTTTTATAAGGAGAGTAGAATGTAACAACCCTAAATTTCCTGTACAATTTTTTCAAAAATCCAGAAAGGGGTATTTTAGCCTGAGCACAGGATATAAGTAATTAATTTGCTTTTTAATTGCAAGTTAAAAGAATGTAACAATTCCATTTTTAGTGTACAAAAAATTGCTTTAAAATTAATGTATACTTTAGGTATTTACTTTTGCTGTGATTACTTTAAGTAATTATTTCACTCCTTAATTACAAGAAGGAGCTTGTAGCTCATTGGTAATACCTTGCACTGCTGAACCAAGCCACCAGAGTTCAAATCCCATACCCCACATTATTTTTAATATTATTTTGTTTTGAATTTTTAGAATACCAACAGTTTACACGTGCATTTCTCACAAAAACCCCACTACCCTAGGAAAGTTAAATATACCAGGAGACTAATGGACTGACAGGGGACCCACCTATTGCCTGACTCGGGCCGGCGCCGCCGGCCGGACTCGGACGGACAGCCGAGTCCCCAACACCAAAGTTGGGGCTCTTGGCATTCTCTACCCCCTGCACACTTCAATTTCCCAGATCGGTTCCAGAGAATTCATAAAGCCTCATTTACTCCATTTTTAATACATTTTAATATATTCTTACATTTTTTCAATTTAAATTCTTCATCTACCCTAACCCTAGCCTAACCCTATAAATACCACCCCTAAACACTACCCCCTCACCCTAAAATTCTGAGCCAACTCTCAAGAAATTCCTAGAAACCCTAGTGTACTTTAGAAGAAGCGAAAGGCGAAGCCCCGGCGAATTTTCCGGCCATCTTCCGACGACGATCCTAGGAACTCCCGACGACGAAATGATGCATCGTTGACTCCTCTTGTCTCCCCTTCCTCTCCTCTGTTAACTAAACCTATAAGTTCCACTTTCCCCCTTCTCTACTCTTTCTGAAAATACGGAATTACAAAACCCGACGGAATCGGAGCAAATCCGATTTCCGATTCAGTTTCTTTCTAAAACTCTCACTTTTCTTTAATACAATCTTGTTAAACTATTACATGTTGACTATTAAACACTAACTAATCATATTGAACAAGTTTCATATCAAAAGTAATTGCTATTTCCATTTTACCGTATTTCTTTCATTAAATACCATATAGTTTCATTTCTAAATTTAAACCATCAAAACATTGCTATACCTTTAATTAGATCACGAGGTAATGACCTACCTCCTCACATACTCATATGCAACATAGCACAATACCCTCGGGAACATAGAATACGGGAAAACGGCATCTTGTCAAATAAATACCATTACTTATAAAACCATTTTTCTTAATGATTTAGTATTTTTACAAATCTTTGCAGAGCGCCGCTACAACCCATTTGGGGAACCCGTTCGGGATGGTGCGGATTATCGCATATTCTCGGGCTTAGTAGTGCGAGATGCAGACCTCCGCAAGGAGCATTCGGTCTCGAAAGATTTAAAATACGACATCTTAAGAAAAACGAGATTTCTAGAATATAATATATATATTAAATTTATTTTCATATAAAAATATGTATATATAACATTAAAATATCTATTTTGTAATAATATAAATATTCCAACTCTTTTCAAAAATCACAAGAATCATTTTACACTAAAATACCATGAAATTCATACAAGTCAATATTACAAATAAATACCTTTTATTATGAAATTAGGATATTTTCACTAGAAATATCACAATATAAAATCTATATTCATTATAACTCTAAAGACAATAACTAAATAGTTGGGGAGTATTTTGAAAAGTATATATTAGTATTTTTACATAAAACCCCCTCAAGTTCTATAAATTATCCTAAGGACCCTAGTAAACATAGGTTTAAGCGGGACCAATCTCTTGAGCCTCAGGTAGTCGGAGAAGTGGGTGCTTGCCTATCTAAGGTAGACAACTTAACAACGGTATTATCAACACGGTAATCTTCTTTGAAAAAGACACAAATCCTACCGTCCATGTGCAGCGGTTACCGATAACATCAAAACAATCAGGACTTCAATTTACTTTTCTAATTGTCTGACTCAGATGAGTCTCTTTATAATCTGATTTGAATATGATTCAAGTACAATCTACAATCTACAATCTACAATATTACAATTCAACATGAATCCATGAATTCATGAATACATATATTCAATTTATTCAATCTATATTGACTGAACTGAACCATGAATATACATTCCATTTACATGATTATCCAGTTACATCCATTTACATGATTATACAGTTACATCCGTTTACTGATATCATGGTTTCAGCAAGTCATCCAATTATACAATCTATATTATAAGACAATTCAAGTTGCAATACAATACAACAATACAATCAAGATAACACGGGGTTTAAGGGGTAGACTGGTCCGGAAGGTGTTAAAAGTGGCACAAGACTGCAAGATTTAAGACACCTAACCGTATCCAATTGCAGTTGTTCCAGGCTTTCTAACGGAGGCTTATACTCTATATTCCGTTTGCCCTGGTCTCTAACCTATAGAGACCCCTCTCGTATACACTGGCATCCTTCTGTACCAAGCTACAAACAACAGCGTTAACACAATATTATAACAATATACTACAACTTTAAAAGCTACCTTCTTATTCTGTCTATTCTACTTCTCCCTTATCTTTGGGACTTACCGAGCGTTTTGTTCGCTGACGACATTCTCTTTCTTTCTTCTTTGAATGTCGTCAGGTGATCTGGACACGTCAGAGATCGAGCCCACGAGTGAAGACTTGGACCAATTCAGTGAAGACCCCGAGCTCTAGTTCATTATACACTTTCCATTTCAGCACTTTTCATTTCTGCCATTGTTTAGGCATTGCTTTATTTCAGTTGTATTTACTTTCCATGTATTGTACAGAAAGAATATGAATAAATAAAGTTGTTGTTTTATTATATCTTGTCTCTTGTGATTTTACTTTTATATTGCTTAGATACGCTTAGCGTATTTACTTCATAGTAAATACGTAGCGGCCAGTCGCATCCCATTCGCCGTATACCGGGAAGTGGGGCGTGATAGATTGCCTAGGGGAATGAGAAGCTAAACTGCTTCCATCACGTCTTATAAATGGAGCCTTTGGCCCTTGAGATGACCACTGTTTTTTCATCTTCCTCCTTAACTTTTTCCTTGAGAATTTAATTCTCCTTCCAGTGCTTAGTTCTCTGCCCTTAGCACTTCAGAGTTAAACTCTGCAAACACTCCTTTTGGGTAAGGATTCTGAACGGTATTCACCTCTTAGGAAACCCATTTTGTTCTTGCTTTGGATTTTAAATCCATCAACAGAGCTTTGCTCTGATCTTTTGGAGATATAAAAAAACTCATCTTTTTATATAAAAAAGTAGACTCTGGGGTCTTGAATCAATGAGGGCTGTTAGTTCTCCTCTTAGGGTTTAGTCTATCGCTGGTCTTTGAGAATCCTTAGAATTTAATTCTATTTTCTTTGTTTCTCCACCATGGGGATTCCTGGGATTTAATCCCATTATTGAAGGAATTTAATTCCATTTTCTTACAGAGCTTAGCTCTGAGAGATCTAGGGACTTTTGGGAATTTTATTCCCCTTCTGTTCTTGAGAATTTTTCTTTTTTAGGATTTTAATACCCTTTTCACAGATTTGAATCTGTTTCCCATTTCAACAGAGCTCGCTTTTTGAGAATATTTAAAAAAAACTATACTGTTTATTAATGAGAATCCCTTTGGATTCTTATAATGATTATCTTGCATCATCATCGGTGAGCCGCCATTTTGATTTTGTGGGGCCCACTGGTTTTGTAGTTAGTAGTCTCATGAGACAAACTCACATTTTTTTAATGGGTTTTCTCTCTAATTTTTTTAGGTACAATGGCCTCACTTCCCTACTTCCCTTACACACACTCGAAGGTCGCTTTCCCTCGGTCGCCATCAGACGAGAAAGTTATGGCAATGATCAGGGAACATGATAAGGACAATAAGAGTATTCTCCTATGGGGAGCTTGGTACGGTCACATTATCAGGGGTCGCCGCAGTTTTACTTACGAAGTACCTGCAGAACCCATCCGCTCAATGTCGTTGACGGAGTCCGCGTACTGCTTATGCGGTGGAAGCGGCTAATTGGACTCTCGTGGGCCGACTTAAACCATCAACGACAGGGATACCCAATCAACCCATAATGGCTATTGATAACTTAGGAGGCCGAATATGTCAGGGTGAAGCGCGACCCTAAGGGTAGATCTATAAGGTAGGTGTTACCCCGCGTCATCCAGTGGGCTACCTTTCTTGGGCCCGGTATATTCTCTCCTCCCAACGCTCACGGTTGCAGAAAGTTGGGTTGTATCAAGCGGTGTACGCGTCACTATTCTACTACCATGCTCCCTACGTCTGGTAGGTCAAGGATTTTTTGAACCAATGGAACCTTCCAACGAATACGTTTCTGCTAGGGGACCGTGAAGTCTCTATTTCGCTGGAGGAGTTCTGGGACATTTCAGAGCTGTCGATTAGGGGAGAGCACTATGAAGAATTATTGCCTCATGACGAGTATGTATTTGCTACAATGCCAGCTTTAGTTGAAGACTTAACAACCGAGAACACTATTCGGCACAACCACCCAAGTCTAATCAAAGCCTTAGGCATTTTTGAGAGACTATTCATGGTATCGGAAGGACAAGGTGTCACTTTTGACGCTTTTATTCCTTGCGTTCTCCATAAAGACGCCCTATCCAAGAAAGCTCCGAAATTCGCGAAGGTCGAGGATCCCTTCGGATTCGGCTTGGAGAAGTTGCCGGCTAAAGAAGAAGACTTGTCGCGGTTTTATATTCCAAATTCGTCAGCCATGACATTTGACGCAATCGCTACCCCTAGAATAGACTAAGAAACATTTTTTGTCGGCTTCATCAGCCTCTGGCTTAGCTGGTTCGCCATACCGATGCATCTCCGTTTTATGAGAGCCTCCGTCTTCTATCCTGCCCATCGCATAGCCGAAGGAGCGTGATTGGCCATTGGTGTTGTAGGATTATCACACCTATATTATAGTTTAAGTACTGCCGCCAACACTTCAAACCCAGGTGCAGACACCGTGAATTTCTCTCTCCACTACTTCGCGTCATGGATTGAGATGCATGTGTTAGGCACATTTGTTGCACACCAGCATCCTGATTTCTATGAATCATATACCTTCCCGCAGGTCATGAGACCGGTCGATGCTTTCGCTCCTGATCTGACTCAGTTAGGGGCTCTGTGCGTGTTGCTTAATCCGTATTCAAACGAAGGCGGGATGGTTTTCAGTGATCGAGTTCTCTCTGCTCCAGTGGAGCCCGCTCAACAGTTATTTGATTTGTCATAGAATGGGGTTCTAGCTTTAAAACATAAAGAGATCATGCATTTATATTCAATCAGGCCGGGGTACTTAGTGTTCCGCCTAAATGACACTGCTCTCTTCATGCGGTACAATCCGCATCGCTTCTTCCAGCATTTAGGTTACAACCAGAGCGTCCCCCTCAAAACCTTTTTAGTTGAGCCTACTCTCTCGTTAGAGGCTGCTCGCGACGTCATCAATCATTTCATGTGGTTGAATACGGGTTCCCTCTTCATGATCCCGGAGCCCGACTATCTTCCAAAGTCCGTGGAACCCTTCAAGGGCTGGTATCGCCACCGTGTTAGTCCTATCATCGCAGAGGAGAGGCGAGTGCTCTTCGAGTGTAAAGCCTCTGCTACAGCTCAAGCCATTAGCATTCTATTGCGGCCACGATCGGTTGTTCGCCCTCCTCTGAGGGACAGTGATTCAGTGCTTATTCCTAAAACCGCTCGGGCGGAATTAGTCCCCCGCACTGCTGGTATGCCGGTTTGCACTAGAGCTGGGGCAAAGATTTCTGATAAAGTACCAGCAGCGGCATCACCAAAGGCGGACACCGTAGGCGAGGTTGGGCAGCGCCATGCAGAAAAGCCAAAGGGGAGGAAGCGCCCTTCTACTAGTGCTAACTCGGACCCTAAAAGGAGGAAGAAATCGGTCGCCGGTCTACTCAATGCCTTGCTCGAGTCTGAGCCTCTTCAGGTTGAGCCTATATCTGCGCATGAACCAGACGACGGTCTCCTCTTTCTTGGTACATCCGCTGAGGAAGCCGCTCAGTTGGCCGAGGCTTTAAAGCGTTTATAGGATGAAGTCGAAAACGTGCACCCCAAGAAGGGATGTTTTCCCCTATTGAATTTCGAGATGTTGATCCGGCCTCGACTGTGTTACCGGTGGTTCCTCTGACGCTGGAAGAAGAACGGGCTCTCAAACAGCCAATCTCGGCTGCTTCTGAAGACGAGGCTGCTCTGATGGCGGGTAGGGATTTATCATCAATCGAAGCCCGACAAGCGCAATTAAACAGAAAAGAGCAGCGACTCAAAAAGGCCATTCTTCAGGCTGTATCGGTACGTATCTTTTACGTCCTTCTCAGCAGTTAATTTATATTAATTTCGTATCATATTTTCTTTACACATTTTTACTCCGTAGGGCCTTCTACAGCGGGCATAGTTTCGAGCCTAGATCGCGTCCCAGAGCCTCTGGTGACGGCCTTTATTCCTCCAGCGGAGGTCACCAGACCGGCCATAGACTCTGTAAATATTTCCAGAGACGCACCGGAAGGTGTAGAGGAGATTACTGAAGCTGCTATCCCTCCAGTCCAGAATGGACGAAGTAGCGGAGGTAACCCACATATATATTTTTGTTTTTAACGACTTCTCCACATGTCTAACCCTTTCTTTTCTTCAGAATTGTGGTAGCTGGCGTCTTTTATTGTAGATCTTCCTCCGGAAGAAACCTTCCAGCGTTTACTTAATATGGCGGCCCCGCACGCGATACCCCCGATTGTCATTTCCTCTGGCTAAGGTTGGTATTCCTTTGCCTTTCCGTTTTACACTTTCATGATGATGTTGATGTGCCCCTTTATTTTAAACCACAGTCCCAGAGGCTGATGACGAGGTTGAAGTTCTTGATGGGCCTAGGGATCTTTCAGCTCCGCCTTTTATGGACGTAGGTAAGTGATGCTTTAGCACTGGCATTCTTTTACTTATTCCTTGTTCGGAAAGGCGGATAACCATACACGCATTTTCATAGCTTTGCCAGCCTTGACTCCACTAGAGTCCCGGATTTATATGCCACCAGGCCCTTACGCTAGATGCGTGTATGAGAGGATAGCAAAATAGAGCATTCACTTAATAGCGACTCTTATTGAAAATCTTCGCATTGGCATTTCCGTCATGGCTGAAGAATTTGCTGTTGAAGCCAATACTTCCTTGTCCGTTCTAGCCACCTACCATGACGAGGCGTCGGTGTGTACTTGGGTCGAATATTGCCGTCAAGTAGAGGCTTCCCTATATAGAGTTGAATGCGTACGCCTCCCTTCTGATATCCTATCCGTAAAGGCCAGCTTGCGTGGGTGGATCGATCGGTGCGTGGCCAATCTCCAGTCTTGCGAGAAAAGGCTTATCCGGAAGTTTTCAGTAAGGGAGTTGGCTTCGAAGGCTTTGGGGGAACTTCAAGCCCATCTCACTTCCAAGACTACTCGGGCCTATGAAATTTGGCGGGTCCTTCAGGAGGCCATTACGGAGGCGGTGGCTCTTGATAAAGCCATCATTTTTACACGCGAGATGTGAGACCCATACGACTGCCGAGAAAGAGCTTGAGAATCTGTAACGACCCCAATATTAATATACCTCCGTATTTTCTTTCTTTAGTAAAATATTGTATTTATTTATTCTTAGTATTTTCTGTATATTTTGTTTTTTATAAATATATTATTTTATTATTCCATCTATTTTTCCCAAACACATTTCTTTAAAACTAAATTTTAACTTTCTTTCAAATTAAACATAAGACCTAACCCAGCCCATACCTCAAATCCAATTTCATTTTCATTATCTTTTATAAAATTATGAGCTTAAAAGCCAACTTTCTTTTTAAGAAACATCGTATATTTAATTCTTATTAAATATATGTATGGACAACCTTGTAGCTCATTGGTTAAGTCTTTGCATTGTTGTTTTATTGATCACATGTTCAAATCCCCATTCTAGAAATTATTTTTTATCAATTTTTATTCTTCTCATAACTTACAAATGAGACCTTTCATTTCTCTTTTAATTCCCATGTTGAATACATATATTATTATAGAAAATTCACCATTATACCATCTTTATTTGTCCCCCTCTTTCTTTTTCTTCCTCACATTTTTCTATCTCTCTCTTCTCCATCTTCACTTAGAGTCCTAGAACACGAACACCAAGACGTTTCAAAAAAATCTCGCTAGTAACACGAGATTATCGATGGATAGACAAACCCGGTGACAATACTGGCTTGTGTATGTAAGTCCCTTCTCTCTTTCCCTCCCTCCATCTCTTTATCTTTATCTTTCTCTTTTTTATACTGCCATGAAAAACTTCTCTTGTCATATCATAGTCCCTAAATAATTAATTAAATAGATACATAAATAAATAATGAACACACAAATATACATAAATATATAGTTTGTAAAGTCTTTTTCATTACTCTCAATCCATATGTTAAGATTTCATAGTAACCAATTAGGATTGCATCGTTTGTTGTTGTATTTTAAATTACTTTATTCAAATTTTGTTAAAGAAAATGAAGTTACGAATAAATACCATGGTTTTCTCATTTCTCACATATGACATATCAATACCTTTACTTTTAAAATAATTTTTAGAAATTAATTTTTGCTTCTGAAAATTTCAAGAAATTTACATATGATAGAATATATTATTTTGTACATGCTGTAAAAATTTCAGATCGAATCGCTTAACAGTTTATGAATTATATCGTTTTTATTCACTATTCGTAAAACAGAAAACTGCAGTTATCGGTCAAGTTCTAGGACACATAACTTGGTATACCGATCTCCAAATTGAGCAAACTCAGGTATTTTGGATATCTATATCGAATAATCTAGATTTTATTAGTTTTATATTTTTACTGAAAAGCAACGTAAAATATAGAAAACTGCGTTATAATATTAAACGACGAATCTGGACAGAATCTGTCCTGATTCGCACACTGTTTTTAAATTAGACATAATTCAAACTCCCGATATCCGTTCGTGACAAACTTTAGATGTGTAGATGTAAAATTGATAGAGCTATAATTTTATGTATACTAGATTACTTATAAATGCGTGAAACAACTCGATATAGACTTTGCAATATAACATATAGTTGCTGTCCAGAAATCTAAATTTCTGTTTAAAACGCTGATATTAAAACGATCATAACTAGATCTTCAGAAATCCAAATCATGTGAATCTTAGTGTTTTGGATAATTACTCAGAAATACCTAAAATTTTCTAATAATCTTCGTAATCTGAAACCTGATTGAAATTAACTCAAATTGTGTTTTAAAAATATATGACAGTGCTGAACAGATTCTGATCTGTTTTGCTCGACGATACGAATATGGGTATATCTCCCAAACCAGTAGTCTTATTTAGGCGAGACAGAAACTCACGTGTGCATAACACTTAAGGCTATGTTTTCGTTTATATTCTGATTTCAAATGACTTGATTAACTAGTCGTACATTTCCCATATTTACAACATTGTTTTGGACGTTATTTGTATACTTATCTCATATTATGTTTTGTGATTGCTTATTTATTTTTATCTATATGACTTGTAATTAAACCATTACATACTGGAATTGACTTGATCTTGACACGACTCAATCATGAATACTTAAACACAATATGTACACTTGAATCAATTTGACTCGAACCATGAATACAATTGGCATGACTTGCACTTAACATGACTACATGAACTCAATCTTGAAAACTTGATATCATACATCACCTTTTGTATTCATGTATTCGATCAAGACTCGTAACATTAATCATAGAATAATATACACGGGGTGTTGGGGGTAGTTTGAGTATGAATACAACAGAATCTCATGAGTCCCATTAATACAAATCATGTTGCTATGGTACCGGGATGAAACGGTACAAATCACGAATTCATGAATGAGGGCTCGTGTTTCCAAGCCCCTGGATGATAGCCTGTTGGGTTTGGAATACTTCGATAACAATTGAAGTCCCGTTATTTTGGGCCCGTGATTCCTTGCCCCTGGACGATAGTCTTGGGTTCGAGAATACTCTTGAGATTGGTTGACATTCACACTTAAACTCACGTTAGTTAATTTTACCATTTTAGAGACCTTTTAGGACACTTACATTCACTTCATATTCAATATATCTATACTCCACGGCCATGCTATACTTGTTTGCTATGCTCATGTTACATTTCCATGCTGATATAGTTACCTTATACATTACCATACTTGTTCACATATTACAATTTCCATTTATACTATATTACATGTCATCTTGCACTTAATTTATATATTACACATATCTATTGGGACTTATCGAGTGCAAGTTCGTTGACGGGCATTTCACCCATCTTTTTTTGTTTCTTGGAATGTTCGTCAGGTGACATTGAGACAGACAAGATAGAACTGGTCGAAAAAGAGTACAATCAGTTTTATCACAAACAGACGTATAGTTTCATTCAGCTTTTTATTTCATTTCACCTTATTTATGTATGCCTCCTTGTTAAGGCTTATCGTGTTATATATCTTGTATTCAGATATTTTGTCTACTATGAATCATGAATGTAATAAATCAGAGTTGGATTTTATTCTTTTGTTTGTTCTTGTTACTTTATGTTGCTTATAGACGCTTAGCGTATTTATTTCGAGAAATGATCTTCTCATAATAAATACATCATGGGCTTGCCACGTTATCGTTTCCATCTACTGGGAAGCGGGGTGTGACAGGTTTTGTTGGTGGCCCATGCAGGTCAGTTCTGCATGAATATCGTAAGCAATATAATACAAGAATTATGAAATCCAATTATTACATTCGAATATTTTTTGAATCATGTCATATTCCTTGAGTCCATCTTGAACTCCACCTTCGGCCTTCTTGAAGTCCATCTCTCGACTTTTGAATTCTAAACTCTTATTCACCCTTTCTATTTATATCCCGTTGGCCTATTAGCTCAATTGGTTAGAGTATCGATTGACGGAGCTCGAAAACGACCCCATTCTTAACTTTCCAGTACCTTGTTGCAATATCCTTCTTAAGTAATTTCAATGACGAAATTATTTTTAAGGAGGGTAGAATATAACGACCCCAATATTAATATACCTCCGTATTTTCTTTCTTTAGTAAAATATTGTATTTATTTATTCTTAGTATTTTCTGTATATTTTGTTTTTTATAAATATATTATTTTATTATTCCATCTATTTTTCCCAAATACATTTCTTTAAAACTAAATTTTAACTTTTTTTCAAATTAAACATAAGACCTAACCCAGCCCATAACTCAAATCCAATTTCATTTTCATTTTCTTTTATAAAACTATGAGCCCAAAAGCCCACTTTCTTTTTAAGCAATATCGTATATTTAATTCTTATTAAATATGTGTATGAACAACCTTATAACTTATTGGTTAAGTCTTTGCATTGTTATTCTATAGATCACATGTTCAAATCCCCATTCTTGCAATTATTTTTTTTATCAATTTTTATTCTTCTCATAACTTACAAATGAGACTTTTCATTTCCAAAATGAATGGTGATCTTTCATTTCTCTTTTAATTCCCATGTTGAATGCATATATTATTATAGATAATTCACCATTACACCATCTTTATTTGTCCCTCTCTTTCTTTTTCTTCCTCACATTTTTCTATCTCTCCCTTCTCCCTCTTCACCTAGTGTCATAGAAGAAGAACACCAAGAAGTTTCAAGAAAATGTCGCTAGTAACGCGAGATTATCAGTGGATAGACAAGCCCGGTGACAATACCGGCTTATGTAAGTAAGTCCCTTCTCACTTTCCTTCCCTCCATCTCTTTATCTTTATCTTTCTCTTTTTTATACTGCTATGAAAAACTTCCCTTGTCATATCATAGTTCCTAAATAATTAATTAAATTGATACATATATAAATAATAAACACACACAAACATACACAAATATATAGTTTGTAAAGTCTTTTTCATTACTCTCAATCCATATGTTAAGATTTCATAATAACCAATTAGGATTGCATCATTTGTTGTTGTATTTTAAATTACTTTATTCAAATTTTGTTAAAGAAAATGAAGTTACGAATATATACCATGGTTTTCTCATTTCTCACATATGACATATCAATACCTTTACTTTTAAAATAATTTTTAGAAATTAATTTTTACTTCTGCACATTTCAGGAAATTTACATATGATAGAATATATTATTTTGTACATGCTGTAAAAATTTCAGATCAAATCGCTTAAAAATTTATGAATTATATCATTTTTATTCACTATTCGTAAAACAGAAAACTGCAGTTATCGGCCAAATTTTAGGACACGTAACTTGGTATACCGATGTCCAAATTGAGTAAACTCAGGTGTTTTGGATATCTACATCGAATAATATAGATTTTCTTAGTTTTATATTTTTACTGAAAACCAACGTAACATATAGAAAACTGCGTTATAATATTAAGCGACCAATCTGGACAGAATCTGTCCTGATTCGCACACTGTTTTTAAATTAGACATAACTCAAACTCCCGATGTCCGTTCGTGACAAACTTTAGATGTGAAGATATACAATTGATAGAACTATAATTTTCTGTATACTAGATTACTTAGAAATGCTTGAAACAACTCGATATAGACTTTGCAATATAACATATAGTTGCTGTCCAGAAATCTGAATTTCTGTTTAAAACGCTGATATTAAATCGATCATAACTAGATCTTAAGAAATCCAAATCGCACGAATCTTAGTGTTTTGGATAATTACTCCGAAATACCTAAAATTTTCTAATAATCTTCATAACCTGAAACCTAATTGAAATTAACTCAAATTGCGTTTTAAAAATATATGACGGTGCTGAACAGATTTTGATCTGTTTTGCTCGACGATACGAATACAAGTATATCTCCCAAACCGGTAGTCGTATTTAGGCGAGACTGGAACTCACGTGTGCATAACACTTAAGGCTATGTTTTCCTTTATATTCTTATTTCAAATGACTTGATTAACTAGTCGTACATTTCCCATATTTACAACATTGTTTTGGACGTTACTTGTATACTTATCTCATATCATGTTTTGTGATTGCTTATTTATTTTTATCTATATGACTTGTGATTAAACCATTACATACTGGAATTGACTTGATCTTGACACGACTCAATCATGAATACTTAAACCTAATATGTACACTTGAACCAACTTGACTCGAACCATGAATACAATTGGCATGACTTGCACTTGACATGACTACATAAACTCAATCATGAAAACTTGATATCATACATCACCGTTTGTATTCATGTATTCGATCAAGACACGTAACATTAATCATAGACTAATATACACAGGGTGTTGGGGATAGTTTGAGTATGAATCCAACAGAATCTCATGAGTCACACTAATACAAATCATGTTGTTGTGGTACCGGGCTAAAACGGTATAAATCATGTTGCTGTGGTACTGGGCTGAAACGATACAAATCACGAATTCATGAATGAGGGCCCGTGTTTCCAAGCCCCTAAATAATAGCCTGTTGGGTTTGGAATACTTCGATAACAATTTAAGTCCCACTATTTTGGGCCCGTGATTCCTTGTCCCTGGACGAGCCTTGGGTTCGAGAATATTCTTAAGATTGGTTGACATTCACACTTGAACTCACGTTAGTTAATTTTACCATTTTAGAGACCTTTGAGGACACTTACATTCACTTCATATTCACTATACCTACACACTCTACGGCCATACTATACTTATTTGCTATGCTCATGTTACATTTCCATGCTGATATAGTTGCCATATACATTACCATACTTGTTCACATATTACAATTTCCATTTATACTATATTACATGTTATCTTGCACTTAATTTTATATTACACGTCTCTATTGGGATTTACTGAGCGCAAGTTCGCTGATGAACATTCCACCCATCTTTCTTTCTTTCTCGGAATGTTCGTCAGGTGACATTGAGACAGAGAAAATAGAAGTGGTCGAAAAAGAGTACAATCAGTTCGTATCACAAACAGACGTATAGTTTCGTTCAGTTTTTCATTTCATTTCACCTTATTTATGTATGCCTCCTTGTTAAGCTTTATCATGTTATATATCTTGTATTCAGATATTTTGTCCACTATGAATCATGAATGTAATAAATCAGAGTTGGATTTCATTATTTTGTTTGTTCTTGTTACTTTATGTTACTTATAGACGCATAGCGTATTTATTTCGAAAAATGGTCTTCTCATAATAAATACGTCGCGGGCTTCCCACGTTATCGTTTCTATCTACTGGGAAGCGGGGCACGACAGAATCAGTTTTCGTCATACCAAAAACAACAGGCACAGGCAGGAACTCAGCTTGCGGCGTTGCTAGAGCTTGAGGCGGAAGTTCGGCGGAAAAATGATGATCTAGTTGACTTATTGAACCGCCCGCAATCTTGAATACTTTGTTGCTATATATTTTTCTTTCTTCTTTTCTTTTCCCTTTTTTTTATCTTGTATTCATTTGAATTTTGTTACAACCCTAAATTTTCAATACAAGTTTTTACAAAAAAAATTCAAAAAAATCCATAAAGGGGTATTTTAGTCTGAGCATAAGTTATAAGTAATTATTTTGCTTGTTAATTACAAGTTAAAAGAATATAACAACTCCATTTTTAGTGTACAAAAATTTGCTTTAAAATTAATGTATATTTGGAGTATTTACATTTACTGTTATTACATTAAGTAATTAATTAGCTCCATAATTACAAGAAGGAGCTCGTAGCTCATTGGTAATATCTTGTACTGCTGAACCAAGCCACCAGAGTTCAAATCCCATACCCCACATTATTTTTAATATTGATTTTTTTTAAAACCTTTAGAATACCAAGAGTTTACACGTGCATATCTCACAAAAACCCCCACTACACCTAAAGATGTAACATTTCCAGGAGTTAGATGAACCGTCAGAGGGGATCCCGGCCGCCTGACTCGGCCGGGAATCGGTCTTGACTCGGTCTGACTCAGTCCTCTGACCGAGTCACGGCCGAGTCGGCCGATTCCGGCGACGACCCCAACATGAAAGTTGTCTCTTTTCATATTCCCTATGCACCTGCAAAATTTCAGTCTCAGACCATTTCCAGAGCTCTTTAAAAACCCCAATTACTCCACTTTTAATACATATTTATTACATTTTATCACATTTTTATTTTAAACTTTTCATCTACCCTAACCCTAGCCTAACCCTATAAATACCAACCCTACACACTACCCTCTCACCCCAAAATCCTGAGCGCACTCTCTCAAAAATTTTCCAAAGATCGTGTACTTTGAAAACAAGCTCAAGAGGAAGCTCCGACAAAATTATGGCGGAACTTCCGGCGATCATCTTAGGAACTATCGGCGACGACGCAACACACCGACGATCTCTCTAGTTCCCTCTCACTCTCTTGAGTAATCTAAAACCCGTAAGTCCCACTTCCTTCCCTCTTTTCTATTCAAAAAATACGAAATTACAAAACCCGACGGAATCGGAACAAATCCGATTTTCGATTCGGTTTTCTATAAAATTCCACTTCTCACTAATACAATAATACATAAACATCCTTATGTTGACTATTAAACACTAATCAAACAATTTGAACAAGTTTCATCACATGAAATGATAGCTTTTTCAAATTATCATATTTTTCACTTAAATACCACATTGTTTCAATCCTTCATTTAACCCCATCAAACTTGCTATACATTTAAAGTATATCAGGAGGTAACGACCTACCTCCTCACACACTCATATGCAACACCCCCGAGAACCTAGAATACGAGAAAATAAACATTTTCATTTAAATACCATATATTTAATAAAACCATTTCTAAAAGATTTAGTTTTGATACACTTTTTTAAAAAAAAGTACCACTTATTATGAAAATACGATAAGTTGTGGATATTAATCGTTTATCTAAACCTGACTTTGTGGTGTCTAGGCTAGACAAGTGAGAAAGGTAACTTTAAAAGGCCCGACTCATGGTGATTCGTGAGCGGATCCCTCCTTTCCTCACTTGTACTTACCTGGCCACAATTGGCGGTGAAGAGGCGATTTGAGGTATCTCATAACTTATCGTCTGGACCAGTTAGGAATAGACTAATTAACTTAGGAGAATCTAGAACATACAATACGGAAAATATACACCTTTACAAATAAATACCATTTACTTCATAAAACCGTTTTCTAAAGGATTTAGTATTTACAATCTTTGCAAAGCGCCGCTACAACCCACTTTGGGGAACCCGTTCGGGATGGTGCGGATTATCGCACATCCTCGGGCTTAGTAGTGCGAGATTCAGACCTCCGCAAGGAGCATTCGGTCTCGAAAGATTTAAAATACAATATCTTAAGAAAATGAGATTTTCTAGAATATAAATTATTTATTAAAATTATTTTTGTATAAATATATGTATATTTATCATTAAAATATCTATTTTGTTATGATATAAATATTCCACTTTTTCTAAAAAAATCACAAGAATCAATTTTACACTAAAATACCATAAATTCCACATAAATCAATATTACAAATAAAATACCATTATTTCTGAAACTAGGATATTTTCACTAGAAATATCACAATATAAAATCCACTTTCATTACAACTCTAAAGACGAATAATGAATACTTGAGGTGTATTTTGAAAAGTATATAAAAGTATTTTTTATATAAAACCCCCTCAAGTTTTATAAATTATCCTAAGGACCCTAGCAATTATAGGTTTAAGAAATAATCATGATTTCAATTTACATTTCTAATTGTCTAACTCGGGTTTGAATCTGATTATATTTGACTTGAATATGATTCAAGTACAATCTACAATTTTCATTATTACAATTCAACATGAATCCATGAATCCAATTATCAATCTATACAACTTGACTAAACCGAACCATGGATATACATTCCATTTACATGGTTCTCCAGTTATTCCATTTACATAATTCTACGGTTACATCCGTTTACTGATGTCATGGTTTCAGTCAGTCTTTCAATTATACATTCAATACAATTTACAATACAAAACAATACAAATAAAACACTACGGGGTTTAAGAGGTAGATTGGTACGGAAGGTGTTAAATGTGGCACGAGACGGTAAGATTAAGACACCTAACATTAATCCAATTGCCGTTGTTCCGGGTTGTATAACGGAGCCTTGTACTTCCATTTGCCCTGGTCTCTAGCATACTGAGACCCCTCTCGTATACACTGGCATTCTTCTGTACCAAGCTACAAACAACAGCGTTAATACAATATTACAACAGTATAATACAACATTAAAAGCTACTCTCTCTCTTTCTTCTTTTCTACTTCTCTCTTATGTTTGGGACTTACCGAACGATCTGTTCGCTGACGACATTCTATTTCTTTCTTTTTTGAATGTCGTCAGGTGGTTTGGACCCGACAGAGATCAAGCCATCTGCAGAAGACTTGGATCATCTTGCTGAAGAACCGGAGCTCTAGTTTCATTGTACATTTTCCATTCAGTACTTTTCATTTCCTGTTATGCCACTGTTTAGGCATCGTTTTTATTTCAGTTGTATTTCCTTTTCATGCATTGTACAAAAGAATGTTAATAAATAAAAGTTACTGTTTTTATTATATCTTATCTCTTGTGCATTTATTTTATATTGTTTAGATACGCTTAGCGTATGTACTTCTGAGTATATACGAAGCGGACCGGTCGCGTCCCCTTCGCCGTATACTGGGAAGCGGGGCGTGACAGATTTATGAATAAAAGACATATTTTATTTCATGCTTGCGCCTCTCTATATTTTGATGACTTGATTTAGCGTAAAGTAGTTTATATACTCATTTAGAAATTTGTAGTTTATGTACTCATTTCAGAGTTTATGGTTTATTCACTCATCTCGGAGTTTCTAGTTTATATACTCATTTCGGAGTTTATAGTTCATTCACTCGTTTCGGAGTCTTTAGTTTATGTACTCATTTCGGAGTTTGTAGTTTATTCACTCATCTCGGAGTCTCTAGTTTATTTACTCATTTCAGAGTGTTTTAAGTTTACCTCTCTTGGGTTTACAGGAAAACTTGTCCTAACATTATATGCAGATAACTCCCATTCTTTTTGACAGAGATCCATTAGGCTTGTGGTACTAGGGTTTAAGTCTATGGTACCGCCACGTTGGCTGATATATTTCTCGATATGTGGTCTTTAAGCCGTTGTTCGAGTAGCCCCGCGACTGTCGTGTCTCCGATCCCTTCGGGGGCTAGACAAGACTATTCACCATCGGAAGATGGACCGGGATGTTGGGACGTCGAGCCTGAATTCTGGTGGCAGATGCTATTTGGATTTATCGGTCCACCACTCCGAAGATACCAACTTGATTTATGGCACCATATATCGGAGATTTGGACGGACGCGGCCATTGCAGCATGCCATCATCAGATTCCCCTTCATTTTATGAGGGGTTTTTAATTGTGGGGACGCTCTTCCCTGCAGGCATAAGTCCCTGCAATTAATTACGTTACTGCATCGCGATAACCACTTTCTCCGGCTCCGGAAGTTCATTTCGTGTCGTGTGTTTTGTTTTGGTTTTGGTTGCCCGTGGAATGTATACGGAGAATAATTTATGTCGTCGCCCGTAGGGCATGAATTAGTCCAAATCCGTATATTTTTTGATTTGGGTTTGGGTTGATTTAAAGATCGTTAATCTGGTTTGAGATTAAGATCAGCTTAAACATATGAGTATTTGGGCTCGATTATTTTAGTTTAAGGACACCGCCGTCCATTATCGCCATGTTTGAGGCGAAATGTTAATTTAAGGACGTTTCGGTCCTTTATCGCCATTTTGGAGGCGAATATTAGTTTAAGGATATTTCAGTCCATTATCTATCTTGTGCGCACATGTATTTATTACGTGACAAAGAGAACAATGGTGATATGGAATGTGCCTAATTTGGGGCACGATCCGATTTATAGCGTGCGCGTCAGTTTAGAAGTGCATCAACGAAAGAAGTTGTTGGTCGTCGGGACCCGCCACCTCTCTGAAGACGTTAAGGAATTATAACGACATGTATCAGAGGTGTGAAGAGATGTACCCTTAAACCAAATCACTTATTTGAGGGAGAAGGGGTTGTTGTGGACTTAATAATTTTTGGTCATATTTGAGACCTTGAAAATCAAGAGCTTATGGGCTCGATTGATTTAAAAAAAACAAAGGGGTTTGACCTCAAGAAACTTAGTCAATTTTGGGTTGAGATTGAGTTTCCATAATTACCCAAAAGAGCTGAGCACCGGGACATACAGCGCTCACGTGTGAAACATGTGGGGTGCTGGATTAGTGCTAAGCACTAGAATCCTGTGGTATTCACATGTGAAACACGTGAGGCGCTCAGATGTGAGCGTTTTTTAGTGATTTTTGATTAATCATGGAGGGCTGAGCACTCTGCATGATACTCACGTGGGAAGCACGTGAATGCTGGGCTTTGGGCTTTATTTGTTCGCTTCCCTCTTTTTACAGAAGTGCTAAGCACTTGAATAGAGCTCATGTGCATTTCACGTGACTGCTTCCTTTTGGGATGGCTGCCTAATTGACAAATAAGTTTTCCTTTGCTCTTTAGGCGCCCACGTGAGAAACACGTGAGGCATCTTGGCTGTTCTATTTGTTTGTTTTTTTAAGCGCTTCTCGTGGGAAACACGTGAGTTATCAAAATAGCGCTAAGCACTAATCAAGTCACTAAGTTGTTCTTGTGTTTTTTTAGAGATATTGATCTCTGTTAATGACATTTTAGTCATTGATGATCATCGAGATTTCAGTTTTGAAGATCTTGGACCATCATTATCGTTTGTATTGAAGAACTGAGTTCTTTTTCACTTTTCTAAGAACCAATTTCTTTATGTAAGGTTAAACCCTAATTTTTTTGGAGGAATTAAATTCCTACATATTCCTGTTCTTTCTTTTTAACTTAGTTCGTTTTTCCTAAGTTTTGAATCTGCAGAAACAGAATCTCCCCGATGAGAATTAAATTCTCAACTTGTGGGGAGATTTGCTTCTGCAAATCTCAACCAGAGAAAAAACTGAGTTCTTATATGAAGGGTTAAACCCTTAGAGAGGCAAAGGGAAGATAATATGATCTCTGTGTTTCTTTACCTAGGGTTTCAACGAGGCAAGTTTTCTTTAAGAATTAAATTCTTTTCCTTTTTCAAGAGCTCACTGTATATATTTTTTTTGCAAAAGCTTGTGGAGAGTTCTGTGAATCTTTAGATTTAATCTTCTTGCTCATATTTATAGGAGAAGGGAAAAAATCAGTATATTAAGAAAATCTCTTATTGAGAAATCATGAAGATTAATTAGTGAATTTTATTCACCATTGGATTTTTAGTCCAACGCTCTCTGTTTAACAGAGAAGATTTCTTGTTTGTTCAATAAGATTAAGAAATATTTTACTATGAATATCTTGTTAATTTAATAAAATTAGGAAAATATTTTTCTAAGATAGAATTTTATTCTATCAGATGATCGGGGGTGATTTTATAATTACCGTTGGATCTTTGATACAAGGATCCTTTGTTTAACAGAGAAGATCTTTCTAGTTTGAAAAAGATCAAGGAAATATTTTCCGCATAGAATTTAATTCTATCAGGTGGTTTGATTGGTGATATTTTATCATAATTGGATTTTAAATCCAAAATTCTCTGTTAGAGAAGAATTTTTCCATATTAGAAAGATCAGGAAAAATATTTTCCAAATAGAATTTAATTCTATCATATAGAATTTAATTCTATCTTACCAAAGAGTGCAGCAGGAGAACTCACGTGTTTAACACATGACCCCTAGCATGGGTTTTTGCATGCTTTATTTTCAGCGCTCATATGCATATAAACTCTTACGTGTTTAACACGTGAGGCCTATTTGGCTTACCAATTATTTGATTGCAGAGCCTATATGCTTGTATATAAGCGCTCAAGTGTTTAACATGTGTAGCTCTTTTAGCCCATTTGTTTTTAACTGCAGTGTCTATATGTTTTTGCATATAGGTGCTCACATGTTTAACTTGTGAGACTTGAATAGTGGGGAATTTCCCCCGTTTCTTTCTTCTGTTTTTTTAATGAGGGAACAAATGCCCTCCGGCGTTGCTCTCATATGGCTTGCACGTGAGTGCAACGCTGTCTACCGTTACAACCGTTGGATTGCCTAGGGAAACGGGAAGCTGAACCGCTTCCCACCACGTCTTATGAAGGGATGTTTGGCCCTTTAGATGATCAACGTTTCTTCATCTTCTTCTTTAACCTTTTCTTGAGAATTTAATTCTCCTCTCATAGCTTAGCTCTCTGTCCATAGAACTTTCAGAGTTAAACTCTGCAAAACTCCTTTTTGGGTAAGGATCATGAACAACATTCATCTCTTAGGGAAAACCCCCTTTTTTCTTTGGATTTCAAATCCATCTACAGAGCTTTGCTCTTGCCTTGATCCGATCTCTTAGAGATCTAAAAGCACCTCCCTTTTTTTAATAAGACTCTGGGGTCTTGAGAATCGTTATTTCTTCTCTTAGGGTTTATCCTATCACTGATCTTTGAGAATCCTTGGAATTCAATTCCATTTTCTTTATTTCCTCACTATGGGTGTTTCTGGGATTTAATCCTATTAATAAAGGAATTTAAATCCATATTACAGATCTTAGCTCTGAAATACTCGAAGACTTTTAGGAATTTTATTCCCTGATGTTCTTGAGCATTTTTCTTTTTAGGGTTTTAGTACCCTTTTCGCAGATTTGAATCTGTTGTGCATTTTAACAGAACTCGTTTTTTGAGGATGTTAAGAGTTGATTAAACTCCACTGTTTATTTAATAAGAATCCTTTTGGATTCTCACAACGATTATCTCGTCTCATCATTGGTGAGCCGCCATTTGGATTTCGTGAGGCCTACCGGCTTTGTAGTTAGTGGTCCCACGAAACAAACTCACACTTTTCATTAGTGGGTTTTCTCTTTCTTTTTTTAGGTATAATGGCCTCACTTCCTTACTTCCCTTACACACGCTTGGAAGTTGCTATTTCACAGTCTCCATCAGATGAGAAAATTATGGCAATGATTAGGGAACAGATAGGGACAAAAAGAGCCTTCTTCTATGGGGAGTTTAGTACGATCATATTATCAGGGGCCGCCGTAGTTTTACATGCGAAGTTCCAACAGAACCCATCCACTCAATGTCATTAACGGAGCGTCCGCGTACTGCTTATGTGGTGGAAGCGGCTAATTGGACCCCCATGGCCGGCTTGAGCCGTCGACGATTGGGATACCAAATCAACCCATGCTGGCCATCGATATCTTAGGACGCCGAACATGTCAGGGTGAAGCTCGACCGTGAGCGCAGGTTTATAAGGTAGGCATTACCTTGCGTCATCCAGTAGGCTATCTTCCTTGGGCCCGATACATTCTCTCCTCCCAACGCTCACGGTTGCAGATTGTTGGGTTGTAACAACCAGTGTACGTGTCACTATTTTACGACCATGCTCCCCACGTCTGGTGGGTCAAGGCCTTCTTGAACCAGTGCAATCTTCTAACAAACACGTTTTTGCTAGGGGACCGCGAAGTCTCTATTTCGCTGGAGGAGTTCCGAGAAATTTCAAGGCTACTGATTAAGGGAGAGCATTACGGAGAATTATTGCCCCGTGACGAGTATATATTTACTACAGTGCCAGTTATACTTGAAGGTTTAACAACCGAGAACGATGTTCGGTATAAGCACCCAACTCTAATCAAGACCTTAGGCATTTTTGAGAGACTATTCGTAGCATCGGACGGACAAGGTGTCACTTTTGATGCTTTCATTACTTGCTTTCTTCGTGAAGATGTTCTATCCAAGAAAGCTCCGAAATTTGTGAAGGCTGAGGACCCTTTTGGATTCAGCTTGGAGAAACTGCCGGCCAAAGAAGAAGACCTGCCGCAGGTTTACATTCCAATTTCATCGGCTGTGACCTTTGATGCAATCGCTGCTCCTAGAATAGACGAAGAAACTTTCTTTATCGGCTTCATCAGTCTCTGGCTTAGCTGGTTTGCCATGCCGATGCATCATCGTTTTATGAGAGCCTTCGTCTTCTATCTTGCCCATCGCATAGCCGAAGGAGCACAATTGGCTATTGGTATTGCAGGACTATCACACCTATATCACGGCTTAAGTACTGCCGCCAACACTTCAAACCCGGGTGCGGACACCGTGAATTTCTCCCTCCACTACTTCACGGCATGGATTGAGATGCATGTGTTAGGCGCATTTGCTGCACATCGGCACCCTGCTTTCTATGAAGCATATACCTCCCCATGGGTTATGAGGCTGGTCGATACTTTCGCTCCTGATCCGACTTAGTTAGGGGCTCTATGGGTATTGCTTAATCCGTATTCGAATGAAGGCAGGATGGTTTTCAGTGACTGACAACAGTTGTTCGATTTGTCAAA
Source organism: Agapanthus africanus (assembly GCA_030015575.1). NCBI lineage: Eukaryota > Viridiplantae > Streptophyta > Magnoliopsida > Asparagales > Amaryllidaceae > Agapanthus > Agapanthus africanus. The sequence goes on along the minus strand of CM057338.1, from coordinate 105,069,824 downwards.
GAGTGGAGCTCCGGCTTTAAATCCCAAAGAGATCATGCATTTATATTCAATCCGGCCGGGGTACTTAGTGTTCCGCCTAAATGATACTGCTCTCTTCATGCGGTACAATCCGCATCGCTTCGCCCAGCAGTTAGGTTACAACCAGGGCGACCCCCTCGAAGCCTTTTTAGTTGAGTGTTCACACCATAATATTGCATTATTATATTCCTCATTCTTATTCTTTTTATAAATAAACAGGTACTTTTGACGCATGTCTGCTACATATTACAGGTTACAGGTTCTTGGACAGGAAACAGTGAAAAATTGTAAAGACGATGAAAATATGAACTTTTGACCAACAAATGGGAGGATCTTAGTCAAGCCTATATCGAAAGACAGTTCACAATTAACAAGGCAACTCAAGGTCCAAAAATACAAAGCAGAAGGTTAAAAATCCATTGCAAATGGTTCACTGAAGATCTGGAGCTAATGTAGAAGCCCAATTGGAGAAAGAACCAAATAACCAGAAGCCAAAGAAGACCCAAAACAAAACCCCAAAATTTCAGAACCTAAGCTCCTCAAAGGGCCGCGGAACCGCGGCCCAAGCCCTCCATTGCCGCGGTTCCGCGGCCGTATAAAGCCCGTACTCGGTGAAAATTTTACCATAATGCATTGGCGGCTCTGAAAAGATTTCCTGGGGGTATATTTGTAATTGTAGACATGCGGAGCAATTGTAAACCTAGGGTTTCATATTCTCTATAAATAGGAACCCAAAACATTGTATTTTCTTTATGCCTCCTTTTAATAAAAATTCAGAAATTCTTTATGGAGAGCATCGGTGCCTCTCTTCAATTCAGAAATTCAGATCTGACAACCCTGCATTGATGATTGGAGAAATGCATCTGTAAGTAGATTTAATTCCTTGCTCTAGTTTAGATTTCAATTCTTTGCCCTAGGTAGATTAAATTTCATGCCCTAGGAACTTGTTTAGGGTTTAGCTTTGGGGAAGGCTTTTGAGAGATGAGATCTCTAATCCCTGTCTTACCCATCAAATATTTACAATAGGACTCCATGCATACACACACACACCGCGCCCTACGGCATCCTACCCCTCGAGATAGTAGTGATACCGTAGTGTAAAAGCCCGGTTGCGCGCGTTTTCCATGGAGGTTAGGGTAAGGATCTCTAAAGGAAGGACAAGAACCTAGAGGAAGAAATATCTTCCCGAATGGATCTAATCCCCTGTATTGATAATTACCATAACTCCTCATAGATCTTCATTCGGGTATAGAAAGCGTTGAGATTTACCCTGCATTTCCAAACCATCCCTAAACCTAACCCTAGCAAGAATAGATCTAGATAATCGTAGATAGAACAATTTAGGTTTTTAGATTTAATAATCAATCCGAACACCCTTCGGAATTAACTCGTTAGCGCGACTAGGAGATTCACAAAATCCCTGTGGATCGACCCGTACTCACCGGCTAGCTTCATGCGACGCCGTTCTTGATTGCGGTTTAGAAATAGTTTTTGACACAATAAAATCAAATGGCGCCGTTGCCGGGGATGGCGTGTTATTTCCTTTTTGCAATTTCGGGTTAATCAAAATTAAAGCAATCATAAAAATCTGAAAAAATATAAAAAAATATAAAAATATATCATCTGTTATTTTTGGAAAGGGTACTTTGTTGTTTGAATATTGCAGGATTTGCACACATATTCAGATCTGGAAATCTACAGAAGGCGAATCAGAAAAGGATACATCAAAACAAAGAGGGATTGCAAGTACAGAATAGCAGAAATTTTTTGGAGCCCTGAAACCTCCATCCCACCGCTAAACCGCGGCATAAGCGCGCTCCCGCCGCCTTTCCGCGGCCCTCTTGCATCATCATCGCGAAATTTTTGCATGGTTTGTTTCCTATTTCTTCCCTCTGCAAATCCCCATATATCTTTTGTCAAATCTTCTGCAGGATTCCTTGCGCTTAAAAAATCTTCCCTTCCATATAACAATCTTGTGCAGGATTTTTGCGATTTGTTTAAATTAGAAATAGATTGCAAGTAAATTTTCTGTTGCATATTTTTTCTCGAAAATCTTTTTGCAACAAAATTTTTCCAAATAAAGATAAAATGAAAAATGAAAATTTTTATTAGAAAACTTACAAACCTTTGCCGCAAATAAATCCTTGCACCAACCAACCTTCTTTCTTTTTCCCTTCTTCTAACATGGGTACCCCACATAATAAATCACTTGCCGAACTTTGGTATCCCGAACCTAATTTTGTGTCCTACGTCAATTTGTTCGGTCAATTTAAAGACGATCCTTCCTTGCTAAAAAAATCTTTGAAAGATCAAATAGAGGTGTCTAGGAGAAACAGTTTGACTTTTCAACCCACTTTGTGTCAACCAAGTCAACCTTTACCACCTACATATGTTGATACCACTTCTTCAAGTCCTTCTGTCACTCCTAAGCCGATGTCCATTGCTGAGCATATTGCTCAATCTCGCAGCCGATCTTTCACCCCTCTCCACTCATCTAGTTTTAGGGATCCACACGATTATTCACCTTGTTATCCATATGTTGACCCTACCCTTGTCCAATCACCCACTTCCTACCAGTCCTACCCGACCTTCCCACCCTCACTAGACACTGTTTCCACACAGCCATTAGGGAGTTTTGCATATCCACATGATTTCGAATCTTTTACCGAAACCCCCTTACCACCCAAGTCTAGTTTGGAAGAGTCGTTGGAGGCTTATATTGCAGCAACAAATAAAATGACTAGGAATATGGAAGCGTCCGTGGCCGCCCTTATGCAACCTAGTGAAACGGTAGCTAGTTTTCCGCTAACTTCAAATTTTTCAATGTATAAGGAGGCGGTTGGACAGAGTGAGAATAAGAGAGGATTTCCAAATCAAACCTACCCTTACCTAATTGAAGCCCACAACTCCAGTTTTCTATCGAATGTCCTAAATGATTCACAAGTTCAAAATAAAAATGAGTTGTGTGATTTTATAGTGCTTGATTTGCCAAATTGTGAAGAACCCCTTTCGAGTGAAACCGCACCTAATCCTTTCGATCTTTACACCTCCCATCTAGAACCTAAATCGATAGATATCCATGCTTTTGATGAGGTGTCTAAAGAAATTGATTTTCACTTGATTGAGGGTATAGACGCCGGGAATATTTCGGATGATGAACCTGTCGATTTAATTGAGATTTTATGTTCAAATCATCATCCCGAGTTATTAATTGTTTCTCCCGAATCTCATATGCATCTTGACTTTGATGATAATGGCATGGATGAGTTGAATCTTGAGGAGAATTATAAGGATAGTATTGAGGAGAGTTTTGAGGATCATATTGAGGTTGAACTATTTTTGTTTGATATGTATGATTTTCCAATTCAGCATCCTGAACCTTTGACTGTTATATCACCCTCCCTCCTTTCCATCGTTCCGACCACGCTTGAAGACTGTGAGCTTGAAAAATTTTCCTTTGAATCTGACACAGTTCTCACGGACGATAACACCTACGAGTGTTTCACTTTTTCGGACGATGTTGATGACTCACCGCCCGAGTTTGAGTCCTTTACATTTTTAGATGAGTTAGTTGAACCATCAGACTCGGGTGCTTACAGTAGTTTCGAACCATTAATGGAATCTTTCAAGTTCGAGACAGTTTACTACGGTGAGAATGATACTATCCCTAGTTCACTTCCTTTCGTCTTTCCTATTGTTCCGACCGTACAAGAGACCGTTACACTTTCATCTCCAATACCAAGTTCGGCGTACCCATGTTTTCTTGCGAATCTTGAGGGATTTGACCCCATTGCACGACGAGTTGATAGATTAGCACAATCAGTTTTCACACTTCGGTCATCACATATTGCGCTAATTTATTCACTCGATTTACACCCTCAAGATCGCGCGACCCTTCTTTCTTCTTTCTGCCATTCTTCTCCCCCACCGAGACCATATTCTCTTCTTCCCATTCGGTCTCGTGTGTTTCTCATCTCTTTTCTTTCTACTCCATTCTTTCACCAACTAGACCATTACCACGATAAGATTTTTGAATGGTTGGTGTTAACCTTTGGCTTGTGTAAGGCCAAGCTTAAGTTTGGGGGGAATCTTGTTGTATATTTGTATATATATTTTTGTTTTCTTTTTCTATAAAAAAATAAAAAAAAATTCAGAAAATAAAAAAATAAAAAAACTATAAACAAATAAACAGGGGAGTGCCGGCATTTTTTGACCCTCTTGGTTTAGCATGACAGTGAGGACACTGTCAAGTTCAAGTTTGGGGGTATGCTCGGTACGTCTTCTTCCTTCGCATTCATTTGTACATATTTTTGCATTTGCATACTTATTTTATAACCCATAAAAATTGAAAAAATTCAAAAATTATAAAAATTATTGTATTCAATTTTGGCTAATTGACTAAAGTTTGACAGATAGGTTAACTAGCTAGGAACAACTAGATCTTAGACTTAGTGAATTTAAAACCCTAAAAATAATCTTTCTTAAAATTTAACGGTAGAGAGTATATGTCTTTGTAGTTTATTTAGAAATAAGCAAATTTTGGGTTCACTTTTTGGGCTAAGTTGAAACAAGGGAAGAGTATTGATGTTCTTATTACAGTATAAGTTTGAAAAATAGTTCCTAACTTAAGTCTAGATTCTGAAAACGTATACCCTACAATTTGCACAATCACGCACCTTTAAACTTGGATTAGTAGAGGAGACCTTGAAATGCTCTTGCCTAAAGTCCTTAGTACGAAGGAAAAAAAATGTGAATAAAGAAAAAAAAATGAACACTGGTTTTTGTGATTACTTAAGGCTGCAAAGAATAGAAAAATATTTAGCGAGGGTGCTTCATCACCTAGTGCCTTAGACCAACTGGTTTGGGAGTCACTGCTAAAGCCTTGGGTGTTGCAAAACTAGGAATTACGCTTAAATGTGCAAACACATCTTATAATCGGTTGTTGGTACCTCAAGAAGTATTAACGGTCGCATGAAGGATGTGTAAGCAAATTTCAATTAAAAATTCACCTACTAATAAGTACTTTGGACAACGGACAAGGGTATGATTGCTTGATTTGAATTTCCAAGTGTAGGGATGATTTATACACACACGTGGGGATATGTGATTGGGATTTAGATAAGAGAAAGGAGTGAAGAATAGAACTTGTATCTTTAGTAAAGGTTGATAGAAATTCCTAAGTGGAGATGGAACCCTAGAAGAAAGACTTAAGAGATACCGAAAGCTAAGTAGGTCTACATAACATATATAATCTTAAGTTAAATAATGAGGAAGTGTGAAGAATATGGGTGGATAATTTACAAGTCAACGATAATAGAATTCCTTGTTAGAAAACCTAATTTGAGAACAAAAGTCAATGGGCCGAATTGATAGGATTTTGTGGGTAGTATCCGCTGAAAACCCTCAGGAGACAACACTCCTCCTACTAGGGATACCTAGAGGTTTAACGGCTTGTTGCACTTGCTCAGTGCAATCGCGTTTCCCTGCGAAAGTGTGGTTAGGATTTTAGTGAATAAAAATAAGTTTGCTCGAGGACGGGCAAAAGATAAGTTTGGGGGTATTTGTTCACACCATAATATTGCATTATTATATTTCCCATTCTTATTCTTTTTATAAATAAACAGGTACTTTTGACGCATGTTTGCTACATGTTACAGGTTATAGGTTCTTGGACAGGAAACAGTGAAAACGATGTAAAGACGATGAAAATATGGACTTTTGACCAACAAATGGGAGGATCTTAGTCAAGCCTACATCGAAAGACAGTTCACAATTAACAAGGCAACTCAAGGTCCAAAAATACAAAGCGGACGGTTAAAAATCCATTGCAAATGGTTCACTGAAGATCTGGAGCTAATGTAGAAGCCCAATTGGAGAAAGAACCAAATAACCAGAAGCCCAAGAAGACCCAAAACAAAACCCCAAAATTTCATAGCCTAAGCTCCTCAAAGGGCCGCGGAACCGCGGCCCAAGCCCTCCATTGCCGCGGTTCCGCGGCCGTATAAAGCCCGTACTCGGTGAAAATTTTACCATAATGCATTGGCGGCTTTGAAAAGATTTCCTGGGGGTATATTTGTAATTGTAGACATGCGGAGCAATTGTAAACCTAGGGTTTCCTATTCTCTATAAATAGGAACCCAAAACATTGTATTTTCTTTATGCCTCCTTTTAATAAAAATTCAGAAATTCTTTATGGAGAGCATCGGTGTCTCTCTTCAATTCAGAAATTCAGATCTGACAACCCTGCATTGATGATTGGAGAAATGCATCTGTAAGTAGATTTAATTCCTTGCTCTAGTTTAGATTTCAATTCTTTGCCCTAGGTAAATTAAATTTCATGCCCTAGGAACTTGTTTAGGGTTTAGCTTTGGGGAAGGCTTTTGAGAGATGAGATATCTCATCCCTTTCTTACCCATCAAATATTTACAATAGGACTCCATGCATACACGCACACACCGCGCCCTACGGCATCCTACCTCTCGAGGTAGCGGTGACACCGTAGTGTAAAAGCCCGGTTGCACGCATTTTCCATGGAGGTTAGGGTAAGGATCTCTAAAGGAAGGACAAGAACCTAGAGGAAGGAATATCTTCCCGAATGGATCTAATCCTCTTTATTGATAATTACCATAACTCCTCATAGATCTTCATTCGGGTATAGAAAGCATTGAGATTTACCCTGCATTTCCAAACCATCCCTAAACCTAACCCTAGCAAGAATAGATCTAGATAATCGTAGATAGAACAATTTAGGTTTTTAGATTTAATAATCAATCTGAACACCCTTCGGAATTAACTCGTTAGCGCGACTAGGAGATTCACAAAATCCCTGTGGACCGACCCGTACTCACCGGCTAGCTTCATGCGACGCCGTTCTTGATTGCGGTTTAGAAATAGTTTTTGACAAAAAATCATTGAGCCCACTCTCTCACTGTAGGTCACTCACGACGATATCCACCACTTCATGCGGTTGGGTACTGGTTCCTTCTTCATGATTCCCGAGTCTGACTATCTTCCGAGGCCCATGGGACCCTTCAAGGGTCGGTATCGCCACCGGGTTAGTTCCATCATTGTAGAGGAAAGAAGGGTTCTCTTTGAATGTAAAGCCCCTGCTTCCGCTCAAACCGTCAGTGCCGCATTGCGTCCACGGTTGGTTGTTCGCCCTCCTCTGAGGGAGAGTGGTTCAATGCTCATCCCTAAAGCCGCTCAAGCAGATCAATCCCCTGTACTGCTGGTATGCCGGTACGTACTAGAGCCGAGGCAGAGGCTCTTGATAAAGTGCCCGCCGTGGCGTCACCAAAGGAGGATACCGAAAGCGAGGTTGGGCAGCGTCGCGCAAAAGCGCCGAAAGGGAGTGTTTAGTTGATAAAACTGCACATTTAATATGACATTTTTCCTACTATTTCTAGATTAGAAAAGGTGTTTATTATAATATATGATACATGTGAGGGCTTATCTGTAAAAATACTATTTTCATGTGTTTATATATTATAATTAACATTTGGTAGGAAAATGTATGCATTAATACTATTGACCAAATCTTAATGGTGAAATTAATATCTCAATATAACAAACTCTACTAAATATTATTTGTTGAGTTATTGTGCAGAATTTGCAGGGCTAAAATAAAAGGAATCAAAGTTGTTAAAGCAAACCTGCCTAATTAAAAAAGCAAACTAAGAAATCAAGTCTGGCAGTAACTACGAGAAGATTTTCAGTTTCCTGAGATTCAAAAGATCACCAAATGTCATATGGATGAAGTCCCAGAAAAATCATCAAATGATCCTCCTACTTGGCCGCGGATCCGCGGCCAAACCTACCTATTGGCCGCGGATCCGCCGCGTGCCAGATGTATTGGGAGCTAGAATTTTTCTGTTTGGATCATAACTACTCTCTTCCAAATTTGGAAGCTAGGGTTCTGGCTTTGGGACTATAAATAAAGACCGAGAGCTTCTTGGAAAAATCATCAAGTCGACGCAATCACGAAGTCCAAGACGGCTCACGCATCCAGGCTGATCATCAACGGTTCATCTACCTCCTTAGAAGAAATCGAGAAGCAAACTAGTATTTGTAATCATTTTCTAAGGAAACAAAGTGTAAATGAGTTTTGTTGATTAATAAAGGTAGTTCTTTTTCTTATTCTATTTTTTTATAGTTTCATTATGAATTCTCTCTCCATCTCTTCTTCTCCCAACATGCGCGAGTAATTCTCCGCTTGTTAGGATTCGTAGGATTAGGGTAGGTTAATGGCTGATGAAAATCCTTAAACTCTTTTTACGTCCTATAAAGTTTATAAACTTTATCAAAAGAATCATTAACATCCTAATCGGGCGCACTACCAATTCATTGTTAGTCTCGACCGCGATTAGAGATTAGATTAATGATTGTTTTGGTAAAGGCTAGATATGAACGGAGTTCCGTGTCGAGATAGGGGTTAAGAGTGGGATTCCTTTTCCCTCCAGAAACCCTAATCTACATGCATCACTGTCGTTCTAGTTCTAAATCTATTAAAGGATAGAAAGAGTAATCTTTAATTAATCATCCATAACTACTAAATCCTAATGAACTCTACAAACCCCCTTCTTATATAAACTTACCTCCGTGGTTAATCTAGATCTATATTTTGCATCAATGTTTAACGTAGATCTAGATCCTACAACCATTCTACAATATTCTTTATTCTTCCTCCTTTCTTTCTCAACACGCCTAAAGTAAGATTAAAAGATTCCACGTTTCCCAGAGGACGACCCGTACTCATCTCGGTCTAGCTACACGCGACACCGTTATTGATTGCGGTTAACTACATACACTTTTATACATCAATCAAATGGCGCCGTTGCCGGGGATATGTGCGTAATTTTTTCTTACTATTTGTGTTGAATTCTTATACGATCTATATCATAAATAAAACAAAACTGCAAATTATATATTTAACGATTGTCGTGTGAATTTTGCGAGGGGATCTGGAGTCACAGAATTGAGGAAACAGAAATTCAGAGACATTCATCAAGATCCAGAGGAGTGCAGGAGGCCACAGAGGAAAATTTCGTCACCTGATCCATCTTTCTTGCGGCGGATCCGCGGCAGAAGGAGTGTATTAGCGGCGGAAGCGCGGCCAAGTTAAGGATCTAGGGTTCCACACTTCTCTGGTAAGATTCTAACCTCTTTCTCTCTCCTCTGAAATCCAATAAAATCTCTTTTCTGCAGGATTCTTTGCAAAATATCGCCGCTCAAAAATCTTTTTGCAAAGTTTTGTGATTGGTTTTGTTTTGCATATTTTAATACGGACTTTAAGGAGAAAAGACCAAATCCAGATTAGGTAGGGATTTCATCACCCTTCCTAAGCCCCACAAATCACAAACCGAGCATCTGCATCAATCCTACATTAATTTAAAAAATATCTAGACCAGACTCTAAGGACTGTCGCGCTCAATAAGGACAGAGGAAGGTCGTGGGTAATCTATTGCTTATCCGCATTACTTTTGTGGTGTCTAGGCAAGTGTGTCTAAGGCAAGTGGTTACTTAATTAGGACCACTACTTACGTAGTGGACAACCTCCCACTTACATGGCACTTATCTGGCTACAAGAGTAGTAAAGAGGTGGTAGAGAATTGATCCTACGGCTTGTCCTTTGGAAGTCTAGGAGCGGTCTAGAGACTGGACCGAGGCAACCATAGTTCTAGGGTTGTTTGTGCATTTTTGTGTGATTTGTCTAAATCCGTCATTTTTCAAAACAAACCAATTATTTTCTCCCCTTTTTATCCTTTTCCCCCTCTTCTCTTCTTATAATGGGTGACCCAAACAGACGATCTCTTGCCGAGCTTTGCTGTCCACAACCAGATATCTCTTGTTTTCGTAATCCCCTCGGTATACCATCCGACTCTCCCATGTCCTTAAGAGATCGGATAGAACAAGCGGGTAGAAACAGTTGGCGACCTCAATCCATGTCCTATCAACAGTATCCTAATTCCACACATGTTTCTGTTGATACTCCGAGTGAGGATGCCCATAGATGCATATCCATTGCTGAGCATATAGCTAGGGCTAGAGGCCAAAGTTTCAACCCGAACCAATATCAACCATCACCACCACTGTCCAAAGAAGAGTTTGATAGGCGGTTTGTAGCATATAAGATGTCTATTGAAAATAGCCAACCAACCAACCCATATCAATATTCTTCTTATCATAATATTGATCCTACTCCTACCCAATTTTCGCAACCATTCTATTCCTATCAATCCAATTCGACTTTTCCACCTTCTCTAGACAGTTCTTCTAATCAGTCATTTGGGAGTTTTAATCGTCCACAAGAATTTCAATCTTATCCTGAAACCCCTTATCGACCCAAGTCTAGTCTTGAGCAGACATTAGAAAAAAATTTGGAAATGTCGAACCAAATGACAGAGTGGATGCAAGCAAATAATTTCAAACCAGCCCAAAATTTTTCAGTATATGATTCGGGCATAGGACAAAATAAGAATTTGGGTAGTGAGACAGAACTGTACACCCTTCCTAATCAAACCTCCCCATTCCAAACTGAAATCCATAACTCCAGTTTCATAGATTCATCAAGTACACCAAATAGAATGTCTGATAAGTTGTGTGACTTTGTAGTGTTTGATTTACCCGATTGTGAAGGGTCCATTTCAAGTGAAACCATACCCATCCCTTATGATCTCTACACCTACACTCTTGAACCAAAACTGATTGAAAACCATACTTTTGATGAGGTGTTTGAGAATTTTAACCTTCACTTGAATGAGGTGATTGACGTTGGGGATATATTGATTGATGAACCCAAAATTTTGGATGATTTTGTCCCACCAATTCATCAGATCTTTTCACTTCCTTGTGGTCATCATCTTGAGCCTTTAATTCTTCCCGAACCCCAAATACGTCTTGAAGTTGATGATAATGGTATACCCGAAGATCAGTCCGAAATACAGCCTCCATCTTCCACATCTAGTTCAGAAACACTTGACACACCAATTTTTTTACCCATTTCATCTTCTACTTTCTCCGGTTCTTCTTCTGTTCCTATAGTTTCAGTGAGTTTTGATGAATCACAATCCGTTAATTCAAGTTCAATAATACCAGAAATTCAACTTGATTTGGATATTTTTGAAAATAAGGTAGATGAGTTTTTCGAGTCCTCTGCCTCAATGATTTTTTATGAATCAAGTAGGATAAATTCTGGCACAAAACTCTTTGACAGCAAAATGTTCGATCACACCATTGATAAAAGTTTTGAAAAACTTTTTGCTGACGAACTTGAAATTTTAAACAATACGGATTTTGTGATTGATCAATCTCCACCTATAGAGGTTGAACCATCACCATTCCTTCTTCCTAATCATTCACATTCATCCTCATTCTTTCTTTTCTCTAATTTAAAATTCAAACCCTTTCCAGACCACCTCTTATCCCTTCCCCATTTTTTCTTGACTCGATACAACACATTCTTCCACCGACCTATACGCTATACTGATAAAATCTTTGAATGGTTGGTGTTAACTTTTGGTCTTTGTAAAGTCTTACTTTGACCAAATGACTCACCCCCTCTTAAAATGCTTCATATTGTCTAACTCATGTTTGAGGGGGGTATAATTTTGGCTATTGAACATAACTTTTGTCCTCAAATTTGTGAGCCAAAAATAAGTTTGGGGGAGGATTTCACTTTCATTATTTCTTGTCCCCTTTTTTTTCCTCCCAAGTCTACAGGTTTTCTGAGATTTAAAAGAGACAGCAGTGAGGACATTGCTGCAAACAGGTTTGGGGAGGTTTGTGCTTATTCACGCATTATTTTGCATTATATTATATATAAGCACAAAACAAAATATAATTAAAAAAAAACTTTGTACATAAATAAGATAATAAAAGATTAGATAGTGAAAATTTACATCCAAAAAATTGGAAAAATTTAAGAAAACCAAGAAAATTAGAAATTTTCTTAAAACGAACTAGTAATAAGTAGTTATGAGCCGTTGTCCCAAGGGTTAGTAAGATGAAGGAAGTCACTAATCTGAGGATAAAAATAAGTCTGAAAAATAGTTCCTATTCTGGAAGCCAAACATTTGAATGTTGATACCCTACTATACGCACTTACACACGTCTTGAAACTCGGGATAGTAGAGGATGCCTTGAAATGCTCTTGTCTAAAAGCCAAAATATGAAGGAAATAATAAATGAAGAAAATATAAAAATGGTGAAGAAAAATGAACACTGGTTTTGTTATCGCCAAGGCAACAATAAAAAAAATATAGCGAGGGTGCTTCATTACCTAGTGCCTTAGACCAACTGGTTTGGGAGTCACTGCTAAGCCTTAGGTGGTGCAAGACGAGGAAAATACTATCACCTAATCAGCAAGCACATGAGTAATCGTTCGGTTAGTACCTCAAAGAAGTACTAACGGTCGCATGAAAATTGTGTGAGCAAATTCAACTAAATATTCATCGATAAAAAAAAGTACTGAGGCAGATGGACAAGAGTATGATAGCTTGAATTAAATTCTCCGAGTGTAGGAATGTTCTTTACACACACGTAGGGTTATATGATCGATATTTGGAAGAAAGGTAGGAATGAAGAATAAAGACGATGTTTTATTAAGGGATGATGCGATTTCTAACATCTTTTCATGACTATTAAGATAGGGCTCATGACAACCGAAAAGCTAGTATAGTTGGAAACTCTAATTTTCAAAGTCTTTCTTTTATAATTCTTATTTTTATATGTAACATTCACGGTCTTCCTTTTATTATTGGATTTTGTGGGTGTAATCCGCTGAAAACCCTCAGGAGACAACACTCCTCCTACTAGGGACACCTAGAGGTTTAACGGCTTGTTGCACATGCTCAGTGCAATCGTGTTGCCTACGAAAGTGTGCTTAGTTTTCTCCTTTCTTTTTCTCCTCCTCTTGAATAAATTAGTTATACTTGAAGGTTTAACAACCGAGAACGCTGTTCGATATAAGCACCCGAGTCTAATCAAGACCTTGGGCATTTTTGAGAGACTATTCGTAGCATCGGACAGACAAGGTGTCACTTTTGACGCTTTCATTACTTGCTTTCTTCGTGAAGATGTTCTATCCAAGAAAGCTCCGAAATTTGTGAAGGCTGAGGACCCTTTCGGATTCAGCTTGGAGAAACTGCTGGCCAAAAAAGAAGACCTGCCGCAGTTTTACATTCCAATTTCATCGGCCGTGACCTTTGATGCAATCACTGCTCCTAGAATAGACGAAGAAACTTTCTTTATCAGCTTCATCAGTCTCTAGCTTAGCTGGTTTGCCATGCCAATGTATCGTCGTTTTATGAGAGCCTCCGTCTTCTATCTTTCCCATCGCATAGCCGAAGGAGCGCGATTGGCTGTTGGTATTGCAGGACTATCACACCTATATCACGGCTTAAGTACTGCCGCCAACACTTCAAACCCGGGTGCGGACACCGTGAATTTCTCCCTCCACTACTTCACGTCATGGATTGAGATGCATGTGTTAGGCGCATTTGCTGCACATCGGCACCCTGCTTTCTATGAAGCATATACCTCCCCATGGGTCATGAGGCTGGTCGATACTTCCGCTCCTGATCCGACTTAGTTAGGGGCTCTATGGGTATTACTTAATCCGTATTCGAATGAAGGCGGGATGGTTTTCAGCGACCGACAACAGTTGTTCAATTTGTCAAAGAGTAGAGCTCCGGCTTTAAATCCCAAAGAGATCATGCATTTATATTCAATCCGGCCGGGGTACTTAGTGTTCTGCCTAAATGATACTGCTCTGTTCATGCGGTACAATCCGCATCGCTTCGCCCAGCAGTTAGGTTACAACCAGGGCGACCCCCTCGAAGCCTTTTTAGTTGAGCCCACTCTCTCGCTGTAGGTCACTCACGACAATATCCACCACTTCATGCGATTGGGTACTGGTTCCTTCTTCATGATTCCCGAGTCTGACTATCTTCCGAGGTCCATGAGACCCTTCAAGGGCCGGTATCGCCACCGGGTTAGTTCCATCATTGTAGAGGAAAGAAGGGTTCTCTTTGAATGTAAAGCCCCTGCTTCCGCTCAAGCCGTCAGTGCCGCATTGCAGCCACGGTTGGTTGTTCGCCCTCCTCTGAGGGAGAGTGGTTCAATGCTCATCCCTAAAGCCGCTCAAGCAGATCAATCCCCTGTACTGCTGGTATGCCGGTACGTACTAGAGCCGAGGCAGAGGCTCTTGATAAAGTGCCCGCCGTGGCGTCACTAAAGGCGGATACCGAAAGCAAGGTTGGGCAGCGTCGTGCAAAAGCGCCAAAGGGGAGGAAGCGTCCTTCTTCTAGTGCTTGCTCGGGCCCTAAAAAGAGGAAGAAATCAGTCGCCGGTTTACTTGATGCATTGCTTGAGTCCGAGCCTCTTATTCAGGATGAACATATGCCTCTTATTCAGAAGGAGCCGATATCTGCGCATGAACCGGACAACGATCTTCTCTTTCCTGGTTTATCCACCGAGGAGGCCGCTCAGTTGGCCAAGGCTTTAAAGTGTTCACATGATGAAGTTGAAAACGTGTGCCCCAGGAAAGGATGCCTTCATGCTGTTGAGTTTCATGATGTCGATCCGGCTCCAGCCATGTTACCGATAACTCCTTTGACGCTGGAAGAGGAACGGGCCCTCAAACAGATGGTATCGGACGCCTCTGAAGATGAGGCTGCTCTGAAAGCGAGTAGGTATTCATTTTCGATTGAAGCCCGACGAGCACATCTGAACAGAAAAATGCAGCGGCTCGAGAAAACCATCGTTCAGGCTTCCTGGCATATCGGTATGTATATTTTTACGTCTCTTTTGGTAAATAATTACTTTCACTTCATATTATCTTTACAAAAAATTTGTAGGGCCTTCTACCGTGGGCGTAGTCTTGAGCCCAGATCGCGTCATGGAGCCTCCGGTGACGGCTTTTTATTCCTCCGGCGGAGATTGCTAAATCGGTCGAAAATTCTATGAATATCTCTAGTGACGCACCAGAGGGTGTAGAGGAGATTACCGAAGCTGCCATCCCCGTCTTGGAGTCTCCGGTAACGGCTTTTATTCTTCCAGCGGAGACTGCTACACCGGCTGCGGCTTTTGTGAATATTTCTAATGACACACCGGAAGATGTAGAGGAGATTATTGAAGCTTCCATCCCTCCAGTTCATAGCGGACGAAGCATTGAAGGTAAATTTATAGACATCTAAATTTTGTTTAACGACCATTCCGTATATTTGAACCCCCTTTTTTTTCAGAATTGCGCGTCTTCCATTGTAGATCTTTCTCCGGAGAAAACCTTCAGGCGTTTACTTGACATGGCATCCCCGCAAGCGATACCTCTACAGAGCATATTCCTTTCCTCTGGTCAAGGTTGGTAATCCTTTACCTTTCCGTTTTATATTTTCATAATGATGGTGATGTGCCCCTTTTATTTTAAACTACATTCTTAGAGGCTGGCGACAAAGTTGAAGTTCTTAATGGGCATGGGAATCCCTCAAATCCATCTTTTATGGCCGTGGGTAAGTGAGGCTTTAGCATTGGCATTCTTTTACTTATTCTACGTTTGGAAAAGCGACTAACCACACATATATTTTCACAGTTTTACCCAACCTGACTCCATTATAGTCCCGGATTTCCATGCCGCCAGGCCCTTACGCCCGACGCGTGTCTGAGAGGATAGCAAAACAGAGTATTCATTCCCTGACGACTCTTATAGAAGATCTTCGCGTTGGCACTTCCGTCACGGCCGAAGAATTCGCTGTTGAATCCAATGCTTCTTTGTCTGTTATTGCCACCTACCATGACGAGACGCTGGTGCGTATTTCGGTCGAGTATTGCTGTCAATTGGAGGCCTCTCGACACGGGGTTGAATGCATACGCTGTCCCTCTGATATCCTGTCCGTAAAGGCCAACTTGCGTGGATGTGTAACGACCCTAATATTACTATACCTTGGCGTTTTCTTTCTTTAGTAAAATATTGTGTTTATTTATTCTTAGTATTTTTCCATATATTTTGTTTTCTATTAAATATATTATTTTATTATTCCTTCTATTTTTCCCAAACTCATTTCTTTAAACTAAATCTTAACCTATTTCAAATTAAACGCAAGACCTGACCCAGCCCATAACCCAAATCAAATCTCATTTTCATTTTCATTTATAAAACTATGAGCCCAAAAGCCCACTTTCTTTTTAAGCAACAGCATATATTTAATTCTTATTAAATATGTGTATGAATAATCTTATAGCTCATTGATTAATTCCTTGCATTGTTATTCCATAGGTCACATGTTCAAATCCTCATTGTTGCAATTATTTTTTTTATCAATTTTTATCCTTTTCATAACCTACAAATGAGATCTTTCATTTCATCTTCTTTTTAACTCTCAAAATAATAAGAATGGTTATGAGCTATAATTTATTAGAATTATGGTGTTCATAAACTTTTTTTATATGTCACTCTTCTTTCTTTTCTTCATCTCACATTTCTATTATTTCCTATATCTCTCTTCATCTCTTCTTCATCCCATCTTAGACATTTTCTTTTGATCAATTCTAAAAATAAAATAAATTCTCTTTTCCCTTGAGCTTGGAGAAGCACTGGTTCCATCAAGTTTCAAAGACCCGGTTGAAGATTTTATTTAAAAGGTGAGCCAGTTGTTATACCGACTCACACAACATGTAAGTCCCTTCTCTCACCCTCCCTCCATCTCTTTGTTCTCCTCTTGTCTTACCTCGTGAACCCCCTATTATTTTCATATCGTAATCCGTAAGAGAAGATAAATATAAATATAAACATATAAATATATATATGGTTGTATATGGTTTAATAATATCGTGTTGCCTCTTGTTCAAATTAAAGTGTTTTCAATTCTTTGTTCATGATTATGAGTATTTATTACGAGTTGTGAGAACATAAATTTCATGCCACAATATATCTATAATGTCTCATGAAATTAGTTTTCTTATTAAAAGAAAAATAGAAGCTTGCATAAAAATACTAGTTAATCTTTTTACCGATTTTAGTATACACATCAATACCTTTACCTTTAAAATAATTTTTAGAAATTAATTTTACTTCTGAAATATTCAAAAAATTTATCTTTGACTGAATATATTTTTTTGTACATGCTATAAAAATTTTAGATCGAACCGCATAACGGTTTAGGAATTACATCAATTTTATTCACTGTTCGTAAAACAGAAAACTGCAGTCATCGGTCAACTTCTAGGACACATAACTTGATATACCGATTTCCAAATTGAGCAAACTCAGATATTTTGGATATCTACATTGAATAATATAGATTTTCTTAATTTTAAATTTTTACTAAAAACCGATGTAAAATATAGAAAACTGCGTTACAATATTAAGCGACGAATCTGGACAGAATCTGTCCTGATTCACACACTGTTTTTAAATTGGACATAACTCAAACACCCGATGTCCGTTTGTGACAAAATTTTGATGTGTAGATACATAATTGATAGATATATAATTTTATGTATATTATATTACTTATAATTGCATGAAAAAACTTGATATAGGCTTTGCAATATAATATATAGTTGATGTCCAGAAATCTGAATTTCTGTTTTAAACGTTGATATTAAAACGATCATAACTAGAGCTTCAGAAATCCAATTAGCGCGAATCTTAGTGTTTTGGATAAGTACATCGAAAGACCTAAAATTTTATGATAATTTTTGTAATCTGAAACTCAATAAAAATTAACTCAAACTGCGTTTTAAAAATGTGTGACGGTACTGAACAGATTCTGATCTGTTTTGCGCGACGATACGAAAACATGTATATCTCCCAAACCGGTAGTCGTATTTAGGCAAGACTAGAACTCATGTGTGCATAACACTTAAGGCTATGTTTTTGTTTATATTCTGATTTCAAACTACTTTATTAACTAATCGTACATATCACATATTTAAAACATTGTTTTGGACGTTATTTGTATACTTATCTCATATCATGTTCTATGATTGCTTATTTATTTTTATTTATATGATTTGTGATTAAATCATTATAAGTTAGAATTGACTTGATCTTGACATAACTCAATCATGAATACTAGAACCCAGTATGTACACTTGAACTAACTTAACTCGAACCATGAATACAATTGGCAGGACTTGCACTTGATATGACTACATGAACTTAATCTTGAAAACTTGATATCATACATCACCTTTTGTATTCATGGATTCGATCAAGACTCATAACATTAATCATAAACTAATAAACACGGGGTGTTGGGGTAGTTTGAGTATGAATCCAACGGAATCTCATGAGTCCCATTAATACAAATCATGTTGCTGTGGTACCGGGCTAAAATGGTATAAATCGTGTTGTTGTGGTACCGGGCTGAAACGGTACAAATCACGAATTCATGAATGAGGGTCTGTGTTTCCAAGCCCCTGTATGATAGCCTGTTGGGTTTGAAATACTTCACTAACAATTGAAGTCCCGATATTTTGGGCCCATGATTCCTTACCCCTAGACGATAGCCTTGGGTTCAAGAATAATCTTGAGATTGGTTGACATTCACACTTGAACTCACGTTAGTTAATTTTACCCTTTTAGAAATCTTTTAGGATACTTACATTCACTTCATGTTCACTATACCTACATTCCACGGTCATGCTATAATTGTATACTATGCTCATATTACATTGTCATGTGTTGGGAAACCACCCGCGCGCGCAAACGCGTATATTATGGAAACGGATATGAAATGAAGGAAGCGGATTGCACACGGAAGATCGTACTAGTTTTAAAATTTATAACCGCAAGTGCACGGTGCATTGTAGCGAGCCGGCAAGAACAGGTCTATCCGCAGGGAATTGTGTATTGGGTATCGTGATTTAAGGTTCAACAAATTAACGAATTGGGGGTTTGTCACAAAAAATACAAAAAGAATACGAAAACAAGAAACAAGGAAAACAAGTTTAAGAAAAGAATTGTTGTGGTTTTGGCTTGGAAGATCGAATCGTGACGTTTACCTCTACACTCCCTTGATCATGAGTTGTCCGGCCTTACCTTAATCCCGGCATGAAGCACGACTTGTCAACGCGGTTACGGAGCACAAACCGTCAAATTCCGATATTCGCCACAAAGCACGAAATGAGTCCGTTTTGATCACTTACCGTTTGTATGTCTGAGCTTGGGGTATCAACACTAAACATAAGGGTTAGCAAGCATACTACAACAACAAAAACACAAAGTAGTTAGTGAGAGCAAATAGTTTTAGTGTTGAGTTTGCTAAGGGTTTGTGATGGTATATAGTATATGAAACAAAAAGTTTATCAAGCACCTTATCACAACATACTATATCCAAAATTAGCAAACTTAACACCAAATGAATTTTAACTAAACATTGAAATGGGGAAAGGGAATGAATACGGTATATGAGGAGGTTACAAAATAACCATGTGTCAAGATACCGTATCATATCAATACATAAACAATATGTGAGTTAGAATCATAAATTGAGTACAATAAACATAAACAAGAGGTGGAGGAGGCAAAGCCTTTCATCTCACTTCCTCACCCACACCACAACCAAATAAAGATTAGTTAAGCATGATATAAATAAAAGCAAGTAATAAAAGAAAGCAAGAATTTATTAACACTTGAAGACAAGGTATAAGATTTATGGTAACTTATTCAACCTCCTTAATGAAGCTCTCCAAAGAGAGCTTCAAGAGGGAAGAAGAAGAAGAAACCAATATGAAGCCCACTTACCCTCAAGCTAAACCAAAGAGAAAGAAACTAAGAAAAACTATGAGAATATGTGAGAATGAGAGAGAGCCATCCCTTTCTCACTGGTCTTCTTTATATAGGCATCAAAACTGATTAAACAAACAATAAGAATTAGGTGACATGGCAGCAAGGGAGGTTCTGTGAAAAGATGAGGTCCATTGGGCACTGTACGGCCGAGCTCGCCAGTTTTCTTAAGAATGTGGCCGGGTCTAATCCGAGCAATGGGGCTCGTGCTTGTAGTGGGGTCATGTGTGCTTCCCAAAATCACTCTGGTGTTGTTTACTTTATCTGTTATGACCTGGTTTGCCTTTAGAGTTTTGGAGGGAAACTTGGTGCAACATCTCACATCAATACTTTAAGCATTTATTGCACCATCAATGCACATCACACCATATGTGGCCACTTACTCTAGCCATCATGCCATGGGCAGCCCCACCATAGTCCATGCCTAAGAGTTGTGTGCAACTTGTATTGTGTTGGACCAAAATTATGTGCACACACTTATTTTACAAAAGCTCTTGGGATATCGGTCGTTTTCCTGTTCTGTTTGCAGTGTCGGCTCCCAAATGCTATATCCGTGATATTGAGTATAGTGTCAGTGTTGTATCAGGAATACCTGTAAACTATAATTACTGAGCAGACACTGGTTAATAGTACCGATATATAATAAAATAGATAATGCATGAGAGGTATTAAAATGCAGTTTTATGAGATGAACAAATACCCCCAAACTTATCTTTTGCTCATCCCGAGCAAAAAAAATCCTAGCCTCACTTTCGCAGAAAACGCGATTGCACTAAGTATGTGCAACAAGACGTTAAATCTCTAGATGTCCCTATTAGGAGGAGAGTTGTCTCCTGAGGGTTTTCAGTGGATTACACCCACAAAATCCCGTCAAACTAGTTTTATAAGTTAACGTCAATTCTACTCCTACAGTTTAGATTCTAAGTTAGAA
The DNA here is from genome assembly GCA_030015575.1 of Agapanthus africanus. Classification (NCBI taxonomy): domain Eukaryota; kingdom Viridiplantae; phylum Streptophyta; class Magnoliopsida; order Asparagales; family Amaryllidaceae; genus Agapanthus; species Agapanthus africanus. The sequence continues at coordinate 105,049,089 of CM057338.1, read as the reverse complement.
ATTCTATCATTCAAGGTTAGAAATATTCAACCCTTATGTTTCACGCCTCATATTTATTTAACCTTAGATCCTATACGTTTTACAATTGAGAAAGATCTCGGTATCTCTTGAGTTTTCTTTCTAAAGTGCAGTCTCTAATCAGAGATTTTTATCATCATTACAAAAAACATAAGTCTTATTCTTCATCCCTATGTTTCCTCCAAATATCGATTGTATACCCCTAAGTGTGTGTAAATTTTCACCCCTACACTTAAGAATTCAATTCAAGCTATAGAACCCTTGTCTTAATACCTAATACTACTTCTTTTCATAAATGGATGGACGGTTGTGCTCACATATCTTTCATGCGATTATTAATACTTCTTGAGGCATTAACAACCTATTACTGAATGTATAAGTTTAAAGTGTAAATAGCAGTTTCCAGGTCTTGACTTTATTTTCTTTCTTTTATTTTTCTTTTTCTTTTCAAAATCGAATATATTTTTTCAATGATGCTCTTATGGTGGTTAGTTTTAAATGCCATTTTTTCTTTCATACTAGGCTTTCAGGCAAGAGTATTTCTAGGTATCCTCTACTATCCCAAGTTTCAAGGTGCGTGTATGTGCAATTTGTAGGGTATATATTTTCTAAATTTGGACTCAAGAATAGAAACTATTTTCAGACTTATTTTTCAGTAAAGCTTCAATACTCTCCCTTCATTTCGACTTAACTAAAGAATTGAACTCAAGATTATCTATTTCTCAAAAAAAACTGCAAGGACGTATAATTACTAAGGTTAAACAGAATGAGCGTTATTTTTAAGGTTTTCAATTCCTAAGTCTAGAATTTAGTTACTTCTAATATATCAACTAAATTTTCGGAATAACAATCTAAGTTGCCCTACTAGCTAACTTGACGACAAAGTTTTTATATTTTTAGGAAAATTTTCAATTTTTATGGGTTTTTAATATGTATGCAATGCAGAATATACAATATACACATGATGTAGATAAACGCCGTGCTCACCCCCAAACCTGAGTTTTACGATCTCCTCATCGTTGCCCCCGTCTCCGGTAGCTAGACTTAGATATCAGGGTGAGCATTTTATTTAAAGAAAAAGAAAAAACCTAAGACTAATTACAGCATATACAAGTTAAAAGATTGGGTTAGTACAGAAATTAATACCAGCCACATAAAGATTTTGTCTATATAGTGCAATAGCTGGTAAAAGAATCTGTATAAAAAGAATAAAAAGAAAAAGAAAAAGAATGTGTTAGATGTTAGTGAAGGGCATGGGCATGTAAAGGTGGGGATCAGAAGACGTTGAAAGTGAAAATGAAATTTTGAGGAGGTTAAAGAATTGCTTTCTGAATGAATTGAATGTTCAATAAGCATATGTTGAGTTCCGAAGTCAAGTTCGTGTAAAAACTGGAGTTCATCCACAAAAAGTTCGACAAAAGAAAGGTTCTTAGGATGTTCCCAAATTGATCCTGACTCTAACTCACCTAAAATATCAAGTTCATCAACAAAAATTTCCTCAAAACTCGACATGAAAGAATGTTTTTCAATGTTGTCTTCCTCCTTATTATTTTCCAAAATCTTACTCTCATCGTTTACTAACTCTCCCAATACAATTTCCTTCTCATCACATTCATAAATAGGTAGGTTCATATCATTTAAAAAAGTAGGTTTCCACACTAATGTTTCTTCCGAAACAATATCATTAGGTGATACAAAAATTGTGAGTTCCTGATCATTGATTTCTTCTAATCTATCCAAACCATACCCGTCAAAATCACAAGACTCCTCCTCTAAAATTGGATATAAAAATAAAAAATCAGTTAGAGGTTTTTCTTGTGTGTCCTGATAACACTCAGTCAATTCAATTGCATCGTCATCTATGAAATCATCAAAATTTGGTTGATCGTTTGTCTCGCTCAGCTGACTTCCTAGATGACAGATGTTGACACTATTGGGTTTCGATTGACTGTGTTCACTCCCTAGAATCCTCACAGCTAAATATTTCACTTAGCCCTCAATGCTAGCCAATGATTGGGCCTGAGCAAGAAATAATTGCTCAGACTACTGTATGAATAGGGCTAGTGTTGCAGCAGTTTGATTCTCGACCGCAGTCATTACTTCAATACCTTTTTCTAGAGCGGTCAACCTAGCATCCATCTCACTATCATACCCTAATGATGCTTCAATTGTTTCGGGTTGAAGGGATTGTGTTGGTGGTGATGCTAAAGCAGTCAGTCTGTCGACCTCTTTCTCTAAATTTTCAATCAGTTGGTCTATAGTTGAAGTGGGACTGGGTTCAAAAGTGTTAGGTGGGTGACCGTTATCAAAAAATTAGGACGGTTGGTCACCCCCTAGAAAAGGACAATTTTCATGAATGTGTGAAGAATTTTAGCAATTTGTACAAATTAATTGGGACTGAGTATAAACAAAAGAATAAGAATCGTGAAAAATAGAACTGAATCGTGTATCACCCATATTAACAAGAATTCACAAATGTCACAAAAATAAAGAATATCACACCCCTAGCAGTCTATGTTATTATAAGTCAACGAGACCTGCTCAAGAACCTGATTGACAAAGTAAAACTGTGTCGAGAAATAGGCTCAAGATATACCGATCACGAAACCAGGTAAGTGCAAGAGATAAGGAGAGGTTTTCCAACGCTTTCGCGAAGTTCCTTAATTAGATAACCCTTTCTCTTTTGGTGGTTGCGCTGTGAACACTTGCCTAAACACCCCATGAACGATATACCGTTAAGCACAGTTAACTTCTCCTAATGAGCGTGAAGTCTTTAAAGTCAGAGTTCTAATTGATTTTAAATTACTGGAAGTATGCAAGAATGCAGTTTTGTGATTTGTGGGCTACGGAGAAAAGGTGATGAAATCCTTTATCGTATCTTGTTTGGTCATTTTTGCCCTTATATCCGTATTAAGATGCAATGCGCAATCAAATAAAAGAATTCAAGAAATCAAGAAATTTAATTCAATTATTTTTCATTAAGTATTTAGGTGCTGCCAAAAAAAATACGGTTAGTTTTCTGTTCAATTGGCTGCAAAATTGTGCGAAGAATCCTGCAAAATATAGGATATTGGAATGCATCGGATTCGAGAGGAAGGTGTTAGGAAATACATACCAATGTGATTTGGTTTAAGAAAACCCCTTTGAAGTGATCCGAGTCCTTGATTGTTCGCTTGCGCGGGTCAAACTATCCAGATCTTTGGCACTGTACTTCTCTAGCGTCTTGTAATTGCATTTGAGCCTCGCTCCACACGATCGCTGGTCGTAATTCCGAAAAATCTACAAATGTCGGAAAATACGATATTTAGTGTCAAAAAGCGATATACATGCCCCAATACCTGCACACTCAAAATTATAAAAATCAAACAAGACCAACAGAATACCAACACAGAACTGGAGATCACCAAAAAAGAAAAAACCAAAACCCCCACAAGAAGGCCGGCGAGCTCGGAAAAACCCCTGATGTCGCCGGTTTTTTATAGGAGTTAGGTGAAAGAAATTTTGGTAGGATCTCTAGGCTATATTAGTATTCCAATGGTATAACTTGATTTTTAAATTGAATTTCGGGGTGGTTGCACGTTTTCAGAACAGAGAACAAATTGTTAGTTTTGTGTTTTGGTTAGTTTCGAAAAAAAATTGAGTTAAAAGTTAACGAGTTAGTAAGAACCAAAAATAACAATACCTAATGACTACAAATCCCCGGCAACGGCGCCAAAAACTTGTTGGGAAACCACCCACGTGCGCAAACGCGCATGTTATGGAAACAAATATGAAATGAAGGAAACGGATTGCGCACACGAGATCATTCTCGTTTTAAAATTTATAACCGCAAGTGCACGGCGCGTTGTAGCGAGCCGGCAAGCACGGGTTGATCCGCAGGGAATTGTGTATTGGGTATCGTGATTTAAGGTTCAACAAATTAATGAATTGGGAGTTTGTCACAAAAAATACAAAAAGAATACGAAAATAAGAAACAAGGAAAACAATTTTAAGGAAAGAATGGTTGTGGCTTTGGTTTGCAAGATTGAATCGCGACGTTTACCTCTACACTCCCTTGATCATGAGTTGTCCAGCCTTATCTTGATCCCGGCATGAAGCACGACTTGTCAACGCGGTTGCGGAGCACAAACCGTCAAATTCCGATATTCGCCGCAAAGTACGAAACGAGTCTGTTTTGATCACTTACCGTTTGTATGTCCGAGCTTGGGGTATCAATACTAAACACAAGAGTTAGCAAGCATAGCACAACAACAAAAATACAAAGTAGTTGGTGAGAGCAAATGGTTTTAGTGTTAAGTTTGCTAAAGGTTTGTGATGGTATATAATATATGAAACAAAGAGTTTGTCAAGCACCTTATCACAACATACCATATCCAAACTTAGCAAACTTAACACCAAATGGATTTTAACTTAAACATTGAAATGGGGAAAGGGAATGAATACGGTATATGAGAAGGTTACAAAGTAACCATGTGTCAAAATACCGTATCATATCAATACATAAACAATATTTGAGTTAGAATCATAAATTGAGCACAATAAACATAAACAAGAGGTGGAGGAGGCAAAACCTTTCATCTCACTTTCTCACCCACACCACAACCAAATAAAGATTAGTTAAACATGATATAAATTAAAGCAAGTAATAAAAGAAAGCAAGAATTTATTAACACTTGAAGACAAGGTACAAGATTTATGGTAGCTTATTCAACCTCCTTAATGAAGCTCTCCAAAGAGAGCTTCAAGAGGGAAGAAGAAGAAGAAACCAATATGAAGCCCACTCACTCTCAAGCTAAACCAAAAAGAAAGAAACAAAGAAAAACTATGAGAATATGTGAGAATGAGAGAGAGCCATCCCTTGCTCACTGGTCTGCTTTATATAGGCACCAAAACTGATTAAACAAATAATAAGAATTAAGTGACATGGCAGCAAGGGAGGTTCTGTGAAAAGATGGGGTCCATTGGGCACTGTACGGCCGAGCATGCCGATTTTCTTGAGCATGTGGCTAGTTCTAATCCGAGCAATGGGGCTCGTGCTTGTAGTGGGGTCATGTGTGCTCCCCAATATCACTCTGGTGCTGTTTGCTTTATCTGTTATGACCTGGTTTGCCTTTAGTGTTTTGGAGGGAAACTTGGTGCAACATCTCACATCGATACTTTAAGCATTTATTGCACCATCAATGCACATCACACCATATGTGCCCACTTACTCTAGCCATCATGCCATGGACAGCCCCACCATGGTCCATGCCCAAGAATTGTGTGCAACTTGTATTGTGTTGGATCAAAATTATGTGCACACACTTATTTTACAAAAGCTCTTGGGATATCGGTCATTTTCCTGTTCTGTTTGCAGTGTCGGCTCCCAAATGCTGTATCCGTGATATTGAGTATGATGTCGGTGTTGTATCACGAATACCTGTAAACTGTAATTACTGAGCAGACACTAGTTAATAGTACCGATATATAACAAAATAGATAATGAATGAGAGGTATTAAAATGCAGTTTTATGAGATGAACATCATGCTTACATAGTTGTCATTAACATTACCATGTTATACTTGTTCATATTTTATTTCCATTCATACTATATCACATGTCACCTTGCATATTCATTTATATAAATTCACATTCCACCTTTCTTGAGGACTTACCGAACGCAAGTTCGCTGACGGGCATTCCACCCATTTGTTTGTTTCCTTGGAATGTTCGTCAGATAATCTAAAGATTGAAGAGATCGATCTGAGTCAGGAGAATTACTTTCAACTTGCGGAGCAGACCGACTACCGATTCATTCTTTTCAGCTTTTTTTTCCAGTATGCCACTTGTTTAGGCACTTTCTTTTATGTATCTTTGTTTTCAGACATCATGTATTCAGTTTGAAACTTGTGAAAGTTGGAAATGTAAATATATAAAATTAGATTTTCATTATCATGTCCTTTCTTGTTATTTTATATTGCTTATATACGCTTAGCGTATTTGTTTCGAGAAATGACCTTCTAGAAATAAATACGTCGTGGGCTTATCACATGTCGTTACCGCTCTTTTGGGAAGCGAGATGTGATGGATTTTGTTGGTGGCCCATGTAGGTCAGTTCTGCATGAACATCATAAGCAATATAATACAAGAATTATGAAATCCAATTATTACATTCGATTTTTCTCTTGAATCCTACTCTATTCTTTGAGTCCATCTTGAACTCCACATTCGGCTTTCTTGAAATCTATCTTTTGACTTTTGAATCCTTAACTCTTGTTCACCCTTTTTACTTGTATCTCATAGGCCAATTAGCTCAATTGGTTAGTGTATCGATCGACGGAGCTCGAAAACGACATCTCCTTAACTTTCCAGTAGCTTGTTGCAACATCCTTCTTGAGTAATTTCGAGAATGAAATTATTTTTAAGGAGGGTAGAATGTAACGACCCTAATATTACTATACCTTTGTGTTTTCTTTCTTTAGTAAAATATTGTACTTATTTATTCTTAGTATTTTTCCGTATATTTTGTTTTCTATTAAATATATTATTTTATTATTCCATCTATTTTTTCCAAAACTCGTTTCTTTAAACTAAATCTTAACCTATTTCAAATTAAACACAAGACCTGACCCAGCCCATAACCCAAATTCAATCTCATTTTCATTTTCTTTTATAAAACTATAAGCCCAAAAGCCCACTTTCTTTTTAAGCAACAATATATATTTAATTCTTATTAAATATGTGCATGAACACCTTAAAGCTTATCGGTTTAGTCTTTGCATTGTTATTCCATAGGACACATGTTCAAATCCTTATTGTTGCAAAAAAAATTTATCAATTTTTATCTTTTTCATAACCTACAAATGAGACATTTTATTTCATCTTCTTTTTAACTCTCAAAATAATTAAAATGGTTATGAGCTATAATTTATTATAATTATGGTGGCCATAAACTTTTTTTTATATGCCACTCTTCTTTCTATTCTTCATTTCACATTTCTATTATTTCCCACCTCTCTTTTTATCTCTTCTTCATCCCACCTTAGACATTTCCTTTTGATCAATTCTAAAAATAAAATAAAATCTCTTTTCCCTTGAGCTTGGAGAAGCACCGGTTCCATCAAGTTTCAAAGACCCGGTTAAAGATTTTATCTAAACGGTAAGCCGGTTGTTATACAGACTCACACAACCTGTAAGTCACTTCTTTTTCCCTCCCTCCATCTCTTTTTTCTCCTCTTGTCATACCTCGTGAACCCCCTATTCTTTTCATATCGTAATTCGTAAGAGAAGATAAATATAAACATATACATATATATAAGTCTAGATATATATGGTTCTATATGGTTTAATAATACCTTATTGTCTCCTGTTCAAATTAAACTGTTTTCAATTCTTTGTTCATGACTATGAATGTTTATTATGAGTTGTGAGAACATAAATTTCATGCCACAATATATCTATAATGTCTCATGAAATCGGTTTGCTTATTAAAAGAAAAATGGAAGCTTACATAAAAATACTAGTTAATATTTTTGCCAATTTTAGTATATACATCAATACCTTTACCTTAAAAAAAATTTAGAAATTAATTTTTACTTCTGGAAATTTCAAGAAATTTATCTTTGATATAATATATTTTTTTGTACACGCTGTAAAATTTTTAGATCAAACCGCATAACGGTTTAGGAATTACATCGTTTTTATTCACTACTCGTAAAACAGAAAACTGCAGTTATCGGTCAACTTCTAGAACACATAACTTAGTATACCGATATCGAAATTGAGAAAAATCATCTATTTTGGATATCTACATCAAATAATCTAGATTTTCTTAGTTTTATGTTTTTTACTGAAAACCGACGTAAAATATAGAAAACTGCGTTACAATATTAAGTGATGAATCTAGACAGAATCTGTCCTGATTCGCACACTGTTTTTAAATTAGACATAATTCAAACACCCGATGTCCGTTCATGACAAAATTTAGACGTGTAATGAATAATTGATAGATCTATAATTTTTTGTATATTAGATTACTTATAAATGCATGAAATAACTCGATATAGGCTTTGCAATATAACATATAGTTGCTATCCAGAAATCTGAATTTTTGTTTTAAACGCTGATATTAAAACGATCATAACTAGAGCTTCGTAAAAACAAATCGCGCAAATCTTAGTGTTTTGGATAAGTAAATCGAAATACCTACAATTTTCTAATAATTTTTGTAACCTGAAACTCGATAGAAATTAACTCAAACTGCGTTTTAAAAATGTGTGACGGTACTGAACAGATTCTGATTTGTTTTGCGTGACGATACGAAACTATGTATATCGCCAAAACGGTAGTCGTATTTTGGAGAGACTAGAACTCACGTGTACATAACACTTAAGGCTATGTTTTATTTTATATTCTGATTTCAAATGACTTGATTAACTATTCGTACATATCACATATTTACAACATTATTTTGGATGTTACTTGTATACTTATCTCATATCATGTTCTGTGATTGCTTATTTATTTTTATTTATATGACTTGTGATTAAATCATTACATGTTATAATTGACTTGATCTTGAAATAACTCAATCATGAATACTTGAACCCAGTATGTACATTTGAACTAACTTGACTCGAACCATGAATACAATTAGTATGACTTGCACTTGACATGACTACATAAACTCAATCTTGAAAAATTTATATCATACATTACCTTTTGTATTCATGGATTCGATCAAGACTCATAATATTAATCATAAACTAATAAACACGAGATGTTGGGGTAGTTTGAGTATGAATCCAACGGAATCTCATTGTATTGTGTTTTTCGTCATCACATCGAGATAGGAATACGCATCGCTTGTCAGGCGTACTACAGATTCCTCCCGCCTAGGGTAGGCAAGGGTTTATTGATTGTGGGGATCCGAATCTCCGGCAGCCACGGACTAAGCTGCCGTTAATTACCCCTTGCCTTTGGTGCGAAGGAACCTTCGATTCACGGGTCAAACTTGTGTGTTGTGCAGTGAGGGGTTTTGGATATATCAGGGGCCCCGCGGAGTTTACGAGGGAAGTCTGTATGTATATAAAAAAAGAAAATAGAGTTCGAAGGACGCGTGAGTGCCGGCGCCCCACGTGCCTGGCATGCGGGCGCTGGGCGCCGGCGCCCCACGTGCCTGGCACACGGGCGGTGGGCGTCAGCAGGAAAAGGGGCTTATCCCCTACACTGGAGTTGTACTCCCGATTAACTTTTGGAGTTGAACTCCTGACAAAGAGGATAAAGGGGCTTAGCCCCTACACGGGGAGTTGTACTCCAAAAAAGAAAGATATATTATTTTATATATATTTTTTTTTGAGGAGTTAAACTCCTAAGATATTTTTGGAGCTGATGAAAGGGGACCACTTTCTTCTTCCTTGAACCCTAGATTTTCCCCAATGTGGGGTTTTTGGATGTGGGTCTCCTTCTTCCTCCTTTCTATTGGCTGGATTTTGGAGAAAAGACGGTGGGATTTTAAAAATCTCTCCTTTTGGAGATTTGATGGAAGATCCGCATTCCTCTTCAAGGGTTTTGTGGTAAAAAACTATTTCTTTTTGGAAAAAGAAGAGTGGAACTCTTGATTTAATTCAAAAAAAAGGAAGAAGGTTAGAACCTTGAGCAAAAAGAAGGAGTCACAAAAAACCTAATTTTGGGGAAGAATGAATTATCCTTTCATTTCATCATCATGTTGCCTTTTATAGGCTTATAAGTTTACATATAACCTCTTGCGCTTTATAAAATGGCATTTTTGCCCATCACATGCCTCATGTGCCCATTTCTTTTGCACATGAGCCATGGGCTTTACAAAAATTTGGCTTTATGCCCATTTTTCTTACATTCATGCATAAAAAATTACATCAAAATTATTTATTACATGATTTCATTTTGGCATAGCGGAGGCTGGCTGCGGGGCCCAACTTGGGCATAGTCCCACTTGGCCTGGGCTTGGGCCCACCTGGCTTGGGGTTGACTTTGACTTTGACTTGGTCAACCGGGGTATAATTTTTGATCCCAACAAAGTGGCCCCATCAATAAATGCACACCGCATATGTGGGTCATGTGCATGAAATTGATGGACCTTCTTTCACGTGGAAGCGACTTAATTTGGTTTCCGCTTTTTGGGAAGCTGGTACTGCCCTTTTTACGACATGGACGGTCGATGCTTGACGTGTCTCCAAGATGGAGTGTCGGTGGTTAACGTGTTCCCAAGGCGGAGTGTCTGTTTGACATGTCCCCGGCACGGAGTGTCGCTGGTTGACGTTTCCCCGGCATGGAGTGTCTAGTTGACTTGATTCCAAGGCGGAGCATAATTCCGACGAGGAGGTCATTGCTGCTCTTTTTCCGACTTGGACGGTCGGTGCTGCCATTTTAGCGATTTGGACGGTCGATGCTGCCCTTTTAGCGACGTGGACGGTCAGTGCTGCTCTTTAGCGACGTGGACGGTCGGTGCTGCCCTTTTAGCGACGTGGACGGTCGGTGCTGCCTTTTTAGCGACGTGGAAGGTCGGTGCTTTGATTTGACTTGCTCCGCATTCTGCGATGTCGGGATTTTATTTGACTTGCTCTTCTTTCCGCGGTGTCGGGATTTGACTTGTTTCCAAGGTGGAGCTTGATTCCGCCAGGAATGTCGTTGGTTGTCTTGTTGACTTGATATGATTTGGGTTGACATCAGCATCGCTACACTGGAATATGGTACCAGGAGCGAATCATCATTACAACGAGAGGATTTAGGGATTTTGGTTTTGGTTTGGCATCAGCATCGCTACACTGGAATATGGTACCAGGAGAGAATCATCATTTTCCATGAGGGGATTTTCCTCGTTACCAGTTTAATGACTTAGGGGTCATCTGTTCCCAGTTTAACGATTTAGAGGCCATCTGTTCCCAGTTTAACGATTTAGAGGTCTATTGGATCAGAAGTTTGGAATTTGGGGTAGGAATCGGCATTAGCGTTGCTAACACTGAAGCAAAAGTGCCAGGAGCAATTCGTCATTTGCCTTTTCCTGTTGGGGAGCGATGGCTTAGGAGACAGATTTAGGTCCCTATCACTTAAGGCTTTACAATTTTATGAGCCGTAAGGGTCTCATAAAAGCATTTTCTCCCTACGAGTCGAAGGGATCATGTAGGTGTATTTTCACCTTAGGAGTCGTGGGGACTCCCAAGTGTGTTTTTCCTTAGTGAGTCGTAAGGATCCCATGAAGGTGTTTTCTTACGAGTCAAGAGGATCTCGTATGTTTGTTCTCCTCATATATCGTGAGGACACATGAGTGGGTCTTTCCAAATGGAGCATAATTCTAAGGGCGGAGACCGGCCACATGACCGGTGATTGTGGTGGGGATTATTTGAGCCCATGGATTGTATACGGTGGTCCATTTGGAAACTGGCCGTAGGGCATAAAGAATTTTGGGAATTTGAATTTTGGTTGGCGTCTGTATCGCTGCACTGGAATATGGTACCAGGAGCAACTCATCATTCGCCGTTTGGGAATTTGGGGGTTTGAAATTTTGGTTGGCTACTGCATCGCTGTACTGGAATATGGTACCAGGAGCGACTCATCATTCGCCACTTGGGGATTTGGATTTTGGCCGGCGTCTGCATCGCTGCACTGGAATATGGTACCGGGAGCGACTCATCATTCGCCGTTCGGGAATTTAGGGGTTTGAAATTTTGGTTGGCGTCTGCATCGTTACACTGGAATATGGTACCAAGAGCGACTCATCATTCGCCACTTAGGGATTTGGATTTTGGTCGGCATCTGCATCGCTGCATTGGAATATGGTACTAGGAGCGACTCATCATTCGTCTTTGAAGGATTTTTTACCGTGATTGCTCTATCATTTCATCTTTTCTTATCGCGAAGATCGCAATTGCCCTATCATTTCGGCTATTTATTCGTGGTTGCCCCATCATTTCGGCTTTATTTTTCATTTTTATTTTACTCTCTGATTTTTATTGCGAGTTGCCCCATCATTTCTGCTCTCTCCAAACTTTTTTTATTTACACATTTTTTTATTTACACATTTTTTTACATTCCCAGTTTAACGACTTAGAGGTCGATTGTTCCCAGTTTAACAACGTGGTGGTTCATTGTTCCCAGTTTAACGACATGGTGGTCATCTGTTGGGGCATGGGCTTGACTTTGCAGGAACCACGGGCTCCTTTGGCTAATTGCATAAGCGGGCTCTTCATCATCTAGACTGAACCAGTATTGGATGGCAACAACCACGTCATCGTCATGGCTATAGGGCATAGGAGGACTTGTTCCTCTGGGCTCCATCTTGTAGACCGTATGGGTTGTGTGCCCACCACCGCTTCTTCATTGGCAATATTGCTCGTTTGGCTCTTAGCTTGTTGCCTTGGCCCGCTCCTTTCATGGAAAGGCAGATTTATGAGAGAATCAGGTTCCCGAAAGACTTTGGTCTCTGTTTGTATCAAATTGGCGGTCGCAACTTGACTGTTTGTTAACACGCGTTTAGACAGTTCTATCTCTCTCTCTCCTTGTATTGCTTTTCGACCCAATCTTTGAAGACGAAACAGTTCTCAATGGCATGACTTATCACTCTGTGATAGGGGCAATATTTGGGGTCGTCGGTCATATTCGCTTCTTGCGGTCTTTTTGATTTTGGCAATTGTAGACCGTTTCTTAGAGCGTCTTTGAATATTTTGCGGACTTTTTCCCTTCTAAAGGAATAGACCTTATCCAGCCTCTCTTTCAGTGGAGATTCTCCTCCCTCTCCGAAACTGGCTTTCGAGGCTGGTTGGTATTAGGCCCGCTCATCTCTCGCTTATTTCGGTTAGCAAAATTGTTAAAAGATTTAATATCATCGGAATTTCCGCCTTTACGATTATAGTCCTTTCGGTTTCTCCAGGACCTATTGTTATTTTGGGAATCAGAGGAGGACTCCTGCTTTGAGCGCTCCAACATTTAGACTTTCCTGGTCAGCTCTTGGAATATTTTGAGACCCGCGGTGCATAGAAACAAGGCCATCCAATTGTTGAGATTTTCGACAAGGAGGCTGACAGATTGGTCCTGCTCTATCGGCAGTTCACATTTGACGGAGAGATTACGCCATCGGGTTATAAAATCCATGCTGCTTTCGTTGTTCTTTGGCTTGGTCCTTACTAGGTCAGTGTTCATATTAGAATTTTACATTATTATATCGCTCATTCTTAATCACATTACATATAAATAGGTGCTTTTGATCCATGTCTGCTAAATAGTTGCAGGTTACAGGTTCTCAGATCGTTACAGTGAAATTCGTGAAAAGTCGCTACAAATGTGAGACTACAACCAACAATAGATGAATCTGTATGATGTCGCCTACCAGTTCAAGGAACAAATGAAAATCATTAGACAATTCAATGCACAAAGCACAAGGGCAGCACAAGATTCAAGACTTCAACGCGAAGCTCAAGGCAAAAGTCCACATCATGCTGCACTGTTGGAAATCTAGAAGGTAATAGAAGAAATTCTGAGAAACCAAGTAAAAAAAACAGAAGATAAAAGCAACACAGAGAAACCCTGAAGAGATGGGCCCAAGAACCCACCAAATGGCTGCGGAACAGCGGCCAAACAGGCCTTTCTGCCGCGGTTCCGCGGCCATAATATGCACGTGTCGGTGGGGGGTCGGTGTTTTGACTCGGTCTTTGGGGTTGTTTTGTAATTTCATGTATGGATCAGAATGTAAATTTAGGGTTTTTCCTATCTAAAAATAGGAGGGCTCAAAGCCAAATAAGGGGGTGCCTCTTTTTGGTGTGTCTCTTTGGAGGATGCCTCATTTAATTTCTAGATCTAAATTTTATTTCTTGTAACCGTTGAAGAGGTGTCAATAAAAATAAGTTTTTTTTATCTTGCATTCTTCGTAATTGAAATTTATTTTTCTGCAATTTTCTATCTGCTTTTATTTATCTGCAAGTTAATTAGTTTATTTTAAAGAAAAAAAATTATTATAAAAATGAATCTCATCGTAATTTCCCTAATGAGTGAGTAATTCCTTACTTGTTAGGGTTAGGATTGGGTAGGTTTGAGAGATGGAAATCTCTCACTCCTTTCTTGCCCTTATAGCATTTTAAATTAGGACTATATGTGAATCAAACACACACCGCTCACTACGGCGCCCTATCCTACGAGATAGCGGTGATTCCCTAATTAGACCGGTTGTGGTTGATTTACATAGAGGTTAGGGCTAAGAGTTGAGAAAGGACGGATAAGGACCAAAAGGAAGAAACGAAGTTTCTTCCTAGTCGTGCTAATCCCCTTTGTTAACTATTACCCTAACACCTATGTTCTTAATTAGTGCAAAGGAAGCAGTGAGTAGAGTTTTATTTCCAAACAAACCTAATCCTAACCCTAGCAAGGCTTTAATTCAAATTAAATTCAATCTTAGTTTTTATAAAAATCAAAACCTATTAAAAGTAGGATTTAACTCGTAAGAACTTAAAGAAAGAACACGTTTTCCCTGTGGACCGACCCGTACTCAACTGGCTAGCTACCAAGCGACACCGTTATTGATTGCGGTATATTCTTAATTTTGATTTTAAAACGTACATACGCAAGACTCAACCAATCAAATGGCGCCGTTGCCGGAAATTCGGTAGTCTCTTTCTTTGTGTAATTTCGGGTTAATAATAAAAAAAAGAAAAAAAGAAAATTTAAAAAAAAAATTTAAAAAATTTTAAAATTTTAAAAACAAAAAAAATAAAAATAAAAATCATCTTGTTATTTTTGAAAGGTTTTTGTGCAAGTGTGCAGGCTTGGAGCCAACACTGATTCAGATCTGGAGCAAACCCAGTGAACAAATACAGAAACAAAGGATCTGAACAGACAGAGGAGAACCAAATCAGCACAGAGAAAATTTTTGAAGATCCAAACCAGCTATTGAACCGCGGAACCGCAGCATAAGCAGGGGTTTAACCGTGGAACCGCGGCCAAACAGATGACGTCAGCTGTTTGAAAACTCTCTGTGAGTATATTTTTTCTCCTCCTACCCCCATAACTCCACTGAAAAAAAATTCCAGCAGGTATTCTTTGCACAGCAACTTCTTCTCCCTCTCCAATAAATTGTTTTTTGAAGGATTCTTTGCGCTGCCAAATAAAAAAAAAATATTTTGCAAGTGTTTTAGATTTTTTTGGTGTGTTAACTGCTTTGCATAATTAATACGGACTTTTAAGGGGCTATAACACCAATTCAGATTGGGTGGGGATTTCATTACCCTTCCTAAGACCCCAAAAATCACTAAAAGCATATGCATCTCCCTTGAGCTAATCTAGACTCAGCCAATTAAGGACTGTCGCGCTCATTAGGACAAAAGAAGGTTGTGGGCATTCAGTCGTTTATCTAAACCTGACTTTGTGGTGCCTAGGCTAGATAAGTGAGAAAGATAATTTTAAAAAGCCCGTCTCACGGTGATTCGTGAGCGGATCCTTCCTTTCTTCATTTGTGCTTACCTGGCCACAATTGGCGGTGAAGAGGCTATTTGAATGATATCTCACAACTTGTCGCTTTGGAACAGTTAGGAGCAGTCTAGTTGACTTAGGAGACCCTAGCTCTAGGTTTGATTGTGCATGTTTAAACTGTGGTTGTTTGAAATTGTGCCGTAGTTCCGTACAAATTTTGCAAAAACTCTTTCTAAAAAAAACATTTTCAAAAATTTCAAAACTCCAAAAGCAAACAATTTTTTTTAAAAACAAAAAATATAAAAATAAAATAAAATAAAATAAATCACATTCTTTTTCTTCTCCTTTCTCTCATCACATCATGGGTACCCCCACCACGCAAAACTCTTGCCGAACTTTGGTACCCTCAACCAGACATTACGTCATACGCTTCTTGTTTTGGTCGAATTTCGAACGACCCCTCCATGCCCAAAATTTCTTTGAAAGATCGAATAGACGCGTCTAGGACAACAAGTTGGACTCCGCAACCCACTTTATATCAACCATTTCAACCTTCACCACCTTTTTACGTTGATACCCCTTTTTCGAGTCCTGTTGTAACTCCGAAACCCATATCTATTGCTGAACATATTAAACAATTCCGTAACCGATCTTTCACTCATTTCACCACTACGAATTCTTTGGATCAACAATTCCATTCACCTTCTTATCCAAATATTAATCCCACTCCTGTCCAACCATTCAATTCCTATCAGTCCTACCTAACTTTTGCACCTTCCCAAAACATTGCTTCTACACAGCCATTTGGGAGTTTCACGTATCCAAACAACTTTGAATTTTTTACTGAAACCCCGTCACAACCCATGTCTAGTCTGGAACAGTCGTTGGAAGACTTTATGATAGTGTCATGCCAACAAATGAGGGATTTGAATGCGTCCATGGCCGCCCTTATACAACTTAGTGACCCGGTAACTAGTTTCCAACTAGCTCCAAATTTTCCAATGTATGATGAGGCGGTTGGAAAGATTGATAATTTGAGTGGAGAGAGTGAGCTGTGCAACCTTTCAAATCAAACCTACCCATCTCCAATTGAATCCCACAATTCCGGTTTTGAATATCTATCAAGTGTTCTAAATGATTCACCAGTTGAAAATAAAACGTTTAATGAGTTGTGCAACTTTATAGTGTTTGAGTTACCTGATTGTGAAGGGTCCCTTTCGAGTGAAACCATCACCAATCCTTTTGACCTCTACACCTCCATTCTAGAACCTGAATTGATTAATATACATGCTTTTGATGAGGTGTCTAAAAAAATTGATTTTCACTTGATTGAGGATATAGACGCTGGGAATATTTTGGATGATGAACCCACAGATTTGGATGAGTTTCTTTCTCCAATTCATCATCCCGAGTCATTAACAGTTTTTCCCGAATTTCATATGTGTCTTGATTTTGATGAGAATTGCATGGATAAGCTAAATTCTGAGGAGAGTATTGAGGAAATTATTGAGGATAAAGCAGTTTTACTTGAGGAGTCGGATTTTCCAATTCATTCTATCCCTTTCATTGACTGCGCACACCCTCCTGAATCTTTAACCGATACCCTTCCTCAATCACTTCCCTCCATACTCGTTCCGACCTTGCAAGAAACCATTACACTTTCATTTTGTATGTCTGGTTTACCAAGTTCGACGTACCCATGTTTTCTCACGAATCTTGAGGGATTTGACCTCATTTCTCAGTGGGTTAATAGATTAGCACAATCGCTTTTTACACATCGGTCATTACAAATTGTGCTAATTTATACACTCCATCTCCACCCTCAAGTTCGTATTCAACTTCTTTCTCCCACTTTCTCAGGTTCTTCTTCTATTCATCCTATAATTTTAGTGAGTGTTGATGAATCACAATCCGATAATTCAATTTTGAGCATTCCAGAAAGCCAACTTGATTTGGATACTTTTGAAAATGAGGTAGATGAGTTTTTCGAGTCTCCTACCTCCATAATTATTTGACAAATCAAGTATGATAAATTCTGGCACAAAACTTACTGACAGTAAAATGTTCAATTACATCGATGAGAGTTTTAAGAACTTTTCGCTGACGAACTTGCATTCCTAGACAACAAGGATTTTGTGATTAATCAACTGTTCATATCATAATATTGCAGTTTATATTCCCCAATTCTTATTTGTTTTATAAACAAACAGGTGCTTTTGACGCATGTCTGCTACATGTTACAGGTTACAGGTTCTTGGACAGAAAACAGTGCAAACGATGTAAAGACGATGAAAATGTGGACTTTAACCAACAAACAGAGAATCTTGATCAAGCCTACATAAGAACAACTCACAAAGCAAGATTCAAGATATCGACTCAAAGCGAACGGTTAAAAATCCATTGCAAATTGTTCACTAAAGATCTGGAACCAACCTAGAAGCCTAAATGGAAAAAGATATATATAAATAAGAAGCCCAAGCCAACAAGAAGAAAACCAAGAAATTTCACTGAGAGATCTCCCCAAAGGGCCGCGGAACCGCGGCCCAAGCCCACTAATGCCGCGGTTCCGCGGCCATTCAGAGCCCGTGTCTATGCATTTTTCGGGTGTCGGTGCGTCGGTGCGGGGGTTTGGATTTTTCGTGGGCAAATCTGTAATTGCACATGTGTGAATCCCGTAGCCCTAAATTCTCATGTTTGCTTATAAATTGTAATCAAAAATTGTAAAACCCTATGTCTCTTTTCAATCAATAAAATTCAGAATTGTTGGGAGTTAATTCAGATCTGTTCTGTATTCTCGCTTGGAGGGAGCCATCAAATTAGTAGGTAATTTTATTTCATTGCTTTTTATTCTCTTTTAATTAGTATGTTTTATCATCCCCTAATGAGCGAGTAATCTCCTCGCTTGTTAGGGTTAGCCTTAGGGAAAGGTTTGAGAGATGAGATCTCTCACCCCTTTCATGCCATCCACACCTAAGAGTTAGAACTCCATGCATGCAAGCACAACCGCTCCCTACGGCATCCTACCCCTCGAGGTAACGATGAACCGTAGTATAAAGGGCCGGTTGCGCGCGTTTTCTATGGAGGTTAGGGTAATTATCGATAAAGGAAGGATACGAATCTAGAGGAAGAAACATCTTCCCAAAAGATTCTTATCCACTTTATGGATAATTACTGTAACATCTAATAGATCAATAATAAGGCATTGAAAGCGGTGAGGAAAGCTTTAATCTCCAAACTTCCCCTAAACCTAACCCTAGCGAGACTTTAAATTAGATTAACTTAGTTTATTAATAGATCTAGGTTTTAGATTTAATCAATCCAAACAACATTTAGAATCAACTCGTAAAAACACAAATAAGAAAATTACTCATCTCTGTGGATCGACCCGTACTCACCGGCTAGCTGCAAAGCGACGCCGTTTCTGATTACGGTTAACATATAATTTTTGGAATAATCAAATGGCGCCGTTGCCGGGGATGGCGTAAAATTTTTTGTGTCATTTCGGGTTGATATAAATTTTTTTTTAAAAAATTATAAAAATCTGAAAATAAAAAAATAAATAAAAATTATCAATTTTGATCTGTTTGAAGGGTGTATCTTTTGAATCTTGCAGGAATAGCGAGGAAGCTCGGATCTGGAATTTTACAGAGGGCAAATCAAAAATTGGAACATCAGAACAGAGGAGGAGTGGAACAAGGGTGCAGTAGAAATTTTTGCAGAGCCTGATCCCTCTAGCCGACCGCGGAACCGCGGCCAAGGAGCACCCCCGACCGCGGAACCGTGGCCCTTTGAGCTCTTCTCTGTGTAAAAATTGCATGGTTAGTTTTCTACTTCTCCCCTCTGCAACCTACCATATATCTCTCTGTAAACATTTTCTGCAGGAATTCTTTGCGCTAAAAATCTTCTCTCCCCTTCTAAATAACAGATTTTCTGTAGGTTTCTTTGCGCCGCGCTAAAAAATTGATTGCAAGTGAATTTTATTGTTTTGCATAATTTAATCGGACTTTAAGGGGCTAACTGACCAAACTCAGATTGGGTGGGGATTTCATCACCCTTTCCAGGACCCCAGAAATCACCTTAAAGCATTTTGCATCGACCACAATTAATTAAAAAATATTAGACTCAGACCTAAGGACATCGAGCTCAATAGGAAAAGGACTAGTATAGGCATCGACCGTTTATCCTAACTGACTTTGCGGTGTCTAGGCTAGTGGTTTTTAATTAGGCCCACTACTGTGGTTCCTTCCCACTTACCTGGCCGTACTTATCGGTGAAGAGGCGGTTTGAGGTCCTATTTCTAGCCCTAGTTAGAAGCTGTCTAGCAGACCTAGGCGACCCTAGATCTAGGCCTGATTGTGCATGCGTGGTTGATACATTTGTGTCACGAGTCTCTTTTCAAAACTTCTTTGCAAAACTCTCACATAAAAAAAAAGAAAAAAATCTTTTCAAAACTTGCAACTTGTCGCTAAGAAAACTTGCAACTCACTTCCACCACTTCCCTCCATTGACGTTATCTTACCCCCACATTCTGTTTTTCTATTTTTCTGACTACACTACTCTTTTAGTGTATGTCACTTTGGACTAGAGATACTAACGTCCGATTAGTCCGTGTTTCGTTGGTACCGACCGACGAACCTTTCGACACCGAAGTCGAAATTCCCTCCATTTCCTTACCTCCACCTTCAAATTCTTCTTTCGAAGGTATGTCGGGACACGACCCCAATGATACCTTACCGACGGGAATAATTCCACCTCCGTTAAGTGCGAATAACCCGAATCTTCCGCCTGTTGTAGCGCCCGCACGAGTTGCGCTCCAGGATCTCTTTTACCCCGTCCGCACTTCTTTACCTACATGTCTTTCACCCCCACCGGCAAATGGGGACAACTTTGAAATAAAACCACATTTCATCAATATGCTGCCAAAATTTCATGGTTTGGAATCTGACGATGCATATATCTTTATCAATAAATTCCAAAATGTGTGCGCTATGATGAAAACGACCCAATTAAGTGATGACGCTATAAGGCTAAGGGTCATTCCTTTTACCTTATGTGACCTAGCCGAGAAGTGGCTATACAGCACCGCATCACATTCCATTAGAAAGTGGGACGAGTTTGTGAGAGCTTTTCTGAAAAAGTTCTATCCTCATCACAAAACTGCTAGAATCCGTAACGAGATTATACAATTTTCACAGCTTCCTTCCGAACCATTTTGGAAGTGCTTCGAGAGATTTAAAGACCTACTCGTTCAATGCCCTCATCATGGGATCGAAAGTTGGCAAGTTTGCCAAACATTATACGAGGGATTGAACTCGGCAACGAAGCAGTTGCTAGAAACTATATGTCAAGGTCATTTTCTTTCCAAGTCTAGCGACGAAGCGTGGCAGTTTCTTGAGGATCTTAGTGAGCAAACAATTCAGTGGGAGAGTACCAAGACCACATCATCTTCTTCTGTTGGTCAATCTAGGGCAGGCATACATCAAGTAGATATGTCGATTGCTATGAAGGCCGAGATGGTCGCACTTATGAAAAAGCTAGAAACCATTGAGACCAAAATCTCATCGTCTTCTCCTGCCCCTGTTATGCCTCCACGAACTGTTTGTGCTTGTTGTTCGAATCCATCGCATCTAACCGAAGAGTGTCCTTATAATGCACCTATTCAAGGACAAGATCAAGTCAATGCTGCATTTCAATAACGACAAAGAAACGATCCGTACTCTTCGACATACAATCCGGGGTGGAGGAGTCATCCAAAATTCGCTTGGAACCAAAATCAAAAGTCCAAAGAAATAACAATTTTCAAAGACCTCCTCCACAAAACAACAAGCACCTTCACAGACTCAAAACCAGCAACCTTTCCAACAACAACCTTATACAAATCAAACGAACAATTTGGTTCAACCAAATGATGATAAGGTTATCTCGCTCGAAAAAAATCTAGATGCATTTCTCAAGCAATCTACAGAATCCGCAGCAAGATTTGAAAATTATGTTCAGTCTTTGATGCATAACAATGCCTCACACGATCAAAGTATCAAATCTATTGAGGCACAAATTGCACAATTAACTGCTGCGTTGAGCGAGAGAGAAAAGGGAAAGCTTCCATCTCAACCATTGCCAAATCCCGGTCACACACAAAACGCATATCATAATCACAATGTAAATGCGGTGACCACGTTGAGATCCGGAAGAGAGTTGCAGAATAATGTGGGTACTAGTGATGACATCCCCGCCGGTGGATCTTCTTCTTCTTCTCCATCGTCATCTTCCCCTTCTTTATTTTCTTCACCATTTTCTTCACCTTTTTCTTTAGAGCCTATTCTCCACCCTTCACTCGGCTCTACTTCTTCTGACTCGAACGGACCCATTTCTCACAACACGAACACATCCACACTGGGATCCGTTCCTACTCTACATTCTACTCCACAGACTTTTGACTCAATAAATTTTCAAAATGCTCCATTTCCAAACAGGTTGAGTCCCAATAAACCAACTGCACAAGTGGAGAAGATTGTGGAATTGTTTAAGCAGGTTAGCATAAATATACCTCTCTTGGATGCGATCCAACAAGTCCCTTCATACGCGAAAATCTTAAAGGGCTTATGCACCTCGAAGAGAAAGGCATCTCAAGTACCTAAGAAAGTGCTAGTGGCTAGTGCAGTGAGCAATGCTATTAACCACCCTCAAACCTTACCCCAAAAACGAAAGGACCCCGGCTGTCCTACGATTTCAATCACAATTGGGGATAAGAAAATTAATCGAGCACTTTTAGATCTTGGGTCTAGTGTTAACCTGATTCCCTACTCCGTGTACGAACAATTAGGGGTTGGAGAGTTGAAACCCACTCGTTGTACTCTCCAAATGGCTGATCGATCAATCACCCATCCAAGGGGTCAGCTAGAGGATGTGTTGATCAAAGTTGGGGAGTTCATATTCCCCGTTGATTTTATTGTTATGGATACACAACCTGTTGCTAACCCAAGAAACCAAATTCCGGTGATCCTCGGTCGACCATTTTTGGCCACTTCCAATGCTGTAATAAACTGTCGCAATGGCTCCATGACTCTATCCTTTGGGAAGATGTCTAGTGAGTTCAATATTTATAAGATGGGAAGTCTGCCCCCCATGCCTAAAACTAGTACACGAGAAGTTTGCTCTATTTACGAAATCACGCAGGAGGACTGCGAGCTTGAAAGATTTCTATTTGATGAAAATAGTTTTGACGCCACTAGTGCGTCCCTCCTTGAGCCTACCACCGTTGACACAACCGATATTGATTATGAATGGTTCACTTTTTCGGATGATGACGACTCACAACATGAATATGAGTCTTTTGAATTTTTAGATGAGTTAGTTGAACCATCCGAATCGGTTGTTTGCAGTGATTTCGAACCTGTGTTGGAGTCCTTTGAGTTCGAGGTAGATTCCGCAATGATTCTTTTGCCTCCGAAACTCGAACTCATGTCCTTACCGCCTCACCTTAAATATGCTTACATAGGTGAGAATAAGACTTTTCCCATTATAATATCAGCCTCTCTAGCCTTCGAGCAAGAGAACGCTATTTTAAAAGTCTTACAAGATAGGCGGCAAGTTTTCGGTTGGACTATGGCGGACATCGAGGAGATCAGTTCCCTTATAATTGAATATCATATGAAATTGATGGATGATGCCAAGTCAATAGAGGACCCACAGGAACATTTTGGGGGTATTGTGGTTAGTCAACCTTCTCCTTTAGAAGTTGAACCACCCCCATTTCTTTTAATAAGCTACGAGAATGCCAACATTCCACTGATTACTGATCATTCGCATTCTCGTTTAGATGCATCACCACCTCCTGTATATTCACCTCCACACTTTCCATACCACCACTTCTATCTTCCCCAATTCTTTGTGAATCGCTACAACTTATTCTTCCATCAACCAATATTCTTTACTGATAAATTTTTCAACTGGTTGGTGTTGACATTTGGTCTATGCAAGGTTTGGCAGTAATGTCTAACATAGTTTAAATGAAGTTTGGGGGAGGGCCTTTCTGTATATATTTGTTTTTCTTAACAATAAAAAAACAGGGAAGTGCCGGTATTTTGACCCTTTTTGTTTAGTATGACAGTGAGGACACTGTCAAGTTCAAGTTTGGGGGTATGCTCGGTACGTCTTCTTCCTTCACATTCATTTGTACATATTTTTGTATTTGCATACTTATTTGAAAACCCATAAAAATTGAAAGATTTTGAAAAATTATAAAAATAAATGTATTCAATTTTGGCTAATTGACTTGAGTTTGACAAATAAGTTAACTGGCTAGGAACAACTAGATCTTAGACTTAGTGAATTAAAAACCCTAAAAATAACCTTCTTTAAAGTTTAACGGTAGAAAGTATATGCCTTTGTAGTTTATTTAGAAATAGGCAAATTTTGAGTTCACTTCTTGGGCTAAGTCAAAATAAAGGAAGAGTATTGATGTTCTTATTAGAGTATAAGTTTGAAAAATAGTTCCTACCTTAAGTCTAAATTCTAAAAACGTATACCCTACAAAATGCATAATCACGCATCTTGAAACTTGGAATAGTAGAAGAGACCTTGAAATGCTCTTGTCTTAAGTCCTTAGTACAAAGAAAATAAAAGAAAAAAAAATGTGAATAAAGAATAAAAAAAAATGGACACTGGTTTTTGTGATTACTTAAGGCTATAAAAATAAAAAATATTTAGCGAGGGTGCTTCATCACCTAGTGCCTTAGACCAACTGGTTTGGGAGTCACTGCTAAAGCCTTGGGTGTTGCAAAACTAGGAATTATGCTTAAATGTGCAAACACATTTTGTAATCGGTCGTTGGTACCTCAAGAAGTATTAACGGTCGCATGAAGGATGTGTAAGCAAATTTCATTTAAAAATTCACTAATTAATAAGTGCTTTGGACAATGGACAAGAGTACGATTGCTTGATTTGAATTTCTAAGTGTAGGGGTGATATTTACACACACGTAGGGGTATGTGATTAGAGTTTAGATGAGAGAAAGGAGTGAAGAATAGAACTTGTATCTTTAATAGAATTAATAGAAATTCCTAAGTGGAGATGGAAACCTAGAAGGAAAACTTAAGAGATGCCGAAAACTAAGTAGGTCTACATAACATATATAATCTTAAGTTAGATGATTAGGAAGTGTGAAGAATGTGGGTGGATGATTCGCGAGTCAAAAGATAATAGAATTCCTTCTTAGAAAACCTAATTGGTGAACAAAAGTCGAAAAGCCAAGTTGATAGGATTTTGTGGGTGTAATCCGCTGAAAACCCTCAGGAGACAACACTCCTCCTTCTAGGGACACCTAGAGGTTTAACGGCTTGTTGCACGTGCTCAGTGCAATCGCGTTTCCCTGCGAAAGTGTGGTTAGGATTTTAGTGAATAAAAATAAGTTTGCTCGAGAACGAGCAAAAGATAAGTTTGGGGGTATTTGTTCATATCATAATATTGCAGTTTATATTCCCCAATTCTTATTTGTTTTATAAACAAACAGGTGCTTTTGACGCATGTCTGCTACATGTTACAGGTTACAGGTTCTTGGACAGAAAACAGTGCAAACGATGTAAAGACGATGAAAATGTGGACTTTAACCAACAAACAGAGAATCTTGATCAAGCCTACATAAGAACAACTCATAAAGCAAGATTCAAGACATTGACTCAAAGTGAACGGTTAAAAATCCATTGCAAATTGTTCACTGAAGATCTGGAACCAACCTAGAAGCCCAAATGGAAAAAGATATATATAAATAAGAAGCCCAAGCCAACAAGAAGAAAACCAAGAAATTTCACTGAGAGATCTCCCCAAAGGGCCGCGGAACCGCGGCCCAAGCCCACTAATGCCGCGGTTCCGCGGCCATTCAGAGCCCGT
The DNA here is from genome assembly GCA_030015575.1 of Agapanthus africanus. Lineage (NCBI taxonomy): Eukaryota > Viridiplantae > Streptophyta > Magnoliopsida > Asparagales > Amaryllidaceae > Agapanthus > Agapanthus africanus. The sequence continues at coordinate 105,023,768 of CM057338.1, read as the reverse complement.
GTCTATGCATTTTTCGGGTGTCGGTGTGTCGGTGCAGGGGTTTGGATTTTTCGTGGGCAAATCTGTAATTGCACATGTGTGAATCCCGTAACCCTAAATTCTCCTGTTTGCTTATAAATTGTAATCAAAAATTGTAAAACCCTATGCCTCTTTTCAATCAATAAAATTCAGAATTGTTGGGAGTTAATTCAGATCTGTTCTGTATTCTCGCTTGGAGGGAGCCATCAAATTAGTAGGTAATTTTATTTCTTTGCTTTTTATTCTCTTTTAATTAGTATGTTTTATCATCCCCTAATGAGCGAGTAATCTCCTCGCTTGTTAGGGTTAGCCTTAGGGAAAGGTTTGAGAGATGAGATCTCTCACCCCTTTCATGCCATCCACACCTAAGAGTTAGAACTCCATGCATGCACGCACAACCGCTCCCTACGGTATCCTACCCCTCGAGGTAACGATGAACCGTAGTATAAAGGGCCGGTTGCGCGCGTTTTCCATGGAGGTTAGGGTAATTATCGATAAAGGAAGAATACGAATCTAGAGGAAGAAACATCTTCCCAAAAGATTCTTATCCACTTTATGGATAATTACTGTAACATCTAATAGATCAATAATAAGGCATTGAAAGCGGTGAGGAAAGCTTTAATCTCCAAACTTCCCCTAAACCTAACCCTAGCGAGACTTAAAATTAGATTAACTTAGTTTGTTAATAGATCTAGGTTTTAGATTTAATCAATCCAAACAACATTTAGAATCAACTCGTAAAAACACAAATAAGAAAATTACCCATCTCTGTGGATCGACCCGTACTCACCGGCTAGCTGCAAAGCGACGCCGTTTCTGATTACGGTTAACATATAATTTTTGGAATAATCATCAACCTCCACCTATAGAAGTTGAACCACCACCCATTCTTCTTATAAAATACGAGAATGACAATATTCCACTCATTTCTGATCATTCACATTCTCATTTTTATTTATCATCACCTCTTATCTCCTCACATTCACGTTCACGCAAACCCTTTCCATACCACCACTTATCTCTTCCCCACTTCTTCTTGGCTCTATATAACATGTTCTTCCACCGTCCTATACGTTACATTGAGAAATTCTTCAAATGGTTGGTGTTGACTTTTGGTCTTTGCAAAACTTGGCATTGACCAATAACTTTGAACCCCCTCTTTAAAAGCTTAACATTGTTTAACTCAAGTTTGGGGGGGGGGGGAGGGGAGGGGATAATTTGGCTCTTGAAAATAATTTTTTCAAACTCAAAGTGGTGAGCCAAAAATAAGTTTGGGAGAGATTTTCACGATCATATTTCATGTCCCCGTTAATTAATTTTTCCTCCCAAGTTTACAAGTTTATGAGATTTAAAAAATGGCAACAGTAGAAACAATATTTCACTTAACTTTGGGGGGAACCTTTTTGTGTTTATAAATTTTGTTTTCTTTTTCTGTTAATAATAAAAATAAAAATTAAAAAAAGGGAGTGTCGACAATTTTGACCCTCTTGGTGTAGCCTGAAAGTGAGGGCACTGTCAAGTTTAAGTTTGGGGGTGTGCTCTATAAGATTTCTTCCTTCGCATTCATATGTATATTTTTGCATTTGCATATTATTTAAAACCCATAAAAATTGAAAAAAATTATAAAAATTGAAAAGTTCAATTTTGGCCATATTTGACTTAAGTTTAACATGACGGTTGACTAGTTAGGAAAAACTCGATACTAAACATAGTAAATTAAAAAGCCTAAAAATAATCTTTCTTAAAGTTTAACTGTAGAAAATATACGTCCTTGTAGTTTATTTAAAAATAGGCAAATTTTGAGTTCAGTTCTTGGGCTAAATCGAAATAAGGGAAGAGTATTAAAAGCTCTATTTGAAGTATAAGTCTGAAAAATAATTCTGAACCTTAAGTCCAAATTCTGAAAATATATACCCTATTATACGCACTTATACGCACCTTGAAACTTCAGATAGTAGAGGATGCTCTTATCTAAAATCCTCAGTATGAATGAAAATAAAATAAAAGTATAAGTGGTGAATAAAGAGATAAAAAAATGAACACTGGTTTTGTAATTACTTAAGTCAGCATAAAAAAATATAGCAAGGGTGCTTTATCATCTAGTGTCTTAGACCAACTGGTTTGGAAGTCACTGCTAAGCCTTAGGTATTATAAGACGAGGAATTACGCCTAAATGCGCAAGCACATTTTGTAATCGGTCGTCTAGTACCTCAAGAAGTATTAACGGTCGCATGAAGAATGTGTGAGAAATTTCATCTAAAATTCACCAACTAAAAGTACTTTGAACATGGACAAGAGTATGATAGCTAGAATTGAAATTCCAAGTGTAGAGGTAAAATTACACACACGTGGGGGTATATGATTGGGGTTTGGATGAGAGATAGGAATAAAAGATAGGGCTTATATCTTCAGTAGAGATGATAAAAATTCCTGAGTTAAGATTGTACCTTAGAAGGAAAATTCAAAAGATGCTGAAAGCTTAATAAATTTGCAAAACATATATGATCTTAAGTTAAATGAAGAGAGAGTGTGAAAAATACGGGTCGATGATTTCTAAGTTGAAGATAATAGAATTTCTTGCTAGATTACTGAATTGAAGAAAGAGAGTCAACAGGCCAAATTGATCGGATTTTGTGGGTAGTATCCGCTGAAAACCCTCAGGAGACAACACTCCTCCTACTAGGGACACCTAGAGTTTTAACGGCTTGTTGCACGAGCTCAGTGCAATCGCGTTCCATGCGAAAGTGAGGTTAGGATTTTTTCGAGAATAAAATTGGTTTTGCTCGGGACAAGAAAAAGATAAGTTTGGGGGTATTTGTTCATATTAGAATTTGCATTATTATATCACCTATTCTTAATCACATTACATATAAATAGGTGATTTTGATCCATGTCTGCTAAATAGTCGCAGGTTACAGGTTCTCAGATCGTTACAGTGAAATTCGTGAAAAGTCGCTACAAATGTGAGACTACAACCAACAATAGATGAATCCGTATGATATCGCCTACCAGTTCAAGGAACAAATGAAAATCATTAGACAGTTCAATGCACAAAGCACAAGGGCAGCACAAGATTCAAGACTTCAACGCGAAGCTCAAGGCAAAAGTCCACATCATGCTGCACTGTTGGAAATCTGGAAAGAAATAGAAGAAATTCTGAGAAACCAAATAAAGAAAAAAGAAGATAAAAGCAACACAGAGAAACTCTGAAGAGATGGGCCCAAGAACCCACCAAATGGCCGCGGAAACGCGGCCGAACAGGCCTTTATGCCGCGGTTCCGCGGCCATAATATGCACGTGTCGGTGGGGTGTCGGTGTTTTGACTCGGTCTTTGGGGTTGTTTTGTAATTTCATGTATGGATCAGAATGTAAATCAAGGGTTTTTCCTATCTATAAATAGGGGGCTCAAAGCCAAATAAGGGGGTGCCTCTTTTTGGTGTGCCTCTTTGGAGAATACCTTTTTTAATTTCTAGATCTAAATTTTATTTCTTGTAATCGTTGAAGAGGTGTCAATAAAAGTAAGTTTTTTTTATTTTGCATTCTTCGTAATTGAAATTTATTTTTCTGCAATTTTCTATCTGCTTTTATTTATCTGCAAGTTAATTAGTTTATTTAAAAGAAAAAAATTATTATAAAAATGAATCTCATCGTAATTTCCCTAATGAGTGAGTAATTCCTCACTTGTTAGGGTTAGGATTGGGTAGGTTTGAGAGATGGAAATCTCTCACTCCTTTCTTGCCCTTATAACATTTTAAATTAGGACTCTATGTGAATCAAACACACACCGCTCACTACGGCATCCTATCCTACGAGATAGCGGTGATTTCCTAAATAGACCGGTTGTGGTTGATTTACATAAAGGTTAGGGCTAAGAGTTAAGAAAGGACGGACAAGGACCAAAAGGAAGAAATGAAGTTTCTTCCTACTCCTGCTAATCTCCTTTATTAACTATTACCCTAACACCTATGTTCTTAATTAGGGCAAAGGAAGCAGTGAGTAGAGTTTTATTTCCAAACTAACCTAATCCTAACCCTAGTAAGGCTTTAATTCAAATTAAATTCAATATTAGTTTTTATAAAAATCAAAACCTACTAAAAGTAGGATTTAACTCGTAAGAACTTAAAGAAAGAACAAGTTTTCCCTGTGGACCGACCCGTACTCAACCGGCTAGCTACCAAGCGACACCGTTATTGATTGCGGTATATTCTTAATTTTGATTTTAAAACGCACATACGCAAGACTCAACCAATCAAATGGCGCCGTTGCCGGAGATTCGTCAGTCTCTTTCTTTGTGTAATTTCTGGTTAATAATAAAAAAAATAAAATAAGAAAATTTTTAAAAAAAATTTAAAAATTTTAAAAACAAAAAAAAATAAAAATAAAAATCATCATGTTATTTTTGAAAGGTTTTTGTGCAAGTGTGCAGGCTTGGAGCCAACACTGATTCAGATCTGGAGCAAGCCCAGTGAACAAATACAGAAACATAGGATTTGAACAGACAGAGGAGAACCAAATCAGCACAGAGAAAATTTTTGAAGATCCAAACCAGCCATTGAACCGCGGAACCGCAGCATAAGAAGGGATTTAACCGTGGAACCGCGGCCAAACAGATGACGTCAGCTGTTTGAAAACTCTCTGTGAGTATATTTTTCTCCTCCTACCCCCATAACTCCACTGAAAAAATTTTCCTGTAGGTATTCTTTGCACAGCAACTTCTTCTCCCTCTCCAATAAATTATTTTTGTGCAGGATTCTTTGCGCTGCTAAATAAAAAAAAATATTTTGCAAGTATTTTAGATTTTTTGGTGTGTTAACTGCTTTGCATAATTAATACGGACTTTTAAGGGGCTATAACACCAATTCAGATTGGGTGGGGATTCATTACCCTTCCTAAGACCCCAAAAATCACTAAAAGCATATGCATCACCCTTGAGCTAATCTAGACTCAGCCAATTAAGGACTGTCGCGCTCATTAGGACAAAGGAAGGTTGTGGGCATTCAGTCGTTTATCTAAACCTGACTTTGTGGTGCCTAGACTAGACAAGTGAGAAAGGTAATTTTAAAAGGCCCGTCTCACGGTGATTCGTGAGCGGATCCCTCCTTTCTTCATTTATGCTTACCTGGCCACAATTGGCGGTGAAGAGGCGATTTGAAGAATATCTCACAATTTGTCGCTTTGGAACAGTTAGGAGCAGTCTAGTTGACTTAGGAGACCCTACCTCTAGGTTTGATTGTACATGTTTAAACTATGGTTGTTTGAAATTGTGCCGTAGTTCCGTACAAATTTTGCAAAAACTCTTTCCACAAAAAACACTTTCAAAAATTTCTAAACTCCAAAACCAAACAATTTTTTTTAAAACAAAAAATATAAAAATAAAATAAAATAAAATAAAATAAATCATATTCTTTTTCTTCTCCCTTCTCTCATCACATCATGGGTACCCCACCACGCAAAACTCTTGCCGAACTTTGGTACTCTCAACCAGACATTACGTCATACGCTTCTTGTTTTGGTCGAATTTCGAACGACCCTTCCATACCTAAAATTTCTTTGAAAGATCGAATAGACGCGTCTAGGACAACCAGTTGGACTCCGCAACCCACCTTATATCAACCATTTCAACCTTCACCACCTTCTTACGTTGATACCCCTTTTTCGAGTCATGTTGTAACTCCGAAACCCATGTCTATTGCTGAACATATTGAACAATTCCGTAACCGATCTTTCACTCATTTCACCACTACAAATTCTTTGGATCAACAATTTCATTCACCTTCTTATCCAAATATTGATCCCACTCATGTCCAACCATTCAATTCCTATCAGTCCTACCCGACTTTTGCACCTTCCCTAGACATTGCTTCTACACAGCCATTTGGGAGTTTCACGTATCCAAACAACTTTGAATTTTTTACTGAAACCCCGTCACAACCCATGTCTAGTCTGGAACAGTCGTTGGAAGACTTTATGGTAGCGTCATGCCAACAGATGAGGGATTTGAATGTGTCCATGGCCGCCCTTATACAATCTAGTGATCCGGTAGCTAGTTTCCAACTAGCTCCAAATATTCCAATGTATGATGAGGCGGTTGGAAAGATTGATAATTTGAGTGGAGAGAGTGAGCTGTGCAACCTTCCAAATCAAACCTACCCATCTCCAATTGAATCCCACAATTCCGGTTTTGAATATCTATCAAGTGTTCCAAATGATTCACCAGTTGAAAATAAAACGTTTAATGAGTTGTGCAACTTTATAGTATTTGAGTTACCTGATTGTGAAGGGTCCCTTTCGAGTGAAACCATCACCAATCCTTTTGACCTCTACACCTCCACTCTAGAACCTGAATTGATTAATATACATGCTTTTGATGAGGTGTCTGAAAAAATTGATTTTCACTTGATTGAGGATATTGACGCTGGGAATATTTTGGATGATGAACCCACAGATTTGGATGAGTTTCTTTCTCCAATTCATCATCCCGAGTCATTAACTGTTTTTCCCGAATTTCATATGTGTCTTGATTTTGATGAGAATTGCATGGATAAGCTAAATTCTGAGGAGAGTATTGAGAAAATTATTGAGGATAAAGCAGTTTTACTTGAGGAATCGGATTTTCCAATTCATTCCATCCCTTTCATTGACTGCGCACACCCTCCAGAATCTTTAACCGATACCCTTCCTCAATCACTTCCTTCCATCCTCGTTCCGACCTTGCAAGAAACCATTACACTTTCATTTTTTATATCTAGTTTACCAAGGTCGACGTACCCATGTTTTCTCACGAATCTTGAGGGATTCGACCTCATTTCTCAGTGGGTTAATAGATTGGCACAATCGCTTTTTACACATCGGTCATTACAAATTGTGCTAATTTATACACTCCATTTCCACCCTCAAGTTCGTATTCAACTTCTTTCTCCCATTTTCTCAGGTTCTTCTTCTATTCTTCCTATAATTTCAGTGAGTGCTGATGAATCACAATCCGATAATTCAAGTTTGAGCATTCCAGAAAGCCAACTTGATTTGGATACTTTTGAAAATGAGCTAGATGAGTTTTTCGAGTCTCCTGCCTCCATAATTTTTGACAAATCAAGTATGATAAATTCTGGCACAAAACTTACTGACAGTAAAATGTTCAATTACATCGATGAGATATTTGAAGAACTTTTCGCTGACGAACTTGCATTCCTAGACAACAAGGATTTTGTGATTAATCAACCTCCACCTATAGAAGTTGAACCACCACCCTTTCTTCTTATAAAATACGAGAATGACAATATTCCACTCATTTCTGATCATTCACATTTTCATTTTTATTTATCATCACCTCTTATCTCTTCACATTCACGTTCACGCAAACCCTTTCCATACCACCACTTATCTCTTCCCCACTTCTTCTTGGCTCTATATAACATATTCTTCCACCGACCTATACGTTACATTGAGAAATTCTTCAAATGGTTGGTGTTGACTTTTGGTCTTTGCAAAGCTTGGTATTGACCAATAACTTTGAACCCCCTCTTTAAAAGCTTAACATTGTTTAACTCAAGTTTGGGGGAGGGGGTATAATTCGGCTCTTGAAAATAATTTTTTCTAACTCAAAGTGGTGAGCCAAAAATAAGTTTGGGAGAGATTTTCACGATCATATTTCATATCTCCGTTAACTAATTTTTTCTCCTAAGTTTACAAGTTTATGAGATTTAAAAAATGGCAACAGTAGAAACAATATTTCACTTAATTTTGGGGGGAACCTTTTTGTGTATATATATTTTGTTTTCTTTTTCTGTTAATAATAAAAATAAAAATTTAAAAAAAGGGAGTGCCGACAATTTTGAACCTCTTGGTGTAGCCTGACAGTGAGGGCACTGTCAAGTTTAAATTTGGGGGTGTGCTCGGTAAGCTTTCTTCCTTCGCATTCATATGTATATTTTTGCATTTGCATACTTATATTATAACCCATAAAAATTGAAAAAATTATAAAAATTGAAAAGTTCAACTTTGGCCATATTTGACTTAAGTTTAACATGACGGTTGACTAGTTAGGAAAAACTAGATCCTAAACATAGTAAATTAAAAAACCTAAAAATAACCTTTCTTAAAGTTTAACTGTAGAAAATATATATCCTTATAGTTTATTTAAAAATAGGCAAATTTTGAGTTCAGTTCTTGGGCTAAATCGAAATAAGGGAAAAGTATTGAAAGCTCTATTTGAAATATAAGTCTGAAAAATAATTCTGAACCTTAAATCTAAATTCTGAAAATATATACTCTATTATACGCATTTACACGCATCTTGAAACTTTGGATAGTAGAGGATACCTTGAAATGCTCTTGTCTAAAATCCTCGGTATGAAAGAAAATAAAATAAAAGTATAAGTGGTGAATAAAGAGATAAAAAAAAATGAACACTGGTTTTGTAATTACTTAAGTCGGCATAAAAAAAATATAGCAAGGGTGCTTTATCATATAGTGTCTTAGACCAACTGGTTTGGGAGTCATTGCTAAGCCTTAGGTATTACAAGACGAGGAATTACGCCTAAATGCGCAAGCACATTTTGTAATCGGTCGTCTAGTACCTCAAGAAGTATTAACGGTCGCATGAAGAATGTGTGAGCAATTTCATCTAAAATTCACCAACTAAAAGTACTTTGGACATGGACAAGAGTATGATAGCTAGAATTGAAATTCCAAGTGTAGGGGTAAAAATTACACACACGTGGGGGTATATGATTGGGGTTTGGATGAGAGATAGGAATAAAAGATAGGGCTTATATCTTCAGTAGAGATGATAAAAATTCCTGAATTAAGATTGCACCTTAGAAGGAAAATTCAAAAGATGCTGAAAGCTTAATAAATTTGCAAAACATATACGATCTTAAGTTAAATGAAGAGAGAGTGTGAAAAATACGGGTTGATGATTTCTAAGTTGAAGATAATAGAATTTCTTGCTAGAATACTGAATTGAAGAATGAGAGTCAACAGGCCAAATTGATCGGTTTTTGTGGGTAGTATCCGCTGAAAACCCTCAGGAGACAACACTCCTCCTACTAGGGACACCTAAAGGTTAACGACTTGTTGCACGAGCTCAGTGCAATCGCGTTCCCTGCGAAAGTGAGGTTAGGATTTTTTCGAGAATAAAATTGGTTTTGCTCGGGACAAGCAAAAGATAAGTTTGGGGGTATTTGTTCATATTAGAATTTGCATTATTAAATCACCCATTCTTAATCACATTACATATAAATAGGTGATTTTGATCCATGTCTGCTAAATAGTTGCAGGTTACAGGTTCTCAGATCGTTACAGTGAAATTCATGAAAAGTCGCTACAAATGTGAGACTACAACCAAGAATAGATGAATCCGTATGATACCGCCTACCAGTTCAAGGAACAAATGAAAATCATTAGACAGTTCAATGCACAAAGCACAAGGGCAGCACAAGATTCAAGACTTCAACGCAAAGTTCAAGGCAAAAGTCCACATCATGCTGCACTGTTGGAAATCTGGAAGGAAATAGAAGAAATTCTGAGAAACCAAGTAAAGAAAAAAGAAGATAAAAGCAACACAGAGAAACACTGAAGAGATGGGCCCAAGAACCCACCAAATGGCCGCGGAAAAGCGGCCGAACAGGCCTTTATGCCGCGGTTCCGCGGCCATAATATGCACGTGTCGGTGGGGTGTCGGTGCTTTGACTCGATCTTTGGGGTTGTTTTGTAATTTCATGTATGGATCAGAATGTAAACCTAGGGTTTTTCCTATCTATAAATAGGGGGGCCTCAAAGCCAAATAAGGGGGTGCCTCTTTTTGGTATGCCTCTTTGGAGGATGCCTCTTTTAATTTCTAGATCTAAATTTTATTTCTTGTAATCGTTGAAGAGGTGTCAATAGAAGTAAGTTTTTTTTTATCTTGCATTCTTCATAATTGAAATTTATTTTTCTGCAATTTTCTATCTGCTTTTATTTATCTGCAAGTTAATTAGTTTATTTAAAAGAAAAAAAATTATTATAAAAATGAATCTCATCGTAATTTCCCTAATGAGTGAGTAATTCCTCACTTGTTAGGGTTAGGATTGGGTAGGTTTGAGAGATGGAAATCTCTCACTCCTTTCTTGCCCTTATAACATTTTAAATTAGGACTCTATGTGAATCAAACACACACCGCTCACTACGGCATCCTATCCTACGAGATAGCGGTAATTCCCTAATTAGACCGGTTGTGGTTGATTTACATAGAGGTTAGGGCTAAGAGTTAAGAAAGGACGGACAAGGACCAAAAGGAAGAAACGAAGTTTCTTCCTAGTCGTGCTAATCCCCTTTATTAACTATTACCCTAACACCTATGTTCTTAATTAGGGCAAAGGAAGCAGTGAGTAGAGTTTTATTTCCAAACTAACCTAATCCTAACCCTAGCAAAGTTTTAGTTCAAATTAAATTCAATCTTAGTTTTTATAAAAATCAAAACCTACTAAAAGTAGGATTTAACTCGTAAGAACTTAAAGAAAGAACACGTTTTCCCTGTGGACCGACCCGTACTCAACCGGCTAGCTACCAAGCGACACCATTATTGATTGCGGTATATTCTTAATTTTGATTTTAAAACTCATATACGCAAGACTCAACCTATCAAATGGCGCCGTTGCCGGAGATTCGGTAGTCTCTTTCTTTGTGTAATTTCGGGTTAATAATAAAAAAAATGAAAAAAGAAAATTTAAAAAAAAAATTTAAAATTTTAAAATTTTAAAAACAAAGATAAAAATAAAAATAAAAATCATTTTGTTATTTTTGAAAGGTTTTTGTGCAAGTGTGCAGGCTTGGAGCCAACACTGATTCAAATCTGGAGGAAGCCCAGTGAACAAATACAGAAACAGAGGATTTGAACAGACAGAGGAGAACCAAATTAGCACAGAGAAAATTTTTGAAGATCCAAACCAGCTATTGAACCGCGAAACCGCAGCATAAGCAGGGGTTTAACCGTGGAACCGCGGCCAAACAGATGACGTCAGCTGTTTGAAAACTCTCTGTGAGTATATTTTTTCTCCTCCTACACCCATAACTCCACTGAAAAAAATTTCCTGTAGGTATTCTTTGCACAGCAACTTCTTCTCCCTCTCTAATAAATTGTTTTTGTGCAGGATTCTTTGCGCTGCCAAATAAAAAAAAATATTTTGCAAGTGTTTTAGATTTTTTGGTGTGTTAACTGCTTTGCATAATTAATACGGACTTTTAAAGGGCTATAACACCAATTCAGATTGGGTGGGGATTTCATTACCCTTCATAAGACCCCAAAAATCACTAAAAGCATATGCATCACCCTTGAGCTAATCTAGACTCAGCCAATTAAGGACTGTCGCGCTCATTAGAACAAAGGAAGGTTGTGGGCATTCAGTCGTTTATCTAAACCAGACTTTGTGGTGCCTAGGCTAGACAAGTGAGAAAGGTAATTTTAAAAGGCCCGTCTCATGGTGATTCGTGAGCGGATCCCTCCTTTCTTCATTTGTGCTTACCTGGCCACAATTGGCGGTGAAGAGGCGATTTGAAGGATATCTCACAACTTGTCGTTTTGGAACAGTTAGGAGCAGTCTAGTTGACTTAGGAGACCATAGCTCTAGATTTGATTGTACATATTTAAACTGTGGTTGTTTGAAATTGTGCCGTAGTTCCGTACAAATTTTGCAAAAACTCTTTCTAAAAAAAACACTTTCAAAATTTTCAAAACTCCAAAAGCAAACAATTTTTATTTAAAACAAAAAATATATAAATAAAATAAAATAAAATAAAATAAATCACATTCTTTTTCTTCTCCCTTCTCTCATCACATCATGGGTACCCCACCACGCAAAACTCTTGCCGAACTTTGGTACTCTCAACCAGACATAACGCCATACACTTCTTGTTTTGGTCGAATTTCGAACGACCCCTCCATACCCAAAATTTCTTTGAAAGATCGAATAGACGCGTCTAGGACAACCAGTTGGACTTAGCAATCCACCTTATATCAACCATTTCAACCTTCACCACCTTCTTACGTTGATACCCATTTTTCGAGTCCTGTTGTAACTCCGAAACCCATGTCTATTGCTGAACATATTGAACTCCGTAACCGATCGTTCACTCATTTCACCACTAAGAATTCTTTGGATCAACAATTCCATTCACCTTCTTATCCAAATATTGATCCCACTCATGTCCAACCATTCAATTCCTATCATTCCTACCTAACTTTTGCACCTTCTCTAGACATTGCTTCTACACAGCCATTTGGGAGTTTCACGTATCCAAACAACTTTTAATTTTTTACTGAAACCCCGTCACAACCCAAGTCTAGTCTGGAACAGTCGTTGGAAGACTTTATGGTAGCGTCATGCAGACAGATGAGGGATTTGAATGCGTCCATGGCCGCCCTTATACAACCTAGTGACACGGTAGCTAGTTTCCAACTAGCTCTAAATTTTCCAATGTATGATGAGGCGGTTGGAAAGATTGATAATTTGAGTGGAGAGAGTGAGCTGTGCAACCTTCCAAATCAAACCTACTCATCCCCAATTGAATCCCATAATTCCAGTTTTGAATATCTATCAAGTGTTCCAAATGATTCACCAGTTGAAAATAAAACGTTTAATGAGTTGTGCAACTTTATAGTGTTTGAGTTACCTGATTGTGAAGGGTCCCTTTTGAGTGAAACCATCACCAATCCTTTTGACCTCTACACCTCCACTCTAGAACCTGAATTGATTAATATACATGATTTTGATGAGGTGTCTGAAAAAATTGATTTTCACTTGATTGAGGATATAGACGCTGGGAATATTTTGGATGATGAACCCACAGATTTGGATGAGTTTCTTTCTCTAATTCATCATCCCGAGTCATTAACTGTTTTTCCCGAATTTCATATGTGTCTTGATTTTGATGAGAATTGCATGGATAAGCTAAATTCTGAGGAGAGTATTGAGGAAATTATTGAGGATAAAGCAGTTTTACTTGAGGAGTCGGATTTTCCAATTCATTCTACCCTTTCATTGACTGCGCACACCCTCCTGAATCTTTAACCGATACCCTTCCTCAATCACTTCCCTCCATCCTCATTCCGACCTTGCAAGAAACCATTACACTTTCATTTTTTATGTCTGGTTTACCAAGTTCGACGTACCCATGTTTTCTCACGAATCTTGAGGGATTTGACCTCATTTCTCAGTGGGTTAATAGATTAGCAAAATCACTTTTTACACATCGGTCATTACAAATTGTGCTAATTTATACACTCCATTTCCACCCTCAAGTTCGTATTCAACTTTTTTCTCCCACTTTCTCAGGTTCTTCTTCTATTCTTCCAATAATTTCAGTGAGTTTTGATGAATCACAATCCGATAATTCAAGTTTGAGCATTCCAGAAAGCCAACTTAATTTGGATACTCTTGAAAATGAGGTAGATGAGTTTTTCGAGTCTCCTACATCCATAATTTTTGACAAATCAAGTATGATAAATTCTACCACAAAACTTACTGATAGTAAAATGTTCAATTACATCGATACGAGTTTTGAAGAACTTTTCGCTGACGAACTTACATTCCTAGACAACAAGGATTTTGTGATTAATCAACCTCCACCTATAGAAGTTGAACCACCACCCTTTCTTCTTATAAAATACAAGAATGACAATATTCCACTCATTTCTGATCATTCACATTCTCATTTTTATTTATCATCACATCTTATCTCCTCACATTCACGTTCACGCAAACCCTTTCCATACCACCACTTATCTCTTCCCCACTTCTTTTTGGCTCTATATAATATGTTCGTCCACCGACCTATACGTTACATTGATAAATTCTTCAAATGGTTGGTGTTGACTTTTGGTCTTTGCAAAGCTTGGTATTGACCAATAACTTTGAACCCCCTCTTTAAAAGCTTAACATTGTTTAACTTAAGTTTGGGGGGGTATAATTTGGATCTTGAAAATATTTTTTTCTAACTCAAAGTGGTGAGCCAAAAATAAGTTTGGGAGAGATTTCACGATCATATTTCATGTCCCCGTTAATTAATTTTTTCTCCTAAGTTTATAAGTTTATGAGATTTAAAAAATGGCAACAGTAGAAACATTATTTCACTTAAATTTGGGGGGAACCTTTTTGTGTATATATATTTTGTTTTCTTTTTCTGTTAATATTAAAAATTAAAATTAAAAAAAACGAAGTGCCGACAATTTTGACCCTCTTGGTGTAGCCTGACAGTGAGGGCACTGTCAAGTTTAAGTTTGGGGGTGTGTTCGGTAAGCTTTCTTCCTTCGCATTCATATGTATATTTTTGTATTTGCATACTTATTTTAAAACCCATAAAAATTATAAAAATTATAAAAATTATAAAAATTGAAAAGTTCAATTTTGGCCATATTTGACTTAAGTTTAACATGACGGTTGACTAGTTAGGAAAAACTAGATTCTAAACATAGTAAATTAAAAACCCTAAAAATGAACTTTCTTAAAATTTAACTGTAGAAAATATACGTTCTTGTTGTTTATTTAAAAATAGGCAAATTTTGAGTTCAGTTCTTGGGCTAAATCGAAATATAGGAAGAGTATTGAAAGCTCTATTTGAAGTATAAGTCTGAAAAATAATTCTTAATCTTAAGTCCAAATTCTGAAAATATATACCCTATTATACGCACTTACACGCACCTTGAAATTTCGGATAGTAGAGGATACCTTGAAATGCTCTTATCTAAAATCCTCAGTATGAAGGAAAATAAAATAAAAGTATAAGTGGTGAATAAAGAGATAAAAAAAAATGAACACTGGTTTTGTAATTACTTAAGTCAGCATAAAAAAATATAGCATGGGTGCTTTATCACCTAGTGTCTTAGACCAACTGGTTTGGAAGTCATTGCTAAGCCTTAGGTATTACAAGACGAGGAATTACGCCTAAATGCGCAAGCAAATTTTGTAATCGGTCGTCTAGTACCTCAAGAAGTATTAACGGTCGCATGAAGAATGTGTGAGAAATTTCATCTAAAATCCACCAACTAAAAGTACTTTGGACATGGACAAGAGTATGATAGCTAGAATTGAAATTCCAAGTGTAGGGGTAAAAATTACACACACGTGGGGGTATATGATTGGGGTTTGGATGAGAGATAGGAATGAAAGATAGGGCTTATATCTTCAGTAGAGATGATAAAAATTCCTGAGTTAAGATTGCACCTTAGAAGGAAAATTCAAAAGATGCTGAAAGCTTAATAAATTTGCAAAACATATACGATCTTAAGTTAAATAAAGAGAGAGCGTGAAAAATACGGGTTGATGATTTCTAAGTTGAAGATAATAGAATTTCTTGTTAGAATACTGAATTGAAGAATGAGAGTCAACAGGCCAAATTGATCGGATTTTATGGGTAGTATCTGCTGAAAACCCTCAGGAGACAACACTCCTCCTACTAGAGACACCTAGAGGTTTAACGGCTTGTTGCATGAGCTCAGTGCAATCGCGTTCCCTGCGAAAGTGAGGTTAGGATTTTTTTGAGAATAAAATTGGTTTTGCTCGGGACGAGCAAAAGATAAGTTTGGGGGTATTTGTTCATATTAGAATTTGCATTATTATATCGCCCATTCTTAATCACATTACATATAAATAAGTGATTTTTGATCCATGTCTGCTAAATAGTCGCAGGTTACAGGTTCTCAGACCGTTACAGTGAAATTTGTGAAAAGTCGCTACAAATGTGAGACTACAACCAACAATAGATGAATCCGTATGATGCCGCCTACCAGTTTAAGGAACAAATGAAAATCATTAGACAGTTAAATGCACAAAACACAAGGGCGGCACAAGATTCAAGACTTCAACGCGAAGCTCAAGGCAAAAGTCCACATCATGCTGCACTGTTGGAAATCTGGAAGGAAATTGAAGAAATTCTGAGAAACCAAGTAAAGAAAAAAGAAGATAAAAGCAACACAGAGAAACCCTGAAGAGATGGGCCCAAGAACCCACCAAATGGCCGCGGAATCGCGGCCGAACAGGCCTTTATGCCGCGGTTCCGCGGCCATAATATGCACGTGTCGGTGGGGTGTCGGTGCTTTGACTCGGTCTTGGGGTTGTTTTGTAATTTCATGTATGGATCAGAATGTAAACCTAGGGTTTTTCCTATTTATAAATAGGGGGGCTCAAAGCCAAATAAGGGGGTGCCTCTTTTTGGTGTGCCTCTTTAGAGGATGCCTCTTTTAATTTCTAGATCTAAATTTTATTTCTTGTAATCGTTGAAGAGGTGTCAATAAAAGTAAGTTTTTTTTATCTTGCATTCTTCGTAATTGAAATTTATTTTTCTGCAATTTTCTATCTGCTTTTATTTATCTGCAAGTTAATTAGTTTATTTAAAAGAAAAAAAATTATTAATGAGTGAGTAATTCCTCACTTGTTAGGGTTAGGATTGGGTAAGTTTGAGAGATGGAAATCTCTCACTCCTTTCTTGCCCTTATAAGATTTTAAATTAGGACTCTATGTGAATGAAACACACACCGCTCACTACGGCACCCTATCCTACGAGATAGCGGTGATTCCCTAGTTAGACCGGTTGTGGTTGATTTACATAGAGGTTAGGGCTAAGAGTTAAGAAAGGACGGACAAGGACCAAAAGGAAGAAATGAAGTTTCTTCCTAGTCGTGCTAATCCCCTTTGTTAACTATTACCCTAACACCTATGTTCTTAATTAGGGCAAAGGAAGCAGTGAGTAGAGTTTTATTTCCAAACTAACTTAATCCTAACCCTAGAAAGGCTTTAATTCAAATTAAATTCAATCTTAGTTTTTATAAAAATCAAAACCTACTAAAAATAGGATTTAATTCGTAAGAACTTAAAGAAAGAACATGTTTTCCCTGTGGACCGACCCGTACTCAACCGGCTAGCAACCAAGCGACACCGTTATTGATTGCGGTATATTCTTAATTTTGATTTTAAAACGCACGTACGCAAGACTCAACCAATCAGTCAGCAATGGTGATCTTATCGCTGACACTCATGAACCTTTGTCGGAACAGAGATTCCATTTGGACGAAAGTAGTAACAGAGCCATCCGGTATGCTCGCGTACCAGTCAAAAGCGACATCGGTTAAGCTATTAACGAACTATCGGAGGAGAAGCGCATCATTGCCCCCAGTATTCCTATATGAGGCTTTAAAGTGGGCGATGTGTTGATTCGCATTTCCCATCCCATTGAATCTTCCGAACATGGGGATGACATAGCCGCCAGGAAACTCTACCACGTCATACCGAGCGGGATATGGTCTCCCACTACTGCTGATATCCTTTTGCACTTCGGCTTCGGCTACCAATGTTTTGACTTTGTCAATGACCAAATCCATGATTTGATCTTGCGTTAGGAGGTTGCTATCATCGGTAGTCAAGACATTTTCCAAGATAGAATGCGGCCAACTTTCATGCGGCTCACCCACCTTTGGATTTGAGGGAATAGGCGTCGGCTGTCCCGGGACTCCGTTTCCCGGTTCATGAGCAGAACCCTGTGCTTGATTAGACGGCTGAGAGGCAACTTGGTCCGTGAGCTGCATCACGACATTCGTCGAGTCATCAATTTTGGTGTAAAGTTTGGCCATCTCCTTGTCTTTATTTCTGAGCTGTTTTTGGAGCTCTTGGAGAAGTTGCTGCTCTGTATTCTTGAGACGGAAGATTGGCTCCTTTTCGCTTTCTGAGCCTGACTCCTCATGAACCGAGGGATCTCTCTGCTTATCAGCCTCACTGGAAGGGTTTTCATTACCTCCCAGAGGATGCTAGTCGTGGGAAGTGGCAGCCACATTCATACCAGATTGGATCTGAGATGTAGTGGCCCTATCCTTGCTCTTGCTACGTGTGCCCACCATGTAGACAGTGTGGACCACATATCCAGCCATCTCTTTATCTTTGGCGGGATAACCCTATTCTTGGAACCTCATGAAGTTCAGCCTAGCATGAGCCCTAGCCCTTTTATTGGGTGTATATCTGAGTCTTTTCTGTCTTAGCTTCTCGATTTTGAGGGCTTGACGGGCATCCGTCATCCAGGAAGCCATTGTGAGTCGATTGATGGGGAGTTTAGAGAAGATATCCGATCGAGCAGTTGTCGAGGGGACCGCTGGAGCTTTCCCGAAACCCCTCGTTGCTTTGTTGGTGTTGATGGTCTTGCCCCCAGCTGGAGCAATGGGGAGTCGTTCAGAAATGGATTTGTGCTTGGGCTGAGGTGCCCTCGCGACCATGATATTCGGTCTTTTTCCTTTTGAGGCTGGTTTATCCATCACCGGGGCTTGAAGAGCAGGGATGGCGTTAACTGGCACGAACGGAATAGAGCCAAATAGTAGCGGCGGCTCCTCCCACTGTCGCCCGAGACTGGCCGGAAGGACCGTACTGGCGTCCATCTTCATCGTGTAGGAGATGGGAGCTGTGTCGATGTAACAATTCTAATTTCAATGTAAATAAAAATTGTTGAAAAGTTAATGTACAATTGGGGTACTTGCAATCCTGTGAATACTATAAGAATTTGTTTTGCTATAGAACAGTAAGAAGGAGCTTGTAGCTCACTGGTAAGGCCTTGCACTGCTGATACATAGCACCAGAGTTCAAATCCGATCAGCCACATTATCTTTTTGTTTTAATTATTTTTAATCTTTTAGAAGCCCAAGAGTTTGCACGTGCACTGCACGTAAAATGAAGAGTCACACTTAAAACAAACAGGTGTAAATTAGTATTCGGACCGATAGGGACACGTGGCCCCAATCCAAGCCCCCGCTTCAATGATTGGACCGGCAAGATTGATGTTGGATATATGTATGCCCTAGAGGCCATTATATGATAGTGTATGTACTAATGTGTGTGTGTCTATATATATATATATATATATTCAGAGGACGGTCTTGCTCAACATGATAGTATGCTATCTGGTTGCTCTTTATCATATGTTCACTTGATCATGCTTTTACTCATTTGATACATGTTGATAAAGCCCTTAGGATATTTGCTTGATTACTGGGATTATGATGTGGATCATACTAGTGGGACACCTATAGTTTATAAGCATATCCTTGAAATGTTCCTAGTCATAGGTATATCGAGACAGGGCATCGATATTCCAAAGTAGACTAGCGTATACCATTCTTGTCCCATATGATGGGCGATGGATGATCCCATATCCATCTGGTGTGGTGACACCAAAGATTGTATACAGGTGCTCAGTGAGACTGGGTACACTGAACGGACTCGCCGAGAACTCCTATGTGGTATTATATCATACGTCGGATAGCAATTCTCAGGTGACACTGGTACAGGTTAGTCTGTAGACCCGAGGTCGTCATAGAGTCTTGTGTGTCCTCCCAGTGTACTTTGATCTCCACCTTACTACGGCTCTACTGAGTTTTACAAACAGGTGGATTTTGGGTACAGTTTCGAGGCACATGGAGGCGATGAGCGATAGGAGGGGTTTCATCTCTCCCGGTATTGGGGGTTGATGTTGCGCTATGCACGACTGGCTATAACAGGAAGTTCCTGACCAGGGCTGCTGAGATATTACTGATAAGTGTTATCAATAGTTTCTCGATCTGTTGTAGACCATATACCGGCATGACTTATTGAGTTATTGGGGTTGACATTACCATCCCTAGACTCGATATGCAACATATCTGACGAAGAGACCGGACTGTACGGTAAGTGTTGCCAGTTGGATTAACGGGAGTTTTGACAGGTTCGTTTGTTCTTCTTCTGATCGCTCAATACCTGGGTGGCCGTTACGTTTAGCTGACCATTTGCGGCTTGTAGGTGTTTGATGTGATCATCACCTACTGCCGGCGTATTGACGAGTCTTAGAGTCCCACACAGGAGTTTCCTGGCTTAGGCGAAACGATGTGGTGTGCATATGAGATATGTGCGGGAGCTCGATTAAATACGTGTATTTGATACCGTGTTTTAATCGGGTGTTTTCTATTGGTCGGGTCGTATGAGATATGACCGGTTTATTAAATCAAGTGTTGATTTAATATTGACTTTTATCTCATTTAAATAAATCTTTTCTTTATGATGGATGTATGGATGTATATGTACATGTTGATGTGCATACACATATACATACATGCATTTGTATCATGGTTGATAATACAAGAAAGATGGCAATATAAGACTCACATGGAAAGTAAATACATTTATATATTAGAATGAGAAAAAGAAAATTGATATTAAATCATGGTTGACTATTCTTTACTTGACTTAGTTTGGAACCATGGTTTCATTTCTCTTGTTATTTTTCCTCATTCTAAAATATCTAGATATTTATTAACCATGGTTTGAGATGAGATATATATCCTTCATATTTATCTTTTCTCGTTATCTTTGATCATTATCTTCATCCAGAAGAAATGAGCTCAAGGGTTGCAATCTTCTTCTTCCTCTCTCTAGCTCTTTCTTGAGATTTCTAAGTGAGTGAGGGTAAAAGAAAGAAAGGGTTTTTATGTGAGAACACAACCATATCATCATACTACACCTGTCTAGCCTATTGGTGTAGTTTGTTTGCTTCATCTTCATTGTGATCAAGTGGAGCAAGGAGCTTTGAGCAAAGGTACTCCGGGTGGATCATCGTGGACGTGGAAGAAGCTCGAGCTAGCCGATTCAACCTCTAAGAGATCCAAGGAGTTGCAAAGGAGGTCTACAAAGGTTGTATCTCTCCCCACTTAGTGTTAGACACTAGCTAGTATATGATACTAGAACTTGTTACCCTAATCATTCTTGTTCGATTCCTAGGTTAGTTTGTTTAACACCTCATAAATTTTTAATATGGCATGTGTGATACTTGCAAAACCCTAGGTGAGGTGCTAAAGAAACCCTACAGTGGTATCAGAGCCAAACTAGAATTTTAGACGATGTTAGATATTACGAAAACGAAACAAATACGGAAAACACGGATTTCTGGAAAACCAAAAATGTGCTCTCTGTCGATTTTTAAATGACCCAGAAAAATTATTTAAACAACAGCAGAAGTTAGCATGTGACGCCACTAGAGCACACAAGAAAAATGGGGACCATCCCTCGGTTTTAAACCAAGCACCTAGCCCCAAAAACTGGGGTGGCCGGCCCATTGATGTCCTCTGTGCCCCGTTTTCCTTGTGTGCACCGGTGTGTTGGTTTTGGGTTTCCAGGGATTGTTTGCTAAGCTCAATTTTTCATGTGATGATTATTGTGCTTATGGGCTATTTCGTAGTGTTTCATAGTCGTAAATTTAACATTGTATTGGTAACATTGACGATGTTTAACAGTTTGAACAGATTTTCGAAACCCCACATTATCACCCCCTCTGAAATTTCCAAGTGTTGTAATTTTCCAAGTTGATTATATTCAATAAGTAGAGCAAGTATTCCTATGGACCCTCTAGAAGACCATACTAACCTTAACTCGATTCTATGCCCACAGAACTGCGATCGAACCTTAGGGTTTGCCGTAGTTCCGTGATGTCATAAGTGAGGCATCGATCAACTCCTTCTACGGCTGGACCATAGACACTGCGGCACGTCTTTTGTGTACTTTCAACTTCGCTCAAGTGTTGAGCTCTCGGGGTAACTAGTGGATGTTTATTGATTTGATCGAAACGTTTAACATCGTCATGATATAGCTGAATGTGATTGTTTTTCACTTTCTTTTCTGCGACCGTAAGTGTAGTATGTGGTGTATCGCCAGTTTCGTTGCTATACATCAACGACAATTGGGATACGCATACTTGCTTATGTTGATGATATGTGATGTTATGTGTTGTTGAGATATGTTGTACAGGATCGTCGTGATTGAATGGCTGGGGGTTTTATATGAGATGAGAGTTTTTATTTTCATTCATATAAAATTCAATTGTATATAATATTCATTTATTTGGGGCACTTCCGGATTGAGGATGATATCACCATTGTTGTATATTATTTACTTTTCCATATTATGATAGACCCAAGGAGGGGAGCACAAGTGACCGGGTTCTGGGGTTCAGTGGGAGGCCATCTCGAGGAGTCGAGACCGGGTCTCCTAAACTCTAGAATTGGTAGGGTCACTTGCCGCTCTCATAGGGATCTTGGGGTGTGGGCTTGGCCATTCATCGCGACCGTGGAATCTGTATTTTCTATTGATGGCTAAATACTAAATACGGACCTTCAAGATATCCTATATTTTCATATGTGCTTCTGCTGTATTTGTTCTGTGATGTGATCAATTTACATGTTGAGACGAATGGTATTATATATATGATATATAATAAACGTTGCTTATGTTTTACATCCGCGCTAGTCCAGCCCCGCTATGCCGTTAGTTAAGTAACCTAATGGTACATAATGGGACACCGTGACGAATGTGAATGGCATAAACGTACGTTCTATTTTCGTTTCTTTTCTGTGATGGATTTAGGACTTAAATGATGGGACTACATTAATGAGATTAATGTAAAGAAAAATGAACCTAAAAAGATGTTGCAAAATCGGATTTGAAACCCACTCGGCTTTTTATGAAAAAGCAAGTTTTCAAAGTGCGGAGATTAAGCCATTCCTTTTAAACCCATTTGATTCTACAACGATATCAAGTTTAAAGCATTAAAAGTTTTTCCTAAAAACTATCTGCAGCCCTCCGTCATTTTAGGAAGTAGAGTACTTAGTATTCGTGCTGCGTATTTTGACTTTAGTTAAGACGTAGTGTACGGTAGCTAAGTGATGTCTTCCTACACCGCATATGATGCGGATTAGTTAGGACATTCATATGATTATGTTGACTTTAGTTAAGGGTCGTGTGGGTAGATCTAGTTAATCACGAAATGACGGGAAGAACTTGACTAGTACTTATGATATGTTGACCATAGTTAAGGTCATGAGTGCTAGGGGTAAAAACAATATCGGGAGTTTCAAGAGTTGAAATTTGCAATGAGATTGCATACCTTCTATATGATAGTAGGATCCCGATCCCACTGTGAGCAAGAGTTGCTCCCGGGAGAGTTTTGCACTTTACAATTAGCTAACCTATTAGGTGTCTAGAAAGGTGTCAACGAGGCTACGCCTCTGGGAAAACGAGATTTATTCTAATTAGGTCCGTGCGAAAGCACGGGGAACCTCCCTCAAAGTACCGGCACTGGCCTGACTGAACGGTTAGTGAAGTTGTAGAATGTAATTAATCCCGGCTAGTTTTCTTCTTAAAAGGTTTTAAAGAAAATTTGATAAAAACAGTGGGAGACATCGATTAGACAAGTTAATAACCAATCTGATCTTTGCAAGAGCTTTCGCTGAGTGTATTCTTTTCTCTCTCCTAATGGCAGATACCGATGACAGGCCTTAAGCTTCTACTAGATAAAAACAAGCTGACCGGACCCAACTACAAAGACTGGCTGAGAAACATTAACATTGGTCTCACATATGATAAAGTATCATATATCCTCACTGCCAAAGCCCCGCCTGTCCCAGGCCCTAAATCTTCTAATGCGGATAAGGAAATCCGCAAAACGTGGGATATTGACTGTGCTAATGCCAAATGCCTCGCGCTTGCATCAATGGACAATACACATCCAAAGCAACACGAGCAGATGGATGTTCAATCCATCTTTCTCCATACAAAAGAGTTGTATGGGGAGAAATCTCGGATCCTGAGATACGAAGTATCTCGAAAGTTGTTTCAGATATGGATGGCTTAAGGCACATCAGTAGGCGATCACGTTTTGAAGATGATAGCTCTTATAGAAGAGCTTGAGGACCTCGGTTGGACAATGGATAACGAACAGTATACTGATATTGTTCTACAGTCTCTTCTCTCTGCCTTTGCTTCATTCATAGTGAACTTCAACATGCATGACATGGAGAAGTCACTATCCGAACTTCTCAATATGTTGAGAAGTGCGGAGAGCACGCTGAAAGCGAAGTCCCCCTCTATGCTTGTCGGACAATCTTCCTCTTCCGACCCAAAAGCCAAGGCCAAAGGAAAGAATAAGAAGAAATTCACCAAACCGAGAGGAGGAATAAAGAAGGCGAAGGGGAAAGACATTCATACCAGATTGGATCTGAGATGTAGTAGCCCCGTCCTTGCTCTTGCTACGTGTGCCCACCATATAGACAGTGTGGACCACATATCCAGCCATCTCTTTATCTTTGGCGGGGTAACCCTATTCTTGGAACCTCATGAAGTTCAGCCTAGCATGAGCCCTAGCCCTTTTGTTGGGTCTATATCTGAGTCTTTTTTGTCTTAGCTTCTCGATTTTGAGGGCTTGACGGGCATCCGTCATCCAGGAAGCCATCGTGAGTCGATTGATGGGGAGTTTAGAGAGGATATCCGATCGAGCAGTTGTCGAGGGCACCGCTGGAGCTTTCCCGAGACCCCTCGTTGCTTTGTTGGTGTTGATGGCCTTGCCCCCAGCTGGAGCAATGGGGAGTCATTCGGAAATGGATTTGTGCTTGGGCTAAGGTGCCCTCACGACCATGACATTCGGTCTTTTTTCTTTTGAGACTGGTTTATCCATCACCGGGGCTTGAAGAGCAGGGACGGCGTTAACTGGCACGAATAGAATAGAGCCAAATGGTAGCGGCGGCTCCTCCCACTGTCGCCCGAGACTGGCCGGAAAGACCGTACTGGCGTCCATCTTCATCGTGTAGGAGATGGGAGCTGTGTCGATATAACAACTCCAATTTCAATGTAAATAAAAATTGTTGAAAAGTTAATATACAATTGGGGTACTTGCAATCCTGTGAATACTATAAGAATTTCTTTTGCTTTAGAACGGTAAGAAGGAGCTTGTAGCTCACTGGTAAGGTCTTACACTGCTGATACATAGCACCAGAGTTCAAATCCCATCAGCCACATTATCTTTTTGTTTTAATTATTTTTAATTTTTTAGAGCCCAAGAGTTTGCACGTGCACTGCACGTAAAATGAAGAATCGCACTTAAAACAAACAGGTGCAAATTAGTATTCAGACCGACAGGGACCAAGCCCCCACTTCAATGATTGGACCGGCAAGATTGATGCATAGGCTGGTGCCGCCGGTTTTGTATGGCCCAAACTCAATTTTTTTTGAAAACCCTAGACCCTTGGACTACCCCCTTAAATCCAGTATTGTTTATTTTCTCTGCACATTTACAGAGAATAATAAAACCCCTTTAAATCCCATTTTAATGCAAATTTTAATGCATTTTTCATCACCTTTAAACCCTAGTTTTCCCTATAAATACCCACTCCATTTTACACCCCTCTCACTCAGAATTCTAGTACAGAAACTATACCAAATTCCCAAGTCTTTTAGTGTACAAGTGGAGTTGGCGAAGGACGAAACTCCGACGAACTTCCGAGGAAATTCCTGGCGACAAAATGACACCCCGATTCCTTCCATAGCTCCCTCTCTCTCCCCTCTAGCTCAAAAGCTAGTAAGTCCCATCTCCCCCTCTCTCCTTCTTCTTTAAAAATTTGCATTTCCAAAACCCGACAGAAGCGGAGTTAATCCGACTTCCGATTCGGTTTTCCTTTAAAACTATACTTTTCTTAATCTAGAAAATACCATACTCTCACATATTGTTTAGAAAACATTAATAAACCTATTAAAACAAGTTTCACCTCAAAAGAATTATTTTTGTATCTTTTATCGCACTTTTACAGAAAAATACCATAAACTTTAAATTTCGACATAATTAAATTGTTCCTTTGCTATACCTTTAGATAACTCACGAAGTAATGACCTACCTCATTACAACACATATCTCTATCATAGCACGATAATTTTTGGGACAATAGAAGACGGGAAAATACGACTTTACAAACAAATATCCTAAACTTATAAAACTGTTTTCTATAAAAAGATGAATTAAACATTTCCATGCAATTGCGCCTCTACAACCCATTTTAGGGATCCCGTTCGGGATGGTACAAATTATCGCACATCCTCGGGCTTAGAAGAGCGAGATGCAGACCTCCGCAAGGAGCATTCGATCTCGATGGAATTTTTATGCATTTTTATTTAGGAAATGAGATTTCTACAAGAAAATAAATAAATTATTTTCATTAAATATATATATATATATTGTCAAAATATCTAATTTAATTATATAAATATTCCAAGTTTTCTAAATCAAAGGAATCACTATTACATGAAAATAGCATTCAAATACAACATAAGTACATTATTTCAAGAAAATTCTATATACTATGAAACTAGGTTCTATTCACTAGAAATTTCACATTTATAAAATATACATCTATGAAAATCCTAAAAACTGTAATTAAATGCTTGAGGTGTATTTTGAAATTATGCCAAAACTATTTTTATATACAACCCCCTCAAGTTATATTAAATTACAATAAGGACCCTAGTAAACATAAGTTTAAGCGGGACCAGTCTCTTGAGCCTCAGGGAGCCGGAGATATGGGTGCTTGCCAATTTAAGATAGACAATCTAACAAACAGTGTTATCAACATGGTACTTGTTTTGGAAAAAGACACAAACCCTCCTGTTCATGTGCAACAGTTACTGATAACATCAAAACAATCAGGATATCAAGTTCTTTTTAAAAGTGTCTGACTCAGACCGAGTCTCAATCTAATCAATCTGACTTGAATAAAATTCAAGTACAATAAAACCATTCAATATGAATCTGTCTGTACAATCTATTTCAATCTATACAACTTGACTGAACCGAACCATGGATAAACATCCATCTACATGATTCTCCAGTTACATCCATTTACTGATATCATGGTTTCAGCAAGTCAACCATATACAATTTACAATACAAGACAATTCAATACAATCAAGACATCGTGGGGTTTATAAGGGGTAGATTGGTGCGGAAGGTGTTAAAAGTGGAACGAGACTGTAACCATAATACACCTAATCTGAATCTCCATTGCCGTTGTACCGTGGCTGAACAGTTCCTTGTGCTCTGATCAGTCGAAAATAATGTATATTTTAGCCGGCAATTTCCCTAACATTTGCACTCATTTAGAAGTGTTCGGTATTCATATTTCACATATTAGCAAATCAGTCGTAAAATACCAGATTGCATGTATTAGACCTTTAAACCGACACTTTAAGGGAAAATAACCGCATTTCATGGCATCGCATCATCTCTGTATTTGCGCAACACTTGTCTTGAGTCTGTGCAGGAAAATACGGAAGAAAAGCCAAAGAGCTGATCAAAATTACGCCAACTCAAAAGATTCAGATCTGGTAGCATTTCAGAAGGATATATTTAATTCAACATATACAATAAAGGCCCATATATCAACCCAAGCCTGTACCAGAAAGCCCAAGCTCCAACTCCCACAAGTAGCCGCGGATCCGCGACAGGAGCTTGCTTTAGCCGCGGATCCGCCGCATTCTTGCCACATCAGCAGTTCATTTTCAGTGCAGAATCTCAATCTCAGGGCCCACATTCCTTTCTGATATGTAAAGTTCCAGAATACCCTCGAAGCTACTGCCAGATCAGCAAAGATCATTAAGCAAGGCTAATCCTAATTAAGCTCCTAATTAATCCTCTTCTAGAAGCTCCCTCCTAACTAATCACACCTAGAAGCTTCTCCCCTAACTAACTTTTGGAGGGAAATTTGAATTTCTTCAACAAACTTTAGGAGGGAAACTTAGAATTTGAAATCCTAGATCTAGGGTTTGGTTATCTATAAATAGGAGCCTAGATCTAAGGGTTGAGGGGGTTCATTAATCTTCATTAGTTAATTTTTAGATAATTCCCTCTTTCATCATCTTCTTCCACAAGTCTAGTGACAAGGCTTGTGCGAAACCCTAACCCTAATTCCACTCCAAATCCAAGATCTTGAGTACCAATCAAGTAAGAAGCCTTCAACCTTTTAGGAACCGAGCCGATCTTCAATCGGGCAAGTGATCCAAGCCGATCCGCGTTCCACGGAGACGAGCGAAGCCAAATCGACGATCGAATTCTTCCTCTTGTAGTTCTTGAGCGAATGTAATGAAATTGTTGATATAAATAAAAGGTGAAATTCTTTAATCTTGCTTTCTTTTAATTCTTGCATCATGATTAGATCTCAATTTGTAATTGTTGCTCTTGTTGTGATGTGTGAGTGAAACTCCGCTCGTTAAGGAGTCGAGACGATTGTAGAATGATGATGTAACAAATCTTAATACGATTTTTAAGTCCTACGAGTTTTGTAAACCCTAGCAAGTTCAAGAATCGATGACCTAGTTTCGTAGCGATGCTTTCTTGATTGTGATCGCTCGAAATTAGGGATCTACGATCGTTTCTTGAATTTACTAGAGGCTAGAATGTGAATGATATCGACGAAAGAACAAGGGATGAGATGAAACCCTAGTTTCACAAGAAATCCCTAATTCTCGTAGATCATCATCGATCTAGTATCAAATCATCGAAGGATAAGAATACGTAATTGTAAGATTACATCACATCTATCGATCCGATCGATTCCTACGAGCCTCATTTCGATTCTTGATATTTGGTTTGGAAAAATCATCAAACGATCAATTCTTGATTCTATCTTTTTCTTGTTATTAGATCTAGATTTTTCTAATTCTTGAACTTCAATTTCAAATCATGAATTGTTTTGTTTTGTTTTCTTTAAAGTTTTGACTCATCTAATTCAAAAGACGAACGATTACACTTTCCCTGTGGACGATCCGCACTCACTTACAATCTACAATCCGACACCGTAGTTGATTGCGGTCAAATAATTTTTTGTTGTGATTTCTTTACTATTTCATACTACACATCAAGAATTCTTTTACAATCAAATGGCGCCGTTGCCGGGGATAGTGCGCTAATAGTTCGTATTTTGAAATTTGAGTTGAACAATTTATTTCATCATAATTTTTAGATCTAAACTCGTACAAACCCTAATACGTGTGTTGTGATTTGTTGCGAGAAAATCTGGAATCATTGGAGCTGGAGAAAAAATTTTCTGAAACATCCAGAGAGCTGTGTAGGTGAACAGAAGCTTGTGCACAAATTTTTGTGCACTGATCCCAACATACCGCGGCGGAAGCGCGGCATTAGGGCTCATCCGCGGCGGATCCGCCGCAGTTCTAGCTCCTCTATGCATCAATTTTGCTCTGTGAGTCTCTATCTTTCTTATCTCTTACCTCATCTGCTCCAAATAACAATTTCTTGCAGCTTTCTTTGCAAATAAATCGCTGCGCCGCAAAAGCAAAATAAAATTTGTGCGTGTTTTGATTTCTTGGTTGTTTGCATTCTAATACGGAATTTAAAGGGCACGGCCAAATCCAAATTTGGTGGGGATTTCATTACCCTTCCTAGGCCCCGAAAATTGCAAAACTTGCATCCGCATTACCCTCATTAATTAAAAGAAATCTAGAGATGACTCTAAGGACCGTCGCGCTCAATTAGGACAAGAGAAGGCCGTGGGTAATTCATTGCTTATCCGCGTTTTCTTGTGGTGTCTAAGGCGAGTGTGTCTAAGGCTAGTGGTTTTTAATTAGGCCCACTACTTACGTAGTGGAGTACCTTCCTACTTACCTGGCACTTATCCGGCCACAGGGGGATAAAGAGGCAGTGGAGGATTGATCCTGCGACTTGTCTTTTGGCAGTTAGGAGCGGTCTAGAGCCGGACCTAGGTGACTACTAGATTCTAGGGTTTTGTGTGCTGCATTTGTTGTGTTGCATCATATTTTCCAAAATCCGTCCAATTTTCAAAGCAAACACCGCATACATCATTTCCCCTAATTATAAATTCACGCTGCTACTTGTACTAACCCTTTTTAGTGCAAGATAGGCTGGAGACGGGTTTCTAGTTCCCGTTAGTCCGCGTTTCCCTCATCGACCCAAAAGTCGGTATTTCTACATTTACCCTCTCTTTTACCCACCACCACACCCACATCGATGGATCCACCTCCATCGAACTTCTTTTCCACTACTCTGCCGCCGTCCGTTGGTGCGTAGAATCCACCTCGTATTTCTCTCCAAGAGAGATGCTATCCTACACGAGGCCCACTTTCCACCTGTCTTTCCATACCACCAGCCAACGGGGAAAATTTTCAAATAAAACCCCAATACATCAACCTTCTACCAAAATTTCACGGTCTCGAGTCTGAGGACGCATACGTGTTTATTTCCAAATTTGAAAATGTATGCGCAATGATGGGTACTTCACAGCTTTCTGTAGATGCTTTCTGTCTTCGTCTTCTCCCATTTACCTTGTGCGATTTAGCCGAGAAGTGGCTATATAACACTACCGCACATTCCATTTCAAATTGGGACGAATTCGTCAAAGCATTCCTTAAGAAATTCTACCCACATCAAAAGACAGCTCGAGTCCGTAGCGAAATCTATCAATTCACCCAGCTTCCAAATGAAACATTTTCAAAATGTCTTGAACATTTCAAGAATCTGTTAGTCCAATGTCCACATCACGGCATCCCGAAATGGGAATTATGCCGAATCATTTATGAGGGCATTACTCCTTACACAAGACAGACCCTTGAATTCATGTGTCAAGGCAACTTCATGACTAAAGATGATGGGGAAGCCTGGAATTTTCTAGAAGATTTCGCTGAAAAATCTTTACAGTGGGAGGGTGTGAGTCAATCGTCTAGGGATGGCAATGATATTTCCATAGGAATTAGAGCTGAAATTTCAGCTTTACACAAGAAATTTGACGCTATGGAAAACAAATTTTTAGCCGCCGCCCTAAGTCAAATATCACTCTCCAAAACTGTATGTGGCTGTTGTTCTGATCCATCTCACTTGACGGAAGAATGTCCGTTTCAAGGTCATGAGCATACCAATGCCGCATTTCAAAGACCTAGAAACGATCCATCTTCTTCCACATATGATCAGGGTTGGAGTAATCACCCTAACTTTGCTTGGAACCAATCAAAATTTCAAAACACGGTTCCAACCCAACACAATTTCCAAAGGGTCCCTCCACCACAACAGCAGCCACAACTTCAATTGAGTCAGCACCCCTTTCAAGCACAAAATTTCCAAAATCCGGCCAACAATTTTGCACCACATGAAAATTTTTTGCAATTGACCGGTACAGATAATACCTCTGCACTAGCACAAACCTTGGATACTTTCATGAAACAATCCATCCAAGGGACGGCAAGTTTGCAATCTTCCGTCGAGAATGTGATGAAGATCATTATCTCTCAAAATGATAATATTAAATCGATGGAAGCATAAATTGCACAACTAAAAGCCGAAATGAGTGCACGAGAGAAAGGGAAACTTCCAGCTCAACCTTTACCTAATCCTGGCTATTCACATCATGTGGATGAGATCACGTTGAGATCTGGAAGAGTGCTTGACCATCACCTTGGGGAAGAGTTTGATGATACTGATAAATCAATCAATAACACCCCGGCTGAGACCTTTCCTCACACACACACTTCTTACCCCAGTTCTTCTACCCCACCATCTTCTTCCGAGCCTATTCTTCGTTTCCCAAAAGGCTCGCCATTACAGCCCACCTCTTTTACCCCTCCACAGACGATCCCCACTTCTATTTTGGGATCGGTTCCACACCCACTTTCTTCTCCTATGACGGACCCAGCGCTTATTGCTAAAGCACCTTATCCTAATCGGTTAAGGGCTAACACACCGAGTCCACATATGGAGAAGATTATGAACATTTTTAAGCAAGTAAACACCAACATCCCTCTCCTAGATGCTATGCAACAAGTTCCGTCCTATGCGAAAACTCTTAAGAACTTGTGCACTAGGAAGAGGAAGACTCATGCGCCCAAGAAGATTTTTATGGAAAAAACAATAGACACGGCTTTCCCCCAACAATTACCGAGGAAACGTAAGGATCCAGGATATCCTACTATTTCTATTTCTATTGGGGAAAAACACATTAACCGTGCTCTACTAGATCTTGGCGCTAGTGTTAACTTGCTTCCATATTCTGTTTATGAGCAATTAGGGATCGGAGAGTTAAAGCCAACCAATTGCACTCTCCAGATGGCTGACCGATCTATCACCAAACCTAGGGGTGAACTGGAGGATGTGTTAATAAAAATCGGGGAATTTATATTCCCGGTAGATTTTATTGTAATTGATACACAGCCTGTAGCGAACCCACGGAATCAAATTCCGGTGATTTTAGGTCGCCCCTTTTTGGCCACTTCCAATGCAATTATCAACTGTCGTAATGGTTCTATGACCCTATCTTTCGGGAATAGGTCAATAGAGCTGAACATTTACAAGTTGGGAAGTGTACCCTCCGAACCTACTGCTCAGGTATGTTCTGTCGACTTAATGGATGTCGACAGCAGCGAATTAGATGATCCTCCTGATACTGATCTTGACTCTTTTCATACGTTATTGTTTGACCCAACTATGTATCATACACATACGGACTCTTCCACCGAGATGTCCGGGTCAACAATTAACACCGATTATGAACTGCTTTTAGAGTCTGAAGATCACCCCGCACTTTGTGATGACATTATTCATCGGGGTATTGATGGAACATTTAAGGAAATTTTCGCTGAAGAACTCGCATTTTTAAATGACACGGGTGTTGAGATGAATCATGTCCCACTCAATGAAATTGAACCTCCACCCCTTCTTCTGACTTGTAAGAAGAATGCGAGTAATCCATCATATTCACTGCATCGTCTCTCCAATATGAGACGCACAAACACTCTCTTCCACCACTTAACCTTTCCCCACTTCTTCTTCTTCCACCAACCAGAGCAATGCATTGATAAAATTTTTGAATGGTTGGTGTTAACATTCGGTCTTTGCAAAGCTTGGCATCGACCAATGATTTTTGACCCCCTCATGTAATTTTCAAAGATTAACATTGCATAAGTTTGGGGGGGCATTTCAATCGGGCTCTTGAAAAGAAAAATTTTTACAAAATTTTGAGCCAAAAATAAGTTTGGGGGAGGTTCTTCACTTAAATATTTTGCCCCCACTAATAAATTCCTCCCAAGCTTACAGGATTTTGAGCTTTAGCAGATGGCAACAGTGAGGACACTGTTGAAAACAAGTTTGGGGGAGGTTTGTGCTTATTTTTGCATCATTTGCATATCATTTGCATAAGCACAAAACATTTTTTCGAAAACCTATAAAAATAAAAAAAAATAAAAATTCAAAAAGATAAAAATATTTTTTGCACATAAATAAAATAATAAAAGTTTAGATAGTGAAAAATTACATCCATGAGATTGGAAAAATTTAAGAAAACTAAGAAAATTAGAAGTTTTCTCATACGAACTAGTAATAAGTAGTATTGAGCCGTTGTCCTAAGGGTTAGTAAGATGAAGGACGTCACTAATCTGAGGATAAAAATAAGTCTGAAAAATAGTTTCTATTCTGGAAAGCCAAGCATTTTGAACGTTGATACCCTGCTATTCGCACTTACACACGTCTTAAAGCCCGGGATAGTAGAGGATACCTTGAAATGCTCTTGTCTTAAAGCCAAAAGTATGAAGAAAAAAATGAAGAAAGTGGTGAGAAAAATGGACACTGGTTTTGTTATCACCGAGGGAAATAAAAAAATATATACCAAGGGTGCCTTTTCATCTAGTGCCCTAAGGCCAACTGGTCTGGGAGTCACTGCTATACCTAAGGTGGTGCAAGACGAGAAAAATACACCAAATAAGCAAGCACATGAGTAATCGGTCGGTTAGTACCTCAAGAAGTGTTAACGGTCGCATGAAAGTGTGTGAGCTCATCGAGAAAAAAAAATACTGAGGCTGATGGGCAAGAGTATGATAGCTTGAATTGAATTCTCCGGGTGTAGGGATGTCTTTACACACACGCAGGGTTATATGATCGATGTTTGGAAGAAAGATAGGAATGAAGAATAAGACGATGTTTTATTGAGGGAGGACGTGATTTCTAACATCTTTTCATGACCATTAAGATAGGGCTCATGACAACCGAAAAGCTAGCTTAGTTGGAAACCCTAATTTTCAAAGCTTTTCTTTTACGATTCTTTTCTTTAAATGTAATATTCATGATCTTTCTTTTATTATTGGATTTTGTGGGTGCAATCCACTGAAAACCCTCGGGAGACAACACTCCTCCTACTAGGGACACCTAGAGGTTTAAAGGCTTGTTGCACATGCTCAGTGCAATCGTGTTGCCTACGAAAGTGTGCTAGTTAGTTTTTCTCAATTTTTCTCCTTCTCTTTTTAATAAAACATTCGCTCGAGACGATCGAAATTAAGTTTGGGGGTATTTGATCAGTCGAAAATAATGTATATTTTAGCCGGCAATTTCCCTAACATTTACACTCATTTAGAAGTGTTCGGTATTCATATTTCACATATTAGCAAATCAGTCGTAAAATACCAGATTGCATGTATTAGACCTTTAAACCGACACTTTAAGGGAAATTAACCGCATTTCATGGCATCGCATCATCTCTGTATTTGCGCAACACTTGTCTTGAGTCTGTGCAGGAAAATACGGAAGAAAAGCCAAAGAGCTGATCAAAATTACGCCAACTCAAAAGATTCAGATCTGGTAGCATTTCAGAAGGATATATTTAATTCAACATATACAATAAAGGCCCATATATCAACCCAAGCCTGTACCAGAAAGCCCAAGCTCCAACTCCCACAAGTAGCCGCGGATCCGCGACAGGAGCTTGCTTTAGCCGCGGATCCGCCGCATTCTTGCCACATCAGCAGTTCATTTTCAGTGCAGAATCTCAATCTCAGGGCCCACATTCCTTTCTGATATGTAAAGTTCCAGAATACCCTCGAAGCTACTGCCAGATCAGCAAAGATCATTAAGCAAGGCTAATCCTAATTAAGCTCCTAATTAATCCTCTTCTAGAAGCTCCCTCCTAACTAATCACACCTAGAAGCTTCTCCCCTAACTAACTTTTGGAGGGAAATTTGAATTTCTTCAACAAACTTTAGGAGGGAAACTTAGAATTTGAAATCCTAGATCTAGGGTTTGGTTATCTATAAATAGGAGCCTAGATCTAAGGGTTGAGGGGGTTCATTAATCTTCATTAGTTAATTTTTAGATAATTCCCTCTTTCATCATCTTCTTCCACAAGTCTAGTGACAAGGCTTGTGCGAAACCCTAACCCTAATTCCACTCCAAATCCAAGATCTTAAGTACCAATCAAGCAAGAAGCCTTCAACCTTTTAGGAGCCGAGCCGATCTTCAATCGGGCAAGTGATCCAAGCCGATCCGCGTTCCACGGAGACGAGCGAAGCCAAATCGACGATCGAATTCTTCCTCTTGTAGTTCTTGAGCGAATGTAATGAAATTGTTGATATAAATAAAAGGTGAAATTCTTTAATCTTGCTTTCTTTTAATTCTTGCATCATGATTAGATCTCAATTTGTAATTGTTGCTCTTGTTGTGATGTGTGAGTGAAACTCCGCTCGTTAAGGAGTCGAGACGATTGTAGAATGATGATGTAACAAATCTTAATACGATTTTTAAGTCCTATGAGTTTTGTAAACCCTAGCAAGTTCAAGAATCGATGACCTAGTTTCGTAGCGATGCTTTCTTGATTGTGATCGCTCGAAATTAGGGATCTACGATCGTTTCTTGAATTTACTAGAGGCTAGAATGTGAATGATATCGACGAAAGAACAAGGGATGAGATGAAACCCTAGTTTCACAAGAAATCCCTAATTCTCGTAGATCATCATCGATCTAGTATCAAATCATCGAAGGATAAGAATACGTAATTGTAAGATTACATCACATCTATCGATCCGATCGATTCCTATGAGCCTCATTTCGATTCTTGATATTTGGTTTGGAAAAATCATCAAACGATCAATTCTTGATTCTATTTTTTTCTTGTTATTAGATCTAGATTTTTCTAATTCTTGAACTTCAATTTCAAATCATGAATTGTTTTGTTTTGTTTTCTTTAAAGTTTTGACTCATCTAATTCAAAAGACGAACGATTACACTTTCCCTGTGGACGATCCGCACTCACTTACAATCTACAATCCGACACCGTAGT
Source organism: Agapanthus africanus (assembly GCA_030015575.1). NCBI lineage: Eukaryota > Viridiplantae > Streptophyta > Magnoliopsida > Asparagales > Amaryllidaceae > Agapanthus > Agapanthus africanus. Next base: position 104,987,836 of record CM057338.1, on the reverse strand, counting down.
TGATTGCGGTCAAATAATTTTTGGTTGTGATTTCTTTACTATTTCATACTACACATCAAGAATTCTTTTACAATCATGCTCCGTATACCTTAGTCTCCAGAATAGTAGGACTCCTCTCGTATACACTGACATTTTCAGTACCAATCTACAAACAACAGCGTTAACAATATAATACAACTTTAAAAGTCACATTCTCTTTCTGCCTATTCTGTCTCTACTTACTTTTGGGACTTACCGAGCGATTGTTCGCTGACGACATTCCTTTTCTTCTTTCTTTGGAATGTTGTCAGGTGGATCGGACCTTCTGGTGACAGAGCCCACCAGCGAGAACTTGGATCAGCTAGCTTTTGACCCGGAGCTCTAGTTTACTTCTACATATTTTCATTTCTATTATGCCACTGTTTAGGCATTACTTTCATTCCATATATTTACTTTTCATTGTATTGTAAAAAGAATGTTAATAAATAAAGTTGTTCATTTACATCTTGTCTCTTGTGTACATTTTATTTTATATTGCTTAGATACGCTTAGCGTGTTTACTTCTAAGTAAATACGTAGCGGACCTCGTCGCGCCCTCTGCCCGTACACCGGGAAGCGGGGCATGACAGGTTTTGTTGGTGGCCCATGCAAGTAAGCTCTGTGTGGAAAACCTAAGCAATATAACATAAGAACCAGCAACTGAAAACATTCTTTACAATTCATATTCCTTGAATCTTCCAATTTCATATATTTTGAATCCGTCCTGAACCAAATTTTTCTTTCAAGGTTATGGATTCCCAAAACAACACCAGCACCAACTTCAACAACACTCCACCACCCCTACCAATTACACCGGCCGTAACTGCTCAGATCAATGAGCAGACGGTACAGCTTAAGGTGATCCGCGTCCTCCTGGAGGGACAGCAGCAGACTACTATCTTGATGAACCGTCCCGAGGCAGAAGCACCTGGGGTGAGCAATCAGGGCCTTGCACCCAAAGCAATTCTCAGAAAAAGAGAGCCCTCTAGAAGCTGAGAAATGGGCTCAGAGTATTGAAGATGACCTGGCTGTTAGTGCATATGCCCTAGAGGCCATTACTGTATCATACTAGTTTGTATATTACTTAATGGAAGCTTGGGATATTCACCTTGTATATACAATCTTGCTCAAAATAGTAGTATGCTACTTGGTTTGTTTCTACTTAAATGTGTACATGTGTTTATTTTATTATATCACCTATACGCATTAGTGGAGCCCTTAGGATCTTTGCTTGATTACCAGCGTTGTGATGGCAGTCACACTAGTGGGGGCTGGGTAATCTATAAGCACATCCTTATGCAGGTCCCTAGTTGCAGGACTATCGAGACAGGGCATCGATACTCCGGAGTAGACTAGCGCATGCGCTTCTCATCCCAGTATGGGAGATGGTCTGTCCCACAGCCATCAGTACGTCGTACTGGAGATAGTATGCGGGTGCTCGTTAGGTTACGAGTACACAGGACAGGACTCGTCGGGAACTGACCGGTTGGTATTATACCTATCGTCAGTTATCAGTTCCCAGGTGACATGAGTACAGCTTAGTCCGCTGACTTGACACTATCACTTCGCCTCGAGTGTGTTCCCACTGTACTTTGATTACTACCCTACCATGGCTCAAAGGAGTCGTGCAAACAGGTAGTAGTTGGGTGCAGTCCCGAAGCACTTGGAGGCAGTGACGGTTAGACAGGATTCGTCTCTCCCGGTATTGGGGGTTGATATCGCGCTGTGTCTAGGAGAGCCATTACACGAGTAGCCCTGGCCAGGGCAAGCGGGATATACTGGTAGGCTTCCAGTGTTATCTCAGGGTGTATTGGGCTTCACTCCGACACGACTTGTACCGCTATTAGGGGACTGACGTTTACCGCCCCCTAGGCCCGCCATGCGATGTATCAGACGAACAGACCGGACTGTACAGAGATTGTCACGGTCAGACTCAGTAGGAGTTCAGATGGGTTTCACCTCGTCAGTCTTCTTGTCGGCATCTACCTGGGGACCGTTACGCACAGCTAGTGCCGCTTGCGGTCTGTGGTTAAACCCACTGCCAGCGTAGTGTCGAGTCTTTAGAGTCCCACACAGAAAGCTATTCGCCTTTAGGCAAAAGAGTAGAGGTCGCATGGTTTTGCGACAGGTCGCATGGTTTTGCGACAGGGTTCAGTCGCATCCGTGCACTTGTGCACGTTTAGTGTCCGGACAGTTTACACTAGCGGGCTTTGGTTTAAGCCAGATCCTAGTGTACGTATTGGGATTGGTTTTATCCAGTTTGTATTCGTGTTCCTCGGAACGCGGATGCGGGTGTGTATGCACAGTTGACGGAGAGACAGAGGCAGAGGATTCTCGTTAAGGTTGTTGACCGTTGACTGTTGACTATTGACTTTTTGCTCAACCCTAATGAGAATATGATATATGATTAACAATAATATTAATTAAGTATTGTGGTGACATGGTTGTTGAGGGGTTGACTTTGTTGACTTGTTGACTTTGTTGACCGGTTGACTAGGTTGGACTAGTTGACCATCATGATGACAATGGCTATCATTTCATGGCAAAGACTTTTCACTTGCTTGTTCTCTTGTGCAATATGAGTGCATGAAATGATATAGCCATTTTGACTTAAACCATTTACACAATACTTGATTACTATTTTGTGATGATGGCTTTGGATTATGAGAGCCAAGAGAGAAAAGTCTTTCTCATTCTATCATTTTCATTCTCTCTCTTGTGTTCTTGAGCTCTCATCTTCTTCCTCTTGCTCTCCCTCTCTTTAATCTATGGTTCACTTGTCTCATGTGTTGAGAACCAAGAACCATAGAGAAAATCCCAACACACTCTTCTCTACTCACTCTAGTCATAAGGTTTGGCAAACCAAGTGAACTAGTTTCTTCAAAGACCGAAGAAGAAGCCAAAGGTAGAAGCTTTCAGGTGGATCGATCTTCGGCGCAAGGAGACGACGGGGTGAAGCCGATCCGGACAACCATCGAGGCTTGAAGACGAAGGAGTTCAAGAAAAAAAGGTATAACCCCCTAACCGAGTAGTTAACAACTCCTAGTTAGGTTGTTAGTTAGATGTTTAACCAAGATCCGGTTTTGAGTCCATGTTACCGCCTCTAGAAAATTGTTTTTCACCAAATTCGGCATGCCCAAAAGTACCGGGAGAGGTAGCATGGACTTACAGTGATATCAGAGCCTAGTTAAACTCTATCTAACATGTTAGCATAGTAACTAGAAATTCGATCGGAGAAAAAGTGTAGGGTTCCTAGGCACACTAATGGAGTCTCACAAGTGATCAAACATGCTCAATTCAAAAATTTCCTTGTGCCTACAAACCCTAATACGGATCGTTAACTAGAAAATAAGGCGATGCAAGCAAGTAAACGGAAATATAGCTTAAGGGAAGGGGCTACAACCTTTGTAGATCCGGTCCTCCACCTCCTAGGCTCCATGATGAAGTCCCCTCGCTGTCCAAATCGTATCTTGGGCTCTAGCATCGGCTTCAACGAAGAAATGGGCGGGCTTGGTCGTCGGTTCGATGCCGAAGATGATCTACGTCGAGGCATCACAAGATCAAGCTCTCACTTCATCAAGTCATGAAAACTTGTGAAGGAAACACCCTATACTACTTGGCAAGAGGTAGAGGATGAAGAAATAGGAAGTGGGTTCACTTTAGAATTGGATTTCTCACTTGTTTTCAACACTTGCCATTGATGTAGCAAGCTTTCTTCATGGAAGAAGAAGATGAAATGATAAGTGTTTTATAATTAGATAAATAAATCAATACTTATCATATATTAACCCTTGGTTAATTGTAGAGAATGGACCATGGTTAACTTGAATGGATAGGGTTAAGTATAAGACAAGAATGGTGGACTAATTCAAAGCTTCAAGAATGTTCAACTAGCAAACAAAGAAAATCCACCATTCTCATTTTCTTCTTTTCTAAAAGAAATAAATAAATAAATAGATAAAAGAGTAAATGAAAAAACAAAACCCTAATCATTAGTTTAACCATGGTTTAATTCTTTACACTTAACCAAGTAAGCATGTATCATCAAACATGATACAATCATGTGCACAAATGTATATCACATATACAACTTGCACAATTCAAGTGAGAAAATCCATTTAAAGTGAACCAATACTAGTTGATGCAAAGTAATATATCAAATATATAATTATACATTAAATCATTGAATCAACACTTGATTCAATGATCCGGTCATGTCACATATAACCGGCTAGTATCCAATGTATCGGCTTATCGAATCAATCCTTGATTCGATAACTAGGTCATATCGCATACAACCATTCGACACATTCATCGCGAGAATGAAATACAGTATCACATACACGCATTATTCTCGGTCCCGCACATATCTCATATGCGCTCCTATTTCGTTTCGCTTGAGCTAGGAAACCTCTGTGTAGGACTCTAAAGACTCGTCAATACGCCGGCAGCAGATGATGATCATATCAAACACCCACAAGCCGCAAGCGGTCTGCTAAACGTAACGGCCACCCGGGTATTGAGCGATCAGAAGATCGACGAGCAAGCCCGCTCACACTCCTGTGAATCCAACCAGTAACACTTACCGTACAGTCCGGTCTGTTCGTCTGATATGTCGCATATGTCGCCTAGGGGTGGTAAACGTCAGACCCCAGTAACTCGATAAGTCATGCCGACATGAGGTCCATAACATTCGTGAAACTACTGATAACTCTTACCAGTATATCACTGCAACCCTGGCCAGGGATTTCCTGTTATGTCCAGTCGAGCATAGCGCAACATCAACCCCCAATACCGGGAGAGACGAATTCCCTCCTATCACACATTGCCTCCATGTGAATCGGGACTGTACCCAAAAAACCACCTGTTTGCACGACTCAGTAGAGCCGTGGTAGGGTGGAAATCAAAGCACAGTGGGAGACACACAAGACTCTATGACGATCTCGGGTCAACAGACTAAGCTGTACCAGTGTCACCAGAGAACTGCCATCTGACTGAGGTATAATACCATCTGGGAGTTCTCGGCGAGTCCGTTCAGTGTACCCAGTCTCCACTGAGCACCCGTATACCATCTCTGATGTCAAACACCAATGGATATGGGATCATCCATCGCCCATCACATGGGTCGAGAAGATATACGCTAGTCTACTCTGGAATATCGATGCCCCGTCTCAATATTCCCACGACTAGGAACATTGAAGGATGTACTCATGGACTACCCAGGCCCCACTAGTATGATCCGCATCATAGTCCTGGAAGTCGAGTACACATCCTAAGGGCTTTATCAACATGTAACAGAGAGACAGAAAGTATACAAGTTAAGATAAAGAGCAACCAGATAACGTACTATCATGTCGAGCAAGAAAGTCCTACCAATATATGTCCCAGCATCCACTACAATATACATCCAATGTACAGTAATGGCCTCTAGGGCATACATATAACTAACAAAAAGTCGCGAAATACACCCGGATTTCAAACTTTCTGTCGATTTTCAAAGTGCTGCAAAAATTATTTGAGATATACCAAAAATCGACACAGGGTTTTTAGAAGAAACTGCAAAAATTCGACCCACTGAATCGATCAACGCGCGGCGTTTCCGCGGCGGGAGCTTGCTACCGCCGCGGAACCGCGGCCGAGTTGACTCGGTCGTGGGGTTTTATTTTTGCAGTTTGTTCATAGGGGTATTTTGGGATTTTTGGAATATGTATTTTCTGCCCAGATTTTCCAGAACGAAAATTTTGTGTTTGGGGCCTGAAAATCCGTATTTTTGATCGAACTTCTAAAAGACTTAAGCTGACGGGTTTTTCTGTGATGTGATATTTGTATTGAACGTCTGCTAATCGCTATATGTCGATTAGTGGGGGTTATACAAATCTGTGATCTGTAATGTTATTGGAATGTGTATATGAATTCATTGGATTGTCGCGGGTGAATAGTCGGGGGGTTATGAGACGAGAGTTTTCTTTTCTTTCAACTCATGTAAATTTGTAAATTGATGTAATAATTATTTGTATGGCCGCACAACCGGGTCGGGGTTGTAGCCGTCATTGTATAATTTCTTTTTACTGTTTTTGCTCCTAGGATACACCCATGGAAGGGGTGCACAAACTACCGGGTATGCCGAAGTGCCGAGTGGCCTACTCACGGAGTTGAGGGAGGTTGCTTCGCTTCGGGTACTTGGCGGGTAGTTTGCCGCACCCGTAGGGGTCTTGGGTGGGGTATTGGCTATTCACCGCGACCGTGTAATCTGCTTTTCGTTACAGGCTCGTACGAATTGCGGATTCCTAGTATATCCAATGTATTCATCTGTGATCTGAAATGGCTATCATTGCAGTATATCTATATATGATATTATTTAGGCGTTGCTTATGTTTTACAGCCGCGCTAGCCCAGCCCCCGCTCTGTCGTTAGTTAAGTAACCTAACGGGTAATGACGGGGCCCCGTGGCGAATGCGAATGGCATAAGCGTACGTCATATTTTGGTTGTTTTCTGCAATGGTAGGATTAAATGATGGGACGCATTAAAAGAACTAATGCAAGAATATCACGCATTAAAAGAACTAATGCAAGAAAAATAAACCAAGTAAAATTCGTTGGAACACTTTCGAAAAACCACTCGGTTCTTTTCAAAACTAAATTTTAAATGCGGAGGTTGAGCCACTCCTTTTAAAAGCTATCTCGTTCCATCGATTATATCAAGTTCACTACGTTCACGGTTTAGCCAAAACCATTCGTAGCCCTCCGTCGTTTCACATGGATGGTCAATAGTATTCAAGCTATGTTTGCTGGCCAAAGTCAAGGCATAGTGATTGGTAGCTATTGGGTATTCATGTGCAGCATAGATAGATGCGTTAGTTTGGAACAGTCGTACTGCCTTGTTGGCCAAAGTCAAGGGTAGGTGCGGGTGGATTCAAATTAACCTGGAGAACGACGGGTAGAACTTGACATGTGACTTATGATTTGTTGGCCAAAGTCAAGGTCATAAGAGCATGGGGCAAAAATCCACATCGGGAGTTTCAAAAGAACTGAAACTTGCTAGTGTTGCATACCATTTGGAGTGTGATGATTCTGGTAGGATTCCTTCAGTTTTGTCACGTGATGATATTTGGATCCCGATCCTACTGTGAGTATATGCTACTCCTCGGGAAATTTCTCACTAAACGATCAATGCTATAAACCTAGTAGGTGTCTAGAAAGGTGTTAGCGGGGCTACGCCCCCAGGAAAAAGAGGTTATTTAATTAAGGAACTTCGCGAAAGCGTTGGAAAACCTCCCTCGAAGTACCGACACTGGCCTGGCTGAACGGTTAAGCAAGTATTGTACGGTGAGATTGATCCCGACTAATTCTTCCTTTTTGGTTTGAGGAGGGATTCGAGAAACAGTGGGAGCCATCCTGTTTGTCACGCCCCGCTTCCCAGAGTACGCAAGATTGGGCACGTGACATAGCCAACCATGCTACCTGTGGGTAGGAAGTATCCATCCACAGTCACATTACGGTTGTAAGGTTATCAAGAACAAGATAATAAGCTAATCTAATACATGTCCAAATCCATAATAACAAGAATCAATAAACAATAAGTGCGGAAGCTAATGATCCAATACAATGAATAAACAGTACGTCCCATAATGCGGGCTCACATCTGGAAATGAAATGAAATAAATAAACTAAACCCTAAGGAACTCACAGTTCAGCCTGCTGGCTGAAGTACTCCTGCTCGGTCGTAGACAGTGGTACGGAATCTGGGCCATGCAAAACCCAGACGTCAGCGCGTCATGACATCAAGTATATGGTATAAACATGGTAATAAGCAATGCAAGTATGAACATGAATAAAGCAGTAATAAGAAATAACAAGCAGGGTAATGTGCAATGGTGACTAAACTGTCCTATCAGGTTTTCTACTCTATAGTCCTTGAAATCAATTAATGAATCGTCGATGTAACCCAATAGTATCCCGTACATACCCGGGACCACGGCCACAATATTCTCGGCTGCAGCCGAGACATGCCGTTAGGCACAGAATAGGAAAGTGTACACTCGGTATTACCCCGTACATACCCGGGATCACGGCCACAATATTCTCGGCTGAAACCGAGACATGCCGCTGGGCACAGAATAGGAATGTGTACACTCGAACGGTAGTGAACTGTCGAGTTACAAGTCAGGTTCATCTTTGATTTCCCCATACCCCCAAGCTATGTATGTCAGGTCAGGTATTCAGTAGTCAAGGACTAATGCCAACACAAATCAAGTAAAAGTAGGTCTGTCTGGATAGACAGCAGGAATGGTCAGGTTGGTCGGCATTAGGCATGAAATCATGAAACAAGTCATGTCACGGTACAACAGGATGAGTCGGTATGTATGTATATGTCATGTGTAGCAGGGTCAGGCCAATATGTAGTGCAAACGAGTATGTGCTCACAACAGGTATACAATCAAGTAATGAACAGCAGCAGGAACCAGTAAATAACCATATTATTCCATGTAAACACAATGATGTTTGGTATTCTCTTATTAACAGGTTCACGCACCTTTGGGGTGCAATAGCCACAAGGTGAAGCAATATCCACAATCATAAAGTAATGAAGCTACATGAATTTGCACTAAGTATAATAATTGTCTCGTGAATGATTTAACAATTAAAGCAGATATGATCCAATTGTTTTATTTAGTTGAAATATGGATTGATAGTGGGTTGATTAATTACGAGAAACCATTATAACGATTCCATGTTAAAGATAACTGCAACTATCGATTCTAACTTATAATTTAATATCAATTACCATCATCAAGTTGTTGTATTATATAGTATGAATTCAACTGCGTGGCAAGACTAGATCTCGCACGCTAGCATGTTAAAGCAAGTATTCAGATACTTGCCTCGACGGTTTTGCAAACCGGAACACGGATGCGATGTCGGCAGAAAACACGATATGATAGCACGGGCCACGGATCGAGTCCCAACAGAGAACAACGGGATCACCCGGACCAGGGTACTTCGCTGGAGCATCGGGTTCACCGAGATGGCACGGTCGGATTCCGGCAAAAACATCGGCAACGAAGTTAGCAACAAAGATAAACTTAATACGATCAGCGGGGGTTAATGCACAAAAGGAAAGATGAGGAAGCTTACAGAGAGATACCAGGGTAACCCCGGCGGGCTCGACGGCGCTGGAACGCCGGCGAGGCAGCGACGGCGGCTGCGAAGACTTGAACGGCCTCGGGGATTCGCTGGAGAGGGTGTTGCGACGGGTGGAGGAGTGCTGGTCTGCTCCGGTGGTCGAGGGGGAGACGGAGGTGGCGCTGGTGACGGCGGCGAGGATCGTCGGCGCGTTCTCCGGCGAACTGCAGAGGGTAGTAGGGCTGGGCTCGGGTCTGTTGGTGGTCTGTCGAGGGGAGAGGGAAGGCGACGACGAGGTTGCCACGAGGAGGATGAGAGGGAGTCGTGGGAGTCGTCGGCGACGGGAGGCGGCATCGACGGCGGGAGTTGCGGCCGAACGGAGGCGTCGGGGGTTGAATGCAGGCACGGGAAACGGCTGAGGAAGGAGGTAAGTGGGTGAGGCTGGGCTCGCGGTGGCGAGGGCGGCGACGGCGAGGTCGCGGGGAGGTCGGCGGTGAGGTCGCGAGGAGCTAGGGTTAGGGTTTCATGGGTTCTCGTGATGGGAGAAGAAGCGGATAGGGGCGGCTGCATGAGAATATAAATAGAGGAGAGAGAGAGTTGTTTGAGGGAGAGAGAGAATGAGGGAAGAGAGAGAGAGAGATAGGGAAAGGGAGGCGGGGCCCACGACTCGAGTTCAGAACTCGTGATTGGCTGATCACGAGATAAAGGAAAAGATTTGAAGGGATTTAAAACTGTTAAGGAATTATATACGTATAATTTTAGTTTTAGATATTAAATTAAAATGGGCCTTTTTGGCGCGAAATGAAACATTTCCAAATTGCGCCCGGGTTGCGCCCAAATGTTCCAAATTCAAATTATAGGATTTTAAGCGGGTTCCAAATTTTGAAAAGAGGTGTTTAATGATTAAAATGCATGCCCCCAAGTCGGACACTTGCACGCGCGCGTAGTCGTCCAAACTTGCCCGTTTAGCCAAACGGGACAGAATCTCGACACGCGGACGCTACCACGCGACTAGTGGCGACGAGTAGGGCAACATGGACACTTTTAATTTCATTTTAGGAGTTAAAATTTGTTATGTGCCAAAATGACTTAACCGGTTAGAATTTTGCAAAAAGCACCAAACAATCAGGATAATTGGAATGAGCAATATATAACTCTCAACTAGTAATATAAATAGTGTTATAGGGCTCGGGTGTTACATCATACCCAACTACAAAAGAATTTCGTCCTCGAAATTCCAAGAATACAAGATAGCTAACTACTGGAAAAGGTGAGGGAATTTCTGGCGAATCTCGTCTTCTCGCTCCCAAGTGGATTCTCCATGCAATCGATTACCCCAAGAAACTAGCACAAGAGGGATAACCTTGTTCTTAAGAACCTTTTCCCTCCGATCCTTGATTTCAACTGGTCGCTCCTCAAAAGTCAGGTCCTCCCGTACGGTCAACTCCGAATGATCCAAGACACGAGTCTCATCACGAACATACCTCCGTAGTTGAGACACATGAAACACATCGTGAACTCCTGCCAATGACTGTGGTAACGCCAAACGGTACGCTACCTCTCCAACACGCTCCAATATCTCGAAGGGTCCGACGAATCGGGGACTAAGCTTTCCCCGACTTCCAAAGCGAATCACCCCTCTAGTCGGTGATATCTTCAGGAATACCAAATCACCCACGGCGAACTCTAGAGGTCTTCTTGACGTGTCGGCCCAACTTTTCTGTCTGTCTTGAGCTGCCTTCATATGCTTCCTGATTGTATTCACCTTCTCAACTGTCTGTACCACCAAATCTGATCCTAGTAACCTTCGTTCACCAACATCATCCCAACAAACGGGTGAACGGCACTTACGACCATACAATGCTTCAAACGGAGCCATCTGAATAGTCGCTTGGAAGCTATTGTTGTACGAAAACTCCACTAGGTGTAGATGATCCTCCCATGAACCTTTGAAGTCTAACATGCAAGCCCTCAACATATCTTCAAGGGTCTGGATCGTTCTCTCCGATTGTCCATCAGTCTGAGGATGATAAGCTGTGCTAAACTTCAATCGAGTCCCCAAACTTTCTTGTAAACTCCTCCAAAAGTGCGACAAGAACCGAGTGTCCCGATCGGACACGATGCTTACCGGTACTCCATGCAATCTCACAATTTCCTGCATGTACCGCTCTGCCAAAGTCTCTGTCGATTGACCAACCCGAAAAGGAATAAAGTGAGCTGCCTTGGTCAACCGATCGACAATCACCCATACTGCATTGTTGCCCTTTGGACTCCGCGGTAAAGCCGTCACGAAATCCATGGTTATATGTTCCCACTTCCACTGAGGAATCGGAAGTGGTTGCAACAAACCAGCAACCCTTTGGTGTTCAGCCTTGACTTGCTGACACACCAAGCACTTAGCCACGAAGCGAGCAATTTCCCATTTCATACCTTCCCACCAGAAGTGCTGTCGAATATCTCGGTACATCTTTGTCCCTCCTGGATGTACAGAGTAAGCTGAACTGTGTGCCTCCTTCATAAGCTCTTCACGCACATCTCCTTTTGGCACACACACACGGCTACCATATCTCAACGAACCGTCTTCATGGATCAGTAAATCGGTTCGTAGTCCGGCTCCAACCAGCTCTCGAAACTTTTGCAGTCTAGGATCCTGCGATTGTGCCGCTTTAATCTTCTCAACTAAGGACGACTGTACTTGCAACTGCATCAACTGTCCTGTAGCATGTGGTAGCACAACCTCCAAGTCTAATCTCCGAAAATCCGCAATGATCTCTCTCTGTGCAGTCAATATCTGAATTGCTGGTAACCGACTCAGCGCATCCGGCACGACGTTGACTTTTTCCGGATGGTACTTAAGATCAAGGTCATAGTCGGCCATCAGCTTCAACCATCTACGTTGTCTCATGTTCAACTCCTTCTGAGTGAACACATACTTTAAACTCTTGTGATCTGTAAAGACTTCAACTCTCTCGCCCAAAAGGTAGTGTCTCCAAATCTTCAAGGCGAAGATCACGGCTACAAGCTCTAAGTCATGAGTCGGATAGTTCTTCTCATGAGTCTTCAGTTGCCTCGATGCGTAAGCGACGACTTTCCCATTCTGCATCAAAACACATCCCAATCCCTTTCCGGATGCGTCGCTATGAATCACCAGTCCTCCTGAATCATCCGGTACGGTTAGGATAGGGGCGGTTATCAACTTCTGCTTCAACGTCTCGAAGGCCAATGCACATCCATCCGTCAAACAAACGGTACCTCCTTACGCGTAAGCTTGGTTAACGGCTCAGCTAAACGAGCGAAGTTCTCCACAAATCTTCTGTAGTAACCGGCCAAACCAAGGAAACTTCTTATCTCCGCAACATTCTTTGGAATAGGCCAATCTCGAACTGCTGCAATCTTTTCAGGATCGACGGCGATTCCATCGCCCGACACGACATGCCCCAGAAACTTCACTTCTTCCAGCCAGAATTCACACTTACTCATCTTCGCAAATAACTTCTCTTGTCTCAGCGTCTGCAGTGCTATCCTTAAGTGCTCAGCATGCTCCTCCGGACTCTTCGAGTACACCAGAATATCGTCAATGAATACCACAATAAACTGGTCCAAGAACGGCGAAAAGATCCTGTTCATCAAATCCATAAATATTGCTGGCGCATTCGTCACTCCGAAGGGCATCACTAGATACTTGAAATGTCCATATCGAGTTCGAAACGCCGTCTTGCAAATGTCTTCTGCTTTCACTCGGACCTGATGATATCCTGATCGCAAGTCCAGTTTCGAGAATACCCTCGCGCCACTAAGCTGCTCAAAAAGTTCTCCAATGCGAGGGATCGGGTACTTGTTCTTAATAGTCACCCGGTTCAATTCTCGATAATCAATGCACATCCTTCTCGTGCCATCCTTCTTCTTTACTAAAAGAACTGGAGCTCCCCAAGGTGAGTTGCTGCTTCGAATCCATCCCTTCTCGAGTAATTCACCAACTTGTTTCTTAACTTCTTCCAATTCCACCGGTGCCATCGGATAATAAGATTTTGATATCGGCGCTGCACCAGGAATAAGGTCAATCGCAAACTCCACACCTCGCTTCGGCGGTAAACCCGAAATGTCTTCAAACACATCCATAAAGTCGCGGACAACTGCCGGCTCTTCATCACTATCCACTACCATAGCCGCAAGAACATTGTTTGTCGGCCTAGTCCTAAACCCGACTAGCCCGACAGAACTGCTTCCCTACCGCAACTGCTGTCTACATTGTTGGCCACGAAAGGTCCAGCAAGACTACTGAGTCTCGTCCATTCTGCTGCATGCACGCCCACGGTTGCTCCATTCTGCCTTAGTCCGATGAACTTCTCTTCCATTTCCTCCGCGCAGTCCGCGGAAGGACTTCTCCAGTAAACCCTTAGAGAAATCCGCCCACTGCTTGGCCTGGGGCAAGCGGTTCTCCTCCACAAGCCACCACTCTCGGGCGTAATCCACTAGTTGAATGCGCACTACATCAACTCCTTTGTCCTCTGGAATCTGTGCCGCAATCAGCAAATCCTCCGTGTCACTAGCCACTGCTCGGCTGGCAGCGGCTCCTCCAGACCAGTGAAAGTAGACGGACCCAAAAGTCTGAAATCTGCTACAGTCCTTACTCGTTCGACTGGTCTAGTTCCATCGTTGTTTACAGACTGCTGAACGATCTGCAAACCTTCCTGAAACGAATCTGCTATTGCTGGATCAGCTCAGTCTATCTCTTTGATTTCAAGCATTCCTCTTATCACTCCAAGCATGGCGGCTTCGTTCACACGCCTCTGGTAAGTCTTCAACTTCTTACCTGTCATAATCCTGAACTCAAAACACCCAACATTAGCATGATGATAGATTCTGAATGTGGATCAAGGCTAGAACTCCAAGATACTTAAATAGAGTACTGCATTGTAGCTATGCCGCGGTATCATAGCCGCAATTACTTAACTCCACCCAAGTCGCCCAAGTCCTAGGGATAACAAGAAATCAGGTTTCCGAGTCGACATGCAAAGTAAGTTTGCACGTCGTAAAAGATATAATCAGGAAGAATGTGATTCAAGAATGGTAAAACGGTCAATGTGGCTGGACATGTTTCCTAAACACGGGTATTCTGATTCGTGTATTGGGTACAATACCCAACTACAAAAGAATCAACCCGACTAACCTATGGCTCTGATACCAAAAGAACCATGTCACGCCCCGCTTCCCAGAGTACGCAAGATTGGGCACGTGACATAGCCAACCATGCTACCTGTGGGTAGGAAGTATCCATCCACAGTCACATTACGGTTGTAAGGTTATCAAGAACAAGATAATAAGCTAATCTAATACATGTCCAAATCCATAATAATAAGAATCAATAAACAATAAGTGCGGAAGCTAATGATCTAATACAATGAATAAACAGTACGTCCCATAATGCGGGCTCACATCTGGAAATGAAATGAAATAAATAAACTAAACCCTAAGGAACTCACAGTTCAGCCTGCTGGCTGAAGTACTCCTGCTCGGTCGTAGACAGTGGTACGGAATCTGGGCCATGCAAAACCCAGACGTCAGCGCGTCATGACATCAAGTATATGGTATAAACATGGTAATAAGCAATGCAAGTATGAACATGAATAAAGCAGTAATAAGAAATAACAAGCAGGGTAATGTGCAATGGTGACTAAACTGTCCTATCAGGTTTTCTACTCTATAGTCCTTGAAATCAATTAATGAATCGTCGATGTAACCCAATAGTATCCCGTACATACCCGGGACCACGGCCACAATATTCTCGGCTGCAGCCGAGACATGCCGTTAGGCACAGAATAGGAAAGTGTACACTCGGTATTACCCCGTACATACCCGGGATCACGGCCACAATATTCTCGGCTGAAACCGAGACATGCCGCTGGGCACAGAATAGGAATGTGTACACTCGAACGGTAGTGAACTGTCGAGTTACAAGTCAGGTTCATCTTTGATTTCCCCATACCCCCAAGCTATGTATGTCAGGTCAGGTATTCAGTAGTCAAGGACTAATGCCAACACAAAATCAAGTAAAAGTAGGTCTGTCTGGATAGACAGCAGGAATGGTCAGGTTGGTCGGCATTAGGCATGAAATCATGAAACAAGTCATGTCACGGTACAACAGGATGAGTCGGTATGTATGTATTTGTCATGTGTAGCAGGGTCAGGCCAATATGTAGTGCAAACGAGTATGTGCTCACAACAGGTATACAATCAAGTAATGAACAGCAGCAGGAACCAGTAAATAACCATATTATTCCATGTAAACACAATGATGTTTGGTATTCTCTTATTAACAGGTTCACGCACCTTTGGGGTGCAATAGCCACAAGGTGAAGCAATATCCACAATCATAAAGTAATGAAGCTACATGAATTTGCACTAAGTATAATAATTGTCTCGTGAATAATTTAACAATTAAAGCAGATATGATCCAATTGTTTTATTTAGTTGAAATATGGATTGATAGTGGGTTGATTAATTACGAGAAACCATTATAACGATTCCATGTTAAAGATAACTGCAACTATCGATTCTAACTTATAATTTAATATCAATTACCATCATCAAGTTGTTGTATTATATAGTATGAATTCAACTGCGTGGCAAGACTAGATCTCGCACGCTAGCATGTTAAAGCAAGTATTCAGATACTTGCCTCGACGGTTTTGCAAACCGGAACACGGATGCGATGTCGGCAGAAAACACGATATGATAGCACGGGCCACGGATCGAGTCCCAACAGAGAACAACGGGATCACCCGGACCAGGGTACTTCGCTGGAGCGTCGGGTTCACCGAGATGGCACGGTCGGATTCCGGCAAAAACATCGGCAACGAAGTTGGCAACAAAGATAAACTTAATACGATCAGCGGGGGTTAATGCACAAAAGGAAAGATGAGGAAGCTTACAGAGAGATACCAGGGTAACCCCGGCGGGCTCGACGGCGCTGGAACGCCGGCGAGGCAGCGACGGCGGCTGCGAAGACTTGAACGGCCTCGGGGGTTCGCTGGAGAGGGTGTTGCGACGGGTGGAGGAGTGCTGGTCTGCTCCGGTGGTCGAGGGGGAGACGGAGGTGGCGCTGGTGACGGCGGCGAGGATCGTCGGCGCGTTCTCCGGCGAACTGCAGAGGGTAGTAGGGCTGGGCTCGGGTCTGTTGGTGGTCTGTCGAGGGGAGAGGGAAGGCGACGACGAGGTTGCCACGAGGAGGATGAGAGGGAGTCGTGGGAGTCGTCGGCGACGGGAGGCGGCGTCGACGGCGGGAGTTGCGGCCGAACGGAGGCGTCGGGGGTTGAATGCAGGCACGGGAAACGGCTGAGGAAGGAGGTAAGTGGGTGAGGCTGGGCTCGCGGTGGCGAGGGCGGCGACGGCGAGGTCGCGGGGAGGTCGGCGGTGAGGTCGCGAGGAGCTAGGGTTAGGGTTTCGTGGGTTCTCGTGATGGGAGAAGAAGCGGATGGGGGCGGCTGCATGAGAATATAAATAGAGGAGAGAGAGAGTTGTTTGAGGGAGAGAGAGAATGAGGGAAGAGAGAGAGAGAGATAGGGAAAGGGAGGCGGGGCCCACGACTCGAGTTCAGAACTCGTGATTGGCTGATCACGAGATAAAGGAAAAGATTTGAAGGGATTTAAAACTGTTAAGGAATTATATACGTATAATTTTAGTTTTAGATATTAAATTAAAATGGGCCTTTTTGGCGCGAAATGAAACATTTCCAAATTGCGCCCGGGTTGCGCCCAAATGTTCCAAATTCAAATTATAGGATTTTAAGCGGGTTCCAAATTTTGAAAAGAGGTGTTTAATGATTAAAATGCATGCCCCCAAGTCGGACACTTGCACGCACGCGTAGTCGTCCAAACTTGCCCGTTTAGCCAAACGGGACAGAATCTCGACACGCGGACGCTACCACGCGACTAGTGGCGACGAGTAGGGCAACATGGACACTTTTAATTTCATTTTAGGAGTTAAAATTTGTTATGTGCCAAAATGACTTAACCGGTTAGAATTTTGCAAAAAGCACCAAACAATCAGGATAATTGGAATGAGCAATATATAACTCTCAACTAGTAATATAAATAGTGTTATAGGGCTCGGGTGTTACATCATACCCAACTACAAAAGAATTTCGTCCTCGAAATTCCAAGAATACAAGATAGCTAACTACTGGAAAAGGTGAGGGAATTTCTGCCGAATCTCGTCTTCTCGCTCCCAAGTGGATTCTCCATGCAATCGATTACCCCAAGAAACTAGCACAAGAGGGATAACCTTGTTCTTAAGAACCTTTTCCCTCCGATCCTTGATTTCAACTGGTCGCTCCTCAAAAGTCAGGTCCTCCCGTACGGTCAACTCCGAATGATCCAAGACACGAGTCTCATCACGAACATACCTCCGTAGTTGAGACACATGAAACACATCGTGAACTCCTGCCAATGACTGTGGTAACGCCAAACGGTACGCTACCTCTCCAACACGCTCCAATATCTCGAAGGGTCCGACGAATCGGGGACTAAGCTTTCCCCGACTTCCAAAGCGAATCACCCCTCTAGTCGGTGATATCTTCAGGAATACCAAATCACCCACGGCGAACTCTAGAGGTCTTCTTGACGTGTCGGCCCAACTTTTCTGTCTGTCTTGAGCTGCCTTCATATGCTTCCTGATTGTATTCACCTTCTCAACTGTCTGTACCACCAAATCTGATCCTAGTAACCTTCGTTCACCAACATCATCCCAACAAACGGGTGAACGGCACTTACGACCATACAATGCTTCAAACGGAGCCATCTGAATAGTCGCTTGGAAGCTATTGTTGTACGAAAACTCCACTAGGTGTAGATGATCCTCCCATGAACCTTTGAAGTCTAACATGCAAGCCCTCAACATATCTTCAAGGGTCTGGATCGTTCTCTCCGATTGTCCATCAGTCTGAGGATGATAAGCTGTGCTAAACTTCAATCGAGTCCCCAAACTTTCTTGTAAACTCCTCCAAAAGTGCGACAAGAACCGAGTGTCCCGATCGGACACGATGCTTACCGGTACTCCATGCAATCTCACAATTTCCTGCATGTACCGCTCTGCCAAAGTCTCTGTCGATTGACCAACCCGAAAAGGAATAAAGTGAGCTGCCTTGGTCAACCGATCGACAATCACCCATACTGCATTGTTGCCCTTTGGACTCCGCGGTAAAGCCGTCACGAAATCCATGGTTATATGTTCCCACTTCCACTGAGGAATCGGAAGTGGTTGCAACAAACCAGCAACCCTTTGGTGTTCAGCCTTGACTTGCTGACACACCAAGCACTTAGCCACGAAGCGAGCAATTTCCCGTTTCATACCTTCCCACCAGAAGTGCTGTCGAATATCTCGGTACATCTTTGTCCCTCCTGGATGTACAGAGTAAGCTGAACTGTGTGCCTCCTTCATAAGCTCTTTACGCACATCTCCTTTTGGCACACACACACGGCTACCATATCTCAACGAACCGTCTTCATGGATCAGTAAATCGGTTCGTAGTCCGGCTCCAACCTGCTCTCGAAACTTTTGCAGTCTAGGATCCTGCGATTGTGCCGCTTTAATCTTCTCAACTAAGGACGACTGTACTTGCAACTGCATCAACTGTCCTGTAGCATGTGGTAGCAAAACCTCCAAGTCTAATCTCCGAAAATCCGCAATGATCTCTCTCTGTGCAGTCAATATCTGAATTGCTGGTAACCGACTCAGCGCATCCGGCACGACGTTGACTTTTTCCGGATGGTACTTAAGATCAAGGTCATAGTCGGCCATCAGCTCCAACCATCTGCGTTGTCTCATGTTCAACTCCTTCTGAGTGAACACATACTTTAAACTCTTGTGATCTGTAAAGACTTCAACTCTCTCGCCCAAAAGGTAGTGTCTCCAAATCTTCAGGGCGAAGATCACGGCTGCAAGCTCTAAGTCATGAGTCGGATAGTTCTTCTCATGAGTCTTCAGTTGCCTCGATGCGTAAGCGACGACTTTCCCATTCTGCATCAAAACACATCCCAATCCCATTCCGGATGCGTCGCTATGAATCACCAGTCCTCCTGAATCATCCGGTACGGTTAGGATAGGGGCGGTTATCAACTTCTGCTTCAACGTCTCGAAGGCCAATGCACATCCATCCGTCAAACAAACGGTACCTCCTTACGCGTAAGCTTGGTTAACGGCTCAGCTAAACGAGCGAAGTTCTCCATAAATCTTCTGTAGTAACCGGCCAAACCAAGGAACTTCTTATCTCCGCAACATTCTTTGGAATAGGCCAATCTCGAACTGCTGCAATCTTTTCAGGATCGACGGCGATTCCATTGCCTGACACGACATGCCCCAGAAACTTCACTTCTTCCAGCCAGAATTCACACTTACTCATCTTCGCAAATAACTTCTCTTGTCTCAGCGTCTGCAGTGCTATCCTTAAGTGCTCAGCATGCTCCTCCGGACTCTTCGAGTACACCAGAATATCGTCAATGAATACCACAATAAACTGGTCCAAGAACGGTGAAAAGATCCTGTTCATCAAATCCATAAATATTGCTGGCGCATTCATCACTCCGAAGGGCATCACTAGATACTCGAAATGTCCATATCGAGTTCAAAACGCCGTCTTGCAAATGTCTTCTGCTTTCACTCGGACCTGATGATATCCTGATCGCAAGTCCAGTTTCGAGAATACCCTCGCGCCACTAAGCTGCTCAAAAAGTTCTCCAATGCGAGGGATCGGGTACTTGTTCTTAATAGTCACCCGGTTCAATTCTCGATAATCAATGCACATCCTTCTCGTGCCATCCTTCTTCTTTACTAAAAGAACTGGAGCTCCCCAAGGTGAGTTGCTGCTTCGAATCCATCCCTTCTCGAGTAATTCACCAAATTGTTTCTTAACTTCTTCCAATTCCACCGGTGCCATCGGATAATAAGATTTTGATATCGGCGCTGCACCAGGAATAAAGTCAATCGCAAACTCCACACCTCGCTTCGGCGGTAAACCCGAAATGTCTTCAAACACATCCATAAAGTCGCGGACAACTGCCGGCTCTTCATCACTATCCACTACCATAGCCGCAAGAACATTGTTTGTCGGCCTAGTCCTAAACCCGACTAGCCCGACAGAACTGCTTCCCTACCGCAACTGCTGTCTACATTTTTGGCCACGAAAGGTCCAGCAAGACTACTGAGTCTCGTCCATTCTGCTGCATGCACGCCCACGGTTGCTCCATTCTGCCTTAGTCCGATGAACTTCTCTTCCATTTCCTCCGCGCAGTCCGCGGAAGGACTTCTCCAGTAAACCCTTAGAGAAATCCGTCCACTGCTTGGCCTGGGGCAAGCGGTTCTCCTCCACAAGCCACCACTCTCGGGCGTAATCCACTAGTTGAATGCGCACTACATCAACTCCTTTGTCCTCTGGAATCTGTGCCGCAATCAGCAAATCCTCCGTGTCACTAGCCACTGCTCGGCCGGCAGCGGCTCCTCCAGACCAGTGAAAGTAGACGGACCCAAAAGTCTGAAATCTGCTACAGTCCTTACTCGTTCGACTGGTCTAGTTCCATCGTTGTTTACAGACTGCTGAACGATCTGCAAACCTTCCTGAAACGAATCTGCTATTGCTGGATCAGCTCAGTCTATCTCTTTGATTTCCAGCATTCCTCTTATCACTCCAAGCATGGCGGCTTCGTTCACACGCCTCTGGTAAGTCTTCAACTTCTTACCTGTCATAATCCTGAACTCAAAACACCCAACATTAGCATGATGATAGATTCTGAATGTGGATCAAGGCTAGAACTCCAAGATACTTAAATAGAGTACTGCATTGTAGCTATACCGCGGTATCATAGCCGCAATTACTTAACTCCACCCAAGTCGCCCAAGTCCTAGGGATAACAAGAAATCAGGTTTCCGAGTCGACATGCAAAGTAAGTTTGCACGTCGTAAAAGATATAATCAGGAAGAATGTGATTCAAGAATGGTAAAACGGTCAATGTGGCTGGACATGTTTCCTAAACACGGGTATTCTGATTCGTTTATTGGGTACAATACCCAACTACAAAAGAATCAACCCGACTAACCTATGGCTCTGATACCAAAAGAACCATGTCACGCCCCGCTTCCCACAGTACGCAAGATTGGGCACGTGACATAGCCAACCATGCTACCTGTGGGTAGGAAGTATCCATCCACAGTCACATTACGGTTGTAAGGTTATCAAGAACAAGATAATAAGCTAATCTAATACATGTCCAAATCTATAATAACAAGAATCAATAAACAATAAGTGCGGAAGCTAATGATCCAATACAATGAATAAACAGTACGTCCCATAATGCGGGCTCACATCTGGAAATGAAATGAAATAAATAAACTAAACCCTAAGGAACTTACAGTTCAGCCTGCTGGCTGAAGTACTCCTGCTCGGTCGTAGACAGTGGTACGGAATCTGGGCCATGCAAAACCCAGACGTCAGCGCGTCATGACATCAAGTATATGGTATAAACATGGTAATAAGCAATGCAAGTATGAACATGAATAAAGCAGTAATAAGAAATAACAAGCAGGGTAATGTGCAATGGTGACTAAACTGTCCTATCAGGTTTTCTACTCTATAGTCCTTGAAATCAATTAATGAATCGTCGATGTAACCCAATAGTATCCCGTACATACCCGGGACCACGGCCACAATATTCTCGGCTGCAGCCGAGACATGCCGTTAGGCACAGAATAGGAAAGTGTACACTCGGTATTACCCCGTACATACCCGGGATCACGGCCACAATATTCTCGGCTGAAACCGAGACATGCCGCTGGGCACAGAATAGGAATGTGTACACTCGAACGGTAGTGAACTGTCGAGTTACAAGTCAGGTTCATCTTTGATTTCCCCATACCCCCAAGCTATGTATGTCAGGTCAGGTATTCAGTAGTCAAGGACTAATGCCAACACAAAATCAAGTAAAAGTAGGTCTGTCTGGATAGACAGCAGGAATGGTCAGGTTGGTCGGCATTAGGCATGAAATCATGAAACAAGTCATGTCACGGTACAACAGGATGAGTCGGTATGTATGTATATGTCATGTGTAGCAGGGTCAGGCCAATATGTAGTGCAAACGAGTATGTGCTCACAACAGGTATACAATCAAGTAATGAACAGCAGCAGGAACCAGTAAATAACCATATTATTCCATGTAAACACAATGATGTTTGGTATTCTCTTATTAACAGGTTCACGCACCTTTGGGGTGCAATAGCCACAAGGTGAAGCAATATCCACAATCATAAAGTAATGAAGCTACATGAATTTGCACTAAGTATAATAATTGTCTCGTGAATGATTTAACAATTAAAGCAGATATGATCCAATTGTTTTATTTAGTTGAAATATGGATTGATAGTGGGTTGATTAATTACGAGAAACCATTATAACGATTCCATGTTAAAGATAACTGCAACTATCGATTCTAACTTATAATTTAATATCAATTACCATCATCAAGTTGTTGTATTATATAGTATGAATTCAACTGCGTGGCAAGACTAGATCTCGCACGCTAGCATGTTAAAGCAAGTATTCAGATACTTGCCTCGACGGTTTTGCAAACCGGAACACGGATGCGATGTCGGCAGAAAACACGATATGATAGCACGGGCCACGGATCGAGTCCCAACAGAGAACAACGGGATCACCCGGACCAGGGTACTTCGCTGGAGCGTCGGGTTCACCGAGATGGCACGGTCGGATTCCGGCAAAAACATCGGCAACGAAGTTGGCAACAAAGATAAACTTAATACGATCAGCGGGGGTTAATGCACAAAAGGAAAGATGAGGAAGCTTACAGAGAGATACCAGGGTAACCCCGGCGGGCTCGACGGCGCTGGAACGCCGGCGAGGCAGCGACGGCGGCTGCGAAGACTTGAACGGCCTCGGGGGTTCGCTGGAGAGGGTGTTGCGACGGGTGGAGGAGTGCTGGTCTGCTCCGGTGGTCGAGGGGGAGACGGAGGTGGCGCTGGTGACGGCGGCGAGGATCGTCGGCGCGTTCTCCGGCGAACTGCAGAGGGTAGTAGGGCTGGGCTCGGGTCTGTTGGTGGTCTGTCGAGGGGAGAGGGAAGGCGACGACGAGGTTGCCACGAGGAGGATGAGAGGGAGTCGTGGGAGTCGTCGGCGACGGGAGGCGGCGTCGACGGCGGGAGTTGCGGCCGAACGGAGGCGTCGGGGGTTGAATGCAGGCACGGGAAACGGCTGAGGAAGGAGGTAAGTGGGTGAGGCTGGGCTCGCGGTGGCGAGGGCGGCGACGGCGAGGTCGCGGGGAGGTCGGCGGTGAGGTCGCGAGGAGCTAGGGTTAGGGTTTCGTGGGTTCTCGTGATGGGAGAAGAAGCGGATGGGGGCGGCTGCATGAGAATATAAATAGAGGAGAGAGAGAGTTGTTTGAGGGAGAGAGAGAATGAGGGAAGAGAGAGAGAGAGATAGGGAAAGGGAGGCGGGGCCCACGACTCGAGTTCAGAACTCGTGATTGGCTGATCACGAGATAAAGGAAAAGATTTGAAGGGATTTAAAACTGTTAAGGAATTATATACGTATAATTTTAGTTTTAGATATTAAATTAAAATGGGCCTTTTTGGCACGAAATGAAACATTTCCAAATTGCGCCCGGGTTGCGCCCAAATGTTCCAAATTCAAATTATAGGATTTTAAGCGGGTTCCAAATTTTGAAAAGAGGTGTTTAATGATTAAAATGCATGCCCCCAAGTCGGACACTTGCACGCGCGCGTAGTCGTCCAAACTTGCCCGTTTAGCCAAACGGGACAGAATCTCGACACGCGGACGCTACCACGCGACTAGTGGCGACGAGTAGGGCAACATGGACACTTTTAATTTCATTTTAAGAGTTAAAATTTGTTATGTGCCAAAATGACTTAACCGGTTAGAATTTTGCAAAAAGCACCAAACAATCAGGATAATTGGAATGAGCAATATATAACTCTCAACTAGTAATATAAATAGTGTTATAGGGCTCGGGTGTTACACTGTTTAGACAAACTAAAAACCATTCTAAACTTGCAAGAGTATCATGCTGAGTGTTTCTTCTCTCTCCTAATTGCAGCGACCAATCGACATGACTGGACTTAAGTTACTCCTAGATAAAAACATACTGACAGGGCCAAACTACAAAGATTGGCTCAGGAATGTCAAGATGGCAATCACTTACGACAAGCTGGGGTATCTTCTTACCACAAAAGCTCTCCCTGTCCCAGGTCCCAAAACCAGCGTCGCGGATAAGGAAATCCGTAAGACCTGGGAACTAGACTGCGCGAAGGCCAAGTACCTCGTGCTTGCCTCTATAGACAATGAACATCAGAGGAGGCACGAGAATATGGACCTGGAATCCATATTTCTTCATACAAAAGAACTGTATGGAAAGAAATCTCGTATCGCAAGATACGAAGTGTCGAAGAAGTTATTTTTGACAAGATTGGCCGTCGGATCATCGGTAGCGGAACACGTGCTTAAGATGATTGGCTACATTGAGGAGCTCGCGGACCTTGGGACCACGTTGGAGAATGAGCTCTATACGGACTTGATTCTCCAGTCCCTTCCTTCCACTTACGCCCAATTCATACTGAACTTCAACTTACAAGAAAAGGAAGTTGAACTTTCAGAACTCCTCAACACGCTGAGGAGCGTAGAGGGCACCCTACAGAAAGGTAGGGAAACATCCACTTTGTTTGTAGGAGGATCTTCTTCTTCTAGGTCCAAGGCGAAAGCCAAGGGAAAGAAGAAGAAAGCCCCCGCCAAACCAAGGGGCGGTGTTAGTAAAGTGGATACGAAGGGAAAGACAAAAGCAACAAAGAAAGTGGGAAAGCTTGTGGATAAGGAAGAATGCTTCTATTGTCATAAGAAAGGACACTGGAAGAATGATTGCAGGGCTTGGAAAGCCAGGACACAGGAATTGAAGCAGGTTGCAGCTTCAGCTTCAGGTGTGTATGTTATTGAAAACTGTCTTTCAATAAACTCTACTTCCTGGGTATTGGATACCGGATCAGGATCTCATATCTGTAATTCTTTGCAGGCGTTGAGAAACCGTAGGGTTTTGAAGGCAGGTGACATGACCCTCAAAGTTGCAAACGGAGCTAGCATGGATGCTAAGGCCGTGGGGGACTATCACCTGGGGTTGTCAGATGGACACGTTTTGGTTTTGCGTAATTGCTATTTTGTACCCAACGCAACTTGTAATATCATTTCTGTATCTTTGACTTCTAAAAAAGGTTATGAATTTGCGTTTGTAAGTAATGTTGTAAACATTCACCTTAATCAAGTTCTGATTGGGTCAGGTACATTAAGCAATGGTATATACGTATTAAACCAACCACAGATTTTCAATGTCCAGAATACACACAAAAGAAAGTCTCCGGAAATAAATCAGAATTTCTTATGGCATTGTAGACTGGGTCACATCAATGAGAGAAGGTTGACGAAGTTACATACAGAAGGATATTTGAATCCGTTCAAATATCAATCGTATGCCACTTGTCAATCCTGTCTCAAAGGAAAGATGACAAAGACTCCGTTCACTGGACACGGAGTAAGAGCGAGCGAGCTCTTGGGACTCGTACACAGCGACGTGTGCGGTCCAATGTCTACACATGCGCGAAGCGGTTATTCTTACTTCATTACTTTTACGGATGACTTTTCAAGGTACGGTTATGTCTTCTTAATGAAACATAAGTCCGATGCTTTTGGAAAATTCCAGGAATATAAGAATGAAGTAGAAAAACAAACCGGCAAAAGTATCAAGATTCTAAGATCGGATCGAGGTGGAGAATACTTGAGTGCCGAGTTCCTGGACTATTTAAAAGAGAACGGAATTCTCTCCCAGCTTACTCCTCCATACACTCCGCAACATAACGGTGTATCGGAGAGACGGAACCGAACCCTATTGGATATGGTATGGTCCATGATGAGTAACGCTGAGTTACCGTGATCATTCTGGGGGTATGCGCTAGAATCAGCTGCATACCTTTTGAACCGAGTTCCAACTAAGACTGTGCCTACTACACCATATGAGATGTGGTGTGGGAAGAGACTCTATCTTAAGCACATTAAGACATGGGGATGTCCAGCTTTTGTTAAAAAGCAGCATGCGGACAAGCTCGAGGCACGCTCAGTACAGTGTAAGTTCGTGGGATATCCAAAGAACTCCAAAGGATATTTCTTCTTCTACGAAGAGGAACAAATGGTTTTTGTTTCTCGGCATGCCTACTTCTTGGAAACTGAGTTTTTGGAAACCCAGATAAGTGGGAGCACAGTAGAACTGGAAGAAATTCCAGAACTACGAGCTATTACTGAAAGCTTAGTAGAACCAGAGGGTTCAAAAGAACAGGACATTCCTACGCCGCTCCGCAGGAGTAGTAGGCAGTCTCATCCGCCCGAGAGATACTACGGTTTTCTCATAGACGGGGATAGAGAGGATTGCATCATAGATTATGATGAGCCTACTAGCTTCCAGCAGGCCGTTCAGAGCGTTGACTCGGTAAAATGGCTGGATGCAATGCGGACCGAAATGGAGTCCATGTACACCAACAAAGTATGGACGTTGGACATTGCTCTAGACGGGGTAAAACTCATAGGATGCAAGTGGATCTTCAAAAGGAAGATTGGTGTAGATGGACAGGTTGAGACCTATAAAGCTAGACTTGTTGCAAAGGGTTTTCGTCAAAGACCTGGTTTGGACTATGACGAAATCTTTTCTCCAGTGGCTATGCTGAAATCCATTCGGATCCTTCTTGCCATTGCTGCCTTCCACGATTATGAAATCTGGCAGATGGACGTAAAGACCGCTTTTCTAAATGGAAATTTAGAGGAGTGTGTCTATATGGACCAACCAGAAGGTTTCATTCAGAGTGGGAGCAGCGGAAAGGTGTGCAAGTTGCTTAAGTCCATCTATGGACTAAAGCAGGCATCGCGGAGTTGGAACATCTGTTTTGATGAGACGGTCAAGGAATTTGGCTTTATCAAAAATCTAGATGAACCATGCATCTATAGTAGATTTGTAGCGAGAACTGTAGTATTCCTCGTTTTATACGTGGATGACATTCTCTTAATAGGAAATGGCATTCCTATGCTACAATCTGTCAAGGGGTTCTTGTCACACAGGTTCTCCATGAAAGACCTGGGTGATGCCTCATACATCCTGGGGATCCGGATCCATCGTAATAGATCCAAAAGGATATTAGGACTTTCACAGTCTAGGTACATCGACACCATACTGAAAAGATTCAGTATGGAAGATTCCAAGCGCGGTAACCTACCGGCTTGTCACGGGATCACTCTCTCTAAAGAGATGTCTCCCAAGACTGATTTGGAGAGAGATCGCATGTCTATTATACCCTACGCTTCTGCGGTAGGCTCTATAATGTAAGCGATGTTGTGTACCAGACCGGATGTAGCTTATGCACTGAGTGTGGTAAGCCGGTATCAGTCAAACCCTGGGGAGAAACACTGGATAGCGGTAAAGAACATTCTCAAATACCTGAGAAGGACTAAGGAGATGTTCTTGGTGTATGGCGGAAAAGACCTCCAGATCGAGGCCTTTGCTGACTCCAACTTCCAGAGTGACAAGGATGATTCCAAGTCCATGTCGGGTTTTGTCTTTACCCTCAATGGAGGGGCGGTGTGTTGGAAGAGTTCCAAACAGGAAACCGTTGCAGACTCGACGATGGAAGCGGAATACATCGCTGCATCTGATGCCGCAAAAGAAGCTGTCTGGATAAGGAAGTTCTTAAAAGAACTTCAGGTGGTTCCGTCCATTGTTGATCCAATACCTCTGTATTGCGACAACAACGGGGCGATAGCTTTTGCGAAGGAACCCAGGTCCCATCAGAGATCCAGACACATCTTGAGGCGGTATCACCTGATCAGGGAGATCGTGGATCGCCAGGAGATCGAGGTTCGGAGGGTTGCTTCAGAAGATAACACTGCAGATCCATTCACCAAGGCCTTGCCCCAGACTCAGTTCGAGCGGCTGATCGAGATGATAGGTCTTCGATACGCCAGTACATGGCCTTAGTGCAAGTGGGAGATTGTTAGTGTATATGCCCTAGAGGCCATTACTGTATCATACTAGTTTGTATATTATTTAATGGAAGCTTGGGATATTCACCTTGTATATACAATCTTGCTCAAAATAGTAGTATGCTACTTGGTTTGTTTCTACTTAAATGTGTACATGTGTTTATTTTATTATATCACCTATATGCATTAGTGGAGCCCTTAGGATTTTTGCTTGATTACCAGCGTTGTGATGGCAGTCACACTAGTGGGGGCTGGATAATCTATAAGCACATCCTTATGCAGGTCCCTAGTCGCAGGACTATCGAGACAGGGCATCGATACTCCGAAGTAGACTAGCGCATGCGCTTCTCATCCCAGTGTGGGAGATGATCTGTCCCATAGCCATCAGTACGTTGTACTGGTGATAGTATGCGGGTGCTCGTTAGGTTACGAGTACACTGGACAGGACTCGTCAGGAACTGACCGATTGGTATTATACCTATCGTCAGTTATCA
This sequence comes from Agapanthus africanus, assembly GCA_030015575.1. NCBI lineage: Eukaryota > Viridiplantae > Streptophyta > Magnoliopsida > Asparagales > Amaryllidaceae > Agapanthus > Agapanthus africanus. Next base: position 104,959,117 of record CM057338.1, on the reverse strand, counting down.
GTTCCCAGGTGACATGAGTACAACTTAGTCCACTGACTTGACACTATCACTTCGCCTCGAGTGTGTTCCCACTGTACTTTGATTACTACCCTACCATGGCTCAAAGGAGTCGTGTAAACAGGTAGTAGTTGGGTGCAGTCCCGAAGCACTTGGAGGCAGTGACGGTTAGACAGGATTCGTCTCTCCCGGTATTGGGGGTTGACATCGCGCTATGTCTAGGAGAGCCATTACACGAGTAGTCCCTGGCCAGGGCAAGCGGGATATACTGGTAGGCTTCCAGTGTTATCTCAGGGTGTATTGGGCTTCACTCCGACACGACTTGTACCGCTATTAGGGGACTGACGTTTATCGCCCCCGGTCAGACTCAGTAGGAGTTCAGATGGGTTTCACCTCGTCAGTCTTCTTGTCGGCATCTACCTCGGGACCGTTACGCACAGCTAGTGCCGCTTGCGGTCTGTGGTTAAACCCACTGCCAGCGTAGTGTCGAGTCTTTAGAGTCCCACATAGAAAGCTATTCGCCTTTAGGCAAAAGAGTAGAGGTCGCATGGTTTTGCGACAGGTCGCATGGTTTTGCGACAGGGTTCAGTCGCATCCGTGCACTTGTGCACGTTTAGTGTCCGGACAGTTTACACTAGCGGGCTTTGGTTTAAGCCAGATCCTAGTGTACGTATTGGGATTGGTTTTATCCAGTTTGTATTCGTGTTCCTCGGAACGCGGATGCGGGTGTGTATGCACAGTTGACGGAGAGACAGAGGCAGAGGATTCTCGTTAGGGTTGTTGACCGTTGACTATTGACTATTGACTTTTTGCTCAACCCTAATGAGAATATGATATATGATTAACAATAATATTAATTAAGTATTGTGGTGACATGGTTGTTGAGGGGTTGACTTTGTTGACTTGTTGACTTTGTTGACCGGTTGACTAGGTTGGACTAGTTGACCATCATGATGACAATGGCTATCATTTCATGGCAAAGACTTTTCACTTGCTTGTTCTCTTGTGCAATATGAGTGCATGAAATGATATAGCCATTTTGACTTAAACCATTTACACAATACTTGATTACTATTTTTGTGATGATGGCTTTGGATTATGAGAGCCAAGAGAGAAAAGTCTTTCTCATTCTATCATTTTCATTCTCTCTCTTGTGTTCTTGAGCTCTCATCTTCTTCCTCTTGCTCTCCCTCTCTTTAGTCTATGGTTCACTTGTCTCATGTGTTGAGAACCAAGAACCATAGAGAAAATCCCAACACACTCTTTTCTACTCACTCTAGTTCATAAGGTTTGGCAAACCAAGTGAACTAGTTTCTTCAAAGACCGAAGAAGAAGCCAAAGGTAGAAGCTTTCAGGTGGATCGATCTTCGGCGCAAGGAGACGACGGGGTGAAGCCGATCCGGACAACCATCGAGGCTTGAAGACGAAGGAGTTAACAACTCCTAGTTAGGTTGTTAGTTAGATGTTTAACCAAGATCCGGTTTTGAGACCATGTTATCGCCTCTAGAAAATTGTTTTTCACCAAATTCCGCATACCCGAAAGTACCGGGAGAGGTAGTATGGACTTACACTGGCAGCAACACAAGTGCCAGAGGTCGCTTGGGTACGAGTTGCAAAGCTGCAGCTCACTGACAATGCACAGGTCTGGTGAAAGGCGAAAGAAAGCCGTCTCACCCAGCCGATCAAATGAAGGACTTTCCGCGGTATGTTCGACGCAAAGTACTTTTCATAGACTGCCAAATTCGACATGGAATAGCAGTTCATCCACCTACAACAGGGTTCAATCTGGACCAAATCAGTTAATGAGTACGATGCTGAGTTTACCATGCTCAGTCAGTAAGATATGTCTCAATAGTTCAATTTCTAATATATCACATACTATACAGCTAACACGATACCTTAACAGATTCGCGACACACCTAGTACCGACGGATGAGATCAGAGCCCGACGATTCCAACAAGGGTTAGATCCGGAGATCCATGCTGTGTTAGCTACAGGGGATTTCCCGACTTATGAATTGACTCTGAAAGCAGCCCGTCGATATAAAGCGGTGGTAAAGATGAGAGGCAGACCTCAATCTACCAGAGTTAAGTGCCCTGCCAATCAGATAGTAGGAGGAGCCTCTTCAAGCCACCATTTGTGCCCCGGAGACAGGGAGTACTGAACAACTGGCCCAACCCAGCCTTTTGCACTTACTGCAGGAGAGATAGACATCTGGTGAAAGATTGCCGACGTGCGAATCATCTTTGCTTAGTCTGCGGTTCAGCTACTTATGACATTAAGTCTTGTCCTCGTAGACACAACCCATATGCTGCATCCAGGCCAGCGATCACTTACCAGCAGCGCCCAGCCATCCAGGCACCTGCTCCGAGACTTGCACTACCTGCTCCACCTCCTCGTAGACCGACTACACCTCCTCCCCGTCAGTTCCATCAAACTCAAAGGAACCCACCTCAAGGACCAAGGAACGGATAGAGGAATGATCCTCCAGCAAGGAGGAATGTGCCGAGGCGACAGGCTTTCACAATGACCGTGGAAGAAGCTGAAGCCACCGGCCAAGTCATCACTGGTAACAATTCCCTTTCAAATTTTCTTTCAGTTCATAGATATACCTATATACATTTTCATCTTATCTAAAACCTATCCCACATAACTTAGGTACAATCTTAGGTGCTTCACTTCCTGCACTAGCACTCTTCGATACTGGAGCATCCCATTGCTTTATGTCACAACGGTTCGTCCGAACTCATGCAATTCCAGTCACACCGCTTATATCCAGTTGGAATATCAGTTCAGGGAACGGCGTTCTAATGGCAACAATGTGATACAACCTGTGTCCAGTGATCGTCTGCAGCAGAGAATTCTATGCTAACTTCAAGGTGCTGGACATACCGAACTTCAATGTGGTTCTGGGTATGGATTGGCTAGGAACCTTCTACACTACCATCGACTGTCGTCAAAGGAGGATAGTGTTCAAGATTCCAGACCATCCAGCCTTCTATTTCAAAAGTGGAGACCGTACTGTGGAGCCAAGTACATACAAGGCGAAACCAAAGAAGGTAGTGATTGCGGCAATTCAAGTGGAGGAAGGATCAAAGCCAGAAGTAGTTCAAGAGTTCGACGATGTGTATCCTCAAGACATATCAGGTTTGCCTCCCGATCGAGCTCTTGAATTCAGCACTGATTTAGTACCAGGAGCACAACCGGTGATTAAATCACCGTATCGGTTAAGTCCGGAAGGTTTGAAGGAAGTTCGAACTCAATTGGACGAATTATTAGCGAAAGGATGGATTTGTCCCAGCACTTCAAGTTGGGGATCTTCAGTTCTGCTTGTAAAGAAGAAGGAAGGTTCATACAGAATGTGCATCGATTATAGAGCCTTGAATGAAGTAACGATAAAGAACAAGTATTCACTCTCGCTCATCGACGATCTGTTCGATCATCTAAGTGGATCATGTGTTTTCTCCAAGTTAGATCTTCGTTCGGGTTGTCATCAGGTGAAGGTCAAGGAATCTGATATCTATAAAATGGCATTCAAAACTCGCTATGGTCATTATGAATTTCTTTTGATGGCATTTGGAGTGACCAACGCACCAACAATATTCATGAACCTAATGATTCATGTTTTCCGGGAGTACCTAGACAGGTTTGTTGTCATCTTTATCGACGACATCCTGGTGTATTCTAAGAGTCGGAAAGAACATGCTGAGAACCTACGAATTGTTCTGGAAACCCTACGAGAACATCAACTCTATTCCAAATATAGCAAATGTGGGTTTTGGCTAGATCAAGTTGGTTTTCTCGGACATATTGTATCAGGCGAAGGAATCTCTGTGGATCCAGCGAAAGTTTCAGCAGTAAGAGAATGGCCGACACCAAAGTCAGTAAAGGACATTCGAAGTTTCTTGTGTCTAGCAGGATATTACAGAAGGTTCATTGAAGGATTTTCAAAGATAGAGACACCCCTGACCAAGCCCAGCGAACAGGCTTTCGTAGAACTCAAGTCAAGATTGACATCGGCACCTATCCTTGTCATACCGGACCAATCTGGAAGTTTCGAAGTGCATTGCGATGCATCCGGTAAGAGATTAGGATGTGTTCTACATCAGTATGGTAAGGTTGTGGCTTATGCTTCAAGACAGCTGAAAAATCATGATCGTAATTATCCGACGCATGATTTGGAATTGGTGGCCGTAATCTTTGCTCTTAAAATTTAGCGCTATTATCTTCTTGGTGAATGAGTGAACATATACACCGATCACAAGAGCCTGAAATATGTGTTTACTCAGAAAGAGTTGAATATGTGGCAGAGAAGATGGTTAGAACTCATGGCGGATTTTGACTTAAGGGTTACGCTAGCGCCCCGGCCAACTTCCGTGGCCAAATACGGAACAAAAATTTTATAGCGATACAAAACTTGGCGCTAGAATAACACTAAACCGGATCTTTACCATAAACCTAGTTAGCTAGTTAAGGTTCTATCTACTATGATAGAAAATATACCTAACGGAAATAAGTCCTTCGGGTCTTCGATCCTCTCCTCAAGCTCCTCGATAGAAGTATGGATCGTGCTTGAACTCCGGCCTCCTTGTGTCAGCGATGATCCATCCTAGAGCTCCAACCTTGAGCTAAACCTCTAACTTGAAGCAACTAGAATACTTAGCTTGCTAATCTAAGTAGACTAAAGTGAGTAGAGTGTGATTTTAGTGGTTTAGTCTCACAAGCCCTTGATTCTCAACACATGAGACATTAGGGTTTGAGAGAGGAAGAAGGAGAGAACCATGAAAGAGAATGAGAGTAAGTATAATGAAGAGAGCTCTCATATGAGGAAAAAGAATAATAAGTTTTATTAAGATAATTGTGATAGTTCATTTGATTTGACATTATCATGTCACAATTAATGCTAAGCAAAATATCGTGTGCTCAACAAAAATATCTAAGTCAACAATGGTCAACAAGTCAAATGGTCAAACCAATTAACCATGACACAATTATCTCTAATAAAGATTAGTAAACAATTTCCTCCATCTCATTATGGTTTTAATCAAGTCAATGGTCAAAACCCTAATGAGGTGTCTCCTTCTCTGTCCCTCTCAACCGTATATACATACCCACATCCGTGTTTCGAGAAACACGAATACAATGAGACGAAGCCAATCCAATAATCAAATACTAGGATCCGGCTTAAACCAAAACCCACTAGTATCAACCGCTCGAACACCATACGCGCACAAGTACGTGTATGTGAACGAACCCTGTCGCAAAACCATACGACCTCTACATCGTTTCACCCAAAGCTGGGAAACCCTTTTTGTGGGACTCTAAAGACTCGACAGTACTCTGGCAGTGGGTTTAACCACAAGCACATCAGCGGAACTAGCTGTATGTAATGGCTACCCAGGTACCTATCGAAAAGGAAAGCCGACGAGCAAACTCGACCGAACTCCTACTAAGCCTATCCGTGACAATATCCGTACAGTCCAATCTTTTCGTCAAAGACTATCGCATACCGGGTCTAGGGGTGGTGAACATCAGACCCTAATAACCTGATAAGTCGTGCCGATGTGGCTCAGGACCAATCCGGGAAACTACTGATCAACCTATCAGTAAATCCCAACTGCCTTGGCCAAGGTCTTATGGTCCTGACCAATTGATCACCGCGCGATATCAACTCCTAATACCGGGAGAGATGAATCCCCAATAATCGCTCACTGCCTCCATGTGGCTCGGGACTGTACCCAACCAAAACCTGTTTGCACGACTCAGTAGAGTCGTGGTAGGGTAGTGATCAAAGCTCAGTGGAAACTCACACGAGATAAATACCGATCTCGGGTCCAAAGACTAACCTGTACACATGTCACTTGAGAACTTCCATCTGACGATAGGTATAGTACATCTGGAAGTTCTCGACGAGTCCGTCCAGTGTACTCACCCCCAGTGAGCACCTGTATACGATCTTACGTGCATCAGACCAATGGCTGCGGGACCAACCATCCCCGACGGGGTTAGAAACGTATACAATAGTCTATTCTGGAGTATCAATACCCAGTCTCGATACTCCCGCGACTAGGGACCATTTAAGGATGTGCTTATGGATCATCCTGCTCCCACAAGTATGATCGCCATCACAACGCAGGTAGTCAAGCAAGATCCAACGGGCTTTATCAATATGTAACCGCAATATGTAATAACGAGTATGACATATGCCATGTTAAGATAAAGACAAACCATAATAGTATACTACCGTATTGAGTCTTTATCAATATGTGCAAGCTAGATATAACAACAATAGAAATAAATACACATATCCTAACAAAGACAGGTCAAATAATATACTATAAAACTGAGCAAGATTGTCATGTACATACATATCCCTAGCATCCATATGTATACATATACAATACTGGCCTCTAGGGCATATATATCCAACAATCTCCCACTTGCACTAAAAGCCAGTAATTGGAGTACTGAATACCCAACGTCTGCAGTAAGGCCAGCTACTGGCATACCGCATACCCAACATCTCAAAAAGTCGCTCGAACTGTGCTTGAAGGAGGGCCTTTGTAAATGGATCCGCCGTGTTCTCTTTCGTATCCACTCTCCGGACCTCGATCTCCTGGCGATCTACAATCTCCCTGATCAGGTGATACCGCCTTAAGATGTGCCTGGATTTCTGATGGGACCGTGGTTCCTTCGCTAAAGCTATAGTCCCATTGTTATCACAATACAAAGGTATTGGGTTAACAATGGACGGAACTACCTGAAGCTCACTAATGAACTTCTTCATCCAGACTGCCTCTTTTGCGGCATCGCTTGCAGCAATGTATTCAGCCTCCATCATCGAGTCTGCAACGGTATCCTGTTTGGAACTCCTCAAACACACCACCCCTCCGTTGAGGGTGAACACAAAACCCGAGGCAGACTTACTGTCGTCCTTATCACTCTGGAAGCCTGAATCAGTAAAGGACTCGATCCTGAGGTCTCCATTACCGTAAACCAGGAACATCTCCTTAGTCCTTCTCAGGTATTTGAGAATGTTCTTTACTGCTGTCCAGTGGTTCTCACCTGGGTCTGACTGATACCGGCTCACCACGCCTAGCACGTAAGCTACATCTAGTCTTGTACACAGCATCGCATACATTATAGATCCTACCGCCGAAGCGTAGGGTATAGTGCTCATGCGAACCCTCTCCTCATCAGTCTTAGGAGACATCTCCTTGGAGAGGGCGATTCCGTGCAATGCGGGTATATTACCGCGCTTGGAATCTTCCATACTAATTCTCTTTAGTACGGTCTCTATGTACCTGGACTGCGAAAGTCCCAATAATCTCTTAGATCTATCTCTGTAGATCTTGATCCCCAGAATGTACGAGGTATCACCTAGGTCTTTCATGGAGAACCTTTGTGATAAGAATAGCTTGACCGATTGTAGCATAGGAATGTCATTTCCTATCAAAAAGAATGTCATCCACATACAAGACTAGGAATACGACAGTTCGTCCTACAATCTTCTTATATATACATGGCTCATCTTCGTTCTTGATGAAGTCAAAGTTTTTGACTGTTTCATCAAAACAGATGTTCCAGCTCCGCGATACTTACTTTAAACCATAAAATGGATTTAAGTAACTTGCACACCTTCCCGCTGCTCCCACTGTCTACGAAACCTTTCGGCTGATCCATATAAACGGACTCTTCTAAACTTCCGTTCAGAAAAGCCGTTTTTACGTCCATCTGCCAGATCTCATAGTCATGAAAAGTAGCAATGGCAAGTAGGATCTGAATGGATTTGAGCATAGCCACTGGAGAAAAGTTTTTGTCATAGTCCACACCTGGTCTTTGACAAAAACCTTTTGCAACGAGTCTAGCCTTATAGGTTTCCACCTGCCCATCTACACCAAGTTTCCTTTTGTAGATCCATTTGCATCCAACAGGTTTTACCTCAGGTGGAGCAATATCCAAGGTCCACACTTTATTGGTGTACATGGACTCCATTTCGAATCGCATAGCATCCAGCCATTTATCAGAGTCTCTACTGATAATGGCCTGCCTGAAACTGGTAGTATCATCTTCTTCCAAGATGCAATCCTCTCGATCCCCGTCTATGAGAAAACCGTAGTATCTCTCGGACGGATGAGAAATCCTACCAGATCTACGGAGTGGCTGAGGTTCGTCTGGGGCTATTGAATTCTCTGGTTCTACCAAACCTTCAGTTACAGTTTGTCCCTCTGGAATTTCTTCGAGTTATACCGTGCTCCCACTAATTTCTTTTGCAAGAAATTCCTTCTCTAAGAAAACGGCGTGGCGAGCAACAAACACCTTCTGTTTCTCGGTGTGGTAGAACTCATATCCTTGCGAATGCTTAGGATATCCTACAAACTTACAAAGAACTGATCGTGCCTCAAGCTTGTCTGGATTTTGTTTTTTAGCATAAGTCGGACATCCCCATATCTTAATAAAATTAAGGTATGGTCTTTTCCCTTCCCATGTTTCATATGGGGAGGTAGACACGGATTTGGTCGGAACTCTATTCAATAGATATGCCGCTATTAAAAGCGCATGTCCCCAAAATGAAAGAGGTAACTCGGCATTACTCATCATGGAGCGAACCATGTCCAATAGGGTATGGTTCCTCCGCTCCGATACACCGTTGTGCTGTGGTGTATACGGAGGAGTAAGTTGAGAGAGAATTCCATTCTCTTTTAGGTAATCTAGGAATTCCGTGCTTAAGTACTCCCCTCCTCTATTAGATCGGAGGATCTTAATACTTTTGCCAGTCTGGTTCTCTACTTCGTTTCTGAATTCTTTGAATTTCTCAAAAACTTCAGATTTGTGTTTCATAAGATACACATATCCAAACCTAGAGAGATCGTCAGTGAATGTGATGAAGTACGAGAACCCACCCCTTGCATGTATAGACATTGGACCACATATATCGTTGTGTATGAGTCCTAAGAGCTCTGCTGCTCTTTCTCCGTGACCGGTGAACGGAGATTTGGTCATCTTTCCTTTAAGACAAGATTGACAAGTTTCATAAGATGAAAGTTCGAACGTATTCAAAAACCCTCTTTATGCAACTTGCTCAGTCTTTTCTCTCCGATATGACCAAGTCTACAATACCACAAGTAGGATTCGTTCACATCTGAACTCTTCCTCTTGCGTGTGTTTTGTATGCTGAGAACTGCGTTTTGATTAAGAACATAGATACCATTACACAGTGTACATTCTGTAACTAATACCTGATTAAGATAAATGTTCATGATATTTCTATCAAGAACAAACTTATATCCATCTTTATCAAGTAAAGAAACCGATATGATGTTGCAAACCATGGAAGGTACATAGTAGCAGTTGTTCAAAATCATAGTATTGTCATTTGGCAATGTTAGGTGATATTCACCGACGGCAGAAGCATCAACCTGTGCTCCGTTCCCTACTCTGAGGGACATATCACCAGGTCCAACCATCCTACTTTTTCTCAGTCTCCGTAATAAATTACAGATATGAGATCCTGATCCGGTATCTAGTACCCAGGAGGTAGGACTGACCGAAAAACAGTTCTCAATAACAAGACACCTAAAGAAGACACAATAGTATGTTTCTTCTTTGATGGGGTCACCAAGGAATTCAAACAATCCTCTTTCCCATGCTCATGCTCATGACTGTTGTCATAAGTTAGAGCCGAACCGACGTTGCCCAGCCCCGAATAAGAATTCGGATCGGTCAAGCGATACATTTTATTATCTTGATTAGGGCGTGAAATGGTTGCTACCTGGAGAGAGAGAAAAAAACACTCAGCGTGAGCTCTTGCAAGGTTAGATTGGTTATTAATTTATCTAACCAGGATGGCTCCCACTGTTTCCTCGAACTCTTCTTCACACCTTAAAGGGAGAATTAGTTGGGATTAATTGCACGTCACAATACTTGCTTAACCTTTCGGCCAGGATGGTGTCGGTACTTCGAGGGAGGTTTTCCAATACTTTCGCGAAGTTCCTTAATTACATAATCTCTTTTCCCTGGAGGCGTAGCCCCGCTAACACCGTTCTAGACACCTACGTGGTTTATAGCATTAATTGTTAAGTGAAATAATCTCCCAAGAGTAATCCTACTTATCGGTGGGATCGGGATCCAACTATCATTGTGTGATGCACTAGATGGAATCCACTCTAGTCACCACACTCTAGAAGGTATGCTGAATCTGCAAGTTTCCTGTATGTTTGAAACTCCCGATGTGGTTTTTGCCCCAGGCGTCTTATGACCTTGACGAATGCCAACAAATTATAAAGCGCAAGTCAAGTTCTACCCGTCATTATCCAGATTAATTTAGACCCACCCAACTCACCCTTGACGGATGCCAACAAGGCTGTATGACTGTCCTAAACTAATGCATCTCAATGCTACAAATAAGTATTATTCAGCTACCGTACACTATGCCTTGACGGATGCCAACAAACACAGCACGAATACTAAATACTACTTATCTGAAATGATAGAGGGCTACGACTGGGTTTTTGGCGAAAAACTCGTTAACGTAATGAACTTGATATCGTTGAAGGAATCTGAGCAGTTTTACAAATATATATAGTGGCGAAAACTTTTGCTAAAGAGGTCACTTCCTGTGAAGAGATCTTGGCTCTTTCCTCATCGAATGAGGTGCAGGATATTCCAAAATGAATACCACGATGCAAAGCAAAAATAATCGACTATAATGAAGTTATTACGTTGACGCAAACTTTTACTCAAGGGGTCACTCCCGATGAAGGGATCTCGACCCTTGCCTCGTCGAATGAGGTGCTGGATATTCATAACCGAATGCCACTGTGCAAAGTAAAAGAGAACGTCTGTAATGTCAGTTTTTCGAAATCTGTTCCAACAATATCTTTTAGGTTTATTTTCTTGCATTAATCAAAATCAATGCTGTTTACCGCCGGAAACCGGGAAAGACTGACGTCTTGCCTGAATCTGGGGGCAGATACTATTTGGTTTTATCCGTCCACCTCTCCGAAGATGCCAAGTTGATTTATGGCACCGTGTATCGGAGGTTTAGATGGATGCGGCCGATGTAGCAGACTTCGTCAGATTCCCCCTCGCTTGAGGGGTTTTTGATTGTGGGGACGCTCTTCCCTGTAGGCGTAAGCCCCTGCAGTTAAAGTTGTTACCGCATCGCGATAACAACTTTCTCCTTCTCCAGAATTTCACTTCATGTCGTGGGTGTTTGTTTTGTTTGTGGTTGCCCATGGATTGTATACGGAGACTAATTTATGTCGTCGACTGTAGGACGTGGATTAGTCCAAATCCGTATTTACTTAGATTTGGGTTTGGTGTTTTAGTTTAAGGATATGTTAGCCGCATTGAGGCTAAGATCAACTTAAACGTTCGTTAAGGATACATTAGTCTGATCTGAGACTAAGATCAACTTAACGGAAAGAGCATTTAGGGCTATTGTTCCAGTTTAGGGACGTAATGGTCCGTTTAATGTATATGGCCGTCGGGACCCGTCACCTCTCTGACGACGTTGAAGGATTACAACGACAGGTATCAGAGGAGTTCGAAGATGTACTCTTGAACCAAAGTTGATTTGGAGTTTTATGGTCCATTTGAATGTTTAAGGATACGTTAGCCAAGTTTGAGGCTAAGATCAACTTAAACGGGATCGTTTAGATCCGGCAAAAGAGCGTTTAGGGGGGGCTCTATTATTCCAGTTTAGGGACATAGTGGTCCATGGGTAGTTTAAGGACATTGCGGACCATTGCCAGTTTAGGGACATGGTGGTCCATCGTTCCCATTTGGGGACGAGCATTAGTTTAAGGACATTTCGGTCCAAAATTCCCATTTTGGGACGAATATTAGTTTAAGGACGTTTCGGTCCAACATTCCCATTTGGGGATGAATATTAGTTTAAGGACGTTTCGGTCCAACGTTCCCATTTTGGGACGAATATTAGTTTAGGGACGTTTCAGTCCACGAGTTTAAGGACCTCGCAGTCCGTGTTGATGTATGGTTGTCGGGACCCGTCACCTCTCTGACGTCGTTGAAAAATTACAACGATAGAAGTCGGAGGAGTTCGGAGATGTACCCTCGAACCGGATATAAATTGATTTAGGAGAGCAGTCTTGCTCAGTCAATTTAATTTGAGGACTTACGGCCATGATTGGGCTAAGTCCAGTTGAGAACGTTCAACAATTTATTTGCATTTGGCTTGTTAGGCCTTTATATGGGCTCTGCCATCTTTGAATGATGCACAGCATCTAAATTGGTCTGTTGGACCTTTATTTGGGCTCTGCCCCCTTTTCTATAATGCATTGCATTTCTTTTTTTTTATTAGGCCTGTTAATTGGGCTTTGTCCCTTTTAACAGTGCACAGCACATTTTCTTTTTGGTCTGATAGACCTTTTTATTGGTCTCTGCCCTTAATAATGCATCGCATTAAATGCTCTGACAACGCCCCACGTGGCTTGTCAGGCGCTTTGCACCGATTGAGGAGCACAAGGCGCAAACTCATGTGATGGTGACACGTGTCACACTCTGATGAGCGCAAGCGCAACAGCGCAGTGCGCTGCGCCGTTGCGCTGCTGACACATGGCACGCTCTGGTGAGTTGCGCCAACTTTAAAGAGCAGTGCTCTATTTTAAAAGCGCACAGCGCAAGTGGTTATGGTGCTGACACGTGGCGCTCTCTGGTGGCTTGCGCCAACCCAGGAGCGCAACGGTGCATTTTTGCAAGTGCAGGGCACTGCTTCAATAACTTGATCCAATTTTGGATTCAAGAAAAGAATCTTTAAGATTCCAGAACCAATGGTTCACAAAAAAGTGCAAGGCACTATATATATTTTTTTTATTTATTGAAAATCATTGATCTTGTTCTTAGATCAATGACCTATTCAGAAGAAATTCTTCTTCTTTATAAAGGTTTTTTTACCTTTTTGTTCTTGAGTTCTTCTCACAATCCTTCAAAAATTCTCTCTGTTTTTGTTTCTGAAGTTCTTAATGTTCTCAATGTTGATCCCTTTTTGAATTGGGGTCTAGGGGCCTTTATATAGTGCCCACAAATTTGTTAAGTTTGTTAAAGAGATCATTCTCTGAGTGATTTGGGGAATTTTCCCCACCATTGGATCTTTGATCCAAGGGCTTCTGTTTTACAGAAGACAATCTTCTTGTTTTAACAAGAACAGAAGAATCTTACTAGAATTTTAATTCTGTTTGGCACAGATGCACCAGCGCTTGACACGTGACACACAGCGCAGAGCGCGGCGCAACTGCGCGAGCGCAACTGCGCTGCCACGTGTCGCGCAGAGTGCAGCGCAACTGCGCTAGCGCCACTGCGCTGCCACGTGTCGCGCAGCGCAGAGCGCGGATCATCTGAAGCGTTTGCTTCTTTTAATTTTGTTTTAAATAGAGCCTTGCTCTGATTGGGCGCGTTGCCTTGGGCGCTGCGCTGACGTATCAGTTTTTAACACGTGGCGCGTTGTGCGCAGCGCAAGGAATTTGAAGCATTGCTTCATTTATTTTAACTTTAATTTTCACTTCAATTTCAAAACAGAGCTTTGCTCTGATTGGGGGAAACAGAAACGTTGCTTCGTTTCCCGTCTTGGAATTTGAACAGAGCATTGCTCTGATTGGGGTAAACAAATGCCCCCCCGTTGTGCTTACGTGGCCCCCAAACGTGAGCGCAGCGGTGGCAAAATCCCAACCGTTGGGAAATTGAAATGGCACTTATTGCCTATAAATAGGACCTTCGGTCCCTTAGATGATTTTCATCCCTTCATAAGAATTTCGTCCAGAGCCCTGCTCTTTTTGTTCAAGCGTTTTTAAGAGTTAAACTCTAGAAAATTTTTAAGTAAAAATTAATTTGGATTAAGTTAAATTAATTTTAAGAGCCTTGCTCTCAATAGATCCCCGATCTAAAGAAGACCCATTTAGGGTTTCACTTAGCAGAGTTTTGCTCTAAAGAGGTCCAAAGAGAACTAAGGAGAACCCTATTAGAGTTCCATTAATAGAGCTCTGCTCTCGAGGAGTTTAACTCCCTATGTCCCTTCTTTTTTTTCGCTAATCTTCCATTGATGTTTCCTTCAGGCATTATGGTTGTTCATCTATACAATCTGCACGAATTCATCACCTACGAGGATATCCGCGTACAGGGCCGTCATCAAAACCAGGAGTTTACAGATGCCCAGTGTGCGGAGGTTATGGGTCGCTTGAACGCACGCGTTGGTTGGCTGCTCACTCGCCGTTCTGCTCTTTTGTAAGTCGTGCTAGGAGCAATTTGGAGAGCACTCCCGGGGTTCCACGAGGCCATGCCGCTCAATGCGCTGGATGATACCGAAGACAAGGGGCATTCAGTGTACCTGTCGGGGCTGATCTCGAAGAAACGGCGGGATAGCCTCATCGATATTCTGCATCAAATTTTCCAGCAGACGACGATAATCGCTGCTTATCGAAGGATGGGGGCCTTGCCGAAGATCTTGACACACGTGAGCGCGAGAGGCTGCGCACGAGAACAATCAAAAAGGCCAGAAGAACTCTAGATGGCCTTACTTTTGAATTCCTTAATCCGTGCCCTGGATCTGAGGTTATACCGTTGTAATCATTTGATGATGTTCTTCGTTTATTGCTTTCATGATTGTAAGAATCCTTTTGCATATGAATGGAAAAAATTTATTTCAGCTTGTCTCCTTTCTCGTTCTGAGTCTTTTGCACGTGCAAGAATGAGTGTGTCTCGAATGCTTAATCCAACGCCAATCAGATGTTCTTTCTGTCGCTTTCTTCTTTCTTTTATTATCCGCATGTTACCTTAGTGAACATGGTTGACAGATAATAGAGCGAGCATTTTGGTTTCTTCAAGAGATAGCGAGGGCTTAGGCTGCAGGTTCAGATCTGCTGCCTAAGACTTTTCAACTCTGTGAGCCGTGAGGGTCTCATAGAGACTTTTCTCCCTACGGATCGAGAGGATCTCGTAGGTGGATTTTCTCCTTAGGGATCGTGAGAATTCCTAAGTGTGTTTTCTCTTATAAGTCGTAAGGATCCTATAAGAGAATTTTTCCCTCTTACGAGTCGAGAGAACCCGTAAGCGGTTGTTTCCCTCCTCGTCAAGACTCGACTTTGGAGAGTGAGAACCGTGAATAGTATGCAAGAGACCGTTTTAGACCAACTTGCAGGGTCCCAGTGCTTAGGAAACAAGTTTTTTAATCCCTGCTGCCTAAGGCTTTATCTTGCAAGTTGAGACGAATCGGGGAGTTCTCGCGGAGACACTGGTTTCTCTGTGGGCCGACGCGAATCAGGAGGGTCTCATCAAGGACGCTAGTTTCCCTGAGTTGAGGAGTTTGCCAAGGACACTGGTTTCCTTGGGATTCAAACGAGTCGAGGTGTTCCTGCAAAGACGCTAGTTTCTCTGCGGGTCGACGCGAATCGGGGTGTTCTCGTCAAGGACACTGGTTTCCCTGAGTCGAAGTGTTAGTTATATGTATGCCCTAGAGGCCATTACTATACATAGGATGTATATTGTAGTGGATGCTTGGACATATAAAGGGATGACTTTCTTGCTCGATATGATAGTATGCTATCTGGTTACTCTTTACCTTAACGTGTACACTGATTGTCTCTTTGTTACATGTTGGTAAAGCCCTTAGGATGTGTACTTGACTACCTGGACTATGATGCGGATCATACTAGTGGGGACATGGTAGTCCATAAGTACATCCTTCAAGGTCCCTAGTCGTGGGTGTATCGAGACGGGGCATCGATATACCAAAGTAGACTAGCGTATACCTTCTCGACCCATACAGATGGGCGATGGATGATCCCATATCTATTGGTGTTTGACATCAGAGATGATATACGGGTGCTCAGTGGAGACTGGGTACACTGGACGGACTCGCCGAGAACTCCCAGATGGTATTATACTTTACGTCAGATGGCAGTTCTCTGGTGACACTGGTGCAGGTTAGTCTGTAGACCCGAGATCGTCATAGAGTCTTGTGTGATTCCCACTGTGCTTTGATTTCCATCATACCACGTCCAAGAGGGCGTGCAAAAAGGTGGCTTTTGGGTACATTCCCGAATCACATGGAGGCAATGAGCGATAGGAGGGGTTTCGTCTCTCCCGGTATAGGGAGTTGATGTTGCGCAGTGCTCGATTGGCTATAACAGGAAGTCCTTGGCCAAGGCTGCTTTAGGGATTTACTAGTAAGTGTTACCAGTAGTTTCTCGACCCGTTATGAGCCTCATATCGACACGACTTATCGAGTTATTGGGGTCTGACGTTTACCACCCCTAGACGAGATATGCGACATATCAGACGAACAGACCGGACTGTACGGTAGTGTTACTCGTTGGATTCACAGGAGTGTGAGCGGGCTTGCTCGTTGATCTTCTGATCGCTCAATACCCGGGTGGCCGTTACGTTTAGCAGACCGCTTGCGGCTTGTGGGTGTTTGATATGATCATCACCTGCTGCCGGCGTATTGACGAGTCTTTAGAGTCCTACACAGGGGTTTCCTGGCTCAAGCAAAACGAAATAGGAGCGCATATGAGATATGTGCGGGACCGAGAATAATACCAGTATGTGATACTGTATTCTATTTTCGCGATTTGTGACATTGATCGGTTATATGCGATATAGCCGGGTTATCGGATCAAGTGTTGATTTAATGATTTAATGTATAATTATATATTTGATATATTACTTTACATTAACTAGTATTGGTTCACTTAAGGTTGATTTTCTCACTTGAATGTGCACATTGTTTATATGTGATATATGCAAGTGTACATGTTTGTATCATGCTTGATGATACAAACAAGTTGTGTGTATGAGACTTGAACCATATCAAGGTTAGATTAGGGTTTACTATTTTCATTAGCATATAACAAAAGAGTGTGACTTTGGTCAAAGTTATCAAGCTTCATGAAGCTTGATGAACATTGACAAAGTCAACTCTTCTGTCATTTGCTTAAGATATTAGCTAACCCAACCCTTAACCTTATGCTATGGTTAAATCTCTACATGAGTTAAGCATGAGGGCTTAACTCAACCATGGTGCCATGATTAAAAGGATAAGTGTTCATATTATTCTTTTAATGGAAATGATTCTTTCTTCTTCATCATCATCATCAAGCTTGAAAAAGCTTGCTAGCTCCAATGGCACCATGATAAAAAGAATGAGAAATCCAATTCTAAAGTGAACCCGCTTCCTATTTCTTCATCCTCTACCACTTGCCATGTAGTATAGGGTGTTCTCTTCACAAAGTTTTCGACCGAGTGAAGGAATAGCTTGAGTTTGAGTCTTCCCGACGTAGATCATCTTCGGCCTCGAAGTCAATGACCTAGCCCGATCATTTCTCCGACGAAACCATCGCTAGAGTCCGGGACCCGGTGATCGCAGCGGAGGGACGTCAACACGGAGCTAAAGAAGCGGTGGACCGAATCTACAAAGGTTGTAATCCCTATCACTTATTAGCAAAGTTGTTTGCTTGCTCGCTTTTCGCCTTTACTTCTAGTTAACGATCTAGTTTAGGGTTTCTCGGCACCGTAAAATTTTTGTTTGGCATGGTTGATGCCTTGTGGAACCTCTTGAGTGTGCCTAGGAACCCTACAGTGGTATCAGAGCCTAGCTAGAGCATCAGGCGATGTGTTAACGAAGTTAAAACCCCGATCGAACCCAAATACGACAAAATACATCCCTCTCTGGTCATTTTTTAAAATCTGGGTTTTTCCAGAATTAAAAATACCTGAAAAATTCAGCAGGGAAAGCTAAGAATTCTGGTGTAAAACGAGCCCCCAATTCCTCTATATGGCCGCGGAACCGCGGCGATGACCCACCTTTGGCGGCGGTTCCGCGGCAATCTAAGGGTATTAGGGACAGTTCTTTGCACAGTAATTCCTTTATCTGTGTTTACTATTTTATGGGTATTTTTAATCTGACTCAAGTGTTGTGCATTCTGGGGTTTGTTTTGTAATCGTTGATTCGATCGGGAATTTTAAATTCGTTATTGTTTTTCCGGGTAAATTTTAGAACATGTTAAAAAGTTTGACTGGATAGAAATACCCACTTTTTTCCCTGTCGGGAAATTTCCAAGTGTTGGATCTTTCCGTAGTTTAATGACGTTCAAAGTAGTGCAAGTAACGCGCTGGTCCCTCTAGAAGACAACAAACCTTAACTCGATTATGTGACCATCTTGAACTGCCCTTTGAACCTTAGGGTTTGGGGCAGTACGGCGTGCCACATGTGAGGCGTTGGCTTGACCCTTCTACGGCTGGACCGTTGGTACTGAGGCATAAAGTGAATGTTTTTAAACTTGTTTCATGTGTTGAGCTGTTTCAGGAAAACTTGGGTGTTCGATTGTTCGATCGGAAAGTTTGACATTTTCTATTTATCCGGAATGTGATACAATATTTGGAATCCACAAGTAGTTATGAGATAACTGATTTGGATGTTATAAACAAAGCACTTTAGTCTCACTTGATCGGTTGCCACAGAATTTTGATGTGATCAAAAGTCCGTCGCAATCACGTAGCGTACGCGGATACTCGCCGGGTAAACTTAATAGACAGCTACACTCCATAGCCCCGACCAAGTGACTGTAGGAGAACCCCGTCGCCGAAAGAATCCGTTCGGGTGCTCGCGGCAGCGGTGTTCCGCCTTGGTGCACTTCGTCGACGGTATCGGGGGTGCGGCCGTCTACTAAAGTTTGCGACGAGCATTCGGTCAGGATGCCGGGAATCTTGTTGAATTACCCGACTAGATATTGAAAAGTGTTTTCGATATAGAGACTAAAATGCGGGGTTTATAATTGTTAGGCATGTGATGTCTAAGGAATTCATTTGGTCAGGCATGCGATGTCTGAGGAGATTGCGGATTCCAACTGTTGTAGTTTTACACTTTTTTCTGCGACCGTAAGTGTAATATGTGATATCACCGGTTTCGTTGCTATATGTCAACGACAATTGGGATGCGCATATTTACTTACGTTGATGACATGTGATGTTATGTGTTGCTGGATATGTTATATTGGATCGTCGCGTTTTGAATTGCCGGGGGTTTTATGTGAGATGAGAGTTTTTATTTTCATTCATGTAAAATTTATTGTATGTAATATTCTTTTATTGGGGCACTTCCAGGTAGCGGAAGATGTCACCCATTGTATATTATTTACTTTTCCGCACTAGGATAGACCCAAGAAGGAGGGCACAAGTAATCGGGTTTTGGAGTCCAGTGGGAGACCAACTCGAGGAGTCGAGTCTAGGTCTCCTAACTCTAGAATTGGTAGGGTTGCTTGCCGCTCTCGTAGGGGTCTAGGGGTGTGGGTTTGGCTATTCATCGCGACCGTGGAATCCGTGTTTTATACTGGCTCGTATTGAAAACACGGACGTCCTAGTATATCCAATATTTCATATGATTCTTCTGCTGCGATATCTGTGATTTGATCATGTGATATGTTCTGTGATGGATACTGTATATAGTACATATGATATATTATATAGACGTTACTTATGTTTTGCACTCGCGCTAGCCCTGCCCGCTCTGTCGTTAGTTACCTAACCTAACGGTGCATGAAGGGACATCGAGGCGAATGCGGATGGCATAAGTGTACGTCGTATTTATCTGTGATGTTTAGGTACTTAAATGATGGGACTTCATTAATGTGATTAATGAAAGAAAAGAAACCTAAAGATGTTTTGGAATCGAATTTTCAAAAAAAAGGTAGCTACGGTTCTTGCTTTGCACAGCGGTATATATGATATATCCTGCACCTTATTCGATGAGGAAAGGGCTGAGATCCCTTCACCGGGAGTGACCCCTTTAGCAATAACTGGCAGATGCTACACACTCGGTTTGTCTTTTGATAGCTTCTATAGTTTATGCTTTGCACAGTGATATATATGATATATCCCGCACCTCATTCGACGAGGAAAGGGCCGACGATCCCTTCTGACCCCTTTAGCAAAACTAGAAAAGCCTCAAAAACACTCCATTTCAAAATCATTTGATTCTACAACGATATCAAGTTCATTACGCAATAGGTTTTCAGAAAAACCTGTCGTAGCCCTCTGTCATTTCTGTTGGTGTATATGCCCTAGAGGCCATTACTGTATCATACTAGTATGTATATTACTTGATGGAAGCTTGGGATATTCACAGTTGTACAGACAATCTTGCTCAATATAGTAGTATGCTACTTGGTTTGTCTCTGCTTTAATGTGTACATGTGTGTTTATTTATTATATCACCTATACGCATTAGTAGAGCCCTTAGGATCTTTGCTTGATTACCGGCGTTGTGATGGCGATCACACTCGTGGGGGCTGGGTAATCTACAAGCACATCCTTATACACGTCCCTAGTCGTGGGAGTATCGAGATAGGGCATCGATACTCCAGAGTAGACTAGCGTATGCGCTTCTCATCCCAGCACGGGAGACGGTCTGTCCCACAGCCGTCAGTACGTCGTACTTGAGATAGTATGCGGGTGCTCGTTAGGTTACGAGTACACTGGACAGGACTCGTCGGGAACTGATGGTTGGTATTATACCTATCGTCAGTTATCAGTTCCCAGGTGACATGAGTACAGCTTAGTCCGCTGACTTGACACTGTCACTTCGCCTCGAGTGTGTTCCCACTGTTCTTTGATTACTACCCTACCACGGCTCTACTGAGTCGTGCAAACAGGTAGTAGTTGGGAGCAGTCCCGAAGCACTTGGAGGCAGTGATGGTTAGACAGGATTCGTCTCTCCCGGTATTGGGGGTTGACATCGCGCTGTGTCTAGGAGAGCCATTACACGAGTAGTCCCTGGCCAGGGCAAGCGAGATATACTGGTAGGTTTCCAGTGTTATCTCAGGGTGTATTGGGCTTCACTCCGACACGACTTGTACCGCTATTAGGGGACTGACGTTTACCGCCCCTCTAGGCCCGCCATGCGATGTATCAGACGAACAGACCGGACTGTACGGAGATTGTCACATACAGGCTCAGTAGGAGTGCAGATGGGGTTCACCTCGTCAGTCTTCTTATCGACATCTACCTGGGGACCGTTACGTACAGCTAGTGCCGCTTGCGGTCTGTGGTTAAACCCACTGCCAGCGTAGTGTCGAGTCTTTAGAGTCCCACACAGAGAGCTATTCGCCTTTAGGCAAAACGAGTAGAGGTCGCATGGTTTTTGCGACAGGGTTCGCTCGCATCCGCGCACTTGTGCACGTTTGCTGTCCGGACAGTTTATACTAGCGGGCTTTGGTTTAAGCCGGATCCTAGTATATGATTTGAGATTGGTTTTTCTCATTGTGTTCGTGTTCCTCGGATCACGAATGCGGGTGCGTATGCACAGTTGCTTGAGATTGGGGGAGAGGACCTTGTTTAGGGTTAATGGCTTTTGTCATTTTATTAACCCTATTGATTTTGTGTGGATTATTGTTAATTGATAATTAGCTTAATTATTGTGCATGGTTGTTGTTGACAATTTGACTTCATTGACTTGTTGACCATGTTGACAACCTGACCATAATCATTTCATTTGGAAGATGCTCTTTGATCTTTGCAAAAATTGAAATGATAATGGTCAATTCATGATTTATCATGACAATTTTCAAGCTAATTATCTAATTAAAATTATCCTCACATATTAGTGAGAATGGCTCACTAATAATTCATTCTCTCATATCTTTTCTCTCTCTTGCTCATCCTCTCCCTCAAGTTCTCTCCCTCTCATGTGTTGAGAAACAAAAAGCTTGAGAAAAACCTTCACTTGATCTTCTCTACTCACTTCTAGGGTTCAAGTCTTAGCATTTCTTGCACTCTAGTTACTCCTAGCTTGGAGTTGAAGCTAAAGGTGGTGGCTTTCAAGTGGATCTTTCTTTGACGGAAGAAGACAAGCAAGGTGAACTCTTTCTACCATTCCGACGAGCAAGGAGAGAAGGAGTTCGAGCTCAAGGTATAACCTTTCTACAACTTACTTAGTTGTTAGTTTACTTTAGCTAGTTTTCGTTTAGCAAAGATCCGGCTTTTACGGTCCATGTTACAAACCTTAGAAAAATTTTTGTTTACCGTTTCCGCAACCCCGAAAGTACCGGGAGAGGTAACGTGGACCTAACAGTGGTATCAGAGCCTAACTAAACATAAACTAGCTTGGTAGTAAAGTGTATCGAAGTTCGAAACGGAAAAATCGAAAAAACCAAGTTATAAAAAATCTGAGTTTCTGTTAAAACTTTTTCTGGTCAAAACAAAATTTGTTATATCCCAAAAATCATCTCAGGCTTTTTAGAAGAAACCCACCAAAAACGACACAGTAACTCACCAGATCGGCCGCGCTTCCGCGGCAATAGCTTGCTATTGCCGCGGAAGCGCCGCTGTCTGGTAGAGTTGCTGTCTAGTTTTTGGTGCAGTGTGTTTCTGACATGGTTTTAGGATTTTTCTGATATATTATATGTTCCCAGATTTGCCAGAATAGAAATTTGTTTTTGGGGGCCTATAAATCCGTATTTTTCCGAACTTCAATATACTTTGACTATGTTGGTTATATCTGTGATGTTCTTATGTATTGAACGTCGGCTAATCGCTATATGTCGATTAGTCGGGGTTATACATATCTGTGATTGTTGTTGATGGTTTGTGTATATGAACTCGTTGGATTGTCGCGGATGAATAGCCGGGATGGATGTGAGATGAGAGTTTCTTTTTCTTTCATTCATGTAATAAATTTGTAAATTGATGTAATATTATTTGTTTGGCCGCACAACCGGGTCGGGGTTGTAGCCGTCATTGTATAATTCTTTTTACTGTTTTTGCTCCTAGGATAGACCCATGGAGGGGTGCACAAACTACCGGGTAGCTCGAAGTGCCGAGTGGCCTACTCATGGCATTGAGGGAGGTTGCTTCGCTTCGGGTACTTGGCGGGTAGTTTGCCGCACCCGTAGGGGTCTTGGGTGGGGTATTGGCTATTCATCGCGACCGTGTAATCCGTTTTTCGTTGCAGGCTCGAACGAATTGCGGATTCCTAGTATATCTAAAGTGTTCATCTGTGATCTGTAATGTCTATCATTGCTTTACTATTTAGGCGTTGCTTATGTTTTACAGCCGCGCTAGCCCAGCCCCCGCTCTGTCGTTAGTTAAGTAACCTAACGGGTGATGACGGGGCCCCGTGGCGAATGCGAATGGCATAAGCGTACGTCATATTTTGGTTGTTTTCTGCAATGGTAGGATTTAAATGATGGGACGCATTAAAAGAACTAATGCAAGAAAATAAACCTAAAAGACGTTGTTGGAACAAGTTTTTCAAAAAGCTGTTATTACAAGGACGTTCATCTTTTTGTTTTGCATCGAGGTATTCGGTTATGAATGCCCAGCACCTCAGTCGACGAGGCAAGGGCCGAGATCCCTTCACCGGGAGTGACCCCTTGGACAAAACTTTGCGTCAGGGTAATAACTTCACCATAGTCGATTATTCTTGCTTTGCATCGAGGTATTCATCTTACGAATGCCCAGCACCTCACTCGACGAGGAAAGAGCCGAGATCCCTTCACAGGGAGTGACCTCTTTAGCAAAAGTTTTCGCCACTATGATTTTCAAAAAGGTGCAATCAGGTTCCTTCAACGATATCAAGTTCATTACGTTAACGGGTTTTTCGCCAAAAACCCAGCCGTAGCCCTCCGTCGTTTCGGATTAATATTATTCAGTATTCGTGCTGCGTTTGTTGACCTAGTCAAGGCGTAGTGAACGGTAGCTAAATAATATTTTTCTGTGGATTGCAAATGTGATTGGTTAGGACAGTCGTGCGGCCTTGTTGACCTAGTCAAGGGCACGTACGGGTGGGTCTAATGCAATCAGGATTATGACGGGTAGAACTTGTCTAACAGTTTGTGGCTTGTTGACCTAGTCAAGGTCATGAACAGTTAGGGGCAAAAACCACATCGGGAGTTTCAAAAGAACTGAAACTTGCAGATATAGCATACCTTCTGGAGTGTGGTGACTAGAGTGGATTCCATCTAGGTTATCACACAATGACAGTTGGATCCCGATCCCACTGATGAGTTGGTTTACTCTCGGGAGATTATTTCACTTAACGATCAATGCTATAAACCTAGTAGGTGTCTAGAAAGGTGTTAGCGGGGTTACGCCCCCAGGGAAAAGAGGTTCTTTAATTAAGGAACTTCGCGAAAGCGTTGGAAAACCTCCCTCGAAGTACCGACACTAGCCTGGCTGAAAGGTTAAGCAAGTATTGTGACGTGAATTAAAACCCGGCTAGTTCTTCTTTTAAAAAGGTTTTAAGAAGAATTTGAGGAAACAGTGGGAGACATCCTGGTTAGATAAATTAATAAACCAATCTAATCTTGCAAGAGCATACGCTGAGTGTTTCTTTTCTCTCTCTCCAGGCAGCAACCTTTTCACGCCCTAATCAAGATAATAAAATGTATCGCTTGACCGATCCGAATTCTTATTCGGGACTGGGGAAAGATGGTTCAGCTCTAACTTGTGACAACAGTCATGAGTATGAGAATGGGAAAGAGGAAAGTATGGATTTCCAGGATACCCAGTTGAAGAAGAAGCATGGTTTTGCATCTACTTCAGGTGTTCTTGTAATTGAGAACTGTTTTACGGTCAGCCCTACCTCCTGGGTACTTGATACCGGATCAGGATCTCATATCTGTAATTTATTGCAGGGACTGAGAAAAAGTAGGAAAGTTGCACCGGGTGATATGTCGCTCAGAGTAGCGAACGGAGCACAAGTTAATGCGGCAGCCGTCGGTGAATATCACCTAGTATTGCCAAATGGCAAGACTATGATTTTGAACGATTGCTACTATGTACCCTCCATGGTTTGCAACATCATATCAGTTTCTTTACTCGATAAAGATGGATATAACTTTGTTCTTGAAAAGAATATCATGAACATTTACCTTGATAAGGTACTGGTTGCAGAGGGTACACTGTTTAATGGTATCTACGTTCTAAATCAGAATACAGTTCTCAACATACAAAACACACGCAAGAGGAAGAATTCAGATACGAATGAATCCTACTTGTGGCATTGTAGACTCGGTCATATCGGAGAGAAAAGACTGAGTAAGTTGCATAAAGATGGACTCTTGAATGCGTTCGAGTTTTCATCTTATGGAACTTGTCAGTCTTGTCTCAAAGGAAAGATGACCAAATCTCCGTTCACCGGACATGGAGAAAGAGCAGCAGAGCTCTTGGGACTCGTACATAGTGATGTATGTGGTCCGATGTCTATACATGCAAGGGGTGGGTTCTCGTACTTCATCACATTCACTGACGATCTCTCTAGGTTCGGATATGTGTATCTGATGAAACACAAATCTGAAGCTTTTGAGAAATTCAAGGAATTCAGAAACGAAGTAGAGAACCAGACAGGCAAAAGTATCAAGATCCTCCGGTCTGACAGGGGAGGGGAGTACTTAAGCACGGAATTCCTAGATTACTTAAAAGAGAATGGTATTCTCTCTCAGCTTACTCCTCCTTATACACCACAGCACAACGGTGTTTCGGAGCGGAGGAATCGTACCCTACTGGATATGGTTCGCTCCATGATGAGTAATGCCGAGTTGCCTCTTTCATTTTGGGGACATGCGCTTCAGACAGCGGCATACCTATTGAATGATGTTCCGTCTAAATCTGTGCCTAAGACTCCGTTCGAGATATGGAATGGAAAGAGGCCATATCTTAAAAGATCTAAGATATGGGGTTGTCCGGCTTATGTTAAAAAGCATAAACCGGATAAACTAGAGGCACGGTCAGTTTTATGTAAGTTTGTGGGATATCCAAAGAATGGTTATGGATATCTATTCTACCACACCGAGGAACAGAAGGTGTTTGTTGCTCAGCATGCCGTTTTCTTGGAAACGGAGTTTCTTGCAAAAGAAATTAGTGGGAGCACGGTAGAATTGGAAGAAATTCAGCGACCACAAACCGAAACTGAAAGTTTGACAGAACCTCAGGATTCAATAACCCCAGACGAACCTCAGCCACTCCGCAGATCTGGTAGGATTTCTCATCCGCCCGAGAGATACTACGGTTTTCTCATTGACGGGGATCGAGAGGATTGCATCTTGGAAGAAGATGACCCTACCAGTTTCAGGCAGGCCATTATCAGTAGGGACTCTGATAAGTGGCAGGAAGCAATGCAATCTGAAATGGAGTCCATGTACGCCAATAAAGTGTGGACCATGGATATTGCTCCACCTGGGGTAAAACCCGTTGGATGCAAATGGATCTACAAAAGGAAACTTGGTGTAGATGGGCAGGTGGAAACCTATAAAGCTAGACTCGTTGCAAAAGGTTTTCGTCAAAGACCTGGTTTGGACTATGATGAAACTTTTTCTCCGGTGGCTATGCTCAAATCCATTCGGATCCTACTTGCCATTGCTGCCTTCCATGACTATGAAATCTGGCAGATGGATGTTAAAACGGCTTTCCTAAACGGTTGTTTGGAAGAGTGCGTTTACATGGATCAACCAGAAGGTTTCGTAGACAGTGGGAGCAGCGGAAAGGTGTGCAAGTTGCTTAAATCCATTTATGGATTAAAGCAGGCATCGCGGAGCTGGAACATCTGTTTTGATGAGGCAATCAAGGAATTTGATTTCATCAAGAACGAAGATGAACCCTGTGTTTATAAGAAGATTGTAGGACGAACTGTCGTATTCCTAGTCTTGTACGTGGACGACATTCTTTTGATAGGAAATGACATTCCTATGCTACAATCGGTCAAGCTGTTTTTGTCACAAAGGTTCTCCATGAAGGACCTGGGTGATGCCTCGTACATTCTGGGGATCAAGATCTATAGAGATAGATCCAAGAAACTATTGGGACTTTCGCAGTCCAGGTACATAGAGACCGTACTAAAGAGATTTAGTATGGAGGATTCCAAGCGCGGTAACACACCCGCATTGCACGGAATTACCCTCTCCAAGAAGATGTCTCCTAAGACTGACGAGGAGAGGGTTCGCATGAGCACTATACCCTACGCTTCGGCGGTAGGATCTATAATGTATGCGATGCTATGTACAAGACCAGATGTAGCTTACGCGTTGAGCACGGTAAGCCGGTATCAGTCGGACCCAGGGGAGGACCACTGGACAGCAGTGAAGAACATTCTCAAGTACCTGAGAAGGACTAAGGAGATGTTCCTGGTTTACGGTAATGGAGACCTTAGGGTCGAGTCCTTTACCGATTCAAGCTTCCAGAGTGACAAAGATGATAGCAAGTCCGTCTCGGGTTTTGTGTTTACCCTCAACGGAGGGGCGGTATGTTGGAGGAGTTCCAAGCAGGATACCGTCGCAGACTCGACGATGGAGGCTGAATACATTGCTGCAAGCGATGCCGCAAAAGAGGCGGTCTGGATTAAGAAGTTCATTAGTGAACTTCAGGTGGTTCCGTCCATTGTTGACCCAATACCTTTGTATTGCGATAACAATGGGGCTATAGCTTTAGCGAAGGAACCAAGGTCCCATCAGAAATCCAGGCACATCTTAAGGCGGTATCACCTGATCAGGGAGATCATTGATCGACAGGAGATCGAGGTGCGGAGAGTGGACACAAAGGACAACACTGCGGACCCATTCACGAAGGCTTTACCCCAGACTCAGTTCGAGCGGCTGATCGAGATGATAGGTCTTCGATACGCCAGTACATGGCCTTAGTGCAAGTGGGAGATTGTTGGTGTATATGCCCTAGAGGCCATTACTGTATCATACTAGTATGTATATTACTTGATGGAAGCTTGGGATATTCACAGTTGTACAGACAATCTTGCTCAATATAGTAGTATGCTACTTGGTTTGTCTCTGCTTTAATGTGTACATGTGTGTTTATTTATTATATCACCTATACGCATTAGTAGAGCCCTTAGGATCTTTGCTTGATTACCGGCGTTGTGATGGCGATCACACTCGTGGGGGCTGGGTAATCTACAAGCACATCCTTATACACGTCCCTAGTCGTGGGAGTATCGAGATAGGGCATCGATACTCCAGAGTAGACTAGCGTATGCGCTTCTCATCCCAGCACGGGAGACGGTCTGTCCCACAGCCGTCAGTACGTCGTACTTGAGATAGTATGCGGGTGCTCGTTAGGTTACGAGTACACTGGACAGGACTCGTCGGGAACTGATGGTTGGTATTATACCTATCGTCAGTTATCAGTTCCCAGGTGACATGAGTACAGCTTAGTCCGTTGACTTGACACTGTCACTTCGCCTCGAGTGTGTTCCCACTGTTCTTTGATTACTACCCTACCACGGCTCTACTGAGTCGTGCAAACAGGTAGTAGTTGGGAGCAGTCCCGAAGCACTTGGAGGCAGTGACGGTTAGACAGGATTCGTCTCTCCCGGTATTGGGGGTTGACATCGCGCTGTGTCTAGGAGAGCCATTACACGAGTAGTCCCTGGTCAGGGCAAGCGAGATATACTGGTAGGTTTCCAGTGTTATCTCAGGGTGTATTGGGCTTCACTCCGACACGACTTGTACCGCTATTAGGGGACTGACGTTTACCGCCCCCCTAGGCCCGCCATGCGATGTATCAGACGAACAGACCGGACTGTACGGAGATTGTCACATACAGGCTCAGTAGGAGTGCAGATGGGGTTCACCTCGTCAGTCTTCTTATCGACATCTACCTGGGGACCGTTACGTACAGCTAGTGCCGCTTGCGGTCTGTGGTTAAACCCACTGCCAGCGTAGTGTCGAGTCTTTAGAGTCCCACACAGAGAGCTATTCGCCTTTAGGCAAAATGAGTAGAGGTCGCATGGTTTTTGCGACAGGGTTCGCTCGCATCCGCGCACTTGTGCACGTTTGCTGTCCGGACAGTTTATACTAGCGGGCTTTGGTTTAAGCCGGATCCTAGTATATGATTTGAGATTGGTTTTTCTCATTGTGTTCGTGTTCCTCGGATCACGAATGCGGGTGCGTATGCACAGTTGCTTGAGATTGGGGGAGAGGACCTTGTTTAGGGTTAATGGCTTTTGTCATTTTATTAACCCTATTGATTTTGTGTGGATTATTGTTAATTGATAATTAGCTTAATTATTGTGCATGGTTGTTGTTGACAATTTGACTTCATTGACTTGTTGACCATGTTGACAACTTGACCATAATCATTTCATTTGGAAGATGCTCTTTGATCTTTGCAAAAATTGAAATGATAATGGTCAATTCATGATTTATCATGACAATTTTCAAGCTAATTATCTAATTAAAATTATCCTCACATATTAGTGAGAATGGCTCACTAATAATTCATTCTCTCATATCTTTTCTCTCTCTTGCTCATCCTCTCCCTCAAGCTCTCTCCCTCTCATGTGTTGAGAAACAAAAAGCTTGAGAAAAACCTTCACTTGATCTTCTCTACTCACTTCTAGGGTTCAAGTCTTAGCATTTCTTGCACTCTAGTTACTCCTAGCTTGGAGTTGAAGCTAAAGGTGGTGGCTTTCAAGTGGATCTTTCTTTGACGGAAGAAGACAAGCAAGGTGAACTCTTTCTACCATTCCGACGAGCAAGGAGAGAAGGAGTTCGAGCTCAAGGTATAACCTTTCTACAACTTACTTAGTTGTTAGTTTACTTTAGCTAGTTTTCGTTTAGCAAAGATCCGGCTTTTACGGTCCATGTTACAAACCTTAGAAAAATTTTTGTTTACCGTTTCCGCAACCCCGAAAGTACCGGGAGAGGTAACGTGGACCTAACAATTTCAGATATGTACTGGTTAGTATTCGTGCTGCGTTTGTTGACCTCTGTCAAGGCGTAGTGTACGGTAGCTGATTAGTGCTTATCTGTATAAGCATATGATGTGATTGA
Source organism: Agapanthus africanus (assembly GCA_030015575.1). NCBI lineage: Eukaryota > Viridiplantae > Streptophyta > Magnoliopsida > Asparagales > Amaryllidaceae > Agapanthus > Agapanthus africanus. Next base: position 104,929,330 of record CM057338.1, on the reverse strand, counting down.
TTTAGGGTAGTCGTGCGACCTTGTTGACCTCTGTCAAGGGCCGTGCGGGTGGGTTTACTTCAATCAGGAAATGATGGATTGAACTTGACTAGCAGCCTATGGTTTGTTGACCTCTGTCAAGGTAATAGGACGCTAGGGGCAAAATATTATCGGGAACTTCAAGTGTTGAAATTTGCAATGAGATTGCATACCTTCTATGAGATAGTTGGATCCCGATACCCACTGCGAGTAATTGTTACTCCTGGGAGAGTTTTACACATTACAATTAGCCGATCAAGTAGGTGTCTAGAAAGGTGTTAACGGGGTTACGCCTCTGGGAAAACGAGGTTTACATTAATTAGGTTCGTGCGAAAGTACGGGAGACCTCCCTCAAAGTACCGACACTGGCCTGGCTGAAAGATTGGCGAACTTATAGGGTGTAATTAATCCCGGCTAGTCTTTCCTTTTAGGGCTTGAAGGAAGATTTGATAAAAACAGTGGGAGCCATCCTGATTAGATAAAATAATAACCAATCTGATCTTCCAAGAGCGCATGCAGAGTATTTTCTTCTCTCTCTCTCCTGGTAGCGACCATGTCACGCCTTAATCAAGATAATAAAATGGATATATTGACCGAACCCGCTTGTTATACTGAGCTGGGGAATGTTGGTCCCGCTCCGACTTATAAATGTTATAAGATAGAGCAGGAAATTGGGGAATACCAGATTTCCCATGCCGTCCAAATGAAGAAAGTGCATATTGATGCATCATCTTCGGGTGTGTTCGTTACACAGAACTGTTTCTCAATGTCCTTTACATCCTGGGTATATGATACCAGATCAGGATCCCACATATGTATTATATTACATGGGCTAAAGAAAGGTAGAGAACTGAGAACGGGTGATAAGTTTCATGAGGCAGAAAACGGTGCAAGTGTTACAGCCAGGTCTGTTGGTCACTGTCACCCTGTATTACCTGAATACATTGATTCTGAACAAATGTTATTAGATACCGAACCTGATATACAAAATCATATCAGTCTCTTTATTAGTAAAGAAGGATATAATTTTGTATTGTTGGATAATGTTTTGAACATTTCCTAAATCAAGAGTTGATCGGTTCAGGTACGTTATCTAAAAGCATTAACGTTCTAAATCAAACTACAGTTCTTAGTATATAGAATACACACAAGAGGAAGAGTTCAGAAATGAACGAATCTTTCTTGAGGTATTGTAGACTAGGTCATATCAATGCGACCCGACTAGCTGAAGTTACATTTAGATGCATATTTAAATTTGTTTGAATTTACATCTTGTGGAACTTGCCAGTCATGTCACAGAGATATTGTGACCATAGCTCTGTTTATTGGAAACAGAGAAAGAGTTAATGAACTCTTGGGATTGATACATGCTGATGTATGAAGGTCCCCTGTCTGCACATACCAAGACCGGTTCTTTGTACTTCATTATATTCTCTGATAATCTCTCAAGATTCAGATATATGTTCCTGTTGAAATACAAGTCCGAACCTTTTGAGATATTCACAGAATTTAAGTTAGAAGTAGAGAACCAAAATACGGGTAAAAGTATTATGTCCTTTGATGTGATCAAGGAGGAGAATACTAGAGCACGGAATTCCTGGATTATTCTAAAGGAGAATGAGATTCTCTCTCAGCATTACTCCTCCGTATACACCATAGCACGATGGTATATCGGGGCGGAGCAATAACACCCTATGTGATATGATGTGCTCTATGATGAGTACTACTGAGTTTCCTATTTCCTTTTAGGGAGTTATGCACTTTTTAAGTTGCATACCTATTGAATAGGATTCCGATCAAATCAGTTGCCTACCATTTCATATGAGATATGGAAAGGGAAGAGCCCATCTCTTAAGTCAGTTAAGATTTGGGGTTGTCTGGCCTATGTCTAAAAGCAAAATCCGGACAAGCTCAAGGCAAAGTCAGATCTGTAGAAGTTTGTTGGATATCCCAAGCATATGCAAGGGAATATCTTCTACCTAACCGAGGAACAAAAATGTTTTGTTACTCAGCATGCCACCTTTATGAAAGGGAATTTCTTGTGAAGAAATTAGTGGACATGAAGTAGAACTGGAAAGAGTTCCAGCTATACAAACTGCAGCTGCTGATTTGATAGAACCAAAGGATTCAATAGCCACCAACGAACCTCGGCCTCTCCGCCGATCTAGTAGGGTTCCTCAACCACCTGAGAGATACTTCGGTTTCTCTATGACAGTGGGAGCGAGGATTGCATCATGAGATGATGACCCAACTAGTTTCGAGCTGGCCATCAGGAGTGGGACTCTGTAAGAATGGCTGGATGCTTATCGATCTGAGATGGAATCCTTATACACCAACAAAGTATGGACTTTGGTTGCTTTATCTGAAGGGTTAAATCCCCATCAGGAGCAAGTATATCTTGAGAGGATTACTTGGTGTACATGGAAAAGTTGAGACTTTCAAAGCTAGACTTGTTGAAGGTTTGCATCATTGACCAGGTATGGATTATGATGAAACCTTTTTTCTAAGTAGCTATGCTTAAGTCCATCCAGATCCTACTTGCCACGGCTACATACCATGACTACGATATCTGGCGGTTGGGTGTCTTGACTGCTTTTCTAAATAATGATTTAGAAGACAGAGTCTATAAGTACACAGCCAGAGGGCTTCGTAGACAGTGAGAGCAGCGGAAACGTGTGCAAGATGTTTTATGTGATAAAGCAAGCATCGCGGAGTTGGAACATCTGTTTTGATAAGTTAGTCAAAGAGTTTGATATCATCAAAACGGTAGATGAACCTTGTATATACAAAAAGGTAGTAGGGAGTATAGTGGTGATCCTCGTAGAGTACGTGGATGACATACTCTTGATAGGGAAGGAGTTTCCTATGCTACGCTCAGTCAATATCCGCTTATCACAAGGATTCTCCATAAAGGATCAAAGTGATACCTACTAAATCCTGGGTTTTGGATCTATGAGATAGATCTAATTGGATGTTAGGAAACTCACTAGTTGTAGTGAGAAGGTATCAATGGATCCTGGGGAGAATCACTGGAAAGGTTCCAGGGTGATAAGGACGACTGAATGTCAGTCGCAGGCATTGTCTTTACCCTCAGTAAAGGGACGGTATGTTGGAAGAGTTCCAAGCGAGATACCGTGGCATACTAGACGATAAAGGCTGGATACATCGCTACTTAAGATGCTACCAAAGAGGTAGTCTGGGTGTATATTAGTTCATGAGATGAACTTCGTTCCTCCCATTGTATGACAATGGAGTTGTGGCTTATGCCTAGGAACGCCCGTCCCATCAGTGATCCAGACATATTCTTAGGCAGTATCACCTGATCGTGGAGATGGTTGATCTCCAGGGGATCGAGGTTGGGAGAGTAGACTCAGAGGACAACACGGCGGATCCACTCATAAAGGCCTTTTCCCAGAGAGAGACTTTTATGGGATGGTTGAGTATGAGATACTACAAGCACTGCTATTAGATGGCCCTAGTGCAAGTGGGAGATTGTTAGTTATATGTATGCCCTAGAGGCCATTACTATACATAGGATGTATATTGTAGTGGATGCTTGGACATATATAGGGATGACTTTCTTGCTCGATATGATAGTATGCTATCTGGTTACTCTTTACCTTAACGTGTACACTGATTGTCTCTCTGTTACATGTTGGTAAAGCCTTTAGGATGTGCACTTGACTACCTGGACTATGATGCGGATCATACTAGTGGGGACATGGTAGTCCATAAGTACATCCTTCAAGGTCCCTAGTCGTGGGTGTATCGAGACGGGGCATCGATATACCATAGTAGACTAGCGTATACCTTCTCGACCCATACAGATGGGCGATGGATGATCCCATATCCATTGGTGTTTGACATCAGAGATGATATACGGGTGCTCAGTGGAGACTAAGTACACTAGACGGACTCGCCGAGAACTCCCAGATGGTATTATACTTTACGTCAGATGGCAGTTCTCTGGTGACACTGGTGCAGGTTAGTCTGTAGACCCGAGATCGTCATAGAGTCTTGTGTGATTCCCACTGTGCTTTGATTTCCATCATACCACGTCCAAGAGGGCGTGCAAAAAGGTGGCTTTTGGGTACAGTCCCGAATCACATGGAGGCAATGAGCGATAGGAGGGGTTTCGTCTCTCCCGGTATAGGGAGTTGATGTTGCGCAGTGCTCGATTGGCTATAACAGGAAGTCCTTGGCCAAGGCTGCTTTAGGGATTTACTGGTAAGTGTTACCAGTAGTTTCTCGACCCGTTATGAGCCTCATATCGACACGACTTATCGAATTATCGGGGTCTGACGTTTACCACCCCTAGACGAGATATGCGACATATCAGACGAACAGACCGGACTGTACGGTAGTGTTACTCGTTGGATTCACAGGAGTGTGAGCGGGCTTGCTCGTTGATCTTCTGATCGCTCAATACCCGGGTGGCCGTTACGTTTAGCAGACCGCTTGCGGCTTGTGGGTGTTTGATATGATCATCACCTGCTGCCGGAGTATTGACGAGTCTTTAGAGTCCTACACAGGGGTTTCCTGGCTCAAGCGAAACGAAATAGGAGCGCATATGAGATATGTGCGGAACCGAGAATAATACCAGTATGTGATACTGTATTCTATTCTCACGATTTTTGACACTGATCGGTTATATGCGATATAGCCGGGTTATCGGATCAAGTGTTGATTCGATAAGTTGTTACTATTGATATTAGTCGGTTATATGCGATATGACCGGATCGTTAAATCAAGTGTTGATTTAATGATTTAATGTATAATTATATATTTGATATATTACTTTACATTAACTAGTATTGGTTCACTTAAGGTTGATTTTCTCACTTGAATGTGCACATTGTTTATATGTGATATATGCAAGTGTACATGTTTGTATCATGCTTGATGATACTGTAAGTCGATGTTCAACACCCCAATACTTGTGGGGAGGCGGAAATATGAATAACAATCAAGTTCTATGATCAAACATCGATTAACCGTATGAATCGTTTGCTAAACAAGTTTTAACACAAGCTATAGAGTTTTAGTCTACTATGCGAAGAGATTATACCAAACGGTTCTAGTCCTTCGTCTTGATGTTGTCTACGGCCTCTTTGGATCTCCACGCCCTCTTCGGCTTTCTTCCGTGATAGACGATCCACCCGAGAACCCTAATCCAAGCTATAACCTCTAAACTTGAGGTTACTTAGTTTCTCTAGTTGCTAAATAGAGTAGCTAAGATGATGTAGAGATAGGTTATGGAGTAATTAGTCTTTCCTAATCCTTGTTCTCAACTCATGAGGGTAGGATTAGGGTTTGGTAAAGGAGAGAGAACTTGAAGAGAGAGAGTGAGAAGACGATAATGATATTATTATCTTGAATAAAGCTTCTCACTTGATATATATGAAACATAATGAATTAAAAGAAAAATGAATAATAAGTGAATATTCATCATGTTTCATTTAATCAAGTAGGTGATTCATCATGTGAGTCATTAAGCAATTAATGATGCATTAATGATATGATGAATCACTCACAATGAGTCACTTAATCATTAAATGAAAATGCCACCTCTCTCTTTATGTCACATCCTTCTAGAAGCTTCTCGGAAAATTACGAGAACGCCCCTCTCATCCGTGAAAACACGGAAAAACTTTAGACTGTATAAATCCAATAACCTGATACTAGAATCTGGCTTAAACCAAAGCCGGCTAGTAAAAACTGTCCGAATGTCGTACGTGCGATCAAACACGTATGCGTCCGAACCTTTGTCGTAAAACCATACGACCTCTATATCTTTTCGCCTGGGTTTGGGAAATCTCTGTGTGGGACTCTAAAGACTCGACTACTACGCTGGCAGTGGGTTTAACCACAGACCGCAAGCGGCACTAGCTGTACGTAACGGTCCCCAGGTAGTTGTCGATAAGAAAGCTGATGAGATAACCCATCTGAAATCCTACTGAGCCTGTCTGTGACAATATCCGCGCAGTCCGGTCTGTTCGTCTAAGAGTATCGCATGTACGGTCTAGGGAGGTGGTGGACGTCAGACCCCTAATAACCATACAAGTCGTGTCGGTATGGCTTTATCACCATCCGAGAATCTACTGATCAACCTATCAGTAATTCTCAATCAGCCCTGGCCAGGGACTTATGGTAATGACCAAACGACCACAGTGCGATATCAACTCCCCATACCGGGAGAGACGAATCCCTAACAGTCGCTCACTGCCTCCATGTGGCTCGGGACTGTGCCCAACTGAAACCTGTTTGCATGACTCCTTTGAGCCGTGGTAGGGTAATAATCAAAGCACAGTGGGAACTCACACGAGACAAATGATGACCTTAAGTCAACGGACTATCTGCACACATGTCACCTGAGAACTGCTATCTGACGTTAGGTATAATATCATCCAGTCAGTTCTCGGCGAGTCCTGTCCGGTGTACTCACATCCAGTGAGCATCTGTATACAATCTTAGGTGAACACCACCAATGGTTGCGGGACCAATCCATTGCCCCTCGTCAGGGTCTAGATATGTATACACTAGTCTACTCCGGAGTGTCGATGCCCAATCTCGATACTCCTGCGACCAGGGACATCTAAGGGTGTGCCTATTGACTATCCAGCTCCCACTAGTATGACTGCCATCACAACGCCGGTAGTCAGACAAACACCCTATGGGCTTTATCAACATATATATATAAATACCAAGTAAAATATATTATACGTTAAGACAAAGTCAAACCAAATAGCGTACTATCATATCAAGCAAGACTGTCATGTACATACATATCCCAAGCATCCTATACAATGTAGGCCTCTAGGGCATATATATCCAACAATCTCCCACTTGCACTAAGGCCTATAATTGGCACAATGAGTACCCACTGTCTCTACCAGATCCAGTTGCTTGCGTACCGCATGCCCAACATCTCAAAAAGCCTCTCGAACTGTACTTGAGGAATGGCCTTGGTGAATGGATCTGCCGTGTTGTCTTTTGTGTCTACTCTCCGTATCTCGATCTCCCGACGATCCACGATCTCCCTGATCAGGTGAAACCGCCTTAAGATATGCCTGGATTTCTGATGAGACCTTGGTTCCTTCGCTAAAGCTACAGCGCCATTGTTATCGCAATACAAAGGTATTGGATTGGCAATGGACGGAACCACCTGAAGTTCAGAAATGAACTTCCTTATCCAGACAGCCTCTTTTGCGGCTTCACTAGCAGCTATATACTCAGCCTCCATAGTTGAGTCTGCGACGGTATCTTGTTTGGAACTCTTCCAACTTACCGCCCCTCCATTGAGGGTAAACACAAAACCCGAAATAGATTTAGAATCATCCTTGTCAGTTTGGAAGCCGGAGTCGGTAAAAGCCTCTACCTGGAGGTTCCCATTACCGTAAATCAAGAACATCTCCTTAGTCCTTCTCAGGTACTTGAGAATGTTCTTTACCGCTATCCAATATTTCTCACCTGGGTCCAATTGATACCTGCTTACCATACTAAGTGTGTAAGCTACATCTGGTCTGGTACATAACATCGCATACATTATTGATCCTACCGCCGAAGCGTAGGGTATAATGCCCATGCGAGCCCTCTCTTCATCAGTCTTTGGAGACATCTCTTTGGAGAGGGTGATTCCGTGACAAGCGGGCATATTGCCGCGCTTGGAATCTTCCATACTAAATCTCTTTAGTATAGTGTCTATATACCTGGACTGTGAAAGTCCCAATATCCTATTAGATCTATCTCGATAGATCTTAATGCCCAGAATGTATGATGCATCTCCCAAGTCTTTCATAGAGAATTTCTGTGACAAGAAGAGCTTTACTGATTGTAGTATAGGGATATCATTCCCTATCAGTAGTATGTCGTCGACGTACAAAACGAGGAAGACTACTGCTCCTTCTACAATCTTCCTATAAATACATGGTTCATCTGCATTTTTGATAAAGTCAAATTCCTTGACTGCTTCATCAAAACAGATGTTCCAACTCCGCGATACTTGCTTTAACCCATAAATGGATTTAAGCAATTTGCACACTTTTCCGCTGCTCCCACTGTCTAAGAAACCTTCTGGTTGATCCATGTAAACACTCTCTTCTAGATGTCCATTTAGAAAAGCTGTTTTTACATCCATTTGCCAGATTTCATAGTCATGGAAGGCAGCAATGGCAAGCATGATCCGAATGGATTTAAGCATAGCTACTGGTGAAAAAGTTTCGTCATAGTCCAATCCTGGTCTTTGACGAAAACCTTTTGCTACTAGTCTAGCTTTGTACGTTTCCACTTGTCCAAATGTACCAATCTTCTTTTTGAAGATCCATTTGCACCCAACTGGTTTTACCCCAGGAGGAGCAACTTCTAAAGTCCATACTTTATTGGTATACATGGATTCCATTTCGGATCTCATTGCATCCAGCCACTTTACTGAGTCGCTACTTGTGATAGCCTGCTGAAAACTAGTAGGCTCATCATCATCGATGATGCAATCCTCTCGATCCCCATCAAGAAGGAAACCATAGTATCTTTCAGGAGGATGAGAAAGCCTACTAGATCTGCGGAGTGGCGTTGGTTCGTCATGTTCTATTGAAATCTGAGATTCTTCTAAGTCCTCGGTTATAGCTTGAGGTTCTGGAATTTCTTCCAGTTCTACCGCGCTCCCACTAATTTCTTTTGCAAGAAATTCGCTTTCTAAGAAGACAATGTGACGAGCGACAAACACCTTTTGTTCTTCAGTGTGGTAGACCATGTACCCCCTTGAATGCTTGGGGTATCCTACAAACTTGCACAAAACCGATCGTGCCTCGAGCTTGTCCGGATTATGCTTTTTGACATATACCGGACACCCCCATATCTTGATATACTTGAGATATGGTCTCTTCCCACACCATATTTCATATGAAGTGGTAGGTACAGACTTAGTTGGAACTCTATTTAATAGATATGCGGCTGATTCTAGAGCAAATCCCCAGAAGGAAAGTGGCAACTCAGCACTACTCATCATTGATCGCACCATATCTAATAGCGTGCGATTCCTTCTTTCTGATACACCATTATGTTGAGGTGTATAAGGTGGAGTAAGCTGAGAGAGTATTCCATTTACTTTCAAGTATTCAAGGAAACTGGTACTTAAGTATTCTCCACCTCGATCAGATCGAAGTGTCTTGATGCTTTTACCAGTTTGTTTCTCTACTTCATTTTTATACTCCTTAAACTTCTCAAAAGCCTCGGATTTATGCTTTATTAAGAACACATGTCCATACCTAGAGAAGTCATCAGTAAAAGTGATGAAGTAGGAGTGACCACTTCGTGCATGTATAGACATCGGACCACATACATCACTGTGTACTAGTCCCAAGAGTTCGGTGGCTCTTTCTCCGTGTCCGGTGAACGGAGATTTGGTCATTTTTCCTTTGATACATGATTGACAAGTTGCATATGATGAATATTCAAACGAATCTAGATATCCATCTTTATGTAACTTAGTCAACCTTGTTTCATTTATATGACCAAGTCTACAATGCCATAGGAAGGCTTGATTCGAATCTTGAGCCTTTCTTTTACGCGTGTTTTGAATATTGAAAATTTGTGGTTGATTAAGTATGTATATGCCGTTTTCCAGTGTGCCAAACCCAATCAGTTCTTGATTTAGGAGAATGTTCATGACATTTCTTTCAAGCACAAAATTATATCCTTTATTAGACAATAAAGATACTGATATAATATTACACAACATACTGGGAATACAAAAACAGTTATACAATACCAAAATGTTTCCACTATTCAACCCTAGGTGATATTCCCCTATTGCAACTGCATCTACATGCATTCTATTGCCCATCCGGAGAGTCATATCACCTGCCCCCAGTACTCTACTATTTCTCAGATCCTGCAAAGAATTACAGATGTGAGAACCAGAACCGGTATCAAGTACCCATGAAGTAGAGTTTACTGAAAGACAATTTTCGATTACGAACACACCTGAAGTAGAAGCAACTGCTTGCTTCATGTCCTTGGCTTTGAAGGCCTGACAATCCTTCTTCCAGTGCCCCTGCTTATGACAATAGAAGCACTCGTTCTTTTCTGCCTTCACCCTTCCTGCCTTGTTCGTTCCCTGCACCTTCTTGACCCCACCCTTCGGTTTGGTGGCTTTCATCTTCTTCTTCCCTTTAGCTTTCGCTTTAGTTTTAGAAGAAGATGATTGGCCAACATACAGAACGGGGGTCTTCTCCTTTTTCAAGGAGGTCTCTGCTACCCTCAACATATTGAAGAGCTTTGGAAGATCCGCTTCCATTTCGTGCATGTTGAAGTTTAGCACGAACTGAGAGAAGGTGTGGGGAAGGGACTGCAAAATCAAGTCGATATACAAATCATTTTCTAGCACGCATCCCAGGTTTGCGAGTTCCTCAATGAGGGTGATCATTTTGAGGACGTGCTCTCCAACAGGCGATCCTGGAGCTAACCTCATCTGGAAGAGTTTCCTTGAGGTTTCGTACCTCGCGATACGGGAGTGTTCACCATACAATTCCTTGCAATGGAGGAATATGGATGCAATATCCATACTCTCGTGCTGTTTCTGGAGTTCATTATTCATGGACGCCAGCACGATACACTTAGCTCGCTCACAATCTAGATCCCAGGTTTTACGAACTTCCTTGTCTGCAACTGAGGAATCTGGTCCTGGGATAAGGGGAGGAACAGCGGTGGTAACATATGCAACTTTGTCATAAGTCAGCGCAATATTGACGTTTCTTAGCCAGTCTTTATAGTTCTGCCCGGTTAGTATATTCTTTTCAAGTAATAGTTTTAGTCCAGTCATGGTAGCTGCCAGAGAGAGAGAAAAGAAAACACTCAGCATATGCTCTTGCAAGTTTAGATTGGTTTATTAATTTATCTAAACAGGATGGCTCCCACTGTTTCCTCAAATCCTTCTTCAAAACCTAAAAGAAGAACTAGTCAGGATTTAATCACACGTCACAATACTTGCTTAACCTTTCAGCCAGGCTGGTGTTGGTACTTCGAGGGAGGTTTTCCAACGCTTTCGCGAAGTTCCTTAATTAAATAACCTCTTTTCCCTGGAGGCGTAGCCCCTCTAACACCTTTCTAGGCACCTACTTGGTTTATAGCATTGATTGTTAAGTGAGAGAAATTCCCGAGAGTAGTCCTACTCATCAGTGGGATCGGGATCCAACTATCATTGCATGATGCCCTAGATGGAAGCCACTCTAGTCACCATACTCCAGAAGGTAAGCTAAATCTGCAAGTTTCCTTTATGTTTGAAACTCCCGATGTGATTTTTACCCCAAGCTCTTATAGACCTTGACGTAGGCCAACAAGTCATAAGACGCAAGTCAAGTTCTACCCGTCGTTGTCCTGATCAATTTAAATACATCGTACAAGCCCTTGACGTAGGCCAACAAGATGTACGTCTGTATTAAACTAATGCATCTATCTATGCAACAAATAGGCACACACACTGCTACCATACACTATGCCTTGACGTAGGCCAACAAGCATAGCACGAATACGATGTGCTGTCTATCTGAAACGACGGAGGGTTACGGCTGGTTTTTTTTGGCAAAAAACCGTTAACGTAATGAACTTGATTTGATCGAAGGAACTATGATAGCTTTTAAAAGGAGTGGTTTAAGCTCCGCATTTAAAATTTGCTTTTTCAAGAAAACCGAGTGGTTTTTAGAAATTGTTCCAACGATTCAGTTTAGGTTTTATTTTCTTTGCATTAATAATAATGCGTCCCATCTTTAACCTATCATTACAGAAAACAACGAAAATATGACGTCCTCTTATGCCATCCGCATTCGCCACGGGGTCCCGTCATCACCCGTTAGGTTACTTAACTAACGACAGAGCGGGGGCTGGGCTAGCGCGGGTGTAAAACATAAGTGACGTCTAAATAGCTATCATATATATAGATATTTTACATTCGTCTGACGCAATGATATACATTCCAGAACACAGATAAACAATATTGGATTTGCAAGCAATCTGTATTTCTTTTGAGCCTGCAAGAAAAGACAGATTACACAGTTGTGATGAATAGCCGTTACCCCACCCAAGATCCCTACGGGTACGGCAAACTACCCGCCCGGCAGTTTGTGTACCCCACCTTGGATCTGTCCTAGGAGCAAAAACAGTAAAAAGAAATAATACAACGGTGGCTACAACCGCAACCTGGATGTACCCCGCAAAATAATATTACAACTTGTTACAATTACATCAAATGAATTAATACAATAACCCATCACAAAACCCGGCTAATCACCACAACAGTCCAATACAGTTTATATGCACAAACAGTTAAAATCCATTACAGAAATGTGCAACCCCCTGCCAACCGACATACTAGCAGTTAGGGGAGGTTTACGAACACATTATACAATCACAGATATAATCCAATATGCAAATACTGTACAATTTCGATCGATTAAACATCTTTAATATTGCTCCAAAAACTGCTCTGTAAAACTGAAACCTGAGCAAAAATTAAATATTCCAGAGAATCCCAAATAATACAGAGAACCCACCCAAGAAAACTGGGATCATGACTCGGCAACTCGGCCGCGGAAGCGCGGCGGATCGGTGGGATCCGCCGCGGAACCGCGGTCGTTTGGTCGAGTCATGGCCCCAAATTTCTTGGGTGTTCTTCTGGTGTCATAACAAGCTTTCTGAACATCCCTGAAAAATTTTTGGACTTCATTTAAATTTCGACAGAAACTTGAAATTTTTAGGGTTTTCCGGCTTCGTTTTTCCGTTCAAAATTCGTACAAATTTGCAATTAAGTTAAATCTTGTTTAGCTAGGCTCTGATACCACTGTAGGTCAGGCAGCCACCCCATCCAATGGGGTCGCCGTGGCACCAACGGGTCCCTCAGCCGCTACTTTTTACGCATGTCCCCTCGCGAGGACTACAACCCGCCGGAACACCTTCCGGTCTCGGGACACCCTGGGGGTAAGAGCCTATGCTTCGCCACACTGTCACACAGTGAGAACCCCCCATAGGTCGACATCCAATGCCTAGTAGCTCTGATACCACAGTAAGTCGATGTTCAACACCCCAATACTTATGGGGAGGCGGAAATATGAATAACAATCAAGTTCTATGATCAAACATCGATCAACCGTATGAATCGTTTGCTAAACAAGTTTTAACACAAGCTATAGAGTTTTAGTCTACTATGCGAAGAGATTATACCAAACGGTTCTAGTCCTTCGTCTTGATGTTGTCTACGGCCTCTTTGGATCTCCACGCCCTCTTCGGCTTTCTTCCGTGATAGACGATCCACCCAAGAACCCTAATCCAAGCTATAACCTCTAAACTTGAGGTTACTTAGTTTCTCTAGTTGCTAAATAGAGTAGCTAAGATGATGTAGAGATAGGTTATGGAGTAATTAGTCTTTCCTAATCCTTGTTCTCAACTCATGAGGGTAGGATTAGGGTTTGGTGAAGGAGAGAGAACTTGAAGAGAGAGAGTGAGAAGACGATAATGATATTATTATCTTGAATAAAGCTTCTCACTTGATATATATGAAACATAATGAATTAAAAGAAAAATGAATAATAAGTGAATATTCATCATGTTTCATTTAATCAAGTGGGTGATTCATCATGTGAGTCATTAAGCAATTAATGATGCATTAATGATATGATGAATCACTCACAATGAGTCACTTAATCATTAAATGAAAATGCCACCTCTCTCTTTATGTCACATCCTTCTAGAAGCTTCTCGGAAAATTACGAGAACGCCCCTCTCATCCATGAAAACACGGAAAAACTTTAGACTGTATAAATCCAATAACCTGATACTAGAATCTGGCTTAAACCAAAGCCGGCTAGTAAAAACTGTCCGAATGTCGTACGTGCGATCAAACACGTATGCGTCCGAACCTTTGTCGTAAAACCATACGACCTCTATATCTTTTCGCCTGGGTTTGGGAAATCTCTGTGTGGGACTCTAAAGACTCGACTACTACGCTGGCAGTGGGTTTAACCACAGACCGCAAGCGGCACTAGCTGTACGTAACGGTCCCCAGGTAGTTGTCGATAAGAAAGCTGATGAGGTAACCCATCTGAAATCCTACTGAGCCTGTCTGTGACAATATCCGCGCAGTCCGGTCTGTTCGTCTAAGAGTATCGCATGTACGGTCTAGGGAGGTGGTGGACGTCAGACCCCTAATAACCATACAAGTCGTGTCGGTATGGCTTTATCACCATCCGAGAATCTACTGATCAACCTATCAGTAATTCTCAATCAGCCCTGGCCAGGGACTTATGGTAATGACCAAACGACCACAGTGCGATATCAACTCCCTATACCGGGAGAGACGAATCCCTAACAGTCGCTCACTGCCTCCATGTGGCTCGGGACTGTGCCCAACTGAAACCTGTTTGCACGACTCCTTTGAGCCGTGGTAGGGTAATAATCAAAGCACAGTGGGAACTCACACGAGACAAATGATGACCTTAAGTCAACGGACTATCTGCACACATGTCACCTGAGAACTGCTATCTGACGTTAGGTATAATACCATCCAGTCAGTTCTCGGCGAGTCCTGTCCGGTGTACTCACATCCAGTGAGCATCTGTATACAATCTTAGGTGAACACCACCAATGGTTGCGGGACCAATCCATTGCCCCTCGTCAGGGTCTAGATATGTATACACTAGTCTACTCCGGAGTGTCGATGCCCAATCTCGATACTCCTGCGACCAGGGACATCTAAGGGTATGCCTATTGACTATCCAGCTCCCACTAGTATGACTGCCATCACAACGCCGGTAGTCAGACAAACACCCTATGGGCTTTATCAACATATATATATAAATACCAAGTAAAATATATTATACGTTAAGACAAAGTCAAACCAAATAGCGTACTATCATATCAAGCAAGACTGTCATGTACATACATATCCCAAGTATCCTATACAATGTAGGCCTCTAGGGCATATATATCCAACAGATACAAACAAGTTGTGTATATGAGACTTGAACCATATCAAGGTTAGATTAGGGTTTACTATTTTCATTAGCATATAACAAAAGAGTGTGACTTTGGTCAAAGTTATCAAGCTTCATGAAGCTTGATGAACATTGACAAAGTCAACTCTTTTGTCATTTGCTTAAGATATTAGCTAACCCAAACCTTAACTTATGCTATGGTTAAATCTCTACATGAGTTAAGCATGAGGGCTTAACTCAACCATGGTGCCATGATTAAAAGGATAAGTGTTCATATTATTCTTTTAATGGAAATGATTCTTTCTTCTTCTTCATCATCATCAAGCTTGAAAAAGCTTGCTAGCTCCAATGGCACCATGATAAAAAGAGTGAGAAATCCAATTCTAAAGTGAACCCGCTTCCTATTTCTTCATTCTCTACCACTTGCCATGTAGTATAGGGTGTTCTCTTCACAAAGTTTTCGACCGAGTGAAGGAATAGCTTGAGTTTGAGTCTCCCCGACGTAGATCATCTTCGGCCTCGAAATCAATGACCTAGCCCGATCATTTCTCCGACAAAACCATCGCTAGAGTCCGGGACCCGGTGATCACAGTCGAAGGACGTCAACACGGAGCTAAAGAAACGGTGGACCGGATCAACAAAGGTTGTAATCCCTATCACTTATTAGCAAAGTTGTTTGCTTGCTCGCTTTTCGCCTTTACTTCTAGTTAACGATCTAGTTTAGGGTTTCTCGGCACCGTAAAATTTTTGTTTGGCATGGTTGATGCCTTATGGAACCTCTTGTGTGTGCCTGGGAACCCTACACGAAGTATTTTGCCGAGGATGCTAGTTTCCTCGAAGTTGAAATGAATCGGAGTATTCCTGCGGAGACACTGGTTTCTCTGCGGGCCGACGCGCATCAGGAGGCTCTCATCAAGGACGCTAGTTTCCTTGAGTTGAGATATTTGCCAGGGACACTGGTTTCCCTGGGGTTGAAACGAATCGATGTATTCCTACAAAGACGCTAGTTTCTTTGCGGGTCGACGCGAATCAGGATGTTCTCGTCAAGGACACTGATTTCCCTGAGTCGAAGGATTTTGTCGAGGACGCTAGTTTCCTCGAAGTTGAAACGAATCGGAGTATTCATGCGGAGACACTGGTTTCTCTGCGGGCCGACGCGAATCAGGAGGCTCTTGTCAAGGACGCTAGTTTCCCTGAGTCGAGGAATTTGGCCGAAGACACTGGTTTCTTCAGGGTTGAAACGAATCGGAGTATTCCTGTGGAGACACTGGTTTCTCTGCGGGCCGACGCGAATCAGGAGGCTCTCATCAAGGACGCTAGTTTCCCTGAATTGAGGTATTTGCCAGGGACACTGGTTTCCCTGGGGTTGAAACAAATCGATGTATTCCTGCAAAGACGCTAGTTTCTTTGCGGGTCGACGCGAATCAAGATGTTCTCGTCAAGGACACTGATTTCCCTGAGTCGAAGGATTTTGCCGAGGACGCTAGTTTCCTCGAAGTTGAAACGAATCGGAGTATTCCTGCGGAGACACTGGTTTCTCTGCGGGCCGACGCGAATCAAGAAGTTCTCGTCAGGGACACTGGTTTCCCTGAGTCGAAGGATTTTGCCGAAGACACTGGTTTCTTCAGGGTTGAACTGATCTGTGGCAGTCAAAACCGTGAAGCTAGGAATTTGATCTTCGCTTCGTTTGCTGGCACTGCGTCTGTTGCATCAAGACGGATGTCACGGTTGTCTCTAAGTTGTTGGTGAACCGTCGAGATTTGGCTTCGTTTTTTGGCGGAGCCTGTTGGGAAGGTATGATTCTCTCTTTGTTTGCGTCCTTGGATTGTATACAGGGATCGATGTGATCTCACCTGTAGGGCAAAAGTTTCATCATTTTTTTTATTGCTTTATTTCCGCGATGCTCTATCATTTAAGCTTTTATATCGCGAAGGTCGCGATTGCCCAATCATTTCGGCTATTTTTCGCGGTGCCCAATCATTTCGGCTGTTTATTTTACTTTTACTCGCTGCTTTTTATTGCTAGTTGCCCAATCATTTCGGCTATTTTGTGTGCATACGTTTTTACTTGCTGCTTTTTATTGCAAGTTGCCCCATCATTTCGGCTATTTCGTATGCATGTGCGGCCTGCTGGCTTTTCGCTGTAAGCCTGGAATTAGACACCGATTTCGGCATCAGCACCGCTACAACTGGGATATTGCCAGGAGCGAATCATCATTTGCCTCTGTCGATGTCGAACAAAAGTGGCTTAGCGAACAGGGTTAAGGTCCTGTCGACTAAGGCTTTTGACTTCATGAGCCGTAAGGGTCTCACAAAGGTATTTCTCCCTACAAGTCGTGAGGATCTTGTAGGTGTGTTTTCTCCCTAGGAATCGTGAGGATTCCTAAGTGTATGTTCCTCTGTAAGTCGTAAGGATCCTACAAGAGGGTTTTCTCCTTGTAAGTCGAGAGGACTTACAAGGGTTGTTCATCATGCGAACACATCCCTAATCAGAGGTGGGACTTCGTTAGGGAAATGCTTATTCGCGTCCGTGGATTGTATACAAGGGTCAGAATTGAACCCCTTGTAGGGCAATATCGGAAGTTGTGGGGGTTGCTTAAGCACAGGTTTAGGTCTCTGTAACTTAAGACTTTCAAATCTTATGAGCCGTGAGGGTCCCATAAGAGAGTTCTCCTTACGAGTCGTGAGGATCTCGCAAGTGTATTTTCTCCTTAGGAATCGTGAAGATCCCTAAGTGTGTTGCTCCCTTTGTGAGTCATAAGGATCTCACGCGGGTGGTTTCTCCTTACAAGGTCGAGAGGACCTTTTAAGTGTCCTTTAACGAGATTGCGCCCTTTCGGGTTTTCACAAACACTCGCCGGTAATCCTGCTGTTTTTACTCACGGAACCCTTTCGGGTTTTCATCCGTGCCCTTTTTGCTTATGGACATACCTTTTTTTTATTGTTTATTTTTTACGAGGTCGCGCCTTTTCGGGTTTTCACGAACACTCGCCGGTAGCCCTGCTGTTTTTACTCACGGAGCCCTTTCGGGTTTTCATCCGTGCCCTTTTTGCTTATAGACATACGTTTATTTTTTTTTATTTTTTTTATTTTTTTTTATTTTTTTTATTATTTTTTTTTTTTTTTTTTTATCGGCTTTGTGATGTTTCAATCCACCGTAGTTTATCGACATCTCGGTCAACAGCTAGTTTTAGGACGTAGTGGTCCGTCATTAGTTTAAGGACATTTCGGTCCGTTATCCAGTTTTAGGACGTAGTGGTCCGTTATTAGTTTAAGGACGTTTCGGTCCGCCATTAGTTTAAGGACGTTTCTGTCCGTTCTCCAGTTTTAGGACGTAGTGGTCCGTTATTAGTTTAAAGACGTTTCAGTCCGCCATTAGTTTAAAGACGTTTCGGTCCGTTATCCAGTTTTAGGACGTAGTGGTCCGCCACTAGTTTAAGGACGTTTCGGTCCGTTATCCAGTTTTAGGACGTAGTGGTCTGCCATTAGTTTAAGGACGTTTCGGTCCGCCATTAGTTTAAGGACGTTTCGGTCCGTTCTCCAGTTTTAGGACGTAGTGGTCCGTCATTAGTTTAAGGACGTTTCGGTCCGCCTTTAGTTTAAGCACGTTCGGGTCCGTTATCCAGTTTTAGGACGTAGTGGTCCGCCATTAGTTTAAGAACGTTTCGGTCCGTGGGGCTTTCTCTATGAATGAGCATGATGCCCTCGGCATATCCATCTTTTTCGGAGCATGTGGTTGTGGCGGGCTCACCTTCCAGTTTTCGGACAGCGCGAGTTTGCCTTGTTGGTACTGGTTTTCAACCCAGTTTTTGAAGACGAAGCAATCTTCGAGCGAATGACTTACTGCTCGATGGTAGGGGCAGTAATTAGGATCGTTGACATCTCCTGGCTGTAGCGGACGTTTCGGATTCGGCAGATTGACGAATCCGTTGCGCACTGTCAGTTCAAACAGTTTCCTCGTTTTATCTTGGGGAAACGAGTAAGGACGTCCCAGTCTTTCCTCGAGTGATGGGCGTGGGCGCATGTTGTTTTGGCGAACAATCGATTTTGAGTTGCTCGGCTGTTGTTGAATGTTGGCGACGAAGGTCATTTTTCCTTTTCCTTTATCCTTTTTGTTCGCTCCGTCGTTTACGGGTCCGAGATTCTTTCCGGGTAGTATGCCCTTGCACGGATGAATGTTCTCATGATTCTTCAATTCTTCAGAGATGGATTCCTTGAAGAGAGGGTTGAAGGCTGTTTCTTCATCGGGGTCGTTCCTGTGGCAATTGCCGGCGACTCTTTTATGCTCATCTGTCGTATTTTTCCACCGTCTACGAGCTTCCCGCTTTGTTATGTTAACGTAATGTTTGTGAGTGGCATACCCTTGCCACCAACACTTAAAGGAGTCACAGTCTTCAGTAGCGTGTGCGATCTTCTGATAATATAGGCAATAATTAGGATACATCTCTATTCCACCGAGAGTGTTTTCTTCTGAGGGTGGTAGCTTCATTCCCATTGATATGGCTTTAGCAAACCTTTTCCTCGTCTTGAATTTGTTTTCATCGGCAGCGGGTGTCTTTTGATTTGATGGGAATACCTCGACTCTTTCGTCCAGTCGGCGGTGTTTGGCTCCTTCCAGTATGGACATCTCATGCTCTTGATTGGCTTTAACTTTTAGACGAATCTCATTCAGGAAGACATCGATCATCTCATCTGACGGCCGCAGAATTTCTGGTTCAGAGTCCGTCTCCAGCTTCTCAGCGCAAGGAATTTCCTCATCGTCTATAAACGAATGGGAAATCATATGACAGCTCGCCACATATTCTTCAGATTCATCCGACGAGCCGTCTCCCTCATTTTCTTCTTGAAAGACTTGGTTGAGGAACTCCTGGAGTGTAATGGGAGTCCGTGCTTTCTGGTTGTATTTCTCCAGCACGTCAATTTGTTTTTGTAAGTCTGTGCGCTTGTCGCCAGGCTTCACGGGCTTCTTGGATTTCTTCTTCTTCTTCTTTGAAGATTTTGAAGGCTGGTTGTGAGTGCTTGGGCCACCACCATCGGTCTTTGGAGTTGGACGCGGCTTCAACATCCCCTCAATGATCTGAGGTTCCAACGGGTTCTTCCACCTGATCGCTGGGCATGTTTGAAAATCGTTTAGCATCCTCTTTGTCTTGACTGATAGTACAACCTCCCATGGGGCTTCTTCAACGAGAGAGCACGTTGCCCCCAGCGTATTCATCCTTTTAGGGGTGTGAGGCTGAGGCGAATTCACCTTCCATCTGTCGGACAACGCAAACTTGCCCTGTTGGTATTAGTCTTCAATCCAATTTTTGAAGACGTAGCAATCTTCGATCGGATGACCCAGTACTCGATGATAGGGACAGTAGTTGGGATCATGGACATCATTTGGCTGCGACAGACGTCTTGGATCCGGCAGATTTATGAGTCGGTTGCGCAATGCTAGCTCAAACAGTCTTCTCGTTTTATCTCGAGGAAACGAGTAAGGACGTCCTAGCCTCTCCTTAAGGGGCGTGCGTGGACGCATATTATTTTGACGGACAACTGGCTTCGAGTTGCTCGGCTGTTGTTGAGCATTAGCTACAACGATCGCTTTTCCCTTCCCCTTCTCGTTTCGAGAATCCGGTTTTGGAGGAGGCGGTCTATGACCCATCTGATCCATTTGAGCCAGCTTGTCGATCAGGGCCTGGAAGCTAGTTGGTTTGAAGAACATCATGAACTGGGATATGGTCGCCTGCGGATCAAGAGTTCCCACAAACATCCCTACTGCTGGAGCCTCTTCAATGCGTTGCTCGCATTTTGACCACAAGTTCCGCCACCGTATAGCATATTGGACCCATGTCTCGCCCAGCTTCACCCTGGCATTAATCAATGCCGTTATTGGGGTGCGTTCGCTGGCGCTTGCGAAACGCTGGATAAACAGCAGCTCCATCTCCGCGAAGGTCTTGATAGAGTCGTTTGGGAGCTCGGAGTACCACTCGAATGCTGTATCCGATAAGCTACCAACGAACTGGCGAAGCAATAATTTATCATCACCGCCAGTGACCCCGCAGTCCGTGTTGATGTATGGTTGTCGGGACCCGTCACCTCTCTGACGTCGTTGAAGGATTACAACGATAGAAGTCAGAGGAGTTCGGAGATGTACCCTCGAACCGGATGTAAATTGATTTAGGAGAGCAGTCTTACTCAGTCAATTTAATTTGAGGACTTACGGCCATGATTGGGCTAAGTCCAATTGAGAACGTTCAACAATTTATTTGCATTTGGTCTGTTAGGCCTTTATTTGGGCTCTGCCATCTTTGAACGATGCACGGCATCAAAATTGGTCTGTTGGACCTTTATTTGGGCTCTGCCCTCTTTTCTATAATGCATTGCATTTCTTTTTTTTTATTAGGCCTGTTAATTGGGCTCTGTCCCTTTTAACAGTGCACAGCACATTTTCTTTTTGGTCTGATAGACCTTTTTATTGGGCTATGCCCTTAATAATGCATCGCATTAAATGCTCTGACAATGCCCCACGTGGATTGTCAGGCGCTTTGCGCCGATTGAGAAGCGCAAGGCGCAAACTCATGTGATGGTGACACGTGTCACACTCTGATGAGCGCAAGCGCAACAGCGCAGTGCGCTGCGCCAGTGCGCTGCGCCGTTGCGCTGCTGACACGTGGCACGCTCTGGTGAGTTGCGCCAACTTTAAAGAGCAATGCTCTATTTTAAAAGCGCACAGCGCAAGTGGTTATGGTGCTGACAAGTGGCGCTCTCTGGTGGCTTGCGCCAACCCAGGAGCGCAACAGTGCATTTTTGCAAGTGCAGGGCACTGCTTCAATAACTTGATCCAATTTTGGATTCAAGAAAAGAATCTTTAAGATTCCAGAACCAATGGTTCACAAAAAAGTGCAAGGCACTATATATATATATTTTTTTATTTATTGAAGATCATTGACCTTGTTCTTAGATCAATGACCTATTCAGAAGAAATTCTTCTTCTTTATAAAGGTTTTTTTACCTTTTTGTTCTTGAGTTTTTCTCACAATCCTTCAAAAATTCTCTCTGTTTTTGCTTCTGAAGTTCTTGATGTTCTCAATGTTGATCCCTTTTTGAATTGGGGTATAGGGGCCTTTATATAGTGCCCACAAATTTGTTAAGTTTGTTAAAAAAATCATTCTCTGAGTAATTTGGGGAATTTTCCCCACCGTTGGATCTTTGATCCAAGGGCTTCTGTTTTACAGAAGACAATCTTCTTGTTTTAACAAGAACAGAAGGATCTTACTAGAATTTTAATTCTGTTTGGCGCAGATGCACCAGCGCTTGACACGTGTCGCACAGCGCAGAGCGCAGCGCAACTGCGCGAGCGCAACTGCGCTGCCACGTGTCGCGCAGCGCAGAGCGCAGCGCAACTGCGCTGCCACGTGTCGCGCAGCGCAGAGCGCGGATCATCTGAAGCGTTTGCTTCTTTTAATTTTGTTTTAAATAGAGCCTTGCTCTGATTGGGCGCGTTGCCTTGGGCGCTGCGCTGACGTATCAGGTTTTGACACGTGGCGCGTTGCGCGCAGCGCAAGGAATTTGAAGCGTTGCTTCATTTATTTTAACTTTAATTTTCACTTCAATTTCAAAACAGAGTTTTGCTCTGATTGGGGGAAACAGAAGCGTTGCTTCGTTTCCCGCCTTGGAATTTGAACAGAGTATTGCTCTGATTGGGGTAAACAAATGCGGTCCCATCATTTTAATCATACCACACCAGAAAAGAACGAAAATATGATGTATGTATATGCCATCCGCATTCGCCACTGGGCCCCGTCATCACCCGTTAAGTTACTTAACTAACGACAGAGCAGGGTCTGGACTAGCGCGGGTGCAAAACATATACAACATCTACTAGTATATATATAAGTATATACAACATTCGTCCCAGGCATGATAATAATCAACATCACAGAATCTCAGCCAATAATACATAAAAGGTGGATAATCTTGGAGCCCCGGGTTTCATTTGAGCCGCTAATAAAATCCGACATTCCCGGTCGGGTAGATAGCGTGTGCAATGAAAACCTGTACCCCCTACGAGTGCGGTGAATAGCCCGCCAATTCTAGAATAAAGCCCCCTCCATCTCAACGCCATGAGATGCGGGCTTGTTGCTTTCTAGAACCCGGCTATTCGTGCACTCCACCATGGGGCTATCCTAGTACAGAAAAATAAAATAATATGTACAAATGGTGACATCGATCTCATCCCGGTCGTGCCCCAAAATAATATACAACCTGGCAAAGACGGCAGTCCACATGTCGGACGCTCGCCTCGCAATAGCAAATGTACAAATGAATATAAAATGTACTTCTAACATTGCACCACATGCTATCCACCATGACAATCCAACCACAATCTCAGCACAATCATAGAAACATAAACGTGAATGTCACGTTCACAAATCCGTCTAAAAGAACATATAGCAGATAGACGGGTTTACCGATCAAATGACATTCACGGTCGCAAATGCTAAACTAAGTACTGATAACAAAATACGTGTTTTAAAATTTCGATCGACTAAACCTTTCCAAGTGGGCCCCAAGTTCTAATCCAGTACTGAAACAAATCTGGGCCCAAAAAATAAACATTCCAGAAACCATAATTCCAAACAAAAGAACCCCAGAAAAAATATTGAGCACAGAAGCCTCAATATCGCTGCGGAACCGTGGCCAATATGTGATTTGCGCGGCGGTTCCGCTGTGTGTTAGAGGGATTGTGGGCCCAAATTTCTTGAAGGTTCTTAAAAATGCCTGCACGATTTTCTGAGACCATAAAATTGATTTTTTGACCACTTTTAAAATTCGACAGAAACTATAAAAATGGAATTTCGGTTTTGAAAAATTCGGTTGATCGATATTCTAAACACGTTGAAACTCGCTAGTATAGATTTTATGGCTTGGCTCTGATACCATGAAGGGTTACGCTAGCGCCCCGGCCAACTTCCGTGGCCAAATGCGGAACAAAAATTTTATAGCGATACAAAACTTAGCGCTAGAATAACACTAAACCAGATCTTTACCATAAACCTAGTTAGCTAGTTAGGGTTCTATCTACTATGATAGAAAATATACCTAACGGAAACAAGTCTTTCGGGTCTTCGATCCTCTTCTCAAGCTCCTCGATGGAAGTATGAATCGTGCTTGAACTCCGGCCTCCTTGTGTCAACGATGATCCATCCGAGAGCTCCAACCTTGAGTTAAACCTCTAACTTGAAGCAACTAGAATACTTAGCTTGCTAATCTAAGTAGACTAGAGTGAATAGAGTGTGATTTTAGTGGCTTAGTCTCACAAGCCCTTGATTCTCAACACATGAGACATTAGGGTCTGAGAGAGGAAGAAGGAGAGAACCATGAAAGAGAATGAGAGTAAGTATAATAAAGAGAGCTCTCATATGAGGAAAAAGAATAATAAGTTTTATTAAGATAATTGTGATGGTTCATTTGATTTGACATTATCATGTCACAATTAATGCTTAGTAAAATAACTTGTGCTCAACAAAAATATCTAAGTCAACAATAGTCAACAAGTCAAATGGTCAAACCAATTAATCATGACACAATTATCTCTAATAAAGATTAGTAAACAATTTCCTCCATCTCATTATGGTTTTAATCAAGTCAATGGTCAAAACCCTAATGAGGTGTCTCCTTCTCTGTCCCTCTCAACCGTATATATATACCCGCATCCGTGTTCCGAGAAACACGAATACAATGAGACGAAGCCAATCCAATAATCAAATACTAGGATCCGGCTTAAACCGAAGCATACTAGTATCAACCGCTCGAACACCATACGCGCACGAGTACGCGTATGTGAACGAACCCTGTCGTAAAACCATACGACCTCTATATCGTTTCGCCCGAAACTGGGAAACCCTTTTTGTAGGACTCTAAAGACTCGACGGTACTCTGGCAGTGGGTTTAACCACAAGCACGTCAGCGGAACTAGCTGTATGTAACGGCTACCCAGGTACCTGTCGAAAAGGAAAGCCGACGAGCAAACTCGACCGAATTCCTACTAAGCCTATCCGTGACAATATCCTTACAGTCCGGTCTCTTCGTCAAAGACTATCTCATACCGGGTTTAGGGGGTAGTGAACGTCAGACCCTAATAACCTGATATGTCATGCCGATGTGGCTCAGGACCAATCCGGGAAACTACTGATCAACCTATCAGTAAATCCCAACTGCCTTGGCCAAGGTCTTATGGTCCTGACCAATCGGTCACCGCGCGATATCAACTCCCAATACTGGGAGAGACGAATCCCCAATAATCGCTCACTGCCTCCATGTGGCTCGGGACTGTACCCAACCAAAACCTGTTTGCACGACTCAGTAGAGCCGTGGTAGGGTAGTGATCAAAGCTCAGTGGGAACTCACACGAGACAAATGCCGATCTCGGGTCCAAAGACTAACCTGTACACATGTTACTTGAGAACTTCCATCTGACGATAGGTATAGTACATCTAGAAGTTCTCGGTGAGTCCGTCCAGTGTACTCACCCCCAGTGAGCACCTGTATACGATCTTAGGTGCATCAGACCAATGGCTGCAGGACCAACCATCCCCGACGGGGTTAGAAACGTATACACTAGTTTACTCTAGAGTATCAATGCCCAGTCTCGATACTCCCGCGACTAGGGACCATTTAAGGATGTGCTTATGGATCACCATGCTCCCACAAGTATGATCGCCATCACAACGCAGGTAGTCAAGCAAGATCCAACGGGCTTTATCAACATATAACCGCAATATGTAATAACGAGTATGACATATGCCATGTTAAGATAAAGACAAACCATAATAGTATACTACCGTATCGAGTCTTTATCAATATGTGCAAGCTAGATATAACAACAATAGAAATAAATACATATATCCTGACAAAGACAGGTCAAATAATATACTATAAAACTGAGCAAGATTATCCTGTACATACATATCCCTAGCATCCATATGTATACATATACAATACTGGCCTCTAGGGCATATATATCCAACAATCTCCTACTTGCACTAAAGGCCAGTAATTGGCGTACTGAATACCCAACGTCTGCACTAAGGCCAGCTGCTGGCGTACCGCATACCCAACATCTCAAAAAGTCGCTCGAACTGTGCTTGAGGGAGGGCCTTTGTAAATGGATCCACCGTGTTCTCTTTCATATACACTCTCCGGACCTCGATCTCCTGGCGATCTACGATCTCCCTGATCAGGTGATACCGCTTTAAGATGCGGCTGGATTTCTGATGGGACCGTGGTTCCTTCGCTAAAGCTATAACCCCATTGTTATCACAATACAAAGGTATTGGGTTAACAATGGACGGAACTACCTGAAGTTCACTAATGAACTTCTTCATCCAGACCGCCTCTTTTGCGGCATCGCTTGCAGCAATGTATTCAGCCTCCATCATCGAGTCTACGACGGTATCCTGTTTGGAACTCCTCCAACACACCGCCCCTCCGTTGAGGGTGAACACAAAACCCGAGACAGACTTGTTGTCGTTCTTGTTACTCTGGAAGTTTGAATCGGTAAAGGACTCAACCCTGAGGTCTCCATTACCGTAAACCAAGAATATCTCCTTAGTCCTTCTCAGGTACTTGAGAATGTTCTTTACTGCTGTCCAGTTGTTCTCACCTGGGTCTGACTGATACCGGCTCACCACGCCTAGCGCGTAAGCTACATCTGCTCTTGTACACAGTATCGCATATATTATAGATCCTACCGCCGAAGCGTAGGGTATAGTGCTCATGCGAACCCTCTCCTCGCCAGTCTTGGGAGACATCTCCTTGGAGAGGATGATTCCGTGCTGCAGGGTTACTTGGCACTCTCACAAGGGTCTATAAGGCATCAACCATGTCCGATTTAAAATTTAGACGTGCCGAACAACCCTAACCAAGATCTTTAAACTAAAGATTAATCGAAACAAAGCATATTAAACACTTTAACACTAAGAGTTTGGGATTACAACCTTTGTAGTCCGGTCCTTCACTTCATAAGCTCCGTGTTGTGGTCCCTTCGATGTGATCATCAAGTTCCGGACTCTTGAGAGGCTCCACGAAGAGAAAGATGCAAGCTTACTTCCGATCTTCGATAACAAAGATGGTCTACCTTGAAGTTTCATTAACACAAGCTCTCACTCACTAAATAAAGTGAACACCCTAATCTAAATGGCTAGGATAGATTAGGATGATGAATTAGGATTTTAGCTCTCATTTGTTTTCTATTTCTCACTCATTTTCATCACCTTTGAAAAAGGGAGAAAGCTTTGCATGAAAGAAGAAGAAGGAAGAAGAAGACCTTTTTCTTTTGTGATGAATAATGAAAAACATAGTGAGGTTAGAAATACAACCATGGGTTAAGAATGAAGTCTTAACCCATGTAGAGAGTTAACTATGGTGAAGGGTTGGGTTGAGTTAAGCAAATATCCATACAAAATATCCAAAGTCAAATTCAAAGCTTCAAGAAGTTTCTTGAAAGCTTCATGCTTGCTTAACCCTAATCCAAACCCTAACCACAATTAAACTCCTCAAAACATGTTGCATTTATAACCATAACATGTTACAATATTATATATCACATATACAATATTTATTGTAACAAAATAAAATAATACAATTAACATATATCGCATATATATCAATGTATTACCCGAGTAAGAAAAAGAATCTTTTAGTGAGCTTATATTAGTTAATGTAATTTAATATATCAAATATATAATTATACATTAAATTATCGAATCAACACTTGATCCGATAATCCGGCTATTTCATAAATAACTGACTAATATAATCTGTATCAGTTCATCGAATCAACACTTGATCCGATGACCCGGCTATATCACATATACCCGGCCGATATCTCATATCGCGAGAATCTAATACGGTATCACATACACGTATTGTTCTCGGTCCCGCACATATCACATATGTGCTCCTACTCCGTTTTGCCTGAGCTAAGAAACCTCTGTGTAGGACTCTAAAGAATCGTCAATACGCCGGCAGTAGGTGATGATCATATCAAACACCCACAAGCTGCAAGCGGTCAGCTAAACGTAACAACCACCCAGGTATTGAGCGATCAGAAGATCAACAAGTAATCCTACACATTCTCCTGCGAATCCAATCAGTAACACTCCCGTACAGTCCGGTCTCTCCGTCTGATATGTCGCATATCTCGCCTAGGGGTGGTAAACGTCAGACCCCAGTAGCTTGATCAGTCGTGTCGATATGAGGTCTATAACGGTTCGAGAAACTACTGATAACACTTACCAGTAAATCTCAGCAACCCTGACCAGGGATTTCCAGTTATAGCCAATCGAACACAGCGCAACATCAACTCCCTATACCGGGAGAGACGAATCCCCTCCTATCGCTCATTGCCTCCATGTGATTCGGGACTGTACCCAAAAGCCACCTTTTTGCACGCCCTCTTGGACGTGGTATGATGGAAATCAAAGCACGGTGGGAATCACACAAGACTCTATGACGATATCAGATCTACAGACTAACCTGTACCAGTGTCACCAGAGAACTGCCATCTGACGTGAGGTATAATACCATCTGGGAGTTCTCGGCGAGTCCGTCCAGTGTACCCAGTCTTTACTGAGCACCCGTACACCATCCTTGATGTCAAACACCGATGGATATGGGATCATCCATCGCCCATCATATGGGTCAAGATGCGTATACGCTAGTCTACTCTGGTGTATCGATGCCCTGTCTCGATACACCCTTGACTAGGAACAGTTATAGGATATACTCGTCGACTACCGTGGCCCCACTAGTATGATCTCATCATAGTCCCAGTAGTCGAGTACATATCCTAAGGGCTTTATCAGCATGTAACATTGAGACAATCAGAGTACATGTTAAGATAAAGTACAATCAGATAGTATACTATCATGTCGAGCAAGAAAGTCCTCCCTATATATGTCCAAACATCCATTACAATATACATCGTATGTACAGTAATGGCCTCTAGGGCATACATATAACTAACACGTGCAATGCGAGTATATTACAGCGCTTGGAATTTTCCATACTAAATCTCTTTAGTACGGTCTCTATATACCTGGACTGCGCAAGTCCCAATAATCTCTTAGATCTATCTCTGTAGATCTTGATCCCCAGAATGTACGAGGCATCTCCTAGGTCTTTCATGGAGAACCTTTGTGATAAGAATAGCTTGACCGATTGTAGTATAAAAATGTCATTTCCTATCAAAAAGAATATCATCCACATACAAGACTAGGAATACGACAGTTCGTCCTACAATCTTCTTATATATGCATGGCTCATCTTCTTATATATACTAGGAATACGACACCTCGGGAGGGACAGGAGCGCGAAGGGGCTCGGGGCGAGGCACTCAGGCGACAGACCTCGGTGTTAAACTGTGGGGGGGGCCAGCGGGTCGCAGAATATATTGGCTCGGGAGATCTGCGGCCGTGGGAGGTAGCGAGGCGGTGGTCGGCTGTGCTGACGCGAGCAGAGTCTTCTCTCCCTCTGTAGGGGTCCCGTTCCCGAGGTGGGGGAGCGGCGTCCTGGGGAGCTTGCCCCACCGTCTAGACACGGATGAGCGCGTCCACGACGGACGCGAGTCGATCTATCCTAACAGCTAGGGCGTTGATGGCGTTCGGAGGAGGAGATTCGTCCGCGCCTCCGTTGTGGGGGAGGCGGCAGCTATTGCTTGGATCGTCATGGTGACCGCTCACTATTGGATTGAGATCGGAAGATGAACTTTGTCTTAGTGGAATCAAGGTTCCTACAGACGGTGCCAGCTGACGCGGGTGGAATCGCGTCAAGATGTTACCTTCCGTTGATCTGCTGTTGGCGATGATGGACGGCCGAGATTTGAGTTGGAAGATAGCTCCCGAAGTGTGTGGATCTCAATGGGTTTGAGGTTGTTGGGGCCGAGCTACCTGCAAGGAAGTCCCGGGATGGTTGTACCACCGAGGACCCTCCGACGATCAAGTTAGACAGGAAATCCGAGCAGAGTAACGGCCTAGTGAGTGGAAAATAACTTACTTGAACCGTCTGAAGGAGGGGTTTATATAGCGGTGGCAGCAGGCAGGCAAGTACGAGAATCACGCCGGCTGTTACGCCCCCGACGTCACGCCGCGTGATGGGCAGGATTTCCCATTAATGGCAAGACAGGCTCGTTAATGGGGATCGTGATGGCGTGGAACGCGGGATCGTGGGCAGCGGATATCTCGCGTATGGCGAGATTCACGGAGACGAGGCTGAAGCACCTGCGAATAATGTCGTTGATCGGTCGAAAGGACCGAGAAAGATGAGCTCGGCGGGGCTTGGGACCGAACGGAAGGCCGAACTATCTTGGTTCTGTGGTAGCCCGGAGGCGAGCTGAGAGGGCCGAGGAGGCCAAATGTGCAGGAGGCTCGAAGGCGAGCCAACGGTTGTTTGCAAGACGAGCATAGGAGTGGTGTGGACGGCCCAGAAGGTCAGCCACGTCCATGGGTCGCAGACCCGGGTGTTCCTCCGACGTGCTGTCCTTGGTCCTTCCTTGCGGGCTTCGGGACACGTCAACAGCCACGTGTCACGATCCTGGAGATCACCGATATCGAGCATCATCGGGAAGCTTTATAAATCTAATGTATGCTCTATGGTGGTTCTCAGATCCATTTATCATTACAATAACATATGTGCTAAATCTCATAATTCTTTTAGTTTTTAAAAGGGTTTGCAGGAATGCAGTCCCACCTTCTATGATCATATCTCATGGAATGTTAGTGATGGAAAGCAAATTTAATTTTGGAACGACAAGTGGGCCTCTTCCTCATCTTTAGGAGACCGGTATCCTTCTCTATATACAAGATTGCTTGGAATCAAGAAGCTTTAGTTAATACATAAGGCTATTACAACAAAGGTATATGGATTTGGAAGCCGGCTTTTAATAAAATTGTTCCTTTTAATGATAAGATACATATACAGAATCTCATGAACGATTTCTCTAACTTTACTCCTGATACCATTGATACTATAGTATGGTCTGATTCTAATAATGACGTCTTCATTGTTAAATCTGCCTATAATGCCATCAATTGTATCAATATTCATTATCCTTATCACAAAGTTATTTGAGAAAACTATGCTCCTACCAAAATCAAAAAAAAAATCTTGGCTTTTCACTCAAGATAGGATTCGAACCAAAGAAAATTTAGTCAAGAGAGGCCAATGCTTCGTGTGTTTTTGATTCTTGTATGATTGAAAGCTCAACCCACTTTTTTTTTGAATGAAAAGTTGCTGAGCTGGTTTGGAAAGACCTTCTAAATGCCATCAATGTTCACACCATTCCTGGTTTTTTTATTCATGCTATTGATGACTGGAAAATTACTAACATCCATGCCAAACTTGTTCATATGTGGATACTCTTGCTCTATTCCACTTGTAGGAATATATGGAAGTGTAGAAATAATAAAATTTTCAACAACTTAGATTGTACTGGCATACAGATTTTGAGCACCATTCTTTATAACTTTTTCAATTGGGTAGGGGGAGTGCATGATAAGCATAGACACACAATTTTAATTTCACTTGAGTTTAAGAATCTCCAAGGTCTTTATAATGGTGATGTGGATGAGATTATTTGTAGACAATACAGCCCTTATTTGATACCTTAATTACCTCATGTCGTGCCTATTGATTCTTCTGCTTGTACTTTTATTCTGGTGGATGGTTGCTTGTCTTGTACTTAAGGGGATCTGGCATATTTTTTCCTCTTCTCTAACTTTGCTTGAGGTTAGTGTGACTGGACGTATACTCATTCTTTGCCTGAAACCTATTTTAATGATGTACCATCTCCTTTCTGCTCTGTTTTGTGATGAGGTAGGCCCTAGAAGTTTTTGACTGTGTTTGGCTTGGGTCTTGGTCTTCACTCTGAGGCTCTGAAAAATGAATTTTTAATGATGTTATCTCGATACTATAGTAGATCAACTTACTTTTATCAACTTACTTTTGCTTTTAAGAAGTGCTTACCCTCTTAAGATGTGCCTGCTCCCTGGCCTTTAGTAAAATCTCTCTGTTAACTACTTGCAATACACTATACTAAAGTAAAACATGATTTCTCTTTGCTCTCTTTTTTCTACCTTTGATCTTTCTGAGATTTTTTCCTTTTTCCTCTTTCCTCGAGGCTTTTTCTTTTTCCTTAAAACTTATGATACTTCTTTAAAAAACACTGGCCTTGCTACCTTAAAAACTCATTTGGGGCTCTAATTTCCAGTTTTTAGAAGTTCTCAACAATTGGTTTTTAATCCTCAATATAATTTTGCAAGGGCAAATCCTGGGTTGCAAATCTGTTATTCTTTCCATCCTGAAATCAGGTTAGTCTGCTTCTCTCTGAGAGTGTCGAGCCTTATGTTACTAAAAATTTTCCGTTTTGGCATGAATGAATTAAGTCCTTACCATCACTAACTCATGGCATCATTTCTGAGTATGCGATACGGCATCTGCTATTAACCCGCTCTTTTTGCAAACATGTCCTGGTACTACTGTCCTTTTTGAATATGTGCAGTTAAACTTAGCGGTGTGTGCACAAAACCTTGCATGAAGCTTTAAAAGTTGCCAAAGATCAGCACAAAGAACTAAAAAATAATTTGAAACTCCTCGGCTACATATGCTCTAAGATTTTTCCTATTTCTTCGCTATTATCATTGTTCTTTTTGCATCTTGCTGTTATAAAGCTAAAGAGGGTTCAAAGTTTTGGGCTGTGTTTTGTTGTTCTTGTCATTTTCTTTTTTTTCCCCGGATCTTATAACTCATGCTGCCTTTTAATAAACTTTTTTCTTGGGACAGGCTTCACTTTTGGAATGCTGCTTTCCTCTCAAATAAAAAAGGCAATTGATTATCCAAAAGCACACATAACAAAGGAGAGCAATAGACAGAACCTGGAGATATATCATATGACGGCTTGCATCTTTTAGACTTTCAGGATTGGTTTCAAAAGAAGCAAACTGCAATCATATTTTTGAAGATTGAACATTTCAAACAAACAAAGAAAAAGAATTTAGAGCAGTCAGATACACTACCAAGGTACAGATAAAAGAGCTTCCACGCCTCAAGAAAATGGGGAAAAGAAATTAAAGAGCACAAACTTAATTTTATATCCAGAAGAAAACTGAGAACGAACATGTTTCTCTAGAGCAATAAAGGACCCTGCATAAAACTCATAATAAAATCCCATTATAACCATAATAATGAATGAATAAGTTTTACATACAATCACCATATATCAGGAGGCTCTGACCCAGAAAAAATACAGAAAGTTTTTCCAACTCCACAATATTAAAACTGCTTCAGTAGAGGATCATTGCATACCTGATAAAAATAAATCATGTACACTCTATAAAGATACTAATTCCTAATCTGACCACGAAAAGGGGGTGACGTTCCCCATAAATAGGCTTTGTTTGTATAAACATGACCAAGAAAAAAGGTAAAATGAGACCCAACATTTGCAATCAGACTCCCCCCTTCCCCGAGAAAAGCCTTTGAATTCAAACCTGACACTCGACACTGTAAGCTCCATCAATCGAGCTATACCCGTACATGAGACACTGAAAGCGACCTGATGATATGAGATGACACCACATCAGCTTCGTTGTAGGTACCTCCGTAATGAGAATGGATCACATGAAAATATCAAATTTGACTAGAGCACAACGATTATGGGGCGTTTGCTTTCTCAAGCTTCTCTTTCTCAATCTCTAATCTTCTTTGTTCTGCATGTTGAGCTATACCACTGGCAAGAGCCTGATGATTGAAGTCCAATTTCTGCATAAGGCTCTGGATCCTTGGAGGATTGGTAGCTTGTACAACTGAATATAATTTGTAGATCAGATAATCTCCAAGTTATAATAAAATACGATGAGTTAGCGAAGAGCCGATTTTTTTACCATACCTTTGACCGAATCCACAAAGAAGATAAATGGGTC
Source organism: Agapanthus africanus (assembly GCA_030015575.1). Taxonomy (NCBI): domain Eukaryota; kingdom Viridiplantae; phylum Streptophyta; class Magnoliopsida; order Asparagales; family Amaryllidaceae; genus Agapanthus; species Agapanthus africanus. Next base: position 104,895,367 of record CM057338.1, on the reverse strand, counting down.
CACCTCATCGATAGGTGACTGCATCTCTTCATCATCACTGTAATCGTCATCTGAATCATAATCATCATCATTTGGCTGGAACGACTTTGCCTGCTTGTCCAAGAGGCAATACAAATGACTCCAATCGGCATTTTAATTAGATCATCAAGGTTAACGCAAGACTTTCTTTTTATACAAATTCAGATCAAAGGAGGGAGAAGATACGTGTGAAGTGTGGCAATAAAAAGAACACTTGTAAATGAGTAATGTGTACTTGTCAACATCATCATCATAGAAAGCTTTCAGGGTAAAATGAAATCAAGTACCAAGCATATAGATAAAAGAGTAGAACATGCTCCAAAAAGAATTGAGCAAGTAAAATCATCAGTCATCAGTAAAGCATCCACCCTCTAGAAGCCGCTGATGCCAAATGCTTGCGTATGAATGATTGCTTTAAAAAGCTTGTATGAAGCTTCCTTCAATGCGCTTTGATAAATGAAGTAATTTTGCTATGTGGCTTATAGAGTAAAGATCTAATGTGAAGCGTATGCTCTTGCGTTTTGAGCATATGCTTCACATGCAAGCATCTGTCCCTTTTTTTGCTTTCCCTCCTACATTGTGTTAAAGCCTACTCACATACTCGCATCAAAGTAGTGTCTTGTAAGAAATTTATTCTCATAGCCTTGAAATTTCTCAAATTGCATTTTGTTATATTCGTCAAAAAAAATATGCAATCACCGATAATACCGATTAATACACAGAATTCTCGTCTCTCACATCCACATTAAACGGCATCTAAAAATAAAGAGGGGTGTTTTTCTTCTCTTCACACTTTTACACTTTCTCAAACATTGGCAAAAATAAGAGAACCCCCGTGAACAGTTAACGTCACAACACCTATCTAATGTGGAAATGCAGTTTGAACTTGTGGAGCCAAGGACCAATGGATTCAAGTAAAATTTGAAATGCATGTGTTACAGGAAATACAAAATAATATCATGTGCAAGAATAAATCCACAGTCTACTAGAAGCACGTATGATATGAAACAAGAAGGAAATTCCTTAGAGAACAATCTCCTAAGCGTGCAGGAATCTGCTTTGAGAAGCTGAGGTTCCCACGAAATTTCTTATATCGACTAAAGCGCAATTTTAATATTGGATAACTGTTGTATCACATTCCCCACATTTTCCCTTTGTCGCAAGTGGGCAGTTACATTCCATCTTGTAGGATATCATACCATAAATATTTTCTCCGATATTCCCTTCTCATGATTCCATATATTCTTTATATTGATATGTCTACACTTTGCGCATTACAGATTTGGCTAATTAGTATATTACATTTTACTTGATCCTTTGATTAATGATATTTCTTATTATTTTATATATTGTAAATGTAGGACAGAATAATGAATAATTGAGTCTCATTATCTCAATAAGATCATTCACTTCCTTTCAGAAATTATCTTATTACCCTGAAATTATCTTATTACCCTTTTACTATATATGAAGCTACACAATTTTTGCTGTGTTTTAATATAATTCTCGAATAGTCTCTATATAATTTTCAAGTCATCTCATAGCTACTTTAAGACTCATATAAATCATTAAATATAAATCTCTCATATTTTGAATTTGCTATTATCTAAATTATTATTATTAGTCGTTGTCATTGTTTTATTGCTGCTGCTGCTGTGCTATGAACATAGGTTTGAAGCTTCTGCTACTAAAGTGCCACTAAACCTATAAGTTAAGCCCTGCATTGCAGCTTCATTGTGTTCCCCGCTTTCAACAACATAAACAGAAAATTTTGAATCGTGTGAGAGCTTCACAAATTATGCACAATTTTCTTCTTGATAACTCTATTGTTATAAAAAGGGATTTTTGCCTTTTAAATTATCAATTGACACTGCTAAGCAATCAATTTGACATTGTTCTTGGAATTTATGAAATATAGTACAGGATATTCAAACTCTCTTTAATGATTACAGTGCAGTCACACCACGGCATTTTGTGAAGCTACTAGGACTGCAGAAAAGTTAACTAAGATGCAGTAACCTCTTTAAATTAGTGAGGAGACTTTCCATTGCCACTACCTGAGTTATTAAATTGCCGTTATGGTTATATCATCAATCCTCAGCATGATTTTAAACTAGCCTTATAAATGATGTTGCAAGCTATTTTTGACTAAACAAATATACTGGCGAAAAGGTCTTGTAAGCAAAAGAGCGAAGGTAGTTATAAACTCTAACATAATACTCCCTATATTTGTAACCATGGCTGCAATGACCAAGGATGGCAGCAGAAACAATTCTTTTTTGTTTCTCCTCCCTCTACTCTCTTGGCTGCATAATGGCTCACATATAGGCTTTCCAGGACAGAAATAAAATATATGTCTAATGTTATAAAACACTGCGATTAAATAGACAATAAAAGAAATGGTAGCCTACATGGATATAATACAAGTAGGCAGGCAAGTGTCTTATGGCACTATAGACCCACCCGCGTAAATGACTATTGTGGCACGTGTGGGTCTGTGGCGTCATAGGCACACTGGCATACCAACTTAAATCACATGACAGCAAGTGTTTCTCAAAACTAAACATTTATATTGATAATGACGTAATAGTTATATCAGGAGATTTGGTTCATGTGTTCCAAACCTGTGCTGCTAATTTTTGGAGCTTGAGACTGTCTGCCTCATCACCATCCTCATCATCATCTCCCATCTCTTTGTCAGACTCAACCTCGTCATCCTCGTCAGATTGAAAACCATCCATGTCATCATCATCTTCACGATCATATTCCTTCTTCGATTCTGCCCAAAAGAAAATCAAACAACACTTGATGAGTGCTATCCACCTTTAAATAGTTGAAGCTACAAATCTACTGAACTTAGCACAGCAAACAAGAGAGTAGAAGGATACGTTCAAAAAAAAAAAAATTTAAAAAAAATGAAGGCTAGGGGAATAGCTACATTGAGGGGATTTGTGTGTTTTGTTTTGTTGTTTTTTTTTGTTTTTTTTTTTTTTGGAGGGGGGGGGGGGGGGTTGGGGTGGGGGAGAAGTAAATCTAAGCTGAATTTTAAAATGAGAAGGAGTAGATGGCGAAATAAGGAGTCAAATCCAAAAGAAGAGGAAAATCAAATTAAAATCACCTGCAACTTGATCCTTGTAAGAAACAAGCAGCTCAAGTGTGGCATTAAAAACACGTCCAAAAGCTTCTCCCGGCAATTGCTCCTCAGGGAGGGAAAGTAATGATGTCAACCCCAAGCAGCACACCTTCTTATCATGTTCTCTACAGTTGCAATAGACAAATATGACTAGGAAAAAGGTGATTGTAATTTGTAAATACTGACAACGCTAAAGTTTATACCTCTTAAAATTTATACGAACACCGCTCTTCTTAACTTGCTGTAGCATCTGAAACCACAGGTTAAAAACTTCTGCTGCAACACCAAGCTTGTGAAGAACTCCAAGTGTTAAAGAAGGATTGTAGTAGAGAGAATTGGCGATCTGTAACATTGTCATGAAAACATAATGACAAGGTGAAATGATAAAAATTACACACAAAAAATATCACACCGGGTATACAAGGAATAAGAACACTTTAAACGATATTCAACTAAACACAAAATTCTAATTAATTTTTGACAGCAAACAATTTTCAGTGTAACCGATTTTATTGTGATGATATATTTTATAAATAAAAATAAGTGGGCGAGTCTTTCTGACTGAATGAAGTTTTGCCGTGAGCTTTATTCTCACATATTGCCTGCATACAAGCATTGGCCGTTTATCAAAATAAATTTTAAATATTATATCATAAATACATTTATGATAATATTACCACAATGCGAAGCATCAATCAATGATATGAATTACAATGTCCAAATAAACAGTATAAATGTAGCATAAATTAGAACATTGCAGCCGAACGACGCCAAAACTAGGAATAATGAATGTGTATAACAGGGTAAATGAATAGTATACATTTGAGAAGGCACGAACAAGAAGATAGAGAGCCAGCCATGATGATAGACAAACACAACAGAACTGACGAGCATAACATAGTTGTCTGTTCGAGTAAAGCTAAAGGATGATTGGTCTACCCTTTATAAGTGTCCTATCAGAGCTGACTGCATGAAAAATCTGAATATAAATCACGGACCAGTAATATGATTGTCAAATATTCCGTCAGGACTCCTAAAAGAGAAGTATAATAAACAAAAGTATCTATCTGCAGACTTACGCCAACATAATCATTTCAAATAAGCTGTTTAGCACTTGATTCAGACCCATGAGGGTCCTCAAATATTTCATATGAGAATCAACGGTTGAAATTATAGTGTAGACCAGTATTTTTGCACATTCGCTGCACCTGTATTGAAATTAATGTTTGATGTGGGTATCTTCATTATCTTAACTAAAAATCTTTAAGATTCTTTCCAAATGTTGTCTATGATGCTAAAATATATCCATGGTCGTCGCACGTTAAAAAAAATTGATGACGTGGATTATCATAGGTTCAAGGATTTTTCTCGTTTTTCAAGGCTTTTTCTCGTTTCTCTGAATGTTTTATTTCAATTAATCGTGAGAGCCACATGTCCCTCTCCTCTTCCAATTATAATAGTAGAGATATACTCTCTCTGCTTCACAATACTAGTCTCTTTTAGCACTTTTTCTGCAATTTTTTTGTCCCTTCGGAATTTCAGCATGTTATACTATAGTCTATATTTAAATTACCAATGCATATTAATTATGGAGTTCCAAATCTAACCCTAAAAGTGCATTAATAGACTGTCATAGTGTTAAATTAGAAATCTTGCGTCGATGACATTTTAGATTTTAAAAAAGTTATACTCTTCTTAATAAGCGAGCAAGAGGAAAAAAAAACAAATATTGTGAATCGGAGGTGGTATATAAATATCATGAAGTCAGGTGCCATTGGTCCATAATAATGTACGAATACCATAACGCCGTAACATCATTTCTGCTCCCCACGAACATAAAGGATAAATGTTCAAATGCTAAAAAAGAAGCGTCTATCTAACTGCAAATCAAAACATAAAACACAGAACAGCCACATACAAGAAAATCTCCCTAACTAAAGATACCAATAGGCAATTATATTTAGACTACTACCACAGTATATAAGCTCAGCTTTAAGATTAAGATGAAGAAAAGAATTGAATATGAATACTGCTTTCGAAGAAGCAAACTCTTTTAATTCTCACCACTTGCATCAAGAGACATTTCAGGTATGACTTCTCCGCTCGACGTAGTCGATCAATTGTGATCCTTAGATATGGCTCAACCCACTGATCCACCTGGCCTCTGCAGTTCTGGAATACGACTTCAATAAGCTTTGGTGCAGGTTCAATGTCATTGTCTTCCATATTTTTGTCAGACATAACCTGCATATTGTTAAAGATCCTTTAATATTATTGGCAATGAAGAATTAAGGATTATTCAGCAGAAATGTTAACCAAATACAGTTCAGAGGGGGGGGGGGGGTTGCCAGACTGCACCTATATAGCAAATCCCTCCCTTTCTACCCACCTAACAAAGACACATATACTCCTACTAACGCGTACACAGAAAGTCATAACATATACCATCACATAATAAAAGTGAAAAGACCTCAGATTCTTATCAGACTATTTGATGAAGTATCAGGTAAGTTAACTCACAGTTGAAAGCATAGTCCATAAGCTTTGCTGGTAGTCAGGATCTTTACATGCAAGGAAATGTGCAGTACCCCTAGATATGTAGTTGTCCAACGGAACAAGTATGTCTGCACGGAAACTGCTTCATAAGATCAAACAGGAATATAAAAGGTAACAGAGAAAACACAAGCAGTTGAAGCATATGTTATATTTCAATCAATATCCATTCTCTAAATGATAATATAAGACAAAAAAGCACCAAAAACTCGAATAAGTTTACCCCGGACAAACCAAAAATAAAGCTTCACTAACTTAATAGACACAGAATGTGAGCTTTAAGGTCAAAATAAGTGACATGTGATGTATAAGAAAAGAAAATGCAAACCATCAGGAATAAGCATGGATGCAACTCATACCAATTTGGGGTTAAGCTAGTCCCAAAAATATTGAGTTAGTTGATATCAGTGATAGAAGTCGAACTAGAATAAATGCTAGAATTGACACAGTAAACAATATTGGCTCTGGGAAATGGTGCTTCAATAGAGAAATTCTTGTCTCTCAGGTGGCCTGTTTGACAACTTGTTTCTAATTTGAAAGAGCAACTCTTGTTCAGATGCAAATTCTCCAGAACTAGAATTGCTTGTCAGCATCTATTCTTTATCCATGAAGAGTGAAACGGGGAGGGGGGGCATAATATGCAAACATGTTACTGGTGAGGTTTAGCATATAAAAGTGACTTTCAAGGATAGTATTATGTTTCTGGTCAATGGCTAAACAGTAAGCTGACTGTTGAAAAGGACAATTTATTTACCCTTGCAGCCTTCATATGCCTAACAGCAGAAAACTCATAAATGAAAGCCCTTTAGTGGCACACAAGCCAACAAAATAGGTTCAACTGTAATGACCAGGCTATCTAGATCCCAGGATTGGTCTATTCTAGCCATTGCAGGATATGGTCCTGAAAGGAAATCAGACAAGTTGGTAGCTTTGTTGTTACAAGCTTTGATATACATGCTGTTCTTAGTTACATATCTATAGGATCCAAAACTAGTTTCACAACCAGGAGAGGCAACTATTAGCTAAAATTCTAATGGATCCAAATGCCAAATGCAATTCTGTCATGTGGGATACATATGAATATGGGAAATCCATTAAGAATCACAAGATCAGAATTCAGAATGTACGGTCATGTTCTAAAACCTAAAATGAAAGGTCGTGTTCTGCTGGCGAAAAAACACAATCAATTTGCCATTAACATTATATTCTGTGTGGATAAATTGAATTTGAAGTACACGATGGAAATCCATTCATACCAAGTTTATGTAATAATAGCACATCAAAACAACATGATAAAAATATTTTTTTTAAAACAAACTAGTTGAAGGTTAAGTAGAAGAGGTAAGTACAGCTATCTAATCAATATCAAACAATTAACATGCATATAAATGTCTTTGCTCTTTTATCCAATTCCAACACAAAATGTACTATATATTATGCAACTTGCAGGTGTTACACATATCAAATTATCATATTCAGATACTTAGGAATACCCTTGTTGTATCAGGACAGTGGCTTTATACTTGAGTTCGCAATAAGACTGGTATTTTAACAGACCAGCTTTCCACAATACAATACAATACAAGAGGAGGTTTTCGCAGGAAACACATCAGATAATCAGGTAATCACCCCCATTATTAATGTCTGAAACTAACAGCAGAAATAAACTGGAACAAAAAACAAACTGTGGAGAATGCGAATCATCTCCAAAACTGTAAGGATGTGGCATAAATCCAAAAGCTCTATAGATTATAGCCTTAAATGGCTCTTGTATTAGAAAATACAACAGACAAGTGATTGCGCATTTCACAAGGCACTTGCCCAGATAAATATTCTTTAGCACTCTACTAACTAGAACTGCATGTGGTGGCAACGAGGGTGCTATAATTTATTCATTTTGGCTTATACCACATTAAAACAGAAACTTTAAACCTTAAAAGGATGAGTTGACAGCGGTTGCAAGTGAAGCTCATAGATACAATCTGCAATCTTAAAACTAGAAAAGAAATAAATGTACACTAGCCTGCATGGACTTACTCTCGAAGAAATCTATGGCCCAATCAGCAAGTGCTTCCATCATCAAAGGCCATAGACTCCACATATCCAAAGAAATTGTGGGAGAATAAAATGTCATGTAGGAGACAATTTCCAAGACCTCCTCAAAAACCTCTGCACAATGTCAGGTGGAAAAATAAACTAAATGATCCATCTTGATTCAAAGTTAGATGTATCGCATATAATAGAGCTCTCGTGCCAATATAATGTGAAATCATACATAGCGGGTCAAAATATACTAGATAAATAGACAAACTCTAAGCAAAAGTAAACACACAACATGGTTACAAGAGAAAATTAAGTCATTGAAAAGCTTGTTATTGTGGTGGTGGTTGATAAAATGAGTTAATGAGCATGGCTGATATTTGACTGGGTGGCCTAAGCTCTAGTAATCAAGCTATAACAAGTTAAAGGTTTCAAAAAACAAAATCAAGAAAATATACCAACAAAGAATTACATTAAGAGAGTTAATTTAAATAAGCATCACTACCAGCCAATTTTTTGTGGCCCTAAGTTCGATTATCTAACAAATGACATGTTAGACTTGTTTTATTGAAACAAAAATAAAGAAATTATGACATGAAACTCAACCCTGGTTTAACAATCATGCAAGGGAAGCTAAGTATCACAAGACACACGGACAAGGATTAAACAGAAGAGATATAATTATAGGGACCAAAATAAATATGGAAAAGAAGCAATTTTAGACTGTTGTGGAAGGCAATCATAGTAAAGAATAATGGTTATAGATGACATCATATCATATAATGTAATATACACCAAATGACCAAAAGCACCGCTTTGGTTAAAAGTGAAAGCAATGCATGGAAAGCATGCATCCAGTATGATGTGAAAGCTATGCATGAGGATCACGCATCTAGTACAAAGTGAGCAATGCACGACAATCATGACAAATTGCTCCTACGTGCACTTAGGAGAAATGTAGAAAATTAAATTTAAGAAGCTATACCCTGGCCATCAGTTGTCAACATCCTCCGCATGATTGGTAAAAGAGTTGGCTCGATTTGAACAAAAAGATGAGGAAGCCTGCTAACAGATTCTAGAATTGTGCTAATCGCACGCAAACAGCCGACTGCGGCTAAAGCACCTGGATCGTCGGCATCGTCATTTGCTTCTGATGTATCCAAGCACCTCCAAAATGCAGCAGCCTTAGAAAGAAAGTGAAAAGCATGATATTAGCAAAGAGTAGAAGGTACTGTAAGAACAACATTTGTATGAGCAAAATCCACAATACCAGATTTTGACATAATCCAAAAGCATATGGCGACATCTCTTCACCGAATTTGTCCACGATTGTCTCAAGGGTGAAAACAAGGTCCTCATTCTCAACCTCATTCATAAGTTTAAAGAACTCTGCAGACAACGCATTAGGAATCTAGAAAGGATGGAATATGAGTATTAAAACAAATGATAAACTTACCATCAAGTAATTGAGGGATGATTGGACGAATCTCATTTAGATCTGCAAATCAATTAACACAGTATTAATTTATATAAGCATCAGGAAATTGTTCTGATAATAACATTGGCCATGCAAAAGAAATGGATTATGTACCTTTACATGCTTCAACAAAAGATCGCAAGGCAAAGACAGAATCAACACGTACAGGAAGATCGGGATCTCGCATACCAGCAACAACACAATGTAATGCTCTCCGGAAATTATTTTGGTCAGAGAAGTTGATAAATGCATATTGTCCGGCAACCCATGCTGCCTGTATATCATGATCAAGATGTGTTAATGAGCAGTTAAAGGCCAACAGAAAACAAAGGATTAAGATCATATAATATCTGAAAGGCAGTGACCTTTGCTCTAAGGTGACCAACATGGCTTGTAAATTCAGGGAAAACATGTTGCACTAACATGCGCTCAAGCTCCGATTTATAAGGTTCAGCTTGCTTTAATTTGTCACACAATGTTCCAATAGCAAGAAGAGCACCATCTTTCTGACGATATGGTTTGTACTCGGTGGGTGCCTCATCATATCTTGTGACAATAAATGGTTTTTGTAAGCAGAAAAGCTTTCTATACAATAACTGATGGCGATATTAGTTAGGTTTCTCAGTTATGCATACCTCCTAAAAATACCAACAATGAATCCAACAAACTTCTGGAGGTTTCCCTTGCCGCGTTTTCTCACCAACTCGCTTACAAAGTCCATTGCTGCAGTCCGAGGACTGTATAAATCTTCAATTATATCTGCACTCAAATATGCAAAGCAAGAGTTTTATCCAAATATTGTTAAGGTTTCTTAACATGCAGTATCTTATACAAATTACAACTATCTTCTGAAGCCTCACCATAGCCCTTTCTGACATATTCATGAGGATCTTCATCCCATAACTTCTGGTCATTGTCGTTGAAGCACATAAGTGGGAAAATTATTTCAAAAAGAATGGTGTCGAGTTGTGGCTGCAGTAAATTATACATAGCATTCCTTGAAATACTGCAAAGTACAAAAGAGCACACACTAAATCAGACAAAGGATGAGATAAACTTAAACCTTAATTAACCAACAAAAGATGGTTATGTTCCTTTGATTATAAAGAGAGGCATCAGTGTCATGCGCCGAAAAAGAGGCTGCGGATTTTATTTAGCACATTCGCAGAAACATAGCAAATTTAAATGGATATCAACAAACAAAAGGTAAGGATTCGAATCAAGCTCACTGGCATTGAGCAAACAGCTCAACTGCTGCACCTCCATAGCATAAAATAAACAAAATAAAAACTAAAAGAAAAGGCTTCAAATCTGAAAAAGACATAAGCTGCCCGCAAGGAAAGCCTATTTAATTTAATCCAACATGCATACCATACAATTCACTACATAGAAGGTTACATGAGAGTCGTGAGACAGCGTATTGATCAAGGGAAGACCAAACTGATAGCTTTGAGATTCTGGAGTGGTGGAAGGTTGACGCAGGCAGTTATTCTATTCTAGCATTTGTGCATGTGATAATTTGGGAATTTCTATGCCAATAATTACATCAAAACCAATTGTGTCTCATTATGTTGAAGGTTTCAAGAATATAATGATTTTACCCTTTTTCATTACTAAGGTTGTCATCAGGTTTGTTCTTTGAAGTCTTTAATAGTCGATGTGAATTTTATCTAGCTCAAATAGGTGACTATTTTTCAAGCTAAGAAGCTTTAGTCTTGCTGGTTGCTACTAATCTTTCTCCTTTGATTATTGATATCTATAATGAATTACTACTGTGTTGAAACTAGCTATTTGAAAACTTTAATATAGATTTAAGGGATAATATATTAATTATGGTGTACTATATATATCATACTTCAACATAAAAAATTTCGTCCAAAAAAAATACTTAAACATAAAAAAATTAATGATAGCACATGTATACATGCATGCGTGCATGATACATGACATAGATACATGCATGCATGCATATTTTATAACATAAACTACAAAGCTACAACAGCTATTGTTTTGAATTGGGGAATACAGCCGGTTAAAAATCCTATTTCCTGATCGAAGGTTTGATTGGCATTAACACATAATGAATTAAATTTTTATTTTTAAAGATCTAAAATAACAACAGTGAGAAAATATGTTGGATATAAAAAATTTAGCATAAGGCACAAAAATTAACAACAATACATAACATAGACTATACTTTAGTATAGCAACCGATAATCAAATGATGCAATATGGATTATAAAAATTAATACGTATACCATAAAGATTACCAAACATCACACCAACTGATAATGATGAACAGAAAAAAGTAATTATTGCTTTTGCAACAACTGTACATAAATACGATAACATTATACATAATACAATCGCACTTTGCATAGAGAAGGAATCCGGATCCAAATAAAACATTTATTATTGCATTTGAGTTCACACTTTACATAAATACAATCTAAACCCGATAGGTTACAGCCTTTGTTATGTTTATAATATACATTAGTGTTCCTTCTCTATCAGAATTCATAGATGCATAGAGAGCATGAACAAATCCGCTTCTTTAATATATCCCACATGTAATATATTATAATAATAAAAACTTTAAATTATTTCCCGTTCAATGTTGCTTATATCATATATCATGTTGTCTGTCATCATATATCATTTTGTCCCCCCCCCCCTCTCTATGATTCACATGTGTCTCGGATTTTCTTTTTTTCCTTAGATACATCTGTGTGTTACTTTCTCAGTTTCTCTTTGGTTCTCATATATGTTGACTTTGTTAATACAACTATATTTTAACAGACAAAAGTAGGTATCAGATGACATATGATAGATTTCCTCTTCAAGATTGATCAAAAAGTAAACTCTTCACAATTTTTTTAATGATCAGCAGTCTATCTTGACCATCATGGTCTAAAGCATATGTACACCAATTTCCAGATGATTTTGATACTCTTTCACTATTGATTTGGTTATGAAAAAGTATTGAGAACTGAGAAGATACAAGTCTAATTTGCCAGCAAAGAGACAGGAAATGTAAAGATCTGAGTGTATTGTGTTTCAAGACAATTCAATAAAAGAAAATGATGGAGAATGAAATCCATATGAGGGATGCCTCCTATGGCAGTAAAACATTCGTTCCCACCATATTTTTGATGATCGAAGCTGTCCATCTTGTCTTGACTTTCATCCTCTAAAACATGGAAACACCAAATTTCATTTGATTTTAAGTTTTTAATGCTTCTTACTTAATAATCTAGTTGATGCAAAATTAATGGTTTCCTGATAATAGAACATTTTCCATCTCTAAATCCATGGGTCATAACTATTAAAATTACATGAAATTTGGTGTTTCTATGTTTGAAGATAAAGATGGAAGGCTCTGACCTTCAAGTGTGTGGTTGACTTGTTTGATGCCATAAGAGAAATTCCCTCATAGGGCCTTTGTCTTGCATTATTCTATAAGGGGGGCTAGTCAATCGAAACAGGTTAAAACTAGAACTTATTGGGATGATTAAAAAAAAGGTTAGTGCTAGTCAATTGAAAATTTTAAATTGAAACTAGAACTTCAAAGTTTGGTTTCATCATAAGCATAACTGGATGGTTCCCTCATCAAATTCAATTGAATTGAAATAAAGCCCAATGTAATCAAAAAATGCAGTAATTTTAGAGGGAAAATTACACCTAATATAATCATGAAATCAAAAGAAAAACAAAGATTTGATTATGTATTATAGCATAAGAGATTTTATTTGACATAATAAAACCTGTAAAACTTCAATGTTGCAAACCATTTAGAAACAATTAATTATTTTTCATTTAATTAATTCAATTCTTTATTCTTATATATTTTTAAAATTCAATTAATATCATTGTTTTTATTTGGTATAAGAATGACTTTGTTTATATGTATTAGCGTTGTTAATAAACTATTATTTGTAATATTTAATTGAACATAGATGTTTATTTTGGAATCGACTAATAATTTATAAATAAGTAGAAATTCTAGTACAGTTTCAGTTTCCACATCTAGTTTAGTTCTAGTAGTCCCAAAATCCTATGAAAACGGTCCAGTTCCACATAAGTTGTATAAGAGTGTTCATTTCTAATCTTTTATCTAAAAGTTTTAATTGACTAACAGGCCCTTGATGAAAATACAAATGATAAAGGAACTTATGATGGAATATTACTTTGTCAATCGTGAAGAATTTTGGATTCCTTGCAGCCTGGTGACAGTACTTAAAAAAATGCCAGGACCTTACAATATACTAATAATCTAAACTAGCAATGGAAATCCATACTAGTAAAACAAATTAGTAATAGGCAGCCAGCTTAGACACTGAGAAATAATACATTCCAAACTTGTAAGAGAAATCTATGTACAATTATAAGAAGTTGGTAGATTTTACTTTTGAACTAATATAGAGGTTGTTGATAGACAAACCTGCTGCTTAGATATTGAAGAATAAGGTTTATAACTCTATCAGGTAAGTATTCGCCTGCACGGATCAAATTAAGCAAGCGTAGATGGCATTCCAAAAATTTTCCAGCATAGGACTTCTGGAACATTTGAGCAAAGGCTTTACTCTCTGCTTTCTGAAGCTTCAGATCTCCAAACCTACAAATAATTATGATATAAGCCAATTTAACAGGAAGGTAGCATAAGAAATTAAGTTGCACTGTATCCAATGAATATTCACCGTGTGTATAGACGGTTCAAGATGTGAATCGTCCATTTCTTCACTTTCCACCAACCCCATGATTTTCTTAGCTCAGGATCTGCTGGTTGACCATCTAAAGGGACTGGCCTCTCCAATATATTTAAAAAGAGAACCATCCATGCGTTGAATACATTGAGGTCAAACAGATGCTTTGGAATCTCCAACTGGAACACAGTTAAAAACAAACAAAATGTTTTTAGCTCAAGAAGAACAAAATAAAAGCGTTATGAACAGCCATGTCATAGACACATACATATATTGATGACCAGAATATTTTACATATCAGTTTGATCGGGTCTGCAACTTCACTCGAAGGGTTGACAATTTGGACCAGCTTGTTAAATATATTTAGCAAATGAGGAAACGTCTCATCCACAATGAGATAAACTGGTGTTCTCTCTTCATCTGACTTGAACCTTGTAATAAAATGAAGACCAGTGAGATTAGCCTAGCACAAGCGATGGAAATACAGAAAAATAACATTGGCATGGTTCCCATGGAGATTTCAAGCATGACGTTATGGTCACCAGGACCAAAAATCAATCCATCCAACGATTTTAACCGACAAGGAAAAAGCACACAAACTTACATCATGATTTCAACTTTAGATTATAGAAATGAAACGAGAACACTAAATCTTAAGAAAATTAACAAGGCTGTGAGACTAAAAATGAAAATTAAATATAATCTAGAGTTATATTGCATTATAAGATTAAAATCATAGGTAATAGGACAGAAGGGGCAAAAAAGTAACTGTATCATCCAATTCAAACTTATTTTTCTTCCATTAGATAACTTTGTACAAGTCCGTTCATATCGATATCAGTCTAGCAGGAAAGATCAAGACTGTTACTGGTGAAAATATTAAAATAATTCATAATTTATGATGATATGGTAATGTTTAACATTTAAGGCTCGGTTTCTGTCTGCCGAAATTAGAATTGGATATAGTAGTTTTTGCCAGCTTCAAAAGCTGGTTTAACAATTTAACTTGAAGTTTTCCTTCTTTTTTTTCTTTTTGTAATTTGCGTTAATGCACATGGTGAATTTAGGTGCTAATTTTAACCATTTAACAAATGGATTTAAAATTAATTCATAATATGAGGGATAATTATGTCTGTGCATCCAGGTTTTCTTCTTTGCTTTATTAAGTTTGATTGTTTTAACTTTTTCTTCAAGAACCAACTATTTTTAACACTTCTGGAGTCATTCAAGAGGTTTTCTTCTTTGGGGTACTTTAAGATCGACCTGAGATCACCAAATAGCTGAATTTTTACCCCTTGTGTGCTACTACATTACATACACTTACTGAGTTATATATATAACATATGTATGACAGGATTGGTGCAATCAAACAATACAAATAAATGTCTGAGATTGATTACAGAAGGTGTGTTAGTTTGAGTATTGTGGTATGCGTATGGACATTAATGATATAGCAGTATAAGAGAGGAAGTAGAGAAATTCAGCTTGTAGAACAAAAGAGCTTTACTTACTCGTATTTCCTCGAAAGAATCCTTAACACATATAAAGCGCCAAACACTTGTTGATCTTGCAATTGTAAGTTGCACTTAATCCAGTGAAGAAGGCTAGGCCACTGTTCAGGATAATCGGCATGGATTAATGTTTTAACGCATTCCCCAAGCTGCACTCTGCATGAAAGATAACACGCATTCATGACCCAGAAGATGCTAGGCAAGAATATGAACCAGACAGTAAAAGGCTATCGTCACACAACAGATTCTCATGTATGTAAGAATGCCAAAGGTTTCGCTTGTATAGTAAAGACACTAAAATAGGTTCTAGGGCTTTGAAATATTGTGCATGTGTCCTGAACCATTTCGAAACAGTCCAGTTCCACCAAAACTGTCCTTGGCTAGTTTTGCCTAATGACATATGCACGATATGTCATCTAATTCTTTTTTTCATTTTATGTCATCTTGTTCTTAAATTCATGAAAAATGTAAGATCTATAAAGGTTTATATTAGGAGGCTGTATGCATATAATATTTAAAACCTATATAATTTTTATTGGACCTGGCCCGTAAACCTAACCCACACAAACATCACACACACGCACCCAGGGATCCACGGATTTACGCCAAACGCGTTAAATTGTGAGCACTTCCCCTCATGGGATTCGATCCCCACACACTCCGAGGGAGGGGAAGTGCTATGACCAACCGAGCTATGCACGTGGTCTATAAAACCTATAATTGATAACAAGAATATATGTATATGGCAACATCAATCCATTGCACCTTTAATGCACCTAAGAGAGTATCCCCTTGAAATTTGGCATATTAGCATTCTCTTGCTCATATATAAACTGCTAACCCTTGTTGGACTAAAATTAATATCCCAGAGTCCCAGATGCCACCCTTCCTCATGCTTTGGCTTTATATCGGTTGAGGCATGTCGTCGCAGCAGTTGAAGCTCACAAGCATAATAGATGAAGCCTACCTCGAAACCTATCCCGTCCCCATCCTCTAACCCCAAACCAAACATAGCATCACGGCCACGTACAGTCATGTTCCTCTCTGACTTTCTCTACATTTTCCTTTTCTTTCCAAAAATAAAAACAAGTTGTCGACTAAATTTAACTTGGTTTCGACTGATCTCATGAGGTTTAAGTCAATAACAGACCAAAACTAGCTGAAATTGACAGCATCTAGCTGAAAATTTTCATATGCGCAATTCAAACAAATATCAAGCTAGCACACTCATCCCTTGCGCTCATCCCTTGCTCACGGCGATTTGATTCCGAGATTAAGGCCATGTTTTCGAAGAGGGAGGAAAAACCCAAATCAAAACGGTATCATTGAGATCGGTCCAAAAAAAATCTTGATTAAGTAAAAAAAAACATGGCAAATGATCAAGGGATATGCATGTGTACGCTAAAATAGAGATCAGCACAGGTAGATCAAAAGAAAATTTGCATATCAAAATGTGTACCTTAATAGAGGTGGAACTTGAGTAATAAACCCAAGAATATTCTCTCGAATCATGGCCTTATCACTTTCTGAAATCTTTTGAGGCTCGCCTAGAAAAACAAACACAGTAAATATTCAAAAACCATGCCAAATCAAATATCCATACATTACCTAGCCATGTTGAACATTACCAGGCTCATCAGGTGACCAATGCTTTGCCACAAAATTCTTGAAATGGATACTAGCAACTTGTCGTACAGCCAAGTCACAATTTCCATCTACAATAATCTGTAACAGCCTCACCAAGTGCTGTGGTGCATACCGGAACTGAAAATAAGAAACATCCGTGCTGAATATATGCAATCGTATGCTTGTAATTGATATAAACCGTTACTTCTATGCATTTAGTTTGTTGCTTTAATGAGCAATCCTCTTACTCCCTGTGTGAGTATTGTGAAGCTTTTTTGATGTGCTATTTGATTCATTTATGACAGGCAGATTGTATAAATCGGTATCATCAAAATATTGTAAAATGGATGGAACTTTCTTAAGAAATAAATAGCGCAATCGATGAAACATACAAGGATGGAGAATGAGATGCAAGACCATGACACAAGTAGCAAAGCCACAACATAACAGAACTTCAATTGATTTTTGAAACAGCTCCAGCTAATTCAAATAGACTAAGTGTCCACACAAATAGCAAACCTAAAATTGTCGTTAAAACTGGTGAGAAACCATATATAGATCTTGCAAGATATTTTAAAACTACCAATCACCACTCCAGTTTCAGGTTCTTAAAGTCCACTAATTTCTTTGCACATGTCAATTTCCTTGCACTAATGACTATAATAGATTCAGTAAAAGGAATAGCACACCAATACCAATTAAACTTGCAGGCTTAGATTCCAAATGAATTCAAACAAACAAAATATCAATTAGGGAAAGCAAAATTGAACTCATCGCAGAACCGTTGTCAATCACAAGTCAACTCAACATGACTAAAACAGTGACATGCATCGGTATAGGAAACATAAACCCTATCGATATTATCGAAAGCATGTATCAAACCCTAAGATCTGCGCTCTTCAATCAAACGACGACGACTTCAAATGGGCGTCGTCACAACTCAAAAGATCAAAATTACTCAATTACAAAGCCAAAGCAAATCGCTACAAGAGATCGATCGATCGAATTAAGAAGGCGGCATCGATGAGAAAAGGACCTGATTGAGGCTCTCCTCGGCGGCCTTGCGCTCGTTGGGGTTGGGGCTGAGCGCCGCCTGAAGGATCACGGCGAGGTTGGGGAGATCCATTGCTCCGATCGAGGAAACGAAAACCCTGGATTCGTGCAGAGATTCGATTCGCTAGGGTTTTCGTTTTCTGAGGATTTCGTGTGTGCGCTTTTTGTTTTGGTTTGCGAGCGAGAGAGAGAAAGGAGAAGAAGTAGAGAGAGAGGGCGAGTATTTAAATCTAGGGTTTATTAAGTTTTGACAGCTGACGGCTGGTGCGAGTCCAGGCTTGGTTCTCTCTCCCTCTGCGAACTGGTTGGATCGAATGGATTGGGCGCACGTGGGCGGTCACGTGCTGTGGAGGTGGAGATTTTTGTGTTCGTGTTTTAACAGGACAATGCATGAAAAGGTGGACTGTTGGATTCTCGAATAGTGCAATTGAAAAAAATATGGATTAGCGAATTTTGTATTTGGTTGGTATTGAATTCCTACGTTAGATTTGTAGATCTTTATAATCCTTACTTGGTTGGAAAAAAATATGCAGAATTTGGATTTGAGAATTAAAAAGAGGGGGATATTTTAATAACTAAAGTATGGAGTCCCTCACATGAACAGTGAAAATCCAGCAAAATTAGAACAAAAAAATAGGATTCATGAAATTTTTTTGTGTGGGCCCCAGACAAAAAACAAAAGAATCCAAAGAAATGTAATCCTCCAAGGGCCTTTTGGGTTGGAGGATTCCAATAATTGGATTATGGAATCCAAAATATTGAGAGGATTCTATAATTTTGTGTTTGGATTTGTAGGATTTCTTTGTTTTTTATGGAGGGCCCACCATAAAATAAGAATTCTACAATTCTAAAAAATTTGAAGAATTTGCAAGGATTTGGCACTATTCATGCACTTTTAGATGGTACCCTGATACTTTATTTATTTAATAATTCTATCTCTAAAACCCTCAAATCCAAATCCTACATTTTTCACCAACCAAACAAACATTATAAGGATCCACAAATCCAAAAGAATCCAATACCAACAAAATAACAAATTACCAAATCCAGAAATTTTCAACCGTACTGTTTTGAAATCCAAATTCATAATCTTGCAACCATACAGCCCCAACCAAACAAGAATTATCTAATTCTCACTCTTTTTTGGATTCAAGAATCCAAACAGTGCAAAATACTCACAAATGTTTGATGCATGGATATTTTTTGATGTTTTTGTATGGATTTTTGGTATCCAAATTAGTTTGGATTTGGTATGGTACACGTATTGTTATGGAAAGCAATTCATTTTAAACATTAATTAATTTTTCGCTTGGTTTAAATAAATACCGTAGTGTTTTCAATTTTCTCGGTTTAATACAGTATGTCTATATGAAATGAATGCTGCTAGTAAAATCGTGAAGGTTAGTATTAAATGGTTTTATAGTATATTGATACCAAGATAAAATTATGGCATGTTACTTGTAGGCTAGAATTGATAGTGCCAGGAATGGATATGTGAATTTTCATGTACTAAAGAGAGCAAAGCCCCTTAATGAATCATATAAATATCATGTAAATATTATCAAATAATTTTAAAAGGTTTTTGCAGAAAAAAAAATTCAACCCTTTCGAAAATCAAACTTACGGGCTCTCACACTGAAGAAGAAACTCATGCCAACTGTACAGCCCGGTTTGTAATAATTTTGAAAATATGGTAGAATATTTTAAAATTAATTTAGTTGCAGATATGGAGGAATTTTTTTCGCTTTTAAAAGAAAAGGCAAGGTAACATCCTCCCCGACTGGAGTGTATTAGAAAAATTAATGGAAAAAGTATGGATGTTGAACTCAAGAGCCTTTGTCGGTAAACAAGCACCCTGCCAAAAACGTGTGAGCACTTCTCTTTGCATTATAATAGTAGAGATACGCATATATTAGTATGCACACGCGCATTGCACATGCAAAAATATGTTAGGAAAATACTTTTGTTACCCAGTTTCAAAAGTCTACTCATATGTATCAAAGATATTAAAATCATGAGTCCTTTGTTTGTGCACAAGTATCTAGATGTTGTGAATGGCGCAATTTTACCGCGTTAGATCTTAAAGCTGGAACCATAGGAATCATGTAGGGCCGACTCTCCAAGTTAGTGAAATTGACTGGTTATAATTGGTCTGAATCCTCTGTACTACTCCGTTTTATGCCGGTATGAGGCCACGTGGTGTGCTTTCCCACTGTGAAGCTGTGTTGGAGTCCAAATTTCGTGCTCATCCAATGCAAAGGCAAACCGGGTAGGGTTAGGGTTAGAAGTATAGATTTTTTTTCTTAAGCAATGAAAACCATTCATTTCAGATGTAATCAATTTTAGATTTTAGTTTGAAGATCCCTTCCTCTTGGTATTAACACAGCAGAGGATATTTGGTTCGATAAAGTTTCAAATCATTTGGTGTTTTTTACCATGCTTAACAATGCTTGGAAGTGTGTTTTATAATTTAAGATCTCTTGGGTACCTCTTGGGTAACAGGAACGTCAACCAAAGGATATGATGACCAAAGTGAAATGAATCTGTATCTATATGGATCATTTTAGCATCTTTGGTTTTATTTGAAAATATTTTTTCGCTGCAAATGTGCAATCATAAAACCTTGCATTTTGTATACAAAGAAGTACCATCAATACTACTTTAAAAAACATCATGTATTCAGATTGTCCTGCCATTTGAACTTGTTGGAACCCTAATCATGCATATTGGGATCTCTTCTTTTAGTTTGATACATGACATAAGGTTATGACCGATTCGCTTGCTAGGTCGGAAAGAATTCGAAGGACACCAGCTAATTATTTAAGCTTACAACGAGCTCCCGTCCTTATTCATAATCACCTCAACCGGAAAATTGACATTAATAAGAGATCGTGAGGATTGGACTGGTTCGACATTTGGTTTTAAACTCTATATATTCTTTTTATGAAGCTCTGCTTAATAGCCGACACACTGAATAAGTTGACAATGTTTCTTTTAAAACAATTTAATCCAAATAAAAGTGTGAATCAACACACGGATACACTAAAGCTAGACAGCGGAAGACAAAATTGAACTAGATTTTATCTTCTTCAGCGCGACCCATTGGCATTTCTACCTCTTTAATCCGGGATGCAAAAATTAACCAATGTTCCTCGTTTGGGTTTCACTTCCATTTAGTCCCTCATGTGGCTCAGTTGTGGGATTCATCCGGGCTGCAAAAATTAATTTACGTCCCTCGGTTGGCTCTCACTTCGATTTAGCCTCTTGTATGGTTTGGATCAAGATTTTCTAGAGGATAAAGGGATTAATTCGACTACCTAATAAGTATATAGGTAAACTAGAGTAAATATAGAGCTTTGAATAAAAACTAGGCGGATTTCAACACCATTGAATGACATGACATTCATGAAAATAGCCTTAAACGGGTGAATAAGATTTTATGGCAAACTCAGAGTAATTTTGCGAATATAGAAATTATGCAGCAGAATGAAAAAATATTAAACCATCATAATCACAGAAATAGTCACAGAAATGCAGAAAAACAAATTGACACAGAGGATTATTATCGAGATTCACTAACCCAATGTTTAATCCCCGCATGAGAACTCCTGCTCAGGATTCAACACACTATCCAGTGACTCCTTTTGGGTGGAAAAACCCAGATTTTTTACCCAGGCTCAGATCCAAACTTTTACACTTACAGGTGGTGAACGCCTAGACCTTTTCCGATAATCAAGTCCAAACCTTTATAATTGTGAAGAACTTAAATCTCTCTTCACTAGATTATTACAATTTCAAGATTATTACAATCTCAATATACACCAACTTTGACAATCCTAACGATCTCAAAAAAGAATAATCAAAACTTAAATTAAAAAAGATGATGAATTGCACTTTAGAGAGTTAAAAATTTAAAATCAAAATCGAAGAATTTTCCAAAAGATTAACACAAGTTTAAAATCGGTACCATCTTCGACAAATTAACAATCTTTTTTTTTCTAAAGAAATAGAAAAGTCTAAAGGCTTAGAAAGACTGTTGCTCTCAAAAATTAGCAAATGCTTGAGTGTATTGAGAGAAAGAGTTTTTTCACAAATTCTAGAGAATCAGAATATTAAAGTTTTAGTCATGCCACGCTTCCCAAAAGTACGGAAACAGTGATATGCCAAGGTCCGCAACTTAACTGTGTCGAGAGTGGTCTTTTCTCGATACAGTTATGTTAAGCACATAAATCATGCAGGTAATGCACCAAAACTGATAATAAAAGTAGAAGTATTTATTTCCATTAACTAAAATTATTATATCCCAAAGTACTGAAAGCAAACTAAATAGTTTGATTATATTGATTAAAAGAAAGCAAGCTCTAAACAGGTGGGGAATAGAAAAGCTATCCTAATACTGCTGTGTCAACTCCAAGTAGTCTTCTTTAATGGACTCCATTCCATCATCTCATTCTTCATTAATCCCGTCCTCATCTAACGGACGTTCTAAGGATCGAGAAAGGAAGAGGAAGTCCGTCAGCGAGTTACACCCGGGTAGGATTTTCTCAACAGAGATGGTAAAAAGAATAAGTGTGTGAAATATATGATGTTATATGTATGCAGAGGTATGATGGATGTATTGTAGGTATTTGGTAAATTAAGGTATACTGCGTGCGGCAACTATAGGTAATATATTCATTTAGTTTGTTAGACAAGGGTAGCGGGTTCTCGAGATTATTCCATTCTAACCACGGAACACAGTTGGGAAAGGTGAAATGTGTTGTTCCACTTTCTTGGATCTGATCGAGTAATAGGGGAATCCGAGTCCGTATAATACCTTGTCAAATCAAACTACCCATCCCCGTTTTATTTAGTATAAAGGTTTTGCGAATTAGAGTTAGTGCGTATATCATTTAAGTATGGAATGTCATTTGTCGATGTTGGAACTGTTCAATTCATTTGTAGTAATCGTCCATGTTAGGACTGTTCAATTTATTTATAGTAGTCGTCCATGTTGGGACTGTTCACCCTGCCTGCAAGGATCTTCATTTATAATAGTATTCCATACATAGGTTCGCGCAATCTAACCCTAACCGTATCGTAGGTCATGTCATGTGATATATCAAAAGTTGGATTTAAGTAGATGATATCTCGGTCGATATGGACTTCCACAGTCGTGGGTTATATTTCGTTCTATTATAGTTGTAAGGTAAACACGGTATTTGTCACGCTCCGCTTCCCGAAAATATGGAATGCGAGGGATGACTAGACCAGCCATGCTCCTACGGTCAGGGAATAATCCCGCCGTAGTCACACTTCGGTTTCTAGCATTACATGGTAGTCAGTAAACAGTACTAGAGTAAAGGAAAATTACAGTTCACAACTTTATTACATTGCAATAAAAGAGTTCGAAATACATTATTTTGCAGAATAAAAACTAACCAATGAAATACAAAGTGCTGAAAGCAAAAGAAATGGCGCTGATGATGCAGTCTAGATCTCCGCGATCTCGAATGGCAGGTCTGCTCCTGGGCTGGGTCCACTTCGTCCTCTGATCATGCACACTCAGGTCTTCAGGGCGACACGTATAGCAATAATTATACAAAGGGTGTGCAATGTCATTAAACATGAGAAATGCAACAGAAAGCAGAACATGAGTATAATAAATATCAACTGAATATGAATAACGCGATATAGGTATCATGTCAGTAAACTAGGCTGTGTGTATGTTACTACTTATCGGTCACTAAGTCAATGAAATCAAATGGTAGAAAGGATGCTTGTGTTTAACAAGGGTCTCGTGCATGCCCGAGACTACGGTCCGCTGTGCCCGGGACATAACCCTGACAGCCGTACCGCTAGGCCCACGACCTAATGTATGTATGTATATATCACTAATAGCGAATGATCATCCTCTAAATCATTGTACCTCGCTAAATACGAGTTCAATTCCACCTTGATTTCCCCATTCCCCAGGTTATAGTATGCAATCAGTTATTAGATAGGTTGTGAACAAATACGTATCGCTGTCACTTTCAATCACTTTTCCACTTATCAATATCACCGTCGTATTTGCCACAACCCAATCACTAACACTAATTTATCGACAATGCAAAACAGTCGCTAGGTCTCAATGTGAATTATCACTATGCATCAGGTATAAAGCAAATACGAAAATAGGTAGAAATGCACTGAACAGATTTTCACTATTTTGTGACGACCAATACCATATAACTTGTAAAATTTACGATAAATCACATGCACAGAATCGACCAAAATAATATAAAAGGCGTATGAAACAAACTTGATCTAAAATTAATTTCATGTCAAACGGAATTCCGATTAGGGAAATATCATCATTTTAAGGTAGCGATCGATTGCTGGAATTCCAGTTTCAGAACTGAAAACCCAACTTCACATGCATATTACCAGTGATTATGTTCAGATTCAGGTGTTGCCCCAGTTTAATAAAATCTAGTTCTATCTGTTAAGTTTTCAACGCATCAAACGGATTATCAATAGCATTTCTGTATTAGAAGTTATGTCCTTTTTAGTGTAGCTTTGTAAGAGAGGTCACTGCAGAAACTGCAAAACACATCAGTACGCTAAAATGCAAATTAAATATCAAACGACGGTGAAACGGCAAGGGACTAGATTCAGGTGTTAGATAATTAAATTATCTATGTATTCATTTGGGGCTCTGTGCATTTTCAGTCTAAAGCGGGTGTACACAGGTGTTCAAAGTCTGGTATCCAAATCGAAACGCTGTCCCGAACTGCAGTTCAGTGCCGCGTTCGCAATCACGCATCGTTGCAGCGATCTAAAATTGTCAAGAAACAAACCATGGTTGGTTATAGATTATCGAGTCGGATTAGATATGAGCCGTAGAACATCACGTTCCAATCTGTACTGAATCTCGATGATTTTAATAAGGTAACATGCGCGATAAAATTTAAGATTGACGCAACTAGGCGGAGGTATCATTCATAGTGATGAAGTCAATATTTTTCACTCGAATTTTTACGAGTTGTCTGTTTTCAAGAAAGGGATTCATGGCTCATAAATTCCGCCATTTTAAATAGAGCTTTCATTTAGGGTGTCGTATCAAATACATAGGTTATGTATAGGCATCAAATGAAATATCCGTTCTCATTAACCGATCCAACTAAGGTTATTCAATTTGAATGCTATAACGGTATTGATAAGGGATGGTAACTCTCAATATAATCGAGCGACGTGGTTTGCTACAAAACTAATTGATATTTAAACATCGATATCGCTATACACATAAACATTTGCACCATAGTATGTAACATTGTTATTTTAATTAACTAATACGATTATTAGCATGAGTAAGCAAGGGAAAATGGTTCCACTCGCCTAGCGATAGACGACAACACGATAGTGGACGACGACGAACGACACGACACAGGCACGATCACGGCACGATACACGCGCGACTCGGCTGGATCGGGGGCGTACTTCGGGCTCAGCACTGGCGTGGAGGCGGCCAAGGCAATGGGTTCCTAGTGACTCCGGTGAGGCGCTCGGGTGTGGCGTTTGCCGGGAGCTAGGCTTGCTGGCGACGGAGTAATGTGCAGGGGTCGGGTTTTAGTCGCAGTGGAGGAGTTAGGGAGCTCCGACAATGGAGGAGCTGCCGGGGTTGTGCTCGGGTGACGGAGGAGGAGCTGGGATGGCTTCGACGATCGTGGAGCAGAGGCGATCGGGCTTGGGTGCGAGAAAGATTGGCACACAGAGGGTAGAGCTGGAGTTGGGTCTTGCGGGTGTTGGTCGACGGGGGACACACTCGGTGGGAAGTCGGCGGTGGAAGAGAGGAGGAGATAGGCTGAGGCAGTCGAAGGTGAGGAAAAGGATTCAGAAAGTGAGGCTGGAGATGGGTTCGTGATGGCCGTCGATGCTGAGCAGATCGAGCTCATCGTCGATGGGTGAGTAGGCGGGTGTTTGGAAGAGAGAGCTCGAAAGAGGCAAGAAAAATGAGAACGAGGAAGAAGAAGAGCGAGGGGGAAAAAAGGGGGAAGCTCGGTCGAGACGTGGGGAAACGGCAACGCGGGGGAGCAGGTCCCGCGACGATGGCGCGAGAAGATGGGAGTCGTTGGGGTAAGGCCATTAGGGAAACAAGCGGGGCGCGGGGGATTTGGCGAGCGGGCGCGGTCGCCGCAGGCGAGCGCGAAGGAGGGAGCCGTTGGGGAAAATGTGGGCGGGAAAGGAAAAGAGAACGAGGGAGAAGAAGAGGAGTGGGTGAGCGGGTCGGGTCAGGTTGGTTGGGTCAAGTCGGGTATATTAGGAGTTGGGTTTAGAGTTTAGGTAATAATTTAAAATATAATATAAAATATAATAAAATATATATATAAAAAAAAATGGAATAAAATCTGGAAAAATACGGGAAAATTGTATACGGAAACTGGGGATTTACGGTATTTTATAGAAACCTTAGTTTATAATGGACTATGGTATTTTATCATAATTATTGTTTATATAAAAACAATGGTATATTAACGCAAATTATCTTTTATTATAAAGGTTGTGGTATTTTAATAAAAAGAACATCCTTTATAAAAGGTAAGAGTATTTTAGTGAAATTCTAAAAACTTAACTTTTGAAATTAAGGGTATTTTTGGTAAGGTTTCATTTCTTAAAGGTGTTTAGTAAAAATCCAGTTTTAGGATTATTATTGATTTTTATAAGAAAACCCTAGATTTTAAAAGTTCGGGATTTTTTAATAAAACTAATTACTCTACCAAGTTCATGGTATTTTCGTAAAAAAAATTATGATTCAGAAAAGTTTGTGGTATTTTAATAAAAATATCATTTGGGAATTTAGGGTATTTTAAGGAAAATACTATTTTTCCAAAGTTCGTGGTATTTTAATGAAAATATAAATTCTTAGAAGTTGATGGTATTTTTGTGAAATACCCAACTTAGCAAAAATATGGTTTCACATGTTTACCATTAATTTTATTTTAAAATTAATCAATATATAAAAATTTACTATAATTTTTCCATGTTTTAATAATTAAGGAACTAATTATCGATAACCTTTATTTAACACCGCAGAATAATTACATTTATTCCTACAAAAGTTGTCCTGGTCATGATAGTCACTTTACGACTTAGTTTCATATGTCCAGGCATGAATCTGGGGTTGTCCGTTACCCCGTGATTTTATCGTGAAAGATAACTGCTAAAAGTTCGTTATATTATTAGGGTTTAATATCGTTTTTAATCGTCAAAGCTCGTAAAATAAATAATGCGGTTAAAATATCATAATTAGGTCCTGAATTTTTTTTTTAGATAGATATTTTTATAATGAAGATAACAGGGGGTCAAGTGTTGAGAGATCCTACCTAAAATGAGCTAGAAAAATAAAATTCGGTGAGCGTCGGGTTGTACGAGAAAAGGTATATCTTGAAGCCGAGATTTTTTTTTGGCATTTAGAACTTGGTCAAGAGTGTATAAGACTCAAAGAAAAAGTTTTGAAAATATTTTGAGATTTTTGTGTTGAACAGATATTTTTTGGGGGATTTTGAACCTCAGGGCTATTTATAGGGATTTTCTGGGATTAAAAATCCCTATTTTTTTCCCTAGCCACTACAGGAGCCGACCCCACGAGCTGACAAGAACTGGACCGTCGCTCGACCAAATCCAACGAGCTACATCCCATTCCGCGTGAACCGGCGTGGGCCCCGGCTCGGGTTGGCGCCGGCGATCCTTGACCGTTGGATCGTTGATCCAACGGTTCAGATCAAAGGCGCATATATATATATATATATATATATATATATATATATATATATATATATATTTCTTTTTTCTTTTAATTAAACTGTCAGCAGAATTTAGACCGTTGGTTTTCAGATCCGACGGTCCAGATTCATTCCCGCTCTAAAAAAATAATAAAATTTGTTTTTAATATTTAAAAATTGTTTTTGGTTTCTAAAAATTATTTAAAAATAGTTAAAAATATTATAAAATTCTGGAAAAAATATAGAAAATGTATTTTGATATTTTCTATCCTTTGCAACCAAATTTGGTCCACCTTTCGATAAAAAAATCCATTTAAATTCCCAAAAATTCCTAAAAATCATATTAATTCATTTTAATCATGGAAAAATATTTTAAAAATGTTTTCTACCAATAGAAGTAGTAAAATAATTGTTTTGATTTCGAGAAAATTATAAAACGTTTTTATTATGTATCTAGGGTATACGGTTGTTACAGTTCTAAAGCAAGAAAAAACGTGTAAAATCAAATGAAACTTTGTCATATTTATAGAAAATATTTTGAGACAGTTGGAGCAGTTAAAGTAACCCCCCCGAAATTACAGAACAGTTTCTAACCGTTTCAAAACCGAAATTTCCACCAAATTTAAAATTTAAAAACTTGCATAATAGACGTCTGTACAAATGTCTATATAGACGTATATTTCCCTGAAATAGACGTCTATATGTCTGATATTCAGACACAGTTCTTTCAGACATCGATTTGGGGAATTTGTTTTGGGACTAGATGGAAATTTTGTACCTTTGAGATCGACTTGACTCTAGACTCAAAAATAAAACGAAAAAGTCTTGGACGTCTTAAATAGCTTGAACGATTCTTGATGTCGACTTTCTCGTATATTCTGTTGAAATCCATATTGAGTGCAATTGAGTCAATTTGATACTCCATTTGATATCAGTTGATTCCAATGATTGTCCTGATACTTGAATAATTCCATTTGTGTGACACTTTGACATTTCTGACATGGCTCTATCGTATATCATATACTGAAATATATTTTTGTAAAATAATCAAAACATGAAAAGATTATTTTTAAAATCTAACAATCTCCCTCTTTTTGATATTTTACAAAACTTATAATATTATATATATTTATAATATTATATATATTTGTATTCATTTGCTCCCCATTTATGAATGCTCAATATTTTCTTCCCCTTTTTGTAATATCAAAAAGTGGTGATATAGATGATGAAATATAAATATAAGAAACCTAATTAAATTCTTTGATAAAATGCACATGAGAATGCAAAATACGTAACTATAAACCAACACATACTAAATAAGTCGAATAACTATTTTAACGAAGTTCAGACAAAATTATAAACTAAAATTTTCAAATATTAAGAAACAGAAGCTAAGCATAATCTAGAATCGTTCTGATTCATCATTATCTCTATCATTGGCATCGTCGTCGTCATCGGGTTGTTGAGGTGGTAGTGGATGATACTCAAGCGAAGGAAGAGGAAGGTAGTTGGCTTGCGAATATTGATATGAAAAATGATAATCTACCTTTACATTGAGTTCATCAAACCTATAGTTCATGTTGATAGTGAGATCTTGAAAGCTTCGTAACATTTGGTTTGAGAAGTATTGGAAATATTGTGGTGGTTGTTGGTATGGATATTGAGAAAGTGGTTGTTGTGGTTCGTGATGTTGTTGTTGGTTTAGAGGGGGTTGTTCTTGATGAGGAGAAAGTGGAGGAGAATGATATGGAGAATGAGGTGCTTGAACACCGAAATCACCGAGACACATGAGACGGACATTGAGAGTACCAAAATCCTTATCAGGAAAAATGATATTTACGTCAATGTTGGGATCTATACCAACATCTTCAAGAATTTTAGTGATCATTTTACCATAATAAAGATTGGATTTGGAAGGAGCGAAAGTCCACATTTGTTGAATTATGAAAGCGGGTAAATTGATCCTAATGTTTGCTAGCAAACAAAATGTGAGTAACTTGTGTGTAGAGTGTAACTTGTCACGACTTTCCGATTTAGCATAAACAGTGTGACCAAGTAGAAATGCAAGAACTCGAACCCTACACAAAAGATATTTAGTATGTAACTGACGCGACCTGGATCGCACCAAGATGTTACCTTCCGTTGATCTGCTGATGGCGGCGATGGGTGGCTGAGATTGGATCTGGAGGCTGTCGCTCCTGAAGCGTGTGGATCTCAATGGGTTTGAGGTTGTAGTTGCCGAGCCACCTGCAAGGAAGTCCAGGGTGGTTGTACCACCGAGGACCCTCCGACAGTCAAGCAAGACTAGAGATCCGAGCAGAGTAACGGCTTAGTGGAGTAAAAATGGCTTACTTGAACCGTCTGAAGAAGGAGCGGTGGCAGCAGGCAGGGCAGGCGCGAGAATCACGCCGTCAGTTATGTTCCCGACGTCACGCCCGCGTGATGAGCGGGGTCTCCCATTAATGGCGAGACAGGCTCGTTAATGGGGGATCGTGATGGCATGGAACGTGGGATGTGGCCAGCGGATATCTCGCACATAGCGAGATTTGCGGGATGGCGGTTGCGCCTGTGAGCGATGTCGTTGGTCAGTCGATGAGACCGAGGAAGATGACCTTGGCGGGAAAGCTCAAAGACGAGCGGGAGAGCCGAGGTATCTTGGTTCTGTGGTTGCCTAGAGACAAGCTGGTAGGCCGAGAAGACCAATTGTGCAGGGGCTTGGAGGTGACCCAGCGTTTGCTTGTAGGAAGGGCACATGAGTGATCTGGTCGGCCACTGTAGGTCCTTTCTTGTGAGCCCTGGGACACGCCATCTGCCGCGTGTCATGATCTGGGAGATCACCGATATCGAGCATCATTATTAGCTCCCCACTCTCGTCCCGACCAGCTGACGGGTCGGGTCGAGAATGGTCTGCCGGGTCACCCGAGGTGAGCTTCCTTTCGAAGATATCGTCAGGCGTGTCCCTGGGTAATCTGTTGTATTTTCTGGATGATGTCAGCGAATCAGGAAGAGATCTCTGCATTAAAGAGGGTGCACCGGATCGCGCGTACTTTTGCTGAAGCGGCAGACCACGTGCCGGGCGCTGGTTGGCTGACGCGACGGGCCGTAGGCCTCTGGTGTCTGATGGGATCCGGCCAATGTGCGTGCGACAGGTGGAGCGATGGTGGTCGTCGAATGCGAAGAGTTGTTTTGGCGAGAGTCGACTGTCGCCGTGGGATGAGGACGCCGGTGGCTATAAATAGAGGCGGGGTCCGCTTCAGGGCCCATCTCTCTTCATATTTCCTTCACTCTTGATCTTGTAAGCTCGGCGCTCTCCTCTTAGGTCGGATTTCTGCGTTGCCAAGGATTTCTCTATCAGGTTAGATGTCTTTCTTTGAGGAGTCTGTAGATGTCGTCAGGGTAGATTCTAGGGATCCTTCCGCCGAGTCGGAGCCTTCCCGGGGAGTTATGGTCAGATCTTCTTCCCGGGGCCGCGCGTTAGGGGTGGATCCCCGAGCGGAGTTGGCGGATGCCCCTGGCGTGCTATCCTTAGTGAGGTACGAGAACGAGCTTGCCACCACTCGGGCTCATTTCCATATCCCGTCCGGCTACACTCTACGTTTGGCCGAGGAAGGAGAAAGGGCGGATCAGGTACGGATAAAGAGATTGCCTTGTACCTGGAATCCTTTTGGGCCGGAATGCGCATGCCCTTCTCTCCCTAGATTGTTAGGGCGCTAAATTATTTTGGGCTAGCCCGGACCAGCTAGTACCTAACTCATGGAGGATTCTCCTTGGGTTCCTGGTCCGCTTGAAGTTGCAGATGATTCCTTTTAGTCTGTCCATCCTTGTATCCTCTCTTGTTTACAAAGGCCACCCCGGCACCCATGCGTGCAACCCAAGGTGGGTTTATCTCTCCTTTAGGAAACGACGGGGGAGTGCACCCGGGTCGGGTGTCATCGCCCTGCCTTCTTCCATCCACAATTGGAAGAAGAAGTTTTTCTTCATTAGGCCGCCGGAAGGTGAGGACTGGCCCGTGCCTACCCAGTGGTCTAGGGATAGGTGCCGGCGGGGAAGCCTGTCCAACGACCCTGACGCGGTGAGCGTGGCGGAGTGGGAGCCCATTCCCCGGGCTGGCGTGTTGCTTTCCGAGCGGGCCCTTAGTTGGGCCGGGCTCAACCTCGCCCAGTTCGTCGGTAAGTTAGGAGCTCATAGGCGTTCTGTTAGGCTTGCGTTTATTTTCATTTTTGTTTGTGTTTCTAACTTCATTGTACTTTGCCTTATGCAGAACCCATGGATCTGAGCTACCTTCGAGCGGCCATGCGCAAGCCGAAGAAGGGGTCGAAGGCTGGAGAGGCCAGCTCTTTTCGTCGGACGACGATCCCGTCTCCCCAAGCAGCCGTCCCGCCTCCGCACTCAAGTGCAGATCACGCCCCGGAGTCCAGCGAGGCGCCGAGCCGAAAGTGGGTTCGGGGGCAGGAGGCCCCGGCTTCGGAGGTAGAGACCAGCCCTCCGCCGTCGGCCCTCAAGAGGTTCCTCCGCGCAGTCCCGAGGACCCCGGCCTCCCCGATCTTAGTGGACGAGGGGGAGCTCCGCTTTGAGGTGCCCTCGGGGCTTTCCGTCGCCGACAGCTTGCTGTCCGACATGGAGAGGTCGGCCAGGGGCAAGGTCCCTAGGGGGACTTTGAAGGCTCAAATGGCATCCATCGCCCAAGAGGTCGTGCAGGTTAGTGCTCGTACTTCACTCGATTTTTCACTTTAGCGTCTCGTCATTCGCGAGATTTGGTGCTCCTTTTTTATTCTGACCCCCTTCTAATTTCTTCAGGTCCTCTAGCACGTCGCTCTCGTCGTCCGGATGGAGGAGGATGAAATAGCCCTGGCGATGCGGGCCGCGGGCGAGCTCTCCTCGCTGGAGGAGAGCTCAAAGCGGGAGATGGAGGCGGCAATGGCGAGGGTCGCTGCCCTTGAGGGCGAGGTGGCGGCAGGGAAGCAGGAGGCGGCGACCGCGAAGGAGGAGGCGACGGCCGCGAAGCAGGAGGTTGCCAGGTTCCGCGAGGCCGCCCAAGCTGCCGAGGCCAAACTTTGGGATTCCAGGATACTCGTCGGCACCATGAAGAAGTCTGCGAGCACCTTCCGGAAGGAGTTGGAGGCTGTGGTAGAGGCGGCGAAGCGAGCTTACCTCAGAGCGGCGAAGGCGGTGGAGAACTTCCAGAAGTCGGAACAGTTATACACCATACTAGCCTCGGCCACCACCGCCATCTGGCACGAGGCCCTCGACGCCGTCAAGGCTCGGATGCCAGAGTTCATTGACGAGGAGCTCCGGGCCGAATATCCTCGCGGGGATGACGAGCAGGGGGACGGCTCCGGGGACGAGGTCGGGGAAGAGATACCCGGCGAGGGCGACGCCGAGGCTCTTATGGCGGGCGCTGAGCTTTCCGGTGTTGCGCCTGGCCCTGTGGCCTAAAGCCCCTTGTTTTCTTGTTTTTTTCTTCTTTTTGTTGCTTCGGGAATTTTGTAGGCCTCCGGGCATTTTGTAAGGCTGGGGAGCCCACAATACCCTTGTAAAGATTTTTTGCTTTGTGAATAAAGATTTTTGTTTTTGCAGTAGTGTTTGTTCTTGTATTTTCCTTTGTCAGTAGACACTTGTATTTGCGCAGTACTGCCTTCGTTTTATGTCGGTTCTTTGTTTAGCGATCACACATCGAGTTGAATCTGTTCGTTTGCCGAGTGTTCAAAGACCGGCGGGGGACGGTATCTCCATGGCCCCGAAGTCGATGTGGAGATTGCTTAGACGTAGAACCGGATGCCTCTTGGTGAGGTCATGTTCTTTAGCGTGGAAGGCTCGGAGAGGTATGTTGATGATAGACCGAGCAGGGTAGCTGCCCGGGGCCTCTAGGCGAGGGCTTCGATCCCTGGAGTTGTAAGGTAGTGAATTGGCAGCCGGGGATAGCCGAGCCGGGTAGCCGCTCAGATCCCTCATACGAGGGCTTTTGTTCCTTAGCGCGGGAGGGGCCGTGAGAGGCCTATTAAGGACATAGCCGAGCAGGGTAGCTGCTCGGTGCCTCTTGGCGAGGGCTTTGATCCTTGGGGTGTTGGGGTAGGGAGCTACCAGCCATGGATAACCGAGCAAGGGTGGGCTCTGCGAGGGCTTTTAATCCTTAGCGCGGGAGGGGCCGTGAGTGGCCTACTAAGGACGGGGCCGAGCAGGGTAGCTGCTCGGTGCCTCTTGGCAGGGGCTTTGATCCTTGGTGTGTTGGGGTAGGGAGCTACCAGCCAGGGATAACCGAGCAAGAGTGGGCCCAGTTGCCTCTTGTGAGGATTTTGATCCTTAAGGACGGGCCGAGCAGGGTTACTGCCCGGTGCCTCTTGGCGAGGGCTTTGTTCCCTGGTTTGTTGGTGTAGGGAGCTACCAGCCAGGGATAACCGAGCAAGGGCGGGCCCGGTTGCCTCTTGACGAGGGCTTTGATCCCTGGTTTGTTGGGGTAGGAAGCTACCAGCTAGGGATAACCGAGCAAGGGTGGGCCCGGTTGCCTCTTTCAAGGGCTTTTCATCCTTAGCGCGGGAGGGGCCGTAAGTGGCCTACTAAGGATGGCCGAGCAGGGTTATTGCCCGGTGCCTCTTGGCGAGGGCTTTTTGTCCTTAAGAATGGCCGAGCAGGGTTGCTGCCCGGTGCCTCTTGGCGAGGGCTTTGATCCCTGGCGTTGTGGGGTAGGGAAGTTACCA
Organism: Agapanthus africanus; assembly: GCA_030015575.1. Taxonomy (NCBI): domain Eukaryota; kingdom Viridiplantae; phylum Streptophyta; class Magnoliopsida; order Asparagales; family Amaryllidaceae; genus Agapanthus; species Agapanthus africanus. Next base: position 104,860,812 of record CM057338.1, on the reverse strand, counting down.
GCCAGGGATAGCCGAGCAGGGTAGTTGCAGGGCTGCCACTTGGTGAGGGCTTCGATCCTGGGCGTTGTGGGGTAGGGAAGCTACCAGCCAGGGATAGCCGAGCAGGGTAGCTGCAGGGCTGGCTCTTGATGAGGGCTTCGATCCTTTGCGCTGGAGGGGCCGTGGGAGGCCTGCCAAGGATGAACCAAGCAGTGAAGCTACTCGGTTGCCTTTTAGTGAGGGCTTAGATCCCTAGCGTTGTGGGGTAGGCGAGCTACCGGCTAGGGATAGCCGAGCAGGGTAGCTGCAGGGCTGCCTCTTGGTGAGGGCTTTGATCCTTGGTGCTGGAGGGGCCGTGGGAGGCCTACCAAGGATGAACCAAGCAGTGAATCTGCTCAGTTGCCTCTTAGTGAGGGCTTAGATCCCTGGCGTTGTCGGGTAGGCGAGCTACTGGCCAGGGATAGCCGAGCAAGGTAGCTGCAGGGCTGCCTCTTGGTGAGGGCTTCGATCCTTGGCGCTGGAGGAGCCGTGGGAGGCCTGCCAAGGATGAACCAAGCAGTGAAATTGCTCGGTTGCCTCTTAGTGAGGGCTTAGATCCCTGGCGTTGTGGGGTAAGCGAGCTACCGACCAGGGATAGCTGAGCAGGGTAGCTGCAGGGCTGCCTCTTGGTGAGGGCTTAGGTCCTTGGCGCTGGAGGGGCCGTGGGAGGTCTGCCAAGGATGAACCAAGCAGTGAAGCTGCAGGGCTGCCTCTTAGTGAGGGCTTAGATCCCTGGCGTTGTGGGGTAGGTAAGCTACTGGCCAGGGATAGCCGAGCAGGGTAGCTACTGGTCTGCCTCTTCATGAGGGCTTTGGGAAGATGGACAGTCGCGAGTGACACGTGCCACGAATACGTGGAGGAGGCGAAGCGCCAGAGCCGCGTCGTTTCGATTTCGCATCGAGCGGCGCGATGTCTGCCGCGTGGCGGCACAGTTGCGGGCGACCGTTGAACTTCGGAGGCATTGTGGGCTATAAAATGGAAAGATTGTTAATGACTCCTTTCCTCACACCCAAAACGCAAGAATGGAGGACTTCTCTTTCACCATCCCCGATATCATAAGCTTTGAGGACGTGTGTCTCTACGATCAGTACTGCACTGATGACACGGTGCAGTTGGTGATAGGCCGGATCGAGGATCATTTCGGTCGATTGCTCCCCCGGCGCTCCTCCCTACTTCAGGTGTTGATGTACTCTATCTGGAGGGCGTCGCCGGGGCTCTACAACCCCTTATCCGAGCAGCTGAAAGACGAGGCCATTGGCAAGCTGAGGTTTCTGAGGTGTTTAGTCCCGATCTCTGCGAGCCGGCCAAATCGCTCGGAGGTGCTCATCCTTGAGTGCTACCACTTGAGGCTCGATGCCGACGCTAGTGGGGGTCATCGAAGGGAGAGGTTAGACGCCGCGAGGGCTCGGCTGGCGGAAATATCCTCAGAGTACCACGAACAGTGCTCTCTGTACCCCATTCCCCCGCTGTTGTAATATTTTTTTTTTATGTACGGCTGAGGAGCCTATAGTACCTCTTGAGTGAATAAGATTCTTTTTCTTTTCTGCAATGCTTTATTGATCCCTTTATTATATAAACAAAAGATCTCAAGAAAGATATACATTGCTCTTAAAATAAAATATATGCTAGTAGATGTTCTTATTCGTGCATCCTGGATGTTTGTTGGCATCTATGCCCGGCATAGGGTACCGAGCTTCGTGGGTACCGGACGTATCCTCCGCAGACACTACCATGATCTGGCCGATGGTCAGCTCGGCTGGAGGGGACGCTGCTCCTGTTAGTAATATGTATTCCCTAGAGGCCATTGCTGTACATACGATGTATATTGTAGTGGATGCTTGGACATATATAGGGAGGACTTTCTTGCTCGACATGATAGTATGCTATCTGGTTGCTCTTTATCTTAATATGTACACTGATTGTCTCTATAATACATGTTGATAAAGCCCTTAGGATGAGTACTTGACTACCAGGACTATGATGCAGATCATACCAGTGGGGACAGAGTAATCGTAAAGTACATCCTTCAAATGTTCCTAGTCGAGGGTGTATCGAGACAGGGCATCGATATACCAGAGTAGACTAGCGTATACGCTTCTCGACCCATATTATAGGCGATGGATGATCCCATATCCATTGGTGTTTGACATCAGAGAAGGTATGCGGGTGCTCAGTGGAGACTGGGTACACTGAACAGACTCGTCCAGAACTCTCAGATGGTATTGTACCTCACGTCAGATGGTAGTTCTCTGGTGACACTAGTACAGGTTAGTCTGTAGACCCGAGATCGTTATAGAGTCTTGTGTGATTCCCACTGTGCTTTGATTTCCACCTTACCACGTTCAAGGGAACGTGCAAAACGATGGCTTTTGGATACAGTTCCGAATCACATGGAGGCAGTGAGCGATAGGAGGGGTTTCGTCTCTCCCAGTATAAGGAGTTGATGTTGCGCTGTGCTCGATTGGCTATAACAGGAAGTCCCTGGCCAGGGCTGACTCCGAGATATACTGGTAAGTGTTATCAGTAGTTTCTCGACCCGTTATGAGCCTCATATCGGCACGACTTAACGAGTTACTGGGGTCTGACGTTTACCATCCCTAGACGAGATATGCGACATATCAGACGAAGAGACCGGAATGTACGGTAGTGTTACTGACTGGATTCGCAGGAGTACGAGCAGGCTTGCTTGTTGATCTTCTGATCGCTCAATACCCGGATGGCCGTTACGTTTAGCAGACCACTTGCGGCTTGTGGGTGTTTGATATGGTCATCACCTACTGCCGGCATATTGACGAGTCTTTAGAGTCCTACACAGAGGTTTCCTGGCTCAAGTGAAACGGAGTAGGAGCACATTTGTGATATGTGCGGGACCGAGATTAATACGATATGTGATACCGTATTATATTCTCGCGAGTGTGACATGATTGGTTATATGAGATATAACCGGGTTAGCGGATCAAGTATTGATTCGATAAGATGTTGCATTTGATATTAGTCGGTTATATGTGATATAGCCGGATTATTAAATCAAGTGTTGATTTGATAATTTAATGTATAATTATATATTTGATATATTACATTACATTAACTAATATTAGCTCACTTAAGTATTCATTTTTCTCACTAGATGATACATTGATATATATGTGATATATGTTAAATGTATTGTTTTCTTTTTGCACACTTATTATATATGTGATATATTTTAGCGTGTCATGCTTGGTTACACATGCAATATGGATGTATGAGACTCACAACATGCTAGGTTAATGCTAGGGTTTTTATTTTCCTTAAGTAATTCAAACAAATGGATAATGAGTCATGGTTGAAGCTTTGAGAAGCTTGTGGAAAACTTTGACTTAGTCCACTTGTTTGTCTACCTTAGGATTTTTATTAACCCAACCCTTAACCATAAGCTATGGTTTATTCTCTACATGAGTTAGCCATGATATTATTTCACCATGGTTGCATTTTTAACCTTATGAGTTTATTCTTGAGTTCATCACAAATTCATCTTCTTCTTCCTCTCATTTGAAGCTTTCCAGCTTCATGGAAATGTGATGAACTATGTGAGAAAATCAAAACTAAAGTGAGCAAAATTCCTACATTATCATCCTCTACTACTTGCCATATAATATAGGGTGTTTGCTTCATTAATTTCATAATTAGTGAAGAATAGCTTGGGTTAGTGTCTCCTCGACGTAGATCATCTTCGGCTTCAAAGATTTTGAAGCAAGCTTGTTCTATTCTTCTTGTGGAGCCTCACTAGAGCCCGGAGTTCATGATCGCAGCGAAGGGACGACTACACGGAGCTAATGAAGTGAAGGACCGGTCTATAAAGATTGTATTCCTTGCTCTCTTTCATATTGCAAAGTGTTTTCATATCGATTCCATAAATTTCTAGTTAACGATTCATGGTTAGGGTTAGCTAGAACGGCAAAATTTTGAATTTGGCATGGACGATGCCTCCCGAAACCTTGCTACCGTCCTTGGCAACCCTATAGTAGTATCAGAGCCATACTAGAAATTTATATGGATTTTGTTAAGATTACGAAACCGAAATACTCCGAAATCTGCATCGTCAAAACCTGCTTGCTGTCGATTTTAAAAAGTTGTCAATTTTTTTTAAAACAAGTACAGAGTGATATATGGAATATATCAAGAACACTGACAAAATTTGAGGCCATTTGGACAAAATTGGGCCGAGCACCATCATGCTAAGCTCGGCCAAATCCGAGCCCCACCCCCCCCATTTTTTTCAGTGTTCAAGTGACTGGGTTTTGGTGTTTCAGGTGTTGTTTATTTTTGCTAATTTTGCATGTGATGTAATTTTACACTATAAGCAATTCAGATTGTTTCGTATTCGTAGTTTTAACATTATTTCGGGTTGTTCACATATTGTCTATACGAAGTTTAAAAGTTCGAACGATTGTCAAAAACCCATTTTTTCAAAGTTTAACATATTCGGAAAAATATGCAAGTGATTCTGTGGACCCTCTAGAAGAACGAAACCTTAACTCGATTATGTGGACGTCAAAACCACCACTGAACCCTAGGGTTTGTGGTAGTTAGCGTTGTCACATGTGAGGCGTTGACCCTTCTACGACTGGTTCACAGGTACTGTGGCATCTTCTGGGTATTATTAAAACTGTGCTCAAGTGTCGAGCTGTCGGGAAATTGTGGGACTTTGATGAATCGATCGAAAAGTTTAATGTCGTCCGGGTATTATGTGATGGGATACAATGTCACGCCCCGCTTCCCGGTATACGGCGAAGGGGATGCGACTGGTCCGCTACGTATTTACTGTGAAGTAAATACGCTAAGCGTATCTAAGCAATATAAAAGTAATCACAAGAGACAAGAGATATAAAAATAACAACTTTATTTATTAACATTCTTTTGTACAATGCATGAAAAGGAAATGCAACTGAAGTAAAAACGATGCCTAAACAATGGCATAACAGGAAATTAAAGGTACTGAATGGAAATGTACAATGTCTAGAGCTCGGGGTCTTCGAGGAACTGATCCAAGTCTTCACTGGTGGGCTCGATCTCCGCTGTGTCCAGATCACCTGACGACATTCAAAGAAGAAAGAAATAGAATGTCGTCAGCGAACAGGTCGCTCGGTAAGTCCCAAAGTTAAGGGAGAAATAGAAAAGACAGAATAAGAATGTATCTTTTAAAGTTGTATAATATTATAGAATATTGTGTTAACGCTGTTGTTTGTAACTTGGTACAGAAGGATGCCATTGTATACGAGAGGGGTCTCTATATGTGATTGGTTCGGAAAAGTGTTTTTGTCGAATAACCGCAATCAATAACGGTGTCGCACGTAGCTAGACCGAGATGAGTACGGGTCGTCCTCTGGGAAACGTGGAACCTTTTACTTTTACTTTAGATGTGTTGAGAAAGAGAGGAGGGATAAAGAATTTTATAGAATGGTTTCTAGATTTACGTTAAACAAGAATGTAAAATATAGATTTAGATTATTTTAAAGATGTAATTAATATAATAAGAGGGCTTGTAGGGTTCGTTAGGATTTAGTAGTTATGGACGATTAATTAAAAGTTACCCTTTTTATCCATTAATAGATTTAGAACTAGAACGACGGTGATGCGTGTAGATTAGGGTTTCTGGAGGGAAAAGGAATCCCACTCTTAACCCTTATCTCGACACGGAACTCCGTTTATATCTAGCCTTTACCAAAACAATCATTAATCTAATCTCTAATCGCGGTCGGAACTAGCAAAGAATTGCTAGCGCGCCCGATTAGGATGTTAATGATTCTTTTGATAAAGTTCCTAAATTTTATAGGACTTAAAAAGGGTTTAGTTATTTTCATCGTCCATTAACCTACCCTAATCCTTCGAACCCTAACAAGCGGAGAATTACTCGCGCATGTTGGGAGAAGAAGATGAAAAGACAGAGAGGGAAAACATAATGTAAAAAAAAAACAATTAAATAAAATAACTACCTTTATTAATCGACTTGAACAATCTACACTTTTATTCCGTAGAAAATGATTACAAAACTAGTTGCTTCTCGATCTTTCCTAAGGAGGTAGTCAAACAGTCGATGATCAGCCTGGATGTGTGAGCGTCTGGAGCTTCGTGATCTCTTCGGCTTGATAACTTTTCCAAGAGGCTCTTGGTGCCCTTTTATAGTGCAAAGCTAGAATCTTTAGGTTGAAAACTTGGTAAAATATAGCATAGATTCACCCCAAAAAATCTCTTCCTCTAACTCCATAGAATTGCGGCGGATCCGCGGCCCAAGGGGGGTTTGGCCGCTGATCCGCGCTTAAAGGTCAGGATCTCTTGACTGAAATTTTTGGGCTTGCATCTTGTGACATGTGGCAATCCTAGACACCTTCATAATCTGGAAATCTTTTCTCGGCTGCTTCCAGACTTGGTCTCCAAGTTTTGCTTCTTAATTAGGCAAGTCTTCTTCAACAACTTGATTTCCTTGATAAATTCTGCATAACAACTTGGAAAATTCTGCACAATAATCTCAAATAATATTTAGTAGACTTAGTTCTACTAGGATTTGGTCAATGAATTTATTTGCATACATTTTCCTACCAAATGCTAATTAAAATATATTAACACATGGAAAATAGTGTTTTTACACATAAACCCTCATATGTATAATATATTATAATAAAGTCCTTTTTTAATATGAAAATGGTAGGAAAAATGTAATACAAATGTGCAGTTTTATCAACTGAACAAATACCCCCAAACTTATCTTTGATCGTCTCGAGCAAACTAGTTTATTCAAGAGGAGAAAAAGAAAGGAGAAAACTAAGCACACTTTCGTAGGCAGACACGATTGCACTGAGCACGTGCAACAAGCCGTTAAACCTCTAGGTGTCCCTAGTAGGAGGAGTGTTGTCTCCTGAGGGTTTTCAGCAGATTACACCCACAAAATCCAATAACAAAAGAGAGATGGTGAAATTTACATATAAAGATAAAAACCATAAAAGAAAGACTTTGAAAATAAGAGTTTCCAACTACACTAGCTTTTCAGTTGTTATGAGCCCTATCTTAATAGTCATGAAAAGATATTAGAAATCACATTATCCCTCAATAAAACATCGTCTTTATTCTTCATTCCTACCTTTCGTCCAAACATTGATCATATAACCCTACGTGTGTGAAATGGACATTCCTACACTCGGAGAATTCAATTCAAGCTATCATACTCTTGTCCATCTACCTCAGTACTTTTTAACTTAATGAATATTTAGATTTGCTCACACATTTTCATGCGACCGTTAATACTTCTTGAGGTACTAACCGACCGATTACTTATGTGCTTGCTGATTAGGTGATAATATTTTCCTCGTCTTGCACCACCTAAGGCTTAGCAGTGACTCCCAGACCAGTTGGCCTTAGGGCACTAGGTGAAGAGGCACCCTCGCTATATTTTTTTATTGCTGCCTTGGCGATAACAAAACCAGTGTTCATTTTTTTTTCTTTTCACCATTTTTATATTTTCTTCATTTTTTTTCATTTCCGTCATACTTTGGCTTTTAGATAAGAGCATTTCAAGGTATGCTCTACTATCCCGAGTTTCAAAACGTGTGTAAGTGCATATAGTAGGGTATCAACATTCAAATGTTTGGCTTCCAGAATAGAAATTATTTTTCAGACTTATTTTTATCCTCAGATTAGTGACTTCCTTCATCTTACTAACCCTTGGGACAACAGCTCATAACTACTTATTACTAGTTCGTTTAAGAAAACTTCTAATTTTCTTGGTTTTCTTAAACTATTCCTATCTTTTGGATGTAATTTTTCACTTTCTACTTTTTTGTTATAATTTTTTTTTTAATGCCCAGTGTCAAAGATAATTCAGTGAATACAAACCTCCCTCCCAAACCTGTTTTCAGCAGTGTCCTCACTGATGTAGCCTTTTGAGAACATGGACCTGTATACTAAGGGAGAGATACAAGGGGTAAAATAATAGTTAAATGAAAAAAATTCCCCCAAACTTATTCTTTGACACGCACAGATATTCAATCAAATCCATTTTTACTCACCTCCATTCTTAAAATGAGAAAAGGTTACAAAAACATGGAGGTGAGGCGGAGGAAATTTAGTTTTGATAAAGCGGCTCCTATAAAAACAGGAGTTCCTCCGCGGGGTCAGCAGAAAAATACGGTTTTAATCTATGCCCGTTTAATTTAAAAATTGAACCGTTTTTCAAATTTTCGACCTCAACTGCCCCCTGCGGGTGTACATACCGCACCACAAAAGGTCCTTTCCAACGAGATTTAAGCTTACCCGGATGAAGATGGAGACGGGAATCGTAAAGAAGGACTTGTTGCCCCGATGTGAAGGTTTTTCTAAAGATTTTTATCGTGGAATACTTTAGTCCTATTCTTTACTATCACCGCATTATCGTAAGCTTCATCGCGGAGTTCTCTTAGCTCATTCAATTGCAGCTTCCGATAGCTGCCCACATGATCAAGATCAAAATTAAGCTTTTTAATAGCCCACATTGCCTTATGTTCGATCTCTCGACAGGGAGGTGGCATGCCTTCCCAAACACAAGGCGGTATGGAGACATACCAAGATCGGTCTTATAAGCAATGCGGAATGCCCAAAGAGCATCCGTCAATTTGGTTGACCAATCTTTACGGTTCTTAGAAACCGTCTTCTCCAATATCTGTTTGATCTGCTTATTTGAGATCTCAGCCTGCCCGCTTGTTTGGGGATGATAGGGCGTAGAAAGCTTGTGAGTTATTGAATATTTCCGCATCAAGGCCTCGAAAGACCTATTGCAGAAATGTGTCCCGTTGTCGCTAATTATAGCGCGAGGGTGTCCGAATCGCGAAAAGATATTTTCTTTAAGGAACTTAATGACAACTTTGTTGTCATTAGCGCGACACGGTATAGCTTCCACCCACTTCGAGACATAATCAACCGCTAACAAGATATATAAATTCCCAAAGGAGTTGGGAAAAGGGCCCATAAAATCAATACCCCAAACATCAAATATTTCCACAACCAATATAGGTTGGAGCGGCATCTCGTTCCTTCGTGAAATCCGACCCAAATGCTGACATCGCGGACAAGTTTTGCAATGTTCAAATACATCTTTAAATAATGTTGGCCAATAAAAGCCACATTGCAAAACTTTCTCCGCCGTTTTTCGAGGTCCAAAATGACCGCCGCATGCCTGATCATGACAAAATGATAACACGCTCTTGAATTCATCGTTAGGGACACACCTGCGAATGATTTGATCGGAACAATACTTGAATAGATATGGTTCATCCCAGTAAAAATATTTTACTTGGGATAAAAATCGAAGTTTGTCTTGTTTCGACCAATCGATAGGTATAAGTCCCGTCGCAAGATAGTTCACGATATCCACGAACCAAGGGTCATAGGATACATTCAAGAGCTGTTCGTCGGGAAATGAGTCATTTATCGGCACGGTCACAGCTGGCGAAGAAGTGATGCGTGAAAGATGGTCGGCTACAACGTTTTCACATCCACTCTTGTCTTTGATGACAAGATCAAATTCTTGTAACAATAGGATCCAACGTATTAGCCTGGCCTTCGCATCCTTCTTCGATAAAAGATGTCGTAGGGCGGAGTGATCTGTGTAAACCACAATAGGCGAGCCAATCAAGTAGGGCCTGAATTTCTCTAATGCAAATACAACTGCTAAGAGTTCTTTCTCGGTAGTTGTGTAATTTATTTGTGCATCATTCAAGGTCCTACTTGCATAGTAAATTACATGTGGCATCTTATCAATGTGCTGTCCTAAGACCGCACCAATAGCAAAATCTGATGCATCACACATAAGCTCGAACGGGTGGTTCCAATCCGGAGATGATAGAATGTGGGCTGTAGTGAGTGATTCTTTAAGCGATTCAAAAGCAGCCTCACAATCCGAATCGAAGTGAAATGTAGTGTCCTTGGCCAACAGAAGGGTTAAGGGTCTAGCAATTTTGCTAAAGTCCTTAATAAATCTCCTATAAAATCCTGCATGGCCAAGGAAGGATCGCATATCTTTGACGCAGTTGGGACGAGGGAGGTTATGAATGACATCTATTTTAGCTCTGTCAACCTCAATGCCTTTTCGTGAAATTATATGTCCAAGTACAATACCTTCTTGGACCATAAAATGGCATTTTTCTCAATTCAATGTCAAGTTCTTATCCTTACAGCGGGTAAGAACCGCGTCAAGATTACGAAGGCAGTCCTCAAAGGAGTCCCCAAAAATGGAGAAATCGTCCATAAAAATTTCTACAAAATTTTCCACCATATCTGAAAATATCCCCATCATGCACCGCTGAAATGTAGCGGGAGCGTTGCATAACCCAAAGGGCATGCGTCTATAAGCAAAAGTTCTGAAAGGACAGGTAAAAGTGGTTTTATCTTGATCCTTTTCGGCGATGGGGGCCTGGTTGTAGCCAGAGTATCCGTCCAAGAAACAGTAGTAATCGTGTCCTGCTAATCGTTCTAACATCTGGTCAATGAAAGGTAGAGGGAAGTGATCTTTCCTCGTCGCGGCATTGAGTTTCCTGTAATCAATACATACGCGCCACCCAGTTTGGGTGCGTGTTTGAATTAACTCATTAGCCTCATTAGTGATGACCGTGATGCCAGATTTTTTAGGGACCACATGAATTGGACTTACCCATTGGCTATCAGATATGGGGTAAATTATTCCACTATCAAGGCACTTGGTGATTTCTTTCTTTACCGCCTCCTTCATAACGGGATTTAACTGTCTTTGTGGGTCTCGGGTTGGTTTGGCTTCATCCATCAAATGTATGTGATGTTCAACAATTAAGGGACTAATCCCTTTGATGTCGGCCATTGTCCAACCAGATGCTTGCCGATTCGATCTCAACACTGCCAAAAGTGCATTCTCTTGCTCTAAGGCTAGAGAAGCGGATATAATCACTGGCAAAGTCTCATTCTCTCCTAAATATGCATATTTAAGATGAGAAGGTAGCGGTTTGAGATCAAGAATTGGCGGAGAGACAATAGAAGGTGGGGTAAGCGAATGATATTCGGACTCCCGAAGAGGTTCAAAACTTGCATAAGATATTGACTCGGAAAGTGCTGCTGACTTTTGCAACAAGTCAACGGGTTCAATCTCAAGGTCGGACTCATTGAACATATCCTCACTATAAAGTGGTGCAAGATCAAACGATGTCTCATTAGTGTTGTCGAGAACATCAAAGCAAAGTTCCTCATCCATGCAGCTTTCGGAAGCTATCTCGTGGATGGAACAAACATCCAGCAAATGAGCAGAAGGTTCTGACGGCTGACTTCCTAGCTTGTAAATATTAAGCTCAATTGTCATTTTCCCGAAGGATAAGTTCATAGAACCGTTACGACAATTAATTACAGTGTTAGAAGTTGCTAGGAAGGGTCGACCAAGTATCACCGGGATTTGATTGCGTGGGTTTGCCACAGGTTGTGTATCTAAAACAATAAAGTCCACGGGAAATATGAATTCCCCGACTTTAATTAACACATCCTCTAGTTCGCCCCGAGGTTTGGTGATAGATCGGTCTGCCATCTGGAGAGTACAATGGGCGGGTTTTAACTCTCCAATTCCTAACTGCTCGTATACTGAATAAGGAAGCAAGTTGACGCTAACGCCTAGATCGAGTAAAGCACGATTTATATTTTTACCCCCAATAGAAATAGAGATTGTAGGACAGCCGGGGTCCTTACGTTTCTTTGGTATTTGTTGGGTAAAAGCTGTGCTAACATTACTCGTCATGAAAACCTTTTTAGGCACTTGAGTTTTTCTCTTCCTAGTGCCCAAGTCTTTAAGGATTCTTGCATAAGATGGGACTTGTTGAATAGCATCTAGGAGAGGGATATTCACGCTAACTTGCTTAAACATTTCCACAATCTTCTCCATTTGCGGGTTAGGTCTGTTGGCCCTTAATCTGTTTGGAAATGGAGCTCGATCAATAAGTTTCGGGTCCAACGTTTGTGGAGAAGACTGTGGTGACGGATTCGATCCCAAAATTGGAGTGGGCATCGACTTAGATAGATTTGGCGAAATGTTCGAGCCTTGGGGAAAACGGAGAATAGGCTCGGATGAAGGTGGGGGACTAGACGAATTAGGGGAAGAAGAAGAAGAAGCTGGGGTATCAAATGTGTCACTATCATCAAATTGCTCACCCACTCGGTTATTCAGCACTCTTCCCGATCTCAACGTAGTGATGGCATTCATATTATGATTTTGTGAATGGCCAGGATTCGGTAGGGGTTGCGATGGGAGTTTCCCTTTTTCCCTCGCACTCATTGCGGCGTTTAACTGTGCGATTTGGTTTTCTATTGATTTAATACTCTCACCATGGGAGGAGGAGTTTTTCGTTAGGGTATCAATAGAATACTTCATCTCAGCCGAAAATTGCATGGATTGTTTCATGAACATATCCAAAGTTTGTGCAAGTGAGTTGTCAGTACCGGCCACTTGTGGTGTAGGAATGTTGGCCGGATTTTGGAAATTCTGTGACTGAAAGGGGGGCTGATTTTGTGGTTGTGGTTGCTGTGGAGGAGGTCTTTGATAATTACTTTGTTGGTTTTGATTCCAAGGAAACTTAGGATGATTCCTCCATCCTTGATTATAAGTGGAAGAATAAGGATCGTTTCTAGGTTACTGCTGAAAAGCAGCATTAGCTTGAAACGATGCATTCATAGGACATTCTTCCGTTAAGTATGAAGGATTCGAACAGCAACCACAGACGGTCTTAGGAAGCGTGACCTGATTTAGGGAGAATGATGAGAACTTGTTTTCAATAGCGTCGAGTTTCTTTTGTATCGCTGCCATTTCGGCTTTTACAGCGATAGAAACGTCGAGCTGGTGAATACCTCCCTTAGTTGTAGGTGGTTACGCTTTCCCACTGCAACGTGTGTTCAGCAAGGTCTTCCAGATATTTCCATGCTTCACCGTCATCTTTAGACATGAAATTGCATTGACACATTGTTTCAAGCATCTGCTTTGTCGCTGGATTAATGCCCTCATATATAATCCGACATAAATCCCATCTTTGTATTCCGTGATGGGGGCATTGGATAAGCAGATCTTTGAAATGTTCAAAGCACTTCCAAAATGGTTCATTGGGAAGCTGGGTGAACTGGTTGATCTCGCTCCTAATGTGGGCCGTCTTATGATTTGGGTAAAACTTCTTAAGAAATGCTATGACAAATTCATCCCAATTAGTGATAGAGTGTGCGGCAGTATTATAAAACCATTTTTCTGCCAAGTCGCACAGTGTGAATGGGAGAAGACGTAAGCGCATAGCATCTAAAGTCAATTGTGAAGTACCCATCATTGCGCATACGTTTTCGAATTTGGTGATGAAAACGTACGCGTCTTCCGACTCAAGCCCATGAAATTTGGGCAGCAGGTTGATGTAGTAGGGTTTAATTTCGAAATTATCCCCGTTAGGTGGTGGAAGAGATAGACAAGTAGGAAGAGGACCACAAATAGGATAGCATCTCTCTTGGAGAGAGATGCGCGGTGGATTCTGCTCACCTGCGGACGGTGGCAGCGTGGTGTTATAATTAGATGGAGTGCCGTCCATCACGGTCGATGTGGTGTGTGGTGGGGGAAAAGAAGATGAAGAAGTACCGACTTCGGCGTCGATAGCAGGAACGCGGACAAGACGGGCACTAGGATCCCGTGTCCAGCCGAGCATGCACTAAGCGGGTTTAGTGCAAGTGGCAGCGTGTGTGTGATTTTAAAATTGGCTTGTTTTTTAAAAAGTGGGACTCAAGACAAATCACCCTAAGATGCACAAGCAACTCTAGAACTAAGGTCACCTAGGTCCAGTCTCTAGACCGCTCTTAGACTTCCAAAGGACAAGCCGCAGGATCAATCCTCTACCGCCTCCGTACTACCCTTGTAGCCAGGTAAGTGCCAGGTAAGTGGGAAGGAACCACGTCGTGGGCCTAATTAAAAACCACTAGCCTTTGTCACACTTGCCTAGGCACTACAAAAGTAATGCGGATAAACGATAAATTACCCACGATCTTCCTCTGTCCTTATTGAGTGCGACAGTCCTTAGAGTCTGGTGTAGATATTTTTTAAATTAATGAAGGGTTGATCTATATGCTCAGTTTGTGATTTGTGGGGCTTATGAAGGGTGATGAAATCCCCACCTAATCTTGATTTGGTCTTTGCCCCTTAGAGTCCGTATTAAAATATGCAAAACAAAACCAATCACAAAACTTTTGCAAAAAGATTTTTGAGCGGCGCAATTTTGCAAAGAATCCAGTAGAAGATAGATTTTATTGGATTTGAGAGGAGAGAGAAGGAGTTAAGAAAGATACCAGAGAGTTTTGTAGCCCTAACCCTTCTAACCTGCCGCGATTCCGCCGCAAAAAGTGCCTTTATGCCGCGGTTCAGCCGCGTGGCAGAAGGAACAGTTGATGAAATTTTTTCTCAAGCCCTCTGTGCTCCTCTGGATCTCGATGAATGTCTCTGTCTTCTGTTTTCCTCAATTCTGTGACTCCAAATCTCCTTGCAAAAATTCACGCACAAATCGTTAAATATGCAATTTGCAGTTTTGTGTTAATAATGATATGAATCGTCTAAGAATCCAACACAAATAGTAAAAATAAAAAATTACGCACGTATCCCCGGCAACGGCGCCATTTGATTGGTTCGGAAAAGTGTGTTTGTAGAATAACCGCAATCAATAACGGTGTCGCACGTAGCTAGACCGAGATGAGTACGGGTCGTCCTCTGGGAAATGTGGAACCTTTTACTTTTACTTTAGATGTGTTGAGAAAGAGAGGAGGGATAAAGAATTTTATAGAATGGTTTCTAGATCTACGTTAAACAAGAATGTAAAATATAGATCTGGATTATTTTAAAGATGTAATTAATATAATAAGAGGGCTTGTAGGGTTCGTTAGGATTTAGTAGTTATGGACGATTAATTAAAAGTTACCCTTTTTATCCATTAATAGATTTAGAACTAAAACGACGGTGATGCGTGTAGATTAGGGTTTCTGGGGGGAAAAGGAATCCCACTCTTAACCCTTATCTCGACACGGAACTCCGTTCATATCTAGCCTTTACCAAAACAATCATTAATCTAATCTCTAATCGCGGTCGAAACTAGCAAAGAATTGCTAGCGCGCCCGATTAGGATGTTAATGATTTTTTTGATAAAGTTCCTAAACTTTATAGGACTTAAAAAGGGTTTAGTTATTTTCATCGTCCATTAGCCTACCCTAATCCTTCGAACCCTAACAAGCGGAGAATTACTCGCGCATGTTGGGAGAAAAAGATGAAAAGACAGAGAGAGAAAACATAATGTAAAAAAAAACAATTAAATAAAATAACTACCTTTATTAATCGACTTGAACAATCTACACTTTTATTCCGTAGAAAATGATTACAAAACTAGTTGCTTCTTGATCTTTCCTAAGGAGGTAGTCAAACAGTCGATGATCAGCCTGGATGTGTGAGCGTCTGGAGCTTCGTGATCTCTTCGGCTTGATAACTTTTCCAAGAGGCTCTCGGTGCCCTTTTATAGTGCAAAGCCAGAATCTTTAGGTTGAAAACTTGGTAAAATATAGCATAGATTCACCCCAAAAAATCTCTTCCTCTAACTCCATAGAATTGCGGCGGATCCGCGGCCCAAGGGGGGTTTGGCCGCGGATCCGCGCTTAAAGGTCAGGATCTCTTGACTGAAATTTTTGGGCTTGCATCTTGTGACATGTGGCAATCCTAGAAACCTTCATAATCTGGAAATCTTTTCTCGGCTGCTTCCAGACTTGGTCTCCAAGTTTTGCTTCTTAATTAGGCAAGTCTTCTTCAACAACTTGATTTCCTTGATAAATTCTGCATAACAACTTGGAAAATTCTGCACAATAATCTCAAATAATATTTAGTAGACTTAGTTCTACTAGGATTTGGTCAATGAATTTATTTGCATACATTTTCCTACCAAATGCTAATTAAAATATATTAACACATGGAAAATAGTGTTTTTACACATAAACCCTCATATGTATAATATATTATAATAAAGTCCTTTTTTAATATGAAAATGGTAGGAAAAATGTAATACAAATGTGCAGTTTTATCAACTGAACAATATGCTAGAGACCAGGGCAAACTGAAAGTACAAGGAACCGTTATGCCACGGTACAACAGCAACAGGATTCATGTTAGGTGTCTTAATTTTACTGTCTCGTGCCACTTTTAACACCTTCCGTACCAATCAACCCCTTAAACTCCGTAGTGTTTTGATTGTATTGTTATATTGTATTGTATAAGTTGTATAGTTGGATGACTGACCGAAACCATTATATCAGTAACGGATGTAATGGATGTAAACTGGAATCATGTAAATGGAAAGTATATCCATGGTTTGATTCAATCAAGTTGAATAGATTGATAACTGGATTCATGGATTCGTGTATTCATGTTGAATTGTAATATTATAGATTTATATGGTACTTGAATCATATTCAAGTCAGATTATAATCAGACTCAAACCCGAGTCGAACAGTAGAGATGTAAATCGAAGTCCTATATTTACTAGGGTCCTTAGGGTAATTTATAAAACTTGAGGGGGTTTTATGTAAAAATACTTTTATGTAGTTTTCAAGATATACCCCAAGTATTTATTATTCATTTTTAGAGTTGTAATGGATGTGGATTTTATATTGTAATATTTCTAGTGAAAATATCCTAATTTCATAAATAAAGGTATTTATTTGTAATATTGATTTATTTGGAATTCATGGTATTTTAATGTAAAAATTTATTCTTGTGATTTTTAGAAAAAGGTGGAACATTTATATTATAATAAAATAGATATTTAGATGATAAATATACATATATTTATACAAAAATAATTTTAATAAATATTTTATATTCCAAAAATCTCATTTTCTTAAGATGTCGTATTTTAAACCTTTCGAGACCGAATGCTCCTTGCGGAGGTCTGAATCTCGCACTACTAAGCCCGAGGATGTGCGATAATCTGCACCATCCCGAACGGTTTCCCCAAAATGGGTTGTAGCGGCGTTTTGCAAAGATTTTATAAATACTAATCCTTTAGAATACGGTTTTATTAAGTAAATGGTATTTATTTGTAAATATGCCATTTTCTCGTATTTTATGTTCTAGTGACAAGTTCAAATCGCCTCTTCACCACCAATTGTGGTCAGGTAAGTACAAGTGAAGAAAGGAGAGATCCGCTCACGAATCACCGTGAGACGGGCCTTTTAAAGTTACCTTTCTCACTTGTCTAGCCTAGACACCACAAAATCAAGTTTAGATAAACGACTGAAAGTTCACGACTTTTCCTAATGAATGTGACAATCCTTAATTGGATGAGTCTAGATATATTTTATTATTTCAAAAGTTATGTATTTATAAAAATGTATCAATACTAAAAGTTTTTTTTAAGTAAAGGGTATTTTAATGAAAGGTTTGTTTTCTCGTATACTAAATTTCCAAGATTATAGTATTATATTTAGATGGGAGTGTGTGAGGAGGTAGGTCATTACCTCGTGCTCTACTTATAGTTATAGCAAGGTTAAGGATTAAATGTGAAATCGAAACATTGTGGTATTTAAGTGAAAAATACGATAAATTGGAAAGTCTATCATTTCATGTGATGAAACTTGTTCAAATTATTTGTTAAATGTTTAATAGTCAACAATAAGATGTTTAAGCATGATTGAATTAGCGAGAAGTGAAATTTATAAGAAAACCGAATCGGAAATCGGTTTTGTTCCGATTCCGTCGGGTTTGTAAATTCGTATTTTAGAAAAAGAGAGAGAGAGGTTAGAATGGGACTTACGGGTTTGGACAACACTAGAGAGTGAGGGGGAAGTAGAGGGTTCGTCGGTGCGTCGATTCGTCGCCGAGAGATCCTAGTACGATCACCAGAAGTTCGCCGTCGATTTCGTCAGGGCTTCGCCTTTCGCTCGTTTCCAAAGTACACAAGGTTTTCTTGAGATTTTGAGAGAGTGGGCTTAGAATTTTGGGATGAGAGGGTAGGAGGTAGGGGTGTATTTATAGGGTTAGGCTAGGGTTAGGGTAGGTGTAGGGTTTTTAATTAAAAAAATGTAAAAATAATAGGAAAATGTATTAAAAATGTAGTAAATAGGTGTTAATGGGTTCTCTGGAATTGATCTGCAGAATTAAAGTATGCAGTGGAGGTGGGGAGGTGAAAGGGCACATTTTTTATTCAGGGGACTCGGCGGTCCGGCCGAGTCCGGCCGGCGGCGCCGGCCCGGCGGACTCGGCCGATCCCGGCCGAGTCCGGTGGTCGGAAGGTGGGGGGTCACCTGAGGTTCTCACTGGTATATTTAACTTTTGGGGTGTAGCGGGAAATTCTGGAGTTATGGCTGTTGGACCGTTGGGCTTCTATAAAATTTAAAACAAAACAAATACAAAAATAATGTGGGGCAGGGGATTTGAACTCTGGTGGTTTGGTTCAGCAGTGCAAGGTATTACCAATGAGCTATAAGCTCCTTCTTGTAACTATGGTGTGAAATAAATACTTAAAGAGATATCAGCAATATTAAATACTCCAAGTATACTTTGAATTTAAATCAATTCTTTGTATATTAAAAATGGAGTTGTTACATACAATATTTGGAATCCACAAATAGTTATGAGATAACTAATTTGAATGTTGTAAATTTAGCAATTTAGTCTCATTTGATCGGTTGCCACGGGATTTTGATGTGATCGAAAGTCCGTTGCAATCACGTAGCGTACGCGGATACTCAACGGGTAAACTTAATAGATAGCCACACCCCATAGCCCCGACCAAGTGACTGTAGGTGAACCCATTCGCCAAAGCATCCGTTCGGGTGCTTGCGGCAGCGGTGTTCCGTCTTAGTGCACTTCGTCGACGGTATCGGGGGTGCGGCCGTCCACTAAAGTTTTCGACGAGTATTCGATCAGTATGTCGGGAATTTGGTTGAATTGCCCGACTTGTTATTGAAAAGTGTTTTCGGTATCGAGACTAAAATGCGGGGTTTATAATTGTTAGGCATGCGATGTCTAAGGAATTCATTTGGTTAGGCATGATGTCTAAGGTGGTTGCGGATTCCAACTGTTGTAGTTTTTCACTTTCTTTTCTGCGACCGTAAGTGTAATATGCGGTGTATTGCCGGTTTCGGTGCTATATGTCAACGACAATTGGGATACGCATATTTACTTACGTTGATGACATGTGATGTTATGTGTTGCTGTGATATGTTATATTGGATCGTCGTGTTTTGAATAGCCGGGTTTTTTATGTGTGATGAGAGTTTTTCATTTTCATTCATGTAAAATTCATTGTATATAATATTCTTTTATTGGGGCACTTCCGGGTTGAGGATGATGTCCCTATTGTATATTATTTACTCCCTATTGTATATTATTTACTTTTCCGCATTAGGATAGACCCAAGGCGGGGAGCACAAGTAACCGGGTTCTAGGGTCCAGTGGGAGACCATCTCGAGGAGTCGAGACCGGGTCTCCTAACTCTAGAATTGGTAGGGTTGTTTGCCGTTCTCGTAGGGGTCTAAGGATGTGGGTTTGGCTATTCATCGCGACCGTGGAATCCGTGTTTTATACTGGCTTAATATAAAACACGGAAATACTAGTATATCCAATATTTCATATATGTTCTTCTGCTGCAATGTTCTGTGATGAGATCATATTACTGCCTGAGACGAATGCTTATATTATATATATGTGATATATATTATATATTGTTGATTTCGTTTCAAATGTGATGCTTGTGAAGCATAATAAATGGGACTTCATTAATGTGATTAATGAAATAAAAGAAACCTAAAAATGTTGTAGAAACTTGTTTTAAAAACTGGTAGCTCTAGTTCTTGCTTTGCATAGCGGTATTCCTTGTAGAATATCCAGCACCTTATTCGATAAGGAAAGAGCCGAGATCCCTTCACCGGGAGTGACCTTTTTAGTGAAACTACCAGATGCTATAAATTCGGTTTGTGTTTTGATTGCTTTTATAGTTCTTGCTTTGCATAGCAGTATTCCTTATAGAATATCCAGCACTTTATTCGATAAGGAAAGAGCCGAGATCCCTTCACCGGGAGTGACCTCTTTAGCAAAACTAGTAAAAACCTCAAAAACACTCCTTTTCAAAAATCACTCGATTCTACAACGATATCAAGTTCATTACGCAAAAGGTTTTCTTAAAAACCTGTCGTAGCCCTCCGTCATTTTAGGAAGTAGAGTACTTAGTATTCGTGCTGTGTATGTCGACCATAGTTGAGGCGTAGTGTACAGTAGCTAAGTGATGTCTTCCTACACAGCATATGATGCGATTAATTAGGACAGTTATGTGATTATGTCGGCCATAGTTGAGGGTCATGTGGGTGGGTCTAATTAATCATGAAATGACTGGTAGAACTTGACTAGTGCTTATGATACATTGACCATAGTTAAGATCATAATTACTAGGGGTAAAAAAAAATTATCGGGAATTTCAAGTGTTGAAACTTGCAATGAGATTGCATACCTTCTATAAGATAGTTGGATCCCGATATCCACTGTGAGTAAGAGTTACTCCTGAGAGAGTTTTACACATTACAATTAGCTGATCAAGTAGGTGTCTAAAAAGGTGTCAACGGGGTTACGCCCCTGGGAAAACGAGGTTTATTCTAATTAGGTCCGTGCGAAAGCACGGGGAACTTCCCTCAAAATACCGGCACTGGTCTGGCTGAAAGATTGGCGAACTTGTAGGGTGTAATTAATTCTGGCTAGTCTTTCCTTTTAGGGTTTGAAGGAAGATTTGACTAAAACAGTGGGAGCCATCCTGATTAGATAAATTAATAACCAATCTAATCTTACAAGAGCATACGCTGAGTGTTTTCTTCTCTCTCTCTCCAGGTAGCGACCATGTCACGCCTTAATCAAGATAATAATATGGCTGTATTGACCTAACCCGTTTGTTATACTGAGCTGGGGAACGTTGGTCCCGCTCCAACTTATAATTGTTATAAGACCGAGCAGGAAGTAGGGGATTACTAGGATTCCCGTGCCGCCCAAACGAAGAAAGTGTATGTTGATGCATCTTCTTCGGGTGTGTTCATTACAAAGAACTGTTTCTCAGTATCCTTTACGTCCTGGGTATGAGATACCGGATCAGGATCCCAGATATGTAATCTGTTACATGGGCTACAGATAGGTAGAGAACTGAGAACGGGTGATAATTTTCAAGAGCTGGAAACGGTGCAATTGTTGCAAGCCAAGCAGTTGGCAATTATCACCCTGTATTACCAAATACATTGATTCTGAACGAATATTATTAGATACCAAACCTGATATACAACATCATATCAGTCTCTTTATTTGGTAAAGAAGGATATAATTTTGTATTGTTGGATAATGTTTTGAACATTTCCTATATCAAAAGTTAATCGTTTCATGCACGTTATCTAAAAGCATATACGTTCTAAATCAAACCACAGTTTAAAGTACAGAACATACACAAGAGGAAGAGTTCAGAAATGAACGAATCCTTCTTAAGGCATTGTAGACTAGGTCATATCAATTTGACCCGACTAGCTGAAGTTACATTTAGATGCATATTCAAATCAGTTTGAATTTATATCTTATGAAATTTGCCAGTCATGTCACAAAGATAAGATGACCATTAGCTCCGTTTATTGAAAACAGAGAAAGAGTTGGTGAACTCTTGGGATTGATATACGATGATGTATATGGGTCCCCTGTCTACACACGCCAGGACTGGTTTTTTGTACTTCATTACATTCACTGATGATCTCTCAAGATTCGCACATGTGTTCCTGTTGAAACACAAGTCTGAAGCTTTTGAGAAATTCAAAGAATATAAGTTAGAAGTAGAGAACCAAAACAGGTATAAGGATTATGTCCTTTGATGTGATCAAGGAGGAGAATACTTGAGCACGGAATTCCTGGACTATTCTAAAGGAGAATGAGATTCTCTCTCAGCATTACTCCTCCGAATACACCATAGCACGTCGGTGTATCGGGGTGGAGCAATCACACCCTATTAGATATGGTGCGCTCTATAATGAGTACTACTGAGTTTCCTATTTCCTTTTGGGAGTTATGCACTTGAGAAGCTGCATACCTATTGAATTGGGTTCCAATCAAATCAGTGCCTACCAGTCCATATGAGATATGGTATGGGAAGAGCCCATGTCTTAAGTAAATTAAGATTTGGGGTTGTCCGGCCTATGTCTAAAAGCAAAATTCGGACAAGCTCGAGACAAGGTCAGTTCTGTGGAAGTTTGTTGGATATCCCAAGCATTTGCAAGGGAATATCTTCTACCATACTGAGGAACAAAAGGTGTTTTATTTCTCGTCATGCCACCTTTTTAGAAAAGGAATTTATTTTGGAATAAATTTGTGGTCATGAGGTAGAACTGGAAGGAGTTCCAGCTATACAAACTGCCGCTGATTGTTTACCCCAATCAGAGCAAATCTTTGTTCAAATTCCAAGACGGGAAACGAAGCAACGCTTCTGTTTCCCCCAATCAGAGCAAAACTCTGTTTTGAAAATTAAAGTGAAAATTAAAATTAAAATAAATGAAGCAACGCTTCAGCTGACTTGCGCTCTGCGCTGTGCGCCACGTGGCAGCGCAGTTGCGCTAGCGCAGTTGCGCTGCGCTCTGCTCTGCGCGCCACGTGTCAGCACAGTTGTGCTAGCGCAGTTGCGCTGCGCTATACGCTGCGCGACACGTGGCAGCGCAGTTGCGCTGCGCTGTGCGCTGCGCGACACATGTCAAGCGCTGGTGCATCTGCGCCAAACAGAATTAAAATTCCAGTAAGATCTTTCTGTTCTCGTTAAAACAAGAATATTGTCTTCTGTAAAACAGAAGCGCTTGGATCAAAAATCCAACGGTGGGGAAAATTCCCCAAATCACTCAGAGAAGGACCTCTTTAACAAATTTAACAAATTAATGGGCATTATATAAAGGCCCCTAGACCCCAATTCCAAAAATCATCAACACAAAAAAGAAGAAGAGAGAACTCCTCTAAAAAAAATTTTGAGAAGAGATTAGAGAAAGAAAAGGTAAAAACCTCTGAATAAAGAAGAATTTCTTCTAAAAAGATCATTAATCTAAGAACAAGATCAAAGATTTTCAATAAAAATATAATAATAAAGGCATTGCCTTTTGATGAACCACTGGTTCTTTGAAAACAAGAAAATTTGTTTTCTTTGATCTAAAATTGATCAAAATAATAAAACAGTGCCCTGCACTTGTAAATCTGCACTGTTGCGCTACTGGGTTGGCGCAAGCCACCAAGGAGCGCCACGTGTCTGCTCCACAACGATCTGCGCTATGCGCTGTTAAAATAGAGCACTACTTTCATGAATTGGCACAACCCACCAGAGCGCGCCACGTGTCAGAAGCGCAACAGCGCAGCGCACTGCGCTTGCGCTCACCAGAGCGTGACACGTGTCACCTCCCCATGGACTTACGCCTTGCGCTCTTCAATTGGCGCAAAGCGCCTGACAAGCCACGTGGCACTCTGTCAGATTAATTAATGCAGCGCATTATTAAAGGGCAGAGCCCAATTAAAAGGCCTAATGGACCAAAACAAATGCTCTGCTTTATAAATAAGGGGACAGAGCCCAACTTAAAAGGCCTAACAGGCCAGAATAAAATACAGTGCAGGGGCAGAGCCCTAATTAAGGTCTAATAGGCCTAATGCAAATAAAAACGTTGAACATTTTCAACTAGACTTAGCCCAATTCTGGCCGTAAGTCCTCAAATTAAAATTGACTGAGAACGGCTGCTCTCTTAAATCCATTTACACCTGGTTCAAGGGTACATCTCTGAACTCCTCTGACATCTGTCGTTGTAATCCTTCAACGTCGTCAGAGAGGTGATGGGTCCCAATGGCCATACAATGTTGGACCGCAATGTCCTTAAACTACCAATGGACCCCCATATCCCTAAACTGGAAAATGGACCACTATATCCCTAAACTGGAACAATAGAGCCCAAATGCTCTTTTGTCGGATCTAAACGATCCTGTTAAGTTGATCTTAGTCTCAAATTAGACTAACGTATCCTTAACAAATGTTTAAATTGATCTTAGCCTCAAATAGGGCTAATGTATCTTTAAACCCTCAAACAGACTTTAGTCCCAAATTAGACTATAGACCTCCCAACCAACTTTGGTTCAAGGGTACATCTCTGAACTCCTCTGATATATGTCGTTGTAATCCTTCAACGTCGTCAGAGAGGTGACGGGTCCTGATGGCCATACATTAAATGGACCACCATGTCTCTAAACTGGAACAATAGAGCCAATTGCTCTTTTGTCGGATCTAAACGATCCCGTTAAGTTGATCTTAGTCTGGAGATTAGACTAACGTATCCTTAACAAACGTTTAAGTCGATCTTAGCCTCAAATATGGCTAACGTATCCTTAAACTAAAACACTAAACCCAAATCTAAGTAAATACGGATTTGGACTAATCCACGTCCTACGGGCGACGACATAACTTAGTCTCCGTATACAATCCACGGGCATCCATAAACAAAACAAACACACACGACACGAAGTGAAATTTCTGGAGAAGGAGAAAGTGGTTACCGTGATGCGGTAACGTAATTAACTGCAGGGGCTTGCGCCTGCAGGGAAGAGCGTCCCCACAATCAAAAACCCCTAAAGCAAGGGGGAATCTGACGAAGTCTGCTATATCGGCCGCATCCGTCTAAACCTCTGATACATGGTGCCATAAATCAACTTGGCATCTTCGGAGAGGTGGACGGATAAAACCAAATAGCATCTGCCCCGAATCTCAGGCAAGACGTCTTCACGTCGTCTTGGCCGCCGTTTGGAGGAGAACAGATTCTGGCATGCCTGGTGGGACCTCTTCCTCTTTCCACTCCACACTTCGTGTGTCATGTTCGCGAACGAATCGCGGTTTGCTGTGGTTGCCTGTGGATTTGAGGTACTAAGATTTGGTGTCTTGCTCCGTAAAGAAAACAGGAGGTCAATGGCTTCAAACTGCACTGCCTGCAACTGCAACTCTCGCTCCGTCCATGCTGGAGGAGTGACTTATGGGCCCCAAGCGGCATCCCTTTTCAGGATGCCAGTGGAGCAGGTAACTCAAGCCACCACTGGGCTATTCTTCGGGATCATGCTCCCACTGATGAGCTTCAATGCCCCAATGACGTTTCAAGAAGACCCAAAGAAATCGGTCTTTGATTGACTTACCGCTGCCGCGGCCCCTCTCAACGACTCCACTGCCTCAATTTTTAGCAGACTAGGCCAGAGCTCCAACGGGCCCATGAAGAAGCCCACAATACCAGAAAATGTTATCCCGAAGCGGATAGCCATCCCTGCTCCCGTTCCAGGCGAAATCACCAAGATTGCTTCCTCTACTCGGAAGTCCGCTTTTGATAGGTTGGCCGTCCCCGTTCAATGGACGTCGGTCTTTAAAAGGCTGACACCAGCAAATTCTGACCAACACAGGGGGCATGAAGAGGTCACTCCTACGGTTAGAACAACTCCATCCGCACGACACGCTCGACGTCGCCATTGGCGCCGAGTAAGGAAGGCTGGGGGCAACTCCCCCTCTGGGATAACTCCACCAGCTCTGATGGTGTGGATCGTTGCTACTGTTCCAACCGGGAACAGCTTTGAATTGCTGAACACGGTGCGCAGAAACTCTCCTACTGCAGCGTTGAAACGAACTCCTTCACCTGTAGAGAATACTCCAGAGAAGAAGCTAGAGCAGCCCCTTCAACGGCTGTCCTCTAAAATTTACAAAGTCCGGCGACAAGTTCAAGAGTCAGTGGTCGATCAAGACTATCTCCGCCGACAGAAAAAAATGAAAGTTCAGCAAGAGAGGGACTACTTAAAGTCACAAAAAGTGACAGCCGGATGGGCGCCTGCTGCAACGGCTCCCTCAACGTCAATCACTCAAAAGAAAAGGAGGCCGCAAAAAGCCTCCGTGAACATGGCGAACCGTAAAAGCGCTGAACACAGACGCCCTAAGTCTGGGGGCATGGTAGTGCACACTGTTTATATGGCTTCCGGAAAGGAGGAAGGCCGTGCTTCGATTGGTCACCGATCGCTCACCCGATCTGTGACAAAAGCCCAAGAACAACAGCAGAAGCTTCAGGAAATGATGACTGCAATGGCTGCGCTTACCGGGCCAAAAGAAAGCTCGGAGGTGTCATCAGAACAGCGTCACGAACAAGAAAACGACGCTGACTTCCTACGTAGAGTCCTCGAAAAGAAGGACAAAGAAGCCGCAGAGTAGGCGGCTAACATAAAACAAATGGCGCTCCTCTTCTAAGATATGGTAGGGATGATGTTACAGCTAGACCCTCCAGCTGATGACCCTCCAATCATTGTCGGAAACGACGGCGGGAAAACATCTAATCCTCCTTCGGCCCTTTCAGCAGCAAAGGAGGAAACCATTTCCAAAGCCGCACTGGATGACTATATAGCCCGGCAAATACGAGCTCATCAGGCGAGTGAAGCGGCCAGCCAAGTCGTCAAAACTGGGCGACCGTACCCGAGCCGGTATGACCAAATCAGTTACCCGCCGGGATATACGATCCCTAAGTTCCATGTATATAAAGGGACAGGGAATCCACATCAGCATGTCGCTCAATTCAGGGCCTTATGCGGCAACACGGGAGGCGACGACAAACTGTTGCTTCGCCAGTTCGTCGGCAGCTTAGCGGAAACAGCCTTTGAATGGTATTCAGAGCTACCTAACGACTCTGTCAAAACATTTGCGGAGATGGAGCTACTGTTTACACAAAGATTCGCGAGTGCTAGTGGATGCACCCCGATAACAACGCTGATTAATACCAGGATAAGGCCCAGCGAAACGTGGGTCCAATACACAACACGATGGCAGAACCTATGGTCGAAATGTGAACAACGCATAGAAGAAGCACCTGCGGTAGGCATGTTCGTGGGCACTCTTGATCCGCAAGCGACCATCTCGCAATTCATGATGTTCTTCAGGCCGACCACCTTCCAGGCCTTGATCGACAAATTAGCCCAAATGGACCAGATGGGCCATGGACCGTCTCCTCCAAAACCAAACTCTCGAAATGAGAAAGGAAAAGGGAAAGTGACCGTCGTCGCCAATGCTCAACAACAGCCGAGCAACTCAAAGCCGGTCGTTCGCCAAAATAAAGTGCGTCCACGCCCATCCCTCGAGGAGAGACTGGAACGTACTTACTCGTTTCCTCAGAATAAAACGAGAAGACTGTTTGAGCTGGCAGTGCGCAACAGACTCATCAATCTGCCGAGTCCAAAACGTCTGTTGCAGCCAGGCGATCTCAATAATCCCAATTATTGCCCTTAACACCAAACGGTAAGTCACCCGATCGAGGATTGTTTCGTCTTTAAGGGATGGATCGAGGATCGGTACCTACAAGGCAAGTTCGTGCTGTCTGAAAACTGGAAGGTAAACCCACCACAGCCGCACACTCCAAAGAAGACGGACACAATGGGGGCAGCTTGTTCTTTTGTCGAGGACGAAAACGATGGAGAAGACTCATCAGATGAATCCGAAGACTACGTAGCGACTTGTCATGTGATCTTTCACTCATTGGCGGATGATGAAGAGGCTCCTTGCGCCGAGAAAGCGAGGGCGGACCCTGAACCAGAAATTCTGCGGCCGTCAGACGAGTTGATCGATGCCTTTCTGAATGAGATTCGTCTGAAAGTTAAAACCAATCAAGAGCGTGAGATGGCCATACTGGAAGGAGCCAAGCACCGACTACTAGACCAAAGAGTCGAGGCACTTCCGTCAAATCAAAAGTCATCCACTGCGGATAAAAACAAATTCAAGAAGAGGAAAAGGTTCGCCAAAGCCTTATCAGTGGGAATGAAGCTACCATCCTCTGAAGAAAATACTCTCGGTGGAGTAGAGATGCATCCTAATTTCTGCTTATATCATCAGAAGATCATACATCCTACCGAAGACTGCGACTCCTTTAAGTGTTGGTGGCAAGGATATGTCGCTCAAAAGCAACACTTCAACAGGACAAAGTGTGAAGCTCGTAGACATCAGAAAAATGCGATAGATGAGCGCAAAAGAGCCACCAGCGACTGTCATATAACCGACTCTAAGGGATCGCAAATTATCACCTTTGGAAGCGACTCTGACGAAGAAGTTACCCTCAACCCTCTCCTCAAGGAATCCATTTCAAAAATGAAAGAATTGCGGAGTTGCGAGAACATTCAGCCGTGCAATCGCCCGCTACTCGAAAAATATCTCGGCCCCGCAAATAAAGGATCGAGCAAAAAGGATAAAGGAAAGGGGAAAATGACCTTCATCGCCAACACTCAACAACAGTCGAGTGGCCCTAGACCGGTTGTTCGTCAAAACAATATGCGTCCACGCATATCCCTCGAGGAGAGGCTAAGACGTCCTTACTCATTTCCCCAGGATGAAACAAAGAGGCTGTTTGAAGTGGCAGTGCATAACAGGCTTATCACTCTACCGGAGCCGAAACACCAACTACAACTGGATGATATCAACAGTTCTAATTATTGCCCTTACCACCAAGTATTGGGCCATCTGATCGAAAACTGTTACGTCTTCAAAAACTGGGTGGAAGACCAATACCAACAGGGCAAGTTCATCATCTCCGAAAACTGGAGGGTGAACCCGCCACAACCGCACGCTCTGAGAAAGATGGATACGCTGGGGGCATCATGCTCATTCATAAGGAAAGCCCCATAGACCGAAACGTCGTTAAACTAACAATGGACCACTATGTCCTAAAACTGGCTGTAGACCGAAACGTCGTTAAACTAACGATGGACCACTATGTCCTAAAACTGGCTGAGGACCGAAACGTCCTTAAATTAATGATGGACCGCAATGTCCTAAAACTTGCAAACGACCGAAATGTCTTTAAACTACTACCGCAGCATTCTCAGGCTGACGAGAATAAAAAAAAAGAAGAAAAAAAAACGGTATGTCCATAAGCAAAATGGGCACGGATGAAAACCCGAGAGGGCTCCGTGAGTAAAAACAGCAGGGCTACCGGCGAGTGTTTGTGAAAACCCGAAAGGACGCGACCTCGTTAATATATATATATATATATATATATATATATATATATATAAGAACGGTATGTCCATAAGCAAAAAGGGCACGGATGAAAACCCGAGGAGGCTCCGTGAGTAAAAACAGCAGGGCTACCGGCGAGTGTTTGTGAAAACCCGAAAGGGCGCAACCTCGTGAAAAGACACTTACAGGGTCCTCTCGACCTTGTAAGGAGAAACCACCCGCGTGAGATCCTTACGACTCACAGGGAAGCAACACACTTAGGGATCCTCACGATTCCTAAGGAGAAATTACACTTGCGAGATCCTCACGACTCGTAAGGAGAACTCTCTTATGGGACCCTTACGGCTCATAAGATTTGAAAGTCTTAAGTTACAGAGACCTGAACCTGTTCTTAAGCAACTCCCACAACCTTCGATATTGCCCTACAAGTGGTTCAATACTGACCCTTGTATACAATACACGGGCGCGAATAAACATTTCCCTAACCAAGTCCCACCCGTGACTGGGGATATGTCCATACGGTGAACAACCCTTGTAAGTCCTCTCGACTTATAAGGAGAAAACCCTTTTGTAAGATCCTTACGACTTACAGGGGAGCATATACTTAGGAATCCTCACGATCCCTAAGGAGAAAACATACCTACGAGATCCTCATGACTTGTAGGGAGAAATACCTTTGTGAGACCCTTACGGCTTATGAAGTCAAAAGCCTTAGTCGACGGGATCCTAACCCTATTTACTAAGCCACCTTTGTTCGACATCGACAGAGGCAAATGATGATTCGCTCCTGGCAATATCCCAGTTGCAGCGATGCTGATGCCTAAACTGGTATCAAATTTCAAGTCCTTTCATGGCAAATGATGATTCGCTCCTGGCAATGTTCCAGTTGTAGCAATGCTGATGCTAGGATTGGCATGAAGATTCCAAGTTCCACACCCACGATAAAAAAAATCAGTGAGCCAAAAATGCATATGAAATAGCCGAAATGATGGGGCAACTTGCAACGAAATCAGCAAGTAAAAATATATGCATACAAAAACAGCCGAAATAATTGGGCAGCTCGCAATAAAAAGCAGCGAGTATAAAAAAAAATGATTGGGCACCGCGAAAAATAGCCGAAATGATTGGGCAATCGCGACCTCTGCGATATAAAAGCTGAAATGATAGAGCATCGCGGAAATAAAATAAAAAAAATGAATGAAACTTTTGCCCTACAGGTGAGATCACATCGATCCCTGCATACAATCCAAGGGCACAAACAAAGAGGGAACCATACCTTCCCGACAGGCTCCATCAGAAAGTGGAGTGACGGCAGAATCCCAGCTCCACCTCAGCATTCGTTTCGTTACAGTAGACGCAATGTCAACAACAATGTCCTTCCTCCAACAGGATTCGGACATGACAAAACAAACGAAGCGAAGGCCAAATTCCTAACTTCGAGGTCTTAACGGCAAGTCATATAAAGCCTGAAAGACAATTGGAGATCATCTCACACCAGCGCGAAATGGTCACCACTTCGACGTTCGTCTCGACACAGCAAACGCAACATCATCAAACAAATGGAGCCATGGCAAAATCCTTAGTTCCAAATCTCGACGGTTCACTAGCAACCTCAAGACAACCGCGACGTTCGTCTCGATACAGCAGACGAGTTGTCACCCCAGCGTTCTTCCTCCAGTAGGGTTCAGACGCGACAATCAAACTAACGGAGCCACGGCAAAATCCCTAGTTCCAAACCTCGACGGTTCACTAGCAACCTAGAAACAACCGCGACATTCATCTCGATACAGCAGACGCAATGTCAAAAACGAAGCAAAGGCCAAATTCCTAGCTTCAGGGTCTTGACGGCAACTCACATAAAACCTGAAAGACTATCGGAGATCATCCCACACCAGCGCGGAGTGGTTATGACTCATCGGGGCTCTCTAAAATGAGCCTAACCTCAAGTAAAAAGCGGCATGGCAAAATTCCTAACGCTTGCTCTTCCGACGGTCAAACTGCCAAGGAGGATTGCTTGAAGACGTCTTGTCCAGCCCCTGAAGGGATCAGAGACACGGCAGTCGCAGGGCTACTCGAACAGCACGATTGCCTATCGAGGAATATATCAGCTTATGTGACGGTACGACGGCCAAAACCCTAAGTACCACAGACTCTAACGGACTTCTGTCATAAAGAGCAGAGGTTAACTATGACGTTAGGATATTCTTGCGAGAAATGCTCGATTCGTCTCGACTTGTGAAGAAATTGATGTCTTTACGAGAACTTCTCGATGCGGCTCGACTCGTGAGATAAAGCCTTTGGCAGTGGGCATAAAAGAAACCTGTTTCCTAAGCACTGGGACCCTGCAAGCCAGTCCAAAATGGTCTCTTGCATACTATCCACGGGTCTCACTCTCCAAAGTCGAATCTCGACAAGAAGGAAAACAACCGCTTACGAGTTCTCTCGACTCGTGAGAGGGAAAATTCCCTTATGAGATCCTTACGATTTATAAGAGAAAACACACTTAGGGATCCTCACGATCCCTAAAGAGAAAATACACCTACGAGATCCTCTCGATCCGTAGGGAGAAAAGTCTTTATGAGACCCTTACGGCTCATACAGTTGAAAAGTCTTAGGCAGTAGATCTGAACCTGCGTCCTAAGCCCTCATTACCTCTTGAAGGAGCCAATACAGAATGCTCGCTCTATCATCCATCGACCATGTTTACTAAAGTAACATGTTGGCAATAAAAGAAAGAAGAAAGTGACAGAAAGAACATCCGATTTGCATTTGATCAAGCGTTCGAGACACATCCATTCATGCATATGCAAAAGACTCAGAACGAGAAATAAGACAAGCTGAAATAAATTTTTTTTCCATTCATATGGCAAAGGGTTCTTACAATCATAAGGAAATAAACAAAGAAATTGTCCAGATCATTACAATGGCAAAACCTCAGATCCTGGACAGGGATTGAGGAACTCGAAAGTGACCTTGTCCAAGACTTTCTATGCTTGGCGAACCATCCTGGTGTGCTTTCTTTGGCGAACAAGGGCATCGGGATCCCCACTGATGTCCTCCACCCTCCGATAGGCAGCAAGAATGGCGGACTGTTGAAAGGCTTCGTGCAAGAGATCGATGAGATTGTCTCGCCGTCTCTTCGAGATTAAGTTCATCAGATACACTGAATGCACCTTGTTCCCGGCGGCGTCCAATGCTCTAAGCGGCACGCCGGTAAAGAATAGGGGAAGTGCTCCCCAGATGGCTCCCACAATAAGCTTCAGGAGAGAGGAGCGCCGAGGAAGCAGTTGACCGTTGTATGCATCGAAGCGGCTCATGATCTCGGCACACTCGGCGTTAGTAAATTCTCGATTTTGAGAACAACCAGAAGGCGCGGAAACCAGTCGCGCTCGAAGAGTTCCTCAAGCATATTCTTGAGAACGAAGATAGTGACAACGATGAGGAAAATGACTCATCAGAAGAAACCAAAGATTATATAGCAAGTTGCCACATGGTCTTTCGTTCGTTGTTAAATGATGAAGAAACTTCCTCAGCGTCAAAAAACAACGTTGAGGAACTAGGGGCAGAATCGGCGCTAAAATCCCCGGAACTGCCAGAAGACCCGATCGATAGCTGTTAAACGAAGCCTTTCGAAAAAGCAAAGCTGACCGAGAAGGCGAAACAGCCATATACGAAAAGGCTAAGCGTTAGCGTCAGGATGAAGAAGCTGCGGCAAGGTGGAGTCGTAAAGTACTCCAACCAAACCAAGGCATACCTATGACAAATAAGAGCAGGATTAAGGTAGAGAAGCGGTTTGCTAAAGCCCTGTCAATGGGAATGAAGCTGCCACCTCTAGTAGGAAACACTCCCGGGGTCATATGCCTCGACGGAGAGAATTCACATCCAAACTACTGCCTATATCATCGAAGAGTTACCTATCCCACTAAAGAGTGCAGTGCCTTCAAGAAGCGGTGGCAAGGATATGTTACCTATCAAATCACTCCAAGAGGATGAAGCGCGAAGCTCTTCGACTGCAAAAAGGTGCGGCAAGTGCACGTGAGAAAACGACTGGCAATGTCATATGGTTGATACCAGTTCGGAAGGGGATAAACCCCAAGTTCTTACCTTTGCGAGCGATTCTGAGGACGAAATGACCCTCGGCCCTCTCTTCAAAGACTCCATCTCCGAAAAAGAAGAGGGAGAGAAGAACCGTGAGAACATTCAGCTGTGTAGCCGCATGCTGCCTGAGAAGAACCTCAGACCTACAAATAAGGGTTCGAGCAAAACAGACAAAGGGAAAGAAAAAATGTTAGTGGATATTGTACACCCTCACAACACTTGTGAGGAGACAGAAGTGGCAAACGAAAATTTTCTTGCATGCAACACCCGCTTAAACCTTAGATCTTGTGCTTAAACCTTAACTAGCAAACCTAACTAGAGATCTTATCTACTATGATAGGGTTATACCTAAGGAACCGGTCCTTCGGGTCTTCTTTTGGATGCGACTCTTAGGCTCTTTGGATGCTTGAAAAGAACTCGATCTCCGATCACCTCTAGGTCGTAGATGATCCACCCGAGATTTATAGAACAAGCTTCAAACTCTTCACAAGAGTTAACTAAGAAATCAAGTGTGCTAAAAATGATTACT
The DNA here is from genome assembly GCA_030015575.1 of Agapanthus africanus. Taxonomy (NCBI): domain Eukaryota; kingdom Viridiplantae; phylum Streptophyta; class Magnoliopsida; order Asparagales; family Amaryllidaceae; genus Agapanthus; species Agapanthus africanus. The sequence continues at coordinate 104,827,110 of CM057338.1, read as the reverse complement.
TAGATGATGTAGAGATTAAGTAGAGGATTAAAATGATCCCTAAGCTTTTGATTCCCAACTCATATGAAGGGTAAAGCTTAGAGGTAGGGGAAGGAGATAATTTGGAGAAAGCAAATGAATGTGATAAAGAGCAAGCCTCAAGTGTGAACAAATGATATGGATCAAAATAATAATTGAAGCATGCATTATTTTTCTCCAAAAATAATGCACCATGCTTCAATAGTAAACCCAAATGAATAAAAAATGAAATAAGCCATTCCTTCATCCATGCTTTGACAATTCCAAATTCCACCTCATTATTTTATTTTCACAAAATAAAAACCCATTTATGAGGTGTCTCCTTCTAGAATGTATTCTTATACAATTACAAGAATACCCCTCACTGTATACCGTATAAGTATACCCGTATTCGTATTCCGAAAAATACGAATACAAATAATCCAATAGTATAATACCGATATCTGGCTTAAACCAAAGCCTACCAGTATTGTCCTTCCGATCATCATTCCTGTAACCATTACACGAACATGATCGAAACCCCGCCGTAACAACTTACGGCCTCTACATCTTTTGCCTGAACCAGGGAACCCTCTGTGTCGGACTCTAAAGACTCAACAGTACGCTGGCAGTGGGTTTAACTACAAGCACGTCAGCGGCACTAGCTGTGAGTAACGGCTACCCAGGTACATGATGAAAAGTTGGCCGACGAGAGAGCTCATCCCAACCCTAACGAGCATGTAAGCAACACTTACCGTACAATCCGGTCTCTTCGTCTGATACGTCGTATATGAAGTCTAGGGGTGGTAAATGTCGGACCCCAGTAACTTTATAAGTCATGCTGATTTATGGCCCATAACGATTCGAGAAACTACTGATAACTCTTATCAGTAAATCTCGACAACCCTGGTCAAGGATTTGCTGTTATGGCCGATCAAGTATAGCGCGACATCAACTTCCTATACCGGGAGAGACGAAACCCCTCCTATCGCTCACTGTCTCTATGTGATTCGGGATTGTACCCAAAATCCACCTGTTTGCACGACTCAATAGAGCCGTGGTAGGGAGGAAATCAAAGCACAGTGGGAATCACACAAGACACTATGACGATCTCGGATGTACAGACTAACATGTATAAGTGTCACCAGAGAACTGCTATATGAAAATAGGTATATATACCATCTAGGAGTTCTCGGCAAGTCCTTTTCGGTGTACCCATTCTCCAATGAGCACCTCTGTACAATCTTCGATGCCAAACACCAATAGTTATGGGATCAACCATCGCCCCCAGGGTCAAGAAACTTACACACTAGTCTACTCCGGTAATATCGATGCCCTGTCTCAATATACCCTCGACTAGGAAATGTTAAAGTATATGCTTTTAGACTGCCCAGGCCCCACTAGTATGATCTACATCATAATCCTGGTAGTCAACGTAATCCTAAGGGCTTCATCAACATGTATATAAGATATGAAAAACAATACATCACACGTTAAGATGAAGATAAACCAGATAGCATACTATCATTTCGAGCAAAGATTGTTTCTGTACATATACATGCCTAGCATCCTATACAATACAGGCTCTAAGGCATACATATCTAACAATCTCACACTTGCACTAAGTCCTGTAGTTGGTGCAATAAGTACCCACTGTCTACACTAGAACCAGTTGCCGGCATACCGCATGCCCAACATCTCGAACAGTTTCTCAAACTGGACTTGAGGGATGGCCTTGGTGAATGGATCTGCTTTGTTGTCTTTCGTGTCTACTCTCCGTACCTCGATATCCTGGCGATCCATTATCTCCCTGATGAGGTGATACCGCCTCAAGATATGTCTGGATTTCTGATGAGACCGCGGTTCCTTTGCCAAATCCATGGCTCCATTATTATCGCAATACAAAGGTATTGGATTAGCAATGGATGGAACCACCTGAAGTTCAGAAATGAACTTTCTCATCCAGACTGCCTCTTTTGCGGCATCATTAGCAGCAATATACCCAGCTTCCATCGTGGAGTCAGCGACAGTATCTTTCTTAGAACTCTTCTATTATACCGCCCTTCTATTTAGGGTAAATACAAACCCTGAGATGGACTTACTATCATCCTTGTCGCTCTGGAAGCTGGAGTCGGTAAATGCCTCGATTTGGAGATCTCCGTTACCATACACCAAGAACATTTCTTTAGTTCTTCTCAAGTACTTCAGAATGTTCTTCACAGCATTCCAGTGTTTCTCTCCTAGATTGGATTGATACCTGCTTACTGCACTCAGTGCATAAGCTACATCTGAACGAGTACTCAACATCGCATACATTATAGATCCTACTGCCGAAGCGTAGGGTATAACACTCATGCGAGCCCTCTCCTCATCAGTACATCTCTTTGGAGAGGGTGATCCCGTGACAAGCGAGTAAATTACCTCGCTTGGGATCTTCCATACTAAACATTTTTAGTATGGTGTCAATATATCTCGATTGGGACAATCCCAACAATTTCTTAGATCTATCTCTATAGATCTTAATTTCCAGATGGTACGAGGCATCACCCAGGTCTTTCATGGAGAATCTCTACGTTAAGATAGTTTGACCGATTATAGTATAGGAACATCATTTTCTATCAAAAGAATATCGTGCACGTACAATACGAGGAATGTAACAGTACTCTCTACAATTCTTTTATAAATACATGGTTCATCTGCATTTTTGATAAAACCAAACTCTTTGGTTGTATCATCAAAGCAGATATTCCAACTATGTGATGTCTGCTTTAATCCATAGATGGATTTAAGCAATCTGTATGCTTTTCCGCTGCTCCCGCTGTCAATAAAGCCTTCTGGCTGATCCATAAAAACACATTCTTCTAAATCGCCATTTAGAAATACCGTTTTAACATCCATCTGCCAGATTTCATAGTCATAGTGAGCAGCTATAGCAAGGAGGATCCGAATGGATTTGAGCATCGCGAATGGTGAAAAGGTTTCATCATAGTCCAAGCCTGGTCTTTGACGAAATCCTTTTGCGACCAGCCTAGCTTTATAGGTCTCTACCTGACCATCCACATCAATCTTTCTCTTAAAGATCCACTTACACCCTATGGGTTTTACTCCAGAAGGTGCAACCTCCAAAGTCCATACTTTGTTGCTGTACATAGATTTCATTTCGGATCTCATGGCATCCGGCCACTTCATTGAGTCACCACTCGTGAAAGCTTGCTGAAAACTAGTAGGATCATCATCATCCATGATGTAATCTTCTCTATCACCATCAATTAGAAAACCATAGTATCTATCAGGTGGGAGAGAAGTCCTACTAGATCTACAGAGTGACTGAGGCTCGTCAGGTTCTATTGAAATCTCAGGTTCAACCAAATCATCGGTAATTGTTTATGAATCTGGAATTTCTTCCAGTTCTACCGCATTGCCAACAGTATCATTTGTAAAAAATTCATTTTCTAAAAATGTGGCATACTGAGAAACAAACACTCTTTGTTCCTCCTTGTGGTAGAAAAGATATCCATACGAGTGTTTTGGATATCCTACACATTTACACAAAACTGATCATGTCTCTAGTTTGTCCGGATTATGCTTTTTCACATAAGCCGGACAACCCCATATCCTAACTCGTTTAAGAGATGGTCTCTTTTCATACCATATCTCATATGGAGTGGTAGACACGGTTTTGGTCGGAACTCTATTCAACAGATATATCGCAGTCTCCAATGCATGCCCCCATAATGAAAGTGGTAACTCAGCATCACTCATTATTGATCGTACCACATCTAATAGGATACAATTCCTCCGTTCCGACACACCGTTGTGCTGTGGTGTGAACGGAGGAGTGAGCTGAGAGAGAATCCTATTCTCTTTTAGGAAATCTAAAAACTCTGAGCTTACATACTCACCTCCTTGATCCGATCGAAGTTTCTTGATACTCAAGCCTGTTTGTTTTTCTACTTCAGATTTATACTCCTTGATTTTTTCGAAGGCTTCGGACTTATGTTTCAACAAGAACACGTGCCCGAATCTCGAGAAATCATCAGTGAAAGTTATGAAGTACGAAAAACTACCTCTCGCATATGTAGACATTGATCTACATACATCACTATGTATGAGGCCTAAGAGTTCAGTAGCTCTCTCTGTGTCCATTAAACGGAGTTTTGGTCATTTTACTTTTGATACAAAACTGGCAAGTCACATAAGATTTATATTAAAACGGGTTTAAATATCCATCTTTATGTAGCTTGGTTAGTCTTGTTTCATTAATATGACCAAGTCTACAATGCTAAATGAAAGCTTCATTTATATCTGAAATCTTCCTTTTGTTTGTGTGTTGTATATTGAAAATCGTATATTGATTTAGGACGTATATCCTGTTATTTAATGTACCAGACCCAATTAACTCTTGATTAAGGTTAATGTTCATAACATTAGATTGTAACACAAAATTATATCCTTCATTGTCCAACAACGATATTGATATAATATTACATAACATCGAAGGTACAAAATAACATGGATTCAAAACCAATATACAACCCGAAGGCAAACCAAGGTGATACTCTCCCACTGCTATAACATGTACAGATGAACCATTCCCAACTCAGAGAGTGTGGTCACCTTTCTTCAAAAACCTGCTATTTCTCAGCCCATGCACACAATTACAGATGTGAGATCCTGATCCGGTATCTAATACCTAGGAAGCAAAGTTAATTGTAAAAAGTTTTCTGTTACAACACACCTGAAGTGGAAGCATCACCATGCTTCTTCTTCTTGAGGTCGGCAAGGTATCCAACGCAGTTTCTCTTCCAGTGCCTAGTCTTATGGCAGTAGAAGCATTCCCCTCTTCTTGACGCAACAACCCATATCTTGTCCTTTCCCGGTGCTTTTTTCACTCCTCCTCTCGGCTTGATCAGATTCTTTTTCTTCTTTCCCTTAGCCTTAGCTTTCGGGACGGAAGAGGAAGATGTCCCAGCAATTAGAGCGGGAGTTTTCACTACCTTTAGCGTGCTCTCTGCACTCCTCAATATATTGAGGAGTTCAGGAAGTGACTTCTCCAAGTTGTGCATGTTGAAGTTTATAATGAACTAAGCAAAGGCAGGGGGAGGGACTGTAGAACAATATCAACATACTGTTCATTCTCCATGGTCCATCTCAGGTCCTCTAGCTCTTCGATAAGTCCTATCATCTTCAATACATGGTCACCTATAGACGTGCCAGCAGCCATCTGCATCTGAAACAACTTTCGAGATGCCTCGTATCGGAAAGTGCGAGATTGCCCTCCATACAACTCCTTTGTATGGAGAAAGATGGATTGTACATCCATCTTCTTATGCTACTTCTGATATTCATTATTCATAGAAGCAAGCACGAGGCATTTGGCTGTTGCACAGTCTATATCCCATGTCTTGCGGATTTCTTTATCCGCAACTGAAGAATCAGGGCCTGAGCTAGGAGGGGCTGGAGTAGTCACGACGTATGCGACTTTATCATAGGTCAAGGCAATATTTACGTTCCTCAGCCATTCTTTGTAATTCGGTCCCGTGAGTTTATTCTTGTCTAATAAAAGCTTAAGTCTCGTCATAGGTATCTGCCATTAGGAAAGAGAAAAGAAGACACTCAACGATTGCTCTTGCATGATTAGATTGGTTATTAATATTATCTAATCGATATCTCCCACTGCTTTTATCAAATTTTCCTTCAAACCTTAAAAAGAAAATTAGCCAGGATTAATTACAATTTACAAGTTCGCTAACCGGTCGGCCAGGCCAGTGTCGGTACTCTGAGGGAGGTTCCCCGTACTTTCGCACGGATCTAATTAAAATAAACTTCATTTTCCTAGAGGCATAACCCCGTTGACAACTTTCTAGACACCTACCGGATTAGCTAATTGTAAAGTGCAAAACTCTCCCGAGAGTAATTTTTACTCACAGTGGGATCGGGATCCAACTATCAAATAGAAGGTATGCAATTTCATTGCAAATTTCAACTCTTGAAATTCCCGATATAGTTTTTACCCCTAGTGTCTTACGACCTTAACTATGGTCAACAATCATAAGCACTAGTCAAGTTCTACCCGTCATTTCATGATTGATTTAGACCCACCCGCATAACCCTTAACTATAGTCAACAAGGTCATGCGAATGTCCTAATCGATCACATCATATGCTTTGTAGGAAGACATCACTTAGCTACCGTATACCACGCCTTAACTATAGTCAACAAACGCGGTACGAATACTAAGTACTCTACTTCCTAAAATGGCGGAGGGCAACAGATGGTTTTGATGAAAACCTTTAAAGCTTTGAACTTGATATCATTGTAGAATCTAGTGAAAAGAGTGGTTTAATCTCCAGTTTTAAAAGTCGAATGGTTTTGTAGTATCTTTCTAATTTTGCTAAAGAGATCACACCCGGTGAAGGGATCTTAGCACTTTCCTCATCGAATGAGGTGCGGGATATTCATCAAGGAATACCACGATGTAAAGCCAAAATTAGATCAACTATAAAAACAAATCGAGTACTTTGTAACATTTGCTAGTTTTGCTAAAGGGGTCACTCCCGGTGAAGGGATTTCGGCCCTTTCCTCATCGAATGAGGTGCTGGATATTCATCAAGGAATACCACTATGCAAAGCGAAAAACTAGAGTTACCCATTTTAAAAAGTTTGATTCTACAACATCTTTAGGTTTCTTTTTCTTAACATTAATCACATTAATGTTGTCCCATCGTTTACGTTTCCTAAACATCACAGAAAAGAAACGAAAATAGAACGTACGCTTATGCCATCCGCATTCGCCACGGGGCCCCGTCATGCACCGTTAGGTTACTGAACTAACGGCAGAGCGGGGACTGGACTAGCGCGGGTGCAAAACATAAGTAACGTTTATTATATATCTCATAAATAAATAGCCATTCGTCGCACGCAATTATAAACATTCCAGATCACAGATGAACACATTGGATATAGTAGGAATTCCGTATTTCATTTAAGCCCTTAACGAAAGACGGGTTTCACGGTCGTGATGAATATCCAAACCCCACCCTAGACCCCTACGGGTGCGGCAAACTACCCACCAAATTCCCGAAGTGAAGTAAGCTCCCTCAACAAAGTGAGTAGGCCACTCGGCACTTCAAAGAACCTGGTAGTTTGTGCACCCCACCTTGGGTCTATCCTATGAGCAAAAACAGTAAAAAGAAATTATACAACGGACTTCAACCCGGATGTTCCCCGCAAAATAATATTACATCGCTTTTTACAAATTACATGAATGAAAGAAAAGAAAAACGCTCTTCTCACATCCCCCGGTTGTTCATCCACGACGATCCAACATATTCATATACACATACCATAACATGGTATCAAAGCCTATCTTAAACCTTAAATAGCTTGTAGCGACATTAGAAATCCGTCGTTTTTGTCGTGCAAAAACTGCCGATAAAAACAGCTTCCAAAATTGAAGTTTTGAGTTGATTGCACACCCCGCGGGCTCACGGTATGAACCGAGAAGCCGCGGGGTGGAGCGTGCGCACCCCGGAGACACCCCGGGGGGGACCAGAGGCCGGACCCACACCCCAAGACCACCACAAGGTAGCCTTGGGGGTGGGTGACCCGAGAGCACCCCAACTGGGTGCTCTCGGGTCTGTCTTCCCCTAGGGCCACTTCGAGGTGGCCCCCGGGGGTGGGTACCCCCCGAGGCCCTCTATTCGATAGTTAATTTTGGGATCTTCGCCTCCGTGAAGATTCGGGCGGGTTTTGAGTTCGTTTCGACTCCCGAATTGGCTTAAAATGATCGGTTTTGGAACTTTAGCTCACTGGATTTTTCATGTCTTGGAAAATGCTATCTGGTTTATCTTCATCTTAACGTGTGATGTGTTTTTTTCATATCTTATATACATGTTGATGAAGCCCTTAGGATTATGCTTGACTACCGGGATTATGATGTAGATCATACTAGTGGGGCCTGGGCAGTCTAAAAGCATATCCTTTAACAGTTCCTAGTCGAGGGTATATCAAGACAGAGCTTCGATATTACCCGAGTAGACTAGTGTGTACGTTTCTTGACTCTGGGGGCGATGGTTGATCCCACAACCATTGGTGATTGACATCGAAGATTGTACACAGGTGATCATTGGTGAATGGGTAAACCGAACAACACTCGCCGAGACTCCTAGATGGTATATATACCTATCGTCAGATAGCCGTTCTCTGGTGACACTTGTACATGTTAGTCTGTAGACTCGAGATCGTCATAGTGTCTTGTTTGATTCCCACCGTGCTCTGATTTCCTCCCTACCACGGCTCTACAGAGTCGTGCAAACAGGTGGATTTTGGGTACATTCCCGAATCACATGGAGGCAGTGAGCGATAGGAGGGGTTTCATCTCTCCCGGTATAGGGAGTTGATGTCGCGCTATGCTTGATCGGCCATAATAGCAAATCCCTGGCCAGGATTGTCGAGATTTACTGATAAGAGTTATCAGTAGTTTCTTGAACCGTTATGGGCCATAAATCAGCATAACTTATAAAGTTACTAGGGTCTGACATTTACCACCCCTAGACTTCATATGCGACGTATCGGATGAAGAGACCAGACTGTACGAAAAGTGTTGCTTACAAAAAATCCCTGAGAAAATTGCCCTTGACGAAACTCGCCTTCTAGCACAGCAAAACCTAAAGACTTATAAGACAAGAATGATACGGTCATACAAAAGACTGACTAGGCCAAGAACATTCCGCCAAGGCGAATTCGTACTAGTCGTCAAAAGACCAATGTTCCCCAATCATGCAAAACGGGAGAAATTCGAGCCGAACTATGAAGGCCCATACATCATAGACAAAGTCTACCAAGGTAGAGCCTACCTGCTTATGGATATGCATGGCGAAAGACCCATCCGGCCAATAAATGGCTGGTTCCTCAAAAAATACTATGCTTGACGAGTCATGACTTAGGTCAATGATAGATGACGATGCTTGTGTCTGCTCGCTATCTTCCTGAGTCAAAAACTCCGAATAGTATGTTAAAAAAACGGTCGTCTCAAATATAGCGATATCGGACCGAGATGTCCTTAAACTAAAAATTCGCCTCAAATATGGCGATAAAGGACCGAGATGTCCTTAAACTAAAGCCTCGCCTCAAATATGAGGATATTGGACTGAGAAGTCCTTAAACTAGAAATTATCTGCCTCCAGCATGGCGACAACCGACCGAGACGTTCTTAAACTAAAAATTCGTCTCAAACATGGCGACAATGGACCGAGATGTCCTTAAACCAAAATTGGTAGCCTTAAATATGGTGACATCGGACCGAGATGTTCTTAAACTAAAACTTCGTCTTAAAAAAACGATGATACCAGACCAAGATGCCCTTAAACTAAAAATTCGCCTCAAATATAGTGATTACGGATCGAGATGCCCTTAAACTAAAAGCTCGCCTCAAATAGGGCGACATCGGACCGAGATGTCCTTAAACTAAAACTTCGTCTTAAAAAACAGCGACAACGGACCGAGATGTTCTTAAACTAAAAATTCGCCTCAAATATGGCTATAACGGACCGAGATGTCCTTAAACTCAAACCCGTTGTCTCAAACATGGCGGCAACGGACAGAGATGTACTTAAACTAAAAATTCGCCTCAAACTTGGCAATAACGGACCGATATGTCCTTAAATTAAAACACAGCCTCAAATATGGCGACATTGGACCGAGAAGTCCTTAAACTAGAAATTATCTATCTTAAACATAGCGATAACGGACCGAGATGTCCCTAAAATAGCACATCGCCTCCAAAACGGTGAAATGCTTCCTTGAGATCTATATTGCAATCGAAATCTCAACGGCGAGGGTTGCAACTCAAGTCCTACCGGCTACACAGCTACACCAGCGATGAAGTCACCCCCAAGTCCTACTAGCAAACAGATGGGTAAAAAACGGTATGTCCACAAGCAAAATGGGCACGGATGAAAATCCGAAAGGACGCCGTGAGTAAAATAGCAGGGCTACCGGCGAGTTTGTGAAAACCCGGAAGGGCAATGTAACAACCATAATTTTCCTAAACACTTTTTTATACAATTTTTTTAAATTTTTTTTAAAAAATCCATAAAGGAGTATTTTAACCTGAGCACAATATATATATATAAGTAAATATTTTGTTTTCAAATAACTCCATTTTTAGTATACATAAAATTGTTTTAAAATTAAAATATACTTGGGGTATTTAATGTTGTTGTTACCACTTTAAGTAGTTATTTTCCCACAATAATTACAAGAAGGAGCTTGTAGCTCATTGGTAATACCTTGCACTGCTGAACTAAGCCACCAGAGTTCAAATCCCATGCCCCACATTATTTTTGTATTTATTTTGTTTTAAATTCTTCCGGAAGTCAACAGTCAAAAGGCCATAACTCACAAAATTTGTACTGGACATAAAAAAGAAAATATACCATAAAATCCCTCTCGAGAATCCCCGGCCCTTGAGACCCTGACTCGGCCCGACTCGGCACCGCCGACTCGGCGAACCGGCCGACTCGGTCCGGCGCCGCCGGCCGGACTCGGCCGGACGGCCGAGTCGTCAACACGGAAAAGTTCCGTGTTGACTTGGTCAATCCTCCTGCACACTCTAAATGCCTAGATCGGTTATCAATTGCTCAATAAATCCCTTTTACTTCAAGGTTTAATGATTTTTTAATGATTTTATATTTTTTTTATATATATTTTTTAATTAAAACCCTAACCCTAGCCTAACCCTATATAAACCCCCATACCCTCTACCCTCTCATCCTAAATCTCTAAGTCCACTCTCTCAAAATTCCAAGAGAACTTGGTACGTTAGAAAACGAGCGAAAGGCGAAGCGCTGACGAAATCGACGGCGAAATTCCGGTGATCGTACTAGGACCTTTCAACGACGTTTCGACGCACCGGTAAACCCTCTACCTCCCTCTCACTCTCTAGCGTTGTCCAAACCCGAAAGTCCCCTTTTCTATCCTTCTTTTCTTTCATTAAAATACGAACTTATAAACCCGACGGAAATCGGAACAACCCGATTTCCGATTCGGTTTTCTATAAAATCTCACTTATCATAAATTCCATAATACTTAAACATCTTCATTTTGACTACTAATCACTTAAAAATTAATTTGAACAAGTTTTCACACATGAAATGATAGCTTTTGCAATATATCGTATTCTTTCACTTAAATACCATAATGTTTAATTTTCATATTTAACCCTTTAACATTGCTATACCTTAACGTAGATCATGAGGTAATGACCTACCTCCTCACACACTCCTATGTAATCATAACACGCTATCTTGAAAATTTAGAATACGACAAAACAAGATTTTACATTAAAATACCATTTTCGTAATAAAACCTTTTCTAAGAGCTCTGAGTTATATACAATTTTAAAACAATATCTTTTAATAGGAAATACGATAAGTTGTGGATATCGATCGTTTATCTAAACCTGACTTTGTGGTGTCTAGGCAAATGTGTCTAAGGCGAGTGGTTACTTAATTTGGGCCACTACTTGTAGTGGAGAGCCTCCCACTCACCTGGCACTTACCTGGCCACAATTGGCGGTGAAGAGGCGATTTGAGGTTTCTAATGACTTGTCATTTAGACCATTTAGAAATAGACTAGTTGGCTTAGGGAACCCTAAAATCTAAAATACGGAAATTTACACATACAAATAAATACCTTATCTTTATAAAACCGTTTTCTAAATGATTAGTATTTATTAAATCTTTGCAAAGCGCCACTACAACCCATCTTTGGGGAACTCGTTAGGGATAGTACGGTTTATCGTGCACCCTCGGGCTTAGTAGTGCGAGATTCAGACCTCCGCAAGGAGCATTCGGTCTCGAAACGTTTAAAATACGACATTTAAGAAAAATGAGATTTTTGGAAAATAAAATATTTATTAAAAATTATTCTTGAATAAATATATGTATATTTATCATTTAAACACCTATTTTATTATAAGATAAAGTTTTCACCTTTTCCTAAAAATTACAAGATTAAAAGTTACATTAAAATACCATGAATTTCAAATAAATCAATATCTTTATTTATGTAATTAGGGTATTTTCACTAGAAATAAGAAAAAAATAAAATCACACTCATTATAACTATAAAGACGAATAATAAATATTTGAGGTGTATCTTGAAAACTATACAAAGGTATTTTTACATAAAACCCCCTCAAGTTTTATAAATTACAATAATGACCCTAACAAATATAGAACTTCGACTTACATTTCTTTTAGTCTGACTCGGGTTTGAGTCTGATTATTTCTGACTTGAACATAATTCAAGTCAATCTATATCCTTTAATATTCCAACTCAATATGAACACATGAATCCCAGAATCCAGTTAACAATTTATACAACTTGACTGAATCAAATCATGGATATACATGTAATATCCCGTTATTCCATTTACCTGATTATTCAGTTACAATATGATATTATGGTTTTGGTCGGTCATCTAACTTATACAATACCATACAACAATACAATCAAAACACTATGGGGTTTAAGGGGTAGATTGGTACGGAAGGTGTTAAAAGTGGCACGAGACGGTCAGACTTAAGATACCTAACATGAATCCAATTTCCGTTGTTCCGGGCCTTCTAACGGAGCTTTGTACTCTATTTTCCGTTTGCCCTGGTCTCTAGCATATAGAGACCCCTCTCGTATACACTGGCATTTTTCTATACCAAGCTACAAACAACAGCGTTAATACAATATTACAACAAATAGTATAAAAGTTTAGAAGATACCTCTTATTCTGTCTTTTCTAATTCTTCTTTATCTTTGGGACTTACCGAGCGACCTGTTCGCTGACGACATTCTATTTTTTTCTTCTTTGAATGTCGTTAGGTGTTTTGGACCCAGCAGAGATCGAGCCCACCGGTGAAGACTTGGATCGGTTTCACGAAGACTTCAAGCTCTAGACATTGTACCTTGTTCTATTCAGTATTTTCATTTCCTGTTATGTCATTGTTTAGGCATCGCTTTTCATTCCAGTTGTATTTACTTTTCATGCATTGTACAAAAGAATGTTATTAATAAAGTTGCTGTTATTTCTTTATCTCTTGTCTCTTGTGATTTACTTTTATATTGCTTAGATACGCTTAGCGTATGTACTTCTAAGTATATACGTAGCGGACCTCGTCGCGTCCCCTTCGCCGTACACTGGGAAGCGGGGTGTGACAGGTTTTGTTGGTGGCCCATGCAGGTCAGAGCTGTATGAATCCCTATCATGCAGTTCTGGTCTGCGTGAACAACCTAAGCAATATAACACAAGAACCAGCAACTAAAACATTCTTTACAATTCATGTTTCTTGAATCTCACAAATTTCTACTCCTTGAATCTTATCATTTCATATATTTGAATCTGTCCTAACCCAAAATTTTCTTTAAGGTTATGGATTCCCCGAACAACACCAGCACCAATATCAACAACACACCTCCAGCACTACCTCTCGCACCAGCTGTTCCTGCACCACCCACCGAGCAAACAGTGCTACTTGAGGCGATTCGCAGCCTTCTTGAGGGACAACAACAACTCCTGAACCGTCCTGAGATCGACGCACCAGGGGTAAAGCAATTCAGGGCTTTACACCCCAGGCAGTTCTCTGGTAAAGGAACCCCACTTGAAGCTGAGGAATGGGTACAAAGCATCGAAGATGATCTGGCAGCAGCACAACTGCCAGACATAGCTTGGGTCCGTGTGGCGAAGCTACAGCTCACGGATAATGCTCGCAACTGGTAGAAGGCGGAAGAAAGCCGTCTGGTACAGCCTATTGAATGGAAGACTTTTCGCGAGAAGTTCGACGCGAAATACTTCCCTGTGACTGCCAAGTTTGCCATGGAGCAACAATTTATTCATCTACAACAGGGTTCAATGTGGGACAAATTAGTAGATGAATACGACGCTGAATTCACCATGTTAAGCCGATTCGCGGCACACCTGATTCCGACGGACGAGATCAGAGCCCGTCGCTTTCAACAAGGACTGGACACGGAGATTCAGGCTGCTCTAGCAACGGGAAAATTTCTGACTCATGAGGATGCTTTGGAAGCTGCCCGCAGTTATGAAGCGGTGATAAAAGTAAGGGGCAGACCTCAATCTGCCGGTTTGAAACGCCCTACCACTCAAATGGCAGGAGGAGCCTCTCCAAGGCCATCGTTTGAACTTAGGAGACCAGAAGAAAACAGTAACCAGTCAAGTCCAGATTTCTGCTACTACTGCAGAAGAAAGGGACACTTGTGGAAGGACTGTAGGCGCGTAAAAGGCTTGTGTCTAATTTATGGCACATCCAACCACGGAATTGGGAACTGTCCTTACAATAACAACTCAACTCACACATCCACCAACTATCCGCAGCGACCAGCTCTTCAGGCACCTGCTCCCAGACCTACACTACCTGCTCCACCACCTGCACCGCCTACTCGCCAATTTCAACAAGCAATGGGGGACATACCTAGAGGGCAGAGAAAGAGGCCCCAAAGGCAGAATGTGCCTCCAGCTAGAAGGAATGTACCACGGCGGCAGACATTCACATTAGAAGCCGTAGAAACCAAGACTGTAGGTCAAGGTAACACCGGTAAGCCTTTTTCACCCTTGTATCACTTTGATACACTATCTATACTACAGTCATCAGACATTCCTTGAAACTGGTACACTTTCCTTTTTCAAATTTCGAGAACGAAATTTTTTTAAGGAGGGTAGAATGTAACAACCCTAATTTTCCTATAAACTTTTTTATACAAATTTTTTTTAAAAATTTTTTAAAATCCATAAAGGAGTATTTTAACCTGAGCACAATATATATATATAAGTAATTATTTTGTTTTTAAATAACTCCATTTTTAGTATACATAAAATTGTTTTTAAAATTAAAGTATACTTGGGGTATTTAATGTTGTTGTTACTACTTTAAGTAGTTATTTTCCCACAATAATTACAAGAAAGAGCTTGTAGCTCATTGGTAATACCTTGCACTGCTGAACCAAGTCACCAGAGTTCAAATCCCATCCCCCACATTATTTTTGTATTTATTTTTTTTTAAATTCTTTTGGAAGTCAACAGTCAAAAGGCCATAACTCACAAAATTTGTACTGGACATAAAAAAGTAAATATACCATAAAATCCTTCTCGAGAATCCCCGAGAAAAAGTGGTTGTTGCCCTTTTGAGTTTCTGAAATCGTCATGTCAAGGGTTTTGAGTTTTAGACCCTGACTCTGCTCGACTCGGCGCCCCCGGCCGGCGAACCGGCCGACTCGGTTCGGCGGATTCGGCCGGACGGCCGAGTCGTCAACACGGAAAAGTTCCGTGTTGACTTGGTCAATCCTCCTGCACACTCTAAATGCCTAGATCGGTTATCAATTGCTCAATAAATCCCTTTTACTCCAAGGTTTAATGATTTTTTAATGATTTTATATTTTTTTATATATATTTTTTAATTAAAACCCTAACCCTAGCCTAACCCTATATAAACCCCCATACCCTCTACCCTCTCATCCTAAATCTCTAAGTCCACTCTCTCAAAATTCCAAGAGAACTTGGTACGTTAGAAAACGAGCGAAAGGCGAAGCGCAGACGAAATCGATGGCGGAATTCCGGTGATCGTACTGGGACCTCTCAACGACGTTTCGACGCACCGGCAAACCCTCTACCTCCCTCGCACTCTCTAGCGTTGTCCAAACCCGAAAGTCCCCTTTTCTATCCTTCTTTTCTTTCATTAAAATACGAACTTATAAACCCGACGGAAATCGGAACAACCCGATTTCCGATTCGGTTTTCTATAAAATCTCACTTATCATAAATTTCATAATGCTTAAACATCTTCATGTTGACTACTAATCATTTAAAAATTAATTTGAATAAGTTTTCACACATGAAATGATAGCTTTTGCAATATATCGTATTCTTTCACTTAAATACCATAATGTTTAATTTTCACATTTAACCCTTTAACATTGCTATACCTTAACGTAGATCACGAGGTAATGACCTACCTCCTCACACACTCATATGTAATCATAACACGCTACCTTGAAAATTTAGAATACGACAAAACAAGATTTTACATTAAAATACCATTTTCTTAATAAAACCTTTTCTAAAAGCTCTGAGTTATATACAATTTTAAAACAATATCTTTTAATAGGAAATACGATAAGTTGTGGACATCGATCGTTTATCTAAAGCTGACTTTGTGGTGTCTAGGCAAATGTGTCTAAGGCAAGTAGTTACTTAATTTGGGTCACTACTTGTAGTGGAGAGCCTCCCACTCACCTGGCACTTACCTGGCCACAATTGGCGGTGAAGATGCGATTTGAGGCTTCTAATGACTTGTCGTTTAGACCATTTAGAAATAGGCCAGTTGGCTTAGGGAACCCTAAAATCTAAAATACGGAAATTTACACCCTTTTACAAATAAATACCTTATCTTTATAAAACCGTTTTCTAAATGATTAGTATTTATTAAATCTTTGCAAAGCGCCACTACAACCCATCTTTGGGGAACTCGTTAGGGATAGTACGGTTTATCGTGCACTCTCGGGTTTAGTAGTGCGCGATTCAGATCTCCGCAAGGAGCATTCAGTCTCGAAAGGTTTAAAATACGACATTTAAGAAAAATGAGATTTTTGGAAAATAAAATATTTATTAAAAATTATTCTTGTATAAACATATGTATATTTATCATTTAAACACATATTTTATTATAAGATAAAGTTTCCACCTTTTCCTAAAAATTACAAGATTAAAAGTTACATTAAAATACCATGAATTTCAAATAAATCAATATTACAAATTAATATCTTTATTTATGTAATTAGGGTATTTTCACTAGAAATAAGACAAAAATAAAATCACACTCATTATAACTATAAAGACGAATAATAAATATTTGAGGTGTATCTTGAAAACTATACAAAGGTATTTTTACATAAAACCCCCTCAAGTTTTATAAATTACAATAATGACCCTAACAAATATAGAACTTCGACTTACATTTCTTTTAGTCTGACTCGGGTTTGAGTCTGATTATTTCTGACTTGAATATGATTCAAGTCAATCTATATCCTTTAATATTCCAACTCAATATGAACACATGAATCCCAGAATCCAGTTAAAAATCTATACAACTTGACTGAATCAAACCATGGATATACATCTAATATCTCGTTATTCCATTTACCTGATTATGCAGTTACAATCTGATATCATGGTTTTGGTCGGTCATCTAACTTATACAATACCATACAACAATACAATCAAAACACTACGGGGTTTAAGGGGTAGATTGGTACGGAAGATATTAAAAGTGGCACGAGACGGTCAGACTTAAGATACCTAACATGAATCGAATTGCCGTTGTTCCGGGCCTTCTAACGGAGCCTTGTACTCTATTTTCCGTTTGCCCTGGTCTCTAGCATATAGAAACCCCTATCGTATACACTGGCATTCTTCTGTACCAAGCTACAAATAACAGCGTTAATACAGCATTACAACAAATAGTATACAACTTTAGAAGATACCTCTTTTTCTGTCTTTTCTAATTCTTCTTTATCTTTGGGACTTATCGAGCGACCTGTTCGCTGACGACATTCTATTTCTTTCTTCTTTGAATGTCGTCAGGTGCTTTGGACCCAGCAGAGATCGAACCCACCGGTGAAGACTTGGATCAGTTTCATGAAGACCCCGAGCTCTAGACATTGTACCTTGTTCTATTCAGTATTTTCATTTCCTGTTATGCCATTGTTTTGGCATCGCTTTTCATTCCAGTTGTATTTACTTTTCATGCATTGTACAAAAGAATGTTATTAATAAAGTTGCTGTTATTTCTATATCTCTTGTCTCTTGTGATTTACTTTTATATTGCTTAGATACGCTTAGCGTATGTACTTCTAAGTATATATGTAGCGGACCTCGTCGCGTCCCCTTCGCCGTACACTGGGAAGCGGGACGTGACAGGTGAGATCTTGTTAAAAAAAGGTATGTTCACAAGTAAAATGGGCACGGATGAAAACCCGAAAGAGCGCCGTGAGTAAAAAAAGCAAGGCTACCGGCGAGTTTCTGGAAATCCGGAAGGGTGCGATCTCGTTAAAAAAAGTTATTTACTCAAGCAAAATGGGCACGGATGAAAACCAGAAAGGGCGCTGTGAGTAAAAACAGCAGGACTGCCGGCGAGTTTGTGAAAACCCGAAAGGGCGCGAACTCGTAAAATAAAAATTCGTATGCACTTATAAGTCCTCCCGACTTATAAGGAGAAAACACTCTTGGAAGTTCCTTACGACTTACGAAAGAAAATATCACTTGGAAATCCCCACGATTCCTAAGGAGAAAATACACCTATGAGATCCTCATGTCTCATAAGGAGAAATACCTTTATGAGACCCTTACGGCTCATAAAGTCAAAAAGGCTTAGTCGATAGGATCCTAACCCTGTTTGCTAAGCCGTATTTGTTCAAATCGATAAAGGCAAATGATAATTTGCTCCTGACAATATCCCAGTTGGAGCGATACTGATATCTAAACAGGTGTCAAACCCTAAGTCCTTTCATGGCAAATGATGATTCGCTCATGGCAATATCCCAATTGCAGCGATGCTGTGTCAAACCCAAAGTCCTTTCACGACAAATGATGATTCGCTCCTAGCATTATTCCAGTCGTAGCGATACTGATGCCAAGGTTGGTACCAGATTCCAAACTCGCAATAAAAAAAAAGCAACTAGTAGCAAAAAAATGCATATGAAATAGCTAAAATGATGGGGCAACTCGCAATAAAAATCAACGAGCAAAAAATATGCATATAAAAACAACCGAAATGATTGAGTAACTCGCAATAAAAAGCAGCGAGTAAAAATATATAAAAAATAGACGAAATGACTGGGCATCGCGGATGAAAAGCCGAAATGATTGAGCAATCGCGACTTTCGCGATAAAGAAAAATGTTGAAAAGATAGAGTATCGCGGAAATAGAAAAAAATGAAAATGAAAATTTCATTTGCCCTGCAGGTGAGTCAATACTGACTTCTGTATACAATCCATGGGCACAAATGAAAAAGGGAACTATATTTTCCCACCAGACTCCGTCAAAGAGATAGTCAGATCATAACGGCAACATTTACAGCCTAGAGATCACTTCGGCGTTCTTTCTCATGCCAGCAGGATGTAGATGCGACGTTAACAAAAGCTCCAACGAGCCAAATCAAAATGGAGCCATGGCAAATTTCTAGCTCCAAGTCTTGACGGTTCATATACAACCTAAAAACTACCCCGGTGTTCCTTCTCATTCCAACAGGATGCAGACACGGCGTCAACAAAAGCTCCAACGAGCCAAATCAAAATGGAGCAATGGAAAACTCCTAGCTCTAAGTCTTAACGGTTCATATACAACCTAAAGACTACCCGGCGTTCCTTCTCACTCCATCAGGGTGCAGACGTGACGTCAACAAAGCTCCAGTGAGCCAAATGAAGTTGAAGCAATGGCATATTCCCAGCCTCAAGGTCTCGACGGCAACTCATATAAAGCCTAAGAGACTATCGGAGATCATCCCACACCAGCGCGGAGTGGTTATGACTCATCGGGGCTCCAAATTGAGCCTAACCTCAAGTAAAAAGCGACATGGCAAATTCCTATTGCTTGCTCTTCCGACGGTAATATAGCCTAAGGAGATTACTTGAAGACGCCTTGTCCAGCCCCCGAAGGGATCAAAGACACGACATTCGCGGGGTTACTCGAACAACATCTTAAAGACTGTATATCGAGGAATATATTAACCAACGCGACGGTACCACGAATAAACCCTAGTACCACAAAATCTAACGGACCTCTGTCGCAAAGAACATGGGTTATCTATATATAAAGTTAGGACAAGTTTACCTGTAAACCCAAGGGAGGTAAACTGAATAAACTTTGAAATGAGTACATAAACTAGAAACTCCGAAATGAGTGAATAAACTACAAACTCCGAAATGATTACATAAACTAGAAACTCCGAAACGAGTGAATAAACTACAAACTCCGAGATGAGTACATAAACTACTTTACGTCAAGTCAAGAAAGGGAGGTGCAAGTATGAAATGAAATATGTCTTTTATTCATAAATCAAAATGAATACAAGATACAAAAGAACAAAAGAAGAAAATATACAGCGACAAAAATTTCTACGCTGGTGTGCGGTTTAATAAGCCAGCAAGTTCATCATTCTTCTGCCAGACTTCCACTTCAAACTCTATCAACGTCACGAGCTGAGTCCCTGCCTGTGCCTGTTGGTTCTGATATAAAGAAGATTGACTTTCAAGCTCTTTCTCGGCAGCTTTATGGGCTTCGACCATTTCACGTGTAAAAATAATGGCTTTATCAAGATCTACCACTTTTGTAATGGCCTTCTGAAGAACTCGCCAAATTTCATAAGCACGAGTAGTCTTGGCAGTGAGTTGGGCTTGAAGTTCACCTAAAGCTTTTGAAGCCAGTTCCCTCGCCGAAAACTTTCGGTTTGGCCTTTTCTCACATGACTGGAGATTGGATGCACATCGGTCAATCCATCCACGTAGGTTGGCCTTTACTGACGAAATGTCGGAGGGAAGACGTATGCATTCAACCCCATGTAGGGAAGCCTCAACTTGACAACAGTACTCGACCTAAGTACGCACCAGCGCCTCGTCATGATAGGTGGAAAGAACAGACAAAAAAGCATTGGCTTAACCAGCAAATTCTTCGGCAGTAATGGAGGTACCAGCACGAAGATCTTCAATAAGAGTCTCCAGCGAATGAATGCTTTGTTTTACCATCCTCTCAGACACGCGTCAGGCGTAAGGGCCTGATGGCATGGAAATCCGGGATTCCAATAGGGTCAGGATTGGCAAAGCTGTAAACATACATGTATGGTTAGTTGCCTTTCTAAACATAGAACAAGTAAAAGAACGCCAATGCTAAAGCGTCACTTACCCACGGAAGGCAGATTTGAGAGATCCCCGGGTCCATCAAGAACTTCAACCTCGTTGTCAGCTTTTAGGACCGCGGTTTAAATAGAGGGTGCATCAGCATCATTATGAAAATATAAAACGAAAAGGCAAAAGAATACCAACCTTGACCAGAAGAAAGGACTATGCTCTGTGGAGGTATCGCTTGCGGGGCCGCCATATCAAGTAAACGCTGGAAAGTTTTCTTCGGAGAAAGATCCACAATAAAGGACGCTAGCTCCCGCAATTCTGAGAGAAAGAAAGGTTCAGGCATATGGAAGGGTTGTTAAACAAAAAATGTAGATGTATATAAGATTACCTTCAATACTTTGTCAGTTTTGAACTGGAGGGATGGCAGCTTCGGTGATCTCCTCTACACCCTCTGGTGCGTCACTGGAGATATCCACTGAATCTATCACCGATGTGGAAATCTCTGTTGAAGGAATAGAGGCCATCATCGGGGGCTCCAAGGCGCAGATGACAGCCTCGGTAATCTCCTCTACACCCTTCGGTGCGTCACTGGAGATATTCATTGCCGGTGTGGCAATCTCTGCTAGAGGAACAGAAGCCAGCACTGGGGGCTCCAAGATGCGGATGACAGCCTCGGTAATCTCCTCTACAGCCTCCAGTGCATCACTGGAGATATTCATAGGATCTATAGCCAGGTTGGCAGTCTCCACTGGAGAAATAGAAGCCATCATTAGAGGCTCCATGACGCGATC
This sequence comes from Agapanthus africanus, assembly GCA_030015575.1. Lineage (NCBI taxonomy): Eukaryota > Viridiplantae > Streptophyta > Magnoliopsida > Asparagales > Amaryllidaceae > Agapanthus > Agapanthus africanus. Next base: position 104,805,408 of record CM057338.1, on the reverse strand, counting down.
GGGGATCAAGATTACGCCTGCTGCAGAAGGACCTACAAATTTTTTGTAAAGATAATATGAGGTGAAAGTAATACAAATTAATTACTAAAAGAAAAGTAAAAAAAATATGCATACCAATACGCCAGGGAGCCTGAAGTATGGCCTTTTCGAGCTGCTGCACTTTTCTGTTCAATCGCGCTCGGCGGGCTTTGATCGAAAGCAAATGCCTGCCCATCATCAGAGCGGCCTCGTCCTCAAAAACGGCTGAGATGGGCTGTTTGAGAGCCCGTACTTCTTCCATCGTCACAGGACCTATTAGTAACCTAGGTAATAATGGATCGACGTCATAGAATACAATAGGGAGAAAGCCTCCCTTCTCGGGGCGCACATTTTCATTTTCATATTGCGATCGCTTTAAGGCTTCAGCCAATTGAGCGGCTTCCTCGGCAGATCTGCCTGGAAAGAGAAGACCGTCGTCTGGTTCATGTACAGATATAGGCTCATCGTGAAAAGGCTCGGACTCAAGCAACATATCGAGTAAACTGGCGACCCATTTCTTCCTCCTTTTAGGGCCTGAGCAAGCACTAGAAGAAGGGCGCTTCATCCCCTTCGGCAATTTTGCACGGCGCTGCCTAACCTCACCTTCGATGTCAGTTCTTGGTGATGCTGCTGCCGGTGCCTTCTCAGGAATCTCTGCCCCAGCCCTAGGGTGAATCGACATACCAGCAGTGCGGGCGACTGATTCCGCCCGAGCAGCCTTAGGAATAAGTACCGAGTCGCTGTCCCTCAGAGGAGGGCAAACAATCGACCCTGGCCGCAACGAGGTACTGACGGCATGAGCGGAAGCAGGGGATTTACATTCTAAGAGCACCCTTCTCTCCTCTGCAATGATGGGACCAACCCGGTGGTGATACCAGCCCTTGAAGGGTCCCACAGGCCTCGGAAGATAGTCAGGCTCGGGAATCATGAAGACGGAACCAGTACCCAACCGCATAAAGTGGTGGATAATATCGCGAGTGACCTCCAGTGAGAGAGTGGGCTCAACTAGAAAGGCTTCGAGGGGGATGCCCTGGTTGTAACCTAACTGCTGGGCGAAGCGATGTGGATTGTACCGCATGAAGAGAGCAGTATCATTTAGACGGAACACTAGGTGCCCCGGCCGGATTGAATATAGATGCATGATCTCTTTGGGCTTTAAAGCTGGAGCTCCACTCTTTGACAAATCGAACAATTATTGAATGGGCCCCGCTGGAGCAGAAAGGACTCGATCACAGAAAACCATCCCAACTTCATTCGAATATGGATTAAGCAACACCCGTAGAGCCCCCAACCGAGTCGGATCAGGAGAGGAAGCATCGACCAGCCTCATCACCTGCGAGAAGGTATATACTTCATAGAAAGCAGGACGCCGGTGTGCAGCAAATGCGCCTAACACGTGCATCTCGATCCATGACATGAAGTAGTGGAGGGAGAAATTCACGGTGTCCGCACTCAAGCTTGATGTGTTGGTGGCAGTACTTAGACCGTGATATAGGTGTGATAGTTCTGCAACACCAACAGCCAATCGCGCTCCTTCGGCTATGCGATGGGCGGGATAGAAGACGCTCTCTCTCATAAAACGGCGATGCATCGGCATGGCAAACCAGCTAAGCCAGAGACCGATGAGGCCGATAAAGAAAGTTTCTTCATCCATTCCGGGGGCAGCAATCGCATCAAAGGCCACGACAGATAAAATTGGAATGTAAAACTGCGGCAGGTCTTCTTCTTTGGCCGGCAGTTTCTTCAAGCCGAAACCGAAGGGGTCCTCAACCTTTGCGAATTTCGGAGCTTTCTTGGATAAGACGTCTTCACGGAGAATGCAAGGTATGAAAGCGTCGAAAGTGACACCTTTCGTATCCGATGCCACGAATAGTTTCTCGAAAATACCCAAGGCTTTGATCAGACTCGGGTGCTTGTGCTGAACTGCATTCTCGGTCGTCAAGCCCTCAAGCACCGCTGGCACCGTAGCAAATATATACTCGTCAGGGGGTAGTAATTCTTCATAGTATTCTTCCCTGATCGGCAGCCCTGAAATTTCGCGGAACTCCTCCAGCGAAATAGAGACTTCGCGGTCCCCCAGTAGAAAGGTATTCGTCGAAAGGTTCCACTGGTTTAAAAAAGTCTTGACCCACCATACGTGGGGAGCATGATAGTAGAACACTGATGCATACACCGCTTGATATAGCCCAACTTTTTGCAGCCGTGAGCGTTGAGAGGAGAGAATGTAACGGGCCCAAGGAAGATAGCCCACCGGGTGCCGCGGGCTGCCGCTTATCTTGTAGACCTGCCCCCAAGGTCGAGCTTCGCCTTAGCAGATTCGGCATCCCAAACTATCAATAGCCATCGAGGGTTGATTGGGTATCCCTGTCGTTGATGCTTCGAGACGGCCCTCGGGGGTCCAATTAGCCGCTTCCACCGCATAAGCAGTACGCGGACGCTCCGTGAATGATATTGAATGGATAGGTTCTGTCGGTATCTCGCATGTGAAACTATATCGACCCTTGATAATGTGGCCATACAAAACTCCCCATAGGAGAAGACTCTTAGTATCCTTATCATGTGCCCTAATCATCGCCATAACTTCTTCGTCTAACGGCAACTGTGGAAAAGCGGCCTCCGAACGTGTGTAAGGGAAGTAGGGAAGTGATACCATCATACCTAATAAAAAAGGGGGACCCATATATATATATATATATGAGTTTGTTTCATGGGACCACTAACTATAAAGCCAGTAGACCCCACGAAATCCAAATGGCGGCTCACCAATGATGAGGCAAGATAATCATTGTGAGAATCCAAAAAGATTCTCATTAAATAAGCAATAGAGTTTAAACAACTCCTAACATCCTCGAAAAAAGAGTTCTGTTAAAATGCACAACAGATTCAAATATGTGTCAAGGGTATTAAAACCCTAAAAAAATGCTCAAGAACACCATGGAATAAAATTCCCAAAAGTCTCTGAGTCTTTTAGAGATAAGCTCTGTAATATGGAATTAAATTCCTTTGATAATGGGATTCAATCCCAGAAACCCCCCACGGTGGGGAGACAAAGAAAATAGAATTAAATTCCAAGAATCCTCAAAGAGCAACGATAGGGTAAACCCTACGTAAAAAAAACTAACAATCCTCAAGACCCCAGAGCCTTCTTAAAAAAAGGGAGTGTTTTTATATCTCTAACAGATCAGTTCAAGACTAGAGCAAAGCTCTGGTGATGGATTTAAAATCCAGAGAAAAATATGGAAAAAGGGGTTTCCCTAAGAGGTAAACATCGTTAAAGATCCTTACCCAAAAAGGAGTTTTGTAGAGTTTAACTTTGAAAGATCTGTGGACAGAGAGCTAAGCTCTGAGAGGAGAATTAAATTCTCAAGAAAAGTTTAAGGAAGAAGATGAAGAAACAGTGATCATCTAATAAGCCAAACACCTCATTTATAAGACATGATGGGGAGCGGTTCTTCTTCCCGTTCTCCTAGACAATCCAACGGTTGTAAGGGTGGACAGCGTTGCACTCACGTGCAAGCCACGCGAGGGCAACGCTGGGGGCATTTGTTCCGTCATAAAAAAATGGAAAAGGGGAAAAATTCCCCACTATTAAAGCCTCATGTGTTAAACACGTGAGCACCTATATGCAAAAGCATATAAGCGCCGCAGTTAAAAACAAATGGGCTAAAAGAGTCTTATGTGTTAAACACGTGAGCACCTATATGCAAAAGCATGTAGGCGCTGCAGTTAAAAATAAATGGGCTAAAAGAACCACACGTGTTAAACACGTGAGCGCATATATGCAGAGCATATAGGCGCTGCAATCAAATAATTGGCAAGCCAAACAGGCTTCACGTGTTAAACACATGAGAGTTTATATGCGCTGAAAATAAAGCATACTGAAACCTATGTTAGGGGTCACGTGTTAAACATGTGAGTTCTTCTGCTGCACTCTTTGGCAATGTAGAATTAAATTCTATTTGGGAGATATTTTCCTTGATTTTTCGCAAATTAGAAAGATCTTCTCTGTTAAACAGAGGACCCTTGGATCAAAAATTCAACGGTGATTATAAAATCACCCACAGATCATCTGATAGAATAAAAATTCTATCTTAGGAAAAAATATTTCCTAATCTTGTTAACTAAACAAGAAAACTTCTCTGTTAAACAGAGAGCTTTTGGATTAAAAATCTAATGGTGAATAAAATTCACCAAGTGATCCGAGAGATAATTTTGGATTGATCATGATCTCTCAATCAGAGATTTTCCTAACAAATTGATCTTTTCTCTTATCCTACAAATAGAAGGAAAAACAAAAAGGGGGGAGGATAGAAAAAGGAGAGAGAGAACTTGACACAAGCTTCTGCAAAAAATATTACAGTGAGATCTTGAGAGAACAAGCGAGTTTAATTCTCAAAAAAGAAGACTTTCCTCATTGAAACTAGAGGTAAAAAAAAAATAGAGATCATAAGATCTCTCCTTTACCTATCTAAGTGTTTAACCTTTCATTTAAGAACTCAGTTCTCTCCCTAGTTGAGATTTGCAGAGGCAAATCTTCCCACAAGTTGAGAATTTAATTCTCATCGGAGAGATTTTGCTCTGCAGATTCAAAACCTAGGGGAAAATAATTAAGTTATAAAAAAAAAAAAAGAAGAACAAGAACATATAGGAATTTAATTCCTCCAAAAATTAGGGTTTAACCCTATATAAAAAGAACTTCTTCAATAAAAAAAATAGTGATGATGATCCAAGATCTTCAAAACCAGAATCGTTAGTGTTTAGCACTATTTTGAAGCCTCACGTGTTTCCCACATGAGTGCTTCAAACAAACAAAGAGAGCAACTAAAACTGCCTCACGTGTTTCCCACGTGAGTATTAAAGCACCCCAGTATCCAAAAAAAGTGGCAGTCACGTGTTTTGCACGAGAACGTTAGCCAAGTGCTTAGCACTTTTGTAAAAAAGAAGGGGAGATAAAATCCAATGGGCAGTGCACATATTTGGGTGCCTCACGTGTGTCACGTGAGCGCCACAAAACTCTAGTGTTTAACACCAATCTGTGCCTACGTGAAACGCACGTGAGCACTGTATGCCTTAGTGCTTAGCACTGTAGGGTAATTATGGAAACTCAATCTCTGCCCAAATTGGCTAAGTTTCCTTAGGTTAAACCTCTTTAATTCTAAAACAACCGAGCCTATATTGCTCATGTTTTCCTAAACTGACCTTAGTCTCAAAAATGACTAGTGGTCTCCCATTGATGATATCCAAAATGATATCCATCCTATGTCTCTTAAAGTAATCTTAGTCTCAAATACGACTCATGATTCTTAGGTCCACAACAACCCTTTTTTCCCTCAAATATGGGATTTTAGTTTAAGGGTATATCTCTCCATACCTCTGATACATGTCGTTGTAATCTCTCAACGTCTTCAGAGAGATGGCGGGTCCCGACGACCAATAACTTCTTGATGCACTTCCAAATTGAGGTGCATGCCTCAAATCAGATCGTGCCCCAAATTGGGCACATTCCATATCAACATCGTTCACTCTGTCACGTAACAAATACACGTGCGTGCAAGTTGAACTATGGACCGAAATGTCTTTAAACTAAATATTCGCCTCAAACATGGCAACCCAATTCTAGCCCAAATTGGCTAAGCTTATATTTGTGATATCCAAACTGATATCCAAACCGATCTCCATTCATATCTCCTAAGTTAATCTTAGTCTCAAATATGACTAACGATTCTTAGGTACATCACCATCTTTTCCCTCAAATACGGGATTTGGTTTAAGGATACATCTCTTCACACCTCTGATATATGTCGTTGTAATTTCTCAACGTCTTCAGAGATTTTGCGGGTCCCGACGACTAACATCTCCTCTTAATAGACTTCCAAATTGACGTGCATGCCTCAAATAGGATCGTGCCTCAAATTGGGAACCTTCCATATCAACATCGTTCACTCCGCCACGTAACAAATACACGTGCGCGCAAGTTGAATGATAGACCGAAATGTCTTTAAACTAATATTCGCGCCCAAATACGGTGACAATGGACCGAAATGTCCTTAAACTAATATTCATACGGCGATAATGGACCGAAATGTCCTTAAACTAATATTCACTCCAAATACGGCGACAATGGACCGAAATGTCGTTAAACTAATATTCGCCCCCAAATACGGCGACAAAGGACCGAAACATCCTTAAACTAAAATTTTGCCTCAAACATGGCGATAATGGACCGCGATGTCCTTAAATTAAAATAATCGAGCCCAAATACTCATATGTTTAATCTGATCTTAATCTCAAACCTGATTAATAATTCTTAAATCAACCCAAACCCAAATCCAAAAATATACGGATTTGGACTAATCCACGCCCTACGGGCGACGACATAAATTAGTCTCCGTATACAATCCACGGGCAGCCAAAATAAAACAAACATACACACGACATGATGTGAACTTCCAGAGCAGGAGAAAGTGGTTATCGCGATGCGGTAACGTAATTAACTGCAGGGGCTTGTGCCTGCAGGGAAGAGCGTCCCCACAATCAAAAACCCTTCACAAACGAGGGAGGATCTAATAAAGTCTGCTACAATGGCCACATCCGTCCAAACCTCCGATATACGGTGCTATAAATCAACTTGGTATCTTTGGAGAGGTGGACGGATAAATCCAAATAGTATCTGCCCCCAGATTCAGACAAGACGATCCATCCCAGTTCGTCTCTGTTTTCGGCGGTAAACAGCTACGAAGGGATGTGTCCAAGCCCCAGTACAAAAGGTGTGATACCCTCTTTTCAGAAGTCTACCAAGCACTTCGTGCCACGCAAAAGCAACGGGACAAAGCCAAAAAAGTTGTACCGGTGCCACCCAAGGACCCATCCATGTCAACCGTCTTCAGTCGCTTGTCCTTTCCTGAAGAGGAAGGGCCACAACAATGGTCTGAGAAATCAGCCGCCAAAGATAATGAGTGGGATGGATATGTGATCCACATTGTCTATATGGCCAGCATGCACAGCAAAGTAAGGATGGGGCCACCACATCTCAAGCCCAATCTGTCTTGAATGTGGTAGCCATATCCCAAAATCATCCTCCTTCACAGGATAATGAAAACCCTCTCGATGAGGCCGATAAGCAGAAGGACCCCTCTGTCCATGTGGAATCAAGCTCGGACAGCGAAGAAGAGCCGACTTTCCATCCCAGGACCGCGGAACATGAGCTTCTCAAAGAGCTCCGAAAACAGCTCAGAGGTAAAGACAAGGAGATAACTAAACTTTACTCCAAAATTGACAACTTGACGAATGTCATGATGCAGCTCACGGCTCTGGTTGCCCGGGCGCCCTCCAATCAAGGGCAAGTCTCTACTCATGAGCCGTATGACAACGACCTGAAGCAGCCAACGCCTGCCCCTTTAGGTCCAAGTATAGTCGAGCCATATGAAAGCCGGCCACATTCCACTTCTGGGGACGCCTTGGCCCCAGATGGCACCGTTCCGTTAACGCAAGAGCGGATAATGGATTTGGTCTCCAACAAAGTCAAAATATTGGTAGCTGAAACCGAAGCGCAAAAACTGTTAGTAGTATTGGGAGACCATATCCTGCTCGGTATGATCTGATAGATTTTTCAAGTGGCTATGTCATCCCTAAATTTGAAAGATTCGATAGGACGTGAAATGCAAATCAGCACATTGCCTACTTTAAAGCCTCATGCGGGAATACAGGAAGCAATGACACGCTTCTCCCCCGCTATTTCGTTAATAGCTTAACCGATGTTGCTTTCGACTGGTATGCAAGCATACCAGATAGCTCCTTTACTACTTTCATCCAAATGAAATCTTTTTTTTGGTAAAGGTTCGTGAGTGTTAGTGATAAGATCACCATTGCCGACCTCGTAAGGACTAAGCCAAAGAACAACGAAAGCAGCACGTTAAATGTGAGCCACCATTGGAATAAGACCAATCCATCAATCTCCTCATCGGAAATCTCAATACCTATATGAATCATTTTCTATGCACCGTGGGTCTCAAGACATTCCAAGAGCTGACCAAGAAAGTTCAAATATTGGAGCGCTCAAAGAAAGAATCTTTCTCGGATTTCCAAAATAACAATAAATCCTGGAGAAACCGAAAGGATGATAATCGCAAAGGCAGAAATTTCGACAATACTGAATCTTTTAATATTTCGGCTGACCGAAATAGGCGAGAGATAAGTGGGCCCAATGTCAAACAACCTCGAAAGCCAGTGTTGGGTGAGGGAGGAGAATCGCCACTGAAAGAGAAGCTGGATAAGATTTATTATTTTAGAAGGGAAAAAGTCCGTAAAATATTCAAAGAGGCCCTAAGAAACGGTCTACAATTACCAGAATCATAGAGACCGCAAGAAACGAATATGACCGATGGCCCCAAATATTGCCCCTATCACAGAGTGATAGGTCATGCAATTGAGGACTGCTTTGTCTTTAAAGATTAGGTCAAAAAAACAATACAAGGCAGGAGAGATAGAACTGTCTGAAAGCGTGTTAGCAAACAATCAAGTTGTGATCGCCAATTTCATACAAATAGGGACCGAATCCTTTCAGGAACCTGCTGCCCTCAGCCGTCTGCCTTTCTCTGAAAAGAGCAGACCAAGGCAACAAGCCAAAAGCCCAACGAGCAATATTGCCAATGAAGAAGCGGTAAACGGGTACACAACCTATACGGTCTACATGGTGGAGCACAGAGGAACAATTCCTCCAACGCCTCATAGATATGACAATGACGTGGTTATTGCTATGCAACACCGGCTCGGCCCAGAGGACGAAGAGCCAGCTCAGGCCATTAAGCAAAAGGAGCACGCGATCCCTGCAGAATTGAGCTCAGGCAGTGAGGATGACCCGATTATCATACCCGAAACTATAGAATAGGCATTATTCTAATTGCTTCCAAGGCAGCTTCAGGACAGGGATAAGAAGTTGGCCAAGGTCCATTCCAAAGTCGACGAGCTGGCAAACGTCGTGGCAGATTTCACGACCCAAGTCGCCCAATTGCAATTATAGAAAAATCAAAAGTTGGTTCATGAGCCAGTGATTGATATCCTGAAACAACCAACCGATACTCCCTCCATCCAAAGAGCGGAACACCTTTATAAAAACGACCGCGATCAGCTTCCAGTCCCTCTGATACGTACACCGAACAGGGTAAGTAGACAGCAGGCGAACCAAAGACCGATCAGCCTCGAGAACCAGCATCACAAAAGGCACCGACTCTAATGAAGAAAAAAAAGAAAATATACTCCTTTAGGAGGGACGAAGTCCGCAAAATATTCAAGGACGCCTTAAACAATGGTCTGCAACTACCTATTCGAAAGAGACAACATGAAATGAACATGACCGACAATCTCATATACTGCTCATATCATAAGATGGTGAGTCATACCATCGAAAGCTGCTATATTTTCAAAGATTGAATAGAGAACCAATAAAAGGTTAGGAAAACCTTACCGTTCTCGGATGTACCGGCAAGCCACAAAGTTACGGTCATCAACTCAGCTCTGCCAAGATCAAAGTTCGAGAAGCTCGGATAAGCAAACACAAATGACCTCTACGTTGTTAAACTGGGAACAGATGACCCCTAAATCGTTAAACTAGGAGTGAAAAAAGTGTAAATAAATAAATAAATAGCCGAAATGATGGGGCAACTCGCAAAAAAAATCAACGAGTAAAGATAAAAATAAGAGTAAAAAGTCGAAATGATGGGGCAACTCGCAATAAAAAAATCAATCAGCGAGTAAAAATAAATATAAAGCCGAAATGATAGGGCAACCGCGAATAAATAGCCGAAATGATAAGGTAATCACAACTTTTGCGATAAGAAAAGATGAAATGATAGAGCAATCGCAGTAAAAAAATGTGTATATAAATAAATTTTTCAAACCCCTCCAAAGACGAATGATGAGTCGTTCCTGAAACCATACTTTAGTGTTAGCGATACAGACATCCAAAAAATTTCAAATCTCCAAATGTCCCAACGGCGAATGATGGGTCGCTCCTAACACCATCCCAGTGTAGCAATGCAGACGCCGACCAGGAATCCAAGATCCAAATTTCCCAAATTCTCCCAGACCTACGGCCAGTACCCAAATTGACCACCGTATACAATCCACGGGCACAAATAAGCTAAATCACACCCATGTCCTACGGCAATCACCAGCCCCACGGCCGGTCTCTGTTCACACCAGAATATTGCATTTAATACCGCTCATTCTTATGCACATTGGTATATACGTAGGTGATTTTGATTCGTGTTTTCTACATGATTACAGGTTATAGATTCTTGGTTCAGAACAACGTAAATCATGCAAAATCTTTACAGTTATGACAAAATTCAGAACAACTGCTGAAAACAGATAAAATTCGGGTTCTGGTCATCCACATGCGTCTGGTGCTGTCTACCAGTTCAAGAGACAAGATGAGAACAACAGTCATTCATGTCTCAGACAAATACAAAGCACGAAAGAGGCAGCATAGGAAACAAGATGGCAACGCGGAGCTTGAGGGAGATCAAGGCACAAAATTCAATAGAGTTGCCATTTTGGACTATTAAAAATCTGAAAATATTTTGGAACCATTTTGCAAATTTGAACCTACCAAATAGAAGAAAAAAGCAGCATGAGAAAGTGAATGAAAAACGGCACGCCGATTCCACAAAACGGACGCGGATCAGCAAAATTTTGGCCCTATTGGCGGTGGATCCATAGCCTTATCATGTTGTCACGCGACCAATTTTCAGGGGTGTTTTTGTAATTGTAAATGGTCTAAGAATATGATCTTAGGGTTTCACTTCTCTGCCTATATATACTCCAGATGTGTGCCAAACCAAGGATGCTTTAATTTCCTTAGGATTAGGGTTAGATTAGTTAGTTTTCTTCTTCTTCTTCATTTATTCTCCATTGAAATGTAGTGAGAGCTTTTGAGTGGATAATTAATGAAGATGGGAGATTTTTGTTACCTTCTATCTTTATTTTCTTGCGTTGTTTTCTTTAATTCTTTGTATAATTTTATTGCTTGTTTGTTAAAGTAGTTGTTTGGTTTTATTGTTTTTCTTTTTTTCTCTTCTAATCTCTATTTTTAAGCCATGATACTCAATGGAGCCCCTTACTTAGATGAGGGCCCAAATAGTTAGCTTGCTATTTTTGTTCTAATCATATTCTTCTATTCTTTCTTCTCTTCTTCTTGATTTATTTTCTTTTCATGTGTGAGTAGTTTACTCACTTATTAGGATTAAGAAAAGGATGGTATGAGGGATGGAAAAATCCCTTGTGCTTCACTTTGCCAAACAACTTGAAATTGAACCTAGACTAAACAAACACAACCCTCTTCTTTAGGCACGCTATGAATGACATATAGCCGCGAACTAAGTCAAGAATTTCTTTAGACGCACTACAACGTGACATGTTGTTGTGACCTAATTGGAGACTTGTTGTGTGTGTTAGTTATATGTATGTCCTAGAGGCCATTACTGTACATACGATTATATTGTAGTGGATGCTTGGACATATATAGGTAGGACTTTCTTGCTCGACATGATAGGATGCTATCTGGTTGCTCTTTATCTTAACATGTACTCTGATAGTCTCTCTGTTACATGTTGATAAAGCCCTTAGAATAAGTACTTGACTACCAGGACTATGATGCAGATCATACTAGTGGAGACAGTGTAGTCGCCAAGTACATCCTTCAAATGTTCCTAGTCATGGGAATACCGAGACAGGGCATCGATACTCCAGGGTAGACTAGCGTATGCGCTTCTTGACCTATATGATGGGCGATGGATGATCCCATATCCATTAGTGTTTGACATCAGAGAAGGTATACGGGTGCTCAGTGAAAACTGGGTACACTGGACGGACGCGCCGAGAACTCCTAGATGGTATTATACCTTACGTCAGATGGTAATTCTTTGGTGACACTGGTACAGGTTAGTCTGTAGACCCGAGATCGTCATAGAGTCTTGTGTGATTCCCACTGTACTTTGATTTCCATCATACCACGTCCAATGGGGCGTGCAAAACGGTGGCTTTTGGGTACAGTCCGGAATCACATGGAGACAATGAGCGATAGGAGGGGATTCGTCTCTCCCGGTATAGGGAGTTGATGTTGCGCTGTGTTTGATTGGCTATAACTGGAAATCCCTGGCCAGGGTTGCTGAGATTTACTGGTAAGTGTTATCAGTAGTTTCTCGAACTGTTATAAACCTTATATCGACATGACTTATCAAGCTACTGGGGTCTGACGTTTACCGCCCCTAGGCGAGATATGCGACATGTCAGACGAAGAGACCGGATGTACGGGAGTGTTATTGATTGGATTCGCTGGAGAAAGTACAGGCTTGCTTGTTGATCTTCTGATCGCTCAATACCCGGGCAGCCGTTACGTTTAGCAGACCGCTTGCGGCTTGTGGGTGTTTGATATGATCATCACCTACTGCCGGCGTATTGACGAGTCTTTAGAGTCCTACACAGAGGTTTCCTGGCTCAAGCGAAACAGAGTAGGAGCGCATATGTGATATGTGCGGGAACGAGATTAATGCGAGTATGTGATACCGCATTATATTCTCACGATGTGTGATATGATTGGTTATATGTGATATAGCCGAGTTATCGGATCGAGCGTTGATTCGATAAGATGTTGCATTTGATATTAGTCGGTTATATGTGATATAGCCGGATTATTAAATCAAGAGTTGATTTGATAATTTAATGTATAATTATATATTTGATATATTATAATACATTAACTAATATTTAGCTCACTATTGTTTTCTTTTCTCACATGATGTGCACATTGTATATATATACGCGATATGTACATTTGTATACATGGATTGTGTCATGTTTGATGATACATATAAGATGGGTGCATGAGATTAACACAATGCTAGGGTTAAGTTAGGGTTTCTATTTATGTTAAGCTAATTCAAAAGAGATTGAGTTTGTTATGCTAAAGCTTGCACAAAAGCTTATGGATAAGCTTTGACAAAGTCAACCCTTTTGTCTAATTTAAGATATTTATCAAACCCAACCTTTAACCATAGCCATGAGTTAATTCTCTACATGAGTTAGCCATGAGGGCTTAACTTAACCAAGGGTGCAATAATTCTTTTGGATGAATTATTCACAAGTCTTCTTCTTCTTCTTCTTCAAGCTCCATGAAAAAGCTTGCTAGCTCTAATGGAGTTTTGTGATAAAGTATGAGAAAATCAATTCTAAAGTGAGCCCACCTCCTACTTCTTCATCCTCTACCACTTGCCATATAGTAGAGTGTGTTCTCTTCACAAAGTTCATGACCCAGTGAAGGAATAGCTTGATTCAATGTCTCCTCGACGTAGATCATCTTCAGCCTCGAAGTCATCGATGCAAGCACGTTCGTTTCTTCATAAAGCCTCTCTAGAGTCCGGGGTTTGCGATCGCAACGAAGGGGACTACTACCCGAAGCTATTTGAAGTGAAGGACCGGACTACAAAGGTTGTAATCCCAAACTCTTAGAAGTAAAGTTGTTTACTTGCTTATGGTTTTCGCATAATATCTAGTATACGATCTTGGTTAGGGTTGTTCGGCACGTCTAAATTTTGAATCAGGCATGGTTGATGCCTTGTAGAACCTTGTGAGAGTTCCTAGTAACCCTACAGTGGTATCAGAGCTAAGCTAGAGCTTTAGGCGAAGTCTGGACGATATTTAAAGTCCGATCGAACCCCGAAACCCCATTTTATACCCTTCTCTGGAAATTTTCTAAAAATTTGATTTTTTTTGCATTAAAAATACTCAAAAAAATCAGTAGGTAATTATAAGGATTGCTATGAAAAACGACCCCCTAATCCCCTTAAACCGCCGCGGAACCGCGGCAAGACCATGCCTTGCGCGGCGGTTCCGCGGTCGAAAGAGGGAATTAGGGTTTCATTTTTCTAGGGTTAAATCCGTAGCTAATTCCTGATTCTTCTGGGAATTTTTAATTATACTCAAGTGTTGAGTTTTCTGGAGATGTTTTGTATTCGTTGATTCGATCGGAAAATTTAACTTCGTTTAAGTGTTTTTCCGGGTATTTTAGAACGTGTTAAAAAGTTCGAACGGATATCAATAACTCACTTTTCCCCTTCCGGAAAATTTCCAAGTGTTGGATTTTTCCGTAGTTTAAGAACGTTCTAAGTCGTGCAAGTAACGCGGTGGACCTTCTAGAAGACAACAAACCTTAACTCGATTATGTGACCGTCTGAACCGCCTCTAAACCTTAGGGTTTGGGGTAGTACGGCGTGCCACATGTGAGGCGTTGGCTTGACCCTTCTACGACTGGACCATTGGTACTGTGGCATGTGATGGATGCTTTGAAACTCCGCTCAAGTGTTGAGCCATTTGGGAAATCTTGGGTGTTTGTTTATTCGATCGGAAAGTTTAACATTGTCTATTTATCTGGAATGTGATACCATATTTGGAATCTACAAGTAGTTATGAGATAACTAATTTGAATGTTATAAATCTAGCAGTTCAGTCTCAGATGATCGGTTGCCATGGGATTTTGATGCGATCAAAAGTCCGTCGCAATCACGTAGCGTACGCGGATACTCGCCGGGTAAACTTAATAGATAGCCACGCCCCATAGCCCCGACCAAGTGACTGTAGGAGAACCTCGTCGCCAAAAGCATCCGTTCGGGTGCTCGCGGCAGCGGTGTTCCGCCTTAGTGCACTTCGTCGACGGCATCCGGGGGTGCGGCCATCTACTAAGTTTGCGATGAGCATTTGATCAGGACGTCGGGAATCTTGTTGAATTACCCGATTTGATATTGAAAAGAGTTTTCGATAATGAGACTAAAATGCGGGGTTTATAATTGTTAGGCATGTGATGTCTAAGGAATTCATTTGGTAAGGCATGTGATGTCTAAGGAGGTTGCGGATTTCAACTGTTGTAGTTTTACACTTTCTTTTCTATGACCGTAAGTGTAGTATGTAGTTGTATCGCCGGTTTTCGTTGCTATACATCAACGACAATCGGTGTATGCATACTTACTTACGTTGATGATATGAGATATTATGTGTTGCTGTGATATGTTGTATTGGATCGTCGCGTTTTGAATAGCCGGGGGTTTTATGTGAGATGAGGGTTTTTATTTTCGTTCATGTAAAATTCATTGTATGTAATATTCTTTTATTGGGGCACTTCCGGGTTGAGGATGATTTCACCATTGTATATTATTTACTTTTCCGCATTAGGTAGACCCAAGGCGGGGAGCACAAGTAACCGGGTTCTAGGGTCCAGTGGGAGACCATCTCGAGGAGTCGAGATCGGGTCTCCTAACCCTAGAATTGGCAGTGTTGATTGCCGCTCTCGTAGGAGTCTAGGGATGTGGGTTTGGCTATTCATCGCGACCGTGGAATCCGTGTTTTATACAGGCTCGTATTAAAACACGGACGTCCTAGTATATCCAATATTTCATATATGTTCTTCTGCTACAATGTTCTGTGATGAGATCATATTACTGCCTGAGACGAATGTTTATATTATATATATGAGATATATATTATATTGTTGATTTCGTTTCATATCTGATGCTTGTGAAGCAAAATTAAAATGGGACATCATTAATGAGATTAATGAAATAAAAGAAACCTAAAGATTTTGTAGAAACTTGTTTAAAAACTGGTAGCTCTAGTTCTTGCTTTGCATAGCGGTGTTCCTTGTAGAACATCCAGCACCTTATTTGATAAGGAAAGAGCCGAGATCCCTTCACCGGGAGTGACCTCTTTAGCGAAACTAGCAGATGCTACAAACTCGGTTTGTTTTTGATTGCTTCTATAGTTCTTGCTTTGCATAGTGATATTTGTGAAATATCCTGCACCTTATTCAATGAGGAAAAAGCCGACGATCCCTTCACCGGGAGTGACCTCTTTAGCGAAATTAGAAAAGGCCTCAAAAACACTCCATTTAAAATCACTCGATTCTACAACGATATCAAGTTCATTATGCAAAAGGTTTTCTTAAAAACCTGTCGTAGCCCTCCGTCATTTTAGGAAGTAGAATACTTAGTATTCGTGCTGCGTATGTCGACTTTAGTTGAGGCGTAGTGTACGGTAGCTAAGTGATGTCTTCCTATACAGCATATTATGCGATAAATTAGGACAGTGTGATTATGTCGACTATAGTTGAGGGTCATGTGGGTGGGTCTAATTAATCATGAAATGACGGGTAGAACTTGACTAGTGCTTATGATATATTGGCCTTAGTTAAGGTCATAAGTACTAGGGGTAAAATATTATCGGGAATTTCAAGTGTTGAAATTTACAATGAGATTGCATACCTTCTATGAGATAGTTGGATCCCGATACCCGCTGCGAGTAAGAGTTACTCCTGGAAGAGTTTTATGCATTACAATTAGCCAATCAAGTAGGTGTCTAGAAAGGTGTTAACGGGATTACGCCCCCGGGAAAACGAGGCTTACTTTAATTAGGTCCGTGCGATAGCATGGGGTACCTCCCTCAAAGTACCAACACTGGCTTGGCTGAAAGATTAGCGAACTTGTAGCGTGTAATTAATCCTGGCTAGTCTTTCCTTTTAGAGTTTGAAGGAAGATTTGACTAAAACAGTGGGAGACATCCTGATTAGGTATATTAAATAACCAATCTAATCTTGCAAGAGCATACGCTGAGTGTTTTCTTCTCCCTCTCTCCAGGTAGCGACCATGTCACGCCTTAATCAAGATAATAATACGGATGTATTGACCGAACCTGTGCTGGGGAACGTTGGTCCCGCTCCAACTTATAATTGTTATAAGACAGAGCAGGAAATAGGGGATTACCAGAATTCTTGTGCCGCCCAAACGAAGAAAGTGCATGTTGATGCATCTTCTTCGGGTGTGTTCATTACAGAGAACTGTTTCTCAGTATCCTTTACGTCCTGGGTATGAGATACCAGATCAGGATCCCGAAAATGTAATCTGTTACAGGGGTACAGAAAGGTAGAGGACTGAGATCGGGTGATAAGTTTCATGAGATAGAAACGGTGCAAGTGTTGCAGCCAAGTCTATTGGTAGTTATCACCCTGTATTACCAGAATACATTGATTCTGAACGAATGTTATTAGATACCGAACCTGATACACAACATCATATCAGTCTCTTTATTAGTAAAGAAGGATATAATTTTGTATTGTTGGATAATGTTTTGAACATTTCCTATATCAATAGTTGATTGGTTCAGGCACGTTATCTAAAAGCATAGACGTTCTAAATCAAACTACAGTTCTTAGTATACAGAACAAACACAAGAGGAAGAGTTCAGAAATGAACGAATCCTTCTTGAGGTATTGTAGACTAGGTCATATCAATGTGACCCGATTAGCTGAAGTTACATAGAGATGCATATTTAAATTTGTTTGAATTTACATCTTGTGAAACTTGCCGGTCATGTCACAAAGATAAGATGACCACAACTTTGTTTATTGGAAATAGAGAAAGAGTTGGTGAACTCTTGGGATTGATACATGATGATGTATGTAAGGTCCCCTGTCTACACATGCCAGGACCGGTTCTTGTACTTCATTACATTCTCTGATGATCTCTCAAGATTCAGACATATGTTCCTGTTGAAACACAAGTCCGAACCTTTTGAGATATTCACGGAATATAAGTTAGAAGTAGAGAACCAAAAATGGGTATAAGTATTATGTCCTTTGATGAGATCAAGGAGGAGAATACTTGAGCACAGAAATCCTGGACTATTCTAAAGGAGAATGAGATTCTCTCTCTCAGCATTACTCCTCCGTATACACCATAGCAAAATGGTATATCGGGGCGAAGCATATGCACCCTATGTGATATTGTGTGCTCTATGATGAGTACTACTGAGTTGCCTATTTCGTTTTGGGAGTTATGCACTTGAGAAGCTGTATACCTATTGAATAGGGTTCAAATCAAATCAGCTGCCTACCACTTCATATGTGATATGGAAAGGGAAAAGCCCATATCTTAAGGATATTAAGATTTGGGGTTGTCCGGCCTATGTCTAAAAGCAAAATCCGGAGGCAAGGTCAGTTCTGTAGAACTGGAAAGGTTCCAGCTATACAAACTGCAGCTGATGATTTGGTAAACCAGAAGGATTCAATAGTTTCCAACGAACCTCAGCCTCTCCGCCGATCTAGTAGGGTTCCTCACCCATCTGAGAGATACTTCGGTTTCTCTATGACAGTGGGAGTGAGGATTGCATCATGAGATGATGACCTGACTAGTTTCGAGCTGGTCATCAGGAGTGGGACTCTGTAAGAATGGCTGGATACTTAGCGATCTGAGATGGAATCCTTATACAGCAACAAAGTATGGACTTTGGTTGCTTTATCTGAAGGGTTAAATCCCCATCAGAAGCAAGTATATCTTGAGAAGATTACTTAGTGTACATGGAAAAGTTAAGACTTTCAAAGCTATGCTTAAGTCCATCCAGATCCTACTTGCCATTGCTACATACCATAACTACGATATCTGGCGGTTGGGTGTCATGACAGCTTTTCTAAAAATGATAATTTAGAAGAGAATGTCTATAAGTACACAGCCAGAGGGCTTCGTAGATAGTGGGAGCAGCGGAAACGTATGCATGTTGCTTTATGTGATAAAGCAGGCATCGCGGAGTTGGAACGTCTGTTTTGATGTGGTAGTCAAAGAGTTTGACTTCATCAAAATGGTTGATGAATCTTGTATATACAAAAAGGTAGTAGGGAGTATGGTGGTGATCCTCGTATAGTACGTAGATGACATACTCTTGATAGGGAAGGATTTTCCTATGCTACGCTCGGTCAATCTCCGCTTATCACAATGATTCTCCATATAGGATCAAGGTGATACCTCCTAAATCCTGGATTATAGATCTATGAGATAGATCTAGATGGATGTTAGGATTCTCACTAGCTGTAGTAAGATGGTATCAATGGATCCTGGGAAGAATCACTGGAATGGTTTCAGGGTGATAAGGACGACTGAATGTCAGTCGCAGGCATTGTCTTTTCCCTCAGTGGAGGGACGGTATGTTGGAAGAGTTCCAAGCTAGATACCGTGACTAACTAGACGATTAAAGGCTAGATACATCGTTACCAAAGATGCTACCAAAGAGGAAGTCTGGATATAGAAAATAGTTCATGAGATGAACTCAGTTCTAACCATTGTGTGACAACGGAGTTATGACTTTGGCCTAAGAACCCCCGTCCCATCAGAAATCCAGATATAATTCTTAGGCAGTATCACCTGATCATGGAGATGGTTGACCTCCAGAGAGATCAAGGTTAGGAGAGTAGACACAGAGGAAAACAGCGCAGATCCACTCACAAAAGCCTATTTCCCAGTAGAGACTTTCATGGGATGGTTGAGTATGAGATACTTTAACCACTGCTGATTGTTGGGTATACGATACCACAACCAATGGCCCTAGTGCAAGTGGGAGATTGTTAGTTATATGTATGCCCTAGAGGCCATTACTGTACATACGATGTATATTGTAGTGGATACTTGGACATATATAGGTAGGACTTTCTTGCTCGACATGATAGCATACTATCTGGTTGCTCTTTATCTTAACATGTACTCTGATAGTCTCTATGTTACATGTTGATAAAGCCCTTAGGATAAGTACTTGACTACCAGGACTATGATGCAGATCATACTAGTGGGGACAGTGTAGTCGCCAAGTACATCCTTTAAATATTCCTAGTCGTGGGAGTACCGAGACAGGGCATCGATACTCCACAGTAGACTAGCGTATGCGCTTCTTGACCTATATGATGGGCGATGGATGATCCCATATCCATTAGTGTTTGACATCAGAGAAGGTATACGGGTGCTCAGTGAAAACTGGGTACACTGGACAGACTCGCCGAGAACTCCTAGATGGTATTATACCTCACGTCAGATGGCAATTCTTTGGTGACACTGGTACAGGTTAGTCTGTAGATCCGAGATCGTCATAGAGTCTTGTGTGATTCCCACTGTACTTTGATTTCCATCATACCACGTCCAATGGAGCGTGCAAAATGGTGGCTTTTGGGTACAGTCCTGAATCACATGGAGACAATGAGCGATAGGAGGGGATTCGTCTCTCTCGGTATAGGGAGTTGATGTTGCGCTGTGTTTGATTGGCTATAACTGGAAATCACTGGCCAGGGTTGCTGAGATTTACTGGTAAGTGTTATCAGTAGTTTCTCGAACTGTTATAGACCTTATATCGACATGACTTATCAAGCTACTGGGGTCTGACGTTTACCGCCCCTAGGCGAGATATACGACATGTCAGACGAAGAGACCGGACTGTACGGGAGTGTTACTGATTGGATTCGCTGGAGAAAGTACAGGCTTGCTTGTTGATCTTCTGATCGCTCAATACCCGGGCGGCCGTTACGTTTAGCAGACCGCTTGCGGCTTGTGGGTGTTTGATATGATCATCACCTACTGCCGGCATATTGACGAGTCTTTAGAGTCCTACACAGAGGTTTCCTGGCTCAAGTGAAACAGAGTAGGAGCGCATATGTGATATGTGTGGGAACGAGATTAATGCGAGTATGTGATACCGCATTATATTCTCACGATGTGTGACATGATTGGTTATATGTGATATAGCCGAGTTATCGGATCGAGCGTTGATTCGATAAGATGTTGCATTTGATATTATTCAGTTATATGTGATATAGCCGGATTATTAAATCAAGAATTGATTTGGTAATTTAATGTATAATTATATATTTGATATATTATAATACATTAACTAATATTTAGCTCACTATTGTTTTCTTTTCTCACATGATGTGCACATTGTATATATATACACGATATGTACATTTGTGTACATGGATTGTGTCATGTTTGATGATACATATAAGATGGGTGTATGAGATTAACACAATGCTAGGGTTAAGTTAGGGTTTCTATTTATGTTAAGCTAATTCAAAAGAGATTGAGTTTGATATGCTAAAGCTTGCACAAAAACTTATGGATAAGCTTATGGATAAGCTTTGACAAAGTCAACCCTTTTGTCTAATTTAAGATATTTATCAAACCCAACCTTTAACCATAGCCATGAGTTAATTCTCTACATGAGTTAGCTATGAGGGCTTAACTCAACTAAGGGTGCAATAATTCTTTTGGATGAATTATTCACAAGTCTTCTTCTTCTTCTTCTTCTTCTTCAAGCTTCATGAAAAAGCTTGCTAGCTCTAATGGAGTTTTGAGATAAAGTGTGAGAAAATCAATTCTAAAGTGAGCCCACCTCCTACTTCTTCATCCTCTACCACTTGCCATGTAGTAGAGTGTGTTCTCTTCACAAAGTTCATGACCTAGTGAAGGAATAGCTAGATTCAGTGTCTCCTCGACGTAGATCATCTTCGGCCTCTAAGTCATTAATGCAAGCACGTTCGTTTCTTCATAGAGCCTCTCTAGAGTCCGGGGTTTGCGATCGCAGTGAAGGGGACTACTACACGGAGCTATTTGAAGTGAAGGACCGGACTACAAAGGTTGTAATCCCAAACTCTTAGAAGTAAAGTTGTTTACTTGCTTATGGTTTTCGCATAATCTATAGTATACGATCTTGGTTAGGGTTGTTCGGCACGTCTAAATTTTGAATCGGGCATGGTTGATGCCTCGTAGAACCTTGTGAGAGTGCCTAGTAACCCTACAGTGTGTTTGGCCTATGATTGGAAATAAGAGTATGGAACGGACGGATAAGGAGTATTAGGAATGGATTTAGCGTTGGAAAGCATGCTTAAATTCACAAATATCATTCTTATGTCATCCTAATCCCCGTTACTTCTGATTATTCCAACATCATTTCAATGATGGCACATGACAAGCACAAGATTAATTTCTAACTCTACTAACTAAACCTAACCCTAACAAGCTCTCTTGAACATAAAAATACAAACACTTAGGATAGCATCGAACAAACTTGTACATTTTTACTTGACTCGTCTAAAATAAGAACGAAGCACTAACCAACTCCAAGTGGACGACCCGTACTCAACCGGCTAGCTACCAAGTGAAACCGTCTTGATTGCGGTAAATAGAATATATAGAATGCATATCACAAACCTAACAATCAGTCTCCGCTCTTGGAATTTTGCTCCATTTGGGAAGTCCCACTCATGTGTCCTCACGATGCATGAGGAGAACAAAACTTATGAGATCCTCTTGACTCGTAAGAAAACACCTTCGTGGGATCCTTACGACTCACAAAGAAAAAATACACTTGGGGTCCTCGCGACTCCTAAGGAGAAAATACACTTACGAGATCTTTTCGACTCGTAGGGAGAAAAAGCTTTTATGGGACCCTTATGGCTCATAAAATTGAAAAGCCTTAGGTGATAGAGACCTAAACCTGTTTCCTAAGCCATCGCTCCCCAACAGGCAAAGGCAAATGATGAATTGCTCCTGGCACCTGTGCTCCAGTGTTAGCAACGCTGATGATGACCTCAACCCCAAAATTCTAAACTTTCGATCCAATAGACCCCTAAGTCGTTAAACTGAGAACAGATGACCACTAAGTCATTAAACTGGGAACATATGATCTCTAAGTCGTTAAACTAGGAACGAGAGAAATCCCCTCACGGCAAATGATGATTCGCTCATGGTACCATATTCCAGTGTTGCGATGCTGATGCCAACCCAAATCCCATGTTCTCCGTGGCAAATGATGATTCGCTCCTGATAGCATATTCCAGTGTAGCGACGTTGATGCCAAACAAAAACCCAAATCCTAAGTCCCAGGCTCAAAAGCCCCGCTGCACGGATAAGAAACTCTCAAATCAAATCAAATCAATAAGTCAACCAACGACCTCTCTGCCGGAATCAATCTCCACCTCGGAATCAAGTCAACCATCGACATTCCCGTCAAAATCAAGCTCCATCTCGGAATCAAGTCAACCGAAAACTTCTGCGTCGGAATCATATTTCGTCTCAAAATATTCCCCGCGTCGGAATCATGGTTCGCTTCGGAGTATCTACCTTCCCTATTGGAATTATGCTTCGCTTTGGAATCAACCTCTGTTTCAGAACTATATTTCATTTAGAATGTCTACCTCTGTGTCGGAATCATGCTTCGTCTCAGAATGCGCCTTGTGTCGGAATCATACTTCACCTCAGAGTACCTACCTTCCCTATTGGAATTATGCTTTGCCTTGGAATCAACCTCTGCGTCGGAATCATACTTCGTCTCAGAATTTTCCCCATGTTGGAATCGTACTTCTCCCCGGAGTATTTACCTTCCCTGTCGGAATTATGCATTGCCTGGGAATCAACCTCTGCATCAGAACTATATTTCGTTCAGAATGTCTACATCTACGTCGGAATCATATTTCGTCTCAGAATGTGCCCCGTGTTGGGATCATGCTTCGCCTCGGAGTATCTACCTTCCTTATTGGAATTATACTTCGCCTTGGAATCAATCTCTGCGTCGAAATCATGCTTCATCTCAGAATGTGTCCCGTATCGAAATCATGCTTCGCCCTAGAGTATCTACTTTCCCAGTCAGAATTATACTTCACCTGGGAATCTGTCACGCCCTGCTTCCCAAAGTACGCTAAAGTGGGCACGTGACATAGCCAACCATGCTACCTGTGGATAGGAAAAATCCTTCCACAGTCACATTACGGCTGTGGAGATATCAAGAATAGGAAAGTAAACTAACTACCTAGTACATGTCCATAAGCCAGAGTAAAAGAATCAAGAGATAACAATATGCGGAAGCCAAAAGATACAATAAATGAAACACCTGGAGTGAAACTACGTACCGACAGGAACCTCACCGCTCGTCTAACAGCGGCAAAACTCCTAATCAGTCTGCAGCAAGGTAGAAGAATCTGGGCCATGCAAAACCCAGACGTCAGCGCGTCAAGTCATCAAGTAATAACATGAACAGGGTAACAGGCAATGCAATATAAACATGAATACAGCAAGAATAACAATAATATGAATCAGATCAGTACAGGGTAGTGTGCAGTGGGTAGACTAAACTGTTCTATCAGGTTTTCTATTCTAAAGTCTTTGAAATCAATTGATGAATCGTCGATGTAACTCAATAGTATCCCGTGCATGCCCGGGACCACGGTCAAGACTCTCGGGCTGAATCCGAGACGTGCCGCTAGGCAGTAACAGGTAGCAGGATGGGCGAGTGATGTCAGCATCATCACTCCGGGACTGGCCTAGCCCGTAAGACTGATCAGAACAGGCAGTGAACTGTTGAGTTACAAGTCAGGTTTCACCTTTGATTTCCCCATACCCCCAAGTTATGCATGTCAAGTCAGGTATTCAGTAATCAAGAACTAATGCCAACACAGGATCAGGTAAAAGCAGGTTTGTCTGGATAGACAACAGGAACGGTCCATAAGGACTACATGTTATGTTTGTTGGCATTAGACACAAGATCAGGTAACAGGTAAATCCATGGTACATCAGGTCAAGCCAGGTAATGTATAAAGGTGTCATGTCATGTCAAGGGTGTACGGTACCATGTCATGTCAAGTAGGAAGTGTAACAGGTCATGTCAGGAAGCACAAGATGTCATGTGGGTGCTCATAATCAAACTAACATAAGCATGTGTATAAATAAACAAGCATGAATACTATCAGAACAATAAACTGGAACATGTAATATGATATGCAAATAGATATAATTTCAAGGATATGGATACACATTTATAGTTCCAATATTAATTAGGATGCAATTTATTAAACATGGAGTGTTAATATCACATTATTATGTAGTAATGTGATCTATGAATGCAATTATATGTATCTTAGATGCGATGGATGCAAACGGGTATCCGAAAAGTTATAAAACTATAAAATGGTAATGTGGGATGTATAACTAAGCAATATGTGATATAAATATTGATATAATAATATTAATATGGATAGCATATTCAAAGCGATTAATAACTATAAAAGTGGTATTGATTAACCATGCACAAGAAAGTTCCGTTCAGAAATTCAGCGTCACCCTAATTTGTAAAATAGCTTAAAAATAACAAACGTTCTCCAAAAGGGACGTGTCTTATACCAAAACAAAGATAATTCAATAAGGTTTTCAGTTTTATAAGTATAAGTATCTCAGGTTGTCCCCACAAAAAGTTATGAACATTCGAAGTTGAAAGTTTGCTGCTGGAATTTCCCTGGACAGCAGTTTGGAGACATTTTCATTTGCATTTTACGTTATTTAAACAATTTATTTTCCAAGTAAATATTTCATAGAGTTATAGTATTCTGAGTTAGCTTCGTAACGAACTAAAGAACGTATACTAATGATTTTTCTATGATTTATAATGAATTTTATAAGGTAAGGTATACAGTAAATTTTAGATTTGTCGTATCCGCTTTGCGACGACGTTTCATGCGTAAACTATAATATTTTCAAATGTATACCATTATAAAATGCAGATTATAAACTAATTAAAGATAATAATAAGAAGTATTACGACGATATATATTTTAAATGATATGGATGCAGTATAATGTAAACTAGTATGTCACAAGATAAGTTTTCATGATCTAGATTTAAAATGATATAAACGGATGCAAACGGAACATCGAAACGTTATAAAATTAAACATGGGGTAATAGATTTAAACTATAGGTATGGTATTTATTTAAATAGATATAAAATAAATTATATAGCATGTAACAAGATTAACTTGCCTCGATGGGTCGCGAATCGGGAAAACGGAACGTTAACCGTCGGCGGAGAAAACTCGCGACGGGCGCACGGTTCACGGAATGAACCCAAACGACGAACAAAGGAACCACACGGGTCGGGGTACCTCGCTGGAATGTCGTGAAGCGTTACCGGCACGACGGAATTCCGGCAACAAAAGAACAGTTAAAAAAAATGAGAAACGAGAAATGAAGCAAGAAGAGAAAGAATGATAAAGAGAAGTACGAGAGAATATATGAGAGAGAGAGAAAAAGTGGAGAGAGAGGGAGAAGTGGGGCCCACGGGGTTAAAGGGGAGGTTGCGATTGGCTGAGAGAATAAATTGAGAAGGATATAAAAGATTGTAAAAATATTATATGGTTAACTAAATTATATATGATGGTTTAAATATATTAAAAATCTGGGATTTTGGCGCAAAGTAAAACATTTCCAAATCGCGCCCGGGTCGGGTCCAAAAATTTGAAATTGAAATAATAGAATTTTAGGCGGGATCCAAAATTTAAAATGAAGTGTTTTATGATCAAAAAGCATACCCCCAAAACGGACACACGTACGTGCACGTAGCCGTCCAAACTCGCCCGTTTCACTGAACGGGACGAGAACACGATGCACGGACGCTACAACAGGGTTAGGGGTGTCAAGCAGGCCAAGATGAATATTTTTAATTTTATTTTAGATGCCAAAAATTGTTATATGCAGAAATTAATTTCCGGGTAGAATTTACAATAATTAACCATCAAGCAAGATAAATGAAATAAGTGCCACACTACGTTCGAACGGTAACTGAAATTAGTAACATTGGGCTCGGGTGTTACAGAATCAATCTCTGCATCGGAACTATGTTTCTTTCAAAATGTCTACCTCTACGTCGGAATCATGTTTCGTCTCAGAATGTGCCCCGTGTCGGAATTATGCTTCGCCTCGGAGTATCTACTTCCCTGTCGGAATTATACTTCTCCTTAGAATCAACCACTGTCTCGAAATCATGCATCGTCTCAGAATATGCTCCATGTCGGAATCATGTTTCACCTCGGAGTATCTACCTTCCCTGTCGGAATTATACTTCGCCTTAGAATCAACCTGTGTATCGGAACTATACTTCGTTCGGAATGTTTACCCTGTGTCAGAATTATGTTTCGTCTCAGGATATATCCGACTCCCGTAACTATGCTCCGCGCTCCCTGAAACTATACTCCAGACCCTCGGAACTATACTCCACCCATGGAACTATGCTCCACCCATGGAACTATGCTCCGCGTCTCGGAATTAAGTTCTGTCACACCCCGCTTCCCAGTAGACGGAAACGGCGACGTGGCAAGCCCGCGGTATATTTATCCAGAGAAGGTCATTCCTTAAATAAATTTATTAATCGTATTGAAATAATAATACACAATGCAAGAATAAATGGAGACTGTAAAAATTTTCAACAAATATTTTTATTTACATTCAAACTTGAAATATTTACAGATACAAGAGTTAAACTTAATAGTAAATACAATAATAGGAATTTCTAAACAGGTGGTATATATAAACTGAGAGAGAAGCTAACTGGTTTAAGCCCGAGCCGCGATCTGGTCGTACTCCTCTGTAGTGTCCACTTCCCCAGTCTCCATAATATCTGACAAACATTCCAAGAAAACAAAAGTGGGTGGAATGCCGTTAGCGAACTAGCTCTCGGTAAGTCCCAAAGGTAGGGTAAAAGTGAAAAGTGATAAGTATAGAATAATTATGAAGTAATGTATATGACAAGTAAAAGTATATAGAAATAAACATAGGTATAAGTATTATAGGTCTCTATATGGTCACTATATTAACGTTAAGTTCCAAGTATGAATATCAACGCAACCGTAGAAGTATTCATGAGCTCAAGAGTGGGGCCCAGGAGCAAGGAAATACAGGCCTATTTTATGTGTTAGCATCAGGACTCCAAGCTGTGGAGGAGTCGACCCGACTGAGATTCGAGTAAATATAATTCGAGTAGGTTAATATGGGACTCCTGAAATACCGTTGGATTCATACTTGAAACTATCCCATACATCCCGAGTAATATATATTATAACTGTTAGATATCCTTATTTGATTTACTTAGTCAATTAAAACATGTCTTGATTGAAACCATAGATTGCAAAATTTGAAGAATGAAGTCGAGTAAGTTAAATAGAATGTGAGTCATGACAGTTGCAATCCTGGGTCGAGTCAAGTTAGTTTGAATAAATTGAATTCGAGTTAGTGTTTAAGTTTGGGTTCTAGTTGGATTAGCGTTTGAGTTTAAATTCAAGTTTGGATTCGAGTTATAGATATTTCTTGTGAATGGATTTAACTGTTGAAATTCTTAAGTTTAGGAGTAATCGAACAACTGCTGCACATGTACGGCAGGATTTGTGTCTTTTTCCAGGACAATCGCTATTGATAACTCCGTTAAGTTGCAGTGTTGTCTAACCTGAGTAGGCAAGCACTTACTTTCTCCGACTCTCTGGGGCTCAAGAGAAATGATACCGCTTAAACCTATTTTAATCTATTGTCCTTAAAAATTTATTCTAGTTTGTTTATATTGTTTTCATTTCTCGAGAGGGTTTTATAAAAAATGTTTTAATATTGTTTAAAAAATAAATCACGAGGGTGATTTAGAATATTAAGAGTTTTTATGAAGATTATATTTTAATTTTAGTAGTATTTTAGTAATGAAATCTAGCTTTTAAAAGTTTATGGTATTTCTATGAAAACTACCACTTTTGGAAATTTTATGATATTTTATTAAAATTTTAATCTTTCATTTTAAAAAATAATTTTCACAATTTGTTTTCATTGAAAATAGGGATTCATAATTTTATATAATTTTCCAAAGTTTTAATTTGTTTTAAAATTCGTATTTCATTAAACCGTATTTTTATTTACTTTCGAGAATGAATTCCCCGTGAGGAGTTCTGTATCTCACTCGACTATTCCAAGAACGTGTGATAATCCGCACCATCCATAAATGGGTTCCTCTAAAAGGGTTATAGAGGCGTAATTGCAAAGGTCTTAAAAATATCGATTAAAAACATATATTTATAAAAACAATGGTATTTTATTGTAAACCGTATTTTTAAAATTAAACATACATCTAAAAACTTCATGCTATAAAACCATAGTGTATGTGATGGGGTAGATCGTTACCCCGTGAGTTTTCTAGAGGGATATATGCAAGTTATCGATTAAAGAGTTGTATTTAAAGTTCATGGTATTATACTTCGATTTATGTGGTTATTTCACATGAAATTTTAATTACATGAAAAGGTAAACAATGTGAGTAAATGTTAAGGTGATATTAGAGGTTTAGGGTGAAATTTTAATATAGCAAAGGTGAAAAAAGTTTGCTTAAAAGAAAATACTACGAATTAACTTCACTCTGTTGATATTGTTTTAGAATGCGATTTAAGTCAAAATGGGAGAGAGAAATAGAGACTTACGGTTTTAGAGCGTTGATAGGAGAGGAAAAGTGAGAGGGAAAGCCTTCGGGTATCGCGGTAGCATCGAGAGTGGCTTTGGTCGTCGATGGAACGAACTTTGATCGCTAACTCCACTTGACTAGCCTTAACCTTTCTTGAATTTAGGGAATTTTTGAGAAATTTTCAGAATAGGGGAGAGCTAAGGAATGGTGTGGTATTTATAAGGATGAAATGAAGGTGTGTGAATTGAATAATTGATTTAAAAGGATTTAAAATAGGATTAATAGAGAATTGAAGAGTCTTTGGTTAATTGCAGAGAAATCACAAAGAAAATAGGGTAGAGGGGAGCCGAAGGAGTGCACGGGAGAAGAAAGGAGGCATTTGGACTCATCACGGCCGCCGATAGTGGTTTTTGGGGTTTTTTCGGCGGTTGGATTTTGGCCACGTGGCTCAAGGCTTTGGGCATGTGTTAAACTTGGTTTTAACTCCTCTTTTATCCTGTTTGATTTTTCTGAAACTTTTCGATTCTCCGTGTATCGCACGTGCAACACTTGGGTTTTCGAAAAGTTAAAAAGAAAAAATTATAAAAATAATTGGGACTGATGGGAATCAAACACATAGGCTATGGCACAGCAGTGGAGTGTAACGACTCTTATTTTACTATACGAAATTTTTTAAGTTAATGTACAGAATGGAGTTTGCAAGCTTGACTACAATTTAAAAGTTATTTTTCATTAAGAACAGCAAGAAATAATTTGTAGCTCACTGATAAAATCCTTGCACTGCTGTGACATAACCCCTGTGTAACGACTTTGTTTATAATGTACAAAATTTGTTTAAAGTTAAAGTACTAAATGGAGTATTTACAACCCTGAGTATGCTATAAATATTTAAATTGTTTTAGAACAGAAAGAAATAACTTGTAGCTCATTGGTAAAGCCTTGCACTGATGTGACGTAGCCCCTGTGTTCAAATCCCCTTAGCTACATATTATTTTATGGATTTTTCTTTTAAACTATTTTAGAAGCCTAAAATTTTACATGTGCAACACATGTAAAAATGAAAATTCACTAAAATCAAACATGTGGAAAATGTTATATGTAATGAACATGACACGTGGCAGCAATCCATGACCCAACCCAACTCACATGACCGGCGAGATTTCGCTTGTGGCCGGCGCCGACAGGCCCCCCGATGGCAATGCCTCTAAATTTTGCCCTAACACCCCTTGGCCTCCCCCACTACTCCTCTTCTGTTTGTTTTTCTTGCAAATTAATAGAGGATTAAAATCACCCATTAATCCAATGTTAAATGCATTTTAATTCTTATTTTTAATTTCCTAAACCCTAATTCAATCCTATAAATACCACATCGCACCCTAGCCTTCTCTATTCTGAAATCCATCATTAAAACTCTCAAAATTTTCCAAGTCAAACAAGGTATACAAGTGGAGTTAGCCAAAAGTTATCTTCTGGCGATGACTCGGGACAAATCCGGCGACACCGCGACTCCACGACACTTTCAAACCATTCCTATACCTCCCCTCTCTCTTCTCAACCAGTAAGTTCCCTCTCCTCTTCTATCTTCCTGTTCTAAAAAGATCTCTTTCAAAACTCGTCGGAAGTGGAGTTATTCCGACTTTCGATTCTAAAATTATTTAAAACCCAACTTTTCTTAATAACAAACTAACCATTTCTTGATATACTGTTTAGTACCATAAAACAACATTTAGAACAACTTTCAATTCAGAATACAATGTTATACAACTTTTATTTTACTTTTTCGTTTAAATACCATAAGCTTTACCTACGACATTATTTCATATATTTGCTCATATTACCTTTAGAAAACTCACGAGGTAATGACCTATCTCATCACAACACTCATCATGATATAGCATGATTGCCTCTTTACAATATTTTTGGATAAATACAATTTTACAACAAAATATCTTAAACTAATAAAACCGTATCTTTTAAGATTGTTTTAAATTAAATTTCTTGCAATTAAACCTCTACAACCCATTTTGGGAACCCAATTTGGATGGTATGGGTTATCGCACATTCTCGGTACTAGTAGAGCGAGATGCAAATCTTCTCACGGAGCATCCGATCTCGATGAAATTTTTATTACAATTTTTAAGAAAACGAGATTTCTATTTAATAAATAAATTTATTTTTCTATAATTATTTATAATATTATCAAATTATATATTTTAAATACATATAATAAATTCCATGTTTTCTAAACAAAGAAATCACAAATTTCATGAATCTACCATCACAAATCCATACAATTCCAATTTACACTAAAATACCATATACTATTCAATCTAGATTTATATCCACTAGAATACTTTATATTTAAAAATTACATCCATGAAAACCCTAAATACGATAAATTAATACTTGAGAATTATTTTGAAAGTATACTAAACTATTTTTCATAAAACCCCCTCAAGTTTATTAATTTACAATAAGGACACTAGTAAATATAGGTTTAAGCGGGACCAATTCTCTTGAGTCTCACGGAGCCGGAGAAAGTGGGTGCTTGCCTATTTAAGGTAGAAAACTAAAACGGGGTTATCAATGGTAATTGGCTTAGAAAAAGTCATAAATCCTGCCGTCCATATGCAGCAGTTACCGATAACTCCAAAACCTAATTCAAGTATCCAATTCTGTTTAAGCGTCCGACTCAGACAGAGTCTCAGTCTAATCGGAATACAATCCTGTTCCCGCCAAAATCTCCGGCCAAGAGCTATTTGTTCCTGTTTATAACAGCTTAAGTTTCATTTATAGATATGTGTGAAACCAGGCTCATTCATATACGCACATGCACACATCAGGGGAAGAACATGTGTTCAACGACAAAAAACAAAGCATTTAATTGAACATTTTATTCTACAGAAAATAGATCACCAAACATGGGATCGAAAGTACAGAGATTTAGAAAATTATGGATAAAATTATCTAACTCCCTCTCTGCATTCTCCACCATGACAAAGCGGCGATCTTCATGAAGAGCAGCTACCCATCGATCAGCACGGCACCCATCAGCAAAGACAGACATGACGACCCACTAAGCCCGTATCTGGCTTAGCAGCCGAACAGAGCGATCCCTCAGAGCTGTAGTGATCAAAAGTGCCTCGTGGAAGCACTCGATCTTGTCTTCCGCGGCGTTGAGCATTGCCGGAGTCATCTCCACCAGAGGAGGGGGAATATCATTGATCACAGACAAGAAAACCATTCGGAGCCAAATAGAGCCGAGGGGGAGAGGAGATCCTATACAAGTCAAGAGCTCGTGCAGCACCATGTCGCATTGGTCATCCGTAAGAGTAGGGTTCACCAAGCGCGCAACAAAACGAGGAACAATTTCCTCAATGGGCACCTCCCATGGCTGACGGCGAGCATGTGGGCAATTACAAACCATAGCTCTTCTATGTTAAAATGATTCTCTGAAAATGAGAGAGAAAAGAAGCATTGCTTCAGATTATGAAGGGAGACATTTAAGTCTAGGCACAGAAAATGTTGTGCATGATGGAACTATTTCCAAGCTCTGGGAAAGAGAAGCTTGACTCGGGAAAAGTAAAGAAGGAAGGTGAAAAGACATCTTCAGTAACGAGGAAGTGCCTCACGTGCAAAGCACGAGAGCGCTGAGCGCCGAGAGAGCCAGCGCCATGAGTCAAAGACTCTGAGGCAGCACCTCACGTGCAAAGCACGAGAGCACTAATGCCATGAGTTAAAGACTCTGAGGCAGTGCCTCACGTGCAAAGCACGAGAGCACTGAGAGCATCAACGCTAAAGAGTCAAAGACTCTGAAGCAGCGCATCACGTGCAAAGCACGAGAGCGCTAAGCGCCGGCACTAAAGAGTCAAAGACTCTGAGGCAACACATCACGTGTAAAGCATGAGAGTGCTGAGCGCCAGCGCTAAAGAGTCAAAGACTCTAATGCAGCGCATCACGTGCAAAGCACGAGAGCACTGAGCGCCAAGCGCTAAGAGTCAAAGACTCTGTGACAGCACATCACGTGCAAAGCACGAGGGCGCTGGCGCCAGAACTAAATGTTCTCCACCGTTGGATCAAAGATCCAACGAAGATGATAAATCATCAAAATTCATAATAAAATTCTGTTGAGAAAATACTCCTCAAATCTTTCCAAACAAGAAAGATTGTGCTCTGTAAATCAGAACACCGTTGGATCAAAGATCCAATGGTGATTAAAAATCACCAGGATACAGAATAAGTTCTGTATGGGAAAATATTTTCCCAATCTTGTTAATAATGAGAAAATTGTTTTCTGTAAAACAGAAGTCCTAGGATCAAAGATCCAATGGTGGGGAAACATCCCCAAATCAATCAGAGAAAAATTTCTTTAACCGATTCAATAAATCAGCCTCCCCTATATAAAGGACCCAAGACTTCAAGTCTTGGAGAGAGAGACCTCCCCATAAGTTCTCAAATCGAAAGAAGAAGAACAGAGAGGAACCCCCCCCATAAAGTTCAGGTTCTCAAAAATGAAAAAGAGAAGAGCAACCTCTAAGAAGAAGAACCTTCTTCAAGGTAAATAAAAAGAAGAGAGATCATAGCATATCTTGATAAAAAAAAAGAACTTAGTTCTTTTTCTAGATCACAGATCTGTAAGACAAACTCTTTCACAAAAACAGAAGAGATCATTGCATCTCTTCATAAAAAGAAGAACTTAGTTCTTAGATCCATGAGACAAAGTCTCTTATAAACGAGAATTTAATTCTCAGAACACATAACTGACCAGAACTGCCAAAGAAGCGCTTCAGCGCTCCGCACACCACGTGCTCCTCTCGTGTGCGCTATTTCATAAGAAGCGCTTCAGCGCTCCAAGTCTAGCGCTCAGCGTCAAGCACATTACGTGCTCCTCACGTGTGCGCTATTTCGAAAGAAGTGCTTCAGCGCTTCAAGTCTGGCGCTCAGCGCCAAGCGTACCACGTGCTCCTCACGTGTGCGCTATTTCATAAGAAGTGCTTCAGCGCTCCAAGTCTAGCGTTCAGCGCCAAGCACATCACGTGCTCCCCACGTGTGCGCTATTTCAAAAGAAGCGCTTCAGGGCTCCAGGTCTGGCGCTTAGCGCCAAGTGCACCACGTGCTCCTCACGTGTACGCTATTTCACAAGAAATGCCTTAGCGCTCCAGGTCTGGCGTTCAGCACCAAGCGTATCACGTGCTCCTCACGTGTGCGCTGAGAGAACACAAAGTGTTCTTTAAATAAAGCCCAACACCATAAAAAGTGTTCAACACTCAGTAAAAGATAAAAGAAAAAGGGGTGTCAGAACCCAATTTAATGCTCAGTATTATTGAACCAAAAGGGACCGAGCCCAAACAAATGTTCAAACACCCAAACAAATGCTCAACATTTTAATCAAAACTGAGTGGGCTGAGCCCAAGTTGACCACAAATCTCTAACTCAGACCAACTGAGCCCATGCGCTCACAATTTCCCTAATTGGTCTTAGCCCCAAATCTGACTACAGATCTCCCAACCAGCATTGGTTCAAGGGTACATCTCTTCACACCTTTGATATGTGTCGTTGTAATTCTTCAACGTCTTCAGAGAGGTGGCGGGTCCCGACAACCAGAAACTTTACAGACTATGATGTTTTTAAACCCCACAGACTATGATGTCTTTAAACTAGACTATGATGTCTTTAAACACATACTATGATGTTTTTAAACATAGACTATGATGTCTTTAAACTCCATGGACTATGATGTCCTTAAACTTATGGACCGCAACGTCCCTAAACTAAAACGATAGAGTCCAAATACTTTTTCGTTGGATCTAAATGATCCCAAAACCCTGTTGAGTAGATCTTAGTCTAAAATTAGACTAATGTATTCTTAACAAACGTTTGAGTCGACCTTAGTCTAAAACAAGACTAACGGTCCTTAAACCAACCGAAACCCAAATCTAAGAAAATACGGATTTGGACTAATCCACGCCCTATGGGCGACAACATAAATTAGTCTCCGTATACAATCCACGGGCAACCAAAAACAAAACAAACACATACAACACGAAGTGACCATATGGAGACGGAGAAAGTGGTTACCGCGATGCGGTAGTATAATTAACTGCAGGAGCTTGCACCTGCAGGGAAGAGCGTCCCCACAATCAAAAACCCCTCGTACACGAGGGGGAATTTGACGAAATCTGCTACAACGGCCGCATCTGTCTAAACCTCCGATATACGGTGCCATAATTCAACTTGGCATCTTCGGAGAGGTGGACGGATAAAACTAAATAGCATCTGCCCCCAAATTCAGGCAAGATGACCTACGCGGTTTTGTCTCTGTTTTCGGCGGTAAACAAATCCATACATGAATAAAATCCAAATATAACTCCAATACAACATGAATCCATATATACCAGAATACAATCTATATAACCATGACTTGATTTGATCAATCCATGAATATACATTGACTTGTCTGCATGACTATACGTTTATATCTTTATCCGTTTACATGAACAATTGATATCATGGTCTTGACAAGTCTTATATCTGCAAATTATCTATAAAACAACACAATAAACATTACGGGTTTTTTTAAGGGGTAGACTGGTATGGAATGTGTTAAAAGTGGCACAAGACGGTCACTTTAATACACCTAACCTGAATATCTGTTACCGTTGTCCCGTGGGTTTTGACGGGGCCTTTTACTCCATATACCATAGTCCACGGGGTAAGTTGGAATCCTCTCGTATACACTGGCATATTCTGTACCAAGGTACAAACAACTGCGTTAACATAATAATCATATATTATACCAGATATATTCTCTTTACCTGTTCAGTCTATTTCTATCTCTCTTTGGGACTTACCGAGTGATTGTTCGCTGACGACATTCCTTTTTTATTCTTTCTTTGGAATGTTGTCAGAAGGACCCGAATCTTTGGAGATCGAGCCCAGCTCAGAAGACTTGGAACAGTTCGCAGAAGACCCAGAACTTTAGTCACTTGTATATACCTTTACTTTTTGTTCATGCCATTGTTTAGGCATTGCTTTCCGCATTGTATTTACTTTCCAATTGTATTGTAAAGTATGTTTAATAAATAAAAAGTTATTGTTCATTTACATCTCATGTCATTCTTATGTACATTTATATTATATTGCTTATTTACGCTTAATGTGTTTACTTCTGAGTAAATATGTTGCGTGCCTCATCGCGTCC
This sequence comes from Agapanthus africanus, assembly GCA_030015575.1. Taxonomy (NCBI): domain Eukaryota; kingdom Viridiplantae; phylum Streptophyta; class Magnoliopsida; order Asparagales; family Amaryllidaceae; genus Agapanthus; species Agapanthus africanus. The sequence goes on along the minus strand of CM057338.1, from coordinate 104,769,081 downwards.
CTTATCCGTACGCCGGGAAGCGGGGCGTGACACCCTGTGTTCGAATCCTATCAGCCATATATTATTTTTTACTGATTTTTCTTTTAAACGTTTTGGAAGCCCAACAGTTTACACGTGCACTGCACATAGAAATGAAAAGTCAGATAAATCTAACATGTGCAAAATGTTTTATACAGCGAGTAAGACACGTGGCTTCAATCCTACCCCTCTCCTCTACCATCCGACCAGCGAGATGCAGAGTATGGCCGGCGCCGACGGGAAGACCATAGGTAATGGTCCCCGTGTCTTGCACACAAACCTTTTGGCCTACCCCCATTACCCCTGCACTATTTGTTTTCTCTGAAATTTAACAGAGAATTCAATTTCCCAATTAATCCAATTTTAAATGTATTTTAATTCACTCTTTCAATTTCAAAACCCTAATTTCACACTATAAATACAACCCCATACCCTAGCCCCTCTTCATTCTGAAATCCCTAGCCAAAATTATCAAATTTTTCTAAGCACAAGTGGAGCAGAAGTGGAGTTAGCCTAAGGTCAACTTCCGGCGAGGATTCGAGGCAATTCCGGCTACCCCGCAACACTACGACAAGCTCAACCTCTTCCTCTCTCTATTCTTAACCCAAGTCACTAGTAAGTCCCACCCCCTTCCTCTCTTTCTATATAAAAAGTCTCTTTTATAAAACATGTCGGTAAGTGAAGTTATACCGACATTTGATTCTAAAATCTTTGAAACTACAATTTTTCTTAAGAATTGCTCATTAATATTCCTATACATTGCTTGTTAATCATAAAACTAAAGTTTAGAACAACTTTAACCCTAAATCATCATGCTAAACAACTTTAAATTGAGTTTTACTTTTAAATACCATGAACTTTGTATCGACCATATTTATTTGTTTTGCTTGCTATTACCTCTAGAAAACTTCACGGGATAATGGCATACCCCTCACATACACACATATTGACATAGCACGATACTCTTGGAAACCTATTTTGTGGCGATTACAACTTTTCATTAAACTACCATAAACTAAAAAAAACCCGGTTTTCTTTAAAATTGTATTTCAAACTCTTTGCGATTATACCTCTACAACTCATTTTGGGGAACCCGCAATTGGATGGTGCGGATTATCGCATATCCTCGGGCTAGTAGAGCGAGATGCAGACCTACTCACAGAGTATTCGGTCTCGAAAGAATTTTAATATGATTTTTAAAGAAAAACGAGATTTCCTATTTGATAATAATTTTTTTAATAATTAAATAAATATTAACAAACCACATATTTTCAAGTTATAATAAAAATTCCATATTTTCTAGAAAATAAAAGAATGACAATTTTTACTAAAATACCATCAAGTATCAAAACAAGACAAGTCTTATACTAAAATATCTTGAACTATTCAAACTATTTAAATATTTACTAATATACCTTACTCTTTAAAATCCACATCCATGAAAACCCTAAAGAATATAAATAAATACTCGAGATTTATTTTGAAAGTATATAAAATATTTTTCATAAAACCCCTTCGAGTTACATAAATTACATTAAAGACCTTAGTAAATATAGGTTTAGGCGGGATCAATTTTCTTGAGCCTCAGAGGGCTGGAGAAAGTGAGTGCTTGCCTATTTAAGGTAGAAAAACTTAACGGCGTTATCAATGGTAATTGTCTTGGAAAAAGACACAAATCCTGCCGTCCATGTGCAGCAGTTACCGATAACTCCTAAACCTATTTCAGAATCCAAATCAGTTCTAAGTGTCTAACTCAAGTCTGAGTCCAAATCAATCTGAGTCTAATCCAAACATGAATCCAATTCAACATGAATCCAATATACCAAACGGTTGGGTTACGTCAGCACCCTGGCCATCAACCGTGGCCGGTACGGAACAAAAACCGGCGTTTAAAAAATTTGGCGCTAACGTATCCGTCTAGATCGAACCATAAACCAATACTAGCAAACTATAAAAGCTAAACTATAAGGTTAGAATGGTTATACCGATGAACCAAGACCTTCGATCTTCTACCACCTTCCCAAGCTCCTCAAGACAACCCCGACTGAACTTGGCCACCAGTCTTCCTCCGTCGAAAATGATCCACCTAAGGGATGTATCTCTTAGCTCTAGCTCCATACCATAAACAAGTGAAGCTATTAGTGGCTTTAGGTTGCTAATTTAGAGTGCCTAGGATGTAGTGAATGGATCCATGTGTTTATCTATCTCACCTCCTCTCGAGATTCTCAATTCATAAGATTGTAGAGAGGAGGTTGAGCTTGAAGGTGGAGGAGCTCATGGAAAACTAGAGAGGGAGTGAAGTATGATGGTGAAGTTTAGAAAATCCCATCTCAAAGATAATGAGCCAACCATGAGAGAGAAATTCATCATGCAAGGTTTTGTAAAAACATATCTTTCAATTTTAAAATCAAGCCCATGCTTGAATAGTTTGCACAAATGAATTAATAATTAATTTGTGCACGCTATGCAAGCATTGTTCTCACCATACCCCCTCTCTCAACCTTAACACCTCATTTCCATATAATAATAAATGGATAAAAACTAAATAAGGTGTCCACCTTCCAGAATTTTATCTGTAAAAAATACGGATTACATTTTACTATATATACATACTTGTATTCGTACCGAAATACGAATACCTGAAGAGATAGAATAACACAAAGAACATAATACTAGAATATACATATCGAAATACATATACGTAAATTATTAAATCAATACCTGATTTAATAATCCGGCTCAAACCCGAGCCGGCTAGTATTATCAATCGTCCGATCGAAAGTCCGGGTAACTAGTACACTCATTCGATCGGAACCCTACACGTATCCAATACGGCTACTAAATCATTTTGCCAGAACGAGGGAACCCTCTGTGTGGAACTCTAAAAACTCATCAATACGCTGGTGTTCATACCATAATATTGCATTATTATATTCCCCATTCTTATTCGTTTTATAAATAAACAGGTGCTTTTGACGCATGTCTGCTACATATTACAGGATACAGGTTCTTGGAGTGAAAACGGTGAAAAAGACAAAAGTTGATACAAAAGAGGGACTTTTGACCAACAAGCAGAAGGATCCTAGTCAAGCCTAAACATAGAACAGTTCACAGAGGTACAAGGCAACCCAAGGTCCAGAATGTCAAAGTGAACGGTTAAAAGACCATTACTAGTTTTCACTGAAGATCTGGAGAAGACCCAGAAGCCAAATGGAGAAAAGAACTACAAAAATAAAAAGACCAAACATCAGAGAAGCAGCCCCCAAAAATTGAGCAGACGACCTCACCAAAGGGCTGCGGAACCGCGGCCCTACCCCCACCAATGCCGCGGTTCCGCGGCCATCTGATGCACGTGTCGGTGCATATTTCTTCTGGTGGTGCGTCGGTGCTTTTGTTGGGATTTTTCGGGGGTAAATCTGTAATAGCACATACGTGAGCAATTGTAACCCTAATTTTCCCATTCCCTATAAAAATGTATTCTAAAGATTGTATTAGGGATGCCTCTTTTCAAAAAATAAAAATTCAGATTCTTTTGAGGATTAAAGAGCATCATTTCTGTAAGTTCTTCTTTTAAATCCTGCCTTAGTTTATAATTAAATTCTTGCCTTAGATTAATTAATCTTTTGCCTTAGTTAATTCTAGTGTAGAATCTCTTAAAACTGCAGTAGGAAATTAATCCAATAGATTTAAAAATACAAAATCTCAAAATGATGTTTTCAATAAATTCCCTAATGAGCGAGTAATTTCCTCGCTTGTTAGGGTTAGGAATAAGGGAGGGAATGAGAGATGAAGATCTCTCATCTCTTTCGTGCCCAATTATTTTTAATAACTAGAACTTCATGCATGCATGCATGATCCGCTCCCTACGGCACCCTACCCACGAGGTAACGGTGAAACCGTAGTATAAAGGACCGGACATGCATGTCTTCCATGAAGGTTAGAGCAAATATTAGGAAAGGACGGACAGGAATCTAGAGGAAGAAACTTCGTTTCTTCCCAATCATCTTAATCCCTTTTTCTAATAGTTGCTATAACTTCTAAAAGATTTCATTTAGGGTATTGAAAGAGGTGTGACATTCAATCTTATCAAACTCCACCTTAGACCTAATCCTAGCAAGTTTCTTAACCATCGTACAACTTAGTTTTTTTTAAAAATTAAATTAAAAGACCAAACACCCATTGGAATCAGCTCGTAAGAACACTTAGGAAAATTACACATCCCTGTGGACCGACCCGTATTCACCGGCTAGCTTCATGCGACGCCGTTCTTGATTGCGGTAAATATCTTTGATCGTTAAAAACCTACACTAATCAAATGGCGCCGTTGCCGGGGATGGCGTAAAATTTCTTTTGTGTAATTTCGGGTTGATATAAATTTTAAAAATCATAAAAATCTGAAAATAGAAAAAAGTACAAAATTTTTTTTATCAATTTTTATCTGTTTGAAGGGTTTATCGTTTGAATCTTGCAGGAACAGTGAAGAATCTCGGATCTGGAAATTTACAGAGGGCGTAACAGAAATTGGTATATCAGAACAGAAGGAGATTGACACAACAGAGCCGTAACAATTTTGTGGAGAACCGATCCCTCACAAGAACCGTGGAACCGCGGCGGGACAGCGCCCCAAACCGCGGAACCGCGGTGGACACGTGTCCACAGTGCGCAAAATTTTGTGGGTTTGTTTTCTTTTCCTCCCCTCTGCCAACCTCCATATATCCTTTTGCGAAATTTTCTGCAGGATTTCTTTGCGCTAAAAATCTTCTTCCCCCTTCTCAATAACAGATTTTCTGCAGGTTTCTTTGCGCCGCGCTAAAAATAATTGATTGCAAGTGAATTTACTGTTTTTGCATATTTTAATCGGGCTTTAAGGGGCTATTGACCAAACTCAGATTGGGTGGGGATTTCATTACCCTTCCCAGGACCCCAGAAATCACTTAAAGCATTTGCATTGACCACTCTTAACTTAAAAAAATACTAGACTCAGCCCTAAGGACGTCGCGCTCACTAGGACAGAGGACTAGTATAGGCATCAGCCGTTTATCCTAACTTGACTTTGCGGTGTCTAGGCAAGTGTGTCAAAGGCTAGTGGTTTTTAATTAGACCCACTACTGTGGTTCCTTCCCACTTACCTGGCACTTACCTGGCCGCAATTGGCGGTGAAAAGGCGGTTTGAGGTCCTATATCTAGCCCTTTGGAACAGTTAGGAGCTGTCTAGCTGACCTAGGTGACCCTAGATCTAGGCCTGATTGTGCATTTGTGGTTGAGTGCATTTGTGTCAAAAGTCTCTTTTCAAAAATCTTTTTGCAAAAATCACACACTAAAAAAAGAAAAAGAGAATAAAAATCTTTTCAAAACTTGCAACTTGTCGCTAAAGAAATCTTGCAACTCACTTACACCACTTCCTCTCATTGACGTTATCTTACCTCCACATTATGTCTTTCATCTTTCTGACTACACTACCCCTTTAGTGTATGTCATTTTGGACTAGGGACACTAACGCCTGATTAGTCCGTGTTTCGTTGGTACCGACCGACGAACCCTTCGACACCGAAGTCGAAATTCCGTCCACTTTCTTACCTCCACCTTCAAATTCTTCTTCCGAAGGTATGTTGGGATACAATCCTAACAATACCTTACCGACGGGAATGATTCCACCTCTGTTAGGTGCGAATAACCCGAATCACCCGCCTGTCGAAGCGCCCGCACGAGTCGCGCTCCAGGATCTCTTCTACCCCGTCCGCACCTCTTTATCTACCTGTCTTTCACCCCCACCGGCTAATGGGGACAATTTTGAAATAAAACCCCACTTCATCAATATGCTGCCGAAGTTTCACGGTTTGGAATCCGAAGATGCATATATTTTTATTAATAAATTCCAAAACGTTTGTGCTATGATGGAAACGACCCAATTAAGTGATGACGCTATAAGGCTAAGGGTCATTCCTTTCACCTTATGTGACTTAGCCGAGAAGTGGCTATACAGCACCGCATCACATTCCATTAGAAATTAGGACGAGTTTGTGAAAGCTTTTCTTAAAAAGTTCTATCCTCATCACAAAACTGCTAGAATCCGCAATAAGATAATACAATTTTCACAGCTTCCTTCCGAACCATTTTGGAAGTGTTTTGAGAGATTTAAAGACCTACTCGTTCAATGCCCTCATCATGGGATCGAAATTTGGCAACTTTACCAAACATTATACGAGGGATTGAACTCGGCAACGAAGCAGTTGCTAGAAACCATCTGTCAAGGTCACTTTCTCTCCAAATCTAGTGAGGAAGCGTGGCAGTTTTTTGAGGATCTTAGTGAACAAACAATTCAGTGGGAGAGCACCAAGACCACTTCATCTTCTTCTAGTGGTCAATCTAGGGCAGGCATACATCAAGTAGAGATGTCGATTGCTGTGAAGGCCGAGATGGCCGCTCTTACGAAAAAGCTAGAAGCGATTGAGACCAAAATCTCGTCGCCTTCTCCTGCCCCTGTTATGCCTCCACGAACTGTTTGTGCTTGTTGTGCGGATCCATCACATCTTACCGAAGAGTGTCCTTATAATGCTTCTACTCAAGGACAGGATCAAGTCAATGCTGCATTTCAGCAACGACAAAGAAACGATCCATACTCTTCTACATATAATCCGGGTTGGAGGAGTCACCCAAATTTCGCTTGGAACCAAAATCAACAACTCCAAAGAAATAACAATTTTCAAAGGCCTCCTCCTCCACAACAACAACAAGCACCTCCACAAACTCAATTTCAATAGCCTTTCCAACAGCAACCTTACTCTAATCAAGTGAACAATTTTGTGCCTAACACTACTTACCCGCTAAACAATTTTGTTCAACCTAATAATGACAAGGTTAGCTCGCTCGAAAGAAGTCTAGAGGCGTTCCTAAAGCAATCTACACAATTTACAGCAAGATTAGAGACTTCTATTCAATCTTTGGTGCAAAATAGTGCTTCACACGATCAAAGCATAAAATCTATTGAGGCACAAATTGCACAACTCAATGCAGCTTTGAGCGAGCGCGAAAAAGGAAAGCTCCCATCTCAACCACTGCCCAATCCCGGTCACGCACATGCTGCATATCAACAGCAGAATCATAACGTAAATGCTGTGACCACGTTGAGATCGGGAAAAGTGTTGCAAAACAATGTGGGTATTAACAATGACACCCCTGCCGGTGGCCCTTCTTCATCTTCTTCACCTTCTTCTTCTACTTCTTCGTCGTTAGAGCCTATTCTCCATCCTTCACACGGCTCTACTTCTTCTAGCTCGAACGGACCCACTTCTCACAACACGAACACATCTACACGGGGTTCCGTTCCAACTCAACAATCTGATCCGCAAAAATTGGACTCAACAACCTTTCAAAATGTTCCTTTTCCAAATCGGTTGAGATCCAATAAACCAACTCCATAAATAGAGAAGATTGTTGAGCTGTTCAAACAGGTTAGCATAAATATCTCTCTTTTGGATGCAATCCAACAAGTTCCTTCATATGCAAAAATCTTAAAGGACTTATGCACCAAAAAGAGGAAGTCACAAGTACCAAAGAAAGTTTTTGTGGCTAGTGCTATTAGCGATGCTCTTGTCAATTCTTTACCCCAAAAGCAAAAGGACCCTGGTTGTCCTACCATTTCGATAACAATTGGGGACAAGAACATCAATAGAGCACTATTAGATCTTGGTGCTAGTGTCAATTTGCTACCTTATTCTGTATACGAGCAATTAAGCGTTGGAGAGCTTAAGCTCACTCACTGTACTCTCCAAATGGCTGACCGATCAATCACCCATCCTAGAGTACTTCTCCTTTGCCTCCTTCAAACTTAGACTCTGATCTTCCTATTGCACTCAGAAAAGGGAAGCATTGAATGAACTGTCTTTCTTTTGGAGAGTTGGAGGATGTGTTAATAAGAGTAGGGGATTTCATTTTCCCCGTTGACTTTATTGTTATGGATACACAACCTGTCGCTAACCCCCGGAATCAAATTCTGGTGATACTTGGTTGACCATTCCTTGCGACCTCCAACGCAATGATCAATTGTCGTAATGGTTCAATGAATCTATCTTTTGGCAATATGACAATTGAGCTCAATATTTTCAAGTTGGAGAGTCAGCCTGCCGAGCCTAATGCTAACGTACTTGATGTTTGCTCGATCAATGAGATCGCGGAGGAGGACCGTGAGTTCGAAATTTTTTTGTTCGATCACAGCAATGTTAACGCCACTAGTGCGTTCCTCCTAGAATCCGACATAGCTTTCACGGCGGACAACGATTATGAGTGTTTTACCTTTGTTGACGATTTTGAAGACTCATCACCTGGGTTGGAGTCTTTTGCTTTTTCGGATGAGTTAGTTGAACCATCCGACTCGGTTGCGTACACTCTATTTGAACCTTTGATGGAATCTTTCGAGTTTGAAACAGTTACTCCATTGTTACCATCTATTGTTTCACCTCCTAAACTCGAACTAAAGCTTTTGCCGTCGCACCTAAAATATGCTTATATAGGTGAGAATGAGACCTTACCCGTCATCATATCATCCTCTCTAGCTCTTGAGCAAGAGAAGGCCCTTTTAATGGTCTTACATAATAATCGGCAAGCTTTCGGCTGGTCTATGGCGGACATCAAGGGGATTAGTCCCCTCATAGTCGAACATCATATACACTTGATGGATGATGCCAAGCCGGTAAGGGATCCACAAAGACGCCTCAACCCCATTATGAAAGAGGCTGTCAAGAAGGAGATTGTTAAGTGTCTTGATAGTGGTATCATTTACCCTATCTCGGATAGCCAATGGGTTAGCCCCATTCATGTTGTGCCAAAGAAATCAGGCATCATGGTCATTACCAACGAGGCAAATGAGTTAATTCCTACTCGCACCCAAACTGGGTGGCGAGTTTGCATCGACTATAGAAAACTCAATGTCGCGACAAGGAAAGACCACTTTCCTTTACCTTTCATTGACCAAATGCTTGAACGATTGGCGGGGCACGAGTTCTACTGCTTTCTAGATGGCTATTCCGGTTATAACCAAGTCCCCATCGCCAAAGAGGATCAAGACAAGACCACATTTACTTGTCCCTTTGGCACTTTTGCTTATCGTCGCATGCCCTTTGGGTTATGTAATGCACCCGCTATATTTCAGCGGTGTATGATGGGGATCTTTTCAGACATGGTTGAGAAGTTTTTGGAGATCTTTATGGATGATTTCTCCATTTTTGGCGACTCCTTCGATGAGTGTTTACGACATCTTTACGCAGTTCTTACCCGCTGTAGGGATAAGAACCTAACTTTAAATTGGGAGAAATGCCATTTTATGGTACGAGAAGGCATTGTCTTAGGACATGTCATCTCACAAAACGGCATCGAGGTTGATAAAGCTAAAATTGAAGTCATTTCTAATCTTCCTCCTCCTAAATGCGTCAAAGACATCCGAGCTTTCCTTGGCCACGCCGGTTTTTATAGACGGTTCATCAAGGATTTTAGCAAGATTGCTAGACCCTTGACTCTCTTATTGGCCAAGGACACAACATTTGATTTCGACTCAACTTGCATGGAAGTATTCGAGTCTTTGAAACACTCTCTCATTTCTGCGCCCATTTTTTCATCTCCAGACTGGACGCATCCTCTCGAAATCATGTGCGACGCATCAGATTTTGCCATTGGTGCTGTTCTTGGACAGCACATTAATAAGATGCCGCATGTGATTTACTACGCTAGCCGAATACTAAATGAGGCCCAACTAAACTACACAACAACAGAAAAAGAGTTTTTGGCGGTTGTGTTTGCACTTGAAAAATTTCGGCCTTATTTAATCAGCTCTCCAGTCATTGTGTATACTGATCATTCAGCTCTTCGCCACCTTTTTGCGAAGAAGGATGCTAAGTCGAGGCTAATACATTGGATCCTTTTGCTACAAGAGTTTGATCTTGTCATAAGGAACAAAAAAGGATGTGAAAACGTAGTAGCCGATCACCTTTCACGACTTCCTTCTTCGCCTACACTTGAACTTCCAATCACTGATGTTTTTCCCGATGAGCAACTCTTGACCGTTTCTTGCGAACCATGGTTTGCCGATATTGTAAACTACTTAGCCACCGACTTGATACCTGAAGATTGGTCGAAACAGGATAAACTTCGATTCTTGTCCCAAGTAAAGCATTTTTAATAGGATGAACCTTATCTTTTTAAATACTGTTCCGACCAAATCATTCGTCGGTGTGTACCAGAAAATGAGGTTAAGAGTGTGCTGTCTTTTGCCACGATCAAGCATGTGGCAGTCACTTTGGCCCAAAGAAGACAGCCGAAAAGTCTTGCAGTGTGGTTTCTATTGGCCACGACTCTTCAAGGATGCATATGAATACTGCAAGACTTGCTCCCGGTACCAACACTTGGGCCGGATATCGCGGAGAAACTAAATGCCGCTCCAACCGATTTTGGTTGTGGATGTTTTTGATGTTTGGGGTATAGACTTCATGGGACCATTTCCTAACTCTTTTGGAAATGTATATATTCTTTTGGCTGTTGACTACGTTTCAAAGTGGGTCGAGACTGTGCCTAGCCGAACGAACGACAACAAGGTTGTCGCTCGATTTCTTAAAGAACACATCTTTTCTCGATTTGGACACCCTCGCGCGATAATAAGTGATAATGGTTCTCGCTTTTGCAATAGGACTTTCGAGTCCTTAATGCGCAAATATTCTATCACCCATAAGCTGTCAATGCCATACCACCCACAAACATGTGGGCAAGCCGAGGTCTCGAATCGGCAAATCAAGCAAATCTTGGAGAAAACGGTTTCTAAAAACCGTAAAGATTGGTCACTCAAACTGATCGATGCACTATGGGCTTTCTGTACTGCATACAAGACCGATCTTGGTATGTCTCCATACCGGCTTATTTATGGGAAGGCTTGCCACCTCCCAGTAGAGATTGAGCACAAGGCATTTTGGGCTATCAAAGAGCTGAATTTATCTTTAGAAGATGCGGGCAGCAATCGAAAGCTGCAGTTGAATGAACTAGAAGAGCTACAGGATGAGGCATATGATAATGCTGTAATTGCTAAAAACCGAGCTAAGGTGTTCCACGATAAACACCTTTTGCGTAAAACATTTAAACTTGGTCAACAGGTTTTACTCTATGATACTCGGTTACATTATCACCCCGGCAAGCTCCGTTCTAGATGGAGAGGACCTTCGGTAGTCCGCACCATTTATCCGCACGGTGCGGTTGATCTTGAAAATCCGGAGGACGGTATTTTATTCAAAGTGAATGGGCACCGATTGAAACCGTTCTTCACAGCGGACCCATCGGAGGAGCTCCTGTTTTTATAGGAGCCGCTTTACACTGATTAATTCTCCTCCACCTTCACCCCCGAATTTCCAATTTTCCCAAAACGTTATTTCAAATAAGTTTGGGGGTGTGTATCATTTGTAAATACATAAATACAAAATACCATAAAAAATTAAAAATTTTGAAAAACAATAATTTTTTTATAATTTGGACCTTTTTGTAAAATTTCAGAATTAATTATTAAATTAAATTTTTATTTACAAATAAATTCCTCCTTTTGGAGGGTGTTTTCTACAATTTTCCATTCTTCTCCCCCTATATAAACCCCCCGAGCCTCTTTCTTCTGTAACCTAAAATTTCTTCATCTAGAAAAAAAAACCCTAGCGCCGCCATCTATCATCTGAAGAAAAATATCGAAGCTTCGCCTCCAGGAAGCAGCGATTTCACCGCACTACCCCCTCTCCCGCCGCTCTTCCGCCGCGCATCTGGAGCTTCACCCCCTGAACCTTCAGGGGAGGTACTCTCTGTTGAATTCCTCTCTGTTTCTCATATTTTTATTTCTGTAAAATCATTATGGCACATCGTATGCAATTTGAGAGGGATTTCTCTCCAGTTTTCTCGCATGATCTTTACGGTAGCTATTTCGCACACGAAATTGAGCGGAGGGGATGGAATTTTCTGATTTACAATCACCCCTCTGCATTTCCTCTACCAGAATTAGTTACCCACTTTTATGAATCCATGGAGGATAGAAGTCTCGATGACTTAGGCTATATAAAATTGAATTGGGGAGATCGCGTAGTTAACATTGATAGGGATTTGATCCACGAGATCACACTTATACCTCGTTTGCCTGCACGTGACCATCCCCTACAGTTTAAGGATTACATGCCCTTAATGGGCAACGACTGCGCGATGGAGCCGCGAAAGGGTATCCAAGCACGAACCCTTTTCGCGAATGTTTTTACTGTGTGCCGGTGGGCACAAAACAACATCTTTGGCAGCTCTCACAACACAACCTTTTTTACCCCCTCCTTACATGTAGTACACACACTTATGACAAAGAACCCACGTTTTGACATGTGCACTGTTTTGCTTCATTCTATAGGTGCAGGAAAAAAGGGCTACAAACTATCCCTGTCCTATGCTAGTAACCCAGCTTTGCCATTATTTCCTCCCCGTCGAGGAATTTGACTCTTACATGATGGGAGAAGTTCTGGTTCGACCACTTGTTGAGGGCGTTACTTCATCCTACTATAGACTGACTGATATATGGTCGCGAACCGAACCGGCAGAGGATGTCCCCGCTCACACTCCTAGCTCTAGCTCGACATCGAGCGGGGAAGAGATGACCCCTTAAGAGCATGCACGCTTAATGAGGAGAACGATGAGGGGAATTGATTCTTTGAGGGACGACGGCACGAGAGCACGACCGTCGGCTGACGGAGATTGAGAGGAGTATTCAAACCCTATTGGCTAGAGGGGAGCGATCACGTTCACGCTCGAGGGCGCGACGTGGGGCCGGGCAGTGAGGGCACTGCTTTGCTTAAGTTTGGGGGAGATGGTGGTGTATATAGTTATCTTTTGCATTTGCATTGCATATTTTAATTTTTGTATATTTTTCTTTTTCTTTTTGCATATTTAATTTATGCATTGCATCTTTATATAAAAACTATAAAAATTTGAAAATTTTGAAAATATAAAAAAAAAATTGAAAAATAAAAACCCATAAAAAATTGAAAAATCTCAAAAATTATAAAAATTGATGCATTCAATTTTGGCTAATTGACTTGAGTTTGACGAAAAGGTTAACTGGCTAAGAACAACTAGATCTTAGATTTAGTAAATTAAAAGCCCTAAAAATAACCTTCTTTAAAGTTTAACGGTAGAAAGTATATGCCTTTGTAGTTTATTTAGAAATAGGCAAATCTTGGGTTCACTTCTTGGGCTAAGTCGAAACAAAGGAAAATTATTGAAACTTTTATTAGAATATAAGTTTGAAAAATAATTCCTAGCTTAAGTCTAGCTATATTCTGAAAACGTATACCCTACAAATTACATAAACACGCACCTTGAAACTTGGAATAGTAGAGGAGACCTTGAAATGCTCTTGTCTAAAGTCCTTAGTACAATGAAAATAAAAGAAAAAAAAGTGAATAAAGAAAAAAATGAACACTGGTTTTGTGATTACTTAAGGCTAAAAATAGAAAAATATTTAGCGAGGGTGCTTCATCACCTAGTGCCTTAGACCAACTGGTTTGGGAGTCACTGCTAAAGCCTTGGCTGTTGCAAGACTAGGACGTACACTTTAAAGTGCAAACGCATTTTGTAATCGGTCGTTAGTACCTCAAGAAGTATTAACGGTCGCATGAAGGATGTGTAAGCAAAATTCACCAATTAATAAGTGCTTTGGACAACGGACAAGGGTATGATTGCTTGAGTTGAATTTCCAAGTGTAGGGGTGATTTATATACACATGTGGGGATATGTGATTGGAGTTTAGATAAGAGAAAGGAATGAAGAATAAAACTTGTATCTTTAGTAAAGTTGATAAAAATTCCTAAGTGGAGATGGAACCCTAAAAGGAAACCTTAAGAAATGCCGAAAGCTGAGTGATTCTATAGAACATATATAATCTTAAGTTAAATAATGAGGAAGTGTGAAGAATATGGATGGATAATTTACGAGTCGACAATAATAGAATTCCTTGTTAGAAAACCTAATTGGAGAATTAAAGTCGAAAAGCCAAATTGATCGGATTTTGTGGGTGTAATCCGCTGAAAACCCTTAGGAGACAACACTCCTCCTACTAGGGACACCTAGAGGTTTAACGGCTTGTTGCATGAGCTCAGTGCAATCGCGTTTCCCTGCGAAAGTGCAGTTAGGTTTTATCGAGAATAAAATAATAAGTTTGCTCGAGGACGAGCAAAAGATAAGTTTGGGGGTATTTGTTCATACCATAATATTGCATTATTATATTCCCCATTCTTATTCGTTTTATAAATAAACAGGTGCTTTTGATGCATGTCTGCTACATATTACAGGATACAGGTTCTTGGAGTGAAAACAGTGAAAAGACAAAAGTTGATACAAAAGAGGGACTTTTGACCAACAAGTAGAAGGATCCTAGTCAAACCTAAACGTAGAACAGTTCACAGAGGTACAAGGCAACGTAAGGTCCAGAATGTCAAAGTGAACGGTTAAAAGACCATTACTAGCTTTCACTGAAGATCTGGAGAAGACCCAGAAGCCAAATGGAGAAAAGAACTACAAAAATAAAAAGACCAAACATCAGAGAAGCAGCCCACAAAAATTGAGCAGACGACCTCACCAAAGGGCCGCGGAACCGCGGCCCTACCCCCACCAATGCCGCGGTTCCGCGGCCATCTGATGCACGTGCCGGTGCATATTTCTTCTGGCGGTGCGTCGGTGCTTTTGTTGGGATTTTTCGGGGGTAAATCTGTAATAGCACATACGCGAGCAATTGTAACCCTAATTTTCCCATTCCCTATAAAAATGTATTCTAAAGATTGTATTAGGAATGCCTCTTTTCAAAAAATAAAAATTCAGATTCTTTTGAGGATTAAAGAGCATCATTTCTGTAAGTTCTTCTTTTAATTCCTGCCTTAGTTTATAATTAAATTCTTGCCTTAGATTAATTAATCTTTTGCCTTAGTTAATTCTAGTGTAGAATCTCTTAAAACTGCAGCAGGAAATTAATCCAATAGATCTAAAATTGCAAAATCTCAAAATGATGTTTTCAATAAATCCCCTAATGAGCGAGTAATTTACTCGCTTGTTAGGGTTAGGAATAAGGGAAGGAATGAGAGATGAAGATCTCTCATCTCTTTCGTGCCCAATTATTTTTAATAACTAGAACTTCATGCATGCATGCATGATCCGCTCCCTACGGCACCCTACCCACGAGGTAACGGTGAAACCGTAGTATAAAAGACCGGACATGCATGTCTTCCATAAAGGTTAGAGCAAATATTAGGAAAGGACGGACAAGGATCTAGAGGAAGAAACTTCGTTTCTTCCTAATCATCCTAATCCCTTTTTCTAATAGTTGCTATAACTTCTAAAAGATTTCATTTAGGGTATTGAAAGAGGTGTGACATTCAATCTTTTCAAACTCCACCTTAGACATAATCCTAGCAAGTTTCTTAACCATCGTACAACTTAGTTTTTTTTTAGATTAAATTAAAAGACCAAACACCTATTGGAATTAGCTCGTAAGAACACTTAAAAAAATTACACATCCCTGTGGATCGACCTGTATTCACCGGCTAGCTTCATGCGACGCCGTTCTTGATTGCGGTAAATATCTTTGATCGTTAAAAACCTACACTAATCAGCTGGCAATAGGTTTAACCATAAGTACCTCAGCAGCACTAGCTGTACGTAACGGCTATCCAGGTATTGAGCGAAAGGAAGGCCGACGAGCAAACTCATCCGAACCCCTACTGAGCCTGGCAGTGATAATATCTGTACAGTCCGGTCTGTTCATCTAAGAGTATCGCATATCGGTTCTAGGAGGTGGATAAAGTCACGCCCCTAATAACGCGATATTTCGTGTCGGTATGAAGCCTATCACTAACTGAGAAACTACTGATCCAAATCAGTAATTCTCGACTACCTTGGCCAAGGATTTCTAGTGATGGCCATCCGTGCACTGCGCGACATCAACCCCCAATACCAAGAGAGACGAATCCCAAACGATCCGCTCACTACCTCTCTGTGGCTCGGGACTGTACCCAACTAAAACCTGTTTGCACAACTCTTTTGATCCGTGGTAGGGTAGTAATCAAACCACAGTGGGAACTCATACGAGATAAATGACGATCTCAGGTCGACAGACTAACCTGTACACATGTCACCTGGGAACTGCCATCTGATAATAGGTATAATACCATCTAGCATGTTCCCGGCGAGTCCGTCCAGTGTACTCATAACCCAATGAGCACCTGTATACTATCTTAGGTGACTAACTGACAGCAATGGCTTATGAGACCGGCCACCACCCCTCGTCAGGGTCTCGATAAATATACACTAGTCTACTCCGGAGTATCGATGCCCAGTCTCGATACTCCCTCGACTAGGGACATTTAAGGATGTTCTTATAGACCACTCAGCTCCCACGTATATGATCTCCATCATAGTCAAGCAAGAATCTTATAGGCTCCATCAACATGTAATAGTGATCTGTAATACCACATAATGCATGTACATGATGATCAAGGCAAACCAGATAGCATATTATCATCTCGAGTAACACTGTTCTACCCATATAGGTCCTCCCTCAATCATCACAATCGCGTGCATGCGATCACAATAATTGACTTTAGGGCACTATAACCAACAATCTCCCACTTGCACTTAAGGCTAATTATTACGGTGTCACATACTCACAGCCCGTGTGATATCGAACATCCAACTTCTCTACTAATCAGTCTCACAAAGCCCGTTTGTGAAACTATTGCATTCAAGAAATAGCCTCTGTGAGTGGATCCGCTCCAGTGTTTTTATCTTTATCTCTCTATATCTCAGTTTCGCGGAGAAAGACTATCTCTCGAAATGAGCAATAGCCGTCTTAGAATTTGTCTGGATATCTGATGGAACCAAGTTCATAAATGAACTCCAAATCTAACAAACTTCTTAGATCGTATTATCCACTGATTTTAATCAGTATCTTGTGCCATGCCTTCCTCAGTATCCGCTTGGACCACCTGTCCAACATACTGCCCCTCAAAAGAGGGAAAACTATAACTCTGACAGCCACTCTGTCATCCAGGTCACCTTGGAAACCTGAAATGACCACCTCCCGAAGGAGCCTGCCGTTACCATATACCAAGAACATCCACTTATGTTTATAAATGCTTCCCAACATTTCTCTAGGATTGGATTAATATATGTTTATTGCAGCCAATGCAAAAACAATATCTGGTGTGGTACTTGACATCTCATGATTGACTCAATTGCCTAAGCAAGCGGCATGCCAATTATGCAAATCCCTCTCCTCATCAGTCTAGAAGATATCTCTTTAGAGAGGATGACTCCATCACCTGCAAGTACACCACCATGTCAGGAGTCATCCATTCTAAAACACTTTAGAATACTGTCAAGTACCCAAATTGGGATACTTCCCAAATCTAGATCTAAAACCACAGATTTAGTGACCAGAATCCCTGATATTTTATCCAGATCTTATATGGAGAAAACACCTTGTGACAACCACGGTATAATTGATCGTAGTAGAGGAATATCACTTCCTATAAAGAGCATGTTATCTAAAAACCAGGACATCACTCCCTACTATCTTCTTACCAGGTCCATCTGTTGTTCTGATGAAGTCAAACTCTATGACTGTCACATCAAAACTAGACGATCTGTCTCCGCTATACCTGCTTTAGTCTATAAAAAGATATAAGCTACTTGCCCACTACGCTTCCGCTGCTCCCACTGACTACAACAACCCTCTGGCAGAGTCATATACACGTGCATTTCTAAAGCTAATTTAGAACGACGTTATACCCATCCTCCTGCCAGATCTCATAATCTAGAATAGCAGCGATGGCAAGTTTGGGTCATCAAAAACCTCCCTGTCACCGTCTTTGAGGAGACGAAATACCTCTCGAGTGCCTGAGGTTACCCACCAAATCTGCGGAGTGGCTAATGGAATGTCGAATCCAATTGAATCTCTAGGTTCTACTAAATTTTCAGTAATCGTTTGTGGTTCTGGAATCAATTTCAGTTCTACCATACTCCCACTAATGTTTTGTGAAAAGAATTCATTTTACTAAAACTGTGGCGAGTCAAGAACAATATAACTATTGATCTTCCAGATGGTAGAATGTTAACCCTCGTCAAACCCCGGGGTAACCCACAAACTGCCATTACTGAAACGTGCCTAGAGTTTATCCGGATTCTGGTTTTAAACATAAGCCGGGCAACTCCATATACCTTAACATCGTTGAGATATGAATCCATTCTATATATCCAATATAGAAACAAAGGCATTAATTTAATTGGAACCAGATTCAAAATACATGCAGCCGTTTCCAGTGCATATCAACTAGATGGAAGGAGGCCAAGCAACATTACTCATCAATGAGCGCACCCATGCATGAGTAACCTGAAAGAGAAGCAAGTTGTCAAAATTATTACTTACAACGGAATACCAAACACAAGTATCTATATCTTCGATCATCTTGAAGAATACTGATACTTGCAATATATGGTTCTCTATTTTATTCTTATACCTATATCTTCTCAAAATCTGGACCTTGTATTTTAATGAAATACTTGTCTAAAACTAGAGAAGTCATGAGTAAACAGTATATAGTACGAGTACCAACCCCTTTGTCCTAACGGACACCGGATAACATGCAATACTCTGTATAATTCCACTGAGTTTAATAACTCAAACTCTGTGTGTCGTAGGTTGAAAACTTTGCTATGGTTAAGAAGAATTACACCGTTATTGAATGCACCTACCTAACCATCAACTGATATAGTTAAATGTCATAGACATAATTTCAAAAAATTATATCTCAATTTATAAAATAAACGTACAGATATATCAGTTTGAAATTGGTGCTTAACAACGGATATTCAAAACCAAATATTTGCCGTCAGGCAAAACCCATATGATTTTCTCAAATATCACCAATTACAAAGAATTCCGATATATAGAGGATCTAATCATCCAATTCCCAATATCTTACTCCCACTCAGCAACCGTAACGCTATACAGATGTGAGAATCAAATCTGGTAAATACATACCCTGAAGTTAGAATCTAATTGGGAAAATAGTTTTCATTTAACACCGCACAGTAAAACTGAAACATGAAAATGTTTCGAAGGGATGGCCAGGTGTTCCTAGTAATAGCTCTTCCACTATCCAGATTCATAACAGTAACCGTATATTTCCTTGCCCTCACTCCAATCCCTTTATATATCTTTACTTATTACCTTCTGTACACTACACTTAGGCTAATTGGTTTTCTTCCTTCCCTACCTTTCGGCATATGCCTATGGTTTGGAAGAAGACTATCCAATAAGCGCAATAAGTGTACTCTCCTAATACTGGGAGCCCCGCAACCTGAGAGAAGGTAAAGGGAAAAGACAACCGAATAATCCTATTCAATTTCTCTAGAACCGGAATCCATTCTCGAACTGGAACAAGTTCCTTCGAGTTCGTATGTAACTATACGATGAAATATCCAAGAAATATGGATCTTCGTAGTAATACGGAGTGTTCTGGAGAAATGCAAAGGTGATGTGGGAGTGGCAATGATATATGCGACTAAATGACAATCCAATAACCAAAGTGTTTTAAGAAGGTTCGGTTAACTTGGTTCATGAGTTCTTTTAAGGTCATGCCATGGTCGCTACCAAAGAGAGAGAAAAGAAACACTCAGCGTGCACTCTAATCTAAATTAGATTGGTTAATCACTTTATCTAATCAGGATGGCTCCCACTATTTCCTCGAATTCTCCTTTAAACCCTAAATGGAGAATTAATCGGGATCATCTGAAAATCACCTGAGGAGTAACACCTACTCATCAGTGGGAATCGGGATCCAACTATCATCGCATGATAACTTGATGGAGGCCACTCAAGTCACCACAATCCAGAAGCTATGCGCATGCCTGGCAAGTTTCTTGTATGTTTGAAACTCCTAATGTGGTTTTTGCCCCTAGGACCCAAGGACCTTGACGAATAATCAACAAATCAAGGGTCCTAGTCAAGTTCAACCTGTCATTATCTTAATTGTGTTAAACCCATCCGTACGACCCTTGACGAATGATTAACAAAGTCGTACGAGTGTCCTAACCAATCCACATATCTATGCGACAGAAAAGCATTACAGAGCTACTGCACACTATGTCTCGGCGAATAGCAACGACAAACGTAGCACGAATACTAAGCAATACTAATCTGAAATGATGGAGGGATACGGCTGGTTTTTGGTAAAAAACCTTTAACGTAATGAACTTGATATCATTGAAGGAACCAAGTGGTTTTTATAAATATATAGTGGCGTAAACTTTTGTTAAAGAGGTCACTCCCTGTGAAGAGATCTTGGCTCTTTCCTCATCGAATGAGGTGCATGATATTCCAAACTGAATATCAAGATGCAAAGCAAAAGAATCGACTATAGTGAAGTTATTACACTGACGTAAACTTTTGCCCAAGAGGTCACTCCCGGTAAAGGGATTTCCGCTCTTGCCCCGTCGAATGAGGTGCTGGATATTCATAACCGAATACCGCAGTGCAAAGCAAAACAAAACGTCTGTAATAACAGTTTTCAAAATTGGTTCCAACAATATCATATAGGTTTTTTTCCTTGCATTAATCAAAGTTAACGCAGTCCCATCAATTAATCCATATCACACCAAAAAAGGAATGAAAATACAATGTACGTATATGCCATCCGCATTCACCACGGGACCCCGTCATGCAGCGTTAGGTTACTTAACTAACGGTGCGTAGGGGCTGGACTAGCGCGGATGCAAAATATATACAACATCTACTAGTATATATAAATATATATATAGCATTCGTCTCAGGCATGATATAAGCAACATCACCGAACATCAATAAGCAACACAGAATGATGGATAATCTTGGAGCCTCGGGTTTCCTTTGAGCCAAAAATGAAACCCGACGTTCCCGGTCATGTGGATAGCCTGTGCAATGAAAATCTGGACCCCTACGAGCGTGGCAAGTTACCCGCCAATCCCAGAAGTGTGGCAACCCAAATCAACAAATTGAATGGGCTACCCAAGACTTCACGGAATCCGGTAACTTGAGCACCCCTCCGTGGGTCATCCTATACACCCAACGAGTGCGGTGAATAGACCACCAATTCTAGAGTAAGGCCCCCTCCGTCTCAATGCCATGAGATGCGGGCCCGTTGCCTTTTAGAACCCGGCTATTTGTGCACTCCGCCGCGGGGTAATCCTAGTACAGAAAAGAAAAATATATATACAATGGCGACATCGACCTTAACCCGGTCGTGCCCCAATAAAAGAAAATACAACCTAGCAGAGACGGCTGTCCACATGTCGGACGCTCGTCCCGCAATAACAAATATACAAATGAATCTTAACTGTACAACTATTATTGCGCCACTGGCTATCCACCACGACAATCCAACCATAATATCAGCACAACTCACAATATCAACGTGAATATCACGATCGCAAACCCGTCTAGTCGAACATATAGCAACTAGTCGGTTGTACCGCTCAATGATATTCACGGTTGTAGATATATTCACATACACTGATAAACACACACTTAAAACTTCGATCGAATAAACTTTTCCAAATTGGCCTTAAATGCAAACCGGCACTCAAACAAATCTGGGCCAAAACCATATATACCGAAAAAATCATATTTCCACTAAATAGAGTGCACGATGAAATTTTGCACAAAGATACCACGAAACGGCCGTGGAACCACGGCCAATGTGCATGTTACACCGCGGCTGCGCGGCAAGTTTATGGGTTCAAGTGCTCAAATTTCTTCTGGTGCCCTATAAATGCCTGCATGTATTTTTAAGACCCTCTAAATGATTTTATGAACACATTTCAAAATCGACAGCAAGCATGGCCATATGGAAATATGATTCGGAAAAATTGGTCGATCGAGATTTTAACCTTGTACAAACTAGCTAGTAATGGTTTATGGGGTGGCTCTGATACCATGTTGGGTTACGTTAGCGCCCTGGCCATCAACCGTGGCCGGTGCGGAACAAAAACTGGCGTTCAAAAAATTTGGCGCTAACGTATCCGTCTAGATCAAACCATAAACCAATACTAGCAAACTATAAAAACTAAACTACAAGGTTAGAATGGTTATACCGAATGAACCAAGTCCTTCAGTTTTCTACTACCTTCCCAAGCTCTTCAAGGTGTCCCCGACCGAACTTGGCCGCCGATCTTCCTCTGTCGAAGACGATCCACCCGAGAGATGTATCTCTTGGCTCTAGCTCCACACCATAAACAAGTGAAGCAACTAGGTTCTCTAGGTTGCTAATCTAGAGTGTCTAGAATATAGTGAATGGATCCATGTGTTTATCTATCTCACCTCCTCTCTTGATTCTTAACTCATGAGATTGGAGAGAGGTGGTTGAGCTTGAAGGTGGAGGAGCTCATGGAAAACTAGAGAGGGAGTGAAGCATGATGGTGAGGTGAAGAAAATCCTATCTCAAAAATAATGATCCAACCATGAGAGAGAAATTCATCATTCACGGTTTTTTAAAAACATATCTTTCAATTTTAAAATCAAGCCCATGCTTGAATAGTTTGCACAAATGAATTAATAATTCATTTGTGCACACTATGCAAGCATGGTTCTCACCATACCCCCTCTCTCAACCTTTACACCTCATTTCCATTTAATAATAAATAGATAAAAACTAAATGAGGTGTCCACCTTCTAGAATGTTATCTGTCAAAAATACGGATTACATTCTACTATATATACATACCTGTATTCATACCGAAATACGAATACCTGAAAAGATAGAATAACACAAAGAACATAATACTAGAATATATATATGGAAATACATATATGTAAATTATTAAATCAATACCTGATTTAATAATCCGGCTCAAACCCGAGCCGGCTAGTATTATCAACCGTCCGATCGAAAGTCCGGATAACTACTTGACTCATTCGATCGGAACCCTGCACGTATCCAATAAGGCTACTACATCATTTCGCCAAAACCAGAGAAACCATCTGTGTGGGACTCTGAAGACTCGTCAATACGCTGGTAGTGTGTTTAACCACAAGTATGTCAGCGGCACTAGCTGTACATAATGGCTACCCAGGTATTGAGCGAAAGGAAGGCCAAAGAGCAAACTCATCCGAACCCCTACTGAGCATGTCGGTGACAATATCTATACAGTCTGGTATGTTCATCTAAGAGTATCGCATATCGGGTCTAGGGGGTGGATAAAGTCAAGCCCCTAATAACGCGATATTTCATGTCGGTATGAAGCTCATCACCAACTAAGAAACTACTTATCCAAATCAGTAATTCTCGACTACCTTAGCGAAGGATTTCTGGTGATAGCCACCCGTGCACTGCGAGACATCAACCTCCAATATCGGGAGAGATGAATCCCCAACAATCCGCAAACTGCCTCCATGTGGCTCGGGATTGTACCCAACTAAATCCTGTTTGCACGACTCTGTAATGTCTACTTCTCCGTATACTGGGAAGCGAGGCGTGACAGGTTTTGTTGGTGGCCCATTCAGGTCAGTTCTGCATGGAATCCTAATCAATATATCACAAGAATTATAAGAATCGGCAACTAAGCATTCCTTACATTTTTAATCTCTTGAATCTATCCTAACCCTTCCTTTTTTCTCAAGGTTATGGATTCTCCGAACAACACGAGCACCAACGTCAATGGAAACACCCCATCACCTCCTCTACCACCACCACCCACCGTTACCGCTCCTATCAATGAGCAGACGGTATTGCTTGAGACGATCAAGAGTCTCTTGGAGGGTTAGTAGCAGCAGACTGCTATCTTCATGCACCGCCCAGAGACTGAGGCACCCGGAGTCAAGCAATTCCAGGCTCTGTATCCAAAGTATTTTTCTGGGAAAGAGAGCACACTAGAGGCAGAAGAATGGGCTCAGTCCATTGAAGATGACCTAGCAGCAGCACAAGTGCCATAGATTGCATGGGTGAGAGTTGCGAAGCCGCAACTCACAGACAACGCCAGAGTATGGTGGAAGGCTGAAGAAAGCCGTCTTGTCCCGCTGATTGAATGGAAGACTTTTCGCAACATCCTCGACGTGAAATATTTTCCTGAGATTGCCCGTTTCGACATAGAACAACAATTCATCCACTTACAGTAAGGTTCAATGTGGAACAAATCTATGGATGAATACGATACTGAGTTTACCATGCTCAGCAGGTAAGATATGTCTCAATATTCAATTTCTTGATATTACATAATACACTACTAATACAAGACCGTAACAGGTTCGCGTTACACCTTATCCCGACTGCTGAGATCAGGGCACGAAGATTTCAGCAAGGGTTAGACTCGGAGATCCAAGCTGCACTAGCTACAGGGGATTTCCCAACCCATGATCTTGCGCTGAAAGCTGTCCGACGATATGAGGCGGCAGTGAAGAAGAAAGGCAGACCTCAGACTGCCGGTGTGAAGCGCCCTGTCATCCAGATGGCAGGAGGAGCCTCTTACAGGCTACCTTTGTATTCCGGAAACTGGGAGTATCATTTAACCGGCCCAGTCCAGATTTTTGCTTCTACTGCAAGACGAATGGACACCTGGTAAAGGACTGCAGGCGTGCAAACGGCCTGTGCTTAGTTTATGGCGCATCCACTCATGAAATTTTAGCATGTCCTTATAGACTTAATCCAAATCTAGCCCTAAGACCTGCTATCACCTTTCCGCAGAGGCCAACTATTCAGGCTCCTGCACCTTGCTTAGCCTTACCTGCTCCACCTTCTCATGGACCTCATGCACAACCTCCTCGTCAGTTCCATCAGGCATAGAGGAACATGACTTAAGGACAGAGAAACGGATAGAGGAATGTGCCTCCGGTAAGGAGGAATGTATCCCGGCGTCAGGCTTTCACAATAACTGTGGAAGAAACTGAAGCCGCTGGCCAAGTCATCACTGGTAACTCCCCTATTTCAAACCATTTTCAATCTTTACATATCAATATATTTTTCTATACCTAAACATATCCCACACAACATAGGTACAATCTTAGTAGCCTCCTTACCTACCTTAGCACTCTTCGATACTGGAGCATCACATTGCTTTTTGTCGCAATGGTTCTTCCGGACTCATGCGATTCCAGTTAAACTGCTTGTATCCAGCTGGAATGTCAGTTCAGGGACGGCGTTCTAAAAGCAAATATGGGATATGATATGTGTCCAGTGGTCGTCTGCAGCAGAGAATTTTATGCAGACTTCAAGGTGCTGGACATATCGAACTTCGACGTAGTCTTGGGAATGGACTGGCTAGGAACTTTCTTCGCTACCATCGACTGTCGTCAAAGGAGGGTAGTGTTCGAGATACCAGATCATCCGATCTTTTATTTCAAGAGTGGAGACCGTACCCTGGAACCTAGCACCTACAAGACTAAACCAAAGAAGGCAGTGATTGCAAAAATACAAGCGGAAGAAGACAAGCCAGAGGTAGTTCGAGAGTTTGAGGATGTATTCCCTGAAGACATCTCAGGTTTGCCTCCCAATTGAGCTCTTGAATTCAGCATTGACTTAGTACCTGGTGCACAACCGGTGATCAAAGCTCTGTATCGATTAAGACCTAAAGGAGTGAAGGAGATCCGTACCCAGTTGGACAAACTTCTGAAGAAAGGTTGGATTCGTCCCAGTACTTCAAGTTGGGGATCTCCAGTTTTGCTCGTGAAGAAGAAAGAAGGTTCATACAGAATGTGTATAGACTACCGAGCTCTGAACGAAGTGACGATAAAGAACAAGTATCCACTACCGCGCATCGACAGTCTGTTCGATCATCTAAGTAGGTCTTGTGTTTTCTCAAAGCTAGATCTTCGTTCGGGTTATCATCAGGTGAAGGTCAAAGAGTCTGATATTCTGAAGATGGCATTCAGGACTCGCTATGGTCATTATAAGTTTCTCGTGAAGCCATTTGGAGTGACCAATGCACCTGCTATATTCATGAATCTGATGAACCAAGTTTTCCGAGAGTACCTAGAAAGGTTTGTTGTTATTTTCATCGACGACATCCTGGTGTATTTAAAGAATCGGAAAGAGCATGCTGAGCATTTGCGGATTGTCCTGGAGACATTGCGACAGCATCAACTCTATGCCAAGTACAGCAAGTGCGAATTTTCGCTAGATCAAGTCGGATTTCTCGGACACATTGTTTCGGGCGAAGGAATCTCAATAGATCCAGCTAAGATATCAGCTATCAGTGAATGGCCGACACCAAAGACGGTGAAGGATATTCGAACTTTCTTGGATTTAGCAGGATACTATCGAAGATTCATTGAAGGTTTTTCGAAGATTGCAACACCCCTGACCAAGCTCACATGTAAAGATGAAGCATTCGTATGGTCAGAAGCATGTGAACAAGCTTTCGTAGAACTCAAGTCAAGATTGACATCAGCTCCTATTCTCGTAATACCGGATCAATCTGGAGGTTTCGTTGTGCATTGTGATGCATCCGGTAAGAGATTAGGATGCGTTCTACACCAGCATGGAAAAGTTGTAGATTTTGCATCAAGATAGCTGAAGGTTCATGAGCGCAACTATCCAATACATGACTTGGAGTTGGCAGCCTTTATCTTTGCACTTAAGATTTGGTGCTATTATCTTCTGAGAGAGCGAGTGGATATATACACTGACCATAAGAGTCTAAAGTATGTATTTACTTAGACAGAGTTGAACATTCGGCAGAGAAGATGGTTAGAACTTATGGCGGACTTCGACATCCACCTACAATATCATCCAGGGAGGGTGAATGTTGTTCCTGATGCACTTAGTCACCAACCACTATCAATGAATCTCACCGCACAATGGAAGCTACAGCAGGAATTGCACGGGATAGAGATAGAAGTGGTTATACCAGGCAACGCTTCGTATTTGATGAACTTATAAGTTCAGACTATTATTGTCAATCAGATCAAGGCAGCTCAAGTAAGTGGTGCCAAGCTGCAAAAAGTCCGAGAACAAGTAGAAAGTAGACTGCGAACAGACTTCATCATCCATGAAGACGGATTTTTGAGATATGGAAGCAGCTTGTGTGTACCACAAGGTTCTGTTCGGGAAGAGTTGATGAAAAAAGCTCGCAGCTCTCCTTACTCGGTACGTCCTGGTGGTACAAAGATGTACAAAGATCTATGGCAACATTACTGGTGGCATGGAATGAAGCGTGAAATAGCCAGAAGCGTAGCCAAGTGCTTGGTGTGTCAGCAAGTAAAGGCTGAATATCACAGGACTGCTGGTTAATTCAATCGTTACCTATACCAAAATGGAAATGGCAACACATCACCATGGATTTCATGACTGCCCTTGCTCACAGCACAAAGGATAACGAAGCGGTATGGATTATTGTGGATCGAATCACCAAGTCGGCTCACTTCATCCCATTTCGAGTTGGCCAATTTACCGAGACACTAGCAAAGAAGTACATGGAGGTAAGAATAAATCTAATGTAAGATTTAACCTTAAGATGTACTGTTTTTGATACCCATGAACTCATGCAGGAGATTGTGAGATTATATGGAGTATCAGTTTGCATCGTCTCCGATCATGACACCAGATTCCGATCGCAGTTTTGGCAGAGTCTGCAAGCTAGCCTAGGAACGAGCCTGAACTTCAGCACAGCTTACCATCCACAAACATATAGACAGTCTGAGCAGACAATTCAGATTCTAAAAGACATACTAAGAGCTTATAAGTTAGACTTCGGAGGATCGTGGAAAGATCACCTACATCTTGTAGAGTTTTCATACAACAACATCTACCAGGAGAGTGTTAAAATGGCACCATTTACAGCGCTCTATGGAAGGAAGTGTCGATCACTACTAAGTTGGGACGACATCGGAGATCGTGAACTCTTTGGACCAGAGATGATCCTGGTAACTATGGATGTAGTTTGCACGACCAGGAAAAGAATGCGTATAGCCCAAGACAGACAGAAGCACTGGGCTGATGTAAAGCGTCGACACCTGGAGTTCCAACCTGGAGATCATGTGTTCTTGAAGATCTCTCCAAACTGTGGAGCAATCCTCTTTGGCAAGAGGGGTAAGCTCATGTTTTTATAAGATAGTGTTTTTATTATTCTTTTTGTATTTAATTTCCACACTTACTTTCTGCATCTTAATCATGTTTTCACTCTTTTTCATCATTTCTTCTACTTTAAACATGAGCGAGTAATTCCTAGCTTGTTAGGGTTCGTAAGCTATGGTAGATTAATAGATGATAAAATCATTTAACTTCTTTTATACATTTTAAAATCTATAAACTTTAGCAAAATAAATGTTAACATCCGGGCGCGCTACCAATTTATTGCTAGTCACGACCACGATTTGAGATTGGTTTAACACTTGTTTTGTTAGGGGCTAGACATGAATAGAGATCAATGTAAGGACGGGGTTAAGAATGGGGAAACCCTAGTTTCTTCCAAAGAACCCTAATCTATATTCATCACTATCGATCTATTTTTGAACTATTAAAAGATAAAATGAGTCATTTTTAATTATTCATCCATTACTATTAAGTCCTATGAACCGTACAAGCCTCTTCTTCATAAATTCAACATCCGTATTAAAATAGATCTACAACCAATCACCCTTCTTCAATCAACTCGTCTAAAGGAAGAAAAAGGTTCGCGTTTCCCTGCGGACGACCCGTACTCATCGCGGCAAGCTACTAGCGATACCGTCTTGATTGCGGTTATTTACAAAACACTTTTCAGCAAAACGATCAATCAAATGGCGCCGTTGCCGGGAAACGGTCGTAATTTTTTTCTTGCTATTCGGGTTCAATTCTTATAAAATCCAGCGAACATATTATAATCGAGAACCAAAACCTCATCTTGTGAATTTAACGATTATTGTGCGAGTTTTGCAAGGAAATCTGGAGTAACTGGAGCAAGCAAACAGAGATTCAGAGACTTTCAAAATATCCCAGAGGAGTAGAAGGGAGCACTGAAGAAAATTTGGCAAACAACCTTACCAACTTGCGGCGGAACCGCGGCGGGAACAAGCGTTTTGTGGTGGAACCACGACGCCTTGGAGGAATTGCGGCGCCAAAATTTTCAGGTAATTTCCTAATATCTTTCTCTCTTCTCTAAGATCCAATAATCTGATCTTTCCTATAGGATTCTCTGCAAATATCGCTGCTCAAAAATCTTTTTGTGTGTTTTGATATCGGTTTGTTTATGCATATCTAAACCGGATATTAAGGAGCAATAACCCAAATCAGATTAGGTGGGGATTTCATCACCCTTTCTAGGCCCCACAAATCACAAAACGAGCATACCATCACCCTACATTAATTAAAAAAATATCTAGACCAAACCTCTAAGGATCGTCGCGCTCAATAAGGACAGAGGAGGGCCATGGGTAATTTATCGCTTATCCGCATTTCTTTTATGGTGTCTAGGCAAGTGTGAGTAAGAAAAATGGTTACTTAATTAGGCGCGCTATTTTCGGTGATTCGTATAGTGGATACTTCCCACTTACCTGGCACTTACCTAGCCACAAGAGTGATAAGGAGGTGGTAGAGGATTGATGCGACTTGTCCTTTGGAAGTCTAGGAGCGATCTAGTGACTTGACCTAGGTGACCCTAGTTCTAGAGATTGATTATGCATTTCGTGATTTGTTGAGTCAAGCCTCACGTCCGAGACTTTTTCAAAACAAACCTTCTTAAAATCGTTCTCATACATGCTGCCACGTGCACTAAACCCGCTTAGTGCATGATCGGCTGGACACAGAATTCTAGGGCCCGTCTTGTCCGCATTTTTTCTACTGACTCCGAAGTCAGTACTTCTTCATCTTCTACTACCCCTCCACCCACCACATCTCCCGAAATGGATGAATCTCCATCAGGATTTCATGATACCACCTTGCCACCACCCGTAGGTGCGCAGAATCTATCGCGCATCTCTCTCCAAGAAAGATGCTACCCCATACATGGACCCCTTCCTACTTGTCTGTCTCTTCCACCGGCCAATGGGGGTAATTTTGAAATTGAACCCCACTTCATCAACTTGTTGCGTAAATTTCACGAGCTTGAATCCGAAGACACATACGTTTTTATAACCAAATTTGAAAACGTATGTGCAATGATGAGTACAACACAACTTTCTGTGTATGCTATGCGATTACGTCTTCTCCTTTTTACCCTGTGCGATCTACCAGAAAAATGGCTTTATAGCACTACCGCACATTCTATCGCAAAGTGGGATGAATTCGTTATAGCATTGCTTAAGAAATTTTATCCCAATCACAAAACCGCCCGTGTTAGAAGTGAGATTAACCAGTTTACCCAACTTCCTAACGAACCATTCTGGAAATGCTTTGAACGGTTTAAAAATCTTCTTGTACAATACCCCTATCACGGAATTGATAGATGACAACTTTACCAAATTATATACGAGGGTGTTAATCCTGCCACGAAACAAATGCTTGAAACCATTTGTCAATACCATTTCATGTCAAAATACGATGGAGAAGCTTGGCAATTTCTGGAAGATCTAGCTGAACAAACCTCACAATGGGAGAGCACTAGACCAACATCATCTTTATCTAGGCAGGTATCCATCAGCTCGACGTTTCCATCGCAGTGAAAGCCGAAATGGCCGCGATGCAAAAGAAACTCGAAGCAATCGAAAACAGAGTCTCGCCAACCTCCCTAAACCAAGTTACGCTACCCTAAACCGTGTGTAGTTGTTGTTTTGACCCATCAAATTTAACGGAAGAATGTCCTTTGAATCCTCCGTCTCAAGGTCATGAACAAACTAATGTCGCGTTTCAGCAACGACTTAGAAACGATACTTATTCTTCCACATACAATCAGGGATGGAGGAATCATCCTAATTTTGCTTGGAACCAAAACCAAACTCAAACTCAAAATTCGTTCCCAAGCCAAAATAACTATCAAAGGCCTTCTCTACAGCAACAGCAGCCACCACACCAAATTCAACACCCCTTTCAACCGCAATCTCTACAAAATCCGGCCAACAACTTTGCGCCTTATAATAATTCTTTCCCAACGGCCAGTACCGATAAAACCTCTGCACTCGAACGTAACTTAGAAACGTTCATTAAACAATCTACACAAACGACGACTAATTTAACGTCTTCTATCCAAACGTTAGTGAAACACACTGCTTCTCACGATGAAAGTATTAAATCGATAGAAACACAACTTGCACAGTTAAATGTCACGATGAGTGAGAGAGAGAAAGGGAGACTTCCATCTCAATCTCTACCAAATCCCGGCCACTCACAAAGTGCGAATCTCATCCTTCAAAATCATAATGTAAGTGCCATAACCACGTTGAAATCGGGAACAGTGCTGAACAATAATGTTGGTAAATAAGTTGAAGTTGATGACATCGATGAAACCCCGGCTACTACTTCTACTCCTAATTCGTCTAATCCAACATTTTCTTCCGAGCCTATTCTCCATTTTCCACTAGGCTCGAACCCTCAACCCATTTCCTTGAAGGAATTACCATCGACGACCATACCAAATCCAATTTTGGGATCCATTCCATCCCCATAAACTTCTCCACAAAAGTTGGACCCAACCCTAATTGATAAAGCTCCTTTTCCACACAGGTTGAGGGCCAACAGACCAAGTCCCCAAATGAAGAAAATTGTGGAAATTTTTAAACAAGTTAACATAAATATTCCTCTCGTAGATGCTATCAAATAAGTTCATTCCTATGCGAAAATCCTTAAGGACTTGTGCATTAGAAAAAGAAAAATTCAAGTGCCTAAAAAGTTTTCTTAGCGAGTAATTTGAGCAATTCTCTTACCCAATTGGTGTCCACAAAACGTAAGGAGCCCCGTTGTCCTACTATATCTATAACTATTGAGAGTAAAAATGTCAATCATCCACTACTCGATTTAGGTGCTATTGTTAACTTACTTCCGTATTCTGTTTATGAGCAATTAGGAATAGAAGAGTTTAAACCTACGCATTCACTCTCCAGATGGCCGATTGATCTATCACCCAACCTCAAGGTGAGCTAAAGGACGTGTTAATCGAAGTCGGGGAATTTATATTCCCTGTGGACTTTATAGTTATAGATACACAGCCTGTAGCAAACCCACGGAACCAAATTCCGGTTATTCTAAGTCGACCTTTTCTAGCAACTTCAAACGCGATAATCAATTGTTGTAACGGTTGAATGAACCTGTCTTTTGGGAAGATGACAATTGAGCTTAATATCTACAAGTTAGGAAGTCAACCCTACAAACCCTATGATCATATAGTTGATGTATGTTCTGTCGAAAAGATAGATTCCGATAGTTGCGAATTTATGGAGCTTCACGATTCTGATCTCGATGCCACTAGTGCGTTATAGTTTGATCCTACTGTTTATTATACAAGTGAAGCCCCTTCTGTTGACAAGTTCATACCTAAGTCCGAACCTTTTAACTTGTCGAATGATTTAGTCGAGCTATCTGAGTCTCATAACTTCTTTTCCGATGTCATTCGAAATCTCGATGAAAGTTTTGAAGACATTGGTCACCGTCGAAAGATGCGACCGGGACGTCGGGACGTCTGGACTGAATTTCCCAGCTTTTTATATAAGTGCCGAGCACTTGGTTCTTATGGCGCTAACGTGTGAAACATGTGAGGCGTACCAAAGTTGGGTTTGGCCTTTTGGGTTTTTATCCCCTCTTTTTTAATATAAGTGCTAAGCACTTGATTGGAGATCGCATGCAAAACATGTGACTGCCTTAGGAGGCACTTTTTGTTCTTCTTTTAAGCGCTTGCATGGGAAACATGTGCGGTCCTCGTTATAGTGTTTAAACACTAATGAATCATCAGTCTTTCCTTCTTTCTGGATGTTTGAAGATTTTGATCTCCTGTTCATGACCCTAGGGTTTGGAGGATCTCATGTTTCTTGGTTTGTAAGAATTAAATTCTTTTATAGTGTTAAACCCTAGTTTTCATGTGTTTTGTAAGAATCAAATTCTTTGAACTTAATTCATTTCCCTAGGTTTTGAATCTGCATGACAGAATCACCCCGATGAGAATAAAATTCTCAACTTGTGGGAAGATCTGCTTTTGCAGATCTCAACCAGAGGATGAACTAAGTTTTTGCATGAAGGGTTAAACCCTTAAAGAGGCAAAAGAGAGATAAGATGATCTCTGAGTTTGTTTTCTTTTTACCGAGGGTTTTAATGACACAAATCTTCCTTTATGAGAATTAAATTATATGTTTCCTTTGAAATTTTTCTTTCTTCTTCTCTTAAGCTTCTCTCTTTTTCCTAAGCTTTCGAGGGAATTCCTTTGTTTACTCTCTCTATCTTTCTTCACTATCCGTCATTCTCGAGACTTGAAGTCTCTGGTCCCTTATATAGTGAAGAGAAGTTTGTTTAATTCTGAGAAAATATCTCATTGAGAGATCCTAATTGATTTAATTGGTTCCAGAATTGACTTGGGGAATTTTGCCCACCATTGGATCTTAGATCCAAGGGTTTCCATTTTACAGAATATATTTTTCTTCTTTTTAACAAGATTGGGGAAATATTTTCCCATATGCAGAATCTTATTCTGTAAAATAGTAATTTTTTAAACCATCATTGGATTTTTAATCCAAGGGTGCTCGGCTTAAAAGAGCACAATCTCTCTCTATTTAGAAAGATATGGAAAATATTTTCCATCTCATGAGATCTTTGATCCGCCAACTTTCTGTTTAACAGAAAATATCACTCCTCACTTAAAAAGATCAATAGAATTTAATTCTATACTTAACCACCATTGGATCTTTGATCCAACAGTTCCTTGTTGAGTAGAATTTAATTCTACGTAGAGAGGTGCTCTCACGTGTTCAACACGTGAGGCTTATTTATTTTGTCTGCTGTTTGATTGCAGCGCCTATATGCTTTGCATATAGGCGCTCACGTGTTTAACACATGAGGATTATTAGCCTATTGTCTGCTTGTATTGCAATGCTTATATGTGTTGCATATAGGCACTCACGTGTTAGATACGTGAGGCTCCATTAGCCTAGTAGTTGTTTTAATTGCAGTGTCTATATACGTTGCATATAGGCATTCACGTGTTAAAAACGTGAGGCTATTTTAGTTTAACAGTGGCATAAATGGCAGTGCCTATATGCGTTGCATATAGGTGCCCATGTATTTAACACGTGAGGCTTTGAATAGTGGGGAACTTTCCCTTACCCTTTTTTATAAGCGAACAAATGCTCCCCAGCGTTGCTCTCACGTGGCTTGTATGTGAGTGCAACGCTGTCTACCCTTACAGCTGTTGGATTGCTTAGGGGAATGGGAAGATGAACCGCTCCCCATCATGTCTTATAAATGCGGGGGTTTTGGCCTCTAGATGACCACTGTTCTTTCATCTTCTTCCTTACTTATTTTTCTTGAGAATTTAATTCTCTTTTTCAGAGCGTAGTTCTCTGCCCGCTGAAATTTCAGAGTTAAACTCTGTTAAAACTTTTTGTTTGGTAAGGATTATGGACGGAACCCTTTTTGTTTTTGCTCTGGATTTTAAATCCATCGAAA
Organism: Agapanthus africanus; assembly: GCA_030015575.1. NCBI lineage: Eukaryota > Viridiplantae > Streptophyta > Magnoliopsida > Asparagales > Amaryllidaceae > Agapanthus > Agapanthus africanus. Next base: position 104,734,495 of record CM057338.1, on the reverse strand, counting down.
GAGCATTGCTCTTTTCTTGAATTGATTTCTTAAAGATCCAAATTAAACGCATTTTTTTTGTAGACTCTGAGGTCTTGAATCAATGGGGATTGTTAATCCTCCTCTTATGGTTTTACCTTATCATCGATCTTTAAGGATCCTTAGAATTTAATTTCATTTTCTTTACCTCCTTGCCATGGGGTTTTCTAGGATTTAATCCCTTTATTAAAGGAATTTAATTCCGTATTTACAGAGCTTAGCCCTGAAAGACTCAGACACTTTTGGGAATTTTACTCCCTATTGTTCTCGAGTATTTTAGGGTTTTACTGTCCCTAATACAGATTTGAATCTGTCGTGCATTTCAACAGAACTCGTTTTAAGAGTCGTTCAAACTTCACTGTTTACTTGATGAGAATCCTTTTTGATTCTCACAATGATTAATTTGCATCATCATTGGTGAGCCGATATTTAGATTTTGTGAGGTCTATTGGTTTTGCAGGCAGTGGTCCCGTGAAACACACATCACCATTTTTTATTTTATTTTATTTTACCTTATTATTTATTATTATATATATATATATATATATATTTTAAATTGGTTTTTCCTTTCCTCTTATTTCGGGAACGATGTCCTCACTTCCCGACTTCTCTTACACTAGCTCAGAAGTCACTTTTACGCAATCGCCATCGAACGAGGAGGTTATGGCGATGATCAGGGCACATGACATGGACCATACTAGTCTTCTTTTGTGGGAGACATGGTAGGGTCATATCATCAGGGGCCGCCGTAGTTTTACCTGTGAAGCACCGGCAGAACCCATCCGCCCTATATCATTGTTGGAACGCCCACGGACTGCTTATGCTGTGGAGGCGACTAACTGGACTCCCGCGGGCCGACTCGAGCCGTCAACGATGGGATACCCAACCAACCCATGGTGGCCATTGATATTCTGGGGCGCCGAATATGTCAGGGTGAATCTCGACCCTGGGGGCAGGTTTATAAGGTAGGCGTTACCCCGTGCCACCCAGTGGGCTACCGTCCCTGGGTTCGATACATTCTCCTCGCCCAACGCCCACGTCTGCAGAAGGTTGGGTTGTACCAAGCAGTGTACGCTTCGTTATTCTATTATCACGCCCCTTACGTCTGGTGGGTTAAGGCTTTCTTGAATCAATTGAATCTTCCCACCAACACGTTTTTGCTAGGGGATCGTGAGCTCTCAATTTCACTGGACGAGTTTCACGAGATCTCTGGGTTGCCGATCAGGGAAGAGCACTATGAAGAATTACTACCTCCTGATAAGTATGTGTTCGATACGGTGCCCGCTATGCTTGACGTCCTGACGACTAAAAACGCCGTTCGTCATAAGTACCCGAGTCTAATCAAGGTCATGGGTATCTTTGAAAAGCTTTTCGTGACATCAGAAGGGCAAGGTGTCACCTTTGACGCTTTTATTGCTTGCTTCCTTCGCAAGGATGTCTTATCCAAAAAGGCTTCAAAATTCATGAAAATTGAAGACCCTTTTGGATTTAGGCTGAGGAAACTGTCGGCCAAAGAGGAAGACCTTCCGCAATTCTATATTAAAACTCGTCGACCGTAGCTTTCGATGCGATCGCAGTACCTGGCATGGACGAAGAAACTTTCTTTGTCGGCTTTATTAGTCTTTGGCTCAGCTGGTTCGCCATGCCGATGCATCGCCGCTTTATGAGAGCCTCCGTTTTTTATCCTGCTCATCACATAGCTCGAGGAGCACGATTAGCTGTTGGCGTTGCGGGGTTGTCGCATCTTCATCACGGGTTAAGCGTTGCCGCTAATACTTCGAACCCGGGTGCGAATATCGTGAATTTCACTCTCCACTACTTCATGTAGTGGATCGAGATGCATGTGTTGGGAGCGTTTGCTGTGCACCAGCAACCTAATTTTTATAAATCATATACATTCCCGCGGATCATGAGGTTGGTTGATGCTTCCGCTCCCGATCCGACCCAGTTAGGGGCTCTCTGCGTACTGCTGAATCCGTACTCAAATGAAGGCGGAATGGTTTTCAGTAATCGAGTCCTTTCCGCTCCAGCGGGGCCCGTTCAGCAATTGTTTGATTTTTCGAAGAGCGGGGTCCCGGTTTAAAGCCTAAGGAGATCATGCATCTATACTTGATCAGGCCGGGTTATTTGGTGTTCCACCGGAATGACACTGCTTTCTTCATGCGGTATAATCCGCATCACTTCGCCCAGCAGTTAGGATACAACCAGGACGTTCCTCTAGAGGCATTTTTAGTTGAGCCTGCCCTCTCCCTGGAGGTTACTCGCGATGTCATTCACCATTTCATGCGGTTAAACACTGGCTCCCTCTTCATGATCCCTGAGCCTGACTATCTTCCGAGGCCTGTGGGGTTCTTCAAGGATTGGTATCGCCATCGAGTCGGCCCAGTCATTGAAGAGGAGAGAAAGGTGCTTTTTGAGCGCAGAGCTCCCGTTCCGGCTCAGGTCACCAGCTCCCCATTGCGGCCGCAGTCGGTGGTTCGTCCTCCTCTGAGGGATAGCGGTTCGGTGCTTATCCCTAAAGTCGCAGAAATAAAATCAACCCCTTGCACTGCTGGTATTCCGGAGCGTACTAGAGCCCAGGCAGAAGTTCCTGATAAAGCACCCACGGTGGTGTCACCAAAGGGTGATACTGAGGGCGAAGTTGGGCAACGCCGCACCAAAGCACCAAGGGGGAGTAAGCGCTCCTCCGCTAGCGTTAGCACCGGCTCCAAGATGAGAAAGAAATCAGTCGCCGGCTTACTCGACACTATGCTTGAATCCGAGCCCTTTATTCAGGACGAGCCGATATCTATGTAGGAGCCGGACGACGGTCTTCTCTTTCTTGGTTTGTCTGCCAAGGAGGCCGCGCAGTTGGCCGAGGCTTTAAGGCGCTCACGAGATGAGACTGAAAACATGTGCGCCCCAAAGAAAGCTTACCCCCCCCGGTTGTATTCTACGACGTTGACCCATGATTACGGAGGGTACACATGGGTCCTTTGTTAATGGAAGAAGAATATGCCCTTAAACAGCCAATCTCGTTTGCTTCTGAAGACGAGCTTGCACTAAAGGTAGGTAGTCATTTATTTGTGCTTGAAGCTCGGTGAGCGTATTTAATGAGAAAAGAACAACGGCTCGAAAAAGCCATACTTCAAGCTTCCTGGCGTATTGGCATGCGTATTTTTCATGTCCTTCTTTTGGAGAGTAATTTGTATCACTTTTATACCTTCTTATTTTTGCGAAAAGATTGCAGGGAATTCTGTAGCGGAAGTGGATTTGAGTCCATATCGAGCCATGGGTGCGGACTCTACGAATATCTCCCGTGACACACCGGCAGGTGTAAAGGAAATTGCTGAAGCTGCTACCTTTGCTGTGGAGTTCCCGGTGGTAGCTTTTGTCCCTTCAGCATCTACTCCGCCGGCAGAGGTGGTCTTGCCGGCCATAGGTCTCATGGCTATTTCTAGTGACGTATCGGAGGGTGTAGAAGAAATTGCCGAAGCTGTTATCCCTCCAGTTCAGGATAGGCTATGCATCGAAGGTAATCTTCCACACATACCCATCTTGTTTAACGACCTCTCCTTAATCTGAAATTTCCTTTCCCTCAGAATTGTGGGAGTTGGCGGCTTCCATCGTGGATCTTTCCCCAAGGGAAACCTTCCAGCGATTTCTTGACATGGCGGCCTCACAAGCAATACCTCTACAAAGCATAGTACTCTTTTCTGGCCAAGGTCGGTATTCTTCTACCCTTTTTGTTTTATATTTTTATAGTGATGCTAATATGCCCTTCATTTTAAACCATAATTCTGAAAGCCAACGACGAAGTCGAGATTCTTGATGGGTGTGGGGATCTCTCAAACCCACCTTGCATTACTATGGGTAAGTGACGCTTTATCTTTAGCATCGTTCTACTTACTCTATGTTTGGAAATACAACTGGCCGTACATAAATATTCACAGTTTTGCCAGCCCTGACCCCATTAGAGTCTTGGATTCCCCTGTCACCAGGCCCTTACGCCCGACATGTATCAGAGAGGATGGCAAAACAGAGCGTCTACTCACTGGCGGCTCTTATTGAAGATTTTCGCGCCGGTTCCTCTGTTACGGCCGAAGAATTTGCTGCTGAAGCCAACTCTTCCTTGTTTGTTCTCGCTACCTATCATGACGAAGCATTGGTGCGTGACTGGGTTGAGTATTGTCGCCGAGTGGAGGCCTGCCTACATGGGCTTGAGTGCATACGCCTTCCCTCCGACATCTTAACTGTAAAAGCGATCCTGCGGGGATGGATCGAACAGTGTGCATGTAGGGTTCCTAGGCACTCTAAGGAGGTCTCACAAGGCATCAACCATGCCAATTTCAAATTTTACGGTGCCGAGAAACCCTAAACTAGATCGTTAACTAGAGATTAGGCGAAATATGCAAGTAGTAAACAATTTTACTGCTAAGTGAAAGAGACTACAACCTTTGTAGATCCGGTCCTCCACTTCCTTAGCTCCGTGATGATGTCCCTCCGCTGCGATCATCGGATCCCGGACTCTAGCGATGGTTTCGTCGAAGAAATGATCGGGCTAGGTCATCAACTTCGATGCCGAAGATGATCTACGTCGAGGCAACTCAAGATCAAACTCCAACTTCACCAAGTCAAGAAACTTGTGAAGAAAACACCCTATACTACTTGGCAAGTGGTAGAGGATGAAGAAATAGGAAGTGGGTTCACTTTAGATTTGGATTTCTCACTCTTTTTCTCATTTCACCATTGAAGCTAGCAAGCTATTTCTTCTTGAAGAAGAAGAGGAAGAAGGAAAAAGAATATAATAAGAATAATAGAAAATAGAAAATAAATTGATTCTTATTATATTAGAAACCATGGTTAAGTGAAGAGAATAAACCAAGGTTAGGTGAATGGTTAGGTTAGGCTAAAGAAACAAAAAAAAGGTTGAACTTTTTCAAAGCTTCATGAAGCTTCTAAGAAACAAACAAAAGAAGCAACCTTTTTCTTTTCTTGCCTTAAAAAGAATAAACAAAATAAATAGTTAAGAGAAGATAATAAAACCCTAACCATTCACTTAAATATGGTTTAAAGTAAACCTACACCCAAACTTGCATGTATCATCAAACATGATACAAACTAGTGCACAAAACTATATCATATATACAATGTGCACATCAAGTGAGAAAATCCATCTTTAGTGAACCAATACTAGTTAATGCAAAGTAATATATCAAATATATAATTATACATTAAATCATTAAATCAACACTTGATTTAACGATCCGGTCATATCGCATATGACCGACTAATATCCGATGTATCGACTTATCGAATCAGTCCTCGATTCGATAACTAGGTTATATCGCATACAACCAATCGATACATTCATCGCGAGAATAGAATACGGTATCACATACACACATTATTCTCGGTCCCGCACATATCTCATATGCGCTCCTATTTCGTTTCGCTTGAGCCAGGAAACCTCTGTGTAGGACTCTAAAGACTCGTCAATACGCCGGCAGCAGGTGATGATCATATCAAACACCCACAAGCCGCAAGCGGTCTGCTAAACGTAACGGCCACCCGGGTATTGAGCAATTAGAAGATCGACAAGCAAGCCCGTTCACACTCCTGAGAATCCAACCAGTAACACTTACCGTACAGTCCGGTCTATTCGTCTGATATGTCGCATATCTTGTCTAGGGGTGGTAAACGTCAGACCCCAATAGCTCGATATGTCGTGTTGATATGAGGTCTATAACAGTTCGAGAAACTACTGGTAACACTTACCAGTAAATCTCAGTAACCTTGGCCAGGGATTTCCGGTTATAGCCAATCGAACACAGCGCAACATCAACTCCCTATACCGGGAGAGACGAATCCCCTCCTATCGCTCATTGCCTCCATGTGATTCGCGACTGTACCCAAAAACCACCGTTTTGCACGCCCTCTTGGACATGGTAAGGTGGAAATCAAAGCACAGTGGGAATCACACAAGACTCTATGACGATCTCAGGTCTACAGACTAACCTGTACCAGTGTCACCAGAGAACTGCCATCTGACGTAAGGTATAATACCATCTGGGAGTTCTCGGCGAGTCCGTCCAGTGTACCGAGTCTCCACTGAGCACCCGTAAATCATCTCTGATGTCAAACACCAATGGATATGGGATCATCCATCGCCCATCTGTATGGGTCGAGAAGGTATACGCTAGTCTACACTGGTATATCGATGCCCTGTCTCGATACACCCACGACTAGGGACCTTGAAGGATGTACTTATGGACTACCATGTCCCTACTAGTATGATCCGCATCATAGTCCAGGTAGTCAAGTACACATCCTAAGGGCTTTACCAACATGTAATAGAGAAACAATCAGTGTACACGTTAAGGTAAAGATCAACTAGATAGCATACTATCATGTCGAGCAAGAAAGTCCTCCCTATATATGTCCAAGCATCCACTACAATATACATCCTATGTATAGTAATGGCCTCTAGGGCATACATATAACTAACAATCTCCCACTTGCACTAGGGCCATCTGTAGCAGTGGTTCTAGTATCTCATACTCAACCATCCCATAAAAGTCTCTCTCTGGGAAAAGGCCTTTGTGAGTGGATCCGCCGTGTTGTCCTCTGAGTCTACTCTCCTAACCTCGATCACCCTGGAGATCAACTATCTCCATGATCAGGTGATGCTGCCTCAGAATACGCCTGGGTCACTGATGGGACCGGGGTTCCTTGGCATAAGCCATAACTCCATTGTCACACAATGAGAGGAACTAAGTTCATCTCATGAACTAATATACACCCAGACAGCCTCTTTGGTAGCATCTTAAGTAGCGATGTATCTTGCCTTTAATCGTCTAGTATGTCACAGTATCTAGCTTGGAACTCTTCCAACATACCGTCCCTCCATAAAGGGTAAAGACAATGCATGTGACTGACATTCAGTCGTCCTTATCACCCTGGAACACTTCCAGTGATTCTCCCCAGGATCGATTGATACCATCTCACTACATCTAGTGAGAATCCTAACATCCATTTAGATCTATCTCATAGATCCAAAACCCAGGATTTAGTAGGTATCACTTTGATCCTATGTGGAGAATTATTGTGATAAGCGGAGATTGATCGAGCGTAGCATAGGAAACTCCTTCCATATCAAGAGTATATCATCCACGTACTCTACGAGGATCGTCACCATACTCCCTACTACCTTTTTATTTATACAAGGTTCATCTACCATTTTGATGATGTCAAACTCTTTGACTACTACATCAAAACAGACGTTCCAACTCCGCGATGCCTGCTTCATCACATAAAATATCTTGCACACGTTTCCGCTGCTCCCACTGTCTACGAAGCCTTATGACTGTGTACTTATAGACTCTCTCTTCTAAAACATCATTTTAGAAAAGCAGTCATGACACCCAACCGTCAGATATCGTAGTTATGGTATGTAGCCATGGCAAGTAGGATCCGGATGGACTTAAGCATAGCCACTGGAAAAGGTTTCATCATTATCCATGCCTGGTCGATGACGAAAACCTTTAACAAGTCTAGCTCTGAAAGTCTCAAATTTTCCATCTACACCAAGTAATCTTCTCAAGATATACTTGCTCCTGATGGGGATTTAACCCTTCAGATATAGCAACCAAAGTCCATACTTTGTTGGTGTACAAGGATTCCATCTCAGATTACTAAGCATCCAGCCATTCTTATAGAGTCTTACTCCTGATGGCCAGCTCGAAACTAGTTGGGTCATCATCTCATGATGCAATCCTCGCTCCCACTGTCATAGAGAAACCGAAGTATCTCTCAGGTGGGTGAGGAACCCTACTAGATCGGCGGAGAGGCTGAGGTTCGTTGGTTACTATTGAATCCTTTGGTTCTATCAAATCATCTGCTGTATTTTGTATAGCTGGAACCTTTCCAGTTCTACAGAACAGACCGTGCCTCAAGCTTTTCCGGATCTTGCTTTTTAGACAAAGGCCGGACAACTCCAAATCTTAACTAACTTAAGATATGGGCTCTTCCCTTTCCATATCACATATGAAGTGGTAGGCAACTGATTTGATTTGAACCCTATTCAATAGGTATGCAGCTTCTCAAGTGCATAACTCCCAAAAAGAAAATAGGTAACTCAGTAGTACTCATCATAGAGCACACCTTATCATATAGGGTGTGATTGCTCCGCCCCGATACACCGATGTGCTGTGGTGTATACGGAGGAGCTGAGAGAGAATCTCATTCTCCTTTAGAAAAGTCCAAGAATTCCGTGCTCAAGTATTCTCCTCCTTGATCTCATCAAAGGACATAATACTTATACCCGTATTGGTTCTCTACTTCTAACTTATATTCTGTGAATATCTCAAAAGGTTCGGACTTGTGTTTCAACAGGAACATATGACTGAATCTTGAGAGATCATCAGAGAATGTAATGAAGTACAAAGAACCGGTCCTGGCATGTGTAGACGGGGGACCTTACATACATCAACATGTATCAATCCCAAGAGTTTACTAACTCTTTCTCTGTTTCCAATAAACAGAGCTGTGGTCATCTTATCTTTGTGACATGACCGGCAAGTTTTCACAAGATGTAAATTCAAACATATTTAAATATGCATCTATGTGCAACTTAGCTAGTCGGGTCGCATTGATATGACCTAGTCTACAATACCTCAAGAAGGATCCGTTCATTTCTGAACTCTTCCTCTTGTGTGTGTTCTGTATACTAAGAACTGTAGTTTGATTTAGAACATCAATACTTTTAGATAACGTGTCTGAACCGATCAACTTTTGATATAGGAAATGTTCAAAACATTATCCAACAATACAAAATTATATCCTTCTTTACTAATAAAGAGACTGATATGATTTTGTATATCAGGTTCGGTATCTAATAACATTCGTTCAGAATCAATGTACTGGTAATACAAGATGACAGTGACCAACAGACTTGGCTGCAACACTTGCACCGTTTTCTGCCTCATGAAACTTATCACCCGTTCTCAATTCTCTACCTATCTGTAACCCATGTAACAAATTACATATCCGGGATCCTGATCCGGTATCAAATACCCAGGACGTAGAGGATACTTGAGAATCAGTTCTCTGCAATGAACACATCCGAAGATGATGCATCAGTATGCACTTTCTTCGTTTGGGCGGCACGGGAATTCTGGTAATCCCCATTACCTGCTCTGTCTTATAACAATTATAAGTTGGAGCGGGACCAACGTTCCCCAGCTCAGTATAACAAGCGGGTTCGGTCAATACATCCGTATTATTATCTTGATTAAGGCGTGATATGGTCGCTACCTGGAGAGAGAGAGAAGAAAACACTCAGCGTGCGCTCTTGCAAGATCAGATTGGTTATTATTTTATCTAATCAGAATGGCTCCCACTGTTTTTATCAAATCTTCTTTCAAACCCTAAAAGGAAAGATTAGCCGGGATTAATTACACACTACAAGTTCGCCAATCTTTCAGTCAGGCCAGTGTCGGTACTTTGAGGGAGGTCCCCCGTGCTTTCGCACGAACCTAATTAATGTAAACCTCGTTTTTCCAGAGGCGTAACCTCGTTAACACCTTTCTAGACACCTACTTGATCGGCTAATTGTAATGTGTAAAACTCTCCCAGGAGTAACTCTTACTCGCAGCGGGTATCGGGATCCAACTATCTCATAGAAGGTATGCAATCTCATTGCAAATTTCAACACTTGAAATTCCCAATAATATTTTGCCCCTAGCAGCTATATGACCTTAACATAGTCAACAAATCATAAGTGCTAGTCAAGTTCAACCCGTCATTTCCCGATTGAATTAAACCCATCCGCACGACCCTTAACATAGTCAACAAAGTCGCACGACTACCCTAATCCAATCGCATCATATGCTTATATAGATAAGCACTAATTAGCTACCGCACACTACGCCTTAACATAGTCAACAAACGTAGCACGGATACTAACTAGTACTTATCTGAAATGACGGAGGGCTACGACAGGTTTTTCTGAAAATCTATTGCGGAATGAACTTGATATCGTTGTAGAATCAAATGATTTTGAAATGGAGTGTTTTCGGGGCATTTCTAGTTTTGCTAAAGGGGTCACTCCCGGTGAAGGGATCGTCGGCCCTTTCCTCGTCGAATGAGGTGCGGGATATATCATATATATCACTGTGCAAAGCAGAAACTATAGAAGCAATCAAAAGAAAAACCGAGGGTTGTAGCATCTGCCAGTTATTGCTAAAGGGGTCACTCCCGGTGAAGGGATCGTCGGCCCTTTCCTCATCGAATAAGGTGCAGGATATATCATATATACCGCTGTGCAAAGCAAGAACTGTAGCTACCTGTTTTATTTTTGAAATTCGATTCCACAACATCTTTTAGGTTTCTTTTTTTTCATTAATCACATTAATGAAGTCCCATCATTTAAGTACCTAAACATCACAGATAAATATGACGGACACTTATGCCATCCGCATTCGCCTCGATGTCCCCTCGTGCACCGTTAGGTTAGGTAACTAACGGCAGAGCGGGGCAAGGCTAGCGCGGGTGTAAAATATAAGTAACGTCTATATAATATATCATATATACTATATACTTTATCTATCACAGAATATCACATGATCACATCACAGATATCGCAGCAGAAGAATCATATGAAACATTGGATATACTAGGACGTCCGTGTTTTTAATACGAGCCAGTATAAAACACGGATTCCACGGTCATGATGAATAGCCAATCCCACACCCCTAGACCCCTACGAGAGCGGCAAGCAACCCTACCAATTCTAGGGTTAGGAGACCCGGACTCGACTCCTCGAGTTGGTCTCCCACTGGACCCTAGAACCCGGTTACTTGTGCTCCCCTCCTTGGGTCTATCCTAATGCGGAAAAGTAAATAATATATATCAACGGTGACATCTTCCGCAACCTGGAACTGCCCCAATAAAAGAATATTACATACAAGTTTTTACATGAATGAAAATGAAAAAACACTCATCTTACATAAAAACCCCCGGCTATTCAAACACGACGATCCAATATAACATATCCAGCAACACATAACATCACATGTCATCAACGTAAGTAAACATGCGTATCCCAATTTTCGTTGACATATAGCAACGAAACCGGCGATATCACATATTACATTTACGGTCACAGAAAAGAAAATGTAAAACTACAACAGTTGGAATCCGCAACCTCTTTAGACATCGCATGCCTAATCAAATGAATTCCTTAGACATCGCATGCCTAACAATTATAAACCCCGCATTTTAGTCTCATTATCGAAAACTCTTTTCAATATCAAGTCGGGCAATTCAACAAGAATCCCGACATTTTGATCAAATGCTCGTCGCAAACTTCAATAGACGGTCGCACCCCCGATGCCGTCGACAAAGTGCACCAAGGCGGAACACCGCTGCCGCGAGCACCCGAACGGATGCTTTCGGCGATGGGGTTCTCCTACAGTCACTTGGTCGGGGCTATGGGGTGTGGCAGTCTATTAAGTTTACCCGGCGAGTATCCGCGTACGCTACGTGATTGCGACGGACTTTTGATCGCATCAAAATTCCGTGGCAACCGATCAAGTGAGACTAAAGTGCTATGTTTATAACATTCATATTAGTTATCTCATAACTACTTGTGAATTCCAAATATTGTATCACATTCCAGATAAACAGAAAAAGTTAAACTTTCCGATCGAACAGTCAAACACCCAAGTTTTCCCGAAACAACTCAACACATGAAATAAGTTTAAAAACATTCACTTCATGCCTCAGTACCAACAGTCCAGCCGTAGAAGGGTCAAGCCAACGCCTCACATGTGGCACGCCGTACTGCCCCAAACCCTAAGGTTCAAAGGGCAGTTCAAGACGGTCACATAATCGAGTTAAGGTTTGTTGTCTTCTAGAGGGTCCATCGCGTTACTTGCACTACTTAGAACGTCTTTAAACTATGGAAAGATCCAACACTTGGAAATTTCCCGGCAGGGGAAAAATTGGGTATTTATATCCGGTAGAACTTTTTAACAGTTTCTAAAATATCCGGAAAAACTTAAACGAAGTTAAATTATCCGATCAAATTAACGAGTCCCCAACAAAACCCTAGAAAACTCAACACTTCAGTGGAATTAAGAAATTCCCATAAAAAAATTGCCAAGAAAGGACCTAAGAATAAATATATGAAATTTCAGGAACTAAGTCCAAATTTTGGCCGCGGAACCGCCACCAAAGCCCTGGTTTCACCGCGGTTCCGCTGTCATTTTGAGGACTTAGTGGACCGTACTTCACAGTAATTCTTAGTTTTTCCTCCTTGTTTTTCTGAGAATTTTTAATTCACAAAAATCCACTGTTTTGAAAAATGTACAGAGAAGGGTTTTGTCGGGGTTTACGGGTTCGATCGGACTTCTAACTTCGTCTACACTTCGCCTAAAGCTCTAGCTAGGCTCTGATACCACTGTAGGGTTTCTAGGCACTCTAAGGAGGTCTCATAAGGCATCAACCATGCCAATTTCAAATTTTACGGTGCCGAGAAACCCTAAACTAGATCGTTAACTAGAGATTAGGCGAAATATGCTAGTAGTAAACAATTTTACTGCTAAGTGAAAGAGACTACAACCTTTGTAGATCCGGTCCTCCACTTCCTTAGCTCCGTGATGATGTCCCTCCGCTGCGATCATCGGATCCCGGACTCTAGCGATGGTTTCGTCGAAGAAATGATCGGGCTAGGTCATCAACTTCGATGCCGAAGATGATCTACGTCGAGGCAACTCAAGATCAAGCTCCAACTTCACCAAGTCAAGAAACTTGTGAAGAAAACACCCTATACTACTTGGCAAGTGGTAGAGGATGAAGAAATAGGAAGTGGGTTCACTTTAGATTTGGATTTCTCACTCTTTTTCTCATTTCACCATTGAAGCTAGCAAGCTATTTCTTCTTGAAGAAGAAGAGGAAGAAGGAAAAAGAATATAATAAGAATAATAGAAAATAGAAAATAAATTGATTCTTATCATATTAGCAACCATGGTTAAGTGAAGAGAATAAACCAAGGTTAGGTGAATGGTTAGGTTAGGCTAAAGAAACAAAAAAAAGGTTGAACTTTTTCAAAGCTTCATGAAGCTTCTAAGAAACAAACAAAAGAAGCAACATTTTTCTTTTCTTGCCTTAAAAAGAATAAACAAAATAAATAGTTAAGAGAAGATAATAAAACCCTAACCATTCACTTAAACATGGTTTAAAGTAAACCCACACCCAAACTTGCATGTATCATCAAACATGATACAAACTAGTGCACAAAACTATATCATATATACAATGTGCACATCAAGTGAGAAAATCCATCTTAAGTGAACCAATACTAGTTAATGCAAAGTAATATATCAAATATATAATTATACATTAAATCATTAAATCAACACTTGATTTAACGATCCGGTCATATCGCATATGACCGACTAATATCCGATGTATCGACTTATCGAATCAGTCCTCGATTCGATAACTAGGTTATATCGCATACAACCAATCGATACATTCATCGCGAGAATAGAATGCGGTATCACATATACGCATTATTCTCGGTCCCGCACATATCTCATATGCGCTCCTATTTCGTTTCGCTTGAGCCAGGAAACCTCTGTGTAGGACTCTAAAGACTCGTCAATACGCCGGCAGCAGGTGATGATCATATCAAACACCCACAAGCCGCAAGCGGTCTGCTAAACGTAACGGCCACCCGGGTATTGAGCGATCAGAAGATCGACGAGCAAGCCCGCTCACACTCCTGAGAATCCAACCAGTAACACTTACCGTACAGTCCGGTCTGTTCGTCTGATATGTCGCATATCTTGCCTAGGGGTGGTAAACGTCAGACCCCAATAGCTCGATATGTCGTGTCGATATGAGGTCTATAACAGTTCGAGAAACTACTGGTAACACTTACCAGTAAATCTCAGTAACCTTGGCCAGGGATTTCCGGTTATAGCCAATCGAACACAGCGCAACATCAACTCCCTATACCGGAAGAGACGAATCCCCTCCTATCGCTCATTGCCTCCATGTGATTCGGGACTGTACCCAAAAACCACCGTTTTGCATGCCCTCTTGGACGTGGTAAGGTGGAAATCAAAGCACAGTGGAAATCACACAAGACTCTATGACGATCTCGGGTCTACAGACTAACCTGTACCAGTGTCACCAGAGAACTGCCATCTGACGTAAGGTATAATACCATCTGGGAGTTCTCGGCGAGTCCGTCCAGTGTACCCAGTCTCCACTGAGCACCCGTATATCATCTCTGATGTCAAACACCAATGGATATGGGATCATCCATCACCCATCTGTATGGGTCGAGAAGGTATACGCTAGTCTACACTGGTATATCGATGCCCTGTCTCGATACACCCACGACTAGGGACCTTGAAGGATGTACTTATGGACTACCAAGTCCCCACTAGTATGATCGGCATCATAGTCCAGGTAGTCAAGTACACATCCTAAAGACTTTACCACCATATAACAGAGAGACAATCAGTGTACACGTTAAGGTAAAGATCAACTAGATAGCATACTATCATGTCGAGCAAGAAAGTCCTCCCTATATATGTCCAAGCATCCATTACAATATACATCCTATGTATAGTAATGGCCTCTAGGGCATACATATAACTAACAGTGCAGCCAATCTCTAGTCATGCAAGAGGAGGCTCAACTGGAATTTTTCGGAGAGGGGGTTGGCTTCAAACGTTTTGGGGGAACTTCAAGCTCAGCTTACTGCCAAGACCACTCGTGCGTACAAAATTTGGCGGGTGCTTCAAGAAACTATTACAGAAGTGGTGGCTCTTGACAAAGCCGCTATTTTTACCCGAGAGATGGTTGAAGCCTATAAGGTCGCCGAGAAGGAACTCGAGAGTCGGTTTGCTTCATACCAGACTCAACAGACCCAGGAGGGGACTCGTCTTGCAGCACTGATGGAGTTTGAAGTTGAAGTCCAGCGGAAGAACGACGAACTTGCTGGCCTATTGAACCATCCGACGACTTAAACATTTTTGTCGCTGTATATTCTCCCTCTTTTTTTTGTATTCATTCCTAAATTAGAGTATCTTGTATTCATTTTGATTCATGAATAAAAGACATATTTCATTTCATACTAGCGCTTTTCTTTCTTTTGCTGTCTTCACTTGGCATAAAGTAGTTTATATACTCATTGTGGAGTTTGTAGTTTATTCACTCATTTCGGAATCTCTAGTTTATGAACTCATTTCGGAGCTTGTAGTTTATTCACTCATTCCGGATTCTTTAGTTTATGAACTCATTTCGGAGCTTGTAATTTATGGACTCATTTCGGAGTTTGTTTAGCTTACCTCCCTTGGGCTTGTAGGCAAACTTATCCAAACGTCATAGATAACCCCTGCTCTTTGCAACAGAGGTCCGTTAGGTTTTGTGGTATTAGGGTTTTTTTCTGTCGTAGCGTCGCGTTGGCTTATGCATTCCCCGATATGCAGTCTTTACGCTGCTGTTCGAGTGGCCCCACGACTGTCGTGTCTCTGATCCCTTCGGGGGCTGGACAAGGCGTCTTCAAGTAATCTCCTTAGGCAGTTTGACCGTCGGATGAGCAAGCGTTAGGAATTTTGCCATGTCGTATTTTACTTGAAGTTGGGCTCAGTTTGGGAGCTCCGATGAGTCATAACCACTCCGAACTGGTGTGAGATGATCTCCGATAGTCTTTCGGGTTTTATTTGAGTTGCTGTCAAGACCCTGAAGCTAGGAATTTGGCCTTCGCTTCCTTGTCGACACTGTGTTTGATGTAATGAGACAAATGTCGAGGTCATCTCTAGGTTGTTTTGTGAACCGTCGAGACTTGGAACTAGGTACTTTTCCATGGCTCCGTTTTGTTTTGACCCTGGGGTTGTTTGTTGACGTTGCGTCTGCATCCTGCTGGAGTAACAAGAAACACCATTGTTGACACCATGTCTGCTGTAACGAGACGAGTGTCGAGGTGGTCTCTAGGTATTTTATGAACTGTCGAGACTTGGAACTAGGGACTTTGCCATGGCTCCTCTTTGTTTTGACCCTAGGGTCGTTTGTTGACGTTGTGTCTGCATCCTACTGGAGTGAGAAGAAACGCTATTGTTGAAACTATGTCTGCTGTAACGAGACGAGTTTCAAGGTGGTCTCTAAGTTGTTTGTGAACCGTCGAGATTAGGAACTAGGGACTTTGCCATGGCTCCATTTTGTTTTGACCCTGAGGTCGTTTGTTGACGTTGCGTCTGCATCCTGCTGGAGTAAGAGGGAACGCCACTGTTGACACTATGTCTGCTATAACGAGACGAGTGTCGAGGTGGACTCTAGGTTATTTTGTGAACCGTCAAGACTTGGCTCTCCCTTTGACAGAGCCTGGTGGGAAAGTATGATACCCTTTTCATTTATGCCCATGGATTTTATACAGGAGTTGATGTTAACTCACCTGCAGGGCAAAAGTTTCATTCTTTTTATTTCTTTCCGCCATGCTCTATCATTTCAGCCTTTTATATCGCGAAAGTCGCGATTGCCCAATCATTTTGGCTTTTTATCGTGGTGCCCAATCATTTCGGCTGTTTTTTTCTTTTTACTCGCTGCTTTTTATTGCGAGTTGCCCCATCATTTCGGCTATGTATATGCATATATTTTTTTTCTTGCCGATTTTTATTGCGAGTTGCCCTATCATTTTGGCTATTTTTATATGCATTTTTTTCCTCGCTGATTTTTATTGCGAATATGGAACTTAAGATCTGATGCCAATCTTGGTATCAGTATCGCTGCGACTAGAATATTGCCAGGAGCGAATCATCATTTGCTTCTGAAAGGACTTTGAATTTGATACCGATTTAAGTATCAGTATCGCTACAACTGGGATATTGCCAGAAGCGAATCATCATTTGCCTTTTTTTATTTGAACAAAGGTGGCTTAGCAAACAGGGTTAGGATCCTGTCGACTAAGGCTTTTTGACTTTACGAGCCGTAAAGGTCTCATAAAGGTATTTCTCTCTACGAGTCGTGAGGATCTCGTAGGTGTATGTTCTCCTTAGAAGTCGTGAGGATTTCTAAGTGATGTTTTCTTTTATAAGTCGTAAGGATCTCATAAGAATATTTTCTCCTTATAAGTCGAGAGGACTTACAAGTGTCGTTCACCATATGAGGACATTCTTCGTGATTGGTGGAACTTGGTGGGGGAATCGTTTATTTGTTCCCGTGGATTTTATACAAGGGACAGTATTATACCGTCTGTAGGGCAACTTGGGGGATACAACGGCTTAAGAACATGTCAAGGTCCCTGTAGCTTAAAGCTTTGAATCCTATGAGCCATGAGGGTCTCAAAGGGGGAGTTCTTCTTACGAGTCGAGAGGTTCTCGTAAGTGAAAATTTTACGAGATTCCGCCCTTTCGGGTTTTCACAAGCTCGCCGGTAGCCCTGCTGTTTTTACTCACGGCGCCTTTTTGGGTTTTCATCCGTGCCCATTTCGCTTGTGGATGTACCGTTCCCCCCTTTTGCTTTTTTTTAACAACGAGATTGCGCCCTTTCAGGTTCGCACAAGCTCGCCCTGCTGTTTTTACTCTTGGCGCTCTTTCGGGTTTTCATCCGTGCCCATTTAGCTTGTGGACGTACCCTTTTTTTTAAAACTTGGGTTGCAGTCTTTGCCGTTGGAGCTTTGATTTTAACATAGATCTCAAGAGAAGATATCGCCGTATTTAGGGCGATGCGCCATGTTTGAGGCAGAGTACTAGTTTAGGGACATTTCGGTCCATTACCAATTTAACGACGTAGTGGTCCATTGCCAATTTAAGGACATAGTGGTCCACTATCACCATTTTTGAGGTGAGGTTTTAGTTTAAGAACATTACGGTCCGCTGTTAGTTTAGGCACATCTCGGTCCATTATCGTCGTATTTGAGGCGACGTTTTAGTTTAAGGACATTACGGTCCGTTGTCACCATTTTGGAGGCAACGGTTAGTTTAAGGACATTTCAGTCCGTTGTCGCCATGTTTGGGGTGGAAATTCTGTTGGATACTACTTTTGGAGTTTTGACTCAGGAAGATAGCAAGCGGACACGAGCGTCGTCATCTATCCTAAGTCGTGAATTGTCAAGCGTAGTATTTCTTAAGGAACCGGCCATTTATCGGCCGGAAGGGTCTTTCGCCATGCATATCCATGAGCAAGTAGGCCCCACCTTGGTAGACTTTGTCTATGATATACAAGCCCTCATAGTTTGGCTCAAATTTCCCTCGTTTTGCACGGTTGGGGATCATAGGTCTTTTGACAACTGGCACGAGTTCGCCTTGGCGGAATGTTCTTGGCCTGGTTAGTCTTTAGTATGAGCGCGTCATCCTTTCTTTGTAAGCTTTCAGGTTTTGCTGCGCCATGAGACAAGTTTCATCGAGGGTATCGAGCTCCTCAAGCCGAAGATGGGCGTTTTCTTCATCCGTCGGCACGTATCGAACTGTCACTCGTAGAGAGGGTGGCTCTATCTCCAAGGGAAGTATCGCTTCCGTGCCGAATACCAACGCGTATGGCGTTGTATTCGTGGCCATTTTGAACGTGATTCGATATGCCCAGAGAGCTTCATGCAGTCTCTCGTGCCAGTCCTTTTTATTTCTGGACACTGTTTTCTTCATGATCTTCGTCAGGGTCTTGTTGAAAGCCTCAGCTAGACAGTTAGCTCAGGGATTATAGACTGAAGAGTATCTCCAGTCTATATTATGCTGCTGTGCGAAGCGGCTGATCTTATGGCTTCTGTAGGCCGGCCTATTATTCGAGATGATCCGTCGCGGAGTGCCGAACCGGTAGATGACATGTGTCCAGAAGAAATGGAGGATGTTCTCCGTCTTCACTTCCTTAAGCGGTATTGCCTCTGCCCACTTAGAGAAGTAATCGTTGTTGTCAATATGAACCGATATCCTTTAGATGACGCTTGTTCGATGGGCCCAATTATATTGGTTCCCCACATTTCGAACGGCCAGCTAGCCAGTGTTGGGTGTAGCGGATTTGGATGCTGATGGATGAAGTCCCTATGAACTTGGCACGAGTGACACTGCTACGCATATTCGAGGCAGTCTTGAATCATTGTAGGCCAATAGTAACCCATTCTCTTGATTTTCAGCTTCATCTTTGGCCCGACTTAATGAGAGCCGCAAAGTCCGTCGTGGGTTTCTTGGACAACTCTCCTTGCTGTTAGCTATATGTATGCCCTAGAGGCCATTATTATACATGTGATGTATATTATAGTGGATGCTTGGACATATATAGAGAGGACTTTCTTGCTCGACATGATAGTTTGCTATCTGGTTGCTCTTTATCTTAATATGTACACTTATTGTCTCTCTATTACATGTTGATAAAGCCCTTAGGATGAGTGCTTGAATACCAGGATTATGATGCAGATCATACTAGTGGGGCAAGGGTAGTCGGTAAGTAGATCCTTCAAATGTTCCTAGTCGTGGGAGTATCGAGACGGGGCATCGATTTTCCAGAGTATACTAGCGTATACGCTTCACGACCCATATGATGGGCGATGGATGATTCCATATCCATTGGTGTTTGACATCAGAGATGGTATACGGGTGCTCAGTGGAGACTGGGTACACTGAACGGACTCGCCGAGAACTCTTAGATGGTATTATACCTATCGTCAGATAGCAGTTCTCTGGTGACGCCGGTACAGATTAGTCTGTCCACTCGAGATCGTCATAGAGTCTTATATGATTCCCACTGTGCTTTGATTTTAACCTTACCACGTTCAAGAGATCGTGCAAAACGGTGGTTTTTGGGTACAGTCCCGAGTCACATGGAGGCAATGAGCGATAGGAGGGGATTTCGTCTCTCCTGGTATTGGGGGTTGATATTGCGCTATGCTCGATTGGCTATAACAGGAAATCCCTGGCCAGGGTTACTGAGATCTACTGGTAAGTGTTATCAGTAGTTTCTCAAACCGTTATGAGCCTCACATAAGCATAACTTATCAGGCTATTGGGGTTTGACGTTTACCACCTTCAGGCTATGATATGCAATATATTAGACGAAGAGACCGGACTGTACGGTAGTGTTACTGATTGGATTCGCAGGAGTATGAACATGCTTGCTTGTTGATCTTCTGATCGCTCAATATCCGGATGGCTGTTACATTTAGCAGACCGCTTGCGGCTTATGGGTGACTGATATGATCGCCACCTACTGTCGGCGTATTGACGACTCTTTAGAGTCCTACACAGAGGTTTCCTGGCTTAAGCAAAACGAAGTAGGAGCACATATGCGATATGTGCGGGACCGGGATTAATGCGCGTATGTGATATTATTCTCACAATATGTGATATCAGTCAGTTATATGTGATATAGCCGGGTTATCGGATCAAGTGTTGATTCGATAAATTGATACATTTGATATTAGTCGGTTGTATGTGATATAGCCGGATTATTAAATCAAGTGTTGAATTAATAATTTAATGTATAATTATATATGTGATATATTAATTTACATTAACTAATATTTGCTCACTTAAACATTTCTTTTACTCACTTTGTACTTTAGTATATATGTGATATATATTAATGTACATTTTTTGTGTCATGTTGGATGATACATGCTTCATGGGTGTGTGAGACTTCCACTATGCTTATGATAATCTAGGGTTTTTTTTATTTATTTAAGAAATTCAAAATTGGTTGGAGTTTTGTCATGGCTAGAAACTTGGAGAAGCTTGTTGAGCCCATTGACTTAGTCCACTAGTTTTGTTTTGCTTAAGATATTTATTAACCTAACCATTATCATTTTAGTCTCTACATGAGTTAGTGTATGACACAAACTCACCCATGGTTTCTATTCTCACCTCATGAGTTTCAATCTCATCTCCACTTTATCTTCTTCTTCCTCAAGAGAAACCTTTCTAGCTTTTCTCAAGGTGATGAAATATTGTGAGAAAAATAAATTTAAAGTGAGCAAAATTCTTACTTCATCATCCTCTACTATACTAGCCATTTACTTTAGGGTGTTTGCTTCACTAATTCCATATTAGTGAAGAGGTAGCTTGAGTTCGTGTATCCTCGACGTAGATCATCTTCGGCCTCGAAAACTTCAAGCATGCTTGTTCCGTTCATCTTGTGGAGCCTTTCTAGAGTCCGGAAGTTCACTACTTGGTGCGAAGGGACTACTACACGGAGCTATTGAAGTGAAGGACCGGTCTACAAAGATTGTATTCCTTGTTCACTTAAATGTAAAGATGTTTACATGATGTATTGTTTAATTCTCTAGTTAAGATTCTAGGGTTAGGGTTGTTTAGCATGGCAATTTTTTAAAAATGGCATGGACGATGCCTCCCTAAATCTTGCTGTTGGGCTGATATCCCAACACTTGCTTCTTCTGGTCCCAGGCACCTTAGCCACAAACTGTCGAACGATCTCTTATATAGAGTATCATTGACGAAGGCGAAAGACAGAGCTCGTTTCATGAGATGAAGTCTCGAAGATGCGTTTTTGAGTGTTCGATGGGATTTGAAGTAGTCTATGAAGACTTCTCTCCAATCCTTAGCCTTTTCTTCATCCTCTAATTGGAAGGCTGCTTGTTTGGTCACTTCTTTTCTTTCAAACGACTCCAGAGATATTTCTGCTGGCACGAGAATCCGGCAGCTTTGCACAATGATCCTTATGTCATCGAGGTTTTCGTCGACTAGTTCTTTAGCGAGCTTGGCTAACGCATCCGCCTTGCTATTTTCCACACGCGGTATGCTTTCCAGGATATAGGAGGGAATTTCAGTCAGCAGTTGCTACACTCTTTCGCCATATTTTACCAACTCCAGTTTACACGTCTGATAGTCGCCATTTACTTGGCCAACGACTAGCTGGGAGTCTCCATATATGAGGAGATTTTCGATTCCCATGTTGATAGCAATCTTAAGATCTGCTATCAAAGCTTTGTACTCAGCCTCATTGTTTGTCCTCGACTTTGTTAAGGAAAGGGTGGAACGCATTATCCATCCTTGCAGAGTCACGAAGATAAAGCCTACCCCAGCTTTGATTATGGGGGTACCTTGCTTTCGCTTCTTCAAGGAAGATGCTCTGTTGAAGTATAGTTCCCATTGGACATTGTTTTCTTCCTTCCCTCCTTCGATTGAATCAAACGCATGTTCGTCTGGAAATTCGCAATTTAAGGGAGAATCGGCTGGTATTGGATGCTCAGCGAGAAAGTCGGCGATGACCTGGCCTTTCACTGCCTTGAGAGATCGATACGTTATCGAGAACTCCATCAAGAGGAGAGCCCATTTGGCAAGACTTCCTGTTAGTATGGCTCTTGACATCAAATATTTGAGAGGGTCCACCTTTGAAATGAGATGGACCCCATATGCCAAGGCATAATGTCGAAGCTTCGTTATCGCGAAGATCAGTGCCAGGCAATACTTTTCAATGGGGGAGTAGTTGTTTTCTGCCCCCAGAAGAACTCGACTCAAATAGTAGAGAGCTCTCTCCTTCTCCTGGTCGTTCTCCTATGCCCATAGCGCACCTAAAGAACCTTCAAGGGCATTTGTGTACAGGATGAGGGACTTTCCTTTGTCCGGAGCGGTCAGTTCCGGCGGGTTCTGCAGATATTGCTTGATTTCGTCCAGTGCACTTTGGCATTTATGATTCCAAACGAACGGGGTCCCCTTCTTCATTAGATGGCTGTAGGGGCAACATTTTCCGGAGAGGTTAGCTATGAACCGTCGGATATATGCGGGCTTTCCTTGAAGAGATCGAAGTTGTTTGAGAGTTCTTGGTGTGGGCATCTAGGTAATCGCCTTGATCTTTGATGGGCCTATTTCGATACCTCGGTGTCGTATGATGAATCCTAGGAATTTGCCTGAGGAGACTCCAAACGAACATTTCAGAGGATTCATCTTCGGATTGTACTTTCGAAGACGCTGGAACACTATGTTCAAATGCTCCCAGTGTTCCTCGTATGATTTGCTTTTTACCACAATGCCATAAATATAGCATTCGACAAGCTCATGTATGAGGTCATCGAAGATCTTCGTCATGGCCCTCTGGTAGGTAGTGCCTGCATTCTTCAAACCGAAGGTCATCACCTTATAGCAGAATATGCCCAGCGGAATCTGGAAGGCAGTGTGCTTTTGGTCTTCAGGATGCATTTTTATTTGATTGTAGCTTGAAGATCCATCCATGAAGGAGAAGACCTCATGAGTGGACGTGTTATCGATCATCAGCTCGGTAACAGGTACTAAGAAGTCATCCTTCGGACAAGCCTTGTTGAGATTCCGAAAGTCCATGCAGATGCACACCGTCCTATTTTTCTTCATCACTGAAACGATATTGGCGATCCAGTCAGGATATTGAACTTTTTGGATGAAGCCGGGTCAATTAGTTTCTTGACTTTGGCGTTAATACTCATCTCGAGCTCGAGCCGCATTCTTCTTTGCGCCTGTTTGATTGGCTTGACGTCCGGCGATATCGCCAGTTTATACACCGCTATTTTTGGATCTAATCCTGGCATCTCGGAATAATTCCATGCGAAACAATCTTTATATTGTATAAGCACGTCCTTTAGTGTGGCCACCTGCTTTTTAGATAGCAGCTCACTGACGAACATTGGCGTCGGATCGTTATCCGTTCCCAACTCAATTTTCCTTAGGCTGTCCGCCGTGATGTGTATCCCATCTTCCAACTCTTTTGGCGCTGGTGGAAATTCTGAGATCATCTTGTCCTCATTCTTATTTGCGAAGAACAGGGAGAGGTCTTCCATATTTTCGTGCTCCCCCTCCTTTGAGAATGTTATCATGTGGCAGGTACAAGTTTGTTTCCAAGCTCGATGTTGATCTGGACTTACCATCGCAATATAGGTTGCTTTTAGCTCATGCATTCTTGGTAGGGTTACCCTCCAACTGTCGGATAGAGCAAACATGTCTTACTGATACTGGTCTTCAACCCGGTCTTTGAAGATGAAGCAGTCTTCAAGAAAATGTCATATTGCTCAATGGTAGGAGCAATAAGCCGGGTGATGGACCTCATTTATTTGTTCGGGGTGCCGAGACTCCGGGAGCGTCATCATTTGATTCTTGATGACAAGGTTAAATATTTTCTTTGTCTTGTCTTGGGGGAAAGAGTATTCCCGACCCATCTTCTTCATAAAAATTGGATTCCAGCTTACTCTTTCTCGATTGCGTGGCTTCTTGGATCCGCTTCGCTGTTTTAGAACGTCATTCTAGTTCTCTACCATTTTTTTCCTCTGCGTCGGGCTTTTTCCTTACCATGAGAGCGCACAGCAGGCTGAGGGTGAAGGGCATCGTAGTTTTCTCTTTCCGCAGATTGCTGAGTGAGACGCTGCGTCCTGGCTTTCTCGTAAACGGCCATTTCGCGGCTGTGGTCATCCCGAACCTTTTGACCTGCTTCCCTTATTAGCATAGCAACCTGCTCTTCGAATGAAGAACATGACGTTCTTATGGCGGGATCTCGCTCTGGTTCAATGTTATGACCATTTGGAAAAACGTTCCCTTCTTTACCGAAGACATTTATGACGCGGCAATTGTGGAATTGCTCTCGTTTATTTGACCGAACGTATTCAAGCCCAATCGTCACCATTCTCCCGTTGGGCATCTTTCGCTAAGTCCTGGGGACGTCCCAAATCTTTTTGTAGAACTGGGCTTGTCGAGCGGTTTGTTTGAAGGGTACACCTTAGCATATTAATAGCCTTTTCAATCTCTTTATGTAATATCTGGTTAGACGGATTGGTTGAAGCCTTTCAAACTCAAAATCGGCACCATGCCAGACTTCTTTTTCCACTTTAGTCTCCGTAGATTGGTATAAGAGGATCGCCTTTTCACTGTTTCGTCTAGGACGGACATAGAAGGTCTGCAGCTCTTGCACGCCGTATGTATTGAGCGCATCAAATTTCCTATAATGCCGCTGCGGAACCATGGTAATTTGTAAACTCTGATTAGCTCCAGTGAAGGTCTGCATTGACGGGCGGACGGAGAACACTGCGTTGGCGTCGTCCTCAGAGTCACTGCCGAAGACCAAAATAGGGATAGATGGTCCGGGCCTGTTGCCATAGGGTTGCCCCGAGTAGACTATCTCTTCATCCTCCTCGGTATCGCTCCCAAAGATCGGGATAGTGGTGACAACTTTTTGTTTATTCTCCAGCTCATGACATCTTTGCGTGTCTTTGAAGTCTGGTAAGAAGTACTTTGCGTCTTCATATTTTTGGACTTTGTTTATGAAGAATGGATTTAGCTCCCCCGTGACAGTGTATTCGAGGCCATCTTTGAAATACTTCATACTCTGGTGTTGTTTAGAAGAGATGACGTTGTACTCGTGTAACCAAGGCCGGCCGAGCAGGGTGTTGTAGCAAATATTGGCATCAATGACATAAAATTTGATGTCGGTGACGAGCATCCCAAAGCGTAATGTCAAAATTACGGACCCAAGCGTTCGCGATGACTGAGAGTCGAACCCGGAGATGGTAATTTTATCCCGACCCAGATGCTGAATGTTCATGCAAATCTCCTTCAGCACCTTCACGTTGAGAAGGTTGACGGAGGATCCGTTGTCGACCAGGATCTTCCCTATCTTGATATCGTGACAGTACCCGGTGATATATAGAGGACGGTTGTGCTCGCACGTTCCGAGGAGAAGATCTTCATCGCCGAATATGATGTCAGCTGTATGAACCTCTGCCAGCTCGTCCTTCATTTTTTCTTCCGCAAAGAAAGCTTGGAACTGATCAAGCTCATGCAATTCCTTGATCAGAGAATCTCGTACCTCTTTAAACAGGAGGAGAGCATCTGGTATGCTCAATTGTGAGGGTATCTTCCTCAGAAGTGTCAGGACATTGTAATCAACTTTGTTTTTCTTAGGCGGATCCATGGCAGCGAGCTCTTTGACGACTCTATCATTGAGGGCAATTTCCTCAGGTACTTTTTCCGTCCCCTTGTCTCTTTTGCTCAAACCTTTGTTTGTAGGCCCGAGGTTCTTTTCAGGCAACGTAAGGTTACGCAGCTGAATGTTCTCACAGTTCTTCTCCTATTCTTCTTTTCCAGAGATGGATTCTTTGAAGAGAGGGCCGAAGGTTATTTCTTCCTCAGAATCGCTCCCGAATGTAAAAACTTGAGATTTTCCTTTTATCGAACTGGTATCAATCATATGACAGTTGCCAGCCATTCCTTCACGCGCATCTGTCGCGCTTCTTTGTTGTCGACGGGTTGTGTGTTTCATCCGCTTGAAGAGTTTCCGGTGAGCAACGTATCCTTGCCACCACTTCTTAAGGAATTGCACGCTTCGATGGGGCGTGTGACCCTCCGATGGTATAAGCAGGAGTTCGGATGTATATCCACTTCATCGAGGCACGTACTCCCGGAAGTTTTTTCCATGAGAGGGGCGGCTTCATTCTCATTAACAAGGCATTGGAGAACCGCTTCTCCACTTTGATCCTGTTCTTGTTTGTAGCAGGTGTGCTTTGGCTTGGGTGGAGTATTTTTCGACTCACCCTTACCGCGGCTTCTTCATCCTGACGCCGATACTTGGCCTTTTCGTATATGACCGTTTCACGTTCTCGGTCAACTTTGCACTTTTGAAGGGCTTCGTTTGGCAGCCTGTCAATTGGGTCTTCTAACAGTTTTAGGGATTTTGGCGCCGGTCCTGCCCCCAGTTCCTCTGCGTTGCTTTCCGACGCCGAGGGAGTTTTTTCTATATTTAACGACGAATGAGAAACCATGTAGCAACTTGCTACATAATCCTCGGGTTCTTCTGACGATTCATGTCCCTTATCATCGTCACCATCTCCGTTCTCAAGGATATGGTTGAGAAACTCTTCGAGGGTGACTGGGGTCCGTGCTTTCTGGTTGTACTCTTTCAACGCATCGATATACCTTTGCAGGTCCATGCGCTTGTCGTCATACTCGGCAGGCTGCACAGGCTTCTTGGTCTTTTTCTTTTTCTTCGAAGACTTCGAAGGCTTGGCTTGGTGGTCTTGCCCATCATTACCAGTTTTCGGTGTTGGGCGCGGTTTAAGCATCCCCTCAATGGTCTCAGGCTCCAGCGGGCCCATTTGATCGCCGGACATACTTGAAGATCTTTCAGCATTCTTTTAGTTTTAGCTGAAAGAACCACTTCCCAAGGAGCTTCTTCCACAAACGAGCATGATGCCACCGGCGTGTCTACCTTTTTAGGAGTGTGCCTCTATGGCCGGTTCACCCTCCAGTTTTCGGACAGTGCAAACTTCCTTTATTGGTACTGGTCCTCGACCCGGTTTTTGAAGACGTAGCAATCCTCAATTGGGTGGCTCACTATTCTGTGATAGGACTAGTAGTTGGGATTGTTGACGTCACCGGGCTGCAGTGGACGTCTCGGATCCGGCAGTGTGATGAGTTTGTTGTGCACTGTCAGTTCGAACAGTCTCCTCGCTTTATCACGGGGAAACGAGTAAGCACGTCCTAGCTTCTCTTCGAAGAATTGGCGCGGGCGCGTGTTGCTTTGGCGAGCAACCGGTTTCAGGTCAGTCGGTTGTTGTTGAGTGTTGGCAACGAAGGCCGCTTTCCCTTTACTTTTGCATTCGGAGGGTCCATTTTTGAAGAGGAAGGTCCGTGGCCCATCTGGTCTATATGGGCTAACTTTTCGATCAGAGCCTGGACGGAGGTCGGCTTAAAGAACATCATGAACTGGGACACAGTCGCCTGAGGATCGAGAGTCCCTATGAACATTCCCACGGCAGGAGCCACTTCGATGCGTTGTTCGCATTTCGACCATAGGTTTCGCCACCGAATTGCGTATTGAACCCAGATCTTTCCTGGCTTCACCCTTGCATTGATTAATGCCGTGATTGGGGTGCGTTCGCTTGCGCTTGCAAACCGCTGTATGAATAATAGATCCATTTCTGTGAATGTTTTGACGAGGTCATTTGGGAGCTCCGAATACCATTCAAATGCCGTCTCCGACAAGCTGCCAACGAACTGGCAGAGCAGCAATTTGTCATCGCCTCCAGTATTGCCGCATAAAGCTCTGGACTGAGCAACGTGCTGATGCGGGTTGCGTATCCCTATGTACACATGGAACTTTGGGTTGGTATATCCCGGCGGGTATTTGATTTGGTCATACCAGCCAGGGTACGATCGCCCAGTTCTGACGACATGGACAGCCGCTTCACTTGCCTAATAAGTTCATATTTGCTGAGCTATGTAATCATCAAGGGCAGCTTTGAAGATCGTTTCCTCCCTGGCTGTCGATAAGGCTGAAGGGGGTTTGATGTTTCCTCTCTGTCGTCCTCGATAATTATCGGCGGGTCTTCAGCTGGAGGTTCTGGCTCGATCATCATTCCAACCATGTCATGAAACAAAAGCGCCATCTGCTTTATATTAGCAGCTTGTTCCACGGCATCCTTATCTTTTCTTTCTAGCACCCTTTGCGGGAACTCTGTATTGGTCTCCTGCTCCTGGCGCTGTTCACTTGCTGCTTCCGGGCTTTCTTTTTGCCCGGCGAGTGCTGCCATTTTTGTCAGCATCTCCTGGAGCTTTTGTTGCTTCTCCTGAGCTTTTGTCAACGACCGAGTTTGTGGCCGATGACCCATGGAAGCATAGCTTTCCTCTTTCCGGAAGCTATGTAAACCGTGTGCACGATCATTCCCCCAGACTTAGGGCATTTGAATCCATCACCTTTGTAACTTGCCGCCAGTGGTGGTATTTTCTCCAGCCTCGTCCTTTTGTGGGAGGTTGAAGTTGTAGGAGCCGTTGTAGCAGGCTCCTGTGTGAAAGAAGTCCCTCGCTGTATGGTGGAGGGATGACTTTCCTCTTGTCGAACCTTCATTTTCTCCGGTTGACGATAGTGGTCTTTGTTGATCACAGAGTTCTGGACTTTCCGCCAGACCCTGTGGATTTAGAAGGACAGCCGCTGAAGGGGGCTACTCCGTTTTGCCTGCGTCATATTTTCAGCAGGAAGTGGAGATTTCTTCAGCATCACGGTTGGAGAGTTCTTGCACACCCTCTTAAGCAGATCAAAGTTGTTCCCGGTTGGAACATCAGCGTCAACTTCCACCATTGGAGCTGGTGGGGTGAGTCCAGAAAGGGATTTGCCCTCGGCTTTTCTTACTCGGCGCTAGTGGCGACGTCGAGCATGTCTTGTAGATGAGACTACCTCAGTTATGGAAGCGGCTCCGTCATGCCCCCGGATTTGATGAGGGGTTGTTGCCGGTGCCAGCCTATTTTAGACCGATGTCCATTGAGAGAGAACGACCAATCTTTCGAAGGCCGATTTTCTGGTAAGGGAAGCACCTTTAATGAATTCACCCGCAACAGGAGTTGTCAGGACTATCCATTTTAGGATAGCTCTTTCAGGTATCACGAGTGCCTTTGCGGGCCCACTTGAGCTTCGTCTCAGCCTGTTGAAGACTGAAGTGGCAGACTTGGACGAGCCGTTGAGAGAGGCCATGGTGGTTGCAAGTCAATCGAAGGCCGACTTCTTTGGAGCTTCCTATGGTGGCACTGGGACGCTGAAACTCGCTGGCAGGAGCATGGTCCCGAAGAACAATCCAGTGGTGGCTTGAATCATCTGCCCCACCGGCATTGAAAAGATGGATGCCGCATTGGGCTCGTATGTTACTCCTCCATTCGAGGCGGAGTGGGAGTTGCTATTGCAGTTTGTGCAGCTGGAAGCCATTGACCTTTTTCCTTCTTCTACTGCACAGGAGCAAGACACCAAATCTTAGTACCTCGAATCAAAGGGCAACCATGTCAAACCGCGATTTTTGTTTGCGAAACACGACACATGAAGTGTGGAGTGGAAAGAGGAAAAGGTCCTACCGGGCGTGCTAGAATCCGTTCACCGCCGAAAAGGAGTGACCGGGATATTAAGACGTCTGGCCTGAATTTTGGGGGCAGATACTATTTGGATTTATCCGTCCACCTCTCCGAAGATGCCAAGTTAATTTATGGCACCGTATATCGGAGGTTTGAACGGATGCGGCCGTTGTAGCAGACTTCATCAGATTCCCCCTCGTTTATGAGAGGGTTTTTTTTATTGTAGGGACGCTCTTCCCTGCAGGCACAAGCCCCTGCAGTTAATTACGTTACCGCATCACGATAACCACTTTCTCCTACTCTGGAAGTTCACTTCGTGTCGTGTGTGTTTGTTTTATTTTTGGTTGCCTATGGATTGTATACAGAGACTAATTTGTGTCGTCTCCCGTAGGGCGTGGATTAGTCTAAATCCTTATATCTTAGATATGGGGTTTTTATTTAAGGACCGTTAATCTATTTTAGGATTAAGATCGACTTAAACATATGTGAGCATTTTGGGGCTCGGTTAGTTTTTTGTTAAGGATCCGTTAGTCCAATTTGAGACTAAGATCTACTTAACAGGGTGTTAAGATCATTTTTGTTTCAGATCCAACAAGAGAACATCTAAGCTCTGTTGTTTTAGTTTAAGGATGTTTCGGTCTCTTATCGCCATTTTGAAGGCGAAGTTGTAGTTTGAAGACATTTCCGTCTGTTGATCACCATTTTTGAGGTGAGGTTTTAATTTAAGGAGATTATGGTCCGTTGTCACCATATTGGAGGCAACGTTTAGTTTAAGGAAATTTCGGTCCATTTTAATTTAAGGACGTTTCGGTCCGTTGATCATCTTGCGCACACGTGTATTTGTTACGTGACAGGATGAGCAACGATGATATGGGATGCATCCAGTTTGGGATGTGGTTTGATCTGGGATGTGCACGTCGGTTTGGGAAGTACACCAAAAAACAGTTGGTTGTCGGGACCCGCCACCTCTCTGAAGACGTTAAGGAATTACAACGACATGTATCAGAGGTGTAAAGAGATGTACCCTTGAACCAATTCCCGTATTTGAGGGAAAAGATCATGGTGAATCATCTAAGAATTATTAGTCATTTTTGGAGACTAAGATTAACTTAAGAGATGTGGGATGAATATCATTTTGAACATCATCAGTTGAAAGATCATTAGTCATGTTTGGGACTAAGATTAATTTGGGGAATGATGAGCGCAGAGGGGCTCAGTTGATTGGAAGAACTTAGTCAATTTGGGCAAGATCTGGGTCTCTATAATTACCCAACAGAGTTAAGTGTTGAGGCATACAATGTTTATGTGCATTTCATGTGAGGCACCTGATTAGTGTTAAACACTAGAGTTCTGTGGCGCTCACGTGACACACGTGATGCGTCAGATTAGAGTTAAACACTAGAGTTATGTGGCGCTCACGTGACACACTTGAAGCACCGAATTAGTGTTAAACACTAAAGTTCTGTGGCGCTCACGTGACACACGTGAGGCACCGGATTATAGACACTGCCCGCTTATTTCCCCGCTTTTTATATAAGTGTTGAGCACTTGGTTCTTGTGGCGCTCACGTGTGAAACACGTGAGGCGCCCCAAAGTTGGGTTCTGCCTTTTGGGTTTTTATCCCCTCTTTTTTTATATAAGTGCTAAGCACTTGATTGGAGATCGCGTGCAAAACACGTGACTGCCCTAGGAGGCACTTCTTGTTCTTCTTTTAAGCGCTTGCATGGGAAACACGTGCGGTCCTCGTTATTGTGTTTAAACACTAATGAATCATCAGTCTTTCCTTCTTTCTGTATGTTTGGAGATTTTGATCTCCTGTTCATGACCCTAGGGTTTGAAGGATCTCATGTTTCTTCGTTTGTAAGAATTAAATTCTTTTATAGGGTTAAACCCTAGTTTTCATGTGTTTTGTAAGAATCAAATTCTTTGAACTTAATTTTTTTCCCTAAGTTTTGAATCTGCATGACGGAATCTCCCCAATGAGAATTAAATTCTCAATTTGTGGGGAGATCTGCTTTTGCATATCTCAACCAGAAGAAGAACTAAGTTCTTGCATGAAGGGTAAAACTCTTAGAGAGACAAAAGAGAGACAAGATACTCTCTGAGTTTTGTTTTCTTTTTACCTAGGTTTTTAATGACACAAATCTTCCTTTGTAAGAATTAAATTCTCTGTTTCTTTTGAAACTTTTCTTTCTTCTTCTCTTAAGCTTCTCTCTTTTTCCTAAGCTTCTGAGGGAATTCGTTTGTTTAATTTTGAGAAAATCTCTCATTGAGTGATCCTAATTGATTTAATTGGTTCCAGAATTGACTTGGGAAATTTTGCCCACCATTGGATCTTTGATCCAAGGTTTTCTATTTTACAGAACATATTTTTCTTGTTTTTAACAAGATTAGGTAAATATTTCCCCATATGCAGAATCTTATTCTGTAAAATAGTAATTTTTTTAACCATCATTGGATTTTTAATCCAAGGGTGCTCGGCTTAACAGAGCACAATCTCTCTTTGTTTAAAAAGATATGGAAAATATTTTCCATCTCATGGGATTTTTGATCCGCCAACTTTCTGTTTAACAGAAAATATCACTCCTTACTTAAAAAGATCAATAGAATTTAATTCTATGCTTAATCATCATTGGATATTTGATCCAACGGTTCCTTATTGAGTAGAATTTAATTCTACGTAGGGAGGTGCTCTCACGTGTTCAACACGTGAGACTTATTTATTTTGTCATCTATTTGATTACGGCGTCTATATACTTTGCATATAGGCGCTCACGTGTTTAACACGTGAGGATTATTAGCCTATAATTTGTTTGCATTGCAATGCCTATATGCGTTGCATATAGGCACTCACGTGTTAGACACGTGAGGCTTTATTAGCCTAGTAGTTGTTTTAATTGCAGTGCCTATATGTGTTGTATATAAGCATTCACGTGTTAAACACGTGAGACTGTTTTAGTTTAACTGTTGCTTTAACTGCAGTACCTATATGCATTGCATATAGGTGCTCACGTGTTTAACACGTGAGGCTTTGAATAGTGGGGAACTTTCATTTACCCCTTTTTTATAAGGGAACAGACATTTTTGCCGAAGAACTTACATTCCTAGAAGACATGGAAGTTATGATGAATCAACTCCCACCCAAAAAAGTTGAACCGCCACTCCTTCTTATCAAGAACGAGAATGCGAGTAATGCACCATCACTATTTCGTCTCTACCAATTGAGACGTAAACTCGATCGATTACGCCTCCTATCTTCCCATTTCTTCACATCTATGATTTTCCACCAACCATGGTGTTACATCGATAAAATATTTGAATGGTTGGTGTTGACTTTTGGTCTTTATAAAGCTTTGTATAGACCAATAACCTTACCCCCGCCCCACTTTATAATTTTAAATGCTTAAAACTGTTTTACTCAAGTTTGGGGGGAGAAAATATTTTGTCTTTTGAAAGAAAAAGAAAATTTTATAAATTGTGAGCCAAAATAAGTTTGGGAGAGGATTTTACTTTCATTAATTCTTGTCCCCGTTACTAACTTTTCCTCCCAAATCTACAGATTTTAAGCTTAACAGATGACACCAGTGAGGTGTAACGATTCTGTTTTTAATGTATTTGTTTAAAGTTAAAGTACTAAATCGAGTATTTGCAATCCTGAGTATGCTATAAGTATTTAATTTGTTTAAGAACAGTAAGAAATAGCTTGTAGCTCATTGGTAAAGTTTTGCATTACTGTGACATAGCCCCTATGTTCGAATCCCATCAGCCACATATTATTTTTAATGATTTTTCTTTTAAACTTTTTGGAAGCCCAAAAATTTACACGTGCAATATACGTAAAAATGAAAATTCAGATTAAATAAACATGTGTACATGGGTATTTAGACAGATTAGGACACGTGGTATCGATCCAGACCCCAACACCTCCAAGATGGCCGGCGAAGATCTCCTCTGGGCTGTCGCCGCCGGTTGAAACCGTAGGAAATGCTCCAAAATTTTTACCCTAACACCCCCTGGCCTCTCTCCACTACTCCTCCTCTGTTTGAATTTCCTGCAAATTAACAGAAGATTAAAATCACCATTAAACCAATATTTTAATGCATTTTAATTCTCATTTTTAATTTCCAAAACCCTAATTCTATCCTATAAATACCATCCCATACCTTAGCTCTCTCCATTCTGTCAAAACTCTTAAATTTTTCCAAGTTAAATTAGTTGTACAAGTGGAGTTAGCTCAAGGTCATCTTCCGGCGACGACTGGGGACAAATCCGGCGACACCGCGACTCCACGAAGCTCTCAAACTCTTCCTCTACCTCCCTTCTCTTATCTAATCCAGTAAGTCCCCTCTCCTCTCCTCTCTTCCCTATTACAAGAATTCTCTTCTCAAAACTCATCGGAAGCGGAGTTATTCCGACTTCCGATTCTAATTTTGTTCAAAACACAACTTTTTTTAATAACCAAACATCTTTATTATTATATCTTGTTTAGTA
This sequence comes from Agapanthus africanus, assembly GCA_030015575.1. Taxonomy (NCBI): domain Eukaryota; kingdom Viridiplantae; phylum Streptophyta; class Magnoliopsida; order Asparagales; family Amaryllidaceae; genus Agapanthus; species Agapanthus africanus. The sequence continues at coordinate 104,700,200 of CM057338.1, read as the reverse complement.
ATCTTTAAAAAAATATTTAGAACAAGTTTCAATTCAAAATACAATGTTATACAACTTTTATTTCAATTTTATGGTTAAATACCACAAAGTTTATTTACGGCATCATTTCATCATATTTGCTCATGTTACCTTTAGAAAACTCATGAGATAATGACCTATCTCGTCATAACACTCATCATGACATAGCACGATGGCTTTTGGAACAATATTTTATAGGATAAATACAATTTTACAATAAAATACCTTAAACTAATAAAACCGTATTCTTTAAGATTGTTTTAATTAAATTCCTTGCAATTAAGCCTTTACAACCCATTTTGGGGAACTCAATTTTGATGGTGCGGGTTATTGCACATCCTTAAGACTAGTAGAACGAGATGCAGACCTCTTCACGGAGCATCTGATCTCGATAGAATTTTTAATACAATTTTTAAGGATAATGTGATTTTCTATTTAATAAATAAATTCTATTTTTAATAATTATATATATATTATCAAAATATCTATTTTATATATATATATATAATAAATTCCATGTTTTCTAAACAAAGGAATCACAAATTTCATCAATATACCATCACAAATCCATACAATTCCAATTTAAACTAAAATACTATATACTATTCAATCTAGGTTTATAATCATTAGAATACTTCACTTTTAAAAAATTACATCCATGAAAACCCTAAATACGATAAATAAATACTTGAGGTTTATTTTGAAAGTTTATCAAAACTATTTTTCATAAACCCCCAAGTTTATTAATTTATAATAAGGACCCTAGTAAATATAGGTTTAAGTGGGACCAATTCTCTTGAGCCTCAGGGAGCCGGAGAAAGTGAGTGCTTGCCTATTTAAGATAGAAAACTAAAACAGGATTATCAATGATAATTGGCTTAGAAAAAGTCGCAAATCCTGCCGTCCATATGTAGTAGTTATCGATAACTCCAAAACCTAATTCAGGAATCAAATTCTGTTTAAGTGTCTGACTCAGACAAAGTCTCGGTCTAATCTGAATACAATTCCAATCTACATACACTTTAAATATAACTCCAATACATCATGAATCCATATATACTTAATACTATCAAATATCAACATGACTTGAACTAGCCGAACCATGGATGTACATTGACTTGATTACATGACTATCCGTTTACATCTTTATCCGTTTACATGTGCAATTGATACCATGGTTTCGGCAAGTCTTATAGCTATAAACAATACAATAAACATTACAAGGGTTTTTAAGGGGTAGATTGGTACGGAATGTTTTAAAAGTGGATCGATGATGGTCACTTTAATACACATAACCTGAATATCCGTTGTTGTCGTCCCGTAGCTTAACGGTTCCTTGTGCTCCATATACCTTAGTCTATGGAATAGTTAGACTCCTCTAGTATACATTGGAATATTCTATACCAAGATACAAATAACAACGTTAACATAACAATCATACATTATACCAAATATATTATCTTTACCTGTTCAGTCTATTTATATCTCTCTTTCGGATTTACCGAGCGATTGTTCGCTGATGACATTCCTTTTCTATTCTTTCTTTGGAATGTTGTCAAGAGGACCCGACTCTCTGGAGTTCGAGCCCAGCTCAGAAGACTTGGAGATGTTCATCGAGGACCCGGATCTCTAGTCACTTGTATATACTTTTACTTTCAGTTCATGCCATTGTTTAGGCATTGCTTTCCACATTGTATTTACTTTTCAGTTGTATTGTAAAGAATGTTTAATAAATAAAAAGTTATCGTTCATTTACATCTCATGTCTTTCTTGTGTACATTTATATTATATTGCTTATTTACGCTTAACGTGTTTATTTCTGAGTAAATACGTCGCGGGCCTAGTCACATCTCCTGACCGTACACCGGGAAGCGGGGCGTGATAGGTTTTGTTGGCGGCCTATGCAGGTCAGTTCTGCATTGAAACCTATGCAATATAACACAAGAATTATAAGACTCAGCAACTAAACATTCTTTATATTTCATATTTCTTGAATCTATCCTAACCCTATTTTTCTTTCAAGGTTATGGATTCTCCAAACAATACTAGCACCAACGTGCACGGCAACACCACCTCCTCTTCCACTTACTCCTACCGTTATAACTCCGATCAACGAGCAGACGGTACTGCTCGAGGCAATAAAGAGCCTCTTAGAGGGACAGCAGCATAAAACTGCTATCCTAATGAACCACCCATAAGCTGAGGCACCTGGAGTGAAACAATTCCGGGTACTGCATCCTAAGCAATTTTCTGGGAAAGAGAGCCTTCTGGAAGCTGAAGAATGGGCTCAATCTATTGAGAACAATCTGGCAGCAGCACAAGTACCAGACATTACTTAGGTAAAAGTTGCGAAGCTGCAACACGTGGATAACGCCCAAGTATGGTGGAAGGCGGAAGAAAGTTGTCTTACTCAGCCGATCGAATGGAAGACTTTTCGCGACATGTTCGACGCGAAATATTTTTTCGAGACTGCCCGATTTGACATGGAGCAGCAATTCATCCACCTACAATAAGACTCTATGTGGAGCAAATCCGTGGATGAGTATGATACTGAGTTCACTATTTTAAGCAGGTAAAATATGTCTCAAATATTTGAATTTTCTGATATCACATACTACACAGCTAACACAAGACCGTAATAGGTTCGCGGCACATCTCATACCGACTACTGCTGAGATCAGGGCCAGAAGATTTCAGAAGGGGTTGGACCAGGAGATCCAAGCTGCATTAGCTACAGGGGATTTCCAAACCCACGACTTAGCTTTGAAGGCTGCCCGAAGATATGAGGCAGTGGTGAAGAAGAAAGGTGTCACGCCCCGCTCCCCAAAATACGGAATACGAGGGGCAGACAAGGCCAGCCATGCTCCTACGGTCAAGGAAATGTCCTGCCGTAGTCACACTTCGGCTTCTAGTTTTTTTTCGTGGTAAACAGTAAGTGATGCACAGGTAATGAGAAAATGCAGCAACTGGAAGAAACGATGTAAAGACTGACATGAAGCGGAACAAACGAATGTAACTCGGAATGGCAAGTCAAGAAGTCCGTGATGCACGTCTAATTCTGGTCCAGGCTAAATCTTCTCCTCACACTGAGCATGCATACTCAGGTCGTCAGAGCGACACAATAGCAATATAATATATATAAAATCAAGTGACAGTTCTAACAGTGGTAATAGATTTGAATAACAGTAAATCAATGACAGCATGATTATGAATGTGCAGTAATCAATGACAGCATGAATATGAATGTACAGTAATCAATGCAGCGGAGCAGTAAGGCAGTAGAACGATATGTCACGTATGTCAACACAGTATATAAGGTATATAAATGCCAGTATCCCTATCAGTCTCTAAGTCTCACTGTACAGGTCACTAAGCCTATCGTCAGTCCAAGTATGAGAATCAACCACTCGCGAGTGTCCTCCACCCAAGGGTAGAACCCAAGGGCAAGGGACCACGGGCCCAGCATGTAACATGTATATCACGGTGTATATCACATACCCTGTAAATCTCCATATATCTCCCTAAATATATAAGCCGGCATGGGACTCCCGAGATTCTGTTGAACTCACACTTAAACTACCCCACACCCCGTGGTCTACATCAAACGCTAACCATAACCTTAAATACTAATCGATCCGTGACAAGTCTGCGCGAGAACTGGAGGCAGGACCTCCATCAAGCACGTCCCGACAATATCTAAGATAAATGGCAGTGTCGGAAGTCTTATCTGTGACACCCGTGCAAGCGCTTCCATAAGTGTCCCATACCACTTATAGTCACACGTACACGTATCCCACAGACGTCGACAATGCAATAGAATAATAGGGTCACTGATTGTGTACAAGTACGTATCACTTTCACTTAATCACGAATACACGAACACTGATGTACTTGCCACAATCATCACTAAAATCTAACACTGGGTAAAATGCACGATATCACTAGGTTATCACTACAATGATATGGGTATGATATGATGCGTGAACAGTATATAAGCACGATTAAGGTGTCACAAAAACAGTATTCTATCACTTGCACGATTTATCATGAAACGTACATATATAATTTAGTTAAACGATAAACAGGTAGTAATTATTGTGTTCGGTGTTCCATCCATCAAATTTAGTTTCAAGCCAATCGGGCTCCAGGATCAATAGTTATAACCATTTCATTTTAAGCGCTCGCGGCTGGAAATCCGGTTTCAGAATCAGAAATCCGTTTTGCAACGCATTTTGATCCCAGTTAGGATCAGATTTTAGCGACGCTACAGTTGGATGAAATCTAGGTTTTCTAGTAAGGTTTTCAACGCAATAGACGGATCTTCAATCGCATCTGTACGTCAGGAGATGTACTCTATTCAATGCCAATATGTCTGTTCTGATTCTGCTGGGACTGTTATGCGTCCCGATCTATTAAATTACAGATTAAATATCAAACGGTAACGAAACAGAATGAAACCAATTGTGTTATCTAGCTAACAGGTTCACCTACAGTAAACAGTGAAGTTCTGCAACCTAAGGGTCATGGAGATCCTGTGGCACCCAATACGGAACAGCAAGCAACAATTAGAGTCGCTCTGGACTGCAGTCCAGAGTCGCACTCCAATCCAAATATCATCACAGTTTAAGTACAGGAATACCAGGAAACCAGTATAGGGTTAAAGTTCGTCGAGTCAGCTTCGATTTGAGCCCTCGAACGTACCATTCTATTATGTAAATGATTTATGGTGAATTTAACGGTTTTCAGGTACAATAGAATTACAGTTTTACGATTAGACTTGGGGGTAGTTGTTTTAATCGTTAACGGTCATATTTTCCAGCGAATCTTGCACACGGTGTTCATCACAACAAGGGCCCAAGTAATTAATCCAGTTCCGTCAATTTAGAAAAATATTTTCTTTGGGAACACGCGTCGAGCAGGTTATGGCACATAATTAGTTTAAACTGTAACTTAGAATCTAGGTACTTAGCGATTGTAACTTAGGTAAAATAGCATGTAAGCAAGTAATGAACTTGCCTGGGAAAGCCTCGGGTCGCACGGTAACAGCGGCGTCACGAACGCGTGATGTACGCCGTGAAACGGATTTGCGCGAGCCTGGATCGAGACGCGGATTTTGCGTCGGAGTTGTCCGGAGTCGTTGCACGGTCACTGGACGTTGAGGGGTGCTTGATGATCCTCTGCGAGTGTGCTGTGGTCGAGACGGTCGCTCCGGCAATGGCCGCAGTGAGTGTTTGTAAAGAAAATATGTTTTGTATGGTTTTTGAGAGAGAGTTAGAGAGAGAGGGTGAACAGAGGGGATTGAGAGTGTTAGAGAGAGAGAGAGAGTAGGCAGAGAGGGAGAGGGTGTAGACAGAGAGGGAGCTGAGTGTAGACAGAGAGAGAGGGTGTAAGCAGAGAGAGAGAGAGAGAGGGTGTAGAAAGAGAGAGAGAGAGAGCTGGGTGATGACGAGAACGGCGACGATGATGATGAAGATAATGATGACGCGGGAGAGGTCGACGACGAGACGAGGAGCTCGCCGGCGTCGGGGCAGGGAACTCGGTGTGCAGGTGAGTAGGTGCAGGGGAGTGGGTGCAGGGGACTCGAGTTGATGGGGGTAGAGTCGTGAAGGGAGAAGGAGGGTGAATGATTTGGTGGTCGGTGGCGACGGGGAGAGCGGGGGAAACTTGGGGTGGCGATGGTGGTCGGCAAGACGCTGGGTTCCGGGACGGTGGGCGAGAGAAAAAGGAAGGAGGAGAACGAGTGAGGAGGTGATGGGGTGACGAGGTTAGAGAGGGGAGTACGAGGGGTCGCGCGTCGCGGAGTAACGGCACGAGCGTGAGCGTCGGTAGAGGCGAGAAGCGCGGCGGAGGAAATGGATCGCGCGCGTGAATGGAGGAAAGAGCCGTTGGAGGGATGATGAATAGAGACGGGTCGGGTCGAGGTTGAAGCGGGCGCGGGTTGGAGAGGGGACGCGGGCTGCATGGAGTGGGCCGGGCCAAAGAATTAAATAAAAGAATTAAAGAAGAAAAGAGCTGGGCCGGAGCTGGGCTTAGGTAAAATAGAAAGGAAAATTCTTGGGGAAAAGGAGTGTGGGCTCGGGATTTGAATGAAAAATCAGAAAATGAATGAGGGAGAGGATGGGGCCGGGCTTAGGAGATTAGTTGAAGAGAAAGGAAATTTTAAATAGAGAATTTTAATGGAGTGGGCTGGCTCGGTGGGCTGGGGGTTAAATTAGGAATTTAATTTAGAAAGAGTGTGGGCTGTTTGGTGAACGGGCCAGAAAAGAAATTGAATTTAATTTTATAGGGACATTGGGCTGAGGGAAGATTTAATAGTAAGGGAAAAATGGTGTTGGGTTTTAGGGTTTAGCTTTCAAATATAAGAATTAGAGGAGTTGGGCTGGGTTTAATCTTAATGAATGAAAGAAATAATAATGGAGAGGGCCCGGGCTTAATAATGGAAAAATAGGCTGAAGAAATATATGTTTGGGTTTTATTGGTAAAAGAAAAATAGGGTTTTGAAGAATTAAATTTCTAAATAAAATAAATGAAATTATAATTAAAATAAATAGAGTTCTAAAGTACAAAATACAAAGTTGGTATAAAAAGAGGTTGGGTATTACATCATACCACCCTTACAAAAATTTCGTCCTCGAAATTTAAAATAAAGGATAGGTTATATAAACTTAAGCGAAAGCTATTAGATTGCACACTAACGCAAAAGATTCATTAGCAGTACGTGGACGAAGAAATTTTAAAATATATATATAAGTAAGAACAACATACGGAAAGGTAGGTCTAAATAGGTATAGGGCAAAAATAACTATAAGGGCAACTACGTATATACGAGAATGTAGGTATCAAAAACGAACAATAATAATCAAAGTGTGTTCGATAAAAGTCGAAACCCACGTATATGCACATCTAAGTCTATCAAAAGCAAACAGAAAAATAGTATAAGGCTCAACTATTTATAATAGTAATAATAGGCACAATTCTTGAAAATAAAGTGACGACACTGAAGTAGTGAAAAAATTGTCGGTGGGTTAAAACATTGTAGAATAGTGTATTGTTCAAATAATGTAGAAAACTCATATAGTGAAAATAAGAGACATAGAGCGAAAATATGCGCGATGTAAGGCTGGGCTACTGAAAAATGAAGATAATAGTAGTGCGCGTACAATACATAAAACTAATTAGTCAATAACACGCACTCTTCGATAAATTCAAAATACTGGAAACCAAATTTCGAATAATAGAGTCCCTATATATATTCAGGGTAATAGGAAGAACACACATGGATATAGGGCTAGATAGGGTAATGATTATAAGGAAGTGTGGCTCAATCAGAAGGTTGAAGTGTGTCGGCTTTAGGCTGAAGATCAAGGAGACTAGGATCGGGTCAGCACAGAAAGTAATGGTGAGCAACGAAAGGACTACAAGGCAAAAATATGGGGAAGACTAACGATCGGTAAATCCTATGAGTCAAGAATTTGAAAAGTTAATGAACTCGGTAATTCATAAGGAAGGTACTCCTCCCAGAAGGATCTCAAACAGGGTACAGACGAAGGATGAATGGTGGCTCATTCCAAGGATCAGGGTGCGGTACTTTCTAGTCGAATCGAGGGTGAAAACTATACAATGAGTAGGGGTGGACAGTCAGGAATCTCCGCAAAAGATAAATGGATATGGGCAATAAACAAGTATTAAGCGAACCAATAATCAAAAGTTTTACGAATTCAGAAGATTTATTTCATCCAAGAAAATTTGAAACAAGGCATTCCCAAAGGTGAAAAGTGGCCCTAAACTATACACATTTTATTTGGCCAGAAAGACAACATCAAAGGAAATCCCGTCGATCGCGGTTGTGGAGATTCAGTAGGTTGCGGTAGGCTCGCGCACTCAGGTAGGGGCGTCCATTTCCATATCGTCTCGCAGGCATCGCCACTGGAAGTTCTTCCACAGCAGGGTCTTGATCTTCTGGTTCTTCTTCCTCGGATGGAGCTTCTTCATCGAGGTCCGATTCCATGCGATTCTCTTCTTCTGAATTTTCTTCCACGGGGTTTTCCTCCGCTGGATTTTCTTCTGTTGGGTCTTCCTCGGGATCTTCCTCTATCGGGTTCTCTTCAGGATCTACTTCTTCTTCGTCGGAATCAGCTATCATGCCAAACTCTGGGGCGGCTGCTCCTTCGCCCTCTGGATCGTGGTTTCCGAAATTGACTTGGGGACCGTTGATCTCATCATTAGAACTCATCAGCGTGCGGTCTAAGAAAACACAAGATTGTGCATCCTCGTCTAGATGCGGCGCTACTCCAGGGTGGGCCATGGTCTGAAAAGAAAAGTCATGATCAGACAGTGGAATACATCAAGGAAAAAGCTCAGGGTACGAAGTATAGGAAAATATGCGGTTGCAGGAACTAAAAGATCAGAATTAAAATACTGTGATAATGAATAGAATTTGATATAGAGAGAAAGCATGAGAATGATACATATATTATGATTCAAATTTTATTGCATTTAATCAAAAGTTTAGTGGATACAAGATTTCAAACTGAAAGAAATATTCATAAGAAGATGACAACATTATTACTGAGAGTAGAAAACATAAAATTCTTCTTTGATTGCTAGTCCGCTGCAATCTCGTCACGCGAGTTGGATCCTGCGTTGGGTCTGCCTTATCCTCGAAGCGCGAACTACGCGATAATCGTCACTCGGCAGAAGTGGGGAGTGTGGACGAATCTCCTCCCTGTAGTTCCTTCCTTTCTGGGCAACCATTGATGAGATGTTTGTTGGATCCGCATATTAGACATTTCCCTTGGGTGCGGCGACAATCCTTCTGAAGATGTCCTGGCCTCCTACAGTATCCACAGCATGGGGTCTTCTGCTGCTTCTGTCGCTGGGGAACAAATTGACGCTTCATCTTCTTCTCCTTTCCTCGTCTAACGGGGATCCCTTTGTGATTGGAGACAGCCGCTGATGCCGGATTCACCTGTCTTCTCAGTCCTTCAGCCAACAAGTCATTTGTTCGCTCCTGGGCTTTCTTTAGACCTTGCAGCACACTAAGGATCTCAACAGTCTGATTCTGGGGAGTGGAGATAGAGGAAGAGTCGTTGAAAGACATGATCCTGAAACAATGATTTTGAGGATGATATAAGTCACAAGATATACGAATCAAAATATAATATGGGTAGGACAAGGATTCAAAATATCAGAGGTGATGAATTTATTACAAGTAGGGAATCAACTGTATGACTTTAAGTCACTTGAATAGGGTAAGGTAGTGCAATTGCAAAACACGTAACCTTGTCAAGTCACCCGAAACCATAGCGAATGGATAGCTGAACACACGATGTGAATATGGATCAAGAATGACAGTTTACAACCTAGACCGAAGAATGTCTTAGATTGCCAAACTATGCACGGAAAACTGCAATCCCAATCGATGCAAAACCTGGGCTCTGATACCAACTAAACCATGTCATGCCCCGCTCCCCAAAATACGGAATACGAGGGGCAGACAAGGCCAGCCATGCTCCTACGGTCAAGGAAATGTCCTGCCGTAGTCACACTTCGGCTTCTAGTTTTTTTTCGTGGTAAACAGTAAGTGATGCACAGGTAATGAGAAAATGCAGTAACTGGAAGAAACGATGTAAAGACTGACCTGAAGCGGAACAAACGAATGTAACTCGGAATGGCAAGTCAAGAAGTCCGTGATGCACGTCTAATTCTGGTCCAGGCTAAATCTTCTCCTCACACTGAGCATGCATACTCAGGTCGTCAGAGCGACACAATAGCAATATAATATATATAAAATCAAGTGACAGTTCTAACAGTGGTAATAGATTTGAATAACAGTAAATCAATGACAGCATGATTATGAATGTGCAGTAATCAATGACAGCATGAATATGAATGTACAGTAATCAATGCAGCGGAGCAGTAAGGCAGTAGAACGATATGTCACGTATGTCAACACAGTATATAAGGTATATAAATGCCAGTATCCCTATCAGTCTCTAAGTCTCACTGTACAGGTCACTAAGCCTATCGTCAGTCCAAGTATGAGAATCAACCACTCGCGAGTGTCCTCCACCCAAGGGTAGAACCCAAGGGTAAGGGACCACGGGCCCAGCATGTAACATGTATATCACGGTGTATATCGCATACCCTGTAAATCTCCATATATCTCCCTAAATATATAAGCCGGCATGGGACTCCCGAGATTCTGTTGAACTCACACTTAAACTACCCCACACCCCGTGGTCTACATCAAACGCTAACCATAACCTTAAATACCAATCGATCCGTGACAAGTCTGCGCGAGAACTGGAGGCAGGACCTCCATCAAGCACGTCCCGACTAATATCTAAGATAAATGGCAGTGTCGGATGTCTTATCTGTGACACCCGTGCAAGCGCTTCCATAAGTGTCCCATACCACTTATAGTCACACGTACACGTATCCCACAGACGTCGACAATGCAATAGAATAATAGGATCACTGATTGTGTACAAGTACGTATCACTTTCACTTAATCACGAATACACGAACACTGACGTACTTGCCACAATCATCACTAAAATCTAACACTGGGTAAAATGCACGATATCACTAGGTTATCACTACAATGATATGGGTATGATATGATGCGTGAACAGTATATAAGCACGATTAAGGTGTCACAAAAACAGTATTCTATCACTTGCACGATTTATCATGAAACGTACATATATAATTTAGCGAAACGATAAACAGGTAGTAATTAGTGTGTTCAGTGGTCCATCCATCAAATTTAGTTTCAAGCCAATCGGGCTCCAGGATCAATAGTTATAACCATTTCATTTTAAGCGCTCGCGGCTGGAAATCCGGTTTCAGAATCAGAAATCCGTTTCGCAACGCATTTTGATCCAAGTTGGGATCAGATTTTAGCGACGCTACAGTTGGATGAAATCTAGGCTTTCCAGTAAGGTTTTCAACGCAAAAGACGGATCTTCAATCGCGTCTGTACGTCAGGAGATGTACTCTATTCAATGCCAATATGTCTGTTCTGATTCTGCTGGGACTGTTATGCGTCCCGATCTATTAAATTACAGATTAAATATCAAACGGTAACGAAACAGAATGAAACCAATTGTGTTATCTAGCTAACAGGTTCACCTACAGTAAACAGCGAAGTTCTGCAACCTAAGGGTCATGGAGATCCTGTGGCACCCAATACGGAACAGCAAGCAACAATTAGAGTCGCTCTGGACTGCAGTCCAGAGTCGCACTCCGATCCAAATATCATCACAGTTTAAGTACAGGAATACCAGGAAACCAGTATAGGGTTAAAGTTCGTCGAGTCAGCTTCGATTTGAGCCTTCGAACGTACCATTCTATTATGTAAATGATTTATGGTGAATTTAACGGTTTTCAGGTACAATAGAATTACAGTTTTACGATTAGACTTGGGGGTCGTTGTTTTAATCGTTAACGGTCATATTTTCCAGCGAATCTTGCACACGGTGTTCATCACAGCAAGGGCCCAAGTAATTAATCCAGTTCCGTCAATTTAGAAAAGTATTTTCTTTGGGAACACGCGTCGAGCAGGTTATGGCACATAATTAGTTTAAACTGTAACTTAGAATCTAGGTACTTAGCGATTGTAACTTAGGTAAAATAGCATGTAAGCAAGTAATGAACTTGCCTGGGAACGCCTCGGGTCGCACGGTAATAGCGGCGTCACGAACGCGTGATGTACGCCGTGAAACGGATTTGCGCGAGCCTGGATCGAGACGTGGATTTTGCGTCGGAGTTGTCCGGAGTCGTTGCACGGTCACTGGACATTGAGGGGTGCTTGATGATCCTCTGCGAGTGTGCTGTGGTCGACGACGGTCGCTCCGGCAATGGCCGCAGTGAGTGTTTGTAAAGAAAATGTGTTTTGTGTGGTTTTTGAGAGAGAGTTAGAGAGAGAGGGTGAACAGAGGGGATTGAGAATGTTAGAGAAAGAGAGTAGGCAGAGAGGGAGAGGGTGTAGACAGAGAGAGGGAGCTGAGTGTAGACAGAGAGAGAGGGTGTAGACAGAGAGAGAGAGGGTGTAGACAGAGAGAGAGAGAGCTAGGTGATGACGAGAACGGCGACGATGATGATGACGATAATGATGACGCGGGAGAGGTCGACGACGAGACGAGGAGCTCACCGGCATCGGGGCAGGGAACTCGGTATGCAGGTGAGTAGGTGCAGGGGAGTGGGTGCAGGGGACTCGAGTTGATGGGGGTAGAGTCGTGAAGGGAGAAGGAGGGTGAATGATTTGGTGGTCGGTGGCGACGGGGAGAGCGGGGGAAACTTGGGGTGGCGATGGTGGTCGGCAAGACGCTGGGTTCCGGGACGGTGGACGAGAGAAAAAGGAAGGAGGAGAACGAGTGAGGAGGTGATGGGGCGACGAGGTTAGAGAGGGGAGTGCGAGGGGTCGCGCGTCGCGGAGTAACGGCGCGAGCGTGAGCGTCGGTAGAGGCGAGAAGCGCGGCGGAGGAAATGGATCGCGCGCGTGAATGGAGGAAAGAGCCGTTGGAGGGAAGATGAATAGAGGCGGGTCGGGTCGAGGTTGAAGCGGGCGCGGGTTGGAGAGGGGAAGCGGGCTGCATGGAGTGGGCCGGGCCAAAGAATTAAATAAAAGAATTAAAGAAGAAAAGAGCTGGGCCGGAGCTGGGCTTAGGTAAAATAGAAAGGAAAATTCTTGGGGAAAAGGAGTGTGGGCTCGGGATTTGAATGAAAAATCAGAAAATGAATGAGGGAGAGGATGGGGCCGGGCTTAGGAGATTAGTTGAAGAGAAAGGAAATTTTAAATAGAGAATTTTAATGGAGTGGGCTGGCTCGGTGGGCTGGGGGTTAAATTAGGAATTTAATTTAGAAAGGGTGTGGGCTGTTTGGGGAACGGGCCAGAAAAGAAATTTAATTTAATTTTATAGGGACATTGGGCTGAGGGAAGATTTAATAGTAAGGGGAAAATGGTGTTGGGTTTTAGGGTTTAGCTTTCAAATAGAAGAATTAGAGGAGTTAGGCTGGGTTTAATCTTAATGAATGAAAGAAATAATAATGGAGAGGGCCCGGGCTTAATAATGGAAAAAGAGGCTGAAGAAATAAATGTTTGGGTTTTATTTGTAAAAGAAAAATAGGGTTTTGAAGAATTAAATTTCTAAATAAAATAAATGAAATTATAATTAAAATAAATAGAGTTCTAAAGTACAAAATACAAAGTTGGTATAAAAAGAGGTTGGGTATTACAAAAGGCATAGCTCAATCTGCCGGTATGAAGTACCATGCTACTCAGATAGCAGAAGGAGCCTCTTCTAGGCCACCTTTTGTACCCAGGAGACCGGGAGTACCTTTCAACCGGCCCAGTTCAGACTTTTGCACCTACTGCAGAAGGAATGGACACCTGGCGAAGGACTGCAAGCTAATCGCCTTTGCTTAGTCCGTAGCTCATCCACACATGATATTGGATCTTATCCTCATAGACTCAATCCAAATCCTGCAACCAGACCAGCAATCACATATCCACAGTGGCCAGCTATCCAGGCACCTACACCACGTCTTACTCTCCCAGCTCCACCTCCTCGTGGACCTACTGCACCTCCTCTTCGTCAGTTTCATCAAGAACAAAGGAACCTACCTAGCCATAAGCTATGGCAGCTACAGCTCGCACCCAGTCTGGCCCGTCCTGCGAGGCCAGAATGAGCTCTCAAGGACAGAGAAATGCTCCTCCAATAAGGAGGAATGTACCGAAGCGACATGCTTTTATAATGACTGTGGAAGAAGCTGAAGCCACTGGCTAAGTCATCACTGGTAACTCCCTTTCTTTCAAACTTTCTTTCAATCCATATACATATCAAATATTTTATCCTATACCTAAACATAATCCACACAACTTAGGTACAATATTAGTAGCCTCACTAGTGATTGAATCATTTATATTTTGGAGAAATTAAGAAGTTTTAGTAAACTAACCGCAATCAGTACGGCGTCGCGTGTAGCTAGCTATGGTGAACACGGGTCGTCCTTTGGGATTCGTGGAATTTTATAGTTCTTACTTTAGATGGGTTGAATGAATTAGAAAAGAGAAAATCAAGAAAATCAAGAAGATAGTTTCAAGATTTAATTGAATTATTAAGAAAATTGTTTCAAGATATATTTGAATTATCAAGAAAATTTATATGAAGAAGGCTTGTAGGATTCTTTTGGATTTAGTAGTCATGGATGACTAATAAAGATTACTCCTCTTCTCTATTGATAGATTTAAAACTAGATTGATGACGAAGAATGAGGATTAGGCTTCTTTGGAAGAAACTAGGGTTTCTCCTCTATTGACCCTTGTCCTTTCATTGATCTCCATTCATGTCTAGCCCTTAACAAAAGGATCGTCAATTTTGTCTTAAATCGTGGTCAAGATTATCAAGAATTTGATATCACGCCCGATAAAGATGTTGACGATTCTTTTGCTAAAATTTATTAACTTCATAAGACTTAAAAGGAGTATGGTATTTTCTCATCCATCGATCTATCCTAATCCTACGAATCCTATCAAGCGGAGAATTACTCACACATCATGAAAATAAAAGAAAGAATAGAGAAAGAATTCATAATGCGGAAATTAAAAGAAATCGAAATGTTAAAACTAATGTTCTACCCTTATTACTCAACTTCACAATACAATTCTTTAAGTTTAGATTACAAGAGTAAGAAGAATTTGCTCTCGATCTTTGCTTCAAAGAAGTAAATGTTCCATCGATCTTCACGTCGCTTGATCACCTCGAATCTTGGACCTATCGTGGATCGCTTGCTCGTTGACGGTGATTGGCTTCGTGTAAAGGAGACTTGATTGATTGATCGCTTGATGAATATCTCGATAATTTCTTGATCTAAGATCCCAAGATCGAAGATTATTGATCTTAGATCTTAGATCCCCTTTTGAGATTGGATTTGATCTTGGATTTTTAGGATGATGATTTGATGTTGTTCTTGGCTCTTTTTGCCTTTTTAATTGGATGAAAATTGGATCCCTAAATGATGTAGCCCTCGGTCCTTTTTATAGCCCCAAAACCAGTAACAAAAACCCCCAACAAACTAAGTATGTTACGAAGAATATTCCAGAAAACTCTCACCTCCTAACTCCCTGAATCGGCCGCGGATCCGTGGCGACTCGGCCTGACTTGGCTGCGGTTCCGCGGCGTCTTGGTGAGATCGTGGCTTCAAACTTCTGGAGTATTCTCCTGTTGGTATTTGGTATTTCTTGGATGTCTGGAACCTTCTTATCTTTTCTGAGTCTCTGCCAGTATTTGATTCTTCGACTTTCTTTAATTTATCGGTAGATTCTTGATTCCTGATATCTGACCTGAGCTAAACTTGCACAATATCTTCAATGAACAATATTAGTTATATTTGAAATACAATTTGATCTGATAAGCGTATCAAAATATTAAGCACATTTTCCTTCATAATGTTGATTATAATATATAAACACATGGCAAATGGTATTTTGCAGATAAACTTCTAATATGTGTTATATTTATAACAAACACCTTTAGATGATTAAGAAAAGTAAGGAAATTGTCATATTAAAAGTGCAATATTTTCAACTGAACAAATACCCCAAACTTGACTTTGATCGTCCCGAGCAAACTATTTATTCAAGAGAAGGAGAAAAGAAAATAGAAAGAAAAAAAACTAACTAGCACACTTTCGTAGGCAATACGATTGCACTGAGCACGTGCAACAAGCCGTTAAACCTCTAGGTGTCCTTAGTAGGAGAAGTGTTGTCTTCAGAGGGTTTTCAGCGGATTACACCCAAAAAATCCAATAATAAAAGAAAGATGGTGAAAGTTACATATAAAGACAAGAACTATAAAAGAAAGAACTCGAAAATAAGAGTTTCCAACTACGCTAGCTTTTCGGTTGCCATGAGCCCTACTTAATGGTCATGAAAAGATATTAGAAATCACATCATCCCTCAATAAAACATCGCCTTTAGTCTTCCTCCCTACCTTTCTTCCAAACACCGATCATATACCCCTACGTGTGTGTAAAAGACATCCCTACACTTAGAGAATTTAATTCAAGCTATCATACTCTTTTCCATCTACCTCAGTACTTTTAGTCGGTGAATATTTTAGATAGAATTACTCACATATTCTTCATACGACCGTTAATACTTCTTGAGATACTAACCGGCCGATTACTAAATGTGCTCACTTATTAGGCGTAATTAGCAATTTCCCCGTCTTGCAACACCTAAGGCTTAGCAGTGGCTCCCAAACCAATTGGTCTAAGGCACTAGATGATAAAGCACTCTCGCTATATTTTTTTATGCTGCCTTGGTGATTACAAAATCAGTGTTTATTTTTCTTCACCATTTTATACTTTTATGCTTCATTTGTATTTTCTTCGTACTTTGGCTTTTAGACAAGAGCATTTCAAGTTATCCTTTACTATCCCGAGTTTCAAGATATGTGTAAGTGCGTATAGTAGGATATCAATGTTCAAATATTTGGCCTCAAGAATAGGGACTATTTTTCAGACTTATTTTTATCATCAGATTAGTGACACCTTCATCTTACTAACCAAAAGAACAACGGCTCATAACTACTTATTACTAGTTTCGTTTAAGAAAACATCTAACTTCCTCGTTTTTCTCAAACTCTTCCAATCTTTAAAATGTAATTTTTCACTTTCTAATTTTTCATTATCAAAGGAAAAAAAATTGTGCTTATGCAAAGAGTAATGCAAAGTAATGTGTAAATAAGCACAAACCTCCCCCAAACCTGTTTACAGCAGTGTCCTCACTGTTGTCATCTTTTAAATCTCAAAACCTGTAGACTTGGGAAGAAAAGTTATTAACGGGGATAAAAGATAAATGAACATGAAAACCTCCTCCAAACTTATTTTGGCTCACAATTTTGTTTACAAATTTTATTTTTAAGAGCTAAAATATTCCCCCCCCCCCAAACTTGAGTTAAACAATGTTAAGCTTTTAAAATCATAAGAGGGGGGTAAAGTTATTGATCAATATAATATTTTACAAAGACCAAAAGTCAACACCAACCATTCGAATATTTTATCAATATAACGCACTGGTTGGTGGAAGAACATGTTACATATAGCCAAGAAGAAGTGGGGAAGAGATAAGTGATGTAATAGAACGGGTTTGCGTCTCGATTTGTAGAGACGAAATAATGATGATGGATTACTCACATTCTTGTTATTGTTAAGAAGAAGGGATGGTGGTTCAACTTCTTTTGTTTGGAGTTGATTCATCATAACTCCCATGTCTTCTAAGAATACGGGTTCTTCAGCGAAAATTTCTTCAAAGTTTTTATCGATATCTCGAAAAATAATCTCATCGGAAAGAACGGGATGATAGTCAGACTCCATAAAAGGTTCATAATAAGCGTTAGATGTTGACCCGGACAGCTCGATAAAAAGGTCCGTATGTGTATAATACATAGCAGGGTCAAACAACAACGTATTAAGGGAGTCTAGATCTGTATCGTAAAGCTTTTTAAATTTGCTGCTGTCGAAATCCATCATTTCGAAAGAACATACTTGAGCATAAGGTTCGGAGGGTTCACTTCCCAACTTGTAAATGTTAATCTCAATTGACATCTTTCCGAAAGATAGGTTCATAGAGTCGTTTCGACAATTGATTGCAGCGTTGGAAGTAGCTAAAAAGGGCCGACCTAGAATCACCGGAATTTGGTTCCGTGGGTTCGCTACAGGCTGTGTATCTAAACAATGAAGTCCACAGGGAATATAAATTTCCCAACTTTGATTAATACTTTCTCTAGCTCACCCCTAGGTTGGATGATAGATCGATCTGCCATCTGGAAAGTGCAGTGTGATGGTTTTATCTCTCCGATACCTAATTGCTCATACACAGAATATAGAAGCAAGTTAACACTAGCACCTAAATCGAGTAGAGCACGATTGATATTTTTACCTCCAATTGAAATAGATATTGTAGGACTCCCGGGGTCCTTTCGTTTCTTAGGTAGTTGCTGTGTAAAAGCAGTGCTTGCTCGCATTACTCGCAATGAATACCTTTTTCGGCACTTGAGTTTTTCTCTTCCTAGTGCACAGGTCCTTTAATATTTTGGCATAGGACAGAACTTGTTGTATAGCATCTAGGAGAGGGATATTTATGTTAACTTGCTTAAAAATTTCCACAATTTTCTCTATTTATGGACTTGGTTTGTTTCCCCTTAACCAATTTGGATAAAGAGTTTTATCAATAAGAGTTGGGTCCAATATTGGAGAAGATCGTGGGGGTGGAACGAATCCCAGAATTGGAGTTGGGATGTTAGGTTGACTCAAGGAGGTGGACGGAGGGTTTGAGCCTAGAGGAAAATGGAGAATAGGCTAGGAAGAAGATGGTAGATTAGAAGAAATAGGGTTAGAAGTGGAAGCCGAGGAATCATTGATTGATTCCTCATTATCAACCTGTTCACCGACTTAGTTGTTCAGCATTCTTCCCGATGTCAACGTGGTAATGGCATTCACATTATGATGTTGTGAGTGGCCAGGATTCGGTAGGATTTGAGATGGAAGTTTCCCTTTTCTTTCTAGCACTCATCGTGGCATTTAATTGTGCAATTTGTGCTTCTATCAATTTTATACTCTCACCGTGAGAGGCGGAGTCCTTCATTAATGTTTGGATAGAAGACTTTATATCATCCGACGTTTGCATGGAATGTTCCATAAACAAATCCAAGGTTCGTTCGAGTGCAGAGGAGTTTTCGGTACCGGCCATTTGGAAGGAATTATTATAAGGTGCAGAATTGTTGACGAATTTTGAAAAGTTTTTGGTTGAAAGGGGTGCTAACTCTGTGGTGGTTGCTGTTGTTGTGGAGGAACCCTTTGGTAGTTATTTTGGATTGGAACCGTATTTTGAGTTTGAGTTTGGTGTTGGTTCCAAGCAAAATTAGGGTAATTCCTCCAACCCTGATTCTATGTGGAAGAAGAAGGATCGTTTCTAGCTCGCTGTTGAAAAGCAGTATTAGTGTGTTCTTGACCTTGAAACGGAGAATTCAAAGGACATTCTTCCTTCAGATGTGATGGATCGGAACAGCATCCACGCACGGTTTTAGGGAGCGTCATCTAGTTTAGGGAGGCTAATAAAAATTTGTTTTCCATAACTTTGAGTTTCATTTGCATCGCTGCCATTTCGGGTTTTACTGCGATGGAAATATCGAGATGATGGATATCTCTCCTAGATGATGGTGGTCTAACACTTTCCTATTGCAAAGTATGTTCAGCAAGATCTTCCAGAAATTTCCAGGCTTCACCATCGTCTTTGGACATGAAATTGCATTGACACATGGTTTCAAGCATCTGCTTTGTCGCTGGAGTAATGCCCTCATATATAATTCGGCACAAATCCCATCTATAGATTCCATGATGAGGACATTGGACAAGCAGATTCTTAAACCGTTCAAAGTATTTCCAAAATAGTTCATTTGGAAGCTGGGTAAACTGGTTGATTTCGCTCCGAACGCAGGCGGTCTTATGATTGAGATAAAATTTCTTAAGGAATGCTATAACGAATTTATACCAATTGGAAATAGAGTGTGCAGATGTGTTATAAAGCCATTTTTCGGCTAAATTGCACAAAGCAAACGGGAGAAGACGTAAACGCATAGCATCCACAGAAAGTTGTGAAGTGCCCATCATAGCACATACGTTTTCGAATTAGGTGATAAAAAAGTACGTGACATTTAGGAAAAATATTGATAAAGTGGGGTTTAATTTCAAAATTATCTTCATTGGCTGGTGGGATAGATAGACAAGTAGAAAGAGGACCCTGTATAGAGTAGCATCTCTCTTGTAGAGAGATGCGCGGTGAATTCTGCACACCTGCGGGTGGTGACAGAGTGGTGTTATTAAAATTTGATGGAGAACCGTCCATCTCGGTTGATGTTGTGGGTGGGGAGAAAAAAGAAAATGAAGAAGTACCGACTTCGGAGTCGATAGAAGAAACTCGGACAAGACGGGCACTAGAATCCCGTGTCCAGCCGAGCATGCACTAAGCGGGTTTAGCGTAAGTGGCAGCATTTGTGAGAATTACGTAAAAAGAAAGGTTTGTTTTGAAAAAGTCGGACTTAGATAAATCACAAAAATGCACAATCAACCCTAGATCTAAGGTTACCTAGGTCAAGTCACTAGACCGCTCCTAAACTTCCAGAGGACAAATCGCAGGATCAATCCTCTACTGTCTCTTTATCCCTATTGTGGCCAGGTAAGTGCCAGGTAAGTGGGAGGCATCCGCTATACGAATCACCAAAATAGTGGGTCTAATTAAGTAACCACTTGCCTTAGACACACTTGCCTAGACACCACAAAAGAAATGCGGATAAGCAGTAGATTACACACGACCTTCCTCTGTCCTAATTGAGTGCGACGGTCCTTAGAGTCTTGGTCTAGATATTTTTTAGTTAATGAAGGGTGATGCGGATGTTAGTTTTGTGATTTGTGGAGCTTAGGAAGGGTAATGAAATCCCCACCTAATCTGAATTTGGTCTTTGCCCCTTAATTGTCCGTATTACAATATTCACAAACAACCAAAAAACAAAACACGCAAAAGGAATATTTTAAGCGGCGAATTTTTGCAAAGAATCCTACAGAAAAATTGTTATTGGACTTTTCAGAAGAGAGAGAAGAAGATAGAAAATATACCAGAGAAACCTGAAGCGCTCAGTCACCCAAGACACCGCGGTTCCGCCGCGAAAATGGTCTTCTTGCTGCGGTTGCGCGGCTAAGTTGAGGGTTCTTTGAACAATTTTTTGTACGGATGCTTCCCTTGCTCCTATAGTCTTGATGAATACTTCTGAATCTTTATTTCCCTACTACATTGATTTCAGATTCCCTTGCAAAAAATTCACACACTTATCGTTAAGCACAAGATGCATTCTTGATTTATATTTTTATGGATTTGATAATATTTCAACCTAAATATCAAGAAAGAAAAAATTACACACAGATCCCCGGCAACGGCGCCATTTGATTGAATCGTTTATATTTTGGAGAAATTAAGAAGTTTTAGTAAAGTAACCGCAATCAGCACGGCGTCGCGTGTAGCTAGCTGTGGTAAATACGGGTCGTCCTATGGGATTCGTGGAATTTTATAGTTCTTCCTTTAGATGGTTTGAAAGAATTAGAAAATAGAAAATCAAGAAAATCAAGAAGATAGTTTCAAGGTTTAATTGAATTATCAAGAAAATTGTTTCAAGATCTAATAGAATTATCAAGAAAATTTATATGAAAAAGGTTTGTAGGATTCTTTAGGATTTAGTAGCCATGAATGAATAATAAAGATTACTCCTCTTATCTATTAATAGATTTAAAACTAGAATGATGGCGATGAATGAGAATTAGGGTTCTTTGGAAGAAACTAGGGTTTCTCCTCTATTGATCCTTGTCCTTTCATTGATCTCCATTCATGTCTAACCCATAACAAAAGGATCGTCAATATTGTCTCAAATCGTGGTCAAGATTATCAAGAATTTGATATCGCGCCCGATAAAGATGTTGACGATTATTTTGCTAAAGTTTATAAACTTCATAAGACTTAAAAAGAGTATGGTATTTTCTCATCCATCGATCTACCCTAATCCTACGAATCCTATCAAGTGGAGAATTACTCGCACATCATGAAAATAAAAGTAAGAATAGAGAAAGAATTCATAATGCGGAGATTAAAAGAAAGTGAAATGATAAAACTAATGTTCTACCTTTATTACTCAACTTCACAATACAATTCTTCGAGTTTATATTACAAGAGGAAGAAGAATTTGCTCTCGATCTCTGCCTCGAAGAAGTAAATGTTCTGTCGATCTTCACATCGCTTGATCACCTCGAATCTTGGACCTGTCGTGGATCGCTTGCTCGTTGACAGTGATTAGCTTTCTGTAAAGGATACTTGATTGATTGATCGCTTGATGATTTCTTGATCTAGGATCTCAAGATCGAAGATTCTTGATCTTAGATCTTAGATCCCTTTTGAGATTGGATTTGATCTTGGATTTTTAGGATGATGATTTGATGTTGTTCTTGGCTCTTTTTGCCATTTTAATTGGATGAAAATTGGATCCCCAAATGATGTAGCCCTCGGTCCTTTTTATAACCCCAAAACTAGTAACAGAAACCCCCAACAAACTAAGTTTCTTACGAAGAAAATTCCAGAAAACTCTCGCCTCCTAACTTCCTGAATCGACCACGGATCCACGGCGACTCGGCCTGACTCGGCCGCGGTTCCGCGGTGTCTTGGTGAGATCGTGGCTTCGAACTTCTGGAGTCTTCTCCTGTTGGTATTTGGGTATTTCTTTGATGTCTGGAATTTTCTTATCTCTTCTGAGTCTTTGCCAGTATTTAATTCTTCGACTTTCTTTAATTTATCGGCAGATTCTTTATTCCTGATATCTGACCTGAGCTAAACTTGCACAATATCTTCAATGAACAATATTAGTTATATTTGAGATACAATTTGATATGATAAGCGTATCAAAATATTAAGCACATTTTCCTTCATAATGTTGATTATAATATATAAACACATGGTAAATGGTATTTTGCAGATAAACTTCTTATATGTGTTATATTTATAACAAACACCTTTAGATGATTAAGAAAAGTAAGGAAATTGTCATGTTAAAAGTGCAACATTTTCGACTGAACAACTAGTACTCTTCGATACTGGAGCATCTTATTACTTTATGTCGCAACGGTTCGTCCGAACTCATACGATTCCAGTAAAACCACTCGTTTCCATCTGTAATGTCAGTTTAGGGAACGACATTCTAAAGGCAAAAATTGGATATGACCTATGTCTAGTGGTCGTCTGCAGCAGAGAATTTTATGCTGACTTAAAGGTGTTGGACATATCGAACTTCGATGTAGTTGTGGATATGGATTGGCTAGGAACTTTCTATGCTACTATCGACTGTCGTCAAAAGAGGGCAGTGTTCGAGATTCCAGAGTATCCGGTCTTTTATTTCAAGAGTGGAGACCGTACCCTGGAGCCTAGCAAATACAAAGCAAAACCGAAGAAGGCAGTGATTGCAACTCTAAAGGCGGGAGAAGATAAGCCAGAGGTAGTTCGAGAGTTCGATGATGTATTTGCTGAAGATAAATCAGGTTTGCCTCCTGATCGAGCTCTTGAATTTGGAATTGATTTAGTACCTGGAGCAAAACCGGTGATCAAAGCACCATATCGCTTAAATCCAGAAGGTTGAAGGAGATCTGTACTCGGCTGGATGAACTTCTGCAGAAAGGATGGATTCGTCCTACCACTTCAAGTTGGAGATCTCCAGTGTTTCTTGTGAAGAAGAAGGATGGTTAATACAGAATGTGCATTGATTATAGAGCTTTAAACGAAGTCACGATAAAGAAAAAGTATCCGCTAACGCGAATCGACGATCTATTCGATCAGCTAAGTGGGTCTTGCGCTTTCTCAAAGTTAGATTTTCGTTCGGGTTATCATCAGGTGAAGGTCAAAGAGTCTGATATTCCGAATACGGCATTCAGGACTCGCTATGGACATTATGATTTTCTCGTGATTCCATTTGGTGTGACCAATGCACCAGCCATATTCATGAATCTGATTAACCAGGTTTTCCGAGAATACCTAGACAAGTTTGTTGTCATATTCATCGACGACATGCTGGTGTATTCTAAGAATCGGAAAGAGCACGCTGAACATTTACGAATTGTCCTGGAGACTTTGCGACAACATCAACTCTATGCCAAGTATAGGAAGTGCGAGTTTTAGCTAGAACAAGTCGGATTTCTCGGACATATCGTTTCAGGTGAAGGAATCTCTGTGGATCCAACTAAAGTATCAGCAGTAAGTGAATGGCCGACAACAAAGACAGTGAAGGACATTCAAAGTTTTTTGGGATTAGTGGGATACTACCTAAGATTCATAGAAGGCTTTTCAAAAATTGCAACACCCCTGACCAAGCTCACACGTAAAGATGATGAATTCGTGTGGTCAGAAGCATGCGAACAAACTTTTGTAGAACTCAAGTCAAGATTAACAACAGCACCTATTCTCGTCATACCGGACCAATCTGAAGGTTTCGTATTGCATTACGATGCATTCGGTGAAGGATTAGGATGTGTTCTACATTAGCACGGTAAGGTTGTAGCTTATGCATCAAGGCAGCTGAAGGTTCATGAGTGCAAGTATCTGACGCATGATCTAGAATTGGCAGTCGTTATCTTTGCACTCAAGATTTGGTGCCATTATCTTCTTGGTGAACGGGTAGATATCTACACAGACCACAAAAGTCTGAAGTATGTGTTTACTCATAAAGAGTTAAATATACGGCAGAGAAGATGGTTAGAACTTATGGCAGACTTCGACATCAACCTACAATATCATCCAGGGAAGGTGAATGTAGTTCCTGATGCACTTAATTGCCAACCACTATCAATGAATCTCACCGCACAGTGGAAGCTACAGCAAGATTTGCATCAGATGGAGATAGAAGTGGTCATGCCAGATAACGCTTAAAGTTTGATGAACTTACAAGTTCAGTCTATAATTGTCAACCAGCTCAAACAAGTGATGCCAAGTTGCAAAAGATCAGAGAACAAGTAGAAAGTGGACTTCGAACAGACTTCATCATCTACGAAGACGGATTTTTGAGATACGGAAGCAGATTGTGTGTACCATAAGGTCCTGTTCGGGAAGAGTTGATGAAAGAAGCTCATAGCTCCCCATACTCAGTACTCCCTGGTGGTACAAAAATGTACAAAGATTTACATCAACATTACTGGTGGTATGGAATGAAGCGTGAATTAGCCAGAAGTGTAGCCAAATGCTTTGTGTGTCAGCAAGTAAAAGCTGAACATCACAGGACTTCTGGTCTACTTAAACCGTTACCTATTCCAGAATGAAAGTGGCAACACATCACCATGGACTTCATGACTGCACTTCCTCGCATCATGAAAGGTAACGATGCAGTATGCGTTATTGTGGATCGACTCACAAAGTCGGTTCATTTTATTCCCTTTCGAGTTGGCCAATCTACCGAGACACTGGCAAAAAAGTATATGAAAGTAAGTCTGAATCTAAGTAAGATTTAACTCTTCATAGTGTACTATTTCTGATACCCATGAACTCATGCAGAAGATTGTGAGATTACATGGAGTACCGATTTGCATTGTCTCCGATCGTGACACCATATTCCGATCGCAACTTTGGCAGAGTCTGCAAGCTAGTTTGGGAACGAGTCTGAACTTTAGCACAGCTTACCATCCACAAACAGATGTACAGTCTGAGCTAACGATTCAAATCCTTGAAGATATGCTAAAAGCTTGTATGCTAGAGTTCGGAGGATCGTGGAAATATCACCTACATCTTGTGGAGTTTTCATACAACAATAGCTACCAAGCGAGTATTGGAATGGCACCGTTTGCAATGCTCTATGAAAGGAAGTGCCGTTCACCATTAAGTTAGGACGACATCGGAGATAGTGAACTCTTTGGACCTGAGATGATAGTGGCGACTGTAGATGTAGTTCGTACTATCAGGAAACGAATACACATAGCTCAAGACCGACAGAAGTATTGGGCTAATGCAAATCGCCGACACTTGGAGCTCTAACCGGACGATCATATCTTTCTAAAGATCTCTCCAAACCGTGGAGTGATTCGTTTTGGAAAGAGGGGTAAGCTAAGTCCGAGATACATTAGACCGTTCGACATACTCGAATGAGTCGAAGAAGTGGCATATCGCTTGGCACTTCCACCATCATTGGAAGGAGTGCACAACGTGTTCTACATATCCCAACTTCGAAGATATGTAAGCAACCCCAGCCATATCCTTGATCACTCCGAGCTCACTATACAGACAGACTTATCTTGTGAGCAACAACCCGTTGAAATTCTGAACAGAAAGGTAAAGTCACTTCGTAACAAAGAAGTAAACTTGGTTCGAGTGATGTGGAGAAAAGATTCACCAGGAGAATCAACATGGGAAAGAGAAGACGACATGTATACAAGATACCCTTACTTGTTTGTAAATTAGTCCTTAAATAATTGTAAATTTCGAGGACGAAATTTTTGTAAGGAGGGTAGAATGTAACGACTCTATTTTTAATATACAGAAATTTGTTTAAAGTTAAAGTACTGAATGGAGTATTTGCAACTCTGAGTATGCTATAAGTATTTGATTTGTTTAAGAACAGCAAGAAATAACTTGTAGCTTATTGGTAAAGTTTTGCACTATTGTGACATAGCCCCTGTGTTCGAATCCCATCAGCTACATATTATTTTTAATGATTTTTCTTTTAGACTTTTTTGAAGCCCAAAATTTTACACGTGCAATACACGTAAAAATGAAAAGTCAGATTAAATAAACATGTGCAAAAGGGTATTTATACAGACTAGGACACGTGGCATCGATCCAGACCCCAACCCCTCCAAGATGGCCGGTGAAGATCCCCTCTGGGCCGGCGCCGCCGATTGAAACCGTGGGAAATGCTCCAAAATTTTTACCCTAACACCCTTTGGCCTCCTCCCACTACTTCTCTTCTGTCTGAATTTCCCGCAAATTAACAGAGGATTAAAATCACCATTAAACCAATGTTTTAATGCATTTTAATTCTCATTTTTAATTTCCTAAACCCTAATTCTATCCTATAAATACCACCCCACACCCTAGCCCTCTCCATTCTGAAATCTATCATCAAAACTCTCAAATTTTTCCAAGTCAAATTAGTTGTACAAGTGGAGTTTGCCCAAGGTCATCTTCCGGCGACGACTCGGGACAAATCCAGTGACACCACGACTCCAAGAAGCTCTCAAATCCTTTCTCTACCTCCCCTCTCTCATCTAATCCAGTAATTCCTCTCTCCTCTCCTCTCCTCCCTATTAAAAGAATTCTCTTCTCAAAACACATCGGAAGCGGAGTTATTCCGACTTCCGATTCTTATTTTGTTAAAAACACAACTTTTCTTAATAACCAAACATCCATATTATTTCATCTTATTTAGTAATCTTAAAACAAACATTTAGATCAAGTTTCAATTCAAAATACAATGTTATACAACTTTTATTTCAATTTTACGGTTAAATACCACAAAGTTTATTTACGGCATCATTTCATCATATTTGCTCATATTACCTTTAGAAAACTCACGAAGTAATAACCTACCTCATCACAACACTCATCATGACATAGCACGATGACTTTTGGAACAATATTTTGTGGAATAAATACAATTTTACAATAAAATACTTTAAACTAATAAAATTGTATTCTTTAAGATTGTTTTAATTAAATTCCTTGTAATTAAGGCTCTACAACCCATTTTGGGGAACCCGATTTGGATGGTGCGGCTTATCGCACATTCTTGAGACTAATAGAGCGAGATGCGGACCTCCTCACGGAGCATCTGATCTCAATGGAATTTTTAATACAATTTTTAAGAATAATGTGATTTTCTATTTAATAAATAAATTCTATTTTTAATAATTATATATATATATTATCAAAATATCTATTTTAAATATATATAATAAATTCCATATTTTCTAAACAAAGGAA
Organism: Agapanthus africanus; assembly: GCA_030015575.1. Classification (NCBI taxonomy): domain Eukaryota; kingdom Viridiplantae; phylum Streptophyta; class Magnoliopsida; order Asparagales; family Amaryllidaceae; genus Agapanthus; species Agapanthus africanus. The sequence continues at coordinate 104,672,623 of CM057338.1, read as the reverse complement.
TCACAAATTTCATGAATATATCATCACAAATCCATACAATTCCAATTTACACTAAAATACCATATACTATTCAATCTAGGTTTATAATCATTAGAATACTTCACTTTTAAAAAATTACATCCATGAAAACCCTAAATACGATAAATATATGCTTGATGTTTATTTTGAAAGTTTATCAAAACTATTTTTCATAAATCCCCCTCAAGTTTATTAATTTACAATAAGGACCCTAGTAAATATAGGTTTAAGCGGGACCAATTCTCTTGAGTCTCAAGGATACGGAGAAAGTGGGTGCTTGTCTATTTAAGGTAGAAAACTAAAACGGAGTTATCAATGGTAATTGGCTTGGAAAAAGTCATAAATCCTGCCGTCCATGTGTAGCAGTTACCGATAACTCCAAAACCTAATTCAGGAATCAAATTCTGTTTAAGTGTCTGACTCAGACAGAATCTCAGTCTAATCTGAATACAATTCCAATCTACATACACTTCAAATATAACTCCAATACATCATGAATCCATATATACTGAATACTATCAAATATCAGCATGATTTGAACTGGCCGAACCATGGATATACATTGACTTGATTACATGACTATCCGTTTACATCCTTATCCGTTTACATGAGCAATTAATATCATGATTTTGGCAAGTCTTACTGCTATAAACAATACAATAAACATTACAGGGTTTTTTATGGGGTGGATTGGTACGGAATGTGCTAAAAGTGGCACGATGATGGTCACTTTAATACACCTAACCTGAATATCTGTTGTTGTTGTCCCGTGGCTTAACGGTTCCTTGTGCTTCGTATACCTTAGTCCGCGGAATAGTTGGACTCCTCTCGTATACACTGGCATATTCTGTACCAAGCTACAAACAACAGCGTTAACATAACAATCATACACTATACTAGATATATTCTCTTTACCTGTTCAGTCTATTTATATCTCTCTTTGGGACTTACCGAGCGATTGTTCGCTGACGACATTCATATTCTATTCTTTCTTTGAAATGTTGTCAGGAGGACCCGACTCTCTGGAGATTGAGCTCAACTCAGAAGACTTGGAGCAGTTCATCGAGGACCCGGAGCTCTAGTCACTTGTATATACTTTTACTTTCGGTTCATGCCATTGTTTAGGAATTACTTTCCACCTTGTATTACTTTTCAGTTTTATTGTAAAGAATGTTTAATAAATAAAAAGTTGTTGTCATTTACATCTCATGTCTTTCTTGTGTACATTTATATTATATTTGCTTATTTTCGCTTAACGTGTTTACTTCTGAGTAAATACGTCGCGGGCCTAGTTACGTCTCCTGACCGTACACCGGGAAGCGGGGCGTGACATGAGGACACTGCTGCAAATAGGTTTGGGGGAGTTTTGTGCTTATTCACGCATCATTTTGCATTATACTAAATAATAACACAAAAAAATTTAAAATTTTTTGATAATAAAAGTTAGAAAGTGAAAAATACATATGATAGGAAGAAAAAGTTTAAGAAAAGCAAGAAAATTAGACGTTTTGTATCGAAGTTAGTAATAGGTAGACATGAGTTGTTGTTCCAAGTGTTAGTAAGATGAAGGAAATCACTAATCTGAAGATAGAAATAAGTCTGAAAAATAGTCCATATTCTTAAGTCCAAACATCTGAACGTTGATACGCTACTATACGCACTTGCACACATCTTGAAACTTGGGATGGTAGAGGATACCTTGAAATGCTCTTATCTAAAAAGCCTTAGTATGAAGGAAAATAAATATATAAACAAAAATATAAATGAAAAAAATGGTGAAGAAAAATGAACACTGGTTTCGTAATTACTTAAAACGGCATAAAAAAACTATAGTGAGGGTGCTTTATCACCTAGTGCCTTAGACCAACTGTTTTGGAAGCCACTGCTAAGTCTTAGATGTTGCAAGACTAAGATATTGCTAATTACACCTAATCGAGTGAGCACATTTGGAAATCGGTTGGTTAGTACCTCAAGAAATATTAACGGTCGCATGAAAAATGTGTGAGCAATTCCATCTGAAATATTCACCGACAAAAAAGTACTAAGGAAGATGGACAAGAGTATGATAGCTTGAATTGAATTCTCTAAGTGTAGGGATGTATTTTACACACACGTAGGGGTATATAATCGATGTTTGGAAGAAAGGTAGGGAGGAAGACTAAAGGCGATATTTTATTAAGGGATGACGTGATTTCTGACATCTTTTCACGACTATTAAGATAGGGCTCATGGCTACTAAAAAGCTAGTGTAGTTTGAAACTCTTATTTTCAAGTTCTTTCTTTTATATTCTTTATCTTTATATGTAATTTTCATTATCTTTTTTTTATTATGGGATTTTGTGGGTGTAATCTGCTGAAAACCCTCAGGAGACAACACTCCTCCTATTAGGGACACCTAGAGGTTTAAAGGCTTGTTGCACGTGCTCAGTGCAATCGTGTTTCTTATGAAAGTGTGCTGGGTTTTTCTTTTTTCTTCTTCTTTTTCTCTTTAATAACTTGTTTGCTCGGGATGATCAAAGTTAAGTTTGGGGGTATTTGATTAGTCTAAAATATTGCACATTTGAATGAATATTTTCCCCACTATTGTTAAGTTCTAAAAGGCGTTTATTGTAATTATAGAACATATGAGGTTTTATGTGTAAAAAGTTTATTATCGTATGTTTCTACTTTATAATTAACATAATGAGGGAAAATACATGCATATAATATTTATATAAAATATTAGTAATTAAAATATGCATATCATATCAAATATTTCTAATCAATATTCTTAACATATAATATCATATAAAATGGCTAGGATAATATCTCAAAAATACCAAATAATACTAACACTTTGATTTGAGATATTATGCAGATATTAGCTCAGATATGGAATCCAAGAGATCCGAATTAATTCAAGATGAATCAAATCTGCCAGAATATTGAAGAAAATCGTAAGATCTAGCAACGGCAAAGACTCAGAGTATCATTCTCAGAATATAGATATCAAGAGGACCTCCACATGTCAAAAGAAGAGAGCAGAAAAAATCCCAATGCATGATTCCACTAGACTGCGGTGGTTGGGCGGCCAATATAGGCTATTTACGGGGGATTCGTGGCATATTTGGAGCCGTTGGATGAGAGATTTTGGGGATTGGATTGTATCAGCATATAATCACAGATGGTATATACGATTTTTAGTTTCTGTGACTATATATAGGACCGAGAGTTACACATCAAAAATCATCACCGAAGAAATCAAGAGGTCCAAAGCGATCCGCGCATCCGAGTGATTATCAACTAGTCATCTACTTCCAATAAGATAGAGATATAGAGCAACAAGGGTTCTTGTACTCTACTTTCACAAGTTGTATGAAATAGTTTGTCATGCCCCGCTTCCCGGTGTACGGCAAAGAGGACGCGACGAGGTCCGCTACGTATATACTTAGAAGTACATACGCTAAGCGTATCTAAGCAATATAAAAGTAAATCACAAGAGATAAGAGATATAGAAATAACAGCAACTTTATTTATAACATTCTTTTGTACAATGCATGAAAAGTAAATACAACTGGAATGAAAGCGATGCCTAAACAGTGGCATAACAGGAAATGAAAATACTGAATAGAACAAGGTACAATGTCTAGAGCTCGGGGTCTTCGTAAAACTGCTCCAAATCTTCACCGGTGGGCTCGCTCTCTGCCGGGTCCAAAACACCTGACGACATTCAAACAAGAAAGAAATAGAATGTCGTCAGCGAACAGGTCGCTTGGTAAGTCCCAAAGATAAAGAAGAATTAGAAAAGATAGAATAAGAGGTATTTTCTGCAGTATAATGTTATAGAAAATTGTGTTCACGCTGTTGTTTGTAGCTTAGTACGGAAGGATGCCAGTGTATACAAGAGGGGTCTCAGTATGCTAGAGACCAGGGCAAACGGAATGTACAAGGAACCGTTAAGCCACGATACAACAGCAACAGAATATAGGTTAGGTGTCTTAATCTTACCGTCTCGTGCCACTTCTAACACCTTCCGCACCAATCTACCCCTTAAACCCCGTAGTGTTTTGATATTATTGTTGTATTATATTGTGTAAGTTGGATGACCAACCAAAATCATGATATCAGTAACAGATTGTAACTGCATAATCTGGTAAATGGAATAACGTGATAATGGATGTATATCTATGGTTTGATTCAGTCAAGTTGTATAGATTGTTAACTGGATTATGGGATTCATGTGTGCATATTGAGTTGGAATATTAAAGAATATAGATTGACTTGAATCATATTCAAGTCAGAAATAATCAGACTCAAACCCGAGTCAGACTAAAAGAAATGTAAATCGAAGTTCTATAATTGTTAGGGTCATTATTGTAATTTATAAAACTTGAGGGGGTTTATCTAAAAATACTTTTGTATAGTTTTCAAGATACACCTCAAGTATTTATTATTCGTCTTTATAGTTATAATGAATGTGGATTTATTTTGTCTTATTTCTAGTGAAAATATCCTAATTACATAAATAAAGGTATTAATTTGTGGTATGGATTTATTTGAAATTCATGGTATTTTAATGTAACTTTTAATCTTGTAATTTTTTAGAAAAAGGTGGAAAATTTATCTTATAATAAAATAGGTGTTTAAATGATAAATATACATATGTTTATACAAGAATAATTTTTAATAAATATTTTATTTTCCAAAAATCTCATTTTTCTTAAATGTCGTTTTTTAAACCTTTCGAGACCGAATGCTCCTTGCGGAGGTCTGAATCTCGCACTACTAAGCCTGAGGGTGCACGATAAACCGTACTATCCCTAACGAGTTCCCCAAAGGTGGGTTATAGTAGCACTTTGCAAAGATTTATAAATACTAAACCTTTAGAAAACGGTTTTATAAAGATAAGGTATTTATTTGCAAAAGTCGATTTTCCGTATTTTAGGTTTTAGGGTTTCTTATTTCAACTAGACTAATTTTAAATGATCTAAACAACAAGTTGTTAGAAGCCTCAAATCGCCTCTTCACCGCCAATTGTGGCCAGGTAAGTACAAGTGAGGAAGGAGGGATCCGCTCACGAATCGTGAGACGGGCCTTTTAAAGTTACCTTTGCTCACTTGCCTAGCCTAGACACCATAAAGTCAGGTTTAGATAAACGATCGATGTCCACAACTTATTGTATTTTCCTATTGAAAGATATTTGTTTTAAAAGTGTAGCAACCTAAAACTTTTAGAAAAGGTTTTATTAAGAAAATGATATTTTAATGTAAAATCTTGTTTTATCGTATTCTAAGTTTTTAAGGTAGCGTGTTATGATTGCATATGAGTGTGTGAGGAGGTAGGTCATTACCTCGTGATCTACGTTAAGATATAGCAATGTTAAGAGGTTAAATGTGAAAACTAAACATTATGGTATTTAAGTGAAAGAATACGATATATTGCAAAAGCTATCATTTCATGTGTGAAAACTTGTTCAAATTAATTGTTAAGTGATTAGTAGTCAACATGAAAATGTTTAAGCATTATGGAATTGGTGATAAGTGAGATTTTATAGAAAACCGAATCGGAAATCGGCTTGTTCCGATTTCCGTCGGGTTTATAAGTTCGTATTTTAATGAAAGAAAAGAAGGATAGAAAAGGGGGACTTACGGGTTTGAACAACGCTAGAGAGTGAGAGGGAGGTAGCGGGTTTGCCGGTGCGTCGAAACGTCGTTGAGAGGTCCTAGCACGATCACCGAAATTTGGCCGTCGATTTCGTCAGCGCTTCGCCTTTCGCTCGTTTTCTAACGTACCAAGTTCTCTTGGAATTTTGAGAGAGTGAACATAGAGATTTAGGATGAGAGGGTAGAGGGTATGGGGGTTTATATAAGGTTAGGCTAGGGTTAGGGTTTTTAATAAAAAAAAATATAAAAAAATATAAAAATTATATAAAAATCATTAAAAATCATTAAACCTTGGAGTAAAAGGGATTTATTAGGCAATTGGTAACCAATCCAGGCATTTAGAGTGTGCAGGTGAGAAGACCAGGTCAACACGGAACATTTCCGTGTTGACGACTCGGCCGTCCGGCCGAGTCCGGCCGGCGGCGCCAGACCAAGTCGGGCCGAGTCAAAGTGTCAGGGGCCGGGGAATCTTCTGGGGAATTTAATGGTATATTTACTTTTTGATGTCCAGTACAAATTTTGTGAGTTATGGCATTTTGACTGTTGACTTCCAAAAGAAATTAAAACAAAATAAATACAAAAATAATGTGGGGCATGGGATTTGAACTCTGGTGGCTTGGTTCAGCAGTGCAAGGTATTACCAATGAGCTACAAGCTCCTTCTTGTAATTATGGAGTGAAATAAATACTTAAAGAGATATCAGTCACAATAAATACTCCAAGTATACATTGAATTTAAATCAATTCTTTGTACATTAAAAATGGAGTTGTTACAGTCTACCCTCCTTATAAAAATTTCGTCCTCGAAATTTACAACTTTTATTTGAGGACTAGTTTATAAAGAGGTGTGGATATCTAGTACGCATTTCATCCTCCCTTTCCCAAGTGGACTCTCCTGGAGTATCTTTCCTCCACATCACTCGAACCAAGTTAACCTCCTTGTTCCGAAGTGTCTTCACTTTCCTGTCCAGGATTTCCATAGGCTGTTGCTCACAAGACAAGTCGGGTTGTATAGTGAGCTCGGAATGATCGAGAACATGGCTGGGGTCACTCACATACTTTCTGAGTTGGGATATGTGGAACACGTTATGCACTTCTTCCAATGAGAGTGGAAGCGCTAAGCGGTATGCCACTTCACCGACTCGTTCGAGTATGTCGAACGGTCCAATGTATCTCGGATTTAGCTTACCCCGTCTTCCAAAACGGATCACTTCGTGGTTCGGAGATATTTTCAAGAATACGTGATCTTCTGGCTGGAACTCCGAGTGTCGCCTCTTTGCATCAGCCCAGTGCTTCTGTCGATCTTGGGCTATGCGCATCCTTTCCCTGATAGTACGGACCATATCAACAGTCGCTACTATCATCTCCGGTCCAAGAAGTTCCCTATCTCCGATGTCGTCCCAACTTAATGGCGAACGACACTTCCTTCCATACAAGGCTGCAAAAGGTGCCATTCCTATGCTTGCTTGGTAGCTGTTATTGTACGAAAACTCCATAAGATGTAGATGATCTTCCCACGATCCTTTGAAGTCTAACATACATGCTCTGAGCATATCCTCCAAGATCTGAATAGTTCGTTCCGACTGACCATCTGTTTGTGGATGATAAGCCGTGCTGAAGTTCAGACTTGTTCCCAAGCTTGCTTGCAGACTCTGCCAAAATTGCGATCGGAACCTGGTGTCACGATCGGAGACAATGCAGACCGGTACTCTATGAAGTCTCACAATTTCCTCTATGTACTTCTTCGCTAGTGTCTCAGTAGATTGGCCAACTCAAAATGGGATGAAGTGAGCCGACTTTGTGAGTCGATCCACAATGACCCATATGGCATCGTTACCCTTTGTGCTGCGAGGAAGAGCAGTCACAAAGTCCATCGTGATGTGTTGCCATTTCCATTCTGGGATTGGTAACGGTTGAAGTAATCCAGCAGTCCTGTGATATTCAGCCTTTACTTGCTGACACACCAAGCATTTTGCGACGCTTCTGGATACTTCACGCTTCATTCCATGCCACCAATAATTCTGACGTAGATCTTTGTACATTTTGGTACCTCCAGGGTGTACTGAATAGGGAGAGCTGTGAGCTTCTTTCATTAACGCTTCCCAAACAGGACCTTTTGGTACACACAATCTGCTGTCGTATCTCAAAGATCCGTCTTCATGGATGATGAAGTCTGTTCTGAGTCCATTCTACACTTGTTCTCTGATCTTTTGCAATTTAGCATCACTTGCTTGAGCTGCTTTGATCTGATTGATAATGGTTGATTAAACTTGTAAATTCATCAAACTTGAAGCATTACCTGGTATGACTACTTCAATCTCCATCTGATGCAAGTCTTGTTGAAGCTTCCACTGAACGGTGAGATTCATTGCTAATGGTTGGCAACTAAGAGCATCAGGTACTACATTCACCTTCCCTGGGTGATATTGCAAGTTGATGTCAAAGTCTGCCATGAGTTCTAACCATCTTCTCTGCCGCATATTCAACTCCTTCTGAGTAAACACATACTTTAGGCTCTTATGATCTATGTAGATGTTCACCCGTTCACCAACTAGGTAATGACACAAAATCTTGAGAGCAAAGATGACGGCTGCCAACTCAAAAGCATGCGTCGGATAATTGCGCTCGTGAATCTTCAGCTGTCTTGAAGCATAAGCCACAACCTTACCGTGCTGATGTAGAACACATCCTAATCCCTTACCAGATGCATCGCAATGCACTTCGAATCCTCTAGATTTATCCGGTATGACGAAAATAGGTGCTGATGTCAACCTTGACTTGAGTTCTACGAAAGTTTGTTCGCATGCTTCTGACCACACAAATTCTTCATCTTTACGTGTAAGCTTGGTCAGGGGCGTTGCTATCTTCGAAAAGCCTTCAATAAACCTTCTGTAATATCTAGCTAAACCCAAGAAACTCCGAATATCCTTCACTGACTTTGGTGTAGGCCATTCGCTAACTACTGAAACTTTCGTTGGATCCACAGAGATTCCTTCTCCTGATACGATATGTCCAAGAAAACCAACTTGATTCAGCCAAAACTCGCACTTGCTGTACTTGGCATAAAGCTAATGTTGTCGAAGAGTTTCTAGGACAATTCATAGATGCTCTGCATGTTCTTTCCGACTCTTAGAATATACCAGGATGTCGTCGATGAAGATGACAATAAACCTGTCTAGATACTCCCGGAAAACTTGATTCATAAGGTTCATGAATATTGCGGGTGTGTTGGTCACTCCGAATGGCATCACTAGAAATTCGTAATGTCCATAGCGAGTTCTGAAAGCTGTTTTGTGAATATCAGCTTCCTTGACCTTTACTTGATGATAACCTTAACGAAGATCTAATTTAAAGAAAACACAAGATCCACTTAGCTGATCGAATAAATCATCGATACGCGGGAGTGGATACTTGTTCTTTATAGTGACTTCGTTCAAGGCTCTATAATCGATGCACATTCTGTATGAACCTTCCTTCTTCTTCACAAATAGTACAGGTGATCCCCAACTTGAAGTATCCATCTTTTCGCCAGTAATTCGTCCAACTGTGTTCGGACTTCCTTCAAACCTTCCGGACTTAAACGATAGGGTGCTTTGATCACCGGTTGTGCTCCTGGTACTAAATCAATACTGAATTCAAGAGCTCGATCGGGAGGCAAACCTGATATATCATCAGGAAATACATCGTCGAACTCTCGAACCACATCTAGTCTTGATTCTTCCTCCGCTTGAGCTGCTGCAACTACTGCTTATCTTGGCTTCGCTTTGTAGGTACTTGGCTCCAATGTACGGTCTCCGCTTTTAAAATAGAAGACCGGATGGTTTGGAATCTTGAATACTACCCTCCTTTGACGACAGTCGATGGTAGCATAAAAAGTTCCAAGCCAATCCATTCCTAGAACCACATCGAAGTTCGGTATGTCCAGCACTTTGAAGTCAGCATAAAATTCTCTGCTGCAGACGACGACTGGACACAAGCTGTATCCCATAGTTGCCTTTAGAACGCCATTTCCTGAACTGACATTCCAGCTGGATACAAGCGGTGAGACTGGAATCGCATGAGTTCGAACAAACCGTTGCGACATAAAGCAGTGTGATGCTCCAGTATCAAACAGTGCAAGTGCAGGGATTGAGAATCCTAAGATTGTACCTAAGGTATGTAGGATTTGTTTTAGGTATAGAAAATATGTAACTAAGTAGTAGAATAGAAAAGCAAAGGTTGAAAAGAAAAGTTTACCAGTGATGACTTGGCCAGTGGCCTCAGCTTCTTCCACGGACATCATGAAAGCCTGGCGCCTTGGTACAATCCTCCTGGCCTGAGGAGCATTCTTCAGAACGTTCCTTTGAGCTTGATGGAACTGACGAGGAGGTGGTGCAGCTTGTGGTCCTCTGGATGGTGCAAGTAGTGCAGGTCTGGGAGCAGGTGCCTGAAGAGCTGGTCGCTGCGGATAAGTAATGGCTGGCCTGGGTGCAGCAACTGGGTTCTGTCTTTGGGGATAAGACCCAATATCGTGAGTAGCTGAACCGCAGACTAAGCAAAGGCGGTTGGCTCGACGGCAGTCCTTCATCATATGTCCAGTTCTCTTGCAGTAGGTGCAAAAGGCTGGGCTGGGACGATGGGTTGGTACTCCGGGTCGCCTTGGTACGAAAGGTGGCCTGGACGAGGCTCCACCTGCCATCTGGTTGGCAGGGCGTTTGACTCCTGCAGACTGAGGTCTGCCCCTTGCTTTTATCACTGCCTCATAACTATGGGCTGCTTCCAGAGCATCCTCATGAGTCAAAAAATTTCCCGTGGCTAGAGCAGCCTGAATCTCCGTGTCTAGTCCTTGTTGAAAGCGACGGGCTCTGATCTCGTCCGTCGGTATCAAGTGTGCCGCGAATCTGTTTAAAGATTGTGTTAGCTGTGTAGTATGTGTAGATTTAAAAATTGAACTATTGTGACATATCTAACCGGCTTAACATAGTGAATTCAGCGTCGTATTCATCTACTGATTTGTCCCACATTGAACCCTGTTGTAGATGAATAAACTGCTACTCCATGGCAAACTTGGCAGTCAAAGGGAAGTATTTCGCGTCGAACTTCTCGCGAAAAGTCTTCCATTCAATAGGCTGTACCAGACAGCTTTCTTCCGCCTTCCACCAGTTGCGAGCATTATCCGTGAGCTGTAGCTTCGCCGCACGGACCCAAGCTATGTCTGGCACTTGTGCTACTGCCAGATCATCTTCGATGCTTTGTGCCCATTCTTCAGCTTCAAGAGGGCTTCCTTTACCAGAGAACTGCTTGGGATGCAAAGCCCTGAATTGCTTTACTCCTGGTGCGTCGATCTCAGGACGGTTCAGGAGTTGTTGTTGTCCCTCAAGAAGGCTGCGAATCGCCTCAAGTAGCACTGTTTGCTCGGTAGGTGGTGCAGGAACAGCTGGTGCGAAAGGTAGTGCTGGAGGTGTGTTGTTGACGTTGGTGCTGATTTGGATGGATTTTATCGATCAAAAATATATTACCGCAATCAAGAATGGCGTAGCTTGGTAGCTAGCCGGTGAATACGGGTCGGTCCATAGGGATGTTGTAAATCTCCTAAATGTTCTTACGAGCTAATTCCAAAGGGTGTTGGATCTTTTAATTAAATCTAAAAACGAAATTGAGTTATACTAGGATTAGGAAACTTGCTAGGATTAGGTTTAGGTAAAGTTTGGTAAATAAAGATCTACACCTCTTTCCAATGCCTTAAATTAGATATCATATTAGGGGTTATGGTAAATATTAATAAAGGGGATTAGGATGATTGGTAAGATGTTTCTTCCTCTAGATGCTTGTCCTTCCTTTCTTGATATTTACCCTAACCTCCATGGAAAACTTACAGATCCGGTCTTTTATACTACGGTATCACCGTTACCTCGTGGGTAGAGTGCCATAAGGAGCGGAATAAGAAAGTATGCATGGAGTCCTAATTGTTCATAAGAGATTGGCAAAGAAAAGAGATGAGAGATCTTCATCTCTCAAACCCTTCCCTATTCCTAACCCTAACAAGCGAGAAAACTACTCGCTCATTGAGGTATCTAAGAAAGACATAATCTTTATTTTGTTTTGATTTAAGAGATGAAAGATCTACTGCAAGTTAATGAAAATTCTAAACTAGATTAAACTAGAGCAAGAGAAGAAATTACCTAGGGCAGAAATTAAAACTAAAACTAGGGCAGAAATTAAACCTACTTACAAATTGATGCTCTCCAAACTTCAAAGGAAATCTGAAATTTTATTGATGAAAAGAGGCATGAGGGAGGCATAACCTAATACAAGCTTTAGAGTTTCTATTTATAGAGGATAGGAAACCCTAGGTTACAATTGATTCGCACGTCTGCATTTACAAGAATACCCCTAGGTTGACTAGTCAGCGCCGTACAAAAAATATGGTAAAATTTCTATTTTCCAAATGCTCTGCTCCACCGCGGAACCGCGGCCCGAAGCCTGGTTTGGCCGCGGTTCCGCGGCCAAAAGGAAGGATTAGGCTCTGAATTTTCCTGTGTTGGCTCTTCTGTTCTTGTACTTTCTGTTTCTTCAGGTCTTTTATCAGATTGGATTCTATTTCTTCTCCAGATCTTCAGTGAATACTTGTAGTGAACTTTAACTGTTTCTTCATGTCACTGCCTTTATACTCGGTGAACTGTTGTTCATTGTTTCTCACAATGTAGGCGCGATCGAGATTTCACCATTTATCATTTGTAGTCTCAGTTTTTGCATTGTCTTCTCATTACTTTCACTGTTTTAGATCCAAGAACCTGTAACTTGTAATATGTAGCAGACATGCGTCAAAAGCACCTGTTTATTTATAAAACGAATAAGAATGGGGAATGTAATAATACAATATTATGGTGTGAACAAATACCCCCAAACTTATCTTTTTCTCGTCCTCGAGCAAACTTATTTTTTATTCTCGACAAAAACCTAACCGCACTTTCGCAGGGAAACGCGATTGCACTGAGCTCGTACAACAAACCGTTAAACCTCTAGGTGTCCCTAGTAGGAGGAGTGTTGTCTCCTGAGGGTTTTCAGCGGATACTACCCACAAAATCCTATCAATTAGGCCTTTCGACTTTTGTTCTCCAATTAGGTTTCCTAACAAGGAATTCTATTATCTTTGACTCGTAAATTATCCACCCATATTCTTCACACTTCCTCATCATTTAACTTAAGATTATATATGTTCTGCAGACTTACTTAGCTTTCGGCATTTCTTAAGTTTTCCTTCTAGGGTTCCATCTTCACTTAGGAATTTTTATCAACTCTTACTAAAGATACAAGTTCTATTCTTCACTCATTTCTCTCATCTAAACTCCAATCACATATCCCCACGTGTGTTTATAAATCACCCCTACACTTGGAAATTCAAATCAAGCAATCATACTCTTGTCTGTTGTCCAAAGCACTTCTTAATTGGTGAATTTTTAATTGAATTTTGCTTACACATCCTTCATGCGACCGTTAATACTTCTTGAGGTACCAACGACCGATTACAAAATGCGTTTGCACTTTAAAACGTAATTCCTAGTCTTGCAACACCCAAGGTTTTAGCAGTGACTCCCAAACCAGTTGGTCTAAGGCACTAGGTGATGAAGACCCTCGCTAAATATTTTTCTATTAGCCTTAAGTAATCACAAAAACCAGTGTTCATTTTTTTTTCTTTATTCACACTTGTATTTTTTTTTCATTTTCTTCGTACTAAGGACTTTAGACAAGAGCATTTCAAGGTCTCCTCTACTATTCCAAGTTTCAAGGTGCATGTTAGTGCAATTTGAAGGGTATACATTTTCAGAATCTAGACTTAAGCTAGGAATTATTTTTCAAACTTATACTCTAATAAAAATATCGATACTTTTCCTTTGTTTCGACTTAGCCCAAGAAGTGAACCCAAAATTTGCCTATTTCTAAATAAACTACAAAGACATATACTTTCTACCGTTAAACTTTAAGAAAGGTTATTTTTAAGGTTTTTAATTTACTAAGTCTAAGATCTAGTTGTTCCTAATTAGTTAACCTTTTTGTCAAACTCAAGTCAATTAGGCCAAAATTGAATACATTAATTTTTATAATTTTTTTCTGAAATTTTCAATTTTTTATGGGTTTTTCTTTTTCTATTTTTTTTTATTTTTTCAAATTTTTCAATTTTTATGATTTTTATATAAAGATGCAATGCAGAAATATACATATTAATGCGAAGGAAGAAAACTTACCGAGCATACCCCCAAACTTAAACTGGACAGTGTCCTCACTGTCATGCTGCACCAAGTGGGTCGATAATGTCGGCAATTTCCTGTTTATTAACATATTTACAAATGATACACACCTCCAAACTTATTTGAAAAAAAAGTTTTGGAAAAATTGATTGGAAATTCGGGGGTGAAAGTGGAGGAAAATCAATCGGTGTAAATCGGCTCCTATAAAAACAGGAGCTCCTCCGAATGGTCCGCTGTGAAGAACGGTTTCAATCGATGTCCATTTACTTTGAATAAAGTACCGTCTTCCGGATTTTCAAGATCGACCGTACCGTGCGGATAAACGGTGCGAACTACATAAGGTCCTTTCCACCTAGAACGGAGCTTGCCGGGGTGATAATGTAACCGAGTGTCGTAGAGTAAAACCTGTTGACCAGGTTTAAACGTTTTTCGCAGAAGGTGTTTATCATGGAACACTTTAGTTCGGTTTTTAACAATTACGGCATTATCATAAGCCTCATCCCGCAGCTCTTCTAGTTCATTTAATTGCAGCTTTCGATTGCTGCCCGCATCTCCTAATGATAAATTCAACTCTTTGATTGCCCAAAATGCCTTATGCTCAATCTCTACTGGGAGGTGGCAAGCCTTCCCGTAAATAAGCCGGTATGGAGACATACCAAGATCAGTCTAGTATGCAGTACGGAAAGCCCATAGTGCATCGATCAATTTGAGTGACCAATCTTTATGGTTTTTAGAAACCGTTTTCTCCAAGATTTGCTTGATTTTCCGATTCGAAACCTCGGCTTGCCCACATGTTTGGGGATGGTATGGCGTTGACAGCTTGTGGGTAATAGAATATTTGCGCATTAAGGACTCAAAAGTCCTATTGTAAAAGTGAGAACTACTATCAGTTATTATCGCTCGAGAGTGCCCAAATCGAGAAAAGATATGTTCTTTAAGAAATCGAACAACAACCTTATTGTCATTCGTTCGGCTAGGCACAGCCTCGACCCACTTTGAAACGTAGTCAACAGCCAAAAAAATATAAACATTCCCAAAAGAATTGGGAAATGGTCCCATAAAGTCTATTCCCCAAACATCAAAAATATCCACAACCAAAATTGGTTGGAGCGGCATTTCGTTTCTCCGTGATATCCGGCCCAAGTGTTGGCACCGGGAGCAAGTCTTGCAGTATTCATATGCATCCTGGAAGAGTCGTGGCCAATAGAAACCACACTGCAAGACTTTCTCGGCTGTCTTCTTTGGGCCAAAGTGCCCGTCCCATGCTTGATCGTGGCAAAAAGACAGCACACTCTTAAACTCGTTTTCCGGTACACACCGACGAATGATTTGGTCGGAACAGTATTTAAAAAGATAAGGTTCATCCCAGTAAAAATGCTTTGCTTGGGACAAGAATCGAAGTTTATCTTGTTTCGACCAATCTTTAGGTATCAAGCCGGTGGTTAAGTAGTTTACGATATCAGCGAACCATGGTTCGCAAGAAACGGTTAAGAGTTGCTCATCGGGAAAAACATCTTTGATTGGAAGTTCAAGTGTAGGCGAAGAAGGAAGTCATGAAAGGTGATCGGCCACTACGTTTTCACATCCTCTTTTGTCTCTTATGACAAGGTCAAACTCTTGTAGCAAGAGGATCCAACGTATTAGCCTCGATTTAGCATCCTTCTTCGCAAAAAGGTGGCGAAGAGCTGAATGGTCCGTATACACAATAACTGGAGAGC
This sequence comes from Agapanthus africanus, assembly GCA_030015575.1. Classification (NCBI taxonomy): domain Eukaryota; kingdom Viridiplantae; phylum Streptophyta; class Magnoliopsida; order Asparagales; family Amaryllidaceae; genus Agapanthus; species Agapanthus africanus. The sequence continues at coordinate 104,657,018 of CM057338.1, read as the reverse complement.
CGATTAAATAAGGCCTAAATTTTTCAAGTGCAAACACAACTGCTAAAAACTCTTTTTCTGTTGTTGTGTAGTTTAGTTGGGCCTCATTTAATGTACGGGTAGCGTAATAAATCACGTGCGGCATCTTATTAATGTGTTGTCCAAGAATAGCACCAATGGCAAAATCTGATGCGTCGCACATAATTTCGAAAGGATGCATCCAGTCTGGAGATGAAAGAATGGGCGCAGAAATGAGAGAGTGTTTCAATGACTCGAACGCTTCCATGCAAGTTGAGTCAAAATCAAATGTTGTGTCCTTGGCCAATAAGAGAGTCAAAGGTCTAGCAATCTTGTTAAAATCCTTAATGAACCGTCTATAAGAACCGGCATGGCCAAAAAAAGCTCGGATGTCTTTGACGCATTTAGGAGGAGGAAGATTGGAAATGACTTCAATTTTTGCTCTATCAACCTCTATGCCATTTTGCGAGATGACATGTCCTAAGACAATGCCTTCTCGTACCATAAAGTGGAACTTCTCCCAATTTAAAGTTAGGTTCTTATCCCTACAGCGGGTAAGAACTGCGTCAAGATGTAGTAAACACTCGTCGAAGGAGTCACAAAAAATGGAGAAGTCGTCCATAAAGATTTCCAAAAACTTTTCCACCATGTCCGAAAAAATCCCCATCATACACCGCTGAAATGTAGCGGGTGCATTGCATAACCCAAAGGGCATGCGACGATAAGCAAAAGTGCCAAAAGGACAAGTAAATTTGGTCTTGTCTTGATCATCTTTGGCTATGGGGACTTGGTTATAGCCGAAATAGCCATCCAAAAAGCAGTAGAACTCGTGCCCAGCCAATCGTTCTAGCATTTGGTCAATGAAAGGTAAAGGAAAGTGGTCTTTCCTTGTAGCGGCATTGAGTTTTCTATAGTCGATGCAAACTCGCCACCCAGTTTGTGTGCGAGTGGAAATTAACTCATTTGCCTCATTGGTAATGACCGTGATGCCCGATTTCTTTGGCACAACATGAATGGGGCTAACCCATTGGCTATCTGAGATAGGGTAAATGATACCACTATCAAGACATTTAACAATCTCCTTCTTGACAGCCTCTTTCATTATGAGGTTGAGGCGTCTTTGTGGATCCCTTACCGGCTCGGCATCATCCATCAAGTGTATATGATGTTCAACTATGAGGGGGCTAATCCCCTTGATGTCCGTCATAGACCAGCCGAAAGCTTGCCGATTATTTTGTAAGACCATTAAAAGAGCCTTCTCTTGCTCAAGAGCTAGAGAAGCCGATATGATGACGGGTAAGGTCTCATTCTCACCTAGATAAGCATATTTAAGGTGCGACGGCAAAAGCTTTAGTTCGAGTTTAGGAGGTGAAACAATTGATGGTAACAATGGTGTAACTGTTTCAAACTCGAAGGATTCCATCAAAGGTTCAAATCGAGTGTACGCAACCGAGTCGGATGGTTCAACTAACTCATCCGAAAAAGCAAAAGACTCAAACTCGGGTGGTGAGTCTTCAAAATCGTCTACAAAGGTGAAACACTCATAATCGTTGTCCGCCGTGAAAGCTGTGTCAGATTCTAGGAGGAACGCACTAGTAACGTCGACACTGCCGTGATCAAACATAAAATTTTCGAACTCACAGTCCTCCTCCGCGATCTCATTGATCGAGCAAATATCAAGTACGCTAGAATTAGGCTCGCAAGGCTGATTTCCCAACTTAAAAATGTTGAGTTCAATTTTCATATTGCCAAAAGATAGATTCATTGAACCGTTACGACAATTGATCACCGCGTTAAAAGTCGCAAGGAATGGTCGACCAAGTATCACCGGAATTTGACTTCGGGGGTTAGCGACAGGTTGTGTATCCATAACAATAAAGTCAACGGGGAAAATGAAATCCCTTACTCTAATTAACACATCCTCCAACTCTCCCCTAGGATGGGTGATGGATCGGTCGGCCATTTGGAGAGTACAATGAGTGGGCTTGAGCTCTCCAATGCCTAATTGCTCGTACACCGAATAAGGTAGCAAATTGACACTAGCACCAAGATCTAATAGTGCTCTATTGATGTTCTTGTCCCCAATTGTTATCGAAATGGTAGGACAACCGGGGTCCTTGTGCTTTTGGGGTAAAGATTGGACAAGAGCATCGCTAACAGCATTAGCCACGAAAACTTTCTTTGGTACTTGTGACTTCCTCTTTTTTGTGCATAAGTCCTTTAAGATTTTTGCATATGAAGGTACTTGTTGGATTGCATCCAAAAGAGGGATATTGATGCTAACCTGTTTGAACAACTCTACAATCTTCTCCATCTATGGAGTTGGTTTATTGGATCTCAACCGGTTTGGAAAAGGAACATTTTGAAAAGTTGTTGAATCCAATTTTTACGGATCAGATTGTTGAGTTGGAACGGAACCCCGTGTAGATGTGTTCGTGTTGTGAGAAATGGGTCCGTTCGAGCTAGAAGAAGTAGAGCCATGTGAACGATGAAGAATAGGCCCTAACGAAGAAGAAGAAGAAGGTGAAGAAGATGAAGAAGGACCACCGGTAAGGGTGTCATGGTTAATACCCACATTATTTTGCAACACGTTTCCGGATCCCAACGTAGTCACAGCATTTACGTTATAATTCTGCTGTTCATATGCAACATGTGCGTGACCGGGATTTGGCAGTGGTTGAGATGGAAGCTTTCTTTTTTCTCGCTCTTTCAACGCAGTATTGAGTTGTGCAATTTGTGCCTCAATAGATTTGATGCTTTGATCGTGTGAGGCACTGTTTTGCACCAAAGATTGAATAGAAGTTTCTAATCTCGCTGCGGATTGTGTAGATTGCTTTAGGAACGCATCTAGACTTCTTTCGAGCGAGCTAACCTTGTCATTCTGAGGTGGAACAAAATTGTTTGGCGGGTAAGAAGTGTTAGGCACAAAATTGTTCACTTGATTAGGGTAACGTTGCTGTTGGAAAGGTTGTTGAAATTGAGTTTGTGGAGGTGCTTGTTGTTGTGGAGGAGGAGGCCTTTGAAAATTGTTGTTTCCTTGGAATTGTTGATTTTGGTTCCAAGCGAAATTTGGGTAACTCTTCCAACCCGGATTATATGTCGAAGAGTATGGATCATTTCTTTGTCGTTGCTGAAAGACAGCATTGACTTGATCATGTCCTTGAGTAGATGCAGTGTAAGGACACTCTTCGGTGAGATGTGATGGATCCGAACAACAAGCACAAACAGTTCGTGGAGGCACAACAGGGGCAGGAGAAGGCGATGAGATTTTGGTCTCAATCGCTTCTAGCTTTTTCGTAAGAGCGGCCATCTCGGCCTTCATAGCTATCGACATATCTAAGTGATGTATGCCTGCCCTAGACTGACCACTAAAAGAAGATGATGTGGTTTTGGTGCTCTCCCACTGAATTGTTTGTTCACTAAGATCCTCAAGAAACTGCCACGCTTCCTCATTAGACTTGGATAGAAAGTGACCTTGACAAATGGTTTCTAGCAACTGCTTCGTTGCCGGGTTCAATTTCTCGTATAATGTTTGGCAAAGTTGCCAATTTTCGATCCCATGGTGAGGGCATTGAACGAGTAGGTCTCTGAATCTTTCAAAACACTTCCAAAATGGTTCGGAAGGAAGCTGGGAAAATTGTATAATCTCATTACGGATTCTGGCAGTTTTGTGATGAGGATAGAACTTTTTAAGAAAGGCTTTCACAAACTCTTCCCAATTCTTAATTGAATGCGACGCGGAGCTGTATAGCCACTTCTTGGCTAAGTCACATAAGGTGAAAGGAATGACCCTTAGCCTTATAGCATCGTCGGATAATTGGGTTGTTTTCATCATAGCGCAAACATTTTGGAATTTGTTGATAAAGATATATGCATCTTCGGATTCCAAACCATGAAACTTAGGCAGCCTATTGATGAAGTGGGGTTTGATCTCAAAATTGTCCTCATTTGCCGGTGGGAGGGAAAGACAAGTAGGTAGGGCGGTGCGGATGGGGTAGAAAAGATCCTGGAGCGCGACTCGTGTGGGCGCTTCAACAGGCGGGTGAGTCGGGTTATTCGCACCTAACGGAGGTGGAATCATTCCTGTCAGTAAGGTATTGTTAGGATTGTATCCCGACATACCTTCGGAAGAAGAATTTGAAGATGAAAGTGAAGAAGTGGAAAGGATTTCGACTTCGGAGTCGAAAGGTTCGTCGGTCGATACCAACAAAACACGGACTAATCGGGCGCTAGTGTCCCTAGTCCAACCGGACATACACTAAAGGGGTAGTGTAGTCAAAAGGTGAAAGACAAAATGTGGAAGTAAGAAAACGTCAATGAGAGGAAGTGGTGTAAGTGAGTGCAAAGATTTCTTTAGCGACAAGTTGCAAGTTTTGAAAAGATTTTTTCTTTTTTATGTGAGATTTTTGCAAAAAGATTTTTGAAAAGAGACTTGTGACACAAATGCGATCAACCACAAATGCACAATCAGGCCTAGATCTAGGGTCACCTAGGTCATCTAAACAGCTCCTGACTGTTCCAAAGGGCTAGAAATAGAACCTCAAACCGCCTCTTCACCGCCAATTGCGGCCAGGTAAGTGCCAGGTAAGTGGGAGGCTCCCCGCTACAAGTAGCGGTCCTAATTAAGTAACCACTCGCCTTCGACACACTTGCCTAGGCACCGCAAAGTCAGGTTAGGATAAACGGCCGATGCCTATAACTAGTCCTCTGTCCTATTGAGCGCGACGTCTTTAGGTCTGAGTCTAGTATTTTTTAATTAAGAATGGTCAATGCAAATGCTTTACGTGATTTCTGGGGTCCTGGGAAGGGTGATGAAATCCCCACCCAATCTGAATTGGTCAAAAGCCCCTTAAAGTCCGATTAAGATATGCAAAGCAGTAAATCACTTGCAATCAATTTGCTTTTTAGCGCGGCGCAAAGAATCCTGCAGAAAATCAATTATTGGAAGGGGGAAGATTTTTTTAGCGCAAAGAATCCTGCAGAAGATTTGACAAAAAGATATATTGAGGTTGGCAGAGGAGGAGAAAAGAAAACAAACAGAGCAAAATTCAGGAGCTGAAGTGGCACAGAGACCGCGGTTCCACGGTTTGGGGCGCAGTTAGGCCGCGGTTTAGCGGCGAAATGGTGGGATCAGGGCTCTGAAAAATTTCTGTTGCTCTTCTGTTCCAATCCTCTTCTGTTCTGATGTACCTTTTTCAGTTTTGCACTCTGGATTTTTCCAGATCCGTCGATCCTGCAAAGATTCACACGAGAAACCCTTCAAACAATAAAAGATGATAGAATTTTTATATTTTTGATTTTTTTCAAATTTTTATGGTTTTTTTTATATTTTATATTAACCCGAAATTACAAGAAGGAAATTTTTACGCCATCCCCGGCAACGGCGCCATTTGATTTGGATGGATTTTATCGATCAAAAATATATTACCGCAATCAAGAACGGCGTCGCTTGGTAGCTAGCCGATGAATACGGGTCGGTCCACAGGGATGTTGTAAATCTCCTAAATGTTCTTACGAGCTAATTCCAAAGGGTGTTGGATCTTTTAATTAAATCTAAAAACGAAATTAAGTTATACTAGGATTAGGAAACTTGCTAGGATTAGGTTTAGGTAAAGTTTGGTAAATAAAGATCTAGACCTCTTTCCAATACTTTAAATTAGATATCATATTAGGGGTTATGGTAAATATTAATAAAGGGGATTATGATGATTGGGAAGATGTTTCTTTCTCTAGATGCTTGTCCTTCCTTTCTTGATATTTACCCTAACCTCCATGGAAAACTTACAGATCCGGTCTTTTATACTACGGTATCACTGTTACCTCGTGGGTAAAGTGACGTAGGGAGCGGAATAAGAAAGTATTCATGGAGTCCTAATTGTTCATAAGAGATTGGCAAAGAAAAGAGATGAGAGATCTTCATCTCTCAAATCCTTCCCTATTCCTAACCCTAACAAGCGAAGAAACTACTCGCTCATTAAGGGATCTAAGAAAGACAATTTTTATTTTGTTTGATTTAAGAGATGAAAGATCTACTGCAAGTTAATGAAAATTCTAAACTAGATTAAACTAGGGCAAGAGAAGAAATTACCTAGGGCAGAAATTAAAACTAAAACTAGGACAGAAATTAAACCTACTTACAAATTGATGCTCTCCAAACTACAAAGGAAATTTGAAATTTTATTGATGAAAAGAGGCATGAGGGAGGCATAACCTAATACAAGCTTTAGAGTTCCTATTTATAGAGGATAGGAAACCCTAGGTTACAATTGATTCGCACGTCTGCATTTACAAGAATACCCCTAGGTTGACTAGTCAGCGCCGTACAAAAAATATGGTAAAATTTCTATTTCCAAATGCTCTGCTCCACAGTGGAACCGCGGCCCGAAGCCTAGTTTGGCCGCGGTTCCGCGGCCAAAAGGAAGGATTAGGCTCTGAATTTTTCTGTGTTGGCTCTTCTGTTCTTGTACTTTCTGTTTCTTCCAGTCTTTTATCATATTGGATTCTATTTCTTCTCCAGATCTCCAGTGAATTCTTGTAGTGAACTTTAACTGTTTCTTCGTGTAACACCTGAGTTTGTGTTTAGTGGTATTTGTGTGTTAATGTAGGGTTTTTGGTGAAAAGTTTACCAAAACGGGTTTCTAATAATTTATCTGGTTTTATGGTTATTTTAGTAGAATTTTATCACGACCGCACACACTTGTGCATGATAACTAGGGTTACCAAGTTTGGGTGTGTATGGTGGGTTAACCATGTTTAGCCAACCATGATGGGTTAGGCCTTTGGTTAAGATAATTGAGTTGATTATGAGCTAATTAGATTTAATTAAGGGTGATTAGGGATTAGGGTTGACTTGTTGAGGTGAGAAGGGATTTGATGGTTGTCTTGTAAACATTAAATGAGAGAGAGAGAGAGAAAGGAGGCTTTAAGGTTGGGTCACACCATTTCATTTCAAAACATTTCACTTCACAACTTTACTCCCTCTCACACTCACACCTCTCTCACTCTCACACACACAAATCATACATCAACTGCTGCAACAGCAGCTAATACATTACCATCAGCCCACACCCACATACCTACCCTGATGCCTGCAGCAGCAACATCATTATATACTACAACAGCTGCTTCAGCAACAGCTACAACCTCTTCAACAACAGCTCTTTAACCCCATAGCATCAGTAGCAACACCTGAAACAACACAACAACACCCACAACACCACACCAACAGCACCAGCAAGCATCAGCATCAGCAGCTGAAGCAACACCAGCGACAGCATCAGCAACATCAGCAGTGGCAGCAACATCAGCAACTCAGCAGCAGCACAGCAGCAACTCTTCTTCTTCTTCTTCTCCTTCTTCTTGTGCGTGAGGTTCCTAGGGCGGTACAACTTCTAAACTCTTTCCATGTTTGCTAAGATTGTGTGTTTGTTTAGCTAGTTTAGTGTTTTAATGAAGTTTTAGTGCTAGATTTGTGTAGTAATGTTAGATCTAGTTAAATTAGAGTGCTTATAGCTTAATGAACCCAATTAGGTGTTAGTTATTCTGTTTTAGCCTAGTGGTGTCGCTAGATTTAGCTAGATAACCTTAAATTGCTAAAAGTGAAACTTTAAAATACGGTTTTTTGAAACTTTTATAGGATATTAGGATCTGCTTTTATAAGGTGCTTTTACTAGATTAGCAAACAATATTAGATTAATGTGCAGGGTTTTCTGGACTGTTGTGTTGGACCCGAGCCCCTCTAGCCGGAGGATGGCCGGCGGCCTCCTCTTGCCGGACCGGCGATGCCGGCCCCCTGTGTGTCGGAGTGTGTGTGTTTTGGGTAGATGGGTGTCTGTGGGGATTTTGCTGTGATTAGTACTGTTTACTTTTTGGGTTTTTACCTGAGACCAAATCTGGGTTTGTGTAGCCATATTATTGTGTTTTGGTGGGCCTTGATGTTAACTTGGGTGATTTTGTTGGAGAACAGGGAGTTTTAGGGTGTTTATAGTTAGAATTACCCTAAGTTATGCTGTTGGTATCACTTAATTCCTGATTAACTTACCCAGTTCCTTAAAATACCCCATTGTGCACACTTAGTGTTTAACTAGGCCATTTTTGATATTTGAAATCTGCTGTAATTAGGGTAACATTTTAGGTAAGAAAACATATACATTAGGGTATAAACTGTGCTAGGACCCTAGGGTAGCAACCTGGACCCATGTCGTCGGATTTGGGCCGGCCTGACCCCCCTTGCCGCCGGCCCAATAGTGTAGGGTTGTGTTGATTTTAGGGTAGGTAGGTATCTGTAGGTGTGATTAAGTGTTTGGTCTTGTTTATTTTCCTTGTTTTTGCTCCAGGTAAAATCTGGAGCCTGTTACCTAATTTTTAGCGTTGCGGGACTTGTGCGACACATACGATACGTGTCGAGTTGGTTTGCTGTGTATCACAGCGTGTCGTTGTGTGCCACCGTGTGTCGCGTTGGGTTTTGGGCGTATGCACACACGTTTCGTATACACGCGCGTCTAGTTCGCGACGCGAGCTTCTCGCTTGATTTCGATACTGTGTATTTGCGAGATATGTGCTTATATATGGATTCATTGTGTAATTCCAGGTTCGCAGGCGGGTACGTCAAACGCCGCCAGGAAAGGGAAGCAGGTGGTCGGCTATACTTTGCGCGCGCGACCAGGTGAGTAGATTTAACATCTACGGGGAAATCGCCCGTATGGCGTTAAGCGTCAGGGCGTAATAGGATGTTTAGTTTTATGTGTTCATGTAGTCATACTAGAGTAGCATACCTCATGTTATATGTAGAACTGATAGTATAGAACACTGCACTGTCACTAACTGTACAAGTTGCACGAGCACGATTTATATGCTACACTCACACCGTTAGTGATTGCCATGACACTCACATTATAGGATTGCTAGAAACCATATATCATATTGATTCTGTTTTATTGACGTTGTCATGAATTGCCGCATATTAGCATATGTTATATTCATACCATGCACACTGTATACGCACTTTTGTGCGTACCTTCATTGATATATCGGTACCTGTGCATATGTGCCCTTCATATTTCGTCTTAATGCATATATATATATATATATATATATATATATATACACATACATATCTTGATATGTTTACTCTTGTGCCATATACATCACGTATATTCATACTTGGCACCTATATTATATACTCATACCTGGGGCACATATACATCATATGCCCACATTAGTGCACATGTACATTGCTACATTCGCTTTGCGTACTCATCCTTTCGCACATCCATACCTATACACATATTCATATGTTACATACATGGATGATTTTGACTTGATTTAAAAGCTAAGGGACCGCATGTGATATTTTCAAAAATGGAACTTTTAAAAGAGCGGTTTTCCCTTTCTTTTACTCTTAGTGTCATACAACGCATGGCGTGGATTTACGCATTGGATTTGATTTATGTGATTCTGGATTTGGGAACCGGAGTACTATTTTAAGAAAATACGCACTGTTTAAAAACCCGGTTTCCCTTGATATGATATTTCAGTGCGTCCACCATGTGTTTTCTCGGTGCTAGAGCGATACATGTGAACCCGAGTCGAGGAGCTGGACGAGGCCGATTGCGGGTACATGGTGGACCCGGTATGGTACCCTGGGGCGAGAACGGATCGCAGTGCTGTAGACGGTGAGCTTGGCAGAGGGACTACTACCTACAGGTGATTGGTTGGACCTGGTGGTTATCCGGAGGATACTGACCAGAGTCGAGAGATGGATACGGGACGACTCGTACTGCCGGGGCCGAGGGCCGATACCGCAGACAGAGCCCATGGGCTGACCCGGACTAACGGATGCCCGATACATAAGGATTTGCGTGTCGATGCTGGACACGAGTATTTCTTGATATTTTGAGTGCCGATGTTGGGCACTCATGATTTTATGAGATTGACAGGATTTGAGGGCCGATGTAGATGACGGCGCCTGAGTTGTATTGGGATTTGGGTGCATTGATGGGCACCGATCATAATTTCCACGATGACTTTCCGTGTAGATGTTATATTTCCCATGCTCAGCATTTAGTATTTGATATCTCATCATGTATCTAGTGTACCTGATATAGTACACATGCTTGCACGATCACTGCATACTCTGCTCATTCTATATAGGGTTGTTAGATTGCATTGCCATGCCTGATTATCACACATCTTGCTCATTATATAGAGATGTTATTAGATCGCACTTGTTGCATGATATTGAGTATCCAGTTCATCATATAGATATTACCTGTTGCCATAGGATAGAGTATCGCAGCATGTGCATACTCACGATTACTTTTATATGTTATCTACTACTCACGAGTTGGCAACTAACCCCCGTTGTGCCACAGTGCTTGCAGGTTGCCCTTTGGAGTAGTCGCGGCTGGCTGTTTACCGCATTTTTGACACAGATACCATTGCTGAGGCGTGTTAGCCCTTTTGCTATTAGGTGGGTTTTGTACAGTATCTGTTTACTTTTTAGTTGTATATTGATGTATCTAGTGCTCTCCATCTACCTTCATGTATTGACTTAGAGACGGTTGTGAGGACGACGTATGTTATTTTGTACTCTGGTGTCGAGCTCATTGTGAGCCGACTTTATTTATGCAGTCCTATATTTCTTGCTGTCTTTATTCATTTTTACTCAGTCGTACATTATCATTGTGATGCTCTATTTATCCAACATGCCATTTTACTCACATCTTCTCTTTTACCCGATTTTCGGGACAAATTTTTATAAAGGAAATGTCGCTAAAAGTATTTAAATAATAACTTGAACCTTAAAAGAATTTCTACTAAACAACTTAAAGTTTTCTAAATGTTTTAAACACTCTATACTTGTAGGGTTTTGATTCTGAGTTTCGGCTTACTTAGTCACGTTACGCCTGTAGACGTTGCATGGTTAAGTGCCGGACACGGGCCGAACTTTGGGTCGTGACACTTCGTGTCGCTGCCTTTATACTCGGTGAACTGTTGTTCATTATTTCTCACAATGTAGGCGCGATCGAGATTTCACCATTTATCATTTGTAGTCTCACTTTTTGCATTGTCTTCTCATTACTTTCACTGTTTTAGATCCAAGAACCTGTAACCTGTAATATGTAGCACACATGCGTCAAAAGCACCTGTTTATTTATAAAACGAATAAGAATGGGGAATGTAATAATGCAATATTATGGTGTGAACAGGTGCTGGTGTTGTTCGGGGAATCCATAACCTTGAAGAAAAATTTTAGGTTATGACAGATTTAAATACATGAAATGATAAGATTCAAGGAATAGAAATTTGTAAGATTCAAGAAACATGAATTGTAAAGAATGTTTTAGTTGCTGGCTCTTGTGTTATATTGCTTAGGTTTTTCACGCAGACCAGAACTGCATGATAGGGATTCATACAGCTCTGACCTGCATGGGCCACCAACAAAACCGTCACGCCCCACTTCCCGGTGTACGGCAAAGAGGACGCGACGAGGTCCGCTACGTATATACTTAGAAGTACATACGCTAAGCGTATCTAAGCAATATAAAAGTAAATCACAAGAGACAAGAGATATATAAATAACAGCAACTTTATTAATAACATTCTTTTGTACAATGCATGAAAAGTAAATACAACTGGAATGAAAGCGATGCCTAAACAGTGGCATAACAGGAAATGAAAATACTGAATAGAACAAGGTATAATGTCTAAAGCTCGGGGTCTTCGTGAAACTGCTCCAAGTCTTCACCGGTGGGCTCGCTCTCTGCCGGGTCCAAAACACCTGACGACATTCAAAGAAGAAAGAAATAGAATGTCGTCAGCGAACAGGTCGCTCGGTAAGTCCCAAAGATAAAGAAGAATTAGAAAAGATAGAATAAGAGGTATTTTCTAAAGTATAATGTTATAAAATATTGTGTTCACGTTGTTGTTTGTAGCTTAGTACAGAAGGATTCCAGTGTATACGAGAGGGGTATCAGTATGCTAGAGACCAGGGCAAACGGAATGTACAAGGAACCGTTAAGCCACAGTACAACAGCAACGGAATATAAGTTAGGTGTCTTAATCTTACCGTCTCGTGCCACTTCTAACACCTTCCGCACCAATCTACCCCTTAAACCCCGTAGTGTTTTGATATTATTGTTGTATTGTATTGTGTAAGTTGGATGACCGACCAAAACCATGATATCAGTAACAGATTGTAACTGCATAATCTGGTAAATGGAATAACGTGATAATGGATGTATATCCATGGTTTGATTCAGTCAAGTTGTATAGATTGTTAACTGGATTCTGGGATTCATGTGTGCATATTGAGTTGGAATATTAAAGAATATAGAGTGAGTTGAATCATATTCAAGTCAGAAATAATCAGACTCAAACCCGAGTTAGACTAAAAGAAATGTAAATCGAAGTTCTATAATTGTTATGGTCATTATTGTAATTTATAAAACTTGAGGGGGTTTATGTAAAAATACTTTTGTATAGTTTTCAAGATACACCTCAAGTATTTATTATTCGTCTTTATAGTTATAATGAGTATGATTTTATTTTTTCTTATTTCTAGTGAAAATATCCTAATTACATAAATAAAAGTATTAATTTGTGGTATTGATTTATTTGAAATTCATGGTATTTTAATGTAACTTTTAATCTTGTAATTTTTTAGAAAAAGATGGAAACTTTATCTTATAATAAAATAGGTGTTTAAATGATAAATATACATATGTTTATACAAGAATAATTTTTAATAAATATTTTATTTTCCAAAAATCTCATTTTTCTTAAATGCCGTATTTTAAACCTTTCGAGACCGAATGCTCCTTGCGGAGGTCTGAATCTCGCACTACTAAGCCCGAGGGTGCACGATAAACCGTACTATCCCTAACGAGTTCCCCAAAAGTGGGTTGTAGTGGCGCTTTGCAAAGATTTATAAATACTAAACCTTTAGAAAACGGTTTTATAAAGATAAGGTATTTATTTGTAAAAGTCGATTTTCCGTATTTTTGGTTTTAGGGTTTCTTATTTCAACTAGACTAATTTTAAATGATCTAAACAACAAGTTGTTAGAAGCCTCAAATCGCCTCTTCACCGTCAATTGTGACCAGGTAAGTACAAGTGAGGAAGGAGGGATCCGCTCACGAATCGTGAGACGGGCCTTTTAAAGTTACCTTTGCTCACTTGCCTAGCCTAGACACCATAAAGTCAGGTTTAGATAAACGATCGATGTCCATAACTTATCGTATTTTTCTATTAAAAGATATTTGTTTTAAAAGTGTAGCAACCTAAAACTTTTAGAAAAGGTTTTATTAAGAAAATGGTATTTTATTGTAAAATCTTGTTTTATCGTATTCTAAGTTTTCAAGATAGCGTGTTTTGATTGCATATGAGTGTGTGAGGAGGTAGGTCATTACCTCGTGATCTACGTTAAGGTATAGCAATGTTAAGAGGTTAAATGTGAAAACTAAACATTATAGTATTTAAGTGAAAGAATACGATATATTGCAAAAGCTATCATTTCATGTGTGAAAACTTGTTCAAATTAATTGTTAAGTGATTAGTAGTCAACATGAAGATATTTAAGCATTATGGAATTGGTGATAAGTGAGATTTTATAGAAAACCGAATCGGAAATCGGTTTGTTCCGATTTCCGTCGGGTTTATAAGTTCGTATTTTAATGAAAGAAAAGAAAGATAGAAAAGGGGGACTTAAGGGTTTGGACAACGCTAGAGAGTGAGAGGGAGGTAGCGGGTTTGCCGGTGCGTCGAAACGTCGTTGAGAGGTCCTAGCACGATCACCGGAATTTGGTCGTCGATTTCGTCAGCGCTTCGCCTTTCGCTCGTTTTCTAACGTACCAAGTTCTCTTAGAATTTTGAGAGAGTGGACTTAGAGATTTAGGATGAGAGGGTAGAGGGTATGGGGGTTTATATAGGGTTAGGCTAGGGTTAGGGTTTTAATTAAAAAAATATATATATAAAAAAATATAAAATCATTAAAAAATCATTAAATCTTGGAGTAAAAGGGATTTATTGAGCAATTGATAACCGATCTAGGAATTTAGAGTGTGCAGGAGGATTGACCAAGTCAACACGGAACTTTTCCGTGTTGACGACTCGGCCGTCCGGCCGAGTCGGGCCGAGTCAAAGTGTCAGGGGCCGGGGAATCTTCTGGGGAATTTAATGGTATATTTACCTTTTGATATCCAGTACAAATTTTGTGAGTTATGGCATTTTGACTGTTGACTTCCAAAGAAATTAAAACAAAATAAATACAAAAATAATGTGGGGCATGGAATTTGAACTCTGGTGGCTTGGTTCAGCAATGCAAGGTATTACCAATGAGCTACAAACTCCTTCTTGTAATTATGGAGTGAAATAAATACTTAAAGAGATATCAGTCACAATAAATACTCCAAGTATACATTGAATATAAACCAATTCTTTGTACATTAAAAATGGAGTTGTTACACAGTTGATTAATAAAGATAGTGTTCTTATTATTCTTTTTGCATTTAATTTCCGCACTTACTTTCTGCATCTTAATATTGTTTTTGCTCTTCTTCATCCTTTATTCTAATTTAAACATGAGCGAGTAATTCCTAACTTGTTAGGGTTCGTAGGCTAGGATAGATCAATGGATGATAAAATCATTTAAATTATTTTATATATTTTAAAGTCTATAAACTTTGGCAAAATAAATGTTAACATCCTTATCGGGCGCGCTACCAATTTATTGCTAGTCACGACCACGATTTGAGATTGGTTTAACACTTATTTTGTCAGGGGCAGACATGAATAGAGATCAATGGAAGGATAAGGTTTAAGAGTGGGGAAACACTAATTTCTTCCAAAGAATCCTAATCTACATTTATCACTATCGATCTAGTTTTGAACTATTAAAAGATAAAAATGAGTCATTTTTAATTATTCATCTATTACTACTAAGTCCTATGAACCCTACAAGCCTCTTCTTCATAAATTCTACATCCGTATTAAAATAGATCTACAACCAATCACCCTTCTTTAATCAACTCGTCTAAAGCAAGAAAAGGGTTCACGTCTCCCTGCGGACGACCCGTACTCTTCGCGGCTAACTAATAGCGACACCATCTTTATTGCGGTTATTTACAAAACACTTTTCAGCAAAACAATCAATCAACAACCTCAACCTCTTCCTCTCTCTATTCTTAACCCAAATCACTAGTAAGTCACACCCCCTTCTTCTCTTTCTATATAAAAAGTCTCTTTTTATAAAACATGTCGGTAAGTGGAGTTATACCGACATTTGATTCTAAAATCTTTGAAACTATAATTTTTCTTAAGAATTGCTCATTCATATTTCTATACATTGCTTTTTAATCATAAAACTAAAGTTTAGAACAACTTTCACCCTAAATTATCATGCTAAACAACTTTAAATTAAGTTTTAACTTTAAATACCATGAACTTTGTATCGACCATATTTATTTGTTTTGTTTGCTATTACCTCTAGAAAACTTCACGGGGTTATGACCTATCCCTCGCATACACACATATTGATATAACACGATGCTCTTGGAAACTTATTTTGTGGCGTTACAACTTTTCATCAAACTACCATAAACTATAAAAAACGGTTTTCTTTAGAATTGTATTTCAAACTCTTTGCGATTATGTCTCTACAACCGATTTTGGGGAACCCGCTATTAGATGGTGCCGATTATCGCGCATTCTCGGGCTAGTAGAGTGAGATGCAGACCTCCTCACGGAGCATTCGGTCTCGAAAGAATTTTAATACGATTTTTTAAGAAAAACGAGATTTTCTATTTAATAATAAAATTAATTTTTAATAATTATATAAAAATTAACAAACCACATATTTTAAAGTTATAATAAAAATTACATGTTTTCTAGAAAATAAAAGAATGACAGGTTTCACTAAAATACCATCAAGTATCAATACAAGACAAGTTTTACACTAAAATACCTTGAACTATTCAAGTTATGTAAATATTCACTAATATATCTCACTTTTTAAAATTTACATCCATAAAAACCTTAAAGAACATAAATAAATACTTGAGATTTATTTTGAAAGTATATAAAATATTTTTCATAAAACCCTCTCGAGTTATATAAATTACTAAAGGACCTTAGTAAATATAGGTTTAAGCGGGATCAATTCTCTTGAGCCTCAGGGAGCCGGAGAAAGTGAGTGCTTGCCTATTTAAGGTAGAAAAACTTAACGGAGTTATCAATGGTAATTGTCTTGAAAAAAGACACAAATCCTGCTGTCCATGTGCAGCAGTTACCGATAACTCCTAAACCTATTTCAAGATCCAAATCAGTTCTAAGTGTCTGACTCAAGTCTGAGTCCAAATCAATCTGAGTCCAATCCAAACATGAATCCAATATACCAAACATGACTTGACTTGACCGAACCATAGCTATGACTTGACTACATGATTACTTGATACATCCTGAAACCGTTTACATGAACAACTTATATCCATGGTCTCAGCAAGTCTGATAACTACAATCTATATAACATACATTACGGGGTTTAACGGGGTAGACTGGTACGTAATGTATTAGAAGTGGAACGAGATGGTCACTAAAAGACAACTACCGAACATCTGTGGCGTTGTTCCGTGGGTTTTGACAGGGCCTTGTACTTCCGATTACCATAGTCCACGCAAGTTGTACTCCTCTCGTATACACTGATACATTCTGTACCAAGCTATAAACAACTACATTAGTATAACAAATATATACCTATTTATATTACCAGTTCTCTCCTCTTTACTTGTTCTATTCCATCCTTGTCATTGGGACTTACCGAGCGCTAATTCGCTGATGACATTCATGTTTCTTTCTTTCTTTGGAATGTTCGTCAGGAGGATCCGGCTCTCAGGAGACCGAGCCCAGCCAGGAGGACTTGGATCAGTTCACAGAGGAGCCAGACTTTTAGTTTTTACTCGTACTTGTTTCCTTTTCATTCGTATGCCACCGTTTAGGCATTGCTTTTATCATTGTAAATTTCCTTTTCAAATCAGTTGTAATATAAAGAAAGAATGTTAATAAAAGTTGTTGTTTATTATTGCATCTCTTGTTATTCTTGTGTATTTATTTATATTGCTTATTTACGCTTAACGTGTTTACTTCTGAGTAAATACGACGCGGCCCGTCACGTCCACTTCTCCGTATACTGGGAAACGGGGCGTGGTATGGAGAGTCGTAACCAGTTAGCTACAAGATACTTCTTAGTTTTATTAAACAAAATTAACTTATAACTCCTAATCATATTGAAATACCTTTTCTATATATTGAACAAGTTACATTTATACAGAGATTTCAGAGTCGTTATAAGCTTTTCACGAAAAAAGATCCATCAATCTCGTACACAAAGCCTATATACGCAGTTGCATTCATTGATGGGGGACACTTTGTTGGGGTCAAAAATCACACCCTACGGGTGAGATCGACAAGTCAATAGGTCAAAATCAACACCCGAAAAGTGGGCCCGGGACCAAGCCCGAATCCAAGTCAAGTGTGCCCAAACTCGAATCCAAGTCCAAGCAAGTGGGCTCATGCCCAAGTCGAGCCCGAGTATGAAGAGGCCGGCCCTCCCTATGCCAAAGGAATAATTATCAAGTAATAAATATGTTTGATATAATTTTCATGCATAAATGCAAAATAGATGGGCAAAATACCATTTTGTAAAGCCCAAGAGGCTATGTGTAAACTTGTAACCCTATATAAGGCAATATCAAGATGAAATGAAAGAAGAATTGATTCCCATCATAATTTCTAGGGTTTTGTGCCTCCTTCCCCTTCCTCAAGATTTTAAGTTTTCTTCTCTTTTTTGAATTAAATTAAGAGTTTAACTTTTCTTTTCCCAAAAAGAAGTAGTTTTTTACCATAAAACCCTCGAAGGGAGCTCAGATCTCCCATCAAATCTCTAAAAAGAACATTTTTAATTTCACCGCTCCTTTTCTCCAAGATCCAACAAAAAGAGAGAATGAAGAATAAACCCATCTCAAAAGAACCCATTATAGGGAAGTCTAAAGCTTGAAGAGGAAGAAAAGGAAGCACTTTTCACCATTCAAGATCTAAATCGTTTGGGAGTTTAACTCCAAATCAATCTTTGGGGACCTCAACTTCAAAATTCAAATTCTCAAAAGAGTTTAATCCAAGATTCTGATGTTTTAGGAGTTTAACTCCAAAATCTTTTGAGAGTTCAACTCCCAGTCCAGAGGCTAAGCCTCACTTTTGCTGGCGTCCAGCGGTCGCATGCCTAGCACATGACCCGCTAGCGCCCACGTGCCGGACGCATGACCCACCTGCGCCGGCGCCCATGCGCTACGCACGTGAACCGCTGGCGCCCATGCGCCGGGCACGTGATCCGCTAACGCCTATCGCCCACGCGCCAGGCACGCGTCCTTAGGATGCTCTTCGCCCCTCTTTTTCCCACACGTTTCACACTTGTAATACTTTCCCATTAGAAAAAAATTCTAACGGGGCGTTGTCCCGCACCCAGCAAGGGGGCTGCTTACCCCCTTGACCCCAGCCCTCTATCCGGATAGTACCCTCTTAAACTCTGTGAGGCCCCGTTACGTCCAAAACATCTTCAAGACACAATGCATGCACACTAGCGCATTGAGTTCGCATGACCAGTTTTACCCGTTAATCGGAGGTTTTCTTGCTCCAAAGACGAGGGGTAATTAATGGCAGCTTACTCCACGGCTGCCGAAAATTCGGATCCCCATATTCAATAAACCCAGGCCTACTCTAAGTAAAAAGAATATGTATACGTCTGACAAGCGCGCATATTTATATCTCAATAGGATGACAAAAAGCACTCTACAGTGGGTCTCACCATTTTTTGAAAAAAAATTGATGAAAATTAGGGTAAAAAGAGAAAAAGGGGGTGAAAATTTTGGAGAGAAAGATGAAAATACAGGGTTTCTTACTTGTTGGATAGGGTTAAGAGAGTGAAAAGATATTTATATAGAGTGAATAGATGTCTAAGATTCAATGGGAGCATCCAAGGGACATGATTTTTCAATTCAGATTTTTAAAAAAAAATCGTCTGCGACAGACGTCTATTTCCAAAAATAAACGTCTCTTTTTGTTAATAGATGCCTTGATAAACGTCTATTAAAACGTCTACTGCACATAAATGGCAGAAAACGGAGAATTTTTATTTGGTATTTAGAATAGGTTTTAGTTATGTGTTTTTATGGTTTATGGTTTTAAACATATATATTAAGGATTATATATATATATATATATATATATATATATATATATATATATTATAATTTGTAAAATTGAATATATTTAACACAAACAAACAAATATTCATTAAGCTTAAATAACGACATGCAAGAAAAAAAATTTAAAAAAGCACACACTAAATAAAAACATATAAAACTAAAATTAATACAGCACAAAAAAAACTAAAAATTACACACTAACATACAAACACAAACACACTGAAAATTTAGAAGCGGGGAAGATGCTTCCAAATGTCGATGACTTTTATTTCTTTCTTCGTGATGAACTCCCCCTTTATGCGATCGAATGCTTGGATTACCGTTTCACGAGACTCGCGACGGCCAATGAAAACCGTTCGCTCATACAGACTCGGATGAACGTAATACGGATCATTTTCACCGGTCTCGAATCCTGTAGGAGTGCGGTAATCACGTTGCGCATTAGAATTCTGTGTCATTGAATTTGGTGGTGCCGATGAACCTTATTGAGAACGATCGACGGGAGACACATTTTCATCGTTTATGGTAGGATAGAACGAGTGTTCTTCGCTCGAATCCTCTTTCGACTTCGATGGAGAAGAAGACTTCGGCAAAGAAAATGGAAGAATTTGATTCGGGTTAGGGATACGTCGAATCTGTGAAATGGGATCATCCTTTTGTAGAGTGTTTTTCGTTACCCTATTAAGATAGGAATACATGCGCTTATCAGGCATATACAGATTTCCCCTGTCTAGGGTAGACTGGGGTTTATTGCTTATGAGGATCCAAATTTCCGGAATCTCCGGCAGCCGCGGACTAAGCTGCCGTTAATTACCCATCGCCTTTGAAGCGAGGGAACTTCCGATTGACGGGTCAAATTAGTCTTGCGAACTCATTGTGAGGCGTGCGTATGTTGTGTTTTGGACGTATCGGGGACCTCGCAGAGTTTACGTGGTCCCGCTATCCTGATAGCGGGCTAGGTGTCAAGAGGTCTAGCAGCCCCCTTGCGGGATGCAAGGCAGCGTCCCGTTAGAAATTTTTTCTAACGGGGAGGTGATGAGTGCATATACGTCAAGTGTGCACCTAGCAAAATGAGCGCGTGACAAGTGCACACCTGCCAAAATGCTCACCTAGTAAGGTGCGTGCTTGGTAAAGGGGCGCACATGACAAGTGCGCACCTGCCGAAACACTCATCTAGCAAGGTGCGCACTTGGTAAGGGGCGCACATGATAAGTGTGCACCTGCCGAAACGCGCACCTAACAAGGTGCGCACTTAGCAAAGTGTGAGGGAGTGAAGGGGCCAAAGGGACCCGAATGGGCCAAAAGAATCAGTAAAGTGTGCACCTAGTAAGGTGCGCACTTGAGCCGATGCGCACTTGGCTCGATGTACGCCCAACGGAGTGCGCACTTAGCCAAATAGGCATCTAGCATGGTGCGCACCTGCACGGTGTAAGTAGGGTCGAAACCCAATGAAGTAACAGTCCAAAAACATTAAGATTTTAACTTTTGAAGATCAAAAAGCGCTCTTTTTCCCTTTTCCGAAGCCTCATGACGTGCGCAATTAAAAAAAAGAAAGAAAAAGTGAAAGAGAGACTTGCGCACTAAAGAGCTGCTCAAAACTCAAGATTTTGTTTTTGGAGAATCAAGATTAGTTCTCTTCTTTCAAATCATCATGGGCGGCCCTTTTATAGGCTTACATCTTTTCATTTTGCTCCATGGCTTGTACAAAATTGGCATTTTACCTATCTCATACCCATGTGCTTATTTCTTTTTGCACATGAGTCATAGGCTTTACAAAATTTGGCTTTTTACCCGTTTATTTTACATTTATTCTTGAAAATTATATTAAACCTATTTATTACTTGATAATTATTCATTTGACATGGGGGTCGGTCTGGCTTGAGCCTACCTGCTTGGACTTGGATTCGGGCATGGGCTCGGTTTATGTTCAGGCGTGGGCCTGGCTTGGATTCGACAGTAGGGTCTGTTTGCTTTGGGTTAAGCCTACTTGTTCGCGGTTTGACTTTGAATTTTAGTCAATGGGGTGTAAATTTTAACTCCAACACCTTTATTTTCTTTCGAGAACTCCGTCCTTCTTCGAAAATAGGGGTATTTCTTATGGAAATGGTCCTCTTTGCCATTGTTGCAATAATAATAAAAAAAAATGTTTGTGAGAGAGAAAAAAAGAATTCAATACGGTGGAATAAATTCTCTGTTATTTTCTCCCTATTTAAAGGGATAAACCAAAAAGGGAGAACAAAAATGGTTATGTAAAACCATTAATTCAAATTCATAAGAAAATTTAAAAATCAGAAAACTGCGGTGCAGTTTGAAGAGAAATAGACGTCTATGATTTGTCTGATAGACGTTTATGACTTGTCTGATACGTCTATATTGAAAAAAAATCAAAATGTGAATTAAAAAAATTCTAACATATTTATTTCACCTCTAAATTTTGCAAAACGAGTTCTATCTGAGGGTTTTGTGAATATATCGGCCAATTGTGAATCGGTCGGTATATATTCAAAAATAATATCACCCTTTTGATAGTGATCACGTAAAAAATGATATTGAATATCGATATGTTTACTTCAACTATGTTGGTTAGCGTTTTTGGTCATTTGAACTGTGCTTGTGTTGTTACAGAGTATTGATACTTTAAAGACTAATTTCTTATAGTCTTCTAATACTTTATGCACAATATGCACCCGCGACAATGTACTCAGCTTCAGCAGTGGATAGTGCTACCGATAGTTGTTTCTTAAATTGCCAAGATATGAGACAATTTCCTAAAAATGACATGTACCGCCAGTATTTTTACGATTAGTTTGACTTCCAGCATAGTCAGCATTTAAATAACTTGTTAAATTAAACACGCTATTCTTTGGATACCATAATCCTAGATTGATAGTGTTTTTGAGATATCAAAAGATTCTCTTGACAGCTACTAAGTGTGACTCCTTAGGATTATCTTGGAATCGTGCACAAAAACAAACGCTATACATTATATCGGGTATACTGGCAGTTAAATATAATAAACTTCCAATCATATCTCGGTAGAGTCGTATGTCTAACTCCTTTTCGGTTTTGTCTTTAGTAAGTTTAATTGATGTTGTCATGGGTGTCTTACAAATCTTTGCATCCTCTAAGCCAAACTTTGTAATAAGTTCCTTTGTATACTTAGATTGATTTATAAATAGTCCTTCTGAACTTTGTTTGATTTGAAGTCCGAGGAAGAAGTTCAGTTCTCCATCATACTTATCTCAAATTCATCCTGCATAGACTTGGAGAATTCTTTGCAAAACTGCTCTTTAGTAGCACCAAATATAATATCGTCAATATATATTTGAACCACTACGATAACCTTTCTATAAGATTTGGTGAACGATTTTTATCTACCTTCCTTTTCGTATACCCTATCTCGAGTAGAAATGTACTTAGTTTTTCATACCAACCCTAAGGGCTTGTTTAAGACCGTGCAATGCCTTTTCTAACATGTAAACATATTCAGGATGCTTATGATCTTCAAATCCTGGTGGTTGTACTACGAAAACTTCTTCTTCTATAGTGTTGTTCAAGAAAGCACTCTTTACGTCCATTTGAAATACTTTAAAGTTTTTGAAGCAATCGAAGGCTAATAGTATTTTGATAGCCTCATAACGTGCAAAAAGAGCATAAGTTTCGTCATAATCAATTTATTCGACTTGATTATAAGCTTGAGCAATGTTTCCTGCTTTGTTCCTTATGATGTTTCATGCTTCATCCAACTTGTTTCTAAAAATCCATTTAGTTCCAACTATTGGTCTATTATTGGGTTTTGGAACTAGTTTCCAAACTTTATTTCTTTCAAATTGATTTAACTCTTCTTATATTGTTTCTATCCAATACTCATCATTCTCAGCTTCTTTATATTTCATAGGTTCTATAACCGATATAAATGCAGAGTTGATGCACAAGTTAAATCTTAATGATCTAGTGACCATTCTTTTGTCTATATCTTCTGTAATTAAGTCTTTAGGATGGTTTTTATTGAATTACCAATATTTTGAAAGAGAAATGTTAATTACTTGTTATTGCTGTATATCCGGTAGATTGGTTTCAGCTTCTAATTCCGATGATGAGTTATTCGAGTCTTTGATTAGGACCGAATCATCATCATCAAGATTTGATGAATTTGTTTCATCAAACTGGACATGCATATTTTCTTGAATAGTTAGTGTCCGTTTATTATAAACACGATAGGCTTTACTGGTCATGGAATAATCAACAAAAATACCTTCATTAGATTTAGAATCAAACTTTAAAATCTTAAGTATGTGTGTGTGTGTGTGTGTTATGATATCTTTTTCCTGTTAAGACTAGTTTGTTGTCATATAAGATATTACATATGTCTTTTTCGAAAACTACGTTATAATCTTTGTCACAAAATTGACCGACACTAAAAAGCTTATATTTTAAATTCTCGATATATAAAATGTCTTTTATTATAGTTTTATTTGAAATATTGTTAAAGCAAATATCACATTTACCAATGATTTTGCCCTTATTGTTGTCTCTAAAAGCTACGTTGCCACTTTCTTCTCTTGATAGTGTTTCGAAACTTTGAACGTTTCAGGTCATATGCCTCGAGCATCCGCTATTAAGTATCCAACGACTATTACGTTTTGGAGGCCCTGTAATACATGAAGAAGAAAGTGCTAATTTTAGGATCCAAACCAGTCTTGGTTGATTAGGAGTAAAATTATATTTATAAGTGGAATTATTTTTAATATGACAATATTATGATATGTGTCCTAACGTGTAACAATAGCCACATGTCGAATTATCATATTTATTACCATATTTGTAATAATAATATTTAGGTATATGGGATTTTGTTTTTGGAACCAACCCTATATATTTATCAAAACTTATTCTTATTTTATCACGGTGTTTAATAAATTGTCCTAATAAGATATCTAAATTATCTTTATTTTTAGTAAAATTTAAAATTATTTCATCTTTTATTTCTAATTTTCGTTTAAGATCAAAGATCTCAAATTTATTTGTTTCGGCTATATTTTCTTTAATTAAGGTTAAAGAATTAAATTTTTTATTTAAGTTTTCATTGTCTAATTTAACTTCTTTTAATTCATTTTTAATTACTATTTCTGAATTATTCTTAGCAACTAATTTAGTTTTTAAAATTTTATTTTTAGACTTAACCTTATCGTAATTATCCTTAAGAAAATGACAAAGACTAATTAAATCTGATTTATTAAGAAATTCAATATTAAATTCATCATTGGTTGCCTCATCGTCTAATGCCATAAAGCACATATTTAAGACTTCTTCGGTTTCTGAGTTGCTGGAATCCGTATCATCCCAAATTGCTTGAAATGAATGTTTCTGTGATTCCTTCTTTGACTTCCATTTGTCTTTTAAGAGTTGGACACTCTGACTTCAAATGCCTTCCTTATTACACTCAAAACAATGCAAAGTTTTATTAGAATCAAAATTCTTATTTAACTTATACGTACCTTTCTTTTGAGAAAATCTTCTGGATTTCAGATACTTTTTGAAGTATCTTGCAATATGGGTCATTTCTTCATCTTCGCTTTCATCATCGCTTGATGATTTCTTTACTTTGGTTTTGTGACAGCCTTTAGTGCGATGGTTTTCTTTTAAGTGTCATTTTCTTGTTTTTGCTTAAGGTCTCCTAATTGCATCTCATAGGTTTTCAATTTCCCTATGAGGGTATCTACTTTTAGGGTGGACATGCTATTTGCCTCTTCGATGGCAGTGATCTTAGATTGCCAAGATATCGTGAAAGATCTCGGCAACTTATAACATTTTTTATCATCGAATTTCTTTCCAAAATTGAAAAGATCGGTAATGACATTGTTAAACCTAGAATACATGGAGTCGATGGATTCATCATCTCTCATACGGAACATCTCATATTCATGCATGAGACGGTTTACTTTACTCTCTTTTACCTGACCGATCCCTTCATGGGCAGTCTGGAGAGTGATCTAAATCTAATTAGCCGTTTGACACATCGAGATTCTATTGAATTCTTCTGAGTTCAAAGGGCAATGAAGTGCATCCATTGCTTTGATATTTAATGTCAAGAGTCTCTTATCTGCATCGGATAAAGGATTTGTGGTAAGAGGAACGAATGGCTTTTCTATGATTTCTAAGTCATCTAAATCTATATATTGAAGGAAAACTCTAATCTTGGTTTTCTAATATTGATAATTTGTATCATTGAAAAGAGGAGGACGATTAATGCTTGTCCTTCCATTTGGTTTTCAATAAGATCACAAACTCAAGAGGTTAATCTTACAAACGAGTAATTTTGCTCCGATACCAATTAAAAACAGTCTTAGAGGGAGATGAATAAGACTTTATGGTAAATTCAGAGTAATTTTGCGAATATAGAAATTATACAGCGGAATGTAAAAATATTAAACTATCACAATCACAGAAACAATCACAGAAGTGCAGTAAAGTAAATTGACACGGAGAATTGTCATCGAAGTTCACCAACCTAGTGGCTAATCCCCGCCTGAGAACTCCTGCTTAGAATTCAACACACTATCCAGTGACTCCTTGTGGATAGAAAAACCAATATCTTTTACCCATGCTCAGATCCAAACATTTACACTTGCAGGCGATGAACACCTAGACTTTTTCCGAGGATTAAGTCCAAACCTTTACAATTGTGAAGAACTTAAATCTCTCTCCACTTGATTATTACAATTTCAAGATTATTACAATTTCAATATACATCAATTTTGACAATCTTAACGATCTCAAAAAAAAAAATCAAAACTTAGATTCATAAAGATGATGGATTGCACTTTAGAGAGCTAAAAACGTTTAAACTCAAAATTGAAGAGTTTTTCAAAAGATTAACAAAAGTTTAAAATCGGTGCCTTCTTCGACAAATTAACAATCTTTCTTTTCTAAAGAAATAGAAAAGTTTAAAGGCTTAGAAAGATTGTTGCTCTAAAAAATTAGCAAATACTTGAGTGTACTAAGAGAGAGTAGAATTCTAAAGAATCAGAATATCAAAGGTTTAAAGCAAGAAAAAACATGTAAAATCAAATAAAAATTTGTCCTATTTATAGAAAATGTTTTGAGACAGTTTGAGCAGTTAAAGTAACCCCCCATAAATTATAAGACAGCTTTAGCCGTTGTAAAACCATTTCAAAACCGAAATTCCCACCAAATTTAAAATTTGAAAACTTGCATAATAGACGTCTATACAGACGTCTATATGTCTAATATCCAGACACAGGTTTTTTAGATATCGATTTGGTGAATTTGTTTTAGGATTAGATAGAAATTTTGATTTTTAACCTTTTGAGATCGACTTGACTCTCGACTCAAAAGATAAAATGAAAAAATCTTGGACGTCTTGAATGGCTTGGACGGTCCTTGATATCGATATTTTCGTATATTCCGTTGAAATCCATATTGAGTGCGATTGAATCAATTTGATACTCCATTTGATGTCAATTGATTCCAATATTTTTCCTGATGCTTGAATAACTCCATTGTGTAGCACTTTGATATTTCTGACATGGTTAGATCGTATATCATATATTGAAATATATTTTTGTAAAATAATCAAAACATAAAGAGATTCTTTTTAAAAGCTAACAATTCAAATTGTATAACTATGTATATGGTCCACGAGGATCAAATAGTTGATTAGTTTTATACGAATATACTTCTAATTTGTTTGCATATGGTTTTTGTAGGTTCAATCCTATAATGTAGGCCATGTTGTAGGCTGTATAATTACCAATACACGACTATCTTTTCAAAACCACAACTCTTTCCATGCGCGTGTGTAGGGGTCTATGCTGCTATTGTTAAAAAGGAGCAAGTGGGAGGTTGCTCGAACGTAAGAGGCTACGACAAGATGGGCATCCACAACATAATTTTCCTCTCCTTTTGATAAAGCCAATCGTTATAATTTCATTTCCTTAATAACTAAACGAATCATGGTTACCTTAATTTTCCTAAATATGCAATCCTTTAAAACCAAGGCTTTTAGGTGTCATGTTTCTCTCAATTTATTTTAACAGAGGAAGTTATAAATTGTTAATTTTTTGACTATTGGAAAAGAAAACACTCGTTCACAGCTACACCTATCATCAATCTACAGAGCAATTATAATAAAATATTTTTAAATTCCTTGTTTTGCATGGTCAAAAGAAGACTTTTGGATGGTCGATAGTCATCAATACATGAAAATTTATGAAGTGATATACGAGGGAGATCTACCGAGATTCTACTCCCGAGGATTTCTATCGTGATCAAGATGGTTATGTACGTGGATAGAGCCCCGGCACCCCAAAAATAATAATATTAATATTATTATTAGTAGTAGTAAAGAAAAAAAGCCCTTAAAATGATAATGATGTAAGGTCATGTAAGTTGAAAAATTCCCAAAGTTTAGGGAGTTTACTGTGAGAAAAGAAGTACAAGGTAGTTAAGCGAAATATAAAAAAAAATTAGTCAGAGTTTCTATCGCCATTGTCTTCGCCCCTTTCAACATCTCTCCGATCTCTCTGCCGTCCCCGATTCCCCCTTTCTTTGAACCTTTCTTGGTATCATCTCTCTCTCTCTCTCTCTCTCTCTCTCTCTCTCTCCCCTCTTTTAAATTCTTCCATTTTATTCCGTTTATTTCTTGTTTACTTGCTGCAAATATCTCAGAACTGGGTAAGTATTTATGCCAATCTGTTATTTACTGTCTCATTTCTCTCGCTTCTGTAATTACCCATCACATCATAATTCACAACCCTTGCTTAATTCCAATGATTGATATTAATTTTTAAAAAAATTGCTGATTGTTTCTGTGGTGATGGGATCTAATTGAGTTTAGGTTTTGCTTTAAAATTGGAGTTAGATATTGGGTAGCTATATAAGGGATCTAGGAATTTTTCGCCAATTTTATTGTTTTAAAAGAGCTTACATCTTTCGATTGCAATGCATGTAAGGATTTTAACGTTTTTGTCACCTTAATGGGAGTTTTGTGTTCCCCTTGTGTTTGATGCTCTGCTTTGAAGGTACTTGACGCCTTTATTTTATTATGTTTAAGCTTGCTCCATTTATTCACCCAATAATTTGTGTTTTTTTTATTTATTTATTATGTGGAATGTTATCATAATTGATCTCTTTTTATAAGCTGTTTGTGTTTGTGCCAAAGAAAGCATCTAGTTAAATGGGATCCAATGTGCTCAGTTTTATATGATTACCCGAATATAGTCCAGGATTATCCGAATATAGTCATCTTCCTATGTTATGTTCCAGGGCTATCCAAGTATAGTCATCTTCCTATTTGAGCATTTGGTGGCGTCCAATGATCGAAACTAGCAAGACACATGTTTAGCCGACAGCAATACATTGCTGAGAAACGGAAAGCAGGAGTCTAGTTGTAAAACTTAAAGATCCGTTTGCAAATTTAATACCAGTCCTTAGTAACTACACCCCCTTCTAAAGCATTCTTTACCTCCCTTTCACACACTGATTGCAATTCCTATCACCATTTCAAAGATTACTAATTAATAAACACTCTCGAAAATGATCGATTTACAAATTCACAATCAGTATGGTTAGAATGGAACATATGGAATGGGACAGAAAAACCATGAGAAGAGGCGGATACATGGTTGACATTGACGGTTAATATGTACCTATAGGTTTGTTCGTGTTACTTGGCAGTTTGATAGTGATGTTGAGGGGAATGCTCACTATATCGTATGAAGGATTCGTTCACATTAGATAGATGGTTTGAATGGCGGACGTCATGGTGAATGAAACTAAAGGGTATGACTTGAACTTTGATTGAATCAATGACATCATGAGAGAGGGAACGACCCTAAGCTAGCCACATCATCCCTAATCACAATAGAGGTTGGTAATTTGCCTGAGCATTGCACTTAATTTTTTGCTTAATTACACACCTTTCCGGCTTGTAAGGTGTATACAAGTATACTGCAAGTGACAATATAAATTCCAATTAAATTCGAACAAAATTCCAATTCTAAGCAATATTTTCGCTTCTTATATCAATTGGATGCGAGGAATAGTAGCAGCGGTTAGCAACCACCATCGATTTTGTTGCTTTCGTCAATGACTGTGTCTTACTTAATTCTTTCCTTATATGCATCATCTTGCATTATGCTAATTAGTTTGTGCATGCTTCTTTTGCCTCCCTTGAAACTCTAACAAATCCCACATGCACTTTACATGGAAAGAAAACTGTCTAGTTCGCAACCATTTATAACTTCAACTCATGTTTGCATTTGCAGGGTGCTTGGATAATTCTAGAGCCTCGGCATCTGGAGCGAGCACATTTCCAAATTGATCTGCATTTAGATTCCTATAAACCAAAATGCCAGTTCAGATCGACGAAAATGAGGTAGACATAGTTATTGCTGCTCTAAAATCCGATCTCACTCCTTTCATGGAAGCATGGAGACCATTCTTCTCCCCATTTCACCTCATAATCATCAAAAACCCTGACATGCAAGCCGATCTCACAATCCCCCAAGGCTTCAACCACCATATCTACACGAAATCTGACATTGAAAAAATTGCCGGCCCCACCTCCATCAATTTCTCCGGCCATTCATGTCGATACCTCGGCTATCTCATCTCCACAAAAAAATACATCATATCCATCGATGACAACTGTGTCCCCGCCCAAAGCCCAAACGATAATACCACCATCAACGCCGTATCACAACACCTCATCAACCTCAAAACCCCTGCCACCCCCTTTTTCTTCAATACCCTCTACGACCCCTATTGCAAAGGTTCCGATTTCGTTCGCGGGTATCCGTTTAGCCTCCGTAATGGTGTTGACTGCGCCCTGTCTTGCGGCCTCTGGCTCAACTTAGCAGACTATGATGCCCCAACACAAATTGTGAAGCCGAGTGAGCGCAATGCTCGCTACGTCGACGCGGTGCTCACCGTGCCATTCAAGACCCTGATGCCCATGAGCGGAATAAATTTAGGGTTCGATCGGGAAATGGTGGGGCCTGCGGTGGTGCCAGGTTTGAGACTGGCTGGGGAAGGCAACAAGAGGTGGGAGACGATGGAGGACATTTGGTGTGGGATGTGCGTGAAGGTTGTGTGTGATCATTTAAGTTTCGGGGTGAAGAGCGGGCTGCCTTATGTTAATAGAGAAGAAGACGAGAGCGCAATGGAGAGCTTGAAGAAGGAATGGGCAGGCGTGAAACTAATGGAGGAGGTTGTGCCATTTTTTCAATCGGTGAGATTGCCGAGGGAGGTCACAACGGCCGAGGAATGTGTGATGGAGATCGCAAGGATGGTGAGGGAGCGGCTCGGGGAGGTGGATGCGGTGTTTGGGGGAGCTGCGGATGCAATGGAGGAGTGGGCAAGGCTTTGGAAGGCTGTTGGGTCTCGAAAAAATTGAGGGGGTTTCACTACACAAATCTTCTTTTTGTTTCAAATAACGAGCAGCATTTGGTTTTGTCGGTAAAATTCTTGTTGTTTGTTTAATATGATGCCTGCATCTGATGGATGTCTAGTCACACTCTTTTGATGTCCATTCTCAGGTTGTTTTTGTTTGATGTTTTTAAGTATCAGAGAGGCATGTATCTGCAGATTTCCAATATAAGTCTTAATCAGCCTTTGTGATTCTTTTTTCATATTTCCAATATAAGTCTTAATCAGCCTGAAAATGCACGTAACCCTTTTCATTTTTAGTTCTATGTTTGCTCAATTAATGTAAATCCTAATACCTGGAATAATGAGTAAGTTTTTGTGGCTGCAATTTACAGATATTTAATTGGTTGGTGAAACTTATTCCATATATCTGTACTTTTACTCCCAACCAAATCATCAGGTGAAAAAAACGGCGCGTTAAATTATGCAAATATCTGATGGATAAATGATGAAAAGATAAATTAAATTTTATCTGTATGATGCAACAAAAAAAAATAGAGGGAAAAAAAGGCTTACAATGCTAAAATCGTGTGTGCACATGCATCACAGGTGCCAAAACACACATATTATAACATGAGAATAACAAGCATGTTATTTTACTTTGAACTGAATGCCCATATAAATTAGAGTATATATAAAAGGACCACAACAGTGAATGGAAGAATTCTGCTCTCTTTCTCTATAACCCAATGAACAAGAACCATCATAATCCTCGATATATAGAGAGTTTAATCCATTTTGATTCCAACCGGAGAGGTTCTTTGGCAAAATGACATCGAGCATCAATCGTCGGACTCTCCCAAACTTGAAAGACGAGGAACAACCATGGGTCCTCCTCTAACCTTTTCAAGAGCATAGCTTATCCTTAGCGGTCGACCCAATAATGCCTGCATATTTTTCATCCATTACTTAGAAATAAAATATCCAATTTATCCAAGTAAACGCAGACCATAACTGTTACTTACTTTTCCATCCATGGCATATTTCGCAGATTTAGCTTGTTGGTCTGTAGCAAAGTTAACGAACCCGAATCCTCTTGATCTCCCAGAGTTCTTATCATACATGATCCTCACTGAGAGTGACAAATATAAACAAAAGGAACTTTAATCATGATTTTCTCAATATGCGGTATGTAAAACGGTCAAAATAAAAAGCAAGACTAAGACCATTTTAAAGGAGCAGATGTCGCGCTCGTTGCACCAGCACCATACTTAACTACATCATGGGCAAGTAGCCAGCATTTTTTGGGGGGGCAGGCCAGTAAGCCTAACCCACACACACACATCACACAGGCACCTAGGGGTCCCACAGATTTGCCCCGAATGCATAAAATTTGGAATGAATCATGGTAATGGAAACAAGAGGCATCCCAATCAGGAAACCAATACAAATACATAATGTAACCTGTGAGTCTGGTATTTTCATCAAAAACCTTTCTTACAACTTCCATTAATGTTTCCGTTCTCTTATCATCACATAGAATTAAATGAACTTGGATTAGTCACATATGACCATAAAAGTAGATTGCAGCTTAATAGAACAGTTTTTTTGTTGGGGGGTTAGCTACAAGAATTCTTAATATCCATTTATCTTTGTTGAAGACCACTTCCCCTCTTAAGTAAGCGATCTACACATCTTTTTCACTACATCCACGTCAATGAAGCATTATCATCCGTAAGTTTGTTTTAAATCGTTTTCCCTTCAAGTTCATGTGCGGCCTAGGTCAGAAAATATTTCTATTACTACTCTCAATTTGATTCATTCTCTCATCAACTGATGCGTTATCATCTACATACCATGCAACCTTATCCTAAATATATAAAATTCATCCATAGTAAGACTTAGAACTTGCCCTTGACACGAGTCTGTAGTGATAAAAAAATCAATCACTTCCTTTTACAATTGTTATTTGGGTGAATTAGTAATCCATCACCATCATGCATGTCATTAAATCAACAAAGCTCTTGATTATTATTTTCTGCCCATTACGTAATGCATAATCTTTATTTCCATGTTATCATAATCTATATTTCTGAATAATAAAAACCATATATAAGATCTCTTTACTTCTATCGAGATTTTTAACATATCGATCTTAACAAGTGTCATAGACTTATCAATTTCGTCCTTAGTCTTACTCAACCCCTCCACATGCAGTCCCATTGTATTTGCTATTTTTCTTTTATCTCCTTTGATTTTCAAATAATATATATACCAAAGTACTTCTCATCAGTGGTGGATCCAGGATTTTATCAAGGGTGAGGCCAAAATTGCTATCGTTGTAAAACCTCCGTGCCCGAACATGGGGGTTCGGGGGCGGTAGCCCCTGAGCCGAATTTCTTGATTGATACCACGCATATGGTGTTTCCATATGACACATAAAGAGGCTTCAAAACATATTTTGACTATATGTATGGAGAGAGAGGGCACGACAAATTTGTAAAATTAGAACAAGGAGCGTAGAGCAAGAGGAAACGATATTGTGATAGGGTTTTGAATAGTGTGAGAATAATTTAATTCCAAAAAAAATGTCTCAAGTGGGAGTTGAATCCACGCCTCTCAAAGACCAAAGACCACTATGTCACCCTCATATTCATGTTTTTATTTATATCTATATAGTGATATATGTACACATCAATGTATATACATATATAGGATGTTTATTTTTCAATACAGGATTAGGCCATGCTCTCAAGTGGGTCCTCCTGCTTCTCGTACATTAGTTCTGATAAATGTCGAATATTGTGATTTGATATATTAATCTATTATCTCGATTTCCAAACCTCAATATCATGAAATATATAGTCCATGTTTACTTTCTTTGACGCATATTCAAATTCACTAAGCCTACTTTCCCAACAATGTCAATTTCCTACCATGGATCAACCCATTTTAATCAATTAATCTAACACAAAGCCTTCCCGTGTAATTTTCATTAAACAATGCTTGAAAATAGCAACCTTTCTTTGATTTCTACGTATAATCTTACGGAGATGCTTTGGTTCTCACTTTTAAATTGCTAAATAATCTTTAGAAAATACTCCGTATGCCATACAAGTAAGGATAACCCGGTTGCTGTAACAATGTTTTGAAGAACACTGCGGTAAGATTCATATTGAGCTTGTGCACTGTCATCACTAAGTAATGCCAAAAACCAAATTAATTAAGATAAATAAATTAAAGATTGGGTAACACTGATCGGTGTGTAGGGACTATTGCACACTAGCATCAGCCGATATTAACAAAAATCTACAACATCGCATCCTGCAACTCCAATAAGATAAGCATTGATATCATTGATGCATTTCTAATGCTTCAAAAATGCACTTTCCATCAAGTGATCGTCTCCTACAAGCGGCATCTGTCTTTATCTCTAAGACATACTTACACTTAAAAATGGACATTAATCAATCATATCAAGTCCTACAGATTTTAAGTTCGATATCATCCCATACTTCGACCAAGCTGAGAAGGAAACGGCATGATAAGAATAAGAAAAGATCACCTTACCCTTATCAATGATGCCAAGAAACGACATCCGATAATCAAAAAATGCGAACTTTTAATACGGGAAAATCTCCAACTATATACACACACACGCTTCCTCATATTCTACATCCTACATGAATGCATGCTCCCAATCAAACTCAATTGTAAGACCAAAAAAGCTCGGAAGCACAAATTTCGTGAAGTTGAATATGAAGGATCAACAATTATGCAGTTGAATTGAAGGATCAACTTTCCCAGTCATAAACTGATTTTGTTTAAAGATTGAAACTTTTTTTAGAGTTTTATGGTGCTACGGTCGCCCCATCGCCAAACGAGATTTCCGCGGTCGACCCCAGTCCCAATTTTCCTCTCACTCAACATTCGCATCAACAACAACAACAAATAAATAAAAAAAAGGATTCAGAAATGCTGAACTTGATTGATTTGACTACCTTCGGTGACATCACCAAAAGAAGAGAAAGCGTCCTTGAGAGATTTCTCATCCATAGACCAAGAAAGCCCTAGAGCAAGAAGATCACATCATCGTTACATGAGCATTGTCAAAATAGAAAACAACAAAGAGAAACATCAAAAATTTGAAGAAGGAATCGGAACCTGCGACGAAAAGTTTGGAATTGATCGGGGAAGATCGAGAGGTCGATGATGAGCACAAGGATCGCAGGGGAATTCTTCGCACCAAATTCATTTTTTTTTGGGGTTGGTGCGAGTGGGGTTTGCCTTGTGTTCTTCTTGAGTATTGGGATACAGGGGAAAGGACTACGAGCACTTCTAAATTATAAACAACGTGGGCCAGTAAGAGCAAGTGGCCCAATGGCTTTTACTTCTGTAGTTCCTGGCCCCGCACATAAATGATTAATAAGGCCTTCCATAAACGAAACTTTTCGGCATCCCTCAAACGCCTGGTGGGACCTGTGCTTATATTTCTTCTCCCAAAATAAACCTCTTTCTCTCTACCTCTCGCT
Organism: Agapanthus africanus; assembly: GCA_030015575.1. Lineage (NCBI taxonomy): Eukaryota > Viridiplantae > Streptophyta > Magnoliopsida > Asparagales > Amaryllidaceae > Agapanthus > Agapanthus africanus. The sequence continues at coordinate 104,621,842 of CM057338.1, read as the reverse complement.
CAAGTCCTTTTGGGTTTTTTTTTGAAATATTTATAATTTAAAAATTAATTATTAAAATAGGGGAAATGTTTTAAAATCACCAAAATAGGACGGTTTGCCCCCGCCCCAGAATAGGGGGCGGGTTCTTGGAACCCGCCCCCTTTTTTTTAAATTATTAATTATTAATTATTAATTATAATTATTAATTATTAATTATGATTATGATTATGATTATAATTATGATTATGATTATGATTATAATTATGATTATGATTATGATTATAAGTATAATTATAATTATATAATTATAATTATAATTATTTTTTAAAAAATTAAAAATAAATAAACGAAAAAAATTTGAAAAAATAATAAAATTTCATTATATCAATGTATTTTACAGAATGAATCCGTCAAAATTTACAATACAAAAAAATCATATCTATTTGTAAAATGTAAATTCTATATCGACAGTCAAATTTATAATAACAAAATGAATCCGTCAAATTTATAATACAAAAAAATCTGAGTGCACTTGTCACGATCCTGAAGGTCCCGCCCCTGATGACTGTCCTGGACATCTGGTCCTATAATGGCCTGGTTGTTTGCATAGGCTACATCTGGCTTGTCTTTACTGAGTATCGGCATCCATTGTCATTCGATCTCGACGCACTTTAGGTCTTCCGGGCCTTATATTTTTTTCCGGCGGTAATACAGTTGGTGTTTGTCTGTTGGCAGTATAATAGTGCCAATAGCGACTGTCCGGTATAGGATGAAATTTTGGATCGTATGCGTCTTGGTAATTGGAAACTGTATAGTAATGGGAAGCAAAATTGTAATGTGAGTTATGCATGCTGCTCGCAGCAGCAATTGCGTGGACACAAGATAAATGTTGTTGCTGGAAAAGACCGCATGTACACGAAGAGAGCCCTTCATCTCTAAATTTCACGGTATATTGATTCTCATTACCGCCCGTTACCTGAAACTCCGCCGTGTCAAACCTTTCGGATCTGTAGTATTGTGCTCGGCGCTCTCTTTTCCGAAAGATATCTTCGTAATACGCGGTGAGCAGAGTCTCCATCGCCAAGAACTTTTCTCTTCTGTGCACAAAATAAGTATTCATCCGGAAAAAGGTTCGAACAATCAACCCCTGTATCGGTAAGCCTCTAACCCCTTTAAGGACCCCGTTGAACCTTTCAGACATATTAGTCGTCATTAGTAGATATCTGCACCCATCATCATGTGCTTGTGACCACATGCGTACTGGATACTCATCTAACCACGCTTTCGCGGCTTGACTCATCTTCCTAATTTTCGTCATGTATATGTCGTGAACATTAGGGTCAGACATTTCACCGGCTCTGTACATAAGTTTATGTATATCCGAATTTTTAAATTTTCGATCCAAATTTTGCCTGAAGTGCCGTAGGCAAAACCTATGTGGGGTCGTCGGAAATACAGATCGCATTGCAGCTAGTATTCCCAGATGTCTATCAGATATGATGCATAAATCTGTTCTATGAAGAACAGATGGGATATTTTTGAGTTGACGGAAAAACCATGACCAGGATGATGTATTTTCACCCTCGACAATAGAAAATCCCAACGGAAATATACCGTTATTAGCATCAACACCTGTAGCAATTAACATGCAGCCTCTGTACTTACCGTATAGATACGTACCATCAACGCACAAAACCGGTCGACAGTGTGTGAAACCAGCCGCACATGGACCAAAGCACCAGAAAATTCTTTGAAACATGACAGAGCCTTCGACGTCTGTTTCTGTGGTTTTTAACCGGTATACGGTCCCTGGATTTGATGCTTTCATGGCTTCCATAAAAGGGACTAGTGAGTTGTACGAGATTTCCCAGTCCCCAAATATCTTGCATAAAGCCTTTCTACGAGCATCTCATGCCTTCACATACGAAATCTGAATTTTATGCTCTCCGCTAACCAAGAGCCGTATCTCTCGGGGAGTCATCGCCACGTCTGTACGGATTAGTGGCATGATTAGCGAGCAAATGTAAGATGAAGTGCAATTCCGGTGATCTTGTAACATAATAGAATTGATGCAGGTATGTTCTTGGCTGTATTTCGTGACCTTCCAAGCTTTGGCTCTTTTGGAACAACATGCATGCAATCTCCACTGACATTCAGGAGCTTTCGTACATACCGCCGTATAGTACGTCTTATTTGACTTATCGGTTTTAAATGTAACGTTTTGCTGAATAGACCACGACTTCAGCTTACAAATAAGATCTCCTTTTTCCTGAAACAAATCCCCGACACTGATGCAATCTTCGCTTGCTGCTGTCGCGTCCAAATAGGGTGCCGTATTTACTTCTGCCACGGCTAATTCTACCCAACCATCATCTTCCAGCGGATCGAGGCCGGGATCTTCTAGTTCGACAAAATCGTTATTCGCAACCATACCATCAAAGAATGCTACCTCATTCAATCCAGCGGCATATTCCACGCTATCCTCCCCCTGATGACCTTCACAGATTTCATCATCATCACTGCCACACATATCAATATCACCCGCAGCAACATAAAGCTCGGGTGCAATTTATGATGGTTGTGGTCGGTGTAATGTGAATGGTTCGGGGTGAGCAGACCGGAAAGATGTGGACGGACATGCTTGGAATGCGCTACTTGGATCGTGTTGGAATGATGCGGAGGTGTGGGGAAATCTGCGTTTAGTATATAAATTGTTATTATAATATTATTCCTTAATATTTTCGTAATTAAATCATCACTTGTTTCAGATTTATTTACCTGTGGAAGGTTGTGTATGGTAATCCTTATTGTTCTTCTAGGGTGCATGTAACTGCAGCAGTCGACTGGGAGAACCTGGATTTATGGATTTTATTAAATGTTTGAATATTAGTATCTTGGTATTACTAAAATGTTTAAATATGGGTTTATAAAATGTTTACCCATGAGTTTGAAGGTTTGAATAATGTTGTGTATAGTCATATCCACCGACACTGACGGTATCATCGTTAACCATGTGACCGTACCCCCAGGAACTATCTCTAGCATTACCATCAAAATTACCCGTTGGAGGGGCATCTGATACTTCCAATTGCTCCTTCTGAACCAAAAGTTCAAAAGAATGCTGGGTGTTTGAGAGACCGAAATCTATTATCGAAGATATTGATGCATCGTCTATAATTTCAACCGATGCATCGTCTATAATTTCAACCAATGCATTTCCACTGAACATAGGCCATATACAACTTAATTTAACCCTACTTTCACGGGGATCATATTTCGTAATTTTGAACACTTTATTCTCTAGTTCATCATAAATCGTTGATACTTCTAATCGCATGATTCTTGCGGACCCGCCCATATACTCGGGATCTTGTGCACTTGTGATAACCCGGCCATCGTATTTATATACAACAAATAAACTTGGGGAGGCCATAATCTGCATCAAACAATATCAAGCCAACAATAAAAAAAGCGTTAACAACTTCATACAATCACAGTCAAACCATGCACAATCATACCTAGAGCTATGGTCTTCAAAGTCCACTAGACTGCTCCTAACTGTTCCAAAGTGACAAGTTGTAAGATAACCCTCAAATCGCCTCTTCACTGCCAATTGTGGCCAGGTAAGCACAAATGAGGAAAGGAGGGATCCGCTCACGAATCACAGTGAGACGGGCCTTTTAAAGTTACCTTTCTCACTTACCTAGCCTAGGCACCACAAAGTCAAGTTTAGATAAACGATCGAATGCTCACAACCTTCCTCTGTCCTACTGAGCACGAGAGTCCTTAGTTGGCTGAGTCTAGATATTTTTTAATTATACTCGAGGGTAATGCGTATGCTGTTAGTGATTTTTGGGGTCTTAGGAAGGGTGATGAAATCCCCACCCAATCTGAATTGGTGTTATAGTCCCTTAAAGTCCGTATTATTGATGCAAAACAGTAACAAACATAAATTGAAAACACTTGCAAACAACTTATTTGGCGGCGGCGCAAAGAATCCTGCACAAAAACAGTTATATTGGAGAGAGAAAGAAGGTTCGCGCAAAGAATCCTGCACAAAAACAGTTATATTTTTTATGTTGTGTTGAAATTGCAAAAAAAATTCTTTTATGCCAAAATTGCCATTTATTCCTCTGTATTGTTTTAGATCCAATCATTTCTAGCAGGAGTGCCATTTATTGTCATTGGGTTCATGTAAAATTTCTATTAAACATGTACTTTTCCCATTTTCTTTTCAATTATGTGAATTCATTTGTATGAGACTCTTTCATTTTCATGGATTATGTTGCTTTGTTAAAATTGGAAATCACGTTATTCTCTTTGTTGTACCAGAGTGTACATTTGCTTAAAGCAGAGATATTCATAACTAGAGCATTTCCTCCCAGTGCGTTGTATGAGGAAGTTACATTCCCTACAACAAATAACATGCTATTTGCAAAATGATTATCATATAGTTAATGGTTTTCAAATTACACAAAAATTATTGGCAAGTCTGCAAATTTAATTTGGTTGAATTGCATAAAAAAAAATCATTACTATTACAGTTAATTTATCTGTAAAAAAGTAAACTCATAGAAGTGTAATTAAATATTTTTATTTTAAATTATTAATTCCTACACTTAACAGTTTGATAATCTTGTATAATTTTTTTTTTTACTTTTTTTATTAATAATGTTGAGCATCGGGCGTACCTTTTTTTATTAATTGTTCCGTCTAGAAAAGATTGCTTACTTCCAATACTTTGTGAACTGTTCCGTCTTGATCCTATCCAGCAGCTCCTCCTTCCAGACTATGGTACTGAACTTGACCTTCTTCTTAAACTCCACACTTACACAAAATTGATAGCGGAGAAAAACTGATAGAGCGTAAATGGATAGTGACTTGTACAGAAGAAAAATTGACAGAGATGAAATGGATAGTGAAATGTATAGCGGAGAGCTATTTATAGGATATGAGGGCCGGCTAATTATTGAAGAGGGCGGGTTCTAATAACCCGCCCTCTTACTTCTGCACAGGACCTGACACACAGACACGATGGGACAACACTGGCACAACACACAGTGTACGATGGGACAAGTGACACAAATAATTATTGAAAAGCGCGGGTTTTAATAACCCACCCTCTTCCTTTTGATATCCTTCTGACAATGGACAAAAAAACTGATGTGACCATTCATATAATTATTAAAGAGGGCGGGATCTAATAACCCGCCCTCTTTAATAACACAACAGACACACATTTTAAAAAAATATATTAAAAGAAACTGATTTGACACCACACCTTTAAAGAAATATATAAAAAAAAATAAAACCATTGAAGAGGGCGGGTTCTAAGAACCCGCCCTCTTCCTTTGTGAACAGGAAAAACCAAACCGATTTGACACCACATATATAATTATTGAAGAGGGCGGGTTCCTGGAACCCGCCCTCTTCAACTGATTTGACAACCAATACTGTATCGTTAAAGAGGGCGGGTTCCTAGAACCCGTCTACCCTTCACTATAAAACCCAACCCCCCTCCAGTGCATTTCATCGAACAAAATTAACTCTTCATCTAATCTCTGCTCCAGTGCATTTCAATGGAGAATCAATCACTCGACAAATCTCTGCTCGTTCATCAAAATGAACACAGATCGTTTAATATATTACACGGAGAGGAAATATTCTAAACTTAGTAATTTTTTTTTAATATTTCATCCATTTCTTTTAATTCTAATAGTTGAAAATAACATTATTTCATTTTGCAGGATGGAGATAATCTCACCGTCGTCACCTATAGCTCAGACAAATGGATAGTTAGCGACCAACGAATAACCCAGCAGTTTCGACGGGCCGGATTTTATGAAGCTTCATTGATTCGTCATATCCAAATCGACCACGCCCTCGTTACCTCTCTGGTTGAGCGCAGGAGAAAAGAGACCCACACTTTTCATCTAAGATGGGGTGAGGCCACTATCACACTCTAGGATATTGGCCTCTTACTCGGTTTACGGGTCAATGGGCTTGGGTTGTTCGGAGGAAAATTGTTGGTCCAGATACCGACCACCCATACTGGGATACATATGCCGAGTCTGTTCTCGGACAGATAAAAAATTTCATTCTGATTCCCCTCTTTAGTGTACATATTGCATGTTGTACATTATTTCTAGCTTTAATATTTCACAAAAAATGCTAATATCAGGCACCAGGAGGCTACAGTAAGGGGTATAAGATCAGTTTAAACTGGCTAAAAGATGCATTTAGTAATATCCCTGATGAAGCCACCGATGAAGTCTTGGATAGACATGCACGTGCCTACATTCTGTACATGATCGGTTCTTAGTTGATGCCGGACCAATCAGCAACGCATGTCCATCCGTTATACCTTGGCTTCCTAACGGATTTTGATGTGTGTGGCCAATATGCTTGGGGAGCAGGGGTCCTGGCCTTTCTTTATAAGGAACTCGATAAGGCATGTGCTCCTACAAAGAATAAAATTTGTGGATGCATTACATTACTTCAAGTAAATTCCTTATTTTTCACAGCTAGAAATTTGCAAAATTGTAATATTGGTTTTATCTCTTATAATCTGAAACTTTATTTATAGATCTGGTCATGGGAGCATATGTATATAGGAAGACCGGAGAATGTTAAAATAACTGGCTTGGATATCCCTGGAAAGCCGCTCGGCTGTAGGTGGAATGGGAAGAAAGCGTATAAGGCTTCTCGTCGAGTACTTAAGTACTATAGAGATGAGTTGGATCGTATGGAGGCGACTCAGGTAACCATAACTTAGGTAATTAAATTTGTTTTACAATTTTGAAATACCTTCATCACAATTTTTGTACTATGTTATTTGCGCAGTTCCTGTGGACGCCTTATACAGCAGATCGTCTGCAACGCTTACCCGGCATCTGTATCGAAGGAGAGCCGGTTTGGCGGGCTCGATGCCCAATCCTATGCATTAATGTTGTTGTCATGCACCTCCCGGACCGGGTGTTGCGACAGTTTGATAGACCGCAACATATTTCCGTCCCGCCGCCTTCACCTATGACAATAGAGGGATACATGCGATGATGAAAGACGGAGCGTGATTGGAGGGAGCATCATCATCAATATTTGCTGAGATGGGAGGATAGGCAGCGTAGTATTGCCTTACAGCAAATAGGTGACCAAACAGTCACCGACGCTACCAAAGCATATCTACAGTGGTATAAGCGTGTCACCATAAGATGTCTTTCTTCTCCCCCCAACAACTTCCCAAACATCTCGCGGTACGAGCCTAGAGGCCACATGGAACGAGATTTGGTAAGTTGAATTCTTTATATTATATTACTTTTTAACATCCGGCGGTATGAGTCAATACTTATTTCTTATTTCTAATGTAACGACAGGCTCGTGGGTTGCATCTCGTACAAACAATGGTGCAGGAACCATACCCGACTGATGCTGGTCCGGCAACTCAGGCTCAATTTTTAAATGTAGACCAATTAATTGGTGGTGTATTCGGTTCATATAATATTTCTCAACATTTATCGCCGGCACCAGAGTAGCAGTATCAGCCGGCACCGGAGCCGCAGTATGAACCAGCACCGCAGTCGCAGTATGACCCGGCACCAGCGCCGCAGCATCACGGAGATCCAGCGCAGCAGGATCAGTGGTTTGGATCACCATACCGTCAGCAGCAACCCTGGCATACCGGACAAGCGCAACAACACCAGTCTTGGGGGTTAGGTTTTGCAGAACAGCCGTCTTGGGGTCGGGTTTTGCGCAACAACAACCACCTTGGGGGTCAGGCTTTGCGCAGCCATGGGGCTAAGGTTTTGTACAACATCAGCCGCATGAAACCGGGACAAGCTCTTCGCTACAACTGCCCAGTTGGGACACGGATTTATCGTCCTACATGCAGTTGTTGGGAGGCGGCATATATCCGACACCTGTCTCATATTCAGGTTCAGGATTTGCGGATCAACAGCCTGTCCAAAACGCTGCTGAAGACGAAGCTGAAGCAGAACCCGAACCAGAAGCAGAAGAGCAGCCGCCGCCGCCATCTACCCAAGAAACAGATGGGTCCTCCAGTCATCCCAGGAGGCATAGGCTTATGTCAAGCCTCCTCAGATTTCATAAGGGAAAAGGAAAACGATAGTATTTACATTTTACAAACAGATAGGATTTTTTAACATTGTAAATTTGACGGATTCATTTTGATATTATAAATTTGACCGTCGAGATAGAAATCGGATAGGATTTTTTGGTATTGTAAATTTTGACGGGTTCATTCTGTAAAAAATATTGATATAGTGAAATTTTATTATTTTATTTAAAAAAAAAATTCGTTTATTTACTTTTAATTTTTTTTTTAGAATTATAATTATAATTATATAATTATAATTAAAATTATATAATAAATAATTATTAAAAAAAATTTGGGGCGGGTTCTGGGAACCCGCCCCCTATTCTGGGGTGGAGGGGGGGTAGGGGGGCAAACCATCCTATTCTTGTAATTTTAATTTTAACCCACCTATTTAAATAATTAATTTTTAAATTATTAATATTTCAAAAAAAAACCAAGTCCTTTTCTTCTAAAGATTTGCCGTAATAAAATTTAACCATATGGTAAATTCGACCTTTTTGAAGTAAACTGAACCTATGATTCATCCTCTATAGTGGATTTGACTTTGAGCCCCCTGATTGTTTTTGGGAGGAAGCCCCTGAAGAATTTTAGAAGAACAAAGAATCCATGAATAAAGAAACTGGGATAGGCTTACAACGTAGAATGAAAAAGAATGACAAAAGGTCCGAAACAACTTATAACGAGAAGCATATGAAAACCTAAAATGGTATACTTTTCATCCTAAAGTAACAATGGCCAGCAAAGTATTGGCCAGCAAAGTATTGCCCATGCCAAGCTATAAAACTATGTGCAGTCTAATAATTTGTGTAATTATGTATCATTTATCCCTTTCTTTTAAACTTCAAATCCAAGCATTGTCCATCAAATTTATGTCAGCCAGTGTCATGCAGGGGCACACAAAGTTGCCTAAGAATTCAAGAAATATGTTATTACGGCAACGATCGGTATTTCAGCTTAAAAAAAATTATCTTGCTAACATTTGAAGCTTAACCCAAATTCTCTTAAAGCAATTTCGAAAGAACTCTGTATTTTCTTTGAAATCAATTTCATAAAAGAGACTTTACACCTTTATCAAAACCTGACCAAAAATCTCTGAAAACATTTTCGATTTTTTTTATATTTTCTTTGAAAGCAATTTCATAAAAGAGACTTTACACTTTATCAAAACTTGACCAAATATCTCTCATAACGGTTTCAATCTTTTTTTTATATTTTCTTTGAAAACAATTTGATAAGAGTCTCTTAAAATGCACAACTTTATTCGTTTTTTGCATTTATTAAATATATGCTATATTGCGTTTGAAAATTCCTAGATGAGTCAATGTGTCCTAGGTCGAAATTTTTATATTAAAAAAACAAACATTATCATTTAAAATCTATCTGCACACGTTATTATTTTTTGAAGGAAAAAGCTATAATGTTATGGCATATGAGATTTCATTAAACATGAAAAAAAAACTTACACATATAAAGTAAAGCTGAGCACGGTCGGACTGGTTTTGGACCATAAATAAACCCGAACCCGCTAGTGCGGCCAGATTTTCTAGCCACTTTAAACCCGTCCATTAGAACAGTTAAATAAACCCGAACCCAACGGATTCGGATGGGTTTCGGACCCGGGCTCTGGTTTCATTAGTTCTGATGGGTTAAACACGGTTTCGGATAATCACTGGTCTCACATGTTAAATTTAACATATAATTTATATGAAATAAAACAATAAATCATAAACCCTAAGCTTCCCCCACCTTCTAATCGTAATTAAACTATAGTTTTCTACCATTTTTCATATTAGAAGTTGAAATCTTATGGTGGATTCTATGGCTGAAAAATAAAAACATTTAGTATTTAATTTAGCAGATCAAAAGGCTAAAAAATAATATGGCTCGATTAAACTTTTAGAGTTGAGAAGTAATATAAAATTTAGAGTTGAGAAGTAATATAAAAAGGTTTAGATAGCTATATGAGTATATAATATTAATCTTACTCATATATTTAAATTTATCAATGGCTAGTATGATTATTAAGCGGGCGGGTTCAAATCGGTTGCGGGCCGATACGGATTAAGGACGGGTGCGGGTTCAGGTTCGGGTAGGCTATAAGAAATTTAAAACCTGTCCTGTTGAATGCGGGCGGATTCGCGTTTTAAACCCGTCACTCTCAAGCGGGTTTAGAATGGTCATTTTACACGTCTAAAGCTGTCACGCTCCGCTTCCCAAAATACAGAATGCGATGGGTGGCTAGACCAGCCATACTCCTACGATCAGGAAATAATCCCGCCGTAATCACACTCCGGCTTCCGGCGTTATATGGTAGTCAGTAAACAGTATTAGAGTAAAGGAAATCACAGTTCACAACTTTATTACATTACAATAAAAGAGTTCGAGATACATTTATTGTCACGCCCTGCTTTTCAAAATACGGAATACGAGGAGTGACAAGGCCAGCCATGCTCCTACGGTCAAGAAAGTATCATGCCGTAGTCACACTTCGGCTTCCAGCATTACGTGGTAATCAGTAATCATAGCACAGGTAATGAGAAATGAGGTCACTGATTCTATCAAAATAAATGTAAAACTAATCAGATAGAGTCAAAGGAAGGGATGGCACTAACGTCGCTGATCTAGATGTCCACAGTATTCTCGAGGTAAGACAGATCCTGATCCGAGCTAAGTCCACTTCTCACTCTAAGCATGCATACTCAGGTCGTCAGAGCGAAACAATAGCAATATATACATATATAATGTGCAAAGATGATAAATATAAAGCAATAAGCATAGAGTAATGACGTGGGCATAAAATAATCGGTACATGTAACGATAAAGCAGGTGTATCAGATCAGTAATCAATGTAATGTCCATGTCACTAAGCAATCAGTCTCTAAGTCTCACTGTTCAAGTCACTAAAACTATCGTCAGTCTAAGTGTGAGCGTCAACCACCGCAGAAGTATCACCAACCCAAGGGTAGGCCCCAAGGGCAAGAGAACACGGGCCCGAATCACGCTCGCTAATAATCAGAAACACCATCCATACGACTCCCAAAATCACTACATATGCCGGCAATGGAACTCCTGAGATTCCGTTGAACGAATCACACTCAAACTACCCCACATCCCGCGGTCTACATCAAACACCGACCATGAATCCAAATACTAGTCGCTCCATGACAAGTCTACACGAGAACTGGAGACAGGGTCTTCATCAAGCATGTCTCGACCGGTATCCAAGATAAATGGACAGTGCTCGATGTCTTAACCATAACACTAATATAAGTGCTTTCATACCCGTCCTATATAATTATATTTACACTTATATATGTCTCATAGACGTCGACAATGCAATAATTAATTGGTTCCGCTGATTGTATACAAGTATGTGCCACTTCACTGATTCAATCACGCTTTTACACTAACATGCTTGCCACAATCCAATCACTAATATTTATCACTTGGTAATGTAACATGGTCACTAGGATATTGATGCAAATGAACACTATTTACAAGGGTATAACAGTTATGCAACATGATGGGAGTACAGTAAATGCATAACTGAATTCATGTGAGCAAACGGTGTCGGTTGGATTAGAAAAATCACATAAAATCACACATGCATAATTTGGCAAAATAATATAAAAAGAGTAAAGAGTGTATTAAATTATCTCTACAGAAAAATTGGTTTTGAGTCAATCGGATTTCAGGTTTGTGAGTTACGATCATTCTATTTTAAGTGGTCATGGCTGAAAATCCAATTTCTGAACTGGAAATCCGTTTCGTAACACGGTTTACTCCCTGTTAGGAGCATAATTAGGCAACACTAAAGTTATATAATATTTATATTTATCTGTTATGTTTCCAACACATCATACGGATCAATAATATCTGTTGTACGCTGGGAGATATGCACTGTTTAAGGTTAAGGGGTACATTCTGCCTCTACACTAAACTGCAGCACACCACGACGGATTAAAATGCAACTGAAATATCAAACAACTGTAAAATAGAATGACACCACCACCTATAGTTAGCTAACAGAATTATCTTCGCGAATATATAGGGTTCCATATATTTTCATTTTAATACGGAGTTATACAATTAATTAGAAACGGGTGTCAATATGTAATTCTGCTCAGGAATGCAGTCTAGAGCCAAGAATCGCCTCAGTTTTCATCGGCATAACTTATTACAATACAGATATGGACTATGGGGTGTTGCAGGTTTATCTGTCGGTTTCGATACGAGCCCTAAAACATTAGGTTGCGAGTTGTATTCAATTTAATATAGATTTTGGAACGTGACATGTGAGGTGAATTCCAGATTCAACGTCGTCTTTTTTTTGGGTGTCGTCACAAAATATAAACTTCATTATTTTCACCCCAAATTTTCACATGTTGCCAATTATCAACAAAATGAATTATTTATTCCAAATTCGGGAGTTCCTTTTAATAGGAAAGCTATATATTATAATGGCAATTATCGAACTTCGATAAATAATAACTATGTTACTTTATAACAATTCAATCACATTCATATATATATATATAGGTATATAGTATGTAGCATGATAAGCAAGCTCTAAAACTTGCCTCAAGACGACTGTAACAACGACTACGACACGGACGGCACGATTACGACAACGATGGCAATAATAGCACGCGACAAGTCTCGGCTTGGCTAAAGGTTTGGCACAGCTTGGGGTTCGAGCTTGGGCATGCAGCGTTAGAGACTGGCGGCTGGTTGCGACACTGCAGGGAGGTCGACGATGACGTTGGTGGCTCCGGTGATAGCGCAGTGGCGACACAGTAAGGAGACGAAGTGCTCGAGGCTACGATCGGCGGAGGCACGGCTTGGATCGAGGGGAGGCAGTAAGGGAGTTTGAGAGGAAGGAGGAGCTAAGGTTGTGAAGTGGCTTCGACGTGTGCTGTGGCGGCTGGAGTGGTGGGGCTTGAGGTTGCCAGAAATGGTCGTTGCAAGGAGTTCAGGTGCAGTGGTTGGAGAAGTTGGCGATGTCGCAGAAATGAGACAACGTCGAGAGGAGGTGGCCGGCGATGGAGTTGCGGTGGTGGGGTGCGTCAGGGTTGATGGGTTTCGATGGAGAAGGGGTTGAGGCGGGAGGTTGCCGATGGTGATGAATGGGTTCGTCGACAGAGTTGCTGGAGGGTGGAAGGAGATGGTGGGGTGGAGCTTGGGTTGCTCTCGTGCCTGGAGGCTCGGCTAGTGGAACTTCGTCGACATCGACGGAGAAGACGAGGAGGATGTGTTGAAATCGGGAGGGAGTGCGCAGGGGGTGAGCTCGTCGGTGGTGAGGTCGAGGCAGGCGAAGATGATGGTGGGCACTCGTGGAGGGTTAAGGGCTCGGGTTTGGTGAAGGAGAAGAGGAAGGTGATGGGGATGCGGTGGTGAGGGCAAGATCGTCGGTGGCGCTGGGTCGGTGGCGAGAGGAGGTAGAGCTCGGGGGTTTTCGCGAGTGAAGAGATAGAGATGTAGAGAAAGAGATAGAGAGAGGGGGTCGGTCGTTGAGAAGGAGGAGGGGCAGGTGAGGGGATCGCAGAGGCGTTGAGGGGATCTCGGGAAAGTGGGCGACGTCGAAGGGATCGGTGTCGCGGCGGTTGGCGAAGGAGAAGGGGTCGTGGGTTGAGCGAGTCGTGGGGGGAAAAGAAGGAAGAAAGAAAAGTAAAGAGAGGAAGAGAAGGAGGGGCGAGGACGATGGGAGTGGGTTTGGGCCAGGTAGGGTTAGGGATTGGGTTTGGGTTTAGGTCGGGCTGAGGGTTTAGTTTAGATTTTAATAGTTAGGTTAGATATAATTTGGGTTTAGAAATTTGGATTTAGGAAAATAATTTGGAGATAGAAAATAGAAATGAAAATGAGATAGGATTCAATTAGGAAAAATCAGAAATTATTTATTAAAAATTTTACAAAGAACTAGGGATTTACATTTATTTTGCATAAGAAAATAATTAACCAACGAAATACAATGTGCTTATAGCAAAAAGAGCGGAGCTGATGTTGCGGTCTAGATCTTCATGATCTCGAATGACAGGTCATGCTCCTTGACTGGGTCCACCTCGTCCTCTGAGCATACACACTCAGGTCGTCAGGGCGACACATATAGCAATAAATATAAATAATGGGTACAATATTATTAAACTTGCAAGGTGCGACAGAATACAGAAACATGAGAAGAATGAATATCGTTTGAATATGAACAGTGCGATGTATGTATCATGTCAGTAAACCAGGCAATGTGTATGTCACTACTTATCAGTCACTAAGTCAATGAAATTAGTTGGTGGAAAGGATGCTCGTATTTAACAAAGGTCTCGTGCATGTCCGAGACTACGGTCCGCTATTTCCCGAGACATAACCCTGCAGCCGTGCCGCTAGGTCCACGACCTAATGTGTGTGTGTGTGTGTGTCTATATATATATATATATATATATATATATATATATATATATATATATATATCGAATGATCATCCTTTAAGTCGCTATACCTCGCTAAATACAAATTCAATTCCACCTTGATTTCCTCATTCCCCAGGTTATAGTATGTATTCAGATATTAGATAGGTTGTGAAAAAATAAGTATGGCTTTCACTTTCAATCACACTTTCACTTATCAATATCACTTTCAATCACTGGCTCACTATCGTACTTGGCACAACCCAATCATTAACACTTATATATCGACAATGCAAATCAGTCACTAGGTCTCAATATAAACGATCACTATGCAGAAGATATAAAGCAAACACAATAAGGTAGAAATGCACTGAACAAATATTCACTAAATTATGACAACCAACGCTATATGACTTGCAAAATTCACCATAAATCATATGTATAGAATATACTAAAAGAATATAAAAGGCGTACAAAGTATACTTGATTATCTAAGCGGTAAAATTGGTTTCATGTCAATAGAAATTCAGGTTAGGGACTTATCATCATTTTAAATCAGGGATCAGTTGCTGGAATTCCCGTTTCAGAACTGGAAGTTCAACTTCACGCGCTGTTTATTAGGGATTGTGTTTAGATTCCGACATTATCCTAGTTGAATAAAACCTAGTTCTATCTGTTAGGTTTCCGACGCATCAAGTGGATCCATGATATCCTTTCTGTACTAGAAGATATGTCATGTTTAGTGTGAAGGTTAAAGAAATGTCACTGCAGAAACTGCAGAACATGTCGACAGTCTAAAATATAAACAAAACACCAAACGACAGTGAAAATGAACGAGATCAGATCCACATGTTATCTAACTAAATTATCTACGCGAATATATAGGACTCCATGAATTTTTAGTTTTATGTGGTGATGTGCAGGCGCTTAAGTTCAGGTATACTCGTGGAATGCTGCCCCGGACTGCAGTCTAGAGCCGCATTCCCAGTCAATTCTCGTTACAGTTGCCTATCGGTATTGAAGGGTAAACTATAGAGGGTTCTAGCTCATCGAGTCGGCTTCAATATGAGCCATAGAAAATTACATTCCGACATATAACTACTTTAATATATATTTTTCGACGTGACGTGCGGTGCATTCCAAATTTAGTGTCGCCTTTAGGAGCGACTTTTCATGGGTATAACCTAAGTATTTTTAACTCAAATCCCTACATGACATTCATCATCAATAGAGGGATTCATTGGTCACAAATTCCGCCATTTTTAAATGGGTTTTGGTTTAGTGTTTCGCATCAAATACTTAGTATGTGTATACGAGTGTCGTTCGACAACAATTTCTTAATGTAAATTGTATTATGATATCCATACGATTAATGGACCCGAGTTAGGTTCGATTCAATACAACCAATCGCGATGGATCAATGCACAAATATTCGATCATCACTTAACGCAATATAGATACACACACACATATATGCATGTGTGTGTATACGCACGCGCACACACATATCTAACATTATTAATTAACTTATATATATATCATGATTAGCAAGAGTTGGGTTTTCTCTTGCCTAGCGATGGCTCGATAGTCTAGATGGCGACGACTCTGACAGCGGCGATGAACGGTGGCAGCAACAGCAACACGGAACATAGCAGCGGCTGCGGCGATGGCAAGGTGTAGGTCTCGACTTGGAGCTTAGGGTTCGGATTGATGCTGTTGTGGTGGGTTTAAGGAGGAGGAGCAGGTTGTGATGGGGCCGGCTGGCAGCGTGGACGATGACGGTGGCGTCGAAGTTGATGGGGGAAGCAAGGTAGTCGAGCGTCAATCAATGAGTTGCAAAAAAAGAAGGAGTGGGGGAGCTCGGTTCAGTCGAGATGGCGGTGGTCACAGGGCTCGTCGGCGAAGCAGTGGCTAGTGGCGTCGTCGAGGATTTCGCTGGCGGTGTTGGTTGGCCAGTGGTGAGTTGCAGAGAAGCTCGGCAAGGAAGGTGGTGAGAGAGCGGTTGAGGGTTTAGAGAAAGTAGGCAAGTGGACGAGATCGTCGTGGCCGTTGGGGAAGCGGGTCTCGCGGAGACGTCGGCGAAGAGCGAGAGAAGGGAGTAAGTGAGGATTTGAGGGAAGGGATCTCGGGGAGATCGTTGACGAGTGGACGAGGTCGTTGTGGCCGTGGGCGTGGGTCACGAGGTGGCGGTCGCGAGGGAGGAGGAGAGGGACGTTGGGGGAAAAGGGCGGGAAAAGAAAAGAAAAGAAGAAGAAAGGGGTAGCGGGTCGGGGTCGGGTCGGGCTTAGGGTTTAGATTTAGTTTAGGAAAAATAATAAATAATATATGTGTGTGTGTGTGTGTGTAATGTGCAAAAATACTAGGAAAATTCTATATATATAATGTGCAAAAATACTAGGAAAATTCTATATATATAATGTGCAAAAATACTAGGAAAATTCTGGAAAAATACGGAAAATATATACATGGAACTGGGGATTTACAAAAGCGGTCGAGTTTGGACAGGTAACGGGTCCGAACTGGCCAGGTGAACACCCCTAATATAAAGCAGCTTGTTGAACAATTATAATCATGCAAAATTAAAATATATAAATAAGATGCATAAGTTTCTCTGCCTGCAGTGCTTATGAGATTTCATTAAAGGAAATATAGAATAAGTCAAATTCATAATATAACCCATGAGATTTAGTCAAATCCAATTTGCATTTTATCGTTAATGAAAAACAAAGAAAGATTATAGCAAATCCAAAGTTAAGGGACCAAATACAAATTTAAAACCCAGAAAGAGGCGTGGAAAATTACTGCAAACTAATAATGAAAGTTGGGACACCATATATAAAGTTAAAAGCCCAACAAGGGGATAAAGAGAATTGTGAGAATAGTTTAATTTGAAGGTGATGACAAAAATGACATGGAAGCAATTATGAGGGGCAAATTTGGAAAGACCAAAAGCTTCATTCAAAAGCTTGATGAAGTGCTTGATTCAAAAGCTTGAAGAAGTGATATATATATATATATATAGAGAGAATAATGGAGGAAAGAGGCCCTAGGAGGCTCTTTCCTCAGCTGGAGTGAGGTGGCTTAATTTTGACCACTCATCTGAAGAAAAATAGTGAGGTTGTATTTGCAAATTGGTTATTTTTACCAAAGAAAAATAATTTAAACAAGTGACAACATCTGAGTCATCCCATCCTCTCTCCCTCTCTCATCCCTCTCTCTCCCTCTTCTTTTCTCTCTGTGAGATCGACTCGTCGCCGTCGCCGCCACCTCCGGTCGCCCTCTCCTCTACCTCGTCGCCTCCGGTCGCCCTCTCCTCCACCTCGTTGCCTCCACTCCCTCCTCATCCGCCCTCTCTTCTGCCTCCTTCGTTTCGGTCCCTCAGCCCTCTTCTTCGCCTCCCAGCTTTCTTCTTCGCCTCCTCTCCTTCGTTCGCCCACATGCTACTCTATCCCATCTCCTTAACTTCCATCGTCCTCTTATTCTTATCCTTTAACAATCTCTGTTAAAAACTCATCATTTTCCCCAAATCGACAATAATTTCTTGAGTAAATCGATCTCCATCTCAGGGCCAACAATCCTCAACGGCTGCTACCCATCGCGGATCAAGGTAAATATTATAAATTCTCTCGGGTAATTTCAAAATATCTTGGCTGTTCTGGATTTTTAGAAAATTATTGATTTATTGTATTTCGGTTTCATTGATTTTTTAGGATTTCCATCAACCATCTGTATAATAGATGCTGAATGTGATGAGTTTGAGCTCAGTGGTATGTGGACAACGACATCTCTATGATCTGAAATACAAAATCTAATAGCCGAATGGTTAAGCTATTGTTGCCATCAAAAGATCACTAATTTTTCTCTAATAAGAAATCATTTCCCATATTCCCCTTTTTTTTGACGTGAATGGCAACAATAGCTTAACCACTATGTATTTGATTTGGTAATATTTACAATATATTTAATTAATTTTGAATACTTTGTTCTTAATTTCCTACAATTTTTATTTCCTATAGTTTGAATATTTTAGTGATCTTTTGTAGGTTTACTTCCAAGTATCATGATGGGTGTGGAAATGTGTTATGATTTAATTTCGATACCTAATGCATCTAATACCGATACTGCGAATATTGTCATTGAATCGAATCCACTTGCTATCCTTGAAGAAGGTCCTATCGACAGTAGTATCTACCACAATGAGGATGCAATACCATATGAGGGAAAGGAATTTCTTACGCATGTTGAGGCATATAATTATTATAACGCTTTTGCTAGAATGAAAGGTTTCGGGATTCGGAGAGAATCACTAGATAAATCAAGAAAGGTATCAAAAGTAGTTTTGGGGAGACTTTTTGTATGCAACAAGGCCGGAAAAAAAAGATTGACGGATAAGAGAGATGTAGGAAAGTTTGTTACTCGTCGTCCAAATACAAGAGTAGGTTGCATGGCGAAAATGAGAATTAAGTTGACTTCATCAAACACTTGGGAAGTAACTACATTTGTAGATAAGCACAATCATGACTTAGCAAGCCCCGATAAAGTAAGTAATTTTTACTCTCAAAAACCCTTCCATCGATCAAAGGCTGTAAAGAATCTTATGATAAGTTTGAATGCAAAAGGTATGACACCTGCTAATACGGCTAGAGTGCTTAATGTTGGAAGTCAAGACGAATTGATTACCGCGCAACAAGTTGTCGATCATGTCAGGAAAATAAGAAGCAACAATATCGGCCGAGAATGTTTATCAATTATTAAGAATTTTCAAGATCGGAAGGAAGTTGATCCAGATTTCTTTTTTGCGATGGAAGTCGATGATGATGGGACAATGAGAAGTGTGTTCTGGGCTGATGGAAGATCAAGATCATCATATTTGAGATTTGGTGATATTATAGTTTTTGATGTTACTTATAAAACAAATAATTGGAATTTGCCGTTTGCTCCTTTTACAGGGGTAAATCATCACCGTCAATCGACACTTTTTGGATGTGCACTACTTGCGGATGAAACGGAGGATAGTTTTGTGTGGTTATTTACTCAATGGCTTAAATGCATGCATGGCATAGAACCAAAGGCTATTGTCACGGATCAAGATGCACAAATAGGTAAAGCCATTAAAAAGGTTTTTCCTAACACTCGTCATCGTTTGTGTGCTTGGCACATTAGGAAACATATTGCAGAACATCTAGGTTCCTTGCAAGCTTTATATAGAGAAAAATTTGGGGATTACTTCTTTCGGTGGGTTTATGGCTCTACTGTCGATCAATGTGAGCAATGTTGGGATGAGATGAAGATAAAGTTTAATATTTTAGATGAAGGTGGAGATTGGTTGCATAAAATGTATCGCCTTCGAGAGTATTGGGTCGACGCATATTTGAAGGATATTTTTTGGGCCGGAATGACAACTAGCCAACGGAGCGAAAGCATCAATGCTTTTTTTGATTCATATGTAAATTCAAAAACTCGAATTAGTGAGTTTGTACTCCAATATGATAATGCTATAGCAGCTCGTCGAGCATCCGAGTCAAAAGAAGATTTCATGACCCTTAACACCCAACCCGCATTGTGTATTTCACATCCTATAGAAGTACAAGCTGGAGAATTATACACTAGAACCATCTTAAAACTGTTTCAGATAGAACTCACTGATAGTTTTTTGCTTTTCCATGAAAAAGTGGTAAAAGAAGCGTCGATCACTATATACAAAGTTGGAAATTACACTGAAGATAAGAGTAAATGGAACGAAGTTGTTTTTAACCAAAGTGGAGAGCTCAAAATTATGTGCAAATGTGCAATGTTTGAAACGGATGGAATTCTTTGTAAGCATATTTTGAAAGTTATGCATCATAAACAAATGCAAGTCATTCCTGATTATTATATTTTGCCACGGTGGAAAATTCATGCAAGGCATCGGAACATTGGTTTTACCAATGTTATGAATATGAGGAACAATAATTCTGAAAAACAATGTGATATTATTCGGCAATGGGTCCTTAGAGCGAAGTTTAATGAAGCACTTGAAATGGTATGCGGTTCAAATCCTTTTCTATCAAAGCTGGAGAATATGCTTGAGGAGTTTATGCACAATACTGAGAAAGAATTGAAACCTCAAAGAATTTCTGTTGATAGCGATGTTGATTCAAATGCCCCTCCCTCATTGTCATTGTCAAATATCCCAGAAATCACAATTCGTGACCGTACTAGACCAGTTGACGGTAAAGGTCGTCCACGTGCAGCTAGCAGACACAAATCTGGATTAGAAATTTCACAAAAGAAAAAAGAAACAGAGCAACGAACATGTGGAAACTGCGGTCAAAAAGGTCATTATAGAACTAGTTGTCCCACACGTCCAGTTGTTTGCGAAAACCAAAAATCGGTAAGATTGCCTTAATTTATTTTAATTCTTGATAATATCACTGTGTTAGTTGTATATCTTGTCATTGTTCTTGGTGTTGTTGCAGGTTGTGGATTATGATGAGGAGAAAAGAGCAACAATAGCTAAGTTGAAGGCGGTAATAGCAGAGAAACAACAGCAGCATACAAGCAGCAGCACTGAGCATCAGCAACAACAAGCAGCAGCAGCAGCAACAAAGCAGAGAGTAGCAGCAGCAGCAGCAACAAAGCAGCAGCAGCAGCAGCGAAGCGTGGGCGGTAGCAACAATAACTAAGCAATGAGGGCGGTTGTATTTTTGGGTTATTTTTTTGTTTTGTGCACCAAAAACAGTGACTGTGTTGCACATATTTTGTAAGCATCATTATTGCCAAGTTTGCTCTATGACTCATGTAACTGATGTTTTATTAGTAGATATGACTTATTGCTTAAACATATGAATATATAGTTTAATTTTTCTTTATCAAATATGCACTATCTCTATACACCATGTACAGAGCTGCATCTTGCTCATGTCAATGATCAAGTGGATTTTTTTTTAAAATCTCCCTTTATTGTTAAGTTCCTTTCCTTGTGTTCTCTATTTCTTATTAATTGCACGGAAGAAGAAAAGCAGCAGCAGCCAGCAGCAGCAGCAGCTAGCCGCCAGCAGCAGCAACCAGCTGCAGCAAGGAAACAATAGCAGCAGCAACGGTGCTTCACATTTTCCAAAAAATAAAGGAATGAGAAATATTCTAATTTCAACACACTTTCATATTGGCATAAGAATAAAACAAAAGCTTCACATTAAACAAATAAATGCTACAAGAATTTACTGATCATATTGAAATAAATTGTATACATTATTGTTTGCTCCACATTTGCCAAAAAATTGGCAACTCCAGAGAAAAATTCATATACTTTTCTCAATACACTCTTTTGAAACAATCCTAAAACAAACTGTGTTGCTTTTACATGACAAAAACCATGTCAAGTGCACACATCGTTTCTGTCTCTAGGCGTGTCATCCAAAGTATATTTCGCGCGTCAACGAACTTTCATGAGCTAGCCACCGATGAGAATAAGCAACTCATATACCCTGGGCTCAAAGCAATCACATTCGGCTATTAGATTTTGTATTTCAGATCATAGAGATGTCGTTGTCCACATACCACTGAGCTGATGGAAATCCTAAAAAATCAATGAAACCGAAATACAATAAATCAATAATTTTCTAAAAATCCAGAACAGCCAAGATATTTTGAAATTACCCGAGAGAATTTATAATATTTACCTTGATCCGCGATGGGTAGCAGCCGTTGAGGATTGTTAGCCCTGAGATGGAGATCGATTTACTCAAGAAATTATTGTCGATTTGGGGAAAATAATGAGCTTTTAACAGAGATTGTTAAAGGATAAGAATAAGAGGACGATGGAAGTTGAGGAGATGGGATAGAGTAGCATGTGGGCGAACGAAGGAGAGGAGGCGAAGAAGAAAGCTGGGAGGCGAAGAAGAGGGCTGAGGGACCGAAACGAAGGAGGCGGAAGAGAGGGCGGATGAGGAGGGAGTGGAGGCGACGAGGTGGAGGAGAGGGCGACCGGAGGTGGCGGCGACGGCGACGAGTCGATCTCACAGAGAGAAAAGAAGAGGGAGAGAGAGGGATGAGAGAGGGAGAGAGGATGGGATGACTCAGATGTTGTCACTTGTTTAAATTATTTTTCTTTGGTAAAAATAACTAATTTGCAAATACAACCTCACTATTTTTCTTCAGATGAGTGGTCAAAATTAAGCCACCTCACTCCAGCTGAGGAAAGAGCCTCCTAGGGCCTCTTTCCTCCATTATTCTCATATATATAACACAACTGAGCAATGTTGGAACAATATCTAGAGAAGTATCTATTTAGCGCTTCCAAGAAGGCTCCGTTGCGGTCAAAAAATAAACATTTAGAGAAGAAAAAAAGCCAGGACTTAAACAACCTATCCCTTGATCCCCGTCAACAATCCATGTGTTCTTTCATGTTGAAAACGGCAGAAAAAAGAAAGAAAGGAAAACGCAATATGTGTCAACTGGCCAATATTTAGTTGATTCACCCGTCTCATTCCAATCAACTCATTTATTTTCGGCCGTTTCTCCGAAAACACGGTAAATTCCAAATTATCCCTCATAAATTAGAGAAAAGGGGCATGCAAGCCTACAACTGCAGCGCCCTCTCATATGGATCAGTACGGTTTAGATGCCTAATTGCTAAATAGCCAGCATACCTCGTTGACCCATGTAAGAGGCCACTGCAGTGTCATGCAGTCCCGTCTACTTCATAAATTACTCTAACTTGTAACCGTTTTATCATTATTAATTTTTAAAAATTCGAAGAGTTACCCATTAGGCCAGATACGCAGCACATAAGGGACTGTTTGGTTGCAAGATTATGAAATTTGGATTCCAAAATAGTACGGTTGAAAATTTCTGGATTTAGTAATTTGTTGTTTGGTTGGTTTTGGATTTCTAGTATTGGATTTTTAGATTCTTATAAATTTTGTTTGGTTGGTGAAAATAAAGTGGGATTTGGATTTGAGGATTTTAGAGGGAGATAGATAGAGAGATTATTAAATAAATAAAGTACACGGGTCCCATCTAAATGTACAATAAATAGTGCCAAATCTTTGAAAATCCTAGGATTCAGGAATCCGTTTTTTTATAGTGGGCCCTCCACAAAAAACAAAGGGTTTTTTTTTAAAATAATATTATTTTAAAATTAATTTATTAAAATAGGATGGGTAAAAATTTAATTATGGGAATGGGGTGGTTTCAAACCACCCCACCCTGGCCCACCCACGCCCCAGTATAGGGGGCGGGTTCTGGGAACCCGCCCCCTATACAAATGTATAGGGGGCGGGTTCCCAGAACCCGCCCTCTATACTTTTGTATAGAGGGCGGGTTCTGGGAACCCGCCCCCTATACATTTGTATAGGGGGCGGGTTCCCAGAACCCGCCCCCTTTATTTTTTTTTTAAAATTAATTAATTATTAATTTAATTATTAATTATAATTATTATCAGAGATAATTATAATTATAATTATAATTATAATTATTATTATTATTATAATTATAATTATTATTATAATTATAATTATAATTCATAAAAATAGAATAAAAGTAAATAGACGAAAAAAAACATTTAAATTAAATAATAAAATTTCACTATATCAATGTTTTTTACAGAATGAATCCGTCAAAATTTACAATGCCAAAAAATCCTATCTATTTGTAAAATGTAAATGCTATATCGACGGTCAAATTTATAATAACAAAATGAATCCGTCAAATTTATAATACAAAAAAATCTGAGTGCACTTGTCACGATCCTGAAGGTCCCGCCCCTGATGCATATCCTGGACATCTGGTCCTATAATGGCCTGGTTGTTTGCATAGGCTACATCTGGATTGCCTTTGCTGAGGATCAGCATCCATTGTCATTCGATCTCGACGTACCTTAGGTCTTCCGGGCCTTATATTTTTTTCAGGCGGTAATACAGTCGGTGTTTGTCTGTTGGCAGTATAATAGTGCCAATAGCGACTGTCCGGTATAGGATGAAATTTTGGATCGTATGCACCTTGGTAATTAGAAACTGTATAGTATTGGGAAGCAAAATTGTAATGTGAGGTATGCATACTGCTCGCAGCAGCAATTGCGTGGGCACAAGGTAAATGTTGTTGCTGGAAAAGGCCGCATGTACACGAAGAGAGCCCTTCATCTCTAAAGTTCACGGTATATTGATTCCCATTACCGCCCGTCACCTGAAACTCCGCCGTGTCAAACCTTTCGGATCTGTAGTATTGTGCTCTGCGCTCTCTTTTCCGAAAGATATCTTCGTAAAACGCGGTGAGCGGAGTATCCATCGCCAAGGACTTTTCTCTTCTGTGCACAAAATAAGTATTCATCCGGAAAAATGTTCGAACAATCAACCCCTGTATCGGTAAGCCTCTAACCCCTTTAAGGACCCCGTTGAAGCTTTCAGACATATTAGTCGTCATTAGGAGATATCTGCACCCATCATCATGTGCTTGTGACCACATGCGTACTGGATACTCATCTAACCACGCTTTCGCGGCTTGACTCATCTCCCCAATTTTCGTCATGTATATGTCGTGAACATTAGGGTCAGGCGTTTCACCGGCTCTGTACATAAGTTTATGTAGATCCGAATTTTTAAATTTTCGATCAAAATTTTGCCTGAAATGTCGTAGGCAAAACCTATGTGGGGTCGTCGGAAATACAGATCTCATTCCAGCCAGTATTCCCAGATGTCTATCAGATATGATGCATAAATCCGTTCTATGAAGAACAGATGGGATATTTTTGAGGTTACGGAAAAACCATGACCAGGATGATGTATTTTCACCCTCGACAATAGCAAATCCCAACGGAAATATACCGTTATTAGCATCAACACCTGTAGCAATTAACATGCAGCCTCTGTACTTACCGTATAGATACGTACCATCAACGCACAATACCGGCCGACAGTGTGTGAAACCAGCCGCACATGGACCAAAGCACCAGAAAATTCTTTGAAACCTGACAGAGCCCTCGACGTCTGTTTCTGTGGTTTTTAACCGGTATACGGTCCCCGGATTTGATGCTTTCATGGCTTCCATAAAAGGGACTAGTAAGTTGTACGAGCTTTCCCAGTCCCCGAATATCTTGCACAAAGCCTTTCTACGAGCATCCCATGCCTTCACATACGAAATCTGAATTTTATGCTCTCCGCTAACCAAGAGCCGTATCTCTCGGGGAGTCATCGCCACATCTGTACGGATCAGGGGCATGATTAGCGAGCAAATGTAAGATGAAGTGCAATTCCGGTGATCCTGTGACATAATAGAATTGATGCAAGTGTGTTCTTGGTTGTATTTTGTGACCTTCCAAGCCTTGGCTCTTTTGGAACAACATGCATGCAATCTCCACTGACATTCAGGAGCTCTCGTACATACCACAGTATAGTACGTCTTATTTGACTCTTCGGTTTTAAATGTAACGTTTTGCTGAATGGACAACGACTTCAGCTTACAAATAAGATCTCCTTTTTCCTGAAACAAATCCCCGACGCTGATGCAGTCTTCGCTTGCTGCTGTCGCGTCCAAATAGGGTGCCGTATTTACTTCTGCAACGGCTAAGTCTACCCAACCATCATCTTCTAGCGGATCGAGGCCGGGATCTTCTAGTTCGACAAAATCGTTATTCGCAACCATACCATCAAAGAATGCTACCTCATTCAATCCAGCAGCATATTCCACGCTATCCTCCCCCTGATCACCTTCACCGATTTCATCATCATCACTGCCACACATATCAATATCACCCGTAGCAACATAAGGCTCGGGTGCAATATATGATGGTTGTGGTCGGTGTAATGTGGCTGGTTCAGGGTGAGAAGACCGGAAAGATGTGGACGGACATGCTTGGAATGCGCTGCTTGGATCGTGTTGGAATGATGCGGAGGTGTGGGGAAATCTGCGTTTAGTATATAAATTGTTATTATAATATTATTCCTTAATATTTTCGTAACTAAATCATCACTTGTTTCAAATTTATTTACCTGTGGAAGGCTGTGTATGGTAATTCTTGTTGTTCTTCTGGGGTGCATGCAACTGCAGCAGTCGACTGGAAGAACCTGGATTTATGCATTTTATTAAATGTTTGAATATTAGTTTATAGGTATTACTAAAATGCTTAAATATGGTTTTATAAAATGTTTACCCATGTGCTTGAAGATTTGAATAATGTTGTGTATAGTCATATCCACCGGCACTGACGGCATCATCGTTGACCGTGTGACCGTACCCCCAGGAACTATCTCCAGCATTACCATCAAAATTACCCGTTGGAGGGGCATCTGATACTTCCAATTGCTCCTTCCGAACCAAAAGTTCAAAAGAATGCTGGGTGCTTGAGAGACCGAAATCGATCATCGAAGATATTGTTGCATCGTCTGTAATTTCAACCAATGCATTTCCACTGAACATAGGCCATATACAGCTTAACTTAACCCTACTTTCACGGGGATCGTATTTCGTAATTTTGTACACTTTAGCCTCTAGTTCATCAAAAGTCGTTGATGCTTCCAATCGCATGATTCGTGCAGACCCGCCCATATACTCGGGACCTTGTGCACTTGTGATAACCTGGCCATCGTATTTACATACAACAAATATACTTGGGGAGGCCATAATCCTGCACAAAAAATAGTTATATTTTTTATGTTGTGTTGAAATTGCAAAAAAATTTCAAACTCGAAGGTTGCTTACTTCCAATACTTTATGAACTGTTCTACTGCTCGAAGATTGCTTACTCGCAGACTATGGTACTGAACTTCACCTTCTTCTAAAACTCCACACTTACACAAAATTGATAGCGGAGAAGAATTGATCGAACTAAATGGATAGTGAGCGGATGCAAATTTTACAGAGATGAAATGAAATGGGTAGTGCGGAGACATATTTATAGCGGCAAATTTAATGAAGAGGGCGGGTTCCAGGAACCCGCCCTCTTCAATATGATGTTCTGTAAAAAAACAAATTTAATGAAGAGGGCGGGTTTCAAGAACCCGCCCTCTTCAATATGATGTTCTGTAAAAAAACAACCCGCCCTATTATTCACCCTAGTATTCGTACCCTACTATTCACCACAGTCATCAGTCATTCACCAGAGGCGTACAATAATTACAAATTTAATGAAGAGGGCGGGTTCCAGGAACCCGCCCTCTTCAATATGATGTTCTGTAAAAAAACAAATTTAATGAAGAGGGCGGGTTTCAAGAACCCGCCCTCTTCAATATGATGTTCTGTAAAAAAATAACCCGCCCTATTATTCACCCTAGTATTCGTACCCTACTATTCACCACAGTCATTCACCAGAGGCGTACAATAATTACAAATTTAATGAAGAGGGCGGGTTCCAGGAACCCGCCCTCTTCAATATGATGTTCTGTAAAAAAACAAATTTAATGAAGAGGGCGGGTTCCAGGAACCCGCCCTCTTCATTTCTCAAATATTAATCACCGTTTGTTAAAAAAATTGATGTGACATAAAGTGACATAAAAAAAAAATTGATGTGACATAAGGTATAAATATAAATAGTACTTAAATAGTACTGATTTGACATCTCACTAATTAATGAAGAGGGCGGGTTCCTGGATCCCGCCCTCTTCTTTGTGAATAATACCGGTCTCTGTGATTTTTGAAGAGGGCGGGTTCCAGGAACCCGCCCTCTTCATTAATTAGTAATTGATTTGACATCATATTGAAGAGGGCGGGTTCCTGGAACCCGCCCTCTTTTGCAACAAAGACGGATTCCTGTAACCCGTTCACCCTATAAAAGCCGAGCCTCCTCTACACTTTCATCACCCATTTCCACTTTCATCACCCATTTCTAATCTGTGCTTCTAATCTCTTAATAAAACTCTCGACAAATCTCTGCTCAAGTACATTTCAATGGAGAATCAACCACTCGACAAATCTCTGCTTGTGCATCAAAATGAACACAGATCGTTCAATATATTACACGGGGAGGAAATATTCTAAACTTAGTTAATTTTTTTTAATTACACCTTTCATTTAATTTTTGTAGTTGAAAATAACATTATTTAATTTTGCAGGATGGAGATAATCTCACCGTCGTCACGCATAGCTCCGACAAATGGGTAGTTTGCGACCAGAGAATAAACCAACGGCTTAGACGGGCCGGATTTTATGAAGCGTCGTTGATTCGACATATCCAAATCGACCACGCTCTCGTCACCTCTCTGGTGGAACGTTGGAGAAAAGAGACCCACACCTTTCATCTAAGATGGGGTGAGGCCACAATCACACTCCAGGATATTGGCCTTTTACTCGGTTTACGGGTTAATGGGCTTGGGTTGGTCGGAGGAAAAATTGTTGGTCCAGATACCGACCAGCCATACTGGGATACATATGCCGAGTCTGCTCTCGGACAGGTAAACAATTTCATTCTGATTTCCCTACTTAGTGTACCTATTTTATATTTTACATTATTTCTAGCTTTAATATTTAAAAAAAACCCAATATCAGGCACCAGGAGGCCACAGTAAGGGATATAAAATCAATTTGAACTGGTTAAGAGATACATTCAGTAATATCCCTGATGAAGCCACCGATGAAGTTTTGGATAGACATGCACGTGCCTATATTCTGTACATGATCGGTTCTTGGTTGATGCCGGACCAATCAGCAACGCATGTCCATCCGCTATACCTTGGCTTCCTAGCGGATTTTGATGTCTGTGGCCAATATGCTTGGGGAGCAGGGGTCCTGGCCTTTCTCTATAAGGAACTCGATAAAGCATGTGCTCCTACGAAGAATAAAATTTGTGGATGCAGTACATTACTTCAGGTAAATTCTTTATTTTTCACAGCTAGAATTTTGCAATATTGGTTTTCTCTCTTATAATCTGAAACTTTATTTGTAGATCTGGTCGTGGGAGCATATGTATATAGGAAGGCCAGAGAATATTAAAATAACTGGCTTGGATATCCCCGGAAAGCCGCTTGGCTGCTGGTGGAATGGGAAGAAAGCGTATAAGGCTCCTCGTCGAGTGCTTAGGTACTACAGAGACGAGTTGGACCGCATGGAGGCGGCTCAGGTAATCATAATTTAGGTAATTAAATTTGTTTTACTATTTTGAAATTACTTAATCACAATTTTTTTACTATGTTATTTGCGCAGTTTCTGTGGACGCCTTATATAGCAGATCGTCTCCAACACTTACCCGGCATCTGTCTCGAAGGAGAGCCGGTTTGGCGGGCTCGATGCCCACTCCTCTGCATCAATATCGTTGTTATGCACCTCCCGGATAGGGTATTGCGGCAGTTTGATAGATTGCAACATATTCCTGTCCCGCCGCCTTCGCCTATGACAATAGAGGGAGACATGCGAGGAGGAAATACGGAGCGTGATTGGAGGGAGCATCATCATCAGTATTTGATGAGATGGGAGGATAGGCAGCATAGTATTGCCTTACAGCAAATAGTTGAACACACAGCTACTGACGCTACCAAAGTATATCTACAGTGGTATAAGCGTGTCACCGTAAGATATCTTTCTGCTCCTCCCAAAAACTTCCCAAACATCTCGCGGTACGAGCCTAGAGGCCACAAGGAACGAGATTTGGTAAGCCGCCCTCTTTATATCATATTACTTTTTAACATCCGGCGGTATGAGTCAATACTTATTTCTTATTTCTAATGTAACGACAGGCTCGTGGGTTGCATCTCGTACAAACAATGGTGCATGAACCATACCCGACTGATGCTGGTCCGGCATCTCAGGCTCGATTTTCAAATGTCGACCAATTTATTGGTGATATATTTGGTTCATATGGTATTTCTGAACAATTATCGCCGGCACCGGAGCCGCAATATCAGCCGGCACCGGAGCCGCAGTATGAACCGGCTCCGCAGTATGAACCGGCTCCGCAGCCGCAGTATGAACCGGCACCAGAGCCGCAGCATCAAGGAGATCCAGCGCAGCAGGATCAGTGGTTTGGATCACCATACCGTCAGCAGCAACCCTGGCATACCGGACAGGCGCAACAACACCAGTCTTGGGGATCGGGTTTTGCAGAACAGCCGTCTTGGAGGTCAGGTTTTGCGCAACAACAGCACCCTTGGGGGTCAGGATTTGCGCAGCCATGGGGCCAAGGTTTTGTGCAACATCAGCCGCATGAAACCGGGACAGGTTCTTCGCTACAACTGCCCAGTTGGGACACGGATTTAGCGTCCTACGCAAATTTGTTGGGCAGCAGCACATATCCGACACCTGTCCCACATTCAGGTTCAGGATTTGTGGATCAACAGCCTGTCCAAGACGCTGCTGAAGACGAAGCTGAAGCAGAACTCGAACCCGAAGCAGCAGAGCAGACGCCGCCGCCGCCGCCGCCATCTATCCAAGAAACAGGTGGTTCATCCAGTCATCCCAGAAGGCATAGGCTTATGTCAAGCCTTCTGGGATTTCATAAAGGAAAATGAAAATCAAAAAAATAGTATTTACATTTTACAAATAAATAGGATTTTTTTACATTGTAAATTTTCACGGATTCATTTTGTAAGAAATATTGATATATTGAAATTTTATTATTTAATTTAAATATTTTTTTTATCTTCTATTTACTTTTATTTTATTTTTAAGAATTATAATTATAATTATAATTATAATTATAATTATATAATTAATAATAATATTATAATTATCTGATAATAATTATAATTAATAATTAAATTAATAATTAATTAATTTTAAAAAAAAAATAAAGGGGGCGGGTTCTGGGAACCCGCCCCCTATACAAATGTATAGGGGGCGGGTTCCCAGAACCCGCCCTCTATACAAAAGTATAGAGGGCGGGTTCTGGGAACCCGCCCCCTATACATTTGTATAGGGGGCGGGTTCCCAGAACCCGCCCCCTATACTGGGGCGTGGGTGGGCCAGGGTGGGGTGGTTTGAAACCACCCCATTCCCATAATTAAATTTTTACCCATCCTATTTTAATAAATTAATTTTAAAATAATATTATTTTAAAAAAAAACCCAAAAACAAATGAATCCTAAAAATTCTAAATTCATCGACCAAACATAAAATTCCTAATCCTGATCAATTATTTCTCGTCATATCTCCTTCCTCTCTCTCTCTCTCTCTTCGAAATCTCTCCAAATTCCAAAATGCTCCTCCTCCTCCTCCGCCTCCTCTCTCTCCTCGCCGCCGGCGCCTACGCCGCCACCCCGTCGGAGGTTCTCCGCTCCCACGGCCTTCCGGTCGGTCTCCTGCCGAAGGACGTGCTGACGTCGGATTTCGCCGTCGACGAGGCCGGGCAATTCAGGCTGCTGCTGGTGCGGCCGTGCACGGCGAAGTTCGAGACGTTGGTGCACTACAACCGCTCGATCAGCGGCGTGATAAGCTACGGTCAGATCGCGTCCCTCACCGGCGTGTCGGCGAAGGAGCTGTTCCTGTGGTTCCCAGTCCGCGAGATCCGGGTCGACGTGCCCAGCTCCGGCCTCATCTACTTCGACGTCGGCGTCATCTACAAGCAGTTCTCCCTCTCCCTCTTCGATTTCCCTCCCGAATGTCAAGTCGTCGACGACGATCAGGACGTCTAAACGGCATCGACGAAGGGGTCCGTGGTTTGATTTGATTTTGTTTGAGGGAGTGAAAGGGATTGAGTTTGTAAAATGCGGCGATTTATATCTCTGTTTATATGTTTGTTAGAGGCTCTGGAGGTATGTTTTTCGCGTATTTATTTATTATAAGAAATTTTTTTGGGGGGTCAAATCGGTCTTCTTCATAGAGATTTGATAGTCGTTTTAACTTCTCTTCGTCACACTTAGCTGCATTCATCCCACAGCAAATATACAAACAATGAAGAGTCGAATTGAAGATCGTCTCATCACAATGAATGATTAATTGACATAGAATTTTATGTTGCAAAGAATTCATGTTGCTCACTCTATACCATATATTCATTGAAAATATGGAATAAGAGTTGCCGACGAAAGGTAGGTATGTTCATAGGTTTATTAGATTCCAATGCCATGGCAAGTATTTGTATAGTCCATGAGCAGGAGCTGTTGTTACGAGTTAAGAGAATTCCCATTTACCAGACCAAACATAAGTGCAAGCATTGTTTTAGTGGGATTCATGAAACAAAACTAAGATTATGTTGGCATGTGGATACAATCTGTGCTCACTGCCCATAGCATGCAACTTGTGTGATCATTTTACTAATGTTTCCAGCTCCACTTGCTTGTATAAATTCATTCTCCAATCAAAATTAGGGAAGAATACTATCTTCATCATGATGTTTACTTGAGAAAGCATTGAAACTTTAATCACAAAGTCTATAGATTTGGTTTTCGTGCAG
Organism: Agapanthus africanus; assembly: GCA_030015575.1. Classification (NCBI taxonomy): domain Eukaryota; kingdom Viridiplantae; phylum Streptophyta; class Magnoliopsida; order Asparagales; family Amaryllidaceae; genus Agapanthus; species Agapanthus africanus. The sequence continues at coordinate 104,589,057 of CM057338.1, read as the reverse complement.
GTTTGGACGGGTTTCAGATTTTATGCGGGCAGATCGGTTTTGTGGGCTTTTCGGGTTTTTGTCGGTATAGGTTGTCTATAAAACCCGGAAAAATCGGGCCGGGTCGGGTTTGGGTCAAACTCAATCTAACTTTCATCCCTATATTGGTGATAGGGTAAACTCTATAAAGCACAATAGAACTTTCAAGGTTTTTGAGTCACTGAACTTTAAGAATGTCATAAACCTCAATTTTTGTTACAAAATGACGGATATTTTCGCCTAAAACTACCATCTTCGCATTTTAGAGATGTTTAGTCCACGTACATGTTCATTTTGGAGTTATGCAATCTATTCATATCTTAAAGTAGTCAATGAAACTAGCATTTTAAGAGAGATATAGCCAGTTCAAGAATGGTTCATGGCATTTTAATAGTACAATGGGACCGTCTCTAAAACTGTAGGCTTTGTTTGGATATGGAGTTGGAAAAACTGAAGTTTATTTTTAATTGGAGGCAAGAAAATGCAAATTGTGGTTTGCAAGTCTCAAACTCCAAAAATAGAGTTTACAAACTTTGATCAGATTGAACTTGAGATAACCGCAATTATATCAATTCTAATATGGTTGCCAAACAACACAAAGTTAGGATTTTGTAGTTTTGTTTTGCTGCCTTTATGCAGCCACAATTTAGAAAACTCAACCCCATTCCCAAACATGGTCTAAAAGTTCAATAATGCTTTATAAAATTTACACCCAGTGATGTTGTAAGCTGAAAGGATGATTCGTCAAACAAACTAATACGAGCATCACAAAATGAACACAAGCAAGAGTGAAAAAAATTCGCTAAAAAGGAGGTACAACATAAAGGCTGTACACTAAGCTATCCTCTTCCTTTTCCCCAGCAATGCCACATTCATTCTTTCTGCAGATGGTAACAGGCAAGAATCCATACAGATCCCCATGATTAGTCCTGATGCGATTTCCCAACCACGAATCATTCCGTCAGGCCCGCTCTTTCGGCCACTTCGATACTTTCTTCCTCCACACCTTGTAACATCCACATCAAAAGTTAGAGGACCATATGATTCTCAGGGTAGCTCACTGAGCCTTGTTAGCTTCGTTAAACAAATTAAGTTATTGCATTTGATGACCATGAAGTATGATATAGTAGAATGGCGAAAATACATGCACTAATCATGCAGGTAATGGAAATATACGGGGCCCTGCTGCGACACTAAAGTACTTACCCATAGCCTATCCTGAGATCAAAATAAAAATTCGAAATCAGTACATAAATACTAGAATTCTCTTGGTTCGGCTCTGTAAGTTTTCGTGCAACAATCTCACCTAGCACCACGTCCTTTCCAACTATGCAAGCATTAAGCATAGCGATGCAAACTCCACTCACCATATTATCAAGACTGCAAAGCATATTCCATGGCTCTTCAACCTTTTCATCACGGCCTGATAAATATATATAACCAGCGTAATGCTCACGACTCGGTTCGAAATTATACTTATCCTTCAAATGCAAGAAACACTCTCTTCTCTCTTTTACTGAACCTGAATGTTAACTATCATGCTATCAGGCGAAACATTCTGCTCTTTCTCCATTTTTTTTTTGTGGACAAAAACGTGTTAACCTGTTTGGTTCCAAGCCCACTACTTCCGTAAGCATCAATAATGCTTGTCCATAAAACAACATTTTTCTCATGAATGCGAGCAACAACCAAATTGGCCGCCATCTCTATCTCCCCACATTTCACATACATATCCAACAATGCATTGCACACGATCGTTTCACAGTCACAACATCAAGCAATGCATTTGTTTCCCATGCTCCAAACCCAGCGAACCTGAATCACACACTCGAAGCACAAGAAAGCATGAGTCTATTCACCTTCATTTTTCTCAACATCGGAAAAGCATTTTCGTACATCTGATTCAACACACACCCATTAAGCAAAGCAGTGTGAATAACGTCTTTTCTACAATGCACGCCCTCAAACACATCTGACGCATCCTTCATCCTACTAACCCTTGCATATAAATCAAGGACCGTGATCGCCGCCAATCGAGCCACACGTGAATTTGCTTATCTAGCTCTAAATTGCGGGGTCAATCGAGCGTCTCGAACAAAGAACACCCGCTTCGTACCATATCACGAAAGGTTTTAATGGAATAGCCCATGACGCGGTTTGGGACGAAGGATGATGTGACTGAGTTATAAGCGACGGCTTCCATCTCTTGGGCATTCCAAGCCCATGAGTGTTTGGTTGAATATCCTTAGTGGACCCTGGAGGAGCTTTTCCAACCATTTATTTTTAAAAAAAGATATATCTCAACAAGTGTCATTGCAGTACAGTGAAAGTTTTTTCCCCCCTTCTTTTAATTATTATTTTTTTACTACAACTAACAAGAAAATAGTATGACCAGTTTGGAGTTCAAATCCGTTGCCGATACCTAAAACAACAACAGGGTTGGATGGAAATGTAAATTGTAAATTAATTATCTCAAAGCATAACTATATCACCAAAATGAGAGGTTCGTTGGTTTGTTTCATCCGATAAAGAAAGCACACATTTATAGCCTATCAAGGCACTGATAAAGCCAAAGCCAAAACGCCAAATAATAAATGTACTTTTTAATTACTTGGCACTATAACTGATCTATAAATGATAAATCTTTACCACATTGAAGGTTGACAATTAGTAATATTATACAAATGACTGAAAACAAAAAGGGGAGAAAAAAACACTACTAGCTCGACTTTACAGCATCGATTGCAGAAACTAGATTGTCGAATTTAGCCCCTGTTGCTTCCTTCGTTACCTTGCCGTCCTTGAGGATTTTGAAGGTGGGAACAACCTTGATTACCAACTCTTTCGCGAAAGGCTACAACGTGCAAACAACACCATGAGAGGTCAAAACTTGATCAGCGGAACATAATACCTATATGCAAGAGCAAAGGAAAACTAACCCTGTTTTCTTGATTGCAGTCGAGCTTCATGAACACAACGTCGAGGTGTTTCTCTGATAATTCTTGAAATTTAGGTGCCATCACCTTGCAAGGGCCACACCTTATGATAGAAACACACTGTGTCAGTGCTATAAGTTGACATATAGCAATTTGAATTCAAAGTTGATTACTGTTTCATTACAATGTATTATACATTTCGGTGTAGGATGATGAAGTTTTGTGAGCACAACCGGGTAATTAAGTTACCATACATGTGACTTCTAGCATCGTTGTACTCGTCGTCGTCTAAACCGTTCCTCATCGTATTGACATCTGCTATGAAGCGAAGCTCCATTTTAGTTTTTTTATAATTACTTTTGATTGTCCATCAATTTGGCATAAGATCATCTTGAATTAAAAAGAAGAAGAAGAAGAATGGGCTAAAACAGTATAATGGTGGCTATTAAGTTTGTGTCCCAAAAAGATTAGCACAGTGGACGTTTGATGGCCAACCAACTAACAATAGCAGGAAGCAACCCACATTTCTTATGATTTTCGTGTGCAATAGCATCGAGAGAGTTGTTAAGCACAACCTAAACTTCAGTATCTTTTGAACAAAGCACACACTTCACATGCCTCTTTTTCTTTTATGTGTGCGTGCATGAGGGTGTGTTTTTTTTAAAAAGAAAAGAAAGAACTCAATGTAATGAATGAGTCAAAAGATACTAGCACTGAATTATAGGAGCATCATGCCTGTGCAGGGTTTCAGGGTGAAGAGGGAATAAATCACATAAATATTCTTTTTGCCCCCTGAAAGTAGTAAGATTTCGGTTCGACAGGCAAGAAGGTAAGTTATCCAAATGTGTAAGTGGGTGAAAACTCTTTATGAGTGGTTTGCGATCATCTCCTTGCTGTCAATCCATGACCTTTGCAGTCTTCGAATTATGAAGATAGAAGCGCGTAACTAACTTCCGTCGTTGTCTAAACCACGTTAGTTTCTTGAGCCCTCGATAGCCACCTAAAGAATCTAAGAAGGGGCCACTACAAACAATAGGACAGGGATAAGGCAAAGGAAGCAAGCCGCTAAAAGCAAAGATCATTGGTTTAGGTTTAGTATTTAGCGTTTGGTTTGATACGCGAAGGACTATGACACTTCCATATATACTCTTTACATGAGTTATTTTGTACCGTGTATATATTTCTGTAACCTTTACTGTATCCAAATCTGTTTCTAATAATGTGGAGTTTGTGAAAATATTTATCTACTATCTAAATTTTCTGTATCTACCATCTTAATTTTATTATTGAGTTTGTAGATATGTCAAAGCTTGGGAATAGATGATATATTCGCCTACCGTCCAAGGTTTAAATTCTCCAAATCGATATCGGTGTTGAAAGGTCACTATTGGGATCGGAATTGACCGTCTCAGATAGAAATATCAAAATTTTATATCATTTGACAACGAGAAATGTTGAGAATTCAAAATTTGTAAATAAATCTAAAAGGAAAATATAAGCTAACATATCATTTAGGAATTAATGATGTCCATATTGTTGTTTCACTACTTGGTAAAAATATATCCATAAACCTTTTGGTATATTTATGAGGAAATTGATTTCATTTCAGTTTTATGAAAGTTGATAGAATCTTAGGTAAGCTGTCACCACTTGGCAATCCAATTTATTTTACTCTTCTCTTTTGAAAATAGACACAAGAATCTTTTCCTCTCACCTTATCTTCTCAAAAGCTCCTTCTCTATAGTCGTGGACAATCCTTCTTTTGATTTTGATACCAGATATAACACACAAGACACAAGTGAGTTCCCGAATCCACTTATGCATCTACGGCGAAGAGACCGAAGGACCTTAGAGAGCATGCCTCCATACCTTTACACCAGGATATTATTTCTGAGGGGCGGAAATCTGCTTTTAAACAGGGTGAGTACACGCTTTGATCGGACATAACATTATATTTGTTAATTCAACCTAATTTTTCAACAAATAGACCATAACAACCCCCGATAGCCCTATTAATCCATTTTTAATGCCACTAACCCATTAATGGCAAAACCCCAATCAAAAGGTCAATCCAATATCCCTTGTACCGAACAATAATAGTATCCAAACTAGGGCGGTCGTCTTTTAGGATCGGAATCAGCCATCTCGATTGCGATCGGATGAGATTTGAAACCATGCATACTTCTGCCGCGTTCTAAGAATGCCGGCCGATGTGTGTGTGTGTGTGTAATTGAGGGTTGCTTAGGCAGGAAAATGAAAACAGACGATATCAACCGAAGGAAATGGGTCTACAAAAGAAGAGTGCTACATTACCATTGAGTGTACATGTCAAGGACGATGACCCTTGATCCGGCGGATTTAACAAGAGGCCAGAACGTGTCCTTGTTCACTGCCGTCACCTGCCCCACCGCAACTGAACCGGTCGTCTCCAAGCTCGACCGGACCTCCACTCTATTAATAGATCGGGCATTCCCATTTGAAACAGTACTCCCGGTCCGACGAAACGATCCGGCCACGGCCAGACCCGACCGGTTCAGCGCCGGTTGGTGAGAAGAAGAGCATAAAAACGAAGGAGATGGGGAGACAGAGAGCTGAAGCGCAATTAGCAATCAATCCAATCCTAGTGATGAGAAGCCAAGTTGGATCGAGCTAAAAACTGTGAGATTAGTTAGTTAGTGAGGAGAGGAGGGTGAGGGAATGAATGACGAGAATGCCCCTATGGTTGGGTGGCTGTGAATGAAGAAGAGGCCTGAGACAAGGAGAGTGTTTTTTGGGGGATGAACTGGGTTTGTGTGGTGGGGCTTGGACTCGAGCTAGCGAATGAAGGAGCCGAGCCGCAGTTGATATTTTGGATCTTTTTTTCACCCAAGACACGAGGAGAATGCAGGGAATCTGTGATCGGGCATTCCCATCAGAATATCCAATTAGCCATCAGGTCTGAATAGGCCGGGATATTCCCTGTAAATTCCATTCCGGATTTCCCTTCTTTACAAACAAAGTCTGCATCATCAACAAGGAAAACGCTAATTAACTTGTGGACGAACGATAAAAAGAGTCGGCTCCGGCACCAACTTAACCCTGTGGTTGAGGCTTATGAATCAAGCTGGCTCGGTAATGGCTTGTTCAACTTCGGTTCGTTTACTAACGAACTAAACTTGGACTTAAAGCTAGACCGTTTAGTTAACGAGTCAAGCTCAAGCTTAACCCAACACGTTCGTTACTAGCGATAGATATGTTCTGAGCTTTATACTCGAACCCATTGGTGAAAAACAAAATGTTGGCTATGAAGGTAAACTTCACTCAAAGTTAAAACACTTGGGTTCGTCCCAACTAAAATGCGGGACAGTAAACGCTGAGTAAAGTTCACAACCAACTTAAAAGCAGGACACATTCAAATCAAACAGTAAACCAGAAGTCACTCTCTTTATTGATCACACCGTGTCCCCAATTAGGATAACTTAATGTGCTTGCCTTGGCAAAGCACTCAAGGTATGCTTTGTCCACCAGCAAATGGCCAAAAAAAAAGCCAAACAGAAAAAAAATTGTACCAAAAAAAAATAATAATAAACAGCATTTATAATTTAAGCTTCACATAAGAATATTATTATATAATAATAATGCTATAATACAATCCCGGTGCATCAGTCATATTCAGACACATAATGCTAGAATGAAGAAAAGGAACAGCTGAGTAATAAACTTTATGGTGTTACAGCATTTATTTAGCTTGTCACAAATCGATGCGCGAGCGCACGCACACAGGCACGAGATAATAGACATGACCTCACATCAATAAACTATGCGATTTCCTAGTTCATTGTTTACTCTTCCTCTTCTGCTTCCTCAAGCCAGTTAACAAATGGCTCCAGGGCTTTCACAAAAGTTTGCCTGCCACATCATATGAATTGATCCAAGATCAGGATAAACAATTAACTCAATAGAAAATATAAGCTATAGACCTCTGTTGATCTAGGGTCAACCGAAGGTTTGGGAGCAAATTGCCAAAAAAGAGAAGAAATCTTCAAATTGTCTTGCAAAATGTAAGAACACGTCACATGCACACATGCTCACACATAAAACCAAAAACTCAGAAGGATTTTAATAAGGGTTTTTTTAACTTGTAACCCCCCTAAAACAAAGCAAATTCCTTTCTGCCCCTAAAACTTAATATTTACTTTTTACTCCAAAAAAACCTAATAAGATACATCATTTTACCCCCCTTACGATTTCCATCAACTTTTAACGGCATAAAATCAAGTTTTTCTTTAAAATATCCCAACCTCTCTTCTTATTTAGAAATACGCAATTTCTTCCCCAAATTGAAATTCCTCAAATTGAAATTAAGGTTTAGGTTTCTTTTGCACCTTTCTCAAAATCGGTCATCAAATCAGAAGCATCTTCAATATTTTTCTCTAGCTATGAAGAAGTTGAAAGCTTCTGAAGTCTTACTTATTGTCTTCGGGTAAACGGTAAATCTAAAATCTATGGAGAAAAATTAAAGTTAAAGTTAACGGGGGGGGGAGGGGGGGTTCCGACAGAGATCGTAAATAGGGGTAAAATGATGTATCTTATTAGTTTTTTGGGAGGTAAAAAGTAAATACCAAGTTTTGGGGGGTTAGAAAGAAATTTGCTATGTTTTGGAAGCCTACAAGTAAAAAACCCTTTTAATAATTAATTTCGTTATTCTACATGTTAACAAATCCAACTCACATCAAACCTATAATACGCAAGGAACTAAAGGAGCATAGCTCTTGTGGTAAAACCAAAACTTCCCCCCAAAATGAGAGGTCGCTCGTTCAGTTCCCAAAGGGCCGCTTAAAAAAATTGGATGAATTTTACTTTAAAATTGGATGAATTTTTCTTTAAAATTCCACTTTAACACTCACCAACTAGAAATTACTTATGGCCCGAAAATTGATTTATTTTTACACAAAACAAGATACATATCATTGCAAAACTAACAACAATTTTTAGCACTTTCAAAATTAAATGGGTTAAAAAATAAATAGGTTGCTAATTATAGTGCAAAAGCATTTTCTCCCTAAATAAATCAAAAAGAACAAAATATGAAACAGCAAGAAAATAACTACATACCTGCCCTTCGGGTTTGCACCCTTACGGAACCAAAGAAGAACAGTGTCCTCAGCAAGCACATCTTGATCATATAGAGATCTGATGATCTCTGGGAATAGCTTCATTAGTTTTGCATCCTCATAGCACTGAACCTGGACTTTGTACATGAGCTCAAGTTCGAGCTTTCCACTTGTGCAAAATGCATTCAAAAGTTCAGCCCATGCTTTGACCTGTAGGTGACAGAGTAAAGGTTCTCAGATTACACCTGAATGTGTCCACATATATAAAATCAATATTTATATTCAATAGTTTCGTTTTTGTATCCAAGGATGATCAGGTGTATCCACATATATGAAATTAATACTTTTGTTCCATGGTTTCTTCAGTCTTTGTCATGGAGATCTATTCCAAAGATGGTCAAATGTATCCACATGCATGAAACTAGGGATTTGATTTTACTAATGGAATTGCCATGGACTTTTGTAAAGGGATTAAAAATAAGCGTATATCAATAATCGAGTTCTTATATTTTTTTGTTATACTTCTACTAAGCCACCATGATTTTTTCACGTTTTCCACTAACACTACCCTTTGAGTTGTTCATATCCATGAGTGACCGATTTTTTCATATATCATTCTGTAATCAAAACTTCCTCTGTAAATTTTCCCATATAGAACTGTTACATGATTATCTTTGACTATAATGTTGTATGTAACCTAGTTTAATTTAACCCACAACATTTCTACTCTTCTATGATAATTTAATTAATTAGAAGAAAAAAAGATATCAAAGAAAATTTCCTGTGTGACCAATTTTTTCTTAAAACAATAAATTTATTGAAAACTTAAGCTAAACTCAACTTTCTACTGATCAATATATATTTTGTCAATGCTTAATACTGATAATCCAATGCCTCTATGTAATCTATTGGTGAACTCCAAAATCAAGTCGATTTATTTCTTACATGATAGCACAACTCTTTGACATCAATCATTATACATGATAGCAAACAACGCTATAATCAAAATGACGGACAGGTAACCAGAGTGGACCATTTATCTTTGTTGCTTAATCATGGTTAATTTGAGAAACTAATTGTGTGCCTGTTGGGGTGAAGGTTTCTAACTGGTATCTTTGACATGTGAGTGTGTTTTTTCTTGTTTGTTCTGTCTTTTTTTTCTGGGGAAGAGGGGGGGGAGGCAACTCCTTATGTCGCACATAAGGAGCTGTCGTAAAATCCTATAATGCACAATCAAAATAGAAGATCCAAACCGTCCATCATTATCTACATGCTAAAATGGTTATGTTAAAAAAAATCCATGCAATTGCGTCTAAGTGACAATAAAATGAATTGACAATAAAACAAATGGACCGATGGTACACAATTTAACAGTTAACACCACTAGATGGATAATGTAGAAATGTTCAAATCACATAATTCTTTCTACACATGTTTTATAGTATGTAGATCATGATGGACGGTGTTGATATCATCAAATTTGATTGTAAAACAAGAAAATTAGACCGACTCCTTAGGCTGCAATCTAAGGAGTCACCTTAGAGCCATTTTTCCCACACACACACATACATATATACACGTGTATACACACATAAACATGCGCGCACGCTCGCGCGCACGCTCACACACACACACACACACACATATATATATATAGAGAGAGAGAGATGTATAGGCGGGCACGCGCGCAGACATATATTCTTGTCCATGTGTCGGTTTTTTCCTCCTCTGAATTAGCATTTTTTTGGATGCTGCTCTGAATTAGTACTCTATAAAAATCTACAGTTGAGATTTCTAGAAATTGAATAAACTCTAAACAATTATTTTAAATGGTATTTTTGCTTAAAATTATGATCATTGCTTGAAATTGCAAGGAATTGTTGTCACAAGCAAAAATTCCAATTCCAATTCCAATTCCAATTTCAATTTAACTAGCATATTTTTATATAAAAAAAAAACACAAAGCCTAATTATAAAGATTTCAGCACCCTTTTCATTTATGTATTGCTTTGCACTTGCCAAAATACCATGAAATCCATGCGACAAGAATCTTACAAGCCTAGAATACAAAATTAGTAATTCAAATTAGTTAAAAATTAGGATACTCCCATGATTATAAGTGAAAATAAGGCCTCAGAGATCTTGGTGGAAAATATCATCAAATGGGTAATTTTGCCCATCAAGAGTAGCAAATATTATGTCACATCACAGGCCAAAAATTAGTCAATAGGACCCTAATAAATATTTTAACACTAAAACAAAACCCAATTTATATCATCTAATTGAAAGAAAACAAATTAATAAAAAAGGGCGCAATGAGTCAGAAGTAGCTGGTTAAAAATATCATTTTTCCATAAATCAATGGGAATCCGATTGATTTTCTTCATCATCCATCATAACGCCATAACACCAATTATATCAACATAAAAACGTATTAAAATTTCAAATAATGAAATAAATATACCTACCTTGTCACCAAAATATCCTATCTTTTTTTTAAATAAGAAAAAGGATTATCGGAGCTAAATGTAGACATATATCGTCTAATGATAGATTCCTTGCTGCACTTTGAAATCAACAGCAAGCAATTGCAATATTAGGCTAAATACAAATAAAAAAGAAAATAAATTAAGAAATGGTTCAATATCGATAATTCAATTGAAAAGAACAAAACCCTAAATTTTAAACAAAACTGGTATAGAAACTTTAGATCGAAAGAACGACTGCCAACTCGCTCTTAACTATATTATATAGTCTACAGCCGGTCATGGTGTCATGCGGAGCATGACAAGGCTATGTTGTTTAGGATGTATATATATATATATATATATATATATATATATAGAGAGAGAGAGAGAGAGAGAGAGTAATGGAGGAAAGAGGTCCTAGGAGGCTTTTCCGTTAGGTGGCGTCAAAAATCTACTCATCTTCATCTTTATCTTTATCATCTAAAATGTGGATACACCGAATTTCATGTGATGTTACCGTCATTTTATTCGACGATCGGCGCTCATCTTCATCTTTATCATCTAAGATGTGAATATACCGAATTTCATGTGATGTTACCATTTTTTCACCATTGAATTAGCAATGTAAAAAGTTATATTGTCGGTAAACCGTTAATTTTGCACCCATTAATTCAACGGTGAAAAAATGACATCACATGAAATTCGGTGTATCCGCATCTTAGATAATAAAGATGAAGATGATGGGTGCTGATCGTCGAATAAAACGGAGGGTGTAGCTTTTTGACGCCACCTGACGAAAAAGCCTCATAGGGCCATTTTCCTCCATTATTCTCATATATATATATATATATATATATATATATATATATAACCTTTAGCCTGTTTAAAAATTGATTTTAATGAGGCTATGGTCAAAACATCCGGCCTTTGGGACGGCTTACACCTACATTAAAAACCCTAGGACCCCTCCCCCGATTTACCCCTTATTTTGTTAGTCTCACTCTATTTCTTTATCTACTATTTAGCTACAGTATTATCTAAGGATATTTTCTCCAATTCAATTCAAGTTTTTTAAATAAATAATTTAAGTAAAAAATATTCTACAATCTGTAACTTTTAAAAGAGAATTGTGCTTTTCTCATGTTAAAACTAATTTATAATTTTCATCCATTTTATATAATAATGTACGATAACTATGTATGATTTATGGACATGGACACAAGACAAAAATAAACTACAAGAAGTAACAATGCACTAGTATAATTTTAAAAACATAATAAAAATAACTCAAGCTTCTAAGCTTACTTAAAACCATAAGCTTTTTTAGTACAACTAAATACAAAAATAAAACTAATAGTAAAACACACAAGAATACTATCAAGAAAAAAGTTGAGACAAACAAAATAATAACCCTTTTCTAATTGGAGACGACTTTCATAAGCCCGACTCATCATTTGCATCAATTTGGATGTTAACTCCTAGTCATAGATATAATCAGTAATGAGAGAGATTTTATATTCCCGAAGGTATCCAAGTTGTTCATACATATATTCCATTATCTTATTTCTCAACCTCCTACACTATATAGAAATGTGAGACGCGTTTGTTCCACACTGTGTCCAACACTTGTTGGGTATGAACACGAGCGAATAGAAATGTTTGTGCTTCCTAACTAACCATACAACTGCGCCTTTTATCCTAAGCATATGGGATAGGCTACATAAACCAACATGAGAATCATGCCTGAACGAGCACCTGAATCTCCATCTCTACTCACTCCTATCGAATAATATACTTTCATTAAGGCCTTTGGCATCCATATATTTTCGTATCACCTCCATCCACATTTTCTTCAGTCTCTTTTTCGCCTTTTTGATTTGGTCTAAATCGAGAATATCCATTCGTCGAATTGGTGCTTCCGTAGGTCTGTGTCATACATGACCAAACAACCTTAGACGGTTTTCTTGCATTTTCTCCATCGGTGCTACACCAACCTTTGCACGAATGTACTCATTTCGTTTCTTATCTTTTCTAGTGTTACCACACATCCACCGAAGCATGGGCATCTACGCTACATGCATCTTCTGTGCATGATATTTCTCAGGAGCCCGGCATTTTGTACCAAATAATAAGACAGGCCGAATAGTGCTTCGATAAAACTTTCCTTTCAACCTTAACGGAAAATTGCGATCGCACAAAATCCCCGTTGATCTTCTCCATTTCAACCAACCAGCCTGAATCTTCTGATTGACATCGCTATCGATCTTCCCATCCTTTTGAAACCTAGATATCCTCTGCTTCCTAGCTAACTATATATACGCTAATTATATTAATCCATCAATTTTAATATATATTCCCATATTAAATGCATTCACTTTTAAGTGTTGAAACTAACTTCAAATAATTTGGTTATTAAAAATTGATTGCTTTTGGAGCCTTCAAATTTTAATTTATGCAGAAGATTCTTTTCTCTTGGGATAAAACATGCTAAAGGTTTGATTTTATCCTACTGCAAATACAAATAAACATCTATAATTTTTCTCTATAAATATCTTTTGTTTACATCAACTTCATCTCTGTACAAAGAATCGTTTTTTTCCAACGATAAATTGATTAATGTTTTTATTCAATGATTCTTTGTTCTATCTTACAGAGAGAAGAACTAAGGAAGAATAGCAAAAATAAGTATAGGATCAACCATGAATTATTCATACTGAAGAGATTTCCCCAAACGGAAGCATCAAAAATAACCAAGTGGTGGTTACTACCATACGTTAGGTTTAATTACCGTGTAACACATTAACCAATCTATACCTTACCTGAAACTTATAAGTTGTAACCCTCCATTTGTGCAGTTGAACCTGACAATGCTGGCCAAGGTAAAATTTTGCTATTCATAAGCTCGCAGTGTGTGTGTGTGTGTGTGTGTGTGTGTTGAGAGGGGGAGGGGGGTGTTAACCCAGAACGGCATTTAAATCTAGCATGAGATATCACATTCCATACTTCACAATGTAACAGAGGTGATGGTGTGGTCATGCATGTAGCTATCACTCTAAACTATTATTCCAAGGCTGTACTGCCATCAGAAACCTCTGGATGCTAATGTTTTTCAAAGATTCTTTACAAAGAATCTACTTAATTTTATGGAGGTAATTGAAAGAAAACGTGAGGGTACCTGGCGAAGTGCAGCATTCGCATTTTGCTGCTGATTCTTTCCAGACCACTGAACAGCGTCCATCAATACATCCCATAAAATGCGTACCACCTCAATATCAGGAATTTTTGCATCTTTGACCCGTTGCTTGACAGTCTCTATGACTTCAGATATATCAGCCTCTTCAGTAATTTGGGTTGTCAACGCTGATTTCATCTCCTTCAGCTTGGACTCGAACATTTTCTTCTCATTATACTCAACAAGAGCTACCAATCCTTCTTTGCTGAAAATTCAATCAATAAATAATCAGCGAGCAATAGATTCGAGTAACAATTGTAAGAGAAATAAACTCATGGTAATCGAAGCTTTCTTCCAAAATCATCTAATACCACCCTGAAATCTAGTAGTGGGTATCCAGGACAAACATTCCAGAAACAAACTACGATTTACTAGTTCCAACATGAATATAATAAAACCTCGGATTTAGAGAACAATTCATATACTAATAAAAAAAACAATTATCCCTACATGATTCTTTTTGTGTGCATAAAGAAATACTTAGGTAAACGTTAAAGTAGTTTTAGTTATGCTGGCGCAAAAGATGGGATAAAAAGTATGCTGCTCTGGTTTTAGAATGCATTGCAAATATCAAGCTGTTAAAGCCCATGAATGGCAGCAGCATTATGCAAAAGAGACCAAGTTAAATTATACGAACCAATGAGTTCCTTCAGAACAGTCTAGATATATTAAATATTGAAGCGTAGGAAACGTAGAAGTTTTCCAAGAGTCACATGAAGCGCAGTGCCAACTGGCAAAAGCCGTCACAATCAAGCACATACTGCCGGCTACAGCAGCCATATTATATACACTAGAACAATAGGGAGGTAAATAATTGGTCTTGAGTAAAGCTGATAAGTATTCGCATTGACATTACTCCAGAAGGATGTGAAAGTCGACAATTCATGGGAATTTTGACACGGTCAGAAGTTCAAGACTTGGGCCACAATAACAAGAGAGGAACCTATCAATATTCCTTTCGGAAAGCGTAAGCCCTACATCTGCTACTTATAAATTAAGAAGAAGAAAAGGTGTGTGTGCGTGCGTGTGTTTCTTTGTTTGGGGGGATCTTGTGCCTATGGCCCTACGATCAAATTGAAGTTGGCTGCAGATTTGACTAAAGGTGTAACAGTGTAAGTGAATACTTTAGCATTACAAAACATCCAAGTGTATGAATTTCGTCGATTGAAGACGAAAAGGATCCATGTAGGCATTGGGTTCTTTTTCACTCCAACTAATTTTTATTATATCAACTATGAGAAGGCATGACATGAAGGGAAGAACTCTCACGTGAAATGCTCAGAGAAACCTTCAGCAGAGCGCTTTGCGCTTGGGAAGAAGTCAAGGAGATTATCCTCCATTTTCCCTCGCTTAAGAAGTGATATAAGATCATCCACACTGTTATCTATC
Source organism: Agapanthus africanus (assembly GCA_030015575.1). NCBI lineage: Eukaryota > Viridiplantae > Streptophyta > Magnoliopsida > Asparagales > Amaryllidaceae > Agapanthus > Agapanthus africanus. The sequence continues at coordinate 104,573,921 of CM057338.1, read as the reverse complement.
AAATATTCCCTGAAGAAATCAGTGATGAATGAAAGGACTAGCCCCTTGGCAACAAGATTATCCTTGAGAAGTGGCTGCATGACTGTTTCTGGTGGTAGTCCAGATAGCTTCTGGGAAAATGCAAGTGCTGTAAAAATAGCGAGCTTCTTTCTTTCATTTTCCTCGAAGAGCTCCAAGGACTGCAAGAATTTTTGCATGACATTTTCTAGATTTTTAATCAAGAATGGCCTGCGGCGCAATATTTTCTGTATATATAGAACAGATGGCAAAATTGCTTCGCGCTTGGGTTCACAGTCTATAACAGAATAAGGGTGTCTTTCCCCTTCATCAGGCTTTGTTGTACCTGGTTGAGTACGGCCTCCGGTGAACACAACCTGCAGATTATAATTATGTTAAAATTATATGCCAAAACAATTGACATACTTGGTACGTTTAGAAATGAATGAAGAAATATTAGTGTGAACTGCCAAAAACCCATGCAACCTAACCCGGTTTCACCCCTATCAAAACCTCATTGACATGTTTTTGTGTGAATAAGAATTTATGTGGGTCTGCTCTAATAATTTCAAAGACCATTCCTTTGTACTTTCTGGTGTTTGCATTGTAATATTTGTATAGCAGGATTTTGGCTTTTGCCACTGAAGAGAACAAGAAATAATAGTCTTTCACAGTACAATTCTTTAAAATTAAACTGCATAATATATCACAAAAATTATAGCATCAAAGTCTCGATGTGAAGAGTTTAACTAAAGGAAATGGTCATGAGGTAGTCTCCGGTAAGAAACGAATGAAGTAAACTAAATTAATGGAATAAATTAGAATGCTTTTTCGAAGTAAATAATTGTTAATGTAGTTAACTAGAAAGAAAGAAATAAAGTAAAGTAGAGCAACAAATGAAGTCAGTAATATCAGCATATGCCAGCGTGCGTGTGTATGTGGAAGTGCACACAGCTGACATACTTGATATGTGATTGTATGGTCAGAAAGAACTAAACCTCAAAAAAGGTGTCGCCGTAGCGGGAAAAGTTCAGATCTGAAGATTCGAGGCTTTTGGCTACAAGTTCCTGTTAAAAGGGTCCAGTTGAGTCAGAAACAAATAGGAAACAGTCCACAGGTTGACAAAATCATTTATATGGCATAGGCTTCATACAGAACATACAGAATGCAAAGATAGTAATCAGACATCAACAAATCCAGTGTCCAACTTCTCCTAACAAAAATCTGAAGCAAGTTCCCTTGAACATCTCAAGACCCCACAATACATATCAAGGAGACATTGAAGGAAATCACAATGAATGATGATTTTGACGTTGTAGTCATTAAAGGAATTGTTAAAACTATTCCTTTTATAAATAAATAATCTCATTCATAAAAATATCCCAAGTAGCGCATTGAAAAATTTCAAAACCCCTAATTCTTATGGTGAAAACAGCTACACATGACCTACGACTACATGGTTTTGCATATTTAAGTTGCTTTTGATAGAAGTGCTTGCATTCTGCATCTATATACCTATTCTAAAACAAAGCGCACAAAACCAAATTAAAAAAGAGGAAAGAGTAGCTACACATAAACTACACAACACACTCAAACGCTTGGTGTGGGTCCCACGTGCATGACCCCTGATTTTGTGAGTGTTGTGTGGTTTGTTGTGTAGGAACCTTATTCCATAAAAAACACATTTTGAGAGAAAGCATTACCAAATCACCAGCATTATCCAGATATATCTGGACCACTGCATCCGCAAAAGCTGCAGGGTCCAAAGGAGCTGCTATATTCCGTTTGCGGGTCTTGATCCGCGTGCCACTGCATTATAAGAAAATGGGGAAACTTTTTATAGTATCCATACCAACGACCAAAAATATCAATCATGATGTTCCATAGCAGGTCATACTAATTAGTTAGATTAGCAAAGATTCTAGCATGCGTGCAAGGATCTCGAATCAAACATGCAAAGAATTTCATATTATTCAAACTAAAATACATATATCCACCAGCACCATTATATGTATTTAATTAGATGCACTGCTGCAAATAACTGAAATTACTTCGACTCTAGAACTCCAGAAGTAAATATATTTCACAAAAAGAAAAACTATACATATATTACAAGGGATTATTGTGAATCATATAGTCACAGTTAGCTAATTCCCTGTCAACATCAAGATTATTATAACTTGAGGAAACACTGAATACTGTGCCACTAAAGGAATTTCAGTGGCAGGACACATGGAAAGCACTAGTCTTGACACATGTGCAGGATTATTTGCAAAAGCAAGAAACTTTTAGATTCGAATAAAAAAAAGTTAAAGACATGGATCAAGAAATAGCGTTTCATCATGCGCCCTGCCAGATTCCTACAGTGTCATTGTATACTCTGTTCCTCTAATAACTATTGCTATTGTTTCATACCCGCATCCCAAAATATTTATCATCTTGCATTCATGAAATTTATTAGGAAAAAGTAAGCGGCATCAAACATCAATCGCTCCAAAAACAAAAAAAATATATATTACAAGTTAGTTAACTAAAAATGAAATCATTAAATCACATATCACTGCCATAATTATTTATCACATATGTTATTTTTTCTTATGTTATATGTATTTGTTAGGGTAGTTACAGGCTACACTCGATGAAAAGGTATAAATTTAAACACTGGGAATTGTTTAGTGTGATGGTATATCTCCCTATTAAATCAAAGATTCTTCAACTGGAAGAACTTAAGAAATCCAAATCAACACCATTTAAGTAATATTGCTAATTTGCAATTTTCTCTTCACCAGGAAGAAATTTGAGTTAATGTAAGTATATAAAAGGACCAGGAGTTATTCCTAAAAAGTGATATCAAATTAAAATGTGAGATGTCCTACATTATATCCCCAAAAAAACAAACTCGCGGTAGACAAAATGTCACATGTATTTACATCGTATAAAAGGACTACGAGTTGTCGCTTTCTTAATTTCAACTTCCCATTTAAAGATTTTTTTTATTTAAAAATGATAGTTTCTGGCCTGTGAAATGCTCTATACTTAAAGCGTTAAAAGGTAAAATTCTTAGTAGAGCAAAATGGAGCAGCAAATAGATTGTGTCAGGTTCTCGTCATCACGAAACCATAATATAATAATATTTTATTAAATAATTGCACTATAATTACATGATAAACAGCAAATAACTGTTCACTCAGAAAGCAGGCCTCCTTGTATGATTTCATGCATCCTGTCGCTAAAGGGCAGAATAACCAATAGGAACTATCAAGGCGTTAAAATTCAACAATCAAAACAACCTTCTGCAAAGGAATGGCAGATGATAGAGTATATAAGCTGAAAGGAGAGCAGCTTAATGCATACATGTGCATAAATAGCTAGTGAAACAACCTCTCCATAAATGCAAACCAATCGTGCAGAAAAGAACAAGTAAACAATTAACTACATAATTTATGATATGGGAGATTCGAGAGATTTCAGTCGTAAAGTTGTATACTTTAGGAGGGCATCTCACAGATACTAAAATTTATGTATAATCCCATAAAGGAACAACAGTATACAGCTGAGGTTAAAATGTGTGCGAGAGAAGTTATTTTCCATTCATGCATACAGCAATAATATGTATACTAAAAAAATTTGATTGTAACACAAAATTTATGGTTTATAGCATCACATACAGAAAGTGAAGGCAAATTAGAATGGTTTGTCTTAGATAAACCAATATAAATAACTTGTTTACCGTCGGTTTCACTAGAAACAAATGACATCAAGCAAATATAGTAACTAGTAGCTAATAAAAGCATCAATCATAGCTATCGTGTCTCTGTTTGTGCTTGCTTTCCTCTTGCAAGAGTGAGAAATACACTGATCCTAAGCCGGTATGATTTAGAAAAAGTTAAGATTATAGTCAACAAAGTCACTCAAAGATGGAACTTGTACATGAGCAAACAGGAACCTAACTATACATGCATATGCTATTTAATCAGCACACAAAGGTTGCGAGGTTACCACCTCTCATAGCTCATCCTACAAGATTATGTCCTGTGGAAAGTAGTAAAGGGACAAGAAGAGGCTGAAAAGGCTAAAGGCGACAATCTTAGGAATATACAGAACAGAGTAAATTAGATTCAAATAACAAATCAAAGTTTAATCCTAGTTTCCATTCTATTTGTGTTTTTTTTCAAGTTTTTTTTACTACCGAAAGAAGACCAGCCAAAATGGACCAAAACCAGTAGTATTTATACTTAAAATTTTGATTGTCACATGAAATCCATGGTATGTAGTATCATGTAGAGAAAGTGGACGCAGCTTGGAATGGTTCGTGTCTGATGCACCGATATAAAATAAATTGTTTAGTGTCGGGAAACAATGCATATCAACCTATTATCTAATGAAAACGTTAAACAGATTTTCGAATAAACAGTCCTGAAGCATGTCTATCATGTTTCTTGTGTTGCTTGCTTTCTTCCCTCTTTCATGTGAGGGCAGGCGTGAGATTCTGACAGCGCAAAGCCGATAAGATTCTAGTCAACAAAGTAACTCGATGACAGAACTTAATATACATGGCCGAACAGGAACCTAACCATACATACATATTTTAGTAAAGTAACAACCCTTACAGCTCATCCTACAAGATCGCATGGCGAGGAAAGTACTATAGGGTCACGAAGAAGAAAACGCTAAAGGTGAAAATTTTAAGAATATATGGAACATAGTAGATTAGCTTCAAATTACAAAAACACAAATTAATCCTAGTTTCCCTTTTATTTGTATTTTTTTTTTTTTGCTTCAAGCTTTTTACCACCAAAAGAAGACCAGTCAAAATGGACCAAAACCAACAATACTGATTGATATTTTCTCTCCTAACAAGCAGGACACCATAAAGAGGGTACCGAGACATTGCAAATGGTTTTAAGTGACTCATGAGACAAAATATAAAATTTTCCTTTTAGATCTTAATGATGCATGATTCAACTTTTCCAAAGTAAGATAAGCTACAGATGAAATAGTAAACTTCTATGGATGTAATCCCATCAAAATTCATGACGGCTACTGTTCATAAATTGAATAAAATCGCATCTAAAACCAGATCAAATGAACAAAATGATTTTCGCTCTTACCCGAGAGTGGGTTTCTCCTTCGAGCTGCAAAATCCATACAAAAACCAAACAAATCCATCAACATCAGCATCGAAAATAATAAATTAATAAAATATAGATGATAAATCACAGCAGATCTTGATTGTTTTGCCAAAAAGTAACAATTTCCTTTAAAAAAAACAGATCTTTCTGTTTAAGAACAAACCCTAACCATCAGATCTATCATCTTCAGACAAAGGATAATAATTTTCGATAAGCGGTGCAAAAAAGGAATTTTTTCTATCGGATAGAAGGAAACGAAAGGGATTCCGCTTGAAATTACAAAATCCGTACCTCATAAACAAGACCGAAATGGATCGGGGCGGCGAGACGACGAAGGAGAGAGAAAGGGGCTCCTTTTTTAGGGTTTCGAAGAGAGAGGGAGAGAGAAAGAGGTGAAAAAAGAAAGACGGTATTTTCTCGAGGCGAAGATGCGAATTAATTTACTTTACTTTTTTTTTCCTGAGAAATCAGAAAAATTGGAAGCGGGGGGCGATCTGAGGCAGTTAAGTATAGTAAAGATCCCCACGTGTTAAGATAATCAAATGCGTGTGGAAACTAATCGTGGGTTTCTTTTTATTCTTAAACAGCCCATCTAACCTTGTATTTTAAAAACACCCCTTAAAATCTCTCCATAACTGACCGGATACACCATTTCAATCGATTTACATTGATTCTTGATTCGGTAATAGCTAATCATGGTCAGTAAGTGTCACGTCCCGTTTCCCGGTATACGAATAAGAAGACGCGATGAGGCCCGCTGCATATTTACTCCGAAATAAACACGCTAAGCGAAACTAAGCAATATAATGAATGTACACAAGAAAAAAACAAGAAATGTAACTGAACAACAACTTTTATTTATTTAACATTTCTATACAAGTACAACTGAAAATATAAATACAGGAACGGAAAGCAATGTCTAAACAATGGCATGAAAGAAAAGTAAAGTAAGTACAAGCAAAGCCCAAAGATCGTGCTGCTCGGTGGTCTGCTGGCTGGTCTCGAAATCCTCAGAGTCGAGTCCTCCTGACAACATTCCAAAGAAAAAAGAGAGGAGAAATGTCGTCAGCAAACAATCGCTCGGTAAGTCCCAAAGAGAGATAGAAATAGAGTAGACAGATAAGAGGGTATAACTAGTAGTGTTTGATTATAATATTAACACAGTTATCTGTAAGTTGCTACAGAATAAGCCAGTATATACGAGAGAAGTCCAGCTTACACCGTGGACTTTGATAACCCGTAGTACAAGGCTCCGTCGATAAAACCACGGAACAAACGGTAATGGATGTATAGTTACGTTTTTTAATGACCGTCTCGTGCCATTTTTAACACATTCCGTGCCAGTCTACCCTTTTAAAACCACGTAATGTATTTTGTATTGATTTTTATTGTTTTGTTTAACAGATGTACGACTTGCCGAAATCATGACATTATGTAAACAGAATGAATATAAATGGACAGTCATGTAATCGGAGTATATCCATGGTTCGGTTCGGTCGAGTCAAATTGATATAGATTGAATTCTGGTATAAATGGATCCATATTGTATGGTAGTTATACCTGAATTGAATTCAAGTCAGATTATTTTCAGATTTGACGGTGAATTGAACCGAGTCAGACTTTTAAAAGGAATTGAAGTCCTTATTTATGTTTTGGAATTATCGGTAACTGGTGCACACGGACGGCAGAATTTGTGTCTTTTTCCAAGACAATTACCGTATTGATAACACCGTTTTTAGTTTGTCTGCTTTAGATAGGTAAGCACCCATATTCTCCGGCTTCCTGAGGCTCAAGAGAGCTGGTCCCGCTTTAATATATGTTTGCTAGGATCCTTATTGTAAATTAATATAACTTAAGGGGGTTTTATAAAAAATAGTTTTGATATATTTTCAAAATAAAACTCAAGTATTTAATTATCGTTTTTAGGGTTTCATAGTTGTAATTTTTATAAAGTGAAATATTCTAATGGATATAACCTAAATTTCATTGTATATGGTATTTTAGTGTAATATTGGAATTGTATTAATTTGTAATTGTAGTTTCATAAAATTTGTGATTTCTTTGATTTAGAAAATACGGTATATATATATTGTATACTTAAAGTAGATATTTTGATATATATATATATATATATATATATATATATAATAGAACTTATTTATTAAATAGAAATCACATTTTTCTTAAAAATTGCAATAAAAATTCCATTGAAATCGGATGCTCCGTGAGAAGGTCTACGTCTCGCTCTACTAGGCCCGAGGATGTGCGATAACCCGCACCATCCCGATCGGGGTTCCCCGAAATGGGTTGTAGAGTCGTATTTGTAAGGAATTAAATAATACACTTTTAAAGAAAACGTTTTTTGAATGTTTATGGCATTTAAATGTGAACTTGTATTTTCCCACAAAATAATATTCCAGAAGTCATCGTGCTATGTCAAAAATGTGTGTTGTGATGAGATAGGTCATTATCTCGCGAGTTTTCTAAAGGGAATATGGTCAAAATGAATCCGCAATACCGTATGTAAACATGATGGTATTTTACCGTAAAACTGAAATAAAAGTTGCAACACATATTATTTTTAATTGAAACTTATTGTGAATGTTACTTTATGTTTGTTAAACAATATAAGAAGAGATGGTAATTTGTTGTCTAAGAAAAAATTGAGTTTTTTTAAAAGAAAAGAGAATTGTAAGTCAGAATCACTCCGCTTCCGACGAGTTTTGAAAAGTGGAAGTTTTAGACTGGAGATTGAAAAGGAGATAGGGGACTTACAGGTTGGAATTAGAGAGAAGAGATTGGGGGAGATTTTGGGATCATCGGCGAGTCGTTTCGTCGTCGGATTCTTCCCGAAACGTAGTCGGAACTTCGACCTTGGCTAACTCCACTTGTACAACTTTTTGGACTTAGAATTTTTAGATAGTTTTGGCATGGAATTTTTGAATGAGGAGCGCCAAAATATAGCGTTGTATTTATAGAAAAAATTAGAGTTTAGGATAATGAATTGAGAATTAAAAATTCGCATTAAAATGGATTAAAAAGATGAATTGTCAATCTCTGTTAATGTGCAGAAAAATCAAACAGTATGGGAAAAGTGGGATAGGCCAAGAGGTGTTAGGGTTAGAATTTTGTAGCATTTTGCTACGGGTGGGACCGGCGATGCCGGCCCCCAAGAGAATCTCGCCGATCCAGCTCCGGTGGGTTGGGCTTGGATCTTTGCCACGTGTCCCTGTCTGTTCATATATCATTTCTCACATATTTGTTTACTTTGTGACTTTTCATTTTACGTGTTTTGCACGTGCAAATCTTTGAGCTTCTAAAAGTTTAAAAGAAAAGTCAATAAAAAATATATATGGCTGAAGAGATTCAATCACAGAGGCCACGTCACAGTAATGCAAGGCTTTACTAATGAACTACAAGTGTTTTTTTGTTGTTTAAAAGCAAATTAAATTTATAATTTATGCTCAGGCTTAAATGCTCCTTTCTGTATTTTGAAAAAAATTCTGTACAGAAAGTTTAGGATTGTTACAGTAAGCTACAATTATATCCTCATCTTCAACCTTTACTCTTCTTCTCCCGATTTCAAAATTCAGATGCCATTATTTTTCTGTCTACGGTTTTAGCTCTCCATGGCTTCTTCCTCTGCGTGGTCTCCGTCATCATCATCTTCATCTCTTCATATTCTTCTCTTTTCGGTTTTAAAATAAAATCTGCTATCTTTTCTCTACTAAATCTTATCAAACTAATTATAATTTTTTTGACCTGGTTCAATCATCACTTCAGCATTATCAGCAACTTTAATGCCACAGATTTCATCACAGGGCTTGCCATATGCTATCCATGGAGTCTTCTGAGATCAAAATAATTTTGGACCTACTTGCATAATTGAATCAATGTGGATCGTCATGAACTTGTTTAACTTCTCGATTTGTTGAGATGCAATTGTGAGAGAAGAATTCGCATGGCTGAGAGAAGGAATTGGATGCACATAGTGTGATTTTTGCTGGGTTTTATGAAAGAAAGCAAAATGGTGGAGAAAAAGAAGTCTATGGATTTTGCAGGGGCAAAAATGTTATTTTATATCACTTACCAGCTTTATATAAAGGTATGAAGAATGCCATTAGCTAGGGTGCCAATATAGTTTAATTAATAGTTTTAGAATTTGTTTTGAAAATATGATATTTTAGAGGCTGTTGTTTTTTTTATTCAAAAGAATACCGAACTTTTAAGAGTCTTATAAAAAAAACCATCAATTATATTTGTATCATTAGACTAAAGTTCACTAAATTCTCCAATGAGTTTAGCCATATCACAGAAAATCTTAAAAAAGTTTGATTGGCACAGAAAACCCTTATAGATAACAGTGACTGGCTAACGATGATAAGTAGCATATAAAATGGCTATTTTGCCCTTTTAAATAAACATAGTTAATTAAATCATTAAATAATAATATTAATTTTATCATTAAATTATTTGAAAAAGGCCAAATTTGTGCTCGGGCTTCAGGAAGAGGACAGGGGTGGTCGGAGGATGCGAGGAGGGCTGGAGGAGGAGACGAGGAGGGGCAGGAGGATGGTCAGAGGAGGTGGACGAGATGGGTTTGGTGGTGGTGTTTGGAGGAGATGGAGATTCGTTAATTGGTGGTGGCACGGTGGTGTTTGGAGATGGGTTTGGAGATGGGTTTGGAGATGGCCGCGAGGTGGGTTTGGTGGTGGTGTTTGGAGGAGGAGGAGGAGGAGGCAACATGCTTGAGGTGGACGAGGACGAGTCGATGGGATTTGGAGGAGGGGGAGAGACGGTCCAGAGCTAGGGAGGAGGGGCGGAGGGGCGGCGGCGCTGGTGATGGGCTAGGATTAGTGTTTTTGCTAAACTAGTTAGGGTTGGAGGGGAGAAAGAAGACGAGAGTTGTTTTGGAAATTTTGTATTTTTTTGCTAATGTGGCAGTTGGATGACGTGGCGGTGACGTGGCACTCACCGTGCTGATACGTCACCGTTATTTATGAGAGTTTTCTGCGTCAATCAAATTTTTTCGGGGTTTTCTGAGACCAAACTCGTTAGGGGTTTAGTAAACTTTAGCCTTTCAACAACCAATGAACCTAGTTAATATTGATTTTTAATATATATATATATATATATATATATATATATATATATATATATATATGTAAAAGAAGGGTTAATTGCACAAACCATAGTTTGTCCAAGCACTTGTATCTCCGAAATAATTTATTAGCATAGAAAACTAAAATACATGACGCACTTGAATCTGACTTAAACATTATAAACAAGTTCCACAGTTAAATTACACAATCAACTAAGTTGTTTAGAGTTACATTCGAGTATTTAATAAGGCTTTTGACCGATGCACAGAATAGATGAACTTGAGTCATAAGTGTTATATGAGATAATAGGTATAGGTTTTTTGTGCAATTAAGTTTTAGAAAAAGGAAATACAAAGAATTTGGTATTTTTGTTGAACAAGGTTGTTTATACAAGAAAAATAAATAATAAAATTAACCCCTACTTAGAACGGTCTCATTAGGTGAGGATTGGTTATGATTTTTTGGTACCAAAAATTTAGAGAGAAAAAAATACTTATCCTATCCATTTTAATTCACATCCCTGCATGCATGTATCCAAGAGATAAACACTGTTATTCATCTTATGTATACAATTAATTTTCTTGATGATGTAAGCCCACCTCCGGTCTCCTCCAAATGGCATGCAAAGTATTTCCACTTTACAATCAGCGGGTAGTCAAGGTATAGATTAGAGCCTCTAATATTACCATAGTTTTTGGATATTGGAACACTTAGTGTAAGTGCACGGCAGCGTTCCGGCCGTCTGAACGAGGCCAAAATACTGAAATGAAACTTTTTTTTAACTTTAAAAACCGGCGCTACCGCGTACTTTAAACCCGGATCGGGCCATTAACCTAATGCTAGCAAATTAGAGAACGGGTAGAAAATTATACCGAGCGATCCGTGTCCTTCGGTCTTCGGCCTCCATCCCGATCTCGTCGCGGAATCTCCGGTCTTCATCTCCTCGTCGGAAAGGGCACCACATCGCCGGGTTCTTTTACGGGTTCCTACCTCTGGACCGAGGCAACTCGGGCACGAAGTTGGTAAGTCGACGTGTCCAAAAATGTTGTAGGCTATACGTAGATCACCATGTCTCTAAAGGGTTATGAAGTTGCCATTTTTGGTGGAGGAATGAGATGAACTTTTTGAGATGAAGCTATAGGATTTTTGCAAGCAAAATGAGACCAATTCTCATCTCCAAAATTTGGGACAGCCCCCATCAAGTGTGACCGGCCATGACTTCAAGAAATGAGAAGAGGGAGTGAGCCAAATGTTGTGTAGGGAGAGAGGGTTATCATGATGAATAATGATCACAAAAAAAGGTCTCCTTCTCATCAACCATCATATCTCATAAAGTAAACAATGATGAATAAAATAAGTCGGGATGGTGCACAATCATGAAGCAACCATACTCCACTAAAAGTCTTACCCATTATTAAAATGCACAATTGCAAATAACCCCCTCCACACCAATTTTCAGCCAAAGAAGGAACAAAAGAAAAACAGCCGAAACGGAATGCAAACTGGCAACTTCAGAAAAACGATCCCGTAATAAATTACAGGAAAACCCCGCGACTGTATATACATACCCGTATTTGTATTCCGACTGAATACAAATGCAATGAGACAAAATCTACACTGTACAATACTAGGATCCGGCTTAAACCAAAGCCCGCTAGTATTATCCGTCCGATCATGATCCGTGCAATACCACACGTATCTGATCGAACCCTGCCATATCTCCATACGGCCTCTACAGCGTTTCGCCCGAAACTTGAGAAACTGTCTGTGGGGGACTCTAAAGACTCGTCAATAGTTTGGTTGTGGATTTAACCACTAGCACGTCAGAGGTATTAGCCATACGTAACGGGCTACCAGCTATTGACCAAAAGGGACGTTGATGAGCGAACTCATCCTGACACCCTACTGAGCCTGTCAGTGACAATATCCGTACAGTCCAGTCCGTTCGTCTATGAGCATCGCATGGCGGGCCTAGGGGGTTGGTAAAAGTCAGATCCCCAAAAGCGGTACAAGTCGTGTCGGAGTGTAGCCCAGAACATCCTGAGATACTACTAGAATACCTACCAGTAAATCTCCTGCCTTGGCCAAGGATTTCATGTAATGGCTCTCCTAGACACAGCGCAACCTCACCCCCAATACCGGGAGAGACGAACCCCTGCAGATCCGCTCACTGCCTCCATGTGGCTCGGGATTGTACCCAACTAAAATCTGTTTGCACGACTCTTTTGAGCCGTGGTAGGGTAGTAATCAAAGTACAGTGGGAACTCACACGAGACAAATGACGATCTCAGGTCGATGAACTAACCTGTACACATGTCACCAGGGAACTGCTATCCGACGTCTGGTATAATCCCAACTAGTATGTTCCCGGCGAGTCCTGTCCGGTGTACTCATAACCCAATGAGCATCTGTATATATATTAGGTGAACCAACTGACACCAGTGGCTTGTGAGACCGGCCACCGCCCCTCGTCGGGGTCTCGACTGTATACACCAGTCTACTCTGGAGTATCGATGCACTGTCTCGAAACTCCCACGACTAGGGACCTTTTAAGGATGTGCTTATAGACCCCAGCTCCCACGTATATGATCGCCATCATACTGCTGGCAGTCAAGCAAGAATCCTAGGGGCTCTATCAACGTGCAATAGTGATCAGTAACGTCACCTAAAGCAGTACACGATGATAAAGATAAACCAGATAGCATATATCATCTTGAGTAAGATTGTCCTACTGGTATAGGTCCTCCCTCAATCATTGCAATCACGTGCCTGTGATCCAATAATTGGCTCTGAGGGCACTATCTCCAACAATCTCCCACTTGCACTCAAGGCTAATTATTGCGATGTCGCATACTCACAGCCCGTGTGATACTGAACACCCAACTCTTCTACTAATCAGTCTCACAAAACCCGTTTGCGAAACTATTGCGTTCGAGGAATAGCCTCAGTGAGTGGATCCGCCCTGGTGTTTCTTTCTATGTCTTTCTTTATCTCAGGTTCGCGGAGAAAGCCATCTCCCGAAATGAGCAATACCTGTCTTATAATATGTCTGGATATCTGATGGGACCTAGTTCATAAATAAACTCCAAATCCAAACTTCTTAAACTGTATCGACAACTGAACTTAATCAGTATCCTGCGTAATGCCTCCCTCAGTGTCCACTTGGATCACCTGTCCAAAACACTGCCCCTCGTCAGAGGGAAAACTATAACTTTGACAGTCACTCTGTCATCCAGGTCACCTTGGAAGCCTGGAATGATAACTGTCTCCTAAAAGAGGCTGTTGTTATCATATCCCTAGAACATCCACTTATGTTCTAAAACTGCTTCTGAATGTTTCTCCAGGATTGGATCAATATCAACTTATTGCATCTACTGCAAAAACAACATCTGGTGTGGTACTTGACATCTCATGATTGACTCAATTGCTTAAGCAAGTGAGCTGCCAATCATGCACATCCCTCTCCCCTTTAGTCTGTAAGACACCTTTAGAGAGGGTGACTCTATCACCTGCAGGTACACTACCATGCCAGGAGTCGTCCATTCTAAAACACCTCTAGAATGCTGTCTAAGTACCCTGATTAGGACACTTCCCAAATCTAGATCTAAAACTATAGATCCAGTAACCAGAATTCTGATATAATACCCAATTCCTATGTGGAGAAACTACTGTGTGACAATCAAAGTACAATCGATCGTAGTATAGGAATTTCAATTCCTACTCTGTGTATGTCATCCAAATACCAGGACATCACACCATACTACCTTCTTAACAGATCTATCCCCTATTCTGATGAAGTCAAACTTATGACTGTCATATCAGAAATAGATGATCTATCTCCGCTATATCTGCTTTAGTCTATGAATAGACATAAGCTCCCTGTCCACTATACTTCCGCTGCTCCCACTGACTACGACAACCCTCTGGCAGAGTCATATAAACGTGCACTTCTAAAGCTTGTTTAGAACGATGCTATATTCATCCTCCTGCCGGGTCTCACAGTCTGAAACAACAGCAATGGAAAGTCTGGGTAAACAAGAACCTCCCTGTCACCGTCCTTGAGGCTACCGGAGTACCTCTCCGGTGCTTGAGGTTACCCATCATGTCTGCGGAGTGGCTAATGGAATGTCAAGTCAGATTGAATCTTTAGGTTCTTATTAAATTTTCAGTAATCGTTTGCGGTTCTGGAATCACTTCCAGTTCTACCATACTCCCACTTCTGTTTTCTGAAAAAATCCATTTCTTTTAAAACTGTGGCGAGTCAAGAACAATATCACTATTGATCTTCCAGATGGTAGAAAGTCAACCCTCGTCATAGCCCGGGTAAACCCACAAACAGCCATTACAGAAACGTGCCTTGAGTTATCCGGAGTCTGGTTTTAAGCATAAGCCGGACAACTTCCCGTACCTTAACATCATTAAGATATGAACTGTTTTATATACAATACAGAAACAGAGGCACTGATTTAATTGAACCAGATTCAAATCATGCAGCTGTCTCCAGTGCATGTCAACTAAAATGGAGAGAGGCCGATCTGCATTACTCAACTTAGGAGTACTTCCAATTATGAGTAACCTGAAAGAGAAGCAAGTTCTCTTAAAACCATTACTATTAACTGAATACCATACACAAGTATCTACATCTTCGATCACCTTGAAGAATCCTGATACTTGCAACACCTATTTCTCTACTTTATTCATATACCTATAACTTCTCAAAATTCGGACCTTGCGTTTCTACGAAACACTTGTCTAAAAACTAGAGAAGTCATAAGTAAACCGAATATAGTACGAGGACCAACCCCTCTATCCTAATGGACACCGGACAACATACAATACTCTGTATAAATCTCTTGAGTCTAATAACTCATTAACCGTGTGTCGTAAGTTGAAAACTGTACTTATGGTTAAGAAGAATTACACCGCTGTTTAATGCTCCTTACCTAACCATCCACTGGTATAGGTAAATTCATGGACATAATTTCAAAAGGGTATATCTCACTCTATAAAAATAGACGTATAGATATATCAATTTGAAATTGGTGCATAACAGCGGATATTCAAAACCAAATATTTGCCGTCTGGCAAATAATCCAGGTGGTTTCCTCAAATATCACCAATTATAACGAATTCCGATATAATGAGGATGATCACCTAATTCCCAATAACTTACTCCCACTCATCATCTGTAAAACCATACAGATGTGAGAATCATACCTGGTAAATACATACCTTGGAGCAAGTGTCAAATTAGGAAATCAGTTTTCCTTTAACAGTACACGGTGAAACTGAAACATTGAAAAGTTTCATAGGGGTATCCTGGTATTCCTAGTAATGCCTCTTCCATTATCCGATTCAACTGTAACCGTATACTTCTTTGCCATCTCTCCAAATCCCTTCATATGTCTTTAGTCATTACCTTCTGTACACTCTCTTAGGCTAAATGGTTTTCTTCCTTCCGTACCTTTCGGCACCAACCTATGATTTGGAAGAAGACTATCCAATAAGCGTAATAGGTGTACTGTCCTAATCCTAGGAGCACTCGCAATGCGAGAGAAAGTGAAGATAAAAGACAACTGGATAAACCTTATTCCTATTTCTCCTGAACCAGAATCCATCCCCGAACTGGAACAAGTTCCTTTCGAGTTCGTATTTAACCATACGATGGAGTATCCAAATAACTGTGGATCTTCGTAGTGATACGGAGTGTCCTGGAGAAATACAAAGGTGAAGTGGGAGTGGTAATGAAATACTTGGTTTGGTCGTGAATAGAAGTCGCAATTTACTTTGCGCTCCTTCTAATCCCTTTATTTGTCTTAACTTAATACTTTCTGTACACCACACTTAGGCTAATCGGCTTTCTTCATTCCCTACCGTTCGGCACCTGCCTATGGTTTGGAAGAAGACTATCCAATAGGCATAACGGGTGTACTATCCCCTAATCCAAGGAGCACTCGCAACCTGAGAGAAGGTAAACGGAAAAGACAACTGAATAGTCCTATTCGTTTTCTCCAGAACCAGAAACCATCCTCGAATCTGGAACAAGTTCCTTCGAGTTCATATATAACCATACGATGGTTTTATCCAATGGAAGTGGACGTTCGTAGTAATACGGGGTGTCCTGGAGAAAAGGGTAAAAGTAGGAGTGGCAATGAGGTATGCAACTCTGACAATCCAAAAAGCCATTATTTAAGAAGGTTCGGTTAATTTGGTCACTGAGTCATAGTCTAGGTCGGGTCATGGTTGCTGCCAAGAGAGAGAGAAAAGAAACACTCAGCGTGCACTCAAACCTAGATCAGAATGGTTATCACTTTATCTAATCAGGAAACCTCCCACTGTAACGTCAAATTCTTCTCCAAACCTGAAAGAAGAATTAGTCGGGATCACCCGAGGAGTAAACCAACTCATCAGTGGGAATCGGGATCCAACTATCATCGCATGATAACGTGATGGAATCCACTCACGTTATCACACTCCAGAAGGTATGCGCATATCTGGCAAGTTTCAGTTTCTTTAGAAACTCCCGATGTTATTTTTACCCCATGCTCTTATGACCTTGACTTTGGCCAACAAATTATAAGTCACATGTCAAGTTCTACCCGTCATTATCCAGGTTGATTTGAACCTACACGTACCTACCCTTGACTTTGGCCAACAAGGTAGTACGACTGTCCCAAACCAACGCATCTATCTATGCTGCAGAAAAGTAACAAATAGCTACCATACACTATGCCTTGACTTTGGCCAACAAACATAGCATGAATACTACTTGCTACTCGTCTGAAATGACGGAGGGCTACGAATGGTTTTTGGCGAAAAACCTTTAACGTAATGAACCTGATATCGTTGAAGGAACCGGATAGCTTTTTATAAAAATATAGTGACGAAAACCTTTGCTAAAGAGGTCACTCCCGGTGAAGGGATCCCGGCTCTTTCCCTGTAGAATGAGGTGCAGGATATTCCAACTGAATACCACGATGCAAAGCAAAAGTAATCGACTATAGTGAAGTTATTGCCCTGACGCAAACTTCTGTCCAAGGGGTCACTCCCGGTGAAGGGATCCCGGCCCTTGCCTCATCGACTGAGGTGCTGGATATTCATAACCGAATACCACTGTGCAAAACAAAAGAGAACGTCCTTACAATAACAGCTTTTTGAAAACTTGTTCCAACAACATCAGAATAGGTTTGTTTAACTTGCATTGATTCGAATCAACGCAGTCCCATCAATCGATCACACCAATAAAGAACGAAAATAATGATGTACGTATATGCCATCCGCATTCGCCACGGGGTCCCGTCATCACCCGTTAGGTTACTTAACTAACGACAGAGCGGGGACTGGACTGGCGCGGATGCAAAACATATACAACATCTACTAGTATATATACTTGAGTGATAAAATGCAACATCACAGAAATGTAATAAGTATCACAGAACAATATAGATATCTGGGATCCCCGGATTTCATAGAGCCGCTACTGAAACCCGACGTTTCCCTGGTCGTGTGGATAGCCTGTGCAATGAAATCCTAGACCCCTACGGGCACGGCAAGTTACCCGCCAAAACCTGAAGCGAGGCAGCCCCTTCAGCAACATGAATGGACCACCCAGCACTTCACGGAATCCGATAACTTGGGCACCCCTCCTTGGGTCAACCTATACCCCCTACGAGTGCGGCGAATAGCCCGCCAATTCTAGAGTGAAGCCCCCTCCGTCTCAACGCCATAAGATGCGGGCTCGTTGCCCTCTAGAACACGGCTATCCGTGTACCCCTCCACGGGGTAATCCTAGTACAGAAAGTAAAATATACATACAACGGGTACATTGACCTCAGCCCGGTCGTGCCCCAAAAGAATAATATACAAACAGGCAGTGACAGCAGTCTACATGTCGGACGCTCGCCCCGCAATATCAAATGTACATATATAACCAAACAGTACTAACATTGCATCCATGCTATCCACCACGACAAATCCGCAACATCACAGCACAACACAGAACATCAACGTGAATGTCATGTTCGCAAATCCATCTAAAAGGGTTATAGCAGTTAGACAGGATTTATCGATCAAATGACATTCACGGTCGCAGATATAATGTAAATACTGTGAACTAACATGTTTAAAATTTTCGATCGACTAAATTTACCGAAGTGGGCCCCAAGCACAACTGAAGCACTCAAAATAAATCTGGGCCCAAACAGAACATACCAAAAACCCTATTTCCATGTCAGAATCCCACTGTAAAAATTTGGTGCTGTGAACAGTTTAAATGGCGGTGGAACCGCGGCCAATGTGTGGGTTTGGCCGCGGTTCCGCGGTGGAACAATGCCATCGAGCTACCAAATTTTCACAGAATGCATAAATAACCCTGAACGTATTTTTACAATGTACCAAATAATTTTTAGAGCACTGGAAAAATTCGACAGAAACTTGACATGGAAACGCGGTTTTTGGAAAATCCATTTGATCGAACTTGTAAACATGTTAGAGCAAGCTATAGTAGGTTAATGGCGTGGCTCTGATACCAGTGTAAGTGCACGGCAGCGTCCCTGCCGTCTGAACGAGGCCAAAATGCGGAAACGAAACTTTTCTTTAACTTTAAAAACCGGCGCTACCGCGTACTTTAAACCCGGATCGGGCCATTAACCTAATGCTAGCAAACTAGAGAATGCGTAAAAAGCTATACCGAGCGATCCGTGTCCTTCGGTCTTCGGCCTCCATCCTGATCTCCTCGCGGAATCTCCGGTCTTCATCTCCTCGTCGGAAAGGGCACCACATCGCCGGATTCTTTTACGGGCTCCCACCTCTGGACCGAGGCAACTCGGGCACGATGTTGGCGAGTCGACGTGTCCAAGAATGCTATAGGCTATACGTAGATCACCATGTCTCTAAAGGGTTATGAAGTTGCCAATTTTGGTGGAGGAATGAGATGAACTTTTTGAGATGGAGCTATAGGATTTTTGCAAGCAAAATGAGACCAATTCTTATCTCCAAAATTTGGGACAGCCCCTATCAAGTGTGGCCGGCCATGACTTCAAGAAATGAGAAGAAGGAGTGAGCCAAATGTTGTGTAGGGAGAGAGGGAATAATACAAGAGAGAGAGAGAGGGTTATCATGATGAATAATGATCACAAAAAAAGGTCTCCTTCTCATCAACCATCATATCTCATAAAGTAAACAATGATGAATAAAATAAGTCAAGGTATGGTGCACAATCATGAAGCAATCATACTCCACTAAAAGACTTCCCCATTATTAAAATGCACAATTGCAAATAAGCCCATCCACACCAATTTTCAGCCAAAGAAGGAACAAAAGAAAAACGGCCGAAACGGAATGCAAACTGGCAACTTCAGAAAAACGATCCCGTAATAAATTACAGGAAAACCCCGCGACTGTATATACATACCCGCATTTGTATTCCATCAGAATACAAATGCAATGAGACAAAATCTACACTGTACAATACTAGGATCCGGCTTAAACCAAAGCCCGCTAGTATTATCCGTCCGATCATGATCCGTGCAATACCGCACGTATCTGATCGAACCCTGCCATATCTCCATATGGCCTCTACAGCGTTTCGCCCAAAACTTGAGAAACTGTCTGCGGGGGACTCTAAAGACTCGTCAATAGTTTGGCTGTGGATTTAACCACTAGCACGTCAGAAATATTAGCCATACGTAACGGGCTACCAGCTATTGACCAAAAGGGAAGTCGATGAGCGAACTCATCCTGACACCCTACTGAGCCTGTCAGTGACAATATCCGTACAGTCCGGTCCGTTCGTCTATGAGCATCGCATGGCGGGCCTAGGGGTTGGTAAAAGTCAGACCCCCAAAAGCGGTACAAGTCGTGTCGGAGTGTAGCCCAGAACACCCTGAGATACTACTGGAATACCTACCAGTAAATCTCCTGCCTTGGCCAAGGACTTCGTGTAATGGCTCTCCTAGACATAGCGACCTCACCCCCAATACCGGGAGAGACGAACCCCTGAAGATCCGCTCACTGCCTCCATGTGGCTCGGGACTGTACCCAACTAAAACCTGTTTGCACGACTCCTTTGAGCCGTGATAGGGTAGTAATCAAAGTACAGTGGGAACTCACACGAGACAAATGATGATCTCAGGTCGTTGAACTAACCTGTACACATGTCACCAGGGAACTGCTATCTGACGTCTGGTATAATCCCAACTAGAATGTTCCCGGCGAGTCCTGTCCGGTGTACTCATAACCCAATGAGCACCTGTATACAAATTAGGTGAACCAACTGACACCAGTGGCTTGTAAGACCGGCCACCGCCCCTCATCGGGGTCTCGACTGTATACACCAGTCTACTCTGGAGTATCGATGTCCTGTCTCGAAATTCCCACGACTAGGGACCTTTTAAGGATGTGCTTATAGACTCCAGCTCCCACGTATATGATCGCCATCATACTGCTGGCAGTCAAGCAAGAATCCTATGGGCTCTATCAACGTGCAATAGTGATCAGTAACGTCATCTAAAGCAGTACACGATGATAAGATAAACCAGATAGCATACTATCATCTTGAGTAAGACTGTCCTACCGGTATATGTCCTCTCTCAATCATTACAATCACGTGCCTATGATCCAATAATTGACTCTGAGGGCACTATCTCCAACACTTAAATCATTTAATCAATATTTAGTGCTTGAAACACAAAAATGAGACTTGTTGATATCCTATTCCATGCACATATCATTGTTATCCCCATTTATTGGAAATCAGTTTGACGTACCTGAGTCGTCTGGAGGAGGGGTTTATATAGGGGCGTATTGGAGCGAGTCGATACGAGATTATCGCCGTCTGTTAGGCCCATACGTCACGTTCGTATTGATGGCGGGATACGCTATTGTGGGATGCGGGACGTGGAGCGGCGGAGATCTCGTCGTGGCGAGATACACAGAACCGTTACGGGGACGCTGGGGCTCATCCTTTGGCCAGATAGGGAAGCTGAGGAAGCTCAGCTTGGTGATAGCTCGGTGGCGAGCGAAGAAGCCGAGGAAGCTCGGTTCTGCAATAACTCGGAGATGAGCGAGGAGGCTAAAGAAGCCCGGCTGTAGGATAGCTCGGAGGCGAGCTGTTGGCTGGTTGCTAGACGAATAGGGAACGTACTCCGGAAAGGTCTTCTAACAGGTCCGGTGCAACCTAGGAGACGAGGCGCCGAGGAACGTCCCTGATGTGTCATATTTATCCCATCTCTGCTGTCCCCAGAAATCTAGTGGGTTTGCGCAAATGGCACGTCACTTGCCACGTGTCGTGATCTAGAGAATTCCTTCTTACGGGTATCATCACTAGCCCCCCTGTCACGACCCGAAAGTATGGAACGTGACGGCACTTAGATGAAGAAGCGTCAAGAGGCGCAGCATAACCTAAGTAAGCCGAAGCCCAGAAATCTAAACCATAAAAAGAAGAAGAAGTAAAGGAAAACATGTAGAAAACAAGTTTAAAAGTAACATCCAATTTTCTCAAAAATTTCGGCAGAGTCTCCTTTATAAAAACTGGCCCCAAACGGATATAAATAAGAATAATATATATACAAATAATAAAAAGCATCCCCAAACGGGAGCTAGCTCTACTCCAAAAGGCGGAAACAACCACATCAATGCACAATAGTATACAACGCCAAAGGGCGAGACTCAAAACTCAAAAGAAAACAAAACCACCAAATATCATAATAATACAAGCGCGGCTCTAAGGTCGAAATAAACAACTGATCCAGTAAACTATCAAGTAATACAAGTTTGGTTGATGCAGCTTTCTAGATACAAATGAAATAATAAAAATACAATGGCGGTCCAGATACAAGTGAACCAACCTACCGTGCAAATCACCCTGAGTGAAAAGATATGCCGGCAAGCTGCCAGGAAAACCTGTACATCGAGCCTGTAATAAAATTTGGCACAACGGGGGTGAGTTGCCAACTCGTGAGTAGAAGATATCTGCGAAAAGAAATCGAATGCACGACGCTGTCCTAGGTCATAATAATATACTAATATACTACTAGTCATCAAGTAAAGATATGATAATAAGCTACGTGTAAGTGCAAATGCTCCGTGCTCGTATCAGTGCCTCATATAGAACTATGTCATGTGAATGAGTATGCATGCACCATGAATGTGAAACAACCAATCCTGAAATCTAGATATATCTGTATAAGAAATCTTTAACTTTTATCATGGTAAAATGTGTATAGAAATCTGAAATATCAATGATTCAATCCATGGAAATCCGTGTCAAGTATCGACACAAAACATGTAAATCTCAAGTCTCAATACCTCATAATCTCAATGTCTCATAGTCTCAATATCTCGGGCTCCGTCAGTCCGGATCGGCCCATATCATCAAATCTCACTACAACGGTCGGTATCCTCCGGATATCCGCCGCGCCAGACATCACCGGTAGGTAGTCCTCCCCTGCCAGGCTCATCGTCTACAACTCGATCTTCTTGCCCAGGGGTACCATACCGGGCCCACCATGTACCCGAGACGGTTCATCCACTCCTCGAATCGGGTCTCGAAATCTAATAGAAAATATGAAATCTCATGGTGGACGACACATACATTACGAGAAAACCGCATCTTATGTTTTAAAAAGAGAGGAGGAGAGAGAGAGAGAGAAGTTTTTATATATTCTTACGGTTTTCCCTAAAAATCCAGAAATCTCATAGAAATCCAAAATCCCAAAATCATGAGTAAGTATATGATAAGTGTCGGCATATGCCCCATAATACTGCATGATAACATGAAAATGCGAATGCATGAAATGTCTAAGTAATAAATACCATGTCTATACTAACACCAGAGAGTAATCACAATATTATATCGATCTAGCTGTTAGCTGATTGTATCAATAAAAGATAATATGATCTAAAGTGTACGTGACATAGCAATTGCCGATGATGCTGTGTGTGAGCCGGTAAATAAGTGTGCGTGGAATATGCGCGTCATCGGTAACGGTGCTGGTGTCCTAACAGGCAAAGTTTTATTCTGATTATAGAAACATATGAATGAACATGTACCATTATGATTACGGTATGAATGTAAAAACGGATGTGTAATAACCATTCATCTGTGATATTCAAGTATAACTACAACTATATGACTCGAGCCTAAACTAGTGTCCATCTAACCTCCTAAGGAACTAAACCTAAGAAACTAGTCAATAAGAAATAAGAGTCCACCTAAGGTCTGAATCCATATCTCTAATAGTCGGCGATCCAACCTCAATAGCGTCACGTACGTAGTACGGCTTCCTCGAATCAAGAGTGCGGATCAATCATCATATCTATGGCTCGTACGGTAAAATCCAACGTACGTCATCCCAATATCGGGGTACGGGTCAAGTATCATCTACGTGTCTCATCATTCGTATAATATCATCATCAACACATGTCAAGATCAAGGTGCTATACTGTAATCGCATACATCAATCATATATCATTGTCAGAATAAATATACATCGTTAATTTATCCTCAGAAATATCATGTCATATGTCACACTTAGATCATATCGTAATCAAGTCACACTTAGATCATATCGTAATCAAGTCACACTTATATGATATCGTAATCAAGTCACACACATATGATATCGAAATCAAGTCACACCTATATGATGTCGTAATCAAGTCACACCTATATGATATCATATCAGAATTTCAGGCACAGGTTACGGTCCGGGTTCTATTTTAGAGTCCCATATACTTCAATATCATCACCACCCTTTATTATTGTTCAAGTATACAAATCCATTATCTCATTTCCAATGATCCGCTAACATCATAACGCGACTGTATAGCCAAGAATCACGGCATTAGCCCAGTTATATTGTTTCATCCCCATGTATCATATCACATCCTTGTATCACATATACGTATTGTGTATATATATATATACCTACACCTAGTCATATATATATATATATACATACACGTATACACCACGTCGAGTCTCAGTGTGTGCGTGTGTGTGTGTATCTACCTGAAACCTATGAATCTCTTGCAAGGTATTCATCCTCTGGTATGGTCTTTCTAAATCAGTCTAGTCCAACCTAGGGTCATTACTAGGGTCCTACTCATCAAGAATCTAAGGTCATGTCTGGCTTCCTAATGACAATAAGTACTATCCCTATTCTACGTTTGCGGGGGTGCTAAACACCATCCACCCGACTTCCCCCCGTAGATATACATCTACTCACCTGGTCCTTGTCTGCCGAAGACAGTGTCGGCATCCTCTTCTTCATCGCCCGCAGTCCACGTGAGGGGTACCTATACGCAAACACATATAATATCGTAAACTGAATCACGGACAACATCAAAACGACGCACGAAACGCGCATAGGTTAAAACCTATGTCCCTCTCATGCAAAAGAACCAAATATCGCTCGTATCGGCGTACAAACGCCGATTGATCGAGATAAGCATCAAAAAACAACTCATAGTTATAAAACTCATTACTTATAATATAAAACATGATTTAATTCATCGAAACCCTAAAAATCGATCAAATCGTCCGATTCCGTAAAACCTGAAAACACCAATTTATCGTTTTACTTCAAAACTTGATGTTTAAAAGAAACTAATGGTCATAGTATTCATTAATTAGCATAACTAGACTATATAAACCATCACTATATTTTTAACACCCTAATTTATATTAGTTTGAAAATTCTAGTTTGCAAACTTGCCCGATTTCGATACTTTTAAGGAAAATTTCACAATATCACATCTAAACTGGATTTTGCATGAATTAATGCATTAAACTAAAATTCATGATGATAATAATATAATGAAATCATAATTTAGATTTTAAACCTCATTTATTTAAGAATTTCCAAAATCTAGTTAGCAAAAATAGCATTTTTATTAGTATTTTTCAATTATCAATAGAAACTAGTAACCAATTTAAGTTTTTCATCCCACTAACAAGTTAATATCCCCATTAAAACCACAATCTAGTGTTACAAACATTAATTGGAATTTTATCTCACCATTATATACAGTATATAGAAATCTAGTTTGCAAAATAGATTAATTTAAACAATTTTGGATAAACAATTTACAATATATCATCCATACAAGATTTTCCACTTTTAAAAATGTTAAACTAGTTATTATAACCCTACTTAATTAATAAAAACCATAACTTAATTTTATAAACCCTAACTTGAATTTTAAAACTTGCAGATAGAAATTATTTATTAAATCTAATTATGCTTAAATGAAACATCTAATAACAATAAATCAAAAGAAGAAGATTTATACCTCCACAACATGAAATCCAAACATGAAAATAAGCCTCTAAAATGAATTCTTTCCATCTCCAAAATCCATGTAAAGATGAGCAAAGAATAGAGGGTAGGAATTAATTAGGATTTTGTGGGTTTTTTATTGAATTTTTGATGAATTTTGATGATTTTTAATACAAAAATGATGGGGGGAAATTTTTGGGGCTGCCCATGGTGGTGAGGCTGGCCATGAGGTGAGGAAAAGAGAGGAGAGTGAGAAAAGGTGAAGAAAAGTGTAGAAGATTTCACAAAAATATCACACAATTAAGTCTTTTCATGAATTTATTTAAAAATTCTTTATTTTCTTCACTCCATTTGACTTAGAATGGTCTAGAACCATTGTAAAATTTTGAAAATAAATTTTGCATTAAACACACTTGATTCTAATATGTAATGGTTCACTTTTGCTAATTAAAACCATTCAAATTTGTAATTTACACTAATTTAGTGTAAAAATAAAGCTTATGTTAATATTTAAAATAATTAATTTAGAAAAATATTTAATTAAACTAAAAATTTATAAGTGGCTAAATAAACACCATTTACTAGTAATAACATAATTAAAATAGGTATTTTTAAATTTATAGTGAAAAATAATTACGGTTTAGCTTTATGAAAACTACGTTTTACTTTACCGAAAATTATAAAAATCACTTAAACGATTTTATTTATTTAATTAATTATTTAATTATTTTTAAAATGTTACAATCTTCCTCCCTTTAAGAAATTCGGTCCCCGAATTTAAATTAAAACTCCCCCCAATTACTAAAACATTCAGCCAAAACACTCAAATCGTCGGGGCTCCCAAATCATTAATACATAACTAAAATCAACTCCGTCAAGCATAACACAATCATCGGAGTTATGGAGAAAATAAAATACCAAAACCCAATACGAAAACCAACATAATATACATCAAAACTACAACTTATATATTGTGCGCATCATAGTAAAATCGTCCAAACATCTGGATAAAGAAGTATGCAAGAACCCCTTTTGAAAATCGCCGTGTGATGCACGTGCCACAGCATAAGTAGCGGACGTTTATTTTTAAAAAAATAGCTATATATATATATATATCTTTTATTTAACATACACGTCCCGCCTGGTTACCAAATCAATAGATGAAACTGAAATCAATCCCAATCACATCATAAAAATATCATGTGCGTCCGGTGTGCACTGAAATCGAAACCAAATACAGATGCCACGAATTCACACAAAAACAAAACTGAGTGCAATAGGTGTGCACCAAAAACATCTGTCAAGTGCAACGGGCGTGCACGACTCTAATATCAGGTGCATCTAATCTGCACAAAACCACGATTTAGTGCATCTGGTGTGCACAAATCGTATCAGGTGCACCGAATGTGCGCAAGAACCTCAATCAGGTGCACATGGTGCACGAAAACATACACCGAATATCAAAATCGAAATCACAGTACGAAAATGCATGAAAACTAGGTCGAAGCATATGTCAAAATCATGTGTAACCCATATGCACGAATCAAATCAAAATCTCAAAATGTATAAAACCAAATCGAGTGTACTGGGTATGTACAAAACAACATCAATACAACTGATATATGAAGCACGAATAGAATGTAATGAATGCACACATAAGAAATACCAATCATAGAACAAAATTCTCAAAATACCAAAAAATGATCCAATCAACGGAAATATGAAATTCAAATCACCAAATCACAATCGTAAACACTATCGTCAATTTGCGCCTCTTTCCCCCTTTCCTCTGGTGTCGACTGCTTCGAACTTGTCTCTTTATAGGTGTGCTGACTGCGCTACCAACGGCAATACTCATATCTAAAGTCTCCCACGTAGTCGATCCCTTCACCTGATATCCGGACTACATTAAACTTTTCGATCGATCCATCAAAATCCCATAATTCCCCGAGAGCTCAACATTCAAGTACAGTTTAAAAATATACGGTACATACCCCAGCATCGATGGTCCAGCTGTAGAAGGGCAAACCCAAGCCTCACTAATGGCACCACGGAACTGCCGTGAACCCTAAGGTTCAAGGGCGTTCTCGTGGTCATTATGTCGAGTTAGGGTTTTATTCTTCTAGAGGGTCCATCGAAATACCTGCATGTTCTTCCGAATACTTTAAACTTGGGAACATGGGTTTCTGACAATCGTTCGAATTCTTTAACTTCGTCTGGACGGCATGTGAATACCCTTCTCCCACACGCTAAACAATACTTCAATCCTCAAGAATAACCGATACCCTAATGGTTATCGCATTCGAGCCGCAGCTCCTTCTGCCCGTGCGCCCATGGTAACAGAAACCACCCTCCGATATCGACGAAGATAGATCAAAGGAACGAATGAAATGCGGTGCAAATAAATGTACATTCTAAGGCTACTTAAGAAGAGTAGCGTATCGTAAGTATGCCGCGGATCATACCCACGGTACGTCACTCTACCTAAGTCGCCTACTCCATCAACCAAGGGTCACCCTAGACATATACAAGGTTAAACCTAGCGCTCTGATACCAACTTTGTCACGACCCGAAAGTACGGAACGTGACCGGGACTTAGATTACGAAGTGTCTAGAGGCGCAACGTAACCTAAGTAAGCCGAAACCCAGAAATCTAAACCATAAAAAGAAGAAGAAGTAAAGGAAAACATATAGAAAACAAGTTTAAAAGCAACATCCAATTTTCTCAAAAATTTCGGCAGAGTCTCCTTTGTAAAAACTGGCCCCAAATGGGTACAAATAAGAATAATATATATATAAATAATAAAAACCATCCCCAAACGGGAGCTAGCTCTACGCCAAAAGGCGGAAACAACCACATCAATGCACAATAGTATACAACGCCAAAGGGCGAGGCTCAAAACTCAAAAGAAAACAAAACCACCAAATATCATAATAATACAAGTGCGGCTCTAAGGTCGAAATAAACAACTGATCCAGTAAACTATCAAGTAATACAAGTTTGGTTGATGGAGCTTTCTAGATACAGATGAAATAATAAAAGTACAATGGCGGTCCAGATACAAGTGAACCAACCTACCGTGCAAATCACCCTGAGTGAAAAGATGTGCCGGCAAGCTGCCAGGAAAATCTGTACATCGAACCTGTAATAAAATTTGGCACAACGGGGGTGAGTTGCCAACTCGTGAGTAGAAGATATCTGCGAAAAGAAATCGAATGCACGACGCTGTCCTAGGTCATAATAATATACTAATATACTACTAGTCATCAAGTAAAGACAGGATAATAAGCTACGTGTAAGTGCAAATGCTCCGTGCTCGTATCAGTGCCTCATATAGAACTATGTCATGTGAATGAGTATGCATGCACCATGAATGTGAAACAACCAATCCTGAAATCTAGATATATCTGTATAAGAAATCTTTAACTTTTATCATGGTAAAATGTGTATAGAAATCTGAAATATCAACGATTCAATCCATGGAAATCCGTGTCAAGTATCGACACAAAATATGTAAATCTCAAGTCTCAATACCTCATAATCTCAATGTCTCATAGTCTCAATATCTCGGGCTCCGTCAGTCCGGATCGGCCCATATCATCAAATCTCACGACAACGGTCGGTATCCTCCGGATATCCGCCGCGCCAGACATCACCGGTAGGTAGTCCTCCCCTGCCAGGCTCATCGTCTACAACTCGATCTTCTTGCCCAGGGTTACCATACCGGGCCCACCATGTACCCGAGACGGTTCATCCACTCCTCGAATCGGGTCTCGAAATCCAATAGAAAATATGAAATCTCATGGTGGACGACACATACATCACGAGAAAACCGCATCTTATGTTTTAAAAAGAGAGGAGGAGAGAGAGAGAGAAGTTTTTATATATTCTTGCGGTTTTCCCCAAAAATCCAGAAATCTCATAGAAATCCAAAATCCCAAAATCATGAGTAAGTATATGATAAGTGTCGGCATATGCCCCATAATACTGCATGATAACATGAAAATGCGAATGCATGAAATGTCTAAGTAATAAATACCATGTCTATACTAACACCAGAGAGTAATCACAATATTATATCGATCTAGCTGTTAGCTGATTGTATCAATAAAAGATAATATGATCTAAAGTGTACGTGATATAGCAATTACCGATGATGATGTGTGTGAGCTGGCAAATAAGTGTGCGTGGAATATGCGCATCATCGGTAATGGTGCTGGTGTCCTAACAGGCAAAGTTTTATTCTGATTATAGAAACATATGAATGAACATGCACCATTATGATTACGGTATGAATGTAAAGACGGATGTGTAATAACCATTCATCTGTGATATTCAAGTATAACTACAACTATATGACTCGAGCCTAAACTAGTGTCCATCTAACCTTCTAAGGAACTAAACCTAAGAAACTAGTCAATAAGAAATAAGAGTCCACATAAGGTCTGAATCCATATCTCTAATAGTCGGCGATCCAGCCTCAATAGCGTCACGTACGTAGTACGGCTTCCTCGAATCAAGAGTGCGGATCAATTATCATATCTATGCCTCGTACGGTAAAATCCATCGTACGGCATCCCAATATCGGGGTACGGGTCAAGTATCACCTACGTGTCTCATCATTCGTATAATATCATCATCAACACATGTCAAGATCAAGGTGCTATACTGTAATCGCATATATCAATCATATATCATTGTCAGCATAAATATACATCGTTAATTTATCCTCAGAAATATCATGTCATATGTATCATATTGTGATTAAGTCACACTTAGATCATATCGTAATCAAGTCACACTTATATGATATCGTAATCAAGTCACACACATATGATATCGAAATCAAGTTACACCTATATGATGTCGTAATCAAGTCACACCTATATAATATCATATCAGAATTTCAGGCACAGGTTACAGTCCGGGTTCTATTTTAGAGTCCCATATACTTCAATATCATTACCACCCTTTATTATTGTTCAAGTATACAAATCCATTATCTCATTTCTAATGATCCGCTAACATCATAACGCGACTGTATAGCCAAGAATCACGGCATCAGCCCAGTTATATTGTTTCATCCCCATGTATCATATCACATCCTTGTATCACATATATGTATTGTGTATATATATATATATATATATACCTACACCTAGTCCTGTATACACACACACACACACACACACACACATACATACACGTATACACCACGTCGAGTCTCAGTGTGTGCGTGTGTGTGTATCTATCTGAAACCTACGAATCTCTTCCAAGGTATTCATCCTCTGGTATGGTCTTTCTAAATCAGTCTAGTCCAACATAGGGTCATTACTAGGGTCCTACTCATCAAGAATCTAAGGTCACGTCTGGCTTCCTAATGACAATAAGTACTATCCCTATTCTACGTTTGCGGGGGTGCTAAACGCCATCCACCCGACTTCCCCCCGTAGATATACATCTACTCACTTGGTTCTTGTCTGCCGAAGACGGTGTCGCCATCCTCTTCTTCATCGCCCGCAGTCCACGTGAGGGGTACCTATACGCAAACACATATAATATCGTAAACTGAATCACGGACAACATCAAAACGACGCACGAAACACGCATAGGTTAAAACCTGTGTCCCTCTCATGCAAAAGAACCAAATATCGCTCGTTATCGGCGTACAAACGCCGATTGATCGAGATAAGCATCAACAAACAACTCATAGTTATAAAACTCATTACTTATAATATAAAACATGATTTAATTCATCGAAACCCTAAAAATCGATCAAATCGTCCGATTCCGTAAAACCTGAAAACACCAATTTGCCGTTTTACTTCAAAACTTGATGTTTAAAAGAAACTAATGGTCATAGTATTCATTAATTAGCATAACTAGACTATATAAACCATCACTATATTTTTAACACCCTAATTTATATTAGTTTGAAAATTCTAGTTTGCAAACTTGCCCGATTTCGATACTTTTAAGGAAAATTTCACAATATCACATCTAAACTGGATTTTGCATGAATCAATGCATTAAACTACAATTCATGATGATAATAATATAATGAAATCATAATTTAGATTTTAAACCTTATTTATTTAAGAATTTCCAAAATCTAGTTAGCAAAAATAGCATTTTTATTAGTATTTTTCAATTATCAATAGAAACTAGTAACCAATTTAAGTTTTTCATTCCACTAACAAGTTAATATCCTCATTAAAACCACAATCTAGTGTTATAAGCATTAATTGGAATTTTATCTCACCAATATATACAATATATAGAAATCTAGTTTGCAAAATGGATTAATTTAAACAATTTTGGATAAACAATTTACAATATATCATCCATACAAGATTTTCCACTTCTAAAAATGTTAAACTAGTTATTATAACCCTACTTAATTAATAAAAACCATAACTTAATTTTATAAATCCTAACTTGAATTTTAAAACTTGTAGATAGAAATTATTTATTAAATCTAATTATGCTTAAATGAAACATCTAATAACAATAAATCAAAAGAAGAAGATTTATACCTCCACAACATGAAATCCAAACATGAAAATAAGCCTCCAAAATGAATTCTTTCCATCTCCAAAATCCATGTAAAGATGAGCAAATAATAGAGGGTAGGAATTAATTAGGATTTTGAGGGGTTTTTATTGAATTTTTGATGAATTTTGATGATTTTTAATACAAAAATAATGGAGGGAAATTTTTGGGGCTGCCCATGGTGGTGAGGCCGGCCATGAGGTGAGTAAAAGAGAGGAGAGTGAGAAAAGGTGAAGAAAAGTGTAGAAGGTTTCACAAAAATATCACACAATTAAGTCTTTTCATGAATTTATTTAAAAATTCTTTATTTTCTTCACTCCATTTGACCTAGAATGGTCTAGAACCATTGTAAAATTTTGAAAATAAATTTTGCATGAAACACACTTGATTCTAATATGTAATGGTTCACTTTTGTTAATTAAAACCATTCAAATTTGTAATTTACACTAATTTAGTGTAAAAATAAAGCTTATGTTAATATTTAAAATAATTAATTTAAGAAAAAGATTTAATTAAACTAAAAATTTATAAGTGGCTAAATAAACATAAACACCATTTACTAGTAATAATATAATTAAAATAGGTATTTTTAAATTTATAGTGAAAAATAATTACGGTTTAGTTTTATGAAAACTACGTTTTAGTTTACCGAAAATTATAAAATTCACTTAAACGATTTTATTTATTTAATTAATTATTTAATTATTTTTAAAATGTTACACCCCCACTCTCTTTCCGACCAATTTATTGGCCGGGCTGAGAGTGCCTATCATCCCGGACTTCAATAATTCAGCTCGGCGCCGAGTATTCTTCGTAATGGGTTGTCTGAGGATGATGCGACGTTTGGCGGATGCGACTCTCGGATTTCTGGATCCATGTGGTGACTCACGAAGCGCCTTGATCCCCGTGCATATGTTTGGAGACGTCAGTGGATTGGCAAAATTATTGCGTTTTAAAAAGGACGCCGCTTCGCTCGCTCGGTCTGTTGGCCTTCGTGCCACGTGTCCGCTGCGGGGTGGCGGGACGCGAGGGGTCGTCAATTGAATCCAAGTGAGGGGGAGGTGTCCAATGGTCGATCGCCACGTGGAGTCCTCGTGGCCGTTGGGTGTGATGCTTCATTTCGGCGGGAACAGATTTGGGCCGTTGGATGGTTTTTTGCCGAGTGTATAGATCGGGGAGGCCATCCCTTGGCAAACATTTTGCCTTAGTCGTTTCCTGCAATTTGAAGATTGGCTGGCACACCTTTGCTTAGGTCGGACCTTCAGCTAAAAACCCTTCTTCGGCCAATCCTTCTTTGAATCAGATTAGATGTCTTCTTTCGAAATATCTATTGATGTAGTTGGGGTTGAGTCGGACGATGAGGCTTCAGCTTCTGAAGCCAAGTCCAGTGGGTCTTCTTCCTCCTTGGCTTCCGATAGCCGAGAAAGTTCTTGTAACAACTCCATTTTTAATGTACAAAGAATTGATTTAAATTCAAAGTATACTTAGAGTATTTAATGTTGCCGATATCTCTTTAAATATTTATTTCACACAATAATTACAAGAAGGAGATTGTAGCTCATTGGTAATACCTTGCACTGCTGAACCAAGCCACCAGAGTTCAAATCCCCTGCCCCACATTATTTTTAATATTTTTTTGTTTTAAATTTTATAGAAGCCCAACAGTCCAACAGCCATAACTCCAAATTTTCCCACTACCCATGAAAAGTTAAATACTCCAGTAACTACCCCAGACGACCCCCCACCTCCTGCACCCCCGACTTGGCCTTACTCGGCCGAGTCGGCCGGCGGACCGGCCGACTCGGGCCGGTGCCGTCGGCCGGACAGCCGAGTCTCCAACTACAATAATGTGCCTCTTGGTCTTCTCTATCCCTCTTTATATTTAATTTCTCAGATCGTTTCCAGAGAGCACAATAACTCTCATTCAATCCATTTTAATACATTTTTCCTATTTTTTTTACATTTTTTAATTAAAAACCCTACACCTACCCTAACCCTAACCTAACCTTATAAATACACCCCTACCTCCTACCTTCTCATCCCAAAATTCTGAGCCCACTCTCTCAAAATCTCAAGAAAACTTTGGTACTTTGGAAACGAGCGAAAGGCGAAGCGCTGACGAAATCGACGGCAAAATTCCGGTGATCGTGCTAGGAACTCTCGACGACGAATCGACGCACCGGTGGATCCTCTACTTCCCTCTCACTCTGTAGTGTTGTCCAAACCCGTAAGCCCCCCTTTCTATCTTTCTTTTCTCTCATAAAAATACGAATTTACAAAACCCGACGGAATCGGAACAAATCCGATTTCCGATTCGGTTTTCTATAAAATCTCACATCTCACCAATACATTCATTCTTAAACATCTTTATGTTGACTATCAATCATTTAACAAGTAATTTGAACAAGTTTCCTCACATGAAATGATAGCTTTTTCAATATATCGTATTTTTTTCACTTAAATACCACAATGTTTAGTTTTCACATTTAACCCCCTTAACATTGCTATACCTTAAAGTAGATCACGAGGTAATGACCTACCTCCTCACACACTCATATGCAAACATAACACGCTATCTTGAAAACTTAGAATACGATAAAACAAGATTTTACATTTAAATACCATTTTCTTAATAAAACCTTTTCTAAAAGTTTTAGGTTGGTTACACTTTTAAAACAAATATCTTTTAATAGGAAAATACGATAAGTTGTGGACATCGGTCGTTTATCTAAACCTGACTTTGTGGTGTCTAGGCTAGGTGATTGGTATAAAAAAGTGTGTTTGTAGTTAACCGCAATCAATAACGGTGTCGCTTGTAGCTAGACCGAGATGAGTACGGGTCGTCCGCAGGAAAACGTTGAATCTTTTATTCTTACTTTAGATGTGTTGAAAAAGAGAGGATGGATAAGAATGTTGAGGAATGGTTTCTAGATCTACGTTTAACACGGATGCAAAATATAGATCTAGATTAATTATGGATGTAAGTTCAATATTAAAAGGGGGCTTGTAGGGTTCATTAGGATTTAGTAGTTATGGATGGTTAATTAAAGATTACTCTTTTTATCCTTTAATAGATTTAAAACTAGAACGACAGAGATGCATGTAGATTAGGGTTTCTGGAGGGAAAAGGGTTCCCACTCTTAACCTTTATCTCGACACGGAACTCCGTTCATATCTAACCTTTACCAAAACAATCATTAATCTAATCTCTAATTGCGATCGGAACTAACAAAGAATTGTTAGCGCGCCCGATTAGGATGTTAATGATTCTTTTGATAAAGTTCATAAACTTTATAGGACTTAAAAAGGGTTTAGGGATGTTCATCATCCATTAGCCTACCCTAATCCTACGAACCCTAACAAGCGGAGAATTACTCGTGCATGTTGGGAGAAAAAGAGGTGGAGAGAAAATGCATAATTAAACTACGAAGAAATAGAATAAGAAAAAGAAAGCTACCTTTATTAATCAACAATATTCATTACACTTTGATTCCTTAGAAAATGATTACAAGTACTAGTTGCTTCTCGATCTCTTCTAAGGAGGTAGACGAACAGTTGATGATCAGCCTGGATGCGTGAGCCGTCTTGGACTTCGTAATCTCTTCGGCTTGATGCCTTCTAGTTTTAGCCCTTGGTCCTTTATATAGCCCTCAAAGAAGAAAAACTAGTTATCATATATGATGACTTCCTAATATGGTGACTTTCTATATATGGATTCTGAGTCCCTGTCATTATTGATTTTATGATTTTGGCAGATTTTTGATCCTGACATCTTGAACATCTTGATCTCTTGACCTGAGCTAAATCTTGCACAATATCTCTATGAATAATGTTAGTACTATTTATTAAATTAGAGAGAGTATCTTAATCACTATATATGGTAATAAATCTTTAAGAAACTTGATTAAGAATATTTAATATGCTATGCACTTTATATGGTAATAAATCTTTAAAAAACATGATTAAGAATATTTGATATGCTATGCATCTTTTAATTACTAAAATATTATACATATATTTTGAAATATTATTCTAACCATTTGTATGATATTATATCTTTTAAGAATTGTGATTAGAATATTTGATATGATATGCATATTTTCAATTACCAAAATATTATAAATATAAAATGCCTATATTTTCCTTCATAATATTAATTATAATATATAAACATATGGTAAATAGTATTTTGCAGATAAATCCAAATATGTTTAATATTTATAATAAACACCTTTTATTATTTAAGAAATGTAAGGAAAATACTTATACCAAAGTGCAATATTTTCAACTGAACACTAGGCAAGTGAGAAAGGTAATTTTAAAAGGCCCGTCTCATGATGAATCGTGAGCGGATCCCTCCTTTCTTCACT
This sequence comes from Agapanthus africanus, assembly GCA_030015575.1. NCBI lineage: Eukaryota > Viridiplantae > Streptophyta > Magnoliopsida > Asparagales > Amaryllidaceae > Agapanthus > Agapanthus africanus. The sequence goes on along the minus strand of CM057338.1, from coordinate 104,537,486 downwards.
TGTACTTATCTGGCCACAATTGGCGGTGAAGAGGCGATTTGAGGCATCTAACAACTTGTTGTTTAGACCATTTAGAAATAGTCTAGTTGAAATAGAAAACCCTAAAATCTAAAATACGGAAAATTGACTTTTGCAAATAAATACCTTTTACTTAATAAAACCGTATTCTAAAGGATTAGTATTTTACAATCTTTGCAAAGCGCCGCTACAACCCACTTTGGGAAACTTGTTCGGGATAGTACGGTTTATCGTGCACCCCCGGGCTTAGTAGTGCGAGATTCAGACCTCCGCATAGAGCATTCGGTCTCGAAAGGTTTAAAATACGACATCTTAAGAAAATGAGATTTTTGGAATATAAAATATTTATTAAAATTATTTTGTATAAATATATGTATATTTATCATTTAAATATATATTTTGTTATAATATAAATGTTCCACCTTTTTTTTTCCCTAAAACTCACAAGAATAAATTTACATTAAAATATCATGAACTTCAAATAAATCAATATTAAAGATAAATACCTTTATTTATAAAAAACTAGGATATTTTCACTAGAAATGTCACAATATAAAATCCACATTCATTACAACTCTAAAGAAGAATAATAAATACTTGGGGTGTATCTTGAAAACTATAAAAAGTATTTTTACATAAAACCCCCTCAAGTTTTATAAATTACCCTAAGGACCCTAGTAAATATAGGACTTCGATTTACATCTCTACTGTCCGACTCAGGTTTGAGTCTGATTAATCTGACTTGAATATAATTCAAGTCAATCTCTTAATCTATAATATTACAATTCAATATGAACACACGAATCTATGAATTTAGTTATCAATCTATTCAACTTGACTGAACCAAACCATGGATATACTTTCCATTTACATGAATTCAGTTTACATGATATCATGGTTTTGGTCAGTCACCTAACTATACAACTTATACAATACAATATAACAATACAATCAAAGCACTACGGGGTTTAAGGGGTAGATTGGTACGGAAGGTGTTAAAAGTGGCACGAGACAGTAAGATTAAGACACCTAACATGAATCCTGTTGCTGTTGTACCGTGGCATAACGGTTTTTTATACTTTCAGTTTGCCCTGGTCTCTAGCATATAGATCCCTTTCGTATACACTGTCATCCTTCTGTACCAAGCTACAAACAACAGCGTTCACACAATTTTCTACAATATTATACAACTTTAAAAGATACATTCTTATTCTGTCTTTTCTATTTCTCCCTTAACTTTGGGACTTACCGAGCGACCTGTTCGCTGACGACATTCTATTTCTTTCTTCTTTGAATGTCGTCAGGTGATCCGGACATAGCGGAGATCGAGCCCACCAGTGAAGACTTGGATCAGTTTCTAGAAGACCCCGAGCTCTAGACATTGTACCTTTTCTATTCAGTATTTTCATTTTCTGTTATGCCATTGTTTAGGCATCGCTTTTTATTCCAGTTGTATTTACTTTTCATGCATTGTACAAATGAATGTTAATAAATAAAGTTGCTGTTATTTTTATCTCTTGTCTCTTGTGATTATCTTTATATTGCTTAGATACACTTAGCGTATGTACTCCTGAGTATATACGTAGTGGACCTCGTCGCGTCCCCTTCGCCGTATACCGGAAAGCGGGGCGTGATAGATTTTATTGGCGGCCCATGCAGGTCAGAGCTGTATAGAATCATACTATGCAGTTCTGTTCTGCGTGAACAACCTAAGCAATATAACACAAGAACCAGCAACTAAAACATTCTTTACAATTCATGTCCTTTGAATCTTACAATTTCATATTCATTGAATCTTATCATTTCAAATATTTTGAATCTGTCCTAACCCAAATTTTTCTTCAAGGTTATGGATTCCCCGAACAACACCAGCACTAATGTCAACAACACACCTCCAGTCCTACCACTTACACCTACTGTCCCTGCTCCGATCAACGAGCAGACGGTTCTGTTTGAGGCAATCCGAAGCCTCCTAGAGGGACAGCAGCAGCAGACTGCTTTTTTAATGAACCGTCCTGAGGCAGACGCACCTAGGGTAAAGCAATTTAGGCCTTTACACCCCAAACAGTTCTCCGGAAAGGGAAGCCCACTTGAAGCTGAGGAATGGACACAGAGCATAGAGGATGATCTGGCGGCAGCACAAGTGCCAGACATAGCTTGGGTTCGTGTGGCGAAACTGCAGCTCACTGACAATGCTTGCAACTGGTGGAAGGCGGAAGAAAGCCGTCTTGAACAGCCTATCGAATGGAAGACTTTCCGCGACATGTTCGACGCTAAGTACTTCCCTGAGACTGCCAGGTTCAACATGGAACAACAGTTCATCCATCTGCAACAAGGTTCGATGTGGACCAAGTCAGTAGATGAGTATGACGCTGAGTTCACCATGCTCAGTCGGTAAGATATGTCTCAATAATTCGAAATTTTTTTATCACATATTACATAGCTAACATAATATTTTTATAGATTTGTAGCACACCTTATACCGACAGATGAGATCAGAGCCCGTCGCTTTCAACAAGGTTTGGATTCGGAAATCCAGGCTGCACTGGCCACAGAAGATTTTCCGACTCATGAATCGGCTCTGAAAGCTGCCTGCCGTTATGAGGCAGTGGTAAAGGCGAGAGGAAGACCTCAATCTGCTGGCTTTAAGCGTCCTGCCAACCAGATGGCAGGAGGAGCCTCGTCCAGGCCATCTTTTGTGCTAAGGCGACCCAGAGTACAGAACAACCGTCCCAGCCCAGCCTTTTGTACCTACTGCAAGAGATCTGGACATATGATGAAAGACTGCCGGCGAGCCAACCATCTTTGCTTGATCTGTGGCTCGGATGCTCATGATATTGGGTCTTATCCCCAAAAGCAAAACTCAGTTGCTGCACCCAGGCCAGCAGTTACCTATCCGCAGCGATCAGCTCTTCAAGCACCTGCTCCCAGACTTGCACTACCTGCACCATCCAGAGGACCACAAGCTGCACCACCTCCTCGTCAGTTCCATCAAGCTCAAAGGAACGTTCCGAGGAATGCTCCTCAGGCCAGGAGGAATGTACCAAGGCGCCAGGCTTTCACTATGTCAGTGGAAGAAGCTGAGGCCACTGGCCAAGTCATCACTGGTAAACTTCTCTTCTCAAACTTTTCTTTTAGTCTTGTTTATCTACACACTTTCCCTATACCTAAAACATATCCCACATACCTTAGGTACAATCTTAGTATCCTCAATCCCTGCACTAGCACTGTTTGATTCTAGAGCATCTCACTGCTTTATGTCGCAACGGTTTGTCCGAACCCATGCGATTCCAGTCTCACCGCTTGTATCCAGCTGGAATGTCAGTTCAGGAAATGGTGTTCTAAAGGCAACTATGGGATACAGCTTGTGTCCAGTCGTCGTCTGTAGCAGAGAGTTTTATGCTGACTTCAAAGTGCTGGACATACCGAACTTTGATGTGGTTCTAGGAATGGATTGGCTTGTAACTTTTTATGCTACCATGACTGTCGTCAAAGGAGGGTAGTATTCGAGATTCCAGACCATCCGGTCTTCTATTTCAAAAGCGGAGACCGTACATTGGAGCCAAGTACCTACAAAGCAAAGCCAAGGGAAGCAGTAGTTGCAGCAGCTCAAGCAGAGGAAGAATCAAGGCCATATGTGGTTCGAGAGCTCGACGATGTATTTCCTGACGATATATCAGGTTTGCCTCCCGATCGAGCTCTTGAATTCAATACTGATTTAGTACCAGCAGCACAACCGGTGATCAAAGCACCCTATCGTTTAAGTCCGGAAGGTTTGAAGGAAGTCCGAACACAGTTGGACGAATTACTGGCGAAAGGATGGATTCGTCCCAGCACTTCAAGTTGGGGATCACCTGTACTACTTGTAAAGAAGAAGGAAGGTTCATACAGAATGTGCATCGATTACAGAGCCTTGAATGAAGTCACTATAAAGAACAAGTATCCACTTTCGCGCATTGACTATTTATTCGATCAGCTAAGTGGATGTTGTGTTTTCTCTAAATTAGATCTTCATTCAGGTTATCATCAGGTGAAGGTCAAGGAAATTGATATTCACAAAACAGCTTTCAGAACTCGCTATGGACATTACGAATTTCTCGTGATGCCATTTGGAGTGACCAACGCACCCGCAATATTCATGAACCTAATGAATCAAGTTTTCCGGGAGTACTTGGACAGATTTGTTGTCATCTTCATCGACGACATCCTGGTGTATTCTAATCGGAAAGAGCATGCAGAACATCTACGAATTGTCCTAGAAACTCTTCGACAATATCAGCTCTATGCCAAGTACAACAAGTGCGAGTTTTGGCTAAAGCAAGTTGGTTTTCTTGGATACATCGTATCAGGAGAAGGAATCTCGGTGGATCCAGCAAAAGTCTCAGCAGTTATCGAATGGCCTACACCAAAGTCAGTGAAGGACATTCGGAGTTTCTTAGGTCTAGCTGGATATTACAGAAGATTCATTGAAGGATTTTCGAAGATAGCAACACCCCTGACCAAGCTCACACGTAAAGATGAAGAATTTGTGTGATCAGAAGCATGCGAACAAGCTTTCGTAGAACTCAAGTCAAGGTTGACATCAGCACCTATTCTCGTTATACCGGATCAATCTGGAGGATTCGAAGTGCATTGCGATGCATCCGGTAAGGGATTAGGATGTGTTCTACATCAGCACGGTAAAGTTGTGGCTTATGCTTCAAGACAGCTGAAGATTCATGAGCGCAATTATCCGACGCATGATTTGGAATTGGCAGCCGTCATCTTTGCTCTCAAGATTTAGCGCCATTATCTACTTGGTGAATGATTGAACATCTACACAGATAATAAGAGCCTGAAGTACGTGTTTACTCAGAAGGAGTTGAATATGTGGCAGAGAAGATGGTTAGAACTCATGGCGGACTTTGACATCAACTTGCAATATCACCCAGGGAAAGTGAATTTGGTACCTGATGCACTTAATCGCCAACCATTAGCAATGAATCTCACCGCTCAGTGGAAGTTTCAACAAGACTTGCATCAGATGGAGATTGAAGTAGTCATGCCAGGTAATACTTCAAGTTTGATGAATTTACAAGTTCAATCAACCATTGTCAATCAGATCAAAGCAGCCCAAGCAAGTGATGCTAAGTTGCAAAAGATCAGAGAACAAGTGGAGAATGGACTCAAAACAGACTTCATCATCCATGAAGACGGATCTTTGAGATACAGCAGCAGATTGTGTGTACCAAAAGGTCCTGTTCGGGAAGAGTTAATGAAAGAAGCTCACAGCTCTCCCTACTCAGTACACCCTGGAGGTACCAAAATATACAAAGATCTACGTCAAAATTATTGGTGGCATGAAATGAAGCGTGAAGTAGCCAGAAGCGTCGCAAAATGCTTGGTGTGTCAGCAAGTAAAGGCTGAACATCACAGGGCTGATGGATTACTTCAACCGTTACCAATCCCAGAATGGAAGTGGCAACACATCACGATGGATTTTGTGACAGCTCTTCCTCGCAGCACAATGGGTAACGATGCCGTATGGGTCATTGTGGATCGACTCACAAAGTCGGCTCACTTCATCCCATTTCGAGTTGGCCAATCAACTGAGACACTAGCAAAGAAGTACATGGAGGTAATAATCTATTTAAAGATTTAAACTCTTCATAATATACTATCTCGGATACCCATGAACTCATACAGGAAATTGTGAGACTTCATGGAGTACCGGTCTGCATTGTCTCCGATCGTGACACCAGGTTTCGATCGCAATTTTGGCAGAGTCTGCAAGCAAGCTTGGGAACAAGTCTGAACTTCAGCACGGCTTATCATCCACAAACAGATGGTCAGTCGGAACGAACTATTCAGATCTTGGAGGATATGCTCAGAGCATGTGTGTTATACTTCAAAGGATCGTGGGAAGATCACCTGCATCTTGTGGAGTTTTCGTACAACAACAGCTACCAAGCAAGCATAGGAATGACATCTTTTGCAGCATTGTATGAAAGAAAGTGTCGATCGCCATTAAGTTGGGACGACATCGGAGATAGGGAACTTCTTGGACCAGAGATGATAGTAGCGACTGTTGATGTGGTTCGTACTATCAGGGAAAGGATGCGCATAGTCCAAGATCGACAGAAGCACTGGGCTGATGCAAAAAGACGTCATCTGGAGTTCCAGCCAGGAGATCATGTGTTCTTGAAGATATCTCCGAACCGCGGAGTGATCCGGTTTGGAAGACGGGGTAAGCTAAGTCCTAGATATATTGGACCGTTCGACATACTCGAACGAGTCGGTGAAGTGGCATACCGCTTAGCGCTTCCACCTTCATTGGAAGGGGTGCATAACGTATTCCACATATCCCAACTCAGAAGGTATGTGAGTGACCCCAGCCATATTCTCGATCATTCCGAGCTCACTATACAGCCTGATTTGTCTTGTGAGCAACAACCTGTGGAGATCCTGGACAGGAAAGTGAAGACACTTCGGAACAAGAAAGTTAACTTGGTCCAAGTGATGTGGAGGAAATACACTCCAAGAGAGTCCACTTGGGAAAGGGAGGATGAAATGCGTACTAGATATCCACATCTCTTTGTAAACTAGTCCTCAAATAAAAGTTGTAAATTTCGAGGACGAAATTTTTGTAAGGAGGGTAGACTGTAACAACTCCATTTTTAATGTACAAAGAATTGATTTAAATTCAAAGTATACTTAGAGTATTTAATATTGCTGATATCTCTTTAAGTATTTATTTCACACCATAATTACAAGAAGGAGCTTGTAGCTCATTGGTAATACCTTGCACTGCTGAACCGAGTCATCAGAGTTCAAATCCCATGCCCCACATTATTTTTAATATTGTTTTGTTTTAAATTTTATAGAAGCCCAACAGTTCAACAGCCATAACTCCAAATTTTCCCACTACCCATGAAAAGTTAAATACTCCAATAACTATCCCAGGCGACCCCCACCTCCTGCACCCCCGACTCGGCCGAGTCTCCAACTACAATAATGTGCCTCTTGGTCTTCTCTATCCCTCTGTATACTTTAATTTCTCAGATCGTTTCCAGAGAGCACAATAACTCTCATTCAATCCATTTTTAATACATTTTTCCTATTTTTTTTACATTTTTTAATTAAAAACCCTACACCTACTCTAACCCTAGCCTAACCCTATAAATACACCCCTACCTCCTACCCTCTCATCCCAAAATTCTGATCCCACTCTCTCAAAATCTCAAGAAAACTTTGGTACTTTGGAAACAAGCGAAAGGTGAAGCGCTGACGAAATCGACGGCAAAATTCCGGTAATCGTGCTAGAAACTCTCAACGATGAATCGATGCACCGGCGGATCCTCTACTTCCCTCTCACTCTGTAGTGTTGTCCAAACCCGTAAGTCCCCCTTTCTATCTTTCTTTTCTCTCATAAAAATACGAATTTACAAAACCCGACGGAATCGGAACAAATCCGATTTCCGATTCGGTTTTCTATAAAATCTCACATCTCACCAATACATTCATTCTTAAACATCTTTATGTTGACTATCAATCATTTAACAAGTAATTTGAACCAGTTTCTTCACATGAAATGATAGCTTTTTCAATATATCGTATTTTTTTCACTTAAATACCACAATATTTAGTTTTCACATTTAACCCCCTTAACATCGCTATACCTTAAAGTAGATCACGAGGTAATGACCTACCTCCTCACACACTCATATGCAAACATAACACGCTACCTTGAAAACTTAGAATACGATAAAACAAGATTTTACATTTAAATACCATTTTCTTAATAAAACCTTTTCTAAAAGTTTTAGGTTGGTTACACTTTTAAAACAAATATCTTTTAATAGGAAAATATGATAAGTTGTGGATATCGGTCGTTTATCTAAACCTGACTTTGTGGTGTCTAGGCTAGGCAAGTGAGAAAGGTAATTTTAAAAGGCCCGTCTCACGATGAATCGTGAGCGGATCCCTATGAAGAGGCGATTTGAGGCATCTAACAACTTGTTGTTTAGACCATTTAGAAATAGTCTAGTTGAAATAGAAAATCCTAGAATCTAAAATACGGAAAATCGACTTTTGCAAATAAATACCTTTTACTTAATAAAACCGTATTCTAAAAAATTAGTATTTTACAATTTTTGCAAAGCGCCGCTACAACTCACTTTGGGAAAGCCGTTCGGGATAGTACGGTTTATCGTGCACACTCGAGCTTAGTAGTGCGAGATTCAGACCTCCGCAAGGAGCATTCGGTCTCGAAAGTTTTAAAATACGACATCTTAAGAAAATGAGATTTTTGGAATATAAAATATTTATTAAAATTATTTTTGTATAAATATATGTATATTTATCATTTAAATATATATTTTGTTATAATATAAATATTCCTCCTTTTTCCTCTAAAAATCACAAGAATAAATTTACACTAAAATACCATGAATTTCAAATAAATCAATATTAAAGATAAATACCTTTATTTATAAAAAACTAGGATATTTTCACTAGAAATGTCACAATATAAAATCCATATTCATTACAACTCTAAAGACAAATAATAAATACTTGGGGTGTATCTTGAAAACTATACAAAAGTATTTTTACATAAAACCCCCTCAAGTTTTATAAATTACCCAAAGGACCCTAGTAAATATAGGACTTCGATTTACATCTCTACTGTCCGACTCGGGTTTGAGTCTGACTAATCTGACTTGAATATGATTCAAGTCAATCTCTTAATTTATAATATTACAATTCAACATGAACACATGAATGCATGAATCCAGTTATCAATCTATTCAACATAACTGAATCAAACCATGGATATACTTTCCATTTACATGAATTCAGTTTACATCCGTTACTGATATCATGGTTTCGGTCACCCAACTATACAACTTATACAATACAATATAACAATACAATCAAAACATTACAGGATTTAGGGGGTAAATTGGTACGGAAGGTATTAAAAGTGGCACGAGACAGTAAGATTAAGACACCTAACATGAATCCTGTTGCTGTTGTACCGTGGCATAACGGTTCTTTGTACTTTCAGTTTGCCCTGGTCTCTAGCATATAGAGACCCCTCTCGTATACACTGGCATCCTTCTGTACCAAGGTACAAAGAACAGCGTTAACACAATTTTTCTACAATATTATACAACTTTAAAAGATACATTTTTATTCTGTTTTTTCTATTTCTCTCTTAACTTTGGGACTTACCGAGCGACCTGTTCGCTGACGACATTCTATTTCTTTCTTCTTTGAATGTCGTCAGGTGATCCGGACACAACGGAGATCGAGCCCACCAGTGAAGACTTGGATCAGTTTCTAGAAGACCCCGAGCTCTAGACATTGTACTTTTTCTATTCAGTATTTTCATTTCCTGTTATGCCATTGTTTAGGCATCGCTTTTTATTCCAGTTGTATTTACTTTTCATGCATTGTACAAAGGAATGTTAATAAATAAAGTTGCTGTTATTTTTATCTCTTGTGATTATCTTTATATTGCTTAGATACGCTTAGCGTATGTACTTCTGAGTATATACGTAGCGGACCTTGTCGCGTCCCCTTCGCCGTATACCGGGAAGCGGGGCGTGACAGTTCTTCTTCTTCTTCCTCTTCGTTTTTTGCGTCGAGCTCGCCCCTTAGGGGGGGCGACGCCTTTGCACTTCGTCATCAGGAGGCGAAGAGGGCCCCCAAGGTACGCATCGAAAATACTCGCGATGCGCCCTCGATGTTGAATCGCTTGGACGAACTTTCCGATATCCGGGCTTGTTTCCGTATTCCCCTTGGCTATTTGCTTCGTCTGGCAAGGGAGGGTGAGCGGGCAGACCAGGTGCAGGGCAATGGGATTACTCTGTACCTGGAAGCGTCCCGGGCAGGGATGCGTCTGGCCTTCTCGCCCGAAGTTTGCACCATACTCCATTGCTTCCGTCTCGCTCCGGGCCAGTTCGCGCCGAACTCGTGGAGAATCCTCTTCTGGTTTCTGGTTTGGTTGAAAATTGATCAGATCCCTTTCGACTTGAGTCTTCTTTTCTCCTTTCTTTGTTATAAAAATCACCCCGATACTTGCAAGGACGAACCGAGCTGGGTGTACCTTTCTTTCAAGAATATAAGGGTAGGACGGACGGGTCTGGGATAGTAGTCGTCCCTTCTTCCATCCATGAATAGAAGGCGAAGTTTGTCTTCGTCAAGCCTCCGGAGGGTGAGGATTGGCCAGTGCCCACCAAGTGGCATAGGGCCGATTGCCCTAGGGTTAAACAGTCGAGTGCCCCAGAGGCGAGGGTGGTGTCGCGGTGGGAACCGATCCAGTAGGCCGATGTCCTGCTTTCCGAGCAGGCTTTGAGTTGGGCGGGACTCAGTCCCGCGCATTTTGAGTGTAAGTTAGGGTTTCGCCTATCAATTTAGATTTAGCATAATTCTAGCATAATTTTACTGTTTTAGTTGCTGACCCCATCTTTTTTTTATGTATATTCCGCAGAGCCGATGGATCGCTCGAAGATCATGGCCGCCATAGCCGCCAAGGCGTAGGGGAAGAAGGGCAGTGGCGCTAGCTTGTCTCGACCCGCACCGAGCATGGTTTCCCGGCAAGCCCCTTCCGCCAAGGTCCCCGTAGCCCCTTCCTTCCTGGAGGAACGCCGTGGAGGAGGGCAGAAGCATACCCGGGATCCGGCGCTTCGGGTCAGAATAGAGGTGTCGCCTTCTGCCGAGTCTACGGTCAAGAGGTAGAAAAGAGTGCTTTCCCGACTACCCCCGATCGGGATACAGGTGCAGGAGGGCGACTTTTGGAACGAGGTGCCTTCGGGGCTCTCTGTGGCCGACAGTTTACTGGCGGACATGGAGAAGATGGTGGAGGTCAAGATTCCCCGAGGCACCCTAAAGGCCCAGGTGGCGGCAATAGCTCAGAAGGCCGTTCAGGTTGGTAACTTTTCCAAAATTTCTCCAAATGTTTTTTTCTCTGTTTAGCTCCTAAAATGGTTTGTGTTTTCTGCAGGTCCTCCAGCATTGAGCCCTTCTTGCCGCCATGGAGGCCGAAGAGTTGGCCCCGGCAATGAAGAAGGCCAGTGAATCTTCCTTGCGTGAGCAAGAGCACCTTGCCCAGCTGAAACAGGCGGAGGATAAGGCGAACTCCCTAGACTCGAGGTTAGTCGCGACGGGCCTGACGGTCTCCAAGTTGAAAGAGTCTCATCGATTCCTGCCGAATCCAACCGGGCTATTTAGGCCAAGATGGAGAAGGTCAATGGGCTCTATAACGTCATGAAGAGGTAGAGGGACTCATTAAAAATGGATGTCCGGGCGGCCCATGAGGCAGTGAAGCATGCCGAGGGAAGGGCGGAGAAAGCCGTAGAGGAGTACAAGGCTTCCGACCAATTTTACGTCAACCTTACCGACTCCGCGGCCGTCGGGTGGCACAACGCCTTCGACGCCGTCAAGGAAGCTATGCTTGGGTTCGACGGCTAGGAGCTTCGTGTAAGGTATCCCCTTGCCGAGAAAGTGCCCTAGGGAGGCAGTGCCGAGCCGGCAGGAGGAGGCAAGGCGACGGGCGGAAGCGTCGAGCCGGAGGCCATAACCGAAGCTCCTGGCGGAAGCGTCGAACAGGGGGAAGTGGCGGCCGAGAAGACAACTTGAGCAACCCCCTTTTTGTTATTAAATTTTTGTAAGCCTCCGAGCATCTTGTAAGACTGGGGAGCCCAAAATACCTCGTACATAACTCAGAATATCAACAAAGTATTTTTAGCTCGTTTATGCATTGTTTTTACTTTTGTAAGAGTAGATAGGTCGGTGTCCTGCGAACGCCAAGTATATATAGAGTCGAGTGACGAGCGAGCGCGACATACGAACAAACGAACACCGAGTATAAGTAGATCGGCGTCCATCCTCACCTCGGAGTTGAGGTGACGAGCGAGTGCGATATACGAATGAACACCAAGTATAAGTAGATCGGCGTCCCTCCTCACCCCGGAGTCAAGATGATGAGTGAGCGCGATATACGAACGAACACCAAGTATAAGTAGATCGGCGTCTCTCCTCACCCCGGAGTCGAGGTGACAAGCGAGCGCGATATACGAACGAACGCCAAGTATAAGTAGATCGACGTCTCCTGGACTTGGCCTTACATGAGCCGAGTAGGAAACTACTCGTTCGCTTCATAATGAGAGCTTTGGATCCGCAGCATAGCCAGGCAGGAAGCCGCCCCTCGTGGATAAGCCGAGCAGGAAAATACTCGGCCGCCTCATAATGAGGGCTTTAGATCCGCAACGTAGCCGGGCAGGAAGCTACCCCCGCAGATGAGCTGAGTAGGAAACTACTCAGCCGTCTCATGGTGAGGGCTTTGGATCCGCAGCGTAGCCAGGCAGGAAGCTGCCAGCCTTGGATGAACCGAGCAGGAAACTACTCGGTCACTTCGTGATAAGGGCTTTGGATCCGCAGCGTAGCCGGGCAGGAAGCTGCTCCCCGCGGATGAGCCAAGCAGGAAACTACTTGGCCGTCTTGTGACGAGAGCTTCCATATCTTGGCCCCCTTGATTCTTGGGATTTCTTAAAGATGCTGTTCAACCTTCTTTGATCTGCATGGGAGGAAGCGAGCCAGTAACCGGACGCCACATGGCTGCGCCTTATCGGGAAGATGCGATACTCCGTGATTTGCGCTGTGGTGTGGGAAGATCTCAGTCGTGGGAAGATTTTTGTTGAGGCTATAAATGGCGAAGTCATGGCCCCCCTTCAGGCATCCACATTGATTTTCGTCTAGCCATTTTGTCTCTTCCTGATGACGGGCTACGCGTACACCATTCGAGACATCGTATCTCGAGACATGTATTTCTATAGACTTGATCGTTCCGAGGCGGCGTATGAGGCTGTGATAGGTCGTCTGGAGGATCACTGTGGGCGTCTACTACCCCGTCGATCCCCTCTCCTGCAGGTGCTTATCTATGCGATATAGAGGTCTTCCCCGAGTCTTTACAAGGCTCCGTCCCTGCAGGCAATGGAGGAGGCGTTTGACAAGATGCACACGGCCTACGAGCTGGGTCTGATCTCGAAGATCAGGCGGGATCGCTCAACGGATATTCTTCTTGAATGTTTCTCGCAGAGGTTGGTTGTGGCGTCGTGTTCGGCGGCGGGAGCCCACGGCGAATCTGTAGCTTTTAGGGTCTATGGATACCGACGGAGGGAGCGGGCGGAGGCCGCTTGGGCTCGGCTGGAGGAACTCTCCTCCGAGTATCATCGTCAATGTTTTCTTAATTCACTTCCCCTTTTGTTGTAATAGTTAGCGATTATGTGTTTTTTCCTTTGCTCTGTAAGGCCGAGGAGCCGAGAATACCTCCTAATAAATTCTTAATAATTTTTCTTTGGCTTAAAGACCTATTTTTGCCGGTGATTACAGAACATTGAACCTCTTTGTTTATTTTTTGAAGCGTAGGTGGACCAGTGCTTTTCCTCTACCCCTTACTTCGGAGCCGAGGTAGGGAGGCCAGAGCTAGACTTAGGTCGGCTGCTCTTTGAGCGCGTCTGGATACTTTTCCTGGGACACCTTCACTGCTTCTGAGCAAGGCTGAAGAAAGCCCGTGGCCGGATGCTATAGGGTCTGTATTTTGTTGGGCGGGAGAGTGCCCGTTTTGAGTGAGGGCGGTGGATAGGGGAGTATCCGCCGGCCATAGAGCGGAGCAAGAATCTACTCGCGTGAGAGCTTAGCTTAGAAACTTCAGTCGACACAAAAGGGAATTTTATTAGTCGAAAGGATACAAGTTTATCTGTACAACTTAAGCTTTTCGGCGTTATATGGCCGAGAAAAATCACGCCCCCAGGAATCCTGGAGACGGTAGGCTCCACCGGGCATGTAACAACCGAGTCTAATTCTACTAATTTCAGTTACCGTATGAATGATGTGTGGTATTTATTTCATTGATCTTACTTGATTGTTGCTTATTGCAATTTACCCGACCATTCAAATTCTGCATATAACAATTTTAAGCCATCTAAAATTAAATTAAAAATACTTGTCATGGCCTGCTTGACACCCCTAACCCTGTGGTAGCGTCCTTGTATCGTGTTCTCGTCCCGTTCAGTGAAACGGACGTGTTTGGACGGCTACGCGCACGCACGTGCGTTCGTTCTTGGGGGTATGCTTTTTAATTGAAAAATACTTCATTTTAAATTTTGGAACCCGCCAATAATTTTCTTATTTCAAATTCAAATTTTTAGACCCGACCCGGACGCAATTCTGAAATATTTTGTATCTCGCCAATTTATGATTATTTAATAATTCTTTTACTTAAACTTATTTCTTTACTGGCCAGAATATTTTTCCAACCTAATAGATTCTCTCTCCTCTCCGCTTTCTCTCTCCTCTCGATCTTTCACTTCCTCTCTATCTCTCTCCTCTCGCAATCTTTCTCTCTCTCCCCGCGTCTTCTCTCTCTCTCTCTCTCTTTATAAATCCTTTCCCTTCCTCCTTCGAAAAACCAACAGAACCCAACCCCTGATAACCCTAGCCGCCTCGTTTTCCCTCACCGTTGCCCCAACGCCGACGCGACCATCGCCGTTCGTCGCAGCTCGTCACCCTCACCTCCTTTCTCACTTCTCCTTCTCCGTTCCCTGCACGCGCATCGAGCGCCGGTGTGCACAGCCGAGGCCTGCACGTCTCCTCACTGCGACGATCACCGGAGTGATCTCGTCACCGTCCACGGTTCCAGATCGACGTAGCGGTGAGTTTCCACATCCCTTCCTTCCTTCCTTCTTTCTTTTTCCTTTCCTTATTTTTTTTTCTGTGCTTAGCCGATGGTTCCCTGCAGACAGTTCGTCGAAGCTCCATCAACGCAGTTGACGATCTCGACCCATCTACAGAGCAACGTGAGCACCCTTCCTCAATCTTCCTTCTCTTCTTCCATCTTAATCTTCTATTCTCTTTTATTCATGCATTCTTGAATATTTTTGATGTCCACTGTTTGTTGGTGCCCGGAAACCGATGGTGCCGACGACATTTCCCGACGACCCATCTACAGATCAACGTACCCCCGACCCGTGTGACTCCACTGTCCATCGTTTGGGTTCATTCCGTATACCGTGCGCGCGTCACGACTTTTCCCCGCCGTCGCGTAATGTTCCGTTTTCCGTTTCGCGACCCGTCGAGGCAAGTGAAACTTGCTACATGCTATTTTAAACTATTCATATGCTAAATTACTTATTTCCTGTTAAATCTCTAATTAGAATCGAAAGAAAAGGATTTCAAGTTAACCGTATAAGGTTCCGTTACACATTTTTATGATTCCGAACGTGAAACTTAATCTTGCATCTGATTATTTACATCTAACAATCACCTGTACATGATAGATCACATTTGTTTATTGCTATGATACCTTTTCTCAGTTTAGCCCATTAGACATCCATGTGCAACGTTAACCGGTCTAATTACAACTGCATTCATTAAACAGATTATACATGTAGTCGCATCCATACTTATTAACCTGTTTTCAGCATTTACATCTATCATACTGTATTCACATTATGCTGACACTGTCTGTTAAACACAATTGATAACTGTACAGCTAAATAAATAAAATCTGCTTATTGCTTAACTCATTGCTTAGATCATGTTGTTGTTAACCATGCTTGATTATTATAACCCTGATTATGCTAGCTGATTATGAGCATACCCATGATATCGTTTACACCTTGACATGACTTGCTACACACATATCGATTGACCCGACATGGTACCGTACACTACTGGACTTGACCTGTTGTACCATGGATCGACCCGTTACCTGATCTTATGTCTAATGCCAACAAACCTGACATGTAGTCCTCACGGACCGTTCCTGCTATCTATCCAGACAAACCTGCTCTTACCTGATCCTGTATTGGCATTAGTTCTTGATTCCTGAATACGTGACTTGACATACATAACTTGGGGGTATGGGGAAATCAATGGTGAAACCTGACTTGTAACTCAACAGTTCGATACCTGTTCTGATCAGTCTTACGGGCTAGGCCAGCCCCGGAGTGATGATGCTGACATCACTCGTCTGTACCTGCTACCTTTTACTGCCTAGCGGCACGTCTCGGTTTCAGCCCGAGAGTCTGTAGACCGTGGTCCCGGGCATGCACGGGATACTATTGGGTTACATCGATGATTCATCAATTTGATTTCAAATACTTTAAAGTAGAAAACCCAATAGAACAGTTTAGTTTACTCATTGCACACTACCCTGCACTGCCTGATTCATATTACTGTTACCCCTGCTTTTCATTCATATTTATATTTGCATTGCCTATTACTCTGTTCATATTTTATTACTTGATGACATGACGCGCTGACGTCTGGGTTTTGCATGGCCCAGATTCTATACCGTTACTGCAGTCCGAGCAGGAGTACTTCAGCCAGCAGGCTGAGCTGTGAGGTGTCGCTAGTAGTTAGTTCTTTATTTCCTGCATTTATTTCCTGATGTGAGCCCGCATTATGGGACATACATTCCAGTTATGTTGTATTGGATCTTTTGCTTCCGCACTTTTATCATTCTTGACTCATGCTATCTTGGCTTATGGACATGTATTTTAGATAGTTTTATTTTGTTCTTGATATCTCTACAGCCGTAATGTGACTGTGGATGGATACTTCCTACCCACAGGTAGCATGGTTGGCTATGTCACGTGCCCAATTTAGCGTACTATGGGAAGCGGGGCGTGACAGGGCAATATCTCTGTCATGAGGAATGATCTGTCCCACTTCGGAGAGAACTTGTGTAGCTTCCTTTGGTTCACGAATACGTTTCGACGTAGGACTAAGTCTCCAGCCTTGAAAGCTCGATGTTTAACCCGGGCGTTGTAGTTGCGGAAGGTCTGCTGCTGATATGCAGTCATCCTGATTTGCGCCCAATCTCTTTTCTCCAATAAGATGTCTAGGTTGCTTCAAAGCGCTAAGATGTTAGCCTTATCGTCGAAGTGCTCGACTCGATAACTGGGCAAGCCGATTTCCACGGTGACCATTGCCTCGGTGCCGTAACAGAGACTAAACGGGGTTTCCCCCATAGGTGTTTTTCTCGACATTAGCAATGCCTACAGTACCCGAGGCAGTTCCTCGACCCAGCTGCCATGTCTTCCCTCCAGGCGGGCTCTGAGCTCACGGATGATGTCTCGGTTTGCTATTTCGGCTTGCCCGTTGCATTGGGGATGCGCAACCGCAGAGAACTTCATCAATATGTCATAGTCGTTGCAAAATTCTCTGGCTTTGTCATTTTCGAAGTTGGTTCCGTGGTCGGTGATGATGCACGTCGGGGATTCCGAATCAGGAGATTATATTATTTTGCAGGAATTTTATTGTAGAGGTGGCATCCGGTTTTATGATTGGCACGGTTTCTATCCATTTTGTAAAGTAGTCTACGGCGACAAAGATGTATTTATGTCCACCCGTGCCGGTTGAGAGCTGGCCAACCATATCTATCCCTTACTGTGCAAACGGCCAAAGGGAACTTAGTGGTGTTAATTCGGTAGTGGATAGCCGAGGGATGCTGTCAAAGAGTTGGCAGTTCTTGCACCTTTTAACCCGCTTTCCTGCGTCTTGGTGTATTGTCGATCAGTAATACCCTTGCAATAGTGTCTTTTGAACTAGACTCTGGGCCCCCTAATATGCTCCTTCGACTCCTTCATGTATCTCTCGGAGGACGTAGTCTGCTTCGTCGGGATCGACGCATCGAAGTAAAGGTTGGGTGTGTGACTTTTTGTATAGGTTTCCTTTGCTACACACGAAGTGGCGAGCTTTCATATGGAGTCGGCGAGCTTCGACCCAGTCCTCAAGGAGTACCCCGTCCTTTAGGAATTCCACAATGGGTTTTCTCCAATCCGGGATATCCCCTTGAGTTGTATAGATCTGGTGTATTACTTCTCCATCTTCCACGCTGGGTCGTGACAGGATATCGAATACGATGTTTCTTTTGTGATTGGCCGAATAGGAAGAGGCGAGTTTGCTTAGCGCGCCGGCTTCGGCATTCGTGTTTCTGGGAATCTGTTCTACTTGGATCTCGTCGAAATTTTTCCGAAGTCTTTTTACTTCCGCCATGTATTTCATCATTAGTGGTCCCCGGGATTCGAAACGTCCGGTCACCTGGCCGACGACTAGTGCGGAGACGCTGCGTATCCTGATCGTCTTTAGCCCTACGTCGGGGGTGATTCGTAGCCCGGCTAATAAGGCCTCGTATTCTGCTGCATTGTTCGACGCCTTAAAGCCAAGTCTCAGAGAGTACTCCATCTTCGCCTCATTCGCACCATGGATGATCAAACCGGCCCCACTCCCTTCCTTAGTGGAGGATCCATCCATATAGAGTATCCAGTCCGGGATCAGGCCGAGTGTCTCCTCGACTGAGGGTCGTGGGATAGGGCCCTGCGCTGGTGATCCTTCCTTATTGGGAATAGTGCATTCGGCCACGAAATCGGCTAGGGTGCTTTGATAGCTTGTTTTGGTCGGTATTTGATGTCGAATTGGGACAACTCCCACCTCCATTCTCTAAGCGTCCCGACGATTCGGGGGAACTGAGGATATTCCCCAAGTGTCATTTGGAAAGGACGATGATCGTATGCGCCTGGAAATAGTGCCGCAACTTTCTAGAGGTGACGACGAGTGTAAGGACTATTTTTTCTATGGCCAGATATCTGGTCTCCGCGTCCTTGAAAACGTGGCTGATGTAGTAGACCGGTCTTTATATTCCTTCGAATTCTCTGATGAGTACGGTGCCGGTAGCTTGGTCGGAGACGGCTACATATAGTAACGGCTCGTCCTCTTCAACTGGTCGGGTGAGAAGCAGGGGGGGTTGTCAGGTATGCCTTGAGTTGTTCGAAAACGATTTGGAACTTCTCGGACCATTTGAACTTGGGGATCTTCCTTAAGGCCTTGAAGAAAGGCAGACATTTTTCTCTGAATCCGGACATGAAATGACTTAAAGCAGCCACCCTACCTGTGATTCGCATGATATCAACATTGCTCTTGGGTGTCGCCATGTTGATGATGGCCCTGATTTTCTCCGGATTTGCTTCGATTCCTCGGTGGTGGCCATGAATCCAAGCAATTTCCCGCTTGTGACGTCTGTAACAACCCTAATTTTCCTATACAATTTTTTTTCAAATATTATTTTCAAAATCCATAAAGGGGTATTTTAGCCTGAGCACAAGTTATAAGTAATTATTTTGCTTTTTAATTACAAGTTAAAAGAATGTAACGACTCCATTTTTAGTGTACAAAAATTTGCTTGAAAATTAATGTATACTTGGGGTATTTTCATTTTCTGTAACTATTTTAAATAATTAAATAACTCCATAATTAAAAGAAAGAGCTTGTAGCTCATTGGTAATACCTTGCACTGCTGAACCAAGCCACCAGAGTTCAAATCCCATACCCCACATTATTTTTAATATTGATTTTTTTTAAAACCTTTAGAATACCAAGGGTTTACACGTGCATATCTCACAAAAACCCCATTACATCCAAAAATGTAACATTGCTAGAGGTTAGATGAACCGACGGGGGGGGGGGAGGGGATCCCGACCGCCTTACTCGGCAGGGAATCGGCCTCGACTCGGCCGACTCAGTCCTCCAACTGAGTCACGGCCGAGTCACAGCCGAGTCGGCCGATTCCGGCGACGGCCCCAACATGAAAATTGTGTCTTTTCACATTCCCTATGCACCTGCAAAATTTTAGCCTCAGACCATTTCCAGAGCTCTTTTAAAACCCCAATTACTCCACTTTTAATACATTTTTAATACATTTTATCACATTTTTCATTTTAACCTTTCATCTACTCTAACCCCAGCCTAACCCTATAAATACCATCTCTACCCTCTACCCTCTCACTCCAAAACTCTGAGCCAACTCTCTAAAATTCTTAAGAGATCTTGTGTACTTTGAAAACGAGCACGAAGCGAAGCTACAGCGAAATTCCTGGCGAACTTCCGGCGATCGTTCTAGAAGCTCTCAGCGACGAAGCGACGCATCGGTGATCCCTCTCCTTCCATCTCACTCTCATTATTTTCCAAAACCCGTAAGTCCCCACTTCTACCTCACTTTTCTTTTCTAAAAAATATGAATTTACAAAACCCGACGGAATCGGAACAAATCCGATTTCCGATTTGGTTTCATATAAAACTTCACTTCTCGTTAATATAATTATGCTTAAACTCTCTCATGTTTACTATTAAACACTAATCAACCAAATTGATCAAGTTTCATTTCATAAAATGATGGCTATTTCAATTTATCGTATTTTTCACTTAAATACCATATTGTTTCGATTCTACATTTAACCCTATTAAACTTGCTATACCTTTAAGTAGATCACGAGGTAACGACCTATCTCCTCACACACTCATATGCAACATAACACGATACCCTCGAGAACTTAGAATACGGGAAAACAAACATTTTTATTTAAATACCATTTACTTAATAAAACCATTTCTAAAAGATTTAGAATCGATACATCTTTACAAATAAATACCACTTATTATGAAAATAGGATAAGGTTGTGGGCATTCAGTTGTTTATCTAGATCTGACTTTGTGGTGTCTAGGCTAGATAAGTGAGAAAGGTAACTTTAAAAGGCCCGTCTCACGGTAATTCGTGAGCGGATCCCTCTTTTTTTCACTTGTACTTATCTGGCCATAATTGACGGTGAAGAGGCGATTTGAGCTATCTCACAACTTGTCGCTTTAGACCAGTTAGGAGCAGTCTAGTTGACTTAGGAGACCCTAGAACATAGAATACGGGAAAACGACACTTTTTCAAATAATTACCATAATTAATAAAACCGTTTTCCTTAATGATTAGTATTTATACAAATCTTTGCAAAGCACCGCTACAACCCAATTGGGGAACCCGTTTGGGATGGTGCGGATTATCGCACATCCTCGGGGTTAGTAGTGCGAGATTCAGACCTCTGCAAGGAGCATTCGGTCTCGAAAGATTTAAAATACGACATCTTAAGAAAACGGGATTTCTAGAATATTATAGATATATACAAAAAATTATTTTCATATAAATATATGTATATGTAATATAAACATATCTATTTTTGAAGTATTATAAATATTCCACCTTTCTTGCAATATCACAAGAATCAATTTTACACTAAAATACCATGAATTCCTTACAAATCAATATTACAAATAAATACTTTTATTTCTGAAATTAGGATATTTTCACTAGAAATATCACAATATATAATCCACATTCATTACAACTCTAAAGACGAATAATAAATGCTTGGGGTGTATTTTGAAAAGTATATAAAGGTATTTTTACATAAAACCCCCTCAAGTTCTATAATTTATCATAAGGACTCTAGTAAATATAGGTTTAAGCGGGACCGATCTCTTGGGCCTCAGGGAGCCGGAGAAGTGGGTGCTTGCCTACTTAAGGTAGAAAACTTAATAATGGTGTTATCAATACGGTAATCGTTTTTGAAAAAGACACAAATCCTGCCGCTCATGTGCAGCGGTTACCGATAATATCAAAACAATCAGGACTTCAATTCACTTTTCTAATTGTCTGACTCAAGTTTGAGTCTCATTATAACCTGACTTGAAAATGATTCAAGTACAATCTACAATCTATAATCTACAATCTACAATAGTACAATTCAACACGAATCCATGAATCCATTATTCCATATATTCAATCTATCAATCTATACAACTTGACTGAACCAAACCATGGATATACATTCCATTTACATGCTTCTCCAGTTATTCCATTTACATGATTCTACAGTTATATCCGTTTACTGATATCATGGTTTCGGTTAGCCATCCGATTATACAATCGATACAATTTACAATACAATACAAACAAGACACTACGGGGTTTAAGGGGTAGATTGGTACGGAAGGTGTTAAAAGTGGCACGAGACTGTAAGACTTAATACACCTAACATGAATCCAGTTGCTGTTGTACCGTGGCATAATCGGTTCCTTGTACTATACTTGCCTCTAGTCTCTGGCATATAGAGACCCCTCTCGTATACACTGGCATTTTTCGGTACCAAGTTACAAACAACAGCGTTAATACAACATTACTACAAGATAATACAACTTTAAAAGATACCATCTTATTCTGTCTATTTACTTTCCCCTTATCTTTGGGACTTACCGAGCGACCTGTTCGCTGACGACATTCTCTTTCTTTCTTCTTTGATTGTCGTCAGGTAATTTGGACACGTCAGAGATCGAGCCTACTGCTGAAGACTTGGATCAGTTTGCTGAAGACCCAGCGCTTTAGTTTCATTGTACACATTTCCTTTCAGTACTTTACATTCCTGCTATACCATTGTTTAGACATCGCTTTTATTTCAGTTGTATTTACTTTTCATGTATTGTACAAAAGAATGTTAATAAATAAAGTTGCTGTTTTATAATATATTGTCTCTTGTGTATTTACTTTTATATTGCTTAGATACGCTTAGCGTATTTACTTCACAGTAAATACGTAACGGCCTCGTTATGTCCTCTGCCCGTATACTGGGAAGCGGGGTATGACAAGTTTTGTTGGTGGTCCATGCAGGTCAGAGCTGTATAGAACCATACTATGGAGTTCTATTCTGCGTGAACAACCTAAGTAATATAACACAAGAACCAGCAACTAAAATATTCTTTACAATCCATGTTCCTTGAATCTTATCAATTTCGTATTTCTTGAACCATATACTTTGAATCCGTCTTAACCTAAAATTTTCATTCAAGATTATGGATTCCCCGAACAACACCAGCACTAATGTCAACAACACACCTCCACCACTACCACTCACACCTGCCGTCCCTGCTCCGATCACCGAGCAGACGGTTCTATTTGAGGCAAACCGAAGCGTCCTAGAGGGACAGCAGCAGTAGACTGCTCTTTTAATGAACCGTCCCGAGGCAGAAGCACCTGGGGTGAAGCAATTCAGGGCTTTGCACCCCAAACAGTTCTCAGGAAAGGAGAGCCCACTGGAAGTTGAGGAATGGGCTCAGAGTATCGAAGATGATCTGGCCGTAGCACAAGTGCCAGAAATAGGTTGGGTTCGTGTTGCAAAATTACAGCTCACGGACAATGCACGGGTTTGGTGGAAGGTGGAAGAAATTCGTCTTGACCAACCTATCTAATGGAAGACTTTCCGAGACATGTTCGACGCAAAGTACTTCGCTGAGACTGCCAGGTTTGACATGGAACAACAGTTCATACATCTGCAACAAGATTCAATGTGGACCAAGTTGGTAGATGAGTATGACGCTGAGTTTACCATGCTCAGCAGGTAAGACATGTCTCAGTGTTCGATTTTAATATCACATACTACACAGCTAACACAAGACCGTAATAGGTTTGCGGCCCATCTCATACCGACTGCTGAGATCAGGGCTAGAAGATTTCAACAAGGGTTCGACTCGGAAATCCAAGCTGCTCTGGCTACAGGGGATTTCCCAACCCATGATTTAGTTTTGAAGGCTGCCTGAAGATATGAGGCAGTAGTAAAGAGGAAGGGCATACCTCAATCTGCCGGTTTGAAACGCCCCTGCCACTTAAATGGCAGGAGGAGCCTCTTCCAGGCCAACGTTCGAACCCAGGAGAACTGAAGAACCCAATAACCAGCCAAGGCCACATTTTTGTTTCCATTACAAGAGAGATGGACATTTGATAAAGGACTGTAGGCGCGCAAATGGCCTGTGCCTAGTTTGTGGCGCGTCCAATCACAGAATTGAGACCTATCCATATAGATATAACTCAGCTCACACACCTACCAACTACCGGCTTCGGCCAGCTATCCAAGCTCCTGCAACTCATCCTGCACTCCCAGCACCACCTCCATATGGAACTCCTGCACAGCCTACTCGCCAATTCCAACAGGCAATGAGGGACATACTTCGAGGACAGAGAAACATGCCTCAAGGACAGAATGTGCCTCCAGCTAGAAGGAATGTACCACGGCGACAGACATTCACCTTAGCAGCCATAGAACCTGAGACTGTGAACCAAGGTAACCAAAGTAACTCCCTCACAACTTTGACCAATTTTTTTTTACAATCTTTAGTTCTGTCACCAAACCGTTACACTTTCCTTTTACAAATTTCGAGGACGAAATTTATATAAGGAGGGTAGAGTGTAACAACCGTAATTTTCCTATACAAATTTTTTGTCAAATATTTTTTTCAAAATCTATAAAGGGGTATTTTAGCCTGAGCACAAGTTATAATTAATTATTTTGCTTTTATTTAATTACATGTTAAAAGAATGTAACGACTCCATTTTTAGTGTACAAAAATTTGCTTGAAAATTAATGTATACTTGGGGTATTTACATTTTCTGTAACTACTTTAAGTAATTAAATAACTCCATAATTACAAAAAGGAGCTTGTATCTCATTGGTAATAGCTTGCACCGCTGAACCAAGCCACCAGAGTTCAAATCCCATACCCCACATTATTTTTAATATTGATTTTTATAAAACCTTTAGAATACCAAGGGTTTACACGTGCATATCTCACAAACACCCCACTACATCCAAAAATGTAATATTGCCAGAGATTAGATGAACCGACGGGGGGGATCCCAGCCACCTGACTCGGCCGGGAATCAGCCAAATCGGCCTCGACTCAGCCGACTCAGTCATCCGACCGAGTCATGGCCGAGTCACGGCCGAGTCGGCCGATTCCGGCGACGGCCCCAACATGAAAATTGTGTCTTTTCACATTCCCTATGCACTTGAAATTTTTTAGCCTCTGACCATTTCCAGATCTCTTTTAAAACCCCAATTACTCCACTTTTAATATATTTTAATACATTTTATCACATTTTTCATTTAACCTTTCATCTACCCTAACCCCAGCCTAACCCTATAAATATCATCCCTACTCTCTACCCTCTCACCCCAAAACTCTTAGTCAACTCTCTAAAATTCTCAAGAGAACTTGTGTATTTTGAAAACGAGCACGAACCGAAATTACGGTGAAATTTCCGACGATCGTTTTAGGAGCTCTCGGCGACGAAGCGACGCACCGGCGATCCCTCTCCTTCCATCTCACTCTCATTATTTTCCAAAACCCGTAAGTCCCCATTTCTACCTCTCTTTTCTTTTCTAAAAAATACGGATTTACAAAACCCGACGGAATCGGAACAAATCCGATTTCTGATTTGGTTTCTTATAAAACTTAATACAATTATGCTTAAACTCTCTCATGTTGACTATTAAATAATAATCAACCAAATTGATTGAGTTTCATTTCATAAAATGATGGCTATTTCAATTTATCGTATTTTTCACTTAAATACCACATTGTTTCAATTCTATATTTAACCCCATTAAACTTGCTATACCTTTAAGTAGATCACGAGGTAACGACCTATCTCCTCATACACTTATATGCAACATAACACGATACTCTCGAGAATTTAGAATACGGGAAAACAAACATTTTCATTTAAATACCATTTACTTAATAAAACCATTTCTAAAAGATTTAGTACTGATACATCTTTACAAATAAATACAACTTATTATGAAAATAGGATAAGATTGTGGGCATTCAGTCGTTTATCTAAACCTGACTTTGTGGTGTCTAGGCTAGACAAGTGAGAAAGGTAACTTTAAAAGGCTTGTCTCACGGTGATTCGTGAGCGGATCTCTCCTTTCTTCACTTGTACTTAGCTAGCCACAATTGGCGGTGAAGAGGCGATTTGAGCTATCTCACAACTTGTCGCTTTGGACCAGTTAGGAGAAGTCTAGTTGACTTAGGAGACCCTAGAACATAGAATACGGGAAAACGACACCTTTTCAAATAAATACCATAATTAATAAAACCGTTTTCCTTAATGATTAGTATTTATACAAATCTTTGCAAAGTACTGCTACAACCCAATTGGGGAACCCGTTCGGGATGGTGCGGATTATCGCACATTTTCGGGCTTATTAGTGCGAGATTCAGACCTCCGCAAGGAGCATTCGGTCTCGAAAGATTTGAAATACGACATCTTAAGAAAACGAGATTTCTAGAATATTATAGATATATACAAAAAATTATTTTCATATAAATATATGTAAATGTAACATAAACATATCTATTTTTGAAGTATTATAAATATTCCACCTTTTCTACAATATCAAAAGAATCAATTTTACACTAAAATACCATGAATTCCATACAAATCAATATTACAAATAAATACCTTTATTTCTGAAATTAGGATATTTTCACTAGAAATATCACAATATATAATCCACATTCATTACAACTCTAAAGACGAATAATAAATGCTTGGGGTGTATTTTGAAAAGTACATAAAAATATTTTTACATAAAACCCACTCAAGTTCTATAATTTACCATAAGGACCCTAGTAAATATAGGTTTAAGCGGGACCAATCTCTTAGGCCTTAGGGAGCCGGAGAAGTGGGTGCTTGCCTACTTAAGGTAGACAACTTAATAATGGTGTTATCAATACGCTAATCGTTTTTGAAAAAGACACAAATCCTGCTGCCCATGTGCAACGGTTATCGATAATATCAAAACAATCAGGACTTCAATTCACTTTTCTAATTGTCTGACTCAAGTTTAAGTCTCATTATAATATGACTTGAAAATGATAATCTGACTTGAAAATGATTCAAGTACAATCTACAATCTACAATATTACAATTCAACACGAATCCATGAATCCATTATTCCATATATTCAATCTATCAGTCTATACAACTTGACTGAACCAAACCATGGATATACATTCCATTTACATACTTCTCTAGTTATTCCATTTACATGATTCTACAGTTACATCCGTTTACTGATATCATAGTTTCGGTCAGCCATCCAATTATACAATCAATACAATTTACAATACAATACAAACAAGACACTACGGGGTTAAGGGGTAGATTGGTACGGAAGGTGTTAAAAGTGGCACGAGACTGTAAGACTTAATACACCTAACATGAATCTAGTTGCTGTTGTGCCGTGGTATAAACAGTTCCTTGTACTATACTTGCCTCTAGTCTCTGGCATATAGAGACTCCTCTCGTATACACTGGCATTCTTCGGTACCAAGCTACAAACAACAGCGTTAATATAACATTACTACAAGATAATACAACTTTAAAAGATACCATCTTATTCTGTCTATTCTACTTTCCCCTTATTTTTGGGACTTACCGAGCGACCTGTTCGCTGACGACATTCTCTTTTTTTCTTTTTTGAATGTCGTCAGGTAATTTAGACACGTCAGAGATCGAGCCTACTGTCGAAGACTTGGATCAGTTTGCTAAAGACCCAGTGCTTTAGTTTCATTGTACACATTTCCTTTCAGTACTTTACATTCCTGTTATGCCATTGTTTAGGCATCGCTTTTATTTCAGTTGTATTTACTTTTTATGTATTGTACAAAAGAATGTTAATAAATAAAGTTGCTGTTTTATTATATCTTGTCTCTTATGTATTTACTTTTATATTGCTTAGATATGCTTAGCGTATTTACTTCAGAGTAAATACGTAGCGGACCAGTCCCGTCCTCTTCGCCTATACCGGGAAGTGGGGCGTGACAACACCGAACGCACATTTGGCTAGATTCAGCTTCATCTTGTACTTTCGCAGGACGTCGAATGTCTTGCCGAGGTTTGCAGTGAGCCTGGATGATAGGGTGGACTGCACGAGCATGTCGTCGACGTAGACTTCCATATTTCTCCCAATTTGTGGCTTGGAAAACTTGTTGACCAGCTGCTGGTATGTGGCCCGGCGTTTTTGAGGCTGAAGGGCGTACCTTGTAGCAGAAGACTCCCTGATCAGTGGTGAAGGCAGTTAGCTTTTCGTCGGCCGGATTCATCCGGATCTGATTATAACCGGAGAAGGCGTCCATGATGCTTAGTAGCTCGTGACCGGCCGAGCTGTCCACTAACTGATCTATCCGAAAGAGTGTGTAGTTATGTTTGGGGCAGGCCTTGTTTAGATTGGTGAAATCAACGCACATTCGCCATTTCCTGTTTGCCTTCTTAACCATGATCACGTTCGCCAGCCAATCCGAGTAGTCCAGGTTCCTGATGAAGTCGGCCGCGAACAGTCGATCGCTTTTTGCTTCATTGGCGCGAAGCTTCTTTTCTTTTGTCGGACTGGCCGGGCTTTCGAGTTGACCCCGAGCTTGTGGGAGATCATCTTGGGGTCGATCCCGGACATGTCCACTAGGGTCCAAGCGAACACATCGGAGTTGCTCCGGAGGAACTGGATCAGGTCGTCCAGAGCGCCTTCTGTTAATGTAGGGTGTTTTTTGTCACCCCATTGAGATGAGAATGCGCGCGTTTGTCAGTCGCATTAAAGATTCCCCCTGCCTAAGGTAGGCTGGGGTTTATTGATTGGGGGATCCGAATCTCCGGCAGCCGCGGACTAAGCTGCCGTTAATTACTCCTCGCCTTTGGAGCGAGAGAACCTCCGATTGACGGGTTAAACTGGTCATGCGAACTCAATGTGCAGTGTTGTGTTTTGAAGGGGTTTTGGATATATCGGGGGCCCCGTAGAGTTTTTTACGGGGGTCCCGCTACCCGGAGAGCGGGCTGAGGGTTAAGGGGGCTAGCAGCCCCCTTGAGGGGTGCGGGGCAGCGCCCCGTCAGAAATTTTTTCTAACAGGGACAGTGTCGCGGAGTATGTGTGTGTGTGTCTCTCTCTCTCTCTATATATATATATAAGAGAAAAGGGCATCCAAAGGATGCGTGGAAGAAAGCGCTCGGGCGCTAGCGCCTCACGTGCCAGGCACGTGGGCGGTCGGGCGCTATTGCTTTGGGTGCTAGCGCCTCACGTGCCAGGCACGTGGGCGCTAGCATTTTGGGCACAAGCGCTCTGGCGCAAGGGCGCCAGCGCCTCACGCGCTAGGTACGTGGGCGCTTGGGCGCTAGCGCTTTGGGCGCTAGCGCTTTGGGCGCTCGGGAGGCAAAAGGGACTTGGTCCCTGCAATGGGAGTTGTACTCGCAGAAAGGAACACTTATTATTTTGTGTGTGTGTGTGTGTGTGTGTGTGAGGAGTTAAACTCTTAGGATATTTTGAAGCTGATGAAGGGGGGCTTCTCCCTTTGAGCCCTGAATCTTCCCCAAAGTGGGGTTTCGGGAGATGGGTCTCCTTCTTCTTCCTGTCGTTTGGCCGGATCTTGGAGAAAGGGGGTGAGATTTAAAAATTTTTCCTTTTTTGAGATCTAATGGAAGATCCAAGCTCCCCTTTGTGGGTTTTGTGGTGAAAAACTATTTAGTTTTTGAAAAGGAAGAGTAAAACTCTTGATTTAATTCAAAAGAAAGAAGAAGCTTTTAGAATCTTGAGAAAGGAGAAAGAGGCACAGGCCCTAATTTTTGAGAATGAAAAAAATGTCCCCTTTATTCATCATCATATTGCCTTTTATAGGCTTACATATTTACATATAGCCTCTTGGGCTTTACAAAATGGCATTTTACCCATCCCATGGCTCATATGCCATTTCTTTTTGCACATAAGCCATTGGCTTTACAAAAATTTGGCTTTATGCCCATTTTGCTTACATTCATGCATAAAAAATTACATAAAAATTATTTATTACATGATTTTATTTTGGTATGGGGGAGGCTGGCCGTGCGGGCATGGGCCCGCTTGACCTGGGCTTGGGCCCACCTGGTTTGGGGTTGACCTTGACTTTGACTTGGTCAACCGGGGTGCAAATTTTGACCCCAACAAAGTGCCCCCCATCATTATATGCACACCACACATTTGAGTTGTGTGCATGAAATTGATGGATCTTGAAGCTGGACTTCGAGGTGGAACATCATTCCGGGGGCGGAGCATCCCTCGAGGAGCATGATTCCCGGGGTTCGGAGCATTATTCCGATTTGCGGAGCATAATTCCAGAGTCCGAGTATCATTCCGAAGAGTTGGAGCATAATTCCGAGGGTTGGAGATAATTCCGGAGATCAGAGCATCATTTCGAAGAGCGGAGCATGATTTCAGGGATCGGAGCATCATTCCGAAAAGTCGAAGCATAATTCCGCGGATAGGAGCATAATTCCGAAGAGTCGGAGCATAATTCCGAGGGTTGGAGCATCATTCCGAAGATTTAGAGCATCATTTCAGGGATCGGAGCATCATTCCGAAGAGCGGAGCATGAATCCAGGGATCGGAGCATCATTCCGAAGAGTCGGAGCATAATTCCGCGGATCGGAGCATCATTCCAAAGAGTCGGAGCATAATTCTGAGGGTTGGAGCATAATTCCGAGGATCGGAGCATCATTTCGAAGAGTCGGAGCATAATTCCGAGGATCGGAGCATAATTTCAGGGATCAGAGCATAATTCCGATGAGCGGCAGACATTCTGACCGAAGCATAATTTCGATGCAGAGGTTGATTCCCAGGGGAAGCATAATTCTGACAGGGAAGGCAGATACTCCGAGGTAAAGCATGATTTTGACACGGGGTGCACATTCTGAGATGAAGCATGATTCCGACGCAGAGCTTGCTGGCTGACTTGATTCCGAGGCAAAGCATAATTTCGACAGGGAAGGCAGATACGCCGAGGCGAAGCTTGATTTCGACGCGGGGGTACACTCTGAGACGAAACATGATTCCGACGCAGAGCTTGTTAGTCGACTTGATTCCGAGGCGAAGCATAATTTCGACAGGGAAGGCAGATACGCCGAGGCGAAGCTTGATTTCGACGCGGGGTACACTTTGAGGCGAAGTATGATTCCGACGCAGAGCTTATTAGTCGACTTAATTCCGAGGTGAAGCATACTTTCGACAAGGAAGGCAGATACGCCGAGGCGAAGCTTGATTTCGACGCGGGGGTACACTCTGAGACGAAGCATGATTCCGACGCAGAGCTTGTTGGGTGACTTGATTCCGAAACGGAGCATAATTCCGACTGGAGGCCACTGGTCGACTTGATTCCGAGTCGAAGCATAATTCCGACAGGGAGGTCGTTAGTTGACTTGATTCCAGGACGGAGCATAATTCCGACGAGGAGGTCGCTTGTTGACTTGATTCCAGGACGGAGCATAATTCCGACGGGGAGGTCAATATCCCGAGACGAAGCATGATTTCGACACGGGGTAAATTCCGGGACGAAGTATGATTCCGCCGCAGAGATTGTTGGTTTGATTTGATTTGGGTTGACATCAGCATCGCTACTCTGGAATATGGTACCAGGAGCGAATCATCATTTGCCATGAGCGGATTTGAGGATTTTGGTTTTTGTTTGGCATCAGTATCGCTACACTGGAATATGGTACCAGGAGCGAATCATCATTTGCCATGAGAGGATTTGGGAATTGGTGGCTTAGGAGACAGGTTTAGATCTCTATCACCTAAGGCTTTTCAATTTTATGGGTCGTAAGGGTCCCATAAAAGCATTTTCTCCCTATGAGTCGAAAGGATCTCGTAGGTGTATTTTCTCCTTACGAGTCGTGGGGACTCCTAAGTGTGTTGCTCTTTTGTGAGTCGTAAGGATCTCACGCGGGAATTTTCTCCTCACAAAGTCGAGAGGACTTTGCGAGTGCATTTCATCTCTTTTTTACGAGTTTGCGCCCTTTCGGGTTTTCACAAACTTGCCGTCAGTCCTGTTATTTTTACTCATGGAGCCCTTTCGGGTTTTCATCCATACCCATTTTGCTTGTGAACATACCATTTTTTATTTTAATTTTATTTTATTTTATTTTTTGGTAGGATTTTGAATGTGGTCTCACCGGTGGGACTTGGGAGAGATTGGGATCGTTTTACGCCCGTGGATTGTATACGGTTTTGCAGGATGTATGATCCAGACCGTAGGGCCGGATTAATTTTGGGACTTTGTTGGCGTCTGCATTGCTGCACTGGAATATGGTACCAGGAGCGACTCATCATTCGCCGTTGGGGTACGGGATTTGGAATTTGGTTGGCGTCTGCATCGCTGCACCGGAATATGGTACCAAGAGCGACTCATCATTCGCCACTTGGGGATTTGGATTTTGGCCGGCGTCTGCATCGCTGCACTGGAATATGGTACCAGGAGCGACTCATCATTCGCCTTTTTTTTTACTTTTGCATGTTTTTTGTTTTACCGCGATTGCTCTATCATTTCAGCTTTTCTTACCGCGAAGGTTGCGATTGTCCTATCATTTCGGCTATTTATTAGCGGTTGCCCCATCATTTCGGCTTTATTTATCATGTTTATTTTTACTTGCTAATTTTTATTGCGAGTTGCCCCATCATTTCGGCTTTTCTTTTTTTTTTTTCTTTTCTTTTTATTTACACATTTTTTATTTACACACACATTTTTTTTACATTCCCAGTTTAACGACTTAGAGGTCGACTGTTCCCAGTTTAATGACGTGGTGGTCGATTGTTTTCAGAGAAAGGTAGATGCTTGAGAGAATCAGTTTCACGAATAACTTCGGTCTCCGTTTGTATGAATTGGCGGTCGCAGATGGACTGTTTGTTAACACGTCTTTAGACAGTTCTATCTCTCCTGCCTTGTATTGCTTTTCGACCCAATCTTTGAAGACGAAGTAGTCCTCAATGGCATGACCTATCACTCTGTGATAGGGGCAGTATTTGGGGTTGTCGTTCATATTCGCTTCCTGCGGTCTTTTTGACTCTGGCAGTTGTAAACCGTTCCTCAGGACGTCTTTGAATATTTTACGGATTTTGTCCCTTCTGAAGGAATTGACCTTATCTAGCTTCTCTTTCAGTGGAGATTCTCCTCCCTCTCCGAACACTGGCTTCCGAGGCTGGTTGGCATTAGGCCCGCTCATCCCTTGCTTATTTCGGTTAGCCGAAGTGTTAAAAGATTCAGAATCGTCGGAATTTCCGCCTTTGCGATTATCGTCCTTTCGGTTTCTCCAGGACCTATTTTTATTTTTGGAATCCGAGGAGGACTCCTGCTTTGAGCGCTCCAACATCTGAACTTTTCTGGTCAGCTATTGGAATGTTTTGAGACCCGTGGTGCATAGAAATGGGGCCATCCAATTGTTGAGATTTCCGACGAGGAGACTGACAGATTGGTCCAGATCTATCGACGGTTCACATTTGACGGAGAGATTGCGCCATCGGGTTATAAAATCCGTGCTGCTTTAGTTGTTCTTTGGCTTGGTCCTTACGAGGTCGGCGATAGTGATCTTATCGCTGACGCTCATGAACCTCTGCCGAAACAGAGACTCCATTTGGATGAAAGTTGTGACGGAGCCATCCGGTATGCTAGCGTACCATTCGAAAGCAATATCGGCCAAGCTATTAACGAACTGGCGGAGGAGAAGCGCATCCTTGCCCCCAGTATTCCCGCATGAGGCTTTAAAGTGGGCGATGTGCTGATTCACATTTCCCGTCCCATCGAATCAGCCGCTAGGAAATTCTACCAGATCATACTATATGGTCTCTCGCTACTGCTAACATCTTTTTGCGCTTCAGCTTCGACCACCAATGTTTTGACTTTGTTGGCAACCAAATCCATGATTTGATTCTTGAGTTAGCGGGCTACTGTCATCGGTAGCTAAGACATTTCCCGAGATAGGATGCGACTGATTTTCATGCGGTCCGCCCACCTTTGGATTTGAGGGAATAGGCGTCGGCTGTCTCAGGACACCGTTTCTCGGTTCATGGGCAGAACCTTGTGCTTGATTGGGCGGCTGGGAGGCAAGTTGGGCCGTGAGCTGTAAGACGACGTTTGTCAAGTTGTCAATTTTTGAGTAGAGCTTGGCCATCACCTTGTCCTTGTTTCTGAGCTGCTTTTGGAGCTCCTGGAGAAGTTGCTGCTCTGCGGACTTAGGATGGAAAGTTGGCTCATCTTCGCTCTCCGAGCCCAACTCCTCATGAACTGAGGGCTCTCTCTGCTTATCAGCCTCACTGGGAGGGTCTTCATTACCTTCCAGAGGAGGCTGGTCTTGGAATGTGGCAGCCATATTCACACCAGATTGGATTTGGGATGTGGTGGCCCGTCCTTGCTCTTGCTGCGCGTACCCACCATGTAGACAGTGTGGACAACATATCCAATCGTCTCTTTATCTTTGGTGGGGAGCTTAGAGAAGATACCCGATCGAGCAGTTATCGAGGGCACTGCTGGAGCTTGCTCGAGATGCCTCGTTGCTTTGTTCGTGTTGATGGCCTTGCCCCCAGCTGGGGCCAAGGAAAGTCGTTCAAACACTGACTTGCGTTTGAGTTGGGGCGCTTTCGAGACCACCACATTTGGCCTCTTGCCTTTCGAGACCGGTTTGTCTGATGACACAGGGGCTTGAGGAGCTGGGATGGCGTTAGCTGACACGAATAGAATAGAGCCAAATGGAAGCGGCGGATCTTCCCATTGTCGCCCGAGACTTGCCGGAAGGACTGTCCTGGCGTCCATCTTCATTGTGTAGAAGATGGGAGCTGAGTTCATCTTTGGAGACATTGTTGAAAGGTGATTGCTTGAAAACCTGCATAAAAGAGCATTATTTTAGTATAAATATAGATATGTATATTGATTGAGTTCGCATGAACGTTTAACCCAAAATATGGGAGGAGAGATAGGTCCCACCGGACGTGCCAGAATCTGTAGGGTGTTTTTCGTCACCCCATTGAGATGGGAATACGCGCGCGCTTGTCAGGCGCATTACAGATTCCCCCTTCCTACGGTAGGCTGGGGTTTATTGATTGTGGGGATCCGAATCTCCGGCAGCCGCGGACTAAACTGCCGTTAAATACCCCTCGTCTTTGGAGCGAGGGAACCTCCGATTGACGGGTTAAACTGGTCATGCGAACTCAACGTGCAGTGTTGTGTTTTGAAGGGGTTTTGGATATATCGGGGGACCCGTAGAGTTTTTTACGGGGGTCCTGCTACCCGGATGACGGGCTGGGGGTCAAGGGGACTAGCAGCCCTCTTGCGGGATGCGGGGCAGCATCCCATTAGAAAATTTTTTCTAACAGGGACAGTGTCGCGGAGTATGTGTGTGTGTATGTGTATGTATGTATGTATGTGTGTGTATGTATATGTGTGTCTATATATATATATATATATATATATATATATATATATATATATATAAGGGAAAAGGGTATCCAAAGGATGCGTGGAAGAAAGCGCTCGGGCGCTAGCGCTGTGGGCGCTAGCGCCTCACGTGCCAGGCACGTGGGCGCTAACGCTTTGGGCGCTCGCGCTTTGAGCGCCAGGGCGCTAGCGCCTCACATGGGCGCTAGCGCCTCACGTGCCAGGCACGTGGGTTGTTCACCGCCGGACACAGAGACGCGACCTCGCAGGTTCGTCTTGCTTGAAATTCGGGGCAGATACTAATTGGTGTTATCCGTCCACCTCATCGAAGATGCCAAGTTGATTTATGGCACCGTGTATCGAAGGTTTAAACGGATGCGGCCGATGTAGCAAATTTCGTCAGATTCCCCCTCGCTTGAGGGGTTTTTTAATTGTGGGAACGCTCTTCCCTACAGGCGTAAGGCCCTACAGTTAATTACGCTACCGCGTCGCGGTAACAACTTTCTCCTTCTCCAGATGGTCACTTCGTGTCGTGGGTGTTTGTTTTGTTTGTGGTTGCCCGTGGATTGTATACGGAGACTAAGTTATGTTGTCGCCCGTAGGATGTGGACTAGTCCAAATCCGTATCTTTCTTAGATTTGGGTTTGGGGGGTTGTGTTTAAGGATACGTTAGTCTTATTTGAGGCTAAGATCAACTTAAACGTTTGTTAAGGACACTTTAGTCTTATTTTAAACTAAGATCAATTTAACGGGATCGTTTAGATCCGACAAGAGAGCAATTGGGCTCTGTTGTTTAGTTTAGTGACATTACGGTCGATAATTAGTTTAAGGACATTACGGTCCATTGTTAGTTTTAAGATATCGCGGTCGAGGTTAAGGACATCATAGTCCGTGAGTTTAAGGACCTCACAGTCCGATGTTAGTTTTAAGACGTCACGGTCGAGGTTAAGGACGTCATAGTCCGTGAGTTTGAGAACCCCACAGTTCGGTATTAGTTTTAAGACATTACGGTCGAGGTTAAGGACGTCATAGTCCATGAGTTTAAGGACCCCACAGTCCGTAGCAATGTGTGGTCGTCGGGACCCGTCACCTCTCTAACGACGTTGAAGGATTACAACGACGAATGTCAAAGGAGTAAAGAGATGTACCCT
Organism: Agapanthus africanus; assembly: GCA_030015575.1. Lineage (NCBI taxonomy): Eukaryota > Viridiplantae > Streptophyta > Magnoliopsida > Asparagales > Amaryllidaceae > Agapanthus > Agapanthus africanus. Next base: position 104,501,391 of record CM057338.1, on the reverse strand, counting down.
CGAACCGTGTGTAAATTGATTGGAAGAGCAGTTGGGCTCAGTTCAATTTAAATTGAGGACTTATGGCCAGAATTGGGCTAAGTCCAGTTAAAAATGTTTAACATTGTATTTTATGTTATGCCTGTTAGGATTTTACTTGGGCTCTGCCCTTTTAATAATGCAAAGCATTTATCAGGAGCAAAATAGTGGTCTGATAGTGCGCCACATGTCTTGTCAGGCGCTTTGCGCCAATTAAAGAGCGCATTGCGCTAGCGCATGCGAAGGTGACACGTGTCACGCTCAGCGCTAAGCGCAAGTCTGTTCGCGCACTGCGCTTTATAAGTGCGCTGTGCCAGTGAGTGACACGTGGCGCGCTCTGGCACTGTGTGCCAGTCCAAGAGCGCAGTGCGCTATATTTAGAAGCTCAAAGCGCAAACTGTTCTGTGATTGACACGTGGCGCGTTTTGGCGCTGTGCGCCTGTCTAAGGAGCGCAAAGGCGCAATTCATAAGCGCACTGTCCAATCGCGCAGAGCGCGTTTTGATCAATTTAAGATAAAAAAACAAGTTTTTTTTTGTTCTTCAAAAGATGCCTTGCCTCAAGATCCAAGAACCAAAGTTCTTGTTCTTATCAAAAGGCTGTGCCTTTATAAATCAAAAGATCTATTAATGAAGTAAAGTACATCTTTAAATCTTTTATAATTAGATCTTTTTCTTTTTTATTGAAGTCCTTGATCTTGTTCTTAGATCTCTGATCTTTTTAGAAGAGAGTTCTTCGTTTTAATGAGATGATTTCATCTCTGTTCTTTAAGAATATAATTCTTTACCTTTAAAGATGAAGAAAATGATCTTCTTTTTTCAAAGGCTTGCCTTTCTTTCTCTTTGAGTTTTTTCTCAAAGTTTGCAGAGGGTTCTCTCTATATGAGACTTAAAGTCTTGGGGCCTTTATATAGGGCCAATTGATTTGTTAAATTAGTTGAAGAGATCTTTCTCTGATTGATTTGGGAATATTTCCCACCGTTGCATCTTTGATTCTATGGTTTCTGTTTTATAGAAGATAATCTTCTTATTTTAATAAGATTGGAAATATCTTTCTAGAATAGAATTTTAATTCTGATTAATAATTTATTATTATTAGGTCTTTTGATCTAACGGTGGGGAACTCTTTAAATTCCAACGCTGACGCAATTGGCGCTAGCGCACCTACTTTTGACACGTGGCGCGCAGCGCAGAGCGCAGCGCAACTGCGCTAGTGCACCTGTGTTTGACACGTGGCACGCAGCGCAGAGCGCAGCGCAACTGCGCTAGCGCACCTGTGTTTGACACATGGCGCGCAGCGCAGAGCTCAAGGAATCTGAAGCGTTGCTTCAATTTTTGAATTTTGAAATTCAAACAGAGCTTTGCTCTGATTGGGGGAAACAAATGCCTCTCCACCGTTGCGCTCACGTGGCACACACGTGAGTGCAGCGGTGGCAACATCTGAGCCCTTGGATCAACTCAGAAGTTGAGGAGGCGCTTCAGCGCCGATAAATAGGGCCCTTGGTCTTCAGATGATTATCATCTCTCTTCAAGAATTTTATTTCTCAGAGCCTGGCACTTCTTGCCAAGAACTCTCAAGATTTAGAACTTTAGAAAATTTAGGTAAAAAAAATTAAATTAAATTAATTCTAACCCATTAATCAGAGCTTTGCTCTCAGAGATCTTTTGATCTAAAGAAAGAAAACCTTTAGGGTTTCATAAACAGAGCCTTGCTCTTATGAACCCATAGATCTAAATAGATCTTTCCTTAGGGTTTCTTAGCCCATGGATTAGAGCTCTGCTCTTTTGATAGTATAGATCTTTTGATCTTTTGATGAAGAACTCTTAAGAGTTTTTCATGGATCTTTAAGATTCTAGAATTTTAATTCTTAGGAATTAATTTTCATTAATCTTTGATGGATTTTTCCATCATCATTACAGAGCTAAGCTCTTTAAGGAATTTTATTCCCTCATGACCAGAGTTTGACAAGTGTCACTCTGTTACAGAGCTTTGATCTGAAAGGGAGATTTTCTCCTTGTCTCGAGGGATTTCTCATTTAATGAGAACATTCTTTGAGAATTTCCTCATTAATTGACAGTCTCATCCAATGATGAGACTGTCTTATTAATTGATGTATTGTCATCTGGATTTTGTGGGTCCCCCTTTGGTCCCCTCTCCACTGCATTGCAGTGTGGTGCAAATTTTTTAAAGTACCGAGCGTCGGGATTTTAAAATTAAATTATAATACTGATAATTGAATTTCGCTTTTTCTTGCAGGCGACATGTCTTCTGATCTCTCGTTCCCGTTTATCCGTTCAGAGAGAGGATTCCCTGAGGCACCGGTAGACCGGGAGGTTCTTGCTCTCATTAAGGACTACGACCCGGAGTACAAAATCCTTCACCTGTGGGGTAGTTGGTACGACCAAATAATTAAAGGTCGCCGAAGCTTCTTTTGCGCGACGCCGTCGGATCCGATCTCGTCGATCTCGTACGCAGATATACCCCCGGTGAACTATGCCGTAGAGGTCGTAAATTGGAATTTGGAGGGTCTTCTTCAACCTTCGATTGCTGTCATACCCATACAGCTGCCGGCAGCCGTGGATATTTTGGGACGGCGCATATGCCAAGGCGAGTCGTGCCCTTGGGGACAACCCTACAACATCGGGTTGACCCCTCGACACTCGGCCGGGTATTTACAGCGGGCCAGGCATATTTTGTCAGCGAAGAAGGCGCATTTGCTGAAGATCGGTCTATACCCTGCAGTTTACGCCTCGCTATTCGAGTATTCTGCTCCTCCGACGTGGTGGGTTAAGGCGTTCGTGGAGCAATGGAACATCCCTACCCATACCTTTCTTCTAATGGACAGGGAAGTTTCCATCCCTCTAGAAGAATTTGCTGAGATTTCCGGTCTGCCGGTGAGGGGGGAGCACTATGAGGAGCTACTTCCTCCGGACGAATACGTCTTTGCCACTAAGCCGTTGGTGATGGACTTAACGCCAGAGAATGCTATTCAGCACCAGTTTCCAAGTCTGATAAAGGTGCTGAATATGTATGAAAGTCTTTTCTTGGAATCGGGAGGCCGGGGAGTTAGTTTCGCAGACTTCATCGCCCGCTTTCTTAAACCAGAGATTCTATCGCAAAGGGGCGAAAAATTTGCCAAGCTTAACGACCCTTTCGGCCTTGGCTTAGATCGTCGACCAGCACTGGAAGCCGATCAAAAAGGTTTTTACCTCCCTGATGCTGCAATCATCCCTTTGTCGGAAATCGCTGCTCCGGGCATCGACGATGAGATTTTCTTTCTCGGGTTTCTGGGGCTATGGTTGTGCTGGTTCGCGCTCCCCATGCACCCTCGCTATATGAGGCCGTCCGTCTTCTACCCAGCACATCGAATGGCGGCTGGCATACAATTGGCCATCGGGATTGCCGGTTTGGCCCACCTGTACCATGGCCTTAGCGTGGCGGCGGACGCAACAGAACTAGGGGTGCAAGACGCCAATTTCCCGATGCACTACTTTACTTCGTGGATGGAAATGCACATGCTCGGGGTATTTGGTATTCATAAAAGACCCTCGTTTTACGAGAAGTACAGATTCCCGAGAGTTATGCGGCTGATCGGTGCTTCTATCGTGAATCCGCTTCCGCGGGAGGCTAGGGGGCTACTTCTCCGTCCACGCACGGTCGGAGCGGGTATGTCTTTTATGGACAAGGTCCTGACAATCGGCCTGGAAACCTCCAAGGCGGTGTTGGCGTTGCGCGACAATTTCAAGGACGGGGCCTCCGTGTTGAAAGCCCGGGAGATTCTACATCTATACTCCATCAGCCCGGCCTTCCTCGTATTTAGGCAAAATGAGGCAGCGCTTTTTATGAGATACAACCCCATCGCTTTGCTCAGCAGCTAAGTTATAACCAGGGGGTCCCACTGGAGGCGTTTTTGGAAGAGCCTGCGGCCAGTAGAGAGGGAATACGGAGCGCACTGCATCACTTTATGCGGTTAAACACGGGCTCCCACTTCTTCATTAGCGAGCCGAGTTGCACTCCACAGGCCCTAAATGTATACGGGGCCTGGTATCAGCACGCGATGGGCGCTGTCATCAAGGAAGAGAAGCGGCTGCTGCTTGATCGCAAGGGTACGCCCCCCGCCAGCGATCGCAACGTTCCCTTAATGCGAAGGACCCCTGTCCCTCCTCCACTAAAAGGAGATGCTGGAATTGAGCCCCCACGTGTGCTAAGCCCCACACATGGATTGCCCCTCGATCCCGTAGACATGCCATCCGTGCCCCGTGCTCCCGTGGAGACGGTAAATGTGGTTTCGCCCAAATCCGGCGTGGGCTCGGACATCGGGACCCACCGTCCCAAGGTGCCCACGAAGCGTAAGCTGATTTTGGGTGCGACCGGAGTTCGCGCGCAGAAGAGAAAGAAGAAGTCGATCCTCTCTGCTGACGTTGCATTTGGTCAGGAACCTCATGCTCTTTATAGCGAGGGCTTGAGTGAGTACGGGACCAATGACAACCTATTCATGCCGCCAGATGACACTGATCTGGCGGCTGCCATCGCAGCTTCTGAGCGATTGGCAAGGCGCGACGAGTGGTTGGCTAAACTCGCGCAATCAGGTAATCATTAGTTGTATATTTTTTGTCATTGCATCGTACCTCTATCATTGTTTTTGACTAACGCTTTTCCTTCTTTAACAGGCATTTCTACCGAAGAAGCCCTCGCTGCTTCTCTCAAGACTTTCGAGGAGGACGAACGACTTAGAGCATCCTTAGGCCTTGGTACATTTCGGTTCTCTATGTTTCTGCTTTCATTTCTTATGAGTAATCTGACCTTCTCTTTATCTTATCGTAGGGACCACAAGACCTACCTCGTAAGCCGATGCGGGAATTCTCCCCGGGTCAGCTACCGAAGTCCCGGCCTCTTCGGGATTGCCGCAAGAGATCCTACTTAAAAAACCGATGATGGAAGCCTTGACGGCTCTGGAGGCAACTGATTGAAAAGAATTTCGTTGATTGGATGTAAACGTATCAAATCAAATAGTCCCCGGTAACGGCGCCATTTGATTGTCAATAAACTTCCGATTGTGTGTATCAAATCAAATACTCAAATGATCCCTGATAACGATTTCATTTGATTGTAATGATTTCTTGTTTGTGTAAATCGAAATAAGCGAATAAGTTTCTATGTGTCGGTAATATTGAATAAAATTCACAATCAAAGAATTATATTTGACCGCAATCAATTACGGTGTCGATTGTAGATCGTAAGCGAGTGCGGATCGTCCACAGGGATTGTGCGATTCGTTTCTGTATTTAATTTGTTTGAATTGAAAAGTTAATCGAAAGGAAAAGAAAACATGATTCAAGAATTTACCGATTGATTCAGGTGTCACGATGTTTAATCAAGAATCAAGAAACTGATAAACAAATCAAGAATCGGTGTTTCGATGATATTTCCAACCAAAATGTCAAGAATCTAAATGAGGCTCGTAGGAATCGATCGGATCTATAGACGTGATGTAATCTCAAGGTTTCGTGTTCTTGTCCTTCGAAGGATTGATACTAGATCGATGATGATCGACGAGAGTTAGGGCTTTCTTGATGAAACTAAGGTTTCATCGTTTAACCCTTGTTCTTTCGTAGATATCATTCACATTCTAGCCTCTAGCAATTTCAAGAAACGATCGTAACTCCCCAATCTCGAGCGATATCAATCAAGAAAGCATCGCAACGAATTGGGTCGTCGATTCTTGAACTTGCTAGGGTTTACAAAACTCGTAGGATTCAAGAATCGATTTAAGATATACCACATCATCATTCTATTGATCGTCTCGACTCCTCGACGAGCGGAGTATTACTCAAACATCATCACACAGAAAGCATTCAAGAATTGAAAAGATATCATGATGCGAGAATTTAAAGAAAACAAGATAAAAGAATATCACCTTTTATTTATATCAACAATTTGATTACAGTCGCTCAAGAACTACAAGAGGAAGAACTAAATTGTCGAATTGGCGTCGCTCGGCTCCGTGAGTCGCGGATCGGCTTGGACCACTTGCTCTGTTGAAGATCGGATCGGCGCATAAAAGGTTGCAAGGTTTCTTGCTTGATGGGGTACTCGGAATCTTGGCTTTTGATTGGAATTAGGGTTAGGGTTTCACACAAGTCCTCTCACTAAACTTGTGGAAGAAGATGAAGAGAGTGAATGGATCTAGATTGATACTAAAATTGGCTAAAGATGATTAGATTTTTTTTCCAAGATGGTTTACAAGTGAGCCTAGGGTTTTATTTATAGATCTCCCAAACCCTAGGTCTAGGTTTGAAATTACAATTCCCTCCAAAAGTTTGTTGAGGCTTCTAGAAAGAGTTTGTTAGGCTTTAGCTTAGGGTTTAAGCTAGGGTTTAGGGAGAAATTTCTAGAATGATAGGCTAGTTTAGTGTTGATCCCAAAGCTTGCTGATCTGGCAGAAGTCTCTGGAATCTTCTGGAAAATGACATGTCTTGCTGAAGTGTGGGAGCTGAGATTGACATTGTGCACCAAAATTGAGGTGATGAAGGGGCAAGACCACCGCGGAACCGCGGCACAAGGCGGCTTAGGCCGCGGTTCCGCGGCCAAGTAGGATCTTTGGGGCTGCATCTTTCTGGTGCTGGCTTTTGATGTCCTTCTCTGTATTTTATGATATGTTGAATTGCTTAATGCCTTTTACATCAATACCAGATTCCAAATCATTGAGTTGGCGTCATGTTTGATTGGTACCATGTAAATTTTGGCCTTTCTTCTGGATTTTCCTGCACAGATCTCAAAACAAGTGTTGCGCAATATAGGGATGATGCGATGCCATGAAATGCGGTCAATTTCCTTTATAGTGTCGGTTTTATAGTCTTATACATGCAATCTGATATTTTGCGAGAGTTTTGCTAATATGTGAAATATGAATACCGTACACTTCTAAATGAGTGCAAATGATAGGGAAATTGCCGTGTTAAAAATACAATATTTTCGACTAATCAAATTCCCCCAAACTTAATTTCGATCGTCTCGAGTGAAGTGTTTTATTAAAAAGAGAAGGAGAAAATAAAGAAAGAGAAAAACTAAGTAGCACACTTTCGTAGGCAACACGATTGCACTGAGCACGTGCAACAAGCCTTTAAACCTCTAGGTGTCCCTAGTAGGAGGAGTGTTGTCTCCTGAGGGTTTTCAGCGGATTGCACCCACAAAATCCAATAATAAAAGAAAGATCATGAATATTACATTTAAAGAAAAGAATTGTAAAAGAAAAGCTTTGAAAATTAGGGTTTCCAACTAAGCTAGCTTTTCGGTTGTCATGAGCCCTATCTTAATGGTCATGAAAAGATGTCAGAAATCACGTCCTCCCTCAATAAAATATCGTCTTATTCTTCATTCCTATCTTTCTTCCAAACATCGATCATATAACCCTGCGTGTGTGTAAAGGACATCCCTACACCCGGAGAATTCAATTCAAGCTATCATACTCTTGCCCATCAGCCTCAGTACTTTTTAATTTATGAATATTTAGACGAATTTGCTCACACACTTTCATGCGACCGTTAATACTTCTTGAGGTACTAACCGACCGATTACTCATGTGCTTGCTTACTTGGTGTATTTTTCTCGTCTTGCACCACCTCAGGCATAGCAGTGACTCCCAGACCAGTTGACCTTAGGGCACTAGGTGAAGAGGCACCCTCGCTATATATATTTTTTATTGCCCTTGGTGATAACAAAACCCGTGTCCATTTTTCTCACCACTTTATTTTTCTTATTCGTTTTTTTTATTTCCTTCATACATCGGCTTTAAGACAAGAGCATTTCAAGGTATCCTCTACTATCCCAGGCTTCAAGACGTATGCAAGTGCGAATAGCAGGGTATTAACGTTCAAAATATTTGGCTTTCAGAATAGAAACTATTTTTCAGACTTATTTTTATCCTCAGATTAGTGACGTCTTTCATCTTACTAACCCTTGGGACAACGGCTCATAACTACTTATTACTAGTTCGTATAAAAAAACTTCTAATTTTCTTAGTTTTCTTAAATTTTTCTAATCTCATGGATGTAAACTATCTAAACTTTCATTATCTTATTTATATACAAAAAAGTGTAGATATTAAAATTATTTTTATACTTGAAAATTTTTAAATTTTTATTGGTTTTGAAAATTTTTCAATTTTTATAGATTTTTAAAGAAATGTTTTGTGCTTATGCAAATGATATGTAAATGATGCAAAAATAAGCACAAACCTCCCCCAAACTTGTTTTCAACAGTGTCCTCACTGTTGCCAAATGCTATACCTACAAAAACTGTAAGCCTGGGGGGAATTATTAATGGGGGCAAAATATATAAGTGAAGAACTTCCCCCAAACTTGCTCTTTTTACCCACCTTCATTCAAAAGATGATGCAGTGATATACAGGACATGAAGGTGAGACGGAGGAATTTTAATCAAAATAAACTGGCTCTTGTAAGAATAAGAGCTCCTCCGTGGGGTCAGTGGAAAAATACGGCTTAAGTCTATGTCCATTCACTTTGAAAAATGTGCCGTTTTTAACATTTTCAACTTCTACTGCCCCGTGCGGGTATACAGACCGCACAACAAAAGGTCCCTTCCATCGAGATCGGAGCTTACCCGCGTGAAGGTGTAATCGTGAATCATAAAGAAGGACTTGTTGACCAGGTGAAAATGTTTTCTTTAAAATGTTTTTATCGTGAAAAACCTTAGTCCTATTCTTTGTGATTACAACGTTATCATAAGCTTCATCGCGGAGTTCGCTTAGCTCATTTATTTACAGCTTCCGAAAGGTGCAAGCAAGGTTCAGATCAAAATTTATTTCTTTTATAGCCCACAATGCTTTATGTTCTATCTCGACGGGTAAATAACATGCTTTTCCAAACACTATCCTATATGGAGACATCCCTAGGTCGGTCTTATATGCAGTCCTGAATGCCCAAAGAGCATCCGTCAGTTTGGTCGACCAGTCTTTTCTATTTTTAGCCACAGTTTTCTCCAGGATAAGTTTGATTTGTCTGTTTGAGATTTCAGCCTGCCCGCTTGTTTGGGGATGATAGGGTGTAGAAAGTCGGTGGTTGATTGAGTATTTTCGCATCAGAGTCTCGAAAGACCTGTTGCAGAAATGTGTCCCATTATTGCTAATAATAGCGCGTGGGTGTCCAAATCGCGAGAAGATATTCTCTTTTAAGAACTTAATGACAACTTTCTTGTCATTAGTGCGACATGAAATGGCTTCTACCCACTTTGAGACATAATCAACCGCCAGCAATATGTACAAATTCCCAAAGGAGTTGGGAAAGGGACCCATAAAATCAATGCCCCAAATATCGAATATTTCAACAACCAGAATGGGTTGCTGAGGCATTTCATTCCTCTGGGATATTCTACCCATATACTGACATTGTGTACAGGTTTTGCAATACTCAAATGCGTCCTTGAATAAGGTCGGCCAATAAAATCCACATTGCAAAACCTTTTCCGCTGTCTTTCTAGGACCAAAGTGACCCCCACAGGCCTGATCATGACAAAATGAAAGAACACTCTTGAACTCTTTATTCGGGACACACCGGCGAATGATCTGATCAGGACAATATTTAAACAGATAGGGCTCGTCTCAGTAAAAGTGTTTTACTTGGGAAAGAAAACGGTATTTGTCCTGTTTTGACCAATCGCTCGGTATAAGTCCCGTGGCATGATAGTTCACAATATCCCTGAACCATGGTTCATTGGATATGCTCAAGAGTTGTTCATCAGGGAACGAGTCATTAATCGGCAGGGTCACAGGGGAAGAAATGATGCGTGAAAGATGGTCAGCTACTACGTTTTCACATCCTTTCTTATCTTTGATAACAAGATCGAATTCTTGTAACAGAAGGATCCAACGTATTAGTCGACCTTTTGCATCTTTCTTCGCCAGAAGATGTTTTAAAGCGGAATGGTCAGTATACACAACTATAGGTGAGCTAATTAAGTAAGGCCTGAATTTTTCTAATGCAAATACAACCGCTAAAAGTTCTTTTTCGGTGGTTGTATAATTGATTTGTGCATCATTCAGGGTCTTACTTGCACAGTATATCACGTGTGGCATCTTTTCGATGTGCTGTCCTAAGACTGCACCTACTGCAAAATCAGATGCGTCACACATCAGCTCAAAGGGGTAGTCCCAGTTTGGTGATAATAAAACGGGGGCTGAAGTGAGTGAGTGTTTAAGTGAGTCGAAAGCTGTCTCGCAGTCCGAGTCAAAATGGAAGGTCGCATCCTTGGCCAGAAGAAGAGTTAAAGGTCTAGCAATTTTGCTAAAGTCCTTAATGAATCTCCTATAAAAACCCGCATGGCCAAGGAAAGATCGAATATCTTCGACGCTTTTGGGATGAGGGAGGTTTTGAATGACATCTATCTTAGCTCTGTCAACCTCAATACCTTTCTGTGAAATGACATGTCCAAGAACAATTCCTTCTTGGACCATAAAATGACATTTTTCCCAGTTCAAAGTCAAGTTCTTCTCTTTGCAACGAGTAAGAACAGCGTCCAGATTCGATAGGCAATCGGAAAAAGAGTCTCCAAAAATCGAGAAATCGTCCATAAAGATCTCCAGAAAATTCTCTACCATATCAGAGAATATCCCCATCATACACAGCTGAAAGGTAGCGGGAGCATTGCATAACCCAAAGGGCATGCGACTATAAGCAAATGTACCAAAAGGACAAGTAAAAGTGGTTTTATCTTGATCCTTTTTGGCGATGGGGACCTGATTATAGCCTGAGTATCCGTCCATAAAACAATAATACTCTCGTCCCGCTAAGCGTTCCAACATCTGATCAATGAATGGTAGAGGAAAGTGGTCTTTCCTCGTGGCAGCATTGAGTTTTCTATAATCAATACATACACGCCACCCAGTTTGGGCACGTGTCTGAATCAACCCATTCGCCTCATTGGTTATAACAGTGATGCCGGATTTCTTAGGAACGACATGTATAGGACTTACCCACTGGCTATCGGAGATGGGGTATATAATACCATTATTTAAGCATTTGACGATCTCTTTCATGACCGCTTCCTTCATGACGGGATTTAACTGTCTCTGTGGTTCTCGAGTCGGTCTGGCATCATCCATCACATGTATATGATGTTCAACTATCAAGGGACTAATCCCTTTGATGTCCGCCATACTCCAACCAAACGCCTCTTTGTTAGATCTCAATACCGATAAAAGTGCATTCTCTTGCTTTGATGCAAGAGAAGCGGATATGATAACCGGTAAAGACTCATTCTCACCTAGATATACATATTTAAGGTGAGACGGTAAAATTTTTAGATCTAACTCAAGTGGAGAAATGATAGAAGGAGGGATCATTGAGTAATTTTTGGATTTACAAAGAAGCTCAGAGCCTGTGAAAGATACAGACTCGGGTGGAGAAAAGTCAGAAGTGCAGGACTCAAGTGTAGAAAAAGTGTCCTCACTAAGATCATGTGTAAGATCAAGCAGAGATGTGGTAATGTCGTCGAGATCTAGAAAGCAAAGATCCTCAGCTCCACAACTATCGGGAGCGATCTCATGGACAGAGCACACATCTAAAATATGAGCAGAGGGTTCTGATGGCTGACTTCCAACTTTATAGATATTGAGTTCAATGGTCGTATTTTCAAATGATAAGTTCATTGAACCATTTCTACAGTTTATAACAGCGTTGGAAGTGGCAAGGAAAGGACGACCCAGAATCACCGGAATTTGGCTCCGGGGGTTTGCTACAGGCTGTGTATCAAATACAATGAAGTCTACAGGGAAAACAAATTCCCTGACCTTTATCAACACATCCTCTAATTCACCCCTTGGTTTGGTGAATGATCGATCTGCCATCTGGAGAGTGCAGTGAGCAGGTTTCAACTCTCCAATCCCTAATTGCTCATAGACAGAATATGGAAGGAGGTTAACACTTGCGCCAAGGTCTAAAAGAGCACGATTTATGTTTTTACCCCCAATCGAAATCGATATTGTAGGACATCCTGGGTCCTTTCGTTTCTTTGGTAGCTGGGGAATAAAAGCAGTACTAATATTATTAGTCATAAAGACCTTCTTCGGCACTTGAGTCTTCCTCTTCCTAGTGCACAAGTCCTTAAGAATTTTCGCATATGCGGGGACTTGTTGAATTGCATTTAGGAGAGGGATATTGATGTTAACCTGTTTGAACATTTCCATAATTTTCTCCATATGAGGACTCGTTCTATTACCCCTTAACCGATTCGGGTAAGGAGCTTTCGCAATAAGCGTAGGGTCCATCATAGGAGAAGGAAGAGGGGGTAGACGAGGTCCCAAAAGAGGTGTGGGGATCGTCTGTGGAGAACTATAAGGGTTGGGTTCAGATGTCGAGCCTAGTGGGAAATGGAGAATAGGCCCGCGAGAAAGTGGTGTGGTAGAAGAAGAAGGATCAGAAGGAGAAGTGTGTGTGTGTGGAAAGGTCTCAGCCGGGGTGTTGATATGATTTTCAGTATCATCAATATCTTCCCCGACATGATTGTTCAGCACTCTTCCCGATCTCAACGTTGTGATGGCATTTACATTGTAATGCCCAGGATTCTGTAGGGGTTGAGAGGGAAGTTTCCCTTTTTCTCTCGCACTCATTTCGGCTTTTAGGCGTGCGATTTCAGCTTCCATCGATCTGATACTCTCAGCTTGTGACGCTGAGTTTTTCTTTATCTCACTGACGGAAGATCTAACCTCAGTCGAAACCTCTATGAAATTTGATAAAAGTGATTTCATGGTTTGAGTGAATTGAGAGAATTCGTCAGAACAGGTCATAGGATTAGACTGTGCAGGAGTGTTGACCTGATTTTGGAAGTTTTGTGACTGATAGGGGTGCTGAGTGAGTTGAAGGGGTTGCTGTTGTGGTGGAGAAAGAGCCCTTTGAAAATTATTCGTGTTTGGAACCGTGTTTTGAGATTGGTTTTGGTTCCAAGCGAAATTCGGGTGATTCCTCCAACCCTGATTGTACGTGGAAGAATATGGATCGTTTCGAGGTCCTTGAAATGCGGCATTAGAATGCTCGTGACCTTGAAACGCAGAGTTTAATGGACATTCTTCCGTTAAATGAGACGGATCAGAACAGCACCCACAAACAGTTTTGGGGAGCGACACTGGATTTAGGGAGGCTGCTGCAAATTTGTGTTCCATAGTGTCGAGCTTCTTTTGCATTGCTGCCATCTCAGCTCGAACACCTATGGACACATCTATTTGGTATACGCCACCCCTATTCAATGGTTGGGTTCCACTCTCCCACTGTAGTGATTTTTCAGCGAACTCTTCTAAATACTTCCAAGCTTCCCCATCATCCTTGGTCATAAAAGTACCTTGACACATGTTTTCAAGGCTCTGTTTAGTGTTTGGGTTAATGCCCTCATAAATGATTCGGCAAAGTTCCCATCTCGGGATGCCGTGATGAGGACACTGAACCAATAGATCCTTGAAACATTCAAAGCATTTTGAAAATGGTTCAGTAGGGAGCTGGGCAAATTGATTCAGTTCGCTACGGATTCGAGCTGTCTTTTGTATTGGGTAAAATTTCTTAAGGAATGCAGCAACGAATTCTTCCCAATTCGTAATAGAGTGTACGGTAGTGTTATATAGCCACTTCTCGGCTATATCGCACACTGTAAATGAAAGCAGTCGTAGACGCATCGCATCCACTGAAAGTTGTGACGTACCCATCATTGCGCATACGTTTTCAAATTTGGTAATGAAAACGTACGCGTCCTCAGTCTCGAGTCCGTGGAATTTGGGTAAAGGATTGATGTATTGGGGCTTAATCTCAAAGTTATCCCCATTGGCTGGTGGTGTGGATAAGCAGGTCGAAAGAGGACCTCGAATAGGGTAGCGCCTCTCCTGGAGAGACATGCGGGGTGGATTCTGCGTACCAACGGACGGCGGCAGATTAGGGTTAAAGAAGTTTGATGGATTCAGATCCATCGGTGTGGGTGTGGTAGTGGGTAAAGAAAAAGTAAATGGAGAAATACCGACTTCGGAGTCGATAAAGGGTACGCGGACTAAACGGGCACTAGAATCCCGTGTCCAGCCTATCTTGTACTAAAAATGGTTAGTACAAGTGGCAGCGTTGACTTATAATTAGGGGTAAATGAATGCGGTGTTTGCTTTGAAAAAAGGATGGATTTTTGAAAAAAAATGATGCGACACAACAAATGCAGCACACAAACCCTAGAATCTAGTGGTCACCTAGGTCCGGCTCTAGACCGCTCCTAACTGCCAAAAGACAAGTCGCAGGATAGAATCCTCCACTGCCTCTTTGTCCCCCTGTGGCCGGATAAGTGCCAGGTAAGTGGGAAGGTACTCCACTACGTAAGTAGTGGGCCTAATTAAAAACCACTAGCCTTAAACACACTCGCCTTAGGCACCACAAGAAAACGCGGATAAGCAATGAATTACCCACGGCCTTCTCTTGTTCTAATTGAGCGCGACGGTCCTTAAAGTCATCTCTAGATATTTTTTAGTTAATGTGGGTCAATGCGGATGCAAGTTTTGTGGTTTTCGGGGCCTAGGAAGGGTAATGAAATCCCCACCTAATTTGGATTTGGCCGTGCCCTTTAATTTCCATATTTAGAATGCAAACAACCAAGAAACAAAATCACGCACAAATTTAATTTTGCAATTTGCGAGCTGCGATTATTTGCAAAGAATCCTGCAGAAAATTGTTAGTTGGAGCTAAAAAGAGGAGAGAGGAGAAGGTAAGAAATCACCTGAAGAAAAATTGTACAGAGAACTCTCCAAGGGGCCGCGGTTCCGCCGCGAATCCCTCCTTATGCCGCGCTTCCGCGGTTGAACAATGGGATCACTGCACAAAACTTCACCAAGGAGCTTCTGTAGACTCCCTCTGCTCTCTGGTATATCCCAAAAATTTTCTTCAATTGCCAAACAGCTCCAGATTTCCTTGCAATGAACCACAACAAATCGTTTAGGGTTTGCACGAATTTTGATCTCAAAATAACAATGGAATAAATCTTTCAATTCAAACTATAATATGAAACGAATTAGCGCGCGATCCCCGGCAACGGCGCCATTTGATTGAAAAGAATTTCGTTGATTGGATGTAAACGTATCAAATCAAATAGTCCCCGGTAACGGCGCCATTTGATTGTCAATAAACTTCCGATTGTGTGTATCAAATCAAATACTTAAATGATCCCTGATAACGATTTCATTTGATTGTAATGATTTCTTGTTTGTGTAAATCGAAATAAGCGAATAAGTTTCTATGTGTCGGTAATATTGAATAAAATTCACAATCAAAAAATTATATTTGACCGCAATCAATTACGGCGTCGATTGTAGATCGTAAGTGAGTGCGGATCGTCCACAGGGATTGTGCGATTCGTTTCTGTATTTAATTTGTTTGAATTGAAAAGTTAATCGAAAGGAAAAGAAAACATGATTCAAGAATTTATCGATTGATTCAGGTGTCACGATGTTTAATCAAGAATCAAGAAACTGATAAACAAATCAAGAATCGGTGTTTCGATGATATTTCCAACCGAAATGTCAAGAATCTAAATGAGGCTCGTAGGAATCGATCGGATCTATAGACGTGATGTAATCTCAAGGTTTCGTGTTCTTGTCCTTCGAAGGATTGATACTAGATCGATGATGATCGACGAGAGTTGGGGCTTTCTTGATGAAACTAGGGTTTCATCGTTTAACCCTTGTTCTTTCGTAGATATCATTCACATTCTAGCCTCTAGCAATTTCAAGAAACGATCGTAACTCCCCAATCTCGAGCGATATCAATCAAGAAAGCATCGCAACGAATTGGGTCGTCGATTCTTGAACTTGCTAGGGTTTACAAAACTCATAGGATTCAAGAATCGATTTAAGATATACTACATCATCATTCTATTGATCGTCTCGACTCCTCGACGAGCGGAGTATTACTCAAACATCATCACACAGAAAGCATTCAAGAATTGAAAAGATATCATGATGCGAGAATTTAAAGAAAACAAGATAAAAGAATATCACCTTTTATTTATATCAACAATTTGATTACAGTCGCTCAAGAACTACAAGAGGAAGAACTAAATTGTTGAATTGGTGTCGCTCGGCTCCGTGAGTCGCGGATCGGCTTAGACCACTTGCTCTGTTGAAGATCGGCTCGGTGCATAAAAGGTTGCAAGGTTTCTTGTTTGATGGGGTACTCGGAATCTTGGCTTTTGATTGGAATTAGGGTTAGGGTTTCACACAAGTCCTCTCACTAGACTTGTGGAAGAAGATGAAGAGAGTGAATGGATCTAGATTGATACTAAAATTGGCTAAAGATGATTAGATTTTATTTTCCAAGATGGTTTACAAGTAAGCCTAGGGTCTTATTTATAGATCTCCCAAACCCTAGGTCTAGATTTGAAATTACAATTCCCTCTAAAAGTTTGTTGAGGCTTCTAGAAAGAGTTTGTTAGGCTTTAGCTTAGGGTTTAAGCTAGGGTTTAGGGAGAAGTTTCTAGAATGATAGGCTAGTTTAGTGTTGATCCCAAAGCTTGCTGATCTGGCAGAAGTCTCTGGAATCTTCTGGAAAATGACATGTCTTGCTTAAGTGTGGGAGCTGAGATTGACATTGTGCACCAAAATTGAGGTGATGAAGGGGCAAGACCACCGCGGAACCGCGGCACAAGGCGGCTTAGGCCGCGGTTCCGCGGCCAAGTAGGATCTTTGGGGCTGCATCTTTCTGGTGCTGGCTTTTGATGTCCTTCTCTGTATTTTATGATATGTTGAATTGCTTAATGCCTTTTACATCAATACCAGATTCCAAATCATTGAGTTGGCGTCATGTTTGATTGGTACCATGTAAATTTTGGCATTTCTTCTGGATTTTCCTGCACAGATCTCAAAATAAGTGTTGCGCAATATAGGGATGATTCGATGCCATGAAATGCGGTCAATTTCCTTTATAGTGTCGGTTTTATAGTCTTATACATGCAATCTGATATTTTGCGACAGTTTTGCTAATATGTGAAATATGAATACCGTACACTTCTAAATGAGTGCAAATGATAGGGAAATTGCCGTGTTAAAAATACAATATTTTCGACTAATCAGCAAGCCTGAATGTGGACGACGATGCCTTGCTGAAAGAGGCTTCCAAAAGGTCCGTTGTGACGGCTCGGGAGGAAAGGAAGCACCTGAGGCGCGCAGCAAGGGAGCGTAGTGCCGCTTTGGCTGCGGGAACAGGTTCAAGCGCCGTTACTCCCGCTGCTACTCCTTCAGAGGAGCTCCCGGTCGCCCTGTCTACTGCTCATAGACGGGCGGCCCGTGCAGCTCGGGAAGCCAATGGTAAATCCACCTCAGGTAATGTGTTTTTGAGGCTTTGTTGTCAAAGTTTTAAACTATCAGTTCTTATATATCTTGTTCTGCAGGACCGAGTCTTACTGAAGGAGTGGCAGCGACCGTCGGGCCCAAGGGGTAGTGGAGGAGGTAGCCGCGGAACCCGAGACGACGGTAGGCGATGTAACCATAGTTGCCGGGCCCGAGATAGTGGCTGACGAGACAATCACGACTGCTATGCCCGAAATGGATACCTATGCCGAGCTTGAGGTGGAGGGGGGTGAGACGCCTGTTACGGCCGATCCTAAGGCAGCGATGGACGAGACAGCTGCGACTACTGAGCCCGAGGTGGTAGAGGATAAGACGGCTGCTATGGCCGAGCCCGAGGCAGCAGTGGACAAAACAGCTGCAACCATTGAGCCCGAGATGGTAGCGGATAAAACGGGCATGATCGCTGAGCACGAGATGGCTGCTCTTTCTCAAGAGTCGGGTACCGCTCCGATCATCGCTCTCCCTGCTTACGGTTCCTTGTCTCCCGGCGTCGCGAGCGTGACGACGGCTCCTGTAGAGTCGGGCGATGAGGCAACGGGGGGTGAGACCATCCCAATGGAGGAGGGAGACGCCACCGTTGCATTAAGTGACGCCCTCGTTAGGGCTCCGGCCGGCGACTCTTCAGGTAAATCTTGGGTCACCGCCCTTCTTTCTTTATTCTGCAATCTTTCCTAATAAAGTTTATCTTGCTTCTAATGCAGGTGCGGCTAGTGCTGAAATCGAGCTGCTCGAAACAGCGCCGTCAGTTACCGCCCTGACGGTGACCACCCCTCTTCCTTCTCTCGCACCGTCTCAGATGCTGGAAGGTATGGATTTGTGATCCACCGGTCTTATCTCTAGGCTGTATAATTTATGTACTGACGCTGCATTATTGTATCTTTGTAGGAGTCCTTCTTGACCACCTGTACCAGGTGCTGCACCCACACTTCTCCTTCTTGTCCGAGACGAGTCCGCCTGCTGGTGTCGGTGAGTGTTTTCTTTAAACGACGTTCTCTTCTTTAACGGGCAGTCGCATTATTGCTAACTCTTCTTTATATTGCGTGTAGCCTTACGAATTGAAGGAGGGGACGAGGCTGTCGTTGCGCCACCAGTACTCCCAGCTCTGCCCCTTGCTGCAGCCGGTATAATAGACTCTACTTTTTGCTTTTTTTTCTTTATTTCTTGAGCCGACATATGATTATGATCTATTTTGCAGCAATCACATCGACTCCAACCCCGTTCGAGTCTTGTATTATAATGCCGGCCGGGCCCTTTTTAAGGCGTCCATCATCCAAAGGTGCTGTGACCAGCCTACGCATGCTAAGCGAGTATATCGAGGAGTTCGACACATAGGCTCCCACATCTGCCGTGGATTTTGCCGCAGAAATTAACCCTATGCTGGCGACGCTCATGAACTTTCACGGTGAGGGCGTCGTTGAGTCTTAGGTTAATCGCTGCCAGAAGATCGAGGCTTGCTTGCATGAGCTTGAGCTTAAGCGTCCGACACCTGAGATTCTGGCCATGAGCACTCAACGGGCGGCATGGATCGAGCAGAGCGCTTCTTACTTCCGCCATCTCAAACAAGAAGTGGCTTTAAAGCAAAGGGAAAGCAAAGAAACTTCAAGCGAGTCTGCTCGACTGCGTGCTGAGGTCGACGCGAACGCTGCCCAGGTGAAAGTTATCTTCGAGGGCCTTCTGCAATGTATCTCTGATGGGTTAACATTGAAGCAGAAGCTTGATGTTGTTGAGCGTGATGCACAAGATCGTGAAGCAGCTCAGCGAGCCGTCGAGGAACAACTCTCATCTTACTTGCAGCAGCGAGCCCAGGTCGAAACAGAGTTGGACGCGGCAGCCGATCAGGAAGAGGGGCTGAGGGAAGTGCGCGAGCGGCTGGTTAAACTACTGAAAGCGCTTTCCTCTCAATAAAAATTTTGTACCCTTTGTAATTTTGAATAAATGTATTTGTTCTTTTATTCTTTCATATGATGTATTTTGTACCCAATCGAATTCATGAATAAAAGATACGCGTTCTTCGTAATGTCTTGTGTCATTTCTCTGCTTTCTTCTTTCTTGCTGTGTTGTTTGCCATGTGATTTTAGTAAGTACGGTCTGTAGATAGTATATAACTGTCAATATTGTGCTTCTTGTAAGGTAGTGATGGCTTAGAAAACAGGGTTAGGATCTGTCACCTAAGACTTTTCAACTTTATGAGCCGTGAGGGTCTCATAAAGAATTTTCTCCCTACCGATCGAGAGGATCCCGTATGTGTAATTTTCTCCTTAAGAATCGTGAGGATTTCTAAGTGTGTTTTTCCTTGAGAGTCGTAAGGATCTCACAAGAGAATTTACTCCCTTACGAGTCGTGAGGACCTGCAAGTGATGGGTGAAGTTGCCCTTATCCGCATTTCACAGAGTCAGGGGTCGCTCTGGATGCTTCCCGCGGGTTCGCTGCCGTGTTTGGTAAGGACCAGGCTCCGCTCTGGACGTTTTCCAGGATACCGTAGTTTAAAGATATCGTGGTCGAGATTAAGGACATCATAGTCCGTGGATTTAAGGACTCCACAGTCCGTTGTTAGTTTTAAGACATCACGGTCGAGGTTAAGGACATCATAGTCCGTGGATTTAAGGACTCCATAGTCCAATGTTAGTTTTAAGACATTACGGTCGAGATTAAGGACATCATAGTCCATGAGTTTAAGGACCTCACAGTCCAATGTTAGTTTTAAGACATCACGGTCGAGGTTAAGGACATCATAGTCCGTGGATTTGAGGACTCTACGGTCCAATGTTAGTTTTAAGACATCACGGTCGAGGTTAAGGACATCATAGTCCGTGGATTTAAGGACTCCACAGTCCGTGAAACGTGTGGTTACTGGGACCCGTCACCTCTTTGAAGACGTTGAGGAATTACAACGACAAATATCAAAGGAGTGAAGAGATGTACCCTTGAACCAAGATAAAATTAGTTTACAATCATTATGGTTGATTGTTAGTTTTAAGACATTACGGTCGAGGTTAAGGACATCATAGTCCGTGGATTTAAGCACTCCACAGTCCGATATTAGTTTTAAGACATCACGGTCGAGATTAAGGACATCATAGTCCATGGATTTAAGGACTTCACAGTCCAATGTTCGCCCTGGATGCTTCACACGGGTTCACTGCCGTGGTCGGCGAGGACCAGACTCCGCTCTGGATGCTTCACACGGGGTCAGAAGTGACGTTATCCGCGTTCCACATAAGCAGAAATTTTGCTCTAGATGCTTTCCACGGGTTCACTGCCGTGTTCGGCGAGGACTAGGCTCCGCTCTGGATGCTTTACACGGGTTCACTGCCGTGCTCTGCGAGGACCAGGATCCGCTCTGGACGTTTTCCACGGGGTCAGAAGTGACGTTATCTGTGTTCCATGTGACCAGGAATTTTGCACTAGATACTTCCCACGGGTTCACTGCCGTGTTCAGTGAGGACTAGGCTCCACTCTGGATGCTTCACACGGGTTCACTGCCGTGCTCTGCGAGGACCAGGATCCGCTCTGGACGTTTTCCACGGGGTCAGAAGTGACGTTATCTGCGTTCCACGTGACCAGGAATTTTGCACTAGATGCTTCCCACGGGTTCACTGCCGTGTTCAGCGAGGACTAGGCTCCGCTCTGGATGCTTCACACGGGTTCACTGCCGTGCTCTGCGAGGACCAGGAATTTTTCACTAGATACTTCCCACGAGTTCACTGTCGTGTTTGGCGAGGACTAGGCTTCGCTCTAGATGCTTCACACGGGTTCACTGCCGTGCTCTGTGAGGACCAGGAATTTTGCACTAGATGCTTCCCACAGGTTTACTGTCGTGTTTGGCGAGGACTAGGCTCCGCTCTGGATGCTTCACACGGGTTCACTGCCGTGCTCTGCGAGAACCAGGATCCGCTCTGGACGTTTTCCACGGGGTCAAAAGCGACGTTATCCGTGTTCCACGTAACCAGGAATTTTGCTCTTATCCGCATTTCACGGAGTCGAGGTTTTCCCCTCGGTCATCTGTACACTGACGAGCCATGGAACTGCGAGTTGCCGTTGTTCCGCTTTGCTTGATGTTGTGTCTGTTGTAATGAGACGAATGTTGAGATGCTCTCCCGGCTATCCATGAGCCGTCGAGATTTGGATTCTTCTTCCGATGAAACCTGGGGAGGAAAGATGTGATTCCTTCTTCGTTTGCGTCCCTGGATTGTATACAGGGATTGACATGATATCACCTGTAGGACATAAAATTTCATTTTTATTTTTATTTTATTTCTTTCCGCGATGCTCTTATCATTTCAGCTTTTATATCGCGAAGGTCGCGATCGCCCCATCATTTCGGCTATTTTTCGCGGTGCCCAATCATTTCGGCTATTTATTTTATTTTTTACTCGCTGCTTTTTATTGCGAGTTGCCCAATCATTTTGGCTATTTTGCATGCATGCATTTTTACTTTCTGATTTTGTTGCAAGTTGCCCTATCATTTCGGCTATTTCGTATGCATGTGTGGCTCGCTAGCTTTTTGCCGCAAGCTTGGAATCAGATACCGATTTTGGCATCAGCACCGCTACAACTGGGATATTGCTAGGAGCGAATCATCATTTGCCTCTATCGATGTCGAACAAAGGTGGCTTAGTAAACAGGGTCAGGATTCTGTCGACTAAGGCTTTTGACTTCATGAGCCGTAAGGGTCTCACAAAGGTATTTCTCCCTACAAGTCGTGGGGATCTCGTAGGTGTATTTTCTCCTTAGGAATTGTGAGGACTCCTAAGTGTATGGCTTCTCGTAAGTCATAAGGATCTTACAAGAGAGTTTTCCCCATATAAGTCGAGAGAACTCACAGGGGTTATTCAACGTGCGAACATATCCCTAGTCACGGGTGGGACTTGGTTAGGGAAATGTTTATTTGCGTCCGTGGATTGTATACAAGGGTCAGTGTTGCACCGCTTGTAGGGCAGTATCGGAGGTTGTGGGGGTTGCTAAGAACAGGTTCAGGTCTCTGTAGCTTAAAACTTTCAAATCTTATGAGCCGTGAGGGTCTCATAAGAGAATTCTCCTTACGAGTCGTGAGGATCTCGCAAGTGTAATTTCTCCTTAGGAATCGTGGGGATCCCTAAGTGTGTTGCTCCCTTGTGAGTTGTAAGGATCTCACGCGGGTGATTTCTCATCACAAGGTCGAGAGGACCCTATAAGTGTCTTTTAACGAGGTTGCGCCCTTTCGGGTTTTCACAAACACTCGCCGGTAGCCCTGCTGTTTTTACTCACGGAGCCCTTTCGGGTTTTCATCCGTGCCCATTTTGCTTATGGACATACCGTTTTCTTTTCTTTTCTTTTTTTTATTCTTTTTTTTTCTAACGAGGTTGCGCCCTTTTGGGTTTTCACAAGACTCGCCAGTAACCCTGAGCCCTTTCGGGTTTTCATCCGTGCCCATTTTGCTTATGGACATACCGTTTTCTCTTTTTTAATTTTTTTTATTATTTTTTTTCTCTTTTTTTATTTTTGTATCAGCTTTGGGATGCTGCAATCCACCGTAGTTTATCGACATCTCGGTCAACGATTAGTTTTAGGACGTTTCGGTCCGTTGTTAGTTTAAAGACGTTTCGGTCCGGCGTTAGTTTAAGGACGTTTCGGTCCGCTGTTAGTTTAAGGACGTTTCGTTCCGGCGTTAGTTTAAAGACGTTTCGGTCCGCTGTTAGTTTAAGGACGTTTCGGTCCGTTGTAAAGTAAGCCGGCTACTACTTATAGAGTTTGGGCTTAGGAAGATAGCGAGCGGACATAGTCGTCGTCATCTATCATTGACCTAGGCCGTGACTCGTCAAGCGTAGTACTTCTTCAGGAAGTGACCGTTTATTGTCCCGAAAGGTCTTTCATCATGCATGTCCATGAGTAGATAGACTCCACCCTGGTAGACCTTGTCTATGATGTACGGGCCTTCATAGTTCGGCTCGAATTTTCCCCGCTTGGTGCGATTGGGAATCATAGGTCTTTTGACCACTAGCACGAGTTCGTCTTGGCGGAATGTCCTCGGCCTGGTCAATCTTTCGTAAGAGCGCATCATCTTTGCTTTATAAGCTTCCAGAATTTGTTGCGCTACGAGCCGAGTTTCGTCAAGGGCATCGAGCTCCTCAAGCCGAAGGTGAGCGTTCTCTTCGTCCATTAGCTCATAATGGACTGCCACTCGTAGAGAGGGTAACTCTATCTCGAGGGGGAGTGCTGCTTCTGTACCGAATACCAACGCGTACGACGTTGTGTTCGTGGCCGTCTTGAACGTAGTTCGATATGCCCAGAGAGCTTCATGCAGTCTCTCGTGCCAGTCCTTTTTTATTTCGGGACACCGTTTTCTTCACGCTCTTTGTCAGGGTCTTGTTAAAAGCTTCCGCTAGACCGTTGGCTCGGGGATTATAAACTGAGGAGTATCTCCAGTCTATGTTATGTTGTTGTGCGAAGCGGCTGATTTTGTGGCTTCTGTAGGCTGGCCCGTTATCGGAGATGATCCGTCGCGGAGTTCCAAACCGATAAATGACGTGTGTCTTGAAGAAATGGAGGATATTCTCCATCTTCACTTCCCTCAGCGGTACTGCTTCTGCCCATTTGGAGAAGTAATCAGTTGTTGCCAAAATTAATCGATGTCCTCTGGACGATGCCGGTTTGATGGGGCCGATTATGTCAGTTCCCCACATTTCGAACGGCCAGCTAGCCACCGTTGGATGTAGTGGATTTGGATGCTGATGGATAAAGTCCCCATGAATTTGGCATGAGTGGCATTGCTTCGCATACTCGAGGCAGTCCTGGATCATCGTGGGCCAATAATAACCTATCCGTTTGATTTTCAACTTCATCTTCGGGCCTGCTTGGTGAGAACCGCAGAGTCCGTCGTGAACTTCTTGGACGACTCTTTTCGCCTCTTCAGGTCCAAGGCATCTCAACCACAGAGAATCAAACGACCTCTTGTATAGAGTATCATTGACGAAGGCGAAAGATATGGCTCGCTTCATGAGCTAATGTTTTGAGGACGCATCTTCAGGCGTTCGACGGGATTTGAAGTAGTCTATAAAGACTTCTCTCCAATCCTCAGCCTTTTCCTGGTCTTTTATTTGCAGGGCCATTTGCTCAGTCACTCCTTTTTCTTCGGACGACTCTGGAGATATCTCCGCCGGCGCAAGAACCTGACGGCTTTGCACAACGATTCTCACGTCATCGAGATTCTCGTCGGACAGTTCTTTAGCGAGCTTAGCTAGTGCATCCGCTTTGCTATTTTCTGCACGCGGTATGCTTTCCAAGATGTAGGAAGGTATTCGGGTCAGCAGTTGCTGTACCCTCTCGCCGTACTTTACCAGTTCTGATTTGCACGTCTGGTAGTCGCCATTTATTTGACTGACGACCAGTTGGGAATCTCCATATATGAGGAGGTTTTCAATTCCCATGTCGATGGCGATCTCGAGGCCTGCTATCAAAGCTTCATATTCGGCTTCATTGTTCGTCCTCAGCTCTGTCAAGGAGAAGGCGAAGCGCATTATCTCTCCTTGTGGGGTCACGAAGATAAGGCCTACCCCTGATTTGATTATAGGGGCGTTCTGCTTGCGCTTCTTCATGGAAGACGCTCCATCAAAATAAAGTTCCCACCGGATACCACCACCGTCGATCGCATCAAACGCATGTTCGTCTGGCAGTTCGCAATTCAAAGGGGAATCGGCCGGTATCGGATGTTCAGCGAGGAAGTCGGCGATGGCCTGGCCTTTCACTGTCTTAAGAGGCTGGTAAGTTATTGAGAACTCCATCAGGAGCAGGGCCCATTTAGCGAGCCGACCTGTCAGTATGGCCTTTGACATCAAATATTTGAGAGGATCTACCTTCGATATGAGACGGACTTCATGTGCCAATGCATAGTGCCGGAGTTTCGTTATCGCGAAGATCAACGCCAGGCAGTATTTTTCGATGAGAGAATAATTGCTTTCTGTCCCCAGGAGAACTCGACTCAAGTAATAGAGAGTTCTTTCTTTCCCTTGGTCGTTCTCTTGTGCCCATAATACGCCTAAGGAACCTTCGAGGGCGGTTGTATACAGAATGAGAGGCTTTCCCTTGACCGGAGCAGCCAGCACTGGCGGGTTCTGCAGATACTGCTTGATTTCGTCTAGTGCACCTTGGCATTTATGATCCCAGACGAACGGGGTCCTTTTCTTCATCAAGTGACTGTACGGACGGCACTTGCCTGAGAGATTGGCTATAAATCTCCGGATATACACGAGCTTTCCTTGGAGAGACCGCAATTACTTGAGAGTCCTTGGCGGAGGCATTTCCATGATCGCCTTGATCTTTGACGGATCTATCTCGATACCTCGGTGTCGGACGATGAATTCTAGGAATTTGCCCGAGGAAACTCCAAACGCGCACTTGAGAGGGTTCATCTTCAAGTTGTATTGCCGAAGGTGATGAAATACGATCTTCAAATGCTCGAGATGTTCCTCGTATGATTTGCTTTCCACCACGAGGTCGTCGATATAGCATTCGACGATTTCATGTATAAGGTCATCGAAGATCTTCGTCATGGCCCTCTGATAGGTGGCACCGGCGTTCTTTAGACCGAAAGGCATTACCTTATAGCAGAATATACCCAAAGGGGTCCGGAAAGCGGCGTGCTTCTGGTCCTCGGGGTGCATCTTTATCTGATTGTATCCTGAAGATCCGTCTATGAAGGAGAAAACTTCGTGAGTGGACGTATTGTCTATCATCAGCTCAGTGACTGGTACTGGGAAATCATCCTTCGGACAGGCTTTATTAAGATCCCGAAAGTCCACACATATGCGCACTGTCCCATTCTTCTTCATCACTGGGACGATGTTAGCGATCCAGTCAGGGTACTGAACCTCTTGGATGAAGCCAGAATCGATTAGCTTCTTGACCTCAGCGTTGATGCTCATCTCAAGCTCGAGCCGCATTTTTCTCGGTGCTTGTTTGATTGGCTTGACGTCCGGGGATATTGCCAATTTGTGGACAGCAATCTCTGGATCTAATCCTGGCATTTCGGAATAGTTCCATGCGAAGCAATCTCTATACTGCATAAGCACGTCTTTTAGCGCAGCCACCCTTTCTTCAGATAGCAGCTCACTGACGAATGTTGGCCGCGGGTCGCTTTTCGTCCCCAAATCAATTTTCTTGAGGTTATCTGCAGTAGTGTGTATTCCATCTTCCAGCTCTTTTGGCGCCGGTGGAAACTCTGAGATCACCTCGTCATCATTGTTTTCGAAGCACCAGGGGAGGTCATCCATATTCTCGGGTTCTTCTTTTGATATCGTTATCATATGACAAGTACGAGCTCGCTTCCAAGACCGATGTGGATCTGGGTCTACCCTCGTGGATTTGGGTTCATGCTTCTGCAGCGGTGTTACCCTCCAACTGTCGGATAGAGCGAACTTGCCGAGCTGATATTGGTCTTCGACCCAGTTCTTGAAGGTGAAGCAGTCTTCGAAAGGATGTCCTATTGCCCTATGATAGGAGTAATAGTTCGGGTGAGAGACTTCGCCTGTTTGCTCGGGGTGCTTGGACTCCGGGAGGATAATCATTTGATGTCTTATGGTAAGATCAAGTATCTTCTTTGTCTTGTCTTGAGGAAAAGAGTATGCTCGACTCATCTTCTTCATAAGGGATAAATCCGGACCGCTCGATTCCCGCTCGCGTGACTTCTTGATCCCGCTTTGTCGTTGCTGAATGCCTTTTCCGCTTTTTGACTTGTTTCTGCCTCTGCGTCGGGCCTTTTTTACAACAGGTTGATAGGGAGGGGCATTTTCATTTTTTGCAGCATGTTGGAGAAGGCGTTGCGTCCTAGGTTTCTCGTAGATGGCCATTTCGCGGTTATGGTCGTCTCGAACATTTTGACCAGCTTCTCTTATAAGCTTGTCCATTTGTTCTTCGAACGACGGACTGGGCATTTTCACATCGGGGGCCTTTTCCGATTCAGGGTTAGCATTATCCCATTGAGTATCTCCTTCTTCATCAAAGTCATGTACGACATAGCAGTCGCGGAGTAGCTCCCGTTTCTTCGACCGAACATATCCAAGCCCGATCGCTTCCATTCTCCCGTTGGGCAACTTGCGCCGAGTTCCGGGAACGTTCCAGATCCTGTTATAGAACTTAGTTTTTCGAGCGGTCTGTTTGAAGGGTATCCCTTGGCGCTTCAATAGCCTTTTCAAGCCTTCTGTGTAATATCTAGGCAGACGGATGGGCTGGAGCCTGTCAAGTGTAGAACCTGCGGCGTGCCAGATTTCTTTTTCCACTTTAGTTTCCCCGGAGCGGTAAAATAGGATCGCCTTTTCGCCTTCTCGCCTGGGAGGGACATAGAACGTTTGCAGCTCTTCCACACTGTAGGTATCAAGCGCGTCCAGTTCTTTATGATGTTTGGGTGGAACCATGGAAACTTGCAAACTTTGCTCTTCATCAGTGAATATTTGTATTGAAGGCCGAGCGGAGAATATAGTATGGACCTCATCTTCCGAGTTGCTGCCAAAGATCAACATAGGAGCGGACGGTCCTGGCTTGCTGTACTGGGGCGGGCCTGGATGAACTATCTCTTCCTCTTCCTCAGTATCACTCCCGAAGACAGGAATGGTGGCGATAGCTTTGTTCTCTGGCTTGTGACATCTCTTTGTGTCTTCGAAATCTGGAAAGAAGTATTTTGCATCTTCGTATTTCCGGACTTCGTTTATGGAGAACGGGTTCAACTCTCCTGTTACGGTATACTCGAGACCATCCTTAAAGTATTTCATACACTGATGTTGTGTAGAAGGGATGATGTTGTACTCGTGTAACCAAGGCCGGCCGAGCAAAGCGTTATAGCATGTCTTGGCGTCAATGACATGAAATTTAATATCCGTGACGAGTAACCCGAAGCGAAGCATCAGTATCACAGACCCAAGAGTTCGTGACGATTGGGAGTCGAAACCAGAGATGGTGATTTTATCACGAGCGAGATGCTGGACGCTCATGCAGATTTCCTTCAACACTCGCACGTTGAGAAAATTGACGGAAGACCCATTATCGACCAGGATTTTGCCTATCTTTATATCGTGGCAGTATCCTGAGACATAGAGGGGACGGTTGTGCTCGCACGTCCTAAGGAGGAGTTCTTCGTCGCCGAAGGTGATATCGGCTGTGTGTACTTCCTCCAGCTCGTCCTTCATCTTTTCTTCGGCGAGAAAAGTTTGGAATTGCTCTGGCTCTTATAGCGCCTTGATCAATGAATCTCTCGCTTCTTTGGATAGTAAAAAGGCGTCGAGAACGCTGAGCTGCGAGGGTAACTTTCTCAAGTGCGCCAGAACGTTATAGTTCACCTTACTTTTCTTTGGCGGGTCCTTGGCAGTCAGCTCTTTCATGACTTGGTCATCTAGGGCGATATCCTCAGAGACCTTTTCTTTTCCCTTATCTTTTCTACTCGTTGGTCCGAGATTCTTTTCTGGAAGCGTGCGATTGCGCAGCTGAATGTTTTCACAGGCCTTCGATTCTTCCTCCTTCCCCAAGGTGGATTCTTTAAAGAGAGGGTCAAGAGCCATCTCTTCGTCAGAGTCGCTTCCGAAAGTGAGAACTTGCGATCCCCCGGTGTTGACCATGCGACAGTTACCGGTAGTTCTTTTATGCTCCTCGGTCGCACTTCTTTGCTCCCGACGAGCTTTGCGTCTCATCCGCTTAAAATGTTGCCGGTGAGTAACATATCCCTGCCACCATCTTTTAAATGCGCCGCACTCTTCGGTAGGGTGCGAAATCTTTCGATGATATAAGCAGTAGCTAGGATGTGTTTCTGTTTCACCAGGAGTGTTTCCTTCAGAGGGTGGTAGCTTCATTCCCATTGATATGGCTTTAGCAAACCTTTTTCCTCGTCTTGAACTTGTTTTTATCCGCGACGGGTGTTCCTTGATTTGGTGGGAGTGGCTTGACTCTTTCGTCCAGTCGCCGGGGTTTGGCTCTTTCAAATATGGCCATCTCACGCTCCCGATCAGCTTTACTTTTTAGAAGAGCTTCATTTAGGAATGTGTTGATCATTTCATCTGACGGCCCCAGAAGTTCCGATTCAGGCTCTGCCCCCAGTTTCTTTGTGCAAGAAGCCTTTTCATCGTCCGTAAACGAGAGAGAGATGACATGACAACTTGTTACGCAACCCTCACATCCATCCGACGAGCCTTCTCCATCATCTTCCTCCTGAAGGACGTGGCTGAGGAACTCTTGGAGCGTGATGGGAGTCCGCGCCTTCTGATTATACTACTCCAGCGCATCAATCTGTTTCTGTAAGTCCGTACGCTTGTCGCCAGGCTTCACGGGTCTTCTTCTTTTTCGAAGACTTTGACGGCTGAGCATGAACGCTTTGGCTATCATCACCAATCTTTGGAGTTGGGCATGGCTTCAGCATCCCTTCGATGATCTGGGGTTCCAGCGGGTTCTTCCACCTGATCGCCGGGCATGTCTGGAGATCATTCAGCATCCTTTTGGTTTTGGCTGAAAGCACGACCTCCCATGGAGCTTCTTCAATAAAAGAGCACGTTGCCCTCGGTGTGTCCGTCTTCTTAGGAGTGTGCGGTTGTGGTGGGTTTACTTTCCACTTCTCGGAAAGCGCAAACTTTCCTTGTAGGTATTGATCTTCGATCCATCCCTTAAAGACGAAGCAATCCTCGATCGGATGGCTTACCGTTTGGTGGTCAGGGCAGTAATTGGGATTATTCACTTCGCTGGGTTGCGGTGGTCGCTTTGGATTCGGCAAATTGATAAGCTTGTTGCTTCGAACAACCTCTTCGTTTTGTCCCGTGGGAATGAGTAAGGACGCTTCATTTTTTCATTGTAATAGCATCGTTTCTCTTCTAGTTGATCTGCTAGCTTTGGGGCACTGGGCTGCTGTTGGGTGTTCGCAACGAAGGTTGCCTTCCCTTTGCCCTTGTCGTTCCGCGGTTCCGGTTTCGGGGGAGACGGTCTATGACCCATCTGATCCATCTGGGCCAACTTATCGATTAAGGCTTGGAACGTGGTCGGTTTGAAGAACATCATGAACTGTGAAATAGTTGCATGAGGGTCTAGAGTGCTCATGAACATGCCCACCGCTGGTGCTTTTTCGATGCGTTGTTCGCACTTTGACCACAGATTCCGCCATCGGATTGCGTACTGAACCCACGTCTCGCCCGGCTTCACCCTGGCATTGATCAATGCCGTTATTGGGGTGCGTTCACTTGCGCTCATAAATCGCTGGGTGAACAATAACTCCATTTTTGCGAAAGTTTTGACGGAGTCGTTTGGTAGTTCGGAGTACCATTCAAATGCCGTCTCTGATAAGCTGCCGATGAATTGGCGAAGCAAAAGCTTATCATCGCACCCGGTGTTGCCGCACAGAGCTCTAAACTGGGCGACGTGCTGGTGGGGATTGCCCGTCTCCTTGTACACGTGGAATTTCGGGATCGCATAGCCCGGCGGGTATTTTATCTGATCATACCAGCCCGGATATGGTCGCCCCATTTTGACGACTTGGCCGGCCGCTTCATTTGCCTGGTGAACTCGTATTTGTTGAGCAATATAATCATCCAGGGCGGCCTTAGAGATTGTTTCTGTTAGTGTATATGCCCTAGAGGCCATTACTGTATCATACTAGTTTGTATATTACTTAATGGAAGCTTGGGATATTCACCTTGTATATACAATCTTGCTCAAAATAGTAGTATGCTACTTGGTTTGTTTCTACTTCAATGTGTACATGTGTTTATTTTTGTATATCGCCTATACACATTAGTGGAGCCCTTAGGATCTTTGCTTGATTACCAGCAATGTGATGGCCGTCACACTAGTGGGGCTGGGTAATCTATAAGCACATCCTTATGCAGGTCCCTGGTCGCAGGACTATCGAGACAGGGCATCGATACTCCGGAGTAGACCAGCGCATGCGCTTCTCATCCCAGTGTGGGAGACGGTCTGTCCCACAGCCGTCAGTACGTCGTACTTGAGATAGTATGCGGGTGCTCGTTAGGTTACGGGTACACTGGACAGGACTCGTCGGGAACTGACTAGTTGGTATTATGCCTATCGTCAGTTATCAGTTCCCAGGTGACATGAGTACAGCTTAGTCCGCTGACTTGACACTGTCACTTCGCCTCGAGTGTGTTCCCACTATACTTTGATCACTACCTTACCACGGCTCAAAGGAGTCGTGCAAACAGGTAGTGGTTGGGTGCAGTCCCGAAGCACTTGGAGGCAGTGACGGTTAGACAGGATTCGTCTCTCCCTGTATTGGGGGTTGACATCGCGCTGTGTCTAGGAGAGCCATTACACGAGTAGTCCCTGACCAGGGCAAACAAGATATACTGGTAGGTTTCCAGTGTTATCTCAGGGTGTTTTGGGCTTCGCTCCGGCACGACTTGTACCGCTATTGGGGGACTGACGTTTACCACCCCCTAGGCCCGCCATGCGATGTATCAGACGAACAAACCGGACTGTACGGAGAATGTCACACTCAGGCTCAGTAGGAGTTCAGATGGGTTTCGCCTCGTCGGTCTTCTTGTCGGCATTACCTGGGGACCGTTACGCACAGCTAGTGCCGCTTACGGTCTGTGGTTAAACCCACTGCCAGCGTAGTGTCGAGTCTTTAGAGTCCCACACAGAAAGCTTTACACCTTTAGGCAAAAGAGTAGAGGTCGCATGGTATTGCGACAGGTCGCATGGTTTTGCGACAGGGTTCGGTCACATCCGTGCACTTGTGCACGTACAGTGTACGGACAATTTACACTAGCGGGCTTTGGTTTAAGCCAGATCCTAGTGTACCTTTTGGGATTGGATTTATCCAGTGTGCATTCGTGTTCCTCGGAACGCGGATGCGGGTGCGTATGCACAGTTGACAGGGAGACAGAGGCAGCGGGTTCTCATTAGGTTTGTTGACAGTTGACCGTTGACTATTTGACTTTTTGCTCAACCCTAATGAGAATATGATATATGATTAACTATTATATTAATTAAGTATTATGGTGATATGGTTGTTGACTTTGTTGACTTTGTTGACTTGTTGACTTTTGTTGACTTGTTGACTTGGTTGACCGGTTGACTAGTCTTGACTAGTTGACCATCATGATAACCATAGCCATCATTTCATGGCAAAGACTTTTGCTTGCTTGCTCATTTGGGTAAAATGAGTGCATGAAATGATATGGTTATGGTTGCTTCAACCATCACATAAGACTTTTTTTAGTATGATGAGTTATCATGACTTTGGATTATGAGAGGGTGAGAGACAAAATACTTGCTCATTCTTTCTTGCTCATTCTCTCTCTTGTTCTTGAGCTCTCTTGTTTTGCTCTCACCCTCTTGCTCTTTTTCCCTCTCTTTAATCTATGGTTCTCTTGTCTCATGAGTTGAGAATCAAGAACCATAGATAAAATCCCACACAAACTATTCTCTACTCATTCTAGTTCACAAGGTTTGGCAAACCGAGTGAACTAGTTTCTTCAAAGAACGAAGAAGGAGCCAAAGGTTGGAGCTTTCAGGTGGATCTATCTTCGGCGTACGGAGACGACGGGAAGAAGCCAATCCGGACCACCATCGGAGTTTGAAGACGAAGGAGTTCAAGACAAGCAAGGTATAACCCCCTAACCGAGTAGCGAGAAACTCATAGTTAGGTTGTTAGATAGATGTTTAACCAAGATCCGGGTTTTAGGTCCATGTTACCACCTCCGTAAAAATCGTTTTTTACCAAATTCCGCATTCCCGAAAGTACCGGGAGAGGTAGCATGGATTTACAGTGGTATCAGAGCCTAGTTAAACTCTATCTAACATGTTAGCAAGTAACTAGAAGATCGATCAAAGAAAAAGTCCCGAAAACAAAACCCCAAAAATTCGAGTTTCTGTCGATTTTTATACTGTTCAAAAGTTGATTATTTTCACACCTAAAATCGTCTCAGGGTTTTTAAAAGACACTGTAGAAAAATTACCAAGTGATTCCCCTAAACGAGCGCAGAAACGCGGCAATAGCTTTCTATTGCCGCGGTTCCGCGGCCTCCTTGCCCCCTCTCTGGTGTTTCTTTGCTACAGTGTGCTTCTGGGGGTATTTTGGGAATTTTGGTACATGTATTTTCAACCCAGATTTTCCAGAACGAAAATTTATTTTTGGGGTCCCGAAAATCCGTATTTTTGATCGAACTTCTAAAAGACTTTAGCTAACGGGTTTTTCTGTAATGTGATATTTGTATTGAACGTCTACTAATCGCTATATGTCGATTAGTGGGGGTTATACAAATCTGTGATCTGTAATGTTGCTGGAATGTGTATATGAATATGTTGGATTGTCGCGGGTGAATAGCCGGGGGTTGTGAGACGAGAGTTTTTCTTTTCTTTCAATTCATGTAAATTTATAAATTGATGTAATAATTATTTGTATGGCCGCACAACCGGGTCGGGGTTGTAGCCGTCATTGTATAATTTCTTTTTACTGTTTTTGCTCCTAGGATAGACCCATGGAGGGGGTGTACAAACTACCGGGTATGCCGAAGTGTCGAGTGGCCTACTCATGGAGATGAGGGAGGTTACTACGCTTCGGGTACTTAGCGGGTAGTTTGCCGCACCCGTAGGGGTCTTGGGTGGGGTATTTGGCTATTCACCGCGACCGTGTAATCTGTTTTTCGTTACAGGCTCGTGCGAATTACAGATTCCTAGTATATCCAATGTATTCATCTGTGATCTGAAATGTTTATCATTGCAGTATATCTATATATGATATTATTTAGGCGTTGCTTATGTTTTACAGACGCGCTAGCCCAGCCCCCGCTCTGTCGTTAGTTAAGTAACCTAACGGGTAATGACGGGGCCCCGTGGCGAATGCGAATGGCATAAGCGTACGTCATATTTTGGTTGTTTTCTGCAATGGTAGGATTAAATGATGGGACACATTAAAAGAACTAATGCAAGAATATCACGCATTAAAAGAACTAATGCAAGATAATAAACCAAGTTAAATTCGTTGGAACACTTTCGAAAAACCACTCGGTTCTTTTCAAAACCAAATTTTAAATGCGGAGCTTGAGCCACTCCTTTTAAAAGCTATCTCGTTCCATCGACCATATCAAGTTCACTACGTTCACGGTTTTGCCTAAACCATCTGTAGCCCTCCGTCGTTTCACATGAATAGTCAATAGTATTCAAGCTGTGTATGTTGGCCAAAGTCAAGGCACAGTGATTGGTAGCTATTGGGTGTTCATGTGTAGCATAGATAGATGCGTTGGTTTGGGACAGTCGTACTGCCATTTTGGCCAAAGTCAAGGGTAGGTACGGATGGATCCAAATTAACCTGGATAATGACGGATAGAACTTGACTTGTGACTTATGATATTTTGGCCAAAGTCAAGGTCATAAGAGCATGGGGCAGAAATCCACATCGGGAGTTTCATAAGTACTGAAACTTGCTAGATTTGCATACCATTTGGAGTGTGATGATTCTGGTAGGATTCCTTCAGTTTCGTCACGCAATGATATTTGGATCCCGATCCTACTGTGAGTATATGCTACTCCTCTGGAAATTTCTCACTAAACGATCAATGCTATAAACCTAGTAGGTGCCTAGAAAGGTGTTAGCGGGGCTACGCCCCCAGGGAAAAGAGGTTCTTTAATTAAGGAACTTCGCGAAAGCGTTGGAAAACCTCCCTCGAAGTACCGACACCGGCCTGGCTGAACGGTTAAGCAAGTATTGTACGGTGGGATTGATCCCGACTAATTCTTCCTTTATGGTTTGAGGAGGGATTCGAGAAACAGTGGGAGCCATCCTGTTTAGACAAACTAAAAACCACTCTAAACTTGCAAGAGCATCATGCTGAGTGTTTCTTCTTCTCTCTCCTAATTGCAGCGACCAAATCGACATGACTGGACTTAAGTTACTCCTAGATAAAAACAAACTGACAGGGCCAAACTACAAAGATTGGCTCAGGAATGTCAAGATAGCAATCACTTACGACAAGCTGGGGTATCTTCTTACCACCAAAGCTCCCCCTGTCCCTGGTCCCACTTCCAGCGTCGCTGATAAGGAAATCCGCAAGACTTGGGAGATTGATAGCGCGAAGGCCAAATGCCTCGTACTTGCCTCCATGGACAATGAACATCAGAGGAGGCACGAGAATATGGACTTGGAATCCATATTGCTTCATACAAAAGAACTGTATGGAGAGCAATCTCGTATCGCAAGATACGAAGCGTCGAAAAAGTTATTTTCGACAAGAATGGCCGTCGGATCATCAGTAGCCGAGCACGTGGTAAAGATGATCGGCTACATTGAGGAGCTCGCGGACCTAGGGATCACATTGGAGAGTGAACTATATACGGATATAGTTCTCCAGTCCCTTCCTTCCACTTACGCCCAGTTTATACTGAACTTCAACTTACAAGAAAAAGAGGTTGAACTTTCAGAGCTCCTCAACATGCTGAGGAGCGCAGAGGGCACCCTACAGAAAGGTAGGGAAACGTCCACTTTGTTTGTAGGAGGATCATCTTCTTCTAGGTCCAAGGCGAAAGCCAAGGGAAAGAAGAAGAAAACCCCCGCCAAACCAAGGGGCGGTGTTAGTAAAGTGGATACGAAGGGAAAATCAAAAGCAACAAAGTTAGCGGGGAAGCTTGTGGATAAGGAAGAATGCTTCTATTGTCATAAGAAAGGACACTGGAAGAATGATTGCAGGGCTTGGAAAGCCAGGACACAGGAATTGAAGCAGGTTGCAGCTTCAGCTTCAGGTGTGTATGTTATTGAAAACTGTCTTTCAATAAACTCTACTTCCTGGGTATTGGATACCGGATCAGGATCTCATATCTGTAATTCTTTGCAGGCGTTGAGAAACCGTAGGGTTTTGAAGGCAGGTGACATGACCCTCAGAGTTGCGAACGGAGCTAGCATGGATGCTAAAGCCGTGGGGGACTATCACCTGGGAATGTCAGATGGACATGTTTTGGTTTTGCGTAATTGCTTTTTTGTACCCAACGCAACTTGTAATATCATTTCTGTATCTTTAGTTTCTAAAGAAGGTTATGAATTTGCGTTTGTAAGTAATGTTGTAAACATTCACCTTAATCAAGTTCTGATTGGGTCAGGTACATTGAGTAATGGTATATACGTATTGAACCAACCACAGATTTTCAATGTCCAGAACACACACAAAAGAAAGTCTCCAGAAATAAATCAGACTTTCTTGTGGCATTGTAGACTGGGTCACATCAATGAGAGAAGGTTGACTAAGTTACATACAGAAGGATATTTGAATGCGTTCGAATATCAATCGTATGCCACTTGTCAATCCTGTCTCAAAGGAAAGATGACAAAGACTCTGTTTACTGGACGTGGAGTAAGAGCGAGCGAGCTCTTGGGACTCGTACACAGTGACGTGTGCGGTCCAATGTCTACACATGCGCGAAGCGGTTATTCTTACTTCATTACTTTACGGATGACTTCTCAAGGTACGGTTATGTCTTCTTAATGAAACATAAGTCCGAAGCCTTTGGAAAATTCCAGGAGTATAAGAATGAAGTAGAAAAACAGACCGGCAAAAGTATTAAGATTCTAAGATCGGATCGAGGTGGAGAATACTTAAGTGCCGAGTTCCTGGACTATTTAAAAGAGAACGGAATTC
The DNA here is from genome assembly GCA_030015575.1 of Agapanthus africanus. Classification (NCBI taxonomy): domain Eukaryota; kingdom Viridiplantae; phylum Streptophyta; class Magnoliopsida; order Asparagales; family Amaryllidaceae; genus Agapanthus; species Agapanthus africanus. The sequence continues at coordinate 104,464,408 of CM057338.1, read as the reverse complement.
TCTCTCAGCTTACTCCTCCATACACCCCGCAACATAACGGTGTATCGGAGAGACGGAACCGAACCCTATTGGATATGGTTCGGTCCATGATGAGTAACGCTGAGTTACCGCGATCATTCTGGGGATATGCACTAGAAGCAGCTACGTATCTCTTGAACAAGGCTCCCACCAAGACTGTGCCTACCACCCCATATGAGATGTGGACTGGAAAGAAACCCTGTCTTAAGTATCTTAAGGTATGGGGATGTCCAGCTTTTGTAAAAAAGCAGCATGCGGACAAGCTTGAGGCACGTTCAGTACAGTGTAAGTTTGTGGGATACCCAAGGAACTCCAGGGGGTATCTTTTCTATTCCGCTGAGGAACAAAAGGTTTTTGTTTCTCAGCATGCCCGCTTCTTGGAAACTGAGTTTTTGGAAACCCAGATAAGTAGGAGCACAATAGAACTGGAAGAAGTTCCAGAACCACAGACTGTTACTGAAAGCTTAGTGGAACCAGAGGGTTCAACAGAACAGGACATTCCTACGCCGCTCCGCAGGAGTAGTAGGCAGTCTCATCCGCCCGAGAGATACTACGGTTTTCTCATAGACGGGGATATAGAGGATTGCATCATAGATTATGATGAGCCTACTAGCTTCCAGCAGGCCGTTCAGAGCGTTGACTCAGTGAAATGGCTGGATGCAATACGGACCGAAATGGAGTCCATGTACACCAACAAGGTATGGACGTTGGACATTGCTCCAGACGGGGTAAAACCCGTAGGATGCAAGTGGATCTTCAAAAGGAAGATTGGTGTAGATGGACAGGTTGAGACCTATAAAGCTAGGCTGGTAGCAAAGGGTTTTCGTCAAAGACCTGGCTTGGACTATGACGAAACCTTTTCTCCAGTAGCCATGCTGAAATCCATTCGGATCCTTCTTGCCATTGCTGCCTTCCACGATTATGAGATCTGGCAAATGGACGTAAAGACCGCTTTTCTAAATGGAAATTTAGAAGAGTGTGTCTATATGGACCAACCAGAGGGTTTCATTCAGAGTGGGAGCAGCGGAAAGGTGTGCAAGTTGCTTAAGTCCATCTATGGACTAAAGCAGGCATCGCGGAGTTGGAACATCTGCTTTGATGAGACGGTCAAAGAATTTGGCTTTATCAAAAATCCAGATGAACCATGCATCTATAGTATATTTGTAGCGAGAACTGTAGTATTCCTCGTTTTATACGTGGATGACATTCTCTTAATAGGAAATGATATTCCTATGCTACAATCTGTCAAGGGGTTCTTGTCACACAGGTTCTCCATGAAAGACCTGGGTGATGCCTCGTACATCCTGGGGATCCGGATCCATCGTGATAGATCCAAGAGGATATTAGGACTTTCACAGTCCAGGTACATCGACACCGTACTGAAAAGATTCAGTATGGAAGATTCCAAGCGCGGTAACCTACCGGCTTGTCACGGGATCACCCTCTCTAAAGAGATGTCTCCCAAGACTGATTTGGAGAGGGATCGCATGTCTATTATACCCTACGCTTCTGCGGTAGGTTCTATAATGTATGCGATGTTGTGTACCAGACCAGATATAGCTTATGCACTGAGTGTGGTAAGCCGGTATCAGTCAAACCCTGGGGAGAAACACTGGATAGCGGTAAAGAACATTCTCAAGTACCTGAGAAGGACTAAGGAGATGTTCTTGGTGTATGGCGGAAAAGACCTCCAGATCGAGGCCTTTGCTGACTCCAGCTTCCAGAGTGACAAGGATGATTCCAAGTCCATGTCGGGCTTTGTCTTTACCCTCAATGGAGGGGCGGTGTGTTGGAAGAGTTCCAAACAGGAAACCGTTGCAGACTCGACGATGGAAGCGGAATACATCGCTGCATCTGATGCCGCAAAAGAAGCTGTCTGGATGAGGAAGTTCTTGAAAGAACTTCAGGTGGTTCCGTCCATTGTTGATCCAATACCTCTGTATTGCGACAACAACGGGGCTATAGCTTTAGCGAAGGAACCCAGGTCCCATCAGAGATCCAGGCACATCTTGAGGCGGTATCACCTGATCAGGGAGATCGTGGATCGCCAGGAGATCGAGGTTCGGAGAGTCGCTTCAGAAGATAACACTGCAGATCCATTCACCAAGGCCCTGCCCCAGACTCAGTTCGAGCGGCTGATCGAGATGATAGGTCTTCGATACGCCAGTACATGGTCTTAGTGCAAGTGGGAGATTGTTAGTGTATATGCCCTAGAGGCCATTACTGTATCATACTAGTTTGTATATTACTTAATGGAAGCTTGGGATATTCACCTTGTATATACAATCTTGCTCAAAATAGTAGTATGCTACTTGGTTTGTTTCTACTTCAATGTGTACATGTGTTTATTTTTGTATATCGCCTATATACATTAGTGGAGCCCTTAGGATCTTTGCTTGATTACCAGCAATGTGATGGCCGTCACACTAGTGGGGCTGGGTAATCTATAAGCACGTCCTTATGCAGGTCCCTGGTCGCAGGACTATCGAGACAGGGCATCGATACTCCGGAGTAGACCAGCGCATGCGCTTCTCATCCCAGTGTGGGAGACGGTCTGTCCCACAGCCGTCAGTACGTCGTACTTGAGATAGTATGCGGGTGCTCGTTAGGTTACGGGTACACTGGACAGGACTCGTCGGGAACTGACTAGTTGGTATTATGCCTATCGTCAGTTATCAGTTCCCAGGTGACATGAGTACAGCTTAGTCCGCTGACTTGACACTGTCACTTCGCCTCGAGTGTGTTCCCACTGTACTTTGATCACTACCCTACCACGGCTCAAAGGAGTCGTGCAAACAGGTAGTGGTTGGGTGCAGTCCCGAAGCACTTGGAGGCAGTGACGGTTAGACAGGATTCGTCTCTCCCGGTATTGGGGGTTGACATCGCGCTGTGTCTAGGAGAGCCATTACATGAGTAATCCCTGGCCAGGGCAAACGAGATATACTGGTAGGTTTCCAGTGTTATCTCAGGGTGTTTTGGGCTTCGCTCCGGCACGACTTGTACCGCTATTGGGGGACTGACGTTTACCACCCCCTAGGCCCGCCATGCGATGTATCAGACGAACAGACCGGACTGTACGGAGAATGTCACACTCAGGCTCAGTAGGAGTTCAGATGGGTTTCGCCTCGTCGGTCTTCTTGTCGGCATTACCTGGGGACCGTTACGCACAGCTAGTGCCGCTTGCGGTCTGTGGTTAAACCCACTGCCAGCGTAGTGTCGAGTCTTTAGAGTCCCACACAGAAAGCTTTTCGCCTTTAGGCAAAAGAGTAGAGGTCGCATGGTATTGCGACAGGTCGCATGGTTTTGCGACAGGGTTCGGTCACATCCGTGCACTTGTGCACGTACAGTGTACGGACAATTTACACTAGCGGGCTTTGGTTTAAGCCAGATCCTAGTGTACCTTTTGGGATTGGATTTATCCAGTGTGCATTCGTGTTCCTCGGAACGCGGATGCGGGTGCGTATGCACAGTTAACAGGGAGACAGAGGCAGCGGATTCTCATTAGGGTTGTTGACAGTTGACCGTTGACTATTTGACTTTTTGCTCAACCCTAATGAGAATATGATATGTGATTAACTATTATATTAATTAAGTATTATGGTGATATGGTTGTTGACTTTGTTGACTTGTTGACTTTTGTTGACTTGTTGACTTTTGTTGACTTTTGTTGACTTGTTGACTTGGTTGACCGGTTGACTAGTCTTGACTAGTTGACCATCATGATAACCATAGCCATCATTTCATGGCAAAGACTTTTGCTTGCTTGCTCATTTGGGTAAAATGAGTGCATGAAATGATATGGTTATGGTTGCTTCAACCATCACATAAGGCTTTTTTTAGTATGATGAGTTATCATGACTTTGGATTATGAGAGGGTGAGAGACAAAATACTTGCTCATTCTTTCTTGCTCATTCTCTCTCTTGTTCTTGAGCTCTCTTGTTTTGCTCTCACCCTCTTGCTCTTTTTCCCTCTCTTTAATCTATGGTTCTCTTGTCTCATGAGTTGAGAATCAAGAACCATAGATAAAATCCCACACAAACTATTCTCTACTCATTCTAGTTCACAAGGTTTGGCAAACCGAGTGAACTAGTTTCTTCAAAGAACGAAGAAGGAGCCAAAGGTTGGAGCTTTCAGGTGGATCTATCTTCGGCGTACGGAGACGACGGGAAGAAGCCAATCCGGACCACCATCGGAGTTTGAAGACGAAGGAGTTCAAGACAAGCAAGGTATAACCCCCTAACCGAGTAGCTAGAAACTCATAGTTAGGTTGTTAGATAGATGTTTAACCAAGATCCGGGTTTTAGGTCCATGTTACCACCTCCGTAAAAATCGTTTTTTACCAAATTCCGCATTCCCGAAAGTACCGGGAGAGGTAGCATGGACTTACAGTTTCTTCTTTGGCTGTCGAAAGAGCCGGAGGTGGATTTGACGTTTCTCCTCTGTCGTCTTCGAGGATAATCGGAGGATCTTCAGCTGGGGGATCCGGCTGGATCATCATGCCCACCATGTCTTGGAACAGAAGAGCCATTTGCTTTATATTGGCTACTTGTTCCGCAGCCTCCTTGTCCTTCTTTTCGAGCATTCTCCGAAAGAATTCAGCATCGGTTTCGTGTTTGCGACGTTGTTCCGATGACGCCTCCGGGCTTTCTTTTGACCCGGTGAGTGCGGCCATTGCAGTCAGCATCTCCTGGAGCTTCTGCTGCTGCTGTTCCTGGGCTCTTGTAATGGATCGGGTGAGTGGTCGGTGGCCCGTAGAAGCGTGGCTATCTTCCTTTCCGGATGCCATGTAAATAGTATGGACCACCATGCCCCCAGACTTAGGGCGTTTGGGTTCAGTGCCTTTGACATTTGTTGCAGGCACGGGGATCTTCTCCGGCCTTCTCTTCTTATGAGTGGTCGAAGTTGAGGGGGCCGTCGTGGTGGGCACCCAGATAGCTTTTTGTGGCTTGGCAGGATGGCTTTCTTCTTGTTGAACCTTCATCCTTTTTTGTCGGCGAGGGTGATCTTGATCAACTACTGAGTTCCGGACTTGCCGCCAGACTTTGTAGATCTTGGAGGACAGCCGCTGAGGGGACTGTTCTGGCTTTGCTTCCGCAACATTCTCCGCCGAAGGAAGAGATCTTTTGAGTACGGCGGTAGGAGAATTCCTACGCACCTTATTTAGCAGCTCAAAGCTGTTCCCAGTTGAAACAACAACATTAATTTCCGTCGTCGGGGCTGGTGGAGTTAGCCCAGAAGGGGAGTTGCCTCCTGACTTCCTCACTCGACGCCAGTGGCGACGTCGAGCATGTCGAGCTGATGGAGTTGGCTTGGTGACGGGGATGACCTTGTCTTGCCCCCTGTTCAGGTGAGGGGCCGTTGCTGATGTCAGTCTGTTAAAGACTGATGTTCTTTGAGTAGCAGGAGCGGGAGTTAGGACGGTCAGTCTTGTAAAGACTGACCCCTTGGCAGGAGAAGCCGCCTTGACGTGAGCAGGGTTGGTTACTCTCTTCGGAATAACCTTCTCTGGGATTGCAGGCTTCATTGTGGGCCCATAGGAATTTTGGCTCAATCTGGAGAAGACCGAGGCGCCGGTGCTGGACGACCCGTTGAGAGGGGCCGCGGTAGCTGTAAGTTGATCGAAGACCAACTTCTTAGGAGCTTCTGGTACGGGCACGGGAGCGATGAAGCTCGTTGGTGGGAGCATGGTCCCGAAAAACAATACAGTAGTAGCCTGGGTGACCTGTTCCACCAGCATCGTGAACAGGGACGCCGCTTGAGGTCCATAAGCTACACCTCCAAGTGAGGTGGAGCGTAGGTTGCAGTTGCAGTTGGAACATCTTGCACAAGTGGACGCCATTGATTCTTTGCTTTCTGCAGCAAGCAAAACGCCAAATCTTAGTACCTTGAAACCCAAGGGCAACCATTAGCAAACCGCGATTGGTTCGCGAACACGACACACGAAGTGTGGAGTGGAAAGAGGAAAAGGTCCCACCGGGCGTGCCAGAATCTGTTCACCGCCGGACACAGAGACGCGACCTCGCAGGTTCGTCTTACCTGAAATTCGGGGCAGATGCTAATTGGTGCCATCCGTCCACCTCCTCGAAGATACCAAGTTGATTTATGGCACCGTGTATCGAAATTTTAAACGGATGCGGCCGATGTAGCAGACTTCGTCAGATTCCCCCTCGCTTGAGGGGTTTTTTGATTGTGGGGACGCTCTTCCCTGCAGGCGCAAGCCCCTGCAGTTAATTACGCTACCGCATCGCGGTAACAACTTTCTCCTTCTCCAGATGGTCACTTCGTGTCGTGGGTGTTTGTTTTGTTTGTGGTTGCCCGTGGATTGTATACGGAGACTAAGTTATGTTGTTGCCCATAGGACGCGGACTAGTTCAAATTCGTATCTTTCTTAGATTTGGGTTTGGGGGGGTTGTGTTTAAGGATACATTAGCCTTATTTGAGGCTAAGATCAACTTAAACGTTTGTTAAGGACACATTAGTCTTATTTTAGACTAAGATCAATTTAACGGGGTCGTTTAGATTCGACAAGAGAGCAATTGGGCTCTGTTGTTTAGTTTAGTGACATTACGGTCGATAATTAGTTTAAGGACATTACGGTCCATTGTTAGTTTTAAGACATCGCGGTCGAGGTTAAGGACATCATAGTCCGTGAGTTTAAGGACCTCACAGTTCGATGTTAGTTTTAAGACGTCACGGTCGAAGTTAAGGACGTCATAGTCCGTGAGTTTGAGGACCCCACAGTCCGGTATTAGTTTTAAGACATTACGGTCGAGGTTAAGGATGTCATAGTCCATGAGTTTAAGGACTCCACAGTCTGTAGCAATGTGTAGGCGTCGGGACCCGTCACCTTTCTGACGACGTTTAAGGATTACAACGACGGATGTCAAAGGAGTAAAGAGATGTACCCTCGAACTGGGTGTAAATTGATTGGAAAAGCAGTTGGGCTCAGTTCAATTTAAATTGAGGACTTATGGCCAGAATTGGGCTAAGTCCAGTTAAAAATGTTTAACATTGTATTTTATGTTATGCCTGTTGGGCTTTTACTTGGGCTCTGCCCTTTTAATAATGCAAAGCATTTATCAGGAGCAAAATAGTGGTCTGATAGTGCGCCACGTGGCTTGTCAGGCGCTTTGCGCCAATTAAAGAGCGCATTGCGCTAGCGCATGCGAAGGTGACACGTGTCATGCTCAGCGCTAAGCGCAAATCTGTTAGCGCGCTGCGCTTTATAAGTGCGTTGCGCCAGTGAGTGACACGTGGCGCGCTCTGGCGCTGTGCGCCAGTCCAAGAGCGCAGTGCGTTATATTTAGAAGCGCAAAGCGCAAACTGTTCTGTGATTGACACGTGACGCGTTTTGGCGCTGTGTGCCAGTCCAAGGAGCGTAAAGGCGCAATTCATGAGTGCAAGGCACTGTCCAATAGCGCAGAGCGCATTTTGATCAATTTAAGATCAAAGAACAAGTTTTTTTTTGTTCTTCAAAAGAGGCCTTGCCTCAAGATCCAAGAACCAAAGTTTTTGTTCTTATCAAAAGGCTGTGCCTTTATAGATCAAAAGATCTGTTAATGAAGTAAAGTACTTCTTTAAATCTTTTATAATTAGATCTTTTTCTTTCTTATTGAAGACCTTGATCTTGTTCTTAGATCTCTGATCTTTTTATAAGAGGGTTCTTCTTTTTAATGAGATGATTTCATCTCTGTTCTTTAAGAATATAATTCTTTACCTTTAAAGATGAAGAAAATGATCTTCTTTCTTCAAAGGCTTGCCTTTCTTTCTCTTTGGATTTTTTCTCAAACTTTGCAGAGGGTTCTCTCTATATGAGACTTGAAGTCTTGGGGCCTTTATATAGGGCCAATTGATTTGTTAAATTAGTTGAAGAGATCTTTCTCTGATTGATTTGGGAATATTTCCCACCGTTGGATCTTTAATCCTAGGGCTTCTGTTTTACAGAAGATAATTTTCTTATTTTAATAAGATTGGAAAGATCTTTCTAGAACAGAATTTTAATTCTGATTAATAATTTATTATTATTATTAGATCTTTTGATCTAACGGTGTGGAATTCTTTAAATTCCAGCGCTGGCGCAATTGGCGCAAGCGCATCTGTGTTTGACACGTGGCGCGCAGCGCAACTGCACTAGCGCATCTACGTTTGACACGTGGCGTGCAGCGCAACTGCGCTACCGCACCTACGTTTGACACATGGCGCGCAGCGCAGAGTGCAAGGAATCTGAAGCGTTACTTCAATTTTTAAATTTTGAAATTCATATAGAGCTTTGCTCTGATTGGGGGAAACATGGGCGCTCGGGCGCTAGCGTTTTGGATGCTAGCGCTTTGAGCGCCACGGCGCTAGCGCCTCACGTGCCAGGCACGTGGGCGCTCGGGCGCTAGCGCTTTAGGCGCTTGCGCTCTGAGCGTAAGGGCGCTCGGGAGGCAAAAGGGACTTGATCGCTACAACGAGAGTTGTATTTCCAGAAAATAACACTTATTATTATTATTATTATTATTATTTTTTGTGTGTGTGTGTATGAGGAGTTAAACTCCTAAGATATTTTGAAGCTGATAAAGGGGGGCTTCTCCCCTTGAGCCCTGGATTTTCCCAAAGTGGGGTTTCTGGAGATGGGTCTCCTTCTTCTTCCTGTCGTATGGCCGGATCTTGGAGAAAGGGGGTGAGATTTAAAAATTTCCCCTTTTTGAGATCTAATAGAAGATTCAAGCTCCCCTTTGTGAGTTTTGTGGTGAAAAACTATTTAGTTTTTGAAAAGGAAGAGTAAAACTCTTAATTTAATTCAAAAGAAAGAAGAAGATTTTAGAACCTTGAGAAAGGAGAAAGAGGCACATGCCCTAATTTTTTAGAATGAAAAAGTGTCCCCTTTATTCATCATCATGTTGCCTTTTACAGGCTTACATATTTACATATAGCCCCTTGGGCTTTATAAAATGGCATTTTGCCCATCCCATGGCTCATGTGCCATTTTTTTTTGCACATAAGCCATGGGCTTTACAAAAATTTGGCTTTATGCCCACTTTGCTTACATTCATGCATAAAAAATTACATAAAAATTATTTATTACATGATTTCATTTTGACATAGGGGAGGCTGGTCGCGGGCTCGACTTGGGCATGGGCCCGCTTGATCTGGGCTTGGGCCTACCTGGCTTGGGGTTGACCTTGACTTTGACTTGGTCAACCGGGGTGCAAATTTTGACCCCAACAGTTAAGAGAGAGCCAATCTGGACAGTTCGGCCGTCGTCTCCCTCTTTGAGAGGAACTTCTACCAAAGCTTCCACCGGGACGCCTCGAATTTCTTTTTGGTCGTCGCGTGTATCCAGAGACCCCTGAGGATTGTACACGTCTTCGAAATCGTCAATCTCTTTCTCTCCTAGAGACGTTGAGGAGACACAGACCGTGGCGGTTTGCTAGTCTCCGTAGGCTTGATCTACCCCCCGTTTTCTAAAAGGAATTTCAGCGCGAGGTGATAGGTTGAGATCTGAACCCGGAGGGCATTTAGGTTGGAGCGTCTCAAGAGGATGTTATAGGACGACGGGATCATGGAAACGAGGAAGTTCACCGGTATGGTTCGCGTTCTCCTGCTTCCCCGATGTTGAGGGAGGGTGATCGATCCCTCGGCCAAGACGGAATGGTTGGTGAACCCGGAGAGGACGTGGGAGGTCGGTTGGAGGTCGGACGGATTTAATCACATACGCTGTAAACAGTCGTAGAACAGGATATTCGCCGAGCTCCCCGAGTCGATCAACATTCTCCGGATCTCGTATCGGTTTACCCGTGCTTCTATCACAAGGGGATCATTGCGCGGGAGTGATATGCCGTGAAGGTCCTCGTCGGTGAAGGTGATTGGATTGCCCTTCTTGCACTTCTTGTGGGGCGGGTCGCTTAAAGTCATGACCGGACGGAAGCGGCGGGTGTCCCGTTGCCCGGAGTCAAACCTACGGAGACAATCATGGTCTGCCCGACCGTTAATTCTCCGGGAGGGGGTTGGTTCGTTTGCTCCCGATCCGCCTGCCGTTTGTCTTGCAGGCACTTCGCTGGGCGACCGGAGCGAATCAATTCCTCAATATAGTCACGGAGTTGTTTACAGCTCTCGGTCAGGTGCCCCTACGACCGATGGTAGACACAGTATGGGCCGCGAAGTCGTTTGCCCGGCCTCTGAGTAGCTGGCGGGAGTTTGAAAAACCTCTCGCCCTTAGCCTCTTCTAATAGTTCGGTCTGGGAGACGTTCAGCGGAGTGTACCTGTGAAACCTCGTAGGATAAGGTTTTGGACGACCGACCTTCTTTTTCTTTTCTCTGTCCTCTTTTTTCGGTCCAATCGGTCGCCGTGGGGAAAGTTGGCTTTTACCTCCGACTCGAGTTGGATTTCTCGCTCGGTCCAGGCTTTTACTTCGGCCATGGTCCTAAGTTGTGCCAATACAAAAGAGCGGAGCCACTCTTTGTGTCAAAGATCCGACCTCAGGGCGGTGATAACCGTTTTGTCGCGGTGCTCGGGGACTTCCAAGAGAGCATTATAGAAGCGGGTGACGTAACCCTTGAAGGATTCCCTGTCTTCACTCTTGATGGTAAACAGGTAGTCGACCGTCCTTTTCTGTCGTCGGTTACAGACGAAATGACTGAGAAATTGAGTCGCCAGCTCGTTAAAGGTCGAGATTAAGCGTGGCGCAGGTCCATGGAACCAATCCCGGCACTGAGCTGCATCTGAGTTGTCTTGGAGGCTCATGCCCATTATAAACGTATCCAAGTGGTCTTTCGGGTCAGATTTCCCGTCGAAGAGGGCCACCTTGGGCAGTTTGTTCCAAGACGAGACCCGCTCACCTAGTAACTGCTTCGTGAAGGGCCTCGTGAGCAAATCTGCGGAGCACTTTCCCACTCCTCCGGTCAAACGGGCGGCAAGCCGCATGTTCTCAATCTTCTTCTCAAGGACCTCGATTCGTTGTTGGTACCCCGAGAATTCTCCACAGTCGGAGTGCCTGCTATTTCTGCTCCGGGCTTGCCCGATGGAGCGGTTTTGGCTTCGCTTTATCACGTTATTCAGATCATCAGGGTGGACCCTTTGTGGCTGGCCCCGACATTCGTCATGTGCGCGGTCTCGATGAGTGTGGTGGCGTCGATCTTGCCTGAAATCAGGCGACCTGGACGACGTCTCTTTAGGGGGCGAGAGAGCGCGGCGAGTGTTGAAGCGATAGCCCGGTCTCTACTGAGATCTTGGTGTCGAACTATCCGGCGCCCAACGAGTCATAGAATCATTTCTTATATGTGGGTCGTGATTGCCGGAATCGACATGCCGGTATTTGGTGACATCGAGATGGGAGTGAGCGAGGTCGAGGGCACGAACGCGCCCCTCCGTAGTCCCATGCACGCCGTCGTTCCGGGGGGTAGGGACAGCGGTTTAGCGGGCGGGCCGACCGTTTGAACACGAGCGAGCGTGTCCACTATCGCCGTGAGCTTGTCAATCCGTGATGATAAGGCGTCAATAACGTTGGAGGCATAGTCACATAATTCGCGAATAATTTGGCGAATTATTCGCGAATTTTTGATTGGCCGATTAATTCTCCGATTTAATCGCCACTGGCGAATGTTTCGAATAATTCAAATAAACAGCAAATAATTCACAAAAACAGTGAATAATTTACAATATCAAAACCCAATGCCTCATATACTAATTTCTTGCTCGAAATCCTTCCCGAACATTTCCCGAATACCTGCCGAATCTTTCCCGAATATCTACCGATTTTTTCCGAATAGTTCCTTGAATCCGAATTTTCGACCTCGCCGAATAATCCTCGAACGGCGAATTTGTGACTATGGTTGGGGGTGGAGTAGGACCGATTCCTACCTCCATTGTGGAGGGCGGGATGGCTCGTGCTGGGATCTTCATGATAAGGATCGCTGGCCATTATATCTAGGATAGAAGATCAACTTTCTTGGGTGGGAAAAGAAGTAGGTTCCCAAAGACGGCGCAAACTGATAGAGGTTGGAATCTCGCTCAGATGTTGTCCTCCGTCGATCTTGCTGCCAGCGAAGTTGAACCGTTGAGATTTGAGATACAGGCTGAGTGTGTGGGTCTCAATGGATTGTGGGCTGCCGTTGACACCGAGTTATCTGCAAGGGAAGTTCCAGGATGGGAAACCACCGTAGGACCCTCCGACGATCAAGTAAGTACCGAAGAGTAATTGGACAGAGTAGCGGTGTATTGAAAATCAGTTCAACGTACCTGAGTCGTCTGGAGGAGGGGTTTATATAGGGGTCGTATTAGAGCGAGCCGATACGAGATTCTCTTCGTCTGTTACGCCCCCGCGTCATGTTTGCGCTGATGGCGGGATACGCTCATTATTGGCAGGATACGCCTATTAATGGCGAGATACGCTAGCGTGGGATGCGGGACATGAAACGGTGTTGATCACGTCGTAGCGAGATACACGGAGCCGTTACGGGAGCGCTAGGGCTCTGTGCTCCCAGCCAGATAAGGAAGCGGAGGAAGCTCAATTCCGTGACAGCTCAGTGGCGAGGGAGGAGGTTGAGGAAGCTCAACTCTATAAGAGCTCGGAGACGAGCGAGGAGGCTGAAGAAGCCCGGCTATAAGATAGCTCGGACATGAACTGTTGGCTGGTTGCGTGACGAATTGGGAACGTACTCCGGAGAGGTCTTCTAAAAGGTTTGGTGCAATTTCAGAGACGAGATGCCGAAAAACGTCCCTGATGCGTCATATTTATTCCAACTCTGCTGCCTCCAGGAATCTAGTGGGTTTGTGCAGATGGCACGTCACCTGCCACGTATCATGATCTGGAGAATTCTTCTTACGGGTGTCATCACCATTGTATAGAATCAGACATGTGCAATATCAATGCAATGCCAATGCAAAAGGCTCAGAACAAAATTTTCTTCTCCATGTTTGATCATATAATTACACGATGACAGGAGCAAATATATATAGACGAGGTCAAGAAATTGCGACCTCTCTATATCCATTTGAGAGCCGAAGACCTCTCCTATATCCTCTCCTATATCGCCATTGCTTTGGAGGGGCTTGATCAACGAAATCTTTCACAAGAATCTGATATCCCTGGATGCGTCTCTGTCCATATGAGCCCATATGAGCGGATTCATTGGTGGCAATCAAACTTATAATTTAGCCTTAGCCATGGCTAAAGCCGCTCTCAAATTTTATCTCATCTCAAATTTATAAAGGTTTAATTAAAGTTAAATGGGAAAAGGGAATCTGGCATAGGGGTAAACCACCTATATAAATATATATCTTAAGCCAAGATGAACAATTATCAGCAATAGTGTATGATACTAGAAAATATTTAATATGGTACAAACAAATTGCAAACACAATTAGGCCATCATAACACAACATGAAAAGGTACAGCTTTCTCCAGATCATTATTAACACACAAAAGGTTATATCCAACCCTTAATAATATGATAGCAGTTAGGATAGACGACATCAATATTCTTTTCTTGAAGACCGAATCTAAAACAAAATCAATCAAGATTTAGGTTACTCAGTTCCAACGTCATAAAATTTGATTAAGATGGCTTCAGTTTGGTTCCTAAGATGCTTCAAAGCTAATTATGCTTGCAAGATTGCTCCTTACCTGTCAGAAAATTTTAATGGGTTAAGCTTCAACTTGTAACGATTTATAGTTATTGCAATGACAAATTAAATTACATTCCAACATTACATAACCTTGAATTATGCCTATATAGAATTATAATCTGTCTCATAGCAACTTTCATATTAATTATAAATTAATCAATAACCTTCACACCTTTTCGAATTTATCTTTTCAAAAATGAATTTGAAACATGAAAAATTCATTACATCATGATGTTAAAATAATAGATTTTGGATAGAAATCAACTAAGATAAATAGGTGTATTCATTCACTATTATTAAGTTGTGAATCAATGTCTTTTTTGTGGGGATGAAATCGATCACTTCGGTTTCGAACTTGAGACCTTCCACATTGGAGAGAAAATTGATACCACCCGAGCTTAAGCCCAAATGGTCTGCCAATTAATTTCATTCATTTAAGATTGAAGCTCATATACATCAAATTCAAAAGAAATAAGAATAATTCGAATAGGTGATCCGCATTTATAGGAGGTGAGAATAAAGCTCGACTCGAACGATGTCCTCACTTTGGTGGTGTCGGAAGTTCCAAATAACACGTCGATAAATTTTCTGGTGCTATGTTACCGTGTTTAGGTAGCAGCTGCACATCATTAAGAACATATTGAAATATTTTTTTAAAATATTGGACCAAAAAAGATTATTGTATGTTTTGTTTTCAAGGGTTAATAAGCGAAAACAGAAGTAGGATGAAATTAGTTGAATGCGCTCAAAACCATTTACCTTTGATTTTCTCCAACATATCACAATAAAAATTGTATAGCAGTTACTTGTTTCAAAATCGACATATTATTATTAATATATGAATAATATCCAATTTTTTTAAAAGTTATATTGGTTGCATGCCTTAAATTTGCGAACTGCTTGTCACAATTCTCATGCCTAAATCAATCATCCCCCCGCACCTCCCTTTATTTATTCTTTACTATTAAGCTATTTGTTTACAAGTTTGGTTAAGTTTGTTCTTAGCTTTGATGTGTCGTCACTCTTAATTTATGCATGACAAACTTTTGTCATAAATACATTTAAATTGTATGAGTCAGAAATGCAATTTGTGCATTAAACCATGATAGTTTTATGACAAGCCTTATGGTGTAGCTACAAGACACTACGCTAATGCATAAAAGTTGTCTTTCAAAATTTAGTAGCACGTGGTAGACTGATATTCTTCAATTTTGGTAATACAGTGGAGAAGTACATTATAAAGCTATCAAATACTGCTTAGCATTTTAGTACAAATACAAAACCATTCGAAAATGTCCATGATCCACTTAATGAACAAATTGACTCATGTTGATTTAATTTGATTAACTCTTACCAGTAATCTTGAATGAATCAGAGATAATTTTCAAGGAAGACAGATATTCGTTCCATTTTTCAAACTTTGTCTACTTATAAGTTTCAAACCTTCGAACTTCTAGATGTCAAGGGATTCTAGCTTTATATAGGTTATATTTGTGAAGGAAAATACATATTTCACCTTTAGTTTTAGATCTTCATTCATGAGGCCATATATTTGTATTTATTTCAAAATATCCCCATCCATCAACTAGTGGTTAAAGAGCATAAATCGAACATAAGGAGAAGAAACGGAAGACATGAGATGGGAAAGAAGTATGAAATGGACACCCTATTACATATATAGGTTTTGCGAGAAAAAGGATAAATGTATAGAAATAGTTGTATCCTTTATAAAGGATTTGAGCCTATATCCTTATTGATAGGATACATAATTAATTTCAGACAAATCACTAATCGTTACATGTTATATACTTTGATCTCTAAATCATAAAGCAGTGCACAAATAACACACTCCGTTATAAACTATTAATAAAACCACAAGTTATACGAATTCCAAAAAACCATCCTATCTTAAAATAGCTAATCATGAGTTATTCATAATGGAAGCGAAACATTCGCTATCGAAGATTAACCAAAGTCATCATCACACAGTAAAAATCCATGACAGGAACTGATACTAGTGCTAGCGACTTTCGCACATCACAGTGTTAATGCAGCTTCATAGTCAATCTGTGCTTCATATTTCACGAAAGAAAAACAAAATTGAAAAGGACAGATTGTTACCCAAAATGCATCATCATTCCTTGAGAATCTCGTCCTCTCTGCGAGAGTCGATTCTGCCGGAATCGATTGTTGCGGCGGCTGCGGTAGAGGAGGCATCGTCATCCTTGAGAATCTTCTGCATGTCATGTATCCTCGTCCTCATAACACTAGCGATCAGAACTAGCAAGAGAGAGAGGGGGTTTTGATTAGGGTTTTATGGAAGAGAGAGAGAGAGGGGGGGGGGGGCATAAGTGGGAAAAAGTAGGGGGCTTACTTCCGGCGGTGCCAAGGGTCCAAAACCAGAGGATCTTGAGGCCGGGGCTCTTCTCGCTCCACCGCGTCCCCATCAGGATCCTCAGCGGTTTGCAGAAGAGGAGCTCACCAAAGTGAAAAGGGTCACAGGCTCTACACGAATGAATACTAAGCTCACTGGTGCAGTCCCCAGTTTGGCCCATAAAGAAAGTATAAGATGAGCCGTCTTCTTTTCCCTTTTCTTTTGGGGTAAATTGTCAAAAAGCCCCCGGCCCGCTTCATTCTTGTGTAAAAACCCCTGGGCTTTATTAAAAAAAAACCTCGCCCGATCAAAACCTCATGCATACCAGTTGCATGTAATATCTAAGTAGTTGCTTGTAACATCTAAATAGTTTTCTTTAATATCTAAGCAGTTGCATTTGCCTATAATATCTAAGCAGTTGCTTGTGATATCCAAGCACATAGCACCAAATACCAATAGCAAAATCATTCAAATTCCAGTAGTTATCAAAAAATCTAGCAAGTAAAGAAGTCAAGTTTAGGATTCTACAACCCTTGTTGCGCGTCCATCCAATCGTGAAAGACCCGAACTAGATATCGTCGTCGTAGGAATGGACTTACAAGCCAATCTTCTCGTCGAAAATCCTCCACATCGAGAAAACCCCAACTTCAACCAAAGCAAGTCTTGTGAAGTAACCTGATATCATAGATTGCTCGAATATGATATGAAGTGATGCAGTGAGTTCACTCTCATATTTTCCTCTCATTTGCTCTCTAGAAATCTCTTTCTCAAGTAAAGAAAGAGAGGAGAGAGAATTTGTATAAAGAAGTGTGGAAAAGAGAGAGAATGGTTTATAGTTTAATGGTGTGAAAACCATTAAACGATTGAATTCATACTGTTACGTCCAGCTCCCCACTAGACGAAAACGGTAACGTGGGAAGCCCGCGACATATTTATCCAGAGAAGGTCATTTCCTAAATAAATATATTGAGTATATTGAAACAATAATATATAATACAAGAATAAATGGAGACTGTAAAAATTTCCAATAAACATCTTTTTTTACATTCAACTTCCAATATTTATAAATACATGAGTTTATACTGGAAAGTAAATACAATAGGGAAAATGCCTAAACAAGTGGCATATATAAACTGAAGAAAAAATGAAGCTAGGCTAGCCCTGAGTAGCGATCTGGTTGTAGTCTTCCTCTGTGTGTTCAACTTCTTCCGTCTCGACCGTATCTGACGAACATTCCAAGAGAAGAAAAGTGGGTGGAATGCCCGTCAGCGAACTAGCGCTCGGTAAGTCCCAAAAATAGGTAAGAGTAAAGAAAATGACAAGTGTAGAATATATATAACGAGTAAGAATATATGATCATGGGTAAATATATTTTATACGTTTCTATATGGTCACTATATTAATATTAAGTTCCAAGTGTGAATGTCAATGCAGCCGTAGAAGTATTCACGAGCTCAAGAGTGAGACCTCAGAAGCAAGAAAACACGGGCCCATTTCTTGTGTTAGCATCGGGGCTCTAAGCTGTGGATGAGTCAACCCGACTGATATTCGAATAAAATAAAAAAGAGGTTAATACGGGACTCCTGAAGGTCCGTTGGATTCATATAAGAAACTATCCCAAATATCCCGAGTATAATATATATAACTGGTTAATGTACTCAATTGATTAATTGATTGATTAACACATCTTGATCGAAACTATAAATTGCAAAAGGTGTAGAATGTAGTCGAGCGAGTCGAGTTATAGGCGAGTCATGACAATTGCAATCTTGGTTCGAGTCAAGTTGGTTCGAGTAGTTTGGGTTCGAGTTCTAGTTTGGGTTTAGATTCGAGTTAGGTTAAAGTTTGAGTTTGTGTTCGAGTTCGAGTTTAAGTTTAGATTCGAGTTTGGATTCGAGTTTATATCTTTTTCATAGGAATTGATTTAAACTGTTAAAAATCTTATGTTCGGGAGAAATCGGCAACTGCTGCACATGGACGGCAGGATTTATGTCTTTTTCCAAAACAATTGCCATTTAATAACTCCGTTAAGTTGTCTAACCTGAATAAGTAAGTACTCATTTTTTCCGGCTCTCTGGAGCTCAAGAGAAATGATACCGCTTAAACCTATATTAATTATAGAGTCCTTAAAATATCGTTTGCATATCTCGAGGGGGTTTATGAAAAATACTTTAATATAGTTTAAAAATAAACCTCGAAGGTGATTTGTAATACTTAGAGTTTTCATGAACATGTATTTTAATTATTATGGTATTTTGGTGATATAATCTAGCTTTTTGAAAGTTAATGATATTTTTATGAAAACTACTGCTTTTGAAAACTTGATGGTATTTTATTAAAAAATTATAATTTTTCATTTTAAAAATATAGTTTCTTAATTTGTTTTTATTGAAAATACGGATTCATAATTTTTATATAATTTTTCAAAAATTAGTTTTGTTTAAAAAAGTCGTGTTTCTTAAAAACCGTATTTTTTATTTCCTTTCAAGACCGAATGCTCCGTGAGGAGTTCTGCATCTCACTCTACTGTCCCAAGAATGTGCGATAATCCATACCATCCATTAGCAGGTCCCCTGATGAGGGTTGTAGAGGCATAATTGCCAAGGACTTCAAAATACTGATTAAAAGAAATCCGTTTTTGAAAAGGTGTGGTATTTTAATGAAAAAGTTATTCTTTAAATTTGTCATATATTTAGAATATCGTGCTATGTAGCCATAGTGTGCATGTGGGGTAGGACATTACCCCGTGAAGTTTTCCTGAAGATATCTTTTTAACAATTATCGAAAAAAGAGTTATACTAAAGTTCATGGTATTTTAATGAAAATGTTCGTTATATGTTTGTTTCACATGAAAATTTTGTTAAATTAAAAACTAAATGATGGGAAAATAAGGTTAAGATTAATATAAAATGTTAGTTTGATCTAATTGGCTTATCAAGTGGAATACAAAAATTAAAAAGAAGATTACATCGAAGATAACTCCACTTTTATCGATTTGTTTTAGAAATTTGTTCTGAGGTGGAAAATGATAGAGATGAAGGGACTTACAATTTTAGGTGGTTAGCAAGAGAGAAAGGAAGATTTCGGCTATCGTGTCGTCGTCGAAAATGCTCTACTCGTCGTGTTTGGCTTGCTACTCCACTTGGGGTGCTTAACTTCACTTGGTACTTAGAGAGTTTGAAAGAATTTTTGTTAGAATTTTCAGAATGGGAAAGAGCTAGGGGTGGTATTTATAGTGAAGAATTAGGGTTTGGAAATTAAAAATGTGGATTCAAAGAATTTAAATGATGACTTGAAGAGTCTCTATTTGATTGCAGGAAAATCAAACGGTGCAGGGGGATTAAGGGGTTTCGAAGGAGTATGTGTGCAAAGCATGGAGGAATTTAGGGAATCTTGGATCGTCGGTAGCGACAAAATTGAGGGAATGGACGGTCAGATTTGATCGGGCTGTCTCGAGATTTGTGCCACGTGTCAAGTTGGGTGTGTACATCTCATTGCGCCCGTTTGATTTTACTGAAACTTTTCGTTTCTCCGTATATTGCACGTGCAACTCTTGGGCTTCCGAAAAATTAAAAAAAAATCCTAAAAATAATTGGGTCTGATGGGATTCGAACGAACAGGCTATGTTACAGCAGTGCAAAGGTTTTACCAGTGAGCTACAAGTTGCTTCTTGATTTTATTTAACAAAAATAACTTTTAACTCTTACACAGATTATAATACCTTTTACCGTGAAATAACAAGAAATTTCTGTACAGGAATTTCAGAGTCGTTACACACACCTCTCTACACTTTTCTTATTTCTCTTTATCATTAAAAAGAAACGAGTCATTTCTTTATAAATGATAAGAGAAAATGTGGTGTCTCTTCTAGAAGAAAATATGTGTATCATATACACAAAGTATGTGTGTCGTTTATATATACGCGTATTTGTATCGCATACGAATACCAAATGAGAGATAAATATAAAGTGAACATATATATATAATATTATTATTACTGTTAGTGATATATGCCCTAGAGGCCGTTATTGTATAGTATTGGATTGTATATTACATTTTGGAAGCTTGGAATATACACGGATATAATAATAGTCTTGCTCAATATGGTAGTATGCTACTTGGTTTGATTCTATCTCAATATGTGTATATGTTTCTTTTAGCATATCGCTTATACATATTGATAGAGCCCTTAGGATTTTTGCTTGACTACCAGCGTTATGATGGCAGTCACACTAGTGGGGACTGGGTAGTCTATAAGCACATCTTTATACAGGTCCCTAGTCGCAGAATTATCGAGACGGGCTATCGATACTCCAGAGTAGACTAGTGTATACGCTTCTCATCCCAGCAGGGGAGATGGTATGTCCCATAATCATTAGTACGTCGTACTGGAGATAGTATACAGGTGCTCATTGGGTTATGAGTTACACTGGACGGACTCGTTGGGAACTGCTAGTTGGTATTATACCTATCGTTAGGTAGCAGTTCCCAGGTGACATAAGTACAGGTTAGTCCGTTGATTTGACATCACTATTCATCTCGAGTGTGTTCCCAGTATACTTAGATCACTACTCTACCACGGTTCAAATGAGTCGTGCAAACAGGTAGTGGTTGTGTGCAGTCCCGAAACACTAGGAGGCAGTAGTGGTTAGATAGGATTCGTCTCTCCTGCTATTGGGGGGTTGATATCACGCTGTGCTCGGAAAGCCATTACACAAAGTCCCTGGCCAGGGCAAGCGAGATTTACTGGTAGGTACTCTAGTAATTTCTCAGGGTGTTTTGGGCTCCACTCCGGCACGACTTATTGCGCTATTAAGGGTCTGACGGTTACCATCCCTAGGCCCAATATGCGAGTATCTTAGATGAACAGATCGGACTGTACAGAGATTGCCACAGATAGGCTCAGTAGGAGTTCGGATGAGTTTGCTCATCGGCCTTCTTATTGACAGATACCTGGGTAGCCGTTACATGCAGCTAGTATCGCTGACGTGCTTGTGGTTAAATCCACTGCCAGCGTATTGTAAAGTCTTTAGAGTCCCACACAGAGGATTTCCCTGTTTCGGGTGAAACGATATAGAGGCCGTATGGTTTTACGGCAGGGTTTCGATCACATATGTGTACTAGCTACACGGATGATGTTCGGGCGGATAATACTAGTGGGCTTTGGTTAAAGCCGGATCCTAGTATTATATTATTGGATTATTTTTGTCTCTTGGTATTCGTATTTTTCGGAATACAAATACGTGTATGGATATACGGTGAGGAGTATTCTTATAATTTTACAAGAGTGCTTCTAGAAGAAGACACCTCATTTATGGTTTAATCCATTTTGTTAAATGGATAATGAGGTGGAGCTATGAGGTGTAATCTTGGACATGATTAAAGCATGGCTACTTGGTGACTCATTATTTTTGTGACTATTGAAGCATGGTTGATTCATTCTTTGATTTATTATATGCTTCATTATCACAAACCCTTAGCCATTCTACACTCATTCTTATCACAACACTTTCTTACCTTCAAGGCTCTCTTCTTCTTTCTCAAACCCTAAAAGCTCTCATATGTTGAGAAATCTAGGGTTCTTGAGACAAATTAATCCATAATCATTCTCTACATCTTCTAGGCTACTTATCTTAGCAAACTAGGTACCTTAGTATCTCGGTTTAGAGGTTGGAGCTTGAAGTACAAACTCTCAGGTGGATCGTCTTTGACACGAGGAGGCCGATGTTGCAAGCTTGATCCGTACACTTGAGGAACTCAAGAAGAGGATAAGAAGACCCGAATAACTTGTACACGGAGGTATAAACCTCCTACCGAGTAACTAAACCTCCAACTAGTTAGCTAGTTAAGGTTCCGTATTGATCCTGGAGTTTAAGTCCGTGTTGCGAGCTTTGCAAAAACTGTTGTCATGCTCCACTTCCCAGAGTACGCTAAGATAGGCACGTGACAGAACCAACCATACTACCTGTGGATAGGATATATCCCTCCACAGTCACATTACGGTTGTAGAGATATCAAGAATAATAATAAACTATTTAACACATATCCATAGGCCAAAATAAACGAGTCAAGAATAAAATAATATGCGGAAGCAATAGATCCAATAAACAAGACACCTGGAAAGTAAAACTGGATACCAACTGGATCCTCACCGCTCGGCTTAACGGCGGAAGTACTCCTGATCAGCCTGCGACAAGGTAGAGGATCTGGTCCATACAAAACCCAGACGTCAGTGCGTCATAACATCAATAATAATATAATCAGGGGGTAACGAGATATGCAGGTACGAGTATGAACGGTAAAACAGGTATAACAGTAATATAAATAATGACAGTGAAGGGTAAGGTACAGATGATGTGCAGTGAGTGATCTAAACTAATTTACTGGGTTAACTACTCTCAAGTCTTTGAAATCAATTTGATGACTCATCGATATAACTCTATAGTATCCCGTGCATGCCCGGGACTACGATCAAGATTCTCGGGCTGAATCCGAGACGTGCCGCTAGGCAGTAAAAGGTAGTTTGTAACGATGAATGATGTCAGCAGCATCATCCTGGGGCTGGCCTAGCCCGTAAGACTAATCAGTAAAGGTATCGAACTGTCGAGTTACAAGTCAGGTTTCATCGTTGATTTCCCCATATCCCCAAGTTATGTGTTCAAGTCAGGTATTGATAAATCTGGAGCTAATACCAATACAGGATCAAGCAGGTACATGTTTGTCTGAATAGACAACAGGAAATGTCCGTAGGGACAACAGGTCAAGATTGTCGGCATTAGTAACAAGATCAGGTAACATGTCAAGCTGTGGTACATCAGGTCATGTCAAGTTGTGTACATGTATCAGGTCAGGTCAAGTAGTGCACAGGTACCAAGTCATGTCAGTAGTAGTGTATCAAGTCATGTCAGGGGTGCACAGGTATCAAGTCTGGTGCTCATAACCAACTATAATAAGTATGGATACACAAAAACAAGTATGGGGTACCAATGCAACAATAAAATGGAATAATCTGATGTGGCATGCAAATAGGTATAGATTCAAACATATGGATGCACAGTTATCGATTAGGCTTACAGTTATAGTTCCAACACCAATTAGGATGCACTTTATTAAACATGGAATGTTAATATCACAGTACTATGCATTAATATGATTTATGGATGCAATTATATATATATTAGACGAGATGGATGCAAACGGGTGTCCGAAAGGTTATAAACTATAAAATGGTACTATGGGATGTACAAATAAGCACTATGTGATATGAATATTGATATGGGTGCAGTATATTGTAATCTAGTATGCAACAAGATATGTTTTGCATGACCTAGATCTAAAATGATATAAACGGAATATCGAAACGTTAAAAAAATGAAACATGGGGTACTAGATTTAAACTACAGGTATAATCTATATTTAAATATGTATATAATAATTTAAATAGCATGTAGCAAGATTAACTTGCCTCGATGGATTGCACGACGGATCCGCACGGCAACGTCCAATGTCGGTAAAAGTCTCGATGCACGCTTGCGCGTACAGAACAGGACCAGGCAATGCAAGAGAGTGACCATGCTGGTTAGGAACGTCCACAGGGTTGCTCGGATTGTCGGCAGTGGTACAGCTCCGGCGATCACTGGAAAACGAGAATCCAAAAAGAGAAAGAGAAGAGAAAGGAGAAGAAAGAAGAGAAGAACTGTGGCTTTTCTCTATGGTTTGATGCTCTGGGGTCAGAGGTGAAGGAAAGGGGGCGACGTCGACGATGGGCCATCGACGGCAACAATGCAGGCGAGGATTTTCCAGCAAGGCAGTGGGTTTCTAGGGTTGAGGGGGTGCAGGTTCTTGCTTGGGGATGCTCGGGTTCTTTAGGGAATGGAGAGAGGAGAACGAGGTGGTTGTGAGGGAGTGGAGGCGACGACGAGGTGGTCGGAGCTCCAACGAGGTGAGAACAAAGGCAACGATGGGTTCATGTCGGGGTTGGGATTCTGTGGGTTTCCTGGATCGGGTTGTGAGTTGCAGTCGGGGAAAGAAAGTGATGCTGGTGATGGTTGTGGCATCGGGAGGCGAGAGGGAAGGTCGTGGTGATGGGGATCGGTGGTGTGAGGCGGTGACGAGGTGGTGCAGGCGTGGCGAGGGTGAAAGCATGGGTTGTGCAGGGAAGAGGAATGGAGGTGGAGGAGGAAGAGGAGGTTTAGGGTAGAGAATCGACATGAGGTGGGGCCCCAGCGAGATGAGAACGGAGACAGAGGGGCTGGTGTTGGGTTTAGCGATGGGTATGGGTTGTTGGGTTGTCGGGTTGTCGTGGAGGTGATAGAGGTGGTGGTCGAAGCCGGGGAGAGAGGTGAGGAGGTCGGGGAGATGGGGATGCTGACGGGCGTGGAGTCGGCAAGGCGAGGGGCGCGGGTGCAGCTTGGATTTGCGGTAAGTGATGGCGGAAAAAAAGAAAAGAAGGAGACGAGGAAGAAAGAGAAGAAGAAGAAGAAGAGAGAGAGAGAGAGAAAGTATAGGGTTTTAATAATAATATATATAAAGAATTATATATATGTATAAAGAAAGAGAGAGAGAGAGAATTGAGAAAGAAAGAGATAGAGAGAGATTGAGATCGAGATGAGAGAGAGAAAAGGAGAGAGAAAGAGGTAGAGAGATCGAGATGAGAGAGAGAGAGAGAGAAATGAATAGAGGAGAAAGAACTTTGGTTGGTAGCGGGAGAGAGAGAAAGAGAGAAAGAAAGAAAAGAAGAGAGAGAGAAAGAGAGAGCGAGGGAGAGTGGGGCCACGGCCAGGCTGGGGGGAGAGCTGGGTTTATTAGGATTAGATTTTTAAATAAAAAAAGATTATAGTTAGTTGTATAAATTTTAAGTCGTTGATTATATTTAATTAAAAAATTGGATTTTCAGGTAAATACAAATCTAGTCCAAAATACGCCCGGATCGGGTCTAAAAATTCAGATTTTAAATATGAAAATATATGCGACTTTCAAAATTCAAAATGAATGCTCTGGTAACGAAAATGTATACCCCCAAGAACGGATGCACGTACGTGCGCGTAGCCATCCAAACACGTCCGTTTCACTGAGCGGGACGAGAACAAGATGCGCGGATGCTACCACGGGGTTAGGGGTATCATGTAGGCCATAAAATGTAATTTTAAAATATTTTCTGTGACTTAAAATGTTATATGGTAAAAGATGCAATGCTAGATAAAATGCCAGTGTGTACTAAACATGAAAATGCACAATCTACGTAACAAATCAGGGTAATTCATAGACATGAATCAAATAGGTTCAAGCAAGTGGGTCGGGTCGAATGCAAAGTAAAATGTAAAATACCATTCGCATCCAAAATACGATAAATCAAGAAAATACTATAGATAAGTAAATACGGGAAATGGAATTGGTATAAATGAACTAGGTTGTTATATTATACCCAACTACAAAAAGAATTTCGTCCTCGAAATTCCAAGAACAAGAAAGGATAAATAATCAAGAAACTAGAAGAATAGATGTGGAAACTTCTGTCGGATTTCATCTTCTCGTTCTTAAGTTGATTCTCTATGCGAGCGATTTCCCCAACAAATAAGTACAAGAGGGACAATCTTGTTCTTAAGAACCTTTTCCCTTCGATCCACAATCGATATCGATCGTTCCTTAAAAGTCAAATCCTCTCTTACAGTCAGCTCCGAATGATCCAGCACGTGTGTTTCATCTCGAATATACTTACGGAGTTGAGATACATGAAACACGCCATGAACATTCGCCAAAAATTGTGGTAAAGCCAAACGATACGCCACTTTTCCAATATGCTCCAAAATCTCGAAAGGTCCAACGAATCGAGAACTAAACTTAGCTCGACTTCCAAAACGAATTACCCCTCTAGTCGGTGATATCTTCAAGAATACCAAATCACCAACAGCGAACTCTAGAGGTCTTCTCGATGTATCGGCCTAACTCTTCTGTCGATCTTGTGCTGCCTTCATATGATTCCGGATAGTGTTAACTTTCTTTACAGTCTGCACGATCAAATCCGGTCCCAACAATCTTCGTTCTCCAACATCATCCTAGCAAACAGGTGAACGACACTTGCGACCATATAATGCTTCGAATGGAGCCATCTGAATAGTCGCCTGGAAATTGTTATTGTAAGAAAACTTCACCAAGTGTAGATGATCCTCCCATGAACCCTTGAAGTCTAACATGCAAGCTCTCAACATATCTTCAAGAGTTTGGATCGTTCTCTCCGACTGGCCATCTGTCTGGGGATGATAAGCAGTGGTAAACTTAAATCTTGTCCCCAAACTTTCCTGTAAACTCCTCCAGAAGTGTGATAAGAATCGGGTGTTACGATTGGAAACGATGCTTACAGGTACTCCATACAATCCCACAATCTCCCGCATGTACCGGTCTGCTAACTCTTCCGTTGATTGACCAACTCGAAATGGTATGAAATGAGCTGCCTTGGTCAATCGATCAACAATCACCCAAACTGCATTGTTACCCTTTGGACTCCGCGGTAAAACTGTCACGAAATCCATGGTTATATGTTCCCTCTTCCATTGAGGAATTGGAAGTGGTTGCAACAAACCAGCAACCCTTTGATGTTCAGCCTTAACTTGCTGACACACCAACCACTTCGCTACAGAGCGGGGAATCTCCCGTTTCATGCCTTCCCACCAGAAATGCTGTCGTAGATCACGGTACATCTTCGTGCCTCCTGGATGTACGGAATATGCGGAACTGTGTGCCTCCTTCATAACTTCTTCGCGAATATCACCCTTTAGCACACACAAACGACTACCATAATGCAGCGAACCATCTTCATGAATCAACAAGTCCGTTCGAACTCCAGCTTCAACCTGTTCTCGAAACTTCTGCAATTTAGGGTCCTGTAGCTGCACTGCTTTAATATTCTCGATCAACGACGACTGTACTTGCAGCTGCATCAACTGTCCCGAAGAAAGCGGTAGCAAGATCTCCAAATCAAATCTCCGAAAGTCTTCAATAAGTTCCTTTTGTGCAGTCAACATCTGAATTGCTGGCAACCGACTAAGCGCATCTGGCACAACATTAACCTTTCCCGGATGGTACTTGAGATCAAGATCATAGTCGGCCATCAGCTCCAACCATCTATGCTGCCTCATAATAAGCTCCTTCTGTGTGAACACATACTTCAGGCTTTTGTAATCAATGAAAACTTAGACCCTTTCGCCCAGTAAGTAGTGTCTCCAAATCTTCAAAGCGAAAATCACTGCTGCAAGCTCCAAGTCACGAGTTTGATAATTCTTCTCATAGGTCTTCAACTACCTCGATGCGTAAGCTATAACTTTCCCATGCTGCATCAAAACACATCCCAAACATTTCTCAGATGTGTCGCTGTGAATCACCAATCCTCCGGAACCGTATGGTACGGTCAAAATAGGAGTGGTTATCCATCTTTACTTCAACGCCTCAAAAGCCGACGCACACCTATCCGTCCATACGAACGGTACTTCCTTACGCATAAGCTTGGTTAAAGGCTCAGCTAAGAGAGCAAAATCCTTCACGAACCTTCTGTAATATCCGGCAAGTCCAAGAAAGCTTATCTCTGCAACGTTCTTCGGAATCGGCCAATCTCGAACTGCTGCAATCTTTTCGGGATCAACGGCGATTCCATCTCCGGATACGACATGCCTCAAAAACTTCACTTCTTCAAGCCAAAACTCGCACTTGCTCATCTTTGCATACAATCTTTTTTGCCTCAATGTCTGCAGTGCGATCTTTAAGTGTTCTGCATGATCTTCAATACTCCTCGAGTAAACCAGAATATCATCAATGAACACCACTATAAACTGGTCTAAGAATGGTGAAAAGATTCGGCTCATCAAGTCTATACATATCGCCGGTGCATTCGTTACTCCGAAGGGCATCACTAAATACTCGTAATGTCCATACCGAGTTCGGAACGCAGTCTTGCAAATATCTTCTGTTTTAACTCGGACCTGATGATATCCGGATTGCAAATCCAGCTTCGAAAATACCCTTGCGCTACTAAGCTGCTCAAATAATTCGCCAATGCGAAGGATCGGGTACTTGTTCTTAATAGTCACCCGGTTTAATTCTCGATAATCGATGCACATTCTCCTTGTGCCATCTTTCTTCTTGACTAGAAGAACTGGAGCTCCCCAAGGTGAAATGCTGCTGCGAATCCAACCCTTCTCAAGTAATTCGTTAACTTGCTTCTTTACTCCTTCCAACTCCATTGGTGCCATCGGATAGTACGCCTTAGAGATTGGCGCTGCACCAGGAATAAGATCGATCGCGAACTCCATATCTCATTTTGGTGGTAAACCCGAGATGTCTTCGAACACGTCCATAAAATCTCGAACAACAGCCGGCGCTTCTTCCTTATCCACTTCCATAGACGAAAGAACACTATTTGTCGGCCTAGCTCGAAACTCGACTGGCCCGACAGAACTGCTTCCTCCAGCAAAACAAACTCCGGATGTCCGGGAATCTGGAAAATCACTTTCTTTGCCCTACAATCAATGTGAGCGTGGAAAGTGAGACCATCAATTTCCAAGACAACTTCATAACTGCCGGTATCGGTCACCAAGAAATCTGCAAAACATAAACTGGTAAGCAATGAAACGGAGAGAACCAAGGTAAAGAACGACCATGAAACAAGGAAATGAAACAAGACAGGACTCCAAGTTACTTAAATAGAGTACTGCATTGTAACCATGTTGCAGTTCATAGTTACAATCACATAACTCCACTCAAGTCGCCCAAATCCTAGTATCAGAATCAAGGAACAGGGAGAAACAATAGGGAACTAAAAAGGTTTCAAGTCGAGATGCAAAGTGGTTTGCATATCGTCATGGCAAAGGATAAGAGAAAGATATGATTCAAGAATCATGATAGTAATGTGGCAGGACATGTTCCTAATCACGAGTATTCTGATTCGTGTATTGGGTCCAATACCCAACTACAAAAGAATCAAATCCGATTAACCTATATCCTATGGCTCTGATACCAAACAAACCCTGTCGCGCCCCGCTTCCCAGAGTACGCTAAGATAGGCATGTGACAGAGCCAACTATGCTACCTGTGGATAGGATATATCCCTCCACAGTCACATTACGGCTGTAGAGATATCAAGAATAATAATAAACTATCTAACACATGTCCATAGGCCAAAATAAACGAGTCAAGAATAAAATAATATGCGGAAGCAATAGATCCAATAAACAAGACACCTGGAAAGTAAAACTGGATACCAACTGGATCCTCACTGCTCGGCCTAACGGCGGAAGTACTCCTGATCAGCCTGCGACAAGGTAGAGGATCTGGGCCATGCAAAACCCAGACGTCAGTGCGTCATAACATCAATAATAATATAATCAGGGGGTAACGAGACATGCAGGTACGAGTATGAACGGTAAAACAGGTATAACAGTAATATAAATAATGACAGTGAAGGGTAAGGCACAGGTGATGTGCAGTGAGTGATCTAAACTGGTTTACTGGGTTAACTACACTGAAGTCTTTGAAATCAATTTGATGAATTATCGATGTAACTCAATAGTATCCCGTGCATGCCCGGGACCACGGTCAAAATTCTCGGGCTGAATCCGAGACATACCGCTAGGCAGTAAAAGGTAGTATGTAACGATGAATGATGTCAGCAGTATCATCCCGGGGCTGGCCTAACCCGTAAGACTGATCAGTAAAGCATCGAACTGTCGAGTTACAAGTCAGGTTTCATCATTGATTTCCCCATACCCCCAAGTTATGTGTTCAAGTCAGGTATTGATAAATCTGGAGCTAATGCCAACACAGGATCAAGCAGGTACAGGTTTTTCTGAATAGACAACAGGAAATGTCCGTAGGGACAACAGGTCAAGATTGTCGGCATTAGCAACAAGATCAGGTAATATGTCAAGCTGTGGTACATCAGGTCATGTCAGGTGGTGTACATGTATCAGGTCAGGTCAAGTAGTGCACAGGTACCAAGTCATGCCAGTAGTAGTGTATCAAGTCATGTCAGGGGTGCACAAGTATCAAGTGGGGTGCTCATAATCAACTATAATAAGTATGGGTACACAAAAACAAGTATGGGGTACCAATGTAACAATAAAATGGAATAATGTGATGTATCATGCAAATAGGTATAGATTCAAACATATGGATGCACAGTTATCGATTAGGCTTACAGTTATAGTTCCAACACCAATTAGGATGCACTTTATTAAACATGAAATGTTAATATCACAGTACTATTCATTAATATGATCTATGGATGCAATTATATATATATTAGACGAGATGGATGCAAACGGGTGTCCGAAAGGTTATAAACTATAAAATGGCATTATGGGATGTACAAATAAGCACTATGTGATATAAATATTGATATGGGTGCAGTATATTGTAATCTAGTATGCAACAAGATATGCTTTCCATGACCTAGATCTAAAATGATATAAACGGAACATCGAAACGTTAAAAAAAATGAAACATGGGGTATTAGATTTAAACTACAGGTATAATCTATATTTAAATATGTATATAATAATTTAAATAGCATGTAGCAAGATTAACTTGCCTCGATGGATTGCGCGACGGATCCGCACGGCAACGTCCAATGTCGGTAAAAGTCTCGATGCACGCTCGCGCGTATAGAACAAGACCTGGCAATGCAAGAGAGTGACCATGCTGATTAGGAATGTCCACAGGGTTGCTCGGATCGTCGGCAGTGGCACGGCTCCGGCGATCACCGGAAAATGAGAATCCAAAAAGAGAAAGAGAAGAGAAAGGAGAAGAAAGAAGAGAAGAACTGTGGCTTTTCTCTATGGTTTGATGCTCTGGGGTCAGAGGTGAAGGCAAGGGGGCGACGTCGACGATGGGACATCGACGACAATGATGCAGGCGGGGATTTTCCAACAAGGCAGTGGGTTTCTAGGGTTGAAGGGGTGCAGGTTCTTGCTTGGGGATGCTCGGGTTCTTTAGGGAAAGGAGAGAGGAGAACGAGGTGGTTGCGAGGGAGTGGAGGCGACGACGAGATGGTCGGAGCTCCGGTGAGGTGAGAACAGAGGCAACGATAGGTTCATGTTGGGGTTGGGATTCTGTGGGTTTCCTGGATCGGGTTGTGAGTTGCAGTCGGGGAAAGAAAGTGATGCTGGTGATGGTTGTGGCATCGGGAGGCGAGAGGGAAGGTCGTAGTGACGGGGATCGGCGGCGTGAGGCGGCGACGAGGTGGTGCAGGCGAGGCGAGGGTGAAAGCGTGGGTTGTGCAGGGAAGAGGAGTGGAGGTGGAGGAGGAAGAGGAGGTTTAGGGTGGAGATTCGACGTGAGGTGGGGCCCCGGCGAGATGAGAACGGAGGCTGAGGGGCTGGTGTTGGGTTCAGCGATGGGTATGGGTCGCGGGGTTGTCGTGGAGGCGACGGAGGTAGTGGTCAAAGCCGGGGAGAGAGGTGAGGAGGTCGGGGAGATGGGGATGCTGACGAGCGTGGAGGCGGCGAGGCGAGGGGCACGGGCGCGGCTTGGATTTGCGGTGACTGACGGCGGAAAAAAGAAAAGAAAGAGATGAGGAAGAAAGAGAAGAAGAAGAGAGAGAGAGAAAGTATAGGGTTTTTATAATAATATATATAAAGAATTATATATATGTATAAAGAAAGAGAGAGAGAGAATTGAGAAAGAAAGAGATAGAGAGAGAGAGAATTGAGAAAGAAAGAGGGAGAGAGAAAAAGGTAGAGAGAGATCGAGATGAGAGAGAGAGAAATGAATAATGAGGAGAAAGAATTTTGGTTGGTAGCGGGAGAGAGAGAAAGAGAGAAAGAAAGAAAAGAAGAGAGAGAGAAAGAAAAAGAGAGGGAGAGTGGGGCTACGGCCAGGCTGGGGGGAGAGATGGGTTTGTTAGGATTAGATTTTTAAATAAAAAAAAGATTATAGTTAGTTGTATAAATTTTAAGTCGTTGATTATATTTAATTAAAAAATTGGATTTTCTGGTAAATACAAATCTAGTCCAAAATACGCCCGAATCGGGTCTAAAAATTCAGATTTTAAATATGAAAATATATGCGACTTTCAAAATTCAAAACGAATGCTCAGGTAATGAAAATGCATACCCCCAAGAATGGATGCACGTACATGCGCGTAGTCATCCAAACACGCCCGTTTCACTGAACGGGACGAGAGCAAGATGCGCGAATGCTACCACGGGGTTAGGGGTATCATGCAGGCCATGAAATGTAATTTTAAAATATTTTCTGTGACTTAAAATGTTATATGGTAAAAGATGCAATGCTAGATAAAATGCCAGTGTGTACTAAACATGAAAATGCACAATCTACGTAACAAGGCAGGGTAATTCATAGACATGAATCAAACAGGTTCAAGCAAGCGGGTCGGGTCGAATGCAAAGTAAAATGTAAAATTCCATTCGCACCCAAAATACGATAAATCAAGAAAATACCACAGATATGTAAATACGGGAAATGGAATCGGTATAAATGAACTAGGTTGTTACAACTGTTTTTTGTGTATTTCACCTCCCCGCGAACCTGCGGGGTGCGTGACATCGACTTACAGTGCTATCGGAGCCTACTAAATCTTAACTAGCAGTTTAGACGATGTATGAAGTTACGAAACCGAAATAACTCCGAAACATCGAAACCAAAGTCCAAGTTTCTGTCGATTTTTTCAGAGGCTCTAATTTTTTTTAAATAATTGCAGAGTACTCTTCTTGTTATAGCATGAATACCCTAGAAAAATGAGCCCAAGATTTCAAAGTATGGCTAGCCAAAATACTATTTTCCCCGGCCTGGCCGGTCACTTTAGGGATTTGGGTCCTGGGTTTTATGTGGTATTCTTGAATCTTGGTTTTAGGGTTTCAGGTGATGTTTGTTTTTGCCCAGATTGCACATACCGTTATCTTTGTGTTGGTGCAGTTCAGAGTATTTCGAAGTCACAGTTTTAACATCGTTTTTAAGTTTCAGTTTGGGTATGTGTTGCGAAACGTCGACTAATTTCTATATGTTGATTAGTCGGGGTTGCACATATAAGTATCTTTGTGATTGTTTGTGTATATGGAATATTAGATCGTCGTGGATGAATAGCCAGGGGATGTGAGAAGAGTGTTTTCTTTTCTTTCATTCATGTAATTTATAAATGTGATGTAATATTATTTTGCGGGGCACATTCGGGTTGAGATTATAGCCACTGTTGAATTATTTCATTTACTTTTTCTTGCACCTAGGATAGACCCAAGGTGGGGTGCACAAACTACCGGGTTCTTGAAGTGCCGAGTAGTCTACTTATTTTATTGAGGGAGGTTGCTTCACATTGCGAATTTAGTGGGTAGTTTGCCGCACCCGTAGGGGTCTAGGATAGGGTTTGGCTATTCATCACGACCGTGGAATCTGTCTTTCGTTCTGGGCTAAAACAAAACACGGAATTTCTAGTATATCCAATATATTCATCTGTGATCTGGAATGCCTATTATTGCGTGAGATATATATATATATATATATATATATATATATATATATATATATAAACGTTGCTTATGTTTTGCACCCGCGCTAGTCCAGCCCCCGCTATGCTGTTAGTTAAGTAACCTAACGGTGCATGACGGGTCTCCATGGCGAATGCAGATGGCATAAGCGTACGTTGTATTTTCATTTCTTTTCTGCAATGATAAAGTTAAATGTTGGACTGCATTAGTATTGATTAATGTAAGGAAAACAAACTAAAACTTAAATCATTGAAACAGTTTCAAAACCACTCGGTTTTCTTCAAAAAGCAACTTTTAAATGCGGAGCCTAAACCACTCCTTTTAAAAGCTATCATGGTTCCTTCGACTATATCAAGTTCATTACGTTCACGGTTTTTCCAAAACCATTCGTAGCCCTCCATTATTTCAGATGAATATTAGCTATGTATTTTGACCTTCGCCAAGGCATAGTGATTGGTAGCTGCTGGGTATTCATCCGTAGCATAGATAGATGCGTTATTTTGGGACAGTCGTACTACTATTTTGGCCTTCATCAAGGGTATGTACGGGTGGGTTCAAATTAACCTTGACAATGACAGGTAGAACTTGACTTGCGAGTTATGATATGTTGGCCTTCGTCAAGGTCATTAGAGCTTGGGGCAAAAATTCACATATGGAATTTCTAAGGAAAATGAAACTTGCTAGCATTGCATACCATTTGGAGTGTGATAATTTTGATAGGATTTCTTCAAGGTTGTCACACGATGATATTTGGATTCCAATCCTACTGTGAGTATCCGCTATTCTTCGGGAGATTTTTCACTAAACAATTAATGTTATAAACCAAGTAGGTGCCTAGAACGGTATTAGCGGGCCTACGCCTCCAGGGAAAAGAGCTTATGCAATTAATGAACTTTGCAAAAGCGTTGGAAAACCTCTCTCGAAGTACCAATAATAGCCTGGCTGAAAGGTTAAGCAAGAACTGTAGGGTGAGATTAATCCTGACCAATTCTTCTTTTATGATTTGAGGAAGGATTCGAGGAACAGTGGGAGCCATCTTGTTTAGATAAACTAATAACCAATCTAAACTTGTAAGAGTAACATGCCGATTGTTTTTTCTCTCTCTCCTAATTGCAGCGACCAAGATGACTGGGCTTAAATTACTATTAGATAAAAACATATTGACGGGGTCGAACTATAAAGATTAGCTCAGAAATATCCAGATGGCCAAACCTATGACAATCTGGGCTACCTCCTTACTACTAAATCCCCCGCCGTCCTAGGTCCAGATTCCAGCGTCGCGAATATTGAGATCCGTAAGACATTGGAAATTGACAGTGTGAAAGCCAAGTGTCTCGTGCTGGCCTCAATGGATAATGAACACCAGAGACGGCACGAGAAGATTGACTTAGCTTCCATCTTCTTCCATACCAAAGATTTATATGAAGAGCAATCTCGTATTGCAAGATACGATACCTAAAAGAAATTATTTCAGGCGAGGTTGGTTATCGAGTCATCTGTAGGGGACCACATCCTTAAGATGATCAGCTATATTGAAGAGCTCGCGGACCTAGGGACCACGTTGGAGAACGAGTTGTACACGGACTTAATTTTACAGTCCCTCCCCTCTATCTATGCCCAGTTCATTTTGAATTTCAATATTCAAGGGAAGGAAGTCATACTTCTAGAACTCCTCAACATGTTAAGGAGCGCAGAGGGCACCCTAAAGAAAACTAGGGAGACACCCATTTTGCTTATTGGGGAACCTTCCTCCTCTAGATCCAAGGTAAAAGCCAAGGGGAAGAAGAAGAAGGCCCCTACAAAGCCGAGAGAAGGTGTTAATAAGGTACAGGGTAAGGGTAAGGCAAAAGTTGGGGTGCTGACAGTAGGGAAGGAAGAATGCTTCTTTTGTCATAAAAAGGGCCACTGGATGAAGGACTGCAGGGATTGGAAGCCCAGAACCAGGATTTGAAGTAAGTTGTGGATTCGGTTTCAGGTGTGTTTATGATTAAAAACTGTCTGTCAATCAACTCTACTTCCTGGGTATTTGTCACGCCCCGCTTCCCAGCATACGGCGAAGGGGATTCGACTGGTCCGCTACGTATTTACTCAGAAGCAAATACGCTAAGCGTAACTAAGCAATATAAAAAGTAAATACACAAGAGACAAGATATAATAAAAACATCAACTTTTATTTATTAACATTCTTTTGTACAATGCATGAAAAGGAAATACAATTAAAATAAAAGCGATGCCTAAATAATGGCATAACAGGAAATGAAAAGTACTGAATGGAAAATGTACAATGTCTAGAGCTCAGGGTCTTTGCTGTACTGATCCAAGTCTTCTGTAATTGGCTCGATCTCTGACGGGTCCAAATCACCTGACGACATTTAAAGAAGAAAGAAATAGAATGTCGTCAGCGAACAAGTCGCTCGGTAAGTCCCAAAGATAAGAGGAGAAATAGAATATACAGAGAGTAAGAGAGAGAGAGAGTAGGTTTTACAGTTGTATTATATTGTTATATTGTTGTATTTAGTGTTAACGCTGTTATTTGTAGTTTGGTACAGAAGGATGCCGGTGTATACGAGAGGAGTCTCACTTGCCCTGGAGACTAAGGTATCAGGAACTCAAGGAACCGTTTATGCCATGGTACAACAGCAACTGGATTCATGTTAGGTGTCTTAATCTTACCATCTCGTGCCACTTTTAACACCTTCCGTACCAATCTACCCCTTAAACCCCGTAGTGTTTTGATTGTATTGTTTGTCTTGTAAATTGTATTGATTGTATAATTGATTGACTGACCGAAACCATGATATCAGTAAACAGATATAACTGTAGAATCATTAAATAGAATAACTGGAGAACCATGTAAATGAAATGTATATCCATGGTTCGGTTCAGTCAAGTTTTATAGATTGATAATTGGATTCATGTATTCATGTTGAATTGTAATATTGAAAATTGTATATTGTAGATTGTACTTGAATCATATTCAAGTCAGATTATAATGAGACTCACTCTGAGTCAGACAATTAGCAAAGTAAATTGAAGTCCTGATTGTTTTTATTAATTTGTCTACCTTAGATAGGCAAGCACCCACTTCTCCGGCTGCCTGAGGCTCAAGAGATTGGTCCCGCTTAAACCTATGTTTACTAGGGTCCTTAGGGTAATTTATAGAACTTGAGGGGTTTTTATGTAAAAATACTTTTATATACTTTTCAAAATACACCCCAAGTATTTATTATTCATCTTTACTGTTGTAATGAATGTGGATTTTATATAGTGATATTTCTAGTGAAAATATCCTAATTTCAGAAATAAAGGTATTTATTTGTAATATTGATTCGTGTGGAATTCATGGTATTTTAGTGTAAAATTAATTCTTGTTATTTTTAGAAAAAGGGTGGAATATTTATATCATAACAAAATAGGTATTTTAATGATAAATATACATATATTTATACAAAAATAATTTTAATATATTTTTTATATTCTAAAAATCTCATTTTTTTAAGATGTCGTATTTTAAATCTTTCGAGACCGAATGCTCCTTGCGGAGGTCTGAATCTCGCACTACTAAGTCCGAGAATGTGCGATAATCCGCACCATCCCAAACGGGTTCCCCAAAATGGGTTGTAGCGGCGCTTTGCAAAGATTTGTATAAATACTAAATTCTTTAAAAACCGGTTTTATTAAGTAATTGGTATTTATTTATAAAGATATCAATTTTCCGTATTCTATGTTCTAGGGTCTCCTAAGTCAACTAGACTATTCCCAACTGGTCCAAAACGATAAATTGTGAGATACCTCAAATCGCCTCTTCACCGCCAATTGTGGCCAGGTAAGTACAAGTGGAGTAAGGAGGGATCCGCTCACGAATCACCGTGAGACGGGCCTTTTAAAGTTACCTTTCTTACTTACCTAGCCTAGACACCACAAAGTCATGTTTAGATAAACGACTGATGTCCACAACCTATCCTATTTTCATAATAAGTGGTACTTTTAAAAAAAGTGTATTAAAATTAAATCTTTTAGAAATGGTTTTATTAAGTATATGGTATTTAAATGAAAATGTTTTTTTTCTCGTATTCTAGGTTCTCGGGGGTGTTGCATATGAGTGTGTGAGGAGGTAGGTCGTTACCTCGTGATCTACTTTAAATGTATAGCAAGTTTGATGGAGTTAAATGAAGGATTGAAACAATGTGGTATTTAAGTGAAAAATACGATAAATTAAAATAGTCATCATTTCATGTGATGAAACTTGATCAATTTAGTTGATTAGTATTTAATAGTCAACATGAGGAAGTTTAAGTATGATTGTATTAACTAGAAGTGAAGTTTTATGAAGAAACCGAATCGGAAATCGGATTTGTTCCGATTCCGTCGGGTTTTGTAAATCCATATTTTTAGAATAGAAAAGAGAGATAGAAAATGGGACTTACGGGTTTTAGGACACATAAGAAAGTGAGAAGGAAGTAGAGGAATCGCCGATGTGTTGCGTCGTCGCCGGTAGTTCCTAAAACGATCGCCGGAAGTTTGACGTAGATTTCGCCGGAGCTTCGCATCGAGCTTGTTTTCAAAGTACACAAGTTTTCTTGGAATTTTGAGAGAGTGGGCTCATGATTTTGGGGTGAGAGGGTAGAGGGTAGGGGGTGGTATTTATAGGGTTAGGGTAGGTGAAAGGTTAAAATGAAAAATGTGATAAAGTGTATTAAAAATGGAGTAATTAAGGTTTTAAAAGAGCTCTGGAAATGGTCTGAGACTGAAATTTTGCAGGTGCATAGGAAATATGAAAAGACATAAATTTCATGTTGGGGCCGTCGCCGGAATTGGCCGACTCGGCCGTGACTCGGCCGGAGGACTGAGTCGGCCGAGTCAAGGCCGATTTGGACGATTCTCAGCTGAGTCAGGCGGCCGGGATCCCTCCGACGGTTCATCTAACCTCTGGCAATGTTACATTTTTGGGTATTGTGGGGTTTTTGTGAGATATGCACGTGTAAACCCTTGGTATTCTAAAGGTTTTAAAAAAAATCAATATTAAAAATAATGTGGGGTATGGGATTTGAACTCTGATGACTTGGTTCAGCAGTGCAAGGTATTAGCAATGAGGCACAACCTCCTTATAATTATGGAGCTAATTAATTACTTAAAGTAATAACAGTACATGTAAATACCTCAAGTATGCATTAATTTTAAAGCAAATTTTTGTATACTAAAAATGGAGTTGTTACATTCTTTTAACTTGTAATTAAAAAGTAAAATAATTACTTATATTTTGTGCTCAGGCTAAAATACCCCTTTATGGATTTTGAAAAAAATTGTATAGAAAATTTAGGGTTGTTACATTCCACCCTTTTTATAAAAATTTCGTCCTCGAAATTTGTAAAAGGAAAGTGTAACAAATTCAAGGAAAGTTTGGTGACTGGAGTATATATAGTGTATAACAAGATGGTGCAAGGGTTTAAAAATATGAAAAAGACTTACCGGTGTTACCTTGGTTCAGAGTCTCAGGTTTTATGACTGCTAAGGTGAATTTCTGACGCCGTGGTACATTCTTTCTAGCTGGAGGCACATTCTGTCCTTGAGGCCTGTTTCTATGCCCTCGAGGCATGTCCCTCATTGCCTGTTGGAATTGGCGAGTAGTCTGTGCAGGAGTTCTATGTGAAGGTGGTGCTGGGAGTGCAGGACGAGTTGCAGGAGTCTGAATAGCTGGCCGCTGCGGGTAGTTGGTAGGTGTGTGAGCTGAGTTGTATCTATATGGACAGGTCTCAATTCTGTGATTGGACGCGCCACAAACTAGGCATAGGCCTTTTGCGCACCTACAGTCCTTTATCAAATGTCCATCTCTCTTGCAATGGTAACAGAAATGTGGTCTTGGTTGGTGATTGGGTTCTTCAGTTCTCCTGGGTTCAAACGTTGGCCTGGAAGAGGCTCCTCCTGCCATTTGAGTGGCAGGGCGTTTCAAACCGGCAGATTAAGATCTGCCCCTTGCTTTTATCATTGCCTCATAACTGCGAGCAGCTTCCAGAGCATCCTCATGAGTTGGAAATTTTCCTATGGCTAGTGCAGCCTAGATTTCCGTGTCCAAACCTTATTAAAATCGACGGGCTCTGATTTCATCCGTCGGTATCAGGTGTGCCGCAAATCTGGTACGGTCTTGTGTTAGCTGTGTGGTATGCGATATTAAAAATTTGAAATACTGTGACATATCTTACCGACCGAGCATGGTGAATTCAGCGTCATACTCATCTACTGACTTGTCCCACATCGAACCTTGTTGTAGATGAATGAACTGCTGTTCCATGGAAAACCTGGCAGTCACAGGGAAGTACTTCGCATCGAAATTATCGCGAAAAGTCTTCCATTCAATGGGCTGATCAAGACGGCTTTCTTTCGCCTTCCACCAGTTCCGTGCATTGTCCGTGAGTTGCAGCTTTGCAACTCGGACCCAAGCTATTTCTGGCACTTGTGCTGCTGCCAGATCATTCTCGATACTTTGAGCCATTCCTCAGCTTCCAGTGGGCTTCCCTTTCCTGAGAACTGCTTGGGGTGTAAAGATCTGAATTGCTTCACCCCAGGTGCTTCAGTCTTGGAACGGTTCAAGAGCTGCTGCTATCCCTCAAGGAGGCTACGAATCGCCTCAAGCAGACCCGTCTGCTCGTTGATCGAAGCAGGGACGGCAGGTGTGAGTGGTAGTGGTGGAGGTGTGTTGTTGACATTGGTGCTGGTGTTGTTTGGTGAATCCATAACCTTGAATGAAAAATTTAGGTTAGGACAGATTCAAGATATATGATTCAAAGAATAAGAAATGATGGGATTCAAGAAACATGATTGTAAAGAATGTTTTAGTTACTGGTTCTTGTGTTATATTGCTTAGGTTGTTCACGTAGAACAAAACTGCATGATAGAGTTTCATACAGCTCTGACCTGCATGGGCTACCAACAAAACCTGTCACGCCCCGCTTCCCAGTATACGGCGAAGGGGATGCGACTGGTCCGCTACGTATTTACTCAGAAGAAAATACGCTAAGCGTAACTAAGCAATATAAAAAGTAAATACACAAGAGACAAGATATAATAAAAACAACAATTTTTATTTATTAACATTCTTTTGTATAATGCATGAAAAGGAAATACAACTGAAATAAAAGCGATGCCTAAACAATGGCATAACAGGAAATGAAAAGTACTGAATGTAACATGTACAATGTCTAAAGCTCAGGGTCTTCGCTGTACTGATCCAAGTCTTCTGTAGTTGGCTCGATCTTTGACGGGTCCAAATCACCTGACGACATTCAAAGAAGAAAAAAATAGAGTATCGTCAGCGAACAGGTCGTTCGGTAAGTCCCAAAAATAAGAGGAGAAATAGAATAGACAGAGAGTAAGAGAGAGAGAGAGTAGCTTTTACAGTTGTATTATATTGTTATATTATTGTATTTAGTGTTAACGCTGTTGTTGTAGTTTGGTACAGAAGGATACCAGTGTATACGAGAGGAGTCTCACTTGCCCCGGAGACTAAGGTATCAGGAACTCAACAAACCGTTTATGCCACGGTACAACGGCAACTGGATTCATGTTAGGTGTCTTAATATTACCATCTCGTGCCACTTTTAACACCTTCCATACCAATCTACCCCTTAAACCCCGTAGTATTTTGATTGTATTGTTTGTCTTGTAAATTGTATTGATTGTATAATTGATTGACTGACCGAAACCATGATATCAGTAAACGGATATAACTGTAGAATCATGTAAATAGAATAACTGGAGAACCATGTAAATGAAATGTATATTCATGGTTCGGTTCAGTCAAGTTGTATAGATTGATAATTGGATTCATGAATTCATGTTGAATTGTAATATTGAAAATTGTATATTGTACTTGAATCATATTCAAGTCAGATTATAATGAGACTCACTCTGAGTCAGACAATTAGCAAAGTAAATTGAAGTTCTGATTGTTTTTATTAATTTGTCTACCTTAGATAGGCAAGCACCCACTTCTCCGGCCCCCTGAGGCTCAAGAGATTGGTCCCGCTTAAACCTATACTTACTAGGGTCCTTAGGGTAATTTATAGAACTTGACGGGGTTTTATGTAAAAATACTTTTATATACTTTTCAAAAAACACCCCAAGTATTTATTATTCGTCTTTAGAGTTGTAATGAATGTGGTTTTATATAGTGATATTTCTAGTGAAAATATCCTAATTTCAGAAAT
Source organism: Agapanthus africanus (assembly GCA_030015575.1). NCBI lineage: Eukaryota > Viridiplantae > Streptophyta > Magnoliopsida > Asparagales > Amaryllidaceae > Agapanthus > Agapanthus africanus. The sequence continues at coordinate 104,422,713 of CM057338.1, read as the reverse complement.
AAAGGTATTTATTTGTAATATTGATTCGTGTGGAATTCATGGTATTTTAGTGTAAAATTGATTCTTGTGATTTTTAGAAAAAGAGTGGAATATTTATATCATAAAAAATAGGTATTTTAATAATAAATATACATATATTTATACAAAAATAATTTTATTATATTTTTTATATTCTAAAAATCTCATTTTCTTAAGATGTCGTATTTTAAATCTTTCGAGACCGAATGCTCCTTGCGGAGGTCTGAATCTCGCACTACTAAGCCCGAGGATGTGCGATAATCCGCACCATCCCAAACGGGTTCTCCAAAATGGGTTGTAGCGGCGCTTTGCAAAGATTTGTATAAATACTAAATCCTTTAGAAAACGGTTTTATTAAGTAATTGGTATTTATTTGTAAAGATGTTAATTTTCCGTATTTTATGTTCTAGGGTCTCCTAAGTCAACTAGACTATTCCCAACTGGTCCAAAACGATAAATTGTGAGATACCTCAAATCGCCTCTTCACCGCCAATTGTGGCCAGGTAAGTACAAGTGGAGTAAGGAGGGATCCGCTCACGAATCACCGTGAGACGGGCCTTTTAAAGTTACCTTTCTCACTTGCCTAGCCTAGACACCACAAAGTCAGGTTTAGATAAACGACTGATGTCCACAATCTATCCTATTTTCATAATAAGTGGTACTTCTTTAAAAAGTGTATCAAAATTAAATCTTTTAGAAATGGTTTTATTAAGTATATGGTATTTAAATGAAAATGTTTGTTTTCTCGTATTCAAGGTTCTCGGGGGTGTTGCATATGGGTGTGTGAGGAGGTAGGTCATTATCTCGTAATCTATAGCAAGTTTGATGGAGTTAAATGAAGGATTGAAACAATGTGGTACTTAAGTGAAAAATACGATAAATTGAAATAGTCATCATTTCATGTGATGAAACTTGATCAATTTAGTTGATTAGTGTTTAATAGTCAACATGAGAAAGTTTAAGTATGATTGTATTAACGAGAAGTGAAGTTTTATGAAGAAACCGAATCGGAAATCGGATTTGTTCCGATTCCGTCGGGTTTTGTAAATCCGTATTTTTAGAATAGAAAAGAGAGATAGAAAATGAGACTTACGGATTTTAGGACACACAAGAGAGTGAGAGGGAAGTAGAGGAATCGCCGATGTGTTGCGTCGTCGCCGGTAGTTCCTAAAACGATCGCCGGAAGTTTGCCGTAGATTTCGCCGGAGCTTCGCCTCGAGCTTGTTTTCAAAGTACACAAGTTTTCATGGAATTTTGAGAGAGTGGGCTCAGGATTTTGGGGTGAGAGGGTAGAGGGTAGGGGGTGGTATTTATAGGGTTAGGCTAGGGTTAGGGTAGGTGAAAGGTTAAATGGAAAATGTGATAAAATGTTTTAAAATTGTGTTAAAAGTGGAGTAATTGGGGTTTTAAAAGAGCTCTGGAAATGGTCCGAGGCTAAAATTTTGCAAGTACATAGGGAATATGAAAAGACACAACTTTCATGTTGGGGCTTTCGCCGGAATCGGCTGGCTCGGCTGTGACTCGGTCGGAGGACTGGGTCAGCCGAGTTAAGGCCGATTTAGCCGATTCCCGGCCGAGTCAGGCGGCCGGGATCCCCCGACGGTTCATTTAACCTCTGGCAATGTTACATTTTTGGGTGTAGTGGGTTTTTGTGAGATATGCACGTGTAAACCCTTGGTATTCTAAAGGTTTTAAAAAAATCAATATTAAAAATAATGTGGGGTATGGGATTTGAACTCTGGTGGCTTGCTTCAGCAGTGCAAGGTATTACCAATAAGCCATAAGCTCCTTCTTGTAATTATGTAGCTAATTAATTATTTAAAGTAATAACAGTAAATGTAAATACCCCAAGTATACATTAATTTTAAAGCAAATTTTTTTACACTAAAAATGGAGTTGTTACATTTTTTAACTTATAATTAAAAAGAAAAATAATTACTTATATCTTGTGCTCAGGCTAAAATACCCCTTTATGGATTTTGAAAAAAATATTTTGAAAAAATTTGTATAGGAAATTTAGGATTGTTACAGTATTGGATACCGGATCAGGATCTCATATCTGTAATTCTTTGCAGGCACTGAGAAGTCGTAGAGTTTTGAAGGCGGGTGATATGACCCTCAGGATTGCTAACGGAGCGAGTATGGATGCTGTGTCCGTAGGAGAATATCACTTAGGATTGACAAGTTGACATATTTTGGTTTTGCGCTGTTTTTTGTACCTAGTTTGACTTGTAATATCATTTCTGTATCTTTATTATCTAAAGAAGGTTATGATTTTACATTTGTGAGCGATGTCGAAAATATCCACCTTAATCATGGTTTGATTGGGTCAGGTACACTAGACACGGTATATACGTATTAAACCAACACCAAGTTTTCAATGCTCAGAACACACTTAAAAGAAAGTCTCCAGAATTAAATCAGGTTTTCTTATGGCATTGTAGACTGGGTCACGTCAATTTAACATGGTTGATAAAGTTACAAAATGAGGGATATTTGGATCTGTTTGAATATCAGTCTTATGCAACTTGTCAATCATGTCTCAAAGGAAATATGACAAAGACTCCGTTCACTGGATACGGGATAAGAGCGAACGAGCTCTTGAGACTCATGCACAGCGACGTATATGGTCCAATGTCTACACATGTAAGAAATGGTTATTCCTGCTTCATTACTTTTACGGATGATTTCTCAATGTCACGCCCCGCTTCCCGGTGTACAGCGAAGGGGACGCGACGAGACCGCTACGTATTTACTCAGAAGTAAATACGCTAAGCATAACTAAGCAATATAAAAGAAATATACACAAGAGACAAATGTAATGAACAACAACTTTATTTATTAACATTCTTTTATACAATGCATCTGAAAAGTAAATACATGGAATGGAAAGCAATGCCTAAACAGTGGCATAACAGAAATGGAAAGTACAGAATGTAAATGTTTACAAGAATCTAAAGCTCTGGTTCGTAAACTAGCTGGTCCAAATCCTCACTGGTTGGCTCGATCTCCTGAAGATCCGAATTACCTGACAATATTCCAAAGAAGAAAGAAAGGAATGTCGTCAGCGAACAATTGCTCGGTAAGTCCCAAAGATAAGGGAGAAATAGAATAGACACAGAGAGAGAGAGAGAGAGAGTGTGTAACTTTTAAAGTTATATTATATTGTTATAATGTTGTATTTAGTGTTAACGCTGTTGCTTGTAGCTTAGTACAGAAGAGGCCAGTGTATACGAGAGGAGTCTCAGTAGACCGGAGACTATGGTGAACGGAATGTACAAGGAACCGTTTATGCCACGGTACAACAGCAATGGAATACAGGTTAGGTGTCTTAATAGTTGCAGTCTCGTGCCACTTTTAACACATTCCGTACCAATCTACCCTTTAAACCCCACGATATCTTGATTGTATTATATTGTAAATTGTATTGTCTTATATTATAGATTGTACAGATGGATAACTTTCCGAAACCATGATACCAGTAAATGGATATAACTGGAGAATCATATAGATGGAGGTATATCCATGGTTCGGTTTAGTCAATATAGATTGAATAGATTGAACAGATTGAATACATGGATTCATGTTATATTGTAGTTTGTACTTAAATCATATTCAAGTTAGACTGATTATAATGAGACTCAGTCTAAGTCAGACAATTAGAAAAGAAATTGAAATCCTGAATTAAGTTTTGATATTATCGGTAACCGCTGCACATGTACTGCAGGATTTGTGTCTTTTTCAAAGACAATTACCGTGTTGATAACACCGTTTGTTAAGTTGTCTACCTTAAATAGGCAAGCACCCATATCTCCGGCTCCCTGAGTCTCAAGAGACTGGTCCCGCTTAAATCTATATTTACTGGGGTCCTTATTATAATTTATAGAACTTGAGGGAGGTTTTATGTAAAAATAATTTTGTATAATTTTCAAAATACACTTCAAGTATTTAATTATCATCTTTAGAGTTTTCATAGATGTAGATTTTATATATGTGACATTTCTATTGAGTAAAACCTAATTTCATAATATATGGTATTTAATTGTAAAGTATTGAACTTGTATGGAATTGCATGGTGTTTTCATGTAAAATGATTCTTTTGATTTAGAAAAGTTAGAATATTTATATTATATCAAAAATTAGATATTTTGATGATACATATATATATATATATATATATATATATTTATATAAAATAATTTTAATTTATTATTTTTTAGAAATCTCATTTTCTTAAGATATTTGTATTTTAAAATCTTTCGAGACCGTGTGCTCCTTGCGGAGGTCTGCATCTCGCACTACTAAGCCCGAGGATGTGCGATAATCCGCACCATCTCGAACGGGTTCCCTAAATGGGTTGTAGCGGTATTTTGCAAAGATTTGTTTAAAATACATAATCTTGTAGAAAAATGTTCTTATATAAGTCGGAGGTAGTTTATTGTAAAACCGTATTTTCCCAAATCTATGTTTCCCAATATTATCGTGCTATGTTACATATGAGCATTGTGAAGAGCTAGGTTACTACCTCGTGAACTATCTAAAAGTATAGCAAGAAAATATAAGATTTATGTCGAAACTAAACTAAATGGTATTTTTCTGTAAAAGTGCTATAAAAATTACAATATGAATTCTTTTGCTATGAAACTTGTTTAGTATATTTTGTTAATGTTTATTGGTCATGATGTGTAAGTTTGGTATTGTTGTATTTAAGAAAATTGGAACTTATTAAAGAAAACCAAATCGAAAGTCGGATTAACTCCGCTTCCGTCGGGTTTTAGAAATACAAGTTTTTAGATTAGAAAATAGAAGAGAGAGGAGGGACTCACTGGATTGTAGGATAGAGGAAAGGAAAAGGAAGAAGTGGGAGGCGCCGGTGTGGCGTTTTGTTGTCGGGAGCTCCTAGGGTCGTCGTTGGAAATTCGTCGGAGTTTCGCCTGTCGCTAACTCCACTTGTACACTATTGAACTTAGAATGTGAGTGAGGAGGTGGAAAAGAGTGTAGGTATTTATAGGAGAATTTTATGGTTAGGGTTACATAAAAAATTGCATTTAAATTGAATTAAAATGGAGATTAAAGGGATTTTATGGTCTCTGTAATTGTGCAGGGGATTTAAACCATACGGGGGTTATAAGGAGGCTAAGAGTCACAGGAGTCAAGAAGGAGGGAATCGGATTTGGTCGAGTTGAACCGGCGGCGCCGGTCGAGTCAGCCGTGCCGCCGGCCCGATCCGGCCGAGTCAGGCCGAGTCTTGGGGCCACACATCCCTCAACGTTTGGTCTATCTCCTAGGCCAGTTTGTTTTATATGTGATTTTTAGTTTTTACGATTTATGCATGTGTAGGCTCTTGGGTTTCTAAAAATTAAAAAAAAAACTAATTAAAAAATAATGTGGCTGATGGGATTTGAACTCGGGTGCTTTGTAACAGCAGTGCAAGGCTTTACCAGTAAGCTACAAGCTCTTTCTTGCTGTTCAAAAGTAATTTAAATACTTATAGTACTCACAGGAAATGTAAATACCCCAAGTATACATTAACTTTTAATCAATTTTATGTACACAAGAATTGGAGTTGTTACAGTCTATCCTGCTTACAAAAATTTCGTTCTCGAAATTTACAATTTTATTTTAAGGACTAGTTTACAAATAAGTGAGGATATCTTGCATGCATCTCGTCTTCTCTTTCCCATGTCGATTCTCCTGGCGTGTCTTTTCTCTACATCACTCGAACTAAATTGATTTTCTTGTTCCGAAGTGACTTCACTTTCCTTTCCAGGATCTCAACAGGTTATTGCTCACAAGATAAGTCGGGCTGTACAGTGAGCTTGGAATGATCGAGAATATGGCTGGGGTCACTTACATACTTTCTGAGTTGGGATATGTGAAACACATTGTGCACTCTGAAGAGTTTATCAATAGACGTCCGACACCTGTCAGGGGAAAGGATTGTCATTCAAGGCTTCAACCAAAATTGCCAGTAAGTTCTGGGGTCCATAGCTCTGCCAATCAAATTTGGGGATCTGCAGACCGAAGCTAAGATATACGTGATCGACGCCGACACCTCTTCTAAAATTCTCTTGGGGCGGCCGTGGCTCCACGATTACGGCATCATTCCATCAACTCTCCATCAATGCATGAAGTATACTAAAAATGGCGAAGAAAGACGCATTGACGGAGACATCCAGCCGTTCGGTGTGCATGAAGTCCGATATGAAGATTCTCGGTACTTCATGAACCACCAAAATGGTAAGCCACAGCTGACTAAGGATAAAGCAGCCCCAAGACTCAAAAGCAAATCTGCGCCAGCTGTCACTTTCAAAAGCAAAAATGCCCAACTGCGCCCACATTTCGGTAGCGACACTAATGAGTCCGACGTTGGAATTCCGTCCTTCCGTAAAACTCGCCCTCGTTTCGGTAGCGATACGGATGAATCTGTTACTGAAGCCCCATTTAGCAGCAAAGTCCGCCTTCATCTTGGCAGCTACACTGAAGAGTCGGAGGAAGAGGACCTTCCGTGCAACAGCTGTGCAGATTAGACCCCTACGCAACAAACAAAACTACGAGAGACCTTCGAAATTGCAGAAGGGGCCCTAGCTGTCACAAGGGTGCCAGAGCAGATGTGCAAAGAGCTCGATGCATTGTCAGTCTCCACCGTGGACCAGCTGAAAACTTTCTACGTTCCCGGAAGGAAAAATGGATAGAAGGGCATCCTGTTTTATGGGTCAAACTCCGTTGTGCACCCGGACGATTTGTTTGTCGCGTGCCTTCCATATGAGAGAGTCATAAGAGTCGTCTTCAATCCCAGATACTATGCGCCCGAGATGCGGGAATATTTCAAAAAGTGCGGATGCTGGTTATATTAAATGGAGTCTGAAGCAAAGTTTTATGAAGGGCTATGGAATCCGCCCCAGATCCGAGCACTCATCGATGGACGAATTCCAGATAGACGGGGCATAGGCTTTATTCAACCTGACTCCAAAGCGTGCTACATGATCCATGTTGGTGAAGCCAGCGAAAGATCAAATGATGATGACGAGATAACCGAGCCAGAAGAAGCTCCTCAAGAGCTCGAAGATGGCGGGCAAGTAACCTTCGACGAGCTAGACGAGATTGACTTAGGAACGCCCAATAATCCAAGGCCGACCTACATCAGCTCACTCTTGTCAGAGGAAATGAAAGCGCAGATAATCGCCCTGCTGCGCGAGTTCGTTGACTGCTTCGCGTGGACGTATAAAGAAATGCCTGGACTTTTCCCTGAAGTGGCCGTGCATAAACTGGCTATATCTCCTGATGCTAAGCCAGTCAAACAAGCTCCTTGAAGAATGAGAAGAGAACTAGAAGAAAAGGTCATCGAGGAAACCAAGAAGCTCATCGATGCCAGCTTCATCAGGGAAGAGAAATATGCGGACTGGATCGCATGCATAGTCCCAATGAAGAAGAAAAATGGGCAGATCTGAATTTGTGTCGATTTCAGGGATCTCAACAAGGCATGTCCTAAAGACGACTTCCCGCTACTGGTCATGGAAATGATGGTCAATGACACCTCAAATTACGAACTGTTCACCTTTATGGATGGCTCGTCAGATCAAGATGTCACCTGAGGATGAGAAGCACACAGCATTTCAAACCCCGATCGGAATATACTGCTACAAAGTGATATCGTTCGGATTAAAGAACGCAGGTGCTGCATATCAAAGGGTAATGACCAATATCTGTGATGACCTAATTCATAAGGTCGTCGAATGTTATGTTGATGATTTGGTCGTCAAGACTAAAACCAAGGCCGATCACATCCAAGATCTTAGGACCATTCTCTCTAAACTGAGGGAGTACGATCTGAAAATGAATCCTCTGAAGTGCGCTTTTGGCATGTCATCGGGAAAATTCTTGGAATTCATAGTCCGACATCGAGAGATTGAAGTGGACCCATATAAGATAAAGGCCATCATGGAAATGCCCCCTCCGAAGAATCTGACGTAGCTAAGATCTTTTCAAGGTAAGCTTGCTTATATACGAAGCTTTATCTCAAATTTGTCGGGGAGATGTAGGCCCTTCTCAAAGCTCATGAAAAAAGGAGCTCCTTTTGTCTGGGATGCCGAATGTCAAGAAGCGTTCGAAAGCATCAAACAGTACTTGTTGCACCCTCCAGTACTGGCCGCTCCCATTCTAAATAAACCGCTGATTCTCTACACTGCCGCGCTAGATGAGTCACCCGGTGCGCTCCTTGCCCAGAACAATGAGGAGGGAAAAGAGAATGCCCTTTACTACCTTAGTCGAACTTTAGTCGGGGCAGAACACAACTATTCCCAGATCGAAAAGCAATGCATGGCTCTGATGTTCGCCGTGAAGAAGCTGAGGCACTATCTGCTCGCTCATCGGGTTATGCTGATCTCTAGGGTCGACCCGCTCAAACACTTAATGACCAAAGCAAGCCTAGCTGGTAGAATGTCGAGATGGGCTGTCATGCTACTTGAGTTTGACATAGTTTATACTCCTCAGAAAGCAGTAAAAGGGCAAGCTCTTGCAGAATTTCTCGCTGCTCATCCCATACCGGAAGGGTCACCGCTCAATTGCGAATTACTCGATGAACAAATATTGCACCTCGAGGATAGCGAGCCATGTTGGGAGCTCTACTTCGATGAGGCCTCGTCAATAAAGACCTCCAGTACATCAAGCATCCTGGAGATAAAAGCAGGGATATGATTGGTGTTCATCATGCCATCAAAGGGAACCCTATGGCATTCTTTCGCTCTCACCGAGCCTCGAACAAACAATGAAGCTGAGTATGAAGCTCTGATAGCTGGTCTGGAGCTCGCCATAGAAATGAAAATCCTTTGGCTACGGGTTTACGGTGACTCCCAGCTTTTCGTCAACCAAGTAAGCGGCGACTATAAGATATACAAACCCGAGTTAGCTCGGTATCGAAGCCGAGTGGTGGAACTCATGAAACGGTTCACTCACATTGAACTAACGAGCGTCCCTAGAGCGTTGAATGGAAAGGCTGATGTACTTGCTCGCTTGGGCAAGGAGCTGGCTGATCCTGACATGGACGAAATTCTGATCACAGTCAGGAGCCGGCAAATTCTACCCTCGGTCTCTCTACGAGAAGAGGAAAGTGCGGGACAGAAGAGAAGTCCTGCCGAAGAAGCTTCGATCGTTCAAGACGAGCCCGATTGGAGAGGACCCTTCATAGAGTACTTTCGATACGACAAGCTGCTTGAAAAAAAATCTGCGGGAGTTCAGCTGAAGAAGAGAGCTCTCCGATACGTATTTGTAAATGACACGCTATACCGCAGATCATATGACTAACTCTGGCTCAGGTGTCTGTCATTGGCCGAAGCCCAAAAAGTTATGAAAGAAATTCACTCAGGCGTTTGCGGGGCTCACCATTCCGGCCCCAAAATGCGGCTTCATATTAAACGGCTTGGGTATTACTGGCCCACCATGATACGGGATTGCGGAGATCATGTAAAAAATGTTATATCTGCCAAATTCACGGTGATTTCATTCACAAGCACCCCAATCCACTGTATCCTACGGTGGCGTCGTGGCTCTTCGAAATCTGGGGAACCGACATAGTTGGCCCAATTGATCCTTCGTCATCTAGAGGCCATCGGTTCATACTGGCCGCAACAGACTACTTCTCCAGATAGGCTGAAGCTGTCCCGCTAAAAGAAGTCAAGACAGAAAATATTCTGACATTCTTCCAGCATAATATTCTATACCGCTTCGGTACACCAAGAAGAATCATTTCTGACAACAGGCCTTCTTTCAAGAGCTTCAAAGTCTCAAGGTTCGCTACTCAGCACAAGATAGACTGGAGATATTCCTCCATCTATAATCCAAGAGCCAATGGGCTAGCCGAAGCCTTCAATAAGACTCTATACAAGCTCCTGAGAAAAAATGCTTCAGCCAACAAGAGAGACTGGAATCTCAAACTTCACGAGGCGTTGTGGGCATATCATACCACGCATCGTACTCAAACTCAGTCCACTCCATACTCATTGCTCTTCGGAGTGGAGGCGGTTCTCCCCTTCGAAGTCGAAGTTCCAATCTTAAGAATGGCCGTTCAGCACAAGTTGACGGAGGAGGAAAATGTGCTCCTTCGGCTTGAAGAGTTTGACCCCCTCGAAGAAAAGAGGCTTGCAGTACATCAGAATCTGGAGCTGTACCAAGCCCAAATTCACGGGCCTATGACAAGATGACCCATCTCCGCGCTTTCAAGAAAGGCGAATTGGTGTTGGTCCTCAAAAGACCGATCATCCCAAATCGACATAGTAAAGGAAAATTCGAGCCAAACTGGGAAGGACCATACGTCATCGAGAATGTGTTCGACGGAGGATCCTACCAACTAATAAGTGCCGAGGGAGAAAGGCCTATGCCACCCATCAATAGCCGATATCTCAAGAAATACTACGCGTGAATGCTCCAAGTCGCAGGCGAATTGAGCATACCAGCCCTACAGTCTGGATCATACATCCTGCAAAACCGTATACAATCTACGGGCGTAAACGACCCCTATCTTTCCTAAGTCCTGCCGATGAGACTACTTTTAAAAAGTCCCATCAGTAAAAAAAGGTATGTCCACAAGCAAAACGGGCACGGATGAAAACCCGAAAGGGCCTCGTGAGTAAAAACAGCAGGACTGCCGGCGAGTTTGTGAAAACCCGAAAGGGCGCAAACTTGTGAAAAGAGATAAAACACACTCGCAAAGTCCTCTCGACCTTGTGAGGAGAAAATCCCTGCGTGAGATCCTTACGACTCACAAAGGGGCAACACACCTAGGAATCCCCACGATTTCTAAGGAGAACATACACCTGCAAGATCCTCTCGACTCGTAGGAAGAAAATGCTTTTATGGGACCCTTACGGCTCATAAAATTGAAAAGTCTTAGGTGATAGGGACCTAAACCAGTTTCCTAAGCCATCGTTCCCCAACGGGCAACGGCAAATGATGAGTCTCTCATGGCATTTCGCTTCAGTGTTAGCGGTGCTGATGCCGACCAAAAACCCAAATCCCAAGTCCTCCCAAGGCAAATGATGAGTTGCTTCTAGCATTATTCTAGTGCAGCAATGCTGATGCCAAACAAGAGCCAAATTCTAAGCCCCCAAACAGCGAATGATGAATCACTCCTGGTACCATATTCCAGTGCAGCGATGCAGACGCCACCCAAAATCCAATTTCTCAAAATTCTCCCGGCCCTACGGTTGGTCCCCAAACTGGCTACCGTATACAATCCACGGGCTCAAATAATTCTCATCATACCCATGCCCCACCGCAAACACCAGTTATGTGGCCGGTCTCCGCCCTTGGACTTATGCTCCGTTTGGGAAGACCCACTCATGTGTCCTCACGATACATGAGGAGAACAAACTTACGGGATCCTCACGACTCGTAAGAAAACACCTTCGTGGGATCCTTACGACTCACGAAGGAAAAACACACTTGGGAGTCCCTACGACTCCTAAGGAGAACATACAACTGCGAGATCCTCTCGACTCGTAGGGAGAAAATGCTTTTACAGGACCCTTACGGCTCATAAAATTGAAAAGCCTTCGGTGATAGGGACCTAAACCTGTCTCCTAAGCCATCGCTCCCTAACAGGAAAGGGCAAATGATGAATTGCTCCTGGCACATGTGGTTCAGTGTTAGCAACGCTGATGCCTACCCTAATCCCAAAATTTCAAACTCCAATCCAATAGACCCCTAAGTCTTTAAACTGGGAACAGATGACCTCTAAGTCGTTAAACTGGGAACAGATGACCCCTAAGTCGTTAAACTGGGAACGAGGGAAATTTCCTCATGGCAAATGATGATTCGCTTCTGGTACTATATTCCAGTGTAGCGATGCTGATGCCAAACTAAAACCAAAATCCCAAAATCCTCTCATGGCAAATGATGATTCGCTCCTGGTACTATATTCCAGTGTAGCTGTGCTGATGTCAATCCAAATCACATCAAATCAGCAAAACAACCAATGACCTCCCTGGCAGAATCAAATTCCATCTCAGAAACAAGTCAACTTCATCCCTGACACCACAAGAAGCGGAGCAATTCAAGTCCAAAACCGACCTTCCAAGTCGCAAAAAGGGCAGAACCGACCGTCCACGTCGCAAAAAGGGCAGCACCGGCCGTCCAAGTCGCAAAAAGGGCAGAACCGACTGTCCAAGTCGCTAAAAGAGCAACATCGACTGTCCAAGTCGCAAAAAGGGCAGCACTGACCGTCCAAGTCGCAAAAAGGGCAGAACCGACCGTTTAAGTCGCTAAAAGGGCAACATCGACCGTCCAAGTCACAAAAAGGGCAGCACCGACCTTTCAAGTCGCAAAAAGGGCAGCATCGACCGTCCATGTCGCTAAAAGGGCAGCACCGACAGTCCAAGTTGCAAAAAGGGCAGAACCGACCATCCAAGTGGCAAAAAGGGCTGCACCGACCGTCCAAGTCGCTAAAAGGGCAACACCGACCGTCCAAGTCGCAAAAAGGGCAGCACCGACCGTCTAAGTCGCTAAAAGGGCAGCACCGACCATCCAAGTCGCTAAAAGGGCAGCACCGACCTCCATGTCGCTAAAAGGGCAGTATCGACCGTCCATGTCGTAAAAAAGGTAGTGCCAGCTTCCCAAAAAGCGGGAACCCAAATCAAGTCGCCTCCACGTGAAAGAAGATCCATCAATTTCATGCACACGACCCACATATGATGTGTACATGTATTGATGGGGGTACTTTGTTGGGGTCGAAATTTACACCCCGGTTGACCAAGTCAAAATCAAAGTCAACTCCAAGCCAAGTGGGCCCAAGCCCAGATCAAGTAGGGCCAATGCCCGGGTCGAGACCGAACATGGAGCGGCCGGCCTCCCCCATGCCAAGATAAAAATTTTGTAATAGATAATTTTTGGTGTATCTATTTTATTTTATTTTACGAATGAATGTAAGAAAAATGGGCATAAAGCCAAATTTTTGTAAAGCTCATGGTTTATGTGCCAAAAGAAATGGCACATAAGCCATGGGATAGACAAAATGCCATTTTTGTAGAGCCCAAGGGGTTATATGTAAAGTGTATAGCCTATAAAGGCAAGGATAATGAAAATATCCCAACGACTTTTTTCTCTCTCCAAAAACAAATCCAGATCTGAGATTTTTCTTCTTCCCTAAGTTTCTAAAACCTTCTTCTTTCTTTTGAATTAAATCAAGAGTTTTACTCTTCCTTTTATAAAACTAAATAGTTTTTCACCACAAAACCCACAAGGGGGAAATCAGATCTTCCATCAGATCTCAAAAAGAAGAGATTTTTAAAAATCTCACATCTCTTGATCTTCAAGATCCTGCCAACAGAGGAGGAAGAAGGAGACCCATCTCCAGAAACCCCAGTTTGGGGAAGAACTAAGGCTCAAGGGGAGAAGCCCTTCATCAGCTTCAAAACATCCTAGGAGTTTAACTCCTCATACACACACACACACACAAAATAATAAGCGCTCCTTTCTGGAAGTACAACTTCCATTGCAGAGACCAAGTCCCTTTTGCAGCCCGAACGCCCACGTGCTGACATGTGGGGCGCTAGGGCTCAAAGCGCTAGCACCCTTGCGCTCAGAGCGCTAGCGCCCAAAGCGCTAGTGGCCGAACGCCCATGTGCTGACACGTGGGGCGCTAGCGCTCAAAGCGCTAGTGCCTTTGCGCTCAGAGTGCTAGCGCCCAAAGCACTAGCGCCCGAGCGCCCACGTGCTGACACGTGGGGCGCTAGCACTCAAAGTGCTAGCGTCTTTGCGCTCAAAGTGCTAGCGTCCGAGCGCCCACGTGCTGACACATGGGGCGTTAGCGCTCTTGCGCTCAGAGCGCTAGTGCTCTTGCGCTCAGAGCGCTAGCGCTCAAAGCGCTAGCGCCCGAGAGCCCACGTGCCTGGCATATGGGTCTCTAGCGCAGCGCTCTTGCGCTCAAAGCGCTAGCACCCAAAACACTGAAGCTTTTTCCCACGCATCTTTTGGATGCCCTTTCCTTTTTTATTATATATATATGTATATATACATATACACACACATACTCTACAACACTCCCCCTCTCAAAAAAATTTTGGGCCGGGACGCTGCCCCGCACCCCGCAAGGGGCTGCTAGCCCCCTTGACCCCCAGCCGGGCCCCCGATAAAACTCTGCGGGGCCCCCGATATATCCAAAACCCCTTTTGAAACACAACACACGCACACGGCACGTTGAGTTCGCATGACCAGTTTAACCCGCCAATCGGAGGTTCCCTCGCTCCAAAGGCGAGGGGTAATTAACGGCAGCTTATTCTGCGGTTGCCGGAAATTCGAATCCCCACAATCAATAAACCCCGACCTACCCTAAGCAGGAGGAATCTATAGTACGCCTGACAAGCGTGCATGCATTCCCATCTCAATGGGGCAACGAAAAACAGCCTACAGCGCCATTATCTTCTTGGTGAACGAGTAAACATATACACAGATCACAAGAGTCTGAAATTTGTGTTTATTCAGAAGGAGCTTAATATGCGGCAGAGACGATGGTTAAAACTCATGGCGGACTTTGACATCAACCTGCAATATCACCCAGGAAAGGTGAATGTGGTACCTGATGCCCTTAGTCGCCAACCATTAGTAATGCATCTCACCGTCCAATGGAAGCTTCAACAAGACTTACATCGGATGGAGATTGAAGTAGTCATGCCAGGTAACGCTCCAAGTTTGATGAATTTACAAGTTCAATCTACCATTGTCAATCAGATCAAAGCAGCTCAAGCAAGTGATGCTAAGTTGCAAAAGATCAGAGAACAAGTGGAGAATGGACTCAGAACAGACATCATCATCCATGAAGACGGATCTTTGAGATACAGCAGCAGGTTATGTGTACCAAAAGGTTCTGTTCGGGAAGAGTTAATGAAAGAAGCTCACAGATCTCCCTATTCAGTACACCCTGGAGGTACAAAGATGTACAAAGATCTACGTCAGAATTACTGGTGGCATGGAATGAAGCGTGAAGTAGCCAGAAGCATCGCTAAATGTTCAGTGTGTTAGCAAGTAAAGCCTGAATATCACAGGACTACTGGATTACTTCAACTGTTACCGATCCCAGAATGGAAGTGGCAACACATCACAATAGATTTTGTGACTGCACTTCCTCGCAGCACAAAGGGTAACGATGCGGTATGGGTAATTGTGTATCGACTCACAAAGTCGGCTCACTTCATCCCATTTCGAGTTGGCCGATCCACTGAGACATTAGCAAAGAAGTATATGGAGGTAAGAATCTAAATAAGATTTAAACTCTTCAAATATATACTATATCTGATACCCATGATCTCATACAGGAAATTGTGCGATTTCATGGAGTACCGGTCTGCATTGTCTCCGATCGTGACACCAGGTTCCGATCGCAATTTTGGCAGAGTCTGCAAGCGAGCTTGGGAACAAGTCTGAACTTTAGTACAGCCTATCATCCATAAATAGATGGTCAGTCTGAGCGAACTATTCAGATCTTGGAGGATATGCTCAGAGAATGTATGTTAGACTTCGGAGGATCGTGGGAAGATCACCTAGGAGTTTTCATACAACAACAGCTACCAAGAAAGCATTGGAATGTCATCTTTTGCAGCGCTATATGGAAAGAAGTGCCGATAGCCATTAAGTTGGGACGACATTGGTGATAGGAAACTCTTTGGACCTGAGATGATAGTAGCAACTGTTGATGTGGTTCATACTATCACGGAAAGAATGCGCATAGCCCAAGATCGACAGAAGAGCTGGGCTGATGCAAAGTGACGTCACTTGGAGTTCCAGCTGGGAGATCACGTATTCTTAAAGATATCTCCAAATCACGGAGTGATTCGTTTTGGAAGACGGGGTAAGATAAGTCCAAGATACATTGGACCGTTCGACATACTCGAACGAGTCGGTGAAGTGGTATATCGCTTGGCACTTCCACCCTCATTGGAAGGAGTTCATGATGTTCACTGAGGACCCCGGATCAATCAATATGCGATTAATCCGATCTCTGTCGCTATACCCGGTCACGTAAAGCGGCCGATTATGCTCAGCCATTCCCAGTAGCAAGTCTTCGTACTTAAACATGACTGCGGCGGCATGCAAAGTGTACTATGCTTCTTTCATATTAATTTCCGCAAAGCGAGCCTGATACCGCTCGGGGTTTTGTTGAGCGTGAATGAGAACATATCTAAGCTCCTTAGATAGGACCAAGGCATCGTAGATGCTCAGGAGAGACGGAAGCTTCCGGAGATGAGCCAAGACATTATAGTCCACTGGGGAAGGACTTGAGTTTTCATTATCCGGTTCTTTGCCATCTTCCTCATTAGCCACCTGTTTTTCTATTCCTTTTGGGGCATTTTCTGATTTGGCGGTACAGCCCTGCCGGTTCTAAGCTGGATTTGGTTGGCCTTTATGGCAAGGTCCTCGTCCTCTTCGGGAAAACAGAGCTCCTCCTCAGAGTCGCTGCCAAGATGGATGGCGTAGCAGGTCACTACTGGGATCTCTTCATTGGAGTCTTCTTCTAACTCCTCCAGAATTTCAGCTGCTCGTACAGGGAGGAACTCCTTCAATTGAATCAGAGTTCTTTCCTTCTGTTCATATTCTTCGAGAGAATCGATATATTTTTGAATGGTTGATCTCCCTGCAGACTCTTTTTCGCGCCGAGCTACACTTTTCTTCTTCTTGAGCTTTTTGGATTTTGAGCCTGATGGAGCCACATTGGTAGCTGGAAAGGTAGGCTTCTTCTGCCCTTCCCATTCCGTCCTGGGCTCTTTCCGAAGTAGCTTCATCATCTTCTTCGTCTTATTAGATATGTGCGTACTCTATGGAGGCTGCGGTGAGTCCGTTCCATTTCTAAGGGCAGCGGGTTCGGCTGTCTGCTCCCAGAAGGTTTCAGCTTCTGTCGGTATAAAGTTGGTGGTTGCAACTTGATTGTTCACCAATACACTTTTGGACAGCTCGATCTCTCTAGCCTTGTACTGCTTCTCGACACAGTCTTTGAAGATATAGCAATCCTCGATCGCATGGCTCACTACTCGGTGATACGGGCAATACAGGGGATTTTCGGTCATTTTTGCTTCTTGAGGTCTTTTCGACTCTGGCAATTGCAGACCGTTGTTCAAGACATCTTTAAATATCATCCGGACCTTATCCCTTCTGAAAGAGTAAATCTTGTTCTTTTTCTCCTCTAGGGAAAGCCCTTCTCCTCCCAGCACTGGCTTTCGAGACCGGTTGGTTTTGGATTCGCCCGCCCTTCTCTTTTCTTCATTGTCGGACGCATTGAAGACATTAATACTGCTGGAACTCCCACTTCTACGGTTGTCATCCCGCTTGCTTTTCCAAGTCTTGTCTCTCAGAGAGTCCGGGGGGAACTCTTGCTTCGAGCGTTCCAGCATTTGGACTTTCTTAGTTAACTCCTGAAATGTCTTAGGGCCCGCTGTACACAAGAATGGGACCATCCAATTACTGAGGTTCCCAATGAGAAGGCTGACGAACTGGTCCTGCTCCAGCGGCGGTTCACACTTCACCGTAAGCTTACGCCATCGGGCGATAAAGTTAGTGTTGCTTTCATTCTTCCCCGGCTTGGTACTCACAAGGTCAGCGATGGAGATTTTATCACTGACACTCATGAACCTTTGCCGAAACAAAGACTCCATTTGGGCAAAGGTAATGACGGACCCATCTGGTATGCTTGCGTACCAGTCAAAAGCGACACCAGTCAGGCTGTTGACAAACCGACGAAGAAGGAGTGCATCATTGCCCCCCTGTATTTCCACACGATGCTTTATGTTAGAGTTTATGCCCTAGAGGCCATTACTGTATCATACTAGTTTGTATATTACTTAATGGAAGCTTGGGATATTCACAGTTGTATTAATAGTCTTGCTAAAAATGGTAGTATGCTACTTGGTTTGTTTCTACTTTAATATGTGCATGTGTTTCTTTTAACATATCGCTTATACATATTAGTAGAGCCCTTAAGACCTTTGCTTGATTACCAGTGTTGTGATGGCAGTCACAATAGTGGGGGCTGGGTAGTCTATAAGCACATCCTATACAGGTCCCTGGTCATAGGATTATCGAGACGGGGCATCGATACTCCAGAGTAGACTGGTGTATACGCTTCTCATCCCAGCATGGGGTGATGGTCTGTCCCACATCCATCAGTACGTAGTACTGGAGATAGTATGCAGGTGCTCGTTAGGTTACGGGTACACCAGACAGGACTCGCCGGGAACTGAAGGTTGGTATTATACCCATCATCAGATAGCAGTTCCCAGGTGACATGAGTATAGCTTAGTCCGTCGATTTGACACTGCTACTGCGCCTCGGGTATGTTCCCACTGTTCTTAGATTACTACCCTACCACGGTTCAAAGGAGTCATGCAAACAGGTAGTAGTTAGGTGCTGTCTCGAAGCACTTGGAGGAAGTGGAGGTTAGACAGGATTCGTTTCTCCCGGTATTAGGGGTTGATATCGCGCTGTATATGGAGAGCCATTACGCAAAGTCCTTGACCAGGGCAAGCGAGATTTACTGGTAGGTTCCAGTAGTTTCTCAAGGTGTAATGGGCTACACTCCGACATGACTTATACCGCTATTAGCGGTTTGACGTTTACCGCCCTAGGCCCGATATGCGATAGTCCTAGACGAACAGACCGGACTGTATGGAGATTGTCACATCAGGCTCAGTAGAAGTTCGGATGGGTTTCCTCATCGACCTTCTTATCGACATCTACCTGGGGACCGTTACGTATAGCTAGTATCGCTTGCGGCCTGTGGTTAAACCCACTGCCAGCGTAGTGTCGAGTCTTTACAGTCCCACACAGAGAGTTTCCCTGCACCGGGAAAAAGGTATAGAGGCCGTATGGTTTTACGGCAGGGCCGCGATCACTTACGTACACTTGTGCACGTACTATGATCGGGTAGATAATACTAGCGGGCTTTGGTTTAAGCCAGATTCTAGTATTATACAGATGGATTTATTCAGTCAAAGATTATCCGTGTTTTTTTGAAAATACGGATAGGAGAGGCGGTCTCATAAATTCTCGGGAAGTTTCTAGAAGAAGGTGACTCATTTGTCTTTATTTCCTTTTGTGATTTAAACTAAATGAGGTGGAGGATGAGGTGCATGTATGCATTAAATGATCCATGACTCATTGGGTGATTCACTAGATGATTCACCTTGTGAATTAAATGAAGTATGATGAATATTAGATCTTTATTCTTTTTGATAATATTGTTATGCTTCAAGATATTCACAAAGTGAGAAGGATTATTTCATTATTACAAAACACTTCTCTCTCCTCAAGTCTTCATCTTCTTCCTCAAACCCTAAGATCTCTTATGAGTTGAGAATCCTAGGGTTTAAGTGACTAATTAATCCATCTAAATACTCTACATTCTCTAGGACTTCTAGACTAGTAAGCTAAAAGTCGTAGTTATCTCAGATTTGAGATTGGAGCTCGGACTAAAGACTCTCGGGTGGATCGTCTTTGACTCGAGGAGGCCGTTAAGGTACCCATGTTCCATAGAGCCTACGAGATGTGGAGTATAGTGATGAAGACCCGAAGGACTTATAACGTGAGGTATAACTTTGAATCCGAGTAGTTAAACCTCAAGTAGTTTGCTAGCTTCGATTTGTGTTCGATCCTTGGTTTGAGTCATTATTGAGAAGGTCATAAAAATCATTTTTTGCAAATTCCGCCTCTCCGCGGACACATGGGGTGCGTGACATCAACTTACAGTGGTATCAGAGCCATTCACAAACCTTAGATAGCTTGTAGCGATGTTAGAATTCCGTCGTTTTTGTCGCCGAAAAACTGTCGACAAAAACAGTTTTGAAAAGTGAGGTTTTGAGTTGTTTTCACACCCCGCGGGCTCACGGTTTGAACCAAGAAGCCGTAGGGTGAAGCGTGCGTACCCTGGGGACACCCCAGGGGAGGGGGACCAACGGCCGGTAACACCCCCCAAGACCACCAATTGGTGGCCTTGGGGGCTGCTGACCTGAGAGACCAGAAACTGGTCTCTCAGGTCTGTCCTCCTTTGGGGGCTACCTCATAGTGGCCCCCAGGGGTGGGTATTCCCCTGAGGCCCCTCACTCAACGTATTATCATGTATCTTCGCTTTCGTGAAGATTCGGGCGGGTTTCGAGTTCGTTTCGACTCCCGTATTGGCTCAAAACTTTCAGTTTTTAAAATTTAGCTCTATGGATTTTCGGGTTTTGGAAAATTGGATGTGTTTGCTAATTGCGTGCGGGATTCTAATGTCGTTGTTACTTTACAAGTTTGGTGATGTTTATATGTGTTCGTAAACCTCCGCTAATTGCTAGTATGTCGGTTAGTTGGGGGTTGCACATTTCTGTAATGGATATTGGTTTGTGGATATGAATTTGTTGGATTGTCGTGATGATTAGCCGGGGATGTGAGATGAGAGTTTTTATCTTTCATTCCATGTAAATTGTAATATGTTGTAATATTCTTTTGTGGGGCACATCCGGGTTGAGGTTGTAGCCACCATTGTATTTTTTTCATTTACTGTTTATTGCTCCTAGGATAGACCCAAAGTGGGATGCACAAACTACCGGGTACTTTGAAATGCTTAGTGGCCTACTCACGTCGTTGAGGGAGACCGCTTCACTTCGGGTACTTGGCGGGTAGTTTGCCGTACCCGTAGGGGTCTACGGTGGGGTTTGGCTATTCATCACGACCGTGTAATCCGTCTTTTGTTGCAGGCTCAAATAAAACGCGGATTCCTAGTATATCCAATATGTTCATCTGTGATCTGGAATGCCTATTATCGCGTCTGACGAATGTACAATATCTATATATGATATCTAGTAGGCATTGCTTATGTTTTGCATCCGCGCTAGCCCAGCCTCCGCTCTGTCGTTAGTTAAGTAACCTAACGGGTGAATGACGGGACCCAGTGGCGAATGCGGATGGCATAAGCGGACGTTGTATTTTCGTTGTTTTCTGCAATGATAGGATAAATGATGGGACGCATTATTTTAATGCAAAGAAAACAAATCAATGCTGAATTGTTGGAAAAAATTTAAAAGAAACCACTCGGTTATTTTAAAAGAGTAGAATTTTTAATTGCGGAGCTTTAAACCACTCCTTTTAAAAAGTTATCAGGTTCCTTCGGTTAAATCAAGTTCACTACGTTCACGGTTTCGCCAAAACCAGTCATAGCCCCCCGTCATTTCATATGGTTGGTCAGTAGTATTCAAGCTATGTTTGTTGGCCTTCGTCAAGGCATAGTGTTTGGTAGCTGCTGGGGTATTTATATGTAGCATAGATAAATGCATTGGTTTGGGACAGTCGTATTACCTTGTTGGCCTTCGTCAAGGGTATGTACGGGTGGGTTCAAATTAACAGGGATAATGATGGGCAGAACTTGATATGTGACTTATGATTTGTTGGCCTTCGTCAAGATCATAAGAGCATGGGGCAAAAATCCACATCGGGAGTTTCTAAAGAAACTGAAACTTGCCAGTGTTGCATACCATTTGGAGTTTGATTATGTTGGTAGGATTCCTTCAACATTATCACACGATGATATTTGGATCCCGATCCTACTGTGAGTATATGCTACTCATTAGGAGATTCGTCACTTAACGATCAATGCTATAAACCAAGTAGGTGTCTAGAACAGTGTTAGCGGGGCTACGCCTCCAGGGAAAAGAGATTATTTAATTAAAGAATTTCGTGAAAGCGTCGTAAAACCTCCTTCGAAGTACTAACACTAGCCTGGCTGAATGGTTAAGCAAGTATTGTACGGTGAGATCAGTCCTGACTAATTCTTCTTTTATGGGTTGAGGAAGGATTCGAGAAACAATGGGAGCCATCCAGTTTAGATAAACTAAAAACCAATCTAAACTTTTAAGAGCATCATTCTAAATTGTTTTCTTCTCTCTCTCTTAATTGCAGCGACCATGTGACCGTGACTAGGTTACATCTAGAAAACAAGTTGACTGAATCTGACTTATTTGACTGGCAAAGGTCTGTCTAGATGTTCATGTTAGTTATATGTATGCCCTAGAGGCCATTACTATACATAGGATGTATATTGTAGTGGATGCTGGGACATATATAGGGAGGACTTTCTTGCTCGACATGATAGTATGCTATCTGGTTGAACTTTACCTTAACGTGTATACTGATTGTCTCTCTGTTACATGTTGGTAAAGCCCTTAGGATCTGTACTTGACTACCTGGACTATGATGCGGATCATACTAGTGGGGACATGGTAGTCCATAAGTACATCCTTCACAGTCCCTAGTCGAGGGTGTATCGAGACGGGGCATCGATATACCGGAGTAGACTAGCGTGTACCTTCTTGACCCATACAGATGGGCGATGGATGATCCCATATCCATCGGTGTTTGACATCAGAGGAGATATACGGGTGCTCAGTAGAGACTGGGTACACTGGACGGACTCGCCGAGAACTCCCAGATGGTATTATACCTCACGTCAGATGGCAGTTCTCTGGTGACACTGGTACAGAGTAGTCTGTTGACCCGAGATCGTCATAGAGTCTTGTGTGGTTCCCACTGTGCTTTGATTTCCATCTTACCACGTCCAAGAGGGCGTGCAAAACGGTGGTTTTTGGGTACAGTCCCGAGTCACATGGAGGCAATGAGCGATAGGAGGGGATTCGTCTCTCCCGGTATATGGGAGTTGATGTTGCGCTGTGTTCGATTGGCTATAACAGGAAATCCCTGGCCAGGGTTGCTGAGATTTACTGGTAAGTGTTATCAGTAGTTTCTCGAACAGTTATAGACCTCATATCGACATGACTTATCGAGCTACTGGGGTCTGACGTTTACCACCCCTAGGCGAGATATGCAACATATCAGACGATCAGACCGGACTGTACGGTAGTGTTACTGGTCGGATTCACTGGAGTGTGAGCGGGCTTGCTCGTCGATCTTCAGATCGCTCAATACCCGGGTGGCCGTTACGTTTAGCAGACCGCTTGCGGCTTGTGGATGTTTGATATGATCATCATCCGCTGCCGGCGTATTGACGAGTCTTTAGAGTCCTACACAGAGGTTTCCTGGCTCAAGCGAAACGAAATAGGAGCGCATATGAGATATGTGCGGGACCGAGAATAATGCGTGTATGTGATACCGTATTCTATTCTCGCGATATATATATCGAATGGTTGTATGCGATATAACCTAGTTATCGATTCAAGCATTGATTCGATAAGCCGATATATTAGATACCAGTCGGTTATGTGCGCATGACCGGATCATTGAATCAAGTGTTGATTTAATGATTTAATGTATAATTATATATTTGATATATTACTTTACATTAACTAGTATCGGTTCACTTTAGACGGATTTTCTCACTTGGTTCGTGCGCATTGCATATGCGATATGTTTTTGTGCACTTGATTGTATCATGTTTGATGATGCAAGTCAAGCTAGGGTTCAAGTGTAAAGATTAAACCTTGGTTAATGAAATGGTTAGGGTTTATTATTCATTATTCATTTATCTTATTTAATTATCTTTTTATTTTTGATAAATGAATAAAAGAAAAGAGAAAAGAATGGTTGCTAGATTTGGAGTTTAGTTGAAACTTCATGAAGATTTGATAAAGTCAACCATACTTATCTCAACCTTAACCCTAACCATTCTCACTAACCATGATTCATTCTCTACACTTGACCATGGTTATATTATGATAAGAATTGATTTTCTTTTCTTATTCTTTTTAACTTATCATAATATCTTTCTTCTTCTTCTTCATTCTTCAAGTGAAGAAAAGCAAAGTCCATCAATGGTGATTGTTGGATATGAGTGAGAAATCCAATTCTAAAGTTAACCCAATTCCTATTTCTTCATCCTCTACCTCTTGCCAAGTAGTAGAGTGTGTTTCCTTCACAAGATTTTAGGGTTTGGTGAAGGTGGAGCTTGATTCATCGATGCCTCGACGTAGATCATCTTCGGCATGGACATCGACGACCTAGCTTGCCCATTCTCCGACGAAGCCGATCCTAGAGCCCGGATTTGATTTGGACAGCGGAGAGGACCTCGTTGCGGAGCTATGGAGGTGGAGCACCGGATCTACAAAGGTTGTATTTCCGTATTTTATATAGTTAACTGTTAACTAGTTCTTGTTCGCCTAGATATCTAGCAAACGATCCGTACTTTAGGGTTTGTAGGCACCATAATTTTTGAAATTGCCATGGTTGATGGCTTGGGAGACCTCACTAGAGTGCCTAGGAACCCTGCAGTGGTATCAGAGCCTAGCTAGAGCCTTAGGCGATCCCCGGACGGAATTAGAAACCCGATCGAACCAAAATCCCATTGCAAAATTGCTCTCTGTACTTTTTTCAAAACTGTTGATTTTTGGCAATTAAAAATATCCAGAAAAACAAGCAGGCTTTTTTAAGAATTACTGTGAAATTTGGTACCCTAATTCCACAAAATCGCGGCGGAAGCGCCGCACAAAGGGCGTTTGCGCGGCGGAAGGGCCGCCAATAAGAAGCCGACACGTGTCAAATTTCACAGTAACTCGTAAAATTCAATGATCATTTTCCTGGAATATTTAAACTGAACTCAAGAGTTGAGTTGTTCTGAGTTGTTTTGGGAATCATTGTTTCGATCGGAAAGTCTAATTCTGTCCATGTGTTTTCCGGATAAATTTTAGAATATGTTAAAAAGTTCGACCGGATATAAATACCCGATTTTTCCCCTGTCGGGAAATTTCCAAGTGTTGGATTTTTCCGTAGTTTAACGACGTTCTAAGTAGTGCAAGTAACGCGATGGTCCCTCTAGAAGACACAAACCTTAACTCGATTATGTGACCGTCTTGAACTGCCCTTTGAACCTTCGGGTTTGGGGCAGTACGGCGTGCCACATGTGAGGCGTTGGCTTGACCCTTCTACGGCTGGATCGTTGGTACTGAGGCACGAACGGAATGTTGTTATACTTGTTTCATGTGTTGATCAGTATCGGGAAAACTTGGGTGTTCGATTGTTCGATCGAAAAGTTTAACATTTTCTGTTTATCTGGAATGGGATACAATAATTGGAATTCACAATAAGTTATGAGATAACTGAATGAATGTTATAAACGTAGCAATTTAGTCTCACTTGATCGGTTGCCACGGATTTTTGATGTGATCAAAAGTCCGTCGCAATCACGTAGCGTACGCGGATATTCGCCGGTAAACTTAATAGACAGCCTCACTCCATAGCCCCGACCAAGTGACTGTAGGAGAACCCCGTCGCCGAAAGCATCCGTTCGGGTGCTCGCGGTAGCGGTGTTCCGCCTTGGTGCACTTCGTCGACGGTGTCGGGGGTGCGGCCGTCTACTGAAGTTTGCGACGAGTATTCGATCAGGATGTCGGGAATCTTGTTGAATTGCCCGACTTGATATTGAAAAGTGTTTTCGATAATGAGACTAAAATGCGGGGTTTATAATTGTTAGGCATGTGATGTCTAAGGTATTCATTTGATTAGGCATGCGATGTCTATGCAGATTGCGGATTCCAACTGTTGTAGTTTTACACTTTCTTTTCTGTGACCGTAAGTGTAATATGTGATATCGCCGGTTTCGTTGCTATACGTCAACGACAATTGGGATGGACATATTTACTTACGTTGATGACATGTGATGTTATGAAATGCTGGATATGTTATATTGGATCGTCGTGTTTGAATAGCCGGGGGTTTTTATGTGAGATGAGTGTTTTTCATTTTCATTCATGTAAAAACTTGTATGTAATATTCTTTTATTGGGGCGCTTCCAGGTTGCGGGAGTTGTCACCTGTTGTATATTATTTACTTTTCCGCACTAGGATAGACCCAAGGAGGAGGGCACAAGTAACCGGGTTCTGGAGTCCAGTGGGAGACCAACTCGAGGAGTCGAGTCCGGGTCTCCTAACTCCAGAATTGGCAGGGTTGCTTGCTGCTCTCGTAGGGGTCTAGGGGTGTGGGTTTGGCTATTCATCACGACCGTGGAATCCGTGTTTTATACTGGCTCGTATTGAAAACACGGACGTCCTAGTATATCCAATATTTTATATGATTCTTCTGCTGCGATATCTGTGATGAGATCATGTGATGTTTCTGTGATGGATATAGTATATAGTATATATGATATATTATATAGACGTTACTTATGTTTTACACCCGCGCTAGCCCTGCCCTGCTCTGCCGTTAGTTACCTAACCTAACGGTGCACGAGGGGACATCGAGGCGAATGCGGATGGCATAAGTGTACGTCATATCTATCTGTGATGTTTAGGTACTTAAATGATGGGACTTCATTAATATGATTAATGAATTAAAAGAAACCTAAGATGTTGTAGAATCGAATTTCAAAATAAAACAGGTAGCTACAGTTCTTGCTTTGCACAGCGGTATATGTGATATATCCTGCACCTTATTCGATGAGGAAAGGACCGAGATCCCTTCACCGGGAGTGACTCCTTTAGCAACAACTGACAGATGCTACACCCTCGGTTTGTCTTTTGATTGCTTTTAAGTGTTTTTGCTTTGCACAGCGGTATATGAGATATATCCTGCACCTTATTCGATGAGGAAAGGACCGACGATCCCTTCACCGGGAGTGACTCCTTTAGCAAAACTAGAAAAGCCTCAAAAACACTCCATTTCAAAATTCATTTGATTCTACAACGATATCAAGTTCATTACGCAATAGGTTTTCAGAAAAACCTGTCGTAGCCCTCCGTCATTTCAGATAAGTAGTAGTTAGTATTCGTGCTACGTTTGTTGGCCTGCGTCAAGGCGTAGTGTGCGGTAGCTAACTGGTGCTTATCTGCATAAGCATATGATGTGATTGGATTAGGGTAGTCGTGCGACTTTGTTGGCCTGCGTCAAGGGTCGTGCGGGTGGGTTTAATTCAATCAGGAAATGACGGGTTGAACTTGACTAGCGGACTATGGTTTGTTGGCCTGCGTCAAGGTCATAGGACGCTAGGGGCAAAATATTATCGGGAATTTCAAGTGTTGAGATTTGCAATGAGATTGCATACCTTCTATGAGATAGTTGGATCCCGATACCCGCTGCGAGTAAGTGTTACTCCTGGGAGAGTTTTATACATTACAATTAGCCGATCAAGTAGGTGTCTAGAAAGGTGTTAACGAGGTTACGCCTCTGGGAAAACGAGGTTTACATTAATTAGGTTCGTGCGAAAGCACGGGGGACCTCCCTCAAAGTACCGACACTGGCCTGGCTGAAAGATTGGCGAACTTGTAGTGTGTAATTAATCCCGGCTAGTCTTTCCTTTTAGGGTTTGAAGGAAGATTTGATAAAAAGCAGTGGGAGCCATCCTGATTAGATAAAATAATAACCAATCTATTCTTGACAGAGCGCACGCTGAGTGTTTTCTTCTCTCTCTCTCCTGGTAGCGACCATATCACGCCTTAATCAAGATAATAATACGGATTATTGACCGAACCCGCTTGTTATACTGAGCTGGGGAACGTTGGTCCCGCTCCAACTTATAATTGTTATAAGACAGAGCAGGAAATTGGGGATTACCAGAATTCCTGTGCCGCCCAAACGAAGAGAGTGCATGCTGATGCATCATCTTCGGGTGTGTTCATTATACAGAACTGTTTCTCAGTATCCTTTACGTCCTGGGTATGTGATACCAGATCAGGATCCCAGATATGTAATTTGTTACATAGGGCTACAGAGAGGTAGAGAACTGAGAACGGGTGATAAGTTTCATGAGGCAGAAAACGGGGCAAGTGTTGCAGCCAAGTCTGTCGGTCACTGTCACCCTGTATTACCTGAATACATTGATTCTGAACGAATGTTGTTAGATACCGAACCTGATATACCAAATCATATCACTCTCTTTGTAAGAAAAGAAAGGATATAATTTTGTATTGTTGGATAATGTTTTGAACATTTCCTATATCAAAAGTTGATCGGTTCAGGCACGTTGTCTAAAAGCATTGATGTTCTAAATCAAACTACAGTTCTTAGTATACAGAACACACACAAGAGGAAGAGTTCAGAAATGAACGGATTCTTCTTGAGGTATTGTAGACTAGGTCAGATCAATGTGACCCGACTAGCTAGAGTTACATATAGATGCATATTTAAATCAGTTTGAATTTACATCTTGTGAAACTCGCCAGTCATGTCACAAAGATAAGATGACCACAGCTCTGTTTATTGGAAACAGAGAAAGAGTTAGTAAACTCTTGGGATGTTACATGTTGATGTATGAAGGTCCCCTGTCTACAAATACCAAGACTGGTTCTTTATACTTCATTACGTTCTCTGATAATCTCTCAAGATTCAGTCATATGTTCCTGCTGAAACATGAGTCCGAACCTTATGAGATATTCACAGAATATAAGTAAGAAGTAGAGAACCAAAATACGGGTATAAGTATTATGTCCTATGATGAGATCAAGGAGGAGAATACTTGAGCACGGAAATACTGGACTATTCTAAAGGAGAATGAGATTCTCTCTCAGCATTACTCCTCCGTATACACCATAGCACGATGGTATATCGGGGCGGAGCAGATACACCCTATTTGATATGGTGTGCTCTATGATGAGTACTACTGAGTTACCTTTTTCCTTCTGGGAGTTATGCACTTATGAAGTTGCATACCTATTGAATAGGGTTCGAATCAAATCAGTTGCCTACCACTCCATATGAGATATGGAAAGGGAAGAGCCCATGTCTTAAGCCAGTTAAGATTTGGAGTTGCCCGGCCTATGTCTAAAAACAAAATTCGGACAAGCTCGAGGCAAGGACTGTAATGTAGAACTGGAAAGGTTCCAGCTATACAAACTACAGCTGATGATTTGATAGAACCAAAGTATTCAGTAGATACCAACGAACCTCAGCCTCTCCGCCGATCTAGTAGGGTTCCTCACCCACCTGAGAGATACTTCAGTTTCTCTATGACAGTGGGAGCGAGGATTGCATCATGAGATGATGACCCAACTAGTTTCGAGCTGGCCATCAGGAGTAAGACTCTGTAAGAATGGCTGGATGCTTAGTGATCTGAGATGGAATCCTTATACACCAGCAAAGTATGGACTTTAGCTGCAAGATCTGAAGGGTTAAATCCCCATCAGGAGCAAGTATATCTTGAGAAGATTACTTGGTGTACATGGAAAAGTTGAGACTTTCAAAGCTAGAATTGTTAAAGGTTTTCTTCATTGACCAGGCGTGGATCATGATGAAACTTTTTCAAGGATCTATGCTTAAGTCCATCCAGATCCTACTTGCCACGGCTGCATACCATGACTGCGATATCTGGTGGTTGGGTGTCTTGACTGCTTTTCTAAATGATGATTTAGAAGAGTGCGTCTGTAAGTACACAGCCAGAGGGCTTCGTAGACAGTGGGAGCAGCGGAAACGTGTGCAAGATGCTTTATAGGATAAAGCAGGCATCGCGGAGTTGGAACGTCTGTTTTGATGAAGTAGTCAAAGAGTTTGACATCATCAAAATGGTAGATGAACCTTGTATAAACAAAAAGGTAGTAGGGAGTATGGTGATGATCCTCGTAGAGTACGTGGATGACATACTCTTGATAAGAAAAGAGTTTCTTATGCTATGCTCGATCAATCTCCGCTTATCACAATGATTCTCCATATAGGATCAAAGTGATACCTCCTAAATCCTGGATTTTGGATCTATGAGATAGATTTAATTGGATGTTAGGATTCTCACTAATTGTAGTGAGACGGTATCAACCGATCCTGAGGAGAATCACTGGAATGGTTCCAGGGTGATAAAGACGACTGAGTGTCAGTCACAGGCATTGTCTTTACCCTCAGTAAAGGGACGGTATGTTGGAAGAGTTCCAAGCTAGATACCGTGACATACTAGAAGATAAAGGCAGGATACATCGCTACTTAAGATGCTACCAAAGAGGCTGTTTGGGTGTATATTGGTTCATGAGATGAACTACGTTCCTACCATTGTGAGACAATGGAGTTGTGGCTCATGCCGAGGAACACCGGTCCCATCAGTGATCCAGACTTATTCTAAGGCAGCATCGCCTGATCATGGAGATGGTTGATCTCCAGGGAGATCGAGGTTAGGAGAGAAGATTCTGAGGACAACACAGCGGATCCACTCACAAAGGCCTGTTCCCAGAGAGAGACTTTTATGGGATGGTTGAGTATGAGATACTTCAAACCACTGCTACAGATGGCCCTAGTGCAAGTGGGAGATTGTTAGTTATATGTATGCCCTAGAGGCCATTACTATACATAGGATGTATATTGTAGTGGATGCTGGGACATATATAGGGAGGACTTTCTTGCTCGACATGATAGTATGCTATCTGGTTGAACTTTACCTTAACGTGTATACTGATTGTCTCTCTGTTACATGTTGGTAAAGCCCTTAGGATCTGTACTTGACTACCTGGACTATGATGCGGATCATACTAGTGGGGACATGGTAGTCCATAAGTACATCCTTCACAGTCCCTAGTCGAGGGTGTATCGAGACGGGGCATCGATATACCAGAGTAGACTAGCGTGTACCTTCTTGACCCATACAGATGGGCGATGGATGATCCCATATCCATCGGTGTTTGACATCAGAGGAGATATACGGGTGCTCAGTAGAGACTGGGTACACTGGACGGACTCGCCGAGAACTCCCAGATGGTATTATACCTCACGTCAGATGGCAGTTCTCTGGTGACACTGGTACAGAGTAGTCTGTTGACCCGAGATCGTCATAGAGTCTTGTGTGGTTCCCACTGTGCTTTGATTTCCATCTTACCACGTCCAAGAGGGCGTGCAAAACGGTGGTTTTTGGGTACAGTCCCGAGTCACATGGAGGCAATGAGCGATAGGAGGGGATTCGTCTCTCCCGGTATATGGGAGTTGATGTTGCGCTGTGTTCGATTGGCTATAACAGGAAATCCCTGGCCAGGGTTGCTGAGATTTACTGGTAAGTGTTATCAGTAGTTTCTCGAACAGTTATAGACCTCATATCGACACGACTTATCGAGCTACTGGGGTCTGACGTTTACCACCCCTAGGCGAGATATGCAACATATCAGACGATCAGACCGGACTGTACGGTAGTGTTACTGGTCGGA
Organism: Agapanthus africanus; assembly: GCA_030015575.1. Classification (NCBI taxonomy): domain Eukaryota; kingdom Viridiplantae; phylum Streptophyta; class Magnoliopsida; order Asparagales; family Amaryllidaceae; genus Agapanthus; species Agapanthus africanus. The sequence continues at coordinate 104,391,631 of CM057338.1, read as the reverse complement.
TTCACTGGAGTGTGAGCGGGCTTGCTCGTCGATCTTCAGATCGCTCAATACCCGGGTGGCCGTTACGTTTAGCAGACCGCTTGCGGCTTGTGGATGTTTGATATGATCATCATCCGCTGCCGGCGTATTGACGAGTCTTTAGAGTCCTACACAGAGGTTTCCTGGCTCAAGCGAAACGAAATAGGAGCGCATATGAGATATGTGCGGGACCGAGAATAATGCGTGTATGTGATACCGTATTCTATTCTCGCGATATATATATCGAATGGTTGTATGCGATATAACCTAGTTATCGATTCAAGCATTGATTCGATAAGCCGATATATTAGATACCAGTCGGTTATGTGCGCATGACCGGATCATTGAATCAAGTGTTGATTTAATGATTTAATGTATAATTATATATTTGATATATTACTTTACATTAACTAGTATCGGTTCACTTTAGACGGATTTTCTCACTTGGTTCGTGCGCATTGCATATGCGATATGTTTTTGTGCACTTGATTGTATCATGTTTGATGATGCAAGTCAAGCTAGGGTTCAAGTGTAAAGATTAAACCTTGGTTAATGAAATGGTTAGGGTTTATTATTCATTATTCATTTATCTTATTTAATTATCTTTTTATTTTTGATAAATGAATAAAAGAAAAGAGAAAAGAATGGTTGCTAGATTTGGAGTTTAGTTGAAACTTCATGAAGATTTGATAAAGTCAACCATACTTATCTCAACCTTAACCCTAACCATTCTCACTAACCATGATTCATTCTCTACACTTGACCATGGTTATATTATGATAAGAATTGATTTTCTTTTCTTATTCTTTTTAACTTATCATAATATCTTTCTTCTTCTTCTTCATTCTTCAAGTGAAGAAAAGCAAAGTCCATCAATGGTGATTGTTGGATATGAGTGAGAAATCCAATTCTAAAGTTAACCCAATTCCTATTTCTTCATCCTCTACCTCTTGCCAAGTAGTAGAGTGTGTTTCCTTCACAAGATTTTAGGGTTTGGTGAAGGTGGAGCTTGATTCATCGATGCCTCGACGTAGATCATCTTCGGCATGGACATCGACGACCTAGCTTGCCCATTCTCCGACGAAGCCGATCCTAGAGCCCGGATTTGATTTGGACAGCGGAGAGGACCTCGTTGCGGAGCTATGGAGGTGGAGCACCGGATCTACAAAGGTTGTATTTCCGTATTTTATATAGTTAACTGTTAACTAGTTCTTGTTCGCCTAGATATCTAGCAAACGATCCGTACTTTAGGGTTTGTAGGCACCATAATTTTTGAAATTGCCATGGTTGATGGCTTGGGAGACCTCACTAGAGTGCCTAGGAACCCTGCAGTTCATTGCCTATGACAAGCTGGACCACCCTATTACTACTCAAGCTCCCGCCGTCCCAGGTCCAGTTTCCACCGTCGTGGATATGGATATCCGTCAGACAAGGGAAAAGGAAAATGTGAATACCAAGTGCCTCGTGTTGGCTTCAGTTGATGGTGTATACCAGAAGCAGCAAGAGAAGATGGACTTAGTTTCCATCTTCCTCCATAACAAAGATTTATATGTAGAGCAATCTCGTATCATAAGATATGAGACCTCGAACGAATTGCTTCAAGCGAGGTTGGCTGTCGGGTCATCTGTAGGGGATGACGTCCTTACGATGACTAGTTATATTGATGAGCTCATGGACCTGGAGACTACGTTAGGAAACAGGTCATATGCTGACTTATTTCCACAGTCCCTACCTTCTGCTTACACCCTGAAGGAAACCAGGGAGTCACCCACTCTGCTTAATGGGGGGCCTTCTTCTTCTGCATCCAAGGCGAAAGCAAAGGGTGAAAAGAAGAAAACCTTCACAAAGCCGAAATACGGTGTCAGTGAAGTAGAAGGAAAGGGAAGAGCAAAAGTTTCTGGACTTGGTGTAGGGAAGGAGGGATGTTCCTATTGTTATGGGAATGGGCATTGGCAGAAGAATTGCAGAGCTTTGGAAGCCAGTAGCCAGGATTCGAAGCATGTTGTGGCTTCGGCCTCGGGTGTGTTTGTAATTGAGAACTGTTTGTTAATTAACTCTACTTCCTGGGTACTAGATACCGGAGCAGGATCTCATATCTGTAATTCATTACATGCTTTGAGAAACCGTAGAGTTATTAGGGTAGGCGATTTGTCTCTCAGAGTTATGAACGGAATGAGCGTGGACGCTAAATCCGTGGGAGAATATCGCCTAGGTTTGACAAGTGGGCAGATATTGATTCTACGTAACTGTTTGTATGTACCTAGTTTGACTTGTAATATCATATCAGTGTCCTCACTTTCGAGAGAGGGATATAATTTTACATTTGTAAGCGATGTGGTTCACATCCACCTAAATCAAGTTCTGATTGGGTCCGGTATATTAGCTGACGGTATATACGTATTGAATCAAGCTTAGGTTTTCAATATTTAGAACACACTTAAAAGAAAGTCTCCGGAAATAAATCAGGCTTTCTTATGGCATTGTAGACTAAGTCACATCAATGAAACACGGTTGACTAAGTTACATAGAGAAGGATACTTGAATCCGTTCGAATATCAATCTTATGCTACTTGTGAATCTTGTCTCATGGGAAAGATGAAAAAGTCTCTGTTTACTGGACACGGAGTAAGAGCGAGCGAGCTCTTGGGACTCGTACACAGTGACGCGTGCGGTCCAATCTCTACACATGCAAGAGGTGGTTATTCCTACTTCATTACTTTTACGGATGATTTCTCTAGGTATGGACATATCTTCTTGATGAAGTATAAATCCGAGGCCTATGAGAAATTCCGGGAATACAAGAATGAAGTGGAAAACCAAACAGGCAAAAGTATCAAGACACTGAGATCTGATCGAGGTGGTGAATACTTAAGTGCCGAGTTCCTGGATTACTTAAAAGAGAATGGAATTCTCTCTTAGCTTACTCTTCCATACACACCACAACACAACGGTGTATCAGAAAGACGGAATCGAACCCTATTGGATATGGTTCGTTCCATGATGAATAAGGCCGAGTTACCGCGATCTTTCTGGGGTTATGCACTAGAACTAACTGCATATATTTTGAATAAGGTTTCAACCAAGACTGTGTCTACCACACCATATCAGATGTGGAGTGGGAAGAAACCCTATCTTCAGTACCTGAAGACATGGGGATATCCAGCTTTTGTTAAAAAGTAGCATCCGGACAAGCTCGATGCACGCTCAGTACAGTGTAAGTTTGTGGGATATCCAAAGAACTCCAAGAGGTATTATTTCTATTACGCAGAGGAACAAAAGGTTTTTGTTTCTCGTCATGCCCACTTCTTGGAAGCTAAATCTTTAGAAAATCAGAAGAGTGGGAGCGCAATAGAACTGGAAGAAATTCCAGAACACAAGTTGTTACTGAAAGTATGGTAGAATCAGAAGTTTCAAAAGAAAGGGACATCCCAGCGTCTATCCACAGAAGTAGTAGGCAGTCTCATCCGCCTGAGAGATACTACGGTTTTCTCATAGACGGGGATCGATAGGATTGCATCATTGAAAATGATGACCCTACTACCTTCCAGCAAGCCATTCAGAGCGGCGACTCAGCAAGATGGCTGGATGCAATGCGGACCGAAATGGAGTCTATGTACACTAACAAAGTATGGACTTTGGACATTGCTCCAGATGGGATAAAACCCGTAGGATGCAAATGGATCTTCAGAAAGAAGATTGGTGTAGATGGACAGGTTGAAACCTATAAGTCTAGACTTGTTGTAAAGGGCTTTCGTCAAAGACCTTGTTTGGACTATGACGAAACCTTTTCTCCAGTGGCTATGCTCAAATCCATTCGGGTCCTTCTTGCCATTACTGCCTTCCACGATTATGAGATCTGGCAGATGGACGTAAAGATGGCTTTTCTAAATGGTAATTTGGAAGAATGCGTCTATATGGATCAGCCAGAGGGATTCATTCAGAGTGGGAGCAGCGGTAAAGTGTACAAGTTGCTTAAGTCCATTTATGAACTAAAGAAGGCATCGAGGAGTTGGAACATCTGTTTTGATGATACCGTCAAAGATTTCGACTTTATCAAGAATCCAGATGAACCATGCATATACAGTAAGATTGTAGGGAGAGCCGTAGTATTTCTCGTCTTGTACGTGAATGACATTCTCCTAATATGAAATGATATTTCTATGCTACAGTCAGTCAAAGGATTCTTGTCACAGAAAGTCTCCATGAAGGACCTGGGTGATGCCACCTACATTCCGGGGATCCAGATCTATCGTGATAGATCAAAGAGGATGTTGGGACTTTTGCAGTCCAGGTACATTGACACCATATTGAAAAGATTCAGTATGGAAGATTCTAAGCACGGTAACCTACCGGCTTGTTACGGAATCACTCTCTCCAAAGAGATGTCTCCCAAGACTGATTTGGAAAGGGCTCGTATGTCGATTATACCCTATGCTTCTGCGGCAGGCTCTATAATGTATGCAATGTTATGTACCGGACCAGTTGTAGCATACACATTGAGCATTGTAAGCCGGTATCTGGAAAACCTAGGGAAGAAGCACTGGATAGCAGTAAAGAACATTCTCAAGTACCTGAGGAAGGCTAAGGAGATATTCTTGGTGTATGGCGGAAAGGACCTCCAGATCGAGGCCTTTGCTGACTCTAGCTTCCAGAGTGACAAGGATGACTCCAAATCCATGTCGGGTTATGTCTTTACCCTCAATGGAGGGGCGGTCTGTTGGAAGAGTTCCAAGCAGGACACCGTTGCTGACTTGACGATGGAAGCAGAGTACATAGCTGCTTGCGATGCCATAAAAGAAGCTGTCTGGATGAAGAAGTTCCTCACAGAACTTCAGGTGGTTCCTACCTGTGTTGATCCAATACCTCTGTATTGCGACAACAACGGTGCTATAGCTTTAGCGAAGGAACCCAGGTCCCATCAGAAGTCCAGACACATCTTAAGGCGGTATCACCTGATCAGGGAGATCGTAGATCGCCAGGAGATCGAGGTGAAGAGAGTAGATACGGAGAATAACAATGTTGATCCATTCACTAAGGGCATTCCTCAGACGCAGTTCGAGAGGCTATTCGAGATGATAGGTCTGCGATATGCCAGTACATGGCCCTAGTGCAAGTGGGAGATTGTTAGTGTTTATGCCCTAGAGGCCATTACTGTATCATACTAGTTTGTATATTACTTAATGGAAGCTTGGGATATTCACAGTTGTATTAACAGTCTTGCTAAAAATGGTAGTATGCTACTTGGTTTGTTTCGACTTTAATATGTGCATGTGTTTCTTTTAACATATCGCTTATACATATTAGTAGAGCCTTTAGGATCTTTGCTTGATTACCAGCGTTGTGCTGGCAGTCATACTAGTGGAGGCTGGGTAGTCTATAATCACATCCTATACAGGTCCCTGGTCGTAGGATTATCGAGACGTGGCATCGATACTCCAGAGTAGACCGGTGTATACGCTTCTCATCCCAGCATGGGGAGATGGTCTGTCCCACAGCCATCGGTACGTCGTACTGGAGATAGTATGCAGATGCTCGTTAGGTTACTGGTACACCGGACAAGACTCGTCGAGAATTGCCGGTTGGTATTATACCCATCGTCAGATAGCAGTTCCCAGGTGACATGAGTACGGCTTAGTCCGTCGACTTGACACTGCTACTTCGCCTCGGGTGTGTTCCCACTGTTCTTAGATTACTACCCTACCACGGCTCAAAGGATTCGTGCAAACAGATAGCAGTTGGGTACAGTCCCGAAGCATTTGGAGGCAGTGGCGGTTAGACAGGATTCATCTCTCCCGGTATTGGGGGTTGATATCGCGTTGTGTATGGAGAGCCATTGCGTAAAGTCCCTGGCCAGGGCAAGCGAGATTTACTGGTAGGTTCCAGTAGTTTCTCAAGGTGTAATGGGCTACACTCCGACACAACTTATACCGCTATTAGGGGTCTGACGTTTACCGCCCCTAGGCCCGATATGCGATAGTCCTAGATGAACAGACCGGACTGTACGGAAATTGTCACATCAGGCTCAGTAGGAGTTCGGATGGGTTTCCTCATCGACCTTCTTATCGACATCTACCTAGGGACCGTTACGTACAGCTAGTACCGTTTGTGGTCTGTGGTTAAACCCACTGCCAGCGTAGTGTCGAGTCTTTAGAGTCCCACACAGAGAGTTTTCCTGCACCGGGAAAAAGGTGTAGAGGCCGTATGGTTTTACGGCAGGGCCGCGATCACTTACGTACACTTGTGCACGTACTATGATTGGGTAGATAATACTAGCGGGCTTTGGTTTAAGCCATATTCTAGTATTATACAGATGGATTTATTCAGTCAAAGATTATCCGCGTTTTTTTGGAAATACGGATGGGAGGGGCAGTCTCATAAATTCTCGGGAAGCTTCTAGAAGAAGGTGACTCATTTGTGTTTATTTCCTTTTATGATTTAAACTAAATGAGGTGGAGGATGAGGTGCATGTATGCATTAAATGATCTATGACTCATTGGATAATTCACTAGATGATTCACCTTGTGAATTAAATGAAGCATGATGAATATTAGATCTTTATTTTTTTTGGTAATATTGTTATGCTTCATGATATTCACAAAGTGAGAAGGATTATTTCATTATTACAAAACACTTCTCTCTCCTTAAGTCTTCATCTTCTTCCTCAAACCCTAAAAGCTCTCATGAGTTGAGAATCCTAGGGTTTAAGTGATTAATTAATCCATCTAAATACTTTACACCCTCTAGGACTTCTAGACTAGCAAGTTAGAAGCCGTAGTTATCTCAGATTTGAGATTGGAGCTCGGACTATGGACTCTCGGGTGGATCTTCTTTGACTCGAGGAGGCCGTTAAGGTACCCATGTTCCATTAAGCTTACGAGATGTAGAGTACAGCAATGAAGACCCGAAGGAATTATAACGTGAGGTATAACTTCGAATCCGAGTAGTTAAACCTCAAGTAGTTTGCTAGCTTCGGTTTGTGCTCGATTCTTGGTTTGAGTCGATGTTGCGAAGCTCGTAAAAATCATTTTTTTCTAATTTCGCCTCCCCCCGAATACGTGGGGTGCATGACATCGACTTACACTTTAAAGTGGGCGACGTGCTGATTTGCATTTCCCGTCCCGTCAAATCTTCCAAACTTAGGAATGACGTAGCCGATCGGGAACTCGATCAGATCGTACTGTGCGGGATATGGCCGACCACTACTGCCAATCTCTTTCTGGGCTTCAGCTTCGGCCACCAATGTTTTAACCTTGCTGGTGAACAAATCCATTATCCGATCTTGTGTTAGCGGGATAATGTTATCTGGGGCCAAGGCATCCCCAAAAGCGGAATGTGGCCGGCTTTCGTGCGGCTCGACGAATCTTAGACCCAAAGGGACAGGCATCGGTCGCTTCGGACTGTCATCATCCGGCTCATGAGTAGCGACTTGTGCTTGATTGGGAGGCCTCGAGCAATTTGAGCCGTAAGCTGCATCATAACGTTCATTAGATCGTCAATTTTCGAATAGAGCTTGGCCATCTCTTTATCTTTGCTTCTGAGCTGTTTTCGAAGCTCTTGAAGCAGCTTTTGCTTCGTGGTCCTGGGGCGGAAAGTCGGCTCTTCCTCGCTGTCCGAGCTTGACTCTGCCTGAACCGAAGGGTCCTTCTGCCTATCGTCCTCATCGAGAGGGTTTTCGTCATCCAGCGGAGGCGGCTGTTCTTGGAAAGCGGCAACTACATTCAAGCCAGATTGGGCTTGGGATGTGGTGGCCCCATCCTTACTTTTGCTGCGAAGGTTGTCGCTGGGGCGCCCGCCCGCCATATAGACCGTATGGATAATATATCCAGCCGTCTTTTTATTATCGGCGGCTGATTTCACAGATCGCTGTCTTGACCCCCCTATTTCGGTAGCGGGCAGTCGATTGAAGGCGGCTGGCCTGGCCGGATTCTTAAACGGTACCGACGCTTCCCTTTTGGTTTTGCCCGTGTTTTCGCGCGGCACAGAGCGCCTGATAGACTCTTGAAGAGACAGTGTCATACTTTTTCTGTTGGAGCTAGGACACGTCCCTTCGTGGTATTGTTCGGACTGCTGTCTTCTTGATCCTGGCGTGTTCCTCTCCGAACACAGAGACGCGACCGCATAGGTTCATCTTGCCTGAGATTCGGGGCAGATACTATTTGGTTTTATCCGTCTACCTCTCCGAAGATGCTAAGTTGATTTATGGGACCGTGTATCGGAGGTTTAGACGGATGCGGCCGATGTAGCAGATTTCATCAGATTCCCCCTCGCTTGAGGGGTTTTTGATTGTGTGGATGCTTTTCCCTGCAGGTGCAAGCCCCTGCTGTTAATTACGCTACCGCATCGCGGTAACAACTTTCTCCTTCTCCAGAATTTCACTTCGTGTCGTGGGTTTTTGTTTTGTTTGTGGTTGCCCGTAGATTGTATATGGAGACAAATTTATGTTGTCACCCATAAGACGTGGATGAGTCCAAATCCGTATTTACTTAGATTTGGTTTTGGTGTTTTAGTTTAAGGATACGTTAGCCCTATTGAGGCTAAGATCAACTTAAACATTCGTTAAGGATACGTTAGTCCTATTTGAGACTAAGATCAACTTAACGGAAGAGCATTTAGGGGCTCTCATGTTCCAGTTTGGGGACGTAGTGGTCCATTTAATATATGGCCGTCGGGACCCGTCACCTCTCTGACGACGTTGAAGGATTACAACGACAGGTGTCCGAGGAGTTCGGAGATGTACCCTTGAACCAAAGTTGAATAGGGAATACGTAGTCCGATTGAATGTTTAAGGATATGTTAGCCAGATTTGAGGCTAAGATCAACTTAAACGGGATCGTTTAGATCCGACAAAAGAGCGTTTGGAGGCTCTATTGTTCCAGTTTAGGGATGTAGTGGTCCGTGGGTAGCTTAGGGACATTGCGGTCCATTACCAGTTTAGGGACATGATGGTCCATGTTCCAGTTTAGGGACAGTGGTCCGTGTTCCAGTTTAGGGACATGGTGGTCCATCGTTCCTATTTTAGGGACGGATATTAGTTTAAGGACGCATAAGTCCGTGAGTTTAAGGACGCTTAAGTCCATGGGTTTAAGGACCCCACAGTCCGTATCTTGGTTTAAGGATGCATAAGTCCATGAGTTTAAGGACCCCACAGTCCGTATTGGTGTGTGGTTGTCGGGACCCGTCACCTCTCTGACGTCGTTGAAGGATTACAACGATGGTGTCAGAGGAGTTCGGAGATGTACCTTTGAACCGGATGTAAATTGATTTAAGAGAGCAGTCTTGCTCAGTCAATTTAATTTGAGGACTTACGGCCATGATTGGGCTAAGTCCAGTTAAGAATATTCAACGTTTTTATTTTTGGCTTATTAGGCTTGTGCTAGGGCTTTGCCCCTGCACTGCATTTTATTTTGGCCTGCTAGGCCTTTTTGATTTGGGCTCTGTCCCTATTAAGTAATGCATTACATTTTATTTGGCCTGTCAGGCCTTTTTTAATTGGGCTTGGCCCTTCTGTAAATAATGCAGTGCATTAATCAAACTGATAGTGGCCATGTGGCCTGTCCGGCGCTTTACGCAAATTATTGAGCGCAAGCGCATATGGAGGTGACACGTGTCACGCTAGCGCAGTGCGCTGCGCCAGTGCGCTGCGCTGTTGCGCTGTGGCACGTGGCGCGCTTTGATGAGTTGCGCCAACTTCAAAGAGCAATGCTCTATTTTTAAAAGCGCATAGCGCAAGTTATTATGGTGCTGACACGTGGCGCTCTCTGGTGGCTTGTGCCAACCCAGGAGTGCAACAGTGCAGATCTGCAAGTGCAAGGCACTGTTTTAATTTCTTGATCTATTTTTGGATTCAAGAAAAGAATCTTTAAGATTCCAGAACCAATGGTTCATGAAAAAGCATTGCTTTTGTCATTATTTATTTTTTATTGAAGATCATTGATCTTGTTCTTAGATCAATGATCTATTCAGAAGAAATTCTTCTTTTTTAAAGGGTTTTACCTTTTTTTTCCTTCTGAATTTCTTCTCAGAGTTCCTTAGAGTTCTCTCTCTGTTTCCAGAGTTTTTCTATTCTCTGTGTTCTCGTTGTTGTTCTTGATGTGTTTTTGAATTGGGGTCTAGGGCCTTTATATAGTGCCCATTTATTTGTTAAATTTGTTAAAGAGATCCTTCTCTGAGTGATTTGGGGAATTTTCCCCACCGTTGGATCTTTGATCCAAGGGTTTCTGTTTTACAGAAAACAATCTTTTTGTTTTAACAAGAACAGAAAGATCTTACTGGAATTTTAATTCTGTTTGGCGCAGATGCATCAGCGCTTGACACGTGTCGCGCAGCGCACAGCGTAGCGCAACTGTGCTGACACGTGTCGCGCAGCGCAATTGCGCAGAGCAACTGCGCTAACACAACTGCGCTGACACGTGTCGCGCAGCGCAACTGCGCTGCCACATGTCGCGCAGCGCAGAGCGCAGCGCAACTGTGCTTGCGCAACTGCGCTGACACGTATCGCGCAGCGCGGCGCAACTGTGCTGACACGTGTCGCGCAGCGCAGCGCTTGCGCGACTGAAGCGTTGCTTCCTTTAATTTTGTTTTAAATAGAGGTTTGCTCTGATTGGGCGCGCTGCCTTGGGCGCTGCGCTGACGTATCAGCTTTTGACACGTGGCGCGTTGCGCGCAGCGCACGGAATTTGAAGCGTTGCTTCAATTTTTGAATTTTTAAAATTCAAAAATAGCTTTGCTCTGATTGGGGGAAACAAATGCCCCTCCACCGTTGCGCTCACGTAACGCACATGTGAGTGCAGCGGTGGAAAGATCCTAGCCATTGGATCAACTAATAAGTTGAAGGGGCGCAAGCGCCTATAAATAGGACCCTTGGTCCTCAGAAAATGATTTACTATTTTCAAGAACTTTGATTTTCAGAGCCTTGCTCTTGCTTTTGAGAACTTTAGAGCCTTGCTCTCGTTTCTTTTTAAGAACTCCAGAGTTTAGATTTTTAGAACAACTTAGGTAAAATTTAACTTAAATTAAATTAGATTAAATTTAATTAATAGAGCCTTGCTCTTATAGATCTCTGATCTAAAGAAAACCCCTTTGGGGTTTCATCAACAGAGCCTTACTCTCAAAAATCCATAGATCTACAGAGATCTTGTTTCATGGGTTTTAACCTATGAACAGAGCTTTGCTCATGGATCAAATGTAGATCTTTTTTGATCTGAAAATGAAGAACTCCTAAGAGTTAAATTTTTCTTTTGATGGATCTTTCTATCATTATTACAGAGCTAGGCTCTTTTTAGGAAATTTTTATTCCCTTGAGACCAGAGTTTGACAAATGTCACTCTGTGACAGAGTTTTGCTCTGAAAGAGGAGATTTTCTACTTGTCTCTAGGGATTTCCCATTAATAAGAATATTCTCTTGGGGATCTCTTCATTAATTAACAGTCTCATCCAATGATGGGGCTTTCTTATTAAATGATGCACTGCCATCCAGATTTTGTGGGTCCCCCTTTGGTCTCCTACCAACTGCATTGCAATGTGGTATAAATTTTTAAAACGCTAAGCGTTGGAATTACAACACTGACGGCTGACTTTTGTCCCTCTACAGGAAACATGCCTGCTGACTTATCATTCCCGTTTGTTCGCTCGGAGGGAGGATTTCCCCAGGCACCAGTGGACCGAGAGGTGCTCACTCTCATCAAGGATCATGACCCTGAGCACAAAAACCTTCACCTGTGGGGTAGGTGGTATAACGAGATCATCCAGGGTCACCGAAGCTTCGGTTCCGCTATGCCGTCCGAGCCCATATTTTCGATCCCTTATATGGATGAACCCCCGGTGAAGTATGCCGTGGAGGTCAAAAATTGGAACTCGGATGACCTCCTCCAGCCTGCAATTGGTGCTATTCCCGTGCAGCCGCCGCCAGCAATAGGCATTTTGGGGAGGCGAATCTGTCAAGGTGAAGCACGCCCTTGGGGACAGGCCTATAACATTGGATTGATCCCACGACCGCCCTCCGGATATTTGCAGTAGGCCCGGTACATCTTATCAGCGAAGAGGACTCATCTGATGAAGATTGGTTTATATTCGGCCATCTACGTTTCGCTCTTTGAGTATCCCTCTCCTCCAACGTGGTGGATTAAGGCTTTTATCGAACAATGGAATATCCCCACCCACACCTTCCTGATGACGGACAGGGAAGTCTCTATCTCCTTGGAGGAGTTTGCTGAAATCTCGGGTCTGCCGATGAGGGGGAGCATTACGAGGAGCTGCTTCCTCCTGACGAATACGTCTTTGCCACCAAGCCGCTGGTGTTTGATTTGACGCCGGAGAACGCTATTCAGCACCAGTTTCCGGGCTTGGTGAAGGTGCTGGACATATATGAAGGGCTCTATTTGGAATCAGGCATCCGGGGAGTCAGTTTCACAGATTTTATCGCCCGTTTCATTCGACCGGAGTTTCTATCGGAGCGGAGCGAGAAGTTCGCCCAGCTTGATGACCCTTTTGGCTTCGGCTTGGACCGTCGACCCACATCGAAGGACGTTCAAAAGGACTTTTATCTCCCCGACGCCGCAGTCATGCCCTTGTCAGAAATTGCCGTCCCGGGCAAGGATGCGGAGACCTTTTTTGTAGGGTTCCTAGGATTGTGGCTGTGCAGCTTTGCGCTCCCCATGCACCCATGCCACATGTGGCCGTCTGTCTTTTACCCAGTGCATCGAATGGTGGCTGGCTTGCAGTTGACAGTAGGAATCGCCGGGTTGGCTCACCTATATAATGGACTTAGCGTGGCGGCGGACGCTAATGAACCTGGGGTGCAGCCTGCTAATTTCCCGATACACTACTTCACCTCATGGATGGAAATGCATGTGCACGGGGTGTTCGGAGCCCATAAGATTCCTCCGTTTTTTGAGAAGTGCAGACTCCCAAGAGTCATGCGGCTGGTCGGCGTCTCGATCGTGGTTGCGTCTCCGTGGGAGGCTAGGGGGCTACTCCTTCGTCCACACCTGGTCGGAGCGAAGGTTTCTTTTTTGGATAAAGTCATAACCATAGGCTCAGAGACCACCAAGTCGGTAGTGCCGTTGCGCGATGATTTTAAGGACGGGGCCTCCATATTGAAAGCTCGGGAGATCCTCCACCTCTACTCCATTCGGCCGAGCTACCTGGTATTCAAGCAAAATGAGATGGCGCTTTTTATGAGGAATAACCCTCACCGGTTCACCCAACAATCCAGCTATCATCAGGGGATCCCACTGGAAGCCTTTTTGGAAGAGCCCGTGGCCAGCCTAGAGGGGATAAGGAGTGCAATGCACCATTTCATGCGGCTTAACACGGGCTCCTATTTCTTCATCAGCGAGCCGAGCTGCGTCCCCAAGGTCCTCTACGCGTACGTGGCTTGGTACGCGTATGCAATGGGTCTTGTTATCCATATGGAGAAGCGCATGCTGGTTGACCGCAAGGGTGCGCTTCCTGGTTGCGACCGCAAAGCTCCCTTGAAACCCAAGACCCTTGTCATTCCTCCGCTGAAAGATGCCGGAACCGTGCCACCGCGCGTGTTGAGCCCTCCGCGCGGATTGCCGCTCCATGATACTGTGGATGCGCCACCAGTGCCCCATGCTCCAGTGGAGACGGTAGATGTGGTTTCGCCGGAGTCCGTCGTGGGCGCGGATGTCGGGACCCGCCGCCCTAAGGTGCCTGCAAAGCGCAAGTCGATCTCGGGTGCACCCAGGGCTGGCGGGCAGAAGAGGAAGTAGAAGTCGCTCCTCTCTCTTGACGCTATCCTCGGTTTAAAGCCTAAGGCCCCCCTTACCGAAGGTATAAGCGAGTACGGCAGTAATAAGGGCTTCTCGGTAGATCCAGCAGACACCGATCTGGCGGCCGCCATTGCGGCTTCTGAGCGGTCAGCCAGACTCGAAGCGTGGTTAGATAAACTCGCTCGAGCAGCTAATCATTAGCTGCACTCTTAGTCATTTTATCGCATTTTTATCGTTATCTTCGGCTAATGTTCCCCCCATTTTTTTTAACAGGTGTCACTACTGAAGAAGCCGTCGCTGCCTCTTTAAAAACCTTCCAGGAGGAGGAAAAGAAGCGCGCTTTAATGGGCGTTGGTACGTCTCGCCTTACTAAGTTTTTGTTCTCTTTTCTGATGGACAACCTAACCTTCTTTCTTTGTCTCTTTGCAGGGGCTGCGCCAGCTGATGCGGGGACTCTCCCCGGGCCCGCTACTGAAGTCCCGGTCTCTTCGGGGCTGCCGCGAGAGCCTCAACTCGACCAGTCGATGAGGGATGCCTTGAAGAATTTGGAGGCATCTCTGTTCACGGACGATGACGCCTTAATGAAGGAAGCCTTGAAGAGCTCCGTCTTGACGGCTCGGGAGGAGAGAAAGCGGTTAAGGCGTGAGGCGAAGGCACGGAGAGCTGCTTTGGCCGTGGGAGCAGGCCCAAGCACCGTCCCTCATGCTGATACTCCCTCGGAAGAGCCCCTGGTCGCTTTTTCTACCGCTCATAGACGGGCGGTGCTTGCAGCTCGCGGGGCTAATGATCAGTCCACCTCAGGTAACGTGTCTTTCAAGACTTTGATGTAAGAATTGTGAACCTGTCGGTTCTTATATATCTTGTCCTGCAGGGCCAAGTCCAACCGAAAGGGAGGCAGAAACCATCGAACCTAAGGGGACAGAGGAAGAGGCACCGGCCGAACTCGAGTCGACGGTCGGCGACGTCGCCGGGGTTGCTGGACCTGAGCTGGGGGCCAAAGAAACTGCGCCTGAGAAGGTCGTCGATGCCGAGCCTGAGGTAGCGGCAAATGAGATGACCTCTATAACTGAGCCTGGGGCAGCGGCGAATGGAGCACCTGAAATTAGTGACCCCATGGTAACGGTGGACGAGACAACGGCGACCGCCGAGCCCGAAGGAGTAGCGGGCGAGATGGGCATGACTCCCGGGGAAAAGCCAACCGCTCTTTCTCAAGAGTCTGGCAATGCTCCAGTTATTGCTCTCCCCGTCTATGGTCCTCCGCCGTCCCCTGGCCGCGCGAGCATAACGACGGCCCCCGTTGAGTCGGGTGATGAGGCCACAGGAGGTGGGCTCGTATCGATGGAGGAGGGAGACGGCTCCGTTTCGGCTGGCGGCTCCTCAGGTAAATTTCAGGTCACCGTCCTCCCTTTTTTTTTATCTTGCAATCCTTTTTGACAAGTTTATCTTTGTTTTTAACGCAGGTGCGGCCTGTGCCGATGCTCCATTGCTCGAGGGAGCGCCATCAGCTACTGCCTTGGCGGTGGCCACCTCTCAGCCTTCCCTTGTACCATCGCAGATGTTGGAAGGTATGGATTTGCAACCCATTAGTTTTATCTTTCAGCCGCATAACTTATGTACTAATGTCGTACTATTGCGTCTTTTCAGGAGTGCTTTTTGACCATCTCTATCAGATATTGCACCCGCACTTCTCCTTCCCATCTGAACTCGCTTCTTCCTCCAGTGGCGCCGGTGAGTATCGTTTCCAATTGATGCCTTTCTTTTTTCAGTAATGGAATTATTTCTGACTTTCCCTCGTCCTGATTGTAGTGCTACAAATTGAAGGAGGGGATGAAAGATCGGTCGCGCCACCGGCCCTCCCGGCCTTGCCACCTGCTGCAGCTGGTATAGTAAACTATCGCATCGATGACTTTTTTCGTATTTCTTAAACCGTCATCTAATCGTATTTTGTTTTTTCAGCTGTCGTTCCGATCCCGTCGCCCTTTGAGTCTCGCGTTATAATGCTAGCAGGCCCCTTCCTGAGACGTCCGTCTTCAAAGGGTGCCGTAATGAGGTTGGGCATGCTGAGCGGATACGTCGAGGAGCTTGACGTAGACGCTCTCCCATCTGCTGTGGATTTCGCTGCGGAGGTTAACCCAATGTTGGCGGCGCTTGTGAATTTTCATGATGGAGGCGTCATCGAGCTTTGGGTCAATCGCTGCAGGGAAATCGAGGTCCGCCTGCATCAATCGGAGTTTATGCGCCCTGCTCCCGAGACCTTAGCCGCAAGCAATCAAAGAGCAGCGTGGATCGAGCAAAGCGCTTCTTACTTCCGTCACTTGGAACAAGAAGCGGCTTTAAGGCTAAGGGAATGCCAAGAGACCTCAAGCGAGACAGCTCGTCTGTGTGCTGAGGTTGAGGCGAACGCTGCTCAGGTGAAGGCTATCTTCGAGGGCCTTCTGGAGCGTATCTCTAATGGGCTAAACCTGAAGCAAAAGCTCGATGCCGCCGAGCGTGATGCTCAAGGTCGCGAAGCAGCTCAGCAGGCCGTTGGGGAGCAGCTTGCATCCTTCTTGCAGCAACGGGCCCAAGTGGAAGTGGAACTGGCGGTGGTGGCCGATCAAGAGAAGGCATGGAAGGAAGTGCGCGAACAACTGATAGGGCTATTTAAGACGCTTCCTTCCCAGTAGCTGCCCTTGTATCAATATACTTGTAAAAAAAAAAATTTCGAATAAAATGTACCCATTCTTTATTCTTTTGTATGATTCACCTTATACTTGATTGAATTAATAAATAAAGATACACATTTTTTCTTTGCAATGTCTTGTATGCTCTTTTGCTTTCTCCTTTTCTTTATTATCAGCATGCTGTCTTGATAAACATGGTTGACACATAATAGAGTAAGCATCTTGGTTTCTTCAAGAGATAGCGATAGCTTAGGCCGCAGGTTCAAATCTGCTGCCTAAGACTTTTCAACTCTATGAGCCGTGAGGGTCTCATAGAGACTTTTCTCCCTACGGATCGAGAGGATCTCGTAGGTGTATTTTCTCCTTAGGAATCGTGAGGATTCCTAAGTGTGTTTTCTCTTACAAGTCGTAAAGATCCTATAAGAGAATTTTCCCTCTTACGAGTTGAGAGGACTTGTAAGCGGTTGTTTCCCTCCTTGTCGAGATTCGACTTTGGAGAGTGAGACCCGTGGATAGTATACAAGAGACCATTTTAGGCCGACTTGCAGGGTCCCAGTGCTTAGGAAACAAGTTTTTTAATTCCTGCTGCCTAAGGCTTTATCTTGCAAGTTAAAACGAATCGGGAAGTCCTCACGAAGACACTAATTTCCTCACGAGCCGAGACGAATCGGGCAGCTCTCGTCAGGGACACTAATTTCCCTGATTTGAAGTATTTTGCCAAGGACGCTGGTTTCCTCGAGGTTGAAATGAATCGAAGTATTCCTGCAAAGACACATGTTTCTTGTGGGCCGATGCGAATCAGGATGTTCTCGTCAAGGACACTGGTTTCCCTGAGTCGAAGTATTTTGCCGAAGACAATGGTTTCTTCAGGGTTGAAACGAATCGGGGTGTTCCCACGGAGACACTGGTTTCTCTGCGGGCCGACGCGAATCAAGGAGCTCTCATCAAGGACGCTAGTTTCCCTGAGTTGAGGAGGTTGCCAAGGACACTGGTTTCTCTGGGGTTGAAACAAATCGATGAATTCCTGCAAAGACGCTATTTTCTCCGCGGGTCGACGCGAATCAAGAAGTTCTCGTCAAGGACGCCGGTTTCCCTGAGTTGAAATATTTTACCGAGGATGCTAGTTTCCTCGAAGTTGAAACGAATCGGAGTATTCCTGTAGAGACACTGGTTTCTCTGCAGGCCGACGTGAATCAGGAAGCTCTCATCAAGGACGCTAGTTTCCCTGAATTGAGGTATTTGCCAAGGACACTGGTTTCCCTGGGGTTGAAACGAATCGATGTGTTCCTGCGGAGACACTGGTTTCTCTGCGGGTCGACGCGAATCAAGAAGCTCTCATCAAGGACACTGGTTTCCCTGAGTCGAAGGATTTTGCCGAAAACACTGGTTTCTTCGGGGTTGAAACAAATCGGAGTATTCCTGCGGAGACGCTAGTTTCTCTGCTGGCCGACACGAATCAAGAAGCTCTCATCAAGGACGTCGGTTTCCCTGAATTGAGTAGGTTGCCAAGGACACTGGTTTCCCTGGGGTTGAAACGAATCGATATATTCCTACAAAGATGCTAGTTTCTCTGCGGGTCGACGCGAATCAAGAAGTTCTCGTCAAGGACACTGGTTTCCCTGAGTCGAAATATTTTGCCGAGGACACTAGTTTCCTCAAAGTTGAAACGAATCGGAGTATTCCTGCGGAGACACTGGTTTCTCTGCGGGCCGACGCGAATCAAGAAGCTCTCATCAAGGACGCAAGTTTTCCTGAATTGAGGTATTTGCCATGGACACTGATTTCCCTGGGGTTTGAAATGATCTTTGGTGGTCTTTCAGGTTCCATATGAGTTACCGTCGAAACCGTGAAGCTAGGAATTTGATCTTCGCTTCGTTTGCTGGCACTACGTCTGCTGTATCGAGACGAATGTCACGGTTGTCTCTAGGCTGTTGGTGAACCGTCGAGATTTGGCTTCGCTTTCTGGCAGAGTCTGTTGGGGAGGTATGGTGCCCTCTTTGTTTGCGCCCTTGGATTGTATACAGGGATCGACGTGATCTCACCTTTAGGGCAAAAGTTTCATCATATTTTTTTATTATTATTTTATTTCCGCGATGCTCTATCATTTCAGCTTTTATATCGCGAAGGTCGCTATTGCCCAATCATTTCGGCTATTTCGCGGTGCCCAATCATTTCGGCTGTTTATTTTATTTTTACTCGCTGCTTTTTATTGCGACTTGCCCAATCATTTCGGCTATTTTGTGTGCATACGTTTTTACTTGCTACTTTTTATTGCAAATTGCCCCATCATTTCGGCTATTTCGTATGCATGTGCGGCCTACTGGCTTTTCGCCGTAAGCATGGAATTAGACACCGATTTTGGCATCAGCACCGCTACAACTGGGATATCGCCAGAAGCGAATCATCATTTGCCTCGGTCGATGTCGAACAAAGGTGGCTTAGCGAACAGGGTTAGGGTCCTGTCGGCTAAGGCTTTTAACTTCATGAGCCGTAAGGGTCTCACAAAGGTATTTCTCCCTACAAGTCATGAGGATTTTGTAGGTGTGTTTTCTCCTTAGGAATCGTGAGGATTCCTAAGTGCATGTTCCTCTGTAAGTCGTAAGGATCCTACAAGAGGGTTTTCTCCTTGTAAGTCGAGAGGACTTACAAGGGTTGTTCATCATGCGAACATATCCCTAGTCACGGGGTGGGACTTCGTTAGGGAAATGTTTATTCGTGTCCGTGAATTGTATACAAGGGTCAGTACCGAGCCACTTGTAGGGCAATATCGAAGGTTATAGGGGTTGCTTAAGCACAGGTTCAGATCTCTGTAACTTAAGACTTTCAAATCTTATGAGCTGTGAGGGTCCCATAAGAGAGTTCTCCTTACGAGTCGTGAGGATCTCGCAAGTGTATTTTCTCCTTAGGAATCGTGAGGATTCCTAAGTGTGTTGCTCCCTTGTGAGTCGT
The DNA here is from genome assembly GCA_030015575.1 of Agapanthus africanus. Classification (NCBI taxonomy): domain Eukaryota; kingdom Viridiplantae; phylum Streptophyta; class Magnoliopsida; order Asparagales; family Amaryllidaceae; genus Agapanthus; species Agapanthus africanus. Next base: position 104,372,268 of record CM057338.1, on the reverse strand, counting down.
AAGGATCTCACGCGGGTGGTTTCTCCTTACAAGGCCGAGAGGACCTTGTAAGTGTCCTTTAACGAGGCTGCGCCTTTTCGGGTTTTCACAAACACTCGCCGGTAGTCCTGCTGTTTTTACTCCCGAAGCCCTTTCGGGTTTTCATCCGTGCCCTTTTTGCTTATAGACATACCCATTTTTTATTCTTTTTATTTTTATTTTTTTTACGAGGTCGCGCCTTTTCGGGTTTTCACGAACACTCGCCGGTAGCCCTGCTGTTTTTACTCACGGAGCCCTTTCGGGTTTTCATCCATGCCCTTTTTGCTTATGGACATGCCATTTTTATTTTTTTTATTATATTTATATTTTTTCTTTTTCGTTTTTTTATTCATCTCGTCATTCTAGAGATGATGCGGTATTAGTTTAAGGACGTTTCGGTCCGTCGTTAGTTTAAGGACATTTCGGTTCGTCGTTATTTTAAGGACGTTTCGGTCCGGTCAGGAGAAGGTTGGCTACTGCTTATAGAGTTTGAGTTTAGGAAGATAGCGAGCGGTTATAGTCGTCGTCATCTATCGTTGACCTAGGCTGTAGCTCATTAAGCGTAGTATTTCTTTAAGAAGCGGCCGTTTATTGGTCTGAAAGGCCTTTCACCGTGCATATCCATGAGTAGATAGGCTCCACCCTGGTAGACCTTATCTATTATGTACGGGCCTTCATAGTTCGGCTCGAATTTTCCCCGCTTGGCGCGATTGGGGATCATAGGCCTTTTGACCACTAGCACGAGTTCGCCTTGTCGGAATGTCCTCGGCCTAGTTAATCTTTCATATGAGTGCGTCATCTTTGCTTTATAAGCTTCTAGATTTTGTTGCGCTATGAGCCGTGTTTCATCAAAGGCATCAAGCTCCTCAAGCCGAAGGTGAGCATTTTTTTCGTCCGTCAGCTCGTAGTGGATTGCCACTCGTAGAGAAGGTAGCTCTATCTCGAGGGGGAGTACTGCTTCTGTACCGAAGACTAACGCGTACGGCGTTGTGTTTGTGGCCGTTTTGAACTTAGTTCGATACGCCCAGAGAGCTTCTTGCAGTCTCTCATGCCAGTTCTTCTTATTTCGGGACACCGTCTTCTTCATGATCTTTGTCAAGGTCTTGTTGAAGGCTTCAGCTAGACCGTTAGCTCGCGGGTTATAAACTGAGAAATATCACCAGTTTATATTATGCTGCTGCGCGAAGCGACTGATCTTGTGGCTTCTGTAGGCTGGCCCGTTATCGGAGATAATCCGTCGTGGAGTTCCAAACTGATATATGACGTGCATCTTGAAGAAATGGAGGAGATTCTCCGTCTTCACTTCTCTCAGCGGTACTGCTTCTGCCTATTTGGAGAAGTAATCAGTCGTCGCCAGGATGAAACGATGTCCTCTAGACGATGCCGGTTCGATGGGGCCGACTATGTCAGTTCCCCACATTTCGAACGGCCAGCTAGCCACCGTTGAATGTAGTGGATTTGGATGCTGGTGGATGAAGTCCCCATGGATTTGGCATCAGTGGCATTGCTTCGCATATTCGAGGCAGTCCTGAATCATCGTAGGCCAGTAGTAACCCATCCGTTTTATTTTTAACTTCATCTTTGGGCCTGCTTGGTGAGAACCATAGAGTCCGTCATGAACTTCTTGAACGACTCTTTTCGCTTCGTCAGGTCCCAGGCATCTCAACCATAGAGAATCAAACGACCTCTTATAAGAATATTATTGATGAAGGCAAAAGACAGAGCTCGTTTCATAAGCTGATGTCTTGAGGACGCATCTTCAGGCGTTCGACGGGACTTGAAGTAGTCTATAAAGACTTCTCTCCAATCCTCAGCCTTTTCCCGGTCTTTTATTTGCAGGGACGTCTGCTCAGTCGCTCCCTTTTCTTCGGATGATTCCGGAGATATTTCTTCTGGGGCAAGTACTCGATGACTTTGTACCATGATTTTGACGCCATCGAGGTTCTCGTCAGCCAGTTCTTTAGCGAGTTTGGCTAACGCGTCTGCTTTGCTGTTTTCCGCACGCGGTATGTTTTCCAAAGTGTAGGAAGGGATTTGGGTCAACAGTTGTTGCACCTTTTCGCCGTACTTCACCAACTCTGGTTTGCACGTTTGGTAGTCGCCGTTTACTTGATTGACGACCAATTGAGAATCTCCGTATATGAGGAGGCTTTCAATTCCCATGTCAATGGCGATCTCAAGGCCTGCTATCAGAGCTTCATATTCATCTTCATTATTCGTCCTCGGCTCTGTTAAGGAGAAAGCGAAGCGCATTATCCCTCCTTTTGGAGCTACAAAGATGAGGCCTACCCCTGACTTGATTATGGGCCTACTTTGTTTGCGCTTCTTCATGGAAGACGCTCTATCAAAATAGAGTTTCCACCGGGTATCACCACCGTCGATCGCATCAAACGCATGTTCGTCTGGCAGATCGCAATTCAGAGGAGAATCGGCAGGTATCGGATGCGCAGCGAGGAAGTCAGCAATGGCCTGGCCTTTTACTGCCTTGAGAGGCTGATAGGTTATCGAGAACTTCATCAAGAGTAGGGCCCATTTAGAGAGCCGTTCTGTCAATATAGCCTTCGACATCAAATACTTAAGGGGGTCCACCTTCGAAATGAGACGGACTTCATGCGCCAATGCATAGTGCCTGAGCATTGTTATCGCGAAGATCAACGCCAGGCAGTGTTTTTCAATGGGGGAATAGTTACTTTCTGCCCCCAGTAGAACTCGACTCAAATAGTAGAGTGCTCTTTCTTTCCCTTGGTCGTTCTCTTGCGCCCATAATGCGCCTAAGGAACCTTCGAGGGCGATTGTATAAAGAATGAGAGGCTTTCCCTTGACCGGAGCAGCCAACACTGGCGGATTCTGCAGATACTGCTTGATTTCGTCGAGCGCGTCTTGGCATTTGCGATCCCAAATGAAAGGGGTTTCCTTCTTCATCAGGTGGCTGTAAGGACGGCACTTGCCTGAAAGATTGGCTATAAATCGCCGGATATACGCGAGCATCCCTTAGAGAGACCACAGCTGTTTGAGAGTTCTTGGCGGAGGAATTTCCATGATCGCTTTGATTTTTGACGGATCTATTTCAATACCCCGGTGTCGGATGATGAATCCTAGGAATTTGCCCGGGGAAACTCCGAATGCGCACTTGAGAGGGTTCATCTTCAAGTTGTATTGTCGAAGGCGTCGAAATACGGTCTTCAGATGCTCGAGATGTTCCTCATATGATTTGCTCTTAACCACGAGGTCGTCGATATAGCATTCGACGATTTCATGTATAAGGTCATCGAAGATCTTTGTCATGGCCCTTTGATAGGTGGCACCGGCGTTCTTTAGACCGAAGGGCATCACCTTGTAATAGAATATTCCCAGAGGGGTCCGGAAAGCGGTGTGCTTCTGATCTTCGGGATGCATCTTTATCTGATTATACCCTGATGAGCCATCCATGAAGGAGAAAATCTCGTGAGTGGACGTGTTATCTATCATCAATTCGGTGACTGGCACTGGGAAATCATCCTTCAGGCATGCTTTATTGAGATCCCGGAAGTCCACGCATATGCGCACCGTCCCATTTTTCTTCATCACCGGGACGATGTTGGCGATCCAGTCGGGATATTGAACTTCTTGGATGAAGCCAGAGTCGATTAACTTCTTGACCACGGCGTTGATACTCATCTCAAGCTTGAGCCGCATTCTTCTCGGCGCCTGTTTGACTGGCTTGACGTCCGGGAATATCGCCAATTTATGTACAGTAATCTCTGAATCTAGTCCTGGCATTTCAGAATAGTTCCATGCGAAGCAATCTCTATGCTGTACAAGCACGTCTTTTAACGCAGCCACCCTTTCTTCAGATAGCAGCTCGCTGACAAATGTCGGTCGTGGGTCGTTCGCCGTTCCCAACTCAATTTTCTTGAGGTTATCTGCAGTAGTATGTATTCCATCTTCCAGCTCTTTCGGTGCTGGTGGAAATTCTGAGATCACCTCATCGTTGCTGTTTTTGAAGCACCAGGGAAAGTTATCCATATTCTCGGGCTCTTCTCTTGATATTGTTATCATGTGACAAGTACGAGCTAGCTTCCAAGACCGATGTGGCTCTGGTTCTGCTTTCGTGGCTTTGGGTTCGTGCCTCTGTGGTGGCGTTACCCTCCAGCTGTCAGACAGAGCGAACTTGCCAAGCTGATACTTATCTTCGACCCAATTCTTGAAGGTGAAGCAGTCTTCGAGAGGATGCCCTATTACTCGATGATAAGAGCAATAGTTTGGGTGTGAGACTTCGCCTGCTTGCTCTGGGTGCTTGGACTCCGGCAGTGTAAGCATCTGATGTTTTAGAGCTCGGTCAAGTATCTTTTTTGTCTTGTCTCGAGGAAAAGAGTACGCTCGACTCATTTTCTTCACAAGGGATAGATCAGAACCACTCGATTCCCGCTTACGTGGCTTATTAATCCCGCTTTGTTGCTGTCGAGCGCCTTTTTCGCTTTTCGACTTGTTTCTGCCTCTGCGTCGAGCCTTTTTTATGACAGGTTGACAGGGAGTGGCATTTTCATCTTTCACGGCCTGTTGGAGGAGGCGTTGCGTCTTGTCTTTCTCATAGATGGCCATTTCGCGGTTATGCTCGTCTCGGACTTTTTGACCAGCTTCCCTTATAAGCTTGTCCATTTGTTCTTCGAACGACGGACTGGGCACTTTTGCATCAGGAACTTTTACTGGTTCAGGATTAGTGTCCTCCCATTGAGCATCCGCTTCTTCATTGAAGTCATGTACGACGTAGCAATTACGGAGTAGCTTTCGTTTCTTGGACCGAATGTATCCGAGCCCGATTGTTTCCATCCTCCCACTAGGCAATTTGTGCTGAGTCCCTGGAACGTTCCAGACCTTGTCATAGAACTTAGCTTTTCGAGTGGTCTGTTTGAAGGATATCCTCTGGCACTTCAACAGCCTCTTCAAGCCTTCTGTATAATACCTAGGCAGACGAATGGGCTGGAGCCTGTCAAGCGTAGGATCTGCACCGTGCCAGATTTCTTTCTCTACTTTGGTTTCTTCATAGCGGTAGAATAGAATTTCCTTTTCGCCTTTTCGCCTTCTCGCCCGGGAGGGACATAGAACGTGTGCAGCTCCTCTACACTGTAGGTGTTAAGCGCGTCCAGTTCTTTTTGATATTTGGGCGGAACCATGGCGACTTGCAGACTTTGCTCTTCATCAGCGAAAGTTTGTATCAAAAGCCGAGCAGAGAATACAGCGTGGACTTCATCTTCTGAGTCGCTGCCAAAGATCAACGTAGGAGCGGACGGTCCTGGCTTGTTGTATTGGGGTGGCCCGGAATAGACTATCTCTTCGTCCTCCTCAGTATCGCTCCCGAAGACCGGAATGGTGGCATTAGCTTTGTTCTCCGGCTTGTGACAAGTTTCCGTGTCTTCGAAATCCGGTAAGAAGTATTTTGCATCTTCATATTTGCAGACTTCGTTCATGGAGAATGGGTTCAACTCTCCTGTTACGGTATACTTGAGACCATCCTTAAAATATTTCATACACTGATGCTGTGTAGAAGGGATGATGTTGTACTTGTGTAACCATGGTCGGCCGAGCAGAGCATTATAGCACGTCTTGGCGTCTATGACGTGGAACTTAATGTCCGTGATGAGTAGCCCAAAGCGTAGCGTCAGTATCACAGATCCAAGAGTTCGTGACGATTGAGAGTCGAACCCGGAGATGGTTATCTTATCCCGAGCGAGGTGCTGGACGCTCATGCAAATTTCTTTTAACACCCGCACATTAAGGAGATTAACGGAAGACCCATTATCGACCAGGATTTTGCCTATCTTTATATCATGACAATACCCTGAGACATAGAGGGGGCGATTGTGTTCGCACGTCCCTAGGAGAAGGTCTTCATCGCTAAAAGTGATATCGGCCGTGTGCATTTTGTTAGTGTATATGCCCTAGAGGCCATTACTGTATCATACTAGTTTGTATATTACTTAATGGATGCTTGGGATATTCACCTTGTATATACAATCTTGCTCAAAATAGTAGTATGCTACTTGGTTTGTTTCTACTTCAATGTGTACTTGTGTTTATTTCAGTATATCACTTATACGCATTAGTGGAGCCCTTAGGATCTTTGCTTGATTACCAGCGTTGTGATGGCAGTCACACTAGTGGGGGCTGGGTAATCTATAAGCACATCCTTATACAGGTCCCTAGTCGCAGGACTATCGAGACAGGGCATCGATACTCCGGAGTAGACTAGCGTATGCGCTTCTCATCCCAGTGTGGGAGATGGTCTGTCCCACAGCCATCAGTACGTCGTACTGGAGATAGTATACGGGTGCTCGTTGGGTTACGAGTACACTGGACAGGACTCGTCGGGAACTGACAGGTTGGTATTATACCTATCGTCAGTTATCAGTTCCCAGGTGACATGAGTACAGCTTAGTCCGCTGACTTGACACTGGCACTTCGCCTCAAGTGTGTTCCCACTGCATTTTGATCACTACCCTACCACGGCTCAAAGGAGTCGTGCAAACAGGTGGTGGTTGGGTGTAGTCCCGAAGCACTTGGAGGCAGTGACGGTTAGACAGGATTCGTCTCTCCCGGTATTGGGGGTTGACATCGCGCTGTGTCTAGGAGAGCCATTACACGAGTAGTCCCTGGCCAGGGCAAACGAGATATACTGGTAGGTTTCCAGTGTTATCTCAGGGTGTTTTGGGCTTCGCTCCGGCACGACTTGTACCGCTATTGGAGGACTGACGTTTACCACCCCCTAGGCCCGCCATGCGATGTATCAGACGAACAGACCGGACTGTACGGAGACTGTCACATTCAGACTCAGTAGGAGTTCAGATGGGGTTTCACCTCGTCAGCCTTCTTGTCGGCATCTACCTGGGGACCGTTACGCACAGCTAGTGCCGCTTGCGGTCTGTGGTTAAACCCACTGCCAGCGTAGTGTCGAGTCTTTAGAGTCCCACACAGAGGGTATTCGCCTCTGGGCAAAACAGAGTAGAGGTCGCATGGTTTTGCGACAGGGTTCGTTCTCATCCGCGCACTTGTGCACGTTTGGAGTCCGGACGGATTATACTGGCAGGCTCTGGTTTGAGCCAGATACTGGTATATGTTTTGGGGTTGCTTTTATATCTTGGTGTTCTTGTTCCTCGGAACAAGAATGCAGGTGTGTATGCACAGTTGCTTGAGGCAGAGGATGAGGTATTTCATTAGGGTTTCGGAACGGGTGCGTATGCACAGTTGACAGTTATCTTTTTCCAAACCCTAATGGATTTATGGATTATCTATTTATAATAGTAATTAAATGAGAATTTTGTTATGGTTGATTTTGTTGACTTGTTGACCATGGTTGACTTGTTGACCATGGTTGAATGTTGACCACCATCATGCTTTAAAAAGTCCTCCTTGATTTATGCTTACAATTCATTAAATGAAGCATGGTAGTGGTCATTCCAAATTACCATCAACTATTCTCATTTTCAATTATTATTATTAGATAATTCTTTTCTTTTGGCATTATGGTTGCAAGAAAGAAAAACATAGCTCATTCTATCATTTAGCTTCTCTCTCCTCACTTCATCTTCTTCTTCCTCTAGCAAAGAGAAACCTTCTCATGTGTTGAGAATCCTTCTCTTTAAAAGCAAAAGGCAACCCTTAGACACTCTCTACTCACTCTAGGATCAAGGGTTTAGCAAGCCGGCGATTCTAGTTCACTCCAAGTTCGAGAAAGAGCCCAAAGGTCGAGCCTTCGAGGTGGATCCATCTTCGACGGAAGAAGGCGACAAAGGAGAACCATCAACCTCTACAAAGTTTGAAGAAGAAGGAGTTCAAGTTTAGGTATAACCATCTTCATCCAAGTAGCTAACTCACTTTAGCAAAGTTTGCTAGTTTTAGTTTAGGTAACGATCCCGACCTAGTTTAGTCCATGTTGCCTCTTGCACTAAAAATTTGATTTTTATACTGTTTCCGCCTCCCCGTAAGAACCGGGGGTCGCAACGTGGACTTACAGTGGTATCAGAGCCTAACTAAACTTAAACTAGCTTGGTAGTGAAGTGTAACGAAGTTCGGAAACGAAAAATCACAAAACCGGAAAAATTACAAAACCTGAGTTTCTGTTGAAATTTTTTTGGCTCAAAATGAAAATATTTATACTTGTAAATTCGGCTCAGGGTTTTTTGTGAACACCCAAGAAAAACGATACAGTAATTCGTCCAAACCGCCGCCCTTCCGCCGCGTGAGCTAGCCATCCGCCGCGGAAACGCCGCGCTTTGTCGTTTTCTGTGCATCGTTTTTCGTGCATTGTGTGTCTGTGTTGGTTTTGGGATTTTTGAAATATATTATATGTGCCCAGATTTTGCAGAAAAGAAATTTCCTTTTGGGGTCCTATAATTCCGTATTTTTTCCGAACTTCACTACACTTTGACTATGATGGTTATATCTGTGATGTTTGCATGTATTGAACGTCGGCTAATCGCTATAAGACGATTAGTCGGGGTTATACATGATCTGTGTTTGATATTGGAATGTGTATATAAATATGTTGGATTGTCGCGGGTGAATAGCCGGGGGTTGTGAGACGAGAGTTTTCTTTTCTTGCAATTCATGTAAATTTGTAAATTGATGTAATAATTATTTGTATGGCCGCACAACCGGGTCGGGGTTGTAGCCGTCATTGTATAATTTCTTTTTACTGTTTTTGCTCCTAGGATAGACCCATGGAGGGGTGCACAAACTACCGGGTATGCCGAAGTGTCGAGTGGCCTACTCATGGAGATGAGGGAGGTTGCTACGCTTCGGGTACTTGGCGGGTAGTTTGCCGCACCCGTAGGGGTCTTGGGTGGGGTTTTGGCTATTCACCGCGACCGTGTAATCTGTTTTTGTTACAGGCTCGTACAAATTACAGATTCCTAGTATATCCAATGTATTTATCTGTGATCTGAAATGTTTATCATTGCAGTATATCTATATATGATATTATTTAGGCGTTGCTTATGTTTTACAGACGCGCTAGCCCAGCCCCCGCTCTGTCGTTAGTTAAGTAACCTAACGGGTAATGACGGGGCCCAGTGGCGAATGCGAATGGCATAAGCGTACGTCATATTTTGGTTGTTTTCTGCAATGGTAGGATTAAATGATAGGACGCATTAAAAGAACTAATGCAAGAATATCACGCATTAAAAGAACTAATGCAAGATAATAAACCAAGTTAAAGTCGTTGGAACACTTTCGAAAAACCACTCGGTTCTTTTCAAAAACAACTTTTAAATGCGGAGCTTGAGCCACTCCTTTTAAAAGCTATCTCGTTCCATCGACCAAATCAAGTTCACTACGTTCACGGTTTTGCCAAAACCATCCGTAGCCCTCCATCATTTCAGTTAAATATTCGGTAGTATTCAAGCTATGTATTTTGACCTCACGCCAAGGCATAGTGATTGGTAGCTGCCGGATATTTATCTGTTGCATTGATAGAATGCGTTGGTTTGAGACAGTCGTACTGCCATTTTGGCCTACGTCAAGGGTATGTACGGGTGGATTCAAATTAACCTGGATAATGATGGGACGAACTTGACATGTGACTTATGACATTTTGACCTCACGCCAAGGTCATAAGAGCATGGGGCAAAAATCCACATCGGGAGTTTCATAAGTACTGAAACTTGCTAGATTTGCATACCATTTGGAGTGTGGTGATTCTGGTAGGATTCCTTCAGTTTCGTCACGCGATGATATTTGGATCCCGATCCTACTGTGAGTATATGCTACTCCTCGGGAAATTTCTCACTAAACGATCAATGCTATAAACCTAGTAGGTGCCTAGAAAGGTGTTAGCGGGGTTACGCCCCCAGGGAAAAGAGGTTATTTAATTAAGGAACTTCGCGAAAGCGTTGGAAAACCTCCCTCGAAGTACCGACACTGGCCTGGCTGAACGGTTAAGCAAGTATTGTACGGTGGGATTGATCCTGACTAATTCTTCCTTTATGGTTTGAGGAGGGATTCGAGAAACAGTGGGAGCCATCCTGTTTAGACAAACTAAAAACCACTCTAAACTTGCAAGAGCATCATGCTGAGTGTTTCTTCTTCTCTCTCCTAATTGCAGCGACCAAATCAACATGACTGGACTTAAGTTACTCCTAGATAAAAACAAACTGACAGGGCCAAACTACAAAGATTGGCTCAGGAATGTCAAGATAGCAATCACTTATGACAAGCTGGGGTATCTTCTTACCACCAAAGCTCCCCCTGTCCCTGGTCCAACTTCCAGTGTCGCGGATAAGGAAATCCGCAAGACTTGGGAGATTGATAGCGCGAAGGCCAAATGCCTCCTGCTTGCCTCGATGGACAACGAACATTAGAGGAGGCATGAGAATATGGACATGGAGTCCATATTGCTTCATACAAAAGAACTGTATGGAGAGCAATCATGTATCGCAAGATACGAAGCGTCGAAAAAGTTATTTTCGACAAGAATGGCCGTCGGATCATCAGTAGCCGAGCATGTGCTAAAGATGATCGGCTACATTGAGGAGCTCGCTGACCTAGGGATCACATTGGAGAGTGAGCTATATACGGATATAGTTCTCCAGTCCCTTCCTTCCACTTACGCCCAGTTCATACTGAACTTCAACCTACAAGAAAAAGAGGTTGAACTTTCAGAGCTCCTCAACATGCTGAGGAGCGCAGAGGGCACCCTACAGAAAAGTAGGGAAACATCCACTTTGTTTGTAGGAGGATCATCTTCTTCTAGGTCCAAGGCGAAAGCCAAGGGAAAGAAGAAGAAAGCCCCCGCCAAACCAAGAGGCGGTGTTAGTAAAGTGGATACGAAGGGACAAGGTAAAGCAACAAAGATAGCGGGGAAGCTTGTGGATAAGGAAGAATGCTTCTTTTGTCATAAGAAAGGACACTGGAAGAATGATTGCAGGGCCTGGAAGGCCAGAACACAGGAATTGAAGCAGGTTGCAGCTTCAGCTTCAGGTGTGTATGTTATTGAAAACTGTCTTTCAATAAACTCTACTTCCTGGGTATTGGATACCGGATCAGGATCTCATATCTGTAATTCTTTGCAGGCATTGAGAAACCGTAGGGATTTGAAGGCAGGTGACATGACCCTCAGAGTTGCGAACGGAGCTAGCATGGATGCTAAAGCCGTGGGGGACTATCACCTGGGAATGTCAGATGGACATGTTTTGGTTTTGCGTAATTGCTTTTTTGTACCCAACGCAACTTGTAATATCATTTCTGTATCTTTAGTTTCTAAAGAAGGTTATGAATTTGCGTTTGTAAGTAATGTTGTAAACATTCACCTTAATCAAGTTTTGATTGGGTCAGGTACTTTGAGTAATGGTATATACGTGTTAAACCAACCACAGATTTTTAATGTCCAGAATACACACAAAAGAAAGTCTCCAGAAATAAATCAGACTTTCTTATGGCATTGTAGATTGGGTCACATCAATGAGAGAAGGTTGACGAAGTTACATACAGAAGGGTATTTGAATGCGTTCGAATATCAATCGTATGCCACTTGTCAATCCTGTCTCAAGGGAAAGATGACAAAGACTCCGTTTACTGGACATGGAGCAAGAGCGAGCGAGCTCTTGGGACTCGTACACAGTGACGTGTGCGGTCCAATGTCTACACATGCCCGAAGCGGACATTCTTACTTCATTACTTTTACGGATGACTTCTCAAGGTACGGTTATGTCTTCTTAATGAAACATAAGTCCGAGGCCTTTGGAAAATTCCAGGAGTATAAGAATGAAGTAGAGAAACAGACCGGCAAAAGTATTAAGATTCTAAGATCGGATCGAGGTGGAGAATAATTAAGTGCCGAATTCCTGGACTATTTAAAAGAGAACGGAATTCTCTCTCAGCTTACTCCTCCTTACACCCCGCAACATAACGGTGTATCGGAGAGACGGAACCGCACCCTATTGGATATGGTGCGGTCCATGATGAGTAACGCTGAGTTACCGCGATCATTCTGGGGGTATGCGCTAGAATCAGCTGCGTACCTTTTGAACCGAGTTCCGACTAAGACTGTGCCTTCCACGCCATATGAAATGTGGAGTGGGAAGAAACCCTATCTTCAATATCTGAAGATCTGGGGATGTCCGGCTTTTGTCAAAAAGCAGCATGCGGACAAGCTCGAAGCACGCTCAGTACTGTGCAAGTTTGTGGGATACCCAAAGAACACCAGGGGGTATCTTTTCTACTACGCAGAGGAACAAAAAGTCCTTGTTTCTCGTAATGCCCACTTTCTAGAACACCAGTTCTTGGAAAAGGAGATTAGTGGGAGCGCAGTAGAACTGGAAGAAATTCCAGAACCACAGACTATTACTGAAAGGTTAGTGGAACCAGAGGATTCAACAGAATAGGTCATTCCTACGCCGCTCCGCAGGAGTAGTAGGCAGTCTCATCCGCCCGAGAGATACTGCGGTTTTCTCATAGACGGGAATAGAGAGGATTGCATCATAGATTATGATGAGCCTACTAGCTTCCAACAGGCCGTTCAGAGCATTGACTCAGTGAAATGGCTGGATACAATGCGGACCGAAATGGAGTCCATGTACACCAACAAGGTATGGACGTTGGACATTGCTCCAGACGGGGTAAAACCCGTAGGATGCAAGTGGATCTTCAAAAGGAAGATTGGTGTAGATGGACAGGTTGAGACCTATAAAGCTAGGCTGGTAGCAAAGGGTTTTCGTCAAAGACCTGGCTTGGACTACGACGAAACCTTTTCTCCAGTAGCCATGCTGAAATCCATTCGGATCCTTCTTGCCATTGCTGCCTTCCACGATTATGAGATCTGGAAAATGGACGTAAAGACAGCTTTTCTAAATGGAAATTTAGAGGAGTGTGTCTATATGGACCAGCCAGAGGGTTTCATTCAGAGTGGGAGCAGCGGAAAGGTGTGCAAGTTGCTTAAGTCCATCTATGGACTAAAGCAGGCATCGCGGAGTTGGAACATCTGCTTTGATGAGACAGTCAAAGAATTTGGCTTTATCAAAAATCCAGATGAACCATGCATCTATAGTAGATTTGTAGCGAGAACTGTAGTATTCCTCGTTTTATACGTGGATGACATTCTCTTAATAGGAAATGACATTCCTATGCTACAATCTGTCAAGGGGTTCTTGTCACACAGGTTCTCCATGAAAGACCTGGGTGATGCCTCATACATTCTGGGTATCCGGATCTACCGTGACAGATCCAAGAGGATATTAGGACTTTCACAGTCCAGGTACATCGACACCATACTGAAGAGGTTCAGTATGGAAGATTCCAAGCGCGGTAACCTACCGGCTTGTCACGGGATCACCCTCTCTAAAGAGATGTCTCCCAAGACTGATTTGGAGAGGGATCGCATGTCTATTATACCCTACGCTTCTGCGGTAGGCTCTATAATGTATGCGATGTTATGTACCAGACCGGATGTAGCTTATGCACTGAGTGTGGTAAGCCGGTATCAGTCAAACCCTGGGGAGAAACACTGGATAGCAGTAAAGAACATTCTCAAGTACCTGAGAAGGACTAAGGAGATGTTCTTGGTGTATGGCGGAAAAGACCTCCAGATCGAGGCCTTTGCTGACTCCAGCTTCCAGAGTGACAAGGATGATTCCAAGTCCATGTCGGGTTTTGTCTTCACCCTCAATGGAGGGGCGGTGTGTTGGAAGAGTTCCAAACAGGAAACCGTTGCAGACTCGACGATGGAAGCGGAATACATCGCTGCATCTGATGCCGCAAAAGAAGCTGTCTGGATGAGGAAGTTCTTGAAAGAACTTCAGGTGGTTCCGTCCATTGTTGATCCAATACCTCTGTATTGCGACAACAATGGGGCTATAGCTTTAGCGAAGGAACCCAGGTCCCATCAGAGATCCAGGCACATCTTGAGGCGGTATCACCTGATCAGGGAGATCGTGGATCGTCAGGAGATCGAGGTTCGGAGAGTCGCTTCAGAAGACAACACTGCAGATCCATTCACCAAGGCCAGTACATGGCCTTAGTGCAAGTGGGAGATTGTTAGTGTATATGCCCTAGAGGCCATTACTGTATCATACTAGTTTGTATATTACTTAATGGATGCTTGGGATATTCACCTTGTATATACAATCTTGCTCAAAATAGTAGTATGCTACTTGGTTTGTTTCTACTTCAATGTGTACTTGTGTTTATTTCAGTATATCACTTATACACATTAGTGGAGCCCTTAGGATCTTTGCTTGATTACCAGCGTTGTGATGGCAGTCACACTAGTGGGGGCTGGGTAATCTATAAGCACATCCTTATACAGGTCCCTAGTCGCAGGACTATCGAGACAGGGCATCGATACTCCGGAGTAGACTAGCGTATGCGCTTCTCATCCCAGTGTGGGAGATGGTCTGTCCCACAGCCATCAGTACGTCGTACTGGAGATAGTATACGGGTGCTCGTTGGGTTACGAGTACACTGGACAGGACTCGTCGGGAACTGACAGGTTGGTATTATACCTATCGTCAGTTATCAGTTCCCAGGTGACATGAGTACAGCTTAGTCCACTGACTTGACACTGGCACTTCGCCTCAAGTGTGTTCCCACTGCATTTTGATCACTACCCTACCACGGCTCAAAGGAGTCGTGCAAACAGGTGGTGGTTGGGTGTAGTCCCGAAGCACTTGGAGGCAGTGACGGTTAGACAGGATTCGTCTCTCCCGGTATTGGGGGTTGACATCGCGCTGTGTCTAGGAGAGCCATTACACGAGTAGTCCCTGGCCAGGGCAAACGAGATATACTGGTAGGTTTCCAGTGTTATCTCAGGGTGTTTTGGGCTTCGCTCCGGCACGACTTGTACCGCTATTGGGGGACTGACGTTTACCACCCCCTAGGCCCGCCATGCGATGTATCAGACGAACAGACCGGACTGTATGGAGACTGTCACATTCAGACTCAGTAGGAGTTCAGATGGGGTTTCACCTCGTCAGCCTTCTTGTCGGCATCTACCTGGGGACCGTTACGCACAGCTAGTGCCGCTTGCGGTCTGTGGTTAAACCCACTGCCAGCGTAGTGTCGAGTCTTTAGAGTCCCACACAGAGGGTATTCGCCTCTGGGCAAAACAGAGTAGAGGTCGCATGGTTTTGCGACAGGGTTCGTTCTCATCCGCGCACTTGTGCACGTTTGGAGTCCGGACGGATTATACTGGCAGGCTCTGGTTTGAGCCAGATACTGGTATATGTTTTGGGGTTGCTTTTATATCTTGGTGTTCTTGTTCCTCGGAACAAGAATGCAGGTGTGTATGCACAGTTGCTTGAGGCAGAGGATGAGGTATTTCATTAGGGTTTCGGAACGGGTGCGTATGCACAGTTGACAGTTATCTTTTTCCAAACCCTAATGGATTTATGGATTATCTATTTATAATAGTAATTAAATGAGAATTTTGTTATGGTTGATTTTGTTGACTTGTTGACCATGGTTGACTTGTTGACCATGGTTGAATGTTGACCACCATCATGCTTTAAAAAGTCCTCCTTGATTTATGCTTACAATTCATTAAATGAAGCATGGTAGTGGTCATTCCAAATTACCATCAACTATTCTCATTTTCAATTATTATTATTAGATAATTCTTTTCTTTTGGCATTATGGTTGCAAGAAAGAAAAACATAGCTCATTCTATCATTTAGCTTCTCTCTCCTCACTTCATCTTCTTCTTCCTCTAGCAAAGAGAAACCTTCTCATGTGTTGAGAATCCTTCTCTTTAAAAGCAAAAGGCAACCCTTAAACACTCTCTACTCACTCTAGGATCAAGGGTTTAGCAAGCCGGCGATTCTAGTTCACTCCAAGTTCGAGAAAGAGCCCAAAGGTCGAGCCTTCGAGGTGGATCCATCTTCGACGGAAGAAGGCGACAAAGGAGAACCATCAACCTCTACAAAGTTTGAAGAAGAAGGAGTTCAAGTTTAGGTATAACCATCTTCATCCGAGTAGCTAACTCACTTTAGCAAAGTTTGCTAGTTTTAGTTTAGGTAACGATCCCGACCTAGTTTAGTCCATGTTGCCTCTTGCACTAAAAATTTGATTTTTATACCGTTTCCGCCTCCCCGTAAGAACCGGGGGTCGCAACGTGGACTTACACATTTCCTCCAATTCATTCTTCATCTTTTCTTCGGCCAGGAAAGCTTGGAATTGCTCCAGCTCCTGTAGTGCTTGATTAACGAACCCCTTGCCTCTTTTGATAGTAAAAGGGCGTCAAGAATGCTGAGCTGCGAGGGTAGCTTCCTCAAATGCGCTAGAACGTTATAATCCACCTTATTTTTCTTCGACGGGTCCTTGGCGGCTAGCTCTTCCATGACTTGGTCATCTAGGGCGATATCTTCAGAGACCTTCTCTTTCCTTTTATCTTTCTTGTTTGAGGGTCCGAGATTCTTTTCGGGTAGTGTCCGATTACGCAGCCGGATATTTTCGCAGACCTTCAGCTCTTCTTCTTTTCCCGAGGTGAACTCTTCAAAGAGGGGGCTAAGAGCCAGCTCCTCGTCAGAATCGCTCCCGAATGTGAGCACTTACGATCCCCCGGTGTTAACCATGCAACAATTGCCGGTAGTTCTGTTAAGTCCCTCGGTCATACCTTTCTGCTCCCGACGAGTTTTGCGCTTCTCCCGCTTAAAATGTTGTCGGTGAGCAACATATCCCTGCCACCATCTATTGAAAGCTCTGCACTCTTCAGTGGGGTGCGAAAACTTCCAATGATACAAGCAGTAGGAAGGGTGCATTTCTGCTTCATCGGCAATGTTTCCTTCAGAGGGTGGTAGCTTCATACCCATTGATATGGCCTTAGCAAACCTTTTCCTCGTCTTGAATTTGCTTTTATCCGCGGTGGATGTATTCTGCTCCAGCGGGAGTGTCTCAACTCTTTCGTCAAGTCGCTGGTGCTTGGCCCTTTCAAATATGGCCGTCTCGCGTTCCCGATCAGCTTTACTTTTCAACAGAGCTTCATTGAGGAATGCGTCAATTGTTTCATCCAATGGCCCCAGAATTTCCGGTTTAGGATCTGCTCTCAGCTTTTCAGTGCAAGGAGTTTCCTCATCGTCCGTAAAAGAATGGGAAATCATATGACAGCTCGCCACGTATTCCTCGGATTCATCCGACGAGCTCTCCCCCTCATCTTCCTCTTGAAAGACGTGTTTGAGGAACTCTTGGAGTGTAATGGGAGTCCGTGCTTTCTGGTTGTATTCCTCCAGCGCGTCAATTTGTTTTTGTAAGTCCGTGCGCTTGTCACCAGACTTCACGGGCTTCTTGGATTTCTTCTTCTTCTTTTTTGAAGATTTTGACGGCTGGTTGTGAGTGCTTGGGCCACCACCATCGATCTTTTGAGTCGGGCACGGCTTCAATATCCCTTCAATGATCTGAGGTTCCAACGGGTTCTTCCACCTGATCGTTGGGCACATTTGAAGATCGTTCAGCATTCTCTTTGTTTTGGCTGATAGCACAACCTCCCATGGAGCTTCTTCAATGAGAGAGCACGTTGCCCCCGGCGTATTCACCCTTTTAGGGGTGTGAGGCTGCGGCGGATTCACCTTCCATCTGTCGGACAACGCGAACTTGCCCTGTTGGTACTGGTCCTCAATCCAATTTCTGAAGACGTAACAATCCTCGATCGGATGACCCAGTACTCGGTGATAAGGACAGTAATTGGGATCATTGACGTCTTTGGCTGCGACGGACGTCTTGGATCCGGTAGATTTATGAGTCGGTTGCGCAATGCCAGCTCGAACAGTCTTCTCGTTTTATCTTGAGGAAACGAGTAAGGACGTCCTAGCCTTTCTTCAAGGGGTACGCGTGGACGCATATTATTTTGACGAACAACCGGTTTCAAGTTGCTCGGCTGTTGTTGAGCATTAGCGACAACGATCGCTTTTCCCTTCCCCTTCTGGTTTTGAGAGTCCGACTTTGGAGGGGGCGGTCTATGGCCCATTTGGTCCATCTGGGCTAACTTGTCGATCAGGGCCTGGAAGGTAGTCGGCTTGAAGAACATCATGAATTGGGATATGGTCGCCTGCGGATCGAGGGTTCCCACAAACATACCCACTGCCGGAGCCTCTTCTATGCGTTGCTCGCATTTTGACCATAAGTTCCACCACCGTATCGCGTATTGGATCCATGTTTCGCCTGGCTTCACCCTAGCATTAATCAATGAGGTTATCGGGGTGCGTTCGCTGGCGCTTGCGAAATGCTGGGTAAACAGCAGTTCCATCTCCGCAAATGTCTTGATAGAGTCGTTTGGGAGCTCGGAGTACCACTCGAATGCTGTATCCGATAAGCTACCAACGAACTGGCGAAGCAACAATTTATCATCACTGCCGGTGTTGCCGCAAAGCGCCCTGAACTGGGCAACATATTAGTGGGGATTGCCCGTCCCTTATAGACATGGAATTTCGGTATTGTATATCCCGGCGGGTACTTGATCTGATCGTACCAACTTGGATACGGTCGCCCCGTCTTGACAACTTGGCCAGCTGCCTCAGTCGCCTGATGAACCCGTATCTGCTGAGCTATATATTCGTCTAAGTCAGCTTTGGAGATTGTCTCCATTTTGGCTGTTGACAGAGCTGGTGGAGGATTTGACGTTTCTCCCCTGTCATCTTCGAGGACGATCGGAGGATCTTCAGCATGAGGATCTTGTTGGATCATCATACCCACCATGTCCTAGAACAGGAGGGCCATTCCCTTTATATTGGCTGCTTGTTCCGCAGCCTCTTTATCCTTCTTTTCCAGTATCCTGCGAAGGAATTCAGCGTCAGTTTCTTGTTCCTGGCGTTGATCCGAGGATGCTTCGGGGCTTTCTTTTGGCCCAGTGAGTTCGGCCATCGCGTTCATCATTTCTTGGAGCTTCTGCAATTGCTTTTGAGCTTTGGTTACTGACCGTGTAAGCGGTCTATGACCTGTAGATGTACGGTTGTCCTCTTTCCCCGACGCCATGTATACAGTATGGACTGCAATGCGCCCGGACTTAGGGCGTTTGGGCTCGCCGCCATTGGCATTTTCCGCAGGCGTAGGGACCTTCTCCGGCCTTCTTCTCTTGTGGGCCGTTGAAGTTGAAGGGGCCGTTGCAGCGGGCACTCTGGCGGTTGTCGTCCTTTGCTGTTTGTCAGGACGGTTCTTTTCTTCCTGCACTTTCTCCCTTTTCTGCCGGCGAGAGTGATCTTAGTCGATTACGGAATCTTGAACCCTCCGCCAGACCTTGTAAATTTTGGAGGACAGCCGTTGAGGGGGCTGCTCCAGTTTTGTTTCTGTAACCCTCTCTGCAGGTGGAGGAGATCTTTTTAGCGTGGCAGTCGGAGAGTTCTTGCGTACCCTCCTTAGCGGTTCAAAACTGTTCCCAGTTGGAACAGCAGCATTGACTTCCACCATTGGAGCCGGTGGAGTTAACCCAGAGGGGGAGTTGCCCTCGGCCTTCCTTACTCAGCGCCAGTGGTGACGTCGAGCATGTCGAGCTGTTGGGACTGGCTCGGCGATAAGGATTGTTTCGTCTTGCCCCCTGTCCGGATGAGGCGCCGCTGGTGCCAGCCTCTTAAAGACTGATGTTGTCTTTTTAGTAGCGATATCCAATCTGTCAAAGATAGATCTTCGAGCAGGAACGAGAGCCGGAACAGTCAGCCTTGAAAAGACCGACTCTCTAGCAGGAGAAGCCGTCTTGACGACTTCATGAATAGAGATGGCTGTCTTCCTTGGGACGGCCACTTTAGGGTTCATGGGCTTCTTGGCGGGCCCATCGGAGTTTTGGTTCAGCCTGGTAAAGACAGAGGCTGCCCGCTTGGTATTGGACGACCCGTTGAAAGGGGCCGTGGTAGTAGCGAGCCGATCGAAGACCGACTTCTTTTGCGCTTCCGGTACGGGCACTGGGATGTTAGCGTTCACCGGCGGGAGCATGGTCCCGAAGAACAGACCGGTGGTGGCCTGAGTCACTTGTTCCACCGGCATGGCAAAGATGGAGGCCGCTTGAGGCCCATAGGCTACATCTCCAGGTGAGGCGGAGCGTCGGTTGCATCGGCACTTAGAGCAGCTCGAGCCGTTGGATGCCATTGATGCTTGATTTCTGTGCCAGGCAAAAGACCAAATCTTAGTAACTTGAAACCCAAAGGCAACCATTAACAAACCGCGATTCTTTCGTGAAGACGACACACGAAGTGCGGAGTGGAAAGAGGAAAAGGTCCCACCGGACGTGCCAGAATCTGTTCCCCTCCGAACACAGAGACGCGACCGCGTAGGTTCGTCTTGCCTGAGATTCGGGGCAGATACTATTTGGTTTTATCCGTCTACCTCTCCGAAGATGCCAAGTTGATTTATGGCACCGTGTATTGGAGGTTTAGACGGATACGACCGATGTAGCAGACTTCGTCAGATTCCCCCTCGCTTGAGGGGTTTTTGATTGTGGGGACGCTCTTCCCTGCAGGCGCAAGCCCCTGCAGTTAATTACGCTACCGCATCACGGTAACAACTTTCTCCTTCTCCAGAATTTCACTTCGTGTCGTGGGTGTTTGTTTTGTTTGTGGTTGCCCGTGGATTGTATACGGAGACTAATTTATATTGTCGCCCGTAGGACGTGGATTAGTCCAAATCCATATTTACTTAGATTTGGTTTTGGTGTTTTAGTTTAAGGATGCGTTAACCCTATTGAGGCTAAGATCAACTTAAACGTTCGTTAAGAATACGTTAGTCCTATTTGAGACTAAGATCAACTTAACTGAAGAGCATTTAGGGGCTCTAATGTTCCAGTTTGGGGACGTAGTGGTCCATTTAATATATGGCCATCGGGACCCGTCACCTCTCTGACGACGTTGAAGGATTACAACGACAAGTGTCCGAGGAGTTCGGAGATGTACCCTTGAACCGAAGTTGAATAGGGAATATGTAGTCCGATTGAATGTTTAAGGATACGTTAGCCAGATTTGAGGCTAAGATCAACTTAAACGGGATCGTTTAGATCAGACAAAAGAGCGTTTGGAGGCTCTATTGTTCCAGTTTAGGGACGTAGTGGTCCGTGGGTAGTTTAGGGACATTGCGTTCCATGTTCCAGTTTAGGGACATAGTGGTCCATCGTTCCCATTTTGGGGACGGATATTAGTTTAAGGACGCATAAGTCCGTGAGTTTAAGGACGCTTAAGTCAATGGGTTTAAGGACCCCACAGTCCGTATCTTGGTTTAAGGACGCATAAGTCCATGGGTTTAAGGACCCCACAGTCCGTATTGGTGTGTGATTGTCGGGACCCGTCACCTCTCTGACGTCGTTGAAGGATTACAACGATAAGTGTCAGAGGAGTTCGGAGATGTACCCTTGAACCGGATGTAAATTGATTTAAGAGAGCAGTCTTGCTCAGTCAATTTAATTTGAGGACTTACGGCCATGATTGGGCTAAGTCCAGTTGAGAATATTCAACGTTTTTATCTTTGGCCTATTAGGCTTGTGCTAGGGCTTTGCCCCTGCACTGCATTTTATTTTGGCCTGCAAGGCCTTTTTGATTTGGGCTCTGTCCTTTTTAAGTAATGCATTGCATTTTATTTGGCATGTCAGGCCTTTTTTAATTGGGCTTGGCCCTTCTGTAAATAATGCAGTGCATTAATCAAACTGACAGTGGCCATGTGGCCTGTCAGGCGCTTTGCGCCAATTATTGAGCGCAAGCGCATGTGGAGGTGACACGTGTCACGCTAGCGCAGTGCGCTGCGCTGTGACACGTGGCGCGCTCTGATGAGTTGCGCCAACTTCAAAGAGCAATGCTCTATTTTTAAAGTGCATAGCACAAGTTATTATGGTGCTGACACGTGGCGCTCTCTGGTGGCTTGCGCCAACCCAGGAGCGCAACAGTGCAGATCTGCAAGTGCAAGCCACTGTTTTAATTTCTTGATCCATTTTTGGATTCAAGAAAAGAATTTTGAAGATTGCAGAACCAATGGTTCATGAAAAAGTAATGCTTTTGTCATTATTTATTTTTTATTGAAGATCATTGATCTTATTCTTAGATCAATGATCTATTCAGAAGAAATTCTTCTTTTTTAAAGGGTTTTACCTTCTTCTTCCTTCTGAATTTCTTCTCAGAGTTCTTTAGAGTTCTCTCTCTGTTTCCAGAGTTTTTTATTCTTTGTGTTCTCGTTGTTGTTCTTGATGTGTTTTTGAATTGGGGTCTAGGGGCCTTTATATAGTGCCCATTAATTTGTTAAATTTGTTAAAGAAATCCTTCTCTGAGTGATTTGGGGAATTTTCCCCACCGTTGGATCTTTGATCCAAGGGCTTCTGTTTTACAGAAGACAATTTTCTTGTTTTAACAAGAACAGAAAAATCTTACTGGAATTTTAATTCTGTTTGGCGCAGATGCATCAGCGCTTGACACGTGTCGCGCAGCGCACAGTGCATCGCAACTGCTCTGACACGTGTCGCGCAGCGCAATTGCGCAGAGCAACTGCGCTGACACGTGTCGCATTATTATATTCCCCATTCTTATGTATTTTACAAATAAACAGGTGCTTTTGACCCATGACTGCTACATAGTACAGATTACAGGTTCTAAGAGCAAAAACAGTGAAAAAGATAAAAGACGATGCAAAAGTGAGATTACAACCAACAAACAGAAGGATCTTGATAAAGCCTACACAAAGATCAGTTTACAAAGTACAAAGGCAGCGCAAGGTCCAAGATTACAAAGCGAACGGTTAAAAGTCCACTGCACGACTCACTGTGAAGATCTGGAGAAGACATAGAAGCCAATCTGAGAAAAGACTTGTAGAAACATGAACTACAAAAAGCCCAGAGCCAGCAAAACAAGTTTCAGGAAATGATCTCTTTATTAGGCCGCGGAACCGCGGCCCAACCCATGCTGCGGCCGCGGTTCCGCGGCCATCTAGAGCCTGTTGTGAAAATATTTTTTTACCATAATTCTTGTCGACTTTGACCGGTCTTCTTAGGGGTATTTTGGTAAATGCAGACATATGGCAATTGTAAATCTAGGGTTTTCTATGTCCTATAAATAGAAGCTCAATTTCTTGTATTAGGCTATGCCTCCTTTCATTAATAAAATTCAGATTTCTTTTGGAGAGGATCGGTGCCTCTTTTCATATCATCTACTCAGATCTGACAACCATGTGTAAATGTTTGGAGAGAGCCATCTGTAAGTAGTTTTATTTAATTACTCTAGTTTAGATTTAATTCCTTACCCTAGATAAATGTTCTTCAATTCCCTAATGAGCGAGTAGTCTCCTCGCTTATCAGGGTTAGCTTTGGGAAAGCCTTTTTGAGAGATGAGATCTCTCATCTTTTTCTTGCCCATCATACTTTTTCATAGGACTCCATGCATACATGCACACACCGCTCCCTACGGTACCCTATCCCACGATGTAGCAGTGATACCGTAGTATAAAGGCCCGGTTGCGCGTGTTTTCCATGGAGGTTAGGGTAAGGATCTATAAAGGAAGGACAAGAACCTAGAGGACGAAACATCTTCCCGAATGGATCTAATTCTCTTTATTGATAATTACCATAACTCCTCTTAGATCCTAATTTGGGTATAGAAAGTGTTAAGATTTATTTACATTTCCAAACCTACCCTAAACCTAACCCTAGTAAGATTTAGATCTAGATAATCTTAGTATAGATAGATTTAGTTTTTAGATTTAATAAATCAATCCGAACACCCATCGGAATTAACTCGTTTGAGCGATTAGGAAATTCACTACATCCCTGTGACCGACCCGTACTCACCGGCTAGCTGCAAAGCGACGCCGTTCTTGATTGCGGTAATATATTTTTGATCTATAAAATCTCTCTAAATCAAATGGCGCCGTTGCCGGGGATGGCGTGTTATTTCCTTTTTGCAATTTCGGGTTAATATAAAATTAGAAAAATCATAAAAACTGAAAAATCAAAAAAAAATATATAAATATATCATCTTTTATTTTTGTGAAGGGTATTTCTGTCTGAATTTTGCAGGACCTACGAACAAATTTGGATCTGGAAATCTACAAAGATCAAAACAGCAAATAGACGATCCTAACAACAGAAGATTACAACAATCAATGAGCAGAAAAAATTTGGAGCACTGAACCGCACTTAACGCCGCCCTTCCACCACGCAAACCAACCTCGGACCGCGGAACCGCTGCCGCCTTGTTGATTCAGCACGTGCAAAATTTTCTTGGGACCCGTGTCGACTCCCCCGCCACGGAACCGCAGTGGGAACCAGCCTGTGGCCGCGGATTGGCGGTGCCGAAGTGACATCATCTTGAGAAAATTGCACTGTAAGCTCCTCTGTTCTTGCTATGGAAATCTCGATATATCTTTTCTAAAAATTCCTGCAGGATTCTGTGCGCTTTAAAAATCTTCCCCCTTCCAAATAACAAATCTTATGCAGGATTCTTTGCGCCGCGCGTAGAACAAAAATTGATTGCAAGAAATCTTTTCTGTTTTGCATACCTTTAATCTTTTTTGCAAAAATTTTCAAATAAAGAGAAAAAGGAAAAAGGAAATTTTTTTAAAAAAAGACTTGCAACTTTTGTCGCTCAGATATCCGTGCACCACCTACCTTATTTCTTTTCTCCTTTCTTCTATCATGGGTACCCCACCTCATAAATCCCTTGCCGAACTTTGGTATCCTGAACCTAACTTTGCCTCGTACGTCAATTGTTTCGGTCGATTTAAGGAAGACCCCTCCATGCCCAAAATTTCTTTGAAAGATCAAATAGAAGCGTCTAGGAGAAACAGTTCGACGTTGCAACCCACTTTGTGTCAACCATGTCAACCTTCACCACCTTCTTACGTTAATACCACTTTTTCGATTCCTGTTATAACTCTTAAACCGATGTCTATTGCTGAACACATTGCCCAATCTCGTAGCCGATCTTTCACTTCTCTCCACACATCCAGTTATAGGGATCAACCAGTCCATTCACCTTTTTGTACAAATGTTGATCCTACTCCTGTCCAACCATCTAATTCCTACCAGTCCTACCTGACTTTCCCGCCTTCACTAGACATTGCTTCTACACAGCCAGTTGGAAGTTTCACGTATCCAAACAGTTTCGAATCTTTTACCGAAACCCCTTCACAACCCATGTTTAGTTTGGAACAGTCGTTGGAAGCTTATATTTTAGCAACAAACAAAATGATTAGGAATGTGGATGCGTCCATAGCCGCCCTTATACAACCTAATGAACCGGGAGCTAGTTTCCAACCGGCTCCAAATTTTTCAATGTATGAGGAGGCGGTTGGACAGAGTGAGAATTTGAGAGGAGCGATTGAGTTCTACACATTTCCAAATCAAACCTATCCGTACCCAATTGCAGCCCACAACTCCGGTTTTCCATCGATAGTCCCATATGATTCACAAGTTGAAAATAAAATATCTAACGAGTTGTGTGACTTTGTAGTACGTGATTTGCCAGATTGTGAAGAATCCCTTTTGAGTGAAACCACACCTAATCCTTTTGACCTTTACACCTCCACTTTAGAACCTGAATTGATAAATATCCATGCTTTTGATGAAGTGTCAAAAAAAATTTATTTTCACTTGATTAAGGATATAGACACCGGGAATATTTTGGATGATGAACCCGTAGAATTGATTGAAATTTTATGTCCAACTCATCATCCCGAGACATTAAATGTTTCTCCCGAACTTCATATGCGTCTTGATTTTGATGATAATTGCATGGATAGGCTAAATTTTGAGGAGAGTATTGAGGATAATATTGAGGTTGAAACATTTGTGTTTGATGTGTCGGATTTTCCAATTCATCCTCCTGAACTTTTAACTGTTATATCACCTTCCCTCCTTTCCATCGTCCGACCACACAAAAGATCATGCTTGACGATTGTGAGCTTGAAAAAAATCCCTTTGAATCTGACACAGTTCTCACAGCTGATAACACTTACGAGTGTTTCACTTTTCGGACGATGTTGACGACTCACCGCCCGAGTTTGAGTCCTTTGAAATTTCAGATGAGTTAGTTGAACCATCAGACTCGGTTGCTTTCAGTCGTTTCGAACCATTGATGGAATCTTTCAAATTCGAGACAGTTTACTACGGTGAGAATGAGACTATCCCTAATTCACTCCCTTTCGTCCTTCCTATCGTTCCGACCTTACAAGAGACCGTTACGCTTTCAGCTCCAATACTAAGTTCGACGTACCCATGTTTGCTTACGAATCTTGAAGGATTTAATCTGATTTTTCCACGGGTTGATAGATTAGCACAATCGCTTTCTGCACATCAGGCATTACAAATTGTGCTAATTTATACACTCCATCCTCACCCTCAAGTTCGTATTCCCACTTTCTTTGGTTCTACTAGTCTTTCTTTAATAATGCCGAGTGTTGATGAATCATAAGCCGATATTTTGAGTTCGATAATTTTCGATTGGACCTTCGATGAAAGTTTCGAAGATATTTTCACCGACGAACTCGCATTCTTAAATGATACGGTTTTTATGATTAATCAACCTCCACTCGAAGACGTAGAATCACTACCATTTCTTTTTCCCTTCCGTCATTCTTCTCCTCCACCGAGACCATATTCTACCTTTCTTCCCACACGGTCTCGTGTGTTTCTCATTTCTTTCCTATACACCCCATTCTTTCATCAACTCTATCTTTATCACGATAAGATTTTTGAATGGTTGGTGCTAACTTTTGGTCTTTATAAGGCCTTGTATAGTTTGATTTTTCTCCTCCCTAACTCTGCACTTTAACGCTATTTTACTTAAGTTTGGGGGGAACTTTGTTGTATATATATTTTGTTTTTCTTTTAACAATAAAAAAATAAAAAAAATTATAAATAAATAAACAGGGGAGTGTCGACAATTTTGACCCTCTTGGTGTAGCATGACAGTGATGACACTGTCAAGTTTAAGTTTGGGGGTATACTCGGTAAGTCTTCTTCCTTCGCATTCATGTGTATATTTTTGCATTTGCATACTTATTTTAAAACCCATAAAAATTGAAAATTTTCTAAAATTATAAAAATTAATGTATTCAATTTTGATCACAATTGACTTGAGTTTGACAAATAGGTTAACTGGCTAGGAACAACTAGATATTAGACTTGGTAAATTAAAAACCCTAAAAATAACCTTTCTTAAAGTTTAACGGTAGAAAGTATATGTCTTTGTAGTTTATTTAGAAATAGGTAAATTTTGGGTTCACTTCTTAGGCTAAGTTGAAACAAGGGAAAAGTATTGATATTTTTATTAGAGTATAAGTTTGAAAAATAATTCCTAGCTTAAGTCTAGATTCTGAAAATGTATACCCTATAAATTGCACAAACACGCACCTTGAAACTTGGAATAGTAGAGGACCTTGAAATGCTCTTGTCTAAAGTCCTTAGTACGAAGAAAATAAAAGAAAAAAATTCAAGTGTGAATAAAAGAATAAAAAAATGAACACTGGTTTTTGTGATTACTTAAGGCTGCAAAAATAGAAAAAATATTTAGCGAGGGTGCTTCATCACCTAGTGCCTTAGACCAACTGGTTTGGGAGTCACTGCTAAAAAGCCTTGGGTGTTGCAAGACTAGGAATTACGCTTTAATGTGCAAACACATCTTGTAATCGGTCGTTGGTACCTCAAGAAGTATTAACGGTCGCATGAAGGATGTGTAAGCAAAATTCATTTAAAAATTCACAGATTAAGATGTGCTTTGGACAACGGACAAGAGTATGATTGCTTGATTTGAATTTCCAAGTGTAGGGGTGATTTATACACACACGTAGGGATATGTGATTGGAGTTTAGATGAGAGAAAGGAATGCAGAATAGAACTTGTATCTTTAGTAGAGTTGATAAAAATTCCTAAGTGGAGATGGAACCCTAGAAGGAAAACTTAAGAGATGCCAAAAGCTAAGTAAATTCACAAGGATATACATAATCTTAAGTTAAATGATGAGGAAGTGTGAAGAATATGGGTGGATAATTTATGAATCGACGACAATAGAATTCCTTGTTAGAAAACCTAATTGGAGAATAAAAGTTAATGGGCCGAATTGATAGGATTTTGTGGGTAGTATCCGCTGAAAACCTTCAGGAGACAACACTCCTCCTGCTAGGGACACCTAGAGGTTTAACGGCTTGTTGCATGAGCTCAGTGCAATCGCGATTCCCTGCGAAAGTGCGGTTAGGTTTTTGTCGAGAATAAAACTAAGTTTGCTCGAGGACGAGCAAAAGATAAGTTTGGGGGTATTTGTTCATACCATAATATTGCATTATTATATTCCCCATTCTTATGTATTTTACAAATAAACAGGTGCTTTTGACCCATGACTGCTACATAGTACAGATTACAGGTTCTAGGAGCAAAAACAGTGAAAAAGATAAAAGACGATGCAAAAGTGAGATTACAACCAACAAACAGAAGGATCTTGATAAAGCCTACACAAAGATCAGTTTACAAAGTACAAAGGCAGCGCAAGGTCCAAGATTACAAAGCGAACGGTTAAAAGTCCACTGCACGACTCACTGTGAAGATCTGGAGAAGACATAGAAGCCAATCTGAGAAAAGACTTGTAGAAACATGAACTACAAAAAGCCCAGAGCCAGCAAAACAAGTTTCAGGAAATGATCTCTTTATTGGGCCGCGGAACCGCGGCCCAACCCATGCTGCGGCCGCGGTTCCGCGGCCATCTAGAGCCTGTTGTGAAAATATTTTTTACCATAATTCTTGTCGGCTTTGACCGGTCTTCCTAGGGGTATTTTGGTAAATGCAGACATTCGGCAAATGTAAACCTAGGGTTTTCTATGTCCTATAAATAGAAGCCCAATTTCTTGTATTAGCCTATGCCTCCTTTCATTAATAAAATTCAGATTTCTTTTGGAGAGCATCGGTGCCTCTTTTCATATCATCCACTCAGATCTGACAACCCTGTGTAAATGTTTTGAGAGAGCCATCTGTAAGTAGTTTTATTTAATTGCTTTAGTTTAGATTTAATTCCTTGCCCTAGATAAATGTTCTTCAATTCCCTAATGAGCGAATAGTCTCCTCGCTTGTTAGGGTTAGCTTTGGGGAAGGCTTTTTGAGAGATGAGATCTCTCATTCCTTTCTTGCCTATCATACTTTTTCATAGGACTCCATGCATACATACACACACCGCTCCCTACGGCACCCTATCCCACGAGGTAGCAGTGATACCGTAGTATAAAGGCCCGGTTGTGCGTGTTTTCCATGGAGGTTAGGGTAAGGATTGATAAAGGAAGGACAAGAACCTAGAGGAAGAAATATCTTCCCGAATGGATCTAATCCCCTTTATTGATAATTACCATAACTCCTCTTAGATCCTAATTTGGGTATAGAAAGTGTTGAGATTTATTTACATTTCCAAACCTACCCTAAACCTAACCCTAGCAAGATTTAGATCTAGATAATCTTAGTATAGATAGATTTAGTTTTTAGATTTAATAAATCAATCCGAACACCCATTGGAATTAACTCGTTTGAGCGATTAAGAAATTCACAACATCCCTGTGGACCGACTCATACTCACCAGCTAGCTGCAAAGCGACGCCGTTCTTGATTGCGGTAATATATTTTTGATCTATAAAATCTCTCTAAATCAGGGGCATCCAAAGGATGCGTGGGAAAATGCGCCAGTGCTTTGGGCGCTAACACTGGGAGCGCAAGGGCGCCAGCGCTTTGAGCGCTAGCGCCTCACGTGTCAGCACATGGGCGGTCAGGCGCTAGCTCTTTGGGTACTAGCGCTCTGAGCGCAAGGGCCCTAGCGCTCTGAGTGCTAGCGCCCCACGTGTCAGCACGTGGGTATTCGGGCTGCAAAAGGGACTTGGTCCCTGCAATGGGAGTTATACTCCCAGAAAGAAGCGCTTATTATTTTGTGTGTGTGTATGTGTGTGTGTGTGTGAGGAGTTAAACTCCTAGGATGTTTTGAAGCTGATGAAAGGCTTCTCCCCTTGAGCTCTAGTTCTTCCCCAAAGTAGGGTTTTTGGAGATGGGTCTTCTTCTTCCTCTTTTATTGGCAGGATCTTGAAGATCAAGCGATGTGAGATTTTTAAAAATCTCTTCTTTTTGAGATCTGATAGAAGATCTGAATTCCCCTTTGTGGGTTTTATGGTGAAAAACTATTTAGGTTTATAAAAGGAAAAGTAAAGCTCTTGATTTAAATCAAAAGAAAGAAGAAGGTTTTAGAACCTTGAAGAAAGAGAAAGATCTCAGATCTGGATTTGTTTTTGGAGAGGAAAAAAGTCGTTGGGATATTTTCATTATCCTTACCTTTATAGGCTATACATTTTACATATAGCCTCTTGGGCTCTACAAAAATGGCATTTTGCCCATCGCATGGCTCATGTGCCATTTCTTTTTGCACATAAGCCATAGGCTTTACAAAAATTTGGCTTTATGCCCATTTTTCTAACATTCATTCGTAAAATAAAATAAAATAAATACACCAAAAATTATCTATTACAAAATTTTTATCTTGGCATGGGGAGGCCGGCCGCTCCATGTTTGGTCTCGACCCGGGCATTGGCCCTACTTGACCTGGGCTTGGGCCCACTTAGTTTGGGGTTGACTTTGATTTTGACTTGATCAACCGGGGTGTAAATTTCGGCCCCAACAGGCGCCAAATCTTAAGAGCAAAAATGACGACTGCTAATTTCAAATCATGCGTCGGATAATTGCGCTCATGAGTCTTCAGTTGTCTTCAAGCATAAGCCACAACTCTTCCGTGCTGATATAGAACACATCCTAATTCCTTACCGGATGCATCACAATGCACTCCGAAACCTCCAGATTGGTCCGGTATAACGAGAATAGGCGCCGATGTCAACCTTAACTTGAGTTCTACGAAAGTTTGTTTGCATGCTTCTGACCACACAAATTCTTCATCTTTACGTATGAGCTTGGTCAGGAGTGTTGCTATCTTCGAAAAGCCTTCAATGAACCTTCGATAATATCCAGCTAAACCCAAGAAACTTTGAATGTCATTCACCGACTTTGGTGTCGACCATTCGCTTACTACTGAAACTTTTGCTGGATCCACAGAGATTCCTTCGCCCGATACAATATGTCCGAGAAAACCGACTTGATCTAGCCAAAACTCGCACTTGTTGTACTTGGCGTAGACTTGATGTTGTCGTAGAGTTTCCAGGACAATTCTCAAGTATTCGACGTGCTCTTTCCGACTCTTAGAATCACCAGGATATCATCGATGAAAATGATAACAAATCTGTCTAAGTACTCTCGGAAAACTTGATTCATCAGGTTCATGAATATTGCCGGTGCATTGGTCACTCCAAATGGCATCACAAGAAATTCATAATGTTCATAACGAGTTCTGAATGCTATTTTGTGGATATCAGATTCTTTGACCTTCACCTTATGATAATCTGAACGAAAATCTAACTTAGAGAAAATACAAGATCCACTTAGCTGATCGAATAAATCGTCGATGCGCGGGAGTAGATACTTGTTCTTTATCGTTACTTCGTTCAAGGCTCTATAATCAATGCACATTCGATATGAACCTTCTTTCTTCTTCACAAGCAATACTGGTGATCACCAACTTGAAGTACTGGGACGAATCCATCCTTTCGCCAATAATTCGTCCAACTGAGTTCGGACTTCCTTCAAACCTTCCAGACTTAATCGTTAAGGTACTTTGATCACCGGTTGTGCTCCTGGTACTAAATCAATGCTGAATTCAAGAGCTCGATCGGGAGGCAAACCTGATATATCGTCAGGAAACACATCGTCGAACTCTTGAACCACTTTTGGTTTTGATCCTTCCTCTGCTTGAGTTGCTGCAATCACTGCCTTCTTCGGCTTCGCCTTGTAAGTACTTGGCTCTAGGGTACGGTCTCCACTTTTGAAATAAAAGACCGGATGGTCTGGAATCTCGAACACTACCCTCCTTTGACGACAGTCGATGGTAGCGTAAAATGTTCCTAGCCAATCCATTCCTAGAACTACATCGAAGTTCGGTATATCGAGCACCTTGAAGTCAACATAGAATTCTCTGCTGCAGACGACTACTGGACACAAGCTGTATCCCATTGTTGCCTTCAGAACGCCATTCCCTGAACTGACATTCTAACTGGATACAAGCGGTGTGACCGGAATCGTATGAGTTCGTACGAACCATTGCGACATAAAGCAGTGAGATGCTCCAGTATCGAAGAGTGCTAGTGCAGGAAGTGAGGCTACTAAGATTGTACCTAAGGTATGTGGGATATGTTTTAGGTATAGAGAAAATATGTAGGTAGGTATTAAGACTGAAAGAAAAGATTGAGAAGAAAGGGTTACCAGTGATGACTTGGCCAGTGGCCTCAGCTTCTTCCACGGTCACCGTGAAAACCTATCGCCGTGGTACATTCCTCCTGGCCTGTGGAGCATTCCTCGGAACATTCCTTTGAGCTTGATGGAACTGGAGAGGAGGAGGTGTAGTCGGTGGTCCTCTAGGTGGTGGAGCAGAGAGAGCGAGTCTTGGAGCAGGTGCCTGAATGGCTGGTCGCTGCGGGTAAGTGATTGCTGGCCTGGGTGCAGCAATTGGGTTGTATCTTATGGGACAAGACCCAATATTATGAGTTGTGAGCCCCAGATTAAGCAAAAACGGTTGGCTCTCCTGCAGTCTTTCATCAGATGCCCATCTTTCTTGCAGTAGGTACAAAAGGCCGGGCCGGGCCGGTTGATTGGTACTCTCGGTCTCCTTGGCACAAAAGGTGGCCTTGATGAGGCTCCTCCTGCTATCTAGTTGGCAAGGCGCTTAACTCCAGCAGATTGAGATCTGCCCCTCATCTTTACCACCGCCTCATAATGGAGGGTAGCTTTCAGAGCCGATTCATGAGTCGGAAAATCTCATGTGGCCAGTGCAGCCTGGATCTCCGAATCCAAACCTTATTGAAATCGACGGGCTCTGATCTCATCCGTCGGTATCAGGTATGCCGCAAATCTGTTAAAGTATTTGTGTTAGCTGTGTAGTATGTGATATATTGAAAAATCGAATTATTGAGACATATCTTATCAACTGAGCATGGTGAACTCGGCATCATATTCATCTACTGACTTGGTCTACATCGAACTCTGTTGCAGATGGATGAACTGCTATTTCATGTCGAACCCTGCAGTCTCAGGGAAGTACTTTGTGTCGAACATGTCGCGGAAAGTCTTCCATTCGATGGGTTGATCAAGACGGCTTTCTTCCGCCTTCCACCAGACCCGTTCATTGTTCTTGAGTTGCAGTTTTGCAACTCGGACCCAAGCTATCTCTGGCACTTGTCCCGCTGCCAGATCATCTTCAATGCTCTGAGCCCATTCCTCAGCTTCTAGAAGGCTCTCTTTTCGTGAGAATTGTTCGGGGTGCAAAGCTCTGAATTGTTTCACCCCAGGTGCTTCTGCCTCTGGTCGGTTCATCAGGAAAGCAGTCTGCTGCTACTGTCCTTCCAGAAGGCAGCGGATTGCCTCGTGCAAAACCGTCTGCTCGTTGATCGGAGCAGGAACGGCAGGTCTAAGTGGTTGTGGTGGAGGTGTGTTGTTGACATTGGTGCTGGTGTTGTTTGGGGAATCCATAACCTTGAATGAAAAATTTTGGGTTAGGACAGATTCAAAATATATGAAATGATAAGATTCAAGAAGTATGAATTGTAAAGAATGTTTTCAGTTGCTGGTTCTTGTGTTATATTGCTTAAGTTTTCCACGCAGAACTGAACTGCATGGTTGGGTTCCATACAGCTCTGACCTGTATGGACCACCAACAAAACCTGTCATGCTCCGCTTCCCGGTGTACGGCGAAGAGGCCGCGACGAGGCCGCTACATATTTACTCAGAAGTAAATACGCTAAGCATAACTAAGCAATATAAAAGAAATATACACAAGAGACAAATGTAATGAACATCAACTTTATTTATTAGCATTCTTTTATGCAATGCATCTGAAAAGTAAATACATGGAATGGAAAGCAATACCTAAACAGTGGTATAACAGAAATGGAAAGTACAGAAGATAAATGTGTACAAGAATCTAACGCTCTGGGTCGTAAGCTAGCTGGTCCAAATCCTCACTGGTAGGCTCGATCTCCTGAAGATCCGAATCACCTGACAACATTCCAAAGAAGAAAGAAAGGGAATGTCGTCAGCGAACTATCGCTCGGTAAGTCCCAAAGATAAGGGAGAAGTAGAATAGGCAGAGAGAGAGAGGGGGGGAGAGAGAGTGTGTGACTTTTAAAATTATATTATATTGTTATAGTGTTGTATTTAGTGTTAACGATATTGTTTGTAGTTTGGTACAGAAGAGGCCAGTGTATACGAGAAGAGTCTCAGTAGACCAGAGACTAAGGTGAACGGAATGTACAAGGAACCGTTTATGTCACGGTACAATAATGGAATACAGCTTAGGTGTTTTAATGGTTGCAGTCTCGTGCCACTTCTAACACCTTCCGTACCAATCCACCCCTTAAACCCCGCGATATCTTGATTGTAATGTTTGTATTGTATTGTAAATTGTATTGTCTTGTATTATAGATTGTACAGATGGATGACTTGCCGAAACCAAGATATCAGTAAATGGATATAACTGGAGAATCATGTAGATGGAGGTATATCCATGGTTCGGTTCAGTCAATATAGATTGAACAGATTGAATATATGGATTCATGTTTTATTTTAGTTTGTACTTGAATCAAATTCAAGTCAGATTATTAATAATGAGACTCAGTCTGAGTCAGACAATTAGAAAAGAAATTGAAATCCTGAATTAAGTTTTGATGTTATCGGTAACCGCTGCACATGGACGGCAGGATTTGTGTCTTTTTCAAAGACGATTACAGTGTTGATAACACCGTTTATTAAGTGTCTACGTTAAATAGGTAAGCACCAATATCTCCATCTCCCTGAGGCTCAAGAGACTGGTCCCACTTAAATCTATATTTACTATGGTCCTTATTGTAATTTATAGAACTTGGGGGGGGGGGGGGTTTATGTAAAAATAATTTTGTATAATTTTCAAAATACACCTCAAGTATTTAATTATCGTCTTTAGAGTTTTCATAGATGTATATTTTATATATATGACATTTCTAGTGAGTAAAACCTAATTTCATAATATATGGTATTTAATTGTAAAGTATTGAACTTATATGGAATTGCATGGTGTTTTCATGTAAAGTGATTCTTTTGATTTAAAAAAGCTAGAATATTTATATTATATCAAAAATTAGATATTTTATTGATATATATATATATATATATATAATAATTTAAATTTATTATTTTCTAGAAATCTCATTTTCTTAAGATATTTGTATTTTAAAATCTTTCGAGACCGTATGCTCCTTGCGGAGATCTGCATCTCGCACTACTAAGCCCGAGGATGTGCGATAATCCGCACCATCCCGAACGGGTTCCCTAAATGGCTTGTAGCGGCACTTTGCAAAGATTTGTTTAAAATACATAATCTTGTAGCAAAATGTTCTTATATAAGTCGGAGGTAGTTTATTGTAAAACCGTATTTTCCCAATTTTTCCCAATATTATCGTGCTATGTTACATATGAGTGTTGTGAAGAGGTAGGTCATTACCTCGTGAACTATCTAAAGGTATAGCAAGGAAATATAAGATTTATGTCGAAACTAAACTACATAGTATTTTTCTGTGAAAGTCCTATAAAAATTACAATATGAATTCTTTTGTTATGAAACTTGTTCAATATATTTTTTTAATATTTAATGGTCATGATGTGCAAGTTTGGTATTGTTGTATTTAAGAAAATTAGAACTTTTTAAAGAAAACCGAATCGGAAATCGGATTAACTCCGCTTCCGTCGGGTTTTAGAAATACAAGTTTTTAGATTAGAAAAGAGAAGAGAGAGGAGAGACTTACTGGATTTTAGGATAGAGGAGAGGAAAAAGAAGAAGTGGGAGGCGCCGGTGCGTCGTTTCGTCGTCGAGAGCTTCTAGGGTCATCGTCGGAAATTCGTTGGAGCTTCGCCTTTCGCTAACTCCACTTGTATACTATTGAACTTAGAATGTGAATGAGGAGGTGGAAAAGAGTGTGGGTATTTATAGGAGAATTTTAGGATTAGGGTTACATAAAAAAATTGCATTTAAATTGCATTAAAATGGAGATTAAAGAGATTTTATGGTCTTTGTAATTGTGCCAGGGATTTAAACCATACAGGGGTTATAAGGAGGCCAAGAGACACAAGAGTCAAGAAGGAGGGAATCGGATTTAACCGAGTTGACCCGGCGGTGCCGGCCGAGTCAGCCGTGCCGCCGGCCTGATCCGGCCGAGTCAGGCCGGGTCTTGGGGCCACGTGTCCCTTGACATTTGGTCTATCTCTTGGGCCAGTTTGTTTTATATGTGACTTTTGGTTTTTACGAGTTATGCATATGTAAGCTCCTGGGCTTCTAAAAATTTAAAAGAAAACTAATTAAAAAATAATGTGGCTGATGGGATTTGAACTCTGGTGCTTTGTAAAAGTAGTGCAAGGCTTTACCAGTGAGCTACAAGCTCTTTCTTGCTGTTCAAAAGTAATTCAAATACATATAGTACTCACAGGAAATGTAAATACCCCAAGTATACATTAACTTCTAATCAATTTTATGTTCACAAGAATTGGAGTTGTTACACTCAAGGTATGGACATGTATTCTTGATGAAACATAAATCCGAGGCCTTTGAGAAATTCCGGGAATACAAGAATGAAGTGGAAAAACAAACCGGAAAAACTATCAAGACACTTACATCTGATCGAGATGGTGAATACTTAAGTACCGAGTTCCTGAATTACTTAAAAGAGAATGGAATTCTCTTTCAGCTTACTCCTCCATACACACCTCTACACAACGGTGTATCGGAAAGGAGAAACCGCACCCTTTTGGATATGGTATGTTCCATGATGAGTAACGCTGAGTTGCCGCGATCCTTCTGGGGTTATGCACTAGAATCAGCTGCATATCTTTCGAACAAGGTTCCTACTAAGTCTGTGCCTACCACACTATATCAGATGTGAAGTGGGAAGAAACCCTATCTTCGGTATATAAAGAAATGAGGATGTCCAGCTTTTGTAAAAAAACAGCATGCAGACAAATTCGAGGCACGCTCAGTACAGTGTAAGTTTTAGAGATTTCCCAATCTTGTTAAAAACAAGAAGATTGCTTTCTGTAAATCAGAAGCCCTTGGATTAAAGATCCAACGGTGGGGAAATTCCCAAATCAATTGGAGAAAAGATCTCCTTAACTGATTGAACAAATCAGCTTGCCCTATATAAAGGCCTCAAGACTTCAAGTCTCAAGATATACAGAAAAAAGAGAGGAACCCCCCTATAAGCTTTGAGAGATCTCAGAAAGAAGAGCCAAGCTTTCAGAAAAAGAAGATTTTCTTCAAGGTAAAAAAGAACAGAGAGATGAAATCATCTCATAAGAAAAGAAGAATTTACTTCTTCCTTTAAAGATTATAGATCTACATGACTAAGATCTTTCACAAAGAGATCAAATGACCTATCATAAAATAAGAAGAAGAACATAATTCTTCTCACAGATCATAGATCTACAAGACTTAGGTCTTCTATACAAAGAAATCATATTATCTCATTATAAAAGGAGGGCGGAGAATTATTCAATTCTCTTAGAATCACAGATCCATGAAGGCAAAGCCTTTCATTAAAATATAAGAGATTGAAACATCTCCTGTAAAAGTAAGAACTTTTGTTTTTAGAATCTTGAGACAAGGTCTTTTATAAACGAGAATTTATTTCTCAGATCATAAAGTTGATCAGATGCGCTTCTGCGCTCTTGGACTGGCGCTCAGCGCCAAGCGCACCACGTATCCCTCACGTGTGTGCCACTTAACAGTTAGCGCTTTGCCCTCTTGAATTAGCGCTTTGTGCTCATGGACTGGCACTCGGCGCCAAGCGCACCACGTGCTCCTCACGTGTGCGCCACTGAACAAATAGCGCTTTGCGCTTATGGACTGGCGCAATGTGCCAAGCGCACCACGTGCTCCTCATGTGTGCGCTACCCAGCAGAAGCGCAATGCGCTCATAAACTAGCGCTCTGCGCTCTTTGACTGGCGCAAAGCGCCAAACGTGCCACGTGCTTCTCACGTGTGCGCTGATAGAACATAAACTGTTCTTTAATAAAGCCCCAGAGCTATGATGAATGCTCAGCATTCAATAAAAGACAAAAATATTGTCAGAACTCAAATCAATGCTCAGCATTGTCAAATGTTTAAACATTTTAACTGAGTGGGCCGAGCCCAAATTGGATATAAACCCCTCATTCAGATTAATTGAGCCCATATATTCATAATTCTTTTAACAGATCTTAGCCCCAAATTAGACTACAGATCTCTCAACCAAAATTGGTTCAAGGGTACATCTCTTTACTTCTCTGATATTCGTCGTTGTAATCCTTCAACGTCTTCAGAGAGGTGACGAGTCCCGACAACGATACTTTTTATAGACTATGACATCTTTAAACTGGACTGTGGGGTCCTTAAACCCATAGACTATGATGTCCTTAAGCTTGGACTGTGGGGTCCTTAAGCCTATGGACTATGATGTTCTTAACCTTGGACCGTAATGTCCTTAAACTAATGGACCGCAATATCCTTAAACTAAACAATAGAGCCCCAAATGCTCTTTTGTTGGATCCAAATGCTCCCGTTAAGTTGATCTTAGTCTAAAATTAGACTAACGTATCCTTAACAAACCGTTAAGTTGATCTTAGTCTAAAATTAGACTAACGTATTCTTAACAAACGTTTAACTTGATCTTAGTCTCAAATGAGACTAGTGTATCCTTAAACCCAACTGTTCATATCAGTTTTTTGCATTTTTATACCGCCCAATTTTTATCATATTGCTTATCGGTAGGTACTCTTGAGCCGTGTTTGCTAGTCAATTGCAGGATACAGGTTCTTGGCTCTAAACGGTGAAATTCATGGAAAAGCACGACAAGTTCCGGATTACTGCCAACCACAGAGAAAACACGGGTCTCCGCTCTCTATCCGTATGTTGCCGCACACCAGTGTATGGGACAAAATAGCAAATCGATGTCATTTTCATGCAAAAAGCTCAATGTCAACACAAGATCCAACATATCTACGCGGAGCTCAAGAAAAATCATGGCAAAAGATCCACATCACATCAACTTTTGATCAGCAGAAATTCTGGAAAAATAGTGAATAAATTATGAGAAAAAACATATACCAGATTGAAGGGTACTGCAAACCAGGGCAACTCACCAAATTTGAAGACCTAAATCCCCAATAGGGCCGCGGAACCGCGGCATAAGCACGCTTAGGCCGCGGATCTGCGGCCGTATAGGCTTGTTGGCTGAAGAATTTTTAGGGGCTGTTTGGTCTTTTTATGATGGTTCATAATGTTGCCCTAGAATTTCTGTTTCTTGTCTATAAATAGTCCAGAACTTGCCAAAGCCAAAGGTGCTTATTCTTGTATTTAGATTTAGGTTATATGTTGTTCTTCTTCTTCCTCTTTTTCATCTTTTCTCCATTAAAATCTTGTAGTGAGGTTTCATGAGTGAAGGATGAATAAAGGAATTCTTTTTGTTATCATGCTTGTCTTGTTCTTTTGTTAAATTGTAATTGCTTGTAATTTTCCTTTTCTAATCTAGTTGTTGTTATTTGTTATTTGTTATTTGTTTCTTTCTTGTTCTCTTTTTCTTTATCCTTAACAACTATGATGCTTAGGCTTGATCCTTGCCAAGGTGAGGTCGCAAATAGCTAGTTGTAATCTTCTAACCTCTTTCTTTCTATCTTCCTCCTTTGTTTTATTTTCCGTTTTTTTTTGTAATGGGTGAGTAGTTTTCATACTTGTTAGGGTAGGATAAAGGAAGTTTGAGAGAAGGAAATCTTTCTCACTCTTTCCTTGCCCAACATCTTAAATCGGACTCTCGTTAATTGAACCACAATCCGCTCCCTACGGCACCCTATCCTACATGATAGCGGTGATTCCTTAGTGAGACCGGTTGTGGTTGAATTAACCGGAGGTTAAGGGTAAGAGCCAAGAACGGACGGACAAGCACCAAAAGGAAGAACTTATGCGTTGGAAAGCCTAGCTTATACTCGCAAGTTCCTTCCTAGTCATACTAATCCCCATTGTTGCCGATTACCGTAACACCGATATTAAGAGTGGCAACGAAAGAAGTGAGCGACTCCTAACTCAAACTAACCTAATCCTAACCCTAACAATCTCTCTTTACATATCATTTTAGCACATGGTTAATCTCAAAACAAACCTGGACATTTGGACTTAACTCGTTAAAGCACATAGAAAAAGATTCCCATCTCCCTGCGGACGACCCGTACTCAACCGGCTAGCTACAAGCGAAACCGTCTTGATTGCGGTAATTAACTAAGCACGTAAAAACTCTACCAATCACCAACCCCAAACCCAAATCTAAGAAAATACGGATTTGGACTAATTCATGCCCTACGGGCGACAACATAAATTAGTCTCCGCATACAATCCACGGGCAACCAAAAACAAAAAAAAACCCACAACACGAAATGACCATCTAGAGAAGGAGAAAGTGGTTACCGCGATGCGGTAGCGTAATTAACTGTAGGGGCTTGCGCCTGCAGGGAAGAGCGTCCCCACAATCAAAAATCCCTCAAATGAGGGGGAATCTGACGAAGTCTACTACATCGGCTGCATCCGTTTAAACCTTCGATATACGGTGCCATAAATCAACTTGGCATCTTTGGAGAGGTGGATGATAGCACCAATTAGCATCTGCCCTCGAAATTTAGGCAAGACGGACCTACGCAGTCTCGTCTCTGTTTTCGGCAGAGAACAGATTCTGACACGCCCGGTGGGCCTTTTTCCTCTTTCCACTCCACACTTCGTGTGTTGTGTTTTTCCCGTGATCAGATAATCGCGGTGTGTATGTTTTTGGTTGCCTTTAGGGGAGTGGATACTGAAGTCGGTGCTTCGTCTTTATGAAAAATGGCGTTTGTTCCCACCTTAGCAACACAGGCTCTGTCATATCTGGTGGAGTCAAGTACGGACCACTTGCAGGCTCAAATCTCTGCAATCCAGCTCTTCAAGAAATCAACGGGATTCTCTTTGGGTCGATGCTCCCACCTCCCACCCTCGGTGCCTCAACGCCGATGGAGGAAGCCCAGAGGGTGTCTATTGTCCACAGGCGGGCTCCCCAAGCAGCAGCTATGCCGACAGAATCAGTCCTCAAACAACTGGCACATGCCAAGGACCAAGGTCGATGCATGGGGCAGAATATTCAAGCTCTCAAAGGAAACATGGGGAAGGCTTGGCAAAATCCTGAAGCTAATCAAATCACAGCCGTAAGAAATGGTCGACGTTGATATTGGCATCATACAAAATGAGCTGGGGGCAGTTCTCCGTATGGTTCTTTTCAACCTCAGTGGTGAATGTTGTTGTTCCAACTGGGAACAGGTTCAAATTGGTGCGAAGGGTCAGATAAAATTTTCCTACCGCAATATTTGAGAAATCTCTGCAGGCCATGGAGATCCCACGAGAGCAGAAACCAGTTCGCTCCCTGAAGCAACTTTCCTCATCTATATATAAAGTACGGAATTGAGTAAAGGTCTCTATCGTCAACCGCGGCTCTTCCCCTAAATGTCAGCCAAACTCTGACAAATCCTCTTTCAAATAGAAGGGGACTTATCCCAAGACGGATCCCGATACAGCGGTCCTCCCAAAACCAAAGCGGCTTTTCACAAAAAAAAAAGATAGGCCCAATAAAGCTCAAGTGCCCGAAGCAAACTCCAAACGCCCCAAGCCTGGGGGTATGGTGGTGCACACCATCTATATGGCATCCGGAAAAGAGAATAGCCGTATCTACACAGGTCATCGACCGCTTATGCGATCAGTGACTAGGGCTCAGGAGCAACAACAACAAAAGCTCTAAGATATGCTAACAGCTATGGCCGCACTTACGGGACCGAAAGCAAGCCCGGAGATATTCTCAGAGCAGCGCCGTGAGCAGGAAACTGATGTTGAATTCCTTCGGAGAATACTTGAGAAGAAGGACAAAGAGGCCACGGAACAGGTGGCCAACATAAAACAGATGGCTCTTTTTTTCCATGACATGGCCGGGATGATGTTACAGCCGGAACCTCCAGCTGAAGACCCCCCGATTATCATTGAAAACGATAGAAGGGAGACATCGAACCCTCCTCCGGCTCTTTCAGCAGCCAATGAGGAGACTATCTCTAAGGCCGCTCTAGATGATTACATCGCTCAGTAAATATGAGTTCATCATACGAGCGAAACGGCCGGGCAAATCGTCAAGACTGGACGACCCTATCCGGGCTGGTATGACCAAATAAGGTACCCGCCGGGATATACAATCCCTAAATTCTATGTATATAAAAGGACGGGCAATCCCCACCAGCATGTCGCCCAGTTCAGGGCTCTATGTGGTAACACTAGAAGGGATGATAAGCTATTGCTTCGCCAATTCGTTGGCAGCTGGCTGAGACGGTGTTCGAATGGTATTCAGAGCTCCCCGATGAGTCCATCAAAACCTTTACAGAGATGGAGCTGCTATTCACCCAGCGTTTCGCAAGTGCTAGCGAATGCACCCCAATCATGACATTGATTAATGCCAGGGTGAAGCCTGGAGAAACATGGGTGCAATACGCGATACGGTGGCGGAATTTATGGTCAAAGTGCGAGCAGCGCATCGAAAAAACTCCTGCGGTAGGCATGTTCGTAGGTATTCTAAACCCTCAAACGACCATTTCCGAATTTATGATGTTTTTCAAGACGACCACTTTCCAAGCCTTGATTGACAAACTGGCACAAATGGACCAGATGGGCCACATGCCTTCCTCTTCGAAGTCGGAGCCTCGAAACGAAAAACGAAAAGCGAAAGCGACCTTCGTCGCCAATACTTAACAACGGCCGAGCAACTTAAAGCCGGTTGTTCGCCAAAACAACATGCGTCCACGCCCATCCCTAGAGGAGAGACTGGGACGTCCTTACTCGTTTCTCCGGGATAAAACGAGGAGACTGTTTGAGCTGGCAGTACGCAATAGACTCATTAATCTGCCGGATCCAAAACGTCCGTTGCAGCCAGACGATGTCAACAATCCTAATTACTGCCCTTACCACCAAGCAGTAAGCTATCTAATCAAAAATTGCTTCGTCTTCAAAGGCCGGATTGAGGACCAATACCAACAGAGCAAATTTGCGCTGTCTAAAAAATGGAAGATGAACCCGCCACAACCACATGATCCGAAAAAGATGGACATGCCGGGGGCACCGTGCTCATTCAAAGAGAAAGCCCCATGGACCGAAAAGTCCGTAAACTAGAAATTCGCCTCAAATACGGCAATGATGGACCGAAAGGTCCCTAAACTAACGATGGACCACTATGTCCTAAAACTGGTTGTTGACCGAGACGTCGATAAACTACTACGGGCTGCAGCATCCCAAGGCTGACACAAAAAAGGGTATGTCCATAAGCGAAATAGGCATGGATGAAAATCCGAAAGGGCTCCGTGAGTAAAAACAGCAGGACTACCGGCGAGTTTTGTGAAAACCCGAAAGGGCGCAATCTCATTAAAAGATACTTGCAAGGTCCTCTCGACTCTGTAAAGGGAAACCATCTGCGTGAGATCCTTACGACTCACAAGGGAGCAACACACTTAGGGATCTCTACGATCCCTAAGGAGAAATCACACTTGCGAGATCCACACGACTCGTAAGGAGAACCCTCTTATGAGACCCTCACGGCTCATAAGATTCAAAAGCCTTAAGCTACAGGGATCTAAACCTGTTCTTAAGCCATCACAACCCATAGACTGCCCTACAATTGGTTCAATATTGAACCTTGTATACAATCCACGGGCGCGAATAAACATTTCCCTGACAAAGTCCCACGCTCGACTGGGGATGTGCTCATATGGCGAACAACCCTTGTAAGTCCTCTCGACTTATAAGGAGAAAATACTCTTGTAATTTCCTTACGACTTATAAGAGAACACACACTTAGGAATCCTCACGATTCCTAAGGAGAAAACGCACTTATGAGATCCTTACGACTTGTAGGGAGAAATACCTTCATGAGACCCTTACGGCTCATAAAGTCAAAAGGCCTTAGTCAACAGGATCTTAACCCTGTTTGCTAAGCCACCTTTGTTCAACATCGACAGAGGCAAATGATGATTCGCTCCTGACAATATCCCAGTCGTAGCGATGCTGATGCCTAAATGGCATCAAATCCCAAATTCGCAGTGAAAAGCCAGCAATCCACAAATGTATATGAAATAGCCGAAATGATGGGGCAACTTGCAACAAAATCAGCAAGTAAAAATGTATGCATACAAAAATAGCCGAAATGGTTGGGCAATTCGCAATAAAAAGCAGCGAGTAAATAAAACATATAGCCGAAATGATTGGGCACCGCAAAAAATAGCCGAAATGATTGGGCAATTGCGACTTTCGCGATATAAAAGCTGAAATGATAGAGCATCGCGGAAAGAAAAATATATAAAATGAAACTTTTTGCCCTACATGTGAGATCACATCGATCCCTGTATACAATCCAGGGACGCAAACAAAAAGAGAACCATATTATCCCACTAGGCTCCATCAGAAAAAGAGCCAAGTCTCGACGGCCACATTTACAGCCTGAAGACCCACAACAGTGTTCCTCCTCATTCCAGCAGGACTCAGACACAACATCACCAAACGGAGCAATGGTAAAGTCCCTAGTTCCAATTCTCGACGGGTCACCAACAACCTAGAGACTACCCTAACATTCGTCTCGTTACAGCAAACGCAACGTCAGCAAAGCGGAGTGATGGCAAAATCCCAGCTCCATCTCAGCATTCGTCTCGTTACAGCAGACGCAACATCACCAAACGGAGCCACGTCATAGTCCCTAGTTCCAAATCTCGACG
This sequence comes from Agapanthus africanus, assembly GCA_030015575.1. NCBI lineage: Eukaryota > Viridiplantae > Streptophyta > Magnoliopsida > Asparagales > Amaryllidaceae > Agapanthus > Agapanthus africanus. The sequence continues at coordinate 104,327,414 of CM057338.1, read as the reverse complement.
GTTCACCAACAATCTAGAGACAACCGCGACATTCGTCTCGATACAGCAGACGCAATGCCAGCAAATGAAGCAAAGGACAAATTCCTAGCTTCAGGGTCTTGACGGAAACTCATATAAAACCTGAAAGACTATCGGAGATTATCCCACACCAGCGCGGAGTGGTCACCACCTCGACGTTCGTCTCGATACAGCAGACGAGATGTCACTACAGCTTCCTTCTTCCAATAGGATTCGGACGCACCAAAGCAAACGAAGCGAAGGCCAAATTTCTAGCTTCAAGGTCTTGAAGGCAACTCATATAAAACCTGAAAGACTATCGGAGATCATCCCACACCAGCGCTGGTGGTTACCACCTCGACATTCGTCTCGATACAGCAGACGCAATGCCAGCAAACGAAGCAAAGGCCAAATTCCTAGCTTTAGGTTCTTGATGGCAACTCATATAAAATCTGAAAGGCTATCGGAGATCATCCCACACCAGCGCGGAGCGGTCACCACCTCGACATTCGTCTCGATACAGCAGACACAATGCCAGCAAACGAAGCAAAGGCCAAATTCAAAGCTTTAGGGTCTTGACGGCAACTCATATAATACCTGAAAGACTATCGGAGATCATCCCACACCAGCGCGGAATGGTCACCACCTCGATGTTCGTCTCGATACAGCAGACGAGATATCACTACAGCGTCCTTCCTCCAACAGGATTCGGACACACCAAAGAAAAAGAAGCAAAGGCAATATTCCTAGCTTCAGGGTCTTGACGGCAACTCATATAAAACCTGAAGGACTATCGAAGACCATCCAACACTAGCGCGGAGTGGTTACCACCTTGACATTCGTCTCGATACAGCAGACGCAATGCCAGCAAATGAAGCAAAGGCCAAATTCCTAGCTTCAGGGTCTTGACGGCAACTCATATAAAACCTGAAAGACTATCGGAGATCATCCCACACCAGCGCGGAGTGGTCACCATCCCGACGTTCGTCTCGATACAGCAGACGAGATGTTACTACAGCGTCCTTCCTCCAACAGGATTTGGACACGCCAAAGAAAACGAAGCAAAGACAATATTCCTAGCTTCGGGGTCTTGATGGCAACTTATATAAAACCTGAAAGACTATTGGAGATCATCCCACACCAGCGTGGAGTGGTCACCACCTCAACGTTCGTCTCGATACAGCAGACGAGATGTCACCACAGCGTTTTTCCTCCAGCAGGATTTAGACACGACAATCAAACAACGGAGCCACGGCAAAATCCCTAGTTCCAAACCTCGACGGTTCACCAATAACCTAGAGACAACCGCGACATTCATCTCGATATAGCAGACGCAATGCCAGCAAACGAAGCAAAGGCCAAATTCCTAGCTTCAGGGTCTTGACGACAACTCATCTAAAACCTGAAATACTATCGGAGATCGTCCCATACCAGCGCAGAGTGGTTATGACTCATCGGGGCTCCCCAAACTGAGCCTAACCTCAAGTAAAAAATGTGGCATGGCAAAATTCCTAACGCTTGCTCTTCCGACGGTCAAACTACCTAGGAAGATTTCTTGAAAACGTCCTGTCCATCCCCCAAAGGGATCATAGACATGACAGTCGCAAGGCTACTCGAACAGCAAGATTACCGATCGAGGAATACATCAACCAGCGCAACGGCACGACGGGCAAAACCTTAGTACCACAAACCCTGACGGACCTCTGTCATAAAGAGCAAAGGTTAACTGTGACGCTAGGACATTCTTGCAAGAACTTCTCGACTCGTCTCGACTTGTGAAGAAATTAGTGTCTTTGCGAGAACTTCTCGATTCGTCTCGACTCGTAAGGAAAAGCCTTACGCAATGGGGATAAAAACCTATTTTCTAAGCACTGGGGTCCTGCAAGTCGGTCCAAAATGGACCCTTGCATACTATTCACGGGCCACACTCTCCAAAGTCAAATCTCGAGAAGGAGGGAAACAACCACTTACGAGTCCTCTCAACTTGTAGGTGGGAAAATTCTCTTGTGAGATCCTTACGACTCTCAGAAGAAAACACACTTAGGAATCCTCACGATTCTTAAGGAGAAAATACACCTACGGGATCCTCTCGACCTGTAAGGAGAAAATTCTTTATGAGACCCTCACGGCTCATAAAGTTGAAAAGCCTTAAGCAGCAGATCTAAACCTGCTTCCCAAGCCATCACTGCCTCTCGAAAAGTTCAAGATGGAATACTCTCTCTATCATCTACAGGTTACACTGGCTAAAAGTAACAGGCCAGCAACAAAGAAAGATAGAAGAAAGCGACAGTTAGGAGAATATTTGATTCGCATTCAGTTAAGCATTCAAAGCGCACCCATTCATGCATGAGCAAAAAGGTTTGATGCATAAGATAAACACATGGAAATGGAAAAGCTTGCCATTCATACTTCGGAAAATTCTTACATTAATGAAAGCGGTGAACAAAAACGCCATTAAAATGTTTACAAAGGCAAGATATCAAATCAAGGACATGGATTGAGAAATTCAAAAGTGAGGCCATCTAAAATTTTTCGGGCCTCTCGGACCATCTTCGTGTGCATCCTTACACGATCACAAGCATCAGGATCCCCACTGATGTCCTCCACCCTTCGATAGGCAGCGAGTATCGCCGCCTGCTGAAAAGCTTGATGCAGAATATCTACAAGGTTGTCTCGCCTTTTCTTTGAGATTAAGCCCATCAAGTACACTGAGTGCACCTTATCTTCGGCGTCATCCAATGCTTTAAGCGGCATGCTGGCGTAAAATAGAGGAAGTGCTCCCCAGATCGCTCCCACAATAAACTTCAAGAAAGAGGAACGGCGAGGAAGCGGTCGACCATTGTATGCATCAAAGCGACCCATAATTTCAGCACAATGGGCGTTGGTGAATTCCTGGTTTTGAGAACGGCCGACTGCCCGAATGTCTCCGTAAGAAATAATTTCGTCGAGATCGTATATATGAGCGTCCATAACGTCTGAAAAAGAAAATCGGCAGGAGTTAATGGACAGTCCGATCAAGAAAATCCTTATTAAAAACAGACACAGGGATTTGAACGGCTCTTGATATCCCCATCAAGAAAACGAGTTCTGGTTATGACACCTATCAAATTTAAATTTATGAGAAGTCCTAAAGAAAGATTCTCATTTAATGAGAGACTCCTCGGATCTAGGAGTTAAACTCCTCGAGAGCAATGCTCTGCAGACAGGAATGACACCTGTCAAAATCAATTATGAGGGGAATTAAAAATTCTCCGGGAATTCTAAGAGCCTTGCTCTGTAAAAATGATGGAATAACCCATCACAAAAATTGAAATAAATTTTTTTAATGAATTAAAATTCTTAGATCTTCAAGATCCATGAACAAACTCTTAAGAGTTCTTCATGAGAGATTAACAAATCTCCATTATTCAAGAGAGTGAAGCTATGTTAATGGGTTAAGAAACCCCAAGAAAGATCTCTTTAGATCTATAAGAGCAAAGCTCTGTTAATGAAACCCTAAAAAGGTTTTCTTTAGATTTAAGATCTATGAAGAGCAAAGCTCTGTTAATGGGTAAAACCCTAAAAATATTTTGAGATCTGTGATCTGAGGAAGAGCAAAGCTCTATTGATAAAGTTCAAATCTTACCAAAATTTGTTCTCCGCTTTAACTCTTGAAGGTTCTTAAAATGAAGAGCTATGCCCTAAAAGAGAATAAAAATTCTCAGAAGTAAAAGAGAATAAAAATTCTCAGAAGAGAAAGAAGGAAGATGAACAGAAATCATCCTAAGGGCCAAGGGTCCTATTTATAGGCGCTGAGAGTCGTTTCAACTTATGTGTTGATCCAAGGGTGCAGATGCTGCCACCGCTGCACTCACGTATGGGCCACATAGGCGCAACGGTGGGGGGCATTTGTTTCCCCTAATCAGAGAAAATCTCTGTTTAAAATTCAAATTTTGAAATGGAGCTAAATTTCAGAAGCAGCGCCAAGTGCGCTGCGCCCTAAGCAGCGCACCACGTGCAAAGCACGTGTGCACTAGTGCTAAGTGCGTTGCGCTTTAAGCAGCGCACTACGTGCAAAGCACGGGTGCACTAGCGCTGGAACTAAAAGCTCCCCACCGTCAGATCAAAGATCCAATAATAATGATAAATCATTAATTAATCAGAATTAAATTCTGTTAAGGAAAGATTCCTCAAAATCTTGCCGAACATCAAGATTATGCTCTGTAAATCATAGCACCGTTGGATCAATGATCTAATGGTGATTAAAAATCACCAAAAGTATAGAATAAATTTTGTAAGGAAAGATTTCCCAATCTTTTTAAAACAAGAAGATTGCCTTCTGTAAATCAGAAGCCCTCGGATCAAAGATCCAACAGTGGGGAAATTCCCAAATCAATTGGGACAAAGATCTCCTTAACTGATTGAACAAATCAGCTTGCCCTATATAAAAGCCTCAAGACTTCAAGTCTCAAGATATACAGAAAAAAGAGAGGAACCCCCCATAAGCTTTGAGAGATCTTAGAAAGAAGAGCCAAACTCTCAGAAAAAGAAGATTTTCTTCAAGGTAAAAAAGAACAGAGAGATAAAATCATCTCATAAGAAAAGAAGAATTTACTTCTTCCTTTAAAGATCATAGATATACAAGACTAAGGTCTTTTACAAAGAGATCAAATGACCTTATCATAAACTAAGAAGAAGAACATAATTCTTCTCACAGATCATAGATCTACAAGACTTAGGTCTTTTACACAAAGAGATCATAGTATCTCATTATAAAAGGAGGGCGGAGAATTATTCAATTCTCTTAGGATCACAGATCCATGAAGGCAAAACCTTTCATTAAAATATAAGAGATTGAAACATCTCCTGTAAAAGTAAGAACTTTTGTTCTTAGAATTTTGAGACAAAGTCTCTAATAAACAAGAATTTATTTCTCAGATCATAAAGTTGATCAGATGCGCTTCTGTGCTCTTGGACTGGCGCTCAGCGCTAAGCGCACCACGTGTCCCTCACGTGTGCGCCACTTAACAGTTAGCACTTTGCGCTCTTGAATTAGCGCTTTGCGCTCATTGACTGGCGCTCAGCGCCAAGCGCACCACGTGCTCCTCACCTGTGCACTACTGAATAAATAGCGCTTTGCGCTCACAAATTAGCGCAACGCGCTCATAGACTGGCGCAAAGCGCTAAGCGCACCACATGCTCCTCACGTGTGCGCTACCCAGCAGAAGCGCAATGCGCTCATAAACTAGCGCTCTGCGCTCTTTGACTGGCGCCAAGCGCGCCACGTGCTTCTTACGTGTGCGCTGATAGAACATAAACTGTTCTTTAATAAAGCTCCGGAGCTATGATGAATGCTCAGCATTCAATAAAAGACAAAAATATTGTCAGAACTCAAATCAATGCTCAGCAATGTCAAATGTTTAAACATTTTAACTGAGTGGGTCGAGCCCAAATTGGTTGTAAACCCCTCATTCAGATTAATTGAGTCCATATGCTCATAAATCTTTTAACAGATCTTAGCCCCAAATTGGACTACAGATCTCTCAACCAAAATTGGTTCAAGTGTACATCTCTTTACTCCTCTGATATTTGTCGTTGTAATCCTTTAACGTCTTCAGAGAGGTGACGGGTCCCGACAACCATACATTTCATAGACTATGACGTCTTTAAACTGGACTGTGGGGTCCTTAAACCCATGAACTATGATGTCCTTAACCTTGGACCGTAATGTCCTTAAACTAATGGACCGCAATGTCCTTAAACTAAAAAATAGAGCCCCAAATGCTCTTTTGTTGGATCTAAATGATCCCGTTAAGTTGATCTTAGTCTAAAATTAGACTAACGTATCCTTAACAAACCGTTAAGTTGATCTTAGTCTAAAATTAGAATAACGTATCCTTAAAAAACGTTTAAATTGATCTTAGTCTCAAACGAGACTAACGTATCCTTAAACCCAACTCCAAACCCAAATCTAAGAAAATACGGATTTGGACTAATTCTCGCCCTACGGGCGACAACATAAATTAGTCTCCGTATACAATTCACAGGCAACCAAAAACAAAACAAACACCCACGACACGAAGTGGCCATCTGGAAAAGGAGAAAGTGGTTACCGCGATGCGGTAGCGTAATTAACTGCAGGAGCTTGCGCCTGCAGGGAAGAGCATCTCCACAATCAAAAACCCCTCAAATGAGGGGAATCTGACGAAGTCTGCTACATCGGCCTCACCGTTTAAACCTTCGATATACTGTGCCATAAATCAACTTGGCATCTTCGGAGAGGTGGGCGGATAGCACCAATTAGCATCTGCCCTCGAAATTCAGGAAAGACGGACCTACGTGGTCTCGTCTCTGTTTTCGGCGGAGAACAGTCTGGCCTTTTCCAAAACAATTGTTAATCTAACCTCAAATCGCGGTCGAGACTATCAGTAAATTGGTAGCGCGCCCGATAAGGATGTTTGCATTTATTTTGCTAAAGTTTATAAATTTTATAAGATGTAAAAGAAGTTAAGGAATTTTATCATTCATTGATCTACCATAATCCTATGAACCCTAGCAAGCGCAGAATTATTCACGCATGTTTTGAGAAGAAGAAGAAAGGACAGAGAAGAAAATCATAATGCAGAATTTAAATGCAGAAAGTAAATGCGAAATAATTAAGCAAATGATCTATTTCTATTAATCAACTTTACAAGTACAAATACTTCGAATTTAGATTACAAGAAGAAGTTGCTCTCGATCTCTGCCTCGTAGGAAGTGGATGCTTAGTCGATATTCACATCACTCTATCACGTCGAATCGTGGACCTATCGTGGATCTCTTGTTCATGACGGTGATTTGCTTCGTGTTAAAGGTGATGTTTTTAACTTTAGCCTTCGGTCCTTTAGATAGCCCCTAAATCAGAAACTATAAATCCCATAGGTTAAGATATGCAATCACGATCCAAATCCCAAAATTTCTCATCCAACAGCTCAAGATGTGCCGTAGATTCGCTGCGGATAGTGCATTATGGCCACAGTTAGGCGGCGGTTTGGTAGAATTAGGGTTCCAAATTTCAGGTGCTTTCTCATATTGATACATGGAGATTTTTTCAATGTCTGGATTCTTCAAATATTTCCTGAGTCTCTGCCATTATTGATTTTTATGATTTTATCGACAGATCTTGCTCCTGACATCTCGAATATCTCAATCTCTCCGGGCCTGAGCTAAATATGCACAATATCTCCATAAATAATATTATTAATATTTGTTATATTAGAGATATTATCTTAATCATTTTATATGGTTTTAAATTTTTAAGAAATTTGATTAAGATTATTTGATATGATATGCATAATGAAAATATTATATAAATATTATATGCATATATTTTCCTTCATAATATTAATTATAATATATAAATATATGATTAAGAGTAAATTTGCAGATAAACCCATATATGTTCTATATTTATAATAAACTCTTTTAAATATTTAAGAAAAGTAAGGAAAATATTATATCAAATGTGCAATATTTTCGATTGGACAAATACCCCAAAACTTAACTTTGATCGTCCCGAACAAACTAGTTATTCAAGAGAGAGAGAGAAACGAAAAATAAAAGCCTAGCACACTTTCGTAGGCAAACACGATTGCACTGAGCACGTGCAATAAGCCGTTAAACCTCTAGGTGTCCCTAATAGGAGGAGTGTTGTCTCCTCAGGGTTTTCAGCGGATTACACCAAAATAATCCCATAATAAAAGAAAGAAAATGAAAGTTACGTACAAAAATAAGAACTATAAAAGAAAGAACTTGAAAATAAGGGTTTCCAACTACACTAGCTTTTCGGTTGCTATGAGCCCTATCTTAATGGTCGTGAAAAGATGTTAGCAATCATATCATCCCTCAACAAAATATCGCCTTTAGTCTTCCTCCTTACCTTTCTTTCAAAAATCGATCATATACCCCTACGTGTGTGTAAAAGATATTCCTACACTTAGAGAATTCAATCCAAGCTATCATACTCTTGTTCATCTTCCTTAATACTTTTTAGTCGGTGAATATTTTAGATGGAATTGCTCACACATTCTTCATGCGACCGTTAATACTTTTTGAGGTACTAACAGACCGATTACTAAATGTGCTCACTCATTTATGCATAATTAGCAATTTCCTCGTCTTGCAACACCTAAGGCTTAGCAGTGGCTCCCAAACCAGTTGATCTAAGGCAGTGATAAAACACCCTCGCTATATTTTTCTTTATACTGCCTTAAGCAATTACAAAACCAGTATTCATTTTCTTCACCATTTTTTATTTATATTTTTATTTTTCTTCATACCAAGGGTTTTAGATAAGAGCATTTTAAGGTATCCTCTACTATCCCAAGTTTCAAGATGTGTGCAAGTGCGTATAGTAGAGTATCAACATTCAAATATTTGGACTCAAGAATAGGGACTATTTTTCAGATTCGGATCTATTCTCAGATTAGTGATTCCCTTCATCTTACTAACTCTTGGGACAACAGCTCATAACTACTTACTACTAGTTTCATTTAAGAAAACATCTAACTTTCTTATTTTTCTCAAACTATTCCTATTTTTCATATGTAATTTTTCACTTTCTAATCATTCATTACCAATAAAAAAATTTGTGCATATATTTATGATAATGCAAAATAATGCGTGAATAAGCACAAACCTCCCCCAAACCTATTTGCAGCAGTGCCCTCACTGATATCATCTGTTAAGCTTAAAAAAACTGTAGACTTGGAAGGAAAAGTTAGTAACGGAGACATGAATAAATAATAGTGAAATCTTCCTCCAAACTTATTTTTAGCTCACAATTTTGTAAAAATTTATTTTCTTTCAAAAGCCAAAATATATTTTTCTCCCCCCCCCCCAAACTTAAGTGAAACCGTATTAAACGTTTAAAATTATAAAGAGGGAGGTAAAATTATTGGTCAATATTGTCACGCCCCGCTTCCCAGAGTACGCGCGTTTGGGCACGTGACATAGCCAACCATGCTACCTGTGGGTAGGAAGTATCCATCCACAGTCACATTACGGTTGTAAGGTTATCAAGAACAGTACAAATAAACTAAACTAATACATGTCCAAATCCAATATAACAAGAATCAATAAACAATAAGTGCGGAAGCTAATGATCCAATACAATGAATAAACAGTACGTCCCATAATGCGGGCTCACATCTGGAAATGAAAAGCAATAAATAAACTAAACCCTAAGGACTCACTGGTCAGCCTGCTGGCTGAAGTACTCCTGCTCGGTCGTCGACAAAGGTATGGAATCTGGGCCATGCAAAACCCAGACGTCGGCGCGTCAAAGCATCAAGTATATAGCATAAACATGGTAATAAGCAATGCAAGTATGAACATGAATAAAGCAATAATAAGAGGTAACAAGCAGGGTAAAGTGCAAAGGTGACTAAACTTGTCCTATCAGGTTTTCTACTCTATAGTCTTTGAAACCAATTGATGAATCGTCGATGTAACTCAATAGTATCCCGTGCATGCCCGGGACCACGGTCATGATCCTCGGGGCTGAATCCGAGACGTGCCGCTAAGCAGTAAAAGGTAGTAGGATAGATGAGTGATGTCAGCATCAACACTCCGGAGCTGGCCAAGCCCGTAAGACTGATCAGAACAAGTATCGAACTGTTGAGTTACAAGTCGGTTTCACCTTTGATTTCCCCAAACCCCCAAGCTATGTATGTCAGGTCAGGTATTCAGTTGTCAAGGACTAATGCCAACGCAAGATCCAGTAAGAGTAGGTCTGTCTGGATAGACAGCGGGAATGGTCAGGTTTGTCGGCATTAGGCATGAAATCAGGTAACAGGTCAGGTTACTTTCAACAGGTCGAGACGATATGCACAGGGTGTCATGTCCGGTGCATCAGTACATGTGTCATGTGTATCAAGATCGGTCAATATGTAATGCAATCAGGTGTGTGCTCGCAACAGGTATGCAATCAATAATGAACAGTAGCAGGAAACAGTAAATAACAATATTAATCTAGGTAAACACAGTGATGTTTCGTATTCTCTTATTAATCCGGTTCACGCACCTTTGAGGTGCAATAGCCACAAGACGAAACAATATCGATAATATACGTAATGGAGTTACATGAATTAGAACTAAGCATAATAATTGTCTCATGAGTGATTTTAACCAATGAAGTGGGGATGATCTACTTGGTTGGATTAGTTAAATATGAATTAATAGCAGACCGGTTAATACGAGCAATGATTTCATTGATTTAAAGTTACGGATAATTGTGACTAGCAATTCTAAGTTATAAAAGGTATCGATGTTATAATAGTTGTGTGGTTATAATATGATGATTAAGTTGTAGCATGTTAAAGCAAGTATTCGGATACTTGCCTCGGCGGTTCCGCAAACCGAAACACGGATGCGATGTCGGCAGAAACTGCGATATGGAAGCACGGGCCACGGATCGAGTCCCAACAGAGATCAACGGGATCACACGGACCAGGGGACTTCGCTACAGCGTCGGGTTCGTCAAACGGCACGGTCGGATTCCGGCAAAAGTTATCGGCAACAAGTTAGCAATAAGATAAACATACAAGATCAACGGGATTTTGCACCAAAGGAAGTAAAGTGATGCTTACAGAGGAGAAACAGGGGTAACTATGACGGGCCCGACGGCGATGGACGCGCCGGCGGTGAACAGGAGGTGCGGCGAGGGTGCTGGAACGGCTGAAAGGGCTCGGGGTCGCTGGAAAGGGGTGCTGCGGTGAGTGGAGAAGAGTGTGGTCGGCTCTGGTGGTCGAGGGAGAGAAGGAGGTGGTCGGGGGTGGTGTCGACGAGGTCGCCGGCGCGTTTCTCCGGCGAACAGCGGGGTAGGCGATGGGTTAGGGCTCGTGTTGGGTGTTCCGGCGAGGGGAGGAAGGAAACGACGACGAGGTCGGGTCGAGTAGGGTGAGAGGGTGTCGCGGGAGGCGTCGGCGGCGAGGGGCGGCGTCGACGTCGGCTATGCAGGGTTGGAGGCGAGGTCGGGAATGGGTGCAGGCGCGGGATCGTCGGGAGAACAGGAGGAAGAGGGTAGGTGGGTGCGGTGGAGGTCGTGGTGGTGAGGGCGGCGACGGCGAGGTCGCGAGGAAGTCGGCGGTGAGATCGCGAGGCTAGGGTCAGGGTTTCGTGTGGGTGCGCTGGGGATGTTCTCGCGATGGTGAGGATGAATAGGGGCTGCATGGTTTATATAATAAAGAGAGAGAGGGAGATTGGAGAGAGAACGTGAGAGATTGAGGGAAGAGAGAGAGAGAGAGATGGGAAAAGGAGGTGGGGCCCACGAGCTCAATTGTGAGCTCATGATTGGCTGCAGGAGGTAAGGGAAAAATATTTGAGTGAGGATTTGAGGGGATAAACTGTTAAGGAAATATTTCGTATAAAATTATAGTTTTAAATATTAAATTGAAACGGGCCCTTTTTGGCGCGAAATGAAACATTTCCAAATCGCGCCCGGGTTGCGCCCAAATGTTCCAAATTCAAATTATAGGATTTTAAGCGGGTTCCAAATTTTGAAAATAGGTGTTTAGTGATTAAAATGCATGCCCCCAAGTCGGACACTTGCACGCGCGCGTAGTCGCCCAAACTGGCCCGCTTAGCCAAACGGAACGGAATCTCGACACGCGGACGGTACCACGCGGCTAGTGGCGACGAGTAGGCCAACATGGACACTTTTAATTTCATTTTAGAGGTTAAAATTTGTTATGTGCCAAAATGACTTAACCGGTTAAAATTTAGCAATAAACCCCAGAAAATCAGGAAAAATTGGAATGAGCAATATATAACCCTCAACTAGTAAATAGTATTATTGGGCTCGGGTGTTACATCATACCCAACTACAAAAAGAATTTCGTCCTCGAAATTCCAAGAATACAAGATAACTAACTACTGGAAAAGATGAGGGAATTTCTGTCGGATCTCGTCTTCTTGCTCCCAAGTGGATTCTCCATGCGATCGGTTACCCCAAGAAACTAGCACAAGAGGGATAACCTCGCTCTTAAGAACATTTTCTCTTCGATCCTTGATTTCAACTGGTCGCTCCGCAAAAGTTAGGTCCTCCCGTACAGTCAACTCCGAATGATCCAAGACATGAGTCCCATCACGAACATACCTCCGTAGTTGAGACACATGAAACACATCGTGCACTCCTGCCAAAGACTGTGGTAACGCCAAACGGTACGCTACCTCTCCAACACGCTCCAATATCTCGAAGGGTCCAACGAATCGAGGACTAAGCTTTCCCCGACTGCCAAAGCGAATCACCCCTCTAGTCGGTGATATCTTCAGGAATACCAAATCACCCACGGCGAACTCTAGAGGTCTTCTTGACGTGTCGGCCCAACTCTTCTGTCTGTCTTGAGCTGCCTTCATATGCTTCCTGATTGTATTCACCTTTTCGACTGTCTGTACCACCAAATCTGGTCCTAGTAACCTTCGTTCACCAACATCATCCCAACAAACCGGCGAACGGCACTTACGACCATACAACGCTTCAAACGGAGCCATCTGAATTGTCACTTGGAAGCTATTGTTGTACGAAAACTCCACCAGGTGTAGATGATCCTCCCAAGAACCTTTGAAGTCCAACATACAGGCCCTCAACATATCTTCAAGGGTATGGATCGTTCTCTTTGATTGTCCATCAGTCTGGGGATGATAAGCTGTGCTAAACTTCAATCGAGTCCCCAAACTTTCTTGTAAGCTCCTCCGAAAGTGTGACAAGAACCGAGTGTCCCGATCGGACACGATGCTTACCGGTACTCCATGCAATCTGACAATCTTCTGCATGTACCGCTCTGCCAAAGTCTCTGTCGATTGACCAACCCGAAAGGAATAAAGTGAGCCGCCTTGGTCAACCGATCGACAATCACCCATACAGCATTGTTACCCTTTGGACTCCGCGGTAAAGCCGTCACGAAATCCATGGTTATATGTTCCCACTTCCATTGAGGAATCGGAAGTGGTTGCAACAAACCAGCAACCCTTTGGTGTTCAGCCTTGACTTGCTGACATACCAAGCACCTAGCCACGAAGCGAGCAATTTCCCTTTTCATACCTTCCCACCAGAAGTGCTGTCGAATATCTCGGTACATCTTTGTCCCTCCTGGATGTACAGAGTAAGCTGAACTGTGTGCCTCCTTCATAAGCTCTTCACGCACATCTCCTTTTGGCACACACACACGACTACCATATCTCAACGAACCATCTTCATGGATCAGTAAATCGGTTCGCAGTCCGGCTTCAACCTGCTCTCGAAACTTTTGCAGTCTGGGATCCTGCGATTGTGTCGCTTTAATCTTCTCAACTAAGGACGATTGTACTTGCAACTGCATAACTGTCCTGTAGCATGTGGTAGCACAACCTCCAAGTCAAATCTCCGAAAACTCCTCAATGATCTCTCTCTGTGCAGTCAATAATTGAATTGCTGGTAACCGACTTAGCGCATCTGGCACGACGTTAACTTTTCCCGGATGGTACTTAAGATCAAGGTTGTAGTCGGCCATCAGCTCCAACCATCTGCGTTGCCTCATGTTCAACTCCTTCTGAGTGAACACATATTTCAAACTCTTGTGATCCGTAAAGACTTCAACTCTCTCGCCCAGAAGGTAGTGTCTCTAAATCTTCAGGGCAAAGATCACGGCTGCAAGCTCCAAGTCGTGAGTCGGATAGTTCTTCTCATGAGTCTTCAGCTGTCTCGATGCGTAAGCGACGACTTTCCCGTTCTGCATTAAAACACATCCCAATCCTTTTCCAGATGCGTCGCTGTGAATCACCAGTCCTCCTGAATTATCCGGTACGGTCAGGATCGGGGCGGTTATCAACTTCTGCTTCAACGTCTCGAAGGCCAATGCACATCCATCCGTCCAAACAAACGGTACCTCCTTATGCGTAAGCTTGGTTAACGGCTCAGCTAGACGAGCGAAGTTCTCCACAAATCTTCTGTAGTAACCGGCGAGTCCAAGAAAACTTCTTATCTCTGCAACATTCTTTGGAACAGGCCAATCTCGAACTGCTGCAATCTTCACGGGATCAACGGCGATTCCATCGCCCGACACGACATGCCCCAGAAACTTCACTTCTTCCAACCAGAATTCGCACTTACTCATCTTCGCGAATAACTTCTCTTGTCTCAGCGTCTGCAATGCGATCCTTAAATGCTCAGCATGCTCCTCCGGACTCTTCGAGTACACCAGAATATCGTCAATGAATACCACAATAAACTGGTCCAAGAACGGTGAAAAGATCCTGTTCATCAAGTCCATAAATATTGCCGGCGCCTTAGTCACTCCGAAGGGCATCACTAAATACTCGAAATGCCCATACCGAGTCCGAAACGCCGTCTTGCAAATGTCTTCTGCCTTCACTCGGACCTGATGATATCCTGATCGCAAGTCCAGTTTCGAGAATACCTCGCGCTACTAAGCTGCTCAAAGAGTTCTCCAATGCGAGGGATCGGGTACTTGTTCTTAATAGTCACCCGGTTTAATTCTCGATAATCAATGCACATCCTTCTCGTGCCATCCTTCTTCTTTACTAAAAGAACTGGAGCTCCCCAAGACAAGTTGCTGCTTCGAATCCATCCTTTCTCGAGTAATTCGCCAACTTGTTTCTTAACTTCTTCTAATTCCACCGGTGCCATCGGATAATAAGATTTTAACACTGGCGCTGCACCAGGAATGAGGTCAATCGCAAACTCCACATCTCGCTTCGGCGGTAAGCCCGAAATATCCTCGAACACATCCATAAAGTCGCGAACAACTGCCGGCTCTTCATTACTTTCCACTACCATAGCCGCAAGAACACTGTTCGTCGGCCTAGCCCTAAACTCGACTGGCCCGACAGAATTGCTTTCTCCAATGAAGGTAAACTTAGGATGTCCGGGAATCTGGAATTTACCTTCCTTGCCCTACAGTCCATGTGGGCGTGGAAAGTGCCAAGAAAATCCATCCCCAAAACAATCTCATAACTGCCCGTATCTATCACCAAGAAATCTGCAAAAAGCTCTCGTCCGCAAACAACGACTGTACAATCTCTACATTCCTTACTAGCTATGATTTTCCCAATCCCTAGTGTGTATGTCCCAAAAACTAGACAGGGTCGTGCAGGTAATCGAGTGTGCAGTTATAAATTTGGACGACATAAAACAGTGGGATGCTCCGGAATCAAATAATGCCAATGCGGGAAAACCATGAACGAGTAAAGTACCTGAAACCACTTCTCCCGATGCCTTAGCTTCCTCGGCTGTCAATGTGAACGCTCGAGCCTGATTTGGTCCTTGATTCGACTGTCTCTGCCCTTGGAACGGTCTCTGTGGAGGCTTCGACGGACAAGCATTAACGGTGTGATCTGCCGCTCCACATCTCAAACAGAGTCCCAGCCTCAAACGACACTCTCTTCGCACATGTCCGGGTTTATGGCAGTGGTTACAGATCACGCTCCCCTTTCGATCACCCACAATCATTTTCTTCATCGGTGCTACGCTGCGCCTGTTCACTGGAATACTTCTACGTACGGACGTGGGGTCCAGTGCAAATGCTGGTTCCAGCTCGAGTTGTTCCTTTAGTTTCTCCAGCAATCCCCTTATCACTCTTTGTCTGGCGGCTAAGACCGCATGCCCTGGGTCCATCTCCAAATTCTGACCGGCCATATTCCTGGAAATCAAAGTACCCACATTAGCATGATGATAGTTTTTGAGTATAGATCAAGGCTAGAACTCCAAGATACTTAAATAGAGTACTGCATTGTAGCTATGCCGCGGTATCATAGCCGCAATTACTTAACTCCACCCAAGTCGCCTAAGTCCTAGAGATAACAAGAAATTAGGTTTTTGAGTTGACAAATGCAAAGTAAGTTTGCACGTCGACATGATCCGGAAGAATGATTCAAGGATAGTAAAACGGTCAAAGTGGCAGGACATGTTTCCTAATCACGGGTATTTTGATTCGTGTATCGGGTGCAATACCCAACTACAAGAATCAACCCAATTAACCTATGGCTCTGATACCATAAAACCATGTCACGCCCCGCTTCCCAGAGTACGCGCGTTTGGGCACGTGACATAGCCAACCATGCTACCTGTGGGTAGGAAGTATCCATCCACAGTCACATTACGGTTGTAAGGTTATCAAGAACAGTACAAATAAACTAAACTAATACATGTCCAAATCCAATATAACAAGAATCAATAAACAATAAGTGCGGAAGCTAATGATCCAATACAATGAATAAACAGTACGTCCCATAATGCGGGCTCACATCTGGAAATGAAAAGCAATAAATAAACTAAACCCTAAGGACTCACTGGTCAGCCTGCTGGCTGAAGTACTCCTGCTCGGTCGTCGACAAAGGTATGGAATCTGGGCCATGCAAAACCCAGACGTCGGCGCGTCAAAGCATCAAGTATATAGCATAAACATGGTAATAAGCAATGCAAGTATGAACATGAATAAAGCAATAATAAGAGGTAACAAGCAGGGTAAAGTGCAAAGGTGACTAAACTTGTCCTATCAGGTTTTCTACTCTATAGTCTTTGAAACCAATTGATGAATCGTCGATGTAACTCAATAGTATCCCGTGCATGCCCGGGACCACGGTCATGATCCTCGGGGCTGAATCCGAGACGTGCCGCTAAGCAGTAAAAGGTAGTAGGATAGATGAGTGATGTCAGCATCAACACTCCGGAGCTGGCCAAGCCCGTAAAACTGATCAGAACAAGTATCGAACTGTTGAGTTACAAGTCGGTTTCACCTTTGATTTCCCCAAACCCCCAAGCTATGTATGTCAGGTCAGGTATTCAGTTGTCAAGGACTAATGCCAACGCAAGATCCAGTAAGAGTAGGTCTGTCTGGATAGACAGCGGGAATGGTCAGGTTTGTCGGCATTAGGCATGAAATCAGGTAACAGGTCAGGTTACTTTCAACAGGTCGAGACGATATGCACAGGGTGTCATGTCCGGTGCATCAGTACATGTGTCATGTGTATCAAGATCGGTCAATATGTAATGCAATCAGGTGTGTGCTCGCAACAGGTATGCAATCAATAATGAACAGTAGCAGGAAACAGTAAATAACAATATTAATCTAGGTAAACACAGTGATGTTTCGTATTCTCTTATTAATCCGGTTCACGCACCTTTGAGGTGCAATAGCCATAAGACGAAACAATATCGATAATATACGTAATGGAGTTACATGAATTTGAACTAAGCATAATAATTGTCTCATGAGTGATTTTAACCAATGAAGTGGGGATGATCTACTTGGTTGGATTAGTTAAATATGAATTAATAGCAGACCGGTTAATACGAGCAATGATTTCATTGATTTAAAGTTACGGATAATTGTGACTAGCAATTCTAAGTTATAAAAGGTATCGATGTTATAATAGTTGTGTGGTTATAATATGATGATTAAGTTGTAGCATGTTAAAGCAAGTATTCGGATACTTGCCTCGGCGGTTCCGCAAACCGAAACACGGATGCGATGTCGGCAGAAACTGCGATATGGAAGCACGGGCCACGGATCGAGTCCCAACAGAGATCAACGGGATCACACGGACCAGGGGACTTCGCTACAGCGTCGGGTTCGTCAAACGGCACGGTCGGATTCCGGCAAAAGTTATCGGCAACAAGTTAGCAATAAGATAAACATACAAGATCAACGGGATTTTGCACCAAAGGAAGTAAAGTGATGCTTACAGAGGAGAAACAGGGGTAACTATGACGGGCCCGACGGCGATGGACGTGCCGGCGGTGAACAGGAGGTGCGGCGAGGGTGCTGGAACGGCTGAAAGGGCTCGGGGTCGCTGGAAAGGGGTGCTGCGGTGAGTGGGGAAGAGTGTGGTTGGCTCTGGTGGTCGAGGGAGAGAAGGAGGTGGTCGGGGGTGGTGTCGACGAGGTCGCCGGCGCGTTTCTCCGGCGAACAGCGGGGTAGGCGATGGGTTAGGGCTCGTGTTGGGTGTTCCGGCGAGGGGAGGAGGGAAACGACGACGAGGTCGGGTCGAGTAGGGTGAGAGGGTGTCGCGGGAGGCGTCGGCGGCGAGGGGCGGCGTCGACGTCGGCTATGCAGGGTTGGAGGCGAGGTCGGGAATGGGTGCAGGCGCGGGATCGTCGGGAGAACAGGAGGAAGAGGGTAGGTGGGTGCGGTGGAGGTCGTGGTGGTGAGGGCGGCGACGGCGAGGTCGCGAGGAAGTCGGCGGTGAGATCGCGAGGCTAGGGTTAGGGTTTCGTATGGGTGCGCTGGGGATGTTCTCGCGATGGTGAGGATGAACAGGGGCTGCATGGTTTATATAATGAAGAGAGAGAGGGAGATTGGAGAGAGAACGTGAGAGATTGAGGGAAGAGAGAGAGAGAGAGATGGGAAAAGGAGGTGGGGCCCACGAGCTCAATTGTGAGCTCGTGATTGGCTGCAGGAGGTAAGGGAAAAATATTTGAGTGAGGATTTGAGGGGATAAACTGTTAAGGAAATATTTCGTATAAAATTATAGTTTTAAATATTAAATTGAAACGGGCCCTTTTTGGCGCGAAATGAAACATTTCCAAATCGCGCCCGGGTTGCGCCCAAATGTTCCCAATTCAAATTATAGGATTTTAAGCGGGTTCCAAATTTTGAAAATAGGTGTTTAGTGATTAAAATACATGCCCCCAAGTCGGACACTTGCACGCGCGCGTAGTCGCCCAAACTGGCCCGCTTAGCCAAACGGAACGGAATCTCGACACGCGGACGCTACCACGCGGCTAGTGGTGAAGAGTAGGCCAACATGGACACTTTTAATTTCATTTTAGAGGTTAAAATTTGTTATGTGCCAAAATGACTTAACCGGTTAAAATTTAGCAATAAACCCCAGAAAATCAGGAAAAATTGGAATGAGCAATATATAACCCTCAACTAGTAAATAGTATTATTGGGCTCGGGTGTTACAAATATAAAGCATTACAAAGACCAGAAGTCAACACCAACCATTCAAATATTTTATCGATGTAACGCACTGGTTGGTAGAAGATCATGTCACCTATAGACTTGAAGAAATGGGGAGGAGATAAGAAGTGTAATAGAACGGGTTTACGTCTCGGTTTGTAGAGACGAAACAATGATGATGGATTACTCACATTCTCGTTCCTGATAAGAAAAAGATGTGGCGGTTCAATTTCTTTGGGTTGGAGTTGGTTCATCATAACTCCCATGTCTTCTAAAAATGTGAGTTCTTCAGCGAAAATGTCTTTAAAGTTTTCATCGATATTCCGAATGATAATCTCATCGGAAAGAAAGGTATGATCCTCAGACTCCATAAAAGGTTCATATTTAGCGTTAGATGTTGACCCGGACAGCTCGACTAACTTATTCGACAAGTCAAAGGATTCAGACTTGGGTGTGGACTTGTCGATAGAAGGGTTTTCATGTGTATGATAAATAGCAGGATCAAATAACAATGCACTAGTGGAGTCGAGATAAGTATCGTAAAACTTTTCAAGTTCGTTGCTGTCGGAATCTATTGTTTCGACAGAACATACTTGAGCATAGGGTTCGGAGGGTTCACTTCCCAACTTGTAAATGTTAAGCTCAATTGACATTTTCTCGAAGGATAGGGTCATAGAACCATTTCGACAATTGATTATTGCGTTAGAAGTCACTAGGAAAGGCCGACCTAGAATCACCGGGATTTAGTTTGGGGGTTTGCTACAGGCTGTGTATCAATAACTATGAAGTCCACAGGGAATATAAATTCCCCGACTTTGATTAACACGTCCTCTAGCTCACTCCTAGGTTGGGTGATAGATCGAACGGCCATCCGAAGAATACAGTGCGCCGGTTTTAACTCTCCGATACCTAATTGCTCATAGACAGAATACGGAAGCAAGTTAACACTAGCACCTAAATCGAGTAGAGCACGATTGATATTTTAACCCCCAATAGAAATAGATATTGTAGAACTCCCGGGGTCCTTTCGTTTCTTGGGTATTTGTTAGGTAAAAGCAGTGCTCACATTACTCGCTAGGAAAACTTTTTTAGGTACTTGAATTTTCCTTTTCCTGGTGCACAAGTCCTTTAAAATTTTTGTATAGAACGGAACTTGTTGGATAGTATCTAGGAGAGGAATATTTATATTAACTTGCTTAAAAATTTTCACAATCTTCTCCATTTGGGGACTTGGTCCGTTGCCCCTTAACCTATGTGGATAAGAAGCTTTATCAATAAGGGTTGGGTCCAACATTTGTAGAGAAGTTTGTGGAGGTGGAATAGGTCCCAGAATTGGAGTTGGGATCGTTTGAGATTGACTCGAGGAAGCGGGTTGCGGGTTCGAGCCTAGTGGAAAACGGAGAATAGGCTCGGAAGAAGTTGTTAGATTAGATGAAGAAGGATCAGAAGTAGAAGCTGGGGTATCATTAATATCATGAAAATCAATATGTTTACCCACTTGGTTATTCAGCACTCTTCCCGATCTCAACGTGGATACGACACACACATTATGACTTTGTGAGTGGCCATGATTCGGTAGAGGTTGAGATGAAAGTTTCCCTTTCTCTTTCTCACTCATCGCGGCATTTAACTGTGCACGTTTTGCTTCTATCGATTTTATGCTTTCACCGTGGGAAGCGGTGTGCTGCAATAACGTTTGTATAGAAGATGTTAAATTAGCCATTGTTTGTGTAGGTTGGTTAATGAACATTTCTAAGTTACGTTCGAGTGTAGAGGTTTTATCGGTACCGACCGTTTAGAAAGAATTATTATAAGGTGCACAATTGATGGCTGGATTTTGAAAAGTTTGTAGTTGAAAGGGGTGCTGACTCGATTGTGGTGGTTGCTATTGCTGTGGAGGAGGTCTTTGATAGTTATTTTGTCTTGGGAACGTATTTTGAGTTTGAGTTTGGTTTTGGTTCCAAGCAAAATTAGGATGACTCCTCCATCCCTGATTGTATGTGGAAGAATAAGTATCATTTCTAGGTCGTTGCTGAAAAGTAGCATTAATTTGTTCTTGACCTTGAAACGGTGGGCTCAAAGGACATTCTTCGGTCAAATGTGATGGGTCGAAACAGCAACCACACACGGTTTTGGGAAGGGTAACTTGGTTTAAGAAGGCGGATGAGAATTTGTTTTCGATAGCATATAGTTTCTTTTCCATCGCTGCCATTTCGGATTTCACTGTGATGGAAATGTCGAGCTGATGGATACCTCCATTAGACGATGTTGGTCTAACGCTTTCCCACTGCAAAGTTTGTTCAGCGAGATCTTCTGGAAATTGCCAAGCTTCACTATTGACTTTAGACATGAAATGGCATTGACAAATGGTTTCAAGCATCTGTTTTGTTGCAGGATTAACACCCTCATATATAATTCGGTAAAGATCCTATCTATTGATTCCGTGATGAGGGCATTGGACAAGAAGATCTTTAAACCGTTCAAAGCATTTTCAAAATGGTTCGTTGGGAAGTTGGGTAAACTGGTTAATCTCGCTTTGAACACGGACAGTTTTATGATTTGGATAAAATTTCTTAAGGAATGCTATAACGAATTCATCCCATTTGGCAATAGAGTGTGCGGCAGTGTTACAAAGCCATTTTTATGCTAGATCGCACAAGGTAAAAGGGAGAAGACGTAATCTCATAGCATCCACAGAAAGTTGTGTAGTGCCCATCATTGCACATGCATTTTCGAATTTGGTTATAAAAACATATGCGTCTTTAGATTCAAGCCCGTAAAATTTGGGCAACAGGTTGATAAAGTGGGGTTTAATTTCATAATTATCCCATTGGCTGGTAGAATAGATAGACAGGTAGGAAGGGGGCCGCGTATCGGGTAGCATCTTTCTTGAAGAGAATGCGCGGTGGATTCTGCGCACCTACAGGAGGTGGCAGGGGTGTGTTGGTAAAATCTGATGGAGAACCATCCATCTCGGTCGATGTGGTTGGTGGAGGGGAAAAAGAAAATAAAGAAGTACCGATTTCGGAGTCAATAGCAGAAACGCGGACAATACGGGTACTAGAATCCCGTGTCCAGCCGATCATGCACTAAACCGGTTTAGCGCACGTGGCAGCGTGTGTGAGAACTAAAAAGGTTTGTTTTGAAAAGTGCCAGACGTGAGACAAATTGTCACGCCCCGCTTCCTGGTATACAGCGAAGGAGATGCGACGAGGCCGCTATGTATTTACTCAGAAGCAAATACGCTAAGCGTAACTAAGCAATATAAAAGAAAATATACACAAGAGACAAGGTATAATAAAAACAGCAACTTTATTTATTTATATTCTTTTGTACAATGCATGAAAAGGAAATACAGCTGAAATAAAAGCGATGCCTAAACAATGGCATGACAGGAAATTAAAGTTACTGAATAGAAAATGTACAATGTCTAGAGCTCAGGGTCTTCGCTGTACTGATCCAATTCTTCTGCAGTTGGCTCGATGTCTGACGGATCCAAATCACCTAAAGACATTCAAAGAAGAAAGAAATAGAATGTCATCAGCGAACAGGTCGCTCGGTAAGTCCCAAAGATAAGAGAAAAGTAGAATAGACAGAATAAGAAGGTATTTTTTAAAGTTGTATTATATTGTTATAATGTTGTATTTAGTGTTAACGCTGTTATTTATAACTTGGTACAGAAGGATGCCAGTGTATATGAGAGGAGCCTCACTTGCCCCGGAGACTAAGGTATCAGAAACTCAAGGAACCGTTGGACCACGGTACAACAGCGACAGAATATAGATTAGGTGTCTTAATCTTACCGTCTCGTGCCATTTTTAACACCTTCCGTACCAATATGCCCTTTAAACCCTGTAGTGTTTTATTTGTATTGTTTGTCTTGTAAATTGTATTGATGGTATAATTGATTGACTGACCGAAACCATGATATCAGTAAACGGATGTAACTGTAGAATTATGTAAATGGAATAACTATAGAACCTATAAATGGAATGTATATCTATGGTTCGGTTCAGTCAAGTTGTATAGAGTGATAATTGGATTTATGGATTCATGTTGAATTGTAATATTGAAGATTGTAGATTGTACTTGAATCATATTCAAATCAGATTATACTGAGACTCAAACTGAGTCAGACAATTAGCAAAGTAAATTGAAGTCCTGATTGTTTTTATTAATTTATCTACCTTAGATAGGCAAGCACCCACTTCTCCGGCTCCCTGAGGTTCAAGAGATTGGTTCTGCTTAAACCTATATTTACTAGGGTCCTTAGAGTAATTTATAGAACTTGAGAGGGTTTTATGTAAAAATAATTATACTTTTTCAAAATATACCCCAAGCATTTATTATTCGTCTTTAGAGTTGTAATGAATGTGGATTTTATATTGTGATATTTCTAATGAAAATATCCTAATTTCAGAAATAAATGTATTTATTTGTAATATTGATTTGTGTGGAATTTATGGTATTTTAGTGTAAACTTGATTCTTGTGATTTTTAGAAAAATGTGGAATATTTATATCATAACAAAATAGGTATTTTAATGATAAATATACATATATTTATACAAAAATAATTTTACTATATTTTTTATATTCTAAAAATCTCATTTTCTTAAGATGTCGTATTTTAAATCTTTCGAGACCGAATACTCCTTGCGGAGGTCTGAATCTCGCACTACTAAGCCCGAGGATGTGCGATAATCCGCACCATCCCAAACGGGTTCCCCAAAATAGGTTGTAGCGGCGCTTTGCAAAGATTGTATAAATACTAAATCCTTTAGAAAACGGTTTTATTAAGTAAATGGTATTTATTTGTAAAGATGTCAATTTTCCGTATTCTATGTTCTAGGGTCTTCTAAGTCAACTAGACTATTCCTAACTGGTCCAAAACGACAAGTTGTGAGATACCTCAAATCGCCTCTACACCGCCAATTGTGGCCAGGTAAGTACAAGTGAAAAAAGGAGGGATCCGCTCACGAATCACTGTGAGACGGGCCTTTTAAAGTTACCTTTCTCACTTGCCTAGCCTAGACATCACAAAGTCAGGTTTAGATAAACGACTGATGTCCACAACTTATCCTATTTTCATGATAAGTGGTATTTATTTATAACGATGTATCAACACTAAATCTTTTAGAAATAACTTTATTAAGTAAAGGGTATTTAAATGAAAATGTTTGTTTTCCCGTATTCTAAGTTTTCGATGGTATCATGTTATGTGGCATATGAGTGTGTAAGGAGGTAGGTCGTTACCTCGTGATCTACTTAAAGGTATAGCAAGTTTAATGGAGTTAAATGTAGAATTGAAACAATATGGTATTTAAGTGAAAAATACGATAAATTGAAATAGCCATCATTTTATATAATGAAACTTGATCAATTTGTTTGATTAGTGTTTAATAGTCAACATGAGAAAGTTTAAGTATGATTGTATTAGTGAGAAGTGGAATTTTATAGGAAACCGAATCGGAAATCGGATTTGTTTCGATTCCGTCGGATTTTGTAAATCCGTATTTTGAGAATAGAAAAAAGAGGTAGAAAATTGGGACTTACGGGTTTTGGATCAAAGATAAGAGGAAGGTGGATCAGGAGGAGTCGCCGGTGCGTCGTTTCGTCTCCGGGAGTTCCTACGGTCGTTGCCGAAAATTCCACCGAAGAATTCGCCGGAGCTTCGCCTTTCGCTCAATTCGATTGCACACAAGAGTTCTTGAGAATTTTAGAGAGTTGGCTCAGAGTTTGGGATGAGAGGGTAGAGGGTAGGGATGGTATTTATAGAGTTAGGCTAGGGTTAGGGTAGGTGAAAGGTTAAAATGAAAAATGTGATAAAATGTATTAAAAATGTATTAAAAGTGGAGTAATTGGGGTTTTAAAAGAGTTCTGGAAATGCTCTGAGGCTAAAATTTTGCACGTTCATAGGGAATGTGAAAAGACACAACTTTCATGTTGGTGTCATCGCTGGAATCGGCCGACTCGGTCGTGACTCGGCCGTGACTCGGTCGGAGGACTGAGTCGGCCAAGTCGAGGCCGATTTGGCCGATTCCCGGCCGAGTCAGGCGGCCGGGATCCCCCCGACGGTTCATCTAACCCCTGGCAATGTTACATTTTTGGGTGTAGTGGGTTTTTGTGAGATATGCACGTGTAAACCCTTAGTATTCTAAAGGTTTTAAGAAAATCAATATTAAAAATAATGTGGGGTATGGGATTTGAACTCTGGTGGCTTAGTTCAGCAGTGCAAGGTATTACCAATGAGCTACAAGCTCTTTCTTGTAATTAAATTGCTAATTAATTACTTAAGTCTTGTGCTCAGGTAATAAATACCCCTTTATGGATTTTGAAAAAAAATTTGTAAAGAAAGTTGTATAAGAAAATTAGGGTTGTTACACAAATCACACAAAAAATGCACAATCAACCCTAGAACTAAAGTCACATAGATCAAGTCACTAGACCGCTCCTAAACTTCCAAAGGACAAGTCGCAGGATCAATTCTCTACCACCTCTTTATTACTCTTATGGCCAGATAAGTGCCAGATAAGTGGGAGGTATCCGCTATACGAATCACCGAAAATAGTGCGTCTAATTAAGTAATCGCTTGCCTTAGTCACACTTTTCTAGACACCACAAAAGAAATGCGGATAAGCGATACATTACTCACGACCCTCCTCTATCCTAATTGAGCGCGACATTCCTTAGAGTCTTGATCTAGATATTTTTTAATTAATGTAGGGTTATGCTGATTCTCGTTTTGTGATTTGTGGGGCCTAGCAAGGGTGATGAAATCCCCACCTAATCTGAATTTAGGTTATTGCCTCTTAAAGTCCGGTTAAAAATATGCAAAAACAAACCAATTATAAAACACGCAAACGATTTTTGAGCGGCGATATTTTGCAATGAATCCTGCAGAAAATCAAATTATTGGATTTCTAGAGGAGAGAGAAAGATATGAGGAATATACCATAAAATTTTTGGGGCACAATTCTCCAAGGCCGCTGCGGTTCCGTGGCCAAAACCACCTTCTTGCCGTGGTTCTGCCGCGTAATGGAGGGGTCTTCACCAAATTTTTCTACAGTGCCTCCTTTGCTCCTCTGGTCCTCTTTGACAGTCTATGAATCTCAAATTTCTCATTTCAGTGACTTCAGATTCGCTCGCACAAAGTCGCACTAATAGTTAAATATACAATTTGCTGTTTTTAATTTTTAATTTTTTGGATCGGATAAGAATTCAACCCGAATAGCAAGAAAAAAAATTATGCACGTATCCCCGGCGACGGCACCATTTGATTTATTTGAAAAAGTGTTTGTAGTTAACCGCAATCAATAACGGTGTCGTGAATAGCTAGCCGAGATGAGTACAAGTCGTCCTCACGAAAACGTGGAATCTTTTGTCTTGCTTTATACGAGTTGATTGAAATTAGGATGATTGGTTGTAGATCTATATTGAACACGAATGTAGAATCTATGAAGAAGAGGCTTGTAGGGTTCATAAAATTTAGTAGTAATGGATGATCAATTAAAGATGACTCATTTTATCTTTTAATAGATTTAAAACTAGATCGATAGTGATGAATGTGGATTAGGGTTCTTTTGGAAGAAACTAGGGTTTTCCCACTCTTAACCCTTATCCTTGCATTGGTCTCTATTCATGTCTAGCCTTTACCAAAATAATTGTTAATCTAATCTCAAATCGCGGTCGAGACTATCAATAAATTGGTAGCACACCCGATAAGGATGTTAACATTTATTTTGCTAAAGTTTATAAACTTTATAAGATGTGAAAGAAGTTAAGGGATTTTATCATCCATTGATCTACTCTAATCCTACGAACCCTAGCGAGCGCAGAATTACTCACGCATGTTTTGAGAAGAAGAAAAAATGATAGAGAATGAAATCATAATGCAGAATTTAAATACAGAAAGTAAATGCGAAATAATTAAACAAATGATCTACTTTTATTAATCAACTTTACAAGTACAAATCCTTCGAATTTAGATTACAAGAAGAAGTTGCTCTCGATCTCTGCCTCGTAAGAAGTAGATGCACAATCAATATTCACGTCACTCTATCACGTCGAATTGTGAACCTGTCGTGGATCTCTTGTTCTTGACAGTGATTTACTTCGTGTTAAAGGTGATGATTTTTAACTTTAGCTCTCGGTCCTTTATATAGCCCGTAAATCAAAAACCCTAAATCCCATAGGTTAAGATATGTAATCACGATCCAAATCCTAAAATTTCTCATCCAACGGCTCTAGATGTGCCGTGGATTCGCCGCAGATTGTATGTTATGGCCGGGATTGGGCGGCGGTTTAATAGAATTAGGGTTCCAAATTTCAGGTGCTTTCTCATGTTGACACGTGGAGATTTCTTCAATGTCTAGATTCTTCAAATATTTCCTGAGTCCCTGCCATTATTGATTTTATGATTTTATCGACAGATCTTGCTCCTGACATCTCGAATATCTCGATCTCCGGACCTGAGCTAAATCTGCACAATATCTCCACGAATAATATTAGTAATATTTGTTATATTAGAGATATTATCTTAATCATTTTATATAGTATTAAATCTTTAAGAAATTTGATTAAAATTATTTGATATGATATGCATAATAAAAATATTATATAAATATTATATGCATATATTTTCCTTCATAATGTTACTTATAATATATAAACATATGATAAAGAGTAAATTTGCAGATAAACCCACATATGTTTTATATTTATAATAAACTCCATTAAATATTTAAGAAAAGTAAGGAAAATGTTATATCAAATGTGCAATATTTTCAACTGAACATTGCAAATGGGCTAGGTTATTTTGCAAGTGAAGAATGGCTCAAGTATATCTCACTCGTTGAAGCATAGATTATTTCATATAAATAAATCCAACCATGCTTCAATAGTGAATGCAAACTAATAAACAATTATTTAGAGCCATGCTTCACCCATGCCTAAAAAATCTCCCTATTTTCCACCTCACAAATTTATTTTCTCAAAATAGCTAATCCATGTTTTATGCATCATCTACCTTGACACAATATAAAATACATACATACATACATACATACATACATACATATATATATATATATATATATATATATATATATATATCACATATATATATATATATTAAGAGAAGAAAAACTTAAGTGAGCTTTAATATTAGTTAATATATAAATATATCAAATATAAATATATATCAAATTATTAAATCAACACTTGATTAAATAATCCGGTTATATCATATATAACCGACTAATATAATTTATATGTATATCATATTATCAAATCAACACTTGATTCAATAATCCGGTTATATTACATATTACCTAACCGATATCAAATATCGCCAGATTAGAATACGGTATCACATACTCGTATTTAATCAGGCTCCCGCACATATCAGCATATATGCCCTACTTCGTTTCGCTTGAGCTATGAAACCTCTGTATGGGACTTTAAAACCTCATCAATACTCCAACAGTAGGTAATGATCACATCAGTTACCCATAAACCGTCAGCGGTACTAGCTGGACGAAATGGCTACCGAGGTATTGAGCGAATAAAAGATCAACAAGCAAACTTGTCCAAACTCCCGTGAAGCCTATAAGCAACACTTACCGTACAGTCAGGTCTCTTCACCTGATATGTCGCATATCGAGTATAGGGATGGAATCGTCGGACCCCGGTAACTTGATAAGTCATGCCGATGTGTAGCCATAATGGTTCGAGAAACTATTAATAACACTTACCAGTAAATCTCATCAGCCCTGGCCAGGGACATAATTTTATAGCCAATCGAGCATAGCGCAACATCAAATCCCTATACTGGGAGAGACGAAACCCTTCCTATCGCTCACTGCCTCCATATGACTCGAAACTGTACCCAAAATCCACCTATTTGCATGACTCCATTGAGCCATGGTAGGGAGAAAATCAAAGCACAGTGGGAACTACACAAGACACTATGACGATCTCGGGTCTACAGACTAACCTGTACCAGCGTCATCAGAGAACTGCTATCTGACGATATGTATGGTACCATCTAGGAGTTCTCGGCGAGTCTTGTTCGGTGTACCCATTCTTTAATGAGCACCTGTGTACAATCTTTGATGTCAAACATCAATGGTTGTGGGATCAACCATCACCGCATACAGGGTCAAGAAACGTACACACTAGTCTACTCTGGAATATCGATGCCATGTCTCGATATCCCATCGACTAGGATCTATTCAAGGATGTGCTTGTGGACCATCCAGGCCCTACTAGTATGATCTGCATTATAGTCCTGGTAGTCATGTCCACATGCTAAGGGTTTAATCAACATGTATCAGAGAGTCGGTATAATAATACAAGTGTATGTGTTAAGATAAAGAGCAATCGGATAGTATACAATCATGTCAAGTAAGAAGATCCTCTATATATATGTCCAAACATCCGCTATAATATACAACAATGGCCTCTGGGGCATACATATTCCTAACAATCTTCCACTTTCACTAAGGCCAGTTATTGTCATAGTCACAAATTCGTCGTTCGGGTATAATTTGGCGAGGTCAAAAATTCGGATTCGGAGAACTATTCGGAAAAAACCAGCAGGTATTCGGGAAAAATTCGGTAAGTATTCGGGAAATGTTCGGGAAGGATTTCGAGCAAGAAATTAATATATGAGACGCTAGGTTTTGATTTTGTGAATTATTTGATGTTTTTTGGATTATTCGCTGTTTTTTCACATAATTCGGGAATAATTCGCGAATTATTCGGCTCGCCAATTAATTCGGCGATTAAGTCGGGTGATAAAAAATTCGCGAATTATTCGCGAATTCGGTGAATAATTCGCGAATTATGTGACTATGGTTGTTGTAGTATCTCATACCCAACATCCCAAAAAGTCTCTCAAACTGCGTCTGGGAGAGAGCCTTCGTGAGTGGATCCGCTGTGTTGTCTTTCGTGTCAACTCTCCTGACATCGATCTCCTTGCGATCAACTATCTTCCGGATCAGGTGATACCGTCTTAAAATATGTCTGGATCGTTGATGAGACGGGGTTTCTTGGCCAAACCCACAGCTCCATTGTTATCATAATTCAAAGGTATTAGATGCTCAATGGATGGAACCACACCAAGTTCAGCAATGAATTTCTTCATCCAGACGGCCTCTTTGGCAGTATCGTTGGCAGCGATGTATTCAGCTTCCATCGTCGAGCCTGTTACGGTATCTTGCTTGAAACTCTTCCAACATACTGCCCCTCTATTGAGTGTGAAAACAAAACCCGATACCGACTTGCTGTCGTCCTTATCACTATGGAAGCTCGAATCGGTAAAGGACTCTAAAAGACTCCACCTAGAGTTCTCTATTACCATACACTATGAACATTTCTTTAGTCCTTCTCATGTACTTAAGAATATTCTTCACAACTGTCCAGTGTTTCTCCCCTGGGTCGAATTGATGCCTACTTACCACACCTAATGCGTAAGCTACATCCGGTCTGGTACATAACATTGCGTACATGATAAACCCAACTACAGAAGTAAAGGGTATCACTTGCATGCGAGCCTTCTCCAAATTATTCTTGGGAGTCATCTCTTTGGAGAGAGTGGTTCCTGAACAAGCTGGTAAATTACCACGCTTAGAATCTTCCATACTAAACCTCTTTAGTATGGTGTCAATGTACCTTGATTAGGACAATCCCAACATCCGATTAAATTTATCTCTATAGATATATATCTTCAGGATATATGAGGCATCACCTAGATCTTTTATGGAGAACTTTTGTGATAAGAAGAGTTTGACCGAGTGTAACATAGGAACATCATTTCCTATCAAGAGTATGTCATCCACGTACAATACGAGGAAGATAACCTTACTCTCTACTACTTTTTTGTATATACAAGCTTCATCTACGTTTCTGATGAAGTCAAACTCTTTGACTACTATATCAAAACAGATGTTCCAGCTCCGCGATACCTGTTTTAATCCATAGATTAATTTAAGCAACTTACATACCTTTCCGTTGCTCCTACTGTCTACGAAGCCCTCTGACTGTGTCATGTACACGCTCTTTCCTAAATCACCATTTAGAAAAGCGGTCTTGACGTCCATCTGCCGGATTTTGTAGTCATGGTATGCAGCAATGGCAAGTAGGATCCTGATGGACATAAGCATAGCCACATGAGAAAAGGTTTCATCATAATCGACACCAGGTCATTGACGAAAACTTTTCGCAACAAGTCTTGTCACGCCCCGCTTCCCAGAGTACGCTAAGATGGGCACGTGACATAGCCAACCATGCTACCTGTGGATAGGAAATATCCTTCCACAGTCACATTACGGCTGTAGAGATATCAAGAACAAAATAAACTATCTAATACATGTCCATAAGCCAGAATAAAACGAATCAAGAATAAAATAATGTGAAAGCAAAAGATCCAATACAAGAATAACTGGAATGTATGTCCCATAATGCGGGCTCACATCAGGAATGAAAAATACCGAAAGTAAAATAACTAACTACTAACAAGTCCTCACTGCTCAGCCTGCTGACTGAAGTACTCCTGCTCGGCCTGTAGTGCAGGTAAAGAATCTGGGCCATACAAAACCCAGACGTCGGTGCATCATAACATCAAGCAATAATATAAACAGGGGTAACAAGACATGCAGGTATGATCATAAATGGTAAAACAGGTATAACAGCAATATAAATCAGGGCAGTGAAGGGTAGTGTGCAGTGAGTAATCGAAACTGGTCTACTGTGTTAACTACTCTCAAGTATTTGAAATCAATTTGATGAATCATCGATATAACTCAATAGTATCCCGTGCGTGCCCGGGATCAGGGTCTATGACTCTCGGGCTGAATCCGAGACGTACCGCAAGGCAGTAAAGGGTAGTAGGTAATGACGAGTGATGTCGGCAGCATCACCCCGGGGCTGGCCTAGCCCGTAAACTGATCAGAAAAGGTATAGAACTGTCGAGTTACAAGTCAAGTTTCATCATTGATTTCCCCATACCCCCAAGTTATATATGTTCAAGTCAGATATTAAATAATCTGGAGCTAATGCCAACACAAGATCAGGCAGGTACAGATTTATCTGGATAGACAATAGGAAAAGTCCGTAGGGACAACAGGTCAGGTTTGTTGGCACTAGTAACAAGATCAGGTAACAGGTAAAGCCATGGTACATCAGGTCAAGTCAGGTAGTATATAGGTATCATGTCATGTCAAGAAATGCACGGTATTACGTCGTGTCAAGTAATGGGTGTATCAAGTCATGTCTGGGGTGCACAACATGTCACGTGGGTGCTCATAATCAAACTAAAAATAAGCATGGGTATACAAAACAAGCATGAGGTACTAATGGAACAATAAAATGGAACATTGTAATGTGGTATGCGAATAGGTACAGATTAAAGCATATGGATGCATGGTTATCGATTTGGATTAAGGGAAAAGTTCCAACATTAATTAAATACAGTTTATCAAATATGGAATGTTAAAATCACATTAACATGTATTAAATGATCTAGGGATGCACTCTGAATATACACTAGGCTAGATGTATGCAAACAGGTGTCCGATAGGGTATAAACTATTAAAAGGGTACTGTAGGCTATGCAAATAATTATTATGTGATTTAAAATATGGACGTGGGTACCACATATGTTAAACTAAATTGCAACATGGTATGTTTCAAGTTATGAATCTAAAATGATATAAATGGACATCGAAGTGTTAAAATGGAACATATGGCCTTAGATTTAATTTACAGGTTTAACATGCAATTAAATACGTATAAAAATGATATAAGTAGCATGTAGCAAGTTTTACTTTCCTTGACAGATCAAGAAACGGGTATACGGAACGTCACACGTCGGCGGGAAAGTCGCGACGCGCGCACGATGCACGGAACGTATCCAAACAAGGCACAAGGGGATCACACGGGTCAGGTATGCTCGCTGGGTCGTCGGGATCGTCGACGGCACGGCCAGATTCCGGCAAACAAAACAACAGTGAACATATTTAATGGAACAAAAATGCATGGAAAAAGAAAAGAGAAGAATGGAAGGAGGAAGGAGAAGATTGAGAAGAGGAGGCTTACTGTGGTCGGCGAAGAGAGTTGTGAGGGGGTCGACAGCGTCGACCGAGCTCCGGCGAACGATCTGCAGAAGGATAGCGGCTAAGGAAAACAGAAGAAAGAAAAAATACAAGAAGGGAAGAAGAAAAGAAAGAAAAGGAGGAAGGGGTGTGCGCGGCTCACCGTTGTGTCGATCTGGGACGATGGATGACGACAAGATCACTCCGGTGATCGTCGCAGTGAAGCGATGTGCGGGCTCGGGTGTTTCTGTGGATGTGCTCGGTGTGCGTGCAGGGGCTCGGGGAAGGAGAGTGGAGACGGAGGTGATGATGGTGAGGAGGCGACGAGTTTGGGGAGGCGTCGTCGGGCTGTGGGCGACGGTGAGGAGGAGGCGGCTAGGGTTTAGGTTATGGGTTCGTGAGAAAAAAAATGAGGAAGAAAGAAATATATAGAGAGAAAGAATTAGCGACAGGAGAGAGAGAGATTCTGAGAGAGGGGGAGAGAGAGAGAGAAGAGAGAGAGAGAGGAGAGAGAGAGAGAGAGAGAGCGCGAGAGGAGAGAGAATTGAGGAGAAAGAAATTTGGATCGTAGCGGAGAGAGAGAAAAAGAGAAGAGAGAGAAAGGAGAGAAGATGGTGGGGCCAGCGCAATGAAGGAAGCTGGGATTGGTTTAGGAAAATATTTTAAAGAAAAATTTAAAAAGATTTTCATTAGTTTGGGTAACCTATAGAATAGAAAAAAATATATTCGATTAATATTAAAAGATTTTAAATAAATGATTTTTGGCGAGATACAAAAGTATTTCAAAATGCGCCAGGGTCGGGTCCAAAAATTCAGATTTTAATTACGAAAAATAAATGCAACTTCCAAATTTTAAAATGAATAATAAGGTAACGAAAATGCATACCCCAAAGAACGGACGCACGTACGTGCGCGTAGCCATCCAAACACGTCCGTTTCACTGAACGGGACAAGAACTGTTGGAGATAGTGCCCTCATAGTCAATTATTGGATCGCAGGTACATGATTGCAATGATTGCGGAGGACCTATACCAGTAGGACAGTCTTACTCGAGATGATAGTATGCTATCTGGTTTGCCTTTATCGGTCGTGTACATGTTCAGGTGACTGATTACATATTACACTTTGATAGAGCCCTTAGGATCTTGCTTTACTACCAACAGTATGATGGCGATCATATACGTGAGAGTTGGGTAATTTATATGCATATCCTTAATTGTGGTCCCTAGTCGTGAGAGTTTCGAGACGGGCATCAATACTCCGGAGTAGACTAGTGTATACAGTCGAGACCTCGACGAGGGGCGGCGGCCGGTCTCACAAGCCACTGGTGTCAGTTGGATCACCTAAGATGTATACAGGTGCTCATTAGGTTATGAGTACACCGGACAGGACTCGCCGGGAATCTGCTAGTTAGTATTATACCTATCGTCAGATAGCAGTTCCCTGGTGACATGTGTACAGGGTAGTTCATCGACCTGAGGTCGTCATTTGTCTCGTGTGAGTTCCCACTGTGCTTTGATTTCTATCCTACCACGGCTCAAAGGAGTCGTGCAAACAGGTAGTTTTTGGGTACAGTCCCGAGCCACATGGAGGCACGTGAGCTGATCGGCAGGGGATTCGTCTCTCCCGGTATTGGGGGTGAGATCGTGCTGTGTCTAGGAGAGCCATTACACAAAGCCCACGGCCGTGGCAGGAGATTTACTGGTAGGTACTCCAGTAGTATCTCAGGGTGTTATTGGGCTACACTCCGACACGACTTATACTGCTATTGGGGGTCTGACGTTACTAGCCCCATAGGCAGATATGCGATACTCATTGACGAACGGACCGGACTGTATATACATTGTCACTGTTAGGCTCAATAGGATTTCTGGATGAGTTCGCTCATCAGCCTCCCTTAAGGTCAGTCCATGGGCAGCCGTTACGCATAGCTAGTGCCGCTGACGGTTTGTGGTTAAACCCACTGCCAGGGTACTGACGAGTCATTAGAGTCCCCCACAGACAGTTTCCCAAGTTCGGGCGAAACGTTGTAGAGGCCGTATGGTTTTATGGCAGGGTTCGGAAAATGCACGTGTGTTTACGCACGTGTCAGATTTCGGGCAGATGATACTGGTCGGCTTTGGTTTAAGCAGGATCCGAGTATTATATTGACTAGATATAATATCTTTGTCTCAGTTGCATTTGTATTCAGTCGTAATACAAATGCGGGTATATTTATACAGTTACGGGGTTATCCTGAAATTCGTTTCGGGATCACTTTTGGAAGTTGCAAGTTGCCAGTTTCCAGTTTTCTATCAGCCGCGTTTTAACATTCGGTTAAAGATGGATTTATCTTTTCTTGGATGAGGGTGAGTCATGCTTCTAGAAGGTTTTAGAGAGGGTGACTTGGCTTGGTGAGTCATTAGTGCATTAATGGAGTCATTAATGTCTTGATAAGGTGTATAATGACTCATGCTTTAAGCTTTAATGTTTCTTGTTTACTTAAGGATATTTGCTTTAGATCTTTTTGCTTACACTCACCCCCTTTGCTCCTACACTCACTCTCCTCCTTCTACTTATATTGGTCGGCCACCCGTTGAGAGAGAGAGAGAGAGAGATTGATTTCATTTTTGGTAAAAAGACTATGGTTTATGGTGCATGGAAATTTCATAGCCTCTTTCATTCCATCACCCGATAAGAGTGGCAACTTCATTAACCGGTCGTCCACGGTTTTGGACGAAGTGAGACAAAGTAATTTACTCATATTCTACATCATTCTTGGTCGTCTCTTTTAGCAAACTTGACGACCGAGTTGCCTCGAGTCAGAGGCGAGAGCCCGTTTAAAGAATCGTTGACGTGGTGCCACCTGGACGAGCAGATTGGAGATCGACGAGATCAGAGCAGCAGCAACGGAGCGTGGGATGATGGTTAAAGAACGAAGGACTCGGATCGTTCGGTATAACCTTTCTACACTCTTTTAAGTTTGTTAGTTTAGCAATAATGGCAGATCCGGGTTATAGTATACGATAGCGCCAGTTAAAAAGTTTTTGTTCCGCATTTGGCGTCTGTAGACGGCCGGGGCGCTACCGTAGACTTACAAGAACACGATGCGCGGACGCTACCATGGGGTTAGGGGTATCACGCAGGCTATGAAATGCAATTTTAATTTATTTTACGTGATCTAAAATGTTATATGTAAAATACGCGATTCTAGGTGAAATGTTAATATGCAGTATACATGAGATGCACGCGTCTATTTAAACAGCCAGGGTAGTCTATAAATATGAATCAACCAGTTCAAGCAAGCGGGTCAGGTCGAATGCAATGTAAAAGTAAACTACCATTCGCATCCAAATAAGATAAATCAATAAAATACCACAGACAAACAAATACGGAAACAGAAATTGGTATAACTGAACTCGGTTGTTACATTATACCCAACTACAAAAAGAATTTTGTCCTCGAAATTCCAAGAACAAGAAAAGATAAACAATCAACAAACTACAAGAATAGGTGTGGAAACCTCTGCCGGATTTCATCTCTCGTTCCCAAGTTGATTCTCCATGTGAGCGATTACCCCAAGAAACAAGTACAAGAAAAATAACTTTGTTCTTAAGAACCTTTTCTCTTCGGTCCACAATCGACATCGGTCGCTCCTCAAAAGTCAAATCTTCTCGGACATTCAGCTCCGAATGATCCAGCACGTGTGTTTTATCTCGAACATATTTACGGAGTTGAGATACGTGAAACACGTCATGAATATTCGCCAAGGATTGCGGTAACGCCAATCGATACGCTACTACACCAACACGCTCCAAAATCTCAAAAGGTCGGACGAATCGAGAACTGAGCTTTCCTCGACTTCCAAAACGAATCACCCCTCTAGTCGGTGATATCTTCAAGAATACTAAATCACCCACGGCGAACTCTAGAGGTCTTCTCGACGTATCTGCCCAACTCTTCTGTCGGTCTTATGCTTCTTTCATATGATTCCGGATAGTGTTAACCTTCTCAACTGTCTGCACGACCAAATCTGATCCCAACAATCTTCATTCACCAACATCGTCCCAGCAAACAAGTGAACGGCACTTGCGACCATATAAAGCTTCGAATGGAGCCATCTGAATAGTCTCCTGGAAACTATTATTGTAAGAAAACTCCACCAAATGTAGATGATCCTCCCATGAACCCTTAAAGTCCAACATGCAAGCTCTCAACATATCTTCAAGAGTTTGGATCGTTCTCTCTGACTGGCCATCTGTTTGAGGATGATAAGCTGTGCTAAACTTCAATCGAGTTCCCAAACTTTCCTGTAAGCTCCTCCAAAAGTGTGATAAAAAATGAGTGTCACGGTCGGACACGATGCTCACTGGTACACCATACAATCTTACAATCTCTTGCATGTACCGTTCTGCCAAAGTTTCTGTTGATTGACCAACCTGGAAAGGGATGAAATGAGCTGCCTTGGTCAATCGATCAACAATCACTCAAACTGCATTGTTGCCTTTTGGACTCCGCGGTAGAGCTGTCACGAAATCCATGGTTATATGTTCCCACTTCCACTGAGGAATCGGAAGTGGTTGCAATAAACCAGCAACCCTTTGATGTTCAGCCTTAACTTGCTGACACACTAAGCACTTTGCTACAAAACGGGCAATCTCCCGTTTCATGCCTTCCCACCAGAATTGCTGTCGTATATCTCGGTACATCTTCGTGCCTCCTGGATGTACGGAATATGCTGAACTGTGCGCCTCCTTCATAAGCTCTTCACGAATATCTCCCTTTGGCACACACAAACGGATACCATATCTCAACGAACCATCTTCATGGATCAGTAAGTCTGTTCGAAGTCCAGCTTCAACATGTTCTCGAAACTTCCGCAATTTTGGGTCCTGCAATTGCGCTGCTTTAATATTCTCGATCAACGACGATTGTACTTGCAGCTGCAACAACTATCTCGAAGAATGCGGTAGCACAACCTCCAAATCAAATCTTCGAAAGTCTTCTATAAATTCCTTTTGTGCAGTCAACATCTGAATTGTTGGCAACCGACTAAGCGCATCCGGCACAACATTAACTTTCCCCGGATGGTACTTAAGATCAAGATCGTAGTCAGCCATCAGCTCCAACCATCTGCGCTGCCACATATTAAGCTCCTTCTGCGTGAACACATACTTCAAGTTTTTATGATCGGTGAAAACCTCGACCCTTTCGCCCAATAGGTAGTGTCTCCAAATAATCAAAGCGAAAATCACAGCTGCTAGCTCCAATTCATGAGTTGGGTAATTCTTCTCATGGGTCTTCAACTGTCTCGATGCGTACGCTATAACCTTCCCATGCTGCATCAAAACACATCTCAATCCTTTCCCAGATGCGTCGCTGTGAATCACCAATCCTCCAGAACTGTCTGACACGGTCAGAATAGGAGCAGTTATCAATCTCTGTTTCAACGCCTCAAAGACCGACGCACATATATCCGTCCATACAAATGGTACCTCCTTGCGCGTAAGCTTGGTCAAAGGCTCCGCCAGACGAGCAAAGTTCTCCACGAACCTCCTGTAATACCCGGCAAGTCCAAGAAAGCTTCTGATTTCTGCAACGTTCTTCGGAATCGGCCAATCTCGAATATTTTCGGGATCAACTGCGATTCCATCTCCAGACACGACATGCCCCAAAAACTTCACTTCTTCCAGCCAAAACTCGCACTTGCTCATCTTTGCATACAATTTTTCTTGCCTCAACATCTGTAGTGCGATCTTTAAGTGTTCAGCATGCTCTTCAACACTCTTCGAGTAGACCAGAATATCATCAATGAACACCACAATAAACTGGTCCAAGAATGGTGAAAAGATTCGGTTCATCAAGTCCATGAATATCGCCGGTACATTTGTTACTCCGAAGGGCATCACTAAATACTCGTAATGTCCATAACGAGTTCGGAACGTCGTCATGCAAATATCTTCTGTTTTAACTCGGACCTGATGATATCCAGATCGCAAATCCAGCTTTGAGAATACCCTCGCGCCACTAAGCTGCTCAAATAATTCGCCAATGCGAGGGATCGGGTACTTGTTCTTAATAGTCACCCGGTTTAATTCTTGATAATCAATGCACATTCTCTTTGTGCCATCTTTCTTCTTGACTAGAAGAACTGGAGCTCCCCAAGGCAAGTTACTGCTTCGAATCCAACCCTTCTCAAGTAATTCAGTAAGCTGCTTCTTAACTTCTTCCAACTCCACTGGTGCCATTGGATAGTACGCTTTAGAAACTGGGGCTGCACCAGGAACAAGATCAATCGTGAACTCTACGTCTCGCTTCAGAAGTAAACCTGGTATGTCTTCGAACACGTCCATGAAATCTTGAATAACAGCTGGCGCTTCATCTTTATCAGCCTCCATCGACGAAAGAACATTTGCTGTCGGCCTAGCCCTAAACTCGACTGGCCCGACATAGCTGCTTCCTCCAGTAAAGATAAACTTTGGATGTCCGGGAATCTGAAAAATTACTTTATTTACCCTACAATCAATGTAAGCGTGGAAAGTGCCGAGAAAATCCATTCCCAAGACGACTTCATAGCTGCCTGTATCAATCACCAAGAAATCTGCAAAAAGCTCCCGTCTGCAAACAACAACTGCACAATCCTTACATTCTCTACTAGATATGATCTTCCCATTTCCAGTGTGTATGTCCCAACAACTAGACAGGGTCGTGCAAGTAATCGAGTGTGTAGCAATAAATTTGGATGACATAAAACAATGGGATGCACCAGAATCGAATAACGCTAATGCGGGAAAACCATGAACAAGTAGAATACCTGAAACAACTTCTCCTGAAGTCTTAGCTTCCTCAGCCGTCAGGGTAAATGCTCGAGCTTGATTGGGTCCCTGGGTCAGCTGCTTCTGACCCTGAAACGGTTTCTGCGGTGGCTTCTGAACATCATCCTTCGTGCGAAGCTTCGACGGATAAGTGCTGATAGTATGATCCGCCGATCCACAAACCAAACAGAGTCCCTGTTTCCTTCGACATTCCCTTTGCACATGCCTAGGTAAATGGCAGTAGTCATAAATTACGGTCCTCCTCTGATCAACAACAACAGGCTTCTTCATCGGTGTTACGCCACGCCGGTTCACTGGAATACCTCTGCGTCCATGTGCTCGGTTCGGTGCAAATGCCGGCTTCCGTACTGTAACTGCTGGCTGCTGTGTACTCCCAGTCTTCATTGATAAGCTCTGCTGCTCTCGAGCCGCTGTAAGTACTTGGGAAAAAGTGGTCAAACCCAGGGAGACAATCTGCCTCTGGATGTCCACATCCAAACTGCGCATGAACCTCCTTGCCCTATCAGCATCGTTGGCAACCAAAGGTCCAGCGAATTTACTGAGCCGCGTCCACTCAGCTGCATGTACATCTACAGGTGCGCCGTTTTACTTCAAACTGACGAACTTTTCTTCCATTTCCTCCCGTGCAGTCCGCGGGAAGGACTTCTTTAAGAAACTCTTCGAAAAATCCACCCACCTGATCGGCTTGGGCAAGCGGGTCTCTTCTACAAGCCACCATTCACGGGCATCCACCAACTGGATGTGTACCACACCCACTCTCTTATCTTCTGGGATCTGTGCCGCAATGAGTAAATTCTCCGTGTCAACCAGCCACTGCTCCGCTGGCAACGGCTCTTCCAGGCCAGTAAAGACAGACGAACCCAGTCTCCTGAAATCCGCCACGGTACCCATACGATTAACTGGTCTGGCCACCACATTGTTCACGGACTGCTGAACGGTCCATAAACCTTCCTGAAAAGATTTAGCTTGCTGCTGGATCAGATCGGTCTGTCGCTTTGGGTTCTCCAACATCCCACGTATTACTCCAAGCATAGCGGCTTCGTCAACACGCCTTTGGTATGTTTTCAGATTCTTGTCTGCCATGTTCCTGAAATCAAAGCACCAAAAGGATTAGCATGATAACAGATTCAAAATATAGATCAAGGATATGAATCAAGGCTAGAACTTCAAGTTACTTAAATAGAGTACCGCATTGTAACCATGCCGCGGTATCATAGCTACAATCACATAACTCCACCCAAGTCGCCTAAAATCTAGAGATAAACAAGGAAACCAGGTTTTCGAGTTGATATGCAAAAGAGGTTTGCACATCGTAAAAGTAGAAACAGGAGAAGGTTAAGATTCAAGAATGTTAAGACGGTAAGGTGGCAGGACATATTTCCTAATCACGAGTATTCTGATTCGTGTATTGGGTCCAATACCCAACTACAAAAGAATCAAACCCGATTAACCTAGATCCTATGGCACTGATACCAAAAGAAACCATGTCACACCCCGCTTCCCAGAGTACACTAAGATGGGCACGTGACATAGCCAACCATGCTACCTGTGGATAGGAAATATCCTTCCACAGTCACATTACGGCTGTAGAGATATCAAGAACAAAATAAACTATCTAACACATGTCCATAAGCCAGAATAAAACGAATCAAGAATAAAATAATGCGGAAGCAAAAGATCCAATACAAGAATAACTGGAATGTATGTCCCATAATGCGGGCTCACATTAGGAATGAAAAATACCGAAAGTAAAATAACTAACTACTAACAAGTCCTCACTGCTTAGCCTGCTGACTGAAGTACTCCTGCTCGGCCTGTAGTGCAGGTAAAGAATCTGGTCCATGCAAAACCCAGATGTCGGTGCATCATAACATCAAGCAATAATATAAACAGGGGTAACAAGACATGCAGGTATGATCATAAATGGTAAAACAGGTATAACAGCAATATAAATCAGGACAGTGAAGGGTAGTGTGCAGTGAGTAATCTAAACTAGTCTACTGTGTTAACTACTCTCAAGTATTTGAAATCAATTTGATGAATCATCAATGTAACTCAATAGTATCCCGTGCGTGCCCGGGATCACGGTCTATGACCCTCGGGCTGAATCCGAGACGTGCCGCAAGGCAGTAAAAGGGTAGTAGGTAATGACGAGTGATGTTAGCAGTATCACCCCGGGGCTAGCCTAGCCCGTAAGACTGATCAGAAAAGGTATAGAACTATCGAGTTACAAGTCAGGTTTCGTCATTGATTTCCCCATACCCCCAAGTTATATATATTCAAGTCAGGTATTAAATAATCTGGAGCTAATGCCAACACAAGATCAGGCAGGTACAGGTTTGTCTAGATAGACAACAGGAAAAATCCGTAGGGACAACAGGTCAGGTTTGTTGGCACTAGTAACAAGATCAGGTAACAGGTAAAGCCATGGTACATCAGGTCAAGTCAGGTAGTATATAGGTATCATGTCATGTCAAGAAATGCACGGTATCACGTCGTGTCAAGTAATGGGTGTATCAAGTCATGTCTGGGGTGCACAACATGTCACGTGGGTGCTCATAATCAAACTAAAAATAAGCATGGGTATACAAAACAAGCATGAGGTACTAATGGAACAATAAAATGGAACATTGTAATGTGGTATGCGAGTAGGTACAGATTAAAGCATATGGATGCACGGTTATCGATTTGGGTTAAGGGAAAAGTTCCAACATTAATTAAATACAGTTTATCAAATATGGAATGTTAAAATCACATTAACATGTATTAAATGATCTAGGGATGCACTCTGAATATACACTAGGCTAGATGTATGCAAATGGGTGTCCGATAGGGTATAAACTATTAAAAGGGTACTATAGACTATGCAAATAATTATTATGTGATTTAAAATATGGACGTGGGTACCACATATGTTAAACTAAATTGCAACATGGTATGTTTCAAGTTATGAATCTAAAATGATATAAATGGACATCGAAGTGTTAAAATGGAACATATGGCCTTAGATTTAATTTACAGGTTTAACATGCAATTAAATACGTATAAAAATAATATAAGTAGCATGTAGAAAGTTTTACTTGCCTCGACAGATCAAGAAACGGGTATACGGAAC
This sequence comes from Agapanthus africanus, assembly GCA_030015575.1. Lineage (NCBI taxonomy): Eukaryota > Viridiplantae > Streptophyta > Magnoliopsida > Asparagales > Amaryllidaceae > Agapanthus > Agapanthus africanus. The sequence continues at coordinate 104,284,472 of CM057338.1, read as the reverse complement.
GTCACACGTCGGCGGGAAAGTCGCGACGCGCGCACGATGCACAGAACGTATCCAAAAAAGGCACAAGGGGATCACACAGGTCAGGTATGCTCGTTGGGTCGTCGGGATCGTCGACGGCTCGGCCAGATTCCGGCAAACAAAACAACAGTGAACATATTTAATGGAACAAAAATGCATGGAAAAAGAAAAGAGAAGAATGCAAGGAGGAAGGAGAAGATTGAGAAGAAGAGGCTTACTGTAGTCGGCGAAGAGAGTTGTGAAGGGGGCGACGGCGTCGACCGAGCTCCGGCGAACGATCTGCAGAAGGACAGCGGCTAAGGAAAACAGAAGAAAGAAAAAATACAAGAAGGGAAGAAGAAAAGAAAGAAGAAGGAGGAAGGGGTGTGCGCGGCTCACCGTTGCGTCGATCTAGGACGATGGATGATGACAAGATCACTCCGGTGATCATTGCGGTGAAGCGATGTGCGTGCTCGGGTGTTTCTGTGGGTGCGCTCGATGCGCGTGCAGGGGCTCAGGGAAGGAAAGTGGAGACGGAGGTGATGATGGTGAGGAGGCGACGAGGTTGGGGAGGCGTCGTCGGGCTATGGGAGACGGCAAGAAGGAGGCGGCTAGGGTTTAGGTTATGGGTTCGTAAGAGAAAAAATGAGGAAGAAAGAAATATATAGAGAGAGGGAGAGAGAGGGAAAGAATTAGCAAGAGGAGAGAGAGAGAGAGATTCTGAGAGAGGGGGAGAGAGAGAAGAGAGAGAGAGGAGATCGAGAGGAGAGAGATAGAGAGAGAGTGAGAATTGAGGAAAAAGAAATTTGGATCGTAGCGGAGAGAGAGAAAAAGAGAAGAGAGAGAAAGGAGAGAGGATGGTGGGGCCGGCGCAATGAAGGAAGCTGGGATTGGTTTAGGAAAATATTTTAAAGAAAAATTTAAAAAGATTTTCATTAGTTTGGGTAACCTACAGAATAGAAAAAAATATATTCGATTAATATTAAAAGATTTTAAATAAATGATTTTTGGCGAGATACAAAAGTATTTCAAAATGCGCCTGGGTCGGATCCAAAAATTCAGATTTTAATTACGAAAAATAAATGCAACTTCCAAACTTTAAAATGAATAATCAGGTAACGAAAATGCATACCCCCAAGAACGGACGCACGTACGTGGGCGTAGCCATCCAAACACGTCCGTTTCACTGAACGGGACGAAAACACGATGCGCAGACGCTACCACGGGGTTAGGGGTATCACGCAGGCTATGAAATGCAATTTTAATTTATTTTACGTGATCTAAAATGTTATATGTAAAATACGCGATTCTAGGTGAAATGTTAATATGCAGTATACATGGATGCACACGTCTATTTAACCAGCCAGGGTAGTCTATAAATATGAATCAACCAGTTCAAGCAAGAGGGTCGGGTCGAATGCAATGTAAAAGTAAACTACCATTCGTATCCAAACAAGATAAATCAATAAAATACCACAGACAAATAAATACGGAAACAGAAATTGGTATAACTAAACTCGGTTGTTACAAGTCTAGCTTTGATGGTCTCAACCTTTCCATCTACACTAATTTTCTTATTAAAGTTCCATTTGCTCCGAATGGGTTTTACCCCTTCAGGAGCAACTTCCAAAATCCATACTTTGTTGATGTACATGGATTCCATCTCAAATCGCATAGCATCCAGCCATTTCATAGAGTCCCCACTTGTGATGGTTTGCTCGAAACTAGTTGAGTCATCATCTTCCATGATGCAATCCTCACTCCCATCATCTATAAGAAAACTGTAGTATCTCTCAGGTGGGTGAGAAACCCTACTAGATTTGCAGAGTAACTGAGGTTCGTCGGGGACTATTGAACCTCCGGTTCTACCAAATCATCAATTATAGTTTGTGTAGCCGGAACTTCTTCCAGTTCTACCTCATTACCACTAATTTCTTTCACAAGAAATTCATTTTCTAAAAAAGTGGCATGTTGAGAAACAAACACTTTTTGTTCCTCAAATTGGTAGAAAAAATATCCATATGATTTCTTTGGATATCTCACAAACTTGCACAGAACAGACTTTGTCTCGAGCTTGTCCGGATTTTGCTTTTTAATATAGGCCGGACAACCCCATATCTTAACTCATTTAAGAGATGGTCTCTTCCCATACCATATCTCGGAACCCTATTCAATAGGTATGCAGCTGTCTCAAGTGCATAACCCCAAAATGAAATAGGTAACTCAGCAACACTCATCATAGAGCTCACCATATCTAATAGAGTGCGATTCCTCTGCTCCAATACTCCATTGTACTGTGGTGTATACGGAGGAGTTAGCTGAGAGAGAATCCCATTCTTTTTTTAAATAGTCTCGGAATTCCGTGCTCAAGTATTCTCCTCCTCGATCAGATCAAAGGACTTTAATACTTTTACCCGTTTGGTTCTCTACTTCGTACTTATATTCCTTGAATTTCTCAAAAGTTTCAGATTTATGTTTCAATAGGAACACATGTCCGAATCTTGAGAGATCATCGGTGAATGTAATAAAGTATGAGGAACCATTCCTGGTATGTGTAGACATAGGTGTAACAACCCTAATTTTTCTATACAACTTTCTTTACAAAAAAATTTTCAAAATCCATAAAGGGGTATTTATTACCTGAGCACAAGACTTAAGTAATTAATTAGCAATTTAGTTACAAGAAGGAGCTTGTAGCTCATTGGTAATACCTTGCATTGCTGAACCAAGCCACCAGAGTTCAAATCCCCTGCCCCACATTATTTTTAATATTTATTTTGTTTTAAATTTTATGGAATCCCAACAGTCTACACAAAATAACTTTCAAAACTTGAACTGAACCTGAAAATCTAAATATACCAGTGCCTACAACTCGAGACCCCCCACCTCCCAAGGCCTTGACTCGGCCCGAGTCGTCCGGCGGACCAGCCGACTCGGGCCGGCGCCGCCGGCCGGACTCGGCCGGACGGCCGAGTCACCAACTGATGAAATGTGTCTTTTCATCTTCTAAACTCCCTTGCACACTCTAATTAAATGGATCGGTTCCATAGACCTTTGAAATACCCTATTTACTCCAATTTTTAATGATTTTTATACATTTTTACATTTTTTTTATTTTAAACCCTTCATCTACCCTAACCCTAGCCTAATCCTATAAATACCATCCTACCCTCTACCTTCTCACTCACATTTCTGAGCCAACTCTCTAAAAATTTCCAAGAATCTTGTATACTTTGAAAACGAGCTCGAGGCGAAGCTCCGACGAATTCCCGGTGGAACTTCCGGCGATCGTTCTAAGAACTCCCGGCGACGACGCAACACATCGGTGATTCGACTACTTCCCTCTCACCCTCTTGTGTGTCCTAAAACCGTAAGTCCCAATTTCTATATCTCTTCTATCTAAAAATACGGATTTACAAAACCCGACGGAATCGGAACAAATCCGATTTCCGATTCGGTTTCTTATAAAATTCCACTTCTCACTAATACAATCATACTTAAACTTCCTCATATTGACTATTAAACACTAATCAAACAAATTGATCAAGTTTAATTACATGAAATGATGATTATTTCATTTTATCGTATTTTTCACTTAAATACCGCAATGTTTCAATTCCATATTTAATCCCATTAAACTTGCTATACCTTTAAGTAGATCACGGGGTAACGACCTATCTCCTCATACACTTATATGCAACATAACACGATACCATCGAAAACTTAGAATACGAAAAAACAAACATTTTCATTTAAATACCCTATACTAATTAAAACCATTTATAAAAGATTTAGTATTGATACATTTTTAAATAAATACCACTTATTATGAAAATAGGATAAGATTGTGGACATCAGTCGTTTATCTAAACCTGACTTTGTGGTGTCTAGGCTAGGCAAGTGAGAAAGGTAACTTTAAAAGACCCGTCTCACGGTGATTCGTGAGCGGATCCCTCCTTTCTTCACTTGTACTTACCTGGCCACAATTGGCGGTGAAGATGCGATTTGAGGCATCTCACAACTTATCGTTTTGGACCAGTTAGGAATAGTCTAGTTGACTTAGGAGATCCTAGAACATAGAATACGGAAAATTTACATCTTTACAAATAAATACCATTTACTTCATAAAACCGTTTTCTAAAAGATTTAGTACTTATACAATCTTTGCAAAGCGCCGCTACAACCCACTTTTGGGAACCCGTTCAGGATGGTGCGGGTTATCGCACATCCTCGGGCTTAGTAGTGCGAGATTCATACCTCCGCAAGGAGCATTCGATCTCGAAAGATTTAAAATACAACATCTTAAGAAAATGAGATTTTTAGAATATAAAAAATATATTAAAATTATTTTTGTATAAATATTTGTATATTTATCATTAAAATACCTATTTTGTTATGATATAAATATTCCACCTTTTTTCTAAAAATCACAAGAATCAATTTTACACTAAAATACCATGAATTCCATACAATACCAATATTACAAATAAACACCTTTTATTATGGAAATAGGATATTTTTACTAGAAATATCACAATACAAAATCTACATTCATTACAACTCTAAAGACGAATAATAAATACTTGGGGTATATTTTGAAAAGTATATAAAATTATTTTTACATAAAACCCCTCAAGCTCTATAAATTACTCTAAGGACCCTAGTAAATATAGGTTTAAGCGGAACCAATCTCTTGAGCCTCAGGGAGCCGGAGAAGTGGGTGCTTGCCTATCTAAGATAAACAAATTAATAAAAATAATCAGGACTTCAATTTACCTTACTAATTGTCTGACTCAGAATGAGTCTCAGAATAATCTGGCTTGAATATGATTCAAGTACAATCTACAATATACAATCTTCAATATTACAATTTAACATGAATCCAATTATCAATCTATACAATTTGACTGAACCGAACCATGGATATACATTCCATTTACATGGTTCTCCAGTTATTCCATTTACATGATTCTATGGTTACATCCGTTTACTGATATCATGGTTTCGGTCAGTCAACAAATTATACAATCAATACAATTTACAAGGCAAACAATACAATCAAAACACTACGGGGTTTAAGGGGTAGATTGATACGGAAGGTGTTAAAAGTGGCACGAGACGGTAAGATTAAGATACCTAACATGAATCCAATTGCCGTTGTTCCGGGCCTTCTAACGGAGCCTTGTACTCTATATTCCGTTTGCCCTGGTCTCTAGCATACTGAGACCCCTCTCATATACACCGGTATTCTTCTGTACCAAGTTACAAACAACAGCGTTAATACAACATTACAACAATATAATACAACATTAAAAGCAACTCTCTCTCTCTTACTCTCTATCTATTTCTCCCTTATGTTTGGGACTTACCGAGCGACCTGTTCTCTGATGACATTCTATTTCTTTCTTCTTTGAATGTCGTCAGGTGTTTTGGACCCATCAGAGATCGAGCAAACTGCAGAAGATTTGGATCAGTACAGCGAAGACCCTGAGCTCTAGTCATTTTACACTTTCCATTCAGTACTTTTCAGTTCCTTTTATGCCATTGTTTAGGCATCTCTTTTATTTCAGTTGTATTTACTTTTCATGCATTGTACAAAAGAATGTTAATAAATAAAATTGTTGTTTTTATTAAATCTTGTCTCTTATGCTTACTTTTATATTGCTTAGATACGCTTAGCGTATTTGCTTCTGAGTAAATACGTAGCGGACCAATCCTGTCCCCTTCGTCGTACACCGGGAAGCGGGGCGTGACAATAGGACCGCATACATCACTATATATCAGTCCCAAAAGTTCGGTAGCTCTTTCTCTGTGTCCCAGAAACGGAGTCTTGGTCAACTTGCCTTTGAGATATAACTCGCAAGTTTTATAAGATGTAAATTCGAACGGATTCAAATATCTAATTTTATGCAACTTAACTAGTCCGGTCGCATTAATATAACCAAGTTTATAATGCCACAAGAAGACTTCGTTCATCTCTGAACTTTTCCTCTTATGTGTGTTCTGTATATTTAGAACCGTGTTTTGATTTAAAACGTATATACCGTTACACAACGTACCAAACCTAATCAACACTTGATTTAGGAAATTGTTCATAACATTTTCCTCCAATACAAAGTTATATCCTTCTTAATGTAATAAAGAAACCAATATAATATTGCACATCATTTTTGGTATGAAATAACAGTCGTTCAGAATCAATGTATTACCATTAAGTAATACTAAGTGATATTCGCCAACTGCTTTGGCTGCAACAATTGCTCCATTTCCTAATTTAAGAGACATATCACCCTTTCCCGATTCTCTACCTTTCCTTAACCTATGTAATATATTACAAACGTGGGATCCGGATCCGATATCCAATACCCAGGACGTAGAGCTTACTAAGAAACATTCTCGGTAATGAACACACCCGAAGAAGATACATCATCATGCTCTTTCTTCGTTTGGGTTGCGTGAGAATCCTGATATTCCCCTTTTCCCTGCTCAGACTTATGACAGTCACAAGATAGAGCGGAACCAACGTTCCCCAGCTCAGTATAATAAGCGGGTTCGGTCAATACATCCATATTATTATCTTAATTAAGGCGTGTCATGGTCGCTACCAGGAGAGAGAGAGAAGAAAAAACACTTTAGCATGCGCTCTTGCAAAATTAGATTGGTTATTATCTTATCTAACCAGGATGGCTCCTACTGTTTTTATTAAATATTCATTTAAACCCTAAAAGGAAAGATTAGCCGGGATTAATTACACCCTACAAATTCGCCAATCGGTCAGCCAGGCAGGTATTGGTACTCCGAGAGAGTCTTCCCATGCTTTCGCATGGAACTAATTAAATAACCTCATTTCCGCATGGGCATAACCCCATTAACGCCTTTCTTAGACACCTACTGGATCAGCTAATTGTAAAGTGGAAAACTCTCCCATGACTAACACTTACTCACAGTGGGTATCGGGATCCAACTATCTCATAGAAGGTATGCAATCTCATTGCAAATTTCAACACTTGAAATTCCCGATATCTGTTTTTACCCCTAGTAACGTATAACCTTGGCTATGGTCAATAAATCATAAGCGCTTGCCAAGTTCAACCCATTATTTCATGATTGAATTAAACCCACCCGTACGACCCTTGGTTAAGGTCAACAAAGCCGTACGACTACCCTAATCCAATCGCATCATATGCTACAGATAAGCACTAATCAGTTACCGTACACTACGCCTTGGCTATGATCAACAAACGCAGCACGGATACCAAATAGCACTTATCTAAAATGACAGAGGGCTACGACTGGTTTTGAAGAAAACCTTTATTGTAATGAACTTGATATCGTTGTAGAATCTAGTGATTTGAAAATGAGTGGTTTAAGCTCCGCTTTTAAAATAAAGTAGTTTTTCAAAATAAACCAAATGAGTTGTAGCATTTGCTAGTTTTGCTAAAGAGGTTACTCCCGGTGAAGAGATCCAGGCTCTTTCCTCATCGAATGAGGTGTCGGATATTCATAATAGAATACCATTATGCAAAGCAAGAACTAGAGCTACCTTTTTGAAAAATTTGATTCAATGACATCTTTAGGTTTCTTATCTTTTCATTAATCTCATTAATGACGTCCCATCATTTATGTTTCCTAAGTATCACAGAAAAAACGAAAATAGAACGTACGCTTATGCCATCCGCATTCGCCATGGGGCCCCGTCATGCACCGTTAGGTTACTTAACTAACGGCAGAGCGGGGGCTGGACTAGCGCGGGTGCAAAATATAACATTTATTATATATCATATATATATATAGTATTCGTCTCACGCAGTTATATGATCACATCACAGAACTTTAGCAGCAGAAGCAAACATATGAAATATAAGATATACTAGGAGGTCCATATTTTAAATTTAGCCAGTAATGAAAAACACCGATTCAATGATCGTGATGAATAGACAAACCCACATCCCTAGACCCCTACGAGAGCGGCATGCAACCCTCTCAATTCTAGAGTTAGGAGTCCCGGTTTCGACTCCTCAAGATGGTCTCCCACTGAACTCTAGAACCCGGTTACTTGTGCTCTCCGCCTTGGGTCTATCCTAATGCGGAAAAGTAAATAATATACATCAATGGTGACAACAATCTCAATCCGGAAGTGTCCTAATAAAAGAATATTACATACAACTTTTTACATGAATGAAAATTGAAAAACTTTCATCTCACGCAAATTAACCCCCCCCCCCCCGCTATTCAATCATGACGATCCAATATAACATATCATAGCAACACGGTAATATCATATGTCATCAACGTAAGTAAATATGCGTATCCTGAATGTCATTGATGTATAGCAGCCGTGCTCAGTCAATTTAATTTGAGGACTTATGGCCATAATTGGGCTAAGTCCAATTGAGAATGTTCAACATTTTTATTTATATTTAGCCTAGTAGGCCCTTATTAGGGCTCTGCCCCTGTTAATAATGCACTGCATTTTATTCTGGCCTGTTAGGCCTTTTTGATTTGAGCTTTGTCCCTTTTAATAGTGCATAGCACTTTTGTTTGGTCTGAAAGACCTTTCTATTAGGCTCTGCTCTTTTATTAATGCGGTGCATTTAATGTTCTGACAGTGCCCCACGTGGCTTGTCAGGCGCTTTGCGCCAATTGAGGAGCGCAAGGCGTAAGTCCATGTGGAGGTGACACGTGTCACGTTCCGGTGAGCGCAAGCGCAGTGCGCTGCGCTGTTGCGCTCCTGACACGTGGCGCACTCTGGTGAGTTGCGCCAATTCATGAGAGCAGTGCACTATTTTAAAAGCGCATAGCGCAAGCTGTTCTGGAGCTGACACGTGGCGCTCTCTGGTGGCTTGCGCCAACCCAAGAGCGCAACAGTGTCAATTTACAAGTGCAAGGCACTGTTTTAATATCTTGATCCAATTTTGGATTCAAGAAAAGAATCTTTTAAGATTTCAGAACCAGTGATTCATCAAAAAGCAATGCCTTTGTTATTATTATATATTTTTTATTGAAAATCTTTGATCTTGTTCTTAAATCAATGATCTTTTTAGAAGAAACTCTTCTTTTATTCAAAGGTTTTTACCTTTTTCTTTTCTGAGCTCTTCTCAAATTTTCTTTTTTAGGAGTTCTCTGAATTCTCTCTCTGTTTCTGTGTGTTGATCTGTGTTTTAGACTTGGGGTCTAGGGGCCTTTATATAGTGCCAATTAGTTTGTTAGACCAGTTAAAGAGATCTTTCTCTGAGTGATTTGGGGATTTTTCCCCACCGTTGAATCTTTGATCCAAGGGCTTCTGTTTTACAGAAGGAAATCTTCTTGTTTTTAACAAGATTGAGAAAGATCTTTCAGAATTTTTTTTTTGGCACAAGCGCACCTACGCTTGACACGTGTCACACAGCGCAGAGCGCAGCGCAATTGTGCTAGCGCAACTGCACTGCCACGTGCGCAACTATGCTGACACGTGTCGCGCAGCGCGGAGCGCAGCGCAACTGCGCTGACACGTGTCGCACAGCGCAGAGCGCAAATCAGCTGAAGCGTTGCTTCTTTTATAGAGCCTTGCTCTGATTGAGTGCGATGCCTTGGGCGCTGCGCTCCCTGCGCTGGCGTGTCTGATTTTGACACGTGACGCTCTGCGCGCAACGCAAGGGATCTGAAGCGTTGCTTCATTTATTTTTATTTTAATCTTCACTTTAATTTTCAAAATAGAGCCTTGCTCTGATTGGGGGAAACAGAAGCGTTGCTTCGTTTCCCGCCTTGGAATTTGAACAGAGTTTTGATCTGATTGGGATAAACAAATGCCCCCCACCGTTGCGCTTACGTTGCCTCCAAACGTGAGCGCAGCGGTGGCAGAATTCCAACCGTCGCGTCATCCCTTGGTAGTTGAAACGGCTCTCAATGCCTATAAATAGGACCTTTGGTCTCTCAGCAGATGATTATCATCTTCAAAATTTTTACTTTCAGAATCTTAGAGCCATGCTCTTTATTTTCAAGAACTCCTAGAGTTAAACTCTTAAAACTTTTAGGTAAAAATTTTAAATTAAATTAAATTAAATTAATTTTCATTGACAGAGCCTTGCTCTCAATAGATCCCTGATCTAAAGAAAACCCATTTAAGGTTTCACTTAGCAGAGCTTTGCTCTAAAGGGGTCTAAAGAGAACTAAGGAGAACCCTATTAGGGTTCCATTAATAGAGCTCTACTCTCTAAAAGATTTTTATTGCATTTTCTTAATTCATCAATGGAGCTTTGCTCCTTCCAAATCATACAGAAGAATTCTTAGGAGTTTTTCATGGATCTTGGAGTTTAAAGATGGCCTTTTATTCTTCGATGAGTTATATCGTTTTGCTTAATCAGTCTTTCTGATAATTTTGTTGACTCTCTTTTACAGAAACAATGGACGCCCACATGTACGATCTCGACGAAACTATCTCTTACGGGGATATCCACCGACTCGGCCATTCTCAGAATCGAGAGTTCACCAACGCCGAATGTGCTGAAATCATGAGTCGCTTCGACGCATACAATGGCCAACTGCTTCCTCGGCGTTCCTCTCTCCTGAAGCTTATCATGGGAGCGATCTGGGAAGCACTCCCTTTATTCTGTACCGGCGTGCCGCTTAGAGCATTGGATGCCGCTGAGGATAAGGTGCACTCGGTGTATCTGATGAACTTAATCTCGAAGAGGCGGCGAGACAATCTTGTCGATCTCTTGCACCAGGTTTTTCAACAGTCTGCTATTCTTGCTGCCTATCGGAGGGTGGAGGACATCAGTGGGGATCCCGACGCCCGTGCTCGCGAAAGGAAGCACACTAGGATGGTTCGCCAGGCTTGGAAATTTCTGGACAAGGTCACTTATGAGTTCCTCAATCCATGTCCTGGATTTGAGGTTTTGCCATTGTAACCATCTCGATAATGTCTTTGTCTATTTCTTTAAAATTGTAAGAACCCTTTGCAATATGAATGGAAAATTTCTCATTTCAGCTTGTCTTATTTCTCGTTCTGAGTCTTTGCACATGCATGAATAGAGGTGTCTCGAACGCTTGATCAAATGCAAATCGGATGTTCTTTCTGTCGCTGTCTTCTTTCTTTGATTATCAGCATGTTGCCTTAGTAAACATGGTCGATAGATGATAGAGCGAGCATCCTGTCTTGGTTCCTTCAAGAGATAGTGATGGCTTAGGTCGCAGGTTCAGATTTTCTGCCTAAGACTTTCCAACTTTATGAGCCGTAAGGGTCTCATAAAGAATTTTCTTCCTACGGATCGAGAGAATCTCGTAGGTGTGTTTTCTCCTTAGGAATCGTGACGATTCCTAAGTGCGTTTTCTCTTATAAGTCGTAAGGATCCTTATAAGAGAATTTTTCCCTCTTACGAGTCGAGAGGACCCGTAAGCGGTTGTTTCCCTCCTTATCAGGATTTGACTTCGGAGAGTGTGACCCGTAAATAGTATGCAAGAGTCCGTTTTGGACCGACTTCCAGGGTCCCAGTGCTTAGGGAACAGGTTTTTAATCCCCGCTGCCTAAGGCTTTGCCTCACGAGTCGAAATGAATCGAGCATTTCTCGCAAGGATGTCCTAACGTCACAGTTAACCTCTGCTCTTTACGACAGAGGTCCGTTAGGGTCTGTGGTACTTAGGGTTTTGGCCGTCGTACCGTCGCGTCAGCTGATATATTCCTCGATATGCAATCTTGTTGTTCGAGTAGCCTTGCGATTGTCGTGTCTTTGATCCCTTCGGGGGCTGGACAAGACGTCTTCAAGTAATCTCTCAGGTAGTATTACCGTCGAAAGAGCAAGCGTAGGGATATTCCATGTCACTTTTTACTTGAGGTTAGGCTCATTTTGGAGAGCACCGATGAGTCATAACCATCCGCGCTGATGTGGGATGATCTCCGATAGTCTTTCAGGCTTTATATGACTTGCCGTCAAGACCCTGAAGCTAGGAATTTGGCCTTTGCTTCGTTTGCTGACATTGTGTCCTCTATATCGAGATGAATGTCGCGGTTGTCTCTAGGTTGTTAGTGAACCATAGAAGTTTGGAACTAGGGACTTTGTCGTGGCTCCGCTGTTTGATGATGTCGCGTCTGCTATGTCGAGACGAACATCGAGGTGTTGACCATTCCGCACTGGTGTGAGATGATCTCCGGTGATCTTTCAGGCTTTATATGACTTGTCGTTAAGACCCTGAAGCTATGAATTTGTCCTTCGCTTCGTTTGCTGGCATTGCGTCCTCTATATCGAGACGAATGTCGCGGTTGTCTCTAGGTTGTTGGTGAACCGTAGAGGTTTGGAACTAGGGACTTTGCCGTGGCTCCGCTGTTTGATGATGTTGCGTCTGTTGTCTCGAGACGAACATCGAGGTGGTGACCATTCCGCGCTAGTGCAAGATGATCTCCGATTGTCTTTCAGGCTTTATATGACTTGCCGTTAAGACCTTGAAGCTAGGAATTTGGCCTTCGCTTCGTTTGCTGACATTGCGTCCTCTATATAGAGATGAATGTCACGGTTGTCTCTAGGTTGTTGGTGAACCGTAGAGGTTTGGAACTAGGGACTTTGTCGTGGCTCCGCTGTTTGATGATGTTGCTTCTGTTGTGTCGAGATGAACGTCGAAGTGGTGACCAATCCGCGCTGGTGCAAGATGATCTCCGATTGTCTTTCAGACTTTATATGACTTGCCATTAAGACCTTGAAACTAGGAATTTGGCCTTCGCTTCATTTGCTGACATTGCATCCTCTATATCGAGATGAATGTCACGGTTGTCTCTAGGTTGTTGGTGAACCGTAGAGGTTTGGAACTAGGGACTTTGCCGTGGCTCCGCTGTTTGATGATGTCGCGTTTGCTGTGTCGAGACGAACGTCGAGGTGTTGACCATTCCGCACTGGTGTGAGATGATCTCCGGTTATCTTTCAGGCTTTATATGACTTGCCATTAAGACCTTAAAGCTAGGAATTTGGCCCTCGCTTCGTTTGCTTTGTCATGTCCGAATCCTGTTGGAGGAATGATTGAAAAGAAATTCTTGTTTGTGTATGTTGGGAAATTGTAAAGAAATCACAACCAAAAATTATTTGACCGCAATCAACTACGGTGTCGGATTGTAGTTTGTATGTGAGTGCGGATCGTCCACAGGGAAAGTGTAATCGTTCGTCTTTTGAATTAGATGAGTCGAAACTTTAAGAAAAGAAAACAAAACAATTCATGATTTAAAGAATTGAAGTTCAAGAATTAGAAAAAAAACTAGATCTAATAACAAGAAAAAGATAGAATCAAGAATAGATCGTTTGATGATTTTTCCAAACCAAATCTCAAGAATCGAAATGAAGCTCGTAGGAATCGGTCGGATCTATAGATGTGATGTAATCTTACAATTACGTATTCTTATCCTTCGATGAATTGATACTAGATCGATGATGATCGATGAGAATTAGAGACTTCTTGTGAAACTAAGGTTTCATCTTATCTCTTGTTCTTTCATTGATATCATTCATATTCTAGCCTCTAGTAAATTCAAGAAACGATCGTAGATCCCTAATTTCGAGCGATCACAATCAAGAAAGTATCGCTACGAAACTAGGTCATCGATTCTTGAACTTGCTAGGGTTTACAAAACTCGTAGGACTTAAAAATCGTATTAAGATTTGTTACATCATCATTCTACAATCGTCTCGACTCCTTTACGAGCGGAGTTTTACTCAAACATCACAAGAAGAGCAACAATTACAAATTGAGATCTAATCATGATGCAAGAATTAAAAGAAAGCAAGATTAAAGAATTTCACCTTTTATTTATATCAACAATTCCATTACATTCGCTCAAGAACTACAAGAGGAAGAATTAGATTGTCGACTTGGCTTCGCTCGTCTCCGTGGATCGCGGATCGGCTTGGATCACTTGCCCGATTGAAGATCGGCTCGGCTCCTAAAAGGTTGAAGGCTTCTCGCTTGATTTGGTACTCAAGATCTTGGATTTGGAGTGGAATTAGGGTTAGGGTTTCGCACAAGCCTTGTCACGAGACTTGTGGAAGAAAATGGTGTAGAATGAACCAATGATTATTGATTCACTAAAGAATGATTAGCCTTTAACCCTAGGTCTAGGTTCCTATTTATAGATAACTAACCCTAGATCTAGGATTTCAAATTCTAAGTTTCCCTCCTAAAGTTTGTTGAAGAAATTCAAATTTCCCTCCAAAAGTTAGTTAGGGGAGAAGCTTCTAGATGTGATTAGTTAGGAGGGAGCTTCTAGAAGAGGATTAATTAGGAGCTTAATTAGGATTAGCCTTCCTTAATTTTCTTTGCTGATCTGGCAGTCGCTTCGAGAGAGTTCTGGAACTTTGCATATCAGAAAGTAATGTGGGCCCAGAGAAAGGAATTATGTACTGAAATTGGACTGATGATTCTTTAGAACAACCGCGGATCAGCGGCCCAAGTAGGCTCTTGCCGCTGATCCGCGGCTCCTTGTGGGCCGTGGGCTTCCATACTTCTGCAGTGGTCTTAGGCTGTCTCATAGGCCTTCTTTTGATATATAGAATTGTATAATTCCTTCTTAATTGCTACCAGATCTGAAATGATTGAATTGGCTTAATGTTGATCAGCTCTTTGGTTTTTCTTCCGTATTTTCCTGCACAGACTCAAGACAAGTGTTGCGCAAATACAGAAATGATGCGATGCCATGAAATGCGGTTAATTTCCCTTAAAGTGTCGGTTTAAAAGTCTAATACATGCAATCTCATATTTTGTGACAGATTTGCTAATATGTAGAATATGAATGCCGAACACTTCTAAATGAGTGCAAATGTTAGGGAAATTGCCGGCTAAAATATACAATATTTTCGACTGATCAAATACCCCCAAACTTAATTTCGAACGTCTCGAGCGAATGTTTTATTAAAAAGAGAAGGAGAAAAAAAAGAAAGAGAAAAACTAACTAGCACACTTTCGTAGGCAACACGATTGCACTGAGCACGTGCAACAAGCCTTTAAACCTCTAGGTGTCCCTAGTAGGAGGAGTGTTGTCTCCTGAGGGTTTTCAGCGGATTGCACCCACAAAATCCAATAATAAAAGGAAGATCATGAATATTACATTTAAAGACAAGAATTGTAAAAGAAAAGCCTTGAAAAATTAGTGTTTCCAACTAAGCTAGCTTTTCGGTTGTCATGAGCCATATCTTAATGGTCATGAAAAGATGTCAGAAATCACGTCCTCCCTCAATAAAACATCGTCTTATTCTTCATTCCTATCTTTCTTCCAAACATCGATCATATCACCCTGCGTGTGTGTAAAGGACATCCCTACACCCGGAGAATTCAATTCAAGCTATCATACTCTTGCCCATCAGCCTCAGTATATTTTTTTTTTCTATGAGCTCACACACTTTCATGCGACCGTTAATACTTCTTGAGGTACTAACCGACCGATTACTCATGTGCTTGCTTATTTGGTGTATTTTCCTAATCTTGCACCACCTTAGGTATAGCAGTGACTCCCAGACCTGTTGGCCTTAGGGCACTAGATGAAAAGGCACCCTTGCTATATATTTTTTTATTTCCCTCGGTGATAACAAAACCAGTGTCCATTTTTCTCACCATTTTTTTTTCATACTTTTGGATTTAAGACAAGAGCATTTCAAGGTATCCTCTACTATCCCAGGCTTTAAGACGTGTGTAAGTGCGAATAGCAGGGTATCAACGTTCAAAATGTTTGGCTTCCAGAATAGAAACTATTTTTCAGACTTATTTTTATCCTCAGATTAGTGACGTCTTTCATCTTACTAACCCTTGGGACAACGGCTCATAACTACTTATTACTAGTTCGTATAAGAAAACTTCTAATTTTCTTGGTTTTCTTAAATTTTTCTAATCTCATAGATGTAATTTTTCACTATCTAAACTTTTATTATCTTATTTATGTACAAAAATATTTTTATAGTTTTGAAAAATTTTAAATTTTTATAGGTTTTTGAAAAAAATGTTTTGTGCTTATGCAAATGATATGCAAATGATGCGAAAATAAGCACAAACCTCCCCCAAACTTGTTTTCAACAGTGTCCTCACTGTTGCCATCGGCTAAATCTCGAAAAACCTGTAAGCTTGGGAGGAATTTATTAGTGGGGGCAAAATATTTAAGTGAAGATTCTCCCCCAAACTTATTTTTGGCTCAAAATTTTGTAAAAAATTTTCTTTTCAAGAGCCCGATTATATATCCCCCCAAACTTGAGTTATGCAATGTTAATCTTTTAAAATCACAAGTGGGGGTCAAAAATCATTGGTCGATGCCAAGCTTTGCAAAGACCGAAGGTTAACACCAACCATTCAAAAATTTTATCAATGCAGTGCTCTGGTTGGTGGAAGAAGAAATGGGGAAAGGGTAAGGGGTGGAATAGAGTGTGTGTGCGTCTCGTATTGGAGAGACGATGCAGTGAATGTGATGGATAACTCGCATTCTTTTTACAGTTCAGAAGAAGGGGTGGAGGTTCAATTTCAGTGATTGGAAGATGATTCATCTCAACACCCGTGTTATTCAAAAATGCGAGTTCATCAGCGAAAATCTCCTCAAAAGTTCCATCTATACCCCGATGAATAATGTCATCACAAAGTGCGGGGTGATCTTCAGACTCTAAAAGCAGTTCATAATCGGTGTTAGTTGTTGACCCGGACATCTCGGTGGGAGATTCCGTATGTGTATGATACATAGTTGGGTCAAACAATAACATATGAAAAGAGTCAAGATCAGTATCAGGAGGATCATCAAATTCGCTGCTGTCGACATCCATTAAGTCGACAGAACATACCTGAGCAATAGGTTCGGAGGGTACACTTCCTAACTTATAAATGTTTAGTTCTATTGACCTATTCCCGAAAGATAGGGTCATAGAACCGTTACGACAGTTGATAATAGCATTGGAAGTGGCCAAAAAGGGGCGACCTAAAATCACCGGAATTTGATTCCGTGGGTTCGCTACAGGTTGTGTATCAATTACAATAAAATCTACCAGGAATATAAATTCTCCAATTTTTATTAACACATCCTCCAGTTCACCCCTAGGTTTGGTGATTGATCGGTCAGCCATCTGGAGAGTGCAATTGGTTGGCTTCAACTCTCCGATTCCTAATTGCTCATAAACCGAGTATGGAAGCAAGTTAACACTAGCGCCAAGGTCTAGTAGAGCACGGTTAATGTGTTTTTCCCCAATAGAAACGGAAATAGTAGGATATCCTGGATCCTTACGTTTCCTCGGTAATTGTTGGGGGAAAGCCGTGTCTATTGTTTTTTCCATGAAAATCTTCTTGGGCGCATGAGTCTTCCTCTTCCTAGTGCACAAGTTCTTAAGAGTTTTCGCATAGGACGGAACTTGTTGGATGGCATCTAGGAGAGGGATGTTGGTGTTTACTTGCTTAAAAATGTTCATAATCTTCTCCATATGTGGACTCGGTGTGTTAGCCCTTAACCGATTAGGATAAGGTGCTTTAGCAATAAGCGCTGGGTCCATCATAGGAGAAGGAAGTGGATGTGGAATCGATCCCGGAATAGAAGTGGGAATCGTCCGTGGAGGGGTAAAAGAGGTGGGCTGTAGTGGCGAGCCTTTTGGGAAATGGAGAATAAGCTCGGAAGAAGGTGGTAGGGTAGAAGAAGTATGGTCAGAAGTGTGTGTGTATGGAAAGGTCTCAGCCGGGGTGTTATTGATTGATTTATCAGTGACATCAAACTCTTCCCCAACATGATTGTCAAGCACTCTTCCAGATCTCAACGTGATTGCATCCACATCATGTGAATAGCCAGGATTAGGTAAAGGTTGAGCTGGAAGTTTCCCTTTCTCTCGTGCACTCATTTCGGCTTTTAGTTGTGCAATTTGTTCTTCCATCGATTTGATATTATCATTTTGAGAGACAATGATCTTTATTACATTCTCGATGGAAGATTGCAAACTTGCCGTCCCTTGGATGGATTGTTTCATGAAAGTATCCAAGGTTTGTGCTAGTGCAGAGGTGTTGGCCGGATTTTGGAAATTTTGTGCTTGAAAGGGGTGCTGACTCAATTGAAGTTGTGGGTGCTGTTGTGGTGGAGGGGCCCCTTGGAAATTATTTTAGGTTGGAACCGTGTTTTGAAATTGAGATTGGTTCCAAGCAAGGTTAGGGTGATTCCTCCAACCTTGATCATATGTGGAGGAAGATGGATCGTTTCTAGGTCTTTGAAATGATGCATTGGTATACTCAGGACCTTGAAATGGACATTCTTCCGTCAAGTGAGACGGATCAGAACAACAACCACATACAGTTTTGGAGAGTGATATTTGACTTAGGGCGGCGGCTAAAAATTTATTTTCCATATTCTCGAGTTTCTTATTGATAGCTGCAATGTCAGCTCTAACTTCTATGGAAATGTCATTGCCATCCCTAGACGATTGACTCACACCCTCCCACTGTAAAGATTTTTCAGCGAAATCTTCTAGAAAATTCCAGGCTTCCCCATAATCTTTAGTCATGAAGTTGCCTTGACACATGGATTCAAGGGACTGTCTTGTGTAAGGAGTAATGCCCTCATAAATGATTCGGCATAATTCCCATCTCGGGATGCCGTGATGTGGACATTGGACTAACAGATCCTTGAAGCGGTCAAGACATTTTGAAAATGTTTCATTTGGAAGCTGGATGAATTGATAGATTTCGCTACGGATTCGAGCTGTTTTGTGTTGTGGGTAGAATTTCTTAAGGAATGCTTTGACGAATTCGTCCCAATTTGAAATGGAATGTGCGGTGGTGTTATATAGCCACTTCTCGGCTAAATCGCACAAAGTGAATGGGAGAAGACGAAGACGTAAAGCATCCACAGAAAGCTGTGAAGTACCCATCATTGTGCATACATTTTCAAATTTCGTGATAAACACGTATGCGTCCTCAGACTCGAGACCGTGAAATTTTGGTAGAAGGTTGATGTATTGGGGTTTTATTTGAAAATTTTCCCCGTTGGCTGGTGGAATGGATAGACAGGTGGAAAGTGGGCCTCGTGTAGGATAGCATCTCTCTTGGAGAGAAATGCGAGGTGGATTCTGCGCACCAACGGACGGCGGCAGGGTAGTGGAAAAGAAGTTCGATGGAGGTGGATCCATCGATGTGGGTGTGGTGGTGGGTAAAAGAAAGGGTAAATGTAGAAATACCGACTTTTGGGTCGATCAGGGGACGCGGACTAAACAGGCACTAGAAACCCGTGTCCAGCCTATCTTGCACTAAAAAGGGTTAGTACAAGTGGCAGCGTGAATTTATAATTAGGGGAAATGATGAATGTGGTGTTTGTTTTGAAAAAGAATACGGATTTTTGAAAAAATGATGCAACAAAACAAATGCAACACACAAAACCCTAAAATCTAAGGGTCACCTAGGTCAAAGCTCTAGACCGCTTCTAACTGCCAAAAGACAAGTCGCAGGATAAATCCTCCACTGCCTCTTTGTCCCCCTGTGGCCGGATAAGTGCCAGGTAAGTGGGAAGGAACCACCACTACAGTGGGCCTAATTAATAACCACTAGCCTTAGACACACTCGCCTTAGGCACCACAAGAAAACGCGGATAAGCAATGAATTACCCACGGCCTTCTCTTGTCCTAATTGAGCGCGACGGTCCTTAGAGTCATCTCTAGATTTCTTTTAATTAATGAGGGTCAATGCGGATGCAAGTTTTGCGATTTTCGGGGCCTAGGAAGGGTAATGAAATCCCCACCTAATTTGGATTTGGTCGTGCCCCTTAATTTTCCGTATTAATATGCAACAACCACAAGAATCAAAACACGCACAATTTTTTTATTTTTGCGGCGCTGCGATTTATTTGCAAAGAAACCTGCAGCAAAATTGCTATTGGAGCAGATGAGGTAAGAGATAAGAAAGTGAGAAAGTTACAGAGCAAAATTGATGCAGAGAGGAGCTAAGGTTGCCGCGGATCCGCCGCTTTTGAAGGGGTATTGCCGCGGAAGGGCGGTTGTATTTACTGTTCAGTGCACAGAAATTCTTCAGCAAGCTCCTGTACAATTCCTCAACTCTCTGGAATATTTACAAAAATTTTCCCAAAGCTCCAATGATTCCAGATTTCCTCGAAATCAAACCACAACAACACGTATTAGGGTTTGTACGAGTTTAGATCTAAAACTTATAATGGAATAAATTGTTCAACTCAAATTTCAAAATACGAACTATTAGCGCACTATCCCCGGCAACGGCGCCATTTGATTGAAAAGAAATTCTTGTTTGT
This sequence comes from Agapanthus africanus, assembly GCA_030015575.1. Lineage (NCBI taxonomy): Eukaryota > Viridiplantae > Streptophyta > Magnoliopsida > Asparagales > Amaryllidaceae > Agapanthus > Agapanthus africanus. The sequence goes on along the minus strand of CM057338.1, from coordinate 104,264,260 downwards.
GTATGTTGGGAAATTGTAAAGAAATCACAACCAAAAATTATTTGACCGCAATCAACTACGGTGTCGGATTGTAATTTGTATGTGAGTGCGGATCGTCCATAGGGAAAGTGTAATCGTTCGTCTTTTGAATTAGATGAGTCGAAACTTTAAGAAAAGAAAACAAAACAATTCATGATTTAAAGAATTGAAGTTCAAGAATTAGAAAAAAAACTAGATCTAATAACAAGAAAAAGATAGAATCAAGAATAGATCGTTTGATGATTTTTCCAAACCAAATCTCAAGAATCGAAATGAGGCTCGTAGGAATCGGTCGGATCTATAGATGTGATGTAATCTTACAATTACGTATTCTTATCCTTCGATGAATTGATACTAGATCGATGATGATCGATGAGAATTAGAGACTTCTTGTGAAACTAAGGTTTCATCTTATCTCTTGTTCTTTCATTGATATCATTCATATTCTAGCCTCTAGTAAATTCAAGAAACGATCGTAGATCCCTAATTTCGAGCGATCACAATCAAGAAAGCATCGCTACGAAACTAGGTCATCGATTCTTGAACTTGCTAGGGTTTACAAAACTCGTAGGACTTAAAAATCGTATTAAGATTTGTTACATCATCATTCTACAATCGTCTCGACTCCTTTACGAGCGAAGTTTTACTCAAACATCACAAGAAGAGCAACAATTACAAATTGAGATCTAATCATGATGCAAGAATTAAAAGAAAGCAAGATTAAAGAATTTCACCTTTTATTTATATCAACAATTCCATTACATTCGCTCAAGAACTACAAGAGGAAGAATTCGATCGTCGACTTGGCTTCGCTCGTCTCCGTGGATCGCGGATCGGCTTGGATCACTTGCCCGATTGAAGATCGGCTCGGCTCCTAAAAGGTTGAAGGCTTCTCGCTTGATTTGGTACTCAAGATCTTGGATTTGGAGTGGAATTAGGGTTAGGGTTTCGCACAAGCCTTGTCACGAGACTTGTGGAAGAAAATGGTGTAGAATGAACCAATGATTATTGATTCACTAAAGAATGATTAGCCTTTAACCCTAGGTCTAGGTTTCTATTTATAGATAACTAACCCTAGATCTAGGATTTCAAATTCTAAGTTTCCCTCCTAAAGTTTGTTGAAGAAATTCAAATTTCCCTCCAAAAGTTAGTTAGGGGAGAAGCTTCTAGATGTGATTAGTTAGGAGGGAGCTTCTAGAAGAGGATTAATTAGGAGCTTAATTAGGATTAGCCTTCCTTAATTTTCTTTGCTGATCTGGCAGTCGCTTCGAGAGAGTTCTGAAACTTTGCATATCAGAAAGTAATGTGGGCCCAGAGAAAGGAATTATGTACTGAAATTGGACTGATGATTCTTTAGAACAACCGCGGATCAGCGGCCCAAGTAGGCTCTTGCCGCTGATCCGCGGCTCCTTGTGGGCCGTGGGCTTCCATACTTCTGCAGTGGTCTTAGGCTGTCTCATGGGCCTTCTTTTGATATATAGAATTGTATAATTCCTTCTTAATTGCTACCAGATCTGAAATGATTGAATTGGCTTAATGTTGATCAGCTCTTTGGTTTTTCTTCCGTATTTTCCTGCACAGACTCAAGACAAGTGTTGCGCAAATACAGAAATGATGCGATGCCATGAAATGCGGTTAATTTCCCTTAAAGTGTCGGTTTAAAAGTCTAATACATGCAATCTCATATTTTGTGACAGATTTGCTAATATGTAGAATATGAATGCCGAACACTTCTAAATGAGTGCAAATGTTAGGGAAATTGCCGGCAAAAATATACAATATTTTCGACTGATCAAGGAAGGACATTATCGTTGACATTGTGTCTGCTGTAACGAGACGAATGCTGAGGTGGAGCTGCGATTTTGCCGTCGCTCCTCTTTACTGACCATGGGGTTTTTTGTTGACGTTGTATCTGCATCTTGCTGGACTGCGAAGGAACGCCTTTGTTGATTTTTTAGGCTGTAGATATTGCCGTTAAGATTTGGAACTAAGGACTATATCGTGGCTCCATTTCATTGTGACTCTGAGGTCGGTTGTTGACGTCATGTCTGCATCTGGTTGGAGTGAGAAGAAACACCGTTAGCGATCTCTAAGTTGTCGATATCGACGTCGAGACCCTGAAGCTAGGGATCTTCTTTTGCTCCGTTTGTTGACATCTTGTCTGCAATATTGCAACAAATGTCGAGGTTGTCTCTAAGTTGTCTATGAACCGTCGAGATTTGGCTTCGCTTTCTGGTGGAGCCTGTTGGGAAGGTATGGTTCCCTCTTTATTTGTGCCCCTGGATTGTATACAGGGATCGATGTAATCTCACCTGTAGGGCAGCAGTTTCATTCATTTTTTTCATTATTATTTTCTTTCCGCGATGCTCTATCATTTCAGCTTTTATATCGCGAAGATCGCGATTGCCCCATCATTTCGGCTATCTTTTCGCGGTGCCCAATCATTTCGGCTGTTTATTTTATTTTTACTCGCTGCTTTTTATTGCGAGTCGCCCAATCATTTCGGCTATTTATTTTATTTTCACTCGCTGCTTTTTATTGCGAGTTGCCCCATCATTTCAGCTATTTTGCATTCATTTTTTTAGCTTGCTGATTTTTTATCGCGAGTGTGGAACTTGGAATCTGTTGCCGATCTCAGCATCAGTATCGCTACAACTGGAATATTCCCAGGAGCGAATCATCATTTGCCATGAAAGGACTTAGAATTTGATACCGGTTTAGGCATCAGCATCGCTACAACTGGGATATTGTCAGGAGCGAATCATTATTTGCCTCTGTCGATGTTTTAATAAAGGTGGCTTAGTAAACAGGGTTAGGATTCCGTCGACTAAGGCTTTTGACTTTATGAACCGTAAGGGTCTCATAAAGGTATTTCTCCCTGCGAGTCGTGAGGATCTCGTAGGTGTGTTTTCTCCTTAGGAATCGTGAGGATTCCGAAGTGCATGTTCTCCTATAAGTCGTAAGGATCTTACAGGAGTGTTTTCTCCTTATAAGTCGAGAGGGCTTACAAGGGTTGTTCACCATTCGAACATATCCCTAATCGCTGGTGGGACTCTGTTAGGGAAATGTTCATTCGCGCCCGTAAATTGTATACAAGGGTCAATACTGAACCGCTTGTAGGGCATTATCAAAGGTTGTGGGGGTTGCTTAAGAACAGGTTCAGGTCTCTGTAACTTAAGACTTTCAAATCTTATGAGCCGTGAGGGACCCATAAGAGAGTTCTCCTTACGAGTCGTGAGGATCTCGTAAGTGTAATTTCTTCTTAGGAATCGTGAGGATCCCTAAGTGTGTTGCATCCCTGTGAGTCGTAAGGATCTCACGTAGGTGGTTTCTCCTCATAAGGTCGAGAGGACCCTGCAAGTGTCTCTTAACGAGGTTGCGCCCTTTCGGGTTTTCACAAACACTCGCCGGTAGCCCTGCTGTTTTTTACTCACGGAGCCCTTTCGGGTTTTCATCTGTGCCCATTTTTCTTATGGACTTACCGTTTTCTTTTCTTTTTTTTATTCTTTTTTCTAACGAGGTCGCGCCCTTTCGGATTTTCACGAACACTCGCCGGTAACCCTGCTGTTTTTACTCACGGAGCCCTTTCGGATTTTCATCCATGCCCATCTTGCTTGTGGACATACCATTTTTATTATTTTTTATTTATTATTTTTTTTTATTATATATTTTTTTATCCTTTTTTTATCTCGTCAGCCTGAGGATGCTGCGGTAGTAGTTTAAAAACGTTTCGGTCCGCCGTCGCCGTATTTGAGGAGAATCTCTAGTTTACTGACTTTTCGGTCTATGGGGCCTTCCCTATGAATGAGCATGATGCTCCCGGCATATCCATCTTTTTCGGAGCATGTGGTTGTGGCGGGCTCACTTTCCAGTTTTCGGACAACGCGAACTTGCCCTGTTGGTATTGGTCTTCAACCCAGTTTTTGAAAACATAGCAGTTTTCGATCGGATGGCCCAATACTTGGTGGTAAGGGCAGTAATTAGGATTGTTGACATTATTCAGTTGTAGCTGGTGTTTCGGCTCTGGTAGAGTGATAAGCCTGATGCGCACTGCCACTTCGAACAGTCTTCTTGTTTCATCCTGGGGAAATGAGTAAAGACGTTTCAACCTCTCATAGAGGGGTTGCCGCTTGTTGCTTTGGCGAACAACCGGTCTAGGGCCACTCGATCGTTGTTGAGCGTTGGCGACGAAGGCCGTTTTTCCTTCCCTTTATCCTTTTTGTTCGATCCCTTGTTTGCGGGTCCGAGATCCTCTCCGGATATCGTGCAATTGTGCGGCTGAACGTTCTCGCAACTCCTCAATCCTTCAGAGATGGACTCCTTGAAGAGAGGGCCAAGGGCTACTTTTTCGTCTGAATCGCTCCCGAAGGTGAGAACTCGTGATCCCCCGGGCTCATCCTTACGACAATTGCCGGCAACTCTTTTATGCTCATCCATCGTATTCTTCCGCTGTCTATGAGCTTCACGCTTTGTTCTGTTGACGTATTGCCTGTGGGTGACATACCCTTGCCACCAACACTTAAAGGAGTCGCAGTCTTCAGTAAGATGTGTGATCTTCTGATGATAGAAGCAGAAGTTGGTGTGCATCTCTACTCCACCGAGCGTGTTTTCTTCAAAGGGTGGTAGTTTCATCCTCATTAATATGGCTTTAGCGAACCTTTTCCTCGTCTTGAATTTGTTTTTATCCGCGGCGGATGTCTTTTGATTTGACGGAAGTGCCTTGGCTCTTTCGTCTAATCGCCGGCGTTTAGCTCCTTCCAATATGGCCATCTCACGCTCTTGATTGGCTTTAACTTTCAGACGAATCTCATTCAGGAAGGCATCGATCATCTCGTCTGACGGCCGCAGAATTTCTGGTTCAGGGTCCGCCCTCGGTTTCTCGGCGCAAGGAGCCTCTTCATCATCTATCAATGAGTGAGAGATCACGTGACAAGTTGCCCCCGGTGCGTCCGTCTTCTTTGGAGTGTGCGGCTGTGGTGGGTTTACCTTCCACTTTTCAGACAGTGCAAACTTGCCTTGTAGGTACTGATCCTCGATCCATCCCTTAAAGACGAAACAGTCCTCAATCGGGTGACTTACCGTGTAGTGATAAGGGCAATAATCGGGATTATTGAGATCGCCTGGCTGCAACAGACGTTTTGGACTCGGCAGATTGATGAGTCCGTTGCGCGTGGCTAGTTCGAACAGTTTCCTTGTTTTATTCTGAGGAAACGGGTAAGGACGTCCCAGTCTCTCCTCGAGGGATGGGGGTGGACGCACGTTGTTTTCGCGAGCAACCGGTTTTGATTTGCTCGGCTGTTGTTGAGTATTGGCAACAACGATCGCTTTTCCTCTCTTCTCATTTCGAGAGTCCAGTCTTGGAGGAGACGGTCCATGGCCCATCTGGTCCATTTGGGCTAATTTGTCGATCAAGGCCTGGAAAGTGGTCGGCCTGAAGAACATCATGAATTGGGATATAGTCGCCTGCGGATCGAGAGTGCCCACGAACATGCCCACCGCTGGTGCTTCTTCGATATGTTGTTCGCATTTCGACCATAGGTTCCGCCATCGTGTTGCATATTGGACCCACGTTTCGCCTGGCCTTATCCTGGCATTGATCAGTGCTGTTATCGGGGTGTGATTGAATGATTTTTGTGATGTGTAATTGGAAAATTGTAAAGAAATCACAACCAAAAATTATTTTGACCGCAATCAACTACGGTGTCGGATGTAGATTGTAAGTGAGTGCGGATCGTCCACAGGGAAAGTGTAATCGTTCGTCTTTCGAATTAGATGAATTGAAACTTTAAAGAAAAGAAACGAAAATAATTCATGATTTATATTTGAAGTTCAAGAATTAGAAAATCTAGATCTAATAACAAGAAAAAGATAGAATCAAGAATTGATCGTTTGATGATTTTTCCAAACCAAATATCAAGAATCGAAATGAGGCTCGTAGGAATCGATCGGATCTATAGATGTGATGTAATCTTACGATGACGTATTCTTATCCTTCGATGAATTGATACTAGATCGATGATGATCGATCGAGAATTAGGGATTTCTTGTGAAACTAGGGTTTCATCTTATCCCTTGTTCTTTCGTCGATATCATTCACATTCTAGCCTCTAGTAAATTCAAGAAACAATTGTAAATCCCTAATTTCGAGCGATAACAATCAAGAAAGCATCGCTACGAAACTAGGTCATCGATTCTTGAACTTGCTAGGGTTTACAAAACTCGTAGGACTTAAAAATCATATTAAGATTTGTTACATCATCATTCTACAATCGTCTCGACTTCTTTACGAGCGGAATTTTACTCAAACATCACAACAAGAATAACAATTACAAATTGAAATCTAATCATGATGCAAGAGTTAAAAGAAAGCAAGATTAAAGAATTTCACCTTTTATTTATATCAACAATTTCATTACATTCGCTCAAGAACTACAAGAGGAAGAATTCGATCGTCGATTTGGCTTCGCTCGTCTCCGTGGGACGCGGATCGGCTTGGATCATTTGCCCAATTGAAGATCGGCTCGGCTCCTAAGAGGTTGAAGGCTTCTTGGTTGATTGGCACTCAAGATCTTGAATTTGGAGTGGAATTAGGGTTAGGGTTTCGCACAAGCCTTGTCACTAGACTTGTGGAAGAAGATGACGAATTGAAGAGGACTAAAGATTGATTACCTAAAAATTGATTAGCCTTTGACCCTAGGTCTAGGTTCCTATTTATAGACATCTAAACCCTAGATCTAGGATTTCAAATTCTAAGTTTCCCTCCTAAAGTTTGTTGAGGAAATTTGAATTTCCCTCCAAAAGTTAGTTAGAGGAGAAGCTTCTAGATGTGATTAGTTAGGAGGGAGCTTCTAGAAGAGGTTAGTTAGGAGCTTAATTAGGATTAGCCTTGCTTAATCTTCTTTGCTGATCTGGCAGTAGCTTCGAGAGAATTCTGGAATTTGAAGTATCAGAAAAGAATGTGGGCCCTGGGAGAAGAATTATGCACTGAAAATAAAGCGATGACGTGGCAGAAGCGCGGCGGATCCGCGGCTCAAGCACGCTCCCACCGCGGATCCGCGGCGCTTTATGAGCCTTGGGGATTGGGCTTTCTGGTACAGGCTTGGGCAGATGTATGGGCCTTTGTTTGATATATAGAATTGTATAATTCCTTCTGAATTGCTACCAGATCTGAAATGATTGAGTTGGCGTAATGTTTGATCAGCTAAATAACAATTTTGGCCTGTCTCCTGGATTTTCCTGCACAAATCTCGAAACAAGTGTTGCGCAAATACAGAAATGATGCGATGCCATGAAATGCGGTTAATTTCCTTTAAAGTGTCGGTTTAAAAGTCTAACACATGAAATCTGATATTTAACGACTGATTTGCTAATATGTGAAATATGAGTACCGAACACTTCTAAGTGAGTGCAAAAGATGGGGAAATTGCCGTGTTAAAAATACATTATTTTCGACTGATCAAATACCCCCAAACTTAATTTCGATCGTCTCGAGCGAATGTTTTATTAAAAAGAGAAGGAGAAAATAAAGAAAGAGAAAAACTAACTAGCACACTTTCGTAGGCAACACGATTGTACTGAGCACGTGCAACAAGCCTTTAAACCTCTAGGTGTCCCTAGTAGGAGGAGTGTTGTCTCCTGAGGGTTTTCAGCGGATTGCACCCACAAAATCCAATAATAAAAGAAAGATCATGAATATTACATTTAAAGAAAAGAATTGTAAAAGAAAAGCCTTGAAAATTAGGGTTTCCAACTAAGCTAGCTTTTCGGTTGTCATGAGCCCTATCTTAATGGTCATGAAAAAATGTTAGAAATCACGTCCTCCCTCAATAAAACATCGTCTTATTCTTCATTCCTATCTTTCTTCCAAACATCGATCATATCACCCTGCGTGTGTGTAAAGGACATCCCTACACCCGGAGAATTCAATTCAAGCTATCATACTCTTGCCCATCAGCCTCAGTATTTTTTAATTAATGAATATTTAGATGAGATTGCTCACACGCTTTCATGCGACCGTTAATACTTCTTGAGGTACTAACCGACCGATTACTCCTGTGCTTGCTTACTTGGTGTATTTTCCTCGTCTTGCACCACCTCAGGCATAGCAGTGACTCCCAGACCAGTTGGCCTTAAGGCACTAGGTGAAGAAACACCCTCGCTATACATTTTTATTGCCCTCGGTGATAACAAAACCAGTGTCCATTTTTCTCACCACTTTATAATTTTTTTTTTCAATTTTTTTTTTCTTTTCCTTCATACTTTTGGCTTTAAGACAAGAGCATTTCAAGGTATCCTCTACTATCCCAGGCTTTAAGATGTGTGTAAGTGCAAATAGCAGGGTATCAACGTTCAAAATGTTTGGCTTTCAGAATAGAAACTATTTTTCAGACTTATTTTTATCCTCAGATTAGTGACGTTTTTCATCTTACTAACCCTTGGGACAACGGCTCATAACTACTTATTACTAGTTCGTATAAGAAAACTTCTAACTTTCTTAGTTTTCTTAAATTTTTCTAATCTCATGGATGTAATTTTTCACAATCTAATCTTTCATTATCTTATTTATGTACAAAAATCTTTTTATCTTGTTGAAAATTTTTAAATTTTTATAGGTTTTCAAAAAAATGTTTTGTGCTTATGCAAATGATATGCAAATGATGCGAAAATAAGCACAAACCTCCCCCAAACTTGTTTTCAATAGTGTCCTCACTGTTACCATCTGCTAAATCTGAAAAACTGTAAGCTTGGGAGGAATTTATTAGTGGGGGCAAAATATTTAAGTCAAGAACCTCCCCCAAACTTATTTTTGGCTCATCATTTTGTAAAAAATTTTCTTTTTAGGAGCCAGAAAATATATACCCCCCCCCCCAAACTTGAGTTATGCAATGTTAAACTTTGAAAATCATATGAAGGGGTCAAAAATCATTGGTCGATGCCAAGTTTTGCAAAGACCGAAAGTCAACACCAACCATTCAAAAAATTTATCAATACAGTGCTCTGGTTGGTGGAAGAAGAAGTGGGGAAAGGTTAAATGGTGGAATAGAATGTGTGTGCGTCTCGTTTTGGAGAGACGATGCAGTGTATGTGATGGATTACTCGCATTCTTATTACAGTTCAGAAGAAGGGGTGGAGGTTCAATTTCATCGATTGGGAGATGATTCATCTCAACACCCGTGTCATTCAAAAATGCGAGTTCATCAGCGAAGATTTCCTCGAAAGTTCCATCAATACCCCGGTGAGTAATGTCGTCACAAAGTGCGGGGTGATCTTCAGACTCTAAGAGCATTTCATAATCAGTGTTAATTGTTGACCCGGACATCTTAGTGGAAGAGTCCGTATGTGTATGATACATAGTTGGGTCAAACAACAACGTATGAAAAGAGTCTAGATCGGTATCAAGAGGATCATCAAATTCGCTGCTGTCGACATCCATTAAGTCGACAGAACAGACCTGAGCAGTAGGTTCGGAGGGTACACTTCCCAACTTGTAAATGTTCAGCTCTATTGACATATTCCCGAAAGATAGGGTCATAGAACCATTACGACAGTTGATAATAGCATTGGAAGTGGCCAAAAAAGGGCGACCTAAAATCACCGGAATTTGATTCCGTGGGTTTGCTACAGGTTGTGTATCAATTACAATAAAATCTACCGGGAATATAAATTCTCCGATTTTTATTAACACATCCTCCAGTTCATCCCTAGGTTTGGTGATTGATCGGTCAGCCATCTGGAGAGTGCAATTGGTTGGCTTCAACTCTCCAATACCTAGTTGCTCATAAACAGAATATGGAAGCAAGTTAACACTAGCGCCAAGGTCTAGTAGAGCACGGTTGATGTGTTTTTCCCCAATAGAAACGGAAATAGTAGGATATCCTGGATCCTTACGTTTCCTCGGTAATTGTTGGGGGAATGCCGTGTCTATTGTTTTTTCCATAAAAATCTTCTTGGGCACTTGAGTCTTCCTCTTCCTAGTGCACAAGTTCTTAAGAGTTTTCGCATAGGACGGAACTTGTTGGATGGCATCTAGGAGAGGGATGTTGGTGTTTACTTGCTTAAAAATGTTCATAATCTTCTCCATATGTGGACTCGGTGTGTTAGCCCTTAACCGATTAGGATAAGGTGCTTTAGCAATAAGCGCTGGGTCCATCACAGGAGAAGGAAGTGGGTGTGGAACCGATCCCAGAATAGAAGTGGGGATCGTCCGTGGAGGGGTAAAAGAGGTGGACTGAGGTGGAGAGCCTTTTGGGAAACGAAGAATAGGCTCGTGAGAAGGTGGTGGGGTAGAAGAACTGGGGTCAGAAGTGTGTGTGTGAGGAAAGGTCTCAGCCGGGGTGTTATTGATTGATTTATCAGTATCATCAAACTCTTCCCCAACGTGAGTGTCAAGCACTCTTCCAGATCTCAACGTGATTGCATCCACATGATGTGAATAGCCAGGATTGGGTAAAGGTTGAGCTGGAAGTTTCCCTTTCTCTCTTGCACTCATTTCGGCTCTTAGTTGTGCAATTTCTGCTTCCATCGATTTGATACTCTCAGCTTGGGACGCTGAGTTTTTCTCACTTTTATCGACAGAAGACTTCATTTCAGCCGAAACTTGCATGATATTTGTTAAGACCAAATTCATGCATTGTGCAAATGAATAGGTTTCATCAGTCCCGGTCAACTGCAAAGGACTAGATGGTGCGGGTGTGTTGACTGGATTTTGAAAATTTTGTGCTTGAAAGGGGTGCTGACTCAATTGTGGTTGCTGTTGTGGTGGCGGAGCCCTTTGGAATTGATTCGGATTTGGAACCGTGTTTTGAAATTGTGATTGGTTCCAAGCAAAGTTAGGGTGATTTCTCCAACCCTGATCATATGTGGAGGAAAATGGATCATTTCTAGGTCTTTGAAATGCGACATTGGTATGCTCATGACCTTGAAACGGACATTCTTCCGTCAAGTGAGACGGATCAGAACAGCAGCCACATACAGTTTTGGAGAGTGACATTTGACTTAGGGCGGCTAAAAATTTGTTTTCCATAGTCTCAAGTTTCTTTTGCATAGCTGAAATGTCAGCTCTAACTCCTATGGAAATATCATTGCCCTCCCTAGACGATTGACTCACACCCTCCCACTGTAAAGATTTTTCAGCGAAATCTTCTAGAAAGTTCCAGGCTTCCCCATCATCTTTAGTCATGAAGTTGCCTTGACACATTGATTCAAGGGTCTGTCGTGTGTAAGGAGTAATGCCCTCATAAATGATTCGGCACAGTTCCCATCTCGGGATGCCATGATGTGGACATTGGACTAACAGATCCTTGAAACGTTCAATACATTTTGAAAATGTTTCATTTGGAAGCTGGGTGAATTGATAGATTTCGCTACGGACTCGAGCTGTCTTTTGATGTGGGTAGAATTTCTTAAGGAATGCTTTGACGAATTCGTCCCAATTTGAAATTGAATGTGCGGTAGTGTTATATAGCCACTTCTCGGCTAAATTGCACAAGGTGAATGGGAGAAGACGAAGACGGAAAGCATCCACAGAAAGTTGTGAAGTACCCATCATTGCGCATACATTTTCAAATTTCGTGATAAACACGTATGCGTCCTCAGACTCGAGACCGTGGAATTTTGGTAGAAGGTTGATGTATTGGGGTTTTATTTGAAAATTTTCCCCATTGGCTGGTGGAATGGATAAGCAGGTGGAAAGGGGGCTTCGTGTTGGATAGCACCTCTCTTGGAGAGAGATGCGAGGTGGATTCTGCGCACCAACGGACGGCGGCAGGGTAGTGGAAAAGAAGTTCGATGGAGATGGATCCATCGATGTGGGTGTGGTGGTGGGTAAAAGAAAGGTAAGTGTAGAAATACCGACTTTTGGGTCGATGAGGGAAACGCGGACTAACAGGCACTAGAATCCTGTTGTCCAGCCTATCTTGTACTAAAAAGGGTTAGTACAAGTGGCAGCGTGAATTTATAATTAGGGGAAATGATGAATGCGGGTGTTTGTTTTGAAAAGTGGACGGGTTTTTGAAAATATGATGCAACACAACAAATGCAGCACACAAAACCCTAAAATCTAGGGGTCACCTAGGTCAAAACTCTAGACCGCTCCTAACTGCCAAAAGACAAGTCGCAGGATCAATCCTCCACTGCCTCTTTGTCCCCCTGTGGCCGGATAAGTGCCAGGTAAGTGGGAAGGTACTCCACTACGTAAGTAGTGGGCCTAATTAAAAACCACTAGCCTTAGACACACTCGTCTTAGACACCACAAGAAAACGCGGATAAGCAATGAATTACCCACGGCCTTCTCTTGTCCTAATTGAGCGCGACGGTCCTTAGAGTCATCTCTAGATTTCTTTTAATTAATGAGGGTAAATGCGGATGCAAGTTTTGCGATTTTCGGGGCCTAGGAAGGGTAATGAACTCCCCACCTAATTTGAATTTGGTCGTGCCCCTTAATTTCCGTATTAATATGCAAACAACCAAGAATCAAAACACGCACAAATTTTATTTTGCTTTTGCGGCGCTGCGATTATTTGCAAAAAAACCTACAGCAAATTGTCAATTGGAGCAGACAGAGGAGGAGATAAGAAAGATAGAGACTTACAGAGCAAAATTGGTACAGTGAATCAACAAGGGGGCCGCGGAACCGCCGCGGATGCGCCCAATTGCCGCTGAAACGCGATCTAAATGACTGTTCACTGCACAAAAATTCTTGACAATGTTCCACTTGAACTCCTCAGCTCTCTGGAATTTTCATAAAAATTTTATCCAGCTCCAATGATTCCAGAATTCCTCGCACAAATCACAACACACGTATTAGGGTTTGTACAAGTTTAGATCTAAAAATTATGATGGAATAAATTGTTCAACTCAAATTTCAAAATACGAACTATTAGCGCACTATCCCCGGCAACGGCGCCATTTGATTGAATGATTTTTGTGATGTGTAATTGGAAAATTGTAAAGAAATCACAACCAAAAATTATTTTGACCGCAATTAACTACGGTGTCGGATGTAGATTGCAAGTGAGTGCGGATCGTCCACAGGGAAAGTGTAATCGTTCGTCTTTCGAATTAGATGAATTGAAACTTTAAAGAAAAGAAACGAAAACAATTCATGATTTATATTTGAAGTTCAAGAATTAGAAAATCTAGATCTAATAACAAGAAAAAGATAGAATCAAGAATTGATCGTTTGATGATTTTTCCAAACCAAATATCAAGAATCGAAATGAGGCTCGTAGGAATCGATCGGATCTATAGATGTGATGTAATCTTACGATGACGTATTCTTATCCTTCGATGAATTGATACTAGATCGATAATGATCGATCGAGAATTAGGGATTTCTTGTGAAACTAGGGTTTCATCTTATCCCTTGTTCTTTCGTCAATATCATTCACATTCTAGCCTCTAGTAAATTCAAGAAACGATTGTAAATCCCTAATTTCGAGCGATAACAATCAAGAAAGTATCGCTACGAAACTAGGTCATCGATTCTTGAACTTGCTAGGGTTTACAAAACTCGTAGGACTTAAAAATCATATTAAGATTTGTTACATCATCATTCTACAATCGTCTCGACTCCTTTACGAGCGGAGTTTTACTCAAACATCATAACAAGAACAACAATTACAAATTGAGATCTAATCATGATGCAAGAGTTAAAAGAAAGCAAGATTAAAGAATTTCACCTTTTATTTATATCAACAATTTCATTACATTCGCTCAAGAACTACAAGAGGAAGATTCGATCGTCGATTTGGCTTCGCTCGTCTCCGTGGGACGCGGATCGGCTTGGATCACTTGCCCGATTGAAGATCGGCTCGGCTCCTAAAAGGTTGAAGGCTTCTTGCTTGATTGGCACTCAAGATCTTGAATTTGGAGTGGAATTAGGGTTAGGGTTTCGCACAAGCCTTGTCACTAGACTTGTGGAAGAAGATGAAGAATTGAAGAGGACTAAAGATTGATTACCTAAAAATTGATTAGCCTTTGACCCAAGGTCTAGGTTTCTATTTATAGACATCTAAACCCTAGATCTAGGATTTCAAATTCTAAGTTTCCCTCCTAAAGTTTGTTGAGGAAATTTGAATTTCCCTCCAAAAGTTAGTTAGAGGAGAAGCTTCTAGATATGATTAGTTAGGAGGGAGCTTCTAGAAGAGGTTAGTTAGGAGCTTAATTAGGATTAGCCTTGCTTAATCTTCTTTGCTGATCTGGCAGTAGCTTTGAGAGAATTCTGGAATTTGAAGTATCAGAAAGGAATGTGGGCCCTGGGAGAAGAATTATGCACTGAAAATAAAGCGATGACGTGGCAGAAGCGCGGCGGATCCGCGGCTCAAGCACGCTCCCACCGCGGATCCGCGGCGCTTTATGAGCCTTGGGGATTGGGCTTTCTGGTACAGGCTTGGGCTGATGTATGGGCCTTTGTTTGATATATAGAATTGTATAATTCCTTATGAATTGCTACCAGATCTGAAATGATTGAGTTGGCGTAATGTTTGATCAGCTAAATAACAATTTTGGCCTGTCTCCTGGATTTTCCTGCACAAATCTCGAAACAAGTGTTGCGCAAATACAGAAATGATGCGATGCCATGAAATGCGGTTAATTTCCTTTAAAGTGTCGGTTTAAAAGTCTAACACATGAAATCTGATATTTAACGACTGATTTGCTAATATGTGAAATATGAGTACCGAACACTTCTAAGTGAGTGCAAAAGATGAGGAAATTGCCGTGTTAAAAATACATCATTTTCGACTGATCAGGGTGCGTCCACTAGCACTCGTGAATCTTTGTGTAAACAATAGCTCCATCTCTGCGAATGTTTTGACAGAGTCGTCAGGTAGCTCTGAATACCATTCGAAAGCCGTTTCCGTTAAGCTGCCGACGAATTGGCGAAGTAACAGTTTATCATCGCCTCCAGTGTTGCCGCAAAGAGCCCTGAATTGAGCGACATGCTGATGTGGATTCCCCGTCCCTTTATATACATGGAAATTAGGGATCGTATATCCCGGCGGGTAACTGATTTGGTCATACCAGCTCGGGTACGGTCGCCCAGTTTTGACGACTTGGCTGGCCGCTTCACTCGCCTGGTGAGCTCGTATTTGCTGAGCTATATAGTCATCCAGTGCGGTCTTGGAAATGGTTTCCTCCTTGGCTGCTGACAGAGCCAGTGGAGGATTCGATGTCTCTCCTTTGTCGTCTTCAAGGACAATCGAAGGATTTTCAGCAGGAGGATCTTGCTGGATCATCATCCCTACCATATCTTAGAAGAGTAGCGCCATTTGCTTTATCTTAGCCGCTTGTTCTGCGGCTTCTTTGTCTTTCTTTTCGAGGACTCTGCATAGGTAGTCAGCATCAGTTTCTTGTTCATGACGCTGCTCTGATGATGCCTCCGAGCTTTCTTTTGGCCCAGTAAGTGCGGCCATCGCAGTCATCATTTCCTGAAGTTTCTATTGCTGCTCTTGGGTTTTCGTCACGGATCGGGTGAGCGGTCGGTGACCCGTCGAAGCACGGCTTTCCTCCTTTCCGGAAGCCATATAAACAGTGTGCACCACCATGCCCCCAGACTTGGGGTGTTTGTGCTCAGCGCGTTTACGATTCGCCATGTTCACAGGGGCTTTTTGCGGCCTCCTTTTCTTTTGAGTGGTTAGAGTTGAGGGGGCCGTTGTAGTGGGCACCCAAGTAGCTGTTGCTTTTTGTGGCTTAACGGAGTAATCCTTCTCCTGCTGAACCTTCATCTTTTTTTGTCGATGGAGATAGTTTTCTTCAATTACCGAGTCTTGGACCTGTCGCCAGATCTTGTAAATTTTAGAGGACAGCCGTTGAGGGGACTGCTCTAGCTTCTTCTCTGGAGTATTCTCCACAGGTGAAGGGGTCCGCTTCAGCACCGCAGTAGGAGAGTTTCTGCGCACCTTGTTAAGCAGTTCAAAGCTGTTCTTGGTTGGAACAGTAGGATCGATCCCCACCATTGGAGCTGGCGAAGTTATCCCAGAGGGGGAGTTGCCCCCAGCCTTCCTTACTCGGCGCCAGTGGCGACGTCGAGCGTGTCACGCGATTGGAGTTGGTTTAGTCGTAGGGGTGGCCTCCTCATGCCCCTTGTGTTGGTCAGAATTTGCTGGTATCAGCCTTTTAAAGACCAACGTCCGTTGAATGGGGACGACCAACCTATCAAGAGCAGACTTCCGAGTAGAGGAAGCAACTTTGGTGATTTCGCCTGGAACGGGAACAGGGATGGCTATCCGCTTCGGGATAGCGCCTTTTGGTATTGCAGGCTTCTTCATGGGCGCGTTTGAGCTTTGACCCAGTTTGCTGAAGACGGAAGCGTTGGACTTGGGCGACCCGTTGAGAGGGGCTGCGGTAGTTGTAAGCCGATCAAAGACCGACTTCTTTGGAGCTTCTTGCGACGTCATTGTGGCATTGAAGCTCAACAGTGGGAGCATGGTCCCGAAGAATAATCCAGTGGTGGCTTGAGTTACTTGCTCCATTGGCATCTTGAAAAGGGAGGCCGCTTGGGGCCCATAAGTCACTCCTCCAGCAAGGACAGAGCGAGAGTTGCAGTTGCAGGCAGTGCAGTTTGAAGCCATTGATCTTCTGTTTTCTGCACGGAGCAAGACACCAAATCTTAGTACCTTGAATCCACAGGAAACCACAGCAAACCGCGATTCCTTCGTGAACACGAGAAAGAGGAAAAGGTTCCACCGGGCGTGCCAGAATCTGTTCCCCTCCGAACGGCAGCCAAGACATGGACGTCTTGCCTGAGATTCGGGGCAGATGCTATTTGGTTTTATCCGTCCACCTCTCCGAAGATGCCAAGTTGATTTATGGCACCGTGTATCGGAGGTTTAGACGGATGTGGCCGATGTAGCAGACTTCGTCAGATTCCCCCTCGCTTGAGGGGTTTTTGATTGTGGGGACGCTCTTCCCTGCAAGCGCAAGCCCCTGCAGTTAATTACGCTACCGCATCGCGGTAACAACTTTCTCCTTCTCCAGAATTTCACTTCGTGTCGTGGGTATTTGTTTTGTTTGTGGTTGCCCGTGGATTGTATACGGAGACCAATTTATGTTGTCGCCCGTAGGACGTGGATTAGTCCAAATCCGTATTTTCTTAGATTTGGGTTTGGGGTTTTGGTTTAAGCATACGTTAGCCATATTTGAGACTAAGATCAACTTAAACGTTTGTTAAGGATACGTTAGTCCAATTTGAGACTAAGATCAACTTAACGGGATCGTTTGGATCCGACAAAAAAGCATTTAGGGGCTCTATTGTTGCAGTTTAGGGACACAGTGGTCTATTGAATATATGGCCGTCGAGACCCGTCACCTCTCTGATGACGTTGAAGGATTACAACGACAGGTGTCGGAAGAGTTCGGAGATGTACCCTTGAACCAAAGTTGATTGGGGGTCTTATAGTCCAATTTGGGACTAAAGTCTGTTTGAATGTTTAAGGATACGTTAGCCATATTTGAGACTAAGATCAACTTAAACGGGATCATTTAGATCCGACAAAAGAGCATTTGAACTCTATTGTTCCAGTTTAGGGACGTAGTGGTCCATAGGTAGTTTAAGAACATTGCGGTCCATTGCCAGTTTAGAGACATGGTGGTCCATTTCCAGTTTAGGGACATAGGGGTCCATTGAATGTATGGCCGTCGGGACCCATCACCTTTCTGACGACGTTGAAGGATTACAACGACAGGTGTCAGAGGAGTTCAGAGATGTACCCTTGAACCAGGTGTAAATTGATTTAAGAGAGCAGCCGTGCTCAGTCAATTTAATTTGAGAACTTATGGCCATGACTGGGCTAAGATCAATTGAGAATGTTCAACATTTTTATTTATATTTAGCCTAGTAGGCCTTTATTAGGGTTCTGCCCCTGTTAATAATGCACTGCATTTTATTCTGGCATGTTAGGCCTTTTTTATTTGGGCTCTGTCTCTTTTAATAGTGCATAGCACTTTTTTTTGGTCTAAAAGACCTTTCTATTGGGCTCTACCCTTTTATTAATGCGGTGCATTTAATGTTCTGACAGTGCCCCACGTGGCTTGTCAGGCGCTTTGCGCCAATTGAGAAGCGCAAGGCGCAAGTCCATATAGAGGTGATACGTGTCACGCTCCGGTGAGCGCAAGCGCAGTGCGCTGCGCCAGTGCGCTGCGCTATTGCGCTGCTGACACGTGGCGCACTCTGGTGAGTTGCGCCAATTCATGAGAGCAGTGCTATGTTTTAAAAGCGCATAGTGCAAGCTGTTCTGGAGCTGACACGTGGCGCTCTCTGGTGGCTTGCGCCAATCCAAGAGCGCAACAGTGCCAATTTACAAGTGCAAGGCACTGTTTTAATATCTTGATCCAATTTTGGATTCAAGAAAAGAATCTTTTAAGATTCCAGAACCAGTAGTTCATCAAAAGGCAATGCCTTTGTTATTATTATATATTTTTTATTGAAGATTTTTGATCTTGTTCTTAAATTAATGATCTTTTTTAGAAGAACCTCTTCTTTTATTCAAAGGTTTTTACCTTTTTCTTTTTTGAGCTCTTCTCAAATTTTCTTTTTTAGGAGTTCTCTGAATTCTCTCTCTGTTTCTGTGTGTTGATCTATGTTTTAGACTTGGGGTCTAGGGGCCTTTATATAGTGCCAATTAGTTTGTTAGACCAGTTAAAGAGATCTTTCTCTGAGTGATTTTGAGGATTTTTTCCCCACCGTTGGATCTTTGATCAAAGGGCTTTTGTTTTACAGAAGGCAATTTTCTTGTTTTTGACAAGATTGAGAAAGATCTTTCAGAATTTTTCTGTTTGGCGCAAGCGCACCTACGCTTGACACGTGTTCCGCAGCGCGGAGCGCAGCGCAACTGCGCTGCCACGTATCGCGCAGCGCAACTGCGCTGACACGTGTCGCGCAGCGCAACTGCGCTGACACGTGTCACGTAGCGCAGAGCGCAAATCAGCTGAAGCGTTGCTTCTTTTATAGAGCCTTGCTCTGATTGAGTGCGCTGCCTTGGGCGCTGCGCTCCCTGCGCTGGCATGTCTGATTTTGACACGTGGCGCTCTGCGCGCTGCGCAGGAGATCTGAAGCGTTGCTTCATTTATTTTAATTTTAATCTTCACTTTAATTTTCAAAATAGAGCCTTGCTCTGATTGGGGGAAACAGAAGCGTTGCTTCGTTTCCCGCCTTGGAATTTGAACAGAGCTTTGCTCTGATTGGGGTAAACAATTTTGGCCGGCCATTTTTTGATTCTTGGTCTCATTTTTCTACAGTGTTCTATTTACTACATAAAGAGCACTCTGCAGCTGTTTAAAAAATTTTAGAGGCTCTGAAAATATTGACAGAAACGTGGATTTGGATTCGTCTATTTCGGAGTTATTTCGGTTTCGTAATTTCTATATATCGTCTAATGCTCTAACCTGGATCTGATACCATGAAAGTATGTCTTAGCACCTCTACTAGGTTTGTACAAGTATCAAGTATGCAATTTTAAAAATTTTAGAATGCTAAGCAATACTAACCTAGAATCTAACTAGAGAATTAGGGTTTTAAGCAAGTAAACAAGTTCTATAATTAAGTGAAAAAGGTTACAACCTTTGTAAACTAAGTCCTTCACTTCTTGAACTCCAAGTAGTAGTCCCTAGAACTCCTCTTAGCTCAACTTGAAGAAAGGATCGAGCTTGCTTTGCGATCTTCGAGGCCGAAGATGATCCACCTTGAAGTCTCTCTATGTCAAGCTATCTTTTCACTAATCAAGTATTAGTGAAGAAAACAACCTAATCTAAAGGGCTAGTTTAGAGTAGATTGATGAAGTAGAAGTATTCGCTCACTTAGAAATCTCCTTCTCTTTATTTTTCCAACTCAAGAAAAAGATAGAGGAGGAGGAAGATGAACATGGCTGAAAAATGAGAGAGTGCAAATGAGCTAGGTTATTTTGCAAGTGAAGAATAGTTCAAGTATTCATATAAATAAATCCAACCATACTTCAATAGTGAATGCAAACTAATAAACAATTATTAGAGCCATGCTTCACCCATGTCTAAAAAATCTTCCCATTTTCCACCCCATAAATCTATTTTCTCAAAATAGATAATCCATGTTCTATGCATCATCTACCATGACACAATATATATATATATATATATGAGAATAATGGAGGAAAGATACCATAGGAGGAATATATGAGAATAATGGAGGAAAGATGCCATATGAGGGAATTTTCTCCTATGGCATCGAAAAAATACACGCTCCCTCATTTTTTCCGCCGATTGCCACTCACCATTTTCATCATTATCATCTAAGATGTGGGTACACCAAATTTCATGTGATTCTATAACCTTTTCACCGTTGATTTAGCAATGTAAAAAGTTCTATTTTCGGTAAACCGTTAATTTTGAACCCACTAAATCAACAATGAAAGTTGTAGAATCACATAAGATTTGGTATACCCACATCTTAGATGATAACGATGAAGATGGTGGGTGCCGATCGTCGAAAAAAATGAGAGAGGGTGTATTTTTTCGATGCCATAGAAGGAAATTCCCTCCTATGGTCTCTTTCCTCCATTATTCTCTCTCTCTCTCTCTCCCTCCCTCCCTCTCTCTCTCTCTCTCTCTCTCTCTCTATATATATATATATATATATATATATATATATATCACATATATATAAAAATATATATTAAGAGAAGAAAAACTTAAGTGAGCTTTAATATTAGTTAATATATAAATATATATCAAATTATTAAATCAACATTTGATTAAATAATCCGGTTATATCATATATAACCGACTAATATCATTTATATGTATATTATATTATCAAATCAACACTTAATTCAATAATCCGGTTATATCACATATAACCTAACCGACATCAAATATCGCCAGATTAGAATACGGTATCATATACTCGTATTTAATCAGGTTTTCGCACATATCAGCATATGTGCCATATTTCGTTTCGCTTGAGCTATGAAACCTCTGTGTGGGACTCTAAAGACTCGTCAATACGCCAGCAGTAGGTAATGATCACATCAGTTACCCACAAGCTGTCAGCGGTACTAGCTGGACGTAACGACTACCCAGGTATTGAGCGAATAGAAGATCAACAAGCAAGCTTGTCCAAACTCCGGTGAAGCCTATAAGCAACATTTATCATACAGTCAGATCTCTTCGTCTGATATGTCGCATATTGAGTGTAGGGGTGGAATCGTCAGACCCCATTAACTTGATAAGTCAGGCCGATATGTGGCCTATAACGGTTCGAGAAACTACTGATAATATTTACCAGTAAATCTCATCAGCCCTGGCCAAGGAATTGCTGTTATAGCCAATCGAGCATAGCGCAACATCAACTCACTATACCGGGAGAGACGAAACCCCTCCTATCGCTCACTGCCCCCATGTGACTCGGGATTGTATCCAAAATCCACATGTTTGCACGACTCCTTTGAGCTGTGGTAGGGAGGAAATCAAAACATAGTGCAAACCACACAAGACACTATGATGATCTCGGATCTACAGACTAACCTGTACCAGTGCCACTAGAGAATTGCTATCTGATGAAAGGTATGGTATCATTTAGGAGTTCTCGGCGAGTCTTGTTCGGTGTACGCATTCTCTAATGAGCACCTGTGTACAATCTTTGATGCCAAACACCAATGGTTGTGGGATCAACCATCGCCCCATACAGGGTCAAGAAACGTACACACTAGTCTACTCTGGAATATCAATGCCCTATCTCGATATTCCCTCGACTAGGAACTATTAAAGGATGTGCTTGTGGACTATCCAGGCCCCACTAGTATGATCTGCATCATAGTCCTGGTAGTCAAGTCCACATCCTAAAGGCTTTATCAATATGTATCAGAGATTTAGTATAATAATACAAGTGTACATGTTCAGATAAAGAGCAACCAGAAAGCATACTATCATGTCGAGCAAGAATGTCCTCTATATATATATATCCAAGTATCCACTATAATATACAATAATAGTCTCTAGGGCATACATATTCCTAACAAGTCCAAGCATCCACATGTATACATATACAATAATGGCCTCTAGGGCATACATATCCAACAATATTTTGGAAGCTTAGGATATACATGGATATAATAACAGTCTTGCTCAATATGGTAGTATGCTACTTGGTTTGATTCTATCTTAATATGTATATATGTTTCTTTTAGCATATCGCTTATACATAATGATAGAGCCCTTATGATCTTTACTTGACTACCAGCGTTATGATGGCAGTCACACTAGTGGGGGCTGGGTAGTCTATAAGCACATCCTTATACAGGTCCCTAGTCGTAGGATTATCGAGACGAGATATCGATACTCCAGAGTAAACTAGTGTATACGCTTCTCATCCCAGCAGGGGAGATGGTCTGTCCCACAGCCATTAGTACGTCGTACTGGAGATAGTATATATGTACTCATTGGGTTATGAGTTACAATGGACGAACTCGTTGGGAACTGCTGATTGGTATTATATCTATCGTCAGGTAGCAGTTCCCAGGTGACATAAGTACAGGTTAGTCTGTTGACTTGGCATCACTATTCGTCTCGAGTGTGTTCCCACTGTACTTAGATCACTACCCTACCACGGCTCAAATGAGTCATGCAAACAGGTAGTGATTGGGTGCAGTCCCGAAGCACTGAAAGACAGTAGTGGTTAGATAAGATCCGTCTCTCCCGGTATTGGGGGTTGATATCGCGCTGTGCTCAGAAAGTCATTACACAAAGTCCCTGGCCAGGGCAAGCGAGATTTACTGGTAGGTACTCCAGTAGTTTCTCAGGGTGTTTTGGGCTCTACTCCTGTCACGCCCCGAATCCTAAAAGTACGGAAACAATGATGTGCCAAGGTCTGCCACCTAACTGTGTCGAGAGTGGTCTTTTCTCGATACAGTTACGTTAAGTGTATAAATCATGTAGGAAATATACCAAAACTGATAATAAAAGCAGAAGTATTTATTTCCATTAACTAAAATTATTACATCCCAAAGTACTGAAAGCAAACTAAATAGTTTGATTACATTGATTAAAAGAAAGCAAGCCCTAAATAGGTGGGCAATAGAAGAGCTATCCTAATACTCTTGCATCAACTCCGCGTAGTCTTTCATTAGTGGGCTCCATTCCACCGCCTCCTTCTTCATTAAGCTCGTCCTATCTAACGGACGTAAGGATAGAGAAAAGGAAAGGAAGTCCGTCAGCGAGTTACACTCGGGTAGGATTTTTTCAACATAAAGTAATGGTAAAGAGAACAAGTGTGTGTAATATATGATGTCATATGTATGTAGAGGTATGATGGATGTATTGTAGGTATTTGGTAAATTAAGGTATACTGCGTGCGGCAACAACAAGTAATATGTTCATTTAGTTTGTTAGACAAGGGTGGCGGGCTCTAAAGATTATTCCGTTCTAACCACGGAATACGATTGGGGAAGGTGAAATGTATTGTTCCACTTTTCCGGATCTGATCGAGTAATAGGAGAATCCGAGTTCGTATACTACCTTGTCAAATCAAACTACTCAGCCCTGTTTTATTCAGTGTGAAGGTTTTGCGAATTAGAATTAGTGCTTATATCATCTAGGTATGGAATGTCATTTGTCCATGTTGGGACTGTTCAATTCATTTGTAGTAGTCTTCCATATTGGGACTGTTCAGTTCATTTGTAGGAGCCGTCCATGTTGGGACTGTTCACCCTGTCTGCAGGGATCCTCATTTATAATAGTATTTCATACCTAGGTTCACACATTCTAATCGTAACCGCATCGTAGGTCATGTCGTGTGATGTATCAAAAGTTGGATTTAAGTAGATGATATCTCAATCGATATGGACTTCAACGGTCGTGGGTTATATCTCGTTCTATTATAATTGTAAGGTAAACACGGTATTTTATAGAAACCTTAGTTTATAATGGACTATGGTATTTTATTATAATTATTGTTTATATAAAAACAATGGTATATTAACGTAAATTATCTTTTATTATAAAAGTTGTGGTATTTTAATAAAAAGAACCCTCTTTATAAAATGGTAAGAGTATTTTAGTAAAATTCTAAAAACTTAACTTTCAAAATTGGGGGTATTTTTAAGGTTTCACTTCTTAAAGGTATTTAGTAAAAATCTAGTTTTAATATTATTATGATTTTTACAAGAAAACCCTAACTTTTAAAAGTTCAGCATATTTTAATAAAACTAATTACTCTACCAAGTTCATGGTATTTTTGTAAAACAAATTATGATTCAGAAAAGTTCGTGGTATTTTAATAAAAATATCACTTGGAAAGATTTATGGTATTTTAAGGAAAATACTATTTTTCCAAAGATCGTGGTATTTTAATGAAAATATAAATTTTTAGGAGTTGATGGTATTTTTGTGAAAATATGGTTTCACATGTTTACCATAAATTTTATTTTAAAAATAACCAATATATTTTTACAATAATTTTTTTTTCCATATTTTAATAATTAAGGAACTAATTATCGATAACTTTTATTTAACATCGTAGAATAATTACATTTATTCCTGCAAAATTTGTTCCGATCATGATAGTCACTTTATGAACTAGTTCCACATGTCCAAGCATGAATATGGGGTTGTCCGTTACCCCATGATTTTATCGTGAAGGATAACTGCTAAAATTTCGTTATATTATTAGGAATTAATATCGTTTTTAATCATCAAACCCCGTAAAATAGATAATACAGTTAAAACATCATAATTAGGTCCTAAAATTATTTTCACAGGTAGATATTTTCATAATGCAGATAACAGGGTGTCAAGTGTTTGAGAGATCCTACCTAAAATGAGCTAGAAAAATTAATGTCGGCGAACGTCGGGTTGTACGAGAAAAGGTATATCTTTAAGCTGAGAATTTATTTGCCATTAGAACTTGGTTCAAAGTGTAGAAAACTCAAACAGAAATCTATGAAAAAAAATTTAGATTTTTTTGTCAAACGGATATTTTTTGGGGAATTTTAGAACCTCAAGGCTATTTATAGAGATTTTCTGGGATTAAAAATCCCTATTAATTTCCCCAGCCGCTACAGGAGCCGACCCCATGAGCCGACCAGATCCGGACCGTCGCTCAACCAGATCCAACGACCCACATCACATCGCGCGTGAGTTGGCATGGGACCCGACTCGAGTTGGCTCTAGCGATCCATGACCGTTGGATCGTTGATCCAACGATCCAGATATATATATATATATTTCTTTTTTCTTTTAAATAATCTGTCAGAAGAATCTGGACCGTTGGTTTTCAGATCCGACGGTCCAGATCCATTCCCGCTCTAAAAATATTAATAAAATTTATTTTTTATATTTAAAAATGTTTTAAAAATTGTTTTTGGCTTCTAAAAATTATTTTAAGATAGTTAAAAATATTATAAAAATCTGGGAAAATTATAGAAAATTTATTTTGATGTTTTCTATCCTTTTTAACCAAATGTGGTCCAAAATATCTGCCATTTTCGGTTTTAAAAACTTTTCCCTTCAATAAAAAATCCATTTAAATTCTTAAAAATTCCCAAAAATTCCTAAAAATCATATTAATTCATTTTAATCATGGAAAAATATTTTTAAAGTGTTTTCTACCAATAGAAACAGTAAAATAATTGTTTTGATCTCGAGAAAAATTATAAAACATTTTTATTACGTATCTAGAGTACACGGTCGTTACAACTCCGGCACGACTTATTGCGCTATTAGGGGTCTGACGGTTACCACCCCCTAAGCCCGATATGCGAGTATCTTAGACAAACAGACCGGGCAGTACGGAGATTGTCATAAATAGGCTCAGTAGGAGTTCGGATGAGTTTGTTCATCGGCCTTCTTATCGACAGATACCTGGATAGCCGTTACGTGCAGCTAGTACCGCTGAAGTGCTTATGGTTAAACCCACTGCCAGCGTACTGTCGAGTGTTTAGAGGCCCACACAGAGGGTTTTCCTGCTTCGGGCGAAACAATGTAGATGTCGTATGGTTTTACAGCAGGGTTTCGATCACATACGTGTGCTAGCTACATGGATGATGTTCAGGCGGATAATACTAGTGGGCTTTGATTTAAGCCAGATCCTAATATTATATTATTAGATTATTTTCGTCTCTTAGTATTCGTATTTTTCGGAATACGAATACGGTTATGTATATACGGTGATGGGTATTCTTGTAATTTTACAAGAGTACTTCTAGAAGAAGACACATCATTTGTGGTTTAATCCATTTTGTTAAATGGATAATGAGGTGGAGGTATGAGGTGTAATCTTGGACATGATTGAAGTATGGCTACTTGGTGACTCATTGTTTTTGTGACTATTGAAGTATGGTTGATTCATTATTTGATTTATTATATGCTTCATTATCACAAACCCTTAGCCTTTATACACTCATTCTTATCACAACACTCTCACCTCCAAGGCTCTCTTCTTCTTCCTCAAATCTTAAAAGCTCTCATATGTTGAGAAACCTAGGGTTCTTGAGATAAATTAATCCATAATCATTCTCTATATTTTCTAGGCTACTTAGCTTAGCAAACTAGGTACCCTAGTTATCTCAGTTTAGATGTTGGAGCTTGAAGTATATACTCTCGGGTGGATCGTCTTTGACACGATGAGGCAGACGTTGCAAGCTCGATCCATACACTTGAAGAGCTCAGAAGAGGATAAGAAGACCCGAAGGACTTGTACACGGAGGTATAAACCTCTTACCGAGTAGCCAAACCTCCAAGTAGTTATCTAGTTAAGGTTCCGTATTGATCCTGGAGTTTAAGTCGGTGTTGCGAGATTTGCAAAAATCGTTTTTTGTGTATTCCGCCTCCCCGCGAACCCGCGGGGTGCGTGACATCGACTTACAATTAAATCAATACTTGATTTAAAAATCTGGCTTAAACATAAACCGACTAGTATTATAAAACGTCGGATTAATGTATATGTATCAAATTCACGCATTTAATCGAACTGCCGTACATATTGCCATAATAGCACTACATTGTTTCACTTGAGCGGGAAAAACCACTGCGTGGAACTCTAAAGGCTCAATCAATACGCTGGCAGTAGTTTAGGATTAATCTGAAACACTTTCAGATCAATCCCCTCACGGGTTAACCCACAAGTACGTCAGCGACACTAACTGTATGTAACGGCTACCCAAATATTGATCAAAAGAAATGTCGACAAGTGTAATACCTCTGAAATCTCTGTACGGAAATTCTTCTGTTATTATACAGAAAAGAGTTTGACAGCCTGTGTATGAATTATAAGTCACTTTTTCTAAATAAAAGCAAGAAGCCACTTGTATCTCACTAGTAAAGCCTTTGCACTGCTGTAATGTAACCTGTGTGTTCGATTTCCGTCAGACACAAATTTTTTCTGATTTTTCTTTTTAACTTTTTAGAAGCCCAAAAGATTGTACGTGCAATACACGGGGAAATGAAAAGTTCGGAAAAATCAAACATGTGGAAAATGGTGTAAATACAGAGTTGATCAGATGGCACGAATCTCGAGGCCAGAAGGACAAGATCGACCGGCGGATTTAGCCAAATGGCCGGCGGGGACGGCTGAGTTGAGCCCAAAATTCTCCGTATTCTTCACACTTATCTATTCAGCTACCCATAACTCTTCTGCACTGTTTGATTTCTCTGAAATCAAATAGAGACCTTTCATTTCATAATTTAACACCATTTTAATACTTTTTAATCCATATTTTTAATTCCCAAACCCTAAGTCTCCACTATAAATACCACCCTATGTCCTAACTCTTCACCATTCTGTAAATTCTAGCAAAAACTCTCTCAAAAGTTCCTAGGTACAAACGGAGTAAAATGGAGTTAGCAAGCAAGCTTCTTCCGTTGAAAATCGAAGCTGATTCCGGAGCTCTCGCGACACCACGAAGCCTCCCTTCTTTTCTTTAACCTCTTCTTAACATTTCCAAACAGTAAGTCCCTCCCAATCTCTCTTTCTTTTCATTGAAACTCAGTTTTAAAACTTATATCGGTAAGTGGAGTTATTACCGATATTATTTTTCTAAACCCTAGAAACCCCTTCTCCTTTATATTTTGATCAACCTAATTTTTACACATTACTTGTAACCTTAAATACTAATGTTGAGAATCAAGTTTAACCAAGAATCTCATGTGTAACATCCATAATTAAACCTTTTCACTAAAATACCTTGAACTATACTATCACTCTTTTCGTTTTCAATAAAACTATACCTTTAGGAAAAACTTCACGGGGTAATGACCTACCCCACACGTACACTCTTGTTTCATAACACGATACCTATTTTGTATGAATATTTGTTACGAAGAAAATCTTACAATAAAATACCACTTATTTTAAAACCGGGTTTCTTTTAAAACAATATTTCGTATTCCTTTGCAATTATGCATCTACAACCCTTATTAGGGGGGCCGCTAAAGAATAGTGCGGATTATCGCACATCCTAAGGATGGTAGAACGAGATGCATCACTCCTCATGGAGTATTCGATTTCGAAAGATTATAAATACGGTTTTTTAAGAAAAACGAATTTTCTATATAAAACAAAATTTTTTAAAATTAAAATTATACAAAATTATAAATCCATATTATCATTATATTATGAAACTGCATTTTTATAAAAATGAAAGATTAAAAAAATGTCAATAAAATACCATCAAATTACTAAAGAGACTAGTTTTCAATAAAATAGTATAAACTTTCAAAAGCTAGGTCTTCATTATTAAAATATCTCAATACTTAAAACACATGCTCATGAAAAGCCTAAGTAATATAAAACCATCTCGAGATTTTAATTTTAACTATATTAAAATATTTTTTCATAAAACCCCCTCGAGATATGTAAAACACTATTTTAAGGACTTAGTAAATATAGGTTTAAGCGGGATCAATTCTATTGAGCCCTAGGAGCCGGAGAAAGTGAGTGCTTACCTATTCAGATTAGAAAACTTAACCGGAGTTATTAATGACAATTGTCTTGAAAAAAGACTCAAATCCTGCCGTCCATGTGCAGCAGTTGCCAATGACTCCCGAATCTAAGAATTCAAGAGTTAAATCAGTATAAGTGTCAGATTCAAATTGAGTCTAACCTCAAACCTGAATCCAAAATCAAACACGAATACTTGATCATGAACTTGAACACTCGAAATCAACATCAAATTCAAACATGTATACTTTGACTTGAACTTAACATGAATACCAGAACACAATGGTTGCTATTGAAACTGACTTGACTCGAATCATGAATACAACTTGACATGAGTACACGAACACTTGAAATGAATACTTGATATTAACATGAACTCAATCTTGCCACTTGATGTATTCATGGATTTGAGCAAGGCTATTAATTTTAACTGTAACGTAGAATACATGGGGTGTTGGGGTAGTTCATGTGTGAATCCAACGAAATCTCAGGAGTCCCCCTATATCATGAATCCATATCTACTAACACAAGTAAGCTATCATGAGAGCCCGTGTTTCTTTACTCCTAAATTATAGCCTGTTGAGTTTGAAATACTTTAACACTATGTTGAAGTCCCGTTACTAATATTTGATTCGGACCCGTGGTTCCTTACCCCTGAATTACATCCTGTTGGGTTCGAGAACACTCTTGAGATTGGTTGACATTCACTCTTGAACTTACGTTACATTAGTTGACCCATGTAAAAACCTTTTAGGACGTTTACATTCACTTCATGTCCACCATACCTACACCATACGGCTATACTATACTATGCTCATGTTATTTTGCCATGATATATATATATATATATATATATATATATATATATATATAGAGAGAGAGAGAAAGAGAGAGAGAGAGAGAAAGAGACGCATGTTAAATAGAAATGCCAAACTCACAGTAAATGACATGTTTAAATAACATATCTCCTAGTCCATTAATCCATGATATATATTTTTATCATTATACTTTATATTTCACACCTATTTCTTGGGGACTTACCGAGCGAAAGCTCGTTGACGGGCATTCCACCCATCTTTGTTTCTTAGAATGTTCGTTAGATACTATGGAGACTGAGGAGGTGGACACCACCGAAGAGGAGCACGATCAGATCACGACTCAGGACTAGACTAGCTATCTTTTTTCAGTTTATGTATACTACCTGTTTAGGCATTTCTCTTCTTGTATTGTATTTTCTTTCAGTTGAACTCATGTATTGTAAATGCATCAAGTTGAATGTAAATAAAATTGTTGAAGTTTAAATCTCATGTTTATTTCTTGTCATTTTATATTGCTCAATTACGTTGAGCGTATTTATTCCAGGAAATGACCTTCTCGAAATAAATACGTCGCCGACTTGCCACGTCACCGTTTCTGTCTATTGGGAAGCGGGGCGTGACAACAAGCAAGCTCATTCGTACGCAATCAGAGCCTATCAGTGACAGTCACCGTACAGTCTGGTCTTTTTGTCATAGATTGTTGCATACCGAGTCTGGGGGTGGAAACTGTCAGCCTCTCAATAACCCGATAAGTCGTGGTGACGTAAAATTCATAACCACATGAGATACAAATGATACCACCTATCATTTTATCCCAACCGCTTTGGTCGAAACCTTCGGTTATTGTCAATCAAGCACATTATGACATCAACTCCCTATACCGGGATAGACGAATCCCCTCGACTGCTCACTGCCTCCATGCGTTTCGGGACTGTACCCAACTAAAACATGTTTGCATGACTCTGTAGAGATGTGGTAGGGTATTAATCAAAACACATTGGGAACTCACACAAGACATTATGACGATCTCAGATCAAAAAACTACCCTGTACTCATGTCACCAGAGAACTGCTATTTAACAATATGTATAATATCATTTAGGAGTTTTCGGTGGATATGTCCAGTGGAACTAATTCTTCAATGAGCACTTGTATACAATACTCGGTGTCAAACACCAATAGCCATGCGACCAGCTATCGCTCTCCAACTGGGTTAGGAAACATATACACCAGTCTAATCAGGAGTACCGATACCCACTCTCGATGCTTCTACAACTAGGGACATTTAAGAATGTGCTTATGGACTATCCAGGCCCCATCTATATGATCCCTATTATAATCCTGGTAGTCAAGTAAAAATACTATGGGCTTTATCATCATGTATTAGCGATACCTAATAACGGGTAAAACATATATACACGAATGATAAAAACAAATCAGATAATATACTATCATCTCGAGAAAGATTGTTCTATCCATATATGCCCTCATACGATTACAATAATTGCCTTGAGAGCACCTATATCCAATAATCCATATTATCCGGACGGATTCAGTTAGAAAATTTGTATCCAAGTCGGATTCATATTCGAATCCGGATACTAACAAATTTTTCGGATTCGAATCCAGATATACGAGCTAATGGTACCCACTATCCAACTACTAATTACTATTAGTTATAATCAGACTTATGGATGGTTGATGGGCTTGAAGTTATATGAAAAAACCCTAATTTAAAACTATTGGGACTTGAGGATTTGACGTAATTGTTTGAATTTAAAAATATTGGTTAACATGTTTACGTATTTTATTAGTTGTAGTTATGAATCATGTCTTTTTATATTTATCCGAATAGTATCCGTATCTAATTTTAGCGGATATGGTTTTTACAATATTTGATCTGTATCTGTATTCGATTTGATAGTAATTTTTTGTTACCGAAAATTATCCGTATACGCATTTGCATCCGTAAATAGGTACCGGATAGGGATATGATAATGCTTATAGCCAATCCGTTTACATCCTTAGAAATGACATATAAATATCCAATGTTTCATCTAAATGACATAAACACCTACGTTTTAAAATGCGGCACTTTAATACCTAAAGTTTTGCCTTTTGGTATCCTGCTAAATGGTTTTGGGAAATTAAATAGTAATTATGTATTAGGGTTTTTTAATATTAATTATCCAAGTTTTAGGGTAGTAAAAAACCCAAAAATTAAAATAAAGCAAGAGGCAAACAAAAGAGTCTCATTGGACATGCCTACGTAAATGTAGACAGTGAATGTAATCATCTAGATCTCATACCCAACCTCCCCTCAGCTCTCACATGCCTACTCATGGCCCTTTTTCATTCTCAAATCATTTGTTTAGATACATGTTTCTCTAAGTCATCTAGATCTGGATATAATTATTTAAACAAAATTTAGAAAAATATCCCTATACATAAATTCCAAATTTCAACACAAAAAAAAATTGCTACTGTTCGCACTCTGCCTATTTGCGCGTTGGAGGTTGGAGGTTGGAGGTTAAAAAAGAGAGGGTAAACACAATAAGACCTACAAGGACAATTTTTTAAAATAGACATTTAAAAAAAATATTATTAAAAAATTTCCACTTTCAAAAATTATTATAAACGTAGCCCGTTTTTGACCATATAGGTGTCACATTAGCACCAGCGTTGGTGCTTGACTATTTTTTTTAAAAAAATTCCACGAGAGGCACTTTTGAAATGGCTCCATACAATTCAAAGAAGCGCACCACACAAGTGCGTCCTTGGAATTGTAATGCTTCCTCCTCATCTTCTTCTTCCTCTCTCTTCTCTCTCATCTCCAACATCAATTCCTTCCTCCTTCACCGACGCCGCCACTCCTTCACAGCCACCGTCTGGCGGTGTAACTGAACCGAGCTTGAACGAATCGACCC
The DNA here is from genome assembly GCA_030015575.1 of Agapanthus africanus. Taxonomy (NCBI): domain Eukaryota; kingdom Viridiplantae; phylum Streptophyta; class Magnoliopsida; order Asparagales; family Amaryllidaceae; genus Agapanthus; species Agapanthus africanus. The sequence continues at coordinate 104,231,595 of CM057338.1, read as the reverse complement.
TCGTCCGAGCTCGGCTCGACTTAGTTTATGCTAGCTCAAGCTCGTGTCGAGTTCGTCTCGAGCTGAACAGGTCTGTCTCATGTTCAGCTCGTTAGCTTATTGAACCAAAATCGAGCTCAGATGCATCTTCTATTAGGCGGTCTCTGAAAGGAAAACGACAAAGAAGTGTTTGGTGGATGCTGAGAATAGGTCAATGGCCATTACAGATATTTCAGAAGAAAACATGAAAGTATTTATTTAGAGGCTAGGCTGGGGACAACAATCATAAAGCCTAAGACCCTTGACTTTGAAATATGGAAAGATTAAAAATAATTAACATTTAGAGCAGGGAATGGGTCTAAGTGATGGGTTTTATATTCACCTCAGTTGCACTTTATATACTATCCCTTAATTGAATTAAGTGTCCTTAGAGTTGTATAGAATCTACTCTATATCATATATTATTGTTTTTTTAAAACCATGTAGCCTAGCCGAACTCGAGTCAATACCGAACGAGCCTGACTGAGCTCGAGTTCGGCTCGTTTAATAAACAAGCTAGGCTTTCAGGCTCATATTCGACTTATTAATAAATGAACTGGGCTTGAACGAGCTGATACCACCCTAATTGAATCCGAGCTGGCTCGTTCAATTACCACCTCTACGTCCGCCGCCCTCCTTCTCCTCAACGTGACCCTCTCGTTCACCACATAGACCTTCTTGTGCTCATCATTTTCTCGAATCGAGGGAGGCTCTCTAAATTTGTAACCGGTCAAGGTAAATTTTTTGCTTGATTTTTCTTGTTTTGGTTCTAATTTATAGCTAGAATTTGGTTTTAGGGTCTCTGGGAATGAGGAGGAAGGAGAGGCCGATGGTGAGAGGGGAAGCGAAGTGTTGAGATGGTTGTGATTGAGGAGACGGTGTCAGTGAAGGAGAGGCGGCGGCGGAGATGGAGAAGGAGAAGGAGGGAATTGATGTTGGAGATGAGAAAGAAAAGGGTAGAGAGGGGTAGAAGATGAGAGAGAGAAAGGCGATGAGTGTGCAGAGGAAGGAAAGAGGAGTATGGGACGCATTTTGTAAGTGTGTCCCTTGGAAAAAAAAGATTTTTTTAAAAGATGTGCTGAGCTGGTGCTGATGTGGCGTTTACGTGGCCAAAAGTGACATATTTTCGTAATAATTTTTGAAATTGATTTTTTTTAATAATATATTTTTTTAAATGCCTATTTTAAAAAATTGCCGGACTTACAATCATGAGAGTTCTTTTTGGTGCAGCATATATACAGCTCTCTTGTATGTCTACCACTAAGAACCTCAAAGATTTTCAGCAGAAAAGGAAAGGAAATGCTCAGCCTCAGACCTAAGCTCCTTCAAGCTCTCTCCCTACTCTTATTCCTGCAACTTCACAATGGCAACATCTTATTAAGTATCATCATTTACAGTTCTCCACATTATTAACCTCAGATTTTTACAGTGGGGGCTGCAAAATGCGTAAAGAACATCCCGACGGTGAACCAAACTCAGGTCGGGTTCGGGCAGCCGCCCAAGTTCATGGTGACCATCCAAAACAGCTGCCTGATGTGCCCGGCCATCGAAATCCACATCAAGTGCGGTGCGTTCTCTCAGTCTCTGGCGAACCCGATGGTGTTCAGAGTGGTAGGCTTCGATGATTGCGTGGTTAATGGTGGGTTGCCTTTGGCTCCTCTTGAGAGCTTTTCCTTCAACTACACTCATCAAAAGTTTCATGAGTCTCCCAAATCATGGTCCTACCAATGTGAATGACATTAAGCTATAATCATCATAATCCTAACTGAGATTTTAGTATTTATTGTTGTTCTTGTTTAGATTGTGTACTCATGGCCCCATCTCTCTCACATGAAAGGATATTGTTGTTTATCTGCTCAAAGAATGGCCTCACATGAGTATGTGCCATGTCTGCAGACCTCTGTAAACGTTTGTGATTCGGTAAATCTCCATGACATGAGGCCCCATATTGTTCTTTAAATTACTTCTACTCAAACTATCATTTAAAAAAACAAAAAAATTAAGCCTGGTACCTCAAGTTGAGATGAGGGTGTATTTTTTCGACGCCGGAGGAACTATGACCTTTTTCCTCCATTAACCTCATATATATATGAGATTAATGGAGGAAAGAGGCCATAGAAGGGGATTTCCTCCTATGGCGTGGAAAAAATACAACCTCCACCATTTTTTCCGACGATCGGCACCCATCATCATCATCGTTATCATCTAAGATGTGCGTACACCAAATTTCATGTGATTCCACGACTTTTTCACCGTTGATTTAGTGGGTTCAAAATTAACGGTTTACCGACAATAGAACATTTTACATTGCTAAATCAACGGTGAAAAAGTTGTAGAATCACATGAAATTTGGTGTACCCACATCTTAGATGATAACGATGAAGATGATGGAGGCCGATCGTCGAAAAAATTGGTGAAGGTTGTATTTTTTCCACGCCATAGAAGGAAATTTCCTCCTATAGCCTCTTCTCTCCATTATTCTCTCTCTCTCTCTCTCTCTATATATATATATATATATATGATCGGATATTAGAGAGCATACTGTTTAAAAAAATATTATTTTTTGCTAGTTTGGTCTGGTAGATTCAAGCTACCGTGCCTCTCCTTGAATAGGATGACCAGTCAAAAGTCACCTACCATGCACCTCTTGTTTTCTTTTAGATTTTGTTCATCTTGATCCCTTAATAAGTGTAGCAAAGCCTGCAAGTGATGGCCAAATTTGAGCACTGAATAACAATGTGATGCTAAGGATTGGCAAAGCCAAGTCGATAAGCAATTGAGGTTATAATGTCGAGAGCCATGAGCACTGCAAGTTTCAAGAAGCATAATACAAACAAGAACAGAAACAAAAATGCATCCGGACCAGCGAGTGATATCGGGAAATCTGAAGATGGTTTTGCAAGGAAGATGGGTAATTTTTCTATTACAGAGAAGAAAAAATAGGAGTTCTGTTATCAATGATGATATATATTATATATAAATAACATCAAAGAGCACAAATATTGAACTTTATAATCGAAAGGGAAAAAGCTTACACACAATAAAAGCAACTATGCATCTTCATTAGCAGCTCTGCACTGTCCCTATTGCCATGTAGATGCTACCTGTTAGTTGTTGATGAAAATGCGTTGATGCACTCATCCTAATTGGTTCTAATGCAAGATAAACCCGTGCTGCAGCATTGAGACACCAAACCTGTACCTGTCATATATAGCGCAATATAACCTTGATACTATGGAAAACAAATGTATGAAATGAAATGCCAAGTAAAATCGTGAATTTATATGACAATCTGCAATGCATTGCCAAGCCAATATGCAAGGATAAGATAAGTGGGAAAGCAAGAACATTCGACATAAGAGATGTTTTTATATTTTCTTTAATCTAAGTTGAGGGCTTGAATATTATCTGCTGTAGATAACTACAGCGCATATGTGGACCAAAACATCCAGCAACTGAAAGAAAACATATCTGGTAGGGTTTGGATTTTGATAAAAATCAGTAGGAATCCAACATGTAATACCAGGGATGGTTGGGTATGATCTGGTGAAGATTGGATTTCATCAGTGATTTTATTAGTGCAGAGGATCTTGATTCATATAGGCGAATGGAAAAAGGTCATTATATCATCAACCTAATTTACAGAAAGATTTAACTGTGGTGTGGCTGGCCGCAGACAGCCAGCACACAAAAAAGTGGGAAGTGAAAGGCGTGCCCCATGCACACATGTATCCCACCTCCTTGTTTTCCTTTTTTTGTGCACTGGAAACTGAGTCTAAAAGCTTATCAAATAAGAATTCGGTAGACAGAAGGAAATAGTTAGTACAGAAGATCCACACAAAGAAATAGTCGGTACAGAAGATCCATGGAAACCGGTCACATAACATTCATCGATTCAAGAGTCTCACTTTGACATGAGAAGAATTCCATAAACTAAAGCGAGAAGACTTTTCAATGAATGTGGCGGTTTTTTCGAATCCTGTCAATATCCGTGAGAAAACCATTAGCTACAAGCATTTCATCTGCAAGTATATCTAATTGCAACTTCTATCTGCTAAATCTCTGGTTCTGCTTGTGAAAATTTGAAGAGCGAAGCAGTAGAAGTTCTAGTAAAGGCAAAGCACAAACTCTAAAAAGAAGAGTAAGCGCTCATTTCAGTAAACAAACCTAAAATATTTTTACTTGAGCTAGCTGCTCAAGGGTGAACTTTATTAAAACAGCCAGGCTACTGCTGCTGCTTTGAAATTTTCAGTTGTGCATTAGTGAGTATAGAGTTTTTAAATAGGAATATACCTCATGCGAAATTGATGTCTTTTGAATAAGTAAAAGGAATCATTATTTATCCGATATACGACATGAAGAAAACAACTGTTCACCATTGACGTGGATCGATTGAATAACTATTATTGATAAGAAATAATGAGATCACAATTGTTCCAAGACCAACCTGACGGATGAACATTTCTAATGGAATTAAAACCTTCTGAAGATCAATTTCAATGCAAAAGCAGTCTAGAATAATTACAGTCATCGCAAGTTTGAAACAAAAGACAATTTCATTTTAAAAGCCTTAAAAGACGTTTAAGAACTTTCCCAATGAATCGATAATAAAACAAATAAGCAAAGTTTTCTCTCCATATACCCAAACAGAAGATCACATGAGGAATTTTATGCATTGAAATGGATGCAAACAAATATCTAGTACAAAAGTTAGAAAAGTACCAATGGCAGATCAAGTTGATAGCAAAGCTAATAGTTAAACCGTCTGCACCAAGTGCTTTGAGATTGGCAGAGAACAGAGTAAATTATTAGATCAATAGTTGCTGTCGAGAACAAGACATAGTGCACTTGGATAAACATTGGCTCCGTCATGAAATAACTCATGCAACAATATGGATGAATCATCAACCAGACCAGAAGGGCATAATAAATCTAATTCGTGAAGTTTGCCAATAAATAGCAGAGAGCGGTATCATAGAATTCAAACCATTGAAAATTGAAAGCTAAAGTTAGGCATTAAAGTATTAAACTACATTGCTCATAGTTGAACTAGATGATTAATACTAAAGAAATTAGGGTAAGGTGGATAAATTATATGGTAATACCAAAATATATAGAAGGGTTTTTCAGATTGGTATAAATAGAAAACCGAGCAAGTTTCTGCACTGAAACCCTTGTGCTTCTTCCAAATGAGAGCTCCTTTGCAACACAGTGATACCATTTCTAAGAAAACCTCATAACAATGTCTAGTATGGAATCGATTGTAAAGAATTGGTAATATTTCAATGTTAACCATAGAGTTAAAAAAGAATATAGTGAGGTGACCAGTTTATTATTTAACTGGTCCAAGAAAAAGAAAGAAAGATATTGGATGGGGAAAGCTTAAAAATATAGTTCTTGCCATTTTAGTCACTGTTGAACATCAGATGTTTCCCTTCTGAATTGACATTCTTTACGAAAAATGTGAAATCTTTTATGGAAGCTCAGTATATATCTTGAAACACTTCAAACTCTTTATGATGTCAGTCAAAGTATCTGGCAACAACAAAACCGGCAGGCAACAGCACTATAAAATATCTCTTTGTATGTTATTAATTTTTGACCATCCGTAATCTAAGTATGTCAACTATCCCTGATACATATGTATGTATACCTTCTGACATGTGAACCCGCAAAGGAAAAAGAAAGTTCTAGCAAAAAATGAAAATCAACCATGCTATTATATAGGCTGGTGAAAAAAAATTCGCACGAAAATGTTCACTGGTAAAAAAGCCAGTGTCCTCACAATATAAGAAACCATACCAATTTTCCCGTCATTCGTAACATCATTATCTTGAATATCTATATACAAGGGCCTTTGCTTTGTCTGGTGCAAAGAATTTTGCCTGAATAGAAAGCAAAAGAATAGTTTTGTATCGCAATACTTTACCTCAAAATAACAATACTCACAAAGAAGAGCAACTGTTACAAATTAGTCAACTTCAGCAACAGACCGTTAACATGTTAAGGCCATAAGCTATTTATTTGGTTTCATCACAATACAATAGACCTCCCAATTTGTAAGGCGTTCACATAAATATGTAGTAGAATTATAATTATATCGCAACAAGAAAAACAAGAAACCTTTATCCCAAACTTGGAGGATTATAATAATTAAAAGTACCAAAATGATATTGACAAAATCATACAATAACATTCTCTCGTTTATCCATAAACATGACCTCACATTTTGAATAATTAATCTAAGTATGCCGTGGACTAAGATGCAAATAAATCTCCCACTTGGCATCAATAGAATGCTCAAGCTTTTTGACTAGAATAAAATCTATAGGCATATAGGCAAATTATAAGTCTTTATGACCTTCCTACAAAAAATCATACAGCTGCAGGAACCTTCTAGTTACCAATGTATATGATGCAGGATAAACCGTCTTGATGAATAATTACTCGATATCTACAATTAATGAGTAGGAATTATAGAAAGATACACAGCAATTTGAGAGAATTCGGGGGACCGGGATTTGAATTGGAGGCAGCAGCTTGATAGGAAAAAGGAGTGGGATAAATCATGTCATGTCTCCACTCTCGCTTGGATTCCAGGATAATGATATTTTGGGTTCAGCCAAAATTTTGAAAGATAGAAGATGAAATATTCTATTGAGTGAGCATAGCTGATATATTATTTGCATGGTGATGATGAAGATAACTGGAACCAATAATATATTCTATATGTTTTTCTTCCCTTCTATACAACTAGATTTGATATTCTATTCAATGAAAGGTGAAATTTTGGTAACTATATAATTTTTAGATTAAATCAATTTTCTAAACCAGCTGAACACAGGCAAAAAATTTACTACTCGTCACAATACATAAATTGAAGTAATTTAGAGCAAAGACAGTTATTGCAACGTATTTAGTAGCCTCGAGTGTATTTTTTTCTTGGACCAAGTATCTTTCTATCCTAAGAAAACAATTCAACTTGCAATTTACAAGAGAATTTCTGAATGCTTATCCCTAGCAATATAGGAAATCATAATTCATTAGAAACATTATTATGAAAAAGCCAACATAAAAAGTACCTCATAAACTTGTCTTGTGCCAGTAACTATAATGTTCTCCATAGATTTTCCATGAAAGTATTGACATACAAAATGCAATTATTTATTAACATAGCATACTTCACCTATCAAGAGGTTCTATACCCTTTAGGCGTTCTTTCTGAGTTGTATATTTTTTTAATATTATAATTCTGTTTTAATATAAAGGACATATTCCATTTAAGTATTAGAAAAATGAAGCGATAACGGAAAAAAATACTCATACCTGAATGAACATCCTTTCTGCATCGCCAACTTTACCATTCTCTTTTAAAATAATTCCCTGAAGAAAAAGAAGCTTCGCTCATGGAATTGGTCCATCAAGGATTATAAAGCATTGATTATCACTTATTAATATAAGTATTATATATGATTGATAAATACTAAAGTATCTCATAATCATATCCATGATTACGATTTAGATCACCAAAATTCTGTATCACACGTGTACTATAGTCGGAAGGCAGAACACTTATTTCACTTGAGTTAAATTACTTAAATCACTTGCCACTACATTGAACTCTTACTAGTTAATGTCTTATCAACACCTCTAGACACGGATGATGCACACACTGCTCCCTTGACACTACATTGAACTCTTCCTAGATTTCTAAGTGCTACTGATTTCTAACAATTCTCTACTAGTCATCTATAACGAGAGGAGATGCACATGACTAGATTGGTTATGAAAATAATAATGCAACCTTTGTGCGGGAGAATTTTAACTGCATAATGGCGACAATCAACTCGAAAAGGATAAATTTTAAGAACTTAAGGCATAACATGACCCATCTACTTTTGTTTCTTGTACTAACATAGGACATAAGAGTTTTGTTAGCTTGATATACATTATTATCCCACAGTTCAATAGCTTAAGCTCTTGGGTAAAGTTATTCTTGACATGGATCGGAGTGCACCATATTTCAAAAGCTCCGAAGTTTAAACCTCATGATTGTCAGTTTATAACTCTCTCTCTCTCTCTCTCGCTCTCTCTCTCTCTCTCACACACACACACACACACACTCTCTCTCTGAATTTTCAAGCGACGGTTTTCCATTAGAGGCCTTTCTATGTGGCCAAAAGCCCAAACACCCATGGGGGGGGTGGGGGTGGCTCTTAAGTGTTATGCTGGCTTGATATACGTATGTATCCCACAATCCAAAAGCCTAAGCCTTTTGAAGCGGTTCTTCACAAGAAGCAATACCCATGACTGGGAACATCTGTTTCTTCCTTTAAATTTTATTAACCTTGCAAGAGAAATAAGAAAATATGGATACAACAGTGAAATTAAAGGAACAGTTGAAGGCACCTTAGCCAAGTAACCACGGAAGTCATTTGGATACTTAGTGATAAGCTGATCGTAAACAGCAACAGCATCACTAACATGACCCCAATCAGAATAAGCCTTCCCAAGAAGTAACTCAACCTGTATAGGAACTTGGCAGACATCAAAATACAGGAACTACTCTGCTATAGAAAGATACAACCATAGATATTATCAATTTCTTCACCACACTGTTTTTTCTCAGCCTTACTGTACAACTTCAGCTGAAGGCATTAGCAAATTATATCACTTCCAAACAGAAACTTGGCTGCATTATATAAGGACTAATTACAATTGGCCCCAGCAAAGTTCTAGAGGCGCCGTTACAAAAATTCCTAAGTTTTCAATTTATTCTATTCAAATATTTCAAGTAGTAGGATTCTTGTCTGTGCTTCATTCTAACCTTTATAGTGATACCAAATTCATCAAAATTATGGTGTAGCTTGACAAGAAGGAAGAACGTCGTGTAGGAAAAAATGGCCAAAAGGGGAGTATAAATGTTCTTGGGAAATTGGTATATTATTGGTTTTAAGAGCTGCAAAGTACAGAAAGAAAAAACACCAACTGTGAAATCATTGTTTTGTAACAATATACTTCTAATAGACGGATAAAGTTGAGGTAGTCACCTGAATTGGATCAATCTTCTGCATATTCTGCACCATCTTACTATTTGCATCCGTTAAAATATCAGAAGCCTCAGGACTGCCGCCATTTAGTTTCTCTCGAGCTGACAAAAGCACTTGAACAGCCTACAATGTTCACAAGCAACATATAGCAGTTGTCTTATTTACAGACTGTAGCCACAATTTCCACAATGTATGTTGACAATAATCATTATTCTGCAGAACCTTCTATGTGAAAAACGAACAATAAAAAGCTTAAAGCAGAAACAGGAGAAGTATAGAATTAGGTTCGCCTTTAACTAGAACCCACTGCTATTGTTTGAAAAGCCAACTTTTGAGTCCTCAACTTCACTGCCAAAATTCAAACGCACATAATTTCTTAGACGGTACTGTTTCTTTATAAAAAGAATGAAGACATGGAGGTAAGCTTATGGTTATCTACATATTAAAAAAAAATTAACTACTGGAAAATGCTATCACAATCTACAGAATTAGTAAGGTTTCCCACGTCAAGATAGGGCCGGATCTGGAACATGCTCAATGAAAGAGTTTGATATAATTTTATGATCGTCCATCAACCTCACATCAATCACGCTAAATTAATGCCAAGTTTCTAGCCAAGGAAATTATGGACAACAAAGGAGTAACCTTAAAATCTAAAGGAAAAAACTACCTCACCATGCAGGTTAAGCCCACGAAACAAAGGAGTAACCTTCCAAAAGTCATCAAGAGTAAGAAAGAGTTGACAGATTTGCAGCCGGAAATTACATCCAAATCTCCAAATCAGAGAGCAGAATAAGTCAAAGAGCCAAATAAAACGCATTAAACCATCAGAAAATTCACAAACAGCTTGAAATTATCTGTTCTATTCTTTGTAAAGAGGAATTAGGATGAGACCTTTTGAAAGGTTTCCCCCAAAATAAAATCCCTACAGAAGGCTACATCTTATAGAGTTGTTAATGCACCAAAAAAATCTACAAAAAAATTAAAATAAAAAATGAATCGCCAGCTTTATTACACTGGTGTTCAGATATGCCATGAAGTCAATCTAATAGTTAAAAACAGGATTTGCTTCATCGATGACTTTCACATAAATCAGTATGGTGTATCTAATTTATTATTGGACAAACAATAATTCTAAGATTTGCCAGTTTTTCCTTTTTTTTATAACTCTGGCAGGATTGGAACCATATTGCCAAATATGTTAGAAATACGCCCACAATTTTCTTTCCCTGTCAATATCAGCGTTTGTAATGTTTATTTTGGCATACATTCATAGAGAAGTGGATGCTGTTATATCGTTGTATGTATGATAGGCATAAGAAAGTGTGCCATCTTTATACACAGGACTGCTATAGCAAATTAATAGAGGAAAAGAATAAGCAAGTATATCACCTAAAACAAACATCAGTGTATGAAATCAGCCACTCATGGGCGTGTCTCATTACATTTACTGCTTAAACAAATAGCCGTTGATCTTCATCTCAATGCCAACGTATAAGGCCCAAAAGTGAGTTTACTGTGCATTGCAATTGATAATTAAAATTTAAAAGAGAAATTTAGGGGGATGGCGGGCTTCCAACAAGGATGGGTCTACGATACAAGTGAATGCTACAAAAAATTTCAAACCAAGGACAAACACCAACATAGTAAAAGGGGAGCGATTAGGGAAAGGAAATCAGATAAGAAATTTCCATGCATGGCTATAATATTTCATATATAAATACAAGATATCAGAATTTTCAACTTCTTATTCCCTCAAAGAATTTTGAAAACTTCGATAATATGACAGGATTTGGACAGCATGTCAATGTTGTGAATCCAAACAGGGTAATAACAGTAACTACAGGTTTAAAAGTGATATTGATTTACAGCTGCCACTATGAGATGAAACTTTAAGAAACATATTTGTAACATCAATCAAGATGAGGCTTCAAATTGTGATTTGTCCCTTCGTAGGGTCTTGAATATATCATATGGTTATTGGGGTCGAAATTTACACCCCACTGCCCTGCCGAAATCAAAAATAAAAATTAAAAGTCAAAATCAAAAAGTCAAAGTCAACGCCTACTCAAGTGGATCCAAGTCCAACCAGCCCAAGCCCAAGCAAGTGGGACCACGCCCAAACCGCCTCAAGCCCAGACGAAGCCGGCCATTGAAGAAGAAAGAGAAAAAAAATTTGTAATAGATAAATTTTGTATGCAAATAAGTGTGATAATGTAATACAGATGAGCAAAAAACCAATTTTTTGTAATGCCCATAACTCATGTGCAAAAGATGTGCACATGGAACATGGAAAAGGAAAAAATCCAAATTTGTAATGCCTAAGGGTCAATGTGTAAAGTTGTAAGTCTATATAAGACAAACATATGAAGAAATCAATAACTTTGATCTCTTATTTCTATTGTTAGGGTTCTTGCCTCCTCTCTCTCTCTCCTCAAGGTACTTCATCTTCTCAAAATTAATGTAGAGGAAAAACCTTTTTTTTCTAAAATAAATTAGATACACCCACAAATCTATTGAAAAATAGCATCTTTCTTCTACCAAATCTAATAAAAGGCAGCTCTTAGGCCTTTTTCTTCTTCTTCCTCTCTCTTGGCTCCTTGAAGAGGAAGAGAAGAAGAATCCATCTTCTAAAAACCTATTTTTTAGAAGATCTAAAACCTAGAAGAGAGAAAAGGGACCCATTTTTCATATTTCAAGATTCGAATCCCAAGTTTTGAAGACTCAAGAAAGCTTCTTAACATTAAACTTGAAGAACACGGGCTCTTGGGGTGAAAGCCCAAGGCTTTCATCCCGAATATGCATATTTGAACGAACAAACTCGAGCGTCGGTCGGATCTCCCGCGAATCTACGCAAATATGGGTTGTAACCCATTTTCCTCTTCGGAAACCCCCCAAAAAGGGTTACCCGTTGCGGAACTCCCTTCCAAGAGAGTTCCCCCCCCCCCTTCGGAACCCCCAATAGTGGGGCTCCCGCCTTCGGGACCCCCCAAAGGGGTTCCAGCCATTGGGACCCCATATCAGGGTTTCCGCGTTCGGGACCCTAGCAAGGGGCTCCCGCCTTCAGGACCCCCTCTCAGAGGTCCCGCCTTCGGGACCCCCTTTTCTAAGGTTCCCGCTTTCGGGACCCCTAAGGGGTCCCCATTGCCTCGGGTGGTCTCCCGAACTCAGGAGCCACCAAAATCTTCTCCCTTTCTCTAATTTTCTCCTCCTGAAAACTTTCTAGCACACTCAAGACACTTCTTCCCTTTTAAAAAATTTCTAACATAGCGCCGCCCCGCACTGCTAGCCCCTTTGACTTCCAGTCCGCTGACCGGACAGCGGGACCCTCGTAAACTCGGTGAGGCTCCCTGTATGCCCAAAGCACCATCAAAATTGTTTTCAAACCACAATACACGCATATTGCATACTGAGTTCGCATGACCTATGTGTCCAAAGCACCCTCAAAATTGTTTTCAAAACAAAACAAAGTGGGGTAATTAACAGCGGCTTTGTTCGCGACTTCTGGAGATTAGAATCTCCACAATTAATAAACCCCTGCCCATAACATGTGCGCATCCGTCTCAATATGGTGACAAAAAACACTTTACAGATTCTGGCATGCCCAATGGGACCTATCTCTTCTCCCATATTTCAGGTCAAATGATCTTGCGAACTCATTTAACATATACATCGTTGTTTGTATTGAACTCATGCTCCTTCATGCAGATTATCAACTCCTAACTACAATTCTAAGCTCAACAACGATGTCTCCAAAAGCAAACTCAGCTTTCGCTGCAACCCCAGTCGTCTACACAGTCAAGACGACTGCTTGAGTGAAGCTCCCGCCAGAGCTGATACACTAATGGATGGAGCAACCGCTCCAATTCGGCTCCATTTCACTCGCCTCGGCTAGTAGCGTTCCTTCCCTCAAGCTCCAGTGATAGATATACCGGTCCTAAAAAGGAGGGCAAATGTTGTAATCGCAAAGGCATCCGAGCCTAAACGCAAATTATTTTTTGAATGGCTCTCTGTTGTTCCAGCTAGGGGCAAGGCCGTCAACACCAAGGAAACGACAAGGCGTTTTAGGCAAGCTTAAGCGGTGCCCTTGATAATTGCACGATCGGGTGTCTTCTCTAGACTCCGTGTCAATCAACCTACGGTGGCTTCCAGGAAAGCAAATGCCCACCAAGCCCTCAAAACTAAAAAGTTAAGACAGAAATGGCTCAAATATAAAGCCAATAAGATAACTATGACTCCTGCTAAGTTGAATTTCGTGAAGTTCTAAGAACAGTGTTACCCCGCGACAACAGCCAAGTCTGCTTTGAAAATCAACAACTCTTTTGAACTATTAAGGTTGGTTCAGAAAAATGCTATGACAACGAAGATAAAGATGCAGGCAATTCGAAGATTGTTGCGGAGATATGTGTCTAAACCCCAAAATCGAGGGCACGATACGATCTCATCAAGAGTCCATCAAGCTCTTGTTGCTGCGTGAAGGTCAAGGTGAGAGTTCAAGTTGTCAGTTTTACCCAAAGCTCCAGCAAGACCAACTGTCTTCCACTGCTTATCCTTCCCTAAAAAGAGCGGGTTGAGGCAATAGGCCAAAGGCTTGGCAAATGCTGCTGCCAATGGCGAAGGCTTGGTCGGATGCTCAGTCTATATGACAAGCGTGCGTGCCCCAGTGATAACTTTCGCAGCAAGAACAAAGATGTGGCTACCACTTCCCAGGTTCAATTTGGTTTGAATGCGGCTGCCACTTCTCAGTCCTAGCCTGCTCTGGAAGACAATGAAACCTTTTTGGTGAGGCTCCTAAGCAAAAAGATCCCTTAATTCATGAAGATTCGAACTCGGAAAGCGGTGACGAGGCAATTGTCATCCTCAAGACCACAGAACAACAACTGCTCTAAAACCTTCGGAAACAACTTAAAAACAAAGACAAGGAAATGATTAAGCACTACTCCAAAATCGATGATTTGACAAATTTCGTGATGCAACTCACAACCAAGGTCGCTCAAGGGCGGTCTAATCAAGTACAAGGCTCTACCCATGAACCGAGGGGCGATGCCCTAAAGCCGACACCATTTCCCCTAAGTCCAAAGACAAGCGACCCCGCGAAAATTGCCCGCATTCCGTTTCGAGAAACATCTTGACTCTGGATGATAGCGACACGCTAACGCAAGATCAAATCATGGACTTGGTTGCTAACAAAGTCAAGACATTGGTGTCCGAAGACAAAACGTAGAAAAATATCGACAGTGGTGGAAGACCGTACCCGGCACGATTTGTTATCGTAGAGTTTCCCAGTGACAATGTCGTCCCCAAATTCGAAAGGTTTGACAAGACAGGAAATGAAAAACAGCACGTCGCCCGCTTGAAAGTATCGTGCGGAAACACCGGGAGCAATGATGATCTTCTCCTCCGGCAGTTCGTTAACAGCTTGATCGATGTTGCCTTCGACAGGGACGCTGGCATACCAGACGGCTCGGTCACGACATTCGCTCAAATGGAGTCTTTGTTCAAGCAAAGATTCATGCGTGTCAGCGATAAAATCACCATTGCCGACCTTATGAGGACTAAACCAGAGAATGAAAGCAACACGAATTTTATAGCCCGATAGCGTAATCTCACCGTCAAGTGCGAACCGCCGTTAGAGCAGGACCAATCCGTCATCTTTCTTATAGAAAATCTCAGCAACTAGATGACTCCTTTCCTATGCATAGCAGGTCTCAAAACATTCCAGGAGCTGGCCAAGAAGGTTCAGATGTTGGAATGCTCAAAGCACGAGTTTATCTCGGACCTCATGCTCAAAGCATGAGTTTATCTCGGACCTCCAAGTTAACAAATCCTGGAAGAACCGGAAAGACGATTAATCGTAAAGGCAGGAATTCCAATAATACTGAATCTTTCAATGCGTCTGACGACGAGGGCAAGCAAAGAGCGGGTGGATCAAAGACCGTCCGGCCTCAAAAGCCAGTACTGGAAGGAGGGTTGACTCTAGAAAAGAAGAATGAGGTCTACTCTTTCAGAAGCGACAAAATCCATAAAATATTCAAGAACGCTCTGAACAACGGTCTACAATTTCCAGTGTCAAAGAGGCGAGGCAAATATGACCGAAAATCCCATGTACTGCCTATACCACAGAATATTGATCCATACCATCGAAGATTGTTGTCTTCAAGAATTGGGTTGAAAACAATACAAGGCCGGAAAAATTGAACTGTCCAAGGGCGTGTTAGCGGACAATCAAGCCTCAACCGTCAACTTTATACAAACAGAAGCCGAAGACTTCTGGGGCCAGACGGCTCAATCGTTCCAAAAGATGACTTTAGTTTGCCTCAACCTCTCTGGAGCATATTCCTGTCTAAAAAGATGGAGAAAATATTGAAGTTGCTTCAAAAAGAACTCGGAATTGAATAGGAGGATCAAATGGAGCCCACTGTTCCGGCTATCAATTCGGCTCGACTAAGCTCAAAGCCCAAGAATCTTAAGAAGAAAAAAAGGAATGCGGCTCGGCTCGAAAAGAGGTCTGTGAGGAAATCAACCATCCAAAAATATATTAGTTCTCTCGAAGACTGTGCAAAAGGAAAGGGCCCTAATCAAATTGAAGGAGTTCCCTAAAGAAGCAGAAGAAATCCTGAAAGAATTGGAAGGCGACACTGGTGATGAAGTCCCGATAGTGACCTGCTATGATATCCATCTTGGCAGCGACTCTGAGGAAGAGTTATGTTTTCCCAAAAAAGGCGATGAGCTCGCCATAAAGGCTAACCAGATCCAGCTCCAAAACAATAAGGTGTTGGCACGAAGACAGGGCAATGCCTAGCTGAAGCGGGCTATAGAGATCTAGCTTATAAAGACTCGAGCTCTCTCTCGGTAGACTACGTCTTGGTTCATCTTCGAAAGCTCTCATCTCTTCTGAGCATCTATGATGCTCTTGTTTTGTCCAAGGAGCTTAGTTTACGCTCTACAAGACCATGAGTGGTACCAAGCTTGCTTCGCAGAAATCAATATGAAAGAAGCCATGTACACTCTGCATACAGCTTCAGTCGCATTCAAGGATGAAGACCTATTACTAGGGACGACCGGACATAACATGCCACTCTACATAATAGGATAAAGCAAGGGAGACATGATTAATCGTATATTGATTGATCCGGGATCCTTGGTAAACATCATGAACCTCCGGACTCTGACGAGTTTATCAATGGATGTCCGGAACCTATCAAAGAAAAAGATCATCATCCAAGGCTTCAACCAGAATTGCCAATAAGTTCTAGGGTCCGTGACTTTGCCGATCAAGTTCGGAGATCTTCGAATATAGGCAAAGATATACGTCATCGACTCCGATACATCTTACAAGGTCCTCTTGGGATGGCCATAGCTCCATGACTGTGGCGTTGTTCCATCAATGCTCCATCAATGCATGAATATATCAAAGATGGCAAAGAGAAGCACATTGACGGAGATATTCAGCCGTTCGGTGTACACGAAGTCCGGTACGAGGATTCTCGATATTTCATGAACCTCCAAGATGCTAATCCACAACCGGCCGACGACGAAATGGCCCTAAATTCCGAAAGCAAGTCTGAGCTAGCTGTCATCTTTACAACTAAAAATTCTCGAGTGCGCCCGCGTTTTGACAGTGACACCGACGAGTCCGATACTGAAGGCATGTCTCGCAACTTTAAGCCCAATAAAATTTGTCCATGCTTCGGCAGTGACACCGACGAATCAAACACAGAAGATTCATCCTGCAGCAGATGCGCGGATAAGACTCTTGCATAAAAAAACAAAATGTGCCTCAAGCTCTTTGTACATCTGCTCCGAAACCTTTGTGATGGCCAAAGACCCTTCTATGATTTCAAGAGTTTCTACGGTAGATCAATTGAAAACCTTCTATATCCTCGGAAGAAAGGACGGGCAAAAAGGAATCTTGTTCTATGGGTCAGATTCTACCATGCATCCGAACGATTTGTCCCTAATATGCCTTCCATATAAAAGAGGTATAAGAGCTGTTCTAAACCCCAAATACTATGCATCCAAGATGCCATAATATTTTAAGAAGTGCGGATGCCCGTCGTATCAAACGGATTCCGAATCAAAATTCCATGAAGGGCTATGACATCCGCCTCAAACCCGACAACTCATCGATGGACGAATCCCAGATAGACGGGGTATAGGTTTTATCCAACCTGATGTTAGGTCCTACTACATGATACATGATGGTGAGACCAGCGAAAAATCGGGGGATGATGACGAGCTAACTAAGCCAGAAGAAGCCCCACAAGAGCTCGAAGTTGGCGGGCGGGCAAGCAACTTTCAATGTGCTAACTAAAATCGACTTGGGAACGCCCGATAACCCATGACCGTCTACATTAGCTCGCTCTTGCCAAAGAGTAATAATCGCCATGTTGTATGAATTCGTCGACTGCTTTGCGTGGATGTACCCCTGAGGTGACCGTGCATAAACTGGCTATATCTTCTGATGCCAAGCCGGTCAAACAAGCCCCTCGAAGAATGAGAAGGGAGCTAGAAGAAAAGATCGAGAAAACAAAGAAACTCATCGATACCGACTTCATCAGAGAAAAGAAATATGCAGACTGGTGGATCGCATGCATTGTCCCAGTAAAGAAGAAAAATGGGCAGATCCAAGTCTGCGTCGATTTCAGGAATCTCAGCAAGGCATACCCTAAAAACAATTTCCCACTTCCGATCATGAAAATGATGGTCAATGATACCTCAGGTTACGAGCTATTCACCTTTATGGATGACTCGTCTGGATACAACCAAATCAAGATGTCGTCCAAGAATGAGAAACACACTGCGTTCCGAATGCCGATCGGCATATACTTCTACAAGGTGATGTTGTTCGGACTAAAGAACGCGAACGCCACAAATCAAAGAGCAACGACAAATTTAAGATGACTTAATTCATAAAGTCGTCAAATATTATGTTGATAATTTGGTCGTCAAGACTAAATTCGAAATCAATCACATCCAAGATCTACGAACTGTCTTTATAAGACCGAGGGAGTCCAATTTAAAAATGAATCCTTCAAAATGCACTTTCGGCGTGTCATCGAAGAAATTCCTGAGTTTTATAGTCCAACATTGAGAGATCGAAATCAACCCGTCGAACATAAAAGCGATCATGGAGATGCCTCCTCCAAGAAATTTGACGCGGATAAGATCCATCCAAGGAATGCTCGCTTATATACGGCGGTTCATTTCAAACCTATCCAGGAGATGTCGACCTTTCTCAAAGCTTATGAAGAAAGATGCTCCTTTTGTCTGGGACGCCGAATGTCAAGATACGTTCAAAAGTATCAAGCAATATCTGTTGCACTCTCCAGTGCTCGCTGCCCCAACAAATCACTGATCCTCTACACTGCTACACTAGACGGATCACTCGGCGCACTCCTCGTCCAAAATAACGAGGGAAAAGAAAACACTCTCTACTGTCTCAGCTGAACACTGGTCGGGACAGAGCATACTACTCTCCCATCGAGAAACAATACTTGGCCTTAATATTTACCATGAAGAAACTGAAGCACTATCTTCTCGCTCACCTGGCTGTGCTGATCTTCAAGATCGACCCGTTGAAATATCTCATAACAAAGGCAAACTTGACAGATAGGATGTCTAGATGGGCTATCATGCTGCTCAAGTTTGACATAATCTATACTTCTTAAAAGACAGTAAAAGGGCAAGCCCTGACCGACTTCCTCGCTGCTCATCCCATACCTGAAAGATCGCCGCTAAATTGTGAGTTACCCGATGAACAAGCACCGCACTTCGAAGACGAGCCATGATGGAAACTCTACTTTGATGGAGCTTCATCAATAAGGTCCTCCAGCAAATCAAGCATTCCCAGTTAGTCGTCAAACAAGTGACGACTACAAAGTATACAAACCCGAGTTAACTCGATACAGAAGCCGTGTCGTGGAACTCATGAAACAATTAATCTACATCGAACTGGTGAGGATAATCAGGGCGTTGAACGGAAAAACTGACGTACACGCTCGCCTAGCCAAAGAACTGGCGGATCCCGACATGGATGAAATTTTAATTTCGGTTCGAAGCCGGCAAATTCTACCACCAACTTCCATGCGTTAAGGACTAGAACAAGAAATTTGTCCTGATGAAGAAGCCATGTTCATTAAAGACGAGCCTGATTGGAAAGAACCCTTTATAGAGTATCTCCGATATGATAAGCTACCAAAAGAAAAATTCGTGAGGGTTCAACTGAAGAAAAGAACTTTCCGGTATGTGTTCGTAAATGACACACTATACCGATATTATATGACCAGCTCTGGCTTAAATGTCTGTCCAAGGCTGAAGCACAGAAAGTTATGGAAGAAGTCCACTCAGGCGTCTGTGGAGCACACCAGTCTGGCCTCAAATTACGCCATCAAATCAAGCGGTCGGGATATTACTGGCCTACTAAGATAAGCGACTGTGAAGAACATGTGGAAAAATGCCACCTCTGTCAAATACACGGCAACTTCATACACAAGTATCTCAATCTGCTACGTCCTACCGTAGCATCATGGCCATTCGAAATGTGGGACACATACATAGTTGGAATAATTGACCCTCCATCATCTAAAGGTCATAGGCTCATACTGGAGGCCACTGACTAGTTTTCCAGATGGGCTGAAGCCGTTCATCTAAAAAAAGTCAAAACAGAGGATATTTTGGCATTCTTCCAGCATAACATTCTATATTACTTCAGCACATTCAGGCGGATCATTTTTGACAATGGACCTTCTTTCAAGAGCTTTAAAATCTCAAGATTCGTCACTCAACACAAGATAGACTGGAGATATTTCTCCATCTATAATCCAAGAGCCAATGGGTTGGCCGAAACCTTCAACAAAACTCTATGCAAGCTCGTGAAGAAAAATGCCTCGGCTAATAAATGAGACTGAAATCTGAAGCCTCATGAGGCGCTGTGGGCAATTCTCCCCCTCGAAATCGAAATTCCAAGTTTAAGAATGACCGTCCAACACAATCTGACGGAGGAGGAAAATGCTCTCCTTCAGCTTAAGGAGCTCGATACGCTCGAAGATAAAAGACTTGTTGTATAACAAAATCTGGGGATGTACCGAACTCAAATGTCGAGGGCTTATTATAAAATGACACACTTCTGTATTTTCAAGAAAGGCGAACTAGTGTTGGTCCTCAAAAAACCAATCATTCTCAATTGACATGCGAAAGAAAATTTTGAACCAAACTGGAAAGGGTCGTATGTCATCGAGAAAGTATTTGACGGAAGATCTTACCAACCGATAAGTGCTGAGAGAAATAGGCTCATGCCACCCATCAACGATCGATGTCTTAAGAAATATTATGCATATATGCTCCAAATCGCAGACAAGCTAATCTCAAACAGCTCTACAAGAATGTGCCAAAACTGCCAAACAAGAAAATCAAACCAAGGTAGACCCTTAAATTGTTAAACTGGGAACATATTACCTCTATATCGTTAAAATGGAAATAGACGACTCTTAAGTCGTTAAACTGGGAATAAATGACCCCTAGGTCGTTAAACTATGAACAAATAAAATCCTCCACAGGCAAATGATGAGTTGTTTATGACACTATGTTTCAGTGTTAGCGGTGCTGATGCTGACCAAGAACCCAAATTCCAAATCAAAATTCCAAAATCTCCGTCTATGATGACACTAAACATCTAAATGCCAAATCAAAATTCCAAAACCTCTGTCTAAAAGGATGTTAAACATTAAAATTCCAAAATTTCCAAAAACATTATGTCTAAGTAGACGTTAAACCAAGCTACTCCGTCTAAGTAGACATCAGCTCCATTCCCAAACCAAATCAAGTCAAAGTATCGACTCCACGTCGCCTAAAAGGGAAGTATCGACTTCCACGTTACCAAAAGGGAATCAAGCCAAAAGATCCATCAATTTCATGCGCACGGCACATAAATATCATGTACATTTATTAATGTGGGACACTTTGTTGGGTCGAAATTTACATCCCAGTGCCGAAATCTAAAATTAAAAATCAAAAGTCAAAAATCAAAGTCAACGCCTAAACAAGTGGACCCAAATCCAAGCGAATAGGCCCACAACCAAACCGCCTCAAGCCCAAGCGAAACCGGCCAACTATCGAAGAAGAAAGAGAAAGAAATTTATAATAAATAAATTTTGTATGCAAATAAGTGTGAAAATGTAATACAAATAGGCAAAAAACCAATTTGTTGCAAAGCCCATGGCTCATGTGCAAAAGATGTGCACGTGGGGCATGAGAAAAAAAAATATCCAAATTGGTAATGTTCAAGGGGTTATGTGTAAAGTTGTAGCCTATATAAGGCAAATATATGAAGAAATCAATAGCTTTGATCCCTCATTTCTATTGCTAGGGTTCTTACCTCCTCTCTCTCTTCCCTCAAGGTTATTCATCTTCTCCAAATTAATCTAGAGGAAAAACCTCTTTTTTCTAAAATAAATTAGATAAACTAACAAATCCATTTAAGAGAGCCTTTTTCTTCTACCAAATCTCATAAAAGAGAGCTCTTGGATCTTATTCTTCTCTCTCTTGGCGCTTTGAAAAGGATGAAGGAGAACACATCTTTTAAAATCCCGTTTTTGGGAAGATCCAAAGCCTAAAAGAGAAAAAAGGACCCCTTATCCATTATTCAAGATTCGAATCCCAAGTTTTGAAGAATCATAAGAACTTCTTGACATTAAACTTGAAGAACAAGAAATGATAAGGACTTTTAGGGTGAAAGCCTTGGCTTTCATCCCGATTATGCATATTTGAACAAACGAACTCGAGGACCGGTCGTATCTCCCGTGAAATCCACAGGGATATGGGTCATAACCCATATTTCTCTTCGAAAACCCCCCAAAAGGGGTTTTCGATTGCAGAACTCCCTTTAAGGGAGTTCCCCCTTTTCAGAACCCCCACAGTGGAATTCCCGCGGTCGGGACCTCCCTAAAACAAGTCTCCCGCGGTCGGAAACCCCCTAAAGGGGTCCAGCTATCGAGACCCCCCAAGGAGGGGTCCCGCCTTTGGAACCCCCTATAGTAGGGTTCCCGTGTTCGGGACCCCCCCTAAAAGGAGCTCCTACGGTCAGGACCCCCCTAAAGGGGTTCTCTCTATCGGGACCCCCAAGGAGGGGCCCTACCTTCGGGATCCCCCATAACGGGGTTTCTGCGTTTGGGACCCCCTCTCAGGGTCCTGCTGTCTCGAGAGGTCTCCCGAACTCGGAAGACCACCAAATCTTCTCCCTTTCTCTAGTTTTTCCCTTCCGGAAACTTTCTGACACACTCAACACACTTCTTCCCTTCAAAAAAAGTTTTAACTGTGCACTGCCCCGTATCCTGCAAGGGGCTGCTAGCCCCCCATGACCCCCAACCCGCTGGCCGGGCAGCAGGACCCTCCATAAACTCTGTGAGGCTCCCGATATGCCCAAAACACTCTCAAAATTGTTTTCAAAACACAACGCATGTATATGACATATACGACCCGTTATTCAGAGGATTCCTCGCCTCAAAGAGGGGTAATTAACGACAGCTTTGTTCGCGACTGTCGGAGATTAGAATCCATATAATCAATAAACCCCTGCCCACCATCGAGCAAGGGGGTATGTACACACTTGAAACACGTGCGCATCCATCTTAACAGGGTGAAAAAAAACACTCTACAATGCTCCTCAATAATTCATGGTTTATTTTAACTCTTAAGCTACACATAATCTGATTATTATGATCACATCATCTGTTTTGTCTTGAACAGTGAGGCACCATTTGCAACCTCACTTGCCTAGGAAACCAACCAACCACAAAAAAAGAGGCTTCATAAATATAGGGCGGGATTCAGTTCATAAGGAAGCAAAATTTTGTAGGGTCATATAAGTTGACGCTGCATAGAGCAGATTGAAGTTTGACACCATGCACGGAGCACATCAAGCTCACAGAGGGTTGCTAAACAAGTTCTGATTTTTTCCATGACTCAACCTTTTAGTTTAGCCTTCAGTTCATGTACTATTCACATAAAATCCAAAACCAGGATTTCCACGATAATATAAATTCTATTTAGTCTGCCGTAGTCCATATACTAGTCTTTGGAGGTTACTCAGCAGTACAACAAATTTGGCAACAATAACGATAATAATAAATCACAGTTAAACAACTAAATGAAGTATAAAAGGTTAGCAACAAACCTCGCTAGGCTTTTTAGCAGCAAGCAAAGCATTTGTAAGCCCCCGAAGCGCTTCAAAATTGTTACCATCAGAGGCCTGGCAAACACATAAGATGAGAACATAATGGAACTGGACCAATAAGAAATACATCACAAGATGAAACTGGACCGATACATGATAGCTTAGACAGGATAGGAAATTAGTTTGATGCATTTAGGTATTATTTAGCTCATTGTTGTTTATTGATGGCCAATGATGCCCCCAAGAACTCTTATTTATTTGCTTTGAGACCGAGATAACCAAAAATAAAACCATCTTAAAGGCATTGCATCAGATGGCTTTAAAAAATAAAGCAATGACCATGCCAAAAATGAGCAACGCCAGTTTAAAAAAGCAAAAGTCTTGTCCGTACAATTGATCACACTAAGCTTGGTAGAAGAGCAAGAGTTTATACTGACAGATAAAGAGTTTCTATATGCTGTAGCACTCCCTTCAAAATCCTTCATCTCATACTTCACTTCTCCTAATAACCGATAAGCTTCAATGTCATTTGGCCTTTCCTGCATATTGAAAACAAGGTTTCCAACAAACAGTATCATGTCAAGAACTTCATTGGCATTCTATGATCAGGAAAGAGTACAAATCAACATTAAGGCCAGCTAAAGTAGGATAAATACAAATTCGCACCTTGGTCAGCTTATCAAGAAGGGAAGATGCTTTTTCATATTCTCCTAGTTCTGCCAAAGTCACAGCAGCGCCCTGCAGAAACAACTATAAATCATAGGAAGAAAAAATAAAGGAAGAAACGCAACGCGACCGACACAATGTTTAACATATAAAAAATGAGTACACTATATCAGCTGCTAGCACAACCATCTAGTTTAACCTTCAAATTGAGTATCGTGGCACAACACAAGAATTGATTGGCTAAGTCATGCAGCACAACACAAGGATCGATTAGTAACTGGAAAAGCTATTATTGCCTGTACACTCCAAATATTTCTAAGTTCACTATAATTATAGCCACTGAAGATTTTGTTTGCTTGAACTGCAAAAGAAAGTGAGGGAATAGCACATTAACCCAACATGTTGTCAAGTGAGTTGTGTTATTGATGTATGAATAGCGAAAAAATATAAAATTTTATTTGTATAGTTCATTTAATTGAATCGATTACTGGTTGTATAGCAGCTATGTAGCTGCGGTTCGACGAGACGTCTGACTAGAGGTATGGATTATCCTTATTCGGTTGATTTTCAAGTGTAAGATTCATGTTTAGAGATATTCATTCAAGACAACACGCGCGCACAGACACACACACATTTGATCGTCTGATCAATTGTATCAGATTGTTGCAAAATTAGTGGTTTACCAACAAAAAAGCAATTCACTCCCATGGATCAATGGGCAAAGAGGATCATACTTACCATATCCATGTGTTAAGACCATGGAGATTAGCTGTCCGATGTGGATCATCTAAAATAGTGATAGAAAGTGGACCTTTTTACTGCCATTGCAAGAAAATTTTCCTACAATTTCTCTCTCTCTGTGTGCGCGCGCGCGCACGGAAATGTGTACGGGTGTGTGTGTGTGTGTGTGTGTGAGAGAGAGAGAGAGATACACATTGTTCTATAATGTCTTTTTTCACTTTATTTTTTTTCCAAATTACTTGTCCCTTTAGAATTTCAAGATAAATATTTACTCTACGCTTCTAAAATCAATGCACTTAATATATGAAATACCAAAACTACCCCAGCAGATTTGGACATTAAATCTCTTTTCTCTAGCTTGTTGATTACCGAGGCATTCTAAATAAAGTTCGATTAGGCATTTCAGATTTCACATTTAGGATATTTTAAATATTAGGTAAGTTTTACTCTTCTTGATAAGTGAGCAAGAGGCAAAAAAGACTTCTATCATGAAACAGAGGGAATAATGGATATCAAATATCATTGACTCGGTGGAGGAATATTTTCTCCTAATTTCCTTTATGACGTCCAAGAGTCAGCCCTCCAACAATTTTTTTGATGATTATTCATTGTCGTGTCATCATTTTAGAGTCATTTTCTATAATTAATACAAATTAAAGAAGAATAAGTATATCGCTGAATATGATAATATAATTATACATTTGAGGCCGTTCAAAATGAATCCGCAGCTACTCTGCCTTACCCCCATATTGACAACCTACTACTCTATTCCTAAGGAGTGGGGCTCCTTCGTCGAAGATCCAGATCCCCGTCTTGTAATATTCGTAGTTTGCCTTGTAATATTCGGAGTTCAAACTAAGATGGAATTAAGCATGATGGATTCACAGCTAAGCTTACATTAGGGACACAATTTTAAGGTGATGTTAACAACCATATAGCATTTTCTTGTATGTTTCCATACATGGATGCATATTCCATGGAATCAATTTGTAGGATCCTCTGGTGAACTGCCAAGTGTTGCTTCATATTCTTGTAGTCTCTCCTGGACAAAATAAAAAGAAATATGGGTTAACCTGAAAATTGTTTAGTAGTTTACCACTCAATGAATGGAATCCATTTCTCATTGCCAACATATTTCAACAAAGCTTGCACAAACCATAATTGTAACATGAAAAGGCAATTTTAGCACTAAAATGAAAATTTATAATGCATGCATTTGTATGCTGATTAGTTAATGAAAAGTTAGAATAAATAATTTTTTGCATCTGCGTGAGAGATCCAAATTAGCAAATGTAGCTATTGATTTATTTATTCTCAAAATCATAATAGTATTTTCAGTATATCATGAACGTGTCCTAAATGACTATTAGAAATCAATTAAGCCAGCCATTTGTGTGCTAAAAAAACTCAATGCACAATCAGTATTGCCATGCCGCTTCATCTAGACTTTACCCCATTTAAGGGAATTCTGAGTCAGGCTCGTTGGATGAAGTGTTTAAACTGAATGAACAATCTAGGTTTACCTATTTGATAACAAACCGTCATTAATTTGTGCAATCAACTTCTTTTCCCTATAGTTTCTTTGGCCACAAAGATGTTCCCATGTAGAGGGTGAGTTGATGCCAGGTTGATAACCAGTCATAAATACTAGATCAAATTTTTTCAGGATCTTTCTTCGGTTTTTCTCCACAGCCGAATCCATTTTCCAAGAAAAGGCTCATATGAAGAGAACGATGATTACTATAAAAAAGGGTTTTGTTTCTATAATAAATGATCACTTTGTTGCTCTTAGAAACAGCATTTAGTGTTAAGTAAATGATGCTATTGAACGACGACTTCAAATATGGCCAACTTAAGGGGAAATAAGGCTGGTAACAAGGAAGAGGCTAGGTCATTATCAAAGACATGTGATGATAGTGATAGTAGGAAAATGGGGTCTTAATACCATATTACAATGTCATGCAGACCAGAAGGGAATGATTGGAGATTACAAGGCCAGTGGTAAAGAATTTTAAGAGCGAGAATTAGAGGAACATGATAGTAAATGCAATGGTAGCAAAAAATTTTAATCAGCATAAAAATATGAAGGCACAACACTTCAATGACAATATAATGAGAATAAGTATAGATGCGGGGGAAAAAGCGAAAGCAGAATGCTATTTGGAACATAATGTTTAGTGATACCACCAAAATTAGCATAAGTGAGGTATCAGCAGCAGGAGATGAGAAGTTAGAAGATTAATTCCCAGTCTGGATATCTCAATAATTTCTTACTAATTCACTTTCCAAAAAGAGCTGACCCAATGACCTTCTATGTTGGTAAATGGTAAAACAATCGGAAGAGACCAAAAAGAATATTACACACACACACACACACACACACACACACACAGATGAACAACATGCAAAGCTTTAGTAAAGATCTAACAAAGTTTTACGACCGGCTGTTGACCTGACGTCAATCCTCCCCAAATAAATGCTGAAATCCTGATTTAGAAAACTATGACACAAGAGAGGTTTGTCATAGCCCTAGATGACTAGTTGACATCCTCCAAATTCTAATAGACTATGAAGAAGTCTAAGATATGGGGAAAAAATGATATATTTGCTATATGGAATTATGTTTACACAGGTATAGCCAAGAGCGAAATAGAACATATTCCAAAAAAAAGAGGGACGCAACATGAGGACTTCCCAAGAGGTCACCCATCCCAGTGCTCCTCTCACCCAAGACACATGAAGTAATTTCTTTGAATGTTTGTTAGACATCGCCAGCCTTCATATTCATCAACATCCTTTTGTAGGTGTAAACACAAAATCAGATGACAGTTAGATAATGGTATAATGCTATTGTTCTATGGCGGTGTTCATTGGTAACTGGTGTATTATTGGTGAACCCCCCCCCCCCCTCCACCCCCCCCCCCAAAAAAAGCAGTATTTTTTTCTTCTTCAAGTCATACCAGAAGTGCAGTAGAATCCTCATTAGGGAAAATTTTCAACAAGGGCAAGAAAAATAGAATACTTCGAGTCGTTGAGGAAAGGTACCATTTCCATGGATAAATCTCCATCCATTTATTTACCATGAAATGTATTTAAAAATAAGTTATTCCTCCACAAGACAGGTTACTGATGGGTACATTCTACCGGAATTCTTAAGAAAGTACTTGCTTTTAACACATGATTTTGCGAGTATTGTGAATCAACCTGCAAAATGCCAAAATTGCTACCTTAAGAGTTGCTTTTTCTTCGTCAGTAAGTTGCTTCTGAACTACAGCTGATTCATCGCTTGGCCCAACACTGTAACAAGAAAAATAAACAAAGAATATATTCACAGATACCATTAGTAGAAGAAAGCATTTACAAGAAACACATGATATTGGACAACATTATGATTGATGATCACAAGAAAAAGAAACCACGCAAAGATTGTATTGCCAAGTTATATAGACAATGTAAGGATGTCTAAATTCATATATCTAGGAAATGTAATGAAACTACAAGAACATATAGAAATTTAAAAAAAAGGACAGTCTGGATTACTATCAAAGCGATTGGATCCAAATTACAAGTGTAAATTTACTTCATATTGTCAGCTAGTCATACAACAAACAGGAAAAAAGGTGAAAGCAAATGGTTCATCATAAAGGTTACCATAAATTGCAACAGTCCCATCTCCAGATAAGGCACAAAGCGAGATATACATATATAATCATCTTACAAAGCACCGCTGAAAACCCATTACAATCTTGAGTAGCACATTACGAATTGCATATAGATGCATGGAGCTCATAAAGAGAAAGTTGATTTGAAGAATAGACTTTTCGAATGGAGTAGAAATGTCAACGTTTAGGTTCCCGGTAATGCAAATCATAAGCTCAAAACTTGAAGATACCTCTTTAGTCTGGGAAAATATAAGATTAGAATGTCTTGATGCTAAGATAATTAGAGCTCACACTATTATTGCGAGGAATCTACCAGCAATGAGCAAGTAAAATCTTGACAACTAGGAGAGAGAAAGAGGGAGAGAGAGAAGAGAGGAAAGATAGGACACACACACACGCAGACAGAGAGAGAGAGAGAGAGAGGAGCGGAAGATGTGTTGAAATAGCATGTATCCCCCCTAAACTATCGAAAGGCCATTTAAGAAAGTCAAAAATTTTGTTAACTAGGAAAGTCTCATACATAGAAGATACACGTAGCGGAGATGCGCATGCTTCGTTGGATGTGGTAACACTAGAAAAGATAAGGTACGAAATGAGGATATTCGTGCAAAAATTGGTGTAGCACCCGTAGAGGAGAAGATGCAGGAAAATCGGCTAAGATGATTTGGTCATATACGACACAGACCTATGAAAATACCGGTTCGACGAATGGATACTCTCGATATAGGCAATGTCAAATGGGCGAAAGGGAGACCGAAGATAATATGGATGGAGGTGATACGAAAAGATATGGTTGTCAAAGGCCTCAATGAAAATATATTGTTCGATAGGAGTGAGTGGAGGCGGAGTATTCATGTGCTGGACCCGGCGTGATTCTCTTGTTGGTTCATGTAGCCTACCCCATATGCTTGGGATAAAAGACTCAACTGTTGTTGTTTATGTGGTGTTTCAAGGGCGCTTGTCCTAGAGGGGTTTCCAACTCCGACTAACGCATTTGAGGGTGATTTGCTAACCAATATATAGTTCAGGGGGTTATTTAACATTCTTTATATTATACTAGTACAAAGTTTTATCTCTCAAATAAAAAGAAAATGATATTCATAACTAGAAAACAGTTTTTTAAATCAAATCAGCTACAGTTTTATCTAGTGGGTGGCTTGGTATTAAAGCACATGGAGTAAAAGATATTTGTTCAAATCCTACTGTATAAATTTAAAATAATGCCCCTCATGTGTGATGTCTTCCATGTGTAAGAAAATGAGCATTGTGTTCTGATGCTTATAACTAATTGTTGGCCGGCAGCTATCTTAAGCATGTAGGTAAACCGGTTTCTAACAATATGAAAAAATGCTTCATACATATTTGTTATTTAAGGATGCACAAAAGCTACTAATCAAACAGTACAAACAATTATATTAGAACTTTAAAAGCACTTTGTAAACTATGCAGTTCTTTCAGCTAGTACACACTCCACACAAAATATCTCATCATCAAACTAGTGTATGTTTTACCTTGTAGAGGGAAGAAAGTCCCCAAATGCAAAAACCAATCCGAAAACCACAACAGCGATTCCAACTCCAACCTGTTTTGCATCCAAGTTCCAGTAATGAATTTCCAGCAAAGACAGATCCATTTTGTTCAAGAAATTTCCGGTGAATTCTATTCTACAATGTAAACTAAACCTTAGTTCCAAGTCCAATTGTACTTTGATCAGGTTCAATTGGTGCATCATAATCGATTGCTAGACTACTTTTGTCATCCTCGGCTTTTTTAAGCTCACGTGCAGACCTGTGTATGGTGTAAAATGTATTAGATTCATGCGATTGGAGGAAAGAGATCAAATTTAAGATGTCTTTTGTAAGAAGGGAATGCTTTCTCACGGCACGACAATGCACTAAGCAAGTACCAGATATACAAATTTAAAACTAAGAATATTCCTATTTCACTGTTAGATTAACACTTGCCCACTCTACATGCTATCATCTAATGTTGGTAGGGAAAAAGCAATCAAATTTTAAATCCTTGCTGATAGGAAAGAAATAGAGAGCACAAGTTGTTCCTTTGGCTTCATATAAGAAAATATCTGCAAAGCGCAGACTTAAGTAAAAGAAATAAAAGTTAATAAACACAGGATTAAATGATGACAGTATCGAGAAAACAACATTCTTTCATAAGATTTTTCTATTAATCTAAAGACCTAAATATGGTGCTTTGTGTATGTGGCGGTGGGAGTGATCTATCTAAGATCGTCCGAAACTCCAATAATTTTCAAACACAAGTGGCGTGTTGAAAACATAACACCCCCACTTGCCAGAATGTTTTGCAGCAACAATAGTCCATAGGCTTAGTTAGGGAAAACTATTAAATCCAAGATAGGTGTAACATTGAAATCTGTCACCAGTTGGCCTTAAGCTCAGAGTTATGTATCATTCTCCCTCTTTTCAAATTTGGAGTACTTCTGTGCAGGAAAATTAAGTATATATTAATGTAACTGTTTTCCTCAATATCCATGAAAAGGAGGAAGCTCCAAATAACATAGCAAACTTATGGTGAAGGAAGACACACACACACACACACATATATGCTAAGAATGCAATTTGATATATGCTAAGAATGCAATTTGGTAAGTTGGATTAAGATGTATATAGATTTTAAAACATTGATATCAGTTCTCACTAGAAATATGAAGGAGCAATGTAATTTCTCCTAACTGCCTCCGCCCACTCCAATAATTGACTATCCAAGACAAAAATTCCGGCAGCGTTGTGGCAAAGGAAAGACTGGATATAAAGTTATATATGGGAAACAGTCCTGAAAGATTTTGTTTACGCAAAATGATATTTCTACATGTTGAGATTGTTGTTCAAGAATGTACACAGATGCTCAATAGAAAAACAGAGAGAGGGTGAGAGAGAGAGAGAGATTACCTTCTCACCGCTTCTACTTTTTCCAAGAATTGACGGTCTAAGACAACATTGCTTGAATTACGATCAACGCCGGTGATTAGCTCAGGGGCCTCTATAAGCAAGAACTTGTTAAGGACGATTGAGCTAGATGCAGTTAAAATCTAATGTTAATAGATGTAAAAAACCAAGTCAAATCCTAACAAACAGTTCTATTTCCTACCATTTAAGGCCAAGAAAATAGTAATATGCATCCATATGACATAGGAAAGCAACAAGTACACAAAGGTATATGGAACGTACTTTGTGTCCTTGTTTTAGGTGTTCCAGAAATTAATTTGCTGCATCAAATAACATGTTTTTGAGATCCTGTGAGATAATAAAACTAAAAAAGCAGAAGAGAAATTAGAACAAAAGGAAAGGGGTGTTAGCTACAAATTAAAACGTTATACCCTTTATTCAATTGTATGATTAATCATACGGCACCTCTTACACACCTCTTACACAGGGAGTGAATGCACTATAAGAATTTTCATCGCTTTAAGCTTCAGTGATATGTTATCGTTATCCAAAACATAACTTTTCGCACTTCCAAATTAAAGATCAAACTGAAACCAACAACACTTCATAGTTTACACCCTAAAGTGTAATGAGAGGTTGGAATTAAGATGTTAGGCTACTGCCTCCTAGACCAATCAGGATGTACAAAAACCTCATTTTAAGTTATACATAAAAGTGGTGAAATGTACCTTGGTTCAGAAGTACTGCGGATGTTCTGCTTTGGAACCTTTGACTTATCACTCTATAGGGAAAAGTAAAGTAATGCATATTAATGAAATTTGAAATAAGCATACAAAGGAATTATATGTACCATATTGCTAGTTAAATACAAGGGAAATCACAGATTATCTTAAGAGATGTGCCCTGTTGCATTCATGGGTTAGATAAAACATGGAGATGTTCTCCATGGAGATTGGACAGGTTCACTCTTGGTTACACATTCAATACAAAATCTCTGTTTTTACCTTGGGCTTATGCTTTATATACAGATACATAATTAATGAATAAGGAAATGTTAAATCTCTCTGAGTTAAACATTCAATCCACATTCATGGCTTTGACAAATTCCAAGATGTCTCTAAGATAGGGTATTAGCGCTAGGTGAAAATATGCTACCTGCATGAATGAGCGGACAAAAGTCCTTTCCAAAACCCTTACAAGCTAGAGCATTAATAAATAAATAGAACCGTGTGAATGAGCTGAGCAACCCGTAACATCCCACTTAAATAGCACTAGTATCTTGTACATACAATGCACATGCATCATAAATGATTGTTCCACTTATTTTTAATTTATCAAAATTAATATGTTTAGTCGTATATTTGTGGAACATGCATATATGTGAAACCAAAACAAATTCAGCAAGAGTATACCGAGATGTTAACGATAGATGTTTAATTTTTAGAAAAGGAAACAATAACATTATTGGTTCATTTGGTTGTGATTTGAAATATCTTTCTTTTTTTCTTTTTATTATGGGTACTTCTATTAAACTCTTAATATTAAAAAGAAGGCTTAATTTCAAAAAACTACCAAATACTTTGGCCTAATTACAAGAAACTACCGAATTCTTGTTAAATACACAAGAAACTACCACAAAACTTTCAAAAACTACTTGAAACTACCAATTTTTTTTTCTTTCAAAACTACCATAAATAAGGTGCCAGCAATAATTGCAATAAAAAACTACCAAAAACTTTGAAAGCATGACAATTTCTCGTAATTGAGGTAATGAATTTGGTAGTTTTTGGAATTAAGCCTAAAAAGAAAAAAAAAACAAACTAATATTATAACTTAGTTCAATTGTGAGTCTGTGACGGTTAAGTGCAAAATGAACGCAAACTTTCATCCCCTTCTTTCTGGGAGCGAGATGTTTTGAAGAGAGTGGTCGGCGGAAAAGATGACTTTTAAAAGTGTATTTCCTCGAAGCAAGTGAAAAAATGGCAAAATCAATAACCTTTGAAATAAAATCTAAACAAAATTATTCAAATATTTGGAATTGCAATGTGTATTACAAAGATATGTACAAAGCAACTATCCAGTAAAACGAAAAAAGCCATTCAGTTTTTAAGAATGGAATACTTTCATAATCTTTTTGATACAGTCAATGCATATGAACAACCAATATTTTCTCAACTTTAGAGTATAAATTTAAATATAAAGATAAGTATGGAATATTTAATACTATAAAAATTGTAATCAAAATTTAAATTATTCGCATACAACATCAATTACTTCCAGCCATAATCTATGCAATTAAAATATATGTAGGCCACATCAATTACACAATACAAATATCAAGCCTTTAAACTTTTAGAAGTTAATTAATTGGTTCATTTAAAAATCTATACCAACCTTATAGCTAAGCTTTCAAGAGAATCCATCATAGCATATATTCCCAACTCTAAGCGCGTGTAGGGAAGAGGCTCTGATGGGTTTTTTTTTTTAGTTTTTGGGGGAGGGGGCAAGGGGCTGGTTATTGAGGAGAAATAGAGGAGAGGAGTTGGTGGGAAGAAAGGAGTTCGGTTAAAAATGTAGTTCTGCAATATGAGATGATAGTCTTATCCTCCCCCCCCCCCCCGTTTGCTTCTAAAAAAGGAGGATGCCACCTAAGCGATCAATTTTGAAATCCTACATCCCCTTCTTTTTGGATTAAATCAGTAGAGATAGATAATCAGGAAAAATGAGAATGGATCAGCAATATATCATGCAAAATACATTGCTGCAAATTTAGGAAAATCGTATTATCAGCGGAAACTATTACTAATGGATGCAGTAAGACCACAGAAGGATACTCTTATATTTCAGTTATTATTCATTTACCCTCAAAATGATCTCATGGATGCAAGTAATAGCTGCAGTTCCCTCATTTATAACTGGGGAGGGCCCTACTGTTAAAATGATAGTCGATTCACGTATGTGAACCTTAAAAGTGCAAAATCAACCAACCTAATAAAAAACCTTCAATTTGCACACAACACGCCTTACCGATATTTAATTCATAAATATATAAATAGAAGCGATAAAAGAAAATATTTGAATAAACATATCTAAGGAAACCAGGAAGATTAATACAAAACTAACTATTTTGTAAAGACCCGTTAAGAATCATTATCCCTAATCATGTCATGCAATTGCTAATTAATCAGAAAACACTTGCCTTCTTTTTTAGAGGT
Organism: Agapanthus africanus; assembly: GCA_030015575.1. Classification (NCBI taxonomy): domain Eukaryota; kingdom Viridiplantae; phylum Streptophyta; class Magnoliopsida; order Asparagales; family Amaryllidaceae; genus Agapanthus; species Agapanthus africanus. The sequence continues at coordinate 104,197,146 of CM057338.1, read as the reverse complement.
TCGGTCCCAAAACCGCGTTTCTTTGAAGCTAAACAGCGAATATCGTGAGTCCTGCATGCTCTATAGGAAAATTGGCTTGAGTCACATCTCCGGAATAACCAGCTATGTGTAAAAGCTGGCATGTACACCTACAACTTCAAAGGTCCATATAAGAAGATTTATACAATGAGGCTACCTTTATGGAAAGAGATAATGCTGAATATGAGAAAAGTCAGGATAAAAAGGTACTTGGACTTGCAAAATTAGTCGTGTAATTTCGAATTGTTTAAGAAGTAATATAATGGAACGAGAAATTTATAGAAGATCGCTTTTGCATTGACGCCTATACTTCTTTCAACATTGTACTTCATAGATGCAAAAGAAATGCAGCACATATCATCAAATTGAAATGCTTGAATTCTTGTCACTGAAGAAACATGTTTTCTTGTTATTAGGATAATGTTCAAAGATGTAAGTATTGAGATGAGCAGGCCGGTCGTTCTGAAGGCATGTCTCAAGCGTCGGTTGTCTATCTACGAAAACCGGTAACAAGATGTTTCCAAATGTTATAAATTGTACATATAAAATTTTGATGCTATGATCCTTCTGATGGCTAAAAGCCAATGTAGCACGGTTACTTGCAAATTAAATCCATAGTGTCCAAGTCCAACAAGAGACTTCTTGGATAGTTTGTGCCTTCATGGATATGTGCAGGACACTTGTTGTTGTTTGTTAATTTGCATTATTACATAGTATAATTTTAATATCAGAAGTTCCTTATGTATACTTGATTCTCAGTCATTTCTTTGATATGCTACCTGCACTGCACAGGGATATAATTTGTTCTCTAACTTCAAGTTTATAAGCTATGATATTCATGTTAATTAATCAAAATAATACTTCATTTTTAACATATGAGAAGCTCTTACATCTCGCTGCAAGAAGAAAACTAAGTAAATCTATGGGAATATGAAGATAGGAAGTCAAGAAAGTAGAGATCTGTATCCCAAAAAAAAATACAAAAATTAAAAATTTATATAGAAAATTACCATAATAAAGCATTTATCTATGATGGAAACAACAACAACAACAAAGCCTTCTTCCCAAACTTTTGGGGCTGGCTTATCAACGGAATTAAAATATAGAAAACTCCTATAGGTGTGCCATTACTTATAATGTAATAGCTTTAAGGATGTTTCATGTAGGCTGCACTATTTTTCCATTTCTTAAACGCCCATGTATACATTCTAACAACAAATTATTATTTTTTTGTCATGTTTTTGTGCGTCTATGTTTTACACATATGTTACATTTTTTTGGTTTTTTTTTATCCATGCATTTGTTTTGTTTCATAACGGTGCACCAAAGCTTGGAGATGAATTGAGGTAAAACAAAATGTGGGTATATGATATGGATCTTTAATTGAAAGTCTTCTGCTTGTGATGTTCTAGTTCTTACAAACACAAAAGTTAAATATATAAACAAAAGGGGAAGCCTATTGAAGTGTAATCAATAATCAAATCTTTTTTCCGAATTGAGATAGAATTTAGTTACGATAGAGGGAGGATGTAGACAGTATAGACTACTTACTGCACATGGGATTTCATTTGATCATCATCATGTGGGGGGTTTTCCAATTAAAATAGGGTCTGCAGTCTGCTATGTCCCAAGGTTTAATGAAAGTTTGGACCCGGTTCTACAAGTTTATAGATAGAGTCTATCCCAAATTCTAAAATACCATTTAGCATCATAAAATAGGGTCCTCTAAGTCGCAAAGTTTCATGAAAGTTCATGGAAGTTTGACAACGAGTTTTCTGAAAAACAAAACTGTGGTTTGCATGGTTTCATGAAAATGGGGTTTCTCAAAGTTAAGGGTCATTTGGTAATATAGTTTTGAAACCAAGGTTTCGTTTAGAAAAGCTAGAGGCTTGAGACTTTGCGAAACTCTAGTCTTCTTGGTGGTTAAAAAGTGGACTTTCGAGCCCTCGAAACCTTTTTAAACACGGTTTGGGAAACTCTATTTCGGTCGCCAAACGGGATCGACTGAAAACCCCACGAAACCATGGTTTTGGAAACAGTAACCAAGTCGTCAATGGCGTAAACTGGTAAATTCAGTTCAAAATGAAGAGTAAATTGTTGAATTTTTTTCACAGGGAATAACAAATTCAACTCAGAGTCATAGATAATATCATGATTCAAAGAAAGCACATATCTAATGAACAAACTACCACTCTAAAAGTGGGTAAAATTAATGGAGGAACAGAAGAAGTAAACGAAATTGCTGGACAAAACTGAAAAAAGAAAATAATAGATATATTAGAGAGAGAGAGAATTGGTTACCTGAAGATCGACGGGGATGATGGAGGACCGCCAGCTGATGATCTCCGGCGATGGAGACATGCCACCGTTTGATGATCCTCGACGATGGAGCCCTTTTTGGTCGAAATTTGGAAGCTTAAGAGCGAAGACTTCCGAACGCCATCAACCCACTCTCGATAGGGTTACGTTAACGGCAATTTTCTGGTTTTTTTTCCCTTTTTTTGTGTGTGTTAAGTTTTAATCTTTTTTTCCTTGTTTATAAAAAAGAAGGTTTTTTAAACCCACCGTTGCCGGTCCCAAGTCCGGATGAGAAAGGATGAGGGTTGCGGTAGGCTTGTGACAGCCAACGTAAAACTTTGTCACATTCTATGACATGAACCATAATAAGAATATCGTTGGGGCGTCCCCTACTCAGCGACGCGCTGCATCGGATCCCGGGTGTAGTGTTAAGTATGCAAGGGCTTCTAGGTCGTCGTCCAGATGCGGCGCGCTATATCGGACCCCGGGTGTAGTGACAAATAAGCAAGGATCGTCGTCCAGAGACGGCGCGCTACATCGGACCCCGGGTGTAGTGACAAATAAGCAAGGGTCGTCGTCCAGAAACGACGCGCTACATCGGACCCCGCGTGTAGTGACAAATAAGCAAGGGTTTCATAGGATCCGTCTAGCTTCCTGGAATATAGGTTTCCTTACGGGTAGACTAATAGAATTAGTGGAGGTGATGATTAGGAGGAGAATTGGTATTATGTGTTTGTAAGAAACTAAGTGGGTAGATGAAAATAGTATAGTCATAGAGCTTTGGGGTTATAAGCTTTGGTATACGGGTAGAGATAAAAATCGTAATGGGATAGGCATAATCATAGATAGACGGTTGCTTGAGGATGTAGATGAGATTAGGAGAAAAGGTGATAGAATTTTACTGGTTAAGCTTATTCTAGGTGGAGAGATCCTTAATGTTATTAGTGCTTATGCACCACAGATAGGTCTTGACGACGCTAGTAAGCGTCTATTCTGGGAGGATTTAGACGAGGTGGTGTAAAGTATACTTAGTGGAGAGAAGTTATTTATTGGTGATGATCTTAATGGACATGTAGGTACTAGTCGTAGTGGGTTTGATACTATCCATGGAGGTCGGTTTCGGACAAAGGAATGAAGCAGGTGACTCGATTCTAGATTTTGCTTTATCTTATGACTTGATCTTAGCAAACACCTGGTTTAGGAAAAGAGAGTCCCACCTTATCACTTTTAGGAGCGGATCAAGTGCTAGTCAAATAGACTTTTTTCTGACGAGAAGAATAGACAGAGATTGTTGCATCGACTGTAAGATAGTGCCAGGTGAGAGTGTAACCACTCAACATAGGCTTTTAGTTCTAGATTTTCGATTTAGAAGAGAACCTAGGAAGATTAGACATAAGGTAGAGCCTAAAATTAAATGGTGGCGATTGAAAGAAGGTAACCAAAAGGCTTTTATATATCATGTAGTACAAGAAGCGGATTGACAGTCAGAAGATGATCCAGACAAAACATGGAACAAAATGGCTAGTTGTATCAAGAAGGTAGCTAGAGACCTACTTGGTGAGTCGAGAGGTGGTGCTCCACCATCTAAGGACATATCATAGTGGAATGAAGATGTAAAGGCTGCTATTAAAATTAAAAGGGATTCTTATAAAAATTTGAAGAAAAGTAGAGATATGGAAAGATTTGAGAAGTACAAAATGGCTAAAAAGGAGGTTAAGAAAGCTGTTCGGGAAGCTAAATCTAAGGTCTACAAGGAGGTGTACGAGAAATTAGACACTAAAGAGGCTGCAAATGATATATACCGGATTGCTCGGATGCGGGAAAGGAAGACTAGAGATTTATGTGCGGTAAAATGTGTCAAAAATGAAAATCAGAAGGTTTTAGTTCGAGACGAGGATATCAAGGAAAGATGGAGAGATTATTTGGACAAATTGTTCAATGAGAGCTTTACTAAGAATTTGGATGGACTTGTCATTCAATCTCAAGATATAAACCGTGATTTCATGCGTAAAATAAGACTTCCTGAGGTTAAAGAAGGTTTGAACAGAATGAGTTTAAGAAAAGCGGTTGGTCCTGACAGGATTCCTATCGAGATTTGGAGATGCTTAGGAGAAATAGACGTTAAATGGCTGACAGATCTGTTTAATAAGATTTGGCAGACAAAAAAGATGCCAAATGAATGGAGGAAAAGTATCCTTGTACCTATCTACAAGAACAAGGGTGACATTCAAAGTTGCTCAAACTACCGTGGAATAAAACTGATGTGTCACACCATGAAACTTTGGGAGAGAGTGATTGAACACAGGCTAAGGAAGGATATTGTCACGCCCCGCTTCCCAAAATACGGAATACGAGGAGTAGACAAGGCCAGCCATGCTCCTACGGTCAAGGAAATGTCCTGCCGTAGTCACACTTCGGCTTCTAGTTTATCATGGTAAACAGTAAATGATGCGCAGGTAATGAGAAATGCAGTAACTGAAAGATACAATAATATAAACTGACCTGAAATGGAACAAACGAAAATAACTCGGAGTAGCAAGTCAAAAAGTCTGTGAAGTACGTCTAGTTCTGATCCAAGCTAAATCTTCTCCTCACACTGAGCATGCATACTCAGGTCGTCAGAGCGACACAACAGCAATATAATATATATGAAATCAAGCGACAGTTCTAACAGTGGTAATGAATATGAATAACAGTAAATCAACGACAGGATGAATATTAATGTGCAGTAATAAATGCAGCGGAACAGTAAATCAGTATAACAATATGTCACGTATGCCACACAGTATATAAGGAATAAAATGCCAGTATCCCTATCAGTCTCTAAGTCTCACTGTACAGGTCACTAAGCCTATCGTCAGTCCAAGTGTGAGAGTCAACCACTCGTGAGTGTCCTCCACCCAAGGGTAGAACCCAAGGGCAAGGGACCACGGGCCCAACATGTAACAAGAATATCACGGTGTATATATCACGTACCCTGTAAATCTCCATATAACTCCCTAAATATATAAGCCGGCATGGGACTCCCGAGATTCTGTTGAACTCACACTTAAAGTACCCCACACCCCGTGGTCTACATCAAACGCTAACCACAACCCTAAATACTAATCGATCCGTGACAAGTCTGCGCGAGAACTGGAGGTAGGACCTCCATCAAGCACGTCCCGACTAATGCTCAAGATAAATGGCAGTGTCGGATGCCTTATCTGTGACACCCGTGCAAGCGCTTCCATAAGTGTCACATACCACTTATAGTCACGCGTACACGCATCTCACAGACGTTGACAATGCAATAGAATAATAGGTCACTGATTGTGTACAAGTACGTATCACTTTCACTTAATCACGGATACACGAACACTGACGTACTTGCCACAATCACCACTAAAATCTAACACCGGGTAAATGCACGATGTCACTAGGTTATCACTACAATAATATGGGTATGATGTGATGCATGAACAGTATAAGAAGCACAATTAAGGTGTCATAAAACAACAGTTTATCACTTGCACGATTTATCATGAAACGTACATATATAATTTAGCGAATCGATAAACAGGCAATAATTAGTATGTTCAGTTATCCATCCATAGAATTTTGTTTCAAGCCAATCGGGTTCCAGAATAACTAGTTATAACCATTTCATTTTAAGCGCTCGCGGCTGGAAATCCAGTTTCAGAATCAGATGTCCGTTTCGCAACGCATTTTAATCCTAGATAGGATTAGATTTTAGCGACGCTACAGTTGGATGAATTCTAGGGTTTTCAGTAAGGTTTTCAACGCAATAGACAGATCTTCAATCGCGTCTGTACGTTAGTAGTTATAATCTGTTTAATATCAACATGTCAATTCTGATTCTGCTGGGACTGTTATGTGTCCCGATCTTCTAAATTACAGATTAAATATCAAACGGTAACGAAACAGGATGAAATCAATTGTGTTGTCTAGATAACAGATTTGTCTATAATAAACAGTGGAGTTCCACAACCTACTAGTTAAGGAACATCTGTGGTATCCAATACGGAACAGCAAGCCATGACTGGAGTCGCTCTGGACTGCAATCCAGAGTCGCACTCCGATACAATTATCATCATGATTTAAGTATAGGAATGTCAGTAAACTAGCATAGGGTTAAAGTTCGTCGAGTTATCTTCGATTTGAGCCCTCGAACGTACCATTCTAATATGCATATGATTTATCGTGAATTTAACGGTTTTCAGGTACAGTAAAATTTCAGTTTTACGGTTAAAACTTGGGGGTAGTCGTTTTAGTCATTATCGATTACATCATCCAACAAAATTCATACACTATGTTCACAGCCCTACGGGCCAATCTACAACATTGAGTTCCGTCAAATTAGATAATGTTTTCCTAAGGGAACAAGCATCGAACAGTTACGGCACATAATAGTTTTAAACTTGTAACATTATAATTCATGTATTTAACGATTGTAATTTAGATAAATAGCATGTAAGCAAGTAGAATACTTGCCTGGAAGAAGTCTCGGGGTCGCAGGGCAGCAACGTCGTCACGAACGCGTGATATACGCCGTGGAACCGATTCGCGCGAGCTTGGGTCGAGATGCGGATCTCGCGTCGTTCTGTCCGGAGTCGTCTTGTGCTTGCCGGGAGTATAGGGTGGTGCTCAGTGGGTCTCCCGGGGTGTGTTGGGGTCGGCGTCGGTGCTCCGGCAATTGAAAGCAGCGGGGGTCGAAGCTTTTAGGGATCAATGGTGTGGGTTATGGAAAGAGAGAGGGGGCAGTGTAGCGAGAGAGGGGAGGCCGGGAGTGAGGGAGAGAGAGTGGTTTAGAGAGTGAGAGAGAGAAAGACAGAGAGAGAGAGAGAGGTTTAGAGAGAGAGAGAGAAATTGAGAGTGAGAGAGAGAAAGACAGAGAGAGGGAGAGGTTTAGAGAAGAAAACAGAGGAGGGAGAGGGTGAGAGATAGAGAGCTGAGGATGATGATGATGAGAACTAAGGACGACGATGATGATGACGATGACGACGATGACGACGAGGAGCTCGCCGGCGTTGAGGCAGGAGTGGTCGAGCTCGGATGCAGGGGGTTCGAGCTTGGCAGTGGGTTTTGGGGTATTGGGTGATGGTGGCCGGAAAGAGTGAGGGACGGAGGTGAGGAGATGAGAGCGGTGTTGAGGCCCGACGATATGAACGGCGGTGTGTGGTGATGGTGACGGAGGGGCGTGGTCGTGGCTCCAGATTGGGCGCGAGAGAGCAGGAAAAGAAGTACGAGAGCGATGGTGATGGAGGTAAAAAGGAGGAGAGAAGGAGATTGAGGAGACGATGTGCGCGTCGTGGGGTAACGGTGAGTGAGGCACGGCGCGGGTCGGGCGGCGACGTGGGCGCAACGGTAGAAAAACGCGCGCGGAAAATTTAGTGGAGGTAGCCGTTGGGGAGAAGAAGGAGGTGTAGGGTGAAGCGGGTCGGGTGCGAAACTGAGGCAGGCCGGATGGAGTGCGGGCCGGGCTCACAAGAAATTAATTCCCCTTTAACAGAAAAAGAAGTGGCTGATTGAAGTGGGCTGGGCCGGCAATAATAAAAGGATTTTAATAAATAGGCTGCTGGGCTCGTGCCATAAAGGAATTTGAATTTAAATTAAAAAGGCATTGAGCTGAGGGAAGAATTCAAAGAAAGAAAAGGAATTCAATTAGAGGATTTAAGGGAGTGGGCCAGAAATGAGTGGGCTAGAGAAATGGAAAAACATTTTAAGGGAAATGTGAATTTAGAGCGGGCCGGCTGTTGGACTCAGTGAATTGAGAAAGAAAAGTGGGAAAAACGTGTGGGCTGATGGGCTGCAGAATAAAAATCAAATGGAGAAATTATGGGATTGGGAATAAATAAGGATAAGGAAAGATTTAGGGAAAAATAGAGAAATCTGGGAAAATTTAGGGCCAGTCTGGAGGTAACAAATCAAAGAGTCTGGGAAAGATGTAAAATGAATAGGTAATAGGGTTTTTAAAACTAACTTAAAGAATTTTAAATTCAACTAACAAACTTGTAAGTGACAATTTAATTAAATACGGACATTGGCGTAAAAAGGAATCCGGGTATTACATCATACCACCCTTACAAAAATTTCGTCCTCGAAATTTAAAATAAACGATGGATTATTCCAACATAAACGAAAGCTATTATGTTGAACATTAACACAAAAGATTTATTAGCCGTACGAGGACGAAGAAATTGAAAATATATATAAGTAAGAACAACGTATGAAAAGGTAGGTCTAAATAGCTGTAAGGCAGGAATAACTATAAGGGTAACTGCAAGTATATGAGAATACAGTCAACAATAATGAATAATATTGATCAAAGTGCTCGATAAGAATCAAAACCCGATATGTGTACATCTAAGTTTATCAAAGGTAAGCAGAAAAATAAGTGCAAGGTTCAATCATTTATAATAGCAATCATATGCACAAAATCCAAAAATAAATTAACGACAATAAAGCAGTGAAAATTAGTTGGTAGGTTAACATAGTTTAGGGTAAGGTATCGATCAACTAGGTTTAAAATGTTTCAGAAAACTGATATAGTGAAATTAAGAAGCATAGACCAAAAGTATGCGCGGTGTAAGGTTGCGCTACTGAAAATGAGAATAATAATAATATACTTAAGATACATAAAACGGAGTAATCAATAACACCCACTTTTTGATAAATTTAAAATAATGAAAACTAAATTTTGAATAATAATGTCTCTAAATATATTTGGGGTAAAAGAGAAATCACCAATATGAATAGAGCTAGCTGGGGTAGTGATTACAAGAAGATGTGGCTCAATCAGAAGGTTGGAGTGTGGCGGCTTTAGGCTGAATGTCAAGGAGATCTGGGATCGGGTCAGCTCAAGAAGTAAGGGTGAGCAACAAAGGAATACCAGAGGAAAGTATAGAGGAAACAACAGTCGGTATACCACACGAATCAAAATCTGAAGAGCTAGTGAACTCGGAAGTTTCATCAGAAATGTTCTCCTTCCAGAATGATCTCAAACGGGGCACAGACGAGGGATGAAGGGTGGCTCATTCCAAGGATCAGGGTGCGGTACTTTCTAATCGAAACGAGAGTGAAAACTACGCAACGAGTAGGGGTGGACAGTCAGGGATCTCAGCAGAAAATAATTGAATAAGGGCAATAAACAAGTATCAATCGAACCAAAAATCAAAAGGTTTACGAATTCAGAAGATTTATTTCATTCGAGAAAGTTTGAAACAAGACATTCCCAAAGGCGAAAAGTGGCCCTAAACTATACACATTTTATTTGGCCAACGACAACATCAAAGAAAATTCCGTCAGTTGCTGTTGTGGAGGTTCAGTAGGTTGCGGTAGGCTCGCGCACTCAGGTAGGGGCGTCCATTTCCATGTCGCCTCGCAGGTATCACTATTAGAAGTCCTTCCACCACAGGATCTTGATCTTCTGGTCCTTCTTCCTCGGATAAAGTTTCTTCATCGAGATCTGATTCCATGTGATCCTCTCCTTCTGGGTTCTCTTCAATGGGGTCTTCCTCCACTGAATTTTCTTCTATTAGATCTTCCTCGGGATCTTCCTCTATCGGGTCTTCTTCTATAGGGTTTTCTTCAGGATCTTCTTCTTCTTCGTCGGAATCAGCTATCACGTTAAACTCTGGGGCGGCTACTCCTTCGTCCTCTGAAACGTGGTTTCCGAAGTTGACTTGGGGACCGTTGATCTCATCGTCAGAACTCGTCATCGTGTGGTCTAAGGATATGCATGACTGTGCATCCTTATCTAGATGCGGCGCTGCTCCAGGGTGGGCCATGGCCTGAAAAGAAAAGTCATGATTAGACAGTGGAATACATCAAGGAAAGCTCAGGGTACGTAATATAGGAAAATATGCGGTTGCAGGAACTGAAAGATCAGAATGAAAATACTGTGATAATGAATGGGTTTGACATAGAGAAAGCATGAGAATGATACATATATTATGATTCAAATTTTATTTCATTCAACTAAAGTTCGGCGGATACAAAGGTTCAAATGGAAGGAAATATTCATAAAAGATGACAACATTATTATTGAAATTGGAAATCATAGAATTCTTCTTCGATTGCCAGAACGCTGCATTATCGTTACGCGAGTTGAATCCTGCGTTAGATCCGCCCTATAGTCGAAGTTCAAACTACGCGATGATCCTCACTTGGTAGAAGTGGGGAGTGTGGACGGGTTTCTTCCTTGCAGTTCTTTCCTTTCTGGGCAGCCGTTGATGAGGTGTTTGTTGGAACCGCATATCAGACATTTCCTCTGGGCGCGGCGACAATCCCTCTGAAGGTGCCCTGGCCTCTTACAATATCCACAGCAAGGGTTCTTCTGATGATTCTGTTGACGCTTCATCTTCTTCTCCTTTCCTCGTCCAATAGAGATCCCTTTATGATAGGAGACTCCCGCTGGTGCCTGATTCACCTGTTTTCTCAGCCCTTCAGCTAATAAGTCGTTTGTTCGCTCCTGGGCTTCCTTTAAACCTTATAGTACACTAAGGATCTCAACAGTCTGATTCTGGGGAGCGGATAGAGATGAAGAGTCGTTGGAAGACATGATCCTAAAACAACAATTTGAGGATGAATATAAGTCACAAGCTAAATGAATCAAAATATGATATGGATAGAACAAGGATTCAAGAATATCAGAGATGATGAATTTTATTACAAGTGGAGAATCAACCGTATGACTTTAAGTCACCTAAACCGAATACGGCAGTGCAATTACAACCACGTAATCTTGTCAGGTCACCCGAAACCATAGCGAATGGGTAGCTGAACACACGATGTGAATATGGATCAAGAGTGACAAGTTTACAACCTAGACCGAGGGATGTCTTAGATTGCCAAACAGTACACGGAAAACTGCAATCCCAATCGATGCAAAACCTGGCTTTGATACCAACTAAACCATGTCACGCCCCGCTTCCCAAAATACGGAATACGAGGAGTAGACAAGGCCAGCCATGCTCCTACGGTCAAGGAAATGTCCTGCCGTAGTCACACTTCGGCTTCTAGTTTATCATGGTAAACAGTAAATGATGCGCAGGTAACGAGAAATGCAGTAACTGAAAGATACAATAATATAAACTGACCTGAAATGGAACAAACGAAAGTAACTCGGAGTAGCAAGTCAAGAAGTCTGTGAAGTACGTCTAGTTCTGATCCAAGCTAAATCTTCTTCTCACACTGAGCATGCATACTCAGGTCGTCAGAGCGACACAATAGCAATATAATATATATGAAATCAAGCGACAGTTCTAACAGTGGTAATAAATATGAATAACAGTAAATCAACGACAGGATGAATATGAATGTGCAGTAATAAATGCAGCGGAACAGTAAATCAGCATAACAATATGTCACGTATGCCACACAGTATATAAGGAATAAAATGCCAGTATCCCTATCAGTCTCTAAGTCTCACTGTACAGGTCACTAAGCCTATCGTCAGTCCAAGTGTGAGAGTCAACCACTCGTGAGTGTCCTCCACCCAAGGGTAGAACCCAAGGGCAAGGGACCACGGGCCCAACATGTAACAAGAATATCACGGTGTATATATCACGTACCCTGTAAATCTCCATATAACTCCCTAAATATATAAGCCGGCATGGGACTCCCGAGATTCTGTTGAACTCACACTTAAACTACCCCACACCCCGTGGTCTACATCAAACGCTAACCACAACCCTAAATACTAATCGATCCGTGACAAGTCTGCGCGAGAACTGGAGGCAGGACCTCCATCAAGCACGTCCCGACTAATGCTCAAGATAAATGGCAGTGTCGGATGCCTTATCTGTGACACCCGTGCAAGCGCTTCCATAAGTGTCCCATACCACTTATAGTCACGCGTACACGCATCCCACAGACGTCGACAATGCAATAGAATAATAGGTCACTGATTGTGTACAAGTACGTATCACTTTCACTTAATCACGGATACACGAACACTGACGTACTTGCCACAATCACCACTAAAATCTAACACCGGGTAAATGCACGATGTCACTAGGTTATCACTACAATAATATGGGTATGATGTGATGCATGAACAGTATAAGAAGCACAATTAAGGTGTCATAAAACAACAGTTTATCACTTGCACGATTTATCATGAAACGTACATATATAATTTAGCGAATCGATAAACAGGCAATAATTAGTATGTTCAGTTATCCATCCATAAAATTTTGTTTCAAGCCAATCGGGTTCCAGAATAACTAGTTATAACCATTTCATTTTAAGCGTTCGCGGCTGGAAATCCAGTTTCAGAATCAGATGTCCGTTTCGCAACGCATTTTAATCCCAGATAGGATCATATTTTAGCGACGCTACAGTTGGATGAATTCTAGAGTTTTCAGTAAGGTTTTCAACGCAATAGACAGATCTTCAATCGCGTCTTTATGTTAGTAGTTATAATCTGTTTAATATCAACATGTCAATTCTGATTCTGCTGGGACTGTTATGTGTCCCGATCTTCTAAATTACAGATTAAATATCAAACGGTAACGAAACAGGATGAAATCAATTGTGTTGTCTAGCTAACAGATTTTTCTATAATAAACAGTGGAGTTCCGCAACCTACTAGTTAAGTAACACCTGTGGTATCCAATACGGAACAGCAAGCCATGACTGGAGTCGCTCTGGACTGCAATCCAGAGTCGCACTCCGATACAATTATCATCATGATTTAAGTACAGGAATGTCAGGAAACTAGCATAGGGTTAAAGTTCGTTGGGTTATCTTCGATTTGAGCCCTCGAACGCACCATTCTAATATGCATATGATTTATCGTGAATTTAACGGTTTTCAGGTACAGTAAAATTTCAGTTTTACGGTTAAAACTTGGGGGTAGTCGTTTTAGTCATTATCGATTACATCATCCAACAAAATTCACACACTATGTTCACAGCCCTACGGGCCAACCTAAAACATTGAGTTCCGTCAAATTAGATAATGTTTTCCTAAGGGAACAAGTATCGAACAGTTACGGCACATAATAGTTTTAAACTTGTAACATTATAATTCATGTATTTAACGATTGTAACTTAGATAAATAGCATGTAAGCAAGTAGAATACTTGCCTGGAAGAAGTCTCGGGGTCGCAGGGCAGCAACGTCGTCACGAACGCGTGATATACGCCGTGGAACCGATTCGCGCGAGCTTGGGTCGAGATGCGGATCTCGCGTCGTTCTGTCCGGAGTCGTCTTGTGCTTGCCGGGAGTATAGGGTGGTGCTCAGTGGGTCTCCCGGGGTGTGTTGGGGTCGGCATCGGTGCTCCGGCAATTGACAGCAGCGGGGGTCGAAGCTTTTAGGGATCAATGGTGTGGGTTATGGAAAGAGAGAGAGGGCAGTGTAGCGAGAGAGGGGAGGCCGGGAGTGAGGGAGAGAGAGTGGTTTAGAGAGTGAGAGAGAGAAAGACAGAGAGAGAGAGAGGTTTAGAGAGAGAGAGAGAAATTGAGAGTGAGAGAGAGAAAGACAGAGAGAGGGAGAGGTTTAGAGAAGAAAACAAAGGAGGGAGAGGGTGAGAGATAGAGAGCTGAGGATGATGATGATGAGAACTGAGGACGACGATGATGATGACGATGACGACGATGACGACGAGGAGCTCGCCGGCGTTGGGGCAGGAGTGGTCGAGCTCGGGTGCAGGGGGTTCGAGCTTGGCAGTGGGTTTTGGGGTATTGGGTGATGGTGGCCGGAAAGAGTGAGGGACGGAGGTGAGGAGATGAGAGCGGTGTTGAGGCCCGACGATATGAACGGCGGTGTGTGGTGATGGTGACGGAGGGGCGTGGTCGTGGCTCCAGATTGGGCGCGAGAGAGCAGGAAGAGAAGTACGAGAGCGATGGTGATGGAGGTAAAAAGGAGGAGAGAAGGAGATTGAGGAGACGATGTGCGCGTCGTGGGGTAACGGTGAGCGAGGCACGGCACGGGTCGGGCGGCGACGTGGGCGCAACGGTAGAAAAACGCGCGCGGAAAATTTATTGGAGGTAGCCGTTGGGGAGAAGAAGGAGGTGTAGGGTGAAGCGGGTCGGGTGCGAAACTGAGGCAGGCCGGATGGAGTGCGGGCCGGGCTCACAAGAAATTAATTCCCCTTTAACAGAAAAAGAAGTGGCTGATTGAAGTGGGCTGGGCCGGCAATAATAAAAGGATTTTAATAAATAGGCTGCTGGGCTCGTGCCATAAAGGAATTTGAATTTAAATTAAAAAGGCATTGGGCTGAGGGAAGAATTCAAAGAAAGAAAAGGAATTCAATTAGAGAATTTAAGGGAGTGGGCCAGAAATGAGTGGGCTAGAGAAATGGAAAAACATTTTAAGGGAAATGTGAATTTAGAGCGGGCCGGCTGTTGGACTCAGTGAATTGAGAAAGAAAAGTGGGGAAAACGTGTGGGCTGATGGGCTGCAGAATAAAAATCAAATGGAGAAATTATGGGATTGGGAATAAATAAGGATAAGGAAAGATTTAGGGAAAAATAGAGAAATCTGGGAAAATTTAGGGCCAGTCTGGAGGTAACAAATCAAAGAGTCTGGGAAAGATGTAAAATGAATAGGTAATAGGGTTTTTAAAACTAACTTAAAGAATTTTAAATTCAACTAACAAACTTGTAAGTGATAATTTAATTAAATACGGACATTGGCGTAAAAAGGAACCCGGGTATTACAGATATTCAGATAACAGAGAACCAGTTTGGGTTCATGCCTGGACGATCGACGATATAGGCTATTCATTTGCTTCGTCAACTTGTCGAGCGTTTTCGAGAGAGGAGAAGAGATTTGTATATGATATTTATTGATTTAGAAAAAGCGTACGACAAGGTACCTAGAGAGGTATTATGGGGGACAATGATGAAGAAGGGGGTCCCCGTCAAGTATATTGACATAATCAAGAATATGTACGATGGAGTAGTGGCAAATATCAGAACTTGCGGCGGCTTAACGAGTGATTTTCCGATCACTATTGGTTTACATCAAGGATCTGCATTAAGTCCATTCCTGTTTACCATCGTGATGGATGAGCTTACTAGAACTATCCAAGATGAGGTACCTTGGTTATGCTATTCGCTGATGATATTGTTCTAGTAAATGAGACAAAAGCAGGGGTTAATGCCAAATTGGAATTATGGAGGCAAACATTGGAATCTCGGGGATTCAGATTGAGCAGGTCCAAGACAGCATATATGCACTGCAAATTTAGTAGCCAGAGAAGTCAAAACCATATTGGTATAACATTGGAAGGGCAAGAGATATCACCGAGCGACCAGTTTAGATATCTAGGTTCCATCATCCAAAAGAATGGAAAGATCGATAGTGATGTTAATCAAAGAATCCAAGCTGGTTGGTTGAAATGGAGGAGTGCAACAGGGATTTTGTGTGATCGTAACTTTCCGTTAAAATTGAAAGGGAAGTTTTATCGGAGCGCTATTCGGCCTGCCTTATTATATGGTACAGAATGCTGGGCTCCTAGGAAGCATCATACACAGAAGATGCACGTAGCGGAGATGCGCATGCTTCGTTGGATGTGCGGTAACACTAGAAAAGATAAGGTGCGAAATGAGGATATTCGTGCAAAAGTTGGTGTCGCACCTGTTGTAACACCCGAGCCCAATAATACTATTTCTGTTACTGGTTGAGTGTTTGGTATTGCTCATTTCATTTATCTTGCTTGTTTGGTTCTTATTGCAAAATTTTAACCGGCTAAGTCTTTCTGCATATAACAAATTTTAGCACCTAAAATAAAATTGAAAATATTCTTCTTGGCCTACTTGACACCCTTAGCTTCGTGGTAGCGTCCGTGCATTGTATTCTCGTCCCGTTCAGTGAAACGGGCGAGTTTAGATGGCTACGTGCACGTGCGTGTGTCCGTTTTGGGAGTATGCTTTTTAATCATAAAACATTTCATTTTAAAATTTGTAACCCGCTTAAAATCCTATTATTTGAATTTCGAATTTTTAGACCCAACCCGGGCGCAATTTGGAAATGTTTTATTTGGCGCCAAAATCCCAAATTTTAATATTATTAAAACCATCGCATATATTTTTTCTAACTAACTTGATATCTTACTGTTCATTACCTATCTTTTAAATCTTTAAGTTAACCATATAATATTTTTACAATCTTTATATCCTTCTTAATTTATTCTCTCAGCCAATCGCAACCTCCCCTTTAACCCTGTGGGCCCCACTTTCTCTCTCTCTCTCCACTTTTTTCTCTCTTTCCCTCTCCCTCATATATTCTCTCGTACTTCTCTTTATCATGCTTTCTCTTCTTGCTTCATATTCCGTTTTTCATTTTTTTTAACTGTTCTTTTGTTGCCGGAATTCCGTCGTGCCGGTGACGCTTCTCGACGTTCCAACGAGGTACCCCGACCCGTGTGGCTCCTTTGTTCGTCGTTTGGGTTCATTCCGTGAACCGTGCGCCCGTTGCGAGTTTTCCCCGCCGACGGTTAACGTTCCGTTTTCCCGATTCGCGACCCATCGAGGCAAGTTAATCTTGCTACATGCTATATACTTTTATAATCTTCATTTTATAATGTTATACATTTGAAAATCTTATAGTTTACACATGAAACGTCGTTGAAAAATCGGATATGACAAATCTGAAATTTACTGTACACCTTATCTTATAAAATTCATTATAAATCATAGAAAAATCATTAGTATACGTTCTTTAGTTCGTTACGAAGCTAATTCAGAATACTATAACTCTATGAAATATTTACTTGCAAAATAAATTGTTTAAATAACGTAAAATGCAAATGAAAATGCCTTTAAACTGCTGCCCAGGGAAATTCCAGCAGCAAACTTTCAACTTCGAATATTCATAACTTTTTGTAGGGATAACCTGAGATGCTTATACTTATAAAACTGAAAACCTTATTGAATTATCTTTGTTTTGGTATAAGATACGTCTCTTTTGGAGAACATTTGTTATTTTTAAGCTATTTTACAAATTAGGGTGACGCTGAATTTCTGAACGGAACCTTCTTGTGCGTGGTTAATCAATACCACTTTTATAGTTATTAATCGCTTTGAATATGCTATCCATATTAATATCATTATAACAATATTACCAGTTAATCATTCTTTTACTATTGAAAGGACGATAGTCATACCCATGTAGCTCTTGTACTTTCTGTCATTGCTATTGCACTACCTTGTGATTATTGCACCCCAAGGGTGCTCGAACCTGTTAATATGATAATACAATTGCACTATAGTAATGCACCATCGTGATTAAATGAACTGTTATTGTTGTTTACTTTATTTCCTGCTGTGATTCCTTATTCGATTATATACCTGTTGTGAGCACACCCTCGATTGCGTCACATATTGACCTGACCTTGATACACATGACATTTACACCTACCGATGCACCGGACATGGTACCCTTTACTACCAACTCAACCTGTTGTACCATGACCCGACCTGTTACCTGATCTCATGCCTAATGCCAACAAACCTGACTTGGGGTCCTCATGGACCATTCCTGTTGTCTATCCAGACAAACCTGCTTTTACCTGATCCTGTGTTGGCATTAGTTCTTGATTACTGAATACCTGACCTGACATACATAACTTGGGGGTATGGGGAAATCAAAGGTGAAACCGACTTGTAACTCAACAGTTCGATACCTGTTCTGATCAGTCTTACGGGCTTGGCCAGTCCGGGAGTGATGATGATGACATCACTCGTCCATCCTGCTACCTATTACTGCCTAGCGGCACGTCTCGGATTCAGCCCCGAGGGTCTTGACCGTGGTCCCGGGCATGCACGGGATACTATTGAGTTACATCGACGAGTCATCAATTGATTTCAAAGACTTTAGAATAGAAAACCTGATAGAACAGTTTAGTTACCTGCTGCACATTACCCTGCACTGTTGTTTCATATTATTGCTTTATTCATGTTTATCCCTGCATTGCTTATTACCATGTTCATATTATATTATTGGTTGACATGACGCGCTGACATCTGGGTTTTGCATGGCCCAGATTCCTTACCACTGTCGCCGACCGAGCAGGAGTACCTCAGCCAGCAGGCTGATTTGTGAGTTCTGTAGTGGTTAGTTCATTTATTGCATTTTATTTCCAGGTGCGATCCCGCATTATGGGACGTACCTTTCTATTATTGTATTGGATCATTTGCTTCCGTATTTATTTTTCATTGACTCTTATTATTATGGATTTGGACATGTGTTAGATAGTTTATTTATCTTGTTCTTGATATCTCTACAGCCGTAATGTGACTGTGGATGGATACTTCCTACTCACAGGTAGCATGGTTGGCTATGTCATGTGCCCAATCTTGCGTACTCTGGAAAGCGGGGCGTGACATGGTTCTTTTGGTATCAGAGCCAGGTTAGTCGGGTTAATTCTTTTGTAGTTGGGTATTGTACCCAATACACGAATCAGAATACCCGTGTTTAGGAAACATGTCCTGCCACCTTGACCATTTTACCATTCTTGAATCACATTCTTCCTGATTATATCTTTTGCGACGTGCAAATTTACTTTGCATGTCGACTCGAAAACCTGATTTCTTGTTATCCCTAGGACTTAGGCGACTTGGGTGGAGTTAAGTAATTGTGGCTATGATACAGCGGCATAGTTACAATGCGGTACTCTATTTAAGTATCTTGGAGTTCTAACCTTGATCTATATTCAGAATCTATCATCATGCTAATGTTGGGTGTTTTGAGTTCAGGATTATGGCAAGTAAGAATGTGAAGACGTACCAGAGGCGTGTGGATGAAGCCGCCATGCTTGGAGTGATAAGAGGAATGCAGGAGAATCAAAGAAACAGACCGAGCTGATCCAGCAGCAAGCGGACTCGTTTCGGGAAGGTTTGCAGATCGTTCA
Organism: Agapanthus africanus; assembly: GCA_030015575.1. Lineage (NCBI taxonomy): Eukaryota > Viridiplantae > Streptophyta > Magnoliopsida > Asparagales > Amaryllidaceae > Agapanthus > Agapanthus africanus. The sequence continues at coordinate 104,177,966 of CM057338.1, read as the reverse complement.
GTAGTCTGTGAACAATATTGGAGCAAGACCAGTTGACCGAGTAGGGACCGTAGCAGATTTCAGGCGGTTGGGTCCGTCTACATTTACTGGTTTAAAGGAGCCATTGCCAGTGGAGCAGTGGCTAGTTGACACAGAGAACTTGCTTTTTGCGGCACAGATTCCAGATGACAAAAAGTTGTTGTGGTACACATTCAGCTAGTGGACTACGCCTGATAATGGTGGCTTGTTGAGGAGATCCGCTTGCTCAAGCCGATCAAGTGGGCGGATTTTTCTAAGAGTTTCCTGGAGAAGTTCTTCCCGCGGACTGCACGGGAGGAAATGGAAGAGAAGTTCATCGGACTAAAGCAGAAGGGAGCACCCGTAGATGTGCATGTAGCAGAATGGACGAGACTCAGTAGTTTCGCTGGACCTTTAGTTGCCAACGATGCAGACAGGGCACGGAGGTTCATGCGCAGGCTGGACGTGGACATCCAGAGGCATAATGTCTCTCTGGGTTTGAACACTTTCTCATAAATACTTGCAGCAGCCAAGAGCGGCAGAGTTTATCTGGGATGAAAGGGAGTTTGCAGCAGACAGCAGTTGCGTTAAGGAAGCAGTTCTATCGGGCCAGTCGAGTTTAGGGCTAGGCCGACTAACAATGTTCTTGCAGCAATGGAAGTTGATAATAGTGAAGAGCCGGCGGTTGTTCACGATTTTATGGATGTATTTGAAGATATATCGGGCTTGCCGCCGAAGCGAGACGTGGAGTTCGCAATTGACCTTATTCCTAGTGCAGCGCCAGTATCTAAAGCGTATTATCCAATGGCACCAGTAGAATTGGAAGAAGTTAAGAAACAAGTTACTGAATTGCTTGAGAAGGGTTGGATTCGAAGCAGCAACTCGCCTTGGGGAGCTCCAGTTCTTCTAGTAAAGAAGAAGGATGGCACGAGGAAAATGTGCATCGATTATCGAGAATTAAACCGGGTAACTATTAAGAACAAGTACCCGATCCCTCGCATTGGAGAACTTTTTGAGCAGCTTAGTGGCGCGAGGGTATTCTCGAAACTGGATTTGCGATCCGGATATCATCAGGTCCGAGTGAAAGCAGAGGATATTTGCAAGATGGCGTTTTGAACTCGGTATGGACATTACGAGTATCTAGTGATGCCCTTCGGAGTAACGAATGCGCCGGCAGTATTCATGGACTTGATGAACCGAATCTTTTCACCATTCTTGGACCGGTTTATTGTGGTATTCATTGACGATATTCTGGTTTACTCGAAGAGTTTGGAGGAGCATGCTGAGCATTTGAAGATCGCACTGCAGACATTGAGACAGGAGAAATTGTATGCGAAGATGAGTAAGTGCGAATTTTGGCTGGAAGGAATAAAGTTTCTGGGGCATGTTGTGTCGGGCGATGGAATCGCCGTCGATCCAGAAAAGATTGCGGCAGTTCGAGATTGGCCTATTCCAAGGAATGTAGCTGAGATAAGAAGTTTCCTTGGATTAGCCGGATACTACAGGAGATTTATAGAGAACTTCGCTCGTTTGGCAGAACCGTTGACCAAGCTTACGCGCAAGGAGATACCTTTTGTATGGACGGATAAGTGTGCGTTGGCTTTTGAGACGTTGAAGCAGAAGTTGATAACCGCCCCTATCCTTACCGTACCAGACAATTCCGGAGGACTAGTGATTCATAGCGACGCATCTGGGAAAGGATTGGGATGTGCTTTGATGCAGCATGGGAAGGTTGTAGCATACGCATCGAAACAGTTGAAGACCCATGAGAAGAATTATCCAACTCATGACTTGGAGCTTGCGGCTGTGATTTTCGCTTTGAAGATTTGGAGACACTACCTTTTGGGGGAAAGAGTCGAAGTTTTTACAGATCATAAGAGCTTGAAGTATGTGTTTACACAGAAGGAGCTTAACATGAGGCAGTGTAGATGGTTGGAGTTGATGGCTGACTACGATCTTGATCTTAAGTACCATCCGGAGAAGGTTAATGTTGTGCCGGATGCGCTTAGTCGGTTACCAGCAATTCAGATGTTAACTACACAGAGGGAGATCATTGCAGATTTTCGAAGATTTAACTTGGAAGTTGTGCTACCACATTCTACGGGACAGTTGATGCAGTTGCAAGTACAGTTGTCCTTGGTTGAGAAGATTAAAGCGGCACAATCGCAGGATCCTAGACTGCAGAAGTTTCGAGAGCAGGTTGAGGCTGGACTATGAACAGATTTACTGGTCTACGAAGATGGTTCGTTGAGGTATGGTAGCCGTTTGTGTGTGCCAAAAGGGGATGTTCGTGAAGAGCTTATGAAGAAGGCACACAGTTCAGTTTATTCTATACATCCAGGAGGTACAAAGATGTACCGAGATATTCGACAGCATTTCTGGTGGGAAGGCATGAAACGGGAGATTGCTCGCTTCGTGGCTAAGTGCTTGGTATGTCAGCAAGTCAAGGCTAAACACCAAAGGGTTGCTGGTTTGTTGCAACCACTTCCGATTCCTCAGTGGAAGTGGGAACATATAACCATGGATTTTGTGACGGCTTTACCGCGAAGTCCAAAGGGCAACAATGCAGTATGGGTGATTGTCGATCGATTGACCAAGGCAGCTCACTTTATTCCTTTCCGGGTTGGTCAATCAACGGAGACTTTGGCAGAGCGGTACATGCAGGAGATTGTAAGATTGTATGGCGTACCGGTGAGCATTGTGTCCGATCGGGACACTCGGTTCTTATCACACTTCTGGAGGAGTTTACAGGAAAGTTTGGGGACTCGATTGAAGTTTAGCACAGCTTATCATCCTCAAACTGATGGTCAGTCGGAGAGAACGATCCAAACTCTTGATGATATGTTGAGAGCATGCATGTTGGACTTCAAGGGTTCGTGGGAGGATCATCTACACTTGGTGGAGTTTTCTTACAACAACAGTTTTCAGGCAACTATCCAGATGGCTCCGTTTGAAGCTTTGTATGGTCGTAAATGTCGTTCACCTACTTGTTGGGATGATGTCGGTGAACGAAAATTGTTGGGACCAGATTTGGTGATGCAGACAGTTGAGAAGGTTAACACTATCAGAAATCATATGAAGGCAGCACAAGACAGACAGAAGAGTTGGGCTGACACGTCGAGAAGACCTCTAGAATTCACCGTGGGTGATTTGGTGTTCTTGAAGATATCACCGACTAGAGGGGTGATTCGTTTTGGAAGTCGAGGAAAGCTTAGTCCTCGATTCGTTGGACCCTTGAGATCGTGGAGCGTGTTGGTGAGATAGCATATCGTTTGGCGTTACCGCAGTCCTTGGCAAATGTGCACGATATGTTTCACGTATCTCAACTCCGTAAGTATATTCGAGATGAAACACACGTTTTGGATCATTCGGAGCTAACAGTACGAGAAGACTTGACTTTTGAGGAGCGACCGATTGAAATCGGGGATCGAAGGGAAAAGGTTCTTAAGAACAAGGTTATCCCCCTTGTGCTAGTCTTTTGGGGTAATCGATCGCATGGAGAATCCACTTGGGAGTGAGAAGACGAGATCCGGCAGAAGTTTCCTCACTTTTTCCTGTAGTTATCTATCTTGAATTCTTGGAATTTCGAGGACGAAATTCTTTTTGTAGTTGGGTATGATGTAACACCCGAGCCCAATAATACTATTTCTGTTACTGGTTGAGTGTTTGGCATTGCTCATTTCATTTATCTTGCTTATTTGGTTCTTATTGCAAAATTTTAACCGGCTAAGTCTTTCTGCATATAACAAATTTTAGCACCTAAAATAAAATTGAAAATATTCTTCTTGGCCTACTTGACACCCTTACCCTCGTGGTAGCGTCCGTGCATTGTATTCTCGTCCCGTTCAGTGAAACGGGCGAGTTTAGATGGCTACGTGCACGTGCGTGTGTCCGTTTTGGGAGTATGCTTTTTAATCATAAAACATTTCATTTTAAAATTTGGAACCCGCTTAAAATCCTATTATTTGAATTTCGAATTTTTAGACCCAACCCGGGCGCAATTTGGAAATGTTTTATTTGGCGCCAAAATCCCAAATTTTAATATTATTAAAACCATCGCATATATTTTTTCTAACTAACTTGATATCTTACTGTTCATTACCTATCTTTTAAATCTTTAAGTTAACCATATAATATTTTTACAATCTTTATATCCTTCTTAATTTATTCTCTCAGCCAATCGCAACCTCCCCTTTAACCCTGTGGGCCCCACTTTCTCTCTCTCTCCACTTTTTTCTCTCTCTCCCTCTCCCTCTCCCTCATATATTCTCTCGTACTTCTCTTTATCATTCTTTATCTTCTTGCTTCATGTTCCGTTTTTCATTTTTTTTAACTGTTCTTTTGTTGCCGGAATTCCGTCGTGCCGGTGACGCTTCTCGACGTTCCAGTGAGATACCCCGACCCGTGTGGTTCCTTTGTTCGTCGTTTGGGTTCATTCCGTGAACCGTGCGCCCGTTGCGAGTTTTCCCCGCCGACGGTTAACGTTCCGTTTTCCCGATTCGCGACCCATCGAGGCAAGTTAATCTTGCTACATGCTATATACTTTTATAATCTTCATTTTATAATGTTATACATTTGAAAATCTTATAGTTTACACATGAAACGTCGTTGAAAAATCGGATATGACAAATCTGAAATTTACTGTACACCTTATCTTATAAAATTTATTATAAATCATAGAAAAATCATTAGTATGCGTTCTTTAGTTCGTTACGAAGATAATTCAGAACACTATAACTCTATGAAATATTTACTTGCAAAATAAATTGTTTAAATAACGTAAAATGCAAATGAAAATGCCTTTAAACTGCTGCCCAGGGAAATTCCAGCAGCAAACTTTCAACTTCGAATATTCATAACTTTTTGTAGGGATAACCTGAGATGCTTATACTTATAAAACTGAAAACCTTATTGAATTATCTTTGTTTTGGTATAAGATACGTCTCTTTTGGAGAACATTTGTTATTTTTAAGCTATTTTACAAATTAGGGTGACGCTGAATTTCTGAACGGAACCTTCTTGTGCGTGGTTAATCAATACCACTTTTATAGTTATTAATCGCTTTGAATATGCTATCCATATTAATATTATTATAACAATATTACCAGTTAATCATTCTTTTACTATTGAAAGGACGATAGTCATACCCATGTAGCTCTTGTACTTTCTGTCATTGCTATTGCACTACCTTGTGATTATTGCACCCCAAGGGTACTCGAACCTGTTAATATGATAATACAATTGCACTATAGTAATGCACCATCGTGATTAAATGAACTGTTATTGTTGTTTACTTTATTTCCTGCTGTGATTCCTTATTCGATTATATACCTGTTGTGAGCACACCCTCGATGGCGTCACATATTGACCTGACCTTGATACACATGACATTTACACCTACCGATGCACCGGACATGGTACCCTTTACTACCAACTCAACCTGTTGTACCATGACCCGACCTGTTACCTGATCTCATGCCTAATGCCAACAAACCTGACTTGGGGTCCTCATGGACCATTCCTATTGTCTATCCAGACAAACCTGCTTTTACTTGATCCTGTGTTGGCATTAGTTCTTGATTACTGAATACCTGACCTGACATACATAACTTGGGGGTATGGGGAAATCAAAGGTGAAACCGACTTGTAACTCAACAGTTCGATACCTGTTCTGATCAGTCTTACGGGATTGGCCAGTCCGGGAGTGATGATGATGACATCACTCGTCCATCCTGCTACCTATTACTGCCTAGCGGCACGTCTCGGATTCAGCCCCGAGGGTCTTGACCGTGGTCCCGGGCATGCACGGGATACTATTGAGTTACATCGACGAGTCATCAATTGATTTCAAAGACTTTAGAATAGAAAACCTGATAGAACAGTTTAGTTACCCGCTGCACATTACCCTGCACTATTGTTTCATATTATTGCTTTATTCATGTTTATCCTTGCATTGCTTATTACCATGTTCATATTATATTATTGGTTGACATGACGCGCCGACGTCTGGGTTTTGCATGGCCCAGATTCCTTACCACTGTCGCCGAGCGAGCAGGAGTACCTCAGCCAGCAGGCTGATTTGTGGGTTCTGTAGTGGTTAGTTCATTTATTGCATTTTATTTCCAGGTGCGATCCCGCATTATGGGACGTACCTTTCTATTATTGTATTAGATCATTTGCTTCCGCACTTATTTTTCATTGACTCTTATTATTATGGATTTGGACATGTGTTAGATAGTTTATTTATCTTGTTCTTGATATCTCTACAGCCGTAATGTGACTGTGGATGGATACTTCCTACCCACAGGTAGCATGGTTGGCTATGTCACGTGCCCAATCTTGCGTACTCTGGGAAGCGGGGCGTGACACTTGTGGAGGAGAAGATGCGGAAAAACCGGCTAAGATGGTTTGGTCATGTGCGACGCAGACCTATGGAAGCACCGGTTCGACGAATAGATACTCTCGATATGGGCAATGGCAAAAGGACAAAAGGAAGACCGAAGAAAACATGGATGGAGGTGATACAAAACGATATGGTTGCCAAAGGACTCAATGAAAGTATATTGTTCGATAGAAGTGAGTGGAGACAGAGGATTCATGTCCTGGACCCGGCGTGATTCTCATGTTGGTTCATGTAGCCTACCCCATATGCTTGGGATAAAAGGCTCAGTTGTTGTTGTATAAAAAAGAAGGTTTTTTGTGCAAAGTGGTCTACAATTTAATCCCAAAAACCTTTAAGTTGTTGTTTTCTACATCCCTTTGAAATTTCCATCCAAAGATAACGTCGTTCTTAAGGATCTTTTAATATCTTCTCAATTAACCTCAGTTTTATTCGAGAATCGATCTTTCTTTCTAATTCAAAGATTTCTCTCCGATCACCCCCTCACTTCTCTCCATACGATTTAGATTTTCCATTTATCCTTAACTTGCCGATCTGACTATATTTATATTCCGCTAGCGTATAGGAAGAGAAGGTGGAGAAAGAAAATCATGTTTCCATGACTAATTGAGCTTTGATAAAGTAAATCCCCAATCCTAATTTTAATTTGCGGTCGTACTTGCGGATTTTAACCGTTGGAAAAGGGCTTAACCCAGTCCTTTCCTTTGATGCATAATGGAGTGAAGGAAAGAGAATCTTTCTAACAAGTTGGGGAATCTTTTAGAAATCATTTTAGAGTTTAGGAAAGTAAATAATAATTATTAAGTATTGTATTTTTAGTAATTAGTGAAGTTTTGAAGGTCCATTTTGTAAAAAAATCCTATGCTTGAATTTAATCTCAAAACCTCCCGGCAGTTTCCCGCCGGCAAAACCCCCCGGCAGTTTCCCGCCGGCAAAACCCAGGTCTCGAAACGGTTGTCAAAAGCCCTCCGGAATTTTTTTCATTTGTAAAAAAAGAAAATGCCTACGGTATGTGTATAGTTTAAAGCCATATCAAATTATTATGCGATATCTATACAGTTGCATACGATATATATGCAGCTTAATGCAAGATCTATGACCTATTTAGATATAACAGGTAATTATACATAAACTGCATGAAATTTTTTGACAGCCACCTTGAGGCCAGTGGGTTTTTGTCGGCTGAAAACTTGTTTTTTGGGTATTTTTTTGACAATTTACCCAATTTTTTTATTTCTTATTTTTGATAAGATCTCCTTTAGTTTTAGTTTATAAAAATTAATCTATTTTAATGTATTCCTGCTGGTATAACTAGAAAACCTTGCGAGCACATATGACTTGATTATAAAATAGACGACATCATTGTACAGAGAGAAATCCTCCTTTTTTAGAGAAATGTAAAGCAAAAATGTAGAAGAGGCTTACAGGACCACAGAAGCCTGCACATACACTTATTTGGCAATTTTATTGGATTTTACATTGTACTTTACATTGAAGCCCTCCTACAACATAACGAATATATGAAAAGCACCAACATTTCTATTTTTAAATTGCGTTGGTAAATTAAAAACATTCAAACTAAATTTCTTTGTAGACAGTGGTTCCAGGACCCTATACATCTCTTCATAAACATAACTAACTTTTTCGAATATATTCAAATGCTCAAACATCTATACTAAAAGCTCTTAAAAACTCTATACCGTCTTAATAAAAAAAAATCCGCCATGTACATCCAAGATATGCAAGATATGTCCACATTTGCAAAACGCTGGATCAAAACAAAGAAAATAGACAAGTACAAGTTAGAATATTCTTACACTACAAGCGGCCTTCCAAGTTCTTACTATAGATTGCAGCATCACCAAACAACTTGTCACGGTTTCATATCCTACTCACTGCTGCACCATTTTGTTGCCCAGTACAGATGATTGTCGCTTGTCTCATAACAACCAAACCCCCCAGATCCAACCTTCCAACCCCCCAGATCCAACCTTCCAACCCCCCTTCCCACCCACCCACACCCCCCTCCTTACACAAGCACACTCATAATTTGCATTTACTGTTTGGATGTGTCCCGCATTTTAAGTTGGGACAAGGTCAAAACAACAAACGGCGAGTAAAACTCATTGCCAACTTTGGGTGTGAGGTTCACAACCACGTTTTTGCTAACAAAACAACGGTAAGGTAACTAAGATGTTGGTGTACATGCTGTGATGGCCAAGATGCTCATTTCTATCTCAGGTTCAGAAAAAAGAACAAAAATAGATATTAATACAGTTCAGATCAAGCACATCAAGATCACAAATATAAACCCTTTCTGATGACAATTATTATGAACAAAAACAATAACTAGCAAGCTTACTAACTTGTAACTTGTACAACAAAAAATTCAATCATACTCAAACACAACATAGAAATCAATAAACGAGGAACAGAGAACTGCCCGGTGACACTAATAAACCCGGATCTCACCCTCCTTTACCCAGAAACAATGAACAATAATAAATACAAACACTGCAGACATCCATCTTTCGATCCACAGGGTTGTGATTAAAATACTTCAAGCCGATTTTTTACTTTTCGTGTCAGGAACAAACCTCGGAAGCGTCAACATCGTATCAACTCGAGCCACAGCCTCGATTTCCATATTATTTTCTCGAACCGTGGCTGATCGATCTAGTGAGGTTGGGCTTGATGAATTTGGTTCAGTATCTTCATTTTCATTTTCAGGTTCGGTTGAGTTCAAAGCAAAACCATTGCATACTTCTTTAGCATTTGAGTGGGAGATGTTTTCTCCAGTATCGAGAAAAAGGCAAACGGCAGCACAATCGTCGACTTTGGAGGTCGGATATTTGATCCTCCAGGAACGGACTGCTGCCTCGACTAAGGAGCGTGCTGCATAGGATCGTGTTGGAGCTGAAGCAACAACAGAAACAACTTCTTCATTGGATAATACATCCCAAACCTGCGAGAATCAGAGGCATTTTTCCCCTTAGAAAAGCTGTGATGTGATTCCTCTTCAATTGATCTTCTTTTAGAAATCATCATGGGCATGTGTAAATAATGAATGAATATGTAATTTAGTATCAAAATAAATTATTGTAAAATGCGCACATTTTTCTAGCAAAGCTCTACACAATGGACAAACATAATCCTTAGGTTTCAATTTTATAAATTTAAACCTTGAATTCATATTTTCACAATTGATACTAACTTTTTTATGCATGTTTTCTGGAAAGCTTTTATTATAAAAAAAATTCCAGTAGAAGAGCGTTTCAATAAAGAGGATGTCCAAGTATACATTTTTTAGCAACAAATGAGAACTGCCTTATTTAAATAAGTTGTGCAGGGTTACACGTTTATATCCTTCTATTAACATATTTTAAATATTTCTTTTTCTGCTATTTTCCTAACTTCCCAAGCGAACCACCCATGGGTTTGAATTCATAACAGCAGACATTATATGCTTTGTAATAGAAAATAAGTTAGGGAATTGAATGATTATTTAAATAAGTTGTGCAGGGTTACACGTTTATATCCTTCTATTAACATATTTTAAATATTTCTTTTTCTGCTATTTTCCTAACTTCCCAAGTGGCACACCTGTAGATTTTTTGACAAAAGTTCACGATATCAACAAAAATAATCATTCAATTCTAATTTTATTAAGTAGAATCTTGAATTCATATTTTCACATTCAATTATAAACTTCCTTAATGCATGTTTTTTTTTGCACGGCTTTCTATATAAATTATTTCTATTAGAAGTCCTTAGATAAAATGTCCAAGTACACATTTTGTAACAACGAAACGGAAACGGAAAATGTGATAGAATTAGGTTATGTGAAGCCACACATTTATATACTTTTTATTTTCTAATTCTTTCCTAGCATATGCCAAATGGCACACAAATAGTTTTTTTATACCGTAAATGCCAAGTGCATGCTTGTTGGTTTTAGACCAATCTGGACTCTCAAATAGCAAACCACCCATGGGTTTGAATTCATAACAGCAGACATTATATGCTTTGTAATAGAAAATAAGTTAGGAAAAGGTTTCAATTACCCCATCAGTGGCCAAGACAATAAACTCATCTCTTTCAGTGATGCGTCGATAAGAAATATCAGGCACAGAGATGAGGCCAAAATCCTTGAGGCAAAAATCTCCAAAAGCTCTTGCCATTGCTAACCCAGGTGAATTGTTATTTGGAAGCCAAACCCGAGCAACCTCTGGCTCGTCCTGGAGCGCAAAAACCCTACCCTTACACCGCCTGATTCTCTCTGCTTCCTCTGTACACAAATTAAAAGCTATTTACAAACAATTTTGATTCTGCTTGATGTCGCAATCATAAAAATCATGAATAGCTCAAGATAAAAGATATGAGACCTTTTCCACTACGTCATGAGCACATTTAATAGACAGAGTAACCGCAGTAATGGAAATTATCTTCAGTTCAGTGAAGGCGAAGGGTTTTTAATTTTATACAGTTACAAACTCCACTGTATTTGATGAACCAAAACAATCAAGTTTCCTAAAAGTAAATAGTGCAATAAATATATAGTGTCGCTTGATGCAGTTTATTGTATTGCTACGACTTTTTTTGTCTGCGAGAGAAGCATTCTCGCAACACCAGGCATTTAATAAAGTCCTTAATTTCTTGTCTCATACTTTCAACAAAAAGAAAAGGTAATAGTGTAAAATATAGTTGTATGAACTAATTGTGGATGAATAAACATAAAACATGATCAGAAACTTTACAGTGTTTTTCATACACTTGTACTATAAACTTTAAAAATACTTTGCAATGGCCTCTAATCCACTATAGCAGAGAAGCCAACATGTAGCCTTTATTGAACTTCAATTCAACCCTCCAAACGTGTGAGGTCAGTTCTTGGAATTGGAATTCGCACTTTATGTATTGGAAATAGCAACCAAATATGCAACCATCATATAGTAAGCACTACAATTACAATTTCTATCACAAACAAAATTTATTTGAGTTCGTGGGAAATCGACACAAGGCTGATATTAAATGGAAGTGCAACAGCAAGATTCTGACTTCATGAGTAACACAAGCACACTCGGATTTTCAATTACAAGCAACCAAATAACCCTAAAATGACCCTATGAATTGATAGGCAAATACACACTAATATATTGGGAATTTGGTAATAACAGTACAAATGAGAAGATGTTCTTACTGGGAAGATTTGGCTTGAGATCCACAGTCAACTGTACCGCAATCAAGCAGTCATCTTGGTCTCTTGTACCAAGAATAGCTCTGGAGTCCCCAACATTACCAATTATGAGATCGTAGCCCTATAGGAAGAATGAGAGTAAAGGAAGTAACGGAAGGATGAGAGTTATAAAAGGTAGCGATTTCTTTTCTATTCTGTATGTGCAAATTATAGAAAGCAAGATCAAAATTCGCATTCTTACCTGCTTGATCAGGGTCACTGCTGTTGTTCCACTGCAAAAGCAATCGATATTTCGATGGACTCTAAGTTCTTTATCCATAACCTTAAAAGCCTTCAAGAAAGACTGTTTCGCTCCTGGAAATATTTCTGGAGGCTTGTCTTTCTCTTCAAAATCAATAGAAGTCCTATACTCTTCCTCCAGGTCAAGGGATGAAGATTTCTCGGGATTCCAGCTTCCTGCAGTGCTTAGACTATTGTTCTCTTTAGAATTATGATTGCCAACAGTAACTTCCAATTGAGAACTTAGCTTCAGAGGGAGAGAATCTCTCACTCTCCTCGCGACCATATGTCCAAATGGTCCATGACCATCAAAAACCCCACAGAAAACTGTATCGCTTCTTGAACAAAAGTTCTGTAAGAATTAAGAAATAAATTACTCCAGTAAAAATTCAATTAACTCGAAGCATATGGAAAAATATTGCATCAAACATTGTAGCAGGACACAACAGCTATCAGGTTTAAACAAGGTGCAGGGGTGATGGCAGCTTTATAATTTAAAGCCATTCGGTAGCCAGATCAACTACCTTGTATGCTATACATGTTAGAAAGACGTGTATCATAGCATTTCATAAAGACCTTAAGCTTGTTTAACCATGCCGAAGTAAATTCAGTTTTTTCACATACCTTTTAGATGTCATAGACATAATTACCTCAAAATCCAATAAGAGTCGAGTCCTAATCGGCAATGCACACTTATCACTTCTAGTAAATCAAGGTATGCCTCTAAAAGTGCATTAGCTCATGGGTACGAAGAGGATAGACTAGATTCCCATATGCAGTATCAAGAATATCAATTTCGCTAAAATTGCATACCACATTATACACTGGCTGAGGATGGCATATGGAGTAGAATTGCTGCTGATCAAGGCTCACGGTAGTCCATGTGTGCTGCAAGTGGTACAGGCGAGATAGTTGTATCATGAAAACTCATGGATAAACCTAGAAGAAGTTAATTGGATAAGGCAACAATGACTCGTGCTGTCTCCTTGTGTTCCCTCATAACCAACTTGCGCCTACTTGTGTGATGTATTATCCTCTCTCTTAATGAGGTAGGCTTGCACTTACTTTAAACGCCTTCACAGATTGGTAGTATTAGATTTATGGATAGATCAATCAAGTTCTATAATTTCGATATAGCAAAGGAACAATTCAACCTAATAATATGCCTACTGTGGGGGATTTCATTAATCCATTTATAGATATATAATTCTCAATGCAAGGCTTTAGGCCTTTAGCTGTAAAGATTTTTGTTCTATATTTCCTTTGCATATAATAATCTCAGGTTATGAGCTAAAGGCTTGTATTGACCCAAATGACAGATACTTTGCTACCATAGGACAGGTAGCCATTGCATGGCGCTGGCCATAAGGACGGATCCTTCTTAGTCTACATAAGCCTACTTTCCAAGTTCACATAGGATGCCAATCAGTGGAAAAAAACACTGAATTAAATTTCTCATACCATCTAGTTCGGCAAACATGCGGTTTCGCAAAGTTAAGGATCATTTGGCAACACAGTTTATGAAGCCCGGGTTTCATTTAAACTGGCATATTTTTAAGTGTGAGAGGAGTTAATAAAGAGACAAGGCATGAACCATTCTGGGACTCCACTCTTTTTGGAGTTTTGAAAAATGTGGTTTTGAGCCCTCCAAACTTTTGGAACCCTAGTTTGGATAACTCTGATTTGGTTGCCAAACGAAACATAGTTTCAATTTTTTGAGTTTAGCATCGAAACCCCATGAAACCAAGGTTTCAGAAATTGTCGTTATCCTGCTGCCAAACTAAGCCTTCATCATTTCCTTCATGCCTGGTAGTTATTCACATGGTTGAATCAAAACTCATCATCATACCGTTTTTGTTAATTTGATGACAAATTTATCGATTAATTTGTTCAATCTCTTATTCATAGACCTATAAATTTATGTAAGAATCAATATATATATATATATATATATATATATATATATATATACGTATTTTTACATATGATCTAAAATTAAAGAAATTTTTCATACCATCTAAAACATATATATTTTAACAATAACTTATAATTCGATAAATTTTCACTAAATCTATATTATCTAAAACCATTATCAAACATGAGAACGGCTTCAGGGATTGATGACATGAGATAAATTTGCATGAGAAATCCATCATATTTAACATCATTTTCATGGTTTGAATAGACAAAAACTTTACTAATGATTCATAAAATTGACAACTACAAAGCAATAAGCCAAAAGACTAAAACAAAGCAAAAAAGAGAACGAAAAACAAGTAGAATCATGTAACAACAAACTAGAAGACACATTCTTATAATTTTCCAAGCACTGTACATAGATTTCATACTCGGATCATTTTATTCTTCATGAATGTTCCGCAACACAAATTTGCAAATTGCACAGAAATGGCTCAGCTCCAGCAATTCAACAATGCAAAGCGTATCAAAGAGATGACCATATGGCATTTTGGTCATCTCCTTCTTTAATATAAACCCAACAAGGCATATGCGACAAAAGACATTTTCTTTTGACTCTCATTTTCTCCTATACTCTATTGTTCTTAAACTATCAATGGCATGTCTCGAAATTGAAACCCCCTTGACTTCGACGTTCATGAAGTTTTGAATTGCTCGTTGAATTTCATCAAACTTTGTGTCATTCTTTTTGTCCTCCCTCAACATGTTGAGTACCATGAGCGTTCGAACTTATAAAATTGTACTTCAACATACAGCTTGGTTCCATGATCAATAAATTTTAGATTTGAGTCATGGATATACTCTTTAATTACTTGCATTACCTGATCACCATAAAAGTCTAAACAATTAAAGTAGGATACCACAGAACAAACATGCTCCAATTAAAATTCCAAGCTCATCGGATCATTGACAAATAGCTGAAATTTTTTCATCACGCTATTGATATCAAGTAGGAAATCAATGCTCCAATTTTTACACGAATATTTTCTACGTCGAACTTGTATTTGAGGTCTATGAACGTTGAAGGATATATGCACTATCTAATAGAAATTCCAGAATATTGTGTAATGAACCGTATAAGCACTATAAGCACTATACAAGATTGAGAGAAATTTTGTATAGAGAACAAGAGACTTTGATGTCGTAGATAAGTCCGTTGTCTTGATCGTTATCACAACATTGTATTCCATTGTATTATGGCCCTAAATACAAGTTCGACGTTGAAAGCATTCGTGTCGAAGATTGGGGCATTGATTCCCCGTTTGATATCAATAAAGAGATGAAAGAATTTCAGCTATTTCTCAATGACCCAACGAGTTTGGAATGTCAATAGGAGCATATTCGTTCTATGGTATCTTACTTTAGTTGCTTAAACTTTCGTGACGATCGGATAATGGAAGTAATTGAAAAGCATATCTACGACTCAAATCTATAATTTGTTGATCATGAACCTAACTTATATGTTGAAGTACAATTTTATAAGATCGAACTTGAACTCAAAAAAGCTACCCAACGAGTTGAATGAGGGCAAAAAGATACATAGTTTGATGAAATTCAACAAGCAATCGAGAACTTCATGAACGATGAAGTCAAGAGAATTCCAGTTTCGTGACATGCCAATAATAATTTAAGAACAATAGAGTATAGAAGAAAAATGAAGGCAGAAAATGACTATTATTGCATATGCCTTGATAAATTTATTTTAACGATGGAGGTGACCAAGATGTCATGTGGTCATCTTTTTTATACGCTTTGCATTGTTAAATGATCGGGGTTGAGCTATTTTTGTCCAATCTACAAATTTATGTTGCCGAACATTTATGAAGAATACAATGATCCAAGTATGAAATCTTATGTAAAGTTCTTGGATAATTATAAGATTGTCTTCTAATTTGTTGTTACATGACTCTACTTTTTTTTTTCTTTTTTTGGGTTTATTTTTTGCTTTATTGAGGTCTTTTGGTGCTGCGTTGTTATCGTCAACTTTATGAATCATTAGTAAAGTTTTTGTTTGTTCAAACCATGAAAACGTTGTTAAATTGACAGATTTCTCATGCAAATTTCTCCCATTTCATCAATCTCCGAAGTCGTTATATGTTTGATAATGATTTAGATATATATATTTATTGAAGATTTATCGAATTATAAGTTATTGTTAAAATAATAGAAAAATATGTGTTTTACATGGTATGAAAAATTTATTTAATTTTAGATCATACGTAAAAATATAGGTACATATCGATTCTTACATAAATCTACAGGCATATGAATAAAAGATTGAGCAAACTAATCGATGAATTTGTCATCAAAATAAAAAAAAAATACGATGATGAATCTTTATGCAACAGTGTGAATAACTAACAAGCATGAAGAAAAAAATGAAGGATTAGTTTGGCAATGGGATAACGTTTCCGAAACCTTTGTTTTGTGCGGGTTTTGATGCTAAACTCAAATTGAAACTATATTTTGTTTGGCACCCAAAATAGAATTTCTCAAATCACGGTTTCCAAAAATTTTGAGGGCTTAAAACCTCATTTTTCAAAACTTCAAAAAGAATGGAGTCTAGGAAGGTTCATGCCTTGTCTCTTTATTATCTCACATTTAAAATAAACCAATTTAAATGAAATCTTAGCTTCATAATCCGTGTTGCCAAATGATCCATGACTTTTTGAAACCGTAATTTTATAAAACTATGGTTTGCACACATGCCAGACTAGACCGAAGAAGTTGATCAAAAGAAGAGTAGAGAAAAAAGGTAAAGAAAGAAGAAAAAGAATAATAAAGGCCATTTTAAGCATTCTAAAATCTATTATGCCTAATTCTTCAATTTAATTTTTTTTGTTCTACATCCCCTCCAACTCATGCATCCATCCCAATTTCTTTCCAAAAGAAAATAATAAATAAAATAAAAATAAAAATAAAAAATGCATCCATCTTATTTCTTATTTCTTTTTAATAAGAGAAAAATCAAATAAAATTATCTCTAATGTACTCTGAAATTATTTTCAATTTCTATAAATATATTCATTCTACAAAGAAAAAATCCTTAAAAAACAAAAAAAATCCAACAAAACCAACAAATATAGAGAACATAAATATAACACTAGTTTTCTTCGTAAGAGATCTCTGCAAGAACGCTAGCATGATAAGAAAAATCTGTATATATCCTAACAAGATCAAAATTCATACGGAACTCTGGAATAATAAAAAATCAATAAAACGAAATTTCATGCAAGAATAAGAAAGATTGAAATACCTGGAAAAGTTTTGGCAAAGTTATATGCAACATTGAATATTTCGCACTTAAATCTTATATTAAGATGAAAGAAGACGGTACTTTGAATTCTTGGTAATGCCGTCATCTTCTCATATGGTGGCAATTATATAAACTATGTGATTACTTAGGTAGAGTTTATATTTGAATCTCAAGATATCATATTAAATTAATTGGGTTTACAGCAACCACAACTATATATAGAAAATCATGGTTGATGTTGAAAGGCTTAGGATTGATTTTGTGGTTATTTTATTATACACGCCGACTCTTTGACAAGCTCATTAATGCTGATTGCACCTCACCCCTCAATTCTGATAAATTTTGCACGCGGACTCTTTGACAAGCTCTTTGACAAGCTCGTTGATGCCGAAAGAAGGCTGCATTTTTTACTCCAATAAATCACAAGGGGAGAAAATTTCAAGAATTAATTAAGTAATTGGCAATACTTCCAGTTTGGTATCTGCATATCAGTTAATAACTTGATACCGGTCATAGCCATTGCATGGCGCTGGCCTTCCCATATATATAGTAAAATCACATACTTTGCTGGTTGTTTGCATAGGACAGGTAGCCATTGCACGGCGCTGGCCATAAGGACAGATCCTTATTAGTCTGTGTATCTATTCATACATCAATATCCTGCATGTCTTGCCTCATATTATAGCCATAAAGAGTTAAAGACATAAGCCTACTTTCCAAGTTCCTAGAGGATGCCAATCAGTAGAATAAACACTGAAAATCTATGAGCACTAAAACTTTCCAACCATTGTTCTTCTTCCTTTCTTGTTTATATATATTTTTAACAGATAGGCTTGGTGAAGAAATTTAGAGAAATCTAAAGGTAGGGACATCTTTATCCCAAAATGAAGTAAATAGATGAGGCAAGATTCATGGAGAAAGGCTGTCTTTGTCACAAGCAGGGACATCTTTATTTGCAAAATAAAAGTAGGGTCATCTTTATCTCAAAATGAAGTGAATGGAAGAGCCATGAAGAAGGGGGGCATCTTTATCCAAAAGTAGGAACATCTTTATTACAAAATAAAAGTAGGGCCCATCTTCCTTATTGGCGATGTGTTCATCCTGGAGAAAATATCAACATGAAGATGCAAGGCACAAAATTTGGCAGTTTTATCTCTGCCACCACCAAATGGAATGTACACTCATGCCATTATTCAAAAATATCAGCGGTTATGACTCCTTCAGAATATCGTTATCTAAACTCTACGCATGCTAGAACCCATTGTTCAATTTTTCCAAACACATATTTCACCTGAGATATTACCAAAAATACACATTGTCAATCAAACCAAAGATCCCCGCTTTGTCGGAAAAATGGCATGACATGATCCAACTATTCTGCTCTTATGTTCCAAATGCCTGAAACTAATTTATGGCAAACAAATCCTAGCCCAAAAAACAGTCAATTAGCAATTTTGCATACTACCCAATTTCTAAAAACACTACAGCAACCCCAACTGATGATCCTAACACCAAATTAGGTAATAACTATAACTAAATAATGACCAAAAAGAGACTTTTTATGCACATACTATATCCAAATAATCCCAAATTAACCGAAAAAACAAGAAAAATCACAAACCTCCCAAACAATCATGGCATCTTGATTCGCCCCCTTCTTCCCCTGCTGCGTAAACATCGAAGCGACGCCACTGAACCCATTCGAAAGCATCCTCCCAGGGATCTTCTGCAGCGCCTCATGGTCTCTCCTCGGATCGCTCGAAGCCGAGTCCTTCGCCCCTCGCCTCCCCCCTTTCCTCTGCCTCTTCGAATCGATCAAAGACGAAGCGGAGCTCCGCCATGAATCCGGCGACGTCGACAAGCAGCAACCCATCTGCAGGGTCCTGATGATGCTCAGAAAGCAATCCAGGCCAGAATCACACAAGTTATCAGCGGTTCTTGTTGGTGGATCCGTTGAAAAAGCCGTTGATTTGAGCAACGGGGAATTAGGGTTTGGAGCAAAAAGATCGCTTTTTTATTGAGTTTCACGCGTGATTAATGAGAAGAGGAGAGAGAGGAGGAGGATTTAAATGATGAGAGAGAAAATAGAGAAATTGATAGATAGATGCAGCAATAGATTCCTTCTCATTCAGTTTTGGCCTCGTCTCTTTTTGTGACCCCTGCTTTTTGTATGGCGAGATGCACACGCATTGTTAAAGTGCTTGTTGACCCCTCTATTTCTCTTTTAATTTGATAATAAATTATGGCGAACAATGCATTATTAAAGTGAATTTCCAACGATTTTGTTTTAACTTTTTGCATAGTTTTAAGATAAGGGTTTGTCAAAAAACTTTTTTTATTTCAATGAATATTTTATATACATAATCCTGTAACAGTTTTAATTGATTTATATTTTTTCATTTGTTCAAATTGTATACATGTTTCTTCTTTATTTGGCCACCATAAAAAAAATTCATTCAACACAAAAGCTTGATTATCAAACCAAACGAGCAACAAAAAAAGAAAATAAGATTTTTGAATCTACAAGAAATCATAACATAGATAAAATAAGATATTAGGGCTTGTTATGATTTGAGAATTAAGATTTGCATAGTACTTGTGAATCATATCTTGATCGATATTATCTTCAAATTGGAAATCTAGGGTTTATCAAGTTTAAAGAAAAAGAAATGCGGAGAGAGATAAGAGAGAAAGGGAAAGAGCTCTAAACTTGGAAGATTTTATTCGAAGAGGGTGGTGATTGAGAAGAAACCATGGATGGATTCTTTGTGAGAGAAGAGAGATGTTTATCTGGGCAGACGAGAGGAAAAAATAACATAGAGAAAAAGAAAAGAGAGAGGAGGAGAAAGAGAAAGACACATTGTTTTTTACAGACAATAAAGAGAAAGCTAGGAAAAAAATAATTGTGTCTGGGCTGATTTTTATCATCCGGTGGAATAGGTCTGTTTGGAATTTTTTATTTTTTTGCTCTGGATTAATCATGAAAAAGGCCATTCAAACATGCCAAAATTCATGATTGCTCTAATCCAGCGGATAAAAGGAATCTAGAATTTTAATTTTTAGGAAAATGTGTATCCAGCCTTTCTATTTTTTTTCCTAATTTTGTTGTAAATTATATACCCATGAATATTCATATGAATTTTTGAAATGTTTTAAATTATTTTGAGAAAAATCCTTTCATTCTGGTTTTAAGCTTTGATTAAGGGCTCTGAATAATATGGAAAGTTGAGAGAAAACAGTGAATTAACAAAGGACCAGGTCTCATCAACGAGATTTAACACAAAGAAACAAATATTTGATAGGAGCTTTATCTCTCCAGCTCAGCGGAATAAATGTTGATCTCACTTCAATTGCATGGGAAGTGGTATGATAAGAGAATGCGGCGGCAGGGATCGGTTCATTTATTGAAAGCCATGATAAACTTTCCGCAATTATTATGAGTTTCTTTTTACGTCGCAGCTATGTGTTTCTCCTTGTTTGCCCTTATTGCAATTGATGTAAGTTTATTTTTCACCATGCCCGTTGAATCAATAAGTTATCGAGATATATTACTTTTGGAATTATTGAACTTCATTTTATTTCTAAATCGATCTTTCTGCAAAATAAAAATATTTAATAATTTATGCAGAAGTTGTTTCAAAATCATCTATCAGCGAAAGGATATATTTAGTTTATGTATAACACATGTTTATTTTTTCTGAAATTGATAACGGATAA
Source organism: Agapanthus africanus (assembly GCA_030015575.1). Classification (NCBI taxonomy): domain Eukaryota; kingdom Viridiplantae; phylum Streptophyta; class Magnoliopsida; order Asparagales; family Amaryllidaceae; genus Agapanthus; species Agapanthus africanus. The sequence goes on along the minus strand of CM057338.1, from coordinate 104,157,143 downwards.
GAAAAGAATAAGTTATTAAGATATGCATCTGACCGGTGAAAAGACAAATCACTTGTCTTTTTCTCTTAAAGATAAAAGAGAACCGTATATGTTAGGAAGACCCTAGCTTAAAAAAGAATAAATATGATTTGCTTCTTGTTACAAACCAAACAGCGTCTTACGGAAAAAGGAGCATGTGCCTTCGATCAAATTTTACTATCTCAAAAGCAGAGACCGTTGATTTGATTCTTACGAGGTTGCATCCGAGGTGAGCAATAACTTCTCTACTCATGCAATTTCTTTTTTAATGAAAAAATTCAGAAAGCGTTTATGCAGCTAAAATCATAACTTGGGGGCCTCATTGCAAATATCCATGTTGGCGATCTCACCGGCCTTATCCAGAGACCGTGGCTGGCCGCAACTAGCATTTGTTTGCTAGTGGGCCCACATGTTCCTCTCTTTTTTCCTGGGTTCCTTATTGGGTTCTCAACTCGGCCCAGCCACAGTATCGCCTCACCCCTCTTTTTTGTCGTTTTTATTGTAAGGCCCCTACAAAATTGCAACAAAGGACGGTGTTTGATATTGAATTAAAACCCAGGACAAATCCGAGCCCCACCAACATATATTAGATAAATTTATTAATCCTATGACTATTTTTTATTGGTTTTTTATATTCCAGCACGAGTACTTTTAGACTAAAATAATCCAAAACTTTTGTTTTAGCTCCAAATGGTCATACCATGGCATGGCGATCAAATCTGTAATGTCTCTAAAAGTTCAAAAGATGTATATAGATATTTGAAAGGAAAAGAATAGACGCAACACAAAGGAAAGCGGTCTTCGAATTGAAATTGTTAACTTGAATTTTAGGATAACTCTCATAATTTTGAGCACCATTTAGTGCTAGTCAAAATAGTTAAAATCTCTGTTAAAACTCTTCAAAATCTTAATTATCTTAACCAAATTAAAAACATGACCAGATTAATTTTTCAATCGTACGGTGTTAATACTGTGTTAATACTCACACACAAATCGCTAAAGACCATCCGATTGCTGCTAATGTATAAAATTATGACAAGTCTTTCTCTACCTCGCAATTACTATAAGCAGGAGTTTTTAGATAGATTGACAGCTATCAAGCATCAAACACCAAGCACACTTACCTAGCTAATTACACTTTTTTTTTAATGAAACTTAAATCCGTTCAAACAGGTTCGGGCAAGCTGTGAGCAAAAAATCCTGGAAACCGGGTAGGGTTGTGTCGGGTCCGGATCAAACCCGACCGTGACTTTCACTATAACCATGGTTTATCTTCGAATAAATCTTGTTCACCACAAAAACCCTCTGAATTAATAGATTTCCACTTTAAAGAATGCAAACAAATTTTAAAGTTCAATTAGATACTCATGTATGTTGTCTAGAGTTGAATTCGAGTGTTTTCAAGTATACCTACCAATAAATCACTTGTGCACAGCGTACCTACCAGACGAGATGAACCACATGGGAGTTGTATGCAATTAACCCTTAATTCTATGCAACAAACTTAATTATAAGCTCTCAAATGTTAACATGCCAAGGTATCAATTCTTTTGTCTGGAAAACAGGCAAAATCACAACCAAGAATCACAAATCCTTGTAGAAATCGAAAGCATCACTAAGCCCTGTTCATTGCCCGGATAAAGATGCTATAGAATTCTCATATGAAGCAAAAGCGTAAAAGCAGCTTATCCACCCTCTATAGTGTGATACGCGGAGTGGTTGGGATTGAAAGTAAAAACAAACTCCTATTTTTAAGACCATTATTTTTTTCCTTTCAATCTCAACCGTTTTTATATCACAACATAGATAGTGAAAATGTTGCTTCTACGCTTTTGCTTTAAATGAGAATTCTGCAGGATCATTGACTTTCGTAGCCCTATTATTTCAAGAAACATCAGCATATGCTCCATTCTTTACTTGGAAAAATAATCCGTGACAGATATTTGGAAAAAGGAAAAGTATCCCAATCCAATGCGACTGTTGTTTAAATGAAGCGTCCATATAAACCAGCGATATCGGCAACTAGGATCAAAATCCACGATCAGAGTGGGTTCACGGACACCAATAGCTAACACAGACAATGAATTCATAATACATTCTATTGTACCGGAAACACGACACCTAATCATCAGACTGTACCTAATCTTGAACCAGAAAAACAGCCCCTAATCATCAAACTGAATCAAGTCTCTTAAACTCTCCGCATCAACACCATTACCCAATAAAATCATACACGAGCTTATAAAAAGATGGCAGAGTTAATGTTTGTAGTAGCACAACCAAGAGACAGCGTTCGCAAAAATTTGAAGAGCATATAAACATACACCCAAGTTTGACAACATTTATGGTAAAAGGATCACCAAATTATTGATCCAAACAAAATATTGAAAAAGAGTAGTCATAAACTATTTATTTTCGGATGCGATGGCCATGGCCAAGGAGCTCGAATCTCACATTTTCAAAATTGCAAAAGAAAAACATCATTACAATATCCCAGTATTCGAATCTGTTCGTTTCGCTCGAAATTTGCTGCTGACCGAATCATAGGTTGGGACGTTACGAACTACCAAAAAATTGAAAATAAATATCAGGATATACATAGATATTGATACAGTATAACGAAAGAGAAACTATTTTTCAATGACTTGAAACATACCATCTCCCCATGATGCCATCGTAAGGGGCGAAGAAATGATCTTTTCAGAAAGTGATGCAATGTCTTTTAATGTGACCTGGTCAATTGCTTTTAAGAAACGTTCAATTGGTTTCCTGCAGTGTTAATACAAGAAAAGGGAAAACCTTAATCTGCCAGCTAACCCAAAAGCTAAGGCAAAAAGGCACTAAATTTATCTGAAAGTTCACAAGAGAATATCAATGCTTAAAGACACTACTTCGGAGATATGATACTTGAAAGGTTTTACTATTGCTCGTGTATTTAGGTGCAGCACTCAACTAAACTTTTTATACAAAAAACGCTGCGTCATATAAAACTTGTATAGCTAATAGTTAGCCATATTGTACTTCATTATTGGTTAATGTCAAGTGAGGTTCCTACTTAAGCTCCGATAAGTGTAAAAACTCGATCTTTCTGATTTATCTTAGGGTTTGATTGTGCGGATCTCGTAATAAAGAAGATGAAAATCGGTTAGAAGTTGGAAAAATAAGCTCTACAAGTAATCTGGAAGCACTCTATGAGAAAGGAGAAATGTTAAACAGATCTGAAGCTAAGAGGACTTACTTATGCTTTGAAACTGACAGATCCAAAGCTTTGTCAAGCAGAGAAGCTATACAAGACTGTATATGTTACAAAGACCCCAGCTTAAAAAAGACCACCCTAGCTTAAAGAAAAAAGAGAACCGTATATGTTACAAAGACCCTAGCTTAAAAAAGACCCTAGCTTAAAGAAAAAAGAGAACCGTATATGTTACAAAAACCCTAGCTTAAAAAAGAATAAATATGATTTGCTTCTTGTTGCAAACCAAACAACGTCTTACAGAAAAAGGAGCATGTCCCTTGGATCAAATTTTACTATCTCAAAAGCAGAGACCAGGGATTCGATTCTTGCAAGGTTGCATCCGAGATGAGCAATAACTTCTCCACTCAAAAGCAAATGCAAATTTTATTTTAATGAAAAAATTCAGGGGCTTCATTGTAAATATCCATGTTGAAAATTTCACTGGTCTAATCCAGAAGCGGTGACTGGGCGCAACTAGCATTTGTTTGGGTCCTCAACTCGGCCCAGCCACAGTGTTGCCTGGCCCCTCCTTTTTGTCGTTGTTATTCTAAGGCGCCTAACAAATTGCAACCAAGGACTGTGTTTGATATTAAATTAATATCCAGGATAAATCCTAGCCCCTCCAACATATATTAGATAAATTTATTACTCCTATGAGTATTGTTTATTGGTTTTTCAATATTCCAGCACGAAGAACTTTTAGTCTAAAATAATCCAAACAGTTTCGAGTTTGTTTTACCTCCGAGTGGTCAAAAGCATGGCATAGCATGGCATAGTGATAAAATCTGTAATGCCTCTTAAAGTTCAAAAGATTTACATAGATATTTGGATGGAAAAGAATAGAGCGTAACACAGGAGGAAGCGGTCTTCGAATTGAAATTGTTAACTTGAATTTTAGGATAACTCTTGGTAGGGAAAAATGCTCATGATTTTGAGTACTATTTAGTCCCGGCCAAAACAGTTAAAACTCTTCAAAATATTAATTATCTTAACCAAATTAAAAATATGCCCGGATTAATATTTCATCGTACGGTGTTAATACTCACACACAAATCGCTGAAGACCATCCGATTGCTGCTAATGTATAAAATTATGACAAGTCCTTTTTTTGCTCACAATTACCATAACCAGGATTTTTTAGTTAGATTGACATCTATCAAGCATCGAACACCAAGCACACGACCTAGCTAATTACACTTTCTTCTTGTTGAAATTTTGACAACTTTTACAATTTACATGAACTTAGGAAGAATTTTAATTTTGTTAAGAAAATCTAAATTTATTTTGTAGACCATTGATCCATGCCAAGTCAAGAGGAAGGAATTTTTACAACCTGAACCAAAAAGGCCACACATAAAATTGAAAACTAGAACATACCCAGTCCGACAATTAATCTAATCCTCAAGACTAATCATATACCAATATAACTAGAACAATCTTATGCTAGCTCCTACCTTTATAAATTAAATTTGCTGAGTATTTCTAAGGGTACAATTTAACGATTGATAATAAGTCAATAATGGAGGATGATGAGAGTACCGCATCAAGAATGCTATTATATATCCAAATAAATAACGGCAACTCTTTTCATGCAAGTCTTGTCCTAAAGGCCTTACCTGCAAACAAATACATAATGTAGGGACTTCAACTAAATATTCCAGCTTGAAAGTTTCTGGGAACTTATCTGAATCTTATGTGAATCCAACTTACGCCCTCTAACTTTGAAAAGAAAAGTTCTACAATATGAACTAGCACTCGTGGATGCTGGTGTTAGTTCCACCACGCCGCTTCTCCTCACCCCGCAAATTTTTTAATGTCCTTTTTCTATTTTGGCACCTAACGATTAACATCAAGGACTACTTTTCTAACATTATTTCACATACTGTAGGTCCTTCCACTGTTTTGTCCTTTTTTAAATGTAGGGTTCCTAATAATTATTTGGTAACGATTTAAAAGTCAATTTCTAAAACAGCACAAATTTTTAGCACTTGCATTTAGCATAATCCTAACACTAGTATTTCACATAAAGGACAAGTTGTGGGTCCTTCTCTTTCCCTGCACAACTATTGATTGCAAACTTATTTTTTTTTGGTTAATTATATTTACTTTTTCGTTTTTATATATAATTATCTCCCATTATTTTTTCATATAGATAGTAGTGAGTATAAAGGACATTATATATGCCTGTAACAATGCTAACAACCTAAATATTCTAATCAAGTATTTTTTATGTTAGTATTTTTAGGTTCCAAACAATTCAAAAAATAAACACAATATCAAGAAAGAAATTAAACAAAAGGCACAAACACAAGAAATATTTACAATTTCTCTTATTTATTCAAATTTCAATATGAATTACAAAATCTCTTTTCCTACAAAAACTTCTCTTCAACTACTCCTCCTCTTTTACTAAACAAAATATTTTTAGGCGAAACCCTAAACCTAATCCTACTAGAATACCTAATTTAGATCTCGTCAAATCTCCAAAATAATCTCTAAACAAATTTTCAAATAAATCTTCAAATTATTCTCCAACTAACTTTTCTAAATACACCAGAATTCGGTCCAATACGCGAGCAGACGTCTGAAGAAAGCAATGCAGACGTATATCCAAACAACTGCCCAAAACATAGAGCGTCGACGGACGTCTGAAGAGCAACTCTCAGACGTCTGATTACTCTATGTGGTTTTTTGAATTTGCACTATAAACGTCTAAAACACTATGACTAAGACGTCTGATGCACAGACCTATTGAATACATGTCAATTTCATAACATTTTCCAACAAGATAAGAAATATATATATTGAAGAAAATATAAAGTTTGGATTATTTACATTAATGTTGGGGTAATATTTTGGCCTATAAATCACATTATTTGCATGATCAAGACCATTATTCTTTTGAGAAAAAAGCAATATATCAAGGGCATTTTTATATTAAAGTAAGCAAAATTTTAACGGTAATGTTTGAAAGGAAGTTTAGAAAACACGTTAAAGAATGTAATTTCATGGTAGTTTAGTAAAATTCAATGAGACCCGTTTTCTTGCACTTTATTTTTACACAATCCCATATTATAAGATAAACCAAAGTATGGAGTATTCCAACACAAATCTAGATATTTTCATAGATTTTGTTTCTGTCCATATTTATTTTTCCGTTGATCGATATGAAGATACCAAATGATAAAGCTCTGTTAAATTTCACAGAGCAAAGTATTTCATGTGTGAATATCTATAGAAAATGTGAGGAAGAGTATGCAAGGAGAGACTTTGGACAACATTGACGAAACATCAAGAATCATCCTTGGCCAGTCATTATCTTTTTTGTTCAAGAATTTGTGAGGCATGCATTCACATGTTGTTAATACGAAGTGAAGCATATTAGCCTACAAAATTAAAGGACAACAAGAAAACAAAAGAAGTATATGCAACAATATATGGTAACTATAAATTTCTATAGCCATGCAATATGATTCATGTGGATAGAGACATGGCCAAACAGTATATGCAACAATATAACCATAAATAAGATATTATAAGTCTTTCGAAGTTGGTAGTTCATTTTGTTTCCAAAGAAAAGATCTTGGGTTCAATTTTTGCTACCCATAGTTACTTTTTTGAATTATTTTTTATTTTATCAAAAAAGCTATGGATTTCATTAGAATTCATCTTTATATTGCAAATTTATTTCCCTATATTAAAATTGATTTACTTAAAGTTTTGTTACTACTTTACAAATTATTCAACGGTTTCATATAATATTTACCAAATTTCTTAATGTAAAGCTTGTTTTGTCTCGTGTCCCTATGGCAAAAATTCCTACGTCCGGCCCCCCAGGACAGAGATGTTTCCTACCATATATGCAAAGGCAAGCTTGGACTTGCATGCAATTGATGGAGAAATTTGTACGAGTCCTGTCATGGACAAGGATATTTCATACAGAGCAAACCAGGGCTTGCGAATGGCTTACATCTACAAACTTTAAATTTTATATGGTGGTCCGAACAAAAGCATGGGCACTTACCAATGTGTATGGTTTCAAAGAGTTCAAATCATGAGTAGGAAAAATGATATGTTGCGTCACTGCCGATGTCCGAAGCTTTTTTAGCATGTTTTGTAGCTTGTTTATTTAGTCTTTTAGAGGGTGAAGTTTTCTAGGGGTAATGCTTAATGTATATCCATATAATATGCATAATTCCTAACTATCGTTTCATATTTTCAATGAAATGTAATATTCTATAAGGTCGCTGCTGACTTTATTCATAATTCTTTAAAGAAAAAACAGTGGAAAAAATAATTCGAACTATACTGATTTTATTATAAAATAAAAATTGAGCACTAAATCATTCCTCCCTTATAGTGCCTGCCAAAAAAGTATATTGTTTTGATAATTACCAATAAAGCATAATGCATATTGTACTTAGTTTCCACAAAAATTACATATGAAGAGGAAATACGCAACTCCCGTGCTACCAGAGCAAAATGTGAGGGCCCCCTGCATACACAAAAATTACATATAAAAATCTGTGCCCCATAAGCTTCTGTTCATCAGATCAATTTTTCATAAAATGCAAATTAGTGAATTTTAAAGAATGCCTCTAGAAGCCGTTAATGTAAAAAGAAAAATTCGGTGTACATACCTGGAAGGGAAAACGTGAAGTTTCATAAGAGAAAAATTCGATGTACATACCTGGAAGGGAAAACGTTAAGTTTCATAATTTTCTCGATCCATCGAATATGTTGTAATGAGCTAGCTAATATTTGTTGTAAATTACTTAATACATTGATCAACAAGACAGCAGTATACAGAAAGATGGAAATAATATATGAAAAATATAGAAAGGGGAATAATTGAATAAATGCTGATAGTTCGAGTTTGTTAAAGTGCGGTGTATATAAAAGTTGCTGACATGCTATAAGATCGATGTATGCCCGATATATGTATGTATGTATAAATTTGGCTAAATGTTATAAGTTTGACACATGACCAAAAGTTTGCCACACATAGCAACTTATGTTTTGACACATGACCAAAGGTTCACCGAATGTGAAAAGTTTATCATACCTAGCATTGTATGCATTGAATGAATGACACGACTATGTTGATGTATTTGTATAACATCGGACATGCTAATTTATTTTAGCTATATTTCATTGCATATATGGATTATCTTTATGGTTAAGAATATTTGTTTGGCCATGGCCATGCCTGCGAATCCAGGCACATCTGAGTGGGTGGGATCCGCTCCCATGTGGGTGGGACCCAGCCTGCATTCGCATGTCAGGGACCACGCATATATATACCATCCGCAATCGCCACAGGGTCCTGCGTTTTCACCGTAAGATTATTTAACTTACAGCAAGGCAGGGACAAGATTAGCACGGATGCAAAATATATAGCGTCTAACACACACACAAATATTTGTCTCACGCATGATATTAGGTAACATCACAGAAATATTACAACAGAAGCAAACACAGTATGGAAATGCGGATAAACTATGAAAAATATATTTCAATAGAGCCAAATATGAAATGTAATTCTCCGGTTGTGTGGATAGCCTGTAGTATCAGACCCCTACGAGCGCGGCAAGCCATCAGCCAATCTCAGAAGTAAAGCAACCCCAATCAACGAAGTGAGTGGGTCACCCAGCACTTCTAAAATCAGGTGACTTGAGCACCCCTTCACGGGTCAATCCTATACCCCCTACGAGTGCAGCGAATAACCCGTAAATTCTAAAGTAAGGTACCCCGGTCTCAACGCCATGAGATGGAGGCTCGTTGCCCTCTAGAACCCGGCTACTCGAACACTCCGCCGCGGGATAATTCTAGTGCATGTAATGAAAACCTGTATATACAACGATGACTACGTCCGCAAGCAGGACGCGCCCTAAAGAATAATACAAGCTGCGATGATGGCAGTCCATACGTCGGACGCTCGTCACGCAATATAAATATACATTACATTACAGAGAATTACATCTAATACTACATACACCGGGCTATCCATCGTGACAAATCCAATATAACCATAATCAACATAGCACTACTCATCACAGAACATGCAAACTTGCGAGTATCAATTCCGTAACCCCGTCTAATTGATACATAAGGCAATTAGGCGATATTTTACCAAACGTTGTGATACACGCAACCGCCACAAAGCCTACAACAATCGAATACCGCACACTAATAGCCAACACTTTAATTTTCCAAAACACCGAAAATTAAGTATGCTAAAAACCGGCAAAAATTCCATGCTAAAAACCCACTTCGGGGGTCTGAAATGAGCTTGGATTGATCCAAAACTTCGCAGAGGACCTCGGTATAAAATTAGAGCCGACCAGGAGGCACCTAAGAAGGGTACCCACCCCTAGGCCACCCTAAGGTGGCCAAAGGGGTCAGCAGACCCGAGCCTGCCCTCTTAGGGCGGGGCTCGGGTCCCCACTCCCTTAAGGCCATCTTAAGGTGGTCTCGTTGGGGGGGGGGGTAGGGTGGGCCCTCTCTAGGTCCCTCCGGGACGTCTTCACGGTCCCCGCGAACTTGCCCGCGGCTTCTCAGTCGAAATCGAGAGCCCGCTGGGAGTCTAAATATCAATATAGCATGGATTTCTTCACTGGTTTTGCGGCAGTTTTTGCGGGGAAAAACCGGTGGAATTGGGATGTCGCATTTATCTAGTTTAGGGTGTTTGGATGGCTCTGATACCATTGAAAGTTGTTAGTTCCCTCGCCACTAATCCGCGGCCAATGCGGAATTTAAAAACAATTTTTTTATGGCACTAGAAACTAAACCCCAAGAATCTACACCAAATATTTAAACTAGAATAACAACAGGATAGAATAGAATGGCTTCATATTTTTCACCGCCATCCAAATAAAAAATCTCACAACCTTTTGTAATAAACTAATGAAGCCCATTCTTCTCTACATGTCTTCAACCATGCTCAATACCACCTCACCCTCCACATCATTTTATGAATATTAATAAATGAATATTATAAATGAGGTGTCCATTTTCTAGAATAAATTTCGTATAAATACAGAATACAATTCAGTATACGTATCGAAATACATATACGCATATCCGTATGAAAATACGAATAGCCAAGATAGAAAATGAATAGTGAACAATAATACTAGAATAAAAACACACACACACACATACATATATATATATAAATTATTAAATTAAAACTTGATTTAATAATCCGGCTTAATCCTAAACTGCTGGTATTATCAACCGTCCGATTAAAGTTCGTGTAGCATGTACACATATTTAATCGGACACCTGTATATACCAACATACGTCATCTATATCATATCGCATGAACCGGGAAAACCCTCTTTGTGGGACTCTAAAGACTCGACAATATGCCGGCAGTGATTATTTTATAAATCTATAATCACAAGCACGTCAGTGACACTACTTGTACGTAACGGCTACCTAGGTATTGAGCGAAAGGAAGGCCGATGGGAAAACTCATCCGTATCCCTACTGGGCCTGTCTGTGACAATCTCCGTACAATCCAGTCTGTTTGTCTAAGAGTATCGCATATTGAGTCTAGGGGGTGGATAAAATCAGACCCACTAATAACATGATAATTCGTGTCGGCGTGAAGCCCATCACCCACCGAGAAACTACTGATCTAAATCAGTGATTCTCGTCCATCTTGGTCAAGAATTCCTGGTGGTGGATACCCGTGCACAACGCGACATTTAACCCCACTACCGGAAGAGACGAATCCCCGACGATCCGCTCACTGCCTCCATGTGGCTCGGGACCGCACCCAACGAAAACCTATTTGCATGACTCCTTTGAGCCGTGGTAGGGTAGTAATCAAAGTATAGTGGGAACTCACACGAGACAAATGACGATCTCAGGTCGATTGACTAACTTGCCCTCATGTCACCTGAGAACTGCTATCTGACAATAGGTATAATACCATCTAGTATATTCCTGGAGAGTCCGTCCAGTATAACTCATAACCCAATGGGCACCGGTATACTATCTTTGGTGACTAACTGCCCAATGGCTGTGAGACCGACCATTGCCCCTCTTCGGCGTCAAGAAACATATACACTAGTCTACTCTGAAATATCGATGCTTAGTCTCTATATTCCCACGACTAGGAACATTTAAGGATTTGCTTATAGACTACCCAGTTCTCACAATTGTGATCGCCACAATAACCCTGGTAGTCAAGCAAGAATCCTATGGGCTCTATCAGCATGTAATAGTGATCCGTAATACCACATAATACATGTACATGATGATAAAGATGAACCGATAGTATACTATCATCTCGAGTAAGACTGTTCTATCTGTATAGGTCATTCCTCAACCATCATAATCGTTTTCCTGCGATTACAATAATTGCCTTGAGGGTACTATATCCAACAATCTCCTACTTGCACTTAAGGCTAATTATTACGTTGTAGCATACTTACAGCCCGTGTGCTACCGATCACCCAACTTCTCTACTAATCAGTTTCGCAAAGTATGATTGTGAAACATCCGCGTTCAAGAAATAGCCTCAGTGAGTGGATCTGCTCCAATGTTTCTATATTTATCTCTCTATATCTCAACTTTGAGGAGAACGACTATCTTCCGAAATGACCGACACTTGTCTTAGAACTTGTCTGAATATCTGATGAGACCTTGTTCATAACATGAACTCCAAATCCAACAAGCTTTTTAGACTGTATCCATTTGCTGTTATAATCAGCACCCAACGTCATGACCACCTCAGTATCCTGCTTGGGAATCTATCCAACACACTGCATCTCAAAAGAGGGAAAACTATTAACTCTGACAGCTAGTCTGTCATCCAGGTCATCTTGGAAGCCTGAAATGGTAACCGCCTCCTTAAGGAGGGTGCCGTTACCATATACCAAGAACATCCTCTTATGTTCATAACTACTTCCCAATATTTCTCCAGAATTGGATTAACATATGCTTATTGCAGCTAGCGCATAAACAATATTTGGTATGGTACTTGACATGTCATGATTAACTAAATTGCCTAACCAAGTGATATGTCATTCATGCAAATCTCTCTCCTCATCAGTCTAAAAGACATCTCTTTAGAGAGGGTGACTCTATCACCTGCGGGTACACCACCACGTCAGAAGTCGTCCATTCTAAAACACTTTAGAATAGTATCAAAGTACCCGAATTGGGACATTTCCCAAATCTAGATCTAAAACCATAGATCTAGTCACCGGTACCCCTGATATTTTGTCTAGATCCTATATGGAGAAACACATGTGACAACCACAGTATAACTGATCATAGTATAGGAACATCACTTTCTATCAGGAGTACGTCATCCAAATACCATAACATCACTCCATACCATCTTCTTACCAGGTCTATCTGTTATTCTGATGATGTCAAACTCTATGACTGTCACATCAAGAATAGATGATCTATCTCCACTAAATCTGTTTTAGTCTATAAATAGATATAACCTACTGGCCTACCATGCTTCCTGTCACGCCCCGCTTCTCAATAGACGGAAACGATGACGTGGCAGGCCCGCGGCATATTTATCCAGAGAAGGTCATTCCCTAAATAAATATACTAAGAGTATTGAAAACAATAATACACAATGCAAGAATAAATTGAGACTGTAAAAATTTTCAACAAATATCTTTATTTATATTCAACTTCCAATATTTTCAAATACAAGAGTTATGCTGGAAAGTAAATACAATAAGGAAAATGCCTAAACAAATGGCATATATAAACTGAAGAAAAAATGAAGGTAAGCTAGCCCTGGGTAGTGATCTGGTTGTAGTTCTCCTCTGTGGCTTCAACCTCCTTCTTCTTGACCGTATCTGACGAACATTCCAAGAGAAGAAAAGTGGGTGGAATGCCCGTCAGCGAACTAGCGCTCGGTAAGTCCTAAAGATAGGTAAGAGTAAAGAAAATGACAAGTGTAGAATATATATGACAAGTAAGAGTATATGTTCATGGGGTAAGTATATACTATAGGTCTCTATATCGTCACTATGTTAACGTTAAGTTCCAAACGTGAATGTCAACGCAGCCGTAGAAGTATTCACAAGCTCAAGAGTGGGTCCCTAGAAGCAAGAAAACACGGGCCCATTTCATGTGTTAGTATCGGGGCTTATGGATATGGATGAGTCAACCCGACTGATATTCGAGTAAAGTAAAAAAAAGAGGTTAATACGTGCTCCTGAAGCTCCGTTGGATTCACACAAGAAACTATCCCAAGTACCTCGAGTATAATATATTATAATTGGTTAATATACTTAATTGATTTGATTGATTGATTAACATATCTTGATCGAAACCATTGTTGACCCCAATCAGAGCAAAGCTCTGTTCAAATTCCGAGGCGGGAGATGAAGCAACGCTTCATCTCCCCCCAATCAGAGACAAAGCTCTGCTTTGAAAATTTAAACTTCAATAAAGGAAGCAACGCTTCAGTTGCGCATGCACTGCGCTGCGCGACACGTCTCAGCGCAGATGCGCTTGCACTGTTGCGCTGCGCGCTGTGCGACGCGTGTCAGCGCAGATGCGCTAGCGCAGTCGCGCTGCGCTCTGCGCTGCGCGACGCATGTCAGGGCAGATACGCTAGCGCAGTCGCGCTGCGCTGCGCGACACGTGTCCGCGCAGATGCGCTAGTGCAGAAGAAAGGGTGTAAATACCAAAGGCAATTTATCCATGCAAAGTTACATGCACTTGATAATAACGAATTAAAATCATATGATGCACGAACACAACAGAGAACTAAAATAAAAAGAACCCTTAATAAATAATGAAGTACTTGATTAAAAAGAAAAATACTTGTTCATTATTATTATTATTACATTTAAAAAAGATCACCAAATATGGGATCGGAAAGACAAGGGTTCACAAAGAGAAAAAGAAGATTCTCCAATTCCCTTTCTGTCTTCTCCACCACGTTGAAGCGTCGGTCCTCCCGAGAAGTAGACGCCCAACGATCATCGCCACATTCGTCAGAAAAGGTGGCGATGACAACCCGGCGAGCCCGTATCTGGCTCAACAAGTCGAAAGAACAGTCCCTCAGGGCTTTTGTGATCAAGCGCGCTTCAAAGAAGCACTCGATCTTATCCTCGGCGGCATCAAGCATTGCTGAGGACATCTCTACTGGAGGAGGAGGAAGATCGGCGAGCACCGAGGCAAGAATCATCTGGAGCCAAATGGAGTGCGGAGGAAGAGGAGACCCCACACGAGTCAAAACCTCGTACATTGCAGCATCGCACTGCTCGTCCGTAAGAGAAGGGTCCGCCAGGCGCGCAGCAAAACAGGGAACGATGTCCCGGATCGGCACTTCCCATGGTTGTCGACGAGCATGAGGGCGGTTGCAAGCCATGATCGAAAAGTTCTCTGAAGATGAGAAAATGAAAGGCTCGGCCTTGAGCTATATATAGACCCAAGCACAAAAGATTCTGTGCACAATGGAATTATTTCCAAGACCCGGGAAATCAAAATCTTGGAAATACAAGTTTGACTTGGAAAAGGGGAGATGAAAGGATATCTCAGGTGAAGCAACGCTTCAGATCTTCTGCGCTGGGCGCAACTTGCCACGTGTCAGGCGCAGACGCGTCAGCACAGCGCCCAAGAAAGCGCACCCAATCAGAGCAAAGCTCTGATTGAAGGAAGCAACGCTTCAACTGCACTGCACACTGCGCTGTTCGACACGTGTCAGCGCAGATGCGCTAGCGCAGTTGCGCTGCGCTCTGCGCTGCGCGACACGTGTCAGCGCAGATGCGCTAGCGCACTTGCGCTGCGCTCTGCGCTGCGCGACACGTGTCATGCGCTGGGGCATCTGCGCCAAACTAAATTAAGATTTTTATGAAATCTTTTCTGTTCTTTCCAGAACTAGAAGATTTTCTTCTGTCTTTGGATCAAAGATCCAGCGGTGGGAAAATTCCCAAAATCACTCAGGAAAGATCTTGTTAACAAATTCAACAGATTTGTGGTCACTATAAATAGGACCCTGAGCCTCAATTCAAAGGCATCAAGAATTTCTCAAAAAAAATCAAGAACTCTAAGCAGAGAAAACTCTGAGAAGATCTCAAGAAAAAGGTAAAGAACCTTCATGAAGTAGAAGAAAGGCCTTCTAATAGATCATGGATCTAAAAATAAAATGAATGATCTTTATATAAAAAGAAAACAGTGCTTTGCACTTCTGGTGAACCTTCGGTTCTTTAAAAACAATAAAAAAAATAATAAATAATAAAATAATAAAAAAAATAGTGCTTTGCACTTTTAAGAACCTCTGGTTCTTCGAATAAAGAAAAAATTTATTTTTTTGATCTAATTTAGATCAAGAACTTAAACAGTGCTTTGCACTTCCCTTCCTGAATCTAAAAGATTCTTAGTGCTTTGCACTTCCAAGTTGCGCCGTTGCGCTCTTAAGAGAGCGCCACGTGTCGGCTATAAAACCACTTGCGCTAAGCGCCCTTAAGATAGAGCTTTGCTCTCTTGAACTGGCGCAACTCGCTGAGAGCGCGCCACGTGTCAGCAGCGCAATAGCGCAGCGCAACAACGCAGCGCACTGCGCTAGTGCGCTTGCGCTCATCAGAGCACGACACGTGTCATCACCATATGAACTTGCGCTCATTACTTATCGCAAAGCGCAGATGCATTAAAAAGGGCCAAGCCCAATTAAGAGAAGGCCTAACAGGCTCAATAAAGCGCAAATGCGTTATTTTAAGGGGCAGAGCCCAAACAAGAACAGATGCTTTGCGTCATTTATAAATGGGCAGAGCCCAAACAAAATATTCAGAATGCTATGCATTTTAAAAGGGGCAAAGCCCAAACAAGGTAGATACTTTGCACCATCTGCAAAGGGGCAGAGCCCAAAATAAATTGATACTCTGTATCTTTTGTGGGTAGGGCTTAAATAAAAAAAAATGCAATGCAAAAGCAAATAAAATGTTGAACTGGACTTAGCCCAATCGTGGCCATAAGTCCTTAAATTAAATTGACTGAGCAAAATGGCTCTCCTAAATCAACCTACGTCCGGTTCGAGGGTACATCTCCGAACTCCTTTGACATCCATCGTTGTAATTCCTCAACGACGTCAAAGAGGTGACGGGTCCCAACGACCACACATCCATATGGACTGCGGGGTCCTTAAACTCGTGGACCGAGACGTCCTTTAAACTAATATCGGACCGAGACGTCCCTAAACTAATATCGGACCACTACGTCCTTAAACTGGCGACGGACTACTATGTCCTTAAACTGGCGACGGACCGAGACGTCCCTAAACTAATATCGGACCACTACGTCCTTAAACTGGCGACGGACCACTATGTCCTTAAACTGGCAACGGACCGAGACGTCCCTAAACTAATATCGGACCACTACGTCCTTAAACTGGCGACGGACCACTACGTCCTTAAACTGGCGACGGACCACTACGTCCCTAAACTAATATCGGACCGAAACGTCCCTAAACTAATAATGGACCACCACGTCCCTAAACTGGCAATGGACCACCACGTCCCCTAAACTGGCACAATAGGGCCCAAACGCTCTTTTGTCGGATCTAAACGGTCCTGTCTAAGTTTATCTTAGCCCCAGCTACGGCTAACGTGTCCTTAGATTTTTAAATAAACAATAAAACCCCCAAATCAACTTTGGTTCAAGGGTACATCTCTGAACTCCTCTGACATCTGTCGTTGTAATCCTTCAACGTCGTCAGAAGGGTGACGAGTCCCGACGGCCAGATAATTAAATCAATCGCTATGTTAAGTTGATCTTAGTCTAGAACGTGACTAATGTATCCTTAACGAATGTTTAAGTTGATCTTAGCCGCAATGCGACTAATGCATCTTTAAACTAAAAAACACCAAACCCAAATCTAAGTAAATGCGGTTTTGGACTAATCCACGTCCTACGGGTGACGTCATCACTAAGTCTCCGTATACAATCCACGGGCAACCACAAACAAAACAAACATACACGACACGAAGTGAAATTCTGGAGAAGGAGAAAGTTGTTATCGCAACGCGATAGCGTAATTAACTGCAGGGGCTTGCGCCTGCAGGGAAGAGTGTCCCCACAATCAAAAACCCCTCACCCTGAGGGGGAATCTGACGAAGTCTGCTACTTCGGCCGCATCCGTCTAAACCTCCGATACACGGTGCCATAAATCAACTTGGCATCTTCGGAGAGATAGACGGGTAAAACCAAATAGCATCTGCCCCGAACCTCAGGCGAGACCGCCCACGTCTCGGCCGCCGTTCGGAGGGGAACAACCATAAATTGCAAAAGGTGTAGAATGTAGTCGAGGGATATGCGAGTCATGTTAATCACAATCTTGGTTCGAGTCAAATTGGTTCGAGTAGGCTGGGTTCGAGTTCATATTCAAGTTTTGATTCGAGTTCAAGTTCAACTTTAGATTCGAGTTTCGAATTTAGGGTTTGAGTTCGAGTTTATATTCAAGTTTAGATTTGAGTTTGGATTCAAGTTTAGGTCTTTTCATGTGAATTGATGTAAATTGTTAAAAATCTTATGTTCAGGAGAAATCGGCAACTGCTGCACATGGACGGCAGGATTTATGTTTTTTTCCAAGACAATTGTCATTTAATAACTCCGTTAAGTTGTCTAACCTGAATAGGCAAGCACTCACTTTTTCTGGCTCCCGGGCCTCAAGGAAAATGATACCGCTTAAACCTATATTAATTCTAGAGTCCTTAAAATATTGTTTGCATATCTCGAGGGGTTTTTATGAAAAATATATATTAATATTGTTTAAAAATAATCTCGATGGTGATTTGTAATATTTAGGGTTTTCATGAACATGTATTTTAATTGTTGTGGTGTTTTGGTGATAAAACCTAGATTTTTAAAAGTTTATGGTATTTTTATGAAAACTACTAATTTTGGAAATTTGGTGGTATTTTATTGAAAATTCTAATTTTTCATTTTAAAAATATAGTTTCTTAATACGCTTTTATTGAAAATACTGATTTCATAATTTTATATAATTTTTTTCTAAAATTAGTTTTTATTAGAAAAGTCGCGTTTCTTAAAAACCGTATTTTTTTTCCTTTCAAGACCGAATACTCTGTGAGGAGTTCTGCATCTGGCTCTACTATCCCAAGGATGTGCGATAATCTGTACCATCCATTAGCGGATCCCCTGACGAGGATTGTAGAGACGTAATTGTCAAGAATTTCAAAATACTGATTTAAAGAAACCCGTTTTGAAACGGTATGGTATTTTAATGAAAAAGCTCTTATTTGAATTAACTATAGCTCTAGAATACCGTCCTATGGAACCATAGTGTGCGTGTGGGGTAGGTTGTTACCCCGTGAAGTTTTCCTAAAGACACTTAAACTAATTATCGATAAGAGGGTGATACTAAAGTTCATGCTATTTTAGTGAAAATGTTTGTTATATGTTTGTTTCCTATGAAATTTTTGTTAAATTAAAAACTAAAACATGTGAAATTATGTTAAGATTAATGTAGCATGTTCATTTGCTTTAATTTGCTTAACACATGCTTTACAAATCTAAAAAGAATATGATATCAGAAATAACTCCTCTTTTGTCGAGTTGTTTTAAAATACGAATTAAGATGAAAGAAATGGAGAGAAGAGAGACCCACTGTTTTAGGTGGAAAGAGATTGAAGAAGCTCTCGTGGTCGTGGTTTCGTCGAAAATGCTCCGGTCGTCGAGTTTGGCTTGCTACTCCACCTGAGGGTCTTAATTCCACTTGGCACTTAGAGAGTTTTGAGAGAATTTTTGCTAGAATTTCAGAATGGGGAGAGCTATGGTATGGGGTGATATTTATAGTGAAGAATTAGGATTTGGGAATTAAAATGCATTAAAAAAATATTAAATGGCGAATTGAAGAGTCTCTGTTTGATTGCAGGAAAATCAAAAAGTGCAGGAGAGTTAAGGGAAGCTGAAGGGACAAGTGTGCAAAGCACGAGGTGATTTGGAGCACTTTGGACCGTCGGGGCTGGCCAAATCAAGGAAACGGGCGGTCGGATTTTGTCGATCTTTCTCGAGATTTGTGCCACGTGTCAAGTTGAGTGTGTACACCTCATTGCGCCTGTTTGATTTTTCTGAAACCTTTTATTTTCTCGTGTATTGCACATGCAACTCTTGGGCTTCCGAAAAATGCAAAAGAAAAATCTGAAAAATTATTATGTCTTATGGGATTCGAATACACAGGCTATATCACAGCAGTGCAGAGGATTTACCAGTGAGCTACAAGTTGTTTCTTGCTTTTATTAAAATAATCTAACTTATAACTCTTACACATTCTGTAATACTCTTTTCTGTACAATAATAAGAATTTTCTGTACAGTGATTTCAGAATCGTTACATTCTACATTCCTTATAAAAATATCGTCCTCGAAATTTACAATTACATAAGAACTAATTTTCAAAAAGATAAGAGTATCGTGCATGCATATCTTCTTCTCTTTTCCAAGTTGATTCTCCTGGCGAATCCTTTCTCCACATCACTCGGACCAAGTTTACCTTCTTGTTCCGTAATGTTTTCACCTTTTGGTCCAGGATCTCAACTGGTTGTTGCTCGCCGGTTAGGTCAGTTTGTACCGTGAGTTCTGAGTGATCAAGTATGTGGCTGAGGTCACTAACATATCTTCGTAGTTGGAATATGTAGAATACATTGTGCACTTCTTTCAATGAGGGTGGTAGTGCCAAACGATAAGCCACTTCTCCAACTCGTTCGAGTATGTCGAACGGTCCTATATATTTTGGACTTAGCTTACCCCTCTTGCCAAAACAGATCACTCCTCTATTTTGAGAGATCTTCATGAATACATGGTCTCTAGGTTGGAACTCCAGATGTCGACGCTTTGTATTTGCCCAATACTTCTGTCGGTCTTGGGCTATGCGCATCTTTTCCTTGATCGTGCGAACCAAATCTACAGTTGCCACGATCATCTCTGGTCCAAGGAGTTCACGATCTCCAACGTCGTCCCAACTCAACGGGGAATGACACTTCCGCCCGTAGAGTGCTGCAAAAGGTGCCATCCCAATACTTTCCTGATAGCTGTTGTTGTATGAAAACTCCACAAGGTGTAGGTGATCTTCCCACGAACCTCCAAAGTCTAACATACAGGCTCTTAGCATGTCTTATAAGATCTGAATCGTTCGCTCGGACTGTCCATTTGTTTGTAGATGATACACCGTGCTGAAATTCAGACTCGTCCCCAGGCTAGCTTGCAGACTCTACCAAAACTGTAATCAGAATCTTGTATCACGATCGAAAACGATGTAAACATGTACTCCATGTAGTCTCACAATCTCCTGCATGAGTTTATAGGTATCAAGTATAGTACATCTTGAAGGTTTTATGTCTTACTTTAGATTTTTACTCACCTCCATATACTTCCTTGCCAATGTCTTGTTGACTGGCCAACTCTGAATGGAATAAACTGAGTCTACTTGGTGAGTCGATCCACAAAAACCCAAATTGTGTCGTTACCCTTTATGCTGCGAGGGAGAGCAGTCACGAAGTTCATGGTAATGTGTTGCCATTCCATTATGGGATTGGTAACGGCTGAATTAGACCAGCAGTTCTGTGATGTTTATCCTTCACTTGCTGACACACCAAACACTTGGCTACGCCCCTTGCTACTTCACGCTTCATTCTATGCCACTAGTAGTGTTGCCATAGATTCTTATACATTTTCGTGCCACCGGAGTGTACAGAATAAGAAGAGCTGTAAGCTTCATTCATCAACTCTTCTCGAACAGGTCCGATTGGCAAGCATAAACGACTTCCATATTGCAAAGATCCATCTTCGTAGATGATGAAGTCAGTTCGAAGTCCACTTTCTACTTGTTCTCGGATCTTTTGTAGCTTGACATCATTTGCTTGAGTTGCCTTGATCTGATTTACAAGAATGGACTGGACTTGTAAGTTCATCAAATATAAAGCTTTACCTGGCACAACTATTTCAATCTCTAATCCATGCAATTCTTGTTGTAGCTTCCATTGAGCGGTAAGGTTCATTGCTAATGGCTGGCGACTAAGTGCATCAGGAACTACTTCACCTTCCCAGGATGATACTGTAGGTTGATGTCGAAGTCCACCATGAGTTCTAGCCATCTTTTCTGCTGCATATTGAGTTATTTTTGAGTAAATATATACTTATGACTTTTATGGTCAATGTATATATCTACTCGTTCTTCCAGAAGATAGTGGCGCCAAATCTTGAGTGCGAAGACCACTGCTACCAGTTCCGGATTATGTGTTGGATAGTTGCGTTCATGAACTTTTAATTGCCTTGATGCAAAAGCCACAACTTTTCAATGCTGGTGTAGAACACATCCTAATTCTTTACCAGACGCATCACAATGTATAACGAATCCGCCAGATTGATCCGGTATTATAAGAATAGGTGCAGAGGTTAATCTCGACTTGAGTTCTACAAAAACCTTCTCACATGCTTCTGACCACACGAATACTCCGTCTTTACGTGTGAGCTTGGTCAGGGGTGCAACGATCTTTGAGAAGCCTTCAATGAATCGTTAGTAGTATCCTGCTAATCCCAAGAAACTTCTTATATCTTTCACCGTCTTTGGTGTCGGCCACTCGTTAACAAATCTATAGAGATTCCCTCGCCTAAAACAATATGTCTAAGAAATCCGACCCGATCTAGCTAAAATTCATACTTGCTGTACTTGGCGTAGAGC
Organism: Agapanthus africanus; assembly: GCA_030015575.1. Lineage (NCBI taxonomy): Eukaryota > Viridiplantae > Streptophyta > Magnoliopsida > Asparagales > Amaryllidaceae > Agapanthus > Agapanthus africanus. Next base: position 104,135,200 of record CM057338.1, on the reverse strand, counting down.
TGATGTTCTCGCAATGTCTCCAGGACAATCTGTAAGTGATTGGTGTGCTTTTTCCGATTCTTTGAATACACCAGGATGTCGTCTATGAATATAACAACAAACATGTCTAAGTACTCTCGGAAAACTTGGTTCATCAGGTTCATAAAGATGGCAGGTGCATTGGTCACTCCAAATGGCATTACGAGATATTTATAATGACCATAACGAGTACTAAATGCCGTCTTCGGAATGTTGGACTTTTTGACCTTCACCTGATGATATATTGAACGAAGATCTAGCTTTAAAAAGACACAAGATCCACTTAACTGATCAAAAAGGTCATCTATGCATGGTAGTGAATATTTATTCTTAATTATCACTTCGTTCAGAGCTCGATAATCCACACACATCCTGTAAGAACCTTCCTTCTTCTTCACCAGTAGCATTGGAGATCCCTAGCTCGAAGTACTGGGACGAATCCAGCCTTTCATCAGTAGTTCGTCCAACTGAATGCAGATCTCCTTCAATCCCTCTGGACTTAATCGGTACAGAGCTTTTATTACTGGTTGTGCGCCGGGTTGTAAATCGATGCTGAATTCAAGAGCTCGATTGGGAGGCAAACCTGATATATCTTCCGGAAATACATTCTCGAACTCTCGAACTATCTCTGGCTTCGATTCTTTCGCTTGCAACGCTGCAATCTCTGCTTTCTTTGGTTTTGCTTGGTAGATGCTAGGCTCCAAGCTTCGGTCTCCACTCTTGAAATAGAACACTGGATGATCTGGTATTTCGAACACTACTCTCCTTTGGCAACAGTCGATGGTAGTGAAGAAAGTTCCCAGCCAGTCCATTCCCAAGACTATGTCGAAGTTCGGTATGTCCAGCACCTTAAAGTTCGCATGAGTTCGGACGAACCGTTGTGACATAAAGCAATGTGATGCCCCAGTGTCGAAGAGCGTGAGTGCAGGTAGGGAGGCTATTAAGATAATACCTAAGTCGCGTGTGATAGGTTTATGTATAATAAATATAAGATTACTATGTCTTGAAAGAGAATAGGGAAGGGATTTACCAGTGATGAACTCACAAGTCCAGTCCACTCTTGTCAATCAGATCAAAACAGCTCAAGCAAATGATACTAAGCTACTAAAGATTCGAGAACAAGTAGAAAGTGGACTTTGAACTGACTTCATTATCCATGAAGATGAATCCCTGAGATATGGAAGTTGATTGATCTGTTTTAAAGAAGTGTTTGTAGTAACCGCAATAAATAACAGTGTCGCGTGTAGCTAGACCGAGATGAGTACGAGTCGTCCTCAGGGAAACGTGGAATCTTTCAATCTTAGTTTAGATGTGTTGAAAAAGAGGACGAATAGAAGATAATAATGAATAATAGTTATAGATTCTAGATCTACGTTAAACACGGATTTAGAATATAGATCTAGTTTAAAGACAGATGTAGATTTTATATCAGAAAAGGGCTTGTAGGGTTCGTTAGGATTTAGTAGTCCTGGATGACTAATAAAGATGACTCCTTTTATCTTTTGATAGATTTAAAACTAGATTAATAGTGATGAATGAGAATTAGGATTCTTGGAAGAAACTACGATTTCCCTACTATTGACCCTTGTCCTTTCATTGATCTCTATTCATGTCTAGCCCTTAACAAAACAATTTTTAATCTGATCTCAAATCGCGGTCGAGACTAGCAATAAATTGGCAGCGTGCCCGATAAGGATGTTAACATTTATTTTGGTAAAGTTTATAAACTTCATAAGACTTAAAAGAAGTTAAAACATTTTTTCATCCATTGATCTACCCTAATCTTACGAACCCTATGAAGCGAAGAATTACTCGCGCATGATGGAGATAGAAGAAGACCTGATAGAGAAAGAATTCATAATGTAAATGCAGAAAATAAATGCTAAATAATGATCTACCTTTATTAATCAACTTCACAATTACAAGCCTTCAAGTTTAGATTACAAGAGGAGGAAGAAGTTGCTCTCGATCTCTGCCTTGTAGGAAGTAGATGCTCCGTTGAATCTCACATCGTCCTATCACGTCGATTCGTGGACCTGTCGTGGATCTCGTGTTCTTTGACGGTGATTTGCTTCGTGTAAAAGGTGTCGCGTGTAGTAGTAGTAGTAATAACCGCAATCAATAACGGTGTCACGTGTAGCTAGACCGAGATGAGTACGGGTCGTCCTCAGGGAAACGTTGAATCTTTTAATCTTACTTTAGGCGTGTTGATTAGGAAAGGATGAAGAATAAAGAATGGTTGTAGGTTCTAGATCTACGTCAAACACGGATGCAGAATATAGATCTAGATTAACTACAGTTGTATGTTTTGGGGCTTGTAGGGTTCATAAATATTTAGTAGTCATGGATGATTAATTAAAGATTACTCCTTTTATCCTTTAATAGATTTAAAACTAGATCGACAGTGATGCATGTAGATTAGGGTTTCTGGAGGGAAAAGGGTTCCCACTCTTAACCCCTATCTTGACATGGATCTCCGTTCATGTCTAGGCTTTACCAAAACATTTGTTAATCTAATCTCTAATCGTGGTCGTGACTATCAATGAATTGATAACGCGCCCGATTAGGATGTTAACTATTCTTTTGATAAAGTTTATAAACTTTATAGGATGTAAAAAGAGTTTAAGGATCTTCATCATCCATTAATTTACCCTAATCCTATGAACCCTAACAAGTGGAGAATTACTCGCGCATGTTGGAAAAAGAAAAGATAGAGAGGGAAATCATATTGAAAACTACAGAAAATAAAATGATATAAGAAAACAACTACCTTAATTAATCAACAAGATCAATTACACTTTGTTCCTTTAGAAAATGATTACAAAACCCTAGTTTGCTTCTCGATCTCTTCTAAGGAGGTAGATGAACTGTTGATAATCAACCAGGATTCTTGAGCCGTCGTGGACTTCGTGATCGCGTCGGTGTGATAAATTTTTCCAATAGGCTCCCGGTCCTTATTTATAGTCACAGAGCCAGAATCTCTAGTTTCCTAATAAGGAAACTAGCTGTTAAGATCCTATCCAAAAAATCCAAAATCCCAACTCCCTCAATGCGGCAGAACCGCGACCATTAGGTAGGTTTGCCCGCGGATCCGCGGTGGAATAGATGGTTCTTTGCTTCCAAATTCTTGTGGCTTCTTCCGGTGACACATGTAGACTATTTTGATATCTGGAATCTGAAAATCTTTTCTACGTCTCTGCCAGAATTGATTTCTTCAATTTACTTTACTATTTCGGCAGATTTGATCTCGCCAACTCGGATTTCCTTGATTCCAGTCCTGATATAATTTCTGCAAAATTATCTCAATAAATAATGTTAGTACAATTTGTTTTTATTGAGATATTATCTTAACCATTTGACATGATATTATAGTTTTAAGAGAATTGGTCAAAGACATTTAATAAGGTAAGCATATTTAAATGGACCAAATAATACATGGATATGATATGCTTACATTTTCCTTTATAATGTTAATTATAATATATAAACACATGAAAATAGTATTTTTTACAGATAAACCCTCATATGTGTTATATTTATAATAAATACCTTTTATTATATAGAAATAGTAGGAAAAATGTCATATTAAAAGTGCAGTTTTATCAACTGAACAGAAGTCGATTATGTATACCACACGGACCAGTTCGAGAAGAGTTGATCAAAGAAGCTCACAGCTCTCCGTACTCAGTACACCTCGGTGGTACAAAGATGTACAAGGATATACGGCAATACTACTGGTGGCTTATAATGAAGTGCGAAGTAGCCAGAAGCGTAGCCAAGTGTTTGGTGTGTCAGCAAGTAAAAGCTGAACATCACAGAACTGCTGGTTTACTTCAGTCATTACCAATACCAGAATGGAAATGGCAGCACATTACCATGGACTTCGTGACTGACCTCCCTCGCAGCACGAAGGGTAATGGCGCAATATGGATAATTGTGGATCGACTCACAAAGTCGGCTCACTTTATTCTATTTCGAGTTGGCCAATCAACTAAGACGGTAGCAAAGAAGTATATGGAGGTGAGCATGAATCTAAAGTAAGATTTAATCTCAAGATGTACTATTTTTGATACCCATGAAACTCATGTAGGAGATTGTGAGATTATATGGAGTATCAGTTTGCATCGTCTCCGATCGTGATACCAGATTCCGATCACAGTTTTGGCAGAGTCTGCAAGGTAGCCTGGGAATGAGTCTGAACTTCATCACGGCTTACCATTCACAAACGGACGGACAGTCCGAGCGAACAATTCAGATTCTGGAGGACATGCTAAGAGCTTGTATGTTAGATTTCGGAGGTTCGTGGGAAGATCACCTACACTTTGTGGAGTTTTCATACAATAACAGCTATCAGACGAGCATTGGAATGAAACCATTTGCAGCACTCTACCGAAGGAAGTGTCGTTCACTACTAAGTTGGGATGACATCGGAGATCGTGAACTCCTTGGACTAGAGATGATCGTGTCAACTGTGGACGTAGTTTGCACGATCAGGGAAAGAATGCGCATAGCTCAAGATCGACAGAAGCATTGGACTGATGCAAAGCGTCGACATCTGGAGTTTCAACCTGGAGACCATGTTTTCTTAAAGATCTCTCAAAATAGAGGAGTGATCCATTTTGGCAAGAGGGGTAAGCTCAGTCCTAGATACATAGGACCGTTCGATATACTCGAACGAGTTGGAGAAGTGGCATACCGTTTAGCACTACCACCCTCATTGGAAGGAGTGCACAACGTGTTCCACATATCTTAGCTAAGAAGATATGTGAGCGACCCCAGTCATATCCTTGATCACTCAGAGCTCACAGTCCAGACTGACCTGACTTGCAAGAAACAACCTATTGAGATCCTGGACCGAAAGATGAAGACACTGCGGAATAAGGAAGTAAACTTGGTCCGAATGATGTGGAGAAAAGATTCGCCGGGAGAATCAACGTGGGAACGAGAAGAAGACATCCATGCAAGATACCCTCACTTATTTATAAATTAGTCCTTATATAAATGTAAATTTCGAGGACGAAATTTTTATAAGGAATGTAGAATGTAACGACTCTGAATATACTGTATGGAATTTTCCTGTTTAATGTACAGAAATGAGTTATAAGATTGAGTTATAAGTTAATTTTGTTAAATAACAGCAAGAAATAACTTATAGCTCACTGGTAAAGCCTTGCACTGCTATGACGTAGCCCCTATGTTTCATCCGCATCAGACACATTAGTTTTTATGATTTTTCTTTTTTAATTTTTTGGAAGCCCAAAAGTTTACATGTACAATACATATAAAAATGAAAATTCAGAAAAATCAAACATGTGGAAAATGGAGTAAACACCGAGTTGTACACGTGGCACGAATCCAGAGGCACGAAGCCTTAGATCGGCCGGCGGAAATCCTATAATGGCCGGTGTCGACGGTTCAACCGTGGCCAATGAGGCCCGGGCTTTGCACACTTGACTCTTGACCTACCCCTAACTCTCCTGCACTGTTTGATTTCCCTGCAATCAAACATAGACTTTTCATTCACCATTAAACTAAATTTTAATGCTTTTTAATCCAAATTTTAATTCCAAAACCCTAGTTCTCCACTATAAATACCACCCTACACTTTGGCTCAACATCATTATGAAATTTCTAGCCAAAACTCTAAAAAACTCTCTAAGTACAAATGAAGTAAAGAGGAGTTAGCAAGCGGTCAATTTCCAATGAAGAATCGAAGCTATTCCAACACTCCCGCGACGCTAAGAAACTCATCTCCCCTTCTTCAACCTTTCTTTAAACCTCCTAACTTGTAAATTCCTTCTAATCTTCATTTCTCTTCTTTAAAAATTTATTTTAAAACGTATATCGGTAAGTGGAGTTAATACCGATATCATTTTTTCCAAATCCTATAATTCCAATTCCTTTCATCTTTGGTCAAATTTTTTTATATAATACTTGTAATCTTAAACCTTAATATTTATAATCAAATTTTCATTAAAATTCTCATGTGAAATAATAATAGTAACACCTTTTCATTTAAATACCATGAACTTTAAATATCTCCTATTTTAGTTTTTGTTAGAAACATACCTTTAGGAAAATTTCAAGAGATAATGACCTACCTCTCACATACACACTTGGTTTCATAGCACGATACTCTTTGAATGTATTTTTTGTTGCGAAGACATTATTACAAGAAAATATTACTTCCTATAAAAACCAGATTTCTTTTAAATGTATTTTAAATTCTTTTGAGATTATGCCTCTACAACCCTTTTTAGGGGACCCGCTAATGGATGGTGCAGATTATCGCACATGTTTGGGCTAGTAGAGCGAGATGCAGACCTCCTCATGGAGCATTCGGTCTCGAAAGGTTTTAAATACGGTTTTTAAGAAAAACGAATTTTTCTAATTAAATAAAATTAATTTTTAATAATTATATAAAATTAAAAAATCCATATATTTTGAAAATATAATAAACTTACATTTTTAAAAAATGAAAGATTTACAAGTTTCACTAAAATACCATCAAGATACCAACAAAAGACAAGATTTACAATAAAATTGAATGAACTTTCCAAGCTAAGCAATTATCACTAAAATACCTCAAATCCTTAAAACTCATATTCATGAAAACCCTAAATAAAATAAATAAATACTCGAGTTTTATTTTGAAATTTTATTAAAAATATTTTTCAGAAAACCCCATCGAGCTATATAAAACAATATTTAAGGACTTTAGTAAATACATGTTTAAGCGGAATCAATTCTCTTGAGCCCTAGGGAGCCGGAGAAAGTGAGTGATTGCCTATTAAGGTGGAAAACTTAATGGAGTTATCAATGATAATTGTCTTGGAAAAAAACACAAATCCCGTCGTCCATGTGCAGCAGTTACCGATGACTCCCGAATCTAATTCAGAATCTAAATCAGTTACAAGTGTCTGACTCAGTCTGAGTCTAACTCAAATCTGAATCCAAACTAAAATTAGAGTCCAATTCAAACATGAATCCAAATTCTAACATGAATACTTGAACAGGAATCTGAATATCTGAATTCAAACATCAATATCAAACCTGAATACTTGACTTGACTTGACCGAACTATGGTTATAACTTGACATGACTACTTGAATACATGATTACATGCTGAACCTGATTACTTGAACAATTTGTATTCATGGTCTTGGTAAGACTTGTAAACATAACTCATACAATACATTACGCGGGAATAACGAGGTAGATTGGTACGAAACGTATAGCGTGGCACGAGATGGTCACTTAAAAGACACCTACATGAACTCTCGTGCCGTTGTCCCATGGGTTATGACGGGGCCTTATACTACATGTTACCATAGTCCACGGCGTAAGATGGAATTCTCTCGTATACACAAATACCTTCTGTACCAAACTACAAACAACTACATTAGAATAAAAATCATATACCTGTACAACTTAAAAGTTTCATTTAACATTACTTGTTCTATTCCATTCTTTCTTTTAGGACTTACCGAGCGCTAGTTCGCTGACCACATTCCTGTCTTTTCTTTTTTTGGAATGTTCGTCAGGAGGACCGGACTCTCAGGAGATCGAGCCTAGCCAGGAGGACTTGGACCGGCTCACTGCCCAGCCGGATTTCTAACTCTCCTTATATTTAATTTCAGTTTGTATGCCACTGTTTATGCACTGTTTATATCATTATATTTTTTCATTTTCAAACAGTTGTATTTAAAGTGAATGTAAATAAAAGTTTTTTATATTTTTATATCACTTGTCATTCTTATGCATTATATATATTGCTTAATTACGCTTAATGTATTTATTTCTTAGTAAATACGTTGCGGCCCGCCACGTCACCGATTCCGTACACTGGGAAGCGGGACATGACATATGTTGTAGTTGTTATGTTGAATATAATATTATGTGTTCGAATTACTATTAATTGTCAAGCAGGGACCGCTAATATAAGTATTTTTTTATATTAAAAAAGCGTATTTTTTGGGAAAACGGTTTAAACCGTTTCTAGAATTTTAAATTTTTATTAAAAAAACCCATTTTTTGGGAGAACGGTTTAGACCGTTCCTCGAAATTAAACCGGTTTATTTTTTATAAAAATATCAAAAGGGGGGAATGGTTAAATCCGTTCTCCCGGTTAACATCTGAGAATGATTGAAACCATTCTCCACATTTTGGAAGAACTGTTTTAACGGTTTTCGATTTTCGGAGAATCGTGATACATAGAACGGTTTTCAAAATTCGGGGAACGGTTGGTTAAAACCGTTCCCTCTGTTGCTCGGGAACGGTTTAAACCATTGGGTTATTCGTAGTTGTGAGAATCACGGGCTAGAGATGGAGAAAACTTTTTTTTCTAAGGAATCGCAAGTTCAAGTGTGTAATTCTTGTGAAGAGGGATTGTTATTCTTCACATCCCTCTGAAGTGGGATTCGTGTACTTCACAAATATAGTGCAGAAATCCTGAGAAGTAGTCTCGGGCGGGGACTGGCCACAGGAGCGTGGTGAACCCTAATCAACAATTCTCTGTGTTTGTATTGCTCTAACTCTTTTTATTTTCAGTTTTTATGATTGATTGCCATTTTAAGTTTTTTTTGTTTAAACTTTTTATAATAATTTCTGCAGAAACTTGGTGATCACTTTAATATAATAGTTAAAATTTTCAAATTTTCCATAGGACGTATAAAAACCTTATTCACCTCCCTTTAAGGCTGTTTTCACTTCCAACCGGTTTGGGCCATTTTAACAAAACTTCCATTATTTTTAAACTATCAAGAAACTACCATGAATTAACGGTTCAAGTTAATGATGTTAAATTTTGCAATAAAAGACCATTTTGCCCTTTTCATAAAATAAATAATAATTATTAAATTTATTAATAATATTATTAATAATTAATAATATTATTAATAATTAATAATTATTAAATAAATAAATTAGTTTTTTCCTTTTTTGTTTGGAGGAACAAGGGAGGTCGGGGGCTGGAAGGAGCGGACAGGGTCGGGGGCTTGGGAGGGGCAATGAGGGGAGGAAAGGGGCCGCAGTAGGGGGAGAGAGAGGGGGCCACAGTGGGGGGAGATGATGGTGGCGGCGATGATGATTGAAGAAGAAAAACTAGATGATGATGGCAGCCAGTGGCGGTGACGGTGGTTGCGGCGGAGGGAGAAGAAGGGTGGCGGAGGTAGGAGGAGGAGGTGGTGTTGATGAATGTATGATGATGATGATGATGATGATGAACGGAGGTGCTGCTGAAGACGATGATGAAGAAGACACTACTACAAATAGGGGTTTCCCCTACGGATAAATCCGTAGGGGCAAACCACTGCCCCTACGGCTAGAGCCTGTTCCCCTCCGAAACACAGAGACGCGACCGCGTAGGTCCGTCTTGCCTGAATTTGGGGGCAGATGCTAATTGGTGCTATCCGTCCACCTCTCCGAAGATGCCAAGTTGATTTATGACACCATGTATCGAAGGTTTAAACGGATGCGGCCGATGTAGCAGACTTCGTCAGATTCTTCCTTATGATAAGGGGTTTTTGATTGTGGGGACGCTCTTCCCTACAGGCGCAAGCCCCTGCAGTTAATTATGCTACCGCATCGCGGTAACCACTTTCTCCTTCTTCAGATGGTCACTTCGTGTCGTGTGTGTTTATTTTTGTTTTTGGTTGCCCGTGGATTGTATACGGAGACTAATTTATGTTGTCGCCCGTAGGGCGTAGATTAGTCCAAATCCGTACTTTCTTAGATTTGGGTTTGGGGTTGGGTTTAAGGATACGTTAGTTTTATTTGAGACTAAGATCAACTTAAACGTTTGTTAAGGATACGTTAGTTTAATTTTAGACTAATATCAACTTAACAGGATCATTTAGATCCAACAAAAGAGCATTCGGGCTCTATTGTTTAGTTTAGGGATATTGCGGTCGATTACCAGTTTAAGGACATGGTGGTCCAATGTTAGTTTAAGGACATCTTGGTCCACAGGCTTAAGGACCCCACAGTCCGAGGTTAAGGACATCATAGTCCATGGGCTTAAGGACCCCACAGTCTGAGGTTAGGGACATCATAGTCCGTGGGTTTAAAGGGACCCCACAGTCCAAGGTTAAGGACATCATAGTCCATGGGCTTAAGGACCCCACAGTCCGTAGTTTAAAGACGTCATGGTCTATAAAGTTTAAGGACATCATAGTCCATGAGTTTAAGGACCCCACAGTCTATGAAATGATTGGTTATCGGGATCCGTCACCTCTTTGAAGACGTTGAAGGATTACAATGACAAATATCAAAGGAGTGAAGAGATGTACCCTTGAACCAAAGTTGATTGGGAAATCTGTAGTCCAATTTGGGACTGAGATCAATTAAATATATTGTGAGCACATTGGCTCAGTTAAATCTGAATTGAGGACTTATGGCTAACTTGGGCTAAGTCCAATTAAGTTTGAAATGTTGGCCCTTTGTTGGACTGTTGAACATTTTCCTGGGTTTAGCTCTCCCATTATTTAGCGATGCTAAACAGGGGTTTGGAGGCTCTGACAAATTTTTGTCTTTGGTTGAGCACTAACCATTCATTATGGCTCTGGATTTTTAAGGTTCATTTGAAGAGGAGATTTGCCTATGGAAAAACTTAGCCAATTTGGGCTAAGATTGGCTTTAAAATAGTATTATACACTAGAGGGTATTTGGCTATTACGTGCCCCTACGTGATGCGCTGAAAATAGTGTTAAACACTAACGACAAAACGCTTAAAGTAATGTTAAACACTAAACTTGAATTGGTCACGTGGGGTCACGTGAGGCATCTGAAGATGGGGCCAGACTTCCTTTATTTTGTTCTCAGAATATTCAGATAAGTGTTAAACACTTTTAGTCTTTGAAATTATCATGTGTGGACACGTGACAATGCCTCTGCGTCGGGCATCAATTTCTCTGTTTCCCCCTATTTTATTCTTTTGAAAGGGGTGCTTATCAGGGGTCATGTGGGGACACATGAGGCGCCCTAGATCAGTACTGCTTTTGGCTTTGTTCTCTTTTATTTTGAGGGTCACGTGGGAGCACGTGAGGTAATGCCTCTGGGCTAATTTCTTCTTATTTTGAGGAGTCCATTAAAGGGTCACGTGGGGGCACGTGAGGATGCCTTATTCATTCCTTTTTGTTCGTTTGGGATGAAGGGTCGCGTGTTACCACGTGATCATGTTGGATACTTGATCTTTACGTGCATGGAGAGCTTCAAGTCTCTTATTTTAAGAATTAAATTCTTTTATAGGGTTAAACCCTAGTTTCATTTAGAGGAATTAAATTCCTATGTATTTGGAAGAATTAAATTCTTATATAGGGTTAAACCCTAATTTCATTTAGAGAAATTAAATTCCTGTGAATTTGGAAGAATTAAATTCTTATGTAGGGTTAAACACTAGTTTCACTGGGAGGAATTAAATTCCTATGAATTTGGGGGGAATTAAATTCCTTAAACTTAAATTCTCCTTCTAAGTTTTGGATCTGCATAGCAGAATCTTCCCGATGAAAATTAAATTCTCAACTTATGGAGAGAACTTCTGCAGATCTTCAACCAAAGGAAGAACTAAGTTCTTATTCAGAAGAGTTAAACTCTTAATTTGAGAATTAAATTCTCTTTTGTTTTATGGAGCTTAGATATCTTTCCCCCTTCTCACCTAGGGTTTCTTCTCTCTTCTGAAGAAATCTTCTTTTCTCTCTTGAGAATTAAATTCTCCTCTCTTTTTTCTCTCTGTTGTTGTATATCTCCAAAAAAAAAGAAAGTCCAAGGATCCTTCTATTCTCTTCTTGGCTCCTATTTATAGGAGAAAGAAAAGAATCAATTTATTTAGTCAATCTTTTATTGAGAGATTTTGGTTGTTTTTGTAACCAACATGATCTTTTAGATCATTTAGTGCATTTTATTCACCATTGGATTTTTTAATCCGAAAGACATTCTATCTGTTATTCTTGGCAAATTTCAGGGAAATCTTTCCTTGTATAAAATCTTTCCATAAATTGGTGATTTTTAATCACCATTGGATTTTTAATCCAACGGTGCTCCATTTTACGGAGCACCATCTTTTTTGTTTGGAAAGATTTAAAGAAATATTTTTCCAGTTAGGGTTCTCGATTCCCACTTAATTAGAATTTAATTCTATTAGTTCAGAAGGCTTAAGAGCCTGTTACGTGTTGACATGTGACCTTCTGTTTGACCATTTAATTAGAATTTAATTCTATTATTTCAGAGATCTTAGGATCCCATCACGTGTTGACACGTGACCCCCCAGGATTAAGCATTTAGCCAGAATTTAATTCTGTTTTTAAAGAACTCAGGAATTATCACGTGTCAGCACGTGACCCTTGGTCACGTGTAGACACGTGATGCCCCATCGGGATCTTTTCTTGCAGTTTTATTATGCCTTTTAATTTTTTCAGTGGGTTCTTTAAAGGCCCATCACATGTGGGCACATGACTCCAGTAATTGCTTGCTTGATTAGAATTTAATTCTATTATAACAGAGTCCTAGGAAACCATCACGTGTCAGCACGTGACCCTTGGTCATGTGTGAGCACGTGATGTCCCATTGGGGTTTTTCCTGATATTTTATGAGGGAACAAATGCCCCCACAACGTTGTTCTCACGTGTTTGCACGTGAGTACAACGCTGTCATCTTTTGTGGCCGTTGGATCTGCCTGGGGAAAGGGGTAGATGAACCGTTTCCCATCACATCCTATAAATGCAGGGGTCTCTTCAGAAGCGCCTCCACTCTTTCATCTTCTTCCTTGTTTGTTCTTGCCTTGAGAATTTGATTCTCTCTCTCAGAGCTTAGTTTTCTGTCCCAAATTTTTTTCAGAGTTTAACTCTGTCCACGAAAGAATCCTTTCTTCAGGTAATGGTTTTGGGCATCCGAAGAACTTTTATACATAAAAGAACTCTTTTTGGATTTTAAATCCACACTAAGGGTTTTTCCCTTCAAAGAACCCATTTTTCTAATCTTTAGGAGTGCACAATCTCTGGGTAGCAAACCCCATTGTTAGGCATTTTTCTGATCTTAGGGGTTTGATGACGGCCTTTGTCTCTCTCTGGAATTTAATTCCATTTCCAAGAGCTTAGCTCTACCAATTTTCTGGGAATTTAATTCCTTTATTCAAAAGGAATTTAATTCCTCTAAAGAACTCAGTTCTTCACAGAGAACTTCTTGGGATTTTCTTGCCCTGAGTTGTTCTTTGTAAAAATGCTTCCAGAGAGACCCTTCATGATTTGCATAGAGTTCTTGCAGTGGGTTTCCTCCTTGGGGAATGCGTAGAGTTTTTTGCAATCCACTGTTCATTTATTGAGAATCTTCCTTTTATTCCCATAATGATTACCTTGCCTCATCATTAGTGAGCCGCCATTTTGATTTTGTGGGGCCCTGTTCAGTTGATAAAACTGCACATTTAATATGACATTTTTCCTACCATTTTCATATTAAAAAGAACTTTATTATAATATATCATACATATGATGGTTTATGTGTAAAAATACTATTTTTCATGTGTTGATATATTATAATTAGCATTTGGTAGGAAAATGTATGCAAATAATATCATCGACCTAATTCTAGTAGAACTAAGTCTACTAAATATTATTTAAGTTGTTGTGCAGAATTTTCAGGGCTGAAATCAAGGAAATCAAAGTTGGCAAATCAAATCTACCAAAGATATTCAAGAAACTAATTCTGGTAAAAATATAGAAAAGATTTTCAAAATCTAGATACTCAAAAGATTACCAAGTGTTACAGATATGAAGCTACAAAAATTAGAGGCCATGATCTCACCAAAAGGGGGCGGATCCGCGGCCAAACCTATCCAATGGCCGCGGTTCCGCCGCGGATTTGAAGAGTTAAGATATGGGATTGTGGTGGTTAGGATCCTAACAACTAGTTTCCATATTAGGAAACTAGGGTTCTGGCTCTGTGACTATAAATAGGGACCGAGAGCCTCTTGGAAAAATTATCAAGCCGAAAAGATCACGAAGTCCAAGACGGCTCACGCATCCAGGCTGATCATCAACTGTTCATCTACCTCCTTCGGAAGAGTTCGAGAAGCAAACCAAGTTTTTGTAATCATTTTCTAAGGAATAAAGTGTAGATTGTTCAAGTTGATTAATAAAGGTAGTTGTTTTATTTAATTCTTTTGCATTTTACATTATGTTTTCCCTCTCTGTCTTTTCATCTTCTTCTCCCAACATGCGTGAGTAATTCTCCGCTTGTTAGGGTTCGTAGGATTAGGGTAGGCTAATGGACGATGAAAATAATTAAACCCTTTTTAAGTCCTATAAAGTTTAGGAACTTTATCAAAAGAATTATTAACATCCTAATCGGGCGCGCTAGCAATTCTTTGCTAGTTCCGACCGCGATTAGAGATTAGATTAATGATTGTTTTGGTAAAGGCTAGATATGAACGGAGTTCCGTGTCGAGATAAGGGTTAAGAGTGGGATTCCTTTTCCCTCCAGAAACCCTAATCTACACGCATCACCGTCGTTCTAGTTCTAAATCTATTAATGGATAAAAAGGGTAACTTTTAATTAATCGTCCATAACTACTAAATCCTAACGAACCCTACAAGCCTTCTTATTATATTTACTACATCTTTAAAATAATCTAGATAATCTAGATCTATATTTTACATTCTTGTTTAACGTAGATCTAGAAACCATTCTATAAAATTCTTTATCCCTCCTCTCTTTCTCAACACATCTAAAGTAAAAGTAAAAGGTTCCACGTTTCCCAGAGGACGACCCGTACTCATCTCGGTCTAGCAACACGCGACACCGTTCTGATTGCGGTTACACTACAAACAAACACTTTTTCGAATCAATCAGGCCCCTGTGTTTTGTAACCAATGGTCCCATAAAATAAGTTTTTTGTCGCTTTCTTCCACTGTCTTTTTATATGTACATTTATAAACATACATATATACACGTGTTTGCTTCACTAACAGTTTCTCCTTCCTTCATTTCAGGAACAATGACTTCTCTTCCATACTTCCCTTTCACCCGCTCGGAGGCTGCCTTTCCTCAGTCACTGTCTGATGAAGAGGTAATAGAGATGATTAGAGCTCATGATCCTAATTGCACCCACTTGTTTTTATGGGTGACCTGGTACGGGCATATCATTCGCGGTCGCCGCAGCATTCTTTGTGAGATACCAACGGAGCCCACCCACCCATTTTTGCCGATGGAGCATCCACAGACTGCCTTTGCTGTGGAGATGTTGAATTGGACCCCTACGGGACAGCTTGAGCCGTCGACATCTGGGATTCCAAATTACCCCGTGCCGGCTATAGATATCTTAGGACGTCGAATCTGCCAAGGTGAAGCCCAGCCCTGAGGACGGGTTTATAAAAAAGGGCTTACTCCTCGACAACCCACGGGTTACTTTCTCTAGGCTCGTTATATCCTGTCCGCCCATCGTGCGCGACTGCAGAGTTTCGGGCTCTATTAGGCGGTGTACACGTCTCTCTTCCACTATCAGTTCCCCCATGTCTGGTGGGTTAAGGCTTTCTTAAATCAATGGAATCTTTCCACCAACACCTTCTTGCTAGGGGACCGCAAAGTTTCAATTTCTCTTGAAGAGTTTCGTGAGATCTCGGGGTTGCCGATCAAGGGGATGCTCTATGAAGAAATGCTGCCTCCTGATGAGTATGTTTTCGAAACTGAGCCTGCTATGTTTGACGGCCCGTCTACTGAAAATGCCGTCTGCCACAAGTACCCAAGTTTAATCAAGACTCTGGGTATTTTTGAGAAGCTGTTCACAGATTCGGAGGAACAGGCCGTCACCTTCAAAAGCTTTATCGCCTGCTTCCTTCGCGGAGACGTTCTATCAAAGACGGCTCCAAAGTTCCCGAATATCAACGACCCTTTCGGGTTCAGTCTAAATAAGCTACCGGCTAAAGAAGAGGATTTGCCGCAGTTCTACATTCCAATCCTGTCGGCTGTACCTTTTGAGTCGATCGCAGCCCCTGGTATAGATGAAGAGACTTTCTTCGTGGGTTTTATCAGTGTCTGGCTCAGCTGGTTCGCCGTTCCCACGCACCGTCGTTTCATGAGAGCCTCGGTCATTTACCCTGCCCATCGCATTGCCGAGGGGACGCAACTAGCCGTGGGCATTGCGGGGCTAGCACATCTGTATCATGGGCTAAGCGCCACAGCCAATACTTCAACCCCAGGCGTGAATGTGGTAAATTTCTCCCTCCATTACTTTACGTCATGGATTAAGATGCTTGAGCTAGGGGCATTTGCCGCGCATCAGAGACCTAGCTTTTATGATGCCTACACTTTTCCGCGGCTCATGAGGTTGGTGAATGCTTCTGCTCCTGATCCGACTCAATCCGGCGCTATTCGTGTGCTGCTTAGTCCTTATGCCAATGTGGACGGGATGGTGTTTAACGATCGAGTCCTTCAGGACCGATTCAGCAGCTTTTTGACTAGTCAAAAGAGGGAGCACCCTCCCTGAAGCCTAAAGAAGCCGCGCACTTATATTCAATCAGACCGGGTTATCTGGTGTTTCGTCAAAACGGTGCGGCCCTTTTTATGCGGTACAACCCCCACAGCTTTGCTCGGCAATTGGGATATGACCAGGGTGTCCCCTTTGAAGCGTTTACAGTGGAGCCTAGCCCGTCGTCGGAAGTTGTTCGTGACGCCACTCATCACTTCATGCGGCTGAACACCGGCTCTCGCTTCGTGATTCCTGAAGCTGACTATATTCCTCGATGCGTGGGGGATTTCACGGGCTGGTATCTCCACCGAGTCAGTCTCATTATTGCTGAGGAGAGAAGGATGCTCCTCGGATATAGGGCTCTCACTCCGATTCAGGCTACGGGAGTCCCGCCGCGACCGCGGGAAGTGGTTCGCCATCCCTTGAGAGATGCCGGTGTTGTGATTATTCCTGAGGCGGCGGAAGTGGATCTAACTCCCCCAGCTGGTATGCCGCTGTGCACCAGAGCTCAATCAAGGGCCAATAAGGCGCCAGTAACAGTATCATCGGCTGCGGCGTCAGCAATGGCAGTGTCGTCATCGGTGGCACCGCCGAGTGAGGATATTGAAGGCGAAGTGGGTCAACGTCGCAGCAAAGCACCGAGGTGAAAGAAGCGATCGTCTTCTGGTGTTAGTTCTGGGTCAAAGAGGCGAAGGAAGACGGTCACCAATTTGCTCGACCTTTTAGTGGAATCCGAACCCATTCTTCAAGACGAGCCAATAGCCATGCAAGAGCCGGATGGTGGTCTTCTTTTTCCTGGTTCATCTGCTGAGGAAGCCGCGCAATTGGCTGAGGGTATAAGATGCTCCCAGGATGAAGCTGAGAATGTAAGGATCCCGAAGAGGCCTTATTCTGCCGTCATCTTTTACGAAGACCCTCCATCGATAAGGCGGATATTTATAGGTCCTTTGGAAGTGGGATGCGAGATAGCTCTTAAACAGCCTATCTCGGCCAATGCCGAAGACGCGCTTTCATTGTGGACCGGTGGACACAAGTCTACCCTCGAACCTCGGCGAGCATGCCTCCTCAGGAAGGAACGCCGGCTTGAATAAGCCATACTAGAAACTCCTTTGCACATTGGTATACTTATATATCCTTTTGTAGTATTTTGCACTACTTATATATATATATATATATCCTACTTATCCTCGTGAAAACTTTGAATGGACTTCGGCAATGGCGGAGCATCTGAGTTCGAGTCGCGCCTCGCTTATGGACTCCGCAAATATCCCCGATGAGACACTAGTAAGTATGGAGGGGGTTGATACGACTGTTGTTCCTGCCACGGAGCTCCCCTCGGTGACTCCCGTTCCCCCGGTGCTTGCTCCCCCGGCAGAGGCATCTTCATTGGCCGTGGATTCAATGGATCTTTCTGGGGACGGCTCGGAGACTAGGGGACAGGTAGTCGCGGCTATCGTCATTTCATTGGAGCCTGCAGTGGTGGCCGCCACTCCTCAGTTGGAAGTTGTTATACCGGCTCACGTCCCCGATGATGTGCCTGGGGGCATGGAGGAGGCCGCCGAAGCTGCTATCCCTCCAGTCCAGAGTGGGAGGACTATCGAAGGTAGTCTTCTATGTTTTATATTAATAATCTCTCCATTATCTGAACCTTTCTGTCTTTTCAGAATTGCGCGGATTGGCGGCGTCCATCGCGGACTTGTCCCCCAGGAAGTCTTTTCAGCGTCTGTTAGAGATGGCTGCTCCGCAGGCGATATCCCCTCAACGCGTTGTCCTTTCTTCCGGGCAGGGTTAGTGTTATTTGCCTACTCCTCACGGCACTATTATTATTTTGTATAACGATATTGATGCCTTATGCAGTTCTGGAGGCCGATGACGAAGTTGAGGTTCTTAACGGGCATGGGGATCCTTCAGACTCTTCTTGTATGACCGTGGGTAAGTAAAGTTTCAATGTTGTTCTACTCGCTCTTTACTTGTGAGTCTCGCTGATTGTTTTCTGTGAATCTTAACAGCTTTGCCAGTTCTTACCACGCTGGAATCTCGCATCGTCATGCCACCCGGCCCTATGCTCTACGTGCCTCGGAACGAATGGCAAAGCGAAGCCTTCATTCTTTGTCGGCTTTAATTGAAGACCTTCGTGCTGGCAGTCTGATCACGGTCGAAGCATTTGCCGCTGAAGCCAACGGTTCTCTTTCCTTTCTTGCTACTTACCATAGTGAAACATTGGTGCAAGTCTGGGTTGAGTTCTGTCGTCAGGTGGAGGCTTCCTTGCAGTCTTGAATGTACATGCCTCCCTTCAGAGGTTGTGGCTGCAAAGGCGAGCTTACGGGGGCTGATTGAGCGGTGCACCTCAAATATGCTGTCATGTGAGAAGAGGCTCAGCCGAAAATTCTCAGAGAGGAAGCTGGCTTCAATTGCGCTAGGGGAACTTCAAGCTAATCTTACGGCCAAGACCACTCGTGCGTATGATCTTTGGCGGAGGCTTCAGGAGGCTATCAAGGAGGTGGTAGCCATTGATAAAGCCGTCATTTTCACTCGTGAAATGGTCGAAGCTCATAAAGTTACCGAAAAGAGCTTGAAATTCATCTTGCCTCATACCAGGCTCAGTAATCTCAAGTGGAGGCCCGTCTCTTAGCGATAAGGAATCATGAGGCTGAGGCCCAGCAGAAAAAGGATGAACTGGCAAACCTATTAAATCGTCCGCCGGCTTGAAGAATTGTATATTTTTTTAATTATTCTTTTGTACATACTCCTGAATGAGAGTATTTTTTTTTCTTTCATAAATTGTACTTTGTATTCATTTTGATTCATGAATAAAAGACATATTTTTCTTCATGATGGTGTGTCCTTTCTAGTAAATGCATTTTGTGGATAATCTATTTTGATCTCCTTGTAGGACAACAATGGCTTAGGAGTCAGGTTCAGATCTGCCTCCTAAGGATTTCCAACTTTATGAGCCGTGAAGGTCTCATAAAGGTATTTCTCCTTACGAGTCGTGAGGATCTCGTAAGTGTAATTTCTCCTTAAGAATCGTGAGGATTCCTAAGTGCGTTTTCTCTTGAGAGTCGTAAGGATCTCACAAAAGAGTTTTCTCCCTTACGAGTCGAGAGGAACTGTAAGTGATGGATGAAGTTGACATTATCTGCATTTCACGGGGTCAGGGGTTGCTCTGGCCATTTCCCACGGGACCAAGATTGACTTTAGCCGTGTTCTATGGGACCAGAATTTGTTCTGGATACTTCCCACGGGGTCAGGATTGACATAGGCCGTGTTCCACGTGACCAGGATTTGCTCTGGATGCTTCCCATGGGGTCAGGATTGACATAGCCGTGTTCCGCAAGGACCAGGATCCGCTCTGGACGTTTCCCACGGGGTCAGGATTGACATAAGTCATGTTCCACGTGACTAGGATTTGCTCTGGATGCTTCTCACGGGGCCAGGATTGACATAAGCCGTGTTCCGCAAGGACCAGGATCCGCTTTAGATGCTTCCCACGGGGTCAGGATTGACATAAGCCGTGTTCCATGAAACCAGGATTTGCTCTGGGCGCTTCCCACGGGGTCAGGATTGACATAAGCCGTGTTCCGTAAGGACCAGGATCCGCTCTGGACGCTTCCCACGGGGTCAGGATTGACATAAGCCGTGTTTCGCAAGAACCAGGATCCGCTCTGGACGTTTCCCACGGGGTCAGGATTGACATAGGCCGTGTTCCACGTGACCAGGATTTGCTCTGGATGCTTCCCACGGGGTCAGGATTGATATAGCCGTGTTCTGCAAGGACCAGGTTCCGCTCTGGACGCTTCCCACAGGGTTAGGATTGACATAAGCCGTGTTCCGCAAGGACCAGGATCCGCTCTGGACGTTTCCCACGGGGTCAGGATTGACATGAGCCGTGTTCCATGAAACCATGATTTGCTCTGGGCGCTTCCCACGGGGTCAGGATTGACATAAGCCGTGTTCCGCAAGGACCAGGATCCGCTCTGGACGCTTCCCATGGGGTCAGGATTGACATAAGCCGCGTTCCGCAAGGACCAGGATCCGCTCTGGACGTTTCCCACGGGGTCAGGATTGACATAGGCCGTATTCCACATGACCAGGATTTGCTCTGGATGCTTCCCACGGGTCATGATTGACATAAGCCGTGTTCCGCAAGGACCAGGATCCGCTATGGACGTTTCCCACGGGGTCAGGATTAACATAGGCCGTGTTCCGCAAGGACCAGGTTCCGCTCTGGACGCTTCCTACGGGGTCAGGATTGACATAAGCAGTGTTTCGTAAGGACCAGGATTTGCTCTGGATGCTTCCCACGGGGTCAGGATTGGCATAAGCCGTGTTTCGCAAGGACCAGGATCCACTCTGGACGTTTCCCACGGGGTCAGGATTGACATAGGCCGTGTTCCACGTGATCAGGATTTGCTCTGGGTGCTTCCCACGGGGTCAGGATTGACATAAGCCTGTTCCGCAAGGACCAGGATCCGCTCTGGATGCTTCCCACGAGGTCAGGATTGACATAAACCGTGTTCCGTAAGGAACATGATCCGCTCTGGACGTTTCCCACGGGGTCAGGATTGACATAGGCCGTGTTCCAAGTGACCAGGATTTACTCTGGATGCTTCCCACGGGATCATGATTGACATAGCCGTGTTTCGTAAGGACCAAGTTTCGCTCTGGACCCTTCCCACGGGGTCAGGATTGACATAAGACGTGTTCCACAAGGACCAGGATCCGCTCTGGACGTTTCCCACGGGGTCAGGATTGACATAAGCCGTGTTCCACAAAACCAGGATTTGCTCTGGGCGCTTCCCATAGGGTCAGGATTGACATAAGCCGTGTTCCGCAAGGACCAGGATCCACTCTGGACGCTTCCCACAGGGTCAGGATTGACATAAGCTATGTTCCGCAAGGACCAGGATCCGCTCTGGACGTTTCCCACGGGGTCAGGATTGACATAGGCCATATTCCACGTGACCAGGATTTGCTCTGGATGCTTCTCACAGGGTCAGGATTGACATAACCCGTGTTCCGTAAGGACCAGGATCCGCTCTGGATGTTTCCCATGGGGTCAGGATTGATATAGGCCGTGTTCCACAAGGACCAGGTTCCGCTCTGGACGCTTTCTACGTGGTCAGGATTGACATAAGCCGTGTTCCGCAAGGACCAAGATTTGCTCTGGATGCTTCCCACTGGTCAGGATTGACATAGGCCGTGTTCCACGAAACCAGGATTGGTTGACTCTCGATTGTCTGTGCATCGTCGAGTCATGGAACTGGGTACTTCGCCGTAGCTCCGATTTGTTGATGTTGCATCTGTGGTAGTGAGACGAATGTTGAGATGATCTCCAGGCTGTCTGTGAACCGTCGAGACTTGGCTCTCTTTCAGATGGAGCCTGGTGGGAAGGTATGGTTCCTGCTTTATTTGTGCCCTTGGATTGTATATAGGGATCGATGTGATCTCACCTGTATGGAAAAAAGTTTCATTTTATATATTTTCTTTCCGCGATGCTCTATCATTTCAGCTTTTATATCGCGAAAGTCGCGATTGCCCAATCATTTCGGCTATTTTTCGCAGTGCCCAATCATTTCGGCTATTTGTTTTATTTACTCGCTGATTTTTATTGCGAGTTACCCAACCATTTTGGCTATTTTGTATGCATACATTTTTACTTGCTGATTTGCAAGTTGCCCAATCATTTCGTCTATTTCATATGCATTTGTGGCTCGCTGGCTTTTCACTGCGAGTTTTGGGACTTGACACCAATTTCGGCATCAGCATCGCTACAACTAGGATATTGCCAGGAGCGAATCATCATTTGCCTCTGTCGATGTCGAACAAAGGTGGCTTAGCGAACAGGGTTAGGATCCTGTCGACTAAGGCTTTTAACTTCATGAGTCGTAAGGGTCTCATAAAGGTATTTCTCCCTACGAGTCGTGAGGATCTCGCAGGTGTGTTTTCTCCTTAAGAATCGTGAGGAGTCTTAAGTTTATGGTCTCTTATAAGTCGTAAGGATTTTACAAGAGTGTTTTCTCCCTATAAATCGAGAGGACTTACAGCGGTTGTTCGTCGTGTAAACATATCCCTAGTCGCAGATAGGACTTTGTTAAGGAAATGTTTATTCGCATCCGTGGATTGTATACAAGGGTCAATACCGAACCACTTGTAGGGCTAAATTGGAGGTTGTGATAGCTTAAGAACAGGTTTAGATCCCTGTAGCTTAAGGCTTTTGAATCTTATGAGCCGTGAAGGTCTCATAAGAGGGTTCTCCTTACGAGTCGTGAGGATCTCGCAAGTGTAATTTCTCCTTAGGTATCGTGGGGATCCCTAAGTGTGTTGCTCTCTTATGAGTCATAAGGATCTCACGCAGGTGGTTTCTCCTTACATGGTCGAGAGGACCTTGCAAGTGTCTTTTAACGAGACTGCGCCCTTTCGGGTTTTCACAAAACTCGCCGGTAGCCCTGCTGTTTTTACTCACGGAGCCCTTTCGGGTTTTCATCCGTGCCCATTTTGCTTATGGACATACCGTTTTCTTCTTCTTTATTATTATTATTATTATTATTATTATTATTATTATTATTATTTATTTATATTTTCTTATGTCAGCCTTGGGATGCTGCGGTCCGTAGTAGTTTATCGACGTCTCGGTCAACAACCAGTTTTAGGACATAGTGGTCCATTGTTAGTCTAAGGACGTTTCGGTCCGTTGTTAGTTTCAGGACATTTCGGTCCGTTGTTAGTTTCAGGACGTTTCGGTCCGTTGTTAGTTTAATGACGTTTCGGTCCGTTGTTAGTTTCAGGACATTTCGGTCCGTTGTTAGTTTTAGGACATTTCGGTCCGAAAGCCGGCTACTACTTATAGAGTTTGGGCTTAGGAAGATAGCGAGCGGACATAGGCGTCGTCATCTATCGTTGACCTAGGCCATGACTCGTCAAGCGTAGTATTTTTTTAGGAAGCGACTGTTTATTGGCCTGAAAGGTCTTTCACCATGCATGTCTATGAGTAGGTAGGCTCTACCCTGGTAAAATTTGTCTATGATATACGAGCCTTCATAGTTCGGCTCGAATTTCCCCCGTTTGGCACGATTGGGGATCATAGGTCTTTTGACCACTAGCATGAGTTCGCCTTGGCGGAATGTTCTCGGCCTAGTCAATCTCTCATATGAGCACGTCATCTTTGCTTTGTAAGCCTCCAGATTCTGTTGCGCCATGAGCCGGGTTTCATCAAGGGCGTCGAGCTCCTTAAGCCGAAGGTGGGCATTTTCTTCGTCTGTTAGCTCGTAGTTAACGACTACTCGTAGAGAGGGTAACTCTATCTCGAGGGGGAGTTGTTCATCACATATTTTTGTATATTTGTACCGCCCATTCTTAATCACATTGCATACAGATAGGTGCTTTTGATCCGTATTTGCTGCATGTTACAGATTACAGGTTTCCAGTCCAAAAGAGAGCAAATCCGACAAAATCACCACATTTACGGCAAAATCCAGAACATCTGTCACAAACAGATAAAAGCCGGGTTCCAGCATCCGTCCCGTACCAGTTTAGAAGAGGGGACGAAAAGAGTCGTCATTTGGGACTAAAGGAAAAATTAAAGTCCAAAATGGTGAAAGTCAAAAGTGAAGAAATGAAGACATTTTGGAAAAGAAATCTGGAGATCCTATGGAAATTGATACTGCATTATGAGGATTTCAAACATCAGGAAAAACTAGCACAAAACCAGAGAAAAGAACAGAGTGAGTTTGGCCACCAAACCGCCGCGCATGCGCGGCCAAACCCTTGCTTTGGCCGCGCAAGCGCGGCGGACACGTGTCCCCAGGCTGTAAAACTTTGGGGTGTTTTCTGTAAATGTGTGTAGGTTTGTATCATTTTGCTAAAATCTCAAACTCAGGCCTATAAATAGCCCCGAGCAGAACCATGAGAGGGGACTTAGTTTTGATATGTAATTTTTGTACTAGAATTATTTAGTTTCTAATAAAAGTCCATTTTCCTCCATCTTCCTCCATTAAAGCTTGTGAGAGGTTTTGTTGAGTGTGAAGCATGCAAGAAGTGTTCTTTATCTATTTGTGTAATTTGTAATTCCATTTTTTTATGTTGCTTGTAATTTTAATTGTTAAACGTAGTTGTTGTTATTTCTTAAAATTGTCGTTTTGATATTTCTTCCATTTTCGGTTATCCTTACAACCATGATGCTTAGAGTGATCCTTGCCTAAGTGAGGTCCCGAATAGCTAGTTGTGATTTTCTACCTCAATTCTTATTACCCTCTTTCTTTGTTTTATTTTCATTTAACTTTTCTAATGGGTGAGTAATTTTTCACTTGTTAGGGTAGGAATCGGAAAGTTTGAAAGACGGAAAACTCCCTCACTTTTCTCTTTTACATATATCTTGATTTGAACTCTCGTTAATTGATCCACAATCCGCTCCCTACGGCACCCTATTCTTCATAATAGCGGTGATACCCTAGTGCGACCGGTTGTGGTTGAATCAACCTGAGGTTGTGGCTAAGAGCCAAGAACGGACGGACAAGGACCAAAAAGAGAAAACGAAGTGTTGGAAAGCCTAGCTTATACTCGCAAGTTTTCTCTTAGTCATCCTAATCCCCGTTGTTGCCGATTACCGTAACATCAATATTAAGAAGTGGCAAAAGAATCAAGTGAGCGATCCTCCTAACTTAAACCAACCAAATCCTACCCTTTACAAGTTCTCTTATCATTCATTTTTCGCTTAGCTAAACTCAAACAAACCCCAACATATTTGGACTTAACTCGTCAAGACATTAAGAAAAAGACTCCCATCTCTCTGTGGATCGACCCGTACTCATCCGGCTAGCTGCAAAGCGACACCGTCCTGATTGCGGTAATTAAACTTAAACACGCAGAATCTCTGCCAATCAAATGGCGCCGTTGCCGGGGAGACGGTAGTTTATTTCTTTTTGTAATTTCGGGTTAATTTGCGAATATAAATATAACCAAAAACAAAAACAAAAAAAAAAAAAATATATACTGTACAAAATCATTTTGTTATTCTTTGTGCAAGAGTGCAGGAAAAGGAGAATTTCAAGTTCAGTGCCAAAGTTGTGGGAAGTTAGACCCATATCTCGCGGCTACACCGCGGCGGATCAAGGCGAAAACCAAAAATCCTCTGTGAGTATCCCAACCATCTTCTCAACTCCTCTAAACTCCACTGAACTGTGTTTTCTGCAGCATTCTTTGCGCCGCGCTAAAAATAAAAAAAATTGTTTGCAGTTGATTTGTTACTGCTTTGCATTGATTAATACGGACTTTAAGGGGCTTGAAACCAATTCAG
The DNA here is from genome assembly GCA_030015575.1 of Agapanthus africanus. Classification (NCBI taxonomy): domain Eukaryota; kingdom Viridiplantae; phylum Streptophyta; class Magnoliopsida; order Asparagales; family Amaryllidaceae; genus Agapanthus; species Agapanthus africanus. The sequence continues at coordinate 104,109,431 of CM057338.1, read as the reverse complement.
ATTGGGTGGGGATTTCATCACCCTTCCCAGGACCCCAGAAATCACAAAAGCATATGCATTGACCATTGTTAATAAAAAAATACTAGACTCAGCCCTAAGGACTTCGCGCTCATTAGGAGAAGTTAAACCGTGTTTAGAACCTCGCTTAACGGTATATTGTTTAAGGGGTGCCTAGGAAAGTGTTAACGGCGCAACCGCCAAAAGAGAAAGGGTTACATAATTAAGGAACTTCGCGAAAGCGTTGGAAAACCTCCCCTTATCTCTGCACTTACCTGGCCTCTTGATCAGTGTATCTTGAGCTTGTTTCTCGACACAGTTTTGCTTCGACAATCAAGTCTTGGAGCAGGTCTAGAAGACCTAGGTGACTCTAGATCTAGGTGTGAGTGTGCATATCTTGTTTGTGATTGCTTAAAGCCGTAAATCTATACATATCTCTGTAAACTCTTTCAAAAAAAAAAAAAGAAAAAAGAAAAAAAATCAAAAACTTTTATAAAAACTTGCCCTTTGTCGCCACGTTCCTCATTTTTTCACTCCACCACCCATTACCTTTCTCATTTACGTTTTCTTACCCTCACCTTCTTCGCTTTGACTATACTAAACTCGTTTAGTATATGTCCGCTTGGACTCGGGACACTAGCGCCCGCTTAGTCCGCGTTTCGTTAGTCGCCACCGACTGCGCTATCGACTCAGACGTCGATACACCATCACCAACCTCTTCTTCCGCGATGTCAGGACTTAATCCGAACATCTCTTTGACTACCCCTGGATTGGCTCCACCTCCTACGGAGACCAATCTTCCACCACCTCCGCCTGTTGTAGCGCCGCAGCGAATTGCGCTCCAGGATCGTTTCTACCCTACCCGTTCTACACTTCCAACCTGCCTTTCTCTTCCTCCGGCCAATGGGGACAACTTTGAAATTAAGCCCCACTTCATCAACATGCTTCCACGTTTCCACGGGCTTGAATCTGAAGATGCCTATATCTTCATTAATAAATTTCAGAACGTGTGTGCCATGATGAAAACCACCCAACTGTCGGACGATGCTATACGTCTACGAGTCATTCCATTCACTCTATGCGATCTTGCGGAAAAATGGCTGTATAGCACCGCTTCCCATTCCATAACCAGTTGGGACGAGTTTGTTAAGGCGTTTCTCAAAAAGTTCTATCCAAATCATAAAACCGCAAGGATCCGCAATGAAATCAATCAATTCTCCCAGCTTCCTTCTGAACCCTTCTGGAAGTGCTTTGACCGATACAAAGACCTTCTTGTTCAGTGTCCTCACCACGGTATAGAGAAATGGCAGCTCTGCCAAACCTTATACGAGGGACTGAACCCAGCAACGAAGCAGTTGCTGGAAACCATCTGTCAGGGCCACTTCCTATCGAAATCTGACGAGGAAGCGTGGCAGTTTTTCGACGACCTTGCGGAGCAAACGCTACAGTGGGAGAGCACCAGACCGACTTCTTCATCTTCCTCTACATCCACTTCTACCGGTCAGTCTAGGGTAGGAATCCACCAACTCGATGTCTCTATTGCGATGAAAGCTGAAATGGCTGCAATAACACGAAAGCTTGAAGCGATAGAGAGCAAATTCTCTGCTCCTGCCCCTGTTCTCCCCCTTCGTACCATCTGCGCTTGTTGTTCCGATCCTTCCCACTTGACCGAAGAGTGTCCTTACAATCCACCCCCGCAAGGACAGGATCAGGTTAATGCTGCCTTCCAGCAAAGACCGAGGAATGATCCATACTCTTCCACCTATAATCCCGGTTGGAGGAACCACCCCAATTTCGCCTGGAATCAGAATCAGAATCAATTCCAGGGCAACAATTTCCAAAGGGGCCCTCCACCGCAACAACAAGCGCAGCAACAAACTCAGCATCAGTATCAGCAGCCCTTCCAACCCCAACCTTTCCAAAACCAGACGAACAACTCTTTTCCACCGAACAACTTTGTTCCGTCGAATAACGATAAGGTTTCCTCGCTCGAGCGAAGTCTGGAGGCGTTTGTTAAACAGTCGACTCAATCCACCGCCAACATCCAGTCTTCGATTCAATCTTTAGTGCAACACACAGCCGCACACGGGCAAAGCATCAAGACAATTGAGGCCCAGATTGCACAGCTGAACGCGGCCTTGAGCGAGCGAGAGAAGGGGAAGCTCCCGTCCCAGCCACTTCCAAATCCCGGTCACCCACATAATGCACATGTTGCTCTTGAACAACAAAACCATAATGTGAGTGCCGTGACCACACTGAGATCGGGGAGGATACTGCAAAACAACATTGGCACACGGATCAACGATGACACCCCGGCCGCTTCTTCTTCTTCTCCTTCTTCTTCTTCGTCTTCCGAGCCTATTCTCCGTTCTTCACAAGGCTCTCCTTCTTCTTCTTCTGCTCTGAACGGACCCACTTCTCACTCCACGAAAACACCTGTTCTGGGATCCGTTCCAACTCCACAATCTCCTCCTCCAGCTTTAGACTCAACCAATTTTCAAAACGTCCCATTTCCAAACCGGTTGAGGTCTAATAAACAAAATCCTCAAATGGAGAAGATTCTGGAGTTATTTAAGCAGGTTAACATTAACATTCCTCTTTTAGATGCCGTCCAACAAGTTCCATCCTACGCAAAAATCTTAAAGGACTTGTGCACGAAAAAGAGGAAGTCTCAGGTACCAAAGAAAGTTTTCTTGGCCAGTGCTGTGAGTGATGCCCTTACCCAATCTTTACCACTGAAACGGAAGGACCCTGGCTGTCCTACTATTTCTATTACCATTGGGGATAAGAACATCAACCGCGCACTATTAGATCTTGGTGCCAGTGTTAACCTGCTTCCATATTCAGTATACGAGCAATTAGGCATAGGAGAGCTGAAACCTACGCATTGTACTCTCCAAATGGCCGACCGATCGATCACCCATCCTAGGGGTGAGCTAGAGGATGTGTTAATAAAAGTCGGGGACTTCATCTTCCCTGTTGATTTCATTGTATTAGACACACAGCCTGTAGCTAACCCCCGGAATCAAATTCCGGTGATACTCGGTCGCCCATTTCTCGCAACCTCAAATGCTGTGATCAATTGTCGCAATGGTTCAATGAACCTCTCTTTTGGAAATATGACAATTGAACTCAACATTTTTAGGTTGGGGAATCAGCCCTCTGAACCTAATGCTCATATACTGGACGTCTGCTCGATCCAGGAGATCACCTCAGAAGAGTGTGAATTCGAGGAGTTTCTGTTTGATCACGAAAATCTTGACGCCACTAGTGCGTTTCTCTTCGAACCTGCTGCTGTTTCTGCGCCCGACAACGAATACGAGTGTTTCACGTTCTCGAACGATCTTAGCTGCGCACAACCCGAGTTTGAATCCTTCGACTTTCCGGATGAGTTACCTGAACCATCCGACTCGGTTGCCTACACTCGTTTTGAACCTTTGCTGGAGTCCTTTGAGTTCGAGACCTTTGCACCGGTCTTGCCTTCCATCATTTCACCTCCAACGCTCGAACTCAAGCCGTTGCCATCTCACCTTAAGTATGCTTACTTAGGTGAGAACGAGACCCTCCCTGTCATCATCTCGGCTTCTCTAGCTCCTGAGCAAGAGAAAGCCCTTCTAGCGGTCTTGCACAGCAACAGGCAAGCTTTTGGCTGGTCCATGGCGGACATCAAGGGGATTAGTCCCCTCATCGTTGAGCATCACATTCATCTGATGGATGATGCCAAACCAGCCCGGGATCCACAAAGACGTCTTAATCCAGTCATGAAGGAGGCTGTGAAGAAGGAGATCGTCAAATGTCTAGATAGTGGTATCATTTACCCTATCTCTGATAGCCAGTGGGTTAGCCCCATTCATGTTGTCCCCAAGAAGTCGGGAATCACGGTCATAACCAATGAGGCGAATGAGTTAATCCCTACTCGAACCCAAACTGGGTGGCGAGTTTGCATTGATTACAGAAAACTCAACGCCGCAACACGGAAAGACCACTTTCCGCTACCTTTCATTGACCAGATGCTTGAACGATTGGCTGGACATGAGTACTATTGCTTTCTTGACGGCTACTCTGGCTATAACCAAATTCCCATCGCCGAAAAAGACCAGGACAAGACCACATTCACTTGTCCTTTCGGCACGTTTGCATATCGACGCATGCCCTTTGGGTTATGCAATGCGCCCGCTACCTTCCAGCGGTGTATGATGGGAATTTTCTCAGACATGGTGGAAAAATTTCTGGAGATTTTCATGGATGACTTCTCCATCTTCGGCGACTCCTTTGATGAGTGTTTGCTGCATCTTGACGCTGTCCTTACCCGATGTAAGGACAAGAATCTCACTTTGAACTGGGAGAAATGCCACTTCATGGTGCGCGAAGGTATTGTCTTAGGACATATCATCTCGCAAAATGGCATAGAGGTTGACAAAGCAAAGATTGAGGTCATTTCCAATCTGCCTCCTCCCCGATGCGTCAGAGATATCCGAGCCTTCCTTGGCCATGCCGGTTTTTATAGACGGTTCATCAAAGACTTTAGCAAGATTGCTAGACCTTTGACTCTTTTGCTGGCCAAGGATACACCTTTCGATTTCAACTCGAGCTGTGTGACTGCATTCGAGTCACTGAAACGCTCACTCACTACTGCTCCCGTTCTCTCTTCTCCTGACTGGACGCACCCATTTGAGATTATGTGCGATGCATCTGACTTTGCCATTGGTGCTGTCCTTGGACAACACATCAACAAGATGCCGCATGTAATCTACTACGCCAGCCGAACCCTGAACGACGCCCAACTCAACTATACAACAACTGAGAAGGAATTCTTGGCTGTTGTATTTGCTCTAGAAAAGTTCAGGCCCTACCTCATCGGCTCTCCAGTCATTGTCTACACTGACCATTCAGCTCTGCGCCATCTTTTTGCGAAGAAAGATGCTAAATCTCGGTTAATACGTTGGATCCTCTTGCTTCAAGAGTTTGACCTTGTCATTAAGGACAAACGAGGATGTGAAAACGTCGTTGCCGACCATCTCTCACGACTTCCTTCTTCGCCGTCGCTTCAAATCCCGATCAATGATGATTTCCCGGATGAACAGCTCTTGACGGTATCTTGCGAACCCTGGTTCGCAGATATTGTGAACTATTTAGCCACGGGATTACTACCGACCGAATGGTCGAGTCAGGACAGACTTCGCTTCTTATCCCAAGTAAAACACTTTTACTGGGACGAACCTTATCTGTTCAAATACTGTCCTGACCAGATTATTCGTCGGTGTGTTCCGGACAATGAATTCAAGAGTGTGCTGTCTTTTTGCCACGACCAAGCATGTGGCGGGCATTTTGGGCCCAGGAAGACAGCTGAGAAGATCTTGCAATGTGGTTTCTACTGGCCACAACTCTTCAAAGACGCTTATGATTATTGCAAGACTTGCTCCCGGTGCCAACACGTGGGCCGGATATCCCGGAGGAATGAGATGCCGCTCCAACCGATCTTGGTTGTGGAGATTTTCGATGTTTGGGGGATAGACTTCATGGGGCCGTTTCCCAGCTCTTTTGGGAACTTGTACATTCTTCTAGCTGTTGATTACGTCTCTAAATGGGTCGAGGCTGTGCCCAGCCGGACTAATGACAACAAGGTTGTCATTAGGTTCCTTAAAGAAAACATTTTCTCACGGTTTGGGCACCCCCGAGCGATCATTAGCGACAATGGAAGTCATTTCTGCAATAGGACTTTCGAGGCCTTGATGCGGAAATACTCCATTAATCATAAGCTTTCTACGCCCTACCACCCCCAAACCAGCGGGCAGGCCGAAGTTTCAAATCGGCAGATCAAGCAGATACTGGAGAAGACGGTTTCCAAGAACCGTAAGGATTGGTCTCTGAAACTCACTGATGCCCTTTGGGCATTCAGAACTGCTTATAAGACCGACCTTGGCATGTCTCCCTATCGGCTTGTGTACGGAAAAGCCTGCCACCTTCCTGTCGAAATCGAGCATCGCGCGTTTTGGGCGATTAAGGAGCTGAATTTTTCTCTTGAGGACGCGGGCAGCCATCGGAAGCTGCAGCTGAACGAACTGAACGAGCTTAGGGATGAAGCTTACGATAACGCGGTTGTCGTAAAGAATCGAACGAAGGTGTTTCATGATAAACACCTTGTGCGCAAAACCTTCGTGCCTGGTCAGCAGGTACTTCTCTACGACACCCGGCTACATTTCCATCCAGGAAAGCTCAGATCTCGATGGAACGGGCCGTATTTCGTGCGGAATGTGTATCCGCATGGCGCTGTGGATTTGGAGAATCCAAAGGACGGTTCATTTTTTAAGGTAAACGGACATCGACTCAAACCGTACCTTAGCGCCGATCAAATAGAGGAGCTCCTGTTTTTACAGGAGCCGGTTTACCCTGAATAAACTTTCTCTCCCCCTACACCCAAACTTCGACAATCCAGCCAAAAACAGTGGAAACACTGTTTCAAATAAGTTTGGGGGTATGTAAATACAATTTTGTTTTTTTTGTGTGCCTGGAAAAATTTCAAATAATAAAAATAAAAACAAAAACTAAAAATAAAAATTTTCAGAAAAATTAGTAATAAATATGTAAATATATATTTGTTTTTCTAATTGATCTATTTATAGGGGTTTTAAGTGTAAATAACCAAATAAAAACCCCTATAAATAGATATCTAACCCTTCAGTCAATTCTTCTGCCTCCAACACTTCTCCTTTAAGAAACCCTAGCCGCAACCCACAGCCCGAGCCCTGACCACCTCGATCCGCCGCCCAACCGCCGCCGAACCCCACCTCCCGCCGCGGAAGCGCCGCAGGTTGGAACCTTCACCCTCTGGAAATTTTTCCAGAGGAGGTTTGCACCATTTTAACTCTGATCTGATCTGTAAAAATTGGTAGAATTCTGTAATGGCTTCAAACTTGCAATATGAGCGTAATTTCTCCCAGATTTTTGAACATAATGTGTACGGGAGTTATTTTGGCGACGAGATCCGGAAACGCGGATGGAATTATCTTTTGTACAACCATCCGAACGCATTCGCGATTCCGGATCTAGTCCAACGATTTTATGCGTACATGGAGGAGAGTAGCTATCAAAAATACGGATTTATTAGGTTGTTTTGGGGAGGTCAAGAAATACGAATAGATAGGGACTTCATTCATGAAGTCACATTGATCCCACGAATACCCGCACATGACCAACCCCTACAATTTGAGGATTACACCCCGTTGATGGGAAATGATTGCTATAGGGAACCACGTAAAGGGATTCCGGCGCGTACACTTTACGCGAATGTGCTGACTGTGTGCCGATGGGCACAAAATAACATTTTTGGCAGCTCGCACAACACAACATTTTTTACACCATCGCTACACATCGTGCACACATTAATGAACAAACATCCAAGTTATGACATGTGCACGGTACTACTTCAGTCGATTGATGCTGGCAAGACTTCAGCCAACCTTCCGTGCCCTATGCTGGTGACACAACTGTGTCGCCAGTTCATCCCTTCTGACGAGTTTGCAGTACACATGCAAGCTGACACATGCATTCGACCTGTTCTTGAGGGTGTTTCGACATCCTACACTAGACTTCATGATGTATGGTCACGCACCGAGCCGACCGAGCATGTAGTGGCCAGCTCGAGCTCCACAGCGAGCGATGAAGACCTTACCCCCGCTGAGCAAGCACGCTTACTTAGACGGACACATAGGGGGGTAGAAAGAATGATGGGTATGATGACAGCCCTCGATCAGAGAATGGCAAGCTTAGAACAAGGAATGGCAACACTTTTGGCACGAGAGGAGAGATCGAGGTCGCGATTTAGGGCCCCTAGGGCAGATTCAAGTGAACCAGGGACGAGTGCCGCAGCGTCTAGGAGACGACGCAGGGGGCAGTGAGGACACTGCCATTAACAAGTTTGGGGGAGGGATTAGATTGTAAATAGTTATCCTTGCATTGCATCTGCATATTTTATTTATCTTTTATGTAAATATTTGGTTTTACTTTGCATGTTTAAATTCTGCACTGCATTTTTAAATAAAAATAAAAAAATGAAAATTGAAAAAAAATACAAAAAAAAAAAAAATTGAAAAACTTGAAAATAAAAACAAAAATTTTAAAAGAAAAAAAAAAAAAAAAACAAAAATATTATTGACCGTTTCTGACTCAAGTCTAATATGACAGTTAACTAGCTAGAAGCTACTAGATCTTAAACTTAGTTAATTATGAACCCTAAAAATAACATTCCTTGAAGTTTAACTATAGAAAGTATACGCTCCAGCGGTTTGTTTTGAAATAAGTAAATTTTGAAATTGGTTCTTAGGCGAAGTCAAGATGAGGGAAAATTATTGAAGCTCTATTTGAAGAATAATTCTGAAAAATAATTCGAAATCTTAAGTCCAAATTTTTGAAAGTATATACCCTACAAAATGCACATACACCACCTTGAAACTCGGAATAGTAGAGGATACCTAGAAATACTCTTGCCTGAAAACCTAGTATGAAAGAAAAAACGGTATTTGAAGCTAAACACCAAAAAAGAGAACGCTGAAAAATATATCCGGTCTTGAAAAAAAAAAAGAGGAAAAGAAAAAGAAAGAGAAAAATAGAATAAAGTCAAGACCTGGATACTGCTATTTACGCTTTAAGTTCACACATTCAGTAATCGGCCGTTAGTGCCTCAAGAAGCATTAATAGTCGCATGAAAGATGTATGAACAAAACCGTCCATCATTAATAAAAAGAAGTAGTGCTAGGTATTAAGGCAAGGGTATTATAGCTTGAACTGAATTTCCAAGTGTAGGGGTGACAATTACACACACGTAGGGGTATATAATCAGAGTTTGGAGGAGAGATAAAGAATGAAAAATAGGGTTTATTTCTTCAGTAGAGTGGATAAAAATTCCGGATTTGAGATTCCGCTTAAGAAGGAAAACTCAGGAGATGCTGAAAGCTTTATAAACTGGCTAGGCGTATAGGATCTTAAGTTAAATAAAAAGGAAGCGTGAAGAATAGGGGTTAATGATTTCTAAGTTTATGATAATAGGGTTTTCGGCTAGAAAGCTGAAATAGAGGATTAGAGTAGACGGCCAATTTATCGGATTTTGTGGGTGTAATCCGCTGAAAACCCTCAGGAGACAACACTCCTCCTACTAGGGACACCTAGAGGTTTAATGGCTTGTTGCACGTGCTCAGTGCAATCGCGTTCCCTGCGAAAGTGAGGTTAGGAATTTTATATGAATAAAATGGTTTTGCTCGGGACGAGCAAAAGATAAGTTTGGGGGTATTTGTTCATCACATATTTTTGTATATTTGTACCGCCCATTCTTAATCACATTGCATACAGATAGGTGCTTTTGATCCGTATTTGCTGCATGTTACAGATTACAGGTTTCCAGTCCAAAAGAGAGCAAATCCGACAAAATCACCACATTTACGGCAAAATCCAGAACATCTGTCACAAACAGATAAAAGCCGGGTTCCAGCATCCGTCCCGTACCAGTTTAGAAGAGGGGACGAAAAGAGTCGTCATTTGGGACTAAAGGAAAAATTAAAGTCAAAAATGGTGAAAGTCAAAAGTGAAGAAATGAAGACATTTTGGAAAAGAAATCTGGAGATCCTATGGAAATTGATACTGCATTATGAGGATTTCAAACATCAGGAAAAACTAGCACAAAACCAGAGAAAAGAACAGAGTGAGTTTGGCCACCAAACCGCCGCGCATGCGCGGCCAAACCCTTGCTTTGGCCGCGCAAGCGCGGCGGACACGTGTCCCCAGGCTATAAAACTTTGGGGTGTTTTCTGTAAATGTGTGTAGGTTTGTATCATTTTGCTAAAATCTCAAACTCAGGCCTATAAATAGCCCCGAGCAGAACCATGAGAGGGGACTTAGTTTTGATATGTAATTTTTGTACTAGAATTATTTAGTTTCTAATAAAAGTCCATTTTCCTCCATCTTCCTCCATTAAAGCTTGTGAGAGGTTTTGTTGAGTGTGAAGCATGCAAGAAGTGTTCTTTATCTATTTGTGTAATTTGTAATTCCATTTTTTTATGTTGCTTGTAATTTTAATTGTTAAACGTAGTTGTTGTTATTTCTTAAAATTGTCGTTTTGATATTTCTTCCATTTTCGGTTATCCTTACAACCATGATGCTTAGAGTGATCCTTGCCTAAGTGAGGTCCCGAATAGCTAGTTGTGATTTTCTACCTCAATTCTTATTACCCTCTTTCTTTGTTTTATTTTCATTTAACTTTTCTAATGGGTGAGTAATTTTTCACTTGTTAGGGTAGGAATCGGAAAGTTTGAAAGACGGAAAACTCCCTCACTTTTCTCTTTTACATATATCTTGATTTGAACTCTCGTTAATTGATCCACAATCCGCTCCCTACGGCACCCTATTCTTCATAATAGCGGTGATACCCTAGTGCGACCGGTTGTGGTTGAATCAACCTGAGGTTGTGGCTAAGAGCCAAGAACGGACGGACAAGGACCAAAAAGAGAAAACGAAGTGTTGGAAAGCCTAGCTTATATTCGCAAGTTTTCTCTTAGTCATCCTAATCCCCGTTGTTGCCGATTACCGTAACATCAATATTAAGAAGTGGCAAAAGAATCAAGTGAGCGATCCTCCTAACTTAAACCAACCAAATCCTACCCTTTACAAGTTCTCTTATCATTCATTTTTCGCTTAGCTAAACTCAAACAAACCCCAACATATTTGGACTTAACTCGTCAAGACATTAAGAAAAAGACTCCCATCTCTCTGTGGATCGACCCGTACTCATCCGGCTAGCTGCAAAGCGACACCGTCCTGATTGCGGTAATTAAACTTAAACACGCAGAATCTCTGCCAATCAGGAGTACCGCTTCTGTACTGAATACCAACGCATAGGGCGTTGTGTTCGTGGCTGTTTTGAACGTAGTTCGATATGCCCAGAGAGCTTCATGCAGTTTCTCATGCCATTTCCTATTGTTTCGAGACACCGTCTTTTTCACGATCTTCGTCAAGATCTTGTTGAAAGCTTCAGCTAGACCGTTAGATCGGAGATTGTAGACCGAAGAGTATCTCCAGTCTATGTATGCTGTTGTGCGAAGCAGCTGATCTTGTGGCTTCTATAGGCTGACCCGTTATCGGAGATAATCCGTCGCGGAGTGCCGAACCGATAAATGACGTGTGTTTTAAAGAAATGGAGGATATTCTCCGTCTTTACTTCTCTTAGCGGTATGGCTTCTGCCCACTTAGAAAAGTAATCGGTCATCGCCAATATGAACCGGTGTCCTCTACACGATTGTTCCCCTTCGAATGGCGGCGCGACGACAGAGAGACGTCTTGCCTGAGATTCGGGGCAGATGCTTTTTGGTTTTATCCGCCCACCTCTCTGAAGATGCCAAGTTGATTTATGGCACCATGTATCGGAGGTTTAGACGGATGCGGCCGATGTAGCAGACTACGTCAGATTCCCCCTCGCTTGAGGGGTTTTTGATTGTGGGGATGCTCTTCCCTGCAGGCGCAAGCCCCTGCAGTTAATTACGCTACCGCATCGCGGTAACAACTTTCTCCTTCTCTAGAATTTCACTTGGGTCGTGGGTGTTTGTTTTGTTTGTGGTTGCCCGTGGATTGTATACGGAGACTAATTTATGTCGTCGCCCGTAGGACGTGGATTAGTCCAAATCCGTATTTTCTTAGATTTGGTTTTGGGGTTTTGGTTTAAGGATACGTTAGCCATATTTGAGGCTAAGATCAACTTAAACGTTTGTTAAGGATACGTTAGCCCAATTTGAGACTAAGATCAACTTAACGGGATCATTTAGATCTAACAAAAGAGCGTTTGGAGGCTCTATTGTTCCAGTTTAGGGACATAGTGGTCCATTTAATGTATGGCCGTCGGGACCCGTCACCTCTCTGACGACGTTGAAGGATTACAACGACAAATATCAGAGGAGTTCAGAGATGTACCCTTGAACCGGGTGTAAATTGATTTGAGAGAGCAGTTGTGCTCAGTTCAATTTAATTTGAGGACTTACGGCCGGAATTGGGTTAAGTCCAGTTAGAAAAATGTCTAACATATTTGTTTATCTTTGGCCTATTAGGCCTCTGCTTGGGCTCTGCCCTTTTATTAATGCATAGCATTTTTGTCTGGTCTATTAGACCTTAATTGGGCTCTGTCCCTTTTTGAATAATGCACTGCATTTATTTTGGCCTGTTAGGCCTTTTTAATTGGGCTCTGTCCCTTTTTGAATAATGAACTGCGTTTATTGTTCTGACAGTGCGCCATGTGGCTTGTCAGGCGCTTTGCGCCAATTGAGGAGCGCAAGGCGCAAACTCATGTGGGGGTGACACGTGTCATGCTCTGGTGAGCGCAAGTCTGTTAGCGCAGTGCGCTGTGCTAGTGCGCTGCGCTAGCGCGCTGCTGACACGTGGCACGCTCTGATGACTTGCGCCAATTTAAGAGAGCAGTGCTATGTTTTTAGAAGCGTAAGGCGCAGCTGTTCTGTAATTTGACACGTGGTGCTCCCTAGTGGCTTGCGCCAATCCAATGAGCGCAACAGTGCAAACTTCGAAAGTGCAAGGCACTGTTTAATATTTGGATCAAAGAAAACAAGTTTTTCTTGTTTCCAGAGAGGTTTTAGCTCAAATTTCAAGAACCAGTGGTTCATCAAAAGGCAATGCCTTTATACAGAAGTAAATTACTTCTTTATTATTATTATTATTATTATTTTTTATCGAAGATCTTGATCTTTTTAGAAGAAACTCTTTTTTCAAAGGTTTACCTTTTCTCTCTTTGAGTTCTTCTCAAAATTTTAGAGAAATTATCTGGTTTCTCTTTCTCTGTGTGTCAATGTGTTTTAGACTTGGAGTCTAGGGGCCTTTATATAGTGCCAATTGATTTGTTAAATCAGTTAAAGAGATCTTTCTCTGAGTGATTTAGGGATTTTTCCCCACCGTTGGATCTTTGATCCAAGGGCTTCTGTTTTACAGAAGGCAATCTTTTTGTTTTTAACAAGATTGAGAAAGTTCTTTCTAGAATTTTAATTCTGTTTTAGTGCTGGCACAGTTGGCGCAAGCGCACCTGCGCTTGACACGTGTCGCGCAGCGTGGAGCCCAGCGCAACTGCGCTGACACGTGTCGCGCAGCGCAGAGCGCAGATCACCTGAAGCGTTGCTTCCTTTATTTTTATTTTAAATTTTAACACAGAGCTTTGCTCTGATTGGGAGAAACAGAAGCGTTGCTTCATTTCCCGCCTTGGAATTTGAACAGAGCTTTGCTCTGAAAGGGAGATTTTCTCCTTTATTATTATTATTATTTATTTATTTATTATTATATATATATATATATTTTATTTTATTGTTATTATTTTATAAGGAGCGGGTTTTGAGCCAAAATTTTGGTGGGAACAGATGCCCCCCACTACTTTGCCCACGTAAGTATGTACGTGGGTGAAGTAGTCCAAAGTTATGAGTAGCCATGGAATTGAGGGCTTAGGAGACAAGTTTAGGGTCCTTATAGCCTAAAACTTTTCAACTTTATGAGCCGTGCGGGTCTCACAAAGAATTTTCTCCCTACGAGTTGAGAGGATCCCGCAGGTGTATTTTCTTCTTAGGGGTCGTGAGGACTCCTAAGTGTGTTTTCTCTTGAAAGTCGTAAGGATCTCACAAGAGAATTTTTCCCGCTTACGAATCGAGAGGACTTGTGAGTGGTTGTTTCCCTCCTTGTCGAGATTCGACTTTGGAGAGTGTGACCCGTGAATAGTATGCAAGAGTCTATTTTGGACCGACTTGCAGGGTCCCAGTGCTTAGGAAACAGGTTTTTTAATCCCCGCTGCCTAAGGCTTTTCCTCACGAGTCGAGCCGAATCGAGCATTTCTCGCAAAGACACTAATTTCCTCACGAGTCGAGACGAATCGAGCATTTCTCGCAAGAATATCCTAATGTCACAGTTAACCTTTGCTCTTTACGACAAAGGTCCGTTAGGGTTTGTGGTACTTAGGGTTTTGGCCGTCGTACCGTCGCGTTGGCTGATATATTCCTTGATAAGCAATCTTGCTGTTCGAGTAGCCTTGCGATTGTCGTGTCTCTGATCCCTTCGGGGGCTGGACAAGACGTCTTCAAGTAATCTTCCAGGTAATATTACCGTCGAAAGAGCAAGCGTAGGGATATTCCATGTCACTTTTTACTTGAGGTTAGGCTCATTTTGGAGAGCCCCGATGAGTCATAACCACTCCGCGCTGGTGTGTGATGATCTCCGATAGTCTTTCAGGCTTTATATGACTTGCCGTCAAGACCCTGAAGCTAGGAATTTGGCCTTTGCTTCGTTTGCTGGCATTGCGTCCTCTATATCGAGACGAATGTTGCGGTTGTCTCTAGGTTGTTGGTGAACCGTCGAGGTTTGGAACTAGGGATTTTGCCGTGGCTCCTTTTGGTGATGTCGCGTCTGCTGTGTCAAGATGAACGTCGAGGGGGTGACTACTCCACACTGGTGCAAGATGATCTCCGATTGTCTTTTAGGCTTTATATGACTTGCCGTTAAGACCCTGAATCTAGGAATTTGGCCTTCGCTTCGTTTGCTTTGGCGTGTCCGGATCCTTTTGGAGGAAGGATGCCGTGGTAACATCTTGTCTGCTGTATCGAGACGAACGTCGAGGTGGTGACCACTCCGCGCAGATGTGTGATGATCTCCGATTGTCTTTCAGGCTTTATATGACTTGCCGTTAAGACCCTGAAGCTAGGAATTTGGCCTTTGCTTCGTTTGCTGGCACTGCGTCTGCTGTATCGAGACGAATGTCATGGTGGAGCTGGGATTTTGCCGTCACTCCGCTTTATTTCGACCACGAGGTCTTTTGTTGACTGTAGGGTGTTTTTCGTCACCCCATTGAGATGGGAATACGCGCGCGCTTGTCAGGCGTACTACAGATTCCCCCTGCCTAGGGTAGGCCGGGGTTTAATGATTGTGGGGATCCGAATCTCCGGCAGCCGCGGACTAAGCTGCCGTTAATTACCCCTCGCATTTGGAGCGAAGGAACCTCCGATTAACGGGTTAAACTGGTCATGCGAACTCAATGTGCAGTATCATGTTCTGAAGGGGTTTTAGAAATATCGGGGGCCCCGCAGAGTTTTTACGGGGGTCCCGCTACCCGGATAGCGGGCTGGGGGTCAAGGGGGCTAGCAGCTCCCTTGCGAGGTGCGGGGCAGCGCCCCGTTAGAAATTTTTTTCTAACGGAAGACAGTGTTGTGGAGTCTGTGTATGTTTTCCTTCCCCCCCTTTTTTTTTCAAAGTGGAGTTTAATTTCAAAAGGAATTTTGTTGTGGAGTTAAACTCCAAAGAATTTTAAATGGAGTTAAACTCCTAAAAGAACTTTATGCGGAGTTAAACTCCTAAAATAGAACTTTATTGTGGAGTTAAATTCCAAAGAATATATATATATATATATATATATATATATATATATATATTTAAGGGTTTAAACTCCAGACGGGATTTTGTTGGGGAGTGCACGTAAAACGAGGGGGAAAAGAAAACAAAATGGCGTCTAAAGGACGCTCGCACGGCAGGTGGGCGCCTTAATGCCCGGGGTCGCGTGCGCGCACGTGACCAATGGGCACTTTGGCGCCCCCCCAGGGTCACGTGGGCACACGTGACTGATGGGCGCCTTGGCGCCCCGGGGTCACGTGGGCACACATGACCGATGGGCGCCTTGGCGCCCCAGGGGTCACGTGCGCACACGTGACCGATGGGCGCCTTAACGCCACGGGGTCACGTGGGCACACGTGACCGCGGGAAAAAAAAACCCGCGGAAAGGGAAGCCTAGCCCCTAGGCTGGGGAGTTGAACTCCCAAGGGAATCTTTGGAGTTGAACTCCTAACAGGAACAAATTTATGGAGTTAAACTCCAACAGAAATTAATTTATGGAGTTAAACTCCAGCAACTTTAGAAAGGAGTTAAACTCCTGGGGATTTATTGCTCTTCTTTTGAGCCTTGGGTCTGTCCAAAGTTAGATTTTTGGAGATGGGTCTCCTTCTTGCTCTTGACCGGCGGGATCTTGGGGAAAAGGGGATGAGCCTTAAAAGCCTCCCCTTTTCGAGATCTGATTAGAGATCCGAGCTCTACTTTTTAGGTTTTATGGTGGAAATCTACTTATTTTGAGAAAAGGAAGAGTTAAACTCTTGATTTAATTCAAAAGGAAAAAGAAGGTCTTAGAACCTTGAGGAAGGAGGAAGAGATCTCAGATCTAGAAAAATTTTTTGGAGAGAGAAAAGGTTGTGAGATATTTTCATTATCTTTGCCTTTATAGGCCATACATTTTATACATAGCCCCTTGGGCTTCACAAAATGGCATTTTGCCTATCCCATGGCTCATGTGCCATTTCTTTTTGCACATAAGCCATGGGCTTTACAAAAATTTGGCTTTATGCCTATTTTTTTCTTACATTTATCCAAAAATAGAATAAAAGAAATACAACAAAATTATTTATTACAAAATTTTTATCTTGGCATGGGGGGAGGCTGACCGCTTCATGTTCGGGCTCGACCCGGGCATGGGCCCACTGGATCTGGGCTTGGGCCCACTTGGCTTGGGGTTGACTTTGATTTTGACTTGGTTAACCGGGGTGTAAATTTTTACCCCAACAAATTGCCCTCCATCAATAAATGCACACCACATATGTGGGTCGTGTGCATGAAATTGATGGATCTTCTTTTACTTGGAGGCGACCTGATTTGGTTCCCGCTTTTGGGAAGCTGGCACTGCCATTTTTATGACGTGGACGGTCATTGGTTGACATGTCTCCGAGACGGAATGTCCGTGATAGACGTTTCCCTGGCCCGGAGCGATCTGGTTCCCGCTTTGTAGAAATCCTGCGCTGCCCTTTTTGCGATTTGGACGGTCGGCTCTGCCCTTTTTGCGACTTGGACGGTCGGTTCTGCCCTTTTTGCGACTTGGACGGTCGGTTCTGCCCTTTTTGCGACTTGGACGGTCGATGCTGCCCTTTTAGCGACTTGGACGGTCGATTCTGCCATTTTAGCGACTTGGACGGTCGGTGCTGCCATTTTAGCGACTTGGACGGTCGGTGCTGCCCTTTTAGCGACTTGGACGGTCGGTTCTGGCCTTTTTGCGACTTGGACGGTCGGTTCTGCCCTTTTTGCGACTTGGACGGTCGGTGCTGCCCTTTTTGCGACGTGGACGGTCGGTTCTGCCATTTTAGCGACTTGGACGGTCGGTGCTGCCATTTTAGCGACGTAGACGGTCGGTTCTGCCCTTTTTGCGACGTGGACGGTCGGTGCTGCCATTTTTGCGACTTGGACGGTCGGTTCTGCCCTTTTTGCGACGTGGACGGTCGGTGCTGCCCTTTTAGCGACATGGACGGTCGGTTCTGCCATTTTAGCGACTTGGACGGTCGGTGCTGCCCTTTTTGCGACTTGGACCGTCGGTTCTGCCCTTTTTGCGACGTGGACGGTCGGTGCTGCCCTTTTTGCGACGTGGACGGTCGGTTCTTCCCTTTTTGTGACGTGGACGGTCGGTGCTGCCATTTTAGCGACTTGGACGGTCGGTGCTGCCCTTTTAGCGACTTGGACGGTCGGTTCTGCCCTTTTTGCGACTTGGACGGTCGGTTCTGCCCTTTTTGCGACTTGGACGGTCGGTGCTGCCCTTTTTGCGACGTGGACGGTCGGTTCTGCCATTTTAGCGACTTGGACGGTCGGTGCTGCCATTTTAGCGACGTGGACGGTCGGTTCTGCCCTTTTTGCGACGTGGACGGTCGGTGCTGCCATTTTTGCGACTTGAACGGTCGGTTCTGCCCTTTTTGCGACGTGGACGGTCGGTGCTGCCCTTTTAGAGATGTGGACGGTCGGTTCTACCATTTTAGCGACTTGGACGGTCGGTGCTGGATTTGACTTGCTCTGCTTCTTGCAGTGTCAGGGGTAGACTTGACTTGCTCCGCTTCTCGCGGTGTCGAGATTTGATTCTGACTTACTCCGCTTTCTGCGGTGTCGGAGTGGAAGTTGACTGGTTGATTTTGATTTGGGTTGACATCAGCATCGCTATACCGGAATATGGTACCAGGAGCGAATCATCATCTGTCATTGAGAGGATTTTGGGATTTTGGTTTTTGTTTGGCATCTGCATTGCTGAACTGGAATAATGCCAGAAGCAACTCATCATTTGCCCCGGGAGGATATATATATATATATATATATATATATATATATATTTTTTGGGACTTTGAATGTGGTCTCACCGGTAGGACTTGGGAGAGGTTGGGATTGTTTTACGCCCGTGGATTGTATACGGTTTTGCAGGATGTATGATCCAGACCGTAGGGCCGAAAAAAATATTTCGAGATTTTGTTGGCGTCTGCATCGCTGCACTGGAATATGGTACCAGGAGCGACTCATCATTCGCCATTGGGGTATGGGATTTGGAATTTGGTTGGCGTCTGCATCGCTGCACTGGAATATGGTACCAGGAGCGACTCATCATTCGCCGTTTGGGGATTGGGGAGCGATGGCTTAGGAGACAGGTTTAGATCCCTATCACCGAAGACTTTTCAATTTTATGGGCCGTGAGGGTCCCATAAAAGCATTTTCTCCCTACGAGTCGTAAGGATCCCGCAGGTGTATTTTCTCCTTAAGAGTCGTGAGGACTCCTAAGTGTGATTTTCCTTGGTGAGTCGTAAGGATCTCACGAAGGTTTGTTCTCCTCATGCATTGTGAGGACACATGAGTGGGTTTTTCCAATGAAGCATAATTCCAAAGGCGGAGACCAACCGCGTAACTGGTGGTTGCGGTGGGGCATGGGTATGCTGAGAATTATTTGAGCCCGTGGATTGTATACGGTAGTCAATTTGGGGACTGGCCGTAGGGCTGGTGAATTTTGAGAACTTGGATTTTGGTTGGCGTCTGCATCGCTACACTGGAATATGGTACCAGGAGCGACTCATCATTCGCCGTTTGGGGACTTGGAATTTGGATTCTTGGTCGGCATCAGCACCGCTAACACTGAAGCGAAATGCCAGGAGCGACTCATCATCTGCCGTTACCCGTTGGGGAAGGATGGCTTAGGAGACAGGTTTGGGTCCCTATCACCTAAGGCTTTTCAATTTTATGGGCCGTGAGGGTCCCATAAAAGCATTTTCTCCCTACGAGTCGTAAGGTTCCCGCAGGTGTATTTTCCCCTTAGGAATCGTGAGGACTCCTAAGTGTGTTGCTCCTTTGTGAGTCGTAAGGATCTCACGCAGGGTTTTCTCCTCACAAGGTCGAGAGGACTTTGCGAGTGCATTTCATCTCTTTTCACGAGTTTGCGCCCTTTCGGGTTTTCACAGACTCGCCGGTAGTCCTGCTGTTTTTACTCACGGAGCCCTTTCGGGTTTTCATCCGTGCCCGTTTTGCTTGTGAACATACCGTTTTTTTTATTTTGGCCGCTGGTGGGACTTTAAAAGTAGTCTCACCAGCAGAATTTGGGAGAGATAGGGGTCATTTACGCCCGTGGATTGTATACGGTTTTGCAGGATGTATGATCCAGACCGTAGGGCTGATGTGCTCAATTCGCTTGCGACTTGGAGCATTCACGTGTAGTATTTCTTGAGGTATCGGCCGTTGATGGGTGGCATGGGTCTTTCTCCCTCGGCACTTATTAGTTGGTAGGATCCTCCGTCGAACACTTTCTCGATGACGTATGGTCCTTCCCAGTTTGGCTCGAATTTTCCCTTGGCATGTCGATTGGGAATGATCGGTCTTTTGAGGACCAACACCAATTCACCTTTCTTGAAAGCGCGGAGACAGGTCATCTTGTCATAGGCCCGTGGCATTTGGGCTCGGTATAGCTCCAGACTTTGCTACACCGCGAGCCTCTTTTCTTCGAGGGCATCGAGTTCTTCAAGTCGAAGGAGCACGTTTTCCTCCTCCGTCAACTCATGCTGAACGGCCATTCTTAAACTTGGAACTTCGACTTCGAGGGGGAGGACCGCCTCCACTCCGAAGAGCAATGAGTATGGAGTGGACTGAGTTGGCTTACGGTGCGTGGTACGATATGCCCACAATGCCTCGTGAAGTTTGAGATTCCAGTCTCTCTTGTTGGCTGAAGCATTTTTCCTCAGGAGCTTGCATAGAGTCTTATTGAAGGCTTCGGCTAGCCCATTGGCTCTTGGATTATAGATGGAGGAATATCTCCAGTCTATCTTGTGCTGAGTAGCGAACCTTGAGACATTGAAGCTCTTGAAAGAAGGCCCGTTGTCAGAAATGATTCTTCTTGGTGTACCGAAACGGTATAGAATATTATGCTGGAAGAATGTCAGAATATCTTTTGTCTTGACTTCTTTTAGCGGGACAGCTTCAGCCCACCTAGAGAAGTAGTCTGTCGCGGCCAGTATGAACCGGTGGCCTTTAGATGACGGAGGATCAATTGGGCCAACAATGTCGGTGCCCCAGACTTCGAAGGGCCACGACGCCACCGTAGGATGCAATGGATTGGGATGCTTGTGAATAAAATCACCGTGAATTTGGCAGATGTAACATTTCTTTGCATGCTCTCCGCAATCCCGTATCATGGTGGGCCAGTAATACCCAAGCCGTTTGATTTGAAGTCGCATCTTGGGGCCAGATTGGTGAGCACCGCAAACGCCCGAGTGGACATCTTTCATGACCTTTTGGGCTTCGGCCAATGACAGACACCTGAGCCAGAGTTGGTCATATGACCTGCGGTATAACGTGTCATTTACAAACACGTATCGGAGAGCTCTTTTCTTCAGCTGAATCCTCGCAGATTTTTCTTCGGGCAGCTTGTCGTATCGGAGGCACTCTATGAAGGGTTCTCTCCAATCGGGCTCGTCTTGGATGATCGAAGCTTCTTCCGCAGGACTGCTCTTCTGTTTCGCGCTTTCCTCTTCTCGTAGAGAGACTGGGGGTAGAATTTGCCGGCTCCTGACTGTGATCAGAATTTCGTCCATGTCAGGATCAGCCAGCTCCTTGGCCAAGCGAGCGAGTACATCAGCCTTTCTGTTCAACGCTCTAGGGACTCTCGTTAGTTCAATATGAGTGAACCGTTTCATGAGTTCCACCACTCGACCTCTGTACCGAGCTAACTCGGGTTTGTATATCTTATAGTCGCCGCTTACTTGGTTGACGACAAGCTGGGAGTCACCGTAGACTCGTAGCCGACGGATTTCCATTTCTACGGCAAGCTCCAAACCAGCTATCAGAGCTTCATACTCAGCTTCATTGTTTGTCCGAGGCTCGGTGAGAGCAAAAGAACGCCGTAGGGTTCCCATTGATGGTGTGATGAACACCAATCCTATCCCTGCTTTTATCTCCGGGACGCTTGATTTACTGGAGGTCCTTATTTACGAGGCTCCATCGAAGTAGAGCTCCCAACATGGCTCATCTTCCTCGAGGTGCAGCACTTGTTCATCGGGTAACTCACAATTTAGCGGCGACCCTTCTGGTATGGGATGAGCGGCGAGAAAGTCTGCAATAGCTTGCCCTTTTACTGCTTTCTGAGGGGTATAAACTATGTCAAACTCAAGTAGCATGACAGCCCATCTTGCTATTCTACCGGCTAGGCTTGCTTTGGTCATCAAATGTTTGAGCGGGTCGACCTTGGAGATCAGCATAACTCGATGAGCGAGCAAATAGTGCCTCAGCTTCTTCACAGCAAATATTAGAGCCAGGCATTGCTTTTCGATTGGGGAGTAGTTGTGTTCCGCCCCGACTAGAGTTCGACTGAGGTAGTAGAGGGCATTTTCTTTTCCCTCCTCGTTATTCTGGGCAAGGAGCGCACCGAGTGACTCGTCCAGCGCGGCAGTGTAGAGAATCAGTGGTTTATTTGGAATGGGAGCGGCCAGCACTGGAGGGTGCAACAAGTATTGTTTGATGCTTTCGAACGCTGCTTGACATTCGGCATCCCAGATAAAATGAGCTCCTTTCTTCATGAGCTTTGAGAAGGGCCTACATCTCCCCGATAAATTTGAGATAAACCTCCGTATATAAGCAAGCTTGCCTTGGAAAGATCTTAGCTGCGTCACACTCTTCGGAGGGGGCATCTCCATGATGGCCTTTATCTTTGATGGGTCAACTTCGATCCCTCGATGTCGGACTATGAAGCCCAGGAATTTTCCCGATGACACGCCAAAAGCGCACTTCAGAGGGTTCATCTTCAGATCGTATTCCCTCAGTCCGGTGAGAACGGTCTTGAGATCTTGGATATGATCGGCCTTGGCTTTAGTCTTGACGACCAGATCATCAACATAGCATTCGACGACTTTATGGATTAGGTCATCAAAGATATTAGTCATCGCCCTTTGATATGTAGCACCTGCGTTCTTCAGTCCGAATGGCATTACCTTGTAGCAATATATTCCGATCGGGGTTCGAAATGCTGTGTACTTCTCATCCTCAGGCGACATCTTGATCTGATTATATCCAGACGAGCCGTCCATAAAGGTGAACAGTTCGTAATTTGAGGTGTCATCGACCATCATTTCCATGACCGGTAGCGGGAAGTCGTCTTTAGGACATGCCTTATTGAGGTCTCTGAAATCGACACAAATTCGGATCTGCCCATTTTTCTTCTTCACTGGGACTATGCATGCGATCCAGTCTGCATATTTCTCTTCCCTGATGAAGCCGGCATCGATGAGTTTCTTGGTTTCCTCGATGACCTTTTCTTCCAACTCCCTTCTCATTCTTCGAGGAGCTTGTTTGACTGGCTTAGCATAAGGAATATAGCCAGCTTATGCACAGCTACCTCAGGGGAAAGGCCATGCATTTCTTTGTACGTCCACGTGAAGCAGTCGACGAACTCACGCAGCAGGAAAATTATCTGCTCTCTCATTTCCTCCGACAAGAGTGAGCTGATGTAGGTCGGCCTTGGATTATCGGGCGTTCCTAAGTCAATCTCGGTTAGCTCGTCAAAGGTTGCTTGTCCGCCATCTTCGAGCCCTTGAGGAGCTTCTTCTGGCTCGGCTATCTCATCGTCATCATTTGATCTTTCGCTGGCCTCACCAACATGGATCATGTAGCACGCTTTGGAATCGGGTTGAATGTAGCCTATGCCCCGTCTATCTGGAATTCGTCCATCGATGAGTGCTCGGACTTGGGGCGGATACCATAGGCCTTCGTAAAACTTTGCTTCGGACTCCGTTTGATATAACCGGCATCCGCACTTCTTAAAGTATTCCCGCATCTCAGGCGCATAGTATCTGGAATTGAGGACGGCTCTTATGCCTCTCTCATAGGGAAGGCATGCGACAGAAAGGTCGTCTAGGTGCACAACGGGGTTTGACCTGTAAAACAGGATGCCCTTCTGTCCATTTTTCCTCTCGGGCACATAGAATGTTTCCAGCTGGTCCACGGTAGAGACTGACAATGCGTCGAGCTCTTTGCACATCTGTTCCGGCACCCTTGTGATGGCCAGGGACCCTTCTGCAACTCCGAAGGTCTCTCGTAGTTTCGCTTGCTGCATGGGGGGCCAATCTGCACAGCTGTTGCACGGCAGGTCCTCTTCTTCTGACTCTTCAGTGTCACTGCCAAGGTGAGGGAGGACTTTGCTGCTAGATGGGCCTTCAGTAACAGATTCGTCCGTATCGCTGCCGAAATGAGGGCGAGTTTTGCGGAAGGACGGGCTTCCAGCGTCGGACTCATCAGTGTCGCTGCCGAAATGCGGGCGCACTTGGGTATTTTTGCTTTTGAAAGTGACAGCCGGCACAGATTTGCTTTTGAGTCTTAGGGCCGGTCTATCCTCGGTCAATTGTGGCTTAGCATTTTGGTGGTTCATAAAGTACCGAGAATCTTCATAGCGGACTTCATGCACACCGAACGGATGGATGTCTCCGTCAATACATCTTTCTTCGCCATTTTTAGTATACTTCATGCATTGATGGAGAGTTGACGGAATGATGCCATAATCGTGGAGCCATGGCCGCCCTAAGAGAATCTTATAAGACGTGTCGGCGTCGATCACGTATATCTTAGCTTCAGTTTGCAGATCCCCGAATTTGATTGGCAGAGCTATGGACCCTAGAACTTGCTGGCAATTTTGGTTGAAGCCTTGAATGACAATCCTTTCCTTTGACAGATGTCGGACGTCCATTGACAAACTCTTCAGAGTTCGCAAGTTCATGATGTTCCCTGAGGACCCCGGATCAATCACTATGCGATTAATTCTATCTCCGTCGCTATACCCGGTCACGTAAAGCGGCCGATTATGCTCAGCCGTTCCCAGTAGCAAGTCTTCATCCTTAAATGTGACTGCGGCGGCATGCAAAGCGTGCTGGGCTTCTTTCATATTAATTTCCGCAAAGTGAGCCTGATACCGTTCGGAGTTTTGTAGAGCATGGATGAGAACATCTCTAAGCTCCTTAGATAGGACCAAGGCGTCGTAGATGCTCAGGAGGGACGGAAGCTTCTGGAGATGTGCCAAGACATTATAGTCCACCGAGGAAGGACTTATGTTTTCATCAGCCGGTTCTCTGCCATCTTCTTCATTAGCGACTTGTTTTTCTTTCCCTTTTGGGGCGTTGCCTTGATTTTGCGGTAGAGCCCTGCCGCTTCTGAGCTGGATTCGATTGGCCTTTGTGGTGAGCTCCTCGTCCTCTTCGGGAAAACAGAGCTCATCCTCGGAGTCGCTGCCAAGATGGATGGCGTAGCAGGTCACAACTGGGATCTCTTCATTGGAGTCTTCTTCTAACTCCTCCAGAATTTCAGCCGCTTGTACAGGGAGGAACTCTTTTAATTGAACCAAAGTTCTTTCCTTCTGTTCATATTCTTCGAGGGAATCGATATATTTTTGGATGGCCGATCTCCCTGCAGACTCCTTTTCACGCCGAGCCGCACTTTTCTTCTTCTTGAGCTTCTTGGATTTTGAGCCTGATGAAGCCGCATTGGCAGCTGGACTGGTAGGCTTCTTCTGTCCTTCCCATTCCATCCTGGGTTCTTTCCGAAGCATCTTTAGCATCTTCTTCGTCTTATTAGATATGTGTGTACTCCACGGAGGCCGCGATGAGTCAGTTTCGTTTGTCAGGGCAGCAGGTTCAGCTGTCTGCTCCCAGAAGGCTTCAACTTTTGTCTGTATAAAGTTGGCGGTTGCAACTTGATTGTTCACCAACACGCTTTTGGACAGCTCGATCTCTCCAGCCTTGTACTGCTTCTCGACCCAGTCTTTGAAGATATAGCAATCCTCGATCGCATGTCTCACTACTCGGTGGTACGGGCAATACAGAGGATTGTCGGTCATTTTTGCTTCTTGGGGTCTTTTCGACTCCGGCAATTGTAGGCCGTTGTTCAAGGCATCTTTAAATATCTTACGGACCTTGTCCCTTCTGAAAGAGTAAACCTTGTTCTTTTTCTCCTCTAGGGTGGGCCCATCTCCTCCCAGCAATGGCTTTCGAGACCGGTTAGTTTTGGATTCGGCCGCCCTTCGCTTTTCTTCATTGTCGGATGCATTGAAGACATTGGTACTGCTGGAACTCCCGCTTCTACGGTTGTTGTCCCGCTTGCTTTTCCAAGTTTTGTCTCTCTGAGAATCCGGCGGGGACTCCTGCTTCGAGCGTTCCAGCATTTGGACTTTCTTGGTTAGCTCCTGAAATGTCTTGAGGCCCGCTGTACACAAGAATGGGACCATCCAATTGCTGAGGTTCCCAATGAGAAGGCTGACAGACTGGTCCTGCTCCAGCGGCGGTTCGCACTTGACTGTGAGATTACGCCATCGGGCGATAAAGTCGGTGTTGCTTTCATTCTTCCCCGGCTTGGTCCTCACAAGGTCGGCAATGGAGATTTTATCACTGACACTCATGAATCTTTTCCGAAACAGGGACTCCATTTGGGCAAAGGTAATGACGGATCCGTCCGGTATACTCGCATACCAGTCGAAGGCGACGCTGGTCAGGCTGTTGACAAACTGACGAAGAAGGAGCGCGTCATTGCCCCCTGTATTTC
This sequence comes from Agapanthus africanus, assembly GCA_030015575.1. Lineage (NCBI taxonomy): Eukaryota > Viridiplantae > Streptophyta > Magnoliopsida > Asparagales > Amaryllidaceae > Agapanthus > Agapanthus africanus. Next base: position 104,083,517 of record CM057338.1, on the reverse strand, counting down.
CGCACGATGCTTTGAAGTGGGCGACGTGCTGATTTGCATTCCTCGTTCCATCAAATCTTCCGAACTTAGGAATGACGTAGCCGCTTGGGAACTCAATCAGATCGTACTGCGCGGGATATGGCCGCCCACTACTGCCGATTTCTTTCTGAGCTTCAGCTTCGGCCACCAATGTTTTAACCTTGCTGGTGACCAAATCCATTATACGATCCTGTGTTAGCGGGATAGTGCTATCTTGGGCCAAGGCATCCCCAGAAGCGGAGTGTGGCCGGCTTTCATGCGGTTCGACCAGCCTTGGTCCCAAAGGAACAGGCATTGGCTGCCTCGGATTGTCATCACCCGGCTGATTAGTAGCGGCTTGTGCTTGATTAGGAGGCGCTCGAGCAATTTGAGCCGTAAGCTGCATCACCACGTTCGTTAAGTCGTCAATCTTTGAATAGAGCTTGGCCATCTCTTTATCTTTGCTCCTGAGCTGTTTTCGAAGCTCTTGAAGCAGTTCTTGCTCCGCAGTCCTGGGGCGGAAAGTCGGCTCTTCCTCGCTGTTCGAGCTTGACTCTGCATTGACCGAGGGGTTTTTCTGCCTATCATCCTCATCGAGAGGGTTTTCTTCATCCAGTGGGGGTGGCTGTTCTTGGGCGGCGGCAACCACATTCAGGCTAGATTGGGCTTGGGATGTGGTGGCCCCATCTTTGCTTTTGCTGCGAAAGTTGTCGCTGGGGCGCCCGCCCGCCATATAGACCGTATGGATGATATCCGACCATCTTTCGGTCATTGGCGGCTGATTTCACGGATCGCTGTCTTGACCTCCTTGCTTCGGTAGCTGGTAGTCGATTGAAGGCGGCTGGCCTAACCAGGTTCTTGAATGGTGCTGGCGCTTCTTTTCTGGATTTTCCCCGTTGCTTTCGTGCGGCACAGAGCGCCTGATAGATTCTTGAAGAGACAGTGTCATACTTTTTCTGTTGGGGCCGGGACACGTCTCTTTGTGGCACTGTGCGGACCGCTGTCTCCTTGATTCTGGCGGTCATGGCATTTTTCTGAACCCACCTCAGAGGCTTGAAGGAATTGCTGATTCTCACGTCCGACTCAGCCGTCGTCGCGGGGCGACCCTGCACTTGGAACTTCACACAAGTCCATTTGGCCGAAGCCTTGGCCCTCTTGTTGGCTCGATACCTGAGACGCTTCTGCCTTAACTTTTCTATTCTAAGCACCTGGCAGACTTCGGCTCTTTGGGAAGATGCCGCAGACCGGGCGATGGAAGGCCTTGAAGATACGCTCGATTGTGCATTTGTTGGAGTCATCGCCTGAGCTCGTCCGCAACATTTGATGTTGCCCTTTGTACCGAAGTTCTTGCCCCCCGCTGGAGCACCAGAGAATCGTTCAGATACCGTCTTAAGTTTCGGTTGTGGAGCCTTGGCGATCACGACATTCGGCCTCTTACCCCTTGAGACCGGCTTGGCCACCTGTTCCGCTGGGATCTCCGCCAGATGAGCGCTTCCGGCAGGGTAGATGATGACGGAACCAAATTGACGGGGTGGCACCTCCCATTACCGGGTGAGACTGGAGGGGAGAACTAAGCGGGCATTGATCTTGATTACGTACGAGATCGGGGTCGCGTCGTAAGCCAAATTCGTCTTGGGAGACATCGTCATTGAAAGTTGGTTGCTGCACAAAAGAAAGACATCATTTCAGCATAGACAATCGATGTGTATATTGATTGAGTTCGCATGAACGTTTAACCCGAAATATGGGAGGAGAGATGGTCCCACCGGACGTGCCAGAATCTGTAGGGTGTTTTTCGTTACCCCATTGAGATGGGAATACGCGCACACTTGTCAGGCGTACTACAGATTCCCCCTGCCTAGGGTAGGCCGGGGTTTAATGATTGTGGGGATCCGAATCTCCGGCAGCCGCGGACTAAGCTGCCGTTAATTACCCCTCGCATTTGGAGCGAAGGAACCTCCGATTAACGGGTTAAACTGGTCATGCGAACTCAATGTGCAGTATCGTGTTCTGAAGGGGTTTTAGAAATATCGGGGGCCCCGCAGAGTTTTTACGGGGGTCCCGCTACCCGGATAGCGGGCTGGGGGTCAAGGGGGCTAGCAGCCCCCTTGCGGGGTGCGGGGCAGCGCCCCGTTAGAAATTTTTTTCTAACGGAAGACAGTGTTGTGGAGTCTGTGTATGTTTTCCTTCCCCCCCCTTTTTTTTCAAAGTGGAGTTTAATTTCAAAAGGAATTTTATTGTGGAGTTAAACTCTAAAGAATTTTAAATGGAGTTAAACTCCTAAAAGAACTTTATGCGGAGTTAAACTCCTAAAATAGAACTTTATTGTGGAGTTAAACTCCAAAGAATATATATATATTTTTTTAAGGGTTTAAACTCCAGACGGGATTTTGTTGGGGAGTGCATGTAAAACGAGGGGGAAAAGAAAACAAAATGGCGCCTAAAGGACGCTTGCACGGCAGGTGGGCGCCTTAATGCCCGGGGTCGCGTGCGCGCACATGACCAATGGGCACTTTGGCGCCCCCCCCAGGGTCACGTGGGCACACATGACCGATGGGCGCCTTGGCGCCCCGGGGGTCACATGGGCACACGTGACCGATGGGCGCCTTGGCGCCCCAGGGGTCACGTGGGCACACGTGACCGATGGGCGTCTTGGCGCCCCAGGGGTCACGTGAGCACACGTGACCGATGGGCGTCTTGGCGCCCCGGGGTCACGTGAGCACACGTGACCGATGGGCGCCTTAACGCCACGGGGTCACGTGGGCACACGTGACCGCGGGAAAAAAAAACCCGCGGAAAGGGAAGCCTAGCCCCTAGGCTGGGGAGTTGAACTCCCAAGGGAATCTTTGGAGTTGAACTCCTAACAGGAACAAATTTATGGAGTTAAACTCCAACAGAAATTAATTTATGGAGTTAAACTCCAGCAACTTTAGAAAGGAGTTAAACTCCTGAGGATTTATTGCTCTTCTTTTGAGCCTTGGGTCTGTCCAAAGTTAGATTTTTGGAGATGGGTCTCCTTCTTCTTGCTCTTGACCGGCGGGATCTTAGGGAAAAGGGGATGAGCCTTAAAAGCCTCCCCTTTTCGAGATCTGATTGGAGATCCGAGCTCCCCTTTTTAGGTTTTATGGTGGAAATCTACTTATTTTGAGAAAAGGAAGAGTTAAACTCTTGATTTAATTCAAAAGGAAAAAGAAGGTCTTAGAACCTTGAGGAAGGAGGAAGAGATCTCAGATCTAGAAAAATTTTTTGGAGAGAGAAAAGGTTGTGAGATATTTTCATTATCTTTGCCTTTATAGGCCATACATTTTACACATAGCCCCTTGGGCTTCACAAAATGGCATTTTGCCTATCCCATGGCTCATGTGCCATTTCTTTTTGCACATAAGCCATGGGCTTTACAAAAATTTGGCTTTATGCCTATTTTTTCTTACATTTATCCAAAAATAAAATAAAAGAAATACAACAAAATTATTTATTACAAAATTTTTATCTTGGCATGGGGGGAGGCCGACCGCTTCATGTTCGGGCTCGACCCGGGCATGGGCCCACTGGATCTGGGCTTGGGCCCACTTGGCTTGGGGTTGACTTTGATTTTGACTTGGTCAACCGGGGTGTAAATTTTTACCCCAACATTGACGTTGCTTCTGCATCCTGTTGGACTGCGAAGGAACGCCATGGTTGACATCTCGTCTGCTGTATCGAGACGAATGCTGAGATGGAACTGGGATTTTGCCATGGCTCCGTTTGATGGTGTGTTTACCTCAATCAGAGTAAAGCTCTGTTCAAATTCCAAGGCGGGAAACGAAGCAACGTTTCTGTTTTCCCCAATCAGAGCAAAGCTCTGTTTTGAAAATTCAAATAAATGAAGCAACGCTTCAGATCCCCTGTGCTGCGCGCAGAGCGCCACGTGTCAAAATCAGACACGTCAGCATAGGGTGCGCAGCACCCAAGGTAGCGCACTCAATCAGAGCAAGGCTCTACTTAAAGTAAAAAACAAAAGAAGCAACGCTTCAGATGATTTGCGCTCTGTGCTGCGCGACACGTGGCAGCGCAGTTGCGCTGCGCTCTGCGCTGCGCGACACGTGTCAAGCGCAGGTGCGCTTGCGCTAAACAGAAAAATTCTGAAAGATCATTCTGATCTTGTTAAAACAAGAAGATTGTCTTCTGTAAAACAGAAGCCTTTGGATCAAAGATCCAATGGTGGAGAAAAAATCCCCAAATCACTCAGAGAAAGATCTCTCTAACCAATTTAACAAACTAATTGGCACTATAAAAGGGCCCCTAGACCCCCAGTCTAAGAGGGAACAACACAGAGAGAAAAATAGAGACAGAAACAGAAAGAGAACTCAAAAGAATTTTGAGAAGAACTCAAGAAGAAAAAAAAGAAGGTAATACCTTTGAATAAAAAAGAAGAATTTCTTCTGAATAGATCATTGATCTAAGAACAAGATTAAGGATCTGCAATAAAAAAAATAAATAATATCAAAGGCATTGCCTTTTTTATGAACCATTGGTTCTGGAATCTTAAAGATTCTTTTCTTGAATCCAAAATTGGATCAAGATAATTAAAACAGTGCCTTGCACTTGCAAATCTGCACTGTTGTGCTCTCTGAATTGGCGCAAGCCACCAGAGAGCACCACGTGTTAGCACCATAACAACTTGCGCTATGCGCTTTTAAGATAGAGCACTGCTCTCTGAAATTGGCGCAACTCACCAGAGCGCGCCACGTGTCAGCAGCGCAACAGCGCAGCGCACTGCGCTTGCGCTCACCAGAGCGTGACACGTGTCACCTCCACATGCGCTTGCGCTTAATAATTGGCGCAAAGCGCCTGATAGGCCACATGGCCACTGTCAGTTTGATTAATGCACTGCATTATTTACATAAGGGCCAAGCCCAATTAAAAAAAGGCCTAACAGGCCGAATAAAATGCAATGCATTAGTTTAAAAAGGGCAGAGCCCAAACAAAAACAGATGCCGTACTTCATTTTAAAGGGTTAAAGCCCAAATCAAAAGGCATAACAGGCCTAATAAAATGCAGTGCATTATTTTTAAAAGGGGAAGAGCCCTAGCATATACCTAATAGGCCGAAGAAAAATAAAAACGTTGATCATCTTCAACTGGACTTAGCCCAATTCTGGCCGTAAGTCCTCAAATTAAATTGACTGAGCACGGCTGCTCCCTTAAATCAATTTACACCCGGTTCGAGGGTACATTTCCGAACTCCTCTGACATTTGTCGTTGTAATCCTTCAACGACGTCCGAGAGGTGACGAGTCCTGACAATCACACATCAATATGGACTTAAGCGTCCTTAAACCAACTCATGGACTCAAGCGTCCTTAAACTCCCGGGCTCAAGCGTCCTTAAACTCCCGGACTCAAGCGTCCTTAAACCAACTCATGGACTCAAGCGTCCTTAAACTCCCGGACTCAAGCATCCTTAAACTCCCGGACTCAAGCATCCTTAAACCAACTCATGGACTCAAGCGTCCTTAAACTCCTGGACTCAAACGTCCTTAAACTCCTGGACTCAAGCGTCCTTAAACAAATGGACCACTATGTCCCTAAACTGGAGATGGACCACTATGTCCCTAAACTGGAACAATAGAGCCCCCAAATGCTCTTTTGTCGGATCTAAACGATCCCGTTTAAGTTGATCTTAGCCTCAAATATGGCTAACGTATCTTTAAACCTTCAAACAAACTTTAGTCCCAAATTGGACTATAGATCCCCCAATCGACTTTGGTTCAAGGGTACATCTCTGAATTCCTCTGACACCTATCGTTGTAATTCTTCAACGATGTCAGAGAGGTGACGGTTCCCGACGGCCATACATTAAACAAGGACCACTATGTCCCTAAACTGGAACAATAGAGCCCCCAAATGCTCTTTTGTCGGATCTAAACGATCCCGTTAAGTTGATCTTGGTCTCAAGCTGGACTAACGTATCCTTAACAAACGTTTAAGTTGATCTTAGCCTCAAATATGGCTAACGTATCCTTAAACCAAAACCCCAAACCCAAATCTAAGTAAACACGGATTTGGACTAATCCACGTCCTACGGGCGACGACATAAATTAGTCTCCGTATACAATCCACGGGCAACCACAAACAAAACAAACACACACGACACGAAGTGAAATTCTGGAGAAAGAGAAAGTTGTTACCGTGACACGGTAGCGTAATTAACTGCAGGGGCTTGCACCTGCAGGGAAGAGCGTCCCCACAATCAAAAAACCCCTCAAGCGAGGGGGAATCTGACGAAATCTGCTACATCGGCCGCATCCGTCTAAACCTCCGATATACGGTGCCACAAATCAACTTGGCATCTTCGGAGAGGTAGACGGATAAAACCAAATAGCATCTGCTCCGAATCTCAGGCCAGACGTCTTCACGTTGCGCCGCCGTTCGGAGGGAAACAGATTCTGGCACGCCCGGTGGGACCTTTTCCTCTTTCCACTCCACACTTCGTGTGTCGTGTTCGTGAACAAATCGCGGTTTGCTGTGGTTGTTTGTGGATTTGAAGTACTTAGATTTGGTGTCTTGCTCCGTGCAGAAAACAGAAGATCAATTGATTCAAACTGCACTACCTGCAACTGCAACTCTCGCTCCGTCCCTGCTGGAGGAGTGACTTATGGGCCCCAAGCGGCCTCCCTTTTTAAGATGCCAGTGGAGCAGGTAACTCAAGACACCACTGGATTATTCTTCGGGACCATGCTCCCACGATGAGCTTCAATACCCCAATGACGTTGCAAGAAGCCCCAAAGAAGTCGGTCTTTGATCGACTTACCACCGCCGCGGCCCCTCTCAACGGGTCGCCCAACTTCAATACCTCAGTTTTCAACAGACTGGGCCAGAGCGTCTACAAGCCCGCGATACCCAAAGTTGCCATCCCAAAGCGGATAGCCATCCCGACTCAAGCAAACGAAATCATTGGAAAGGCTTCTCCTTCCAAAAAGTCAGTTTTTACAAGGATGGCCATTCCGACTTTTGCTCCAGGCGAGGTCCTCAAAGCCGCTTCCTCTGCCCAGAGGTCTGTCTTTGACAGATTAGACATTGCTTCTCAACGGGTGTCAGTCTTCGACGGGCTAGCACCAATAACGGTCTCTCCCCAAAGCAGGGGGCATGAGGAGGTCACCCCTACGGCTGAAACAACTCCATCCGCACGACACGCTCGACGTCGCCACTGGCGCCGAGTGAGGAAGGCTGTGGGCAACTCCCCCTCTGGGATAACTTCGCCAGCTCCGATGGTGGGGATCAATGCTGCTGTTCCAACCGAGAACAACTTTGAACTGCTCAACAAGGTGCGCAGAAACTCTCCTACTGCAGTGCTGAAGAGAACTCTTTCACTTGTGGAGAATACTCTAGAGAAGAAGCTTGAGCAGCCCCCTCAATGGCTGTCCTCTAAAATTTACAAGGTTTGGCGTCAAGTTCAAGACTCCGTAATGGATCAAGACTATCTCCGCCGTCAAGAAAAGATGAATGTTCGGCAGGAGAAGGACTACTATGTCAAGCCAGAAAAAGCAACAGCTACTTGGGTGCCCACTACAACGGCCCCCTCAATTTCGACCGCCCACAAAAGAAGGAGGTCGGAGAAGATCCCTGCGTCTTTGGCAAATCGCAAAGACACTGAATCTATACGCCCCAAGTCTGGGGGCATGGTGGTGCATACTGTCTATATGGCATCCGGGAAAGAGTATAGCCGCATTGCGACGGGTCACCGACCGGTCACCCGATCCGTGACAAAAGCCCAGGAGCAGCAACAGAAGCTTCAGGAGATGATGATTGCAATGGCCGCACTCACCGGGCCAAAAGAAAGCCCAGAGGCATCATCAGAGCAGCGTCACGAACAAGAAACTGATGCTGAATTCTTACGCGGAGTCCTCGAAAAGAAGGACAGAGAAGCCGCAGAGCAAGCGGCTAACATAAAGCAAATGACGCTCCTCTTCCAGGATATGGTAGGGATGATGCTACAGCCGGATCCTCCAGTTGAAGACCCTCCGATCATCACTGAAGACGATAGAGGGGAGACATCTAATCCTCCTCCGACTCTTTCAGCAGCTGTTCATATCAGATTTTTGCATTTTTATACCGCCCAATTTTTATCATATTGCTTATCGGTAGGTACTCTTGAGCCGTGTTTGCTAGTCAATTGCAGGATACAGGTTCTCGGCTCTAAACGGTGAAATTCATGGAAAAACACGACAAAATCCGGGTTCCTGCCAACCACAGATAAAACACGGGTCTCCGCTCTTTATCCGTCTGTTGCCACACACCAGTTTAAGAGACAAAATGGCAAATCAATGTCATTTTCATGTACAAGGCTCAATGGCAACACAAGATCCAAGAAATCTATGCGGAGCTCGAAGAAATCATGACAAAAAGATCCACATCAAATCACTTTTTGCTCAACAGAAAATCTGGGAAAATCGTGAAGAAAATCTGAGAAAAAACATGTACCAGAATAAAGGACACAGCAGACCAGGGAAGCACCAAAAATCCCATGCCCCAATTCCACCATAGGGCCGCGGAACCGCGGCCAATAGGGGGTCTAGGCCGCGGTTCCGCAGCCGTATAGTCTCCTCAGCTGAAAACTTTTCAGGGGTATTTTTGTCATTTCATGTTTATTCTGAATGTTGCCCTAGATTTCCTTTTCCCTGCCTATAAATAGTCCAGAACCTTGTGAAGCCAAGGGTGCTTAATCTTGTATTTTAGGTTTTAGAATACTTGTTGTTCTTCTTCCTCTTCTCATCTCTTCTCCATTGAAAAACTTGTAGTGAGCTTTTGTGAGTGAAGAATGATGAATAAAGAAGTTCTTGTTGTTATTATACTTGTCTTGCTCTTGTTATGTTAATTGCTTGTAATTTTCATTTGTTAACTTAGTTGTTGTTATTTGTGTTTGTTTCTTTCTTTTCTCTTTTCCTTTATCCTTAAACAACCATGATGCTTACGCTTGATCCTTGCCGAGGTGAGGTCGCAAATAGCTAGTTGTTATCTTCTAATCTCCTTCTTTCTATCTTCCTCTTTTGTTTTATTTTCTTTTCCGTATAATGGGTGAGTAGTTTCATACTTGTCAGGGTAGGATAAGGGAAGTTTGAGAGAAGGAAATCTCTCTTACTCTTTCCTTGCCCAACATCTTAATTCGACTCCCGTTAATTGAACCACAATCCGCTCCCTACGACACCCTATCCTACATGATAGCGGTGATTCCGTAGTGAGACCGGTTGTGGTTGAATTAACCGGAGGTTAAGGCTAAAGAGCCAAGAACGGACGGACAAGCACCAAAAGGAAGAACTTAAGCGTAGGAAAGCCTAGCTTATACTCGCAAGTTCCTTCCTAGTCGTGCTAATCCCCGTTGTTGCCGATTACCGTAACACCGATATTAAGAGTGGCAACGAAAGAAGTGAGCGACTCCTAACTCAAACTAACCTAATCCTAACCCTAACAAGGTATCTTTACATATCATTTTAACACTTAGTTAATCACAAACAAATCTGGACTTTTGGACTTAACTCGTTAAAGCACATAGAAAAAGATTCACATCTCCCTGCGGACGACCCGTACTCAACCGGCTAGCTACAAGCGAAACCGTTTTGATTGCGGTAATTAACTAAACTTGAACACGCAGAATCTCTAACAATCAGCAGCCAAGGAGGAAACCATTTCCAAGGCCGCACTGGACAACTATATAGCTCAGCAAATACGAGTTCATCAAGCGAATTAAGCGGCTGCGCAAATTGTTAGAACCGGACGTCCCTATCCAAGATGGTATGACCAAATCAGTTACCTGCCGGGATATACGATCCCTAAGTTCCACGTATATAAAGGGACAGGGAATCCGCATCAGCATGTCACTCAATTCAGGGCCTTATGCGGCAATACTGGAGGCGATGACAAATTGTTGCTTCGCCAATTCGTCGGCAGCTTAGCAGAAACAGCCTTTGAATGGTATTCGGAGCTACCTAACGACTCTGTCAAAACATTTGCGGAGATGGAGCTACTGTTTACACAAAGATTCGCGAGTGCTAGTGAACGCACCCCGATAACAGCACTGATAAATGCCAGGATAAGGCCAGGCGAAATGTGGGTCCAATACGCAACACGATGGCGGAACCTATGGTCAAAATGCGAAAAACGCATCGAAGAAGCACCTGCGGTAGGCATGTTCGTGGGCACTCTTGATCCTCAAGCAACCATCTCGCAATTCATGATGTTCTTCAGGCCGACCACCTTCCAAGCCTTGATCGACAAATTAGCCCAAATGGACCAGATGGGCCATGGACCGTCTCCTCCAAAACCGGACTCTCGAAATGAGAAGGGGAAAGGAAAAGCGATCGTCGTCGCCAATGCTCAACAACAGCCAAGCAACTTGAAGCCGGTTGTCCGTCGAAACAATATGCGTCCAAACGTATCCCTCGAGGAGAGGCTAGGACGTCCTTACTCATTTCCTCAAAATAAAACGAGAAGATTGTTCGAGCTGGCACTGCGCAACATGCTCATCAATCTGCCAGATCCAAGACGCCCGTTGCAGCCAAACGACGTCAATGATCCCAATTACTGTCCCTACCACCGAGTGTTGGGTCATCCGATTGAGGATTGCTATGTCTTCAAAAACTGGATTGAAGACCAATACCTACAAGGCAAGTTTGCGCTGTCTGAAAAGTGGAAGGTAAACCCACCACAGCCGTACACTCCAAAGAAGACGGACGCACCGGGGGAAACTTGTCACGTGATCTCTCACTCATTGATAGATGATAAAGAGGATCCTTGCGCCGAGAAAACGAGGGCGGATTCTAAACCGGAACTTTTGTGGCCTTCAGACGAGATGATCGATACCTTCCTGAATGAGATTCGTCTGAAAGTTAAAGCCAATCAAGAGCGTGAGATGGCCATATTGGAAGGAGCTAAATGCCGGCGATTAGACGAAAGAGCCGAGACACTCCCGTCAAATCAAAAGACATCCGCCGCGGATAAAAACAAATTCAAGACGAGGAAAAGGTTCGCTAAAGCCATATCAATGGGGATGAAGCTACCACCCTTTGAAGAAAACACTCTCGGTGGAGTAGAGATGCATCCTAACTTCTGCTTATATCATCAGAAGATCACACATCCTACTGAAGACTGCGACTCTTTTAAGTGTTGGTGGCAAGGGTATGTCGCCTACAGGCAATACGTCAACAGAACAAAGCGTGAAGCTCGTAGACAGCGGAAGAATACGACAGATGAGCATAAAAGAGTTGCCGGCAATTGTCGTAAGGATGAGCCCAGGGGATCACGAGTTCTCACCTTCAGGAGCGACTCCGACGAAAAAGTAGCCCTCGGCCCTCTCTTCAAGGAGTCCGTCTCTGAAGAATTGAGGAGTTGTGAGAACATTCAGCCGTGCAATTGCACGATACCCGAAGAGAATCTCGGACCCACAAACGAAGGAGCGAACAAAAAGGATAAAGGAAAAGGGAAAATGGCCTTTGTCGCCAACACCCAACAGCAATCGAGTGGCCTTAGACCGATTATTCGCCAAAACAACAAGCGGCAACCCCTCTATGAGAGGTTGAAACGTCCTTACTCATTTCCCCAGGATGAAACAAGGAGGCTGTTTGAAGTGGCGGTGCACAATAGGCTTATCACTCTACCGGAGCCGAAATGCCAACCACAACTGAATGATATCAACACTCCTAATTACTGCCCTTACCACCAAGTATTGGGCCATCCAATTGAAAAATGCTACGTCTTCAAAAACTGGGTTGAAGACTAATACCAACAGGGCAAGTTCGTCATTTCCGAAAACTGGAAGGTGAGCCCGCCACAACCGCACGCTCCGAGAAAGATGGATACGCCGGGGGCATCATGCTCATTCATAGGGAAAGCCCCATAGACCGAAAAGTCAGTAAACTAGAGATTCGCCACGAATATGGCGACGGCGGACCGAAACATTCTTAAACTAATGACGGACCACTACGTCCTAAAACTAGCTGAGGACTGAAACGTCCTTAAACTACTACCGCAGCATCCTCAGGATGACGAGATAAAAAAAGAGAGAATAAAGAATAAAAAAAAGAATAAAAAAAATATAATAAAAAAATAAAAAAACGGTATGTCCATAAGCAAAATGGGCACGGATTAAAACCCGAAAGGGCTCCGTGAGTAAAAACAGCAGGGCTACCGGCGAGTGTTCGTGAAAACCCGAAAGGGCGCGACCTCGTAAAAAAAAATAAACAGAATAAAAAAAACGGTATGTCCATAAGCAAAATGGGCACGGATGAAAACCCGAAAGAGCTCCGTGAGTAAAAACAGCAGGGCTACCGGCGAGTGTTTGTGAAAAACCGAAAGGGCGCAACCTCGTTAAAAGACACTTACAGGGTCCTCTCGACCTTGTAAGGAGAAACCACCCGCGTGAGATCCTTACGACTCACAAGGGAGCAACACACTTAGGGATCCTCACGATTCCTAAGAAGAAAATACACTTGCGAGATCCTCACGACTCGTAAGGAGAACTCTCTTATGGGACCCCCACGGCTCATAAGATTTGAAAGTCTTAAGTTACAGAGACCTAAACCTGTGCTTAAGCAAACCCTCACAACCTTCGATATGGCCCTACAAGTGGCTCAGTACTGACCCTTGTATACAATCCACGGGCGCGAATAAACATTTCCCTAATCAAGTCCCATCCGTGACAAGGGATATGTCCATATGGCGAACAACCCTTATAAGTCCTCTCGACTTACAAGGAGAAAACCCTCTTGTAGGATCCTTACGACTTACAGAGGAACATGTACTTAGGAATCCTCACGATTCCTAAGGAGAAAACACACCTACAAGATCCTCACGACTTGTATAGGGAGAATACCTTCGTGAGACCCTTACGGCTCATGAAGTCAAAAGCCTTAGTCGACAGGACCCTAACCCTGTTCGCTAAGCCACCTTTGTTTGACATCGACAGAGGCAAATGATGATTCGCTCCTGGTAATATCCCAGTTGTAGCGATACTAATGCCTAAACCGGTATCGAATTCCAAGTCCTTTCACGACAAATGATGATTCGCTCCTGGCAATATTCCAGTTGTAGCGATGCTGATGCTGAGATTGGCGTCAGATTCTAAATTCCACACTCACGATAAAAGAAAATCAGCGAGCAATACATGCATACGAAATAGCCGAAATGATGGGGCAACTTGCAATAAAAAGTAGCAAGTAAGAATGTATGCATGAAAAATAGCCGAAATGATTGGGCAACTCGCAATAAAAAGCAGCGAGTAAAATTAAAAAAAAACAGCCGAAATGATTGGGCGACTCGCAATAAAAAGCAGCGAGTAAAAATAAAATAAATAGTCGAAATGATTGGGCACCGCGAAAAATAGCCGAAATGATTGGGCAATCGCGACCTTCCCGATATAAAAGCTGAAATGATAGAGCATCGCGGAAAGAATAAAAAAAAATAATATAAAAAAAATGATGAAAGAATGAAACTTTTTGCCCTACAGGTGAGATCACATCGATCCCTGTATACAATCTAGAGGCACAAACAAAGAGGGAACCATACCTTCCCAACAAGCTCCACCAGAAAGCGAAGCCAAATCTCGACGGTTCATAGACAACCTAGAGACAACCTCAACATTTGTCGCAATCTTGCAGACACGATGACAACAAATGGAGCAAAAGATGATCCCTAGCTTCAGGGTCTCGACGTCGATATCGACAACTTAGAGATCGCTAATGGCGTTTCTCCTCACTCCAACCAGATGCAGACATGACGTCAACAACCGACCTCAGAGTCGCAATAAAACAGAGCCACGGCATAGTCCCTAGTTCCAAATCTTGACGGCAATATCTATAGCCTAAGAATCAACAAAGGCGTTCCTTCGCAGTCCAGCAAGATGCAGATACAACGCCAACAAAAGACCTCGCGGTAAAAACAAAGCGAAGCGACGGCAAAATCCTAGCTTCACTTCAACATTCGTCTCGATACAGCAGACGAGATGTCAACAACGGCGTTCCTTCGCAGTCCAGCAAGATGCAGACACAACGCCAACAAAAGACCTCGTGGTCGAAACAAAGCGAAGCGACGGCAAAATCCCAGCTTCACCTCAACATTCGTCTCGATACAGCAGACGAGATGTCAACAACGGCGTTCCTTCGCAGTCCAGCAAGATGCAGACACAATGCCAACAAAAGACCTCGCGGTCGAAACAAAGCGAAGCGACGGCAAAATCCCAGCTTCACCTCAACATTCGTCTCGATACAGCAGACGAGATGTAAACAACGGCGTTCCTTCGCAGTCCAGCAGGATGTAGATGCAGCATCAACAAAAGACCCCATGGTCAGTAAAGTAGAGTGACGGCAAAATCCCAGCTCCACCTCAGCATTCGTCTTGTTATAGCAGACGCAATGTCAACAACAATGTCCTTCCTCCAACAGGATTTGGATATGACAAAACAAACGAAGCGAAGGCCAAATACCTAGCTTCAGAGTCTTAACGGCAAGTCATATAAAACCTGAAAGACAACCGGAGATCATCTCACTCCAGTGCAGAATGGTCACCACCTCGACGTTCGTCTCGACACAGCAGACGCAACATCATCAAACAGCGGAGCCACGACAAAGTCCCTAGTTCCAAACCTTGACGGTTCACCAACAACCTAGAGGCAACCGCGACATTCGTCTCAATATAGAGGACGTAATGCCAGCAAATGAAGCAAGGCCAAATTCCTTGCTTCAGGGTCTTGACGGCAAGTCATATAAAGCCTGAAGGACTATCGGAGATCATCCCACACCAGCGCGGAGTGGTTATGACTCATCGGGGCTCTCCAAAATGAGCCTAACCTCAAGTAAGAAGTGACATGGAATATCCCTACGCTTGCTCTTTCGACGGTAAGATTACCTGGAAGATTACTTGAAGACGTCTTGTCCAGCGCCCGAAGGGATCAGAGACACGACAATCGCAAGGCTACTTAAACAGCAAGATTGCATATCGAGGAATATATCAGCCAACGCGATGGTACGACGGCCAAAACCCTAAGTACCACAGACCCTAACAGACCTCTGTCGTAAAGAGCAGATGTTAACTGTGACGTTAGGATATTCTTGCGAGAAATGCTTGATTCGTCTCGACTCGTGAGGAAATTGATATCTTTGTGAGAACTTCTCGACATGGTTCGACTCGTGAGGCAAAGCCTTAGGAGGAGGGGATTAAAAAACCTGCTTCCTAAGCACTGGGACCCTGCAAGTCGGCCCAAAACGGTCTCTTGCATACTATCCATGGGTCTCACTCTCCAAAATCGAATCTCGACAAGGAGGGAAACAACCGCTCACGAGTCCTCTCGACTCGTAAGAGGGAAAATTCTCTTAAGATCCTTACGACTTGTAAGAGAAAACACACTTAGGAATCCTCACGATTCCTAAGGAGAAAATCCACCTACGAGATCCTCTCGATCCGTAGGGAGAAAAGTCTCTATGAGACCCTCACGGCTCATAGAGTTAAAAAGTCTTAGGCAGCAGATCTGAACCTGCGGCCTAATCCATCGCTATCTCTTGAAGAAATCAAGATGCTTACTCTATTATCTGTCAACCATGCTTATTAAGGCAGCATACTGATAATAAAAGAAAGAAGAAAGCGACAGAAAGAGCATCCGATGTGCATTTAATCAAGCATTTGAGACACATTCATTCATGCATGTGCAAAAGACTCAGAGCGAGAAATAAGACAAGCTGAAATAGAAATTTTCCATTCATATTGCAAAGGGTTCTTACAATCATAAAAAAATAAACAAAGACATTGTCCAAATGATTACAATGGCAAAACCTCAGATCCTGGACAGGGATTGAGGAACTCGAAAGTGACCTTGTCCAAGACTTTCCAAGCTTGGCGAACCATCCTGGTGTGCTTCCTTTCGCGAGCATGGGCGTCGGGATCCCCGCTGATGTCCTCCACCCTCCGGTAGGCAGCAAGAATGACGGACTGTTGAAAGGCCTGGTGTAAGAGATCGACAAGATTGTCTCGCCGTCTCTTTGAGATTAAGTTCATCAAGTACACCGAGTGCACCTTATCCTCGGCGGCATACAACGCCCTAAGCGGCACACCGGAACAGAATAGGGGAAGCGCTTCCTAGATGGCTCCCACGATAAGCTTCAGGAGGGAGGAACGTCGGGGAAGCAGTTGACCGTTATATACATCGAAGCGGCTCATGATTTCAGCACACTCCGCGTTTGTGAACTCCCGATTTTGAGAACGGCCAAGTCGGCGGATGTCCCCTTAAGAGATGATCTCGTCAAGATCGTACATGTGGGCGTCCATTGTTTCTGTGAAAGAGAATCAACAAAATTATCAGAAAGACTGATTAAGCAAAACGATATAATACATCGAGGAATAAAATGCCATCTTTAAACTCCAAGATACATGAAAAACTCCTAAGAGTTCTTTTGTATGATTTGAAAGGAGCAAAGCTCCATTGATGAAATGAGAAAATACAAGGAAAATCTTTTAGAGAGCATAGCTCTATTAATGGAACCCTAATAGGGGTCTCCTTAGTTCTCTTTAGACCCATTTAAAGCAAAGCTCTACTAAGTGAAACCCTAAATGGGTTTTCTTCAGATCAGGGATCTATTGAGAGCAGGGCACTGTCAATGAAAATTAATTTAATTTAATTTAATTTAAATTAAATTTTTTGCCTAAAAGTTTTAAGAGTTTAACTCTTGGAGTTCTTGAAAATAAAGAGCAGGGCTCTAAGATTCTGAAAGTAAAATTTTGAAGATGATAATCATCTGTTGAAGGGCCAAAGGTCCTATTTATAGGAATTGAGAACCCTTTCAACTTCCAAGAGTTGCCGCGACGGTTGGAATTCTGCCACCGCTGCGCTCACGTTAGGAGGCCACATAAGCGCAACGGTGGGGGGGGGCATTTGTTTACCCCAATCAAAGCAAAGCTCTGTTCAAATTCCAAGGCGGGAAACGAAGCAACGCTTCTGTTTCCCCCAATCAGAGCAAAGCTCTGTTTTGAAAATTAAAGTGAAAATTAAAATAAATGAAGCAACGCTTCAGATCCCCTGCGCTATGCGCAGTGCGCCACGTGTCAAAATCAGACACGCCAGCACCGGGAGCGCAGCACCCAAGGCGGCGCACTCAATCAGAGCAAGGCTCTACTTAAAGTAAAAAACAAAAGAAGTAACACTTCAGATGATTTGCGCTCTGCGCTGTGCGACACGTGGCAGCGCAGTTGCGCTGCGCGACACGTGGCAGCGCAGTTGCGCTGCGCGACACGTGGCAGCGCAGTTGCGCTAGCGAAGTGCGCTGCGCAGTTGAGCTGCGCGACATGTGCCAAGCGCAGATGCGCTTGCGCTAAACAGAAAAATTCTGAAAGATCTTTCTGATCTTGTTAAAACATGAAGATTGTCATCTGTAAAACAGAAGCCCTTGGATCAAAGATCCAATGGTGGGGAAAAATCCCCAAATCACTCAGAGAAAGATCTCTCTAACCAATTTAACAAACTAATTGGCACTATAAAAGGGCCCCTAGACCCCAAGTCTAAGAGGGAACAACACAGAGAGAAAAACAGAGACAGAAACAGAGAGAGAACTCAAAAGAATTTTGAGAAGAACTCAAGAAGAAAAAAAAGAAGAAGGTAAAACATTTGAATAAAAAAGAAGAATTTCTTCTGAATAAATCATTGATCTAAGAACAAGATTAAGGATCTTCAATAAAAAAAAAATAATATCAAAGGCATTGCCTTTTTTATGAACCATTGGTTCTGGAATCTTAAAGATTCTTTTCTTGAATCCAAAATTGGATCAAGATAATTAAAACAGTGCCTTGCACTTGCAAATCTGCACTGTTGTGCTCTCTGAATTGGCGCAAGCCACCGGAGAGCGCCACGTGTCAGCACCATAACAACTTGCGCTATGCGCTTTTAAGATAGAGCATTGCTCTCTAAAATTGGCGCAACTAACCAGAGCGCGCCACGTGTCAGCAGCGCAACAGCGCAGCGCACTGCGCTTGCGCTCACCAGAGCGTGACACGTGTCACCTCCACATGCGCTTGCGCTCAATAATTGGCGCAAAGCGCCTGACAGGCCACATGACCACTGTCAGTTTGATTAATGCATTGCATTATTTACAGAAGGGCCAAACCCAATAAAAAAAGGCCTAACAGGCCGAATAAAATGCAATGCATTAGTTTAAAAAGGGCAGAGCCCAAACAAAAACAGATGCTGTACATCATTTAAAAGGGATAAAGCCCAAATCAAAAGGCCTAACAGGCCTAATAAAATGCAGTGCATTATTTTTAAAAGGGGCAGAGCCCTAGCATAGGCCTAATAGGCTGAAGGCAAATAAAAACGTTGATCATCTTCAACTGGGCTTAGCCCAATTCTGGCCGTAAGTCCTCAAATTAAATTGACTGAGCACGGCTGCTCCCTTAAATCAATTTACACCCGGTTCGAGGGTACATCTCCGAACTCCTCTGACATTTGTCGTTGTAATCCTTCAACGACGTCCGAGAGGTGACGAGTTCCGACAACCACACATCAATATGGACTTAAGCGTCCTTAAACCAACTCATGGACTCAAGCGTCCTTAAACTCCCGGACTCAAGCGTCCTTAAATTTCCGGACTCAAGTGTCTTTAAACCAACTCATGGACTCAAGCGTCCTTAAACTCCCGGACTCAAGCGTCCTTAAACTTCCGGACTCAAGCGTCCTTAAACCAACTCATGGAGTCAAGCGTCCTTAAACTCCCGGACTCAAGCGTCCTTAAATAAATGGACCACTATGTCCCTAAACTGGAACAATAGAGCCCCCAAATGCTCTTTTGTCGGATCTAAACGATCCCGTTTAAGTTGATCTTAGCCTCAAATACGGCTAACGTATCCTTAAACCTTCAAACAAACTTTAGTCCCAAATTGGACTATAGATCCCCCAATCGACTTTGGTTCAAGGGTACATCTCTGAATTCCTTTGACACCTGTCGTTGTAATTCTTCAACGACGTCAGAGAGGTGACGGTTCCCGACGGCCATACATTAAACAAGGACCACTATGTCCTTAAACTTGAACAATAGAGCCCCCAAATGCTCTTTTGTCGGATCTAAACGATCCCGTTAAGTTGATCTTGGTCTCAAACTGGACTAACGTATCTTTAACAAACGTTTAAGTTGATCTTAGCCTCAAATACGGCTAACGTATCCTTAAACTAAAACCCCAAACCCAAATCTAAGTAAACACGGATTTGGACTAATCCACGTCCTACGGGCGACGACATAAATTAGTCCCCGTATACAATCCACGGGCAACCACAAACAAAACAAGCACACACGACACGAAGTGAAATTCTTGAGAAGGAGAAAGTTGTTACCACGACACGGTAGCGTAATTAACTGCAGGGGCTTGCGCCTGCAGGGAAGAGCGTCCCCACAATCAAAAAACCCCTCAAGCGAGGGGGAATCTGACGAAGTCTGCTACATCAGCCGCATCCGTCTAAACCTCCGATATACGGTGCCATAAATCAACTTGGCATCTTCGGAGAGGTAGACGGATAAAACCAAATAGAATCTACCCCGAATCTCAGGCCAGACGTCCATGTCTCGGCTGCCGTTCGGCGGTAAACAGAGATTCGCCTCGAATACGGCGACAGCGAACCGAAACGTCCTTAAACTAATGACGGACCGAAACGTCCTTAAACTAATGACGAACCACTACGTCCTAAAACTAGTTAGCGACCGAAACGCCTTTAAACTACTACCGCAGCATCCTCAGGCTGACGAAATAAATAAAAGAGAATAAAAAGAATAAAAAAAAACGGTATGTCCATAAGCAAAATGGGCACGGATGAAAACCCGAAAGGGCTCCGTGAGTAAAAACAGCAGGGCCACCGGCGAGTGTTCGTGAAAACCCGAAAGGGCGCAACCTCGTTAAAAAAAAAATAAATAAAAAGAAAAGAAAAAAAAACAAAACAAAAAAAACCGGTATGTCCATAAGCAAAATGGGCACGGATGAAAACCCGAAAGGGGTCCGTGAGTTAAACAGTAGGGCTACCGGCGAGTGTTTGTGAAAACCCGAAAGGGCGCAACCTCGTTAAAAGACACTTACAGGGTCCTCTCGACCTTGTAAGGAGAAACCACCCGCGTGAGATCCTTACGACTCACAAGGGAGCAACACACTTAGGTATCCTCACGATTCCTAAGGAGAAATTACACTTGCGAGATCCTCACGACTCGTAAGGAGAACTCTCTTATGGGACCCTCACGGCTCATAAGATTTAAAAGTCTTAAATTACAGAGACCTGAACCTGTTCTTAAGTAACTTCCAAAACCTTCGATACGGCCCTACAAGTGGCTCAATACTGACCCTTGTATACAATCCACGGGCGCGAATAAATATTTCCCTAACCAAGTCCAATCCATGACTAGGGATATGTTCGCACAGTGAACAACCCTTGTAAGTCCTCTCGACTTATAAGGAGAAAACCCTTTAGTAAGATCTTTACGACTTACAGGGGAATATACACTTAGGAATCCTCACGACTCCTAAGGAGAAAACACACCTACGAGATCCTCACGACTCGCAGGGAGAAATACCTTTGTGAGACCCTTACGGCTCATGAAGTCAAAAGCCTTAGTCGACAGGACCCTAACCCTGTTTACTAAGCCACGTTTGTTCGACATCGACAAAGGCAAATGATGATTCGCTCCTGGCAATGTCCCAGTTGTAGCGATGCTGATGCCTAAATCGGTATCAAATTCCAAGTTCTTTCATGGCAAATGATGATTCGCTCTTGGCAATAGTCCAGTTGTAGCGATGCTGATGCTAAGATTGGCATCAGATTCCATGTTCCACACTCGCGATAGAAAATCAGCGAGCAAATAATGCATACAGAAACAGCCGAAATGATGGGGCAACTTGCAACGAAATCAACAAGTAAAAATGCATGCATACAGAAACAGCCGAAATGATTGGGCAACTCGCAATAAAAAGCAGCGAGTAAAAAAAAATAAATGGCCGAAATGATTGGGTACCGCGAAAAATAGCAGAAATGATTGGGCAATCGCGACTTTCGCGATACAAAAGCTGAAATGATAGAGCATCGCGGAAAGGAATTAAAATAAAAAATATATATGTAATGAAACTTTTTGCCCTACAGGTTAGATCATATCGATCCCTGTATACAAGTCAGGGGCACAAACAAAGAGGGAACCATACCTTCCCAACAGGCTCCACCAGAAAGAGAAGCCAAATCTCGACGGTTCATAGACAACCTAGAGACAACCTCGACATTTGTCGCAATCTTGCAGACACGATGTTAACAAACGGAGCAAAAGAAGATCCCTAGCTTCAGGGTCTCGACGTCGATATTGACAACTTAGAGATCTCTAACGGCATTTCTCCTCACTCCAACCAGATGCAGATATGATGTCAACAACTGACCTCAGAGTCGCAATGAAACGGAGCCACGGCATAGTCCCTAGTTCCAAATCTTGACGGTAATATCTACAGCCTAAGAATCAACAAAGGCGTTCCTTCGCAGTCCAGCAAGATGCAGATACAACGCTAACCAAAGGCCTCGCGGTCGAAACAAAGCGAAGCGACGGAAAAATCCCAGCTTCACCTCAACATTTGTCTCGATACAGCAGACGAGATGTCAACAACGGCGTTCCTTCGCAGTCCAGCAAGATGCAGACACAACGCCAACAAAAGACCTCGCGGTCGAAACAAAGCGAAGCGACGGCAAAATCCTAGCTTCACCTCAACATTCGTCTCGATACAGAAGACGAGATGTCAGCAACGGCGTTCCTTCGCAGTCCAGCAAGATGCAGAAACAACACCAACAAAAGACCTCGCGGTCGAAACAAAGCGAAGCGACGGCAAAATCCCAGCTTCACCTCAACATTCGTCTCGATACAGCAGACGAGATGTCAACAACGGCATTCCTTCGCAGTCCAGCAGGATTTTGATGCAGCGTCAACAAAAGATCCCATGGTCAGTAAAGCAGAGTGACGGCAAAATCCCAGCTCCACCTCAGCATTCGTCTCGTTACAGCAGACGCAATGTCAAAAACAATGTCATTCCTCCAACAGGATTTGGATATGACAAAACAAACAAAGCGAAGGCCAAATACCTAGCTTCAGAGTCTTAACGGCTAGTCATATAAAGCCTGAAAGACAACCGGAGATCATCTCACTCCAGTGCGGAATGGTCACCACCTCGACATTCGTCTCGACACAGCAGACGAAACATCATCAAACAACGGAGCTACGACAAAGTCCCTAGTTCCAAACCTTGGCGGTTCACCAACAACCTAGAGACAACCGCGACATTCGTCTCAATATAGAGGACGCAATGCCAGCAAACGAAGCGGAGGCCAAATTCCTAGCTTCAAGGTCTTAACGACAAGTCATATAAAGCCTGAAAGACAACCGGAGATCATCTCACACCAGTGCGGAATGGTCACCACCTCGACGTTCGTCTCGACACAGCAGACGCAACATCATCAAACAGCGGAGCCACGACAAAGTCCCTAGTTCCAAACCTCTATGGTTCACCAATAACCTAGAGACAACTGCGACATTCATCTCGATATAGAGGACACAATGCCAGCAAACGAAGCGAAGGCCAAATTCCTAGCTTCAAGGTCTTAACGGCAAGTCATATAAAGCCTGAAAGACAACCGGAGATCATCTCACACCAGTGCGGAATGGTCACCACCTCGACGTTCGTCTCGACACAGCAGACGCAACATCATCAAACAGCGGAGCCACGGCAAAGTCCCTAGTTCTAAACCTCGACGGTTCACCAACAACCTAGAGACAACCGCGACATTCGTCTCGATATAGAGGACGCAATGCCAGCAAACGAAGCAAAGGCCAAATTCCTAGCTTCAGGGTCTTGACGGCAAGTCATATAAAGCCTGAAAGACTATCGGAGATCATCCCACACCAGCGCGGAGTGGTTATGACTCATCGGGGCTCTCCAAAATGAGCCTAACCTCAAGTAAAAAGTGACATGGAATATCCCTACGCTTGCTCTTTCGACGGTAATACTACTTGGAAGATTAATTGAAGACGTCTTGTCCAGCCCTCGAAGGGATCAGAGACACGACAATCGCAAGGCTACTCGAACAACAAGATTGCATATCGAGGAATATATCAGCCAACGCGACAGTACGACGGCCAAAACCCTAAGTACCACAGACCCCAACGGACCTCTGTCATAAAGAGCAGATGTTAACTGTGACGTTAGGATATTCTTGCGAGAAATGCTCGATTCGTCTCGACTCGTGAGGAAATTAGTGTTTTTGCGAGAAATGCTCGATTCGTCTCGACTCGTGAGGAAAAGCCTTAGGCAGCGGGGATTAAAAAACCTGTTTCCTAAGCATTGAGGCCCTGCAAGCCGTCCCAAAACGGACTCTTGCACACTATTCACGGGTCACACTCTCCAAAGTCGAATCTCGACAAGGAGGGAAACAACCGCTTATGGGTCTTCTCGACTCATAAGAGAGAAAAATTCTCTTATAGGATCCTTACGACTTATATGAGAAAACGCACTTAGTAATCCTCACGATTCCTAAGGAGAAAATACACCTACGAGATCCTCTCGATCCGTAAGGAGAAAAGCCTTTGTGGGACCCTCACGGCTCATAAAGTTGAAAAGTCTCAGGTAGCAGATCTGAACCTGCGGCCTAAGCCATTGCTACCTCTTGAAGAAACCAAGACAAGATGCTCGCTCTATCATCTGTCGACCATGTTTGCTAAAGTAACATGCTGAGAATAAAAGAAAAAGAGAAAGCGACAAAAAAAAACATCCGATGTGCATTTGATCAAGCGTTCGAGACACACTCATTCATGCATGTGCAAGAGACTCAGAACGAGAAATAAGACAAGCTGAAATAAAAATTTTCCATTCATATTGCCAAAAATTCTTACAATCATGAAAGCAGTAAACAAAGAATATCATCAAATGACTACAACGATACAACCTCAGATCCAGGGCACGAATTAAGGAATTCAAAAGTAAGGCCATCAAGAGTTCTTCTGGCCTTCCTGATTATTCTCGTGCGCAGCCTCTCGCGCTCACGTGTGTCAAGATCTTCGGCAAGGCCCCCCATCCTTCGATAAGCAGCGATTATCGTCGTCTGCTGAAAAATTTGATGCAGAATGTCAATGAGGCTATCCCGCCGTTTCTTCGAGATTAGCCCCGATAGGTACACTGAATGCACCTTGTCTTCGGCATCATACAGTGCATTAAGCGGCATGGCCTCATAAAACCCCCGGAGTGCTCTCCAAATTGCTCCCAGCACGACTTTCAAGAGAGCAGAACAGCGAGAAAGCAACCAACCAACGCGTGCGTTCAGACGGCCCATAACCTCTGCACACTGGGCATCTGTAAATCCTGGTTCTGGTGATGGCCCTGTACGCGGATATTCTCGTAGGTAATGAATTCGTTCAGACTGTATAGATGAACAACCATAATGCCTGAAGGAAACATCATTGGAAGATTAGCAATGAGGAAAAAGACACGGGGAGTTAAACTCCTCGAGAGCAATGCTCTGCTGACAGGAGTGACACCTGTCAAAATCAGTTATGAGGAGAATTTGAAGAAAATCCCCCAAGAACATGAAAAGCTCTGCTCTAAAAAGATGATATAATTCATCAAAAATAAAATTCCATCTTAAAACCTCCAAGATCCATGAAATAGCATATTGAAAGTTCCTTTATATGATTTGGAAGGAGCAAAGCTCCATTAATGAGATGAGAAAATACAAGGAAAATCTTTTAGAGAGCAGAGCTCTATTAATGGAACCCTAATAGGATTCTCCTTAGTCCTCTTTAGCCCCCTTTAGTGCAAAGCTCTGCTAAGTGAAACCCTAAATGGGTCTTCTTTAGATCAGGGATCTATTGAGAGCAAGGCTCTTAAAATTGATTTAATTTAATCCAAATTAATTTTTTACCTAAAATTCTCTAAAGTTTGAAATTTTAAAAGTGCTTAAACAAAAGAGCAAGGCTCTGAGATTCTGAAAGTAAAATTCTTGAAGAGGATAATCATCTGTTGAAGGGCCAAAGGTCCTATTTATAGGTATTGAGAACCCTTAAAACTTCCAAGAGTTGCCGTGACGGTTAGAATTCTGCCACCGCTGCGCTCACGTTAGGAGGCCACGTAAGCGCAACGGTGGGGGGGGAGCATTTGTTTACCCCAATTAGAGCAAAGCTCTGTTCAAATTCCAAGGCGGAAAACGAAGCAACACTTATGTTTCCCCTAATCAGAGCAAAGCTCTGTTTTGAAAATTAAAGTGAAAATTAAAATTAAAATAAATGAAGCAATGCTTCAGATCCCATGAGCTGCGCGCAGAGCGCCACGTGTCAAAATTAGACACGCAAACACAGGGAGCGCAGCACCCAAGGCAGCGCACTCAATCAGAGCAAGGCTCTACTTAAAGTAAAAAACAAAAGAAGCAACGCTTCAGATGATTTGCGCTCTGCGCTGCGCGACACGTGGCAGCGCAGTTGCGCTGCGCTCTGCGCGATACGTGGCAGCGCAGTTGCGCTGCGCTCTGCACCGCGCGACACGTGTCAAGCGCAGGTGCGCTTGCGCTAAACAAAAAAATTCTGAAAGATCTTTCTGATCTTGTTAAAACAAGAAGATTGTCTTCTGTAAAACAGAAGCCCTTGGATCAAAGATCCAATGGTGGGGAAAAATCCCCAAATCACTCAGAGAAACATCTCTCTAACCAATTTAACAAACTAATTGGCACTATAAAAGGGCCCCTAGACCCCAAGTCTAAGAAGGAGGAACACAGAGAAAGAAAAACACAGAAACAAAGAGAGAACTCCTCTAAAGAGCTCTGAGAAGAACTCAAAAAGAGAGAAAGATAAAACCTTTGAATAAAAAAGAAGAATTTCTTCTGAAAAGATCATTGATCTAAGAACAAGACCAAGGATCTTCAATATAAAAATATAATAATAACAAAGGCATTGCCTTTTTTATGAACCATTGGTTCTGGAATCTTACAGATTCTTTTCTTGAATCCAAAATTGGATCAAGATATTAAAACAGTGCCTTGCACTTGAAAATCTGCTCTGTTGCGCTCTTGGGTTGGCGCAAGCCACCAGAGAGCGCCACGTGTCAGCTCCAAAAACCACTTGCGCTATGCGCTTTTAAGATAGAGCATTGCTCTCTGAAATTGGCGTAACTCACCAGAGCGTGCTACGTGTCAGCAGCGCAACAGCGCAGCGCATTGCGTTTGCGCTCACCGGAGCGTGACACGTGTCACGCCCACATGCGCTTGCGCTCATTAATTGGCGCAAAGCGCCTGACAGGCCATATGGCCACTGTCAGATAATTAATGCACTGCATTATTGAAAAGAAGGGCTGCGCCCAATTAAAAAAGGCCTAACAGGCCTAATAAAATGCCATGCATTATTTTAAAGGCAGAGCTCAAACAAAGACAGATGCTCTGCATAATAAAATAAAGGAACAGAGCCCAAATCAAATAGGCCTTACAGGCCAAAATAAAATGCAGTGCAGGGGCAAAGCCCTAGCATAGGCCTAATAGGCCAAAGATAAATAAAGCGTTGAGTATATTCAACTAGACTTAGCCTAATCCTGGCCGTAAGTCCTAAAATTAAATTGACCGAGCAAGACTGCTCCCTTAAATCAATTTACATCCGGTTCAAGGGTACATCTCTGAACTCCTCTGACACCTATCGTTGTAATCCTTCAACGACGTCAGAGAGGTGACGGGTCCCGACGGCCATACATTCAATGGACCACCATGTCCCTAAACTGGAAATGGACCACCATGTCCCTAAACTGCAAATGGACCACTATGTCCCTAAACTGGAACAATAGAGCCCAAATGCTCTTTTTTTGGATCTAAACGATCCTGTTAAGTTGATCTTAGTCTCAAATTGGACTAACGTATCCTTAACGAACGTTTAAGTTGATCTTAGCCTCAAATATGGCTAACGTATCCTTAAATTAAAACCCCAAACCCAAATCTAAGTAAATATGGATTTAGACTAATCCACGTCCTACGGGCGACGATATAAATTAGTCTCCGTATACAATCCACGGGCAACCACAAATAAAACAAACACACACGACACGAAATGAAATTCTGGAGAAGGAGAAAGTTGTTACCGCGACGCGGTAGCGTAATTAACTGCAGGGGCTTGCACCTGCAGGGAAGAGCATCCCCACAATCAAAAACCCCTCGAAAGAGGGGGAATCTGACGAAGTCTAATACATCGGCCGCATCCGTCTAAACCTCCGATATACGGCGCCATAAATCAACTTGGCATCTTTGGAGAGATGGACGGATAAAACCAAATAGTATCTGCCCCGAATCTCTGGCAAGACGTCTTCACGTTGCGCCGCCGTTCGGAGGGGAACATGGTGTAACATCTGTGTCATGCTGGAATAAGGAGGCCCACAGTTGTTGGTCTCCGGGCTGCAGATGTGGCTATTGAGATTTGAAACTAGGGAATTTGCCATGGTTCCATTTCGTTGCGACTCTGAGGTCGATTGTTGACGTCATGTCTGTATCTGGTTGGAGTGAGGAGAAACGCCGTTTGTGATCTCTAAGTTATCGATGTTGACGTCGAGACCCTGAAGCTAGGGATCTTCCTTTGCTTCATTTGTTGACATCGTGTCTGTAGTATTGCGACAAATGTCGCGATTGTCTCTAGGTTGTCTATGAACCGTCGAGATTTGGCTTCGCTTTCTGATGGAGCCTGTTGAGAAGGTATGGTTCTCTCTTTGTTTATGCCCCTGGATTGTATACAGGAATCGATGTGATCTCACCTGTAGGGCAAAAAGTTTCATTCTTTCATCATTTTTTTAAATTCTTTCCGCGATGCTCTATCATTTCAGCTTTATATCGCGAAGGTCGCGATTGCCCAATCATTTCGGCTATTTTTCGCGGTGCCCAATCATTTCGGCTATTTATTTTACTTTCACTCGCTGCTTTTTATTGCGAGTTGCCCAATCATTTCGGCTATTTTGCACGCATACACATTTTTTTTACTTGCTGATTTTTATTGCAAGTTGCCCCATCATTTCGGCTATTTCGTATGCATGTATGGCTGGCTGATTTTTTTTTTGAGTGTGGAACTTGGAATCTGATGCCAATATCAGCATCAGCATCGCTACAACTGGAATATTGCCAGGAGCGAATCATCGTTTGCCATGAAAGGACTTGGAATTTGATACCGATTTAGGCATCAGCATCGCTACAACTGTAATATTACCAGGAGCGAATCATCATTTGCCTTTATCGATGTCGAACAAAGGTGGCTTAGTAAACAGGGTTAGGATCCTGTCGACTAAGGCTTTTGACTTCATGAGCCGTAAGGGTCTCACAAAGGTATTTCTCCCTACAAGTCGTGAGGATCTCATAGGTGTGCTTTCTCCTTAGGAATCGTGGGGATTCCTAAGTGTATGTTCTCTTATAATTCGTAAGGATCCTACAAGAGTGTTTTCTCCTTATAAGTCGAGAGGACTCACAAGGGTTTTTCACCATATGGACATATCCCTAGTTACAGGTGGGACTTGGTTAGGGAGATGTTTATTCGCGCCCGTGGATTGTATACAAGGGTCAGCATTGAACTGCTTATAGGTCACTATCGAAGGTTGTGGGGGTTGCTTAAGAACAGGTTCAGGTCTCTGTAACTTAAGACTTTTAAATCTTATGAGCCGTGAGGGTCCCATAAGAGAGTTCTCCTTACGAGTCATGAGGATCTCTCAAGTGTAATTTCTCCTTAGGAATCGTGAGGATCCCTAAGTGTGTTGCTTCCCTGTGAGTCGTAAGGATCTCACGCGGGTGGTTTCTCCTTACAAGGTCGAGAGGACCTTGTAAGTGTCTTTTAACGAGGTTGCGCCCTTTCGGGTTTTCACAAACACTCGCCGGTAGCCCTGCTATTTTTACTCACGGAGCCCTTTCGGGTTTTCATCCGTGCCCCTTTTGCTTACGGACATACCGTTCCTTTTTATTATTTTTTTTCTAATGAGGTCACGCCCTTTCGGGTTTTCACGAACACTCACCGGTAGCCCTGCTGTTTTTACTCACGGAGCCCTTTCGGGTTTTCATCCGTGCCCATTTTGCTTATGGACATACCGTTTTTATATTATTATTATTTTTTATTATATTTTTTTGTCAGCCTGAGGATGCTGCGGTAGTAGTTTAAAGACGTTTCGGTCGTCAGCTAGTTTTAGGACGTAGTGGTCCGTCGTTAGTTTAAGGACGTTTCGGTCCGCCGTCGCCGTATTTGAGGCGAATCTCTAGTTTACTGACTTTTCGGTCTATAGGGCTTTCCCTATGAATGAGCATGATTCTCCCGGCATATCCATCTTTCTCGGGGCATGTGGTTGTGGCGGGCTCATCTTCCAGTTTTCGGA
This sequence comes from Agapanthus africanus, assembly GCA_030015575.1. Lineage (NCBI taxonomy): Eukaryota > Viridiplantae > Streptophyta > Magnoliopsida > Asparagales > Amaryllidaceae > Agapanthus > Agapanthus africanus. The sequence goes on along the minus strand of CM057338.1, from coordinate 104,054,150 downwards.
CAACGCGAACTTGCCCTGTTGGTATTGGTCTTCAACCCAGTTTTTGAAAACGTAGCAGTTTTCGATCGGATGGCCCAATACTTGGTGGTAAGGGCAATAATTAGGATTGTCGACATCATTCAGTTGTAGCTGGTGTTTCGGCTCCGGTAGAATGATAAGCCTGTTGTGCACCGCCGCTTCGAACAGCCTCCTTGTTTCATCCTGGGGAAATGAGTAAGGACGTTTCAACCTCTCATAGAGGGGTTGCCGCTTGTTGTTTTGGCGAACAACCGGTCTAGGGCCACTCGATTGTTGTTGAGTGTTGAAGGCCGTTTTCCCTTTCCTTTATCCTTTTTGTTCGCTCCGTTGTTTGTGGGTCTGAGATTCTCTCCGGGTATCGTGCAATTGCACGGCTGAATGTTCTCGCAACTCCTCAATCCTTCAGAGATGGACTCCTTGAAGAGAGGGCCGAGGGCTACTTTTTCGTCGGAATAGCTCCCGAAGGTGAGAACTCGTGATCCCCCGGGATCATCCCTATGACAATTGCCGGCAACTCTTTTATGCTCATCTGTCGTATTTTTTCGCTGTCTACGAGCTTCACGCTTTTTCCTGTTGAAGTGTTTCCTGTGAGCGACATACCCTTGCCACCAACACTTAAAGAAGTCGCAGTCTTCTGTGGGATGTGCAATCTTCTGATGATATAAGTAGTAATTAGGATGCATCTCTACTCCACCAAGAGTTTTTTCTTCAGAGGGTGGTAGCTTCATTCCCATTGATATGGCTTTAGCAAACCTTTTCCTCATCTTGAATTTGTTTTTATCCACAGTGAATGTCTTTTGATTTGTCAGGAGTGCCTCGACTCTTTCGTCTAGTCGCCGACGTTTGGCTCCTTCCAATATGGCCATCTCACGCTCCTGATTGGCTTTACTTTTCAGACGAATCTCATTCAGGAAGGCATCGATCATTTCGTCTGACGGCCACAGAAGTTCTGGTTCAGGACCCGCCCTCGGCTTCTCGGTGCAAGGAGCCTCTTCATCATCTATCAATGAGTGAGAGATCACATGACAACTTTCTACGTAGTCCTCAGATTCATCTGATGAGTCTTCTCCATCGTTTTCGTCCTCGAGGACGTGGCTGAGGAATTCTTGGAGCGTGATTGGAATCCGCGCCTTCTGGTTATACTTTTCCAGCGCATCAATCTGTTTCTGCAAATCCGTGCGCTTGTCGCCAGGCTTCACGGGCTTTTTGGATTTCTTCTTTTTTTTTGAAGATTTCGACGGCTGGGTGTGCGAGCTTTGGCTATCACCGCTGATCTTTTGAGTTGGGCGCGGCTTTAGTATCCCTTCGATGATCTGGGGTTCTAGCGGATTCTTCGACCTGATCGCCGGACATGTCTGGAGATCATTCACCAGCTTTTTGGTTTTGGCGGAAAGCACGACCTCCCATGGAGCTTCTTCAACAAAAGAGCAAGTTGCCCCCGGTGTGTCCGTCTTCTTTGGAGCGTGCGACCGTGGTGGGTTTATTTTCCACTTCTCGGACAACGCAAACTTGGCTTGTAGGTATTGGTCTTAAATCCATCCCTTAAAGACGAAGCAATCCTAGATCGGGTGACTTACCGTTTGGTGGTAAGGGCAATAATTGGGATTATTCACTTTGCTGGGTTGCGGCGGTCTCCTTGGATTCGGGAGATAGATAAGCCTATTGGGCATCGCTAGCTCGAACAACCTCTTCATTTTATCCCGTGGGAATAAGTAAGGGCGCTTCATTTTCTCATTATAATACCGCCGTCTCTCTTCCAGTTTATCCGCTAGCTTTGGGGAACTGAGCTGCTGTTGGGTGTTCGCAACGAAGGTCGCCTTCTCTTTACCCCTGTCATTTCGGGGTTCCGGCTTCGGAGGAGACGGTCTGTTACCCATTTGATCCATCTGGGCTAGCTTATCAATTAAAGTCTGGAACGTGGTTGGTTTAAAGAACCTCATGAACTATGAAACAGTTGCATGAGGGTCTAGGGTGCCCACGAACATGCTCACCGCTGGCGCTTCTTCGATCCGCTGTTCGCATTTCGACCATAGATTCCGCCATCGGATAGCGTACTGGACCCACGTCTCGCCTGGCTTCACCCTGGCATTGATCAGTGCTGTTATTGGGGTGCGTTCACTAGCACTCGTGAATCTTTGTGTAAACAATAGCTCCATCTCCGCAAATGTTTTGACAGAGTCGTTAGGTAGCTCCGAATACCATTCAAAGGCCGTTTCTGCTAAGCTGCCGACGAATTGGCGAAGCAACAGTTTGTCATCGCCTCCAGTGTTGCCGCATAAGGCCCTAAATTGAGCGACATGCTGATGTGGATTCCCTGTCCCCTTGTACAAATGGAATTTAGGGATCGTATATCCCGGCGGGTAACTGATTTGGTCATACCAGCCCGGGTAGGGTCGTCCGGTTCTAACAATTTGGCCAGCCGCTTCATTTGCCTGATGAATTCGTATCTGCTGAGCAATATAATCATCTAGGGCGGCCTTGGAAATGGTTTCTTCCTTGGTTGTTGAAAGAGTCGGAGGAGGATTAGATGTCTCTCCTCTATCGTCTTCAGTAATGATCGGAGGGTCTTTAACTGGAGGGTCCGGTTGTAGCATCATCCCTACCATATCTTGGAAGAGCAGCGCCATTTTCTTTATGTTAGCCGCTTGCTCTGCGGCTTCTCTGTCCTTCTTTTCGAGGACTCTGCGTAAGAAGTCAGCATCAGTTTCTTGTTCATGACGCTGCTCTGATGATGCCTCCGGGCTTTCTTTTGGCCCGGTGAGTGCGGCCATTGCAATCATCATCTCCTGAAGCTTCTTTTGCTGCTCCTGGGCTTTTGTCACGGATCGGGTGAGTGGTCGGTGACCCGTCGAAGCACGACCTTCCTCCTTTCCGGAAGCCATATAAACAGTATGCATCACCATGCCCCCAGACTTGGGGTGTTTGTGTTCAGCGCTTTTACGGTTCGCCATGTTCACAGGGGCTTTTTGTGGCCTCCTTTTGTTTTGAGTGGTTGACGTTAAGGGAGCCGTTGCAGTGGGCACCCAGTCAGTTGTTGCTTTTTCTTGCTTGACAGAGTAGTCTTTCTCCTGCTGAACCTTCATCTTTTTCTGTCGGCGGAGATCGATCACTGACTCTTGGACATGTTGCCAAACTTTGTAAATTTCAGAGGATAGCCGTTGAGGGGGCTGCTCCAGCTTCGACTTTGGGGACTTCTCCATAGGTGGAGGAGATCTTTTCAGCACAGCAGTTGGCAAATTTCTGCGCACCTTGTTAAGTAGTTCAAAGCTGTTCCCGATTGGAACAGCAGCGTCAACTTCCATCGCTGGAGCCGGCAGAGTCAGTCCAGAAGGGGAATTGCCCCCAGCTTTCCTCACTCGGCGCCAGTGGCGACGTCGAGCATGTCATGCGGATGAGATCACCTTCGTTGTTGGATAAGCTTCTTCATGCCCCCTGCTTTGAGGAGAGACTGTTATTGGTGCTAGCCTGTCGAAGACTGACACCCGTTGAGAAGCAATGTCCAATCTGTCAAAGACAGACCTCTGGGTAGGGGAAGCAGCTTTGAGGACCTCGCCTGGAGCAGCAACCGGAATGGCCAACCTTGTAAAAACCGACTTCTTGGAAGGAGGAGCCTTTCCAATGATTTCGTCCGCTTGAGCCGGGAAGGATATCCGCTTTGGGATGGCAGCTTCGGGTATCGCGGGCTTGTAGACGTTCTGGTCCAGTCTGTTGAAAACTGAGGTATTGAAGTTGGGCGACCCGTTGAGAGGGGTCGCGCCAGTGGTAAGTCGATCAAAGACCGGCTTCTTTGGAGCTTCTTGCGATGTTATTGGGTCATTGAAGCTCATCAGTGGGAGCATGGTCCCGAAGAACAATCCGGTGGTAGCCTGCGTTACCTGCTCTGCCGACATCTTGAAAAGGGAGGCCGCTTGAGGCTTGTAAGTCACTCCTCTGGCTAGGATGGAGTGGGTGTTGTTGCAATGAGTGCAGTTTGAAGCCATTGATCTTCTGTTTTTTCTGCACGGAGCAAAACACCAAATCTAAGTACCTCGAATCCACAGGCAACCATAACAAACCGCGATTTGTTCGCGAACACGACACACGAAGTGTGGAGTGGAAAGAGGAAAAGGTCCCACCGGGCGTGCCAGAATCTGTTCCCCTCTGAATGGCGGCACGACGACAGAGAGACGTCTTGCCTGAGATTCGGGGCAGATGCTATTTGGTTTTATCCGTCCACCTCTCCGAAGATGCCAAGTTGATTTATGGCACCATGTATCGGAGGTTTAGATGGATGCGGCCGATGTAGCAGACTTCATCAGATTCCCCCTCGCTTGAGGGGTTTTTGATTGTGGGGACGCTCTTCCCTGCAAGCGCAAGCCCCTGCAGTTAATTACGCTACCGCATCGCGGTAACAACTTTCTCCTTCTCCAGAATTTCACTTCGGGTCGTGGGTGTTTGTTTTGTTTGTGGTTGCCCGTGGATTGTATACGTAGACTAATTTATATCGTGGCCCGTAGGATGTGGATTAGTCCAAATCCGTATTTTCTTAGATTTGGTTTTGGGGTTTTGGTTTAAGGATACGTTAGCCATATTTGAGGCTAAGATCAACTTAAACGTTTGTTAAGGATACGTTAGCCCAATTTGAGACTAAGATCAACTTAACGGGATCGTTTAGATCTAACAAAAGAGCGTTTGGAGGCTCTATTGTTCTAGTTTAGGGACATAGTGGTCCATTTAATGTATGGCCGTCGGGACCCGTCACCTCTCTGACGACGTTGAAGGATTACAACGACAAATATCAGAGGAGTTCAAAGATGTACCCTTGAACCGGGTGTAAATTGATTTGAGAGAGCAGTTGTGCTCAGTTCAATTTAATTTGAGGACTTACGGCCGGAATTGGGTTAAGTCCAATTAGAAAAATGTCTAACATATTTGTTTATCTTTGGCCTATTAGGCCTCTGCTTGGGCTCTGCCCTTTTATTAATGCATAGCATTTTTGTCTGGTTTATTAGACCTTAATTGGGCTCTGTCCCTTTTTGAATAATGCATTGCATTTATTTTGGCCTGTTAGGCCTTTTTAATTGGGCTCTGTCCCTTTTTGAATAATGCACTGCGTTTATTGTTCTGACAGTGCGCCACGTGGCTTGTCAGGCGCTTTGCGCCAATTGAGGAGCGCAAGACGCAAACTCATGTGGGGGTGACACGTGTCACGCTCTGGTGAGCGCAAGTCTGTTAGCGCAGTGCGCTGCTGACACGTGGCGCGCTCTGATGACTTGCGCCAATTTAAGAGAGCAGTGCTCTGTTTTTAGAAGCGCAAGGCGCGGCTGTTCTGTGATTTGACACGTGGCGCTTCCTGGTGGCTTGCGCCAATCCAAGGAGCGCAACAGTGCAAACTTTGAAAGTGCAAGGCACTGTTTAATATTTGGATCAAAGAAAACAAGTTTTTCTTGTTTCCAGAGAGGTTTTACCTCAAATTTCAAGAACCAGTGGTTCATCAAAAGACAATGCCTTTATACAGAAGTAAATTACTTCTTTATTATTATTATTATTATTATTATTATTATTATTATTATTATTTTTTATCGAAGATCTTGATCTTGTTCTTAGATCAATGATCTTTTTAGAAGAAACTCTTCTTTTTTCAAAGGTTTACCTTTTCTCTCTTTGAGTTCTTCTCAAAATTTTAGAGGAATTCTCTGGTTTCTCTTTCTCTGTGTGTCAATGTGTTTTAGACTTGGAGTCTAGGGGCCTTTATATAGTGCCAATTGATTTGTTAAATCAGTTAAAAAGATCTTTCTCTGAGTGATTTACGGATTTTTCTCCACCGTTGGATCTTTGATCCAAGGGCTTCTGTTTTACAGAAGGCAATCTTCTTGTTTTTAACAAGATTGAGAAAGATCTTTCTAGAATTTTAATTCTGTTTTAGTGCTGGCACAGTTGGCGCAAGCGCACGACACGTGTCGCGCAGCGCAGAGCGCAGCGCAGAGCGCAGCGCAACTGCGCTGACCGTGTCGCGCAGCGCAACTGCGCTAGCGCAGAGCGCAGCGCAACTGCGCTGACACGTGTCGCGCAGCGCAGAGCGCAGATCATCTGAAACGTTGCTTCCTTTATTTTTATTTTAAATTTTAACACAGAGCTTTGCTCTGATTGGGGGAAACAGAAGCGTTGCTTCATTTCCCGCCTTGGAATTGGAACAGAGTTTTGCTCTGAAAGGGAGATTTTCTCCTTTATTATTATTATTATTTATTTAATTATTTTTTATATATATATTTTTTTCTTTTATTGTTATTATTTTATAAGGAGCGGGTTTTGAGCCAAAATTTTGGCGGGAATAATGATGTTGGTTCGATGAGGCCGATTATGTCAGTTCCCCACATTTCGAATGGCCAGATAGCCACTGTTGGATGTAGCAGATTTGGATGTTCGTGGATAAAGTCCCTGTGAATTTGGTACTGCTTCGCGTATTCGAGACAGTCTTGGATCATCGTGGGCCAATAGTAACCCATCCTTTTGATTTTCAATTTCATCTTCGGCCCGGCTTGGTGAGAACCGCAAAGTCCATCGTGAGTTTCTTGGACAACTCTCTTTGCTTCTTCCGGTCCCAGGCATCTTAGCCACAGAGAATCAAATGATCTCTTATACAGAGTATCATTGACGAAGGCAAAAGACAGAGCTCATTTCATGAGCTGATGTCTTGAAGACGCATCTTCAGATGTTCGACGGGATTTGAAGTAGTCTATAAAGACTTCTCTCCAATCCATAGCTTTTTCCTGATCTTTTATTTGTAGAGACATTTGCTCGGTCGCTCCCTTTTCTTTGGACGACTCCGGAGATATTTCTGCCGGTGCAAGAACCCGACGGTTTTGTATCACGATCCTTACATCATCGAGGTTTTCGTCAGCCAGTTCTTTAGCGAGCTTGGCTAACGCATCCGCCTTGCTATTTTCCACACGCGGTATGCTTTCCAGGGCTTAGGCAGGGATTTGAGTCAGCAGTTGCTGCACACTCTCGCCATACTTCACCAACTCTGGTTTGCACGTTTGATAGTCGCCATTTATTTGACTAACGACCAGCTGCGAGTCTCCGTATATGAGGAGGTTTTCAATTCCCATGTCGACGGCGATCTCAAGACCTTCTATCAAAGCTTCATATTCGGCTTCATTATTCGTCTTCGGCTCTGTTAAGAAGAAGGCAGAGCTCATTATCCCTCCTTGTGGAGTCACGAAGATGATGCCTACCCCTGATTTGATTATGGGAGTGCTTTGTTTGCGCTTCTTCATGGAAGATGCTCCATCGAAATAGAGTTCCCATTGGGTATCATTCTCTCTTCTCCCTCCGTCGATCGTGTCAAACGCGTGCTCGTCTGGCAATTCGCAGTTCAAAGGAGCATCGGCAGGTATTAGATGCTCAGTGAGAGAGTCGGCGATGGCCTGGCCTTTCACTGCCTTGAGAGGTCAATAAGTTATCGAGAACTCCATCAAGAGCAGGGCCCATTTAGCGAGTCGTCTCGTTAATATAGCCTTTGACATCAAATATTTGAGAGGATCCACCTTTGATATGAGATGGACCTCATTTGCCAATGCATAGTGTCTGAGCTTCGTTATCGCGAAGATCAACGCCAGGCAATGTTTTTCAATAGGAGAGTAATTGTTTTCTGCCCCTAGGAGAACTTGACTCAAATAGTAGAGGGCTCTTTCCTTCCCTTGGTCATTCTCTTATGCCCACAGCACGCCTAGGGAACCTTCGAGGGCTATTGTATACAGGATGAGAGGTTTTCCTTTAACAGGAGCGGCCAGTACCGGCAGATTCTGCAGGTATTGCTTGATTTCGTCCAGTGCGATTTGGCATTTGCGATTCCAGACGAACGGGGTCCGTTCTTCATTAGATGACTGTAAGGATGGCACTTGCCTAAGAGATTGTCTATAAATCGCCGGATATACGCGGGCTTTCCTTAGAGAGATCGCAGTTGCTTGAGAGTCCTTGGCGGAGGCATTTCCATGATCGCCTTGATCTTCGACGGGTCTATCTCGATGCCTCGGTGTCGGACGACGAATCCTAAGAACTTGCCCAAGGAAACTTCGAATGCGCACTTGAGAGGGTTCATCTTCAAGTTGTATTTCCGAAGGTGCTGAAACATGATCTTCAGATGCTCCAAATGTTCCTCGTATGATTTGCTTTTAACTACGAGGTCGTCGATATAGCATTCGACGATTTCATGTATGAGGTCATCGAAGATCTTCTTCATGGCCCTCTGATAGGTGGCATCGGAGTTCTTTAGACCGAAAGGCATCACCTTGTAGCAGAATATGCCCAGAGGGGTCCGGAAAGCAGTGTGTTTCTGGTCTTCGGTATACATCTTTATCTGATTGTACCCTGATGAGCCGTCCATGAAGGAGAAAACTTCGTGAGTGGACGTATTATCTATCATCAGTTCAGTGAACAATACTGGAAAGTCTTCCTTTGGGAAAGGTTTGTTGAGATCCCGAAAGTCCACACATATGCGCACCGTCCCATTTTTCTTCATCACCGGGACGATCTTGGCGATCCAGTCAAGATATTGAACCTCTTGGATGAAGCCGGAGTCGATTAGCTTCTTGACCTCTGCAATGATGCTCATCTCAAGCTCGAGCCGCATTCTTCTCGGTGCTTGTTTGATCGGCTTGACGTCCGGAGATATCGCCAATTTGTGCACGGCTATTTCTGGATCCAATCCGGGCATCTCGAAATAGTTCCATGCGAAACAGTCTTTATATTGCATGATCACGTCTTTAAGCTTAGCCTCCTTTTCTTCAGACAACAGTTCACTGACGAACGTCGGCCATGGGTCTCCTGCCGTTCCCAAGTCGATTTTTCTGAGGTCATCTACGGTAGTATGTATCCTATCTTCCAGCTCTTTTGGCGCCGGTGGAAACTCGGAGATCACTTCGTCATCATCGTTTTCGAAGCACCAGTGGAGATCAGCCATATCTTCGCATATTCTTTCTCCTGACATCGTTATCACGTGACAGGTGCGAGATCGCTTCCAAGACCGATGTTGATCTGGTTCTACTCTCGCTGCATACGTGGCTTTCGGTTCATGCTTTTGCGGCGGGGTTACCCTCCAGCTGCTGGATAGAGCGAACTTGCCGAGTTGATACTGGTATGCAACCCAGTTCTTGAAGGTGAAGCAGTCTTCGAGAGGATGTCCTATTGCTCGGTGAGGATGTCCTATTGCTCGGTGATAGGAGCAATAGTCTGGGTGAGAGACCTCGTCTGCTTGCTCGGGGTGCTTGGACTCTGGGAGTGTCATCGTCTGATGTTTCATGACAAGATCGAATATCTTCTTTGTCTTGTCTTGGAGAAAAGAATATTCTCGGGCCATCTTCTTTACAAGAGACGGATTCCGGCTGCTTGCTTCTTGGTTGCGTGGCCTTTTAGACCCGCTTTGCTGTTGTCGAATGTTTTTCCCGTTCTTTGGTTTATTTTTGCCTCTGCGCCGGGTCTTTTGTATGACAGGTTAGTGACGAAAGGCATTATCATTCTCCACAGCCTGCTGAAGGAGGCGCTGCGTCCTGGATTTTTCGTAAATGGCCATTTCTTGGCTATGGTCATCCCGGACCTTCTGACTCGCTTCCCTTATTAGCTTGTCCATCCATTCTTCAAACAACGGACTCGGCATTTTGATGGCAGGATCTCGTTTTGGTTCACGGTTAGCGTCTTTTAACAGAACATCTCCTTCTTCGTCAAAGTCATGTATGACGTAGCAGCTATGGAATCATTCCCGTTTCTTGGATTGAACATATCCAAGCCCGATCGTTTCCATTCTTCCGTTGGGCAATTTTCGCTGAGTTCCCGGGACGTTCCAGATCCTGTTGTAGAACTGAGCTTGTCGAGCAATCTGTTTGAAGGGTACGCCTTGGCGCCTCAACAACCTTTTTAATTCTTCTGTGTAGTATCTGGGAAGACGGATGGGCTGGAGTCTGTCAAGTGCAGAATCGGCACCATGCCAAACTTCTTTCTCCACTTTGGTTTCCGTGGATTGATAAAAGAGGATCGCCTTTCCATCTCTTCGCCTGGGAGGGACGTAGAATGTCTGCAGTTCTTGCACACTATAGATATCAAGTGCATCGAGCTCTTTGTAATGCTCTTGTGGAACCATGGCAACTTGCAAACTATGATCTTCATCAGCGAAGGCTTGTATCGATGGCCGAGCAGAGAATACGGCATTGACCTCATCTTCTGAGTCACTGCCAAAGACCAGAATAAGGGTGGCCGGTCCCAGCTTGTTGCATTGGGGCAGCCCTGAATAAACTATCTCTTCCTCCTCCTCGGTATCACTCCCGAAGACCGGAATAGTGGTGATAGCTTTGTTCTTCGGTTTGTGACATATTTCCGTGTCCTCAAAATCTGGTAAGAAGTATTTTGCATCTTCGTGCTTTCGGACTTCATTCACGGAGAATGGGTTTAGTTCCTCTGTCACAGTATACTCGAGACCATCCTTGAAATACTTCATACACTGATGTTGTGTAGAAGGGATGATGTTGTACTCGTGTAACCAAGGCCTGCCGAGCAAAGTGTTGTAGCAAGTCTTGGTGTCGATGACATGGAATTTGATGTCCGTGACGAGTAGCCCAAAGTGTAGTGTCAATATCACAGACTCGAGCATCCATGATGACTGGGAGTCGAACCCGGAGATAGTGATTTTATCACGAGCGAGGTGCTGAACGCTTATACAGATTTCCTTCAACACTCTTACATTGAGGAGGTTGACGGAGGACTCATTGTCAACCGGGATTTTACCTATCTTGATATCATGACAGTATCCGGAGACATAAAGGAGACGGTTATGCTCGCACGTCCCGAGGAGGAGGTCTTCATCACCGAAGGTGATATCGGCTGTGTGCACTTCTTCCAGCTCGTCCTTCATCTTTTCTTCGGCGAGGAAAGCCTGGAATTGTTCGGGCTCTTGCAGTGCCTTGATCAAAGAATCTCTTGCTTCTTTTGATAACAAGAGGGCATCAAGAATGCTTAGCTGCGAAGGTAGCTTCCTCAAGTGTGCCAGCACGTTGTAATCCACCTTGTTTTTCTTTGGCGGGTCCTTGGCTGTCAGCTCTTTGACGACTTGATCATCTAGGGCGATACCCTCAGGGACTTTTTCTTTCCCCTTATCTTTTCTATTCGACCCACTGTTCGCGGGCCCGAGATTCTTTTCGGGCAGCGTACGATTGCGCAGCTGAATATTTCACAGGTCTTCATTTCTTCCGTTTCGGATGTGGGTTCTTTGAATAGAGGGTCAATGGCTATTTCTTCATTAGAATCACTCTTAAAGGTGAGAACTTGTGATCCCCCAGCGTTGACCATGTGACAGTTGCTGGTAGTTCTTTTATGCTCCTCGGTCGTATTTCTTTCCTCTCGACGAGTTTTGCGTTTCATCCGCTTGAAATGTTGTCAGTGAGCAACATATCCCTGCCACCAGTTTCTAAAAGCGTTGCACTCTTCGGTGGGGTGCGCAATCCTACGATGATATAAGCAATAGCTATGATGTATATCTGCTTCATCAGGAGTGTTTCCTTCGGAGGGTGGTGTTTACCACAATCAGCAAAGCTGTGTTCAAATTCCAAGGCGGGAGATGAAGCAACGCTTCGGTTTCCCCCAATCAGAGCAAGGCTCTGTTTTAAAAAGAAATTCAAATAATAATAAAGGAAGCAATGCTTCAGCTGACCTGCGCTCTGCTCTGCGCGACAGTTGCGCTAGCGCAGTTGCGCTGCGCTCTGCGCTGCGCGATACGTGGCAGTACAGTTGCGCTGCGCTCTGCGCTGCTCGACACGTGTCAAGCGCAGGAGCATTTGCGCCAACTGTGCCAGCACCAAAACAGAATTAAAATTCTAGAAAGATCTTTCTGATCTTATTAAAACAATAAGATTCTCCTCTGTAAAATAGAAGCCCTTGGATCAAAGATCCAACGGTGGGGAAAAATCCCTAAATCACTCAGAGAAAGATCTTTCTAACGAATTTAACAAATTAATGGGCACTATATAAAGGCCCCTAGACCCCAAGTCTAAAAAAAGGAGGAAGACAGAGAGAAAAACAGAGAATTCCTCTAAAGAATTCTGAGAAGAGCTCAAAGAAAGAAAAGGTAAAAACCTCTGAATAAAGAAGAATTTCTTCTAAAAAGATAATTGATCTAAAAACAAGATCAAAGATCTTCAATAAAAAAATATAATAATAATAAAGGCATTGCCTTTTGATGAACCACTGGTTCTTTGAAAACAAGAAAATTTGTTTTCTTTGATCTAAAATTGATCAAAAAAGAAAATATAAAACAGTGCCCTGCACTTGCAAAATCTGCACTGTTGCGCTCTCGGGTTGGCGCAAGCCACCGAACAACTTGCGCTATAACAACTTGCGCTATAACAACTTGCGCTATGCGCTTTTAAAATAGAGCATTGCTCTCTGAAATTGGCGCAACTCACCAGAGCGCGCCACGTGTCAGCAGCGCAACAGCGCAGCGCACTGCGTTTGCGCTCTCCGGAGCGTGACACATGTCACGCCCACATGCGCTTTGCGCCAATTAATGAGCGCAAGCGCATGTGGGCGTGACACGTGTCACGCCCACATGCGCTTGCGCTCATTAATTGGCGCAAAGCGCCTGACAGGCCACATGGCCACTGTCAGATAATTAATGCACTGCATTATTGAAAAGAAGGGCTGAGCCCAATTGAAAAAGGCCTAACAGGCCTAATAAAATGCCATGCATTATTTTTAAATGGGCAAAGCCCAAGCAAAGGTCTGTCAGACCAAAACAGATGCTCTGCATCATAAAAATAAAGGGACAGAGCCCAAATCAAATAGGCCTTACATGCCAAAATAAAATGCAGTGCATTATTAAACAGGGGCAAAGCCCTAGCATAGGCCTAATAGGCCGAAGACAAATAAAAACGTTGATCATCTTCAACTGGACTTAGCCCAATTCTGGCCGTAAGTCCTCAAATTAAATTGACTGAGCATGAATGCTTTCCTAAATCAATTTACACCCGGTTCGAGGGTACATCTCCGAACTCCTCTGACATTTGTCGTTGTAATCCTTCAACGACGTCTGAGAGGTGACGAGTCCCGACAACCACACAACAATATGGACTTAAGCGTCCTTAAACCAACTCATGGACTCAAGCGTCCTTAAACTCCCGGACTCAAGCGTCCTTAAATTCCCGGACTCAAGCGTCCTTAAACCAACTCATGGACTCAAGCGTCCTTAAACTCCCGGACTCAAGCGTCTTTAAACTCCCGGACTCAAGCGTCCTTAAACTTCCAGACTCAAGCGTCCTTAAACTAACTCATGGACTCAAGGGTCCTTAAACTCCCGGACTCAAGCGTCCTTAAACTCCTGGACTCAAGCGTCCATAAACAAATGGACCACTATGTCCCTAAACTGGAGATGGACCACTATGTCCCTAAACTGGAACAGTAGAGCCCTTAAATGCTCTTTTGTCGGATCTAAACGATCCCATTTAAGTTGATCTTAGCCTCAAATATGGCTAACGTATCCTTAAACCTTCAAACAGACTTTAGTCCCAAATTGGACTATAGATCCCCCAATCGACTTTGGTTCAAGGGTGCATCTCTGAACTTCTCTAACACCCGTCGTTGTAATTCTTCAACGACGTCAGAGAGGTGACGGGTCCCGACGGCCATACATTAAAAAAGGACCACTATGTCCTTAAACTGGAACAATAGAGCCCCCAAATGCTCTTTTGTCGGATCAAAATGATCCCGTTTAAGTTGATCTTAGCCTCAAATATGGCTAACGTATCCTTAAACCTTCAAACAGACTTTAGTCCCAAATTGGACTATAGATCCCCCAATCGACTTTGGTTCAAGGGTACATCTCTGAACTCCTCTGACACCTGTCGTTGTAATTCTTCAACGACGTCAGAGAGGTGACGGGTCCCGACGGCCATACATTAAACAAGGACCACCATGTCCCTAAACTGGAACAATAGAGCCCCCAAATGCTCTTTTGTCGGATCTAAACGATCCCGTTTAAGTTGATCTTAGCCTCAAATACGGCTAACGTATCCTTAACAAACGTTTAAGTTGATCTTAGCCTTAAATACGGCTAACGTATCCTTAAACCAAAACCCCAAACCCAAATCTAAGTAAACACGGATTTGGACTAATCCACGTCCTACGGGCAACAACATAAATTAGTCTCCGTATATAATCCACGGGCAACCACAAACAAAATAAACACATACGACACGAAGTGAAATTCCGGAGAAGGAGAAAGTTGTTACCGTGACACGGTAGCGTAATTAACTGCAGGGGCTTGCGCCTGCATGGAAGAGCGTCCCCACAATCAAAAACCCCTCAAGCGAGGGGGAATCTGACGAACTCTGCTACATCTGCCGCATCCGTCTAAACCTCTGTTATATGGTGCCATAAATCAACTTGGCATCTTCGGAGAGGTAGACGGATAAAACCAAATAGCATCTGCCCCGAATCTCAGGCAAGACGTCCATGTCTTGGCTGCCGTTCGGAGGGGAACATATTCTGGCACGCCCGGTGGGACCTTTTTCTCTTTCCACTCCACACTTCGTGTGTCGTGTTCGCGAACGAACCGCGGTTTGCTGTGGTTGCCTGTGGATTCGAGGTACTAAGATTTGGTGTCTTGCTCCGTGCAGAAAACAGAAGATCAATGGTTTCAAACTGCACTGCCTGCAACTACAACTCTCGCTCGGTCCTTGCTGGAGGAGTGACTTATAGGCCCCAAGCGGCCTCCCTTTTCAAGATGCCAGTGGAGCAGGTAACTCAGGCCACCACTGGATTATTCTTCGGGACCATGCTCCCACCGTTGAGCTTCAATGCCACAATGACGTTGCAAGAAGCCCCAAAGAAGTCGGTCTTTGATCGGATTACCACTGCCGCGACCCCTCTCAACGGGTCGCCCAGCTTCAATACCTCAGTTTTCAACAGACTGGGCCAGAACGTCTGCAAACCCGCGATACCCGAAGCTGCCATCCCAAAGCGGATAGCTATCCCGGCTCAAGCGGACGAAATCATGGGAAAGGCTCCTCCTTCCAAGAAGTCAGTTTTTACAAGGCTGGCCATTCCGGTTGCTGCTCCAGGCAAGGTCCTCTAAGCTGCTTCCCCTGCTCAGAGGTCTGTCTTTGATAGATTAGACATTGCTTCTCAACGGGTGTCAGTTTTCGATAGGCCAGCACTAATAACAGTCTCTCCTCAAAGCAGGGGGCATGAAGAAGCTTATCCAACAACGGAGGTGATCTCATCCGCACGACATGCTCAACGTCGCCACTAGCGCCGAGTGAGGAAGGCTGGGAGCAACTCCCCCTCTGGGATAACTCCGCCAGCTCCAACGGTGGGGATCGATGCTGCTGTTCCAACCGGGAACAGCTTTGAATTGCTGAACACGGTGCACAGAAACTCTCCTACTGCGGTGCTGAAGAGAACTCCTTCACCTGTGGAGGATACTCCAGAGAAGAAGCTGGAGCAGCCCCCTCAATGGCTACCCTCTAAAATTTACAAGGTCTGGCGACAGATCCAGGAGTCGGTGATTGATCAAGACTATCTTCGCCGACAGAAAACGATGAAGGTTCGGCAGGGGAAGGATTACTCCGTCAAGCCACAAAAAGCAATGGCTACTTGGGTGCCCACTACAACGGCCCCCTCAACTTCAACCACTCAAAAGAAAAGGAGGCCGCAAAAAGCCCCTGTGAACATGGCGAACCGTAAACGCGCTAAGCACAAACACCCCAAGTCTGGGGGCATGATGGTGCACACTGTTTATATGGCTTCTGGAAAGGAGGAAAGCCGTGCTTCGACGGGTCACCGACCGCTCACCCGATCCATGACGAAAGCCCAGGAGCAGCAACAGAAGCTTCAGGACATGATGACTGCAATGGCCGCACTTACCGGGCCAAAAGAAAGCTTGGAGGCATCATCAGAGCAGCGTCATAAACAAGAAATTGACGTTGACTACCTACGCAGAGTCCTCGAAAAGAAGGACAAAGAAGCCGCAGAGCAAGCGGGTAACATAAAACAAATGGCGCTTCTCTTCCAAGATATGGTAGGGATGATGATCCAGCAAGATCCTCCTGCTGAAGATCCTCCGATTGTCCTTGAAGATGACAAAGAAGAGACATCGAATCCTCCTCCGGCTCTTTCAGCAGCCAAGGAAGAAACCATTTCCAAGGTCGCACTGGATGACTATATAGCTCAGCAAATACGAGCTCATCAGGCGAGTGAAGCGGCTGGGCAAATTGTTAGGACCGGACGACCCTATCCGAGCTGGTATAACCAAATCAGTTACCCGCCGGGATATACGATCCCTAAGTTCCATGTATATAAAGGGACGGGGAATCCACATCAACATGTTGCCCAGTTCAGGTTTCTTTGTGGCAATACCGGCGGTGATGATAAATTGTTGCTTCGCCAGTTCGTCAGTAGCTTATCGGAGACGGCATTTGAGTGGTACTCCGAACTCCCAAATGACTCCATCAAAACCTTCGCTGAAATAGAGTTGTTGTTTACTCAGCGATTCGCGAGTGCTTGTGAACGCACCCCGATAACATCGCTGATCAATGGCAGGATAAGACCAGGCGAAACGTGGGTTTAATACGCAACACGATGGCGGAACTTATGGTCGAAATGCGAACAACGCATCGAAGAAGCACCTGCGGTAGGCATGTTCGTGGGCACTCTTGATCCGCAAGCAACCATCTTGCAATTCATGATGTTCTTCAGGCCGACCACCTTCCAAGCCTTGATCGACAAATTAGCCCAAATGGACCAGATGGGCCATGGACCGTCTCCTCCAAAACCGGACTCTCGAAATGAGAAGGGGAAAGGAAAAGCGATCGTCGTCGCCAATGCTCAACAACAGACAAGTAACTTGAAGCCAGTTGCCCGTCGAAACAATATGCGTCCACGCGTATCCCTCGAGGAGAGGCTAGGCCGTCCTTACTCGTTTCCTCAAAATAAAACGAGAATACTGTTTGAGCTGGCACTGCGCAACAGGCTTATCAATCTTCCAGATCCAAGACGCCCGTTGCAGCCAAACGATGTCAATGATCCCAATTACTGTCCCTACCACCGAGTGTTGGGTCATCCGATTGAGGATTGCTATGTCTTCAAAAACTGGATTGAAGACCAATACCTACAAGGCAAGTTTGCTCTGTCTGAAAAGTGGAAGGTAAACCCATTACAGCCGCACACTGTAAAGAAGACGGATGCACCGGGGGCAACTTGTCACGTGGTCTCTCACTCATTGATAGAAAATAAAGAGGCTCCTTGCACCGAGAAAACGAGGGCGGATTCTAAACCGGAACTTTTGTGGCCGTCAGACGAGATGATCGATACCTTCCTGAATGAGATTCGTCTGAAAGTTAAAGCCAATCAAGAGCGTAAGATGGCCATATTGGAAGGATCTAAACGCCGGCGATTAGACGAAAGAGCCGAGGCACTCCCGTTAAATCAAAAGACATCCGCTGCGGATAAAAACAAATACAAGACGAGGAAAAGGTTCGCTAAAGCCATATCAATGGGGATGAAGCTACCACCCTCTGAAGAAAACACTCTCGGTGGAGTAGAGATGCATCCTAACTTCTGCTTATATCATCAGAAGATCACACATCCTACTGAAGACTGCGACTCCTTTAAGTGTTGGTGGCAAGGGTATGTCGCCCACAGGCAATACGTCAATAGAACAAAGCGTGAAGCTCGTAGACAGCGGAAGAATACGACGGATGAGCATAAAAAAGTTGCCGGCAATTGTCGTAAGGATGAGCCCGGGGGATCACGAGTTCTCACCTTCAGGAGCGACTCCGACGAAAAAGTAGCCCTCGGCCCTCTCTTCAAGGAGTCCGTCTCTGAAGAATTAAGGAGTTGCGAGAACGTTCAGCCGTGCAATTGCACGATACCCGAAGAGAATCTCGGACCCACAAACGAAGGAGCGAACAAAAAGGATAAAGGAAAAGGGAAAATGGCCTTTGTCGCCAACACTCAACAGCAATCGAGTGGCCTTAGACCGATTATTCGCCAAAACAACAAGCGGCAACCCCTCTATGAGAGGTTGAAACGTCCTTACTCATTTCCCCAGGATGAAACAAAGAGGCCGTTCGAAGTGGCGGTGCACAATAGGCTTATCACTCTACCAGAGCCGAAATACCAACCACAACTGAATGATATCAACACTCCTAATTACTGCCCTTACCACCAAGTATTGGGCCATCCGATTGAAAACTGCTAAGTCTTCA
Organism: Agapanthus africanus; assembly: GCA_030015575.1. Classification (NCBI taxonomy): domain Eukaryota; kingdom Viridiplantae; phylum Streptophyta; class Magnoliopsida; order Asparagales; family Amaryllidaceae; genus Agapanthus; species Agapanthus africanus. The sequence continues at coordinate 104,035,902 of CM057338.1, read as the reverse complement.
AAAACTGGGTTGAAGACCAATACCAACAGGGCAAGTTCGTCATCTCCGAAAACTGGAAGGTGAGCCCGCCGCAACCGCACACTCCGAGAAAGATGGATACGCCGGGGGCATCATGCTCATTCATAGAGAAAGCCCCATAGACCGAAAAGTCAGTAAACTAGAGATTCGCCTCGAATACGGCGACGGCGGACCGAAACGTCCTTAAACTAATGAGGGACCACTACGTCCTAAAACTAGCTGAGGACCGAAACGTCCTTAAACCACTACCGCAACATCCTCAGGCTGACGAGATAAAAAAAGAGAGAATAAAGAATAAAAAAAAAAGAATAAAAAAATATAATAAAAAATAAAAAACGGTATGTCCATAAGCAAAATGGGCACGGATGAAAACCCGAAAGGGCTCCGTGAGTAAAAACAGCAGGGCTACCGGCGAGTGTTCGTGAAAACCCGAAAGGGCACGACCTCGTAAAAAAAATAAACAGAATAAAAAAACGGTATGTCCATAAGCAAAATGGGCACGGATGAAAACCCGAAAGGGCTCCGTGAGTAAAAACGGCAGGGCTACCGGCGAGTGTTTGTGAAAACCCGAAAGGGCGCAACCTCGTTAAAAGACACTTACAGGGTCCTCTCGACCTTGTAAGGAGAAACCATCCACGTGAGATCCTTACGACTCACAAGGGAGCAACAAACTTAGGGATCCTCACGATTCCTAAGGAGAAAATACGCTTGCGAGATCCTCACGAATCGTAAGGAGAACTCTCTTATGGGACCCCCACGGTTCATGAGATTTGAAAGTCTTAAGTTACAGAGACCTAAACCTGTGCTTAAGCAAAACCCCCACAACCTTCGATATGGCCTTACAAGTGGCTCAGTACTGACCCTTGTATACAATCCACGGGCGCGAATAAACATTTCCCTAACCAAGTCCCATCCGTGACTAGGGATATGTCCATATGGCGAACAACCCTTATAAGTCCTCTCGACTTACAAAGAGAAAACCCTCTTGTAGGATCCTTACGACTTACAGAGGAACATGTACTTAGGAATCCACACGATTCCTAAGGAGAAAACACACCTACAAGATCCTCATGACTTGTAGGGAGAAATACCTTTGTGAGACCCTTACGGCTCATGAAGTCAAAAGCCTTAGTCGACAGGACCCTAACCCTGTTCGCTAAGCCACCTTTGTTCGACATCGACATAGACAAATGATGATTCGCTCCTGGAAATATCCCAGTTGTAGCAATGCTAATGCCTAAACCGGTATCGAATTCCAAGTCCTTTCACGGCAAATGATGATTCGCTCCTGACAATATTCCAGTTATAGCGATACTGATGCTGAGATTGGCGTCAGATTCTAAATTCCACACTCGCGATAAAAGAAAATCAACGAGCAATACATGCATACGAAATAGCCAAAATGATAGGGCGACTTGCAATAAAAAGCAGCAAGTAAGAATGTATGCATGAAAAATAGCCGAAATGATTGGGCAACTTGCAATAAAAAGCAGCGAGTAAAATAAAAAAAACAGCCGAAATGATTGGGCGACTCGCAATAAAAAGCAGCGAGTAAAAATAAAATAAATAGCCGAAATGATTGGGCACCGCGAAAAATAACCGAAATGATGGGGCAATCACGACTTTCGCAATATAAAGCTGAAATGATAGAGCATCGCGGAAAGAAAATAATAAAAAAAATGAAAATGAATGAAACTTCTGCCCTACAGGTGAGATCACATCGATCCATGTATACAATCCAAGGGCACAAACAAAGAGGGAACCATACCTTCCCAACAGGCTCCGCCAGGAAGCGAAGCCAAATCTCGACGGTTCACCAATAATCTAGAGACAACCGCGACATTCGTCTCGATATAGAGGACGTAATGCCAGTAAACGAAGCAAAGGCCAAATTCCTAGCTTCAGGGTTTTGACGCAGACGAGATGTCACCCCAGCGTTCTTCCTCCAACAGGATTCAGACGCAACATCATCAAACAGTGGAGCCACGGCAATGTCCCTAGTTCCAAACCTCGACCTAGAGACAACCGCGACATTCGTCTCGATATAGAGGACGTAATGCCAGCAAACGAAGCAAAGGCCAAATTTCTAGCTTCAGGGTCTTGACGGCAAGTCATATAAAGCCTGAAAGACTATCGGAGATCATCCCACACCAGCGTGGAGTGGTTATGACTCATCGGGGCTCTCCAAAATCAGCCTAACCTCAAGTAAAAAGTGACATGGAATATCCCTACACTTGCTCTTTCGACGGTAATACTACCTGGAAGATTACTTGAAGACGTCTTGTCCAGCCCCCGAAGGGATCAGAGATACGACAATCGCAAGGCTACTCGAATAGCAAGATTGCATATCGAGGAATATATCAGCCAACGCGACGGTACGACGGCCAAAACCCTAAGTACCACAGACCCTAACGGACCTCTGTCGTAAAGAGCAGAGGTTAACTGTGACGTTAGGATATTCTTGCGAGAAATGCTCGATTCGTCTCGACTCGTGAGGAAATTAGTGTCTTTGCGAGAACTACTCGATATGTTTCGACTCGTGAGGAAAAGCCTTAGGCGGTAGGGATTAAAAGACTTGTTTCCTAAGCACTGGGACCTTGCAAGTCAGTCCAAAATGGACTCTTGCACACTATTCACGGGTCACACTCTCCAAAGTCGAATCTCGACAAGGAGGGAAACAACCGCTTACGGGTCCTCTCGACTCGTAAGAGGGAAAAATTCTCTTATAAGATCCTTACGACTTATAAGAGAAAACACACTTAGGAATCCTCATGATTCCTAAGGAGAAAATACGCCTACGAGATCCTCTCGATCCGTAGGGCGAAAATTCTCTATGGGCCCCTCACGGCTCATAAAGTTGAAAAGTCTTAGGCAGCAGATCTGAACCTGCGGCCTAAGCCATCACTACCTCTTGAAGAAGCCAATACAGGATGGTCACTTTATCATCCGTCAACCATGTTTACTAAGGCAACATACTGATAATAAAAGAAAGAAGAAAGCGACAGAAAGAACATCTGATTCGCATTTGATCAAGCACTCGAGACACATCCATTCATGCATGTGCAAAAGACTCAGAACAAGAAATAAGACAAGCTGAAATAAATAAATTTTCCATTCATATTGCAAAGGGTTCTTACAATCATAAAGAAATAAACAAAGATATTATTCAAATGATTACAACGACAAAACCTCAGATCCTGGACAGGGATTTAGGAACTCGAAAGTGACATTGTCCAAGACTTTCCAAGCTTGGCGAACCATCCTGGTGTGCTTCCTTTCGCGAGCACGAGCGTCGGGATCCCCACTGATATCCTCCACCCTCCGATAGGCAGCAAGAATGGCGGACTGTTGAAAGGCCTGGTGCAAGAGATCGACAAGATTGTCTCGCCGTCTCTTCGAGATTAAGTTCAGCAGGTACACCGAGTGCACCTTGTCCTCGGTGGCATCAATGCCCTAAGCGGAACGCCGGTAAAAAATAGGGGAAGCGCTTCCCAAATTGCTCCCACAATAAGCTTCAGGAGAGGGGAGCGCCGGGGAAGCAGTTGACCGTTGTATGTGTCGAAACGGCTCATGATTTCGGCACACTCGGCGTTGGTAAATTCTCGGTTCTGAGAACGGCCGAGTCGGCGGATGTCTCCGTAAGAAATAATCTCGTCGAGATCGTACATATGGGCGTCCATTGATCCTGTAAAAGAGAATCAACGAAATTATCAGAAAGACTGATTAAGCAATTTCTTATTCAAGAAATGCATAGGAAGTTAAACTCCTCGAGAGCAATGCTCTACAGACAGGAGTGACACCTGTCAAAGTCAATTATGAAGGGAAGTTAAAGAAGGCCCCCGAGAACATTGATAACTCTGCTCTAAAAAGATGATATAATTCATCAAAAATAAAATTCCATTTTTAAATCTTCAATATCCATGAAAAAAGGAGCAAAGCTCCATTAATGAATTAAGAAATCGCAAGAAAAATCCCTTTAAGAGAGCATAGCTTTATTAATGGAACCCTAATAGGGTCCTCCTTAGTTCTCTTTAGATCCCTTTAGACCTATAGAGCAAAGCTCTGCTAAGTGAAACCCTAAATGGGTTTGGGTTTTCTTTAGATCAGGGATCTATTGAGAGCAACGCTTTTATAAAGTAATTTAATATAATTTAATTTTTACCTAAAGATTCTCTAGAGTCTGAACTCTTAAAAAGTACTTAAACAAAAGAGCGGGGCTCTGAATAAAAATTCTGATGAAGAGATGGAAATCATCTAAAAGACCAAAAGTCCTATTTATAGGCACTGAGTGCCATTTCAACTTCCAAAAGTTGCTGCAACTGTTGGAATTCTGCCACCGCTGCGCTCACGTTTGGGGCCACGTAAGCACAACGGTGGGGGGCATTTGTTTATCCCAATCAGAGCAAAGCTCTGTTCAAATTCCAAGGCGGGAGATGAAGCAACGCTTCTGTTTCCCCCAATCAGAGCAATGCTCTGTTTTAAAAAGAAATTCAAATAATAATAAAGGAAGCAACGCTTCAGCTGACCTGCGCTCTGCGCTGCGCGACACGTGGCAGTGCAGTTGCGCTGCGCGACACGTGTCAAGCGCAGGAGCGCTTGTGCCAACTGTGCCAGCACCAAAACAGAATTAAAATTCTAGAAAGATCATTCTGATCTTATTAAAACAATATGATTCTCTTCTGTAAAACAGAAGCCCTTGGATCAAAGATCCAACCGGGGGGGGGGGGGAAGAATCCCTAAATCACTCAGGGAAAGATCTTTCTAACGAATTTAACAAATTAATGGGCACTATATAAAGGCCCCTAGACCCCAAGTCTAAAAAAAGGAGGAAGACAGAGAGAAAAACAGAGAATTCCTCTAAAGAATTCTGAGAAGAGCTCAAAGAAAGAAAAGGTAAAAACCTCTGAATAAAGAAGAATTTCTTCTAAAAAGATAATTGATCTAAAAACAAGATCAAAGATCTTCAATAAAAAAATATAATAATAATAAAGGCATTGCCTTTTGATGAACCACTGGTTCTTTGAAAACAAGAAAATTTGTTTTCTTTGATCTAAAATTGATCAAAAAAAAAATATAAAACAGTGCCCTGCACTTGTAAAATCTGCACTGTTGCGCTCTCGGGTTGGCGCAAGACACCGGAGAGCGCCACGTGTCAGCCCCATAACAACTTGCGCTATGCGCTTTTAAAATAGAGCATTGCTCTCTGAAATTGGCGCAACTCACCAGAATGCGCCACGTGTCAGCAGCGCAACAGCGCAGCGCAACAGCGCAGCGCACTGCGCTTGCACTCACCGGAGCATGACACTTGTCACGCCCGCATGCGCTTGCGCTCATTAATTGGCGCAAAGCGCCTGACAGGCCACATAGCCACTGTCAGATAATTAATGCACTGCATTATTGAAAAGAAGGGTTGAGCCCAATTGAAAAAGGCCTAACATGCCTAATAAAATGCCATGCATTATTTTTAAAAGGGCAGAGCCCAAGCAAAGGTCTGTCAGACCAAAACAGATGCTCTGCATCATAAAAATAAAGGGATAGAGCCCAAATCAAATAGGCCTTACAGGCCAAAATAAAATGCAGTGCATTATTAAACAGGGGCAAAGCCCTAGCATAGGCCTAATAGGCCGAAGACAAATAAAAACGTTGATGATCTTCAACTGGACTTAGCCCAATTCTGGCCGTAAGTCCTCAAATTAAATTGACCGAGCACGAATGCTCTCCTAAATCAATTTACACCCGGTTAGAGGGTACATCTCCGAACTCCTCTGACATTTGTCGTTGTAATCCTTCAACGACGTCCGAGAGGTGACGAGTCCCGACAACCACACATCAATATGGACTTAAGCGTCCTTAAACCAACTCATGGACTCAAGCGTCTTTAAACTCCCGGACTCAAGCGTCCTTAAATTCCCGGACTCAAGCGTCCTTAAACTTCCTGACTCAGGCGTCCTTAAACCAACTCATGGACTCAAGCGTCCTTAAACTCCCGGACTCAAGCGTCCTTAAACTCCCGGACTCAAGCATCCTTAAACCAACTCATGGACTCAAACATCCTTAAACTCCCGGACTCAAGCGTCCATAAACAAATGGACCACTATGTCCCTAAACTGGAGATGGACCACTATGTCCCTAAACTGGAACAGTAGAGCCCTTAAATGCTCTTTTGTCGGATCTAAACGATCCCATTTAAGTTGATCTTAGCCTCAAATATGGCTAACGTATCCTTAAACCTTCAAACAGACTTTAGTCCCAAATTGGACTATAGATCCCCCAATCGACTTTGGTTCAAGGGTACATTTCTGAACTCCTCTAACACCTGTCGTTGTAATTCTTCAACGACGTCAAAGAGGTGACGGGTCCCGACGGCCATACATTAAACAAGGACCACTATGTCCCTAAACTGGAACAATAGAGCCCCCAAATGCTCTTTTGTCGGATCTAAACGATCCCGTTTAAGTTGATCTTAGCCTCAAATACGGCTAACGTATCCTTAAACCTTCAAATAGACTTTATTCCCAAATTGGACTATAGATCCCCCAATCGACTTTGGTTCAAGGGTACATCTCTGAACTCCTCTGACACCTGTTGTTGTAATTCTTCAACGACGCCAGAGAGGTTACGGGTCCCGACGGCCATACATTAAATAAGGACCACTATGTCCCTAAACTGGAACAATAGAGCCCCCAAATGCTCTTTTGTCGGATCTAAACGATCCCGTTTAAGTTGATCTTAGCCTCAAATACGGCTAACGTATCCTTAACAAACGTTTAAGTTGATCTTAGCCTCAAATACGGCTAACGTATCCTTAAACCAAAACCCCAAACCCAAATCTAAGTAAACACGGATTTGGACTAATCCACGACCTACGGTCGACGACATAAATTAGTCTCCGTATACAATCCATGGACAACCATAAACAAAACAAACACACACGACACGAAGTGAAATTCTGGAGAAGGAGAAAGTTGTTACCGCGACACGGTAGTGTAATTAACTGCAGGGGCTTGCGCCTGCAGGGAAGAGCGTCCCCACAATAAAAAACCCCTCAAGCGAGGGGGAATCTGACGAAGTCTGCTACATCGGCCACATCCGTCTAAACCTCCGATATACGGTGCCATAAATCAACTTGGCATCTTCGGAGAGGTAGACGGATAAAACCAAATAGCATCTGTCCCGAATCTCAGGCAAGACGTCCATGTCTTGGCCGCCGTTCGGAGGGGAACAGGTGGTAGCTTCATTCCCATCGACATGGCTTTGGCGAACCTTTTCCTCGTCTTGAACCTGCTTTTATTTGCGGTGGATGTACTTTGATCTGGTAGGAGTATTTCGACCCTTTCGTCCAGTCGCCGGCGTTTGGTCTTTTCAAATATGGCCATCTCGTGCTCTCGATCAGCTTTTCTTTTCAAAAGAGCTTCGTGTAGGAATGCATCAATCATTTCGTCTGATGGTCTTAGAAGTTCAAGCTCAGGATCTGCCCCCAGTTTCTCTGCGTAAGGAGCTTCTTCATCGTCTATCAACGAGTGAGAGATCACATGACATCTTGCCACATCCAACGATTCTTCTCCATTGTCATCATCTCCGTCCTCAAGGACGTGGCTGAGAAATTCTTGGAGTGTGACTGGGGTCCGTGCTTTCTGATTATATTCTTCCAACGCGTCAATCTGCTTTTGCAGGTTTGTTCGCTTGTCACCATGCTTCACGGGCTTTTTGGTCTTCTTCTTCTTCTTCGAAGACTTTGACGGCCGGGTGTGGGCACTTTGACTATCATTGCCAATCTTTAGGGTTGGGCGTGGCTTCAGCATTCCCTTGATGATCTCGGGTTCCAATGGATTTTCCCATTCGATCGCTAGGCATGTTTGGAGATCATTCATCATTCTTTTTGTTTTGGCTGAAAGGGCGATCTTCTATGCAGCTTCTTCGACAAAAGAGCACGATGCCCCCGGTGTATCTCCCCTTTTAAGAGCGTGCGGCTGATGTGGACTTACTTTCCAATTCTCGAACAGGGCAAATTTGCCCTGTTGGTATTGATCTTCAATCCAGCCTTTAAAGACGAAGCAATCTTCAATTGGATGACCTATCGCTTATTGATAGGGGCAATAATTTGGATTATTAGCCTCACCGGGTTGCAATGGGCGTATCGGATTCGGCAGATTGATGAGCCTGTTGCGCACCGATAGTTCGAACAATCTCCTCGTTTTGTCCCGGGGAAACGAATAAGGGCTCTTTATTTTCTCATTATAGAATCGCTGTTTCTCGTCTAGGCGATCAGTTAATTTTGGACCACTGGGCTGCTGTTGAGCATTGGCGACGAAGGTCTCTTTCCCTTTCCCTTTTTCATTCCGCGGCTCCGGCTTCGAAGAGGAAGGCCTGTGACCCATCTGGTCCATTTGGGCCAGCTTATCAATCAAGGACTGGAAAGTGGTCGGCTTGAAAAACATCATGAATTTGGAGATGGTCTCTTGAGGGTCGAGAGTACCCACAAACATGCCTACCGCAGGCGCTTCTTCGACGCGCTGCTCGCACTTCGACTATAAGTTCCGCCATCGTATTGCATATTGAACCCATGTTTCGCCTGGCTTTACCTTGGCGTTAATCAATGCGGTGATTGGGATGCGCTCGCTAGCGCTTGCAAATCTCTGTGTAAACAGCAGTTCTATCTCCGCAAATGTCTTGATAGAGTCATTTGAAAGTTCAGAATACCACTCGAACGCCTTCTCCGACAAGCTGCCAACAAATTGGCGGAGCAGAAGTTTATCATCACCTCCAGTGTTGCCGCACAAGGCTCTGAACTGAGCGACGTGCTGATGTGGATTTCCCGTCCCCTTATATACGTGGAATTTAGGGATCGTATATCCTGGCGGGTACCTTATTTGGTCATACCAGCCCGGATAAAGTCGTCTAGTCTTAACAATCTGACCGGCCTCTTCATTCGCATGGTGAGCTCGTATTTGCTGAGCAATATAATCATCCAGAGCGGTCTTAGATATGGTCTCCTCCTTAGCTGCTGAAAGAGCTGGAGGAGGATTCGATGTCTCCCCTCTGTCGTCTTCAATGATAATCGGGGGGTCTTCAGCTGGAGGTTCCGGGTGTAACATCATCCCAGCCATGTCTTGGAACAAAAGAGCCATTCGTTTTATGTTGGCCGCCTGTTCCGCGGCCTCTTTTTCTTTCCTCTCGAGCATTCTTCGGAGGAATTCAGCATCATTTCTTATTCCTGACGCTGCTCTGAGGTCTCTGGATTTTCTTTTGGCCCGGTGAGTGTGGCCATTGCAGTCAGCATCTCTTGAAGTTTCTGCTGCTGCTGTTCCTGAGCCTTCGTTATCGATCTGGTAAGTGGTCGATGACCCGTAGAAGCACGACTTTCCTCTTTTCCGGAAGCCATATAAATAGTATGCACCACCATGCCCCCAGACTTGGGGCGTTTAGATTTAGTGTCCTTGCGGTTTGCCGCGGTCACAGGGGCTTTCTCCGGCCTCCTTCTCTTGTGAACGGTTGAAGTTGAGGGAGCCGTTGCAGCGGGCATCCAGACAAATGACATCTTCTGTGGTACCACGAGATGGCTCTCTTCTTGCCAAGCTTTAATCTTCTTTGGTCGGCGAGAATAGTCCTGGTCAATTACCGATTCCTGGACCTGTTGCCAGACTTTGTAAATTTTGGAGGAAATCCGCCGAGGGGGCTGCTCCGGCTTCTTCTCTGTAGCATTCTCCACAGGTGGAGGAGATCTCTTCAGCACAGCAGTCGAAGAGTTCTTGCGAACCCTCCTAAGCGGTTCAAAGCTGTTCCCAGTTGGAACAGCAGCATCGATTTCTACCGTTGGCGCCGGCGGAGTCAGTCCAGAAGGGGAGCTGCCTCCAGCCTTCCTTACTCGGCGCCAGTAACAATGGAAAGCATGTCGTGCGGATGGAGTTGGTTCAGCTATGGGGATGGCTTCGTCATGCCCCCTGTCTTGGCGGAGTGTTTCGCCGGTGTCAGCCTTTTGAAGACTGACGTTCGCCGAGAAGTAATGTCCAACCTATCGAATACAGACCTCTGGAGAGAGGTGACTTCGTCTGGAGCGGGAGCCAGAGTGGCCAGCCTTGTGAAAACTGACTTCTTGGTAGGAGAAGCCTTTCTGATGATTTCGTCCGCTTGTGCCGGGATGGCTATCCGCTTTGGGATGGCTGCTTCAGGTATCGCGGGCTTGTTGACGTTCTGGCCCAATCTGTTGAAAATTGAGGTATTGGATTTGGGCGACCCGTTGAGAGGGGCCACAGCAGTTGTGAGTCGATCAAAGACCGACTTCTTTGGGGTTTCTTGCAATGGCAGCAGGGCATTGAAGTTCATGGGTGGGAGCATGGTCCCGAAGAATAGCCCGGTGGTGGCCTGAGTCACCTGGTCCACTAGCATTGTAAAAACAGAGGCTGCCTGAGGCCCGTAGGTCACTCCTCCTGCGGGGACGGAGTGAGAGTTATTGCCATTATTGCAGCTTGTGTAGTTGAAAGCCATTTGATCTTCTTTTTTTTGCACGAGAGCAAAACCAAATCTTAGAACCTCGAACCCAAGGGTAACCATATTAAAGCGCGATTCGTTCGCGAACACGACACACGAAGTGTGGAGTGGAAAGAGGAAGAGGTCCCACCGGGCATGTAAGAATCTGTTCCCCTCCGAAACACAGAGACGCGACCGCGTAGGTCCGTCTTGCCTGAATTTGGGGGCATATACTAATTGGTGCTATCCGTCCACCTCTTCGAAGATGCCAAGTTGATTTATGACACCATGTATCGAAGGTTTAAACGGATGCGGCCGATGTAGCAGACTTCGTCAGATTCCCCTTCATGATGAGGGGTTTTTGATTGTGGGGACGCTCTTCCGTGTAGGCGCAAGCCCCTGCAGTTAATTACGCTACCGCATCGCGGTAACCACTTTCTCCTTCTTCAGATGGTCACTTCGTGTCGTGTGTGTTTATTTTTGTTTTTGGTTGCCCGTGGATTGTATACGGAAACTAATTTATATTGTCGCCCGTAGGGCGTGGATTAGTCCAAATCCGTACTTTCTTAGATTTTGGTTTGGGGTTGGGTTTAAGGCTATGTTAGTCTTATTTGAGACTAAGATCAACTTAAACGTTTGTTAAGGATACGTTAGTCTAGTTTTAGACTAAGATCAACTTAACAGGATTTTTTAGATTCAATACAAGAGCATTCGGGCTCTATTGTTTAGTTTAGGGATATTGCGGTCGATTACCAGTTTAAGGACATGGTGGTCCAATGTTAGTTTAAGGACATCTCGGTCCACAGGCTTAAAGACCCCACAGTCTGAGGTTAAGGACATCATAGTCCATGGGCTTAAGGACCCCACAGTCCGAGGTTAAGGACATCATAGTTCATGGGCTTAAGGACCCCACAGTCCGAGTTAAGGATATCATAGTCCGTGGGTTTAAAAGGACCCCACAGTCTAAGGTTAAGGACATCATAGTCGATGGGCTTAAGGACCCCACAGTCCGTAGTTTAAAGACGTCATAGTCTATAAAGTTTAAGGACATCATAGTCCATGAGTTTAAGGACCCCACAGTCCATGGAATGATTGGTTATCAGGACCCGTCACCTCTTTGAAGACGTTGAAGGATTACAACGACAAATATCAAAGGAGTGAAGAGATGTACCCTTGAACCAAAGTTGATTGGGAAATCTGTAGTCCAATTTAGGACTAAGATTAATTAATTAGATTGTGAGCACATTGGCTCAGTTAAATCTGAATTGAGAACTTATGGACAACTTGGGCTAAGTCCAATTAAGTTTGAAATGTTAGCCTTTTGTTGGACTGTTGAACATTTGCCTGGGTTCAGCCCCCCGTTATTTAGCGATGCTAAACAGGGGTTTGGAGGCTCTGATAACTTTTTGTCTTTGGTTGAGCACTAACCATTCATCATGGCTCTGGATTTTTAAGGTTCATTTGAAGAGGAGATTTTCCTATGGAAAAACTTAGCCAATTTGGGCTAAGATTGACTTTAAAATAGTATTAGACACTAGAGGGTATTTGGCTATCACGTGCCCCTACGTGATGCGCTGAAAATAGTGTTAAACATTAAGGATGAAACGCTTAAAGTAGTGTTAAAAACTAAACTTGAATTGGTCACGTGGGGTCACGTGAGGCATCTGAAGATGGGGCCAGACTTCCTTTATTTTGTTCTCAGAATATTCAGATAAGTGTTAAACACTTTTAGTCTTTGAAATTATCACGTGTGGACACGTGACAATGCCTCTGCGTCGGGCATCAATTTCTCTATTTTCCCCTATTTTATTCTTTTGAAAGGGGTGCTTATCAGGGATCACGTAGGGACACGTGAGGCGCCCTAGATCAGTACTGCCTTTGGCTTTGTTCTCTTTTATTTTGAGGGTCAGGTGGGAGCACGTGAGGCGTTGCCTCTGGGCTAATTTCTTCTTATTTTGAGGAGTCCATTAAACGGTCACGTGGGGGCACGTGAGGATGCCTTATTCATTCCTTTTTGTTCGTTTGGGATGAAGGGTAACGTATTACCACGTGATCATGTTGGATACTTGATCTTTACGTGCATGGAGAGCTTCAAGTCTCTTATTTTAAGAATTAAATTCTTTTGTAGGGTTAAACCCTAGTTTTATTTAGAGGAATTAAATTCCTATGTATTTGGAAGAATTAAATTCTTATATAGGGTTAAACCCTAATTTCATTTGGAGGAATTAAATTCCTGTGAATTTGGAAGAATTAAATTCTTATGTAGGGTTAAACCCTAGTTTCATTGGGAGGAATTAAATTCCTATGAATTTGGGGGAATTAAATTCCTTAAACTTAAATTCTCCCTCTAAGTTTTGGATCTGCATGGCAGAATCTTCCCGATGAGAATTAAATTCTCAACTTGTGGGGAGATCTGCTTCTACAGATCTTCAACCAAAAGAAGAACTAAGTTCTTATTCATAAGAGTTAAACTCTTAATTTGAGAATTAAATTCTCTTTTCTTTTATGGAGTTTAGATATCTTTCCCCCTTCTTACCTAGGGTTTCTTCTCTCTTCTGAAGAAATCTTCTTTTCTCTCTTGAGAATTAAATTCTCCTCTCTTTTTTCTCTCTGTTGTTGTATATCTCCAAAAAAAAGAAAGTCCAAGGATCCTTCTCTTCTCTTCTTGGCTCCTATTTATAGGAGAAAGAAAAGAATCAATTTATTTAGTCAATCTTTCATTGAGAGATTTTGGTTGTTTTTGTAACCAACATGATCTTTTAGATCATCCAGTGCATTTTATTCACCATTGGATTTTTTAATCCGAAAGACATTCTATCTGTTATTCCTAGCAAATTTCAGGGAAATCTTTCCTTGTATAAAATCTTTCAATAAATTGGTGATTTTTAATCACCATTGGATTTTTAATCCAACGGTGCTCCATTTTACAGAGCATCATCTTTTTTGTTTGGAAAGATTTAAAGAAATATTTTTCCAGTTAGGGTTCTCGATTCCCTCTTAATTTGAATTTAATTCTATTAGTTTAGAAGACTTAAGATCCTGTCACGTGTTGGCGTGTGACCTTCTGTTTAACCATTTAATTAGAATTTAATTCTATTATTTCAGAGATCTTAGGATCCTATCACGTGTTGACACGTGACCCCCCTGATTAAGCATTTAACCAGAATTTAATTCTGTTTTTAAAGAACTCAGTAATTATCATGTGACCCTTGGTCACGTGTAGACACGTGATGCCCCATTGGGATCTTTCCTTGCTGTTTTATTATGCCTTTTAATTTTTCAGTGGGTTCTTTAAAGGTCTATCATGTGTGGGCACGTGACTCCAGTAATTGCTTGCTTGATTAGAATTTAATTTTATTATAACAGAGTCCCAGGAAACCATCACGTGTCAGCACGTGATGCCCCATTGGGGTTTTTCCTGGTATTTTATGAGGGAACAGAGCCGTAGGGGCACGAAAATACGCCGTAGGTGCATACGCCGCAGGTGCAAGTATTAGCCTTAAACTTGCCCCTACGGTTAAATAATTGCCCCTACGACATAATATATAGGTCCATATGTCCCCACGGATTCCACCGTTGGGATAAAAAATTTATTTAATCTATCGGTTTATAAAATAAAATAGTTTCCCCTCCGGATAACTCCATAGGGACAAATATATGCCCCTACGGCTCCATGTGTAGGTCCAGATGTGTAGGGAAAAAATATCAGGTAGCTTGATATCTTGTCCTTACGGATAACTGTATAGGGGTAAAGCGTATGCCCCTACGGAGTAATCCGTAAGGACAAGTCTAACACCTGCTACTGAGTACATAGGGGTAAAATATCAGGTATCCTGATATTTTGTCCCTACGGATAAATATGTAGGGGCAAACGTGGACCCTACGGATTAAACGGTAGGTGCAAACTGTGGCCCTACAGCTTAATCCGTAGGTACATATTATCATGTTTTTTTAAAAAAAAAGGGCTGCCTGTTTTTTCCTCGCCCTGTGCACAATAATATATACATCATATATAAAAGTAATCAACAAGCAGAATATATACCGCTGTATTCATAATCAACATCTCACGCATAATATATAAAAGAAATCAACAAGAAGAATACGATATCATTCTAAATCAATATGAACACGCAAACACCACTAATATCAATATCGTCCAAAATATATACAATATGTATCATATAAGTAAATACATGTTTAAAATATAAGAATCAAAAAGCTACCCGAGCTCGGTCCATCTCCACCTCTGATAAAAGCCGTAATCTGGCGCGCCTGCTCCTCGGATATACTTTGAGTCAACATCTCGAACAATGCGGAGTGTACGGGAGTCTGAGCGGGCTGTGAAGCTGTAGGAGTGATCTGCGCAACCGCAGCCGAGGTAGTGGCTTACGGAGCCACAGCTGTTGGAGTCTGAGCGGGCTGTGGAGCTATAGGAGTGGTCTGCGCAACCGCAGCCGAGGTAGTGGCTTGCGGAGCCGCAGCCGAAGGAGATGCATGTGGAGGCTCAGCCGAAGTACCCTGTCGTGTCTGTTCAGTTTTGTGTGTAATAAACGAGTAAGAACTGCGTATTAGTCGAATTCGTATCATTATCAGGTTATTGCGAAATCCCAATCTATGTATACTTAGGGACTTAGGCCTCGTTTGGATATCTAGTTTGGAAAACCGTAGTTTATTTTAATTAGACAGTTCTATGTATGTATGATTAATCAAAGCTAAGGCTACAACCAAATAAGCTCAGGCTACGTACTAATATTGGATATGTTGCTATCTATAATATGACATAATATTTTACTATTAAGCAGTATACATACCAATATCTTCTTCACCTCCTGGACGGTGGCCTTCAAGGTGTCCAGTTCTTGCTCGAAACGTCGCTCACGGGAGATAGAGAAAGTAACCGACGGAGTGGAGTCCAACCTCATATGGGCCCTGCTAGGACCCATTCCCCGGCCTCTCTCCCAACCTCCGTGGTGCCCTCCGTGTGCGGCGTCTAGGACTGGGGTCAGCAGCATCGGATCGTTCTGTCCAGTAAAATCGATCCCCGATGCCTCCGCCTGCTCAACCACCCGCTCCTACACCCCATTAACCAGTAAAATATAAGTATATCATTTAAATTTGAACCTTTCAAAACAAAAATTTCAAATAGGGGTTGAATAAATATTAACACTTACGCAATACTCCTGGGTAGAGGTGTCGGGGTATCGAAGCTCGCCCGTGGCGGGATCTGTCGAGGTGCCGTGGACGGCAAGATACGCGGACAACACGCTCGGTGTACCACCCTGCGCCTGGGTCTGAGATCTCTGCAATTCGCCAAAAATTTATATATATTAGAAAATAACTCTTAATATTACATTATATCACAGTAGGTCTATTGTAATTTACCGATAACTCCATGGCACGAGTAATATTCCTCGAGCCACCTGTATAAGTGGGGCGACCCCTCTTCGCCGACTTCCTATTCTCTTTATTTTGATCGGCCTGTTTCTGCACAACACATTCAGATTTAGTTTTCTAATTAAGAAACACAAAAAAATAAATTATATACTAAACAATGAATTACATTTAAAATACATACCTGTTTGCGCTGAGAGTCGAAATATTGGCACAATAGAGGCCATGTATCTACGTCGACTCTCGCAAAGGCCGGAGTATGTAGGAGGGCCGCTCTCTCTGCCTCGGGGGTCGCCATCCATAGGGAATAGCAGTCGATCTTCAGCTCATTCCTATTGTATCGGACCTTCGATTGCAAGTGTTAATAATAAATATATTGGATAAATCAAATGAAAATATATATTAATACCTGAGCCTGATCCCAGAAGAGGGCGAATGAGCGCCGGTGTTGGTCGCCCCACGCAACGTGAAGTGGATAGTTCTTCACGAGGCGGCTCTCATCCCCCATATACCGGTTGAACCACTCGGCATAATCGCCGGTATAGCGATAATCAGGGGTAAAAAAGAGGGGGAATGCTGCCACCCCCTAGCTCTGTCGGGCTTCAGCCTGTGGGACTGATTCGGGTCTCGAGTCCCCCTCTCGGGATGGGGAGGCCCTGCGTCTACAAGAAATATCAAGACAATCAATATTAAGACAAAGTTGTATTAAGAAATCAAGGTTTAACGAAAATTGAAGTGTGATATATACCTCCGGCGACAGAAGCATGAGCCTGGGCCCGGGCAGTAGCACGAGCGGGACGATAGCTCCTCCGGTGAGGAACAGCGGGTGACCCGGACGTGGACGCATCTCCAACTAGAAAATAAACATCGATAAAATTACATGAAGTTCATGTTTATTCTTAAAGGATATGTAAAATGAATAAATATTTTATATTTATTCATACAAACCTGCAGACTGAGCGGAGGGTATGGAAGTGATGGGAGTGGCCCCTGCACCAGACGAGGACGCACCACCTATAATTAGACAATCAAATATTGACTATATAAGTAATTGCAAAAAGAATGCGTATATCAATAATATAGCATTCTAAATCAACATGTATACACTATAGGATATATAAACATACCCGCAGGTGCGGTGGTGGGCTCTGCCGGAGATGTGAAGGCAGTTGCCTCTGTCCCTGATGTGGACGCATCACCAACAGCTACACAATCAAACATTGACAATGTAAGTAATTTTGATATAAACATGCATGTATATCTATAATATTACATTCAAAATGAATATGCATGCAATATACCTGGATGTGTGGCAAAGTCCACACGGAAGGAGGCATCAGAAGGGGACTCTGATCGGGGTGCAAGACTGGCCCTCTGAAGCTCCCTACGCAGCTCTCCGGGCGGTAGAACCGCTCTGCCTCTGCTTCTTCCTCTGCCGGTGCCGCGGCTGGAGCTTCTGCCGCCCCTCGCTGCTCCCGTCATCGTCATCAAATCTAGATAAAACGGTTCGTTTCGTGGGCGCATTGACTATATATGTATAGATCGTAAAATGTGAAGTAATAATATAACATTACTGATAACCTTTTTGTTTCGTGGGCGCATTAGACATATCTACTTGGATTTCATCATCGATATCATTTCTAACCCACGTAACTTCATGATCGGCCGAAGACAAGCCGTCTTTCGAAACAGACAGCCGGAGCACTCTAAGTCTTCTCTCTTCTTCATCCTCATCGCTGTCCTCGAATTCTGGGACATCATAGACATCCCTGGGTTTCCAACGGCATACGACACTCCATCCCGGATGCTTCAAATACTGTGTGTAGTATACTTGGAACGCTTGGTTCGGAAAGATAAACGGATCTTCCTGATCGTAAAATCGAAGTGTGTTCACACTGGTCAATCCATATTCATCTTTCCAAGTCCCGAGATTGCTTCTCCACTTATCCGTATCGGTTCGTGTATCGTACCAAGTACTCTGAAATATATAAAAGGGTTCTGATCGTCCGGGATATTGGATGCCAAGTATACAATTTAAGTATTCATAATAAATTAGACCATCTGATCCTACCGTCGCAATCCCACTATTCTGAGTGGTTCTAGATGTTTCTATGTTTTTAACTTCGAATTTGTATCCAAGGACACCGAATCTTTTATAATATGCAACCTCCATACTAGGAAACTGAGCTAAACATCTTGAATCACTCTCTAATGATGCAGACATAGTGTCCACCCTCTTATAAACGGCTTTACCATATGACCTGTCTTGAATTCTTCGAGGCCGGTTAAGTCTCGTCTCAATGTTCTCGTCCAGATAATGGGAACAAAATGTGGTTGCTTCATCTAGAAGATAACCTTGCATGATAGAACCCTGTGGTCGATTTCTATTGCGTATATACTTTTTAAGAGTGTAGAGGTACCTAAAGAAAATATGTTGAATAAATAAATACGGGCATACAGGACAACAATAATTTTAAAAATTGCGCGAAACGAAAAATTCCACGCACCTCTCAACGGGATACATCCATCGATATTGTACCGGTTCGGCTAACTTAGCCTCAGTTGCAAGATGAACCGTCAAGTGTATTATGATATCAAAGTATGACGGTGGGAAAATACGCTCAAACTTGCAAAATATCAACGCAATAGAATTTTCTAGTTTCTCCAGCGTCACAACATCCAGTGTTTTAGCGCATAACTCTCTGAAAAAACAATATAGGTCATTGATTACTAGACCAACCGATTCGGGGAGGGAAGTCCTGAGGGCTAATGGGAGAAGGTGCTCCATGATAACATGGTGATCATGCCTTTTCAACTCATCGATCTTGCCTTTCACAATTTTTATCTTCTTACTGAATGAACTTGAGAAACCTGTGGGAACTTTCAAATCATGCAACACCTGCAGGAATCTTTTCTTCTCCGGTTGTGACATATGATAAGCGGAATTGGGAAGTACAAACTTGCCTGGTTTACCCGCTACTGGTTTAGGATGCAATTCACTTCTAATTTCCCAGTCCTGTAGATCCATCCGAGTATTGAGGTTGTCTTTCGATTTTCCGTCTTTACAAAGAAGCAAGTTGAGTACGTGCTCGGATACTCCCTTCTTTATGTGCATGACGTCCAGACAATGACGCACTAAATTTGTTGACCAGTACGGAAGCTCGAAGAAAATGCTTAATTTGTTCCAGAATGGTGGTTTGACCTGTTTTGTCGGATCCATCCCGAAGATTACATTATCGTAACATCCCACTGAACAGTCATGTCCTCTCCGGAAAATGGGGCTGGAGGTCCAAGAAACTCCTGATGACCATCAAAGTGAACAACGTCTAACCTCTAGGGGTGGTCTAGAGGCAGGAAACTTCGATGGCCGCAATAACAAACCTTCCTGCTAAAATTCAAGAATTTCGATATTGTATGTTGATGGCAATGAGGACATGCTTTGTGACCATGTACGGACCAACCTGATAGCATTCCATATGCAGGAAAGTCATTAATTGTCCACATTAAAACCGCACGCAGTATGAAGGTTATATTTTTGTTTGCATCGTAAGTCTCTACACCATCAATGAATAGAGATTTTAACTCCTCGATCAGAGATCGGAGATAGACGTCGATATTGTTTCCCGGTGAGTTTGGTCCATCGATAAGAAGAGGCATCATAAAGTATGATTGGTCCATAGCTAACCAAAGCGAAAAATTATAAACTATCATTACAACGGGCCATGTGCTGTGGCTTCCAGCCATATAGTTGAATAGGCAGAAGCCATCACTAGCCAGTCCGAGCCTGACATTGCGAGGATCGCTACTGAATATTGCGTGCCTCCTATCGAAATCCTTCCATGCCGGTGAATCTCTTGGATGACTCATTTTTCTATCTTCACTTAGAGGAGCACGGTGCTGCTAAATCATTGCCTCGGCTATTTTCTTGCACCTGAATAGCCTCCGCAGCCTCTGTGTTATGGGAAAGTATCGTGCTATCTTGACAGGTATATCGAGATTCTTATCAGAATCTTTCGGCTTATACCTGGCCTCTCTGCATGTTGGACACTCTTTCAAATCAGAATTCTCTTTTCGGTACAACACGCAATTTTTAGGACATGCTTGAATGTTTTCACACTTCAGACCCAAATCAGACATCATCTTCTGGGCTCCGTACCAGCTGTCGGGCACGTTATTTCCCGGGGGCATAGAATCTTTCAAGAACGAAAGAATTATTGTGAATGACTTGTTGCTCCATCCATTTAGACACTTAATCTGGAAAAGTTGGACGAACCATGAGAGGGTGGAATGCTTTGCATTCTAATAAATTGGTTTTCTAGCATTATTCATGAAATTTTCATACTTATCCTCACGCGGTCCTTGACCGGAAGGAATGTCATCTTCGGTACGAATAGATTCACTTAGGGCATCCTCTACCATATCCTCCATTTCTTCTGATGGAAACAAATTACCGTCTTCTTCTTCTGCCGCATTACCGTCTTCTCCTTCTTCTTCTGCAGCATTATCGTCTACTCGTTCTTCTTCTGCCGCATTACTGTGTTCTTCTCCTTTCCCGTGATATAGCCAAGTTGTATAAAGTCTAGTAAAACTTTGTTTAACGATATGAAACTCTGCAAATTCTACCTTCTACCAGTACTTATTCCCACATCTATCGCACGGGCAGAGAATCTTCTCTATCACGATCTTATTATGTGCGCGTGCAAATTCAATAAAAGCAGTAACTCCTGCGACAAACTTAGGTTGCATACGTTGTTGCCAGTCCACGTACATCCAGTCCTTAACTCTGACGTACTCATGCGCCATGTTAGACTGTATAACATATAAATTATAGGTTATGATGACTATATTGAGAAATCTAAGAACGAGATGGTTATTGACAAAGGAGAAAGTCCGTGTATATGCTTTGTGTGTGCGTTTATCATCGAAAAGAATAAATTATCGATAATCAAAATTAGATTTGAGGATACCCATATATGAGTTTTATTCTATATATGTGTGTTTCAATTTATGATTTCGCTTAAGTGTAGGGTTGTTAGTGTGTATGTGCTGTGTGTTTGTTTGTTGTGTATTCATGTTGTATGTGTGTGTTTCGGCTGTCGAGGGTAAGGCTTCTATCCCATTAAGAATGTATAGAGCAGACACCCATTCGCTTGTGCTTTCAACCGTTTCGAGTAAATTTCAGCAGCACCTCCCCGCTGTTCTCCGAGTACACTGCAAATTCTACCTTCTGGCAGTAGTGATATGTTCCTGTTATTTCTTTTTAACTTAGTTCTTTTCCGCTAAGTTTTGAATCTGCAGAATAAAATCTCCCCGATGAGAATTAAATTCTCAACTTGTGGGAAGATTTGCTTCTGCAAATCTCAACCAGAGAAAGAACTAAATTTTTATATGAAGGGTTAAGTTTATGATAAAGTTGTACGTTTACGTTACCATCGAGTATTCTATTGAAGGAACTGGTGCACCCTAAAACTTAAACCTAATTTTTAGAGGAATTAAATTCCCATATGTTCCTGTTATTTCTTTTTAACTTAGTTCTT
Source organism: Agapanthus africanus (assembly GCA_030015575.1). Taxonomy (NCBI): domain Eukaryota; kingdom Viridiplantae; phylum Streptophyta; class Magnoliopsida; order Asparagales; family Amaryllidaceae; genus Agapanthus; species Agapanthus africanus. The sequence goes on along the minus strand of CM057338.1, from coordinate 104,014,489 downwards.
TTCTCCTATGTTTTGAATCTGCAGAACAAAATCTCCCCTATGAGAATTAAATTCTCAACTTGTGGTGAGATTTGCTTCTGCAAATCTCAACCATAGGAAAAACTAAATTCTTATATGAAGGGTTAAGTTTACGGTAAAGTTGTACGTTTACGTTACCATCGAGTATCCTTTTGAAGGAACTAGTGCACCCTAAAACCTAACCCTAATTTTTGGAGGAATTAAATTCCTATATGTTCCTATTATTTCTTTTTAACTTAGTTCTTTTCTCCTGATTTTTGAATCTGCAGAACAAAATCTCCCCGATGAGAATTAAATTCTTAAGTTGTGGGGAAATTTGCTTCTGCAAATCTCAACCAGAGGAAGAACTAAATTCTTATATGAAGGGTTAAGTTTATAGTAAAGTTGTACGTTTACGTTACCATCGAGTATCCTATTGAAGAAACTAGTGCACCTTAAAACCTAACCCTAATTTTTGGAGGAATTAAATTCCCATATGTTCCTGTTATTTCTTTTTAACTTAATTCTTTTCTCCTAAGTTTTGAATCTGCAGAACAAAATCTCCCTGATGAGAATTAAATTCTCAACTTGTGGGGAGATTTGCTTCTGCAAATCTCAACTAGAGGAAGAACTAAATTCTTATATGAAGGGTTAAGTTTACGGTAAAGTTGTATGTTTACATTACCATCGAGTATCCTATTGAAGGAACTAGTGCACCCTAAAACCTAACTCTAATTTTTGGAGGAATTAAATTCCCATATGTTCATATTATTTCTTTTTAATTTAGTTCTTTTCTCCTAAGTTTTGAATCCGCAGAACAAAATCTTCCCGATGAGAATTAAATTCTCAACTTATGGGAAAATTTGCTTCTGCAAATCTCAACAAGAGAAAGAACTAAGTTAATAACTATAATCGTTACCCTAACACAAATTATCCCTAATTAACCCAAACTTAACCCAATTAATCTAATTAACTCTAATCAACCCAAACTTAACCCAATTTACCCAAAGTAACCTAATTAACTCTAATCAACACTCTAACCCTTTCAAATTATCACTAATTAAACCAAATTAACCCTTCCCTCTAATTAACCCAAATTAACCCTAGCCTCTAATCCTAACCCTAAACCTGAACCAAACCCTAACCTTAATTACCTTAACCGTAAGCCCAACTAATTAACCCCAACCCCAACCCCAACCGAACCCTAACCCCAACCCCAACCCCAACCCTAACACCGAACCCTAACCTTAACCCTACCCTAAACTGAACCCGATGCCTAACCCTAACCCTCACCCCTACCCGAACACTGAACCCTGAACTTTAGACTTAACATCATCAAAATTATAAATAATTTGAGATTTACTAACCTGTAGCTGGCGGTGGAGGAGACGACGGAGAAGACTGGTGGTCGACGACGATCGGCGACGAGTAGAGAACGGTGGCGACGGGGAAGTCGATGAGGAAATTTTGGGAATGACTGAGGAAGGTGGCGACGAGGCGCGGAGGGCGGTGGCGACGAGGCGCGAGAACGAGCGATCGAGATGTGGGAGAGTGAGAGAGAATTTTTGGGAACGATCGAGAACTTTTCTGTGTTTTTTTATTAATAACCTATTTATATGCCTCTACGAACATAACCGTAGGTCCATCGTTTGCGGCTCCGTAGGGCCAAATAACAAATTACGATTTAATATTTTTAAATTAAAACGTAGGGCACCGTAGGGACAACCATGGGGACTTACAGAGTAATGCGTAGGGGCAATAAAAAGTTGCCCCTACAGATTCCTGTACCCGTAGGGGCAAACCTATATTGTAGTAGTGAGAAGAAGAAGAAGAAGAAGTTGTTGATGATGATGATGACGGGAGATTGCGGCGGCGGTGATTGCGGCGGCGGTGGGAGGAGGGGGATGAGGATGACGATGGGAGGTAATGATGATGACGAAGAAGAAGATGAAGAAGATGATGATGATAGGAATTGGCGGCGGAGGTGGTTGTGGCGGCGGATGAGACGGCGCCGGCGCCAAAGTCGAAGTCATCGCATGCGATAAAGGCGAGAGGAGGAAGAGAGAAGATGGTATTTTTTTAATTAATTAATTAATATTTTTGAAATCAAGGTTAGGTTCAAAGAGGTATAATTTGGGGATTTTTTAATTTTTATGTTGATGTGAAAACTTAGTTGATGTGGCGCTGACGTGATATTGACGGTGCTGACGTGGCACTGTTAAGTTTGGTAGTTTATTGATAGTTTTAAAGCCAATGAGAGTTTTGTTAAAATAACCCTAAACTGTCGGTAGATTCTGATAAATATAGCAATATACAGTGATTTGCTTCAAAGAATGTTCTTTCCAATGAATATATTTTATTAAATTGTTCTTGAGATTTTTGTTTCTTTTATGATTTATTAAAGTAGAATACCCTGTCTAGATTCCTGTGAGAGCAATTACTTCAAAGGATTAATCAAACAATCTTTTGCATTAGTTCTCTGCTCCCAATGGCTTCAATTCTCCATTCACGCAACCAATCATATCCTTTCACTCCTCAACGCAACTTGTCCTTTTCCATCTTCTTATTTTAACTCTCTATGAATTCTCTCAGTGCCAAAAAAAACACATTCTATAAAGTCTCTATTACAACAGTAAGCCAAAACAAATTAACTCTCTTCAACACAACACCATGGATTTAAACATGCTCACCATAATGTTTCTCTTATCCTTCATAACCCCAACAAAAATCATGGCTTATTCTCATCCCCGAAAAGGCTTTAGCCTCGAACTAATCCACCGCGACTCGATACACTCTCCTCTCTACCCTGGAAATCTAACCCAGCACTCTAAATACCATATCGAGCCGCAAGACATAAACATACGACCTAGAGTGGCGTATGACAATATACAGTATATGGTGAGATTGGGAATTGGAAGCCTACCGACGAACCTTCATCTTCTGTTGGACACTGGTAGCAGCCTTGTTTGGACGCAGTGCGAGCCATGCACTTCTTGTTTTGATCAGGATGGGCCTAAGTTCAAACCACGCAGGTCGGGGAGTTTTCAGCCGATTCCGTGTAATCATCCTCTGTGTAAGCCCCCATCATTTCAGTGCAGAGGCAACCAATGCGTGTATAATCAGAGGTATATTAATTAATTAGTCACGAAATCATCCTTAGTATATTAAGCATGTAGGTACATATGTGTATGCATGTACCTAGTTTCGATCAAGCTTTTAGTAAATATTCTTGTTGTTTTGTCTAGAATTAGTTGAACATATGTAGAAACTCAACATCATTCTGCATTTTATTGTGTCAAACAAAAGATTGATAAGAAATAAATATATCTGTTTACTAAAGAACCTATCTTAATATCTAGAATTATATTTATACATAATCTTAGTTATCATTTGTTAAACAAAGTAAGTTGGTGAACAGAGAGTTTATCATCCAAATTGTTTCCTTGATATATTGAGATCACGGATAGGAGTTAGAGAGACAAAAAGTTTTGTGATATATATAGTGGTGGATGAAATGGGATGACATCATCATCATTTTTTTCAAACGCATGTCATTAATAACTACCTATTTTGAATCCAAAAAACATAAGAGAAGAATATTACTCTTTTTCTAAGTAGAATACTCCTATAACACACACACACACACACACACACACACACACACACACGGGAGTGATCCATTGCAAATCGGTCCGTGATTTTTAAAAACGGGAACTCTCGGTCTACGACATTTTTTAACGATCCAAACCGTTCAGGTTGATCACCATACCCTCAAATGTATGTGTATGAAAAATCAAAAGACTTGGAGGTCTCTCACTCATGTATCGGATGGCGTTTATGTTGCATTATCGAAAGGTGTTCATTTTTGCACTCATCGATGCATAGGTTAGAGGCTTCAAATTCTTTGATTTTTCATACACATGCATTTGAGGGTATGGTGATCAACTTGAACGGCTCGGATCGTTAAAATATGCCATAGACCGAGAGTTTTCGTTTTTAGAAAACGTGGACCGGTTTGCAATGGATCACTATGAGGGTTTTTTTGTTAGGCGGCGGTAAAAAGTACACCCTCCACCATTTTATTCGACGATCGGCACCGTCCATCTTGATCATCATTGTCTAATATGTCGATATACCAAATTTTATGTGACCCCACCACTTTTTCACCATTGAATTAGCAATGTAAAAAGATCTATTGTCGGTAAACTGTTAATTTTGTACTCATTAAATAAACTGTGAAAAAGTGATGAAATCATATGAAATTTTGTTTATCTATATCTTACATGATAAAGATGATGATGATGGGTGCGGATCGTCGAAAAAAATCATGGAGGATGTATTTTTACGATGTCATAGGAGAAAATTTCTTCCCGTGACATCTTTCCTCCACACACACACACAGAGGAAACGGGTTATCAGTTAGTAGCTGATATTAAATCGTCAGCTAGTGTCTAGAGATTGTTCAATCCGACCGTTAAATCGATGATCCGCTCTTGCCACCTTGTTCTATGTATCGAGTGATCTATGTGTGAAATTTTGATCGATATAATACGTTATAAGTGATATATCAAGCATTTAAAAAATGCATGACTTTTAAACATAATAAAATTTCCACATATAGGGGACTCTTGATCAAAGAGATAGAAGGTATCAAATTGATCAAAATTTCATACACACATATATATCATTTCCATGTGTTGATAAGATGGCCAGAAGAGATCGTCGATTTGACAGTCGGATTGAGTTATACAAAAGGCTAGCTGATGGTTTACTATCAGCTACTAACTGATAATCTGTTTCCTCGTGTGTGTGTGTGTGTGTGTGTGTGTGTGTGTGTGTGTGTGTGTGTGTGTAGATAAAAGAAAATGGATCTGAGATGGCAGCTCCATGTTTATAAAGAGGCCCCTAGCCCAAAACCGCATTTTACAGTCCAAACTGGCCATTTTGATTTACGTAGTATGAAACCTCTATGTAATTTTTTTTTTTTGAGATTTAATGACCTCTAAGGTGTTCATCAAACCGATACAAAAATTAATGATATAAGAAAATCGCGGTCGTTTCATGAACTCCTCAGAGATCGATGTTTAAATCTTGAGATTACATAAGGGTTTCATAATACTTAAATCAAGATGACCGGTTAGAATTGGTGAAACACACAAAGTGTATGTGTGTTTTGTGGCGAGTGCCCATTTAAAAAAAAGGTTTCTCTCTCTACCCCCTCTTTCTATATATATAGAGGAAGGATGCTATAGAACTACGGCATCTGAAAATATCCTCCACCACGATTTTTTTCGATGATCGACATTTATCATCATTTTAATCTTCTAAGATGTGGATATATACATAAAATTTTATGTGATTCTATCACCTTTTTACCGTTGAATTAACAATTTAAAAAATTATATTTTTAGCAAACCTTTAGTTTTGCACCCACTAAACTAAATGTGAAAAAATTGTAGAATTACATGAAATTTGGTGTATCAACATTTTAGATGATAAAGATAAAGATAATAGATGCCGATCGTTGTGAAAAATGGTGGAGGGTGTATTTTTCCGACGCCGTAAAGAAATCCCTCCTATATATGGCCCCTTTCCTCTATTATTTTACACACATGTATATATCCTAACAACTTTTGTGTGTGTAAATCCTAACTACTTTTGTGCATTTACTTCTATACATAACATCCTAAATTTTAGGAGGAAATGTAAAAGCTTAATGGAAAATGGACCAAATGGTCTTATTAATTCTTTCATTCTTCTGCCAGTATTCGTCTAGGCCAATACAAACACATCACAATAGATTAGAATGTGTATTAATAAAAGGATTGAAAGATCATTTTGCTACTGACAATATTTTATCACCATCTTTTAATAGGTATGCAGACAATACCTTCACTGGTGGGGTCCTCGCGACTGACCACCTCACCTTTGCTTCAAGAACCGGTCAGCCGGAGACGATTCCAAACATAGTCTTCGGCTGTTCTCATGCAAGCAGCCATCGTATGTTTGGATCAAAAAAGGTAGGAGGAATCATGGGAATGGATTTCGAAGAAGAATCCTTTATAATGCAGCTAGCGAACAGAATCAACGGCTCTTCTCGCTTCTCCTACTGCTTTCCTCGCGACCGCAGCACAATTAGCTATATACGTTTTGGAGGGGACATCATACAACGTAGAAATCTTCAGAGAACCCCAATAATAAACCATAATGATCAATTCTACCACATATTGGAGGATATAAGCGTTGTCGGAGAACGCATGCGTTTCCCAGCTGGGACCTTCGACCTCCATCCTGATGGGTCTGGAGGTTGCCTTACCGATACAGGTGCCCCGTCATCACGGATGATTAGACAACCGTATGCTCGTGTCAAGACCGCATTTATGAAATATTTTGAAAACTTTAATCTCCGAATTGTTAGTGGAAGCGACATTTGTGCAGATCTTTGTTATGAGATGCCGAGAAATTTTAGACATTTCCCATCCATGGAATACCACTTTAGAGGGGCGAACCTCTTTGTTACAGGAGAAAAGATGTTCTTGATCTTACGTGGTAGGTTTTGTTTGACGTTGATCCCTACAGATACAAAGACTAAAATTGGTTCTACACATCAACAAGATGTTCAATTCGTGTATGATCTTAGAGAAAAATTAGCTTATATTGGTCCGGCTAATTGTGCTCAGGTTTAAATGGTGTTCTTTGTACCTTCATCAGTAAATCTAAAATGAATAAATTTATGAGAAAAATGTGTTGGACCCATGTTTTGATGTTTACATATTTTTCTTAACGCACACACTTTTGAGAGATATCTAAAAATACCCTAGCAGTTCGTAAACCCGATTGTTGTTGGATACAAGAATGTCATGTTATAGCAACCTGACGGAGGTACTAATCTCCCTCAATAGTTGTCCTCTGTCGATTTTACAGAAAGCGGCTCTGAACGGTTGAGATTAGGAATAAAGGTTGAATGTGTGGATCTCAATGGGTTGTTATTGACACCGAGCTACTTGCAAGGATGTCCCGGAGTGGGTAACCACCATAGGACCCTCCGACGATCAAGTAAATACCGATGAATAAAGGCAGGGTAGCGGCGTACTGGAATCAATTTGAGTTACCTGAATCAACCGGAGTAGGGGTTTATATACGGTCGCATGGAGCGAGCCGATGCGAGATTCTCGCTGTCCGTTATGCCCCTGTGTTACGTTCGCATCGATGGCGGGGTACGCCCATTAATGGCAAGATACGCTCATTAATGACGAGATACGCTAACGTGAGATACGGGACGTGGAGCGGTGGAGATCTCATCGTGGCGAGATACATGGAGCCGTTATGGTGACGCTTGGGCTTCGTGCTCCCGGCCAAACAGATACGCTGAGGAATCTCAAATATAGGATAGCTCGGTGACGAGCAAGTGAGCTTAGGAGTCTCAGATATAAGATAGCTCGGAGACCAGCTATTGGCTGGTGGTTAGCTGAAGCGGGTACGTACTCTGGGGGGATCCTTTAAAAGGTCAGGTACAACCTCGGAGGCGAGATGCCGAGAAATGTCCCCAATGCATCATATTTATTCCAGCTCCATAGCCCCCAAGAATCTAATGGACGTACGTGGACGACACGTCATCTGCTACGTGTCGTAAATCTGGGGGTTCCCATTTGTGAGCCTCATCATTAGCCCCCCCACTCTCGCCCTGATCAATTTATGGGTCAGGTCGAGAGTGGTAAGCCCGGTTTTTAACAATTCAGCTTCAAATTTCCTCACAACGGGTTGTCCGAGGAAGATGGGACGTTTGGCGGCTAATCCTCTTGGATCCTTCGGTCTAGGTTGCGGCTCATGAAGCGCTTTAATTCCTGCGTGTATCTTTGGTGATGTCAGCGGATCAGTGAAATGATTGCACTTTAAAAGGGGACGCTGTTCCGCTCACTCGGACGGTTGGACTACACGCCACGTGTCCAACACCGGGTGGCGAGATGTGAGGGTTGTCACCTGAATCCTGGCGTGAGGGGACGTGTTTAATGGCCTTTCGCCACGTGGAGTCCTGATGGCTGCTAGGTGTGACGCTTCGTTTCGGCAGGAACGGATTTAGGCCGTTGGATGTCTTCTTGCTGAGTGTATAAATAAGGGAGGAGAGCATCTCACGACAGATAGTTTGCCCTAGTCGTTTCTTGTTGTCTGAAGATTCCCCGACGCACATCCGCTTAGGTCAGAATTTCAGCTAAAAAAACTTTTCTCGGCCAATCCTTCCTTGAATTAGGTTATGTGTCTTCCTCCGAAATATCTATTGATGCAGTAAGGGTTGAGTCGGACGTTGATGCTTCAGTTTCTGAAGCCGAGTCCAACGGGTCTTCTTCCTCCCCGTCTTCCGATAACCGAGAGAGTTCTTCTTCTTCTTCTTCTTCATCTTCATCTTTTGTGTCGGGCTTGCACCCCAGGGGAAACGACGCCCATGTCCCTCTTCGTCGGGGGTGAAGAGAGCCCCCAAGGTGCGCATCGGGAATACTCACGATGTACCCTCGGTTTTGAACCGTCTGGATGAGCTTTCCGACATCCGGTCTCGTTTTCATATCCTCTCTAGTTATTCACTCTGTTTGGCCAAGGAGGGAGAGCGGGCAGACCAGGTGCAGGGCAAAGAGATTGCCCTGTACTTAAAGCGTTCTGGGCTGGGATGCGTCTGCCCTTCTCTCTTGAAGTTTGTGTCATGCTTTATTGTTTTTGTCTCGCCCCGGACCAGCTAGCACCGAATTCATGGAGAATCCTCATCGGGTTTCTGGTCCAGTTGAAGATTGATCGGATCCCCTTTGATTTGAGCATCCTCCTTTCTTTTCCTTTCTATAAAAATCACCCCGGTACCAGCAAGGACGAACCGAGCTGGGTGTACCTTTCATTCAAAAAACATAAGGTTAGGACGGCCGGGTCAGGGGTAGTAGTTGTTCCTTCTTCCATTCACGATGGAAGGAGAAGTTTGTCTTCATCGGGCCACCGAAGGGTGAGGATTGGCCTGTGCCCATCAAGTGGCATATGGCCGACTGTCCTAGGGTTAGACGGTTGAATGCTCCCGAGGCAAGAGTAGTGTCTCAATGGGAACTGATCTAGCGGGCTGATGTCCTGCTTTCTGAGTAGGTTTTGAGCTGGGCGAGACTCAGTCCCGCGCGCTTTGTAGGTAAGTTAGAGCTTTAGCCGATCTATTTAGACTTACAAAATTTATTTGCTGTTTTTGGTTGCTGATTCTTTCTTATGTGTATCTCGTAGAGATGATGGATCGCTCGAAGATTATGGCTGCTATGGCCGCCAAGGCCCAGGAAAGGAAGGGCGGTGGCACAAGCTCGTCCTGGTATGCTTCGGGCGTGACTCCCCGGCAAGCACCTTCAGCCAAGGCTCCCGCAGCACCCCCCGTTTTGGAGGAACGCTGCGGGGGAGGGCAGAAGCATGTGTAAGATCTGGCTCCCCGGGCTAGGAAGGAAGCGCCGCCCACTGCCGAATCCCCACTCAAGAGGCAGAAGAGGGTGGTTTCTCGGCCCTCCCGGCAAGGATTCAAGTGCAAGAGGGCGACTTCTGCATCGATGTGCCATAAGGGCTTTCTGTGGCCGACAGTTTACTGATGGACATGGAAAAGGCCGCGGGGACTAAGATTCCCCGAGGAACGATGAAGGCCCAAGTGGCGGCAATAGCTCAAAAGTCTTTTCAGGTTGGTAACTCTCCGAGAATTTCTCGAAGTGTTTTTGCTCTGTTTTATCATGTTTTAGATTTAACCCGGTTCTCGTTTTCTCCAGGTCCTCTAGCATTGCACCATGCTTGCCGCAATGGAGTCCGAGGAGGTGACCCCGGCGATAAAGAAGGTGGGCAAATCTTCCTTGCGAGAGGAAGAGCTCCTTGTCCGGCTGCAGCAGGCGGAAGAAAAGGTGGTCCTTCTCGACTCGAGGTTGGTCGTGGAGGGCCCGAAGGTTGCTAAATTGAAGGAGTCCCATCGGATCCTGACTGACTCTAACTGGGCTATCTAGGCCCAGAAAGAGAAGGTCAACATGCTCTTTGATGCCATGAAAAGGCAGAAGGACTCGTTCAAAAGAGATGCATGGGTTTCTCTCGAGGCGGCGAAGTTGGAAGAGAGCAGAGCGGAAATGGCCGTGGAAGAATGCAAGACTTCCGATCAGTTCTATATCGACTTCGCCGATTCCACGGCCGTCGGGTGGCACAACGCCCTTGATACCGTCAAGGAAGCTCTGCTCGGGTTTGACGATTTGGAGCTTCGCGCAAGGTATCCGCTTGCTGAAGAAGTGCCACAGGGGGACGTCGCCGAGCCGATTGGGGGAGGCTAGGCAGTGGGCGGAAGTGCCGAGCCGGAGGTTGCCACCTTAGCCCCTGACGGAGGTGTCGATCCAGGAGAAGTGGCGGCCGAGAAGGCGGTTTGAGCAACTCCCGAGTCGGTTATGTTGTTAAATTTTTTGTAAGCCTCCGGGAATTTTTGTAAGGCTGGGGAACCCATAGTACCATGTACACAATTTTGAATATAAATAAAGTATTTTTAGCTCGCCTATGGAGTGCTTCTATTTTTGCAAGTGTAGATAAGTCGGTGTCCAGTATGTATAAAGTCGAGTGTTGAGCGCTAAGCGAGCGCAACGTAAGAGCGAGCTAAAAGCCAAGTATAGGTAGATCATCGTCCTTCCTCACTTGGAGTTGAGGTGATGATCGTGCGCCGCGTCTGAATCGAGTGAACGCCAAGTGTGGGTAGGCCGGCGTCCACTGTCATGCCCCGCTTCCCAAAATACGAAATACGAGGGGTTGATAAGGCCAGCCATGCTCCTACGGTCAAGGAAATATCCTGCCGTAGTCACACTTCAGCTTCTAGCTTTACATGGTAATCAGTAAATAATGCGCAGGTAATGAGAAATGCAGTAACTGAAACAAAACAATACAAAGAACTGACCTGATGGAAAACAAAAGAATATAACTCTGGTTAGCTAATCAAGATGTCCGTGATGTATGTCTGATCCTGGTCCCGGCTAGATCCACTCCTCATACTGAGCATGCATACTCAGGTTGTCAGAGCGACACAATAGCAATATAAATATATAGATGCAAGTGGCAACTCGAACAGTGATAATAGATGTATATAACAGTAAATCAAGACGATATAGGTATGAACATGTAGTGTCTAGTAGATCAGGTGAATAGTAAAGCAGTAATATAGTATGCCAGGTATGTCAACACGGTAAGAAATGTATATCAATGCCATTATCCCTATCAGTCTCTAAGTCTCACTGTACAGGTCACCAAGCCTATCGTCAGTCCAAGTGTGAGAGTCAACCACTCGCGAGTGTCCTCCACCCAAGGGTAAGACCTAAGGGCAAGGAACCACGGGTCCAAAATGTAACTCAAGGTAATAATCATGTACCCTGTAAATCTCCATATATCTCCATATATATAAGCCGGCATGGGACTCCCGAGATTCTGTTGGACTCACACTCAAACTACCCCACACCCCGTGGTCTACATCAAACGCCAACCATAATCTCAAATACCGGTCGGTCCATGACAAGTCTGTGCGAGAACTGGAGACAGGATCTCCATCAAGCACGTCCCGACTAATACCCAAGATAAATGACAGTGTCTGGTGCCTTATCTGTGACACCCATGCAAGAGCTTCCATAAGTGTCCCATACCACTTATAGTCACACGTACACGCGTCCCACAGACGTCGACAATGCAATAGAATAATAAGGTTCACTGATTGTGTACAAGTACGTGTCACTTTCACTTATTCACTCATGCACGAACACTAACGTACTTGCCACAATCATCACTAATACCTAACACTGGGTAATGCACATGATCACTAGGTTATCAATGCAGTGACATATGTATGATATGATGAGTAAACAGTATGTAAAGCATGATTAGGATGTCATAAATCAGTATTCTACCACTTGCATAATATATCATAAATCATATGTGTACAGTTTAGCAAAATGATGAATGGGGATTAAATAGTATGTTTGATTATCTATCCAGCGAATTTGGTTTCACGTCAATCGGGTTTCAGGATCACTAGTTATGGCCAATTCATTTTAAGCGTTCACGGCTGGAAATCCGGTTTCAGAATCGGAAGTCCGTTTCACAACGCATTTTAATCCCAGTTGGGATCAGAATTTAGCAGAGCTATAGTTGAATGAAATCTAGGGTTTCTAATAAGGTTTTCAATGCAACAGACTGATTCTCAATCGCGTCTGTACGTCAGGAGTTATACACTGTTCAATACTAGTATGTCAATTCTGATTCTGTTAGGACTGTTATACGTCCCCATCTCTTAAATTACAGATTAAATAGAAAAAGATGACGAAACAGAATGAAACCACTTGTGTTATCTAGCTAACAGATTCAACTTTAATAAACAGTGGAGTTCTATAACATAAGAGTTAAGGAAACAAGGTGGTACCCATTACGAGACAGTAAGCAATAATCAGAGTCGCTCTGGACTGCAGTCCAGAGTCGCACTCTGAACCAAATATCGTCACAATTTAAGTACAGAAACCATTAGAAACTTGCATAGGGTTATAGTTCGTCGAGTCGGTTTCGATTTAATCCCCCGAATGCATTATTCCAGTATGTACATAATTTATGGTAATTTTAACGGTTTTTAGATACGGGAAAATTCCAGTTTTACGGGTATATTTGGGGGTAATCGTTTTAGTCGTTAACAGTCGTATTTTCCAGTGAAATTTGTACACAGTATTCATCACAACATGGGCCAGCATAGACAAACCAATTCCGTCAAAATAGATGACTAATCTCATTGGGATCATGCATCGAACAGGTATAGCACATAATCTATCGGAAATCTGTAAATTTATAATCTATACGATTTAAGTTTGTAACACGATTATAATAGCATGTATCAAGTAATTGAACTTGCCTGGAGACGCACGGCTGTAGAAACGACCCACGCGCGGCACAACAACGACGATTCCGGCACGGCCCACTAGCGACAAAAGTCTCGACCTTGGCTCGAGCTTGGATTTGATGTTGATGCGGCGCAACAAGGGCTCGTGGGTGCGGCTGTGTTGTGATGGCGAAGGAGGCAGCGGAAAGGAGGAGAGAGAAAGATTTAGAGATTGAGAGATAGAGAGAGAGAGAGAGAGATATTGATAGGGAGAGAAGCAGAGAGGTAGAGAATTAGAGAGAGAGGGAGAGACAGAACCGGGGAGAGAGAGAGAGAGTTAGGCAGAGAGAGAGAGAGAGTTAAGCAGAGAGAAAATTAGAGGGGGAGAGAATTAGAGATATAGAGAGAGGGAGAGAGAGAGACACACACACAGAGAGAGAGAGATGTAGAGAGAGAAAGTTAGACAGAGAGAGAAGGAGGGCTTGGTGGTAGTGAGGAGGTGGTGCTCGGGTCGACGAGGCGGCTCGGGGAAGTGGGGAGCTCGTCGGCGTCGTCGGGGTGCAGGCGGTGGCCGTGGATGGGTGCAATGAGGGTGGTGGTCGGTGGGTTTGGCCGGGGTTGAGGGGAGAGAAAGAGGGTGATGGGTTTAGGTGAGGAGAGAGGGGGAGTCGAAGGTAGTTAGGGCGTGGAGGCGATGACGAGGTCGTCGGCGACGATGGGAGAAGATGGCGAGGTTGAGGCTGTGGGTTCGAGTGTGCAGGGATCAGCGTTCTGGGGTGTGGGGTGATGGCGGTCGTGGTTGTTGGAGATAGTGCCCTCAGAGTCAATTATTAGATCACAGGCACGTGATTGCAATGATTGAGGGAGGACCTATACCGGTAGGACAGTCTTGCTTAAGATGATAGTATGCTATCTGGTTTATCTTTATCATCGTGTACTGCTTTAGGTGACCTTACGAGTCGCTATTATACGTTGATAGAGCCCTTAGGATTCTTGCTTGACTGCCAGCAGTATGAGGGCGATCATATACGTGGGAGCTGGGGTCTATAAGCACATCCTTAAAAGGTCCCTAGTCGTGGGAGTTTCGAGACAGGGCATCGATACTCCATAGTAGACTAGTGTATACAGTCGAGACCCCGACGAGGGGAGGTGGCCGGTCTCACAAGCCACTGGTGTCAGTTGGTTCACCTAAGATGTATACAGGTGCTCATTGGGTTATGAGTACACCGGACAGGACTCGCCGGGAACATGCTAGTTGGGATTATACCAGACGTCAGATAGCAGTTCCCTGGTGACATGTGTACAGGTTAGTTCATCGACCTGAGATCGTCATTTGTCTCGTGTGAGTTCCTACTGTGCTTTGATTACTACCCTACCACGGCTCAAAGGAGTCGTGCAAACAGGTTTTAGTTGGGTACAGTCCCGAGCCACATGGAGGCAGTGAGCGGATCTGCAGGGGTTCGTCTCTCCCGGTATTGGGGGTGAGGTCGCGCTTTGTCTAGGAGAGCCATTACACAAAGCCCTCGGCCGAGGCAGGAGATTTACTGGTAGGTATTCCAGTAGTTTCTCAGGGTGTTCTGGACTTCACTCCGACACTACTTGTACCGCTTTTGGGGGTCTGACTTTTACCAACCCCCTAGGCCCGCCATGCGATACTTATAGACTAACGGACCGGACTGTACGGATATTGTCACTGACAGGCTCAGTAGGGTGTCAGGATGAGTTCGCTCATCGACGTCCCTTTTTGGTCAATAGCTGGTGACCCGTCACGTATGGCTAATACCTCTGACGTGCTAGTGGTTAAATCCACAGCCATAGTATTGGCGAGTCTTTAGAGTCCCCCACACACAGTTACTCAAGTTTCGGGCGAAACGCTGTAGAGGCCGTATGGAGATATGGCAGGGTTCGATCAGATACGTGCGGTATTGCATGGATCGTGATCGGACGGTTTTTACTAGCCGGCTTTGGCTTAAGACGGATCCTAGTATTAGACAGTGTAGATTTTGTCTCTTTGCATTTGTGTTCAGTGGGAATACAAATGTGGGCATGTATATGCAGTAGCGGGGTTTTCCTGTAATTTATTACGGGATCAGTTTTCTGAAGTTGCCAGTTTGCATTCCGTTTCGGCCGGTTTTCCTTTGTTCCTTCCCTGCCGGACTTTTCCGATGGAGGGGGTTATTTGCAGTTGTGCAAATTATCTTTTGTGGGGGTGTTACTTGCATTTGTGGCTTCATGATGGTTCTACCATCATGAGATTCTTTATTAGTCTCTTCCTTTTCATTAAATAAGATTAGAAATTGATATGATATGGTTATCATTGCTTTTGGATGTGGTCACCCCTTTGCTTTTACTACTCTCACCTTCCTTCATGTTTTGATTTGCTCCACCAATTTTGATAAAGGGGGGGCCGGCCACATTGCTAGGGAGAGAGGATTCATTTTGTGTGGAAAATGATTCATATCTCATTTTCTCTACTTGCCACAAAACTCATTATCTCCAAAGTTCATAGTTCATTCTCTTCTCCATCAAATGGCAACATAAACCCCATTGAGGCAAAGATTCTACACCACACCTACAGTACCCTTGGACGCGTCGACTTGCCAACTTCGCGCCCGAGTTGCCTCGGTCCAGAGGTGGGAGCCCGTAAAAGAAATCGGCTACGTGGCGCCCTTTCCGACGAGGAGGTGACGAACGATGATTCCGCGGGAGATCGGGACGACGACGAGAAGACCGAAGGACACGGATCGCTCGGTATAACTCTCTCCCTATTCTCTTGATAGCTAGGATTAGGTTAATGGTTACGATCCGGGTTTATTGTCCGCGGTAGCGCCGGTTTAAAGTTAAGAAAATTTTTGATTCCGCACTTTGGCCTCGAGTAGACGGCCGGGGCGCTGCCGTGGCACAACATGGTATCAGAGCCACGCCATTAACCTAGTCTAGCTGGCTCTAACATGTTTACAAGTTCGATCGATCGGAATTTCGAAAAACCGTGTTTTCATCGCATCAGTTTTCTGTCGAAATTTTTTTAGCTCCAAAAATTTTTCAGTACATTCCAGAGGAACATGCAGGAAATTATAAGGGTTCTGCAAAAATTTGGTGGCCTAAACTTACTTTTCCACCGCGGAACCGCGGCCAAACCCATGCTTTGGCCGCGGTTCTGCGGCCATAATAACTCCACGTGGCACCAAATTTTTCCAGAGGCTCTTGGACTTGAAAATAGGGGTTTTGGAATATTCTGTTTGGGCCCAGATTTTCTTTGAGTGCTACAGTAATGCTTAGGGCCCACTTGGTAAAATTTGATCGATCGAAAATTTTAAACATATTAGTTCACAGTATTTACATTATATCTGCGACTGTGAATGTCATTTGATCGGTAAATCCTGTCTAACTGCTATAACCCTTTTAGACGGATTTGCGAACGTGACATTCATGTTGATATTCTGTGTTGTGCTGTGATGTTGCGGATTGGTCGTGGGGGATAGCCTGGTTGCAGTGTTAGTACAGTTTTTTTTATATGTACATTTGATATTGCGGGGCGAGCGTCCGACATGTGGACTGCCGTCACTGCCTGTTTGTATTATTCTTTTGGGGCACGACCGGGTCGAGGTCGATGTACCCGTTGTATGTATATTTTACTTTCTGTACTAGGATTACCCTGCGGAGGGGTGCACGGATAGCCGGGTTCTAGAGGGCAACGGGCCCGCATCTCATGGCGTTGAGACGGAGGGGGCTTTACTCTAGAATTGGCAGCCTATTTGCCGCACTCGTAGGGGGTACAGGTTGACCCAGGAGGGGTGCCCAAGTTACCGGATTCCGTGAAGTGCTGGGTGGTCCAATCACGTTGCTGAAGGGGGCTGCCTCGCTTCAGGTTTTGGCGGGTGACTTGCCGCTCCCGTAGGGGTCTAGGATTTTCATTGCACAGGCTATCCACACGACCAGGGGAACGTCGGGTTTCAGTAGCGGCTCTATGAAACCCGGGGATCCCAGATATCTGTATTGTTCTGTGATGCCGGTTACATTTATGTGATATTGCATTTTTTCACGCCTTGAGCGAATATTATATATTGATATATATACTAGTAGATGTTGTATATGTTTTGCATCCGCGCTAGTCCAGTCCCCGCTCTGTCGTTAGTTAAGTAACCTAACGGGTGATGACAGGACCCAGTGGCGAATGCGGATGGCATATATGTACATCATTATTTTCGTTCTTTATTGGTGTGATAAATTGATGGGACTGCATTGATTCGGATCAATGCAAGCTAAACAAACCTATTCTGATGTTGTTGGAACATTTTTTTCAAAAAGCTGTTATTGCAAGGGCGTTCTCTTTTGTTTTGCACAGTGGTATTCGGTTATGAATATCCAGCACCTCAGTCGACGAGGCAAGGGCCGAGATCCTTTCACCGGGAGTGACCCTTTGGACAGAAGTTTGCGTCAGGGTAATAACTTCACTATAGCCGATTGCCTTTTGCTTTGCATCGTGGTATTCAGTTGGAATATCCTGCACCTCATTCTACGGGGAAAGAGCCGAGATCCCTTCACCGGGAGTGACCTCTTTAGCAAAGGTTTTCGTCACTATATTTTTATAAAAAGTTATCCGGTTCCTTCAACGATATCAAGTTCATTACGTTAAAAGTTTTTCGCCAAAAACCAGCCGTAGCCCTTCGTCATTTCAGATTAGTATTGCTTAGTATTCGTGCTACGTATGTCGTGCTCAGCCGAGGCGTAGTGTGCGGTAGCTCTGTAATGCTTTTCTGTCTTATGGATATGTGATTGGTTAGGACAGTCGTACGGTCATTTTGGCCTAGTCAAGGACTCGTGCGGGTGGGTCTAATGCAATCAAGATAATGACGGGTTGAACTTGACTAGGATCCTTTGTTATGTTGGCTCAGTCAAGGTCACTTGGGTCCTAGGGGTAAAAACACACATCGAGAGTTTCTAAAGAAACCGAAACTTGCCAGGCATGCGCATACCTTCTGGAGTGTGGTGACTTGAGTGGATTCCGTCAAGTTATCATGCGATGATAGTTGGATCCCGATTCCCACTGATGAGTTGGTTTACTCCTCGGGTGATCCCGACTAATTTTTCTTTCAGGTTTGGAGAAGAATTTGAGGTTACAGTGGGAAGTTTTCCTGATTAGATAAAGTGATAACCATTCTGATCTAGGTTAGAGTGCACTCTGAGTGTTTCTTTTCTCTCTCTCTTTGGCAGCGACCATTGACCCGACCCTAGACTATGACTCAGTGACCAAGTTAACCGAACCTTCTTATAAGAGTGGCTTTTGGATTGTCAGAGTTGCAGACCTCATTGCCACTCCTACTTTTACCCTTTTCTCCAGAACACCCCGTATTACTACGAACGTCCACTTCCATTGGACAAAATCATCGTATGGTTATATACGAACTCGAAGGAATTTATTCAAGGATGGTTTCTGGTTCTGGAGGAAACGAATAGGACTATTCAGTTGTCTTTTCCTTTTACCTTCTCTCAGATTGCGAGTACTCCTTGGTTTAGGAGATAGTACACCTATTACGCAAATTGGATAGTCTTCTTCCAAACCTTAGGCAGATGCCGAACGGTGGGGAATGAAGAAAACCAATTAGCCTAAAAGGTGTACAGAAGGTATTAAGTAAAGACAAAGAAAGGGATTAGTAAGAGGGCAAAGTAAATTGCGACTGCTATTCACGACCAAACCAAGTATTTCTTCGCCAATCCTAAATCACCTTTGTATTTCTCCAGGACACTCCGTATCACTACGAAGATCCACAAGTTTATTGGATACTCCATGTATGGTTATATACGAACTCGAAAGGAACTTGTTCCAGTTCGGGGATGGATTCTGGTTCAGGAGAAATATGAATAAGGTTTATTCGGTTGTCTTTTATCTTCACCTTCTCTCGCATTGCGAGTGCTCCTAGGATTAGGACAGTACACCCATTATGCTTATTGGATAGTCTTCTTCCAAACCATAGGCTGGTGCCGAACGGTAGGGAAGGAAGAAAACCATTTGGCCTAAAGGGGTGTGCAGAAGGTAATGACTAAAGACATATAAAGGGTTTTGGAGAGATGGCAAAGAATTATACGGTTACAGTTGTGAATCTGGATAATGGAAGAGGCATTACTAGGAATACCGGGATACCCCATCGAAACATTTCAATGTTTCAGTTTCACCTTGTACTGTTAAAAGAAAACTGATTTCCTAATTAGACACTTGCTCCAGGGTATGTATTTACCAGGTATGATTCTCACATCTGTATGGTTTTACAGATGGTGAATGGGAGTAAGTTATTGGGAATTAGGTGATCATCCTCATTATATCGGAATTCGTTGTAATTGGTGATATTTGAGGAAATCGCCTGGGCTGTTTGCTGGTCGACAAATATTTGGTTTTGAATATCCGTTGTTATGCACCAATTTCAAATTGATATATCTGTACGTCTATTTTCATAGAGTGAGATATAACTTTTTGAAATTATGTCCATGACATTTACCTATATCAGTGGATGGTTAGGTAAGGAGAATTAAACATCGGTGTAATTCTTCTTAACCACAAGTACAGTTTTCAACCTACGACACACAGTGAATGAGTCACTAAACTCAGGGGACTTATACAGATTATTGTATGTTGTCCAGTGTCCATTAGGACAGAGGGGTTGGTACTCGCACTATATTCTGTTTACTTGTGACTTCTCTAGTTCTTAGACATGTGTTTCGTAGAAATGCAAGGTCTGAGTTTTGAGAAGTTATAGGTATATGAATAAAGTAGAGAACTAGATATTGCAAATATCAAGATTCTTCAAGGTGATCGAAGATGTAGATACTTGTGTGTGGTATTCAGTTAATAGTAATGATTAAGAGAACTTGCTTCTCTTTCAGGTTACTCATAATTGGAAGCATTCCTAAGTTGAGTAACGCTGATCGGCCTCCTTCCATTTAGTTGACATGTACTGGTGACAGCTGCATGATTTGAATCTGGTTCAATTAAATCAGTGCCTCTGTTTCTGTATTGGATATAGAACAGTTCATATCTTGACATTGTTAAGGTACGGGGAGTTTTCCGGCTTATGCTTAAAACCAGACTCTGGATAACTCAAGGCACGTTTCTGTAATGGCTGTTTGTGGGTTGACCCAGGCTATGACGAGGGTTGACTTTCTACCATCTGGAAGATCAATAGTGATATTGTTCTTAACTCGCCACAGTTTTAAATAAAAATGGATTTTTTTAGAAAACAATAGTGGGAGTATGGTAGAACTGGAAGTGATTCCAGAACCGCAAACGATTACTGAAGATTTGATAAGAACCTAAAGATTCAATCTGGTTTGACATTCCATTGGCCACTCCGCAGATATGGTGGATAACCTCAGGCACCCGAGAGGTACTCCGGTAGCCTCAAGGACGGTGACAGGGAGGTTCTTGTTTACCCAGACTTTCCATTGCTGTTGCTCCAGACTGTGAGACCCGGCAGGAGGATGAGTATAACGTCATTCTAAACTGGCTTTAGAAGCGTACGTGTATATGACTCTGTCAGAGGGTTGTCGTAGTCAGTGGGAGCGGCGGAAGCATGGTGAACAAGTGGCTTATGTCTATTTATAGACTAAAGCAGATATAGCGGAGATAGATCATCTATTTCTGATGTGACAGTCATAGGTTTGACTTCATCAGAATAAGGGATGGATCTGTTAAGGAGGTAGTAGGGTGTGATGTCCTGGTATTTGGATGACATACACAAAGTAGGAAGTGAAATTCCTATACTACGATCGGTTAAACTTTGGTTGTCACACAGTGGTTTCTCCACAAAGGACATGGATATTATACCAGACATTTTGGTTACTAGATCTATGGTTTTAGATCTAGATTTGGATAGTTTCCCAATCTGGGTACTTAGACAGCATTCTATGAGTATTTAGAATGGACGACTTCTGGCATGGTAGTGTACCTGCTGGTGATGGAGTCACCCTCTCTAAAGATGTCTTACAGACTAAAGGGGAGAGGGATGCGCATGATTGACAGATCACTTGCTTAGGCAATTGAGTCAATCATGAGATGTCAAGTACCACACCAGATGTTGTTCTTGCAGTAGATGCAATAAGTTGATATTAATCCAATCCTGGAGAAATAATCGGAAGCAGCTTTAGAACATAAGTGAATGTTCTAGGGATTTGATAACGGCAGCCTCCTTTAGGAGACGGTTATCATTCCAGGCTTCCAAGGTGACATGGACGACAGGGTGGTCGTCAGAGTCATTGTTTTCCCTCTGACGAGGGGCAGTATTTTGGACAGGTGATCCAAGCAGATACTGAGGGAGGCATGGCGCAGGATACTGATTAAGTTCAGTTGACGATACAGTCTGAGAAGTTTGGATTTGGAGTTCATTTATGAACTAGGTCCCATCAGACATCCAGACACTCTAAGACATGTATTGCTCATTTCGGGAGATGGCTTTCTCCGTGAACTTGAGATATAGAGAGACATAGAAAGAAACATCAAAGTGGATCCACTCACTGAGGCTATTCCTCGAATGCAATAGTTTCACAAACAAGCTTTGTGAGACTGACTAGTAGAGGAGTTGGGTGTTCGGTATCACACGGGCTGTGAGTATGCGACATCGCAATAATTAGCCTTGAGTGCAAGTGGGAGATTGTTGGAGATAGTGCCCTCAGAGTCAATTATTGGATCACAGGCACGTGATTGCAATGATTGAGAGAGGACCTATACCGGTAGGACGGTCTTGCTCAAGATGATAGTATGATATCTGGTTTATCTTTATCATCGTGTACTGCTTTAGGTGACCTTACGAGTCGCTATTACACGTTGATAGAGCCCCTAGGATTCTTGCTTGACTGCCAGCAATATGAGGGCGATCATATACGTGGGAGCTGGGGTCTATAAGCACATCCTTAAAAGGTCCCTAGTCGTGGGAGTTTCGAGACAGGGCATCGATACTCCATAGTAGACTAGTGTATACAGTCGAGACCCCAACGAGGGGCGGTGGCCGGTCTCACAAGCCACTGGTGTCAGTTGGTTCACCTAAGATGTATACAGGTGCTCATTGGGTTATGAGTACACCGGACAGGACTCGCCGGGAACATGCTAGTTGGGATTATACCAGACGTCAGATAGCAGTTCCCTGGTGACATGTGTACAGGTTAGTTCATCGACCTGAGATCGTCATTTGTCTCATGTGAGTTCCCACTGTGCTTTGATTACTACCCTACCATGGCTCAAAGGATTCGTGCAGACAGGTTTTAGTTGGGTACAGTCCCGAGCCACATGGAGGCAGTGAGCGGATCTGCAGGGGTTCGTCTCTCCCGGTATTGGGGGTGAGGTTGCGCTGTGTCTAGGAGAGCCATTACACAAAGCCCTCGGCCGAGGCAGGATATTTACTGGTAGGTATTCCAGTAGTATCTCAGGGTGTTCTGGGCTTCACTCCGACACGACTTGTACCGCTTTTGGGGGTCTGACTTTTACCAACCCCCTAGGCCCGCCATGCGATACTCATAGACGAATGGACCGGACTGTACGGATATTGTCACTGACAGGCTCAGTAGGGTGTCAGGATGAGTTCGCTCATCGACGTCCCTTTTTGGTCAATAGCTGGTGGCCCGTCACGTATGGCTAATACCTCTGACGTGCTAGTGGTTAAATCCACAGCTGTAGTATTGACGAGTCTTTAGAGTCCCCCACACATAGTTACTCAAGTTTCGGGAGAAACGCTGTAGAGGCCGTATGGAGATATGGCAGGGTTCGATCAGATACGTACGGTATTGCACGGATCGTGATCGGACGGTATTTACTAGCCGGCTTTGGCTTAAGCCGGATCCTAGTATTAGACAGTGTAGATTTTGTCTCTTTGCATTTGTGTTCAGTAGGAATACAAATGCGGGCATGTATATGCAGTAGCGGGGTTTTTCTATAATTTATTACGGGATCAGTTTTCTGAAGTTGCCAGTTTGCATTCCGTTTCGACCGGTTTTCCTTTGTTCCTTCCCGGCCGGACTTTTCCGATGGAGGGGGTTATTTGCAGTTGTGCAAATTATCTTTTGTGGAGGTGTTACTTGCATTTGTGGCTTCATGATGGTTCTACCATCATGAGATTCTTTATTAGTCTCTTCCTTTGCATTAAATGAGATTAGAAATTGATATGATATGGTTATCATTGCTTTTGGATGTTGTTACCCCTTTGCTTTTACTACTCTCACCTTCCTTCATGTTTTGATTTGCTCCACCAATTTTGATAAAGGGGGGCCGGCCACATTGCTAGGGAGAGAGGATTCATTTTGTGTGGAAAATGATTCATATCTCATTTTTTCTACTTGCCACAAAACTCATTATCTCCAAAGTTCATAGTTCATTTTCTTCTCCATCAAATGGCAACATAAACCCCATTGAGGCAAATATTCTACACTACACCTACAGTACCCTTGGACGCGTCGACTTTCCAACTTCGCGCCCGAGTTGCCTCGATCCAGAGGTGGGAGCCCGTAAAAGAAATCGGCTACGTGGCGCC
Source organism: Agapanthus africanus (assembly GCA_030015575.1). NCBI lineage: Eukaryota > Viridiplantae > Streptophyta > Magnoliopsida > Asparagales > Amaryllidaceae > Agapanthus > Agapanthus africanus. Next base: position 103,991,113 of record CM057338.1, on the reverse strand, counting down.
CTTTCCGACGAGGAGGTGACGAACGATGATTCCGCGGGAGATCGGGACGACGACGAGAAGACCGAAGGATACGGATCGCTCGGTATAACTCTCTCCCCATTCTCTTGATAGCTAGGATTAGGTTAATGGTTACGATCCGGGTTTTTTGTCTGCGGTAGCGCCGGTTTAAAGTTAAGAAAATTTTTGATTCCGCATTTTGGCCTCGAGTAGACGGCCGGGGCGCTGCCGTGGCACAACAGTGGTGTTGGGAGGAGGAGGAGAGAGATTAGGGTGATTCGTCGTCGTCGACGAAGGTGGTTGGACGGCGGAGGTAGTAGGTTTTGGGTGAGTTTTGAGAGAGGGAGCGGAAGCGAGGAGAAGGAGGAGTAGAAGCGTGAGGGTGTGAGGGAGAGAGAAGGAGAGACGATGAGGGGATCACGAGGGGGTAACGGCTAGGCATGGGCGTGAGCGTGGGCAACGGCGCTGCAACGTGGGCGCGAGCGTGGGCAGAGGAGGCGGATCGAGGGAAACAGGGAGCGGGAAATATGGGGAGTAGCCGTTGGGGAAGAAGGCAGGGTATGGGCCGGGTTGGAGTGGGCTGGGCCGGAACATATAATAATAATAAGGAAAAGAAAACGAGAGGGCCGGGCTGGGAAAAATAAAAGAATTATAAAGTAATGGAAAAGGGCCGGGCTGCTTTAATAAAATGAAATCAATTTAATTTCGTGGGCTGAGGGATTTATGAAAAAGAAAATGGGTGTTGCGCTGGGATTGGTTTAAGAAAGATTTTAATTTACAGAAATGGGCTGAAGGAATAAAAGGTGGGAAATTATATATTTGGTTTCAACTGGGTTTTGAGTTTAAGGAAAATAAAATAATTATAATTAGAATAAAACAATTTTGTAAATAATATATATATAAAGAACGCGGAAAATGATGGTCAAAAAGAGCTGGGTATTACATCCACCCTCACCCCAGAATCGAGGTGACGATCGAGCGCCGCGTCTGAATCTAGCGAATGCCAAGTGTAGGTAGGCCGACGTCCACCCTCACCTCGGAGTTGAGGTGACGATCGAGTGCCACGTCTAAATCGAGTGAACGCCAAGTGTAGGTAGGCCGTCGTCCACCCTCACCCCGGAGTCGAGGTGACGATCAAACGCCGCGTCTGAATCGAGAAAACGCAAAGTGTAGGTAGGTCGGTGTCTACCTTCACCCCGGAGTCGAGGTGATGATCGAGCGCCACATCTGAATTAAACCTTGAAAGGGCCGAGCAGGAAACTGCTCGGCAGCCTCTAGATGAGGGCTTGGGATCCGTAGAGTGGCCAGGAAGGAAGGTACCTTCAGTTGATGAGCCAAGCATGAAACTACTCGGCTGCCTCGTGACGAGGGCTTTATATCCGTAGAATGGCCGGGAAGGAAACCGCCGTCAGTGGATGAGCCAAGCAGGAAACTGCTCGGCCGCCTCTGGACAAGAGCTTGGGATCCACAGAGTGGCCAGGCAGGAAGCTGCCTTCAGCGGATGAGCCGAGCAGGAAACTACTCGGCCATCTCTTGAGGAGGGCTTTTGATCTACAGAGTGGCCGGGCATAAAACTGCCTTCCGCGGATGAGCCGAGCAGGAAACCGCTCGGCCGCCTCTGGACGAGGGCTTAGAATTCGCAGAGTGGCCAGGCAGGAAGCTGCCTTTAGTAGATAAACCAAGCATGAAATTGCTTGGCCGCCTCTTGACGAGGGTTTTGGATCTGCAGGGTGGCTGGGCAGGAAGCCGCCTTCAGCGGATGAGCCGAGCAGGAACTACTTGACCGTATCTTGATGAGGGCTTTTTAGATTCTATGGTTTTCATGGGAACGTCGTTCAACGTTCCTTGACCCGTATAGGGGGACGGCTGAAAGGTTCCTTATCACCCTTACTATGTTTTCTAAGGCATCATGCATGCCAATTTTTAAAAATCTAGAGTGCTAGGAAACCCTAAACCAAGGATCTAACTAGAGAATTAAGGTTAAGCTAATATGTAAAAAAATTTACACTAAGTGAACAAGGAATACAACCTTTGTAGACCGGTCCTTCACTTCTAACGCTCCGTGTAGTAGTCATTTCGCTCCAAGTAGTGGTCTCCCGGACTCTCATTAGTCTCCACTAGGCGAAAGGAACAAGCTTGCTTGAAGTCTTCGAGGCCGAAGACGATCTACGTCGAGAAATCTCCAACTCAAGTTACCTCTTCACTAATTGAGAATTAGTGAAGCAAACAACCTATACTAAATGGCTAGTCTAGTGTAGGTTGATGAAGTAGGAATTTTGCTCACTTTAGAATTATTTTTCTCACTCTTTTTCTTCACCTCAAGAAAACCTAGTGAGCTCTTGAGATGAAGAAGATGAAGTTGCGAATCAATCAATGGAAACCATGGGTAAGAATATATCATATACGAACTCATGTAGAGACTTAACCATGGCTAAAGATAATGGTTGGGTTAATAAATATCTAAGGTAAGACAATATTAGTGGATTAAGTCAAGGTTTCCACAAGCTTCCAAAGCATCATGAGCCATGACAAATTCCACCTAATTTTGTTTATTTCTAAATAAACAATTACCCTTAATTATCTTAGGAATGGTGTGAGTCTCATATACCCATGTACAATGCATCATCAAGCATGACACAAAGTAATAATACATTAATATATATCACATATATATTAAGTGTACAAGTGAGAAAAAGAAATTCTTAAGTGAGCTAATATTAGTTAATGTATATTAATATATCAAATATATAGTTATACATAAAATTATTAAATCAACACTTGATTTAATAAGCCGTCTGTATCACATACAACCGACTAATATCATTTGTATCAACTTATCGAATCAACAATTGATTCGATAACCCGGCTATATCACATAAAACCGACCGATATCACATATCACGAGATTAGAATACGGTATCACAAATACGTATTAATCTCGGTCCCGCACATATCACATATGTGCTCCTACTTCGTTTCTCCTGAGCCAGGAAACCTCTGTGTAGGACTCTAGAGACTTGTCAATACGCCAGCAGTAGGTGATGATCATATCAGTCACCAATAAGCCGTCAGCGGTACTAGCTGGACGTAACGGCTATCCGGGTATTGAGCGATCAGAAGATCAACAAGAAAACTTGCTCATAATCCCGTGAATCCAATAAGTAACACTACCGTACAATCCGGTCTTTTCGTCTGATATGTCACATATCTAGCCTGAAGGTGGTAAATGTCAGACCCCAATAGCTTGATAAGTCATGCCGATGTGAGGCTCATAACGGGTCGAGAAACTACTGATATCATTTACCAGTAAATCTCATAATCAGCCTTGACCAGGGACTTCCTGTTATAGCCAATCGAGCACAACGCAATATCAACCCCCAATACCGGGAGAGATGAAATTCCCTCCTATCGCTCATTGCCTCCATGTGACTCGGGACTGTACCCAAAAAACACCGTTTTGCACTTTCTCTTAAACGTGGTAAGGTGGAAATCAAAGCACAGTGGGAATCACACAAGACTCTATGACGATCTCGGGTCTACAGACTAACCTGTTCAGTGTCACCAGAGAACTGCTATCTGACGTGAGGTATAATACCATCTAGGAGTTCTCGGCGAGTCCTGTTCAGTGTACCCAGTCTCCACTGAGCAACCGTATACAATATTTGATGTCAAACACCAATGGATGTGGGATCATCCATCGCCTATCATATGGGTCAAGAAACGTATATGCTAGTCTACTCTGGAATATCGATGCCCCGTCTCGATACTCTCTCGACTAGGAACAATTAAAGGATGTACTTATGGTCTACCCTGGCCCCACTAGTATGATCTCCATCATTATCCTGGTAGTCAAGTACACATCCTAAGGGCTTTATCAACATGTAACAGAGAGACAGTACAAGTGTACATGTTAAGATAAAGAGTAACCAGATAGTATACTATCATGTCGAGCAAGAAAGTCCTCCCTATATATGTCCCGGCATCCACTATAATATACAATCATGTACAATAATGGCCTCTAGGGTATACATACAACTAACAACGACGACCAGCTATCAGATGCCACATGACCGTGCCTTATCTGGAAAGTGAGACATTCCATGATTTGAGCCGTGGCGCGAGAAATTCTCGGCCGTTGGAAGATTTTTGTTGAGGCTATAAATATCGAAGTTATGTCCTCACATTCGAATTCCCACACGACTTCCTCCTATTTGCTATGTTTCTTCAAGATGACAGGCCACGTATATACCATCACGGAGATCGTATCTCGGTAAGACGTGTAATTCTATGATCTCGATCGTTCCGAGGCGACGTATGAAGCCGTGATATGCCGTTTGGAGGGCCACTGCGGACGTCTACTTCCCCGATGGTCTCCTCTCCTGCAAGTGCTAATCTATGCGATATGAAGGTCTTCCCCGGGTCTTTACAATGCCCTGTCTTCGCAGGCGATGGAAGAGGCATTCGATAAGATGCATATGGTCCACGATCTTAGCCTGATCTCGAAGAGCAGGGAAGGATCTCTCGGTGGACATTCTTCTCGAATGTTTTCAGCAGGGGTTGGTCGCGGTGTCGTGTTCGGCGGTTGGTGACCCCGGCGAATCTATGGCTTTTAGGGTCCATGCGTTCCATCAGAGGGAGTGGGCGAAGATTGCCTGGCCTCGGCTGGAGGAGTTCTGTTCCAAGTATCATCGTCAATGTTTTCTTAATCTTTTTCCTCCTTTACTGTAATGGTTGTAAGGCTGCGGAGCAAAGAATACCTCCGAATAAAGTATAAATAAATTTTCTTTTGGTCAAGATGACAGTGTGTTATCTCTTTCTCCTTTTTTTCTTTATTTTTTTTACTTTTGTGCATTGGCCGACCTGTGCCTCCTCCCTACCCCCTTGCTTGATGCCGAGGATAGGAAGGAAGGGTTGGGGCCCTAGGTCGGTGCAGAAGTCTATTTTGCGTGAGAAATCGGTTTGGAAAATTTAGTCGATTCGGAAGGGAATTGCATTATTCGAAAAAGGGGGTACATGCTTTATCTATACAACTTAAGCTTTTCGGCGTTATATGGCCGAGGGAAATTATGCCCTCCGGGGTCTTGGAGGCGGTAGGCTCCACCGGGAAATGCCTCTGTCATGAGGAATGGCCTGTTCCACACCGGGAAGAACTTATATAGCTTCACTTGGTCTACAAACTCGTTTCGTCGTAAGACCAGATCTCCTGTCTTGAAGGTTTGATGCTTAGCTCGGGCGTTGTAGTAGCGGGCGGTTTGTTGCTGATAGGCGGCCATTCTGATTTGCACCCGATCTCGTTTCTCTAACAAGATGTCCAAGTTGCTTCGTAGTGCCAAGGTGTTAACCTCGTCGTCAAAGTGTTCGACCCGATAAATGGGCAATCCAATTTCTGTGGAGACCATTGCCTCTGTACCGTAGCAGAGGCTAAACGGGGTTTCTCCTTGTTGGGGTTTGCCAGCATCCTGAACATCTACCGTGGCCGATGCGGAACAAAAAATGGTGTTTAAAATACTTGGCGCTAAGAAAACCCGTCTAGAATCGAACCATAAAGCTACACTAGCTAACTACAAGATGTTCTAGCTACAAGGTTAGAAGCATTATACCGAATGATCCGTGTCCTTTCGGTCTTCTACCATCTTCCTTAGCTCCTAGAGGTCCTTTGGATCGATCTTGATCACCGGTCTTCCTCCGTCGAAGATGATCCACCCGAAGGATGTAGCTCATGGCTCTAGCTCCATACTAAGAGTCTAATGGAGCAACTAGAGACTTTAGATTGCTAATCTAAAGTGTCTACGATGTAGTGAATTGTTCTATGTGTGTATATATCTTAGCCCCTCTCTTGATTCTCAACACATGAGATTGTAGAGAGAAGGTTGAAAATAAAGATGGAGGAGCTCAAGAAAAGGAGTGAGGAGAGTGAAGCTAATAGGTGAGAATGAAACTCATCTAAAAAATGAACCATGCAACCAAGAGAGCAAACCATGAAGCATGGTTTTGTATAACTCATTTTTCAATAAAACAATTCCAACCATGCTTGAATAGTTTGCACAAATGAATTGTTAATTCATTTGTGCAACTCTATTGAAACACTATTGAAGCAAGGCTCTCTCCACTCCCTTCTCTCCTTTTACACCTCATTGTCCATTAATAATAAATGGATAAATATTAAATGAGGTGTCCACTTTCTAGAATGTTTTTTCGTATAAATACGGATTACACTCTACTGTATATATATACATGTATTCATACCGAAATACGAATACCCAAAAAGATAGAATAATACAAAGAACATAATACTAGAATATACATATCGAAATACATATACGTAAATTATTAAATCAATACCTGATTTAATAATCCGGCTCAATCTCGAGCCGGCTAATATTATCAACTGTCTAATCGAAAGTCCGGATACATAGTACAATCAATCGATTAGAACCTGCACGTATCCAATACGGCTACTCGAAATACGAATACCTAAAGAGATAGAATAATAAAAAGAACATAATATTAGAATATACATATCGAAATACATATACGTAAATTATTAAATCAATACCTGATTTAATAATCCGGCTCAATCTCGAGCAGGCTAATATTATCAACTGTTCGATCGAAAGTCCGGGTACATAGTACAATCAATCGATCGGAACCCTGCACGTATCCAATATGGCTACTACATCATTTCAACAGAACCATGGAAACCTTCTGTGTGGGACTCTAAAGACCCGTCAATATGCTGGCAGTGGGTTTAACCATAAGCACGTCAACGACACTAGCTATACGTAACGGCTACCCAGGTATTGAGTGAAAGGAAGGCCGACGAGCAAACTCATCCGAACCCCTACCGAGCCTGTCCGTGACAATCTCCGTACAGTCTGGTCTGTTCGTCTAAGAGTATCGTATATTGAGTCTAGGGGGTGGATAAAGTCAGACCCCTAATAACGCGATATTTCATGTCGGTATGAAGCCCATCACCAACTGAGAAACTACTGATCCAAATCAATAATTCTCGCCTATCTTGGCCAAGGATTTCTGGTGATGGCCACCCGTGGACTGCGCGACATCAACCCCTAATACCGGGAGAGACGAATCCCCGACGATCCGCTCACTGCCTCCATGTAGCTCGGGACTGTACCCAACAAAAACCTGTTTGCATGACCCCTTTGAGCCGTGGTAGGATAGTAATCAAAGTAGATTGGGAACTCACACGAGACAAATGATGATCTCAGGTCGACAAACTAACCTGTATTCATGTCACATGAGAACTGCTATCTGATAATAGGTATAATACCATCTAGTATGTTCTTGGCGAGTCCATTTAGTGTACTCATAACCCAATGAGCACCTGTATACTATCTTAGGTGACTAACTGACACCAATGGCCTGTGAGACCGGCCACCGCCCCTCGTCGGGGTCTCGAAAAGTATACACTAGTATACTCAGGAGTATCGATACCCAGTCTCGATACTCTCTCGACTAGGGACATTTAAGGATGTGGTTATAGACCACCCAGCTCCCATGTATATGATCTCCATCACAACACTGGTAGTCAAGAAAGAATCATAAGGGCTCTATCAACATGTAACAGTGATCTGTAATGCCATATAATACATGTACATGATGATAAAGACAAACTAGATAATATACTATTAGCTCAAGTAAGACTGTTCTACTCGTATATGTCCTCCCTCAATTATCACAATCATGTGCCTGCGATTACAACAATTGACTTGAGGGCACTATAGCCAACACTCCCATGTGTGTTTTTCTTGACGTCCACAATGCCCATAGTACTCGGGGCAGTTCCTCGATCTCGCCGCCTTACCTTCCCTCCAGGCGGGCCCGAAGCTCATGAATGACGCTTCGGTTCGCTATCTCGACTTGCCCGTTGCATTGGGGATGTGCGACCGCGGAAAACTTCATTAATATGTGATAGTCCATGCAAAATTCTTTGTCTCTGTCATTCTCAAAGTTGGTTCCATGGTCAGTGATGATGCACCTTGGGATTCCGAATCTGGAGATTATATTATTCCGCAGAAATTTAATCGTAGAGGTGGCGTCTGGTTTCCTGATCGGCACGACTTCAATCCACTTTGTGAAGTAGTCTATGGTAATAAGAATGTACATGTGTCCATCCGTGCCGGTGGGGAGTTAGCCTACCATATCCATCTCCCACTGCGCTAATGACCAAGGGGAGCTTAGTGGCGTTAGTTCGGTGGCGGGAAGACGAAGGATGCTGCCGAAGAGTTGGCAGATCTTACAACTTCTGACCAATTTCTCGGCATCTTGGTGTATTCATGGCCAATAGTACCCCTGGAGTAGTGTCTTTTGGACCACGCCGCGGGCTTCTTGATGTTCCCCTCCGACCCCTTCATATATTTCTCGTAAGACGTAGTCTACTTTGTGAGAATCGATGAATCGGAGCAGAGGTTGAGTGTACGACTTCTTATATAGTTTTTCATTGCTCCATACGAAATGGTGAGCTTTTGCTCGAATCCGACGAGCCTCGGCCCAGTCTTTTGGAAGTACCCCATCTTTCAGAAATTCTACGATGGGCTTTCTCTAATACGGGGTATCTTCTCGGGTCGTGTAGATTTGGTGTGTTGCCTCTCCATCTTCTACGCTGGGCTATGGCAAGACTTCAAAGATGATGTTTCTTTTGTGATTGGCCGAATAGGAAGATGCGAATTCGCTCAGAGCATCGGCCTCGGTGTTCAAGTTTCTGGGAATCTGCTCCACTTGGAAATCATCGAAATTTCTCCGAAGCCTTCTTACCTCCGCCGGGTATTTTATCATTAATGGTTCCCGGGCTTTGAAATGCTCGGTTACTTGGCCGACGACTAGCGCGGAGTTGCTGCGTACCCGGATAGTTTTCAGTCCTACTCCGTAGGCGATTCGTAGTCCGACCAATAAGGCCTCGTACTTTGCGGCGTTATTTGATGCCTTAAAACCAAGCCTCAGAGAGTACTCCATCTCCTCCTCATTTGGGCTACGGATAATCAGGCCAGCCCACTCCCTTCCTCTATGGAGAATCCGTCCACATAGAGTACCCAGTCCGGGATTGGGTTAGGCACCTCCTCGACCGAGGGTCGTGGGTCGGGACCCTGTGTTGTCTTTCTTTCCGTAGCGGGAATGGTGCATTCAACAATGAAATTAGCCAAGGCATGTGCTTTGATGGCCCATCTGGGTCGATATTTGATGTCGAATTGGGACAGCTTCCACCTCCATTTCTCTAATCGACCCAATGATTTGAGGGAGGCGAGGATATTCCCTAAAGGTCGTTCAGTGAGGACGAGGATTGCGTGTTCTTGGAAATAGTGTTGTAGTTTCCTGGTGGCAATGACAAGCGCGAGGACTATTTTTTCTATGGCCGGATATCTGGTTTCTGCGTCCTTGAAAACGTGGCTCACGTAGTAGACCGGTCTCTGGGTGCCTTCGAATTCTCTGACGAGCACTGAGCCGGCGGCTTGGTTGGAGACAGCTAGATATAGTAACAACTCATCGCCTTCGACTGGTCGGATAAGTGGTGGGGGGTCGCTAGATGTGCTTTGAGTTGTTCGAAAGCATTTTGGCATTCCTCAGACCATTCAAACCTGGGGATTTTTCTCAGAACTCTGAAGAAAGGGAGGCACTTTTCTCCGGATCTGGATATAAAGCGACTCAATGCGGCCACCCTCCCGGTAAGTCGCATGATATCGACATTGCTTTCGGGCGTCGCCATTGCAAAATGTTATTGACAACAGCAGGGACATGTCTCATCAATCCAACCCCCTAAACCCTACACATGGTCGGCGAGATCGGTCCCCAGCCCCGTGCTGACGGTCCTTCCGTACTCTTGGCCTACCCCACTACCCCTGTTCTATTGATTTCTCTGCAAATTAACAGAGAAATAAATTTCATCATAAATCAATTTTTAATACTTTTTAATTCAATTTTTCAATTCCAAAACATTAATTTCACACTATAAATACAACCCATACCCTAGCCCCTCTTCAATCTTAAATCTCTTGTCAAAATTTTCTAAGTCTAAGAAGAGTGCAAGTGGAGTTAGCCCAAGGTCAATTTCCTGAAAGGATTCGAGACAACTCCGGCGACCCCATGACTCCACGAAGGCTACCATTCTGTTTCTTTACCTCCCCTCTTTTCTTTTAGCAAGTATGTCCCATCTTATTTCTTTTCTTTCTACTATAAAAATTCTTTTTTTTCAAAACATGCCAGCAAGTGGAGTTATACCGACATTTGTTTCTAAAAGTTTTGAAATTACAATTTTTCTTAAGAATCACTTATCCATATCACTATACCTTACTTATTAATCATGAAACAAATAGTTAGAACAATTTTCACCTTAAAAGATCATATTAAATAACTTTAAATTACATTTTTCGTTTATATACCACAAACTTTACATATGACATCTTTTATTATTTTTCTTAATATTACCTTTAGAAAACTTCATAAGGTAATGACCTACCTCTCACATACACACATCTTGACATAGCACGATTCTCTTGAAACAATATTTTTGTGATAAATACTATTTTTCATCAAAATACCTTGAACTATATAAAAACCCGTTTTCTTGTAAATAGTATTATTTAATTCTTTGCGATTGTGCCTCTACAACCCACTTTTGGAGAACCCATCTTAGATGGTGTGAATTATCGCACATCCTCGGGCTAGTAGAGCGAGATGCAGACCTCCTCACGGAGCATTCGGTCTCGAAGGAATTTTAATACGATTTCTAAGAAAAACGAGAATTTCTATTTAATAATAAAATTACTTTTTTAATAATTATATAAATATTATCAAACTACATATTTTCAATATATAATAAAAAATTCCATGTTTTCTAAACAAAATAAAAGAATGACAAATTTCACCAAAATACCATCAAGTATCATTACTGTTGGGGTCAAAAATTACACCCCGGTTGACCAAGTCAAACTCAAAGTCAACCCCAAGGCAGGTGGACCCAAGCCCAGACCGAGTGGGCCCATGCCCAAGTCGAGCCCCACGGCCGGCCTCCCCTATACCAAAATGAAATCATGTAATAAATAATTTTGATGTAATTTTTTATGCATGAATGTAACCAAAATAGGCATAAAGCCAAAATTTTGTAAAGCCCATGGTTTATGTGCAAAAGAAATGAGCACATGAGGCATGGGATGGACAAAATACCATTTTGTAAAGCCCAAGGGGCTATATGTAAATTTGTAAGCCTATATAAGGCAACATGATAATGAAATAAAAAAAAAAACTTTTTCTCTCTCAAAAAAATTTGGGTCTGTGCCTCCTTCTCCTTGCTCAAGGTTCTAAACTTTCTTCTTTTTTTGAATTAAATCAAGAATTTAACTCTTCCTTTTTTAAAAATAAATAGTTTTTCACCACAAAACCCACAAATGGGAGCTCGGATCTTCCATCAGATTTCAAAAGGGGGAGATTTTTAAATCTCATCCCTCTTTTTTTCTCCAAGATCCGGCCAACCGAGAGGAAGAAGAAGGATACCCACCTCCAAAAACCCCACTTTGGGGAATATTCAGGGCCCAAGGGAGAAGAAAGGAGTCCCCTTTCATTAGCTCCAAAAATATCTTAGGAGTTTAACTCCTCAAAAAAAAAATACACACACACACACATAAAATAATAAATCTTTCCTTTTGGGAGTACAACTCCCAGTGCAGGGGTTAAGCCCCCTTTGTCCTCTTTTTCAGGAGTTCAACTCCAAAAGTCAATCAGGAGCGCAGCTCCCAGTGCAGGGACCAAGCCCCTTTTGTTGATAACGCCCAGCGCCCGCGTGCCAAGTACACGGGACGCTGGAGCCCAGTGCTTAGCGCCCACATGCCAAGCACGTAAGGGCTGGCGCCCGGAGCCCACGTGCTAAGCACGTGGGGTGCCGGCGCTCCGCGCCTAGCGCCCAGCGCCCATATGCCAAGCACGTGTGGCGCCCAGCGCCCACGTGCCAAGCACGTGAGGCGCCCAGTGTCCACGTGCCAAGCACGTGAGGCATCAACGCCCAGCGCCCGCATGCTAGGCACGTGAGACGCTGGCACCCATGCGTCCTTTGGACACTATTCTTCCCTTTTTATACACACACACACACACTCCACAGCACATGTCCCCGCTAGAAAAAATTTTCTAACGGGGCGCTGCCCCGCACTCCGCAGAGGGGACTGGTAGCCCCCTTGATCCTTAGCCCGCTGTCCAGGTAGACGGACCCCCGTAAAACTCTGTGGGGCCCCCGATATATCCGAAACCCCTTCAAAACACCACACTGTACGTTGAGTTCGCATGACCAGTTTGACCCGTCAATCGGAGGTTCCCTCGCTCCTAAGGCGAGGGGTAATTAACGACAGCTTAGTCCGCAGCTGTCGGAGATTCGGATCCCCACAATCAATAAACCCAAGCCTACCCTAGACAGGAAGAATCTGTAGTACGCCTGACAAGCGCGCGCATTTTCCTATCTCAAAGGGGTGACGAAAAATACCCTACAATTACAAGATAAGTTTACACTAAAAGACCTTGAACTATTCAAGTTATATTTTCACTAATATACCCCATTCTCTAAAATCCACAATTATGAAAACCCTAAATAACATAAATAAATATTCGAGATTTATTTTGGAAAGTATATAATTTTTTTTTCATAAAATCCCCTTGAATTATATAAATTACATTAAGGACCTTAGTAAATATGGGTTTAAGCGGGATCAATTCTCTTGAGCCTCAGGGAGCCGGAGAAAGTGAGTGCTTGCCTATTTAAGGTAGAAAACTAAAACGGAGTTATTAATGGTAATTGTCTTGGAAAAAAACACAAATCCTGCCGTTCATGTGCAGCAGTTAACGATAACCCCAAAACCTAATTTAGGATCCAAATCTGTTTTAGTGTCTGACTCATGTTTGATTCCAAGTATAAACATGAATCCAATCCAAACATGAATCCAATCCAACATGAATCCAATATGCCAAACATGTATACTTGAACTTGAATATGAATACCAGAACAATTTCAAACATACAATATGATTTGACTTGACCGAATCATGAATATATCTTGACTTGACTACATGACTACCATTTACATCCTGAATTGTTTACATGAATAACTTATATCATGGTCTCGGTAAGTCTGATAACTACAAATCAATAAAATATACATTGCGGGGTATTAAAGGGGTAGACTGGTACAGAATGAGTTAAAAGTGGCACAATGATGGACACTAAAAGACACCTACATGAACATCTGTGCTGTTATCCCGTGGGTTTTGACAGGGTCTTGTACTTTCCGTTTCACATAGTCCATGGGATAGTTAGACTCCTCTCGTATACCTTGATATATTTTGTACCAAGCTACAAACAAGTACGTTAGTATAATAAACATATACTTGTACCTTTACCAGTTCCTTCTTGTCTATTTCTATCTCTCTTTTGGGACTTACCGAGCGCTAGTTCGCTGAAGACATTCATATATCTTCTTTCTTTGGAATTTTCGTCAGGAGGACCCGACTCTCAGGAGACCGAGCCCACCCAGAATGACTTGGAGCAGTTCATGGAGGAGCCAGACTTCTAGGCTTTTACTTGTACTTATTTTCTTTTCAGTTCATATGCCACTGTTTAGGCATCGCTTTCTATCATTGTACTTTTCTTTTCAGTTGTATGTAAAGAATGGATATTAATAAAGGTTGATGTTTATATTAATTCTCTTTTCAATCTTGTGTACATTTATGTCGCGCCTCGCTTCCCAGAGTACGCTAAGATAGGCACGTGACAGAGCCAACCATGCTACCTCTGGATAGGAAATATCCCTCCACAGTCACATTACGACAGTAGAGATATCAAGAACGATAATAAACAACTATCTAATACATGTCCATGATGTGGGGTTACTAGGTACTCTCACAAGGTTCTACAAGGAATCAACCATGCCCGATTTAAAATTTAGACGTGCCGAACAACCCTAACCAAGATCGTAGACTAGAGATTATGCGAAAACAATAAGCAAGTAAACAAATTTACTTCTAAGAGTTTGAGATTACAACCTTTGTAGACCGGTCCTTCACTTCAAATAGCTCCGTGTAGTAGTCCCCTTCGCTGCGATCGAAAACTCCGGACTCTAGAGAGGCTCTATGAAGAAACGAACATGCTTGCTTCGATGACTTCGAGGCCGAAGATGATCTACGTCGAGGAGACACTGACTCAAGCTATTCCTTCACTAGGTCATGAACTTTGTGAAGAGAACACACTCTACTACATGGAAAGTGGTAGAGGATGAAGAAGTAGGATGTAGGCTCACTTTAGAATTGATTTTCTCACACTTTTTCTCAAAACTCCATTAGAGCTAGCAAGCTTTTTCATGAAGCTTGAAGAAGAAGAAGAAAACTTATGAATAATTCATCCAAATGAATTATTGCACCCATGGTTGAGTTAAGCCTATCATGCTTAACTCATGTAGAGAATAAACTCAAGGCTATGGTTAAGGGTTGGGTTTGATAAATATCTTAAACTAGACAAAAGGGTTGACTTTGTCAAACCTTATCTATAAGCTTTTGTGCAAGCTTTACCATGACAAAAATCAATCTTTTTTGAATTAGCTTAACATAAATAGAAACCCTAGCTTAACCCTAGAATTGTGTTAATCTCATACACCTATCTTGTATGTATCATCAAACATGACACAATCCATGTACACAAATGTACATATCGCGTATATATATACAATGTGCACATCATGTGAGAAAAGAAATCAATAGTGAGCTAAATATTAGTTAATGTAATATAATATATCAAATATATAATTATACATTAAATTATCAAATCAACTCTTAATTTAATAATCCGCCTATATCACATATAACCGACTAATATCAAATGCAACATCTTATCGAATCAACGCTCGATCCGATAACTCGGGTATATCACATATAACCAATCATGTCACACATCGCGAGAATATAATGCGGTATCACATACTCGCATTACTCTCATTCCCGCACATATCACATATGCGCTCCTACTCCGTTTCGCTTGAGCCAGTAAACCTCTGTGTAGGACACTAAAGACTCGTCAATACGCCGACAGTAGGTGATGATCATATCAAACACCCACAAGCTGCAAGCGGTCTGCTAAACGTAACGGCCACCCGGGTATTGAGCGATCAGAAGATCAACAAGCAAGCCTGTACTTTCTCCAGCGAATCCAATCAGTAACACTCCCGTACAGTCCGGTCTCTTCGTCTGATATGTCGCATATCTCGCCTAGGGGTGGTAAACGTCAGACCCCAGTAGCTTGATAAGTCGTGTCGATATGAGGTCTATAACAGTTCGTGAAACTACTGATAACACTTACCGGTAAATCTCAGCAACCCTGGCTAGGGATTTCCAGTTATAGCCAATCAAACACAGCGCAACATCAACTCCTTATACCGGGAGAGACGAAACCCCTCCTATCACTCATTGCCTCCATGTGATTCGGGACTGTACCCAAAAGCCACCGTTTTGCACGCCCTTTCGGACGTGGTATGATGGAAATCAAAGCACAGTAGGAATCATACAAGACTCTATGACGATCTCGGGTCTACAGACTAACCTGTACCAGTGTCACCAGAGAACTGCCATCTGACGTGAGGTATAATACCATCTGGAAGTTCTTGGCGAGTCCGTCCAGTGTACCCAGTTTTCACTGAGCACCCGTAAACCTTCTCTGATGTCAAACACCAATGGATATGGGATCATCCATCGCCCATCATATGGGTCGAGAAGCGCATACGCTAGTCTACTCAGGTATATCGATGCCCTGTCTCGATACACCCACAACTAGGAACATTTGAAGGATGTACTTGGCGACTACACTGTCCCCACTAGAATGATCTGCATCATAGTCCTGGTAGTCAAGTACTCATCCTAAGGGGTTTATCAACATGTAACATAGAGACAATCAGAGTATATGTTAAGATAAAGAGCAACTAGATAGCGTACTATCATGTTGAGCAAGAAAGTCCTCCCTATATATGTCCAAGTATCCACTACAATATACATCGTATGTACAGTAATGGCCTCTAGGGCATACATATAACTAACAATCTCCCACTTGCACTAGGGTGTCACGACCCGAAAGAGCACGTGACTGGAACTTGAATCATATGAAGTCTATAGGACTCCATCTGATCCAAGTAAGGTAAAAGCCAGAAATCTAAAACCATTTTAAGGAGTAAATAGAGAAAACTGGTCTTTAAGAAGTAGGAAAATAGATTTTAAAAGTGAAGAAAACATGTTTTAAAATCAAAGTTTTTAAATAACTAAGCCTAATATGCATTTTTAAAAATCACATATTTTTTCTGAAAATTTCGGCAGAGTTTCCTTTGTAAATACTGGCCCCGAACGGGGTACAACATAAATAATATATATGCAATGATAAAAGGCATCCCCAAGCGGGAGCTAGCTCTTCGTCAATCGACGGTCACAGCCACGCAAGCAATATAATATACAACGCCGAAGGGCGAGGATCAAAACTCAAAGGAAAGCTCAATAGCATGAAAAGCGTAATACTACAACGCGCGACTCTATGGTCGAAATAATACATAACTGGTTTCTAAGTCTGAAACAATATACAAGTTTTGGCGTTTGGTTGATGGAATTACTAGATACAACTGAATAATACATGTACAATGGTGGTTCTGATACAAAAGAACCCACCTACCAAAGCAAGTCACCCATATGGAAGCAGTGTGCCAGAAAAGCCGCAATGAAACCTGTACGGCAAAACCTGCAAGAACTGTGGCACAATGGGGGTGAGTTGCCAACTCGTGAATAGAAGATATCTACAAGTAGAAATCGCATGCATGACCTAATCCTAGGTCAATACGATCAGATATATATAAACCTCAAATAAATAAGTCTGAAGCATGATAAGGTGGCAATATAACATCTAAACATGTATGTAGTGCCAAGTGCTCGTGCCAGTGCCTCAGGTAATAACATGTCATGAAGTCTATAAGTATGTGAATATCATCCAACTATGTGATCAATGTCATCAATGTCAACTATATCAGGAAATCTATGAGCATGTGGATATCATCTCACTATGTAATCAATGTCTGTATGTATGTGGATCCCGTCCACCTGTCACCCAATGACAGTAAGCATCATGCATGTAAATATCATAAAGCATATGCATGGAAGTATGAGGATATAATCAAACTCATAGAACCTGAGTGCCTAGCATCGACACTCGAAAACATCATGAAACCTGTGCCTAGCATCGGCACGTAAATCCTCATCTATCAGGCGCTGTCACCACGACTGGCCCTGATAGGTACGCATCATACGCTATCTCGAAATCCCGAGTGCCCAGCTTCGACCCTCGAATTCCGACGTATCCATACGTACATAACTCCGGTCGATATCCCCACGATAACCGCCGAGCCTAAATTCTATCACCGGTAGGTAGTACTCCCCTGCCAGGCTCACCGTCTAACATATAAGAGTCTTCTTGCCCCGGGGTACCTCACCGGGTCCACCATGTACCCGCAGACGGTGCCTACCGCTCCTCGAATCGGGTTTCACATGCCACTCTCAGAACCGAGAAAACATATGGTGGACGCACTGAAATATCATATCAAGGGTAACCGGGTTTTTAAAACAATATATATATTCTCCTTTAAAATACCCACGGTTCCCAAATCCAAAAATATCATGGAAACAACATATCTCAATGCGTCAAATCAAAAGCATGATATATGCGACATATAACCAAAATGTAAGCATATCAGTATATCATGCAACATGGAGTAGCAATATGCACATAATTAGGGAAGACCGCCTCTTTAAAATGAATCAGTATTTAAAAGTATCTTGTGTTTCCCAATCTGCGAGTCAAGCCAGAATCATCTATGTATGTGCAATATGTAAGTGTACAAGTATAAGTGTGCAACAGGTAGGTACACGAGTATGAGTGTGCAATATGTGAATACACGAATATGAATGCAACAGTACTACAGTGTAGTGACATGGCAATTATCGATGATGAATTATGTGAGCCGGCAAATAGTGTACGTGGAACATACGCATCATCGATAATGGTGCTGGTGTCCTAACAGCATGATGGTAATATAGCAATAAACACAAGTATTGCGATGCAAATAATATGAATATGCGGAATCAAATAATCAACGCAATAGTGAAGAATCTACATCAGTATGTAAGTGTCATGCGGTTTTGCCTTTTGAAATAAGACGAATCGGGTTTTTTAGTAAAATAAGGGCTACGGTATTTTTAAGAAAAAATGTGCCTTTTGAAATTATCCGTAGAATCCATTTTTTCCTATCTTTAAAATATTCTCGGTTCGTAGTTTTGAAATAGGTATGTCTCGGGTCTAATCTAATGTCTACTAAGGAATCTACAGACCTAACTAACAAGCTAAGCAGGAGAGGTATGGAAACCACCTACATCTGAGTCGATATATATATATATATATATATATATATATATAAGTCGGTGATCCCGCCTCAATAGTATCACGTACGAATACAGTATATCGTATGACGTCCTCGAGTCATGAGTGCGGATCTATCTTCAATATAAAGCTCGTACGGTAAATCGTCGTACGGCATCCCAATAGCTGGGTACGGGTCAATATCACAATTGTCTCATCAATTATCTGGTATCCTTATCATCATATCACATGATCTGGGGTACTGATCTAAATCTAGTACAAATCGATACCATCTATATAAATATAAGTGCGTGTGTGAAACACACGTCTAAAGGCCCGCTAACAATCACATGTCGTATCCCAAATACGAATCACATCATATCACCGATCTCGTGGCACTATGCCTAATGTCATCGACTCATCTCTAAACATCATCCACTATCCTCATCATCAATGTATAAGTATAGTAATAAGTACGTGTGTGCGTGTGGGTGTAAACCTGCTCTAGGGTTCGCGACGAGGAACTACACTAGTTTACTTCCAACCCTAATCTATCTATAGTACACCTAACACATCTCAAATATCCACGACACTATAAGCTATCATGAGTATATATATATATACACTATACTAATATCGGACTGCGGGGGTGCTATACGCCATCCACCCGACTCCCCCCTGTAGATATAATCTACTCACCTGTACCCTGCGTGTCGGTGTCGATGTCGCCTTCATCTTCTTCATCGTCTAGGATCGTCGTGGGGGTACCTACATATCACATGTATCACATCACATCAAAACCAAATCGAAACTTAAAACGACACGTGAAAACCAACACGATACGCTAAAAGGCCTATAGGTTAGAACCTATGGTTAGCCTTCGCAAAACAACCCGAAATCACTCGATATAGACGTACAAACGTCACACGATCGAAATAACGCACAAACACCAAAATCTGGAAATCAAGATATGAAAAACCAAAACTAAATTCAAAGCAGCAACCCAAGAAAATGATCCCAGATTTCGTCTCAGGCCAAATAAGGGCAAGCAAACAAGTCTAGAGTGATGTATAGGGTGTACATGACCTACAGTAGAAGCCTGGACCCGTACCATCACCAAGTGGCCGATCCTCCCTACAGTGAAAACCGGCCTGGCCGGCCCAGGGTATTCCAGTGGGGTTTATCTGGCTACAGGGTTTTAGTCAATATAGGGTCTAAGGTCACCATTAGAGTCCAATTGCATAGCCACAACTCAAATTTACCCTAACCCTCTCTAAGTTTGTCTAAAGTGCACAAAACTTCGACAAAACGACACTAAACTTTTAAAGAGGCTAGATCACTTGAAATGCTACAACAATTGTGAATGAATTACCTCCATAGAGACTCATGAATCTTCCCACAGCACCAAAACACCATCTTTCTTGGTCCATTCTAAAGCTTGTGAGCTTGTGCACACTTTTTGTGAAATCGAAATGGGGTTTCGGGGTTGTATTCATGGTGGATCTAGGCTTGAAGAGGGAGGAGGAAGAAGAAGGAGGGGGCGACAGTAGCACAAGGAAAGGGAAGAGAGAAATGCGTGTGAGGAAATGATGGGAGTATGGTTCAAAAGGTAAAGGTTGACATAGTCTTTCTCTCTCTTCATCATGATACCATTTCCTTTTTCCTTTTCTTTTCTCTTCCTTCTCACTCAAATAGTAGACCCAAAACACCCATGGTAGGAAAAATGTAACACAAGTCCAAAAATGATATGTGCATGCTTTGCACAAAAAAGCCAAAAATCCGATTAGCGATTTTTAATCGCGATTAGCACTAAATTAGCATATAAATGCTCATAAAAACTTAAAAATGATAAAATTCCATAGAATACATTATTTTTGAATTTTCCATAATTTTTCAAAATTTTCCCATTTATCGATATTTAATTATAAATTTAATATTAAAATAATCAATAAAATAATATTAAATTATAAAAATTCCCAAAATAATATTTTATTATTTTGAAATGTTACATAGGGCCATCTGTTATGGTATCGCATACCCAACAATCAGCAGTGGTTGAAGTATCTCATACTCAACCATCTCATAAAAGTCTCTACTGGAAAATAGGCCTTTGTGAGTGGATGCACGCTGTTTTCCTCTGTGTCTTCTCTCCTAACTTTGATCTCCCTGGAGATCAACCATCTTCATGATCAGGTGATACCGCCTAAGAATTATATCTGGATTTCTGATGGGACGGGCGTTCGTAGGCCAAACCCACAACTCCATTGTCACACAATGGCAGGAACTGAGTTCATCTCATGAACTATTATCTATATCCAGACTGCCTCTTTGGTAGGATCTTTGGTAACGATGTATCTAGCCTTTAATCGTCTAGTAAGTCACGGTATCTAGCTTGGAACTCTTCCAACATACCGTCCCTCCACTGAGGGTAAAGACAATGCCTGCGACTGACATTCAGTCGTCCTTATCACCCTGGAACCATTCCAGTGATTCTCCCCAGGATCGATTGATACCGTCTCACTATAACTAGTGAGAATCCTAACATCCATCTAGATCTACTCATAGATCCATAATCCAAGATTTAGGAGGTATCACCTTGATTCTATATGGAGAATCATTGTGATAAGCGGAGATTGATCGAGCGTAGCATAGGAAAATCCTTCCCTATCAAGAGTATGTCATCCACGTACTATATGAAGATCATCACCATACTCTCTACTACCTTTTTGTATATACAAGGTTCATCTACCATTTTGATGAAGTCAAACACTTTGACTACCACATCAAAACAGACGTTCCAACTCCGCGATGCCTGCTTTATCCCATAAAGCAACTTGCATACGTTTCCGCTGCTCCCACTGTCTACGAAGCCCTCTGGCTGTATACTTATAGACATTCTCTTCTAAATTATCATTATAGAAAAGCTGTCATGACACCCAACCGCCAGATATCGTAGTTATGGTATGTAGCAATGGCAAGTAGGATCTGGATGGACTTAAGCATTGCTTTGAAAGTCTTAAATTTTCCATGTACACCAAGTAATCTTCTCAAGATATACTTGCTTCTGATGGGGATTTAACCCTTCAGATAAAGCAACCAAAGTCCATACTTTGTTGGTGTATAAGGATTCCATCTCAGATCGCTAAGCATCCAGCCATTCTTACAGAGTCCCACTCCTGATGGCCAGCTCGAAACTAGTTAGGTCATCATCTCATGATGCAATCCTCGCTCCCACTGTCATAGAGAAACCGAAGTATCTCTCAGGCGGGTGAGGAACCCTACTAGATCGGCGGAGAGGCCGAGGTTCGTTGGAAACTATTGAATCCTTCGGTTTTACCAAATCATCAGCTGCAATTTGTATAGTTGGAACCTTTCCAATTCTACAGAACTGACCTTGCCTCGAGCTTTGTCCGTATTTTGCTTTTAGACATAGGCCGGACAACCCCAAATCTTAATATCCTTAAGAGATGGGCACTTCCCATACCATATCACATATGGAGTGGTTGGCTACTGATTTGATTGGAACCCTATTCAATAGGTATGCAGCTTCTCAAGTGCATAACTCCCAAAAGGAAACAGGAAACTCAGTAGTACTCATTATAGAGCACACCATATCAAATAGGGTGTGATTACTCCGCCCCGATACACTGACGTGCTGTGGTGTATACGGAGGAGTAATGCTGAGAGAGAATCTCATTCTCCTTTAGAAATAGTCCAGGAATCGCGTGCTCAAGTATTCTCCTCCCTGATCACATCAAAGGACATAATACTTATACCCATTTTGGTTCTCTACTTCCAACTTACATTCATTGAATTTCTCAAAAGGTTCAGACTCGTGTTTCAACAGGAACATATGTCCAAACCTTGAGAGATAATCAGTGAATGCAATGAAGTATAAAGAACTGGTCCTGGCATGTGTAGACAGGGGACTTTACATACATCATCATGTATCAATCCCAAGAGTTCACTAACTCTTTCTTTGTTTCCAATAAACAGAGTTGTGGTCATCTTATCTTTGTGACATGACCGGCAAGTTTCACAAGATGTAAATATAAACTAATTTAAATATGCATCTATATGTAACTTAGCTAGTTGGGTCGCATTGATATGGCCTAGTCTACAATGCCTCAAGAAGGATTCGTTCATTTCTGAACTCTTCCTCTTGTGTGTGTTCTGTACACTAAGAACTGTGGTTTGATTTAGAACGTCTATGCTTTTAGATAACGTGCCTGAACTGATCAACTCTTGATATAGGAAATGTTCAAAACATTATCCAACAATACAAAATTATATCCTTCTTTAATAAATAAAGAGACTGATATGATGTTGTATATCAGGTTCGATATCTAATAACATTCGTTCAGAATCAATGTATTCTGGTAATACAGGGTGATAACTGTCAACAGACTTGGCTTGCAACAATTGCACCCTTTCCAACTCTTGAAATTTATCACCCGTTTCCAGTTCTCTACCTTTCTATATCCCATGTAATATATTACATATGTGGGATCCTGATCCGGTGTCTCATACCCAGGACGTAAAGTATACTGAGAAACAGTTCTCTGTAATGAACACACCCGAAGAAGATGCATTAGCATGCACTTTCTTTGTTTGGGCGGCACGAGAATTCTGGTAATCCCCAATTTCCTGCTCTGTCTTATAACAATTATAAGTTGGAGCGGGACCAACATTCCCCAGCTCAGTATAATAAGCGGGTTCGTTCAATACATCCGTATTATTATCTTGATTAAGGCGTGATATGGTCACTACCTGGAGAGAGAGAGAGAGAGAGAGAAGAAAACACTCAGCGTATGCTCTTGCAAGATTAGATTGGTTATAAAATATATCTAATCAGGATGTCTTCCACTGTATTAGTCAAATCTTCCTTCAAACCCTAAAAGGAAAGACTAGCCGGGATTAATTACACGCTACAAGTTCGCTAATCTTTCAGCCAGGCCAGTGTCGGTACTTTGAGGGAGGTTCCCCATGCTTTCGCACGGACCTAATTAAAGTAAACCTCATTTTCCCACGGGCGTAACCCTGTTAACACCTTTCTAGACACCTACTTGATTGGCTAATTATAATGTGTAAAACTCTCCCAGGAGTAACTCTTACTCGCAGCGGGTATCGGGATCCAACTATCTCATAGAAGGTATGCAATCTCATTGCAAATTTCAACACTTGAAATTCCCGATAATATTTTACCCTAGTACTTATGACCTTAACTAAGATCAACATATCACAAGCACCTGTCAAGTTCTACCCGTCATTTCATGATTAATTAGACCCACCCACATGACCCTCAACTATGGTCGACATAATCACATGACTGTCCTAATTAATCACATAATATGCTGTGTAGGAAGATATCACTTAGCTACCGTACACTACGCCTCAACTAAAGTCGACATACGCAGCACGAATACAAAGTACTCTACTTTCTAAAATGACGGAGGGCTACGACAGGTTTTAAGAAAACCTTTTGCTTAATGAACTTGATATCGTTGTAGAATCGAGTGATTTTAAATGGAGTGTTTTTGAGGCCTTTTCTAGTTTCGCTAAAGAGGTCACTCCCGGTGAAGGGATCGTCGGCTGTTTCCTCATCGAATAAGGTGCAGGATATTTCACAAATATCACTATGCAAAGCAAGAACTATAAAAGCAATCAAAAGACAAACCGAGTTTGTAGCATCTGCTAGTTTCACTAAAGATGTCACTCCCGGTGAAGGGATCTCGGCTCTTTCCTTATCGAATAAGGTGCTGGATGTTCTACAAGGAACACCGCTATGCAAAGCAAGAACTAGAGCTACCGGTTTTTAAGACAAGTTTCTACAACATCTTTAGGTTTCTTTTATTTCATTAATCTCATTAATGAAGTCCCATTTTATTATGCTTCATAAGAATCACATTTGAAACGAAATCAAAAATATATAATATATATTATATATATATATAATATAAACATTCGTCTCAGGCAGTAATATGATCTCATCACAGAACATTGCAGCAGAAGAACATATATGAAATATTGGATATACTAGGACGTCCGTGTTTTAATACGAGTCTGTATAAAACACGGATTCCACGGTCGCGATGAATAGCCAAACCTACATCCCTAGACCCCTACGAGAGCGACAAGTAAGCCTGCCAATTCTAGAGTTAGGAGACCCGGTCTCGACTCCTCGAGATGGTCTCCCACTGGACCCTAAAACCCGGTTACTTGTGCTCCCCGTCTTGGGTCTATCATAATGCGGAAAAGTAAACAATATACACCGGTGACATCAACCTCATCCCGGAAGTGCCCCAATAAAAGAATATTACATACAAATGAATTTTACATGAATGAAAAAGAAAAACTCTCATCTCACATAAAACCCCCGGCTATTCAAAACACGACGATCCAATATGACATATCACAACAACACATAATATCACATATCATCAACGTAAGTAAATATGCGTATCCTAATTGTCGTTGATGTATAGCAACGAAACCGGCGATACACCATATATTACACTTACAGTCGCAGAAAAGAAAGTGTAAAACTACAACAGTTGGAATCCGCAACCGCCTTAGACATCACATGCCTAACCAAATGAATTCCTTAGACATCACATGCCTAACAATTATAAACCCCGCATTTTAGTCTCAATATCGAAAACACTTTTCAATATCTAGTCGGGCAATTCAACAAGATTCCCGATAACCTGATCGAATGCTCGTCGAAAACTTCAGTAGACGGCCGCAACCCCGATGCCGTCGACGAAGTGCACTAAGGCGGAACACCCCTGCCGCGAGCACCCGAACGGATGCTTTTGGCGACGGGGTTCTCCTACAGTCACTTGGTCGGGGCTATGGGGCGTGGCTGCCTATTAAGTTTAACCGGCGAGTATCCGTGTTCGCTACGTGATTGCGACGGACTTTTGATCGCATCAAAATTCCGTGGCAACCGATCATCTGAGACTAAAGTGCTAGATTTATAACATTCAAATTATTTATCTCATAACTACTTGTGGATTCCAAATATTATATCACATTCCAGATAAATAGACAATGTTAAACTATCCAATCGAATAAACAAACACTCAAGATTTCCCAAATAGTTCTCAACATTTGAAATTAGTTTAAAAGCATCCATCACATGCCACAGTACCAATGGTCCAGCCGTAGAAGGGTCAAACCAATGCCTCACATGTGGCAACGCCGTACTGCCCCAAACCCTAAGGTTTAGAGGCGGTTCAGATGGTCACATAATCGAGTTAAGGTTTGTGTTCTTCTAGAGGGTCCACCGCGTTACTTGCACGACTTAGAACGTTTTTTAACTAAGGAAAAAATCCAACACTTGAAAATTTTCCGGCAGGAGAAAAAGTGAGTTATTGATATCCGTTCGAACTTTTTAACACGTTCTAAAATACCCGGAAAAACACTTAAACGAAGTTAAACTTTTCGATCGAATCAACGAATACAAAACATCTCCAGAAAACTCAACACTTGAGTAATATCAAAAATTCTCAGAAGCATCATAAATACATATGGATATAACTGTGCAAAAAGAAAACCCTAATTCCACTGTACGGCCGCGGAACCGCCGCGCAAGGCATGGTTTTGCCGCGGTTCCGCTACGCTTTAAGCGAATTAATGTCTTGTTTTTCACAAAAATCCTTATAATTCCCTGCTTATTTTTCTGAGTATTTTTAATATTAAAAAATCAACATTTTGAAAAATTTCCAAAGAATGGGTATTTAACAACGTTTCGGGGTTCGATCGGACTTTAAATTTCGTCTAGATTTCGTCTAAAGCTCTAGCTTGGCTCTGATACCACTGTAGGGTTACTAGGCACGCTCACAAGGTTCTACAAGGTATCAACCATGCCCGATTTAAAATTTATACGTGCCGAAAAAGCCTAACCAAGATCGTAGACTAGAGATTATGCGAAAACAATAAGCAAGTAAACAACTTTACTTCTAAGAGTTTGGGATTACAACCTTTGTAGTCCGGTCCTTCACTTCAAATAGCTCCGTGTAGTAGTCCCCTTCGCTGCGATCGTAAACTTCGGACTCTAGAGAGGCTCTATGAAGAAACGAACATGCTTGCTTCGATGACTTCGAGGCCGAAGATGATCTATGTCGAGGAGACACTGACTCAAGCTATTCCTTCACTAGGTCATGAACTTTGTGAAGAGAACACACTCTACTACATGGCAAGTGGTAGAGGATGAAGAAGTAGGAGGTGGGCTCACTTTAGAATTGATTTTCTCACACTTTTTCTCAAACTCCATTAGAGCTAGCAAGCTTTTTCATGAAGCTTGAAGAAGAAGAAAAAGACTTATGAATAATTCATCCAAATGAATTATTGCACCCATGGTTGAGTTAAACCTATCATGCTTAACTCATGTAGAGAATAAACTCAAGGCTATGGTTAAGGGTTGGGTTTGATAAATATCTTAAACTAGACAAAAGTGTTGACTTTGTCAAACCTTATCCATAAGCTTTTGTGCAAGCTTTACCATGACAAAAATCAATCTCTTTTGAATTAGCTTAACATAAATAGAAACCCTAGCTTAACCCTAGAATTGTGTTAATCTCATACACCCATCTTGTATGTATCAGCAAACATGACACAATCCATGTACACAAATGTACATATCGCGTATATATATACAATGTGCACATCATGTGAGAAAAGAAATCAATAGTGAGCTAAATATTAGTTAATGTAATATAATATATCAAATATATAATTATACATTAAATTATCAAATCAACTCTTGATTTAATAATCCGGCTATATCACATATAGCCGACTAATATCAAATGCAACATCTTATCGAATTAACGCTCGATCCGATAACTCGGCTATATCTCATATAACCAATCATGTCACACATCGCGAGAATATAAAGCGGTATCACATACTCGCATTAATCTCGTTCCCGCACATATCACATATGCGCTCCTACTCCTTTTCGCTTGAGCCAGGAAACCTCTGTGTAGGACTCTAAAGACTCGTCAATACGCCGGCAGTAGGTGATGATCATATCAAACACCCACAAGCCGCAAGCGGTCTGCTAAACGTAACGGACACCCGGGTATTGAGCGATCAGAAGATCAACAAGCAAGCCTGTTCTTTCTCCAGTGAATCCAATCAGTAACACCCCTGTACAGTCCGGTCTTTTCGTCTGATATGTCGCATATCTCGCCTAGGGGTGGTAAACGTCAGACCCCAGTAGCTTGATAAGTCGTGTCGATATGAGGTCTATAACAGTTCGAGAAATTACTGATAACACTTACCAGTAAATCTCAGCAACCCTGGCCAGGGATTTCCTATTATAAGCCAATCAAACACAGCGCAACATCAACTCCTTATACCGGGAGAGACGAAACCCCTCCTATCGCTCATTGCCTCCATGTGATTCGGGACTGTACCCAAAAGCCACCATTTTGCACGCCCTTTCGGACGTGGTATGATGGAAATCAAAGCACAGTGGGAATCACACAAGACTCTATGGCGATCTCGGGTCTACAGACTAATCTGTACTAGTGTTACTAGAGAACTGCCATCTGACGTGAGGTATAATACAATCTGGGAGTTCTTGGCGAGTCCGTCCAGTGTACCCAGTTTTCACTGAGCACCCGTATACCTTATCTGATGTTAAACACCAATGGATATGGGATCATCCATCGCCCATCATATAGGTCGAGAAGCGCATACGCTAGTCTACTCAGGTATATCGATGCCCTGTCTCGATACACCCACGACTAGGAACATTTGAAGGATGTACTTGGCAACTACACTATCCCCACTAGTATGATCTGCTTTATAGTCCTGGTAGTCAAGTACTCATCCTAAGGGCTTTATCAACATGTAACATAGAGACAATCAGAATATATGTTAAGATAAAGAGCAACCAGATAGCGTACTATCATGTCGAGGAAGAAAATCCTCCCTATATATGTCCGAGCATCCATTACAATATACATCGTATGTACAGTAATGGCCTCTAGGGCATACATATAACTAACACATGAGCCAAAATAAACGAGTCAAGAAATAATATGCGGAAGAAATATTTCCAAGTAATAATAACAATATGGAAAGTACGTAAGTAACTAAACTAACTTGATTGTAACAGGATCCTCACTGCTCGGCCTGACGGCGGAAGTACTCCTGATCAGTCAGCTGCAAAGGTTGAGGATCTGGTCATGCAAAACCCAGACGTCAGTGCGTCATAATATCAATAATTCAAGGTAAGCAGGATATAATGAAATATATGCAGTCATGAAGTATGAACAGTAACAAGTCCTTAGTAATAAGTAAAACGTAACATGAATATAGATCAGTGAACAGGATATAAACAGGTGAAGTGCAGTGAGTAATCTAAACTGTGCTATAGGGTTATCTATTCTAAAGTCATTCAAAATCAATTAATGTAATCCTCATCGTAACCCATCGGTCTATGCCCCGTTCAACCCCACGGGACCATGGTAACAAGATGTAATAGACAGTGAGTCTATGTCCCGTTCAACCCCACGGGACCACGGTAACAAGATGTAATAGACTATGAGTCTATGTCCCGTTCAACCCCACGGGATCACGGTAACAAGATGTAATAGCCCTTTGAGTTACATTCGGATACATTCTTGATTTCCCCATACCCCCAAGTTATGTGTGTAAGTCATGTATTGATAAATCTGAGACTAATGCCAACACAGGATCAAGCAGGTACAGGTTTGTCTATATAGACAACAGGAAATGTCCGTAGGGACAACATGTCAAGATTGTCGGCACTAGTAACAAGAACATGTAATATGTCACGCTGTGGTACATCAGGTCATGTCAGGTGGTGTACATGTATCAAGTCATGTCAAGTAGTGCACAGGAATCAAGTCATGTCAGTAGTAGTGTATCAGGTCATGTCAGGTAGTGCACAAGTGTCGAGTGGGTGCTCATAATCAAACTGTAATAAGTATGGGTACACAAAATCAAGTATGGGGGTACTAATATAACAATAAAATGGAATAATGTGATATGGTATGCAAATAGATATAAATTCAAAGATATGGATGCACAATTATCGTTTAGGGTTACATTTATAGTTTCAATACTAATTAGGATGCACTTTATTAGACATGGGGTGTTAATATCATAGTATTATGTATTAATGTGATCTATGGATGCAATTATATATTTAAATGTGATGAATGCAAACGGGTATCCGAAAACAGTAAAGCTGTAAAATGGTAATGTGGGATGTACAACTAAGCAATATGTGATATAAATATTGATATGGATGCAGTATATTGTAATCTAGTTTATAACAAGATAGGTTTTCATGACCTAGATCTGAAATGATATGAATGGATGCAAACGGAACATCAAAAAGCTATAATATGAAACATGGGATACTAGATTTAAAATACATGTATGATATTTATTTAAATAGGTATATAATAAGTTATATAGCATGTAGCAAGATTAACTTGCCTCGATGGATCATGCGACGGATACACACGGCAATGTCCAATGTCGGTAAAAGTCTCGATGCACGCTTACGTGTACGGAACAGGACCAGGCAAAGCAAGAGAGTGACCGTGCTGGTTAGGAACGCCCACTGGGTCGTCTGGAAAGACAGCGACGGTCACGGCTTCGGCGGGTGATCACCGGAAAAGAAGTAAGATTAAGAAAAGAAAGAGAAAGAAGAAGAAGAAGAAGAGGAGGAGACTAGGGTTTGGGGTTATGGGTTCAGAAGGGAGGTGAGGCGAGGCAGGGAACATGATTACAACGATGGGCCGTCGACAACAAGGTTCAGGTGATAGTTTCCGTCAAGGCAGTGGGGTTTCTTGGGTTCTAGGGTTTCTTGAAGTCGGGGCTGTGGTTCATGGTGGTGGTGGTGTCGGGAGATCGGGAGAGAGAGAGAGAAACGAGAGAGAGAGAAGAGAGAGACATAGTGAGGAGAGGGATCGAGAGGAGTGAGAGAGAGGGGAGGAGAGAGAAGTTTGGAATTTAGTGGGTTAGGATTTTATTTAATAAAATTTCGTTAGTTTTATAAAGATTTTAGTTAAAAAAATTTAAACGGTTAAATTAGTTTAATATTATAATAAATAAATTCCAATTTTGGCGGGATACAAAAATAGTCCAAAAGACGCCCGGGTCGGGTCTAAAAATTCAAATTTAAAATATGAAAAATATATGCGACATCCAAAATTCAAAATGAATGCTCAGGTAACGAAAATGCATACCCCCAAGAACGGATGCACGTACATGCGCGTAGCCATCCAAACACGTCCGTTTCACTGAATGGGGCGAGAACAAGATGCGCGGATGCTACCACGAGGTTAGGGGTATCATGCAGACCATGTTAAGTAATTTTAAGTGACCTAAAATGTTATATGGTAAAAGATGCAATGCCAGATAAAATGCAAGTATGTACTAAACTTGAAAATGCACAGTCTACGTAACAAGTCAGGGTAATTCATAAATATGAATCAAACAACTTTAAGCAAGCGGGTCGGGTCGAATGCGATGAAAAATGTAAAATACCATTCACACCCAAAACACGATAAATCAAGAAATACCACAAATAAGAAATTACGAGAACTGGAATTGGTATAAATGAACTAGGTTATGTTATACCCAACCACAAAAAGAATTTCATCCTCGAAATTCCAAGAACAAGAAAGGATAAACAATCAAGAAACTACAAGAATAGATGTGGAAACTTCTGTCGGATTTCATCTTCTCTTCCCAAGTTGATTCTCCATCCGAGCGATTTTCCCAAGAAACAAGTACGAGAGGGATAACCTTATTCTTAAGAACCTTTTCCCTTCGATCCACAATTGACACTGGTCGTTCCTCAAAGGTTAAATCTTCTCGTACGGTCAGCTCCAAATGATCCAGCATATGTGTTTCATCTCGAACGTACTTACGGAGTTGAGATACATGAAACACGTCATGAACATTCGCCAAAGATTGCGGTAAAGCCAATCGATACGTCGCTTCTCCAACATGCTCCAAAATCTCGAAAGGCCCAACGAATCGTGGACTAAGCTTGCCTCGACTCTCAAAACGAATCACTCCTCTAGTCGGTGATATCTTCAAGAACACAAGATCACCAACAGCGAACTCTAAAGGTCTTCTCGATATATCGGCCTAACTCTTCTTCCGATCTTGTGCTGCCTTCATATATTTCCGGATAGTGTTAACTTTCTCCAAGGTTTGCACGATCAAATCCGGTCCCAACACTCTTCGTTCTCCAATATCATCCCAACAAACGGGTGAACGACACTTATGACCATACAAGCTTCGAATGGAGCCATTTGAATAGTCGCCTGAAAACTGTTATTGTAAGAAAACTCCACCAAGTGTAGATGATCCTCACATGAACCCTTGAAGTCTAACATGCAAGCTCTCAACATGTCTTCAAGAGTTTGGATCGCTCTCTCTGACTGGCCATCTGTCTGAGGATGATAAGCTGTGCTAAACTTCAATCGAGTCCCTAAACTTTCCTGTAAGCTCCTCAAGAAGTATGATAAGAAACGGGTGTCACGGTCGGACACGATGCTCACCGGTACTCCATGCAATCTTGCAATCTCCTGCATGTACCGTTTTGCCAATGCTTCCGTTGATTGACCAATTTGAAATGGTATGAAATGAGCTGCCTTGGTCAATCGGTCAACAATCATCCAAACTGCATTATTGCCCTTTGGACTTCGCGGTAAAGCTGTTACGAAATCCATGGTTATATGTTCCCACTTCCATTGAGGAATCGGAAGTGGTTGCAATAAACCAGCAACCCTTTGATGTTCAGCCTTTACTTGCTGACACACCAAGAACTTCGCTACAAAGCGAGCAATCTCCCTTTTCATGCCTTCCCACCAGAAATGCTGTCATAGATCGCGGTACATCTTCATGCCTCCTGGATGTACGGAATACGGGGAACTGTGCGCCTCCTTCAAAACTTCTTCACGAATGTCTCCTTTTGGCACACACAAATGGCTACCATAACGCAATGAACCATCTTCATGAATTAACAAGTCCGTTCGAAATCCAGCTTCAACCTATTCTCGAAACTTTTGAAATCTTGGGTCCTGTGACCGTGCTGCTTTAATACTATCGATCAACGACGACTGTACTTGCAGCTGCATCAACTGTCCCGAAGAATGCGGTAGCACAAGCTCCAACTCAAATGTCCGAAAGTTTTCGATAAGCTCCTTCTGTGCAGTCAACATCCGAATTGCGGGCAACCGACTAAGCGCATTCGGCACTACATTAACTTTCCCCGGATGGTACTTAAGATCAAGATCGTAGTCAGCCATCAGCTCCAACCATCTACGCTACCTCATGTTAAGCTCTTTCTGTGTGAACACATACTTTAGGCTTTTGTGATCGGTGAATACTTCGACCCTTTCGCCCAATAAGTAGTGTCTCCAAAACTTCAAAGCGAAAATCACAGCTGCTAGCTCCAAGTCATGAGTTGGGTAATTCTTCTCATGGGTCTTCAACTGTCTCGATGCGTAAACTATAACCTTCTCATGCTGTATCAAAACACATCCCAATCCTTTCCCATATGCATCGCTGTGAATCACTAATCCTCCGGAACTGTCTGGCACGGTTAAAATAGGAGCGGTTATCAATCTCTGCTTCAACACCTCAAAAGCTGACGCACACTTATCCGTCCACACAAATGGTACTTCCTTGCACGTAAGCTTGGTCAGAGGCTCGGCCAAACGAGCAAAATTCTCCACGAACCTTCTGTAGTACCCGGCAAGTCCAAGAAAGCTTCTGATCTCTGCAACGTTCTTCGGAATCGGCCAATCTCGAACTGCTGCAATCTTTTCGGGATCAACGACGATTCCATCTCTGGACACGACATGCCCCAAAAACATCACTTCTTCAATCCAAAACTCGCACTTGCTCATCTTTGCATACAATCTTTCTTGCCTCAATGTCTGCAGTGCGATCTTCAAGTGTTTTGCATGCACTTCTATGCTCTTTGAGTAAAACAGAATATCGTCAATGAACACTATTCAGTTGATAAATCTGCACATTTAATATGACATTTTTCCTATTATTTCTATATTAGAAAAGGTGTTTATTATAATATAAGATACATATGAGGGTTCATCTGTAAAAATACTATTTTCATGTGTTGATATATTATAATTAACATTTGGTAGGAAAATGTATGCAAAAGTACCATTGACCAAATCTTAATGTTGAAATTAATATCTCAATAAAACAAACTCTACTAATATTATTTGTGGAGTTGTTGTGCAGAATTTTCAGGGCTAAAATCAAGGGAATCAAAGTTGTTAAAGTAAACCTGCCTAATTAAGAAATCAAACTAAAGAAATCAAGTCTGGCAGTAACTACGAGAAGATTTTCAGTTCCTGAGATTAAAAAGATCGCCACGTGTCAATACAGATGAAGACCCAGAGAAACAAAGAAATGATCACACCCATTGGCCGCGGATCCACGGCCAAACCCACCCATTGGCCGCGGATCCGCCGCGAGAAGGAAGATTTGGGAGTTGGGATTTTTCTGCTTGGATCATAACTACTGGTTTCCAAATTAGGAGACTAGGGTTCTGACTCTGGGACTATAAATAAGGACCGAGAGCCTCTTGGAAAAATCATCAAGCTAAAGAGATCACGAAGTCCACGACAGGCTCACGCATCCAGGCTAATCATCAACGGTCCATCTACCTCCTTAGAAGAGTTCGAGAAGCAAACTAGCATTTTTTAATCATTTTTTAAGGGAGCAAAGTGTAAATGAATTTTGTTGATTAATAAAGGTAGTTGTTTTCTTATTCTATCTCTTAGTAGTTTTAATATGATTTCCCTCTCCATCTCTTCTTCTCCCAACATGCGCGAGTAATTCTCCGCTTGTTAGGGTTCGTAGGATTGTGGTAGGTTAATGGAAGATGAAGATCCTTAAACTCTTTTTAAGTCCTATAAAGTTTATAAACTTTATCAAAAGAATCATTAATATCCTAATTGGGAGCGCTATCAATTCATTGATAATCGCGATCACGATTAGAGATTAGATTAACAATTGTTTTGGTAAAGGCTAGATATGAACGGAGTTCCATGTCGAGATAGGGGTTAAGACTGGGAACCCTTTTCCCTCCAGAAACCCTAATCTACATGCATCACTGTCGTTCTAGTTTTAAATCTATTAAAGGATAAAAAGAGTAATCTTTAATTAATCATCCATAACTACTAAATCCTAATGAACCCTACAAGTCCCCTTTTAATATTAAACTTACCTCCATAGTTAATCTAGATCTATATTTTTTTTATCCTTGTTTAACGTAGATCTAGAAACTATTTCCACCATTCTTTATTCTTCCCCTTTCTCAACACATCTAAAGTAAGATTGAAAGGTTCCATGTTTCCCTGAGGACGACCCGTACTCACCTCGGTCTAGCTACACGCGACACCGTTCTGATTGCGGTTAAACTATAATAAAACACTCCAATCAAATGGCGCCGTTGGCAGGGATACGTGCGTAATTTTTTATTCTTACATTTGTGTTGAATTCTTATACGATCCATATCATAATTAAAACAAAACTGCAAATTGCATATTTAACGATTTATGTTTGAATTTTGCAAGGAGATCTGGAGTCACAGACTTGAGGAAACAGGAGACAGAGACATTCTTAGAGATCTAGATGAGTATAGGAGGCCACGTAGCAAATTTCATCAAGTGATCCATCCTTCTTGCGGCGGATACGCGGCAGATAGCCCATATTCGCGGTGGAAGCGCGACAGGTTTGGAGATCCAGGGCTCCAATCTTTTCTGGTAAGGTTCTAACCTCTTTCTCTCTCCTCTTAAATCCAATAAAATCTCTTTTCTGCAGGATTCTTTGCAAAATATCGCCGCTCAAAAATATTTTTGCAAAGTTTTTTGATCGGTTTTGTTTTGCATATTTTAATACGGACTTTAAGGGGCAAAGACCAAATCCAGATTAGGTGGGGATTTCATCACCCTTCCTAAGACTCACAAATCACAAACCGAGCATCTGCATCAACCCTATATTAATTTAAAAAATATCTAGACCAGACTCTAAGGACTGTCGCGCTCAATAAGGACAGAGGAAGGTCGTGGGTAATCTATCTCTTATCCGCATTACTTTTGTGGTGTCTAGGCAAGTGTGTCTAAGGCAAATGGTTACTTAATTAGGACTACTACTTACGTAGTGGACAACCTCCCACTTACCTGGCACATACCTGGCTACAAGAGTAGTAAAGAAGCGGTAGAGGATTGATCCTACGGCTTGTCCTTTGGAATTCTAGGAGCGGTCTAGAGACTGGACCTAGGTAACCTTAGTTCTAGGGTTGTTTGTGCATTATTGTGTGATTTGTCTTAAGTCCCACTTTTTCAAAACAGACCAATTTTAAAGCACACACACACTTCCACTTGCACTAAACCCGCTTAGTGCATGCTTGGCTGGACACGGGATTCTAGTGCCCGTCTTGTCCGCGTTCCTGCTATCGACGCCGAAGTCGGTACTTCTTCATCTTCTTTTCCCCCACCACACACCACATCAATCGAGATGGACGGTACTCCATCAGATTATAACACCATGCTGCCACCTCCCGTAGGTGCGCAGAATCCACCGCGCATCTCTCTCCAAAAGAGATGTTATCCTATCCGTGGTCCCCTTCCCACTTGTCTATCTATTCCACCAGCTAACGGGGATAATTTTGAAATTAAACCCCACTACATCAATTTGTTGCCCAAATTTCACGGGCTTGAATCTGAAGACGCGTACGTTTTCATCACTAAATTCGAAAATGTATGCGCAATGATGGGTACTTCACAACTGACTGTGGATGCTATGCGCTTGCGTCTTCTCCGATTCACTCTGTGCGACTTGGCAGAAAAATGGCTTTATAATACTGCCACACACTCTATCACTAATTGGGATGAATTTGTAATAGCATTTCTTAAGAAGTTTTACCCAAATCATAAGACTGCCCATATTAGGAGCGAGATCAACCAGTTCACCCAGCTTCCCAATGAACCATTTTGGAAGTGCTTTGAACGTTTCAAGGATCTGCTTGTTCAATGTCTTCATAATGGAATACAAAGATGGGATTTATGTCGAATAATATATGAGGGCATTAATCCAGCGACAAAGCAGATGCTTGAAAAAATGTGTCAATGCAATTTCATGTCTAAAGATGACGGTGAAGCATTGAAATATCCGGAAGATCTCGCTGAAAACACTTTGCAGTGGGAAAGCGTAAGACCACCTTCATCTAGGGGAGGTACTCATCAGCTCGATATTTCCATCGCAGTAAAAACCGAAATGGCAGCGATGCAGAAGAAACTCGACGCTATTGAGAACAAATTCTCATCAGTCTCCCTAAACCAGGTTACGCTTCCCAAAACCGTGTGTGTTTGCTATTTTGATCCTTCACACTTGACGGAAGAATGTCCTATGAATGCATCGTTTCAAACCAATGCTGCTTTTCAGCAGCGACCTAGAAACGATCCTTATTCTTCCACGTATAATCAAGGATGGAGGAATCATCCTAACTTTTCTTGGAACCAAAACCAACCCCAAAATCAATATCAGTTCCAAACCAATTATCAAAGTCCTCCTCCACAACAACCACAACCACAAAGTCAGATCCCCTTTCAGTTACAAAATTTTCAAAATCCGGCCAACACTTCCGCACCGCAATTGGCCGGTACTGATAACTCTTCACTCGCACAAACTTTGGATTTGTTTATGAAATATTCCATGCAAATGTCGGATGATATGAAGTCTTCTATTGATACCATAAAGAAAGATTCCGCCTCCTACGGTGAGAGTATTAAAGCAATAGAAAACCAAATTGCACAGTTGAACGCTGCAATGAGTGCGAGGGAGAAAGGGAAACTCCCATCTCAACCCCTACCGAATCCTGGCCATTCACAAAATCACTACG
Organism: Agapanthus africanus; assembly: GCA_030015575.1. NCBI lineage: Eukaryota > Viridiplantae > Streptophyta > Magnoliopsida > Asparagales > Amaryllidaceae > Agapanthus > Agapanthus africanus. The sequence goes on along the minus strand of CM057338.1, from coordinate 103,953,750 downwards.
TTGAGATCGGGAAAATTGCTGAATAACCGAGTGGGTGAGCAATTTGATGATGTTAGTGACACCAATGATACCCCAGCTTCTTCTTCTTTCCCTAATTCATCTAGTCTCCACCTTCATCCGATCCTATTCTCCGTTTCCCCCAAGGCTTGAACACTTCGCCCATTCTATCTAAGTAGATTCCCACTCCAATTTTGGGATCGAATCCGTCCCCACAATCTTCTCCACAAATGTTGGACCCAAAACTTATTGATCAAGCTCCGTTTCCAAACAGATTAAGGGCCAACAGACCTAACCCATAAATGGAGAAGATTGTGGAAATGTTTAAGCAAGTTAACGTGAATATTCCTCTCCTAGATGCTATTCAACAAGTCCCATCTTATGCAAGAATCCTTAAATACTTGTGCACTAGGAAGAGAAAAACTCAAGTGCCTAAGAAGGTTTTCATGACGAGTAATGTTAGCACAGCTTTTACCCAGCAAATACCAAAGAAACGTAAGGACCTTGGCTGTCCTACCATTTCTATTTCTATTGGGGGTAAAAATATTAATCGTGCTTTACTCGATCTTGGCGCTAGCGTTAACTTGCTTCCTTATTCAGTATACGAGCAGTTAGGAATTGGAGAGTTGAAACCCGCCCATTGTACTCTCCAGATGGCTGACCGATCAATCACCAAACCTCGGGGTGAACTAGAGGATGTGTTAATTAAAGTCGGGGAATTCATATTTCCCGTGGACTTTATTGTTTTAGACACACATCCTGTGGCAAACCCACGCAATCAAATCCCGGTGATACTTGGTCGATCCTTCCTAGCAACTTCTAACGCTGTAATTAATTGTCGTAACGGTTCTATGAACTTATCCTTCGGGAAGATGACAATTGAGCTTAATATTTACAAGCTAGGAAGTCAACCATCAGAACCTTCTGCTCATTTGCTGGATGTTTGTTCCATCCACAAGATAGCTCCCGAAAGCTGCATGGATGAGGAACTTTGCTTTGATGATCTCGACAACACTAGTGAGACATCGTTTAATCTTGCACTACTTCATAGTGAGGACATGTTCAATGAGTCCGTCCCAGAGTTCGAACCCATTGACTCGTTGCAAAAGTCAGCAGCACTTTTCGAGTCAATATCTTATGCAAGTTTTGAACCTCTTAGGGAGTCCGAATATCATTCCCTTACCCCACCTTTTATTGTCTCTCCGCCAATTCTTGATCTCAAACCGCTACCTTCTCATCTTAAATATGCTTATTTAGGAGAGAATGAGACTTTGACAGTGATTATATCCGCTTCTCTAGCCTTAGAGTAAGAGAACGCACTTTTGGCAGTGTTGAAATTGAATCGGCAAGCATTTGGTTGGACAATGGCTGAAATCAAAGGGATTAGTCCCTTAAATGTTGAACATTATATATATCTGATGGATGAAGCCAAATCAACCCGAGACCCACAAAGACGGTTGAATCCCATTATGAAGGAGGCAGTAAAGAAAGAAATCGTCAAGTGCCTTGATAGTGGAATAATTTACCCTATATCTGATAGCCAATGGGTAAGTCCAATTCACGTGGTTCCTAAAAAGTCTGGCATCACGGTCATAACTAATGAGGCTAATGAGTTAATCCAAACACGCATCCAAACTGGGTGGCGCGTATGTATTGATTACAAGAAACTCAATGCCGCGACGAGGAAAGATCACTTCCCTCTACCTTTCATTGACCAGATGTTAGAACGATTAGCTGGACACGAATACTATTGTTTCTTGGACGGATACTCTGGCTATAACCAGGTTCCCATCGTCGAAAAGGATCAAGATAAAACCATATTTACTTGTCCTTTTGGTACTTTTTCTTATAGACGCATGCTCTTTGGGTTATGCAACGCTCCCGCTACATTTCAGCGGTGTATGATGGGGATATTCTCAGATATGGTGGAGAATTTTCTGGAAATTTTTATGGACGATTTCTCCATTTTTGGGGACTCCTTTGAGGATTGCCTTCGTAATCTTGACGCGGTTCTTACCCGCTGTAAGGATAAGAACTTGACTTTGAATTGGGAAAAATGCCATTTTATGGTCCAAGAAGGTATTTTCCTTGGACATATAATTTCACGAAAAGGCATTGAGGTTGACAAAGCTAAAATTGATGTCATCTACAACCTCCCTCGTCCCAATTGCGTCAAAGATATACGATCCTTCCTTGGTCATGCAGGATTTTATAGGTGATTCATTAAGGACTTTAGCAAAATTGCTAGACCCTTAACCCTTCTATTGTCTAAGGATACCACATTTCACTTCGATTCGGATTGTGAGGCTGCTTTTGAATCGCTTAAAGGATCGCTCACTACAGCCCCCGTTCTATCATCTCCGGATTGGAACCACCCATTCGAGCTTATGTGTGATGTTCATATCAGATTTTTGCATTTTCATACCGCCCAATTTTTGTCACATTGCATATCGGTAGATACTCTTGAGCCGTGTTTGCTAGTCAATTGCAGGATACAGGTTCTCGGTTCTAAAACGGTGAAATTCATGGAAAACACGACAAAATCCGGGTTCCTGCCAATCACAGATAAAACACGGTCTCTGCTCGTCATCCGTATGTTGCCAGATACCAGTTTAGGAAGACAAAATGTCAAATCAATGTCACCTTCATGCACAAGGCTCAATGGCAACAACAACTTCCAAGAAATCTACGCGGAGCTCGAGGCAATCATGACAAAATCTTGACAAAAAGTCCACCTTTCCCTCAACAGAAATTCTGGAGAAATCGTGGAGCCAAATTGAGAAAACATATGCACCAGAATACTGTAGACATCAGATCAGGGCAGCACCAAAAGTTGGAGGGCCCAACTCTTCCAAAGGGCCGCGGGTCCGCGGCCAAAGTGGGGTCCTGGCCGCGGATCCGCGGCCTTATAGTGGCGGCAAGCAAAAATTTTCCAGGGTTATTTTTGTCATTTCATGTGTGGTCTGGTGGTTGCCCTAGGGTTTCATTCTCTGGCCTATAAATAGCCCAGAACTTTGTGAAGGAAAGGGGTCCATTCTTGTATTTCTTTTTGCTAGGTTTTAGTTTACATGTTCTTCTTCCTCTTCTCACCTCTTCTCCATTAAACTTGTAGTGAGCTTTTGAGTGAAGAGTGATGAATAAAGAAGACCATTTTATTATCATGCTTGTCTTACTTTTGTTATAATTGTTGTAACTTTAAATTCGTTAAGTAGTTGTTGTTATTTCCTTGTTGTTTCTTTCTTCTCCTTTTTTCTTTATCCTTACATACGACAATGATACTTACGCTCGATCCTCGCCAAGGTGAGGTCGCAAATAGTTAGTCGTATTCTCCTAATCTCCTTCTTTCTATCTTCCTCTTTTGTTTTGTTTTGTTTTTCCTTATCATGAAGTGTGAGTAGTTCATTCTTGTTAGGGTAGGATAAGGGAAGTTTGAGAGAAGGAAATCTCTCTCACTCTTTCCTTGCCCAACAGCTTAAATCAACTCCCGTTAATTGAACCACAATCCGCTCCTTACGGCACCCTATCCTACATGATAGCGGTGATTCCGTAGTGAGACCGGTTGTGGTTGAATTAACCGGAGGTTATGGCTAAGAGCCAAGAACGGACGGACAAGCACCAAAAGGAAGACTTATGCGTTGGAAAGCCTAGCTTATACTCGCAAAGTCCTTCCTAGTCGTGCTAATCCCCGTTGTTGCCGATTACCGTAACACCGATATTAAGAGGGGCAACGAAAGATGTGGAGACTCCTAACTCAAACTAACCTAATCCTAACCCTAACATGCTCTCTTTAAATATCAACTCAACACTTAGTTAATCATAAACAAAATCTGAACAACCGGACTTAACTCGTTAAAACACATTGAAAAAGACTCCCATCTCCCTGCGGACGACCCGTACTCAACCGGCTAGCTACAAGCGAAACCATTTTGATTGCGGTATTTAAACTAGAACTTGAACACGCACATATCCTGACAATCAAATGGCGCCGTTGCCGGGGAGACGGTAGTTTATTTCCTTGTGTAATTTCGGGTTAATTTGTAAGTATAAAAAAAAAAACGAAAAAAAATATACTTTGTAAAAGAAACCATCTTGTTATTCTTAATTAGTTTTTGTGCAAGTGTGCAGGAAATACGAAGCTCAAGATCGACGCCAAAAACGTTGGAAATACGGAGTTCAAGTACAGTGCCAAAGACGTGGGAAGATAGACCCACATTTTCGCGGATACACCGCGATGGACAAAACGAAGTATCCGGTCTACTGTACAAATCTGGAGCAAATACAGTGAGCAAATCAAGATTCAGTACATCCAGACAAGCAGAGGACACCCAACAGAGAACACCCAAATTTTTCAGAGCACCAATTCCCCTACATAGCCGCGGATCCGCGGCCATTGCATGCTTTTGGCCGCGGAAACGCGGCCACTTGGTGGCTTCAGAGCCCCAAAATTTCTCTGTAAGTCTCTCTGCCTCTCTCCACTCCTCTGAACTCCACTGAACTGTGTTTTCTGCAGGCTTCTTTGCGCAAATTCTTCTCCCCCTTCCAATAAACTGTTCTTGTGCAGGATTCTTTGCGCCGCAAATATAAATTGTTTGCAGTTGATTTGTTCCTTTTTTGCATTCTTTAATACGGACTTAAGGGGCTTGAAACCAATCCAGATTGGGTGGGGATTTCATCACCCTTCCCAGGACCCCAAAAATCACTAAAGCATATGCATTGTCCATTGTAAATTAAAAAATACTAGACTTCAGCCCTAAGGACTTCGCGCTCATTAGGAGAAGATAAACCGTGTTTAGAACCTCGCTTAACCGTATATTGTTTACGGGGTGTCTAGGAAAGTGTTAAAGGCGCAACCGCCGAAAGAGAAAGGGTTATTTAATTAAGGAACTTCGCGAAAGCGTTGGACAACCTCCCCTTATCTCTGCACTTACCTGGCCTCGTGATCGGTGTATTGTTAAGCCCGTTTCTCGACATTGTTTAACTTCGACAATCAAGTTCAGGAGCAGGTCTAGTAGACCTAGGTTACCCTAGATCTAAGTGTGATTGTGCATATCTTGTTTGTGATTGCTTAAGCCGTATTTCCGTACATATTTCTGTAAATCTCTTTCTAAAAACAAAAGAAAAAAAAAGCAAAAAATCAAAAACTTTTATAAAAACTTGCCCTTTTGTCGCCAAATCCATTTTCACCCACCACCTATCGTCTTTCTCCTTTGACGTTTTCTTACCCTCACCTTCTCCGCTTTGACTATACTAAACTCGTTTAGTGTATGTCCGCTTGGACTCGGGACACTAGCGCCCGTCTAGTCCGCGTTACGTTAGTCGCGACCGACTACACGATCAACTCCGAAGTCGATACTCCGTCCACTCCTCTTTCACCCCTTCCTTTGCCGGCCAACTCCGACGTTGACCGGAATTCTGTTCATACATCTTCACCTTCACCTTCATCTTCACCAACCTCTTCTTCCGCGATGTCAGGATTTAATCCGAACATCTCTTTGACCACCGCTGGATTGGCTCCACCTCCTACGGAGACCAATATTCCACCACCTCCGCCTGTTGTAGCGCCGCAGCGAATTGCGCTCCAGGATCGCTTCTATCCCATCCGTTCTGCTCTTCCCACCTGCCTTTCTCTTCCTCCGGCCAATGGGGATAACTTTGAAATTAAGCCCCATTTCATCAACATGCTTCCACGTTTTCATGGGCTTGAATCTGAAGATGCCTATATCTTCATCAACAAATTTCAAAACGTCTGTGCCATGATGAAAACAACCCAGCTGTCGGACGATGCTATACGTCTACGGGTCATTCCGTTCACTTTATGCGATCTCGCTGAAAAATGGCTGTATTGCACCGCTTCCCACTCAATCACCAGCTGGGACGAGTTTATTAAAGCGTTTCTGAAAAAATTTTATCCGAATCATAAAACCGCAAGAATTCGAAATGAAATCAACCAATTCTCCCAGCTTCCTTCTGAACCCTTCTGGAAGTGCTTTGACCGGTACAAAGACCTTCTTGTTCAGTGTCCTCACCACGGTATAGAGAAATGGCAACTCTGCCAAACCTTATACGAGGGACTGAACCCAGCAACGAAGCAGTTGCTGGAAACCATCTGTCAGGGCCACTTCCTATCAAAATCCGACGAGGAAGCGTGGCAGTTCTTTGACGACCTTGCGGAGCAAACGCTACAGTGGGAGAGCACCAGACTGACTTCTTCTTCTTCTTCTACCTCCACTTCTACCGGTCAGTCTAGGGTAGGAATCCACCAACTTGACGTCTCTATTGCGATGAAAGCTGAAATGGCTGCTATAACAAGAAAGCTTGAAGCGATAGAAAGCAAATTCTCTGCTCCTGCTCCTGCCCCTGTTCTCCCCCTTCGTACCATCTGCGCTTGTTGTTCCGATCCTTCCCACTTGACCGAAGAGTGTCCTTACAATCCACCCTCGCAAGGACAGGATCAGGTTAATGCTGCCTTCCAGCAAAGACCGAGGAATGATCCATACTCTTCCACCTACAATCCCGGTTGGAGGAACCACCCCAATTTCGCCTGGAATCAGAATCAGAATCAGAATCAATTCCAAGGCAACAATTTCCAAAGGGCCCCTCCACCGCAACAACAAGCGCCACAACAAACTCAACATCAATATCAGCAGCCCTTCCAACCCCAACCTTTCCAAAACCATACGAACAACTTTGCGCCCAACAACTCTTTTCCACCAAACAACTTTGTTCCGTCAAACACTGATAAGGTTTCCTCGCTCGAGCGAAGTCTGGAGGCTTTTGTTAAACAATCGACTCAATCCACCGCCAACATCCAGTCTTCAATTCAATCTTTAGTGCAACACACTGCCGCACACGGGCAAAGCATCAAGACCATCGAGGCCCAGATTGCACAGCTGAACGCGGCCTTAAGCGAGCGAGAAAAGGGGAAGCTCCCGTCCCAGCCACTTCCAAATCCCGGTCACCCACATAATGCACATGTTGCTCTTGAACAACAAAACCATAATGTGAGTGCCGTGACTACATTGAGATCGGGGAGGATGCTGCAAAACAACACCGGCACACGAATCAACAATGACACCCCGGCCGCCGCTTCTTCTTCTTCTTCTTCTTATTCTTCTCCTTCTTCTTCGTCTTCCGAGCCTATTCTCCGTTCTTCAACAGGCTCTCCTTCCTCTTCTTCTGCTCTGAACGGACCCACTTCTCACTCCACGACAACACCTATTCTGGGATCCGTTCCAACTCCAAAATCTCCTCCTCCAGCATTAGACTCAACCAATTTTCAAAATGTTCCATTTCCAAACCGGTTGAGGTCTAACAAACAAAATCCTCAAATGGAGAAGATTCTGGAGTTATTCAAGCAAGTTAACATTAACATTCCTCTTTTAGATGCTGTCCAACAAGTCCCGTCTTACGCGAAAATCTTAAAGGACTTGTGCACGAAAAAGAGGAAGTCTCAGGTACCCAAGAAAGTTTTCTTGGCTAGTGCTGTGAGTGATGCCCTTACCCAATCTTTACCACAAAAACGGAAGGACCCTGGCTGTCCTACGATTTCAATTACCATTGGGGATAAGAACATGAACCGCGCACTATTAGATCTTGGTGCCAGTGTTAACTTGCTTCCGTACTCAGTATACGAGCAATTAGGCGTCGGAGAGCTGAAACCCATGCACTGCACTCTCCAGATGGCCGACCGATCGATCACCCATCCTAGGGGTGAGCTAGAGGATGTGTTGATAAGAGTCGGGGACTTCATATTCCCCGTTGACTTCATTGTATTAGATACACAGCCTGTAGCTAACCCCCGGAATCAAATTCCGGTGATACTCGGTCGCCCATTTCTCGCAACCTCAAATACTGTGATCAATTGTCGCAATGGTTCAATGAACCTCTCTTTTGGAAATATGACGATTGAACTCAACATTTTTAGGTTAGGGAATCAGCCCGCCGAACCTAATGCTCATATACTGGACGTCTGCTCGATCCAGGAGATCACCCCCGAAGAGTGTGAATTCGAGGAGTTTCTGTTTGAACACGATAATCTTGACGCCACTAGTGCGTTTCTCTTCGAACCTGCTGCTGTTTCTGCGCCCGACAACGACTACGAGTGTTTCACGTTTTCGAACGATCTTAGCTGCGCACAACCCGAGTTTGAATCCTTCGACTTTCCGGATGAGTTACCTGAACCATCCAACTCGGTTGCCTACACTCGCTTTGAACCTTTGCTGGAGTCCTTTGAGTTCGAGACCTTTGCACCAGTCTTGCCTTCCATCATTTCACCTCCAACGCTCGAACTCAAGCCGTTGCCGTCTCACCTTAAGTATGCTTACTTAGGTGAGAACGAGACCCTCCCTGTCATCATCTCGGCTTCTCTAGCTCCCGAGCAAGAGAAAGCCCTTCTCGCGGTCTTGCACGGCAACAGGCAAGCTTTTGGCTGGTCCATGGCGGACATCAAGGGGATTAGTCCCCTCATCGTTGAGCATCACATTCATCTGATGGATGATGCCAAACCAGCCCGGGATCCACAAAGACGTCTTAATCCAGTCATGAAGGAGGCTGTGAAGAAGGAGATCGTCAAATGTCTAGATAGTGGTATCATTTACCCTATCTCTGATAGCCAGTGGGTTAGCCCCATTCACGTTGTCCCCAAGAAGTCGGGCATCACGGTCATCACCAATGAGGCGAACGAGTTAATCCCAACTCGCATCCAAACTGGGTGGCGAGTTTGCATTGATTACAAAAAACTCAACGCCGTAACGCGGAAAGACCACTTTCCGCTACCTTTCATTGACCAGATGCTGGAACGATTGGCCGGACATGAGTACTATTGTTTTCTTGATGGCTACTCTGGCTATAATCAAATTCCCATCGCCGAAAAAGACCAGGACAAGACCACTTTCACTTGCCCTTTCGGCACGTTTGCATATCGACGCATGCCCTTTGGGCTATGCAATGCGCCCGCTACCTTCCAGCGGTGTATGATGGGAATTTTTTCGGACATGGAGGAAAAATTTCTGGAGATTTTCATGGATGACTTCTCCATCTTCGGCGACTCCTTTGACGAGTGTTTGCTGCATCTTGACGCTGTCCTTACCCGATGTAAGGACAAGAATCTCACTTTGAACTGGGAGAAATGCCACTTCATGGTGCGCGAAGGTATTGTCTTAGGACATATCATCTAGCAAAATGGCATAGAGGTTGACAAAGCAAAGATTGAGGTCATTTCCAATCTGCCTCCTCCCCGATGCGTCAGAGATATCCGAGCCTTCCTTGCCCATGCCGGTTTCTATAGACGGTTTATCAAGGACTTTAGCAAGATTGCTAGGCCCTTGACGCTTTTGCTGGCCAAGGACACGCCTTTCGACTTCAACTCGAGCTGTGTGACTGCATTCGAGTCACTGAAACGCTCACTCACTTCTGCTCCCGTTCTTTCTTCTCCTGACTGGACGCACCCATTCGAGATCATGTGCGATGCATCCGACTTTGCCATCGGTGCTGTCCTTGGACAACACATCAACAAGATGCCGCACGTAATCTATTACGCAAGCCGAACCCTGAACGACGCCCAACTTAACTATACAACAACGGAGAAGGAATTCTTAGCTGTTGTATTTGCTTTAGAAAAGTTCAGGCCCTACCTCATCGGCTCTCCAGTCATTGTCTACACGGACCATTCAGCTCTGCGCCATCTTTTTGCGAAGAAAGATGCCAAATCTCGGTTAATACGTTGGATCCTCTTGCTTCAAGAGTTTGACCTTGTCATTAAGGACAAAAGAGGATGTGAAAACGTAGTTGCCGACCATCTCTCACGACTTCCTTCTTCGCCTTCGCTTCCAATTCCTATTAACGACGTTTTCCCGGATGAACAACTCTTGACAGTATCGTGCGAACCCTGGTTCGCAGATATTGTGAACTATTTGGCCACGGGATTGCTACCGACCGAATGGTCGAGTCAGGACAGACTTCGCTTCTTATCCCAAGTAAAACACTTTTACTGGGACGAACCCTACTTGTTCAAGTACTGTCCCGACCAGATTATTCGTCGGTGTGTCCCTGATGAGGAATTCAAGAGTGTGCTGTCATTTTGCCACGATCAAGCGTGTGGCGGGCATTTTGGGCCCCGAAAGACAGCTGAGAAGATCTTGCAATGTGGTTTCTACTGGCCATAACTTTTCAAAGACGCTCACGACTATTGCAAGACTTGCTCCCGGTGCCAACACATGGGCCGGATATCCTGGAGGAACGAGATGCCGCTCCAACCGATCTTGGTTGTGGAGATTTTCGATGTTTGGGGGATAGACTTCATGGGGCCGTTTCCCAGCTCTTTTAGGAACTTGTACATCCTTCTAGCTGTTGATTATGTCTCTAAATGGGTCGAGGCTGTGCCCAGCCGAACTAACGACAACAAGGTTGTCGTTAGGTTCCTTAAAGAAAACATTTTCTCACGGTTTGGGCACCCCCGAGCGATCATTAGCGACAATGGAAGTCATTTCTGCAACAAGACTTTCGAAGCCTTGATGCGGAAATACTCCATTAATCATAAGCTTTCTACGCCCTACCACCCCCAAACCTGCGGGCAGGCCGAAGTTTCAAATCGGCAAATCAAGCAGATACTGGAGAAGACGGTTTCCAAGAACCGTAAGGATTGGTCTTTGAAACTCACTGATGCCCTTTGGGCATTTAGAACCGCTTATAAGACCGACCTTGGCATGTCTCCCTATCGGCTTGTGTACGGAAAAGCCTGCCACCTACCTGTCGAAATCGAGCATCGCGCATTTTGGGCGATAAAGGAGCTGAATCTGTCTCTTGAGGACGCGGGCAGCCATCAGAAGCTGCAGTTGAACGAACTATGCGAGCTTAGGGATGAGGCTTACGACAACATGGTTGTCGTTAAGAATCGAACGAAGGTGTTTCACGATAAACACCTTTTGCGCAAAACCTTCGTACCTGGTCAGCAGGTACTGCTTTACGACACCCGACTTCACTTCCATCCTGGAAAGCTCAGATCTCGCTGGAAAGGGCCGTATTTTGTGCGGAATGTGTATCCGTAGGGCGCTGTGAATTTGGAAAATCCAAAGGACGGTTCACTCTTCAAAGTGAACGGACACCGATGCAAACCGTACCTTAGCGCCGAACCGACAGAGGAGCTCCTGTTCTTACAGGAGCCGGTTTACCCTGAATGATCTTCCTCTGCCTACCTCCAAGCTTCGGTTATCCAGCCAAGAACAGTGGACACTGTTCCAAATAAGTTTGGGGGTATGTACAAACCATTTTGTATATATTTGTGTATATTCTTTTTCTTTTCTTTAAAAACAAAAACAAATAAAAATTTGTGTATCGCTGACCGACAATTTTGACCCTTCAACTGCTCTTTTCATGCAACGACAGTGAGGACACTGTCCAGTTTAAGTTTGGGGGTACGCTCGGTACGCATTTCTTACCTTCGCATTCATATGTATATTTTGCATCTGCATATTAAAATCCATAAAATCCATAAAAATTTGAAAATTTTCTAAAAATATAAAAACTCTTTTGTCAAGTTAGCTTGTGGAAGAACTCTGATTCAACATTCGACGGTTTTTGTTTGAAAAAATAGGAATAACTAGATCTTATGTTTGGATTTTGAAAACCTGAAAGATAACTCTCCTTTGAAGTTAACTATAGCTGATATACGTCTTTACATCACACTACACGTGTCGTAAGATTTTGGGAATTAGATGACAAGTCTTTCATGTTTAAACTTTTAAACAGATAAATGATTTTCTGAGGATCAAATAGGTTTGTTCTGAAATAAGTAATGTCAAGAATAGTTTATGAAGTAAAGCGAATATGAAGGAATGTTATTGATGCCGTAATTGGAACTAAGTCTGAAAAATAACCCATCTGAAACTTGATTGGAATGATTACTCACCGAACCCACTAGACACGTCTTTTATCCAAAAAAATAATGGAACTGCCGGTGATATCTCCGTTCGTATTAAATCATCTGATTTTCACGCCAAACTGTCTTTTGTTTTTAGACCTAGGTAACTTGAGTAATTAAGTCCGCTGGGGTGTTTCTACACCTAATGCCCTAAAATCAACTGGTTTGGGTGCATTGGCCCAAAGCTCGCTAAGAAGCCTAGAAAGTCCAGGTTAAAACAAAGTCAAGCAAGTGTTCTCTCCGAGTTAAAATTCCTAACGGTTCTTTGTGTGAGAATAATCTTGATAAAAGACAGGCTTTTATAAAAAAATTTAACGGATATATGAAGGTTTTATTCTATGATAAAGACTATTGCATGTTCACAGAGGTGTGTATGAAATGAAAACAAGAAAAAGGTGGAGTGAAAAATACGACTTAGTTTCCTGTTAAGGAAGATAGAAATTCTAAAGTTGAAACCTTACTGGAAAACGAAAACTTGAAAAATGCTTAACTCTTTATAAAACTTATGTGATCCTTTTAAAATTGTTATCTGGGCTTTATTGTGCGACATGATGACTTTAATCGATCCTTCTGGAACTTAACGACACTATTTGCACTTCACGTAAAGACATATAAAATCTGTAGTTAAATAAGAAGCGAGGTGTGAAAAATAAAGGTTCGATGGTCTAGACTTAGGATTATAGAATTGTTATTTTCTAAAACAATACTTTAGGGTTTGAAGCTTAGTTATTTTGCAAAAACCGACTTGACCGGATTTTGTGGGTAGTATCCGCTGAAAACCCTCAGGAGACAACACTCCTCCTACTAGGGACACCTAGAGGTTTAACGGCTTGTTGCACATGCTCAGTGCAATCGCGTTCCCTGCGAAAGTGAGGTTAGGAAATTTTTTGTGAATAAATGGGCTTTGCTCGGGACGAGCAAATGATAAGTTTGGGGGTGTTTGTTCATATCAGATTTTTGCATTTTCATACCGCCCAATTTTTGTCACATCGCATATCGGTAGATACTCTTGAGCCGTGTTTGCTAGTCAATTGCAGGATACAGGTTCTCGGTTCTAAAACGGTGAAATTCATGGAAAACACGACAAAATCCGGGTTCCTGCCAATCACAGATAAAACACGGTCTCTGCTCGTCATCCGTATGTTGCCAGATACCAGTTTAGGAAGACAAAATGTCAAATCAATGTCACCTTCATGCACAAGGCTCAATGGCAACAACAACTTCCAAGAAATCTACGCGGAGCTCGAGGCAATCATGACAAAATCTTGACAAAAAGTCCACCTTTCCCTCAACAGAAATTCTGGAGAAATCGTGGAGCCAAATTGAGAAAACATATGTACCAGAATACTGTAGACATCAGATCAGGGCAGCACCAAAAGTTGGAGGGCCCAACTCTTCCAAAGGGCCGCGGATTCGCGGCCAAAGTGGGGTCCTGGCCGCGGATCCGCGGCCTTATAGTGGCGGCAAGCAAAAATTTTCCAGGGTTATTTTTGTCATTTCATGTGTGGTCTGGTGGTTGCCCTAGGGTTTCATTCTCTGGCCTATAAATAGCCCAGAACTTTGTGAAGGAAAGGGGTCCATTCTTGTATTTCTTTTTGCTAGGTTTTAGTTTACATGTTCTTCTTCCTTTTCTCACCTCTTCTCCATTAAACTTGTAGTGAGCTTTTGAGTGAAGAGTGATGAATAAAGAAGACCATTTTATTATCATGCTTGTCTTACTTTTGTTATAATTGTTGTAACTTTAAATTCGTTAAGTAGTTGTTGTTATTTCCTTGTTGTTTCTTTCTTCTCCTTTTTTCTTTATCCTTACATACGACAATGATACTTACGCTCGATCCTCACCAAGGTGAGGTCGCAAATAGTTAGTCGTATTCTCCTAATCTCCTTCTTTCTATCTTCCTCTTTTGTTTTGTTTTGTTTTTCCTTATCATGAAGTGTGAGTAGTTCATTCTTGTTAGGGTAGGATAAGGGAAGTTTGAGAGAAGGAAATCTCTCTCACTCTTTCCTTGCCCAACAGCTTAAATCAACTCCCGTTAATTGAACCACAATCCGCTCCTTACGGCACCCTATCCTACATGATAGCGGTGATTCCGTAGTGAGACCGGTTGTGGTTGAATTAACCGGAGGTTATGGCTAAGAGCCAAGAACGGACGGACTGTTAGTTATATGTATGCCCTAGAGGCCATTACTGTACATAGGATGTATATTGTAGTGGATGCTGGGACATATATAGGGAGGACTTTCTTGCTCGACATGATAGTATGCTATCTGGTTGATCTTTACCTTAACGTGTATACTGATTGTCTCTCTGTTACATGTTGGTAAAGCCCTTAGGATCTGTACTTGACTACCTGGACTATGATGCGGATCATACTAGTGGGGACATGGTAGTCCATAAGTACATCCTTCAAAGTCCCTAGTCGTGGGTGTATCGAGACGGGGCATCGATATACCAGAGTAGACTAGCGTATACCTTCTCGACCCATTCAGATGGGCGATCGATGATCCCATATCCATCGGTGTTTGACATCAGAGATGATATGCGGGTGCTCAGTAGAGACTGGGTACACTGGACGGACTCGCCGAGAACTCCCAGATGGTATTATACCTCACGTCAGATGGCAGTTCTCTGGTGACACTGGTACAGAGTAGTCTGTTGACCCGAGATCGTCATAGAGTCTTGTGTGGTTCCCACTGTGCTTTGATTTCCATCTTACCACGTCCAAGAGGGCGTGCAAAACGGTGGTTTTTGGGTACAGTCCCGAGTCACATGGAGGCAATGAGCGATAGGAGGGGATTCGTCTCTCCCGGTATATGGGGGTTGATGTTGCGCTGTGTTCGATTGGCTATAACAGGAAATCCCTGGCCAGGGTTGCTGAGATTTACTGGTAAGTGTTACCAGTAGTTTCTCGAACAGTTATAGACCTCATATCGACACGACTTATTGAGCTATTGGGGTCTGACGTTTACCACCCCTAGGCGAGATATGCGACATATCAGACGATCAGACCGGACTGTACGGTAGTGTTACTGGTCGGATTCACTGGAGTGTGAGCGGGCTTGCTCGTCGATCTTCAGATCGCTCAATACCCGGGTGGCCGTTACGTTTAGCAGACCGCTTGCGGCTTGTGGATGTTTGATATGATCATCATCCGCTGCCGGCGTATTGACGAGTCTTTAGAGTCCTACACAGAGGTTTCCTGGCTCAAGCGAAACGAAATAGGAGCGCATATGAGATATGTGCGGGACCGAGAATAATGCGTGTATGTGATACCGTATTCTATTCTCGCGATAAATATATCGAATGGTTGTATGCGATATAACCTAGTTATCGATTCAAGCGTTGATTCGATAAGCCGATATATTAGATACCAGTCGGTTATGTGCGCATGACCGGATCATTGAATCAAGTGTTGATTTAATGATTTAATGTATAATTATATATTTGATATATTACTTTGCATTAACTAGTATCGGTTCACTTTAGACGGATTTTCTCACTTGGTTCGTGCGCATTGCATATGCGATATGTTTTTGTGCACTTGATTGTATCATGTTTGATGATACATGTCATGCTAGGGTTCAAGTGTAAAGATTAAACCTTGGTTAATGAAATGGTTAGGGTTTATTATTTGTTATTCATTTATCTTATTTTGTTATCCATTTATTTTTGATAAATGAATAAAAGAAAAGAGAAAAGAATGGTTGCTAGATTTGGAGTTTAGTTGAAGCTTCATGAAGCTTTGATAAAGTCAACCATACTTATCTCATCCTTAACCCTAACCATTCCCACTAACCATGATTCATTCTCTACACTTAACTCTAGTTAAAATTATGATAAGAATTCATTTTCTTTTCATTTTCTATTAACTTATCATAATATCTTTCTTCTTCTTCTTCATTCTTCAAGTGAAGAAAAGCAAGGTCCATCAATGGTGATTGTTGGAAATGAGTGAGAAATCCAATTCTAAAGTCTACCCACTTCCTATGTCTTCATCCTCTACCTCTTGCCAAGTAGTAGAGTGTGTTTCCTTCACAACTTTTCACGGTTTGGTGAAGGTGGAGCTTGATTCATCGATGCTTCGACGTAGATCATCTTCGGCACGGACATCGACGACCTAGCTTGCCCATTCTCCGACGAAGCCGATCCTAGAGCCCGGATTTGATTTGGACAGCGGAGAGGACCTCGTTGCGGAGCTATGGAGGTGGAGCACCGGATCTACAAAGGTTGTATTTCCGTATCTTTTAGTTAACTGTTAACTAGTTCTATGTTCGCCTAGAAATCTAGTTATCGATCCGTAGTTTAGGGTTTGTAGGCACCATAATTTTTGAAATTGCCATGGTTGATGGCTTGGGAGACCTCACTAGTGTGCCTAGGAACCCTACAGTGGTATCAGAGCCTAGCTAGAGCCTTAGGCGAAGTCCAGACGGAAATTGAAGTCCGAACGACACAAAATCCGAACCCGAAATAGCTCTCTGGACTTTTTCCAAATTCTGGGTTTTTTCCAAATTAAAAATTGCTAAAAAATTCAGCAGGAAAATATAAGAATTACGACGCAAAATTTTTTCCATGAACAGTAAATTCCGCGGCGGAAGAGCGGCAGAACCCTGCGTTCTGCGGCGCTTCCGCCGCACCTTGATGACGTCATTCTTGTATTTTTGCATTGTAACTCTTATCATATTATGTTGGATTTTCTGGGAATTTTTAATATTTTTTCAAGAGTTGAATTTTCTGCAGTTGTTTTGGGGATTCGGTGTTTCGATCGGGGTATCAAATTTTGTCTGTGTGGCTTTCCGGATAAATTTTAGGATATGTTAAAAAGTTCGACCGGATATAAATACCCAATTTTTCCCCTGTCGGGAAATTTCCAAGTGTTGGATTTTTCCATAGTTTGACGACGTTCTAAGTAGTGCAAGTAACGCGATGGTCCCTCTAGAAGACACAAACCTTAACTCGATTATGTGACCGTCTTGAACTGCCCTTTGAACCTTCGGGTTTGGGGCAGTACGGCGTGCCACATGTGAGGCGTTGGCTTGACCCTTCTACGGCTGGATCGTTGGTACTGAGGCACGAACGGAATGTTGTTGGACTTGTTTCATGTGTTGATCTGTTTCGGGAAAACTTGGGTGTTCGATTGTTCGATCAAAAAGTTTAACATTTTCTGTTTATCTGGAATGGGATACAATAATTGGAATTCACAAAAGTTATGAGATAACTGAATGAATGTTATAAACATAGCAATTTAGTCTCACTTGATCGGTTGCCACGGAATTTTGATATGATCAAAAGTCCGTCGCAATCACGTAGCGTACGCGGATACTCGCCGAGTAAACTTAATAGACAGCCTCACTCCATAGCCCCGACCAAGTGACTGTAGGAGAACCCCGTCGCCGAAAGCATCCGTCCGGGTGCTCGCGGTAGCGGTGTTCCGCCTTGGTGCACTTCGTCGACGGTATCGGGGGTGCAGCCGTCTACTGAAGTTTGCGACGAGTATTCGATCAGGATGTCGGGAATCTTGTTGAATTGCCCGACTTGATATTGAAAAGAGTTTTCGATTTTGAGACTAAAATGCGGGGTTTATAATTGTTAGGCATGTGATGTCTAAGTAATTCATTTGATTAGGCATGCGATGTCTATGCAGATTGCGGATTCCAACTGTTGTAGTTTTACACTTTCTTTTCTGTGACCGTAAGTGTAATATGTGATATCGCCGGTTTCGTTGCTATATGTCAACGACAATTGGGATGGACATATTTACTTACGTTGATGACATGTGATGTTATGTGTTGCTGGATATGTTATATTGGATCGTCGTGTTTGAATAGCCGGGGGTTTTTATGTGAGATGAGTGTTTTTCATTTTCATTCATGTAAAAACTTGTATGTAATATTCTTTTATTGGGGCGCTTCCAGGTTGCGGAAGTAGTCACCTCTTGTATATTGTTTACTTTTCTGCACTAGGATAGACCCAAGGAGGAGGGCACAAGTAACCGGGTTCTGGAGTCCAGTGGGAGACCAACTCGAGGAGTCGAGGTCGGGTCTCCTAACTCCAGAATTGGTAGGGTTGCTTGCCGCTCTCGTAGGGGTCTAGGGGTGTGGGTTTGGCTATTCATCACGACCGTGGAATCCGTGTTTTATACTGGCTCGTATTGAAAACACGGACGTCCTAGTATATCCAATATTTCATATGATTCTTCTGCTGCGATATCTGTGATGTGATCATGTGATGTTCTGTGACAGGTATTATATATAGTATATATGATATATTATATAGACGTTACTTATGTTTTACACCCGCGCTAGCCCTGCCCCGCTCTGCCGTTAGTTACCTAACCTAACGGTGCACGAGGGGACATCGAGGCGAATGCGGATGGCATAAGTGTACGTCATATCTATCTGTGATGTTTAGGTAATTAAATGATGGGACTTCATTAATATGATTAATGAAATAAAAGAAACCTAAGATGTTATAGAATCGAATTTCAAAATAAAACAGGTAGCTACAGTTCTTGCTTTGCACAGCGGTATATATGATATATCCTGCACCTTATTCGATAAGGAAAGGACCGAGATCCCTTCACCGGGAGTGACTCCTTTAGCAATAACTGGCAGATGCTACACACTCGGTTTGTCTTTTCATGGTTTTTAAAAGTTTTTGCTTTGCACAGTGATATATATGATATATCCCGCACCTCATTCGACGAGGAAAGGACCGACGATCCCTTCACCGGGAGTGACTCCTTTAGCAAAACTGGAAAGGCCTCAAAAGCACTCCATTTTAAAACCATTCGATCCTACAACGATATCAAGTTCATTACGCAATAGGTTTTCAGAAAAACCTGTCGTAGCCCTCCGTCATTTCAGATAAGTGCTGTTTAGTATTCGTGCTGCGTTTGTTGACCTCCGTCAAGGCGCAGTGTGCGGTAGCTAACCAGTATTTATCTGCTTATGCATATGATGCAGATTGAGTTAGGGTAGTCGTGCGGCCTTGTTGACCTCCGTCAAGGGTCGTGCGGGTGGGTTTAATTCGATCAAGAAATGACGGGTTGAACTTGACTAGTAGCCTATGGTTTGTTGACCTCCGTCAAGGTCATAGGGTGCTAGGGGCAAAATATTATCGGGAATTTCAAGTGTTGAAATTTGCAATGAGATTGCATACCTTCTATGAGATAGTTGGATCCCGATACCCGCTGCGAGTAAGAGTTACTCCTGGGAGAGTTTTATACATTACAATTAGCCGATCAAGTAGGTGTCTAGAAAGGTGTTAACGAGGTTACGCCTCTGGGAAAACGAGGTTTACATTAATTAGGTTCGTGCGAAAGCACGGGGGACCTCCCTCAAAGTACCGACACTGGCCTGGCTGAAAGATTGGCGAACTTGTAGTGTGTAATTAATCCCGGCTAGTCTTTCCTTTTAGGGTCTGAAGGAAGATTTGATAAAAAGCAGTGGGAGCCATCCTGATTAGATAAAATAATAACCAATCTATTCTTGAAAGAGCGCACGCTGAGTGTTTTCTTCTCTCTCTTTCCAGGTAGCGACCATATCACGCCTTAATCAAGATAATAATACGGATTATTGACCGAACCCGCTTGTTATACTGAGCTGGGGAACGTTGGTCCCGCTCCAACTTATAAATGTTATAAGACAGAGCAGGAAATTGGGAAATACCAGATTTCCCGTGCCGCCCAAACGAAGAAAGTGCATGCTGATGCATCATCTTCGGGTGTGTTCATTATACAGAACTGTTTCTCAGTATCCTTTACGTCCTGGGTATATGATACCAGATCAGGATCCCAGATATGTAATCTGTTACATAGGGCTACAGAAAGGTAGAGAAATGAGAACGGGTGATAAGTTTCATGAGACAGAAAACGGGGCAAGTGTTGCAGCCAAGTCTGTTGGTCACTGTCACCCTGTATTACCAATACATTGATTCTGAACGAATGTTATTAGATACCGAACCTGATATACAAAATCATATCTGTCTCTTTATTAGTAAAGAAAGGATATAATTTTGTATTGTTGGATAATGTTTTGAACATTTCCTATATCAAAAGTTGATCGGTTCAGGCACGTTATCTAAAAGCATTAATGTTCTAAATCAAACTACAGTTCTTAGTATATGGAACACACACAAGAGGAAGAGTTTAGAAATGAACGAATCCTTCTTGAGGTATTGTAGACTAGGTCAGATCAATGCGACCCGACTGGCTAGAGTTACATATAGATGTATATTTAAATCAGTTTGAATTTACATCTTGTGAAACTCGCCAGTCATGTCACAAAGATAAGATGACCATAGCTCCGTTTACTGGAAACAGAGAAAGAGTTAGTGAACTCTTGGGATGATACATGTTGATGTATGTAAGGTCCCTTGTCTACACATGCCAGGAATGGTTCTTTATACTTCATTACGTTCTCTGATGATCTCTTTAGATTCAGACATATGTTCCTGTTGAAACGCAAGTCCGAACCTTTTGAGATATTCACAGAATATAATTTAGAAGTAGAGAACCAAAATACGGGTATAAGTATTATGTCCTATGATGAGATCAAGGAGAAGAATACTTGAGCACGGAAATCCTGGACTATTCTAAAGGAGAATGAGATTCTCTCTCGGCATTACTCCTCCGTATACACCATAGCACGATGGTATATCGGGGTGGAGCAATCACACCCTATGTGATAAGGTGTGCTCTATGATGAGTACTACTGAGTTACCTATTTCCTCTTAGGGAGTTATGCACTTGAGAAGCTGCATACCTATTGAATAGGGTTCGAATCAAATCAGTTGCCTACCACTTCATATGTGATATGGAAAGGGAAGAGCCCATATCTTAAGTTAGTTAAGATTTGGGGTTGCCCGGCCTATGTCTAAAAACAAAATCCGGACAAGCTCGAGGCAAGGACTGTAATGTGGAACTGGAAAGGTTCCAGCTATACAAACTACAGCTGATGATTTGATAGAACCAAAGTATTCAGTAGATACCAACGAACCTCAGCCTCTCTGCCGATCTAGTAGGGTTCCTCACCCACCTAAGAGATACTTCAGTTTCTCTATGACAGTGGGAGCGAGGATTGCATCATGAGATGATGACCCAACTAGTTTCGAGCTGGCCATCGAGAGTAAGACTCTGTAAGAATGGCTGGATGTTTAGCGATCTGAGATGGAATCCTTATACACCAACAAAGTATGGACTTTGGTTGCTATATCTGAAGGGTTAAATCCCCATCAGGAGCAAGTATATCTTGAGAAGATTACTTGGTGTACATGGAAAGGTTGAGATTTTCAAAGCTAGACTTGTTAAAGGTTTTCGTCATCGACCAGGCGTGGATCATGATGAAACCTTTTCAAGTGACTATGCTTAAGTCCATCCAGATCCTACTTGCCACGGCTACATACCATGACTGCGATATCTGGTGGTTGGGTGTCTTGACTGCTTTTCTAAATGATGATTTAGAAGAGAGCGTCTATAAGTACACAGCCAGAGGGCCTCGTAGACAGTGGGAGCAGCGGAAACGTGTGCAAGATGTTTTATATGATAAAGCAGGCATCGCGGAGTTGGAACATCTGTTTTGATGAATTAGTCAAAGAAGTTAACATCATCAAAATGGTAGATGAACCTTGTATAAACAAAAAGGTAGTAGGGAGTATGGTGACGATCCTCGTAGTGTACGTGGATGACATACTCTTGATAAGAAAGGAGTTTCTTATACTACGCTCGATCAATCTCCGCTTATCGCAAAGATTCTCCATATAGGATTAAAGTGATACCTACTAAATCCTAGATTTTGGATCTATGAGATAGATCTAAATGGATGTTAGGAAACTCACTAGATGTAGTGAGGTGGTGTCAATCGATCCTGAGGAGAATCACTGGAAGGGTTCCAGGGTGATAAAGACGACTGAATGTCAGTCACAGGCATTGTCTTTACCCTCAGTAAAGGGACGGTATGTTGGAAGAGTTCCAAGCTAGATACCGTGACACACTAGACGATAAAGGCATGATACATCGCTACTTGAGATGCTACCAAAGAGGCAGTCTGGGTGTATATTGGTTCATGAGATGAACTATGTTTCTCCCATTGTGTGACAATGGAGTTGTGGCTTATGCCAAGGAACGCCGGTCCCATCAGTGATCCAGACATATTCTAAGGCAGTATCACCTGATCATGGAGATGGTTGATCTCTAAGGGATCGAGGTTAGGAGAGTAGACTCAGAGGACAACACAGCGGATCCACTCACAAAGGCCTGTTCCTAGAGAGAGACTTTTATGGGATGGTTGAGTATGAGATACTTCAAACCACTGCTACAGATGGCCCTAGTGCAAGTGGGAGATTATTAGTTATATGTATGCCCTAGAGGCCATTACTGTACATAGGATGTATATTGTAGTGGATGCTGGGACATATATAGGGAGGACTTTCTTGCTCGACATGATAGTATGCTATCTGGTTGATCTTTACCTTAACGTGTATACTGATTGTCTCTCTGTTACATGTTGGTAAAGCCCTTAGGATCTGTACTTACTACCTGGACTATGATGCGGATCATACTAGTGGGGAC
Source organism: Agapanthus africanus (assembly GCA_030015575.1). NCBI lineage: Eukaryota > Viridiplantae > Streptophyta > Magnoliopsida > Asparagales > Amaryllidaceae > Agapanthus > Agapanthus africanus. The sequence continues at coordinate 103,931,268 of CM057338.1, read as the reverse complement.
ATGGTAGTCCATAAGTACATCCTTCAAAGTCCCTAGTCGTGGGTGTATCGAGACGGGGCATCGATATACCAGAGTAGACTAGCGTATACCTTCTCGACCCATTCAGATGGGCGATGGATGATCCCATATCCATCGGTGTTTGACATCAGAGATGATATGCGGGTGCTCAGTAGAGACTGGGTACACTGGACGGACTCGCCGAGAACTCCCAGATGGTATTATACCTCACGTCAGATGGCAGTTCTCTGGTGACACTGGTACAGAGTAGTCTGTTGACCCGAGATCGTCATAGAGTCTTGTGTGGTTCCCACTGTGCTTTGATTTCCATCTTACCACGTCCAAGAGGGCGTGCAAAACGGTGGTTTTTGGGTACAGTCCCGAGTCACATGGAGGCAATGAGCGATAGGAGGGGATTCGTCTCTCCCGGTATATGGGGGTTGATGTTGCGCTGTGTTCGATTGGCTATAACAGGAAATCCCTGGCCAGGGTTGCTGAGATTTACTGGTAAGTGTTACCAGTAGTTTCTCGAACAGTTATAGACCTCATATCGACACGACTTATTGAGCTATTGGGGTCTGACGTTTACCACCCCTAGGCGAGATATGCGACATATCAGACGATCAGACCGGACTGTACGGTAGTGTTACTGGTCGGATTCACTGGAGTGTGAGCGGGCTTGCTCGTCGATCTTCAGATCGCTCAATACCCGGGTGGCCGTTACGTTTAGCAGACCGCTTGCGGCTTGTGGATGTTTGATATGATCATCATCCGCTGCCGGCGTATTGACGAGTCTTTAGAGTCCTACACAGAGGTTTCCTGGCTCAAGCGAAACGAAATAGGAGCGCATATGAGATATGTGCGGGACCGAGAATAATGCGTGTATGTGATACCGTATTCTATTCTCGCGATAAATATATCGAATGGTTGTATGCGATATAACCTAGTTATCGATTCAAGCGTTGATTCGATAAGCCGATATATTAGATACCAGTCGGTTATGTGCGCATGACCGGATCATTGAATCAAGTGTTGATTTAATGATTTAATGTATAATTATATATTTGATATATTACTTTGCATTAACTAGTATCGGTTCACTTTAGACGGATTTTCTCACTTGGTTCGTGCGCATTGCATATGCGATATGTTTTTGTGCACTTGATTGTATCATGTTTGATGATACATGTCATGCTAGGGTTCAAGTGTAAAGATTAAACCTTGGTTAATGAAATGGTTAGGGTTTATTATTTGTTATTCATTTATCTTATTTTGTTATCCATTTATTTTTGATAAATGAATAAAAGAAAAGAGAAAAGAATGGTTGCTAGATTTGGAGTTTAGTTGAAGCTTCATGAAGCTTTGATAAAGTCAACCATACTTATCTCATCCTTAACCCTAACCATTCCCACTAACCATGATTCATTCTCTACACTTAACTCTAGTTAAAATTATGATAAGAATTCATTTTCTTTTCATTTTCTATTAACTTATCATAATATCTTTCTTCTTCTTCTTCATTCTTCAAGTGAAGAAAAGCAAGGTCCATCAATGGTGATTGTTGGAAATGAGTGAGAAATCCAATTCTAAAGTCTACCCACTTCCTATTTCTTCATCCTCTACCTCTTGCCAAGTAGTAGAGTGTGTTTCCTTCACAACTTTTCACGGTTTGGTGAAGGTGGAGCTTGATTCATCGATGCTTCGACGTAGATCATCTTCGGCACGGACATCGACGACCTAGCTTGCCCATTCTCCGACGAAGCCGATCCTAGAGCCCGGATTTGATTTGGACAGCGGAGAGGACCTCGTTGCGGAGCTATGGAGGTGGAGCACCGGATCTACAAAGGTTGTATTTCCGTATCTTTTAGTTAACTGTTAACTAGTTCTATGTTCGCCTAGAAATCTAGTTATCGATCCGTAGTTTAGGGTTTGTAGGCACCATAATTTTTGAAATTGCCATGGTTGATGGCTTGGGAGACCTCACTAGTGTGCCTAGGAACCCTACACGGACAAGCACCAGAAGGAAGACTTATGCTTTGGAAAGCCTAGCTTATACTCGCAAAGTCCTTCCTAGTCGTGCTAATCCCCGTTGTTGCCGATTACCGTAACACCGATATTAAGAGGGGAAACGAAAGATGTGGAGACTCCTAACTCAAACTAACCTAATCCTAACCCTAACATGCTCTCTTTAAATATCAACTCAACACTTAGTTAATCACAAACAAAATCTGAACAACCGGACTTAACTCGTTAAAACACATTGAAAAAGACTCCCATCTCCCTGCGGACGACCCGTACTCAACCGGCTAGCTACAAGCGAAACCGTTTTGATTGCGGTATTTAAACTAGAACTTTAACACGCACATATCCTGACAATCATGTGATGCATCAGATTTTGCTATTGGTACTGTCTTAGGACAACACATTGATAAGATGCCACATGTAATTTACTATGCAAGTAGGACCTTGAATGATGCACAAATAAATTACACAACTACCGAGAAAGAACTCTTGGCAGTTGTATTTGCATTAGAGAAATTCATGCCCTACTTGATTGGCTCGCCAATAGTGGTTTACACTGATCACTCCGCCCTACGACATCTTTTATCGAAGAAGGATGCGAAGGCCAGGCTAATACGTTTGATCCTATTGTTACAAGAATTTGATCTTGTCATCCGAGACAAGAGTGGATGTGAAAATGTTGTAGCCGACCATCTTTCACGCATCACTTCTTCGCCAACTTTGATCGTGCCGATAAATGACTCATTTCCTGACGAACAGCTCTTGACTGTATCCTACGAACCTTGGTTCGTGGATATTGTGAACTATCTTGCGACATAACTTATTCCTAGCGATTGGTCGAAACAAGACAAACTTCGATTTCTATCCCAAGTAAAATATTTTTACTGGGATGAACCTTATCTGTTTAAGTATTGTTCCGATCAAATCATTCGCAGGTGTGTCCCAAACGATGAATTCAAGAGTGTGTTATCATTTTGTCATGATCAGGCATGCGGCGGTCATTTTGGTCTTCGAAAAACGGCGGAGAAAGGTTTGCAATGTGGCTTTTATTGGCCAACATTATTTAAAGATGCATATGAACATTGCAAAACCTGTCCGCGATGTCAGCATTTGGGTCGGATTTCACGAAGAAACGAGATGCCGCTCTAACCTATATTGGTTGTGGAAATATTCGATGTTTGGGGTATTGATTTTATGGGCCCTTTTCCCAACTCCTTTGGGAATTTATATATCTTGTTAGCGGTTGATTATGTCTCGAAATGGATGGAAGCAATACCGTGTCGCACTAATGACAATAAAGTTGTCATTAAGTTCCTTAAAGAAAATATTTTTTCACGATTTGGACACCCTCGCTCTATAATTAGAGACAACGGGACACATTTTTGTAATCGGTCTTTCGAGACTTTGATGCAGAAATATTCAATCACCCACAAACTTTCTACGCCCTATCATCCCCAAACAAGCGGGCAGGCTGAGATCTCAAATAGGCAGATCAAACAAATTTTGGAGAATACGGTTTCTAAAAACCGTAAAGATTGGTCAACCAAATTGACGGATGCTCTTTGGGCATTTCGCACCGCTTATAAGACCGATCTTGGTATGTCTCCATACCGCCTAGTATTTGGGAAGGCATGCCACCTTCCTGTCGAGATCGAACATAAAGCAATGTGGGCTATTAAAGAGCTTAACTTCGATTTTGATCATGCAAGCAGCTATCGGAAGCTGCAATTGAATGAGCTAAGCGAACTCCGCGTTGAAGCTTACGATAATACGGTGATAGTAAAGAACAGGACTAAAGTGTTCCACATAAAAACCTTTTTATTAAAACCTTCACATCGGGGCAACAAGTCCTTCTTTACGATTCCCGTCTCCATCTTCACCCGGGTAAGCTTAAATCTCGTTGGAAAGGACCTTTTGTGGTGCGGTATGTACACCCCCACAGGGCAGTAGAAGTTGAAAATTTGAAAAACGGTTCAATTTTTAAAGTAAATGGGCATAGATTAAAACCGTATTTCTCTGCTGACCCCGCGGAGGAGCTCCTGTTTTTACAGGAGCCGCTTTATTAGAACTGAATTTCCTCCGCCCCACCTCCATGTTTTGGTAACATTTTCTCATTTTAAGAATGGAGGTGAGTGAAAATGGACTTAACTGAATATCTGTGCGTGCCAAAGAACAAGTTTGGGGGTAGTTTTCATTTAACTATTATTTTACCCCTTTTGTCTCTCCCCTAGTATACAGGTCCATGCTCTTAAAAGACAACATCAGTGAGGACACTGCTGAAAACAAGTTTGGGGGGGGAGGTTTGTATTCACTGAATTATCTTTGACACTGGGCATTCAATTTTTTTTTTATATAACAAAATAGTAGAAAGTGAAAAATTATATATGAAAGATAGGAATAGTTTATGAAAACCAAGAAAATTAGAAGTTTTCTTAAACGAACTAGTAATAAGTAGTTATGAGCCGTTGTCCCAAGGGTTAGTAAGATGAAGGAAGTCACTAATATGAGGATAAAAATAAGTCTGAAAAATAGTTTCTATTCTGGAAGCCAAACATTTGAATGTTGATACCCTACTATATGCACTTATATACGTCTTGAAACTCGGGATAGTAGAGGATACCTTGAAATGTTCTTGTCTAAAAGCCAAAGTATGAAGAAAATAAAAAAAAATGAATAAAATATAAAATGGTGAAGAAAAAAATGAACACTGGTTTTGTTATTGCCAAGACAGCAATAAAAAAATATAGCGATGGTGCTTCATCACCTAGTGCCTTAGACCAACTGGTCTGGGAGTCACTGCTAAGCCTTAGGTGGTGCAAGACGAGGAAAACACCTAATAAGCAAGCACATGAGTAATCGGTCGGTTAGTACGTCAAGAAGTATTAACGGTCGCATGAAAATGTGTGAGCAAATCTAAATAGTCATCAAATTAAAAAGTACTGAGGCAGATGGACAAGAGTATGATAGCTTGAATTGAATTCTCCGGGTGTAGGGATGTTCTTTACACATACGTAGGGTTATATGATTGATGTTTGGATGAAAGGTAGGAATGAAGAATAAGACGATATTTTATTGAGGGATGATGTGATTTCTAACATCTTTTCATGACTATTAAGATATGGCTCATGACAACTGAAAAGCTAGTGTAGTTGGAAACTCTAAATTTTCAAAGTATTTCTTTTATGGTTCTTATCTTTATATGTAAATTTCACCATCTCTTTTTTATTATAGGATTTTGTGGGTGTAATCCGTTGAAAACCCTCAGGAGACAACACTCCTACTAGGTACACCTAGAGGTTTAACGGCTTGTTGCACGTGCTCAGTGCAATCGTGTTGCCTATGAAAGTGTGCTTAGTTTTCTCCTTTCTTTTTCTCTTCCTCTTGAATAAACTAGTTTGCTCGGGACGATCAAAGATAAGTTTGGGGGTATTTGTTCAGTTGATAAAACTGCACATTTAATATGACATTTTTCCTATTATTTCTATATTAGAAAAGGTGTTTATTATAATATATGATACATATGAGGGTTTATCTGTAAAAATACTATTTTCATGTATTGATATATTATAATTAACATTTGGTAGGAAGATGTATGCAAAAATACCATTGACCAAATCTTAATGTTCAAATTAATATCTCAATAAAACAAACTCTACTAATATTATTTGTGGAGTTGTTGTGCAGAATTTTCAGGGCTAAAATCAAGGGAATCAAAGTTGTTAAAGCAAACCTGCCTAATTAAGAAAGCAAACTAAAGAAATCAAGTCTGGCAGTAACTACGAGAAGATTTTCAGTTCCTGAGATAAAAAAGATCGCCACATGTCAATACAGATGAAGACCCAGAGAAACAAAGCAATGATCACACCCATTGGCCGCGGATCTGCGGCCAAACCCACCCATTGGCCGCGGATCCGCCGTGAGAAGGAAAATTTGGGAGTTGGGATTTTTCTGCTTGGATCATAACTACTGATTTCCAAATTATGAGACTAGGGTTCTGGCTCTGGGACTATAAATAAGGACCGAGAGCCTCTTGGAAAAATCATCAAGCTAAAGAGATCACGAAGTCCACGACAGGCTCACGCATCCAGGCTGATCATCAACGATTCATCTACCTTCTTAGAAGAGATCGAGAAGCAAACTAGCATTTTGTAATCATTTTCTAAGGGAACAAAGTGTAAATGAATTTTGTTGATTAATAAAAGTAGTTGTTTTCTTATTCTATCTCTTTGTAGTTTTAATATGATTTCCTTCTCCATCTCTTCTTCTCCCAACATGCGCGAGTAATTCTCCGCTTGTTAGGGTTCGTAGGATTAGGGTAGGTTAATGGAAGATGAAGATCCTTAAACTCTTTTTAAGTCCTATAAAGTTTATAAACTTTATCAAAAGAATCATTAACATCCTAATTGGGCTCGCTATCAATTCATTGATAATCCCGACCACGATCAGAGATTAGATTAACAATTGTTTTGGTAAAGGCTAGATATGAACGGAGTTCCATGTCAAGATAGGGGTTAAGAGCGGGAACCCTTTTCCCTCCAGAAACCCTAATCTACATGCATCACTGTCGTTCTAGTTTTAAATCTATTAAAGGATAAAAAGAGCAATCTTTAAGTAATCATCCATAACTACTAAATCTCAATGAACCCTACAAGCCCCCTTTTAATATTAAACTTACCTCCATAGTTAATCTAGATCTATATTTTTTTTTATCCTTGTTTAACGTAGATCTAGAAACTATTTCCACCATTCTTTATTCTTCCCCTTTCTCAACACATCTAAAGTAAGATTGAAAGGTTCCACGTTTCCCTGAGGACGACCCGTACTCACCTCTGTCTAGCTACACGCGACACCGTTCCGATTGCGGTTAAACTACAATAAAACACTCCAATCAAACACCACTATAAACTGGTCCAAGAATGGTGAAAAGATTCGGTTCATCAAGTCCATAAATATCACTGGTGCATTCATGACTCCAAATGGCATCACTAAATACTCGTAATGTCCATATCGGTTCGGAATGCAGTCTTGCAAATATCCTCTGATTTAACTCGGACCTGATGATATCCGTATCGCAAATCCAGCTTCGAGAATACCCTCGCACCATTATGTTGCTCGAATATTTCGCTAATGCGAGGGATCGGGTACTTGTTCTTAATAGTCACCCGGTTTAATTCTCGATAATAGATGTACATTCTTCTTGTGCCATCTTTCTTCTTTACTAGAAGAACTGGAGCTCCCCAAGGTGAATTGCTGCTGCGAATCCAACCCTTCTCAAACAATTCGGTAATCTGCTTCTTGACTTCTTCTTACTCCACTGGTGCCATTGGATAGTACGCCTTTGAGATTGGCGCTGCACCAGGAACAAGATCAATTACGAACTCCACATCTCATTTTGGCGGTAAACCCGAGATTTCCTCGAACATGTCCATAAATTCTCGAACTACAGCTGGCGCTTCCTCCTTATCAACTTCCATTAACGAAAGAACATTGCTTGTCGGCCTAGCCCTAAACTTGACTGGCCCGACAGAACTGCTTCCTCCAGCAAAACAAACTCCGGATGTCCTAGAATCTGGAAAATCACTTTCTTTGCCCTACAATCAATGTGAGCGTGGAATGTGCCGAGAAAATCCATTCCCAAGACAACTTCATAACTGCTGGTATCGGTCACCAAGGAATCTGCAAAACATGAACTGATAAGCAATGAAACTGAGAGAACCAAGGTAATAAAACGACCATGAAACAAGGAAATGAAACAAGACTAGGACTCCAAGTTACTTAAATAGAGTACCGCATTGTAACCATACTGCAGTTCATAGTTACAATCATATAACTCCGTTAAAGTCGTCCAAATCCTAGTATTAGAATCACAGGAATAGGACAGAAGAAACAATAGGGAACCAAAAGAATTTCAACTCGAGATGCAAAGTTGTTTGCATATCGTCAAGACAAGGATCAAGACAAAGATATGATTCAAGAATCACGATAACAATGTGGCAGGACATGTTCCTAATCACGGATTTTCTGATTCGTGTATTGGGTCCAATACCCAACTACAAAAGAATCAAACCCGATTAACCTAGATCCTATGGCTCTGATACCAAACAAACCCTGTCACGCCCTGCTTCCCAGAGTACGCTAAGATAGGCACGTGACAGAGCCAACCATGCTACCCGTGGATAAGAAATATCCCTCCACAGTCACATTACGGCTGTAGAGATATCAAGAACGATAATAAACAACTATCTAATACATGTCCATGAGCCAGAATAAACGATTCAAGTAATAATATGCGGAAGCAATATGTCCAAGTAATAATAACAATGTGGAAAGTACGGAAGTAACTGAACTAACTGGATTGTAACAGGATCCTCACTGCTCGGCCTGACGGCGGAAGTACTCCTGATCAGTCAGCTACAAAGGTAGAGGATCTAGGCCATGCAAAACCCAGACGTCAGTGCGTCATAATATCAATAATTCAAGGCAAGCAGGATATAATGAAATATATACAGGCATGAAGTATAAACAGTAACAAGTCCTTAGTAACAAGTAAAACGTAACATGAATATAGATCAGTGAACATGATATAAACAGGTGAAGTGCAGTGAGTAATCTAAACTGTGCTATAGGGTTATCTATTCTAAAGTCATTCGAAATCAATTAATGTAATCATCATCGTAACCCATCGGTCTATGCCCCGTTCAACCCTACGGGACCACGGTAATAAGATGTAATAGACGGTGAGTCTATGTCCCGTTCAACCCCACGGGACCACGGTAACAAGATATAATAGACTGTGAGTCTATGTCCCGTCCAACCCCACGGGACCACGGTAACAAGATGTAATAGCCCTTTGAGTTACGTTCGGATACATTCTTGATTTCCCCATACCCCCAAGTTATGTGTGTAAGTCAGGTATTGATAAATCTGAGACTAATGCCAACACAGGATCAAGCAGGTACAGGTTTGTCTGTATAGACAACAGGAAATGTCCGTAGGGACAACAGGTCAAGATTGTCGGCACTAGTAACAAGAACAGGTAATATGTCACGCTGTGGTACATCAGGTCATGTCAGGTAGTGTACATGTATCAAGCCATGTCAAGTAGTGCACAGGTATCAAGTCATGTCAGTAGTAGTGTATCAGGTCATGTCAGGTAGTGCACAAGTGTCAAGTGGGTGCTCATAATCAAACTGTAATAAGTATGGGTACACAAAATCAAGTATGGGGTACTAATATAACAATAAAATGGAATAATGTGATATGGTATGCAAATAGACATAAATTCAAAGATATGGATGCACAATTATCATTTAGGGTTACATTTATAGTTTCAATACTAATTAGGATGCACTTTATTAGACATGGGGTGTTAATATCACAGTATTATGTATTAATGTGATCTATGGATGCAATTATATATTTTAAATGAGATGAATGCAAACGGGTATCCGAAAACAGTAAAGCTGTAAAATGGTAATGCAGGATGTACAACTAAGCAATATGTGATATAAATATTGATATGGATGCAGTATATTGTAATCTAGTATGTAACAAGATAGGTTTTCATGACCTTGATCTGAAATGATATGAATGGATGCAAACGGAACATCAAAAAGCTATAATATGAAACATGGGATACTAGATTTAAAATACAAGTATGATATTTATTTAAATAGGTATATAATGAGTTATATAGCATGTAGCAAGATTAACTTGCCTCGATGGATCACGCGAAGGATACGCACGGCAACATCCAATGTCGGTAAAAGTCTCGATGCACGCTTACCTGTACGGAACAGGACCAGGCAAAGCAAGAGAGTGACCATGCTGGTTAGGAACGCCCACTGGGTCGTCTGGAAAGGCAGCGATGGTCACGGCTCCGGTGGGTGATCACCGAAAAAGAAGTAAGATTAAGAAAAGAAAGAGAAAGAAGAAGAAGAAGAAGAAGAAGAAGAAGAAGAGGAGACTAGGGTTTGGGGTTCTGGGTTCAGAAGGGAGGTGAGGCGAGGCAGGGAACATGACGACAACGATGGGCCGTCGACGGCAAGGTTCAGGTGATAGTTTCCATCAAGGCAGTGGGGTTTCTTGGGTTCTAGGGTTTCTTGAAGTCGGGGCTGTGGTTCATGGTGGTGGTGGTGTCGGGAGATCGGGAGAGAGAGAGAGAGAAACGAGAGAGAGAGAGAGAGGAGAGAGACAGAGGGGAGGAGAGAGAAGTTTGGAATTTAGTGGGTTAGGATTTTATTTAATAAAATTTCGTTAGTTTTATAAAGATTTTAGTTGTTAAAAAAATTTAAACGGTTAAATTAATTTAATATTATAATAAATAAATTTGAATTTTGGCGGGATACAAAAATAGTCCAAAAGACGCCCGGGTCGGGTCTAAAAATTTAGATTTAAAATATGAAAAATATATGCGACGTCCAAAATTCAAAATGAATGCTCAGGTAACGAAAATGCATATCCCCAAGAACGGATGCACGTACACGCGCGTAGCCATCCAAACACGTCCGTTTCCCTGTATGGGGTGAGAACAAGATGCGCGGATTCTACCACGGGGTTAGGGGTATAATGCAGACCATGTTAAGTAATTTTAAATTATTTTACGTGACCTAAAATGTTATATGGTAAAAGATGTAATGCAAGATAATATGCCAGTATATACTAAATAAGAAAATGCACAGTCTACGTAACAAGTCAGGGTAATTCATAAATATGAATCAAACAGTTTCAAGCAAGCGGGTCGGGTCGAATGCGATGTAAAATGTAAAATACCATTCACACCCAGAACACGATAAATCAATAAATACCACAAATAAGAAAATACGAGAACTGGAATTGGTATAAATGAACTAGGTTGTTATATTATACCCAACTAGAAAAAGAATTTCGTCCTCGAAATTCCAAGAACATGAAAGGATAAACAATCAAGAAACTACAAGAATAGATGTTGAAACTTTTGTCGGATTTCATCTTCTCTTCCCAAGTTGATTCTCCATCCGAGCGATTTCCCCAAGAAACAAGTACGAGAGGGATAGCCTTATTCTTAAGAACCTTTTTCCCTTTGATCCACAATCGACATTGGTCATTCCTCAAAAGTTAAATCTTCTCGTACAGTCATCTCCAAATGATCCATCACGTGTGTTTCATCTCGAACGTACTTACAGAGTTGAGATACATGAAACACGTCATGAACATTCGCCAAAGATTGCGGTAAAGCCAATCGATACGCCACTTCTCCAACACGCTCCAAAATCTCGAATGGCCCAACGAATCGAGGACTAAGCTTGCCTCGACTCCCAAAACGAATCACTCCTCTAGTCGGTGATATCTTCAAGAACACAAGATCACCAGCAGCAAACTCTAAAGGTCTTCTCGATGTATCGGCCCAACTCTTCTTCCGATTTTGTGCCGCCTTCATATTTTTCCGGATAGTGTTAACTTTCTCCACGATTTGCACGATCAAATCCGGTCCCAACACTCTTCGTTCTCCAACATCATCCCATCAAACGGGTGAACGACACTTGCGACCATACAAGCTTCGAATGGAGCCATTTGAATAGTCGCCTAAAAACTGTTATTGTAAGAAAACTCCACCAAGTGTAGATGATCCTCCCATGAACCCTTAAAGTCTAACATGCAAGCTCTCAACATGTCTTCAAGAGTTTAGATCATTCTCTCTAAATGGCCATCCGTCTGAGGATGATAAGCTGTGCTAAACTACAATCGAGTCCCCAAACTTTCCTGTAAGCTCCTCAAGAAGTATGATAAGAAACGGGTGTCACGGTCGGACACGATGCTCACCGGTACTCCATGCAATCTTGCAATCTCCTGCATGTACCGTTTTGCCAATGCTTCCGTTGATTGACCAACTGGAAATGGTATGAAATGAGCTGCCTTGGTCAATCGATCAACAATCATCCAAACTGCATTGTTGCCCTTTGGACTCCGCGGTAAAGCTGTCACGAAATCCATGGTTATATGTTCCCACTTTCATTGAGGAATCGGAAGTGGTTGCAATAAACCAGCAACCCTTTGATGTTTAGCCTTAACTTGCTGACACACCAAGTACTTCTCTACAAAGCGAGCAATCTCCCTTTTCATGCCTTCCCACCAGAAATGCTGTCTTAGATCGCGGTACATCTTCATGCCTCCTGGATGTACGGAATACGGGGAACTGTGCGCCTCCTTCAAAACTTCTTCACGAATGTCTCCTTTTGGCACACACAAATGGCTACCATAACGCAACGAACCATCTTCATGAATTAACAAGTCCGTTCGAAATCCAGCTTCAACTTGTTCTCGAAACTTTTGCAATCTTGGGTCCTGTGACAGTGCTGCTTTAATATTATCGATCAACGATGACTGTACTTGCAGCTGCATCAACTGTCCCGAAGAATGCGGTAGCACAAGCTCCAACTCAAATCTCCGAAAGTTTTCGATAAGCTCCTTCTGTGCAGTCAACATCCGAATTGCGGGCAACCGACTAAGCGCATTCGGCACTACATTAACTTTCCCTATATGATACTTAAAATCAAGATCGTAGTCAGCCATCAGCTCCAACCATCTACGCTGCCTCATGTTAAGCTCTTTCTGTGTGAACACATACATTAGGCTTTTGTGATCGGTGAATTCTTCGACCCTTTCGCCCAATAAGTAGTGTCTCCAAAACTTCAAAGCGAAAATCACAGCTGCTAGCTCCAAGTCATGAGTTGGGTAATTCTTCTCATGAGTCTTCAACTGTCTCAATGCGTAAACTATATCAAAACACATCAAAACACCAATCCCAATCCTGTATCAAAACACATCCCAATCCTTTCCCAGATGCGTCGCTGTGAATCACCAATCCTCTGGAACTGTCTGACACGGTTAAAATAGGAGCGGTTATCAATCTCTGCTTTAACACCTAAAAAGCTGACGCACACTTATCCGTCCACACAAATGGTTCTTCCTTGCGCGTAAGCTTGGTCAGAGGCTCAGCCAAACGAGCAAAATTCTCCATGAACCTTCTGTAGTACCCGGTAAGTCCAAGAAAGCTTCTGATCTCTGCAACGTTCTTCGAAATCGGCCAATCTCGAACTGCTGCAATCTTTTCGGGATCAACGGCGATTCCATCTCTGGACACGACATGCCCTAAAAACTTCACTTCTTCAAGCCAAAACTCGCACTTGTTCATCTTTGCATGCAATCTTTCTTGCCTCAATGTCTGCAGATCTTCAAGTGTTTTGCATGCTCTTTGATTAAACCAGAATATCATCAATGAACACTGTTCAGTTGATAAAACTTCACATTTAATATGACATTTTCCCTATTATTTCTATATTAGAAAAGGTGTTTATTACAATAAATGATACATATGACGGTTTATCTGTAAAAATACTATTTTCATGTGTTGATATATTATAATTAACATTTGGTAGGAAAATGTATGCAAAAGTACCATTGACCAAATCTTAATGTTGAAATTAATATTTCAATAAAACAAACTCTACTAATATTATTTGTGGATTTGTTGTGCAGAATTTTCAGGTCTAAAATCAAGGGAATCAAAGTTGTTAAAGTAAACCTGCCTAATTAAGAAAGCAAACTAAAGAAATCAAGTCTGGCAGTAACTACGAGAAGATTTTCAGTTCCTGAGATTAAAAAGATCGCCACGTGTCAATACATATGAAGACCCAGAGAAACAAAGCAATGATCACACCCATTGGCCGTGGATCTGCGGCCAAACCCACCCATTGGCCGCGGATCCGCCGCGAGAAGGAAGATTTGGGAGTTGGGATTTTTCTGCTTGGATCATAACTACTGGTTTTCAAATTAGGAGACTAGGGTTCTGGCTCTGGGACTATAAATAAGAACCGATAGCCTCTTGGAAAAATCATCAAGCTAAAGAGATCACGAAGTCCACGACAGGCTCACGCATCTAGGCTGATCATCAACGGTTCATTTACCTCCTTAGAAGAGATCGAGAAGCAAACTAGCATTTTGTAATCATTTTCTAAGGGAACAAAGTGTAAATGAATTTTGTTGATTAATAAAGGTAGTTGTTTTCTTATTCTATCTCTTTGTAGTTTTAATATGATTTCCTTCTCTATCTCTTCTTCTCCTAACATGCACGAGTAATTCTCCGCTTGTTAGGGTTCGTAGAATTAGGGTAGGTTAATGGAAGATGAAGATCCTTAAACTCTTTTTAAGTCCTATAAAGTTTATAAAATTTATCAAAAAAAACATTAACATCCTAATTGGGCGCGCTATCAATTCATTGATAATCGCGATCACGATCAGAGATTAGATTAACAATTGTTTTGGTAAAGGCTAGATATGAACGAAGTTCCATGTAACGAAAATGCATACCCCCAAGAACGGATGCACGTACGTGTGCGTAGCCATCCAAATACGTCCGTTTCACTGAATGGGGCGAGAACAAGATGCGCGGATGCTATCACGGGGTTAGGGGTATCATGCAGAGCATGTTAAGTAATTTTAAATTATTTTACGTGACCTAAAATGTTATATGGTAAAAGATGCAATGCCAGATAAAATGCCAGTATGTACTAAACATGAAAATGCACAGTCTACGTAACAAGTCAGGGTAATTCATAAATATGAATCAAACAGGTTCAAGCAAGCGAGTCGGGTTGAATGCGATGTAAAATGTAAAATACCATTCGCACCCAAAACACGATAAATCAAGAAATACCACAAATAAGAAAATACGAGAACTGGAATTGGTATAAATGAACTAGGTTGTTATATTTTATTTTATTACTTATTTACGCTTAATGTGTTCACTTCTGAGTAAATACGTCGTGTCCCGCCACGTCTCCTTTCCCGTACACTAAAAAAGCGGGACGTGACAGGTTTTGTCGGCGGCCTATGTAGGTCAGTTTTGCATGAAAGCCTAAGCAATATATCACAAGAATTATAAGAATCAAAAACTATAGATTATTTATATTTCAAATTCCTTGAATCTATCCTAACCATATTCTTTCTATCATGGTTATGGATTCTCCCAGCAATACGAGCACGGATGTTAATGGCAACACCCACCACCACCTCTACCACCTACCGTAGCAGCTCCTGTTAACGAGCAGACGGTATTGCATAAGGCAATCAACGGCCACTTGGAGGGTCAGCAGCAGTAGACTGCTATTCTTCTGAACTGCCCAAAAGCTGAGGCACCCGGAGTGAAGCAATTCCGAGCACTACACCCTAAACATTTCTATGTGAAAGAGAGCCCCCTGGAAGCAGAAGTATGGGATTAGTCTATAGAAGACGACCTGGCAGCAGCACAAGTGCCAGAGATTGATTGGGTAAGTGTTGCGAAGTTGAAACTCACAGACAATGCTAGAGTATGGTGGAAGGCTGAAGAAAGCCGACTTGCCCAACCGATTGAATGGAGGACATTTCACGAGATGTTCGACGCGAAATACTTCCCCGAGACTGTCCGTTTTGACATGGAGCAGCAATTCATCCACTTACATTAAGGTTCAATGTGGAAAAAATCTGTGGATGAATACGATGCTGAGTTTACCATGCTTAGCAGGTTAGATATGTCTCAATATTCAATTTCCTAATATCACATATTAAACTTCTAACAAAAGACCATAACAGGTTCGCGGCACACCTCGTACCGACTGCTGAGATCATGGCTAGACGATTTCAGCAAGGGTTGGACCCAGAAATCTAATCTGCACTAGCTTCAGGGGATTTCCCAACCCATGATTTTGCGCTGAAGGCTACCCGACGTTATAAGGCAGTGGTGAAGAAGAAGGGCAGGCCTCAGACTGCCGGTGTGAAGCGTCCTGCTACTCAGATAGCAGGCGGAGCCTTTTCCAGGCCTACTTTTTCACCCAGGAGACCGGGAGTAACTTTTACTGTAAGAGGAATGGACACCTGGCGAAGGACTGTAGGTGTGCTAACGGCCTTTCCTTAGTCTGTGGCTCATCCACTCACGATATTGTAGCATGTCCTAGTAAACTCAATCCAACTCTAGCCCCCAGACCAGCGATCACCTTTCCGCAGCGGCCAGCTATTCAGGCACCTGCACCTTGTCTTGCTCTCCTGATTCCACTTCCACGTAGACCTCCTGCACAGCCTCCTCGTCAGTTCCATTAGGCACAGAGGAATATGCCTCAAGGACACAGAAACAGACAGAGGAATGTGCCTCCGGCAAGAAGGAATGTACCTAGGGTCAGGCTTTCACAATGACTGTGGAAGAAGCTAAAGCCACTGGCCAAGTCATCACTGATAACTCCCACTCTTTCAAAACCTTTTCAATCTTTGTATACCTCAATATATATCTTTTTCTATACCTAAACATATTCCACACAACTTAGGTATAATCTTAGTAGCCTCCCTACCTGCACTAACACTCTTCGATACTGGAGGGTCATATTACTTTATGTCGCAACAGTTCGTCCGAACTCATGCGGTTCCAGTTAAACCGCTCGTATCCAGCTGGAATATCAGTTCAGGGAACAGTGTTCTAAAGGAAACTATAGGATATGACCTGTGTCCAGTGGTCATTTGCAGCAGAGAATTTTATGCGGACTTCAAGGTGCTGGACATACCGAACTTCGACGTAGTCTTGGGTATGGATTGGTTAGGAACTTTTTTCGCTACCATCGACTGTCGTCAAAGGAGGGTAGTGTTTGAGATTCCAGATCATCCGGTCTTTTATTTCAAGAGTGGAGACCGTACCCTGGAGCCTAGCACCTACAAGGCTAAACCAAAGACGATAGTGGTTGCAACACTTCAGGCGGAAGAATAAAAGCCAGAGATAGTTCAAGAGTTCGATGATGTATTTCCTGAAGACATCTCGGGTTTGCTTCCCAATCGAGCTCTTGAATTCAGCATCGACTTAGTACACCGGTGATAAAAGCTCCATACCGGTTAAGTCCAGAAGGTTTGAAGGAGATCTGTACTCAATTGGACGAACTTCTGAAGAAAAGATAGATTCATCTAAGTACTTCAAGTTGGGGATCTCCAGTTTTGCTGGTGAAGAAGAAAGAAGGTTCATACAGAATGTGTGTTGATTATAGAGCTCTGAACGAAGTGACAATTAGGAACAAGTATCCACTACCGCGCATCGACGATTTGTTCGATCAGCTAAGTTGGTCTTGCGTTTTCTAAAAATTAGATCTTCGTTCGGGTTATTACCAGGTGAAGGTAAAAGAGTCTGATATTCCGAAGAAGGCATTTAGGACTCACTATGGTCATTACGAATATCTCGTGATGCCATTTGTCGTGACCAACGTACCAGCGATATTCATGAACCTGATGAACCAAGTTTTCCGAGATTACCTAAACAGGTTCATTGTCATATTCATCGACGACATCCTGATGCATTCAAAGAGTCAGAAAGAGTACGCCGAGCATCTACGGATTGTCCTGGAGACTTTGCGACAGCACCAACTCTATTCCAAATACAGCAAGTGCGAATTTTGGCTAGATCAAGTCGGATTTCTCGGACATATCGTTTCAGGCGAAGGAATCTCAGTAGATCCAGCTAAAGTATCAGCAGTAAGCGAATGGCCGACACTAAAGACAGTGAAGGACATTCAAAGTTTCTTGGGTTTAGCAGGATACTACCAAATGTTCATTGAAGGCTTTTCGATGATTGCAGTATCCCTGAACAAGCTCACACGTAAAGATGAAGAATTCGTGTGGTCAGAAGCATATGAACAATTTTTTGTAGAACTCAAGTCAAGATTGACATGAGCTCCTATTCTTGTAACACCGGATCAATCTGGAGGTTTCTTTGTGCATTGCGATGCATCCGGTAAGGGATTAGGATATGTTCTACACTAGCATGGAAAAGTTGTAGATTATGCATCAAGACAACTGAAAGTTCATGAGCGCAACTATCTAACGCATGATCTTGAATTGTCAGCCATTATATTTGCACTTAAGATTTGGCGTCATTATCTTCTTGGAGAACGAGTAGATATATACATGGACCACAAAAGTCTGAAGTATGGGTTTACTCAGAAAGAATTGAACATGCGGCAGAAAAGATGGCTAGAAATGATTGTGGACTTTGACATCAACCTACAATATCATCCAGGGAAGGTGAATTTAGTTCCTGATACACTTAACCGTCAACCATTAGCAATGAATCTCACCGCTCAGTGGAACCTACAGCAGGAATTACACGGAATGCAGATAGAAGTGGTTATGCTAGGTAAAACTTTGTATTTGATGAACTTATAATTTAGTTTACTATTGTCAGTCAGATCAAAGCAGCTCAAGCAAGTGATGCCAAGTTGCAAAAGATCCGAGAATAAGTAGTAATTGGACTTTGAACAAACTTCATCATCTATGAAGACGGATTTTTGAGATACAAAAGTAGATTGTGTGCACCACAAGGTCCTGTTCGGAAAGAGTTGATGAAGGAAGCTCACAGCTCTCCATACTCAGTACACCCCGGTGGTACCAAGATGTATAAAGATCTACGTCAACATTACTGGTGGTATAGAATGAAGTATGAAGTAGCCAGAAGCATAGCCAAATGTTTGGTGTGTCAGCAAGTAAAAATTGAACATCACAGGACTGCTAGTTTACTTCAACCGTTACCTATCCCAGAATGGAAATGGAAGTATATTACCATGGATTCCGTGACTTCTCATCCTCACAGAACGAAAGGTAACGATGCGGTATTTGTGAATTGACTAACCAAGTCGGCTCACTTTATTCTTTTTCGAGTTGGCCAATCTACCGAGACGTTAGCAAAGAAGTATATGGAGGTAAGTCTGAATCTAAGTAAGATTTAACTCTTCAATATGTACTATTTTATATACCCATGAACTCATGCAGGAGATCGTGAGATTACACGGAGTACCGGTTGCATCGTCTCCGATCGAGATACCAGATTTCGATCACAATTTTGGCAGAGTCTGCAAGCTATCCTGGGAACGAGTCTGAACTTCAGCACAACTTACCATCCATAAACAGATGGACAGTCTGAGCGAACAATTCAGATTCTTGAAGACATTCTAAGAGCTTGTATGATAGACTTCGGAGGATCGTGGGAAGATCACCTACATCTTGTGGAGTTTTCATACAACAACAGCTACCAAGCAAGTATTGGAATGGCACCCTTTGAAGCACTCTATGGAAGGAAGTGTCGATCACCACTAAGTTGGGACGACATCGGAGATAGGGAACTCCTTGGACCGGAGATGATCGTGGCAACAGTGTACATAGTTCACACGATCAGGGAAAGAATGTGCATAGCTCAAGATCGACAGAAACACTAGGCTGAAGCACCGACACCTGGTGTTCCAACCGGGAGATCATGTATTCTTAAAGATCTCTCCAAACCGAGAAGTAATCCGCTTTGGTAAGAGGGGTAAGCTTAGTCCGAGATATATTGGACCGTTCGACATTCTCGAACGAGTCGGAGAAGTGGCATATCATTTAGCACTTCCACCCTCATTGGAAGGAGTGCACAACGTATTCCACATATTCCAGCTTCGAAAATATGTGAGCTACCCTAGGCACATTCTTGATCACTCTGAGCTCACTGTACAGACAAACCTATCTTGTGAGCAACAACCCGTTGAGATCATGGACAGAAAGGTGAAGACATTATGGAACAAGGAAGTAAATTTGGTCCGAGTGATGTGGAGAAAAGATTCACCAGGAGAATCAACGTGGGAAAGAAAAGACGACATGCGTGCAAGATACCCTTTCTTATTTGTAAACTAGTCCTTATATAATTGTAAATTTCGAGGACGAAATTTTTATAAGGAGGGTAGAGTGTAACGACTCTGTTTTTATTGTACAAATTTTAAGTTAATGTACAGATTGGAGTTTGCTAGCCTGAGTATACTTTAAAAGTTGTTTTTGTTTGAGAACAGCAAGAAAGAATTGTAACACATTGGTAAAGCCTTGCATTGCTGTGACGTAGCCTATGTGTTCGAATCCCATCAGCCACATATATTTTTTTCTGAATTTTTATTTTAAACTTTTTGGAAGCCCAAAAGTTTACACGTGCAATACACATAAGAAATGAAAAGACAGAAAATCTAACATATGCAAAATGTTATTAACAACAGCAGGGACACGTGTCATCAATCCAACCCCCCAAACCCTACATGTGGTCGGCGAGATCGGTCCCCATCCCAGTGCCGATGGTCCCCCCGTGGGGAATGGCCCTCGTGCTTTGCACACAACTCCTCTTGGCCTACCCCACCACCCCTGTTCTGTTTGATTTCTCTGCAAATTAAAAGAGAAGTAAATTTCATCATAAATCCAATTTTAATGCATTTTAATTCAAATTTTCCATTCCAAAACCCTAATTTCACACTATAAATACAACCCCATACCCTAGTCCCTCTTCAATCTGAAATCTCTTGTTAAAATTATCAAAATTTTCTAAGTCTAAGAAGAGTACAAGTGGAGTTAGCCCAAGGTCAATTTCCGGTAAGGATTCGAGACAACTCCGGCGACTCCACGACTTCACGAAGGCTACCATTCTGTTCCTCTACCCCTCTCTTTTCTTTTAGCAAGTAAGTCCTATCTTCTTTCTTTTCTTTCTACCATAAAAATTCTTTTTTTTTTCAAAATATGTCGGTAAGTGGAGTTATACCGACATTTGTTTCTAAAAGTTTTGAAATTACAATTTTTCTAAGAATCACTTATCTATATCACTATATCTTACTTATTAATCATAAAACAAATAGTTAGAACAATTTTCACCATAAAAGATCATGTTAAATAACTTCAAATTATATTTTTCGTTTATATACCACAAACTTTACATATAACAACTTTTATTGTTTTGCTTAATATTACCTTTAGAAAACTTCACAAGGTAATGACCTACCTTTCACATACATACATCTTGACATATTCTCTTGAAACAATATTTTTGTGACAAATACGGCTTTTCATCAAAATACCTTGAACTATATAAAAAACCATTTTCTTGTAAATAGTATTATTTAATTCTTTACGATCGTGTCTCTACAACCCACTTTTGGGGAACCCGTCTTAGATGGTGCGGATTATGGCACATCCTCGGGCTAGCAGAGCGAGATGCAGACCTCCTCACAGAGCATTCAGCCTCGAAGGAATTTTAATACGATTATTAAGAAAAACAAGAATTTCTATTTAATAATAAAATTAATTTTTTAATAATTATATAAATATTATCAAACTACATATTTTCAATATATAATAAAAAATTGCATATTTTCTAAACAAAATAAAAGAATGAAAAATTTCACCAAAATACCATCAAGTATCATTACAAAACAAGTTTATACTAATATACCTTGAACTATTCAAGTTAAGTATATTTTCCCTAATATACCTCTTTCTCTAAAATCCACAATAATGAAAACCCTAAATAACATAAATAAATATTCGAGGTATATTTTGGAAAGAATATAATTTTTTTTCTCCATAAAACCCCCTCGAATTATATAAATTACATTAAGGATCTTAGTAATTATGGGTTTAAGCAGGATCAATTCTCTTGAGCCTCAGGGGGCCGGAGAAAGTGAGTGCTTGCCTATTTATGGTAGAAAACTAAAACGAAGTTATCAATGGTAATTGTCTTGGAAAAAGACACAAATCCTGCCGTTCATGTACAGCAGTTACCGATAACCCCAAAACCTAATTCAGGATCAAAATCTGTTTAAGTGTATGACTCAAGTTTGAGTCCAAATCTAAACATGAATCCAATCCAAACATAACTCCAATTCAATATGAATCCAATATGCAAAACATCTATACTTGAAATTGAATATGAATACCGAAACAATATCAAACATACAATATGACTTGACTTGACGGAATCATGGAAATATCCTGACTTGACTACATGACTACCATTTACATCTTGAACCGTTTACATGAACAACTTATACCATGGTCTCGGCAAGTCCGATAACTACAAATCAATACAATATATATTACGGGGTTTTAAAGGGATAGACTAGTACGGAATGTGTTAAAAGTGGCACGATGATGGACACTAAAAGACACCTACATGAATATCCGTGTTGTTGTCTCATGGGTTTTGACGGGGCCTTGTACTTTCTGTTTCCCATAGTCCACGGGATAGTTGGACTCCTCTCGTATACACTGATATATTCTGTACCAATTTACAAACAAATACGTTAGTATAATAAACATATACTTGTACCTTTACCAGTTCCTTCTTGTCTATTTCTATCTCTCTTTTGGGGCTTACCGAGCGCTAGTTCGTTGACGAAATTCCTGTCTTTTCTTTCTTTGGAATGTTCGTTAGGAGGACCCGACTTTCAGGAGACCGAGCTCAGCCATGATGACTTGGAGCAGTTCACAAAGGAGCCAGACTTTTAGACTTTTATTTGTACTTATTTTCTTTTCAGTTCATATGCCACTGTTTGGGCATCGCTTTCTATCATTGTGCGTTTCTTTTCAGTTGTATGTAAAAAATGGATATTAATAAAGCTTGTTGTTTATATTAATTCTCTTATTATTCTTATATACATTTTATTATATTGCTTATTTACGCTTTACGTGTTTACTTCTGAGTAATACGTCGCGACCCGCCACGTCTCCTTCCCCGTACACTGGGAAGCAGGGCGTGACGACCATGTTGATGATGGCGTTGATTTTCTCTGGGTTCGCCTCGATTCCACAGTGGGTAACCATGAACCCCAGAAATTTCCCGCTTGTGACGCCGAACGCATATTGTAACACCCTGGTGAATTTATAGTATATTTTATTTGGAATTTTCCTAATCTTGCGGAAGTTATCTTGTTTATTATTTACTTTTAGGTGCGAATGATACATTTGGTGTCTGTGGTTAGTATCCGACCCGACCCGCAAAATTGAAACCCATCATGGTTCAAGATTACGTCATATATTTGCTAGTGTTTTCCCCAATAAAAGAGCAAAGCTCTGTTCAAAACACAAGGGGATAGCCCGTGTGAAAAGCACACAAATCTTAAGAGGCAGCGCCTCACGTGTCTGCCACGAGGGCGCCGGCGCCAGAGTTAAGAAAAAACTCTTATATGAGCAGCGCCCATGTGCAAAGCACAAAATACTCAAGAGGCAGTGCCTCATGTGCCTGCCACGAAGGCGCCAGCGCTAGAGTTAAAGAACTCTTATTGGCGCCGCACGTGCACAGCACGTAAGCGCTGGCGCCTAGTAGAATTAAATTCTACTCTCTGTTAAACAGAGCCGTTGGATCAAAAATCTAACGGAGATGATAAATTATCAGAATGCAGAATTAAATTTTGTTGAGAAAATATGCCTCAAATCTTTCTAAACAAGAAAGATTACTCTCTGTAAAATAGAGTACTGTTGGATTAAAAATTCAATGGTGATTAAAAAATCATTTATCTGCAAAATAGATTCTGTATGGGAAAATATTTCCATAATCTTGTTAAAAATAAGAAAAATACCTTCTGTAAAACAGAAGTTCTTGGATCAAAGATCCAACGGTGGGTAAAATCCCTAAAATTAATTAGGATCTCTCAATGAGAGATTTCTTTAACTAATCAACAGACATGCCTCTACTATAAAAGGACCCAAGACTTCAATTCAAAGAGAAAGAACCCTTCTATAAGCTTTGAAAAAAGAATAAAGCAAAAAACTTTAAGAAGGAAGAAAGAAGAAGACCTCCCTTCTCAGGAGAAATTCTAGGTAAATCAAAAGAATAGAGATCGAAGCATCTCGCTTGTATATCTAAGGGTTTAACCCTTATTAAAGAACTTAGTTCTTTCTCTGGATCTGAGATCTACAAGACAAGTCTTCCACAAGTGAGAATTTAATTCTCATCGGGACGAACTTGTTCTTGGAGATCAAAGATCCAGAAAAGAATCAGAAAATTATACTCCCCAGAAAAAAATGTACAAGGAAAAATCAGCGCCCAACGCCCTGTTCACACCATAATATTGTATTATTATATTCCCCATTCTTATTCGTTTTATAAATAAACATGTGCTTTTAACGCATGTCTGCTACATATTACAGGTTACAGGTTCTTGGATCTAAAACAGTAAAAACGATGAAAAGATGATGCAAAAGTGGACTTTGACCAACAAACAGAAGATTCTTGATCAAGCCTACATCAAAGATAAAATTCACAAAGTACAAGGCAATTCAAGGTCCAAGATTACAAAGCGAACGTTTAAAAGTCCACCGTAATTATTCACTGGAGATCTGGAAGAAACATAGAAGCTATTTTAATAAAAGAACCAAATAATAAGGAAGCCCAAAAACAGAAGAGCCCACAAAGAAAATTTCAAGGCCCAATACTTCCTTTTAAAGAGACAGAGACATAAAATTTTACCAAAGCTTGGAGTCTAGTTTGACTAGGTCTTCCTAAGAATATTTTGGTAAATGTAGACGTGCGAATCAATTGTAACCTAGGGTTTTCTATCCTCTATAAATAGGAACTCTAAATCATTGTAAAGGCTATGCCTTCCTTCATTAATAAATTTTAGAATTCTTTTGGAGAGCATCGGTGCCTCTTTTCAATTCATGAATTCAGATCTGACAACCCTTTGTTGATGTTTGGAGAGAGCCATCTGTTAAGTAAGTAAATTTTCATTCTTTGCCCTAGGTAGATTTAATTCCTTGTCCTAGATAATTGTTTAGAGTTAGCTTTGGGGAAGGCTTTTTGAGAGATGAGATCTCTCATCCCTTTCTTACCCATCACATATAATCAATAGGACTCCATGCATACATGCACACACCGCGCCCTACGACACCCTATCCCTCGAGGTAGCAGTGATACCGTAGTATAAAGGCCCGGTTGCGCACGTTTTCCATGGAGGTTAGGGTAAGGATTGATAAAGGAAGGATAAGAATCTAGAGGAAGGAACACCTTCCCGAATGGATCTAATCCCCTTTATTGATAATTACCATAACTCCTCTTAGATCCTAATTTGGGTATAGAAAGCGTTAACATTTATTCACATTTCCAAACCATTCTTAAACCTAACCGTAGCAAGATTTAGATCTAGATAATTTTAGTATAGATAGATTTAGTTTTTTAGATTTAATAATCAATTCGAACATCCTTCGGAATTAACACGTAAGTGCGATTAGGAGATTCACAACATCCCTGTGGACCGACCCGTACTCACCGGCTAGCTACCAAGCGACGCCGTTCTTGATTGTGGTAATAATATTTTTGATTAAAAGAGATTTTAACGATCAAAAATATTATTATCGCAATCAAGAACGGCGTCGCTTGGTAGCTAGCCGGTGAGTACGGGTCGGTCCTCAGGGATGTTGTGAATCTCCAAATCGCGCTTACGAGTTAATTCCGAAGGGTGTTCGGATTGATTATTAAATATAAAAAACTAAATCTATCTATACTAAAATTATCTAGATCTAAATCTTGCTAGGGTTAGGTTTAGGAATGGTTTGGAAATGTAAATAAATCATAATGCTTTCTATACCCAAATTAGGATCTAAGAGGAGTTATGGTAATTATCATTAAAGGGAATTAGATCCATTCGGGAAGGTGTTCCTTCCTCTAGGTTCTTGTCCTTCCTTTATCAATCCTTACCCTAACCTCCATGGAAAACGCGCGCAACCGGGCCTTTATACTACGGTATCACTGCTACCTCTAGGGATAGGGTGCCGTAGGGCGCGGTGTGTGCGTGTATGCATGGAATCCTATTGATTATATGTGATGGATAAGAAAGGGATGAGAGATCTCATTTCTCAAAAAGCCTTCCCCAAAGCTAACTCTAAACAATTATCTAGGGCAAGGAATTAAATCTACCTAGGGCAAAGAATGAAAAATTACTTACTTAACAGATGGCTCTCTCCAAACATCAACAAAGGGTTGTCAGATCTGAATTCATGAATTGAAAAGAGGCACCGATGCTCTCCAAAAGAATTCTAAAATTTATTAATGAAGGGAGGCATAGCCTTTACAATGATTTAGAGTTCTTATTTCTAGAGGATAGGAAACCCTAGGTTATAATTGATTCGCACGTCTACATTTACCAAAATATCCTTAGGAAGACCTAGTCAAAGTAGACTCCAAGTTTTGGTAAAATTTTATGTCTCTGTCTCTTTAAAAGGAAGTATTGGGCCTTGAAATTTCCTTTGTGGGCTCTTCTGTCTTTGGGCTTCCTTATTATTTGGTTCTTTTATTAAAATAGTTTCTATGTTTCTTCCAGATCTCCAGTGAATAATTACGGTGGACTTTTAACCGTTCGCTTTGTAATCTTGGACCTTGCATTGCCTTGTACGTTGTGAATTTTATCTTTGATGTAGGCTTGATCAAGAGTCTTCTGTTTGTTGGTCAAATTCCACTTTTGCATCGTCTTTTCATCGTTTTCACAGTTTTAGATCCAAGAACCTGTAACCTGTAATATGTAGCAGACATGCATCAAAAGCACCTGTTTATTTATAAAACGAATAAGAATGGGGAATATAATAATACAATATTATGGTGTGAACAAATACCCCCAAACTTATCTTTTGCTCGTCCTCGAGCAAACTTATTTTTATTCTCTACAAAAAACATAACCGCACTTTCGCAGGGAAACGCGATTGCACTGAGCTCGTGCAACAAGCCGTTAAACCTCTAGGTGTCCCTAGTAGGAGGAGTGTTATCTCCTGAGGGTTTTCAGCGGATACTACCCACAAAATCCTATCAATTCGGCCCATTAACTTTATTTCTCCAATTAGGTCTTCTAACAAGGAATTCTATTATCGTCGACTCGTAAATTATCCACCCATATTCTTCACACTTCCTCATTATTTAACTTAAGATTATATATGTTCTATAGACTTACTTAGCTTTCGGCATCTCTTAAGTTTTCATTCTAGGGTTCCATCTCCACTTAGGAATTTTTATCAACTCTACTAAAGATACAAGTTATATTCTTCATTCCTTTCTTTCATCTAAACTCCAATCACATATCCCTACGTGTATGTATAAGTCACCCTTACACTTGGAAATTCAAATCAAGCAATCATACCCTTGTCCGTTGTCCAAAGCACTTATTAATTGGTGAATTTTTAAATGAATTTTGCTACACATCCTTCATGCGACCGTTAATACTTCTTGAGGTACCAACGACCGATTACAAAATGCGTTTGCACTTTAAAGCGTACTTCTTAGTCTTGCAACACCTAGGGCTTTTTAGCAGCGACTCCCAAACCAGTTGGTCTAAGGCACTAGGTGATGAAGCACCCTCGCTAAATATTTTTCTATTTTTTGCAGCCTTAAGTATTCACAAAAACCAGTGTTCATTTTTTTTCTTTATTCACTTTTTTTTCTTTTATTTTCATTTTCTTCGTACTAAGGACTTTAGACAAGAGTATTTCAAGGTCTCCTCTACTATTCAAAGTTTCAAGGTGCGTGATTGTGCAAATTGTAGGGTATACATTTTCAGAATCTAGACTTAAGCTAGAAATTAAATTTCAAACTTATACTCTAATAAGAACATCAATACTTTTCCTTTGTTTCAACTTAGCCCAAGAACTGAACTCAAAATTTTTAGGGTTTTTAATTTACTAAGTCTAAGATCTAGTTGTTCCTAGCCAGTTAACCTATCTGTCAACTCTAGTCAAATAAGCCAAAATTGAATACAATAATTTTTATAGTTTTTCAAAATTTTTCAATTTTTTATGGGTTTTCAAATAAATATGCAAATGCAAAAATATACAAATGAATGCGAAGGAAGAAGACGTACCGAGCATACCCCCAAACTTAAACTTGACAGTGTCCTCACTGTCATGCTACACCAAGAGGGTCAAAATGCCGACACTCCCCTGTTTATTTATTTATAAATTTTTTAATATTTTTTTTAATGTTTTGAATTTTTTTATTTTTTATAGAAAAAGAAAACAAAAATATATATACATATATACAACAAGATTCCCCCCAAACTTAAGCTTGGCCTTACACAAGCCAAAAGTTAGCACCAACCATTCAAAAATCTTATCATGGTAATGGTCGAGTTGGTGAAAGAATGGAGTGGAAAGAAAAGAGATGAGAAGCACACGAGACCGTGTGGAGGTAGAAACGGGATACGGTCTCGGTGGGGGAGAAGAATGGCGGAAAAAAGAAAGAAGTGGAGTACGATCTTGAGGGTGTAAATCGAGTGAATAAATTAGCGCAATTTGTGATGACCGAAGTGTTAAAAGTGATTGTGATAATCTATCAACTCGTCGTGAAATGGGGTCAAATCCCTCAAGATTCGCAAGAAGGCATGGGTACGCCGAACTTGGTATTGGAGATGAAAGCGTAACGGTCTCTTGTACGGTCGGAACGATAGGAAGGACGAAAGGGAGTGAATTAGGGATAGTGTTATTCTCACCTAAGTAATCTGTCGCGAACTTGAAGGATTCCATCAATGGTTTGAAACAACTGTAAGCAACCGAGTCTGATAGTTCGACTAACTCATCTGAAAATGTAAAGGACTCAAACTCGGGCGGTGAGTCGTCAACATCGTCTGAAAAAGTGAAACACTCGTACGTGTTATCGTCTGTGAGAACTGTGTTAGATTCAAAGAGAAAATTTTCAAACTGACAGTTTTCAAGCGTGATATTAGGCGTGGTCGGAACGATGGAAAGGAGGGAGGGTGATTTAGGTAAAGGTTCAAGAGGATGAATTGGAAAATCCGACACATCAAACAAAAATGGTTCAACCTCAATATTGTCCTCACTACTCTCCTCAATATTATCCTCATAATTCTCCTTAATACTTATCTCATCCATGCCATTATCATCAAAATCAAGACGTATATGAAGTTTGGGAGAAACAATTAATGACTCGGGATGATGAATTGGACATAAAATTTCAATCAAATCGGCAGGTTCATCATCCGAAATATTCCCGGCTTCTATATCCTGAATCAAGTGAAAATCAATATTTTCTGACACCTCATCAAAAGCATGGATATTTATCGATTTAGGTTCTAGAGTGGAGGTGTAAAGGTCAAAAGGATTACGTGTGGTTTCACTCGAAAGGGGTTCTTCACAATCTGGCAAATCAAGCACTACAAAGTCGCACAACTCATCATTTTGGACACATGTTTGAAAATTGGAGTTGTTGGATTCAATTGGGCATGGGTAGGTTTGATTTGGAAATCCTCTCACATTCTCACTCTGTCCAACCGCCTCCTTATACATTGAAAAATTTGAAGCTAGTTGAAAGCTAGCTGCCGGTTCACAAGGTTGTCTAAGGGCGGTAATGGATGCTTCCACATTCCTAACCATTTTGTTTGTTGCTAAGATATAAGCCTCCAACGACTCTTCCAAACTAGACTTGGGTGGTAAGGGGGTTTCGGTAAAAGATTCGAAATTGTGTGGATATGTGAAACTCCCAAAAGGCTGTGTAGAAATAGTGTCTAGTGACGGTGGGAAAGTCGGGTAGGACTGGTAGGAAGTGGATGGCTGGACAGGAGTAGGATCAACCTGTGGATAGAAAGGTGAATGAACTTGTTGATCCCTATAACTGGATGTGTGGAGAGGAGTGAAAGATCGGATACGAGATTGAGCAATATGCTCAGCAATGGACATCGGTTTAGGAGTTACAGCAGGACTTGAAAAAGTGGTATCAACGTATGAAGGTGGTGAAGGTTGACAAGGTTGACACAAAGTGGGTTGCAAAGTCAAACTGTTTCTCCTAGACGCTTCTATTTGATCTTTCAAAGAAATTTTGGGCACGGAGGGGTCTTCCTTAAATCGACCGAAACAATTGACGTACGAAGCAAGGTTAGGTTCGGGATACCAAAGTTCGGCAAGAGATTTATGATGTGGGGTACCCATTATAGAAGAATGAGAAAAGAAAGACAATTGGAGTGCACGGATTTCTTAGCGACTAAAGTTGCAAGTCTTTTTTTTAAAAAAAATTCCTCTTTTTTTTGTTTTGCAAAATTTTTTTCCGATAAAGGGATTAGACACAAATGCAATCAACTAGAAATGCACAATCAGGCCTAACTCTAGGGTCACCGAGGTCAGCTAGACAGCTCCTAACTGTTCCAAAGGGTTAGAGATAGGACCTCAAACCGCCTCTTCACCGCCAATTGCGGCCAGGTAAGTGCCAGGTAAGTGGGAGGCTCCCCGCTACAAGTAGCGGTCCTAATTAAGTAACCACTTGCCTTGACACACTTGCCTAGACACCGCAAAGTCAGGTTAGGATAAACGGCTGATGCCTATAACTAGTCCTCTGTCCTATTGAGCTCGAAGTCCTTAAGACTGAGTCTAGTATTTTTTAATTAATAGATGGTCAATGCATATGCCTTATGTGATTTCTGGGGTCCTGGGAAGTGTGATGAAATCCCCACCCAATCTGAATAGGTCAAAAGCCCTTTAAAGTCAGTTTTAAAGATATGCAAAACAGAAAAAATCACTTGCAATCAAAGATGTTTTGTTGTTATTGCAATTTGAGAAAAGATAATGCAAACCAGAAAAGATTTCTTGCAATCAATTTTTATTTTAAACGCGCGCAAAGAATCCTGCATAAGATTTGTTATTTGGAAGGGGGAAGATTTTTAAGCGCAAAGAAATCCTGCAAGAGATTTTTCAGAAGATATATTGGAAATTTGCAGAGGAGGAGAGAGAAAACTCACAGAGATTTGCAGGGGCGGAACTTTTTTTTTGGTGATGCCACCAGGGAGCGACGGTTCCGCGGCCGGAGAGGGGATCACGCGGCGGTTCCGCCGCGAGTTGGTCTCTTCTGCTTTTTTTTTTCTTTTTTTTTTTGACCAGATCACCGTGATTCTTCTTGTTGACTCGGTCCTCCTAATTTCTTCTGTTGTCTATTGTGATATTCCTCTGTTTGTTCGGATTTGATATTTGCTGTTTTGATCTCTGTAGATTTCCAGATCCGAATTTGTTCGTAGATCCTGCAAAATTCACACAAAAATACCCTTCCCAAAAATAACAAATGATATATTTTTATATTGTTTTTTGATTTTTCAGATTTTTATGATTTTTTTAATTTTGATTAACCCGAAATTGCAAAAAGGAAATAACACGCCATCCTCGGCAACGGCGCCATTTGATTGGTCTCAAAAACTATCTATTAACCGCAATCAAGAACGGCGTCGCTTGGTAGCTAGCCGGTGAGTACGGGTCGGTCCACAGGGATGTTGTGAATCTCCTAATCGCGCTTACGAGTTAATTCCGAAGGGTGTTCGGATTGACTATTAAATCTAAAAAACTAAATCTATCTATACTAAAATTATCTAGATCTAAATCTTGCTAGGGTTAGGTTTAGGAATGGTTTGGAAATGTAAATAAATCTCAACGCTTTCTATACCCAAATTAGGATCTAAGAGGAGTTATGGTAACTATCAATAAAGGGGATTAGATCCATTCGGGAAGGTGTTCCTTCCTCTAGGTTCTTGTCCTTCCTTTATCAATCCTTACCCTAACCTCCATGGAAAACGCGCGCAACCGGGCCTTTATACTACGGTATCACTGCTACCTCGAAGGATAGGGTGCCGTAGGGCGCGGTGTGTGCGTGTATGCATGGAGTCCTCTTGATTATATGTGATGGGTAAGAAATGGATGAGAGATCTCATCTCTCAAAAAGCCTTCCCCAAAGATAACTCTAAACAATTATCTAGGGTAAGGAATTAAATCTACCTAGGGCAAAGAATGAAAAATTACTTACTTAACAGATGGCTCTCTCCAAACATCAACACAGGGTTGTCAGATCTGAATTCATGAATTGAAAAGAGGCACCGATGCTCTCCAAAAGAATTCTAAAATTTATTAATGAAGGGAGGCATGGCCTTTACAATGATTTAGAGTTCCTATTTATAAAGGATAGGAAACCCTAGGTTACAACTGATTCGCACATCTACATTTACCAAAATATCCTTAGGAAGACCTAGTCAAAGTAGACTCCAAGCTTTGATAAAATTTTATGTCTCCGTCTCTTTAAAAGGAAGTATTGGGCCTTGAAATTTCCTTTGTAGGCTCTTCTGTCTTTGGGCTTCCTTATTATTTGGTTCTTTTATTAAAATAGCTTCTATGTTTCTTCCAGATCTCCAGTGAATAATTATGGTGGACTTTTAACCGTTCGCTTTGTAATCTTGGACCTTGCATTGCCTTGTACTTTGTGAATTTTATCTTTGATGTAGGCTTGATCAAGAGTCTTCTGTTTGTTGGTCAAAATCCACTTTTGCATCGTCTTTTCATCGTTTTCACTGTTTTAGATCCAAGAACGTGTAACCTGTAATATGTAGCAGACATGCGTCAAAAGCACCTGTTTATTTATAAAACGAATAAGAATGGGGAATATAATAATACAATATTATGGTGTGAACACGCCCTACATGCGCCTCACATGAGTGCTACTCAATAAGAAGTGCTCAGTGGTTGGCGCTCAGCGCCCAGCGCCTCACGTGCCCCTCACGTGGGCGCTACTTAATAAGAAGTGCTTAACACTCGGTGGTTGGCGCTCAATGCCTAGCGCCCCACGTGCCCCTCACGTGGGCGCTACTTAATAAGAAGTGCTTAGCACTCGGTGGTTGGCGCTCAACGCCCAGCGCCCCACGTGCCCCTCACTTGGGCGCTACTCAATAAGAAGTGCTTATCACTCAGTGGTTGACGCTCAGCGCCCAGCGCCCTACGAGCCCCTCACGTGGGCGCTACTCAGTAAGAAGTGCTTAGCACTCAGTGGTTGGCGCCCAGTGTCCAGCGCCTCATGTGCCCCTCACGCGGGCGCTACTCAACATAAAAATGCTTGGTACTCATCAGGCAGCGCTTAGCATCTCACGTGCTTCGCACGTGGGCACCGTAAAAAGTGCCTAGAACTTAATAAAGAGACAAAGAGGGGTAATATAACGACCCAATATTACTATACATTCGTATTTTCTTTCTTTAGTTAAATATTTTATCTATTTATTCTTAGTATTTTATGTATATTTTGTTTTCTATTAAATATATTATTTTATTATTCTATCTATTTTTCCCGAACACATTTTTTTAAAACTAAATTTTAACCTCTTTTTTTCAAATTAAACAGAAGACCTAACCCAACCCATAACTCAAATCCAATTTCATTTTCATTATCATTTTCTTTTATAAAACTATGAGCCCAAAAGCCCACTTTCTTTTCATGCAACAACATATATTTAATTCTAATTAAATATGTGCATGAACAATCTTATAGTTCATTGGTTAAGTCCTTGAATTTTTATTCCATATGTCACATGTTTAAATTCTCATTCTTGCAATTATTATTTTTTTTTATCAATTTTTATCCTTCTCATAACCTACAAATGAGACCTTTCATTTCATCTTCTTTTTAACTCCCAAAATAATTAGAATGGTTATGACCTATAATTTATTAGAATTAAAATGGCTAATGATTTTTAGATGGTCTATCATGATCTCTTCCCTCAGTTACGGGAATTGGTTCAAGGGTACATCTCTCCATTCCTCTGATACATGTCATTGTAATCCCTCAACATCTTCAGAGAGGTGGCGGGTCCCGACAACCAACTGCTTTTGGGTGCACTTACTAAGCTGACGTGCACACCTTGAATCAAACCACACCCCAAATGGGTGTATCCCACATCATCGCCGCACATCCCGTCACGTAAGAAATACACGTGCACGTAGGATGATATATGGACCGAAATGTCCTTAAACTAATTACGGACCGAAACTTCCTTAAACTAAACCCTCACCTCAAAAACGGTGATCTGCAGACCGAAACGTTCTTAAACTAACTACGGACCGAAACGTCCTTAAACTAAACCTTCACCTCGAAATGGTGATCTATGTACCGAAACGTCCTTAAACTAAAACATTAGAGCCCAAATGCTCTTTTGTTGGATCTGAATGATTCTAAAACCCTGTTAAGTATATCTTAGTCTCAAATTGGACTAACATATCCTTAACAAACATTTAAATTGATTTTAATCTCAAACGAGATTAATGCTCCTTAAATTAAACCAAACAAATCTAAGGATATACAGATTTGGACTAATCCACGCCCTACGGGCGATAACATAAATTAGTCTCCGTATACAATCCACGGGCAACCAAAAATAAAACAAACACACACGACACGAAGTGAACTTCTGGTGCAGGAGAAAGTGGTTATCGCGATGCGATAACGTAATTAACTGCAGAGGCTTGCGCCTGCAGGGAAGAGTGTCCCCACAATCAAAAACCCTCACAAACGATGGGGAATCTGACGAAGTCTGCTACAACGACCATATACGTCCAAACCTCCGATATACGGCGCCATAAATTAACTTCGCATCTTCGGAGTGGTGGATGGATAAATCCAAATAGCATCTGCCCCCAGAATTAAGGCCAGACTTCCCGGTCGCGTCTTCTGGTGTTGAATATATTCTGGCACGCCCGGTGGGACCTTTTCCTCTTTCCACTCCACACTTCGTGTGTCGTGTTCGTGAACAAAATCGCGATTTGCCATGGTTTCCCCTGGATTTGAGGTACTAAGATTTGGTGTCTTGCTCCTATGTAGGAGAGAAGAGAAATCGATGGCTTCCAGCTGCACAAACTGCAACAGCAATTCTCGCTCCACCCCAAATGGAGGAGTGACTTATGGGCCCCATGCGTCCTCCATCTTTGCAATTCTAATAGAGCAGGTGACTCAAGCCACCACTGGATTGTTCTTCGGGACCATGCTTCCGCCAGCAAGCTTCAGTACTCCAGTGCCACCACAAGAATCTCCCAAGAAGTCGGTCTTTGATCGACTTGCAACCTCCACGGCCGCTTTCAACGGGTCGTCCAAGTCTGCCACCTCAATCTTCAACAGGCTGAGCCAAAACTCAAGTGGTCCCGCAAAGAGGCTCGCGATACCTGAAGGGGTTATCCCAAAACGGATAGCCGTTCCAGCTCCGCCGGGAGAAGTCGTCACAAGGGTTTTTCCTACCAAAGGATCGGTCTTCATAAGATTGGCCATTCCAACTCCTTTGACGGGTGAAGTCGTTCGAAGTGCTTCCCTTACCAGATAGTTGGCCTTTGACAGATTGACAATTTCCTTTCAACGGATGTCAGACTTCGATAGGCTGGCACCAGCAGTAGCCCTTCACCAAAGTAGGGGGTATGACAAAGCCGCTTCCACAACTGAGGTGATCCCATATGCAAGACATGCTTGACGTTGCCACTGGCGCCGAGTGAGGAAAGCTGGGGGCAGTCCCCCTCTGGACTTACCCCACCAGCTCCAATAGTAGAAATTGACTCTGCTGTTCTAATTGGGAACAACTTCGATCCGCTCAGGAGGGTGCGAAAGAACTCCCCAACCGCTGTATTGAAGAAGTCTCCCCTGCCTGCTGAAAACATGATGCAGGCAAAACCGGAGCAACCCCCTCAGCGTCTGTCCTCCAAAATCCATAGGGTCTGGCAGAAGGTCCAAGAGTCTATGATCAGTAAAGATTACTCTCGCCGACTGGAGAAAAAGAAGGCTCGGCAAGAGGAGGACCATCCCTCCACCATACCATGGAAGGTATCATCCACATGGATGCCTGTTACCATGGCCCCTCTAACTTCGGCCTCTCAGAAAAGGAGAAGGCCAGAGAAAGCCCCGATGCCTGCGGCAAATTCCAAAGGCGCTGGACCCAAACGCCCCAATTCTGGAGGCATGATCGTGCAAACAGTCTACATGGCTTCCGAAAAAGAGGATAGACGTGCTTCCGTGAGTCATTGATCGCAAACTCGGTCGTTGACAAAAGCTCAGGTGTAACAACAAAAGCTCCAAGAGATGCTGACGAAGATGGTAGCACTCATTAGGCAGAAAGAAAGCCCGGAAGCAGCGTCTAAACAACGCCAAGACCAGTAGATCGATACGGAGTTCTTGTGAAGGGTGCTGGAGAGAACGGATAAGGTGGCCGCGGAACAAGCGACTAATATAAAACATATGGCGCTTCTGTTCCAGGACATGGTTGGAATGATGATCCAACCCAAACCTCCAACCGAAGATCCATCGATAATCATCGAGGACGACAGAGGGGAAACATCAAACCCTCTTCTGGCTCTATCAACAGTCAAGGAGGAGACGATCTCCAAAGCTTCCCTTGATGAATACATAGCTCAACAAATAAAAGCTCACCAAGCGAGTGAAGCGGCTGGCCAGGTCGTCAGAATTGGGTGGCCCTATCCAGGATGGTACGATCAAATCAAATACCCGTCGGGATATATCATCCCTAAGTTCTACGTGTATAAGGGGACAGGCAACCCGCACCAGCATGTCGCTCATTCAGAGCTTTATGCGGCAATATTGGAGGTGACGACAAATTGGTGCTTTTCCTGTTCGTCGGCAGCTTGTCGGAGACGGCATTTGAATGGTACTCGGAGCTTCCGAATGAATCCGTCAAAACATTTACAGAAATGGAGCTACTATTCATGCAGCGGTTCGCCAGCGCAAGCGAGCGTACCCTAATCACGGTGTTAATCAACGCCAGGGTGAAGCCAGGAGAGAACTGGGTTCAATACGCAATTCGGTGGTGAAACCTATGGTCGAAATGTGAACAACGCATCGAAGAAGCTCTTACCGTAGGCATGTTCATAGGGACTCTCGATCCTCAGGCAACCGTGTCCCAGTTCATGACGTTTTTCAAGCAGACCACCTTCTAGGCTTTGATCGAAAAGCTTGCCCAAATGGGCCACGGTCCTCCTTCTTCAATGATGGACCCTCAGAATGCGAAGGGTAAAGGGAAAGCGGCCTTCGTTGCCAACACTCAACAACAACCGAGTGACCCGAAACCGGTTGCTCGCTAAAGAAACACACGCCTACGCCAATCCCTCGAAGAGAAGTTAGGACGTCCTTATTCACTTATAAATAAATAAATAATGAACCAAAAAAGCGAAGGAAATTTTTTCCAAATGGAGCATCACGTGTCCGCACGTGATGCGCCTTAAAGCAAAAATTATAGGCAGTACGCTTAACAAATAAGGCTGAAATTGAGCATCACGTGCAGGCACGTGAGCATTTATATTCAAAGTATATAGGCGCCTTCCTAAAACAAATAACAGGCCAAAATGCGCATCACGTGCCAACACGTGATGCTTTTCTGGGACTGCTGCATATAAGAAAACCGCCTAGTGCTATGGGTCACGTGATATGCGTGAGGGTTCCTAATACCTTCCGAGCCGATAGAATTAAATTCTAAATAAGAAGGATCAGAACCCTATTTGGAAAATATTTCCCCCAATCTTTCTAAACAAGAAAGATTGTGCTCTGTAAAAAAGAGCACCGTTGGATTAAAGATCCAATGGTGATTAAAAATCACCAAGCTACAGAATAAGCTCTGTATGGGAAAATATTTTCCCAATCTTTCTAAACAAGAAAGATTGTATTCTGTAAATCAGATCACCGTTGGATTAAAGATCCAAAGGTGCTTAAAAATCACCAAGATACATAATAAACTCTGTATGGGAAAATATTTCCCAATCTTGTTGAAAACAAGAAAAATGTCTTCTGTAAAACAGGAGTCACTGGATCAAAGATCCAACGATGGATAAAATCCCCGAATCAATCAAAAATCTCTCAATGAGAGATTTCCTTAACAAGATCAACAAATTTTCCTTTACTATATAAAGTACTCGAAACTGAAGAGAGAAAGAGAGGAGACCCCCCATAAGATTGTACGAAAAGAAGAGGAGTTCTCTTTTAAAAAAAAAGAAACCCTAGGTGAGGAAAAATACATAGAGATCATTTCATCTCCTTTTACAAGTGTTTAACTCTTCCACAAAAAAAGAACTTAGTTCTTCCTCTGGTTGAGGTCTGTAGAAGCAGATCTCCTCACAAGTTGAGAATTTAATTCTCATCGGGGAGATTCCGTTATGCAGTTCTAAAACTTAGAGGAAAGAACTAGATTTGAAGAATTTAATTCTTCCAAAGACATATGAATTTAATTCCTCTGATAAAATTAGGGTTTAACCCTGCATAAGAATTTAATTCTTATAAAATAAAGGAGTTAAAATTCTCAAGACTAAGATCAAGAGCCTTATGCATATTAGCGTTCAACGCTATAACGACAGATCACGTGTTCCCACGTGAGCACCTCTGAGGGACAAAAAGGAACAACTGAGATCGAGTCACGTGATCCTACGTGACTCCCAATAGTGTTTAGCGCTTAGAAAAGAATTGGAAGATAAATTCAAAAGGGGCAGTGCCTAACTTAGTGGTGCCTCACGTGTCTACACGTGAGGGTTACAAGTTTTAAGTGTTTAACACTTACATGTCTAGAACGAAGGAATAAGCACAAAGAAATAGTGCCCAATATTCAGGTGCCTCGCATGCCACACGTGAGCGCTCTAAATTTCAGTGTTTAACACTGCTTAAGAGCCTCACGTGGGAGCATGTGAGCGCCAAGCATTTATCAGTGTTTAACACTGTGAGAGGCCAACCTTAGCCCAAATTATCCAAGTCTCCCGAGGCCAAAAACCTTTTGACAATCAATCAACTGAGCCTTACTATACTCAGGTCCCCTCCAAATCGACCTTGGTTCCAGAGATGGCCAATGATCTCCTGACACGTGGCATCTAAAATAATGTTTGGTCCACCATGATCTCTCCCTTCAATCTGGAGTTCGGTTCAAGGGTGCATCTCTCCACACGTCTGATATATGTCATTTTAATTCTTCAACGATATCAGAGAGGTGGAGGGTCTCGACAACCAACAGCTCTTGGTTGCACTCTCAAACCCATGAGCATACCCCATGGACCGTAATGTCCTTAAACTAGCCATGGACTGAAATGTCCCTAAACTAGCCATGGACCGTAACGTCCTTAAACTAACCATGGACCGTAATGTCCTTAAACTAACTATGGACCGTAACGTCCTTAAACTAAAATGATAGAGCCCAAATGCTTTTTCGTTGGATCAAAAATGATCCCAAACCCCCGTTAAGTAGATCTTAGTCCAACATCGGATTAACGTATCCTTAACAAATGTTTAAGTTGATCTTAATCTCAAACAAGGTTAACGATCCTTAAATCAACCCAAACCCAAATCTAAGAATATACGGATTTGGACTAATCCACGCCCTACGGGCGACAACACAAATTAGTTTCCGTATACAATCCACGGGCAACCAAAATTAAAACAAACACACGATACGAAGTGACCTTCTGGAGCTAGAGAAAGTGGTTACCGCGATGAGGTAACGTAATTAACTGTAGGGGCTTGCGCCTGCAGGGAAGAGCGTCCCCACAATCAAAAACCCCTCGCAAACGAGGAGGAATCTGACGAAGTCTGCTAAAACGTCCGCATCTGTTTAAACCTCCGATACACAGTGCCATAAATCAACTTAGCATCTTCGGAGAGGTAGACAGATAAAACTAAATAGCATTTGCCCCCAAATTCAGGAAAGACGACCTACGCGGTTTCTTCTCCCGTTTTCGGCGGTAAACAGATTCTGGCATGCCCGGTGGGACCTTTTCCTCTTTCCATTCCACACTTCGTGTGTCGTGTTCGCGAATGGATCGCGGTTTAATATGGTTGCCCCTGGATGTGAGATACTAAGATTTGGTATCTTTCTCCATGTAGAAGAGAAGATGACATTGATGGGTTCCAACTGCACCAATTGCAACAGCAACTCCCACTCCGTCCCTGCTGGAGGAGTGACTTATGGGTCCCAAGCAGCCTCCATCTTTGCGATGTCAGTGGAGCAAGTGACTCAGGCCACCACTGGACTGTTCTTCGGAACCATGCTCCCGCCAATGAGCTTCAATGCTTCAATGCCATCACGTGAGGCTCCAAAGAAGTCAGTCTTCGATCGGCTTGCAACTACCACGGTCCCTCTCAACGGGTCGTCCAATTCCAGCGCCTCAGTCTTTGACAGAATGGGCCAAAGCTCCAGTAGGCCCACAAAGAAGCCCAAAATACCTGAAGGGGTTATCCCGAAGCGGATAGCCATTCCTGTTCCGACAGACGAAGCCGTCAAAAGGGCTTCTCCTGCCAAGGGATCGGTCTTTGCAAGACTGGTCGTTCCAACTCCTGCTATGGGTCAGGTCGTTATAAGTACTTCCCCTATTCGAAAGTGAGTCTTCTACAGGTTAGATGTTCCTTTTCAACGGATGTCAGTCTTCGACAGATTGGCACCAACAGCAGCCTCTCATCAAAGCAAGGGGCATGACGAGGTCGCTTTTACAACTGAGGCGATTCCATCCACAAGACATGCTCAACGTCGCCATTGGCGCCGAGTGAGAATAGCTGGGGGCAACTCTCCTTCTGGACTTACCCCACTAGCTCCAACGGTGGAAACTGATGATGCTGTTCCAACTGAGAACATCTTCAAGCTACTCAGGAGGGGGCGCAAGAACTCTCCAACCGCCATACTGAAGAAGACTCCTCCGCTTGTCGAAAACACAACACAGGTGAAGCCGGAACAACCTTCTCAGCGGCTGTCCTCCAAGATCCACAGAGTTTGGCAGAGAGTCCAAGACACTGTGATTGAAGAAGATTATTCTCGTCGGCTGAAGAAGACGATGGCTCGGCAAGATGAGGACCATCCTTCCGTCTTACCACAGAAGGTATCATCTACGTGGGTGCTTACTGCAACGGCCCTCTCAACATCGACCTCCTATAAAAGGAGAAGGCCGGAGAAGACCCCCCTGCCCGTGGAAAATTTCAAAGGCAGTGGACCCAAACGCCCCAAGTCTGGGGGCATAGTTGTGCATACCGTCTACATGGCATCCAAAAAAGAGGACAGTCGTGCTTCAGTGAGTCATCGACCACTCACACGGTCTGTAAAGGAAGCTCAGGAGCAATAACAAAATCACCAGGAGATGTTGACAAAGATGGCCGCACTTACTGGGCAGAAAGAAAGCCCGGAAGTATCGTCGGAACAACGCCAGGAGCTGGAGACCGACACCGAATTCCTACGGAGGATTCTTGAAAAGAAAGACAAATAAGCTGCGGAATAAGCGGCTAATATAAAACAGATGGCGCTTCTGTTCCAAGATATGGTTGGGATGATGATCCAGCCGGATCCTCCAGCTGAAGACTCTCCAGTAATCATTGAAGACGACAGAGGTGAGACATCGAATCCTTCTCCATCTCTATCAGCAGGCAGGGAGGAGACGATCTTCAAAGCCGCCCTTGATGACTACAGTACTCAACAAATACGAGCTCATCAAGCGAACGAAGCGGAAAGACAAGTCGTCAGAACTGGGCGACCCTATCCAGGCTGGTACGACCAAATTAAGTACCCGCCAGGATATACGATCCCAAAATTCCATGTGTATAAGGGGACGGGCAATCCACACCAACACGTTGCTCAATTCAGAGCTTTGTGCAGTAATACTGGAGGCGATGACAAACTATTGTTTCGCCAATTTGTCGGCAGCTTGGTGGAGACGACATTTGAATGGTACTCCGAGCTCCCAAATGACTTTGTCAATACATTTACGGAGATGGAACTACTGTTCACACAGCGGTTCGCAAGCGCAAGCGAGCGCACCCCGATCACGACATTAATCAACGCCAGAGTGAATCCGGGAGAAACCTGGGTTCAATACGCAATTCGGTGGCGGAACCTATGGTCGAAGTGTAAACAACGCATAGAAGAAGCTCCTGTTGTGGGCATGTTTGTGGGACCCTTGATTCTCAAGCAACTATATCCCAGTTTATAATGTTCTTCAAGATGACACCTTCCAGGCCCTGATTAACAAGCTGACCCAAATGGATCAGATGGGCCATATGCCGTCCTCTTCAAAAACGGATCTCCGGAATGAAAAGGGGAAAGGGAAAGCGACCTTCGTCGCCAACGCTCAGCAATAATCGAGTGACCCGAAGCCGGTGGTTCGCCAAAACAACATACCGCGAGCCCTCAAAATGAAGTTGAGACATCCTTACTCGTTCTCCCGGGATAAAACGAGGAGATTATTCGAACTAGCGGTGCGCAACAGGCTCATCACTCTGCCGGATCCGAGATGCCCATTGCAATCGGGCGACGTCAACAATCCCAATTACTGCCCCTATCATCGAATAATGGGCCACCCAATCGAAGATTGTTACATCTTTAAAAACTGGGTCGAAGACCAGTACCAAAAAGGCAAGTTCGCGTTTTCCGAAAACTGGAAGGTAAACCCTCCGCAGCAGCACACTCCTAAAAAGGTGGATACGCCGGGGGCATCATGCTCATTTGTAGAGTAAGCTCCATGGGAAGTGGTCCTTTCAGCTAAAACTAAAAGAATGCTGAAAGATCTTTAAGAATGTCCGGCGATTAGGTGGAAAAGCCCGATGGAGCCTGAAATTATTGACGGAATGCTGAAACCGCGCCCAACGCCAAAAGTTGGTAACGATGGACAAAACCTCCAAGCCAAGCCTCTGAAGTCTTCAAAGAAAAAGACGAAGGCCAAGAAGCCCATGCAGCTCGACGGCAATCATACGGGTCTGCAAAAGTACATCGACATGCTGGAGGAATACAACCAAAAAACGCGGACCCCAGTCACACCGAAAGAATTCCTCAAGCATATTCTTGAAAACGGAGACAATGACATTGATGAATGAGACGACTCGTCAAAAGAACCCGAGGAGTATGTGGCGAGCTGCCACATGATCTCTCACTCGTCGATAAACGGCAATGAAGCTCCTGACGTAGAGAAACTGGGGGCAGATCCCGAACCAAAACCCATGGAACCGTCAGATGACTTCATCGATAAGCTGCTGAACGAAGCTCTTCAAAAGAGCAAAGCTGATCAAGAACGTGAAGCAGCCATTTACGAAAAGGCCAAGCGTTGGTGTCAGGCCGAAAAAGCTCCGGTAATGAGAAGTCATAAAGTACCCCAACCGGATCAAAGTGCCCTTTCCAGCAGCAGGAGCAGAATCAAGATAAGGAAGCAGTTCGCCAAAGCTCTGTCAGTAGGAATGAAGCTGCCACCTTCTAAAGAAAATACTTCCGGGGAATACGTGCCCCGACGAAAAGGATATCCATCCGAAATACTGCTTGTATCATCGGAGTGTCGCACACCCTACCGAAGTTCGCCAAAGCTCTGTCACATGATTGATGCCATCCCGACAAGAGAAACACCTCAAGTTCATACCTTCGGGAGCGATTCTGACGAAGAAATAGCTCTCGGCCCTCTCTTCAAGGAATCTACCTCTGAAAAGGAAGAGAAAATAAAGAACTGTGAGAACATTCTGCTGCGTAATCATACATTGTATGAAAAGAATCTCGGACCTTCAAACAATGGTTCGGGAAAAAGGGATAAACGAAAGGAAAAAGTCCCTGAGGAGGTTGTTCTCGATGATAGAGTTATTGAAGAGCTCACATCCAATGACCCGCCCAAGAAGAACAAGGTGGATTACAATGTCCTGGCACATCTGAGGTAGATACCTTCATTGTTGAGTATTTTGGATGCCCTTGTCCTATCTAAAGAAGCACGAGATTCCCTGATCAAGGCGTTACAAGAGCCCGACCATTTTCAAGCCTTCCTGGAGGAAGAAAAGATGAAGGACGAGCTGGAAGAAGTCCACACGGCTGATATCACCTTTAGCGATGAAGACCTCCTTCTAGGAACGTGCGAGCACAACCGTCCGCTGTATGTAACCGGGTATTATCACGATATAAAGATAGGGATGATCCTGGTCGACAACCGGTCCTCCGTCAACCTTCTCAATGTAAGGGTATTGAAGAAGATTTGCATGAACGTGCAGCACCTGGCTCGGGATAAAATTACCATCTCCAGTTTTGACTCCCAATCATCGCAAACGCTCGGGTCTGTAATACTGACATTATGCTTCGGGCTGCTCGTCACTGACATCAAGTTCCATGTTATTGACGCCCAAACTTACTACAACGCTTTGCTCTGCAGGCC
The DNA here is from genome assembly GCA_030015575.1 of Agapanthus africanus. Lineage (NCBI taxonomy): Eukaryota > Viridiplantae > Streptophyta > Magnoliopsida > Asparagales > Amaryllidaceae > Agapanthus > Agapanthus africanus. The sequence continues at coordinate 103,887,519 of CM057338.1, read as the reverse complement.
TTGGTTACATGAATACAACATCATCCCTTCTACACAACATCAGTGTATGAAGCACTTCAAGGATGACCTCGAGTACACAGTTACAGGGGAGATGAACCCATTCTCCATAAATGAAGTCCGCAAATATGAAGACACTAAGTACTTCTTACCAGACTTCGAAGATATAGAAAGATGTCGCAAACCGGAGAATAAACAAAAAGCCATCGCCACTATCCCGATATTTGGGAGCGATACCGATTGATCGTTCGAATTGTGTTTGAAAAATATAATCACAACCAAAGAATTTATAGTCGCAATCAATAACGGTGTCGCTTGTAGCGATCGTTAGTGAGCACGGGTCGTCCACTGAGATGCTAGTATTTATTCGATCTTGCTTTAGATGAACTGAAAGAAAATAGTAAAGAAAATTCAAGAAATAGATTCAAGATTTAGTTGATGAAATATTTTCAAGAAAATCATGAATTTAGAAATCAAGAAAATGTCTACAATTAATTTTAGTTATCAAGAAAATTGAAGAATAGCTTGTAGGAATTGATAGGAATTAGTAGCAATGATGAATACTAAAAATTACTTTTCTTATCTATTGATGAATTATAGCTACAATGATAACGATGAATGAAGATTAGAGATCTATTAAAGAAACTAGGGTTTCTCCTTCACTATCCCTTGTCTTTTCATCGATCATCATTCAAATCTAGCCTTTAGCAAAGAAAATCATCAATCATTTAATTCCGAAATTGCAACGAAATTATCAAGAATGGTGATCTCGCTCCAATTTGGTCATTGATGATTCTTTTTCCTAAAGTTCATAATTCTCATAAGACTTAAGATTAGTTTAGGATTTCATCACCATTTGATCTACCGAATTCCTTCGATTCCTTAGCAAGTGGAGATTTACTCACATATTAGAAAGATAGAAGAATTAACACATAGAAATTTCATAATGCGAGAATTTAAAGAAAGCGAGAATTAATAATTATCACCTTTATTAATTGACTTCTAATTACACTTTCCTTCAATCCGAGCTTACAAGAAATGCTCTCGATCGCTCCCTTGAAGAGGTAACTAGACTTGGACCTGTTGAGGATCTCGCGCTCTTGATGATGATCGACTTTGCGATAAAGGATCTTCGATGTCGTCGCTTGATGTTGTTCTCAACGATTCTTGATTTGGAATTGGATCTTGATTTGGATTTGGATCACAAGTTGTGTCGCTCAACTTGTGTAATGAATTGTTCAACCCCTTAAAATGATGATTTAGATCCCTTTTATAGCCATCATCAATCTTTCACTAGAAGCTAGGTTAATCTTCCCCAAGAAGCTAGGTAGTTGTAGGGAAACTTCTAGAATAAGGTAGTTATTAAGCTTGCTTAAGAGGCTAGGCTGTTCGAAGCGTCTTAAGCAAGCTAGGAAGTTGATATGAAGCTTCGGGAGACTTTTTGACCGCCGATGCCCTAACTCGGCCGTGGATCCACGGCGGATCGGCCTGACTCGGCCGTAGTTCCGTGGCCATTTGATGAGATCACTGTATGGTGTTTCTGGGGTGTTCTGATATTGGCATTTGGGTCTTTTTCTGATAACTGGAATCTTATAATTCTTTCTTGGTTGCTGCCAGTATTTGGTTCTTTGGTTTCCTGTATTATATCGGCAGATTTCTGATTCCTATTACTTGACCTGAATAATTTTCTGCACAAAATCTCAATGAAAAGTGTTGAGATATACAATATCATGCGTGAAATAATAAACACACAATTTCCTTTAATGAATGCTGATTATATATATAACACATGGTATTTGATATTTTCTAGATGAATTTGTAATCCGTGTTATATTTACAACAAACACCCTTAGATGATTAGAATAGTGAGGAAATTGTTATGTTACAGATTGCAATATTTTCGACTAAACAAATTCCACCAAACTTGATTTTGATCGTCTCGAGCAAATTTCTTTTATTCAAGAGAAGGAGAAATTTATTAAGAAAAGAAAAACTAACTAGCACACTTTCGTAGGCAACACGATTGTACTGAGCACGTGCAACAAGCCTTTAAACGTCTAGGTGTCCCTAGTAGGAGGAGTGTTGTCTCCTGAGGGTTTTCTGCGGATTGCACCCACAAAATCCTATAATAAAAGTAAGACTATGAAAGTTACATATAAAGATAATAATTATAAAAGAAATACTTTGAAATCAGAGTTTCCAACTACACTAGCTTTTCTGTTGCTATGAGCCCTATCTTAATAGTCATGAAAAGATGTTAGAAATCATATCTCCTTCAATAAAACATCGCCTTTATTCTTCATTCCTACCTTTCTTCCAAACACTGATCATATACCCCTACGTGTGTGTAAAAGATATCCCTACACTCGAAGAATTCAATTCAAGCTATCATACTCTTGTCCATCTACCTTAGTAATTTTTAATCAGTGAATATTTTGATGGAATTGCTCACACATTTTTCATGCGACCGTTAATACTTCTTGAAGTACTAACCGACCGATTACTATATGTGCTCACATATTAGGCGTATTTAGTAATTTCCTCATCTTGCAACACCTAAGGCTTAGCAGTGACTCCCAAACCAGTTGGTCTAAGGCACTAGGTGATGAAGCACCCTCGCAATATTTTTTTTATTCTGTCTTGGTGATTACAAAACCAGTATTCATTTTTCTTCGTCATTTTATACTTTTATGCTTCATTTATTTTTATTTCATCGTACTTTGGCTTTTAGACAACAGCATTTCAAGGTATCCTCTACTATCCTGAGCTTCAAGACGTGTGTAAGTGCGCATAGTAGGGTATCAACGTTCAAATGTTTGGCTTCCAGAATAGGAACTATTTTTCATACTTATTTTTATCCTCAGATTAGTGACTTCTTTCATCTTACTAACCCTTGGGAAAACGGCTCCTAATTACTTATTACTAGTTTTGTTTAAGAAAATATCTAACTTTCTTAGTTTTCTTAAACTTTTCCAAACTTTTAAATGTTGTTTTTCACTTTCTAATCTTTACTTATAAAAGAGAATTTTTGAAATTTTTTTGCTTATGCAAAGTGTAATGCAAGGTGATGCGTCAATAAGCACAAACCTCCCCCAAACCTGTTTACAGCAGTGTCCTCACCGTTGTCTCTTTTAGCACTCAAAAACCTGTAGGTTTGGGAGGAAAAGTTATTAACGGGGGCAAGAATATGTGAAAGTGAAAATCTCCCCAAACTTATTTTTGGCTCACAATTTTGAGGACAACTTTTTTATTTTCAAGAGCCAAAAATATACCCCCAAAACTTGAATTAAACGATATTAAGCATTTTAAGAGGGGGTAAAGTTATTTGGCCAATAAATGGCTTTACAAAGACCAAAAATTAATACCAACCATTCGATGATTTTATCAATGTAACGACCCGATTGGTTGAAGAACATATTGTCTGCTGCTCAAAAGAAGTGGGGAAGAGATAAGTGGTGTGATGGAAAGGGTTTGGGTCTCGTTATGGAGAGACGACACAATGATAATGATGTATTACTCGCATTTTCGTTAATGATACAAAGAAGGGGAGGTGGTTCAATTTCTTTGTTTTGGGGTTGATTCATCACAACTCCCGTGTGTTCTAAAAATGCGAGTTCATCAGCGAAAATTTCTTCAAAGTTTTCATTGATATCCCAAAGAATATTCTCATTTGAAAGAACATGATGATACCCAGACTCCATAAAAGGTTCATTATAAGTGTTAGATGTTGACCCGGACAACTCAAAAGAAGGGTCCGTATGTGTATGATACATATCTGGGTCAAACAACAACGTACTAAGGGAGTCTGGACCAGTATCGTGAAGCTGTTCAAATTCGCTGCTGTCGACATCTATTAATTCGACAGAACATACTCGAGCATGAGGTTCGGAGGGTTGACTTTGTAGGGTTACTAGGTACTAGAACAAGGTTCTACAAGGCATCAACCATGCCAAAATCAAAATTTTCAAGTGCCGAACAACCCTAACCAAGATCTTAGACTAGAGATTAGGCGAAACAAAGAGCAAGTAAACAACTTTACTTCTAAGAGAAAGGGATTACAACCTTTTTAGTCCGTTCCTTCGCTTCATAAGCTCCGAGTAGTAGTCCTTCGCCGCAATCCATGAACTTCCGGACTCTAGAGAGGCTCTACAAGTCGAATGATCCATGCTTGCTTCCGATCTTAAAAAACTAAGATGATCTACCTTCAAGAAACTCAAACCCAAGCTCTTGTTTTGCTAATCAAGTATTAGCAAAGCAAACACCCTAATCTAAGTGGCAAGAATAGATGGGGATAATGAAGTAGGAATTTAGCTCTCATTTGTTTTCAATTTCTCACTCATTTTCATCACATATGAAAAAGCTAGAAAGCTTTTCATCAAAAAAGGAAGAAGAAGAAGCAAATCAATTTGTAATGAATAAAGAATCTTGTGTGAGGTTAGAAATGCAACTATGGGTTAAGAATGAAGACTTAACCCATATAGAGAATTGATTGGTGGAGTTTTTGCTTGCTTAGTTAAATACCGCAATCAAGCCGGTTTCGCTTGTAGCTAGCCGGTTGAGTACGGGTCGTCTGCAGGAAGATGGGAATCTTTTTCTATGTGCTTTAACGAGTTAAGTCCAAATGTCCAGGTTTGTTTTTAGATTAACTATGTGCTAAAATGATATATAAAGAAAGCTTGTTAGGGTTAGGATTAAGTTAGTTTGAGTTAGGAGTCGCTCACTTCTTTCATTGCCACTCTTAATATCGGTGTTACGGTAATCGGCAACAACGGAGATTAGCACGACTAGGAAGGAACTTGCGAGTATAAGCTAGGCTTTCCAACGCATAAGTTCTTCCGTTTGGTGCTTGTCCGTCCGTTCTTGGCTCTTAGCCTTAACCTCCGGTTAATTCAACCACAACCGGTCTCACTAAGGAATCACCGCTATCATGTAGGATAGGGTGCCGTAGGGAGCGGATAGTGGTTCAATTAACGGGAGTCTGAATTAAGATGTTGGGCAAGAAAAGAGTGAGAGAGATTTCCTTCTTTCAAAATTTCCTTATCCTACCTTAACAAGTATGAAAACTACTCACCCATTATAAGAAAAATAAAATAAAACAAAAGGAGGAAGATAGAAAGAAAGAGGTTAGAAGATTACAACTAGCTATTTGAGACATCACTTTGGCAAGGATCAAGCTTAAGCATCATTGTTGTTTAAGGATAAAGAAAAAGAGAACAAGAAAGAAACAAACAACAAATAACAACAACTAGATTAGCAAATGAAAAATACAAGCAATTATCATTAACAAAATAACAAGACAAGCATGGTAACAAAAAGAACTCTTTTATTCATCCTTCACTCACAAAAGCTCACTACAAGTTTTTTAATGGAGAAGAGATGAGAAGAGGAAGAAGAACAACAACATGTATTCTCAAATCTAAATACAAGAATAAGCACCTTTGGCTTTGGCAAGTTCTGGACTATTTATAGGCAGGGAACTGGAAACCTAGGGCAACAATCTGCCTCCATATAGAATGACCAAAATACCTCTGAAAACTCATCATCTGTCGAGCCTGTACGGCCATGGTTCCGCGGCCTAAGAATGCTTATGCCGTGGAACCGCGGCTCTTTAGGAGACTTAGGTCTTGAAACTTGGTGGTTTTCCCCTTTTTGTTGTTGTCTGCAGTGTGGTATATGTTTTTTTTCAGAAACTCTTCACAATTTTTCCAGAATTTCAGTAGAACAAAAGGTGATGTGATGTGGATCTTTTGCCATGATTTCCTTGAGCTCCACGTAGATATGTTGGATCTTGTGTTGACATTGAGCTTTGTGCATGAAAAGGACATCGATTTGCCATTTTGTCCCTTAAACTGGTGTGCGGCAACATACGGATAGAGAGCGGAGACCCGTGTTTTATCTGTGGTTGGCAGTAATCCGGAATTTGTCGTGCTTTTCCATGAATTTCACTGTTTAGTGCTGAGAACCTGTATCCTGCAATTAACTAGCAAACACGGCTCAAGAGTACCTACCGATAAGTAATGTGATAAAAATTGGGCGGTATAAAAATGCAAAAATCTGATATGAACAAATACCCCCAAACTTATCATTTGCTCGTCCCGAGCAAAGCCAATTTATTCACAAAAATTCCTAACCTCACTTTCGCAGGGAACGCGATTGCACTGAGCATGTGCAACAAGCCGTTTAAACCTCTAGGTGTCCCTAGTAGGAGGAGTGTTGTCTCCTGAGGGTTTTCAGCAGTTACTACCCACAAAATCCGGTCAAGCTAGTTTTGCAAAATAACTATGATTCAAACCCCTAAAGTTTTGTTTCAGAAAATAACAATTCTATGATCCTAAGTCTAGACTATCGAACCTTTATTTTTCACACCTCGCTTCTTATTTAACTAAAGATTTTATATGTCTTTACGTGCACTGCAAATAGTGTCGTTAAGTTTCAGAAGGATCGATTAAAGTCATCATGTCACACAATAAAGCCCAGATAAATTTTTTAAAAGGATCACATAAGTTTTATAAAGAGTTAAGTATTTTTCAAGTTTCGTTTTCCAGTAAAGTTTCAACTTCAGAATTTCTATCTTCCCTAACAGGAAACTAGGTCTTATTTTTCACTCCACCTTTTTCTTGTTTTCATTTCATACACACCTCTGTGAACGTGCAATAGTCTTTATCATAGAATAAAACCTTCATATCTCCGCTAGAAATATTTTTTTATAAAAACCTGTCTTTTGTCAAGATTATTCTCACACAAAGAACCGTTAGGAATTTTCACTCAGAGAGAACACTTGCTTGATTTTGTTTTAATCTGAACTTTCTAGGCTTCTTAACGAGTTATGGGCCAATGCACCCAAATCAGTTGGCTTTAGGGCATTAGGTGTAGAAACACCCCAGCGGACTTAATTACTCAAGTTACTTAGGTCCAAAAACAAAAGACAATTTAGCGTGAAAATCATGATGATTCAATACGAACGGAGATATAACCGGCAGTTCAGTTATTTTTTTGGATAAAAGACGTGTTTAGTGGGTTAGGTGTGTAATCATTCCAATCAAGTTCCAGATGGGTTATTTTTCAGACTTAGTTCCAATTAAGGCATCAATAGCATTCCTTCATATTCACTTCACTTCATAAACTATTCTTGATATTACTTATTTCAGAACAAAACTATTTGATCCTCAGAAAATCATTTATCCATTTAAAAGTTTTTAGACATAATAGACTTGTCATCTAATTTCCAAAACTCACGACACGTGTAGTGTGATGTAAAGACGTATATCAGCTATAGTTACTTCAAAAGAGAGTTATCTTTCAGGTTTTCAAAATCTAAAAATAAGATTTAGTTATTCTTATCTTATCAAACAAAATCGTCGAAATGTTGAATCAGAGTTCTCCCACTAGCTAACTTCACAGAAAAGTTTTTATGTTTTTAGAAAATTTTCTGATTTTTATGGATTTTAATATGCAGATGCAAAATATGCATATGAATGCGAAGGTTAGAAATGCGTACCGAGCGTACCCCCAAACTTAAACTGGACAGTGTCCTCACTGTCATTGCATGAAGATATCATTTGAAGGGTCAAAATTGTCGGTTAGATATACAAATTTTTTTTTTGCTTTTAAAGAAAAGAAAAAAATAGTATAAATGGAAAAGAATATCCACAAATATATACAAAATGGTATATACATACCCACAAACTTATTTGGAACAGTGTCCACTATTCTTGGCTGGATAACCAAAGTTTGGTGGTAAGCAGAGGAAGATTATGCAGGGTAAACCGGCTCCTGTAAGACCAAGAGCTCCTCTGTTGGTTCGGCACTAAGGTACGGTTTTAGTCGGTGTCCGTTTACTTTGAAAAATGAACCGTCCTTTGGATTCCCCAAATCCACAGCGCCATGCGGATACACATTCCGCACAAAATACGGCCCTTTCCAGCGAGATCTGAGCTTTCTTGGATGGAAATGTAGCCGGGTGTCGTAAAACAGTACCTGTTGACCAGGTGCGAATGTTTTGCGCAAAAGGTGTTTATCGTGAAACACCTTCGTTCGGTTTTTAACGACAACCGCGTTATCGTAAGCCTCATCCCTAAGCTCGCTCAATTCGTTCAACTGCAGCTTCCGATAGCTGCTCGCATCTTCGAGAGACAGATTCAGCTCTTTTATCGCCTAAAATGCACGATGCTCGATTTCCATAGGGAGGTGGCAAGCCTTTCCATACACAAGCCGATAGGGAGACATGCCAAGATCGGTCTTATAAGCAGTTCGAAATGCCCAAAGGGCATCAGTGAGTTTCAGCGACCAATCCTTACGGTTCTTGGAAACCGTCTTCTCCACTATCTGCTTGATTTGCCGATTTGAAACTTCGGCTTGCCCACAGGTTTGGGGGTGGTAGGGCGTAGATAACTTATAATTAATGGAATATTTCCGCATCAAGGCCTCGAAAGTCTTATTGCAGAAATGAGTTCCATTGTCGCTAATGATCGCTCGGGGGTGCCCAAACCGGGAGAAAATGTTTTCTTTAAGAAACCTAACGACAACCTTGTTGTCGTTAGTCCGGCTGGGCACAGCCTCGACCTACTTAGAGACGTAATCAACAGCGAGAAGGATGTACAAGTTCCCAAAAGAGCTGGGAAACGGCCCCATGAAATTTATCCCCCAAACGTCGAAAATCTCCACAACCAAGATTGGTTGGAGCGACATCTCGTTCCTCTTGGATATCCGGCCCAAGTGTTGGCACCAGGAGCAAGTCTTGCAGTAGTTATGAGCGTCTTTGAAGAGTTGTGGCCAGTAGAAACCACACTGCAAGATCTTCTCAGCTGTCTTTCTGGGGCCAAAATGCCCGCCACATGCTTGATCGTGGCAAAATGACAGCACACTCTTGAATTCATCGTCAGGGACACACCGACGAATAATCTGATCGGGACAGTACTTGAACAGATCGGGTTCATCCCAGTAAAAGTGTTTTACTTGGGATAAGAATCGAAGTCTGTCCTGACTTGACCATTCATTCGGTAGTAACTCTATGGCCAAATAATTCACAATATCTGCGAACCAGGGTTCGCAAGATACTGTCAGGAGTTGTTCATCCGGAAAAACGTCGTTGATCGGATGTTGAGGCGACGACGAAGAAGGAAGTCATGAGAGATGGTCGGCGACTACGTTTTCACATCCTCTTTTGTCCTTGATGACAAGGTCAAACTCTTGAAGCATGAGGATCCAACGTATTAGCCGAGATTTTTCATCTTTCTTCGTAAAAAGATGGCGCAGAGCAGAATGGTCTGTGTAGACAATAACTGGAGAGCCGATGAGGTAGGGCCTGAACTTTTCTAAAGCAAATACAACAGCTAAGAATTCCTTCTCAGTTGTTGTATAATTAAGTTGGGTGTCGTTCAGGGTTCGGCTAGCATAATAGATTACGTGCGGCATCTTGTTGATGTGTTGTCCAAGGACAGCACCAATGACAAAGTCGGATGCATCACACATAATCTCAAATGGGTGCGTCCAGTCAGGTGAAGAAAGAACGGGAGCAGAAGTGAGTGAGCTTTTTAATGACTCGAACGCAGTCACACAGCTCGAGTTGAAGTCGAATGGCGTGTCCTTGGCTAGTAGAAGAGTCAAGGGCCTAGCAATCTTGCTAAAGTCCTTGATGAACCGTCTATAGAAACCGGCATGGCCAAGGAAGGCTCGGATGTCTCTGACGCATCTGGGAGGAGGGAGATTGGAAATGACCTCAATCTTCGTTTTGTCAACCTCTATGCCATTTTGCGAAATGATATGTCCTATGACAATACCTTTACGTACCATGGAGTGGCACTTCTCCCAATTCAAAGTGAGGTTCTTGTCCTTACATCGGGTAAGGACAGCGTTGAGATGTAGCAAACACTCGTTAAAGGAATCGCCGAAGATGGAGAAATCATCCATGAAGATCTCCAGGAATTTTTCCACCATGTCTGAGAAGATTCCCATCATACACCGCTGGAAGGTAGCGGGCGCATTGCATAACCCAAAGGGCATGCGACGATATGCAAACGTGCCGAAAGGACAAGTGAATATGGTCTTGTCCTGGTCTTTTTCGGCGATAGGAATCTGATTATAGCCGGAGTAGGCATCAAGAAAGCAGTAGTACTCGTGTCCGGCCAATCTTTCAAGCATTTGGTCAATGAAAGGTAGCGGAAAGTGGTCCTTCCGCGTTGCGGCGTTGAGTTTTCTGTAATCGATGCATACTCGCCACCCAGATTGGGTGCGAGTAGGGATTAACTCGTTCGCCTCGTTAGTGATGACCGTTATGCCTGATTTCTTGGGGACAATGTGAATGGGGCTAACCCACTGGCTATCAGAGATAGGGTAAATGATACCACTATCCAGACACTTTACGATTTCCTTTTTCACAGCCTCCTTCATGACTGGATTGAGTCGCCTTTGTGGATCCCTGGCTGGTTTGGCATCATCCATCAGATGAATGTGATGTTCAACGATCAGGGGACTAATCCCCTTGATGTCCGCCATGGACCAGCCAAAAGCTTTCCTATTGTTGCGCAAGACCGCCAGAAGGGCTTTCTCTTGCTCTGGAGCTAGAGAAGCCGAGATGATAACAGGGAGGGTCTCGTTCTCACCCAAGTAAGCGTACTTAAGGTGAGACGGCAAAGGCTTGAGTTCGAGCGTTGGAGGTGAAACGATTGAAGGCAAGATTGGTGAAAAGGTCTCGAACTCAAAGGATTCCAGCAAAGGTTCAAAACAAGTGTAAGCGACCGAGTTGGATGGTTCAGGTAACTCATCCGGAAATTCGAAGGATTCAAACTCGGGTGGTGAGTGGCTAAGATCGTTCGAGAAAGTGAAACACTCGTAGTCATTGTCGGGCGCAGAAACAACAGCAAGTTCGAAGAGGAACGCACTAGTGGCGTTAAGGTTATCGTGATCGAACATGAACTCCTCGAATTCACACTCTTCTGGGGTGATCTCCTGGATTGAGCAAACGTCTAATATATGAGCATTAGGTTTGGTGGGCTGATTCCCCAACCTAAAAATGTTGAGTTCAATTGTCATGTTTCCAAAAGATAGGTTCATCGAACCATTTCGACAATTGATCACAGCATTTAAGGTTGCAAGGAATGGGCGACCGAGTATCACCGGAATTTGATTCCGGGGGTTAGCTACAGGCTGTGTGTCTAATACAATGAAGTCAACGGGGAATATGAAGTCCCCAACCTTGATTAACACATCCTCTAGCTCACCCCTAGGATGAGTGATTGATCGGTCGGCCATTTGGCGAGTACAGTGTGTGGGTTTCAGCTCTCCTACACCTAATTGCTCATATACTGAGTACGGAAGAAGGTTAACATAGGCACCAAGATATAATAGTGCACGGTTGATGTTCTTATCCCCAATGGTAATAGAAATCGTAGGACATTCAGGGTCCTTCCGTTTTTGCGGTAAAGATTGGGTAAGAGCATCACTCACAGCACTAGCCAAAAAAATTATCTTGGGTACCTGAGACTTCCTCTTTTTCGTGCACAAGTCCTTTAAGATTTTCGCGTAGGACGGGACTTGTTGGACATCATCTAAAATGGGAATGTTGATGTTAACCTTCTTAAACAACTCCAGAATCTTCTCCATTTGTGGATTTTGTTTATTAGAGCTCAACCGGTTTGGAAATGGAACGTTTTTAAAATTGGTTGAGTCCAATGCTTGTGGAAGAATTGTGGAGTTGGAACGGATCGCAGAGTTGGTGTTTTCGTGGAGTGAGAAATGGGTCCGTTCAGAGCAGAAGAAGAAGAAGAAGATGAGCCTTTTGACGAATGGAGAATAGGCTCAGAAGACGAAGAAGAAGAAGAAGAAGAAGAAGAAGAAGAAAAAGAAGAAGAAGAAGAAGAAGAAGCGACCGGGGTGTCATTATCCTCAATTGTTGTGCCGATGTTGTTGTGTAGCATCCTTCCCGATCTCAATGTAGTCACGGCACTCACATTATGGTTCTGTTGTTCAAGAGCAACATGTTCATTATGTGGGTGACCGGCATTTGGGAGTGGTTGATATGGAAGCTTTCCCTTTTCTCGCTTTCTTAACGCCGCATTCAGCTATGCAATCTGGGCTTCGATGGTCTTGATGCTTTGCCCGTGTGCAGCAGTGTGTTGCACCAAAGACTGAATAGACGACTGGATGTTGGCGGTGGATTGTGTCGATTGTTTAACGAACGCCTCCAGACTTCGTTCTAGCGAGGAAACCTTATCGTTGTTTGACGGAACAAAGTTGTTTTGCGGAAAAGAATTGTTGGGTGCAAAGTTGTTCGTCTGTTTTTGAAAAGGTTGGGGTTGGAAGGGCTGCTGAAACTGATGTTGAGTTTTTTGTTGCGCTTGTTGTCGCGGAGGAGGGGGCCTCTGGAAATTGTTGCCTTGGAATTGATGTTGATTCTGATTCCAGGTGAAATTGGGGTGGTTCCTCCAACCGGGATTGTAGGTGGAAGAGTATGGATCATTTCTCGGTCTTTGCTGAAATGCAGCATTAACCTGATCCTGTCCTTGAGATGGTGGGTTGTAAGGACACTCTTCGGTTAATTGAGAAGGATCGGAACAACAAGCATAAATGGTACGAAGGGGAAGAACAGGGGCAAGAGCAGGAGATGAAAATTTGCTCTCTATCGCTTCAAGTTTTCTCGTTATTGCAGCCATTTCAACTTTCATCGCAATAGAGACATCAAGTTGGTGAATTCTTACCCTAGATTGACCTGTAGAAGTGGAGGAAGAGGAAGAAGAAGTTGGTCTGGTGCTCTCCCATTGAAGCGTTTGTTCCGCAAGGTCGTCGAAGAATTGCCACGCTTCCTCGTCAGATTTCGATAGGAAGTGGCCCTGACAAATGGTTTCCAACAACTGCTTGGTTACTGGGTTCAGGGCCTCGTATAAGGTTTGGCAAAGTTGCCATTTCTCGATACCATGGTGAGGCCACTGAGCAAGAAGGTCTTTATACCGGTCAAAGCACTTCCAGAAGGGTTCAGTAGGAAGCTGAGAGAATTGATTGATTTCGTTACGGATCCTTGCGGTTTTATGATTCGGATAGAATTTCTTGAGAAACGCTTTCACAAACTCGTCCCAACTGGTTATGGAGTGGGAAGCGGTGCTATACAGCCATTTTTCAGCAAGATCGCACAAAGTGAACGGAATGACCCGTAGCCGTATAGCATCGTCCGACAGCTGGGTAGTTTTCATCATGGCACAAACATTTTGGAACTTGTTGATGAAGATATAGGCATCTTCAGATTCAAGCCTATGAAATTTCGGAAGCATGTTAATGAAGTGGGGCTTAATTTCAAAATTATCCCTATTGGCCGGTGGAAGGGAAAGACAGGTGGGAAGTGCAGAGCGGGTGGGATAGAAGCGATCCTGGAGAGCGATTCACTGCGGCACTACAACAGGCGGTGGTGGTGGGTTATTCGCATCAATAGGAGGTGGAATCAATCTCGGGCGAGTCAAAGAGATGTTTGGATTAAATCCTGACATCGCAGAAGAAGAGGTTGGTGATGGTGAAGGTGAGGATGTATGAACAGAATTCCGGTCAACGTCGGAGTCGGCCGGCAAAGGTAAGGGTGAAAGAGGCGTTGATAGAGTTTCAACGTCTGAGTTGATCGCGTAGTCGGTAGCGACTAACGTAACACGGACTAGGCGGGCGCTAGTGTCCCGAGTCCAAGTGGACATACACTAAACGAGTTTAGTATAGTCAAAGCGGAGAAGGTGAGGGTAAGAAAACATCAATGGAAAAATACGATGGGTGGTGGTTGAAGAAATGGGATTTTGGCGACAAAGGGCAAGTTTTTATAAAATTTTTTGGTTTTGTGTTTTTTTCTATTCAGAAAGAGCTTTACAGAAATATGTACGGACTTACGACTTCAAGCAATCACAAACAAGATATGCACAATCACACCTAGATCTAGGGTCACCTAGGTCAGCTAGACAACTCCTAACTGTTCCAAAGGGCTAGAAATAGGACCTCAAACCGCCTCTTCTCCGCCAATTGCGGCCAGGTAAGCGGGAGGCTCCCCACTACGTAAGTAGTGGTCCTAATTAAGTAACCACTTGCCTTGGACACACTTGCCTAGACACCGCAAAGTCAGGATAGGATAAACGGCCGATGCCTGTAACTAGTCCTCTGTCCTATTGAGCGCGAAGTCCTTAGGGCTGAGTCTAGTATTTTTTAATTTAAGCACAATGCATGTGCATTTTATGATTTCTGGGGTCCTGGGAAGGGTGATGAAATCCCCACCCAATCTGGATTGGTTACAAGCCCCTTAAAGTACGTATTAATATATGCAAAGCAGTAATAATCAACTGCAATCAATTTTTATTTTTTAGCGCGGCACAAAGAATCCTGCACAAAAACAATTTATTGGAAGGGGGAAGAGAATTTGCACAAAGAATGCTGCAGAAAACACAGTTCAGTGGAGTCCAGAGGAGTGGGGGAGAGGCAAGAGACACTTACAGGGATTTTTAGGAATCGACGGCCATAGATGGCCGCGGTTCCGCGTCACTAGAACGCTTATGCCGCGGTTCCGCTGTGTGTAGGTGGAGTTGGCCCTTAAAATTCCTGGACTGTGCTGCCTTGTGTGTCCTCTTCTTTTCTGGGGCTCCTGAATCTTTATTTGCTCACTGGATCTGCTCCAGAATTTTATAGTAGACCGTTGGCTCCGTCTTGATCAAACGCGGTGTAGCCGTGAGATATGGGTCTAACTTCCCACGTCTTTGGCACTGAACTCGACCGTCTTTTTATCCTGCACACTTGCACAAAAACTAATCAAAAATAAAAAGATGGTTTTTTTACAATGTATATTTTTTTTGTTTTTCGGTTAGATTTATATTCACAAATTAACCCGAAATTACACAAAGAAATAAACTACCGTCTCTCCGGCAACGGCGCCATTTGATTGGTAGAGTTTTTGCTTGCTTAGTTAATTACCACAATCAAGACGGTTTCGCTTGTAGCTAGCCGGTTGAGTACGGGTCGTCCGCAGGGAGATGGGAATCTTTTTCTATGTGCTTTAACGAGTTAAGTCCAAATGTCCAGGTTTGTTTTTAGATTAACTATGTGCTAAAATGATATACAAAGAAAGCTTGTTAGGGTTAGGATTAGGTTAGTTTGAGTTAGGAGTCGCTCACTTGTTTTGTTGCCACTCTTAATATCGGTGTTTCGGTAATCGGCAACAACGGGGATTAGCACGACTAGGAAGGAACTTGTGAGTATAAGCTAGGCTTTCCAACACATAAGTTCTTCCTTTTGGTGCTTGTCCGTCCGTTCTTGGCTCTTAGCCTTAACCTCCGGTTAATTCAACCACAACCGGTCTCACTAAGGAATCACCGCTATCATGTAGGATAGGGTGCCGTAGGGAGCGGATTGTGGTTCAATTAACGGGAATCTGAATTAAGATGTTGGGCTAGAAAAGAGTGAGAGAGATTTCATTCTCTCAAACTTTCCTTATCCTACCCTAACAAGTATGAAAACTACTCACCCATTATAAGAAAAATAAAATAAAACAAAAGGAGGAAGATAGAAAGAAAGAGATTAGAAGATTACAACTAGCTATTTGAGACCTCACTTTGGCAAGGATCAAGCTTAAGCATCATTGTTGTTTAAGGATAAAGAAAAAGAGAACAAGAAAGAAACAAACAACAAATAACAACAACTAGATTAGCAAATGAAAAATACAAGCAATTATCATTAACAAAATAACAAGACAAGCATGGTAACAAAAAGAACTCTTTTATTCATCCTTCACTCACAAAAGCTCACTACAAGTTTTTTAATGGAGAAGAGATGAGAAGAGGAAGAAGAACAACAACATGTATTCTCAAATCTAAATACAAGAATAAGCACCTTTGGCTTTGGCAAGTTCTGGACTATTTATAGGCAGGGAACTGGAAACCTAGGGCAACAATCTGCCTCCATATAGAATGACCAAAATACCTCTGAAAACTCATCATCTGTCGAGCCTGTACGGCCATGGTTCCGCGGCCTAAGAATGCTTATGCCGTGGAACCGCGGCTCTTTAGGAGACTTAGGTCTTGAAACTTGGTGGTTTTCCCCTTTTTGTTGTTGTCTGCAGTGTGGTATATGTTTTTTTTCAGAAACTCTTCACAATTTTTCCAGAATTTCAGTAGAACAAAAGGTGATGTGATGTGGATCTTTTGCCATGATTTCCTTGAGCTCCACGTAGATATGTTGGATCTTGTGTTGACATTGAGCTTTGTGCATGAAAAGGACATCGATTTGCCATTTTGTCCCTTAAACTGGTGTGCGGCAACATACGGATAGAGAGCGGAGACCCGTGTTTTATCTGTGGTTGGCAGTAATCCGGAATTTGTCGTGCTTTTCCATGAATTTCACTGTTTAGTGCTGAGAACCTGTATCCTGCAATTAACTAGCAAACACGGCTCAAGAGTACCTACCGATAAGTAATGTGATAAAAATTGGGCGGTATAAAAATGCAAAAATCTGATATGAACAAGAATTAACTATGGTAAAGGGTTGGGTTGGGTTAAACAAATATCTACACAAAATATCACAAGTCAAAGTCAAAACTTCAAGAAGCTTCTTGAAAGCTTCATGCAAGCTTAACCCTAATCCAAACCCTAACCACATTTAAACTTCACAAAACATGTTGCATTTGTAACCCTAACTTGTTACAATATTATATATCACATATACAATATTTATTGTAACAAAATAAAATAATACAATTAACTATATCACATATATCAATGTATTATCCAAGTGAGAAAAAGAATCTTTAAGTGAGCTAATATTAGTTAATGTAATATAATATATCAAATATATAACTATACATTAAATTATCGAATCAACACTTGATCAGATAATTCGGCTATTTCACAAATAACCGACTAATATAATCTGTATCAGTTCATCGAATCAACACTTGATCCAATGACCCGTCTATATTACATATACCCGGCCGATATCACATATCGCGAGAATCTAATACGGTATCACATACACGTATTGTTCTCGGTCCCGCACATATCACATATGTGCTCCTACTCCGTTTTGCCTGAGCCAGAAAACCTCTGTGTAGGACTCTAAAGAATCGTCAATACGCCGGTAGTAGGTGATGATCATATCAAACACCCACAAGATGCAAGCGGTCAGCTAAACGTAACAGCCACCCAGGTATTGAGTGATCAGAAGATCAACAAGCAAGCCTGTACATTCTCCAGCAAATCCAATCAGTAACACTCCCGTACAGTCCGGTCTCTTCGTCTGATATGTCGCATATCTCGCCTAGAGGTGGTAAACGTCAGACCCCAGTAGCTTGATAAGTCGTGTCGATATGAGGTCCATAACAGTTCGAGAAACTACTGATAACACTTACCAGTAAATCTCAGCAACCCTGGCCAGGGATTTTCAGTTATAGCCAATCGAACACAGCGCAACATCAACTCCCTATACCGGGAGAGACGAAACCCCTCCTATCGCTCATTGCCTCCATGTGATTCGGGATTGTACCCAAAAGCCACCGTTTTGCACGCCCTCTTGGACGTGGTATGATGGAAATCAAAACACAGTGGGAATCACACAAGACTCTATGACGATCTCGGGTCTACAGACTAACCTGTACCAGTGTCACCAGAGAACCGCCATCTGACGTGAGGTATAATACCATCTGGGAGTTCTCGGCGAGTCCGTCCAGTGTACCCAATCTCCACTGAGCACCCGTATACCTTCTCTGATGTCAAACACCAATGGATATTGGATCATCCATCGCCCATCATATGGGTGAAGAAGCGCATACGCTAGTCTACTCTGGTATATCGATGCCCTGTTTCGATACACCTGCGACTAGGAATATTTGAAGGATGTACTTAGCGACTACACTGTCCCCACTAGTATGATCTGCATCATAGTCCTGGTAGTCAAGTACTCATCCTAAGGGCTTTATCAACATGTAACATAGAGACAATCAGAGTACATGTTAAGATAAAGAGCAACCAGATAGCATACTATCATGTCGAGCAAGAAAGTCTTCCCTATATATGTCCAAGCATCCACTACAATATACATTGTATGTACAGTAATGGCCTCTAGGGCATACATATAACTAACAATCTCCCACTTGCACTAGGGCCATCTATTGTGGTATCGCATACCCAACAATCAGCTGTGGTTGAAGTATCTCATACTCAACCATCCCATAAAAGTCTATACTGGGAAATAGGCCTTTGTGAGTGGATCCGCGCTATTGTCCTCTGTGTATACTCTTCTAACCTCGATTTCCCTGGAGATCAACCATCTCCATGATCAGGCGATACTGCCTAAGAATATGTCTAGATTACAGATGGGACCGGGGTTCCTAGGCCTAAGCCATAACTCTATTGTCACACAATGGTAGGAATGAAGTTCATCTCATGAACTTATATATGTCCAGACTGTCTCTTTGGTAGCATCCTTGGTAGTGAGTTATCTTGCCTTTATTGTCTAGTTTGCCACGGTATCTAGCTATCATTAAAAGATTTAAAACAAGTTATAGTTAAGATTTCGAGCCTCTGGGCTCGTTTTTAAGACTTGGAACTCTTCCAACATATCGTCCTTCCACTGAGGGTAAAGACAATACCTGTGACTGACATTCGGTCATTCTTATCACCCTGGAACCTTTCCAGTGATTCTCCCCAGGATCGATTGATACCATCTCACTACACTTAGTGAGAATCCTAACATCCAATTAGATCTATCTCATAGATATAAAACCAGGATTTATGAGGTATCATATTGATCATATATGGAGAATCCATGTGATAAGAGGAGATTGACCGAGCGTAACATAGGAAACTCCTTTCCTATCAAGAGTATGCCATCCACGTACAATACGAGGATCACCACCATACTCTCTACTACCTTTTTGTATATACAAGGTTTATCTACCATTTTGATGAAGTCAAACTCTTTGACCACCACATCAAAACAGACGTTCCAACTCCGCGATGCCTGATTTATCCCATAAAACAACTTGCACACGTTTCCGCTGCTCCCACTGTCTACGAAGCCCTCTGGTTGTGTACTTATAGATGCTCTCTTCTAAATCATCATTTAGAAAAGCAGCCATGACACCTAACCACCAGATATCGTAGTCATGGTATGTAGCAGGGGCAAGTAGGATCTGGATGGACTTAAGCACAACTTTGAAAGTCTCAACTTTTCCATGTACACCAAGTAATCTTCTCAAGATATACTTGCTCCTGATGGGGATTTAACCCTTCAGATAAAGCAACCAAAGTCTATACTTTGTTGGTGTATAAGGATTCCATGTCAAATCGCTGAGCATCCAACCATTCTTACAGAGTCCCACTCCTGATGGCCTGCTCGAAACTAGTTAGGTCATCATCTTATGATGTAATCCTCGCTCCCACTTTCATACAGAAACCGAAGTATCTCTCAGGTGGATAAGGAACCCTACTAGATCAGCGGAGAGGCTGAGGATCGTTAGAAACTATTGAATCCTTTGGTTCTACCGAATCATCGGCTGCAGTTTGTATAGATGGAACTCTTTCCAGTTCTATCTCATGTCCATAAATTTCTTCACAAGAAATTCCCTTTCACAAAGGTGGCATGCTAAGAAACAAAAACACCTTTTGTTCCCCAGTTTGGTAGAAGACATTCCCTTGCAAATGCTTGGGATATCCAATAAACTTCCACAGAACTGACCTTGCCTCGAGCTTGTCCGGATTTTGCTTTTAGGCATAGGCCGGACAACCCCAAATCTTAACTTCCTTAAGAGATCGACTCTTCCTATACCATATCACATATGGAGTAGTAGGCACCTGATTTAATTGGAACCCTATTCAATAGGTATGCAGCTTCTCAAGTGCATAACTCCCAAAAGAAAATAGGAAACTCAGTAGTACTCATCATAGAGCGCACCATATCTAATAGGGTGAGATTTCTCCGTCCCGATACACCGATGTGTTGTGGTGTATACGAAGGAGTAATGTTGAGAGAGAATCTTATTCTCCTTTAGAATAGTCCAGGAATCCCGTGCTCAAGTATTCTCCTCCCTGATCACATCAAAGGACATAATACTTATACCCGTTTTGGTCCTCTACTTCTAACTTATATTCTTTGAATTTCTCAAAAGGTCCAGACTTGTGTTTCAACAGGAACACATGTGCGAATCTTGAGAGATAATCAGTGAATGTAATAAAGTATAAAGAACCGATCCTGGGATGTGTAGACAGGGGACCTTACATACATCATCATGTATCAATCCCAAGAGTTCACTAACTCTTTCTCTGTTTCCAATAAACAGAGCTGTGTTCATCTTATCTTTTTGACATGACCGGCAAGTTTCACAAGATGTAAATTTGAAATAATTTAAATATGCATCTAAATGTAACTTAGCTAGTCGGGTCGCATTGATATGACCTAGTCTACAATGCCTCAAGAAGGATTCGTTCATTTCTGAACTCTTCCTCTTGTGTGTGTTCGGTATACTAAGAACCGTGGTTTGATTTAGAACGTCTATGCTTTTAGATAACGTGCCTGAACCGATCAACTCTTGATATAGGAAATGTTCAAAACATTATCCAACAATACAAAATTATATTCTTTCTTTACTAATAAAGAGACTGATATGATGTTGTATATCAGGTTCGGTATCTAATAACATTCGTTCAGAATTAATGTATTCTGGTAATACAGGATGATAACTACCAACAGACTTGGCTGCAACACTTGCACCGTTTCTATCTCATGAAATTTATCACCCGTTCTCAGTTCTCTACCTATCTATAGCCCATGTAATAAATTACATTTACGGGATCCTGATCCGGTATCTCATACCCAGGACGTAAAGGATACTGAGAAACAGTTCTCTGTAATGAACACACCCGAAGAAGATGCATCAACATGTACTTTCTTCGTTTGTGCGGCACGGGAATTCTGGTAATCCCCTATTTCCTTCTCTATCTTATAACAATTATAAGTTGGAGCGGGACCAACGTTCTCCAGCTCAGTATAACAAGCGGGTTTGGTCAATACATCCGTATTATTATCTTGATTAAGGCATGGCATGGTCTCTACCTGGAGAGAGAGAGAAGAAAACACTCAGCGTGCGCTTTTACAAGATTAGATTGGTTATCAATTTATTTAATCAGGATGTCTCCCACTGTTTTAGTCAAATCTTCCTTCAAACCCTAAAAGGAAAGACTAGCCGGGATTAATTACACCCTACAAGTTCGCCAATCTTTCAGCCAGGCCAGTGCCGGTACTTTGAGGGAGGTTCCCCGTGCTTTCACACAGACCTAATAAAAATAAACCTCGTTTTCCCAGGGGCGTAACCCCGTTAACACCTTTCTAGACAGCTGCTTGATCGACTAATTGTAATGTGTAAAACTCTCCCAGGAGTAACTCTTACTCGCAGCGGGTATCGGGATCCAACTATCTCATAGAAGGTATGCAATCTCATTGCAAATTTCAACACTTGAAATTCCCAATAATATTTTTCCCCGAGCGATCTATGACCTTGACAAGGTCAACAAACCATAGACCCCAAGTCAAGTTCAACCCGTCATTTCCTGATTGAATTAAACCCACCCGCACGACCCTTGACTAGGTCAACAAAGTCGCACGACTACCCTAACTCAATCACATCATATGCTTTTGGAGATAAGCATAAATAGCTACCGCACACTACGCCTTGACAAGGTCAACAAACGCAGCACGAATACTATGAAGTACTTATCTGAAATGACGGAGGGCTACGCCAGGTTTTTAAGAAAACCCTTTTGCGTAATGAACTTGATATCGTTGTAGAATAGAGTGATTTTTGAATGGAGTGTTTTTTAGGCTTTTTTAGTTTCGCTAAAGAGATCATTCCCGGTGAAGGGATCTCGGCTCTTTCCTTATCGAATAAGGTGCAGGATATTTCACAAATACCACTATGCAAAGCAAAAACTATAGAAGCAATCAAAAGACAAACCGAGTGTGTAGCATCTGCTAGTTTCGCTAAAGAGGTCACTCCCGGTGAAGGGATCTCGGCTCTTTCCTTATCGAATAAGGTGCTGGATATTCTACAAGGAACACCGCTATACAAAGCAAGAACTAGAGTTACCGGTTTTTAAAACAAGTTTCTACAACATCTTTAGGTTTCTTTTATTTCATTAATCTCATTAATGAAGTCCCATTTTATTATGCTTCACAAGCATCACATTTGAAACGAAATCATCAATATAACCTATATCTCATATATATAATATAAATATTCGTCTCAGGCAGTAATATGATCTCATCACAGAACATTGCAGCAGAAGAACATATATAAAATATTGGATATACTAGGTTGTCCGTGTTTTATTGCGAGCCTGTATAAAACACGGATTCCACGGTCGTGATGAATAGCCAAACCCACATCCCTAGACCCCTACGAGAGTAGAAAGTAACCCTGCCAGTTCTAGAATTAGGAGACCGGGTCTTGACTCTTCTAGATGGTCTCCCACTGGACCCTAGAACCCGGTTACTTGTCCTCCCCGCCATGGGTCTATCCTAATGCGGAAAAGTAAATAATATATAATGGTGACACCATCCTCAGCCCGGAAGTGCCCCAATAAAAGAATATTACATACAATTGAATTTTACATGAATGAAAATGAAAAACTCTCATCTCACATAAAACCCCCGGCTATTCAAAACACGATGATCCAATATAACATATCACAGTAACACATAATATCACATGTCATCAACGTAAGTAAATATGCATATCCCAATTTTTGTTGATGTATAGCAACGAAACCGGCGATACACCATATATTACACTTACGGTCGCAGAAAAGAAAGTGTAAAACTACAACAGTTGGAATCCGCAACCTCCTTAGACATCGCATGCCTAACAATTATAAACCCCGTATTTTAGTCTCAATATCGAAAACACTTTTCAATATCTAGTCGGACAATTCAACAAGATTCCCGACAACCTGATCGAATGCTCGTCGAAAACTTTAGTAGACGGCCGCACCCCCGATGCCGTCGACGAAGTGCACTAAGGCGGAACACCACTGCCGCGAGCACCCGATGCTTAATTTTCTTATAATACCCTGCTTAATTTTCTGAGTATTTTTAATACAGAAAAATCAACATTTTATAACTTTTCCAGAGAGGGGGTAAAACACGATGTTTCGGGGTTCGATTGGACTTTAAACTTCGTCTAGACAACGCCTAAAGCTCTAGCTTGTCTCTGATACCACTGTAGGGTTACTAGGCACTATAACAAGGTTCTACAAGGCATCAACCATGCCAAAATCAAAATTTTCAAGTGCCGAACAACCCTAACCAAGATCTTAGACTAGAGATTAGGCGAAACAAAGAGCAAGTAAACAACTTTACTTTTAAGAGAAAGGGATTACAACCTTTGTAGTCCATTCCTTCGCTTCATAAGCTTCGAGTAGTAGTCCCTTCGCCACAATCCAAGAACTCCCGGACCCTAGAGAGGCTCCACAAGTCGAATGTTCCATGCTTGCTTCCGATCTTCAAAAACTAAGATGATCTACCTTGAAGAAACTCAAACCCAAGCTCTTGCTTTGCTAATCATGTATTAGCAAAGCAAACACCCTAATCTAAGTGGCAAGAATAGATGAGGATGATGATGTAGGAATTTAGCTCTCATTTATTTTCAATTTCTCACTCATTTTCATCACATATGAAAAAGCTAGAAAGCTTTTCATCAAAAAAAGGAAGAAGAAGAAGAAGCAAATCAATTTGTAATGAATAATGAATCTTGTGTGAGGTTAGAAATGCAACCATGGGTTAATAATGAAGACTTAACCCATGTAGAGAATTAACTATGGTAAAGGGTTGGGTTGGGTTAAACAAATATCTACACAAAATATCACAAGTCAATGTCAAAACTTTAAGAAGCTTCTTGAAAGCTTCATGCAAGCTTAACCCTAATCCAAACCCTAACCACATTTAAACTCCACAAAATATATTGCATTTGTAACCTTAACTTTTTACAATATTATATATCACATATACAATATTTATTGTAAAAAAATAAAATAATACAATTAATATATATCACATATATATCAATGTATTATCCAAGTGAGAAAAAGAATCTTTAAGTGAGCTAATATTAGTTAATGTAATATAATATATCAAATATATAATTATACATTAAATTATCGAATCAACACTTGATCCGATAATCCGGCTATTTCACAAATAACCGACTAATATAATCTGTATCAATTCATCGAATCAACACTTGATCCGATGGCCTGGCTATATCATATATACCCGGCCGATATCACATATCGCGAGAATCTAATACGGTATCACATACACGTATTGTTCTCGGTCCCGCACATATCACATATGTGCTCCTACTCCGTTTTGCCTGAGCCAGGAAACCTCTGTGTAGGACTCTAAAGAATCGTCAATACGCCGGCAGTAGGTGATGATCATATCAAACACCCACAAGCTGCAAGCGGTCAGCTAAACGTAACAGCCACCCAGGTATTGAGTGATTAGAAGATCAACAAGAAAACCTGTACATTCTCCTGTGAATCCAATCAGTAACACTCCCGTACAGTCCAGTCTCTTCGTCTGATATGTCGCATATCTCGCCTAGGGGTGGTAAACGTCAGACCCCAGTAGCTTGATAAGTCGTGTCGATATGAGGTCCATAACAGTTCGAGAAACTACCGATAACACTTACCAGTAAATCTCAGCAATCCTGGCCAGGGATTTCCAGTTATAGCCAATCGAACACAGCGCAACATCAACTCCCTATACCGGGAGAGACTAAACCCCTCCTATCGCTCATTGCCTCCATGTGATTCAGGACTGTACCCAAAAGACACCATTTTGCACGCCCTCTTGGACGTGGTATAATGGAAATCAAAACACAGTGGGAATCACACAAGACTCTATGACGATCTCGGGTCTACAGACTAACCTGTACCAGTGTCACCAGAGAACCGCCATCTGACGTGAGGTATAATACCATCTGGGAGTTCTCGGCGAGTCCGTCCAGTGTACCCAGTCTCCACTGAGCACCCATATACCTTCTCTGATGTCAAACACCAATGGATATGGGATCATCCATCGCCCATCATATGGGTGAAGAGGCGCATACGCTAGTCTACTCTGGTATATCGATGCCCTGTCTCGATACACCTACGACTAGGAACATTTGAAGGATGTACTTAGTGACTGCACTGTCCCCACTAGTATGATCTGCATCATAGTCCTGGTAGTCAAGTACTCATCCTAAGGGGTTTATCAACATGTAACATAGAGACAATCAGAGTACATGTTAAGATAAAGAGCAACCAGATAGCATACTATCATGTCGAGCAAGAAAGTCCTCCCTATATATGTCCAAGCATCCACTACAATATACATCGTATGTACAGTAATGGCCTCTAGGGCATATATATTACTAACAGACTTCCCAACTTGTAAATGTTAAGCTCAATTGACCTATTCCCGAAAGATAGGTTCATTGAGCCATTTCGACAATTGATTACAGCGTTGGAAGTAGCGAAAAATGGTCGACCGAGAATCACCAGAATTTGGTTCCGTGGGTTTGCTACAGGCTGTGTATCTATAACAATAAAGTCCATAAGGAATTTAAATTCCCCAACTTTTATCAACACATCCTCAAGTTCACCCCTAGGTTTGGTGATTGATCTATCGACCATCTGTAGAGTTGTGTGCGTGGGATTTAACTCTTCGATACCTAATTGCTCATAGACAGAATAAGGAAGCATGTTCACACTAGCGCCGAAATCCAGTAAAGTACGATTGATATATTTATCCTCAATAAAAATAGAGATTGTAGGACAGCCAGGGTCCTTACGTTTCTTTGGTAATTGAGGGGTAAAAGATGTGCTTACATTACTCGACATGAACACTTTTTTCGGTACTTGAGTCTTCCTATTCCTAGTGCACAAGTTCTTTAGTATTTTCGCATTGGACAGAACTTGTTGTATAGCATCTAGGAGAGGGACATTTATGTTGACTTGCTTAAATATTTCCATAATCTTCTCCATTTGTGCATTAGGTTTGTTGGGCATCAACCTATCTGGAAATGGAGCTTTATCAATAAGTGTTGGGTCCAACATTTGTGGAGAAGTTTGTGAGGGTGGAATCGATGAAGTGGTTGTAGGGTTCGAGCCTTGGTGAAAATGGAGAATAGGCTCGGAAGAAGAAGGTAAACTAGACGAAATAAGGCAAGAAGTAGAAGTGGAAGCCAGGGTTTCAATTGATTCCTCATCATTATTATCAATCTGTTCACCCACATGATTGTTTAGCACTCTTCCAGATCTCAACGTGGTAATCGCACTCACATCATTATAATGCAAGTGCTTAGGATTCGGTAAGGGTTGGGCTCGAAGTTTCCCTTTCTCTCTGGCACTCATTGCTGCAGTCAGCTGTGCAATTTGGGCTTCTATCGATTTTATACTCTCACCGTGGGAGGCAGTATTTTGCACTAACGTTTGGATAGAATACGTTGAAAGATCATTCGTTTACATGGAATGTGCAATGAACATGTCGAGTGCAGAGGGTTTATCGGTACCGACTGAAAACGGATCAAAATTGTTGGCCGGGTTTTGAAAATTTTGTGGTTGAAGGGGATGCTGACTCTGTGTTGGTTGCTGTTGTTGTGGAGGAACCCATTGAAAGTTATTCTAGTTCGGAAACGTGTTTTGAGTTTGGTGTTGGTTTCAAGAAAAATTAGGGTGATTCCTCCAACCCTGATTATATGTGGAAGAAGAAGGATCGTTTCTAGGTTGTTGCTGAAAAACAGCATTAGTGTGCTTGTGACCTTGAAACGGAGAATTCAAATGACATTCTTCCGTCAAATGTGATGGGTTGGAACATCAACCACACACAGTTTTGGGAGGTGTGTAATGGTTTAGGGAGGCCGAAGAGATTCTGTTTTCTATAGCGTCGAGTTTCCTTTGTATTGCGGCCATTTCGTCTTTCATTTCGACGGAAACATCAAGCTGATTGATACCTTCCCTAGATGATGGGTGACTAACACTTTCCCATTGTAAAGTGTTTTCGGCAAGATCTTCCAAGTATTTCCAAGCTTCACCATCATCTTTAGACAGGAATTGACATTGACATATGGTTTCAAGTATCTGTTTTGTCGTAAGATCAATACCCTCATAGATAATTCGACATAGATCCCATCTAGGGATTCCGTGATGAGGGCATTGTAAAAGAAGATCCTTGAACCGTTCAAAGCATTTCCAAAATAGTTCATTGGGAAGTTGGGTAAATTGGAAGATTTCGCTCCGAACACGGCCGGTCTTATGATTGGGATAAAATTTCTTAAGGAATGCTGCAAAAAATTCATACCATTTGGAAATAGAGTGTGCGGTTGTGTTATAAAGCTACTTCTCGGCTAAATCGCACAAAGTGAACGGGAGAAGACGTAAACGCACAGCATCCACAGACAGTTGTGACGTGCCAATCATTGTGCATACGTTTTCGAATTTAGTGACAAAAACATATGCGTCTTTAGACTCAAGACCGTGAAATCTGGGCAACGGTTTGATAAATTGGGGTTTAATTTCCTGTTGGATGGTGGAATAGAAAGACAGGTAGGAAGAGGACCATGTGTAGGGTAGCATCTCTCTTGGAGAGAAATGCGCGGTGGATTCTGCGCACCTGAGGGCGGTGGCAGAGTGGTGTTATTGAAATTTGATGGATATCCGTCCATCTCGGTCGTGGTGGGTGGTGGGAAAAAGAAAATGTAGAATTACCGATTTTGGAGTCGATAGGAGAAATGCGGACAAGACGGGCATTAGAATCCCGTGTCCAGCCGAGCTTGCACTAAACGGTTTAGCACAAGTGGCAGCGTTTGTGATAATTAGAGAAAATGTTTATTTTTGGTTTGTTTTGAAAAAGACGGATTTAGAAAAAATCACAAAAATGCACAAGTAACCCTAGATCTACGGTCACCTAGGTCAAGTCACTAGACCGCTCCTATACTTCCAGAAGACAACTCACAGGATAAATCCTCTACTACCTCTTTATCCTTTCTGTGGCCAGGTAAGTGCCAGGTAAGTGGGATATTTTCCGCTACGTAAGTAGAGGGCCTAATTAAATAACCATTTGCCTTAGTCATCACAAAAGAAATGCGGATAAGCAATAGATTACCCACGACCTTCTTCTGTCCTAATTGAGCGCAACGGTCCTTAGAGTCTTGTCTAGATATTTTTTTTAAGAAGGGTGATACGGATGCTAGTTTTGTGATTTTTGGGGCTTAGGAAGAATAATGAAATCCCTACCTAATCTGAATTTGGTCTTTGCCCTTTAATTTCCGTATTAAAATATGCAAAACAACCAATTTCAAGAAACGCAAAAAATTTCTTTTAAGCGCTGCGAATTTTTGCAAAGAATCCTGCAGAAAAGTTGTTATTGGACAAGATCAGAGAGGAGAAAAGAGAGTAGAGATTATACCACAGAAATTTTAGGCACTAAATCACCTAAACGGCGGAGAAACCGCCGCAAAAACACCACTTCAGCCGCGGATCCGCGGTTCAATATGGGAATTAGGTTTTGAAAATTTTCCTGTAGCTTCCTGTGCTCCTCTGGATTCTTCAGAAATTCTCTGAAGCTTGATCTCCCTTTTACAGTGATGCCAGATTCCCTCACAAAAATTCAAACACTAATCGTTAAGCACACGAAGCGATCTTGAATTAAATTTTGATGGAATAATAATGTTTCAACTCAAATAGCAAGAATGAACAAATTACACACGCATCCCCGGCAACGACG
The DNA here is from genome assembly GCA_030015575.1 of Agapanthus africanus. NCBI lineage: Eukaryota > Viridiplantae > Streptophyta > Magnoliopsida > Asparagales > Amaryllidaceae > Agapanthus > Agapanthus africanus. Next base: position 103,858,755 of record CM057338.1, on the reverse strand, counting down.
CCATTTGATTAATCATTCGAATTGTGTTTGAAAAATATAATCACAACCAAAGAATTTATAGCCGCAATCAATAACGGTGTCGCTTGTAGCGATCGTTAGTGAGCACGGGTCGTCCACTGTGATGCTAGTATTTATTCGATCTTGCTTTAGATGAATTGAAAGAAAATAGTAAAGAAAATTCAAGAAATAGATTCAAGATTTAGTTGATGAAATATTTTCAAGAAAATCAAGAATTTAGAAATCAAGAAAATGTCCACAATCAATTTTAGTTATCAAGAAAATTGAAGAATAGCTTGTAGGAATCGATAGGAATTAGTAGCAATGATGAATACTAAAAATTACCCGTCTTATCTATTGATGAATTATATCTAGAACAATGGTGATAAATGAAGATTAGGGATCTATTGAAGAAACTAGGGTTTCTCCTTCACTATCCCTTGTCTTTTCATTGATCATCATTTAAATCTAGCCTTTAGCAAAGAAAATCATCAATCATTTAATTCCGAAATTGCAACGAAATTATCAAGAATGGTGATCTCGCTCCAATTTGGTCATTGATGATTCTTTTTCCTAAAGTTCATAATTCAAATAAGACTTAAGATTAGTTTAGGATTTCATCACCATTTGATCTGCCAAATTCCTTCGATTCCTTAGCAAGTGGAGATTTACTCACACATTATGAAGATAGAAAAATCAACACATAGAAATTTCATAATGCGAGAATTTAAAGAAAACGAGAATTAACAATTATCACCTTTATTAATCGACTTCTAACTACACTTTCCTTCAATCCGAGGTTACAAAAAATGCTCTCGATCGCTTCCATGAAGAGGTAACTATTCCGTCGAAATTCGATCTGCTCGATCTCCATGAGACTTGGACCTGTCGAGGATCTCGCACTCATGATGATGATCGGCTTTGCGATAAAGGATCTTCGATGTCGTCGCTTGATGTTGTTCTCAACGATTCTTGATTTGGAATTGGATCTTGATTTGATTTGGATCACAAGTTGTGTCACTCAACTTGTGTAATGAATTGTTCAATCCCTCAAAATGATGATTTAGATCCCTTTTATAGCCTTCATCAATCTTTCACTAGAAGCCAGGTTAATCTTCCCCAAGAAGCTAGGTAGTTGCAGGGAAACTTCTAGAATAAGGTAGTTATCAAGCTTGCTTAAGAAGGTAGGCTGTTCGAAGCGTCTTAAGCAAGCTAGGCAGTTGATATGAAGCTTCGGGAGACTTTTTGACTGCTGATGCCCTAACTCGGCCGTCGATCCGCTGCGGATCGGCTTGACTCGGCCGCGGTTCCGCGGCCATTTGATGAGATCACTGTATGGTGTTTTTGGGGTGTTCTGATGTTGGCATTTGGGTCTTCTTCTGATATCTAGAATCTTCTAATTCTTTCTTGGTTGTGCCAGTATTTGGTTCTTTGGTTTCCTGTATTATATCGGCAGATTTCTGATTCCTGTTACTTGACCTGAATAATTTTCTGCACAAAATCTAAATGAAAAGTGTTGAGATATACAATATCATGCGTGAAATAATAAAAACACAATTTCCTTCAAAGAATGTTGATTATATATATAACACATGGTATTTGATATTTTCCAGATGAATTTGTAATCCGTGTTATATTTACAACAAACACCCTTAGATGATTAGAATAGTGAGGAAATTGTTATGTTACATATTGCAATATTTTCGACTGAACAGATACCGAGGAGGATGAAGAGACGGTCTACGCGGGACAACCCCAAGGCAACAGGCCAGGACCATTTACTCTTATTCTGGTCTTTGGCAGTGACTCTGAGGACGACACCAATGCAGTGTTCTCCGTCCGCCCGTCAATGCAAACTTTTGTTGGAGCGGACCAGAGTTTACAAATTACCATGGTTCCGCAGCGGCATTAAAAAGAACTTGATGAACTTGATACATACAGCGTGCAAGAGCTGCAGACCTTCTACGTCCCTCCTAAGCAAAGCGGTGAAAAGTCGATCCTTTTCTACCAATCTACGGAGACTAAAATGGAGAAAGAAGTATGGCACGGTGCCGAACCTGTGCTCGACAGGCTTCAACCAATCCGTCTGCCCAGGTACTATGAAAAGAGACTGAAAAGGCTATTGAGATGCTAAGGTGTACCCTTCAAACAGACTGCTCGAAAAGCCCAGTTCTATAACAAGATTTGGGATGTTCCCGAGACTCAGCGGAAGATGCCCAACGGGAGAATGGAGATGACTGGCCTTGGATACGTTCGGTCCAAGAAAAGGGAGCGGTTCTATGGCTGCCATGTCATAAATCACTCCGGTAGAGAAGAGAATGCATCTCCATATAGCGCTGATGTCGAACCAGAGCGAGATCTCACCATGAGAATACCAAGCCCGTCGTTCGAAGAACAGACTGACAAGATGATAAGAGAAGCTGGTCAAAAGGTTCGGGATGACCATAAACGCGAGATGGCCATTTACGAGAAATCCAGGACGCAACGTATCATTCAGCAGGCTACGGAGGATGACGGTGTAAGTCGATGTACAACACCCCACGACTTGCGGGGAGGCGGAATAATGAAAAACGATCTTGTTCTTTGCATAAACATCGACTAACCGAGAATCTTTGCTAAACTATAACTAACAAGAAACATAGAAGTTATGAACTACTATGATAATTGATTATACCTAATGAACCGTGTCCTTCTTCTTTTCGTTACCCATGTCCTTCTGGCCCTCCTCCACGTAATAGAAGATCCACCCGAGAGCTATACTTCAAGCTTCACATCTAACTTGAGGTAACTAGGTTTCTTAAAGTGCTAATCTAAGTAACCTAGGTGATATAGAGAAGTGTTATGGATTAAATAGTCTTTACTAATCCTTGGTCTCAACACATGAGAGGGGAGGATTAGGGTTTGAAGAGAGAGAGCTTGAGGAGAGAGAAGGTGAGCAAGAGAATAATAAGAGATAATGAACTCATTTGAATATATATGAAGCATAATGTTTTATGAAATAAATCAATTAAATCATTTAACAACCATGCTTCATTCATTCATATAAGTGATTCATCTTATGAGTCATTAGATCAATAAATGATGCATTAACTCCATGGATGAATCACACAAATGAGTCATTAACATAATAAATGCAAATGCCACCTTAACCCTCAAGTCACCATCCTTCTAGAAGCTTCTCGCAAAATTACGAGAACGCCCCTTCTATCCGTGAAAACATGGAAAGACTTTAGACTGTATAAATCCAATAACCTGATACTAGAAACTGGCTTAAACCAAAGCCGACTAGTAAAAACTGTCCAAATGTCGTACGTGCGTAAATACACGTATGCGTCCGAACCCTTATCGTAAAACCATACGACCTCTATATCGTTTCGCCTGGAGCAGGGAAACTCTCTGTGTGGGACTCTAAAGACCCGACTACTACGCTGGCAGTGGGTTTAACCACAGACCGCAAGCGGCACTAGCTGTACGTAACGGTCCCCAGGTAGATGTCGATAAGAAGGCCGATGAGGAAACCCATCCGAACTCCTACTGAGTCTGATGTGAAAATCTCCGTACAGTCTGGTCTGTTCGTCTAAGACTATCGCATATCGGGCCTAGGGGGCGGCAAGCGTCAGTCCCCTAATACCGGTATAAGTCGTGTCGGAGTGTAGCCCATTACACCCTTAGAAAACAACTGGAACCTACCAATAAATCTCGCTTGCCCTGGCTATGGACTTTGCGTAATGGCTCTCTGACACAGCGCGATATCAACTCCCAATACCGAGAGAGACGAATCCTGTCTAACCGCCACTGCCTCCAAGTGCTCGGGACTGCATCCAACTGCTACCTGTTTGCACGATTCTTTTGAGCCGTGGTAGGGTAGAAATCTAAGAACAGTGGGACACACTCGAGGTGAAGTAGCAGTGTCAAGTCTGCGGACTATGCTGTTCTCATATCACCTGGGAACTGTTAACTGACGACGGGTATAATACCAACCAACAGTTCCCCGTAAGTCCTGTTCGGTGTACCCGTAACCTAACGAGCACCTGTATACTATCTCCAGTAAGACGTACTGATGGCTGTGGGACAGACCATCTCCCCAACTGGGATGAGAAGCGTACACACTAGTCTACCGGAGTTTCGATGCCCTGTCTCAATAATCCTACGACTAGGGACCTGAAAAGGATGTGCTTGTAGATTACCCAGCCCACACTAGTGTGACTGCCATCACAACGCTGATAATCAAGCAAGATCCTAAGAGCTCTATCAATATGTATACTCACATATTAAGATAGTTAAAACCAAGTAGCATACTACCATGCTTAGCAAGACTGTTATATAACTGTGAATATCCTAAGCTTCCATTAAGTAATATACAAGCTAGTATGATACAATAATGGCCCCTGGGGTATATAAACTAACAATCTCCCACTTGCGCTAGGGCCATGTACTGGCATATTGAAGACCGATGATCTCGAGTAGCCTCTCGAACTGAATCTGAGATAGAGCCTTCGTGAATGGATCAGCAATGTTCTCTTCAGTTGCAACTCTCCGGACCTCGATCTCCCGACGATCAATGATCTCCCAGATCAGGTGATACCGCCTTAAGATGTGTCTGGACTTCTGATGGGACCTTGGTTCCTTCGCCAAAGCTATAGCTCCGTTGTTGTCGCAATACAGAGGTATTGGATCAACAATGGTAGGAACCACCTGAAGTTCTGTTAGGAACTTCTTCATCCAGACCGCTTCTTTTGCGGCATCACAAGCAGCAATATCCGCTTCCATCGTCGAGTCAGCAACGGTGTCCTGCTTGGAGCTCTTCCAGCACACTGCCCCTCCATTGAGGGTAAAGACATAACCTAACATGGACTTAGAATCGTCCTTATCACTCTGGAAGCCGGAATCAGCAAAGGCCTCCATCTTGAGGTTTTTTCCGCCGTAAACCAAGAACATCTCCTTAGTCCTCCTCAGGTACTTGAGAATGTTCTTTACTGCTATCCAGCGCTTCTCCCCTAGGTCTGACTGATACCGACTTACCACGCTCAGTGCGTAAGTTACATCTGGTCTAGTGCACAACATCGCATACATTATAGAGCCTACCGCAGAAGCATAGGGTATAATAGACATGCGTTCCCTTCCAAATCAGTCTTGGGAGACATCTCTTTGGATAGGGTGATTCCGTGACAAGCCGGTAGATTACCGCGCTTAGAATCTTCCATACTGAATCTTTTCAGTATAGTATTGATATATCTGGACTGCGAAAGTCCCAACATCCTCTTGGATCTATCACGATAGATCTGGATCCCCAGAATGTAAGAGGCATCACCCAGGTCTTTCATGGAGAACCTGTGTGACAAGAATCCTTTGACAGATTGTAGCATAGGAATGTTATTTCCTATCAATAGAATGTCATCCACGTACAAGACGAGGAATACTAAAGTTCGTGCTACAACTTTACTATATATGCATGGTTCATCTGGATTTTTGATAAAGTCATATTCTTTGATCGTTTCATCAAAACAGATGTTCCAACTCCGCGATGCCTGCTTTAGTCCATAAATGGATTTAAGCAACTTGCATACTTTCCCGCTGCTCCCACTCTGATTGAAACCCTCTGGCTGATCCATATAGACGCACTCTTCTAAATTTCCATTCAAAAAAGCCGTCTTAACGTCCATCTGCCAGATTTCATAATCATGGAAGGCAACAATAGCAAGAAGGACCCGAATGGATTTGAGCATAGCCACTGGAGAAAAATTTTCTTCATAATCCAAACCAGGTCTTTGACGAAAACCCTTTGTAACAAGTCTAGTCTTATAGGTTTCCACCTGTCCATCTACACCAATCTTTTTCTTGAAGATCCATTTGCATCCTATGGGTTTTACCCCATCTGGAGAAAAGTCCAAAGTCCATACTTTGTTGGTGCACATGGACTCCATTTCGGTCCGCATTGCATCTAGCCATCATACCGAGTCGCCGCTCTGGATGGCCTGCTAGAAGCTAGTAGGTTCATCATCATCTATGATGCAATCCTCTCTATCCCCATCTATAAGAAAACCGTAGTATCTCTCAGGTGGATGAGACGACCTACTACTCCTGCAGAGGGGTGCGGGAATGTCCTGTTCTTCTTGAACTACCGGTTCCACCAAACTTTCAGTAGTAGTTTGTGGTTCTGGAATTTCTTCCAGTTCTATTTCGCTCCCACTTATTTCCTTTTCTAAAAACTGATATTCTAGAAAATGGGCATTACGAAAAACAAAAACCTTTTGTTACTCTGCGTAATAGAATAGATACCCCTTGGAGTTCTTTGGATATCCCACAAACTTACACTGTACTGATTGTGCCTCGAGCTTGTCCACATGCTGCTTTTTAACAAAAGCTGGACATCCCCATATCTTCAGATACTGAAGATAGGGTTTCTTCCCACTCCACATCTGATATGGCGTGGTAGGCACAGTCTTGGTAGGAACCATGTTCAAAAGATATGCCGCTGATTCTAGCGCATAACCCCAGAAAGATCGCGGTAACTCAGCATTACTCATCATGGAACGTACCATATCCAATAGGGTTCGATTCCGTCTCTCCGATACACCGTTATGCTGTGGAGTGTATGGAGGATAAGCTGAGAGAGAATTCCTTTCTCTTTTAGGTAACCTAGGAACTCGGCACTTATTATTCACCACCTCGATCAGATCTTAGCGTCTTGATACTTTTGCCGGTTTGGTTTTCTACTTCATTCTTATACTCTTGGAATTTCTCAAAAGCCTCGGATTTATGTTTCATCAGATAAATGAATCCGTACCTTGAGTAATCATCCGTAAAAGTAATGAAATAGGAAAAACCACCTCTTGCATGTGTAGACATTGGACCACATACATCGCTGTGTATGAGTCCTAAGAGCTCGCTCGCTCTTACTCCATGTCCAGTAAATGGAGTCTTTGTCATCTTTCCTTTGAGACAAGATTGACAAGTGGCATAAGTTTGATATTCGAACGAGTCCAAATATCCTTCTCTATGTAACTTAGTCAACCTTCTCTCATTAATGTGACCCAGTCTACAATGCCATAAGAAAGCTTTATTTAAATCTGGAGACTTTCTTTTTAGTGTGTTCTGGACATTAAAATTTGGAGTTGGTTTAAGACATATATACCGTTATCCAGTGTACCAGACCCAATCAGACTATGATTAAGGTGGATGTTAACAACATCACTTACAAACGTGAAATCATAACCTTTATTTGATAACAAGGAAACTGATATGATATTACACGTTAAGCTAGGTACACAAAAACAGCTATGTAAAACCAAAATGTGTCCACTCGTCAATCCCAGGTGATAATCTCCTACGGACACAGCTCCCATGCTAGCTCCGTTAGCAACCATCAGGGTCATATCACCATCCTTCAGTACTCTATGGTTTCTCAGTACCTGCAATGAATTGCAAATACGAGATCCTGATCTAGTATCCAATACCCAGGAAGTAGAGTTGATTGACAGACAATTCTCAATTACAAACACACCTGAAGTCGAAGCCACAGCTTGCTTCGGTTCCTGATTCTTGGCGTTCCACGCCTTGCAATCTTTCTTCCAGTGCCCTTTCCTATGACAATGGAAACACTCATCCTGGGCCACTACTGGTACCACAAACTTTTTCTTTCCCTTCGCTCCCACCTTACTAACACCTCCTCTAGGTTTGGTGGCGGCCTTCTTTTTCCTTCCTTTGGCCCTAGCCTTAGACCCGGAAGAAGAAGCACCGCTAATAAACATAGCGGGTGTTTCCCTTGCCTTCTGCAAGGTGCCCTCTGCACTCCTCAACATGTTAAGGAGTTCCGGAAGTTCAACTTCTTTTCTTTGAATGTTGAAGTTCAGAATAAACTGGGCGTAGGTGGAAGGAAGGGACTATAGAATATGGTCTGTATAGAGCTCATTAACCAAAGTCGTCCCAAGGTCTGCGAGCTCTTCTATATAGCCAATCATCTTTAGGACATGTTCTCCTACCGATGATCCGACGGCCAACCTCGCTCGAAACAAGTTCTTAGAGGTCTCGTATCTTGCTATACGAGATTGCTCTCCATAAAGTTCTTTTGTATGGAGAAATATGGCATCAAGATCCATATCCTCGTGCCTCCTCTGATGTTCATTGTTCATCGAGGCAAGCACGATGCACTTGGCCTTCGCGCAATCATACTCCCAGGTTTTGCGGATTTCCTTATCCTCATTACTAGATTTGGGACCTGGGACTGCAGGTGCCTTAGCGGTAAGGACGTACCCAAATTTGTCATAGGTCAAAGCCATTTTGACATTCCGCTGCCAATCTTTATAGTTTGGCCCTGTCAGTATATTTTTCTCCAAAAGTAACTTAAGTCCAGTCATTTTCAGGGTCGCTGCAAGTAGGAGAGAGAGAAGAAAACACTTTATCTTGATCCTCTTGCAAGTTTAGAGTGGTTTTTAATTTATCTAAACTGGATGGCTCCCACTGTTTCTCGAATCCTTCCTCAAACCATAAAAGAAGAATTAGCCAGGACTATTCTCACTGTACAATACTTGTTTAACCGTTCAGCCAGGCTGGTGTCGGTACTTCAAGGGAGGTTTTCCAACGCTTTCGCGAAGTTCCTTAATTAAATAACCTCTTTTCTCTGGGGGCGTAACCCCGCTGACACCTTTCTTGACACCTACTTGGTTTATAGCATTGATCGTTAAGTAACGAATCTCCTGATGAGTAGCATATACTCACAGTAGGATCGGGATCCAAATATCATCGTATGATAATGTTGAAGGAGTCCTACCAACATTCATCAAACTCCAAATGGTATGCATCTCTTTGCAAATTTCAGTTTCTTTAGAAATTCCCGATATATATTTTTGCCCCATGCTCTTATGACCTTAGCGTTAGTCAAAATGTCATAAATCACATGTCATGTTCTACCCATCATTATCTTGTTAATTTGAACCCATCCGTACATATCCTTGAAGTTGGCCAAAATGATAATACAACTGTCCCAAACTAACTCATCTATCTATGCAACAAATGAATACCCAGCAGCTACCAAACACTATGCCTTGGCATTGGTCAAAATACATAGCTTGAATACTACTAAATACCCAAATGAAATGACAGAGGGCTACGAATGGTTTTGGCGAAACCGTGAACGTAGTGAACTTGATATGACCGAAGGAACCTGATAGCTTTTAAAAGGAGTGGTTAAAGCCCCGCAATTAAAAATATCATCTGTTTTAAAATAACCGAGTGGTTTCTTTTAAATTGTTCCAACGATTCAGCTTTTGGTTTATTTTCTTTGCATTAATAATAATGCGTCCCATCATTAACCTATCATTGCAGAAAACAACGAAAATACAACGTCCTCTTATTCCATCCACATTCACCACTGGGTCCCGTCATCACCCGTTAGGTTACTTAACTAACGGCAGAGCGGGGGCTGGGCTAGCGCGGGTGTAAAACATAAGTGACGTCTAAAATAGCTATCATATATAGATATTGTACATTCGTCAGACGTAATAATAGGTATTCCAGATCACATATGAACATTATTGGATTTGCAAGCAATCCACGTTTGTTTAGAGCCTGCAACAAAAGACGGATTACACAGTTGTGATGAATAGCCATTACCCCACCTTAGACCCCTACGGGTATGGCAAACTACCTGCTAAATACCAGAAGTGAAGCGGTCTCCCTCAACAACGTGAGTAGGCCACTAAACACTTCAAAGTACCCGGTAGTTTGTGCACCCCACCTTGGGTCTATCCTAGGAGCAAAAACAGTAAAAAGAAATAATACAACGGTGGCTACAACAGACCTGGATGTTCCCCGCAAAATAATATTACAACATATTACAATTTCTTTGAATGAGTGAATATAACAACCCATCACAAACCCCGGCTAATCATCACAACAGTCCAATACAGTTCATAACCACAAACAGTAAAAACCATTACAGAATGTGCAACCCCCTGCCAACCGACATACTAGTAGTTAGGGGAGGTTTATGAACACATTATACAATCACAGATATAATCAAATTAGCAAACATCGTAAGATTTCGATCGTGCAAACACATTAGATTCTACTCCAAAACTTCTCTGTGCATCTGAGACTTAGCAGAAAAATAAACATTCCAGAGAACACAAAAATATCACAGAAGAGTTACTGGAGCAAACTGGGTTGAATCGGCTCCAACTCGGCCACGGATCTGGGGCGGATCGGTGGGATCGGCCGCGGTTCCGCTGCTGTATGGCCGATTCAGGAACCCATTTTTCTCCAGTAACCTTATAATTTCTTCCTTGTTATTTTAGAAGTCCCTGAAAAATTTTTAGGGCCTGTTTTAAAATTGACAGAAACTTAGTGATATCGATGTTTTTTCCGGATCGTTTTACGTTCGAAATTCATACGACTTTGCTAATAAGTTAATTATTGTTTAGCGAGGCTCTGATACCACTGTAAGTCGATGTACAACACCCCACAACTTGCGGGGAGGCGGAATAATGAAAAATGATCTTGTTCTTTGCATAAACATCGACTAACCGAGAATCTTTGCTAAACTATAACTAACAAGAAACATAGAAGTTATGAACTACCATGATAAGTGATTATACCTAATGAACCGTGTCCTTCTCCTTTTCGTTATCCATGTCCTTCTTGGCCTCCTCCACGTAATAGAAGATCCACCCGAGAGCTATACTTCAAGCTTCAACTCTAACTTGAGGTAACTAGGTTTCTTAAAGTGCTAATCTAAGTAACCTAGGTGATATAGAGAAGTGTTATGGATTAAATAGTCTTTACTAATCCTTAGTCTCAACACATGAGAGGGGAGGATTAGGGGTTGAAGAGAGAGAGAGAGCTTGAGGAGAGAGAAGGTGAGCAAGAGAATAATAAGAGATAATGAACTCATTTGAATATATATGAAGCATAATGTTTTATGAAATAAATCAATTAAATCATTTAAGAATCATGCTTCATTCATTCATATGAGTGATTCATCTCATGAATCATTAGATCAATAAATGATGCATTAACTCCATGGATAAATCACACAAATGAGTCATTAACATAATAAATGCAAATGCCACCTTAACCCTCAAGTCACCATCCTTCTAGAAGCTTCTCGCAAAATTACGAGAATGCCCCTCCTATCCGTGAAAATACGGAAAAACTTTAGACTGTATAAATCCTATAACCTGATACTAGAAACTGGCTTAAACCAAAGCCGGCTAGTAAAAACTGTCCGAATGTCGTACGTGCGTAAACACACGTATGCGTCCGAACCCTTGTCGTAAAACCATACGACCTCTATATCGTTTCTCCTGGAGCAGGGAAACTCTCTGTGTGGGACTCTAAAGACTCGACTACTACGCTGGCAGTGGGTTTAACCACAGACCGCAAGCGGCAATAGTTGTACGTAACGGTCCCCAGGTAGATGTCGATGAGAAGGCCGATGAGGAAACCCATCCGAACTCCTACTGAGTCTGATGTGACAATCTCCGTACAGTCCGGTCTGTTCATCTAAGACTATCGCATATCGGGCCTAGGGGGCGGCAAGTGTCAGTCCCCTAATAGCGGTATAAGTCGTGTCGGACCGTTGCCCATTACACCCTGAGAAAACAACTGGAAACTACCAGTAAATCTCGCTTGCCCTGGCTAGGGACTTTGCGTAATGGCTCTCTGACACAGCGTGATATCAACTCCCAATACCGGGAGAGACGAATCCTGTCTAATCGCCACTTTCTCCAAGTGCTCGGGACTGCACCTAACTGCTACCTGTTTGCACGACTCCTTTGAGCCGTGGTAGGGTAGCAATCTAAGAACAGTGGGACACACTCGAGGCGAAGTAGCAGTGTCAAGTCTGCGGACTATGCTGTACTCATGTCACCTGGGAACTGTTAACCGACGACGGGTATAATACCAACCAACAGTTCCCCATGAGTCCTATCCGGTGTACCCGTAACCTAACAAGTACCTGTATACTATCTCCAGTACGACGTACTAACGGCTGTGGGACAGACCATCTCCCCAACTGGGATGAGAAGCGTATACACTAGTCTACTCCGGAGTATCGATGCCCTGTCTCGATAATCCTACGACTAGGGACCTGAAAAGGATGTGCTTGTAGACTACCCATCCCCCACTAGTGTGACTGCCATCACAACGGTGGTAGTCAAGCAAGATCCTAAGAGCTCTATCAATACGTATACTCACATATTAAGATAGATAAAACCAAGTAGCATACTACCATGTTTAGCAAGACTGTTATATAACTGTGAATATCCCAAGCTTCCATTAAGTAATATACAAGCTAGTATGATACAATAATGGCCCCTGGGCATATACACTAACAGACGGTCCCCTTCACCCTCAACCCGCTGTGCGCTCTTGTGGCAAAAAGAAAGCCCGACGCAGAAGCAATGATAAGATCAAGAATGGGGATGACGTTCGAAAACAGCGAGGAGGATCTAAGAAGTCGCGCGATCGAGGAAAAGTCAGCTGGAATCCATTTTTTATGAAAAAGATGGGTCGGGAGTACTCTTTCCCTCAATACAAGACAAGAAAAATCTTTGACCTTGTCATAAAATATCAAATGATGGTGCTCCCGGAGTCTCAGCGCCCTGAACAAATAGACGAGGGCCATCACCCTGATTATTGCTCCTACCACCGAGTAGTGGGATATTCTCTTGAAGACTGCTTCACCTTCAAAGAATGGGTTGAAGATCAGTATCCGTAAGGCATGTTTGCTCTATCCGACAGTTGGAGGGTAGCCCCGCCACGAAAGCATGAGCCGAGAGCAACCTACATTACGAGGGAAAGTCTAGATCAGCATCGAGCTTGGAAATGAGCTCGTACCTGCCATATGATAACATTCTCAAAAGAGGGAGAGCACGATATTATGGACGACCTCTCCCACTTCTTCACGAATGAAGATGAGAACGAGGTGATTTCGGAATTTCCACCAACGCCAAAAGAGCTGGAAGATGGGATACACACCACAACAGACAACCTGAGAAAAATCGACTTGGGGACAACAAACAAGCCAAGGCCAACGTTCGTCAGTAAGCTGCTGTCTGGGAAACAGGTAGCCACGTTAAAAGACGTGCTTATACAGTGTAAAGACTATTTCGCATGGAACTATTCCGAGATGCCGGGATTAGATCCAGATATAGATGTACATAAACTGGCGATATCGCCGGACGTCAAGCCAGTCAAACAGGAGCCAAGAAGAATGCGGCTCGAGCTTGAGAAGAGTATCAATGTCGATGTCAAGAAGCTAATCGACTCCGGCTTCATCCAAGAAGTTCAATACCCTGACTGGATCGCTAATATTGTTCCGGTAATGAAGAAAATAACTACTCCCTCATCGTAAAGCATTGCCTAGCACTGATCTTCGCAGTAAAAAAGCTCCGACATTACTCCTTAGCAAATGAGGTCCATCTCATATCAAAGGTGGATCCTTTCAAGTATTTGATGTCAAGAGCCATGCTAACAGGAAGGCTTGCCAAATGGGCCCTCCTCTTGATGGAGTTCTCGATAGTATATCGACCCCTCAAGGCAATAAAAGGCCAGGCCATCGCTGATTTTCTCGCTGAGCATCCGATACCTGCCGACTCTCCCTTGAACAACGAGTTGCCGGACGAACACACGTTTGATGCAATCGACGAGGAGAAAGAAGGGAGTGATACCTGATGGGAACTCTACTTCGATGGGGCATCATCTATGAAGAGACGGAAGCAAAGCACCCCCATAATCAAAGCCGGAGTAGGCCTTATCTTTGTGACTCCACAAGGAAGGATAATGCGTTTTGACCTTTCCTTAACGGAGCTAAGAACAAACAACGAAGCGGAATATGAAGCTTTGATAGCAGGTCTCGAGATCGCCATTGACATGGGGATCGAAAACCTCCTCGTATATGGAGACTCCTAGCTGGTCGTTAACCAAGTAAATGGCAACTACCAGACGTGCAAGCCAGAACTGATCAGGTATAGTGAAAGAGTGTAGTAATTGCTGACGCAAATCCCTTCCTACACCCTGGAAAGCATACCGCGTGCAGAAAATAGTAAGGCGGATGCGTTAGCTAAGCTTGCTAAAGAACTGGCTGACGAAAACCTCGATGACGTAAGGATCATTATGCAAAGCCGCCAGATTCTCACGCCAGCAGAAATATCTCTGAAGTCGTCTGAAAGAAGGGGAGTGACTGAACAAGCGGTCTTCCGATTAGAGGACGAAGAAAAGGCTAAGGATTGGAGAGAGGTCTTCATAGACTACTTCAAATCCCATCAAATGCTCGAGGAAGCGACATCAAGACATCAGCTTATGAAGCGAGCCCTGTCCTTCACCTTCGTCAATGATACTCTATATAAGAGATCGTTCGACTGTCTGTGGCTAAAATGCCTGGGACTAGAAGAAGCAAGGAGAGCCGTCCAAGAAACTCATGACGGAATCTGTGGTTCCCATCAAGTCGGGCCAAAGATGAAGCTGAAGATCATAAGAATGGGCTATTATTGGCCCACAATGATTCAGGACTGCCTCGAATATTCAAAGCAGTGTCACTCGTTCCAAATTCACGGGGACTTCATCCACCATCATCCGAATTCGCTACACCCGACATTGGCTAGCTGACCATTCGAAATGTGTGGAACCGATAAAATCGGGCCCATCGAACCGGCATTATCCAAGGGAAATCGGTTCATATTGGAAAAAACCGATTACTTCTCTAAGTGGGCAGAAGAAATACTGCTAAGAGAGGTGAAGACGGAGAACATCCTCCATTTCTTCAAAACACACGTTCTTTACCAGTTCGGCACTCCGTGATGGATTATCTCTGATAACGGGCCAGCCTACAGAAGCCATAAAATCAGCTGCTTCGCACAACAACATAAAATAGATTGGAGATATTATTCAGTTTATAATCCCCGAGCTAACGGTCTAGCTGAGGCTTTCAACAAGACCTTGACAAAGATCATAAAGTAAACGGTGTCCAGAAATATAAAGGACTGGCATGAGAGATTGCATGAAGCTCTCTGGGCTTATCGGACTACGTTCAAGACTGCCACGAATACAACGCCATTCGCGTTAGTATTTGGCACGGAAGTGGTACTTCCCTTAGAGATAGAGCAACCCTCCCTACGAGTGGCGGTTCGGTATGAACTAACGGACGAAGAAAATGCCCATCTTCGACTTGAGGAGCTCGATGCCCTCGATGAAACTCGTCTCATGGCGCAGCAAAACCTAGAAGCTTACAAATCAAGGATGACGCGGTCATACGAAAGATTGACTAGGCCGAGAACATTTCGCCACGGCGAACTCGTGCTAGTCGTAAAAAGACCTATGATCCCCAATCGTGCTAAACGGGGGAAATTCGAGCCGAACTATGAAGACCCGTACATCATAGACAAGGTCTACCAAGGTGGAGCCTACTTGCTCATGGATATGCATGGCGAAAGACCCTTCCGGCCAATAAACGACCGATTCCTGAAAAAATACTACGCCTGACGAGTCACGGCCCAGGTCAGTGATAAATGACGGCGCCTATGTCCGCTCGCTATCTTCTTGAGTCAAAAATCTAATTGTAGTACCCAACAATACTCTGTCTCAAACATGGAGAGCTACGGACCGTAACGTCCTTAAACTAGTTATGGATCGTAACGTCCTCAAAACTAACAACAGACCGCAACGTCCTTAAACTAGCTACAGACCGAGATGTCCTTACACTAGCTACGGACCGTAATGTCCTTAAACTAACAATAGACCGTAATGTCCTTAAACTAACAATGGACCGTAATGTCCTTAAACTAACAACGGACCGAGATGTCCTTAAACTTGTTATGGACCGTAATGTTCTTAAACTAACAATGGACCATAATGTCCTTAAACTAACAACGGACCGAGATGTCTTTAAACTAGCTATGGACCGTAATGTCCTTAAACTAGATATGGACCGTAATGTCCTTAAACTAACAACGGACCGCAACGTCCTTAAACTAGCTATGGACCGAGATGTCCTTAAACTAACGGTAGACCGAGATGTCTTTAAACTAACAACGGACCGAGATGTCCCTAAACTAGCAACGTTGCCTCAAACACGGTAATAGTGGAGTACAAGTCCACAAGCCCCAGAGGTGAGGACTGCGACTCAAATCCCACAGGCAAACAAGTGGGCCACATGCGGCGAAACTATTCTCGAGAGTTTCTTTGTGCAAAAGAAACGGTACGTCCACAACCAAAATGGGCACGGATGAAAACCCGAAAAGCTCCGTGTCCGGACCCGGTTCTTGCTCACGGAACAAAATACCACACAGAATAAAGTGCTATGCCAAGTGTCATATTTAAGTGGGCGTGGGCCACCTCTTTGGGCCACCTCTTGAATCCGTGGGGGCCACCTCTTGAGTCCGTGGGACCCACTGTAGAACAATGGGGAATTTTCAGAATACATTCCGAAAGAGGGAAGATCTGTACTATAAATGGAATGATATCACTCTTCAATACAGAGGCGCCTTTTAAGTGAACCGGAACTATAGGAGCTTGAGAACTCCGTAGTTAAGCATGCTCGGGCCAGGGAAGTCTTAGGATTGGTGACCTCCTGGGAAGTGGCCCTTGGTCGAGTCCGGTTCTCTCTAAAGGGAAAAACCATGCGGTTTCGGCCAGAGCGGACAATACCATCTGTACTGGGGTGTAGGGTGTTACATTTATGGTGGCCCATGCAGGTCCCTCAGCAGTAGGTCTGTGGTTCGAGGACAGACCATTGTTCAAAGGTACGGAGAATGTCGGGACTCGGTTCTTGTTCACGGAGCAAAGTGCCACACAGAACAAAGTGCCACGCCAATTGTCATATCATGAGGGTGGGGGCCACCTCTTGAATTTGTGGGGACCACCTCTAGAGTCCGTGGGACCCACTGCACAACAATGGGGAATTTTCGGAACACATTTCGAAAGAGGACCGACCTGCATTATAAATGTAATGATACCACTCTCAATTACAGAGACGCCTTTTAAGTGAACCGGCGCTATAGGATCTTGAGAACTCCGTAGTTAAGCGTGCTCGAGCCAGGGAAGTTCTGGGATGGGTGACCTCCTGGGAAGTGGCCCCTGGCTGTGTCCGGTTCTCCCCGAAGGAAAAAACCTTGCGGTTTGGGCCAGAGCGGACAATACTCTCTGTATTGGGGGTGGGGCATGACAGAATGGTATCAGAGCTGGTCCCTCAATAGTAGGTCTGTGGTTCGAGGACGAACCATTGTTCAAAGGTGGGGAGAATGTCGGGACCCGGTTCTTGCTCACGGAACAAAGTGCCACACGGAACAAAGTGCCACTCCATTTTCATATCAAGGGGGCGGAGGCCACCTCTTGAATCCGTGGGGGCCACCTCTTGAGTCCGCGGGACCCCACTGTAGAACAATGGGGAATCTTCGGAACACATTCCGAAAAAGGACCGAACTGCATTATAAATATAATGATACCACCCTCAATAACAGAGGCGCCTTTTAAGTGAACCGGCACTACAGGAGCTTGAGAACTCCGTAGTTAAGAGTGCTCGAGCCAGGGAAGTTCTGGGATGGGTGACCTCCTGGGAAGTGGCCCCTGGTCGGGTCCGGTTCGCCCCGAAGGACAAAATCGTGCGGCTTCGGCCAGAGCGGACAATACTCTCTGTATTAGGGGCGGGGCGTGACACTCCGCAAGTTTATGAAAACCCGAAAGGGTGCAATCTCGTTAAAATAAAGACACCTGCAAGGTCCTCTCGATCTTGTGAGGAGAAAATACCTGCGTGAGATCCTTACGACTGACAAGGGAGCAACACACTTAGGGATCCCCTCGATTCCTAAGGAGAAATTACACTTACGAGATCCTCACGACTCGAAAAGAGAATTCCCCCTATGAGGCCCTCACGGCTCATAGGCGAAATTTCCCCATTTGGCGAATGACGCTTCTAAGTCCTTTCGAATTATCAGGAGAAAACATTATTGTAAGATCCTTACGACTTATAAGAGAACACACACTTAAGAATCCTCACGATTCCTAAGGAGAAAAACGCACCTACGATATCCTCATGACTCACAGGGAGAAACATCTTTATGAAACCCTTATGGCTCATGAAGTCAAAAGCCTTAGTCGACAGGATCCTAACCCTATTTGCTAAGCCACCTTTGTTCGAACCGACAAAGGAAAATAATGATTCGCTCCTGGCAATGTCCCAGTGGTAGCGATACTGATGCCTAAATCGGTATCAAATTCTAAGTCCCTTCACGGCAAATGATGCTTCTCTCCTGGCAATATTCCAGTCGCAATGATGTTGATGCTAAGATTGGTATCAGGTCTTGAGTTCTATACTCGCAGAAAAAAGTCAGCGAGCCAGAAATGCATATGAAATAGCCGAAATAATAGGGTAACTTGCAACAAAAATCAGCAAGTAAAATATATGCATACAAAAATAGCCGAAATGATTGGGCAACTCGCAATAAAAAGCAGCGAATAAAGAAAAAGAAAAATAGCCGAAATGATTGGGCACCGCGAAAAATTGCCGAAATGATTGGGCAATCGCGACTTTCGCGATATAAATAGTTAAAATGATAGAGCATCGCGGAAAGAAATACAAAAAAAATGAAATGAAACTTGCCCTGTTGGTGAGATCACATTGACCCCTATATACATTCCATGGGCACAAACGAAAAGGGAACCATATTGTCCCACCAGGCTCCGTCAAAGGGAAGCCAGATCTCGATGGCTACACCTGCAGCCTAGAAATCAATAACGACGTTCCTTCTCGCTCCAACCAGAAGCAGATACGGCGTCAACAAAATGGAGCTACCGCAAAGTCCCCTAGTTCCAAATCTCGACGGTTCACAAACAACCTAGAGACTACATCGGAGAGACGACAAAGTCCCTTAGTTCCAAATCTCGACGGTTCACAGACAGCCTAGAGACTACCGCAGAGCCATGGCATAGTCCCTAGTTCCAAATCTCGACGGTTCACAGACAACCTAGAGACTACCTCGTAGCCATGGCAAAGTCCCCTAGTTCCAAATCTCGACGGTTCACGGACAACCTAGAGACTACCTCGTAACCATGGCAAATTCCTTAGTTCCAAGTCTCGATGGCGGCATCCACAGCCTAGAGATCAACTAACAACGTTCCTACCCCTTCCAGCAGGATACAGACGCGACATCAACAAATGGAGCCATGGCAAAGTCCCCCAGTTCTAAATCTCGGCGGTTCACAGATAACCAAGTAACAATCTCGGCATTCATCGCAATATTGCAGACACAATGTTAATAAACGAAGCCAAGGAAAACCCTTCGCTTCAAGTTCTTGACGGCAACTCAAATGAGACCTGAAAAGACTATCGGAGATCATCACACTCCAGCGCGGAGTGGTCATGGCTCATCGGGGCTCCCAAACTGAGCCTAACCTCAAGTAAAAAACGACATGGAATATCCCTAAGGCTTTCTCTTTCGACGGTAATATTACCTGGAAGATTACTTGAAGACGTCTTTTCCAGCCCCCGAAGGGATCAGAAACACGACAGTCGCGGGGCTACCTGAACCGCAAGATTGCATATCGGGGAATATATCGGCCAACGCGATGGTGCGACGGGTAAAAAACCCTAGTACCACAGACTCTAACGGACTTCTATTAGTAGGAGTTAACTGTGACGTTAGGACACCCTTGCAAGAACTTCTCGATTCTTCTCGACTCATGAGGAAATTAGTGTCCTTGTGAGAACTTCTCGATATGTCTCGACTCGTAGGGAAAAACCCGAGGCAATGGAGACAAGGAACTGTTTCCTAAGCACTGGGGCCCTGCAAGTCGGTCCAAGATGGACTATTGCATATTATTCATGGGCCACACTCTCCAAAGTCGGATATCGACGAGGAGGGAAACAACCACTTACGATTCCTCTCGACTTGTAAAGGGGAAAAATTCTATTGTGAGATCCTTACGACTCTCGAGAGAAAGCACATATTTAAGAGTCCTCAGGACTCCTAAGGAGAAAATACACCTACGGGATCCTCTCGACTCGTAGGAAGAAAAATCTTTATGAGACCTGTAAGTGCACGGCGGCGCCCCGGCCGTCAATCCGACGGCCAAATGCGGAAACGGTGATAAACTTTAATTTTGCGAACTTAGCAAACCGGCACTACCGCGCACTAAACACACGGATCGAACCATTAACTAGTCTAAGCTAACAAGAGGATGGGTTAGAGATATTCCGAGTGATCCGAGTCCTCCAGTCTTCTCGTCATCATCCCGATCCTCTGCGGAAACTCCGGTCGTCGCCTCCTCGCCGGAAGGGCACCACATCGCCTGCATCTTTTACGGGCTCCCACCTCAATACCGAGGCAACTCGGGCGCGAAGTAGGCTAGCCAACGCGTCCAAGATTTGCTGTAGAATTTGTATAGGCTATGTCTCACTTGGGTTTTGGTTGCCATGGTGATGGAGGGATAGAATGGAAATCAACTTATCAAGTGGAGCTAGAATGTTTTGTAGCAAGAAAAATGAGATAGGAATTCTTCTTCTCACAAAAATGAACCTCTCATTTTTCCTCTCCCCTCATCCAAAATTGTGGCCGGCCCCTTGCTAATGTGTGAATGGTGGAGGGAAAAAATAGCATCATGTATAAGGAAGGTAAGTGTAGTAAAAGCAAGTGGTAGCCACATCCAAAAAGAAATGATCACTAAATCAAATCAACCCTCATTTCATTTCTAATCACAAAAGCAAGCCATCATGAAAAGCAAAGATGCTTAAACTATCATAATGCCACAAGTGCAAGAAAACCCCTCCACAAAATGTTATTTGCAAACTTGCAAATAACACCCTCCATCGAAAAAGTCCGGCCGGGAAAGAACAAAGGAAAACCGGCCGGAACGGAATGTAAACTGGCAACTCCAGAAAACTGGTCCCGTAATAAATTACAGAAAAACCCCCATACTGTGCATACACACCCGCATCTGTATTCCGTCCGGATACAAATGCAATGAGACAAAATCTACACTGTACTATACTAGGATCCGGCTTAAACCAAAGCCGGCTAGTAATATCCGTTCGATCCTGATCCGTGCAATACCGCACGTATCTGATCGAACCCTGCCATATATCCATACGGCCACCAGTACAAACCGTCCGATCCTGATCCGTGCAATACCGCACGTATCTGATCGGACCCTGCCATATCTCCATACGGCCTCTACAGCGTTTCGCCCGAAAGCTTGAGTAACTGAAAGTGTGGTGGACTCTAAAGACTCGTCAATACTATGGCTGTGGATTTAACCACTAGCACGTCAGAGATATAAGCCAATACGTGACGGGCCACCAGCTATTGACCAAAAGGGACGTCGATGAGCGAACTCATCCTGACACCCTACTGAGCCTGTCAGTGACAATATCCGTACAGTCCGGTCCGTTCGTCTATGAGCATCGCATGTCGGGCCTAGGGGGTTGGTAAAAGTCAGACCCCCAAAAGCGGTACAAGTCGTGTCGGAGTGTAGCCCAGAACACCCTGAGATACTACTGGAATACCTACCAGTAAATCTCCTGCCTTGGCCAAGGACTTCGTGTAATGGCTCTCCTAGACATAGCGCGACCTCACCCCCAATACCGGGAGAGACGAACCCCCGAAGATCCGCTCACTGCCTCCATGTGGCTCGGGACTGTACCCAACTAAAACCTGTTTGCACGACTCCTTTGAGCCGTGGTAGGGAAGTAATCAAAGCACAGTGGGAACTCACACGAGACAAATGAAGATCCCCAGGTCGATGAACTAACCTGTACACATGTCACCTGGGAACTGCTATCTGACGTCAGGTATAAGACCAACTAGCATGTTCCCGGCGAGTCCTGTCCGGTGTACTCATAACCCAATGAGCACCTGTATACATCTTAGGTGAACCAACTGACACCAGTGGCTTGTGAGACCGGCCACCGCCCCTCGTCGGGGTCTCGACTGTATACACGAGTCTACTCTGGAGAATCGATACCCTGTCTCGAGACTCCTACGACTAGGGACCTTTTAAGGATGTGCTTATAGACTCCAGCTCTCACTTATATGATCGCCCTCATACTGCTGGCAGTCAAGCAAGAATCCTAGGGGCTCTATCAACGTGCAATAGCGACATGTCAGGTCGCCTAAAGCAGTACACGATGATAAAGGTAAACCAGATAGCATACTATCATCTCGAGTAAGACTGTCCTACTGGGATAGGTCCTCCCTCAATCATTGCAATCACGTGCCTGTGATCCAATAATTGACTCTGAGGGCACTATCTCCAACAAGACCCTCACGGCTCACAAAGTCGAAAAGTCTTAGGCGGAAGATCCGAACCTGTTTCCTAAGCCATCGCTGCCCTGTTAGGAGATCAAGATAGACTATCTCCAAGACGCATTTGCAAAAGATACATGATAGTACGACTGCGTATGTGCTTAAATGGAAATGGTGTCCAAAATCTGCTGATTTATGTATGACACTACGATAGCGCTCGCACTTAAAAGAAAAGTCTTAAGGGTAAAGTATAAAAGCTCATGTACAGAGGTGCAATACACATACGAATATATGATGAACAGAAAACATTCAACAAAAAACATTCAACAGTCGATAATAAGAAAAATACATCGATATAAATATATTACTCTACTGGGAAAAGATCACCAATTATGGGATCAGAGATACAGGGGTTAACAAAGCAAAATACAAAGTTCTCCAATTCCCTCTCTGTCCTCTCCACCATGTCGAAGTGACGGTCTTTGCGAGGAGTTGCTCCACATCGATTAGCGCCATGCTCATCAGCGAAAGTAGACATGATAGCCCGCCGGGCTCTTATCTGACTCAGTAAATGAACCGAGCGATCCTTCAGAGCCTGGGTAATAAGCGTGCCTCGTGGAAACACTCAATTTTGTCCTCCGCCGTATCAAGATCGCCGGGGTCATCTCTTCCAGATGAGGGGGAATATCAGCAATCACGGACAAGAAAATCATCCTGAGCCAAATGGAACCCATGGGAAGAGGAAAGCCCCTACGGGTCAGGAGTTCGTACAGGGCCACGTCACATTGGTCATCAGTGAGAAGAGGATCCGCTAACCGCGCGGTAAAACGAGGAATGATCTCTTCGATAGGCACCTCCCAGGGTTGCCGACGAGCATGGGGACGATTGCAAGCCATAACCTTTTGTTTGTTTCTCAAGATGATCACCCTAAGGTCTAAATGGTTCTTTCTCTGTGAAGAAAGAGGTAGATATAGCATCGGGTTATAAAGAAACGCATTCAAAGCTATGCACAAAAAACGTCGTGCATGGTGGAGTTATTCCCAAGGCCGAAAATGGGGGCATGGGAAAAGAAAAGGGTAACTCATTGGAATTAGAGTAGGGGGCGAAATGACCTCCTCAGCAGAGCCTTACGTGCATAGTATGCGAGCACCCGCATTGATCCCTTTTGAAAACTAAAACGGCACCGCACGTGCATAACCTGTGAGCGCCGGCACTAGTTCAAGATTAAACTGCCCGGCAGCACCTCATGCGCAAAACACGTGAACACCAATAACAGTATAGTGACACTTCATGCAAAATACACGTGAGCATAAAAAAAGGGGGAAATGAGAAGTTTTGTCATTCATACTCCAAAAACTTATACATGGTATAAAAACAAAAGAAAATGTTTACAATGGTAAAACACTTGATCCCGAATATGGATTGAGGAATTCAGAAGCAAGGCCGAGTAAAATGTTTCTGGTTTCTCTGACCATTTTCGTGTGCATCTTCTCACGAGTGCAAGCGTCAGGATTCTCGCTAATGTCATCCGTCCTCTGATAGGTAGAGATTATCGTCGTCTGTTGGAAAACTTTATGCAAGATATCAACAAGACCATCTCGCCGCCTCTTCGAGATCAAGCCCATCAGATATACTGAGTGTACCTTGTCTTCAACATCATCAAGCGCCTCAAGTGGCATGGCTTCGTAAAATCTAGGAAGGGCTTCCCAAATTGCTCCCACGATGATCTTCAATAAAGCGGAACGACGGGGGAGTAGTCGACCATTGTATTCATCGAAGCGACGCATAACCAGAGCACATTGAGCATTCGTAAACTCCTGGTTTTGACACCGGCCTTGGACGCGAATGTCTTCATAGAAGATAATTTCTCAAGATCCTAGAAATAAACGGCCATAGTATATGAAAAGAAAAATCAGTGAGAGTTTAATAATCAAAATGATCAAGAAAATGCTTATTATGAGAATCTGAAAACGTACACGGGAGTTTAAACAACTCTTGACATCCTAATAGAGAAAACAAGTTAAAATACCCAACAAATTTGAATTTGTACAAGTAAGGAAAAAAGCCTATTAGAATATGCTCAAGAACACCAGGGAATGAAATTCCCGAGGGGCCCTTTGATCATCGGAGCAAAGCTCTTTGGTAAGGAATTAAATTCCTCTTATATGATGGAATTAAATTCCAGAAACCCCCATGAAGAGGAAATGAGAAATGAAAATGCCATGAATCCTTAAAGGTCAGAGGAGGAATGCCCAAAGCATTGAGGGTTACTGCTCAAAGATCACGTTTTTGGATCTCTGAGAGATGGGTTTCAAAAGAGAGCAAAGCTCTCATGGTGGATTTAAAATCCAGAAGTTTTCTTTAAGAAAAGGGTTTCTCTGATGTTCAAGATCTTTACCTAAAAAAGGTTTCTTTTTCTGACATAGTTTAACTCTGGAATTGCAATGGGCAGAGAACTAAACTCTGAAGAAGAGAATTGAATTCTTAGAGAAGGCAAAGAAAGAAGAAGATGAAAGAACAGTGGCTCCTCAAAGACCAAACCCTTGCATTTATAAGACATGACAAGGGCGGTTCACCTCCCCGTTCCCCTAGGCGATCCAACAACTATTAAGGTGACAACGTTGCACTCACGTGCAAGCTAAGTGAGAACAACGCCGTAGGGGAATTTGTTCCCTTATAAAAAAATAAAAAAATAATGAACCAAAAAAGCGATGGAAAAATTCCTCAAATGGAGCATCACGTGCCCGCATTTGATGTGCCTTGGAGCAAAAATTATAGGCAGTATGCTTAACAAATAAGGATGAAATTGAGCCTCACGTGCAGGCACGTAAGCATCTATATACAAAGTATATAGGCGCCTTCCTAAAATAAATAACAGGCCAGAAGGCGCATCACGTGCCAACACGTGATGCTTTTCTGGGACTGCTGCATATAAGCAAACCGGCCTAATGCTATGGCTCACGTGCTACACGTGAGGGTTTCTAATACCTTTTGAGCCGATAGAATTAAATTCTAAATAAGAGGGATCGGAACCCTATTTGGAAAATATTTCCCCCAATCTTTCTAAACAAGAAAGATTGTGCTCTGTAAAAAGGAGCACCGTTGGATTAAAAATCCAATGGTGGTTAAAAATCACCAAGCTACAGAATAAGCTCTGTATGGGAAAATATTTTCCCAATCATTCTAAATAGGAAAGATTGTGCTCTGTAAATCAGAGCACCGTTGGATTAAAAGATCCAATGGTGATTAAAAATCACCAAGATACAGAATAAGCTCTGTATGAGAAAATATTTTCCCAATCTAGTTGAAAACAAGAAAAATGTCTTCTGTAAAACAGGTGTCCCTGGATCAAAGATCCAACGGTGGATAAAATCCCCGAATCAATCAAAAATCTCTCAATGAGAGATTTCCTTAACAAGATCAATAAATTTGCCTCTACTATATAAAGGACTCGAGACTAAAAAGAGAAAGAGAGGAGACCCCCATAAGATTGTAAAAAAGACAAAAAAGAAGAGGAGTTCTCATTAAAGAAAAAGAAACCTTAGGTGAGGAAAAAGACTTAGAGATCATTTCATCTCCTTTTACAAGAGTTTAACTCTTCCAAAAAAAAGAACTTAGTTGTTCTTCTGGTTGAGGTCTGCAGAAGCAGATCTTCCCACATGTTGAGAATTTAATTCTCATCGGGGAGATTTCATTATGCAGTTCCAAAACTTAGAGGAAAGAACTAGATTTGAAGAATTTAATTCTTCCAAAGTCATAGGAATTTAATTCCTCTGATAAAACTATGGTTTAACCTTGCATAAGAATTTAATTCTTATAATATAAAGGACTTGAAATTCTCAAGTCTAAGATCAAGAGCCCCATGCATATTAGCGTTCAACGCTATAATGACAGATCATGTGTTCCCACGTGAGCACCTTTGAGGAACAAAAAGGAACAACTGAGATCAAGTCACGTGATCCAACGCGAATCCCAATAGTATTTAGCGCTTAGAAAAGAATAGGAAGATAAATTCAAAAGGGGCAGTGCCCAACTTAGTGGTGTTGGAGTTAGTGCCCTCAGAGTCAATTATTGGATCACAGGCACGTGATTGCAATGATTGAGGGAGGACCTATCCCGGTAGGACAGTCTTACTCGAGATGATAGTATGCTATCTGGTTTATCTTTATCATCGTGTACTGCTTTAGGTGACCTGACATGTCGCTATTACACGTTGATAGAGCCCCTAGGATTCTTGCTTGACTGCCAGCAGTATGATGGCGATCATATACGTGGGAGCTGGTGGTCTATAAGCACATCCTTAAAAGGTCCCTAGTCGTAGGAGTTTCGAGACAGGGCATCGATACTCCGTTAGTAGACTAGTGTATACAGTCGAGACCCCGACGAGGGGCGGTGGCCGGTCTCACAAGCCACTGGTGTCAGTTGGTTCACCTAAGATGTATACAGGTGCTCATTGGGTTATGAGTACACCGGACAGGACTCGCCGGGAACCTGCTAGTTGGTCTTATACCAGATGTCAGATAGCAGTTCCCTGGTGACATGTGTACAGGTTAGTTCATCGACCTGAGATCGTCATTTGTCTCGTGTGAGTTCCCACTGTGCTTTGATTACTACCCTACCACGGCTCAAAGGAGTCGTGCAAACAGGTTTTAGTTGGGTACAGTCCCGAGCCACATGGAGGCAGTGAGCGGATCTGCAGGGGTTCGTCTCTCCCGGTATTGGAGGTGAGGTCGCGCTGTGTCTAGGAGAGCCATTACGCAAAGCCCTCGGCCGAGGCAGGAGATTTACTGGTAGGTATTCCAGTAGTATCTCAGGGCGTTCTGGGCTACGCTCCGACACGACTTGTACCGCTTTTGGGGGTCTGACTTTTACCAACCCCCTAGGCCCGCCATGCGATACTCATAGACGAACGGACCGGACTGTACGGATATTGTCACTGACAGGCTCAGTTGGGTGTCGGGGTGAGCTTCCTCATCGACGTCCCATTTGGTCAATACCTGGTGGCCCGTCACGTATTGGCTTATACCTCTGACGTACTAGTGGTTAAATCCACAGCCAAGGTATTGACGAGTCTTTAGAGTCCACCACACTCAGTTACAGTTACTCAAGTTTCGGGCGAAACGCTGTAGAGGCCGTATGGAGATATGGCAGGGTTCGATCAGATACGTGCGGTATTGCACGGATCGTGATCGGACAGTTTTTACTAGCCGGCTTTGGCTTAAACCGGATTCTAGTATTTGACAGTGTAGATTTTGTCTCTTTGCATTTGTGTTCAGTGGGAATACAAATGCGGGCATGTATTTGCAGCAGCGGGGTTTTCCTGTAATTTATTATGGGATCGGTTTTCTGGGGTTGCCAGTTTGCATTCCGTTCCGGCCGGTTTTCCTTCATTCCTTCTCGGTCGGACTTTCTTGGTGGAGGGTGTTAATTGCAAGTTTGCAATTAACATTTTGTGAGGGGTTTCTTTGCATATTTGTGGCATCATGATTGTTATTTCATGATGAGATTCCTTTTTAATCTCATCACTTGCTTTTCATTTGATGGATGGTGGAAAGGATTTGGATTAGAATGAGAGTGACCATTTTCTATATTGTTGATATATTCTTTCTTGTTTTTCTTTTTCTCTCTCCAATCTATTTTGAGATAGAGAGGGGCCGGCCATTTTCAAGAGAGAGAGGGAGAGGTATTATTTTGGTGTGTGCCATTTTCCATCTCATTCCATGGTTGCAAAAGGCTAGCTTCAAAGCTCATTTCTTTCCCTCCTTCTCTTCTCTATTCCTTCACAACAAGGCAACCTCATAACCCCAAGAGACAAGTTCACTACACTATTTCTATAGCAAGCCTTGGACGCGTCGGCTAGCCAACTTCGCGCCCGAGTTGCCTCGGTCAAGAGGCGGGAGC
Organism: Agapanthus africanus; assembly: GCA_030015575.1. Lineage (NCBI taxonomy): Eukaryota > Viridiplantae > Streptophyta > Magnoliopsida > Asparagales > Amaryllidaceae > Agapanthus > Agapanthus africanus. The sequence continues at coordinate 103,830,622 of CM057338.1, read as the reverse complement.
CCGTAAAAGATTCCGGCTACGTGGTGCCCTTTCCGACGAGCGAGGAGGTGACGGAGATTCCGCAAGAGATCGGAGTGGAGATGAAGACCGAAGGACACGGATCGCTTGGTATAACTTCTCACCCCATCTCTAGTTAGCTAGTATAGGTTAATGGTTTCGATCCGGGTATTCTTTGTCCGCGGTAGCGCCGGTTTCCGAGCAAGGAAAAAATTTTTTTATTCCGCATTTTGGCCTCGAGAAAGAGGCCGGGGCGCTGCCGTGGCGCAACATGGTATCAGAGCCACGCCATTAACCTTACCTAGCTTCGTTTGATGTGTTTGCGTTTCCGATCGACCGAAATTTCCAAAAACCGTATTTTTATTGCACATCAGTTTCTGTCGAAATTTTTTGAAGTCCAAAAATTTTTCAGGTGATCTCAGAATTATGTTCAGGGAGATATAAGACTACTGCAAAAATTTGATACAGTGATCCTTTCTTTTGACCGCGGAAGGGCGGCGTTAGCCCCACATTTGCCGCGCTTCCGCCGCGTGAACAGGAGATCACTTCATCATTTTTTTTCAGTGGGCTTGTGGGCTTAAAATATGGGTTTTGGGATATTAAAATTGGGCCCAGGTTTTCTGTGAGTGCTACAGTTTTGATTGGGGCCCACTTGTTAATTTTTGGTCAATCGGAAAATTTTAAACACATTATTTCACAGTATTTACATTATATCTGCGACCGTGAATGTCACTCGATCGGTAAATCCGGTCTAACTGCTATAGCCCGGTTAGACGGATTTGCGAACGTGATTTTCACGTTGATGTTCTATGTTTATGCTGTGTTGTTGCGGATCGGTCGTGGGGGATAGCCTGGATGCAATGCTAGTACAGTTTTTGTTGTATTATGTACATTTGATATTGCGGGGCGAGCGTCCGACATGTGGACTGCCGTCACTGCCTGTTTGTATTATTCTTTTGGGGCACGACCTGGTTGCGGTCGATGTACCCGGTGTATGTATTTTTTACTTTCTGTACTAGGGTTGCCCCGCGGTGGGGTGCCCGGATAGCCGGGTTCTGGAAGGCAACGGGCCCGCATCTCAGGGCATTGAGACGGAGGGGGCTTCAGTCCAGGATTGGCGGGCTATTCGCCGCACTCGTAGGGGGTACAGGTTGACCCAGGAGGGGTGCCCAAGTTACCGGATTCCGTGAAGTGCTGGGTGGTCCATTCACGGTACTGAAGGGGGCTGCCTCGCTTCAGGTTTTGGCGGGTGACTTACCGCGCCCGTAGGGGTCTAGGATTTCATTGCACAGGCTATCCACAAGACCAGGGGAACGTCGGGTTTCAGCAGCGGCTCTGTGAAACCCGGGGTTTCCAGATATCTGTATTGTTCTGTGATGCTGTACATTTCTGTGATGTTGCATTTTATTCACGCCTTGAGCGAAATACTATATATATTGGTATATATATTAGTAGATGTTGTATATGTTTTACATCCGCGCTAGTCCAGTCCCCGCTCTGCCGTTAGTTAGCTAACCTAACGGGTGATGACGGGACCCAGTGGCGAATGCGGATGACATATACGTACGTCAGTATATTTTCGTTCTTTGTGGTGTGATCAATTGATGGGACTGCATTGATTCGGATCAATGCAAGTTTAAACAAACCTAATCTGATGTTGTTGGAACATTTTTCAAAAAGCTGTTATTGCAAGGACGTTCACTTTTGTTTTGCATCGTGGTATTCATTTGGAATATCCTGCTCCTCAGTCGACGAGGCAAGGGCCGAGATCCCTTCACCGGGAGTGACCCCTTGGACAGAAGTTTGCGTCAGGGCATTAACTTCACTATAGCCGATTACTTTTGCTTTGCATCGTGGTATTCAGTTGGAATATCCTGCACCTCATTCTACGGGGAAAGAGCCGAGATCCCTTCACCGGGAGTGATCTCTTTAGTAAAGGTTTTCGTCACTATATTTTTATAAAAGTTATCCAGTTCCTTCAACGATATCAAGTTCATTACGTTAAAGGTTTTCGCCAGAAACCATTCGTAGCCCTCCGTCATTTCGGATTAGTATTGCATAGTATTCGCGCTACGTTTGTCGTTGCTATTCGCCGAGGCGTAGTGTGCGGTAGCTCTGTAATGCTTTCTGTCGCATGGATATGTGGATTGGTTAGGACAGTCGTGCGACTTTGTTGATTATTCGTCAAGGGTCGTGCGGGTGGGTTTAACGCAATCAAGATAATGACGGGTTGAACTTGACTAGGACCTTTTGATTTGTTGATTATTCGTCAAGGTCACTTGGGTCCTAGGGGTAAAAATCACATCGGGAGTTTCAAAAGAACTGAAACTTGCCAGGCATGCGCATACCTTCTGGAGTGTGGTGACGTGAGTGGATTCCGTCACGTTATCATGCGATGATAGTTGGATCCCGATTCCCACTGATGAGTTGGTTTACTCCTCGGGTGTTCCCGACTAATTCTTCTTTCAGGTTTGGAGAAGAATTTGAGGTACAGTGGGAGGTTTCCAGATTAGACAAAGTGATAACCATTCTGATCTAGGTTAGAGTGCACGCTGAGTGTTTCTTTTCTCTCTCTCTGGCAGCGACCATTGACCCGACCCTAGACTATGACTCAGTGACCAAGTTGACCGAACCTTCTTAACACTGGCTTTTGGATTGTCAGAGTTGCAGACCTCATTGCCACTCCTACTTTTACCCTTTTCTCCAGGACACCCCGTATTACTACGAACGTCCACTTCCATTGGACAAAACCATCGTATGGTTAGATACGAACTCGAAGGACTTCGAGGATGGTTTCTGGTTCTGGAGAAAACGAATAGGTTTATTCAGTTGTCTTTTCTTTTCACCTTCTCTCAGGTTGCGAGTACTCCTTGGTTTAGGAGTAGTACACCTATTACGCAAATTGGATAGTCTTCTTCCAAACCATAGGCTGGTGCCGACGGGTAGGGAATGAAGAAAACCAATTAGCATAACGATGGTGTGCAGAAGGTATTAAGTTAAGACAAAGCAAGGGATTAGTAAGAGGGCAAAGTAAGTTGCGACTGCTATTCACGACCAAACCAAGTATTTCTTCGCCAATCCTAAATCACCTTTGTATTTCTCCAGGACACTCCGTATCACTACGAAGATCCCATTTTATTGGATAATCCATCGTATGGTTATATACGAACTCGAAAGGAACTTGTTCCAGTTCGGGGATGGATCCTGGTTCAGGAGAAATAGGAATAAAGTACATTCAGGTGTCTTTTATCTTCACCTTCTCTCGCATTGCGAGTGTTCCTAGGATTAGGACAGTACACCCTTTATGCTTTTTGGATAGTCTTCTTCCAAACCATAGGCTGGTGCCGAACGGTAGGGAAGGAAGAAAACCATTTGGCCTAAAGGGGTGTACAGAAGGTAATGACTAAAGACATATGAAGGGATTTGGAGAGGTGGCAAAGAATTATACGGTTATAGTTGTGAATCTGGATAATGGAAGAGGCATTACTAGGAATACCAGGATACCCCGACGAAACATTTCAATGTTTCAGTTTCACTGTGTACTGTTAAAAGAAAACTGATTTCCCGATTAGACACTTACTCCAGGGTATGTATTTACCAAGTATGATTCTCACATCTGTATGGTTTTACAGATGATGAGTGGGAGTAAGTTATTGGGAATTGGGTGACCATCCTCATTATATCGGGATTCGTTGTAATCGGTGATATTTGAGGAGATCACCTGGGCTGTTTGCCGGTCGGCAAATATTTGGTTTTGAATATCCGCTGTTTTGCACCAATTTCAAATTGATATATCTGTACGTCTATTTTCATAGAGTGAGATATACCTTTTGATATTATGTCGATGACATTTACCTATACCAGTGGATGGTTAGGTAAGGAGCATTGAACAGCGGTGTAATTCTTCTTAACCATAAGTACAGTTTTCAACCTACGACGCACAGTGAAAGAGTTGTTAGACTCAGGGGACTTATACAGAGTATTGTATGCTGTCCAGTGTCCATTAGGACAGAGGGGTTGGTTCTCATACTATATTCTGTTTACTTTTAACTTCTCTAGTTCTTAGACATGTGTTTCATGGAAACACAGGGTCTAAGTTTTGAGGAGTTATAGGTATTTGAATAAAGTAGAGAACCAGGTGTAGCAAGTATCGGGATTCTTCAAAGAGATCGAAGATGTAGATACTTGTGTATGGTATTCAGTTAATAGTAATGATGAAGACAGATAGCTTCTCTTTCAGGTTACTCATAATTGGAAGCATTCCTAAGTTGAGTAACGCTGATCGGCCTCCTTCCATTTAGTTTACATGCACTGGAGATAGCTGCATGATTTGAATCTGGTTCAATTGAATCAGTGCCTCTGGTTCTATATTGGATATAGAACAGTTCATATCTTAACGATGTTAAGGTACGGGGAGTTGTCCGGCTTATGCTTAAAACCAGACACTGGACAACTCAAGGCACGTTTCTGTAATGGCTGTTTGTGGGTTGACCCAGGCTATGACGAGGGTTGATTTTCTACCATCTGGATGAACAAAAGCAATATTGTTCTAGACTCGCCACAGTTTTTATTAAAAATGGAATTTTTTCAGAAAAAGAAGTGGGAGTATGGTAGAACTGGAAGTGATTCCAGAACCACAAACGATTACTGAAGATTTGATAAGGAACCTAAAGATTCAATCTGATTTGACATTCCATTGGCCACTCCGCAGATACGGTGGGTAACTTCAGGCACCCGAGAGGTACTCCGGTGGCCTCAAGGACGGTGACAGGGAAGTTCTTGTTTACCCACACTTGCCATTGTTATTGTTCCAGGCTGCGAGACCCGGTGGGAGGATGAGTATAGCGTCGTTCTAAACTAGCTTTAGAAGTGCACGTCTATATGACTCTGCCAGAGGGTTGTCGTAGTCAGTGGGAGCAGCGGAAGCATTGGTGGACATCAGGCTTATGTCTATTTATAGACTAAAGCAGATGTAGCGGAGATAGATCATCTGTTTCTGATGTGACAGTCATGGGTTTGACGTCATCAGAATAGGGGATGGATCTGTTGAGAAGGTAGTAGGAAGTGATATTCCTATACTGCGATCGGTTATACTTTGGTCATCACACAGTGTTTTCTCCACATGGGACTTGGACATTATATCAGACATACTGGTTACTAGATCTATGGTTTTAGATCTAGATTTGGGTGGTTTCCCAATCAGGGTATTTTGACAGCATTCTATGAGTATTTAGAATGGATGACTCCTGGCATGGTAGTATACCTGCAGATAATGGAGTCACCCTCTCTAAAGGTGTCTTACAGACTAAAGGGGAGAGGGATATGCATGATTGACAGATCACTTGCTTAGGCAATTGAGTCAATCATGAGATGTCAAGTACCACACCAGATGTTGTTCTTGCACTAGATGCAATAAGTTGATATTGATCCAATCCTGGAGGAACAGTCGGAAGCAGTTTTAGAACATAAGTGAATGTTCTAGGGATATGATAACGGCTGCCTCTTTTCGGAGACGGTTATCACTCCAGGCTTCCAAGGTGACATGGACGACAAGGAGGTTGTCAGAGTTATAGTTCTCCCTCTGACGAGGGGCAGTATTTTGGACAGGTGGTCCAAGGCAATACTGAGGGAGGCATGGCGCAGGATACTGATTAAGTTCGGTTGATGATACAGTCTAAGAAGTTTGGATTTGGAGTTCATTTATGAGCTAGGTCCCATCAGACATCCAGACATTCTAAGACAGGTATTGCTCATTTCGGGAGATGGCCTTCTCCGCGAACTTGAGATATAGAGAGACATAGAAAGAAACATCACAGCGGATCCACTCACTGAGGCTATTCCTCGAACGCAATAGTTTCGCAAACGGGTTTTGTGAGACTGACTAGTAGAGGAGTTGGGTGTTCGGTATCACACGGGCTGTGAGTATGCGACATCGCAATAATTAGCCTTGAGTGCAAGTGGAAGATTGTTGGAGTTAGTGCCCTCAGAGTCAATTATTGGATCACAGGCACGTGATTGCAATGATTGAGGGAGGACCTATCCCGGTAGGACAGTCTTACTCGAGATGATAGTATGCTATCTGGTTTATCTTTATCATCGTGTACTGCTTTAGGTGACCTGACATGTCGCTATTACACGTTGATAGAGCCCCTAGGATTCTTGCTTGACTGCCAGCAGTATGATGGCGATCATATACGTGGGAGCTGGTGGTCTATAAGCACATCCTTAAAAGGTCCCTAGTCGTAGGAGTTTCGAGACAGGGCATCGATACTCCGTTAGTAGACTAGTGTATACAGTCGAGACCCCGACGAGGGGCGGTGGCCGGTCTCACAAGCCACTGGTGTCAGTTGGTTCACCTAAGATGTATACAGGTGCTCATTGGGTTATGAGTACACCGGACAGGACTCGCCGGGAACCTGCTAGTTGGTCTTATACCAGATGTCAGATAGCAGTTCCCTGGTGACATGTGTACAGGTTAGTTCATCGACCTGAGATCGTCATTTGTCTCGTGTGAGTTCCCACTGTGCTTTGATTACTACCCTACCACGGCTCAAAGGAGTCGTGCAAACAGGTTTTAGTTGGGTACAGTCCCGAGCCACATGGAGGCAGTGAGCGGATCTGCAGGGGTTCGTCTCTCCCGGTATTGGGGGTGAGGTCGCGCTGTGTCTAGGAGAGCCATTACGCAAAGCCCTCGGCCGAGGCAGGAGATTTACTGGTAGGTATTCCAGTAGTATCTCAGGGCGTTCTGGGCTACGCTCCGACACGACTTGTACCGCTTTTGGGGGTCTGACTTTTACCAACCCCCTAGGCCCGCCATGCGATACTCATAGACGAACGGACCGGACTGTACGGATATTGTCACTGACAGGCTCAGTTGGGTGTCGGGGTGAGCTTCCTCATCGACGTCCCATTTGGTCAATACCTGGTGGCCCGTCACGTATTGGCTTATACCTCTGACGTACTAGTGGTTAAATCCACAGCCAAGGTATTGACGAGTCTTTAGAGTCCACCACACTCAGTTACAGTTACTCAAGTTTCGGGCGAAACGCTGTAGAGGCCGTATGGAGATATGGCAGGGTTCGATCAGATACGTGCGGTATTGCACGGATCGTGATCGGACAGTTTTTACTAGCCGGCTTTGGCTTAAACCGGATTCTAGTATTTGACAGTGTAGATTTTGTCTCTTTGCATTTGTGTTCAGTGGGAATACAAATGCGGGCATGTATTTGCAGCAGCGGGGTTTTCCTGTAATTTATTATGGGATCGGTTTTCTGGGGTTGCCAGTTTGCATTCCGTTCCGGCCGGTTTTCCTTCATTCCTTCTCGGTCGGACTTTCTTGGTGGAGGGTGTTAATTGCAAGTTTGCAATTAACATTTTGTGAGGGGTTTCTTTGCATATTTGTGGCATCATGATTGTTATTTCATGATGAGATTCCTTTTTAATCTCATCACTTGCTTTTCATTTGATGGATGGTGGAAAGGATTTGGATTAGAATGAGAGTGACCATTTTCTATATTGTTGATATATTCTTTCTTGTTTTTCTTTTTCTCTCTCCAATCTATTTTGAGATAGAGAGGGGCCGGCCATTTTCAAGAGAGAGAGGGAGAGGTATTATTTTGGTGTGTGCCATTTTCCATCTCATTCCATGGTTGCAAAAGGCTAGCTTCAAAGCTCATTTCTTTCCCTCCTTCTCTTCTCTATTCCTTCACAACAAGGCAACCTCATAACCCCAAGAGACAAGTTCACTACACTATTTCTATAGCAAGCCTTGGACGTGTCGGCTAGCCAACTTCGCGCCCGAGTTGCCTCGGTCAAGAGGCGGGAGCCCGTAAAAGATTCCGGCTACGTGGTGCCCTTTCCGACGAGCGAGGAGGTGACGGAGATTCCGCAAGAGATCGGAGTGGAGATGAAGACCGAAGGACACGGATCGCTTGGTATAACTTCTCACCCCATCTCTAGTTAGCTAGTATAGGTTAATGGTTTCGATCCGGGTATTCTTTGTCCGCGGTAGCGCCGGTTTCCGAGCAAGGAAAAATTTTTTTTATTCCGCATTTTGGCCTCGAGAAAGAGGCCGGGGCGCTGCCGTGGCGCAACAAGTGGAGCCTCACGTGTCTACACGTGATGGTTACAAGATTTAAGTGTTTAACACTTACATGTCTAAAACGAGGGAATAAGCCCAAAGAAACAGTGCCCAATATTCAGGTGCCTCACATGCCACACGCGAGCGCTCTGAATTTCAGTGTTTAACACTGCTGAAGAGCCTCACGTGGGAGCACGTGAGCGCCAAGCATTTATTAGTGTTTAACACTGTGAGAGGCCAACCTTAGCCGAAATTAGCCAAGTCTCCCGAGGCCAAAAACCTTTTGACCATCAATCAACCGAGCCTTCCTATACTCAGGTCCTCTCCAAACTGACCTTGGTTCCAGAGATGGCTAATGATCTCCTGACACGTAGCATCTAAAATAATGTTCGGTCCACCATGATCTCTCCCATCAATCTGGAGTTCGATTCAAGGGTACATCTCTCCACACCTATGATATATGTCGTTGTAATTCTTCAACGATATCAAAGAGGTGGAGGGTCCCGACAACCAACAGCTCTTGGTTGCACTCTCAAACCCATGAGCATACCCCATGGACCGTAATGTCCTTAAACTAGCCATGGATCGAAATGTCCCTAAATTTGCCATAGATCGTAATGTCCTTAAACTAACTATGGACCGTAACGTCCTTAAACTAAAACGATAGAGACCAAATGCTTTTTCGTTGGATAAAAAATGATCCCAAACCCTCGTTAAGTAGATCTTAGTCCAACATCGGATTAACGTATCCTTAACAAATGTTTAAGTTGATCTTAATCTCAAATAAGGTTAACGATCCTTAAATCATCCCAAACCCAAATCTAAGAATATACGGATTTGGACTAATCCACGCCCTACGGGCGACAACACAAATTAGTCTCCGTATATAATCCACGGGCAACCAAAAATAAAACAAACACACACGACACGAAGTGACCTTTTGGAGAGGGAGAAAGTGGTTACCGCGATACGGTAACGTAATTAACTGCAGGGGCTTGCGCCTGCAGGAAAGAGCGTCCCCACAATAAAAAAACCCTCGCAAACGAGGGGGAATCTGACGAAGTCTGCTACAACGGCCGCATCAATTTAAACCTCTGATACACGGTGCCATAAATCAACTTGGCATCTTCGGAGAGGTAGACAGATAAAACCAAATAGCATCTTCCCCGAAATTCAAGTAAGATGACCTATGCGGTTTCGTCTCCCGTTTTCGGCGGTAAACAGTCCTTACTCGTTTCCCCATGATAAAACGAGGAGACTGTTCGAACTTGCAGTGCGCAACAGACTCATCAATCTTCCGGATCCGAGACGTCCACTGTAGCCTGGTGATGTCAATAGCCCCAACTACTGCTCCTAACACAGAGTAGTGGGCCACCCAATTAAGGATTACTATGTCTTCAAAAACTGGGTTGAGGACCAGTACCAACAAGGCAAGTTTGCGATGTCCGAAAATTGGAGGGTGAACCTGCCACAGAAGCACGCTCCTAAAAAGGTGGACATGCCGGGGGCATCATGCTCGTTTATGGAAGAAGCTGCAAGGGAAGTTGTCCTTTCAGCTAAAACTAAAAGAATGCTGAAGGATCTTCAAGCATGTCCGGCGATCAGGTGAAAAAGCCTGGTGGAGCCCGATATCATTAAAGGGATACTAAAACCACGCCTAACACTGAAAGCTGGTAACGATGGGAAAAACACCCAGGTCAAGCCTTCAAACCCTTCGAAGAAAAAGAAGAAAACCAAGAAACCCATGCAGCCTGACGATAAGCGCACGTACCTGTAGAAGTATATTGACGTGCTGGAGGAGTACAACCAGAAGGTGCGGACCCCAGTCACACTCGAAGAGTTTCTCAACCATATCCTTGAGAACGGAGATAGTGACAATGATGAGGGAAACGACTCGTTAGAAAAACCTGAGGATTATGTAGCGAGTTGCCACATGGTCTCTCATTCATCATTAAAAGATGAAGAAACTCCCTCGGCGTCGGAAAGTAACACAGAGAAACTGGGGACAAGATCGGTGCCAAAACCCCTAGAACCGTCAGACGACCTGATTGACAGGCTGCTAAATGAAGCCATTCAAAAGAGCAAGCTGACCGAGAACGTGAAACGCTCATATACGAAAAGGCCAAACGTCAGCGTCAGGATGAAGAAGCTACGGTAAAGATTAGTCATAAAGTATACACCCAAGCCAAAGCACACCTGCTACAAAAAAATAGCAGGATCAAAGCGGAGAAGCAGTTCGCTAAAGCCTTGATAATGGGAATGAAGCCGCACCCTCTCGTGGAAAACACTCCCGGGAGTACGTGCCTCAACGACTCGGTTGTATATCCGAACTACTGCTTATACCATCGGAGGGTCACGCACCCTACCAAAAAGTGAAATGCCTTCAAGATGTGGTGGTAAGGATACGTTGCTCATCGGCAACACTTCAAGCGGATGAAGCGCGAAGCTCGTCGACGGCAAAGAAGTGCGAAAGATGAGCGTGAAAGAACGGCTTGCAATTGTTATATGGTTGATACCAGTTCGACAAAAGGGCAATCTCAAGTTCTCACATTCGGGAGCGATTTTGAGGAAAAAATAACCCTCGGCCTGCTCTTCAAAGAATCCACCTCTAGAAAAGAAAAAGAGGAGAAGAGCCGCGAGAACATTCAGCTGCGTAACAGCACACTGCCTGAGAAGAACCTCGGGCCTACAAACAAAGGTTCGAGCAAAAGAGACAAGGGGGAGGAAAAAGTCCCTGAGGAAATTGCCCTCGATGATGGAGCTGTCAAAGAGCTCGTAGCCAGGGACCCGTCTAAGAAAAACAAGGTGGATTACAATGTTTTGGCACATCTAAGGAAGATACCCTCACAACTGAGTAAATTGGATGCTCTCCTCCTGTCTAAAGAGGCACGAGATTCTCCGATCAGGGCATTACAATAGCCCGATCAATTCTAAGCTTTCCTTGAAGAAGAAAAGATGAAGGACGAGTTGGAAGAAGTTCACATAGCTGACATCACATTCAGCGATGAGGATCTCCTCCTCGGAACGTGCGAGCATAACCGTCTGCTATATGTCACCGGGTACTGTCACGACATCAAGATAGGGAAGATCCTGGTTGACAATGGGTCCTCTGTCAACCTTCTCAACGTGAGGGTGCTGAAGGATATTTGCATGAACGTTTAGCACCTGGCTAGAGATAAAATTATTATATCCGGGTTCGATTCCCAGTCATCATGGATGCTTGGGTCTGTAATACCAAAGTTAAGCTTCGGGCTGCTCGTCGCTGACATCAAATTTCATGTCATCGACGCCAAGACTTGCTACAATGCTTTGCTTAGCAGGCTTTGGTTACACGAGTACAACGTCATCCCTTATACACAATATCAATGTATGAAGTATTTCAAAGACGGCCTTGAGTACACCATTACAGGGGAACTAAATCCATTCTCCGTAAACGAAGTCCGAAAGTATGAAGACGTCAGGTACTTCTTACCAGACATCAAGGACATGGAAAGATGTCATAAGCCGTAGAATAAATAAAAAGTCGTCTCCACTATCCCGGTCTTCGGGAGTGATACCGAGGAAGATGAAGAAATAGTATAGTCGGGGCAACCCCAAGGCAACAGGTCCGGACCATCTATCCCTATTTTGGTTTTTGACAGTGACTCTGAGGACGAGGCCAACGCAGTGTTCTTTGTCCGCCCGTCAGAACAAGCCATTACTGGAGCTGATCAGAGTTTACAGATCACTATGGTTCCGCTACGGAATTGCATAGAACTTGATGCGCTCGATTCATACAGCATGAAAGAGCTGCAGACTTTCTACGTCTCTCCTGGGCGAAGAGGTGAAAAGGCGTTCCTCTTCTACCAATCTACGGAGACTAAACTGAAAAAAGAAGTCTGGCATGGTGCCGATTTTGTGCTTGACAGGCTTCAGCCAATCCGTCTACCCAGATATTACACAGAGAGATTGAAGAGGTTATTAAGACGCCAATGTGTACCCTTCAAACAGCTCGACAAGCCCAGTTCTACAACAGGATTTAGGACGTCCCCGGAACTTAGCAAAAAGATGCCCAACGGGAGGATGGAGACGATTGGGCTTGGATACATTCGGTCTAAGAAACGGTAGCGATTCCATAGCTGCCGTGTCGTAAATAGCTTCGGTAGAAAAGAGAATGATTTTCCAGATAGCGCCGATATTGAACCAGAGCAAGATCCTGCCGTAAGAATACCAAGTCCGTCATTCAAAGAACAAATTGACAAGCTAATAAGAGAAGACGGTCAAAAAGTTAGGGATGACCACAACTGTGAAATGGCTATTTACGAAAAGACTTTGACGTAGCGTCTTACTCAACAGTCTGCGGAAATAGAAAATTATGATGCCCTTCATCCTCAGCCCGCTGTACGTTCTTGCGACAAGAAAAAATCCTGACGCGGTGGCAAAAACAAGGTAAAGAACGAGAATGACATTCGAAAGCAGCAAAGCAGGTCCAAGAAGCCGCGTGATCGAGAAAGGGTCCGCTGGAATCCATCGCTGATGAAGAAGATGGGTCAAGAATATTCTTTCCCCTAAGAAAAGACAAGGAAAATATTTAAACTTGTCATGAAGCATCAAATGATGGCGCTCCTGGAGTCCAGGCACCCCGAACAAGTAAACAAGGTCCATCACCCGGATTATTGCTCCTACCACCGAGCAATAGGACATCCTCTTGAAGACTGCTTCACCTTCAAAGACTGAGTCGAAGACCGGTACCAATAATGCAGGTTTGCTCTATCCGACGGTTGGAGGGTGACCCCACCATGAAAGCATGAGCCAAAAGCAACCTACATTGCGAGGGTAAATACAGATCGGCATCGAGCTTGGAAACGATCTCGTACCTGCCACATGATAACACTATTGAATGATGGAGAGCACGAGAATATGGATGACCTCTCCTGGTGCTTCAAAAATGAGGATGAGGATGAGGTGATCTCAGAATTTTCACCGGCGCCAAAGGAGCTGGAAGATAGGATACACACCACAGCGGACAAGCTGGGAAAAATCGACCTGGGGACGGAAAATGATCCAAAGCCAACGTTCATCACTGAGCTGCTGTCTAAAAAGCAGGCGGCTACGCTAAAGGACGTACTTATGCAGTATAAAGACTGCTTCGCATGGAACTATTCTGAAATGCCGGGACTAGATCCAGAAATAGCTGTGCATAAACTAGCGATATCACCGGACGTCAAGCCAGTCAAACATGCGCCAAGAAGAATGCGGTTCGAACTCGAGATAAGCATCAATGCCGAAGTCAAGAAGCTAATTGACTCCGGCTTCATTCAAGAGGTTCAATATCCCGACTGGATCGCGAACATTGTCCCGGTGATAAAGAAAAATAGGACGGTGCGTATCTGAATAGACTTCCGAGACTTTAACAAAGCTTGCCCGAAGGACGATTTCCTCGTACAGGTTACCGAGACGATGATCGATAACACATCTACCCATGAGATCTTCTCCTTCATGGATGGATCTTCAGGGTACAATCAAATAAAGTTGCATCCTTAAAACCAAAAACACACCGCCTTCCGGACTCCGCTGGGCATATTCTGTTACAAAGTGATGCCTTTCGGACTAAAGAATGCTGGCGCTACTTACCAGAGGGCCATGACGAAGGTCTTCAATGACCTCATCCATGAGATTGTCGAATTCTATATCGACGACCTTGTGGTAAAAAGAAAATCATATGAGGAACACTGGGAACGCCTGAACGTAGTGTTCCAGCGTCTTCGGAAATACAATCTGAAGACGAATCCTCTGAAATGCTCGTTTAGAGTCTCCTCAGGAAAATTCCTATGATTCATCATACGTCACAGAGGCATCGAAGTAGACCCATCAAACATCAAGGCAATCATGGAAATGCCCACGCCAAAGACTCTCAAACAACTGCGGTCTCTCCAAGGAAAGCACGCGTATATCCGGCGGTTCATAGCCAACCTCTCCGGTAAATGTCGTCCGTACAGTCATCTAATGAATAAGGGTACCCCGTTTCTCTGGGATCGTAAATGCCAAAGTGCGCTAGATGAAATCAAACAATACCTGCAGAATCCGCCGGTACTGACCGCTCCGGTTAAGGGAAAACCCCCCATCCTGTACATAACAGTCCTTGAAGATTCTTTAGGCGCGTTATGAGCACAGGAGAACGGCCAAGGGAAGGAGAGAGCTTTCTACTATTTGAGTCGAGTTCTTCTGGGGGCAAAAAACAACTACTCCCCTATTGAAAAGCATTGCCTGGCACTGATCTTCACGATAACGAAGCTCAGGCATTATTCCTTGGCACATGAGGTCCATATCATATCAACGGTGGATCCTCTCAAATACTTGATGTCAAGAGATATACTAACAAGAAGGCTCGCTAAATGAGCCCTCCTCTTAATGGAGTTCTCGATAACGTATCGACCCCTCAAGGCAGTGAAAGGCCAGGTCATCGCCGAAATCCTCGCTCAGCACCCGATACCAGCTGACTCTCCCTTAAATTGCGAATTACCAGACGAACATGCGTTCGACACAAAGGATGAAGAAAATGACTCTTGATGGGAACTTTACTTCGATGGGACATTTTCCATGAAGAAGCGAAAGAACAACACTCCCATAATTAAAGCTGGGGTAGGCCTTATCTTCGTGACTCCATAAGGAGGGATAATGCGTTTTGCCCTTTCCTTAACGGAGCCAAGAACAAACAACGAAGCGAAATATGAAACTTTGATAGCAGGTCTCGAGATCGCTGTCGACATGGGAATCAAAAACCTCCTCATACATGGAGACTCCCAGCTGGTCGTTAGTCAAGTTAATGGCGACTATCATCATACATGCAAACCAGAGCTAATAAGATATGGTGAGAGAGTGCAGCAATTGCTGACACAAATCCCCTCCTACATCCTGGAAAGCATACCGTGTGCAGAAAATAACAAGGCGGATGCATTAGCAAAGATTTCTAAGGAATTGGTTGACGAAAACCTTGATGATGTAAGGATCGTTGTGCAAAGCCGCCGAGTTCTCGCGCCAGCAGAAATATCTTTGGAAGATTTAACAGAGTCGTCTGAAGGAAAGGAAGCGACCAAACAAGCAACCTTCCAAATAGAAGATGGAGAAAATGCTAAGGATTGGAGAGAAGTCTTTATAGACTACTTCAAATCCCATCGCACACCCAAAAATGCGTCATCAAAACATTAGCTCATGAAACGAGCTGTCCTTCGCATTCGTCAATGATTCTCTATATAAGAGATCGTTCGAAAATTTGTGGCTAAGATGCTTGTGACCGGAGGAAGCAAAGAGAGTCGTCTAAGAATCTCACGATGGACTCTGCGGTTCTCATCAATCTGGGCCAAAGATGAAACTAAAGATCAAGAAAATGGGTTACTATTTGCCCACAATGATTCAGGACTGCCTTGAATATTCAAAGCAGTGTCACTCGTGCCAGATTCATGGGGACTTCTTCCACCAGCATCCAAATTCGCTACACCCAACAGTATCCAGTTGGCCGTTCGAAATGTGCGGAACCAACATAATTGGTCCCATTGAACCAGCGCCATCCAGAGGACATCGATTCATACTAGCAGCAACCGATTACTTCTCTAAGTAGGCAGAAGCAGTACCACTAAAGGAAGTGAAGACAGACAACATCCTCCATTTCTTCAGGACACATGTCGTCTACCGGTTCGGCACTCCGCGGCGGATAATCTCGGATAATGGGTCATCTTACAGAAGCCATAAGATCAGCCACTTCAGACAACAGCAGAATATTGATTGGAGGTACTCTTCAGTCTATAATCCTTGAGCTAACAGTCTAGCTGAGGCTTTCAACAAGAACTTGAAAAAAATTATAAAGAAAACGGTGTCAAAAGGATTGGCACGAGAGACTGCATGAAGCTCTCTGGACGTATCGAACCACGTTCAAAACGGCCACGAATACAACACCATATGCGTTGGTATTCGGAACGGAAGCGGTACTCCCCTTAGAAATAGAGATACCCTCTCTATGAGTGGCGGTTCGTTACGAACTGACGGATGAAGAAAATGCTCATCTTCGGCTTGAGGAGCTCGATGCTCTCGATGAAACTCGTCTCATTGCGCAGCAAAACATGGAAGCTTACAAAGCAAGGATAACGCGCTCATACGAAAGAATAACCAGGCCGAGAACATTCCGCCAAGGCTAACTCATACTAGTTGTCAAACGACCAATGATCCCCAATCATGCCAAACGGGGGAAATTCAAGCCGAACTATGAGGGCCTGTACATCATAGACAAGGTCTACCAAGGTGGAGCCCACTTGCTCATAGATATGCATGGAGAAAGACCCTTTCGGCCAATAAACGGCCGATTCCTTAAGAAATACTATGCCTGACGAGTCACGACTCAGGTCAATGATAGATGACGATGCTTGTGTCCGCTCGCTATCTTCTTGAGTCAAAACTCTAAAAGTAGTATCCAACAGAATCTCCGTTCCAAACATGGAAACAACGGACCAAGACGTCCCTAAACTAACAACGGACCATAATGTCTTTAAACTAAAACTTCGCCTCCAAAACGGCGATCATGGAACGAAATGTCCCTAAACTAGTACTCCGCCCCAAACATGGCGGTATCTTTTCCTGGGATCTGTGTTGCAATCAAAGCTCCCACGGCGAAGACTGCATTTCAAAAAAAAAAGGTATGTCCACAAGCAAAATGGGCACGGATGAAAACCCGAAAGGGCGCCGTGAGTAAAAACAGCAGGACTGCCGGTGAGCTTGTGAAAACCCGGAAGGGTGCAATCTCGTTAAAAGAAACGGTACGTCCACAAGAAAAATGGGCACAAATGAAAACCCGAAAGGGCGCTGTGAGTAAAAACAGCAGGACTGCCGGCGAGATTGTATTGGTTATAGTGCCCTAAAGGCAATTATCATAGCCGCGGTCTTGTGATTGTGATGATTGAGGCAGGACCTATACGGATAAAACAGTCTTACTCAAGATGATAGTATGCTATCTGATTTGTCTTTATCATCATGTACATGTTGATAGAGCCTATATGATTCTTTCTTGACTGCCAGCATTATGATGGCGATCATATATATAGGAGCTGGGGTATATAAGCACATCCTTAAATGTCCCTAGTCGTAGGAGTATCGAGACCGGGCATCGATACTAGAGTGTAGACTTGTGTATACTGATCGAGACCCCGACGAGGGGCGGTGGCCAAGGTCTCACAAGCCATTGGTGTTAGTATGTTCACCTAAGATAGTATACAGGTGCTCATTGGGTTATGAGTACACTAGATGGACTCGCCGGGAACCTGCTAGTTGGTATGATACCTATTGTCAGATAGCAGTTCCCAGGTGACATGTGTACAGGTTAGTCTGTCGACCTGAGATCGTAATTTTTCTCATGTGAGTTCCCACTGTGCTTTGATTACTATCCTACCATGGCTCAAAGGAGTCGTGCAAACAGGTTTTAGTTGGGTACAGTCCCGAGCCACATGGAGGCAGTGATCGGATCGTCGGGGATTCGTCTCTCTCGGTATTGGGGGTTGATGTCGCGTTGTGTACGGATGTCCATCACCATAAATCCGTGGCCACGGTGGACGAGAATTATCGATCCAGGATAGATAGTTTCTTAGGTGGTGATGGGTTTCATCCCGACACTAAATGTCGCGTTGTTAGGGCTCTGACTTTATCCACCCCCTTAGACTCGATATGCGATACTCTTAGACGAACAGACTGGACTGTACGGATATTGTCACTGTCAGGCTCAGTAGGGGTTCAGAATGAGTTTGCTCGTCGGCCTCCCTTTCGCTCAATACCTGGGTAGCCGTTACGTACAGTTAGTGTCGCTGACGTGCTTTTGGTTAAACCCACTTCCAGCGTATTGACGAGTCTTTAGAGTCCCACACAGAGGGTTTTCAAGGTTCAGGCGATATGGTGTACATGAGGTATGTTGATACATACAGGTGTCCGATTAAATATGTGCACATGCTGCGCAGACTTTAATCAGACGGTTGATAATACTAGCGGCTTAGTATTAAGCCGGATTATTAAATCGGGTTTTGATTTATTAATTAATATATGAATTTGTATATACGTATTCTAGTATTATTGTCCACTATTCGTTTTCTCTCTTGGCTATTCGTATTTTTGTATGAATACGCGTATATGTATTTCGATACATGTACCGGGAAGTATTCCGTATTTTATACGGAATAGTTTCTAGAAGATTCCACCTCATTTATATGATTTTTCTTTTATGGAAATTCATTTGTTTTATTAATGAGGTGGAAAAGGTGACATGACTTTGGGCATGGGTCAAAGCATGGTACTTGGGTATGGTTTGCTTTGTTTAATTAAAAAAAGAAAATGACATTTTTTTTATGGAGGAAAGAGGAGGGGCCGACCACTTTTAGTGGTGGAGGGGTTTTCATTTTCATGGGATGATTAACACATTACACACTTTCTTCATTGGCCCTCCACTCTCTCATTCACACAAAAATACTTAGCCAATTCTTTGCTCATGCCAAAAGGTTCATCACCTCTTTCATCTTCTTCTTGAGTTGCTCCATGGAGCACACGGATGAGAGAAAATTGTAGTGACACTTTCATACACCCCCACTCTCCATCACTAGCGATTTTGGAGCGTCGGTTACCTCGTTCGAGGTGGTTGGAGCTTGCGTCGTTCCCCTCGGGAGGATCATCGGAGATGGAGGAAGATCGACAACCAAACATCATCAAAGAATCGCTAGGAGCTTGGAATGAAGACCGAATGACACGGATCAACTCGGTATAATGATTCTAACTCTTATTTTAGATTGTTAGTTTAGGGTTTAAGGTTGATCCAGGATTTGGGTAACGGTAGCACCAGTTTAGAAATTTTTTTTCCGCCTTTTGGCCGCGTTTTGATGGCCAGGCGCTGCCGTAACCCTTCATGGTATCAGAGCCAACCTTTTAACCCTATTAGCTTGTTTTGACGTGCTTAAAAGATCGATCGACGGAAATTTCCAAAATCAAGATTTCATTTTTGTGTTTGCAGTTGATTTTCAAAAGTGTTCAAAAAAATATTTCCAGAGGCTTAAAAATCCGTGCAGGCGTTTTTAAGGGTACAGAAAAAATTTGGGCTCCTGATGCCTCCAAGTCGCAGCGGAACCGCTGCACTTACCCCCTATTGGCGGCGGATCCGCGACCATTTAGTGGCGACGGGCTTCTAAATTTTTCCTGTAGCCTCCTGACTTGGAATTATGATTTTTGACATATACTGTCTTGGCCCAGGTTTCAGTGAAGTGTTGATTTTGCTATTGGGGCCAATTTGGAATTTAGTCGATCGAAATTTTAAGTGTGTGATTATCAGTACATACATTTATATCTGCGACCGTGAATGTCATTTGATCGGTAAACCCATCTAACTGCTATATGTTCTTTTAAACGGGTTTGCGAACGTGACATTCACGTTGATATTCTGTGTTGTGCTGTGATGTTGGTTGGATGGTCGTGGTGGATTGCCTAGGTGCAGTGGTAGTACAGTTTAGATTCATTTGTACATTTGATATTGCGGGGCGAGCGTCCGACATGTGGACTGCCGTCACTGCCAGTTTGTATATTATTCTTTTGGGGCACGACCGGGTTGAGATCGATGTCACCCTTGTATATTATTTTCTTTTATGTACTAGGATTACCCCGCGGTGGGGTGCACGAATAGCCAGATTCTAGAGGGCAACGGGTCCGCTTCTTATGGAGTTGGGACGGAGGGGACCTTACTCTAGAATTGGCGGGCTATTCGCCGCACTCGTAGGGGGTATAGGTTGACCCAGGAGGGGTGCTCAAGTTACCGGATTCCGTGAAGTGCTGGATGGCCCATTCACGTTGTTGAAGGGGGTTGCTTCGCTTCTGGTTTTGGCGGGTAACTTGCCGCGCTCGTAGGGGTCTAGGTTTCATTGCACAGGCTATCCACATGGCAGGGAATGTCGGGTCTCATTTGCGGCTCAAATGAAACCCGGGGCTCCAGATTATCCACCATTCTTTGTTGCTTCTGTGATGTTTCTGTGATGTTGCTTTATATCATGCCTGGGACGAATGTTATATATATATATATATTTATATATACTAGTAGATGTTGTATATGTTTTGGACCCGCTCTAGCCTAGTCCCCACTCTGTCATTAGTTAAGTAACCTAACGGGTGATGACGGGACCCAGTGGCGAATGCGGATGTCATATACGTACATTTTTTCTTCGTTCTTTTCTGGTGTGATTAATTGATGCGGCTGCATTGATTCTTATCAATGCAAGGATAAAACAAACCTATATATGATGTTGTTGGAACCAAGTTTTTAAAACTGACATTACAGACGTTCTCTTTTGCTTTGCACAGTGGTATTCGGTTATGAATATCCAGCACCTCATTCGACGAGGCATGGGCCGAGATCCCTTCATCGTGAGTGACCCCTTGAGTAAAAGTTTGCGTCAACATAATAACTTCACTATTGTCGATTACTTTTGCTTTGCATCGTGGTATTCAGTTTGGGATATCCTGCACCCCATTCGATGGGGAAAGAGCCGAGATCCCTTCACCGGGAGTGACCTCTTTAGCAAAAGTTTTCGCCACTATATATTTATAAAACCACTTGGATTCCTTCATCGATATCAAGTTCATTACGTTAAAGGTTTTTCGCCAAAGATCAGTCGTAGCCCTCCGTCACTTCTTACAGATATTACTTAGTATTCATGCTGTGTATGTTGACCTCTGTCAAGGCACAGTGCTTGGTAGCTGGGTAATGCTTGTTTGTTGCATAGATATGCGATTATTTAGGACAGTCGCACGGTCATGTTGACCTCTGTTAAGGGCTCGTGCGGGTGGGTCTAAGTTAATCCAGGACGATGACGGGTTGAACTTGACTTGCGACTTATGATATGTTGACCTCTGTCAAGGTCATAAGCCGCTTGGGGTAAAAACACACATCGGGAGTTTCAAACATACAGGAAACTTGCCAGACATGCGCATACCTTCTGGAGTGTGGTGACTTGAGTGGCTTCCATCAGGTTATGATGCGATGATAGTTGGATCCCGATTCCCACTGATGAGTAAGATTACTCCTCGGGTGATTCCGACTAATTCTCCTTTTGGGTTTTGAAGAGAATTTGAGGAAACAGTGGGAGCAATCCAGATTAGATAAAGTGATTAACCATTCTGATCTAGGTTAGAGTGCACGCTGAGTGTTTCCTTTCTCTCTCTCTCTCTCTGGCTGCGACTATGACCCGGCCCTTGACTAAAACTCATGAAACCAAGTTAACCGAACCTTCTTAAAACACTTTGACTTTTGGAAATGTCACGGTGTCGCATATATCATTGCCACTTCTATATCACCTTTGCATTTCTCCAGAACACCCCGTATTACTACGACCATCCATTTCCATTGGATAAATCCATCGTATAGTTACATACGAACTCGAAGGAACTTTTTAGAGGATGAATTCTGGTTCTGGAGAGATTGAATAGGATTATTCGGTTTTCTTCTCTCTTCACCTTCTCTCAGGTTATGAGGGCTCCTACGATTAGGAGAGGGTACACTTATTAAGCTTATTGGATAGTCTTCTTCCAAACCATAGGCAGGTGCCGAACGGTAGGGAAGGAAGAAAACCAATTAAGCTTAAGTGTGGTGTACAGAAGGAAATAAGTAAATACATACAAAGGGATTAGAATAATGGCAAAGGAAATTGCGATCACCATCATTCACGACAAAGACCGGGTATACCCCTGCCACTCCTACATCCACTTTGCATTTCTCTATGACACTCCGTATCACTACGGATATCCACTTTCATTGGATAAATCCATCGTATAGTTACATACGAACTCGAAGGAACTTTTTCGAGGATGGATTCTGGTTCAAGAGAAATTGAATAGGATTATTCAGATGTCTTTTCCCATTACCTTCTCTCAGGTTGGGAGGGCTCATAGGATTAGGAGAGTACACCTATTACTCTTATTGGATAATCTTCTTCAAAACCTTAGGCTGGTGCCGAAGGGTAGGGAATGAAGAAAACCAATTAGCGTAAAGGAGGTGTACAGAAGGTAATAAGTGAATACATAATAAAAGGATTGCAGTGAGGGCAGGTAAGTATATGGTTGCTGTCGTGAATCAGGATATTGGAAGAGGCGTTACTAGGAATACCAGTCAACCCCTTTGAAACATTTTCATGTTTCAGTCTGACTATGCGATGTTAATTGAAAACTGTTTTCCCAATTGGAATCTAACTCCACGGTATGTA
Organism: Agapanthus africanus; assembly: GCA_030015575.1. Lineage (NCBI taxonomy): Eukaryota > Viridiplantae > Streptophyta > Magnoliopsida > Asparagales > Amaryllidaceae > Agapanthus > Agapanthus africanus. Next base: position 103,808,299 of record CM057338.1, on the reverse strand, counting down.
TTTATCAGATCAGTTTCTCACATCTGTATATTATTACGGATGGTGAGTGGGAGTAAGATATTGGGAATTGGGTGATTAGATCCCCATTATATCGGAATTCGTTGTAATTGGTGATATTTGAGGAAATCATCTGGATCTTGCCGGATGGCAAATATTTGGTTTTGAATATCCATTGTTATGCACCAATTTCACTGATATATCTGTACGTTTATTTTATAAAGTGAGATATAACTTTTTGATATTATGTCTGTGACATTTACCTATATCAGTTGGTGATTAGGTAAGGTGCATTCAACAGCGGTATAATTCTTCTTAACCATACTACAGTTTTTCAACCTACGACGCACAGGGTTTGAGTTGTTGAACTCAGAAGACTTATACAAAGTATTATATATTGTCCAGTGTCCATTAGGACAATGGGGATGGTACTCGCACTGTATTCTGTTTACTCATAAATTCTCTGATTCTAGACATGTATTTCGTTGAAATGCAAGGTCCAGATATTGAGAAGTTATAGGTATAAGAATAAAGTGGAGAACTATTAGTTGGAAGTATCGGGATTCTTCGACGAAGTCAAAGATGTAGATACTTGTGTTTGGTATTCCATTGATAGTAATGGTTTTGAGAACTTGATTCTTTTTCAGGTTACTCATATATGGATGCACTCCTAGTTGAGTAATACTGAATAGCCTCCTTCCATTTGGTAGATATGCACTGAAGATGCATGATTTTGAATCTGGTTCCAATTAAATTAGTGCTTTTGTTTCTATATTAGTTATATATAGAATCAATTTATATCTTAACGATGTTAAGGTATAGTGAGTTATCCGGCTGATGCTTAAAACCAGAATCCGGATAAACTCGAGGCACGTTTCTGTAATGGCAGTTTGTGGGTTATCCCGGGCTTTGGCGAGGGTTAAATTTCTACCATCATGAAGATCAATATTTATATTGTTCTTGACTCGACACGGTTTTAGTAAAATAGACTTTTTCAGAAAACACAAGTGGGAGTATGGTAGAACTGGAAGTTATTCCAGAACCACAAACGATTACTGAAAATTGAATAGAACCAAAGGATTCAATTGGATTTGATGTTCCATTAGCCACTCCGCAGATTTGGTGAGAAACCTCAGGCACCCGAGAGGTACTTCGGTCTTCTCAGTGATGGTGATAGCGAGGTTCTTGTTTACCCAGACTTACCATTGCTGTTGTTCTAGACTATGAGACCCGGCAGGAGGATGAGTATAGTGTCGTTCTAAACTAGTTTTAGAAATGCACGTATATATGACTCTGCCAGAGGGTTATTGTAGTCAGTGGGAGCAGCGGAAGCATAGTAAGCAAGTAGCTTATGTCTATTTATAGACTAAAGCAGGTATAGCGGAAATAGATCATCTAGTTTTGATGTGACAGTCATAGTTTTGACCTCATCAGAATAGGAGATGAATATGGTAAGAAAGTAGTAGAGAGTGATGTCCAGGTATTTGGATGACATGCACTTGATAGAAAGAGATATTCCTATATTATGATCGGTTATACTGTGGTTGTCACAAAGTTGTTTCTCCACATAGGATATAGACATAATATCACGGTTTCTGGTTACTAGATCTATGGTTTTAGATCTAGATTTGGGAAGTATCCTAATCTGGGTACTTTGACATTAAATGGTCGACTCCTAGCATGGTGGTCTACCTGCAGGTGATGGAGTTAACCTCTCTAAAAGTGTCTTACAGGCTAAAGGGGAGAGGGATCTACATGATTAGCATATCACTTGCTAAGGCAATTGAGTTAATCATGAAATGTCAAGTACCACACCAGATATTGTTTTTGCACTAGCTGCAATAAACATATATTAATCCAATCCTGGAGAAACATTGGAAAGTAGTTTGTGAACATAAGTGAATGTTCTTGGGATATGGTAACGACAACCTCCTTCAGGAGACGGTTGTCATTTTAAGCTTCCTTGGTGACCTGCATGACAGAGTGACTGTCAGAGTTATAGTTTTCTCTCTATTGAGGGACAGTATGTTGGACAGGTGGTCCAAACGAATACTGAAGAAAAGCATGGCTCAGGATACTGACTAAATTCAGTGGACGATACAATCTAAGAAGTTTGTTGGATTTGAAGTTCATTTGTGAACTGGCTCCCATCAGATATCCAGACAAATTCTAAGACAGGTATTGCTCGTTTTGGGAGATAGTTTTCTCCGTGAAGTTGTGATATAGAGAGATACAGAAAGAAACATTGGAGCGGATCCACTCACTGAGGCTATTTCTCGAACGCAATCATTTTTTGCAAACGGGCTTTGCGAAACTGATTAGTAGAGAAGTTGGGTGTTCGGTATCTCATGGGCTGTGAGTATGCGACATCGCAATAATTGTCCTTAAGTGCAAGTGGGAGATTGTTGGCTATAGTGCCCTCAAGGCAATTATCCTAGTCGCGGACTTGTGATTGTGATGATTGAGGAAGGACCTATACCGATAAAACAGTCTTACTCAAGATGATAGTATGTTATTTGGTTTGTCTTTATCAGCATGTACATGTTGATAGAGCCCATAAGATTCTTGCTTGACTGCCAGCATTATGATGGCGATCATATATGTGGGAGCTGGGGTATATAAGCACATCCTTAAATGTCCCTAGTCGTAGGAGTATCGAGACCGGGCATCGATACTAGAGTGTAGACTAGTGTATACTGATCGAGACCCCGACAAGGGGCGGTGGCCAAGGTCTCACAAGCCATTGGTGTTAGTATGTTCACCTAAGATATTATACAGGTGCTCATTGGGTTATGAGTACACTAGACGGACTCGCCGGGAACCTGCTAGTTGGATTTATACCTATTGTCAGATAGCAGTTCCCAGGTGACATGTGTACAGGTTAGTATGTCGACCTGAGATCGTCATTTGTCTCGTGTGAGTTCCCACTGTGCTTTGATTACTACCCTACCACGGCTCAAAGGAGTCGTGCAAACGGGTTTTAGTTGGGTACAGTCCCGAGCCACATGGAGGCAGAGATCGGATCGTCGGAGATTTGTCTCTCCCGGTATTGGGGGTTGATGTCCATAACCATAAATCCGTGGCCACGGTGGACGAGAATTATTGATCCAGGATCGATAGTTTCTCAGGTGGTGATGGGTTTCATCCCGACACTAAATGTCGCGTTGTTAGGGGTCTGACTTTATCCACCCCCTTAGACTCGATATGCGATACTCTTAGACAAACAGACTGAACTGTACGGATATTGTCACTGTCAGGCTCAGTAGGGGTTCAGGATGAGTTTGTTCGTCGGCCTCCCTTTCGCTCAATACCTGGGTAGCCGTTACGTACAGCAAGTGTCGCTGACGTGCTTTTGGTTAAACCCACTGCCAGCGTATTGACGAGTCTTTAGAGTCCCACACAGATGGTTTTCACGGTTCAGGCGATATGGTGTACATGAGGTATGTTGATACATACAGGTGTCCGATTAAATATGTGCACATGCTGCGTAGACTTTAATCAGACGGTTGATAATACTAGCGGCTTAGGATTAAGCCGGATTATTAAATCGGGTTTTGATTTAATAATTAATATATGTATTTTTATATACATATTCTAGTATTATTGTTCACTATTCGTTTTGTCTCTTGGATATTCGTATTTTTGTACGAATACGCGTATATGTATTTCGATACATGTACCAGGAAGTATTCCGTATTTTATACGGAATAGCTTCTAGAAGATGCCACCTCATTTATATGATTTTCCATTTATGGAAATTCATTTGTTTTATTAATGAGGTGGAAAAGGTGACATGACTTTGGGCATGGGTCATAGCATGGTATTTGGGTATGGTTTGATTTGTTTAATTAAAAAAAGAAGATGACAATTTTTTGTGGAGGAGAGAGGAGGGGCCGGCCACTTTTAGTGGTGGAGGGGTTTTCATTTTCATGGGATGATCAACACATTACACACTTGCTTCATTGGCCCTCCACTCTCTCATTCACACAAAAATACTAAGCCAATTCTTTGCTCATGCTAAAAGCATCATCACCTCTTTCATCTTCTTCTTGAGTTGCACCATGGAGCACATGGATGAGAGAAAATTGTAGTGACACTTTCATACACCCCCACTCTCCATCGCTAGCGACTTTGGAGCGTCGGTTACCTCGTTCAACGAGCTTGGAGCTTGCGCCGTTTCCCTCGGGAGGATCATCGGAGATGGAGGAAGACCGACAACCAAACATCATCAAAGAATCACTAGGAGCTTGGAATGAAGAACGAAGGACACGGATCAACTCGGTATAATGATTCTAACTCTTAAATTAGATTGCTAGTTTAGGGTTTAAGGTCGATCCGGGATTCGGGTAACGGTAGCGCCAGTTTAGAAATTTTTGTTCCGCATTTTGGCCGCGTTTTGATGGCCGGGGCGCTGCCGTAACCCTTCAGATTGTGAAAAACCAGAAGGGCACAATCTCGTTAAAATAAATACACTTACGAGATCCTTACGACTCGTAAGGAGAATCCCCCCTGTGAGACCCTCACGGCTCATACGATTCAAAAGCCTTAAGTTACGGGATCTGGACCTGTTCTTAAGCCGTCATATCTCCCAAATTGCCCTACAGGCGGTCCATATTGACTCTTGTATACAATCCATGGGCACGAACAAATATTCCTTTGCCAAGTTCTATAAAAGGCTAGAAATGTCCCCATATGGTGAATAACACTTGTATGTCCTCTCGACTTATAAGGAGAAAACACTCTTGGAAGATCCTTACGACTTACAAGAGAGGACATCACTTAGTAATCTCCACAATTCTTAATGATAAAATACGCCTATGAGATCCTCACGACTCGTAGGGAGAAAACCCTTTATGAGACCCGTACGGCTTATAAAGTCAAAAGCCTTAGGCGACAGGATCCTGACCCTGTCTACTAAGCCACCTTTTTCCAAATCGACATGGGAAAATGATGATTCACACCTGGAACTATCCCAGTTGTAGCGATGCTAATGCCTAAATCGGTATCAAATTCCATGTCCTCTCAAGGCAAATGATGATTCTCTCCTGGCACTATCCCAGTTGTAGCGATGCTGATGCCTAAATCGGTATCAAATTCCATGACCTCTCTAAGCAAATGATGAGTTGCTCCTGGCACTATCCCGGTTTTAGCGATACTAATGCCTAAACAGGTGTCAAACTTCAAGTGAACTCAGGGGAAATGATGATTCGCTCCTTGCAATATTCCAGTTGCAGCAATACTGATGCCAAGACTGGAATCCGATCTCAAGTCCTTGACTCGTAATAAAACTCAGCGAGCTAGGGCAAAAAAATGCATATGAAATAGCCGAAATGATGGGGCAACTCGCAATAAAAATCAGCGAGTAAAAAGAAAAAATAGCCGAAATGATTGGGCAACTCGTAATAAAAAACAGCAAGTAAAAATAAAATATATAGCCGAAATGATTGGGTGGTCGCGAATTTCGCGATATGAAAAGCTGAAATGATTGAGCGTCGCGGAAGGAAATAAAAAACGATGAAATGAAATTTTTTCCTTGCAGGTGAGTCCACATCAACCCCTGTATATGATCCATGGGAATAAACGAAAAGGAAACCACATTTCCCCACCTGGCTCTGTCAAAGGGAGAGTCAGATCTCGACGGAAACATCTATAGCCTAGAAGATCAACTTGGCGTTCCTTCTCAAGTCCAGCAGGATGCAGACGCAATGTCAACAACCGACCCCAGGGTCAAAACAACGGAACCATGGCAAAGTCCCTAGTTCCAGGTCGCGACGGTTCACAAACAACCTTGAGACCACCTCGATATTCATCTCGATAGAGCAGACGCAATGTCAACCTCGGTGTTCCTTCTTACTCTAGCGGTATGCAAATGCGACGTCGACAAAGACCCAAGGGTCAAAAACAACAGAGCCATGGCAAAGTCCTTAGTTCCAGGTCCCGACGGTTCACCAACAACCTAGAGACCACCTCGACGTTCGTCTTGATATAGCAGACGCGATGTCACCCCGGCGTTCTTTCTCACTCCAGCAGAATGCAGACGCAATGTCAACAACCGATCCCATGGTCAAAACAACGGAGTCCTGGCAAAGTCCCTAGTTTCAAGTCCCGACGGTTCATAAACAATCTAGAGATCACCTCGACACTCATCTCGGAGCAGCAGACACGGTATCAACAAATGACCCTAGGGTCAAAACAAAACGGAACCATTGCTAAGTCCTTAGTTCCAGACCTCCACGGTTCACAAACAACCTAGAGACCATCTCGACACTCATCTCATAGCAGCAGACACAGTGTCAACAAACGACCCCAGGGTCAAAACAAGCGGAGCCATGGCCAAGTCCCTAGTTCCTGGACTCGACGGTTCACAAACAACCTAGAGACCACCTTGACACTCGTCTCGGAGCAGCAGACATAGTGTCAACAAACTACCCCAGGGTCAAAACAAGCGGAGCTATGGCTAAGTCCCTAGTTCCAGGCCTCAACGGTTCACAAACAACCCATAGACCACCTCGGCACACGTTTCAGTACAACAGACACAGTGTCGACAACAGCGATTCTTCTTACTCCAGCAGGATGTAAACGCGACGTCAACAAATGACCCCAGGGTCAAAACAAAATAGAGCCATCGTTAAGTCCCTAGTTTCAGGCCTCCACGGTTCATAAACAACTCATAGACCACTTGGACATTCGTCTCATTACAGCAGACGCAGTGTCGACAAAGGAAGCGAAGGCTAAATTCCTAGCTTCAGGGTCTTGACGACAACTCAAATAAAACCTGAAAGAGTATCGGAGATCATCCCACACCAGCGCGGAGTGGTTATGACTCATCGGGGCTCCCAAACTGAGCCTAACCTCAAGCAAAAAGCGTCATGGAAAATTCCTAACGTTTGCTCTTCCGACGGCAATATGACCTAAGGAGATTGCTAGAAGACGTCTTGTCAATCCCTCGAAAGGATCAGAGACACGACAGTCATGGGGCTACTCGAACAGCAGCGTAAAGACTGCATATCGAGGAATGCATCAGCCAGCGCGACGGTACGACGGACAAAAATCTTAGTACCACAAAACCTAACGGACTTCTGTCACAAAGAGCAGGGGTTATCCATGCGTTAGGATAAGTTTGCCTACAAGCTCAAGTGAGGTAAACTACAAGCTCCGAAATGAGTTCATAAACTAGAGACTCCGTGATGAGTGGATAAACTACAAACTCTGAAATGAGTATATAAACTACTTCACGCCAAAAGAGAAATGCTAGTATGAAATAAATTATGTCTTTTACTCATGGATTTGAGTAAATAGAAGATACATTTCATTCAGGGATCAAAATGAATACATGTTATTCATGAATCAGAAGTTTAAGGAGTACATTTAGTAAAAGAAGGGGGTACAATGACACTTATTAGGGAGGAGGCATCTTCAACAAACTGACGAACCGCTCGCGTGCTCCCTTCAACTCCTTCTCGTGTGCAGCTACTGCGGCCAACTCTGCTTCGATTTGAGCCCGTTGCTGCAAGCAGGTTGAAAGCTTCTGATCGATTTCCTGCTTGGCAGCTTCGCAATCCTGTGTAACCCGCTCCGCGAAGTCAAGCTTCTGCCTCAGCACCAGCCCGTCAGAAATACATCGCTGGAGGTCATCAAAAATAGCTTTCAGCTGCGCAGCATTCGCTTCAACCTGGGCACGCAGTTGGACGGATTCCCCGGAAGCCGCCTCATGCTCCTTTAGCCTCAGGGCCGCCTCTTGTTCGAAATATCGAATGAAATAGATACTTTGCTCGACCCACGCAGCCCTCTGTGAGTTCTAGGCCAATACCTCGGGAGTGAGACGCTTAAGCTCTATCTCATGCAGGAAAGCCTCGTTCTTCCTGCAATAATCAACCCAAGCACCGACGAGATCTTCATTATAGAAATTCACAAGCGTCGCCAACATTGGATTGACTTCGTCGGCAAAATCCACAGCAGAGGTAAGGGCCTCGGCGTTGAGATCTTCGATAAACTCGCTTAACGTTCGCCGGCTATTCACTGCGCCTCTGGAGGATCTACGTCTACCGAAGAGCCCCACGGGCATAGGAATGCGAGACTCAAAAGGAGATGGAGCCGATGTAATCGCTGGAAAATGAATTACGGTCAAATTTTAACTCGAAAGATAAAGAAAACACCCGAGAGATGGAATCTATCGTACCGGCTGTTGCAGGCGGCGGAACAGGGAGTACCAGAGGCGCGGTTCTTCTTTTGCTTCCTCCTCCGACCCGTAATACCGTGGTCAATATTGAGGCAGTCTACCCACCCACACGACCCTTGACAAAGTCAATAAGGCCACACGACTACCATAATCCAATAACATCTCATGCTTTAGCAGATAAGCACTAATCAGCTACCGTATACTACACCTTGATAAGGTTAACAAACGCATCACGAATACTAAATAGTCCTTATTTGAAATGACGGAGGGCTACGACAGTTTTTAAGAAAACCTTTTGCGTAATGAACTTGATATCGTTGCAGAATCGAGTGATTTTGAAAAAGGAGTGTTTTTTAGGTTTTTACTAGTTTCGCTAAAGTGGTCACTCCCGGTGAAAGGATCTCGGCTCTTTCCTTATCGAATAAGGTGTTGTATATTCTACAAGAAATACCACTTTCCAAAGCAAGAACTAAAAAAGCAATCAAAAAACAAAACCGAGTGGTTTATAGCATCTGCTAGCTTCTGCTAAAGAGGTCACTCCTGGTGAAGGAATCTCGTCTCTTTCCTTATCGAATAAGGTGCTGGATATTCTATAAGGAATACCACTATGCAAAGCAAGAACTAGAGCTACCCTTTTTGAAAATTTGATTCCACAACATCATTAGGTTTCTTTTCTTTCATTAATCACATTAATGAAGTCCCATCATTTATGCTTCCTAAGCATCACAGACAATGAAACGAAAATAGAGCGTACGCTTATACCATCCGCATTCACCACGGCCCCGTTTTGACCGTTAGGTTACTTAACTACCGGCAAAGCGGGGGCTGGACTAGCGCGGGTGCAAAACATAAGCAACATTTATTATATATCATATATATAATAATAACAATTCGTCTTAGAATATAAAGTGATCACATCACAGAATATTAGCAGCAGAAGTCAACATATAAAATATTGGATATACTAGGATTTCCGTGTTTTAAATTAAGCCAGTAAAAAATACGGATTCCACGGTTGCGATGAATAGCCAAACCCACATCCCTAGACCCCTACGAGAGCGGCAAGAAACCCTGCCAATTCTAGAGTTAGGAGACCCGGTCTCGACTCCTCGAGATGGTCTCCCACTGGACCCTAGAACCCGGTTACTTGTTCTCTCCTCCATGGGTCTATCCTAATACGGAAAAGTAAATAATATACATCAATGGTGACATCATCCTCAATCCGGAAGTGCCCCAATAAAAGAATATTGCATTCAAGTTTTTACATGAATGAAAATGAAAAACTTTCATCTCATATAAAAAAAACCGGCTATTCAAACACGACGATCCAATATAACATATCCCAGTAACACATAACATCACATATCATCAACATAAGTAAATATGCGTATCACAATTGTCGTTGACATATAGCTACGAAACCGACAATACCCCACATATTACACTTACGGTCGCAGAAAAGAAAGTGGAAAACTACAACAATTGGAATCCGCAACACCCTTAGACATCATCAACCCGAAATATCATCTACTTCGGATTTCATGCCTAACCAAATGAATTTCTTAGACATCATAAATCCGGAATATCTCATAGTCCGAATTTCATGCCTAACAATTATAAACCCCGCAATTTAGTCTCGTTATTGAAAACACTTTCTAATAACAAGTCAGGCAATTCAACAAGATTCCCGTCATCCTGATCGAATACTCATCAGAAACTTTAGTAGACGGCCGCACCCCCGATGCCGTCGATGAAGTGCACTTAGGAGGAACACCGCGGCCGCGAGCACCCGGACGGATGCTTTTGGCAACGGGGTTCTTCTACACTCACTTTGTCGGGGTTATGGGGTGTGGTTTTCTAGTAACGTTATCCAGCGAGTATCCACGTACACTACGTAATTGCGACGAAGTTTTTATCCGAATCAAAACGCCGCGGCAACCGATCAAATGAGACTAAATTGCTAGATTTATAAAATTCAAATTAGTTTTCATAAAACTAATTATTGTGGATTGTATCACATTTCACAGATAGCTAGACGACGTTAAACGTTTCGATCGAATCAACGAATTCCCAAAATTTCCCAGAGAGCTCAACACTTGAGCAGAGTCAAAAATACCCAAAACATGCCATAGTAACTATGGAACAACCGTAGAAGGCCGACCCATGCCTCATCAATGGCGCCGCGGAACCGCCGCCAAAGGCATACTTTGGCCGCAGTTCCGCGGTCATTGTATCGAGTTAGGGTATCGTTCTTCTAGAAGGTCCATAGAATTACGTGCATGATTTTCTGAATATTTTTAACATGAAAAATTCCAACATTTCGAAAAATTTCCAGAGAAGGGTTAAATTCAGGGTTTCGGAGTTCATTCGAACTTCTAACTTCTCCTAGACAACGCCTAATGCTCTAGCTTGGCTCTGATACCACTGTAAGGTTGTTTAGCACGACAACAAGGTTTTGGAAGGCATCAACCATGCCATTTTATAAAAATTAGTGTGCTAACTAACCCCAAGACAATGATCTTAACTAGAGAATTGGGGTTAACAATGCATGTAAACAACATTACATCTAAGTGGAAAAGGAATACAACCTTTGTAGACCGGTCCTTCACTTTTAAGGCTCCGTATAAAAGTCCCTTCGCTCCAAGTAGTGATCTCCCGGACTCAAGTTAGGCTCACAAGGCGAAATGAACAAGCTTGCTCGAAGTCTTCGAGGCCGAAGATGATCTACGTCGAGGAGACTTTAGCTCAAGCTACCTTTTCACTAATTAGGAATTAGTGAAGCAAAAAACCTATACTAAATGGCTAGTCTAGTGTAGGTTGATGAAGCAGGAATTTTTCTCACTTTAGATTAATTTTTCTCACTAGATTTCTTCACCTTAAGAAAACCTAGAGAGGTTTATTGAGATGAAGAAGAAGATGAAGTGTAGAATGGAAAGAGTGAGAATAGCAACCATGGGTGAGATAATATCTCATATTACCCATGCAGAGACTTAACCATGCCTAAAGATAATGGTTGGGTTAATAAATATCTCAAGTAAAATAAAATTAGTGGACTAAGTCAATAGTTACTACAAGCTTCTACAAGCTTCATAGGCATGACAATTTTCCACCCAATTTTGTATTTACCTTAAATAAAATAAACCCTTAATTATCTATGAAATGGTGTGAGTCTCATACACCCATGTACAATGTATCATCAAACATGAAACAATAATAAACACAATAATATATATCACATATATATCAAGTGTATAAGTGAGATAAATAAATTCTTAAGTGAGCTAATATTAGTTAATGTATGTTAATATATCAAATATTTAATTATACATTAAATTATTAAATCAACACTTGATTTAATAATCCGGCTATATCACATATAACCGACTAATATCATTTGTATCAACTTATCGAATCAACACTTTATTCGATAATCCGGCTATATCGTATATAACCGACCGATATCACATATCGTGATAATAGAATACGGTATCACATACATGTATTAATCTCGGTCCAGCACATATCACATATGTCCTCCTACTTCGTTTCGCCTGAGCCAGGAAACCTTTGTGTAAGACTCTAAAAACTCGTCAATACGCCGGCAGTAGGTGATGATCATATCAGTTACCCACAAGCCGTCAGCGGTACTAGCTACACGTAACGGCCACCCGGATATTGAGCGATCAGAAGATCAACAAACATGCCTGCTCATACTCCTGTGAATCCAATAAGTAACACTACCGTACAGTTCGGTCTCTTCGTTTGATATGTCGCATATCCAGCCTGGGGGTGGTAAACGTCAGACCCCAATAGCTTGATAAGTCATGCCGATGTGAGGCTCATAACGGTTCGAGAAACTACTGATAATACTTATCAGTAAATCTCAGCAACCCTGGACAGGGATTTCCTGTTATGGCCAATCGAGCACAACGCAACATCAACCCCCAATACCGGGAGAGACGAAATTCCCTCTTATCTCTCATTGCCTCCATATGACTCGGAACTGTACCCAAAAACCACGTGTTTTCACGTTCTCTTGAACGTGGTAGGGTGGAAATCAAAGCACAGTGGGAATCACACAAGACTCTATGACGATCTCGGGTCGACAGACTAACCTGTACCAGTGTTACCAGAGAACTGCTATCTGACGTGAGGTATAATACCATCTAGGAGTTCTCGGCGAGTCCTGTTCTGTATACCCAGTCTCCCCTGAGCTCCCGTATACAATATTTGATGTCAAACACCAATGGATGTGGGATCATCCATCGCCCATCATATGGGTCAAGAAACGTATACGCTAGTCTACTCTGGAATATCAATGTCTCGTCTCGATACTCCCACGACTAGGAACAATTGAAGGATGTACTTACGGACTACCCTGGCCCCACTAGTATGATCTGCATCATAATCCTAGAAGTCAAGTACACATCCTAAGGGCTTTATCAACATGTAACAGAGATACAATAAGTGTACATGTTAAGATAAAGAGTAACCAGATAGCATACTATCATGTCGAGCAAGAAAGTCCTCCCTATATATGTCCCAGCATCCACTATAATAGACATCATATGTACAATAATGGCCTCTAGGGCATACATACAACTGACAATAGCTTCATCCCTTGACTCGACAAGGGCCGTCGTAATGCTTGCAACACTCCCCAATGCCAAGGAGCCACAAGGAGAAAGAGCAGCAGTCTGGACAGTCCCAGATTCTCGAGAAAGAGTGGCCAGTTTGGGCTCTGTAATCATCGGCGTTTCACCAGCCATACCGTCGTCAAGACTCGGCCCTTCTTAAAATAAAATGCGTATGTCAAAATTCGAGGACCGAGTTCTAATAAGAGACTGGGCGACACGTTGCCTTGAAGTAACTTTTCAGTTTCCTCTCGAGTTGCATGCGCAACCTGTCTATAGGCAGTAGACAGGGTAGAAGGAACATCCGTTGAAAGAATGTCAGCAAGCGAAACGTTGCTTGAGCCTGCACCTGCGGCCAAAACAACATCGCGTTCCCTCTCCGCGTGCTTTATGCACTTCCTCTCGGCCTGAGCCGTGAGAACCAACCTCCTTAAAACCTCCGACAGGGGGACGTCATCGTCCGAACCAAGCTTCGCATCCGGAGCCGCTACGGCGCCCATCATCGGCTGCTTCAGCAATGCCTCCAGCGGTGACTTTGGGATGGCCGCGGCTATAGTCCGTGGCTCTGGAAGCTTTGCTGCATCGCCTCTTGGGATTGGCACTACACTCGAAACAACTAGGGTTGTGGTAGTTCCTGCAATAAGGAGAATAGAAGAGTCGGGTCATAAAAAAAAGGGAGAAACAAAGATGTGATGAAGTGAATTATACCAAGGTCCAAAGAAGCGGGAGCCTCTCTTCCTCCTCGAACGTCCAGAGGGAAGCTGTAAGTGCCTGTTCGGCAAAAATACCTATTGAAGAAAAGAGCGTGAATAACAACATAATAGGGGAGAAGGGATAACTGTAGAAGAATGTAAGTGAAGTATACCTGACTTCGCAATAAAGATCAGCGCCACTTCCTCATGAGCCAGACGTTTGGAAGCTACGATGGCAGCCTGAAGACCAGTATCGGTTGCAGGCGTATCGAACAAACCCTCGTTGGTGCTATATTCGCACAATCCCTCACTATAGGGTGCATGGGTTCCTAGCCGAATACGACGTCGGTAGAGAATAGAGATTTATTCTTCTTCTGCGAACGGACACCGACTGCCGACGGTAAAAGCTTTCGCTTGATAGACATCTTTAGACGGCGGGCCCCGATCTCGGAACCAATGCCAGATTCCGGGGACGCCACGGCTACTGCAGTTGCGGGAACACCCGGTTGAGGCTTCTAAGGGAAAGCTCACGGGACCACAACCACAGTAACTTCTCTTAAGGAGGGACGAACGACGGTATGTCACTTTAAAGGGACTGCTGGATTACCGGATGGAACAATATCCTTGTGATCGAGTAATAGCCGCCTTTTGTCATGACCCGAAATATTAGCTCGTGACCGACACTTAAATCATGCAACGTCTACAGGCGTAACGTAACTTAAGTAAGCCGAAGCCCAGAAAACTAAACCTTTAAAAAGATACAAGTAATTAAAACATTGATAAAACATTTGGAAACCTTAAGTAAAAATCCTTAAACTTATTTTTTACTTTCTTTTGTTTTCTTAAAAATTTCGGCAGCATCCCCTTTGTAAAAACTAGCCCCGAAACGGGTACAATATAGAATATAAATAAGCATCCCAAAACGGGAGCAAATCACGCCCAACGGCGGAAACAACCACCACAAGCATATATATATATATATATATATATATATATATATATATATATATATATATACACGACGCCTAAAGGTGAAGATCAACACAAAGGAAAATGAAAAGCAAGACATCAAACCCACCAAGCGAACATATAACCCATCGCTTTAAGTCTCGCAACCACAAGTCTTGCTATGTCCTACAACATATACAAACACTAGTTTCTGGTTGATAGAGTTGAATAGATACAATAAGAATAATATTACAAGAGGGGCACGATCCAACATGTACCACCTACCAAAGCAAATCACGCGAATGTAAGCTGTGTGCCAGCGATGCCGCTATTGATCCATGCGGTCAACCTGCAAGAACTGTGGTACAACGGGGGTGAGTTTCCAACTCGTGAGTAGAAAACATCATCAGATAGAAATCAAATAAACAATGATTCCTAGGTCAACTATATCATAAAGGTAATACTATGATATCTAGGGTGACCGTATCTGCATATATGCCAACAATAATCGATGCCTGTATGCATGTGGATATCATCCAACAATATAATCGATGCCTGTATGCATGTGGATATCATCCAACAATATAATCGATGCCTTTATGCATGAGGATATCATCCAACAATATAATCGATGCCTGTATGTATGTGGATATCATCCAACAATATAATCAATACCTGTATGCATGTGGATATCATCCAACAATATAATCAATGCATGTATGCATGTGGATATCGTCCACTCGAAACATCATGAAAGCATGTGCATGTAAATATATGAGGATATCAAAGAACGTATGTCCATCAATGACACATCAAATCATGGAACCTGAGTGTCCAACACCGACACTCGAAACATTATGAAACCCGTGTCCAGCATCGACACGTAAATCCTCATATCTCAGGCGCCACATCCTCAGATCGGCCCTCAGGCGCAGCATACTCTGGTCGGCCCTCATCTCCATCTCACGAGTCTGGTCGATATCCTCCGGATAACGGCCGAGTCCAAATACTATCACCGGTAGGTAGTGCTCCCCTGCCAGCCTCACCGCCTAATAATACAAGTCTTCTTGCCCCGGGGTACCTCACCGGGTCCACCATGTACCCGCAGACGGTGTCTACCGCTCCTCGAATCGGGTTTCACATGTTAATCTCAAAACCGAGAAAATACATGGTGGACGTCTCGAAATATCATATCAAGAGAAACCGGGTTTTCAAAACAATGCATACTTTCTTGAAATATCCCCACGGTTCTCAAATCCGCAAATCACATGAAATATGATATATGCAACATAAAGCGGTAATATGAGCATATTAAGGGAAAACCTCTCTTTTAAATGAATCCAGTTTTTAAATATATCATAGGGTTCCAAATTCCTCCAAAATCAATTGCAACATCATATAAAGACGTACATGTAGCTCTAGCAAGATGTGTGTATATACATGTATGTATGTAAGCATGATGCATTTCATATGCGCAATAGCACAAGAATCAATGTCTAAATGTCAATAATGATATAATACCACATAGGTGTATGTGCAGCTAAAGCAGGGCATGTCATGCAACATATGATAATGATGTGAGCATGGCAAGTATATCATAGCATGATGTAGCAACTCTACTTTGTAAGTAACATAGCAATTATCGTTGAAGAAAGTGTGTGAGCCGGCAAATCTGTGTAAGTGTAACATACGCATTATCGATAATGGTGTAGGTGTACTAGCACAGGTATATGTAATGCAATGAGAATGGTATGAACATAGCATAAGGTACATCGTAAGCGACAATGTTAAACGGTATACATATTTATCATATATCCGAGTCGGTGAATCTATCAATCGGCATCCACCATCACAACATCACGTATGGTACAAACCATCGTACGACATCCTCTAGTCAAGGGTATGGATCAATCATCAGATAAACTCATCACGTACGGTAATTCATCGTACAGCGGCATTAAACCATTAGGGATCCTATCAACCTATCTGACAATGAGGGTACAAACCTAAAGTCTCGTACGACATATCGCTCATAATTCACAGCATCACATATCTATATACCTATATCCCAGGTCACATCCTTATCAATCTTATATTAGGGGACCGACGAAGGTATCAACTATCTCATATAGACTCGCATCTGTAAAACGACATATCAACCAAGTCATCATATCTCATCGTATATTCTTTTCATTGCATCAATCTCTCTCACATCAAGTCATTTTACATATGCCTTCTATCATATGAATCTCTTGTCATACTACTCTAAATCTCATACTTAATCTCATGCAACTGCATATCTATACATCGCGATTCACATTCACTTTTCATATCCTTATATATTAATTCGAGACATCATTTCCATCATATCATGTCCAAGAGTTATGTCACTATAGCTTTCATCTCATATCTCGATATATAAATTCAATCATTCATATCACCTCTAACTATCTTTTAATCATATCTATAGTTTTCTATTATAGGTTTCTCTGACTGTATTCTATATATATCGGTTTCCATTTATAAATTACGGGGGTGCTATACGCCATCCACCCGACTTCCCTCGTAGATATAAATCTACTCACCTGTGGAACTCCTTGTTCATTCGTAGTCGATGTGCTCCGACGTCTTGGAATACACGTGAAGGTACCTACAAATCAACACATATCGCCACGTTATAAAAACTAAATCCGGAAAACCGATACGGCACACGGTGTGCTCATAGGTTAGAACCTATAGCCTACGCATGCAAAAACGACCAAACAACCCTCGTCGTTGACGTACAAACTCTAAGTCTACGCCAGCGCCCTGGCCATCAATCCGTGGCCAAATGCGGAAAAAAACTTTTAAACTTGGCCCTAACGAAACCCTAAAACCCGGATCGAACCATTAACCCTATACTAGTAAACTGTAAAGCGGTTTAAGAGATTATACCGATCGATCCGTGTCCTTCGGTCTTCAATCTCTGTCCTTAGCATGTTGCGGCTGCCTCGACAAAGTTCGCTCTCCGGTCAAGCTCGTCGAAGAGGACACACGTCGAGGATTCTTTATACGGGCTCCCGCTTCTAAACCGAAGCAATTCGAGCATCCAGTTTGCTAGCCTAGATACCCAAGACGAAATAGAGATAGTGTGTGAATACTTTGTCTCAAAGCACCTAAGGATTTGGGCGGAGGTAAAAGAAGTTGCCATCGATGGAAAATTGTGAGATAAAAGATTTTTTTTGCTTGTGTGAAGAAATTTGGGCTCGGCCAAAACAACAAGGAAAAGTTCTCTGTGTATTTCTAATGGAAATGGTGGGTGTTTATTAATCAAGCCACATCATAAATTAAACCCCCACCAAATATTCCACAGCCAACCAAGACCTCTCTCCAAAATATCAAGCCATGAAAATATCTAACCAAATATCCTAAGGTTGACAAAACCAATTAAAGCACCAAGCATGTGTCACCACCCACCAGGACCCACGAAATTTTACGGCCCATGAATTTTGAAATTAATTCGCTGCACACGAATTTTGGCCATGCCCAATTAAAATGCTCACTGCCAAAGAAATACCCAGTGATGGAATTTGGCCAAAAATCAAAGCTCATAAATATCCGTTAATTATATTTTTAAATGTGTAAATCATTATAATCTCCCAATTATTTCACAAATATTGGTATATATTTATACCATTTTACGAAAACCCCAAATTTGCAAATCGGTAGTTTCGCGAAATATATTATTTTAATATTAAATTCCAAAAATAATATTTTATATTTTCTGAAATATTACAATCTTCCCCCCTTAAATAAATTCGGTCCCCGAATTTAAATTTAAACCCCCAAATACTAAACCATTTCAATAATCAGCTCTATCACGAGGCTTCGAAATCACAGAAGATACAGAAATACCACAGTGCATTATGTGCGCCTGAAAATGAGTACGAAAATCAAAATTGAACTCCGTCAAGCATCACGCAAATCATCGGAGTTACCATGGAGATATAGATCTCGAAATCCACTACTGAAATCCAATATGCACTAGTCAGATACTATAATACGGGTATAGTACGCATTCTTGGAAAAATCTTTTAAAACTGAATAAAACACATGCAAAATATTTTCTGAATTGCCGTGTGATTCGTAACTCACGGTACAAGTGACAGACGCTCATTCGTAAAGTAATAAGTATACGTTCATATATGTTTTGCTAAAATATACGTTCCGCCCTTTTAAAGTATCCCAAAATGTTTTCCTTTTAAACGTTCGTGTCGCTCCCGGACACGTAGGAAATAGCGAGATTATAGCTCCTTTTCGAAAACCTCTGGTTAAACTTTTAATGCATGAAAAGTACTCAGGTACTGTCCTCAGATCAGTCCTGTTCGGCCACTATATAATATAATATCCATCATGAAAACAAAGTGCTCAAGAGCGAAATCAGCCTCAAAAGGCGTATCCAATAATCAAGTGCGTCTGGTGCGCACGGAAATCAAATCCAATACAAGTTCCACAATATGCAAAAAAGCAAAACTAAGTGCAACGGTGTGCACAGAAACATCTGTTCAGTACAACAGGTGTGCACGACAACAACATCTAGTGCATCTACAGTGCACGAAAATCTCAATCCAGTGCAACTAGCATGCACGAATGAAAATCCCAATCGAGTGCATCCGGTGTGCACAAAATCATATCTCATATCATGCGCCCAACATGAGCGAAAATCCAAATCAATTGCATCCGTCATGCACCAACGAAATCTAAATCAAGTGCATCCAACATGCACGAATAAAAATCTAAACCAAGTGCATCCAATATGCATGAATAAAATCTCACTCAAGTTCATCTGATGCGCACAAAATCCAGGACCAAGCGTCTAAAATGCACAAATATCCGACCCAAGCGCGTCAGGTCCGTATAAAACATCTGGTGCAGTAGCATGCACGAAAATGAACATCAAGTGCAAGCGCGCACAAAAACACAAATCTGGTAACAAAATGCTCAAAGACATAAATCGGGTGCAACCAATGCATGAAGTATAAATCCGGTGCAATCAATGCACAAAATAACAATCTAGTGCGACAAATGCACGAAATATGAATCTGGTACAACAAATGCACAAAATACAAATCCGGTGCATCCAGTGCACGAATACAAATCCTGTGCAACAAATGCACAAAAACTCATCAATAACTTAAATGCGTATAAAAAGCAACACCGAGTGTACCAAGGTGTATAAAATGATAACCGCGTGCAACTACGTGCACAAAACACATATCCATGCACTGCAAGTACATATAAGCTATACCGAGTGAAAAATCAAATCGAGTGCGTACCACACGCACAAAATCAAATCAACTGTATGAAATCCAGGAAATCATAAACATGTGCAGCCAAGGCATAAAATCAACATCAAGTGCAATAGACATGCACAAATCATAAACCAACACAACAGTGTGTAAAACGTATATCAAGTGCAATAACTATGCATAACAATGTAATACCCAATAGGTGCCGCAATGGTGCACGAAATCAATATCATGAAACTCGATCATCAAAACTCAAATCTAAGCGATATAAGCATGATACTCGGATCACAAACGCAAATCGCAACAAACGACATCGAGATACGCCTCCTACAATGTCGAAAAATATCGGTGTGCCTAAAATTGGAAGAGCAAGAACATCCGCTTGCCTCCTGCTCACGGTCTGGCTTCCTCTATCTCTGGGTCCTCATTTCTCTGTGGATTAAAAATATCGCAGTCCCTTGGCTCAACGGCCCGGTCCGGTATACTAACAAAAACGATTCCTCTCTGACACACCTCTGGTCATCTCTCGGCCAATTAGCATGACAACTCGTAAAGTAGCACGTAACTGGCGTCGGCCTCTGGCCCTCTGAATACACGTGACACAATTGATCCTCGGTGCAAATCTCATCGCAGCAGTATCCTGGAAGGAACCTTCTCAAGGTCTCTTCCGATCTCGCCTTTGCCGAATTATACGGAGGCTGGTACTCTTACATAATCTTTTCTCACTTTCTGGACATCTGCATTCTCAGCATAGCATTTCCTCAGGAACTGGCCGTATCCCAACGACTCTGTATACATATCCGATCTCTAACCTCAACGGGGAGTAACAATAGCTCGTTAACATCTCGCACGAACCTCTTGTTCCACTCGTCTTTATTTTCGTCCACTTCGACGTCACGTCTTGCTATCTGCATACTGCAATTATTCTCATCTACAGTCAATCTGGAGTCTCCCACACGGACTCGAAATTTCGAACTCGGTATCTTCATCACTCTATAGAACATATCTACCCCAACACGTCATCGGGAACTCGTCCCAATCATCGGAGGAATACTCTATATTCGTCCGTTCTCGATCAACTCACAACGCATCTGGGTGAGATCCTCTATCCGTAACTGGTTATCTTACTGATCTCCTATCGGATCATCCAACGAACAACGTCATCTCTGGATCGATCTACTCTAGATCTGAGTAAGATTCTCCACACTGGAAATCTTCAACTCACAGGGCCTGCATCAGTGCATCAAATCTGACGAATCACCTTCGTCTCTTAACTCAAGATAGTTTAGCTATCATCTGTCGCATCTCTGCCTGAAAGCTCCAGTGATCTCGGCTCATAAAGTCTGGAGGTGACATCCCATCAATCTCAGCAACAGCTGGGTCATCCGTCTGCACGGTAGACGACATCATAAACTCTGAGGTAGGCTGTACATCAACAGTCCTCTCACAACAGGCAGCCTCTAACAATGGCACGATCATCCGGTGCAAAACTGAACACTCGTCTCAAAAAGAGGTCACCACACAAACACTAAATCGATACGTTCCCATGTCACCAAGAAAAACATGATGGTCAGTCCTCGTCCATGATGAGCTCGCCCTGACCGCATCACTAGCAGCAGCTCAATCTGCGCTCAAACCATGGTGAAAGGAACCTCAAGCAAGTATCGATGAAAATAGATCAAAGGGGTGAAAAGAATCAACATATCCCAAAATGGATTCATGATCATAAGGAGGAACGGAATCAGTGAGAGTATGATCATGGAAACGAGTAGAATCAAGTAGCTCAAATGGATGTATGATTAAGGGAACGAAGAAAATCACAGATCTCAAGCAATGTACATCCTAAGGTTTCTTAAGTGGAGTATCGTATCGTAAATATGTCGCGGAACATACGTACGGTACGTCACTCTACTCAAGCCATCTACTCCATCAATCAGGGTCAGCCTATGAAATGAAAGTTCGGGTCTAATACCCCCATGTTCAAGTCTATGTTCAATAAGGTCAAGCCTATGTAACGAAATAAATCACACCCCAGACTCCACATAGTCAAACCTAAACTCGAACCAAGGTTAAACATAGCACTCTGATACCAACTTTGTCACGACCCGAAATATTAGCTCGTGATCGGCACTTAAATCACGCAACGTCTACAGGCGTAACGTAACTTAAGTAAGCCGAAGCGCAGAAAACTAAACCTTTCAAAAGAAACAGGTAATGAAAACATTGATAAAATATTTGGAAACCTTAAGTAAAAATCCTTAAACTTATTTTTTTACTTTCTTTTGTTTTCTTAAAAATTTCGGCAGCACCTCCTTTGTAAAAACTAGCCCCGAAACGGGTACAACATAGAATATAAATAAGCATCCCCAAACTGGAGCAAATCACACCCAACGGAGGAAATAACCACCACAAGCATATATATATATATATAAATATATATATATATATATACGATGCCCAAAGGCGAAGATCAACACAAAGGAAAATGAAAAGCAAGACATCAAACCCACCAAGCGAACATATAACACATCGCTCTAAGTCTCGCAACTACAAGTCTTGCTAAATCTTACAACATATACAAACACTAGTTTCTGGTTGATGAAGCTGACTAGATACAATAAGAATAATAATAAAAGAGGGGAACGATCAAACATGTACCACCTACCTGTCACGACACGAAATTTGACACGTGACGGCCCTTAAACCACGTAGCGTCTACAGGCGTAACGCAACCTAAGTAAACCGAAAATCCAGCAAATCTAAACCATCAAAAGTAGTAAGTGATAAGAACACTGTCAAAAGCTTTTTGGAATATCAAGTAAAATTCTTTAAAGTCCAAATTTACTTCTTTTAAAATTTGGCAGCACCTCCTTTGTAAAAACTATCCTTAAAAAGGGTACAACATAAGAATATAAGTAAAGCATCCCCAAATGGGAGCAACTCTCGCCCAAAGGCGGAAACAACCACCACAACAGATATACGACGCCGTAGCGAAAAAATGGACAAAATAGGGTGAAAACAGCATAAAGGGTAAAACTGTATAACAAAGGCCGGTTCCCACAAGCACGACACCCAGAGTCACCAAAAAATATACAATATCGTCTTCACAACTTGTCTCTAAGTCGATATATGAAGTAGTAGATGGAGAGTACTAGATAAAACAAGATATACAATGAGCATCATCGGATAACCGCAAAACCCACCTATAGCAAAACTGCTCACAGTCAGCCGTAACGGTATCCGCTGCAAAAGATGATACGATAAGAAGAAGCCCTGCCGCGACTGCTCTGAGGGGCTACATTCAAAACACTGTGGCACAACGGGGGTGAGTTGCCAACTAGTGAATAGTAAATAACATATGCATGTAATCGCAGATAAGCACGTACTGCGATAATCTATCACATGCAAACTGATAGCAATAAATGGCAATATTTATATGCAACAGTCATGAAAGGTACTCTATCAGGTACTACTAAAAAATGAAGCAATGCATATCAAATAAATGTTAAGTATGAGATAAAACATGTCATTCTCACGGAATCCTCATCGTGGAAAGACTAGTGTCCATCAAGATACACCAAAATCCCAATACCATAGGCACCGTATCCTCAGATCGGCCCTCATATCCTGTAAGTCTCATGGAACCTGAGTGTCCAACATCGACACCCGAAAACATCATGAAAACTAGTGTCCAACAATGACACGTAAATCCTCATATAATAGGCTCCATCTGCGGGATCGGCCTGTGGGCTCCGGCAGATCGGGTCGGCCTATATCCATATCATAACTCCTGTCGGTATCCTCCAGATAACTGCCGAGCCCAAATACTGTCACCGGTAGGAAGTGCACTTCCCCTGCCAGACTCATCGCCATCACCTGCGATCTTCTTGCCCGGGGTACCATACCGGGTCTACCATGTACCCGCAAACGGCCTCGTCCACTCCTCGCATCGGGTTTCTATCATAAATCTCAGAACCGAGAAAACTCATGGTGGACGCACTGAAATATCATATCAAGAGAAATCGGGTTTTTCAAACAATGCATAATTTCATGAAATACCATGGTCCTCAAATCTAGAAAATATCATATGAAATCCATATCTCAATGCGTAAATCCATGAAATATAATATATGTAACATAAAATAGTAATATGAGCATATAAAGGAAAAACCGCTATTTAAATGCATCAAGTCATTAAATATATCATGCGGTTCCTAATTTCTCCAAAGATCCAATGAAAAATCATATAAGGGTGAACATGTAGCTATAGCAAGATATGAGTATGTACCTATCAATAATAATGTAATACCATATGGGTATATGTATATCTATAGCAAGGTATGGGTATGTACCTATCAATAATGATGTAATACCATATGGGTATATGTGTAGCTATAGCAAGGTATGTGGGTGTACATGTAAGTATGTATGCATGATGTACATGTAGCTATATCTCATATGTGTATATACTTATCAATAATGGTACAATACCATATAAGTATATATGTAAGCATGTAGGCATAGCAAGGCATATGTGTAAGCATGTAGGTATACAGGTATGCTATATCTCATATGCACAATGGAATAAGAATCAATATCTCAATGTCACTAACCATACAATATCACATATGTATATGGGTTGTGCGTGTCATGGAAATTATCGACGGAGTGTGTGGCATACAATTAGTGCTTGTGCAACATGAACCGTCAATAATAGTGCAGTGTCCAATGGGTACAAGTCTAGGCACAACAAGTAATAATATGCAATGAAGTTCATGCACAATCTCTATATGTGCAATATACTTATAATCAAGAATCATATCATTTAATCTAGCCCAGACAACGTCATGCGTGCGATTCCCCTGTAGATGTTAAATCTACTCACAGATTATCTTGGGCTAAGTAAATCCAACTGCTTGCTTTCCCTTCTTCTCAGCGTCCGAATTCTTCTCCTGCGATCCTAAAATCATAAAACAACATAACAAGTTCACATTAGAAATCGACCAATAACACGTACAAACTACATTTGACCGACTCACCAACTCCGAACATACTCTCAAGTGTTCGTCTAATGGCTAACGTGCGTAGTGACACTACGAAACCAACCCAAGAGCAACAGCTCCACAAAGTACACGTCCCGTGTCGGATAACGTAACGCACGTAGTCGAAACACTAGAAACAAGCAAAGTGTTCCCAGATTTTGTATACTGTCAAAACATAAAAATCAAGCAGTACCAAACACTTCTAAAATACTGCAGACAGCTACCCTACAAAAACCAAGTCCCAACTCCACCCAATGGCCGAGCTCGCCAGAATTCCTCTATATGTCGCCGACCAAATCTGAGCCCATGGGGTTCGTAATTTAGGTGATTGCTTAGGGTCTCAGGTACAACACTACTACATTACTAGATTTTCCAGTAGACACTCGGAGTCACAGCAGATCACAGATATCCTATAAAGACACTAAAAATACGATATGTGCACGAAACTAAAATTTAAGTGTTATAAACTGAAACTAATAAGCTACACAACATTAAAAACACCTACTCAACAGTTTAAGATCATTATCTAACCACACAAGCTCAAAGATCCAAGCTTTCCAAGCTCCAAGTGATCTTAGAGGCAAAACAAGACTTGAGAAGTGATTTGGATGAGGTTTAATGAAGTTTTGTGAAAGTTTAGTGATGAATGGGTAAGAGTTCAGTTTGAGGGTGGAGGAGAATAAGAAATAATTGAGAAAGAGATAAGTGAAGTGAGAATGAGAGTGAATGAGTGAGTGAGGTGAGTTAGAGATGAGAGGGTGAGTGTAGGGTAAGTGCACCCTTGCACTTGCTCTCTCCATCTCCTCATTAAAGCAAACAATGACTCCTCTCACGAGTCACCTTACCACCTCCTCTCCAAAAAAAACTTAAGGAAATATCTCTCCACAAAACAAATATCTGAGGGTTAAGGTTTAAACAAAGCTAGGTTTAGGTTAAAGGTTGTCATGGCTACTAAACGAGATTAACACTAACTAACCGTCACATTAACATGCAAAAGTGTGTGCAGGCCATAACAAATAATAATAAAATATTAATTAATTGTTAAAAAATATGAGGAAACCAAATTGGTAAACTTTTTACAGAAAACCCGCATTATCGCTTAACTAACACTAAACACATTCTAAGGTGTTACAATCCCCCCTTAAAGAAATTCGTTCCCGAATTAAAAATTTTTACCATGCGTGCATTCAAAGAGATGAGTGCAAAACTTCCACATCTCGCTCGCAGCCTCCCAAGTGATCTCCTCACTAGACGGGCTACGCCAAAGAAACCTCCACAGATGGCAAGACCTTTGACTGAAGTTTCTCCACATGCCGATCCACTATAACTATCGGCTGCTGGTGAACGAAAGATCGCGTCCCAATTAAATGGTTTGATGCTGAATTATGTGAGAATGGTCATGAAGGTATTTGCAAAGTATCGACATAAGGAATACGGGGTGAATACTCAAAAATCTGGGTGGAAGTGCCAACGATAGGTAACGGTACTAACTCGCTTGAGGATCTCAAAAAGACCTACAATTTTGGGACTAAGCTTCCCAAAACTCAACACGCCATTCATCGGAAAAAATCCGTAGGAATACATGATTTCCCACTGTGAACTTAAGTCAGCTACAACGACGGTCGGCATAAGAGTTCTGTCTGCACTGGGCTGCTCTCATCCTGACCTGAATCAATTGGATCATCTTCGAAGTCTCTAGACTAGCCGGGGTCCAAAAATCCTGCTCTCGCGGAGTCGGTAAAACAGACTGGCGATCGACACAATCTACCATACAAAGCCTAAAAAGTTGCCATTTGAAACGTCTTCTGATAACTGTTATAGTAGGAGAATTCTATCAATGGAAAGTGACGATCCCAACTGCCAATAACATAAGTACGTACACACGAAGCATATCCTCCAGAGTCTGTATAGTCCGCTCTGACTGACCATCGGCCTACGGATGGAAAGCGGAGCTAAAGCTCAATCAGTACCCAAGGCTTCCTGAAGCTTCTGCCAACGACGGCTAGTGAACTGGGTGCCTCTATTGGATACAACGCATGAAGGAACTCCGTGCAAACACACAAACTTATCGACGCACAAATGATCAAACCGAGCAAAACCGGACAACAATCACCCAAATGGAGTCATACCCTTGACTAGACCTGGGTAGACCCACAAAGAAATTCATGGAGATCTGCTCCCATTCCTACTCTGGAATGGTTAAAAGTTGCAACTCTCTTGCCGGTCTCAAATGCTCAAACTTAGCTCGCTGACAAGTCAAGCACTTCAAAACAAAATCCGAAACTTCACTCTTCATCCCTGCCCACCCGTAACTATGTCTCAAGTCACGTTACATCTTGGTGGAACTTGGGTGAACACTAAAAGCTGACTGATGTGCCTGCTCTAGGATCTCGCGTCTCTACCCCTCAGTATCAGGTACACACAAACGAGTCCCTAAACGTACCACACCCTGGTCATAAATCAAGAACTCCGAATCTTTACCCTGCTAAACATGCTCAAGAATCTCAGACAAACGAGCTTCGGTGGGTTGTGCCTTGGTCGCACATTTTTGGCGTGTCGGATGTTCAAAGTTCTAAAGTTATAACCGCGATCAGGACGGTGTCGCTTCGCAGCTAGCCGATTGAGCACGGGTCAATCCACAGGGAGATGGTTGTATGTCCGTTCGAGTTTTAGACGAGTCAATAAAGAATGTGTATTTGTATGTTCAAGTCTATCCTAAGTGTTCGTATTTATGTTCAAGTAAGCTTGTTAAGGTTAAGGTCGGTTAGTAGAGTTAGGATTAGTCTTGTGCATGTCTTTTGCCATCCTTAAGACGATGTTGGGATAATCGAAAGTAGCAGGGATTAGGAAGACATAGGAATGAGATTTGCGAGTTTAAGCAAGCTTTCCAACGCTAAATCCATTCCAAGCGCCCTTTGTCCGTCCGCTAAATACGCTTATTTCCAACCCTCGGCCAAACACCCGCAACCATGTATCCAAATAAGTCACAACTACATGTCACGTTGTAGCGCGCTTAAAGGACTTCTCAACTTAGGTCGCGGCTACATGTCACGTATAGCGCGCCTAAGTGAGGGGGTTGCGTTTGTTTGGTCGGGGTTCGTTTCAAGATGTTTGGCGAAGAGAAGCATAAGGGATTTCTCCGTCCCTCATACCACCTTCCTTAGCCTTAACAAGAGGGAAATTATTCACACATTATAAAAGGAAAGAAAAGAAAACAAGAAGGAAGGAAGAAAGGAAAATACGGTTTTACAAGTGAAGCAAGCTAACTCTTGGGTCCTCACCTTAGCAAGGAACTCCGTCAAGTATCATCGCTTGAAAATACGGATAAAAGAAGAAAAGAAAAGAGAACAAGAAAAGAAATAACAACAACAAGTTAACAACAAATAATAAAGTTACACTAGAAATTAAATTACAATGCAATGAAATAAAAATACAAGATAAGAAAAATAACCCTCATCTTCATTTCATCATCCACTCAATGCTCTCACTACATTTTAATGGAGGAAGACATGAAGAAGAAGAAGAAGCTAAACTAAATCCTAAAAAAAGAGATGGGAAATGAACACATGAATAAGACTCTTGGTTTGGCACAAATCTGGGCTATTTATAGGCTGCGTGCTGAAATCCTAGGGCAACATTCTGGCCCTAAATGCAAATACCAAACTGCCCCCAAAATTTGGTCAGATGATGACACGAAACCGCGGCGGATCCACCACGAAAACCCACGTTTGGCGGCGGTTCCGCCGCGGTTTTGTGGAATTGGGGTCTCGTATTTTCTGGGTTTCCTTGTGTTGCTATCTTATGTTGTTCTACATGTCCCAAATTGCAAAATTCCTTCACAATTTCTTCAGATCTGCACAGTCCAAACATAGCTTCACTTTTGATTGATTTGACCTTTCTCCCTCGAGCTCCGCACACCCATTGATTCTTGTGCTTCCCCTCTTGTGCTTTGTGCTTGTCCCAGACACGAATGACCACTGTCATTTATCTTGTCTCTAGAACCGGTATGCGGCGCTGGACGGATACGGATGACCGGAACCCGGCTTTTATCTGTTGACAACAGATGCTCTGTATTTTGGTGTAACAGTGGAGATTTTGTATCATTTACGTTGTTTTGGACCAGGAACCTGTAGCCTGTAAATATATAGTCAACACGGATTAAAAGCACCTACTTATAAACAAACGAGCATAAGAATGGGCGGTATAAAATGCAGTTTTCTGTGATGAACAAATAACCCCCAAACTTAACTTTTGCTCGTCCCGAGCAAAACCAATTATTCACAAAAAAAGTCCTAACCGCACTTTCGCAGGGAACACGATTGAACTGAGCGTGTGCAACAAGCCGTTAAACCTCTAGGTGTCCATAATATGAGGAGTGTTATCTCCTGAGGGTTTTTAGCGGATTACACCCACAATATCCCGTCAAGCTTGTGTCATAAGTTAACATCGATTTTACTCCTATAGTTCAGTATTTACGTTAGAAATTCTGTCTTCCTAAGTTAGAAACATCCAACCCTTATGTTTCACGCCTCCTATCTACTTAACTTCAGATCCTATACGTTCCAAAAAAGTTTAGAAAGATGTTGGTATCTCCTGAGTTTTCCTTCTAAAGTGCGGTCTTAAATCAGGGATTTTTATCAACTTTATAGAAAATATAAGTCTTATTCTTCATTTTTATCTTCTATCCAAACATCGATTGTATACCTCTACGTGTGTGTAAATTTGCACCCCTACACTCGAGAATTCAATTCAAGCTATAGTACCCTTGCCCTAATATCTAATACTACTTATTTTCATTTATGATGAACGGTGTTGCTCTCACACCTTTCATGCGACTATTAATTCTTCTTGAGGCACTAACAGCCGATTACTGAATGTGTGAGCTTAAAGCGTAAATAGCAGTTTCCGGGTCTTGACTTTATTTATTTATTTTTCTTTTCTTTTATTTTTTTTTCAAGACCGGATAAATTTTTCAATGATGCTATCTTTTGGTGTTTAGCTTTAATTACCATTTTTTCTTTCATACTAGGTTTTCAGGCAAGAGTATTTCTAGATATCCTCTACTATCCCAAGTTTCAAGGTGCGTGTAAGTGCAGTTTGTAGGGTATATACTTTCTAAATTTGAACTCAAGAAAAGAAACTATTTTTCAGACTTATCCTTCAGTAAAGCTTCAATACTTTCCCCTCATCTTGACTTAACCCAAGAACTGAACTCAAGATTACCTACTTCTATAAAAAAAACTGTAAGGACGTATAATCACCAAGTTTAAACAGAATGAGGGTTATTTTTAGGATTTTCAATTCCTAAGCCTAGAATTTAGTTATTTCTAACATATCAGCTAAACTTTCAGAATAAAAATCTAAGTTACCCTATTAGCTAACTTGACGACAAAGTTTTTATATTTTGGAAAATTTTCGATTTTTTATGGGTTTTTTAAATAAGGTATGCAAATGCAGAATATACAAATGAATGCGAAGGAAGAAAGCTTACCGAGCACACCCCCAAACTTAAACTTAACAGTGCCCTCACTGTCAGGCTACACCAAGAGGGTCAAAATTGTCGGCGCTCCCTAAAATTTTTTTTTTATACAAAACAAAAAATAAAAATAAAATATATACACAAAAAGGTTTCCCCCCAAACTTAAGTAAAACAGTGTTTCCACTGTTAAGCGTTGAAGTTCAGGATCAGGGGGGAAGAACATTATCAAGCTATACAAGGCCTTACACATACCAAAAGTGAGCACCAACCATTCAAAGATTTTATCGCTATAATGTACAGGTTGGTGGAAGAAGGCGTAGACAAAAGAGAGTGAGAATACGCGAGACCGTATGGAGATAGAAGTGGTATACGGTCTAGGTATATAAGAAGAAGAATGGCAGAAGGGAGAAAGAAGTGGAATATGAACTTGAGGGTACAAATGGATTGAATAAATTAGTACAATCTGTAATGATCGATGTGAAAAGATGGATTGTACTAATCTATCAATATGGCGAGAAATTGGGTCAAATCCCTCAAGATTCGTGAGAAACTATGGGTACGCCGAACTTGGTAAACCAGACACAGGAAGTGAAAATGATACGGTTTCTTTCAATGTCGGAATGATAGAAAGGATGGAGGGAAGTGATTGAGGAAGGGTATCGGTTAAGGGTTCTGGAGGGTGTACACAGTCAATGACAGGGATATGATGAATTGGAAAATCAGACTCATCAAGCAAAACTGGACCATCCTCAAAAGTATCCTCAAAATTTTCCTCAAAATTCAGCACATCCATCCATTTATCCTCAAAATCCAGACGCATATGGGGTTCGGGAAAAAACATTTAATGACTCGGGATGATGAATTGGAGAGAAAAACTCAGCCAAATCTACGGGTTCATCATCCAAAATATTCTCAGCGTCAATATCCTCAATCAAGTGAAAATCTATATTCTCAGACACCTTAACAAAAGCATGGATATCAATCAATTCAGGTTCTAGAGTGGAGGTATAGAGGTCAAAAGGATTTGGTGTGGTTTCACTCGAAAGGGACCTTTCACAATCGGGCAAATCAAACACTACAAAGTCACATAACTCATTATTTGTTCTATCTTTAATCAATGAATCGTTTGGAACACTAGATAGACATTCAAAACCGGAGTCGTGGGATTCAAGTTGAAACGGGTAGGCTTGATTCGGAAGGGGGTAAAACTCACTCTCTCTACTCAAATTCTCAACCTGTCCTACCGCCTCTTCATATATTGGAAAATTTGGAGCTAGTAGAAAACTAGCTACCGGGTCACTAGGTTGTATGAGGGCGGCCATGGACGCATTCAAATCCATCATCTGTTGGTACGATGCTACCCTAAAGTCTTTCAATGACTGTTCTAGACTAGACATGGGTTGTGAAGGGGTTTTAGTAAAAGATTCAAAGTTGTTTGGATACTGAAAACTCCCAAATGGCGGTTCAGAAGCAATGTCTAGGGAAGGTGCAAAAGTCGGGTAGGACTGGTAGGAATTGAATGGCTGGACATGAACAAGATCAACATTTGGATAAGAAGGTGAATGGAATTGTTGATCCCAAGAATCTGTAGTGGTGAAAGGAGTGAAAGATCGGCTACGGGATTGTTCAATATGTTCAGCGATGGACAAAGGACGACTTGCAAAAGGGGTATCAACATAAGAGGGTGGGGGAGGTTGATAAGGTTGATACAAAATGGATTGCGTAGGGCAAGTGTTTGTCCTAGACGCTTCTATGCGATCTTTCAGTGAAATTTTGGGCATGGAGGGGTCGTTCGAAATTCGACCAAAGAAAGAACCGTAGGAAGTTATTTCTGGTTGTGGGTACCAAAGTTCGGCATGAGTTTTTCTAGGTGGAGTACCCATGATATGAAGAGAAGAAGGAAAGGAAGGGAAAAAGATTTTTTTTTTATTTTTTTATTAAAAGAATTTTTTTTTTTTAAGTTTTGAAATTGTTTGTTTGAAAGAATACGAAATTATGGGACTAAAATTTATACAAGCACAATCACAATCACAATATGCACAAACACACCTATAGCTAGGGTCTTCAAAGTCTAACTAGACCGCTCCTAGACTTCCAAGAGACAAGTTGCAGGATAACTCTCGAATCGCCTCTTCACTGCCAATTGTGGCCAGGTAAGCACAATTGAGGTAAGGAGGGTTCCGCTCACGAATCACCATGAGACGGGCCTTTTAAAATTACCTTCTCACTTGTCTAGCCTAGGCACCACAAAGTCAAGTTTAGATAAACGACCGATTCCCCGCAACCTTCACTTGTCCTAAATGAGCGCGACAGGTCCTTATAGGTTTGGTCTAGATAATTTTTATTAGCTCAAGGTAATGCGTATGCAATTAGTGATTTGTGGGGTCTTAGGAAGGGTGATGAAATCCCCACCCAATCTGAATTGGTGTAATAGCCCCTTAATGTCCGTATTAATATATGCAAAGCGGTAAACAAACAAAATCTAAAACAAAAAAAAATTATTTGGCGGCTGTGCAATTCTGTGCAAAGATACCTGCAGAAAATATAGTATAGTGAAATTTAGAGAGGGGACTAGAGGAAAGAGAACGGGCAGAAAAAAAAATTGGCTCTGAAGCCACAAGAGGACCGCGGAACCGCCGCGCAAGCCACACTTTGACCGCGGTTCCGCGGTCAAATTGATGAGCTGGCGCCTGAAACTTTGGTCAATATACGTGCCCTTCTCTGTACACCCTAATAAAAACCTCTATTTCTTGATTGGATTACTGTACTTGCTCCAGATTAGCCTGCACACTTGCCATTTGGTCGCACGCTTTTGGCGTGTCGGATGTTCAAAGTTCAAAAGTTATAACCGCGATCAGGACGGTGTCTCTTCGCAGCTAGCCGGTTGAGCACGGGTCGATCCACAGGGAGATGGTTGTATGTCCGTTCGAGTTTTAGACGAGTCAATAATATATGTATGTTCAAGTCTATCTTAAGTGTTCGTATTTATGTTCAAGTAAGCTTGTTAAGGTTAAGGTCGGTTAGTAGAGTTAGGATTATTCTTGTGCATGTCTTTTGCCATCCTTAAGACGATGTTGGGATAATCGAAAGTAGTGGGGATTAGGAGGACATAGGAATGGGATTTGCGAGTTTAAGCAAGCATTCCAACGCTAAATCCATTCCTAGTGCCCCTTGTCCGTCCGCTAAATACGCTTATTTCCAACCCTCGGCCAAACACCCGCAACTATGTATCTAAATAAGTCACAACTACATGTCATGTTGTAGCGTGCTTAAAGGACTTCTCAACTTAGGTCGCGGCTACATGTCACGTATAGCGCGCCTAAGTGAGGAGGTTGCATTTGTTTCGTCGGGGTTCATTTCAAGATCTTTGGCGAAGAGAAGCATAAGGGATTTCTCCGTCCCTCATACCACCTTCCTTAGCCTTAACAAGAGGGAAATTATTCAAACATTATAAAAGAAAAGAAAAGAAAACAAGAAGGAAGAAAGAAAGGAAAATACGGTTTTACAAGTGAAGCAAGCTAACTCTTGGGTCCTCACTTTAGCAAGAAACTCCGTCAAATATCATCGCTTGAAAATACGGATAAAAGAAGAAAAGAAAAGAGAACAAGAAAAGAAATAACAACAACGAGTTAACAACAAATAATAAAGTTACACTAGAAATTAAATTACAATGCAATGAAATAAAAATACAAGATAAGAAAAATAACCCTCATCTTCATTTCATCATCCACTCAATGCTCTCACTATATTTTAATGGAGGAAGACATGAAGAAGAAGAAGCTAAACTAAATCCTAACAAAAGAGATGGGAAAAGAACACATGAAGAAGACCCTTGGCTTGGCACAAATCTGGGCTATTTATAGGCTGCGTGCTGAAACCCTAGGGCAACATTCTGGCCCTAAATGAAAATACAAAACTACCCCGAAAATTTGATCAGATGATGACACGAAACCGCGGCGGATCCGCCGCGAAAACCCACATTTGGCGGCGGTTCCGCCGCGGTTTTATGGAATTGGAGTCTCGTGTTTTCTGGGTTTCCATGTGTTGCTATCTTATGTTGTTCTGCATGTCCCAAATTGCAAAATGCCTTCACAATTTCTTCAGATCTGCACAGTCCAAACATTGCTTCAATTTTGATTGATTTGACCTTTCTCCCTCGAGCTCCGCGCACCCAATGATTATTGTACTGCCCCTCTTGTGTTTTGTGCTTGTCCCAGACACGAATGACCACTGTCATTTGTCTTGTCTCTGGAACCGGTATGCGGCACTGGACGGATACGGATGACCGGAACCCGGCTTTTATCTGTTGACAACAGATGTTCTGTATTTTGGCGTAACAATGGAGATTTTGTATCATTTGCGTTATTTTGGACTAGGAACCTGTAACCTGTAAATATGTAGCAAACACGGATTAAAAGCACCTACCTATAAACAAACGAGCATAAAAATGGGCGGTATAAAATGCAGTTTTCTGTGATGAACATGCCTCACGAAACGATTAAGTAAAAGTGGACGGGCGCGGACATGAGCAAGCTGTCCCCCAGTGGAGGTGAACTTAAGATGTATTCATCTGTCGCACAAGAACTGTAAATCTGCAGAAGACTGTCTATGAACTGCGCTCAACAGGAACAAGCTACCCCTGGGCCTACGACTCAGCATCAGCTACCACAATCGCCTTGCCACGGGTAATAAAGGATCTCACAATCATAATCCTTCACAAGCTCCATCCAACAGCGTTGTCTCAACTCAGATCCCGCTGCCAGAAGATTAAGCATTGGTGGTCTGTGAAAATCTGACACGACTCTCCATACAAGTAGTGTCTCTAAATCTCCAGTGCAAGACCACCGTGGACATCTCCAGATCATGAGTGGGATAATCCTTCTCGTGCCCCTTCAATTGTCGGGAAGCATAAGCGATAACTCTATCATGATGCATCAAAACACAATCGAGCCCCACTCGCGAAACATCACAAAAAACGACAAAGTAGCCCGATCCAGAAAGCAAAGATAGAACCGGTGCAGTCGTCAATCGAGTCTTCAACTGCTGAAACTCAGCTCGCATGCCTCGGTCTAAAGAAAAGGAACCCCCTTCCTGGTCAGTACGGTCAGCGGTGGATCGA
This sequence comes from Agapanthus africanus, assembly GCA_030015575.1. NCBI lineage: Eukaryota > Viridiplantae > Streptophyta > Magnoliopsida > Asparagales > Amaryllidaceae > Agapanthus > Agapanthus africanus. The sequence continues at coordinate 103,772,921 of CM057338.1, read as the reverse complement.
TACTCAAGAAATCCTGTACGAAACGGCGGTAAAAACTGGCTAAGCCTAAAAGCTGCGGACATCAGTCACTGATACAGGTCTGGGCCAAAGCTGTACGACCTCGATCTTCCTCGGGTCCATACGAATACCGTCTCCCGTAACCACACTGGTGCTCTCTCAATGTCTGCAAAGAAATCCTCAAGTGTTGCTCATGTTCCTCTCGACTCTTGGAATAGACCAGAATGTCATCAATAACATAATAATAAACTGGTCGAGGAACGGTCTGAAAAAATCTGGTTCATCACATCCATGAATGCTGCTGGGGTATTAGTGAGTCCAAACGACACCACCAAAAATTCATAAGGCCCGCAGCGCGTACGAAAAGCAGTCTTCAAAATGTCATCATTCCGAACACGCAACTAATGATGGCCTGATCCCAAATCAACTTAGAAAAAATGTCCCGCACCCTGGAGCTGATCAAAGAAATCGTCAATGCGAGATAAATGATACCTATTCCGCATCGTAACTCGGTTCAATTGACGATCATTCAATACACAACCCCAAACTGCCATCCTTCTTCTTGACGAACAGAACAGGAGCTCCCCAAAGCGAAACACTTGGACGTACAAGTCCCCCAACAAGCAACTCTGTAGCTGATCCTTAAGCTCCTTGAGCTCCGCCGGCTCATCTGGAACAACGTCGGAACTTTCGGACAAAAGGAACCCGGCCCAATGAGGCTCCGGTATCATGAATGAAAGCTCGACATCCTCTCCTCAATAGCCGACTAGCGAAAAAGGATGAAATCGAGCTGTAAGGGGCGGCACCACGGTCCCCCTGCACAACAAGAACTGATTCGCCGGGAAAATAAAACCTGACTGTCTTCTCGCGGCAGTCCACAGACGCATAGCACGTAGCTAACAAGTCCGTGTCTAGGAGAACGTCAAAGTCCAACATCTCTAGAAGGATCAAATCGACGGACGAATTTCTATCTCCGATCCGATTGGCATACGACCGAAATACGTGCCGCGCAACAAAAGAATCGCTAACAGGAGTAAACACAACAACGGGTGATCTAGCAAACACGACTCTCGGCCTAACCATACCACGAAGTGTGTAGAACAAACGAGTGCATAGATCCCAAATTAAAAAAACATGCGCATCAAAAGATCATACGAAAAAGAATACCTGAAAACTCTGCATTGGACGCCCGCGCGTCCCGATGAGTTGAACCAAATGCTCGTGCCTGTCCCCTACCTACAACTTATTTTCCTCTCTTAACATACCCTCCGTGACCATGACCTCTATGAACATAAGTCTGACGCGGATCAACAACAGGCGCAAAAGGCGACTCTCCCTGAGGTGAAGGCGGTAAGGTAACATATGGTTCGGCTGCCCTCCTCTTGCGTACCAAGGTACAATTTCTGACAAGATGATGGAAACTCCCGCACCGGAAACATCCATATGATGGCTGCTGATTCTCCTGAGGATAAGAGCTAAAAAATTGATCTCGTCCCAAGCCTCTGCTACTCCCGCGACCCGAACGAAATCTGTCGCGGCGTCTAATCATCTGTCTTTGGGCTGATACACATGTACGAGCCCTACTCGATTCCAGAACTTTCAAAAGTCACGGGAAGACATGCATCATCTAGTAGGGCTGGGTCCACTGTTGCTGTATATGTGACACAATGTTGTGTGCCGATAGCAAGGAATAACTGGGTAACAGGGGTGGCAACCTCATGTCGCTGCACTCGACTGGCCGCAACCAACGATCCTGTGATACCCGGTTTCCTTTTATACGCCAATGTCCGTATTTATTTAAATTATCACTTACAAGTTTGTTAGTTTATATTTAAAATTATCTTAGTTAGTTTAAAAAAAACTATTACCTATCCATTTTACATTTTTTCCCAGATTCTTTTATTTGCTATTTCCAGACCGGCCCCTCTTCCTTAATTTTCCCTATCCTTATTTATTCCCAAACCCAAGCCCGGCCTCACTTCTTTTCCTCACAATTCTTTAATTTCCAAAACCAAATCCTAAAACCTAACTAATTTCCCTCAGCCCATTGGTTTTAAATAAAAATTCTTAAACCTAACATTTCATTCCCTTCAGCCAGCCCAGCCTTCTCCAAATATTTAATCCTTTTCTTAATTTTGCCGAGCCCACAGAGCCGGCCCACTATCTTAGTTCTCCAATTTAATTTTTCCTTTATTCTTCCGGCCCGGCCCACTCTTTCTCTTCAGCACCCGCGCCCGCTTCACCCATGACCCGACCCGCCTCTACACCCCCTTCTTCCTCCACCAGCTCTTTTCCCCCTCTCGCGCGCTCGATCCACTTCCTGCGCCTCCGCCGCACCCCACGCCCGCGCCCACGTCACCGCTCGTCACGCGCCACGCCCGCGACCGTTACAATCACGACGCTCACCCCCTCGCCTCCCCATCTCTTCCCCCTCACTTCCAGCACTCCCTCATCCCGCTCCTCTCTCGAACCCGCACTCACACTCACCATCGCCCTCGTCTTCACGTTGAACCCATCATCACTCGCCGCTCGCACTGACGGCGACGACCATGACCTATTACCTTCCTCCCTCGTTCACTATCTCACACCCACAGAACTCCCTCGCTACCTCACCCCCTCCATCCTGCTCGAGCTCTGCACGCCCCCGCCACCGAGCCTCGCCTGCAACCTCCAACGATCGTCGATCATCCCCGATCACCACCACCACCTCCACCCTCGATCACAAGCACCCCGAGCTCCTCCTCCTCATACAAACCCACTCCTCTCTCTCCACGCACCCGAGCTCGACCACTGTTTGCCGTCGACGCCGGTGAGTTTCTCGCCTCATCGTCGTCGCCCCTGAACTCTCTCATCGTCATCGTCGTCGTCATCATTCGTCGTCGTCGTCAGCACTCTCTCTACACACCTCTCTACCTCTCCAGTTCTCTCTCTGCCTCTCTTCCTCTGTTTCAATTTCTCCCTCACTCTCTGTAACTTTATCTCTCTTTCACTCTCTCTCTCTTCCTCTACTCTCTCTCTCTTCTCAATCTCTCCGTGCTCTCTCTCTCTCAGTCTTCTCTCTCACACTCATCTCTCTCTCTGCCTACACACTCTCTCTCTCTCTGCCTCTGCCTACTCTCTCTCTCTCTCTCGCTGTCTACTCTCTCTCTCTGCCTACACTCTCTCTAACTCTCTCGATCCCTCTTCTCACCCAACTCGAGCCATACAGTTGCCGACCCATCACCGGCCACCTAACACACTGCAGCCCCACCATCTAGAGCTGCGACCAACGCAGACACCCCGACGACGCCCCGAGCCCCATTGGCCGAGAACAGACCCGAGCTCACCCGGAGCCGTTGGCGTCGTGGTGCTAGCTCGTCGTGTACCCGTACTGTACCTCGCTGCCGTGCACCTCCAGGCAAGTTCCCTACTTGCTACATGCTATCTTTTGTTAATTACAAATCAATATCGTATATATTTCATGCTTTACCTTTCCGTTAGATTATTCGACACATCTGTTCGATACTTGTTCTCATAAGAAATCATTATTTAATTTGAAGGAAGTCAATTGTTTATACTGGCCCGAAGGTCTATGAATCTAATGGGAGAATTTCGTTGGAAAATATAACCGTTAACGACTAAAACAACTACCCTCAAGTTTACTTGTAAAACTGGAATTTCCCTGTACCTGAAAACCGTTAAAATCGCTATAAATTATATACATACTAGAATGGCGCGTTAGAGGGCTCAAATCGAAGCCGACTTGACGAAATTTGACCCTATACTGGTTACCTGGTATTCCTGTACTTAAATTGTGATGATATTTGGATCGGAGTGCGACTCTGGACTGCAGTCCAGAGCGACTCCAGTTGTTGCTTGCTGTTCCGTAATGGGTACCACAAGATCTCCTTAACTCGTAGATTGTGGAACTGTGCTGCTTATTTTAGTTAAATCTTTTATCTAGACAAAACAATTGGTTTCATTCTGTTTCGTTACCGTTTGACATTTAATCTGTAATTTAATAGATCGGGACGCATAACAGTCCCAACAGAATCAGAATTGACATACTAGGACTAAACAGTGTGTATCTCCTGACGTACAGACGCGATCGAAGATCCGTCTATTGAGTTGAAAATCTTACTGAAAACCCTAGATTTCATATAACTGTAGCGTCGCTAAAATCTGATCCCAATTAGGATTAAAATGCATTGCGAAACGGACTTCTGATTCTGAAACCGGATTTCCAGCCGTGAACGCTTAAAATGAAAGGGCTATAATTAGTGATCCTGGAACCCGATTGGCTTGAAACTAAATTAGATGGATGGACAACTGAACATACTAATTATTACATGTTTATCGTTTCGCTAAACTATACACGTACGTTTCATGATAAATCGTGCAAGTGATAGAACACTATTCTTATGACACCTTAATCATGCTTCATATACTGTTTACGTATCATATCATACCCATATCATTGCAGTGATAACCTAGTGATATCGTGCATTTACCCAGTGTTATATTTTAGTGATGATTGTGGCAAGTACGTCAGTGTTCGTGTATCCGTGATTAAGTGAAAGTGATACGTACTTGTGCACAATCAGTGACCCTAATATTATATTGCATTGTCGACGTCTGTGGGATGCGTGTACGTGTGACTATAAGTGGTATGGGACACTTATGGAAGCGCTTGCACGGGTGTCACAGATAAGGCACCAGACACTGCCATTTATCTTAGGTATTAGTCGGGACGTGCTTGATGGAGGTCCTGCCTCCAGTTCTCGCGCAGACTTGTCACGGATCCATTAGTATTTAGGGTTATGGTTAGCGTTTGATGTAGACCACGGGGTGTGGGGTAGTTTAAGTGTGAGTTCAACAGAATCTCGGGAGTCCCATGCCGGCTTATATATTTAGGGAGATATATGGAGTTTTACAGGGTATGTGATATTCACCGTGATATACATGTTGGGCCCGTGGTCCCTTGCCCTTTGGTTCTACCCTTGGGTGGAGGACACTCACGAGGGGTTGACTCTCACACTTGGACTGACGATAGGCTTAGTGACCTGTACAGTGAGACTTAGAGACTGATAGGGATACTGGCATTGTTATACCTTACATACTGTGTTGACATTCGTGGCATATCATTCTACTACTTTTACGGTTCCGCTGCATTGATTACTGCATGTTCATATCCATACTGCCACTGATTTACTGTTATACATATCTATTACCACTGTTAGAACTATCACTTGATTTTATATATATTATTTTGCTATTGTGTCGCTCTGACGACCTGAGTATGCATGCTCAGTGTGAGGAGAAGATTTAGCCTGGACCAGGACTAGACTTACATCACGGACATCTTGATAGCTATCCAGAGTTATATTCGTTTGTTTCCCCTCAGGTCAGTTCTTTACATTGTTTCTTTCAGTTACTGCATTTCTCATTACCTGCGCATCATTTACTGTTTACCGTGAAAAACTAGAAGCCGAAGTGTGACTACGGCAGGACATTTCCTTGACCGTAGGAGCATGGCTGGCCTTGTCTACCCCTCGTATTCCGTATTTCGGGAAGCGGGGCGTGACATGGTTTAGTTGGTATCAGAGCCCTGGTTTTGCTTCGATCGGGATTGTAGTTTTCCGTGTATAGCTTGACAATCTAAGACATCCTTCAGTCTAGATTGTAAACTTGACATCCTTGATCTATATTCACATCGTGTGTTCTGTTATCCATTCGCTAGGGTTTCGGGTGACTTGGTAAGGTTACGTGGTGTGCAATTTCACTACCGTACTCTGTTTAAGTGACCTAAAGTCATACAGTTGATTTTCCATTGGTACTAAATTTCATCACATCTGATATTCTTAAATCTTTGTCCAATCCATATTATATTTTGATTCGTATAGCTTGTGCCTTATATCATCCTCAAAATTATTGTTTCAGGATCATATCTTCCAACGACTCTTCCTCTATCTCCACTCCCCAGAATCAGACTGTTGAGATCCTGAGTGTACTGCAAGGTTTAAAGAAAGCCTAGGAGCGAACAAACGACTTGTTAGCTGAAGGACTGAGAAGGCAGATGAGTCAGGCACCAGCGGGAGTCTCCAATCATAGAGGGATCCCCGTTAGACGAGGAAAAGAGAAGAAGATGAAGCGCCAATTTGTTTCCCCGCGACAGAAGCAGCAGAAGACCCCATGTTGTGGGTACTGTAAGAGGCCAGGACATCTTCAGAGGGATTGTCGCCGCGCCCAAGGGAATTGTCTGATATGCGGTTCCAACAAACATCTCATCAACGGTTGCCCAGAAAGAAAGGAACTACAAGGAGGAGACTCGTCCACTCTTCACATTTCTGACATGTGATGATTATCGCGTAGTTCGAACTTCGACGATAAGGCAGACCTAACGCAGGATTCAACTCACGCGACGAGAATGCAACGTTATAGTAGTCGAGGAAGAATTTTTCATGTTATCTACTTTCAGTAATAATGTTGTTATCTTTTTATGAATATTTCTTTCCGTTTGAAATCTTGTATCCACTGAACTTTTGATTGAATGCAATAAAACTTGAATCATAATATATGTATAATTCTCTTGTTTTCTCCTTATTTATATTATTCGTTATCACAGCGTTTCTATCCTGATTTTTCAATTCCTGCCACTGCATATCTTTCTATACTTCGTACACTTAACTATTTTCTTGATGTGTTCCGTTGTTTAATCATGACACTTTCTTTTCAGGACATGGCCCACCCTGGAGCAGCGCCGCATCTAGATGAGGATGCACAGTCATGCGTTTCCTTAGACCACACACTGATGAGTTCTGACGATGAGATCAACGGTCCCCAGGTCAATTTCGGAAACAACGATTCAGAGGACGAAGGAGTAGCCGCCCCAGAGTTTGACATGATAGGCGATTCCGACGAAGAGGAAGAAGACCCAGAAGAAAACCCAATAGAAGAAGATCCCGAGGAAGAACCGATAGAAGAAAATCCAGTGGAGGAAGACCCCATGGACGGGAACCCAGAAGGAGAGGATCACATGGAATCAGACCTCGATGAAGAAGCTCTATCCGAGGAAGAAGGACCAGATGGACAAGAGCCTGCTGTGGAAGAACTCCCAATGGCGGCCCCCGTGAGGCACTATGGAAATGGACGCCCCTACCTGAGTGCGCGAGCCTACCGCAACCTACTGGATCTCCACAACCGCGACTGACGGAATTTCTTTTGATGTTGTCTTTCTGGCCAAATAAAATGTGTATAGTTTAGGGCCACTTTTCGCCTTTGGGAATGCCTTGTTTCAAATTTTCTTGAATGAAATAAATATTCTGAATTCGTAAACCTTTGATTATTGGTTCCCTGATACTTGTTTATTGCCCATATCCATTTATTTTTCTGCTGAGTTCCCTGACTGTCCACCCCTACTCATTGTATAGTTTTCACCCCCGTTTCGATTAGAAAGTACCGCACCCTGATCCTTGGAATGAGCCACCATTCATCCTTCGTCTGTGCCTCGATTGAGATCCTTCTGGGAGGAGAAGTTCATAGTGAAATCCTCGAGTTAGCTAACCCTTCAAATTCTTGATTCATATGATGTACCGAAAGTTATCCTCCCCATACTGTTTCCCTTGTAGTCCTTTGTGGCTCACCCTTACTTCTTGTGCTAACCCGATCCCAATTTCCTTGATCTTCAGCCTAAAGCCGTCACACTTCGACCTTTTGTATCAGCCACATTCCATTGTAATCCCTACCCTACCTAGGCCTAGACATACTTGTGCTTTTCCCTGTTACTCCAACTATATTTAGGGGCACTATTATTCGAAAATGTAGTTTTAGTATTTTGTATTTATCAAAGAGTACGTGTTATTGATTACTCCGTTTTATGTATTTTAAGTGCATTATTATTATTCTCATTTTCAGTAGAGCAACTTTACACCGCGCATACTCTTGGTCCATGTTTCTTAATTTCACTATACCAGTTTTCTAAAATATTTTAAACCGATTTTATCGATACCTTATCCTAAAATGTTTTAACCTACCGACTAATTTTCACTACTTTATTGTCGTTACTTTATTTTTGGGTTTGTGCCTATGATTACTATTATAAATGGTTGAACCTTACACTTATTTTTCTGCTTATTTTTTTTTAAACTTAGATGTGCACATATTTGGGTTTCGACTTTTATCGAGCACACTTTGATCATTATTCGTTACTGTTACCTATATTCTCGTATATTTGTACTTGCCCTTATAGTTTTCCTGCATTATACCTTGTAAGCCTATCTTTTGTATGTGGTTCTTATATATATGTATGTACCTACAAAACTTTGTCTACCCGTATTTAAGTAAATCAGCATGTATTAGTGTTCGATATGATAATTCTTCGCTTATTATTTATAGCTAGTTGTTTCTTTTAAATTTCGAGGACGAAATTTTTGTAAGGGTGGTATGATGTGATACCCGGTTTCCTTTTATACGCCAATGTACGTATTTATTTAAATTATCACTTACAAGTTTGTTAGTTTATATTTAAAATTATCTTAGTTAGTTTAAAAAAAAACTATTACCTATCCATTTTACATTTTTTCCCAGATTCTTTTATTTGCTATTTCCAGACCGGCCCCTCTTCCCTAATTTTCCCTATCCTTATTTATTCAAAAACCCAAGCCCGGCCTCACTCTCTTTTCCTCACAATTCTTTAATTTCCAAAACCAAATCCTAAAACCTAACTAATTTCCCTCAGCCCATTGGTTTTAAATAAAAATCCTTAAACCTAACATTTCAGTCCCTTCAGCCAGCCCAGCCCTCTCCAAATATTTAATCCTTTTCTTAATTTTGCCGAGCCCACAGAGCCGGCCCACTATCTTAGTTCTCCAATTTAATTTTTCCTTTATTCTTTCGGCCCGGCCCACTCTTTCTCCTCAGCACCCGCGCCCGCTTCACCCACGACCCGACCCGCCTCTACACCCCCTTCTTCCTCCAACGGCTCTTTTCCCCCTCTCGCGCGCTCGATCCACTTCCTGTGCCTCCGCCGCACCCCACGCCCGCGCCCACGTCTCCGCTCGTCACGCGCCACGCCCGCGAGCATTACAATCACAACGCTCACCCCCTCGCCTCCCCATCTCTTCCCCCTCACTTCCAGCACTCCCTCATCCCACTCCTCTCTCAAACCCGCACTCACACTCACCATCGCCCTCGTCTTCACGTTGAACCCATCATCACTCGCCGCTCGCATTGACGGCGATGACCACGACCTATTACCTTCCTCCTTCGTTCACTATCTCACACTCACAGAACTCCCTCGCTACCTTACCCCCTCCATCCTGCTCGAGCTCTGCACGCCCCCGCCACCGAGCCTCGCCTGTAACCTCCAACGATCGTCGATCATCCCCGATCACCACTACCACCTCCACCCTCGATCACAAGCACCCCGAGCTCCTCCTCCTCACACAAACCCACTCCTCTCTCTCCACGCACCCGAGCTCGACCACTGTTTGCCGTCGACGCTGATGAGTTTCTCGCCTCATCGTCGTCGCCCCTGAACTCTCTCATCGTCATCGTCGTCGTCATCATTCGTCGTCGTCGTCATCACTCTCTCTACACACCTCTCTACCTCTCCAGTTCTCTCTCTGCCTCTCTTCCTCTGTTTCAATTTCTCCCTCACTCTCTGTAACTCTATCACTCTTTCACTCTCTCTCTCTTCCTCTACTCTCTCTCTCTTCTCAATCTCTCCGTGCTCTCTCTCTCTCTCTCAGTCTTCTCTCTCTCTCACTCATCTCTCTCTCTCTGCCTACACACTCTCTCTCTCTGCCTCTGCCTACTCTCTCTCTCTGTCTACTCTCTCTCTCTGCCTACACTCTCTCTATCTCTCTTCTCACCCAACTTGAGCAACACAGTTGCCGACCCATCATCGGCCACCCAACACACTCCAGCCCCACCATCTAGAGCTGCGACCAACGCAGACACCCCGACGATGCCCCGAGCCCCTATTGGCCGAGAACAGACCCGAGCTCACCCGGAGCCGTTGCCGTCGTGGTGCTAGCTCGTTGCATGCCCGTACTGTACCTCGCTGCCGTGCACCTCCAGGCAAGTTCCCTACTTGCTACATGCTATCTTTTGTTAATTACAAATCAATATCGTATATATTTCATGCTTTACCTTTCCGTTAGATTATTCGACACAACTGTTCGATACTTGTTCTTATAGGAAATCATTATTTAATTTGACGGAACTCAATTGTTTATACTGGCCCGAAGGGCTGTGAATCTCATGGGTGAATTTCGTTGGAAAATATAACCGTTAACGACTAAAACAACTACCCTTAAGTTTACTCGTAAAACTGGAATTTCCCTGTACCTGAAAACCGTTAAAATCGCTATAAATTATATACATACTAGAATGGCGCGTTAGAGAGCTCGAATCGAAGCCAACTCGACGAAATTTAACCCTATACTGGTTACCTGGTATTCCTGTACTTAAATTGTGATGATATTTGGATCGGAGTGCGACTCTGGACTGCAGTCCAGAGCGACTCCAGTTGTTGCTTGCTGTTCCGTAATGGGTACCACAAGATCTCCTTAACTCGTAGATTGTGGAACTATGCTGTTTATTTTAGGTAAATCCGTTATCTAGACAAAACAATTGGTTTCATTCTGTTTCGTTACCGTTTGACATTTAATCTGTAGTTTAATAGATCGGGGCGCATAACAGTCCCAACAGAATCAGAATTGACATACTAGGACTAAACAGTGTGTATCTCCTGACGTACAGACGCGATCGAAGATCCGTCTATTGAGTTGAAAATCTTACTGAAAACCCTAGATTTCATATAACTGTAGGGTCGCTAAAATCTGATCCTAATTAGGATTAAAATGCGTTGCGAAACGGACTTCTGATTCTGAAACCGGATTTCCAGCCGTGAACGCTTAAAATGAAAGGGCTATAATTAGTGATCCTGGAACCCGATTGGCTTGAAACTAAATTCGATGGATGGACAACTGAACATACTAATTATTACCTGTTTATCATTTTGCTAAACTATACACGTACGTTTCATGATAAATCGTGCAAGTGATAGAACACTATTCTTATGACACCTTAATCATGCTTCATATACTGTTTACGTATCATATCATACCCATATCATTACAGTGATAACCTAGTGATATCGTGCATTTACCCAGTGTTAGATTTTAGTGATGATTGTGGCAAGTACGTCAGTGTTCGTTTATCCGTGATTAAGTGAAAGTGATACGTACTTGTGCACAATCAGTGACCCTAATATTCTATTGCATTATCGACGTCTGTGGGATGCGTGTACGTGTGACTATATGTGGTATGGGACACTTATGGAAGCGCTTGCACGGGTGTCACAGATAAGGCACCAGACACTGCCATTTATCTTAGGTATTAGTCGGGACGTGCTTGATGGAGGTCCTGCCTCCAGTTCTCGCGCAGACTTGTCACGGATCGATTAGTATTTAGGGTTATGGTTAGCGTTTGATGTAGACCACGGGGTGTGGGGTAGTTTAAGTGTGAGTTCAACAGAATCTCGGGAGTCCCATACCGGCTTATATATTTAGGGAGATATATGGAGTTTTACAGGGTATGTGATATTCACCGTGTTATACATGTTGGGCCCGTGGTCCCTTGCCCTTGGGTTCTACCCTTGGGTGGAGGACACTCACGAGTGGTTGACTCTCACACTTGGACTGACGATAAGCTTAGTGACCTGTACAGTGAGACTTAGAGACTGATAGGGATACTGGCATTGTTATACCTTACATACTGTGTTGGCATTCGTGGCATATCATTCTACTACTTTTACGGTTCCGCTGCATTGATTACTGCATGTTCATATCCATACTGCCACTGATTTACTGTTATACACATCTATTACCACTGTTAGAACTTTCACTTGATTTTATATATATTATATTGCTATTGTGTCGCTCTGACGACCTGAGTATGCATGCTCAGTGTGAGGAAAAGATTTAGCCTGGACCAGGACTAGACTTACATCATGGACATCTTGATAGCTATCCAGAGTTATATTCGTTTGTTTCCCCTCAGGTCAGTTCTTTACATTGTTTCTTTCAGTTACTGCATTTCTCATTACCTGCGCATCATTTACTGTTTACCATGAAAAACTAGAAGCCGAAGTGTGACTACGGCAGGACATTTCCTTGACCGTAGGAGCATGGCTGGCCTTGTCTACCCCTCGTATTCCGTATTTCGGGAAGCGGGGCGTGACAGATCCCATCATCTGGCGCAAATCCTGCATATCTGCCTCAAGCCTAGCGATACGATCTATCGAAGGCGGATCAATCTTCTCCTATACAGCGAGCGTACCGCCCTGGTCAGCCCTCGTCCTAAACGAGTCAACTCTGACCTCGGCTCTCGCTGCTTCTCTCTGTGCCCTCATAGTCATCGGCGACATAATGGCTAGAAATGGAAATAGGATTCGATAAGAACACGAAAATCGAATCACAAGGATACATATTATCACGGAAGCAATTTCAAGCAATAAGTACTAAGGTCACTTAGGCGGAGTATAGTGTCGTAAGTATGCCGCGGACATACACACACTACGTCACTCTGCTTAAGCTACCTTCTCCATCATACCAAGGTCATCCTACACTTCGAAAGGTAAAACCTAGCTCTCCGATACCAACTTTGTCATGACCCGAAATTTGGCACGCGACGGCCCTTAAACCACGTAACATCCACAGGCGTAACGCAATCTAAGTAAGCTGAAAACCCAGCAAATATAAACCATCAAAAGTAGTAAGTGATAAGAACAATGTCAAAAGCTTTTGGGAATCTCAAGTAAAATTCTTTAAAGTCCAAATTTACTTCCCTTAAAATTTGGCAGCACCTTTTTTGTAAAAACTAGCCCAAAAAAGGGTACAACATAAGAATATAAGTAAAGCATCCCCAAATGGGAGCAACTCTCGCCCAAAGGAGGAAAAAACCACCACAACAGATATACAACGCCGTAGCGAAGAAATTGACAATATAGGGTGAAAACAGCATAAAGGGTAAAACTGTATAACAAAGGCCAGCTCCCACGAGCACGACACCCATAGTCACCAAAAAATATAAAATATCGTCCTCACAACTCGTCTTAAAGTCAATACATGAAGTAGTAGATGGAGAGTACTAGATACAACAAGATATACAATGAGTATCATCGGATAACCGCAAAACCCACTTATAGCAAAACTGCTCACAGTCAGCCGTAGCGGTATCCGCTGCAAAAGATGATACGATAAGAAGAAGCCCTGCCGTGACTGCTCTGAGGGGATACCTGCAAAACATTGTGGCACAACGGGGGTGAGTTGACAACTCGTGAATAGTAAATAACATATGCATGTAATCGCAGGTATGCACGTACTGCAATAATCTATCACATGCAAACCGATAGCAATAAATGGCAATATGTATATGCAACAATCATGAAAGGTACTCTATCAGGTACTACTACAACATGAAGCAATGCATATCAAATAAATGCTGAGTATGGGATAAAACATGTCATTCTCACGGAATTCTCATCGTGGTAAGATTAGTGTCCATCAAGACACACCAAAATCCCAATACCATAGGCACCGCATTATCAGATCGGCCATCATATCCTATAAGTTTCATGGAACCTGAGTGGCCAACATCGACCCCCGAAAACATCATGAAAACTAGTGTCCAGCAACAACACGTAAATCCTCATATAATAAGCTCCGTCTGCGGGATCGGCCCGTGGGCTCCGGCAGAACGGGTCGGCCTATATCCATCTCATAACTCCGGTCGGTATCCTCCAGATAACCGCCGAGTCCAGATACTATCACCGGTAGGTAGTGCACCTCCCCTGCCAGACTAATCGCCATCACCTACGATCTTCTTGCCCTGGGGTACCATACCGGGTCCACCATGTACCTGCAAAAGGGCTCGTCCACTCCTCGCATCGGGTTTCTATCACAAATCTCAGAACCGAGAAAACTCATGGTGGACGCACTGAAATATCATATCAAGAGAAACCGGATTTTTCAAACAATACATAATTTCATGAAATACCACGGTCCTCAAATCCAGAAAATATCATATCAAATCCATATCACAATGCGTAAATCCATGAAATATAATATATGCAACATAAAACAGTAATATGAGCATATAAAGGAAAAACCGCTATTTAAATAAATCAAGTCATTAAATATAACATGCGGTTCCTAATTTCTCCAAATATCTAACGCAACATCATATAAAGGTGAACACGTAGCTATAGCAAGGTATGGGTATGTACCTATCAATAATGATGTAATACCATATGGGTATATGTGTAGCTATAGCAAGGTATGGGTATGTACCTATCAATAATGATGTAATACCATATGGGTATATGTGTAGCTATAGCAAGGTATGTGGGTGTACATGTAAGTATGTATGCATGATGTACATGTAAATATATCTCATATGTGTATATACTGTCAGTGTATAAGTCCTAGGGGCCATTATTGTATCATACTAGCTTGTATATTACTTAATGGAAGCTTGGGATATTCACAGTTATTTTAACAGTCTTGCTCAACATAGTAGTATGCTACTTGGTTTATATCGATCTTAATATGTGTATATATTTCTTTTAGCATATCACGAATACAAATTGATAGAGCCCTTAGAATCTTGCTTGACTACCAGCGTTGTGATGAAAGTCACACTAGTGGGGGCTGGGTAGTCAACAAGCACATCATTTTTCAGGTCCCTAGTCGTAGGATTGTCGAGACAGGGCATCGATACTCTTGAGTAGACTAGTGTATATGCTTTTCGTCCCAGCAAGGGAGATGGTCTATCCCGCAGCCATCAATACGTTGTACTGGAGATAGTATGCAGGTGCTCGTTGGGTTACGGGTACACCGGACACGACTGGCAGAGAACTGTTGGTTGGTATTATACCCGTCGTCAGTTAACAGTTCTCAGGTGACATGAGTACAACATAGTCCGTTGACTTGACACTGCTGCTTCACCTCGAGTGTGTTCCTACTGTTCTTAGATTGCTACACTACCACGGCTCGACTGAGTCGTGCAAACAGGTAGCGGTTGGGTGCAGTCCCGAAGCACTTGGAGCCAGTGGCGGTTAGATAGGATTCGTCTCTCCCGGTATTGGGGGTTGATATCGTACTGTGTTTGGAGAGCCATTACACAAGGCCACTGGCCAAGGTAAGTGAGATTTACTGGTAGGTGTTCCAGTAGCTTCTCTCCGACACGACTTATACCGCTTTTAGGGGACCGACGCTTGTCGCCCCCTAGGCTTGATATGCGATAGTCTTAGACGAACAGACCGGACTGTACGGAGATTGTCACATCAGGCTCAATAGGAGTTCAGATGGGTTTCCTCATCGACCTTCTTATCGACATCTACCTGGGGACCGTTACGTACAGCTAGTACCGCTTGCGGCCTGTGGTTAAACCCGCTGCCAGCGTAGTGTCGAGTCTTTAGAGTCCCACACAGAGGGTTTCCCTGCTTCAGGCGAAACGATATAGAGGTCGTATGGTTTTACGACAGGGTTCGGACATATACGTGTACTTGTGCACGTATGATGTTCGGACAGATTATACTAGCAGGCTTTGGTTTAAGCCAGATTCTCGTATTGGATTATTGGATTTATGCAGTCTCAGTATATCCGTGTTTTTCATAAATACGGATGGGAGGGGCATTATCGTAATTAGTCGAGAAGCTTCTAGAAGAAATGTGACTCATTTAGTTTTAATTCATTTGTGAATTAAACTTAATGAGGTGGAGAGGTGATGTATAATTTTCATTAATTGCACCATGAGTCATGAGGTGATTCACCTCAAGGTAATTAATGAAGCATAGTTGTTGTTTTTGTATATTATTGTTTGGATATTTTTTATGCTTCATTATTTATTCAAATGACTTAAGATTCAATTCATTATCACATACGCATTCTCTCTCCTCAAGCACTCATCTTCTTCATCCTAACCCTAATCCTCTCATTTGTTGAGAACCCTAGGGTTAGCAAGACTAATAGATCCTTAATCTACCTCTATATCCTCTAGGTCAGTTGGATTAACAATCCTAGCCACTTAGTTACCTCATGTTAGAGGTTAAAACTTGAAGAAGGAACTCTCGGGTGGATCTTCTATTACATCGAGGAGGCCGACGAGGAGGTGAACAACAAGAACAAGAAGGACTAGTATCTTAAGGTATAATCATCTATCATAGTAGTTAACTACTTCTAGATAGTTTGTTGGTTAGGGTTTAGCAAAGATCCGTTTGATAGTCGATGTTACTTTGAACAAAAATGATTGTTTTTCCTATTCCGCCTCCCCACATCTTGTGGGGTGTGTAACGTTGACCTACAGTGGTATCAGAGATTAGCTAAACTATAACTAACATGTTAGCAAAGTCTTTATAAATTCGATCGCAATTTAATCCCGAAAAAATGATATTTTCACCAAGTTTCTGCCGATTTTAAATTGGGGTCTAAAATTTTTTTCAGGGACCTTAAAAATACAAGCAGGCTTTTTTAAGAATTGTGAAATTTGGGATCATGACTCGTCCAAACCGCCGCGGAACCGCGGCCGATCCAAGCAATCCGCTTTAGATCCGCGGCCGAGTTGACATCGAGTCAACCTAAATTTGCTCAGTTATTCTTCTGTGTTGATGTTGTGTTTTCTGGGATATTTTGTTTCTGCTCAGGTTTTATGTGCACAGAGAATTATTTGGAGTAGATTCATATGTGGTTCTTGAACGAAATTCTAAGAATTTTGTCTAACTGGATTATATCTTTGTTGTGTTTAATGTGTTCATAAACCTCCCCTAATTTCTAATATGTCGGTTAACAGGGGGTTGCACATTTCTGTAATGGTTACTTTATATTTGTGGATATGAACTTGTTGGATTGTCGTGAATGGATACCCGGGGATGTGAGACGAGTGTTTCTTTCATTCAAATGTAAATTGTAATTTGTTGTAATATTCTTTTGCGGGGCACATCCGGGTTGAGGTTGTAGCCACCGTTGTATTATTTCATTTACTGTTTTCTGCTCCTAGGATAGACCCAAGGTGGGGTGCAAAAACTAGCGGGTACTTTGAAGTGCTTAGTGGCCTACACATGTCATTGAGGGAGACCGCTTCACTTCGGGTACTTGGAGGGTAGTTTGTCGTACCCGTAGGGGTCTACGGTGGGGTTGGCTATTCATCACGACTATGTAATCCGCCTTTCATTGCAGGCTCAAAAGAAATGCAGATTCCTTGAATATCCAATATGTTCATCTGTGATCTGGAATACCTATTATTGCGTCTGACGAATGTACAATATCTATATATGATATCTAGTAGGCGTTGCTTATGTTTTGCATTCGCACTAGCCCAGCCCCCGCTCTGTCGTTAGTTAAGTAACCTAACGAATGAATGACGGGGCCCAGTGGCGAATGCGGATGGCATAAGCGGACGTTGTATTTTCGTTGTTTTCTGCAATGATAGGTTAATTGATGGGACACATTATATTAATGCAAAAAAAATAAACCAAAGTTGAATCGTTGGAACAATTTAAAAGAAACCACTCGGTTATTTTAAAACAGCAGATTTTTAATTGCGGAGCTTAAACCACTCCTTTTAAAAGCTATCGGGTTCATTCGATCATATCAAGTTCACCACGTTCACGGTTTCTCCAAAACCATTCGTAGCCCTCCATCATTTCAATTGGGTATTCAGTAGTATTCAAGATATGTATTTTGACCAACGCCAAGGCATAGTGTTTGGTAGCTGCTGGGTATTCATCTGTTGCATAGATAGATGAGTTGGTTTGGGGCAGTCGTACTGCCATTTAGCCAACGTCAGGGGTATGTACGGGTGGGTTCAAATTAACAAGATAATGATGGGTAGAACTTGACATGTGACTTATGATATTTTGGCCAACGTCAAGGTCATAAGAGCATGGGACAAAAATCTATATCGGAAGTTTCTAAAGAAACTGAAACTTGCTAGAGTTGCATATCATTTGGAGGTGATAATTTTGGTAGGATTCCTTCAGCTTTATCACACGATGATATTTGGATCCCGATCCTACTATGAGTATATGCTACTCATCGGGAGATTCTTTCACTCAACGATTAATGCAATAAACCAAGTAGGTGTCGAGAAAGGTGTTAGCGGGGCTATGCCCCCAGGGAAAAGAGGTTATTTAATTAAGGAACCTCGTGAAAGTATCGTAAAACCTCCCTTGATGTACCGACACTTGCCTGGCTGAACGGTTAAGCAAGTATTGTATGGTGAGAATAGTCCTGACTAGTTCTTCTTTTATCGTTTGAGGAAGGATTCGAGAAACAGTGGGAGCCATCCTGTTTAGATAAACTAAAAAGCACTCTAAACTTGCAAGAGCATCATGCTAAAGTGTTTTCTTCTCTCTCTCCTAATTGCTGCAACCAAGAACATGACGGGCCTTAAGTTATTATTAGATAAAAATATTTTGACAGGGCCAAACCATAAAAATTGGTTCCGGAATGTCAAGATGGCAATAACTTATGACAAATTGGGGTATGTCCTTACTACTGAGGCCCCTGCCGTCACAGGTCCAGAATCCAGTGTCGTGGATAAGGAAATCCATAAGACCTGGGAGATTGAGTGCACGAAGTCCAAATGCATCATGCTTGCCTCTATGAATAATGAACATCAGAGGAGACACGAGAATTTGGATCTTGAATCCATATTTCTCCATACCAAGGAACTGTATGGAGAGCAATCTCTTATAGCTAGATACGATACCTCGAAGAACTTGTTTCAGTCGAGGCTGGCCGTCGGATTATCTGTTGGGGAACATGTCTTCAAGATGATTGGCTACATAGAGGAGCTCGTGGACCTCGGGAAAACATTAGAGAAAGAGCTGTATACAGACTTGATTCTCCAGTCCCTTCCTTCTACCTACGCCCAGTTTATCTTGATTTACAACATTCAAGGTAAAGAAGTTGAACTTCCAGAACTCTTCAACATGTTATGGAGTGCAGAGGGCACCTTGCAGAAAGCAAGGGAAACACCCGCTCTGTTTGTTCGTAGTGCTTCCTCTTCCAAGTCCAAGGCGAAAGCCAAAGGAAGGAAGAAGAAGGCCCCTACCAATCCGAGAGGAGGTGTTGGTAAGGTGGAAGCCAGGGGAAAGGAAAAGGTTGCAGTGCCGATAGTGGAAAAGGATGAGTGCTTCCACTGTCATAGAAAGGGCCATTATAAGAAAGATTGCAAAGCTTGGAAAGCCAAGAGCGAGGACCCGAGGCAAGTTATGGCTTCGGCTTCGGGTGTGTTTGTAATTGAAAATTGTCTGTCAATCAACTCTACTTCCTAGGTATTGGATACCGGATCAGGATCTCATATACGCAATTCATTGCACGCACTGAGAAGCCGTAGAGTACTGAAGGTTGGTGATATGACCTCCAGGTTGCTAACGGAGCGAGCTTGGATGCTGTGTCCGTAGGGGATTATCACATTGGATTGATGAGTGGACATATTTTGGTTTTGGGCAACTGTTTTTGTGTACCTAATTTAACGTGTAATATCATATCAGTATCGTTGTTATCAAAATAAGATTATGATTTCACGTTTGTAAGCGATGTTGTTAACATCCACCTTAATCATGGTTTGATTGGGTCCGGTACACTAGATAACGGTATATACGTGTTAAACCAATTGCAAATTTTCAATGTCCAGAACAGACTAAAAAGAAAGTCTCCAGATATAAATCAGGCTTTCTTATGGCATTGTAGACTGGGTCACATCAATGAGACAAGGTTAACTTAGTTACATAGAGAAGGATATTTGGATCCGTTCGAATATCAATCTTATGCCACTTGTCAATCATGTCTCAAAGGAAAGATGACAAAGACTCCATTCACTAGACATGGAGTAAGAGCAAGCGAGCTCTTAGGACTCATACACAGCGATATATGTGGTTCAATGTTTACACATGCAAGAAGCGGTTTTTCATATTTCATTACTTTTACGGATGATTTCTCTAGGTATGGATTCATTTTCTTGATGAAACATAAATCCGAGGCCTTTGAGAAATTCCGAGAATATAAGAATGAAGTAGAAAACCAAACCGGAAAAAGTATCAAGACACTGAGATCTGATCGAGGTGGTGAATACTTAAGTACCGAGTTCCTGGGTTACCCAAAAGAGAATGGAATTCTCTCTCAACTTACTCCTCCATACATTCCACAACAAAACGGTGTATCGGAAAGACGGAACCGAACCCTATTAGATATGGTATGTTCCATGATGAGTAATACTGAGTTACCGCGATCTTTCTGGGGTTATGCACTAGAATCAGCTGCATATCTTTTGAACAGGGTTCCTACCAAGACTGTGCCTACCACACCATATCAGATATGGAGTGGGAAGAAACCCTATCTTCAGTATCTCAAGGTATGAGGATGTCCAGCTTTTGTTAAAAAGAAGCATACGGACAAATTCGAGGCACGCTCAGTATAGTGTAAGTTTGTGGGATATCCAAAGAACTCCAAGGGGTATTTTTTCTATTACGCAGAGGAACAAAAGATTTTTGTTTCTCGTAATGCCCATTTTCTAGAACAACAGTTTTTAGAAAAGGAAACAAATGGGAGCGCAATAGAACTGGAAGAAATTCCAGAACCACAAGCTACTACTGAAAACTTGGTAGAACCAGAAGTTCCAGAAGAACAGGACATTCCCGCGCCTATCCGTAAGAGTAGTAGGCAATCTCATCCGCCTGAGAGATACTACGGTTTTCTCATAAACGGGGATAGAGAGGATTGCGTCATTGATAATGATGAACCTACTATCTTCCAGCAAGACATTCAGAGCGGCGACTTGGTAAGATGGCTGGATGCAATGCGGACCGAGATGGAGTCTATGTACACCAACAAAGTATGGACTTTGGACTTTGCTCCAGATGGGGTAAAACCCATTGGATGCAAGTGGATCTTCAGAAAGAAGATTGGTGTCGATGGACAGGTGGAAACCTATAAGGCTAAACTTGTTGCAAAGGGTTTTCGTCAAAAGCCAGGTTTGGACAATGACGAAACTTTTTCTCCAGTGGCTATGCTCAAATCCATTCGGATCCATCTTGCCATTGCTGCCTTCCATGATTATGAGATCTGGCAGATGGACGTAAATACGGCTTTTCTAAATGGAAATTTGGACGAGTGCGTCTATATGGATCAGTCAGAAGGTTTCAATCAGAGTGGGAGCAGCGGGAAAGTGTGCAAGTTTCTTAAGTCCATTTATGGACTAAAGCAGGCATCGCGGAGCTGGAACATCTGTTTTGACGAAACAGTCAAAGAATATGATTTTATCAAAAATCCATATGAGCCATGTATTTATAGTAAGATTGTAGCACGAACTGTCGTATTCCTCGTCCTGTACGTGGTTGACATTCTCTTGATAGGAAATGACATTCCTATGCTACAATCTGTCAAAGGATTCTTATCACACAGGTTCTCCATGACAGACCTGGGTGATGCCTCTTACATTCTGGGGATCCAGATCTATCGTGATAGATCTAAGAGGATTTTGGGACTTTCGCAGTCCAATTATATCAACACTATACTGAAAATATTCAGTATGGAAGATTCTAAGCACGGTAATTTACTGGCTTGTCACGGAATCACCCTCTCCAAATAGATGTCTCCCAAGACTGATTTGGAAAGGGGTCGCATGTCGATTATACCCTACGCTTCTGCGGTAGGATCTATAATGTATGCGATGTTGTGCACCAGAGCAGATGTAGCTTACGTACTAAGCGTGGTAAGCTGGTATCAGTAAGACCCAGGGGAGAAGCAATGGGTAGCAGTAAAGAACATTCTCAAGTACCTGAGAAGGACTAAGGATATGTTCTCGGTTTACAGAGGAAAATACCTTCAGATCGAGGCTTTTGCTGACTCCAGCTTCCAGAGTGACAAGGATGACTCCAAGTCCTTGTCAGGTTATGTCTTTACCCTCAATGGAGAGGCGGTGTGCTGGAAGAGTTCCAAGAAGGACAACGTTTCTGACTCGACGATGGAAGCGGAGTATATCGCTGCATGCGATGTCGCAAAAGAAGCTGTCTGGATGAAGAAGTTCCTCACAGAACATCAGGTGGTTCCTACCATTGTTGATCCAATACTGCTGTATTGCGACAACAACGGCACTATAGCTTTAGCGAAGGAACCCAGGTCCCATCAAAAGTCCAGACACATCTTGAGGCGGTATCAACTGATCAGGGAGATCATAGATCGCCGGGAGATCGAGATCCGGAGAGTTGCTTCAGAGGAGAACACTGTAGATCCATTCACAAAGGCCTTACCTCAGACACAGTTCGAGAAGCTATTCGAGATGATGGGTCTGCGATACGCCAGTACATGGCCCTAGTGCAAGTGGGAGATTGTTAGTGTATATGCCCTAAGGGCCATTATTGTATCATACTAGCTTGTATAATACTTAATGGAAGCTTGTGATATTCACAGTTATATTAACAGTCTTGCTCAACATAGTAGTATGCTACTTGGTTTATATCTATCTTAATATGTGTATATGTTTCTTTTAGCATATCACGAATACATATTGATAGAGCCCTTAGGATCTTGCTTGACTACCAGCGTTGTGATGGCAGTCACACTAGTGGAGGCTGGGTAGTCAACAAGCACATCCTTTTTCAGGTCCCTAGTCGTAGGATTATCGAGACAAGGCATCGATACTCTGGAGTAGACTAGTGTATACGCTTCTCGTCCCAGCAGGGGAGATGGTCTGTCCTACAGTCATTAGTACGTTGTACTGGAAATAGTATGCAGGTGCTCATTGGGTTACGAGTATACCGGACAGGACTCGCAGGGAACCGTTGGTTGGTATTACACCTGTCATCAGTTAACCGTTCCCAGGTGACATGAGTACAACATAGTCCTTTGACATGATACAGCTGCTTCACCTCGAGTGTGTTTCCACTGTTCTTAGATTGCTACCCTACCACGGCTCGACTGAGTCGTGCAAACAGGTAGCAGTTGGGTGCAGTCCCGAAGCACTTGGAGGCAGTGGCGGTTAGATAGGATTCGTCTCTCCCGGTATTAGGGGTTGATATCGCACTGTGATTGGAGAGCCATTACGCAAGGTCCCTGGCCAGGGCAAGCGAGATTTACTGTTAGGTGTTCCAGTAGATTCTCAAGGTGTAATAGGCTTCACTCCGACATGACTTATACCGCTTTTAGAGGACTAACGCTTGCCGCCCCCTATGCCTGATATGTGATATTCTTAGACGAACAGACCGGACTGTATGGAGATTGTCACATCAGGCTCAGTAGGAGTTCGGATGGGTTTCCTCATCGACCTTCTTATCGACATCTACCTGGAGACCGTTTCGTATAGCTAGTACCGCTTGCGGCCTGTGGTTAAACCCACTGCCAGCGTAGTGTCGACTCTTTAGAGTCCCACACAGAGGGTTTCTCTACTTCAGGTGAAACGATATAGAGGTCGTATGGTTTTACGACAGGGTTCGGACATATACGCGTACTTGTGCTATGATGTTCGGACAGATTATACTAGCAGGCTTTGGTTTAAGCCAGATTCTAGTATTGGATTATTGGATTTATGCAGTCTCTATATATCCGAGTTTTTCGTAAATACGGATGGGAGGGGCATTCTCGTAATTAGTCGAGAAGCTTCTAGAAGAAAGGTGACTCATTTAGTTTTAATTCCTTTGTGAATTAAACTTAATGAGGTGGAGAGGTGATGTGTAATTTTCATTAATTGCACCATGAGTCATGAGGTGATTCACCTCAAGGTAATTAATGAAGCATGGTTGTTGATTTTATATATTATTGTTTAGATATTTTTTATGCTTCATTATTTATCCAAATAACTTAAGATTCAATTCATTATCACATTCTCTCTCCTCAAGCTCTCATCTTCTTCATCCTAACCCTAATCCTCTCATATGTTGAGAATGATAGGGTTAGCAAGACTAATAGATCCTTAATTTATCTCCATATCCTCTACGTCACTTAAATTAGCAATCCTAGCCACTTAGTTACCTCAAGTTAGTGGTTAAAGTTTGAAGAAGGAACTCTCGGGTGGATCTTCTATTACATCGAGGAGGCCGACGAGGAGGTGAACAACAAGAACAAGAAGGACTAGTATCTTGAGGTATAATCATCTATCATAGTAGTTAACTACTTCTAGATAGTTTGTTAGTTAGGGTTTAGCAAAGATCCGTTTGATAGTCGATGTTACTTTGAACAAAAATGATTGTTTTCCTATTGCGCCTCCCTGCTTCTTGTGGGGTGTGTAACGTTGACTTACAGTGGTATCAGAGACTCGTTATACCATAACTAACATGTTAGCAAAATCTTTAGAAATTCGATCGAAATTTAATCCCGAAAAAACGAAATTTTCACTAAGTTTCTGCCGATTTTAAATTGGGGTCTAAAATTTTTTTCGGGGACCTTAAAGATACAAGCAGGCTTTTTTAAGAATTGTGAAGAAATTTGGGATCGTGACTCGTCCAAACCGCCACGGAACCACGGCTGATCCAAGCGATCCGCCGCAGAACCGCGGCCGAGTTGACACCGAGTCAACCCAAATTTGCTCAGTTATTCTTCTGTATTGATGTTGTGTTTTCTGGGATGTTTTGTTTCTGCTCAGGTTTTATGTGCACAGAGAATTATTTTAAGTAGATTCATATGTGGTGCACGAAATTCTAAGAATTTTGGCTAACTGGATTATATCTGTGTTGTATTTAATGTGTTCGTAAACCTCCCCTAATTGCTAGTATGTCGGTTAGCAGGTGGTTGCACATTTCTATAATGGTTACTTTATGTTTGTGGATATGAACTTGTTGTATTGTCGTGAATGGATTGCCGGGGATGTGAGACGAGTGTTTCTTTCATTCAAATGTAAATTGTAATTTGTTGTAATATTCTTTTGCGGGGCACATCCGGGTTGAGGTTGTAGCCACCGTTGTATTATTTCATTTACTATTTTCTGCTCCTAGGATAGACCCAAGGTGGGGTGCACAAACTACCTGGTACATTGAAGTGCTTAGTGGCATACTCACATCGTTGAGGGAAACCGCTTCACTTCGGGTACTTGGCGGGTAGTTTGCCGTACCCATAGGGGTCTAGGGTGGGGTTGGCTATTCATCACGACTATTTAATCCGTCTTTCATTGTAGGCTCAAGAGAAATGCGTATTCCTAGAATATCCAATATATTCATCTATGATCTGGAATGCCTATTATTGCGTCTGATGAATGTACAATATCTATATATGATATCTAGTAGGCATTGCTTATGTTTTGCATCCGCGCTAGCCCAGCCCCCGCTCTGTCGTTAGTTAAGTAACCTAACGGGTGAATGACGGGGCCCAGTGGCGAATGCGGATGGCATAAGTGGACGTTGTATTTTCGTTGTTTTCTGCAATGATAGGTTAATTGATGGGACGTATTATATTAATGCAAAGAAAATAAACTAAAGTTGAATCGTTGGAACAATTTAAAAGAAACCGCTCGGTTATTTTAAAACAGCAGATTTTTAATTGCGGAGCTTAAACCACTCCTTTTAAAAGCTATCGGGTTCCTTCGATCATATCAAGTTCACTACGTTCACGGTTTCGCCAAAACCATTGGTAGCCCTCTGTCATTTCATTTTAGTATTCAGTAGTATTCAAGCTATGTATTTTGACCAACGCCAAGGCATAGTGTTTGGTAGCTGCTGGGTATTCATCTGTTGCATAGATAGATGAGTTGGTTTGGGACAGTCGTACCGCTATTTGGCCAACAACAGAGGTATGTACGGGTGGGTTCAAATTAACAAGATAATGATGGATAAACTTGACATGTGACTTATGATATTTTGGCCAACGTCAAGGTCATAAGAGCATGGGGCAAAAATCTATTTCGGGAGTTTCTAAAGAAACTGAAACTTGCTAGAGTTGCATACCGTTTGGAGTGTAATAATTTTGGTAGGATTCCTTCAGCTTTATCACACGATGATATTTGGATCCTGATCCTAGTGTGAGTGTATGCTACTCATCGGGAGATTCTTTCACTCAACGATCAATGCTATAAACCAAGTAGGTGTCAAGAAAGGTGTTAGCAGGGCTACGCCCCTATGGAAAAGAGTTATTTAATTAAGGAACCTCGCGAAAGAATCGTAAAACCTCCCTCGAAGTACCGACACTTTCCTGGCTGAGCAGTTAAGCAAGTATTGTACAGTGAGAATAGTCCTGAATAGTTTTTCTTTTATGGTTTGAGGAAGGATTCGAGAAACAGTGGGAGCCATCCTGTTTAGATAAACTAAAAACCACTCTAAACTTGCAAGAGAATCATGCTAAAGTGTTTTTTTCTCTCTCTCCTAATTGCAGCAACTAAGAACATGATGGGACTTAAGTTATTATTAGATAAAAATATTTTGACAGGGCCAAACTATAAAGATTGGTTCCGGAATGTCAAGATGGCAATAACTTATGACAAATTGGGGTATGTCCTTATTACTAAGGCCCCTACCGTCCCAGGTCCAGAATCCAGTGTCGTGGATAAGGAAATCCACCAGACCTGGGAGATTGATTGCGCGAAGGCCAAATGCATCGTGCTTGCCTCTATGAATAATGAACATCAGAGGAGGCACGAGAATATGGATCTTGAATCCATATTTCTCCACACCAAGGAACTGAATGGAGAGCAATCTCGTATACTTAGATACGAGACCTCGAAGAATTTGTTTCAGTCGAGGCTGGCGGTCGGACCATCTATTGGGGAACATGTCCTCAAGATGATTGGCTACATAGAGGAGCTTGCGGACCTCAGGACAGCATTAGAGAACGAGCTGGATACAGACTTGATTCTCCAGTCCCTTCCTTCAACCTACGCCCAGTTTATCTTGAATTTCAACATTCAAGGTAAAGAAGTTGAACTTCCAGAACTCTTCAACATGTTAAGGAGTGCAGAGGGCACCTTGCAGAAAGCAAGGAAAACACCCGCTCTGTTTGTTCATGGCGATTCCTCTTCTAGGTCCAAGGCGAAAGCCAAAGGAAGGAAGAAGAAGGCCCCTACCAAACCGAGAGGAAGTGTTGGTAAGGTGGAAGCCAGGGGGAAAGGCAAAGGTTGCAGTGCCGATAGTGGCAAAGGACGAGTGCTTCCACTGTCATAGAAAGGGCCATTGGAAGAAGGATTGCAAAGCTTGGAATGCCAAGAGCCAGGAGCCGAGGCAAGTTATGGCTTCGGTTTCATGTGTGTTTGTAATTGAAAATTTTCTGTCAATCAACTCTACTTCCTGGGTATTGGATACCGGATCAGGATCTCATATATCTAATTCATTGCAGGCACTGAGAAGCCGTAGAGTACTGAAGGTTGGTGATATGACCCTCTAGGTTACTAACGGAGCGGGCGTGGATACTGTGTCCGTAGGGGATTATCACCATGGATTGAGAGTGGACATATTTTGGTTTTGCGCAATTGTTTTTGTGTACCTAGTTTAACGTGTAATACCATATCAGTATCGTTGTTATCAAAAGAAGGTTATGATTTCACGTTTGTAAGCGATGTTGTTAACATCCACCTTAATCATGGTTTGATTGGGTTCGGTACACTAGATAACGGTATATACGTGTTAAACCAGTTGTAGATTTTCAATGTCCAGAACACACTAAAAAGAAAGTCTCCAGATATAAATCAGGCTTTCTTATGGCATTGTAGACTGGGTCACATCAATGAGACAAGGTTAACTAAGTTACATAGAGAAGGATATTTGGATCTGTTCGAATATCAATCTTATGCCAATTGTCAATCATGTCTCAAAGGAAAGATGATAAAGACTCTATTCACTAGACATGGAGTAAGAGCGAGCGAGCGAGCTCTTAAGACTCATACACAGCGATGTATGTGGTCCAATGTCTACACATGCAAGAAGCGGTTTTTCATATTTCATTACTTTTATGGATGATTTCTCTAGGTATGGATTCATTTTCTTGACGAAACATAAATCTGAGGCCTTTGAGAAATTCCGAGAATATAAGAATGAAGTAGAAAACCAAACCGGCAAAAGTATCAAGAAACTGAGATCTGATCGATGTGGTGAATACTTAAGTGCCGAGTTCCTGGGTTACCTAAAAGAGAATGGAATTCTCTCTCAACTTACTCCTCCATACACTCCGCAACATAACGGTGTATCGGAAAGACGGAACCGAACTCTATTGGATATGGTGCGTTCCATGATGAGTAATGCTGAGTTACCGAGATCTTTCTGGGGTTATGCACTAGAATCAGTTGCATATCTTTTGAACAGGGTTCCTACCAAGACTGTGCCTACCACACCATATCAGATGTGGAGTGGGAAGAAACCCTATCTTCAGTATCTCAAGATATGAGGATGTCCAGCTTTTGTTAAAAAGAAGCATACGGACAAACTCGAGGCACGCTCAGTATAGTGTAAGTTTGTGGGATATCCAAAGAACTCCAAGGGGTATTTTTTCTATTACGCAGAGGAACAAAAGGTTTTTGTTTCTCGTAATGCCCATTTTCTAGAACAGCGGTTTTTAGAAAAGGAAACATGTGGGAGCGCAATAGAACTGGAAGAAATTCCAGAACCACAAGCTACTACTGAAAACTAGGTAGAACCAGAAGTTCCATAAGAACAGGACATTCCCGCACCCCTCCGCAGGAGTAGTAGGCCATCTCATCTGTTTGAAAGATACTACGGTTTTCTCATAGATGGAAGGATTGCGTCATTGATAATGATGAACCTACTATCTTCCAGCAAGCCACTCAGAGCGGCGACTCGGTAACATGGCTGGATGCAATGCGGACCGAGATGGAGTCCATGTACACCAACAAAGTATGGACTTTGGACTTTGCTCCAGATGGGATAAAACCCGTAGGATGCAAGTGGATCTTCAGAAAGAAACTTGGTGTAGATGGACAGGTGGAAACCTATAAGACGGCTTTTCTAAATGGAAATTTGGACGAGTGCGTCTATATGGATCAGACAGAAGGTTTCAATCAGAGTGGGAGCAGCGGGAAAGTGTGCAAGTTGCTTAAGTTCATTTATGGACTAAAGTAGGCATCGCGGAGTTGGAACATCTGTTTTGATGAAACGGTCAAAGAATATGACTTTATCAAAAATCCAGATGAGCCATATATTTATAGTAAGATTGTAGCACGAACTGTCGTATTTCTCATCTTGTACGTGGATGACATTCTCTTGATAGGAAATGACATTCCTATGCCACAATCTGTCAAAGGATTCTTGTTACACAGGTTCTCCATGAAAGACCTGGGTGATGCCTCTTACATTCTGGGGATCCAGATCTATCGTGATAGATCTAAGAGGATTTTGGGACTTTCACAGTCCAGGTATATCAACACTATACTGAAAAGATTTAGTATGGAAGATTCTAAGCGCGGTAATTTACCGGCTTGTCACAGAATCACCCTCTCCAAAGAGATGTCTCCAAAGACTGATTTGAAAAGGGGTCGCATGTCGATTATACCCTACGCTTCTGCGGTAGGATCTATAATGTATGCGATGTTGTGCACCAGACCAGATGTAGCTTACGCACTAAGCGTGATAAGCCGGTATCAATCAGACCCAGGGGAGAAGCACTGGATAGCAGTAAAGAACATTCTCAAGTACCTGAGATGGACTAAGGATATGTTCTTGGTTTACGGCGGAAAAGACCTCCAGATCGAGGCTATTGCTGACTCCAGCTTCCAGAGTGACAAGGATGACTCCAAGTCCATGTCAGGTTATGTCTTTACCCTCAATGGTGGGGCGGTGTGCTGGAAGAGTTCGAAGCAGGACACCATTGCTGATTCGAAGATGGAAGAGGAGTATATCGCTGCTTGCGATGCCGCAAAAGAAGCTGTTTGGATGAAGAAGTTACTCACAGAACTTCAGGTGGTTCCTACCATTTTTTATCCAATACCGCTGTATTGCGACAACAACGGCGCTATAGCTTTAGCGAAGGAACCCAGGTCCCATCAAAATTCCAGACACATCTTGAGGCGGTATCACCTGATCAGGGAGATCATAGATCGCCGAGAGATCGAGGTCCGGAGAGTTGCTACAGAGGAGAACAATGCATATCCATTCATAAAGGCCTTTGTAGGGTGTTTTTTGTCACCCCATTGAGATGAGAAGGCGCGCGCGCTTGTCAGGCGCATTACAGATTCCCCATGCCTAGGGTAGGCCGGGGTTTATTGATTGTGGGGATCCGAATCTCCGGCAGCCGCGGACTAAGCTGACGTTAATTACCCCTCGCTTTTGGAGCGAGGGAACCTCAGATTGATGGGTTAAACTGGTCATGCGAACTCAATGTGCAGTGTTGTGTTTTGAAGGGGTTTTGGATATATCGGGGGTCCCGCAGAGTTTTTACGGGGATCTCGCTACCCGGATAGCGGGCTGGGGGTCAAGAGGCTAGCAGCTCCCTTGCGGGGTGCGGGACAGCGCCCCGTTAGAAATTTTTTTCTTACAGGGACAGTGTCGTAGAGTATGTGTGTGTACATATGTATACATATGTATACATATATGTATATATATAAAAAAAAAGGGGAAAAGGAATCCAAAGGATGCGTGGGGCCAGCGCCAGCGCTTTGAGCGCAAGAGCGCTAGAGCGCTGGCGCACTGAGCGCTAGCGCACCACGTGCCAGCATGTGGGCGCTCGGGCGCTCGCGCTCTGAGCGCAAGAGTGCGGGCGCACTGAGCGCTAGCACGTCACGTGTCAGCACGTGGGCGCGAGCGCTCTGAGCACAAGAGCGCTGGCGCACTGAGTGCCAGCGCGCCACGTGTCAGCACGTGGGCGCTCGGGCGCTAGAGCTGTGGGCGCTAGCGCTCTGAGCGCAAGAGCGCTGGCGCACTGAGCGCGAACGCGCCACGTGTCAGCACGTGGGCGCTCGGGCTCTAGCGCTTTGAACGCTAGCGCGCCTTGTGTCAACACGTGGGCGCTCTGGCGCTAGCGCTTTAGGTGCTAGCGCTCTGAGCGCAAGCGCGCCACGTGTCAGCACGTGGGCGCTCGAGCGCTAGCGCTCGAGCGCTAGCGCTCTGGGCACAAGAGCGCTAGCGCACTACGTGTTAGCTCGTGGGAGCTCGAGCAGCAAAAGGGACTTGGTCCCTGCAATGGGAGTTGTACTCCCAGAAAGGAGCACTTATTATTCTTATATATATATATATATATATGAGGAGTTAAACTCCTAAGATGTTTTGAAGCTGATGAAGGGCTTCTCCCCTTGAGCCTTAGTTCTTCCCCAAAGTGGGGTTTCTTGAGATGGGCTCCTTCTTCTTCTTTTGGTTGCCGGATCTTGAAGATCAAGAAATACAAGATTCTAAAAGTCTCTTCTTTCTGAGATCTGATGGCAGATCTGAGTTCCCCTTTGTGGGTTTTGTGGTGAAAAACTATTTAGTTTTGGAAAAGGAAGAGTAAAACTCTTGATTTAATTAAAAAGAAAAGAGGAAGGTTTAGAACCTTGAGGAAGGAGAAGATCACAGATCTAGATTTTTCTTTGGAGAGAGAAAAAGTTGTTAGGATATTTTCATTATCTTTACCTTTATAGGCTATACAATTTACATATAGCCCCTTAGGCTTTACAAAAATGGTATTTTAGCCATCTCATGGCTCATGTGTCATTTCTTTTTGTACATAAGCCATGGGCTTAAAAAAATTTGTCTTTATGCCCATTTCGCACACATTCATGCATAAAAACTTACATAAAAAATTATTTATTACATGATCTATATTTTGGCATGGAGGAGGCTGGCCGCGGGCTCGACTTGGGCATGGGTCCGCTTGACCTGGTCTTGGGCCCACCTAGCTTGGGGGTTGACCTTGACTTTGACTCGGTCAACCGGTGTGCAAATTTTTACCCCAACAAATTGCCCCCCATCAATAAATGCACACAGCATATTTGAGTTGTGTGCATTAAATTGATGGATCTTGAAGCTGAA
The DNA here is from genome assembly GCA_030015575.1 of Agapanthus africanus. NCBI lineage: Eukaryota > Viridiplantae > Streptophyta > Magnoliopsida > Asparagales > Amaryllidaceae > Agapanthus > Agapanthus africanus. Next base: position 103,741,006 of record CM057338.1, on the reverse strand, counting down.
CTTCGAGGTGGAACATCATTCCGGGGGCGGAGTATCATCCCGGAGAGCATGATTCCCGGGGATCGGAGCATCATTCTGATTCGCGGAGCATAATTCCAGGGTCGGAGTATCCCTCGGGGAACATGATTCCCGGGGATCGGAGCATCATTCCAATTTGCGGAGCATAATTCCAAGGATCGGGGCATCATTCCAAAGAGCGGAGCATGATTCCAAGGATCGGAGCATCATTCCGAAGCGCAGAGCATGATTCCAGGGATCGGAGCATCATTCCGAACCGCGGAGCATAATTCCAAGGATCGGAGCATCATTCCGAAGCGTGGAGCATAATTCCAAGGATCGGAGCATCATTCCGAAGGGCGGAGCATGATTCCTGAGATCGGAGCATCATTCCGATGAGCAGAGCATGATTCCAAGGATCAGACCATCATTCCGAAGCACGGAGCATGATTCAAGAGATCGGAGCATCATTCCGAAGGGCGGAGCATGATTCCAGGGGATCGGAGCATCATTCCGATGAGCGGAGCATGATTCCAGGGGATCGGAGTATCATTCCGAAGAGTGGAGCATGATTCCAGGGGATCGGAGCATCATTCCGAAGAGCGGCAGACATTCTGACTGAAGCATAATTTCGATGCAGAGGTTGATTCCCAGGCGAAGCATAATTCCGACGGGGAAGGCAAATACTCCGAAGCGAAGCATGATTTCTATACGGGGTACATTCTAAGATGGAGCATGATTCCGGCGAAGAGCTTGTTGGTTGACTTGATTCCGAGGCAGAGCTTATTTCCGACGAGGAGGTCGTTGGTTGATTCCGAGCCGAAGCATAATTCCAATAGGGAAGGCAGATGCACCGAGGCGAAACTTGATTTCGACGTGGGGTACACTCTGAGACGAAGTATGATTCCGAAGAGCTTGTTGGTTGGTTTGACATCTGTATTGCTATACTGGAATAATGCCAGTAGCAACTCATCATTTGCCCCGGGAAGATTTGGGAATTGGTTTTTGCTTGGCATCAGTATCGCTATACTGGAATTTGGTACTAGGAGCGAATCATCATTTGCACTTGCTTATCTGGAAGCGATGGCTTAGGAGACAGGTTTTAGGTCCCTATCACCTAAGACTTTTCAATTTTGTGAGCCGTAAGGGTCTCACAAAGCATTTTCTCCCTACGAGTCGTAAGGATCCCGTAGGTGTATTTTATCCTTAGGAGTCATGGGGACTCCTATGTGTGTTGCTCCTTTGTGAGTCGTAAAGATCTCACGCGGGAATTTTCCCCTCAAAAAGTCGATAGGACTTTGCGAGTGCATTTCATCTCTTTTTCACAAGTTTGCGTCCTTTCGGGTTTTCACAAACTCGCCGGCAGTCCTGCTGTTTTTACTCACGGAGCCCTTTGGGGTTTTCATCCGTGCCCATTTTTCTTGTGGACATACCATTTTATTCATTTTATTTTTTTTTATTTTTTTATTTTTGTCATTTTTCATTTTTTTTTATTTTTTTGGACTTTGAATGTGGTCTCACCAGTAGGACTTGGGAGAGATTGGGATCGTTTTACGCCCGTGGATTGTATACGGTTTTGCAGGATGTATGATCCAGACCGTAGGGCCGGAAAAATTTCGGGATTTTGCCGGCGTCTGCATCGCTGCACTGGAATATGATACCAGGAGCGACTCATCATACACCGTTGGGGTATGGGATTTGGAATTTGGTTGGCGTCTGCATCACTGCACTGGAATATGGTACAAGGAGCGACTCATCATTCGCCATTTGGAGTATAGGGTTTGGAATTTGGTTGGCGTCTGCATCGCTACACTGGAATATGGTACCACGAGCGACTCATCATTCGTCATTTGGAGTATGGGGTTTGGAATTTGGTTGGCGTCTGCATCGCTACACTAGAATATGGTATCAGGAGCGACTCATCATTCGCCACTTGGGGGTTGGGGAGCAACGGCTTAGGAGACAGGTTTAGATCCCTATCGCCTAAGGCTTTTAATTTTATGGGCCATGAGGGTCCCATAAAAGCATTTTCTCCCTACGAGTCGTAAGGATCCCGCAGGTGTATTTTCTCCTTAGGAGTCATGGGGACTCCTAAGTGTGTTTTTCCTTTGTGAGTCGTAAGGATCTCACGAAGGTTTGTTCTCCTCATGCATCGTGAGGACACATGAGTGGGTCTTTCCAAATGGAGCATAATTCCAAGGGTGGAGACCGGCCGCTGGACTGGTGATTACAGTGGGGCATAGGTATGATGAGAATTATTTGAGCCCGTGGATTGTATACGGCAGTCAATTTGGGGACTGGTCATAGGGCCGGAAGAATTTTGGAAATTTGAATTTTTGTTGGCGTCTGTATCGCTGCACTGGAATATGGTACCAGGAGCGACTCATCATTCGCCTTTGTTTTGTTTGTTTTTCGTTTTACCGCGATTGCTCTATCATTTCAGCTTTTCTTATCGTGAAGATCACGATTGCCCTATCATTTCGGCTATTTATTCGCGGTTGCCCCATCATTTCGGCTTTATTTTCATTTTTATTTTCACTCGCTGATTTTAATTGCGAGTTGCCCCATCATTTCGGCTTTTCTTTATTTTTCTTTTATTTACACATTTTTTTTATTTACATTTTTTTACATTCCCAGTTTAACGGACTTAGAGGTCGACTGTTCCCAGTTTAATGACGTGGTGGTCGATTGTTTTCAGAGAAAGGCAGATGTCTGAGAGAATCAGTTTCACGAAGAACTTCGGTCTCCGTTTTTATGAAATTCGCGGTCGCTGCTGGACTGTTTGTTAACATGCTTTTAGACAGTTCTATCTCTCCTGCCTTGTATTGCTTTTTAACCCAATCTTTAAAGACAAAGCAGTCCTCAATGGCATGACCTATCACTCTGTAATAGGGGCAGTATTTGGGGTCATCGGTCCTATTCGCTTCCAGCGGTCTTTTTGACTCTGGCAGTTGTAGACCGTTCCTCAGAGCGTCTTTGAATATTTTATGGATTTTGTCCCTTCTGAAGGAATAGACCTTGTCCAGCTTCTCCTTCAGTGGAGATTCTCCTCCCTCTCCAAACATTGGCTTCCGAAGCTGGTTGGCATTAGGCCCGCTTGACCCTTGCTTATTTCGGCTAGCCGAAGCATTGAAAGATTTAGCATCGTCGGAATTTCCACCTTTGCGATTTTCGTCCTTTCGGTTTCTCCAGGACCTATTGTTATTTTGGGAGTCAGAGAAGGACTCTTGCTTTCAGCGCTCCAGCATCTGAACTTTTCTGGTCAGCTCTTGTAATGTTTTGAGACCCGCAGTGCATAGGAACGGGGCCATCCAATTGTTAAGATTTCCGACGAGGAGACTGACAGATTGGTCTTGCTCTATCGGCGGTTCGCATTTGACGGAGAGATTGCACCATCGGGTTATAAAATCCGTGCTGCTTTCGTTGTTCTTTGGCTTAGTCCTAACGAGCTCGGCAATGGTGATCTTATCGCTGACGCTCATGAACCTCTGCCGAAACAGAGAATCCATTTGGACGAAAGTTGTGACGGAGCCATCCGGTATGCTCGCGTACCAGTCGAAAGCAACGTCGGCCAAGCTATTAACGAACTGGCGGAGGAGAAGCGCATCATTGCCCCCAGTATTCCCGCATGATGCTTTAAAGTGGGCGATGTGCTGATTCGTATTTCTCGTCCCATCGAATCTTCCGAATTTGGGGATGACATAGCCGCTAGGAAATTCTACCAGATCATACTGAGCAGGATATGGTCTCCTACTACTGCTGATATCTTTGCGCTTCGGCTTCGGCCACCAATGTTTTGACTTTGCCGACAACCAAATCTATGATTTGATCTTGAGTTAGCGGGCTACTGTCATCGGTAGCCAAGACATCTCCCGAGATAGGATGCGACTGATTTTCATGCGGTTCGCCCACTTTTGGATTTGAGGGAATAGGCGTCGGCTGCTTTGGGGCATCATTTCCCGGTTCACGAGCAGAGCCCTGCGCTTGATTGGGCGGCTGAGAGGCAAGTTGGGCTGTGAGCTGTAAGGCGACGTTTGTCAAGTCGTCAATTTTTGAGTAAAGCTTGGTCATATCCTTGTCTTTGTTTCTGAGCTGCTTTCGGAGCTCTTGGAGAAGTTGCTGCTCTACGTTCTTGGGAAGGAAGATTGGCTCATCTTCGTTTTCCGAGCCCGACTCCTCATGAACTGAGAGCTTTCTCTGCTTATCAGCCTCACTGGGAGGGTCTTCATTACCTTCCAGAGGAGGCTGGCCTTGGAATATGGCAGCCATATTCACGCCAGATTGGATTTGGGATGTGGTGGCCCCGTCCTTGCTCTTGCTGCGCGTGCCCACCATGTATACGGTGTGGATAACAAATTCAGCTATCCTCTCATCTTTGGCGGGGTAAACCTGTTCCTCGAACCTCAGGAGGTTCAGCCTAGCAGGAGCCCTAGCCCTTTTGTTGGCTATATATCTAAGCCTTTTCTGCCTTAGCTTCTCAATTTTAAAGGCTTGGTGGGCATCTGTTTCCTGGGAAGCCACCGTGAGTTGATTAGCGGGGAGCTTAGAGATGACACCCGATCGAGCAGTTGTTAGGGGCACCGCCGGAGCTTGCTCGAGACGCCTTGTTGCTTTATTGGTATTGATGGCCTTACCCCCAGCTGGGGCCAAGGAGAGCCGCTCAACCACCGACTTGTGTTTGAGTTGGGGCGCCTTCGAAACCACCACATTTGGCCTCTTGCCTTTCGAGACCGTCTTGTCTGTCACCGGGCCTTGAGGTGCAGGGATGGTATTAGCCGAGACAAACAGGATAGAGCCGAATGGTAGCAGCGTCTCTTCCCATTGTCGCCCGAGACTGGCCGGAAGGACCGTCCTAGCGTCCATCTTCATCGTGTAGAAGATGGGAGTTGAGTTCATCTTCGAAGAGATTGTTGAAAGGTGATTGCTTGAAAATCCTGCATGAAGGAGCATTATTTTAGTATAAATATAGATATGTATATTGATTGAGTTCGCATGAACGTTTAACCCGAAATATGGGGGGAGAGATTGGTCCCACCGGGCGTGCCAGAATCTGTAGGGTATTTTTCGTCACCCCATTGAGATGGGAATGCGTGCGCGCTTGTCAGGCATATTACAGATTCCCCCTGCTTAGAGTAGGCCGGGTTTTATTGATTGTGGGGACCCGAATCTCCGGCAGCCACGGACTAAGCTGCCGTTAATTACCCCTCGCATTTGGAGCGAGGGAACCTCCGATTGACGGGTTAAACTGGTCATGCGAACTCAATGTGCAGTGTTGTGTTTTGAAGGGGTTATGGATATATCGGGGGCCCCGCAGAGTTTTTACGAGGGGCCAGCTACCCGGATAGCGGGCTGGGGGTCAAGGGGCTAGCAGCCCCCTTGCGGGGTACGGGACAGCGCCCCGTTAGAATTTTTTTTCTAACAGGGACAATGTCGTAGAGTATGTGTGTGTACATATGAATACATATGTATACGTATATGTATATATATAAAAAAAAAGGGGGGGGAAAGGCATCCAAAGGATGCGTAGGGCCAGTGCCAGCGCTTTGAGCGCAAGAGCGCTGGTGCACTGAGCGTGAGTGCGCCACTTGTCAGCACGTGGGCGCTCGGGCGCGAGCGCTCTGAGCGCAAGAGTGCTGGCGCACGGAGTGTTGGCGCACTGAGCGCCAGCGCGCCACGTGTCAGCACGTGGGCGCTCGGGCGCTAGCGCTGGCGCGCCACGTGTCGGCATGTGGACGCTCGGGCGCGAGCGCTCTGAGCGCAAGAGCGCTGGCGCACTGAGCGCCAGCGCTCGCGCTGTGGGCGCTCGCGCTGTAAGCGCAAGAGCACTAGCGCGCAACGTGTCAACACGTGGGCGCTCAAGCGAGCGCTAGCGCGCCACGTGTCAACACGTGGGCGCTCGAGCGAGCGCTAGCGCTTTGAGCGCTAGCGCGCCACGTGTCAACACGTGGGCGCTCGAGCGCTAGCGCTTTAGGCGCGGGCGCTCGAGCACTAGCGCTTTAGGCGCTAGCGCACTGAGCGCAAGCGCGCCACGTGTCAGCACGTGGGCGCTCGAGCGCTAGCGCTCTGGGCGCAAGAGCGCTAGCGCATCACGTGTCAGCACGTGGGCGCTCGAGCAGCAAAAGGGACTTGGTCCCTGCAATGGGAGTTGTACTCCCAGAAAGGAGCACTTATTATTCTGATATATATATATATATATATATATATATATATATATATATATGAGGAGTTAAACTCCTAAGATGTTTTGAAGCTGATGAAGGGCTTCTCCCCTTTAGCCCTAGTTCTTCCCCAAAGTGGGGTTTCTGGAGATGGGTCTCCTTCTTCCTTTGTTGGCCGGATCTTGAAGATCAAGAAATATGAGATTCTAAAAGTCTCTCCTTCTGAGATCTGATGGCAGATCTAAGTTCCCTTTTATAGGTTTTGTGGTGAAAAACTATTTAGTTTTGGAAAAGGAAGAGTAAAACTCTTGATTTAATAAAAAAAAAGAGGAAGGTTTAGAACCTTGAGGAAGGAGAAGATCACAGATCTAGATTTTTCTTTGGAGAGAGATAAAGTTGTTGGGATATTTTCGTTATCCTTGCCTTTATAGGCTATACACTTTACATATAGCCCATTGGGCTTTACAAAAATGGCATTTTATCCATCCCATGGCTCATGTGCTATTTCTTTTTGCACATAAGCCATGGGGTTACAAAAATTTGGCTTTATGCCCATTTCGCACACATTCATGCATAAAAACATATATAAAAAATTATTTATTACATGGTCTATATTTTGGCATGAAGGAGGCTGGCCGCGAGCTCGACTTGAGCATGGGCCCGCTTGACCTAGGCTTGGGCCTACCTGGCTTGGGGGTTGACTTTGACTTTGACTCAGTCAACCGGTGTGCAGATTTTTACCCCAACAGCCTTACCTCAGATATAGTTCGAGAGGCTATTCGCGATGATAGGTCTGCGATACGCCAGTACATGGCCCTAGTGCAAGTGGGAGACTGTTAGTGTTTATGCCCTAGGGGCCATTATTGTAACATACTAGCTTGTATAATACTTAATGGAAGCTTGGGATATTCACAGTTATATTAACAGTCTTGCTCAACATAGTAGTATGATACTTGGTTTATATCTATCTTAATATGTGTATATGTTTCTTTTAGCATATCACGAATACATATTGATAGAGCCCTTAGGATCTTTCTTGACTACCAGCGTTGTGATGGCAGTCACATTAGTGGGGGCTGGGTAGTCAACAAGCACATCCTTTTTCAGGTCCCTAGTCATAGTATTATCGAGACAGGGTATCGGTACTCTGGAGTAGACTAGTGTATACGCTTCTCATCCCAGCAAGGGAGATGGTCTGTCCCACAGCAATCAGTACGTTGTACTGGAGATAGTATGCAGGTGCTTGTTGGGTTATGGGTACACAGGACAGGACTCGCAGGGAACTGTTGGTTGGTATTGTACCCGTCATCAGTTAACAGTTCCCAGGTGACATGAGTACAACATAGTCCGTTGACTTGACACTGCTGCTTTGCCTCGAGTGTGTTCCCACTGTTCTTAGATTGCTACCCTACCACGGCTCGACTGAGTCGTGCAAACAGGTAGCGGTTGGGTGCAGTCCCGAAGCAATTGGAGGTAGTGGCGGTTAGATAGGATTCGTCTCTCCCGGTATTGGGGGTTAATATCGCACTGTGTTTGGAGAGCCATTACGCAAGGTCCCTGGCCAGAGCAAGCGAGATTTGCTGGTAGGTGTTCCAGTAGTTTCTCAAGGTGTAATGGGTTTCACTCCGACACGACTTATACCTCTTTTAGGGGACTGATGCTTTCCACCCCTAGGCCTGATATGTGATAGTTTTAGGCAAACAGACCGGACTGTACAGAAATTGTCACATCAGGCTTAGTAGGAGTTCGGATGGGTTTCCTCATCGACCTTCTTATCGACATCTACCTGGGGCCCGTTACGTACAGCTAGTACCGCTTGCGGCCTGTGGTTAAACCTACTGCCAGCGTAATGTCGACTCTTTAGAGTCCCACACAGAGGGTTTCCCTGCTTCAGCAGAAATGATATAGAGGTCGTATGGTTTTACGACAGGGTTCAGACATATACGTGTACTTGTGCACGTATGATGTTCGGACAGATTATACTAGCAGGCTTTGGTTTAAGCCAGATTCTAGTATTGGATTATTGGAGTTATGCAGTCTCAGTATATCCGTGTTTTTCGTAAATACGGATGGGAGGGGCATTCTCATAATTAGTCGAGAAGCTTCTAGAAGAAAGGTGGCTCATTTTGTTTTAATTCATTTGTGAATTGAACTTAATGATGTAGAGAGGTGATGTATAATTTTCATTAATTGCACCATGAGTCATTAGGTGATTCACCTCAAGGTAATTAATGAAGCATGGTTGTTGATTTTATATATTATTGTTTAGATTTTTTTTATGCTTCATTATTTATCCAAATGACTTAAGATTCAATTCATTATCACATACACATTCTCTCTCCTCAAGCTATCATCTTCTTCATCCTAACTCTAATCCTCTCATGTGTTGAGAACCCTAGAGTTAGCAAGACTAATAGATCCTTAATCTATCTCTATATCCTCTAGGTCACTTGGATTAGCAATTCTAGCCACTTAGTTACCTCAAGTTAGATGTTAAAGCTTGAAGAAGGAACTCTCGGGTTGATCTTCTATTACATCGAGGAGGCCGACGAGAAGGTGAATAACAAAAACAAGAAGGACTAGTATCTTGAGGTATAATCATCTATCATAGTAGTTAACTCGTTCTAGATAGTTTGTTAGTTAGGGTTTAGCAAAAATCCGTTTGATAGTCGATGTTACTTTGAACAAAAATGATTGTTTTTCCTATTCTGCCTCCCCGCATCTTGTGGGGTGTGTAACGTTGACTTACATATACCTGTCAATAATGATACAATACCATATAGGTATATGTGTATGCATTTAGGCATAGCAAGACATATGTGTAAGCATGTAGGTATACAGGTATGCTATATCTCATATGCACAATGGAATAAGAATCAATTTCTTAATGTCACTAACCATACAATATCACATATGTAAATGGGTTGTGCGTGTCATGGCAATTATCGACGAAGTGTGTGGCATACAATTAGTGCTCGTGCAATATGAACCGTCAATAATAGTGCAGTGTCCAATGGATACAAGTCTAGGCACAACAAGTAATAATATGCAATGAAGTTCATGCATAATCTCTATATGTGCAATATACTTATAATCAAGAATCATATCATTTAATCTAGCCCAGACGCATAACGCCATGCGGGCGATTTCCCTGTAGATGTTAAATCTACTCATAGATGATTTTGGGCTAAGTAAAGCCAACCACTTGCTTTCTCTTCTTCGCAGCGTCCGAAGTCCTCTCCTACGATCCTAAAATCATATTACAACATAACAAGTTCATATTAGAAATCGACCAATAACACGTACAAACTACGTTTGACCGACTCACCAACTCCAAACACACTCTCAAGTGTTCGTCTAGTGGCTAATGTGCGTAGCGACACTACGAAACCAACCCAAGAGCAACAGCTCCGCAGAGTACACGTACCGTGTCGGATAACATAACGCACGTAGTCGAAACACTAGAAACAAGCAAAGTGATCCCAGATTTTGTATACTGTCAAAACAAAAAAATCAAGCAGTACCAAACACTTCTAAACAACTGCAGACAGCTACCCTACAAAAACCAAGCCCCAACTCCACCCAATGACCGAGCTCGCCGGAATTCCCCTATATGTCGCAGGCCAAATCCGAGCCTATGGGGTTCGTGCTTTAGGTGAGTGCTTAGGGTCTCTGGTACAACACTAGTACATTGCTAGATTTTCTAGTATACACTCGGGGTCACAGCAGATCACAAATATCCTATAAAGACACTAAAAATACGATATGTGCACGAAACTAAACTTTAAGTGTTATAAACTGAAACTAATAAGCTACACAACATTAAAAATACCTACTTAACAGTTTGAGATCATTACCTGACACACAAGCTCAAAGATCCTAGCTTTCCAAGCTCCAAGTGATCTTAGAGGCAAAACAAGACTTGAGAAGTGATTTGGGTGAGGTTTAATAAAGTTTTGTGAAGGTTTAGTGATGAATGGGTAAGGGTTCAGTTTGAGGGTTGAGGAGAATGAGAAATAATTGAGAAAGAGATAAGTGAAGTGAGAATGAGAGTGAATGAGTGAGTGAGGTGAGTTAGAGATGAGAGGGTGAGTGTAGGGTAAGTGCACCCTTGCACTTGCTCTCTCCATCTCCTCATTAAAGCAAACAATGACTCCTCTTACGAGTCACCTTACCACCTCCTCTCCAAAAAAAACTTAAGGAAATATCTCTCCACAAAACAAATATCTGAGGGTTAAGGTTTAAACAAAGCTAGGTTTAGGTTAAAGGTTGTCATGGCTACTAAACGAGATTAACACTAACTAACCGTCACATTAACATGCAAAAGTGTGTGCAGGCCATAACAAATAATAATAAAATATTAATTAATTGTTAAAAATTATGAGGAAACCAAATTGGTAAACTTTTTACAGAAAACCCGTATTATCGCTTAATTAACACTAAACGCATTCTAAGGTGTTACACTACCAAAGCAAATTACCCGAATGGATACCGCTACTGATCCATGCGGTCAACCTGCAAGAACTGTGGCACAACGGGGGTGAGTTGCCAACTCGTGAGTAGAAAACATCATCAGGTAGAAATCAAATAAATAACGATTCCTAGGTCAACTATATCATAAAGGTAATACTATGATATCTAGGGTGACCGTATCTGCATATATGCTAGCAATAATCAATGCCTGTATGCATGTGGATATCATCCAACAATATAATCGATGCCTGTATGCATGTGGATATCATCCACTCGAAACATCATGAAAGCATGTGCATGTAAATATATGAGGATATCAAAGAACGTGTGTCCATCAATGACACATCAAATCATGGAACCTGAGTGTCCAACACCGACACTCGAAACATCATGAACCCGTGTCCAGTATCGACACGTAAATCCTCATATCTCAGGCACCGCATCCTCAGATCGGCCCTCAGGCGCTGCATACTCTGGTCGACCCTCATCTCCATCTCACTACTCCGGTTGATATCCTCCGGATAACCGCCGAGTCCAAATACTATCACCGGTAGGTAGTGCTTCCCTGCCAGGCTCACCGCCTAACAATACGAGTCTTCTTGCCCCGGGGTCCCTCACCGGGTCCACCATGTACCCGCAGACGGTGCCTACCACTCCTCGAATCGGGTTTCACATGCCAATCTCAAAACCGAGAAAACACATGGTGGACATCTCGAAATATCATATCAAAAGAAACCGGGTTTTCAAAACAATGCATACTTTCTTGAAATATCCCCATGGTTTTCAAATCCGCAAATCACATGAAATATGATATATGCAACATAAAACAGTAATATGAGCATATTAAGGGAAAACCTCTCTTTTAAATGAATGCAGTTTTTAAATATATCATGAGGTTCCTAATTCCTCCAAAATCAAATGCAACATCATATAAAGGCGTACATGTAGCTCTAGCAAGATGTGTGTATATACATGTAAGTATGTAAGCATGATGCATTTCATATGCGCAATAGCACAGGAATCAACTTCTTAATGTCAATAACGATACAATGCCACATATGTGTATGTGCAGCTATAGCAGGGTATGTCATGCAACATAGCATAATGATGTGAGCATAGAAAGTATATCATAACATGATGCACCAACTCTACTTTGTAAGTAACATAGCAATTATCGATGAAGAAAGTGTGTGAGCCGGCAAATCTGTGTAAGTGTAATATACGCATCATCGATAATGGTGTAGGTGTACTAGCACAGGTATATGTAATGCAATGAGAATGACATGAACATAGCATAAGGTACATCGTAAGTGACAATGTTAAAAATTATACGTATCTACCACATATCCGAGTCGGTGAATCTATCAATCGGCATCCACCCTCACAACATCACGTACGGTACAAACCATCATACGGCATCCTCTAGTCAAGGGTATGGATCAATCATCAGATAAACTCATCACGTACGGTAATTCATCGTACGACGGCATTAAACCATTAGGGATCCTATCAACCTATATGACAATAAGGGTACGGACATAACGTCTTGTATGGCATATCACTCATGATTCACAACATCACATATCTATATACCTATATCCCATGTCACATACTTATCAATCTCGTATCAGGGGACCGACGAAGGTATCAACTATCTCATATCAACTCGCATCTATAAAATAACATATCAACCAAGTCATCATATCTCATCGTATACTCTTTTCATCGCATCAATCTCTCTCACATCAAGTCATTTTACATATGCCTTCTATCATATGAATCACATGTCACGCTACCCTAAATCTCATACTTAATCTTATGCAACTACATATCTATATATCGTGATTCACATTCACTTTTCATATCCTTATATATCAATTTGAGACATCATTTCCATCATATCATGTCCAAGAGTTATGTCCCTATAGCTTTCATCTCATATCTCAATATATATATTCAATCAATCCATATCATCTCTAACTATCTTTTAATCATATCTATAGTTTTCTATTATAGATTTCTCCGACTGTATTATATATATATATCGGTTTCCATTCATAAATTGCGGGGGTGCTATACGCCATCCGCCCGACTTCCCCCGTAGATATAAATCTACTCACCTGTGGAACTCCTTGTTCATCCGTAGTCGATGTGCTCCGTCGTCTCGAAATCCACGCGAAGATACCTACAAATCAACACATATCGCCACGTTATAGAAACTAAATCCGGAAAACCGATACGACACACGGTGCGCTCATAGGTTAGAACCTATAGCCTACGCATGCAAAAACGATCAAACAACCCTCGTCGTTGACGTACAAACTGTAAGTCTACGCCAGCGCCCCGGCCATCAATCCGTGGCTAAATGGGGAACAAAAACTTTTAAACTTGGCGTTAACGTAATCCTAAAACCCGGATCAAACCATTAACCCTATACTAGTAAACTGTAAAGTGGTTTAAGAGATTATACAGATCGATCTGTGTCCTTCGGTCTTCAATCTCTGTCCTTAGCATGTTGCGGCTATCTTGACGAAGTTCGCTCTCCGGTCATGCTCGTCGAAAAGGACACACGTCGATGATTCTTTATACGGGCTCCCGCTTCTAAACCGAAGCAACTCGGGCATCCAGTTTGCTAGCCTAGATACCCAAGACGAAGTAGAGATAGTGTGTGAATACTTTGTCTCAAAGCACCCAAGGATTTGGGCGAAGGTAAAAGAAGTTGACATCGATGGAAAATTGTGAGCTAAAGGATTTTTTTTCTTATGTGAAGAAATTTAGGCTCGGCCAAAACAACAAGGAAAAGTTCTCTGTGTATTTCTAATGGAAATGGTGGGTGTTTATTAATCAAGTCACATCATAAATTAAACCCCACCAAATAATCCACAGCCAACTAAAATCTCTCTCCAAAATATCAACCTATGAAAATATCTAACCAAATATCCTAAGGTTGACAAAACCAATTAAAGCACCAAGCATGTGTCACCACCCACCATGACCCACGAAATTTCAAGGCCCATGAATTTTGAAATTAATTCCCTGCACACGAATTTTGGCCATGCCCAATTAAAATGCTCACTGCCAAAGAAATACCTAGTGAAGGAATTTGGTCAAAAATCAAAGCTCATAAATATCCGTTAATTATATTTTTAAATGAGTAAATCATCATAATCTCCCAATTATTTCACAAATATTGGTATATATTTATACCATTTTACGAAAACCCCAAATTCGCAAATCGGTAGTTTTCACGAAATATATTATTTTAATATTAAATTCCAAAAATAATATTTTATATTTTCTGAAATGTTACACCTTTCCTCCCTGATAACAGCGCCCGTCGTATGCTGTTACCACGCTACGTAAGTGTTCGAAGCTTTCGGCACATAGCTCGGCTCGCTAACGAGAAAGTGGGACCCCGTATTTAATCGCATAAAATGGTGCAGCGCACTGCGAATACTCTCCTCCGTAGCAGCCAGCTCGAGTGGGAATGCCTCAAGAGGGACACCTTCATTATAACCCAGCTGTTGAGTGAAGCGGTATGGGTTGTACCTCATAAACAACACCGAAGCATTCTGTCTAAACACTAGGAAGCCCGGCTTGATAGAATACAGGTGCAAGATTTCCCGAGCCCTTAACGTGGAAGCTCCGTCTTCGAAAATGTCACGCAATGGTTGCACTACCTTAGTAGATTCCTTGCCGATAGTTAAGACTCTATCGACAAAAGTCATACTATCCCCAACCATACACGGGTGAAGGACCAGTCATCGAGCCTCTCGCTGCGACGGATTTGACGCAGAAGCGCAACCAGATACATGACCCGGGGAAAGTTGTAGCTGTCATAGAAGCGGAGTCGTTTGTGAACACGGAAAGCACCCAGCACATGCATCTCGACCCATGACATGAAGTAGTGAAACGGAAGATGTATAGGCTTTACCCATGGCTGAGTAATATATGCCGCTAAGCTCAGGCCATGATATAAATGAGCTAGCCCTACGATCCCAACGGCTACACGCGACCCTACGACAATGCGGTGGGCCGAATAAAAGACAGATGGCCTCATATAGCGAGGGTTCATCGGAAGCACAAACCAACTCAACCACAGGCCGATGAACCCCATAAAGAACGTCTCTTCATCGACGTCTGAAGCAGTGAGCTTTGCAAAAGGGATGACTGGAGTGTCTGGAATGAATAAATTATTTAAATCCGCCTCCGTCATCGGCAACTTATCCAAACCAAAACTGAACGGGTCGTCAAGCTTGGCAAATTTCGTAGCTTGTTTTGACAACACTTCTGGACGAAGAAAGCGGGCGATGAAATCTGCAAAGTCGACTCCGTTCCCTCCTGACTCTAAGAACAAACTCCTATAAATGTTCAACACCTTGATTAGGCTCGGGAACCGGTGTTAAACGGCATTCTCTAGAGTGAGACCCATCACCACTGATTTAGTAGCAAAGATGTACTCATCAGGGGGAGGTATCTCCTCGTAATGTTCCCCTCTAACGGGTAAGCCGGAAATTTCTGCAAACTCCTCCAAGGAAATTGAGACCTCCCGGTCCAATAGAAGAAATGTATGGGTTGGGATGTTCCATTGTTCCAGAAAAGCCTTGACCCACCATACATGAGGCGCGGGACAATGAAAAAGAGACGCATAGATTGCAGGATATAGCCCAAGCTTCAACAGCAGCGACTTCTTGGCCGACTGGATATACCGAGCCCACTACAGGTAACTGGCTGAATGGAGAGGAGTTAATCCTGTCATATAGACTTTCCTCCAAAGGTACGACTCCCCTTGGCATATGCGCCACCCCAAAATGTCCAAGGCCATCGGTGGCTGTACGAGTATTGATGCCAGGGAGGACTAAAGGCGACCTTCCGAGGTCTAGTTGACCTCTTCTATGGCATAAGTCACTTAAGGCGAATCGATGTAATGAATCGCTGAAATTGGCTCCGAGAGCACTGCAAAAGAAAAACTACGCCGACCTCGGATAATCTGATCATACCATGACCCCCACAGGTGAAGAGAGTTTTGCTCCAGGTCATGATCTTTGATAAGCGCAAAGACTTCCCGATTCACAGGCGCTTCGGCAAAAGCGCTCTCTGACCGAACGAAAAGGAAGGTAGAATCGAAAGCCATAGCGCCTGCACAAAAGGAAAAAGGTCAGCAATCGACATTATGTTCGGAACTCTAATACTCTTTGGTACTTAAAAAATTACACCGCACTGCAGTGCGAAAGGAAGGGACAAGGGGGCCAACAAAATTAACGCAACACCCCATCAATTATGGGGCAGTCACTCATTAAGAATAAAATCTAAAAGGATTCTCATTTAATGAGAAATATCATTAGACTAAGGAGTTGAACTCCCTCGAGTGCTGTGCTCTACAAACAGATTTCACATCTGTCAAGAAAATAAAATTTCCCAAAATTTCTTAGAACCATACTCTGTAAAACAATGGGGTAACATAACAGAACCTTCAAAAGAAAAGCTTTTGGACAGGGTAAAACCCCAAGACCTTTAAGATTTGCAAGAAGAATCCTAAAAACTCTAAGAGTTCTTTATGAAAGAAGAGCAAAGCTCTGATTAACGGGTTAAGAAACTCTAAAACACGTTTTTAAGATCTACGATCTAAGAAGAACAAAGCTCTGTTAATGGGTTCGATCATAATCCTTACCAAATTTTTTGCAAAGTTCTGACTCTAAAAGAGTTTCTTTGGGCAGAGATCTAAGCTCTGGAAGGAGAATTAAATTCTCAGAAAGAAGAAGGGAAGATGAACAACAGTCATCTCAAGAGCCAAAGGCCCTACTTATAGCAACAGGAAGAAGTTTCAACTTCCAAGAAGATCCAACGGTGCAAAAGGTGCCGCCGCTGCACTCACGTGTGAGCCACATGAACTAAATGGTGGGGGGGCATTTGTTTCCCCCAATAAAAGAGCAAAGTTTTGTTCAAAAAACAAGGAGGAGCGCCTCACGTGCCTACCATGAGGGCGCCAGCGCCAGAGTTAAGAAAAAACTCTTATATGAGCAGTGCCCGTGTGCAAAGCATACAAAACTCAAGAGGCAGCGCCTCACATGCTTGCCATGAGGGCGCCGGCGCCAGAGTTGAGAAAAAACTCTTATATGAGCAACGCCTGTATGCAAAGCACACAAAACTCAAGAAGCATCGCCTCACATGCCTGCCACGAGGGCGCCGACACCAGAGTTAAGAAAAACCTCTTATATGAGCAACGCCCGTGTGCAAAGCACACAAAACTCAAGAGGCAGCGCCTCACGTGCCAGCCACGAGGGCGCCTGCGCCAGAGTTAAAGAACTCTTATTGGTGCCGCACGTGCATAGCATGTGAGCTCCAGCGCCTAGTAGAACTAAATTCTACTCTCTATTAAACAGAGCCGTTGGATCAAAGATCGAACGGAGATGATAAATTATCAGAATGCAAAATTAAATTCTTTTGAGGAAATATGCCTCATGTCTTTCTAAACAAGAAATATTACTCTCTGTAAAACAGAGTTCTGTTGGATTAAAAATCCAATGATGATTAAAAAAATCAACTATATGCAGAATAAATTATGAATGGGAAAATATTTCCCTAATCTTGTTAAAAACAAGAAAAATACCTTCTGTAAAACAGAAGTCCTTGGATCAAAGATCCAACGGTGGGTAAAATCCCCAAAATCAATTAGGATCTCTCAATGAGAGATTTCTTTAACTAATCAACAGACTTGCCTCTACTATAAAAATGACCCAAGACTTTAAGTATAAGAGGAGGAACCCCTTAAAAGCTTCAAAAAAAGAACAAAGCAAAAAGTTTTAAGAAGGAAGAAAGAAGAAGACCTCCATTCTCAGGAGAAATTCTAGGTAAATAAAAAGAACAGAGATCGAAGCATCTCGCTTGTAAATCTAAGGGTTTAACCTTTATTAAAGAACTTAGTTCTTTTACTGGATCTGAGAACCACAAGACAATTCTTCTACAAGTGAAAATTTAATTCTCAACGGGACGAACTTGTTCATGGAGATCAAAGATCCAGAAAAGAATCAGAAAATTGAACTCCTCAGAACAAAATGTACAAGGAAAAATCAGCGCCCCACGTGCCCCTCACGTGGGCGCTACTCAATAAGAACTGTTTAGCACGCAGTGGTTTGCGCCTAGCACCTCACGTGCTCTTCACGTGGGCGCTACTCAATAAGAAGTGCTTAGCACTCGGTGGTTGGCGCTCAGCGCCCCATGTGCCCTTTTATGTGGGCGCTACTCAATAAGAAGTGCTTAGCACTCAGTGGTTGGTACTCAGCGTCCAGCACCTCACGTGCCCCTCACGTGGACGCTACTCAATAAGAAGTGCTTATGCACTTAGTGGTTGGCACTCAGCATCCAGCGCCCTACGTGCCCCTCATGTGGGCGCTACTCAATAAGAAGTGTTTAGCATTCAGTGGTTGGCGCTCAGCGCCCAACGCCTCACGTGCCCCTCACCTGGGCGCTACTCAACATAAAAGTGCTTGGCACTCATCAGGAACCGCCTAGCGCCTCACGTGCTTCGCACGTGGGTGCCATAAAAAGGGCCTAGCACTCAATAAAGAGACAAAGAGGGGTAAAGTGTTCAACACTTACTGGGAAATTCCCAAGACTGAAAACCCCACATGGCTATATGAGCATCAGAACCCACATAAGTGCTCAGCACTTTTACATAAAAAGAGGGACTGAGCCCAAACAAGTGCTTAGCACTTCTTTCAAATAAAAAGAAAAACTGAGAAGACCAACCCCAAGTTGGCAAGGTCCCTAATTCAGATCAACTAAGCCCATGGGTTCATTGCTTCCCAAACATGACTCATGACCCTTCAACTGATGATATCCAAAATGATGTTCATCCCACATCTCCTAAGTTAATCTTAGTCCCCCAAAAATGGCTAATAATTCTTAGATAGTCCATCATGATCTCTTCCCTCAGGTACGGGAATTGGTTCAAGGGTACATCTTTCCACACCTCTGATACATGCCGTTGTAATCCCTCAACATCTTTAGAGAGGTGGCGGGTCCCGAAAACCAACTGCTACACTTCCTAAGACGATGTGCACACCTTAAATCAAACCACACCCCAAATGGGTGTATCCTACATCATCGCCGCACATCCCGTCACGTAAGAAATACACATGCACGCAGGATGATCTGTGGACCGAAACGTCTTTAAACTAACTTCGGACCGAAATGTCCTTAAACTAAACTCTCACCTCAAAAACGATGATCTGCGGACCGAAACGTCCTTAAACTAACTACGGACTGAAACGTCCTTAAACTAAAACAATAGAGCCCAAATGCTTTTTTGTTGGATCTGAATGATCCTAAAACCCTGTTAAGTAGATCTTAGTCTCAAATTGGACTAACGTATACTTAACAAACATTTAATTTGATCTTAATCTCAAACGAGATTAACGATCCTTAAATCAAACCAAACCTAAATCTAAGAATATACGGATTTGGGCTAATCCACGCCCTGCGGGCGATAACACAAATTAGTCTCCTTATACAATCCACGGGCAACCAAAAATAAAAACACACACATGACACGAAGTGAACTTCTGGTGCAGGAGAAAGCGGTTATCATGATGCGATAACATAATTAACTGTAGGGGCTTGTGCCTGCAGGGAAGAGCGTCCCCAAAATCAAAAAACCCTCGCAAACGAGAGGGAATCTGACGAAGTCTGCTACAACGGCCGCATCCGTCCAAACCTCTGATATACGGTGCCATAAATTAATTTGGCATCTTCGGAGAGGTGGACAGACAAATCCAAATAGCATATGCCCCCAGAATTCAGGCCAGACGTCCCGTTCGCGTCTTCCGGCGTTGAACAGTTAGTACTAAGGATCTGTGCACATTTAGATTTAATACACACTTATATGTTTTATTCATCTGCATATTTTCTAAATAATACAAATAATATTTTTTTTAAATATCTAGCATGGATTGTATCATACCCCATATCATGTGGTTGAATCCAGACATTGTGTTCATGTCCGGTGTGATAAAACGACCTCGTTTGGATCGCTACGTATTTTTACGTATATCCGTTCTTGGTGGTATGCATTTTATTTAACCGTACATCGCGTTATGGTTTTGGCTAATACGTATATTATTCATATGTTAAAACTAGAATTTTAAAAGAGACCCGGTTATTTTTCGGAGTATTTTGTGTTAGATATATAATCCTAGAATATATATTATAATATTTTTATAATTTGAAAGTTAATATAATATTATATATATATATAGATAGATAGATAGATATATAGATATATTAAACTAAATATATAATTATCCTCACATCTCTCTCTCTCTCTCTCTCTCTCTATATATATATATATATACTCTCGCAGTCACTATCTCTCTCTCTGCCTCTCTCCCCCCTATATATATAATTTATATCATTATTAAACCTTATATATTAAAAAACCCATAGCCCTCTCTCTCCTTCTCTATTTCCTCCTTCTCGCGACGAAGCCCTAACCCTAACCTGCGCTTCACCTCGCCGCCGACCTCCCACCTCATCACCCCTCGACCTCACCGTCACCTTCACCTCCTCTCTTCTCCCTCTTCCCCAGCCCTCACCCATGAACCCGCAACCCACGACCCAAACAGCAACCCATTCAACCCAAGCATCCCACTGCCCTCGCCGTTACCCATCGCCGACGGCTAACCATTGTCGCCGTCACCTCGTCTCCCCTGTCCTATGAACCCATAGCCGAGCCACAAACCATTCCTCTTCTTCTCCTTCTTCTATTTTCTTTCTTTCTTCTCTTTTCTTGATTTCTTGCGTTCTTGATCGGTTCCATCCGTCTCGCCGGAGTCGAGCACGTCACCGACGATCCGGGTGACCCAGTCATTGTCATCATCCAGCGTGGTCACGTCTTGATTAGCCAGGTCCAGTCCTGTACGTGCGTGGTTGCATCGCAACGTATATCCGACGTCGAACGTGGCGTACGTACCCCGTCGTGAGATCTGATCAGGTAAGTTTATCTTGAAGCATGCTATGTTATAATATATCTATTTATATATGAATAAAAATAATACATGTGTTATATTATGCATCAAATGTTATAGATTTATCGTTTTTCGATATCCGTTCGTGTCCGCACTGACAATCGCATATCTAGTTGCATGCCAGAACATCATTATATCATATTACTTCTATATTAGTGCATTATGCTATTTAGTTGTATCATACACAAGCATGGATGCGTATACAGGTTATTACAGATAGACACATATGCATCCTGATATTCGTCGTGCTTACCATGTTCAGATATTCGTTACAGTTTCATATTTAGGTATCTATCTGATACATATGCATCACGTGACTTGTTCACGACACCCTACTTGACTCATTACTTGGATCTAGTTATTAATACTAACAATCCTGACTTATTGTCCTGACGGACGTTACTTGTTGTCTACATAGACGAAAACATGAACCTTCGTGATTCTGTGTTGGCATTAGATGTATATTGGCAATACCTGGCTTGAACACAAACCTGGGGGTAAAAGGAAAATCAAGAATGTAACCGAAACATAACTCAAAAGGCTATTACAGGTTTGTCATTTTTCCGGATGTTACGGAATAATCCAGTTTGCCGTTTTTCCGGGCTTTACGGAATAATCATGTTTGTCGTTTTTCCGGACGTTACGGAATACCTACATGTTTGTCGTTTTTCCGGGTGTTACGAAATAATCTTGTTTTCCGTTTTTTGGCACGTTACGGAATAATCCTGTTGCCGTTGTCTCATGGAGAATGAACGGGGCATAGACTATTGGGTTATGATGAGAATAACATTAATTGATTTCAAAGACTTTTAGAATAGATAACCTAGAAGCACAGTTTTAGGTTACATATCACACACCACTTACATACACATACCTCACAGTTGTATCTATATTATTTATTTATATTCATGTTTACCTATATCGTTACATCCTGGTTATTACTGATATTTGGTATTATGACGCACTGACTTCTGGGTTTTGCATGGCCCAATTCATCTATCTTTATCGCAGGCTGAACAGGAGTACTTTAGCCATCGGGCCGAGCAGTGAAGAATTAAACTTGTGTTGTTTAGAGATGTTTAGTTTAGTTTATATTCCGCAACTTTATTTCTTGATGTGAGCCCGTATTGGGACATATTTTCGGATGTTGTTTATTGTATATTAATTCGTTTCTGCTTATACATTTTGTTGACTCTTTTTATTGTGGAAAATGAACATTTACAATATAGTTTTTATATTTTATTGTTCTTGATATCATATAGACAGCCGTAATGTGACTGTGGAGGGATGATTCCTATCCACGGGTAGCATGGTTGGCTCTGTCACGTGCTGTAGTTCGCGTACTCCGGGAAGCGGGGCGTGACACATATTTTGCGGGATTCAGCTTCATCTTGTATTTTCGCAGGACATCGAATGTTTCGCCGAGGACTGTAGTATGTCCGGACGTTGAGGCGGATTTCACGAGCATGTCATCGACGTATACTTCCATGTTTTTCCCTATTTGTGGTTTGAACAGTTTTTTGAGTAGTTACTGGTACATGGCTCCGGCATTCTGAGTCTGAAAGGCATTATCCAATAGCAGTATACTCCCCGATCCGTGGTGAAGGCGGTCAGCTCTTCGTCGCCCGGGTTCATTCAGATCTGATTATAACCGGAGAAAACGTTTATGAAGTTTAGTAACTCGTGACCTGCCGAGCTGTCTACTAGCCGATCTATCTGAGGAAGCAGGTAGTTTTCTTTGGGGTACGTCTTGTTCAGGTCAGTGAAATCGACGCACATGCGCCACAACCCGTTTGCTTTCTTGACCATGACTACATTCGCCAGCCAATCCGAGTAGTCCAGGTTCCTGATAAAGCCGGCAAAGAGCAGTCGGTACACTTTCTCCTCTATCGCTTTTTGTTTCATTGGTGCGAAACTTCTTTTTCTTTTTCGGATTGGCTTGGCTTTTGGGTTGACCCTGAGCTTGTGGGAGATCATCTTGGGGTCGATCCCGGGCATGTCTGTTGGCGTCCAAGTGAACACATCCGAGTTGTTCCGGAGGAAGCAGATTAGGTCTTCGCGGATATTTCCTGTCAAGAGAGAGCCGATCTGGACAATCCGGCCGTCAACTCCTTCTATGAGAGGAACTTTTTCTAACGCCTACACCGAGGCATCTCAAATTTTCTTCCGGTCGTCGCGCGTGTCCAGGAACCTCTGAGAATCGTGCGTATCTTCAAAATCATCACCCTGCTCTCCGGTGGGAGATGTCGAGGCAAGACAGATCCTGGCAGTTTGCTGGTCTCCATATGCCTAGTCAATCCCCCCATTATCTAAAGGGAACTTGAGTGTGAGGTGGTAGGTTGAGATCCGTGCTCGGAGGGTGTTTAGGGTGGGGTGTCCCAGGAGGATATTATAGGACGAAGGGATCTTGGCAAAGATAAATTTCACATATACAGTTCGCGATTCGCCTGCTTCCCCTACGTTGAGGAGGAGGGTGATCGAACTCTCAGCCAGGATGGAATGGTTGGTGAACCCGGAAAGGATGTGCGAGGTCGGTTGGAGGTCGGACGGATTTAATCCTATACGTTGGAAACAATCGTAGAACAGGATGTCCGCTGAACTTCCTGAATCAACCAATATTCTCCGGACGTCATAACGGTGAACTCGGGCTGTTATCACAATGGCGTCATTGTATGGAAGTGTTATGCCGTGAAGGTCTTCGTCAGAGAAGGTGATCGGGTCATCCTTCCTACACTTCTTGTAGGCCGGATCACTTATGGCCATGATGGGTAGGAGGCGGTGGTCCCCCTTACTGTCCAGAGCCGGACACATCGAAACAACCATGATCTGCCCGATTGTTAACTCCTCGGGAAGGGGTTGGTCTATTTTCTTGTACTTCGCCTATCGCTTGTCTCGTAGGTATTTCTCTAGATGACCAGAGCGGATAAGTTCCTCAATATATTCACGGAGCTGTTTGCAATTCTCGGTCGGGTGCCCCTATGACCTATGGTAGGAACAGTATGGGTCGCGGAGTCGCTTGTCCGTCCTTTAGATAGTCGGCGGGAGTTTAAAAAACCTCACTCCCTTATCCTCCTCTAGTATCACGGTCTGGTAGACGTTCAGTGGAGTGTACTCGTGGAACCTCGGGGAATAGGGATTTGGTCAGCTGACCTTCTTTTTCTCCTCTCTGTCCCGTCATTTTCGGTTTACCTAGTCGCCCCGGGGTAGGTTGGCCTTCACCTCCGACTCGAGTTGGATTTGTCGCTCGGTCCATACTTTTACTTCGGCCATGGTCTTAGGTTGCGCTAATGCAAAAGAGCGGAGCCACTCTTTGTGCCTAAGACCTGACCTCACGGAGATGATAACCATTTTGTCGCAGTGCTCAGGAACCTCTAGGAGGGCATTGTAGAAGCGGGTGACATACCCCTTGAAGGATTTCTTGTCTCCACTCTCGATAGTGAATAGGTAGTCGACCGTATTTTTCTGTCGTCGGTTACAGATGAAATGAACGAGGAATTGGGTCGCTAGCTCGTCGAAGGTCGAGATCGAGCGCGGCATGAGCCCTCGGAACCAATCCCGGCTAGTGTTCATATCAGATTTTTGCATTTTTATACCGCCCAATTTTTATCATATTGCTTATCGGTAGATACTCTTGAGCCGTGTTTGCTAGTCAATTGCAGGATACAGGTTCTCGGCTCTAAACGATGAAATTCATGGAAAAGCACGACAAAATCCGGGTTCCTGCCAACCACAGATAAAACACGGGTCTCCGCTCTCTATCCGTATGTTGCCACATACCAGTTTAAGAGACAAAATGGCAAATCAATGTCATTTTCATGCACAAGGCTCAATGGCAACACAAGATCCAAGAAATCTACGTGGAGCTCAAGAAAATCATGATAAAAGATACACATCCAATCACCTTTTGATCTACTAAAGTTCTGGAAGCAATGTGAAAAGATTATCAGAAAACACATATACCAGACTAAAGGACATAAAACACCAGGGGAGCACACAAAATTGAAGGACCCAACTCATCTATATGGCCGCGGTTCCGCGGCCAATAGGGGGTCTAGGCCGCGGAACCGCGGCCATACGGCCTCTTCAGGCTATCGTATTTCGGGGGCAAATTGGTCATTCCATTTTAGTTCTGAATGTTGCCCTAGATTTTCATTTTCCAGCCTATAAATAGCCCAGAACCTTGTGAAGCCAAGGGTGCTTAATCTTGTATTTTAGGTTTTAGAATACTTGTTGTTCTTCTTCCTCTTCTCATCTCTTCTCCATTAAAAACTTGTAGTGAGTTTTTGTGAGTGAAGAATGATGAATAAAGAAGTTCTTTTTGTTATTATACTTGTCTTGCTCTTGTTATGTTAATTGCTTGTAATCTTCAATTGATAATTTAGTTGTTATTTATTGTTGTTTCTTTCTTATTCTCTTTTCCTTTATCCTTAAACAACCATGATGCTTACGTTTGATCCTTGCCAAGGTGAGGTCGCAAATAGCTAGTTGTTATCTTCTAATCTCCTTCTTTCTATCTTCCTCCTTTGTTTTATTTTTCGTTCTTCTTGTAATGGGTGAGTAGTTTCCATACTTGTTAGGGTAGAATAAGGGAAGTTTGAGAGAAGGAAATCTCTCTCACACTTTCCTTGCCCGACATCTTAAATCGAACTCCCGTTAATTGAACCACAATCCGCTCCCTACGGCACCCTATCCTACATGATAGCGGTGATTCCGTAGTGAGACCGGTTGTGGTTGAATTAACCGGAGGTTAAGGATAAGAGCCAAGAACGGATGGACAAGCACCAAAAGGAAGAACTTATGCGTTGGAAAGCCTAGCTTATACTCGCAAGTTCCTTCCTAGTCGTGCTAATCCCCGTTGTTGCCGATTACCGTA
Organism: Agapanthus africanus; assembly: GCA_030015575.1. Taxonomy (NCBI): domain Eukaryota; kingdom Viridiplantae; phylum Streptophyta; class Magnoliopsida; order Asparagales; family Amaryllidaceae; genus Agapanthus; species Agapanthus africanus. The sequence goes on along the minus strand of CM057338.1, from coordinate 103,715,480 downwards.
ACACCGATATTAAGATTGGCAACGAAAGACGTGAGCGACTCCTAACTCAAACTAACCTAATCTTAACCCTAACAAGCTCTCTTTACATATCATTTTAACACTTAGTTAATCACAAACAAATCTGGACTTTTGGACTTAACTCGTTAAAACACATAGAAAAAGATTCCCATCTCCCTGCGGACGACCCGTACTCAACCGGCTAGCTACAAGCGAAATCGTTTTGATTGCGGTAATTAACTAAACTTGAACACGCAGAAACCTTACCAATCAAACGGCGCCGTTGCTGGGGAGACGGTAGTTTATTTCTTTGTGTAATTTCGGGTTAATTTGTGAATATAAATCTAACCGAAAAACAAAACAAAAAAAATATACATTGTAAAAAAAAGCCATATTGTTATTTTTGATTAGTTTTTGTGCAAGTGTGCAGGATAATACGAAGTTCGAGTTCAGTGCCAAAGACGTGGGAAGTTAGACCCACATCTCGCGGCCACACCGCGACGGATCAAGACGAAGCAAACGGCCTACTGTAAAATTCTGGAGCAGATCCAGTGAGCAAATCACAATTCGGGAGCTCCAAAAAGGAAGAGGACACCCAACAGAACCCAACCCAGAAAATTGAAGGCCCAAGCCCACCACATTGCCGCGGAACCGCGGCATAAGCTAGCTTAGACCGCGGAACCGCGGCCATTTAGTGCCTTCAGGGTGCTAAATTTTTTAGGTGAGTTTCTCTTCTCTCTCCCACTCCTCTGAACTCCTCTGAACTGTGTTTTCTGCAGCATTCTTTGCGCAAATTCTCTTTCCCCTTCCAATAAATTGTTTTTGTGCAGGATTCTTTGCGCCGCGATAAAAAATAAAAAATTGTTTGCAGTTGATTTGTTACTGCTTTGCATTTATTAATACGGACTTTAAGGGGATTGAAACCAATTCAGATTGGGTGGGGATTTCATCACCCTTCCCAGGACCCCAGAAATCACAAAAAGCATATGCATTGACCATTTTTAATTAAAAAATACTAGACTCAGCCCTAAGGACTTCGCGTTCAATAGGACAGAGGACTAGTTGCAGGCATCGGCCGTTTATCCTATCCTGACTTTTGAGGTGTCTAGGCAAGTGTGTCGAAGGCAAGTGGTTACTTAATTAGGACCACTACTTACGTAGTGGGGAGCCTCCCACTTACCTGGCACTTACCTGGCCGCAATTGTTGGAGAAGAGGCGGTTTGAGGTCCTGTTTCTAGCCCTTTGGAACAGTTAGGAGCTGTCTAGCTGACCTAGGTGACCCTAGATCTAGGTGTGATTGTGCATATCTTGTTTGTAATTGCTTGAAGCCGTAAGTCCGTACATATTTCTGTAAAGCTCTTTCTAAAAAAAAGGAAAAAATCAAAAACTTTTATAAAAACTTGCCCTTTTGTCGCCAAAATCCATTTTTCACCCACCACCCATCGTATTTCTCCTTTGACGTTTTCTTACCCTCACCTTCTCCGCTTTGAATATACTAAACTCGTTTAGTGTATGTCCGCTTGGACTCGGGACACTAGCGCTCGCCTAGTCCGCGTTACGTTAGTCGCTACCGACTACGCGATCGACTCCGACGTCGAAACTCCGTCCACGCCTCTTTTACCCTTACCTTTGCCGGCCAATTCCGACGTTGACCGGAATTCTGTTCATACATCCTCACCTTCACCAACCTCTTCTTCCGCGATGTCAGGATTTAATCCAAACATCTCTTTGACTACCTCAGGATTGACTCCACTTCCTATGGAGGCAAATAACCCACCACCACCGCCTGTTGTAGCGCCGCAGCGAATCGCGCTCCAGGATCGTTTCTATCCCACCCGTTCTGCTCTTCCCACCTGGCTTTCTCTTCCACCGGCCAATGGGGATAACTTTGAAATTAAGCCCCACTTCATTAACATGCTTCCGCGATTTCATGGGCTTGAATCTGAAGATGCCCATATCTTCATCAACAAGTTCCAAAATGTTTGTGCCATGATGAAAACCACCCAGCTGTCGGACGATGCTATACGGCTACGGGTCATTCCGTTCACTTTATGCGATCTTGCTGAAAAATGGCTGTATAGCACCGCTTCCCACTCCATAACCAGTTGGGACGAGTTTGTTAAAGCGTTTCTCAAAAAATTCTATCCGAATCATAAAACCGCAAGGATCCGTAACGATATCAACCAATTCTCTCAGCTTCCTTCTGAACCCTTCTGGAAGTGCTTTGACCGGTATAAAGACCTTCTTGTTCAGTGCCCTCACCATGGTATCGAAAAATGGCAACTTTGCCAAACCTTATACGAGGGCCTGAACCCAGCAACCAAGCAGTTGTTGGAAACCATTTGTTAGGGCCACTTCCTATCGAAATCTGACGAGGAAGCGTGGCAATTCTTCGATGACCTTGCGGAATAGACGCTACAATGGGAGAGCACCAGACCGACTTCTTCTTCTTCTACCTCCACTTCTACCGGTCAGTCTAGGGTAGGAATTCACCAACTTGATGTCTCTATTTCGATGAAAGCTGAAATGGCTGCAATAACGAGAAAACTTGAAGCGATAGAGAGCAAATTTTCATCCCCTGCTCCTGCCCCTGTTCTTCCCCTTCGTACTATTTGTACTTGTTGTTCCGATCCTTCTCACTTAACCGAAGAGTGTCCTTACAATCCACCATCGCAAGGACAGGATCAAGTTAATGCTGTATTTCAGCAAAGACCGAGGAATGATCCATACTCTTCCACCTACAATCCCGGTTGGAGGAACCACCCTAATTTCGCCTGGAATCAGAATCAACATCAATTCCAAGGCAACAATTTCCAAAGGCCCCCTCCGCCGCAACAACAAGCACAACAACAAACTCAACATCAATTTCAGCAGCCCTTCCAACCCCAACCTTTTCAAAATAAGACGAACAACTTTGCACCCAACAATTCTTTTCCCCAAAACAACTTTGTTCCGTCAAACAACGATAAGGTTTCCTCGCTCGAACGAAGTCTGGAGGCGTTCGTTAAACAATCAACTCAGTCCACAGCCAACATCCAGTCTTCCATTCAGTCCTTAGTGCAACACACTGCCGCTCACGGGCAAAGCATCAAGACCATCGAAGCCCAAATTGCACAGCTGAATGCGGCCTTAAGCGAGCGAGAGAAGGGGAAGCTCCTGTCCCAGCCACTCCTAAATCCCGGTCACCCACATAATATACATGTTGCTCTTGAACAACAGAACCATAATGTGAGTGCCGTGACCACTTTGAGATCGGGAAGGATGCTGCAAAACAACATCGGCACACGGATCAACAATGACACCCCGGCCACTTCTTCTTCTTCTTCTTCTTCTTCGTCTTCGTCTTCTGAGCCTATTCTCCATTCTTCAAAAGGCTCTTCCTCTTCTTCTGATCTAAACGGCAATTCTCACTCCACGAAAACACCAGTTCTGAGATCCGTTCCAACTCCACAATCTCCTCCTCCAGCATTGGACTCAACCAATTTTAAAAACGTTCCATTTCCAAACCGGTTGAAGTCCACCAAACAAAATCCACAAATGGAGAAGATTCTGGAGTTGTTTAAGCAGGTTAATATTAACATTCCCCTTTTAGATGCTGTCCAACAAGTCCCGTCCTACGCGAAAATCTTAAAGGACTTGTGCACGAGAAAGAGGAAGTCTCAGGTACCCAAGAAAGTTTTCTTAGCTAGTGATGTGAGTGATGCCCTTACCCAATTTTTACCGCAAAAATGGAAGGACCCTGGCTGTCCTACGATTTCTATTACCATTGGGGATAAGAACATCAACCGCGCACTATTAGATCTTGGTGCCAGTGTTAACCTGCTTCCGTACTTAGTATATGAGCAACTAGGTGTAGGAGAGCTGAAACCCACGCACTGCACTCTCCAAATGGCCGACCGATCGATCACTCATCCTAGGGGTGAGCTAGAGGATGTGTTAATCAAGGTTGGGGACTTTATATTCCCTGTTGACTTCATTGTATTAGACACACATCCTGTAACTAACCCCCGGAATCAAATTCCGGTGATACTCGGTCGCCCATTCCTTGCAACCTCAAATGCTGTGATCAATTGTCGCAATGGTTCGATGAACCTATCTTTTGGAAATATGACGATTGAACTCAACATTTTTAGGTTGGGGAATCAGCCCACCGAACCTAATGCTCATATACTGGACGTTTGCTCGATCCAGGAGATCACTCCAGAAGAGTGTGAATTTGAGGAGTTTCTGTTCGATCACGATAACCTTAACGCCACTAGTGCGTTCCTCTTCGAACCTGCTGCTGTTTCTGCGCCCGACAATGACTATGAGTGTTTCACTTTCTCGAACGATCTTAGCCACTCACCACCCGAGTTTGAATCCTTCGAATTTCCGGATGAGTCACCTGACCATCCAACTCGGTCGCTTACACTCGTTTCGAACCTTTGCTGGAATCCTTTGAGTTCGAGACCATTTCACCGATCTTGCCTTCAATCGTTTCACCTCCAACGCTCGAACTCAAGCCTTTGTCATCTCACCTTAAGTACGCTTACTTGGGTGAGAACGAGACCCTCCCTGTTATCATCTCGGCTTCTCTAGCTCCAGAGCAAGAGAAAGCCCTTCTTGCGGTCTTGCACAACAATAGGCAAGCCTTTGGCTGGTCCATGGCGGACATCAAGGGGATTAGTCCCCTGATCGTTGAACATCACATTCATCTGATGGATGATGCCAAACCAGTCAGGGATCCACAAAGACGTCTCAACCCAGTCATGAAAGAGGCTGTGAAGAAGGAGATCGTAAAATGTCTGGATAGTGGTTTCATTTACCCTATCTCTGATAGCCAGTGGGTTAGCCTCATTCACGTTGTCCCCAAGAAATCAGGTATAACGGTCATCACTAATGAGGTGAACGAGTTAATCCCTACTCGCACCCAAACTGGGTGGCGAGTATGTATCGATTACAGAAAACTCAACGCCACAACGCGGAAAGACCACTTTCCGCTACCTTTCATTGACCAAATGCTTGAACGATTGGCCGGACACGAGTACTACTGCTTTCTTGATGGCTACTCCGGCTATAATCAAATTCCCATCGCCGAAAAAGACCAGGACAAGACCACATTCACTTGTCCTTTCGGCACGTTCGCATATCGTCGCATGCCCTTTGGGTTATGCAATGTGCCCGCTACCTTCCAGCGGTGTATGATGGGAATCTTCTCAGACATGGTGGAAAAATTTCTGGAGATCTTCATGGACGATTTCTCCATCTTCGGCGATTCCTTCAACGAGTTTTTGCTGCATCTTGACGCTGTCCTTACCCGATGTAAGGACAAGAACCTCACTTTGAATTGGGAGAAGTGCCACTTCATGGTGCGCGAAGGTATTGTCTTAGGACATATCATTTCGCAAAATGGCATAGAGGTTGACAAAGCAAAGATTGAGGTCATTTCCAATCTCCCTCCTCCCAGATGCGTCAGAGACATCCGAGCCTTCCTTGACCATGCCGGTTTCTATAGACGGTTCATCAAGGACTTTAGCAAGATTGCTAGGCCCTTGACTCTTCTACTGGCCAAGGACACGTCATTCGACTTCAACTCGGGCTGTGTGACTGCGTTCGAGTCATTAAAGAGCTCACTCACTTCTGCTCCCGTTCTTTCTTCACCTGACTGGACGCACCCATTTGAGATTATGTGCGATGCATCCGACTTTGCCATTGGTGTTGTCCTTGGACAACACATCAAAAAGATGCCGCACGTAATCTATTATGCGAGCCGAACCCTGAACGACGCCCAACTCAATTATACAACAACTGAGAAGGAATTCTTGGCTGTTGTATTTGCTTTAGAAAAGTTCAGGCCCTACCTCATCGGCTCTCCAGTCATTGTCTACACAGACCATTCTGCTCTGCGCCATCTTTTTGCGAAGAAAGATACAAAATCTCGGCTAATACGTTGGATCCTCTTGCTTCAAGAGTTTGACCTTGTCATTAAGGACAAACGTGGATGTGAAAACGCAGTTGCCGACCATCTCTCACGACTTCCTTCTTCGCTGTCGCTTCATATTCCGATTAACGACGTTTTTCCGGATGAACAGCTCTTGACCGTATCTTGCGAACCCTGGTTCGCAGATATTGTGAACTATTTGGCCACAGGATTACTACCGACTGAATGGTCAAGTCAGGACAGACTTCGCTTCTTATCCCAAGTAAAACACTTTTACTGGGACGAACCCTATCTGTTCAAGTACTGTCCCGACCAGATTATTCGTCGGTGTGTCCCTGACGAGGAATTGAAGAGTGTGCTGTCATTTTGCCACGATCAAGCATGTGGCGGGCATTTTGGCCCCAGAAAGACAGCTGAGAAGATCTTGCAATGTGGTTTCTACTGGCCACAACTCTTCAAAGACGCTCATGACTATTGCAAGACTTGCTCCCGGTGCCAACACATGGGCCGGATCCCAGAGGAACGAGATGCCGCTCCAACCAATCTTGGTTGTGGAGATTTTTGATGTTTGGGGGATAGATTTCATGGGGCCGTTTCCCAGCTCTTTCGGGAACTTGTACAGCCTTCTCGCTGTTGATTACGTCTCTAAGTGGGTCGAGGCTGTGCCCAGCCGGACTAACGACAACAAGGTTGTCGTTAGGTTTCTTAAAGAAAACATTTTCTCCCGTTTTGGGCACCCCCGAGCGATCATTAGCGACAATGGAACTCATTTCTGCAATAAGACTTTCGAGACCTTGATGCGGAAATATTCCATTAATAATAAGCTATCCACACCCTACCACCTCCAAACCTGTGGTCAAGCCGAAGTTTCAAATCGGCAAATCAAGCAGATACTGGAGAAGACGGTTTCCAAGAACCGAAAAGATTGGTCGCTGAAACTCACTGATGCCCTTTGGGCATTTCGAACCGCTTATAAGACCGATCTTGGCATGTCTCCCTATCGGCTTGTGTACGGAAAGGCTTGCCACCTACCTGTCGAAATAGAGCATCGCGCATTTTGGGCGATAAAAGAGCTGAATCTGTCTCTCGAAGATGCAGGCAGCCATCGGAAGCTGCAGTTGAACGAATTGTGCGAGCTTAGGGATGAGACTTACGATAACGCGGTTGTCGTTAAGAACCGAACAAAGGTGTTTCACGATAAACACCTTTTGCGCAAGACATTCGTACCTGGTCAACAGGTACTGCTTTACGACTCCCGGCTACACTTCCATCCAGGAAAGCTCCGATCTCGCTGGAAAGGGCCGTATTTTGTGCGGAATGTGTATCCGCATGGCGCTGTAGATTTGGAGAATCCAAAGGACGGTTCATTTTTCAAAGTGAACGGACACCGACTTAAACCGTACCTTAGCGTCGAGCCAACAGAGGAGCTCCTGGTCTTACAGGAGCCGGTTTACCCTGCATAATCTTCCTCTGCCTACCACCAGACTTCGGTTATCCAGCCAAGAATAGTGGAAACTGTTCCAAATAAGTTTGGGGGTATGTATATACCATTTTGTATTTATTTGTGGATATTCTTTTCTCTTTAAAAAAAAATAAACAAAAAAATAAACAAAAAAAAACAAATTTTTTTTGTGTATATCTAACCGACAATTTTGACCCTTCAAATGATCTCTTCATGCAATGACAGTGAGCACACTGTCCAGTTTAAGTTTGGGGGTACGCTCGGTACGCATTTCTAACCTTCACATTCATATGTATATTTTGCATCTGCATATTAAAATCCATAAAATCCATAAAAATCTGAAAATTTTCTAAAAACATAAAAACTTTTCTATCAAGTTAGCTAGTGGGAGGACTCTGATTCAACATTTCGACGGTTTTGTTTGATAAAATAAGAATAACTAAATCTTATGTTTAGATTTTGAAAACCTGAAAGATAACCCTCCTTTGAAGTTAACTATAGCTGATATACGTCTTTACATCACACTACACGTGTCGTGAGTTTTGGAAATTAGATGAAAAGTCTTTTATGTCTAAAAACTTTTAAAATAGATAAATGATTTTCTGAGGATCAAATATGTTTGTTCTGAAATAAGTAATATCAAGAATAGTTTATGAAGTGAAGTGAATATGAAGGAATGTTATTGATGCCTTAATTGGAACTAAGTCTGAAAAATAACCCATCTGGAACTTGATTGGAATGATTACACACCGAACCCACTAAACACGTCTTTTATCTAAAAAATAATTGAACTGCCGGTTATATCTCCGTTCGTATTGAATCATCATGATTTTCACGCCAAATTGTCTTTTGTTTTTGGACCTAGGTAACTTGAGTAATTAAGTCCGCAGGGGTGTTTCTACACCTAATGCCCTAAAGCCAACTGGTTTGGGTGCATTGGCCCAAAGCTCGCTAAGAAGCCTAGAAAGTTCAGATTAAAACAAAGTCAAGCAAGTGTTCTCTCCGAGTTAAAATTCCTAACGGTTCTTTGTGTGAAAATAATCTTGATAAAAGACAGGCTTTTATAAAAAAATTTAGCGGAGATATGAAGGTTTTATTCTATGATAAAGACTATTGCACGTTCACAGAGGTGTGTATGAAATGAAAACAAGAAAAATGTGGAGTGAAAAATAAGACCTAGTTTCCTGTTAAGGAAGATAGAAATTCTGAAGTTGAAACTTTACTGGAAAACGAAACTTGAAAAATACTTAACTCTTTATAAAACTTATGTGATCCTTTCAAAAATTTTATCTGGGCTTTATTGTGTGACATGATGACTTAAATCGATCCTTCTGGAAATTTAACGACACTATTTGCACTGCACGTAAATACATATAAAATCTGTAGTTAAATAAGAAGCGAGGTGTGAAAAATAAAGGTTCGATAGTCTAGAGTTAGGATAATAGAATTGTTATTTTCTGAAACAAAATTTTAGGGTTTGAATCTTAGTTATTTTGCAAAACTAGCTTGACCGGATTTTGTGGGTAGTATCCGCTGAAAACCGTCAAGAGACAACACTCCTCCTACTAGGGACACCTAGAGGTTTAACGGCTTGTTGCACATGCTCAGTGCAATCGCGTTCCCTGCGAAAGTGAGGTTAATTTTTTGTGAATAAATTGGCTTTGCTCGGGACGAGCAAATGATAAGTTTGGGGGTATTTGTTCATATCAGATTTTTGCATTTTTATACCGCCCAATTTTTATCATATTGCTTATCGGTAGGTACTCTTGAGCCGTGTTTGCTAGTCAATTGCAGGATACAGGTTCTCGACTCTAAACGATGAAATTCATGGAAAAGCACGACAAAATCCGGGTTCCTGCCAACCACAGATAAAACACGGGTCTCCGCTCTCTATCCGTATGTTGCCACACACCAGTTTAAGAGACAAAATGGCAAATCAATGTCATTTTCATGCACAAGGCTCAATGGCAACACAAGATCCAAGAAATCTACGCGGAGCTCAAGAAAATCATGATAAAAGATACACATCCAATCACCTTTTGATCTACTAAAGTTCTGGAAGCAATGTGAAAAGATTATCAGAAAACACATATACCAGACTAAAGGACATAAAACACCAGGGGAGCACACAAAATTGGAGGACCCAACTCATCTATATGGCCGCGGTTCCGCGGCCAATAGGGGGTCTAGGCGGCGGAACCGCGGCCGTACGGCCTCTTCAGGCTGTCGTATTTCGGGGGCAGATTGGTCATTCCATTTTAGTTCTGAATGTTGCCCTAGGTTTTCATTTTCCAGCCTATAAATAGCCCAGAACCTTGTGAAGCCAAGGGTGCTTAATCTTGTATTTTAGGTTTTAGAATACTTGTTGTTCTTCTTCCTCTTCTCATCTCTTCTCCACTAAAAACTTGTAGTGAGCTTTTGTGAGTGAAGAATGATGATTAACGAAGTTCTTTTTGTTATTATACTTGTCTTGCTCTTGTTATGTTAATTGCTTGTAATCTTCAATTGATAATTTAGTTGTTGTTATTTATTGTTGTTTCTTTCTTATTCTCTTTTCCTTTATCCTTAAACAACCATGATGCTTACGTTTGATCCTTGCCAAGGTGAGGTCGCAAATAGCTAGTTGTTATCTTCTAATCTCCTTCTTTCTATCTTCCTCCTTTATTTTATTTTTCGTTCTTCTTGTAATGGGTGAGTAGTTTCCATACTTGTTAGTGTAGGATAAGGGAAGTTTGAGAGAAGGAAATCTCTCTCACTGTTTCCTTGCCCAACATCTTAAATCGAACTCCCGTTAATTGAACCACAATCCGCTCCCTACGGCACCCTATCCTACATGATAGCGGTGATTCCGTAGTGAGACCGGTTGTGGTTGAATTAACCGGAGGTTAAGGCTAAGAGCCAAGAACGGACGAACAAGCACCAAAAGGAAGAACTTATGCGTTGGAAAGCCTAGCTTATACTCGCAAGTTCCTTCCTAGTCGTGCTAATCCCCGTTGTTGCCGATTACCGTAACACCGATATTAAGAGTGGCAACGAAAAAAGTGAGCGACTCCTAACTCAAACTAACCTAATCCTAACCCTAACAAGCTCTCTTTACATATCATTTTTACACTTAGTTAACCACAAACAAATCTAGACTTTTGGACTTAACTCGTTAAAGCACATAGAAAACGATTCCCATCTCCCTGCGGACGACCCGTACTCAACCGGCTAGCTACAAGCGAAACCGTTTTGATTGCGGTAATTAACTAAACTTGAACACGCAGAAACCTTACCAATCAGCTAGCGCGGATGAGAGTGGTGGGAAAAGCTCGGCATTGGCCGCGTCCGAGTTGCCTTAGAAGCTCATGCCCGTCGTAAACGCGTCCAAGTGGACCTTCGGGTCAGTCTTCTAGTCGAAGAGGACCACTTTGGGTAGTTTGTTCATGGATGAGACATGCTCAGCTAGTAGTTGTTCTGTAAAGGTGCTTGTGAATGAATCGATGGAATACTTTGTCCCTTCGCTGTTCGCACGGTCATCCCATCGTATGTCTTCGATTTTCTTTTCGAGGGCCTTGATTCGTTGCTGGTACCTCGAGAATTCTTCATAGTCGGAGCGCCTGCTATCTCTGCTCCGGACTTGCGCGATAGAACGATTTTTGTTTCACTCTATCACATCCATTAAATCCTCGGGGGAAACCTTCCGTAGATAGTCCCGATGTTCACCGTACGCATGGATTCGACAGAAGTGGGGGCGTCAGTCCTGCCTGGGGCCAGGCGATCTGACCGACACCTCTTTGGGGGGCGATAAAATGCGGTGCGTGTCGAAGAGATAGCCTGGTCTCCCTGAGATTGAGGTGTCGAGCTGTCTGGCGCCCAACGGGTTATAGAATCATTCCCCGCATGCGGGTCATGGCTGTCGGAATCGTCACGTCGGTGTTTGGTAACATCAAAATGAGCGCGAGTGAGGTCAAGGGCCTGAGCGTGTGCTTCCGTCTTCCTGCGTACGTCGTCATCCCGGGGAAGGTAAACAACGGTTTTGCGGGTATGACCGGCCACTTGAACGCGGGCGAGCGCAATCACCATTGCCGTGAGCCTATCGATCCAAGCGGACAAGATGTTGATGATGTTAGGAGGGGGAGTTGGGCCGCTCCCGCCTCCGTTATGGAGGACGGGGCGGCTCGTGCTGGGGTCGTCATGATTATCACTTTCTATTGAATCGAAGGCGGAAGATTAACTTTTTGGGTAGAGGAGCTTCTTAGTTCTCACAGGCAGCACCAACTAATAGAGGTACTAATCTCTCTCACTAGTTATCCTCCGTCGATCTTGCTGCAAGCGGTTCTGAATGATTGAGATTAGGAGTAAAGGTTGAATGTGTGGATCTCAATGGGTTGTCGTTGACGCCGAGCTAGCTGCAAGGAAAGTCCTGGGATGGGTAATCACCGTAGGACCCTCCGACGATCAAGTAAGTACCGAGGAATAAAGGCAGGATGGTTGGCGTATTGGAATCAGTTCGAGTTACCTGAATCATCTGGAGGAGGGGTTTATATAGCGGTCACATGGAGCGAGTCGATGCGAGATTCTCACCGTTCGTTATGCCCCTGTGTCACATTCGCGTCGATGGCACGATACGCCCATAAATGGCGAGATACGCTAGCACGAGATGCGGGACGTGGAGCAGCGGAGATCTCGTCGTGGCGAGATACACGGAGCCATTACGGGGACGCTCGGGCTCCGTTCTCCAGGCCAAACAGGGACGCTGAGGGATCTCAAATATAGGATAGCTCGGGGACGAGCAAGTGAGATGGGCAGTCTCAGCTATAGGATAGCTCGGAGACGAGCTATTGGCTGGCGGTCAGTCGAAGCGGGGACGTATTCCAGGGAGGTCCTCTAAAAGGTCGGGGACAACCTCGGAGGCGTGGCGCCGAGAAATGTCCCCAATGCATCATATTTATTCCAGCTCCGTAGCCCCTAGGAATATAGTGGACGTACGTGGACGACATGTCATCTGCTACGTGTCGTAAATCTGAGGGTTCCCGTCTGTGTGCCTCATCACAACCCCTCTTCAATATCATGATATACCAAAACCTCGATACCGTTCTGATAGATTTTCATTGCAAAGAACAAAAGAAGTGTGGGGGTTTTGTATTGTATCCGTTTGCACATCTAGACTATATATGTTAGAATGTTTTGAATCCTATTTCTGTTATATGTTCCCAAACTGACTCAATTCACCAACTGTTTAAGACTTTACCGAAACTCACAAAAAAAAAATCAGGTATGGATACTATCCTAGGAGCCATCATCTGAAAATCTATAACTCTCCATTAAAAATAGTGAAATCAATATCTGTTGTTGTCCGAGGTTTTTCTCATTGTAGGTTTTCAACGTAAAAATTTGTGTCTTGCTATATTGATTGATCTTTTAATTATATTGCTTTAATATCTATTTCTATTTTATTAGGATCATTCCTAGCAATGTATTGATGTGGAGTACTAACAGGGGACAAGTGGTTATATATAGAACTATATTTCTATAAATATCTCTTTTTTGGATATGAAAAATAGTGGGCTCAAGAAATTTAGTGTTGTTTACCCCAATCAGAGCAAAGCTCTGTTCAAATTCCAAGGCGGGAGATGAAGCAACGCTTAATCTTCTCCCAATCGGAGCAAAGCTTTGCTTTGAAAAATTAAACTTTAATAAATGAAGCAACGCTTCAAATTCTTTGCGCTATGCGCAACGCGCCACGTGTCAAAAGCTGATACATCAGTACAGCGCCCGAGGCAGCGCGCCCAATCAGAGCAAAGATCTATTTAAAACAAAATTAAAGGAAGCAACACTTCAGCTGCGCAAGCGCTGCGCTGCGCGACGCATGTCTGCGCAGTTGCGCAAGCACAGCTGCGCAAGCGTGTCTGCGCAGTTACGCAGGCACAGCTGCGCAAGCACAGCCGCGCAAGCATTGCGCTGCGCGACACGTGTCTGCGCAGTTGTACAAGCACAACTGCACAAGCGCTGCACTGCGTGACACGTGTCAAGCGCTGGGGCGTTTACGCCAAACAGAATTAAAATTCTAATAAGATCTTTCTGTTCTTGTTAAAACAAGACGATTTTCTTCTGTAAAACAGAAGCCCTTGGATCAAAGATCCAACGGTGGGGAAAATTCCCCAAATCACTCAGAGAATGATCTCTTTAACAAATTTAACTAATTTATGGGCACTATAAAAAGGACCATAGATCTCAATTCAAAGGCATCAACATTTACTGAGAAATTAAAAATTTCAAACAGAGAGAGCTCTGAAGAATTGGAGAGAATTCCTCAAGAACAAAAAAAGGTAAAAACCTTTAGGAAAAAGAGAAAATTCTCTTATGAACAGATCATTGATCTGAGAACAAGATCAAGGATCTCCAATAAAAAAAGAATATAAATAAATAATAATAAGTGCTTTGCACTTTTCTATGAACCATTGGTTCCCTAAGATAAGAAAAACAAGAAGAACTTGTTTTCTTTGATCTAAATTAGATCAAGAAAACAAACAGTGCTTTGCACTTATTTTATGAACCACTGGTTTTTTAAAAAACAATAAAAAACTTGTTTTCTTTGATCTAAAATTGATCCAAAAGAATAAGAACAGTGCCCAGCACTTGCCAAAACTGCACTATTGCGCAAGCCGCCAGGAAGCGCCACGTGTCAGAAGTGCAACAGCGCAGCGCGCTGACGCAGCGCACTGCGCTGTTGCGCTTGCGCTCACCAGAGCGTGACACATGTCACCTCCACGAGCGCTTGTGCTCATTAATTGGCGCAAAACGCCTGACAAGCCACGTGGGGCACTGTCAGAGTATTTAATGCTCTGCATTATTAAGAAAAGGGACAGAGCCCAATTAAAAGGCCTAACAGGCCTAATCAAAAATGCTATGCATTTAAAAAAAAGGGTAGAGCCCAACCAAAATAAAGAAAAATAATACAGTAAACAGGCAAGGGCCTAGCACAGGTCCAATAGGCCAAAGACAAAAGAATCTTGAAACTGGACTTAGCCCAGTCATGGCCATAAGTCCTCAAATTAAATTGACTGAGCACGGCTACTCCCTAAATCAATTTATATCCGGTTCGAGGGTATATCTCCGAACTCCTCTGACACTTATCGTTGTAGTCCTTCAACGATGTCAGAGAGGTGACGGGTCCCGACGACCACACATCAATATGGACTGCAGAGTCCTTAAACTCGTGGACCGAAACGTCCTTAAACTAATATTTACCCCAAAATGGGAATGTTGGACCGAAACGCCCTTAAACTAATGTTGGACCGAAACGTCCTTAAACTAATGATGGACCACCACGTCTCTAAACTGGCGATGGACCACCACGTCCCTAAACTGGAACATGGACCACTACGTCCCTAAACTAGCGATGGACCACCATGTCCCTAAACTGGAATATGGACCCCTATGTCCCTAAACTGGAACAATAGAGCCCCCAAATGCTCTTTTGTCGAATCCAAACGATCCCGTTAAGTTGATCTTAGTCTCAAATCAGACTAACGTATCCTTAACAAACATTTAAGTCGATCTTAGCCTAAATACGGCTAACGTATCCTTAAACCAAAACACCAAACCCAAATCTAATTAAATACGGATTTAGACTAATCCACGTCCTACGGGCGACGATATCGCTTAGTCTCCGTATACAATCCACGGGCAACCACAAACAAAACAAACATACATGACACGAAGTGAAATTCTGGAGAAGGAGAAAGTTGTTACCGCGATGCGGTAGCGTAATTAACTGCAGGGGCTTGCGCCTACAGGGAAGAGCGTCCCCACAATCAAAAACCCTCAAGCGAGGGGGAATCTGATGAAGTCTGCTACATCGGCCGCATCCGTCTAAACCTCCGATACACGGTGCCATAAATCAACTTGGCATCTTCGGAGAGGTAGACGGATAAAACCAAATAGCATTTGCCCCGAATCTCAGGCAAGACGTCCTAATGTCTCGGCCGCCGTTCGGAGGGGAACAGATTCTGGCACGCCCGGTGGGACCTTTTCCTCTTTCCTCTCCACACTTCGTGTGTCGTATTCGCGAACAAATCGCTGTTTGTTAATGGTTGCTTTTGGGTTGCAAGTTACTAAGATTTGGTCTTTTGTCTGGCACAGAAATCAAACATCAATGGCCTCAAATTGCTCGAACTGCTCGAAGTGCCAAAGCAACCGACGCTCCGTCTCACCTGGAGGCGTAGCATACGAGCCCCAAGCGGCCTCTTTGTTCACGATGCCCGTGGAGCAGATTACTCAAGCCACCACATGGCTGTTTTTCGGAACCATGCTTCCACCAACAAGCTTCAGCACCCCTGTACCCGTACCAGAAGCTCCTAAGAAGTCGGTCTTCGATCGACTTACAGTTATTGCGGCCCTTCTCAACGGGTCGCCCAACACCAGTGCCTCGGTCTTTTCCAGACTGGGCCAAAACTCCTGCGGGCCCACGATGAAGCTTGCAATCCCGGAAAAGGTTTTTCCAAAAGGAATAACCAAACCTGCTCATGAAGTTGTCAAGGCGGCTTCTCCGGCTAAGAGATCAGTCTTTACAAGACTGACCATCCCAAATCCCACTCCTGCTCCTGCTGCTCAAAAGATATCAGTCTTCATTAGGCTGACGCCGGCAACAGCCCCACACCTGAACAGGGGCAAGAAGAAGCTGTTTATGTTTCTGAACCAATACCGACGACTCGTCGCCCCCGACGTCGCCATTGGCAACGAGTAAGGAAGGAAGGAGGCAACTCCCCCTCGGGGCTAACTCCACCTGCTCCAGTGGTGGAAATCAACGCTGCTGTTCCAACTGGGAACAGCTTTGAACTGCTGAGGAGGGTACGTAAGAACTCTCTAATCGTTACACTGAAAAGATCTCCTCCACCTGCGGAGAAAGTTCCGGAAACAAAACAGGAACAGCCCCCTCAACGGCTGTCCTCAAAAATTTATAAAGTTTGGCGGAGAGTTCAAGACTCCGTAATTGACCCAGATAACTCTCGTCAACAGAAAAAGGCGAAAGTAGAAAAAGAAAAAGACCGCCCGATCAAACAGGAAAGGATGACAGTCACAAGGGTGCCCAAAGCAACGGCCCCCTCAACTTCTATGACCCATAAAAGAAGAAGGCCGGAGAAAGTGCCAACGCCGATGATGAATATCAGAGGTGGTGAACCCAAACGCCCTAAGTCAGGGGGCATTGTAGTTCATACCGTCTATGTGGAGTCTGGTAAAGAAGACAGTCGCATATCTACGGGTCATCGACCGCTTACGCGATCAGTGACCAAAGCGCATAAGAAGCAGCAGAAGCTCCAAGAGATGATGAACGCTATGGCTGCACTTACTGGGCCAAAAGAAAACCCTGAAACGTCCTCGGATGAACGCCAAGAGGAAGAAACCGACGCCGAATTCCTTCGTCGAATATTGGAGAAGAAGGACAAAGAGGCTACTGAACAAGTAGCCAACATACAGCGTATGGGCCTCCTGTTCCAAGACATGGTGGGGATGATGATCCAACAAGATCCTCCGGCCGAAGATCCCCCGATCGTCCTTGGAGACGATAGGGGAGTGACATCAAATCCTCCGCCAGCTCTGTCGACGGCTAAGGAGGATACAATCTCCAAAGCTGATTTGGACGAGTACATAGCCCAACAAATACGGGTTCATCATATGGCTGAAGCAGCTGGCCAGGTCATAAAGACGGGGCGGCCATATCCAAGTTGGTACGACCAAATCAAGTACCTGCCGGGTTACAAAATTCCCAAGTTCCATGTCTACAAGGGGACGGGCAATCCTCACCTGCATGTTGCCCAGTTCAGGGCACTCTGCGGTAACACCGGCGGTGATGACAAACTTTTGCTTCGCCAGTTTGTTGGAAGTTTATCAGATACGGCGTTCGAGTGGTACTCTGAGCTCCCGAACGACTCTATCAAAACCTTCGCGGAGATGGAGCTGTTGTTTACTCAGCATTTTGCAAGCTCCAGTGAACGCACCCCGATGACGGCACTGATTAACGCCAGGGTAAAGCCAGACGAGACATGGGTTCAATATGCTATACGGTGGCGGAACTTATGGTTGAAGTGCGAGTAGCGCATCGAAGAAGCTCTCGCGGTGGGTATGTTTGTGGGAACCCTTGACCCGCAAGCAACCATCTCGCAATTTATGATATTTTTCAAGCCGACTACCTTCCAGGCCTTGATTGACAAGTTAGCGCAAATGGATCAGATGGGCCATAAACCCCCTCTTCCAAAGACGGACTCCCGAAATGACAAGGGGAAAGGAAAAGCGATCGTTGTCGCTAATGCTCAACAACAACCGAGCAACTCGAAGCCGGTTGTTCGTCAAAATAATATGCGCCTGTACGTAGCCCTTGAGGAGAGGCTAGGACGTTCTTACTCATTTCCCCGATATAAAAGGAAAAGGTTATTCGAGCTGGCGTTGCGCAACCAACTCATAAATCTGCCGGATCCAAAACGTCCGTCGCAACCAAATGATGTCAATGAACCCAACTACTGTCCTTATCATCAAGTATTGGGCCATCCGATCGAAGATTGCTACTTTTTCAAAAATTGGCTTGAAAACCAGTACCGACAGGGCAAGTTCGCATTACCTGACAAATAGAAGGTGAATCCCCCGCAGCCCCACACATCTAAGGGGACGAATACGTCGGGGGCAACATGCTCCGTCGTTGAAGAAGCTCCTTGGGAGGTTGTATTATCAACCAAGACAAAGAGAATGCTATACGATCTTCAGACATATCCAGCGATTGGGTGGAAGAACTCGTTGGAACCGCAGGTCATTGAAGGGATGTTGAAGCCACGTCCAACTCCAAAGACCGATGGAGGTGGCTCAAGCACTCGCAACCAGCCGTCAAAACCTTCGATGAAGAAGAAAAAGAAATCAAAGAAGCCTGTGAAGCCTGGCGACAAGCGCACGAACTTGCAAAAACAAATTGACGTGCTGGAGGAATACAACCAGAAGGCACGGACTCCCATTACATTCCAAGAGTTCCTCAATCATGTCTTTCAAAAGGAAGATGAGGGAGAAAGTTCATCTGATGAATCTGAAGAATATGTGGCGAGCTGTCATGTGATTTCCCATTCGTTCATGGACGATGAGGAGACTCCTTGTACTGAAACACTGGGGGCAGATCCTGAACCAAAAATTCTGGGGCCATCAGATGAAGTAATTGACGCATTCCTTAATGAAGCTCAGTTGAAAAGCAAAGCTGATCGAGAACGCGAGGCGGTCATATTTGAAAGGGCCACGCGCCAGCGACTGGATGAAAGAGCTGAGACGCTCCCGCTGGAGCAAAATACTACCACTACCGACAAAAGCAAATTCAAGATGAGGAAAAAGTTTGCTAAGGCCATATTAATGGGTATGAAGCTACCATCCTCCGAAGGAAAATTTACTGGTGAAATGGAAATGCACCCCTCCTATTGCTTATATCATCAGAAGGTTTCATACCTCTCTCAAGAGTGCAAAGCTTTCGATAGATGGTGGCAAGGATACGTTGCTCATCGACAACATTTTAAGTGGGAGAAACGTAAAACTCGTCGGGAGCGGAAAAATATGACCGAAGGGTTTAACGGAGCTACTGGCGATTGTCGCATGGTTAACGCCGGGGGATCACAGGTGCCTCCATTCGGGAGCGATTCTGATGAGGAGATGGAGCTTGGCCCTCTCTTTAAAGAGTCCACCTCGGGAAAAGAAGAAGAGCCGAAGGTTTGCAAAAATATCCGGCTACGTAATCGCACGCTTCCCGAAAAGAATCTAGGACCCTCAAACAGAAAAGATAAAGGGAAAGAAAAGGTCTCTGAAGATATCGACTTAGATGACTAATTTGTGTAGGAGCTAAATGCCAAGGACCCACCGAAGAAAAATAACGTGGATTACAATGTCTTAGCGCATCTGAGGAAGCTACCCTCACAGCTCAGCATTCTTGACGCCCTTTTGCTATCAAAGGAGGCGAGAGATTCGTTAGTCAAGGCACTACAGGAGCCGGGGCAATTCTAAGCTTTCCTGGCCTAGGAAAAGATGAAGGATGAATTGGAGGAAGTGCACACGGCCGATGTCGCTTTTGGTGATGAAGACCTTCTCCTTGGGACATGCGAACACAATCACCCCCTTTACGTCTCTGGATACTGCCACAATATAAAGATAGGCAAGATCCTGATCGATAATGGATCCTCTGTTAATCTCCTCAATGTGCGGGTGTTAAAAGAGATCTGCATGAGCGTCCAGCACCTTGCTCGGGGAAAGATCACCATCTCCGGATTCGACCCCCAGTCATCAAGAACTCTTGGGTCTATGATACTGACGCTACGCTTCGGGTTACTTATCACGGATATTAAGTTCCACGTCATAGACGCCAAGAAATGCTACAACGCTCTGCTCGGCCGACCATGGTTACACGAGTACAACATCATCCCTTCTACACAACATCAGTGTATGAAGTATGCTAAGGATGGTCTCGAGTATACCGTGGCGGGAGAACTGAATCCATTTTCCGTGAACGAAGTCCGCAAATATGAAGATGCCAAGTACTTCTTACCGGATTTCGAAGACACGGAGAGGTGTCACAAGCCGGAGAATAAAGCTAATGCCACCATCCCTGTTTTCGGGAGTGATACCGAGGAGGAAGAGGAGATAGTGTATTCGGGTCCGCCCCAACACAACAAGCCAGGACCGTCCACTCCTACGTTGATCTTTGGTAGCGAATCGGAAGATGAAGTCCATGCTGTATTCCCCGCTCGACCCTCAATACAAACGTCCGCTGACGAAGAGCAAAGTCTACAAGTCGCCATGGTGCCGCTTAAACACCGTAAAGAACTGGATGCACTTGATATTTACAATGTAGAAGAGCTGCAAACGTTCTATATCCCTCCCAGGCGAGAAAGTGAAAAAGCAATCCTATTCTACCGCTCTGAAGAAACCAAAGTGGAGAAAGAAATTTGGCATGGCGTGGATCCTACGCTTGATAGGCTTCAGCCCATCCGTCTCCCCAGATATTATACAGAAGGCTTGAAAAGGTAGCTGAAACGCCAAGGGATATCCTTCAGGCAGACCGTTCGAAAAGCCAAGTTCTATGACAAAGTCTGGAACGTTCCCGGGACTCAACGCAAACTGCCTAATAGGAGAATGGAGACGAAAGGACTTGGATACATCCGGTCAAAGAAACGAGAGCTACTAAACAGCTGCTATGGCATGTATGACTTCGATGAAGAAGCGGATGCTCAATGGGAGGACGCTAATCCTGAGACAGTGAAAGTTCCAGATGCAAAAGTGCCCAGTCCGTCGTTCGAAGAACAAATAGACAAGCTTATAAAGGAAGCGGGTCAAAAAGTCCGGGACGATCATAACCGCGAAATGGTCATCTACGAGAAAGCCAAAACGCAACGCCTTCTCCAACAGGCCGTGAAAGATGAAAATGCCGCTCCTTGTCAACCTGTTATAAAGAAGGCCCGACGCAGAGGTAGAAACAAGTCGAAACACGAAAAAGGCGCTCAACAGCAACGAAGCGGGGCTAAAAGGCCACGCAAGCGGGAACTAAGCGGTTCCGATCTATCCCTCATGAGAAAAATGGGTCGAGCATACTCTTTTCCTCGGGACAAGATGAAGAAAATATTTGACCTCGCTTTAAAACATCAGATGCTTACACTGCCGGAGTCTAAACACCCCGAACAAGAAGGCGAAGTCTCTCACCCGGACTATTGCCCTTACCACCGAGTGATAGGGCACCCTCTCGAGGACTGCTTCATCTTCAAGAATTGGGTTGAAGATCGGTATCAGCTTGGCAAGTTCGCTCTGTCCGACAACGGGAGGGTAGCCCCGCCACAGAAGCACGAACCCAAGGCCACGGAAGAAGAACCAGTTCCGCATTGGGATTGGAAGCGAATTCGTACTTGTCACGTGATAACGATATCAAAAGAAGAGCCCGAGAACATGGATGACCTTCCCTGGTGCTTCGAAAACAGCAACGACGAGGTAATCTCAGAATTCCCACCAGCGCCAAAAGAGCTGGAAGATGGAATCCATACCACCGCAGATAACCTTAAGAAAATTGAGTTGGGAACGGCGAATGACCCGCGACCGACATTCATCAGCGAGCTGCTATCTGAAGAAAGGGTGGTTGCGTTAAAGGACGTGCTTCTACAGCATAGGGATTGCTTCGCGTGGAACTATTCCGAAATGCCGGGACTAGATCCAAAAATTGCTGTGCACAGATTGGCGATATCTCCGGACGTCAAGCCGGTCAAATAGGCGCCGAGAAGAATGCGGCTCGAGCTTGAGATGAGTATCAATGCCGAGGTCAAGAAGCTGATCGACTCTGGATTCATCCAGGAAGTTCAATACCCTGAATGGATCGCCAATATCGTCCCGGTGATGAAGAAAAATGGGACAGTGCGCATATGCGTGCACTTCCGGGATCTCAATAAAGCTTTCCCGAAAGACGATTTCCCAGTGCCAGTCACCAAACTGATGATAGACAATACGTCCACTCATGAAGTTTTCTCCTTCATGGACGGCTCGTCAGGGTATAATCAGATAAAGATGCATCCCGAAGACCAGAAGCACACCGCCTTCAGGACTCCTCTGGGAATATTCTGCTACAAGGTAATGCCCTTCGGTTTAAAGAATGCCGGTGCCACCTACCAAAGGGCCATGATGAAGATCTTTGATGGCCTTATACACGAAATCGTCGAATGTTATATCGACGATCTCATGGTTAAAATCAAATCATACGAGGAACATCTCGAGCAGCTGAAGACCGTATTTCAACGCCTTCGGCAATACAACTTGAAGATGAGCCCTCTTAAGTGTGCATTCGGAGTTTCCTCAGGCAAATTCCTGGGATTCATTGTCCGACATCGAGATATTGAGATAGATCCGTCAAAGATCAAAGCGATCATTGAAATGCCTCCGCCAAGGACTCTCAAACAGCTGCGGTCTCTCCAAGGGAAGCTCGCGTATATACGGCGATTTATAGCCAACCTTTCAGGCAAGTGTCGTCCTTACAGCCACCTGATGAAGAAGGGAACCCCGTTCGTCTGGGACCAAAAATGCCAAAGCGCGCTAGACGAGATCAAACAATACCTGCAGAACCCACCGGTGTTGGCTGCTCCGGTCAAGGGAAAGCCCCTTATTCTTTATACAACCGCCCTCGAAGGTTCCTTAGGCCCATTATAGGCACAAGAGAACAATCAAGGGAAGGAGAGAGCTCTCTATTACTTAAGTCGAGTTCTACTGGGGGCAGAAAGCAACTACTCCCCCATTGAAAAACACTGCCTGGCGATGATCTTTGCGATAACAAAGCTTAGACACTATGCGTTGGCGCATGAGGTCCGTCTCATTTCGAAGGTGGACCCCCTTAAATATTTGATGTCAAAGGCCATATTGACGGGACGACTTGCTAAATGGACCCTGCTCTTGATGGAGTTCTCGATAACGTATCAACCTCTCAAGGCAGTGAAAGGCCAGGCCATCGCCGACTTCCTCGCTAAGCATCCGATACTCACCGATTCTCCTTTAAATTGCGATCTTCCAGACGAACATGCGTTTGATGCGATCGACGGTGGTGATACCTGATGGGAGCTTTTTTTCGATGGAGCATCTTCCATGAAGAAACGCAAACAAAATACCCCTATAATCAAATCGGGGGTAGGACTCATCTTTGTAACGCCACAAAGAGGGATAATGCATTTTGCTTTCTCCCTAACGGAGCCAAGGACAAACAATGAAGCCAAATACGAAGCTCTGATAGCAGGCCTCGAGATCGCCATCGACATGGGAATTGAAAACCTCCTCATATATGGAGATTCCCAACTGGTCGTTAGTCAAGTAAACGGCGACTACCAAACATGCAAACCAGAATTGGTAAAGTACGGCGAAAGAGTGCAACAATTGTTGACCCAAATTCCTTCCTATACTTTGGAAAACATACCGCGCTCGGAAAACAGCAAAGCGGACGCATTGGCCAAGCTCGCCAAGGAACTGGTTGATGAGAACCTCGATGACGTAAGAATCGTGGTACAAAGCCGTCGGGTGCTTGCCCCAGCGGAAATATCTCCGGAATCACCCGAAGAGAAAGGAGAGACTGAGCAGATGACCCTGCAAATAAAAGATCGGGAAAATACCGAGGATTGGAGAGAAGTCTTTATAGACTACTTCAAATACCGCTGAATGCCCGAAGATGCTTCCTCAAGACATCAGCTTATGAAACGAGCTCTGTCTTTCGCCTTTGTCAATGATACTCTGTACAGGAGGTCGTTTGATTCTTTGTGGTTGAGATGCCTGGGACCTAACGAAGCGAAAAGAGTCGTTCAGGAAGTTCATGACGGACTCTGCGGTTCTCACCAAGCGGGCCCAAAGATGAAGTTGAAGATCAAACGGATGGGCTACTACTGGCCCACGATGATTCAGGACTGCCTCGAATATGCGAAGCAATGCCACTCATGCCAAATTCATGGAGACTTCATCCATCAGCATCCAAATCCGCTACACCCGACAGTGGCTAGTTGGCCGTTCGAAATGTGGGGAACTGACATAGTCGGCCCTATCGAACCAGCATCGTCCAGAGGACATCGTTTCATCCTGGCGACGACTGACTACTTCTCCAAATAGGCAGAAGCAGTACCGTTGAGGGAAGTGAAGACGGAGAATATCCTCCATTTCTTCAAGACGCACATCATTGATCGGTTTGGAACTCCGCGACGGATCATCTCCGATAACGGTCCAGCTTACAAAAGCCACAAGATCAGTCGCTTCGCACAATAACACAGCATAGACTGGAGATACTCCTCAGTTTATAATCTCCGAGCTAATGGTCTAGCCAAGGCCTTCAACAAGACCTTGACAAAGATCATGAAGAAGACGGTGTCCCGAAATAAGAGAGACTGGCACGAGAGACTGCAAGAGGCTTTTTGGGCGTATCGAACTACGTTCAAGACGGCCACGAACACAACGCCGTACGCGTTGGTATTTGGTACGGAAGCAATACTCCCCTTCGAGATAGAGCTACCCTCTTTACGAGTGGCAGTCCACTACGAGTTGATGGACGAAGAAAATGCTAACCTTCGGCTTGAGGAGCTCGATGCCCTCGATGAGACCCGGCTCATAGCGCAGCAAAATCTGGAGGCCTATAAAGCAAAGATGACGCGCTCATATGAAAGATTGACCCGGTCAAGGACATTTCGCCAAGGCGAACTAGTGCTAGTGGTCAAAAGGCCTATGATCCCCAATCGCGCCAAGCGGGGAAAATTCGAGCCAAACTATGAAGGCCCGTACATCATAGATAAGGTCTACCAGGGTGGGGCCTATCTACTCATGGACATGCACGGTGAAAGGCCTTTCAGGCCAATAAACGGTCGCTTCCTAAAGAAATACTACGCTTAATGAGTCACAGCCTAGGTCAATGATAGATGACGACGACTATGTCCGCTCGCTACCTTCCTCAGCTCAAGCTTTATAAGCAGTAGCCAGCTTTCTCAATGGCGGACCGAAACATCTTTAAACTATTACCACAACATCTTCAGGCTGACGAGATTAAAAAAAAAGTATATGTATAAAAATAAAAAAAATAATAATATAAAAACAGTATGTCCATAAGCAAAAAGGACACGGATGAAAACCCGAAAGGGCTCCGTGAGTAAAAACAGCAGGGCTACTGGCGAGTGTTCGTGAAAACCCGAAAGGGCGCGACCTCGTAAAAAAAATATATATATAAAAATAAAAAGAATAAATAAAAGGGGTATGTCCATAAGCAAAAATGGCACGGATGAAAACCCGAAAGGGCTCCATGAGCAAAAACAGCAGGACTACCAGCGAGTGTTTGTGAAAACCTGAAAGGGCGCAACCTCGTTAAAGGACACTTACAGGGTCCTCTCGACCTTATAAGGAGAAACCACCCGTGTGAGATCCTTACGACTCACAAGGGAGCAGCACACTTAGGGATCTCCACGATTCCTAAGGAGAAAATACACTTTCGAGATCCTCACGACTCGTAAGGAGAACTCTCTTATGGGACCCTCACGGCTCATAAGATTTGAAAGTCTTAAGTTACAGAGACCTAAACCTGTGCTTAAGCAACCCCCACAACTTCCAATATTTCCCTACAAGTGGTTCAATATTGGCCCTTGTATACATCCATTGGCGCGAATAAACATTTCCCTAACCAAGT
Organism: Agapanthus africanus; assembly: GCA_030015575.1. Lineage (NCBI taxonomy): Eukaryota > Viridiplantae > Streptophyta > Magnoliopsida > Asparagales > Amaryllidaceae > Agapanthus > Agapanthus africanus. The sequence goes on along the minus strand of CM057338.1, from coordinate 103,689,929 downwards.
TTCATCCGTGATTGGGGATATGTGCGCATGATGAACAACCCTTGTAAGTGCTCTTGATTTACAAGGAGAAAACCCTCCTGTAGGATCCTTACGACTTACAGAGAAACAAACACTTAGGAATCCTCACGATTCCTAAGGAGAAAATACACCTACAAGATCTTCACGACTTGTTGGGAGAAATACCTTTGTGAATCCCTTACGGCTCACGAAGTCGAAAGCCTCAGTCGACAGGACCTTAACCCTGATCGCTAAGCCACCTTTGTTTGACATCGACAGAGACAGATGATGATTCGCTCTTGGCAATATCCCAGTTGTAACGGTGCTGATACTGAAATTGGTGTCTAATTTCAGGTTTATGGCGGAAAGCCAGTAGGCCGCACATGCATACGAAATAGCCGAAATGATGGGGCAACTTGCAATAAAAAGCAGCAAGTAAAATGTATGCATGCAAAATAACCGAAATAATTGGGCAACTCGCAATAAAAAGCAGCGAGTGAAAACAAAATAAACAGCCGAAATGATTGGGCACCGCGAGAAATAGACGAAATGATTGGGCAATCGCGACCTTCGCGATATAAAAGCTGAAATGATATAGCATCGCGGAAATAAAACAAAAAAATGATGATAAAACTTTGGCCCTACAGTTGAGATCACATCGATCCCTGTATACAATCCAAGAGCGCAAACAAAGAGGGAACCATACTTTCCCAACAGGCTCCGCCAGAAAACGAAGCCAAATCTCGACGGTTCATCCCAACTCCGAAGAAACCAGTGTCTTCGGCAAATACCTCAACTCAGGGAAACAAACAATCCCTGAGGAGAGCCTCCTGATCCGCGTCGACTCGCAGAGCAACCAGTGCCTCCGTGGGAAATTCTCGACTCGTTTCAACACCAAGGAAACAAATAATCCTTGACACCAGGGAAACAAATAATCTTTAGCAAATACCTCAACTCAGGGAAACAAACAATCCTTGATGAGAGCCTCTTGATTCGCGTCGACTCGCAGAGCAATCAGTGCCTCCATGGGAAATACCTCAACTCAAGGAAACAAACAATCCTTGATGAGAGCCTCCTGATTCGCGTCGACTCGCAGAGCAACCAGTGCCTCCGTGGGAAATTCTCGATTCGTTTCAACACCAGGGACACAAATAATCCTTGGCACCAGGGAAACAAATAATCCTTGGCAAATACCTCAACTCAGGGAAACAAACAATCCTTGACGAGAGCCACCTGATTTGCGTCGACTCGAAGAGCAACCAGTGCCTCCGTGAAAAATTCTCGATTCGTTTCAACACCAGGGAAACAAATAATCTCTGGAAAATACCTCAACTCAAGGAAACAAACAATCCTTGATGAGAGCCTCCTGATTCGCATCGATTCGCAGAGAAACCAGTGTCTCCGTGGGAAATTCTCGATTCGTTTCAACACCAGGGAAACAAATAATCCTTGGCAAATACCTCAACTCAGGGAAACAAACAATCCTTGATGAGAGCCTCCTGATCCGCATCGACTCGCAGAGCAACCAGTGTCTCCGTGGGAAATTCTCGATTCGTTTCAACACCAGGGAAATAAATAATCCTTGGCAAATACCTCAACTCAGGGAAACAAAAAATCCTTAATGAGAGCCTCCTAATCCGCGTCGACTCACAGAGCAACCAGTGTCTCTGTGGGAAATTCTTGACTCGTTTCAACACCAGGGAAACAAATAATCCTTGGCACCAGGGAAACAAATAATCCTTGGCAAATACCTCAACTCAAGGAAACAAACAATTCTTGACGAGAGCCTCCTGATTCGCGTCGACTCGCAGAGCAACCAGTGCCTCCGTGGGAAATTCTCGATTCGTTTCAACACCAGGGAAACAAATAATCCCTGGCAAATACCTCAACTCAAGGAAACAAACAATCCTTGACGAGAGCCTCCTGATTCGCATCGACTCGCAGAGAAACCAGTGTCTCCGTGAGAAATTCTCGATTCGTTTCAACACTAGGGAAACAAATAATCCTTGGAAAATACCTCAACTCAGGGAAACAAACAATCATTGATGAGAGCCTCCTGATCTGCATCGACTCGCAGAGCAACCAGTGTCTCCGTGGGAAATTCTCGATTCGTTTCAACACCAGGGAAACAAATAATCCTTGGCAAATACCTCAACTCAGGGAAACAAACAATCCTTGATGAGAGCCTCCTGATCCGCGTCGACTCGCAGAGCAACCAGTGTCTCCGTGGGAAATTCTCGACTCGATTCAACACCAGGGAAACAAATAATCCTTGGCACCAGGGAAACAAATAATCCTTGGAAAAAACCTCAACTCAGGGAAACAAACAATCCTTGACGAGAGCCTCCTGATTTGCGTCGGCTCGCAGAGAAACCAATGTCTTCGCGGGAAAATTCCCGATTCGTCTCAACTTACAAGATAAAGCCTCAGGCAGCAGGGACTAAAAAACTTGCTTCCTGAATAATGGGACCCTGCAAGTCGATCTAAAACGGTCTCTTGCATACTATTCACGGGTCTCACTCTCCAAAGTCGAGTTTCGACAAGGAGGGAAACAACCGCTTACGGGTCCTCTCGACTCGTAAGAGGGAAAAAATCTCTTATAGGATCCTTACGACTTACAAGAGAAAACACACTTAGGAATCCTCACGATTCCTAAGGAGAAAACCCACCTACGAGATCCTCTCGATCCGTAGGGAGAAAAGTCTCTATAAGACCCTCACGGCTCATAGAGTTGAAAAATCTTAGGCGGCAGATCCGAACCTGCGGCCTAAGTCATCGCTATCTCTTGAAAAAAAAACTAAGTTATCTGCCAATCATGTTTACTGAGGTAGCATATGGATAATAAAAGAAAGAAGAAGAGATAGAAAAAACATCCGATTTACAAGTATTCGAGACACACGCATTTATGCATAGGCAAAAGACTCAGAACGAGAAATAAGACAGACTGAAATGGGAATTTTCTATTCATATCATAAAAAGGGGTCCTTACAATCACAGAGAAATAGATAATAACATTATTAAAATGTTTACAAAGGTATAACCTCAAACCCAGGACATGGATTGAGGAACTCGAAAGTGATCCTATCTATGACTTTCCAAGCCTCGCGGACCATCCTGGTGTGCTTTCTTTCGCGAGCACAAGCGTCAGGGTTCCCCTTGATGTCTTCCACCCTCCGAAAAGCAGCGAGTATGGCAGACCGTTGAAAGACCTCGTGCAAGAGATCGACAAGACTGTCTCGCCGTCTCTTCGAGATAAAGTTCATCAGGTACACCGAGTGCACCTTATCCTCGGCGGCATCCAACGCCCTAAGCGGCACACCGGAACAGAATAGGGTAAGCGCTTCCCAGATGGCTCCCACGATAAGCTTGAGGAGAGAGGAACGTTGGGGAAGCAGTGGACCGTTGTATGCGTCGAAGCGGCTCATGATTTCAGCACACTCCACGTTTGTGAACTCTCGATTTTGAGAGAGGCCAAGTCAGCGGATGTCCCCGTAAGAGATGATCTCGTTAAGAGCATACATGTGGGCGTCCATTGTTCCTGTAAAAGAAGATCAACAGAATTAGCAGACCGACTGATTAAGCGAATTATTGTTAAAAAAAAAGAGTACAGAGAGTTAAAACTCCTCGAGAGCAACGCTCTGCAGACAGGAGTAACACTTATCAAAATCAATAATGAAGAGAATTCGAAGAAAATCCCCTAAGAACATTGAGAGCTTTGCTCTGAAAAGATGATATAATTATAATAATAATATAAAATGCCATCTTTAACTTCCAAGATCCATGAAGAACTCTTAAGAGTTCTTCTATATGATTTGGAAGGAGCAAAGCTCCATTAATGAATCGAGACAATTTAAGGAAAATCTTTTAAGAGAGCAGAGCTCTATTAATGGAACCCAAACAGGGTTCTCCTTAGTCCTCTTTAGACCCCTTTAGAGCAAAGCTCTGCTAAATGAAACACTAAATGGGTCTTCTTTAGATCAAGGATCTATTGAGAGCAAGGCTCTGTCAATGAAAATTAATCTAATTTAATTTAATTTAATTTAATTCAAACTAAAAATTTTACCTAAAAGTTTTAAGAGTTTAACTCTTGAAGTTCTTGAAAATAAAGAGCAGGGCTCTGGGTTCTGAAAGTGAAATTTTAAAGACGATAATCATCTGTTGAGGACCAAAGGTCCTATTTATAGACATCAAATGACCTTTCAACTTCCAAAAGTTGCCGTAACGGTTGGAATTCTGCCACCGTTGCGCTCGCGTTTGGGGCCACGTTAGCGCAACGGTGGGGGGCATTTGTTTACCCTAATCAGAGCAAAGCTCTGTTCAAATTCCAAGGCGGGAGATGAAGCAACGCTTCATCTTCCCCCAATCGAAGCAAAGCTTTGCTTTGAAAATTTAAACTTTAATAAATGAAGCAACGCTTCAGATTCTTTGCGCTGCGTGCAACGCGCCACGTGTCAAAATCTGATACATCAGCGCAGCGCCCGAGGCAGCGTGCCCAATCAGAGCAAAGCTCTATTTAAAAAAAATTAAAGGAAGCAACACTTCAGTTGCGCAAGCGCTGCGCTGCGCGACACATGTCTGCGCAGTTGCGCAGGCATAGCTGCGCAAGCGCTGCGCTGCACGACGTGTGTCTGCGCAGTTGTGCAAGCACAGCTGCGCAGGCACAGCCGCACAAGCATTGCGCTGCGCGACACGTGTCTGCGCAGTTGCGCAAGCACAACTGCGCAAGCGCTACGCAAGCGCTGCACTGCGCGACACGTGTCAAGCGCTGGGGCGTTTACGCCAAACAGAATTAAAATTCTAATAAGATTTTTCTGTTCTTGTTAAAACAAGAATATTTTCTTCTGTAAAATAGAAGCCCATGGATCAAAGATCCAACGGTGGGGAAAATTCCCCAAATCACTCAGATAAAGATCTCTTTAACAAATTTAACTAATTTATGGGCACTATAAAAAGGACCCTAGACCTCAATTCAAAGGCATCAACATTTACTGAGAAATTAAAAACTTCAAAAAGAAAGAGCTCTGAAGAATTGGAGAGAATTCCTCAAGAACAAAAAAAAGATAAAAAACTTTAGGAAAAAGAGAAAATTCTCTTATGAACAGATCATTGATCTGAGAACAAGATCAAGGATCTCCAATAAAAAAAAGAATATAAATAAATAATAATAAGTGCTTTGCACTTTTCTATGAATCATTGGTTCCCTGAGATAAGAAAAACAAGAAGAACTTGTTTTCTTTGATCTAAATTAGATCAAGAAAACAACCAGTGCTTTGCACTTCTTTTATGAACCACTGGTTCTTTAAAAAACAAGAAAAAACTTGTTTTCTTTGATCTAAAATTGATCCAAAAGAATAAGAACAGTGCCCAGCACTTGCCAAAACTGCACTATTGCGCAAGCCGCCAGGAAGCGCCACGTGTCAGCAGTGCAACAGCGCAGCGCACTGCGTTGTTGCGCTTGCGCTCACCAGAGCGTGACACGTGTCACCTCCACGAGCGCTTGCGCTCATTAATTGGCACAAAACACCTGACAAGCCACGTGGGGCACTGTCAGAGTATTTAATGCTCTGCATTATTAAGAAAAGGGACAAAGCCCAATTAAATGGCCTAACAGGCCTAATCAAAAATGCTATGCATTTTTTAAAAAAAGGGCAGAGCCCAACCAAAATAAAGAAAAATAATACAGTAAACAGGCAAGGGCCTAGCACAGGTCCAATAGGCTAAAGACAAAAGAATCTGGACTTAGCCCAGTCATGGCCATAAGTCCTCAAATTAAATTGACTGAGCACGGCTGCTCCCTAAATCAATTTATATCCGGTTCGAGGGTATATCTCCGAACTCCTCTGACACTTATCGTTGTAGTCCTTCAACGATGTCAGAGAGGTGACGGGTCCCGACGACCACACATCAATATGGACTGCGGGGTTCTTAAACTCGTGGACCGAAACGTCCTTAAACTAATATTTACCCCAAAATGGGAATGTTGGACCGAAATGTCCTTAAACTAATGTTGAACCGAAACGTCCTTAAACTAATGATGGACCACCATGTCTCTAAACTGGAGATGGACCACCACGTCCCTAAACTGGAACATGGACCACTACGTCCCTAAACTGGCGATGGACCACCACGTCCCTAAACTGGAATATGGACCCCTATATCCCTAAACTAGAACATGGACCACTATGTCCCTAAACTGGAACAATGGAGCCCCCAAATGCTCTTTTGTCGGATCCAAACGATCCTGTTAAGTTGATCTTAGTCCCAAATCAGACTAATGTATCCTTAACAAACGTTTAAGTCGATCTTAGCCTAAAAACGGCTAACGTATCCTTAAACCAAAACACCAAACCCAAATCTAATTAAATACGGATTTGGACTAATCCATGTCCTACGGGCGACGATATCGCTTAGTCTCCGTATACAATCCACGGGCAACCACGAACAAAACAAACATACACGACACGAAGTGAAATTCTGGAGAAGGAGAAAGTTGTTACCGCGATGCGGTAGCGTAATTAACTGCAGAGGGAAGAGCGTCCCCACAATCAAAAACCCCTCAAGCGAGGGGGAATCTGACGAAGTCTGCTATATCGGCCGCATCCGTCTAAACCTCCGATACACGGTGCCATAAATCAACTTGGCATCTTCGGAGAGGTAGACGGATAAAACCAAATAGCATCTGCCCCGAATCTCAGGCAAGACGTCCTAATGTCTCGGCCGCCATTCGGAGGGGAACAAGTGTCATGAATGTAAGAGTTGTGCCTCCCATATGTGTTTTGTTGTAAGAACAAAAGAGAAGGATGATATGTGAAAGAGCCGGGTTATGAAAAAGCCTTAATGATTATGTTTATCAGTAGAACTTTAATGATTATGTTTTGTTCCAGGAATGAAGGACGAGGCGGTAGACCATAAAACCATGTTATATCTGGTACTTCTCTCTTCTTATTCACGGTGTGATTGATGGTTATCTTGTCTTTTTAATATGTTGAGGAGATTGGAACCTAAAAAGAACTGCAAGTGCAAAAATTAATTCTTTATCTAAATTGATGCCTAAATAAGTATGTTAGTTAAAACCAAGTGTCACGCCCCACTTTCCATTATACGGGCAGAGGACGCGACGAGGCCGCTACGTATTTACTCATAAGTAAATACGCTAAGCGTATCTAAGCAATATAAAATATAATGTACACAAGAGACAAGATATAAATGAACAACAACTTTATTTATTAACATTCTTTTTACAATACATCTGAAAAGTAAATACATGGAATGGAAAGTAATGCCTAAACAGTGCCATAACAGAAATGGAAAATACATAATGTAAATGTGTACAAGGAACTAGAGCTCCAGGTCGAAGGCTAGCTGATCCAAGTCCTCGAAGGTGGGATCAATCTCCTGAAGGTCCGAATCACCTGACGACGTTCCGAAGAAGAAAAAAGAGAATGTCATCAGCGAAAAAATTGCTCGGTAAGTCCCGTAAATAGACAAAAATGGAATAGACAGAATAGAGAGTATATTGTTATAATGTTTTATTTAATTTTAACGTTGTTGTTTGTAGCTTGGTACAGAAGAGGCCAGTGTATACGAGAGGAGTCTCACTTTCCCCGGAGACTAAGGTATCAGGAGTACAAGGAAACGTTCAGTCACGGTACAATGACAATTGAATTCTGGTTAGGTGTATTATGGTTGCAATCTCTTACCACTTCTAACACCTTCCATACCAGTCTACCCCTTATAAACCCCGTGATATCTTGATTATATTGATGTATTGTTTGAGTTGTATATTGTATATAAATGGATGACTTGCCAAAACCATGATATCAGTAATGGAACGGATATAATGGATGAACATGTAGATAGAATATATCCATGGTTCGGTTCAGTTAATATAGATTGATATAGATTGAATAGAAGGATACATATATCCATGTTGTATTGAAGTTTGATACTTGAATCATATTCAAGTCAGATTGATTATATTGAGACTTAGTCTGAGTCAGACAATTTGAAAAAAAATTGAATCCTGAATTATATTTTGGTGCTATTGGTAACTGTTGCACATGGACGGTAGGATTTGTGTCTTTTTCAAAGACAATTACCATGTTGATAACACCGTTTGTTAAGTTGTCTATCTTAAATAGGCAAGCACGCATATCTCCGGCTCCCTGAGGCTCAAGAGACTGGTCCCGCTTAAACCTATGTTTACCAGGGTCCTTATTGTAATTTAGTATATCTTGAGGGGGTTTTATGTAAAAATAATTTAGTATAGTTTTCAAAATACACCTTAAGCATTTTATTATCATTTTTAGAGTTTTCATTGGTTTATCAATGTGACATTTCTAGTGAAATAACCTAATTTCATAATATATGGTATTTATTTGTAATATTGGAATTGCATGGTATTTTCTTGTAAATGAGATATTTTTCTTGAATTTTGGAAATGTGGAATATTATAAATATTAAAGATAGATATTTTGATACTAATTACATATATATTTATTTATTAAAAATATAATATTTATTTATAATAGAAATCACATTTTCTAAAGAAAATTGTATTTTAAACCTTTCGAGATTATATGCTCCTTGCGGAGGTCTGCATCTCACTCTACTACGCCTGAGGATGTGCGATAATCCGCACCATCCCGAACGGGTTCCCCGAAATGGGTTGTAGAGGCGCATTTACAAAGATTTTTTAAAATACACATCTTGCGGAAAAAGGTTTTAATAGTCGGAGGTAGTTATGTATAAAGTCGTATTTTTCCCAGATCTATGTTCCCAAATTCCATCGTTCTATATTAAATATGAGTGTTGTAAGGAGGTAGGTCATTACCTCTTGAGTTTTATAAGGTAATACGGTTTTGAAAAGTTCAAGCATGTCGAAATGAAACATAAGGGTATTTTAATATAAAAGTGGAATAAAACTTGCTACGGTTATTATTTTGATGCCAAACTTATTCTATTATCTTCGTTAATGTTTAATAGTCATGACATAATAGTTTGTTATTATTGTGTTTAAGAAAAATAAAACTTTTTTAAGAAAAAACCGAATCGGAAGTCGGATTAACTCCGCTTCCGTCAGGTTTTAGTTTTAAATATTTTTAGAATAGAGAAATGAAGAAGAATTAGAGACTTATAGGTTAGTTGACTAGAAGAGAGAAGGAGGAAGAGGTAGGAGGTGCCGGTGCGTCGTTTCGTCGTCGGAATCTTCTCGGATCGTCGTCAGAAGTTCGTCGGAGGTTCGCCCTTTGCTAACTCCACTTTCATACAAAAAGTTTTGGGAATTTTGTTGAGAGTTTGGGCAGGGATTTGTGAGTGAGGGGGGGGGGGTGATTTGTGGGGTGGTATTTATAGGAAAATCTAGGGTTTAGGATAGTGAAAGGGTGTGATAAAAATTGTATTTAAATTTGTATTAAAAAGAATTAAAAGGGGGTATTTTAATTCTCTGGTTAATTGCAGAGAATTTAAATAGTGCAGGGGGAGTGGGGTAGTCCAAAGGGTGCAGGGGAATGAAGAAAAGTTGGGATCGGGCCGAGTCAACCCGGCGCCGCCGGCCGATTCGAGCGAGTCGTCGGCCCGATTCGGGCCGCGTCTCCTTGCCACGTGTCCCTGTCGCTTCGTCGTGACTCGTGGACCCGTTTGTTTATTCTGTAACTTACCCTATCACGTGTAGTGCACGTGTAGACTCTTGGGCTTCTAAAAGATTAAAAGAATTTTAATTAAAAAAATGTGTGGTTGATAGAATTTGAACTCTGGTGCTTTGGTTCAGTAGTGCAAGGTCTTACCAATGAGTTACAGCCTCATTTTTGTTGTTCAAAAGAAAAACAAACTTATAACTTATGCTCAGGCTCAAGTACTGTTCACACCATAATATTGTATTATTATATTCCCCATTCTTATTCGTTTTAAAAATAAACAGATGCTTTTGACGCATGTCTGCTACATATTACAGGTTACAAGTTCTTGGACAGAAAACAGTGAAAACGATGAAAAGACGATGCAAAAGTGGACTTTGACCAACAAACAGAAGACTCTTGATCAAGCCTACATCAAAGATAAAATTCACAAAGTACAAGGCAATGCAAGGTCCAAGATTACAAAGCGAACGGTTAAAAATCCACCGCACTTATTCACTGGAGATCTGGAAGAAACATAGAAGCTATTTTAATAAAAGAACCAAATAATAAGGAAGCCCAAAGACAGAAGAGCCAACAAAGGAAATTTCAAGGCCCAATACTTCCTTTTAAAGAGACAGAGACATAAAATTTTACCAAAGTTTGGAGTCTACTTTGACTAGGTCTTCCTAAGGATATTTTGGTAAATGTAGACGTGCGAATCAATTGTAACCTAGGGTTTCCTATCCTCTATAAATAGGAACTTTAAATCATTGTAAAGGCTATGCCTCCCTATGCCTCCCTTATGCCTCCCTTCATTAATAAAATTTCAGCATTCTTTTGGAGAGCATCATTTTTGTAAGTTCTTTATTTTCAGCCCTAGGTTAATTTTCTATTCTTGCTCTAGATAAATTTAATTCCTTGCCCTAGTTAATCTTTTATTCTCTGTCCTAGATAAATGTATTTTAATTCCCTAATGAGTGAATAGTCTCCTTGCTTGTTAGGGTTAGATCTGGGGAAGGTTTGAGAGACGAAGATCTCTCATCCCTTTTTTTGCCCATCATATATTTTCATAGGACTCCATGCATACATGCACATACCACTCCCTACGGCACCCTATCCCTCGAGGTAGCGGTGACACCGTACTATAAAGGCCCGGTTGTGATGTTTTCCATGGAGGTTAGGGTAAGGATTGATAAATGAAGGACAAGAAACTAGAGGAAGAAAACATCTTCCCGATGATTCTAATCCCTTTTATTAATAATTACCATAACACCTAATTAGATCTTCATATGGGTATAGAAAGCGGTGAGATTTATTGACTTTCCAAACTTAACCTAGACCTAACCCTAGCAAGACTTAGATATAGATTAATTTAGTTTTTAGATTTAATAATCAATCCGGCTCCCATCGGAATTAACTCGTTAGAGCGACTAGCAAATTCACAACATCCCTGTAGACCGATCCGTACTCACCGGCTAGCTACCAAGCGACGCCGTTCTTGATTGCGGTAATTGATAGTTTTTTAGACCAATCAAATGTCGCCGTTGCAGTGGATGGCGTGTTATTTCCTTTTTGCAATTTCGGGTTAATCTTAATTAAAAAAATCATAAAAACTGAAAAACCAAAAAAAAATTAAAATATATCATCTGTTATTTTTTGGAAAGGGTATTTTTTGTGAATCTTTGCAGGATCGACGGATCTGGAAAAATCCAGAGTTCGAAACAGAAAAAGGTAGATCGGAACAGAAAGGGATTTGAACAGCAGAGCAGCACAATTTTTTCAGAGACCTGAAGCTTCAAACCCGCCGCCCTTCCGCCGCACAAACGCGCTCCCGCCGAGGTTCCGCGGTCTATTTGCCACTTTAGCGCGCGTGTTTTGCACTGTTTGCTCCCCTTTTCCCTTTTCTGCCAATCCCCATATATATTTTGTCAAATCTTCTGCAGGATTCTTTGCGCTTAAAAAATCTTTCCCCTTCCAAATAACAAATCTTGTGCAGGATTCTTTGCGCCGCGCAAATAAAATAAAAAGATTTGATTGCAAGTGATTTTTCTGTTTTGCGTATCTTTAAAACTGACTTTAAGGGGTTTTTGACCAATTCAGATTGGGTGGGGATTTCATCACCCTTCCCAGGACCCCAGAAATCACATAAGGCATTTGCATTGACCATTCTTAATTAAAAAATACTAGACTCGGCCCTAAGGACTTCGAGCTCAATAGGACAGAGGACTAGTTATAGGCATCGACCGTTTATCCTAACCTGACTTTGCGGTGTCTAAGCAAGTGTGTCTAAGGCAAGTGGTTACATAATTAGGACCGCTACTTGTAGCGGGGAGCCTCCCACTGACCTGGCACTTACCTGGCCGCAATTGGCGGTGAAGAGGCGGTTTGAGGTCCTATTTCTAGCCCTTTGGAACAGTTAGGAGGTGTCTAGCTGACCTAGGTGACCCTAGATCTATGCCTGATTGTGCATTTTTGGTTGATCGAAAGTGTGTCTTAGCCCTTTATCGAAAATCTTTTTTGCAAAAAGTTCCAAACAAATAAAAATAAAAGGGGGAAAAAGGAAGAATTTTTTTTAACAACTTGCAAATTTTTGCCGCTAAGAAATCCTTGCACCACCTACCTTCTTTCTCTTCTTTTTCTTCTATCATGGATACCCCACATCATAAATCTCTTGCCGAACTTTGGTATCCCGAACCTAACTTTGCGTCTTACGTCAATTGTTTCGGTCGATTTAAGGAAGATCCCTCCATGCCCAAAATTTCTTTGAAAGATCAAATAAAAGCGTCTAGGAGAAACAGCTCGACTTTGCAACCCACTTTGTGTCGACCAAGTCAACTTTTACCACCTTCATATGTTGATACCACTTTTTCAAGTCCTGCTGTAACTTCTAAACCGATGACTATTGCGGAGCATATCGCTCAATCTCGTAGCCGATCTTTCACCCCTCTCAACACATCTAGTTCTAGGGATTAACAAGTCCATTCACCTTTCTATCCACAGGTTGATCCTACTCCTGTCCAACCATCCAATTCCTACCAGTCCTACCCGAATTTCCCACCTTCACTAGACAATGTTTCTACACAGCCAGTTGGGAGTTTCACATATTCAAACAATTTCTACTCTTTTACCGAAACCCCTTCACCACCCATGTCTAGTTTGGAACAGTCGTTGGCAGCTTATATTGCAGCAACAAACAAAATGACTAGGAATGTGGAAGCGTCCATGGCTGCTCTTATACAACCTACTGAACCGGTAGCTAGTTTCCAACTAGCTTCAAATTTTTCAATGTATGAGGAGGCGGTTGGACAGAGTGAGAATTTGAGAGGAGCGAGTGAGTTTTACACAATTCCAAATCAAACCTACCCCTATCCAATTGAAACCCACAACTCCGGTTTTCCATCGATTGCCCTAAATAGTTCACCAGTTGAAAATAAAAACGAGTTGTGTGACTTTGTAGTGCTTGATTTGCCAAATTGTGAAGAACCCTTTTCGAGTGAAACAACACTTAATCCTTTCGATCTTTACACCTCCAATCTAGAACCTAAATCGATAAATATCCATGCTTTTGATGAGGTGTCAGAAAAAATTGATTTTCACTTGAATGAGGATATAGACGCCGGGAATATTTTGGATGATGAACCCGTTGATTTGATTGAAAATTTATGTCCAACTCATAATCCCGAGTCATTAATTGTTTCTCCCGAACTTCATATGCTTCTTGATTATGATGATAATGGCATGGATGAGACAAATATTGAGGAAAATTATGAGGATAGTATTGAGGAGAGTCTTGAGGATAATATTGAGGTTGAACCATTTTTGTTTGATGTGTCGGATTTTCCAATTCATCCTCTTGAACCTTTACCTAAATCACCCTCCCTCTTTTCCATCGTTCCGACCACGCCTAATATCACGCTTGACGACCGTGAGCTTGAAAACATTTCCTTTGAATCTGACACAGTTCTCACAGCCGATGACACTTACGAGTGTTTCACTTTTTCGGATGATGTTGAAGTCTCACCGCCCGAGTTTACGTCCTTTGCATTTTCAGATGAGTTAGTTAATCCATCAGACTCGGTTGCTTACAGTCGTTTCGAACCATTGATGGAATCTTTCCAGTTCGAGACAGTTTACTACGGTGAGAATGAGACTATCCCTAATTCACACCCTTTCGTCCTTCCTGTCGTTCCGACCGTACAAGAGATCGTTACGCTTTCATCTCCAATACCAAGTTCGACGGACCCATGTTTTCTTGCGAATCTTGAGGAATTTGACCCCATTTCTCGACGGGTTGATAGATTAGCACAATCACTTTTAACACATTGGTCATCACAAATTGTGCTAATTTATTCACTCGATTTACACCCTCAAGGTCGTACAACACTTCTTTCTCTTTTCCGCCATTCTTCTCCCCCACCGAGACCGTATCCCGTCTCTACCTCCACACGGTCTCGTGTGCTTCTCATCTCTTTTCTTTCCACTACATTCTTTCACCAACTCGATCATTATCACGATAAAAGTTTTGAATGGTTGGTGCTAACTTTTGGCTTGTGTAAGGTCAAGCTTAAGTTTGGGAGGAACGTTGTTGTATATATGTATATATATTTTTTGTTTTCTTTTTCTATAAAAAAAATTCAAAACAATAAAAAATATATATATAAATTTTTATAAATAAATAAACAGGGGAGTGCCAGCATTTTGACCCTCTTGGTGTAGCATGACAGTGAGGACACTGTCAAGTTTAAGTTTGGGGGTATGCTCGGTACGTCTTCTTCCTTCGCATTCATTTGTACATATTTTTTGCATTTGCATACTTTTTTTAAAACCCATAAAAATTGAAAAATTTCAAAAATTATAAAAATTATTGTATTCAATTTTGGCCATATTTGACTTGAGTTTGACAGATAGGTTAACTAGCTAGGAACAACTAGATCTTAGACGTAGTAAATTAAAAACCCTAGAAATAACCTTCCTTAAAGTTTAACGGTAGAAACTATATGTCTTTATAGTTTATTTAGAAATAGGCAAATTTTGAGTTCACTTCTTGGGCTAAGTTAAAACAAGGGAAAAGTATTGATATTTTTATTAAAGTATAAGTTTGAAAAATAAATCCTAGCTTAAGTCTAAATTCTGAAAATATATACCCTACAAATTGCACAAACACGCACCTTGAAACTTGGAATAGTAGAGGAGACCTTGAAATGCTCTTGTCTAAAGTCCATAGTACGAAAAAAATAAAATAGAAATTCAAGTATGAATAAAGATATAAAAAAAATGAACACTGGTTTTTGTGATTACTTAAGGCTACAAAAATAGAAAAATATTTAGCGAGGGTGCTTCATCACCTAGTGGCTTAGACCAACTGGTTTGGGAGTCACTGCTAAAGCCTTAGGTGTTGAAAGACTAATAATTACGCTTTAAAAGTGCAAACGCATTTTGTAATCGGTCGTTGGTACTTCAAGAAGTATTAACGGACGCATGAAGGACGTGTAAGCAAAATTCAATTAAAAATTCACCAATTAATAAGTACTTTAGACAACGGACAAGGGTATGATTGCTTGATTTGAATTTCCAAGTGTAGGGCTGATTTATACAAACACGTGGGGATATGTGATTGGAGTTTAGATGAGAGAAAGGAATGAAGAATAGAACTTGTATCTTTAGTAGAGTTGATAAAAATTCCTAAGTGGAGATGGAACCCTAGAAGGAAAAACTTAAGAGATGCCGAAAGCTAAGTAAGGGTATATATTTTCAGAATTTAGATTTAAGCTAGAAATTATTTTTCAAACTTATACTTTAATAAAAAGATCAATACTTTTTCCTTGTTTTAATTTAGCCCAAGAAGTGAACTCAAAATTTGCTTATTTCTAAATAAACTACAAAGACATATACTTTCTACCGTTAAATTTTAAGGAAGGTTATTTTTAGGGTTTTTAATTTACTACGTCTAAGATCTAGTTGTTCCTAGCTAGTTAACCTATTTGTCAAACTCAAGTCAAATATGGCCAAAATTGAATACAATAATTTTTATAATTTTTAAAATTTTTCAATTTTTATGAGTTTTAAAATAAGTATGTAAATGCAAAAAATATGTATAAATGAATGCGAAGGAAGAAGACGTACCGAGCATACCCCCAAACTTACTTTTTGACAGTGTCCTCACTGTCATGCTACACCAAGAGGGTCAAAATGTTGGCACTCCCCTGTTTATTTATTTATAAAAATTTATATATATATTTTTTAATGTTTTGAATTTTTTTTTATAGAAAAAGAAAACAAAAAATATATATACATATATACAACAACGTTCCCCCCAAACTTAAGCTTGGCCTTACACAAGCCAAAAGTTAGCACCAACCATTCAAAAATCTTATCGTGGTAATGGTCGAGTTGGTGAAAGAATGTAGTAGAAAGAAAATAGATGAGAAGCACACGAGACCGTGTGGAGGTAGAGATGGGATACGGTCTCGGTGGGGGAGAAGAATGGCGGAAAAGAGAAAGAAGTGTTGTACGATCTTAAGGGTGTAAATCGAGTGAATAAATTAGCACAATTTGTGATGACTGATGTGTTAAAGGGATTGTGCTAATCCATCAACCCGTCGAGAAATGGGGTCAAATTCCTTAAGATTCGCAAGAAAACATGGGTCCGTCGAACTTGGTATTGGAGACGAATGCGTAACGATCTCTTGTACGGTCGGAATGATAGGAAGGATGAAAGGGAGTGAATTAGGGATAGTCTCATTCTCACCGTAGTAAACTGTCTCGAACTGGAAAGATTCCATCAATGGTTCGAAACGACTGTAAGCAACCGAGTCTGATGGATTAACTAACTCATCTGAAAATGCAAAGGACTCAAACTCGGGCGGTGAGACTTCAACATCGTCCGAAAGAGTGAAACACTCGTAAGTGTCATCGGCTGTGAGAACTGTGTCAGATTCAAAGGAAAAGTTTTCAAGCTCACAGTCGTCAAGCGTGATATTAGGCGTGGTCGGAACGATGGAAAAAAGGGAGGGTGATTTAGGTAAAAGTTCAAGAGGATGAATTGGAAAATCCGACACATCAAAAAAAAATGGTTCAACCTCAATATTATCCTCAAGACTCTCCTCAATACTATCCTCATAATTTTCCTCAATATTTATCTCATCCATGCCATTATCATCATAATCAAGAAGCATATGAAGTTCGGGAGAAACAATTAATGACTCGGGATGATGAGTTGGACATAAATTTTCAATCAAATCAACGGGTTCATCATCCAAAATATTCCCGGCGTCTATATCCTCAATCAAGTGAAAATCAATTTTTTCTGACACCTCATCAAAAGCATGGATATTTTTCGATTTAGGTTCTAGATTGGAGGTGGAAAGATCGAAAGGATTAAGTGTGGTTTCACTCGAAAGGGGTTCTTCATAATTTGGCAAATCAGGCACTACAAAGTCACACAACTCGTTTTTATTTTCAATTGGTGAACTATTTAGGGAAATCGATGGAAAACCGGAGTTGTGGGTTTCAATTGGATAGGGGTAGGTTTGATTTGGAATTGTGTAGAACTCACTCGCTCCTCTCAAATTCTCACTCTGTCCAGCAGCCTCCTCATACATTGAAAAATTTGAAACTAGTTGGAAACTAGCTACTGGTTCAGTAGGTTGCATAAGGGCGGCCATGGACGCTTCCACATTCCTAGTCATTTTGTTTGTTGCTGCAATATAAGCTGCCAACGACTGTTCCAAACTAGACATCGGTGGTGAAGGGGTTTCGGTAAAAGAGTCGAAATTGTTTGAATATATGAAACTCCTAACTGCCTGTGTAGAAACATTGTCTAGTGAAGGTGGGAAAGTCGGGTAGGACTGGTAGAAATTGGATGGTTGGACAGGAGTAGGATCAACCTGTGGATAGAAAGGTGAATAGACTTGTTGATCCCTAGAACTAGATGTGTTGAGAGGGGTGAAAGATCGGCTATGAGATTGAGCGATATGCTCCGCAATAAACATCGGTTTACGAGTTACAGCAGGACTTGAAAAAGTGGTATCAACATATGAAGGTGGTAAAAGTTGACTTGGTCGACATAAAGTGGGTTGCAAAGTCTAGCTGTTTCTCCTAGACGCTTCTATTTGATCTTTCAAAGAAATTTTAGGCATGGAGTGATCTTCCTTAAATCGACCGAAACAATTGACGTACGACGCAAAATTAGGTTCGGGATACCAAAGTTCGGCAAGAGATTTATGATGTGGGGTACCCATGATAGAAGAAAAAGAAGTGAAAGAAGGTAGGTGGTGTTAGGATTTCTTAGCGGCAAAAATTTGCAAGTTGTTAAAAAAAATTCTTCCTTTTTCCCCCTTTTATTTTTATTTGTTTAGAACTTTTTGCAAAAAAGATTTTCGATAAAGGGCTAAGACACACTTTCGATCAACCAAAAATGCACAATCATGCCTAGATCTAGGGTCACCTAGGTCAGCTAGACAGCTCCTAACTGTTCCAAAGGGCTAGAAATAGGACCTCAAACCGCCTCTTCACCGCCAATTGCGGCCAGGTAAGTGCCAGGTAAGTGGGAGACTCCCCGCTACAAGTAGCGGTCCTAATTAAGAAACCACTTGCCTTAGACACACTTGCCTAGACACCGCAAAGTCAGGTTAGGATAAACGGTCGATGCCTATAACTAGTCCTCTGTCCTATTGAGCTCGAAGTCCTTAGGGCTGAGTCTAGTATTTTTTAATTAAGAATGGTCAATGCAAATGCCTTATGTGATTTCTGGGGTCCTGGGAAGGGTGATGAAATCCCCACCCAATCTGAATTGGTCAAAAGCCCCTTAAAGTCAGTTTTAAAGATATGCAAAACAGAAAAATCACTTGCAATCAAATCTTTTTATTTTATTTGCGCGGCGCAAAGAATCCTGCACAAGATTTGTTATTTGGAAGGGGAAAGATTTTTTAAGCGCAAAGAATCCTGCAGAAGATTTGACAAAATATATATGGGGATTGGCAGAAGAGGGAAAAGGGGAGCAAACAGTGCAAAACACGCGCGCTGACGTGGCAAATGGACAGCGGAACCTCGGCGGGAGCGCGCTTGCGCGGCGGAAGGGCGGCGTATTTAAAGCTTCAGGTCTCTGAAAAAATTGTGCTGCTCTGTTGTTCCAATCCCTTTCTGTTCTGATCTACCTTTTTCTGTTTCGAACTCTGGATTTTTCTAGATCCGCCGATCCTGCAAAGATTCACAAAAAATACCTTTTCCAAAAAATAACAGATGATATATTTTTATTTTTTTTTATTTTTCAGTTTTTATGATTTTTTAACTAAGATTAACCCGAAATTGCAAAAAGGAAATAACACGCCATCTCCGGCAACGGCGCCATTTGATTTGTCTTAAAAACTATCTATTACCGCAATCAAGAACGGCGCCATTTGATTTGTCTCAAAAATAATAGTAACCGCAATCAAGAACGGCGTCGCTTGGTAGGTAGCCGGTGAGTACGGGTCGGTCCACAGGGATGTTGTGAATTTCCTAATCGCTCTTACGAGTTAATTCCAAACGGTGTGAATGGATTAATTAAATTTAAAAACTAAATTAATCTAAGGCAATTGAATTAAAGATCTAACTATTTAACTAGGGCAAGGAATTAAATTTATCTAGGGCAAGAATAGAAAATTAACCTACGGCTGAAAATAAAAAAACTTACAAAAATGATGCTCTCCAAAAGAATGCTGGAATTTTATTAATGAAGGGAGGCATAGGGGAGGCATAGGGAGGCATAGCCTTTACAATGATTTGAAGTTCCAATTTATAGAGGATAGGAAACCCTAGGTTACAATTGATTCGCACATCTACATTTAACAAAATATCCTTAGGAAGACCTAGTCAAAGTAGACTCCAAGCTTTGGTAAAATTTTATATCTCTGTCTCTTTAAAAGGAAGTATTGGGCCTTGAAATTTCCTTTGTTGGCTCTTCTGTCTTTGGGCTTCCTTATTATTTGGTTCTTTTATTAAAATAGCTTCTATATTTCTTCCAGATGTCCAGTGAATAATTGCGGTAGATTTTTAACCGTTCGCTTTGTAATCTTAGACCTTGCATTGCCTTGTACTTTGTGAATTTTATTTTTGATGTAGGCTTGATCAAGAGTCTTCTGTTTGTTGGTCAAATTCCACTTTTGCATCGTCTTTTCATCGTTTTCACTGTTTTCTGTCCAAGAACCTGTTATCTGTAATATGTAGCAGACATGCGTAAAAAGCACCTGTTTATTTATAAAATGAATAAAAATGGGGAATATAATAATACAATATTATGGTGTGAACAATTACCCCCAAACTAATCTTTTGCTCGTCCTCGAGCAAACTTATTTTTTTATTCTCTACAAAAAACCTAACCGCACTTTCGCAGGGAAACGCGATTGCACCAAGCTCGTGCAACAAGCTGTTAAACCTCTAGGTGTCCCTAATAGGAGGAGTGTTGTCTCCTGAGGGTTTTCAGCGGATACTACCCACAAAATCCTATCAATTTGTCTTTTTCGACTTTAATTCTCCAATTAAGGTTTCTAATAAGAAACTCTATTATCTTCGACTTGCAAATTATCCACCCATATTCTTCATACTTCCTCATCATCCAACTTAAGATTATATATGTTCTATAGACTTACTTAGCTTTCGGCATCTCTTAAGCTTTTCCTTTTAGAGTTTCATCTCCACTTAGGAATTTTTATCAACTCTACTAAAGATACAAGTTCTATTCTTCATTCCTTTCTCTCATCTAAACTCCAATCACATATCCCCACGTGTGTGTATAAATCACCCCTACACTTGGAAATTCAAATCAAGCAATCATACCCTTGTCCGTTGTCCAAAGTACTTATTAATTGGTGAATTTTTAATTGAATTTTGCTTACGCATCCTTCATGCGACCGTTAATACTTCTTGAGGTACCAACGACCGATTACAAAATGTGTTTGCACTTTTAAAGCGTAATTCCTAGTCTTACAACACCTAAGGTTTTAGCAGTGACTCCCAAACCAGTTGGTCTAAGGCACTAGGTGATGAAGCACCCTCGCTAAATATTTTTCTATTTTTGAATCCTTAAGTAATTACAAAAACCAGTGTTCATTTTTTTATCTCATTATTCACACTTGAATTTCTATTTTATTTTTTTCGTACTAAGGACTTTAGACAAGAGCATTTCAAGGTCTCCTCTACTATTCCAAATTTCAAGGTCCGTGTTTGTGCAATTTGTAGGGTATATATTTTCAGAATTTAGACTTAAGCTGGGAATTATTTTTCAAACATATACTTTAATAAAAACATCAATACTTTTCCCTTGTTTTAACTTAACCCAAGAAGTGAACTCAAAATTTGCCTATTTCTAAATAAACTACAAAGACATATACTTTCTACCGTTAAACTTTTAGGAAGGTTGTTTTTAGGGTTTTAATTTACTACGTCTATGATCTAGTTGTTCCTAGCTAGTTAACCTATATGTCAAACTCAAGTCAAATATGGCCAAAATTGAATACAATAATTTTTATAATTTTTGAAATTTTTCAATTTTTATAGGTTTTAAAATAAGTATACAAATGCAAAAAATGTACAAATGAATGCGAAGGAAGAAGACGTACCGAGCAAGTACCCCTTTCTGTATTTTTGAAAAAAATTGTACAGAAAATTTTAGGTTGTTACACCAAGAATAAAAATAATCTATAAAATTTCCGCATAAAGAAGAAATTATCTTTAGGTTTAGTGGTTTAAAGAAGGATGATGTTGATGATTGATGGAGGAATAATTGATACATAATGTTCTATCGTGATATTTAATTGAGGAGAAGATTTATTGAAATCTAACAAGAGATCAATCTAGATCAAGTATGAGATTTGTCGGGCATTTCCTTAAAAGACTCTTTTTTAAGGACCGCTAAACTTGATTTTTTGATCGAATAATTTACCTATCATGAACAACATGCCACAATATAGTGACATGCATTATTGCTTCTACGTAAGAAAGGTGGATATCACTTTTACGGTGGCACAAACAAGAGACTCAACTACTATATTAAAGATCTCGGAATCGATTGTTAATGGCATGCCTAGTTTTGAGCACAGCAAATACCCGGTTTTTTTTTGGTATCTTAATTCCTACAAAAAAAACAATAAATCAACCAGTAAAAGTTTTTAATGTAAGATTCTACCATATGTAACAATATAGCTTATGCAAGCTAAGGATTTATACGGGGGTTGTCGGTTTTATGTTGATATAACCAAAATACTTCAGTTAAAGAAGAGAGCCTAAATGTAACCAAAGTTGGTTACAAAAAGGCAGATGTAAACTACAAAGCTTAGGAGAAATCAAAGTACACAAAACGCTCTTTAGTTTAGTACTAGTGAATGGCCCTACCCGGTATGGGATATGCGGATGGTCCATAAAATCTTATAGATTGAAAAATAGTTATATACAAGATATATAGACAGTTCATCATAAATATTGTTATAAGTATATATATATAGAGAGAGAGACTAACTGATAATCTTTTTTCCAAATATTTCAATAATCAGTTTTCCAATTCATGTATACAAAATGAAAACACAAAGAACTTCTTGGATAGTTATTAAAATTGTAAGTATAAAACCACTATTTAAACATATTGTTCATTCTTTCTTAGATAGAAAACACTTTATTAAAAACAACAAATAACTAATATCTAAAATCATAACAGAAAATAGTTTCTTGTTAAATAAAAGTTATTTTCAAGTATTTTAATTATATCTTTTTGATACTTAAGAGAAGATTGTTGACTTAATTCCAAATAAAAGCTTTAGGGTTTGGATTATGTAATATTATTTGTTTCCCAAAAAAGAGGTAACTAACAAAATAGGAAAAAGTTAAACTCAACATTATATAAAGTATAAAATCAAGTAAAATTTTAAAAATAATTTGCAGGGATTATGTAAGCTAATATTGTTGTAAAAGTATTTACTCTTCAAATAAAGTGAAATTATAACAAATCTTCTTACATCTTAAATACAATTATTTTGGCGTTGCATGACTTTGTCATTTTTCTTTAATTCATTTTCCTTCTTGATGTTAGAAAAACTGCAAAGATTGTTTTATTATTTCTTTGGAAATGCATAAAGGAATTTAGTGAAAAAAGATATTATTAATGACCAGTAAGAGAAAATATATATTTGGACAATCATAATAACAATTAGAGATATCTGATTGAGTTTAATATGTAAATTTGGATAGTACTTGAATTAGTTCATTGGATAAAACCGTAGAAATATGTATTTGAGAGCAACAACATTATTAGAAATAATTAGCATTAATAGAGGTTTAAAAGATGAGAAAAACAATAGCTAATTAATTCTTGTTGGTAAAAAGTAGCATTAATTGCTATTTCCCTTGAAAAAATGGAGCAAAAAGGGAGGATTAGGGAATGTGATGTATCCAGGTGAGGATTTCACTAGGCCCACGGTTGCAAGGCTCATTGTTATCCCGTGTTTCCCAAATTCTACTCGAATTACCCTCCGCCTCTAGCCCAATTTCTTTGAGTGCCATCACAATATCTATATTGACTAAACCTAAATCTCAAATAATGGCAGATTTGTAAATATTCTAAAGTTCTGCCATCATAAAAAAAACTCACTACCCTTCACACCACTTTCTATTTGTATAAAGATAGCAATGATACCCTCAGAGCATATATATCATGCTATCGATAAGTCTAGCTATAATAGCTACCAAGAATATATCAATAACCTATCCTTATACTATTATTCCTATATTAAAATATGTAAATTAATATAATATAATAAAAACAAATTCTAACCTAATTAAACATTTTTTTAATTATTATTAATTTTATATTCCAATATAGGAATTTGCTTCAAATAATGCTCTTTCTTACTTTATTAAATTGTTCTTGAGATTTGTTTTAATTGCTAAATAATGTCCTAATGTTTCACCTACTTTGCACTTATATATACCTTATTGAATTTTTCGCTGCACTTATATACCTTAAATTATAAACCGTTAATATTTTGTTCCCTTCAATTGTTCATCAAATCCATCGCTATTCTAAACAAAATCCATACGGTTTGCACTTTAGGGCATCTAAGTGCGGCGAAAAAATCAATAAGGTATATAAGTGCAAAGTAGGTGAAACAATGTGGTATTATTTAGCAATTACTTGAGATTTTCGTTTCTTTTATGGTTTATAAAAGTAGAAACCCTGTCTAGATTTCCTGTGAGAGCATACCTCAAAGGATTAGTCAAATAATCTTTTTGCATTTAAGGTCTCTAGATCCCATTGGCTTCTCCTCTTCATTAATGCAACCAATCATATCCCTTCACTCCTCAACTTAACTTGTCTTTCCCCCCTCTTCACTCCTCAACTCAACTTCTAAAATTTTAATTTTTCAGTCCTTACCTACCGTATATTTTCTTGTACTCCATATCCTTGGTTATTTTCTTAATGTGTCACACTGTTTAATCATGACTCTTTTTCAGGTCATGGCCCACCTTGGAGCAGTGCCGCATCTAGATGAGGATGCACAGTCATGCGTTTCCTTAGACCGCATGCTGGTGAGTTCTGACGATGAGATCAACGGCCTCCAGATCATTTTCGGAAACAGCGATTCCGAGGACGAAGGAGCCGCCGCTCCAGAGGTTGACATGATCGGCGATTCCGACGAAGAAGAAGGGGACCCTGAAGAGAACCAAATAGAAGAAAATCCAGTGGAGGAAAATCCCATGGGAGAGGATCCAGAAGAAGAGAATCACATGGAAGCAGACCTCGATGAAGAAGCTCCAGCCGAGGAAGAAGGACCGGAAGAACAAGACCCTACTGCGGAAGAACTCCCAATGGCGGTCCCTGCGAGGCGCTATGGAAATGGACGCCCCTACCTGAGCGCGCGAGCCTACCGTAACTTGTTGAACCTCCACGACCGCGAATGACGGGATTTAGCTGTTGCCTCCCCTGGTCAAATAAATCTGTGTATAGTTTAGGGTCATCTTTCGCTTTTCGAGAACGCTTTGTTTAGAATTTTCTGGAATGAAATAAAATTGCTGAGTTCGCTATTGTTAGTTCACATGATACTTTGACTGTTTCCCCTATACATCTACCTCCCTCCCGAGATCCCTGACTGTCCACCCCTACACCTTCTACCGTTTTGAACCTCGCTTAAAAAAAAAATTACCGCACCCCGATCTTTTGAAGGGGCCACCCTTCATCCTTCGCATATGACTCGTTTGAGATTCTTCTGGAGGGGAAATTGATAAGTTAGCCGACCTTTCGGATTTTTGATTCACGTGATGTATCGACCTTTTAACTTCCCATACATCTTTTTCCCCTGTGGTCCTTTGCTGCTCACCCTTACTTCCCGTGCTGACACGACCCCAATCTTTTTGACCTTCAGTCTAAAGTCATCACACTCCGATCTTTTGAGTGAGCCAAATGCCATCGTAATCCCTACCCTGGCTAACTCAATACATCTTTGTGCTATTTTCCTATTACCCTAACTATATTTAGGGACATCATTATTAGAAAATTTAGTTTTCATTATTTTGTGTTTTCGAAAAGTGCGTGTTAGTGACTACTTCCGTTTTATGCATTTTAAGTACACTACTATCCTTCGCATTTCCAATAGCGCAGCCATATATCGCGCATATTTTGTTCCATGTTTCTTATTTTCACTATGTAGGTTTCCTAAATTATTTTGAGACTATTTGATCGATACATTATCCTAAAATATTTTAGCCTACCGACAGATCCTTCACCATTTTATTGTTGTACATTATTTTCCTGGGTTTTGTGCGTATCATTTGCTATTATAAATGGTTGTGCCTGATACTATTATTTTAGCTGCGTTACTTTTGACATACTTATGTGGGCACATATTTCGGACTCCGATTTTTAATTTTTATTTTTATTATTCAGCATGCCTCGAGTATTATTAGTCGTCATTGCTATTTTATTCCCTTGTACCTATTTGGACCTGCCCTTTGTTACGTTAGTTTTAATACATATATAAACCTTCAAAATTCTTCTATCTGATCTTTTGTAAACCACTATGCACCAGTGTTCGAGGTAGTAGCTTTTCGCTTACGATTTTATAGCTTATCATTTACTTTAAATTTCGAGGACGAAATTTTTGTAAGAGTGGTATGATGTAATACCCGGTTCTTTTGCGCACTAATATCGGAATTTTTATAAAACGCTACTTATAAGTTTAATTATTTATATTTAAAATTGTTTTGTCTTGTTTTAACCCTTGTACTCTCTTCCTTTATTCTTTGCCCCAACCACCCTAATTCCTTTTTCCCGTTCTCATCAATAAAAGTTTTTCTATTTTCCTAGTTCCCCGATGTTCCCTCTCCCCTCATAAATTTTGTGTGAAACCGTAGTTAGGTTTTTCAGTATTTAAAATCTTCCTGAACCCTTAAAACCTAAGCAAGCCCAACACCTTCCTTGTTCAGCCTAAACAAAATCCCAATTTACTAAATGTTCCAAACTAAATCCCAACTCTATTTCCTTCTTTTTTTAAAATTGAATTTCCCTTTTTATCCCCAGCCCGTTTTCCCCTTTAAAACTAAACCCTAACCCATTCATATTTTCTTTTATTCTTTCCCCCAGCCCAACTCCAAGCCCCACGAAATTTTCCCCAGGCCGGCACACTCTCTTTCCTTCCCCTTACAAATAAATATAACTTCAATTTCCCCAACCCACAACCATCTCAGCCCAGGAAAATTATTAAACTAAAACATTTAGTTTCCCGGCCCAACCCATCCTATTTGTTTCCCCATTTGTATTTAATACTCCTCCGCCCGGCCCATCTTCCTAACTCTTCCCTTTCTCTTAATTTTCCCCTATTTTCTTTAGCCCCTCACCGGCCCGGCCCATGCCCCTCCAACAACCCGACTCATTAGCGATTCCTTCTTCCCCACTGCGTTTTATTTTTCCCGCGCGTCCCCTGCCACGTCGCCAACGTCCCCAACCGCCGCGACTGCTTCTTGCGTACCCACGTCCGCGACGCGCGCACTCCCCCTACGACCTGCTCCACTCAGTGATCCCTCAAACACCTCCTCCTTCTCTCTCTCCCTCTCAAACTTTCCCCTCATCGAGCCTACTGCACCCCCTTCTTCCTTTCACCCCCGATTCCCCCGTCTCGTCGCAACCTCCCTCTCCCCACCACATCGTCGAGCCCACACCGCCGAACACAAAACACCATCCCTTCACCACGATGAGCCCCCTCGCTGCCGCCGTCGACACCCCAGCACGACCACCGACGACCGCCCTTCTGAGCCTCGACGACGACTGTGCCCCCTCATCGAGCCTCCCCTCCATCTTCAGCCGCCACCAAGATCTCTGGCACACCAAACCCACGCCACACCCATCATCCGCGCCATCTCGCTCCTCGTCATCGTCTCTCTCTTCACCCACCGCCCGACGCCAAGCCCCTGCCGGCGCCTCCGTCGACCCCGTCGTCACCAGGTGAAGTCTCTCTCTCTCTGTCTCTCTCTACATCTCTCTCTCTCCCTCTCTCTCTCTGTTTCCGCCCTCTCTCAGTTTCTGTTCTCTCTCTTTATCTCTCTCTACATCTCTCTCTCTCTCTCTCTAAATCTCTCTCTCTCTCAGATCAAAACGAGAAACAACTCAAGGCGGTGGTGAAAAGGGTTGCACGAAGATTACCTAGAATGAATGCAATTATTTGATTCCGAAGGCCGAACCTGGGCTGCGCCCGTGACACGATTGTGCTATTGCTGCTGCTGGACTATCGCCGACACGTCTTCATGCAAGTTTAATACTTGCTTCATGCTATTTCCTATATTATATTTCGAGTTACCAAAATTTCTCACTCATACCTTCCATGTGAATTGTTATAAATGAGTATTTGATGTGAACCATGACCCACAAAACCAAATAAATTGACGGCACTAGATGACTATGGATGGCCCGAATTATAGTGAATACCCCTTAAGAGTTCGGTTTCAAAATAAGATCGTTTGCTCGCACATGTTGGCGCCCCAATGTTTGTCGTGAAACCTGAAAACCCTCATACGCCCCAAACTATAAAATTTATATTAAATTGTGTATGAACAGGATTTTAGCTTTTGACGGCTCGTAACGATAATTGCGGTGGATTATGATTCTGTGAAATGTTACTAATCACTGAATGGTAGTATATTATGATAGAGATAATTGCGGTGGATTATGATTCTGGACTGCAGTCCAGAATGGAAATCCAGGTTAACCCCTGTTGTTAAACCCCTGTTTATCGCTGTTCATGTAAGAGAACGCGCGGAATCCTATATCATTAGGTAGGAAATTGGGTTAGCTTCCTTACCCGACTGGTTTCACCGGTTTCCTCCACCGTTTGATATTTTTAATTCATTTTATCCTATCGACATGTCTTGCTGAATTCTGCAGAAGCAGATTTTACACCCCTAACCTAATCGGGCCATAACTCTCAGTTGGAGTAATAAAATACTGATCCTCTAGTTTCGGTGGAAACCTGACTAGAAATAATAAATATTGTTCAACTGTAGCGCCGCCTAATTCTGATCCCAACTGGGATTAAATTGCGTCCCGAAACGGACTTCCGATTCTGAAACCAGATTTCCAGCAGTGAACGCTTAAAATGAAATGGCCATATCTACTGATCCTGAAACCCGTTTGACGTGAAACTAGATTCGCTGGATAGATAATCAAATATACTAATTATCCCCTGTTCATTGTTTTTCTAAATTCGGCACGTATAATTTATGATAAATTATGCAAGTGGTAGGGTATCGTTGATGACATCTTAGTCATGCCTTAAATACTGTTTCCTCATCACATCATATATATATGTCATTGCATTGGTAACCTAGTGATCATGTGCATTACCCAGTGTTAGGTATTAGTGGTGATTGTGGCGAGTACGTTAGTGTTCGTGCATGAATGGAGTGAAAGTGATACGTACTTGTACACAATCAGTGGACCGTATCGATTTACTGCATTGTCGACGTCTGTGGGACGCGTATAAGTGTGACTATAAGTGGTATGGGACACTTATGGAAGCACTTATGCGGGTTTCACAGGTAAGGCACCAGACACTGTCCATTTACCTTGGGTATCAGTTGGGACGTGCTTGATTGGGATCCTGTCTCCAGTTCTCGCGCAGACTTGTCATGGACCGACCGGTATTTGAGGTCATGGATGGCGTTTGATGTAGACCACGGGGTGTGGGGTAGTTTGAGTGTGAGTTCAACAGAATCTCGGGAGTCCCATGCCGGCTTATATATATGGAGATATATGAAGATTTACAGGGTACATGATTATTACCGTGAGTTATATTTTGGGTTCGTGGTCCCTTGCCCTTGGGTCCTACCCTTGGGTGGAGGACACTCGCGAGTGGTTGACTCTCACACTTGGACTGACGATAGGCTTAGTGACCTGTATAGTGAGACTTAAAGACTAATAGGTATAGTGACATTGACATGCATCACTTACGGTACTGACACACCTGATATACTATTTTACTGCTTTACTGTTCACCCGCTCCTTTAGACACCCGCATTAGCTATTTCATGCTCACATCTTTACTGTCTTGGTTTACTGTTGTACATCCATTATTACTGTACGAGTTACCACCTGCATCTATATATTTATTACTATCGCGTCACTCTGACGACCTGAGTCTGCATGCTCAGAGTGAGAGCTGGGACTAGCTTGGACGAGGACTAGACGTACATCGCAGACACCTTGATCAGCTATCTAGAGCTATACTCTTTTGACCTCCATCAGGTCAGTTCTTTGTATTTGTTTTGTTTCAGTTACTGCATTTCTCATTACCTGTGCATTGTTTACTGATTACCACGTAAAGCTAGAAGCCAAAGTGTGACTACGGCAGGATATTTCCTTGACCGTAGGAGCATGGCTGGCCTTGTCAACCTCTCGTATTCCGTATTTTGGGAAACGGGGCGTGACAGAAATCATCCTTAGTATATTAACCATATGTATTGTATGCATGTACATATATAGTTTCGATCAAGATTTAGTAAATATTAGTAACTTTTCTGCTTGGTTTTTGCCTAGAATTAGTTAGACATATATAAAAACTCAACATCATTCTGCATAATTATTGTGTCAGACAAAAGATGGATAAGAGATAAATATTTCTGTTTAATAAAGAATTGATCTTAATATCTAGAGTTATTTTTATACATGATCTTGGTTAAAATTTGTTAAATAAAGAAAGTTTGTGAACATAGAGTTTATCGTCCAAATTGTTTCAGGGATATATAGAGATCGCTGAAAGGATTTACAGCAATAAAAAGATTTGTGATATATATATATATATATATCGAGAGAGAGAGAGAGAGAGGCGCGCACGGGGGAGGGATATGAGGTGGCGGCCCCTTTTGCCCCTTTTCTAAAAAGGGGCCACCGTCTCAAAACACACTTACGTTCTTATATTTCATCGATCCAAACTGATCATGTTGTTCTATATATCATGAAATCCTTATATATAAAAAATTTCGGGATATGAGAACCTCTAACCCGTCAATCAATAGACAACATTTTTTTAATATCGATAAGCCGTTGATTTTTCTATCTGCTTGATTAACATGTTAAACGTCTTCAAATCCCGAGATTTTTTATACAGGTTTCATGATATGTAGATCAAGATCATCGATTTGGATCGGTGAAAAACATTCACTAAATCAACAGTGAAAAAGTGACGGAATCCTATGAAATTTGGTGTATCCACATCTTACATGATAAAGATGATATATATATATAGGGATTAATGGGGGAAATGTGCCATAGGAAGGAATTTCCTCCTATGGCGTCGGAAAAATACACTCTCCATATTTTTTTTCGACGATCGGCATACATCATTTCAATCTTTATCATCTAAAATGTGGATACACCAAATTTCATATGATTATACCATTTTTGCACCGTTGATTTAGTTGATGCAAAATTAATGGTTTACCAATAATAGAACTTTTTATATTGCTAATTCAACAGTGAAAAAGTGGTGGAATCATATGAAATTTGGTGTATGCACATCTTAGATGAAAACGATGATGATGATGGATACTGATCGTCGAAAAAAATGGTGGAGGATGTATTTTTTCGATGCCACGGGAGGAAATCCCTATGGCGGAAAGGCGTCATAGGAGGGAATTTCCTCCTATGGCGTTGGAAAAATGCACTCTCTATGATTTTTTTTTCGACGATCGGCATATATCACGTCCATCTTTATCATATAAGATATGGATACACCAAATACGGCGTCGGAAAAATGCAGAAATGCCGAGAATTTCCTAAACAGAGATTAATGGAGGAAAGATGCCATAGGAGGGAATTTCCTCCTATGGCGTCAGAAAAAATGCACCCTCCTTGTATTTAATTTCAGTTTGTATGTCACTATTTAGGCACTGTTTATATCTTTATATTTTTTCATTTTCAAACAGTTGTATATAAAGTGAATGTAAATAAAAGTTAGTGTTTATATTTTTATATCACTTGTCATTCTTGTGCATTTTATATATATTGCTTAATTACGCTTAACGTATTTATTTCTTAGTAAATACATTGCGGCCCGCTACGTCACCGATTCCGTACACTGGGAAGCGGAGCGTAACATATGTTGTAGTTGTTATGTTGAATATAATATTATGTGTTCGAATTACTATTAATTGTCAAGCAAGGACCGCTAATATGAGTATTTTTTATTAAAAAAGCGTACTTTTGGGGAAAACGGTTTAAACCGTTTCAAGAATTTTAAATTTTTTTATTAAAAAAACCCCTTTTTTGGGAGAACGGTTTAAACCGTTCCTCGAAATTAAACCGGTTTAATTTTAAAAAAAATATAAATAGGGGGGAATGGTTAAATCCGTTCTCCCAGTTAACATCTGAGAACGGTTGATACCGTTCTCCACATTTTGGGAGAACTGTTTTAACGGTTCTAGATTTTCAGAGAACCGCGATACATAGAACGGTTTTCAAAATTCGGGAAACGGTTGGTTAAAACCATTCCCTCTATTGCTCGGAAGAACGGTTTAAACCATTAGGTTATTCATAGTGGTGAGAATCACGGACTAGAGAGGGAGAATTTTTTTCTAAGGAATCCCAAGTTCAAGTGTGTAATTCTTGTGAAGAGAGATTGTTATTCTTCACATCCATCTGAAGTGGGATTCGTGTACTTCACAAATATAGTGCAGAAATGCTGAAAAGGAGTCTTAGGCAGGGGCTAGTCACAGGAGCGTGGTGAAGCCTAATCAATAATTCTCTGTGTTTGTATTGCTCTAACTTTTTTATTTTTAGTTTTTATGATTGATTGCTGATGGATCTCTGGATCTCCTTCAGATATTACATTCCGTTGATCTGCTGCGAACGCTGATGGATGGCTGAGATTGAGTTGGAGGGTTGCTTTCTGGAGCATGTGGATCTCAATGGGTTTTATGTGGTTGAGGCTGAGCTACCTGTAAAGAAGTCCCGGGGTGGTTGTGCCACCGAGTACCCTCCGACGATCAAGCTAGACGGGGTATTTTGATAGAGTAATGGCCTATTGGGGGTGAAATTCGCTTACCTGAGTCATCTGAGAGAGGGGTTTATATAGCGGCGGCCATAGGCAGGCGGGCGTGAGATTCGCGTCGGCCGTTACGCCCCTGGCGTCACACCCGTAGTATAGGCGGGATCCCCCATTAATAACGAGACATGCTCGTTAATGAGAGATCATGATGGCGTGGAACGCGGGATCGTGGGCGGCGGATATCTCTCGCCTGGAGAGATTCGCGGAGCCGTGGCGAAGGCGCCTGTGATCGGTGCTGTGGTTCGGTCAATGAGACCGAGGAAGATAGGCTCGGCAGGAGGCTTGGGAACGAGCGGGAGGCCGAGGCATCTTGGTTCTGTGATAGCTCGGAGGAGAGCTGGGGGGTGGTCTGGCATGCCACCGAAGGTCGGGAACATCCTCGGGTTGGAGGCCCGGGGTGTGCTTCCAACGTAACGTTCTTGATTCTTTCTTGTAAGCTCTGGGACACGTTATCTACACGCGTCATTACATCGGGAGTCACCGATATCGAGCATCATCATTATCCCCCCACTCTCATCCCGACCCGTTCCTGGGTCGGGTCGAGAGTGGTCTGACCGGTCACTCGGGGTGAGCTCTCACTTGAAGATATCATCGGTGCGTATTCCTGGGCAAAGAGTCGTATTTTCTTGATGACGTCAGCGGATGAGGGAAGAGATCTCGCATTAAAGAGGAAGCATCGTTTTGCGCGTACGCTCGTCGAAACGACGGCCCACGTTTCTGGCGCTGGTTGGCTGACGAGACGGGCCGCAGGTGTTCCCACGCCCGATGGGACGCGCCTAATGTTAGTACGACAGATGGAATGTTGTCGGCCGTTGGTTGCGAAGCGTCATTTTGGTTGGAAGGCGATCGGAGCCGTAGGATGTGTACGCCGGCAGCTATAAATAGAGGTGGGATCCCTATCAGGGTCCATACCTTACCATAATTTCCTCATCCCTAGTCGTGTTAGCTCGGCGCTCTTCTCCTCAGGTCGGATTCCTTGCGTTTTCTTTCCCGAGGACGCATCCCTTTGATTAGGTTAGATGTCTTCTTCCGAGGAGTCTGTAGATGTAGTCCGGGTAGAGTCTAGGGAGTCTTCTGAAGCTTCCTCTTCTACTTCTTCCCTTTCTGAGTCGGAGCCCCCCCGGGAAGTTATGTTTAGTCATGCTCCCGGGGTCGTGCGACGGGGGCGGTCCCCAGAGCGCAGGTCATAGGTGTTCTTGGCGCGTCATCCACGCTGAGGCATGCGAATGAGCTCGCTACCATCCGGACTCGTTTCCACATTCCTCCCGGCTATTCGCTTCGTCTGTCTGAGGAGGGGAAGAGGGCGGACCAGGTACGGGGCAAGGAGATTGCCATGTACCTGGAAGCCTTTTGGGCCGGGATGCGCCTGCCCTTTTTCCCCCGAGGTGATTGCGGCATTGAATTGTTTTAGGTTAGCCCCGGGCCAGTTAGTGCCGAACTCTTGGAGGATTCTCCTTAGGTTCCTGGTCTGGTTGAAATTGCGTCCAATCCCTTTCAGCCGGAGCCTTCTCTTTTCTTCTCTCTTAAAAAAAAAGACCCTGGCGCTCGCAGGGGTTAGCCGAGCTGGGTATAAATCTCTTTTAGAAAACAACGGGGGGACGCTGCCGGGTCGGGGGTCATCGTATTACCTTCTTCCATTCACGAATGGAAGATGAAGTTTTTGTTTGTTGGGCCGCCCGAGGGTGAGGATTGGCCTATGCCCATCCGGTGGCACGGGGGCAGCTGCCCGCGGGCGAGTCGGTCGAATCATCCCGACACGGTGGCGGTGTCGGAGTGGGAGCCCCTCCCTCGGGCTGATGTGCTGCTGTCTGAACGGGCCCTCAGTTGGGCCTAGTTCGCAGGTAAGTTAGGAGTTTTCAGGAGACCTGTTTAGACTTGTGCATTCTTTCACTTTTCTGGCATTGCTGACTCCTGTGTATTTTTGTCTTATACAGATCCCATGGACCTAGGCAAATTTCGGTCGTCCGTGGTTGAACAGAAGAAGGGGAAGAAGGACGGAGGCGCTGGCCCTTCTCGCCCGTCGTCGGCTCCGGCTCCACCGGCGGCCGCTCTATCCAGGCGCACAAGCGCGCCCCGGTCCCCGTAGCCCATCCGTGCGCTGAGCCGAAAACGTGCTCGGGAGCAAGAGCCCCAGGCTCCGAAGGGGGGGGAGAGACTAGTTCCCCTGTGTCGCTCCTCAAGAGGTTTCATAGGACGGCGCCCTGCTCCCCGGCTTCCCCGATCCTCGTGGATGATGAGGAGCTTCGCTTCGAGGTGCCCTCAGGTCTTCCTTCTCCGACAGCCTGCTCTCGGAGATGGAAAGGTCGGCCGGGGAAAGAATCCTTCGGGGGACCCTCCGGGCCCAAATGGCGGCCATAGCTCAAGAGGCTGTGCAGGTTAGTGTTCGCTCCCCACTTGGTTCTTCATACAGTATTTTTTCTCGCGAGATTGGGTGCCCCCTTTTCTCTTTAACCCTCCTTTGTTTTCTTCAGGTCCTCCAGCACGTCGCCCTCGTCGTCAACATGGAGGATGAGAAAATTGCCCCGGTGATGCAGGCCGCGGGTGAGTTCTCATCGCGGGAGGAGAGCTCAAGGCTGGAGCTGGAGGCGGCGACGGAAAGGGTCGCTGCTCTCGAAGACCGAGCGGCGGACGGGGATCGGGAGATCGCCAAGTACCGAGAGGCCGCCCGAGCCGTCGAGGCCAAGTTATAAGACTCCAAGGTGCTTGTCGCCACCCTGAAGAAGACAGTGAGCACCCTCCGGAGGGAGAACAGGGCGGCGAAGGAGGAAATGAGGCAGTGAAGGAGGAAACGAGGCATGCCGAGCTCCGAGCTTCGAAGGCGGTGGAGAGCTACAAGAAATCGGATCAGTTCTACACCGGCCTCGCTGGAGCCGCTGCCGTCATTTGGAACGACGCCCTCGACACCGTCAAGGCCTAGATGCCGGAGTTCTCTAACGGCGAGCTTTGGGATGAGTACCCCTTCGGGGATGAGGCGCAGGAGGATACCCCCGGAAGTGCTACAAGGGAAGAGGCCCCTGGTGGGAGCGTTGGGAATAATTCGGCCGTCCCGGCAACTGGCGCCGAGGCTCCCACTGTGGGCGCCGACCTTCAAGATGCCACCCAGTTGTCGCAGTGGAAGCGCAGCTCCTTGATGTCCTCCCCGGCCCCGAGGCCTGAACTTCTTCGCCTCTTTATTTTCTTTGCACTCAAATTTTATAAGCCTCCGGGTGTTTTTGTAAGGCTGGGGAGCCCATAACTGTAAATACTTTCGACTTTTATGAATAAAAAAATCATTTTGCAGTGTTCTTTACGTGCACATTTTCCCTTTGTTTGTACTAAACATTTTATTTGCGCAGTACTGCTTTCACGTTAGGTCGGTTTTTCGTCTAGCGATCGCACGTCGAGTAGAATTCAACCATTTGCCGAGTGTGCAAAGACCGTTGAAAGGTAGGTATCTCCATGGCCCCGAAGTCGAGGTGGAGATCGTTTAGTAAGACGTGGAGGAAGTTGAGCAGTGAAGCTGCTCGGTGGCCTCTTGATGAGGGCTTTGATCCTAGGCATCGTTGGACATGGGTTGCCTGCTAAGGACGGACCGTGCAGGGTAGCTGCCCGGTTGCCCCTTGATGAGTGCTTTTATCCTTGGCGTCGTGGGGTAAGAAATTAATAGCCAAGGATGGACCGAGCATGGTAGCTGCTCGGTATCCTCTTGGTAAGGGCTTTGATCCTTGGCGTTGGTGGGTAGTGAAATACCAGCCATGGATGGACCGAGCAGGGTTGTTGTCCGGTTGCCTCTTAGTGAGGGCTTTGATCCTTGGCGTCGGTGGGTAGTGAATTACCTTCCATGGATGGACCGAGCAGGGTTGCAGCCCAGTTGCCTCTTGGTGAGGGATTTGATCCTTGGCATCGGTGGATAGTGAACTACCAGCCATGGATGGACGGAGCAGGGTTGCTGCTCGGTTTCCTTTTGGTGAGGGCTTTGATCCTTGGCGTCGGTGTGTAGTGAACTACCAGCCATGGATGGACCGAGCAGGGTTGCTTCCCGGTTGCCTCTTGGTGAGGGCTTTGATCCTTGGCGTCGATAGGTAAGAAATTACCAGGCAAGGATGGACCGAGCAGGGTTGCTTCCCAGTTACCTCTTGGTGAGTGCTTTGATCCTTGGCGTCGGTGGGTAGTGAACTACCAGTCATGGATAGACTGATCAGGGTTGCTGCCAAGTTGCCTCTTGGTGAGGGCTTTGGTCTTTCGCGCGGGAGGGCATTGGGAGGCCTTTTAAGGATAGACCGAGCAGGGTTGCTGCCCGGTTGCATCTTGGTGAGGGCTTTGATACTTGACGTCGGTACGTAGTGAACTACCAGCCATGGATGGACCGAGCAGGGTTGCTGCTCGGTGGCCTCTTGGTGAGGGCTTTGATCCTTAGCGCGGGAGGGCATTGGGAGGCCTGCTAAGGGTGGACCGAGTAGGGTTGCTGCCCGGTTGCCTCTTGGTGAGGGTTTTGATCCTTGGCATTGGTGGGTAAGAAATTACCAGCCAAGGATGGACCGAGCAGGGTTGCTGCCCGGTTGCCTCTTGGTGAGGGCATTGATCCTTAGCGCGGGAGGGCATAGAGAGGCCTGCTAAGGATGGACCGAGCATAGTTGCTGCCTGGTGGCCTCTTGATGAGGGCTTTGATCCTTGGCGTCGGTGGGTACGAAATTACCAGCCAAGGTGGACAGAGCAGGGTAGGTGCTCGGTTGATTCGTGAGGTTCTGTTCGACCTTCCTCGGTGTGTGTACATCGGTAAGACTGACCGTCGTGGGCGAAACGTATTATGAACACGCGGGGGGAGACAAAGCGTAAGAGCCGTGTCATTCTGATTTCGCCGAGAAAGGCGGGATATCCGCTGCGTAGCGGTAATGTAATGGAAGAAACGAGCGACTGTTGGACTATTGGGGGGCGCTGTGGGGCTATAAAATGGAGGGCGTGTTGATCACTCCTTTCTTCATCCTCAAAATGTAAGAATGGACACTTTCCCGTTCTCCATCCCCGAGATCATAAATTTCGAGGACGTATACCTGTACGACCAGCTGTGCTCCGAAAGGACGGTGCAGGCAGTGATTCGGCGGGTGGAGGATCATATCGGCCGCCTGCTCCCGTGGCGATCACCCCTTCTCCAGCTGCTGATGTACTCGATCTGGAAGGCATTGCCGGTGCTGCACAACCCTTTGTCCGAACAACTGAAGGACGAGGCAGTTGGCAAGCTGAGGTCATTATGTTGCCTCGGCCTAATCTCGATGAGTCGGCGGGATCGATCGGTGGCACTCGTCCTCGAGTGTTACCAATTGAGGCATCTCGCCGATGGATGCCCGCTCATGGAGCTTTATGGCCAGACCGTGGTCATGAGGGTTCGTGGGCAGCATCAGAGGTAGAGGTCCGAGACAGCAAGGGCTCGGCTAACGGAAATTTCCTCGGAGTACCATGAGGAATATTTCTTGTACCCTCATCCCCCGCTGTTGTAATTTTTTATGTAATGTAAGGCTGAGGAGCCTACAATACCTTTTTGAATCAATAAAATTCTTCTTTTCTGCAATGCTCGACTGCTTTGTCCTTCTTGTTTGTTTAAATAAAAAGGACTTAGAAGAATTTACATCGCTTTGTTGAAGAACTCAAGTAGTGTCCTGCTAAGGACGGACCGAGCAATGTAGCTGCTTGGTGGATCCAGAGGTTCAGTCCGACCTTCCTCGGTTCGTGAACATTGGGATAAGCGGCCATCGCAGGCGGCACGTGCCAGGAATGCTTGGGGGAGGCGTAACGTTTCGGGGAGCCACATTAGTTTTTCCATGTGGAGGCACGGTAATAGAGTAATCTTGGTGGATCCCAGGATTTTCGCCCATGCGCGCGCGAATCTGGGTCCTTAAGGATTCTGTTTGAGGTTATAAAAAGAGAAGGAGACTGCAACTTCTTCAGCATCATTTTCTTTTGAGATGACTGGGCGCATGTATTCGATCGAAGAGATCATCACCTTCGACGACGTCTCCGTGTACAACCAATCCCTAGCAGAGGATGGATACCGGGGAGTGGTCTAGCGCCTCGAGGGTCACATCGGCCACCTTCTCCCTCGGCAGTCGTCCCTGCTTCAGTTGCTGATGTACGCAGTTTGGAGGAGATCTCCGGGGTTGGACAACTCCTTCTCCGAGGATCTGCTGGACAAGGTGCGCTCGACAAGGTGCGCTCGATCTTCCTGCTCGGCCTTATCTTGAAAGCCAGGCACACAGATCCTTGGCCCTCATTTTGGAGTGCTTCAAAAATAGGTACATCGTGATCCAAGGCGCAGAGGGCGGAGCGTCGGGTGCTTCCGTGGCGTCCCGGGTTCGCGTGCAGCATCGGCGGGAGCGGGCTGCAGAGGTTAGGGCCCGGCTAGCGGAAATCTACTCTGAGTATCACCAAGAGTACTTTCTCGATTCCGTTTCACCTCTGTTGTAAATTTTCCTTTCTCTTTTTCTGTAAGGCTGAGGAGCCCGTAATACCTTTGAATGAATAAAATTCTTCCATTTTGCAATGCTATATTATTCCCCATTTATTATTTAAATAGAAAGAACTTTAGAAAGTTTTACATCGCCTTTGTGAAAGAAGAAATATACATGCATAGCTATTCTTTTCAAAGGTATAGCTTGAGCTTCTCATCGTTGTAAGGTCATGGAAATCTGCGACCATCCGCATCTTGTAAGCGGTAGGCTCCGCCGGGCAGGACCTCAGAGACGAGGAAATGACCATCCCATTTTGGGGAAAACTTATGCAGCTTGTCTTGATCGACGAACTCGTTCCGCCTTAGGACTAAATCTCCATTCTTGAAGAAGCGACGCTTGACTCGCGCATTGTAGTAGCATGCGGTTTGCTGTTGATAGACGACAGCTCTGATTTGAGCCCGGTCTCGTTTCTCTAACAAGATGTACTGGTTAGATCGGAGGGATGAGGTGTTCGCTTCGTCATCGAAGTGCTCGACCCGGTGACTGGGGAGCCCGATCTCCTCCGGGACCATTGCCTCGGTACCGTAGCATAAGCTAAAAGGAGTATCCCCGATGGGGGTTTTCTTCGACGTGCGTAGGGCCCATAAGACCCGGGATAATTTCTCGACCCAAATGCCTTGGCGTCCTTCTAGGCGTGTCTAAAGACCTCGGAAAACGTCCCAGTTAGCGACCTCGGCCTTCCCATTGCATTGGGGATGCGCGACCGTGGAAAACTTCATAAGGATACGATATTCGCTGCAGAATTCCTTGACTTTCTCATTTTCGAAATTTGTCCCATGGTCAGTGATGATTCACCTCGGGATGCCGAACCGGAGTATCACGTTTTTCTATAGAAACTTGATAGTCATGGCGACGTCTGGTTTCCAGATAGGAATGGCATCGATCCACTTCATGAAGTAGTCCACTGCGATGAGGACGTACTTGTGCTCGCCCGTACCGATAGGGAACTGGCCTATCATATTCATTCCCCACTAGGCAAACGGACATGGAGAGGTTAGGGCGGTTAGCTCGGTAGCCGGAAGGTGAGGTATGCTTCCATGGAGTTGGTGGCTCTTGCATCTCCTGACGAGCTTCTGGGCGTCCTAATGAATTGTCGGCCAGTAGTACCCCTGGAGCAATGCCTTCTAGATTAAGGTGCGGGCCCCTTGGTGCGTGCCGCTGTAACAACCCTAATTTTCCTGTACAACTTTCTGTACATTTTTTTTAAAATTATAGAAAGGGGTATTTTTGCCTGAGCACAACTTATAATCTTGTTTTACTTTTTAATAGCAAGAAGGAGCTTGTAGCTTATTGGTAAGACCTTGCACTGCTGAACCAAGCAACCAGAGTTCAAATCCCATACCCCCACATTAATTTTAATATTGTTTTATTTTGAATTTTTAGAATACCAAGGGTTTACACGTGCATAACTCACAAAAACCCCACTACACCCAAAAACATAACTGTACCAGAGGCTACATGGATCGACGGGGCACCCTCCGACCACCCGACTCGGCCGGCGACTCAGCTGACTCGGGCCGCTGCCGGTCAGACTCGGCCAGACCGCCGAGTCCCCAACATGAAAAAAGCTTTTTCCTCTTTCCTGTACACCTGCATACTTTATTTCTTTAGACCAGTAACAAAGCACATTAAAAACACCAATTACTCCATTTTATTACATTTTATTATATTTTTCAATTTAACCTTTCACATACCCTAAGCCCTAGCCTTACCCTATAAATACAACCCCTACACACACCCCTCTCACTCCAAATTTCTGAACAAAACTCTCAAGAAAATTCCTAGAAGCGTAGTGTACTTTTGGAGTGGCGAAGGATGAAAGTTTCGGCAATTTTCCGACGACAACCCTAGGAGTTTCCGGCGATGAAACAACGCACCGGGGCCTCCTTCTGTCTCCTCTTCCTCATCCCTAACTTCTAAACCCATAAGTCCCCCTCCCTCTTCTCTAATCTTGTTCTAAAAATATGAAATTTCAAAACCCAGCGGAATCGTAGTTAAACCGATTTCCGATTCGGTTCTTTCTAAAAATCCAACATTTTCTTAAATACATTCACACAAAACTCTTACAAGTTTCATGACAATCTATATCATTTTGTAACTTTTATCGTTTTTTTTCACTAAAATACCATATAGTTTCATTTCGACATTAAAACATCAAAATCTTGCAATACTTTTAAGCAGATCACGAGGTAATGACCTACCTCCTCACAACACTCATATGCAAAATAACACAATACCTTGTTGGGTACATAGAATACGGGAAACGGAACTTTACATTTAATACCCTTCACTAATAAAACCGTTTTCTACAAGATACGTGTTTTTACAAATCTTTGCAAAGTGCTACTACAACCCATTTTGGGGACCCCGATCAGGATGGTGCGGATTATCGCACATCCTCGGGCTTAGTCGTGTGAGATGCAGACCCCCGCAAGGGGCATTCGGTCTCGAAAGATTTACAAAATACAAAATCTTAAGAAAATGAGATTTCTAGAAATATAA
Source organism: Agapanthus africanus (assembly GCA_030015575.1). Lineage (NCBI taxonomy): Eukaryota > Viridiplantae > Streptophyta > Magnoliopsida > Asparagales > Amaryllidaceae > Agapanthus > Agapanthus africanus. Next base: position 103,648,772 of record CM057338.1, on the reverse strand, counting down.
TATATATTAAAAACTTAATTTATATATATATATAATTAAAATATCTATTTTTGTGATAATATAAAAATTCCAACTTTTTCTAAAATCACAAGTACCACTTTACATTAAAATACCATGAATTCCATACAAGTGCAATATTACAATTAAATACCCTATATTATGGAAAATAGTTATTTCACTAGAAATATCACAATTATAAAATCTACATCTATGATAACTCAAAAGACGATAATAAATAATTGGGGTGTTTTTTGAAAATTATGCAAAAGTAATTTTTACATAAAACCCCCTCAAGTTCTATAAATTACCCTGAGGACCCTAGTAAACATAGGTTTAAGCGGGACTAGTCTCTTGAGCCACAGGGAGCCGTAGATATGGGTTCTTACCCATCTAAGGTAGACAACTTAACAATGATGTTATCAATACGGTAATCGTCTTTGAAAAAGACACAAATCCTGCTGCCCATGTGCAGCGGTTACCGATAATATCAAAACCTAATTCATGACTTCAATTTCTTTTCTAATTGTATGACTTAGACTGAGTCTCATTATAATAATCTGACTTGAATATGATTCAAGTACAATCTACAATTCAACATGAATCCATATATTCAATCTTTTCAATCTATATTGACCGAACCGAACCATGGATATACTTCCATTTACATGATTCTCCAGTTACATCCATGATTCTCTAGTTACATCCATTTACTGATATCGTGGTTTTGGCAAGTCATCCAATTACACAGTCTTTATTACAAGACAATACAAGTTACAATATAATAATACAATCAATATTTCGCGGGGTTTAAGGGGTAGATTGGTACGGAAGGTGTTAGAAGTGGCACGAGATAAGAACCATAAGACGTAATTACATCCATGCCGTTGTTCCGTGGTATTATCGACGGAGCCTTGTACTTCCATTTGCCCTAGTCTCTAGCATATAGAGACTCCTCTCATATACACTGGCATTCTTCTGTACCAAACTACAAACAACATCGTTAACTCTAAATACAACATTAAAAGCTACACTCTCTCTCTCTCTTACCCTCTGTCTATTCTATTTCTCCCTTATCTTTGGGACTTACCGAGTGATTTGTTCACTGACGACATTCTCTTTCTTCTTCTTGAATGTCTTCAGGTGATCTGGACACTCAGAAGATCGATCCTACTAGTGAAGACTTGGACCAGTTTTCCTACGATCCAGAGTTTTATCTTCATTGTACACATTTTTATTTCAGTACTTTCATTTCTGTTATGCCACTGTTTAGGCATCGTTTTCATTCAGTTGTATTTAATTTTCCATGTATTGTAAAAAGAATATGAATAAATAAAGTTGCTGTTCAATTATATCTTTTGTCTCTTGTGCTTTATATTTATATTGCTTAGATACGCTTAGCGTATTTACTTCAGAGAAAATACGTAGCGGCTTCATCGCGACCTGTGCCCGTATACTGGGAAGCGGGGCGTGACAGGTTTTGTTTGTGGCCCATGCAGGTCCGAGCTGTATAGAACCCTACTATGCAGTTCCGTTCTTCATGAACAAACCTAAGCAATATAACACAAGAACCAGCAACTAAAACATTCTTTACAATTCATACTTCTTGAATCTTATCATTTCATATACTTTGAATCTGTCCTAACCCAAAATTTTCATTCAAGGTAATGGATTCCCCAAACAACACCAGCACCAACTTCAACAACACTCCACCTCCACTACCAATCACACCTGCCGTCCCTGCTCCGCTCAACGAGCAGACGGTTCTGCTTAAGGAAATCCGCAGCCTCTTCGAGGGACAGCAGCAGCAGATTGCTTTTTTAATGAACCGTCCCAAGGCAGAAGCATCTGGGGTGAAGCAATTCAGGGCTTTGCACCCCAAACAGTTCTCAGGAAAAGAGAGACCACTGGATGTTGAAGAATGGGCTCAGAGCATCGAAGATGATCTGGCAGCAGCACAAGTGCCAAAGATAGCTTGGGTCCGTGTTGCGAAACTACAGCTCACGAACAATGTACGGGTTTGGTGGAAGGCGGAAGAAAGCCGTCTTGATCAACCCATCGAATGGAAGACTTTCCATGACATTTTCGACGCAAAGTACTTCCCTGAGACTGCCAGGTTTGACATGGAACAGCAGTTCATACATCTGCAACAAGGTTCAATGTGGACCAAGTCGGTAGATGAGTATGACGCTGAGTTCACCATACTCAGTAGGTAAGATATGTCTCAATGTTTGATTTTATATCACATACTACACAGATAACACAAGACCGTAACAGGTTTGCGGCCCATCTCATACCGACTGCTGATATCAGAGCAAGAAGATTTCAGCAAGGGTTGGACCCAGAAATCCAAGCTGCCTTAGCTACAGAGGATTTCCCAACCCATGATTTGGCTTTGAAAGCTGTCCGAAGATACGAGGCAGTGGTGAAGAAGAAGGGCAGACTTCAATCTGCCGGAGTGAAGTGCCCTGCCAATCAAATGGCAGGAGGAGCCTCTTCAAGGCCTGCTGTTGAACTCAGAAGACTGGAAGAAGCTAATGATCAGCCAAGTCCCGACTTTTTCTTCTATTGCAAGAGGGAAGGACACTTATGGAAGGACTGTAGGCGCGCAAAAGGCCTATGCATAGTTTGTGGCGCACCCAATCATAGAATTGGAAACTGTCATTATAGACGCAACCCAGATCACACACCCACCAACTACCCGCAGCGGCTCACTATCCAGGCTCCTGCAACTCGTCCTGCACTCCCATCACCACCTCCACGTGGAATTCCTGCACAGACTAATCGCCAATTCTATCAGGAACTGAGGAAAATGCCTCGAGGACAGAGGAATGTGTCTCCAGCTAGGAGGAACGTGCCACGGCGACAGGCTTACACATTATCAGCCGTAGAAGAAGAGGCTGTAGGTCAAGGTAACACAAGTAAGTTTCTTTCACATTTTTTAAAACTCTTGTATCACTTTATTATTTTTCATACACTATCAGTACTCCAGTCACCAAACGTTCCTTGAATCTGTTATACTTTCCTTTTATAAATTTCGAGGACAAAATTTTTATAAGGAGGGTAGAATGTAACAACCCTAATTTTCCTGTACAACTTTCTGTAAAATTTTTTTTTAAAATTACAGAAAGGGGTATTTTTTCCTGAGCACAACTTATAATCTTGTTTTTCTTTTTAATAGCATGAAGGAGCTTGTAGCTCATTGGTAAGACCTTGCACTGCAGAACCAAGCAACCAGAGTTCAAATCCCATACCCCACATTATTTTTAATATTGTTTTATTTTGAATTTTTAGAATACCAAGGGTTTACACATGCATAACTCACAAAAACCTCACTACACCCAAAAACCTAATTGTACCAGAGGCTACATGGATCGACGGGGCACCCTTCGACCACCCGACTCGGCCGGGATCGGCCAAATCGGCCGGCGACTCGTCCGACTCGGGCCGCCACCGCCGGCCGGACTCGGCCGGACCGCCTAGTCCCCAACATGAAAAAGTTGCCTTTTCCTCTTCCCTGTACACCTGCATACTTTATTTCTTCAAACCAGTAACAGAGCACCTTTAAAACACCGATTACTCCTTTTTATTATATTTTATTATATTTTTTCAATTAACCTTTCACCTACCCTAAACGCTAGTTTTACCCTATAAATACAACCCCTACACAAACCCTTCTCACTCCAAATTTCTGAACAAAACTCTCAAGAAAATTCCCAGAAGCTTAGTGTACTTTTGGAGTAGCGAAGAGCGAAAGCTTCGGCAATTTTCCGACGACAACCCTAGGAGTTTCCGGCGATGAAACGATGCACCGGCGCCTCCTCCCGTCTCCTCTTCCTCATCCCTAACTTCTAAACCCATAAGTCCCCCTCCCTCTTCTCTAATCTTGTTCTAAAACTACGAAATTTGAAAACCCGACGGAATCGGAGTTAAACCGATTTCCGATTCGGTTCTTTCTAAAAATCCAACATTTTCTTAAATACATTCACATAAAACTCTTACATGTTGACTATTAAATATTAATAAATATGTTGAACAAGTTTCATGACAATCTATATCATTTTGTAACTTTTATCGTTCTTTTTCACTAAAATACCATATAGTTTCATTTCGACATTAAAACATCAAAATCTTGCAATACTTTTAAGCAGATCACGAGGTAATGACCTACCTCCTCACAACACTCATATGCAACATAACACAAAGCCTTTTTGGGAACATAGAATATGGGAAACGAAACTTTACATTTTAATACTCTTCACTAATAAAACCGTTTTCTACAAGATACGTGTTTTTATAAATCTTTGCAAAGAGCCACTACAACCCATTTTGGAGATCCCGATCGGGATGGTGCGGATTATCGCACATCTTCGGGCTTAGTAGTGCGAGATGCAGACCCCCGCAAGGGGCATTCGGTCTCGAAAGATTTACAAAATACAAAATCTTAAGAAAATGATATTTTTAGAAATATAATATATATTAAAAAATTATTTTTGTATCCAACTTTTTCTAAAATCACAAGTATCACTATACATTAAAATACCATGAATTCCATACAAGTGCAATATTACAATTAAATGCCCTATATTAAGGAAAATAGGTTATTTCACTAGAAATATCACAATTATAAAATCTAAATCTATGATAACTCAAAATACGATAATAAATACTTGGGGTGTATTTTGAAAATTATACAAAAGTAATTTTTACATAAAACCTCCTCAAGTTCTATAAATTACCCTAAGGACCCTCGTAAACATAGGTTTAAGATGGACCAGTCTCTTGAGCCTCGGGGAGCCGGAGATATGGGTGATTGCCTATCTAAGGCAGACAACTTAACAAAGGTGTTATCAATACGGTAATCGTTTTTGAAAAAAACACAAATCCTGCCGCTCATATGCAGCGGTTACCGATAACATCAAACCCTAATTCAGGACTTCAATTTCTTTTCTGATTGTCTGACTTAGACTGGGTCTCATTATAATAATCTGACTTGAATATGATTCAAGTATAATCTACAATCTACAATTCAACATGAATCCTTGATCCATATATTCAATCTTTTCAATCTATATTGACTGAACCGAACCATGGATATACTTCCATTTACATGATTCTCTAGTTACATCCATTTACTGATATTATGGTTTCGGCAATTCATCCAATTACACAATCTTTATTATAAGACAATACACGTTACAATATAATAATACAATTAATACTTCGCGGGGTTTAAGGGGTAGATTGGTACGGAAGGTGTTAGAAGTGGCACGAGACAGCAACCATAAGACGTAATTACATCCATGACGTTGTTCCGTGGTATTATCGACGGAGCCTTGTACTTCCATTTGCCCCAGTCTCTAGCATATAGAGACTCCTCTCGTATACACTGGCATCCTTCTGTACCAAGCTACAAATAACATCGTTAACTCTAAATAAAACTTTAAAAACTACACTCTCTCTCTTACCCTCTGTCTATTCTATTTCTCTCTTATCTTTGGGACTTACCGAGCGATTTGTTCGCTGACGACATTCTCTTTCTTCTTCTTGAATGTCGTCAGGTGATCTGGACACTCAGGAGATCGAGCATACTAGTGAGGACTTGGACCAGTTTTCCTACGACCCAGAGCTCTAGCTTCATTATACACATTTTTATTTCAGTACTTTCATTTCTGTTATGCCACTGTTTAGGCATCACTTTCATTCAGTTGTATTTAATTTTCCATGTATTGTAAAAAGAATATGAATAAATAAAGTTTCCCTTCAGTTATATCTTTTGTCTCTTGTGCTTTATATTTATATTACTTAGATACGCTTAGCGTATTTACTTCAGAGTAAATATGTAGCGGCCTCGTCACGAAATCTGCCCGTATACTGGGAAGCGCGGCGTGACAGCCGCCGACCCCTTCGTAGATCTCACGGAGGACATAGTCGTTCGTGGGGGTCGACGCACCGGAGCAGGGGCTTAGTGAAGGACTTCTTGTAGAGGTTCCCATTTCTCCAGAAAAAATGGCGAGCTTTGGCTCGGAGACGGCGGGATTCTCTCCGATCTTCTGGGAGCGTACCTTCCCTCAGGAATTCCACGAGTGGCTTTCTCCAATCCTGGTCTTCTTCCCGGGCTGTGTAAACATGAAGCGGTGTGGCCCCGTCTTCCACGTTGGGCCGTAGCAAGACCTCGAAGAGGATGTTCCTCTTGTTGTTGGCCGTATAAGATGAGGTCAGCTTACTCAAGCCGTCGTCCTGAGCATTTAGCTATCTGGGGATCTGCTCCACCTGGACATCATGGAAGTCATTCCGTAGTCTTCTTACTTCGGACTGATACTTCACCATCAGAGGCTCTCAAGCCTTGAATCCCGGTCACTTGGCCAACGATTAGGGAAGAGTCGCTGCGGATCCGAATCGTTTTCAGCCCCAGTCCGAAGGCTATACGCAGTCCGGCCAGCAAGGACTCATACTCCGCCATGTTATTTGAGGATTTGAACCTGAGTTTCAGAGAATACTCCTTTTCTGCCTCGTTCTGGCCCCAAATGATGAGGCCGGCTCCACAGCCTTCTTCGGTTGAGGACCCGTCAACGTAGAGGATCCAATCAGGGACGGAGTCGGGCTTCCCATCGACCGGGGGTTGAGCTGCGGGGGCCGGTTTGGATTCCGGCTCTTTGCTGGGGATGGTGCACTCGACGATAAAATTGACCAGGGCCTGTGCTTTGATAGTTATGAACATATAAATGAGACCTTTCATTTCATTTTCCTTTTAACTCCCAAAATAATTAGAATGGTTATGAACCATAATTTATTAGTATTATGGTGGCCATAAACCTTTTTATATCTCGCTCCTCTTTCTTTTCATCATCACACCTTTCTATCATTTCACATATCTATCTTCATCTAGATTCCCCGAAGAAGAACATGAAGAAATTCTAAAAAAAGTCTCACTAGAAACGCGAGGCTATCGGCGGATAGACAAGCCCGGTAACAATACCGGCTTGTGTATATAAGTCCCTTCTCTCTTTCCCTCCCTCTATCTCCTCTCTATCTTTCTCTTGTCATATTGCCATGAAAAAATTCCATCATCATATCATAGTCTCTAAATAATTAATTAAATGGATACATATATAAATAATGAACACACACAAGCATACACACATATATAGTTTGTAAAGTCTTTTTCATTACTCTCAATCCATATGTTAAGATTTCATAGTAACCAATTAGGATTGTATCGTTTTTTGTTGTATTTTAAATTAATTTATTTAAATTTTGTAAAAAAAAATGAAGTTACGAATAAATACCATGGTTTTCTCATTTCTCACATATGACATATCAATACCTTTACTTTTAAAATAATTTTTTGAAATTAATTTTTACTTCTGGAAATTTCAGGAAATTTACATATGATAGAATATATTTTTCTTTACACGCTGTAAAATTTTTAGATCGAACCGCATAACGGTTTAGAAATTATATCGTTTTTATTCACTGTTCGTAAAACAGAAAACTGCATTTATCGGTTAACTTCTTAGACACGTAACTTGTTCTAACAATATCCAAATTGATCAAACACAGGTGTTTTGGATATCTACATCGAATGATCTAGATTTTATTTGTTTTAATTTTTTACTGAAAACTGACGTAAAATATATAAAACTGCATTTAAATATTAAGCAATGAATTTCAACAGAATCTGTTCTGATTCGCACACTGTTTTTAAATTGGACATAACTCAAACACCCGATATCCGTTTATGACAAACTTTAGATGTGCAGATGTACGATTGATATAAAAATAATTTTATGTATACTATATTACTTAGAAATGCATGAAACAATCCGATATAGGCTTTGTAATGTAATATTTAGTTGCTGTCCAGAAATCTGAATTTCTGTTTTAAATGCTGATATTAAAACGATCATAACTAGAGTTTCAGAAATCCAAATCGTGCGAATCTTTGTGTTTGGATATGTACATCGAAAGACATACAATTCTCTAATAATTTTTGTAACCTGAAACCCGATAGAAATTAACTCAAACTGCGTTTTAAAAATATGTGACGGTGCTGAACAGATTCTGATCTGTTTTGCGCGACGATACAAAAACAGATATACCTCCCAAACCGGTAGTCGTATTTAGGTGAAACTGGAACTCACGCATGAAAAACACTTTTTAAGTCTACGGTAGCGCCCCGGCCGTCAATCCTAGGCCAAACGCGGAACAAAAACTTTTTACGAAAACGGCGCTATCGTAGTCTTTCACCCGGATCGAACCATTAACACAAACTAGCAAACTAGAGAAGGGTTAGAAAAACTATACCGATCGATCCGTGTCCTTCGGTCTTTAGCTACCATCCCTTGCTCCTCGCGGCATCTCCGATCTCCGGTCTCCTCGTCGGAAGGGCACCACATCAAGAAGTCCTTTTACGGGCTCCCGCTTCAAACTGAAGCAACTCAGACATGAAGTTTGCTAGCCGACATGTCCAAGGTGATGTAGAGAATGTGTGTGATAACTTTGACTCAAACATCCATTGATTCTCAACACATGAGAGTGTATGGATGGAGGTTGAAGATAAAGCCATGGTGGAAATGGTGAGCTAGAGGAAGAAGAAGAAGAAGAGCTATTCTTTTCTTATGTGAGATGAAAAAATGAGAGAGGCTTAGAATGATAATCACAAGAGCTAACCCATGTACATGGCTGCCCTCTCTCTCTCCATCTTTCATTTCACACCCTTAATCAATCAAAATGGTGACATTTGCATAAATAAAATGACTATGAGTCATCACCCATGCATATGTCAAAATTAATGCTCCTCATGATGAAATCCACTCACAATTTTCACCAAAATAAACATTAACCCAAATGTTTATGACAATAAAAAGAACGACATCATCTAAGGTAAACTCGTAACGGATCACAAGAATACCCCTAAGCTGTATATACATACATGCATCTGCATTCCGACTGAATGCGAATGCGATGAGACGAAAGTAATCCAACAAATCTAATACTAGGATCCGGCTTAAACAAAAGCCCGCTAGTATGATCCGTCCGATCATTATCCGTGCACAAGTGCACATATATGATCGAACCCTGCCATAATACCATACGGCCTCTATAACATTTTGCCCGAAACTTGAGAAACTGTCTGTGGGGGACTCTAAAGACCTCGTCAATACTCTGACTATGGATTTAACCACCAGCACGTCAGTGGCACTAGCTGTGCATAACAGCCGCCGAGGTATTGACTAAAAGGGAGCTGATGAGCGAACTCATCCTGACACTCTACTGAGCCTGTCAGTGACAATATCTGTACAGTCCGGTCCGTTCGTCTATGAGTATCGCATGTCGGGCTTAGGGGGTTGGTAAAAGTCAGACCCCCAAAAGCGGTACAAGTCATGTCGGAGTATAGCCCAGAACACCCTGAGACACTACTGGAATACCTACCAGTAAATCTCCTGCCTTGGCCAAGGACTTCGTGTAATGGCTCTCCTAGACTCAGCACGATCTCACCCCAATACCGGGAGAGATGAAACCCCTGCCGATCCGCTCACTGCCTCCATGTGGCTCGGGACTGTACCTAACCAAAACTTGTTTGCACGACTCCTTTGAGCCGTGGTAGGGTAGTAATCAAAGCACAGTGGGAACTCACACGAGACAAATAACGATCTCAGGTCGATAGACTAACCTGTACACATGTCACCAGGGAACTTCTATCTTAAGCCGGGTATAATACCAACTAGCATGTTCCCGGCGAGTCCTGTCCAGTGTACTCATAACCCAATGAGCACCTTTATACATCTTAGGTGAACCAACTGACACTAATGGCTTGTGAGACCGGCCACCGCCCCTCGTCGGGGTCTCGACTGTATACACTAGTCTACTCCGGAGTATCGATGCCCTGTCTCGAAAACTCCCACGACTAGGGACACTTTAAGGATGTGCTTATAGACTACCAAAATCTCACGCATATGATCGCCATCATACTACTGGTAGTCAAGCAAGAATCCTAAGGGCTCTATCAACGTGTAATAGTGATCTGTAATATCACCTGAAGCATGTACACGATGACAAAGATAAACCAGATAGCATACTATCATCTTGAGTAAGACTGTCCTACCGGTATAGGTCCTCCCTCAATCATTGCAATCATGTGCCTGCGATCCAATAATTGACTTTCAGGGCAGTATATCCAACAATCTCCCACTTGCACTCAAGGCTAATTATTGCGGTGTCATATACTCACAGCCCGTGTGATACCGTACACCCAACTTCTCTACTGATCCATCTCACAAAGCTTGTTTGTGAAACTATTGCGTTCGAGAAATATCCTCAATGAGTGGATCCGCCCTCATGTTTCTCTCTATGTCTCTCTTAATCTCAAGTTCGCGGAGAAAACCATCTCCCGAATTGAGCAATACCTATCTTAGAATATGTCTGGATATCTGATGGGGCCTAGTTCACAAACGAACTCCAAATCCAGAAAACTTCTTAGACTGTATCGCCAACTGAATTTAATCAGTATTCTGCGCCATGCCTCCCTCAGCATCCGCTTGGTCCACCTTTCCAAACTACTGCCCCTCGTTAGAGAGAAAACTATAAGTCTGACAGTCACTCTGTCATCCAGGTCATCTTGGAAGCCTGGAATGATAACCGTCTCCCGAAGGAGGCTGTCATTATTAAATCCCTAGAACATCAACTTATGTTCTAATACTGCTTCCGAACGTTTCTCCAGGACTGGATTAATATCAACTTATTGCAGCTAGTGCAAAACAACATTTGGTATGGTACTTGACATCTCATGATTGACTCAATTGCCTAAGAAAGTGATATGCCAATCATGCACATCCCTCTCCCCTTTAGTCTGTAAGACACCTTTAGAGAGGGTGACTCCATCACCTGCAGGTTAACTACCATGCCAGGAGTCATCCATTCTAAAACACCTGTAGAATGCTGTCTAAGTACCCAGATTAGGAAACTACCAAAATCTAGATCTAAAACCATAGATCTAGTAACCAGAATGTCTGATATAATATCCAAGCACTATGTGGAGAAACCACTGTGTGACAACCACAGTATAACCGATCGTAGTATATGAATTTCACTTCCTACTCTGTATCTGCCATCCATATACTAGGACATCACACCCTACTACCTTCTTAACAGATTCATCCCCTATTTTGATGAAGTCAAACACATGACTGTCATATCAAAAATAGATGATCTATCTCCGCTATATCTGCTTTAGTCTATAAATAGACACAAGCTACTTGTCCACTTTGCTTCCGCTGCTCCCACTAACTACGACAACCCTCTGGCAGAGTCATATACACGTGCACTTCTAAAGCTGGTTTAGAACGACGCTATAATCATTCCTCCTACCGGGTCTCATAGTCTGGAACAACAACAATGGAAAGTCTGGGTAAACAAGAACCTCCTTATCACCGTCCTTGAGGCTACCGGAGTACCTATCGGGTGTTTGAGGTTACCCACCATATCTGCGAAGTGGCTAATGGAATGTCAATCCAGATTGAATCTTTAGGCCCTATTAAATTTTCAGTAATCGTTTGTTGTTCTGGAATCACTTCCAGTTCTATCATACTCCCACTACTGTTTTCTGAAAAAGTCCATTTTACTAAAACTATGGCAAGTCAAGAAGAATATCACTATTGATCTTTTAGATGGTAGAAATTCAACCCTTGTCATAGCCCGGGTCAACCCACAAACTGCCATTACAGAAACGTGCCTTGAGTTATCCAGAGTCTGTTTTAAGCATAAGCTGTACAACTCCATATACCTTAACATCGTTAAGATATGAGTCATTCTATATACAATATAGAAACAGAGGCACTGATTTAATTGGAACCAGATTCAAATCATGCAGCTGTCTCCAGTGCATGTCCACTAAATGGAGAGAGGCCGATCAGCATTACTCAATTTAAGAGTGCATCCAAAAATGAGTAACCTGAAAGAGAAACAAGTTTCTCAAAACCATTACTATCAACTGAATACCATACACAAGTTTCTACATCTTCGATTACCTTGAAGAATCCTGATACTTGCAACACGTGGTTCTCTACTTTACTCTTATACCTATAACTTCTCAAAACTTAGACCTTATATTTCTATGAAACACTTGTCTAAAAACAAGAGAAGTCATAAATAAATAGAATATAGTACGAGGACCAACCCCTCTGTCCTTATGGATACTGGACAATATACAATACTCTGTATAAGTCCCCTGAGTTGAATAACTCAAACCATGTGCGTCGTAGGTTGAAAAACTGTACTTATGGTTAAGAAGAATTACACCGCTGTTTAATGCTCCTTACCTAACCATCAACTGATATAGGTAAATGTCATGGACATAATTTCAAAAAGTTATATCTCACTTTATAAAATAAACGTACAGATATATCAATTTGAAATTGGTGCATAACAATGGATATTCAAAACCAAATATTTGTCGTCCGGCAATAAACCTAGGCGATTTCCTCAAATATCACCAATTACAGCGAATCCCGATATAATGAGGATAATCATCTAATTCCCAATAACATACTCCTACTCATCATCTGTAAAACCATACAGATATGAGAATCAAACCTTGTAAATACATACCCTGGAGTATGGGTTAAATGGGAAATCGGTTTTCTTTTAACAATACATAGTGAAACTGAAACATGTAAATGTTTTGAAGGGGTTTCCGGGTATTCCTAGTAATGCCTCTTCCATTATCAGATTCATGACTGTAACCATATATTTCCTTGCTATCTTTCCAAATCCCTTTATTTGTTTTTACTCATTACCTTTTGTACACCTTCTTAGGCTAAATTGTTTTCTTCCTTCCCTACCGTTCAGCACCAGACTATGGTTTCGAAGAAGACTATCCAATAAGCGTAATAGGTGTACTGTCCTAATCCTAGGAGCACTCGCAACCCGAGAGAAGGTAAAGATAAAAGACAACTGAATAAACCTTATTCTTATTTCTCCTGAACCAAAATCCATCCCCGAACTGGAACAAGTTCTTTCGAGTTCGTATATAATCATACGATGGATTATCCAATAAACTGTGGATCTTCGTAGTGATACGGGGTATTCTGGAGAAATACAAAGGTGAAATAGGAGTGGCGATGAAATACTTGGTCTGGTCGTGGATGATAGCAGTCACATTTTACTTTGCCATCTTTCTAATCCCTTTATTTGTCTTTACTTATTACCCTCTGTACACCACACTTAGGCTAATCGGCTTTCTTCATTCCCTACCGTTCGGCACCTGCCTATGGTATGGAAGAAGACTATTCAATAAGCGTAATAGGTGTACTCTCTCCTAATCCTAGGAGCCCTCGCAACCTGAGAGAAAGTAAAAGGAAAAGACAACCGAATAGTCTTATTCAATCTCTCCATAATCAGATTCCATCCTCGAATCTGGAACAAGTTCCTTCGAGTTCATATATAACCATACGATGGATTTATCCAATGGAAGTGGATGTTCGTGGTGATACTAAATGTTCCCAAGAAAAATGGTAAAAGTAGGAGTGGCAATGAGGTATGCAACTCAGATAATCCAAAAGCCAGTGTTTTAAGAAGGTTCGGTTAACTTAGTCACTTAGTTATAGTCTAGGGTCAGGCCATGGTCACTGCCAAAGTGAGAGAGAGAGAGAAACACTCTGCGTGCACTCTAACTTAAATTAGAATGGTTATCACTTTATCTAATCAGGAAACCTCCCACTGTAACCTCAAAATCTCCTCCAAACCTGAAAGAAGAATTAGTCGAGATCACCCGAAGAATAAACCAACTCATCAGTGGGAATCGGGATCCAACTATCATCGCATGATAACGTGATGGAATCCACTCGCGTTATCACACTCCAGAAGGTATGCGCATGCCTGGAAAGTTTCAGTTTCTTTAGAAACTCCCGATGTGATTTTTACCCCCATGCTCTTATGACCTTGATGATGGTCAACAAATCATAAGTCACATGTCAGGTTCTACCCGTCATTGTCCAGGTTAATTTGAACCCACCCGTACAAGCCCTTGACGAAGGTCAACAAGGTTGTACGACTGTCCCAAACCAATGCATCTATCTATGCAACAGAAAGGTAACAAGCAGCTACCATTCACTATGCCTTGACGAAGGTCAACAAAGATAGCATGAATACTAAGTTCTACCCGTCTGAAATGACGGAGGGCTACGAATGGTTTTTAGCGAAAAACCTTTAACGTAATGAACTTGATATCGTTGAAGGAACCGGATAGGTTTTACAAATATATAGTGGCGAAAACCTTTGCTAAAGAGGTCACTCCCGGTAAAGGGATCTCGGCTCTTTCCCCGTAGAATGAGGTGCAGGATATTCCAAACTGAATACTACGCTGCAAAGCAAAAAGTAATCGACTATAGTGAAGTTATTACCCTGACGCAAACTTCTGTCCAAGGGGTCACTCCCGATGAAGGGATCTCGGCCCTTGCCTCGTAGAATGAGGTGCTGGATATTCATAACCGATTACCACTGTGCAAAACTAAAGTGAACGTCCTCGCAATAATAGCTTTTTGAAAATTGTTCAAACAACATCAAACAGGTTTGTTTAGCTTGCATTGATCCGAATCAATGCAGTCCCATCAATTGATCACACCAATAAAGAACGAAAATATGATGTACGTATATGCCATCCGCATTCTCCACTGGGTCCCGTCAGCACCCGTTAGGTTACTTAACTAACGACAGAGCGGGGACTGGACTAGCGCGGATGTAAAACATATACAACATCTACTAGTATATATATATATATATATCAATATATAATAAACGCTCATGGCGTGATAAATGAAACATTACAGAAAAGTAATAAGCATCACAGAACAATACAGATAATCTAGGATCCCCGGGTTTCTTTTGAGCCACAAGTGAAACCCGACGTTCCCCTGGTCATGTGGATAGCCTGCGCAATAAAATCCTAGACCCCTACGGGCGCGGCAAGTTACCCGCCAAAACCTGAAGCGAGGCAGCCCCCTTCAACAAAGTGAATGGACCACCCAGAACTTCACAGAATCTGGTAACTTGAGCACCCCACCTTGGGTCAAACTATACCCCCTACGAGTGCGGCGAATAGCCCGCCAATTCTAGAGTGAAGCCCCCTCCGTCTCAAAAGCCATGAGATACAGGCCCGTTGCCCTCTAGAACCCGGCTATCCGTGCACTCCACCGCGGGGTAATCCTAGTACAGAAAAGAAAAATATATACAACGGGTGCATCGACCTCAATCCGATCGTGCCCCAAAAGAATAATATACAAACAGACAGTGAAGGCAATCCACATGTCAGATGCTCGTCCCGCAATATCAAATGTACAAATAAAACTAAACTATACTAATATTGCACCAAGCTATCCACCACGACAAATCCGCAATATCACAGCACAACACAGAACATCAACATGAATGTCACGTTCGCAAACTCGTCTAAAAGTACATATAGCAATTAAACGAGTTATACCGCTCTAATGACATTCACGGTCGCAGATATAATGTAAGTACTGTAAACTAACGTATTTAAAATTCCGATCGACAAAACTTCCCGAAGTAGGCCCCAAGTGCAAATCCAGCACTCAATAGAATCTGGGACAAAATTATATATCACAAAAATTATATTTCCATGAACTAAAGCCCTATAAAATATTTGAGGCACTGTAGCCCAAAAAGGGCCGCGGAAGGGCCACCAAATGCGACATTTCGCCGCGGTTCCACGGTGGAATTTTGGAGTTAGGTCTCCAAAATTTTTCTGTAGCTTTAGTTATGCCTGAATGTATTTTTAAGATGCCTAAAAAAATTTTTAAACAGCTTTGAAATTCGACAGCAAGCACACTGAAATGAAAATACGATTCAGAAATTTCGATCAATCGATATTTTAAACACATTAGAACAAGCTAGTAAAGGTTAATGGCATAGCTCTGATACCATCTAAGTCTACGGTAGCTCCTCGACCATTAATCCTAGGCCAAACGCGGAACAAAAACTTTTTACGAAACCGGCGCTATCGTAGTCTTTCACCCGGATCGAACCATTAACACAAACAAGCAAACTAGAGAAGGGTTAGAAAAGATATACCGATTGATCCGTGTCCTTCGGTCTTTAGCTACCATCCCTAGCTCCTCACGGCATCTCCGATCTCCGGTATCCTCTTCGGAAGGGCACCACGTCAAGAAGTCATTTTACGGGCTCCCGCTTCAAACCGAAGCAACTCGGACATGAAGTTTGCTAGCCGATATGTCCAAGGTGATGTAGAGAATGTGTGTGATAACTTTGTCTCAAGCATCCATCGATTCTCAGCACATGAGAGTGTATGGATGGAGGTTGAAGATGAAGCCATGGTGGAAATGGTGAGCTAGAGGAAAAAGAAGAAGAAGAGCTATTCTTTTCTTATGTGAGATGAAAAATGAGAGAGGCTTAGAATGATAATCACAATACCTAACCCATGTACATGGCTACCCTCTCTCTCTCTCGATCTTTCATCTCACACCCTTAATCAATCAAAATGGTGACATTTGTACAAATAAAAAGACCATGAGTCATCACCCATGCACATGTCACAATTATTGCTCCTCATGATGAAATCCACTCACAATTTTCACCAAAATAAACATTAACCCAAATGTTTATGACAATAAAAAGAACAGCATCATCTAAAGTAAACTCATGACGGATCACAAGAATACCCCTCACCTGTATATACATACATGCATCCGCATTCCGACTGAATGATAATGCGATGAGACGAAAGTAATCCAAAAAATCTAATACTAGGATCCGGCTTAAACCAAAGCCCCCTAGTATGATCCATCTGATCATGATCCGTGCACAAGTGCACGTATATGATCGAACCCTGCCATAATACCATACGACCTCTACAACGTTTCGCCCGAAACTAGAGAAACTATCTGTGGGGGACTCTAAAGACTCGTCAATACTCTGGCGATGAATTTAACCACCAACACATCAGTGGCACTAGCTGTGTGTAACGGCCGCCGAGGTATTGACTAAAAGGGAGGCTGATGAGCGAACTCATCCTGACACCCTACTGAGCCTATCAGTGACAATATATGTACAGTCCGGTCCGTTCGTCTATGAGTATCGCATGTCGGGCTTAGGGGGTTGGTAAAAGTCAGACCCCCAAAAACGGTACAAGTCGTTTTGGAGTTTAGCCCAGAACATCCTGAGATACTACTGGAATAACTACCAGTAAATCTCCTGCCTTGGCCAAGGACGTCGTGTAATGGCTCTCCTAGACACAGCGCGATCTCACCCCCAATACCGGGAGAGACAAAACCCCCGCCGAACCGCTCACTGCTTCCATGTGGCTCGGGACTGTACCCAACTAAAACCTGTTTGCACGACTCCTTTGAGCCGTGGTAGGTTAGTAATCAAAGCACAGTGGGAACTCACACGAGACAAATGACGATCTCAGGTCGATAGACTAACCTGTACATATGTCACCGGAGAACTGCTATCTGACGTTAGGTATAATACCAACTAGCATGTTTCCGGCGAGTCCTATCCGGTGTACTCATAACCCAATGAGCACCTGTATACATCTTAGGTGAACCAACTGACACCAATGGCTTATGAGACCGGCCATCGCCCCTCGTCGAGGTCTCGACTGTATACACTAGTCTACTCCGGAGTATCGATGCCCTGTCTTGAAAACTCCCACGACTAGGGACACTTTAAGGATGTGCTTATAGACTACCCAACTCTCACGTATATGATCGCCATCATACTGCTGGTAGTCAAGTAAGAATCCTAAGGGCTCTATCAATGTGTAATAGTGATCTGTAATATCACCTAAAGTATGTACACGATGAAAAAGATAAACCAGATAGCATACTATCGTCTTGAATAAGACTGTCATACCGGTATAGGTCATCCCTCAATCGTTTTAATCACGTGCCTGTGATCCAATAATTGACTTTGAGGGCACTATATCCAACACACTTAGAGCCATAATTTTGTTTATATTCCGCATTCGTTCGACTTGATTAATTAGTCATACATAATATTTCTTTATAGTATTGTTTATGGTAGTTACTCGAATAATATACTTGCCTAATTTCATGCTATTCGAACATGTATACCGTGGTTTTCCTGATCTCTTAATTATCGCACGTACATAAATACATAATTAGATATTATATGTTTAACATAAACCTATTGCATACTTGACTCGACTTTATCCAAACTATGAATACATAATAACTGGACATGAACACTTGATATGAATACATGAACCATTGACTTGAATACTTGAACTTGGCTCGATACTTGAATTACACTCTCTTATGTATTCATGTATTTGGGCAAGACTTATAGCTTTAATCATAGACTAATATACGCGGGGTGTTGGGGTAGTTTGAGTTTGAATCCAACGGAATCTCATAAGTCCTATTATAACAAATAACGTTATTGTGGTACCGGGCTGAAATAGTACATCACGAATTCATGAATGAGGGCCTGTGTTTCCAAGCCCCTGGATGATAGCCTGTTGGGTTTGAATACTTCAATAACAATTGAAGTCCCGCTATTTTGGGCCCGTGATTCCTTACCCATGGACGATAACCTTGGGTTCAAGAATACTCTTAAGATTGGTTGACATTCACACTTGAGCTCACATTAGTTAATTTTGCTCTTTTAGAGACCTTTTAGGACACTTACATTCACTTCATGTTCACTATACGTACTCTTCACGTCCATGCTATACTTGTTTGCTATGCTCATGTTACATTTCCATGCTGATATAGTTGACATACACATTACCATGTACGCTACTATACTTGTTTACATGTTCATGATTTATATCTATGCTATGCCATATATCATATTACACCATGTATTTTATTTATATACATCACACCATCCTTTTGGGGACTTATCGAGCGTCAGTTCGATGACGGGCATTCCACCTACTTCTTTCTATTCTTGGAATATTCGTCAGGTGACATTGAGACAGAGAAGATAGAAGTGGTCGAAAAGGAGTACAACCAGTTCTCATCATAAACAGACGTATAGTTTCATTCAGCTTTTCATTTCATTTCACCTTATTTATGTATGCCTTTTTTTAAGGCTTATCATGTTAAATATCTTGTATTCAGATATTTTGTCAACTATGAATCATGAATGTAATAAATCAGAGTTGGATTTCATTTTTTTGTTTGTTCTTGTTACTTTATATTGCTTATAGACGCTTAGCGTATTTATTTTGAGAAACGGCTTTCTCATAATAAATACGTTGCGGGCTTGCCACGTTATCGTTTCCATCTACTAGGAAGCGGGGCGTAACACTTGACCTCTCGGACGAGCACCGAGCTTGCGGCTTGGTCGAATACCGCCAGATATAGCGATAGCTCGTCCCCTTCCACTGGCCGGGTGAGCAGCAGGGGAGTCGCAATGTGCTTCTTTAATTGCTCAAAGGCAGTCTGGCACTATTCCGACCACTCGAATCTTGGTATCTTCCTTAGAGGTTTGAAGAACGGGAGGCACTTCTCCCCAGACCTCGACATGAAAAGACTCAGGGCGGCTATCCGCCCTATCAGCCGCATGATCTCGACGTTAGTCTTGGGCGCAGCCATGTTTAGGATGGTGTTGATTTTCTCCGGATTGGCTTCCATCCCACGGTGGGTGACTGTCACGACCCAAAGTTTGGATATGACCGGCACTTAGATTGTAAAATATCTAAAGATATTTACACAACCCGAGTAAGCCGAAAACCAAGATCAAAATCCTTTTTGCGGAATTTTTATAAAATTTTAGTTTTAAGTAAAAATCACAGTTTTATGTAATTAAGATCTTAGCAGTAACTTACTAGTGAATTCATAATAAAAGCAATTACAAATTGTTAAGTTTGGTTGCATCCCTATTTGAGATCAACAATATCCACAGCGGAAATAAATACTCAGTATATAGGTTATCAATAACAATCCCAGACATAAATAAAAGAAATATCTTCTAACATAACAACGGTCTCATCTGTCAAATAATATACATAACCATCTTTCATTCTAAGTTATAATACAAGGTCTGATGGAGATTTTCTAGATCAAAAATACAATACTAAAAGAGAAGGTTACTACATATGTAACCCACCTACCAAAAGATGGGATAAAAGCTGAAAAAGTGGATCTACACTGCTGCTAACCGTCCATTCTACCTCTGCAAGGAACTGTGGTATAACGGGGGTGAGTTGCCAACTCAGTGAAAATAACAAACTTACAATGGTTAAAAATGTAAATATGACGATCATAACTAACTGAAATGAGAGCAAATATGATTTATGATAGCATATGGAAAGCATGAATCTGTACTACAAATCACAAAACCAAAACTGAAATTCATCATTTATTCCCAATAAAATTCATCTTTCCGTGTCCATCATCGACACAAAACTTCCATTTCTCTCAGACATCATTCCTCGAACGATCATGTAATCAATAATACCGGTTGGTATCATCTAGATATCCACCGTATTTCACCACTATCTCCGGTATCAAGTAACCTCGCTAGGCTCCCCCGCCTCAAATGCGGCTATCCTGCCCTCGGTCTCGACCGGGTCCACCATGTATCTAACTGTATATCTCCCCCACTAAGTCTGGATAACGTATAAATCCGCGACCGTATAGCTCCCCCACTCGGTTCGGAATAAAACCAAATCATAAAACATCTCATGGTAGACATGTCACATCAATCATAAAATCACTGGATTTATGTAATAGTACAGGAAAACCCAAACCATAAATTCTCAATAATACAAAAGCTTTTTATATCAACTTAGAATACTCAGATGATAAACATGATGTCATTTATGCAAGTTACCACTATTGTTAATAATTGAGGTATGATAGGAATCATATTTAATAAGATGAATATTTAGTGTAAAACTGACATGTTAATATCGACGAGATGTAGTGTAACATGCAAAGGTGTGCAATGTTCCCGCCAAAAAAAAAAATTCTGCCCAAAAGAGCCCAAGATATCAAATGGCAGCGATATGCTTAAGAAAATGTGAACCAGTATTTTCCGGGCTGTATTTGATAAACTTCCGAATGAGAAATAGCTAAACTCTGATGGTATTGAAAGCATCTCAAAAAAACCTTCGATTTGATATATTATGTGCCTCATAATTCATCCGGGATCAAAAGATATGAGCAAATGTGTTATGCACATGTGATCTAAGGAAGAAAATGCGAACCAGTATTTTCCGAGTTGTATTTTGACAAACTCTTGAATGAGAAATAGCTAAATTCTGATGGTATCGAAAGTGTCTCGAAAAATCCTTCGATTTGATATATTATGGGCCTCATAATTCATCCGGGATCAAAAGTTATGAGCAAATGTGTTATGCACGTGTAATCTAAAGTAATGCTCTACTACATGGGGAATGCATTTTTAGTCCCACATCGGGAAAAGGAGATATCCCTTCTCTACCACTCCCATATAAATAAGAGGGGATGCCTCTTAGAAAAGGTAGAGTTCAATCCTCAAAGGATTCAATTCTCAAAGGAGATACGTTCTCCATAGGAGCTTGCTCCCTTCCATAATGCGCATATGCGCAAGCGCCATGTGCGTTACGTGCAACGCATGTGTGCCCGCCATGCGCGCACCACGTGCAACGCACGTGCGCACCACATGAAAATATTTAATAATATTAAAAGGAGATACGTTCTCCATAGGAGCTTACTCCCCCCAATAATGCGCATATGCGCAAGCTCCATGTGCGCTAATAATATTAAAAGGACATACGTTCTCCATAGGAGCTTGCTCCCCCCCATAATGCGCATATGCGCAAGCGCCATGTGCGCTACGTGCAACGCACGTGTGCCCGCCATGCGCGCACCACGTGCAACGCACGTGCGTACCACATGAGAATATTTAATAATATTAAAAGAAGATACGTTTTCCATAGGAGCTTGCTCCCCCCATAATGCGCATATACACAAGCTCCATGTGCGCTACGTGCAAACATGTGCGCCCAACACGTGCGACGCACGTGCGCGAACGCAAAGAAGCCTTTTTCAGCAGCGAGAAGCTTAAGCTCCAGCTTGTACTTTTGCTCTAATGAGTGGGATATGGTTCAAAGGGTACATCCTTCCACACCTTCGATATATGGCGCTGTAATCTCTCAGTTTCGTCGGAGAGGTGGTGGGTCCCACGACCAATGATCCTTCTTTTCAAAAAAAAAGGGAAAAGAAACACAAAATATATATACAGAAGCATACAGAGGAACCCCCCATAAACTTTGAGAAAAATCTCAAGAAGAAGAGCCAAGCTCTCAAGAAAGAAGATTTTTTCTTCAAGGTAAAAAGAATGGTGATGAATAAAGAGATGAAATCATCTCATAATTAAAAAGAAGGATTCTCTTCTTAAAAGATCATAGATCTACAAAGACGAATGTTTTTATAAATAGATCAAAAAGATCTCATCATAAGAAAAAGAAGTACTTACTTCACAGATCATAGATCTATAAGACTAAAGTCTTTCTCAAAGAGATCATGAACATCTCATTATAAAAAGGAGGGGAGAATAATTCAATTCTCTTAAGGATCATAGATCCATAAAGGCAAAACCTTTCATCAATATAAGATTGAAACAAAATAAGAACGGTTGTTCTTAGATCCTGAGACAAAGTCTCTTTTAAAAGAACATAAAGTGTTTCTCAGATCATAAAATTGATTAGATGCGCTTTACGCTCTTGAACTGCGCTTCTGCGCTCTCTGGACTGGCGCTCAGCGCCAAATGCGCCACGTGTCAATCACGCATGCGCCAATTAACAGTTAGCGATTTGCGCTCTTGAAATCGCGCACTACGCTCATGGGCTGACGCTCAGCGCCAAGCGCGCCACGTGTCACTCACGTGTGCGCCACTAAACTAGAAGCGCAATGCGCTGATGGGCTGGCGCAATACGCCCATTATCTGGCGCAATGCGCCCATTATCTAGCGCTTATCGCCAAACGCGACACGTGTCCTTCACGTATGTGCCACGTGGCAGAAGTGCACAAAATTCTTTGACTGGCGCAAACGCCAAGCGCACCATGTGTTGTACTGACAGAACATAAATTATTCTTTAATAAGCCCAGAGCTATGATGAATGTCAGCATTCAATAAAAGACAAAACATTGTCAAGATATAAATCAATGCTCGGCATTGTTAAAAGGGCTAAGCCCAAATAAAGGCTCGACAGCCCAAAATAAAATGTTAAACATTTTAATCTGATTGGACTTAGCCCAATATTGGCCATAAGTCCTCAACTCATATTAATTGAGCCCATCGGCTCATAAATCTTTTAACAAATCTTAGTTCCAAATTGGACCACAGATCTTTCAACCAAAATTGGTTGAAGGGTACATCTCTGAACCCCTCTGATATATGTCGTTGTAATCCTTCAACGTCTTCAGAGAGGTGACGGGTCCCGACAACCATACATTTCATGGACTGTGATGTCCTTAACCTTAACTGTGAGGTCTTTAAACTCACGGACTACGATGTCCTTAACCTTGACTGTGAGGTCTTTAAACTCACGGACTACGATGTCCTTAACCTCGACCGCGATGTCTTTAAACTAACATTGGACCGAGATGTCCTTAAACTAATGCTGGACCGTAATGTCTTTAAACTAATCGACCGCAATATCTCTAAACTAAACAATAGAGCCCAATTGCTCTCTTGTTGGATCTAAACGATCCCGTTAAGTTGATCTTAGCCTAAAAATTAGACTAATGTATCCTTAACATACGTTTAAGTTGATCTTAGTCCCAAATGAGGCTAACGTATCCTTAAACCCAACCCCCAAACCCAAATCTAAAAAGATACGGATTTGGACTAATCCATGCCCTACGGGCGAAAACACAAATTAGTCTCCGTATATAATCCACGGGCAACCATAAACAAAACAAACACCCACGACACGAAGTGACCATCTGGAGAAGGAGAAAGTTGTTACCGCGATGCGGTAACGTAATTAACTGCAAGGGCTTGCGCCTGCAGGGAAGAGCGTCCCCACAATCAAAACCCCCTCAAATGAGGGGGAATCTGATGAAGTATGCTACATCGGCCGCATCCGTTTAAACCTTCGATACATGGTGCCATAAATCAACTCGGCATCTTCGGAGAGGTGGACGGATAGCACCAATTAGCATCTGCCCCGAAATTCAGGCGAGATGTTCACCGCGTCTTCCCGCGTCTTTCGGAGGGGAACAGATTCTGGCACGCCCGGTGGGACCTTTTCCTGTTTCCACTCCACACTTCGTGTGTCGTGTTCGCGAACGAATCGCAGTTTGATATGGTTGCCCTTGGATTCGAGGTACTAAGATTTGGTGTCTTGCTCCGTGCAGAAAACGAGAGATCAATGGCGTCTACTTGGACGAGATGTTCTAGTTGCAACTGCAGCTTCCGTTCCACCTCATCTGGAGGTGTAACTAACGGGCCCCAGGCGGCCTCCCTGTTCACAATGCCGGTAGAGCAGGTGACGCAGGCTACCACTGGGTTGTTCTTCGGGATCATGCTCCCACCGGTGAGCGTTAACATCCCGCTGCCGCAAGAAGAGCAAAAGAAGTCGGTTTTTGATCGGCTCACTACTACCACGGCCCCTCTCAACGGGTCATCCTATGCCAAACCAACAGCATCAGACTTCGATAGGTTGAGCCTGAACTCCAATGGGCCCCTCAAGAAGCCCACGATACCTGAAGCGGCCATCCCAAAACGGATAGCCATTCCTGCCCTCGAGGTCACTAAAAAAGCTCCTCTCGTCAAAGGATCAGTCTTTATGAGGCTGGCCACTCCAGCTCCCATTCCTGCTCAAAGGTCTGTCTTTGACATATTGGATACTACTGCTCAACGGACGTCGGTCATCAAGAGGCTGGTACCAGCAGCGCTTCACCAGAACAGGGGGCATGACGAAGCCATCCCCATATGTAATACTCAGTCCCTATAAATAATTAGCGTATTTTAATAAATAAGTCTTCAGTTATTTTCCCAATTTCTACAAATTTTCCGAATTTTTCCAAAATTTAATCCAGATTTATTCCGATCTAAATATATATATGTGTATAATTTTTATATAGAATAATTTATTAAACTCCTAACCTAAAAATAATCCTATTACTTAAATCCTTTTTATTTTTCCTTTTTTATTTTCCTTTCCTACCCAGCCCAAGCCCAAACCCTCACTCCCCTTTTTCTTTTATTATTTCCCTTTTCCTTTTCCCATTATCCCCGAGCCCAGCTACTCTCCCCCTCTCTTCTCAGCCCAGCCCATTTCCAAATCACCGACCCGACCCGCTTCCTACCCTTCTTCCTCTTTCGTTCTCTTTTCCTGCCCACGTATCTCCAACGGATCCCGCTCGCTACGACCCCGCCATGCGCTCCCACGTCGCCGCTTCTCTCGCGCCCACGACCAGCGCTCGTGACCCCGTCCTCACCTCACAACTCTCCCTTCCCCCTCGCGCACTTCGACGGCCGCACCCATTTCCCCACGTTCCCAAGACTCACGCGCACGCTCTCGCAAAGCCTCCCTCGACCTCGTCTCCATATCGCTCCCCTCTCTCTCTCGCACTCCCTCCTCTCCCCCGCGAGGAACTCGAGCTCCCCCAACACCCACACCTCACCGCCAAAGAAATTACAACCAAAGAAATCAAAACCAAAGAAATTTTTGACCGCAATCAATAACGGTGTCGTATGTAGCGCGTTAGCGAGTGCAGATCGTCCACAGGGAAAATGAGATCCATTCAAATTTGAATTAGATGAATTGAAAATTAAAGAAAAGAAAAAACAATTCAATTCAAGATTATAAAGTGAATTTCAAGAATTATTAAAATCTAATTTCAAGAAAACATTAAAAATCAAGAATTGATGATATCCAATCCAAATAGTAATGAAGAATCGAAATGAGGCTCGTAGGAATCGATCGAATCTATAGACGTGATGAAAACTATTAATTACGTATTCTTATCCATCAATGATTTGATGCTAGATCGATGATGATCAACGAGAATTAGGGATTTCTTGCGGAAACTAGGGTTTCATCATCTATCCCTTGTCCTTTCGTGGATTTCATTCACATTCTAGCCTCTAGTAAATTCAAGAATCGATCGTGGATCCCTAATTAAGAGCGAATACAATCAAGAAAGCATCGCTTGAAACTAGGTCGTCGATTCTTAAATTTACTAAGGTTTACAAAACTCATAGGACTTAAGAATCGTTTCAAGATTTGTCACATCATCATCTATTGATTCTCTCGATTTCTTCACGAGCGGAGTTTTACTCAAACATCAAAACAAAGAACACAATCACAAATCGAGATCTAATCATGATGCAAGAATGTAAAGAAAGCAAGATAAAGAATTTCACCTTTTATTTATCAACAATTTTGTTACAATTCTCTCAAGATCTACAATGAGGAAAGAACTCGATTGTCGATTTGGCTTTGCTCGTCTTCGTGAGTCGCGGATCGTCTTGGATCACTTGCTCGGATGAAGATCGTCTTCGCTCCTAAAAGGTTGAAGGCTTCTCGCTTGAATTGGTACTCGGTGTTCTTGAATTTGGCTTTGGATTTGAATTAGGGTTAGGGTTACAAGTTGTGTCACTCAACTTGTGGGAGAGATGAAGATTGGTTGATGAACTAATGAACAACCCAAAACCCTAGATCTAGGTTTCCTTTTATAAGCATCTCAACCCTAGATCTAGAATTCAAATTTCAAATTTCCCTCCAAAAGTTTGTTAGAGAGAGGCTTCTAGAAGAAGTTAGTTGGAGAGAATATTTTAGAGCCAGGTTGTTAAGCCGAGCCTTCTGGATGAAGCCACGTGGCATTCGGGAGTCTTCTGGAAGCTATTGCCGTTACATAAGCCACGTGCAGGAATTCTGGAGTGATGACGTCATCGTGATGCCGCGGATCCGCGGCGGAAAGCGCCTATTGGCCGCGGATCTGCGGTCCATTAGAAGCTTTAACGCATGGATTTTTCTGAGTATTTTGGTGCTGGAATTGCGGCCTCTGTAAAATATGTGGAATCTCATTTTGCTTTCTCTATTTCTGCGAGATCTCAAGTCTTGGACTTGGCGTATTTATCTCAGCACTTTTCACAGTTTCGGCTTTTCTCCTGGAATTTCTTGCACATATTCTCGAGACAAGTGTTGCGCTATACAAAGATAATGTGATGCCATGATAAACACTCAATTTCCCTCAGAAATGTCGGTTTTAATATATAACACAAGTTATTTGGTATTTTACGGCCGTTTTGCTAATATGTGCTATATTAATACCGAACACCTCTAAATGAGTGCAAATGGTAGGGAAATTGACGTGTTAAAAATACATTATTTTCGACTGATCAAATTCCCCCAAACTTATTTTCAGTCGTCTCGAGCGAACTGTTTTATTAAAAAGAGAAGGAGAAAATAAAGAAAAAGTAAAACTAACTAGCATACTTTCATAGGCAACACGATTGCACTGAGCACGTGCAACAAGCCTTTAAACCTCTAGGTGTCCCTAGTAGGAGGAGTGTTGTCTCCTGAGCATTTTCAGCGGATTGCACCCACAAAATCCCATAATAAAAGGAAGATCGTGAAAGTTACATATAAAGATAAGAATTGTAAAAGAAAGACTTTGAAAATTAGAGTTTCCAACTATACAAGCTTTTCGGTTGTCATGAGCCCTATCTTAATAGTGATGAAAAGATGTCAGAAATCACATCATCCCTCAATAAAATATCGTCTTTATTCTTCATTCCTATCTTTCTTCCAAATATCGATCATATAACCCTACGTGTATGTGAAGAACATCCCTACACCCGGAGAATTCAATTCAAGCTATCATACTCTTGTCCATCTGCCTCAGTAATTTTTAATTAATGAATATTTAGATGAATTTGCTCACACATTTTCATGTGACCGTTAATACTTCTTGAGGTACTAACCGACCGATTACTCATGTGCTTGCTTATACGGTGTCTTTCCTTGTCTTGCACCACCTAAGGCTTAGTAGTGACTCCCAGACCAGTTGGTCTAAGGCACTAGGCGATAACAAAACCAGTGTTCATTTTTCTCACCATTTTATATTTTCTTCATTTTTTATTTCCTTCATACTTTGGCTTTTAGACAAGTGCATTTCAAGGTATTCTCTACTATCCCGAGCTTCAAGACGTGTGTAAGTGCGAATAGTAGGGTATCAACGTTCAAAATGTTTGGCTTCCAGATTAGGAACTATTTTTCAGACTTATTTTTATCCTCAGATTAGTGACTTCCTTCATCTTACTAACCCTTGGGACAACAGCTCATAACTACTTATTACTAGTTCGTATAAGAAAACTTCTAATTTTCTTAGTTTTCTTAAATTTTTCCAATCTTTTAGATTTAATTTTTCACTATCTAATCTTTTATTATCTTATTTATGTACAAAAAATATTTTATTTTTTTGAAAATTTTAAATGTTTATAGGTTTTGAAAATGTTTTTTGCTTATACGAAGTATGATGCAAATGATGCGAATGATGCGAAAATAAGCACAAACCTCCCCCAAACTTGTTTTCAACAGTGTCCTCACTGTTGCCATCTTCTAGATCTCAAAAACCTGTAAGCCTGGGAGGAAATTTATTAATGGGGGCAAAATATTTAAGTGAAGATTCTTCCCCAAACTTATTTTTGGCTCATCATTTTGAGTAAAAAATTTTCATTTCAGGAGCCAGATTATACCCTCCAAACTTGAATTAAGCCATGTTAATCTTTGAAAATCACATGAGGGGGTCAAAAATCATTGGTCGATGCCAAGCTTTGCAAAGACCAAAAGTTAACACCAACCATTCGAAGATTTTGTCAATGTAGTGCTCAGGTTGGTGGGGAAAGGGTAAGTGGTGGAATAGAATGTATGTGCGTCTCATTTTGGAGAGACGATGCAGTGAAAATGATGGATTACTCACATTCCATTTACAGTTCAGAAGAAGGGGTGGAGGTTCAATTTCTTTGTTTTGATGTGGATTCATCTCAACACCCGTGTCATTCAAAAATGCGAGTTCATCAGCGAAGATCTCCTCAAAAGTCTCATCAATACCCCGAAGAATAATATCATCACAAAGTGCGGGGTGATCTTCAGACTCTAAAAGCATTTCATAATCAGTGTTAGTTGTTGACCCGGACAACTCGGTGGAAGAGTCCGTATGTGTATGATACATAGTTGGGTCAAACAACAACGTATGAAAAGAGTCAAGATTAGTGTCATGAGGATCGTCAAATTCGCTGCTGTCGACATCCATTAAGTCGACAGAACAGACCTGAGCAGTAGGTTCGGAAGGTACACTTCCCAACTTGTAAATGTTCAGTTCAATTGACCTATTCCCGAAGGATAGGGTCATAGAACCATTTCTACAGTTGATGATAGCATTGGAAGTGGCCAAAAAGGGGTGACCAAGGATCACCGGAATTTGATTCCGTGGGTTCACTACAGGCTGTGTATTACAATAAAGTCCACAGGGAATACAAATTCCCCGATTTTTTATAACACATCCTCCAGTTCATCCCTAGGTTTGGTGCTTGATTGGTCAGCCATCTGGAGAGTTATGCTCGAGGGCTTTAACACTCTGATCCCTAACTGCTCGTATACCGAGAAAGGAAGCAGGTTAACACTTGCGCCCAGGTCGAGTAGAGCACGGTTGATGTGTTTCTCCCCGATAGAAATGGAAATAGTAGAATATCCAGGATCCTTACGTTTTCTCGGTAATTGCTGGGGAAAGGCTGTGTCTACTGTCTTTGCCATGAATATCTTCTTGGGCACTTGAGTCTTCCTCTTTCTAGTGCATAAGTCTTTAAGAACTTTCGAATAAGCGGGGACTTGTTGGATAGCATCTAGAAGAGGGATGTTGATGTTAACCTGTTTAAACATTTCAGTGGTCTTCTCCATTTGTGGACTCATTTCCCCTTAACCGATTCGGATAAGGAGCTTGAGCAATAAGGTCAGGGTCCAACATTGGAGAAGATCGTGTGGGTGGGAACGATCTAAGAATAGGAGTGGGGATCGTTTTCGGTGGACTAGAAGAGCTGGGCTGAGGTGTCAAGCCTTGGGGAAAACGGAGAATAGGCTCGGAAGAAGATGGTGGGTTAGAAGAACTGGGGTTAGAATTAGAAGCAGAAGTGGAAGGAAAGGTTTCAGCCGGGGTATCATCGATAGATTTTTCAGTGTCATCAATCTCTTCCCCAACGTGATTGTCAAGCACTCTTCCAGATCTCAACGTGATTGCATTCACATGATGTGAATAGCTAGGATTGGGCAAAGGTTGAGCTGGAAGTTTTCCTTTCTCTCTTGCACTCATTTCAGCTTTTAATCGTGCAATTTCTTCTTCCATCGATTTAATAGTCTCGCTTTGGGATGCAGAGTTTTTCTCGATTTTATCGAAGGAAGACTTTATTGTCTAAAGCAAGTTCATGAATGAAGAGGATTCATCAGTACCGGTCAACTGCAAAGGATTATACGGTGCAGGTGCGTTGACCGGATTTTAGAAGTTTTGTGCTTGGAAGGGGTGCTGACTCAATTGAAGTGGTTGCTGTTGTTGTGGAGGAGCCCTTTGGAAATTGTTTTGGTTTGGAACCGTGTTTTGAGTTTGTGATTGGTTCCAAGCAAAGTTAGGGTGATTCCTCTAACTCTGATTATATATGGAAGAAAATGGATCGTTTCTAGGTCTTTGAAAAGCAGAATTGATATGCTCATGACCTTGAAACGGAGAGTTTAGTGGACATTCTTCCGTCAAATGAGAAGGATCAGAACAGCATCCACATACAGTTTTGGAGAGTGACATTTGATTTAGGGCGGCGGCTAAAAATTTGTTTTCCATAGTCTCGAGTTTCTTTTGCATAGCTGAAATGTCAGCTCTAACTCCTATGGAAATATCTGATTGGTTATTGCCCCCCGTAGACGATTGACTCACACCCTCCCACTGTAATGATTTTTCAGCGAAATCTTCTAGGAATTTCCAGGCTTCCCCATCATCTTTGGTCATGAAGTTTCCTTGACACATGGATTCAAGGGTCTGTTTTGTGTTAGGATTAATGCCCTTATATATGATTCTGCACAGATCCCATCTAGGGATTCCGTGATGTGGACATTGAACTAACAGATCCTTGAAGCGTTAAAGACACTTCGAGAATGTTTCATTTGGAAGCTGGGTAAATTGATTTATTTCGCTACGGACTCGAGTTGTTTTATGATAGGGGTAAAATTTCTTTAGGAATGCTTTGACGAATTCTCCCCAGTTTGAAATGGAATGTGCGGTAGTGTTATACAGCCACTTCTCGGCTATATCGCACAAGGTAAATGGGAGAAGGCGAAGACGCATAGCATCCACAGAAAGCTGTGAAGTACCCATCATCGCGCATACATTTTCAAATTTGGTGATAAAGACATATGCGTCTTCAGACTCGAGACCGTGGTATTCGGGTAGAAGGTTGATGTATTGGGGTTTAATCTCAAAATTTTCCCCGTTGGCTGGTGGAATGGATAAGCAGGTCGAAAGAGGACCTCGCATAGGACAGCACCTCTCTTGGAGAGAGATGCGGGGTAGATTCTGCGCACCTGCGGACGGCGACAGAGTAGTGGTAAAGAAGTTCGATGGAGAATTATCCATCGAAGTGGGTGTGGTGGTAGGTAAAGAAGAAGAAATTATAGAAATACCGACTTCGAAGTCGATCGGGGGAACGCGGACTAGACGGGCAATAGAATCCCGTGTCGAGCCTATCTTGCACTAAAGGGTTTAGTACAAGTGGCAGCGTTAATATAATTAGAGAAAATGATGTGATTGGTGTTTGTTTTGAAAAATATACGGATTTTTGAAAAAATGATGCAAATCACAACAAATGCACAAGAAAAACCCTAAGTCTAATGGTCACCTAGGTCAAGTCTCTAGAACGCTCCTAACTGCCAGAAGATAAGTCGCAAGATCAATCCTCTACTGCCTCTTTGTCCCTCCTGTGGCCAGGTAAGTGCCAGGTAAGTGGGAGGTTCTCCACTATATAAGTAGTGGGCCTAATTAAGTAACCACTTGCCTTAGACACACTTACCTTAGACACCACAAAAGAAACGCGGATAAGCAATAGATTACCCATGACCTCCTTCTGTCCTAAGTGAGCACGACGGTCCTTAGAGTCGTGTCTAGATCTTTTTTAATTAATGAGGGTAATGCGGATGCAGTTTTGTGATTTTCGGGGCTTAGGAAGGGTAATGAACTCCCCACCTGATCTGAATTTGGTCTTTGCCCCTTAATTTCCGTATTAAAAAAATGCAAACAACCAAGATCAAACACGCACAATTTTTTTATTTTTGCGGCGCTGCGAATTTTTGCA
This sequence comes from Agapanthus africanus, assembly GCA_030015575.1. Lineage (NCBI taxonomy): Eukaryota > Viridiplantae > Streptophyta > Magnoliopsida > Asparagales > Amaryllidaceae > Agapanthus > Agapanthus africanus. The sequence continues at coordinate 103,616,429 of CM057338.1, read as the reverse complement.
AAGAAACCTGCAGAAAATTGTTATTGGAGCAGATAAGGGAAGAGATAAGAAGGTCAAGATTATACCAGAGAATTTTGGTGCAGCGATGCCTCTTTCCTGCCGCGGATCAGCCGTGGGAGGCCTGTATTTACCGCGGAAACGCGGTCGGTTCTGGAGATCTCTGCATAGAAATCTAGGCAACTGCTTCTGTTGCCTCACTGAGATCCTTGGAATGTTCAGAAAATTTTTCCTCGCACTCCATAGATTCCAGATTTCCTCGCAACAAATCACAACAAATTGTTTAGTGTTTGTGCGAATTTTGATCTAAATTTTTTTGATGGAATAAATTTTTCAACTCAAATTTCAAAAACGAACAAATTAGCACACGATCCCCGGCAACGGCGCCATTTGATTGATTCTTTTTCCGATGTGTAGGTAGAAAATGTATAGAAATCACAACCAAAGAAATTTTTGACCGTAATTAATAACGGTGTCGTATGCAGCGCGTTAGCAAGTGCGGATCGTCCACAGGGAAAGTGAGATCCGTTCAAATTTGAATTAGATGAATTGAAAATTAAAGAAAAAAAAGACAATTCAATTCAAGATTATAAAGTGAATTTCAAGAATTATTAAAATCTAATTTCAAGAAAACATTAAAAATCAAGAATCAAGAATTGATGATATCCAATCCAAATAGTAATGAAGAATCGAAATGAGGCTCGTAGGAATCAATCGAATCTATAGACGTGATGAAAACTATTGATTACGTATTCTTATCCATCGATGATTTGATGCTAGATCAACGATGATCAAAGAGAATTAGGGATTTCTTGCGGAAACTAGGGTTTCATCATCTATCCCTTGTCCTTTCGTTGATTTCATTCACATTCTAGCCTCTAGTAAATTCAAGAATCGATCGTGGATTCCTAATTAAGAACGAACACAATCAAGAAAGTATCGCTCGAAACTAAGTCATCGATTCATCAATTTACTAAGGTTTACAAAACTCATAGGACTTAAGAATCGTTTCAAGATTTGTCACATCATCATCTATTGATTCTCTCGATTCCTTCACGAGCGGAGTTTTACTCAAACATCATAACAAAGAACACAATCACAAATCGAGATCTAATCATGATGCAAGAATGTAAAGAAAGCAAGATAAAGAATTTCACCTTTTATTTATCAACAATTTTGTTACAATTCTCTCAAGATCTACAATGAGGAAAAAACTCGATCGTCGATTTGGCTTCACTCTTCTTCGTGAGTCGCGGATCGTCTTGGATCACTTCCTCGGATGAAGATCAGCTTCGCTCCTAAAAGGTTGTAGGATTCTCGCTTGAATTGGTACTCGGTGTTCTTGAATTTGGCTTTGGATTTGAATTAGGGTTAGGGTTACAAGTTGTGTCACTCAACTTGTGGGAGAGATGAAGATTGGTTAATCCACTAATGAACAACCCAAAACCCTAGATCTAGGTTTCATTTTATAAGCATCTCAACCCTAGATCTAGAATTCAAATTTCAAATTTCCCTCCAAAAGTTTGTTAGAGAGAGGCTTCTAGAAGAAGTTAGTTGGGGACAATATTCTAAAGCTAGGTTGTTAGGCCGAGCCTTCTGGATGAAGCCATGTGGAATTCTGGAGTCTTCTGGAAGCTATTGCCGTTACATAAGCCACGTGCAGGAATTCTGGAGTGATTACGTCATCGTGATGCCGCGGATCCGTGGCGAGAAGCGCCTATTGTCCGCGGATCTGCGGTCCATTAGAAGCTTTAACGCATGGATTTTCTGAGTATTTTAGTGCTGGAATTGTTGCCTCTGTAAAATATGTGGAATCTCATTTTGCTTTCTCTATTTCTGCCAGATCTCAAGTCTTGGACTTGGCGTATTTATCTCAGCACTTTTCACAGTTTCGGCTTTTCTCCTGGAATTTCTTGTACATATTCTCGAGACAAGTGTTGCGCTACACAAAGATAATGTGATGCCATGATAAACACTCAATTTCCCTCAGAAATGTCGTTTTTAATATATAACACAAGTTATTTGGTATTTTACGGCTATTTTGCTAATATGTGCTATATTAATACCGAACACCTCTAAATGAGTGCAAATGGTAGGGAAATTGACGTGTTAAAAATACATTATTTTTGACTGATTAACAAGCGCTCGCGGCCCCGTCCTCACCTCACAACTCTCCCTTCCCCCTCGCGCACCTCGACGGTCGCACCCATTTCCCCACATTCCCACGACTCGCGCGCGCGCGCTCGCGAAGCCTCCCTCGACCTCGTCTCCATCTCGCTCCCCTCTCTCTCTCGCACTCTCTCCTCTCCCCCGCGAGGAACTCGAGCTCCCCCAACACCCACACCTCGCCGCCACCTTCCTCCTCCCATCCCCGACGACGAACCCCTACAGCGAGAAACCACACGATCGTGACACTATCCCTCACCGTCATCGTCGCCTTCGTTGCCGCTTCACCTTCGACCTCGCTTGCATCCCTCACCTGCATCGCCTCCTCCCTCGCAATCCTGTACCTACGCCGCGACCGAGGCTCCACCTCGTCGGCCCCCACCGTCGCCTCCGTCCCCTCACCACCCGCTCGCCTCAGAGCTCACCACCGGCCACCTGCCCCCATCACCTTCCTCTTCTACTTCACCCAAAACCAAGCCTTACCGCCACCACCATTGCCGCACCCCCGAGCTCCAACACCCAACCCACCATCACTGCTCAACCGAACCATCAAACCTGAGCACCTGGATTCAGCCGTCGATCACCGAACGAATATCGTCGCCACCACAACGTCATCGCCGTGATCTTCTTCTTACTCTCGCCTCATCGACATCCTACAGAAGAGCCACCCCCTCGACTCCACTAGGGTCGCTCAGATTGGATTCAAGAACCACGTCGTGCCCCAGGCATCGATGGAAACTTCACTGCTGAGGATATTGTTCGCCCAAGTGATCAAAATCGATCCTTGAAGATATCCATTTAGAAATTAATGGAGTAGCATGGTATTTGTTGTGGGAGCAAGTATCAAAACTAATTGGAGACATGAGGACAGAGACAGAGAAGCCAAAAATGTTGCTGTGTCTAGTGAGTTGTTTCCGCTCTGTAGTTGCTGATGCCATATGAAAGAGATGAAAGGTTGTTGTTCTGTTCTCGTGACCGTCGATCCATGACCAAAGCTCCAAGCCGTGCTCCTGCCTGTGCCAGGCTCAAGCCATGGCATTGCCATCAGCGTCGTCGCTGTCATGTCGCCGATCGTCAACATCAGACAAGTTTAATACTTGCTTCATGCTAATTTTATATATTACAATTCAAGTTACCAATAATTTCCGCATACACTTTTTCATGTGAATCGTTATAATTCAAGTGTTCGTTGCAAAACCTGAATGGAAAACCCCGTTAAATTGACGGCAACAATTAACATGTGATGGCCCGAGTTATAATGAATGTCCCTTAAGACTTTGGTTACAATACAATGTCGTTTGCTCACGTAAAATGGTGTCCCGATTTCTGTCATAAAACCTGAAAACGTTTGTACTTGCTAAACCGTAAAATTTATAATAAATTATGTATAAATCGGTTTTGGCATCCCATGACTCATATCGAAGCCAACGGAATAATCTACAGAACCCTATAATTTATATCTAAAATTGAACTTGTTACGATAGAGAAAACTGCAGGAGATTTCGATTCTGGACTACAGTCCAGAACGGAAATCCCAGTTAACCCCTGTTTCTAAATTCCTGTATATTCCTGTTCAAATATGAGAATGCACGGAACCCTATATCGTTAAGTAGAAAATTAAGTTAGCTTTCTTACTCCGCTAGTTATACTGGATTCTTGTATTGTATGATATATTTAACCCATTTTATAATGTCGATATGTTCTGCTGAATTCTGCAGCGACAGATTTTACACATCAACCTTAACCTGACCATAACTTCCTGTTGATATAGGATATTACTGATCCACCAATTGCGGTGGAAACCTAACTGATAACCCTAAACATTTTTCAAATATAGAATTGCCTAATTACGATCCCAACTGGGATTAAAGTGTGTTACGAAATGGACTCCCGATTCTGAAACCGTATTTCCAGCCGTGAACACTTAACTTGAAATGGTCATAATTATTAAACCTAAAACCCAATTGATGCGAAACCAATTTTGATGGATAGATAATTCAATATACTGTTTACCCCTTTTGCATTATTTCCCGTAATTCTGCACGCATGACTTATAGTGAATTATGCAAGCGGTAGGGCACTGACTGATGGTATTCTATTCATATGGTAATTATTGTATTCTCATCATATCGTGTAGAAGTCATTGCATCGGTAACCTAGTGATCATGTGCATTACCCAGTGTTAGGTGTTAGTATTTGATTGTGGCAAGTACGCGGGTGTTTAAGCATGAATGGATAAGTGAAAGTGACACGTACTTATACACAATCAGTGGATCCTATTGATTTATTGCATTGTCAATGTCTATGGGACGTGTATAGGTGTGACTATAATTGGTATGGGACGATTATGGAAGCACTTATATGGGTGTCATAGGTAAGGAACCAAACACTGCCCATTTGTCTTGGGTATCAGTCGAGACATGCTTGATGGAAATCCTGTCTCCAGTTCTCTCGTAGACTTGTCATGGACCGACTGGTATTTGAGTTTATGATTAGTGTTTGATATAAACCACAGGGTGTGGGGTAGTTTGAGTGTGAGTTCAACAGAATCTCGGGAGTCCCATTGTCGGCACATACGGCGATTCTGGAGATATATGGGGATATTACTGATTATTAGCGAGCGACTCGGGCCCGTGTTCCCTTTGTCCTTGGGTCCTACCCTTGGGTGGAGGATACTCACGAGTGGTTGACTCTCACACTTGGACTGACGATAGGCTTAGCGACCTGTACAGTGAGACTTTGAGACTGATAGGGTTAGTGACATTGACATGTATTGCAACTGATTCAATATACCTGCCATACTGTTTACTGCTTTACTGTTTACCTGCTCTATTAGCTACCTGCATTGGTTACTTCATGTTCACGTCATTATTCCATGATTACCGTTTTATATTCATCATTATTGCACGTGTTCACTTTTGTATCTATATATATATATATTGCTATCGTGTCGCTCTGATGACCTGAGTATGCAAGCTCAGAGTGAGAAGTGGATCTAGCTTAGACCAGGACCTGACGTACCTCGAGGACATCGCGGACATCTTGATCAGTGACCCAGAGCTATACTTCCTTGATCTCCAGCTGGTTCTTTTGATTTAGATACTGCATTCCTGATTACCTGTGCATTGTTTACTGATCACCACGTAGTGCTAGAAGCCGAAGTGTGACTACGGAGGGATATTTCCTCGACCGTAAGAGCATGGCTGGCCTTGTCAACTCCTCGTATTCCTTATTTTGGGAAGCGGGGCGTGACATGATTTTGTTGGTATCAAAACTAGGTTTTTCTTCAATTGGGATTGCAGTTTTCGTGTAGGGTTTGACAATTTAAGACATCCTTCGGTCTAGATTGTAAACTTGTTATTCTTGATCTAGATTCACATAGTGTGTCCTACTATACATTTTGATCCATTCGCTAGAGCTTTGGGTTACTTAGTAGAGTTACGTGGTTGTAATTATGAACTGCAGCATAGTTACAATACTGTACTCTATTGAGTAACTTGGAGTTCTACATTTGATTTCCGCTCGATTGAGTTTCACCTCACCTGACATTCTTATTTCATTGTCTATTCTATATCTTGTTCTGATTTTTACTCCTTGTACCTTATGCCGTCCTAAAATTGTTGTTTTAGGACCATGTCTTCTAACAACTCTTCCTCCATCCCCACTCCCCAGAATCAGACCGTCGAGATTTTGAATGTGCTGCAAGGTTTGAAAGAAGCCCGGGAGCAAACTAATGACCTGTTAGCTGAAGGATTAGGAAGGCAGATGACTCAAGCACCAGAGGAAGCCTCCACTCGTAAGGGAATCCCCGTTAAACAAGGAAAAGAGGTGAAGATGAAGCGCCTACTTGTTCCCCAGCAACGGAAGCAGCGGAAGACTCGACGTTATAGATACTGCAAGAAGCCAGGACACTTCCAGAGAGACTGTCGCAGCGCCAAAGGACAATGCCTAATTTGCGGATGCAGCGAACATCTTGTCAATGGTTGCCCTAAAAGGAAGGAACTACAAGGAGGAGATTCGTCCACACTCCCCACTCCTGCGAAGTGATGGTTATTTCGTAATTCGAGCTTCGAGGATAGTATGGACCCAGTGCAGGATTCAACTCGCGTGATGAGAATGCAGCGGTTTAGCTATCAAAGAAGAATTATCACCTTTCCGCTTTCAATAAAAATGTTGTCACTCTTTTGTAAATATTTCCTTTCGTTTGAGATCTTGTATCCGCTGAACTTTTAGTTGAATGCAATAAAATTCTGAGTTGTGATGTATGTATCGTTCTTTTGCCTCTCACTTTACTTATACTATTTATTGCATCAGTATTCTAATTTCTGATTTTTCAGTCCTTACCTACCGCATATTTTCCTTGTGCTCCGTATCCTTAGTTATTTTCTTGGTGTGTTCCACTGCCTAATCATAACTCTTTCTTTTTAGGCCATGGCCCACCCTGGAGCAGCGCCGCCTCTATATGAGGACACGCGGTCGTGCGTTTTCTTGGACTGCATACTGGTAAGTTCAGATGACGAGATCAACGGCCCACAGGTTATTTTCGGAAACAGCGATTCCGAGGGTGAGGAATTTGCAGCTCCAGAAGTCGACATGATCAGCGACACTGACGATGAAGAAGAAGACCCAATAGAGGAAGATTCCGAGGAGGACCCGATAGAAGAAAACCCAGGGGATGAAAACCTTGGGGAGAACCCAGAGGAAGAAAATCCTATAGAAGAAGGTCCAGAAGAAGAGAATCACGTGGAAGCAGACCACGATGAAGAAGCTCCAGCCGAGGAAGAAGGACCAGAAGAACAAGACCCCGCGGCAGAAGAACGTCCAGTGGCGATCCCTGAGAGGCGATATGGAATTGGACGCCCCTGATTTAAAGAGATTTTATCGATCAAAAATATATTACCGCAATCAAGAACGGCGTCGCTTGGTAGCTAGCCGGTGAGTACGGGTCGGTCCACAGGGATGTTGTGAATTTCCTAATCGCTCTTACGAGTTAATTCCAAACGGTGTGGATGGATCAATTAAATCTAAAAACTAAATTAATCTAGATCTAAATATTTCTAGGGTTAGGTTTAGGTTAAGTTTGGAAAGTCAATAAATCTCACCGCTTTCTATACCCATATTAAGATCTATTAGGAGTTATGGTAATTACTAATAAAGGGAATTAGAACCATTGGGAAGATGTTTCTTCCTCTAGCTTCTTGTCCTTCCTTTATCAATCCTTACCCCAACCTCCATGGAAAACACGCGCAAGCGGGCCTTTATACTACGGTATCACCGCTACCTCGTGGGATAGGGTGCCGTAGGGAGCGGTATGTGCATGTATGCATGGAGTCCTATTAATTATATGTGATGGGCAAGAAAGGGGTGAGAGATCTTCATCTCTCAAACCTTCCCCAAAGTTAACCCTAACAAGCGAGGAGACTACTCGCTCATTAGGGAATTTAAGAACAGATCTAACTATTTATCTAGGGCAAGGAATTAAAGATCTAACTAGGGAAAGGAATAGAAATTACCTAGGGCAGAAAAATAAATTAAGAACTTACAAATTGATGCTCTCCAAAAGAATTCTGAATTTTATTAATGAAAGGAGGCATGACCTAATACAATGATTTGGGCTTCTATTTATAAGAGATAGAAACCCTAGGTTACAATTAATTCGCACGTCTTCATTTACATAAATACCCCTGAGTTGACTAGTCAAAGCCGCCACACAAATTGGTAAAAAAAATTTATCTCCTGAATACCTAACCGCACCGCGGAACCGCGGCCGCAGCCAGGGTTTGGCCGCGGTTCCACGGTCAAACTGGGGAGTTGGCCCATGTTCTTTCTTGTGCTGGCTTCCTCTAACTTGTACTTTCTTCTTCTGCAGGTCTTTTCGCAGATTGGTTTCTCGTTCTCTTCCAGATCTTTCCAGTGAACATTGCAGTTGACTTTTATTGTTTCTTTGTGTCGCTGCTTCTATACTCGGTGAACTGTTGTTCATTGTTCCTCAACATGTAGGCGCGATCAAGATTTCACCATTTATCATTCGTAGTCTCACTTTTTTATTATCTTTTCATTGTTTTCACTGTTTTAGATCCAAGAACCTGTAACCTGTAATATGTAGCAGACATGCGTCAAAAGCACCTGTTTATTTATAAAACGAATAAGAATGGGGAATAAGAATGCGAGCCTACAGTAACTTGCTAAACTTCTATAACCGTGACTGACGTGATTTAGTTTTTATCTCCTCTGGCCAAATAAATCCATGTATAGTTTAGGGCCATCTTTTATCTTTCGAGAATGCCTTGTTTGGAATTTTCTGGAATGATAATAAAGTTTTTGGATTCGCTAATCTTTTGATTTTTGATTCGCATGATGTGATGACTGATTGATAGAATTTCTTGATTGGATGTAAAAGTATCAAATCGAATCAAATGATCCCCGGCAACGGCGCCATTTTGATTGATAGATTTTCCTGTTGTGTAGTATGAATCAATTCAAAAGGTCCCCTAAAACGGCACAATTTGATTGAAACTGTTTCTTGTGTCGGTATTCAGAAAATTTATAAAGAACTTCACAACCAAAAAAATATTTTGACCGCAATCAAACTACGGTGTCAATTGTAGTTCAAGAATGAGTGCGGATCGTCCACAGGGATTGTACGATTCGTTTGTATTATGATATGCTTGAATTGAAAAGTTAAGTAACGATAAGAGAAAACATGATTCAAGAATGATTCATATCAAGTGTCACTATTCTTATTCAAGAATCAAGAAAATGATAAACAATCAAGAATCGGTGTTTCGATAATATTTCCAATCAACAGTCAAGAATCTAAAAGAGGCTCGTAGGAATCGATCGGATCGATAGACGTGATGTAATCTAAAGATTTCGTGTTCTTGTCCTTCGAAGGATTGATACTAGATCAATGATCATTGACAAGAGTTAGGGTTTTCTCGTGAAACTAGGGTTTCATCTTATCCCTTGTTCTGTTGTCGATATCATTCACATTCTAGCCTCTAGCAATTTCAAGAAACGATCCTAACTCCCCAATTTCGAGCGATACCATTCAAGAAAGCATCGTAACGAAATGGGTTGTCGGTTCTTGAACTTGCTAGGGTTTACAAAACTTGTAGGAATCAAGAATCGATTAAAGCTATGTTACATCATCATTCTATTGACCGTCTCGACTCCTCGACGAGCGGAGTTTTATTCACACATCACCACACAGAAAATATTCATGAATTGTAAAGATGTCATGATGCAGAATTTAAAGAAAACAAGATAAAAGAATATCACCTTTATTTATCTCAACAATTTTGATTACATTCGCTTCAAGATCTACAAGAGGAAGAATCTAGATTGTTGATCGGGCGTCGCTCGGCTTCATGAGTCGTGGATCGGCTCGGATCGCTTGCTCCGTTGAAGATCGGCTCCGCTCCAAAAGGTTGTAGGGCTTCTTGCTTAATGGGTACTCGGGATCTTGATTTTAATTGGAATTAGGGTTAGGGTTTCCCACAAGTCCTGTCACTAGACTTGTGGAAGAAGAAGATGAAGGGGGGTAAAAATGAAGAAGTATCTAAGTCTTGGATAATGGATCCAAGTATCAAGTATCAAGTATCAAGTATATTTTTAACCCTAGGTTTAGGCTTCTATTTATAGACTTCCCAAACCCTAGGTCTAGGTTTGAAATTACAATTCCCTCCAAAAGTTTGTTGAGGAGTTTCTAGAAAGAGTTTGTTAGGAGCTAGCTTAGGGTTTAAGCTAGGGTTTAGGGGGAAAGTTCTAGAATGATAGGCTAGTTTAGTGTAGATCAAAGTGTTTGCTGATCTGGTAGAAGTCCCTGGAGTCTTCTAGAAACTGAGATACATTTCTGAGCAGTGGGCCCTGAGACAGGAGTTTTGCACCAAAATTGAAGAGGTAATTCCCAGGTTTGACCGCGGATCCGCGGCACAAGCAAGCCATTGCCGCGGATCCGCGGCGCTTTGGAATGATTGGGCTTTGGGTCTTCTGGTGAAGCTTTGTACTGTATTTTAGGGCTTCTTCTGATATGTTGATTTGTGATTGCTTCTTTGGGTTGATACCAGATTTGAAGTTAGTGAGTTGACGTATCTTTGAGCGGTGTAAATTTTGAGCGAGCTTCTCCTTTTCCTGCACGGACTTCGAAACACGGGTTGCGACATATAGAAATATTGCGATGCCATGCAATGCAGTCAATTTCCCTAGAAATGCCGGTTTTAAGGTCTAATACATGTAATCTGATATTTTGCGACAGTTTTGCTAATATGTAAAATATGAATGTCGTACACTTCTAAATGAGTGCAAATGATGAGGAAATTGCCGGCTAAAATATACAATATTTTCGACTGATCAAATACCCCCAAACTTAATTTCGATCGTCTCGAGCGAATGTTTTATTAAAAAGAGAAGGAGAAAATAAAGAAAGAGAAAAACTAACTAGCACACTTTCGTAGGCAACACGATTGCACTGAGCATGTGCAACAAGCCTTTAAACCTCTAGGTGTCCCTAGTAGGAGGAGTGTTGTCTCCTGAGGGTTTTCAGCGGATTGCACCCACAAAATCCAATAATAAAAGAAAGATCATGAATATTACATTTAAAGAAAAGAATTGTAAAAGAAAGACTTTGAAAATTAGGGTTTCCAACTAAGCTAGCTTTTCGGTTGTCATGAGTCATATCTTAATGGTCATGAAAAGATGTCAGAAATCACGTCCTCCCTCAATAAAACATCATCTTATTCTTCATTCCTATCTTTCTTCCAAACATCGATCATATCACCCTGCGTGTGTGTAAAGACATCCCTACACCCGGAGAATTCAATTCAAGCTATCATACTCTTGCCCATCAGCCTCAGTACTTTTTAATTAATGAATATTTAGATGAGATTGCTCACACACTTTCATGCGACCGTTAATACTTCTTGAGGTACTAACCGACCGATTACTCATGTGCTTGCTTACTTGGTGTATTTTCCTCGTCTTGTACCACCTCAGGCATAGCAGTGACTCCCAGATCAGTTGGCCTTAGGGCACTAGGTGAAGAAGCACCCTCGCTATACATTTTTATTGCCCTCGGTGATAACAAAACCAGTGTCCATTTTTCTCACCACTTTATATATTTTTTTCATTTTCATTTTTTTTCATTTTATTTCCTTCATACTTTTGGCTTTAAGACAAGAGCATTTCAAGGTATCCTCTACTATCCCAGGCTTTAAGACGTGTGTAAGTGCGAATAGCAGGGTATCAACGTTCAAAATGTTTGGCTTCCAGAATAGAAACTATTTTTTAGACTTATTTTTATCCTCAGATTAGTGACGTCCTTCATCCTACTAACCCTTGGGACAACGGCTCATAACTACTTATTACTAGTTCGTATAAGAAAACTTCTAATTTTCTTAGTTTTCTTAAATTTTTCTAATCTCATGGATGTAATTTTTCACTATCTAATCTTTTATTATCTTATTTATGTACAAAATTTATTTTTATAATTTTGAAATTTTTTAAATTTTTATAGGTTTTCAAAAAAATGTTTTGTGCTTATGCAAAGTGATATACAAATGATGCGAAAATAAGCACAAACCTCCCCCAAACTTGTTTTCAACAGTGTCCTCACTGTTGCCTTCCGCTAAATCTCGAAAAACCTGTAAGCTTGGGAGGAATTTATTAGTGGGGACAAAATATTTAAGTGAAGAACTTCCCCGAAACTTATTTTTGGCTCATCTTTTTGTAAAAATTTTCTTTTCAAGAGCCAGAAAAAATATACCCCCCCAAACTTGAGTTATGCAATGTTAAACTTTGAAAATCACAAGTGGGGGTCAAAAATCAGTGGTCGATGCCAAGCTTTGCAAAGACCGAATGTCAACACCTACCATTCAAAAAATTTATCAATGCAGTGCTCAGGTTGGTGGAAGAAAAAGTGGGGAAAAGGTAAGTGGTGGAAGAGAATGTGTGTGCGTCTCATTTTGGAGAGACGATGCAGTGTATGTGATGGATTACTCGCATACTTCTTACAAGTTAGAAAAAGGGGTGGAGGTTCAATTTCAGTGAGTGGAACCTGATTCATCTCAACACCCGTGTTATTCAGAAATGCGAGCTCATCAGCGAAGATCTCCTCAAAAGTTTCATCTATACCCCGAAGAATAATGTCATCACAAAGTGCGGGGTGATCTTCAGACTCTAAAAACAGTTCATAATCAGTGTTAGTTGTTGACCCGGACATCTTGGTGGAAGAGTCCGTATGTGTATGATACATAGTTGGGTCAAACAATAACGTATGAAAAGAGTCAAGATCGGTATCAGGAGGATCATTAAATTCGCTGCTGTCGACATCCATTAAGTCGACAGAACAAACCTGAGCAGTAGGTTCGGAGGGTACACTTCCCAACTTGTAAATGTTCATCTCAATTGTCCTCTTCCCGAAGGATAGGGTCATAGAACCGTTACGACAATTGATGATAGCATTGGAAGTGGCCAAAAAGGGGCGACCTAAAATCACCGGAATTTGATTCCGTGAGTTCGCTACAGGCTGTGTATCAATTACAATAAAGTCTACAGGGAAGATAAATTCCCTGATTTTTATTAACACATCCTCTAGTTCACCCCTAGGTCTGGTGATTGATCGGTCAGCCATCTGGAGAGTGCAAGGAGATGGTTTCAACTCTCCGATTCCAAACTGCTCATAAACTGAGAAAGGAAGCAGGTTAACACTTGCCCCAAGATCTAGTAGAGCACGGTTAATGTGTTTCTCCCCAATAGAGATGGAAATAGTAGGATATCCAGGATCCTTACGTTTCCTTGGTAATTGCTGGGGGAAAGCTGTGTCTACTGTTTTTGCCATGAATATTTTCTTGGGCATTTGTTTCTTCCTCTTTCTAGTGCAAAAATCTTTAAGAACTTTTGCGTATGCAGGTACTTGTTGGATCGCATCTAGAAGAGGGATATTGATGTTAACCTGTTTAAACATCTCAGTGATCTTCTCCATTTATGGACTTGGTGTGTTAGCCCTTAACCGATTAGGATAAGGTGCTTTAGCAATAAGCGCTGGGTCCATTATAGGAGAAGGAAGTGTGTGTGGAACCGATCCCAGAATAGAAGTGGGAATCGTCCGTGGAGGGGTAAAAGAGGTGGGCTGTAGTGGCGAGCCTTTTGGGAAATGGAGAATAGGCTCGGAAGAAGATGGTAGGGTAGAAGAACTGGGGTCAGAATTAGGAGTGTGTGTGTGTGGAAAGGTCTCAGCCGGGGTGTTGATATGATTTTCAGTATCATCAACTTCTTCCCCAACATGATTGTTAAGCACTCTTCCAGATCTCAACGTGGTGATTGCATTCACATGATGTGAATACCCAGGATTGGGTAAGGATTGAGCTGGAAGTTTCCCTTTCTCTCTTGCACTCATTTTGGCTTTTAATCGTGCAATATCTTCTTCCATCGATTTAATACTCTCGTTTTGGGACGCAGAGTTTTTCTCAATTTTATCGACAGAAGACTTCATTTCAGCCGAAACTTGCATGATATTTGTTAAGATAAAATTCATGTATTGTGCAAAAGAAGAGGATTCATCAGTTCCGGTCAACTGTAAAGGACTAGACAGTGCAGGTGTGTTGACCTGATTTTGAAAATTATGTGCTTGAAAGGGGTACTGACTCAATTGAAGTTGTGGCTGCTGTTGTGGCGGAGGGACCCTTTGAAAATTGTTTTGGTTTGGAACCGTGTTTTGTGATTGTGATTGGTTCCAAGCAAAATTAGGGTGATTCCTCCAACCCTGATTATATGTGGAAGAAAAAGGATCGTTTCTCGGTCTTTGAAATGTGGCATTGGTATGCTCACGACCTTGAAACGGACATTCTTCCGTCAAGTGAGACGGATCAGAACAGCAGCCACATACAGTTTTTGAAAGTGACATTTGATTAAGGGAGGCGGCTAAAAATTTGTGTTCCATAGTCTCGAGTTTCTTTTGTATAGCTGAAATGTCAGCTCTAACTCCTATGGAAACATCTGATTGGTTATTGACACTCCTAAATGATGGACTTTCCCACTGTAAAGACTTTTCATCGAACTCTTCTAAATATCGCCAAGCTTCCCCATCATCCTTAGTCATGAAGGTACCTTGACACATGTTTTCAAGGCTCTGTTTAGTGTTAGGGTTACTGCCCTCATATATGATTCGGCAAAGCTCCCATCTCGGGATGCCGTGATGAGGACATTGAACCAATAGATCCTTGAAACGTTCAAAGCATTTAGAGAATGGTTCAGCAGGGAGCTGGGCAAATTGATTCAGTTCGCTACGGATTCGAGCTGTCTTTTGTATTGGGTAAAATTTCTTAAGGAATGCAGCGACGAATTCTCCCCAATTCGTAATAGAATGTGCGGTAGTGTTATATAGCCACTTCTCGGCTATATCGCACAATGTAAATGGGAGAAGTCGTAGACGCATCGCATCCACTGAAAGTTGTGACGTACCCATCGTTGCGCATACGTTTTCAAATTTGGTAATGAAAACGTAAGCGTCCTCAGTCTCGAGTCCGTGGAATTTGGGTAAAAGATTGATATACTGGGGCTTAATCTCAAAGTTATCCCCATTGGCTGGTGGTGTGGATAAGCAGGTCGAAAGAGGACCTCTATGTGGATAGCACCTCTCCTGGAGAGAAATGCGGGGAGGATTCTGCGCACCAACGGACGGTGGCAGATTAGGGTTAAAGAAGTTTGATGGATTCGGATCCATCGGTGTGGGTGTGGTAGTAGGTAAAGAAAAGGTAAATGGAGAATTATCGACTTCGGAGTCGATAAAAGGTACGCGGACTAAACGGGCACTAGAATCCCGTGTCCAGCCTATCTTGTACTAAAAAGGATTAGTACAAGTGGCAGCGTTGGCTTATAATTAGGGGTAAAATGAATGCGGTGTTTGCTTTTGAAAACGGGACGGATTTTTGAAAAAAATGATGCGACAAAACAAACGCAGCACACAAACCCTAGAATCTAGTGGTCACCTAGGTCCGGCTCTAGACCGCTCCTAACTGCCAAAAGACAAGTCGCGGGATAGAATCCTCCACTGCCTCTTTGTTCCCCTGTGGCCAGATAAGTACCAGGTAAGTGAGAAGGTACTCCACTACGTAAGTTGTGGGCCTAATTAAAAACCACTAGCCTTAGACACACTCGCCTTAGGCACCACAAGAAAACGCTGATAAGCAATGAATTACCCACGGCCCTCTTCTGTCCTAATTGAGCGCGACAGTTCTTAGAGTCATCTCTAGATTTCTTTTAGTTAATGTGGGTCAATGCGGATGCAAGTTTGGTGGTTTTCGGGGCCTAGGAAGGGTAATGAAATCCCCACCTAATTTGGATTTGGCCGTGCCCCTTAATTTCCGTATTTATAATGCAAACAACCAAGAAACAAAATCACGCACAATTTTAATTTTCAATTTGCGAGCTGCGATTATTTGCAAAGAATCCTGCAGCAAAGTGTTAATTGGAGCTAAAAAGAGGAAAGAGGAGAGAGCAAGAAGTCACCTGCAGAAAGTTGGTACAGAGAACTCTCTGTGGGACCGCGGTTCCGCCGCAATGACCACCTATATGCCGCGCTTCCGCGGCTTCTTGATGGGTTCACTTCACAAGATTTCAACAGCTGCTTTCTGTTGCTTCCCTCTGTTCTCTGGTACTCTCCATAAATTTTTCTCAATTCCCAGAAAGCTCCAGATCTCCTTGTAATGAAACACGACAAATTGTTTAGGGTTTGCACGAATTTTGATCTCAAAATAACAATGGAATAATTCTTTCAATTCAAACAATAATATGAAACGAATTAGCACGTAATCCCCGGCAACGGCGCCATTTTGATTGATAGAATTTCTTGATTGGATGTAAAAGTATCAAATCGAATCAAATGATCCCCGGCAACGGCGCCATTTTGATTGATAGATTTTCCTGTTGTGTAGTATGAATCAATTCAAAAGGTCCCCTAAAATGGCACCATTTGATTGAAACTGTTTCTTGTGTCGGTATTCAGAAAATTTATAAAGAACTTCACAACCAAAAAAATATTTTGACCGCAATCAAACTACGGTGTCAATTGTAGTTCAAGAATGAGTGCGGATCGTCCACAGGGATTGCACGATTCGTTTGTATTATGATATGCTTGAATTGAAAAGTTAAGTAACGATAAGAGAAAACATGATTCAAGAATGATTCATATCAAGTGTCACTATTCTTATTCAAGAATCAAGAAAATGATAAACAATCAAGAATCGGTGTTTCGATAATATTTCCAATGAACAGTTAAGAATCTAAAAGAGGCTCGTAGGAATCGATCGGATCGATAGACGTGATGTAATCTAAAGATTTCGTGTTCTTGTCCTTCGAAGGATTGATACTAGATCGATGATCATTGACAAGAGTTAGGGTTTTCTCGTGAAACTAGGGTTTCATCTTATCCCTTGTTCTGTTGTCGATATCATTCACATTCTAGCCTCTAGCAATTTCAAGAAACGATCCTAACTCCCCAATTTCGAGCGATATCATTCAAGAAAGCATCGTAACGAAATGGGTTGTCGGTTCTTGAACTTGCTAGGGTTTACAAAACTTGTAGGAATCAAGAATCGATTAAAGCTATGTTACATCATCATTCTATTAACCGTCTCGACTCCTCGACGAGCGGAGTTTTATTCACACATCACCACACAGAAAATATTCACGAATTGTAAAGATGTCATGATGCAGAATTTAAAGAAAACAAGATAAAAGAATATCACCTTTATTTATCTCAACAATTTTGATTACATTCGCTTCAAGAACTACAAGAGGAAGAATCTAGATTGTTGATCGGGCGTCGCTCGGCTTCATGAGTCGTCGATTGGCTCGGATCGCTTGCTCCGTTGAAGATCGGCTCCGCTCCTAAAAGTTGTAGGGCTTCTTGCTTAATGGGTACTCGGGATCTTGATTTTAATTGGAATTAGGGTTAGGGTTTCCCACAAGTCCTGTCACTAGACTTGTGGAAGAAGAAGATGAAGGAGGGTAAAAATGAAGAAGTATCTAAGTCTTGGATAATGGATCCAAGTATCAAGTATCAAGTATATTTTTAACCCTAGGTTTAGGCTTTTATTTATAGACTTCCCAAACCCTAGGTCTAGGTTTGAAATTACAATTCCCTCCAAAAGTTTGTTGAGGAGTTTCTAGAAAGAGTTTGTTAGGAGCTAGCTTAGGGTTTAAGCTAGGGTTTAGGGAGAAAGTTCTAGAATGATAGGCTAGTTTAGTGTAGATCAAAGTGTTTGCTGATCTGGTAGAAGTCCCTGGAGTCTTCTAGAAACTGAGATACATTTCTGAGCAGTGGGCCCTGAGACAGGAGTTTTGCACCAAAATTGAAGAGGTAATTCCTTGGTTTGACCGCGGATCCGCGGCACAAGCAAGCCATTGCCGCGGATCCACGGCGCTTTGGAATGATTGGGCTTTGGGTCTTCTGGTGAAGCTTTGTACAGTATTTTAGGGCTTCTTCTGATATGTTGATTTATGATTGCTCCTTTGGATTGATACCAGATTTGAAGTTAGTGAGTTGACGTATCTTTGAGCGGTGTAAATTTTGAGCGAGCTTCTCCTTTTCCTGCACAGACTTCGAAACACGGGTTGCGACATATAGAAATATTGCGATGCCATGCAATGCAGTCAATTTCCCTAGAAATGCCGGTTTTAAGGTCTAATACATGTAATATGATATTTTGCGACAATTTTGCTAATATGTAAAATATGAATGCCGTACACTTCTAAATGAGTGCAAATGATGAGGAAATTGCCGGCTAAAATATACAATATTTTCGACTGATCAATGACCGTTTTCCCTCCCCAATAATTTCTCTCCCTTCTGGGATTCATTACTGTTCACCTTGTGCTGACCCGACCCCAGCCTCTTCGGCATTCAGATTAAAGTACCATTTTTTGACTTTTTGAATGGACCATACTCCATTGTAGTCCCTACCCTGGCTAGCCCCTATATATTTTGTGCTATCTCATATTACCATAATTACATTCAGTGACACTGCTATTTGAAACCTAATCTTCGTTATTGTATGTTTAACAAAAATAAATATATATATATACTATATATATGTATAGTGTGTGTGTGTGTGTGTGTGTGTGTGTGTGTATTTGAGTGTTATTGGCTACTTCCGTTTTATTCATTTTAAATGCTTTACTATTCTTCACATCTCCAATGGCGCCAACACATATCACACGTACTGTTTTGTATTATTATCTATTGTTTCGCCATATGAGTTTTCTCACGTTGTTTTAAAATTGTTTGATCGATACATTTATTCTAAATACTTTGGCATATCAGCAAACCCTTCACTATTGGTTGTTATCACTACTTTATCCTCTTGTACATATAGTTTATCCGTATTGATGGTTCTGCCCCGTACTTACTTAGACCTATCCTTTTAGTTGCGTTATTCTTATACATATAGAGACCTTCGATCTTTATCAAGCTGTTTTTAAGTAAATCACTATATGTTAGTGTTCGATGTCGTAGCTTTTCGCATATTATTTTGTATAGCTTATCGTTTATTTTAAATTTCGAGGACGAAATTTTTGTAAGGGTGGTATGATGTAATACCCAGTCCCTATAAATAATTAGCGTATTTTAATAAATAAGTCTCCAGTTATTTTCCCAAATTTTCTACAAATTTTCCGTATTTTTCCAAAATTTAATCCAGATTTATTCCGATCTAAATATATATATGTGTATAATTTTTATTTAAACTAATTTATTAAACTCCTAACCTAAAACTAATCCTATTACTTAAATCCTTTTTATTTTTCCTTTTTTATTTTCCTTTCCTACCCAGCCCAAGCCCAAACCCTCAGTCCCCTTTTTCTTTTATTATTTCCCTTTTCCTTTTCCCATTTTCCCCGAGCCTAGCCACTCTCCCCCTCTCTTCTCAGCCCAGCCCACTCCCAAATCACTGACCCGACCCGATCCGCTTCCTACCCTTCTTCCTCCTTCGTTCTCTTTTCCAGCCCGCGTATCTCCAACGGCTCCCGCTCGCCATGATCCCGCCGTGCGCTCCCACGTCGTCGCTTCTCTCACACCCACGACCAGCGCTCGCGACCCCGTCCTCTCCTCACAACTCTCCCTTCCCACGTTCCCTACATTCCCATGACGCGTGCGCGTGCTCGCGAAGCCTCCCTCGACCCCGTCTCCATCTCGCTCCCCTCTCTCTCTCTCGCACTCTCTCCTCTCCCCCGCGAGGAACTCGAGCTCCCCCAACACCCACACCTCGCCGCCACCTTCCTCCTCCCATCCCCGACAATGAACCCCAGCACCGATAAACCACACGACCGCGACCCTATCCCTCGCCGTCGTTGCCGCCTTCGTTGCCGCCTCACCTTCGACCTCGCCTGCATCCCTCACCTGCATCGCCTCCTCCCCTCGCAAGCCTGCACCCATGCCGCGACCGAGGATCCACCTCGTCGGCCCCCACCGTCGCCTCTGTCCCCTCACCACCAGCTCGCCTCTGAGCTCACTACCGGCCACCTGCCCCTATCTCCTTCCTCTTCTCCTTCACCTTAAACCAAGCCTTACCGCCGCTACCATTGCCGCACCCCCGAGCTCCAACACCCAACCCACCATCACTGCTCAACCGAACCATCAAACCCGAGAACCTGGATTCAGCCATCGATCGCCGAACGAATCTCGTCGCTACCACAACGTCCTTGCTGTGATCTTCTTCTTACTCTCGCCTCATCGACGGCCTGGAGAAGCGCCACCCCCCTTGACTCCACTAGGATCGCTCAGATTGGATTCAAGAACCACGCCGTTCCCAGGCATCGATGGCAACTTCACCGCGGAGGATATTGTTCGCCCAAGTGATCAAAATCGATCCTTGAGGAGATCCATTTAGAAATTAATGGAGTAGCATGGAATTTGTTGTGGGAGAAAGTATCAAAATTAATTGGAGACATGAGGACAGAGAAGGAGAAGCCAAAAATGTTGCTCTGTCTAGTGTGTTGTTTCCGCTCTGTAGTTGCTGATGCCATATGAAGGAGATGAGAGGTTGTTGTTCTGTTCGCGTGACCGTCGATCCATGACCAAAGCTCCAAGCCGTGCTCCTGCCCGTGCCAGGCTCAAGCCATGGCATTGCCATCAGCGTCGTCGCTGTCATGTCACCGATCATCGTCATCAGGCAAGTTTAATACTTGCTTCATGCTAATTTTATATATTACAATTCAAGTTACCAGTAATTTCCGCATACACTTTTTCATGTGAATCGTTATAATTCAAGTGTTCGTTGCAAAACCCGAATGGAAAACCCCGTTAAATTGACGGCAACAAATAACATGTGATGGCCCGAGTTATAATGAATGTCCCTTAAGACTTTGGTCACAATATAATGTCGTTTGCACACGTAAAATGGTGTCCCGATTTCTGTCATAAAACCTTAAAATGTTTGTACTTGCTAAACCGTAAAATTTATAATAAATTATGTATAAATCGGTTTTGGCATCCCATGACTCGTATCGAATCCAACGGAATAATCTACAGAACCCTATAATTTATATCTAAAATTTAACTTGTTACGATAGAGAAAACTGCAGGGGATTTCAATTCTGGACTACAGTCCAGAACGGAAATCCCAGTTAAACCCTGTTTCTAAATCCCTGTATATTCCCGTTCAAATATGAGAATGTGTGGAACGCTATATATTTACGTAGAAAATTAAGTTATCTTTCTTACTCCTCTGGTTATACTAGATTCCTGTACCGTTTGATATTTTTAACCCATTTTATAATGTCGATATGTTCCGCTGAATTCTGCAGCTACAGATTTTACACATCAACCTTAACCTGACCATAACTTCCTGTTGATATAGGATATTACTGATCCTCAAATTGCAGTGGAAACCTAACTAATAACCCTAAACATTGTTCAACTATAGCGTCGCCTAATTACGATCCCAACTGGGATTAAAGTGTGTTACGAAATGGACTCCCGATTCTGAAACCGGATTTCCAGCCGTGAACACTTGAATTGAAATGGTCATAATTAGCAAACCTGAAACCCAATTGGCGTGAAACCAATTTTGATGGATAGATAATTCAATATACTATTTACCCCTCTTGCATTGTTTCGCTTAATTCTGCACGCATGACTTATAGTGAATTATGAAAACGGTAGGACACTGACTGATGGTATTCCATTCATATGGTAATTATTGTATTCTCATCATATCGTGTAGAAGTCATTGCATCGGTAACCTAGTGATCATGTACATTACCCAGTGTTAGGTGTTATTGTTTGATTGTGGCAAGTACGGGAGTGTTTAAGCATGAATGGATAAGTGAAAGTGACACGTACTTGTACACAATCAATGGACCTTATCAATTTATTGTATTGTCGACGACTATGGGACGTGTATAGGTGTGACTATAATTGGTATGGGACGATTATGGAAGAACTTATATGGGTTTCATAGGTAAGGCACCAAACACCGCCCATTTGTCTTTGGTATTAGTCGAGACATGCTTGATGGAGATCCTGTCTCCAGTTCTCGCGTAGACTTGTCATGGACCGACTGGTATTTGAGTTTATGGTTGGCGTTTGATGTAGACCACGGGATGTGGGGTAGTTTGAGTGTGAGTTCAACAGAATCTCGGGAGTCCCATTGCCGGCACATACAGCGATTCTGGAGATATATGGGGATATTACTGATTATTAGCGAGCGACTCGGGCCCGTGTTCTCTTGTCCTTGGGTCCTATCCTTGGGTGGGGGATACTCACGAGTGGTTGACTCTCACACTTGGACTGACGATAGGCTTATCGACCTGTATAGTGAGACTTAGAGACTGATAGGATTAGTGACATTGACATGCATTGCTTACTGATTCAACATACCTGCCATACTGTTTACTGCTTTACTGTTTACCTGCTCTATTAGCTACCTACATTGGTTACTTCATGTTCACGTCATTTTTCCATGATTATCATTTCATATTCATCATTATTGCACGCGTTCACTTTTGTATCTATATATATATATATATATATATATTGCTATCATGTCGCTCTAACGACCTGAGTATGCATACTCAGAGTGAGAAGTGGATCTAGCTTGGACCAGGACCTGACGTACCTCGAGGACATCGCGGACATCTTGATCAGCGACCCAGAGCTATACTTCCTTGATCTTCAGCTGGTTAGTTCTTTTGATTTAGATACTGCATTCCTCATTACCTGTGCATTGTTTACTGATCACCACGTAGTGTTAGAAGCCGAAGTGTGACTACGGAGGGATATTTCCTCGACCGTAGGAGCATGGCTGGCCTTGTCAACTCCTCGTATTCCGTATTTTGGGAAGCGGGGCGTGACATCATAGCTGAACCAACACCATCTACGTGACATGCTCGCCGTCGTCACTGGCGCCGAGTAAGGAAGGCTGGGGGCAGCTCTCCGTCTGGATTTACTCCACCAGCTCCAACGGTGGAGATCGATGTGGCTGTTCCAACCGGGAACAGCTTTGAACTGCTTAACAAGGTGCGCAGGAACTCTCCTACTCCTGTGGAGAATGTACCGAAGGCGAAGCCAGAGCAACCCCCTCAACGGCTTTCTTCCAAAATTTACAAAGTCTGGCGAATGGTTCAGGACTCTGTAATTGATCAAGATTACTCTCGCTGACAGAAAAAGATAAAAGTTTGGCAAGAACAGGACCATCCTGTCAAGCCACGAAAGGCGACAGCCGTCTGGGTGCCCGCTGCAACGGCTCCCTCAACGTCAAACACTCAAAAGAGAAGGAGGCCAGAAAAAGCTCCTATGACCGCAGCAAACCGGAAAGACGCCGAATCTAAAAACCCCAAGTCTGGGGGCATGATGGTGCATACTGTTTATATGACTTCCGGAAAAGAGGAAAGCCGTGCTTCTACGGGTCATCGACCGCTTACCCGGTGGATAACGAAGGCTCAGGAACAACAGCAGCAGAAGCTTCAGGAGATGCTGACTGCAATGGACGCACTTACTGGGCCAAAAGAAAATCCAGAGACCTCGGAGCAGCGTCGGGAACAAGAAACTAACACCGAGTTCCTCCGAAGATGCCAAGTATGATGTATGATAGCATATGGAAAGTATGAATCTGTACTACAAATCACATAACCAAAACTGAAATTCATCATTCATTCCCAATAAAATTCATCTTTCCGTGTCCATCATCGACATAAAACCTCCATTTCTCTCAGGAATCATTCCTCGAACGATCCTGTAATCAATAATACCGGTCGGTATCATCTAGATATCCTCCGTATTTCACCACTATCTCGGTATCGAGTAACCTCGCTAGGCTCCCCCGCTTCAAATGCGGCTATCCTGCCCCTCAGTCTCGACCGGGTCTACCATGTATCCAACTGTATATCTCCTCCACTCAATCTGGATAACGTATAAATCCGCGACCGTATAGCTCCTCCACTCGGTCCGGAATAAAACCAAATCATAAAATATCTTATGGTGGACATGTCACATCAATCATAAAATCACTGGATTTATGTAATAGTACAGGAAAACCCAAACAATAAATTCTCAATAATACAAAAGCTTCTTATATCAACTTAGAATACTCGGATGATAAACATGATGTCATTTATACAAGTTACCACTATTGTTAATAATTGAGGTATGATAGGAATCATATTTAACAAGATGAATATTTAGTGTAAAAGTGACATGTTAATATCGACGAGATATAGTGTATCATGTAAAGGTGTGCACGTGCGGTATAAGTCGTCGATAATTGTGCAGTGTTCTAAATCTATTACCATAGTGATGCATAGGTATGTATATGAATGCGTATTATTAACTTAGCATACAAAAGTAAAACATTTATTTAAATAAAACTACGGGCGTAACATGCCATCTTTACAGAATTCCCCGGTAGATGTTTAGTCTACTCACCAAAAATACGTCGTATCTACTCAGGAATCGCCAATCCTTTTCCTTTCCTTACGGCCTCCGAAGTTCCCATACTCAAATCTAACATTGAATTAACTTGTATAAGAAAACGGCTACATTCCGATACGGAAAAATCAAGAAAACACAAGTTGTACGTGCTAACTACACTACGTACGACTATTGCAAACAATCTAACACTCAACCTCACTGAAATTTAACCCTGTAAGTCCACGTTACCTCTCTCGGTACTTACGGGCTTACGGAAATGATAAAAAATGATTTTTCTAGAGGTGGTAACATGGACTCAAAATACGGATCTTTGTTAAACAACTATCTAACAATCCTAACAAGAGTTTTACCTACTCGGTTAGGTGGTTATACCTTAACTTGATCTCCTTCATCTTCAACTCCTTGCGGTGGTCGGATCGGCCTCACCTCGTCGTCTCCTTGCGCCGAAGATGGATCTACCTGAAAGCTTCTACCTTTGGCTTCTCTTCAAATTAGAAGAAACTAGAACACTTGGTTTGCTAAACCTTGTGAACTAGAATGAGTAGAGGAGTGTGTTGGGATTTATCTCTATGGTTCTTGCTTCTCAACTCATGAGACAAGTGAACCATAGACTAGAGAGAGAGAGCAAGAGGAAGAGGGAGAGCTCAAGCAAGAGAGAGAAAGCAAAATGAGAGAATGAGCAAGCCTTTTGCCATCCAAGCTCTCATAATCCAAAATCATGATAACTCATAATAGTAATTGAGTATTATGTGATGGTTCAAGTCAAAATGGCCATATCATTTCATGCACTCATTTTGCAAAAAGAAACAGGCAAGCAAAAGTCTTTGCCATGAAATGATAGCCATTGTAATGATGATGGTCAACTAGTCCAACCTAGTCAACCGGTCAACAAAGTCAACAAGTCAACAAAGTCAACCCCTCAACAACCATGTCACTATAATACTTAATTAATATTATTGTTAATCATATTTCATATTCTCATTAGGGTTTTAGCAAAAGTCAACAGTCAACTGTCAACAGTCAACAACCCCAATGAGAATCCTCTGCCTCTGTCTCTCTATCAACTGTGCATACACATCCGCATCCGCGTTCCGAGGAACATGAATACATACGAGATAAAACCAATCCCAGAACGTACACTAGGATCTGGCTTAAACCAAAGCCCGCTAGTGTTAACTGTCCGGACACTAAACGTGCACAAGTGCACGGATATGACCGAACCCTGTCGCAAAACCATGCAACATGTTCGCAAAACCATGCGACCTCTACTCTTTTGCCTAAAGGCGAACAGCTTTCTGTGTGGGAATCTAAAGACTCGACACTACGCTGGCAGTGGGTTTAACCACAGACCGCAAGCGGCACTAGCTGTGCGTAACGGTCCTCGGGTAAATACCGATAAGAAGATGGACGAGGTGAAACCCATCTGAACTCCTACTGAGCCTGGATGTGACAATCTCCGTACAGTCTGGTCTGTTCTTCTGATAACATTGTATGGCGGGCCTAGGGGGCGGTAAACGTCAGTCCCCTAATAGCGGTACAAGTCGTGTCGGAGTGTAGCCCAGAACACCCTGAGATAACACTGGAAACCTACCAGTATATCTCGCTTGCCCTGGCCAGGGACGACTTGTGTAATGGCTCTCCTAGATACAGCGCGATGTCAACCCCCAATACCGGGAGAGACGAATCCTGTCTAACCGTCACTGCCTCCAAGTGCTTCGGGACAGCACCCAACTACTACCTGTTTGCACGACTCCTTTGAGCCATGGTAGGGTAGTAATCTAAGTACAGTGGGAACACACTCGAGGCGAAGTGATAGTGTCAAGTCAGCGGACTAAGCTGTACTCATGTCATCTGGGAACTGATAACTGACGATAGGTATAGTACCAACCAACAGTTCCCTACGAGTCCTGTCCAGTGTACTCGTAACCTAACAAGCACCCGCATACTATCTCAAGTACGACGTACTGACGGCTGTGGGACAGACTGTCTCCCACACTTAGATGAGAAGCGCATACGCTAGTCTACTCCGAAGTATCATGCCCTGTCTCGATAGTCCTACGACTAGGGACCTGCATAAGGATGTGCTTGAGGATTACCCAGCCCCCACTAGTTTGACTGCCATCACAACGCTGGTATTCAAGCAAAGATCCTAAGGGCTCCACTAATGTGTATAGGTGATATACTAAAATAAACACATGTACACATTAAAGCAGAAACAAACCAAGTAGCATACTACTATATTGAGCAAGATTAACTATACAAGGTGAATATCCCAAGCTTCCATTAAGTAATATACAAACTAGTATGAATAGTAATGGCCTCTGGGCATATACACTAACAATCTCCCACTTGCACTAAGGCCATGTACTGGCGTATCGAAGACCTATCATCTCGATCAGCCGCTCGAACTGAGTCTAGGGTAAGGCCTTCGTGAATGGATCAGTAGTGTTGTCTTCCGTAGCAACTCTCCGAACCTCGATCTCCTGGCGACCCACGATCTCCCTGATCAGGTGATACCGCCTCAAGATGTGTCTGGACTTCTGATGGGACCTGGGTTCCTTCGCTAAACCTATAGCCCCGTTATTGTCGCAATACAGAGGTATTGGATCAACAATGGACGGAACCACCTGAAGTTCTGTCAAGAACTTCCTTATCCAGACGGCTTCTTTTGCGGCATCTGCAGCAGCGATATATTCCGCTTCCATCATCGAGTCAGCAACGGCTTCTTGTTTGGAACTCTTCCAACACACCGCCCCTCCATTGAGGGTAAAGACATAACCCGACATGGACTTGGAATCATCCTTGTCACTCTGGAAGCTGGAGTCAGCAAAGGCCTCGATCTGGAGGTCTTTTCCGCCATACACCAAGAATATCTCCTTAGTCCTTCTTAGGTACTTGAGAATGTTCTTTACTGCTATCCAATGTTTCTCCCCAGGGTTTGACTGATACCGGCTTACCACACTCAGTGCATAAGCTACATCTAGTCTGGTACACAACATCGCATACAGTATAGAGCCTACCGCAGAACCGTAGGGTATAATAGACATGCGATCCCTTTCCAAATCAGTCTTGGGAGACATCTCTTTGGAGAGGGTGATCCCGTGACAAGCCGGTAGATTACCACGCTTGGAATCTTCCATACTGAATCTTTTCAGTATGGTGTCGATGTACCTGGACTGTGAAAGTCCTAATATCCTCTTGGATCTATCACGAAGGATCTGGATCCCCAGAATGTAAGAGGCATCACCTAGGTCTTTCATCGAGAACCTGTGTGATAAGAACCCTTTGACAGATTGTAGCATAGGAATGTCATTTCCTATCAAGAGAATGTCATCCACGTATAATACGAGGAATACGGCAGTTCTTGCTACAAATCTACTATAGATGCATGGTTCATCTGGATTTTTGATAAAGCCAAAATCTTTGACCGTCTCATCAAAACAGTTGTTCTAACTCCGGATGCCTGCTTTAGTCCATAGATGGACTTAAGCAACTTGCACACCTTTCCGCCGCTCCCACTCTGAATGAAACCCTCTGGCTGGTCCATATAAACACACTCCTCTAAATTTCCATTTAGAAAAGCAGTCTTTACGTCCATCTGCCAAATCTCATAATCGTGGAAGGCAGCAATGGCAAGAAGGATCCGAATGGATTTCAGCATAGCCACTGGAGAAAATGTGTCGTCATAGTCCAAACCAGGTCTTTGACGAAAACCCTTTGCAACAAGTCTAGCCTTATAGGTCTCAACCTGTCCATTTACACCAATCTTCCTTTTGAAGATCCACTTGCATCCTACGGGTTTTACCCCATCTGGAGCAATGTCCAACGTCCATACTTTGTTGGTGTACATGGACTCCATTTCGGTCCGCATTGTATCCGGACATTTTACCGAGTCAACGCTCTGAATGGCTTGCTGGAAGCTAGTCGGCTCATCACTATCAATGATGCAATCCTCTCTATCCCCGTCTATGAGAAAACCGTAGTATCTCTCGGGCGGATGAGACTGCCTACTACTTCTGCGGAGCGGTATAGGAATATCCTGATCTTTCGAACCCTCTGGTTCTACTAAGCTTTCAGTAATAGCTCGTGGTTCTGGAATTTCTTCCAGTTCTATTGCGCTCCCACTTATCTGTTTTTCCAAAAACTGAGTTTCCAAGAATTGGGCATGACGAGAAACAAAAACTTTTTGTTCCTCTTCGCAATAGAAGAAATATCTCTTGGAGTTCTTTGGATATCCCACAAACTTGCACTGTACTGAGCGTGCCTCGAGTTTGTCCGCATGCTGCTTTTTGACAAAAGCTGGACATCCCCATGTCGTAATGTGATTAAAATAAGGTCTCTTCCCACACCACATCTGATATGGTGTAGTAGGCACAGTCTTAGTTGGAACTCGGTTCAAAAGGTATGCAGCTGATTCTAGTGCATATCCCCAGAATGATCGCGGTAACTCAGCGTTACTCATCATGGACCGTACCATATCCACTAGGGTTCGGTTCCATCTCTCCGATACACCGTTATGTTGCGGAATGTATGGAAGAGTAAGCTAAGAGAGAATTCCATTCTCTTTTAAGTAATCCAGGAACTCGGCACTCAAGTTTTCACCACCTCGATCAGATCTCAGTGTCTTGATACTTTTGCCGGTTTGTTTTTCTACTTCATTCTTATAATCCTGGAATTTTCCAAAGGCTTCGAATTTATGTTTCAATAAAAAGACATATCCGTACCTTGAAAATTCATCCGTGAAAGTAATGAAGTAAGAATAACCGCTTCGTACATGCGTAGACATTGGACCGCACACGTCGCTGTGTACGAGTCCCAAGAGCTCGCTCGCTCTTACTCCGTGTCCAGTGAATAGAGTCTTTGTCATCTTTCCTTTGAGACAGGATTGACAAGTTGCATATGATTGATATTCGAACGGATCCAAATATCCTTCTGTATGTAACTTCATCAACCTTCTCTCATTGATGTGACCCAGTCTACAATGCCATAAGAAAGCCTGATTTGTTTCCGGAGACTTTCTTTTGTGTGTATTCTGGACATTGAAAATATGTGATTGGTTTAATACGTATATACCATTGCTTAATGTACCTGACCCAATCAGAACTTGATTAAGGTGGATGTTTACAACATTACTTACAAACGCAAATTCATAACCTTCTTTAGATATTAAAGATACAGAAATGATATTACAAGTTGCATTGGGTACGAAAAAGCAATTACGTAAAACCAAAACATGTCCATCTGATATTCCCAGGTGATAGTCCCCCACGGCCTTAGCATCCATGCTAGCTCTGTTTGCAACTTTGAGGGTCATATCACCGGCCTTCAAAAACCTACGCTTTCTCAACGCCTGCAAAGAATTAAAGATATGAGATCCTGATCCGGTATCCAATACCCAGGAAGTAGAGTTTATTGATAGACAATTTTCAATAACATACACACCTGAAGTTGAAGCCGCAACTTGCTTCAGATCCTGTGTTCTGGCCTTCCAAGCCCTGCAATCTTTCTTCCAGTGCCCACTCTTGTGACAGTAAAAGCACTCTTCCTTCCCTACAAGCTTCCCCGCTACCTTTGTTGCTTTTGCCTTTCCCTTCGTATCCACTTTACTAACACCGCCCCTTGGTTTGGCGGGGGCTTTCTTCTTCTTTCCCTTGGCTTTCGCCTTGGACCTAGAAGAGGAAGATCCTCCTACAAACAAAGTGGATGTTTCCCTACCTTTCTGTAGGGTGCCCTCTGCACTCTGTTCCCCTCCGAAAGACGGCGCGACGGGGACGTCTCGCCTGAGATTCGAGGCAGATGCTAATTGGTGCTATCCGTCCACCTCTCCGAAGATGCCAAGTTGATTTATGGCACCATGCATCGAAGGTTTAAACGGATGCGTCCGATGTAGCAGACTTCGTCAGATTCCCCCTCGCTTGAGGGGTTTTTTTGATTGTGGGGACGCTCTTCCCTGCAGGCGCAAGCCCCTACAGTTAATTACGCTACCGCATCGCGGTAACCACTTTCTCCTTCTCCAGATGGTCACTTCGTGTTGTGTGTGTTTATTTTGTGTTTAGTTGCCCGCGGATTGTATACGGAGACTGAGTTATGTCGTCGCCCGTAGGGCGTGGACTAGTCCAAATCCGTATTATCTTAGATTTGGGTTTGGGGGTTTGGGTTTAAGGATACGTTAGCCTCATTGAGGACTAAGATCAACTTAAACATTTGTTAAGGATACGTTAGCCTAGTTTTTAGACTAAGATCGACTGAACGGGATCATTTAGATCCAACAATAGAGCAATTAAGGGAGCCCTACATTGCCGGTCAATAGGTAGTTTAAGGACATTGCGGTCCAATGTTAGTTTTAAGACGTTGCGGTCAAGGTTAAGAACGTCATAGTCCGTGGATTTCGGGACTCCACAGTCCGATATTAGTTTTAAGATATCTCGGTCAAGGTTAAGGACGTCATAGTCCGTGGATTTTAAGACTCCACAGTCCGGCGTTAGTTTTGTTAGTGTATATGCCCTAGAGGCCATTACTATATCATACTAGTTTGTATATTACTTAATGGAAGCTTGGGATATTCACCTTGTATAAACAATCTTGCTCAATATAGTAGTATGCTACTTGGTTTGTTTCTACTTCAATGTGTACATGTGTTTATTCTAGTATATCACCTATACACATTAGTGGAGCCCTTAGGATCTTTGCTTGATTACCAGCGTTGTGATGGCAGTCACACTGTGGGGGCTGGGTAATCTATAAGCACATCCTTATACAGGTCCCTAGTCGCAGGACTATCGAGACAGGGCATCGATACTCCGGAGTAGACTAGCGTATGCGCTTCTCATCCCAGTGTGGGAGATAGTCTGTCCCACAGCCATCAGTACGTCGTACTGGAGATAGTATACGGGTGCTCGTTAGGTTACGAGTACACTGGACAGGACTCGTCAGGAACTGACCGGTTGGTATTATACCTATCGTCAGTTGTCAGTTCCCAGGTGACATGAGTACAGCTTAGTCCGCTGACTTGACACTGTCACTTCGCCTCGAGTGTGTTCCCACTGTATTTTGATTACTACCCTACTACGGCTCAAAGGAGTCGTGCAAACAGGTAGTGGTTGGGTACAGTCCCGAAGCACTTGGAGGCAGTGACGGTTAGACAGGATTCGTCTCTCCCGGTATTGGGGATTGACATCGCGCTGTGTCTAGGAGAGCCATTACATGAGTAGTCCCTGGCCAGGGCAATCGAGATATACTGGTAGGTTTCCAGTGTTATCTCAGGGTGTTTTGGGCTTCACTCCGACACGACTTGTACCGCTATTAGGGGACTGACGTTTACCGCCCCCTAGGCCCGCCATGCGATGTATCAGACGAACAGACCGGACTGTACGGAGACTGTCACATTCAGACTCGGTAGGAGTTCAGATGGGGTTCACCTCGTCAGTCTTCTTATCGGCATCTACCTGGGGACCGTTACGCACAGCTAGTGCCGCTTGCGGTCTGTGGTTAAACCCACTGCCAGCGCAGTGTCGAGTCTTTAGAGTCCCACACAGAGGGCTATTTGCCTTTGGGCAAAACAGAGTAGAGGTCGCATGGTTTTGCGACAGGGTTCGTTCTCATCCGCGCACTTGTGCACGTTTGGAGTCCGGACGGATATTACTAGCGGGCTCTGGTTTGAGCCAGATACTAGTATATGTTTTGGTGTTAGTTTTATCTCATTGTTTTCATGTTCCTCGGAACAAGAATGCGGGTGTGTATGCACAGTTGGTTGAGGCGGAGGAAGAGAATTTTCATTAGGGTTTCGGAACGGGTGTGTATGCACAGTTGACAGTCGTCTTTTTCCAAACCCTAATGAATTTATGATATATCAATTAATAATATTAATTAAATGAAATTGTGTCATGGTTGGGTTTGTTGACCAAGGTTGACTTGTTGACCATGGTTGAAACTTTGACTATCATCATTACATATCAAAGATGCTCTTTGATTCTAGCAAAACCATTTAATGTGTGTAATGATAATTGTCATTCCAAACCATCTATCAACTATTTCATTTAGATTATTATTATTAATTTGATAATTCATTTCATATTATGTTATGGTTGTAAAAAGTTTATTCATTCTATGATAACATTTCTCTCTCCTCTCTTCTTCTTCCTCCTCTTCTAGTTCAAGGAGACTCACTCTCACGTGTTGAGAAACCCTCTCCTTGAGATAAGAACACCCCAAAACCACTCTCTACTCACTCTAGGGTTAGAGGTCTAGCAAGCCAAAGACCCTAGTTCTCTCAAAGTTCGAGAAAGGAGCCCGAAGGTTGAACCCTCAGGTGGATCCATCTTTGACGGAAGAAGGCGACGACGAAAGCACCATCCAAGCTCTACAAAGGTTTCAAGAAGAAGGAGTTCAAGAAAGTAAGCTATAACCCCCTAACCGAGTAGTTAACAACTCCTAGTTAGGTTGTTAGTTAGATGTTTAACAAAGATCCGGTTTTGAGTCCATGTTACCACCTCTAGAAAATTGTTTTTTACCAAATTCCGCATGCCCGAAAGTACCGGGAGAGGTAGCATGGACTTACGGTGGTATCAGAGCCTAGTTAAACTCTATCTAACATGTTAGAAAAGTAGCTAGAAGATCGATCAAAGAAAAGTCGCAAAACAAACCCAAAAATGTTAAGTTTCTGCCGATTTTTATTCTGTTCAAAAGTTGAAAAATTTCATCTTAAAAATCGGCTCAGGCTTTTTATAGAATAACCACCAAATTTGGTCCCACGAACCGTTCAAAGCGCCACGGAAACACGGCGGGAGCACGCTCCCGCCTCGGTTCCGCGGCCGAGTTGACTCGGTCGGGGTCCAACTTTGGTGCAGTGTATTTCTGGGGCTGTTTTGGGATTTTTGGAATATGTATTTTCTGCCCAGATTTTCCAGAACGAAAATTTTGTATTTGGGGCCTATAAATCCGTATTTTTGATCGAACTTCTAAAAGACTTAAGCTGACGGGTTTTTCTGTGATGTGATATTTGTATTGAACGTCTGCTAATCGCTATATGTCGGTTAGTGGGGGTTATACAAATCTGTGATCTGTAATGTCATTGGAATGTGTATATGAATTCATTGGATTGTCGCGGGTGAATAGCCGGGGGTTGTGAGACGAGAGTTTTCTTTTCTTTCAATTCTTGTAAATTTGTAAATTGATGTAATAATCATTTGTATGGCCGCACAACCGGGTCGGGGTTGTAGCCGTCATTGTATAATTTCTTTTTACTGTTTTTGCTCCTAGGATAGACCCATGGAGGGGGTGCACAAACTACCGGGTATGCCGAAGTGCCGAGTGGCCTACTCACGGGGATGAGGGAGGTTGCTTCGCTTCAGGTACTTGGCGGGTAGTTTGCCGCACCCGTAGGGGTCTTGGGTGGGGTTTTGGCTATTCACCGCGACCGTGTAATCTGCTTTTCGTTACAGGCTCGTACGAATTGCAGGTTCCTAGTATATTCAATGTGTTCATCTGTGATCTGAAATGTCTATCATTGCAATATATATCTATATATGATATTATTTAGGCGTTGCTTATGTTTTACAGCCGTGCTAGCCCAGCCCCCGCTCTGTCGTTAGTTAAGTAACCTAACGGGTAATGACGGGGCCCCATGGCGAATGCGAATGGCATAAGCGTACGTCATATTTTGGTTGTTTTCTGCAATGGTAGGATTAAATGATGGGACGCATTAAAAGAACTAATGCAAGAATATTACGCATTAAAAGAACTAATGCAAGAAAATAAACCAAGTAAAAGTCGTTGGAACACTTTCGAAAAACCACTCGGTTCTTTTCAAAACAAACTTTTAAAATGCGGAGTTTGAGCCACTCCTTTTAAAAGCTATCTCGTTCCATCGATTATATCAAGTTCTCTACGTTCACGGTTTCGCCAAAACCATTCGTAGCCCTCCGTCGTTTCACATGAATGGTCAATAGTATTCAAGCTGTGTTTGTTGGCCAAAGTCAAGGCATAGTGATTGGTAGCTATTGGGTATTCATGTGCAGCATAGATAGATGCATTGGTTTGGAACAGTCGTACTGCCTTGTTGGCCAAAGTCAAGGGTAGGTACGGGTGGATTCAAATTAACTTGGAGAACGACGGGTAGAACTTGACATGTGACTTATGATTTGTTGGCCAAAGTCAAGGTCATAAGAGCATGGGGCAGAAATCCACATCGGGAGTTTCAAAAGAACTGAAACTTGCTAGTGTTGCATACCATTTGGAGTGTGATGATTCTGGTAGGATTCCTTCAGTTTCGTCACGCGATGATATTTGGATCCCGATCCTACTGTGAGTATATGCTACTCCTCGGGAAATTTCTCACTTAACGATCAATGCTATAAACCTAGTAGGTGTCTAGAAAGGTGTTAGCGGGGCTACGCCCCCAGGGAAAAGAGGTTCTTAAATTAAGGAACTTCGCGAAAGCGTTGGAAAACTTCCCTCAAAGTACCAACACCAGCCTGGCCGAACGGTTAAGCAAGTATTGTACGGTGAGATTGATCCTGACTAATTCTTCCTTTTTGGTTTGAGGAGAGATTCGAGAAACAGTG
Organism: Agapanthus africanus; assembly: GCA_030015575.1. Taxonomy (NCBI): domain Eukaryota; kingdom Viridiplantae; phylum Streptophyta; class Magnoliopsida; order Asparagales; family Amaryllidaceae; genus Agapanthus; species Agapanthus africanus. Next base: position 103,581,779 of record CM057338.1, on the reverse strand, counting down.
CGAGCCATCCTGTTTAGACAAACTAAAAACCACTCTAAACTTGCAAGAGCATCATGCTGAGTGTTTCTTCTTCTCTCTCCTAATTGCAGCGACCAATCGACATGACTGGACTTAAGTTACTTCTAGATAAAAACATACTGACAGGGCCAAACCACAAAGATTGGCTCAGGAATGTCAAAATGGCAATCACTTACGACAAGCTGGGGTATCTTCTTGCCACCAAAGCTCCCCCTGTCCCAGGTCCCACCTCCAGCGTCGCGGATAAGGAAATCCGTAAGACTTGGGAGATTGACAGCGCGAAGGCCAAGTGCCTCGTACTTGCCTCGATGGACAACGAACATCAGAGGAGGCACGAGAATATGGACCTTGAATCCATATTTCTCCATACAAAAGAACTGTATGGAGAGCAATCTCGTATCGCAAGATACGAAGTGTCGAAGAAGTTATTTTCGGCAAGGTTGGCCATCGGATCATCGGTAGCGGAACACGTGCTTAAGATGATTGGCTTCATTGAGGAGCTCGCGGAACTTGGGACCACGTTAGAGAACGAGCTCTATACGGACTTGATTCTCCAGTCCCTTCCTTCCATGACGCCCAGTTTATCCTGAACTTCAACTTACAAGAAAAAGAAGTTGAACTTTCAGAACTCCTCAACATGCTGAGGAGTGCAGAGGGCACCCTACAGAAAGGTAGGGAAAAATCCACTTTGTTTGTAGGAGGATCTTCCTCTTCTAGGTCCAAGGCGAAAGCCAAGGGAAAGAAGAAGAAAGCCTTCGCCAAACCAAGGGGCGGTGTTAGTAAAGTGGATACGAAGGGAAAAGCAAAAGCAACAAAGAAAGTGGGGCAGCTTATAGATAAAGAAGAATGCTTATATTGTCATAAGAAAGGACACTAGAAGAATGATTGCATGGCTTGGAAAGCCAGGACACAGGAATTGAAGCAGGCTGCGGCTTCAGTTTCAGGTGTGTATGTTATTGAAAACTGTCTTTCAATAAACTCTACTTCCTGGGTATTGGATACCGGATCAGGATCTCATATCTGTAATTCTTTGCAGGCGTTGAGAAACCGTAGGGTTTTGAAGGCAGGTGACATGATCCTCAGAGTTGCAAACGGAGCTAGCATGGATGCTAAGGCCGTTGGGGACTATCACCTGGGAATGTCAGATGGACATGTTTTGGTTTTGCGTAATTGTTTTTTTGTACCCAACGCAACTTGTAATATCATTTCTGTATCTTTAGTTTCTAAAGAAGGTTATGAATTTGCGTTTGTAAGTAATGTTGTAAACATTCACCTTAATCAGGTTTTGATTGGGTCAGGTACATTGAGCAATGGTATATACGTATTAAACCAACCACAGATTTTCAATGTCCAGAATACACACAAAAGAAAGTCTCCGGAAATAAATCAGACTTTCTTATGGCATTGTAGACTAGGTCACATTAATAAGAGAAGGTTGAAGAAGTTACATACAGAAGGATATTTGAATCCGTTCGAATATCAATCGTATGCTACTTGTCAATCCTGTCTCAAAGGAAAGATGACAAAGACTCCGTTCACTGGACACGGAGTAAGAGCGAGCGAGCTCTTGGGACTCGTACACAGCGACGTGTGCGTTCCAATGTCTACACATGCGCGAAGCGGTTATTCTTACTTCATTACTTTTACGGATGACTTTTCAAGGTACGGTTATGTCTTCTTAATGAAACATAAGTCCGAAGCCTTTGGAAAGTTCCAGGAATATAAGAATGAAGTTGAAAAACAAACCGGCAAAAGTATCAAGATTCTAAGATCGGATCGAGGTGGAGAATACTTAAGTGCCGAGTTCCTGGATTATTTAAAAGAGAACGGAATTCTCTCTCAGCTTACTCCTCCATACACTCCGCAACATAACGGTGTATCGGAAAGACGGAACCGAACCCTATTGGATATGGTACGGTCCATGATGAGTAACGCTGAGTTACCGCGATCATTCTGGGGGTATGCGCTAGAATCAGCTGCATACCTTTTGAACCGAGTTCCTACTAAGACTGTGCCTGCTACACCATATGAGATGTGGTGTGGAAAGAGACCCTATCTTAAGCACATTAAGACATGGGGATGTCCAGCTTTTGTTAAAAAGCAGCATGCGGACAAGCTCGAGGCACGCTCAGTACAGTGTAAGTTCGTGGGATATCCAAAGAACCCCAAGGGATATTTTTTCTACTGCGAAGAGGAACAAAAAGTTCTTGTTTCTCGTCATGCCTACTTCATGGAAACTGAGTTTTTGGAAACCCAGATAAGTGGGAGCACAGTAGAACTGGAAGAAATTCCAGAACCACGAGCTATTACTGAAAGCTTAGTGGAACCAGAGGGTTCAAAAGAACAGGACATTCCTACGCCGCTCCGCAGAAGTAGTAGGCAGTCTCATCCGCCCGAGAGATACTACGGTTTTCTCATAGACGGGGATAGAGAGGATTGCATCATAGATTATGATGAGCCTACTAGCTTCCAGCAAGCCGTTCAGAGCGTCGACTCGGTAAAATGGTTGGATGCAATGCGGACCGAAATGGAGTCCATGTACACCAACAAAGTATGGACGTTGGACGTTGCTCCAGACGGGGTAAAACCCGTAGGATGCAAGTGGATCTTCAAAAGGAAGATTGGTGTAGATGGACAGGTTGAGACCTATGAAGCTAGACTGGTTGCAAAGGGTTTTCGTCAAAGACCTGGTTTGGACTATGACGAGACCTTTTCTCCAGTAGCTATGCTGAAATCCATTCGGATCCTTCTTGCCATTGCTGCCTTCCACGATTATGAGATTTGGCAGATGGACGTAAAGACAGCTTTTCTAAATGGAAATTTAGAGGAGTGTGTCTATATGGACCAGCCAGAGGGTTTCATTCAGAGTGGGAGCAGCGGAAAGGTGTGCAAGTTGCTTAAGTCCATTTACGGACTAAAGCAGGCATCGCGGAGTTGGAACATCTGTTTTGATGAGACGGTCAAGGAATTTGGTTTTATCAAAAATCCAGATGAACCATGCATCTATAGTAGATTTGTAGCGAGAACTGTAGTATTCCTAGTTTTATACGTGGATGACATTCTCTTAATAGGAAATGACATTCCTATGCTACAATCTGTCAAGGGGTTCTTGTCACACAGGTTCTCCATGAAAGACCTGGGTGATGCCTCATACATCTTGGGGATCCGGATCCATCGTGATAGATCCAAGAGGATATTAGGACTTTCACAGTCCAGGTACATCGACACCATACTGAAAAGATTCAGTATGGAAGATTCCAAGCGCGGTAACCTACCGGCTTGTCACGGGATCACCCTCTCTAAAGAGATGTCTCCCAAGAATGATTTGGAGAGGGATCGCATGTCTATTATACCCTACGCTTCTGCGGTTGGCTCTATAATGTATGCGATGTTGTGTACCAGACCGGATGTAGCTTATGCACTGAGTGTAGTAAGCCGGTATCAGTCAAACCCTGGGGAGAAACACTGGATAGCGGTAAAGAACATTCTCAAGTACCTGAGAAGGACTAAGGAGATGTTCTTGGTGTATGGCGGAAAAGACCTCCAGATCGAGGCCTTTGCTGACTCCAGCTTTCAGAGTGACAAGGATGATTCCAAGTCCATGTCGGGTTTTGTCTTTATCCTCAATGGAGGGGCGGTGTGTTGGAAGAGTTCCAAACAGGAAACCGTTGCAGACTCGACGATGGAAGCGGAATACATCGCTGCATCTGATGCCGCAAAAGAAGCTGTCTGGATAAGGAAGTTCTTGAAAGAACTTCAGGTGGTTCCGTCCATTGTTGATCCAATACCTCTGTATTGCGACAACAATGGGGCTATAGCTTTAGCGAAGGAACCCAGGTCCCATCAGAGATCCAGACACATCTTGAGGCGGTATCACCTGATCAGGGAGATCATGGATCGCCAGGAGATCGAGGTTCGGAGGGTCGCTTCAGAAGATAACATTGCAGATCTATTCACCAAGGCCTTGCCCCAGACTCAGTTCGAGCGGCTGATCGAGATGATAGGTCTTCGATACGCCAGTAGATGGCCTTAGTGCAAGTGGGAGATTGCTAGTGTATATGCCCTAGAGGCCATTACTGTATCATACTAGTTTGTATATTACTTAATGGAAGATTGGGATATTCACCTTGTATAAACAATCTTTCTCAATATAGTAGTATGCTACTTGGTTTGTTTCTACTTCAATGTGTACATGTGTTTATTCTAGTATATCACCTATACACATTAGTGGAGCCCTTAGGATCTTTGCTTGATTACCAGCGTTGTGATGGCAGTCACACTAGTGGGGGCTGGGTAATCTATAAGCACATCCTTATACAGGTCCCTAGTCGTAGGACTATCGAGACAGGGCATCGATACTCCGGAGTAGACTAGCGTATGCGCTTCTCATCCCAGTATGGGAGATGGTCTGTCCCACAGCCATCAGTACGTCATACTGGAGATAGTATACGGGTGCTCGTTAGGTTACAAGTACACTGGATAGGACTCGTCGGGAACTGATCGGTTGGTATTATACCTATCGTCAGTTGTCAGTTCCCAGGTGACATGAGTACAGCTTAGTCCGCTGACTTGACACTGTCACTTCGCCTCGAGTGTGTTCCCACTGTATTTTGATTACTACCCTACCACGGCTCAAAGGAGTCGTGCAAACAGGTAGTGGTTGGGTACAGTCCCGAAGCACTTGGAGGCAGTGACGGTTAGACAGGATTCGTCTCTCGTGGTATTGGGGGTTGACATCACGCTGTGTCTAGGAGAGCCATTACACGAGTAGTCCCTGGCCAGGGAAATCGAGATATACTGGTAGGTTTCCAGTGTTATCTCAGGGTGTTTTAGGCTTCACTCCGACACGACTTGTACCGCTATTAGGGGACTGACGTTTACCGCCCCCCTAGGCCCGCCATGCGATGTATCAGACGAACAGACCGGACTGTACGGAGACTGTCACATTCAGACTCAGTAGGAGTTCAGATGGGGTTCACCTCGTCAGTCTTTTTATCGGCATCTACCTGGGGACCGTTACGCACAGCTAATGCCGCTTGCGGTCTGTGGTTAAACCCACTACCAGCGCAGTGTCGAGTCTTTAGAGTCCCACATAGAGGGCTATTCGCTTTTGGGCAAAACAGAGTAGAGGTCGCATGGTTTTGCGACAGGGTTCGTTCTCATCCGCGCACTTGTGCACGTTTGGAGTCCGGACGGATATTACTAGCGGGCTCTGGTTTGAGCCAGATACTAGTATATGTTTTGGGGTTAGTTTTATCTCATTGTGTTCATGTTCCTCGGAATAAGAATGCGGGTGTGTATGCACAGTTTGTTGAGGCGGAGGAAGAGAATTTTCATTAGGGTTTCGGAACGGGTGTGTATGCACAGTTGACAGTCGTCTTTTTCCAAACCCTAATGAATTTATGATATATCAATTAATAATATTAATTAAATGAAATTGTGTCATGGTTGGGTTTGTTGACTTGTTGACCAAGGTTGACTTGTTGACCATGGTTGAAACTTTGACTATCATCATTACATATCAAAGATGCTCTTTGATTCTAGCAAAACCATTTAATGTGTGTAATGATAATTATCATTCCAAACCATCCATCAACTATTTCATTTAGACTATTATTATTAATTTGATAATTCATTTCATATTATGTTATGGTTGTAAAAAGTTTATTCATTCTATCATAACATTTCTCTCTCCTCTCTTCTTCTTCCTCCTCCTCTAGTTCAAGGAGACTCACTCTCATGTGTTGAGAAACCCTCTCCTTGAGATAAGAACACCCCAAAACCACTCTCTACTCACTCTAGGGTTAGAGGTCTAGCAAGCCAAAGACCCTAGTTCTCTCAAAGTTTGAGAAAGGAGCCCGAAGGTTGAACCCTCAGGTGGTTCCATCTTTGACGGAAGAAGGCGACGACGAAAGCACCATCCAAGCTCTACAAAGGTTTCAAGAAGAAGGAGTTCAAGAAAGTAAGCTATAACCCCCTAACCGAGTAGTTAACAACTCCTAGTTAGGTTAGTTAGATGTTTAACAAAGATCCGGTTTTGAGTCCATGTTACCACCTCTAGAAAATTGTTTTTTACCAAATTCCGCATGCCCGAAAGTTCCGGGAGAGGTAGCATGGACTTACAAGTTTTAAGACATCACGGTCAAGGTTAAGGACGTCATAGTCCGTTGTTAGTTTTAAGACATTCCGGTCAAGGTTAAGGACGTCACAGTCCATGAGTTTAAGGACCCCACAGTCCGTATCAATGTGTGGTCATTTGGACCCGTCACCTCTTTGAAGACGTTGAGGAATTACAACGCCAAGTATCAAAGGAGTGAAGAGATGTACCCTTGAACCAAGGTAGATTAAATAGTCTTTGGCCCAATTTGGGACCAAGAACAATTAATTATGTTATGAGCCCATTAGCCCAGTTGAGTTTGAATTGATGACTTATGGCCATCTTGGGCTAAGTCCAATCATGTTTAGAATATTGGCTTTCTGTCGGTCCATTGGAGGAGAGGCTTTGCCTCTAAAACTTAGCCAATTGGGCTGAAGCCGGTGTTAGACACTAAAGACCAACCAATGTTGAACACTGGGAATGAGATTGACTAGTTAGTGTTTAACACTAAAAGATAGTTGGTGTTAAACACCAGCAACAGGGGCTTTCAAATTAGTGTTAAACACTAAAAGAAATCAGTTTTAAACACTGGTAACAGAGATCTCAAATTAGTGTTGAACACTAAAGTAAATCAGTGTCAAACACTGGGAACAGAGTTTCAATTTAGTGTTAAACACTAAGGCAAGAGGGGTCACGTGGTAACACGTGAGGGCGCCCTGCTTCCCTTTATTTTTTTCGGTCAAAAGTCTTGAATACTTCGAAGTATCGCGTGCTATCACGTGATGGGCATTCTGATGTTTGTCTGTTAAAGCATCGGCCAAGGGGTCACGTGGTAGCACGTGAGGGCGCCCTAGAGCTCTTTATTTTGTTCTGCAGATAAGTGTTTAACACTTTTAATTCTGAAAGCCATCACGTGTAGGCACGTGATGTTCATTGGGGGTCATGTGGTGATACGTGAGGGCGCCCCAGAGCTTCTTTTTTATGGATCTTTTCAGGGGTCACGTGGTAGCACGTGACCCTGTTTCTCTGCCTGTTTGAAGATGTGTTTATCTTTTTAAGAATCAAATTCTTCATAGGGTTAAACCCTAGCAATGACTTTAGAGGAATTAAATTCCCACTTTTCTTTTTGAAGCATTATATTCTTAGATGGAGTTAAACCCCGGCTTTCCTTCTGTAGGAATTAAATTCCTGATGTATGTGAAGAACTGAATTCTATCATAGGGTTAAACCCTAATTTCTTCTTTCTTAAGGGAATTAAATTCCTGTTATTTTGACAGAATTAAGTTCTTAACTAGGGTTAAACCCTGGTTCTGTTCATTTTGAAGGAATTAAATTCCTACAACATAGGGTTAAACCCTAATTTTATTTCAAAGGAATTAAATTCCTATAATCCTATGAGAATTAAATTCTCAAACTTCCATTCCATCTCTATGCTTTGGATCTGCATGGCAGGATCTCAACCCAATGAGAATTAAATTCTCGATTCATGGGGAGATGTGCACTTTGCAGATCCTCTGCTAAAGAGAGAACTAAGTTCTTCTTTTTAATATCAGAGTTAAACTCTTTTGAGAATTAAATTCTCTTTTTAAAAGCCTCTCCTTTCTTACCTAAGGTTTTCTTTTGCAGAAGATTCAAATTCTTCCAAAGTCACAAGGCTCTGTTTTTCTCTTTTTCTCTCTATATCTCTCTGTATATGTCTCTTGGCTCCTATTTATAGGCGAAGGAGTAGAATCAATTAGTTTTAGTGAATCATTCATTGAGGGATTTGATTTGTATTCATTAGAGATTTGATTTGCATTCATCATTCATTTGGACCTTTGGATTATTAGGTGAATTTTATTCACCATTGGATTTTAAATCCAAAGATATCTCTTTATTATTTCGGTTAGATTTTAAGGGGAAATCTTTCCAAGTTCAAGATTTTTCCATAGATAGGTGATATTTAATCACCTTTAAATCTTTAATCCAATCGGTTCCAAATAATCATTCTCCTTTGGCAAGATTTGAATGTTGTTCAGAATTTAATTCTGTTAAATAGATAGGCTTTGAAAGCCGGTCACGTGTGGCCACGTGACCCCTGGTCACGTGTAGGCACGTGACCCCTTGGAATGAGTTTTCTTCTGCTTTCTGTGCTTTGTCTTCTAGCCGATGTTCAGCCGTCACGTGCCAACACCTGACCCCTGGTCACGTGTGAGCACGTGACCCTTTCTGGAGCCTTTTCTTTGATTTAATCAGGGTGCGAATCTGCCTTTGTCGCTGCTTTTAATTGTCACGTGCCAACACGTGACTGCTGGTCACGTGCTAGCACGTGTGCTTCTTCCGTAAGCTTTCCCGATTTTAAATCAGGAAACAAATGCCCCCACAGCGTTGTTCTCACGTGTCTGCACGTGAGTGCAACGCTGTCACTCTTGTGACCGTTGGATTCCTCTAGGGCCTCGGGTAGATGAAGCGTTTCCATCACATCCTATAAATATAGGGGTCATTTCAGAGACGCCTCCACTTTGCTTATCTTCCTTCTTTGAGAACTTTTTCCTGAGAATTTAATTCACTTCTTCCAGAGCTTAGTTCTCTGCCTTGAAACTTTCCAGAGTTTAACTCCGTTTGACCGATTCCTCTTCTTCAAGTAATCATCTTGAGTGGACGAAGAACTTTTATACATGAAGTTCCCTGGATTTTAAATCCACTTCAAGGGTTTCACCCTTTTAATATGAACCCATTTTTCCTTTAAGTTTTTCAACCAAAGTATGAAATAGAACTATCAACAGTAGATCTTTTTAGGGTTCATATGATCTCTAGGGAGATAATGGTGACGGTTAAAATCTATGGAATTTAATTCCATCCCAAAAAAGTTTCTGGGAATTTAATTCCCTTTTCTCAATAAGGAATTTAATTCCTATGAAGAACTCAGTTTCTTCGCATGAAGGCTTCCCATGGTCTCTTTGCCCTAGGTTGTCCTTCTGTAATTAATGGGACAGAAGCTTTGTAACAATTCTCATGGCTTTTATTTCAGGTATCATGGATGCCCATATGTATGGTCTTAACGAAATCATTTCCTATGGGAATATTCGTGCACTGGGCCGCAGTCAGAACCAGGAGTTCACCAATGCTCAGTGCGCTGAGATCATGAGCCGCTTCGACGAGCACAACCATCGGCTACTCCCTCGTCGCTCTTCTCTTCTGAGGCTGATCTTGCTGGCGATCTGGGAGGCACTCCCTCTCTTCTGCACCGGTGTGCCTCTAAGGGCATTGGACGCTGCCGAGGATAAGATACATTCGGTGTATCTGATGAGTCTAATCACGAAGAGAAGGCGCGATAACCTCATTGATCTCTTGCACCAGGCATTTCAGCAGTCGGCCATACTTGCCGCCTATCGGAGGGTGGAGGACATTCGTGAGGACCCCGACGCTTGTGATCATGAGAGAAAACATACTCGGGCGGTTCGAAATGCTTGGAGGATCTTGGACAAAGTCAAGCTTGAGTTTCTCAATCTGTGCCCCGCGTCTGAGGTCTTGCTATTGTAATCGTTTTCTTTTCATTTTGTATGGACTTCTTAAAGCATGAATGATAAGCTTTATCGTGCCTTTCTAAGTTTGCATGCCTTTCTGTGGGATTTTATCATTTTGCTATTGTTGTTGTTGATGCATATTATAAGTTTGCATGCCTTTCTGTGGGATTTTATCATTTTGCTATTGTTGTTGTTGATGCTTTTAATATGCATGGTGCTATTCCATTTTTAGTGCACGTCAAGTTTGGGGCTCACGTGTTCTGCACGTGGGGTCCTTTGATGGGACTGTTCAAAATTTTTCCATGCCATATTTTTAGTGCACAATATCAGATGCAGAAAAGGAGCCTTGGAAATAGTTTCATCCCCCTGATTTTCGATACCTTTCCTTTTTTGGGCCTTGGAAATAGCTTCATCATGCAAGATTTTCCGCACTCAACACTTAATGTACCTCTTTATATCTGAGGCCATAGTCTTCTTTTCCCTTCACAGAGAGATTTATTTTTTTTCATTTTGGTGTAATTTGTCTTGAGAAACAACCGAGCGCCATGGCCTGCAATCGCCCTCATGCTCGTCGACAGCCATGGGAAGTTCCTATCGAGGAGATGATCCCCCGCTTTGCTGCCCGATTGGTGGATCCACTCCTTACCAATGACGAATGCGACTCGGCAATGTATGAACTCTCGATCCGTAGGGGGTCCCCCTTCCCGATGGGGTCCCTCTGGCTCTGGATGATTCTCACGGCCGTGCTTGCCGACATCCCTCCTCACCCAGCGGAGATGACCCTGGCGATGCTTAATGCGGCTGAAGAGAAGCTCGAAGTCTTTCACGAAGCATGCCTGATTACTCAGGCTTTGAAGGATCGCTCGATTCACCTGTTGAGCCAAATAAGGGCCCGACGAGCTATTATGTCTGCTTTCGCAGACGAACATGGTTCCAATCGATGGGGAGCGACTCCTCGCGAGAACTATCGCTTTGATGTGTTGGAGAAAGCAGAGAGAGAGATGGAGAATTTTGTTCTTTGCTTTGTTAACCCTTGCGCTACTGATCCCATGTTCGGTGACCTTTTCCCGCTGGCGTAGTATATTAAAAAAAAATTTCGTATGCTTTATGCTGAACTTTCACGTAGGCTTGGTACTCGCATGTATGTTTTCGCTTGCATAAATAAACTTTTTGTTCTTCTTATGAGAACTTTCTTAATCATTAACACTATCATCATGTCGCAGGCACATTAAAATTTCGAATATTATTTCTTTTCCAGATGTTCATATAATTGCGAACACATGCTCGATAGGATAAACGTCGGAAATTTTCTCGTTGCTTTTCATACCAGGTGATGTGAGCGTGTTTTAGATCGATTATTGCTGTCGACTGGAAGCCTATTTATACGGTCTTGAGCGTGTATGTCCCGTTTCCAAGGTTGCGGTCGCGAAAGTGAGCTTACGTGGCCTGATAGGGCGACACGTGGCGAACATATTGTTGTGCGAGAAAAGGGCTCGGCCGTAAATTCTCGGATAGGGAGCTGGCTTCTAAGGCGCTGAGCGAGCTTCGAGCGAGTCTTACTGCCAAGGCCAACAAAGCGTATGAACTCTGGCGGGTGCTTCAAGAGTCTATCAGGGAGGTAGTGACTCTTGATAAAGCTGCCGCGTTCACTCGTGAGAGGGTCGAGGCTTATAAGGACACCGAGAAAGAGCTTGAAGGTCGGCTCGCCTCGTACTAGGCCCAGCAGGCTCAGGCGGAGGCCCATCTTCTGGCGATCCTGAATCATGAAGCCGTGGCCCAACAAAAGCAGGATGAGCTAGCGAAACTGTTAAATTGCCCGCCAGCCTGAAAAACTTGTATCTTTTTTTTGTACATACTCTTAAGCAAGAGTATTTTCTTTTTGTTCTTTCATGGATTGTAGTTTGTATCCATTTTGGTTTATGAATAAAAGATACAATTTTCTTCTCAACGGTGTGTCTCTTTTCATTGAATGTGTTTTGCAGACAATTTATCTTGATCTCTTTGCAGGGAAGCGATGGCTTAGGATTCAGGGTTAAGATCTGCTTCCTAAGACTTTTGCACTTTATGAGCCACGAGGGTCTCATAAAGAGTTTTTCTCCCCATGGGTCGAGAGGATCCCATAGGTGTAAGTTCTTCTTAAGAATCGTGAGGATTCTTAAGCGGGTTTTCCCTTGAGAGTCGTAAGGATCTCACCAGAGAGTTTTTCTTCCTTACAGGTCGTGAGGACCTGCAAGTGCTGGATGTGGTCACCCTTATCCGTGTTTCACGGGGTCAGGGGTTGCTCAAGGCGTCGTAGTTTAAAGACGTCGCGGTCAAGGTTAAGGACATCATAGTCCGTGGATTTAAGGACTCCACAGTCTGATATTAGTTTTAAGACATCACGGTCAAGGTTAAGGACATCATAGTCCGTGGATTTAGGGACTCCACGGTCCGATGTGAGTTTTAAGACATCACGGTCAAGGTTAAGGACGTCATAGTCCGACGATTTAAGGACTCCACAGTCCGATATTAGTTTTAAGACATCACGGTCAAGGTTAAGGACATCATAGTCCGTGGATTTAGGGACTCCATAGTCCGATGTGAGTTTTAAGACATCACGGTCAAGGTTAAGGACGTCATAGTCCGAGGATTTAAGGACTCCACAGTCCGATATTAGTTTTAAGACATCACGGTCAAGGTTAAGGACGTCATAGTTTGTGGATTTCAGGACTCCACAGTCCGATGTGTGGTTGCGGGGACCCGTCACCTCTTTGAAGACGTTGAGGAATTACAACGCCAGGTATCAAAGGAGTGAAGAGATGTACCCCTAAACCAAGGTGGAATCAGTATAGAATCAGGGTGGTTGATCGTTAGTTTTAAGACATTACGGTCGAGGTTAAGGACATCATAGTCCGTGGATTTTAAGGACTCCACAGTCCGGTGTTTGCTCTGGATGCTTCACACGGGTTCACTGCCGTGCTTGGCGAGGACCAGGCTCCACTCTGGGCGTTTTCCGCGGGGTCAAAGAGTGACGCTATCCGCGTTCCACGTAACCAGGAATTTTGCACTAGATGCTTCACACGGGTTCACTGCCGTGTTCGGCGAGGACTAGGCTCCGCTCTGGATGCTTCACACGGGTTCACTGCCGTGCTCTACGAGGACCAGGATCCACTCTGGATGTTTTCCACAGGGTCAAAGAGTGACATTATCCGCGTTCCACGTAACCAGGAATTTGCTCTGGATGCTTCCCACGGGTTCACTGCTGTGTTCTGCGAGGACCAGGCTCCGCTCTGGACGTTTTCTACGGGGTCAAAGAGTGACGTTAGCCGCGTTCCACGTAACCTGGAATTTTTTTCTAGATGCTTCACACGGGTTCACTGTCGTGTTCGGCGAGGACTAGGCTCCGCTCTGGATGCTTCACACGGGTTCACTGCCGTGCTCTGCGAGGACCAGGATCCTCTCTGGACGTTTTCCATAGGGTCAAAGAGTGACGTTATCCGCGTTCCACGTAACCAGGAATTTGCACTAGATGCTTCACACGGGTTCACTGCCGTGCTTGGCGAGGACTAGGCTCCGCTCTGGATGCTTCACACGGGTTCACTGCCGTGCTCTGCGAGGACCAGGATCCGGTTTGGACGTTTTCCACGGGGTCAAAGAGTGACGTTATCCGCGTTCCACGTAACCAGGAATTTTGCTCTAGATGCTTCACACGGGTTCACTGCCGTGCTTGGTGAGGACTAGGCTCCGCTCTGGATGCTTCACACGGGTTCACTACCGTGCTCTGCGAGGACCAGGATCCGCTCTGGACGTTTTCCACGGGGTCAAAGAGTGACGTTATCCGCATTCCACGTAACCAGGAATTTTACACAAGATGCTTCACACGGGTTCACTGCCGTGCTTGGCGAGGACTAGGCTCCGCTCTGGATGCTTCACACGGGTTCACTGCCGTGCTCTGTGAGGACCAGGATCCGCTCTGGACGTTTTCCACGGGGTCAAAGAGTGACGTTATCCACGTTCCACGTAACCAGGAATTTTGCTGATTGTATCCGCATTTCACAGAATGGAGGTTTGACTGTTGGTGATATGTATATCGCCGAGCCATGGAACTAGGGGTTGCCGCTGCTCCGCTTTGTTTGAAGTTGTGTCCGTCGTTACGAGACGAGTGTTGGGATGATCTCTTGGTCGCTTGTGGCCCGTCGAGATTTAGCTTCTTTCTTTGATGAAACCTGGGGGGAAGTTTGATCACTTCTTTGTTTACACCCTTCGATTGTATACAGGGTGTGATGGAACATCACCTGTAGGGCATAAATTAAATTTTTTTTATTTTATTTCATTTTTTTTCCGCGATGCTCCATCATTTCAGCTTTTATATCACGAAGATCGCGATTGCCCTATCATTTCGGCTATTTTTCGCGGTGCCCAATCATTTCGGCTATTTTTTTTATTTTTACTCGCTGCTTTTTATTGCGAGTTTCCCCATCATTTCGGCTATTTTGCGTGCATACATTTTTTACTTGCTGCTTTTTATTGCAAGTTGCCCCATCATTTCGGCTATTTCGTATGCATGTGCGGCCTACTGGCTTTTCGCCATAAACCTGAAATTAGACACCGATTTCGGCATCAGCGCCGCTACAACTGCGATATGGCCAGGAGCGAATCATCATCTGCCTTTGTCGATGTTGAACAAAGGTGGCTTAGCAAACAGGGTTAGGGTCCTGTCGACTAAGGCTTTTGACTTCATGAGCCGTAAGGGTCTCATGAAGGTATTTCTCCCTACAAGTCGTGAAGATCTCGTAGGTGTATTTTCTCCCTAGGAATCTTGAGGATTCCTAAGTGTATGTTTCTCTGTAAGTCGTAAGGATCCTACAAGAGGGCTTTCTCCTTATAAGTCGAGAGGACTTATAAGGGTTGTTCACCATAGGGACTTACCCCTAGTCACGAGTGGGACTTTGCTGATGAAAAGTTTATTCGCGCCCATGGATTGTATACAAGGGTCAGTATGAGCCGCTTGTAGGGCAATATCGAAGGTTGTGGGGGTTGCTTAAGCACAGGTTCAGGTCTCTGTAACTTAAGGCTTTCAAGTCTTATGAGCCGTGAGAGGTCCATAAGAGAGTTCTCCTTGTGAGTCGTGAGGATCTCGCAAGTGTCTTTTCTCCTTAGGAATCGTGAGGATCCCTAAGTGTGTTACTCCCTTGTGAGTCGTAAGGATCTCACGCGGGTGGTTTCTCCTTACAGGGTCGTAAGGATCCCGCAAGTGTCTTTTAACGAGGTTGCGCCCTTTCGGGTTTTCACAAACACTCGCCGGTAGTCCTGCTGTTTTTACTCACGGAGCCCTTTCGGGTTTTCATCCGTGCCCATTTTTCTTATGGACATACCGTTTTTTTATTCTTTTTATTTTCTTCTCTTTTTTTTTACGAGGTCGCGCCCTTTCGGGTTTTCACGAACACTCGCCGGTAGCCCTGCTGTTTTTACTCACGGAGCCCTTTCGGGTTTTCATCCGTGCCCTTTTTGCTGATGGACATACCGTTTTTATTTATTATATTTTTTTATTTTTCTTTTTCATCTCGTCAGCTTAAGGATGCTGCGGTATTAGTTTAAAGACATTTCGGTCCGTCGTTAGTTTAAGGACGTTTCTGTCCGTCGTTAGTTTAAGGACGTTTCGGTCCGTCGTTAGTTTAAGGACGTTTCGGTCCGCCGTTGAGAGGGCCGGCTACTACTTATAGAGCTTGAGCTTAGGAAGATAGCAAGCGGACATAGTCATCGTCACCTATCATTGACCTAAGCTGTGATTCCTTAAGTGTAGTATTTCTTTAGAAAGCGGCCGTTTATTGGCCTGAAAGGCCTTTCACCGTGCATATCTATAAGTAGATAGGCTCCACCCTGGTGGACCTTGTCTATGATGTACGGGCCTTCATAGTTCGGCTCGAATTTTCCCCGCTTGGCGTGATTGGAGACCATAGGCCTTTTGACCACTAGCACAAGTTCTCCTTGGAGGAATGCCCTCAGTCGGGTCAATCTTTCATACGAGCGCGTCATTTTTGCTTTGTAAGCCTCCAGATTTTGTTGCGCTATGAGCCGGGTTTCATCGAGGGCGTCAAGCTCTCAAACCGGAGGTGAGCATTTTCTTCGTCTGTCAACTCGTGGTGGACTGCCACTCGTAGAGAAGGTAGCTCTATCTCGAGGGGGAGTACTGCTTCCGTACCGAATACCAATGCATATGGCGTCGTGTTCGTGGCCGTCTTGAACGTAGTCCGATATGCCCAGAGAGCTTCTTGCAGTCTCTCGTGCCAGTCCTTCTTATTTCGGGACATCGTCTTCTTTGTCAAGGTCTTGTTGAAGGCTTCAACTAGACCGTTAGCTCGTGAATTATAAACCGAGGAATATCTCCAGTCTATATTATGCTGTTGCGCGAAGCGGCTGATCTTATGGCTTCTGTAAGCAGGCCCGTTATCGGAAATGATCCGTCATGGAGTTCCAAACCGATAAATGACGTGCGTCTTGAAAAAGTGGAGGATATTCTCCGTCTTCACTTCCCTCAGTGGTACTGCTTCTGCCCATTTGGAGAAGTAATCAGTCGTCGCCAAGATGAAACGATGTCCCCTGGACGATGCCGGTTCGATGGGGCCGACGATGTCAGTCCCCCACATTTCGAATGGCCAGCTAGCCACCGTTGGATGTAGTGGATTCGGATGCTGATGGATGAAATCCCCATGGATTTGGCATGAGTGGCATAGCTTCGCATATTCGAGACAGTCCTGGATCATTGTGGGCCAATAGTAACCCATCTGTTTGATTTTTAACTTCATCTTCGGGCCTGCTTGATGAGAACTACAGATTCCGTCATGAACTTCCTGAACGACTCTTTCTGCTTCGTCAGGTCCTAAACATCTCAGCCACAGAGAATCAAACGACCTCTTGTACAGAGTATTGTTGACGAAGGCGAATGACGGAACTCGTTTCATGAGCTGATGTCTTGAGGACGCTTCTTCGGGCATTCAGTAGGACTTAAAGTAGTCTATGAAGATTTCCCTCCAGTCCTCAGCCTTCTCACGGTCTTTTATTTGTAGGGTCGTTTGCTCAGTCGCTCCCTTTTCTTTGTATGATTCCAGAGATATTTCTGCTGGGGAAAGCACCCGACGGCTTTGCACCACGATTTTAACGTCATCAAGGTTCTCGTCAGCCAGTTCTTTATCGAGCTTGGCCAACGCGTCTGCTTTGCTGTTTTCCGCGCGTGGTATGCTTTCCAGAGTATAGGAGGGAATTTGGGTCAACAGTTGTCGCACCTTTTCACCATACTTCACCAATTCCGATTTGCACGTTTGGTAGTCGCCGTTTACTTGACTAACGACCAGTTGAGAATCCCCGTATATGAGGAGGTTTTCAATTCCCATGTCGATGGCGATCTCGAGGCCTGCTATCAAAGCTTCATATTCGGCTTCATTGTTCGTCCTCGGTTCTATTAAGGAGAAAGCGAAGCGCATTATCCCCCCTTATAGAGTTACGAAGATGAGGCCTACCCCCGATTTGATCATTGGGGTACTTTGTTTGCGCTTCTTTACGGAGGATGCTCCATTGAAATAAAGTTCCCATCGGGTATCACCACCGTCGATCGCGTCAAACGCATGTTCGTCCGGCAAATCGCAATTTAGAGGAGAACCGGCAGGTACTGGATGCTCAGCAAGGAAGTCGGCGATGGCTTGACCTTTCACTGCCTTAAGAGGCTGATAGGTTATTGAAAACTCCATCAGGAGCAGGGCCCATTTAGCGAGTCTCCCTATCAATATGGCCTTTGACATTAGAAATTTTAGGGGATCCACCTTTGATATAAGACGGACTTCATGTGCCAACGCATAGTGCCGGAGTTTTGTTATCGCAAAGATTAACGCCAGGCAATGTTTTTTGATAGGGGAGTAATTACTTTCTGCCCCCAGAAGAACTCGGCTTAAATAGTAGAGCGCTCTCTCCTTCCCTTGGTCGTTTTCTTGCGCCCATAATGCGCCTAAGGAACCTTCGAGGGCTGTTGTATATAAGATAAGAGGCTTTCCCTTGACCGGAGCAGCCAGCACCGGCGGGTTCTGCAGGTTTGCTTGATTTCATCCAGCGCGCTCTGGCATTTTCGGTCCCAGACGAGCGGAGTTCCCTTCTTCATCAGGTGACTGTAAGGACGGCACTTGCCTGACAGGTTGGCGATAAATCGCCGGATGTACGCGAGCTTCCCTTGGAGAGACCGCAGCTGTTTGAGAGTCCTTGGCGGTGGCATTTCCATGATCGCCTTGATCTTGGACGGATCTATCTCGATACCTCGGTGTCGGACGATGAATCCTAGGAATTTACCCGAGGAGACTCCGAACGTGCATTTGAGGGGATTCATCTTCAAATTATATTGCCGAAGGCGTTGAAATACGGTCTTCAGATGCTCTAAATGCTCTTCATATGACATGCTCTTCACTACGAGGTCGTCGACATAGCACTCGACGATTTCATGTATGAGATCATCGAAGATCTTTGTCATGGCCCTCTGATAGGTGGCACCGGCATTTTTTAATCCGAAGGGCATGACTTTGTAGCAGAATATACCCAAAGGAGTCCGGAAAGCGGTGTGCTTCTGGTCGTCGGGATGCATCTTTATCTGATTGTACCCTGATGAACTGTCCATGAAGGAGAAAACCTCATGAGTGGATGTATTGTCTATCATCAGTTCGGTGACCAGCACTGGGAAATCGTCCTTCGGGCAGGCTTTGTTGAGATCTCGGAAGTCCACACATATGCGCACTGTCCCATTTTTCTTCATCACAGGGACGATGTTGGCGACCCAGTCAGGATACTGTACCTCCTGGATAAACCCAGAATCGATCAGCTTCTTGACTTCGGCGTTAATGCTCATCTCAAGCTCGAGCCGCATCCTTCTCGGCGCCTGTTTGACTGGCTTGATATCCGGGGATATTGCTAATTTATGCACCGCAATCTCTGGATCTAATCCTGGCATCTCGAAATAGTTCCACGCGAAGCAATCTCTATGCTGTAGAAGCACGTCCTTTAATGCAACCACCCTTTCTTCAGATAGCAGCTCGCAGACGAATGTCGGTCGCGGATCGTCTGCCGACCCCAACTCAATCATCTTGAGGTTATCTGCAGTAGTATGTATGCCATCCTCCAGTTCTTTCGGAGCCGGTGGAAATTCTGAGATTACCTCATTGCCATTGTTTTCGAAGCACTAAGGGAGCTCATCTATGTCCTTGGGCTCTTCTTTTAATATTGTAATCATGTGACAGGTGCGAATCTGCTTCCAAGATCGATGTGGATCTGGTTCTGCTCGTGCGGCTTTGGGTTCGTGCTTTTGTGGCGGCATTACCCTCCAGCTGCTGGATAAAGCAAATCTGCCTTGCTGGTACTGGTCTTCGACCCAGTTCTTGAAGGTGAAGCAGTCTTCGATAGGGTGTCCTATGGCTCGGTGATAAGAGCAATAGCCCGGATGAGAAACTTTGTTAGCTTGCTCAGGGTGCTTAGACTCCGGAAGTGCGATCATTTGATGTTTTATAGCGAGCTCGAGTAACTTCTTCGTCTTGTCTCGGGGGAAGGAATACGCTCGACTCATCTTCTTTATGAGGGATAAATCTGGACCGCGCAATGCCCGATCGCATGACTCTCTAATCCTGCGTCGTTGTTGTCGGCTCCTCTTTCCACTTCTTGACTTGCCTCTGCCTCTGCGTCGGGCCTTTTGCACAACGGGTTGACAGGGAGGAGCATCTTCGTCTTTTGCAGCCTGTTGAAACAGACGTTGCGTCCTGACCTTCTCGTAGATGGCCATCTCGCGGTTGTGGTCTTCCCGAGCCTTTTGACCTACTTTCCTGATAAGCTTGTCCATTCGTTCTTCAAACGACGGACTCGGCACTTCGCTCGCGGGATCCAGTTTTGACGAGGGGTTAGCATCGCTCGACAGGGCGTTTTCCTCCTCATCGAAGTTATATATGGCGTAGCTACCGTGGACCCGTTCCCGTTTCCCGGATCTCACATATCCAAGCCCGAGCGTTTCCATTCTCCCGTTGGGCAATTTGCGCTGAGTTTCAGGGGCATCCCAAATCCTGTTGTAGAATCGAGCTTGTCAAACAGTCTGTTTAAGGGTACCCTTTGGCGTTTCAATAGCCTTTTTAGTCCATTTGTGTAATATCTGGGCAAACGAATGGGATGGAGCCTGTCGAGTGTAGAATCCGCGCCATGCTAGATTTCTTTCTCCACTCTTATTTCCATAGATTGGTAGAATAGGATCGCCTTTTCACCCTTTCGCCTAGAAAGGATGTAGAACGTCTGCAGGTCCTGCACATTGTGAGCTTGAAGTGCGTCGAGATCCTTGTAGTGTTCCTGTGGCACCATGGTGATTTTCAAACTCTGATCATCGCCAGGGGATGCTTGTATTGACGGCCGACTGGAGAACACGGCATTAACCTCATCTTCCGAGTCACTTCCGAAGATCCACATGGGGCGGACGGTCCTGGGGTGTTGCATCGAGACGGACCAGCGTAAACTATCTCTTCTTCTTCTTCGGTATCGCTTCCGAAAATAGGGATGGCAGCGGCGGCTTTGTTCTCCGGCTTGCGACACTTTTCTGTATCCTCGAAGTCTGGTAAAAAGTACTTTGCATCTTCGTACTTGTGGACTTCGTTCACGGAGAATGGGTTCAGCTCACCTGTTACGGTATACTCAAAACCATCCTTAAAGTACTTCATACACTGATGCTGTGTTGAAGGGATGATGTTGTACTCATGTAACCAAGGACGACCGAGCAAGGCGTTGTAGCAGGTCTTGGCGTCAATGACGTAAAACTTGATGTCCGTGACCAGCAGCCCGAAGCGTAGTGTTAATATCACAGATCCGAGAGTCCTTGATGACTGGGAGTCGAAACCGGAGATGGTAATTTTGTCACGAGCGAGATGTTGCACGCTCATGCAGATTTCCTTCAACACCCGAACATTAAGGAGATTGACGGAGGATCCATTATCCACCAGGATCTTGCCTATCATGATATCATGGCAGTATCCAGAGACATATAGGGGACGGTTGTGGTCGCACGTCCCGGGGAGAAGGTCTTCGTCACCGAAAGTGATGTCAGCTGTGTGCACTTCTTCCAGTTCATCCTTCATCCTTTCTTCGGCGAGGAAGGCTTGGAATTGCTCGGGTTCTTGTAACGCTTTGATTAATGAATCTCGCGCTTCTTTTGATAATAGGAGGGCATCGAGAATGCTGAGCTGAGAAGGTAGCTTCCTTAGGTGCGCTAGGATGTTGTAGTTCACCTTACCCTTCCTGGGAGGGTCTTTGGCAGTCAACTCTTTCATGACTTGATCATCTAAGGTGATATCCTCAGTGACCTTCTCCTTTCCCTTATCTTTTCTATTCGCGGGTCCGAGATTCTTTTCCGGGAGCGTGCGATTGCGCAGCTGAATGTTTTCGCAGGCCTCTGGTTTTTCCTCTTTCCCTAAAACGGATTCTTTAAAGAGAGGGCCCAGAGCCATTTCTTCATCAGAGTCGCTCCCAAAAGTGAGAACTTGTAACCCTCTGGCGTCAACCATGTAACAATTGCTGGTAGTTCTTTCGCGCCCTTCGTGTTAGTTGTATGTATGCCCTAGAGGCCAGTATTGTACAGATGTTGTATATTATATTGGATGCTTGGACATATATAGAGATGACTTTCTTGCTCGACATGATAGTATGCTATCTGGTTGCTCTTTATCTTAACATGTACACTTGTCTCTTTATACTGTCTTATAGTTACATGTTGGTAAAGCCCTTAGGATGTGTACTTGACTACCTGGACTATGATGCAGATCATACTAGTGGGGACATGGTAGTCCATAAGTACATCCTTCAAGGTCCCTAGTCGTGGGTGTATCGAGACGGGGCATCGATATACCAGAGTAGACTAGCGTATACGCTTCTCGACCCATGAGATGGGCGATGGATGATCCCATATCCATTGGTGTTTGACATCAGAGATGGTATACGGGTGCTCAGTGGAGACTGGGTACACTGGACGGACTCGCCGAGAACTCCCAGATGGTATTATACCTCACGTCAGATGGCAGTTCTCAGGTGACACTTGTGCACGTTTGTCTGTAGACCCGAGATCGTCATAGAGTCTTGTGTGATTCCCACTGTGCTTTGATCTCCACCTTACCACGTCCATGAGGGCGTGCAAAACGGTGGTCTTTGGGTACAGTCCCGAGTCACATGGAGGCAATGAGCGATAGGA
Organism: Agapanthus africanus; assembly: GCA_030015575.1. Lineage (NCBI taxonomy): Eukaryota > Viridiplantae > Streptophyta > Magnoliopsida > Asparagales > Amaryllidaceae > Agapanthus > Agapanthus africanus. The sequence goes on along the minus strand of CM057338.1, from coordinate 103,559,935 downwards.
GGGGTTTCGTCTCTCCCGGTATTGGGGGTTGATGTTGCGCTGTGCTCGATTGGCCGTAACAGGGAAGTCCCTGGCCAGGGTTGATCAGAGATTTGCTGGTAAGTGTTACCAGTAGTTTCTTGACCCGTTATGAGCCTCACATCGGCACGACTTATCGGTTATTGGGGTCTGACGTTTACCACCCCTAGACTTGATATGCGACGTATCAGACGAACAGACCGGACTGTACGGTAAGTGTTACTGGTTGGATTCACAGGAGTGTGAGCGGGCTAGCTCGTCGATCTTCTGATCGCTCAATACCCGGGTGGCCGTTACGTTTAGCAGACCGCTTGCGGCTTGTGGATGCTTGATATGATCATCATCTGCTACCGGCGTATTGACGAGTCTTTAGAGTCCTACACAGAGGTTTCCTGGCTCAAGCGAAACGAAATAGGAGCGCATATGAGATATGTGCAGGACCTAGAATAATGCGTGTATGTGATACCGCATTTCATTCTCGCGATATGTGTTTCGATTGGTTATATTCGATATGACCTAGTTATCGAATCATTGATTCGATAAATCGATACATTGGATTCTAGTCGGTTATGTGCGACATGACCGGATCATTGAATCAAATGTTGATTTAATGATTTAATGCATAATTATATATTTAATATATTACTTTGCATTAGCTAGTATTGGTTCACTTTATATGGATTTTCTCACTTGATGTGCATGATGTATATGTGATATAATTTTGTGCACTTGTTTGTATCATGTTTGATGATGCATGTTTAAATGGTTAATTGTAAAGAATAAAACCATGGTTAAGTAGATAATTAGGGTTTTGTTTTAATCTCTCATTTATTTATCCATTCTTATTTATTTAAATAATTTTATGAAAACAAAATGGTTTTCCTTTTTTTCATGAAGCTTGATGAAGCTTCATGAAGGTTTGACTCAAAAACCATTTTTTCTTCATGCTAAACCCTAACTATTCCCACTTACCATGGTTTGCTCTCTACACTTAACCTTAGTTATATTATGATAAGTATTAATTTTATTTCATTATTGAAATAGACTTATCATAATTCTAGCTCATCTTCTTCTTCATCTTCAAGTTTGAAACCTTGAGGCCATCAATGGCAACTTGAGCTAAAGTGAGATAAATCCAATTCTAAAGTGAACCCACCTCCTATTTCTTCACCCTCTACCTCTTGCCAAGTTGTTTTGGGTGTTTTATTCACAAGTTTCACAACTTTGTGAAGTCGGAGCTTGAACTTGTGAAGCCTCGACGTAGATCGTCTTTGACACGAAGCCGACGACCTATTCCGCTCGTTTTCCCGATGAAGCCGATGAACGAGTCTAGGATTCGAGATGGACAGCGAGAGGATGCCTTCGTGGAGCCAAGGAAGGGGGTAACCGGATCTACAAAGGTTGTAGCATCTAACCTTTAGTTAAGTAGTTAACTAGTTTACTTTTTCGCCTAGATTTCTAGCAACGATCCGTTAACTAGGGTTTCTCGGCACCATATTTTTGTAAAATGGCATGGTTGATGCCTTGTGAGACCTCTTTAGGGTGCCTAGGAACCCTACAGTGGTATCAGAGCCTAGCTAGAGCCTTAGGCGAAGTCTAGACGGAGTTTGAAACCCGGACGAACTGAAAACCCAACCCCAAAATAGCTCTCTGGGAATTTTTCAAATTTGTGGTTTTTTGTCAATTAAAAATGCTTTAAAAATTCAGCAATAAAATCTAAGAATTACTGTGCAAAACGTTTCCAGTGAACAGTACAAAGTGCGGTGGAACCGCGGCATAAGCTAGGCTTCTGCGGCGGTTCCACGGCTAAATAGTGACGTCAGCCCTTGGTTTTTACACAGTAATTCCTGATTAATTGTTCTGAGTTTTCTGGGAATTTTAATTTGACTCCAGAGTTGAGTATTCTGGGGTTGTATAGGGAATCGACGATTCGATCGGATTATCGAACTTTGTCTAAGTGTTTTCCGGATAATTTTTTGAATATGTTAAAAAGTTCGACCGGATATAAATACCCAATCTTTCCCCTGCCAAAAATATCCAAGTGTTGGATTATTGTGTGGTTTAAGGACGTTCTGAGTAGTGCAAGTAACGCGATGGTCCCTCTAGAAGACAACAAACCTTATCTCGATTATGTGACCGTCTTGAACTGCCCTTTGAACCTTCGGGTTTGGGGCAGTACGGCGTGCCACATATGAGGCGTTGGCTTGACCCTTCTACGGCTGGACCGTTGGTACTGAGGTATGAAACGTATGTCTTTGAACCTATTTCATGTGTTGGATGGTTTCGGGAAAACTTGGGTGTTCGAATGTTCGATCGGAAAGTTTAATATATTCTATTTATCTGGAATGGGATACAATAATTGGAATTCACAAACAGTTATGTGATAACTGAATGAATGATATAAATCTAGCGGTTTAGTTTCATTTGATATTGAAAAGAGTTTTTGATAATGAGACTAAAATGCAGGATTTATAATAATTAGGCATGTGATGTCTAAGATATTCATTGGATTAGGCATGTGATGTCTAAAGAAGTTGTGGATTCCAATTGTTGTAGTTTTACACTTTCTTTTCTGTGACAGTAAGTGTAGTATGTTCATATCGCCGGTTTCGTTGCTATACGTCAACGATAATTGGGGTATGCATACTTACTTACGTTGATGACATGTGATGTTATGTGTTGCTGGATATGTTATATTGGATCGTCGTGTTTAAATAGCCGGGGGTTTTTATGTGAGATGAGTGTTTTTCATTTTCATTCATGTAAAAACTTGTATGTAATATTCTTTTATTTGGGGCACTTCCAGGTAGCGGAAGTTGTCACCCTTTGTATATTATTTACTTTTCTGCATTAGGATAGACCCAAGGAGGGGAGCACAAGTAACCGGGTTCTGAGGTCCAGTGGGAGACCAAGTCGAGGAGTCGAGTCCGGGTCTCCTAACCCTAGAATTGGCAGGATTGCTTGCCGCTCTCGTAGGGGTCTAGGGGTGTGGGATTTGGCTATGCATCACGACCGTGGAATCCGTGTTTTATACTGGCTCGTATTGAAAACACGGACGTCCTAGTATATCCAATATTTCATATGTTTATTCTGCTGCGATATCTGTGATGTGTTTCTGTGATGGATATAGTATATAGTATATATGATATATTATATAGACGTTACTTATGTTTTACACCCGCGCTAGCCCTGCCCTGCTCTGTCGTTAGTTACCTAACCTACCGGTGCACGAGGGGACATCGAGGCGAATGCGGATGGCATAAGTGTACGTCATATCTATCTGTGATGTTTAGGTATTTAAATGATGGGACTTCATTAATATGATTAATGAAAGATAAGAAACCTAAGATGTTTTGGAATCGAATTTTAAAATAAAACAGGTAGCTACAGTTCTTGCTTTGCACAGCGGTATATATGATATACCCTGCACCTTATTCGATGAGGAAAGGACCGAGATCCCTTCACCGGGAGTGACTCCTTTAGCAATAACTGGCAGATGCTACACACTCAGTTTGCTTTTGACTGCTTTTGAGTTTTTGCTTTGCACAGCGATATATATGATATATCCCGCACCTCATTCGACGAGGAAAGGACCGAGATCCCTTCGCCGGGAGTGACTCCTTTAGCAGAACTAGAAAAGCCTCAAAATCACTCCATTTCAAAACTTCATTTCATTCTACAACGATATCAAGTTCATTACGCTCATGGTTTTCAGAAAAACCTGGCGTAGCCCTCCGTCATTTCAGATAAATCCTGTTTAGTATTCGTGCTGCGTTTGTTGACCTTGTTAAGGCGCAGTGTGCGGTAGCTAACCAGTATTTGGCTGCTTATGCATATGATGCAGATTGAGTTAGGGTAGTCGTACGGCCTTGTTGACCTTGTCAAGGGTCGTGCGGGTGGGTTTGATTCAATCAAGAAATGACGGGTTGAACTTGACTTGCGGTCTATGGCTTGTTGACCTTGTCAAGGTCATAGATCGTTCGGGGCAAAAGCATTATCGGGAATTTCAAGTGTTGAAATTTGCAATGAGATTGCATACCTTCTATGAGATAGTTGGATCCCGATACCCACTGCGAGTAAGAGTTACTCCTAGGAGAGTTTTACACATTGCAATTAGCCGATCAAGTAGGTGTCTAGAAAGGTGTCAACGGGGTTACGCCTCTGGGAAAACGAGGTTTACATTAATTAGGTTCGTGCGAAAGCATGGGGGACCTCCCTCAAAGTACCGACACTGGCCTGGCTGAAAGATTGGCGAACCTGTAGTGTGTAATTAATCCCGGCTAGTCTTTCCTTTTAGGGTTTGGAGGAAGATTTGATAAAAAAGCAGTGGGAGCATCCTGATTAGATAAGATAATAACCAATCTGATCTTGCACGAGCATACGCTAAAGTGTTTTCTTCTCTCTCTCTCTAGGTAGCGACCATTTCATGCCTTAATGAAGATAATAATATGGATGTATTGACCGAACCCGCATGTTATTCTGTGCTGGGGAACGTTGGTTCCGTTCTTTCTTATAAGAGTTATAGGAATGAACAGGATATAGGGGAATGCCAGGATTCCCATGCCACCCGAATGAAGAAAGTACATGTTGATGCATTTTCTTCGGGTGTGTTCGTTACTGAGAACTGTTTCTCTATTTGCTCTACGTCCTGGGTATTGGATACCGGGTCAGGATCCCATATATGTAATCAGTTACATGGGCTTAGGAAAGGTAGAGAACTTGGAGAAGGTGATAAAGACATAAGAGTTGGAAATGGTGCAATTGTTGCAGCTAAGACTGTCGGGGAATATCACCTTGTATTACCAACTGGTAATACATTGGTTCTGAACGAATGCTATTACATGCCGAACCTGATATGCAACATTATATCGGTTTCTTTATTAAGTAAAGAGGGATATAATTTTGTATTACAGGACAATGTTATGAACATTTTCCGTAACCAAAAGTTGGTTGGATCAGGCACGTTGTGCAATGGCATTTATATTCTAAATCAATCAACAGTTCTGAGCATAACAAACACACACAAGAGGAAGAGTTCTGAACTGAATGAATCCTTCTTGTGGCATTGTAGACTGGGTCACATCAATGTGACACGACTGGCTAAGTTGCATAAGGATGGATATTTGAAACCTTTTGAATTTTCATCTTATGACACTTGCCAGTCATGTCTCAAAGGCAAGATGACCAAAACTCCTTTTACGGGACACGGAGAAAGAGTTACCGAACTCTTGGGACTTATACATAGTGATGTATGCGGTCCCATGTCTACACATCCCAGGGATGGTTCTTCATACTTCATTACATTCACTGACGATCTCTCTAGGTTCGGGTATGTGTTCCTGATGAAACACAAATCAGAAGCTTTTGAGAAATTTAGGGAATATAAACAAGAAGTTGAGAACCAAACCGGAAAAAGTATTAAAATCCTACGATCTGATCGAGGAGGTGAATACATGAGCAATGAATTCCTGGACTTCCTAAAAGAGAATGGGATTCTCTCTCAGCTGACTCCTCCATATACACCACAGCACAACGGTGTATCAGAACGGAGGAACCGCACCCTATTAGATATGGTGCGCTCTATGATGAGCACAGCTGAGTTACCTATTTCCTTCTGGGGTTATGCGCTGGAGACAGCAGCATACCTATTGAATCAAGTTCCATCTAAATCTGTACCTACCACACCATATGAGATATGGAGTGGGAAGAGACCATATTTTAAACGAGTTAAGATATGGGGTTGTCCGGCCTATGTCAAAAGGCAAAATCCGGACAAGCTCGAGGCACGGTCAGTTCTCTGCAAGTTTGTGGGATATCTAAGGAATTCTTATCGGTATTTTTTCTACCACAGCGAGGAACAAAAAGTGTTTGTTGCTCAACATGCCACCTTTTTAGAAAAGGAATTCCTTGAAAAAGAAATTACTGGCAAAGTGGTAGAGCTGGAAGAGGTTCCAGATACACAAACCATAACTGAAGATTTAGTGGAACCAGAAGATTCAGTAGCTCCCAATGAACCTCAGCCTCTCCGCCGATCTAGTAGGGTTCCTCGCCAACCTGAGAGATACTACGGTTTTCTCATGGATGGTGGGAGCGAGGATTGCATCATGGGGGATGATGACCCAACTAGCTTCGAGCAGGCCATCACGAGTGGGGACTCAGTGAAATGGCTGGATGCTATGCGGTCTGAGATGGATTCCATGTACACCAACAAAGTATGGACTTTGGAAGTTGCTCCTGAAGGGGTAAAACCCATTGGGAGCAAGTGGATCTTCAAGAAGAAACTTGGTGTAGATGGGAAAGTGGAGACTTTCAAAGCTAGACTTGTAGCAAAGGGTTTTCGTCAAAGACCAGGTGTGGACTATGACGAGACCTTTTCTCCAGTGACTATGCTTAAATCCATCCGGATCATGCTTGCCATCGCTGCATATCATGATTACGAAATCTGGCAAATGGATGTTAAGACCGCCTTTCTAAACGGTGATTTAGAAGAGTGCGTGTACATGACTCAGCCAGAGGGCTTCGTAGACAGTGGGAGCAGCGGGAAGGTGTGCAAGCTGCTTAAATCCATTTATGGATTAAAGCAAGCATCGCGGAGTTGGAACATCTGCTTTGACGTCGTTATCAAAGAGTTTGATTTCGTCAAAAATCCAGATGAACCTTGTATCTACAAGAAGGTGGCAGAGAGTAAGGTTGTCTTCCTCGTATTGTACGTGGACGACATACTCTTGATAGGAAATGATATTCCTATGCTGCAATCGGTCAAGCTCTTCTTATCACAAAGATTCTCAATGAAAGATCTTGGTGATGCCTCCTGCATATTGGGAATTAGGATCTATAGAGATAGATCCAAACGGATTTTGGGATTGTCCCAATCCAGGTACATTGACACCATACTAAAGAGGTTTAGTATGGAAGAGTCCAAGCGTGGGAACTTACCCACGATCTCTGGAGTCACTCTCTCCAAAGAGATGTCTCCCAAGACTTATTGGGAGAGAGCTCGCATGCAAGGGATACCCTATGCTTCGGCAGTAGGCTCTATCATGTATGCGATGCTATGTACCAGACCCGATGTAGCATACTCACTAAGTATAGTGAGCAGGTATCAAGCTGATCCTGGAGAGAGTCACTGGACAGCTGTGAAGAGCATTCTCAAGTACTTACGAAGGACTAGAGATATGTTCTTGGTGTATGGTAACGGGGAGCTCCAAGTGGAGTCCTTTACCGATTCGAGCTTCCAGAGTGATAAGGACGACTCTAAGTCGCAGTCGGGCTTTGTCTTTACCCTTTACGGAGGGGCGGTTAGCTGGAAGAGTTCCAAGCAGGAAACCGTGGCAGACTCGACGATGGAGGCTGAATACATCGCTACCAACGATGCTGCCAAAGAAGCTGTCTGGATCAAGAAGTTCATTACTGAACTTGGTGTGGTTCCATCCATTGAGCATCCAATACCTTTGTATTGCGATAACAATGGAGCGGTGGCTTTGGCCAAGGAACCCAGGTCCCATCAGCGATCCAGGCATATTCTGAGGCGGTATCACCTGATCCGGGAGATAGTTGATCGCCGGGAGATCGAGGTCAGGAGAGTTGACACGAAGAACAACACGGCGGATCCACTCACGAAGGCCATTCCCCAGATACAGTTTGAGAGACTCTTCGGGATGCTCGGTATGCGATACTACAGCAGCTGGCCCTAGTGCAAGTGGGAGATTGTTAGTTGTATGTATGCCCTAGAGGCCAGTATTGTACAGATGTTGTATATTATATTGGATGCTTGGACATATATAGAGATGACTTTCTTGCTCGACATGATAGTATGCTATCTGGTTGCTCTTTATCTTAACATGTACACTTGTCTCTTTATACTGTCTTATAGTTACATGTTGGTAAAGCCCTTAGGATGTGTACTTGACTACCTGGACTATGATGCAGATCATACTAGTGGGGACATGGTAGTCCATAAGTACATCCTTCAAGGTCCCTAGTCGTGGGTGTATCGAGACGGGGCATCGATATACCAGAGTAGACTAGCGTATACGCTTCTCGACCCATGAGATGGGCGATGGATGATCCCATATCCATTGGTGTTTGACATCAGAGATGGTATACGGGTGCTCAGTGGAGACTGGGTACACTGGACGGACTCTCCGAGAACTCCCAGATGGTATTATACCTCACGTCAGATGGCAGTTCTCAGGTGACACTTGTGCAGGTTAGTCTGTAGACCCGAGATCGTCATAGAATCTTGTGTGATTCCCACTGTGCTTTGATCTCCACCTTACCACGTCCATGAGGGCGTGCAAAACGGTGGTCTTTGGGTACAGTCCCGAGTCACATGGAGGCAATGAGCGATAGGAGGGGTTTCGTCTCTCCCGGTATTGGGGGTTGATGTTTCGCTGTGCTCGATTGGCCGTAACAGGGAAGTCCCTGGCCAGGGCTGATCAGAGATTTGCTGGTAAGTGTTACCAGTAGTTTCTTGACCCGTTATGAGCCTCACATCGGCACGACTTATCGGTTATTGGGGTCTGACGTTTACCACCCCTAGACTTGATATGCGACGTATCAGACGAACAGACCGGACTGTACGGTAAGTGTTACTGGTTGGATTCACAGGAGTGTGAGCGGGCTAGCTCGTCGATCTTCTGATCGCTCAATACCTGAGTGGCCGTTACGTTTAGCAGACCGCTTGCGGCTTGTGGAAGCTTGATATGATCATCATCTGCTACCGGCGTATTGACGAGTCTTTAGAGTCCTACACAGAGGTTTCCTGGCTCAAGCGAAACGAAATAGGAGCGCATATGAGATATGTGCAGGACCGAGAATAATGCGTGTATGTGATACCGCATTTCATTCTCGCGATATGTGTTTCGATTGGTTATATTCGATATGACCTAGTTATCGAATCATTGATTCGATAAATCGATACATTGGATTCTAGTCGGTTATGTGCGACATGACCGGATCATTGAATCAAATGTTGATTTAATGATTTAATGCATAATTATATATTTGATATATTACTTTGCATTAGCTAGTATTGGTTCACTTTATATGGATTTTCTCACTTGAAGTGCATGATGTATATGTGATATACTTTTGTGCACTTGTTTGTATCATGTTTGATGATGCATATTTAAATGGTTAAGTGTAAAGAATAAAACCATGGTTAAGTAGATAATTAGGGTTTTGTTTTACTCTCTCATTTATTTATCCATTCTTATTTATTTAAATAATTTTATGAAAACAAAATGGTTTTCCTTTTTGTCATGAAGCTTGATGAAGCTTCATGAAGGTTTGACTCAAAGACCATTTTGTCTTCATGCTAAACCCTAACTATTCCCACTTACCATGGTTTGCTCTCTACACTTAACCTTAGTTATATTATGATAAGTATTAATTTTATTTCATTATTGAAATAGACTTATCATAATTCTAGCTCATCTTCTTCTTCATCTTCAAGTTTGAAACCTTGAGGCCATCAATGGCAACTTGAGCTAAAGTGAGATAAATCCAATTCTAAAGTGAACCCACCTCCTATTTCTTCACCCTCTACCTCTTGTCAAGTTGTTTTGGGTGTTTTCTTCACAAGTTTCACAACTTTGTGAAGTCGGAGCTTGAACTTGTGAAGCCTCGACGTAGATCGTCTTTGACACGAAGCCGACGACCTATTCCGCTCGTTTTCCCGATGAAGCCGATGAACGAGTCTAGGATTCGAGATGGACAGCGAGAGGATGCCTTCGTGGAGCCAAGGAAGGGGGTAACCGGATCTACAAAGGTTGTAGCATCTAACCTTTAGTTAAGTAGTTAACTAGTTTACTTTTTCGCCTAGATTTCTAGCAACGATCCGTTAACTAGGGTTTCTCGGCACCATATTTTTGTAAAATGGCATGGTTGATGCCTTGTGAGACCTCTTTAGGGTGCCTAGGAACCCTACACTTCGGTCGTTCTTTTTTGTTCTCAACGAGTCTTGCGTTTCATGCGCTTCAAATGCTGCCAGTGAGCAACATATCCTTGCCACCACATCTTAAAAGCGTCGCACTCCTCAGTGGGGTGCAAAATCTTCCGATGATATGAGCAATAATTAGGGTGCCTCTCCGCCCCATCGAACGCGTTTTCTTCCGAGGGTGGTAGCTTCATCCCCACTGACATGGCTTTGGCAAACCTTTTCCTCGTCTTGAACACATTTTTATTCGCATCGGATGTCTTTTGATCTGGCGGGAGTGCTCCGACTCTTTCGTTTAGTCGCCTGCGCTTGGCTCCTTCCGATGCAGCCATCTCACGCCCCTGATCGGCTTCACTCTTCAAACGAATCTCGTCTAGAAAGGCGTCGATCATTTCATCTGTTGGCCATACAAGTTCTGGCTCAGGCTATGCCCCCAGTTTCTCAGTGCCGGGAATTTTGTCATCGTCCGTAGGCGAGTGGGAAATCACATGACAACTCGCAACATATCCCTCTGATTCATCCGATGAGCTCTCTCCATCATCTTCCTTCTGAAAGACGTGGTTGAGAAACTCTTGCAGCGTGACGGGAGTCCGCGCCTTTTGATTGTACTCCTCCAGTGCGTCAATCTGTTTCTGTAAATCCGTGCGCTTGTCTCCAGGCTTCACGGGCTTCTTGGATTTCTTCTTCTTTTTCTTCGAAGATTTCGACGGTTGGGTGTGAGAATTCGGGCCATCACCACGAATCTTTATAGTTGGGCGTGGCTTCAACATCCCTTCGATGATTTGAGGTTCAAGCGGGTCCTTCCATTCGACCGCCGGGCACGCATGAAGGTCCCTCAGCATTCTTTTGGTTTTAGTTGACAGCACGACCTTCCATGGAGCTTCTTCAATAAAAGAACAGGTTGCCCCCAGTGTATCTGCTTTCTTAGGAGTATGCGGCTGTGGCGGGTTCACCTTCCACTTTTCGGACAGTGCAAACTTCCCCTGGAGGTATTGATCTTCAATCCATCCTTTGAAAACGAAGCAATCCTCAATCGGATGGCTTACCGTTTGATGGTAAGGGCAATAATTGGGGTTATTCACCTCGGTGGTTTATGGCGGTCGCCTTGGATTTGGCAAGTTTATAAGTCTGTTGCGTACTGCCAGCTCGAATAATCGTTTCGTCTTGTCCCGTGGGAACGAGTAGGGACGCTTCATCTTCTCATTATAATACCGCCGTCTTTCTTCCAACTGATCCGCCAGCTTTGAGGCACTGGATCGCTGTTGAGCATTCGCGACGAAGGTTGCCTTCCCCTTACCCTTGTCACTCCGAGGCTCTGGCTTCGGGGGAGACGGTTTGTGACCCATCTGGTCCATCTGGGCCAACTTGTCGATTAAAGCCTGGAACGTGGTTGGCTTAAAGAACATCATGAACTGGGAGATAGTTGCATGAGGGTTTAGGGTTCCCACGAACATGCCCACCGCGGGCGCTTCCTCAATGCGTTGCTCGCATTTCGACCACAAATTTCTCCAGCGTATAGCATACTGGACCCACATTTCGCCTGGTTTCACCCTGGCATTAATCAATGCTGTTATTAGAGTGCGTTCGCTGGCGCTTGCGAATCGCTGAGTGAATAGCAACTCCATTTCAGCGAACGTCTTGATAGAATCGTTCGGGAGTTCCGAATACCATTCGAACGCTGTTTCTGATAAGCTACCCACCAACTGGCGAAGCAACAGTTTATCGTCACCGCCGGTATTACCGCAAAGGGCCCTGAACTGGGCAACATGTTGGTGGGGATTGCCGGTCCCCTTATACAAGTGGAATTTTGGTATTGTATAACCCGGCGGATATTTGATTTGGTCGTACCAGCTCGGATATGGTCGCCCCGTTTTTACGACTTGACGAGCTGCCTCAGTTGCATGATGAACCCGGATTTACTGGCTATATAGTCATCCAAGTCAGCCTTAGAGATTATCTCCTCCTTGGCCGTTGAGAGAGCCGGTGGTGGATTTGACGTTTCTCCCCTGTCGTCTTCAAGGACGATCGGAGGATCCTCAGCAGGTGGGTCTTGTTGGATCATCATTCCCACCATGTCCTGGAATAAGTGGGCTATTTGCTTTATAATGGCCGCTTGTTCCGCAGCCTCTTTATCTTTCTTTTCTAGTATCCTCCGGAGGAACTCGGCGTCGGTTTCCTGTTCTTGTTGCTGATCCGAGACTCCTCGGGGCTTTCTTTCGGTCCAGTAAGCGCGGCCATTGCGTTCATCATTTCTTAGAGCTTTTGCTGTTGCTCCTGGGCTTTGGTCACCGACCGTGTAAGCGGTCTATGACCTATGGACACGCGACTGTCTTCTTTCCCCGACGCCATGTATACAGTGTGGACCATCCTGCCCCCAGACTTAGGGCGTTTGGGCTCAGCGTTTTTAGCTTTCGTTGCAGGCCTGGGGGTCCTCTCTGGCCTCTTCTTTTCATGAGCAGTGGAAGTTGAGGGGGCCGTTGAAGTGGGCACCCAGACAGTTTTTCGTGGCTTAGCCTGGTGACTGACTTCCTGTTGGATTTTTAGCTTCTTGTGCTGGCGGGAGAAATTTAGATCGATCACCGAGTCTCGGGTCTGCCGCCATACTTTATAGATTTGGGAGGACAGCCGTTGAGAAGATTGGGGTTGTTCTGGCTTTACTTCTACAGCCTTTTTCAGCGGAGGGGGAGACCTTTTTAGCACCGCGGTAGGAGAATTCCTACGCACCTTATTTAGCATCTCAAAGCTGTTCTCAGTTGGAACAGCAGCATTAACTTCTGCCATCGGGGCTGGAGGAGTTAGACCAGGAGGGGAGTTCCCTCCGGCCTTCCTCACTCGGCGCCAGTGACGGCGATAGCCTCATCTTGCCCCCTGTGTAGGTGGGGGGTCGCTGCTGGTGTCAGCCTGTTAAAGACTGATGTCCTTTGGGTAGCAGGAGCGGGAGCTGGAACAGTCAATCTCGAAAAGACCGACTTTTTGGCAGGAGAAGCCACCTTGACGACTTCAGGAGTAGGGCTGGCCACTTTCTTAGGAGCAGCCTTCTCTGGGATCGTAGGCCCCATCGCGGATCCATAGGAGCTCTGGCCTAATCTGGAGAAAACCGAGGCGCTGGTGTTGGGCGACCCGTTGAGAGGGGCCGCGGTAGGGGTAAGCCGATCAAAGACCGACTTCTTGGTAGCTTCCGTTGTCAGCACAGGAGCGGTGCAGCTTGTCTGCAGGAGCATGGTGCACAAAAACAACCCTGTGGTGGCTCGAGTGACCTGTTCCACGGGCATTGTGAACAGCGAAGCAACTTGGGATCCGTAGGCTATACCTCTAGGCGAGGCGAAGCGCTGGTTGCAGTTGCAGTTAGAGCATGTCGCACAAGTGGACGCCATTGATTCTTTGCTTTCTGCAATAAGCAAAACGCCAAATCTTAGTACCTTGAAACCCAAGGGCAACCATTAGCGAACCGTGTTTGGTTCGCGAACACGACACACAAAGTGTGGAGTGGAAAGAGGAAAAGGTCCCACCGGGCGTGCCAGAATCTGTTCCCCTCCGAAAGACGGCACGACGGGGACGTCTCGCCTGAGATTCGGGGTAGATGCTAATTGGTGCTATCCGTCCACCTCTCCGAAGATGCCAAGTGGATTTATGGCACCGTGCATCGAAGGTTTAAACGGATGCGTCCGATATAGCAGACTTCGTCAGATTCCCCCTCGCTTGAGGGGTTTTTTTTATTGTGGGGACGCTCTTCCCTGCAGGCGCAAGCCCCTGCAGTTAATTACGCTACTGCATCGCGGTAACCACTTTCTCCTTCTCCAGATGGTCACTTCGTGTTGTGTGTGTTTATTTTGTGTTTAGTTGCCCGTGGATTGTATACGGAGACTGAGTTATGTCGTTGCCCGTAGGGCGTGGACTAGTACAAATCCGTATTATCTTAGATTTGGGTTTGGGGGTTTGGGTTTAAGGATACGTTAGCCTCATTGAGGACTAAGATAACCTTAAACGTTTGTTAAGGATATGTTAGCCTAGTTTTTAGACTAAGATCGACTTAACGGGATCATTTAGATCCAACAATAGAGCAATTAAGGGAGCCCTGTTATTTAGTTTAGTGACATTGCGGTCAATAGGTAGTTTAAGGACATTGCGGTCCAATGTTAGTTTTAAGACGTTGCGGTCAAGGTTAAGGACGTCATAGTCCGTGGATTTCGGGACTCCACAGTCCGATATTAGTTTTAAGACATCTCGGTCAAGGTTAAGGAGGTCATAGTCCGTGGATTTGAGGACTCCACAGTCCGGCGTTAGTTTTAAGACATCACGGTCAAAGTTAAGGACGTCATAGTCCGTTGTTAGTTTTAAGACATTACGGTCAAGATTAAGGACGTCATAGTCCATAAGTTTAAGGACCCAACAGTCCGTATCAATGTATGGTCATTGGGACCCGTCACCTCTTTGAAGACGTTGAGGAATTACAACGCCAAGTATCAAAGAAGTGAAGAGATGTACCCTTGAACCAAGGTAGATTAAATAGTCTTTGGCCCAATTTGGGACCAAGACCAATTAATTATGTTATGAGCCCATTAGCCCAGTTGAGTTTGAATTGAGGACTTATGGTCATCTTGGGCTAAGTCCAATCATGTTTGGAATATTGGCTTTCTGTTGGTCCATTGGAGGAGAGGCTTTGCCTCTAAAACTTAGCCAATTGGGCTGAAGCCAGTGTTAGACACTAAAGACCAACCAGTGTTGAACACTGGGAATGAGATTGACAAGTTAGTGTTTAACACTAAAAGATAGTTGGTGTTAAACACCAGCAACATGGGCTTTCAAATTAGCGTTAAACACTAAAACAAATCAGTATTAAACACTTGCAACAGAGATCTCAAATTAGTGTTGAACACTAAAGTAAATCAGTGTTAAACACTGGGAACAGAGTTTCAATTTAGTGTTAAACACTAAGGCAAGAAGGGTCACGTGGTAACACGTGAGGGCGCCCTGCTTCCCTTTATTTTATTCGGTCAAAAGTCTTGAATACTTTGAAGTATCACGTGCTATCACGTGATGGGCATTCTGATGTTTGTCTGTTAAAGTTTCGGCCAAGGGGTCACGTGGTAGCACGTGAGGGCGCCCTAGAGCTCTTTATTTTGTTCTGCAGATAAGTGTTTAACACTTTTAATCCTGAAAGCCATCACGTGTAGGCACGTGATGTTCATTGGGGGTCACGTAGTGACACGTGAGGGCGCCCCAGAGCTTCTTTTTTATGGATCTTTTCAGGGGTCACGTGGTAGCACGTGATCCTATTCTCTGCCTGTTTGAAGATGTGTTTATCTTTTTAAGAATCAAATTCTTCATAGGGCTAAACCCTAGCAATAACTTTAGAGAAATTAAATTCCCACTTTTCCTTTTGAAGAATTATATTCTTAGATGGAGTTAAACCCCGTCTTTCCTTCTGTAGGAATTAAATTCCTGATGTATGTGAAGAACTGAATTCTATTATAGGGTTAAACCCTAATTTCTTCTTTCTTAAGGGAATTAAATTCCTGTTATTTTGACAGAATTAAGTTCTTAACTAGGGTTAAACCCTGGTTCTGTTCATTTTGAAGGAATTAAATTCCTACAACATAGGATTAAACCCTAATTTTATTTCAATGGAATTAAATTCCTATAATTCTATGAGAATTAAATTCTCAAACTTCCATTCCATCTCTATGCTTTGGATCTGCATTGCAGGATCTCAACCTAATGAGAATTAAATTCTCGATTCATGGGGAGATGTGGACTTTGCAGATCCTCTGCTAAAGAGAGAAATAAGTTCTTCTTTCTAATATCAGAGTTAAACTCTTTTGAGAATTAAATTCTCTTTTTAAAAGTCTCTCCTTTCTTACCTAAGGTTTTCTTTTGCAGAAGATCCAAATTCTTACAAAGTCTCAAGGCTCTATTTTTCTCTTTTTCTTTCCATATCTCTCTGTATATGTCTCTTGGCTCCTATTTATAGGCGAAGGAGTAGAATCAATTAGTTTTAGTGAATCATTCATTGAGGGATTTGATTTGTATTCATTAGAGATTTGATTTGCATTCACCATTCATTTGGACCTTTGGATTATTAGGTGAATTTTATTCACCATTGGATTTTAAATCCAAAGATATCCCTTTGTTATTTCGGTTAGATTTTAAGGGGAAATCTTTCCAGGTTCAAGATTTTTCCATAGATAGGTGATATTTAATCACCTTTAAATCTTTAATCCAATCGGTTCCAAATAATCATTCTCCTTTGGCAAGATTTGAATGCTGTTCAGAATTTAATTCTGTTAAATAGATAGGCTTTGAAAGCCGATCACGTGTGGCCACGTGACCCCTGGTCACGTGTGGCCACGTGACCCCTGGTCACGTGTAGGCACGTGACCCCGGAACGAGTTTTCTTCTGCTTTCTGTGCTTTGTCTTCTAGCCGCTGTTCAGCCGTCACGTGCCAACACCTGACCCCTGGTCACGTGTGAGCACGTGACCCTTTCTGGAGCCTTTTCTTTGATTTAATCCGGGAGCGAATCTGCCTTTGTCGCTGCTTTTAATTGTCACGTGCCAATACGTGACTGCTGGTCACGTGCTAGCACGTGATGCTTCTTCCGTAAGCTTTCCTGATTTTAAATCAGGAAACACACTCCTCAGCATGTTGAGGAGTTCTGAAAGTTCAACTTCCTTTTCTTGCAGGTTGAAGTTCAGGATAAACTGGGCGTAAGTGAAAGGAAGGGACTGGAGAATCAAGTCCGTGTAGAGCTCGTTCTCTAACGTGGTCCCTAGGTCCGCGAGCTTCTCAATGAAGCCAATCATCTTAAGCACGTGTTCCGCTACTGATGATCTGAAGGCCAATCTCGCCGAAAACAGCTTTTTCGAGACTTCGTATCTGGCTATACGAGATTGCTCTCCATACAGTTCTTTTATATGGAGAAATATGGATTTAAGGTCCATATTCTCGTGCCTCCTCTGATGTTCATTGTCCATAAAGGCAAGCACGAGGCACTTGGCCTTCGCGCAATCGATTTCCCAGGTCTTACGGATTTCCCTATCCGCGACGCTGGTTTTGGGACCTGGGACAGGGGGAGCTTTGGTGGTAAGGAGATACCCCAACTTGTTATAAGTGATTGCCATTTTGACATTCTTGAGCCAATCTTTGTAGTTTGGCCCTGTCAGTATGTTTTTATCTAATAGTAACTTAAGTCCGGTCATGATGTTTGGTCGCTGCAATTAGGAGAGAGAGAAGAAACACTTTAGCATGATGCTCTTGCAAGTTTAGAGTGGTTTTTAATTTGTCTAAACAGGATGGCTCCCACTGTCTCTCGAATCCCTCCTCAAACCAAAAAGGAAGAATTAGTCAGGATCAATCTCACCGTACAATACTTGCTTAACCGTTCAGCCAGGCTAGTGTCGGTACTTTGAGGGAGGTTTTCCAACGATTTCGCGAAGTTCCTTAATTAAATAACCTCTTTTCCCTGGGGGCGTAGCCCCGCTAACACCTTTCTAGACACCTACTTGGTTTATAGCATTGATCTTTAAGTGAGAAATTTCCCAAGGAGCAGCATATACTCACAGTAGGATCGGGATCCAAATATCATCGCGTGACAAAACTGAAGGATCCTACCAGAATCATCACACTCCAAATGGTATGCAGTGCTAGCAAGTTTCAGTTCTTTTGAAACTCCCGATGTGGATTTTTGCCCCATGCTCTTATGACCTTGACTTTGGCCAAAATATCATAAGTTACATGTCAAGTTCTACCCGTCATTCTCCAGGTTAATTTGAACCCACCCGTACCTACCCTTGACTTTGGCCAACATGGCAGTACGACTGTCCCAAACCAACACATCTATCTATGCTGCACATGAATACCCAATAGCTACCAATCACTATGCATTGACTTTGGCCAACATACATAGCTTGAATACTTATTGACCATTCATGTAAAACGTCGGAGGGCTACGAATGGTTTTAGCGAAACCGTGAACGTAGTGAACTTGATATAATCGAAGGGACGAGATAGCTTTCAAAAAGGAACTTGATTAAAATGAAGTGTTTTATGATCAAAAAGCATACTCCCAAAACGGACACACGTACGTGCACGTAGCCATCCAAACTTGCCCGTTTCACTGAACGGGACGAGAACACGACGCACGGTCGCTACCACAAGGCTAGGGGTGTCAAGTAAGCCAAGATGAATATTTTTAAATTTATTTTAAATGCCATAAAATGTTATATGCAAAAATGAACTGACGGGGTAAAATCTACAGTAAGAAACAAACAAGCAAGATAAATGAAATAAGGGTCACACTCGTCTCATAAAGTAACAGAAATTCGTAGCATTGGGCTCGGGTGTTACATTATACCCAACTACAAAAAGAATTTCGTCATCGAAATTCCAAGAATACAAAGATAGATAACTACAAGAAAAGGTGAGGAAACTTCTACGGATTTCATCTTCTCGTTCCCAAGTGGACTCTCCATGCGAGCGATTACCCCAAGAAACAAGCACAAGAGGGATTACCTTGTTCTTAAGAACCTTTTCCCTTCGATCCACGATTCCAATCGGTCACTCCTCAAAAGTCAAGTCTTCTCGTACTGTTAGCTCCGAATGATCCAATACGTGTGTTTCATCTCGAACATACCTACGAAGTTGAGATACGTGAAACACATCGTGCACATTCGCCAAGGACTGCGGTAACGCCAAACGATACGCTACCTCACCAACACGCTCCAAGATCTCAAAGGGTCCAACGAATCGAGGACTAAGCTTTTCTCGACATCCAAAACGAATCACCCCTCTAGTCGGTGATATCTTCAAGAACACCAAATCACCCACGGCGAACACTAGAGGTCTTCTTGACGTATCTGCCTAACTCTTCTGTCTGTCTTATGCTGCCTTCATATGATTTCTGATAGTGTTAACCTTCTCAACTGTCTGCAAACCAAATCTGGTCCCAATAATCTTCGTTCACCGATATCGTCCCAACACACAGGTGAACGGCACTTACGACCATACAAACCTTCAAACGGAGCCATCTGGATAGTTGCCTGAAAACTGTTGTTGTAAGACAACTCCACCAAAAGTAGATGAACCTCCCAAGACCCCTTGAAGTCCAACCTGCATGCTCTCAACGTATCCTCAAGAGTTTGGATCGTTCTCTCCGACTGACCATCAGTTTGAGGATGATAAGCTGTGCTAAACTTCAATCGAGTCCCCGAACTTTCCTGTAGACTCCGCCAAAAGTGTGATAAGAACCGAGTGTCCCGATCGGACACAATGCTCACCGGTACTCCATGCAATCTTACAATCTCCTGCATGTACCGCTCCGCCAAAGTATCTGTTGATTGACCAACCCGGAAAGGAATAAAGTGAGCTGCCTTGGTCAATCGGTCAACAATCACCCATATAGCATTGTTGCCTTTTGGACTTCGTGGTAAAGCTGTCACGAAATCCATGGTTATATGTTCCCACTTCCATTGAGGAATCGGAAGTGGTTGCAATAAACCAGCAATCCTTTGATGTTCAGCCTTAACTTGCTAACACACCAAGCACTTTGCCACAAAGTGAGCAATCTCCCGTTTCATGCCTTCCCACCAGAAATGCTGTCGAATATCTCGGTACATCTTTGTGCCTCCTGGATGTACAGAATAAGCTGAACTGTATGCCTCCTTTATAAGCACTTCACGAATATCTTCCTTTGGCACACACAAACGGGTACCAAACCTCAACGAACCATCTTCGGGGATTTATAAATCTGTTCGTAGCCCGGCTTCAACCTACTCTCGAAACTTTTGCAGTCTAGGATCCTGCGATTGTGCTGCTTTAATTTTCTCAATCAAAGACGACCGTACTTGCAGCTGCAACAATTGTCCCGTAAAATGTGGTAGCACAACCTCCAAATCAAATCTTCGAAAATCTTCAACGAGCTCCTTCTGGGTAGTTAACACCTGAATTGCTGGTAACCGACTAAGCGCATCCGGCACAACATTAACCTTCCCCGGATGGTACTTAAGATCAAGATCGTAGTCAGCCATCAGCTCCAACCATCTACGCTGCCTCATGTTAAGCTCTTTCTGTGTGAACACATACTTCAAGCTCTTATAATCAGTGAAAACTTTGACTCTTTCGCCCAAAAGGTAGTGTCTCCAAATCTTCAAAGTGAAAATCACAGCCGCAAGTTCCAAGTCATGAGTTGGATAATTCTTCCCATGAGTCTTCAACTGTCTCGATGCGTATGCTACAACCTTCCCATGCTGCATCAAAACACATCCCAATCCTTTCCCAAATGCGTCGCTGTGAATCACCAATCCTCCGAAATTGTCTGGCACGGTCAGAATAGGGGCGGTTATCAACTTTTGCTTCAACGTCTCAAAAGCTAACGCACACTTATCCGTCCATACAAAAGGTACCTCCTTGCGCGTAAGCTTGGTCAATGGCTCCGCCAGACGAGCAAAGTTCTCCACAAATCTTCTGTAGTATCCGACAAGTCCAAGAAAGCTTCTTATCTCCGCAACATTCTTTGGAATCGGCCAATCTTGAACTGCTGCAATCTTTTCTGGATCGACGGCAATTCCATTGCCAGACACAACAAGCCCCAAAAACTTCACTTCCTCCAGCCAAAACTCGCACTTACTCATCTTCGCATAAAGCTTCTCCTGTCTCAACGTCTGCAGTGCGATCTTCAAATGCTCAGCATGCTCCTCAAAACTCTTCGAGTAAATCAGAATATCGTCAATGAATACCTCAATAAACTGCTCCAAGAACGGTGAAAAGATTCGGTTCATCAAGTCCATGAACACTGCCGGCGCATTCTTTACTCCGAAGAGCATCACTAAGTATTCGTAATGTCCGTACCGAGTCTGAAACGCCGTATTGCAAATATCTTCTGCTTTCACTCGAACCTGATGATATCCGGATCGCAAATCCAGTTTCGAGAATACCCTCGCGCCACTAAGCTGCTCAAAAGTTCTCCAATGCGAGGGATAGGGTACTTGTTCTTAATAGTCACCCGGTTTAATTCTCGATAGTCGATGCACATCCTTCTTGTGCCATCCTTCTTCTTTACTAGAAGAACTGGAGCTCCCCCAAGGCGAGTTACTGCTTCGGATCTAACCCTTCTCAAGCAATTCAGCAACCTGTTTCTTGACTTCTTCCAACTCTACTGGTGCCATTGGATAATACGCTTTGGATACTGGCGCTGCACCAGGAATAAGATCAATTGCGAACTCCACGTCTCGCTTCGGCGGTAAACCTGATATATCTTCAAACACATCCATAAAATCGCGAACAACAGCCGGCCCTTCACTTTTATCAACTTCCATAAATGCAAGAATGTTGTTTGTCGGCCTAGCCCTAACTCGACTGGCCCGACAGAACTATTTCCTTACCGCAACTGCTGTCTGCTGCAAACTCCCTTTCATCCCAGATAAACTCTGCTGTTCCCGAGCTGCCGTAAGAACCTGTGAGAAAGTGGTCAAACCCAGGGAGACAATCTGCCTCTGGATGTCCACATCCAAGCTGCGCATGAACCTCCGTGCCCCGTCAGCATCGTTGGCAACTAAAGGTCTAGCGAAACTGCTGAGTCTCGTCCATTCTGCTGCATGCACATCCACGGGTGCTCCATTCTTCCTTAGCCCAATAAACTTCTCTTCCATTTCCTCCCGTGCAGTCCGCGGGAATAACTTCTCCAGGAAACTCTTAGAAAAAATCCACCCACTTGATCGGCTTGGGCAAACGGGTCTCCTCCACAAGCCACCATTCTCGGGCGTAGTCTACTAACTGAATGCGTACCACATCAACTCTTTTGTCATCTAGAATCTGTGCCGCGGTCAGCAAATTCTCCCTGTCAACTAGCTACTGCTCGGCTGGCAACAGCTCCTCCAAACCAGTAAATGTAAACGGACCCAAACGCCTGAAATCTGCCACGGTCCCTACTCGGTCGACTGGTTTAGCCTCAACCCTGTCTACGGACTGCTGAACGGTCCACAAACCTTCCTGGAATGATTCTGCTTGCTGCTGGATCAGCTCGGTCTATCTCTTTTGATTCCCTAGCATTCCGCTTATCACTCCAAGCATGGCGGCTTCGTCCACACGCCTCTGGCACGTCTTCAAATTTTTACCTGCCATAATCCTGAACTCAAAACACCCAACATTAGCATGATGATAGATTCAAAATATAGATCAAGACTAGAACTCTAAGATACTTAAATAGAGTACCGCATTGTAACTATGCCGCGGTATCATAGCCACAATTACTTAACTCCACCCAAGTCGCCTAAGTCCTAGAGATAACAAGGAATCAGGCTTTCGAGTCGATATGCAAAGGAAGTTTGCACATCGCAAAAGATATAATCAGGAAGAATGTGATTCAAGAATGGTAAAACGGCAAGGTGGCAGGACATGTTTCCTAGACACGGGTATTCTAATTCGTGTATTGGGTACAATACCCAACTACAAAAGAATCAACCCGACTAACCTATGGCTCTGAAACCAAAAGAACCATGTCACGCCCCGCTTCCCAAAGTACGCTAAAGTGGGCACGTGACATAGCCAACCATGCTACTTGTGGATAGGAAAAATCCTTCCACAGTCATATTACGGCTGTGGAGATATCAAGAACAGGAAAGTAAACTAACTACCTAGTACATGTCCATAAGCCAGAGTAAAAGAATCAAGAGATAACAATATGCGAAAGCCAAAAGATACAATAAATGAAACACCTGGAGTGAAACTACATACCGACAGGAACCTCACCGCTCGTCTAACAGCGGCAAAACTCCTAATCATTCTGCAGCAAGGTAGAAGAATCTGGGCCATGCAAAACCCAGACGTCAGCGCGTCAAGTCATCCAGTAATAACATAGTAAACAGGCAATGCGAATATAAACATGAATAAAGCAAGGGTAACAATAATATAAATCAGAGCAGTACAGAGTAGTGTGCAGTGGGTAAACTGGATTGTTCTATCAGGTTCTCTGTTCTAAAGTCTTTGAAACCAAATTGATGAATCGTCGATGTAACTCAATAGTATCCCGTGCATGCCCGGGACCACGGTCAAGACCCTTGGGGCTGAATCCGAGACGTGCCGCTAGGCAGTAACAGGTAGCAAGATGGGCGAGTGATGTCAGCATCATCACTCCTGGTCTGGCCTAGCCCGTAAGACTGATCAGAACAGGTATCGAACTGTTAAGTTACAAGTCAGGTTTCACCTTTGATTTCCCCATACCCCCAAGTTATGTATGTCGAGTCACGTATTCAGTAATCAAGAACTAATGCCAACACAGGATCAGGTAAACAGGTTTGTCTGGATAGACAGCAGGAACGGTCCATGAGGACTACATGTTATGTTTGTTGGCATTAGACACAAGATCAGGTAACAGGTAAAGCCATGGTACATCAGGTCAAGCCAGGTAATGTATAAAGGTGTCATGTTATGTCAAGAGTGTACGGTACCATGTCATGTCAAGTAGGAAGTGTAACAGGTCATGTCAGGAAGCACAAGATGTCATGTGGGTGCTCATAATCAAACTAACATAAGCATGTGTATAAATAAACAAGCATGAGTACTATAAGAACAATAAACTGAAACATGTAATATAATTTGCAAATAGATATAATTTCAAGGATATGGATGCACAGTTATCGATTAGAGTTACATTTATAGTTCCAATATTAATTAGGATGCAATTTATTAAACATGGAGTGTTAATATCACATTATTATATAGTAATGTGATCTATGGATGCAATTATATGTATCTTAAATGCGATGGATGCAAACGGGTATCCGAAAAGTTATAAAACTATAAAATGGTAATGTTGGATGTACAACTAAGCAATATGTAATATAAATATTGATATAATATTATTAATATGGATAGCATATTCAAAGCGATTAATAACTATAAAAGTGGTATTGATTAACCATGCACAAGAAAGTTCCGTTCAGAAATTCAGCGTCACTCTAATTTGTAAAATAGCTTAAAAATAACAAACATTCTCCAAAAGGGACATGTCTTATACCAAAACAAAGATAATTCAATAATATTTTCAGTTTTATAAGTATAAGTATCTCAGGTTGTCCCTACAAGAAGTTATGAACATTCGAAGTTGAAAGTTTGCTGCTGGAATTTCCCTGGACAGCAGTTTAGAGACATTTTCATTTTCATTTTACATTATTTAAACAATTTATTTTGCAAGTAAATATTTCATAGAGTTATAGTATTCTGAGTTAGCTTCGTAACGAACTAAAGAACGTATACTAATGATTTATCTATGATTTATAATGAATTTTATAAGCTAAGGTGTACAGTAAATTTCAGATTTGTCGTATCCGCTTTTTCAACGACGTTTCATGTGTAAACTATAATATTTTCAAATATATAATATTATAAAATGCAG
Organism: Agapanthus africanus; assembly: GCA_030015575.1. Taxonomy (NCBI): domain Eukaryota; kingdom Viridiplantae; phylum Streptophyta; class Magnoliopsida; order Asparagales; family Amaryllidaceae; genus Agapanthus; species Agapanthus africanus. The sequence continues at coordinate 103,535,589 of CM057338.1, read as the reverse complement.
ATTATAAACTAATTAAAGATAATAATAAGAAATATTACGACGATGTATATTTTAATTGATATGGATGCAGTATAATGTAATCTAGTATGTCACAAGATAAGTTTTCATGATCTAGATTTAATATGATATAAAAAGATGCAAACGGAACATCGAAACGTTATAAAATTAAATATGGGGCACTAGATTTAAACTATAGGTATGGTATTTATTTAAATAGGTATAAAATGAATTATATAGCATGTAGCAAGATTAACTTGCCTCGATGGGTCGCGAACCGGGAAAAACGGAACGTAACGTCGGCGGGGAAACTCGCGACGGCCGCTCGGTTCACGGATTGAACCCAAACGACGAACAAAGAAACCACACGGGTCGGGGTACCTCGCTGGAACGTCGGATCACGTCGCCGGCACGACGGAATTCCGGCAACAAAAGAACAGTTAAAAAAAATGAGAAACGAGACATGAAGAAAGAAGAGAAAGAATGATAAAGAGAAGTACGAGAGAATATATGAGAGAGAGAGAGAAAAAAGTGGAGAGAGAGAGAGAGAAAATGATAAGGGGGCCCACGGGAAATAATAGTTTGTTGGTTGGCTGGAATGAATCATTCTGTTAGAAAAAAATTAACATAAAGATTTATTAGATTTTAAAAATTTTATATGGTTAATATATAAAATATACGGTGGTTTTAAATATATTAAAATTTGGAATTTTGGCGCAAAATAAAACATTTTCAAATCGCGCCCGGGTCGGGTCCAAAAATTTGAAATTGAGATAATAGAATTTTAGGCGGAATCCAAAATTTAAAATGAAGTGTTTTATGATCAAAAAGCATACCCCCAAAATGGACACACGTACGTGCACGTAGCTATCCAAACTCGCCCGTTTCACTGAACGGGACAAGAACACGACGCACGGTCGCTACCACAAGGATAGGGGTGTCAAGTAAGCCAAGATGAATATTTTTAATTTTATTTTAAATACCATAAAATGTTATATACAAAAATAAACTGACGGGGTAAAATCTACAGTAAGAAACAAACAAGCAAGATAAATGAAATAAGGGTCACACTCCTCTCATAAAGTAACAGAAATTAGTAGCATTAGGCTCGGGTGTTACACCTGGAAACTCACCCCGGCTGTGAATGCGTCCAAATGGTCCTCCGGGTCGAACTTCCCGTCGAAGAGTGAGACTTTCAGGGGGCTTGTTCCGGGAAGAGACGTAGACGGTGAGTAGCTCTTTGGTGAAGGGCTTCGTGAGTGAGTCGACAGCATATTTAGTCCTGTCGCTTGAATGACGAATTTCTCGATGCATGCCGTCGATCTTCTTTTGGAGGGCATTGAGTCGGCCGTGGTACCCCGATGATTCGGCACATTCTGATTTTTGGCCTCTGTTGACGGAGACCTACGCCTGGCCACGGCCTCGGTTCCGTTCGATGAGGTTCCTTAGGTCCCCTGGCGAGGTCGTCTTCGAGCTGCCGTAGCGAGTCCCGTCCGTGCGGCCCCATCGAGGGAGGGGGCGCTGGTCATGCCTGGGAACGGGCGAGCTAACCGACACCTCCTCAGGAGGGATAGGGGCGCGATGAGGCTCAGGGCGAGGCGCTCTGGTGAAAGACCTCGGTATTGAGCTGTGCGGCGCCCACCGGGTCATTGAATACGTTAGCCCAGGAGATCTGCGGCTGCCGGAGACAGCGAGCCTGTATTCGGTTGTGCCAACGCGGGCAGGGTCATCATTCCCTCTGTAGGGGTCCCGGTCCCGAGGTGGGGGAGCGGCCACCTGGGGAGTTTGCCCGACCGTTTGGACATGGACGGGTGCATCCACGACGGATTCGAGTCGATCTATCTGAGCAGATAGGGCGTGAATGGTGTTAGGGGGAGGAGGGGATTTTCCCTCGTCTCCACTGCGGGGAGGTTGACGGCTGGTACTTGGATCGTCATGGTGACCACTCGCCATGAAGTCAAAATCGGAAGATGAACTTTCGTTGAGTAATGGAACTAGGTTCCCACAGACGGCGCCAACTGATGGATCTCTGGATCTCCTTCAGATGTTACCTTCCGTTGATCTGCTGTGAGCGCTGATGGATGGCGGAGATTGAGTTGGAGGGTTGCCTCCTGGAGCGTGTGGATCTCAATGGGTTTTATGTGGTTGAAGCCGAGCTACCTGCAAAGAAGTCCCGGGGTGGTTGTGCCACCGAGGACCCTCCGACGATTAAGTTAGATGAGGTATTTTGGCAGAGTAACGACGTATTGGGGTGAAATTCGTTTACTTGAGTCGTCTGAGAGAAGGGTTTATATAGCGGCAGCCATGGGCAGGCGAGCCGAGATTAGCGCCGGCCGTTACGCCCCTAGCGTCACTCCCACGAGATAGGCGGGATCCCCATTAATGACGAGACATGCTCGTTAATCAGGGATCGTGATGGCGTGGAGCTCGGGATTGTGGGCGGCGGATATGTCACGCCTGGTGAGATTCGCGGAGCCGTGGCGAAGGCGTCTGTGATCACTGCTGTGGGTCGGTCGGTGAGACCGAGGAAGATGGGCTCGGCGGGAGGCTCGGGAACGAACGGGAGGCCGAGCATCTTGGTTCTGTGATAGCTCGGAGGCGAGCTGGGGGGTGGTTTGGCAGGCCACCGAAGGTCGGGAACATCCTCGGGTTGGAGGCTCGGGGTGTGCTTCCAACGTAACGTTCTTGATCCTTTCTTATAAGCTCTGGAACACGTCATCTGGCATGCGTCATTACGTGGGGAGTCACCGATATCAAGCATCATCAATTACCATTTTAAGCTTTTTTGTTTAAACTTGTTTCCGCAGAAACTTGGTAATCACTTTAATATAATAGTTAAAATTTTAAAATTTGCCATGGGACGTGTAAAAACCTTATTCACCTCCCTTTAAGGCTGTTTTCACTTCCAACCGGTTTGGGCCATTTTAACAAAACTTCCATTATTTTTAAAACTATCAAGAAACTACCATGAATTAACGGTTCAAGTTAACGATGTTAAATTTCGCAATAAAAGACCATTTTGCCCTTTTCATAAAATAAATAATAATTATTAACTATATTAATAATATTTTTAATAATTATTAATTATTAAATAAATAAATTAGTTTTTGCCTTTTTTGTTTGGAGGAACAGGGGAGGTCGGGGGCTGGAGGGAGCGGACAGGGTCGAGGGCTAGGGAGGGGCAAGGAGGGGAGGAAGGGGGCCGCAGTGGGAGGAGAGAGAGGGGGCGCACTGGAGGGAGATGATGGTGGCGGCAATGATGATTGAAGAAGAAAAACTAGATGATGATGATGATGGCAGCCGGTGGCAGTGACGGTGGTTGCGGCGGAGGGAGGAGAAGGGTGGCGGAGGTAGGAGGAGGAGGTGGCGTTGGATGAGTGTATGATGATGATGATGATGAACGGAGGTGCTGCTGATGACGATGATGATGAAGAAGAAGAAGTTGTTGTTGTTGTTGATGATGATGTGAGTTGGTGGTGGCGGTGGTTGCGGCGGCAGAGGGAGGAGGGGGATGAGGATGACGATGGGAGGTGATGATGATGTCGAAGAAGAAGAAGATGATGATGATAGGAATTGGCTGCGGAGATGGTTGTGGCGGCGGATGTGGTGGCGCCGGTGCCGAAGTCGAAGCCATCGCCTGCGATAAAGGCGAGAGGAGGAAGAGAGAATATGGTGGTTTTTTTAAATTAATTAATTAATTATTATTTTGGAAATCAGGGTTAGGTTCAAAAGAGGTATAATTTGGGGATTTTTTAATTTTTATGTTGATGTGAAAACTTAGTTGATGTGGCGCTGACGTAGCATTGACAGTGCTGATGTGACACTGTTAAGTTTGGTAGTTTTTGATAGTTTTAAAACTAATCAAAGTTTTGTTAAAATGGCCCTAAGGAGATTCCGATAAATATGGCAATATACAGCGGTTTGCTTCAAAGAATGTTCTTTACAATGAATTTATTTTATTAAATTGTTCATGAGATTTTTGTTTCTTTTATGATTTATTAAAGTAGAATACCCTGTCTAGATTTCTCTGAGAGCATTTACTTCAAAGGATTAATCAAACAATCTTTTGCATTAGTTCTCTACTCCCATTGGCTTCAATTCTCCATTCATGCAACCAATCGTATCCTTTCACTCCTCAACCCAACTTGTCCTTTTCCGCCTTCTTATTTTAACTCTATGAATTCTCTCAGTGCCAAAAAAACACTCTATAAAGTCTCTATTACAACAGTAATCTAAAACAAATTAACTCTCTTCAACACAACACCATGGATTTAAACATACTCACCATAATCCTTCTCTTTTCCTTCATAACCCAAACAAAAATCATGGCTTATTCTCATCCCCGAAAAGGCTTTAGCCTCGAACTAATCCACCGCGACTCGATACACTCTCCTCCTCTTTACCGTGGAAATCTAACCCAGCACTCTAAATTCCATATCGAGCCGCAAGACATAAACATACGACCTAGAGTGGTGTATGACAATTTACAATATATGGTGAGATTGGGAATTGGAAGCCCACCGACGGACCTTCATCTTGTGTTGGACACCGGTAGCAGCCTTGTTTGGACGCAGTGTGAGCCATGCACTTCTTGTTTTGATCAGGATGGGCCTAAGTTCAAACCACGCAGGTCGGGGAGTTTTCAGCCGATTCCGTGTAATCATCCTCTGTGTAAGCCCCCATCATTTCAGTGCAGAGGCAACCAATGCGTGTATAATCAGAGGTATATTAATTAATTAGTCATGAAATCATCCTTAGTATATTAAGCATGTAGGTACATATGTGTATGCATGTACCTAGTTTTGATAAGCTTTTAGTAAATGTTCTTGATTTTTTGTCTAGAATTAGTTAAACATATATAGAAACTCAACACCATTCTGCATTTTATTGTGTCAAACAAAAGATTGATAAGAGATAAATATTTCTGTTTACTAAAGAACTTATCTTAATATCTAGAATTATATTTATGCATGATCTTAGTTAAAATTTGTTAAACAAAGTTAGTTGGTGAATAGAGAATTTATTATCCAAATTGTTTCGTTGATATATTGAGATCACTATTGGGAGTTAGAGGGACAAAAAGTTTTGTGATATGTACAGCCGTGGATGAGATGGGATGACATCATCACCATTTTCAAGCGATGTCTAACTCCCTACTTTGAATCCAAAAAACATAAGAGAAGAATATTCCTTTTTCTCTTAAAGTAGAATACTCCTTATATATGTCTAACTCCCTACTTTGAATCCAAAAAACATAAGAGAAGAATATTCCTTTTTCTCTTAAAAGTAGAATACTCCTTTTATATATATATATATATATATATATATATATTAGTGATCCATTGCAAACCGGTCTGTGATTTATAAAAACAGGAACTCTCGGTCTACGGCATTATTTAACGATCCGAGCCGTTCAGGTTGATCACCATACCCTCAAACGTATGTGTATGAAAAATCAAAAGATTTGGAGGTCTCTCACCCATGCATCGGATGACGTTTATGTTGCATTATCGAAAGACGTTAATTTTTGCACCCATCGATGCATAGGTTATAGGTTTCAAATCCTTTGATTTTTCATACACATACATTCGAGTGTATGGTGATCAACTTGAACGGCTCGGGTTGTTAAAATATGTCGTAGACCGAGAATTTCCGTTTTTAAAAAACGCGGACCGGTTTGCAATGGATCACTATGAGGGTTTTTTCATTAAGCGGCGGCAAAATGTACACCCTCTACCATTTTATTCAACGGTCGGCACCGTCCATCTTGACCTGCATCATCTAATATGTCGATATACCAAATTTTATGAGATCCCACCATCTTTTCACCGTTGAATTAGCAATGTAAAAAGTTATATTGTTGGTAAACCGTTAATTTTGCACTCATTAAATCAACTGTGAAAAAGTGATGAAATCATATGAAATTTGGTTTATCCATATCTTACATGATAAAAATGATAGTGGTGGATGCCGATCGTCAAAAAAAATCGCGGAGGATGTATTTTTACGATGTCATTGGAGAAAATTTCCTTATGTGGTATCTTTCCTACACACACACACACCCACACACGGACAGAGAGAGAGAGAAAAAGGAAACGGGCTATCAACCAGTAGCCGATATTAAATCGTCAGCTGGTGTCTAGAGGTTGGTCAATCCAACCGTGAAATCGACGATCCGCTCTGTCCACCCTGTTCTCTGTATGGAATGATCTATGTGTGAAATTTTGATCGATATAATGCGTTATAAATAATGTATCAAACATTTAAAAAATTGATGGCTTTTAAACATAATAAAAATGTCATACATCGGAGACTCTTGATCAAAGAGATAGAAGGTAACAAATTGATCAAAATTTCACACACACACACACACATATCATCTCAATGTGTTGATAAGATAGCCGGAACGGATTGTCGATTTGACAGTCGGATTGAACTATACAAGAGGCTAGCTGATGGTTTACTATCAGCTACTAACTGATAACCCAGCCCCCAGACCAAAACACACATATCCCCTTGCATTTCACAGTCCAAACTGGTCATTCTGATTTACGTAGTATGAAACCTCTATGAACATTTTTTTTTTGAGATTTAATGACCTTTAAGATGTTCATCAAGCCGATAGAAAAATTAACGATATAAGAAAATTGTGGCCGCTTCATGAGCCTCAGATATCGATATTTAAATCTCGAGAATTTTTTTACATAAGGGTTTTATAATACTTAGATCCATATGACCGGTTAGAATTGGTGAAATACACAAAGTGTATGTATGCTTTGTGGCGAAGGCTCATGAAAAAATAGGTTTCCCTCCCCCTCTTTATATATATAGAGGAAGGTTGCCATAAATCTATGGTGTCCGAAAAAACCCTTTATGAGTTTTTTCGATGATCGGCTTCTATCATCATTTTTATCTTCTAAAATGTGGATATATACACCAAATTTTATTTGATTCTATCACTTTTTTTCCGTTGAATCAACAATTAATTAAAAAATTATATTTTTAGTAAACCTTTAGTTTTGTACCCACTAAACCAAATGCGAAAAAATTGTATAATTATATGAAATTTGGTGTATCAACATCTTAGATGATAAAGATAAAGATGATAGATGCCGATCGTCGTGAAAAATGGTGGAGATCGTCGTGAAAAATGGTGGAGGGTGGTAAAGAAATCCCTCTTATATATGGCCTCTTTCCTCTGTTATTGTACACGCATATATATTCTAACAACTTTTGTGTGTGTGTGTAAATCCTGACAACTTTTGTGCATTTACTTCTATATATAACATCGTAAATTTTAGGAGGAAATATGAAAGCTTGATGGAAAATGGACCAAATCGTCTTATTAATTCTTTCATTCTTCTGCCAGTATTCTTCTAAGCCAATACAAACGCATCATCATAGATTAGAATGTGTATTAGTAAAAGGATTGAAAGATCGTTTTGCTACTGACAATATTTTATCACCATCTTTTAATAGGTATGCAGACAACACCTTCACTGATGGGGTCCTCGCCACTGACCACCTCACCTTTGCTTCAAGAACCGGTCACCCAGAGACGATTCCAAACATAGTCTTCGGCTGTTCTCATGCAAGCACCCATGGTATGTTTGAATCAACAAAGGTTGGAGGAATTATGGGAATGGATTTCAAAGAAGAATCCTTTATAATGCAGCTAGCAAACAGAATCAACGGCTCTTCTCGCTTCTCCTACTGCTTTCCTCGCGATCCCCACACAATTAGCTATATACGTTTTGGACGGGACATCATACAACGTAGAAATCTTCATAGAACCCCAGTAATAAAGTATAATAATCTATTCTACCACATATTGGAGGATATAAGCGTTGTCGGAGAACGCATGCGTTTCCCAGCTGGGACCTTCGACCTCCATCCTGATGGGTCTGGAGGTTGCCTTGCCGATACAGGTACCCCGTCATCACGGATGATTAGACAACCGTATGCTCGTGTCAAGACCGCATTTATGAAATATTTTAAAAACTTTAAGCTCCAAATTGTTAGCGGAAGCGACATTGGTGCAGATCTTTGTTATGAGATGCCGAGAAATTTTAGACATTTCCCTTCCATGGAATACCATTTTAGAGGGGCGAACCTCTTTGTTGCAGGAGAAAAGATGGTCTTGATCTTACGTGGTAGGTTTTGTTTGACGTTGATCCCTACGGATAGAAAGACTATTATTGGTGCTGCACACCAACAAGATGTTCAATTCGTGTATGATCTTAGAGAAAAATTAGCTTACATTGGTCCGGCTAATTGTGCTCAGGTTTAAATGGTCTTCTTTGTACTTTCATCAATAAATCGAAAATGAGTAAATTTATGAGAAAAATGTGTTGGACCCGTGTTTTGATGTTTACTTATTTTTCTTAAGGCACACACTTTTGAGAGAGATCTAAAAATACCCTAGCAGTTCTTAAACCCGATTGTTGTTGGATACTAGTATGGCATGTTATAGCAACCCGATTGTTGATGGTTATCTTGTCTTCTTAATATGCTTCTTAATACGCCGAGGAGATTGAAACCTAAGAAAAGTGCAAGTGCAAAAATTCATTCTTTATCTAAAATGATGCCCAAATAAGTATGTTAGTTAAAACCAAGAATAAAAATAATCTATAAAATTTCCGTATAAAGAAGAAATTATCGTTAGGTTTAGAGGTTTACATTAGAAGATATTCAAATGTAGAAAAAAGGAGAGAAGGATGATGTTGATGACCGATGGAGAAATAATTGATACTTAATGTTCAATAGTGATATTTAATCGAGTAGAAGATTTATGGAAATCTAACAAGAGACAATTCTAGATCAAATATGAGATTTGTAGGGCATTTCCTTAAAAGACTCTTTTTTAAGGACCCCTAAACTTGATATTTTGATAGAAAATTTTACCTATGGTGAACAACATGCCGCAATATAGTGACATGCATTATTGCTTCTACATAAGAAAGATGGATAGCACTTTTACGGCAGCACAAACAAGGGACTCGACTACTATATTAAAGATCTCGGAATCGATTGTTAATGGCATGCCTGGTTTTGAGCACATCAAATCGCCGGTTTTTATTTGCAATCTTAATGCCTACAAAAAAAGGCAATAAATGAACCAGTAAAAGTTTTTGATGTAAGATTCTACCATATGTAACAATATAGCTTTATGCAAGCTAAGGATTTATATGGAGGTTGTCTGTTTTATGCTGATATAGCCAAAATGCTTCAGTTAAAGAAGAGAGCCTAAATGTAAGCAGAAGTAAACTACAAAGCTTAGAAGAAATCATAGTACACAAAACCCTCTTTAGTTTAGTACTAGTGAATGGTCCCAAGCGATGTGGGATTTGCGGATGGTCCATAAAATCTTATAGATTGAAAAATAGTTATATAAAAGATATATAGACAGTTCATCATAAATATTGTTATAAGCATATATAATTATATATAGAGAGAGACTAACTGATAACCTTTTTTCCAATTATTTCAATAATCAGATTTTCAATTCATGTATACAAAATGAAAACACAAAGAACTTCTTGGATAGTTGTTAAAATTCCAAGTATAAAACGACTATTTAAACATATTTTTCATTCTTTACTAGATAGAATACACTTTATTAAAAACAACAATAACTAATATCTAAAATCATAAGAGAAAATAGTTTCTTGTCAGATAAAAGTTATTTTTAAGTATTTTAATTATATCTTGAAACTTAAGAGGAGATTGTTGACTTAATTCCAAATAAAAGCTTTAAGGTTTGAATTATGTAATATTATTTGTTTCCCAAACAAAACGTAGCTAACAAAATAGGAAAAAGTTAAACTGAACATTATATAAAGTATAAAATCAAGTAAAATTTTAAAAATAATTTGCAGTGATTATGTAAGCTAATATTGTTACAAAAGTATTTCTTTTCAAATAAAGTGAAATTATAACAAATCTTCTTACATCCTAAATACAATTATTTTAGGGTTGCATGACTTTATCATTTTTCTTTAATTCATTTTCCTTCTTGATGTTAGAAAAACTGCAAAGATTGTTTTATTATTTTTTTGGAAATGCATAAAGGAATTAAGTGAAAAAGGATATTATTAATGATCCCTTAAAGAAAAAATATATTTGGACAATCGTAATAACAATTAGAGACATCTGATTGAGTTTAATATGTAAACTTGGATAGTACTTAAGTTAGTTCATTGGATAAAACCGTTGAAATATGTATTTAAGAGCAACAACATTAATGGAAATAATTAGCATTATTAGAGGTTTGAAAGATGAGAAAATCAATAGCTAATTAATTCTTGTTGCTAAAAAGTAGCATTAATTGCTATTTCCCTTGAAAAAATGGAGCAAAAGAGGAGGATTAGGGGCTGTTTGGTTGTAAGATTAGAATAGAATTTGACACTGTTTGGAATCTTGAATTCAAAAGAGAGTTTGGATTCTTGAATTCTTTGTTTGGTTGTAGAATTTTGGTTGCTTTGGATTTGCTTGCTTTTTGTGAGAGTCCCACCATTTTTTTGGATTCTTGAATCCAAAACTGTTCATGTGGGCCCCACGTACTTTATGTTATTAAAAAATCCCTCTCTCTCTATCTCTCTATAATCCTTAAATACAAATCCCACTTATTTTTTTCCAACCAAACAAAGATTAAAAGATCTACAAATTCAACACTAGGACTTCAATACCAACCAAACACAAAATTAGTCAATTCAGATTTTTTCAATTGTACTATTTGGAAATCCAAATTTCAAAATCCTTCAACCAAACAGCCCCTTAGGAAACATGATGTATCCACGTGAGGATTTCAGTGGGGCCCACAGCGGCAAGGCTCATTGTTATCCCATGTTTCCCAAATTCTACCCAAATTACCCTCAGCCTCTAGCCCAAATTCTACATTGACTAAACCTAAATCTCAAACAATGGCAGATTTATAAATATTCTGAAGTTCTGCCGTCATAAAAAATTCACTACCCTCCGTATCAATTTCTATCAATATAAAGACAACAGCTATACCATCACAACATACATATCATGCTATTGGATAGAGTCCTAACCAAAGTTTGAAGAACCTACATCTATCGATCAGTCTAGCTATAATAGCTACCAAGAATATATCAATAACGATCCTTATACTATTCGTATATTAAAATATGTAAAATTAATATAATATAATAAATACATATTCTAACCTAATTAAACACTTTTTTAATAAATATTAATTTTATATTCATAGGAATTTGCTTCAAATAATGCTCTTTCGTACTTTATTAAATTGTCCTTGAGATTTGCATTAATTGCTAAATAATATCCCAATATTTGATCCACTTTATACTTATATACCTTATTGAATTTTTCGTTGCATTTATATGCACTACTACAATATGGGATTGCCCCTACGGACCCAGGAATCCGTAGGGGCAACTATTTCTTGCCCCTACGGATTTATCCGTAGGTCCCCATCGTTGTCCCTACGGTGCCTTACGTTCTAATTTAAAAATATTAAATCGTAATTTGTTGTTTGACCCTACGGAGCCGCAAACGGTGGACCTACGGTTATATCCGTAGGGGCATATAAATAGGTTATTAATAAAAAAAAGCACAGAAAAGTCATCGAGCGTTCCTAAAAATTCTCTCTCTCACTCTCCCATGCCTCGATCGCTCGTTCTCGCGCCTCGTCGCCACCGCCCTCCGCGCCTCGTCTCCACTTTCCTTGGTCGTTCCCAAAACTTCCTCGTCGCCACCGTCCGCGACTCGTCGTCGACCACCGGTCCTCTCTGTCGTCTCCTCCACCGCCCGCTACAAATTAGTAAATCTCAAATTAATTATAATTTTGATGATGTTAGGTCTAGGGTTCAGGGTTCCGGTAGGGGTGAGGGTTAGGATTAGGCATCGGGTTCGGTTTATGTTAGGGTTAGGGTTAGGGTTCGGTTGGGTTGGGGTTCGGTTGGGGTTGGGGTTGGGGTTCGGTTGGGGCTGGGGCTGGGCTGGGGCTGGGGCTAGGGTTCGGTTGGGTTGGGGTTGGGTTGGAGCTGGGGCTATGGCTTGTACTTCATCACCTGATATAGCGAAATACAAAGTGTACTTCAGTACACACGACCTCATTGAGTTTCCTATTGAAGTTCCCGGTCAAACGGCATATGCATATTTTTATTCGCCATCAAATCCCAATTATCAAGCTACCAAGGACGAAAAGCCACCTTTATTAGTCGAGAGTCATGGTAATAAAATTGTCAATATAGATCATAGTCAATTGTTTTTCCTATCATTTTCTTGATCCAGATGCTAATCAACTTGTTAGTTACTGTTTTTATGATGTATTTGTTTATATTTGTTGACAGTGGCCTTTCTTTTGGATGAACATGTTTTTTTTATGCTTGTTTCAGTCATGTGAATTCATATATTGCGTATAACGCTTTATGATATCAGTATCCTACATTTATAGTTTTAATTGTTGATTGTTATAGATGAATGCCATTGCAATATTAGTTTTTGGTTGATATATTAATTTTTCAAATATTTGCATGTATGTATCCATGCCTGCCTGCATATATGTATATATGAGGATAATGGGTATATTATTAGATTGCCGTAGGAGAAAATTTTCCTTCATATGGCTGTCAAAAGTCAATCCTTAATCTCTTTGTGGATGATCGGTTTTATCAATCTTGATCTCAATGGTCTAATATATAGATACACAAGAACATGTTGTTTTCATACTCTTTTGTTTTCACACGATAAATATGGATGACTCAAAATATGGATATATAAAATGCATCCCTTTTATGCATATGGATACAGATGTGTGGTAGATTGAAATATCCAAATTGATGTCTAATACATTTCTGGAGATACGAGTTCTTGGTACATACGAAGCCGAAGTTTAACTTGCAATGTCGATCAATTTGCAAGTAACTTAGCAAGTATTATTTCTTAAGTTTAAAATCATGTTACACATACAACAAGAAAATGAATCATTAGAGAGTGATTCAAGATGTTCAAGTTAAAACCAATATATGATACTCGATGATAATATGAAACCTTCATATTCTCATCGATACTCATATATGAAACTAAAAGCGCCACTTAGTCCCCGTCTATCGGTTAACATACGTTCGTTGTTCATCGTGACATAGAACTATACGAAGATTGTTAAATATCGGACGGTATATCTCGATACTAACAACCGTCGTATAGTCTATGTAACGAGAAGATTCAATCGTATGATAACCGATAGATTTGTCCCGTGTGGACAAGTTAGGAATGTATAAAACAAACACCTTCATTCACTTGTGTTTTCATCCGTTTCGAGATATTTCGTCGGTACCTTTCCGCTGGTTCTCCATGTACAAAGATAGATTAGATGTTCATTTCAACGTTGTTTCATAGCTTTGAAATGATTATCTATTCTATTATAGTGTACTCGGAGAACAGCGGGGAGGTGATGCCGAAATTTACTCGAAACTGTTGAAAGCACAAGCGAATGGGTGTTCACTCTATACATTCTTAATAGGATATAAGCCTTACCCCCGACAGCCGGAACACACACATACAACAATAATACACAACAAACGGATCATTAGAGAGTGATTCAAGATGTTCAAGTTAAAACCAATATATGATACTCGATGATAATATGAAACCTTCAAATTCTTATCGATACTCATATATGAAACTAAAGCGCCACTTAGTCCCTGTCTATCGGTTAACAAACTTTCGATGTTCGTCGTGACATAGGACTATACGACGGTTGTTAAATATCGGACGGTATAGCTCGATACTAACAACCGTCGTATAGTCTATGTGACGAGAAAATTCAATCGTATGATAACCGATAGATTTGTTCCGTGTGGACAAGTTAGGAATGTATAAAGCAAACACCTTCTTTCACTTGTGTTTTCATCCGTTTCGAGATATTTCGTCGGTACCTTTCCGCTGGTTCTCCATGTACAAAGATAGATTAGATGTTCATTTCAATGTTGTTTCACAGCTTTGAAATGATTATCTATTCTATTACAGTGTACTCGGAGAACAGCGGGGAGGTGCTGCTGAAATTTACTCGAAACGGTTGAAAGCACAAGCGAATGGGTGTTCGCTCTATACATTCTTAATAGGATAGAAGCCTTACCCCCGACAGCCGGAACACACACATACAACAAGAATACACAACAAACGCATCATTAGAGAGTGATTAAAGATGTTCAAGTTAAAACCAATATATGATCATCGATGATAATATGAAACCTTCAAATTCTCATCGATACTCATATATGAAACTAAAGCGCCACTTAGTCCCTGTCTATCGGTTAACATACTTTCGATGTTCGTCGTGACATAGGACTATACGAAAGTTGTTAAATATCGGACGGTATAGCTCGATACTAACAACCGTCGTATAGTCTTTGTGACGAGAAGATTCAATTGTATGATAACCGATAGATTTGTCCCGTGTGGACAAGTTAGGAATGTATAAAGCAAACACCTTCATTCACTTGTGTTTTCATCCGTTTTGAGATATTTCGTCGGTACCTTTCCGCTGGTTCTCCGTGTACAAAGATAGATTAGATGTTCATTTCAACGTTGTTTCACAGTTTTGAAATGATTATCTATTCTATTACAGTGTACTCGGAGAACAGCGGGGAGGTGCTGCCGAAATTTACTCGAAACGGTTGAAAGCACAAGCGAATGGGTGTTCGCTCTATACATTCTTAATGGGATAGAAGACTTACCCCCGACAGCCGGAACACACATATACAACAAGAATACACAGCAAACACATCATTAGAAAGTGATTCAAGATGTTCAAGTTAAAACCAATATATGATACTCGATGATAATATGAAACCTTCATATTCTCATTGATACTCATATATGAAACTAAAACCGCCACTTAGTCCCCGTCTATCGGTTAACATACGTTCCATATTCGTCGTGATATAGAACTATACGAAGGTTGTTAAATATCGGACGGTATAGCTCGATACTAACAACCGTCTTATAGTCTGTGTGAAGAGAAGATTCAATCGTATGATAACCGATAGATTTGTCCCGTGTGGACAAGTTAGGAATGTATAAAGCAAACACCTTCATTCACTTGTGTTTTCATCCGTTTCGAGATATTTCGTTGATACCTTTCCGCTGGTTCTCCGTGTAAAAAGATAGATTAGATGTTCATTTCAACGTTGTTTCACAGCTTTGAAATGATTATCTATTTTATTACAGTGTACTCGGAGAACAGCGAGGAGGTGCTGCCGAAATTTACTCAAAACGGTTGAAAGCACAAGCGAATGGGTGTTCGCTCTATACATTCTTAATGGGATAGAAGCCTTACCTCCGACAGCCGGAACACACACATACAACAAGAATACACAACAAACGCATCATTAGAGAGTGATTTAAGATGTTCAAGTTAAAACCAATATATGATACTCGAAGATAATATGAAACCTTCATATTCTCATCGATACTCATATATGAAACTAAAAGCGCCACTTAGTCCCCGTCTATCGGTTAACATACATTCGATAATTTATTATTTTCAATGACAAACGCACACACAAAGCATATACACGGATTTTATCTTTTATCAGTAACTATCCCGTTCTTAGATTTCTCAATATAGTCACCATAACCTGCAATTTATATGTTATACAGTCTAACATGGCCCATCAGTACGTCAGAGTTAATGACTGGATGTATGTGGATTGGCAACAACGTATGCAACCTAAGTTTGTCGCAGGAGTTGCTGCTTTTATTGAATTTGCACGCGCACATAATAAGATCATAACAGAGAAGATTCTCTGCCCGTGCGATAGATGTGGCAATAAGTACTGGCAGAAGGTAGAATTGGCAGAGCTTCATATTGTAAAATATGGGTTTACTAGACTTTATACAATTTGAAAATATCATGGGGAAGGAGAAGAACGCAGTAATGCGGCAGAAGAAGAATGAGAACACGATAATGCGGCAGGAGAAGAAGGAGAAGACGGTAATGCGGCAGAAGGAGAAGACGGTAATTTATTTCCATCAGAAGAAATGGAGGATATGGTAGAGGATGCCCTAGGTGAATCTGTTCGTACCGAGGATGACATTCCTTCCGGTCAAGGACCGCGTGCGGATAAATATGAAAATTTCATGAATGATGCTAGAAAACCAATTTATGAGAATGCAAAGTATTCCACTCTCTCGTGGTTCGTCCAACTTTTCCAATTAAGTGCCAAAATGGATGGAGCAATAAGTCATTCACAATGCTTCTTTCATTCTTAAAAGATTCTCTGCCCCCGGGAAATAACGTGCCCGACAGCTGGTACGGAGCCCAGAAGATGATGTCTGATTTGGGTCTAAAGTGCGAGAAGATTCAAGCATGTCCTAAAAATTGCGTGTTGTACCGGAAAGAGAATTCAGATTTGAAAGAGTGTCCAACATGCGGAGATGCCAGGTATAAGCCGAAAGATTCTGATAAGAAGCCTGATATACCTGTCAAGATAGCACGATACTTTCCCATAACACAGAAGCTACAGAGGCTATTCAAGTGCAAGAAAACAGCCGAGGCGATGATTTGGCATCACCGCGCTCCTCCAAGTGAAGATGGAAAAATGAGCCATCCAAGAGATTCACCGGCATGGAAGGATTTCGATAGGAGGAACGCAATATTCAGTAGTGATCCTCGCAATGTCCGGCTCGGACTGGCTAGTGATGGCTTCTGCCCATTCAACTATATGGCTGGAAGTCACAGCACATGGCCCGTTGTAATGATAATTTATAATATGTTGCCTTGGTTGGCTATAGACCAATTATACTTTATGATGCCTCTTCTTATCGACGGACCAAACTCACCAGGAAACAATATCGACATCCATCTCCGATCTCTGATCAAGGAGTTAAAAATTTTGTTCAATGGTGTAGAGACATACGATGCAAACACAAATACAACATTCATACTGCGTGCGGCTTTAATATGGACAATTAATGACTTTCCTGCGTATGGAATGCTATCAGGTTGGTCCGTACATGGTCACAAAGCATGTCATCATTGCCATCAACACACAACATCGAAATTCTTGAATTTTAGCAGAAAGGTTTGTTATTGCGGCCATCGACGTTTCCTGCCTCCATACCACCCTATAGGATAGACACTGTTCACTTTGATGGTCATCAGGAGATTCTTGGACCTCCATCCCCATTGTCCGGAGAGGACGTGACTGCTCAATGGGATGGTTACAATAATGTGACCTTCGGGATGGATCCAACGAAACATGTCAAACCACCATTTTGGAACAAGTTAAGCATTTTCTTCGAGCTTCCGTACTGCTCAACAAATTTAGTGCGTCATTGTCTGGACGTCATGCATATAGAGAAGGGAGTATCAGAGCACATACTCAACTTGCTTCTTTGTAAAGACGGAAAATCGAAAGACAACATGAATGCTCGAATGGATCTACAGAAGTGGGGAATAAGAAGTGAATTGCACCCTAGACCGGTAGCGGGTAAACCAGGCAAGTTTGTACTTTCCAATGCCGCTTATCATATGTCACAACCGAAGAAGAAAAAATTCCTGCAGGTGTTGCATGATTTGAAAGTTCCAACGGGTTTCTCAGGATCATTCAGCAAGAAAATAAAAATTTTGAAAGGCAAGATCGATGGGCTGAAAAGTCATGATCACCATGTTATCGTGGAGCACCTTCTTCCATTAGCCCTCAGGATTTCTCTCCCCGAATCGGTTGGTCTAATAATCAATGGCCTATGTTATTTTTTCAGAGAGTTGTGTGCTAAAACACTGGAAGTTGTGACGCTGGATAAACTAGAAAATTCTATTGCGTTGATACTTTGCAAGTTTGAGCGTATTTTCCCACCGTCATTCTTCGATATCATAATACACTTTACGGTTCATCTTGCAACTGAGGCTAAGTTAGTCGGATCGGTACAATATCGACGGATGTATCCCGTCTAGAGGTACGTGTAATTTTTCGTTTCGCACAATTTTTAAAATTATTGTTGTCCTGTATGCCCGTATTTATTTATTCAACATATTTTCTTTAGGTACCTCTACACTTTTAAAAAGTATATACGCAATAAAAATCGACCAGAGGGTTCTATTATGCAAGGTTATCTTCTTGATGAAGCAACCATATTTTGTTCTCGCTATCTGGACGAGAACATTGAGACGAGACTTAACCGGCCTCAAAGAATTCAAGACGGGCCATATGGTAAAGCCGATTATAAGAGGGTAGACACTATGTTTATCAACAAGATATACCGGTTTATCTTGCTTAATTGCGCATGTCTTGAACAAATTAGAGAGTAAGTTTTTTTTTGGATTAATTGTTATATTTGTGTTTGTGTGTGTATGAAATGATATAATATTAATGTCACCATTATTTGTCGAAAACAGAATTCATTTTAACGAGATACGTGAGGGGCATGCTGATTGGAACGAAGAACGATTGGAAAAATATCATCAGGATAATTTTTATGATTGGGTCACAGATTATGTAAATTATTCAAATAACATGTTATTGCTATCAGTTTTAATCTAAACTTATATCGTTATGTATTTATCGTAAAATTTGTTTTGTTAGATCCACGATCCGAACTTGTTGCATCATTTGAGAGTGATTCAAGAAGTTTAGCTCAATTTCCAAGTATGGAGGTTGCATATTATAAAGGATTTGGTGTCCTTGGATACAAATTCGAAGTTAAGGACCTAAAAACATCTAGAACCACTCAGAATAGTGGGATTGCGACGGTAGGATCGGACGGTGTGATTTATTATGGGTACTTAGATTGTATACTCGGTATCCACTATCCCGGACGGTCAGAACCCTTTTATATATTCCAGTGTACTTGGTATGATACGCGAACCAATACGGATAAGCGGAGAAGCAATCTTGGGACTTGAAAAGATGAATATGGATTGACCAGTGTGAACACACTTCGATTTTACGGTCAGGAAGATCCGTTTATCTTTCCGAACCAAGCGTTCCAAGTATACTACTCACGGTGTTTGAAGCATCCGGGATGGAGTGTCGTATGCCGTTGGAAACCCTGGGAGGGTGCTCGACCTTCATGCTCTGTACAATGGCCTGATGAAGAACATGCAGACCAAGGTCCGATACAACAGGAATGAGCTGAAGCCCGACTACTACTCCCTGTGGATGGCGACCCCCGAGGCAGAGAGGGCGGCCCTCTTATCTATTCCGCCCTTTGCGAGAGTCGACGTAGAGACATGGCCTCTATTGTGCGAATATTTCGACTCTCAACGCAAACAGGTATGTATTTTAAATGTAATTCATTGTTTAGTATATAATTTATTTTTTTGTGTTCCTTAATTAGAAAACTAAATGTGAATGTGTTGTGTAGAAACAGGCCGCTCAAAATATAGAGAATAGGAAGTCGGTGAAGAGGGGTCGCCCCACTTATACAGGTGGCTCGAGGAATATTACTCGAGCCATGGAGTTATCGGTAAATTACAATAGACCGACCTTTGTGATATAATGCAATATTAAGAGTTATTTTCTATTATATCTAATATTAAGAGTTATTTTCTAATATTGCAGACATCTCAGACCCTGGCGCAAGGTGGTACACCAAGCGTGCTGTCCGCATATCTTGCCGTCCACGGCACCTCGACAGATCCCGCCACGGGCGAGCTTCAATACCCCGACGTCGCTACCCAGGAGTATTGCGTAAGTGTTAATATTTATTCAACCCCTATTTGCGATTTTAGTTTTGGAAGGTTCAAATTTAAATGATATACTTATATTTTACTGGTTAATGTGGGTGTAGGAGCAGGTGGTTGAGCAGGCCGAGGCATCGGGGATCGATTTTACCGGACAGAGCGATCCGATGCTGCTGAGCCCAGTCCTGGACGCCGCACACGGAGGGCACCACGGAGGTTGGGAGAGATTCTGGGGACTGGGCCCTAGCAGGGACCATATGAGGTTGGACTCCACTCCGATGGTTACTTCCTCCGTCTCCGGTGAGCGACGTTTCCAGCAGGAACTGGAGAGCATGAAGGCCACCGTTCAGGAGTTGAAAGAGATGCTGGTATGTATACTACTTAATAGTAAAATATTATGTCATATTATAGATAGCAACATATCCAATATTAGTATGTAGCCGGAGCTTATTTGGTTGTAAACTTAGCTTTGATTAATCATACATACATATCTAATTAAAATAAACCACGGTTTTCCAAACTAGATATCCAAACGAGGCCTAAGTCTCTAAGTATACATAGAATGGGGTTTCGAAATAACTTGATAATGATACGAATTCGAATAATACACAGTTCTTACTCGCTTATTACACATGTGGGTCAAGACGCGACAGGGTACATCTACTGAGCCTCCACATGCATCTCCTTCGGCTGCGGCTCTGCAAGCCACTACATCGGCTGCGGTTCCGCAGACAGCTCCTATAGCTCCACCGCTCGCTTAGACTCCCGCAGCCGTGGCTCCACAAGTCACTACCTCAATGACGGCTGCGCAGACCACATCGCCAGCTCCACTGCCTGCTCAGACTCCCGCACGCTCCGCATTGCATGATTTATTGACCGAAGAGCAGGCGCGCCAGATTCTGACGTTTATCAGAGGTGGAGCTGGACCGAGCTAGGGTAGCTTTTTGCTTCTTATATTTTAAACATGTATTTATTTGTATGATACATATTGTACTACATTTTGGACGATATTGATATTGTGGTGTTTGCGTGTTTATATTGATATCATATTTTGCTTGTTGGTTCCTTTTGTATATTATGCGTGAGATGTTATTATGAATACTGCGATATATGTTCTGCGTGATGATTAATTTTATATATGATCGATGTATATATTATTGTGCACAGGGCGAGAAAAAATAGGCAGCCCTTTTTTTTTTAAAAACCTGATAATATGTACCTACGGATTTAACCGTAGGGTCCACTATTGCCCCTACGGATTAATCCGTAGGGCCCAACTATGTACCTACAGATTTATCTGTAGGGGCAAAATATCAGGTATCCTGATATTTTGCCCCAATGATCTCAGTATCAGGGGTTAAGCTTGCCCCTATGGATATATCCGTAGGGGCAAACAAATGCCCCTACACAGGTATCCGTAGGGGCAAAATATCAGAATACCTGATATTTTGCCCCTACGGATATATACCTACGCACTTATTCGTAGGGGCAACTACTTGGCCCTACGGATACGTCCGTAGGTACACCTAATTTTTTTTATAAAACCATAATAAAATAAATTTTTTGTCCCTACGGCCCAATCCGTAGGGAAAACTGGACCTACACATAAATCCGTAGGGGCAAATTTTAGTCCGTAGGGGCAAGTTCAAGGTTTCGACTTGCACCTACGGCGTTTGTACCTACAGGGTATTTTCTTGTCCCTACAGATATATCCGTAGGGGCAGTGGTTTGCTCCTACGGATAAATCCGTAGGGGCAACCCTTATCTGTAGTAGTGATGCATTAAATTATAAACCATTAATACTTTGTTCCCATCAATTGTTCATCAAATACATCTCTATTCTAAACAAAATCCTTACGGTTTGTATTTTAGGGCATTTAAGTGCGGCGAAAATATCAAAAAGATATATAAGTGCAAAGTAGGTGAAACAATAGGGTATTATTTAGCAATTAACCCTTGAGATTTTCGTTTCTTTTATGGTTTATAAAAGTAGAAACCCTGTCTAGATTTCCTGTGAGAGCATACCTCAAAGGATTAGTCAAACAATCTTTTGCATTAAGGTCTCTGGATCCCATTAGCTTCTCCTCTCCATTAATACAACCAATCATATCCTTTCACTCCTCAACTCAACTTGTCTTTTCCCCCCTCTTTAACTCTATAAATTCTCTATTGCAGCATTAAGCCAAAACAAATTAACTCTCTCGATCTTCAACACAACACCATGGATTTAAAAATACTCACCTTAGCCTTTCTCTTTTCCTTGACAACCCCAACAAAAATCATGGCTTATTCTCATCCCCGAAAAGGCTTTAACCTCGAACTAATCCACCGCGACCCGATACACTCTCCTCTCTACCGTGGAAATCTAACCCAGCACTCTAAATTCCCTTCTATGGCACCTTTCCCCCATTAACCCATTTATATATATATATATATATATATATATATATATATATGGGTTAATGGGGGGAAAGATGACATATGAGGGAATTTCCTCCTATGGCGTCGGAAAAATACACCCTCCATGCTTTTTTCGACGATCGGCATATATCATCTCCATCTTTATCATCTAAGACGTGGATACACTAAATTTCATGTGATTATACAATTTTTTCACCGTTGATTTAGTTGGTGCAAAATTAATGGTTTACCGACAATATAACTTTTTACATTGCTAATTCAACGGTGCAAAAGTGGTGGAACAATATGAAATTTGGTGTATGCACATCTTAGATGATAACGATGATGGTGATGGATACCGATCGTCGGAAAAAATGGTGGAGGTTGTATTTTTTTCGACGCCATAGGAGGAAATCCCGTTTTATGGCATCTTTTCTCCATTATTCTCATATATATATATATATATATATATATATATATATATAAGAATAATGTAGGAAATGTGCAAATGTGCCATAGGAGGGAATTTCCTCCTATGGCGTCGGAAAAATGCACCTTCCATGATTTTTTTTTCGACGATCGGCATACATCACGCCCATCTTTATAATATAAGATATGGATACACCAAATATGGTGTCGGAAAATACAGAAATGCTGAGAATTTCCTAAATAGAGGTTAATGGAGAAAAGGTGCCATAGGAGTGAATTTCCTCCAATGGCATCGGAAAAATGCATCCTTCTTGTATTTAATTTCAGTTTGTATGCCACTATTTAGGCACTGTTTATATCATTATATATTCATTTTCAAACAGTTGTATGTAATGTGAATGTAAATAAAAGTTGATATTTATATTTTTATATCACTTATCATTCTTGTGCATTTTATATATATTGTTTAATTACGCTTAATGTATTTATTTCTTAGTAAATATGTTGCGGCCTGCCACGTCACCGATTCCGTACACTGAGAAGCGGGGAGTGACATATGTTGTAGTTGTTATGCTGAATATAATATTATGTGTTCGAATTACTTTTAATTGTCAAGCAGGGACCGCTAATATGCGTATTTTTTTTATTAAATAAGCGTATTTTTTGGGAAAACGGTTTAAACCGTTTCTAGAATTTAAAATTTTTTTATAAAAAAAAGCCCATTTTTTGGTAGAATGGTTTAGACCGTTCCTCGAAATTAAACCGGTTTATTTTTAAAAAAAATATCAAATTGGGGGAACGTTTAAATCCGTTCTCCCAGTTAACATCTGAGAACGGTTGAAACCGTTCTCCACATTTTGGGAGAACTGTTTTAACGGTTCTCGATTTTCAGATAACCGCGATACATAGAACGGTTTTCAAAATTCAGGGAACGGTTGGTTAAAACCATTCCCTCTGTTGCTCGGAAGAACGTTTTAAACCATTGGGTTATTCGTAGTAGTGAGAATCACGGACTAGAGAGGGAGATTTTTTTTTCTAAGGTATCGCAACTTCAAGTGTGTAATTCTTGTGAAGAGAGATTGCTATTTTTCACATCCCTCTGAAGTGGGATTCGTGTACTTCACAAATATAGTGCAGAAATGCTGAGAAAGAGTCTCGGGCGGGGGTTAGCCATAGGAGCATGGTGAACCCTAATCAACAATTCTCTGTGTTTGTATTGCTCTAACTTTTTTTTTCTTTTCAGTTTTTATAATTGATTGCTGATGGATCTCTGGATCTCCTTCAGATGTTACCTTCCGTTGATCTGCCGCGAGCGCTGATGGATAGATGAGATTGAGTTGGAGGGTTGCCTCCTGGAGCGTGTGGATCTCAATGGGTGTTATGTGGTTGAGGCCGAGCTACCCGCAAAGAAGTCCCGGAATGGTTGTGCCACCGAGGACCCTAAGACGATCAAGTTAGACGGGGTATTTTGGCAGAGTAACGGCCTATTAGAGTGAAACTCGCTTATCTGAGTCGTCTGAGAGAGGGGTTTATATAGCGGCAGCCATGGACAGGCGGGCGCGAGATTCGCGCCGGCCGTTACGCCCGCGGGATAGGAGGGATCCCCCATTAATGACGAGACATGCTCGTTAATGAGGGATCGTGATGGCGTTGAACGCGGGATCGTGGGCGGCGGATATCTCGCGCTTGGCAAGATTCGCGGAGCCGTGGCGAAGGCGCCTGTGATCGGTGCTGTGGGTCGGTCGGTGAGACCGAGGAAGATGGGCTCGGTGGGAGGCTCGAGAATGAGCGGGAGGCCGAGGCATCTTGGTTCCGTGATAGCTCGGAGGCAAGCTGGGGGTAGTCTGGAAGGCCACCGATGGTCGGGAACATCCTCGGGTTGGAGGCCCGGGGTGTGCTTCCAACGTAACGTTCTTGATCCTTTCTTGTAAGCTCTGGGACACGTCACCTGCCACGCGTCATTACATGGGGAGTCACCGATATCGAGCATCATCATTAGCACCCTACTCTCGTCCCGACCTGTTCCTGGGTCGGGTTGAGAGTGGTCTGACCGGTTACCCGGGGTGAGCTCTCACTTGAAGATATCGTCGGTGCGTATTCCCGGGCAAAGTGTCATATTTTCTTGATGACATCAGCGGATGAGGGGAGAGATCTCGCATTAAAGAGGAAGCGCCGGTTTGCGCGTACGCTCGTCGAAACGACAACCCATGTGTCTGGCGCTGGTTGGCTGACGAGACGGGCCGCAGGTGTTCCCTCGCCTGATGGGACACGCCCAATGTGAGTGCGAAAGGTGGAATGTTGTCGGCCGTTGGTTGCGAAGCGTCGTTTTGGCGGGAGGCGATCGGAGCTGTAGGATGTGTATGCCGGAAGCTATAAATAGAGGTAGGATACCTATCAGGGCCCATACCTCACCATAATTTCCTCGTCCCTGGTCATGTTAGCTCGGCGCTCTTGTCCTCGGGTTGGATTCCTTGCGTTTTCTCTCCCGAGGACACATCTCTTTGATCAGGTTAGATGTCTTCTTCCGAAGAGTCCGTAGAAGTAGTTCGGGTAGAGTCTAGGGAGTCTTCTGAAGCTTCCTCTTCTACTTCTTCCTCTTCCTCTTCTGAGTCAGAGTCCCCTAGGAAGTTAGGGTTAGTCATGCTCCCCGGGGTCGTGCGACAGGGGCGGTCCCCAGAGCGCAGGTCACGGGTGTTCTTGCCGCATCATCCACGCTGAGGCATACTGATGAGTTCGCCACCATCCGGACTCGTTTCCACATTCCTCTCGGCTATTCGCTTCGTCTGGCCGAGGAGGGGGAGAGGGCGGACCAGGTACGGGGCAAGGAGATTGCCTTGTACCTGGAAGACTTTTGGGCCGGGATGCGCCTTCCTTTTTACCTCGAGGTGATTGCGGCGTTGAATTGTTTTGGGTTAGCCCCGGCCCAGTTAGTGCCAAACTCTTGGAGGATTCTCCTTGGGTTCCTGGTCCGGTTGAAATTGCATATGATCTCTTTCAGCTGGAGCCTTCTTGTTTCTTCTCTCTGCTACAAAAACCATGTTGGTGCTTGCAGGGGCGAGCCGAGCTGGGTATACATCTCTTTTAGAAAACAACGGGGGGTGATCAGTCGAAAATATTGCATTTTTAACACATCAATTTCCCTACTCTTTGCAATCATCTAAAGGTGTTTGGTATAAATATAGCACATATTAGCAATTCGTCTGTAAAATACCAAATAACATGTGTTATACATTATAACCGGCATTTTGAGGGAAATTGAGTGTTTATTATTGCACGCATGATCTTTGTATATTTCAACACTTGTCTCGAGATTGTGTGCAGGAAATTCCAGGAAAAAAAGAGCCGGAAATGCTAAAAGTGCTGATAAAAATACGCCAAGTCCAAGACTTGTGATCTGGCAGTGAACAAGAAAGTATAAAAATATTCCAGACATCAGGAAAGTGCCATAAAGCCAACAGAAGAATGACCTGGAAATTGCATGCAGTAATTCACCAACATGGCCGCAAATCCACGGCTGAGTTGGCCGATCCGCCGTGCATCCGCGGCCTTGTTAGCTCTTCAGCGCATCAAAATTCTCCACGTGGCTTCTTCCAGAAGGCTCTGCATAACAAACTCATTCTAGAATATTCCTTGCAACAACCTTATTCTAGAAGGCTCTCTCCAACAACCTTGTTTTAGAAGTTTCCTTATAGAACCTTCTTCTAGAAGCCTCCTTGTAACAACTGATCAGTCGAAAATACTGCATTTTTAACACGACAATTTCCCTATCTTTTGCACTCATCTAGAAGTGTTCGGTATTCATATTGCACATATTAACAAAACATCTCTGAAATACCAGATTGCATGTATTAGACGTTAAAACCGGCATTTCTAGGGAAATTGACTGTATTTCATAGCATGGCTTCATTCCTATATATCGCAACTTGTGTTTCGAAGTCTGTGCAGGAAATTTCAAGAAAACGGTCAAATTTACATCATTGTGCTGATCAAACATTACGCCAACTCAAAGACCTGAGAACTGGTAGCAATCTAGATGGAAATATTCAATTCAACATATCAGATAAAGACCCAAACATCAGCCCAAAGCAGAAACAGAGAGCCCAAGCCCTAAGGCTTCAATAGCGCCGCGGATCCACGGCGGGAGCCTGCTTGCGCTCGAATCCGCCGCATACTTGCCACGTCAGCTCTTCATTTTTACTGTATGTTGCTTCTCTCAGGTCCCACATTCATTTCATACACTTCAAATTCCAGAGAACTCTCGAAGCTTCTGCCAGATCAGCAAAGATCATTAAGCAAGCTAATCTTGATTAAGCTCCTAACAAACTATTTCTAGAAGCTCCCTCCTAACTAACTACTTCTAGAAGCCTCTCCCTATAACAAACTTTTGGAGGGAAATTCAAAATTCAAATCCTAGATCTAGGGTTTTGGGAAGTCTATAAATAGGAGCCTAGATCTAAGGTTAATGGTTGTTCAATCTTTAGCTAATCAATCTTTGGTTGCTAATCTTCATCTTCCCCAATTCTTCCACCCACAAGTTTAGTGACAAGACTTGTGCCAAACCCTAACCCTAATCTAAACCTCAAATTCAAGATCCTTTGAGTTCTAGCGAGCAAGTCTTCAACCAACCGTTAGAAGCGAAGCCGGACTTCAACGGAGCACGAGATCCAAGCCGATCCACGACTCAAGGAGCCGAGCGACGCAAGAATCGACGATCAAAGTTCCATCCTCTTGTAGTTCTTAAGAGTTGTAACTAATTGTTGATATAATAAAGGTGAAAATTCTTTATACTTGCTTATTTTAAATTCAAGCATTATGATTCGTATTCAATTCTTGAATGTATTCTTCGTGATGATGCTTGAATAAAACTCTGCTCGTGGAGTAATCGAAACAATTGTAGAATGATGATGTTGACGAATCTTAAAACGTTTTCTTAAGTCTTATAACAATTGTAAATTCTTGAAAATCGAATGATCGATGATCTAGATTGATGCCAATGCATTCTTGATTCCTTTCGCACGATCTAGAGATCAACGATCGATCATCCGACTTTCAAGAAGCTATCTAGTGAATGTGATTCATCGAATGGACAAATGATAGGATGAGGAACCCTAATTCTTCGCAGGATCCTTGATCCTCGATGAATCTACATCGATTTAGCATCAACTTGTTAATGGATAAGAAATCATATTCTTGAATCTTCTTCACATCTACGATCAAATCGATTCCTACGAGCTATACTTCAAATCTTGAAACCTAAATCAATTGGAATTCTATCTCTCTTGATTCTTGATGTTTATCGTTTTCTTGATTCTTGATTAGAATAGTGATACTTGAAACTCATCGATAAAAATCTTGAATCACGTTTTCTTTTCTTTTTCTATTAAATTTTCAATTCAAATAAAAACAAGATACGAAAGAATCGCGCAATCCCTGTGGACGATCCGCACTTACTAACGCGCTACATCCGACATCGTTATTGATTGCGGTCAAATATTTTTGGTTGTGATTCTATTCATTTTCTAAACCGACAACGAGAAATAAAGAATCAATCAAATGGCGCCATTGCCGGGGATCGTGCGCTAATTTTTTGTATATTTGAAATTTGAATTGAAAGTTTTATTCCATTACAAATTTTAGATCAAAATTCGCGCAAACACTAATACGAGTTGTTGTGATTTGTGCGAGGAAATCTGGAATCATTGGAGCTGTGGAAAATTTTTTCTGATCATTCCAGAGAGCTAGGGGAGTGAACAGGGACATTCTGTGAAAAAAATTGTGCAGTGATCCCAATACTCTACCGCAATTCCGCGGCTATAGCGAGCTCCCACCGCGATTCTGCCGCGTGGTGACATCATCAATCACCCAAATTTGCTCTGTGAGTCTCCAACTTTCTTATCTCTCCCCTCATCTGCTCCAATTAACATTTTTGTGCAGGTTTCTTTTCAAAAATCGCAGCGCCGCAAAAAGCAAAAATCAAATTGTGCGTGTTTTGATTTTTTGGTTGTTTGCATAATTAATACGGACATTAAGGGGCAAAGACCAAATCCAGATTAGGTGGGGAGTTCATTACCCTTCCTAAGCCCCGAAAATCGCAAAAATTGCATCCGCATTGACCCTCATTAACTAAAAAATATCTAGAGATGACTCTAAGGACCGTCGCGCTCACTTAGGACAAGAGAAGGCCGTGGGTAATTCATTGCTTATCCGCATTTCTTTTGTGGTGTCTAAGGCAAGCGTGTCGAAGGCTAGTGGTTACTTAATTAGGCCCACTACTTACGTAGTGGAGAACCTCCCACTTACCTCCTACTTACCTGGCCACATGAGAGATAAAGAGGCAGTGGAGGATTTATCCTGCGACTTGTCTTTTGGCAGTTAGGAGCGGTCTAGAGCTTTGACCTAGGTGACCACTAGATTTTAGGGTTTATTGTTGCATTTGTTGTGATCGCATCATCTTTTCAAAAATCCGTATATTTTTCAAAACAAACACCAACACTTCATCATTTTCCCTAATTATAAGTCACGCTGCCACTTGTACTAACCCTTTTTAGTACAAGATAGGTTGGACACGGGATTCTAGTGCCCGTTTAGTCCGCGTTTCCCCGATCGACCCAAAAGTCGATATTTCTACATTTACCTTTTCTTTACCCCCCATCACACCCACATCGATGGATCCGTCTCCATCGAACTTCTTTACTACTACTCTGCCGCCGTCCGTTGGTGCGCAGAATCCACCCCGCATCTCTCTCCAAGAGAGGTGCTATCCTACACGAGGTCCTCTTTCCACCTGTCTTTCCATTCCACCAGTCAACGGGGAAAATTTTGAAATTAAACCCCAATACATCAACCTTCTACCAAAATTTCACGGTCTCGAATCTGAAGACGCATATGCCTTTATCACGAAATTTGAAAATGTATGCGCAATGATGGGTACCTCACAGCTTTCTATGGATGCTATGCGTCTACGTGTTCTCCCATTCACCTTGTGCGATATAGACGAGAAGTGGCTGTATAACATTACCGCACATTCCATCTCAAACTGGGAAGAATTCGTCAAAGCATTCCTTAAGAAATTCTACCCACATCATAAAACAGGTCGAGTCCGTAGCGAAATAAATCAATATACCCAACTTCCAAATGAACCATTTTCAAAATGTCTTGAACGTTTCAAGGATCTGTTAGTCCAATGTCCACATCACGGAATCCCGAGATGGGAACTGTGCCGAATCATTTATGAGGGCATTAATCCTAACACAAGACAGACCCTTGAATCCATGTGTCAAGGCAACTTCATGACTAAAGATGATGGGGAAGCCTGGAAATTTCTAGAAGATTTCGCCGAAAATTTTTTACAATGGGAGGGTGTAAGTCAATCGTCTAGGGATGGCAATAATATTTCCATAGGAGTTAGAGCTGACATTTTAGCTATGCAAAAGAAACTCGAGACTATGGAAAACAAATATTTAGCCGCCCTAAGTCAAATATCACTCTCCAAAACTGTATGTGGCTGCTGTTCTGATCCTTCTCATTTGACGGAAGAATGTCCACGAAATTCTCCGTTTCAAGATCATGAGCATACCAATGCCGCATTTCAAAGACCTAGAAACGATCCATTTTCTTCTACATATAATCAGGGTTGGAGGAATCACCCAAATTTTGCTTGGAACCAATCACAGTCTCAAAACACGGTTCCAACCCAAAACAATTTCCAAAGGGGCCCTCCACCACAACAGCAACCACAACTTCAATTGAGTCAGCACCCCTTCCAAGCACAAAACTTTCAAAATCCGGTCAACACACATGCACTGTCTAGTCCTTTACAGTTGACCGGGACTGATGAATCCTTTTCATTTGCACAATACATGAATTTGGTCTTAACAAATATCATGCAAGTTTCGGATGAAATGAAGTCTTCTGTCGATAAAATTGAGAAAAACTCTGCGTCCCAAGCTGAGAGTATTAAATCGATGGAAGCAGAAATTGCACGATTAAAAGCCGAAATGAGTGCAAGAGAGAAAGGGAAACTTCCAGCTCAACCTTTACCCAATCCTGGCTATTCACATCATGTGAATGCAATCACCACGTTGAGATCTGGAAGAGTGCTTGACAATCACGTTGGGGAAGGAATTGATGATATTGAAAATCCTATCAATAACACCTCGGCTGAGACCTTCCCTCACACACACACACACTTGTACTTCTAATCCTTGTTCTTCTACCCCACCACCTTCTTGCGAGCCTATTCTTCGTTTCCCACAAGGTTCGCCACCTCAGCCCATCTCTTCTAGTTCTCCACGGACGATCCCCACTTCTATTCTGGGATCAGGTCCACCCAACGATCTTCTCCAATGTTGGACCCCGACCTTATTGCCCAAGCTACTTACCCAAATCGGTTAAGGGAAAACACACTGAGTCCACAAATAGAGAAGATCACTGAAATGTTTAAACAGGTTAACATCAACATCCCTCTTCTAGATTCTATCCAACAAGTCCCCGCGTATGCAAAAGTTCTTAAAGACTTTTGCACTAGAAAGAGGAAGAAACAAGTGCCTAAGAAGATATTCATAGCAAAGATTGTAGACACGGCTTTCCCCCAGCAATTACCGAGGAAACGTAAGGATCCAGGATATCCTACTATTTCCATTTCTATTGGGGAAAAACACATTAACCGTGCTCTACTTGACCTTGGCGCAAGTGTTAACCTGCTTCCTTTCTCAGTCTATGAGCAACTAGGAATTGGAGAGTTGAAACCAGCCCATTGCACTCTCCAGATGGCTGATTGATCAATCACCAAACCTAATGGTGAACTGGAGGATGTGTTAATAAAAATCGGGGACTTTATATTCCCTGTGGACTTTATTGTACTTGATAAACAGCCTGTAGCAAACCCACGGAATCAAATTCCGGTGATTTTAGGTCGCCCCTTTTTGGCCACTTCCAACGCTATAATCAACTGTCGTAATGGTTCTATGACCCTATCCTTTGGGAATAGGTCAATTGAGCTGAACATTTACAAGTTGGGAAGTGTACCCTCCGAACCTACTGCTCATGTCTGTTCTGTCGACTTAATGGATGTCCACAGCAGAGAATTTGATGATCCTCATGATACCGATCTTGACTCTTTTCATACGTTGTTGTTTGACCCAACTATGTATCAGACACATACAGACTCTTCCACTGAGATGTCCGGGTCAACAACTAACATTGATTATAAACTGCTTTTAGAGTCTGAAGATCACCCCGCGCTTTATGATGACATTATTATTCAGGGTATTGATGAAACTTTTGAGGAGATCTTCGCTGATGAACTCGCATTTTTGAATGATACGGGTGTTGAGATGAATCATCTCCCAATCAATGAAATTGAACCTCCACCCCTTCTTTTGAATTGTAAAAAGAATGCGAGCAATCCATCACATCCACAGCATCGTCTCTCCAAAATGAGACGCACACACATTCTATTCCACCACTTAACCTTTCCCCACTTCTTCCTCCACCAACCAGAGCACTGCACTGATAAAATTTTTGAATGGTTGGAGTTAACCTTCGGTCTTTGCAAAGCTTGGCATCGACCAATGATTCTTGACCCCCTCATGTGATTTTCAAAGATTAACATTACATAACTCAAGTTTGGGGGGGGGGCATTTTTTCTGTCTCTTAAAAAGGAAATTTTTACAAAATGATGAGCCAAAAATAAGTTTGGGGGAGGTTCTTCACTTAAATATATTGCCCCCACTAATAAATTCCTCTCAAGCTTACATGTTTTTCGAGATTTAGCAGATGACAACGGTGAGGACACTGTTTAAAACAAGTTTGGGGGAGGTTTGTGATTATTTTTGCATCATTTGAATCATACTTTGCATAAGCACAAAACATTTCAAAACCTATAAAAATTTAAAAATTTTCAAATAAATAAATAAAATAAAATAAAATAAAAACATTTTTTGTACATAAATAAGATAATAAAAGATTAGATAGTGAAAAATTACATCCATGAGATTAGAAAAATTTAAGAAAACCAAGAAAATTAGAAGTTTTCTTATACGAACTAGTAATAAGTAGTTATGAGCCGTTGTCCCAATGGTTAGTAAGATGAAGGAAGTCACTAATCTGAGAATAAAAATAAGTCTGAGAAATAGTTTCTATACTGTAAGCTAAACATTTTGAACGTCGATACCCTGCTATTCGCACTTACACATGTCTTAAAGCCTGGGATAGTAGAGGATACCATGAAATGCTCTTGTCTTAAAGACAAAAGTATGAAGGAAATAAAAAAATGAAGAAAATATAAAGTGGTGAGAAAAATTAACACTGGTTTTGTTATCACCAAGGCAGCAATAAAAAAATATAGCGAGGGTGCCTCTTCACCTAGTGCCCTAAGGCCAACTGGTCTGGGAGTCATTGCTAAGCCTTAGGTGGTGCAAGACGAAGAAAATACACCAAGTAAGCAAGCACAGGAGTAATCAGTCGGTTAGTACCTCAAGAAGTATTAACGGTCGCATGAAAGTGTGTGAGCAATCTCATCTAAATATTCATTAATTAAAAAGTACTGAGGCTGATGGGCAAGAGTATGATAGCTTGAATTGAATTCTCCGGGTGTAGGGATGTATTTACACACACGCAGGGTTATATGATCGATGTTTGGATGAAAGATAGGAATGAAGAATAAAGACGATGTTTTATTGAGGGAGGACGTGATTTCTGACATCTTTTCATGACTATTAAGATAGGGCCCATGACAACCGAAAAGCTAGCTTAGTTGGAAACCCTAATTTTCAAAGCTTTTCTTTTACAATTCTTGTCTTTAAATGTAATATTCATGATCTTTCTTTTATTATTGGATTTTGTGGGTGCAATCCGGTGAAAACCCTCAGGAGACAACACTCCTTCTACTAGGGACACCTAGAGGTTTAAAGGCTTGTTGCACGTGCTCAGTGCAATCGTGCTGCCTACGAAAGTGTGCTAGTTAGTTTTTCTCTTTCTTTATTTTCTCCTTTCTTTTTAATAAAGTTCACTCGATACGATCGAAAATAAGTTTGGGGGAATTTGATCAGTCGAAAATACTGCATTTTTAACACGGCAATTTCCTTATCTTTTGCACTCATCTAGAAGTGTTCGGTATTCATATTGCACATATTAACAAAACATCTCTAAATTACCAGATTGCATGTATTAGACGTTAAAACCGGCATTTCTAGGGAAATTGACTGTATTTCATAGCATGGCTTCATTCCTATATATCGCAACTTGTGTTTCGAAGTCTGTGCAGGAAATTTCAAGAGAACGGTCAAATTTACATCATTGTGCTGATCAAACATTACGCCAACTCAAAGACCTGAGAACTGGTAGCAATCTAGAGGGAAATATTAAATTCAACATATCAGATAAAGACCCAAACATCAGCCCAAAGCAGAAACAGAGAGCCCAAGCCCTAAGGCTTCAATAGCGCCGCAGATCCGCAGCGGGAGCCTGCTTGCGCTGCGGATCCGCCGCATACTTGCCACGTCAACTCTTCATGTTTACTGCATGTTGCTTCTCTCAGGGCCCACATTCATTTCATACACTTCAAATTCCAGAGAACTCTCGAAGCTTCTGCCAGATCAGCAAAGATCATTAAGCAAGCTAATCTTGATTAAGCTCCTAACAAACTATTTCTAGAAGCTCCCTCCTAACTAACTACTTCTAGAAGCCTCTCCCTATAACAAACTTTTGGAGGGAAATTCAAAATTCAAATCCTAGATCTAGGGTTTTGAGAAGTCTATAAATAGGAGCCTAGATCTAGGGTTAATGGTTGTTAAATCTTTAGGTAATCAATCTTTGGTTGCTAATCTTCATCTTCCCCAATTCTTCCACCCACAAGTTTAGTGACAAGACTTGTGCCAAACCCTAACCCTAATCCAAAACTCAAATTCAAGATCCTTTGAGTTCTAGCGAGCAAGTCTTCAACCAACGTTTAGAAGTGAAGCCGGACATCAACGGAGCACGTGATCCAAGCCGATCCACGATTCAAGGAGCCGAGCGACGCAAGAATCGACGATCAATGTTCCATCCTCTTGTAGTTCTTGAGAGTTGTAACTAATTGTTGATATAATAAAGGTGAAGATTCTTTAAACTTTCTTATTTTCAATTCAAGCATTATGATTCGTATTCAATTCTTGAATGTATTCTTCGTGATGATGCTTGAATAAAACTACGCTCGTAGAGGAATCGAAACGATTGTAGAATGATGATGTTGACGAATCTTAAAACGTTTTCTTAAGTCTTATAACAATTATAAATTCTTGAAAATCGAATGATCAATGATCTAGATTGATGCGAATGCATTCTTGATTCCTTTCGCACGATCTAGAGATCAACGATCGATCATCCGACTTTCAAGAAGCTATCTAGTGAATGTGATTCATCGAATGGACAAAGGATAGGATGAGGAACCCTAATTCTTCGCAAGATCCTTGATCCTTGATGAATCTACATTGATTTAGCATCAACTTGTTAATGGATAAGAAATCATAT
The DNA here is from genome assembly GCA_030015575.1 of Agapanthus africanus. Taxonomy (NCBI): domain Eukaryota; kingdom Viridiplantae; phylum Streptophyta; class Magnoliopsida; order Asparagales; family Amaryllidaceae; genus Agapanthus; species Agapanthus africanus. The sequence continues at coordinate 103,500,575 of CM057338.1, read as the reverse complement.
TCTTGAATCTTCTTCACATCTACGATCTAATCGATTCCTACGAGCTATACTTCAAATCTTGAAACCTAAATCAATTGGAATTCTATCTCTCTTGATTCTTGATGTTTATCGTTTTCTTGATTCTTGATTAGAATAGTGATACTTGAAACTCATCGATAAAAATCTTGAATCACGTTTTCTTTTCTTTTTCTATTAAATTTTCATTTCAAATAAAAACAAGATACGAACGAATCGCGCAATCCCTGTGGACGATCCGCACTTACTAACACGCTACATCCGACATCGTTATTGATTGCGGTCAAATATTTTTGGTAGTGATTCTATTCATTTTCTAAACCGACAACGAGAAATAAAGAATCAATCAACAACCTCATTCTAGAATATCCCGTCCAACAAATTTCCTCTAGAAGACTCTCTCTAACAACCTAGCTTTGGAGGGAATATTCAAATGAGTGGTTATAAAAATGGATCTAGATCTAGAATTTCGAGGTTGTTGAAATTGGAGGGAAAAATTGTAGATCCAAATCAAATCTAAATCAAATTGAGTGACACAATTTGATCCAAATCAAGATCTATCGAGTGCCGAGCCAAAGCAAGCATCCAACAAACCTTTTTGAAGCAACGCCGATCTTCATCTGAGCAAGTGATCCACGATGATCCGCGACTCACGAAGACGATGCGAAGCTAGTTCGACGATCGAGTTCTCTCCTCAATTCTTGTAGTCTTTGAGTGAATTGTAATGAAACGTTGGATAATAAAAGGTGAAAATTCTTGATCTTGCTTTTCTTTACATTTGAGCATTATGAAGAGTTATCGATTCTTGATTGTTATCCTTTTCATGATATTTGCGTGAAAACTCCGCTTGTGGAGGAATCGAGAAAATAGATAGATGATGATGATTAAATTCTTGAACGATTCTTAAGTTTTATGAGTTTTGTAAACTTTAGGAAATTGAATCATCGACAACCTAGTTTCGAGCGAGATGCTTTCTTGAATGTTTTCGCTCTAAATTAGAGATCAACGATCGATGATTGAATTTCCTAGAGGCTAGAATTTGAATGCTAATCAACGAAAGGACAAGGGATAGAAGGAGAAACCCTTGTTTCTTCAAGAGATCCCTAATTCTCGTTGATCATCATCGAACTAGCAACAAATCATCGATAGATAAGAATTTGTAATCATAAGTCTTCATCATCACTATCGATTAGATTGATTCCTACAAGCCTCTTTACAAATCTTGATAATTCATTCGATTTGGACATCTTCTTGAACTTTATTGATTCACTACTACAACATGGGGTTGCCCCTACGGACCAAGGAATCCGTAGGGGCAACTATTTCTTGCCCCTACGGATTTATCCGTAGGTCCCCATCGTTGTCCCTACGGTGTCTTACGTTCTAATTTAAAAATATTAAATCGTAATTTGTTGTTTGGCCCTACGGAGCCGCAAACGGTGGACCTACGGTTATGTCCGTAGGGGCATATAAATAGGTTATTAATAAAAAAAAGCACAGAAAAGTCATCGATCGTTCCCAAAAATTCTCTCTCTTACTCTCCAGCGCCTCGAACGCTCGTTCCCGCGCCTCGATCGCTCGTTCCTGCACCTCGTCGCCACCGCCCTCCGCGCCTCGTCTCCACCTTCCTCGGTCGTTCCCAAAACTTCCTCGTCGACTTCCTCGTCGCCACCGTCCGCGACTCGTCGCCGATCGTCGTCGACCACCGGTCTTCTCTGTCATCTCCTCCACCGCCCGCTACAGGTTAGTAAATCTCAAATTAATTATAATTTTGATGATGTTAGGTCTAGGGTTCAGGGTTCGGGTAGGGGTAGGGGTAAGGGTTAGGGTTAGGCATCGGGTTCGGTATATGTTAGGGTTAGGGTTAGGGTTAGGGTTAGGTTGGGTTAGAGTTCGGTTGGGGTTGGGGTTGGGGTTGGGGTTTGGTTGGAGCTGGGGCTGGGGCTAAGGTTCGGTTGGGTTGGGGTTGGGTTGGGGCTGGGACTAGGGCTAGGGTTTGGGCTTCATCACCTGATATAGCGAAATACAAAGCGTACTTCAGTACACCCAACCTTATTGAGTTTCCTATTGAAGTTCCCGGTCAAACGGCATATGCATATTTTTATTCGCCATCAAATCCTAATTATCAAGCTACCGAGGACGAAAAGCCACCTTTGTTAGTCGAGAGTCAAGGTAATAGACTTGTCATTATAGATCATAGTCAATTGTTTTTCCTATCATTTTCTTGATCCAGATGCTAATCAACTTGTTAGTTACTGTTTTTATTATGTATTTATTTATATTTGTTGACAGTGGCCTTTCTTTTGGATGAACATGTTTTTTTGATGTATGTTTCAGCCATGTGAATTCATATGTTGCGTATAACACTTTATGATATCAGTATCCTACATTTGTAGTTTTAATTGTTGATTGTTATATATGAATGCCATTGCAATAATAGTTTTTGGTTGATATATTAATTTTTCAAATATTTGCATGTATGTATCCATGCCTGCCTGCATATATGTATATATAAGGATAATGGGTATATTATTAGGTTGCCGTAGGAGAAAATTTTCCTTCATATGGCTGTCAAAAGTCAATCCTTAATCTCTTTATGGATGATCAGTTCTATCAATCTTGATATCAATGGTCTAATATATAGATACACAAGAACATGTTGTTTTCATACTCTTTGGTTTTCACACGATAAATATGGATGACTCAAAATATGGATATATGAAATGCATCCCTTTTATGCATATGGATACAGATGTGTGGTAGATTGAAATATCCAAATTGATGTCTAATACATTTCTGGAGATACTAGTTCTTAGTACATACGAAGCCGAAGTTTAACTTGCAATGTCGATCAATTTGCAAGTAACTAAGCAAGTATTATTTCATAAGTTTAAAATCATGACACTCATATATGAAACTAAAAGCGCCACTTAGTCCCTGTCTATCGGTTAACATACGTTCGATATTCATCGTGACATAGAACTATACGAAGGTTGTTAAATATCGGACGGTATAGCTCGATACTAACAACCATCGTATAGTCTATGTGACGAGAAGATTCAATCGTATGATAACCGATAGATTTGTCCCGTGTGGACAAGTTAGGAATGTATAAAGCAAACACCTTCATTCACTTGTGTTTTCATCCGTTTCGAGATATTGCGTCGGTACCTTTCCGCTGGTTCTCCGTGTACAAAGATAGATTAGATGTTCATTTCAACGTTGTTTCACAGCTTTGAAATGATTATCTATTCTATTACAGTGTACTCGGAGAACAGCGGGGAGGTGCTGCCGAAATTTACTCGAAATGGTTGAAAACACAAGCGAATGGGTGTTTGCTCTATACATTCCTAATGGGATAGAAGCCTTACCTCTGACAGCCGGAACACACACATACAACAAGAATACACAACAAACGCATCATTAGAGAGTGATTCAAGATGTTCAAGTTAAAACCAATATATGATACTTGATGATAATATAAAACCTTCATATTCGCATCGATACTCATATATAAAACTAAAAGCGCCACTTAGTCCCCGTCTATCGGTTAACATACGTTCGATGTTGGTCGTGACATAGAACTATATGAAGGTTGTTAAATATCGGACGGTATAGCTCGATACTAAAAACCGTCGGATAGTCTATGTGACGAGAAAATTCAATCGTATGATAACCGATAAATTTGTCCCGTGTGGACAAGTTAGGAATGTATAAAGCAAACACCTTTATTCACTTGTGTTTTCATCCGTTCCGAGATATTTCGTCGGTACATTTCCGCTGGTTCTCCGTGTACAAAGATAGATTAGATGTTCATTTCAACGTTGTTTCACAGCTTTGAAATGATTATCTGTTCTATTACAGTGTACTCGGAGAACAGCGGGGAGGTGCTGCCGAAATTTACTCGAAACGGTTGAAAGCACAAGCGAATGGGTGTTCGCTCTATACATTCTTAATAGGATAGAAGCCTTACCCCCGACAGCCGGAACACACACATACAACAAGAATACACAATAAACATATCATTAGAGAGTGATTCAAGATGTTCAAGTTAAAACCAATATATGATACTCGGTGATAATATGAAACCTTCATATTCTCATCGATACTCATATATGAAACTAAAAGCGTCACTTAGTCCCCGTCTATCGGTTAACATACATTCGATGTTCGTCATGACATAGAACTATACGAAGGTTGTTAAATATCGGACGATATAGCTCGATACTAACAACCGTCGTATAGTCTATGTGACGAGAAGATTCAATCGTATGATAACCGATAGATTTGTCCCGTGTGGATAAGTTAGGAATGTATAAAGCAAACACCTTCATTCGCTTGTGTTTTCAACCGTTTCGAGATATTTCGTCGGTACCTTTCCGCTGGTTCTCCGTGTACAAAGATAGATTAGATGTTCATTTCAACGTTGTTTCACAGCTTTGAAATGATTATCTATTCTATTACAGTGTACTCGGAGAACAGGGGGAGGTGCTGCCGAAATTTACTCGAAATGGTTGAAAGCAAAAGAGAATGGGTGTTCGCTCTATACATTCTTAATGGGATAGAAACCTTACCCCCGACAGCCGGAACACACACATACAACAAGAATACACAACAAACGTATCATTAGAGAGTGATTCAAGATGTTCAAGTTAAAACCAATATATGATACTCGATGATAATATGAGACCTTCATATTCTCATCCATACTCATATATAAAACTAAAAGCGCCACTTAGTCCCCGTCTATCGGTTAACATATGTTCGATAATTTATTCTTTTCAACGACAAACGCACACACAAAGCATATACACGGATTTTCTCCTTTGTCAGTAACTATCCTGTTCTTAGATTTCTCAATATAGTCACCATAACCTACAATTTATATCTTATACAGTCTAACATGGCCCATGAGTACGTCAAAGTTAAGAACTGGATGTATGTGGATTGGCAACAACGTATGCAACCTAAGTTTGTCGCAGGAGTTGGTGCTTTTATTGAATTTGCACGCACACATAATAAGATCTTAATAGAGAAGATTCTCTGCCCGTGCGATAGATGTGGCAATAAGTACTGGCAGAAGGTAGAATTGGCAGAGCTTCATATTGTAAAATATGGGTTTACTAGACTTTATACAATTTGGAAATATCACGGGGAAGGAGAAGAACGAAGTAATGCGGCAGAAGAAGAAGGAGAACACGATAATGCGGCAGGAGAAGAAGGAGAAGATGGTAATGCGGCAGAAGGAGAAGACAGTTATTTATTTCCATCAGAAGAAATGGAGGATATGGTAGAGGCTGCCCTAGATGAATATGTTCGTACCGAGAATGACATTCCTTCCGGTCAAGGACCGCGTGCGGATAAATATGAAAATTTCATGAATGATGCTAGAAAACCAATTTATGAGAATGCAAAGTATTCCACCCTCTCATGGTTCGTCCAATTTTTCCAGATTAAGTGCCTAAATGGATGGAGCAACAAGTCATTCACAATGCTTCTTTTGTTCTTGAAAGATTCTATACCCCCGGGAAATAACATGCCCGACTGCTGGTACGGAGCCCAGAAGATGATGTCTGATTTGGGTCTAAAGTGTGAGAAGATTCAAGCATGTCCTAAAAATTGCGTGTTGTACCGAAAAGAGAATTCAGATTTGAAAGAGTGTCCAACATGCGAAGAGGCCAGGTATAAGCCGAAAGATTCTGATAAGAAGCCTGATATACCAGTCAAGATAGCACGATACTTTCCCATAACACAGAGGCTACAGAGGCTATTCAGGTGCAAGAAAACAGCCGAGACAATGATTTGGCATCACCGTGCTCCTCCAAGTGAAGATGGAAAAATGAGCAATCCAAGAGATTCACCGGCATAGAAGGATTTCGATAGGAGGCACGCAATATTCAGTAGCGATCCTCGCAATGTCCGGCTCAGACTGGCTAGTGATGGCTTCTGGCCATTCAACTATATGGCTGGAAGTCACAGCACATGGCCCGTTGTAATGATAATATATAATCTGTCGCCTTGGTTGGCTATGGACCAATCATACTTTATGATGCATCTTCTTATCGATGGACCAAACTCACCGGGAAACAATATTGACGTCTATCTCCGACCTCTGATCGAGGAGTTAAAATCTTTGTTCATTGAAGGTGTAGAGACATACGATGCAAACACAAATACAACCTTCATACTGCGTGCGGCTTTAATGTGGACAATTAATGACTTTCCTACGTATGGAATGCTATCAGGTTGGTTTGTACATGGTCACAAAGCATGTCCTCATTTCCATCAACACACAACATCGAAATTCTTGAATTTCAGCAGGAAAGTTTGTTATTGCGGCCATCGACGTTTCCTGCCTCCAGACCACCCCTATAGGTTAGACACTGTTCACTTTGATGGTCATCAGGAGCTTCTTGGACCTCCATCCCCATTGTCCGGAGAGGACGTGACTGCTCAATGGGATGGTTACAATAATGTGACCTTCGGGATGGATCCGACGAAACAGGTCAATCCACCATTTTGGAACAAGTTAAGCATTTTCTTCGAGTTTCAGTACTGGTCAATAAATTTAGTGCGTCATTGTCTGTACGTCATGCATATAGAGAAGGGAGTATCAGAGCACATACTCAACTTGCTTCTTTGTAAAGACGGAAATCGAAAGACAACATGAATGCTCGGATGGATCTACAGGAGTGGGGAATAAGAAGTGAATTGCACCCTAGACCGGTAGCGGGTAAACAAGGCAAGTTTGTACTTCCCAATGCCGCTTATCATATGTTACAACCGGAGAAGAAAAGATTCCTGCAGGTGTTGCATGATTTGAAAGTTCCCACGGGTTTCTCAGGATCATTCAACAAGAAAATAAAAATTGTGAAAGGCAAGATCAATGGGCTGAAAAGTCATGATCACCATGTTATCGTGGAGCACCTTCTTCCATTAGCCCTCAGGACTTCTCTCCCCGAATCGGTTGGTCTAGTAATCAATGACCTATGTTGTTTTTTCAAAGAGTTGTGTGCTAAAACACTGGAGGTTGTGACGCTGGATAAACTAGAAAATTCTATTGCGTTGATACTTTGCAAGTTTGAGCGTATTTTCCTGCCGTCATTCTTCGATATCATAATACACTTGACGGTTCATCTTGCAACTGAGACTAAGTTAGCCGGACCGGTACAATATCGATGGATGTATCCCGTCGAGAGGTACGTGTAATTTTTCGTTTTGCGCAATTTTTAAAATTATTGTTGTCCTGTATGCCCATATTTATTTATTCAACATATTTTCTTTAGGTACCTCTACATGCTTAAAAAGTATATACGCAATAAAAATCGACCAGAGGGTTCTATCATGAAAGGTTATTTTCTTGATGAAGCAACCACATTTTGTTCCCGCTATCTGGACGAGAACATTGAGACGAGACTTAACCGGCCTCGAAGAATTCAAGACGGGCCATATGGTAAAGCCGATTATAAGAGGGTAGATACTATGTTTATCAACAAGATATACCGGTTTATCTTGCTTAATTGCGCATGTCTTGAACAAATTAGAGAGTAAGTTTTTTGGATTAATTGTTATATTTGTGTTTGTGTGTGTATGAAATGATATAATATTAATGTCACCATTATTTGTCGAAAACTGAATTCATTTTAACGAGATACGTGAGGGGCATCCTGATTGGAACGAAGAACGATTGGAAAAATATCATCAGGATAATTTTTGTGATTGGGTCACAGATCATGTAAGTTATTCGAATAATATGTTATTGCTATCAGTTTTAATCTAAACTTATACCGTTATGTATTTGTCATAAAAAAAATTTTGTTAGATCCACGATCCGAACATGTCTGCATCATTTGAGAGTGATTCAAGATATTTAGCTCAATTTCCTAGTATGGAGGTTGCATATTATAAAGGATTTGGTGTCATTGGATACAAATTCGAAGTTAAGGACATAGAAACTTCTAGAACCACTCAGAATAGTGGGATTGCGATGGTAGGATCGGACGGTGTGATTTATTATGGGTACTTAAATTGTATACTCGGTATCCACTATCTCGGACGATCAGAACCCTTTTATATATTCCAGTGTACTTGGTATTACACGCGAACCGATACGGATAAGTGGAGAAGCAACCTTGGGACTTGGAAAGATAAATATGGATTGATCAGTGTGAACACACTTCGATTTTACGGTCAGGAAGATCCGTTTATCTTTCCGAACCAAGCGTTCCAAGTATACTACTCACGGTGTTTGAAGCATCCGGGATGGAGTGTCGTATGCCGTTGGAAACCCTGGGAGGGTGCTCGACCTTCATGCTCTGTATAATGGCCTGATGAAGAACATGCAGCCCAAGGTCCGATACAACAGGAATGAGCTGAAGCCCGACTGCTACTCCCTGTGGATGGCGACCCCCGAGGCAGAGAGAGCGGCCCTCCTATCTACTCCGGCCTTTGCGAGAGTCGACGTAGAGACATGGCCTCTATTGTGCGAATATTTCGACTCTCAACGCAAACAGTTATGTATTTTAAATGTAATTCATTGTTTAGTATATAATTTATTTTTTTGTGTTCCTTAATTAGAAAACTAAATATGAATGTGTTGTGCAGAAACATGCCGCTCAAAATATAGAGAATAGGAAGTCGGCGAAGAGGTGTCGCCCCACTTATACAGGTGGCTCGAGGAATATTACTCGAGCCATGGAGTTATCGATAAATTACAATAGACCGGCCTTTGTGATATAATGCAATATTAAGAGTTATTTTCTAATATATCTAATATTAAGAGTTATTTTCTAATATTGCAGACAGCTCAGACCCTGGCGCAAGGTGGTACACCGACCGTGCTGTCCGCATATCTTGCCGTCCACGGCACCTCGACAGATCCCGCCACGGGTGAGCTTCAATACCCCGACGTCGCTACCCAGGAGTATTGCGTAAGTATTAATATTTATTCAACCACTATTTGAGATTTTAGTTTTGGAAGGTTCAAATTTAAATGATATACTTATATTTTACCGGTTAATGTGACTGTAGGAGCGAGTGGTTGAGCAGGTCGAGGCATCGGGGATCGATTTTACCGGACAGAGCGATCCGATGCTGCTGACCCCAGTCCTGGACGCTGCACATGGAGGGCACCACGGAGGTTGGGAGAGAGGCCGGGGACTGGGCCCTGGCAGGGCCCATATGAGGTTGGACTCCACCCCGGCGGTTACTTCCTCCGTCTCCGGTGGGCGACGTTTCCAGCAGGAACTGGAGTGCTTGAAGGCCACCGTTCAGGAGTTGAAGGAGATGCTGGTATGTATACTACTTAACAGTAAAATTTTATGTCATATTATAGATAGCAACATATCCAATATTAGTACGTAGCCTGAGCTTATTTGGTTGTAAACTTAGCTTTGATTAATCATACATACATATCTACTTAAAATAAACTACGGTTTTCCAAACTAGATATCCAAACGAGGCCTAAGTCCCTAAGTATACATTGATTGGGGTTTCGAAATAACTTGATAATGATACGAATTCGAATAATACACAGTTCTTACTCGCTTATTACACACATAGGTCCAGACGCGACAGGGTGCATTGGCCGAGCCTCCACATGCATCTCCTTCGGCTGCGGCTCCGTAAGCCACTACATCGGCTGAGGTTCCGCAGACAGCTCCTATAGCTCCATCGCTTGCTCAGACTCCCGCAGCCGCGGCTCCGTAAGCCACTACCTCGACGGCGGCTGCGCAGACCACATCGCCAGCTCCACAGCTTGCTCAGACTCTCGCACGCTCCGCATTTCATGATTTATTGACCGAGGAGCAGGCGCGCCAGATTCTGGATAGCAGGGCCCAACTATGTACCTACAGATTTACCCGTAGGGGCAAAATATCAGGATACCTAATATTTTGTCCCAATGATCTCAGTATCAGGGGTTAAGCTTGCCCCTACGGATATATCCGTAGGGGCAAACAAATGCCCCTACACAGGTATCCGTAGGGGCAAAATATCAGAATACCTGATATTTTGCCCCTACGGATATATACCTACGCACTTATCCGTAGGGGAAACTACTTGGCCCTATGGATACGTCCGTAGGTACACCTAATCTATTTTGTAAACTCGTAAATAAAATAAATTTTTTGTCCCTACGGCCCAGTCCGTAGGGAAAACTGGACCTACACATAAATCCGTAGGGGCAAATTTTAGTCCGTAGGGGCAAGTTCAAGGCTTCGACTTGCACCTACGGTGTTTGTACCTACAGGGTATTTTCTTTTCCCTACGGATATATCCATAGGGGCAGTGGTTTGCTCCTACGGATAAATCCGTAGGGGCAACCCTTATTTGTAGTAGTGATTCTTGATTTCAGATCTAGTTCTTTACGATTCTTGAAACTAAATTTCAAAATTCTTGAATCAATTTTCTTGCAATTTTTCTTTTATCATTTCATTTCGACTCATCTAAAATAAAATCGATCAAAACACACATCTCAGTGGACGATCCGTATTCATTAACGCGCTACATCGACACCGTTAATTGATTGCGGTATAAATTTATTTGGTTGTGAAACATTTTATATACACACGAAGACAAATGATCAATCAGGGAGGGCGCTGCCTGGTCGGGGGTCGTCGTAGTACCTTCTTCCATTCACGAATGGAAGAAGAAGTTTTTGTTTGTTGGACCGCCCGAGGGTAAGGATTGGCCAATGCCCATCCAGTGGCACGGGGAAGCTGCCCGCGGTGAGTCGGTTGAATCTTCCCGACGCGGTGGTGGTGTCGGAGTGGGAGCCCTTCCCTCAGGCTGATGTGCCGCTGTCTGAGCGGGCCCTCAGTTGTGTCGGGTTCAGCCCCGCTCAGTTCGTGGGTAAGTTAGGAGTTTTCAGGCGACCTGTTTAGACTTGTAGATTCTTTAACTTTTCTGGCATTGCTGACTCCTGTGTATTTTTGTCTTATGCAGAACCCATGGACCTTGGCAAATTTCGGTCGGCTCTTGTTGAACAGAAGAATGGAAAGAAGGCCGGAGGCGCCGGCCCTTCTCGCCTGTCGTTGGCTTCGGCTCCACCGGAGGCCGCTCCATCCAGGCACACAAGCGTGCCCCGGGTCCCGGAGTCCAGCCGTGCGCCGAGCCGAAAACATGCTCGGGAGCAAGAGCCCCGGGCTCCGGAGGTGGGGGGCTAAACAAGTTCCCCTGCGTCGCTCCTCAAGAGGTTTCATAGGACGGCGCCCCGCTCTCCGACTTCCCCGATCCTCGTGGACGATGGTGAGCTTCGCTTTGAGGTGCCCTCGGGGCTTTCCGTCGCCGACAGCCTGCTCTCGGAGATAGAAAGGTCGACCGGGGCAGAATCCCACGGGGGTGCCTACGGGCACAAATGGCTGCTATAGTTCAAGAGGTCGTGCAGGTTAGTGTTCTCACCCCACTTGGTTCTTCATCCAGTATTTTTGCTTGCGAGATTGGGTGCCCCCCTTTTCTCTTTAACCCTCCTTTGTTTTCTTCATGTCCTCCAGCACGTCGCCCTCGTTGTCAACATGGAGGACGAGGAAATTGCCTCGGCGATGCGAACCGCGGGTGAGTTCTCCTAGCGGGAGGAGAGCTCAAGGCTGGACCTGGAGGCGGCTATGGAGAGGGTCGCTGCTCTCGAAGACCGAGTGGCGGCCGGGGATCGGGAGATCGCCAAGTACCGAGAGGCCGCCCAAGCCGCCGAGGCCAAGTTAGAAGACTCCAGGGTACTTGTCGCAACCCTGAAGAAGACGGTGAGCACCCTCCTGATGGAGAACAAGGCGGCGAAGGAGGAAACGAGGCGTGCCGAGCTCCGAAAGCGGTGGAGAGCTACAAGAAGTCGGATTAGTTCTACACCGACCTCGCTAGAGCCGCTGCCGTCATTTGGCACGACGCCCTCGATGCCGTCAAGGCCCAGATGTCGGAGTTCCCTGACGGCGAGCTCCGGGGTGCGTACCCCCTCGGGGATGAGACGCAAGGGATACCCCCGGAAGTGCTGCAAGGGAAGAGGCCCTTGGTGGGAGCATTGGGGATAAGTCGGTCGTCCCGGCCACCGGGGCTGAGGCTCCTGCTGTGGGACCCGACCTTCAAGATGCTACCCCGGTTGTCGCAGTGGAAGCGCAGCTCATTGATGTCCTCCCCAGCCCCGAGACCTGAACTTCCTCGCCTCCTTATTTTCTTTGCACTCAAATTTTGTAAGCCTCTGGCCATTTTTGTAAGGCTTGGGAGCCCATAATACCGTTGTAAAGACTTCCGAATTTTATGAATAAAAAATTCTTTTTGTAGTGTTCTTTGCGTGCGTGTTTTCCTTTTGTTTGTGGTAAACATTTTATTTATGTAGTACTGCTTTCACATTAGGTCGGTTTTTCGTCTAGCGATCGCACGTCGAGTTGAATTCGACCATTTGCCGAGTATGCAAAGACCGTCGAAAGGTCGGTATCTCCATAGCCCAGAAGTCGAGGTGGAGATCGCTTAGTAAGACGTGGAGAAAGTTGAGCAGTGAAGCTGCTCGGTGGTCTCTTGATGAGGGCTTTGATCCTAGGCGTCATTGGGCAACGAGTTGCCTGCTAAGGACGGACCGAGCAGGGTAGCTGCCCGGTTGCTCCTTGATGAGGGCTTTGACCCTTGGCGTCCTGGGTTAAGAAATTACCGGCCAAGGATGGACCGAGCAGGGTGTTGGGGCCAAAAATTACACCCCGGTTGACCAAATCAAAGTCAAAGTCAACCCCAAGCCAGTGGGCCCAAACCCAGGCCAAGTGGGCCCATGCATAAGTCCCCGCGGCCAGACTCCCCCATGCCAAAATGAAAATTATGTAATAAATAATTTTGATGTAATTTTCATACATAAATGTAAGAAAAATGGGCATACAGCCAAATTGTTGTAAAGCCCATGGCTCATGTGCAAAAGAAATGAGCATATGAGGCATGGGATGGGCAAAATGCCATTTTGTAAAGCCCAAGGGGCTATATGTATATTTGTAAGCCTATAAAAGGTAACATGATAATAAAATAAAAGGGAACTTCTCCCTTCTAAAAAAAACTAGGGTTTGTGCCGCCTTCTCCTTTCTCAAGGTTCTAAAACCTTCCCCCTTTTAAATTAAATCAAGAGTTTAACTCTTCCCTTTTCCGAAAAGAAATAGTTATTCACCACAAAACCCTTAAAGGGGAGCTCGGATCTTCAATCAGATCTCGAAAATGGGAGACTTTTAAGTCTCACCCCCTTTTCTCCAAGATCCAGCCGATCAAGAGGAGGAAGAAGGAGACCTATCTCCAAAAATCCAACTTTGGACAGATCCAAGGCTTAAAAGAAGCTCCAGGGCAAAAGAGAAGAGAATGTGGTCTCTTTTGATCACCTCTGAAGATCTTTGGGGAGTTCAACTCCAAGACCCAAATCCTCAAAGGAGTTTAACTCCTATTCCAGATCATTTAGGAGTTTAACTCCAAATCTAAATCTTTTGGAGTTTAACTCCACTCAAAATACCTTGGGTGTTTAACTCCTAACCCAGGGGCTAAGCCCATTTTCCATTGGTGTTCCCAGCCGTTGCGTGCCACGCACGTGACCCGTGGGCGTTCAGCGGTCATGTGCATGGAACGTGACCCGCGGGCGATAAAGCGCCCACGTGCTCCTCACGCGACTTGAGGGCGCTCAGCGCCCAGCAGTCGCGTGTAAGGCACGTGGCCCGCGGGCGCTAAGCGTCCACGTGCGCCTCACGCGACCCGCAGGCGCCCAGCACCCAGCGGTCTCGTGCAGCGCATGTAACCCGCTGGCGCCCAGCACCCACGTTCCAGGCATGTGACCCGTGGGCGCCATGCGCCCACGCGCCAGGCACATGACCCGTGGGCGTTAAGCGCCTAAGCCCCAGGCACGCGACTCGCGGGTGCCAGTGCCCACGCGCTAGGTACGCGACCCGTGGGCGCCCTGCGCCCACGCGCCAGGCACGTGATCCGCGAGTGCCCGTGCCAACGCGTAGGCACGCGACCCGTCGGCACCCAGAACCCATGTGCCATGCATGTGTCTTTAAAACGCTTCCCCCCATTTTTATATGCACTCCACACTAAATATACTTCCCCCGTTAGAAAAAAATTCTAGCGGGGAGCTGCCCCCTTGACCCCCAGCCTGCTATCCGGGTAGCGAGACCCCCGTAAAAACTCGGCAGGCCCCCCGATATATCAAAAACCCCTTCAAAACACAATACTGCACATTGAGTTCGCATGACCTGTTTGACCCGTTAATCGGAGGTTCCCTCGCTCCAAAGAAGAGGGGTAATTAACAGCAGCTTAGTCCGTGGCTGCCGGAGATTCGGATCCTCACAATCAATAAACCCAGCTTACCCTAGGTAGGGGGAATCTGTAATGCGCCCGACAAGCGTGCGCGTATTCCTATCTCAATGGGGTGAAGAAAAACACCCTACAGATTCTGGCACGCCCGGTGGGACCTAATCTCTCCTCCCATGTTTCAGGTTAAACATCCATGTGAACTCAATCAACATATACATTGATTGTCTGTACTAAAATCATACTTCTATTTGCAGGTCAATGACTTTCGACTGCAATCTTCGAACGCAGAAAAATTTCTTTAAGGTCAAGCTCAGCTCTCAACACCGCTCCCATCTCCTACACGATGAAGATGGACGTCAGGACAGTCCTTCCAGCCAGTCTTGGGCGACAATGGGAGGAGGCGCTGCTGCAGTTCATCTCTATTCTTTTCATGCTAGCTAGCACAATCCAAGTTCCTCAAGCTCCGGTAACTGACAAACCGGCCTCGAAAGGAAAGAGGCCAAATGTGGTGGTCTCGAGGGCGCCCCAACCCAAACGCAAATCTGTTTCTGAACGGCTTTCCATGGCCCCAGCTGGGAGCAAAGCCGTTAGAACAAAAGAAGTTGCCAGACGTCGCGGGCAAGCCCAGGAGATACCTTCAACTGACACACGAGCTGATGTCTTCTCAAGACTCCCTATCACTCGGCCTATGGCGGCTTCCCGAAGAGCAGAACCCTGCCAAGCGCTCAAGGCAGAGAAGCTGAGGCAGAAGCGACTCAGATACAGAGCCAACAAAAGGGCTAGGGCTCCGGCCATATTGAAATTTTTAAATTTCCAAAGCCCGGACCGCTCCGTGAAACCAGCTGAAAGTGATGAAAGGATGGCTGGATGTGTTATCCACACCTTCTACATGGTGGGCACGCATCCCAGCGACAACCTTCGCAGCAAAAGAAAGGATACAGCCACCGCATCTCAAATCCAATCTGGTGTGAATATGGTGTTTCCCCCAATCAGAGAGCAAAGCTCTATTCAAAATTTGAAATCTGAACTGAGGCAGCGCCTCACGTGCAAAGGACGAGAGCGCTCGTGCCAAGAGCGCCAGCGCTAAGAGTCAAAGACTCTGAGGGAGCGCCTCACGTGCAAAGCACGAGAGTGCTAGTGCCAAGAGCGCTAGCACCATGAGTCAAAGACTCTGAGGCAGCGCCTCACGTACAAAGCAAGAGAGCGCTGGCGCCAAGAGCGCCAGCGCTAAGAGTCAAAGACTCTGAGGCAGCGCCTCACGTGCAAAGCAGGTGAGTGCTAGCGCCAAGAGCGCCAACACCATGAGTCAAAGACTCTGAGGTAGCGCCTCACGTGCAAAGCACGAGAGCTCCAACGCTAGAACTAAATGTTCTCCACCATTAGATCAAAGATCTAACGAAGATGATAAATCATCGAAATTACAGAATTAAATTCTGTTGAGGAAATACTCCTCAAATCTTTCTAAATAAGAAAGATTGTGCTCTGTAAATCAGAGCGCCGTTGTATCAAAGATCCAATGGTGATTAAAAATCACCAAGATATAGAATGAGTTCTGTATGGGAAAATATTTTTCCAATCTTGTTAAAAACAAGAAAAATATTTTCTACAAAACAGAAGCCCTTGGATCAAAGATCCAATGGTGGGAAACATCCCCAAATCGATCGGAGATCTCTCAATGAGAGATTTCCTTAACTGATTCAACAAATCGGCCTCCCCTATATAAAGGACCCAAGACTTCAAGTCTTAGACAGAAAAACCTCCCTATAAGTTTAAAGTTCTCAGAAAAGAAAAAGAAAAAGAAAAGAGCAAGCTCTAAGAAGAAGAACCTTCTTCAAGGTAAATAAAAAGAAGAGAGATCATAACATCTCCTCCATATTTGAGAGTTTAACTTTCACATCAGAAGAACTTAGTTCTTTTTCTATATCACAAATCTATAAGACAAAGCCTTTCACAAAAACAAAAGAGATTATAGCATCTCCTCATAAAAGAAGAACTTAGTTCTTAGATCCATGAGACAAAGTCTCTTATAAACCGAGAATTTAATTCTTAGAGCACAGAATTGATCAGAACGGCTATATGTAAATGTGTAAGCTTATATAAGGAAACATGATGATGAATAAAGAATACACTTTTCATTCTCTCAAACCTAGGGTTTTTTGTGTCTCCTTCTCCTTCCTCAAGGTTTTAAAACCTTCTTCCCATTTTCAATTAAATCAAGAGTTTTACTCTTCCTTTTCCAAAACTAAATAGTTTTTCACCACAAAACCAATAAAGGGGAGCTCATATCTTCCATCAGATCTCAAAAAGGGAAGATTTTAAAATCTCACTTCCTTTCTCCAAGATCCGGCCAGCCGAGAGGAAGAAGAAGGAGACCCATCTCTAGAAATCCCATCTTGGGAAGATCCCGGGCCAAAGGGGAGAAACAAAGCAGCCCCTTTGATCACTTCTAAATATTTTTAGGAGTCTAACTCCATTCAAGATCCTTTGGAGTTCAATTCCCTAAAATTAATCTCTGTCAGGAGTTCAACTCCATAAGTAAAATCGGGAGCACAGCTCCCAGTGCAGGGACCAAGTCCCTTTTGCCGCTGACGCCCAGCGCCCGCGTGCCAGGCATGTGGAGCGCTGGCGCTCTGGCGCCCAGCGCCTGCGTGCTAGGCACGTGGGGCGCTGGCGCTCTGGCGCACAGCGCCCGCGTGTCAGGTATGTGGGGCGCTGGCGCTCTGGCGCACAGCGCTCGCGTGTCAGGTACGTGGGGCGCTGGCGCCTTCCCCCACGTATCCTTTGAATGCCCTTTCCCTTTTTTTATATATATGTATACACACACACACACTCCACAACACTGTTCCCGTTAAAAAAAAATTTCTAACGGGGCGTTGCCCCGCACCCCGCAAGGGGCTGCTAACCTCCTTGACCCCCAGCTCGCTAACCGGGTAGCCGGACTCCCGTAAAAACTCTGCGAGGCCCCCGATATATCCATAACCCCTTCAAAACACAACACTGCACATTGAGTTCGCATGACCGGTCTTACCCGTCAATCAGAGGTTCTCTCACTCCAAATGCGAGGGGTAATTAATATCAGCTTAATCCGCGGCTGCCGGAGATTCGGATCCCCACAATCAATAAACCACAGCCTACCTTAGGCAAGGGGAATCTGTAATGCACCTGATAAGCACGCGTGTATTCTTATCTCAATGGGATGACGAAAAACACCCTACAACTGGCACCAACGGCAACCCTTCACCAGAACAGGGGGCATGATGAAGCCACCCCCGTAACTTAGCCAATACCATCTGCAAGACACGCTCGACGTTGCCACTGGCACCGAGTAAGGAAAACTGGGGGCAGCTCTCCCTCTGGACTGACTCCACCAGCTCCGATGGTGGAAATTGACGCTGCTGTTCCAACTGGGAACAGCTTTGAGCCGCTCAGGAGGGTGCACAACAACTCTCCAACTGCTGTGTTGAAAAAGTCTCCTCCACCAGTGGAGATCGTTACAGGGGCGAACCCGGAGCAGCCCCCTCAGCGACTGTCCTCCAAAATCCACAAGGCCTGGCGAAGAGTCCAAGACTTTGTGATCGACAAAGACTACACCCACCGACAAAAGAAAATAAAGGTTCGGCAAGAGGATGACCATCTCACCGTCGTTGTACCACGGAAAGCATCGGCTGCAACAGCCCCCTCAACTTCAACCGCCCATAAAAGGAGAAGGCCATAGATCTGCGACAAATCTTAAGGGCACTGAATCCAAACGCCCCAAGTCTGGGGGCATGATAGTGCACACCATTTACATGCCATCCGGAAAAGAGGATAGCCATACCTCCACGGGTCATCGACCACTTACGCGATCAGTAACTAAGGCTCAGGAGCAACAACAGCAAAAGCTCCAGGAGATGCTGACAAAGATGGCCGCACTCACTGGGCTAAAAGAAAGCCCGGAGACATCGTCGGAGCAGCGTCGGGAGAAGGAAACCGACGCTGAATTCCTCCGGAGAATACTCGAGAAGAAAGACAAAGAGGTCGTGGAACAACCGGCTAACATAAAGCAAATGGCTCTTCTGTTTCAAGATATGGTCGGGATGATGATACAGCCAGATCCCCCAACTGAAGATCCCCCAATAATCATTGAAGACGACAGAGGGGAGACATCAAATCCTCTTCCGGCTCTATCAGTGGCCAGCGAGAAGACGATCTTGAAAGCGGCGCTTGATGGCTACATCAGTCAACAAATACGAGCTCATCAGGCAACTGAAGCAACAGTCCAAGTCATCAAAATCGGGCGACCCTATCTAGGCTGGTATGATCAAATTAAGTACCCGCCAGGATACACGATCCCTAAATTCTACGTGTATAAGGGGACAGGCAATCCCCATCAGCAAGTCTCTCAGTTAGGGCTCTGTGCGGTAATACTGGGGGCGACAAAAAATTGCTACTTCGCCAGTTCGTTGGCAGCTTAGCGGAGACAGCTTTTGAATGGTACTCGGAGCTTCCGAATGACTCCGTCAAAACTTTTACAGAAATAGAGTTGTTATTCACCAAGCGTTTCGCAAGCGCCAGCGAGCGCACCCCGATCATGGTATTGATCAATGCCAGGGTGAAGCCAGGAGAGACTTGGGTTCAGTATGCAATTCGGTGGAGGAACCTATGGTCGAGATGCGAACAAAGCATAGAAGAAGCTCCTGCTGTGGGCATGTTCGTAGGGACCCTAGATCCGTAAGCAACTACATCCCGGTTTATGATGTTTTTCAAGCCGACCACCTTCCAGGACTTGATCGATAAGCTGGCCCAAATGGACCAGATGGGCCATAGACCGCCCTCCTCGAAAACGGAGCTTCGAAATGAAAAAGGTAAAGGGAAAGCAACCCTCGTCGCCAACGCTCAACAGCAGCCGAGTGATCCGAAACCAGCTACTTGCCAAGGCAACAAACTGCGATTCTTCGACGAGAAGTTGAAACGTCCTTACTCGTTTCCCCGGGATAAAACGAGGAGACTGTTCGAACTTGCGGTGCGCAACAGGCTCATCACCCTGCTGGATCCAAAGTGCCCACTGCAGTCTGGCGACGTCAACAATCCCAACTATTGCCCCTTCCATCGAATGTTGGGTCATCCAATCGAAAATTGCTTCGTCTTCAAAAGCTGGATTGAGGACCAGTACCAGCAGGGCAAATTCACATTGTTTGAAAACTGGAGGGTAAACCCGCCACAACCACATGCTCCGAAAAATATGGACACGCCGGGGGAATTATGCTAATTCATAGAGGAATCTCCATGGGAAGTAGTTCTTTCGGAAAAAACTAAAAGAATACTGAAAGATCTTCAAACATGCCCGGCAATCAGGTGAAAAAGCCCACTAGAGCCAAAAATCATTGAGGGGATGCTGAAACCGCTCCCAACACCAAGAATTGGTAACGATGGGAAAAACACCCAGGCCCAGCCGACGAAGTCTTCGAGGAAGAAAAAGAATACCAAAAAGCCCGCGCAGTCTGATGACAAACGTAGAGATTTGCAAAGGCTTATTGACGCGCTGGAGGAATATAACCAGAAGGCGCAAACCCCAATCACGCTCCAAGAGTTTCTTAACCATATCCTTGAAAGTGGAGATAACGACAATGATGAGGGAGACGACTCGTCAGAAAAACCCGAAGATTATGTGGCAAGTTGCCACATGATCTCCCATTCGTCACTAAATAACAAAGAAGCTCACTCGGCATTAAAAGATAACAAAGATGAGCTGGGGGTAGGATCGGTGCCAAAATCCTTTAAACCGTCAGACGAGATGATCGACATGCTACTGAACAAAGCCCGTCAGAAGAGCAAAGCTGATCAAGAGAGTGAAATGGCCATATTCGAAAGAGCCAGACGTCGGCATCAAGCTAAAGAAGTCATGGTAGGGATGAGTCGCAAAGCACTCCAACCATATCGAAGCACGCCCGCGGCAGACAAAAGCAGGCTTAAAACGAGGAAACGGTTCGCTAAAACCTTATCAATGGGAATGAAGCTGCCATCTCCCAAAGGAAATACTCCTAGCGGTGTACACCTTGACGAAGCGGATGCGCATTCTAACTACTGCTTATACCATCAAAGGATTGCACACCCTACCGAAGAATGCATGGCCTTTAAAAAGTGGTGGCAGGGATACGTTGCTCATCGACTGCATTTCAAGCGGACGAAGCACAAGGCTCGTTGGGAGCAGAGAAGCACGACAGATGAGCACAAAAGAACTTCCAGCAACTGTCATATGGTTGATTTCGGGGGATCGCAAGTTCTCACCTTCGGAAGCGATTCTGATGAAGAAATAACCATCGGCCCCCTCTTCAAAGAATCCACCTCGGGAAAAGAGGAAGAGATGAAGAACTGTGAGGATATTCAGCTGCGCAACCGTACGTTGCCCGAAAAGAATCTTAGACCTGCAAACAAAGGATCGAACAAAAAAGAAAAAGGGAAGAAAAAAGTCTCTGAGAATATCGCCCTCGATGACCGAGTCATCGAAGTGCTAACAGCCAAGGACCCGCCTAAGAAAAGCAAGGTGGATTACAATGTCCTAGTGCACCTGAGGAAGATACCCTCACAGCTAAGCGTTTTGGACGCCTTTCTGTTGTCTAAAGAGGCGCGAGATTCTCTGATCAACGCACTACAAGAGCCCGATCAATTTCAAGCTTTCCTTGCCGAAGAAAAGATATAGGACGAGCTGGAAGAAGTGCACACAGCTGACATCACTTTCGGCGATGAAGATCTCCTTCTCGGAACGTGCGAGCACAACCTTCTCCTGTATGTCACCAGGTATTGCCATGATATTAAGATAGGAAAAATCTTATTTGAAAACGGGTCCTTTGTCAACCTCCTAAATGTAAGAGTGTTGAAAGAAATCTGTATGAGCGTTCAGCACCTCGCTCGGGATAAAATCACCATCTCCAGATTTGACTCCCAGTCATCACGGACGCTTGGGTCAGTAATACTGACATTACGCTTCGGGCTGCTCGTCACTGACATCAAATTCCATGTCATTGACGCCAAGACCTGCTACAACTCTTTGCTCGGCAGACCTTGGTTACATGAATATAACATCATCCCTTCGACACAACACCAGTGTATAAAGTATTTCAAAGATGGTCTTGAGTACACCGTAACGGGGGAACTAAACCCATTCTCCGTAAATGAAGTCCGAAAGTACGAAGATGCAAAGTATTTCTTTCCAGACTTTGCAGACACGGAAAGATGCCACAAACTGAAGAATAAGAAAAAAGCTATTACCACTATTCCGGTCTTCGGGAGCGATACCGAGGAGGATGAAGAGATAGTCTACTCGGGGCTGCCCCAATGCAACAAGCCAGGACCATCTACTCCTATTCTGGTTTTTGGCAGTGACGCTGAAGACGAAGTCAACGCAGTGTTCTCGGTCCGTCCATCAATGCCAGCCTTCACTGGAGATGATCAAAGTTTGCAGATCGCCATGGTTCCACGGTAGCACTACATAGAGCTTGATGCGCTTGAGACATATAGTGTGCAAGAACTACGGACATTCTACGTCCCTCCCAGGCAAAAAGGTGAAAAGGCGATCCTATTCTACCAATCCACGGAGACTAAAGTCGAAAGAGAAGTCTAGCATGGTGCCGATTTTGCGCTCGACAAGGTCCAACCAATCCGTCTGTCCAGATACTACGCACAAGGATTGAAAAGGTTATTGATATGCCAAGCCGTACCCTTTAAGCAAACCGCGCGACAGGCCCAATGCTACAACAGGATCTGGAACGTCCCCGGAACTCAACGAAAATTGCCCAACAGAAAAATGGAAACGATCTGGCTTGGATATGTCCAGTCCAAGAAACGGGAGCAGTTCTATGGCTGCCATGTCATAAAGGACCTTGATGAAGAAGAGGATGCTCTTTTAAAAGCAGCTGACGCTGAACTAGAACGCGGTCCTGCCATAAAAATGCCGAGTCCGTTGTTTGAAGAATGTATGGACAAGATAGTATGGGAAGTGAGTCAAAAGGTTCGGAACGACCACAACCGTGAAATGGCCAGTTATGAGAAACCAAAGACGCAACGTCTCCTTCAACAGGCTATGGAAGATGACAACGCCCTTCGCCGTTAGACCGCCATGCATTCCCAAGACAAGAAAAAGGCCCGACGCGGAGGCAAAAAAAAGTTAAAGAACGAGAAAAACGTTCGACAATGGCAAAGCGGATCCAAGAAGCCATGCGATCGAGAAAGGGTCAGCCGGAATTCGTCTCTTATGAAAAAGATGTAGTTCTACGCCAGCGCCCCGGCCGTCAATCCGACGCCAAATGCGGAACAATTTTTCTTTTCAAAACTGGCGCTAACGTAACCTTAAAACCCGGATCGTTCCATTAACTATAAACTAGTATACTGTAAAGATGTTAGAATGGCTATACCGATCGATCCGTGTCCTTCGGTCTTTAGACACCATCCTTAGCTTGTTGCGGCGTCTCCGATCTCGCTCGATCTCCGATCTCCTTGTCGAGGTGGCACCACGTCAAGGATTCTTTATACGGGCTCCCGCTTCAAACCGAAGCAACTCGAACATGAAGTTTGCTAGTCGACATGTCCAATATTGAAGTAGAGAGAAGTGTGAACACTTTGTTTCAATACACCCTAGGATTCTCATCACATGAGAGGGGTAGGGTGGAGGATGAAGAAGATGCAAAGAGATGAAGAGTGTGAGCTCATGATAAATCAAGAGAGCAAAAACCATGACTCAAAAATACCCTTGGCTGCCCTCATCTTTTGGTGTGATATATAATGAGGTTTTGTGATGAAATATCAAGGAAAATATCTTACCAAAATATCTCTACAAAACCCTAAAATATCCCACCCAAAACAAAACTCCATTAATTCACCATGAGTCACTAGATGACTCATTAGCATGAGTCATTAGTGAACATGCTAGAATTATTGAGTCACCAAAAATGAGTCACACTTTCCAAATCCAATAACATTTAAACCAAAATGATTAACCCGAAAAAAAATGCATTTTCTAAAGTAATCTCGTAATGGATTACGAGAATAACCCTCACCTGTATATACATACCTGCATCTGTATTCCGATCGAATATGAATACCACGAGACGAAAGTATTCAAACACAATATAATACTTGGATCCGGCTTAAACCAAAGCCCACCAGTATTATCTGTCCGAAACATGACACGTGCACAAGTGCACGTGTATGTTCGAACCCTGCCATAAAACCATACGTCCTCTACAATGTTTTGCCCGAACTTGGAAACAATCTGTGGGGGACTCTAAAGACTCGTCAATACACCAGCAGTGGATTTAACCACAAGCAGTCAGTGGTACTAGCTGTACATAATGGCTGCTTATGTATTGAGGAAAGGGAAGCTGATGAGCGAACTCATCCAAAAACCTAACTGAGCCTATCATTGATAATATCCATACAGTCCGGTCCGTTCGTCTTTGAGCATCGCATATCGAGCCTAGGGGGCTGGTAAACGTCAGACCCCCAATAGCGGTATAAGTCGTGTCAGAGTGTAGCCCAGAACACCTTGAGATACTACTGGAGTACCTACCAGTAAATCTCGCTTGCCCTGGCCAGGGACTTTGTGTAATGGCTCTCCAGACAAAGCACGATCTCACCCCCAATACCGGGAGAGACGAATCCCCTGCTGATCCGCTCACTGCCTCTATGTGGCTCGGGACTGTACCGAACTAAAACCTGTTTGCCCGACTCCTTTGAGCCGTGGTAAGGTAATAATCAAAGCACAGTGGGAACTCACACGAGACGAATGACAATCTCAGGTCGATGAACTAACCTGTACACATGTCACCAGGGAACTACTACCTAACGATAGGTATAATACCAACTAGCAGGTTCCCGACGAGTCCTGTCCGGTGCACTCATAACCCAATGAGCACCTGTATACATCTTAGATGAACCAACTGACACCAATGGCTTGTGAGACCGGCCACCGCCCCTCGTTGTGGTCTCGACTGTATACACTAGTCTACTCCGGAGTATCGATGCCCTGTCTCGAAACTCCCACGACTAGGGACCACTTTTAAGGGCGTGCATATAGACTACCCAACTCTCACGTATATGATCGCCATCATACTGTTGGTAGTCAAGCAGGATCCTATGGTCTCTATCAACATGTAATAGTGATCTGTAATGTCACCTAAAGCAGTACACGATGATAAAGATAAACCAGATAGCATACTATCATCTCGAGTAAGACTGTCCTACCGGTATAGGTCCTCCCTCAATCATTGCAATCACATACCTACGATCCAATAATTGAATTTGAGGGCACTATATCCAACAATCTCCCACTTACATTAAGGCTAATTATTGCGATGTCGCATATTCACAGCCCGTGTGATACCGAGCATCCAACTCCTCTACTAATCAGTTTCACAAAGCTCGTTTGTAAAACTATTGTGTTCGAGAAATAGCATCAGTGAGTGGATCCGCCCTGATATTTCTTTCTATGTCTCTCTTAATCTCAAGTTCGCGGAGAAAGCCATCTCTCGAATTGAGTAATACCCGTCTTAGAATATGTCTGGATATCTGATGGGACCTAGTTCATAAATGAACTCCAAATCCAAACTTCTTAGACTGTATCGACAACTGAACTTAATCATTATCCTGCACCATGCCTCCCTTTGTATCCGCTTGGACCACCTGTCCAAACTACTGCCCCTCGTCAAAGGGAAAACTATAACTCTGACAATCACTCTGTCATCCATGTCACCTTGGAAGCCTGGAATGCTAACAGTCTCCCGAAAGAGGCCATCGGTATCAAATTCCTAGAACATCCACTTATGTTCTAAAACTACTTCCGATTGTTTCTCCAGGATTGGATTAATATAAACTTATTGCAGGTAGTGAAAAAACAGCATCTGGTGTGGTACTTGACATCTCATAATCAACTCAATTGCCTAAGCAAGTGATATGCCAATCATGCACATCCTTCTCCCCTTTAGTCTGTAAGAAACCTTTAGAGAAGGTGACTCCATCACCAGCAGGTACACCACCATGCCAGGAGTCATCTATTCTAAATACCTTTAGAATACTGTCAAAGTACCCAGATTAGGAAACTACCCAAATCTAGATCTAAAACAATAGATCTAATAACTAGAATGTCTAATATTATATCCATATCCTGTGTGGAGAAACTACTGCGTGACAACCAAAGTATAACCGATCGTAGTATAGGAATTTTACTTCCTACTCTGTGTATGTCATCCAAAAACCAGGACGTCACACCCTACTACCTTCTTAACAGATCCATCCCCTATTCTGATGAAGTCAAAGCCATGACCGTCACATCAAAATTAGATGATCTATCTCCACTATATCTGCTTTAGTCTATAAATAGACATAAGCTACTTGCCCACTATGCTTCCGCTGCTCCCACTGACTACGACAACCCTCCACTAGAGTCATATACACGTACACTTTTAAAGCTAGTTTAGAACGACGCTATACTCATCCTCCTGCCGGGTCTCATAGTCTGGAACAACAGTAGTGTCAAGTCTGGTTAAACAAGAACCTCCCTGCCAC
This sequence comes from Agapanthus africanus, assembly GCA_030015575.1. NCBI lineage: Eukaryota > Viridiplantae > Streptophyta > Magnoliopsida > Asparagales > Amaryllidaceae > Agapanthus > Agapanthus africanus. Next base: position 103,474,760 of record CM057338.1, on the reverse strand, counting down.
CGTCCTTGAAGCTACCAGAGTACCTCTCGGGTGCCCGAGGTTACCCATCATATCTGCGGAGTGGCTAATGGAATGTCAAACCTGATTGAATCTTTAGGTCCTATTAAATTTTTCGTAATCGTTTGCGGTTCTGGAATCTCTTCCAGTTCTACCATACTCCCACTACTGTTTTCTGAAAAAGTCCATTTTACTAAAACTGTGGCAAGTCAAGAACAATATCACTATTGATCTTCCAGATGGTAGAAAATCAACCCTCGTCTAAGCCAGGGTCAACCCACAAACTGCCATTACAGAAACGTGCCTTGAATTATCCAGAGTCTGATTTTAAGCATAAGCCGGACAACTCCCTGTACCTTAACATCGTTAAGTTATGAACCATTCTATATACCATATAGAAACATAGGCACTGATTTAATTGGAACCAGATTCAAATCATGCAGATGTTTCCAGTGCATGTCAACTAAATGGAGAGCGGCTAATCAGCATTACTCAACTTAAGATTTTATCCAATTATGAGTAACCTGAAAGAGAAACAAGTTTCTCAAAACCATTACTATCAACTGAATATCAATCACAAGTATCTACATCTTCGATCTCCTTGAAGAATCCCGATACTTGTGACATCTAGTTCTCTACTTTATTCTTGTACCTATAACTTCTCAAAACTTAGACCTTATATTTCTATGAAACACATGTCTAAAACTGAAGAAGTCACAAGTAAACAGAATAAAGTACGAGTACCAACCCCTTTGTCCTTACGGACACTGGACAACATACAATACTCTGTATGAGTCCTCTGAGTTGAATAACTCAAACCCTGTGCGTCGTAGGTTGAAAACTGTACTTATGGTTATGAAGAATTATACCTCTGTTCAATGCTCCTTACCTAACCATCAACTGATATAGGTAAATGTCATCGACATAATTTCAAAAAGTTATATCTCACTTTATAAAAATAAACGTACAGATATATCAGTTTGAAATTAGTGCACAACAACGGATACTTAAAACCAAAAACTTGCCGTCAGGAAAAAACCCAGGCGATTTTCTCAAATATCACCAATTACAACGAATTTCGATATAATGAGGATGATCACCTAATTCCCAATAACTTACTCCCACTCATCATCTGTAAAACCATACAAAAATGAGAATGAAACCTGGTAAATATATATACCCTGGAGCAAGTGTCTAATTGGGAAATCGGTTTTCAATTAACAATGCACAGTGAAACTGAAACATGAATATGTTTCGAAGGGGTATCCTGGTATTCCTAGTAATGCCTCTTCCATTATCCAAATTCATGACTGTAACAGTATATTTCGTTGCCATCTCTCCAAGTCCCTTTATTTGTCTTTAGTTGTTACCTTTTGTATACCATCGTTAGGCTTAATGGTTTTCTTCCTTCCCTACCGTTTGGCACCAGCCTATGGTTTGGAAGAAGACTATCCAATAAGCATAATAGGTATACTCTCATAATCCTAGGAGTACTCGCAACATGAGAGAAGGTGATGATAAAAGAAAACCTGAATAAACCTTATTCTATTCCTCCTCAACTAGAGAAAAGCAAAGGTGAAATAGGAGTGGCGATGAACTACGCAGTTTGGTCGTGAAAGATAGCAGTCACAATTTACTTTGCCCTCTTTCTAATCTCTTCATATGTCTTTACTTATTACCTTCTGTACACCACAATTAGGCTAATTGGTTTTCTTCATTCCCTACCTTTCGGCACCTGCCTATGGTTTGGAAGAACACTATCCAATAAGCATAATAGGTGTACCCTCCTGAACCAAGGAGCCCTTACAACCTGAGAGAAGGTGATGATAAAAGACAACTGAATAGTCCTATTCATTTTCTCCAGAACCTGAATCCATCCTCGAATCTGGAACAAGTTCCTTCGAATTCGTATATAACCATACGATTGATTTATCCAATGGAAGTGGATGTTCATAGTAATACGGGGTGTTCTGGAGAAATGCAAAGGGTAAAAGAAGGAGTGGCAATGACTTATGCAACTCAGAAAATCCAAAAGCCATTGTTTTAAGAAAGTTCGGTCAACTTGGTTACTGAGTCATAGTCTAGGGTCGGACCATGGTCGCTGCTAAAGAGAGAGAGAGAGAGAAAAGAAACACTCTGTGTGCACTCTAACCTAGATCAGAATGGCTATCACTTTATCTAATCAGGAAACCTCCCACTGCATCCTCAAATTCTCCTCCAAACCTAAAATAAGAATTAGTCGGGATCACCCGAAGAGTAAACCAACTCATCAGTGGGAATTGGGATCCAACTATCATCGCATGATAACGTGATGGAATCCACTCACCTTATCATACTCCAGAAGGTATGCGCATGCCTGGCAAGTTTCAGTTTCTTTAGAAACTCCAAATATATTTTTTACCCCGTGCTCTTATGACCTTGACTAAGGCCAATAAATCATAAATCACATGTCAAGTTCTACCCGTTATTGTCCAGGTTAATTTGAACCCACCCGTACAAGCCCTTGACGAAGGTCAATAAAGCTATACGACTGTCCCAAACCAACGCATCTATCTATTCAACAGAAAGGTAACAAGCAGCTACCATATACTATGCCTTGACTAAGGCCAAGAAACATAGCATGAATACTAAGTGCTACCCGTCTGAAATGACGGATTGCTACGGCCGGTTTTTGGCGAAAAACCTTTAACTTAATGAACTTGATATCGTTGAAGGAATCTGATAGCTTTTTACAAAAATATAGTGGCGAAAACCTTTGCTAAAGAGATCACTCCCGGTGAAGGATCTCGGCTCTTTCCACATAGAATGAGGTGCAAGATATTCCAACTGAATACCGCGATGCAAAGCAAAAAAGTAATCAACTATAGTGAAGTTATTACCCTGACGCAAACTTCTGCCTAAGGGGTCACTCCCGGTGAAGGGATCTCGGCCCTTGCCTCGTCGAATGAGGTGCTAGATATTCATAACCGAATACCACTGTGCAAAACAAAAGAAAACATCTTTGTAATAACAGCCTTTTTGAAAAATGTTCCAACAACATCCAATAGGTTTGTTTTCTTTGCATTGATCAGAATCAACGCAGTCCCATCAATTAATCACACTAGAAAAGAACGAAAATAAAATGTACGTATATGCTATCCGCATTCGCCAATGGGTCCCGTCATCACTCGTTAGGTTACTTAACTAACGACAGAGCGGGGAATGGACCAGCGCGGGTGTAAAACATATACAACATCTACTAGTATATATATCAATATACAATAATCACTCCAAGCGTGATAAATGCAACATTACAGAAAAGTAATAAGCATCACAGAACAATATAGATAAGCTGGGATCCCCGGGTTTCATAGAGCCGCAAATGAAACCCGACGTTCCCCTGGTCGTGTGGATAGCCTGTGCAATGAAACCTAGACCCCTACGAGTGCGGCAAGTTACCCGCCAAAACCTGAAGCGAGGCATCCCCCTTCAACAAAGTGAATGGACAACCTAGCATTTCATGGAATCCGGTAACTTGAGCACTCCATCTTGGGTAAACCTGTACCCCCTACGAGTGCGGCGAATAGCTTGCCAATTCTAGAGTGAGGCCCCTCCGTCTCAAAGCCATGAGATGCGGGCCCGTTGCCCCCTAGAACCCGGCTATCCGTGCACTCCATCGCGGGGTAAACCTAGTACAGAAAGAAAATATGTACAACGGGTACATCGACCTCAACCCAGTCGTGCCCCAAAAGAATAATATACAAACAGGCAGTGACGGCAGTCTACATGTCGGACGCTCACCCCGCGATATCAAATGTACAAATATTTCCAAACCGCACTACCATTGCACGCAAGCTATCCATCACGACAAATCCGCAACATCACAGCACAACACAGAACATCAACGTGAATGTCACGTTTGCAAACCCGTCTAAAAGAGCTATAGCAATTAGACACGATTTACCGCTCGAATGACATTCACGGTCACAGATAGTAATGTAATGCACTGCGAACATTAAACAATGTTAGATAATATTGACTTCGAAATAACCCCCTAATAACCCAAACAACCTGATAAAACCATATCCAAACTGGGCTAAACAAACAATGCTACTGAACCAACTTACCAGAGACCAGACCACACCCCAAAAACCAAACTAAAAAAACCCCTCATAGGCCGGCGACCTCGGAAAATTCATGCTTGGGCTCGGAAAAAATCCGACGCATTAGGTTCGTGTTTGGGGTGTGTTCTTATGGTCATGTCAGTAGTTTTCTGCACTTGTTTAAATAATTTTTTTGAAGACATTTTAAAAACAACAGAGACGGTTTTGATACTTTAACATTGTTTAAACCACTAGTAAACTGTTAATAGTTTGGCTCTGATACCATGTAAGTCTACGCTAGCGCCTCGGCCGTCAATCCAACGCCAAATGTGGAACAAAAACTTTTTCAAAACTGGCGCTAACGTAACCTTAAAACCTGGATCGTTCCATTAACCATAAACTAGTATACTGTAAAGATGTTAGAATGGCTATACCGATCGATCCGTGTCCTTCGGTCTTTAGCCTCCATCCCTAGCTTGTTACGGCGTCTCCGATCTCACTCGATCTCCGATCTCCTCGTCGAGGTGGCACCATGTCAAGGATTCTTAATACAGGCACCCGCTTCAAACCGAAGCAACTCGAACATGAAGTTTGCTAGCCGACATGTCCAAGATTGAAGTAGAGAGAAGTGTGAAAATTTTGTCTCAATACACCCTAGAATTCTCATCACATGAGAGGGGTAGGATGGAGGTTGAAGAAGATGCAAAGAGATGAAGAGAGTGAGCTCATGATAAATCGAGAGAGCAAAAACCACGACTCAAAAAAACCCTTGGCTGCCCTCATCATTTGGTGTGATATATAATGAGGTTTTGTGATGAAATATCAAGGAAAATATATTACCTAAATATCTCCGCAAAACCCTAAAATATCCCACCCAAAACAAAACTCCATTAATTCACCATCTATCACTAGTTGACTCATTAGCATGAGTCATTAGTGAACATGCTAGAATTAACGAGTCACCAAAAATGAGTCACACTTTCCAAATCCAATAATCATTTAAACCAAAATGATTAACCCAAAAAGAAATGCATCTTCTAAAGTAATCTCGTAACGGATTACGAGAATACCCCTCACCTGTATATACATACATGCATCCGTATTCCGACCGAATACGAATACCACGAGACAAAAGTATTCAAACACAATATAATACTTGGATCCGGTTTAAACCAAAGACCACCAGTATTATCTGTCCGAAACATGACACGTGCACAAGTGTACGTGTATGTTCGAACCCTGCCATAAAACCATAAGGCCTCTACAACGTTTCACCCGAACTTGGAAATAATCTATGGGGGACTCTAAAGACTCATCAATACACTGGCAGTGGATTTAACTATAAGCCGTCAGTGGTACTAGCTGCACGTAACGGCTGCCTATGTATTGAGAAAACGGAAGCTGATGAGTGAACTCATCCAGAAACCCAACTGAGCCTATCAGTGACAATATCCGTACAGTTCGGTCCGTTTGTCTATGAGCATCGCATATCGGGCCCAGGGGCTGGTAAACGTCAGACCCCCAATAGCGGTATAAGTCGTGTCAGAGTGTAGCCCAGAACACCTTGAGATACTACTGGAGTACCTACCAGTAAATCTCGCTTTCCCTGGCCAGAGACTTTGTGTAATGGCTCTCCAGACACAGCACGATCTCACCCCCAATACCGGGAGAGACGAATCCTCTGCCGATCCGCTCACTGCCTCTTTGTAGCTCGGGACTGTACCTAACTAAAACCTGTTTGCACGACTCCTTTAAGCCATGGTAGGGTAATAATCAAAGCACAGTGGGAACTCACACAGGATAAATGACGATCTCAGGTCGATGAACTAACCTGTATACATGTCATCAGGGAAATGCTATCTGACGACAGGTATAATACCAACTAGCAGGTTCCCGGCGAGTCATGTCCGGTGCACTCATAACCCAATGAGAACCTGTATACATCTTAGATAAACCAACTGACACCAATGTCTTGTGAGACCGGCCACCGCCCCTCGTCGGGGTCTCGACTGTATACACTAGTCTACTCCGGAGTATCGATGCCCTGTCTCGAAACTCCCATGACTAAGGACCACTTTTAAGGATTTGCTTATAGACTACCCAACTCTCACGTATATTATCGCCATCATACTGTTGGTAGTGAAGCAGGATCCTATGGGCTCTATCAACGTGTAATAGTGATCTGTAATGTCACCTAAAGCAGTAAACGATGATAAAGATAAACCAGATAGCATACTATCATCTCAAGTAAGACTGTCCTACCGGTATAGGTCTTCCCTCAATCATTGAAATCACGTACTTGCGATCCAATAATTGACTTTGAGGGCACTATATCCAACAAAAGATGGGTCGAGTATACTCTTTCCCTCAAGACAAGACAAATAGAATCTTTTACCTTGTCATGAAACACCAGATGATGACACTCCCGGAGTCTCGGCACCCCGATCAAGCAAACGAGGTTCATCACCCGGATTATTGCTCCTATCATCAAGTGATCGAACATCCTCTTGAAGACTGTTTCACCTTCAAAAATTGGGTCGAAGACCAATATCAACTCGACATGTTCACTCTATCCAACAATTGGACGGTAGCCCCACCATAAAGGCATGTGCCAAAAGCAACGTATATAGCAGGAGTAGAACCAGATCAACATCGGTCATGGAAACAATCTCGTACCTGTCACGTGATAGCGCTGTCGGAAGAAGAAATGCCCGAGAATATGGATGACCTCTCCTGGTGCTTTGAAAATGAGGATGAAGATGAGTTGATCTCAGAGTTTCCACCGGCGCCAAAAGAATTAGAAGATGGAATACAAACTACTGCGGACAACCTAAGGAAAATCGACTTGGGGACGGAAAATGACCCGCGGCCAACGTTCGTCAGTGAGCTGCTGTTTAAAGAACAGGTAGCTACGCTAAAAGACGTGCTCATGCAGTATAAAGGCTGCTTTGCATGGAACTATGCCGAGATGCCGGGGCTAGATCCGGAAATAGCTGTGTATAAATTGGCGATATCCCCGGACGTCAAGTCAGTCAAAAAAGCACCAAGAAGGATGCGGCTCGAACTTGAAATGAGCATCAACACCGAAGTTAAGAAGCTAATCGACTCCGGCTTCATCCAAGAAGTTCAATACCGTGACTGGATCTCCAACATTGTCCCAGTGATGAAGAAGAATGGGATGGTGCGCATCTGCGTAGACTTTCAGGACCTCAACAAAGCCCGTCTGAAGGATGACTTTCCCGTACCAGTCACTGAGCTGATGATAGACAACACGTACACTCATGAATTTTTTCCTTCATGGACGGATCATCGGGGTACAATCAAATAAAGATGCATCCTGAAGACCAGAAGCATGCCGCTTTCCGGACTCCTCTGGGCATATTCTGCTACAAAGTAATGCCTTTCGGTCTGAAAAGCACCGGTGCTACTTATCAAAGGGCCATGACGAAGATTTTAGATGACCTCATACATAAAATCGTCGAATGCTATATCGAAAACCTCGTAGTGAAAAGCAAATCTTACGAGGAACATTGGGAGGATCTGAAGATAATGTTCCAACGTCTTCGGAAATACAACCTAAAGATGAACCCTCTCAAATACGCGTTCGGAGTTTCCTCAGGCAAATTCCTAAGATTCATCGTATGACATCGAGGCATCAAAATAAACCCGTCAAAGATCAAGGCGATTATGTAAATGCCTCCGCCAAGAACTCTCAAGCAACTGCGGTCTCTCCAAGGAAAGCTCGCTTATATCTGGCGGTTCATAGCCAACCTCTCCGGAAAATGCCGCCCCTACAGTCATCTAATGAAAAAGGGGACCCCGTTCGTCTAGGATCGTAAATGCCAAAGCGCACTGGACGAAATCAAGTAATACCTGCAGAATCCGCCGGTACTGGCCGCTCCGGTCAAGGGAAAGTCCCTCATCCTGTACACAACAGCCCTCGAAGGTTCGCTAGGCGCGTTATGGGCACAGGAAAACGAACAAGGGAAAGAGAAAGCCCTCTACTATTTGAGTCGAGTTCTCCTGGGGGCAGAAAACAACTACTCCTCTATCGAAAAACACTGTATGGCGTTAATCTTCGCGATAACGAAGCTTCGGCACTATGCTTTGGCGCATGAGGTCCATCTCATATCAAAAGTGGATCCTCTCAAATATTTGATGTCAAGAGCCATGCTAATGGGATGGCTCGCTAAATGGGCCCTACCCTTAATGGAATTCTCGATAACATACCGACCTCTCAAGGCAGTGAAAGGCCAGACCATCGCCAACTTCCTCGCTGAGCATCCGATACCTGCCGATTCACCCCTAAACTGCGAATTGCCAAATGAGCACACGTTTGACACGATCGACGGGGAGAGAGGAGAGAGTGATACCTGATGGGAACTCTACTTCGATGGGGCATCTTCCATGAAGAAGTGAAAGCACAACTCCCCCATAATTAAATCCGGGGTAGGCCTCATCTTCATAACTCTACAAGGAGAGGTAATGCGCTTTGCCTTTTCATTGACAGAGCCGAGGACAAACAATGAATTAGAATATGAAGCTTTGATAGCAGGTCTTAAGATCGCTGTCGACATGGGAATCCAAAACCTCCTCATATACGGAGACTCTCAGCTGGTCGTTAGTCAAGTAAACGGCGACTATCAAATGTGCAAACCAGAGTTGGTAAAGTACGGCGAGAGAGTGCAACAATTGCTGACTCAAATCCCTTCTTGCGCCCTGAAAAGAATACCGCGTGTGGAAAATAGCAAAGCAGATGCGTTAGCCAAGCTCGCTACAGAACTAGCTGACGAAAACCTCGATGACGTAAGGATCGTTGTACAGCTATCGTGTCCTTGCACCAGCAGAAATATCTCCGGAGTCGGCTGAAGAAAAGGAAGTGACCAAGAAAAAAGCCCTACAAATAAAAGACCAGGAAAAGGCTATGGATTGTAGAGAAGTCTTTATAGACTATTTCAAATTCTGTCGAACACCTGAAGATGCATCCTCAAGACATCAGCTCATGAAACGAGCTCTGTTTTTCGCCTTTGTCAATGATACTCTGTATAAGAGATCGTTCGAATCTTTGTAGCTAAGATGCCTGGGACCGGAAGAAGAAAGGAGAGTCGTTAAAGAAACTCACGACGGACTCTGCGGTTCTCATCAAGCTGGGCCAAATATGAAGTTGAAGATCAAAAAAATAGGCTACTATTGGCCCACGATAATTCTGGACTGCCTCGAATACGTGAAGCAGTGCCACTCGTGCCAAATCCATAAGGACTTCATCCACTAGCATCCAAACCCGCTACACCCAACAGTGGCTAGCTGGTCGTTCGAAATATGGGGAACCAACATAATTGGGCCCATCGAACTGGCATCATCCAAAAGACATCGGTTCATATTGGGGACAACTGATTACTTCTCCAAGTGGGCAGAATCCATATCGCTAAAAGAAGTGAAGACGGAGAACATCCTCCATTTCTTCAAGGCACACGTCATCTATCGGTTCGGCACTCCGCGACGGATTATCTCCGATAACGGGCCAGCCTACAGAAGTCATAAGATTAGCAGCTTCGCACAGAAGCACAATATATACTGGAGATACTCTTCGATCTATAATTTCTAAGCTAACGGTCTAGCTGAGGCTTTCAACAAGAACTTGACGAAGATCATAAAGAAGACGGTGTCCAAAAATAAAAAGGACTGGCACGAAAGACTTCATGAAGCTATCTGGGCTTACCGGACCACGTTCAAAACGGATACGAATACAATACCGTATGCATTAGTATTCGGTACAGAAGCAGTACTCCCCTTGGAGATAGAGCTACCCTATTTGCGAGTGGCGGTTTATTACGAGCTCACAGACGAAAAGAATGCTCATCTTCGGCTCGAGGAGCTCGATGCCCTCAAGGAAACTCGTCTCATGGCGTATCAAATCTTGGAAGTTTACAAAGCAAGGATGACGTGCTCATATGAAAGACTTACTAGGCCGAGAACATTCCGCCAAGGCGAACTCGTGCTGGTGGTCAAGAGGCCTATGATCCCCAATCGTGCCAAACGAGGGAAATTCGAGCCAAACTATGAGGGCCCATACATCATAGACAAGGTCTACCAAGGAGGGGCCTATCTACTCATGTATATGCATGGCGAAAGGCCCTTCAGGCCAATAAACGGTTGGTTTCTAAAAAAATACTACGCCAGACGAGTCGTGGCCTGGATTAACAATAGATAACGATGCCTATGTCCACTCGTTATCTTCCTAAGCTCAAACTCTATAAGTAGTATCCGGCGAAACCTTGCCTCAAAAACGTGCCACGGACCGAAACGTCCTTAAACTAACAACGGACCGAAACGTCCTTAAAACTAACAACGGACCGAAACGTCCTGAAAATAGCTACGGACCGTAACGTTCTTAAACTACTATGAACCGCAGCATCCTCAGGCTAACGCGGCAAAAAAAAGGGTATGTCCATAAGCGAAAAGGGCACGGATGAAAACCAAAAGGCCTCTGTGAGTAAAAACAGTAGGGCTACCGGCAAGTTTGTGAAAACCCGAAAGGGCGCGGGCTCATAAAAAAATTCATACACGCTTGCAAGGTCCTCTTGACCTTGTAAGAAGAAAATACCTGCGTGAGATCCTTACGACTCACAAGGGAGCAAAACACTTAGGAATCCTCACGATCCCTAAGGAGAAATTACACTTATGAGATCCTCACGATTCGTAAGGAGAACCCTCTTATGAGACCCTCACGGCTCATAGGATTCAAAAGCTTTAAGTTACAGGGATTTGAACATATTCTTAAGCCATCACATTTCCCAGACTGCCCTACAAACGGTTCAATATTGACCCTTGTTTACAATCCACTGGCACAAATAAACGTCTCCCCTACCAAGTTCCCACCAATGGCACGAAATTTCCCCACTTGGTGAACAACACTTGTAATTCCTCTTGACTTATAAAGAGAAAACACTCTTGTAAGATCTTTATGACTTATAAGAGAACACACGCTTAAGAATCCTCACGATTCCTAAGGAGAAATCGCATCTATGAGATCCTCACGACTCGTAGGGAGAAACACCTTTATGAGACCCTTTCGGCTCATGAAGTCAAAAGCCTTAGTCGACAGGATCCTAACCCTGTTTACTAAGCCACCTTTGTTAGAATCAATAAAGGAAAATGATAATTCGTTCCTGGTAATGTCCCAGTGGTAGTGATGCTGATGCCTAAATCGGTAACAAATTCCAAGTCCTTTCAAGGCAAGTGATGATTCTTTCCTGGCAATATTCCAGTCGCAGCGATGCTGATGCTAAGATTGGCATTAGATTCCAAGTTCCATACTCGCAGCAAAAAGTCAGCGAGCTATAAATGCATATGAAATAGCCGAAATGATAAGGCAACTTGCAAAAAAATCAACAAGTAAAAGATATGCATACAAAAAACAGCCGAAATGATAGGGCAACTTGCAACAAAATCAGCAAGTAAAAGATATGCATACAAAAAATTGCCGAAATGTTTGGACAACTCGCAATAAAAAATAGCGGGTAAAAAGAAAAATAGCCGAAATGATTGGGCACCGCGAAAAATAGCCGAAATGATTGGGCAACCGCGACTTTCGCGATATAAATAGCTGAAATGATAGAGTATCGCGGAAAGAAATAAAAAAAATGAAATGAAACTTTTTGCCCTGTAGGTAAGTCCATAGTGACCCCTGTATACAATCTATGGGCATAAACGAAAAGAAACCACATTTCCCGACAAGACTCTGTCAAAGAGAGAGTCGGGTCTCAACGGCAATATCTACAGCCTGGAGACCAATAACGGCGTTGCTCCTTATTCCAGCAGAATACGGACGCGACATCACCAATTGGAGACACGGAAAAGTCCCCGGTTCCAAGACTCTATGGTTCATAGACAACCTAGAGTCAAAACCCTGACACCACAGAATGCGGAGTACGTCAACCGTGACACCGCAGAAAGTGGAGTACGTCAACCTCGACACCTGTTTCCCCCAATCAGAGCAAAGCTCCATTTTGAAATTCAAAATTCAAAAATTGAAGCAACGCTTCAGATCCAGCGCTAGGTGCGGTGCGCGCCACGTATCAAACACGGATGCGCTAGCGCCAGGTGCGTTGCGCCCTAGGCAGTGCACCATATGTGCGCTAGTGCTAGGCGCGCTGCGCGCCACGTGTCAAACACGGATTCCATAGCGCAGGATGCGCTGCGCTCTGAGCAGCGCACCACGTGTCAAACACAGGTGCGCTAGCGCAAAGTGCGCTGCGCTCTTAGCAGCGCACTACGTGCAAAGCACGGGTGCGCTAGCGCTGGAATTATAAAATTCCCCACTGTTAGATCAAAAGATCTAATAGTAATGATAAATTATTAATTAATCAGAATTAAATTCTGTTATGGAAAGATTTTCTCAATCTTGTTAAAAACAAGAAGATTGCCTTCTGTAAAACAGAAGCCCTAGGATCAAAGATCCAACGGTGGGAAATATCCCCAAACCAATCAGAGAAAGATCTCTTTAACTGATTTAACAAATCAACTTGCCCTATATAAAGGCCCCAAGACTTCAAGTCTGATATAGAGAACCCCCCCCCCTAAACTTTGAAAATTCAAAGAAAGAGAGCAAGCTCTTGAAAGAGGATTTCTTCTTCAAGGTTAAAAGAATGGTGATGAACACAGAGATGAAATCATCTCAATAAAAGAAGAATTATCTTCTTAAAAGATCATAGATCTACAAAGACCAAAGTTTTTCATAAAAAAGATCAAAAGATCTCATCACATAATAAAAGAAGAACATATTCTTCACACAGATCATTGATCTATAAAGGCAAACCCCTTTAAAAAATAAGAACTGTTGTTCTTGAATCTTGAGACAAAGTCTCTTTTAAAAGAACATAAATTTGTTCACAGATCATAAAAATTGATCAAATGCGCTTCGCGCTATTGAAATGTGCCTTGCGCTCTTAAACAACACTTCTGCGCTCTTTGGATCGGCGCTCGGCGCCAAGCGTGCCACATGTCACTCATAAGTGCGACACTAAATTGATAGCGCAATGCGCTCATGGACTAGCGCTTAGCGCTCATAAACTGACGCAATGCGCCCATCATCTGGCGCTTAGCGCCAAGCGCGACACGTGTCCTACTCGTGTGCGCTGCTTGGCAGAAGCGCACTGTGCTCTTTAACTGGCGCAAAGCGCCTGGCATGCCACGTATCGCGCTGACAGAACATAAATTGTTCTGATGAATGCTCTACATTCAATACAAGACAAAAATGTTGTCAAAAGGGCCAAGCCTAAATAAAGGCTCAATAGCCAGAATAAAAAATTTAAACATTTGACCTGATTGGACTTAGCCCAAGATTGGCCGTAAGTCCTCAACTCATATCAACTGAGCCATATGCTCATAAACCTTTTAACAGACCTTAGTCCCAAATTGGACTATAGATCTCCCAACCAACATTGGTTCAAGGGTATATCTCTGAACCCCTCTGATATATATGTCGTTGTAATCCTTCAACATCTTCAGACAGGTGACGGATCCCGACAACCATACATTCCACAGACTATGATGTCCTTAAAATGGATTATGGGGTCCTTAAGCCCATGGACTACGATGTCCTTAACCTTGGACTGTGGGGTCCTTAAACTCACGGACTACGATGTCCTTAACCTGGACTGTGGGGTCTTTAAGCCCATAGACTATGATGTCCTTAACCTTGGACTGTCGGGTCCTTAAACCATGGACTATGATGTCCTTAACCTTTGACTGTGGGGTCCTTAAACTCACGGACTATGATGTCCTTAATCTTAGACCACCATGTCCTTAAACTGGTAATCGACCGCAAAGTCCTTAAACTAAAACAATAGAGCCCAAATGCTCTTTTGTTGGATCTAAATGATCCTGTTAAGTTGATCTTAGTCTAAAATTAGACTAACGGGTCCTTAACAAACGTTAAGTTGATCTTAGTCTGAAAATTAGACTAACGTATACTCAACATATGTTTAAGTTGATCTTAGTCTCAAATGAGGCTAATGTATCCTTAAACCCAACCCCCAAACCTAAATCTAAGAAGATACGGATTTGGACTAATCCACGCCTTACGGGCGACAACATAAATTAGTCTCCGTATACAATCCACGGGCAACCAAAAACAAAACAAACATACATGACACGAAGTGACCATCTAGAGAAGGAGAAAGTGGTTACCACGATGCGGTAGCGTAATTAACTGCAGGGGCTTGCGCCTGCAGGGAAGAGCATCCCCACAATCAAAAACCCCTCAAAAGAAGGGGAATCTGACGAAGTCTGCTACATCGGCCGCATCCGTTTAAACCTTCGATACATGGTGCTATAAATCAACTTGGCATCTTCGGAGAGGTGGACGGAAAGCACCAATTAGCATCTTCCCCGAAATTCAGGCAAGACGTTCGCCCCGTCTTCACGTGTCTTTCGGCGGGGAATAGATTCTGGCACGCCCGGTAGGACCTCTTCTTCTTTCCACTCCACACTTCGTGTGTCGTGTTCGCGAACGAATCACGGTTTGCTATGGTTGCCTGTTAATTCGAGATACTTAGATTTGGTTTCTTGCTCCGTGCAGAAAACGAAAGATCAATGGCGTCTATTTGCACGAAGTGTTCCCGCTGCAACTGCAACTCACGTTCTGCTTCATCTGGAGGTATAGCTTACGGGCCCCATGCGGCCTCCCTGTTCACAATGCCGATAGAGCAGGTGACGCAGGCTACCACCGGTTTATTCTTCGGGACCATGCTCCCACCAATGAGCATTAACATCCGGCTGCCGCAAGAAGCGCAAAAGAAGTCGGTCTTTGATCGGCTCACTACTACCACGGCCCCTCTCAACGGGTCGTCCGATGTGAAACCAACAGCATCAGTCTTCGATACGCTGAGCCTGAACTCCAATGGGCCCGTCAAGACGCCCACGATACCTGAAGCGGCCATCCCGAAATGGATAGCCATTCCTGCTCTCGATGCCACTAAAGAAGCCTCCCCTGTCAAAGGATTAGTCTTTACGAGGCTGGCCACTCCGGCTCCCGTTCCTGCTCAAGGGTCTGTCTTTGACAGATTGCATACTGCTGCTCAACGGACGTCGGTCTTCAAGAGGCTGGTACCAGCAGCGCCTCACCAGAACAGGGGGCATGACAAAGTCACCCCTAAAGCTGAAACAATCCTAATGGCTCGACACGCTCGACGTCGCCATTGGCGTCGAATAAGGAAGGTTGAGGGCAACTCTCCCTCTGAGCTAACTCCACCAGCCCCAATGGCGGAAGTCAATGCTGCTGTTCCAACTGGGAACAGCTTCGAGCTGCTTGACAGGGTGCGCAGGAATTCACCCACCACCGTACTGAAAAGATCTCCTCCACCAGTGGAGAATGCACCGAAGGCGAATCCGGAACAACCCCCTCAGCGGCTCTCTTCTAAAATTTACAAAGTCCGGCGACAGGTCCAGGAATCAGTGATTGATCAAGATTACCCTCGCCAAAAGAAAAATGTGAAGGTTCAGCAGGAAGAGAACCATCCTTCCAAGCTACCAAAGACGACAGCTATCTGGGTTCCCGCTGCAATGGTCCCCTCGACTTCAACTGCTCAAAAGAGAAGGAGGTCAAAGAAAGCCCATGTGACTATGGCAGACCACAAAGACACTGAGCCCAAACGCCCCAAGTCTGGGGGCATAATGGTGCATACTGTTTATATGGCTTCTAGATATGAGGAAAGCCGCACTTTGACGGGTCACCGACCGCTCACTCGATCCCTGACAAAAGCCCAGGAGCAGCAACAGAAGCTTCAGGAAATGCTAACGCAAATGGCCGCACTCACCGGGCCAAAAGAAAGCCCGGAGGCGTCATCAGAGCAGCCTCATGAACAAGAAACCGATGCTGACTTCCTCCGCAGAGTCCTCAAAAAGAAGGACAAAGAGGCAGCGGATCAAGCTGCCAACATAAAACAAATGGCGCTTCTCTTCCAAGACATGGTCAGGATGATGTTACAGCAAGAACCTCCACCTGAAGACTCTCCGATCATTATTGAAGATGATAAAGGAGAAGCGTCAAATCCTCTACCGGCTTTGTCAGCAACCAAGGAGGAAACCATATCAAAAGCCACGCTCGATGATTATATAGCTCAACAAATACGAGCTCACCGAGCGAACGAAGCGGCTGGCCAAGTTGTTAAGACTGGACGACCCTATCCAGGCTGGTATGACCAAATAAGTTACCCGCCGGGATATACGATCCCCAAATTCCATGTGTACAAGGGGACATGCAATCCCCATCAACATGTCGCTCAGTTCAGTGCTCTTTGCGGCAACACCGGGGAGATGATAAATTGCTACTTCACCAATTCTTCGGCAGCTTGTCGGAAACAGCATTCGAGTGGTACTCCAAACTTCCCAACGACTCCATCAAAACTTTTGTGGAGATGGAGCTGTTATTTACGCAAAGATTCGCGAGCGTACCCCAATAACTGCACTAATTAACTCCAGGGTAAAGCGCGATTGCGCATCTTAATAGGGCTCCTGTGAGTCCGAAGGTTGGCCTTATCTTTGAAAGCCCTATTGATGGATTCTGTGGGTGATACATGGGTTCAATACGTAATACGATGGAGGAATCTGTGGTCGAAATGCGAACAGCGCATCGAGGAAGCGCCGGCGGTGAGCATGTTCGTGGGCACTCTTAATCCGAAGGCAACCATCTCCCAGTTCATGATGTTTTTCAAGCTAACTACTTTCCAGACCTTGATTGACAAGTTAGGCCAAATGGACCGGATGGGTCATAGATCATCTCCTTCAAAGACGGATCCACAGAATGAAAAAGGGAAAGGAAAAGCAACTTTCGTCGCCAATACTCAACAACAGCCGAACAACTTAAAGCTGGTTGTTTGCCAAAACAATATGCGTCTACGCCTATCCCTCGAGGAGAGACTAGGACGTCCTTACTCGTTTCCCCAAGATAAAACGAGGAGACTATTCGAGCTGGCAGTGCGCAACAGACTCATCAATCTGCCAGATTCAAAACGTCCGTTGCAGCCAGACGATGTCAACAATCCTAATTACTGCTCTTACCACCAAGCAGTAAGCCATCCAATCGAAGATTGCTTCGTCTTCAAAGGCTGGATTGATGACCAATACCAACAAGGCAAGTTCGCATTATCCGATAACTTGAAGGTGAACCCTCCACAACCTCACGCCCCTAAAAAGGTGGACGTTCCGGGGGCATCGTGCTTATTCATAAGGGAAGCCTTATGGGAAGTTGTTTTTTCGACAAAGACGAAAAGAATGCTGAATGATCTCCAAACGTGCCCGGCAATCAGGTGGAAAAATCCACTGGAACCCGAGATCGTCGAGTAAATGCTGAAACCGTGCCCAACTACAAAAATTGGTGGTGATGGTCAAAGCGCTCGCACCCAGCCGTCAAAGTCTTCGAAGAAGAAGAAGACCCAAAAGCCCGTGAATCTTGATAACAAGCGTACAGACCTGCAAAAACAGATTGACGCTCTAGAAGAATATAACCAGAAGGCACGGACCCCAGTCACACTCCAAGAATTTCTCAACAATATCCTTGAGGACGGAGATAACAACAATAACGACAGGGATGACTCGTCAAAAGAATCTGAGGACTATGTGGCAAGTTGCCCCATGATCTCTCATTCGGCATTAACTAATGAAGAAACGCACTCGGCGATAGAAGACAGCATAAAAGAGCTGGGGGCAGGATCGAAGCCAAAACCCTTGGAACCGTCTGATGAGATGATCGACTTGCTACTGAACGAAGCCCGTCAGAAAGCAAAGCCAATCGAGAGCGTGAACTGGCTATATTCGAAAAAGCCAAACGCCGACGACTGGAGGAAAAGGTCGAGTCACCCCAATTGGAGCAAAGCATCCCTATCACCAGCAAAAGCAAGCTTAAAGTAACGAAACAATTCGCTAGGGTCCTGACAATAGGAATGAAGTTGCCCTCTTTCAAAGGAAAGTCCCCTGGCAATATACGTCTTGATGAAGCGGACATATGTCCTAACTTCTGCCTATACCATCAGAGGATTGCAAACCCTACCAAGGAGTGCATAGCCTTTAAAAACTGGTGGCAGGGATATGTTGCCCATCGGTGACACGTTAACCGAGTGAAGCGCAAGGCTCGTCGGGAACAGAAAAGCACGACAGATGAGCGCGAAAGAGCTGTTGGCAACTGTCACATAGCCGACACCAAGGGTTCGCAAGTTATCACATTTGGAAGCGACTCTGACGAAGAAATCGCCGTCAGCCCTCTCTTCAAGGAATCCACCTCCAGCACAAAACATGCGAAGATTTGCGGCGAAATCTAGCTCCGTAATCGTACGTTGACTTATGACCGAAACGTCGTTAAACTAATACCAACCCGCGGCATCCTCAGGCTGATGTGGTAAAAAAAATGGTACATCCACAAGCGAGATGGGCACAGATGAAAACCTGAAAAGGGCTCCGTGAGTAAAAATAGCAGGGCTACCGGCAAGTTTTGTGAAAACCCGAAAGGGCGCAACCTCGTTAAAAGACACCTGAAAGGTCCTATCGACCTTGTGAGAAGAAACCACCTGCGTGAGATCCTTACGACTCACAGAGGAACAACACACTTAGGGATCCCCACGATTCCTAAGGAGAAATTACACTTTTGAGATCCTCACGACTCGTAAGGAGAACCTTCCTATGAGACCCTCACGGTTCATAGGATTCAAAAGCCTTAAGCTACAGGGGTCTGAACCTGTTCTTAAGCAGTCATCACAACCTCCAATGCTGCCCTACAAGCGGCCCAATATTGACCCTTGTATACAATCCACGAGCGCGAATAAACATTTCCCTAACAAAGTCCCATCCGTAACTAGGAATATGTTTGCACAATGAACAACCCTTGTAAATCCTCTCGACTTATAAGGAGAAAGCGCGCTTGTAAGATCCTTACGACTTATAAGAGAACATGCATTTAGGAATCCTCACGATTCCTAAGAAGAAAATGCACCTACGAGATCCTCACGACTCGCCGGGAGAAATACCTTTATGAGACCCTTACGGCTCATGAAGTCAAAAGTCTTAGTCGACGGGATCCTAACCCTGTTCGCTAAGCCACCTTTGTTCGACATCGACGAAGGCAAATGATGATTCGCTCCTGGCAATATTCCAGTTGTAGCGATGCTGATGCTGAGATTGGCACCAGATTCCCAGTTCCACACCCGCGACAAAAAATCAGCGAACCAAAAATGCATATGAAATAGCCAAAATGATGGGGCAACTTGCAACAAAATCATCAAGTAAAAATATATGCATGCAAAATAGCCAAAATGATTGGGCAACTCGCAATAAAAAGCAGCGAGTAAAAATAAAATAAATAGCCAAAATGATTGGGCACCGTGAAAAATAGCCGAAATGATTGGGCAATCGCGACCTTCGCGATATAAAAGCTGAAATGATAGAGCATCACGGAAAGAAATAAAAAAATATATAAATAAAATTTATGCCCTACAGGTGAGATTACATCGATCCCTGTATACAATCCAGAGGCGCTAACAAAGAGGGAACCATATCATCCTACCAGGCTCCATCAGAAAGAGAGCCAAGTCTCAACGGTCACATCTGCATCCCAGAAGACCAACAACAGCGTTCCTCCTTATGCCAGCAAGGCACGGAAGCGACATCACTAAACGGAGTGACGGAAAAATCCCAGCTCCACCTCGACACTCGTCTCGTTACAGCAGACACTATGTCAACAATGGCGTTCCTTCGCAGTCCAGCAAGATGCAGATCCAGCATCAACAAAAGACCTCACGGTCGAAACAAAGCGGAGTGACGGCAAAATCCCAGCTCCACCTCAGCATTCGTCTCGTTACAGCAGATGCAATGTCAACAACGACGATCCTTCGCACTCCAGCAAGACGCAGATGCAACGTCAACAAAAGACCTCACGGTCGAAACAAAGCAGAGTGATGGCAAAATCCCAGCTCCACCTCAGCTTTCGTCTCATTACAGCAGACACAATGTCAACAACGGCGTTATTTCGCAGTCTAGCAGGATGCAGATGCAACGTTAACGAAAGACCTCATGGTCGAAGCAAAACGATGTTAAGGCCAAATTCCTAGCTTCAGGGTCTTAACGGTAACTTATATAAAACCTGAAAGACTACCGGAGATCATCCCACATGGAGTGATCACCCCCTTGACGTTCGTCTCGATACAGCAGAAAAAATGTCACTACAACGTCCTTCCTCCAACAGAATTTGGAAACGCCAAAGCAAACGAAGCGAAGGCCAAATTCCTAGCTTCAGGGTCATGACGTCAACTCATATAAAACCTGAAAGACTATCGGAGATCATCCCATACCAGCGCGGAGTGGTTATGACTCATCGGGGCTCTCCAAAATGAGACTAACCTCAAGTAAAAGCGGCATAGCCAAATTTCTAACGCTTGCTCTTCCGACGGTCAAACTGCCGAGGAGGATTGCTTGAAGACGTCTTGTCCAGCCCCCGAAGGGATCAGAGACACGACAGTCGCAAGGCTACTCGAACAGCAAGATTTCCTATCGAGGATACATCAGCCAACGCGACGGTACGACGGACAAAACCCTAGTAACACATACCCTAACGGACTTCTGTCGTAAAGAGCAGAGGTTAACTGTGACGTTAGGACATTCTTGCGAGAACTGCTCGATTCGTCTCGACTCGTGAGGAAATTAGTGTCTTTGCGGGAACTTCTCGAATTGTCTCGGCTCATAAAGTGGAAAAGCCTTAGGCAATGGGGATAAGGACCTGTTTCCTAAGCACTGGGGTCCTGCAAGTTAGTTCAAGATGGACTCTTGCATACTATTCACGGACCTCACTCTCCGAAGTCGAACCTCGACAAGGAGGGAAACAACCACTTACGAGTCCTCTCAACTTGTAAGAGGGAAAATTCTCTTGTGAGATCCTTACGAATCTCAAAGAGAAAACACACTTACGAATCCTCACGATTCCTAAGGAGAAAATACACCTACGAGATCCTTTCGACTCGTAGGGAGAAAAATCTTCATGAGACCCTCACGGCTCATGAAGTTGAAAAGTCTTAGGTAGCAGATCTGAACCTGCTTCCTAAGCCATCACTACCTCTCAAAGAATTCAAAACAATATTCTCACTCTACAATCTGCTGGCTATGCTTGCTAAGGTGACATGCTGATAACAAAAGAAAGAAGAAAGCAGAGAGATGACACAAGACATTGCGAAAAAAATGTATCTTTTATTCATGATTTCAATTGGGTACAAAATACATCGTATGAAAGAATAAAAAATGAATACATTTTATTCAAAATTACAAATGGTACGAAAAACAATTATTAAGAGGGAAGCACTTTCAATAGTCCGATCAGCCGCTTGCGCACTTCCCTCAGCCTCTTTTCTTGATCAGCTGCCGCGGCCAACTCTGCTTCGACTTGGGCTCGTTGCTGCAAGTAGGAAGAAAGTTGTTCTTCGACGGCCCGCTGAGATGCCTCATGATTTTGCGCATCCCGCTTGACGACGTCGAGCTTCTGCCTCAGTGTTAACCCGTCAGAGATGCATCGCAGAAGACCTTCAAACATAACTTTAAACTGTGCAGCATTTGCATCAACCTGAGCATGCAGTCGGGCAGATTCGCTTGAAGTTTTTTCACATTCCTTATGCTTTAAGGCCACTTCTTGTTCAAGATGGAGGAAATAAGAAGAGCTCTTCTCGACCCACGCAGCCCGTTGAGTGTTCACAGTCAAGACTTCTGGAGCAGGACGTCCGACCTCGAGCTCATGCAGGCAAGCCTTAATTTTCCTGCAGCAATTAGCCCAAGACTCAACGACGCCCTCACTATGAAAGTTCACGAGCGTCTCCAGCATAGGGTTAACCTCCGCGGTAAAATCCGCAGTGAATGTGGGAGTCTCCACGTCAAGCTGCTCAATATAGTCGCTCAACATGCGCAGACTATTCACTGCGCTTTTCGAGGATGCACGTCGAGAAAAGGGGCCGGCTGGCATTATAATACGAGACTCGAACGGAGCTAGAGTCAACGTGATTGATGCAAAATAAATCATAGTCAGATGACGGCTCAAGAAATAAAGAAAATACACGAACAATAGAGTCTACTATACTGGCTGCAACAGGGGGCAGAGCTAGGAGTTCCGGTGGCGCAACAATACCCTCGTCCCCTCCTTCAATTTGTAAGGCCATAAGCAATGCATAGAAGAATCAGCAATAATGTGACTACCCGCTAAAGAAAGGACGTCGGTTAGAAAGATACTCACCGACACCAGCGGCGGACTAATCTCCGACAGGAAAGAGAAGTGCGGGTTCAGCACCTGATACAAATGATCAAAAAGAACTCCTGCGAGATCATGATGATACATGGTCAGTACACGAAAGATGCTGTCCATGATTTAAATTTATCACAAACCCATACCTTCCAGCATTTAAGAAGATATAAGAGAAGATGGAAGGACGGTCACCGTCAAAGCGGTAACTGGTGGCGCTTCCTCGGGTGGCACAACCTCAACGCCCGCCGCAGCTGCATTCAAAACAAAAGTACTGTCAGAAAAGGTAGAAAAGGGATTGCAGAATAAAATAGAAAGCAATCACCTGAAATTTACCTGGTAAGTCACCGGTTGAGACCACAACAAGGGCATCACTGGGTGCAGCGACTACCTCACCCTCTTCCGTGCTCACAAGCACATCATCAGGGATGTGGGCCGGTATAGTGACTTCCGGAGGAGAAGCAGTAACCATCGCTACAGGCTCTAATGGATGGAAGGTGGCCTTGGCTACCTGTCCAGCAGTCTCCGGGCCATCCATAGAGAGACCCGTTGAATCCGCGGCCAATAAAGATGCCTCTTCCGGAGGAGCAATCACCTGGAGAGCAGGAATCACCAAGGAAAGCTCCATCGCAGGAACAACAATGGCGTCAACCCTCTCCGCACGGATTAGTACCTCATCGGGGATATCTGTGAAGTCCATAGTCAGGGCGTGACTTGGACTCAGCTCCTCTGCCATCGCCGAAGTCCCTGCAAAGTTTGTACGAGGATAATGATATATATATATATATATATATATATATATATATGCATACAACCAATACAAAATATTACAAAGAGATACATGAACATACCGATGCGCAAGGGAGCTTCTAGTATGGCTTTTTCAAGCCGACGCTCCTTCCTGAGGAGGTATGCTCGCCGAGGTTCAAGAGTAGACTCGTGGCCACCGGTCCACAATTAAAGTGCATTCTCGGCGTCGGCTGAGACGGCCTGCTTAAGGGCCCTTTCGCCCCATTCTTCCAAAGGGCCTATGAATAGCCGCCGTATCCACGGAGGGTCTTCATAAAAGACAACGGCAGGGTAAGGCCTCTTCGGGATCCTTATATTCTTGGATTCTTCTTGTGAGCGTCTTATAGCCTCAGCCAATTGTGCCGCTTCCTCGGCAGATGAACCCGGAAAAAGAAGACCGTCTTCCGGCGGATTAGTAGTAGTCTTCTTCCCCTGCTGTGGCCCAGAGCCAGTGACTGTAGAAGCTTGCTTCTTTCCCCTCGCCGCCCGCTTTCTAAGCGAATTCTCGGTTTTGAGAGAGAAGAAAGACTTCTTCAGGACCTCCGCCAAGGGAACATTATCATCAGAGCCGGGTTTCACCTCCGGAACCGTTACGGTATCCATCATCGGTCGTTCAAGTGAAGCCTCTGTTGGCAATGAGGCACGAAGCCTTTCCTCCTCTTCAAAGGTTTTAAGCGAAGCAGTAATGGCTTCTTTGGTAGAGGCACCTATTGAAACAGCAAGGGTCAGTCAAAGCATGATAAAAGAAGAGTGAAATAAACAGCGGAGAGATAAGGGTAAACTATACCTGACTGTGCAAGGGCGGCCAGTTCTTTTTTGAGGGTGGTCGACTGTTTGGAAGCTTCAATGGCAACCTCCAAATCGGTATCATCAAGCATCCCGAATAAACCCTCGTTGGTCCCATATTCGCTCAAGCCTTCGCTAGACGGAGCAGGGGGCGTCGAGCCTAATATGGTGTCCAAAGAAAGTACTTGCTTCTTTTTCTTCTGAGGACGAGCGCCGTTGGCCGATGACACAAGTTTGCGTTTGGTAGACGCCTTTGGACGACGTGTCCCAATTTCTTTTCCTACGTCCGACTCGGGGGACGAGGCAGCCACCTCTTTTTCAGGCACGCTGGATGGGGGCAACCCACGCGTAAGGCTTAGCACGTGCGGAGGCTCAACTACAGTGACCTCTCTCAGGGGAGGATGAACAATGTTCCGTCGCTTCAGAGGAACATTTAGATCACCAGCCGGCATGCACCCTTGCGATCGAGCAACAATAGTTTCTCCTCCCTGATGACGTTGCCCATTGAATGCTGATACCATGCCACGTACACATTAAGGGCCTTTGGGACGCAGCCCGGTTCGCTGATAAAGAAGTTGGACCCTGTGTTCAAGCGCATGAAATGATGCAGTGTGCCCCGCATTCCCTCTTCGGTAGCGGCAGGTTCGGCCAAGAAAGCCTCAAGTGGGACGCCCTGATTATAACTCAGCTACTGGGCGAAACGATGCGAGTTGTATCTCATGATTAACGCCGCATCATTTTTCCTGAATACGAGAAAGCCCGGCCGGATAGAGTACATATGAAGAATCTCCCGAGCCTTCAAGACCGAGACCCCATCTTTAAATATGTCTTACAGTGGCAGCACCGTCTTCCCCGACTCTTGGACGACGATCAAAACTTTATCAGTAAAAGACATGCCAGCCCCAACCGTGCGCGGGTGAAGAAGCAAGCCTCTAGCTTCCCGTTGCGTCGGAGTTACAATAGAAGCGCCAACCAGTCGCATGATCCAAGGAAACCTGCACCTGTCATAAAAACCCGGCCTCTTGTGGATGGCAAAGACGCCTAGCACGTGTAACTCGAGCCATGATGTGAAATAATGCATCGGGATTACTGACTGCACCCCTGGCTCAGTGGTATCAGCTGCCAAGATGAAGCCGTGATACATATCGGCTAACCCAGCAATTCCCACAACCACTTGTATTCCGGCAACCATATGATGCGCAGGATAGAAGACGGACGGCCTCTTGCGGCGAGGGTGCATGGGAAGCACGAACCAACTCAGCCACAACCCAAGGAACCCTAAAAAGAACGTTTCTTCGTCAATCCCAGGAGCCGCCAGCTCCGTAAAAGGGATGACCGGGGTATCAGGTAGAGAGAAGCTCTTCTGATCCGCCTCCGTCGCTGGCAGATTGCCTAATCCCAAGCCGAAGGGGTCATCAAGACTGGTGAATTTATCGACTTCTTCCTTCAATATTTCCGGGCGAAGAAAATCAGCGATAAAAGTCGTAAAATTAACTCCACGATCTTCAGATGCGAGAGAGAGGTTTTCATACATATTCAACAACTTTATCAAGCTTGGAAACTAGTGTTGAATAGCATTCTCGGGAGTAAGACCTATTATCATGGATTTGGTAGCGAAAACATACTCATCCTGGGGAAGCAATTCCTCATAATGTTCTCCCCTAACGGGTAAACCCGAGACCTCTGCAAATTCCTCCAAAGAAATAGAGACTTCTCGATCAGATAGGAGGAAGGTGTGGGTCAGAATATTCCACTGCTCCAGAAAGGCCCTGACCCACCATGTAGGAGGCGGGGAATATTGAAAAAAAGAAGCGTAAACGGCGGGATACAATCCGAGCTTCATTAACTGGGATTTCTTTGCCGATAAGATATACCGAGCTTACTGCAAATACCCGGCCGGGTGACGGGGAGTTAGTCCTACATTGTATGGCTGTCCCCAAGAGCGTGACTCGCCCTGACATATACGCCATCCTAGGATGTCCAAAGCCGCCGGCGGCGATCGAAGGCTGCAGGAGACACTCCAAAGTCCAATTAACCACCTCCACGGCATAGTTCACTCGGGGTGCATCTGCGTACGGGATCGCCGAGATAGGCTCCGAAGGCGTCACACAAGAAAAGCTCCGGCGGCCTCTGATAATCTGGTCGTACCATCTCCCCCATAAGTGATGATTTTTGTATTCCGGGTCATGGTCTTTGATGAGCGCGAGAACCTCTCGGTCTACAGGCACCTCAGGAAATCCTCCTTCTGATCGAATGAACGGAAAGGAGGTGTAGAAAGACATGCCACCTGCGTAAAAAGGGACAAAAGTCAAATGTTAGTGCTATAATTTAATTTAAATTCTGACACTTGGTACTTTAAAATCCGTACCGTACTGCAATGCAGTTAAAAGGGACCAAAGGGGACCCACAAAATCTAGATGACGGTTCATCATTAATAAAACAGCCTCATCATTTGATAAGGCTGTCATTAAAAGAGAAAACCGTCAAGAGATTCTAATTAAATGAGAAATCCCTCGGGCAGAGGAGTAAAACTCCCATTGAGAGCAGCGCTCTTCACTAGACAGACATCTGTCAAAGTCTAATGATGAAGGAATAAAATTCCTCAAGAAGAGCCTTGCTCTGAGAAGATGATCCATCAAAAATAAAATTAAAATTCCATTTTTTGATCTTCAAGATCCATGAACAGACTTTTAAGAGTTCTTCTCAAGAGATTAAAAAAATCTATATGAGCAAATCTCTGTTAATGAAACCCTAAATGGGGTTTCTTTAGATCAAAGATCTATGAATAGCAAGGCTCTGTTAATGGGTAAGACCCTAATTTATTAAAAGATTTAAATTTTACCTAAAATTTTAACAGAGTTTTTACTCTTGAAAAGTTCTGAAACAAAAGAGCTATGCTCTGAATAAAAGTTCTCAAAGAAGAAGATGAAAATCATCTAACAGACCAAAGGACCTATTTATAGGCATTGAAACGCCTCTTCAACTTCTGAGTTGATCCTAGGACGTAGATGTCGCCACCGTTGCACTCACATGTAGGCCACGTGAGCGCAACGGTAGGAGGGCATTCATTTCCCCCAATCAGAGCAAATCTCTGTTTTGAAATTAAAAATTCAAAAATTGAAGCAACGCTTCAGATCCAGCGCTAGGCGCGCTGCGAGCCACGCGTCAAACATGGATGCGCTAGCGCCAGGTGCGCTGCGCCCTAAGCAGTGCACCATGTATGCACTAGAGCTAGGCACGCTGCGCGCCACATGTCAAACACGGGTGCGCTAGCGCATGCTGCGCTGTGCTCCCAGCAGCGCACCACGTGTCAATCACAGGTGCGCTAGCGCAAAGTGCGCTGCGCTCTGAGCAGCGCACTACATGCAAAGCACGGGTGCGCCAGCGCTGGAATTATAAAATTCCCCACTGTTAAATCAAAAGACCTAATAGTAATGATAAAGCATTAATTAATCAAAATTAAATTCTGTTATGGAAAGATTTTCTCAATCTTGGTAAAAATAAGAAGATTGCCTTCTGTAAAACAGAAGCCCTATGATCAAAAATTCAACGGTGGGAAATATCCCCAAATCAATCAGAGAAAGATCTCTTTAACTGATTTAATAAATCAACTTACCCTATATAAAGGCCCCAAGACTTCAAGTCTGATATAGAGAAACCCCCCCTCATAAACTTTGAAAAATTCAAAGAAAGAGAGCAAGCTCTTGAAAGAAGATTTCTTCTTCAAGGTAAAAAGAATGGTGATGAACACAGAGATCAAATCATCTCAATAAAAGAAGAATTATCTTCTTAAAAGATCATAGATCTACAAAGACCAAAGTCTTTCATAAAAAAGATCAAAAGATCTCATCACATAATAAAAGAAGAACATATTCTTCACACAGATCATTATCTATAAAGGCAAAGCCCTTTCAAAAATAAAAACTGTTGTTCTTGAATCTTGAGACAAAGTCTCTTTCAAAAGAACATAAATTTGTTCACAGATCATAAAAATTGATCAAATGGGATTTGCGCTATTGAAATGCGCCTTGCGCTCTTAAACAGCGCTTCTGCGCTCTCTGGATCGGCGCTCAGCGCCAAGCGCGCCACGTGTCACTCACAAGTGCGACACTAATTTGATAGCGCAATGTGCTCATGGACTAGCGCTTAGCGCTCATAAACTGGCACAATGCGCCTATCATCTGGAGCTTAGCGCCAAGCGTGACACGTGTCCTACTCGTGTGCACTGCTTGGCAGAAACGCACTGCGCTCTTTAAATAGCGCAAAGCGCCTGGCGCGCCACGTGTCGCGCTGACAGAACATAAATTGTTCTATTGAATCCTCTACATTCAATACAAGAAAAAAATGTTGTCAAAAGGGCCAAGCCTAAATAAAGGCTCAATAGCCAGAATAAAAATGTTAAACATTTTGACCTGATTGGACTTAACCCAAGATTGGCTGTAAGTCCTCAACTTATATCAACTGAGCCCATATGCTCATAAACCTTTTAACAGACCTTAGTCCCAAATTGGACTATAGATCTCCCAACCAACAATGGTTCAAGGGTACATCTCTGAACCCCTCTGATATATGTCGTTGTAATCCTTCAACGTCTTCAGAGAGGTGACGGGTCCCAACAACCATACATTCCACAGGCTATGATGTCTTTAAACTGGACTGTGGGGTCCTTAAGCCCATGGACTACGATGTCCTTAACCTTGGACTGTGGGGTCCTTAAACTCACGGACTACGATGTCCTTAACCTGGACTGTGGGGTCCTTAACCCTATGGACTATGATGTCCTTAACCTTGGACTGTGGGGTCCTTAAACTCACGGACTATGATGTCCTTAACCTTAGACCACCATGTCCTTAAACTGGTAATCGACCGAATAGTCCCTAAACTAAAACAATAGAGCCCAAATGCTCTTTTGTTGGATCTAAATGATCTTGTTAAGTTGATCTTATTCTAAAATTAGACTAACGTGTCCTTAATAAACGTTAAGTTGATCTTAGTCTGAAAATTAGACTAACGTATCCTTAACATACGTTTAAGTTGATCTTAGTCTCAAATGAGGCTAACGTATCCTTAAACCCAACCCCCAAACCCAAATCTAAGAAGATACGGATTTGGACTAATCCACGCACTACAGGAGACAACATAAATTAGTCTCCTTATACAATCCACGGGCAACCAAAAACAAAACAAACATACACGACACGAAGTGACCATCTGGAGAAGGAGAAAGTGGTTACCGTGATGCGGTAGCGTAATTAACTGCAGGGGCTTGCGCCTGCAGGGAAGAGCGTCTCCACAATCAAAACCCCTCAAACGAGGGGGAATCTGACGAAGTCTGCTACATCGGCCGCATCCGTTTAAAACTTCGATACATGGTGCCATAAATCAACTTGGCATCTTCGGAGAGGTGGACGGATAGCACCAATTAGCATATGCCCCGAAATTCAGGCAAGATGTTCATCGTGTCTTCGCGCGTCTTTCGGCGGGGAACAACACCGCAAAAAGTAGAGTACGTCAACCCCAACACCGCAGAAAGTGGAGCACGTCAATCCTGACACCACAGAAAGTGGAGCACGTCAAACATGACATCGAATAAAGCGGAGAACATTAATCCTTACACCGTAGAAAGTAGAGTAAGTCAACCTCGACACCGCAGAAAGTGGAGTATGTCAACCCTGACACCACAGAAAGCGAAGCACGTCAACCCTGACACCACAGAAAGCGGAGAACGTCAACCCTGACACCGCAGAAAGTGGAGTACGTCAACCCTGACACTACAGAAAGCGTTGTACGTCAACCCCGGCACAGCAGAAAATGGAGTACGTCAACCCTGACACCGCAGAAAGTGGAGTACGTCAACCCTGACACCGCAGAAAGTGGAGTACGTCACGGCTCATAAAGTTGAAAAGTCTTAGGCAGCAGACCTGAACCTGTTTCCTAAGCCATCGCTACCCTACAAGGAAGTTAAGATGGACTGCTATCTACTATCTACAGGCCACGTTTGCTAAAATAATATGCCAATGAAACATCAAAGAAAAGAAAGCAATAGTACAAGATAAAAAAAAATGTGTCTTTTATTCATGAATTCAATTGAGTAGAAGATACATCATATAAAAGAATAAAAAATGAATGAATGCATGTTATTCATAGATTACAAATTTTTGGTTGATACAAAGATGGTTACTGAGAAGGAGGCGTTTTTAACAAATCAGCAAGCCGCCCGCGCACTCCTCTCAACTCCTTTTCACGATCAGCCGCCGCGGCCAACTCCACTTCAATTTGATCCCGTTGCTGCAAACAGGATGAAACCTTCTCATCGATTTCCTGCTGAGCGGCTTCATGAATCTGCGTAACCCGCTCAGTGAAGTCAAGCTTCTTCTTCAGTACCAGCCCGTCGGAAAAACATTGTTGGAGACCTTCAAAAATAGCTTTCAGCTGTGCAGCGTTCGCTTTGACCTGGGCACACAATTGGACAGTCTCTGTGGAAGCCACCTCACGTTCCTTTTGCCTCAGGGTCGCCTCTTGTTCAAAATGGCGAAGGAAAGTAACACTATGCTCAACCCACGCAGCTCGTTGGGAGTTCAAAGCCGATACTTCCAGAGCATGACGCTTGAGCTCAATCTCATGCAGGCAAGCCTCGATCTTTCTGCAATAGTTAACCCAAGACTCGACGACGCCTTCGTCATGGAAGTTCACGAGCGTCGCCAGCATAGGATTAACCTCAGCAGCAAAGTCTGCAGCAAATGCGAGGGCCTCGGCGTCAAGATCCTCGACGAACTCGCTCAACATTCCCAGGCTATTCGCAGCACCCATGGAAGATGGGCGTTAAGCAAAGGGCCCTGCCGGCATTGAGATTCAAGACTCAAAGGGAGCTGGAGTCGGTGTGATTGCTGCAAGACAAATCATGGTAAAATATCGACTAAGGAGGTAAAGAGAAATACACGATCGATGGAGTCTACTATACAGGCTGTGGCGGATGGAAAAATTGGGAGTACTAGAGGTGCGGCTATCCCCTCGCCTCCTCCTATAATCCATGACGTTGCGATCAATATAAAGAAGACTTAGCAACAGTACGGCCAGTCATAAATGAAAGAAAGAAACAGTAGCTGAAGGATATACTAACCAATACCAGCAGGCAGAGTGACTTCCGACTGGAAGGATAAATGAGGGTTCAACACCTGATACAGATGGTCAAAAAGGACTCCTGGAAAGTTGCGACAATACATGGTTAGCAAAAGGAAGACGGTGTTCATAGTTCAACTAAATAAATCACGAATCTATAGCTTCCAGCATTTCGGAGGACATAGGAGAAGGCGAGGGAACAACAATCGTCACGACGGCGACCAGAGGTGCTTTAAATGGCACAATCTCAGCGTTCGCTGCACCTGCAAATAAAACATCGTCAAAGGAAGCTGAACGGGATTGTAAAATAAAAAGAGAACAGTGATTCAAGACTTACCTGACAGATCATCAACCAAAACCGTGACGGAAGCATCACCTAGCGCTGCGGCTTCTTCGCTCTCCCGCAGAGGAGTAGTCTCTGGGCCCATGGCTTTGTCCCATGATTCGACGAGGGCCGTCGTGATGCTTGCGATGCCCACCGATACCGGGGAGCCACACGGGGAACGGGCAGCGTTCTGGATGGTCCCGGATTCTAGAGAAAAGGTAGAAACTTCGGGCATAGTGACCGCCAGGGTTTCACCCTTCATCCCATCGCCTAGACTTAGACCAGCATAAAATGCATATGTCAAAATTCGAAGATTTACTTCTAATAAAAGAAAACCCTCAGCATTACGTTACCTTGGAGCAGCTTTTCGGTTTCTTCCCGAGCTGCGCGTGCTACTTGTCTATGGGCGGTAGACAACGCAGGGAGAGCATCTGCCGAAGGAATCTCAGGAACCACAATGACGCTTGAGCCTGCACCCACGGCCAAACTAGCATCGCGTTCCCTTGCCGCACGCTTCCTACGCTTCTTTTTGGTCTAAGCAGTGAAAAACGATCTCCTCAAGACCTCCATCAAAGGGACGCCATCGTCCGAACCAAGCTCTGCCTCTCGAGCCGTTACGGCGTCTATCATCGGCTGCTTGAGCTAAGCCTCTTGCAGTAATACTGGGGGAGCTGAGGCCTCAGTAGATGACTCTGGAAGCGTCTTCGCATCACCACGCGGGATCAACACCGCACTCAAGATAACCGGAGTCAAGGTAGTCCCTGCAATAAGATAAAGGAGTGGGTCAGACCACAAATAAAGAAAAAGGGAATGAAGGCATAATGAGCCGAATTTACCAAGACCCAAAGAAGCACGGAGCCTTTCTTCCTCTCCGAAAGTCTTGATGGAAGCCGCGAGAGCCTCTTCGGCAGAAATACCTGTTGCAGAAAAGGGCATAAGTAAAGTATAATAATAAGGAAGGAATAAAAAGGGAGAAAATACAACAGAAGTATACCTGACTTCGCAAAGGTGAGTAGCGCTGCATCTTCGCGAGCCATCCGCTCAGAGGCCAGAAGGGAAGCCTGGAGATCGGTGTCAGTCTCTTATTAGTGCCATACTCACACAATTCCTCGTTGTAGGGAGCATGAGGCTCCTGGCCGAGTACAACGTCAGCAGAAAAGAGCGACTTCTTCTTTTTCTGTGAGCGGACGCCGGCAGCCGGCAACAGGAGCTTGCGCTTAGCGGGCAATTTTGGGCGACGAGTCCTGATCTCCGTACCCACGCCAGACTTATGAGACACTGCAGCAACCGCATCTACAGGAGCACAGGGCAGAGGCTTCTCAGGAGGAGCGCGCGGGACCGCAACCGCAGCAACTTCTCTTAAGAGAGGACGAACGATGGTCCGTCGCTTTAGGGGAACGGCTGATTATCAATAGGGGCTGCACCCATGCGATCGAGCAGCAACCGCTTTTCTTCCCTAATGACAGCGCCCGTCGCATGTGTTAGTTATATGTATGCCCTAGAGGCCATTATTGTATATATGATGTATATTATAGTGGATGCTTGGACATACATAGAGAGGACTTTATTGCTCGATATGGTAGTATGCTATCTGGTTACTCATTATCTTAACATGTATACTTGTCACTTGATATCGTCTCATGGTTACATGTTGGTAAAGCCCTTAAAATGTGTACTTGACTACCAGGATTATGATGCAGATCATACTAGTGTGGCCATGGTAGTCCATAAGTTCATCCTTTAATGTTCTTAGTCATAGGTGTATCGAGACATGGCATCGATATACCGAAGTAGACTAGAGTATACGCTTCTTGACCCATGATATGGGCGATGGATGATCCCATATCCATTGGTGTTTGACATCAGAGATGGTACACGGGTGCTCAGTGGAGACTAGGTACACTGGACGGACTCGCCGAGAACTCCTAGATGGTATTATACCTGACGCCAGATAGCAGTTCTCTGGTGACACTGGTACAGGTTAGTCTGCAGACCCGAGAATGTCATAGACTATTGTGTGATTCCTACTGTGCTTTGATTTCCACCTTACCAAATTCAAGAGGACATGCAAAACGGTGGTTTTTGGGTACAGTCCTGAGTCACAAGGAGGCAATGAGCGATAGAAGGGGATTTCGTCTCTCCCGGTATTGGGGGTTGATGTCGTGCTGTGCTCGATTGGCTATAACTGGAAGTCCCTGGCCAGGGCTGATTTAGAGATTTACTCATAAGTGTTATCAGTAGTTTCTCGACCTATTATGAGCCTCGTATCGGCATGACTTATCGAGTTATTGGGGTCTGACATTTACCACCCCTAGACCGGATATGCGACATCTCATATGAAGAGACTGGACTGTACGGTAGTGTTACCGACAGGCCTTACAGGAGCTAGAGCGGGATTGCTTGTTTATCTTCTGATCGCTCAATAACCGGGTAGCCGTTGCGTCCAGCTAGTACCGCTGACGGCTTGTGGGTGCTTGATATGATCATCACCTACTGCCGGCATATTGACGAGTCTTTAGAGTTCTACACAGAGGATTCACTGGCTCAGGCAAAAGGAAGTAGGAGCACATATGTGATATGCGCGGGACCGAGAATAATACGAGTATGTGATTCCGTATTCTATTCTCGCGATTTATTCGTATCGGTCGATTATATGTGATATATCCAGGTTATTGAATCAAGTGTTGATTCGATAAGTGAATACAAATTATATTAGTCAGTTGTATGTGATATAGCCAGATTATTAAATCAAGTGTTGATTTGATAATTTAATGTATAATTGTATATGTGATATACTAGATTACATTAACTAATATTAGCTCACTTAAACATTTCTTTTTCTCACTTGTGTGCATGTAATATATATGTGATATATATTAATGTACATAATTAGTGTCATGCTTGATGATACACACTACATGGGTGTATGAGACTTACACCATACTAATTATAATGTAAGGTTTAAATATTTAAAGTAAATCCAAATTAGTGGATAATTAGTCGCACGCATGAAGCTTCTAGAAGCTTGTGGATGCAATTGACTTAGCCCACTAATTTTGTTTTACTTAAGATATTTATTAACCTAACCATTATAATTTAGCCATGGTTATGTCTCTACATGAGTTAGTATATGATACAAACTCACCCATGGTTGCCATTCACTCTCACAACATTATCTTTCTTCATCTTCTTCTTCAAGCTCAAGAGCTCTCTAGCTTTTATGCTAGTGAGAAATAATAGTGAGAAAAACAATTCTAAAGTGGGCAAAAATCATACTTCATTATCCTCTACTAGATTAGCACTTTAGTATATGGTGTTAGCTTCACTAATATCTTATTAGTGAAGTAATAGCTTGGGTTAGTATCTCCTCGATGTAGATCATCTTCATCCTCGAAGACTTCGTGCAAACTCGTTCTTTTCACCTTGTGAAGCCATGCTAAAGTCCAGAAGATCACTACTTGGAGCGAAGGGACTACTACACGGAGCTATTGAAGTGAAAGACCGGTCTACAAAGGTTGTATTCCTAGTTCACTTAGTTGTAAAGTAGTTTACATTATGTTTCGTATGATTCTCTAGTTAAACATCCTTGGTTAGAGTTCTTTAGCATGAAAAAAATTTGAAAATGGAATGGACGATACCTCCCGAAACCTTGCTGTCGTGCATAGGAACCTTACAGTGGTATCAGAGCCTAGCTAGAGAATTAGACGAATTGTGTAGGATTACGAAACCGAAACAAATCCGAAACTTGAAACATGATTACCTAGTTTCTGTCGATTTTAAAACGCGCTCTAAAAATTTTTTAAACAACTGCAGAATGTTGTATGAGATACAATATAAACACAGTACAAATTCTAGCCCCAGACCTCGGAATTTGGCCGACCACAGAGATAAGAAAACCGGCCTGCTCGGTTTTAGTGTGGAGTTCAGGGTTGAAATTTGCACTGTGTTCCAATCTCTGGGTTTTGGTGTTTCAGGTGTTGTTTGTTTTTGCTAAATT
This sequence comes from Agapanthus africanus, assembly GCA_030015575.1. Classification (NCBI taxonomy): domain Eukaryota; kingdom Viridiplantae; phylum Streptophyta; class Magnoliopsida; order Asparagales; family Amaryllidaceae; genus Agapanthus; species Agapanthus africanus. The sequence goes on along the minus strand of CM057338.1, from coordinate 103,439,400 downwards.
TTCATGTGATGTTAACTTTCTGCAAAGGCAACTCGGATTGTTTCGTAGTCATAATTCTAATATGTTTTCGGGTTATTTTAGACGGTGTTAAAAAGTTCGATCGGATATCAAATACCCACTTTAACCCTTCCCGGAAAATTTTCCAAGAGTTGGTTTTTTCGTAGTTAAAGAACATTCAATTATCGTGCAAGTAATGTGGTGGAACCTCTAGAAGAACAAAACCCTAATTCGATTCTGTGACCGTAAGAACCGCCGCTAAACCCTAGGGTTTGCGGTAGTTCCGCGGTGCCACAGGTGAGGCTTTGGTTGACCCTTCTACGGCTGGTTCATTGGTACTGTAGCATGTACTGAGTATTTTTAAACTGTGCTCAAGCGTTGAGTTTTTTGGGAAATTTTGGGTGTTTGTTGATTCGATCAGAATGTTTAACGTCGTCTAACTTTTTCTGGAATGTGATACAATATTTGGAATTCATAAAGTTAGGCATGAAATGCGAAGTATGTGATATTTCGGGTTTATGATGTCTAAGGTGATTGTGGATTCCAAATGTTGTAGTTTGACATTTTCTTTTCTGCGACCGTAAGTGTAATATGTGGTGTATCGCCAGTTTCATTGCTATATGTCAACGACAATTGGGATACACATATTTACTTACGTTGATGATATGTGTTGTTATGTGTTGCTGTGATATGTTATATTGGATCGTCGCTTTTGGAATAGCCGGGGGTTTTATGTGAGATGAGAGTTTTTATTTTCATTCATGTAAAATTCATTGTATGTAATATTCTTTTATTGAGGCACTTCCGGATCGAGGTTGATGTCACCATCGTTTTATATTATTTACTTTTCCGCATTAGGATAGACCTAAGGAGGGGAGCACAAGTAACCGGGTTCTAGAGTCCAGTGGGAGACCAATTAGAGGAGTCGAGTCCGGGTCTCCTAACTATAGAATTGGTAGGGTTTCTTGCCGCTCTCGTAGGGGTCTAGAGATGTGGGTTTGGCTATTCATCGCGACCGTGGAATCCATGTTTTATACAGGCTCAAAATAAAACACGGACTTCCTATTATATCCAATATTTTATATGTTATCTTCTGCTGCTAATATTCTATGATGTGATCACTTTATATATTTGAGACGATTGCTTTATTATTATATATATGATATATAATAAACGTTGCTTATGTTTTGCACCCGCGCTAGTCCCGCCCCGCCATGTCGTTAGTTAAGTAACCTAATGGTGCATAACGGGATATTGTGGTGAATGCGGATGGCATAAGCGTACGTTGCATTTTCGTTTCTTCAGTGATGCTTAGGAAGCATAAATGATGGGATTTCATTAATGAGATTAATGAAAGAAAAGAAACCTAAAAGATATTGTAGAATCAAATTTTCAAAAAGGGGTAGCTCTAGTTATTGCTTTGCATAGCGGTATTCCTTGTAGAATATCCAGCATCTTATTCGATATGGAAAGAGCCGAGATCCCTTCACCGGGAATGACCACTTTAGCGAAACTAGCAGATGCTACAAACACTCGGTTTTGTTTTTTATTCCTTCTATAGTTCTTACTTTGTATAGTGGTATTTGTGAAATATCCTGCACCTTATTCGATAAGAAAAGAGCCGAGATCCCTTCACCGGGAGTGACCTCTTTAGCGAAACTAGTAAAAGCCTCAAAATCACTCCTTTTCAAAAATCACTTGTTTCTACAACGAGATCAAGTTCATTACGCAAAAGGTTTTCTGAAAAACCTGTCGTAGCCCTTCGTCATTTCAGATAAGTCCTACTTAGTATTCGTGCTACGTTTTTTGACCTTAGCATAGGCGTAGTGTGCGGTACCTAATTAGTGCTTATCCGCTGCATATGATGCGATTGAGTTAGGGTATTCGTACGATTTTGTTGGCCTTAGCCAAGGGTCATACGGGTGGGTTTAATTCAATCAGGAAATGATGGGTTGAACTTGACTAGCGCTTATGATTTGTTGACCTTAGCCAAGGTGATAAGTTTCTAGGGGCAAAATATTATCGTGAATTTCAAGTGTTGAAATTTGCGATGAGATTGCATACCTTCTATGAGATAGTTGGATCCCGATACCCACTGTGAGTAAGAGTTACTCCTGGGAGAGTTTTACACATAACAATTAGCCGATCAAGTAGGTATCTAGAAAGGAGTCAATGGGGTTATGCCTCTGGACAAACGTGGTTTATTTTAATTAGGTCCGTCCGAAAGTACGGGGAACCTCCCTCAAAGTACCGGCACTGGCCTGGCTGAAAAATTGGCGAAATTGTAGGGTGTAATTAATCCCGGCTAGTCTTTATTTTTAGGGTTTGAAAGAATATTTGATAAAAACAGTGGGAGCCATCCTGATTAGATAAAATAATAACCAATCTGATCTTGCAAGAGCATACGCTAAAGTGTTTTCTTCTTTCTCTCTCTCCATATAGCGACCATGTCAGGCCTTAATCTAGATAATAATATGGATGTATTGACCGAACCCGCTTGTTATACTGGGCAGGGGAACGTTGGTTCCGTTCTTTCTTATAATTGTTATAAGACCGAACAGGAAATAAGGATCTATCTGGATTCTCACAACGCCCAAATGAAGAATAAGCATGTTGATGCATCTTCTTCGGGTGTGTTAGTTATCGAGAACTGTTTCTCGGTTCACTATACGTCCTGGGTATTAGATACCGGATCGGGATCCCATATATGTAATATGTTACATGGGCTAAGGAAAGGTAGAGAACTGGGAATAGGTGATCAATCCATAAGAGTAGGGAATGGTGCAAATGTTGCAGCCAAAGTAGTTGGCGAATATCACCTTGTACTACCAAATGGTAATACATTTATTCTGAACGAATGCTATTACATTCCGACCCTGATATGCAATCTTATATCAGTTTCTTTATTAAGTAAAAAAGGATATAATTTTGTAGTACAAGATAATGTTATGAACATCTTCTTGAATCAAAAGTTGATTGGATCAGGCTCGTTAAATAATGGCATATACGTTCTAGATCAAACCACAGTTCTTAATGTACAAAACACACACAAGAGGAAGAGTTCAGAAATGAACGAATCCTTCTTGTGGTATTGTAGACTAGGTCATATCAATGCGACATGACTTGCTAAGTTACATAAAGATAGATATTTGAATCCGTTCGAATTTTCATCTTATGAAACTTGCCAGTCTTGTTTAAAAGTCAAAATGACCAAAACTCCGTTTAGTGGACACAGAGAAAGAGTTACGGAACCCTTGGGACTAATACATAGTGATGTATGCGGTCCCATGTTTACACATACCAGGAATGGTTCCTCGTACTTCATTACATTCACTGACGATCTTTCAAGATACGGACATGTGTTCCTGTTGAAACGCAAGTCTGAAGCTTTTGAGAAATTCAAAGAATATAAGAACGAAGTAGAGAACCAAACGGGTAAAAGTATTAAAATCCTTCGATCTGATCGAGGAGGAGAATACTTGAGCAATGAGTTCCAGGACTATCTAAAAGAGAATGAGATTCTCTCTCAGATTACTCCTCAGTGTACACCATAGCACAACGGTGTATCAGAGCGGAGGAATCGCACCCTATTGGATATGGTGCGCTCTATGATGAGCACCGCTGAGTTACCTATTTCGTTTTGGAGTTATGAGCTAGAAACAGCCGCATACCTATTATAGGGTTCCAACCAAATCGGTGCCTACCACTCCATATGAGATATGGAATGGGAAGAGACCATCTCTTAAAAGAGTTAAGATATGAGGTTGTCCGGCCTATGTTAAAAAGCCAAATCCGGACAAGCTCGAGGCAAGATCAGTTCTTTGCAAGTTTGTAGGATATCCAAGCAATTCGTATGGATATCATTTCTACCTCAGTGAGGAACAAAAGGTGTTTGTTGCTCAACATGCCACCTTTTTAGAAAAGGAATTTCTTGCAAAAGAAATTAGTGGCAAAGAGGTAGAGCTGGAAGAAGTTCCAGCAGAACAAACTACAACTGAAGATTTAGTGGAACCCAAGAATTCAATAGTCCCAACGAACCTCGGCCTCTCCGCCGATCTAGTAGGGTTCTTTATCCACCTGAGAGATACTATGGTTTTCTTATTGATGGTGGAAGTGAGGATTGCATCATGGAGGATGATGTCTCGACTCAGGCCATCACGAGTGGAGACTCTGTGAAATGGCTGGATGCAATGCGATCTGAGATGGAATCCATGTACACCAACAAAATATGGACTTTGGAAGTTGCTCCTGAAGGGGTAAAACCCGTTGGGAGCAAATGGATCTTTAAGAAGAAACTTGGTGTAGATGGAAAAGTTGAGACTTTCAAGGCTAGATTTGTTGCAAAGGGTTTTCTTCAACGACCAGGTGTGGATTATGACGAAACCTTTTCTCCAGTGGCTATGCTTAAGTCCATCCGGATCCTACTTGCCATTGCTGCATACCATGACTACGAAATCTGGCAAATGGATGTTAAGACCGCCTTTCTAAATGGTGATTTAGAAAAGAGCGTGTACATGACTCAGCCAGAGGGCTTCGTAGATAGTGGGAGCAGCGGAAAGGTGTGCAAGCTGCTTAAATCCATCTACGGGTTAAAGCAAGCATCGCGGAGTTGGAACATCTGTTTTGATGTCGTTGTCAAAGAGTTTGACTTCGTCAAAAACGTAGATGAACCCTGTATATACAAGAAGGTGGCAGAGAGTAAGGTTGTCTTCCTCGTATTGTACATGGATGACATACTCTTGATAGGAAATGACATTCCTATGCTCCAATCGGTCAAGCTCTTCTTATCACAAAGATTCTCAATAAAAGATCTAGGTGATGCCTTCTACATCTTGGGGATTAAGATCTATAGAGATAGATCTAAAAGGATATTTGGATTGTCCCAATCCAGATACATTGACACCATACTAAAGTGGTTTAGTATGGAAGAATCCAAGCATGGGTTTTTACCCACAATCTCAGGACTCACTCTCTCCAAAAAGATGTCTCCCAAGACTGATTTGGAGAGAGCTCGCATACAAGAGATACCCTATGCTTCGGCAGTAGGCTCTATCATGTACGCGATGCTATGTACCAGACCCGATGTAGCATACTCACTAAGTGTAGTGAGTAGGTATCAAGCAGATCCAGGAGAAAGTCACTGGACAGCTGTGAAGAGCATTCTCAAGTACTTGAGAAGGACTAAAGAGATGCTCTTGGTGTATGGTAACGGAGAACTCCAAGTGGAGTCCTTTACCGATTCGAGCTTCCAGAGTGATAAGGACGACTCTAAATTGCACTCGGGATTTGTCTTTGCCCTCAATAGAGGGGAGTTTTCTTAGAAGAGTTCAAAACGGGAAACCGTGGCAGACTCGATGATGCAGGCTGAATACATCGCTGCCAATGATGCTGCCAAAGAGGCTATCTGGATGAACAAGTTCATAACTGAACTTGGAATAGTTCCATCCATTGAGTATCCAATACCTTTGTATTGTGATAACAATGGAAAGATGGCTTTGGCCAAGGAACCCAGGTCCCATCAGCGATTCAGGTATATTCTGAGGCGGTATCACCTGATCCGAGAGATAGTTGATCACCGTGAGATCGAGGTCAGGAGAGTTGACACGAAGAACAACAAAGCGGATCCACTCACGAAGGCCATTCCCTAGATACAGTTTGAGAGACTCTTCGGGATGTTGGGTATGCGATACTACAACAGCTGGCCCTAGTGCAAGTGGGAGATTGTTAGTTATATGTATGCCCTAGAGGCCATTATTGTACATATGATGTATATTATAGTGGATGCTTGTACATATATAGAGAGGGCTTTATTGCTCGACATGATAGTATGCTATCAGGTTGTTCTTTATCTTAACATGTATACTTGTCTCTTGATACTGTCTCATGGTTACATGTTGGTAAAGCCCTTAGGATGTGTACTTGACTACCAGGATTATGATGCAGATCATACTAGTGTGGCCATTGTAGTCCATAAGTTCATTCTTTAATGTTCCTAGTCGTGGGTGTATCGAGACAGGGCATAGATATACCAAAGTAGACTAGAGTATATGCTTCTCGACCCATGAGACGGGCGATGGATGATCCCATATCCATTGCCGTTTGACATCAGAGATGGTACATGGGTGCTCAGTGGAGACTGAGTACACTGGACGGACTCGCCGAGAACTCCTAGATGGTATTATACCTGACGTCAGATAGCAGTTCTCTGGTGACACTGGTACAGGTTAGTCTGTAGACCCGAGATAGTCATAGAGTCTTGTGTGATTCCCATTGTGCTTTGATTTCCACCTTACCACGTTCAAGAGGACGTGCAAAACGGTAGTTTTTTGGTACAGTCCCGAGTCACATGGAGGCAATGAGCGATAGGAGGGGATTTCTTCTCTCCCGGTATTGGGGGTTGATGTCGTGCTGTGCTCGATTGGCTATAACTGGAAGTCCCTGGCCAGGGCTGATTTAGAGATTTACTTGTAAGTGTTATCAGTAGTTTCACGACCCGTTATGAGCCTCGTATCGGCATGACTTATCGAGTTATTTGGGTCTGACGTTTACCACCTTTAGACTTGATATGCGACATCTCAGACGAAGAGACCGGACTGTACGGTAGTGTTACTCACAGGCTTTACACGAGCAAGAGCGAGCTTGCTTGTTGATCTTCTGATCGCTCAATACCCGGGTAGCCGTTACGTCCAGCTAGTACCGCTGACGGCTTATGGGTGCTTGATATGATCATCATCTACTGCCGGTGTATTGACGAGTCTTTAGAGTCTTACACAGAGGTTTCACTGGCTCAGGAAAAACGAAGTAGGAGCACATATGTGATATGTGCGGGACCGATAATAATACGAGTATGTGATCCCGTATTCTATTCTCGTGATTTATTCGTATTGGTCGGTTATATGTGATATAGTCGGGTTATCAAATAAAGTGTTGATTCGATAAGTTGATACAATCTATATTAGTCGGTTGTATGCGATATAGCCAGATTATTAAATCAAGTGTTGATTTGATAATTTAATGTATAGTTGTATATGAGATATACTAGATTACATTAACTAATATTAGCTCACTTAAACATTTCTTTTTCTCACTTGTGTGCATGTAATATATATGTGATATATATTAATGTACATAATTAGTGTCATGCTTGATGATACACACTACATGGGTGTATGAGACTTACATCATACTAATTATAATGTAGGGTTTAAATATTTAAAGTTAATCCAAATTAGTGGATAATTAGTCACATGCGTGAAACTTGTAGAAGCTTGTGGATGCATTCACTTAGTCCACTAATTTTGTTTTACTTAAGATATTTATTTATTAACCTAACCATTATAACTTAGCGATGGTTATGTCTCAACATGAGTTAGCATATGGTATAAACTTGTCACGACCCGAATATTTCGACTTGTGACCGGCACTTAACCATGCGACGTCTACAGGCGTAACGCGACTAAGTAAGCCGAACCCAGAAATCAAAACCATTTAAAAGTAGCGAGTGTTGAAAACATTTAATTAAGACATTTAGAAAACCTTAAATAGTTCAATATGTTCATTTAAAGTTACGTTAACATTTAAATAATTTTGGCAGCATTTCCTTTGTAATAGTAACCCCGAAATCGTGTATAAAACAGGATATGAGTGAAAATGAGATATAATGAAACCAAAACACTCCTAAACGGAAGAAATCACGCCCACCGGAGGAAATCATCATCACAAGAGTAATATACGACGCCGTAGCGAAGAATGAGCAATAAGTAAACATCACAGAATAATAAAATGCATATAAAAACAGTCGGCTCCCACAAGCTCGACACCAGAATACAAAATATACATCATCATCCTCACACTGTGTCTAAGTCCAGTATATATATGGTAGATGGAGAATACTAGATACAAAAGGGGTATAATAAAATTAATCAGATACCACAACCCACCTAAAAGCAAAACAGCTCTCGCACCAACTGTATTGGTATCTGTAGCCAAAAGATACAAAAGGCATCCTGCCGCGACTCCTCCGAAGGGCAACCTGCAAATACTGTGGCACAACGGGGGTGAGTTGCCAACTCGTGAATAGAGATAACATATAAAGGTAATCGCGAGTATGCACATACTGCGCTACTCTATCATATGCCAGCAAGTAAGGTCTATATGCGACAAGCAGTAGGTGCAATAATCATGCAAATGCTCTGTCAGGTAAAATAACTACAGGATGAGATACATGATAATCAATGCTGAGCATGGGATAAATAACATCTACACGGAATATCAACGTGGAAAGGTAATCAGTGCCCAAAACTGCACCCCAAATCCCAAATAAACTCAGGCGCCGGCACTCTCCTCGGCCCTCAAATCCTGTAAATCTCTGAGAAATCACGAGTGCCCAACATCGGCACCCAAATATCATAAAATACTCGTGTCCAGCATCGACACGCAAATCCTCATATATCAGGCTCCGTAAGTCCGGATCAGCCCACGCGCACCGTCTGCGGTATCGGCCCTCGGCCCCGGCACTACGGATCATCCCGCATCCATCTCTCGACTCTGGTCAGTATCCTCCGGATAACCGCCAGGTCCAACCAATCACCGGTAGATACTCGCCACCCTGCTAGGCTCATCGACTACTCCACGAAAAACATTTCTCTCCCCAGGGAACCATACCGGGTCCACCACGAACCTGTAAACGGATCATCCAACTCCTCGAATCGGGTTTCAAACACACGTCTCAGCACCGAGAAAACGCGTGGTGGACGCACCAAAATATCATATCACGAGGAACTGGGTTTTTAAATAGTGCATCTTTTCTTAAATAATCCCACGGTCCTCAAAACCAGAAATCACATGAAAATCCAACACCAAGAAGTAAATCAAATGCGATGTGCTATGTACATCAAGCCAAAATATAGGTACAAGGGAAAACCGCTTTTAAAAATAGTTTCCGTTTTTAAAGACATCATGCGGCTCCTAATTTCTATGAAAATCATATCGAATCATATGTGAAATGAACTACAGCAATATAATCATGGCAGTTCTACAGTGAGTGTGTCATGGCAATTACTAACGGTGTGTGCGTAACATGCAGATTAGTGCTCGTGCAATATGAACCGTTAGTAATAGTGCGGTGTTCTATCAATTCTAAGTTTACTTACATATAGCAAGGAATGCAGTATGCAATGACAGTCAATGGGGTAAATGCAACATGTAACTATAAGGTTTTATCAGCCCTGATGCATAACGCCATGCGGGCGATATCCCCGTAGATATTAAATCTACTCACCGAAGTCTCGTGCTAAGTGTAGCCGACGACTTGCTTCCCCTTCTTCGCAGCGTCCGTCTCACTCGCTTGCGAACCTAGAATCACATAATATATCACATATAAGCTCAAATCCACAAAAACGTGATATTAAGGTCAAACTAGAAACCCGCGTCGCAAACCAAGCGCGCGTGTGCGCGATACACTAAAATGTGTGATTACGCGCCTGAAACAACCCTGACGCGTCGCGATACGCAGAAACCCCAAACCCACACACGTATCATGCGTGTCGCGAAGGTTTAAAATACGAGAAATAGGTATATAGCTCCAGATTTTTCTACATTAAGAATTAAATAAAATTATACATGCCTTGAGTCTAAGGGTTGCAGCAGGCACCAATAGAGACAAACCCCAACCCAATCCCTCCCCATCTGGCCGCAATTTGCGGCCATAAACAATATTTCGGCGGCCTGCACAAGTCATATGGGGATCGGGTTCTACCTGGGGAATCAGCACCTAACAACTATACTGCAGTCATCTCAAAATTATTCTGAACTCACTGGGTCGATAGAAGTTTACAGAAAGTCAAAATTTGCTTAAAACGATGAATTTGCATCAAATTGGGATCTGGTGGTATTTTTGTGAAATTGGGGGCTAAGCTAGGTTAACATGGCCCTAACAACACTCCATCAACTTACTAAAACCAGTTCAAACATCACTTGGTCAATGTTCCCATTAATTACCACATATCGCACTAAAACACATCAATAAACACTAATCGAAGCTAAGTTACACTAATTAAGCAAACTAGGGGGTAAGTTCAAGAAGTATACCCCACACTCTACCCTAGGGAGCTGGAGGAAGAAGAAGTAGTAGGGGAAGGAGCTGCAGCTGGAGTTGTTGCTGCTGCTACTCACTGCTGCTGCTGCTCTCACTGTTGCCGCTACTGTTTACTGCCGCTTGCTGCTGCTGTGTTGCCTGCTGCTGCTGTGCTGCTTGCTTCTGCTGCTGCTGCTGTGGATGGTGTGGGTGTGTGAGTGTGAGAGTGAGGTTGAGAGAACCAACACAAGAATGAGTGGAAAATAAAAGATAATCCCCAAGGTCAACCCCTCCACTCTCTCTCTCTTCATTAAATGCAAGCATGGCTTTTGCCATGATGCATTCTCTCTCTCTCATTCTCACCAAGTCAACACTCCAAAAGGAAATTCAAATTATAGCAACCATTCATTAACCAAATAAACTTAATTAAAACCCAAAAGACTTAATCCCCATGATTAAACCCACCATGGTTGTTAATCATGGTATTACCTCATTTTTAAACCCTAGTTTACATGCACATGTGTGTGCAAGCCTAGGAAAATTCTAGAAAAATATTTATTAAATTTGGAAAAATATTTGAAAATAAATTTGGTAAACTTTTTATTAAAAATCCTTTATTTAAATATAATTAGCCACAAAACACATCCTAAGGTGTTACAATCTCCCCTCTTAAAAGAAATTCATCCCCGAATTTGAAAATATAAAGCAACGCATACCTTCAAAGGGATGAGGGAACTTGTTCCGCATCTCGCCCTCGGCTTCCCAAGTGATCTCTTCGCCACTCGGGCTACGCCAAAGCACCTTCACTGATGGCAAGACCCTCGATCTAAGTTTCTTCACCTGCCGGTCCAATATCACGACTGGCTGCTCGGTGAACGAAAGGTCGCGCTCGAGCTGAACGGTCTGATGCTGAATCATGTGTGAAGGGTTATGTAGGAATCTGCGAAGCATCGACACGTGGAACACGGGGTGAACATCTGGGAAATCGGGTGGAAGAGCCAAACGATAAGCCACTGTGCCCACACGCTCGAGGATCTCGAAGGGACCTATGAATCTGGGGCTAAGCTTCCCCTTCCGTCCAAACCTCATCACTCCCTTCATCGGAGAGACCCTCAGAAAAACGTGATCTCCAACAGCGAACTCTAATCTGCGGCGGAGCTTATCAGCATACGATCTCTGCCTGCTCTGAGCTGTCCTCATCCTGTCTCGAATCAGCTGTATCTTCTCGGTCGTCTCCTGTACGATCTGGGGCCCCAAAATACTGCTCTCACTGAGCTCTGTCCAGCAGACGGGCGATCTACATCTCCTCCCATACAGAGCCTCGAAAGGTGCCATCTGAATAGTATCCTGGAAACTATTGTTGTAGGAGAACTCCACCAAGGGTAAATGATGATCCCAGCTACCACCAAAGTCTAAAACGCACGCTCGGAGCATGTCCTCGAAAGTCTGAATCGTCCGCTCTGACTGGCTGTCGGTCTGCGGATGAAATGCTGTGCTGAAACTCAAGCGTGTGCCCAAAGCCTCCTGAAGTCTCTGCCATAGTCGGCTGGTAAACTGGGTGCCTCTGTCGGACAAGATACATGTCGGGACTCTGTGCAGTCGTACTATCTCGTCGATATAAATCTGGGCGTACTGAGCAAATCCGAAAGTCGTCTTCACTGGCAGGAAGTGAGCTGCTTTCGTCAAATGATCCACGATCATCCAAATGGAGTCATCCCCTCGCCTAGTCCTAGGTAGACCCACAACAAAATCCATCGAAATTTGCTCCTATTTCCACTCCGGAATGGGTAACGGCTGTAGCTCTCCCGCGGGCCTCTGGTGCTCAGCCTTGACTTGCTGACAAGTCAGGTATCTCGACACGAAATCTGCGATGTCCCTCTTCATTCCATACCACCAATAAACATCTCTCATATCATGATACATCTTGGTGGAACCGGGATGAACGCTGTACACCGATCGATGTGCCTCCTCGAGAATCTCACGCAGCAGCCCCTCAGCATCTGGTATGCACAGTCTAGTCCTAAATCTCAGAATCCCCTCATCATCAATCGTGAACTCTGAAAATCTGCCCTGTCCAATCTGCGTCCTGATCTCTGAACATCGGTCATCACTATGATGTGCCTCATGTACACGGTCAAGCAACTGTGGGCGTGCACGGACATGCGCAATCTGTCCTCCGATCGGCGTGAACTCGAACTGCACTCTGTTGTCACCTAATATCTGCCAATCTGTCGACGACTGCCCCTGTACTGCGCTCAAACAAGATAGACTACCCCCGGGCCTCCTGCTCAAAGCATCCGCCACCACATTCTCCTTGCCCGGGTGATACAAGATCTCGCAGTCGTAATCCTTCACTAACTCCATCCATCGGCGCTGTCTAAGGTTCAGGTCTCGCTGCTGAAATATATACTTTAAACTCTTGTGATCAGTGAATATCTGGCACGACTCGCCGTATAGGTAATGTCACGAGATCTTATGTGCAAAGACCACCGCAGTCATCTCCAAATCGTGAGTGGGGTAGTTCTGTTCATGTTTCTTCAATTGTCGCGAAGCATACGCGATCACCCTGTCATGCTGCATCAATACGCATCCTAACCCCACTCGAGAAGCATCACAAAAGACCACAAATCCGCCTGATCCCGAAGGCAATGATAACACCGGTGTCGTAGTCAGCCGAGTCCGTAGCTGCTGAAAAATGTGCTCGCACTCCTCCGTCCAATCGAAAGGAACTCCTTTCCGGGTCAACCCGGTCAAAAGTGTAGAATACTGGAGAAGTCCTGCACAAATCTCCCGTAGTATCCGGCCAACCCCAAAAAGCTGCGAATCTCCGTAACTGATGTGGATCTGGGACAACGCTGAACGACCTCGATCTTCCTCGGGTCTACACATATACCGTCTCATGAGATCACATGCCCCAAGAAGTCTACGCTGTCAAGCCAGAAAGCACACTTGGAGAATTTCGCATAAGGCTAGTGCTCCCTCAAAGTCTGCAGTGTAATCCGCAGGTGCTGCTCATGCTCCTCACTACTCCGGGAATACACCAAGATATCGTCAATGAATACTATGATGAACAGATCCAAATTTGGCCAGAAAATACGGTTCATCAAGTCCATGAATGCTGCTGGCGCATTGGTGAGTCCGAACGACATCACCAAAAACTCATAATGGCCGTAGCGCGTACGGAAGGCTTTCTTAGGAATGTCCTCCTGTCGAACCCGCAGCTGATGATAGCCCGATCGTAAATCGATCCTCGAAAAGTTTCCTGCCCCCTGAAGCTGTTCGAAAAAATCGTTGATGCGTGGCAAAGGATATCTGTTCCGCACTGTCACCCTGTTCAGCAGGCGGTAGTCGATACACAGACGCAAACTGCCGTCCTTCTTCTTGACGAACAGGACTGGAGCACCCCAAGGAGAAACACCGGGTCGAATAAGTCTCTTATCCAGCAAATCTTGCAACTGACCCTTCAATTGTCGAAGTTCCGCCGGGGCCATCCGATAAGGCGGTACTGAAATAGGCCCCGTGCCAGGAACCAAATCAATACAGAAAGAAATGCCGCGCTCGGGCGGTAGCCCAGGAAGCTCGTCAGGGAACACATTAGGAAACTCGCTAACAACCGAAACCTGATCCAATGGAACCTCTGTAGCGCTAGCATCGCAAACATAGGCGAGAAATCCCTGACATCCTTTCCTCAAAAGCTGTCTAGGACGAAAAGAAGAAATCACACTGTGAGGGGCGGCACCATGGTCTCCCAACACAACAAAAACCGACTCGCCGGGGAAACAGAATCTAACTGTCTTCTCACGGCAGTCCACAGAAGCATAGCACGTGGCTAACCAATCCATGCCCAAAAGAACGTCGAAGTCCAACATCTCAAGAAGGATCAAGTCGACATGCAACTCTCTCGCGCCAATACAGACGGTACATGATCGGAACACGTGCCTAGCAACAAACGACTCTCCCACAGGAGTGGTCACAACAAGTGGCTGATCAAGCAAACTGGACTCTCTACCCAAAGTCGGCACAAAGTGTGTGGATACGTACGAGTGCGTGGATCCGGGATCGAACAACATGTGTGCATCAACAGAACATACTGGAAGGATACCTGAGACCACCGCATTGGACGCCTGCGCGTCCCGATGCGTCAAAGGAAAAACCCGCGCCTGTCCTCCACCGGTGACTGACTGTCCCCTGCCTCGGTCATCTCACCCTCTCGGAGCAACTCCTCCACGCTCACGACCTCTCTGTGTATGAGTCTGACGTGGAGTAACGGTAGGTACAACAGGCAACGCCCTCTGGGGTGGTGAAGGTGGTAAGGTAACATCCGGTGCTGCTGCCTCCCTCCGGTGTATCTCAGGACAATCTCTAATGAGGTGAAGTAGACTGCCGCATCTAAAGGAACCCTGCGGCGACTGCTGGCTCTCCCGTGGATATGAGCTAAACATCTGGCCTCATCCCGAATCTCTGCTACTCCTCGTACCAGAACGGTACCTGTCGCGGCGTCTGAATTTCTGTCTCCGTGCGGATATACTAGTACGAACTCTCTTCGGCTCTGGAACTACCGAAGTCTCAGCAAGGCACTCCTCGACTAATAGGGCTGCATCTACAGCTGCTGCGTATGTCTCGTAATGCTGCGCGCTGATCGCAAGGAACAGTGGTGTAAGCAAGCCTCGAACAAATCTCTTGACTCGCATCTCCTCGGTAACCACCAGGTATGGAGCATAAACTGCTAGCTCTGTAAACAGCACGTCATACTCTGCCACTGACATCTCCGGAGTCTGGCGTAAGGACTCGAACCTGCGTGCTCTAGCATCTCTGACACTCAGTGGGAGAAAGCGGGCAAGGAACAGTGCCACGAACTCTGTCCAGGTCATAGGAGGAAGACCTGCCGCTCTGCCCTTCTCAAATGAATCACACAACTTCTGCGCAAGACCTTCCAAGCGAAAGCTCGCGAACTCAACCCATCTCGCATCTGTGCATATGAGGGAACGGCATATCCGGGTCATCCTATCAATGAAAGGCTGTAGGTCCTCGGCTGTATCGGTGCCTGTGAAGACCGGAGGCTTCAGCCTCATGAACTCTGATAGCGATACTGCAATCACCTCCATGGCTGCAGGGGAAACTGGCTGTCCGGTAGGTACCATCGCGGTCTCTGTAACGGGTGGAGCTACCTCTGGTCGCTGCGCTCGAAGCGTCTCAACTAGCGATCCTATCATCTGGCGCATCTCCTGCATGCTGGATCCCACCGTCTGGCGCATCTCCTACATACCAGCCCCTAGCGTGGTGATCTGATCTGTCACGGGAGGAACAGCCTGCTCGGGAACAACCGGTGTACTGCCCGGATCAGTCCTCGTCTCAGACGAATCAAAACGAATCTCGGCCTTCGCGGCCGCTCTCTGCGCCCTCGTAGTCTTTGGCGGCATAATGGCTAAAAGGAAATTAGGATCCGATAAGAATACGGAAATCGAATCACAAGAATATATATACTCAAGAAGGAATTTAAATCAATAAGTCCTATGGTCGCCTTGGCGGAGTACCGTGTCGTGAGTATGCCGTGGAACATACACACGCTACGCCACTCTGCTTCAGCTACCTACTCCGTCATACCAAGGTCATCCTACACTCCGAAAGGTTAAACCTACGCTCTGATACCAACTTTGTCACAACCTGAATATTTCGAATCGTGACCGGCACTTAACCACGCGACGTCTACAGGCGTAACGCGACTAAGTAAGCCGAACCCAGAAATCAAAACCATTTAAAAGTAGAGAGTGTTGAAAACATTTAATTAAGATATTTAGAAAACCTTAAATAGTTCAATAAGTTCTTTTAAAGTTACGTTATCATTTAAATAATTTTGGCAGCATTTCCTTTGTAAAAGTAACCCCGAAATCGGGTATAAAATAGGATATGAGTGAAAATGAGATATAATGAAACCAAAACACTCCCAAACGGAAGAAATCACGCCCACCGGCGGAAACCATCATCACAAGAGTAATATACGACGCCGTAGCGAAGATTGAGCAATAAACAAACATCACAGAATAATAAAATGCATTTAAAAACAGTCGGCTCCCACAAGCTCGACACCAGAATGCAAAATATACATCATCATCCTCACACTGTGTCTAAGTCCAGTACATATATGGTAGATGGAGAATACTAGATACAAAAGGGGTACAATAAAAGTAATCAGATACCACAACGCACCTAAAAGCAAAACAGCTCTCGCACCAACTGTAGTGGTATCTGTAGCCAAAAAATGCAAAAGGAAGCCTGCCGCGACTACTCCGAAGGGCAACCTGCAAATACTGTGGCACAACCGGGGTGAGTTGCCAACTCGTGAATAAAGATAACATATAAAGGTAATCGCGAGCATGCACGTACTGCGCTACTCTATCATATGCCAGCTAGTAAGGTCTATATGCGACAAGCAGTAGGTGCAATAATCATGCAAATGCTTTGTCAGGTAAAATAACTACAGGATGAGACACATGATAATCAATGCTGAGCATGGGATAAATAACATCTACACCGAATATCAACGTGGAAAAGTAATCGGTGCCCAAAACTGCACCCCAAATCCCAAATAAACTCAGGCGCCGGCACTCTCCTCGGCCCTCAAATCCTGTAAATCTCTGAGAAATCACGAGTGCCCAACATCGGCACCCAAATATCATAAAATACTCGTGTCCAGCATCGACACGCAAATCCTCATATATCGGGCTCCGCAAGTCCGGATCAGCCCACGAGCCCCGTCTGTGGTATCGGCCCTCGGCCCCGGCAGTACGGATCATCCCGCATCCATCTCTCGACTCTGGTCAGTATCCTCCGGATAACCGCCAGGTCCATCCAATCACCGGTAGGTACTCGCCACCCTGCTAGGCTCATCGTCAACTCCACGAAAAACATTTCTCGCCCCGGGAAACCATACCGAGTCCACCACGAACCCGCAAACGGATCATCCAACTCCTCGAATCGGGTTTCAAACACACGTCTCAGCACCGAGAAAACGCGTGGTGGACGCACCAAAATATCATATCACGAGGAACTGGGTTTTCAAATAGTGCATCTTTTCTTAAATAATCCCACGGTCCTCAAAACCAGAAATCACATGAAAATCCAACACCAAGAAGTAAATCAAATGCGATGTGCCATGTACATCAAGCCATAATATAGGTACAAGGGGAAACCGCTTTTAAAAATAGTTTCCGTTTTTAAAGACATCATGCGGCTCCCAATTTCTATGAAAATCATATCGAATCATATGTGAAATGAACTACAGCAATATAATCATGGCAGTTCTACAGTGAGTGTGTCATGGAAATTACTAACGGTGTGTGTGTAACATGCAGATTAGTGCTCGTGCAACATGAACCGTTAGTAATAGTGCGGTGTTCTATCAATTCTAAGTTTACTTACATATAGCAAAGAATGCAGTATGCAATGACAGTCAATGGGGTAAATGCAACATGTAACTATAAGGTCCTATCAGCCCTGACGCATAATGCCATGCGGGCGTTATCCCCATAGATGTTAAATCTAATCACCGAAGTATCGCGCTAAATATAGCCGACAACTTGCTTCCCCTTCTTCGCAGCGCCCGTCTCACTCGCCTGCGAACCTAGAATCACACAATATATCACATATAAGCTCAAATCCACAAAAACGTGATATTAAGGTCAAACTAGAAACCCGCGTCGTAAACCAAGCGCGCGTGTGCACGATACGCTAAAACGTGTGATTACGCGCCTGAAACTACCCCGACGCGTCGCGATACGCAGAAACCCCAAACCCACACATGTATCACGCATGTCGCGAAGGTTTAAAATACGAGAAATAGGTATATAGCTCCAGATTCTTATACAGTAAGAATTAAATAAAATTATTCATGCCATGAGTCTAAGAGTTGCAGCAGACACCAATAGAGATAAACCCCAACCCAATCCCTCCCCATCTGGCCGCAATTTGCGGCCAGAAACAATATTTCGGTGGCTTGCACAAGTCGTAAGGGGGTCGGGTTCTACCTGGGGAATCAGCACCTAACAACTGTACTGCAGTCATCTCAAAATTTTTCTGAACTCACTGGGTCAATAGTGTTGGATATAGTGCCCTCAAAGTCAATTATTGGATCGCAGGTACGTGATTGCAATGATTGAGTAGGACCTATACCGGTAGGACAGTCTTACTCGAGATGATAGTATGCTATCTGGTTTGCCTTTATCAGTCATGTATAGGTTCAGGTGACTGATCACGATTACACTTTGATAGAGCCCTTAGGATCTTGCTTGACTACCAACCGTATGAGGGCGATCATATACGTGAGAGTTGGGTGGTCTATAAGCATATCCTTAATAGTGGTCCCTACTCGTGGGAGTTTCGAGACAGGGCATCGATACTCCGGAGTAGACTAGTGTATACAGTCGAGACCCCGACGAGGGGCGGTGGCCGGTCTCACAAGCCACTGGTATCAGTTGGATCACCTAAAATGAATACAGGTGCTCATTGGGTTATGAGTACACCGGACAGGACTCGCCGGGAATCTGCTAGTTGGTATTATACATATCGTCAGATAGCAGTTCCCTGGTGACATGTGTACAGGTTAGTTCATCGACCTGAGGTCGTGATTTGTCTCGTGTGAGTTCCCACTGTTCATTGATTTCTACCCTACCATGGCTCAAAGGAGTCGTGCAAACAGGTAGTTTTTTTGGTACAGTCCCGTGCCACATGGAGGCACGTGAGCGGATCGGCAGGGGATTCGTCTCTCACGGTATTGGGGGTGGAGGTCGCGCTGTGTCTAGGAAAGCCATTACACCAAGTCCTTGGCCAAGGCAGGTGAGATTTACTGGTAGGTACTCCAGTAGTATCTCAGGGTGTTCAGGGCTTGTCTCCGACACGACTTATACAGCTATTGGGGGTCTGACGTTAATAGCCCCCTAGGCCGGATATGCGATACTCATAGACGAACGGACCGGACTGTATATACATTGTCACTGTTAGGCTCAGTAGGGTTTCCGGATGAGTTCGCTCATCGGCCTCCCTTGAGGTCAGTCCATGGGCAGCCGTTACGCATAGCTAGTGCCGCTGACGGCTTGTGGTTAAACCCACTGCCAAGGTACTGACGAGTCATTAGAGTCCAAAATATTGGATATAGAATGGTTCGTATCTTAACGAAGTTAAGGTACGCGGAGTTGTCCGGCTTATGCTTAAAACCAGACTCTGGATAACTCAGGGCACGTTTCTGTAATGGCAGTTTGTGGGTTGGCCCAGGTTATGACGAGAGTTGACTTTCTACCATCTGGAAGATCAATAGTGATATTGTTCTTAACTCGCCACAGTTTTAGTAAAATGGATTTTTTCAAAAAACTGTAGTGGGAGTATGGTAGAACTGGAAATGATTCCAGAACCGCAAACGATTACGGAAAATTTAATAGGACCAATAGATTCAATCAGGTTTGACATTCCATTAGCCACTCCGCAGATTTGGTGGGTAACCTCAGACACCCGAGATGTACTTCGGTAGCCTCAAGGACGGTGACAGGGAGGTTCTTATCTACCCAGACTTGACACTACTGTTGTTCCAGGCTATGAGACCCGGTAGGAGGGTTGTTGTGGTCAGTAGGAGCAGCGGAAGCAAAGTGGGCAAGTAGCTTATGTCTATTTATAGACTAGAGAAGTTATAGCGGAGATTGATCATCTAATTTTGATGTGACAGTCATGGGTTTGACTTCATCAGAATAGGGGATGGATCTGTTAAGAAGGTAGTAGGGTGTGATGTCCTGATATTTGGATGACATACACAGAGTAGGAAGTAAAA
Organism: Agapanthus africanus; assembly: GCA_030015575.1. Lineage (NCBI taxonomy): Eukaryota > Viridiplantae > Streptophyta > Magnoliopsida > Asparagales > Amaryllidaceae > Agapanthus > Agapanthus africanus. The sequence goes on along the minus strand of CM057338.1, from coordinate 103,419,514 downwards.
TTCCTATACTACAATCGGTTGTACTGTGGTCGTCACACAGTTGTTTCTCCAGACAGGATATGGATATAATATTTGACATTCTGGTTTCTAGATCTATAGTTTTAGATCTGGATTTGGGTAGTTTCCCAATGTGGGTACTTTTACAGTATTCTAATGGTTTTTAGAATAGATGACTCCTGGCATGGTGGTGTACCTGCAGGTAATGGAGTCACCCTCTCTAAAGGTGTCTTACAGACTAAAAGGGAGAGGGATGTGCATGATTGGCAGATCACTTGCTTAGGCAGTTGAGTCAATCATGAGATGTCAAGTACCAAACCAAATGTTGTTTTTGCACTAGATGCAATAAGTTTGTATTAATCCAATCCTGGAGAAACATAAGGAAGCAGTTTTAGAACATAAGTGAATGTTCTACGGATTTGATGACGACAGTCTCCTTCGGGAGACGGTTATCATTCCAGGCTTCAAAGGTGACATGGATGACAGAGTGATTGTCAGAGTTATAGTTTTCCCTCTGATAAAGAATGACAGTATTTTGGACAGGTGGTCCAAGAGGATACTGTGGGAGGCATGGTGCCGGATACTGATTAGGTTCAGTTTTCGATACAGTCTAAGAAGTTTGGATTTGGAGTTCATTTATGAACTAGGTCCCATCAGATATCCAGACATATTCTAAGACAGGTATTACTCAATTCGGGAGATGGCTTTCTCCGCGAACTTGAGATTAAGAGAGACATAAAAAGAAACATCCTAGCGGATCCACTCACTGAGGCTATTTCTCGAACACAATAGTTTTACAAACGGGCTTTCTGAAACTGATTAGTAGAGGAGTTGGGTGTTGGTTTCACACAGGCTGTGAGTACGCAACATCGCAATAATTAGCCTTAAGTGCAAGTGGGAGATTGTTGGATATAGTGCCCTCAAAGTCAATTATTGGATCGCAGGTACGTGATTGCAATGATTGAGGAGGACCTATACCGGTAGGACAGTCTTACTCGAGATGATAGTATACTATCTGGTTTGCCTTTATCAGTCGTGTATAGGTTCAGGTGACTGATCATGATTATACTTTGATAGAGCCCTTAGGATCTTGCTTGACTACCAACAGTATGAGGGCGATCATATACGTGAGAGTTGGGTGGTCTATAAGCATATCCTTAATAGTGGTCCCTAGTCGTGGGAGTTTCGAGACAGGGCATCGATACTCCGGAGTAGACTAGTGTATACAGTCGAGACCCCAACGAGGGGCGGTGGCCGGTCTCACAAGCCACTGGTGTCAGTTAGATCACCTAAGATGTATACAGGTGCTCATTGGGTTATGAGTACACCGGACAGGACTCGCCGGGAATCTGCTAGTTGGTATTATACATATCGTTAGATAGCAGTTCCCTGGTGACATATGTACAGGTTAGTTCATCGACCTGAGGTCGTCATTTGTCTCGTGTGAGTTCCCACTGTGCTTTGATTTCTACCCTACCACGGCTCAAAGGAGTCGTGCAAACAGGTAGTTTTTGGGTACAGTCCCGAACCATATGGAGGCACGTGAGCGGATCGGCAGGGGATTCGTCTCTCCCGGTATTGGGGGTGGAGGTCGCGCTGTGTCTAGGAAAGCCATTACACCAAGTCCTTGGCCAAGGCAGGTGAGATTTACTGGTAGGTACTCCAGTAGTATCTCAGGGTGTTCAGGGCTTGTCTCCGACACGACTTATACAGTTAGTGGGGGTCTGACGTTACTAGCACCCTAGGCCGGATATGCGATACTCATAGACGAATAGACCGAACTGTATATACATTGTCACTGTTAGGCTCAGTAGGGTTTCCGGATGAGTTCGCTCATCGGCCTCCCTTGAGGTCAGTCCATGGGCAGCCGTTACGCATAACTAGTGCCGCTGACAACTTATGGTTGAACCCACTTCCAGGGTACTGACGAGTCATTAGAGTCCCCCACAGACAGTTTCCCAAGTTCGGGCGAAACGTTGTAGAGGCCGTATGGTTTTATGGCAGGGTTCGGAAATTGCACGTGCGTTTACGCACGTGTTATTTTTCGGGCAGATAATACTGGTGGGCTTTGGTTTAAGCCGGATCCATGTATTATACAGAGTAGATATAATATCTTTGTCTCAGTTGCATTTGTATTCGGTCGTAATACAAATGCGGGTATATTTATACAGTTACGGGGTTATCCTGAAATTCGTTTCGGGATCACTTTTGGAAGTTGCCAGTTTCCTATTTTCTATCGGCCGTATTTAACATTCGGTTAAATGCGGATTTATCTTTTCTTGGGTGAGTCATGGTTCTAGAAGTTTCTAGATGATGAGAGGAAGCTTCTTGGAAGGTGACTAAGTTAGTGATTCATGTTTTGCATTAAATGAGTGGTGAGGTGTTATTATGTGTCACCATTTTCATTAATGTATTTTTGTAAAGCTTAAGATATTTTCTCTTGATATTTTTGTGAGAAGCTTTTTATGGTCACCACTTGCTCCTACCATCATCCCCCTCCTCTTATATGGCCGGCCCCTCCCCTCACTCTCTCACTCTCTCACTTTCTCACTTGACTTGGTTAAAAGATTATGATAGTTTTCGGTGTATGGAATTTCACAGCTCATTTCATTCCATCACCCGATTCCCACGGCAACTTCATTAACCGTTCCTTCATGGCTTTGGACGAAGCGAGACAAAGTATTCCACTCATTCTCTACATCAATCTTGGTCGTCTCTTTTAGCAAACTTGACGATCGAGTTGCCTCGAGTCAGAGGTGGGAGCCCGTTTAAAGATCCGATGACGTGGTGCCACCTGGACGAGGAGATCGGAGATCGACGAGATCGGAGCAGCCGCAACGGAGCATGGGATGATGGTTAAAGAACGAAGGACTCGGATCGTTCGGTATAACCTTTCTTCCCTCTTTGTAGATTGTTAGTTTAGCGTTAATGGCAGATCCGGGTTATAGTATGCGATAGCGCCAGTTATAAAAGTTTTTGTTCCGCATTTGGCGTCAGTTTGATGGTCGGGGCGCTACCGTAGACTTACAGATAGCAGTTTACAGAAAGTCAAAATTTGCTTAAAACGATGAATTTGCATCAAATTAGGATCTGGTGGTATTTTAGTGAAATTGGGGGCTAAGCTAGGTTAATATGGCCCTAACAACACTCCATCAACTTACTAAAACCAGTTCAAACATCACTTGGTCAAGGTTCCCACTAATTACCACATATCGCACTAAAACGCATCAATAAACACTAATCGAAGCTAAGTTACACTAATTACTCAAACTAGGGGGTAAGTTCAAGAAGTATACCCCACACTCGATCCTTGGGAGCTGGAGGAAGAAGAAGGAGTAGAGGGAAGGAGCTGCAGCTGGAGTTGTTGCTGCTGCTACTCACTGCTACTGCTGCTGCTCTCACTGTTGCTGCTGTTGTTTACTGCAGCTTACTGCTGCTGTGTTGCTTGCTGCTGCTGTGCCGCTTGCTTCTGCTGCTGCTGCTGTGGATGGTGTAGGTGTGTGAGTGTGAGAGTGAGGTTGAGAGAAACAACACAAGAATGAGTGGAAAAGAAAAGATAATCCCCAAGGTCAACCCCTCCACTCTCTCTCTTCATTAAATGCAATCATGGCTTTTGCCATGATGCATTCTCTCTCTCTCATTCTCACCAAGTCAACACTCCAAAAGGAAATTCAAATTAAAGCAACCATTCATTAACCAAATAAACTTAATTAAAACCCAAAAGACTTAATCCCCATGATTAAATCCACCATGGTTGCTAATCATGGTATTACCTCATTTTTAAACCCTAGTTTACATGCACATGTGTGTGCAAGCCTAGGAAAATTCTAGAAAAATATTTATTAAATTTGGAAAAATATTTGATATTCAATTTGGTAAACTTTTTATTAAAAACCCTTTATTTAAATATAATTAGTCACAAAACACATCCTAAGGTGTTACAAAACTCATCCATGGTTGCCATTCACTCTCAGAACATTATCTCTCTTCATCTTCTTCTTCAAGCTTAAGAGCTCTCTAGCTTTTGTACAAGTGAGAAATAACAGTGAGAAAAACAATTTTAAACTGAGCAAAAATCCTACTTCATCATCCTCTACTAGATAAGCACTTTAGTATAGGGTGTTAGCTTCACTAATCTCTTATTAGTGAAGTAGTGGCTTGGGTTAGTGTCTCCTCGACGTAGATCATCTTCGGTCTCGAAGACTTCGCACCAGCTCGTTCATTTCACCTTATGAAGCCATGCTAGAGTCTGGAAGATCACTATTTAGAGTGAAGGAACTACTACGCGGAGCTATTGAAGTGAAGGACCGGTCTACAAAGATTGTATTCCTAGTTCACTTTGTTGTAAAGTAGTTTACATTATGTTTCGTATGATTCTCTAGTTAAACATTCTTGGTTAGAGTTCTTTAGCATGACAAAAATTTGAAAATGGCATGGACGATACCTTCCGAAACCTTGTTGTCGTGCATAAGAACCCTACAGCATGCTGGTACCATGCCATGTATGCGTTCAAGGCTTTTAGAACGCAACTCGGCTCACTGATCAAAAAGTTGGACCCGGTGCTTAGGCGCCTGAAGTGGTGCAACGCACTCCGGATACCCTCTTCAGTAGCAACCGGTTCTGCCAAGAAGGCCTCGAGGGGAACACCCTTATTGTAACCCGACTGTTGGGCAAACGGTGCAGGTTGTACCTCATGAAAAGCGCCGAGTAATTTTTCCTGAACACCAAGTAGTCCGGCCTGATCAAGTACAAATGCAAGATCTCCCGACCCTTCAACGTGAAAGCCCCGTCTTTAAAGGTGTCCCGCAGCGGTTGCACCACCTTAGCGGACTCCTTGCCGATAGTCAGGACCTTATCGACAAAGGTCATGCCATCCCTGACCAAACGCGGGCGAAGGACTAGGCCCTGAGCCTCTCGCTGTGACGGATCTAAAGAAAAAGCGTCAACTAGGGACATGACCCGAGGGAAATTATAACTGTCGTAGAAACGAGGCCATTTATGGACTCCAAAAGCGCCGAGCACATGCGGCTCGATCCACGACGTGAAATAATGCAGCGGGAGATTTATGGGATGTACCCCCGGTTGAGTCATGTCTGCCACTAAGCTCATGCCGTGATACAAATGAGCCATCCCAGCAATCCCGATGGCAACCCGTGTCCCTTCAACCATTCGGTGAGTCGGGTAGCAAACGGACGGCCTCATGTAGCAAGGGTACATGGGGAGCACAAACCAACTTAACCATAGGCCAAAGAACCCCAAAAAGAATGCCTCTTCGTCGATGTCTGGGGATGCGAGTTCCGCAAAGGGGACAACCACGGCATTTGGGAGGAAGAAATTCTTTTGATCTGCTTCCGCCGTCGGCTGGCTGTCCAAGCCAAAACCGAAAGGTTCGTCAAGCTTGGCGAACTTCGCACCTTGTTTCGACAAGACTTCTGGGCGAAGAAAACGGGCGATGAAATCTGTGAAGCTAACCCCGTAGCTTCCGGATTCGAGAAATAGACTCTCATGAATATTCAACACCTTCATCAGACTCGGGAATCGATATTGAATAGCATTCTCCAGAGTAAGGCCCATCACTACCGATTTGGTGGCAAAGACATACTCGTCTGGGGGTAATATCTCCTCGTAATGTTCCCCTCTGACAGGTAAGCCGGAGATCTCCGCGAATTCCTCCAAAGCGATTGAAACTTCCCGATCTGATAGAAGAAAGGTATGAGTCGGGATGTTCCATTTTTCCAAAAAAGCTTGACCCACCATACAGGGGGTGTGGAATACTGGAAGAGAGAAGCATAAACAGCGAGGTACAACCCGAGCTTCAGCAGCAACGATTTCTTGGCCGACAAGATGTGTCGAGCCCACTTCAGATATCCGGCTGTATGGCAGGGAGTCAAGCCAATCATGTACGCTTGTCCCAAGGGCGCGACTCACCTTGACATATGCGTCGCCCCAAGATATCCAAATCCATCGGAGGCTGTACGGGTATTGCAGCTATAGAAGGCTCGAGATGACCCTACGAGGTCCAGTTAACCTCCTCTACGGCATAGTTCACTTGGGGTGAGTCGGCGTAGTGAATAGTGGAAATCGGCTCTGAAGGCATCGCACAAGAGAAGCTGCGTCGGCCCTGAATGATTTGGTTGTACCACGACCCCCATAAATGAAGAGACTTCTGCTCAAGGTCATGATCTTTGATCAGTGCAAAAACTTTCCGGTCTACGGGTGCGTCAGCAAATGCGCTCTCCGGACGAATGAAGGGGAAAGAAGTGTCGAAAGACATAGTACCTGCACAAAAAGGAACAAGGGTTAGCTGTCAATGCTACAATCCAAATTCTAAAACTTGGTACTTAAAATTTGTACCACACTGCAATGCAGTGGAAAGGGACCAAAGGGGACCCACAAAATCAAGGTGACGGCTCATCATTGATGAGACAGTTACTCATCAAAGAAGAAATCCTAAAAGAAGATTCTCATTTAATGAGAGGCTCATTGGGCCAAAGAGTAAACTCCCTCGAGAGCTGCGCTCTGTAACAGAAATGACATCTATCAAAATTAATGATGAAGGGAATAAAAATTCCCCAAAAAATTCTAAAGAGCTACGCTCTATGAAAATGATGGAGTAAACCCATCAAAACCCTAAAAAAGCAAAGTTTTTTGCAGAGTAAAAACTCCAAGATCTTCAAGATCTGCGAACAAACTCTAAGAGTTCTTCATGGAAGATGAACAGTGTTCTAATTCATGGGTTAAAATCACCCGGTTTTTTTTATATCTTGAAGATCTATGGTCTAAAGATGAGCACGGCTCTGTTAATGGGTAAAACCCTAAAACATTTTGTTAGATCTACGATATGAAAAGAGCAAAGCTCCGTTAATAAGTTTAATCATTACCAAATTTGGGCAGAGTTTTGACTCTAAAAAGGGTTTCTTAAGGCAGAGAGCTAAGCTTTGAAAAGGGGAGAATTATATTCTCAGGAGAAACAAGAAGAATAAAGCAAAAAGATGAACAGCGATCATCTCAAAGTGCCACCGCTGCACTCACGTGTAAGCTACGTGGGCACAACAGTCGGGGGCATTTGTTTCCCCCAATCAGAGAGCAAAACTCTATTAAAAATTTGAAATTTGAACTGAGGCAGCGCCTTACGTGCAAAGCACGAGAGCCTTGGATCCAAGAGCGCCAGCGCTAAGAGTCAAAGACTATGAGGCAGCACCTCACGTGCAAAGCACAAGAGCGCTAGCGCCGAGAGCGCCAACACCATGAGTCAAAGACTTTGAGGCGGCGCCTCACGTGCAAAGCACAAGAGCGCCATCGCTAGAACTAAATGTTCTCCACTATTGGATCAAAGATCTAACGAAGATGATAAATCATACAGTATTAAATTCTGTTGAGGATATACTCCTCAAATCTTTCTAAACAAGAAAGATTGTGCTCTGTAAATCAGAGCAACGTTGGATCAAAGATCCAATGGTGATTAAAAATTACCAAGATACAGAATAAGTTCTGTATGAGAAAATATTTTTCCAATCTTGTTAAAAAACAGAAAAATATCTTCTGCAAAACAGAAGCCCTTGGATCAAAGATCCAAAGGTGGGAAACATCCCCAAATCGATCAGAGATCTCTCAATGAGATATTTCCTTAACTGATTCAACAAATTAGCCTCCCTATATAAAGGACCCAAGACTTCAAGTCTTATACAAAGAAACCTCCGTATAAGTTTTAAGTTCTCAGAAAAGAAAAAGAAAAGAGCAAGCTCTAAGAAGAAGAACCTTCTTCAAGGTAAATAAAAAGAAGAGAGATCATAACAAGAAGAACTTAGTTCTTTTTCTAGATCACAGATCTATAAGACAAAGCCTTTCACAAAAACAAAAGAGATCATAGCATCTCCTCATAAAAGAAGAACTTAGTTCTTAGATCCATGAGACAAAGTCTCTTATAAACCGAGAATTTAATTCTCAGAGCACAGAATTGATCAGAACTGCCAAAGAAGCGCTTTAGCGCTCTAAGTCGGGTACTCCACGTGCTCCTCACGTGGGCGCTATTTTATAAGAAGCGCCTTAGCGTTCCATGTTTGGTGCTCAGCGCTAAGCACTCCATGTGCTTCTCACGTGGGTGCTAGGGAATTACAAAGCGCTCTGTAAATAAAGCCCCAACGCCATAAAAAGTGTTCAACACCCAATAAAAGACAAAAAGGGGTGTCAGAACCCAAATCAATGCTCAGCATTGTTGAATAAAAGGGACTGAGCCCAAATAAATGTTCAACATTTTATTCAAAACTGAGTGGGCTGAGCCCAAGTTGGCCACAAGTCCCTAATTCAGATTAACCGAGCCCATATGCTCACAATATTTTTAATTGGTCTTAGTCCCAAACCTGACTACATATCTACCAACCAACATTGATTCAAAGGTACATCTCTTCATACCTCTGATACATACGTTGTAATTCTTCAACGTCTTCAGAGAGATGGAGGGTCCTAATAACCAATAACTTTTGGTGCATCCCCAAACGATTAAACCAAAACCTTACAGACTATGATGTCTTTAGACCAGACTATGATCTCATTAAACCATACAGACTACGATGTCTTTAAACCTTACGGACTATGAGGTCCTTAAACTCATGGACTATGATGTCCTTAAACCCAATGGACCGCAACGTCCCTAAACTAAAATGATAGAGTCCAAATACTCTTTCGTTGGATCTAAATGATCCTAAAACCTTGTTAAGTAGATCTTAGTCTAAAATTAGACTGACGTATTCTTAACAAACATTTATGTTGATCTTAATCTCAAATGAGGTTAACGATCCTTAGGACGAACCCAAACCCAAATCTAAGAAAATACGGATTTAGACTAATCTCCGCCTTACGGGAGACAACATAAATTAGTCTCCGTATACAATCCACGGGAAACCAAAAAATACAACAAACACACATGACACGAAGTGACCTTCTGGAGCAGGAGAAAGTGGTTACCGTGATGCGGTAACATAATTAACTGCAGAGGCTTGCGCCTGCAGGGAAGAGCGTCCCCACAATCAAAAACCCCTCGCAAACGAAGGGGAATCTGACGAAGTCTGCTACAACGGCCGCATCCGTCCAAACCTCTGATACGCGGTGCCATAAATCAACTTGGCATCTTCGAAGAGGTGGACGGATAAATCCAAATAGTATCTGCCCCCAAATTCAGGCCAGACGTCCCTAACATTCCGGTCGCGTCTTTCGGCGGTAAACATATGGCTGCAACATTCCAAGTCCAGCCTTCTCTGGAAGGTAATGAAGACCCTTCCAGTGAGGCTGATAAATAGAGAGAGCCCTCAGTTCATGAGGAGTCGGGCTCGGAAAGTGAATGTAACATTCTGAAATTTTGGAAATAAATAAAATTAATTAATTAAATAATAAAATGTTAAATCAAAAAGTTATTAAAACAAAATTAGACAATTTCATAAGTTATATGTAAAAAAATTAAATTTTAATTTTAGTATGCAACATAAATAAATTATAAGGGTTTTAATATAAAATTTAGCTTCATTTTAAAGTAAAATAGTGTTATATAATAACATAAGTTATGAGGGGTTTCTATGTAAAGTTTAGGAATTTGTACAAATGGGAATTGATTAAGGGTGTAAGTGAAAAAGAGCTAAATTGGGTTTTGTTCAGAATTTTATCTTAAGATAAATTAAAGTGGAATGATAATGTTTTGCCACCGCATCCTCCCATGCACAACACACTCCCCACACCTCCTCCTTGCATGAAACCACCAAATCTTGCTTGGTGACACCTTCTCCTACACCTCACCCTTCCCTTCATCATTTTATCTAAGGTGTTCAGATCATTTTACCAAGTTAAACATTCAGAAAATTTCAAAAGTTAAAGAAAATGAAGAACAAGAAAAGAAAAAATAAAAGAAAAGAGAAGTGAGAAGGAGAGAATGGCTAAGAAGCTCCAACATCAAGTTAGGACAAGGAACTTGTGCGTCTTGGAGGGTGTTCTTCCAGCAAATTACTTGAAGGTAAAATCTTTAATCACAGTAGGAATTTAAATTCTGCAACTAGTCTAAATTGAAATGAAAATTTCTATAATATCGTATTTTTAGCAAAAACTGAACTCTGTTATAATCTGCTATAGTTTAGATAAAAATTGACTTAACTAAACAAGTTCTTAATGATGTATGTTGAACCTAGAGCAAACTATAGGAGAACGAACCAGAGGACTCGGATTTTGACCGGCGAACAATAAGGAAATTCCGGTGTCGCCGGATTTGTAGGGAGCTAGGGTGTTTTGGCTTGTGGGGTACGTTTCTGTGTAGAGTTTTGGCCATTTTGGTATTATTTAAACAAATTAGTTTAACTGTATATAAAATATGAAAACTAATATCGGAAAAAGTATCTAAAAACTCAAAATATGATATGAGTAAAATGTAACGCGGTCTATTTTCTGTCGCGATGCTGAGTTGGGTTAGATTTCAGTGAGGTTAAGTATTAGGTCGTTTACAATAGTCGTACGTAATGTAATTAACACGTACAACTTGTGTTTCTTGATTTTAGACGTATCGGAATGTAGCCGTTTCCTTATACAAGTTATTGCAATGTTAGATTCCAATACGGGAACTTTGGAGGCCGCGGGGAAAGGAAAATGATTGGCGATTCCTGAGTAGATACGACGTATTTCCGGTGAGTAGATTTACATCTACGGGGGAAGTCGGGTGGATGGCGTATAGCACCCCCGCAACCGTATAACTATTATTATGATATCTACTTAAGTTTAGCTTTTCGTCAAAGCATCAATATGGTATTGCATCTTGTATACCCTCCATTTGCATAAAGTTTCATATGTAGTTTTTAAATGAGATATACGTGATATTGATCCGTATGATATGGGTATGATTTGATGAGTTTGTACGAGAGATCATGCCGTACTTAAGATATATGGATATAGCGATATGATGAACTTTGTATGCCTATTAACGGCCAATTTATTTTTTGACTCGTAGAGATAGATTATGTTTTGTTTTAGGTTGTAATACTGGTATGAGCTATATTAATTTAAAAACCACGGTTTGTTCTCTTTTAAATAAACTACCAGGATGCGTGCCAGTTGCTAAAACAAACATCTCTTTTAAATCTAAGGCATCTTCCTTATTTCAAACTTAACGTTCCGATCCTTTCTAAAGATAATGGTATAACTCATAATAAGTAATTACAATAAGTATGTTTAGATTATATTATCTATAATATATGTTTCCGCGTTACGCACACTCTGGTAGAACACTGCACAAATACCAATGAGTAATATACTACACAAGCACTTAAATATATGTTACACTACACCTCATTGGTACTGCCATATCACTGTAGAATCGTTCTGATATATATGTGTTAATATATAGATTGTTACATCATAGAACACTTGCACAAATACTAATGATTTACATATTGCACGAGCACAGACGCGTATGCTACACTACACATCATTAATAGTGCCATGATACATTAGAATTGAAATCATTATGTTATGTGATAGGATTTCGTAGTCTTTTATTAGTTATGTTATAGTACTATATATGCTGTATTTGATTTCTTGGGATTTCTGAGTATTTTACTTCTGATGATATATATATATTTATATATATATATATCGGTGGTATGAGACTCTGTTATATATATATATATATATATATATATATATATAGTATATCATCAATACCATCTATGCAAGTTTCTTATTCCTCACTTGATATTTTTATGATGAGTAAACATCCACCATGAGATTTGTGTTTTCTGATTTTAATATTCGAACCGAGTCTGTGGGTATACGGTTACGGATTTACAATTTTATCCAGACTGAGTCGGTAGGGAAACAGTTGGATACATGGTGGACTCGGTCGAGAGCGAGGGGCAGGATAGCCGCATTTGAGGCGGGGGAGCCTGACGAGGTGACTCGATTCCGGAGATAAAAACCAGCACGGCAGATATCCAGAGGATACTGGCCGGGGTTCGACTGGGCACAGCGGATATCCAGGGGATACTGATCGTAGCCAGGATATCGGGTGGCGATCATCTGTTGAGATGGTGTCGACGGTATCTGTATTTACGTGTCGATGATGGACACGAGAGATTTCAGATTTCGATTTCGATGCTAGACATCTGTATATATTGATATGATCATTATCATGAGGTACATGGATAGATATTATTAGTGGATTCCAACAGGACTGATCCGGGGGACAGTATCTGTATATATTTATACAGACATTCATAGACAAAAAGGGAATTCCAACACAGATAATAGATTCATAATGTTGATTCATATGACATTGAGATATTATACTTATTGCATGATAGTTAGTATTGCACCTTTGCATATCATATAGTATATCGATACAGATTATGATAGTGCTATACTTATGCCCTATGTATCGTCATGCATTTCGATTTCTACCTTTAGATGAACTTTTATTAACTGAGTTGGCAACTCATCCCCGTTGTGCCACAGTTTCTTGCAGGTTTTACCGCTTGGATTATCAGCGGTTTGGGCACACATTCTTTTGGGGGATTGATGGGTAAGTGAGTTGTATTGTATCCTCCCACTCTTGATTATTCATATATATTCTTGTATCTACCGAAAACTCCATCAACTTAGAAATGATATATTATGGACTTAGAAGCGAGGATTAGAGTGGTGTTTTGAGTTGTCGCACTCTTCGGAGTCGACTTCTGATTTAGATTGATTGGTTGCTCCATTGTTTGGATGTGGAGACTAGCTTCCGTTGGGATGCTATTTTATTATGTTGTATCGGTGTTTTTATAAAAATGTAAAAGAGGTGATGTCAAGTTTCAAAACGTCATAAATGCTTTTCAACATACTTAGTTAAATTTAGATGTTATTTTAAATTGATTTTATTAGATGATTATTTAAACCCTACCTCCAATATCTTCAAAAAGGGTTTAGATTCCGGATTTCGGCTTACTTAGATTACGTCGATGTCTTTAGATGTCACGTGTTTTAAGTGTCGGTCATGTGCTACTTTTGGGTCGTGACAAAGTTGGTATCAGAGCATTTTGTTTAACCTTTGTTCGAGTCTTGGTTGACTATATGGAGTCTGGGGTACATTTTGTTACCTGGGATTGATCTTATAGGACGTAGACTTGACTTTGGGGGTCTTATACCCGAACTTTCTTTATATAGGATGACCTTTGTTGTTGGAGTAGCTACTAAATAGAGTGACGTACCGTACATATGTTCCGCGGCATATTTACGATATGATACTCCGCCTAAGATACCTTAGGATTTATATCTTGAGATTTTCCTTCTATTCCTTCCGTTGATCTATCTTCGTCAGTGCATGATTGGTTGTTCGATCACCATGTTATGAGGGCCGAGAGGGATACAGTTAGAGATACGGTCAGAGCAGAATTGTCTGGGACAAGGACTGACTGGGGTGACTTTTCGATGATAAAGAGACACGTCGTTTATTCATATATGATCGAGCTCAATGGTGGGGAAAGTTCTTTGGGATCCGCACCAGATGGTAGAGTCATTGTCAGAGATCAGACAAGCTTAAGACGTGATGTTTTTCTTCTCTCTGAAAATCGTGGTGTCACGTACTGTTAGAAAATGGTAACAATCATTGCTGAGGTTATCAAGATGTTGCTTCCCGAGTCTATGAAGTTAAATGGTTGACGACGTTACCGGTATAAATGGATCAGCAGGATTTATAACCATTCACAGGTGAGATGGTTAGGATTTTAATCAGTGGTGGCGCGTCGATACGAGATCGGTGAAATTGATGTATTTTCTGATAGAGTTTGTTCAGACCAGGTGTAAGTAGTTCAAGAAGGAGATCGTATAGTAAGCTTTTCTCCGACAAATGGGGACGAGTCTTCGAAGGTGAGATTAGCCAGATTTCTCTATGGGGTATCAGAATTAAAGGATTTGCTAAATTCTCTAAGTGTGCTTTCTGGCTGGATAGTGTAGATTTCTTGGGTCACGTAGTTGTAAGAGATGGGATACGTAGAAGATAGAAGCGGCACAGCACTGTCCCAGACCTGTGTCAGTTATTGAGATTCGAAGTTTCTTGGGTCTGTCCGGTTATTATAAATGTTTTGTGAAGGATTTTATCGAATCGCTGCACCGTTGACCAAATTGACTAGGAACGAAGTTCCATTTCTTTAGACAGATGCATGTGAACAGAGTTTCCAGCAGTTAGAGACTCGATTGACGACTGCACCTGTCTTATCATTACCTTCCGGGTCTGGTGGGTTCGTGGTATATTATGATGCCTCTCGAGTAGGTTTAGACTGTGTAGTGATGCAGCAAGATAGGGTTGTAGCTTATGTTTCTCGACAGTTTAAGAGGCACGAGCAGAACTACTCTACTCATGATTTGGAGATGGCTGCTGTAGTATTCGCACTGAAGATTGGAGACATTACTTATATAGAGAGTGGTGCCAGATTCTCACAGATCATAAAAACTTGAAGTATATTTTACAGTAGAGGGATCTGAATCTGAGGTAGCGTAGATAGAGGGAACTCGTGAAGAATTACGATTGTGAGATATTTTATCATCCAGGCAAAGCAAATATTGTGGCGGATGCCTTGAGTCGGAGGCCTGGAGGTAGCTTATCTCGTTTGTGCACCTTATAGAGGCAGTCTTCTACAGACTGGAAGATTTTATGTGATAATCGCGTACAGTTCGAGTTCAAACCGACAGGAGGACAGTTAGCACATGTTCGCACCGTCCTTAGTTATGGATCGTATTCGGGAGACATAGTCGTAGATGCTCGTATGATGGAGATCATGGATCAGGTTAGGCAGGGTAGAGAATCGGAGTTCGTGATAGATGACCGTGGAGTATTATGTTTTGGGACTCGTCATTAAGTGCCAGATTCGGATGGACTGACCTTAGAAGAGGCCATAGATCAACATACAATATTCATCCTGATTCCACTAAGATGTATCATGACTTGAGGGATATTTATTGGTGGGAAGGAATGAAGAGAGATGTTGCGGGGTTAGTTTCGAGATGCTTGACTGGTCAGCAAGTCAAGGCAGAGCACCAGAGGCCGGCTGGAGAATTGCAGCCCTTACCCATTCCGGAGTGGCAATGAGAACACATTTCCATGGAGTTCGTTATGGGTTTACCAAGGACTAGCAGGGGGTATGATTTCATCTGGGTGATTGTAGATAGACTGATAAAGGCAGCTCACTTTCTACCAGTGAAGACGACGTATGGGTTTACACAGTATGCTCAGATTTATATCAACGAGATTGTTCGATCGCAGGGAGTTCCAACGAGCATAGGGTCAGATAGGGGTACCCAGTTTACTAACAGGCTATGGCAGAAACTTCAAGAAGCTCTTGGTACACGATTGAGTTTTAGTACAGCTTTTCACCCACAGACGGATGGTCAGTCAGAACGGACCATTCAGACTTTATGGGATATGCTTCGAGCATGCAGCCTTGATTTCGGTGGTAGTTGGGATCATCACCTACCTTTGATAGAATTTTCGTATAACAATAGTTTCAGAAGACGATCCAGATGGCTCCCTTTGAAGCTTGTTATGGAAGGAAATGTCGATCGCTTGTTTGATGGACGGAGCTGAGCGAGGGTAGCATTTTGGGACCACAGGTAGTACAGGAGATTACGGAAAAGATTCAACTGATATGAGACAGAATGAAAGCAGCCCAATCCAGACAGAAATCATATGCAGATCAACGACGTCATAAACTCTAGTTTGATGTGGGAGACCATGTGTTCTTTCGTATGTCTCCGATGAAGGTGTGATGCGTTTCGGGAAAAAGGGAAAGCCCAACACCAAATGTGTCGGACCCTACGAGTATCTAATGAGAGTGGGTGTTGTAGCTTATCGGTTAGCACTTCCACTGAGTTTTCCCGATGTGCATCTGGTGTTTCACGTTTCGATGCTTCGCAAGTATCTTCACGATCCTTCTTACGCGATCCAGCATCAGACCTTACAGCTTGAGCCGGATTTATCCTGCAGAGTGCAGCCAGTTGCTATTCTAGACAGACAGGCCAAGAAACTAAGATCGAAGGTACTTCCATCTGTAAAGGTTCTTTGGCAAGGAAGGAATCACGAGGAGATTACTTGGGAAACCGAGGATGCGATACGAAAGAGATTTCCACATCTTTTGAGGGTATGTCTAGTTAAATTTTAAATTCGGGGACCAAATTTTCTTAAGGGGGAATATTGTAACATTCTGAAATTTTGGAAATAAATAAAATTAATTAATTAAATAATAAAATGTTAAATTAAAAAGTTATTAAAACCAAATTAGACAATTTCATAAGTTATATGTAAAAAAATTAAATTTTAATTTTAGTATGTAACATAAATAAATTATAAGGGTTTAATGTAAAATTTAGTTCATTTTAAAGTAAAATAGTGTTATATAATAACATAAGTTATGAGGGGTTTCTATGTAAAGTTTAGGAATTTGTACAAATGGGAATTGATTAAGGGTGTAAGTGAAAAAGAGCTAAATTGGGTTTTTGTTCAGAATTTTATCTTAAGATAAATTAAAGTGGAATGATAATGTTTTGCCACCGCATCCTCCCATGCACAACACACTCCCCACACCTCCTCCTTGCATGAAACCACCAAATCTTGCTTGGTGACACCTTCTCCTACACCTCACCCTTCCCTTCATCATTTTATCTAAGGTGTTCAGATCATTTTACCAAGTTAAACATTCAGAAAATTTCAAAAGTTAAAGAAAATGAAGAACAAGAAAAGAAAAAAGAAAAGAAAAGAGAAGTGAGAAGGAGAGAATGGCTAAGAAGCTCCAACATCAAGTTAGGACAAGGAACTTGTGCGTCTTGGAGGGTGTTCTTCCAGCAAATTACTTGAAGGTAAAATCTTTAATCACAGTAGGAATTTAAATTCTGCAACTAGTCTAAATTGAAATGAAAATTTCTATAATATCGTGTTTTTAGCAAAATCTGAGCTCTGTTATAATCTACTATAGTTTAGATAAAAATTGACTTAACTAAAAAAGTTCTTAATGATGTATGTTGAACCTAGAGCAAAGTATAGGAGAACGAACCAGAGGGCTCGGATTTTGGCCGGCGAACAATAAGGAAATTCCGGCGTCGCTGGATTTGTAGGGAGCTAGGGTGTTTTGGTTTGTGGGGTAGGTTTCTGTGTAGAGTTTTGGCCATTTTGGTATTATTTAAACAAGTTAGTTTAACTGTATATAAAATCTGAAAACTAATATCAGAAAAGGTATCTGAAAACTCAAAATACGATACGGGTAAAATGTAACGCGATCTGTTTTCTATCACGATGCTGAGTTGGGTTAGATTTCAATGAGGTTAAGTATTAGGTCGTCTACAATAGTCGTACGTAATATAATTAACACGTACAACTTGTGTTTCTTGATTTTAGACGTATCGGAATGTAGCCGTTGTTCATACCATAATTTTGCATTATTATATTCCCCAGTCCTAGTCATTTTACAAATAAACAGGTGCTTTTGACCCATGTCTGCTACATAGTTGCAGGTTACAGGTTCTCAGAACAAAAACAGTGAAAAAGATGAAAAGATGATACAAAAGTGAGACTACGACCAACAAATGGAAGAATCTTGATTAAGCCTACAGTTTGGAGACTAAACGAAGATCAACAAACAAGTTCACAAAGTACAAAGGCAGCGCAAGGTTCAAGACTTCAACACGAAGCAACGGTAAAAGTCCACTGCATTATTCACTGTGGAGATCTGGAAGAGAACTAGAAGACAACCTGAGAAAACAAGCAAAGAAACAAGAAGCTAAAGTCCACCAGAATATTCCCTAAAAATCTCAGACCAAGATCACTCTATTTGGCCATGGAACCGTGGCCAAACAGGGGTTTTGGCCGCAGATCCGCGGCCATATAATGCCCGTGTCGATGCGAAATTCTTGTGAAGTCTGGCGGCGCGTTGACTAGTCATTTCTTAAGGGGTAAACTTGTAATTGCAGATGTGCGTCGATTGTAACCCTAGGGTTTCTATGATCTATAAATAGAATCCCTAAAACCTTTTTTATGTTATGCCTCTTCTTTTGCCTCATTGTAAATCTCAAAATTCAGATCTGTAAATTTCTATAAAGAAGGAAGAGAGCATCATATAAAATTAGGAGTAAGTTTTCTTTTCATCGCCCCAGTTAAATTTTATTTCCATGCCCTAGTATAATTTTCTATTCTTGCCTAAGTTTAGATTTAATTCTCTGCCCTAGATAGATAGTTTAGAAATGTTTTTAAATTCCCTAATGAGCGAGTAGTCTCCTCGCTTGTTAGGGTTAGATTTGGGGAAGGCTTGAGAGATGAAGATCTCTCACCCCTTTCTTGCCCATCACACGTTTCTATAGGACTCCATGCATACAAATACACACCGCTCCCTACGGCACCCTATCCCATGAGGTAGCGGTGATACCGTAGTATAAAGGACCGGTTGAGCGTGTTTTCCATGGAGGTTAGTGTAACGATTAAGAAAGGAAGGACAAGAACCTAGAGGAAGAAACACCGTTTCTTTTCGATGGTACTAATCCACTTTATTAATAATTACCATAACAACTAATAGATCTAAATTAGGGCATAGAAAGCGGTGAGGAAATCTTTGCATTTCCAAACTTAACCTAAACCTAACCCTAGCAAGATTTTAGTTTAGATCAAACTTAGTTTTTAGATTTAATCAATCCGACAACAATCAGAATTAACTCGTTAGAACAATTAGAGAACACACAAAATCCCTGTGGACCGACCCGTACTCACCGGCTAGCAACCAAGCGACGTCGTTCTTGATTGCGGTTTATAAATATTTTTGATTCATCTTTCAAAAGCGCAAGCACGCTAAATCTCTTCAAATCAAATGGCGTCGTTGCCGGGGATGGCGTGTTATTTTCTTTTTGTAATTTCAGGTTAATATAAATTGAAAAATTCTAAAAACTGAAAAATTAAAAAATATAAAAATTTTATCATCTTTTATTGTTTGAAGGGTATTTTTGTTTGAATTTTGCAGGACTGAAGAACAAATTCAGATATGGAAAAATCCAGAGATCGAAACAGAAAACAGCAGATCTGAACAACAGAGGAAAATCACAACAGAGTAACAGAAAAAGTTGGGATACTTGAATCGACATTTGTACCACGTTTCCGCCGCGTTGACCAGGCTTTGACCGCGCATCCGCGGTCAGGAGGTGACATCATCATCTCCAAAAATTTCTCGGGATCTGAACCGCCTTTCCAACCGCGCTTCTGCCGCGTGAGCCCTGCTCTGACCACGCTTCCGCGGTGAGGTGGTGACGTCAGTAAAGGAAAAAACCTCTGTGAGCTTTCTCTCTCCTTCTCTGCAAATCCCAATATCTCCTCTGTAAAATTTCCTGCAGGATTCTTTGCGCTAAAAAAATCTCCCCTTCCAATAATTGATCTTGTGCAGGATTCTTTGCGCCGCGCTAAAAAAAATTGTTTGTAAGTGTTTGATTGTGTTTACTGCTTTGCAAATTTTAATTGGACTTTAAGGAGCTTGAAACCAATCCAGATTGGGTGGGGATTTCATTACCCTTCCCAGGACCCCAGAAATCACATAAGGCATATTGCATCGACCATCATTTAATTAAAAAAGATTAGACTCAGCCCTAAGGACTTCGCGCTCAATAGGACAAAGGACTAGTTGTAGGCATCGACCGTTGATCCTAACCTGACTTTGTGGTGTCTAGGCAAGTGTGTCTAACGCAAGTGGTTACTTAATTAGGATCACTACTTACGTGGTGGAGAGCCTCCCACTTACCTGGCACTTACCTGGCCACAATTGGCGGTGAAGAGACGGTTTGAGGTCCTACTTCTTACCCTTTGGAACAGTTAGGAGCTGTCTAGCTGACCTAGGTGACCCTAAATCTAGGCCTGATTGTGCATTTGTGGTTGATTGAACGTGTGTTTAAGCCTTTAATCGAAAATCTTTTTTTTGCAAAAAGCTCCACATAAACAAAAACAAAAAAATTTACAAAAAAAACTTGCATCTTATCGCTAAGAAATCCGTGCACCCCACATTCTTTTTCTTCCCCTTTCTTACATCATGGGTACCCCACCTCATAAAACTCTTGCCGAACTTTGGTATCCTCATCCAAACATTGCTTCCTACGCGAATTGTTTTGGTCGATTTAAGGACGACCCCTCCATGCCCAAAATTTCTTTGAAAGATCGAATAGAAGCGTCTAGGAGAAACAGTTCGACTCCGCAATCCACTTTGTATCAACCATTTCAACCTTCACCACCTTCTTACGTTGATACTCCTTTTTCAAGTCCTATTGTAACTCCAAAACCCATGTCTATTGCTGAGCATATTGAACAATCTCGTAGCCGATCTTTCATTTCTATCCACACATCCGGTTCTTGGGATCAACAAGTCCATTCACCTTTTTATCCAAATGTTGATCCTACTCCTGTCCAACCATTCAATTCCTACCAGTCCTACCCAACTTTCACACCTTCCCCAGACATTGCTTTTACATAGCCATTTGGGAGTTTCCAGAATCCACGCAACTTTGAATCTTTTACTGAAACCCCTTCACAACCCATGTGTAGTTTGGAACAGTCGTTGGAAGCATATATGGTAGCGACAAACCAAATGATCAGGAATGTGGATGCGTCCATTGCCGCCCTTATGCAACCTAATGAACCGGTAGCTAGTTTCCAACTAGCTCCAAATCTTCCAATGTATGATGAGGCGGTTGGACAGAGTGAGAATTTGAGTGGTGAGAGTGAGCTGTATGCCCTTCCAAATCAAACCTACCCATTACCAATTGAATTCCACAACTCCAGTTTTCAAACAAGTGTCCCAAATGATTCACCAGTTGAAAAAAAAATATTTAATGAGTTGTGCGACTTTGTAGTGCTTGATTTGCCAGATTATGAAGAGTCCCTTTCAAGTGAAACCACACCTAATCCTTTTGAACTTTACACCTCCAATCTAGAACCTGAATTGATAAATATCCATGCTTTTGGTGAGGTGTCTGAAAAACTTGATTTTCACTTGATTGAGGATATTGACACAGGGAGTATTTTGGATGATGAACCCGTAGATTTGACTGAAATTTTATCTCCAATTCATCATCCCGAGTCATTAAATGTTTCTCCCGAACTTCATATGCGTCTTGATTTTGATGATAATGGCATGGATGAGATAACTTTTGAGGAGAATTATGAGGATAGTATTGAGGAGAATTATAAGGATAGTATTGAGGAGAGTATTGAGGATAATATTGAGGATGAACCATTTTTGTTTGATGTGTCGGATTTTCCAATTCATCCTCCTGAACCTTTAACTGTTATACTTCCTAAATCAACCTCCTCCTTTCCATCGTTCCGACCACGCAGAAGATCACGCAGGAGGACTGTGAGCTTGAAAGATTTCTATTCGATCACAGCAGTTTGGACGCCACAAGTGCGTTCCTCTTTGAATCTGACACTCTTCTCACAACTGATATCGATTACGAGTGTTTCACTTTTTCGGACGATGTTGAAGACTCACCGTCCGAGTTTGAGTCATTTGAATTTTCTGATGAGTTAGTTGAACCATCAGACTCGGTTGCTTATAGTCATTTCGAACCATTGATGGAATCCTTCAAGTTCGAGACAGATTACTTAGGTGAGAATAAGACTATCCCTAAATCACTCCCCTTCGTCCCTTCCATCGTTTCGACCACTCAAGAATCCGTCGCATTTCCATTTTCAATGGATGGTTTACCAAGTTCAACGTACCCATGTTTTCTTGCGAATCTTGAGGGATTTGACCCCATTTCTTAACGGGTTGATAGATTAGCACAATCTCTTTTAACACATCGGTCATCACAAATTGTGCTAATTTATTCACTCAATTTACACCCTCAAGTTCGTGCTACACTTCTTTCTCTCTTCCGCTATTCTTCTCCTCCACCGAGACCGTATATCGCTTCTATCTCCACACGGTCTCGTGTGCTTCTCATTTCTTTTCTCTACACTCCATTCTTTCACCAACCCTACCATTATCACGATAGAATTTTTGAATGGTTGGTGCTAACCTTTGGTCTTTGTAAGGCCTTATATAGTTTGATTTTTCTCCTCCCTGACTCTGAACTTTAACGCTTAGAACAGTGGAAACACTGTTTCACTTAAATTTGGGGGGAATCTTGTTGTATATATATTTTTTATTTTTCTTTTAACAATAAAAAATATATTTATAAATAAATAAACAGGGAAGTGCCGACATTTTGACCCTCTTGGTATAGCATGACAGTGAGGACACTGTCAAGTTTAAGTTTAGGGATGTGCTCGGTAAGCCTTCTTCCTTCGCATTCATGTGTATATTTTTGCATTTGCATACTTATTTTAAAACCCATAAATATTGAAAATTTGAAAATTTTGAAAAATTATAAAAATTAAAGTATTTAATTTTTGCCCTAATTGACTTGAGTTTGACTAGCTAGGAACAAGTAGATCCTAAACTTAGTAAATTAAAAACCCTACAAATAACCTTTCTTAAAATTTAACAGTAGAAAGTATATGTCTTTGTAGTTTATTTTAAAATAGGCAAATTTCGAGTTGACTTCTTGGGCTAAGTTAAAACATTGGGAAAAGTATTGATATTTTTATTAAAGTATAAGTTTGAAAAATAATTCCTAAGCTTAAGTCTAAATTCTGAAAATATATACCCTACAAATTGCACAAACACGAACCTTGAAACTTGGAATAGTAGAAGAGACCTTAAAATGCTTTTATTTAAAGTCCTTAGTACGAAGAAAAATAAAATAAAAATTCAAGTGTGAATAAAGAAATAAAAAAATGAACACTGGTTTTTGTAATTACTTAAGGCTGCAAAATAGAAAAAATATTTAGCGAGGGTGCTTTATCATCTAGTGCCTTAGACCAACTGGTTTGGGAGTCACTGCTAACGCCTTAGGTGTTACAAGACTAGGAATTACGCTTTAATGTGCAAACACATTTTGTAATCGGTTGTTGGTACCTCAAGAAGTATTAACGGTCGCATGAAGGATGTGTGAGCAAATTTCATCTAAAAATTCACCAATTAATAAGTGCTTTGGACGACGGACAAGAGTATGATAGCTTGATTTGAATTTCCAAGTGTAGGGGTGATATATACACACATGTGGGGGTATGTGATTGGGACTTAGATAAGAGATAGGGATGAAGAATAAGACTTATATCTTTAATAGAGATAATAAAAATTCCTAAGTTGAGATGGAACCCTAGAAGGAAAACTTAAGAGATGCCAAGAGATAAGTAAACTCACAAGAATATATACAATCTTAAGTTAAATGATATGAAAGCGTGAAGAATACGGGTGAATAATTTTTGAGTCGAAGATAATAGAATTCCTTATTGGAAAACCTAATTGGAGAATAAAAGTTAATAGGCGAAATTGATAGGATTTTGTGGGTAGTATCCGCTGAAAACCCTCAGGAGACAACACTCCTCCTACTAGGGACACCTAGAGGTTTAACGGCTTGTTGCACGCTCAGTGCAATCGCGTTTCCCTGTGAAAGTGAGGCTAGGTGTTTTTCGAGAATAAAACTAGGTTTGCTCGAGGACGAGCAAAAGATAAGTTTGGGGGTATTTGGTCATACCATAATTTTGCATTATTATATTCCCCAGTCCTAGTCATTTTACAAATAAACAGGTGCTTTTGACCCATGTCTGCTACATAGTTGCCGGTTACAGGTTCTCAGAACAAAAACAGTGAAAAAGATGAAAAGATGATACAAAAGTGAGACTACGACCAACAAATGGAAGAATCTTGATCAAGCCTACAGTTTGGAGACTAAACGAAGATCAACAAACAAATTCACAAAGCACAAAGGCAGCGCAAGGTTCAAGACTTCAACACGAAGCAACGGTAAAAGTCCACTACATTATTCACTGTGGAGATCTGGAAGAGAACTAGAAGACAACCTGAGAAAACAAGCAAAGAAACAAGAAGCTAAAGTCCACCAGAATATTCCCTAAAATCTCAGACCAAGATCACTTTATTTGGCCGCGGAACCGCCAAACAGAGATTTTGGCCGTGGATCCGCGGCCATACAATGCCCGTGTCGGTGCGAAATTCTTGTGAAGTCTGGCGGCGCGTTGACTAGTCTTTTCTTAGGGGGTAAACTTGTAATTGCAGATGTGTGTCGATTGTAACCCTAGGGTTTCTATGATCTATAAATAGAAACCCTAAAACCTTTTTTATGTTATGCCTCTTCTTGTGCCTCATTTTAAATCTCAAAATTCATATCTGTAAATTTCTGTAAAGAAGGAAGAGGGCATCAAATAAAATTAGGAGCAAGTTTTCTTTTCATCTCCCTAGTTAAATTTTATTTCCATGCCCTAGTATAATTTTCTATTCTTGCCCTAGTTTAGATTTAATTCTCTGCCCTACATAGATAGTTTAGAAATGTTTTTAAATTCTCTAATGAGCGAGTAGTCTCCTCGCTTGTTAGAGTAAGATTTGGGGAAGGCTTGAGAGATGAAGATCTCTCACCCCTTTCTTGCCCATCATACATTTTTATAGAACTCCATGCAAACATGCACACACCGCTCCCTACGGCACCCTATACTACAAGGTAGAGGTGATACCGTAGTATAAAGGACCGGTTGAGCGTGTTTTCCATGGAGGTTAGGGTAAGGATTAAGAAAGGAAGGAAAAAACCTAGAGGAAAAAACACCGTTTCTTCCCGATGGTACTAATCCACTATATTACTAATTACCATAACACCTAATAGATCTTAATTAGGGCATAGAAAGCGGTGAGGAAATCTTTGCATTTCCAAACTTAACCTAAACCTCACCCTAGCAAGATTTTAGTTTAGATCAAACTTAGTTTTCAGATTTAATCAATCCGACAACAATCGGAATTAAGTCGTTAGAACAATTAGAGAATACACAAAATCCCTGTGGACCGACCCGTACTCACCGGCTAGCTACCAAGCGACGCCGTTCTTGATTGCGGTTTATAAATATTTTTGATTCACCTTTCGAAAGCGCAAGCATGCTAAATCTATTCAAATCAGCCATTTCCTTATACAAGTTATTGCAATGTTAGATTCCAATACGGGAACTTTGGAGGCCGCGAGGAAAGGAAAAGGATTGGCGATTCCTAAGTAGATACGACGTATTTCCGGTAAGTAGATTTACATCTACGGGGGAAGCCGGGTGGATGGCGTATAGCACCCACGCAACCGTATAACTATTATTATGATATCTACTTAAGTTTAGCTTTTCGTCAAAGCATCAATATGGTATTGTATCTTGTATACCCTCCATTTGCATAAAATTTCATATGTAGTTTTTAAATGAGATATACGTGATATTGATCCGTATGATATGGGTATGATTTGATGAGTTTGTACGAGAGATCATGCCGTACTTAAGATGATATAGATATAGCGATATGATGAACTTTGTATGCCTATTAACGGCCAATTTATTCTTTGACTCGTAGAGATAGATTATGTTCTGTTTTAAGTTGTAATACTGGTATGAGCTATATTAATTTAAAAACCACGCTTCGTTGTCTTTTATATAAACTACCAGGATGCGTGCCAGTTTCTAAAACAAACATCTCTTTTAAATCTAAGGCAGCTTCCTTATTTCAAACTTAACGTTCCGATCATTTCTAAAGATAATTGTATAGCTCATAACAAGTAATTACAATAAGTATGTTTAGATTATATTATCTATAATATATGTTTCCGCATTACGCACACTCTGGTAGAACACTGCACAATACCAATGAGTAATATGCTGCACAAGCACTTAAATATATGTTACACTACACCTCATTAGTACTGCTATGTCACTGTAGAATCGTTCTGATTTATATGTGTTAATATATAGATTGTTACACCGTAGAACACTTGGACAAATACTAATGATTTACATGTTGCGTGTGCACAGACGCATATGCTACACTACACATCATTAGTAGTGCCATGATACATTAGAATTGAAATCATTATGTTATGTGATAGGATTTCATAGTCTTTTACTATTTATGTTATAGTACTATAGATGCTGTATTTGATTTCTTGGGATTTCTGAGTATTTTACTTCTGATGATATATATATATATCGGTGGTATGGGATACTGTTATATATATATATATATATATATATATATATATATACAAATATAGTATATCATCAATACCATCTATGCAAGTTTCTTATTCCTCACTTGATATTTTATATGATGAGTAAACGTCCACCATGAGATTTGTGTTTTCTGATTTTAATATCCGAACTGAGTCTGTGGGTATACGGTTACGAATTTACAATTTTATCTAGACTGAGTCGGTGGGGAAACAGTTGGATATATGGTGGACCCGGTCGAGACCGAGGGGCAGGATAGCCGCATTTGAGGTAGGGGAGCCTAACGAGGTGACTCGATTCCGGAGATAAAAACGAGCACAACAGATATCCAGGGGATACTGGCCGGGGTTCGATTGGGCACGGCGGATATCCAGGGGATACTGATTGTAGACAGGTTATCGGGTCGCGATCATCTGTTGAGATGGTGTCGACGTTATCTGTATTTACGTGTCGATGATGGACACGAGAGATTTCGGATTTCGATTTCAATGCTAGACATCTGTATATATTGATATGATCATTATCATGAAGTACACGGATAGATATTATTTGTGGATTCCATCAGGACTGATCCGGGGGACAGTACCTGTATATATTTATACAGACATTCATAGACAAAAAGGGAATTCCAATACGGATAATAGATTCATAATGTTGATTCATATGACATTGAGATATTATACTTATTGCATGATAGTTAGTATTGCACCTTTGTATATCATATAGTATATCGATACAGATTATGATAGTACTATACTTATGACCTAGGTATCGTCATGCATTTCGATTTCTACCTTTAGATGCACTTTTATTCACTGAGTTGGCAACTCATCCCCGTTGTGCCACAGTTTCTTGCAGGTTTTACCGCTTGGATTATCAGCGGTTTGGGCACCCATTCTTTTTGGGGATTGATGGGTAAGTGAGTTGTATTGTATCCTACTCACTCTTGATTATTCATTTATTCTTGTATCTAGCGGAAAATCCATCAACTTAGAAATGATATATTATGGACGTAGAAGTGAGGATTAGAGTGGTGTCTTGAGTTGTCGCACTCTTTGGTGTCGACTTCTGATTTAGATTGATTGGTTGCTCTATTGTTTAGATATGGTGACTAGCTTCCGTTGGGATGCTATTTTATTATGTTGTATCGGTGTTTTTATAAAAATGTAAAGGAGGTGATGTCAAGTTTCAAAACGTCTTAAATGCTTTTCAACATAGTTAGTTAAATTTATATGTTATTTTAAATTGATTTTATCAGACGATTATTTAAACCCCACCTCCAATATCTTCAAAAAGGGTTTAGATTCCGGGTTTCGGCTTACTTAGATTACGTCGATGTCTTTAGATGTCGTGTATTTTAAGTGCCGGTCATGTGCTACTTTTGGGTCGTGGAAGTGAAGATGAGCCAACTATCCATCCTAAGACCGCAGAGCAGCAACTTCTCCAGGAGCTCCGAAAGCAGCTCAGAAACAAAGACAAGGAGATAGCCAGCTCTACTAAAAAATTGACGACTTGACAAACGTCATCTTACAGCTCACGGCCCAACTTGCCTCTCAACCGCCCAATCAAGCGCAGGGCCCTGCTCATGAACCGGAAAACGGTGTCCCGAGACATCCGACGCCTATTCCCTCAAATCCAAATGGTGGGCAGACCGCATGAAAGTCAGTCACATACTATCTCGGGAAATATCTTGGCTACCAATGACAGTAGCCCGCTAACTCAAGATCAAATCATGGATTTTGTTGCCAACAAAGTCAAAACCTTGGTAGCCGAAGCCGAAGCGCAAAAAGATATCAGCAGTAGTGGGAGACCATATCCCGCTCAGTATGATCTGATAGAGTTTCTTAGCGGCTATGTCATCCTTAAATTCGGAAGATTCGATGGACGGGAAATGCGAATCAGCACAACGCCCACTTTAAAGCCTCATGCGGGAATACTGGGGGCAATGATGCACTACTCCTCCGCCAGTTCATTAATAGCATGACCGATGTTGCTTTCGACTGGTACGTGAGCATACCGGATGGCTCCGTCATAACTTTCGTCTAAATGGAGTCTCTGTTTCGGCAGAGGTTCATGAGCGTCAGCGATAAGATCACCATTGCCGATCTCAAAAGGACCAAGCCAAAGAACAACGAAAGCAGCATGGATTTTATAACCCGATGGCGCAATCTCTCCGACAAATGTGAACCGCCGATAGAGTAGGACTAATCTGTCGGTCTCCTCGTCGGAAATCTCAACAATTGGATAGCCCCGTTTCTATGCACCGGGGGTTCTCAAAACATTCCAAGAGCTGACCAGAAAAGTTCAGATGTTGGAACGCTCAAAGCAGGAGTCCTTTTCTGACTCCCAAAATAACAATAGGTCGTAGAGAAACCGAAAGGAAGAAAATCGCAAAGGCGGGAATTCTGACGATGCTGAATCTTTTAACACTTCGGCTAACCGAAATAAGCAAGGGATGAGCGGGCCTAGTGCCAACCAGCCTCGGAAGCCAGTGTTCAGAAAGGGAGAAGAATCTCCACTGAAAAAGAAGCTAGATAAGGTTTATTCCTTCAGAAGGGACAAAGTCCGTAAAATATTCAAGGATGCCCTAAGAAACGGCCTACAATTGCAGGAATCAAAAAGACCGAAGGAAGCGAATATGACCGACGACCCCAAATATTTCCCCTATCACAGAGTGATAAGTCATGCTATTGAGGACTGTTTCGTCTTCAAAAATTGGGTTGAAAAACAATATAAGGCAGGAGAGATAGAACTGTCTAAAGGCGTGTTAGCAAACAGTCAAGCTGCGATCACCAACTTCATACAAAACAGATGACCACCACGCTGGGAACAGTCGACCTCTAAGTCGTTAAACTGGGGATGTAAAAATGTGTAAATAAAACAAAAAAAAGGATTAAAAAAATATAAAATAAAAAGCCGAAATGATGGGGCAACTCGCAATAAAAATCAGCGAGTAAAAATAAAGATGAAAATAAAATCGAAATGATGGGGCAACCGCGAATAAATAGCCAAAATGATAGGCCAATCGCGACCTTCGTGATGAGAAAGCTGAAACGATAGAGCAATCGCGGTAAAAAAATGGAGGCGAATGATGAGTCGCTCCTGGTACCATATTCCAGTGCAGCGATGCAGATGCCGTCCAAAACTCAAATCCCCAATGGCGAATGATGAGTCTCTCCGGTACTATATTCCAGTGCAGCGATGCAGACGCCGTCCAAAACTCAAATCCCCAACGGAGAATGATGAGTCGCTCATGGTACCATATTCCAGTGCATCGATGCAGACGCCAACTAAACTCTTAATGTCCCAACGGTGAATGATGAGTCGCTCCTAGTACCATATTCCAGTGCAGCGATGCAGACGCCAACCAAAATCCAATTTCCCAAAATTATTCCGGCCCTACGGTTGGTCCCGAAACTGGTTACCGTATACAATCAACGGGCTCAAATAATTCTCACCACACTCATGCCCCACCGCAATTACCAGTCCAGCGGCCGGTCTCCGCCCTTGGAATTATGCTCCATCTGAAAAGACCCACTCATGGGTCCTCACGATGCATGAGGAGAACAAAACTTGTGAGATCCTTACGACTCGTAAGAAAAAGCCATCGTGGGATCCTTACGACTCACAAAGGAAAAACACTCTTGGGGGTCCTCACGACTCCTAAAGGAGAAAATGCACCTACGGGATCCTTATGACTCGTAGGGAGAAAATGCTTTTATGGGACCCTTACGACCCATAAAGTTGAAAAGCCTTAGGTGATAAGGATCTAAACCTGTCTCCTAAGCCATCGCTTCCCAATAGGTAAAGGCAAATGATGAGTTTCTCCTGGTATTATTCCAGTGCAGCAATGCAAATGCCGACCCAAAAACCAATTCCCAAATCCTCCCGGGGCAAATGATGATGTCACGCCCCGCTTCCCAGTATACGGCGAAGGGGACGCGACTGGTCTGCTACGTATATACTCAGAAGTACATACGCTAAGCGTATCTAAGCAATATAAAAGTAAATACACAAGAGACAAGATATAATAAAAACAATAACTTTTATTTATTAACATTCTTTTGTACAATGCATGAAAAGGAAATACAACTGAAATAAAAGCGATGCCTAAACAATGGCATAACACGAAATGAAAAGTACTGAATGGAAAATGTACAATGAAACTAGAGCTCTGGTTCTTCTGCAAACTGATCCAAGTCTTCTGCAGATAGCTCGATCTCTGCCGGGTCCAAATCACCTGACGACATTCAAAGAAGAAAGAAATAGAATGTCGTCAACGAACAGGTCGCTCGGTAAGTCCCAAAGATAAGAGGAAAGTAGTTTAGACAGAATAAGAAGATATCTTTTAAAGTTGAATAATATTGTTGTAATGTTGTGTTAACGCCGTTGTTTGTAACTTAGTACAGAAGGATGTCAGTGTATACGAGAGGGGTCTATATATGCTAGAGACCAGGGCAAACGGAATGTACAAGGAACCGTTAAGCCACGGTACAACAGCAACGGAATATAGGTTAGGTGTCTTAATCTTACCGCCTCATGCCACTTTTAACACCTTCCGTACCAATCTACCCCTTAAACCCCGTAGTATTTTGATTGTATTGTTTGTCTTGTAAATTGTATTGATTGTATAATTGATTGACTGACCGAAACCATGATATCGGTAAACGAATATAACCGTAGAATCATGTAAATGGAATAACTGGAGAACCATGTAAGTGGAATGTATATCCACGGACGGTTCAGTCAAGTTGTATAGATTGATAATTGGATTTTTGGATTCATGTTGCATTGTAATATTGAATATTGTAGAATTGTGGATTGTAGACTGTTGATCATGTTCAAGTCGGATTATACGGAGACTCAAACCGAGTCAGACAATTAGCAAAGTAAACTGAAGTTCTGATTGTTTTTATTAATTTTTCTACCTTAGATAGGCAAGCACCCACTTCTCCGGTACCCTGGGGCTTAAGAGATTGGTTCTACTTAAACCTATGTTTACTAGGGTCCTTAGGCTAATTTATAAAACTTGAGGGGGTTTTCTGTAAAAATACTTTTATATATTTTTCAAAATACTCCTCAAGTATTTATTATTCGTCTTTAGAGTTTTAATGAATGTGGATTTTATATTGTGATATTTCTAGTGAAAATATCCTAGTTTCAGAAAATAAAGTACTTTATTTGTAATATTGATTTGTTTGGAATTCATGGTATTTTAGTGTAAACTTATTCTTGTGATTTTTAGAAAAAGGTGGAATATTTATATTATAATAAAATAGGTATTTTAAGGATAAGTATACATATATTTATACAAAAATAATTTTAATAAATATTTTATATTCTAAAAATCTCATTTTCTTAAGATGTCGTATTTTAAATCTTTCGAGACCGAATGCTCTTTGCGGAGATCTGAATCTCGCACTACTAAGCCCGAGGATGTGCGATAAACGGCACTATCCCGAACGGGTTCCCCAAAATGGGTTGTAGCGGCGTTTTGCAAAAATTGTAAAATACTAAATCCTTTAGAAAACGGTTTTATGAAGTAATTGGTATTTATTTGTAAAGATGTCAATTTTTCCGTATTCTCTGTTCTATGGTCTCCTAAGTCAATTTAACTCTTCCTAACTGGTCTAAACGACAAGTTGTGAGATGCCTCAAATCGCCTCTTCACTGCCAATTGTAGCCAGGTAAGTACAAGTGAACAAAGGAGCGATCCGCTCACGAATCACCGTGAGACGGGCCTTTTAAAATTACCTTTCTCACTTGCCTAGCCTAGACACCACAAAGTCAGGTTTGGATAAACGACTGATGTCCACAACTTATCGTATTTTCATAATAAGAGCTATTTATTTAAAAGTGTATCAACACTAAATCTTTTATAAATGGTTTTATTAAGTCAATGGTATTTAAATGAAAATTGTTTGTTTTCTCATATTCTAGGTTTTCAATGGTATGGGGTTAGGTTGTATATGAGTGTATGAGGAGGTAGGTCGTTACCTCGTGCTCTACTTTAAATGTATAGCAAGTTTGATGGAGTTAAATGAAGGATTGAAACAATGTGGTATTTAAGTGAAAAATACGATAAATTGAAATAGCTATCATTTCATGTGATGAAACTTGATCAAATTGTTTGATTAGTGTTTAATAGTCAACATGAGGAAGTTTAGGTATGATTGTATTAGTGAGAAGTGGAATTTTATAGAAAACCGAATCGGAAATCAGATTTGTTCCGATTCCGTCGGGTTTTGTAATTTCGTATTTTTAAATAGGACAGAGAGATAGAAAAGGGACTTACGGGATTTAGATTACACGAGAGAGTGAGGGGGAACTAGTGGAATCGTCGATGTGTTGCGTCATCGCCGATAGTTCCTAAAATGATCGCCGGAAGTTCCGCCGGAAATTCGTCGAAGCTTCGCCTCGAGCTTGTTTTCAAAGTACACGATTCTTGGAAATTTTTTTGAGAGAGTGGACTAAGGATTTTAGGGTGAGAGGGTAGAGGGTGGGGGTGTATTTATAGGGGTAGGCTAGGGTTAGGGTAGATGAAGGGTTTTAAAATAAAAAATTGTGAAAATGTGTGAAAAATCATTAAAAATGGATTAAATAGGGTATAATTCATTCTCTGGAACCGATCCATTTAATTAGAGTGTGTAGGGGGTTAAAGGAGCTGAAAATTCACAACTTTTCAATTGACACCTCGCCGGAATCGGCAACTCCGGCCGGCGGCCGCGGGCCGAGTCGGCCGGTCCGCTGGCCGAGTTGGCCGATCCGGGCCAAGTTCGACGGTCGGGAGGTGGGGGGTCTCGTGAGGTAGGCACTGGTGCTTTTAGTTTTTCAGGTTCAGTCCAAGTTTTGGGACTTATTGTGTGTGGACTGTTGGGCTTCCAAAGAAATTAAAACAAAATAATATTAAAAAATAATGTGGGGCGGGGGATTTGAACTTTGGTGGCTTGGTTCAGCAATGCAAGGTATTACCAAAAAGATACAAGCTCCTTCTTGTAATTATTGTGTGAAATAATTACTTAAAGTGGTAACAGCAACATTAAATACCCCAAGTATACTTCAAATTTAAATCAAAGTTATGTATACTAAAAATGGAGTTGTTACAGTCTACCCTCCTTACAAAAATTTCTTCCTCAAAATTTACAACTTTTATTTGAGGACTAGTTTACAAAGAGGTGAGGATATTGATCAGTCGAAAATAATGTATTTTTAACACGGCAATTTCCCCATCTTTTGCATACATTTAGAAGTGTTCGGTATTCATATTTCACATATTAGAAAATCAGTCGTAAAATACCAGATTTCATGTATTAGACTTTTAAACCGACACTTTAAGGGAAATTAACCGCATTTCATGGTATCGCATCATTTCTGTATTTGCGCAACACTTGTTTCGAGATTTGTGCAGGAAAATCCAGGAGACAGGCCAAAATTTTTATTTAGCTGATCAAACCTTACGCCAACTCAATCATTTCAGATCTGGTAGCAATTCAGAAGGAATTATACAATTATATATATCAAACAAAGGCCCATACATCAGCCCAAACAGGCACCAGAGAGCCCAAGCTCTAACTCCCCCAAAGAGCCGCGGATCCGCGGCGGGAGCTTGCTTGTGCCGCGGATCCGCCGCACTTTGGACACGTCAGCAAGGAATTTTTACTGCAGAATTTTTATCTCAGGGCCCACATCCATTTCTGATACGTCAAATTCCATAATTCTCCAGAAGCTACTGCCAGATCAGCAAAGAAGATTAAGCAAGGCTAATCCGAATTAAGCTCCTAATTAGTCCTCTTCTAGAAGCTCCCTCCTAACTAATCACATCTAGAAGCTTCTCCCCTAACTAACTTTTGGAGGGAAATTTGAATTTCCTCAACAAACTTTTGGAGGGAAACTTAGAATTTGAAATCTTAGATCTAGGGTTTAGATGTCTATAAATAGGAACCTAGACCTAGGGTTAAAGGCTAATCAATAAACATTGGGTCGTTCTACACCATTTTCTTCCACAAGTCTCGTGACAAGGCTTGTGCGAAACCCTAACCCTAATTCCACTCCAAATCTAAGATCTTGAGTACTAAATCAAGTGAGAAGCCTTCAACCTTTTAGGAGCCGAGCCGATCTTCAATCGGGCAAGTGATCCAAGCTGATTCGCGACCCACGGAGACGAGCGAAGCCAAATCGACGATCAAGTTCTTCCTCTTGTAGTTCTTGAGCGAATGTAACTAAATTGTTGATATAAATAAAAAGTGAATTTCTTTAATCTTGCTTTCTTTTAATTCTTGCATCATGATTAGATCTCAATTTGTAATTGTTGTTCTTGTTGTGATGTGTGAGTAAAACTCCGCTCGTAAAGGAGTCGAGACGATTGTAGAATGATGATGTAACAAATCTTAATACGATTTTTAAGTCCTACGAGTTTTGTAAACCCTAGCAAGTTCAAGAATCGATGACCTAGTTTCGTTGCGATGCTTTCTTGATTGTGATCGCTCGAAATTAGGGATCTACAATCGTTTCTTGAATTTACTAGAGGCTAGAATATGAATGATATCGATGAATGAACAAGGGATAAGATGAAACCCTAGTTTCACAAGAAATCCCTAATTCTCGTCGATCATCATCGATCTAGTATCAATTCATCGAAGGATAAGAATACGTAATTGTAAGATTACATCACATCTATAGATCCGATCGATTCCTACGAGCCTCATTTCGATTCTTGATATTTGGTTTGGAAAAATCATCAAACGATCAATTCTTGATTCTATCTTTTTCTTGTTATTAGATCTAGATTTTCTAATTCTTGAACTTCAATTCTTCCAATCATGAATTGTTTTGTTTTCTTTTCATTAAAGTTTCGACTCATCTAATTCAAAAGACGAACGATTACACTGTCCCTGTGGACGATCCGCACTCACTTACAATCTACATCCGACACCGTAGTTGATTGCGGTCAAATATTTTTGGTTGTGATTTCTTTACAATTTCCTAATTACACAAACAAGAATTCTATTCAATCAAATGGCGCCGTTGCCGGGGACTATTTGATTTGATACACACATCCAAGAAAATCATTCAATCAGATATCTTGCACGCATTTTATCTTCCCTTTCCCAAGTGGACTCTCCTGGAGTGTCTTTCCTCCACATCACTCGGACCAAGTTAACTTCTTTGTTCTTAAGTGTCTTCACTTTTCTGTCCAGGATCTCCATAGGCTGTTGCTCACATGACAAGTCGGGTTGTATAGTGAGCTCGGAATGATCAAGAACATGGCTGGGATCACTCACATACCTTCTGAATTAGGATACGTGGAACACATTATGCACTCCTTCCAATGAGGGTGGAAGCGCTAAGCGGTATGCCACTTCACCGACTCGTTCGAGTATGTCGAACGGTCCAATATATCTCGGACTTAATTTACCCCGTCTTCCAAATCGGATCAATCCACGGTTCGGAGATATCTTCAAGAATACGTGATCTCCTGGCTGGAACTCCAAGTGTCGTCTCTTTGCATCAGCCTAGTGTTTCTGTCCATCTTGGGCTATGCGCATCCTTTCTCTGATAGTACGAACCACATCAACGGTCGCTACTATCATCTCTGGTCCAAGAAGTTCCCTATCTCCGATGTCATCCCAACTTATTGTGATTGACACTTCCTTCCATACAATACTGGAAAATGTGTCATTCCTATGCTTGCTTGGTAGCTGTTATTGTACGTGAACTCCACAAGATGCAAGTGATCTTCCCACGATCCTTTGAAGTCTAGCATACACGCTCCGAGCATATCTTCCAAGATCTGAATAGTTCGCTCAGACTGACCATCTGTTTGTGGATGATAAGCCGTGCTGAAATTCAGACTTGTTCCGAAGCTTGCTTGCAGACTCTGCCAAAATTGCGATCGGAACCTGGTGTCACGATCGAAGACAATACAGACATTTACTCCATGAAGCCTTAAAATTTCTTGTATGAGTTCATGGGTATCAGAGATAGTACATTATGAAGAGTTTAAATCTTAAATAAATTATTACCTCCATATACTTCTTTGCTAGTGTCTCAGTTGATTGGCCAACCCGAAAGGGGATGAAGTGAGCCGACTTTGTGAGTCGATCCACAATGACCCATACAGCATCGTTACCCTTTGTGCTGCGAGGAAGAGCGGTCATAAAATCCATCGTGATGTGCTGCCACTTCCATTCTGGGATTGGTAACGGTTGAAGTAGTCCAGCTGTCCTGTGATGTTCAGCCTTTACTTGCTGACACACTAAGCATTTTACGACGCTTCTGGCTACTTTGCGCTTGATTCCATGCCACCAATAATTCTGACGTAGATGTTTGTACATTTTGGTACCTCCAGGGTGTACTGAGTAGGGAGAGCTGTGAGCTTCTTTCATTAACTCTTCCCGAACGGGACCTTTTGGTACACTGTTCATATCAGATTTTTGCATTTTCATACCGCCCAATTTTTATCACATTGCATATCCGTAGATACTCTTGAGCCGTGTTTGCTAGTCAATTGCAGGATACAGGTTCTCGGTTCTAAAACGGTGAAATTCATGGAAAACACGAAAAAAGTCCGGGTTCCTGCCAACCACAGATAAAAACACGGTCTCTGCTCTTCATCCGTATGTTGCCAGATATCAATAGGAAGACAAAAGATCAAATCAATGTCATTCTCATGCACAAGGCTCAATGGTAGCACAAAATCCAAGAGATCTACGCGGAGCTCGAGGCAAATCATGACAAAATCTTGACAAAAAGTCCACCTTTCCCTCAACAGAATTCTGGAAAATTCGTGAAGCAATTATAAGAAAATATATATACCAGAATCAAGCACACAGCAGATCAGGCCACCACAAAAAAGCAGATGACCCAATTCCACCATTAGGGCGCGGATCCGCGGCAAAAGGTGGGTCCAGGCCGCGGATCCGCGGCCCTTTAGGCGCCAAACCTGGAGAAATTTGGGGGGTAGGTTGGTCTTTTCATGTATGTTCTGTTGGTTGCCCTAGGGTTTCATGTTTTGGCCTATAAATAGCCCTGAAGTTTGTGAAGGAAGAGATCCATGCTTGTATTTTCTTTTGCTAGGATTTAGTTCACTTCTTCTTCCTCTTCTCACCTCTTCTCCATTAAACTTGTAGTGAGCTTTAGAGTGAAGAGTGATGAATAAAGAAGAACCATTTATTATCATGCTTATCTCTTTATTTTGTTAAATGCTCTTTCTTTACTTGTTGTAATTTTAATTGTTAAGTAGTTGTTGTTATTTGCTTAATTGTTTCTTTCTTCTCTCTTTTCCTTTATCATTCATACGACAATGATACTTACGCTTGATCCTCGCCAAGGTGAGGTCGCAAATAGTTAGTCGTATTCTTCTAGCCTCCTTCTTTCTATCTTCCTCTTTTGTTTGTTTTATTTTTCCGTATTATGAAGTGTGAGTAGTTTTATACTTGTTAGGGTAGGATAAGGGAAGTTTGAGAGAAGGAAATCTCTCTCACTCTTTCCTTGCCCAACAACTTAAATCGACTCCCGTTAATTGAACCACAATCCGCTCCTTACGGCACCCTATCTTACATGATAGCGGTGATTCCGTAGTGAGACCGGTTGTGGTTGAATTAACCGGAGGTTATGGATAAGAGCCAAGAACGGACGGACAAGCACCAAAAGGAAGGACTATGCGTTGGAAAGCCTAGCTTATACTCGCAAGTTCCTTCCTAGTCGTGCTAATCCCCGTTGTTGCCGATTACCGTAACACCGATATTAAGTAGGGCAACGAAAGATGTGGAGACTCCTAACTCAAACTAACCTAATCCTAACCCTAACATGCTCTCTTTAAATATCAACTCAACACTTAGATAACTACAAACAAAATCTGAACAACCGGACTTAACTCGTCGAAAAACACATAGAAAAAGATTCCCATCTCCCTGCGGACGACCCGTACTCAACCGGCTAGCTACGTGCGAAACCGTCTTGATTGCGGTATTTAAACTAGAACTTGAACACGCTCGTAAACTATCAATCAAATGGCGCCGTTGCCGGGGAGACGGTAGTTTGTTTCTTTGTGAAATTTCGGGTTAATTTGTAAGTATAACTCTAACCGAAAAAAAAAAATATATACATTGTAAACAAAACCATCTTGTTATTTTTGATTAGTTTTTGTGCAAGTGTGCAGGAAATACGAAGTTCACGATCGACGCCAAGGACGTTGAAAATACGGAGTTCAAGTACAGTGCCAAAGACGTGGGAAGATAGACCCACATTTTCGCGGCTACACCGCGACGGACAAAACGAAGCATACGGTCTACTGTACAAATCTGGAGCAAATACAGTGAGCAAATCAAGATTCAGTACATCCAGAAAAGCAGAGAACTCCAAGACCAGCAACCTGAAAAAAAATTGTGATCCCAATCTCTCTGTCTAGCCGCTGAACCGCGGCCATATCTGGTGTTTGGCCGCGGAAACGCGGCTAGTTGGTGCCTTCGGGTTGCCAAAAATTTTTGGTGAGTCTCTCTTGCTTCTCCCACTCCTCTAAGCTCCACTGAATTGTGTTTTCTGCAGGCTTCTTTGCGCAAATTCTTCTCCCCCTTCCAATAAACTGTTCTTGTGCAGGATTCTTTGCGCCGCAAATAAAAATTGTTTGCAGTTGATTTGTTACTGCTTTGCATTTCTTTAATACGGACTTAAGGGGCTTGAAACCAATCCAGATTGGGTGGGGATTTCATCACCCTTCCCAGGACCCCGGAAATCACTAAAGCATATGCATTGTCCATTGTAATTAAAAAATACTAGACTTCAGCCCTAAGGACTTCGCGCTCATTAGGAGAAGATAAACCTTGTTTAGAACCTCGCTTAACCGTATATTGTTTACGGGGTGTCTAGGAAAGTGTTAAAGGCGCAACCGCCGAAAGAGAAAGGGTTATTTAATTAAGGAACTTCGCGAAAGCGTTGGACAACCTCCCCTTATCTCTGCACTTACCTGGCCTCGTGATCAGTGTATTGTTAAGCCCGTTTCTCGACATTGTTTAACTTCGACAATCAAGTTCAGGAGCAGGTCTAGTAGACCTAGGTTACCCTAGATCTAGGTGTGATTGTGCATATCTTGTTTGTGATTGCTTAAGCCGTATTTCCGTACATACTTCTATAAATCTCTTTCTAAAAACAAAATAAAAAAGAAAAAATCAAAAACTTTTATAAAAACTTGCCCTTTTTGTCGCCAAATCCATTTTCACCCACCACCCATCGCCTTTCTCCATTGATGTTTTCTTACTCTCACCTTCTCCGCTTTGACTATACTAAACTCGTTTAGTGTATGTCCGCTTGGACTCGGGACACTAGCGCCCGTCTAGTCCGCGTTACGTTAGTCGTGACCGACTACGCGATCGACTCCGAAGTCGATACTCCGTCCACTCCTCTTTCACCCCTTCCTTTGCCGGCCAACTCCGACGTTGACCGGAATTCTGTTCATACATCTTCACCTTCACCTTCACCAACCTCTTCTTCCGCGATGTCGGGATTTAATCCGAACATCTCGTTGACCACCCCTGGATTGGCTCCACCTCCTACGGAGACCAATCTTCCACCACCTCCGCCTGTTGTAGCGCCGCAGCGAATTGCGCTCCAGGATCGTTTCTACCCTACCCGTTCTGCACTTACCACCTGCCTTTCTCTTCCTCCGGCCAATGGGGACAACTTTGAAATTAAGCCCCATTTCATCAACATGCTTCCACGTTTTCATGGGCTTGAATCTGAAGATGCCTATATCTTCATAAACAAATTTCAAAATGTCTGTGCCATGATGAAAACCACCCAGCTGTCGGACGATGCTATACGTCTACGGGTCATTCCGTTCACTTTATGCGATCTCGCAGAAAAATGGCTGTATAGCACCGCTTCCCACTCAATCACCAGCTGGGACGAGTTTGTTAAAGCATTTCTGAAAAAATTCTACCCAAATCATAAGACCGCAAGAATTCGAAATGAAATCAACCAATTCTCCCAGCTTCCTTCTGAACCCTTCTGGAAGTGCTTTGACCGATACAAAGACCTTCTTGTTCAGTGTCCTCACCACGGTATAGAGAAATGGCAACTCTGCCAAACCTTATACGAGGGACTGAACCCAGCAACGAAGCAGTTGCTGGAAACAATCTGTCAGGGCCACTTCCTATCCAAATCTGACGAGGAAGCGTGGCAGTTCTTTGACGATCTTGCGGAGCAAACGCTACAGTGGGAGAGCACCAGACCGACTCCTTCTTCTTCTTCTACCTCCACTTCTACCGGTCAGTCTAGGGTAGGAATTCACCAGCTTGATGTCTCTATTGCGATGAGAGCTGAAATGGCTGCAATAACAAAAAAGCTTGAAGCAATAGAGAGCAAATTTTCTTCTCCTACTCCTGCCCCTGTTCTCCCCCTTCGTACCATCTGCGCTTGTTGTTCCGATCCTTCTCACTTGACCGAAGAGTGTCCTTACAATCCACCCTCGCAAGGACAGGATCAGGTTAATGCTGCCTTCCAGCAAAGACCGAGGAATGATCCATACTCTTCCACCTACAATCCCGGTTGGAGGAACCACCCCAATTTCGCCTGGAATCAGAATCAGAATCAATTCCAGGGAAACAATTTCCAAAGGGCCCCTCCGCCGCAACAACAAGCGCAACAACAAACTCAGTATCAGCAGCCCTTCCAACCCCAACCTTACCAAAACCAGACGAACAACTTTGCACCGAACAATTCTTTTCCACCAAACAACCTTGTTCCGTCTAACAACGATAAGGTTTCCTCGCTCGAGCGAAGTCTGGAGGCGTTTGTTAAACAATCGACTCAATCCACCGCCAACATCCAGTCTTCGATCCAATCTTTAGTGCAACACACCGCCGCACACGGGCAGAGCATCAAGACCATCGAGGCCCAGATTGCACAGCTGAACGCGGCCTTGAGCGAGCGAGAGAAGGGGAAGCTCCCGTCCCAGCCACTTCCAAATCCCGGTCACCCACATAATGCACATGTTGCTCTTGAACAACAAAACCATAATGTGAGTGCCGTGACTACACTGAGATCGGGAAGGGTGCTGCAGAACAACATTGGCAAGCAAATCAACGATGACACCCCGGCCGTTTCTTCTTCTTCTTCTTCTTCTTCTTCGTCTTCCGAGCCTATTCTCCGTTCTTCACAAGGCTCTCCCTCTTCTTCTTCTGCTCTGAACGGACCCACTTCTCACTCCACGAAAACACCTATTCTGGGATCCGTTCCAACTCCAAAATCTCCTCCTCCTGCATTAGACTCAACCAATTTTCAAAATGCTCCATTTCCAAACCGGTTGAGGTCTAACAAACAAAATCCACAAATGGAGAAGATTTTGGAGTTATTCAAGCAAGTTAACATTAACATTCCTCTTTTAGATGCTGTCCAACAAGTCCCATCTTACGCGAAAATCTTAAAGGACTTGTGCACGAAAAAGAGGAAGTCTCAGGTACCCAAGAAAGTTTTCTTGGCTAGTGCTGTGAGTGATGCCCTTACCCAATCTTTACCACAAAAACGGAAGGACCCTGGCTGTCCTACGATTTCAATTACTATTGGGGATAAGAACATCAACCGCGCACTATTAGATCTTGGTGCCAGTGTTAACTTGCTTCCGTATTCAGTATACGAGCAATTAGGCGTCGGAGAGCTGAAACCCACACACTGCACTCTCCAGATGGCCGACCGATCGATCACCCATCCTAGGGGTGAGCTAGAGGATGTGTTAATAAAAGTTGGGGACTTCATATTCCCCGTCGACTTCATTGTCTTAGATACACAGCCTGTAGCTAACCCCCGGAATCAAATTCCGGTGATACTCGGTCGCCCATTTCTCGCAACCTCAAATGCTGTGATCAATTGTCGCAATGGTTCAATGAACCTCTCATTTGGAAATATGACAATTGAACTCAACATTTTTAGGTTGGGGAATCAGCCCGCCGAACCTAATGCTCATATACTGGATGTTTGCTCGATCCAGGAGATCACACCAGAAGAGTGTGAATTCGAGGAGTTTCTGTTAGAGCACGATAATCTTGACGCCACTAGTGCGTTTCTCTTCGAACCTGCTGCTGCTTCTACGCCCGACAACGAATACGAGTGTTTCACATTCTTGAACGATCTTAGCCGCGCACAACCCGAGTTTGAATCTTTCGACTTTCCGGATGAGTTACCTGAACCATCCAACTCGGTTGCCTACACTCGCTTTGAACCTTTGCTGGAGTCCTTTGAGTTCGAGACCTTTGCACCGGTCTTGCCTTCCATCATTTCACCTCCAACGCTCGAACTCAAGCCGTTGCCGTCTCACCTTAAGTATGCTTACTTAGGTGAGAACGAGACCCTCCCTGTCATCATTTCGGCTTCTCTAGCTCCAGAGCAAGAGACAGCCCTTCTCGCGGTCTTGCACAGCAACAGGCAAGCTTTTGGCTGGTCCATGGCAGACATCAAGGGGATTAGTCCCCTGATCGTTGAGCATCACATTCATCTGATGGATGATGCCAAACCATCCCGGGATCCACAAAGACGTCTTAATCCAGTCATGAAGGAGGCTGTGAAGAAGGAGATCGTCAAATGTCTAGAAAGTGGTATCATTTACCCTATCTCTGATAGCCAATGGGTTAGCCCCATTCATGTTGTCCCCAAGAAGTCGGGCATCACGGTCATAACCAACGAGGCGAATGAGTTAATCCCTATTCGCACCCAAACTGGGTGGCGAGTTTGCATTGATTACAGAAAACTCAACGCCGCAACGCGGAAAGACCACTTTCCGCTACCTTTCATTGACCAGATGCTGGAACGATTGGCCGGACATGAGTACTATTGTTTTCTTGATGGCTACTCTGGCTATAATCAAATTCCTATCGCCGAAAAAGACTAGGACAAGACCACTTTCACTTGTCCTTTCGGCACGTTTGCATACCGACGCATGCCCTTTGGGTTATGCAATGCGCCCGCTACCTTCCAGCGGTGTATGATGGGAATTTTTTCTGACATGGTGGAAAAATTTCTGGAGATTTTCATGGATGACTTCTCCATCTTCGGCGACTCCTTTGACGAGTGTTTGCTGCATCTTGACGCTGTCCTTACCCGATGTAAGGACAAGAATCTCACTTTGAACTGGGAGAAATGCCACTTCATGGTGCGCGAAGGTATTGTCTTAGGACATATCATCTCGCAAAATGGCATAGAGGTTGACAAAGCAAAGATTGAGGTCATTTCCAATCTGCCTCCTCCCCGATGCGTCAGAGATATCCGAGCCTTCCTTGGCCATGCCGGTTTCTATAGACGGTTTATCAAGGACTTTAGCAAGATTGCTAGGCCCTTGACTCTTTTGCTGGCCAAGGATACACCATTCGACTTCAACTCGAGCTGTGTGACTGCATTCGAGTCACTGAAACGCTCACTCACTTCTGCTCCCGTTCTCTCCTCACCTGACTGGACGCACCCATTCGAGATTATGTGCGATGCATCCGACTTTGCCATCGGTGCTGTCCTTGGACAGCACATCAACAAGATGCCGCATGTAATCTATTACGCGAGCCGAACCCTGAACGACGCCCAACTCAATTATACAACGACTGAGAAGGAATTCTTAGCTGTTGTATTTGCTCTAGAAAAGTTCAGGCCCTACCTCATCGGCTCTCCAGTCATTGTCTACACGGACCATTCAGCTTTGCGCCATCTTTTTGCGAAGAAAGATGCAAAATCTCGGTTAATCCGTTGGATCCTCTTGCTTCAAGAGTTTGACCTTGTCATTAAGGACAAACGAGGATGTGAAAACGTGGTTGCCGACCATCTCTCACGACTTCCTTCTTCGCCTTCGCTTCCAATTCCGATCAATGAAGTTTTCCCGGATGAATAGCTCTTGACAGTATCTTGCGAACCCTGGTTTGCAGATATTGTGAACTATTTGGCCACGGGATTACTACCGACCGAATGGTCGAGTCAGGACAGACTTCGCTTCTTATCCCAAGTAAAACACTTTTACTGGGACGAACCCTACTTGTTCAAGTACTGTCCCGACCAGATTATTCGTCGGTGTGTCCCTGATGAGGAATTCAAGAGTGTGCTGTCATTTTGCCACGATCAAGCGTGTGGCGGGCATTTTGGGCCCAGAAAGACAGCTGAGAAGATCTTGCAATGTGGTTTCTACTGGCCACAACTTTTCAAAGACGCTCACGACTATTGCAAGACTTGCTCCCGGTGCCAACACATGGGCCGGATATCACGAAGGAACGAGATGCCGCTCCAACCGATCTTGGTTGTGGAGATTTTCGATGTTTGGGGGATAGACTTCATGGGGCCGTTTCCCAACTCTTTTGGGAACTTGTACATCCTTCTAGCTGTTGATTACGTCTCTAAATGGGTCGAGGCTGTGCCCAGCCGGACTAACGACAACAAGGTTGTCGTTAGGTTCCTTAAAGAAAACATTTTTTCCCGGTTTGGGCACCCCCGAGCGATCATTAGCGACAATGGAAGTCATTTCTGCAATAAAACTTTCGAAGCCTTAATGCGGAAATACTCCATTAATCATAAGCTTTCTACGCCCTACCACCCCCAAACCTGCGGGCAGGCCGAAGTTTCAAATCGGCAAATCAAGCAGATATTGGAGAAGACGGTTTCCAAGAACCGTAAGGATTGGTCTCTGAAACTCACTGATGCCCTTTGGGCATTTAGAACCGCTTATAAGACCGACCTTGGCATGTCTCCCTATCGGCTTGTGTACGGAAAAGCCTGCCACCTTCCTGTCGAAATCGAGCATCGCGTATTTTGGGCGATAAAGGAGCTGAATCTGTCTCTTGAGGACGCGGGCAGCCATCGGAAGCTGCAGCTGAACGAACTGAACGAGCTTAGGGATGAGGCTTACGACAACGCGGTTGTCG
Organism: Agapanthus africanus; assembly: GCA_030015575.1. Lineage (NCBI taxonomy): Eukaryota > Viridiplantae > Streptophyta > Magnoliopsida > Asparagales > Amaryllidaceae > Agapanthus > Agapanthus africanus. The sequence goes on along the minus strand of CM057338.1, from coordinate 103,374,523 downwards.
TTAAGAAACGAACGAAGGTGTTTCATGATAAACACCTTTTGCGCAAAACCTTCGTACCTGGTCAGCAGGTACTTCTTTACGACACCCGACTTCACTTCCATCCTGGAAAGCTCAGATCTCGCTGGAAAGGGCCGTATTTCGTGCGGACTGTGTATCCGCAGGGCGCTCTGGATTTGGAAAATCCAAAGGACGGTTCACTCTTCAAGGTAAATGGACACCGATGCAAACCGTACCTTAGCGTCGAACCAACAGAGGAGCTCCTGTTCTTACAGGAGCCGGTTTACCTTGCATGATCTTCCTCTACCTACCTCCAAACTTCGGTTATCCAGCCAAGAACAGTGGACACTGTTCCAAATAAGTTTGGGGGTATGGACAAACCATTTTGTTTATATTTGTGTATATTCTTTTTCTTTTCTTTCAAAACAAAAACAAATAAAAATTGTGTATCGCTAACCGACAATTTTGAACCTTCAAACTGCTCTCTTCATGCAACGACAGTGAGGACACTGTCCAGTTTAAGTTTGGGGGTACGCTCGGTACGCATTTCTTACCTTCGCATTCATATGTATATTTTGCATCTGCATATTAAAATCCATAAAATCCATAAAAATTTGAAAATTTTCTAAAAATATAAAAACTTTTTGTCAAGTTAGCTTGTGAAAGAACTCTGACTCAGCATTCGACGGTTTTCGTTTGAAAAAATAGGAATAACTAGATCTTATGTTTGGATTTTGAAAACCTGAAAGATAACTCTCCTTTGAAGTTAACTATAGCTGATATAAGTCTTTACATCAAACTACACGTGTCGTGAGTTTTGGGAATTAGATGACAAGTTTTTCATGTTTAAACTTTTAAACAGATAAATGATTTTCTGAGGATCAAATAGGTTTGTTCTGAAATAAGTAATGTCAAGAATAGTTTATGAAGTAAAGCGAATATGAAGGAATGTTATTGATGCCGTAATTGGAGCTAAGTCTGAAAAATAACCCATCTAAAAACTTGATTGGAATGATTACACACCAAACCCACTAGACACGTCTTTTATCCAAAAAAATATTTGAACTGCCGGTTATATCTCCGTTCGTATTAAATCATCTGATTTTCACGCCAAACTTTCTTTTGTTTTTGGACCTAGGTAACTTGAGTAATTAAGTCCGCTGGGGTGTTTCTACACCTAATGCCCTAAAACCAACTGGTTTGGGTGCATTGGCCCAAAGCTCGCTAAGAAGCCTAGAAAGTCCAGTTTAAAACAAAGTCAAGCAAGTGTTCTCTCCGAGTTAAAATTCCTAACGGTTCTTTGTGTGAGAATAATCTTGATAAAAGACAGGCTTTTATAAAAAAAAATTTAACGGAGATATGAAGGTTTTATTCTATGATAAAGACTATTGCACGTTCACAGAGGTGTGTATGAAATGAAAACAAGTAAAAGGTGGAGTGAAAAATACAACTTAGTTTCCTGTTAAGGAAGATAGAAATTCTGAAGTTGAAACCTTACTGGAAAACGAAACTTGAAAAATGCTTAACTCGTTATAAAACTTATGTGATCCTTTTAAAACTGTTATCTGGGCTTTATTGTGCGACATGATGACTTTAATCGATCCTTCTGGAACTTAACGACACTATTTGCACTGCACGTAAAGACATATAAAATCTGTAGTTAAATGAGAAGCGAGGTGTGAAAAATAAAGGTTCGATGGTCTAGACTTAGGATTATAGAATTTTTATTTTCTAAAACAAAACTTTAGGGTTTGAAACTTAGTCATTTTTACAAACCAACTTGACCGGATTTTGTGGGTAGTATCCGCTGAAAACCCTCAGGAGACAACACTCCTCCTACTAGGGACACCTAGAGGTTTAACGGCTTGTTGCACATGCTCAGTGCAATCGCGTTCCCTGCGAAAGTGAGGTTAGGAAATTTTTTGTGAATAAATGGACTTTGCTCGGGACGAGCAAATGATAAGTTTGGGGGTATTTGTTCATATCAGATTTTTGCATTTTCATACCGCCCAATTTTTATCACATTGCATATCCGTAGATACTCTTGAGCCGTGTTTACTAGTCAATTGCAGGATACAGGTTCTCGGTTCTAAAACGGTGAAATTCATGGAAAACACGAAAAAAGTCCGGGTTCCTGCCAACCACAGATAAAAACACGGTCTCTGCTCTTCATCCGTATGTTGCCAGATATCAATAGGAAGACAAAAGATCAAATCAATGTCATTCTCATGCACAAGGCTCAATGGTAGCACAAAATCCAAGAGATCTACGCGGAGCTCGAGGCAAATCATGACAAAATCTTGACAAAAAGTCCACCTTTCCCTCAACAGAATTCTGGAAAATTCGTGAAGCAATTATAAGAAAATATATATACCAGAATCAAGCACACAGCAGATCAGGCCACCACAAAAAAGCAGATGACCCAATTCCACCATTAGGGCGCGGATCCGCGGCAAAAGGTGGGTCCAGGCCGCGGATCCGCGGCCCTTTAGGCGCCAAACCTGGAGAAATTTGGGGGGTAGGTTGGTCTTTTCATGTATGTTCTGTTGGTTGCCCTAGGGTTTCATGTTTTGGCCTATAAATAGCCCTGAAGTTTGTGAAGGAAGAGATCCATGCTTGTATTTTCTTTTGCTAGGATTTAGTTCACTTCTTCTTCCTCTTCTCACCTCTTCTCCATTAAACTTGTAGTGAGCTTTTGAGTGAAGAGTGATGAATAAAGAAGAACCATTTATTATCATGCTTATCTCTTTATTTTGTTAAATGCTCTTTCTTTACTTGTTGTAATTTTAATTGTTAAGTAGTTGTTGTTATTTGCTTGATTGTTTCTTTCTTCTCTCTTTTCCTTTATCATTCATACGACAATGATACTTACGCTTGATCCTCGCCAAGGTGAGGTCGCAAATAGTTAGTCGTATTCTTCTAGCCTCCTTCTTTCTATCATCCTCTTTTGTTTGTTTTATTTTTCCGTATTATGAAGTGTGAGTAGTTTTATACTTGTTAGGGTAGGATAAGGGAAGTTTGAGAGAAGGAAATCTCTCTCACTCTTTCCTTGCCCAACAACTTAAATCGACTCCCGTTAATTGAACCACAATCCGCTCCTTACGGCACCCTATCCTACATGATAGCGGTGATTCCGTAGTGAGACCGGTTGTGGTTGAATTAACCGGAGGTTATGGATAAAAGCCAAGAACGGACGGACAAGCACCAAAAGGAAGGACTATGCGTTGGAAAGCCTAGCTTATACTCGCAAGTTCCTTCCTAGTCGTGCTAATCCCCGTTGTTGCCGATTACCGTAACACCGATATTAAGTAGGGCAACGAAAGATGTGGAGACTCCTAACTCAAACTAACCTAATCCTAACCCTAACATGCTCTCTTTAAATATCAACTCAACACTTAGATAACTACAAACAAAATCTGAACAACCGGACTTAACTCGTCGAAAAACACATAGAAAAAGATTCCCATCTCCCTGCGGACGACCCGTACTCAACCGGCTAGCTACGTGCGAAACCGTCTTGATTGCGGTATTTAAACTAGAACTTGAACACGCTCGTAAACTATCAATCATACACACAATCTGCTGCCGTATCTCAAAGATCCGTTTTCATGGATGATGTTGTCTGTTCTGAGTCCATTCTCCACTTGTTCTCTGATCCTTTGCAACTTAGCATCACTTGCTTGAGCTGCTTTGATCTGATTGACAATGGTTGATTGAACTTGTAAATTCATCAAACTTGAAGTGTTACCGGGCATGACTACTTCAATCTCCATCTGATTCAAGTCTTGTTGAAGCATCCACTGAGCGGTGAGATTCATTGCTAATGGTTGGCGACTAAGAGCATCAGGTACTATGTTCCTTCCCTGGGTGATATTGCAAGTTGATGTCAAAGTCCGCCATGAGTTCTAACCATCTTCTCTGTCGCATATTCAACTCCTTCTGAGTAAACACGTACTTCAGACTTTTATGATATGTGTAGATGTTCACTCATTCACCAAGTAGATAATGGCGCCAAATCTTGTGAGTAAAGATGACGGCTGCAAACTCCAGATCATGCATCGGATAATTTCTCTCATGAGTCTTCAGTTGTCTTGAAGCATAATCCACAACCTTACCGTGCTGATGTAGAACACATCCTAATCTCTTATCGGATGAATCACAATACACTTCGAATCCTCCAGATTGATCTGGTATTACGAGAATAGGTGCTGATGTCAACCGTGAGGTGAGTTCTACGAAAGCTTGTTCGCATGCTTCTGACCACACAAATTCTACATCTTTACATGTGAGCTTGGTCAGGGGTGTAGCTATCTTCGAAAATCCTTCAATGAACCTTCTGTAATATCCAGCTAAACCTAAGAAACTTCGAATGTCCTTCACTGACTTTGGTGTAGGCCATTCGCTAACTGCTGCAACTTTCGCTGGATCCACAGAGATTCCTTCTCCTGATACGATATGTCCAAGAAAACCAACTTGCTTTAGCCAAAACTCGCACTTGCAGTACTTGGCATAGAGCTTATGTTGTCGAAGAGTTTCCAGGACAATTCATAGGTGCTCTGCATGCTCTTTCCGACTCTTAGAATACACCAGGATGTCGTCGATGAAGATGACAACAAACCTGTCTAAGTACTCCCGGAAAACTTGATTCATTAGGTTCATAAATATTGCTGGTGCATTGGTCACTCCAAATGGCATCACTAGAAATTCGTAATATCCATAGCGAGTTCTGAAAGCTGTTTTGTGAATATCAGCTTCCTTGACCTTCACCTGATGATAACCCGAACGAAGATCCAATTTAGAGAAAACGCAAGATCCATTTAGCTGATCGAATAAATCATCGATGCGTGGGAGTGGATACTTGTTCTTTATAGTGACTTCGTTCAAAGCTCTATAATCGATGCACATTCTGTATGAACCTTCCTTCTTCTTCACAAGTAGTAAAGGTGCTCCCCAACCTAAAGTGCTGGGACGAATCCATCCTTTCGCCAATAATTCGTCCAACTGGGTTCGAACTTCCTTCAAACTTTCCGGACTTAATCTATAAGGTGCTTTGATCACCGGTTGTGCTCCTGGTACTAAATCAATACTGAATTCAAGAGCTCGATCGGGAGGCAAACCTGATATATCGTCAGGAAATACATCGTCGAACTCTCGAACTACCTCTGGACTTGATTCTTCCTCCGCTTGAGCTGCTGCAACTACTGCATCCCTTGGCTTCTCTTTGTAGGTACTTGGCTCCAGGGTACGGTCTCTGCTTTTGAAATAGAAGACCGGATGGTCTGGAATCTCGATTACTACCCTCCTTTGACGACAGTCGATGGTAGAATAAAAAGTTCCAAGCCAATCCATTCCTAGAACCACATCGAAGTTCGGTATGTTCAGTACTTTGAAGTCAGCATAAAACTCTCTGCTGCAGACGACGACTGGACACAAGTTGTATCCCATGGTTGCCTTTAGAACTCCATTTCCTGAACTGACATTCCAGCTGGATACAAGCGGTGAGACTGGAATCGTATGGGTTCGGACGAACCGTTGTGACATAAAGCAGTGGGATGTTCCAGTATCAAACAGTGCTTGTGCAGGTAGTGAGGCTACTAAAATTGTACCTAACGTATGTGGGATATGTTTTAGGTATAGGGAATGTGTGTAGATAAACAAGACTAAAAGAAAAGTTTGAGAAGAAAAGTTTACCAGTGATGACTTGGCTAGTGGCCTCAGCTTCTTCCACGGACATCGTGAAAGCTTGGCGCCTTGGTACATTCCTCTTGGCCTGAGGAGCATTCCTTGGAACATTCCTTTGAGCTTGATGGAACTGACGAGGAGGTAGTGCAGCTTGTGGTCCTCTGGGTGGTGCAGGTAGTGCAAGTCTTAGAGCGGGGGCTTGGATGGCTGGGCGCTGTGGGTAATTGTTTGATGGCCTGGGTGCAGCAACTGGGTTTTGCCTTTGGGGACAAGACCCAATATCATGAGTAGCTGAGCCGCAGACTAAGCAAAGACGGTTGGCTCGCCGGCAGTCTTTCATCATATGTCCGGCTCTCTTGCAGTAGGTACAAAAGGCTAGGCTAGGACATTGGTTCGGTACTCCGGGTCGCCTTGGCACAAAAAGTGGCCTGGACGAGGCTCCTCCTGCCATCTGGTTGGCAGGGCGCTAAACTCCTGCAGACTGAGGTCTGTCCCTTGCTTTTATCACTGCCTCATAACTGCGGGTAGCTTCCACAGATTCCTCAAGTGCAGCCTGAATTTCCGTGTCCAAACCTTGTTGAAACCGACGGTCTATGATCTCGTCCGTCGGTATCAAGTGTGCCGCGAATCTGTTTAAGGATTGTGTTAGCTGTGTAGTATGTGATATTTAAATATTGAACTATTGTGACATATCTTACCAACTTAGCATGGTGAATTCAGCTTCATACTCATCTACTGACTTGTCCCACATCGAACCTTGTTGTAGATAAATGAACTGCTGCTCCATGGCAAACCTGGCAGTCACGGGGAAGTACTTCGCATCGAACTTCTCGCGAAAAGTCTTCCATTCAATTGGTTGTACAAGACGGCTTTCTTCCGCCTTCCACCAGTTGCGAGCATTGTCCGTGAGCTGCAGTTTCGCCACACGGACCCAAGCTATGTCTGGCACTTGTGCTGCCGCCAGATCATCCTCTATACTATGTGCCCATTCCTCAGCTTCAAGTGGGCTTCCCTTTTCGGAGAACTACTTGGGATGTAAAGCCCTGAATTGCTTTACCCCAGGTGCGTCAGTCTCGGGACGGTTCAGGAGTTGTTGATGTCCCTCAAGAAGGCTGCGGATCGCCTCAAGTAGCACTGTTTACTCGGTGGGTGGCGCAGGAATAGCAGGAACGATTGGTAGTGACGGTGGAGGTGTGTTGTTGACATTGGTGCTGGTGTTGTTCGGAGAATCCATAACCTTGAAAAAAAATTGGGTTAGGACAGATTCAAAGTATATGATTCAAAGAATAAGAAATGATGGGATTCAAGGAACATGATTGTAAAGAATGATTTAGTTGCTGGTTCTTGTGTTATATTGCTTAGGTTGTTCACACAGAATAGAACTGCATGATAGGGTTTCATACAGCTCTAACCTGCATTGGCCACCAACAAAATCTGTCACGGCCCACTTCCCGGTGTACGACGAAGGGGACGCGACGAGGCCGCTAGTTCCTAAATGATCGCCGGAAGTTCCGCCGGAAATTCGTCGGAGCTTCGCCTCGAGCTTCTTTTCAAAGTACACGATTCTTGAAAAAAAAATTGAGAGAGTGGGCTCAGGATTTTGGGGTAGGAGGGTAGAGGGTAGGGGGTGTATTTATAGGGGTAGGCTAGGGTTAGGGTAGATGAAGGGTTTTTAAATAAAAAATTGTAAAAATGTATGAAAAATCATTAAAAATGGATTAAATAGGGTATAATTCATTCTCTGGAACCGATCCATTTTATTAGAGTGTGCAGGGGGTTAAAGGAGCTGAAAAGTCACAACTTTTCAGTTGCCACCTCGCCGGAATCGGCAACTCCGGCCGGCGGCGACGGGCCGAGTCGGCCGATCTGCCGGCCGAGTTGGCCGATCCGGGCCGAGTTCGACGGTCGGGAGGTGGGGGGTCTCGTGTGGTAAGCACAGATGCTTTTAGTTTTTCAGGTTCAGTTCAAGTTTTGGGAGTTATTGTGTGTGGACTGTTGGGCTTCCAAAGAAATTAAAACAAAATAATATTAAAAAATAATGTGCGGCGGGGGATTTGAACTCTGGTGGCTTAGTTCAGCAATGCAAGATATTACCAATGAGCTACAAGCTCCTTCTTGTAATTATTGTGTGAAATAATTACTTAAAGTGGTAATAACAACATTAAATACCCCAAGTATACTTCAAATTTAAATAAAAATTATGTATACTAAAATTGGAGTTGTTACAGATGAGTTGCTCCTGGCACTATTCCAGTACAGCAATGCAGATGCCGACCAAAAAACCAATTCCCAAATCCTCCCAGGCAAATGATGAGTTACTCCTGGTATTATTCCAGTGCAGCAATGTAGATGCCGACCAAAACCAAAATCCTGTAATCCTCTCATGGCAAATGATGATTCGCTTTTGGTACCATATTCCAGTGTAGCGGTGCTGATGTCAACCCAAATCAAATTAAATCAAATCAACAATCTCTGCGTCGGAATCATGCTTTGTCTCAAAGTGTACCCCGTGTCGAAATCATGCTTGACCTCGGTGTATCTGCCTTCCCTGTCGAAATTATGCTTCGACACGAAATCAACCAGCGACACTTCGTGCCGTCGACTGTCCATGTCATAAAAAGGGCAGAGCCAGCTTCCCACAAAGCGGAAAAAAATCACTCCGTTCCGGGGAAACTTCTACCACGGACAATCCGTCTCGAAGACGCGTCAAGCGTCGACCGTCCATGTCGTAAAAAGGGAAGTGTCAGCTTCCCACAAAGCGGGAACAAAATCACTCCGTGTCGGGGAAACGTCTACTATGGACACTCCGTCTCGGAGACGCATCAAGCGTCGACTATCCAAGTCATAAAAAGGGCAGTGCCGGCTTCCCACAAAGAGGGAACCAAATCACTCTGTGTCGGGGAAACATCAACCATGGACACTCCATCTCGGAGAAGCGTCAAGCGTCGACCGTCCATATCGTAAAAAGGGTAGTGCCAGCTTCCCACAAAGAGGGAACCAAATCACTCCGTGCCGGAGAAACGTCTACCACGGACACTCCGTTTCGGAGACGCGTCAAGCGTCAACCGTCCATATCGTAAAATGGGCAGTGCCAGCTTCCCACAAAGTGGAAACCAAATCACTCCGTGCTGGGGAAATGTCTACCACGGACACTCCGTCTCGAAGACGCGTCAAGCGTCGACCGTCCATGTCGTAAAATGGGCAGTGCCAGCTTCCCACAAAGCGGGAACCAAATCACTCTGTGCCGGGGAAACGTCTACCATGGAAACTCTGTCTCGGAGACGCGTCAAGCGTCGACCGTCCATGTCATAAAAAGGGCAGTGCCAGCTTCCCACAAAGAGGGAACCAAATCACTCCGTTCCGGGGAAACGTCTACCACGGACACTCCGTCTGGGAGAAGCGTCAAGCGTCGACCGTCCATGTTGTAAAAACGGCAGTGCCAGATTCCCATAAAGAGGGAACCAAATCAGTCCAGGCCGGGAAAACGTCTACCACGGACACTCCATCTCGGAGACGCGTCAAGCGTCGACCGTCCATGTCATAAAAAGGGCAGTGCCAGCTTCCCACAAAGCGGGAACCAAATCAATCCGTGCCGGGGAAACGTCTACTACGGACACTCCGTCTCGAAGACGCGTCTAGCGTCGACCGTCCATGTCGTAAAAAGGACAGCGCTAGCTTCCCACAAAGAGAGAACCAAATCACTCCGTGATGGGAAAACGTCTACAACGGACACTCCGTCTTGAAGACGCGTCAAGCGTCGACCGTCCATGTCGTAAAAAGGGCAGTGCCAGCTTCCCACAAAGTGGGAACCAAATCACTCCGTGCCGGGGAAATATCTATCACGGATGTTTACTGCCGAAAACCGGGAAGACAAATGTCTAGCATGAATTTGGAGGCAGATGCTATTTGGTTTTAACCTTCCACCTCTCCGAAGATGCCAAGTTGATTTATGGTACCATGTATCGAAGGTTTAGAAGGATGCGCTGTTCATACCAGAATATTGCATTTTATACCGCCCATTCTTACGCTCGTTTGGTTATAGGCAGGTGCTTTTAATCCATGTTTGCTACATATTTACAGGCCACAGTTTTCTAGTCCAAAATAACGCAATTGACACAAAATCTCCACTGTTACGCCAAAATATAGAACATCTGTTGACAACAGATAAAAGCCGGGTTCCGGTCATCCGTATCCGTCCAGTGCCGCGCACTGGTTCCTGAGACAAGACATATGACAGTGGTCATTCGTGTCTCGGACAAGCACAGAGCACGAGAGGGGCAGCACAAGAATCAATGGGCGCGCGTAGCTCGAGGGAGAAAGGTCAAATCAATCAAAAGTGTAGCTATGTTTGGACTGTGCAGATCTGAAGCAATTGTGGAAGCAATTTGCAATTTGGTATATGTAGAACAACATAGGACAGAAGAACAGACAAAGCCACAAAATACGACATGTCAAATCATCTAAATGGCCGCGGTTCCGCGGCATAAGCGCTCTTAGGCCGCGGAACCGCGGCCGTATAGGCTCCTCAGATGATTATTTTTCAGGGGTAGGTTTGTCTTTTCCTGTAGGGTCAGAATGTTGCCCTAGATTTCCAGCTCCCTGCCTATAAATACACCAGAACTTGCCAAGCCTTGGATGTTCATTCTGTTGGAGATAGTGCCCTCAGAGTCAATTATTGGATCGCAGGCACGTGATTGCAATGATTGAGGGAGGACCTGTCCCAGTAGGACAGTCTTACTCAAGATGATAGTATGCTATCTGGTTTATCTTTTATCATCGTGTACTGCTTTAGGGGACCTGACAGGTCGCTATTACACGTTGATAGAGCCCCTAGGATTCTTACTTGACTACCAGCAGTATGAGGGCGATCATATACGTGGGAGCTGGGGTCTATAAGCACATCCTTAAAAGGTCCCAAGTCATGGGAGTTTCGAGACTGGGCATCGATACTCCATTAGTAGAATAGTGTATACAGTCGAGACCCCGACGAGGGGCGGTGGCCGGTCTCACAAGCCACTGGTGTCAGTTGGTTCACCTAAGATGTATACAGGTGCTCATTAGGTTATGAGTACACCGGACAGGACTCGCCGGGAACCTGCCAGTTAGGATTATACCAGACGTCAGATGGCAGTTCCTTGGTGACATGTGTACAGGTTAGTTCATCGACCTGAGATCGTCATTTGTCTCGTGTGAGTTCCCACTGTGCTTTGATTACTACCCTACCACGGCTCAAAGGAGTCGTGCAAACAGGTTTTAGTTGGGTACAGTCTCGAGCCACATGGAGGCAGTGAGCGGATCTGCAGGGGTTCGTCTCTCCCGGTATTGGGGGTGAGGTCGCGCTGTGTCTAGGAGAGCCATTACACAAAGCCCTCGGCCGAGGCAGGAGATTTACTGGTAGGTATTCCAGTAGTATCTCAGGGTGTTCTGGGCTCCACTCCGACACGACTTGTACCGCTTTTGGGGGTCTGACTTTTACCAACCCCTAGGCCCACCATGCGATACTCATAGACGAACGGACCGGACTGTATGGATATTGTCACTGACAGGCTCAGTAGGGTGTCAGGATGAGTTCGCTCATCGACGTCCCTTTTGGTCAATAGCTGGTGGCCCGTCACGTATGGCTAATACCTCTGACGTGCTAGTGGTTAAATCCACAGCCATAGTATTGACGAGCCTTTAGAGTCCACCACACACACAGTTACTCAGGTTTCGGGCGAAACGCTGTAGAGGTCGTATGGAGATATGGTAGGGTTCGATCAGATACGTGCGGCATTGCACGGATCGTGATCGGACGGATTTTACTAGTCGGCTTTGGTTTAAGCCGGATCCTAGTATTAGACAGTATAGATTTTGTCTCTTTGCTTTTGTATTCAGTGGGAATACAAATGCGGGCATGTATATGCAGTCGCGGGGTTTTCCTGTAATTTATTACGGGATCAGTTTTCTGAAGTTGCCAGTTTGTATTCCGTTCCGGCCAGTTTTCCATTGTTCTTTCCCATCCGGACTTTTCCGATGGAGGGGGTTATTTGCAAGTTTGCAAATAACTTATTGTGGAGGGGTTTCTTGCTTTTGTGGCTTCTATCATCATGAGATGCTTTATACATCATGTCTTTGTGATTAGAGTTGATCTTGATTTAGATTTGACCTTGTTATCATGGTCTTTGGATGTGGTCACCCCCTTTGCTTTTACTACACTTACCTTCCTTCTTGTTTTGTTTTTTCCCTCCACCATTATAAGTTATGAAGGGGGGGCGGCTACTCTTTGGAGGGGAGAAAAAGAGAGAGGTTCATTTGGATGAGGGAAATTATTCTTCTCTCATTTTCACTTGCTACACAAATACTAGCTCTCTCCAAAGTTCTTCATACCTCCATCATACCATGGAAACTTCACAAACCCCAAAGAGACAAGCCTCTACACTACAACCTACAGTACCCTTGGACGCGTCGGCTAGCCAACTTCGCGCCCGAGTTGCCTCGGTCCAGAGGTGGGAGCCCGTAAAAGATATCGGCTACGTGGTGCCTTTCCGACGAGGAGGTGACGGACGGAGATTCCGCGGGAGATCGGAGTGGAGACGAAGACCGAAGGATACGGATCGCTCGGTATAGCATTCCACCCCTTCTCTTGATAGCTAGGATTAGGTTAATGGTTACGATCCGGGTTTTATTGTCCGCGGTAGCGCCAGTTTAAAAGTTAAGAAAAATTTTGATTCCGTATTTTGGCCTCGATTAGACGGCCGGGGCGCTGCCGTGGCGCAACATGGTATCAGAGCCACGCCATTAACTTAGCCTAGCTTGCTCTAGTATGTTTAGAACTCGATCGAACAAAAAAAATCCTGAAAACTCGATTTCAAGTTGCACAGTTTCTGTCGAAATTTTTTGGAGTCTAAAAATTTTTCAGTAAGTTGCAGAATGATGTGCAGGGAATTTTAAGCATTCTGGGAAAATTTGGTCGTGTGATTCCACCTTATCACCGCGGAACCGCGGCCAAACCCACGCATTGGCCACGGTTCCGCCGCCGTCTAGACTCTTCACTGTACCAAAATTTTCCAGAGAGCTTTTGAGTTGAAAATGGGGTTTTTGGAATGTTATTTTTTGGGCCCAGATTTCCTTGAGTGCTACAGTAGTGCTTGGGGCCCACTTGGTAATTTTTGATCGATCGGATATTTTAGACATGCTAGTTCACAGTATTTACATTATATCTGCGACCGTGAATGTCACTTGATCGGTAAATCCTGTCTAACTGCTATAGCCCGGTTAGACGGATTTGCGAACGTGACATTCACGTTGATGTTCTGTGATTGTGCTGTGTTATTGCGGATCGGTCGTGGGGATAGCCTGGATGCAATATTAGTACAGTTTTGATTTTATATGTACATTTGGTATTGCGGGGCGAGCGTCCGACATGTGGACTGCCGTCACTGTCTGTTTGTATTATTCTTTTTAGGCACGACCAGGTCGAGGTCGATGTACCCGTTGTATATATATTTTACTTTCTGTACTAGGATTACCCCGCGGAGGGGTGCACGGATAGCCGGGTTCTATAGGGCAACAAGCCCGCATCTCATGGCGTTGAGACGGAAGAGGCTTTACTCTAGAATTGGCGGGCTATTCTCCGCGCTCGTAGGGGGTATAGGTTGACCCAGGAGGGGTGCCCAAGTTATCGGATTCCGTGAAGTGCTGGGTGGTCCATTCACGTTGCTGAAGGGGGCTGCCTCGCTTCAGGTTTTGGAGGGTGACTTGCCGCGCCCGTAGGGGTCTAGGATTTTCATTGCACGGGCTATCCACACGACCAGGGGAACGTCGGGTTTCAGCAGCGGCTCTGTGAAACCCGGGGCTTCCAGATATCTGTAATTTTCTGTGATGTTGCATTTTATCACGCCTTGAGCGAAAATTATATATTATATATATACTAGTAGATGTTGTATATGTTTTGCATCCGCGCTAGTCCAGTTCCCGCTCTGTCGTTAGTTAAGTAACCTAACGGGTGATGACGGGACCCAGTGGCGAATGCGGATGGCATATACGTACATCATTATTTTCGTTCTTTTGTGGTGTGATCATTGATGGGACTGCGTTGATTCGGATCAATGCAAGATAAACAAACCTATTCAGATGTTGTTGGAACAATTTTTCAAAAAGCTATTATTGCAAGGGCGTTCTCTTTTGTTTTGCATCGTGGTATTCAGTTGGAATATCCTGCTCCTCAGTCGACGATGCAAGGGCCGAGATCCCTTCACCGGGAGTGACCCCTTGGACAAAAGTTTGCGTCAGGGCAATAACTTCAACATAGCCGATTACTTTTGCTTTGCATAGTGGTATTCAGTTGGAATATCCTGCACCTCATTCTACGGGGAAAGAGCCGAGATCCCTTCACCGGGAGTGACCTCTTTAGCAAAGGTTTTCGTCACTATATTTTTATAAAAAGTTATGCAGTTCCTTCAACGATATCAAGTTCATTACGTTAAATGTTTTTCGCCAAAAACCAGTCGTAGCCCTCCGTCATTTCTTACGGGTATTATTTAGTATTCGTGCTGCGTTTGTTGACTCCGTCAAGGCGTAGTGTACGGTAGCTAAGTGGTGCATGTTTGTAGCATAAATGGAATTGGTTAGGACAGTCGTACGGCCTTGTTGACTCCGTCAAGGGCACGTACGGGTGGGTTTAATGCAATCCAGATAATGACGGGTTGAACTTAACTAGGACTCTTTGATTTATTGACTCCGTCAAGATCACTTGGGTCCTAAGGGTAAAAATCATATCGAGAGTTTCTAAAGAAACTGAAACTTGCCAGGCATGCGCATACCTTCTGGAGTGTGGTGACGTGAGTGGATTCCGTCACGTTATCATGCGATGATAGTTGGGTCCCGATTCCCACTGATGAGTTGGTTTACTCCTCGGGTGATCCCGGCTAATTCTTCTTTCAGGTTTGGAGAAGAATTTGACGTTACAGTGGGAGGTTTCCTGATTAGATAAAGTGATAACCATTCTGATCTAGGATAGAGTGCACGCTGAGTATTTCTTTTCTCTCTCTCTTTGGCAGCGACCATTGACCCGACCCTTGACTATGACTCAGTGACCAAGATTAACCGAACCTTCTTATAAGACTGGCTTTTGGATTGTCAGAGTTGCAAACCTCATTGCCACTCCCACTTTTACCCTTTTCTCTAGGACACCCCGTATTACTGCAAACGTCCACTTCCATTGGACAAAACCATCGTATGGTTATATACGAACTCGAAGGAATTCGAGGATGGTTTCCAGTTCTGGAGAAAACGAATAGAACTATTCAGTTGTCTTTTCCTTTTACCTTCTCTCAAGTTGCGAGTACTCCTTGGTTTAGGAGATAGTACACCTATTACGCAAATTGGATAGTCTTCTTCCAAACCATAGGCAGGTGCCGACCGGTAGGGAATGAAGAAAACCAATTAGCCTAAAACGGTGTACAGAAGGTATTAAGTTAAGACAAAGAAAGGGATTAGTAAGAGGGCAAAGTAAATTGCGACTGATATTCACGACCAAACCAAATATTTCTTCGCCAATCCTAAATCACCTTTGTATTTCTCCAGGACACTCCGTATCACTACGAAGATCCCAAGTTTATTGGATAATCCATCGTATGGTTATATACGAACTCGAAAGGAACTTGTTCCAGTTCGGGGATGGATTCTGGTTCAGGAGAAATAGGAATAAGGTTTATTCGGTTGTCTTTTATCTTCACGTTCTCTCGCTTTGCGAGTGCTCCTAGGATTAGGATAGTACACCCATTATGCTTATTGGATAGTCTTCTTCTAAACCATAGGCTGGTGCCGAACGGTAGGGAAGGAAGAAAACCATTTGGCCTAAAGGGGTGTGCAGAAGGTAATGACTAAAGACATATAAAGGGATTTGGAGAGATGGAAAAGAATTATACGGTTATAGTTGTGAATCTGGATAATGGAAGAGGCATTACTAGGATTACCAGGATACCCCATCGAAACATTTCAATGTTTCAGTTTCACTGTGTACTGTTAAAAGAAAACTGATTTCCCAATTAGACACTTGCTCCAGGGTATTTATTTACCAGGTTTGATTCTCACATCTGTATGGTTTTACAGATGATGAGTGGGAGTAAGTTATTTGGAATTAGGTGATCATCCTCATTATATCGGAATTCGTTGTAATTGGTGATATTTGAGGAAGTCACCTGGGCTGTTTGCCGGACGGCAAATATTTGGTTTTGAATATCCGTTGTTATGCACCAATTTCAAATTGATACATCTGTACGTCTATTTTTATAGAGTGAGATGTACCTTTCTGAAATTATGTCTATGACATTTACCTATATCAGTGGATGGTCAGGTAAGGAGCATTGAACAGCGGTGTAATTCTTCTTAACCATAAGTACAGTTTTCAACCTACGACACACGGTGAATGAGTCACTAGACTCAGGGGACTTATACAGAGTATTGTATATTGTCCAGTGTCCATTAGGACAGAGGGGTTGGTCCTCGTACTATATTCTGTTTGCTTATGACTTCTCTAGTTCTTAGACATGTGTTTCGTAGAAATGCAAGGTCTAAGTTTTGAGGAGTTATAGGTATAAGAATAAAGTAGAGAACCAGATGTTGCAAGTATCAGGATTCTTCAAGGTGATCGAAGATGTAGATACTTGTGTATGGTATTCAGTTGATAGTAGTGGTTAAGAGAACTTGCTTCTCTTTCAGGTTACTCATTATTGGAAGCATTCCTAAGTTGAGTAACGTTGATCGGCCTCCATCCATCTAGTTGACATGCACTGGAGACAGCTGCATGATTTGAATCTGGTTCAATTAAATCAGTGCCTCTGTTTCTGTATTGGATATAGAACAGTTCATATCTTAACGGTATTAAGGTACGGGGAGTTGTCCGGATTATGCTTAAAACCAGACTCCGGATAACTCAAGGCACGTTTCTGTAATGGCTGTTTGTGGGGTGACCCAGGATATGACGAGGGTTGACTTTCTACCATCTGGAAGATCAATAGTGATATTGTTCTAGACTCGCCACAGTTTTAACCAAAAAAAAATTGGATTTTTCAGAAAACAGTAGTGGGAGTATGGTAGAACTGGAAGCGATTCCAGAACCGCAAACGATTACTGAAAATTTGATAAGAATCTAAAGATTCAATCTGGTTTGACATTCTATTGGCCACTCCGCAGATATGGTGGGTAACCTCAGGCACCTGAGAGGTACTCCGGTAGCCTCAAGGACGGTGACAGGAAGGTTCTTGTTTACCCAGACTTACCATTGCTGTTGTTCCAGACTATGAGACCCAGCAGGAGGATGAGTATAACATCGTTCTAAACTAGCTTTAGAAATGCACGTGTATATGACTCTGCCAGAGGGTTGTCGTAGTCAGTGGGAGCAGTGGAAGCATTGGTGGACAGTTGGCTTATGTCTATTTATAGACTAAAGCAAATATAGCGGAGATAGATCATCTATTTCTGATGTGACAGTCATAGGTTTGACTTCATCAAAATAGGGGATGGATCTGTTAAGAAGGTAGTAGGGTGTGATGCCCTGGTATTTGATGACATACACAGAGTAGGAAGTGATATTCCTATACTGCGATCGGTTATACTTTGGTCGTCACACAGTGGTTTCTCCACACAGGACTTGGATATTATATCAGACATTCTGGTTACTAGATCTATGGTTTTAGATCTAGATTTGGGTGGTTTCCTAATCTGGGTACCTTGACAGCATTCTATGAGTATTTAGAATAGACGACTCCTGGCACGGTAGTATACCTGCAGGTAATGGAGTCACCCTCTCTAAAGGTGTCTTACAGACTAAAGAGGAGAGGGATACGCATGATTGACAGATCACTTGCTTAGGCAATTGAGTTGATCATGAGATGTCAAGTACCACACCAGATATTGTTTTTGCAGTAAATGCAATAAGTTGATATTGATCCAATCCTGGAGAAACAGTCGGAAGCAGTTTTAAAACATAAGTTGATGTTCTAGGGATATGATAGCAGCTTTCTCCTTCGGGTGACAGTTATCATTCCAGGCTTCCAAGGTGACCTGGATGGCAGAGTGGCTGTCAGAGTTATAGTTTTCCCTCTGACGAGGGGCAGTATTCTGGACAGGTGGTCCAGACGGATACTGAGGGAGGCATGGCGCAGGATACTGATTAAGTTCAGTTGACGATACAGTCTAAGAAGTTTGGATTTGGAGTTCATTTATAAACTAGGTCCCACCAGACATCCAGAAATTCCAAGACAGGTATTGCTCATTTCGGGAGATGGCTTTCTCCGCGAACTTGAGATATAGAGAGACATAGAAAGAAACATCACAGCGGATCCACTCACTGAGGCTATTCCTCGAACGCAATAGTTTTGCAAACGAGCTTTGTGAGACTGACTAGTAGAGGAGTTGGGTGTTCGGTATCACACGGGTGCGACATCGCAATAATTAGCCTTGAGTGCAAGTAGGAGATTGTTGGAGATAGTGCCCTCAGAGTCAATTATTGGATCGCAGGCACGTGATTGCAATGATTGAGGGAGGACCTGTCCCAGTAGGACAGTCTTACTCAAGATGATAGTATGCTATCTGGTTTATCTTTTATCATCGTGTACTGCTTTAGGTGACCTGACAGGTCGCTATTACACGTTGATAGAGCCCCTAGGATTCTTGCTTGACTACCAGCAGTATGAGGGCGATCATATATATGGGAGCTAAGGTCTATAAGCACATCCTTAAAAGGTCCCTAGTCGTGGGAGTTTCGAGACTGGGCATCGATACTCCATTAGTAGACTAGTGTATACAGTCGAGACCCCGACGAGGGGTGGTGGCCGGTCTCACAAGCCACTGGTGTCAGTTGGTTCACCTAAGATGTATGCAGGTGCTCATTGGGTTATGAGTACACCGGACAGGACTCGCCGGGAACCTGCCAGTTGGGATTATACCAGACGTCAGATGGCAGTTCCTTGGTGACATGTGTACAGGTTAGTTCATCGACCTGAGATCGTCATTTGTCTCGTGTGAGTTCCCACTGTGCTTTGATTACTACCCTACCATGGCTCAAAGGAGTCGTGCAAACAAGTTTTAGTTGGGTACAGTCCCGAGCCACATGGAGGCAGTGAGCGGATCTGCAGGGGTTCGTCTCTCCCGGTATTGGGGGTGAGGTCGCGCTGTGTCTAGGAGAGCCATTACACAAAGCCCTCGGCCGAGGCAGGAGATTTACTAGTAGGTATTCCAGTAGTATCTCAGGGTGTTCTGGGCTACACTCCGACACGACTTATACCGCTTTTGGGGCTCTGACTTTTACCAACCCCCTAGGCCCGCCATGCGATACTCATAGACGAACGGACCGGACTGTACGGATATTGTCACTGACAGGCTCAGTAGGGTGTCAGGATGAGTTCGCTTATCGAAGTCCCTTTTAGTCAATAGCTGGTGGCCCGTCACGTATCGCTAATAGCTCTGACGTGCTAGTGGTTAAATCCACAGCCATAGTATTGACGAGTCTTTAGAGTCCACCACACACTCAGTTACTCAGGTTTCGGGCAAAATGCTGTAGAGGCCGTATGGAGATATGGCAGGGTTCGATCAGATACGTACGGCATTGCACAGATCGTGATCGGACGGATTTTACTAGCCGGCTTTGGTTTAAGCCGGATCCTAGTATTAGACAGTGTAGATTTTGTCTCTTTGCTTTTGTATTCAGTGGGAATACAAATGCGGGCATGTATATGCAGTCGCGGGGTTTTCCTGTAATTTATTACGGGATCAGTTTTCTGAAGTTGCCAGTTTGTATTCCGTTCCGGCCAGTTTTCCTTTGTTCTTTCCCAGCCAGACTTTTCCGATGGAGGGGGTTATTTGCAAGTTTGCAAATAACTTATTGTGGAGGGGTTTCTTGCTTTTGTGGCTTCTATCATCATGAGATGCTTTATATATCATGTCTTTGTGATTAGAGTTGATCTTGATTTAGATTTGACCTTGTTATCATGGTCTTTGGATGTGGTCACCCTTTTGCTTTTACTACACTTACCTTCCTTCTTGTTTTGTTTTTTCCCTCCACCATTTTAAGTTATGAAGGGGGGCGGCCACTCTTTGGAGGGGAGAAAAAGAGAGAGGTTCATTTGGATGAGGGAAATTATTCTTCTCTCATTTTCTCTTGCTACACAAATTCTAGCTCTCTCCAAAGTTCTTCATACCTCCATCATACCATGGCAACTTCACAAACCCCAAAGAGACAAGCCTCTACACTACAACCTACAGTACCCTTGGACGCGTCGGCTAGCCAACTTCGCGTCCGAGTTGCCTCGGTCCAGAGGTGGGAGCCCGTAAAAGATATCGGCTACGTGGTGCCTTTCCGACGAGGAGGTGACGGACGGAGATTCCGCGGGAGATCGGAGTGCAGATGAAGACCGAAGGACACGGATCGCTCGGTATAGCATTCCACCCCTTCTCTTGATAGCTAGGATTAGGTTAATGGTTACGATCCGGGTTTTATTGTCCGCGGTAGCGCCAGTTTAAAAATTAAGAAAAATTTTGATTCCGCATTTTGGCCTCGAGTAGACGGCCGGGGCGCTGCCGTGGCGCAACACATTCTTATGCCTCTTTTTTTGTTAGTTTTTAGTCTTCTTCTTCTTCTTCTTCATTCTTTCCTCCATGAAAATGTAGTGAGAGTATTGAGTGGATGTTAAATGAAGATGAGAGTTTTTGTATCATTCTTTTGCTTAGCTTCCCCCTTGAGCTCTCTATCTTAACTTGATCTTGCAACCTCTTAAGTGAGCTTGCAAGTTTAAGCTTTGGTCATTGATCTCAAAGGGGTTGTATCATTTTGTTCTCTTTTTTGTGCTTCATTTCACATGAGTTCTTTACCCTTCTCTTGATCTTGCAACCTCTTGATTGAGCTTGCAAGTTTAAGGGTTGGCTATTGATCCCATGGCTTGTCTTGAGTTCTATGGTTCTTAGTGTTACTTTCTTGCTTATCTCTTTCTTGCATTTTTCATTCTTGTCTTTTATTACTTGCAATTTATTACCATGCACTTTAATTACTTGCTTATAATCTTTTCTTTTCTTTATTTATCTTTTTGTTCTCTCTTTTTTGGTTCGTTTTGTGAATGGTTGTAATTATTGTTGTTAAGAATAAATACGATATTGTAAGTTAATGTTTCTTTGCTCATTTCCTTTTCCCGTTATTTTCCATTGAACTCTGCCCAAACGATACGTAAGCGCTCCGTTAGGCACCCTACTCTACCAAGGTAACGGTGATTCCTAACCGCGACCGGTTGCGTTAGGTTTGGCCGGAGGCGAAAGCAAGAGACAAGAACGGAAGGACAAGGGTAAATAAGCCGGATTCCACGAATACCGTGCTTAAATCCCCTAATCCACGTTGTTGCCAATTGCTCTAGCTTCAATTGGTCAAGACTCGGCTCAAAGGTTTTGAGTGCGGATTTCTTTAGCTTACACTTTCATATCTTTTTCTTAACAACTTTATACTTGCATATAACACATAAGTTAGAATTGAACAAAGATATACACATTCTTTATTGACTCGTCTAAAAAAAGAACGGACATACAACCATCTCCCTGTGGATCGACCCGTGCTCAACCGGCTAGCTGCATAGCGACACCGTCCTGATCGCGGTAAACTTTAGAACTTTGAACATCCGACACGCCAAAAGCGTGCGATCAAATGGCGCCGTTGGCGGAGAGACGGTAGCGTATTTTCTTTCTTGTTATTCGGGTTAATATTCTTTTTGTATATATTTATAAATAAAAAAATCTTTTTGTTATTTTTGATAATTTTTGTGAGCAAGTCTGCAGATTTTTGCGGATTTGCGAACTGCGATTGTGGGGTGCAAAGTGTACGTTCAAGGCTAAGGTGATTGCAAAGTACAGTGCCAAAGATCCGGGTAGTTTGACCCGCGCAAGCGAACTTTTCAAGCTTACCGGATTTGATTCAACGGGGGTTTTCTAACCCAAAAACTTAACGGTACATACTTTGCTAACACCTTCTTCTCAAATCCGACGCATCCAATATACTATTCTTTGCAGGATTCTTAGCAAGTTCGCTAGCAAACGCTAAAAATTGACTAACCCGTATTGGTTGCAGTGCCGTGCTTAAACTAAAAAATGATTGTTTGATTCTTTATAGAATTTTTATTGAATTGCGCATTGCATACATTAATACGGACTTAAGGGAAAGCGAACCCCCACAACATACGGTAAAGGATTTCATCACCTTTTCCGTGGCCCACAAATCACGAACTTGAGCATAACGTTTACCCGCACAACCTTTAAAAGAAACTAGACTTTAAGCCTTAAGGACTTCGCGCTCACTAGGAGAAGTTAACCGTGTTTAGAACCTCGCTTAACGGTACATTGTTTACGGGGTGTCTAGGAAAGTGTTAACGGCGAAACCGCCAAAAGAGAAAGGGTTATTTAATTAAGGACCTTCGCGAAAGCGTTGGAAAACCTCCCCTTATCTCTGTACTTACCTGGCCTCGTGATCAGTGTATCTTAAGCCCGTTTCTCGACACAGTTTTACTTCGACAATCAAGTTCTGGAGCAGGTCTAGTTGACCTAGGTGAACCCTAGAACGATTAGGTGTGTGGTATTTTTGTGTCGTGATTGTTTTTGTCCAGATTCTTTTTGTGTGTATATTTCATTCTTTTGTTAATAACTAAAAAAAAAAATCCACATCCTTTTTCCCCTCCTTTTCTCTGCCTTTCTTTCTTTCTCTCTTCATATCATGGGTACCACACCTCGCAAAACTCTTGCCGAACTTTGGTACCCACAACCAGACATTACTTCTTACGGTTCTTGCTTTGGCCAAACATCGAACGATCCCTCCATGCCCAAAATCTCTTTGAAAGATTGAATAGACGCGTCTAGGACAAACACTTGCCCTCCGCAATCCACTTTATATCAACCTTTTCAACCTCCCCTACCCTCTTATGTTGATACCTCTTTTGCAAGTCGTCCTTTGTCCGTCGCTGAACATATTGAACAATCCTGTAGCCGATCTTTCTCTCCTTTCACCACTACAGATTCTTGGGATCAACAATTCCATTAACCTTCTTATCTAAATGTTGATCCTGCTCCTGTCCAGCCATTCAATTCCTACCAGTCCTACCCGACTTTTGCACCTTCCTTAGACATTGCTTCTGAACCGCCATTTGGGAGTTTTCAGTATCCAAACAACTTTGAATCTTTTACTGAAACCCCGTCACAACCCATGTCTAGTCTGGAACAGTCGTTGGAAGACTTTAGGGTAGCGTCATGCCAACAGATGATGGATTTGAATGCGTCCATGGCCACCCTCCTATAACCTACTGACCCGGTAGCTAGTTTCCAACTAGCTCTTAATTTTCCAATGTATGATGAGGCGGTTGGACAGATTGAGAATTTGAGTAGAGAGAGTGAGCTGTACCCCCTTCCAAATCAAACCTACCCATTTCAAATTGAATCCCACAACTTTTGTGTTGAAAGTCTATCAAGTGTCCCAACTGAATTATCAATTGAAGATAGAATGTTTGATGAGTTGTGCGACTTTGCAGTGTTTGATTTACCCGATTATGAAGGGACCTTACCAAGTGAAACCACATCCAATCCTTTTGACCTCTACACCTCCATCTTAGAACCAGAATCGATTGCAATCCATGCTTTTGATGAGGTGTCTGAGAAAATTGACTTTCACTTGATTAAGGATATTGACGCTGGGAATATTTTGGATGATGAACCCGTAGATTTGGATGAGTTTTCCTCTCCAATTCATCATCCCGAGTCATTAAATGTTTTTCCCGAACCCCATACGCGTCTGGATTTTGAGGATAAATGCATGGATGAGATAAATTTTGAGGAGAATATTGAGGATAGTTTTGAGGATGAACCAGTTTTAATTGATGAGCCGGATTTTCCAATTCATCCTGTCCCTGTCATTGACTGTGTACACCCTTCTGAACCTTTAACCGATACCCCTCCTCGATCACTTCCCTCCATCCTTTCCATCGTTCCGACATTGCAAGAAACCGTATCACTTTCATTTCATATGTCTGGTTTACCGAGTTCGGCATACCCATGGTTTCTCACGAATCTTGAGGGATTTGACCCCATTTCTTGACGGGTTAATATATTAGCACAATCGCTTTTCACACATCGGTCATCGCAAATTGTGCTAATTTATTCACTCCATTTCCACCCTCAAATTCGTATTCCACTTCTTTCTCCTTTCCGCCATTCTTCTTCTCATATACCAAGACCGTATCCCGCTTCTATCTACATACGGTCTCGCGTATTCTCCATTTCTTTCCTCTTCACCTTCTTTCACCAACCCGCATCTTACAGAGATAGATTTTTTGAATGGTTGGTGTTAACTTTTGGCCTGTGTAAGGCCTTGTATAGATTGATACTATTCTCTTCCCCCCTAATCCTGAACTTCAACGCTTAACAGTAGAAACACTGTTTTACTTAAGTTTGGGGGGAACCTTTTTGTATATATTTTTTGTTTCCTTTTTTGTTTTGTATATAATTTGTTTCTAGGGAGCGCCGACAATTTTGACCCTCTTGGTGTAGCCTGACAGTGAGGGCACTGTCAAGTTTAAGTTTGGGGGAACGCTCGGTACGCATTTCTAACCTTCGCATTCATATGTATATTTTGCATCTGCATACTAAAATCCATAAAATCCATAAAAATCAGAAAATTTTCTAAAAACATAAAAACTTTTTTGTCAAGTTAGCTAGTGGGAGAACTCAGATTTAACATTTCGACGGTTTTGTTTAATAAGATAAGAATAACTAAATCTTATTTTTAGATTTTGAAAACCTGAAAGATAACTCTCCTTTGAAGTTAACTATAGCTGATATACGTCTTTACATCACACTACACGCGTCGTGAGTTTTGGAAATTAAATGACAAGTCTTTTATGTCTAAAAACTTTTAAATAGATAAATGATTTTCTAAGGATCAAATAGGTTTGTTCTGAAATAAGTAATATCAAGAATAGTTTATGAAGTGAAGCGAAAATGAAGGAATGTTATTGATGCCTTAATTGGAACTAATTCTGAAAAATAACCCATCTGGAACTTGATTGGAATGATTACACACCGAACCCACTAAACACGTCTTTTATCCAAAAAAATAACTGAACTGCCAGTTATATCTCCGTTCGCATTGAATCATCATGATTTTCACGCTAAATTGTCTTTTGTTTTTGGGCCTAGGTAACTTGAGTAATTAAGTCTGCTGGGGTGTCTCTACACCTAATGCTCTAAAGCCAACTAGTTTGGGTGCATTGGCCCAAAGCTCGTTAAGAAGCCTAGAAAGTCCAGTTTAAAACAAATTCAAGCAAGTGTTCTCTCCGAGTTAAAATTCCTAACGGTTCTTTGTGTGAGAATAATCTTGACAAAAGACAGGTTTTATAAAAAATATTTCTAGCGGAGATATGAAGGTTTTATTCTATGATAAAGACTATTGCACGTTCATAGAGGTATGTATGAAATGAAAACAAGAAAAATGTAGAGTGAAAAAGAAGACCTAGTTTCCTGTTTGGAAAGATAGAAATTCTGAAGTTGAAACTTTACTGAAAAACGAAACTTAAAAAATGCTTAACTCTTTATAAAACTTATGTGATCCTTTTAAAATTTTTATCTGGACTTTATTGTGTGACATGATAACTTTAATCGATCCTTCTGGAACTTAACGACACTATTTGCACTGCACGTAAAGACATATAAAATCTTTAGTTAAATAAGAAACGAGGTGTGAAAAATAAGGGTTCGATAGTCTAGACTTAGGATCATAGAATTGTTATTTTCTGAAACAAAACTTTAGGGTTTGAATCATAGTTATTTCGCAAAACTAGCTTGATCGGCTTTTGTGGGTGTAATCCGCTGAAAACCCTCAGGAGACAACGCTCCTCCTACTAGGGACACCTAGAGGTTTAACGGCTTGTTGCACGAGCTCAGTGCAATCGCGTTCCCTGCGAAAGTGCGGTTAGGACTTTTTTGTGAATAATTGGTTTTGCTCGGGACGAGCAAAAGTTAAGTTTGGGGGTATTTGTTCATACCAAAATATTGTATTTTATACCGCCCATTCTTACGCTCGTTTGGTTATAGGCATGTGCTTTTAATCCATGTTTGCTACATATTTACAGGCCACAGTTTTCTAATCCAAAATAACGCAATTGACACAAAATCTCCACTGTTACGCCAAAATACAGAACATCTGTTGACAACAGATAAAAGCCGGGTTCCGGTCATCCGTATCCGTCCAGTGCCGCGCACTGGTTCCTGAGACAAGACATATGACAGTGGTCATTCGTGTCTCGGACAAGCACAGAGCACGAGAGGGGCAGCACAAGAATCAATGGGTGCACGGAGCTCGAGGGAGAAAGGTCAAATCAATCAAAAGTGTAGCTATGTTTGGACTGTGCAGATCTGAAGCAATTGTGGAAGCAATTTGCAATTTGGTATATGTAGAACAACATAGGACAGAAGAACAGACAAAGCCACAAAATACGACATGTCAAATCATCTAAATGGCCGCGGTTCCGCGGCATAAGTGCGCTTAGGCCGCAGAACCGCGGCCGTATAGGCTCCTCAGATGATTATTTTTCAGGGGTAGGTTTGTCTTTTCCTGTAGGGTCAGAATGTTGCCCTAGATTTCCAGCTCCCTGCCTATAAATACCCCAGAACTTGCCAAGCCTTGGATGTTCATTCTTATGCCTCTTTTTTTGTTAGTTTTTAGTCTTCTTCTTCTTCTTCTTCATTCTTTCCTCCATGAAAATGTAGTGAAAGCATTGAGTGGATGTTAAATGAAGATGAGGGTTTTTGTATCATTCTTTTGCTTAGCTTCCCCCTTGAGCTCTCTACCTTAACTTGATCTTGCAACCTCTTAAGTGAGCTTGCAAGTTTAAGCTTTGGTCATTGATCTCAAAGGGGTTGTATCATTTTTTCTCTCTTTTGTGCTTCATTTCACATGAGTTCTTTACCCTTCTCTTGATCTTGCAATCTCTTGATTGAGCTTGCAAGTTTAAGGGTTGGCTATTGATCCCATGGCTTGTCTTGAGTTCTATGGTTCTTAGCGTTACTTTCTTGCTTATCTCTTTCTTGCATTTTTCATTCTTGTCTTTTATTACTTGCAATTTATTACCATGCACTTTAATTACTTACTTGTAATTTTTTCTTTTCTTTGTTTATCTTTTTGTTCTCTCTTTTTTGGTTCGTTTTGTGAATGGTTGTAATTATTGTTGTTAAGAATAAATTCGATATTGTAAGTTAATGTTTCTTTGCTCATTTCCTTTTCCCGTTATTTTCCATTGAACTCTGCCCAAACGATACGCAAGCGCTCCGTTAGGCACCCTACCCTACCAAGGTAACGGTGATTCCTAACCGCGACCGGCTGCGTTCGGTTTGGCTGGAAGCGAAAGCAAGAGACAAGAACGGAAGGACAAGGGTAAATAAGCCGGATTCCACGAATACCGTGCTTAAATCCCCTAATCCACGTTGTTGCCAATTGCTCTAGCTTCAATTGGTCAAGACTCGGCTCAAAGGTTTTGAGTGCGGATTTCTTTAGCTTACACTTTCGTATCTTTTTCTTAACAACTTTATACTTGCATATAACACATAGGTTAGAATTGAACAAACATATACACATTCTTTATTGACTCGTCTAAAAGAAGAACGGACATACAACCATCTCCCTGTGGATCGACCCGTGCTCAACCGGCTAGCTGCATAGCGACACCGTCCTGATCGCGGTAAACTTTAGAACTTTGAACATCCGAAACGCCAAAAGCGTGCGATCATGCGCCAATGTAGCAGACTTTGCCAGATTCCCCCTCATTGTGTGGGGTTTTTTTTGTGGGGACGCTCTTTCCTGCAGGCGCAAGCCTCTGCAGTTAATTATGCTACTGCATCGCGGTAACCACTTTCTCCTTCTCCAGATGGTCACTTCGTGTCGTGTATGTTTGTTTTATTTTTGGTTGCCCGTGGATTGTATACGGAGACTAATTTATGTTGTCGCCTGTAGAGCGTGGATTAGTCCAAATCCGTATTTTCTTAGATTTGGTTTTAGGGTTAGGTTTAATGATCGTTAATCTCATTTGAGACTAAGATCAACTTAAATGTTTGTTAAGGATACGTTAGCCTAATTTTAGACTAAGATCTACTTAAGAAGATCATTTAGATCCAACAAAAGAGCATTTGGACTCTATTATTTTAGTTTAGAGACATTGCGGTCCATTGGGTTTAAGGACATAATAGTCGGTGACAGTTTAAAAACGTTATAGTATGTAAAGTTTACAGACATCATAGTCTATGAGTTCAAGGACCTCACAGTCTATAAAGTTTAAGGACATCATAGACCATGAGTTTATGGACCCCACAGTCCGTAAAGTTTAAGGACATCATAGTCCAGTTTAAAGACGTCATAGTCTGTAAAGTTTAAATGCATCATAGTCTATGAGTTTAAGGACCTCACAGTCCATAAAATTTAAAGACATCATAGTCCATGGGTTTAAGGACCCCACAGTCCGTAAAGTTTAAGGACATCATAGTCCAGTTTAAAGACGTCATAGTCTGTGTGGTTTTGGTTCAATCGTTTGGGGATGCACCGAAAGTTATTGGTTATTGGGACCCTCCATCTCTCTGAAGACGTTGAGGAATTACAACGACATATATCAGAGGTATGAAGAGATATACCCTTGAACCAATGTTGGTTGGGAGATCTGTAGTCAAGTTTAGGACTAAGATCAGTTAAAAAAATTTATGAGCATATGTGCTCAATTAATCTAAATTAGGGATCTGTGGCCAACTTGGGCTCGACCCACTCAATTAAAATGTTGGACATTTAATTAGGCTCGGTCCTTTTTCATTTAACAATGCTAAGCATTGGTTTAGGTTCTCACAACCATTTTGTAACACCGTAGTTCATTTATACCAGTTATATTTTGAGTATTTCTTTATTTATGGTATTTTCTTGATTTATTGTGTTTTGGGTGCGAATAGTGTTTCTGACATCTGTATTTGCATCCGACCCGACCCGTTTGCGGGAAACCCGTCTTGATTCCAACTTATGAGTTATCCCGGCTATTTATGAGGATCCGTGCACTTTCATATTTTTTTTATATACTGCATACTGGCATTATATCTGGCATCTGCATTTTTTTATATAACATTTAAAGTCGAATAAAATATTTTAAAAATATCTAGGATGGCCTGCATCATACCCCAAACCCTGTGGTGGAATCCATACATCTTGTTCTCGTCCTATTCAGTGAAATGGACTCGTTTGGATAGCTACGTGTACGCTACGTGTATCCGTTCTTGGGGGTATGTATTCTCGTTACCCGGATATCCTATTTTGGTTTTGATTGATACGTATATTTTCCGCATTTTAAAACAGGATTTTTAGACCCGACCCGGGAATGTTTTGGACTATTTTTGTATTAGTCAAAATATCGAATTTTAACACATATTATATTTTTAATATTATTAACTGTTTAAAAATTTAAAATAACTAAAAAGGTTTTTTAAAAAATCTAAATTTTAACTATTTTCCTCTCTCTCTCTATCACACAGAACTCTCTCTCTCTCTTACTAAATATTATATATAATAATATTATTTTAAAAAAGATTTTCCTAACAACTCTCTCTCTCTCTCTGCATATATACATATATATTATATTCTTTTATTTTTATTTATTATTCAAAAACCCATACATACCCACGTCACTCTCTCCTCTTCATCTCGTTTTCTTTCTCCCGCCTTCTTTCTTCGTCCTCGTGGCCGTGCCCGCACCCGCGCCAATCGCAAGCGCGCGTCACCGTCGCCACGACCGCGCCCCCTCGCTCTCCTCCTCAACCTCACCTCCTCCTTCATCTCGCCGACAAACCTAAACCCCACGAGAACCCCCGGCTGCACTACACCCTCGTCGTGGTCGATTCGTCGTCGCCGACGTCTCCCTCACACCCTCGCCGAACACCTCTCCCCGATCTCTTCTTCTCGCCTTCTTCTCTAGAGCTCCAAAACGCACCAACCTATAACCACAACCCATACCTAAAACCCCACGACTGCAACACCTCACTGCCGGAGCGCCGACTTCGTCGGCGCGTTACCTCCTTACCACCTCCGACTCCTGGAATCACCACCACCACCATCGCCTTCACCCCTCAACAACCCGAGCTTTCCCTGCACACCCCTTCGACCCAAGAATCCCTACTGCCCTTTGTCGGAAACCATCGCCTGTACCTTGACGTCGACGGCTCATCGTCGAAGTCACCCCCTCGCCTTTGCCACTGTCCCAAACACCAGCTTATTCTTCTTCTTCTTCTCTTCTTGTTTCTTGGTTCCGTGTTTTTCCGGTCACTGCCGGAGTCGTGCCCGTCGCTGACGACCCGGGAGATTCAGTGAACGTCCCCTATCTGCGTGTTTATCCTCTTACCTCGTCTGGACCCGTCCTGTGTGCCGCGTGTGCGTTGCGACGATTACCCGACTTCGGACGTGCCGTACGCACCCGTCGTGCGATCCGTTCAGGCAAGTTTATCTTGCTACATGCTATAATACTTATTTTGCATCCATATAAATAAAATATTACATGTTGATTGAATTATACATCCATATTAAAGTTTTACTGTTTTTGGATACCCGTATGCATCCATATCATTTAAAAATATATATAGCTGCATCTGTAGATCATATTAATTCATGTTATTGTTGTAGTAACACCCCATGCTTAATAATATGCATCCCACTTATACTTGGAGCTGTAAATGTAACCCCTGATCGATATTTGTGCATCCATACCATTAATTATGTACCTAATTGCATGCCATATTACATTGACTCGTATTATTATTACATTAGTACCCCATGCTTGATAACGTGCATCCTACATAGTCATGATGTAACCCCCGATAGATATTTGTGCATCCATGCTTTTATCGTACATCCGTACTTTTACCATGATTCAATACTTGCTATATTGTACTGTTGGGCACCCATTTGATTCACTATGCACTACTTGACATGACCTGATACACCATTACTTGACATGTTACCTAATCCTGTTTCTAATACCGAAAATCCTGACATGTTTTCCCGATGGACATATCCTGTTGTCTGTATAGACAAACATGTTCCTGCTTGATCATGTGTTGGCATTAGCTTCAGATTTATCAATACCTGACTTGGACACATAACTTGGGGGTATGGGGAAATCAATGATGAAACATGACTTGTAACTCGACAGTTCGATGCTTATACTGATCAGTTTTATGGGCTAGGCCAGCCCTGGGATAATGCAGCTGACATCATTCATCTGTACATGTTTCCTGTTTAGTGCCCAGTGGCATGTCTCGGATTTTAGCCCGAGAATCTGGACCGTGGTCCCGGGTATGCACAGGATACTATTGAGTTATATCGATGATTCATTAAATTGATTTCACAGACTTGAGAGTAGTTAACCCAGTAGCACAGTTTAGTTTTATCGCTGCACTTCACCTATACTGTTACACTTCACTGTTCGATATCCCTGCTTACTTATTACATTCATGTTACAAATTATAATTCATGCCTGCATATCCTGTTACCCACTGATTATATTATTGTTGATATTGTGACGCGCTGACGTCTGGGTTTTGCATGGCCCAGATCCGCTACCCTTGTCGCAGGCCGAGCAGGAGTACTTCAGTCGACAGGCCGAGCAGTGAGGACCTGTTAGTATTCCAGTTTAGTTTAGTTTCCTTTCAGCATTTTTTTCCTGATGTGAGCCTGTATTTGGGACGTACCTTCCAGATTGTTTTGTTTATTTGATTTATTGCTTTCGCATATTATTTCTTGACTCGTTTATTCTGGCTCATAGACATATACTAGATAGTTTATTTTATTTTCCTGTTCTTGATATCTCTAGACAGCCGTAATGTGACTGCGGAGGGATGTTTCCTAGCCACAGGTAGCATGGTTGGCTCTGTCACGGGGCCGATCTTAGCGCACTCTGGCAAACGGGGCTTAACAGGGTTTGTTTGGTATCAGAGCCATAGGATTTAGGTTAACCGGGTTTGATTCTTTTGTAGTTGGGTATTGGACCCAATACACGATTCAGAAAATCCGTGATTAGGAACTTGTCCTGCCATATTGTTATCGTGATCCTTGAATCTTATCTTTCTCTTGACCCTTGTCTTGACGATATGCAAACAACTTTGCATCTCGACTTGAAAACTTCTGGTTCCCTATTGTTTCCTTCGATTCTTATACTAGGATTTGGGCGACTTGAACGGAGTTATGTGATTGTAACTATGAACTGCAGCATGGTTACAATGCGGTACTCTATTTAAGTAACTTGGAGTCCTAATCTTGATTCACTTCTTTGTTTCATGGTCGTTATATTTCTTTGCTTCTCTTGCTTTCCAGTTCATGTTTTATCGCAAGCTTGAATCCTGTTTACCATGCTTAATCTTCTTCAGTATCTTGGCTTCGGATGAAGTCATTTCGTTATCCTACTTTTTCATGTTTTCCTGCATTAGTATTATTCAATTCTGGTGTATCCCATTGTTTGAGGTTGTCTTCGGGATGGAATTTCCCGGCACTTTCCACGCTCACATTGATTGTAGGGCAAAAAAAGCGATTTTCCAGATTCCCGGACATCCGGAGTTTATTTTTTCTGGAGGTAGCAGTTCTGTCGGGCCAGTCGAGTTTAGGGCTAGGCCGACAGACGCTGTTCTTTCGTCGATGGAAGTTGATAAGGAGGAAGCGCCAGCTGTAGTTCGAGAGCTCATGGACGTGTTCGAGGACATCTCGGGTTTACCGAAAAAATGATATGTGGAGTTCGCGATCGATCTTGTTTCTGGTACAGCACCAATCTCAAAGGCTTACTATCCAATGGCAACAGTAGAGTTGGAAGAAGTAAAGAAGCAGGTTACCGAATTGCTAGAAAAGGGTTGGATTCACAGCAGTAAATCACCTTGGGGAGCTCCAGTTCTTCTAGTAAAGAAGAAGATGGCACAAGGAGGATGTGCATCGATTATCGAGAATTGAACCGGGTGACTATTAAGAACAAGTACCCGATCCCTCGCATTGGCGAATTATTCGAGCAACTCAGTGGCGCGAGGGTATTCTCGAAGCTGGATTTGCGGTCCGGATATCATCAGGTCCAAGTTGTTAGTGTATATGCCCTAGGGGCCATTATTATATCATACTAGTTTGTATATTACTTAATGGAAGCTTGGGATATTCACAGTTATATATCAGTCTTGCTAAAAATGGTAGTATGCTACTTGGTTTGTTTCTACTTTAATATGTGCATATGTTTCTTATAACGTATCATTCATACATAATAGTAGAGCCCATAGGATCTTTGCTTGATTACCAGCGTTGTGATGGCAGTCACACTAGTGGGGGCTGGGTAGTCTACAAGCAACATCCTATACAGGTCCCTGGCCGTTGGATTATCGAGACAGGGCATCAATATTCCGGAGTAGACTAGTGTATACGCTTCTCATCCCAGTTTGGGAGATGGTCTGTCCCACAGCCATCAGTACGTCGTACTGGAGATAGTATACAGGTGCTCGTTGGGTTACGGGTACACCGGACATGACTCGCAGGGGAACTGTTGGTTGGTATTATACCCGTCGTCAGTTAACAGTTCCCAGATGACATGAGTACAGCATAGTCCGCAGACTTGACACTGCTACTTCACCTCGAGTGTGTCCCACTGTTCTTAGATTGCTACCCTACCACGGCTCAAAGGAGTCGTGCAAACAGGTAGCAGTTGGGTGCAGTCCCGAGCACTTGGAGGCAGTGGCGGTTAGACAGGATTTGTCTCTCCCAGTATTGGGAGTTGGTATCACGTTGTGTCAGAGAGCCATTACGCAAAGTCCTTAGCCAGGGCAAGCGAGATTTATTGGTAGGTTCCAGTAATTTCTCAAGGTGTAATGGGCTACGCTCCGACACGACTTATACCGCTATTAGAGGACTGACGCTTGCCGCCCCCTAGG
Organism: Agapanthus africanus; assembly: GCA_030015575.1. Classification (NCBI taxonomy): domain Eukaryota; kingdom Viridiplantae; phylum Streptophyta; class Magnoliopsida; order Asparagales; family Amaryllidaceae; genus Agapanthus; species Agapanthus africanus. Next base: position 103,340,875 of record CM057338.1, on the reverse strand, counting down.
CTCGATATGCGATAGTCTTAGACGAACAGACCGGACTGTACGGAGATTGTCACATCAGGCTCAGTAGAAGTTCAGATGGGTTCCTCATCTTCCGTCTTATCGACATCTACCTGGGGACCGTTACGTACAGCTAGTGCCGCTTGTGGTCTGTGGTTAAACCCACTGCCAGCGCAGTGTCGAGTCTTTAGAATCCCACACAGAGGGTTTCCCTGCTCCAGGCGAAACGATATAGAGATCGTATGGTTTTACGACAAGGGTTCGGACGCATACGTGTGTTTTCGCACGTACGACGTTCGGACGGTTTTTACTAGCCGGCTTTGGTTTAAGCCAGATTCTAGTATCAGGTTTTTGGATTTATACATTCTAAATTTTTTCCGTGTTTTCACGGATTGGAGGGGCGTTCTCGTAATTTTTCCGGGAAGCTTCTAGAAGAATGGTGACTTGGGGGTTAAGGTGGCATATGCATTTATTGCTTAATGACTCATTTGTGTAATTCATCCATGGTATTAAATGATGCATTAATTAGCTAATGAGCCATATGATGAATCACACAAGGTGAATGAATCAACCATGATATTAATCATTTATATTATTTATTTGATAAATTGTTATGGTTGTTATATTCTAATGAGTTCATTTTTCAATATAATTCTTATCATCACCTTCTCTCTCCTCAAGCTCTCTCATTCTTGAAACGCTAACCCTAACCTCTCATGTGTTGAGATAAAGGGTTAGCTAGACTAATACTTCCATAACCTCACTCTATATCCCCTAGGTAGCTTAGATTAGCACTTTGAGCAACCTAGTTATCTCAAGTTAGAGATCAAGCTTGGAGTAGGAGCCCTCGGGTGGATTGTCTTTGACTCGAGGAGGCCGTTGAGGTGCCGATGTTCCAAGGAGCCTACGAGGAGTGGAGGACAGCGATGAAGACCCGAAGGACAACTAACGTGAGGTATAACTTCGAATCCGAGTTGTTGAACCTCTCGTAGTTTGCTAGTAACTGTTTAGATACGATTCGTGCGCTCAAGTCCGTATTACGAAGTTTTGATAATCGTTTTTCATATATTCCGCCTCCCCGCAAGTTCGTGGGGTGCGTGACATGGACTTACAGTGGTATCAGAGCCACCTAAACCATTACTAGATTGTTAGCAACTAATTAGAACTTCGATCGTCGGAAAAACGCGAAAACTAAACCCCGGAACCCTATCAGTTTCTGTTAATTTTAAACGTGTCGAAAAAATATTTGATATGCCTTAAAATTCACAGCAGGGAAATATAAGAATTCTGGGAAAATACGAGATTGCAAATCGGTTAGATGGCCGCGGATCCGTAGCAAGATAGTGCTTTTGGCCGCGGATCCGCCGCCGAGTCAACTCCGAGTTGACTCAGATTTTCTCTGTAATTCATGTTTTTTGGTGTTTTGTTTTCCTGTATATTCTGTTTCTGCCCAGATTACTTCAATGCTGGTTTGCTTTTAGAGTAGACACGGATAAAGGTAGTCGATCGATGTTCTAAATTAATTGCTAATCGGGTTATTATCTGTAATGTTTAATGTGTTCGTAAACCTCCCCTAACTGCTAGTATGTCGTTTGGCAGGGGGTTGCATATTTCTGTAATGTTTACTGTTTGTGTATATGGACTTGATTGGAATGTTGTGATGATTAGCCGGGGTTTGAGATGTGTTTTATATTCATTCATTCGATGTAATTGTAATATGTTGTAATATTATTTTACGGAGCACATCCAGGTTGCGGTTGTAGCCACCGTTGTATTATTTCATTTTTACTGTTTTTTGCTCCTAGGATAGACCCAAGGTGGGGTACACAAACTACCGGGTACGTCGAAGTGTTTAGTGGCCTACTCACGTTGTTGAGGGAGACCGCTTCACTTCGGGTACTTGGCGGGTAGTTTGCCGTACCCGTAGGGGTCTAGGGTGGGGTAATGGCTATTCATCACAACTGTGTAATCCGTATTTTGTTACAGGCTCAAAGCAAACGCGAATTGCTTGCATATCCAATAAAGTTCATCAGTGATCTGGAATTCCTATTATTGCGTCTGATGATTGTAGAATATCTATATATGATAGCTATTAGATGCCACTTATGTTTTACACCCGCGCTAGCCCAGCCCCCGCTCTGTCGTTAGTTAATTAACCTAACGGGTGATGACGGGACCCCGTGGCGAATGCGGATGGCATAAGAGGATGTGGTATTTTCGTTGTTTTTTGCAATGATAGGATAAATGATGGGACGCATTATTATAATGCAAAGAAAATAAACCAAAGTTAAGTCGTTGGAACAAATTTAAAAGAAACCACTCGGTTATTTTAAAAAAGCAGAATTTTTAATTGCGGAGTTTTAACCACTCCTTTTAAAAAGCTATCAGGTTCCTTCGGTTATATCAAGTTCACTACGTTCACGGTTTCGCCAAAACAATTCATAGCTCTCCGTCATTTCATTTGGGTATTCAGTAGTATTCAAGCTATGTATTTTGGCCAAAGTCAAGGCATAGTGTTTGGTAGCTGCTGGGTATTCATTTGTTGCATAGTTAGATGAGTTAGTTTGGGACAGTCATATTGTCATTTGACCAAAGTCAGAGGTATGTACGGATGGGTTCAAATTAATCTGGATAATGACGGGTAGAACTTGACATGTGACTTATGACATTTTGACCAAAGCCAAGGTCATAAGAGCATGGGGCAGAAATTTATATCGGGAATTTCTAAAGAAACTGAAATTTGCAAAGAGATGCATACCATTTTGGAGTTTGATGAATGTTGGTAGGATTCCTTCAACATTATCATACGATGATATTTTGGATCCCGATCCTACTGTGAGTATAAGCTACTTATCAGGAGAATCGTCACTTAACGATCAATGCTATAAACCAAGTAGGTGCCGAGAAAGGTGTCAGCGGGGCTACGCCCCCAGAGATAAGAGGTTATTTAATTAAGGAACTTCGTGAAAGAGTTGGAAAACCTCCCTCGAAGTACCGACACTGGCTTGGCTGAATGGGTAAGCAAGTATTGTATGGTGAGAATAGTCGTGGCTAATTATTCTTTTATGGTTTGAGGAAGGTTCGAGAAACAGTGGGAGCCATCCAGTTTAGATAAACTTAAAACCAATCTAAACTTGCAAGAACATCATGCTAAAGTGTTTTCTTCTCTTTCTCTCATTTCAGCTACCTTGTGACCACACATAGGTTACATCTAGATAACAATTTGACTGAATCTGACTTATATGACTGGCAAAGGTCTATCCAGATGTCCATTGCCTATGACAAGCCGGACCACCCTATTACTACTCAAGATCCCGCCGTCGCAGGTCCAGTTTCCACTGTCGCGGATATGAATATCCGTAAGACAAAGGAAAAATATAAAGCGAAAGCCAAGTGCCTCATGTTGGCTTCAGTTGATGGTATATACCAGAAGCAGCACGAGAAGATGGACTTATTCTCCATCTTTCTCCATAACAAAGATTTATATGGAGAGCAATCTCATATCGCAAGATATGAGACCTCGAACGAATTAATTCAAGAGAGGTTGGCTGTCGGGTCATCTGTAGGGAACGACGTCCTTACAATGACTAGCTATATTGATGAGCTCAAGGACCTGGAGACTACGTTGGGAAACAGGTCATATGTTGACTTATTTCCACAGTCCCTACCCTCTACTTACACCAGTAAAGTAGGAGGAAAGGGAAGATCAAAAGTTTCGGGACTTGGTGTAGCTAAAGAGGGATGTTCATATTGTTATGGGATTGGGCATTGGCAGAAAGATTGCAGGGCTTTGGAAGCCAGTAGCCAGGATACGAAGCATGTTGTGGCTTCGGCCTCAAGTGTGTTTGTTATTGAGAACTGTTTGTCAATTAACTCTACTTCCTGGGTATTAGATACCGGAGCAGGATATCATATCTGTAATTCGTTACATGCTTTGAGAAACCGTATAGTTATAAAGGTAGGTGATTTGTCTCTCAGAATTGCAAACGGAATGAGCATGGACGCTGAATCCGTGGGAGAATATCGCCTAGGTTTGACAAGTGGGCAGATATTGATTCTACGTAACTGTTTGTATGTACCTAGTTTGACTTGTAATATCATATCAGTGTCCTCACTTTCAAGAGAGGGATATGATTTTACATTCGTAAGCGATGTAGTTCTCATCCACCTAAATCCGGTTCTGATTGGGTCCGGTACATTAGATGACGGTATATACGTATTGAGTCAAGCTCAGGTTTTCAATGTCCAGAACACACTCAAAAGAAAGTCTCCAGAAATAAATCAGGCTTTCTTATGACATTGTAGACTAGGTCACATCAATGAAACACGATTAACTAAGTTACATAGAGAAGGATATTTGAATCCATTCGAATATCAATCTTATGCTACTTGTGAATCTTTTCTCATGGGAAAGATGACAAAGACTCCGTTTACTGGACACGGAGTAAGAGCAAGCGAGCTTTTGGGACTCGTACACAGTGACGTGTGCGGTCCAATGTCTACACATGCGCGAGGTGGTTATTCATACTTCATTACTTTTACGGATGATTTCTTTAGGTATGGATATATCTTCTTAATGAAGCATAAATCCGAAGCCTTTGAGAAATTCCAAGAATACAAGAATGAAGTGGAAAAACAAACAGGCAAAAGTATTAAGATACTAATATCTGATCGAGGTGGTGAATACTTAAGTGCCGAGTTCCTGGGTTACTTAAAAGAGAATGGAATTCTCTCTCAGCTTACTCCTCCATACACACCACAACACAATGGTGTATCGGAAAGAAGGAATCGAACCCTATTGGATATGGTTCGTTCCATGATAAGTAAGGCTGAGTTACCGCAATCTTTCTGGGGTTATGCGCTAGAATCAGCGGCATATCTTCTGAATAGGGCTCCTACCAAGACTGTGCCTACCACGCCATATCAGATATGGAGTGGAAAGAAACCCCATCTTCAGCATCTGAAGATATGGGGATGTCCAGCTTTTGTTAAAAAGCAGCATGTGGACAAGCTCGAGGCACGATCAGTACAGTGTAAGTTTGTGGGATATCCGAAGAATTCCAAAGGATATTATTTCTATTACGCAGAGGAAACAAAAGGTTTTTGTTTCTCGTAATGCTCATTTTCTAGAACATCAGTTTTTAGAAAAGGAAACAAGTGGGAGCGAAATAGAACTGGAAGAAATTCCAGAACCACAAACTACAACTGAAAGTATGGTAGAACCAGAGGTTTCAGAAGAAAGGGACGTACCAGCGCCTATCCGCAGAAGAAGTAGGCCGTCTCATCCGCCCGAGAGATACTACGGTTTTCTCATAGACGGGGATAGAGAGGATTGCGTCATTGATGATGATGACCCTACTAGCTTCCAACAAGCCATTTAGAGCGATGACTCGGTAAAATGGCTGGATGCAATGCGGACCGAAATGGAGTCCATGTACACTAACAAAGTATGGACTTTGGACATTGCTCCAGATGGGGTAAAAACCGTAGGATGCAAATGGATCTTCAAAAAGAAGATTGGTGTAGATAGACAGGTTGAAACCTATAAGGCTAGACTTGTTGCCAAAGGTTTCCGTCAAAGACCTGGTCTTCAGTCGATAAAACTGCACATTTGTAGTACATTTTTCCTACCATTTTTATATTAAAAAAGGACTTTAATATGATATATTATACATATGAGGGTTTATGTGTAAAAATATTATTTTCCATGTGTTAATATATTTTTATTATCATTTGGTAGGAAAATGTATGCAAATAAAATTATTGATCTAATTCTAGTAGAACAAAGTCTACTAAAATCTTATTTGAGCTGTTGTGCAGAATATTTCCAAGTTGTTATGAAGAAATCAATTTGTTGAAGAAAACTTGCCAAAATAAGAGAACAAAATGAAGAAATCAAGTCTGGCAGAAGAAAAGAAAAGATTTCAAATTTCTGAAGATTCCAGAAATTGCCAAATGTCATAAATACAGAAGCCCTGAAGTTTGATCAAGGGAGGATATTAAATGGCCGCGGATCCGCGGCCTTACCCACCTTGTGCCGCGGATCCGCGGCAAGATTGAGGGATCAATTGCTGCGATTTCTTTGGCATGAATCTCTGACATATTTTACCAAGTTTCCAACTGAAATATTCTGGCTTTGCACTATAAAAAGGCACCGAGAGCCTCTTAGAAAAATTATCAAGCCGACGAGATCACGAAGTCCAAGACGGCTCACGCATCCAGGCTGATCATCAACTGTTCGTCTACCTCCTTGGAAGAAATCGAGAAGCAAACTAGTCTTTGTAATCATTTTCTAAGGAATCAAAGTGTAATGAATATTGTTGATTAATAAAGGTAGCTCTTTTTCTTATTCTATTTCTTCGTAGTTTAATTATGCATTTTCTCTCCATCTCTTTTTCTCCCAACATGCGCGAGTAATTCTCCGCTTGTTAGGGTTCGTAGGATTAGGGTAGGCTAATGGATGATGAACATCCCTAAACCCTTTTTATGTCCTATAAAGTTTATGAACTTTATCAAAAGAATCATTAACATCCTAATCGGGCGCGCTAACAATTCTTTGTTAGTTCCGACCGCGATTAGAGATTAGATTAATGATTGTTTTGGTAAAGGCTAGATATGAACGGAGTTCCGTGTCGAGATAAGGGTTAAGAGTGGGATTCCTTTTCCCTCCAGAAACCCTAATCTACACGCATCACCGTCGTTCTAGTTTTAAATCTATTAAAGGATAAAAAGGGTAACTTTTAATTAATCATCCATAACTACTAAATCCTAACGAACCCTACAAGCCCCTTCTTATATTAACTACATCCATAAATAATCTAGATCTATATTTTGCATTAGTGCTTAACATAGATCTATAAACCATTCTACAATATTCTTTATTCCCCCTCTCTTTCTCAACACATCTAAAGTAAGAATAAAAGATTCAACGTTTCCCAGAGGACGACCCGTACTCACCTCGGTCTAGCTACACGCGACACCGTTCTGATTGCGGTTTAACTACAAAAAAACACTCTTTCGAACCAATCAAATGGCGCCGTTGCCGGGGATACGTGCGTAATTTTTTATTTTTACTATTTGTGCTGAATTCTTAGACGATTCATATCATTATTAAAACAAAACTGCAAATTGCATATTTAACGATTTGTGCGTGAATTTTGCGAGGAAATCTGGAGACACAGAATTAGGGAGAACAGGAAACAGAGACATTTTTAGAGATCCAGAGGAGCACAGAAGGCTATACAAAATTTTTCATCAAATGATCCCTCTTCCACGCGGCGGAACCGCGGCATAAAGGCACTTTGTGCGGCGGAATCGCGGCAGGAAAGAAGAGTTAGGGCCACAGAATTCTCTGGTATCTTTCTCAACTCCTTCTCTCTCTCCTCAAATCCAATAAAATCTATTTTCTGCAGGATTCTTTGCAAAATTGCGCCACTCAAAAATCTTTTTGCAAAAGTTCTGTGATTGATTTTGTTTTGCATATTTAATACGGATTTCTAAGGGGCAAAGACCAAATCAAGATTAGGTGGGGATTTCATCACCCTTCCTAAGCCCCACAAATCACAAACCGAGCATATAGCTCAACCCTTCATTAATTTAAAAAAAAATATCTAGACCAGACTCTAAGGACTGTCGCGCTCAATAAGGACAGAGGAAGGTCGTGGGTAATCTATCGTTTATCCGCATTACTTTTGTAGTGCCTAGGCAAGTGTGACAAAGGCTAGTGGTTTTTAATTAGGCCCACGACGTGGTTCCTTCCCACTTACCTGGCACTTATCTGGCTACAAGGGTAGTACGGAGGCGGTAGAGGATTTATCCTGCGGCTTGTCCTTTGGAAGTCTAAGAGCGGTCTAGAGACTGACCTAGGTATCCTTAGTTCTAGGGTTGCTTGTGCATCATAGGGTGATTTGTCTTGAGTCCCACTTTTTCGAAACAAGCCAATTTTAAATCACACACACGCTGCCACTTGCACTAAACCCGCTTAGTGCATGATCGGCTGGACACGGGATCCTAGTGCCCGTCTTGTCCGCGTTCCTGCTATCGACGCCGAAGTCGGTACTTCTTCATCTTCTTTTCCCCCACCACACACCACGACCGTGATGGACGGCACTCCATCAAATTATAACACCACGCTGCCACCGCCCGAAGGTGCACAGAATCCACCGCGCATTTCTCTTCAAGAGAGATGCTATCCTATTCGTGGTCCTCTTCCTACTTGTCTATCTCTTCCACCACCTAACGGGGATAATTTCGAAATTAAACCCCACTACATCAATCTGCTGCCCAAATTTCACGGGCTTGAGTCGGAAGACGCGTACGTTTTCATCACCAAATTCGAAAACGTATGCGCAATGATGGGTACTTCACAATTGACTGTAGATGCTATGCGCTTACGTCTTCTCCCATTCACACTGTGCGACTTGGCAGAAAAATGGCTTTACAATACTGCCGCACACTCTATCACTAATTGGGATGAATTCGTCATAGCATTTCTTAAGAAGTTTTACCGAAACCATAAGACTGCACGTGTGAGGAGCGAGATCAACCAGTTCACCCAGCTTCCCAATGAACCATTTTGGAAGTGCTTTGAACGTTTCAAAGATCTGCTTGTCCAATGTCCTCATCATGGAATCAATAGATGGGATTTATGTCGGATTATATATGAGGGCATTAATTCAGCGACAAAGCAGATGCTTGAAACAATGTGTCAATGTAATTTCATGTCTAAAGATGACGGTGAAGCTTGGAAGTATCTGGAAGACCTCGCTAAACACACTTTGCAGTGGGAAAGCGTAAGACCACCTTCATCTAGGGGAGGAGTTCACCAGCTCGATGTTTCCATCGCAGTGAAAGCCGAAATGGCAGCGATGCAGAAGAAACTCGACGCTATTGAGAGCAGATTCTCATCAGTCTCCCTAAATCAGGTCACGCTTCCTAAGACTGTCTGTGGTTGCTATTCGGATCCTTCACACTTAACGGAAGAATGTCCTATGAATGCATCGTTTCAAGCTAATGCTGCTTCTCAGCAGCGACCTAGAAACGACCCTTATTCTTCCACATACAATCAAGGATGGAGGAATCATCCTAACTTTGCTTGGAATCAAAACCAACGAAGTAATTATCAAAGACCTCCTCCACAGCAACCACAACCACAGAATCAGCCCCCCTTTCAGTCACAAAATTTCCAATATCCGGCCAACATTTCTACACCACAAGTGGCCGGTACTGACAACTCACTTGTACAAACTTTGGATATGTTCATGAAACAATCCATGCAAAATTCGGCTGAGATAAGGTCTTCTATTGATACCCTAACGAAAAACTCCTCCCATGGTGAGAGTATTAAATCAATAGAAAACCAAATCGCACAGTTAAATGCCGCAATGAGTGCGAGAGAGAAAGGGAAACTTCCATCTCAACCCCTACCGAATCCTGGCCATTCACAAAGTCATAATGTGAATGCTATTACTACGTTGAGATCGGGGAGAGTGCTGAATAACCAAGTGGGTGAGCAATTTGATGATAGCGACACATTTGATACCCCTTATTCTTCTTCTTCTTCCCCTAATTCGTCTAGTCTTCCACCTTCATCCGAGCCTATTCTCCGTTTTCCCCAAGGCTCGAACATTTCGCCAAATCTATCTAAGTCGATTCCCACTCCAATTTTGGGATCGAATCCATCCCCACAGTGTTCTCCACAAACGTTGGACCCAAAACTTATTGATCAAGCACCTTATCCAAACGGGTTAAGGGGCAACAGACCAAGTCCACAAATGGAGAAGATCGTGGAAATTTTTAAGCAAGTTAACATAAACATTCCTCTCCTAGATGCTATTCAGCAAGTTCCGTCATATGCGAAAATCCTAAAGGACTTGTGCACTAGGAAGAGAAAAGTTCAAGTACCTAAAAATGTTTTCCTTGCGAGTAATGTGAGCACAGCTTTTACACAACAACTTTCCAAGAAACGAAAGGACCCCGGAAGTCCTACAATTTCAATCTCTATTAGGGATAAAAATATCAATCGTGCTCTACTCGATCTAGGTGCTAGTGTTAACTTGCTTCCGTATTCTGTTTATGAGAAATTAGGGATCGGAGAGTTAAAGCCAGCGCATTGCACTCTTCAGATGGCCGATCGATCTATCACCCAACCTAGGGGTGAGCTAGAGGATGTGTTAATCAAAGTCGGGGAATTCATATTCCCTGTAGACTTTATCGTTATAGATATACAACCTGTAGCAAACCCACGCAATCAAATTCCGGTGATACTCGGTCGACCCTTTTTGGCCACTTCCAACGCAGTAATTAATTGTAGAAACGGCTCTATGACCCTATCCTTTGGAAAGAAGTCAATTGAGCTTAACATTTACAAGTTGGGAAGTGAACCCTCCGAACCCTATGCTCATGTGTGTTCTGTCGAATTAATGGATGTCGACAGCAGCGAATTTGATCAACCTCATGATACAGACTCTTTTCATATGTTGTTGTTTGACCCAACCATTTACTCTTCCACCGAATTGTCCGGGTCAACATCTAATGAGGAACTTTATATTGAGTCTGACGATCACCCCATTTTTTCTGATGACATTATTTTTCGGGGTATCGATGAAAGCTTTGAGGAAATTTTCGCTGATGAACTCGCATTTTTACAAGACACGGGTGTTGAGATGAATCAACTCGAAGATGAAGAAATTGGACCTCCACCCCCTCTTTTGGACAACCATGACAATGCGAGTAATCCATCAGTACTATCACTGTGTCGTCTCTCCAAATTGAGACGCAATCCTTTTCCAATACACCTCTTGTCACCTCCCCACTTCTTCACGTCAATAGGTGACATGTTCTTCCACCAACCTTGGTGCTTCATCGATAAAATTTTTGAATGGTTGGTGTTGACCTTCGGTCTTTGCAAAGCTTGGCATTGACCAATAACCTTGACCCCCTCATGTGATTTTAAAAGATTAAAAATGTTTAACTCAAGTTTGGGGGATGGGTGGTATATTTTGGCTCTTGAAAGAAAATGATTTTTACAAAATTGTGAGCCTAAAATAAGTTTGGGGGAGGATTTTCACTTTCATATATTCTTGCCCCAATTAATAATTTCCTCCCAAGTCTACAGGTTTTTTGAGCTTAACGGATGACATCAGTGAGGACACTGCTGTAAACAGGTTTGGGGGAGGTTTGTGCTTATTTACACATCAATTTGCATCATATTTTGCATAAGCACAACATTTTCAAAAATTAAAATTTTTTATAACAAAAGATTAGAAGGTGAAACATTACATCCAAAAGATAGGAATAGTTTAAGAAAACCAAGAAAATTAGAAGTTTTCTTATACGAACTAGTAATAAGTAGTTATGAGCTGTTGTCCCAAGGGTCAGTAAGATGAAGGAAGTCACTAATCTGAGGATAAATATAAGTCTGAAAAATAGTTTCTATTCTGGAAGCCAAACATTTTGAACGTTGATACCCTACTATATGCACTTTCACACGTCTTGAAACTCGGGATAGTAGAGGATACCTTGAAATGCTCTTGTCTAAAAGCCAAAGTATGAAGGAAATAAAAAAAAATGATGAAGAAAATATAAAAATGGTGAAAAGAAAAAAATGAACACTGGTTTTGTTATCGCCAAGGCAGCAATAAAAAAATATAGCGAGGGTGCCTCTTCACCTAGTGCCCTAAGGCCAACTGGTCTGAGAGTCACTGCTAAGCCTTAGGTGGTGCAAGACGAGGAAAATATTATCACCTAATCAGCAAGCACATCAGTAATCGGTCGGTTAGTACCTCAAGAAGTATTAACGGTCGCATGAAAAGGTGTGAGCAACCCTAAATATTCATCAAATTAAAAAGTGCTAAGGTAGATGGACAAAAGTATGATAGCTTGAATTGATTTCTCCGAGTGTAGGGATGTCCATTTCACACACGTGGGGTTATATGATCAATGTTTGGATGAAAGGTAGGAATGAAGAATAAAGATGATGTTTTATTGAGGGATAATATGATTTCTAACATCTTTTCATGACTATTAAGATAGGGCTCATGACAACTGAAAAGCTGGCATAGTTGGAAACTCTTCTTTTCAAAGTATTTCTTTTATGGTTCTTGTCTTTATATGTAAATTTCACCATCTTTCTTTTGTTATAGAATTTCGTGGGTGTAATCCGCTGAAAACCCTCAGGAGACAACACTCCTCCTACTAGGGACACCTAGAGGTTTAACGGCTTGTTGCACGTGCTCAGTGCAATCGTGTCTGCCTACGAAAGTGTGCTTAGTTTTCTCTTTTTCTTTTTCACCTCTTAAATAAACTAGTTTGCTCAGGACGATCAAAGATAAGTTTGGGGGTATTTGTTCAGTCGATAAAACTGCACATTTGTAGTACATTTTTCCTACCATTTTTATATTAAAAAAGGACTTTAATATGATATATTATATATATGAGGGTTTATGTGTAAAAACATTATTTTCCATGTGTTAATATATTTTTATTATCATTTGGTAGGAAAATGTATGCAAATAAAATTATTGATCTAATCCTAGTAGAACAAAGTCTACTAAAATCTTATTTGAGCTGTTGTGCAGAATATTTCCAAGTTGTTATGAAGAAATCAATTTGTTGAAGAAAACTTGCCAAAATAAGAGAACAAAATGAAGAAATCAAGTCTGGCAGAAGAAAAGAAAAGATTTCAAATTTCTGAAGATTCCAGAAATTGCCAAATGTCACAAATACAGAAGCCCTGAAGTTTGATCAAGAGAGGATATTAAATGGCCGCGGATCCGCGGCCTTACCCACCTTGTGCCGCGGATCCGCGGCAAGATTGAGGGATCAATTGCTTCGATTTCTTTGGCATGAATCTCTGACATATTTTACCAAGTTTCCAACTGAAATATTCTGGCTTTGCACTATAAAAAGGCACCGAGAGCCTCTTGGAAAAATTATCAAGCCGACGAGATCACGAAGTCCAAGACGGCTCACGCATCCAGGCTGATCATCAACTGTTCGTCTACCTCCTTGGAAGAGATCGAGAAGCAAACTAGTCTTTGTAATCATTTTCTAAGGAATCAAAGTGTAATGAATATTGTTGATTAATAAAGGTAGCTCTTTTTCTTATTCTATTTCTTCGTAGTTTAATTATGCATTTTCTCTCCATCTCTTTTTCTCCCAACATGCGCGAGTAATTCTCCGCTTGTTAGGGTTCGTAGGATTAGGATAGGCTAATGGATGATGAACATCCCTAAACCCTTTTTATGTCCTATAAAGTTTATGAACTTTATCAAAAGAATCATTAACATCCTAATCGGGCGCGCTAACAATTCTTTGTTAGTTCCGACCGCGATTAGAGATTAGATTAATGATTGTTTTGGTAAAGGCTAGATATGAACGGAGTTCCGTGTCGAGATAAGGGTTAAGAGTGGGATTCCTTTTCCCTCCAGAAACCCTAATCTGCACGCATCACCATCGTTCTAGTTTTAAATCTATTAAAGGATAAAACGGGTAACTTTTAATTAATCATCCATAACTACTAAATCCTAACGAACCCTACAAGCCCCTTCTTATATTAACTACATCCATAAATAATCTAGATCTATATTTTGCATTAGTGCTTAACATAGATCTATAAACCATTCTACAATATTCTTTATTCCCCCTCTCTCTCTCAACACATCTAAAGTAAGAATAAAAGATTCAACGTTTCCCAGAGGACGACCCGTACTCACCTCGGTCTAGCTACACGCGACACCGTTCTGATTGCGGTTTAACTACAAAAAAACACTCTTTCGAAACAATCACCTGGTTTGGACTATGACGAAACCTTTTCTCCAGTGGCTATGCTCAAATCCATTCGGGTCCTTCTTGCTATTGCTGCCTTCCACGATTATGAGATCTGGCAGATGGACGTAAAGACGGCCTTTCTAAATGGTAATTTGGAAGAGTGCGTCTATATGGATCAGCCAGAGGGATTCATTCAGAGTGGGAGCAGCGGTAAAGTATGGAAGTTGCTTAAGTCCATTTATGGACTAAAGCAGGCATCGCGGAGTTGGAACATCTGTTTTGATGATACTGTCAAAGAATTCGACTTTATCAAAAATCCAGATGAACCATGCATATACAGTAAGATTGTATGGAGAGCTGTAGTTTTCCTCGTCTTGTACGTGGATGACATTCTCCTAATAGGAAATGATATTCCTATGTTACAGTCAGTCAAAAGATTCTTATCACAGAAATTCTCCATGAAAGACCTGGGTGATGCCACCTACATTCTGGGGATCCGGATCTATCGTGATAGATCAAAGAGGATGTTGGGACTTTCACAGTCCAGGTACATAGACACTATATTGAAGAGATTCAGTATGGATGATTCTAAGCGTGGTAACCTACCGGCTTGTCACGGAATCACCCTCTCCAAAGAGATGTCTCCCAAGACTGATTTGGAAAGGGATCGCATGTCGATTATACCCTACGCTTTTGCGGTAGGCTCTATAATGTATGCGATATTATGTACCAGACCAGATGTAGCATACGCATTGAGCGTTGTAAGACGGTATCAGGCAAACCCAGGGGAGAAGCACTGGATAGCAGTAAAGAACATTCTCAAGTACCTGAGAAGGACTAAGGAGATGTTCTTGGTGTATGGCGGAAAAGACCTCCAGATCGAGGCCTTTGCCGACTCCAGCTTCCAGAGTGACAATGATGACTCGAAGTCCATGTCGGGTTATGTCTTTACCCTCAATGGAGGGGCGGTCTGTTGGAAGAGTTCCAAGCAGGAGACCGTTGCTGACTCAACGATGGAAGCGGAGTACATAGCTGCTTGCGATGCCGCAAAAGAAGCTGTCTGGATGAAGAAGTTCCTCACAGAACTTCAGGTGGTTCCTACCAGTGTTGGTCCAATACCTCTGTATTGCGACAACAACGGCGCTATAGCTTTAGCGAAGTAACCCAGGTCCCATCAGAAGTCCAGACACATCTTAAGGTGGTATCACCTGATCAGGGAGATCGTAAATCGCCGGGAGATCGAGGTAAAGAGAGTAGATACAGAGAATAACACTGCTGATCCATTCACAAAGGCCATTCCTCAGACGCAGTTCGAGAGGCTATTCGAGATGATAGGTCTGCGATATGCCAGCACATGGCCCTAGTGCAAGTGGGAGATTGTTAGTGTATATGCCCTAGGGGCAATTATTGTATCATACTAGTTTGTATATTACTTAATGGAAGCTTGGGATATTCACAGTTATATATCAGTCTTGCTAAAAATAGTAGTATGCTACTTGGTTTGTTTCTACTTTAATATGTGCATATGTTTCTGGTAACGTTTCATTCATACATATTAGTAGAGCCCATAGGATCTTTGCTTGATTACCAGCGCTGTGATGGCAGTCACACTAGTGGGCGCTGGGTAGTCTATAAGTAACATCCTATACAGGTCCCTGGTCGTTGGATTATCGAGACAGGGCATCGATATTCCGGATTAGACTAGTGTGTACTCTTCTCATCCCAGTTGGGGAGATGGTCTGTCCCACAACCATCAGTACATCGTACTGGAGATAGTATACAGGTGCTCGTTGGGTTACGGGTACACCGGACATGACTCGCAGGGGAACTGTTGGTTGGTATTATACCCGTCGTCAGTTAACAGTTCCCAGGTGACATGAGTACAGCATAGTCCGCAGACTTGACACTGCTACTTCGCCTCGAGTGTGTCCCACTGTTCTTAGATTACTACCCTACCACGGCTCAAAGGAGTCGTGCAAACGGGTAGCAGTTGGGTGCAGTCCCGAGCACTTGGAGGCAGTGGCGGTTAGACATGATTCGTCTCTCCCGGTATTGGGAGTTGGTATCGCGCTGTGTCAGAGAGCCATTACGCAAAGTCCCTGGCCAGGGCAAGCGAGATTTACTGGTAGGTTCCAGTAGTTTCTCAGAGTGTAATGGGCTACACTCCGACACGACTTATACCGCTATTAGGGGACTGACGCTTGCCGCCCCCTAGGCTCGATATGTGATAGTCTTAGACGAACAGAACGGACTGTACGGAGATTGTCACATCAGGCTCAGTAGGAGTTCGGATGGGTTCCTCATCGTCCTTCTTATCGACATCTACCAGGGGACCGTTACGTACAGCTAGTGCCGCTTGCGGTCTGTGGTTAAACCCACTGCCAGCGTAGTGTCGAGTCTTTAGAGTCCCACACAGAGGGTTTCCCTGCTCCAGGCGAAACGATATAGAGGTCGTATGGTTTTACGACAAGGGTTCGGACGCATACGTGTGTTTTCGCACGTACGACGTTCGGACGGTTTTTACTAGCCGGCTTTGGTTTAAGCCAGATTCTAGTATCAGGTTTTTGGATTTATACAGTCTAAAGTTTTTCCGTGCTTTCACGGATTGGAGGGGCGTTCTCGTAATTTTCCGGGAAGCTTCTAGAAGCATGGTGACTTGGGGGTTAAGGTGGCATATGCATTTATTGCTTAATGACTCATTTATGTGATTCATCCATGGTATTAAATGATGCATTAATTAGGTAATGAGTCATATGATGAAAATACACAAGGTGAATGAATCAACCATGATGATTAATCATTTATATTATTTATTTGATAAATTGTTATGGTTGTTATATTCTAATGAGTTCATTTTTCAATATAATTCTTATCATCACCTTCTCTCTCCTCAAGCTCTCTCATTCTTGAAACCCTAACCCTAACCCCTCATGTGTTGAGATCAAGGGTTAGCTAGACTAATGCATCCATAACCTCACTCTATATCCCCTAGGTAGCTTAGATTAGCACTTTGAGCAACCTAGCTATCTCAAGTTAGAGATCAAGCTTGGAGTAGGAGCCTCGGGTGGATCGTCTTTGACTCAAGGAGGCCGTTGAGGTGCCAATATTCCAAGGAGCCTACGAGGAGTGGAGGACAGCGATGAAGACCCGAAGGACAACTAACGTGAGGTATAACTTCGAATCTGAGTAGTTGAACCTCTCGTAGTTTGCTAGTAACGGTTTAGATACGATTCGTGCGCTCAAATCCGTGTTACGAAGCTTTGAGAATCGTTTTTCATATATTCTGCATCCCCGCAAGTTCATGGGGTGCGTGACATGGACTTACACGAGTTAAATCAGAGGATATTTGCAAGGCTGCGTTCCGAACTTGGTATGGAAATTACGAGTATTTAGTGATGCCATTCGGAGTCATGAATGTACCGGCGATATTTATGGACTTGATGAACCGAATCTTTTCACCGTTCTTGGATCAGTTTATAGTGGTGTTCATTGATGATATTTTGGTCTACTCGAGGAGCATAGAAGAGCATGCAGAACACTTGAAGATCGCATTACAGACATTAATGCTTGAAAGATTATATGCAATGATGAGCAAGTGCAAGTTTTGTCTTGAAGAAGTAAAGTTTTTGGGGCACGTCGTATCCGGAAGTGGAATCACCATTGATCCCGAAAAGATTGCAGCAGTTCAGGATTGGCCGATTCCGAAGAACGTAGCAGAGATCAAAAGTTTTCTTGGACTTGCCGGATATTACAGAAAGTTCGTGGAGAATTTTGCTCGATTGGCCGAGCCTTTGACCAAGTTTACACGGAAAGAGGTACCATTTGTATGGACGGATAGTTGTGCGTCAGTTTTTGAGACGTTGAAGCAAAGGTTGATAACCACTCCTATTTTGACCATACCAGACGGTTCCGGAGGATTGGTGATTCACAGCGACGCATCTGGGAAAGGTTTGGGATGTGTTTTGATGCAGCATAGGAAAGTTATAGCTTACGCATCGCGGCAGTTGAAGATCCATGAGAAGAATTACCCAACTCATGATTTGGAGCTTGCAGCTGTGATTTTTTCTTTGAAGATTTGGAGACACTACTTATTGGGCGAAAGGGTCGAAATATTCACCGATCCCAAAAGCCTAAAATATGTGTTCACGCAGAAGAGCTTAACATGAGGCAGCGTAGATGGTTGGAGCTGATGGCTGACTACGATCTTGATCTCAAGTATCATCCGGGGAAAGTTAATGTAGTGCCGGATGCGCTTAGTCAGTTGCCAGCAATTCGGACGTTGACTGCACAGAAGGAGCTTATCAAAGATTTTCGGAGATTTGAGTTGGAGATTGTACTACCGCATTCTTCAGGACAGTTGATGCAGCTGCAAGTACAGTTGTCGTTGATCGATAATATTAAAGCAGCGCATTTGCATGATCCAAGATTGCAGAAGTTTCGAGAACAGGTAGAAGCGGGACTTCGAAAAGACTTGTTAATTCATGAAAGATGGTTCGTTGTGATATGGTAGCCATTTGTGTGTGCCGAAAGGAGGCATTCGCGAAGAAGTCATGAAGGAGGCGTACAGTTATGCTTATTCCGTACATCCAGGAGGCATGAAGATGTACCGTGTTCTACGACAGCATTTCTGGTGGGAAGGTATGAAAAGGGAGATTGCTCGTTTCATAGCGAAGTGCTTGGTGTGTCAGCAAGTTAAGGCTGAACATCAAAGGGTAGCTGGTTTATTGCAACCACTTCAGATTCCTCAGTGGAGGTGGGAACATATAACCATGGATTTCGTGACCGCTTTACCGCGGAGTCCAAAGGGCAACAATGCAATTTGGGTGATTGTTGATCGATTGACCAAGGCAGCTCATTTCATACCATTTTGAGTTGGTCAGTCAACGGAAGCGTTAGCAGAACGGTACATACAGGAGATTGTGAGATTGCATGGTGTACCTGTGAGCATCATCTCCGATCGTAATACCCGATTCTTATCGCACTTCTGGAGGAGTTTACAGGAAAGTTTAGGAACGCGATTGAAGTTTAGCACCGCTTATCATCCTTAGACAGATGGCCAGTCAGAGAGAACGATCCAAACTCTTGAAGACATGTTGAGAGCTTGCATGTTAGACTTCAAAGGGTTCATGGGAGGATCATCTGCACTTGGTGGAGTTTTCGTATAATAACAGCTTCCAGACGACTATTCAGATGGCTCCATTTGAAGCATTGTATGGTTGCAAGTGTCGCTCACCCATTTATTGGGACGATATTGGAGAACGAAGATTGTAGAGACCGGATTTGATCGTGCAAACAGTAGAGAAGGTTAATACTATCCGGAATCACATGAAGGCGGCACAAGATCGGCAGAAAAGTTGGGCCGATACATCGAGAAGACCTCTAGAGTTCGTTGTTGGTGATTTGGTATTTTTGAAGATATCACCGACTAGAGGAGTGATTCGTTTTGGGAGTCGAGGAAAACTTAGTCCTCAATTCGTGTGGCCTTTCGAGATTATGGAGCGTGTTGGAGAAGTAGCTTATCGGTTGGCGTTACCACAATCTTTGGCGAATGTTCATAACGTGTTTCATGTATCTCAACTCCGTAAGTATGTTCGAGATGAAACACACGTGCTAGATCATTCGGAGCTGACTGTAAGGGAGGATTTGACCTTTGAGGAACGACCGATGTCGATCGTTGATCGAAGCGAAAAGGTCCTTAAGAATAAGGTTATCCCTCTCGTACTTGTTTCATGGGGGAATCGCTCGCATTGTGAATCAACTAAGGAACGAGAAGACGAGATTCGACAGAAATTTCCAGATCTCTTCTTGTAGATTCATGTTTGTTTATCTTTTCTTGTTCCGGGAATTTCGAGGACGAAATTCTTTTATAGTTGGGTATAATGTAACACCCTAGTTCATTTATACCAGTTCTATTTTGAGTATTTCTTTATTTATGGTATTTTCTTGATTTATTGTGTTTTGGGTGCGAATAGTATTTCTGACATCTGTATTTGCATCCGACCCGACCCGCTTGCGGGAAACACGTCTTGATTCCTTCTTATGATTTATCCCGGCTATTTATGAGTATCCGTGCACTTTCATATTTTTTATATACTGCATACTGGTATTATATCTGGCATCTGCAATTTTTTATATAACATTTAAAGTCGAATAAAATATTTTAAAAATATCTAGCATAGCCTGCATCATACCCCAAACACTGTGGTGGCATCCATACATCTTGTTCTCGTCCCGTTCAGTGAAACGGACTCGTTTGGATACCTACGTGCACGCTGCGTGTATCCGTTCTTGGGGGTATGTATTCTCGTTACCCGGATATCCTATTTTGGTTTTGATTGATACGTATATTTTCCGTATTTTAAAACTGGATTTTTAGACCCGACCCGGCATGTTTTGGACTATTTTTGTATTAGTCAAAATATCGAATTTTAACTCATATTATATGTTTAATATTATTAACTGTTTAAAAATTTAAAATAACTAAAAAGATTTTTTAAAAAGTCTAAATTTTAACAGTTTCCCCCCCCCCTCTCTCTCTCTCTCTCTCTCTCTCTCTCCTTATCACACTGAACTCTCTCTCTCTCTCTCACTAAATATTATATATAATAAGATTTTTTTAAAAAGATTTTCCTAACAACTCTCTCTCTCTCTCTCTGCACATATACATATATATTATTTTCTTTTATTTTTTATTTATTATTCAAAATCCCATACATACACACGTCTCTCTCTCCTCCTTCATCTTATTTTCTTTCTCCCGCCTTCTTTCTTCGTCCTCGTGGCCGTGCCCACGCCCGCGCCCATCGCTCACGCGCGTCGCCGTCGCCACGACTGCGCCCCTTCGCTCTCCTCCTCAACCTCACCTCCTCCTTCATTTCGCCGACAAACCCAAACCCCATGAGAACCCACGTCCCCGGCTGCACTACACCCTTGTCGCGGTCGATTCGTCGTCGCCGACGTCTCCCTCACACCCTCGCTGAACACCTCTCCCCAATCTCTTCTCCTCGCCTTCTTCTCCCGAGCTCCAAAACGCACCAACCTATAACCACAACCCATACCTAAAACCCTGCGACTGCAACACCTCATCGCGGGAGCGCCGACTTCATCATCGCGTTACCTCCTCACCACCTCCGACTCCTGGCATCACCAACACCACCATCGCCTTCACCCCTCAACAACCCGAGCATTCCCTGCACACCCCTTCGACCCAAGAATCACACTGCCCTTTGCCGGAAACCATTGCCTAAACCTTGACGCCGACAGCCCATCGTCGAAGTCACCCTCTCACCTTCGCCTCTGTCCCAAACACCAACCAAAACACCTGCTTATTCTTCTTCTTCTTATTCTTCTTGTTCTTCTCTTCTTGTTTCTTGGTTTTGTGTTTTTCCGGTCACCACCGGAGCCGTGCCCATCGATGACGACCCGGGAGATTCAGTGAACGTCCCCTACCTGCGTGGTTATCCTCTTGCCTCGCCTGGACCCGTCTCGTGTGCCGCGTGTGCGCTGCGACGATTATCCGACTTCGGACGTGCCATACGCACCCGTCGTGCGATCCGTTCAGGAAAGTTTATCTTGCTACATGCTATAATACTTATCTTGCATCTATATGAATAAAATATTACATGTTGATTGAATTATACATCCATATTAAAGTTTTACTGTTTTCGGATACCTGTATACATCCATATCATTTAAAAAAATATATAGCTGCATCTATAGATCATATTAATTCATGTTATTGTTATAGTAACACCACATACTTAATAATGTACTTCAGTCGACAAGCCGATCAGTGAGGACCTATTAGTATTCCAGTTTATTTTAGTTTCCTTTCAGCATTTTTTTAATTTCCTGATATGAGCCCGTATTTGGGACGTACCTTCCAGATTGTTTTGTTTATTGGATTTATTGCTTCCACATATTATTTCTTGACTCATTTATTCTGGCTCATGGACATGTACTGGATAGTTTATTTTATTTTCATGTTCTTGATATCTCTAGACAGCCGTAATGTGACTGTGGAGGGATGTTTCCTAACCACAGGTAGCATGGTTGGCTCTGTCACGTGCCGATCTTAGCGCACTCTAGGAAATGGGGCGTGACACATTTTGTCTTTTATTGAATGCTGAGCACTCATTATGGCTCTGGGGTTTTATTTAAAGAACATTTTATGTTCCCTCAGTGCACACGTGAGGAGCACGTGGTGCGCTTGGCGCTGAGCGCCAGATTTAGAACGCTAAGGCGCTTCCTGTGAGATAGCATACACGTGAGGAGCACGTAGCGTGCTTGGCGCTGAGCGCCAGTTAATGAGTGCAGAGTGCTCTTTATAAAATAGCGCCCACGTGAGAAGCACGTGGTGCGCTTGGCACTGAGCGCCAACCATGAAGCGATGGATGCTTCCTTTAAAATAGCGCTTGGAGCGCTGGGCACTGGGCGCTGAGCGCCAGACTTAGAGCGCTGAGGCGCTTCTTTGTGAAATAGCGCACACGTAAGGAGCACGTGGTGCGCTTGGCGAGGAGCACCAGACTTGGAGCTCTAAAGCGCACTTTTGGCCGTTTTGGTCAGTTCTGCGCTCTGAGAATTAGATTCTCGTTTATAAGAGACTTTGTCTCATGGATCTGAGAACTATGTTCTTCTCTTTTTTATGAGATACTATGATCTCTTTGTTTTATTGAAAGACTTTGTCTTTATCTTATAGATTTATGATCTGAAGAGAATTAAGTTTTTCTCCCTCCCTTTTTATGATAAGATACTCCAATCTCTTCTATTTTTATGAAAGACTTCTGTCTTTTGTAGATCTATGATCTAAAAAAAGAACTAAGTTCTTCTTCCCTTTATGAGATGTTTTGATCTCTCTATTTTATTTACCTTGAAGAAATTCTTCTTCCGAGAGCTTGCTCTTCTCTTTGAATTTTCTCAAAGTTTGTGGGGGGTTCCTCTGCACAAGACTTGAAGTCTTGGGTCCTTTATATAGTAGAGGCTGATTTGTTGAATCGGTTGAAGAGATCTTTTCTCTAATTGATTTGGGAATATTTTCCACCGTTGGATCTTTGATCCTAGGGCTTCTGTTTTACAGAAGACAATATTCTTGTTTTTAACAAGATTGGGAAAATCTTTTCCCATACAGAACTTATTCTGTATCTTGGTGATTTTTAATCACCATTAGATCTTTGATCCAACGGTGCTCTAATTTTCAGAGGGAGTTTGATGATTTTTACTCATCTTTGTTGGATCTTTGATCCAAGGGTGGGGAACATTTAGTTCCAGCGCTAGCGCTCTCGTGCTTTGCACGTGAGCGCTGCATCAGAGTCTTTGACTCTTGGTGCTAACGCACTTAGCGCTAGCGCTCGTGTGCTTTGCACGTGAGCGCTGCATCAGAGTCTTTGACTCTTAGTGCTGGCGCTGCTAGCGCTAGTGCTCTCGTGCTTTGCACGTGAGCGCTGTATCAGAGTCCTTGACTCATAGCGCTGGCGCTACTAGCACTGGCGCTTTTATGAAGCGCTGCTTCATTTCAAATTTCAAAATTTGAATAGAGCTTTGCTCTGATTGGGGGAAACAACGGACACTCCATCTCGGAGATGCGTCAAGCGTCGACCGTCCATATCATAAAAAAGGCAGTGCCATCTTCCCACAAAGTGGGAACCAAGACACTCCGTGCCGGGGAAACGTCAAACAAACACTCCGCGTCAGGGATACGTCATACACCGACACTCCGTCTTGGAGACACATCAAGCATCGACCGTCCATGTCGTAAAAAGGGCAGTACCAGCTTCCCATAAAGCGGGAACCAAATCAAGTCGCCTCCACGTGAAAGAAGATCCATCAATTTCATGCACACGACCCACATATGCGGTGTATATGTATTGATGGGGGCACTTTGTTGGGGTCAAAAATTACACACCGGTTGACCAAGTCAAATTCAAAGTCAACCCCAAGCCAGGTGGGCCCAAGCTCAGGCCAAGTGGGCTCATCCCAAGTCGAGCCCCGCGGCCAGCCTCCCCCTTGCCAAAATGAGAATTATGTAATAAATAATTTTGATGTAATTTTCATTCATGAATGTAAGAAAAATGGGCATAAACCCAAATTGTTGTAAAGTTCATGGCTCATGTGCAAAAGAAATGAGCACATGAGGTATGGGATGGGCAAAATACCATTTTGTAAAGCCCAAGAGACTATATGTATATTTGTAAGCCTATAAAAGGCAACATGATAATAAAATAAAAGGGAACTTTTCCCTTGTAAAAAAACTAGGCTTTGTGCCTCCTTCTCCTTTCTTAAGGTTCTAAAACCTTCCCCTTTTTAAATTAAATCAAGAGTTTAACTCTTCCTTTTTCCAAAAAACAAATAGTTTGTCACCACAAAACCCTTGAAGGGGAGCTCGGATCTTCAATCAGATCTCGAAAAGGGGAGACTTTTACGTCTCACCCTCTTTTCTCCAAGATCCAGCCGATCAAGAGGAGGAAGAAGGAGACCCATCTCCAAAAATCCAACTTTGGACAGATCCAACGCTCAAAAGAAGCTCCAGGGCTAAAGAGAGAAGAGAGGGGTCCCCTTTGATCACCTCTGAAAATCTTTGGGGAGTTCAACTCCAAGACCCAAATCCTCAAAGGAGTTTAACTCCTATTCCAGATCATTTAGGAGTTTAACTCCAAATCTAAATCTTTTGGAGTTTAACTCCATTCAAAATCCCTTGGGAGTTTAACTCCTTATCCAGGGGCTAAGCCCCTTTTCTGGTAGTGTTCCCAGTGGTCGCGGGCCGTGCACGTGACCCGCGGGCGCCCAGCGGTCGCGTGCAGGGAACGTGACCCGCGGGCGCCCAGCGGTCGCGTGCATAGAACATGGCCCGCGGGCAATAAAGCGCCCACGTGCGCCTCACGCGACTTGAGGAAGCTCAGCTCCCAGCGGTCGCGCACAGTGTACGTGACATGCAGGCGCCCCGCGGTCGCGTGCAAGGCACGTAGCCCGCGGGCGCTAAGCGCCCACGTGCTCCTTACGTGACCTGCAGGCACTTAGCGCCCAACTGTCACGTGCAACGCACGTGACCCGTTGGCGCCCAGCGCCCATGCGCCAGGCACGTGACCCGTGGGCGCCAAGCGCTCATGCGCTAGGCACGTGACCCGTGGGCGCCAGTGCCCACGCGCCAAGTACGTGACCCGTGGGTGCCCAGCGCCCATGTGCCATGCACGCGTCTTTAAGACGCTTCCCTCTATTTTTATATGCACTCCACACTAAATATACTTCCTCCGTTAGAAAAAATTTCTAACGGGGCGCTACCCTCTTAACCCCAAGCCCGCTATCCGGGTAGCGGGACCCCCGTAAAAACTCTGCAGTGCCCCCGATATATCTAAAACCCCTTCAAAACACAATACTGCACATTGAGTTCACATGACCTGTTTGACCCGTCAATCGGAGGTTCTCTCGCTCCAAAAGCGAGGGGTAATTAACGGCAGCTTAGTCCGCGTCTGCCGGAGATTCGGATCCCCACAATCAATAAACCCAAGCATACCCTAGGCAGGGGGAATCTGTAATGCGCCCGACAAGCATGCGCGTATTCCCATCTCAATGGGATAATGAAAACACCCTACACAGGTTAGCTGCTCGGTGTCCTCTTGGTGAGGGCTTTAATCCTTGACGTCGGTAGGTAGTGAACTACCAGCCATGGATGCACCGAGCAGGGTTGCTACCCGGTTGCCTCTTTGTGAAGGCTTTGATCCTTGGCATCGGTGAGTAGTGAACTACTAGCCATGGATGGACCGAGCAGGGTTACTTCCTGGCTGCCTCTTGGTGAGGGCTTTGATCCTTAGCAACGGTGGGTAGTGAACGACCAGCCATGGATGGACCGAGCAGGGTTGTTGCCCGGTTGCCTCTTGGTGAGGGCTTTGATCCTTGGCGTCGGTGGGTAAGAAATTACCAGCCAAGGATGGACCGAGCAGGGTTGCTGCCCGGTTGCCTCTTGGGGAGGGATTTGATCCTTGGCGTCGGTGGGTAGTGAACTACGAGCCATGGATGGACCGAGCAGGGTTGCTGTCCGGATGCCCCTTGGTGAGGGCTTTGATCCTTGGCGTCGGTGGGTAGTGAACTACCAGCCATGGATGGACCGAGCAGGGTTGCTGCTCAGTGGCCTCTTGGTAAGGGCTTTGATCCTTAGCACGGGAGGGCATTGGGAGGCCTGCTAAGGATGGACCGAGCAGGGTTGCTGCCCGGTTGCCTCTTGGTGAGGGCTTTGATCCTTGGCATCGGTGGGTAGAGAACTACAAGCCATGGATGAACCGAGAAGGGTTGCTGCTCGGTGGCCTCTTGGTGAGGGCTTTGATCCTTAGCGCGGGAGGGCATTGGGAGGCCTGCTATGGATGGACTGAGCAGGGTTGCTGCCCGGTTGCCTCATGGTGAGGGCTTTGATCCTTGGCGTCGGTGGGTAAGAAATTACCATCCAAGGATGGACCGAGCAGGGTCGCTTCCCGGTTGCCTCTTGGTGAGGGCGTGGATCCTTAGCGCGGGAAGGCATGGAGAGGCCTGCTAAGGATGGACCGAGCAGAGTTGTTGCGTGGTGGCCTCTTGATGAGGGCTTTGATCCTTGGCGTCGGTGGGTAAGATATTACCTGCCAAGGATGGACTGAGCAAGGTGGCTGCTCGGTTGATTCGTGAGGTTCTGTTCGACCTTCCCCGGTGTGTGAACATCGGGAAGAGTGACCGTCGCGGGCGACACATGTTATGAACGTGCGGGGGGAGGCGAAGTGTAAGAGCCACGTCGTTCCTATTTCGCCGAGAAAGGCGGGATATGTGCCGCGTGGCGGTATTGTAGTGGAAGAAATGAGCGACTGTTGGACTCTTGGGGGCGCTGTGGGGCTATAAAACGGAGGGCGTGTTGATCACTCCTTTCTTCATCCTCAAAACGTAAGAATGGACACTTTCCCTTTCTCCATCCCCGAGATCATAAATTTCGAGGACGTATACCTGTATGACCAGCTGTGCTCTGAGGGGACGGTGCAGGCGGTGATCGGCGGGTGGAGGATCATATCGGCCGCCTGCTCCCCCGGCGATCACCCCTTCTCCAGCTGCTCATGTACTCGATATGGAGGGCATCGTCGGGGCTGCACAACCCCTTGTCCGAAAAACTGAAGGACGATGCGGTTGGCAAGCTGAGGTAGTCATGTCACCTCGGCCTAATCTCGATGAGGCGGCGGGATCGATCAGTGGCACTCGTCCTCGAGTGTTACTAATTGTCGGGACCCGGTTCTTGATCACGGAACAAAGTGCCACATGGAATAAAGTGCCATGCCAAGTGTCATGTTAAGTAGGCCGGGGCCACCTCTTGAATCCGTAGGACCCACTGTAGAACAATAGGGACTCTTCGGAATACATTCCGAAAGGGGACAGATCTGTACTATAAATGGAATGATACCACGCTTCAATATAAAGGCGCATTTTAAGTGAACCGGCACTATAGGAGTTTGAGAACTCCGTAGTTAAGCGTGCTCGGGCCAGGGAAGTCCTAGGATGGGTGACCTCCTGGGAAGTGGCCCCTGGTTGGGTCCGGTTCGCTCCGAAGGACAAAACCGTGCGGTTTCGGCCAGAGCGGACAATACTCTCTGTATTGGGGGTGGGGTGTGACAGAATGGAAAAGGTTTAACCTTTGAGGAACGACCGATGACGATTATGGATCGAAAGGAAAAGGTTCTTAAGAACAGGGTTATCAATCTCGTACTTGTTTCTTGGGGAAATCACTCGCATGGATAATCAACTTGGGAACGAGAAGATGAAATCCGACAGAAGTTTCCACATCTATTCTTGTAGTTTCTTGATTGTTTATCCTTTCTTGTTCTTGGAATTTCGAGGACGAAATTCTTTTTGTAGTTGGGTATATAGTAACAACCTAGTTCATTTATACCAATTCCAGTTTTCGTATTTTCTTAATTGTGGTATTTTTCTTGATTTATAGTGTTTTGGGTGCGAATGA
Organism: Agapanthus africanus; assembly: GCA_030015575.1. Classification (NCBI taxonomy): domain Eukaryota; kingdom Viridiplantae; phylum Streptophyta; class Magnoliopsida; order Asparagales; family Amaryllidaceae; genus Agapanthus; species Agapanthus africanus. The sequence continues at coordinate 103,313,151 of CM057338.1, read as the reverse complement.
TATTTTACATTTTACATTGCATTCGACCCGACCCGCTTGCTTAGAACCTGTTCGGTTCATGTTTATAGTTTAACTTGACTTGTTACATAGACAGGTGCACTTTCATGTTTACTGCATACGTGCATTTTATCTGGTATTGCATCTTTTACCATATAACATTTTAAGCCATGTAAAATATTTTTAAAATACATTTTATAGCCTGCATGATACCCCTAACCCCGTGGTAGCATCTGCGCATCTTGTTCTCGTCCCGTTCAGTGAAACAGACTTGTTTGGATGGCTACGCGCATCCGTTCTTGGGGGAATGCATTTTCGTTACCCGAGCTTTCATTTTGAATTTTGGACGTCGCATATATTTCACATATTTTAAATCTGAATTTTTAGCCCCGACCCGGGCGTCTTTTGGACTATTTTTGTATCCCGCCAAAATTCAAATTTATTTATTATAATATAAAATTAATTTAACCGTTTAAATTTTTAACAACTAAAATCTTTATAAAACTAAGGAAATTTTATTAAATAAAATCTTAACCCACTAAATTCCAAACTTCGCTCTCCTCCCCTCTCTCTCACTCCTCTCGATCTCTCTCCTCACTCTGTCTCTCTCTTCTCTCTCACCCGTTTTTCTCTCTCTCTCTCAGACCTCTCTCTACAATTGTATATTTTTATATAGTAATTTCTATTTCTTGGTAGGGATCGGATCACCCCCTCTCTCTATTCTTACGTCCCTTCTCCCCTCGTTCCCACATAACCACCCCCTCTTCTTTAAAATTTCTTTTCCCGCCTCACGAAACCCACGCCTCTGCATCGCGTCCCTGCCCTCGCCGCGCGCCTCCTCCACCCTCGTTGCTCACCTTTCTCGTCTCCCTCTCTTCTTCCTTCCCTCGATCACCGTCATCCCATCTCTTTCCCCGACTAACCCGCAAACCCAACACCCATGAACCCACGGAGGCCACCTTCTCTGTCTCCGTCGTCACCACCGCTGACGACCTCCCTCACGCCCTCGCCGAACACCTCTCCCCGATCTCTTCTCCTCGCCTTCTTCTCCCAAGCTCCAAAACCCACCAACCCAAGAATCCCCACAAACCTTACCCATGCCTGCAACCCTCGTCCCTGCACCTCGCCTGCATCAACCATTGCCGGCGACCGCCTTGCCGTCACCACGACCTTCCTCAACCCATTCTCACCCTCATCAACACAGTCACCACCACCAGCACCTTCACCCTCTCCCCTGTAACCACAGCAAACCCTGCACCCATCGCCGGCTCCTCGCCGGAGCTCCGACCCCGTCGGCCTTACCCCATCACCACCATCACCCTCCACTCTCCTCTCCTCACCTGAGTACCAAAAACCCTACACACCCCGATACCCGACAATCCTGAAACCCCACTGCCTTTCCGTGAAATCTTGTCGGCAAACCCCATTGCCGGAAACCCATCATCGTCGCCTTCGTCTCCCTTGCGACGCCTCTGTCCCCAAACTCCAACCCCAGAGCAGTAACCCTCTCTTCTTCTTCTTCTTCTTCTCCTACAACTTCCTCTTCTCTTTTCATTCTACATTCTTGGTTTTCCCGGTGATCGCCGGAGCCGTGCCGTCGCCGATGATCTGAGCAACCCCGTGGACATCCCCTGCCTGCGCGGTCATATACTTGCTTTGCTTGGTTCAGTTCTGTACGCCCGCGTGTGCGTCGCGACATTTACAGACATTAGACATTGCCGTACGCATTTGTCGCGTGATCCATCGAGGCAAGTTTATCATGCTACATGCTACATTACATTTTATACATCTATTTTAATAATTATAACACTGGAATTCTAAACCTTGCATCCCAAGTTCTCGCTTTACAGTTTTCCGACATCCGTATGCATCTGTAAGTATTATTTTACATCTAGCGCATACAAACCTATCTTGTTACATACTATATTACAGTATACTACACCCAATGGAATATTTAGATCACATATCGCTTAGTTGTACATCACACATTACCATTTTACAGTTTTATTGTTTTTCGGATACCCATTTGCATCCATCTCATTTAAAATATATATAACTGCATCCATAGATCATATTAATACGTAACACTGTGATATTAACATCCCATGTTTAATAAAGTGCATCCTAATTAGTATTGGAACTATAAATGTAACCCTAATCGATAATTGTGCATCCATATCTCTGAATTTATATCTATTTGTATACCATATCACATTATTCCATTTTATTGTTACATTAGTACTCCATACTTGATTTTGTGTACCCATACTTATTACAGTTTGATTATGAGCACCCACTCGACACTTGTGCTCTACCTGACATGACCTGATACGCTACTACTGACATGACTTGATACCAGTGCACTACTTGACATGACTTGATATATGTACACCACCTGACATGACCTGATGTACCACAGCATGACGTATTACCTGTTCTTGTTACTAATGCCGACAATCTTGACCCGTTGTCCCTACGGACATTTTCTGTTGTCTATACAGACAAACATGTACCTGCTTGGTCCTGTGTTGGTATTAGTCTCAGATTTATCAATACCTGACTTACACACATAACCTTGGGGGTATGGGGAAATCAAGAATGTATCCAAACGTAACCCAAAGGGCTATTACATCTTGTTACCGTGGTCGCGTGGCGTTGAACGGGACATAGACTCACAGTCTATTACATCGTGTTACCGTGGTCCCGTGGGGTTGAACGGGACATAGACTTACAGTCTATCATATCTTGTTACCGTGGTCCCGTGGGGTTGAACGGGGCATAGACCGATGGGTTACGATGAGAATTACATTAATTGATTTCGAATAACTTTAGAGTAGATAACCCTATAGCACAGTTCAGACTACTCACTGCAGCTCACCTATTTATATCCTGTTCACTGATCTATATTCATGTTGCTGTTACTTGTTACTGATGACTTGTTACTGTTCATACTCATGCCTGCATGACTTGTTACCCCCTGATTATATTGTCGTTGGTATTATGACGCACTGACGTCTGGGTTTTGCATGGCCCAGATCCTCTACCTTTGTCATAGGCTGATCAGGAGTATTTTCACCGTTAGGTCGAGCAGTGATGATCCAATTAGTATCCAGTTTAGTTATGTTTTACTTTCCAGATGTTTTGCACTTTGGATTTATTGCTTCCGCATATTATTTCTTGACTCGTTTATTCTGGCTCATGGACATGTACTAGATAGTTTATTTTATTTTTTTCCTATTCTTGATATCTCTAGACAGCCGTAATATGACTGTGGAGGGATGTTTCCTATCCACGGTAGTATGGTTGGCTCTGTCACGTTCCTATCTTAGCGCACTCTGGAAAGCCGGGTGTGACAGGGTTTGTTTGGTATCAGAGCCATAGGATTTAGGTTAATCGGGTTTAATTCTTTTGTAGTTGGGTATTGGACCCAATACATGAATTCGAAAGCCTATAATTAGGAGCAAGTCCTGCCATATTGTTGTCGTAATTCTTGAATCATATCTTTCTTTTAATCCTTGTCTTGACGATATGCAAACAACTTTGCATCTCGGCATGAAACCTTTTGCTTCCCTATTGTTTCTCCCATCCTATTCCTTTGATTCTGATACTAGGATTTAGGTGACTTGAACGGAGTTATATGATTGTACCCATGAACTTCAGCATGGTTACAATGCGGTACTCTATTTATGTAACTTGGAGTCCTGGTCTTGATTCATGGTCGTGAAATTTCCTTGGTTCTCTCAGTTTCATTACTTACCAGTTCATGTTCTGCAGATTTCTTAGTGACCGATACCGGCAGTTATGAAGTTGTCTTGGGAATGGATTTTCTCGGCATTTTCCACGTTCACATTGATTGTAGGGCAAAGAAAGTGATTTTCCAGATTCCCAGACATCCGGAGTCTTCTTTTGCTGGAGGTAGTTGTTCTGTCGGGCCAGTCGAGTTTAGGGCTAGACCGACAAATAATGTTCTTTCGTCGATGAAAGTTGATAAGGAGGAAGCGCCAGCTGTAGTTCGAGAGTTCATGGACGTGTTCGAAGACATCTCGGGTTTACCACCAAAACGATATGTGGGGTTCGCGATCGATCTTATTCTTGGTGTAACGCCAATCTCTAAGGCGTACTATCAAATGGCACCAGTAGAGTTGGAAGAAGACAAGAAGCAGGTTACCGAATTACTTGAGAAGGGTTGGATTCGTAGCAGCAATTCATCTTGGGGAGCTCCAGTTCTTCTAGTCAAGAAGAAAGATGGCATAAGGAGGGTATGCAACGACTATCGAGAATTAAACCGGGTGACTATTAAGAACAAGTACCCGATCCCTCGCATTGGATAATTGTTCGAGCGGCATAGTGGCGCGAGGGTATTCTCGAAGCTGGATTTACGGTCCGGATATCATAAGGTCCGAGTTAAATCAGAGGATATTTGCAAGACTCCATTCCGAACTCGGTATGGACATTATGAGTATTTAGCGATGCCATTCGGAGTCATGAATGCACCGACGATATATATGGACTTGATAAACCGAATCTTTTCACCGTTCCTGGACCAGTTTATAGTGGTGTTTGTCGATGATATTTTGTTCTACTCGAGGAGCCTAGAAGAGCATGCAGAACACTTGAAGATCGCACTGCAGACATTGAGGCAAGAAAGATTATATGCGAAGATGATCAAGTGCGAGTTTTGGCTTGAAGAAGTGAAGCTTTGGGGCATATCGTATCCGGAGATGGAATCTCCGTTGATCCAGAGAAGATTTGCAGCAGTTTGAGATTGACCGATTCCGAAGAACGTAGCAGAGATCAGAAGTTTTCTTAGACTTGCCGGGTATTACAGAAAGTTTATGGAGAATTTTGCTCGTTTGGCTGAGCCTTTGACCAAGCTTAGGCGGAAGGAAGTAACATTTGTGTGGACGGATAAGTATGCGTCAGCTTTTGAGGCATTGAAGCAGAGATTGATAACCGCTCCTATTTTTACCGTACCAGACAGTTCCGAAGAATTGGTAATTCACAGCGACGTATCTGGGAAATGATTGGGATGTGTTTTGATGCGGCATGGGAAGGTTATAGCTTATGCATCGAGACAGTTGAAGACCCATAAGAAGAATTATCCAACTTATGATTTGGAGCTAGCAGCTGTGATTTTCTCTTTGAAGATTTGGAGACACTACTTATTGGGCGAAAGGGTCAAAGTATTCACCGATCACAAAATCCTGAAGATGTGTTCACACAGAAAGAACTTAGTATGAGGCAGCATAGATGGTTGGAGCTGATGGCTGACTATGATCTCGATCTTAAGTACCATCCGGGGAAAGTTAATATTGTGCCGGATGCGCTTAGTCGATTGCCAGCAATTCAGATGTTGACTACACAGAAGGAACTTATCGAAGACTTTCAAAGATTTGAGTTGGAGATCGTGCTACCGCATTCTTCGGGATAGTTGATGTAGCTGCAAGTACAGTCGTCGTTGATCGACAATATTAAAGCAGCGCAGTCACAGGACCCAAGATTGCAGAAGTTTCGAGAACAGATTGAAGCAGGACTTCAAACGGACTTGTTGATTCATGAAGATGGTTCGTTGCGATATGGTACCCGTTTGTGTGTGCCGAAAGGAGACATTCGTGAAGAAGTGATGAAGGAGGCACACAGTTCCGCATATTCCGTGCATCCAGGAGACACGAAGATGTACCGAGATCTACGACAGCATTTCTGGTGGGAAGGCATGAAACGGGAGATTGCTCGCTTTGTGGCGAAGTGCTTGGTGTGTCAGCAAGTTAAGGGTGAACATCAAAGAGTAGCTGGTTTATTACAACCACTTTCGATTTCTCAATAGAAGTGGGAACATATAACCATGGATTTCGTGACAGCTTTACCGCGGAGTCCAAAGGGAAACAATGCAGTTTGGGTGATTGTTGATCGATTGACCAAGGCAGCTCATTTCATACCATTTCGAGTTGGTCAATCAACGGAAGCATTGGCAGAACGGTACATGCAGGAGATTGTAAGATTGCATGGAGTACCGGTGAGTATCGTCTCCGACCGTGACACCCGTTTCTTATCACACTTCTGGAGATGCTTACAGCAAAGTTTGGGGACTCGATTGAAGTTTAGCACAGCTTATCATCCTCAAACAAATGTCCAATCGGAGAGAAAAATCCAAACTCTTGAAGATATGTTGAGAGCTTGCATGTTAGACTTCAAGGGTTCAGGAGAAAATCATCTATACTTGGTGGAGTTTTCATACAATAACAGCTTTCAGGCGACTATTCAGATGGCTCCATTCGAAGCGTTGTATGGCCGCAAGTGTCGTTCACCTGTTTGTTGGGACGATGTTGGAGAATAAAGATTGTTGGGACCGGATTTGATCGTGCAAACAGTGGAGAAAGTTAATACTATCCGGAATCATATGAAGGCAGCACAAGATTGGCAGAAGAGTTGGGCCGATACATCGAGAAGACCTCTAGAGTTCGCTGTTGGTGATCTAGTATTCTTGAAGATATCACCGACTAGAGGAATGATTCGCTTTGGGAGTCGAGGAAAGCTTAGTCCTCGATTCGTTGGACCTTTCGAGATTTTGGAGCGTGTTGGAGAAGTGGTTTATCGATTAGCATTACCACAATCATTGGCGAATGTTCATGACGTGTTTCATGTATCTCAACTCCGTAGGTATGTTCGAGATGAAACACACATGCTGGATTATTCAGAGCTGACTGTATGAGAAGATTTAACCTTTGAGGTACGACCGATGACAATTGTGGATCGAAGGGAAAAGGTTCTTAACAACAAGGTTATCCATCTCGTACTTGTTTCTTGGGGAAATCGCTCGCATAGAGAATCAACTTAGGAACGAGAAGATGAAATCTGAAAGAAGTTTCCACATCTATTCTTATAGTTTCTTGATTGTTTATCCTTTCTTGTTCTTGGAATTTCGAGGATGAAATTCTTTTTGTAGTTGGGTATAGTTTAACAACCTAGTTCATTTATACCAATTTCAGTTCTCGTATTTTCTTAATTGTATTATTTTTCTTGATTTATCGTGTTTTGGGTGCGAATGATATTTTACATTTTACATTGCATTCGACCCGACCCGCTTGCTTGGAACCTGTTCGATTCATGTTTATAGTTTAACTTAACCTGTTACATTGACAGGTGCACTTTTATGTTTACTGCTTACGTGCATTTTATCTGGCATTGAATCTTTTACCATATAACATTTTAAGAAATGTAAAATATTTTAAAAATACATTTCATAGCCTGCATGATACCCCTAACCCCATGGTAGCATCCGCGCATCTTGTTCTCGTCCCGTTCAGTGAAACGGACGTGTTTGGATGGCTACGCGCACGTACGTGCATCCGTTCTTGGGGGTATGCATTTTCGTTACCCGGGCTTTCATTTTGAATTTTGGACGTCGCATATATTTCTCATATTTTAAATCTGAATTTTTAGACCCGACCCAGGTGTCTTTTGAACTATTTTTGTATCCCGCCAAAATTCAAATTTATTTATTATAATATTAAAATAATTTAACCGTTTAAATTTTTAACAACTAAAATCTTTATAAAACTAACGAAATTTTATTAAATAAAATCCTAACCCACTAAATTCCAAACTTCGCTCTCCTCCCCTCTCTCTCACTCCTCTCAATCTCTCTCCTCACTCTGTCTCTCTCTCCCGTTTCTCTCTCTCTCTCTCAGACCTCTCTCTACAATTGTATATTTTTATATAGTAATTTCTATTTCTTGGTATGGATCGGATCACCCCCCTCTCGCTATTCTTACCTCCCTTCTCCCCTCGTTCCCACACAACCACCTCCTCTTCTTTAAAATTTCTTTTCCTGCCTCACGAAACCCACGCCTCTGCACCTCATCCCTGCCCTCGCCGCACGCCTCCACCACCCTCGTCGCTCACCTCTCTCGTCTCCCTCTCCTCTTCCTTTTCCTCGATCACCGTCATCCCATCTCTTTCCCCGACTAACCCGCAACCCCCAACACCCATGAACCCACGGAGGACACCTTCTCTGTCTCTGTCGTCACCACCGCCGACGACCTCCTTCACGCCCTCGCCGAACACCTCTCCCCGATCTCTTATCCTCGCCTTCTTCTTCCAAGCTCCAAAACCCACCAACCCAAGAACCCCCGCAAACCTTACCTGTGCCTGCAACCCTCGTCCCTGCACCTCGCCTGCGTCGACCACTGCCGGCGACCGCCTTGCCGTCACCACGACATTCCTTAACCCCTTCTCACCCTCATCAACACAGCCACCACCACCAGCGCCTTCACCCTCTCCCCTGTAACCACAGTGAACCTTGCACCCAACGTCGGCTCCTCGCCGGAGCTTCGACCCCGTCGGCCTTACCCCATCACCACCATCTCTCTCCACTCTCCTCTCCTCACCTGAGTACCGAAAACCCTACACACCCTGATCCCCAACAATCTTGAAACCCCACTGCCTTTCCGTGAAATCTTGCCGGCAAACCCCATCGCTGGAAACCCATCATCATCGCCTTCGTCTCCCTTGCCTCACCTCTGTCCCCAAACACCAACCCCAGAGCAGTAACCCTCTCTTCTTCTTCTTCTTCTTCTTCTTCTTCTCCTACAACTTCTTCTTCTCTTTTCTTTCTACATTCTTGGTTTTCCCGGTGATCACCGGAGCCATGCCATCGCCGATGATCCGAGCAACCCTGTGGACATCCCCTGCCTACGCGGTCATATTCTTGCTTTGCTTGGTTCAGTTCTGTACGACCGCGTGTGCGTCGCGACATTTACCGACATTGGACGTTGTCGTACACATCCGTCGCATGATCCATCGAAGCACGTTTATCTTGCTACATGCTACATTACATTTTATACATCTATTTTAATAATTATAACACTGGAATTCTAAATCTTGCATCCCAAGTTCTCGCTTTACAGTTTTCTGACATCCGTATGCATCCGTACGTATTATTTTACATCTAGCGCATACAAACCTATCTTGTTACATACTATATTACAATATACTGCACCCAATGGAATTTTACATCACATATTGCTTAGTTGTACATCCCACATTACCATTTTACAGTTTTACTATTTTTCGGATACCCGTTTGCATCCATCTCATTTAAAATATATATAACTGCATCCATAGATCATATTAATACATAACACTGTGATATTAACATCCCATGTTTAATAAAGTGCATCCTAATTAGTATTGGAACTATAAATGTAACCCTAATCGATAATTGTGCATCCATATATCTGAATTTATATCTATTTGCATACCATATCACATTATTCCATTTTATTGTTACATCTGTACTCCATACTTGATTTTGTGTACCCATACTTATTACAGTTTGATTATAAGCACCCACTCGACACTTGTGCACTACCTGACATGACCTGATACGCTACTACTGACATGACTTGATACCTGTGCACTACTTGACATGACTTGATACATGTACACCACCTAACATGACCTGATGTACCACAGCATGACGTATTACCTATTATTGTTACTAATGCCGACAATCTTGACCTTTTGTCCCTACGAACATTTCCTGTTGTCTATACAGACAAACCTGTACCTGCTTGATCCTGTGTTGGCATTAGTCTTAGATTATCAATACCTGACTTACACACATATTCTTGGGGGTATGGGGAAATCCAGAATGTATCCGAACGTAACTCAAAGGGGTATTACATCTTGTTACCGTGGTCCCGTAGGGTTGAACGGGACATAGACTTACAGTCTATCATATCTTGTTACCGTGGTCCCGTGGGGTTGAACGGGGGCATAGACCGATGGGTTACGATGAGGATTACATTAATTGATTTCGAATAACTTTAGAGTAGATAACCCTATAGCACAGTTTAGACTACTCACTGCACCTCACCTATTTATATCCTGTTCACTGATCTATATTCATATTACTATTACTTGTTACTGATGACTTCTTTCTGTTCATACCCATGTCTGCATGACTTGTTACCCCCTGATTATATTTTTGTTGGTTTTATGACGCACTGACGTCTAGCTTTTGCATTGCCCAGATCCTCTACCTTTATCGCAGGCTGATCTGGAGTATTTCCACCGTTAGGCCGAGCAGTGATGATCCAGTTAGTATCCAGTTTAGTTATGTTTTAATTTCGATATGTTTTTCTCTTTGGATTTATTGCTTCCGCATATTATTTCTTGACTCGTTTATTCTGGCTCATGGACATGTACTTGATAGTTTATTTTATTTTTTCATGTTCTTGATATCTCTAGACAGCCGTAATGTGACTGTGGAGGGATGTTTCCTACCCACAGGCAGTATGGTTGGCTCTGTCACGTGCCTATCTTAGCGCACTCTGGGAAGCGGGGCGTGACACTAATTGAGGCATCTCGCCGATGGGTGCCCGCCCATGGAGCATTATGGTCCGTCTGTGGCCATGAGGGTTCGCGGGCAGCATCAGAGGCAGAGGTCCGAGGCGGCAAGGGCTCGGTTGGCTGAAATTTCCTCGGAGTACCACGATGAATATTTCTTGTACCCCCATCCCTCGCTGATGTAAGGTTGAGGAGCCTACAATACCTTTTTGAATCAATAAAATTCTTCTTTTCTGCAATGCCCGACTGCTTTGTCCTTCTTGTTTGTTTAAATAAAAAGAACTTAGAAGAATTTACATCGCTTTGTTGAAGAACCCAAGTAGTGGCCTGCTAAGAATTTACATCGCTTTGTTGAAGAACCCAAGTAGTGGCCTGCTAAGGACGGACCGAGCAGGGTAGCTCCTCGGTGGATCCGGAGATTCAGTCCGACCTTCCCTGGTTCGTGAACATTGGGAGGAGCGACCGTCGCAGGCGACGCGTGCCAGGAATGCTTGGGGGAGGCGTAACGTTTCGGGGAGCCGCGTCAGTTTTGCCACGTGGCGGCACGGTATTGGAGTAATCTTGGTGGATCCCAGGATTCGCGCCCATGCGCGTGCGAATCTGGGTCCTTAAGGATTCTGTTTGAGGTTATAAAAAGAGAAGGAGACTGCAACTTCTTCAGCATCATTTTCTTTTGAGATGACTGGGCGCATGTATTCGATTAAAGAGATCATCACCTTCGACGACGTCTCCGTGTACGACCAATCCCTGGCTGAGGATGGGTACCGGGGAGTGGTCTAGCTCCTCGAGGGTCGCGTCCGCCGTCTGCTCCCTCGGCGGTCATCCCTATTTCAGTTGCTGATGTACGCAATTTGGAGGAGGTCCTCGAGGTTAAACAACCCATTCTCCGAGGAGCTGCTGGACTAGGCGCTCGAAAAGGTGCGCTCGATCTTCCTGCTTGGCCTCATCTCGAAAGCCAGGCACGACCAATCCTTGGCCCTCATTTTGGAGTGCTTCAAAAAGAGGTACATCGTGAGCCAAGGCGCAGAGGGCCGAGCGTCGGGTGCTTCCGTAGCATCCCGGGTTCGCGTGCCGCGTCGGCGGGAGCGGGCTGCAGAGGCTAGGGCCCGGCTAGCGGAAATCTACTCTGAGTATCACCAGGAGTACTTCCTCGATCCCGTTCCACCTCTGTTGTAAATTTTCCTTTCTCTTTTTCTGTAAGGCTGAGGAGCCCGTAATATCTTTGAATGAATAAAATTCTTCCATTTTGCAATGCTCTATTGTTCCCCTTTTATTATTTAAATAGAAAGAACTTTAGAAAGGTGTACATCGCCTTTGTGAAAGAAGAAATATACATGCATATGTATTCTTTTCAAAGGTACAACTTGAGCTTCTCAGCGTTGTAAGGTCGTGGAAATCTGCGACCATCAGCATCTTGTAAGCGGTAGGCTCCGCCAGCCAGGACCTCAGAGACGAGGAAAGGACCGTCCCATTTTGGGGAAAACTTATGCAGCTTGCCTTGATTGACGATCTCGTTCCTCCTTACGACTAAATCTCCGGTCTTGAAGAAGTGACGCTTGACTCGCGCATTGTAGTAGCGGGTGGTTTGCTATTGATAGGCGGCAGCTCTGATCTGATCCAGGTCTCGTTTCTCTAACAAGATGTCCAGATTAGTTCGAAGGGCTAAGGTGTTCGCTTCGTCGTCGAAGTGCTCGACCCGTTGACTGGGGAGCCCGATCTCCGCCGGGACCATTGCCTCGGTACCGTAGCAGAGGCTGAAAGGAGTCTCCCCGGTAGGGGTTCTTTTCGATGCGCGCAGGGCTCATAAGACCCGGGGTAATTCCTCGACCCAACCTCCTTGGCGTCCTTCTAAGCGTGTCCGAAGACCTCGGAGGACGTCCCGGTTAGCGATCTCGACCTGCCCGTTGCATTGGGGATGCACGACCGCGGTAAACTTTATGAGGATACGATATTCGCTGCAGAATTCCTTAACTTTCTCGTTTTCGAAATTTGTCCCATGGTCGGTGATAATACACCTCGGGATGCCGAACCGGAGTATCACGTTGTTCTATAGGAACTTGATAGTTATGGTGGCGTCTGGTTTCCTGATAGGAATGGCCTCGATCCACTTCGTGAAGTAGTCCTTTGCGATGAGGACGTACTTGTGCCCGCCCGTACCGGTAGGGAACTGGCCTATCATGTCCATTCCCCACTGGGAAAACGTCCATGGAGAGGTTAGGGTAGTTAGCTCGGTAGCCGGAAGGCGAGATATGCTTCCATGGATTTGGCAGCTCTTGCATCTCCTGACGAGCTTCTGAGCATCCTGATGAATTGTCGGCAAGTAGTACCCCTAGAGCAATGCCTTGTGGATTAAGGTGTGGCCCCCTTGGTGCGCGCCGCCGACCTCTTCGTGGATCTCACGGGGGACATAGTCGGCTTCGTGGGGTCGACGCACCGGAGCAGGGGCTGAGTAAAGGAATTCTTGTAGAGGTTCTTATTGCTCCAGACAAAATGGAGAGCTTTGGCTCGAAGACGGCAGGCTTCTCCCCAATTTTCTGGGAGCGTACCCTCCCTCAAGAATTCCATGAGTGGCTTTCTCCAATCCCGGTCTTCTTCCCGGGCTGTGTAAACTTGAAGCGGCGTGGCCCCGTCTTCCACGCTGGGCCGTGGCAAGACCTCGAAGAGGATGTTCCTCTTGTTCTTGGACGTATAAGATGGGGCCAGCTTACTCAAGGCGTCGGCCTGAGCGTTTAGCTTTCTGTGGATCTACTCTACCTGGACTTCGTGGAATTCCTTCCGCGGTCTTCTTACTTCGGCCAGATACTTCACCATCAGAGGCTCTCATGCCTCGAATCGGCCGGTCACTTGGCCAATGACTAGGGCAGAGTCACTGCGGATCCGAATCATTTTCAGCCCCATTTCGAAGGCTATGCGTAGTCCGGCCAGCAAGGCCTCGTACTCCGCTGCGTTATTTGAGGCTATAACAACCCTAAACTTTCCGTACAATTTTTTTTCAAAAATACAGAAAGGGGTACTTTTTCCTGAGCACAAGTTATAAGTTTGTTTTGCTTTTAAATAGCAAGAAAGAGCTTATAGCTCATTGGTAAGACCTTGCACTGCTGAACCAAAGCACCAGAGTTCAAATCCCATTAGCCACATTAATTTTTTAATTATTTTTCTTTTAAATTTTTAGAAGCCCAAGAGTTTACACGTGCTAAACACGTAAAACCAAAAGTCACATATAAAACAAACGAGCCCAGGGTATAGACCAAACGGCATAGGACACGTGGCGGCAAGACGGCGCCCGACTCGCCGTGACTCGGCCAGCAGGGAGGCTGGATCAGCTGGCAAGGCCGTCTAACTCGGCTCCAAACCCGAGTTGGCCTTCATGACTTGTGTGCCTCTTGGTATCCCCATAACCCCTGTACACTTTAAATCCCCTGCACTTTAACAGAACCTAATAAAATCAATTTAAACCATTTAATGCAATCTTTTAATTTATTTTTCTATCAAACCCTAACTTTATAATTTCCCTATAAATACCACATCTAAACACACACCCCTCACTCATAAACTCTACCCAAATTCTTAAGAAAACTCTCAAGAAATTTTGTGTACAAGTGGAGTTAGCGAAGGGCGAAGCTCCGGCGATCTTCCGACGACTACCCTAGGAGCTCCTAGCGACGAAACGACACACCGAAACCTACTTCCACTCCCCCTTTCTATTTTCTAAGCTTTAATCCAGTAAGACCATCCTCCTTCTCCTCTTTTCTATTCTTAAAACACGTATTTCTAAAACCCGACAGAAACGGAGTTAATCCGACTTCCGATTCGGTTCTTCTTAAAAATTCCATCTTTTCTTAAGTACAAACGTACCAAACCCTCACATCTTGAATATTAAATATTAACAAAACAGCATTAACAAGTTTCATAGCAAAATATTTCATATTGTAATTTTTATCGTACTTTTTCAGTATAATACCATATAGTTTAGTTTCGACTTTAAACATCATATTTCCTTGCTATACCTTTAAATAGATCACGAGGTAATGACCTACCTCCTCACAACACTCATATGCAACAAAGCACGATGTCTTTCGGGAACATAGAATACGGGGAAATGCAATTTACACATAAATACCTTTTACTATTAACAACCTTTTTCTATAAGATTATGTATTTTAAACAAATCTTTGCAAAGCGCCGCTACAACCCATTTGGGAAACCCGTTCGGGATGGCGCGGATTATCGCACATCATCGGGCTTAGTAGTGCGAGATGAAGACCTCCGCAAGAAGCATACGGTCTTGAAAGATTTAAAAATACAAATATCTTAAGAAAATTAGATTTCTAGAAAAATAATAAATTAAAATTATTATATATATATATGTATGTATGTGTGTGTGTGTGTATCATCAAAATATCTAATTTTTGATATAATATAAATATTCCACTTTTTCTAAATCAAAAGAATCACTTTACATGAAAATACCATGCAATTCCATACAAGTTCAATACCTTATAATTAAATACCATATATTATGGAAAATAGGTTTTATTAACTTGAAATGTCACATATATAAAATCTACATCTATGAAAACTTTAAAGATGATAATAAAATACTTGAGGTGTATTATGAAAACTATACAAATTATTTTTACATACAATCCCCTCAAATTTTATAAATTATAATAAGAACCCTAGTAAATATAGGTTTAAGCGGGACCAGTCTCTTGAGCCTCAGGAAGCCGGAGATATAGGTGCTTTCCTATTTAAGGTAGACAACTTAACAAACGGTGTTATCAACACGGTAATCGTATTTGAAAAAGACACAAATCCTGCCGCCCAAGTGCAACGGTTACCGATAACATCAAAACTTAATTCGGGAATTCAATTTCTTTTATTGTCTGACTCAGACTGAGTCTCATTATAATAATCTGACTTGAATATGAATCAAGTACAAACTAAAATTCAATATGAATCCATGAATCCATATATTCAATATATTCAATCTGTATTCACTGAACTGAACCATGGATATACCTTCCATCTACATGATTCTCCAGTTACATATATTTACCGATATCATGGTTTCGGCAAGTCATCCATCTATACAAGACAATACAAATTACACTATAATACAACAATACAATCAAGACATTGCGAGATTTTAAAGGGTAGATTAGTACGGAAGGTGTTAGAAATGGCACGAGACTGCAAAATTTAAGACACCTAACCTGAATTCATTTGCTGTTGTACCGTGGCATAAACGGTTCCTTATACTCCATTTGTTTTTAGTCTCTGGCATATAGAGACTTCTCTTGTATAAACTGGCCTCTTCTGTACCAAGCTACAAACAACGGCGTTAACCATATAATGCAACTTTAAAAGCTATATTCTCTCTCTGTCTATTCTATTCCTCCCTTATCTTTGGGACTTACCGAGCGATTTGTTCGCTGACGACATTCCTTCTCTTTCTTCTTTGGAATGTTATCAGGTGGATCGGACCTTCAGGAGATCGAGCCCACCAGCATTGAAGACTTTGACCAGTTTATCGAAAACCCAGAGCTGTAGCCACTTGTACTTATTTCATTTCATTTTAGTACTTTCCATTTCTGTTATACCACTGTTTAGGGATCGCTTTTCATTCCATGTATTTATTTTTCCATGTACTGTAAAAGAATGTTAATAAATAAAGTTGTTGTTCAACATATATCTATTGTCTTTGTCTCGTGTGCATGTTTATTTATATTGCTTAGTTACGCTTAGCGTATTTACTTATGAGTAAGTACGTAGCGGCCTCGTTGCGTTCTCTGCCCGTACACTGGGAAGCGGGGCGTGACAGGTTTTGTTGGCGGCCCATGAAAGTCAGAGCTGTATGGAATACTACCATGCAGTTCTGTTCTACATGAACAACCTAAGCAATATAACACAAGAACCAGCAACTGAAAACATTCTTTACAATTCATATTCCTTGAATCTTATCATTTACTTTGAATCTATCCTAACCTTATTTTCTTTCAAGGTTATGGATTCCCCGAAGAACACCAGTACCAACTTCAACAACACTCCCCCACCACTACCACTTACACCTGTCGTAGCTGCTCCGATCAACGAGCAGACGGTTCTGCTTGAGGTAATCTGCAGCCTCCTGGAAAGACTGTAGCAGCAGACTGCTATACTATTGAATCGTCCAGAAGCAGAAACAACCGGTATAAAGCGCTTTGCCACCCAGATGGCAGGAGGAGCCTATCCTATACAACCTTCAAAACCCAAGAAACAGAAAGAAATAATTAACCAGTCAAGTCCAGGTTTTTGTTACTACTGCAGGAGAAAGGGACACTTGTGGAAGGACTGCAGGTGCGCAAAAGGCCTGTGCCTAGTTTGTGGCGCATCCGATCAAAGAATTGGAACATGTCCCTATAGACGCAACTCAGCTCACACACCCACCAACTACCCACAGCGGCCAGCTATCCAGGCTCCTGCACCTCGTCTTGCATTCCCAGCTCCACCACCTGCATGGCCTACTTTCTAATTCCAACAGGCACTTAGGAACATTCCTCGAGGACAGAAGTATGTGTCCCCAGCTAGGAGAAACGTGCCCCGGCGATAGTCTTACACATTAGCGGCCGTAGAAGCCGAGACAGTTGACCAAGGTAACAGTAGTAAGTCTCTTTCATATTTTTAAAACCCTTGTATCACTTTGTTATTTTTCATAAGCTATCAGTATTTCGGTCACCAAACTTTCTTTGAATCTGTTATACTTTCGTTTTACAAATTTTGAGGACGAAATTTTTATAAGGAGGGTAGAATATAACAACCCTAAACTTTCCGTACATTTTTTTTTCAAAAATACAGAAAGGGGTACTTTTGCTTGAGCATAAGTTATAAGTTTGTTTTGCTTTTTAATAGCAAGAAAGAGCTTGTAGCTCATTGGTAAGACCTTGCACTGCTAAGCCAAAGCACCAGAGTTCAAATCCCATTAGCCACATTAATTTTTTAATTATTTTTCTTTTAAATTTTTAGAAGCCTAAGAGTCTACACCTGCTAAACACGTAAAACCAAAAGTCACATATAAAACAAACGAGCCCAGGGGGGTAGACCAAACGGCATAGGACACGTGGCGACAAGACGGCGCCCGACTCGCCCTGACTCGGCCGGTAGGGAGGCTGGATAAGCCGACGAGGCCGGCCAACTCAGCTCCAAACCCGAGTTGTCCTTCATGACTCGTGTGGTTCTTGGTATCCCCATAACCCCTGTACACTTTAAATCCCCTGCACATTAACAGAACCTAATAAAATCAATTTAAACCATTTTAATGCAATCTTTTAATTCATTTTTCTATCAAACCCTAACCTTAGAATTTCCCTATAAATACCACACCTAAAAAAAACCCCTGACTCACAAACTCTGCCCAAATTCTCAAGAAATTTTGTGTATAAGTGGAGTTAGCGAAGGGCGAAACTCCGGCGATCTTCCGACGACGACCCTGGGAGCTCCTGGCGATGAAACAACGCACCGGAACCTACTTCCACTCCCCCTTCCTCTTTTCTAAGCTCTAATCCAGTAAGTCCCTCCTCCATCTCTTCTTTTTTATTCTTAAAATACGTAATTCTAAAACCCGACGGAAACGGAGTTAATCTGACTTCTGGTTCGGTTCTTCTTAAAAATTCCACCTTTGCTTAAGTACAAACGTACCAAACCTTCACATCTTGATTATTAAACATTAACAAAATATCATGAATAAGTTTCATAGCAAATATTTCATATTGTAATTTTCATCGTACTTTTTCAGTATAATACCATATAGTTTAGTTTCGTCTTTAAACATCATATTTCCTTACTATACCTTTAAATAGATCACGAGGTAATGACCTACCTCCTCACAATACTCATATGCAATATAGCACGATACCTTTCGGAAACATAGAATACGGGGAAATGCAATTTACAAATAAATACCTTTTACTATTAAAAACCTTTTTTTTATAAGATTATGTATTTTAAACAAATCTTTGCAAAGCGCCGCTACAACCCATTTGGAGAACCCGTTCGGGATAGTGCAGATTATCGCACATCCTCGGGCTTAGTAGTGCGAGATGCAGACCTCTGCAAGGAGCATACAGTCTCGAAAGATTTAAAAATACAAATATATTAAGAAAATGAGATTTCTAGAAAAATAATAAATTAAAATTATTATTATTATTATATATATATATGTATCATCAAAATATCTAATTTTTGATATAATATAAATATTCCACTTTTTCTAAATCAAAAAAATCACTTTACATAAAAATATCATGCAATTCCATACAAGTTCAATACCTTACAATTAAATACCATATATTATGAAAAAATGGGTTTTATTAACTAGAAATATCACATCTGTAAAATCTACATCTATGAAAACTTTAAAAACGATAATAAAATACTTGAGGTGTATTTTAAAAACTATACAAATTATTTTTACATAAAACCCCCTCAAGTTTTATAAATTACAATAAGGACCCTAGTAAATATAGGTTTAAGCGGGACCAGTCTCTTGAGCCTCAGGGAGCCGGAGATATGGGTGCTTGCCTATTTAAGGTAGACAACTTAACAAACGGTGTTATCAACACGGTAATCGTCTTTGAAAAAGACATAAATCCTGCCGCCCATATACAGCGATTACCGATAACATCAAAACTTAATTCAGGAATTCAATTTCTTTTATTGTCTGACTCGGAATGAGTCTCATTATAATAATCTGACTTGAATATGATTCAAGTACAAACTACAATTCAATATGAATCCATGAATCCATATATTCAATCTGTATTGACTGAACTGAATCATGGATATACCTTCCATCTACATGATTCTCCAGTTACATACATTTACTGATATCATGGTTTCGGCAAGTCATCCATCTTTACAAGACAATACAATTTACAATATAATACAACAATACAATCAAGACATTGCGGGGTTTTAAGGAGTAGATTGGTACAGAAGGTGTTAGAAGTGGCACGAGACTGCAAGATTTAAGACACCTAACCTGAATTCATTTGCTATTGTACTGTGGCATAAACGGTTCCTTGTACTCCATTTGCCTTTAGTCTCTGGCATATAGAGACTCATCTCGTATGCACTAGCCTCTTCTGTACCAAGCTACAAACAACAACGTTAACCATATAATGCAACTTTAAAAGCTACATTCTCTCTCTGTCTATTCTATTTCTCCCTTATCTTTGGGACTTACCAAGCGATTTGTTCGCTGACGACATTCTTTCGCTTTCTTCTTTGGAATGTTGTCAGGTGGATCGGATCTTCTGGAGATCGAGTCCACCAGCACTGAAGACTTGGACCAGTTTACCGAAGACCCAGAACTGTAGCCACTTGTACTTATTTCATTCCATTTTAGTATTTTCCATTTCTGTTATGCCACTGTTTAGGCATCGCTTTTCATTCCATGTATTTACTTTTCCATGTACTGTAAAAGAATATCAATAAATAAAGTTGTTGTTCAATATATATCTATCGTCTTTGTCTCTTGTGCATGTTTATTTATATTGTTTAGTTACGCTTAGCGTATTTACTTCTGAGTAAGTATGTAGCGGCCTCGTCGTGTCCTCTTCCCGTACACTGGGAAGCGGGGCGTGGCAGAGGCTTTGAACCCGAGTTTCAAAGAATACTCCATTTCTTCCTCGTTCGGGCCCCGAATGATGAGGCCGGCTCCACAGCCTTCCTCGGTCGAGGACCCATCAACATAGAGGATCCAATCAGGGACAGAGTCAGGCTTCCCATCGATTGAGGGTTGAGCTGCAGGGGCCGGTGTGGATTCCGGTTCTTTGCTGGGGATGGTGCACTCGACGATAAAATCAACCAGGGCCTGTACTTTGATAGCCTGTCTCGGGCGGTATTTTATGTCAAACTGGGACAACTCCCACCTCTATTTCTCAAATCGGCCAGAGGACTCGGTGGAGGCGAGGATAGCCCCCAAAGGCCGCTCGGTAAGACAAGAATGGTGTGTGCCTGGAAATAGTGCCGCATCTTCCTTGAGGCTACGATGAGTGCCAAGACAATTTTCTCTATGGCTGGGTACCTCGTTTCTGTGTCCTTGAAGACATGGCTCACATAGTACACCGGCTTCTGGACTCCCTCGACCTCTCGGACGAGCACCGATCCTGCATCTTAGTTGGATACCGCCAGATAGAGCGATAGCTCGTCCCCTTCTACTGGCCGGGTGAGCAGTGGGGGAGTCGCAAGGTGCCTCTTTAATTGCTCAAAGGCGGTATGGCACTCCTTCGACCACTCGAATCTTGGTATCTTCCTTAGAGCTTTGAAGAACGGAAGGAACTTCTCCCCAGACCTCGACATGAAACCACTCAAAGCGGCTATCCGCCCTGTCAGCCGCATGATCTCGACGTTAGTCTTGGGCACAGCCATGTTGAGGATGGCGTTGATTTTCTCCAGGTTGGCTTCGATCCCACGGTGGGTGACCATGAAACCGAGGAACTTTCCACCAGTGACCCCGAATGCGCACTTGGCAGGGTTCACTTTCATCTTGTATTTGCGGAGGACGTCGGAGGCCTCGCCCATATCCTTGGCGTGTTCGTCCGATGAGACCGATTTGACGAGCATGTCGTCGACATAAACTTCCATGTTCTTACCGATCTGCGGCTTGAACATGCGATTGACCAAGCGTTGGTACATAGCTCCGGCGTTTTTGAGGCCGAAAGGCATCACCTTGTAGCAGTATACCCCCCGGTCTGTTGTGAATGCGGTAAGATCCTCATCTGCCGGATTCATACGGATCTAGTTGTAGCCGGAGAAAGCATCCATGAAGCTAAGAAGCTCGTGGCCTGCTGAGCTGTCGACGAGCTGATCTATCCGAGGGAGGGGATAGTTGTCTTTCGGTTAGGCCTTGTTGAGGTCGGTGAAGTCGACGCACATGCGCCACTTCCCGGTTGATTTTTTGACCATGACTACGTTCGCCAACCATTCCGAGTAAGGCACATTCCGAATGAAGTTGGCGGCGAGGAGCCTGTCTACCTCGTCCTTGATCGCTTTTTGCTTGATCGGGGCGATGTTTCATTTTTTTTGCCTGACGGGTCGGACGGCAGGGTCTACCCCAAGCTTGTGAGATATGATTTTGGGGTCGATCCCGGGCATGTCGGAAGGTGCTCAGGCGAACACGTCAGAGTTATTTCTAAGGAAGTGAATCAGGTCGTCTCGCTGAGTCCCCATCAAAAGCGACCCGATCTAAATGGTTCATTCGTCGTCCCCTTCCATGAGGGGAACCTCCGTTAGTGTCTCCACCGGAGTCCCTCTGACCTCTTTATGCTCGTCTCTAGTGTCCAGAGAACCCTTGATGTCACTCCCGGGCTCAACATCATTGTTTGGCCGCTCAGACGAAGATTTGGCGGTGAAGCGGACCTTTGCAGTTCATTGGTCCCCGTAGGCCCAACCTATCCCACCTTGGTCGAGCGGGAATTTCATCGCTAGGTGGTGGGTCGATATCTGGTCCCGGAGGGAGTTCAGTATCGGGCGGCCGAGGAGGATGTTATAGGTCGATGGGATTCTCGCGACGATAAACTCCACAGGAAAGGTGCGCGTACGGCCCGCCTCCCCGATGTTAAATTGGAGAGTGAGTACCCATTCCGTCGGGATGGAGTGGTTAGTGAACCCTGACAGAACGTTGGCGGTGGACTTTAGTTCCGACGGGGTGAGTCCCATATGCAGGAAGCAGTCATAAAAGAGAATGTCCGCTGTGCTTCCCGAGTCGACCAGTATCCTCTGCACTTCGTAGCGGTAGACCCGAGCTGTGATCACCAGCGGGTCGTTGTGAGGCAGGGATGTACCGTGGAGGTCTTCATCTGTAAAATCTATCGGCTCGGCTGCTTTGGCCTTCTTCCTCGGGTGGCTACCCGTCCCCTCGATCGGTGAGGGACGCTGAGTCTCGTCGGTCTCCGTCGTACCCCCCGTTGATATGGCCATGATTTGGCCGATTGTCAATTCACTGGGAGGGGGACGTTGCTATTGCTCACGATCGGCCTGCCGCTTGTCTCGCAAGTACGTTGCCAGGTGCCATGAGCGGATTAGCTCCTCGATGTAGTCTCGGAGATGCTTGCAGTTCTCAGTGGAGTGGCCCTGCGACCTATGGAAACCGCTGTAGGGGCTGATTGTTAGAGATTCTGCGTGTTCAAGTTTTAGTTAAATACCGCAATCAAGACGGTTTCGCTTGTAGCTAGCCGGTTGAGTACGGGTCGTCCGCAGGGAGATGGGAGTCTTTTTCTATGTGTTTTAACGAGTTAAGTCCAGTTTTTCAGATTTTTCTGTGATTATCTAAGTGTTGAGTTGATATTTAAAGAGAGCTTGTTAGGGTTAGGATTAGGTTAGTTTGAGTTAGGAGTCTCCCACATCTTTCGTTGCCCCTCTTAATATCGGTGTTACGGTAATCGGCAACAACGGGGATTAGCACGACTAGGAAGGAACTTGCGAGTATAAGCTAGGCTTTCCAACGCATAAGTTCTTCCTTTTGGTGCTTGTCCGTCCGTTCTTGGCTCTTAGCCATAACCTCTGGTTAATTCAACCACAACCGGTCTCACTACGGAATCACCGCTATCATGTAGGATAGGGTGCCGTAAGGAGCGGATTGTGGTTCAATTAACGGGAGTCGAATTAAGCTGTTGGGCAAGGAAAGAGTGAGAGAGATTTCCTTCTCTCAAACTTCCCTTATCCTACCCTAACAAGTATGAAACTACTCACACATCATGATACGGAAAAATAAAACAAAACAAAAGAGGAAGATAGAAAGAAAGAGATTAGAAGATAACAACTAGCTATTTACGACCTCACCTCGGCAAGGATCAAGCGTAAGCATCATGGTTGTGTTAAGGATAAAGAAAAAGAGAGAAGAAAGAAACAACAAGAAATAACAACAACTAGTTAACAAATGAAAATTACAAAAATTAACAAGATAATGAGACAAGCAAAATAATAAACGGTTCTTCTTTATTCATCATTCTTCACTCACAAGCTCACTACAAGTTTCAATGGAGAAGAGATGAGAAGAGGAAGAAGAAACAACACTAAACCTAGAAAAGAAAATACAAGATTATGGACCCTTTCCTTCTCAAAGTTCTGGGCTATTTATAGGCTGGAGAATAGAAATCTAGGGCAACCACCAGAACACATATACAAAGACCAAAATACCCCTAAAACATCTTCAGCCGACAAGCCAAGACGGCCGCGGATCCGCGGCCTAGACCCCCCTTTGGCCGCGGTTCCGCGGCCTTCTGGTTGAGTTGGGCCCTCCAATTTTCTGTGGTTGCCTGGTTCTCTCTGTACTTAATTCTGGTATATGTATTTTCTTAAATTGTCTTCACGATTTTTCCAGAATTTCTGTTGAGCCAAAGGTGTTTTGATGTAGATGTTTTTGTCATGATTTCCTCGAGCTCCGTGTAGATTTCTTGGATCTTGTGCTGCCATTGAGCCTTGTGCATGAAAACGACATTGATTTGACATTTTGTCTCTTAAACTGGTATCTGGCAACATACGGATGAAGAGCGGAGACCGTGTTTTCTCAGTGGTTGGCAGGAACCCGGGTTTTGTCGTGTTTTTCCATGAATTTCACCGTTTAGAGCCGAGAACCTGTATCCTGCAATTGACTAGCAAACACGGCTCAAGAGTATCTACCGATATGCAATGTGATAAAAATTGGGCGGTATGAAAATGCAAAAATCTGATATGAACAAATACCCCCAAACTTATCATTTGCTCGTCCCGAGCAAAGCCAATTTATTCACAAAAAATTTCCTAACCTAACTTTCGCAGGGAACGCGATTGCACTGAGCATGTGCAACAAGCCGTTAAACCTCTAGGTGTCCCTAGTAGGAGGAGTGTTGTCTCCTGAGGGTTTTCAGCGGATACTACCCACAAAATCCGGTCAAGTTGGTTTTGTAAAATAACTAAGATTCAAACCCTAAAGTTTTGTTTCAGAAAATAACAATTCTATAATCCTAAGTCTAGACTATCGAACCTTTATTTTTCACACCTCGCTTCTTATTTAACTACAGATTTTATATGTCTTTACGTGCAGTGCAAATAGTGTCGTTAAGTTCCAGAAGGATCGATTAAAGTCATCATGTCGCACAATAAAGCCCAGATAACAATTTTAAAAGGATCACATAAGTTTTATAAAGAGTTAAGCATTTTTCAAGTTTCGTTTTCCAGTAAGGTTTCAACTTCAGAATTTCTATCTTCCTTAACAGGAAACTAAGTCGTATTTTTCACTCCACCTTTTTCTTGTTTTCATTTCATACACACCTCTGTGAACGTGCAATAGTCTTTATCATAGAATAAAAACCTTCATATCTCCGTTAAAATTTTTATAAAAGCCTATCTTTTATCAAGATTATTCTCACACAAAGAACCATTAGGAATTTTAACTCGGAGAGAACACTTGCTTGACTTTGTTTTAAACTGGACTTTCTAGGCTTCTTAGCGAGCTTTGGGCCAATGCACCCAAACCAGTTGATTTTAGGGCATTAGGTGTAGAAACACCCTAGTGGACTTAATTACTCAAGTTACCTAGGTCCAAAAACAAAAGACAGTTTGGCGTGAAAATCAGATGATTTAATACGAACGGAGATATAACCGGCAGTTCAATTATTTTTTTTGGATAAAAGACGTGTTTAGTGGGTTCGGTGTGTAATCATTCCAATCAAGTTTCAGATGGGTTATTTTTCAGACTTAGTTCCAATTACGGCATCAATAACATTCCTTCATATTCGCTTTACTTCATAAACTATTCTTGACATTACTTATTTCAGAACAAACCTATTTGATCCTCAGAAAATCATTTATCTGTTTAAAAGTTTTTAAACATAAAAGACTTGTCATCTAATTTCCAAAAACTCACGACACGTGTAGTGTGATGTAAAGACGTATATCAGCTATAGTTAACTTCAAAGGAGAGTTATCTTTCAGGTTTTCAAAATCTAAACATAAGATTTAGTTATTCCTATTTTTTCAAACAAAAACCGTCGAAATTTTGAATCAGAGTTCTTCCACAAGCTAACTTGACAGAAAAGTTTTTATGTTTTTAGAAAATTTTCAGATTTTTATGGATTTTATGGATTTTAATATGCAGATGCAAAATATACATATGAATGCGAAGGTAAGAAATGCGTACCGAGCGTACCCCCAAACTTAAACTGGACAGTGTCCTCACTGTCATTGCATGAAGAGATCATGTGAAGGGTCAAAATTGTCGGTTAGCGATACACAATTATTTTGTTTTTGTTTTTAAAGAAAAGAAAAAGAAAAAGAATATACACAAGTATATTCAAAATGGTTTGTACATACCCCCAAACTTATTTGGAACAGTGTCCACTGTTCTTGGCTGGATAACCGAAGTTTGGAGGTAGGCAGAGGAAGATTAGGCAGGGTAAACCGGCTCCTGTAAGAACAGGAGCTCCTCTGTTGGTTCGGCGCTAAGGTACGGTTTGCATCGGTGTCCGTTTACTTTGAAAAATGAACCGTCCTTTGGATTTTCCAAATCCACAGCGCCCTGCGGATACACATTCCGCACAAAATACGGCCCTTTCCAGCGAGATCTGAGCTTTCCAGGATGGAAGTGAAGTCGGGTGTCGTAAAGCAGTACCTGCTGACCAGGTACGAAAGTTTTGCGCAAAAGGTGTTTATCATGAAACACCTTCGTTCGATTCTTAACGACAACCGCGTTATCGTAAGCCTCATCCCTAAGCTCGCTCAGTTCGTTCAACTGCAGCTTCCGATGGCTGCCCGCATCCTCGAGAGACAGATTCAGCTCCTTTATCGCCCAAAATGCGCGATACTCTATTTCGACAGGTAGGTGGCAGGTTTTTCCGTACACAAGCCGATAGGGAGACATGCCAAGGTCGGTCTTATAAGCGGTTCGAAATGCCCAAAGGGCATCAGTGAGTTTCAGCGACCAATCCTTACGGTTCTTGGAAACCGTCTTCTCCAGTATCTGCTTGATTTGCCAATTTGAAACTTCGGCCTGCCCGCAGGTTTGTGGGTGGTAGGGCGTGGATAGCTTGTGATTAATGGAATATTTCCGCATCAAGGCCTCGAAAGTCTTGTTGCAGAAATGACTTCCATTGTCGCTAATGATCGCTCGGGGGTGCCCAAACCGGGAGAAAATGTTTTCTTTAAGGAACCTAACGACAACCTTGTTATCATTAGTCCGGCTGGGCACAGCCTCGACCTATTTAGAGACGTAATCAACAGCGAGAAGGATGTACAAGTTCCCGAAAGAGCTGGGAAACGGCCCCATGAAATCTATCCCCCAAACATCGAAAATCTCCACAACCAAGATCGGTTGGAGCGGCATCTCGTTCCTCCGGGATATCCGGCCCATGTGTTGGTACCGGGAGCAAGTCTTGCAATAGTCATGAGCGTCTTTGAAGAGTTGTGGCCAGTAGAAACCACATTGCAAGATCTTCTCAGCTGTCTTTCTGGGCCCAAAATGCCCGCCACATGCTTGATCGTGGCAAAATGACAGCACACTCTTGAATTCCTCGTCAGGGACACACCGACGAATAATCTGGTCAGGACAGTACTTGAACAGATAGGGTTCGTCCCAGTAAAAGTGTTTTACTTGGGATAAGAAGCGAAGTCTGTCCTGACCTGACCATTCAGTCGATAGTAATCCCGTGGCTAAATAGTTCACAATATCTGCGAACCAGGGTTCGCAAGATACTGTCAAGAGCTGTTCATCCGGGAAAACGTCGTTGATCGGAATTGGAAGCGAAGGCGAAGAAGGAAGTCGTGAGAGATGGTCGGCAACTACGTTTTCACATCCTCGTTTGTCCTTAATGACAAGGTCAAACTCTTGAAGCAAGAGGATCCAACGTATTAACCGAGATTTTGCATCTTTCTTCGCAAAAAGATGGCGCAGAGCAGAATGGTCTGTGTAGACAATGACTGGAGAGCCGATGAGGTAGGGCCTGAACTTTTCTAAAGCAAATACAACAGCCAAGAATTCCTTCTCATTTGTTGTATAATTGAGTTGGGCGTCGTTCAGGGTTCGGCTCGCGTAATAGATTACGTGCGGCATCTTGTTGATGTGTTGTCCAAAGACAGCACCAATGGCAAAGTCGGATGCATCACACATAATCTCGAATTGGTGCGTCCAGTCAGGTGAAGAAAGAACGGGAGCAGAAGTGAGTGAGCGTTTCAATGACTCGAAGGCAGTCACACAGCTCGAGTTGAAGTCGAATGGCGTGTCCTTGGCCAGCAAAAGAGTCAAGGGCCTAGCAATCTTGCTAAAGTCCTTGATGAACCGTCTATAGAAACCGGCATGGCCAAGGAAGGCTCGGATATCTTTGACGCATCGGGGAGGAGGCAGATTGGAAATGACCTCAATCTTTGCTTTGTCAACCTCTATGCCATTTTGCGAGATGATATGTCCTAAGACAATACCTTCGCGCACCATGAAGTGGCATTTCTCCCTGTTCAAAGTGAGATTCTTGTCCTTACATCGAGTAAGGACAGCGTCAAGATGCAGCAAACACTCGTTGAAGGAGTCGCCGAAGATGGAGAAGTCATCCATGAAAATCTCCAAAAAATTTTCCACCATGTCTGAGAAGATACCCATCATACACCGCTGGAAGGTAGCGGGCGCATTGCATAACCCAAAGGGCATACGACGATATGCAAACGTGCCGAAAGGACAAGTGAAAGTGGTCTTGTCCTGGTCTTTTTCGGCGATGGGAATTTGATTATAGCCAGAGTAGCCATCAAGAAAGCAGTAATACTCGTATCCGGCCAATCGTTCAAGCATCTGGTCAATGAAGGGTAGCGGAAAGTGGTCTTTCCGTGTTGCGGCGTTGAGTTTTCTGTAATCAATACATACTCGCCACCCAGTTTGGGTGCGAGTAGGGATTAACTCGTTCGCCTCGTTAGTGATGACCGTGATGCCTGACTTCTTGGGGACAACGTGAATGGGGCTAACCCACTGGCTATCAGAGATAGGGTAAATGATACCACTATCTAGACATTTTACGATCTCCTTCTTCACAGCCTCTTTCATGACTGGATTGAGACGTCTTTGTGGATCCCGGGCTGGTTTGGCATCATCCATCAGATGAATGTGATGCTCAACGATCAGGGGACTAATCCCCTTGATATCCGCCATGGACCAGCCAAAAGCTTGCCTGTTGCTGTGCAAGACCGCGAGAAGGGCTTTCTCTTGCTCTGGAGCTAGAGAAGCCAAGATGATGACAGGGAGGGTCTCGTTCTCACCTAAGTAAGCGTACTTAAGGTGAGACGGCAAAGGCTTGAGTTCGAGCGTTGGAGGTGAAACGATTGAAGGCAAGATTGGTGCAAAGGTCTCGAACTCAAAGGACTCCAGCAAAGGTTCAAAACGAGTGTAAGCGACCGAGTCGGATGGTTCAGGTAACTCATCCGGAAATTCGAAAGATTCAAACTCGGGTTGTGCGCAGCTAAGATCGTTTGAAAACGTGAAACACTCGTAGTCGTTGTCGGGCGCAGAAACAGCAGCAGGTTCAAAGAGAAACGCACTAGTGGCGTCAAGATTATCGTGTTCGAACAGAAACTCCTCGAATTCACACTCTTCTGGGGTGATCTCCTGGATCGAGCAGACGTCAAGTATATGAGCATTAGGTTCGGCGGGATGATTCCCCAACCTAAAAATGTTGAGTTCAATCGTCATATTTCCAAAAGAGAGGTTCATCGAACCATTGCGACAATTGATCATAGCATTTGAGGTTGCGAGAAATGGGCGATCGAGTATCACCGGAATTTGATTCCGAGGGTTAGCTACAGGCTGTGTGTCTAATACAATGAAGTCAACGAGGAATATGAAGTCCCCGACTCTTATTAACACATCCTCCAGCTCACCCCTAGGATGAGTGATCGATCGGTCGGCCATTTAGAGAGTGCAGTGCGTGGGTTTCAACTCTCCGACGCCTAATTGCTCGTATACTGAATACGGAAGCAGGTTAACACTGGCACCAAGATCTAATAGTGCGCGGTTAATGTTCTTATCCCCAATGGTAATTGAAATCGTAGGACAGCCAGGGTCCTTCCGTTTTTGTGGTAAAGATTGGGTAAGAGCATCACTCACAGCACTAGCCAAGAAAACTTTCTTTGGTACCTGAGACTTCCTATTTTTCGTGCACAAGTCCTTTAAGATTTTCGCGTAGGACGGGACTTGTTGGACAGCATCTAAAAGAGGAATGTTAATGTTAACTTGCTTAAATAACTCCAGAATCTTCTCCATTTGTGGATTTTGTTTGTTAGACCTCAACCGGTTTGGAAATGGAACATTTTGAAAATTGGTTGAGTCTAATGCTGGAGGAGGAGATTGTGGAGTTGGAACGGATCCCAGAATAGGTGTTTTCGTGGAGTGAGAAGTGGGTCCGTTCGGAGTAGAAGAAGAGGAAGGAGAGCCTTGTGAAGAACGGAGAATAGGCTCAGAAGACGAGGAAGAAGAATAAGAAGAAGAAGAGGAAGAAGCAGCGGCCGGGGTGTCATCATTGATCCGTTTGCCAATGTTGTTTTGCAGCATCCTTCCCGATCTCAGTGTGGTCACGGCACTCACATTATGGTTCTGTTGTTTAAGAGCAACATGTGCATTATGTGGGTGACCGGGATTTGGGAGTGGCTGGGACGGGAGCTTCCCCTTCTCTCGCTCGCTTAAGGCCGCGTTCAGCTGTGCAATCTGGACCTCGATGGTCTTGATGCTTTGCCCGTGTGCGGAAGTGTGTTGCACTAAGGACTGAATGGAAGACTGGATGTTGGCAGTGGATTGGGTCGATTGTTTAACGAACGCCTCCAGACTTCGTTCGAGCGAGGAAACCTTATCGTTGTTTGACGGAACAAAGTTGTTTGGTGGAAAAGAATTGTTGGGTGCAAAGTTGTTCGTCTGATTTTGGAAAGGCTGGGGTTGGAAGGGCTACTGATACTGAGTTTGTTGTTGCGCTTGTTGTTGCGGTGGAGGGGCCCTTTGGAAATTGTTGCCTTGGAATTGATTCTGATTCTGATTCCAGGCGAAATTGGGGTGGTTCCTCCAACCGGGATTGTAGGTGGAAGAGTATGGATCATTCCTCGGTCTTTGCTGGAATGCAGCATTAACCTGATCCTGTCCTTGCGAGGGTGGATTGTAAGGACACTCTTCGGTCAAGTGAGAAGGATCGGAACAACAAGCGCAGATAGTACGAAGGGGGAGAACAGGGGCAGGAGCAGGAGCAGAAAATTTTCTCTCTATCGCTTCAAGCTTTCTCGTTATTGCAGCCATTTCAGCTTTCATCGCAATAGAGACATCAAGTTGGTGAATTCCTACCCTAGACTGACCGGTAGAAGTAGAGGTAGAAGAAGAAGAAGTCGGTCTGGTGCTCTCCCATTGTAGCATTTGCTCCGCAAGGTCGTCAAAATCTGCCACGCTTCCTCGTCAGATTTTGATAGGAAGTGGCCCTGACAGATGGTTTCCAACAACTGCTTCGTTGCTGGGTTCAGGCCCTCGTATAAGGTTTGGCAAAGTTGTCATTTCTCTATACCGTGGTGAGGACACTAAACAAGAAGGTCTTTGTACCGGTCAAAGCACTTCCAGAAGGGTTCAGAAGGAAGCTGAGAGAATTGGTTGATTTCATTTCGAATCCTTGCGGTTTTATGATTCGGATAGAATTTTTTTAGAAACGCTTTTACAAACTCGTCCCAACTGGTTATGGAGTGGGAAGCGGTGCTATACAGCCATTTTTCAGCAAGATCGCATAAAGTGAACGGAATGACCCGTAGACGTATAGCATCGTCCGACAGCTGGGTGGTTTTCATCATGGCACAGACGTTTTGAAATTTATTGATGAAGATATAGGCATCTTCAGATTCAAGCCCATGAAAACGTGGAAGCATGTTGATGAAGTGGGGCTTAATTTCAAAGTTGTCCCCATTGGCCGGTGGAAGAGAAAGGCAGGTGGGAAGTGCAGAACGGGGGGGATAGAAACGATCCTGGAGCACGATTCGCTGCGGCGCTACAACAGGCGGTGGTGGTGGGATATTGGTCTCCGTAGGAGGTGGAGCCAATCCAGGGGTGGTCAAAGAGATGTTCGGATTAAATCCTGACATCGCGGAAGAAGAGGTTGGTGAAGGTGAAGGTGAAGATGTATGAACAGAATTCCGGTCAACGTCGGAGTTGGCCGGCAAAGGAAAGGGTGAAAGAGGAGTGGACGGAGTATCGACGTCTGAGTCGATCGCGTAGTCGGTAGCGACTAATGTAACGCGGCCTAGACGGGCGCTAGTGTCCCGAGTCCAAGCGGACATACACTAAACGAGTTTAGTATAGTCAAAGCGGAGAAGGTGAGGGTAAGAAAACGTCAATGGAGAAAGGTGATGGGTGGTGGGTGAAAAATGGATTTTGGCGACAAAGGGCAAGATTTTATAAAAGTTTTTGATTTTTTTCTTTTTTTCTTTTGTTTTTAGAAAGAGATTTACAGAAATATGTACGGACTTACGGCTTTAAGTAATCACAAACAAGATATGCACAATCTCACCTAGATCTACGGTCGCCTAGGTCAACTAGACCTGCTCCTAACTGTTCCAAAGGGCTAGAAAAAGGACCTCAAACCGCCTCTTCTCCGTCAAATGCGGCCAGATAAGTGCCAGGTAAGTGGGAGGTTGTCCAACGCTTTCGCGAAGTTCCTTAATTAAATAACCACTTGCCTTCGTCACACTTGCCTAGGCACCGCAAAAGTCAGATAGGATAAACGGCCGATGCCTGTAACTAGTCCTCTGTCCTAATGAGCGCGAAGTCCTTAGGGCTGAAGTCTAGTATTTTTTAATTTTACAATGGTCAATGCATATTCTTTTTGTGATTTTTGGGGTCCTGGGAAGGGTGATGAAATCCCCACCCAATCTGAATTGGTTTCAAGCCCCTTAAGTCCGTATTAAGAAATGCAAAGCAGTAACAAATCAACTGCAAACAATTTTTATTTTTAGCGCGGCGCAAAGAACCCTGCACAAGAACAGTTTATTGGAAGGGGGAAGAGAGTTTGCGCAAAGAAATCTGCAGAAAACACAGTTTATTGGAGTTCAGAGGAGTGGAGAGGAGAACAGGGAAACTTACAGAGAAATTTGGGGCCCTGAAGCCACCAAGTGGCCGCGGATCCGCGGCCTAAGCCAGCTTATGCCGCGGATCCGCGGCAGTAAGGTGGAGTTGGGGCTCTGAAATTTTGGTGTGGGCTGATTTGGGTGTCCTCTGCTGTTTTTAAGACCCTGAATATGAATTTGCTCACTGGAACTGCTCCAGAATCTTAAAGTAGACCGTTTGCTTCGTTTTGTCCGTCGCGGTGTAGCCGCGAAATGTGGGTCTATCTTCCCACGTCTTTGGCACTGAACTTGAACTCCGTATTTTCCTGCACACTTGCACAAAAGCTAATCAAAAATAACAAGATGATTTTTTTACAAAGTATATTTTTTTTTGGTTGTTGTTTTTCGTATTCACAAGTTAACCCGAAATTACACAAAGAAATAAACTACCGTCTCCCCGGCAACGGCGCCATTTGATTGTTAGAGATTCTGCGTGTTCAAGTTTTAGTTAAATACCGCAATCAAGACGGTTTCGCTTGTAGCTAGCCGGTTGAGTACGGGTCGTCCGCAGGGAGATGGGAGTCTTTTTCTATGTGTTTTAACGAGTTAAGTCCAGTTTTTCAGATTTGTCTGTGATTATCTAAGTGTTGAGTTGATATTTAAAGAGAGCTTGTTAGGGTTAGGATTAGATTAGTTTGAGTTAGGAGTCTCCCACATCTTTCGTTGCCCCTCTTAATATCGGTGTTACGGTAATCGGCAACAACGGGGATTAGCACGACTAGGAAGGAACTTGCGAGTATAAGCTAGGCTTTCCAACGCATAAGTTCTTCCTTTTGGTGCTTGTCCGTCCGTTCTTGGCTCTTAGCCATAACCTCCGGTTAATTCAACCACAACCGGTCTCATTACGGAATCACCGCTATCATGTAGGATAGGGTGCCGTAAGGAGCGGATTGTGGTTCAATTAACGGGAGTCGAATTAAGCTGTTGGGCAAGGAAAGAGTGAGAGAGATTTCCTTCTCTCAAACTTCCCTTATCCTACCCTAACAAGTATGAAACTACTCACACATCATGATACGGAAAAATAAAACAAAACAAAAGAGGAAGATAGAAAGAAAGAGATTAGAAGATAACAACTAGCTATTTGCGACCTCACCTCGGCAAGGATCAAGCGTAAGCATCATGGTTGTGTTAAGGATAAAGAAAAAGAGAGAAGAAAGAAACAACAAGAAATAACAACAACTAATTAACAAATGAAAATTACAACAATTAACAAGATAATGAGACAAGCAAAATAATAAACGGTTCTTCTTTATTCATCATTCTTCACTCACAAGCTCACTACAAGTTTCAATAGAGAAGAGATGAGAAGAGGAAGAAGAAACAACACTAAACCTAGAAAAGAAAATACAAGATTATGGACCCTTTCCTTCTCAAAGTTCTGGGCTATTTATAGGCTGGAGAATGGAAATCTAGGGCAACCACCAGAACACATATACAAAGACCAAAATACCCCTAAAACATCTTCAGCCGACAAGCCAAGACGGCCGCGGATCCGCGGCCTAGACCCCCCTTTGGCCGCGGTTCCACGGCCTTCTGGTTGAGTTGGGCCCTCCAATTTTCTGTGGTTCCCTGGTTCTCTCTGTACTTAATTCTGGTATATGTATTTTCTTAAATTGTCTTCACGATTTTTCCAGAATTTCTGTTGAGCCAAAGGTGTTTTGATGTAGATGTTTTTGTCATGATTTCCTCGAGCTCCGTGTAGATTTCTTGGATCTTGTGCTGCCATTGAGCCTTGTGCATGAAAACGACATTGATTTGACATTTTGTCTCTTAAACTGGTATCTGGCAACATACGGATGAAGAGCGGAGACCGTTTTTTCTCAGTGGTTGGCAGGAACCCGGGTTTTGTCGTGTTTTTCCATGAATTTCACCGTTTAGAGCCGAGAACCTGTATCCTGCAATTGACTAGCAAACACGGCTCAAGAGTATCTACCGATATGCATTGTGATAAAAATTGGGCGGTATGAAAATGCAAAAATCTGATATGAACAGGGGCCCCGGGTACGCTTTTCCGCCTTGTTCAAGACTGGGGAGAGTTTGAAGAACCTCTCGCCCTTATCCTCCTCTAACAGTACTGTCTGGGAGACGTTGAGAAGGGTGTACTCTTGAAACTTCGGGGAATAGGGCTTTGGCCGCTCAATCTTCTTTTTCTCCTCCCGGGCCCTTTTCTTCTGATCAGCTTGTTCTGTCCAGGGCAGGTTGGCATTCACCTCGGATTCCAACCGGATCTCAGGCTCGTCCAGGCCTTTACCTCGACCATGGTCTTAGGTTGCTCTAATACAAAGGAGCGTAGCCACTCCTTGTGCCTAAGACCCAACCTAAGCGCCGTAATGACCGTTTCATCTCGGTATTCTGGGACCTCAAGGAGGGCATTGTAGAAGCGGGTGACATACCCTTTGAATGGTTCTTTGTCTCCGCTCTTTATGTTGAAGAGATGGTCGACGATCCTCTTCTGCTGTCTGTTCCCGACGAAGTGGCTGAGTAATTGGGTGGCCAGCTCATCGAAGGTAGAGATTGAGCATGGTGTGAGTACTCGAAACCAGTCTCGTCCAGAGCGGATGAGAGTGGCCGAGAAAGCGCGACATTGTGCGGCGTCGGAGCAGTCCTGGAAACTCATCCCGGATGTGAATGCCTCCAAATGGTCCTTCGGGTCGGACTTCCCGTCGAAGAGTGAGACTTTCGGGGGCTTGTTCCGAGAAGAGACGTGGACGGCGAGTAGCTCTTTGTTGAAGGTCTTTGTGAGCGAGTCGGTGGCATATTTAGCCCCGTCGCTTGAATGGCGACTTTCTCAATGCATGCCCTCGATCTTCTTTTCGAGGGCGTCGAGTCGGCCGTGGTACCCCGATGATTCGGCACATTCTGATTTTTGGCCTCTGCTGCCGAAGACCTATGCCTGGACACAACCCTGGTTCCGTTCGATGAGGTTCCTTAGGTCCTCTGGCGAGATCGTCTTTGAGCTGCCGTGGCGAGTCCCGTCCGCGCGGCCCAATTGAAGGAGGGGACGCCGGTCATGCCTGGGCACAGACGTGCTGACCGACACCTCCTCGGGAGGAACATGGGCTCGATGGGGCTCGGAGCGAGGCGCTCTGGAGAAAGACCTCGGTGTTGAGCTGTGCGGAGCCCACCGGTTCATTGAATACGTTAGCCAGAGAGATCTGCGGCCGCCGGAGACAGCAAGGCGGTGTTCGGTTGTGCCAACGCGGGCAGAGTATTCTCTCCCTCTGTAGGGGTCCCAGTCCCGAGGTGGGGGAGCGGCGATCTGGGGAGCATGCCTGGCCATTTGGACACGGACGAGTGCATCCACGATGGATGCGAGTCGATCTATCCGAGCGAATAGGCATGAATGGCGTTCGGGGGAGAAGGGGATTCTCCATCGTCTCCACTGCGGGGAGGCTGATGACCGGTGCTTGGATCGTCACGGTGACCGAACGCCATGAAGTCGAGATCGGAAGATGAACTTTCGTTGAGTGATGGAACTAGGTTCCCACAGACGGTGCCAACTGATGGTTCTCTGGATCTCCTTCAGATGTTACCTTCCGTTGATCTGCTGCGAGCGCTAATGGACGGCTGAGATTGAGTTGGAGGGTTGCCTCCTGGAGCGTGTTGATCTCAATGGGTTTTATGTGGTTGAGGCCGAGATACCTGCAAAGAAGTCCCAGGGTGGTTGTGCCACCGAGGACCCTCCGACGATCAAGTTAGACGGGGTATTTTGGCAGAGTAACGACCTATTGGGGTGAAATTCTCTTACCTGAGTCGTCTGAGAGAGGGGTTTATATAGAGGCAACCATGGGCAGACGGGTGTGAGATTCACGCCGGTCCTTACACCCCTGGCGTCACGCCCGCGGGATAGGCGGGATCCCCCATTAATGACGAGACATGCTCGTTAATGAGGGATCGTGATGGTGTGGAACGCGGGATCGTGGGCGGCGGATATCTCGAGCCTAGCGAGATTCGTGGAGCCGTGGCGAAGGCGCCTGTGATCAGTGCTATGGGTCGGTCGGTGAGACCGAGGAAGATGGGCTCGGCGGGAGGCTCGGGAACGAACGGGAGGCCGAGGAATCTTGGTTCTGTGATAGCTCGAAGGTGAGCTGGGAGTGGTCTGACAGGCCACCGAAGGTCGGGAACATTCTCAAGTTGGAGGCCCGGAGTGTGCTTCCAACGTAACGTTCTTGATCCTTTCTTGTAAGCTCTAGGACACGTCATCTGCCATGCTTCATTACGTGGGGAGTCACCGATA
The DNA here is from genome assembly GCA_030015575.1 of Agapanthus africanus. NCBI lineage: Eukaryota > Viridiplantae > Streptophyta > Magnoliopsida > Asparagales > Amaryllidaceae > Agapanthus > Agapanthus africanus. The sequence goes on along the minus strand of CM057338.1, from coordinate 103,276,451 downwards.
TCGAGCATCATCAATTGCCATTTTAAGTTTTTTTGTTTAAACTTGTTTAAATAGTTTCCGTAGAAACTTGGTAATCACTTTAATATAATAGTTAGAATTTTAAAATTTGCCATAGGACGTATAAAAACCTTATTCACCTCCCTTTAAGGCTGTTTTCACTTCCAACCGGTTTGGGCCATTTTAACAAAACATCCATTATTTTTAAAACTATCAAGAAACTACCATGAATTAACGGTTCAAGTTAACGATGTTAAATTTTGCAATAAAAGACCATTTTGCCCTTTTCATAAAATAAATAATAATTATTAACTATATTAATAATATTTTTAATAATTATTGATTATTAAATAAATAAATTAGCTTTTTCCTTTTTTGTTTGGAGGAACAGGGGAGGTCGGGGGCTGGAAGGAGCGGACAGGGTCGAGAGCTAGGGAGGGGCAAGGAGCGGAGGAAGGGGGCCACAGCGGGGGGAGAGGGGGGGCCGCAGTGGAGGGTGATGATGGTGGCAGCGATGCTGATTGAAGAAGAAAAACTAGTTAATGATGATGATGGTAGCCGGTGGCGGTGACGGTGGTTGCGGCGGAGGGAGGAGAAGGGTGGCGGAGGTAGTAGTAGGAGGTGGTGTTGGATGAGTGTACGATGATGATGATGAACGGAGGTGCTGCTGATGACGATGAAGAAGAAGAAGTTGATGATGATGTGAGTTGGTGGTGGCGGTGATTGCGGCGGCAGAGGGAGGAGGGGGATGAGGATGACGATGGGAGGTGATGATGATGTCGAAAAAGAAGAAGAAGAAGATGATGATGATGATAGGAATTGGCGGCGGAGGTGGTTGTGGCGGCGGATGTGGTGGCGCCGGTGCCGAAGTCGAAGCCATCGCCTACGATAAAGTTGAGAGGAGGAAGAGAGAAGATGGTTGTTTTTTTTTTAAATTAATTAATTAATTATTATTTTGGAAATCAAGGTTAGGTTCAAAAGAGGTGTAATTCGGGGATTTTTTAATTTTTATGTTGATGTGAAAACTTAGTTGATGTGGCGATGACGTATGTATCATTGACGGTGCTGATGTGACACTGTTAAGTTTGGTAGTTTCTTGATAGTTTTAAAACTAATGAATGTTTTGTTAAAATGATCCTAAGCTGCTGGGAGATTCCGATAAATATGGCAATATACCGCGATTTGCTTCAAAGAATGTTCTTTCCGATGAATTTATTTTATTAAATTGTTCTTGAGATTTTTGTTTCTTTTATGATTTATTAAAGTAGAATACCCTGTCTAGATTCCTGTCAGAGTATTTACTTCAAAGGATTAATCAAACAATCTTTTGCATTAGTTCTCTACTCCCATTGGCTTCAATTCTCCATTCATGCAACCAATCGTATCCTTTCACTCCTCAACCCAACTTGTCCTTTTCTGCCTTCTTATTTTAACTCTATGAATTCTCTCAGTGCCAAAAAAACACTCTATAAAGTCTCTATTACAACAGTAATCCAAAACAAATTAACTCTCTTCCACACAACACCATGGATTTAAACATACTCACCATAATCCTTCTCTTTTCCTTCATAACCCCAACAAAAATCATGGCTTATTCTCATCCCCGAAAAGGCTTTAGCCTCGAACTAATCCACCGCGACTCGATACACTCTCCTCCTCTTTACCGTGGAAATCTAACCCAGCACTCTAAATTCCATATCAAGCCGCAAGACATAAACATACGACCTAGAGTGGTGTATGACAATATACAATATATGGTGAGATTGGGAATTGGAAGCCCACCGACGGACCTTCATCTTGTGTTGGACACTGGTAGCAGCCTTGTTTGGACGCAGTGCGAGCCATGCACTTCTTGTTTTGATCAGGATGGGCCTAAGTTCAAACCACGCAGGTCGGGGAGTTTTCAGCCGATTCCGTGTAATCATCCTCTGTGTAAGCCCCCATCATTTCAGTGCAGAGGCAACCAATGCGTGTATAATCAGAGGTATATTAATTAATTAGTCACGAAATCATCCTTAGTATATTAAGCATGTAGGTACATATGTGTATGCATGTACCTAGTTTTGATAAGCTTTTAGTAAATGTTCTTGTTTTTTTGTCTAGAATTAGTTAAACATCTATAGAAACTCAACACCATTCTGCATTTTATTGTGTCAAACAAAAGATTGATAAGAGATAAATATTTCTGTTTACTAAAGAACTTATCTTAATATCTAGAATTATATTTATGCATGATCTTAGTTAAAATTTGTTAAACAAAGTAAGTTGGTGAACAGAGAATTTATTATCCAAATTGTTTGGTTGATATATTGAGATCACTATTGGGAGTTAGAAGGACAAAAAGTTTTGTGATATGTATAGCCGTGGATGAGATGGGATGACATCATCACCATTTTCAAGCGATGTCATCAATAACTCCCTACTTTGAATCCAAAAAACATAAGGGAAGAATATTCCTTTTTCTCTTAAAAGTAGAATACTCATCATATATATATATATATATATATATATATATAGAGAGAGAGAGAGAGAGAGAGAGAGAGAGGGGAGTGATCCATTGCAAACCGGTCTGCGATTTTTAAAAACAGAAACTCTCGGTTTACGGCATTTTTTAACGATCCGAGCCGTTCAGGTTGATCATCATACCCTTAAACGTATGTGTATGAAAAATCAAAAGATTTGGAGGTCTCTCACCCATGCATCGGATGGTGTTTATGTTGCATTATCGAAAGGCGTTCATTTTTACACGCATCGATGCATAGGTTACAGGTTTCAAATCTTTTAATTTTTCATACACATACATTCGAGAGTATGGTGATCAACTTGAACGCTTCGGATCGTTAAATTATGCCGTAGACCGAGAGTTTCCGTTTTTAAAAAACGCGGACCGGTTTGCAATGGATCACTATGAGGGTTTTTTCGTTAAGCGGCGGCAAAATGTACACCCTCTACCATTTTATTCAACGGTCGGCACCGTCCATATTGACCTGCATCGTCTAATATGTCGATATACCAAATTTTAGGTGAACCCACCACTTTTTCACCGTTGAATTAACAATGTAAAAAGTTATATTGACGGTAAACCGTTATTTTTGCACTCATTAAATCAACGGTGAAAAAATAATGAAATCATATGAAATTTGGTTTATCCATATCTTACATGATAAAAATGATGGTGGTGGATGCCGATCGTCAAAAAAATCGCTGAGGGTGCATTTTTACGATGTCATAGGAGAAAATTTCCTTATGTGGTATCTTTCCTACACACGCATACCTAGAGAGAGAGAGAGAGAGGAAAAGAGCTATCAACCAGTAGCTGATATTAAATCGTCAGCTAGTGTCTAGAGGTTGGTCAATCCAACCGTCAAATCGACGATCCGCTCTGTCCATCTCGTTCTCTTTATGGAATGATCTATGTGTGAAATTTTGATCAATATAATGCGTTATAAATGATGTATCAAACATTTAAAAAATGGATGGCTTTTAAACATGATAAAAATGTCATATCGGAGACTCTTGATCAAAGAGATAGAAGGTAACAAATTGATCAAAATTTCTCACACGCACACATATATCATCTCAATGTGTTGATAAGATGGCCAGAACGGATCGTCGATTTGACAGTCGGATTGAACTAAACAAGAGGCTAGCTGATGGTTTACTACCAGCTACTAACTGATAATCCGGCCCCTAGCCTAAAAGACACATATCCCCTTGTATTTCACAGTCCAAACTGCTCATTTTGATTTATGTAGTATGAAACTTATATGAACATTTTTTTTTTGAGATTTAATGACCTTTAAGATGTTCATCAAGCCGATAGAAAAATTAACGATATAAGAAAATTGCGGTCGCTTCATGAACTCCTCAGATATCGATGTTTAAATCTCGAGATTTTTTTTACATAAGAGTTTCATAATACTTAGATCAAGATGACCGGTTAGAATTGGTGAAATACACAAAGTGTATGTATGCTTTGTGGCGAGGGCTCATTAAAAAATAGGTTTCCCTCTCTCCCTCCCCCCTCTCTATATATAGAGGAAGGTTACCATAAATCTATGGTGTCCGAAATAACCCTTCACGATTTTTTTCGATGATCGGCTTCTATCATCATTTTTATTTTCTAAAATGTGGATATATACACCAAATTTTATTCCATTCTATCACTTTTTTTTCCGTTGAATCAACAATTAATTAAAAAATTATATTTTTAGTTAACCTTTAGTTTTGTACCCCACTAAACCAAATGCGAAAAAATTGTAGTATTACATGAAATTTGGTGTATAGTTTTGTATCCACTAAACCAAATGCGAAAAAATTGTAGAATTACATGAAATTCTGTGTATCAACTTCTTAGATGATAAACATAAAGATGATAGATACCGATCGTCGTGAAAAATGGTGGAAGGTGTATTTTTCCGACGCCGTAAGGAAATCCCTCCTATATATGGGCCTCTTTCCTCTGTTTTTGTACACACATATATATCCTAACAACTTATGTGTGTGTGTAAATCCTAACAACTTTTGTGCATTTACTTCTATATATAACATCGTAAATTTTAGGAGGAAATGTAAAAGCTTGATGGAAAATGGACGAAATCGTCTTATTAATTCTTTCATTCTTCTGCCAGTATTCTCCTAAGCCAATACAAACGCATCATCATAGATTAGAATGTGTATTAATAAAAGGATCCAAAGATCGTTTTGCTACTGACAATATTTTATCACCATCTTTTAATAGGTATGCAGACAACACCTTCACTGGTGGGGTCCTCGCCACTGACCACCTCACCTTTGCTTCAAGAACCGGTCAGCCGGAGACGATTCCAAACATGGTCTTCGGTTGTTCTCATGCTAGCAGCCGTCGTATGTTTGGATCAACTAAAGTTGGAGGAATCATGGGAATGGATTTCAAAGAAGAATCCTTTATAATGCAGCTAGCGAACGGAATCAACGGCTCTTCTCGCTTCTCCTACTGCTTTCCTCGCGACCCCCACACAATTAGCTATATACGTTTTGGACGGGACATCATACAACATAGAAATCTTCGGAGAACCCCAATAATAAACTATAATAATCTATTCTACTACATATTGGAGGATATAAGCGTTGTTGGAGAACGCATGCATTTCCCAGCTGGGACCTTCGACCTCCATCCTGATGGGTCTGGAGGTTGCCTTGCCGATACAGGTACCCCGTCATCACGGATGATTAGACAACCGTATGCTCGTGTCAAGACCACATTTATGAAATATTTTAAAAACTTTAAGCTCCGAATTGTTAGTGGAAGCGACATTGGTGCAGATCTTTGTTATGAGATGCCGAGAAATTTTAGACATTTCTGGAATACCATTTTAGAGGGGCGAACCTCTTTGTTGAAGGAGAAAAGATGGTCTTGATCTTACATGATAGGTTTTGTTTGACGTTGATCCCTATAGATAGAAAGACTATTATTGGTGCTGCACATCAACAAGATGTTCAATTCGTGTATGATCTTAGAGAAAAATTAGCTTACATTGGTCCGGCTAATTGTGCTCAGGTTTAAATGGTCTTCTTTGTACCTGATCAGTCGAAAATATTGCATATTTTAACCGGCAATTTCCTTATCATTTGCATACATATAGAAGTGTTCGGCATTCATATTCTACATATTAGCAAATCAGTCGCAAAATATCAGATTACATGTATTCGACCTTAAAACCGGCATTTCTAGGGAAATTGACTGCATTTCATCACATGGCATATTTTCTATATCTTGCAACCCGTGTTTCGAAGTCTGTGCAGGAAAAGAAGCTTGCTCGACCATTACATCGCTCGTAAACTCACTAGCTCAGATCTGGTATCAATACAGAAAGGATAATACAAATCTAAATATCAGAAGAAGCCACAAACAGAAGCCCAAGACCACAGAAGAAGCCACAGAGCCCAAGCTCACCAACAAGCCGCGGATCCGCGGCATGGGCTTGCTTAGGCCGCGGATCCGTGGTGGGGACAGAGACCCAGCTCCTCAGTTTCAGTGCATAACTCCTGTACTAGGGTCCACTATTCAAAAATGCATGACATTTTCCAGAATATTCCAGATACTTCCACCAGATCAGCAAACACCTAAACTAGCCTAATACTTCTAGAACTTTCCCTAAACCCTAGCTTAAACCCTAAGCTAGCTCCTAACAAACTCCTTCTAGAAACTCTTCAACAAACTTTTGGAGGGAAAGGGAAATTCAAATCTAAACCTAGGGTTTGGGAGTTCTATAAATAAGACCCTAGGCTCATTATCTCCACATAATTCAACCTTGGGAAAGCTTAGAGAAATCAATCTCTTTCTTCATCCCCTCTTCCTCAAGTTTAGTGAGAGAGCTTGTAGGAAACCCTAACCCTAAATCCAACCACAATTCAAGATCTTGAGTGCAAGCCAAGCAAGATGCCTTCAACCCTTTAGGAGCGGAGCCGATCTTCAACGGAGCAAGCGATCCGAGCCGATCCACGACTCATGAAGCCGAGCGACGCCTGATCAACAATCTAGATTCTTCTTCTTATAGTTCTTGAAGCAAATGTAATCAAAATTGTTGATTAAATAAAAGGTGATATTCTTGTATCTTGTTTTCTTTAATTTCCGCATCATGATATCTTTACAATCTGTGAATCTTTTATGTGTGGTGATGTGTGAATAAAACTCCGCTCGTCGAGGAGTCGAGACGGTCAATAGAAAGATGATGTAACATAGCTTTAATCGATTCTTGATTCCTACAAGTTTTGTAAACCCTAGCAAGTTCAAGAACCGACAACCCATTTTGTTTCGATGCTTTCTTGATTGACATCGTTCAAAATGAGGGAGTTAGGATCGTTTCTTGAAATTGCTAGAGGCTAGAATGTGAATGATATCGACAACAGAACAAGGGATAAAATGAAACCCTAGTTTCACGAGAAAACCCTAACTCTTGTCGATGATCATCGATCTAGTATCAATCCTTCGAAGGACAAGAACACGATATCTTTAGATTACATCACGTCTATCGATCCTATCGATTCCTACGAGCCTCTCTTATATTCTTGATTGTTGATTGGAAATATTATCAAAACAACCGATTCTTGATTGTTTATAGTTTCTTGATTCTTGCTTAAAGAATAGTGACACTCGAATACAAATCATTCTTGAATCATGTTTTCTTTTATTGTTGCTTAACATTTCATTTCAAACGTATCAAAATACAAGTGAATCGTGCAATCCCTGTGGACGATCCGCACTCACTACAAACTACATCCGACACCGTAGTTTGATTGCGGTCAAAATAGTTTTTGGTTGTGATTTCTTTACCATTCTTTACAAACACAACGGAAAAACGATCAATCAAAATGGCGCCGTTGCCGGGGATCGCGCTAATTCATTTACATTTTTAGTTTGAAGTGAAAGAATTATTACATTTTACTTCTTGAAATCAAAATTCGTACAAACTCTTATACGTGTGTTGTGAATTGATTGCAAGGAGATCTGGAGCATTCTGGGCTGTGATAAAAATTTTTGGAATATACCTCAGAGCTTAGGGAGCCAACAGAGACTCCCTGAAGAAGTTTGGTACAGTGTTCCCACAGTTGAAGCGCGTTTCCGCGGCAGGAGCCAGTAGATGCGGCGGATCCGCGGCTTGGTGAAGGGATCACTGAAAAATTTTCAGTGCAGGTACTTTCTAGCTCTCTCCCCTCTCCTCTTTTAGCTCCAATTAACCCTTTGCTGCAGGATTCTTTGCAAATTAATCGCAGCGCGCAAAAGCAAAATTAAAATTGTGTGTGATTTTGATTTCTTGGTTGTTTGCATTCTAATACGGAAATTTAAGGGGCACGGCCAAATCCAAATTAGGTGGGGATTTCATTACCCTTCCTAGGCCCCGAAAATCGCAAAAACTTGCATCCGCATTACCCTCATTAATTAAAAGAAATCTAGAGAAGACTCTAAGGACTGTCGCGCTCAATAGGACAAGAGAAGGTCGTGGGTAATTCATTGCTTATCCGCGTTTTCTTGTGGTGCCTAAGGCGAGTGTGTCTAAGGCTAGTGGTTATTAATTAGGTCCACTGTAGTGGTGGTTCCTTCCCACTTACCTGGCACTTATCCGGCCACAGGGGGACAAAGAGGCAGTGGAGGATTCTATCCTGCGACTTGTCTTTTGGCAGTTAGGAGCGGTCTAGAGCCGGACCTAGGTGACCATTAGATTCTAGGGTTGTGTGCTACATTTGTTTTGTAGCATCATTTTTTTCAAAATCCGTCCCTTTTTCAAAAGCAAACACCGCATTCATTTTACCCCTAATTATAAAGCCAACGCTGCCACTTGTACTAACCCATTTTAGTGCAAGATAGGCTGGACACGGGATTCTAGTGCCCGTTTAGTCCGCGTACCTTTTATCGACTCCGAAGTCGATAATTCTCCATTTACCTTTTCTTTACCCACTACCACACCCACACCGATGGATCCGAATCCATCGAACTTCTTTGACCCTAATCTGCCGCCGTCCGTTGGTGCGCAGAATTCACCCCACATTTCTCTCCAGGAAAGATGCTATCCACATAGAGGTCCTCTTCCGACCTGCTTATCCACACCACCAGCCAATGGGGATAACTTTGAGATTAAGCCCCAGTATATCAATCTTTTACCCAAATACCACGGACTCGAGACTGAGGACGCTTACGTTTTCATTACCAAATTTGAAAACGTATGCGCAATGATGGGTACGTCACAACTTTCAGTGGATGCTATGCGTCAACGACTTCTCCCATTTACATTGTGCGATATAGCCGAGAAGTGGCTATATAACACTACTGCACATTCTATTATGAATTGGGAAGAATTCGTCGCGGCATTCCTTAAGAAATTTTACCCAATCCAAAAGACAGCTCGAATCCGTAGCGAACTGAATCAATTTGCCCAGCTCCCCGCTGAACCATTTTCTAAATGCTTTGAACGTTTCAAGGATCTATTGGTTCAATGTCCTCATCACGGCATCCCAAGATGGGAACTGTGCCGAATCATATATGAGGGCAGTAACCCTAACACTAAACAGAGCCTTGAAAACATGTGTCAAGGTACCTTCATGTCTAAGGATGATGGGGAAGCTTGGCGATACTTAGAAGAGTTCGCTGAAAAGTCTTTACAGTGGGAAAGTCCATCATTTAGGAGTGGCAATAACCAATCGGATGTTTCCATAGGAGTTAGAGCTGACATTTCAGCTATACAAAATAAACTCGAGACTATGGAAAACAAATTTTTAGCTGCCTCCCTTAACCAAATGTCACTTTCCAAAACTGTATGTAGCTGCTGTTCTGATCCGTCTCACTTGACGGAAGAATTTCCGTTTCAAGGTCGTGAGCATACCAATGCCGCATTTCAACGACCTAGAAACGATCCTTTTTCTTCCACATATAATCAGGGTTGGAAGAATCACCATAATTTTGCTTGGAACCAATCACAATCACAAAACACGGTTCCAAACCAAAACAATTTCCAAAGGGTCCCTCCACCACAACAGCAGCCACAACTTCAATTAAGTCAGCACCCCTTTCAAGCACATAATTTTCAAAATACGGTCAACACACCTGCACTGTCTAGTCCTTTACAGTTGACCGGGACTGATGAATCCTCTTCTTTTGTACAATACATGAATTTGATCTTAACAAATATCATGCAAGTTTCGGCTGAAATGAAATCTTCCATCGATGACATGAAAAGAAACTCTGCGTCCCAAAGCGAGAGTATTAAATCGATGGAAGAAGAAATTGCACGATTAAAAGCCGAACTAAGTGCAAGAGAGAAAGGGAAACTTCCAGCTCAACCCTTACCCAATCCTGGTTATTCACATCACGTGAATGCAATCACCACGTTGAGATCTGGAAGAGTGCTTGACAATCATGTTGGGGAAGAAGTTGATGATACTGAAAATCATATCAACACCCCGGCTGAGACCTTTCCACACACACACTTCTGACCCTACTTCTTCTACCCCACCACCCTCTTCCGAGCCTATTCTCCATTTCCCAAAAGGCTCGCCACTACAGCCCACCTCTTTTACCCCTCCACGGACGATCCCCACTTCTATACTGGGATCGGTTCCACACACACTTTCTTCTCCTATGATGGACCCAGCACTTATTGCTAAAGCACCTTATCCTAATCGGTTAAGGGCTAACACACCAAGTCCACAGATGGAGAAGATCACTGAGATGTTTAAACAGGTTAACATCAATATCCCTCTTCTAGATGCTATCCAACAAGTACCTGCATACGCAAAAGTTCTTAAAGATTTTTGCACTAGAAAGAGGAAGAAACAAATGCCCAAGAAGATATTCATGGCTAAGACAGTAGACGCAGCTTTCCCCCAGCAATTACCGAGGAAACGTAAGGATCCTGGCTATCCTACGATTTCCATCTCTATTGGGGAGAAACACATTAACCGTGCTCTACTAGATCTTGGGGCAAGCGTTAACTTGCTTCCTTTCTCAGTTTATGAGCAGTTAGGAATCGGAGAGTTGAAACCATCTCCTTGCACTCTCCAGATGGCTGACCGATCAATCACCAGACCTAGGGGTGAACTAGAGGATGTGTTAATAAAAATTGGGGAATTTATCTTCCCTGTAGATTTTATTGTAATTGATACACAGCCTGTAGCGAACTCACGGAATCAAATTCCGGTGATTTTAGGTCGCCCCTTTTTGGCCACTTCCAATGCTATCATCAATTGTCGTAACGGTTCCATGACCCTATCCTTTGGAAACAGGACAATTGAGATGAACATTTACAAGTTAGGAAGTGTACCCTCCGAACCTACTGTTCAGGTCTGTTCTGTCGACTTAATGGATATCGACAGCAGCGAATTAGATAATCCTCCTGATACCGATCTAGACTCTTTTCATACGTTATTGTTTGACCCAACTATGTATCATACACATACGGACGCTTCCACCGAGATGTCCGGGTCAACAATTAACACTGATTATGAACTGCTTTTAGAGTCTAAAGATCACCCCGCACTTTGTGATGACATTATTCTTCGGGGTATAGATGAAACTTTTGAGGAGATCTTCGCTGATGAACTCGCATTTCTAAAAAGCACGGGTGTTGAGATGAATCATCTCCCAGTTATTGAAATTGAACCTCCACCCCTTCTTCTGAACTATGAAAAGAATGCGAGTTCTCCATCACATTCACTGCATCGTCTCTCCAAAATGAGACGCACACACATTCTCTTTCACCACTTAACCTTTCCCCACTTCTTCTTCCACCAACCCGAGCACTGCATTGATAAAATTTTTGAATGGTTGGTGTTAACCTTCGGTCTTTGCAAAGCTTGGCATCGACCAATGATTTTTGACCCCCACTTGTGATTTTAAAAGTTTAACATTGCATAATTCAAGTTTGGGGGGGGGTATAATTTTTCTGGCTCCTGAAAAGAAAAATTCTACAAAATGATGAGCCAAAAATAAGTTTGGGGGAGGTTCTTCACTTAAATATTTTGCCTCCACTAATAATTCCTCCCAGATTTACAGTTTTGTAGGTATAGCATTCGGCAACAGTGAGGACACTGTTGAAAACAAGTTTGGGGGAGGTTTGTGCTTATTTTCGCATCATTTGCATATCATCTGCATAAGCACAAAACATTTCTTTTAAAACTCTATAAAAATTGAAAAATTTTCAAAACCCATAAAAATTTAAAAATTTTCAAATATAAAAATAATTTTAATATTTACACTTTTTTGTATATAAATAAGATAATGAAAGTTTAGAAAGTGAAAAGTTACATCCATGAGATTAGAAAAATTCTAGAAAACTAAGAAAATTAGAAGTTTTCTTATACGAACTAGTAATAAGTAGTTATGAGCCGTTGTCCCAAGGGTTAGTAAGATGAAGGACGTCACTAATCTGAGGATAAAAATAAGTCTGAAAAATGGTTTCTATTCTGGAAGCCAAACATTTTGAACGTTGATACCCTGCTATTCGCACTTACACACATCTTAAAGCCTGGGATAGTAGAGGATACCTTGAAATGCTCTTGTCTTAAAGCCAAAAGTATGAAAAAAAATATATGGTGAGAAAAATGGACACTGGTTTTGTTATCACCGAGGGAAATAAAAAATATATAGCGAGGGTGCTTCTTCATCTAGTGCCCTAAGGCCAACTGGTCTGGGAGTCACTGCTATACCTAAGGTGGTGCAAGACTAGGAAAATACACCAAATAAGCAAGCACATGAGTAATCGGTCGGTTAGTACCTCAAGAAGTATTAACGGTCGCATGAAAGTGTGTGAGCTCATCGAAAAAAAAAATATATATACTGAGGCTGATGGGCAAGAGTATGATAGCTTGAATTGAATTCTCAGGGTGTAGGGATGTCTTTACACACACGCAGGGTTATATGATCGATGTTTGTAATACAGATAGGAATGAAGAATAAGACGATGTTTTATTGAGGGAGGACGTGATTTCTGACATCTTTTCACGACCATTAAGATAGGGCTCATGACAACCGAAAAGCTAGCTTAGTTGGAAACCCTAATTTTCAAAGTCTTTCTTTTACGATTCTCTTCTTTAAATGTAATATTCATGATCTTGCTTTTATTATTGGATTTTGTGGGTGCAATCCGCTGAAAACCCTCAGGAGACAACACTCCTCCTACTAGGGACACCTAGAGGTTTAAAGGCTTGTTGCACATGCTCAGTGCAATCGTGTTGCCTACGAAAGTGTGCTAGTTAGTTTTTCTCTTTCTTTATTTTCTCCTTCTCTTTTTAATAAAACATTCGCTCGAGACGATCGAAATTAAGTTTGGGGGTATTTGATCAGTCGAAAATATTGCATATTTTAACCGGCAATTTCCTTATCATTTGCATACATATAGAAGTGTTCGGCATTCATATTCTACATATTAGCAAATCGGTCGCAAAATATCAGATTACATGTATTCGACCTTAAAACCGGCATTTCTAGGGAAATTGACTGCATTTCATCACATGGCATATTTTCTATATCTTGCAACCCGTGTTTCGAAGTCTGTGCAGGAAAAGAAGCTTGCTCGACCATTACATCGCTCGTAAACTCACTAGCTCAGATCTGGTATCAATACAGAAAGGATAATACAAATCTAAATATCAGAAGAAGCCACAAACAGAAGCCCAAGACCACAGAAGAAGCCACAGAGCCCAAGCTCACCAACAAGCCGCGGATCCGCGGCATGGGCTTGCTTAGGCCGCGGATCCGCGGTGGGGCCAGAGACCCAGCTCCTCAGTTTCAGTGCATAACTCCTGTACTAGGGTCCACTGTTCAAAAATGCATGACATTTTCCAGAATATTCCAGATACTTCCACCAGATCAGCAAACACCTAAACTAGCCTAATACTTCTAGAACTTTCCCTAAACCCTAGCTTAAACCCTAAGCTAGCTCCTAACAAACTCCTTCTAGAAACTCTTCAACAAACTTTTGGAGGGAAAGGGAAATTCAAATCTAAACCTAGGGTTTGGGAGTTCTATAAATAAGACCCTAGGCTCATTATCTCCACATAATTCAACCTTGGGAAAGCTTAGAAAAATCAATCTCTTTCTTCATCCCCTCTTCCTCATGTTTAGTGAGAGAGCTTGTAGGAAACCCTAACCCTAAATCCAACCACAATTCAAGATCTTGAGTGCAAGCCAAGCAAGATGCCTTCAACCCTTTAGGAGCGGAGCCGATCTTCAACGGAGCAAGCGATCCGAGCCGATCCACGACTCATGAAGCCGAGCGACGCCCGATCAACAATCTAGATTCTTCTTCTTGTAGTTCTTGAAGCAAATATAATCAAAATTGGTGATTAAATAAAAGGTGATATTCTTGTATCTTGTTTTCTTTAATTTCCGCATCATGATATCTTTACAATCTGTGAATCTTTTATGTGTGGTGATGTGTGAATAAAACTCCGCTCGTCGAGGAGTCGAGACGGTCAATAGAAAGATGATGTAACATAGCTTTAATCGATTCTTGATTCCTACAAGTTTTGTAAACCCTAGCAAGTTCAAGAACCGACAACCCATTTTGTTTCGATGCTTTCTTGATTGACATCGTTCAAAATGAGGGAGTTAGGATCGTTTCTTGAAATTGCTAGAGGCTAGAATGTGAATGATATCGACAACAGAACAAGGGATAAAATGAAACCCTAGTTTCACGAGAAAACCCTAACTCTTGTCGATGATCATCGATCTAGTATCAATCCTTCGAAGGACAAGAACACGATATCTTTAGATTACATCACGTCTATCGATCCTATCGATTCCTACGAGCCTCTCTTATATTCTTGATTGTTGATTGGAAATATTATCAAAACAACCGATTCTTGATTGTTTATAGTTTCTTGATTCTTGCTTAAAGAATAGTGACACTCGAATACAAATCATTCTTGAATCATGTTTTCTTTTATTGTTGCTTAACATTTCATTTCAAACGTATCAAAATACAAGTGAATCGTGCAATCCCTGTGGACGATCCGCACTCACTACAAACTACATCCGACACCGTAGTTTGATTGCGGTCAAAATAGTTTTTGGTTGTGATTTCTTTACCATTCTTTACAAACACAACGGAAAAACGATCAATCAGTACCTTCATCAATAAATCATAAATGAATAAATTTATGAGAAAAATGTGTTGGACCCATGTTTTGATGTTTACTTATTTTTCGTAAGGCACACACTTTTGAGAGATATCTAAAAATACCCTAGCAGTTCTTAAACCCGATTGTTGTTGGATACTTGTATGGCATGTTATAGCAACCCCTCTTCAATTTCATGATATACCAAAACCTTGATACTGTTTTGATAAATTTTCATTGAAAAGAACAAAAGAAGTGCGGGGGTTGTGTATTGTATCCGTTTGCATATCTAGACCATGTATGTTAGAATGTTCTGAATCCTGCTTCTGTTATATGTTCCCAAACCGACTGAATCCACCAACTGTTTAAGGCTTTACCGAAACTCACAAAAAAAATATCAGATTCAGGTATGGGTACTATCTTAAGAGCCATCATCTGGATATCTGCAACTCTCCATTAAAATACTGAAATCAATATCTGTCGTTGCCCGAGGTTTTTCTCATTTTGGAATTTCCACGTAAAAATTTGTGTCTTGCTATATTGATTGATCTTTTAATTGTATTGCTTTAATATCTATTTCTATTTTATTAGGATCATTCCTAGCAATGTATTCATGTGGAGTACTGACAGGGGATAAGTGGTTATATATAGAACTGTAGTTCTATAAATATCTCTTTTTCGGATATGAAAAATAGTGGGCTCGAGACATGTAGTGTCATGAATGTAAGAGTTGTGCCTTCCATATGACTTTTACTGTGAGAACAAAAGAGAAGGATGAGATGTGAAAGAGCCGGGTTATGAAAAAACTTTATAACATTTTGATATCAGTAGAACTTTAATGATTATGTTTTGTTCCAGGAATGAAGGACGAGGCGGTAGACCGTAGAACCATATTATATCTTGTACTTCTCTCTTCTTGTTCACGGTGTGATTGATGGTTATCTTGTCTTCTTAATATACTTCTTAATCCGTTGAGAAGGCTGGAACCTAAGAAAAAGTGCAAGTGCAAAAATTAATTCTTTATCTAAAATGATGCCTAAATAAGTATGTTAGTTAACACTAAGAATAAAAATAATCTATAAAATTTCCGTATAAAGAAGAAATTATCCTCAGGTGTTTACAGTAGAAGATATTCAAATGTAGAAAAAGGGAGAGAAGGATGATGTTGATGATTGATGGAGAAATAATTGATACTTAATGTTCAATGGTGAAATTTAATCGAGTAGAAGTTTTATGGAAATCCAACAAGAGACCAATCTAGATCAAAAATGAGATTTGTAGGGCATTTCCTTAAAACACACTTTTTTAAGGACCCCTAAACTTGATATTTTGATCGAAAATTTTACCTATCGTGAACAACATGCCGCAATATAGTGACACGCATTATTTCTTCTACATAAGAAAGATGGATAGCCCTTTTACGGTAGCACAAACAAGGGACTCGACTACTATATTAAAGATCTCGGAATCGATTGTTAATGGCATGCCTAGTTTTGAGCACAGCAAATCGCCGGTTTTTGTTTGCAATCTTAATGCCTACAAAAAAAAGCAATAAATCAACCAGTAAAAGTTTTTGATGTAAGATTCTACCATATGTAACAATATAGCTTTATGCAAGCCAAGGATTTATATGGAGGTTGTCTGTTTTATGCTGATATAACCAAAATGCTTCAGTTAAAGAAGAGAGCCTAAATGTAAGCAGAAGTAAACTACAAAGCTTAGAAGAAATCATAGTACACAAAACCCTCTTTAGTTTAGTACTAGTGAATGGTCCTTAGCGATGTGGGATTTACGGATGGTCCATAAAATCTTATAGATTGAAAAATAGTTATATAAAAGATATATAGACAGTTCATCATAAATATTGTTGTAAGCATATATAATTATATATAAAGAGAGACTAACTAATAACCTTTTTTCCAATTATTTCAATAATCAGATTTTCAATTCATGTATACAAAATGAAGACACAAAGAACTTCTTGGATAGTTGTTAAAATTCTAAGTATAAAACGACTATTTAAACATATTGTTCATTCTTTACTAGATAAAATACACTTTATTAAAAACAACAATAACTAATATCTAAAATCAGAAGAGAAAATAGTTTCTTGTTAGATAAAAGTTATTTTTAAGTATTTTAATTATATCTTTTTGAAACTTATGAGGAGATTGTTGACTTAATTCCAAATAAAAGCTTTAGGATTTGAATTATGTAATATTATTTGTTTCCCAAACAAAACGTAGCTAACAAAATAGGAAAACGTTAAACTGAACATTATATAAAGTATAAAATCAAGTAAAATTTTAAAAATAATTTGCAGTGATTATGTAAGCTAATATTGTTACAAAAGTATTTCTTTTTCAAATAAAGTGAAATTATAACAAATCTTCTTACATCCTAAATACAATTATTTTAGGGTTGCATGACTTTATCATTTTTCTTTAACTCATTTTCCTTCTTGATGTTAGAAAAACTGCAAAGATTGTTTTATTATTTTTATGGAAATGCATACACTACTACAATATGGGGTTGCCCCTACGGACTCAGGAATTCGTAGGGGCAACTATTTCTTGGCCCTACGGATTTAACCATAGGTCCCCATCGTTGTCCCTACGGTGCCTTACGTTCTAATTTAGAAATATTTGTAACAACCCTAATTTTTCTATACAAAATTTTTTTTTAAATATTTTTTTCAAAAATCCACAAAGGGGTATTTTAGCATGAGCACAAGATATAGGTAATTATTTTGTTTTTAATTACAAGCTACAAGAATATAATAACTCCATTTTTAGTGTACAAGAATTTACTTTAAATTTAATGTATACTAGGAGTATTTATTCTTGCTGCTATCAGTTTAAATAATTAAATACCATAATAATTACAAAAAGGAGCTTGTAGCTCATTGGTAATACCTTGTATTGCTGAACCAAGCCATCAGAGTTCGAATCCCATACCCTACATTATTTTTAATATTGATTTTTTAAAATCTTTAGAATACCAAGAGTTTACACGTGTATATCTCAAAAAACCCCACTACACCCAAAGATGTAACACTTGAAGAGGGTAGATGAACCGTCGGGGGAGATCCAGGTCACCGGACTCGGTCGGGAATCAGCCAACTCGGCCTTGACTCGGCCGACTCAGTGATCCGACTGAGTCACGGCAGAGTCACCCCCGATTCGGTCGATTCCGGCGAGGGTCACAACATGAAAGTTGTGTCTTTTCATATTCCCTACGCACCTGCAAAGTTTCAGCCTCATACCACTTCCAGAACTCTTTAAAAAACCCAATTACTCCATTTTTAATACATTTTTATTACATTTTATCATATTTTTATTTTTAACTTTTCATCTACCCTAACCCTAGCCTAACCCTATAAATTCCAACCCTACACACTACCCTCTCACCCCCCAAAATCTTGAGCAACTCTCTCAAAAGTTTTCCAAGAAGTGTGTGCTTTGAAACCGAGTTCACGGCGAAGCCCTGACGGAATTCCGGCGACGTGCTTTGAAGCAACCGGCGACGAAACCACACCTCGGCCTTTCCCCTAGTCCTCTTTACTCTTTAGAAGAGTTAAAAAACCCGTAAGTCCCAATCTTCCCTCTTTTCTATTTCTTAAAATACGGAATTACGAACACCGACGGAAATCGGAACAAACCGATTTCCGATTCGGTTTTTCTACAAAATCCCACTTGTCACCTAATCCATAATACCTACCTATATTCATGATGTCTATTAATCACATAGAAACCAATTTAAACAAAGTTTCTCACATGAAATGATAGCTTTCTTGTAAAATCGTATTCTTTTCATAAAAATACCATAAAGTTTATTTTTCTTGTTCTAGTCAATTCCCTCACTCCTAAATATGTTTATTTTGATCAATAAACTTGTAGAAATCAATTTGAATGAATTTTCACACATAAAATGATAACGTTTTCAAATACCGTATTCTTGCGCTTAAATACCTTCAAGTTTAATATATCATATTTAAGCACTAAAACTTCATTAAAACTTAAAATAAGTCATGAGGTAATGACCTACCTCTACACACACACAAATATAACCCTAATTGATAAACGTCAAAACATAGAATACGAAAATACAGGACTTTTCACTAAAATATCATTATCTTTATAAACCTTTCTTGAAAGCTTTAAATTGTACACAATTTTAAATAAAATCTTTTATAATGAAAGCACAATATGTCATGGACATCGATCGTTTATCTAAACTGACTTTGTGGTGTCTAGGCTAGTGGTTTTTAATTAGGCCCACTACTGTGGTTCCTTCCCACTTACCTGGCCGCAAATGACTGTGAAGAGGTGATTTGAGGCTTCTAATGACTTGTCGTTTAGACCTTAGAAATAGGCTAGTTGGCTTAGGAAACCCTAACAACTAAAATACAGAAAACTATACTTTCTTACAAATAAATACCTTATATTTATAAAACCGTTTTTTCTAAATGAATGGTATTTGTTAAACCTAAGCAAAGCGCCGCTACAACCCACCTTTGGGGAACCCATTAGGGATAGTACGGTTCATCGTGCACCCGCGGGCTAGTAGTGCGAGATTCAGACCTCCGCAAGGAGCATTCGGTCTCGAAAGGTTTAAAATACGGCATTTAAGAAAAAATGAGATTTTGGAAAATAAAATATTGTTTAAAATTATTCTTGTATTAATTTAATTATCATTTAAACACATATTTTATTATAAGATAAAGTTTCCATCTTTTTCTAAAATTACAAGATTAAAAGTTACATTAAAATACCATGAATTTCAAATAAATCAATTAATACTTTTATTAGGATATATTCATTAGAATAACACAAATAAAATTTACACTCATTATAACAATAAAGATGAATAATAAATACTTGGGGTGTATCTTGAAAACTATGCAAAAGTATTTTTATATAAAACCCCCTCAAGTTTTATAATTTACAATAAGGACCCTAACAATTAAAGAACTTCAAATTCCATTTCTTTTTGTCTGACTCGGGTTTGAGTCTGACTATTTCTGACTTGAATATGATCCAAGTCATTCTATATTCTTTAATATTTCAACTCAATATGAATACATGAATCCCAGAATCCTGTTAACAATCATTACAACTTGACTGAATCAAACCATGGATATACATCCATTATTCCGTTATTCCATTTACCTGATTATGCAGATACAATATGTTTACTGATATCATGGTTTTGATCAGTCATCCAATTTATACAATACAATACTACAATACAATCATAACACTACGGGGTTTAAGGGGTAGACTGGTACGGAATATGTTAAAGGTGGCACGAGGTGGTCACTTAAGACGTAATTACATCCATGCCATTGTTCCGTGGTATTATCAACGGAGTCTTGTACTACAGGTTACCAAGGTCACCGGTGTAAGTGGGACTCCCCTCGTATACACTGGCATCTTCTGTACCAGGCTAAAAACAACAATGTTAATACAATATTATAATATTATAATACAACAGTAAAAGCTCTCTCTCTCTCTTTCTTACTGTCTGTCTATTTCCCCCTTATCTTTGAGACTTACCGAGCGACCTGTTCGCTGATGACATTCTATTTTTTTCTTCTTTGAATGTCGTCAGGTGGTTTGGGCCTGGCGGAGATCGAGCCATCTGTAGAAGAGTTGGAGCAGTTTGCCGAAGATCCAGCACGTTAGTTTCATTGTACACTTTTCTTTTCAGTACTTTTCATTCCCTGTTATGCCACTATTTAGGCATCTTTATTTCAGTTGTATTTTTTTTTCCTTTCCATGTTTTGTACGAAGAATGTTAATAAATAAAAGTTGCTGTTATTTTTATACTCTTGTCTCTTGTGTAATATTTTATATTGCTTAGCTACGCTTAGCGTATGTACTTCTGAGTACATACGTAGCGGACCTCGTCGCGTTCACTTCACCGTACACTGGGAAGCGGGGCGTGACAAGTTTTGTTGGCGGCCCATGCAGGTCAGAGATGTATGAATCCCTATTATGCAGTTCTGGTCTGCGTGAACAACCTAAGCAATATAAAACACAAGAACCAGCAACTAAAACATTCTTTACAATTCATGTTCCTTGAATCTTGAAATTTCATCTTCCTTGAATCTTATCATTTCATGTACTTGAATCTGTCCTAACCCAAACTTTTCTTCAGGGTTATGGATTCCCCAAACAACACCAGCACCAACGTCAACAACACAAATTCAGCACTACCTCTCACACCGGCTGTTCCTGCACCACCCACTGAGCAAACAATGCTATTTGAGGCGATCCGCAGCCTTCTCGAGGGACAGCAACAACTTCTGAACCGTCCTGAGACTGATACTCCGGGAGTGAAGCAATTCAGGGCTTTACATCCGAAGCAGTTCTCAGGAAAGGGGAGCCCACTGGAAGCTGAGGAATGGGCTCAAAGTATCGAGGATGATCTGGCCGCAGCACAAGTGCCAGACGTCGCTTGGGTCCGTGTAGCGAAACTACAACTTATGGACAACGCTCGCAACTGGTGGAAGGCGGAAGAAAGCCGTCTTGCGCAGCCTATTGAATGGAAGACTTTTAGCGAGAAGTTCGACGCGAAATACTTTCCTGCGACTGCCAGGTTTGCAATGGAGCAGCAGTTCATTCATCTACAATAAGGATCGATGTGGGACAAATCAGTAGATGAATACGACGCTGAATTCACCATATTAAGCCGATTCGCAGCACACTTGATACCGACGGACGATATCAGAGCCCGTCGCTTTCAACAAGGACTGGACACGGAGATTCAGGCTGCCCTAGCCACGGGAAAATTTCTGACTCATGAAGATGCTCTGGAAGCTGCCCGCAGCTATGAAGCAGTGATAAAGGCAAGGGGCAGACCTCAGTCTGCAGGAGTGAAACGTCCTGCCACTCAAATGGCAGGAGGGGCCTCTTCAAGGCCAGCTGTTGAACTCAGAAGACTGGAAGAAGTTAAGGATCGGTCAAGACCCGATTTTTGCTTTTATTGCAAGAGAGAAAGTCACTTGTGGAAGGACTGTAGGCGCGCAAAAGGCCTATGTTTGGTTTGTGGCGCGTCGAATCACGGAATTGGAAACTGTCCTTATAGACGCAACTCAGCACACACACACACCAACTACCCGCAGCAGCCAGCTATCCAGGCTCCTGCAACTCGTCCTGCACTCCTAGCACCACCTCCACGTAGATTCCCTGCTCAGCCAAATCGTCAATTCCATCAAGCACTGAGAAATATGCCTCGAGTACAGGGGAATATGCCTCCAGCTAAGAGGAACGTGCAACGGCGACAGGCTTTCACCTTAGCAGCCAAAGAACCTGAAACTGTGAACCAAGGTAACCCAGGTAACTTCCTCACCACTTTGACCAAAACTTCTTTACAATCTTTAATTTTGTCACCAAATTGTTACACTTTCCTTTTACAAATTTCGAGGACAAAATTTTTATAAGGAGGGTAGAATGTAACAACCCTAATTTTCCTATACAAATTTTTTTTTCAAATTTTTTTTTCAAAAATCCATAAAGGGGTATTTTAGCATGAGCACAAGATATAGGTAATTATTTTGTTTTTAATTACAAGCTACAAGAATATAATAACTCCATTTTTAGTGTATAAGAATTTACTTTAAATTTAATGTATACTAGGAGTATTTATTCTTGCTGCTATAAGTTGAAGTAATTAAATACCACAATAATTACAAGAAAGAGCTTGTAGCTCATTGGTAATACCTTGCACTGCTGAACCAAGCCATCAGAGTTCGAATCCCATACCCCACATTATTTTTAATATTGATTTTTTAAAACCTTTAGAATACCAAGAGTTTACACGTGTATATCTCACAAAAACCCTACTACACCCAAAGATGTAACACTTGCAGAGAGTAGATGAACCGTCGGGGGAGATCCAGGTCACCGGACTCGGTCGGGAATCGGCCAACTTGGCCTTGACTCGGCCGGCTCAGTGATCCGACCGAGTCACGGCTGAGTCACCCCCGATTCGGCTGATTCCGGCGAGGGTCACAACATGAAAGTTGTGTCTTTTCATATTCCCTATGCACCTGCAAAGTTTCAGCCTCATAACACTTCCAGAACTCTTAAAAAACCCCAATTACACCACTTTTAATACATTTTTATTACATTTTATCATATTTTTATTTTTAACTTTTCATCTACCCTAACCCTACCCTAACCCTATAAATACCAACCCTACACACTACCCTCTCACCCCTCAAAATCTTGAGCCACTCTCTCAAAAGTTTTCCAAGAAGTATGTGCTTTGAAACCGAGATCACGGCGAAGCCCTGACGGACTTCCGGCGACGTGCTTTGAAGCAACCGGCGACGAAACCACACCTCGGCCTTTCCCCTAGTCCTCTTTACTCTTTAGAAGAGTTTAAAAACCCGTAAGTCCCAATCTTCCCTCTTTTCTATTTCTTAAAATACGGAATTACGAACACCGACGGAAATCAGAACAAACCGATTTCCGATTCGGTTTTTCTACAAAATCCCATTTGTCACCTAATTCATAATACCTACCTATATTCATGATGACTATTAATCACATAGAAACCAATTTAAACAAAGTTTCTCATATGAAATGATAGCTTTCTTGTAAAATCGTATTCTTTTCATAAAAATACCATAAAGTTTATTTTTCTTGTTCTAGTCAATTCCCTCACTCCTAAATATGTTTATCTTGATCAATAAACTTGTAGAAATCAATTTGAATGAATTTTCACACATAAAATGATAACATTTTCATATACCGTATTCTTGCGCTTAAATACCTTCAAATTTAATATATCATATTTAACCTCTAAAACTTCATTAAAACTTAAAATAAGTCACGAGGTAATGACCTACCTCTACACACACACAAATATAACCCTAATTGATAAACATCAAAACATAGAATACGAAAATACAGGACTTTTCACTAAAATACCATTATCTTTATAAACCTTTCTTGAAAGTTTTAAGTTGTACACAATTTTAAATAAAATCTTTTATAATGAAAGCACGATATGTCATGGACATCGATCATTTATCTAAACTGACTTTGTGGTGTCTAGGCAAGTGTGTTTAGGATAGTGGTTTTTAATTTGCCCACTACTGTGGTTCCTTCCCACTCACGTGGCACTTATCTGGCCGCAAATGACGGTGAAGAGGCGATTTGAGGCTTCTAATGACTTGTCGTTTAGACCTTAGAAATAGGCTAGTTGGTTTAGAAAACCCTAACAACTAAAATACGGAAAACTATACTTTCTTACAAATAAATACCTTATATTTATAAAACCGTTTTTTCTAAATGAATGGTATTTGTTAAACCTAAGCAAAGCGCCGCTACAACCCACCTTTGGGGAACCCATTAGGGATAGTACGGTTCATCGTGCACCCGCGGGCTAGTAGTGCGAGATTCAGACCTCCGCAAGGAGCATTCGGTCTCGAAAGGTTTAAAATACGGCATTTAAGAAAAAAATGAGATTTTGGAAAATAAAATATTGTTTAAAATTATTCTTGTATTAATTTAATTATCATTTAAACACATATTTTATTATAAGATAAAGTTTCCATCTTTTTCTAAAATTACAAGATTAAAAGTTACATTAAAATACCATGAATTTCAAATAAATCAATTAATACTTTTATTAGGATATATTCATTAGAATAACACAAATAAAATTTACACTCATTATAACAATAAAAACGAATAATAAATACTTTGGGTGTATCTTGAAAACTATGCAAAAGTATTTTAATATAAAACCCTCTCAAGTTTTATAATTTACAATAAGGACCCTAACAATTAAAGAACTTCAAATTCCATTTCTTTTAGTCTGACTCGGGTTTGAATCTGACTATTTCTGACTTGAATATGATCCAAGCCATTCTATATTCTTTAATATTCCAACTCAATATGAATACATGAATCCCAGAATCCTGTTAACAATCATTACAACTTGACTGAATCAAACCATGGATATACATCCATTATTCCGTTATTCCATTTACCTAATTATGCAGTTACAACATGTTTACTGATATCATGGTTTTGATCAGTCATCCAATTTATACAATACAATACTACAATACAATCATAACACTATGGGGTTTAAGGGGTAGACTGGTACGGAATATGTTAAAGGTGGCACGAGGTGGCCACTTAAGACGTAATTACATCCATGCCGTTGTTCCGTGGTATTATCGATGGAGCCTTGTACTACAGGTTACCAAGGTCCCCGGTGTAAGTGGGACTCCCCTCGTATACACTGACATCTTCTGTACCAGGCTAAAAACAACAACGTTAATACAATATTATAATATTATAATACAACAGTAAAAGCTCTCTCTCTCTTTCTTACTGTCTGTCTATTTCCCCCTTATCTTTGGGACTTACCGAGCGACCTGTTCGCTGACGACATTCTATTTCTTTCTTCTTTGAATGTCGTCAGGTGGTTTAGGCCCGGCGGAGATCGAGCCATCTGTAGAAGAGTTGGAGCAGTTTGCCGAAGATCCAGCACGTTAGTTTCATTGTACACTTTTCTTTTCAGTACTTTTCATTCCCTGTTATGCCACTGCTTAGGCATCTTTATTTCAGTTGTATTTTTTTTCCTTTCCATGTTTTGTACAAAGAATGTTAATAAATAAAAGTTGCTGTTATTTTTATACTCTTGTCTCTTGTGTAATATTTTATATTGCTTAGCTACGCTTAGCGTATGTACTTCTGATTACATACGTAGCGGACCTCGCCGCGTCCACTTCACCGTACACTGGGAAGCGGGGCGTGACAATATTAAATATTAATTTGTTGTTTGGCTCTACGGAGCCGCAAACGGTAGACCTACGGTTATGTCCGTAGGGGCATATAAATAGGTTATTAATAAAAAAAAGCACAGAAAAATCATTCATTGTTCCCAAAAATTCTCTCTCTCACTCTCCCGCGCTCGATCGCCCGTTCCCGCGCCTCGTCGCCACCGCCCTCGGCGCCTCGTCGCCACCTTCGTCGATCGTTCCCAAAACTTCCTCGTCGACTTCCTCGCCGCTACCATTCTCGACTCGTCGCCGATCGTTGTCGACCACCGATTTCTGTCGTCTCTTTCACCGCCTGGTTAGTAATTAAATCTCAAATTATTTATAATTTTGATGATGTTAGGTCTAGGGTTCAGGGTTCGGGTAGGGGTGAGGGTTAGGCATCGGCATCGGCATCGGGTTCGGTTTAGGTTAGGGTTAGGGTTAGGGTTCGGTTGGGGTTGGGGTTCGGTTGGGGTTGTGATTGGGGCTGGGGTGGGGCTGGGGTGGGGCTGGGGCTAAGGTTCGGTTGGGGTTGGGGCTGGCTGGGGCTGGGGTTAGGGTTCGGTTGGGCTGGGGCTGGGGCTGGGGCTAGGGTTCGGTTGGGGTTGGGGCTGGGGCTGGGCTGGGGCTGGGGCTAGAGTTCGGTTGGGGTAGAGCTGGGGCTATATAGGGCTTGGGCTGCATCACCTGATATAGCGAAATACAAAGCGTACTTCAGTACACCCGACCTCATTGAGTTTCCTATTGATGTTCCCGGTCAAACGGCATATGCATATTTTTATTTGCCATCAAATCCCAATTATTAAGCTACCGAGGACGAAAAGCCACCTTTGTTAGTCGAGAGTCATGGTAATAGACTTGTCATTATATATCATAGTCAATTGTTTTTCCTATCATTTTCTTGATCCAGATGCTAATCAACACGTTAGTTACTGTTTTTATGACGTATTTGTCTATATTTGTACAGTGGCCTTTCTTTTGGATGAACATGTTTTTTTGATGCATGTTTCAGTCATGTGAATTCATATGTTGCGTATAACGCTTTATGATATCAATATCCTACATTTGTAGTTTTAATTGCTGATTATTATATGAATGCCATTGCAATAATAGTTTTTGGTTGATATATTAATTTTTCAAATATTTGCATGTATGTATTCATGCCTGCCTGCATATATGTATATATGAGGATAATGGGTATATTATTAGGTTGCCGTAGGAGAAAATTTTCCTTCATATGGCTGTCAAAAGTCAATCCTTAATCTCTTTGTGGATGATTAGTTCTATCAACCTTGATCTCAATGGTTTAAAATCATGTTACACATACAATAAGAATACACAACAAATGCATCATTAGAGAGTGATTCAAGATGTTCAAATTAAAACAAATATATGATACTCGATGATAATATGAAACCTTCATATTCTCATCGATACTCATATATAAAACTAAAAGCGCCACTTAGTCCCCGTCTATCGGTTAACATACGTTCGATGTTCGTCGTGATATAGAACTATACGAAGGTTGTTAAATATCGGACGGTATAGCTCGATACTAACAACCGTTGTATAGTCTATGTGACGAGAAGATTCAATCATATGATAACCGATAGATTTGTCCCGTGTGGACAAGTTAAGAATGTATAAAGCAAACACCTTCATTCACTTGTGTTTTCATCCGTTTCGAGATATTTCGTAAGTACCTTTCCGCTGGTTCTCCGTGTACAAAGATAGATTAGATGTTCATTTCAACGTTGTTTCACAGCTTTGAAATGATTATCTATTCTATTACAGTGTACTCGGAGAACAGCAGGGAGGTGCTGCCGAAATTTACTCGAAACGGTTGAAAGCACAAGTGAATGTGTGTTCGCTCTATACATTCTTAATGGGATAGAAGCCTTACTCCCGACAGCCGGAACACACACATACAACAAGAAAACACAACAAACGCATCATTAGAGAGTGATTCAAGATGTTCAAGTTAAAATAAATATATGATACTCGATGATAATATGAAACCTTCATATTCTCATCGATACTCATATATGAAATTAAAAGCGCCACTTAGTCCCCGTCTATCGGTTAACATACGTTCGATATTTGTCGTGACATAGAACTATACGAAGGTTGTTAAATATCGGACGGTATAGCTCGATACTAACAACCGTCGTATAGTCTATGTGATGAGATGATTCAATCGTATGATAACCGATAAATTTGTCTCGTATGGACAAGTTAGGAATGTATAAAGCAAACACCTTCATTCACTTGTGTTTTCATCCGTTTCGAGATATTTCGTCGGTACCTTTCCGCTGGTTCTCCGTGTACAAAGATAGATTAGATGTTCATTTCAACGTTGTTTCACAGCTTTGAAATGATTATCTATTCTATTACAATGTACTCGGAGAACAGCGGGGAGGTGCTGCCGAAATTTACTCGAAAAGGTTGAAAGCACAAGTGAATGGGTGTTCGCTCTATACATTCTTAATGGGATAGAATCCTTATCCCCGACAGCCGGAACACACACATACAACAAGAATACACAACAAACGCATAATTAGAGAGTGATTCAAGATGTTCAAGTTAAAACCAATATATGATACTCGATGATAATATGAAACCTTCATATTCTCATCGATACTCATATATGAAACTAAAAGCGCCACATAGTCTCCGTCTATCGGTTAACATACGTTCGATATTCGTCGTGACATAGAACTATACGAAGGTTGTTAAATATCGGACGGTATAGCTCGATACTAACAACCGTCGTATAGTCTATGTGACGAGAAGATTCAATCGTATGATAACCGATAGATTTGTCCCGTGTGGACAAGTTAGGAATGTATAAAGCAAACACCTACATTCACTTGTGTTTTCATCCGTTTCGAGATATTTCGTCGGTACCTTTCCGCTGGTTCTCCGTGTACAAAGATGGATTAGATGTTCATTTCAACGTTGTTTCACAGCTTTGAAATGATTATCTATTCTATTACAGTGTACTCGAAGAACAGCGGGGAGGTACTGCCGAAATTTACTCGAAACGGTTGAAAGCATAAGTGAATGGGTGTTCGCTCTATACATTCTTAATGAGATAGAAGCCTTACCCCCGACAGCCGGAACACACACATACAATAAGAATACACAACAAACGCATAATTAGAGAGTGATTCAAGATGTTCAAGTTAAAACCAATATATGATACTCGATGATAATATGAAACCTTCATATTCTCATCGATACTCATATATGAAACTAAAAGCGCCACTTAGTCCCCGTCTATCGGTTAACATACGTTCGATAATTTATTCTTTTCAACGACAAACGCACACACAAAACATATACACGGATTTTCTCCTTTGTCAGTAACTATCCCGTTCTTAGATTTCCCAATATAGTCACCATAACCTACAATTTATATGTTATACAGTCTAACATGACCCATGAGTACGTCAGAGTTAAGGACTGGATGTATGCGGATTGGCAACAACGTATGCAACCTGAGTTTGTCGCAGGAGTTGCTGCTTTTATTGAATTTGCACGCGCACATAATAAGATCATAATAAAGAAGATTCTCTGCCCGTGCGATAGATGTGGCAATAAGTACTGGCAGAAGGTAGAATTGGCAGAGCTTCATATTGTAAAATATGGGTTTACTAGACTTTATACAACTTGGAAATATCACGGGGAAGGAGAAGAACGCAGTAATGCGGCAGAAGAAGAAGGAGAACGCAGTAATGCGGCAGAAGAAGAAGGAGAATTCGGTAATGCGGCAAAAGGAGAAGACGGTAATTTATTTCCATCAGAAGAAATGGAGGATATGGTAGAGGCTGCCCTAGGTGAATCTATTCGCACCGAAGATGACATTCCTTCCGGTCAAGGACTGCATGCGGATAAATATGAAAATTTCATGAATGATGCTAGAAAACCAATTTATGAGAATGCGAAGTATTCCACCCTCTCATGGTTCGTACAACTTTTCCAGATTATGTGCCTAAATGGATGGAGCAACAAGTCATTCACAATTCTTCTTTTGTTCTTGAAAGATTCTATGCCCCCAGGAAATAACCTGCCCAACAGCTGGTATGGAGCCCAGAAGATGATGTCTGATTTGGGTCTAAAGTGCGAGAAGATTCAAGCATGTCCTAAAAATTGCTTGTTGTACCGGAAAAAGAATTCAGATTTGAAAGAGTGTCCAACATGCGGAGAGGCCAGGTATAAGCCGAAAGATTCTGATAAGAAGCCTGATATACCTGTCAAGATAGCACGATACTTTCCCATAACCCAGAGGCTACAGAGGCTATTCAGGTGCAAGAAAACAGCCGAGACAATGATTTTGCATCACCGTGCTCCTCCAAGTGAAGATGGAAAAATGAGCCATCCAAGAGATTCACCGGCATGGAAGGATTTCGATAGGAGGCACGCAATATTCAGTAGCGATCCTCACAATGTCCGGCTCAGACTGGCTACTGATGGCTTTTGCCCATTCAACTATATGGCTGGAAGTCACAGCACATGACCCGTTGTAATGATAATTTATAATCTGTTGCCTTGGTTGGCTATGGACCAATCATACTTTATGATGCCTCTTCTTATCGACGGACCAAATTCACCGGGAAACAATATAGACGTCTATCTCCGACCTCTGATCGAGAAGTTGAAATCTTTGTTCATTGATGGTGTTGAGACATACGATGCAAACACAAATACAACCTTCATACTGCGTGCGGCTTTAATATGGACAATTAATGACTTTCCTGCGTATGGAATGCTATCAGGTTGGTTCGTACATGGTCACAAAGCATGTCCTCATTGCCATCAACATACAACATCGAAATTCTTGAATTTTAGCAGGAAGGTTTGTTATTGCGGCCATCGACATTTCCTGCCTCCAGACCACCCCTATAGGTTAGACACGGTTCACTTTGATGGTCATCAGGAGCTTCTTGGACCTCTATCCCCATTGTCCGGATAGGACGTGACTGCTCAATGGAATGGTTACAATAATGTGACCTTCGGGATGGATCCGACGAAACAGGTCAAACCACCATTTTGGAACAAGTTAAGCATTTTCTACGAGCTTCCGTACTGGTCAACAAATTTAGTGCGTCATTGTCTGGACGTCATGCATATAGATAAGGGAGTATCAGAGCACATACTCAACTTGCTTCTTTGTAAAGACGGGAAATCGAAAGACAACTTGAATGCTCGGATGGATCTACAAGAGTGGGGAATAAGAAGTGAATTGCACCCTAGACCGGTAGCGGATAAACCAGGCAAGTTTGTACTTCCCAATACCGCTTATCATATGTCACAACCGGAGAAGAAAAGATTCCTGCAGGTGTTGCATGATTTGAAAGTTCCCACAGGTTTCTCAGGATCATTCAGCAAGAAAATAAAAATTGTGAAAGGAAAGATCGATGGGCTGAAAAGTCATGATCACTATGTTATCGTGGAGCACCTTCTTCCATTAGCCCTCAGGACTTCTCTCTCCGAATCGGTTGGTCTAGTAATCAACGACCTATGTTGTTTTTTCAGAGAGTTGTGTGCTAAAACACTGGAGGTTGTGATGCTGGATAAACTAGAAAATTCTATTGCGTTGATATTTTGAAAGTTTGAGCGTATTTTCCCACCGTCATTCTTCGATATCATAATACACTTGACGGTTCATCTTGCAACTGAGGCTAAGTTAGCCGGACCGGTACAATATCGATGGATGTATCACGTTGAGAGGTACGTGTAATTTTTCGTTTTGCGCAATTTTTAAAATTATTGTTGTCCTGTATGCCCGTATTTATTTATTCAACATATTTTCATTAGGTACTTCTACACTCTTAAAAAGTATATACGCAATAAAAATCGACCAGAGGGTTCTATCATGTAAGGTTATCTTCTTGATGAAGCAACCACATTTTGTTCCCGCTATCTGGACGAGAACATTGAGACGAGACTTAACCGGCCTCGAAAAATTCAAGACGGGCCATATGGTAAAGCCGATTATAAGTGGGTAGACACTATGTTTATCAACAAGATATACCGGTTTATCTTGCTTAATTGCGCATGTCTTGAACAAATTAGAGAGTAAGTTTTTTTGGATTAATTGTTATATTTGTATTTGTGTGTGTGTGAAATGATATAATATTAATGTCACCATTATTTGTCGAAAACAGAATTCATTTTAACGAGGTACGTGAGGGGCATCCTGATTGGAACGAAGAACGATTGGAAAAATATCATCAGGATAATTTTTGTGATTGGGTCACAGATCATGTAAGTTATTCGAATAACATTTTATTGCTATCAGTTTTAATATAAACTTGTATCGTTATGTATTTGTCGTAAAATTTATTTTGTTAGATCCACGATCCGAACTTGTCTGCATCATTTGAGAGTGATTCAAGATGTTTAGCTCAATTTCCTAGTATGGAGGTTGCATATTACAAAGGATTTGGTGTCCTTGGATACAAATTCGAAGTTAAGTACATAGAAACATCTAGAACCTCTCAGAATAGTGGGATTGTGACGGTAGGACCGGACGGTATGATTTATTATGGGTACTTAAATTGTATACTCGGCATCCACTATCCCGGACGATCAGAACCCTTTTATATATTCCAGTGTACTTGGTACGATACGAGAAGCGATACGGATAAGTGGAGAAGCAATCTTGGGACTTGGAAAGACGAATATGGATTGACCAGTGTGAACACACTTCGATTTTACGGTCAGGAAGATCCGTTTATCTTTCCGAACCAAGCGTTCCAAGTATACTACTCACAGTGTTTGAAGCATTCGGGATGGAGTGTTGTATGCCGTTAGAAACCCAGGGATGTCTAAGATGTCCCAGAATTCGAGGACAGCGATGAGGATGAAGAAGAGAGAAGGCTTAGAGTGCTCCGACCGTCTGTTTCGAAGGACAGGTTGTCTTCGGCCGATCATGAAGTTACGTGGGTTAGAAATGACATCGACGATGAAATCCAAGTAGATATGTATAATGCGCCCATGAAACGAAAAAGTTTATCAGTAATGTTATATTATTACTTCACATTTTACGATCTATACATATATAGTCAATACTTTTAATGATTGTCTAATGCGTCGACGAACCGTTTATCTAGATTTGATGACGATGACGGGAGCAGCGAGGGGCGGCAGGAGCTCCAGCCGCGGCACCGGCAGAGGCAGAGCGGTTCTGCCGCCCGGAAAGCTGCGTAGGGAGCTTCAGAGGGCCGGTCTTGCACCCAGATCGGAGACCCCTTCGGATGCCTCCTTCCGTATGGACTTTGCCACACCTACAGGTATATTGCACGCATATCCATTTTGAATGTAATATCATAGATATTCATGTCTGTTTATATCAAAATTACTTATATGGTCAATGTTTGATTGTCTAGTTGTTGGTGATGCGTCTACATCAGGGACAGAGGCCACTCCCGCTCCTCCAGGTATGTCTATATATCATATAGTGCATGTATACTGATTTATAATGCTTTATCATAAATATACACACATTCTTTTTGCTCTTACTTAGATAATAATTTTTATTATTGTCTAGTTGTAGGTGGTGACACCACCGCACCTGCGAGTATGTTTATATATCATATAATGCATGCATATTGATTTAGAATGTTATATTATTGATCTACACATCCTTTTTGCAATTACTTATATAATCTATTTTTAATTGTCTAATTATAGATAGTGCGTCCACATCTGACGCAGGGGCCACTCCTGCCACTTCCGTACCCTCCGCATCGTCTGTAGGTTAGTATGAATAAATATAAAATATTTATTCATTTTACATATCCTCTATAGAATAAATATGAACTTCATGGTAATTTAGCGTCAATGTTTATTTTCTAGTTGGAGGGGTTGCGTCCACATCCGGGACACTGGCTGTTCCTCACCGGAGGAACTATCGTCCCGCTCGTGCTGCTGCTCGGGCCCAGGCTGGTGCTTTAGTCACCGGAGGTATATATCACACTTCAATTTTCGTTTAACCTTGATTTCTTAATACAACTTTGTCTTAATATTGATTTTCTTGATATTTCTTGCAGACGCAGGGCCTTCCCATCCCTAGAGGGGGACTCGAGGCCCGAATCAGTCCTATAGGCTGAGGCCAGACAGAGCTAGAGGGGAGGCAGCATTCCCCCTCTTTTTTACCATTGATTATCGCTATACCGGTCCTCACGCCGAGAGGTTCGGCCGGTATATGGGGGATGAGAGCCGGCTCGTGAAGAACTATCCACTTCACGTTGAGTGGGGCGACCAGCACCGGCGCTCATTCACCCTCTTCTTTGATCAGGCTCAGGTATCAATATATATTTTCATTTGATTTATCCAATATATTTATTATTAACACTTGCAATCTAATAACAATTTTTTTTGGTATTTTCAGTTGGATTACGATTTTCAGCCTGTACCCGATCCTGATTATCCTGGGAGGGTGCTCGACCTTCATGCTCTGTACAATGGCCTGATGAAGAACATGCAGACCAAGGTCCGATACAACAGGAATGAGCTGAAGGCCGACTGCTACTCCGTGTGGATGGCGACCCCCGAGGCAGAGAGAGCGGCCCTCCTATCTATTCTGGCCTTTGCGAGAGTCGACGTAGAGATATGGCCTCTATTGTGCGAATATTTTGACTCTCAACGCAAACAGGTATGTATTTTAAATGTAATTCATTGTTTAGTATATAATTTATTTTTTTGTGTTCCTTAATTAGAAAACTAAATGTGAATGTGTTGTACAGAAACATGCCACTCAAAATATAGAAAATAGGAAGTCGACGAAGAGCGGTCGCCCCACTTATACAGGTGGCTCGAGGAATATTACTCAAGCCATGGAGTTAACGGTAAATTACAATAGACCGGCCTTTGTGATATAATGCAATATCAAGAGTTATTTTCTAATATATATAATATTAAGAGTTATTTTCTAATATTGCAGACAGCTCAGTCCCTGGAGCAAGGTGGAACACCGAGCGTGCTATCCGCATATCTTGTCGTCCACGGCACCTCGACAGATCCCGCCACGGGAGAGCTTCGATACCCCGACGTCGCTACCCAGGAGTATTGCGTAAGTGTTAATATTTATTCAACCCCTATTTAAAATTTTAGTTTTGGAAGGTTCAAATTTAAATGATATACTTATATTTTACTGGTTAATGTGGGTGTAGGAGTAGGTAGTTGAGCAGGCCGAGGCATCGGGGATCGATTTTACCGGACAGAGCGATCCGAGGCTGCTGACCCCGGTCCTGGACGCCGCACATGGAGGGAACCACGGAGGTTGGGAGAGAGGCCGGAGACTGGGCCCTAGCAGGGCCCATATGAGGTTGGATTCCACCCCGGCGGTTACTTCTTCCGTCTCCAGTGAGCGACGTGTCCAGCAGGAACTGGAGAGCTTGAAGGCCACCGTTCAGGAGTTGAAGGAGATGCTGGTATGCATACTACTTAATAGTAAAATATCATGTAATACTATAGATATCAACATATCCAATATTAGTACGTAGCCTGAGCTTATTTGGTTGTAGACTTAGTTTTGATTAATCATACATACATATCTAATTAAAATAAACTACGGTTTTCCAAACTAGATATCCAAATGGGGTTTCGAAATAACTTGATAATGATACGAATTAGAATAATACACAGTTCTTACTCGCTTATTACACACGTTAGGTCCAGACGCGACAGGGTACATCTGCCGAGCCTCCACATGCATCTCCTTCGGCTGCGGCTCCGCAAGCCACTACATCGGCTGCGGTTCCGCAGACAGCTTCTATAGCTCCACCGCCCGCTCAGACTCCCACAGCCGCGGCTCCGCAAGCCACTACTTCGACGGCGGCTGCGCAGACCACATCGCCAGCTCCACAGCCCGCTCAGACTCCCGGACGTTCCGCATTGCATGATTTATTGACCGAGGAGCAGGCGCGCCAGATTCTGGCGTTTATCAGAGGTGGAGCTAGACCGAACTAGGGTAGTTTTTTGATTCTTATTTTTTGAAACATGTATTTATTTATATGATACATATTGTACTACATTTTGGACGATATTGATATTGGTGGTGTTTGCGTGTTTATATTTATATCATATTCTGCTTTTTGGTTTCTTTTGTATATTATATGCGTGAGATGTGATTATGAATACTGCGATATATGTTCTGTGTGATGATTAATTTTATATTTGATCGATGTATATATTATTGTGCACATGGCGAGAAAAAAATAAGCAGCCCTTTTTAAAAAAAACCTGATAATATGTACCTATGGATTAATCCGTAGGGCCCAACGTTGCCCCTGCGGATATTTCCGTAGGGGCAAACAAATGCCCCTACACAGTTATCCGTAGGGCCAAAATATCAGGATTCCTGATATTTTGCTCCTACGGATGACTACCTACGCATTTATCCGTAGGGAGCCCTACTTGGCCCTACGGATTCATCCGTAGGTACATCTAATCTATTTTATAAAACCGTAAATAAAATAAATTTTTTGCCCCTGCGGCCTATTCCGTAGGGCAAACTGGACCCACACATAACTCCGTAGGGGCAAATTTTAGTCTGTAGGGGCAGGTTCAAGGCTTTGACTTGCACCTACGGTGTTTGTACCTACAGGGTATTTTCTTGTCCCTACGGATATATCCGTAGGGGCAGTGGTTTGCCCCTACGGATAAATCCGTAGGGGCAACCCTTATTTGTAGTAGTGATAAAGGAATTTAGTGAAAAAGGATATTATTAATGATCCCTTAGAGAAAAAATATATTTGGACAATCATAATAACAATTAGAGACATCTGATTGAGTTTAATATGTAAATTTGGATAGTACTTAAGTTAGTTCATTGGATAAAACCATTGCAATATGTATTTAAGAGCAACAACATTAATGGAAATAATTAGCATTATTAGAGGTTTGAAAGATGAGAAAATCAATAGCTAATTAATTCTTGTTGCTAAAAAGTAGCATTAATTGCTATTTCCCTTGAAAAAATGGAGCAAAAGAGGAGGATTAGGGGCTGTTTGGTTGTGAGATTAGAATAGAATTTGACACTGTTTGGATTCTTGAATTCAAAAGAGAGTTTGGATTCTTGAATTCTTTATTTGGATGTAGAATTTTGGTTGCTTTGGATTTGCTTGTTTTTTGTGAGAGGCCCATCATTTTTTTGGATTCTTGAATCCAAAACTGTTCATGTGGGCCCTACGTACTTTATGTTATTAAAAAATCCCCCTCTCTCTGTCTCTCTATAATCCTCAAATCTAAATCCCACTTAATTTTTTCCAACCAAACAAAGATTAAAAGATCTACAATTCCAACACTAGGAATTCAATACCAACCAAACACAAAATTAGTCAATCCAGAAATTTTCAATTGTACTATTTGGAAATCCAAATTTCAAAATCCTGCAACCAAACAACCCATTAGGAAACGTGATGTATCCACGTGAGGATTTCACTGGGGCCCACAGCGGCAAGGCTTATCGTTATCCCATGTTTCCCAAATTCTACCCGAATTACTCTCAGCCTCTAGCCCAAATTCTACATTGACTAAACCTAAATCTCAAACAATGGCAGATTTATAAATATTCTGAAGTTCTGCCGTCATAAAAAATTCACTACCCTCCGTATCAATTTCTATCAATATAAAGACAGCAGCTATACCATCACAGCATACATAGCATGCTATTGGATAAAGTCCTAACCAAAATTTGAAGAACCTACATCTATCGATCAGTGTAGCTATAATAGCTACCAAGAATATATCAATAACCGATCCTTATACTATTCGTATATTAAAATATGTAAAATTAATATAATATAATAAATACATATTCTAACCTAATTAAACACTTTTTAAATAAATATTAATTTTATATTCATAGGAATTTGCTTCAAATAATGCTCTTTCATACTTTATTAAATTGTCCTTGAGATTTGGGTTAATTGCTAAATAATATCCCAATATTTGATCCACTTTATACTTATATACCTTATTGAATTTTTCGTTGCACTTATATACCTTAAATTATAAACCGTTAATACTTTGTTCCCTTCAATTGTTCATCAAATACATCGCTATTCTAAACAAAATTCATACGGTTTGTACTTTAGGGCACCTAAGTGCGGCGAAAATATCAAAAAGATATATAAGTGCAAAGTAGGTGAAACAATAGGGTATTATTTAGCAATTAACCCTTGATATTTTCGTTCCTTTTATGGTTTATAAAAGTAGAAACCCGTCTAGATTTCCTGTGAGAGCATACCTCAAAGGATTAGTCAAACAATCTTTTGCATTAAGGTCTCTAGATCCCATTGGCTTCTCCTCTCCATTAATACAACCAATCTATCCCTTCACTCCTCAACTCAACTTGTCTTCCCCCCTCCTCTTTAACTCTATAAATTCTCTATTACAGCATTAAGCCAAAACAAATTAACTCTCTCGATCTTCAACACAACACCATGGATTTAAAAATACTCACCTTAGCCTTTCTCTTTTCCTTGACAACCCCAACAAAAATCATGGCTTATTCTCATCCCGAAAAGGCTTCAACCTCGAACTAATCCACCGCGACCCTATACACTCTCCTCTCTACCGTGGAAATCTAACCCAGCACTCTAAACTCCCTCCACCTTTCTAACATTAACCCCTATATATATATATATATATATATATATATATATATATATATATATATATATATATATAGGGGTTAATGGGGGAAAGATGACATATGAAGGAATTTTCTCCTATGGCGTCGGAAAAATACACCCTCCATGTTTTTTTCGACGATCGGTATATATCATCTCCATCTTTATCATCTAAGACATGGATACACTAAATTTCATGTGATTATACCATTTTTTCACCATTGATTTAGTAGGTGCAAAATTAATGGTTTACCAACAATAGAACTTTTTACATTGCTAATTCAATGGTGAAAAAGTGGTGGAATCATATGAAATTTGGTGTATGCACATCTTAGATGATAACGATGATGATGATGGATACCGATCGTCGGAAAAAATGGTGGAGGTTGTATTTTTTCGACGCCATAGGAGGAAATCCCCTTTTATGGCATCTTTTCTCCATTATTCTCATATATATATATATATATATATATATAAGAATAATGGATGAAAGGTGCCATAGGAGGGAATTTCCTCCTATGGCGTCGGAAAAATGCACTTTCCACGATTTTTTTCGACGATCGGCATACATCACGTCCATCTTTATCATATAAGATATGGATACACCAAATATGGCATCGGAAAAATATAGAAATGCTGAGAATTTCCTAAATAGAGGTTAATGGAGGAAAGGTTCCATAGGAGGGAATTTCCTCCTATGGCGTCAGAAAAATGCATCCTTCTTGTATTTAATTTTAGTTTGTATGTCACTATTTAGGCACTGTTTATATCATTATATATTTTCATTTTCAAACAATTGTATGTAAAGTGAATGTAAATAAAAGTTGACATTTATATTTTTATATCACTTATCATTCTTGTGCATTTTATATATATTATTTAATTACGCTTAATGTATTTATTTCTTAGAAAATATGTTGCAGCCCGCCACGTCACCGATTCTGTACACTGAGAAGCGGGGCGTGACATATGTTGTAGTTGTTATGCTGAATATAATATTATGTGTTCGAATTACTATTAATTGTCAAGAAGGGACCGCTAATATGAGTATTTTTTTATTAAAAAAAGCGTAATTTTTGGGAAAACGGTTTAAACCGCTTCTAGAATTTTAATTTTTTATTTATTAAAAACCCCATTTTTTGGGAGAACGGTTTAGACCGTTCCTCGAAATTAAACCGGTTTATTTTTTTAAAAAATATCAAATGGGAGGAACGGTTAAATCCGTTCTCCCAGTTAACATCTGAGAACGGTTGAAGCCGTTCTCCATATTTTGGGAGAACTGTTTTAACGGTTCTCAATTTTCAGAGAACCGCGATACATAGAACGGTTTTCAAAATTCGGGAAACGGTTGGTTAAAACCGTTCCCTCTGTTGCTCGGAAGAACGTTTTAAACCATTGGGTTATTCTTAGTAGTGAGAATCACGGACTAGAGAGGGAGATTTTTTTTCTAAGGTATCGCAACTTCAAGTATGTAATTCTTATGAAGAGAGATTGCTATTCTTCACATCCCTCTGAAGTGGGATTCGTGTACTTCATAAATATAGTGCAAAAATGCTGAGAAAGAGTCTCGGGCGGGGGTTAAACATAGGAGCATGGTGAACCCTAATCAACAATTCTCAGTGTTTGTATTGATCTAATTTTTTTATTTTCAGTTTTTATAATTGACTGCTGATGGATCTCTGGATCTCCTTCAGATGTTACCTTCCGTTGATCTGCTGCGAACGCTGATGGATGGATGAGATTGAGTTGGAGGGTTGCCTTCTGGAGCGTGTGGATCTCAATGGGTTTTATGTGGTTGAGGCCGAGCTACCCGCAAAGAAGTCCCAGAATGGTTGTGGCACCGAGAACCCTATGACGATCAAGTTAGACGGGGTATTTTGGCAAAGTAACGGCCTATTGGGGTGAAATTCGCTTACCTGAGTCGTCTGAGAGAGGGGTTTATATAGCGGCAGCCATGGGCAGGCGGGCGCGAGATTCGCGCCGGCCGTTACGCCCCTGGTGTCACGCCCGCGGGATAGGAGGGATCCCCCATTAATGACGAGACATGCTCGTTAATGAGGGATCGTGATAGCGTGGAACGCGGGATCGTGGGCGGAGGATATCTCGCGCCTGGTGTTCATACCATAATTCTGCATTCTTTTAAACCCCATTCTTATGATTTTTACAAATAAACAGGTGCTTTTGACCCATGTCTGCTATATGATTTCAGGTTACAGGTTCTTGGAATAGAAACAGTGAAATTGACGAAAAAGATGATACAGAGTGAGACTACGAACGATAAATGGTGAATTCTTGATCGTGCCGGCATTTTGAGGGACAATGAAGAACAATGAACAACAGTTCATAAAACACAAAGGCAGCGACACGAAGAAGCGGTAAAAAGTCCACTACAATGTTCATTGGAAAGATCTGGAAGAAAACCAGAAGACATTTTGAAGAAAGAACCAAAGAAATAGGAAGACAAAAACATCTAGACCAAGCCCAGAAAAATTGAGCTCATAAGCCCTCTATACGGCCGCGGAACAGTGGCTAAACATGGGTTTTGGCCGCGGATCCGCGGCCGTGCAGTGCCCGTGTCGGTGGAAAATTTTACCATAATTCTGGCGGTGCGTTGACTAGTCTTCCTAGGGGTATTTTTGTAATAGCAGATGTGCGAGTCATTGTAACCCTAGGGTTTCCTATCCTCTATAAATAGGAACTCTAAATCTTGTATTAGGTTATGCTTCTTTTTATGAATAAAATTCAGATTCCTTTGAAGTTTTAAGAGCATCATTTTGTAAGTTCTTTTAATTTCTGCCTTAGTTCTAGTTTTAATTCTTGCCCTAAATAAATTATTCTTTTGCCTTAGTTTAATCTAGTTTATAATTTCTTAAACTGCAGTAGGTAATCAATCTCTTAGATCTAAAAAAAAAATAAAAATCATGTTTTTAATAGATCCCTTAATGAGCGAGTAGTTTCCTCGCTTGTTAGGGTTAGGAATAGGGAAGAGTTTGAGAGATGAAGATTTCTCATCTCTTTCGTACCCAATCATTTGTAATAATTAGGACTTCATGTATGCATGTATATTTCGCTCCCTACGGCACCCTACCCACGAGGTAACGGTGATACCGCAGTATAAAAGACCGGATATGCATGTCTTCCATGAATGTTAGGGTAATTATTAACAAAGGACGAACAAGGATCTAGAGGAAGAAACATCGTTTCTTCCCAATCATCCTAATCCCCTTTATTAATAATTGCCATAACTCCTAAAAAGATTTAATTTAGGGTATTGAAAGAGGTGTGAAATTTAATCTTACCAAACTTAACCTAAACCTAACCCTAGCAAGTTTCCTAATCCTAGTATAATTCAAATTAGTTTTTGTGATAAAAGATCCAACACCCATTGGAATTAGCTCGTAAGAACATTTAGGAAATTAACATCATCCCTGTGGACCAACCCGTATTCACCGGCTAGCTATTAAGCGACGCCGTTCTTGATTGCGGTAACATATATTTTTGATCGTAGTATCCAACACAAATCAAATGGCGCCGTTGCCGGGGATGGCCTAAAATTTCCTTTTTGTAATTTCGGCCTAATATAAATTATAAAAATCATAAAAATCTGAAAAAATAAAAATTCTATCATCTTTTATTGTTTGAAGGGTTTCTTGTGTGAATCATTTCAGGATCGACGGACCTGGAAAAATCCACAGTGCGAAACAGAAAACGGGAAATCAGAACAGAGGAGGATATCAATAACAGAATCGCAGAGGAAATTTGGAGATTTGAACCGATCAAACGACCGCTGATCCGTCGTTGAACCTAGCTTCCGACCGCGGATCCGCCGCGTTTTGGTGACGTCAGCAAGTGGAAATCGCACTGTTTGTTTTCTCTCTGTCCCCTCTGCAACCTAAAATATATCTTCTGTCAAATCTCCTGTAGGATTCTTTGCGCTTAAAAAAAAATCTTCCCCCTTCTAATAATTGATTTTTTGCAGGATTCTTTGCGCCGCGCTAAAAAAATTGATTGCAAGTGATTTACTGTTTTGCATATCTTTAATCGGACTTTAAGAGGCTTGAGACCAATTCAGATTGGGTGGGTATTTCATCACCCTTTCCAGGACCCCAGAAATCACATAAGGCATTTGCATTGACCAATCTTTAATTAAAAAATACCAGACTCAGCCCTAAGGACGTCGCGCTCAATAAGACAGAGGACTAGTTATAGGCATCGACCGTTAATCCTAACCTGAGTTTGCGGTGTCTAGGCAAGTGTGTCTAAGGCGAGTGGTTACTTAATTATGACCACTACTTGTAGTGGGGAGCCTCCCACTCACCTGGCACTTACCTGGCAGCAATTGGCTGTGAAGAGGCGGTTTGAGGTCCTATTTCTAGCCCTTTGGAACAGTTAGGAGCTGTCTAGTTGACCTAGGTGACCCTAGATCTAGGCCTGATTGTGCATTTGTGGTTGATTGAATTTGTGTCAAAGTCTCTTATCGATAATCTTTTCGCAAAAAGCTCCACATAAAAAAAAGGATAAAAAAGGAAAAAAATTTTACAAAAACTTGCAACTTGTCGCTAAAGAAATCCTTGCACTCCACTTACTCCACTTACACCACTTTCTTCTCATTGACGTTTTCTTACCTCCACATTCTGTCTTTCACCTTTTTGACTACACTGCCTCTTTAGTGTATGTCCGGTTGGACTAGGGACACTAGCGTCCGATTAGTCCGTGTTTCGTTGGTACCGACCGACGAACCTTTCGACTCCGAAGTCGAAATCCTTTCCACTTCTTCACTTTCACCTTCAAACTCTTCTTCCGAAGATATGTCGGGATACAGTCCTAACAACACCTTACCGACGGGACTGATTC
This sequence comes from Agapanthus africanus, assembly GCA_030015575.1. NCBI lineage: Eukaryota > Viridiplantae > Streptophyta > Magnoliopsida > Asparagales > Amaryllidaceae > Agapanthus > Agapanthus africanus. The sequence goes on along the minus strand of CM057338.1, from coordinate 103,233,575 downwards.
CACCTCTGTTATGTGCGAATAACCCGAATCACGTGCCTGTTGAAGCGCCGCAACGAATCGCGCTCCAGGATCTCTTCTATCCGATCTGCACCGCCTTACCTACCTGTCTTTCACTACCACCGGCAAATGGGGACAATTTCGAGATCAAACCCCACTTCATCAATATGCTACCAAAATTTCACGGATTATAATCCGAAGATGCCTATATCTTTATCAATAAGTTTCAAAACGTTTACGCTATGATGAAAACAACCCAATTATCTGACGATGCTATAAGGCTAAGGGTCATTCCTTTCACCTTATGTGACATAGCCGAGAAGTGGCTATACAGCACAGCGTCGCATTCAATTAAGAATTGGGAAGAGTTTGTGAAAGCTTTTCTTAAAAAGTTCTATCCTCATCACAAGACTGCTAGAATACGTAATGAGATTATACAATTTTCCCAGCTTCCTTCTGAACCATTTTGGAAGTGTTTTGAAAGATTTAAAGACCTACTCGTTCAATGCCCTCACCAGGGGATCGAAAATTGGTAACTTTGCCAAATATTATACGAGGGATTGAACCCGGCAACGAAGCAGTTGCTAGAAACCATTTGTCAAGGTCACTTTCTAACCAAATCTAGTGAGGAAGCATGGCAGTTTCTTGAGGAACTTAGTGAACAAACAATTCAATAGGAGTGAACCAAGACCACATCATCTTCTTCTATTGGTCAATCTAGGGCAGCCATACATCACTTAGATATGTCGATTGCAATGAAGGCCGAGATGGCCGCACTTACGAAAAAGCTAGAAGCGATTAAGACCAAAATCTCATCGCCTTCTTCTACCCCTGTTGTGCCTCCACGAACTGTTTGTGCTTGTTGTTCGGATCCATCACATCTCACCGAAGAGTGTCCTTACAATCCATCTACTCAAGGACATGATCAAGTTAATGCTACCTTTCAGCAACGACAAAGAAACGATCCATACTCTTCGACATACAATCCGGGTTGGAGGAGTCACCCAAATTTCGCTTGGAACCAAAATCAACAATTCCAAGGAAACAACAATTTTCAAAGGCCTCCTCCACAACAACAAGCACCTCCACAAACTCAATTTCACCATCCTTTCCAACAGCAACCTTACCCTAATCAAGTGAACAATTTTGTGCCCAACAATTCTTACCCGCAAAACAATTTTGTTCCACCTCATAATGACAAGGTTAACTCGCTCGAAAGAACTCTAGATGCGTTCCTAAAGCAATCTACACAATCCGCAGCAAGGTTAGAGACTTTTATTCAATCTTTGGTACAAAACTGTGCCTCACACGATCAAAGCATCAAATCTATTGAGGCACAAATTGCACAACTCAATGCTGCGTTGAGCGAGCGAGAAAAAGGAAAGCTTCCATCTCAACCACTGCCAAATCCCGGTCACGCACATGTTGCATATGAACAGCAGAATCATAACGTAAATGCTGTGACCACGTTAAGTTCCGGAAAAGTGTTGCAAAATAATGTGGGTATTAATAAAGACACCCTGCCGGTGGTCCATCATCATCTTCTTACCCTTCTTCTTCTTCTTCTTCTTCTTCGTTAGAGCCTATTCTTCATCCTTCACAAGGCTCTACTTCTTCTAGCTTGAACGGACCCACTTCTTATAACACGAACACATCTACACGGGGATCCGTTCCAACTCCACAATCTGATCCACAAAAACCGGACTCAACAAATTTTCAAAACATTCATTTTCCAAACCGGTTGAGATCCAATAAACCAACTCCACAAATGGAGAAAATTGTAGAGTTTTTCAAACATGCTAGCATAAATATCCCTCTCTTGGATGCAATCCAACAAGTTCCTTCATATGCAAAAATCTTAAAGGACTTATGCACCAAGAAGAGGAAGTCACAAGTACCAAAGAAAGTTTTCGTGGCTAGTGTTGTTAGTGATGCTCTTGTCAATTCTTTTCCCCAAAAGCAAAAGGACCCCGGTTGTCCTACTATTTCGCTAACAATTGGGGACAAGAACATCAATAAAGCACTATTAGATCTTGGTGCTAGTGTCAATTTGCTACCTTATTCTGTGTACGAGCAATTAGGCGTTGGAGAGCTTAAGCCCACTCATTGTACTCTCCAAATGGCCGACCGATCCATCACCCATCCTAGGGGAGAGTTGGAGGATGTGTTAATTAGAGTAGGGGATTTCATTTCCCCCGTTGACTTTATTGTTATGGATACACAACCTGTCGCTAACCCCCAGAGTCAAATTCCGGTGATACTTGGTCGACCATTCCTTGCGACCTCCAACGCGGTGATCAATTGTCGTAATGGTTCAATGAATTTATCTTTTGGCAATATGACGATTGAACTCAACATTTTTAAGTTGGGAAATCAGCCTACCGAGCCTAATTCTAGCGTACTTGATATTTGCTCGATCAATGAGATCGCGAAGGAGGACTGTGAGTTCGAAAATTTTATGTTCGATCACAGCAATGTTGACGCCTCTAGTGCGTTTCCTAGAATCCGACATAGCTCTCATGGCGGACAACGATTATGAGTGTTTCACCTTTGTAGATGATTTTGAAGACTCACCACTCGAGTTTGAGTCTTTTGCTTTTTCGGATGAGTTAGTTGAACCATCCGACTCGGTTGCGTACACTTGATATGAACCGTTGATGGAATCCTTCGAGTTTGAAACAGTTACACCATTGTTACCATCAATTGTTTCACCACCTAAACTCGAACTAAAGCTTTTGCCGTCGCACCTTAAATATTCTTATCTCGGTGAAAATGAGACCCTTCCCGTTATCATATCGGCCTCTTTAGCTCTCGAGCAAGAGAAGGCCCTTCTAATGTTCTTACAGAATAATTGGCAAGCTTTTGGCTGGTCTATGGCGGATATCAAGGGGATTAGTCCCCTCATAATTGAACATCATATACACTTGATGTATGATGCCAAGCCGGTTAGGGATCCACAAAGACGCCTCAACCCCATAATGAAAGAGGCTGTTAAGAAGGAGATTGTTAAAAGTCTTGATAGTGGTATCATTTACCCAATCTTGGATAGCCAATGGGTTAGCCCCATTCATGTTGTGCCAAAGAAATCGGGCATCACGGTCATTACCAATGAGGCAAATGAGTTAATACCTACTCGCACCCAAACTGGGTGGCGAGTTTGCATCGACTATAGGAAACTCAATACCGCGACAAGGAAAAACCACTTTCCTTTAGCTTTCATTGACCAAATGCTAGAACGATTGGCTGGGCACGAGTTCTATTGCTTTTTGGATGGCTATTCCGGCTATAACCAAGTCCCCATCGCCAAAGAGGATCAAGACAAGACCACATTTACTTGTCCTTTTGGCACTTTTGCTTATCGTCGCATGCCCTTTGGGTTATGCAATGCACCAGCTACATTTCAGCGGTGTATGACGGGGATCTTTTCAGACATGGTTGAAAAGTTTTTGGAGATCTTTATGGATGATTTCTCCATTTTTGGTGACTCCTTCGACGAGTGTTTGCTACACCTTGACGCGGTTCTTACCCGTTGTAGGGATAAGAACCTAACTTTAAATTGGGAGAAGTGCCACTTTAAGGTACGAGAAGGCATTGTCTTAGGACATGTCATCTCGCAAAACGGCATAGAGGTTGATAAAGCTAAAATCAAGGTCATTTCTAATCTTCCTCCTCCTAAATGCATCAAAGACATCCGAGTTTTCTTTGGCCACGCCGGTTTTTATAGACGGTTCATCAAGGATTTTAGCAAGATTGCTAGACCCTTGACTCTCTTAGTGGCCAAGGACACAACATTTGATTTTGACTCAACTTGCATGGAAGCGTTCGAGTCATTGAAACACTCTCTCATTTCTGCGCCCATTCTTTCATCTCCAGACTGGACGCATCCCTTCGAAATTATGTGCGACGCATCAGATTTTGCCATTGGTGCTGTCCTTGGACAGCACATTAATAAGATGCCACACGTGATTTATTACGCTAGCCGTACACTAAATGAGGCCCAACTGAACTACACAACAACGGAAAAAGAATTTTTAGCCGTTGTGTTTGCAATTGAAAAATTCCGGCCTTATTTAATCGGCTCTCCAGGTATTGTGTATACAGACCATTCAGCTCTTCGCCACCTTTTTGCGAAGAAGGATGCTAAATCAAGGCTAATACGTTGGATCCTCTTGCTACAAGAGTTTGACCTTGTCATAAGGGATAAAAGAGGATGTGAAAACGTAGTGGCCGATCACCTTTCACGACTTCTTTCTTCGCCTACACTCGAAATTCCAATCGAAGATGTTTTTCCCGATGAGCAACTCTTAACCGTGTCTTGCGAACTATGGTTCGCCGATACAGTAAACTACTTGGCCACCGACTTGATACCTAAAGATTGGTCGAAATAGGATAAACTCCGCTTCTTGTCCTAAGTAAAGCATTTTTACTGGGATGAACCATATCTTTTTAAATAGTGTTCCGACCAAATCATTCGTCGGTGTGTGCCTGAAAATGAGATTAAGAGTGTGCTGTCTTTTTGCCACAATCAAGCGTGTGGCGGGCACTTTGGCCCAAAGAAGATAGCCGAGAAAATCATGCAGTATGGTTTCTATTGGCCACGACTCTTTAAGGATGCATATGAATATTGCAAGACATGCTCCCGGTGCCAACACTTGGGCAGGATATCGCGGAGAAACGAAATGCCGCTCCAACCAATTTTGGTTGTGGATGTTTTTGATGTTTGGGGAATTGACTTCATGGGACCATTTCCCAATTCTTTTGGGAATGTGTATATTCTTTTGGCTGTTGACTACGTGTCAAAATGGGTCGAGGCTGTGCCTATCCGAACGAATGATAACAAGGTTGTCGTTCGATTTCTTAAAGAACATATCTTTTCTCTATTTGGGCACCCTCGAGCAATTATAAGTGATAATGGATCTCACTTCTGCAATAGGACTTTTGAGTCCTTAATGCACAAATATTCCATTACCCACAAACTGTCAACACCATACCATCCCCAAACATGTAGGCAAGCCGAGGTTTCGAATCGGCAAATTAAGCAAATCTTGGAGAAAACGGTTTCTAAAAACCGTAAGGATTGGTCACACAAACTGATCGATGCACTATGGGCATTCCGTACTGCATACAAGACCGATCTTGGTATGTCTCCATACCGGCTTGTTTATGGGAATGCCTGCCACCTCCCAGTAGAGATTGAGCATAAGGCATTTTGGGCAATCAAAGAGTTGAATGTATCAATGGGAGATGCGGGCAGCAATCGAAAGCTGCAACTAAACGAACTAGAAGAGCTGCGGGATGAGGCTTATGATAATGCCATAATTGTTAAAAACCGAACTAAGGTGTTCCATGATAAACACCTTCTGTGAAAAACATTTAAACCTGGTCAACAGATTTTACTCTATGACATTCGGTTACATTATCACCCCGGCAAGCTTCGTTCTAGATGGAAAGGGCCATTTGTAGTTCGCACCGTTTATCCGCACGATGCAGTTGATCTTGAAAATCCGTAGGACGGTACTTTATTCAAAGTAAATGGACATCGATTAAAACCGTTCCTCAAGCGGACCCATCGGAGGAGCTCCTGTTTTTGCAGGAGCCGATTTACACCGATTGACTCTCTTCCACTTTCACCCTCGAATTTCCAATCTTCTTTTCAAATAAGTTTGGGGGTGTGTATCATTTGTACATACATAAACACAAAATACCATAAAAATTAAAATTTTTTGAAAATAAAAAAAAATTGGACTTTTTTGTAAAATTGCAAAACATAAAAAATAAATAAAAATTTTATTTGCAGATAAATTCCTCTTTTTGTAGGGTTTTATCTGGAAATTTCCATCTTTTCCCCCTATATAAATCCCCCGAGCCCCCTGTTCTCTGAAACCCTAAAATTTTCTTTATCTCGAAACCCTAGCCGCCTCACCCATCTACTGAAGAAATTCTTCGGAGCGCCGCCGCCAGACGACTGCGGAACCGCCGCCGCAGCCTGCTCCCGCCGCCGATCCGCCGCGCTTCTGAAGCTTCACCCCCTGAAATTTTCAGGGCAGGTACATATCTAAATTCCTCTCTGTTTTTACAATTTTAATTCTGTAGAAATCTGTCATGGCACATAATATGCAATTAGAGAGGGATTTTTCACAGATTTTCTCACACGAGGTCTACGATAGCTATTTCGCGGATGAAATCGCACGGAGGGGCTGGAATTTTCTGATCTATAACCACCCCTCTGCATTTGCTTTACCAGATTTAGTTAACCGATTTTACGAATCAATGGAGGATGGGTGCCTCGCATTATTTGGTTATATAAAATTAAACTGGGGAGATCGCGAAATAAAAATTGATAGGGATTTTATTCACGAGGTCACACTTATACCTCGCATACCAGTACACGACCAACCCCTACAATTTGAGGACTACATGCCCCTAATGGGCAATGATTGCTCGCGGGAACCGCGGAAGGGTATTCAAGCTCGAACCCTTTTCGCAAATGTCTTGACCGTATGCCGATAGGCACAAAATAACATTTTTGGAAGTTCCCATAACTCAACTTTTTTCACCCCCGCCTTACATATTGTGCACACATTTATGACAAAGAAAACACATTTCGATATGTGCACAGTACTGCTTCATTCTATAGATGCGGGGAAACGGACCTCAAACTACCCATGTCCTATGCTGGTTACACAGCTTTGCCGTCAGTTCCTCCCCGTTGAGGAATTTGAGTTTTATATGATGGGAGGGATACCGGTCCGACCAGTTATTGAGGGCGTTTCTACGTCCTACTCTAGATTGACTGATGTCTGGTCAAGGACCGAACCGGTGGAGGATGTACCCGCCCGAACACCTAGCTCGAGCTCAACAGCGAGTGAGGGCGAAATGACACCTCAAGAGCATGCACGCTTAATGAGGAGAGATGTGAGGGGAATTGATGCCTTGAGGGAGGAGTTTAGAGTGACTGCATGAGAGCACGACCGTCATCTGACGGATATTGAGAGGGGTATTCAAACCCTATTGGTTAAGGAAGAGCGATCATGTTCACGCTCTAGAGCGTTCATGTTCACGCTCTAGAGCGTGACGTAGGGGTGAGCAGTGAGGGAACTGCTTTCAATAAGTTTGGGGAAGATGATGGTGTAAATAGTTATTCTTTGCATTGCATACATTTTCGTATATAATTTTTTTTCTTTTGCATATTTAATTTCTGCATTGCATCCCTATATAAAAAAATCATAAAAATTTTAAAAAATTAGAAAATAAAAAATTTTAGAAAAAGAAAAATCAAATAAAAAACTGAAAAATTAGAAAATATAAAAATTAAACATTCAATTTTGGCTTTAATCGACTTGAGTTTGACATATAGGTTAACTAGCTAGGAACAACTAGATCTTAGACTTAGTAAATTAGAAACCCTAAAAATAACCTTTCTTAGAATTTAACGGTAGAAAGTATATGTATTTGCAGTTTATTTAGAAATAGGCAAATTTAGAGTTGACTTCGTGGGCTAAGTTAAAACAAGGGAAGAGTATTGATATCTTTATTAAAGTATAAGTTTGAAAAATAATTCCCAGCTTAAGTCTAAATTATGAAAACATATACCCTACAAATTGCACAAACACGAACCTTGAAACTTGGATTAGTAGAAGAGACCTTGAAATGCTCTTGTCTAAAAGTCCTTAGTATAAAAAAAATATAAAAAAAAATAAGTGAATAAAAAAAAATGAACACTGGTTTTTGTAACTACTTGAGGCTACATTTATAAAAAATATTTAGTGAGGGTGCTTCATCACCTAGTGCCTTAGACCAACTGGTTTGGGAGTCACTGCTATAAGCCTTAGGTATTACAAGACTAGGAATTACGCATCAAGTGTGCACGCATATCTTGTAATCGGCCGTTGGTACCTCAAGAAGTATTAACGGTCGCATGAAGGATGTGTGAGCAAAATTCACCAATTAATAAATACTTTGGAAGATGGACAAGAGTACGATAGCTTGATTTGAATTTCCAAGTGTAGGGGTTATATATACACACATGTAGGGGTATGTGATTGGGATCTAGATAAGAGATAGGAATGAAGAATATAACTTATATCTTTAATAAAAATGATAAAAATTCCTAAGTTGAGATGGAACCCTAGAAGGAAACTTGAGAGATGCCAAAAGCTAAATAAATTCACAAGAATATATATGATCTTAAGTTAGGTGATAAGAAAGTGTGAAGAATGCGGGTGGATAATTTACGAGTCAACGATAATAGAGTTTCTTGTTAGAAAACCTAGTTGGAAAATAAAAGTCGATAAGCCGAATTGATAAGATTTTGTGGGTAGTATCCGCTGAAAACCCTCAGGAGACAACACTCCTCCTACTAGGGACACCTAGAGTTTAACGGCTTGTTGCACGAGCTCAGTGCAATCGCGTTTCCCTACGAAAGTGAGGTTAGGATTTTGTCGAGAATAAAACTAGGTTTGCTCGAGGACGAGCAAAAGATAAGTTTGGGGGTATTTCTTCATACCATAATTCTGCATTCTTATAAACCCCATTCTTATGCTTTTTACAAATAAACAGGTGATTTTGACCTATGTCTGCTACATGATTTCAGGTTACAGGTTCTTGGAATAGAAACAGTGAAATTGACGAAAAAGATGATACAAAGTGAGACTACGAACGATAAATGGTGAATTCTTGATCGTGCCGGCATTTTGAGTGACAATGAAGAACAATGAATAACAGTTCACAAAACACAAAGGCAGCGACACGAAGAAGCGGTAAAAAGTCCACTACAATGTTCACTGGAAAGATCTGGAAGAAAACCAGAAGACATTTTGAAGAAAGAACCAAAGAAATAGGAAGACAAAAACATCCAGACCAAGCCCAGAAAAATTGAGCTCATAAGCCCTCTATACGGCAGCGGAACCGCGGCCAAACATGGGTTTTGGCCACGGATCCGCGTCCGTGCAGTGCCCGTGTCGGTGGAAAATTTTACCATAACTCTGGCGGTGCGTTGACTAGTCTTCCTAGGGGTATTTTTGTAATAGCAGATGTGCGAGTCATTGTAACCCTAGGGTTTTCTATCCTCTATAAATAGGAACTCTAAATCTTGTATTAGGTCATGCCTCTTTTTATGAATAAAATTCAGATTCCTTTGAAGTATTGAGAGCATCATTTTGTAAGTTTTTTTAATTTCTACCTTAGTTCTAGTTTTAATTCTTGCCCTAGATAAATTATTCTTTTGCCTTAGTTTAATCTAGTTTATAATTTCTTAAACTGCAGTAGGTAATCAATCTCTTAGATCTAAAAACAAAATAAAATTCATGTTTTTAATAGATCCCTTAATGAGCGAGTAGTTTCCTCGCTTGTTAGGGTTAGGAATAGGGAAGAGTTTGAGAGATGAAGATCTCTCATATCTTTCGTGCTCAATCATTTGTAATAGTTAGGACTTCATGCATGCATGTATATTCCGCTCCCTACGGCACCCTACCCATGAGGTAACGGTGATATCGTAGTATAAAAGACCGGATATGCATGTCCTCCATGAAGGTTAGGGTAATTATTAACAAAGGACGGACAAGGATCTAGAGGATGAAACATCGTTTCTTCCCAATCATCATAATCCCCTTTATTAATAATTGCCATAACTCCTAAAAAGATTTAATTTAGGGTATTGAAAGAGGTGTGAAATTTAATCTTACCAAACTTAACCTAAACCTAACCCTAGCAAGTTTTCTAATCCTAGTATAACTCAAATTAGTTTTTGTGATAAAAGATCCAACACCCTTTGGAATTAGCTCGTAAGAATATTTAGGAAATTAACACCATCCTTATGGACCGACCCGTATTCACCGGCTAGCTATCAAGCGACGCCGTTCTTGATTGCGGTAACATATATTTTTGATCGTAGAATCCAACACAAATCACCTGGCGAGATTCGCGGAGCCGTGGCGAAGGCGCCTGTGATCGGTGCTGTGGGTTGGTCGGTGAGACCGAGGAAGATGGGCTCGGCGGGAGGCTCGAGAATGAGCAGGAGGCCGAGGCCTCTTGGTTCCATGATAGCTCGGAGGCGAGCTGGGGGTGGTCTGGAAGGCCACCGAAGGTCGGGAACATCCTCAGGTTGGTGGCCCGCGGTGTGCTTCCAACGTATCGTTCTTGATCCTTTCTTGTAAGCTCTGGGACACGTCATCTGCCACACGTCATTACGTGGGGAGTCACCGATATCGAGCATCATCATTATCCCCCTACTCTCGTCCCGACCTGTTCCTGGGTCGGGTCGAGAGTGGTCTGACCGGTCACCCGGGGTGAGCTCTCACTTGAAGATAACGTCGGTGCGTATTCCCGGGCAAAGAGTCGTATTTTCTTCATGACGTCAGCGGATGAGGGGAGAGATATCGCATTAAAGAGGAAGCGCCGGTTTGCGCGTACGCTCGTCGAAACGACAACCCATGTATCTGGCACTGGTTGGCTGAAAAGACGGGCCGTAGGTGTTCCCACGCCCGATGGGACGCGCCCAATATGAATACGACAGGTGGAATGTTGTTGGCCGTTGGTTGCGAAGCGTCATTTTGGTGGGAGGCGATCAGAGCCGTAGGATGTGTACGCCGGAAGCTATAAATAGAGGAAGGATACCTATCAGGGCCCATACCTCACCATAATTTCCTCGTCCCTGGTCGTGTTAGCTCGGCGCTCTTGTCCTCAGGTCGGATCCCTTGCGTTTTCTCTCCCGAGGACACATCTCTTTGATCAGGTTAGATGTCTTCTTCCGAAGAGTCTGTAGAAGTAGTCCGGGTAGAGTCTAGGGAGTCTTCTGAAGCTTTCTCTTCTACTTCTTCCTCTTCTGATTCAGAGTCCCCTAAGAAGTTAGGGTTAGTCATGCTCCCCGGGGTCGTGCGACGGGGGCGGTTCCCAGAGCGCAGGTCACGGGTGTTCTTGGCGCATCATCCACACTGAGGCATACGGATGAGCTCGCCACCATCCGGACTCGTTTCCACATTCCTCTCGGCTATTCGCTTCGTCTGGCCGAGGAAGGGGAGAGGGCGGACCTGGTACGGGGCAAGGAGATTGCCTTGTACCTGGAAGACTTTTGGGCCGGGATGCGCCTTCCTTTTTCCCTCGAGGTGATTGCGGCGTTGAATTGTTTTGGGTTAGCCCCGGGCCAGTTAGTGCCGAACTCTTGGAGGATTCTTCTTGGGTTCCTGGTCCGGTTGAAATTGCATATGATCTCTTTTAGCCGGAGCCTTCTCGTTTCTTCTCTTTGCTACAAAAACCATCCTGGCGCTTGCAGGGGCGAGCCGAGCTGGGTATACATCTCTTTTAGAAAACAACGGGGGGTAATCAGTCAAAAATATTGCATTTTTAACACATCAATTTCCCTACTCTTTGCAATCATCTAAAGGTGTTTGGTATAAATATAGCACATATTAGCAATTCGTCAGTAAAATACCAAATAACATGTGTTATACATTATAACCGGCATTTTGAGGGAAATTGAGTGTTTATTATTGCACGCATGATCTTTGTATATCGCAACACTTGTTTCGAGATGGTGTGCAGGAAATTCCAGGAAAAAAGAGCCGGAAATGCTGAAAGTGTTGATAAAAATACGCCAAGTCCAAGACTTGTGATCTGGCAATGAACAAGCAAGTATAATAATATTCCAGACATCAGGAAAGTGCCATAAAGCTAACAGAAGAATTACCTGGAAATTGCATGCGGTAATTCACCAACATGGCCGCGGATCCGCGGCCGAGTTGGCCGATCCGCCGCACTTCTGCGGCCTTGTTAGCTCTTCAGCGCGTCGAAATTCTCTACGTGGCTTCTTCCAGAAGGCTATGCATAACAAACTCACTCTAGAATATTTCTTGCAACAACCTTATTCTAGAGGGCTCTCTCCAACAACCTTCATCTAGAAGCCTCCTTATAACAACTTTCTTCTAGAAGCCTCCATGTAACAACCTCATTCTAGAATATTCCCTCCAACATACTTCTTCTAGAAGAATCTCTTTAACAACCTAGCTTTAGAGGAAAGATTCAAATGAGTGGTTATAAAATTAATGAAAAATGTGTGAGCAAATCCATCGAAATATTCAAATTAAAAAGTACCGAGGTAGATGGACAAGAGTATGATAGCTTGAATTGAATTCTCCGAGTGTAGGGATGTCTTTTACACACACGTAGGGTTATATGATCGATGTTTGGAAGAAAGATAGGAATGAAGAATAATTACGATGTTTTATTGAGGGATGATGTGATTTCTAACATCTTCTCATGACTATTAAGATAGGGCTCATGACAACCGAAAAGCTAGTGTAGTTGAAAACTCTAATTTTCAAAGTATTTCTTTTACAATTCTCATATTTATATGTAATTTTCACGGTCTTCCTTTTATTATTGGATTTTATGGGTGCAATCCGCTGAAAACCCTCAGGAGATAACACTCCTCCTACTAGGGACACCTAGAGGTTTAAAGGCTTGTTGCACGTGCTCAGTGCAATCGTGTTGCCTACGAAAGTGTGCTAGTTAGTTTTTCTTTTTCTTATATTTTCTCCTTCTCTCTTTAATAAAACAGTTTACTCAAGATGACCAAAAATAAGTTTGGGGGAATTAGATCAGTCGAAAATATTGAATTTTTAACACATCAATTTCCCTACTCTTTGCAATCATCTAAAGGTGTTTGGTATAAATATAGCATATATTAGCAATTCGTCTGTAAAATACCAAATAACATGTGTTATACATTATAACCGGCATTTTGAGGGAAATTGAGTATTTATTATTGCACGCATGATTTTTGTATATCGCAACACTTGTCTCGAGATTGTGTGCAGAAAATTCCAGGAAAAAAAGAGCCGGAAATGCTAAAAGTGCTGATAAAAATACGCCAAGTCCAAGACTTGTGATCTGGCAGTGAACAAGAAAGTATAAAAATATTCCAGACATCAGGAAAGTGTCATAAAGACAACAGAAGAATTACCTGGAAATTGCATGCAGTAATTCACCAACATGGCCACGGATCCGCGGCCGAGTTGGCCGATCCGCCGCGCATCCTCGGCCTTGTTAGCTCTTCAGCGCGTCAAAATTCTCCATGTGGCTTCTTCCAGAAGGCTCTGCATAACAAACTCACTCTAGAATATTCCTTGCAACAACCTTATTCTAGAAGGCTCTCTCCAACAACCTTCTTCTAGAAGCCTCCTTATAACAACCTTCTTCTAGAAGCCTCCTTGTAACAACCTCATTCTAGAATATTCCCTCCAACAAATTTCTTCTAGAGAATCTCTCTAACAACCTAGTTTTGGAGGGAAGATTCAAATGAGTGGTTATAAAAATGGATCTAGATCTAGAATTTCGAGGTTGTTAAAATTGGAGGGAAAAATTGTAGATCCAAATCAAATCTAAATCAAATTGAGTGACACAATTTGATCCAAATCAAGATCTATCGAGTGCTGAGCCAAAGCAAGCATCCAACAAGCCTTTTTGAATCAACGCCGATCTTCATATGAGCAAGTGATCCACGACGATCCGCGACTCACGAAGACGATGCGAAGCTAGTTCGACGATCGAGTTCTCTCCTCAATTCTTGTAGTCTTTGAGTGAATTGTAACGAAACGTTGAATAATAAAAGGTGAAAATTCTTGATCTTTCTTTTATTTACATTTGAGCATTATAAAGAGTTATCGATTCTTGATTGTTATCTTTTTCATGATGTTTGAGTGAAAACTCCGCTTGTGGAGGAATTAAGAAAATAGATAGATGATGATGATTAAATTCTTGAACGATTCTTAAGTCTTATGAGTTTTGTAAACTTTAGGAAATTGAATCATCGACAACCTAGTTTCGAGCGAGATGCTTTCTTGAATGTTTTCGCTCCAAATTAGATATCAACGATCGATGATTGAATTTCCTAGAGGCTAGAATTTGAATGCTAATCAACGAAAGGACAATAGATAGAAGGAGAAACCCTAGTTTCTTCAAGAGATCCCTAATTCTCGTTGATCATCATCGATCTAGCAACAAATCATCGATAGATAAGAATTTGTAATCATAAGTCTTCATCATCACTATTGATTGGATCGATTCCTACAAGCCTCTTTACAAATCTTGATAATTCATTCGATTTGGACATCTTTTTGAACTTTATTGATTCTTGATTTTATATCTAGTTCTTTACGATTCTTGAAACTAAATTTCAAAATTCTTGAATCAATTTTCTTGCAATTTTTCTTTTATCTTTTCATTTCGACTCATCTAAAAAAAAATCGATCAAAATACACATCTTAGTGGACGATCCGTATTCATTAACGCGCTACATCAACACCGTTAATTGATTGCGGTATAAATTTCTTTAGTTATGAAACATTTTATATACACACGAAGACAAATGATTAATCAGGGGGGCGCTACCTGGTCGGGGGTCGTCGTAGTACCTTCTTCCATTCACGAATGGAAGAAGAAGTTTTTGTTTGTTGAGCCGCCCGAGGGTGAGGATTGGCCTGTGCCCATCCAGTGGCACGGGGAAGCTGCCCGCGGTGAGTCGGTCAAATCATCTCGACGCGGTAGCGGTGTCGGAATGGGAACTTTTCCCTCGGGCTGATGTGCCGCTGTCTGAGCGGGCCCTCAGTTGGGCCGGGTTCAGCCCCGCCCAGTTCGCGGGTAAGTTCAGAGTTTTCAGGCGACCTGTTTAGACTTGTGGATTCTTTAACTTTTCTGGCATTGCTGACTCCTGTGTATTTTTGTCTTATGCAGAACCCATAGACCTTGGCAAATTTCGGTCGGCTCTTGTTGAACAGAAGAATGGAAAGAAGGCCGGAGGCGCCGGCCCTTCTCGCCTGTCGTCGGCTTCGGCTCCACCGGCGGCCGCTCCATCCAGGCACACAAGCGAGCCCCGGGCCCTGGAGTCCAGCCGTGCGCCAAGCCGAAAACGTGCTCGGGAGCAAGAGCCCCGGGCTCCGGAGGTGGGGGGCGAGACTGGTTCCCCTGCGTCTCTCCTCAAGAGGTTTCATAGGACGGCGCCCCGCTCCCCGGCTTCCCTGATCCTCATGGACGATGGGGAGCTTCGCTTCGAGGTGCCCTCGGGGCTTTCCGTCGCCGACAGCTTGCTCTCGGAGATGGAAAGGACGGCCGGGGCAGAATCCCTCGGGGGACCCTACGGGCCCAAATGGCGGCTATAGTTCAAGAGGTCGTGCAGGTTAGTGTTCGCACCCCACTTGGTTCTTCATCCAGTATTTTTGCTCGCGAGATTGGGTGCCCCCCTTTTCTCTTTAACCCTCCTTTGTTTTCTTCATGTCCTGCAGTACGTCGCCCTCGTTGTCAACATGGAGGACGAGGAAATTGCCTCGGCGATGCGGGCCGCGGGTGAGTTCTCCTCGCGGGAGGAGAGCTCAAGGCTGGACCTGGAGGCGGCGACGGAGAGGGTCGCTGCTCTCGAAGACCGAGCGGCGGCCGGGGATCGGGAGATCGCCAAGTACCGAGAGGCCAGCCAAGCCGCCGAGGCCAAGTTAGAAGACTCCAGGGTGCTTGTCGCCACTCTGAAGAAGATGGTGAGCACCTTCCGGATGGAGAACGAGGCGGCGAAGGAGGAAACGAGGCGTGCCGAGCTCCGAGCTTCAAAAGCGGTGGAGAGCTACAAAAAGTCGGATCAGTTCTACACCGACCTCGCTGGTGCCGCTGCCGTCATTTGGCACGACGCCCTCGACGTCGTCAAGGCCCAGATGCCGGAGTTCCCTGACGGCGAGCTCCGGGGTGAGTACCCCCTCGGGGATGAGACGCAGGGGATGCCCCCGGAAGTGCTGCAAGGGAAGAGGCCCTTGGTAGGAGCGTCAGGGATAAGTCGGTCGTCCCGGCCACCGGCGCTGAGGCTCCTACTGTGGGAGCCGACCTTCAAGATGCCACCCCAGTTGTCGCAGTGGAAGCGCAGCTCATTGATGTCCTCCCCGGCCCTGAGGCCTGAACTTCCTCGCTTCCTTATTTTCTTTGCAGTCAAATTTTGTAATCCTCCGGGCATTTTTGTAAGGCTTGGGAGCCCATAATACCGCTGTAAAGACTTCCGACTTTTATGAATAAAAAAATCTTTTTGCAGTGTTCTTTGCGTGCGTGTTTTCCCTTTGTTTGTGGTAAACATTTTATTTGTGCAGTACTGCTTTCACATTAGGTCGGTTTTTCGTCTAGCGATCGCATGTCGAGTTGAATTCGACCATTTGTCGAGTGTTCAAAGACCGTTGAAAGGTCGGTATCTCCATAGCCCCGAAGTCGAGGTGGAGATCTCTTAGTAAGACGTGGAGGAAGTTGAGCAGTGAAGCTGCTCGGTGGCCTCTTGATGAGGGCTTTGATCCTAGGCGTCATTGGGCAACGAGTTACCTGCTGAGGACGGACCGAGCAGGGTAGCTGTCCGGTTGCCCCTTGATGAGGGCTTTGACCCTTGGCATCGTGGGGTAAGAAATTACCAGCCAAGGATGGACCGAGCAGGGTGTTGGGGCCAAAAATTACACCTCGGTTGACCAAATCAAAGTTAAAGTCAACCCCAAGCCAGGTGGGCCTAAGCCCAGGCTAAGTGGGCCCATGCCCAAGTCGAGCCCCGCGGCCAGACTCCCCCATGCCAAAATGAAATTATGTAATAAATAATTTTGATGTAATTTTCATACATGAATGTAAGAAAAATAGGCATACAGCCAAATTGTTGTAAAGTCCATGGCTCATGTGCAAAAGAAATGAGCACATGAGGCATGGGATGGGCAAAATGCCATTTTGTAAAGCCCAAGGGGCTATATGTATATTTGTAAGCCAATAAAAGGCAACATGATAATAAAATAAAAGGGAACTTTTCCCTTCTAAAAAAAACTAGGGTTTGTGCCGCCTTCTCCTTTCTCAAGGTTCTAAAACCTTCCCCCCTTTTAAATTAAATCAAGAGTTTAACTCTTCCCTTTTCCGAAAAGAAATAGTTATTCACCACAAAACCCTTAAAAGGGAGCTCGGATCTTCAATAAGATCTCGAAAATGGGAGACTTTTAAGTCTCACCCCCTTTTCTCCAAGATCCAGCCGATCAAGAGGAGGAAGAAGGAGACCCATCTCCAAAAATCCAACTTTGGACAGATCCAAGGCTCAAAAGAAGCTCCAGGGAAAAAGAGAGGAGAGAGTGGTCCCTTTTGATCACCTCTGAAGATCTTTGGGGAGTTCAACTCCAAGACCCAAATCCTCAGAGGAGTTTAACTCCTATTCCAGATTATTTAGGAGTTTAACTCCAAATCTAAATCTTTTGGAGTTTAACTCCACTCAAAATCCCTTGGGAGTTTAACTCCTAACCTAGGGGTTAAGCTCCTTTTCCATTGGTGTTCCCAGCGGTTGCGTGCCACGCACATGACCCGTGGGCTCCAGCGGTCACGTGCATGGAATATGACCCACGGCAATAAAGCGCCTACGTGCTCCTCACACGACTTGAGGGCGCTCAGCGCCCAGCGGTCGCATGAAAGGCACGTGGCCCGCGGGCGCTAAGCGTCCACGTGCACCTCACGCGACCCGCGAGTGCCTAGCACCCAGCGGTCTCGTGCAGCGTATGTGACCCGCTGGCGCCCAGTGCCAACGCGTTAGGCATGTGACCCGTGGGCGCTATACACCCACGCGCCAGGCACGTGACCCGTGGGCGCTAAGCGCCCAAGCCCCAGGCACATGACCCGTGGGTGCCAGTGCCCACTCGCCAGGCACGCGACCCGTGGGCGCCCAGCGCCCACGCGCTAGGCACGTGACCCGCGGGTGCCAGTGCCCACGCGCCAAGCACGTGACCCGCGGGTGCCAGTATCTACGCGCCAGGCACGTGATCCGCGGGTGCCAGTGCCCACACGCCAGGCACACGACCTGTGGGCACCCAGGGCCCATATGCCATGCATGTGTCTTTAAAACGCTTCCCCCCATTTTTATATGCACTTCACACTAAATATACTTCCCCCGTTAGAAAAAAATTCTACCGGGGAGCTGCCCTCTTGACCCCAGCCTGCTATCCAGGTAGCAGGACCCCCGTAAAAACTCTGCAGGGCCCCCGATATATCAAAAACCCCTTCAAAATACAATACTGCACATTGAGTTCGCATGACCTGTTTGACCGGTTAATCGGAGGTTACCCCGCTCCAAAGACGAGGGGTAATTAACGGCAGCTTAGTCCGTGGCTGCCGGAGATTCGGATCCCCACAATCAATAAACCATAGCCTACCCCAGGTAGGGGGAATCTGTAATGCGGCCGAAAAGCGTGCGCGTATTCCCATCTGAATGGGGTGAAGAAAAACACCCTACAGATTCTGGCACACCCAGTGGGACCTAATCTCTCCTCCCATGTTTCAGGTTTAACATCCATGCGAACTCAATCAACATATATATTGATTGTCTATACTGAAATCATGCTTCTATTTGCAGGTCAACGACTTTTGACTGCAATCTTCGAACGCAACAAAATGTCTTTAAGGGCAAGCTCAGCTCTCAACACCGCTCCCATCTCCTACACGATGAAGATGGACGCCAGGACAGTCCTTCCAGCCAGTCTTGGGCGACAGTGGAAGGAGCCGCTGCTGCAGTTCGTCTCTATTCTGTTCATGTCAGCTAGCACCATCCCAGTTCCTTAAGCTCCGGTAATTGACAAACCGGCCTCGAAAGGAAAGAAGCCAAATGTGGTGGTCTCGAGGGCGCCCCAACCCAAATGCAAATCTGTGTCTGAACGGCTTTCCATGGCCCCACTTGGGGGAAAAGCCGTTAGAACAAAAGAAGTTGCCAGACGTCGCGGGCAAGCCCAGGCGATCCTTCAACTGACACACGAGCGGATGTCTTCTCAAGATTCCCCATCACTCGGCCTATGGCGGCTTCCTGAAGAGCGTAAGCCTACCAAGCGCTCAAGGCAGAGAAGCTGAGGCAGAAGCGACTCAGATACAGAGCCAACAAAAGGGCTAGGGCTCCGGCCATATTGAAATTTATAAATTTCCAAAGCCCGGACCGCTCCGCGAAACCAGCTGCAAGTGATGAAAGGATGTTTGGATGTGTTATCCACGCCGTTTACATGGTGGGCACGCGTCCCAGCGACAACCTTCACAGCAAAAGAAAGGATATGGCCACCACATCTCAAATCCAATCTGGTGTGAATATGGTGTTTCCCCAAATCAGAGAGCAAAGCTCTATTCAAAATTTGAAATCTGAACTGAGGCAGCGCCTCACGTGCAAAGGACGAGAGCGCTGGCGCCAAGAGCGCGAGCGCTAAGAGTCAAAGACTCTGAGGTAGTGCCTCACGTGCAAAGCACGAGAGTGAAAGTGCCAAGAGCGCCAGCACTATGAGTCAAAGACTCTGAGGCAGCGCCTCACGTGCAAAGCACGAGAGCGCCAGCGCCAAGAGCGCCAGCGCTAAGAGTCAAAGACTCTGAGGCAGCTCCTTACGTGCAAAGTGCTAGCGCCAAGAGCGCCAACACCATGAGTCAAAGACTCTGTAGCAGCCCCTCACATGCAAAGCACGAGAGCTCCAACGCTAGAACAAAATGTTCTACACCATTGGATCAAAGATCTAACGAAGATGATAAATCATCGAAATTACAGAATTAAATTCTGTTGAGGAAATACTCCTCAAATCTTTCTAAATAAGAAAAATTGTGCTCTGTAAATCAGAGTATCGTTGGATCAAAGATCCAATGGTGATTAAAAATCACCAAGATATAGAATGACTCTGTATGAGAAAATATTTTTCTAATCTTGTTAAAAACAAGAAAAATATCTTCTACAAAACAGAAGCCCTTGGATCAAAGATCCAACGGTGGGAAATATCCCCAAATCGATCAGAGATCTCTCAATGAGAGATTTCCTTAACGGATTCAACAAATTAGCCTCCCCTATATAAAGGACCCAAGACTTCAAGTCTTAGACAGAAAAACCTCCCTATAAGTTTAAAGTTCTCATAAAAGAAAAAGAAAAGAGCAAGCTCTAAGAAGAAGAACCTTCTTCAAGGTAAGTAAAAAGAAGAGAGATCATAACATCTCCTCCATATTTGAGAGTTTAACTCTCACATCAGAAGAACTTAGTTCTTTTTCTAGATCACAAATCTATAAGACAAAGCCTTTCACAAAAACAAAAGAGATTATAGCATCTCCTCATAAAAGAAGAACTTAGTTCTTAGATCCATGAGACAAAGTCTCTTATAAACCGATAATTTAATTCTCAGAGCACAGAATTGATCAGAACGGCCAAAGAAACGGTTTAGCGCTCCAAGTCTGGCGCTCAGCGCCAAACGCTCCACGTGCTCCTCACGTGGGCACTATTTTATAAGAAGCGCCTTAGCGATCCAAGTTTGGCGCTCAGCGCCAAGCGCTCCACGTGCTCCTTATGTGGGCGCTAGGGAATTACAAAGCGCTCTGTAAATAAAGTCTCAGCGCCATAAAAAGTGTTCAACACACAATAAAAGACAAAGGAAAAAAGAGGTGTCAGAACTCAAATCAATGCTCAGCATTATTGAATAAAAGGGACTGAGCCCAAACAAATGTTCAACATTTTATTCAAAACTGAGTAGGCTGAGCTCAAGTTGGCCACAAGTCCCTAATTCAGATTAACCGAGCCCATGTGCTCACAATCTTTTTAATTGGTCTTAGTCCCAAACCTGACTACAGATCTACCAACCAATATTGGTTCAAGGGTACATCTCTTCATACCTCTGATACATGTCCTTGTAATTCTTCAACGTCTTCAGAAAGATGGAGGGTTCCAATAACCAATAACTTTTGGTGCATCCCCAAACGGTTAAACCAAAACTTTACAGACTATGATGTCTTTAAACCATACTATGATATCTTTAAACCATACAGACTACGATGTATTTAAACCTTACGAACTATGAGGTCCTTAAACTCATGGACTATGATGTCCTTAAACCCAATGGACCGCAACGTCCCTAAACTAAAACAATAGAGTCTACATACTCTTTCGTTGGATCTAAATGATCCTAAAACCTTGTTAAGTAGATCATAATCTAAAATTAGACTAACGTATCATTAACAAACATTTAAGTTGACCTTAATCTCAAATGAGGTTAATGATCCTTAAAATGAACCCAAACCCAAATCTAAGAAAATAAAGATTTGGACTAATCCCCGCCCTACAGGCGACAACATAAATTGGTCTCCGTATACAATCCACGGGCAACCAGAAAATAAAACAAACACACACGACACGAAGTTAACTTCTGGAGCAGGAGAAAGTGGTTACAACGATACGGTAACGTAATTAACTGCAGGGGCTTGCGCCTGCAGGGAAGAGTGTTCCCATAATCAAAAACACCTCGCAAACGAGGGAGAATCTGACGAAATCTGCTACAACGGCCGCATCCGTCCAAACCTCTGATACGCGGTGCCATAAATCAACTTGGCATCTTCGGAGAGGTGGACGGATAAATCCAATTACCATCTGTCCCCAAATTCAGGCCAGACGTCCCTGACATCCCGGTCTCTATTTTCGGCGGTAAACATATTCTGGCATGCCCGGTAGGACCTTTTCCGTATTTCCACTCCACACTTTGTCTGTCGTGTTTCGCGAACAAATCGCGGTCTGCTATGGTTGCCTGTAGATTTGAGGTACTAAGATTTGGTGTCTTGCTCCCGTGCAGAGAAAAGAGGAGCAATGGCCTCCAACTACACTAACTGCAACAGCAACTCCCACTCCGTCCTCGCTGGAGGAGTGACCTATGGGCTCCTAGCGGCCTCCATCGTCGCCATACCAGTGGAACAGGTGACTCAGGCCACCACTGGACTGTTCTTTGGGACCATGATCCCACTGGCAAGCTTCAGCGTCCCAATGCCGACACAGGAAGCTCCGAAGATGTCGATCTTCGATCGGCTTACAACTACCACGGCCCCTCTCAACGGGTCTTCCAATTCCAAGTTTAATGCATCAGTCTTCGACAGACTGAGCCTGAGATCCAGTAGGCCCGTTAAGAAGCCTGCAATACCCAAAGGAGTTATCCCGAAGCGGATAGCCATTTCAGCTCCGGCAAACGAAGTCATCAGAGGGGCTTCTCCTGCTAAGGGGTCGGTCTTCGCAAGGCTGGTCGTTCCAACTACCACTGCGGGCGAAGTCGTTACAATTGCTTCCCCTACCCTAAAGTCATTCTTCAACAGGTGGACATTTCTTCTCAGCGGACGTCAGTTTTCAATAGGCTGGTGTTGGGGTCAAAATTTGCACCTCGGTTGACCAAGTCAAAGTCAAGGTCAACCCCAAGCCAGGTGGGCTCAAGCCCAGATCAAGCGGGCCCATGCCAAAGTCGAGCCCGCGGCTAGCCCCCCATGCCAAAATGAAATCATGTAATAAATAATTTTTATATAATTTTTTATGCATGAATGGGCATAAAGCCAAATTTTTGTAAAGCCCATGGCTAATGTGCAAAAAGAAATAGCACATGAGACATAGGATGGGCAAAATTCCATTTTGTAAAGCCCAAGCGGCTATATGTAAATGTGTAAGCCTATATAAGGCAACATGATGATGAATAAATAATACACTTTTCATTCTCTCAAACCCTAGGGTTTTTTGTGTCTCCCTCTCCTTCCTCAAGGTTTTAAAACCTTCTTCCCATTTTCAATTAAATCAAGAGTTTTACTCTTCCTTTTCCAAAACTAAATAGTTTTTCACCACAAAACCCACAAAGGGGAGCTCATATCTTCCATCAGATCTCAAAAAGGGAAGATTTTTAAAATCTCACCCCCTTTCTCCATGATCCGGCCAGCCGAGAGGAAGAAGGAGTCCCATCTATAGAAATCCCATCTTGGGAAGATCCAGGGCAAAAAGGGAGAAACAAAGCAGCCCTTTTGATCACTTCTAAATATTTTTAGGAGTCTAACTCCATTGAAGATCCATTGGAGTTCAATTCCCTAAAATTAATCTCTGTCAGGAGTTCAACTCCACAAGTCAAATCGGGAGCACAGCTCCCAGTGCAGGGACCAAGTCCCTTTTGCTGCTGACGCCCAGCACCCGCGTGCCAGGCATGTGGGGCGCTGGCGCTCTGGCGCCCAACGTCTGCGTGCCAGGCATGTGGGGCGCTGGCGCTCTAGTGCACAGCGCCCGCATGCCAGGCACATGGGGCGCTGGCGCACAGCGCTCGCCTGCCAGGCACATAGGGCGCTGGCGCCTTCCCCCACGTATCCTTTGAATGCCCTTTCCCTTTTATATATATATATATGTATATACGCATACACACACATACTCCACAACACTGTTCCCGTTAAAAAAAATTCTAACGGGGCGCTGTCCCGCACCCCGCAAGGGGGCTGCTAACCCCCTTGACCCCAGCTCGCTATCCGGGTAGCGGGACCCCCGTAAAAACTCTGCGGGGCCCTCAATATATCCATAACCCCTTCAAAACACAACACTGCACATTGAGTTCACATGACCAGTCTAACCCGTCAATCGGAGGTTCTCTCGCTCCAAATGCGAGGGGTGATTAACATCAGCTTAGTCCGTGGCTGCCGGAGATTCGGATCCCCACAATCAATAAACCCCAGCCTACCCTAGGCAGGGGGAATCTGTAATGCACCTGATAAACACGCGCGTTTTCCCATCTCAATAGGATGACGAAAAACACCCTACAGCTGGCACCAACGGCAACCCTTCACCAGAACAAGGGGCATGATGAAGCCACCCCCGTAACTGAGTCAATACCATCTGCAAGACACGCTCGACATTGCCACTGGCGCTGAGTAAGGAAAACTGGGGATAGCTCTCCCTCTGGACTAACTCCACCAGCTCCGATGGTGGAAATTGACGCTGCTGTTCCAACTGGGAACAGCTTTGAGCCGCTCAGGAGGGTGCGCAAGAACTCTCCAACTGCTATGTTGAAAAAGTCTCCTCCACCAGTGGAGAACGTTACAGGGGCGAACCCGGAGCAGCCCCCTCAGCGATCGTCCTCCAAAATCCACAGGGCCTGGCGAAGAGTCCAAGACTCTGTGATCGACAAAGACTACTCCCACCGACAGAAGAAAATAAAGGTTTGGCAAGAGGATGACCATCTCACCGTCGTTGTACTACGGAAAGCATCGGCTGCAACAGCCCCTCAACTTCAACCACCCATAAAAGGATAAGGCCGGAGAAGATCCCTGTGTCAGCGACAAATCTTAAGGGCACTGAATCCAAACGCCCCAAGTCTGGGGGCATGATAGTGCACACCATTTACATGGCATCCGAAAAAGAGGATAGCCATACCTCAATGGGTCATCGACCACTTACGCGATCAGTAACTAAAGATCAGGAGCAACAACAGCAAAAGCTCCAGGAGATGCTGACAAAGATGGCCGTACTCACTGGGCTAAAAGAAAGCCCGGAGACATCGTCGGAGCAGCGTCAGGAGCAGGAAACCGACGCCGAATTCCTCCGGAGAATACTCTAGAAGAAGACAAAGAGGCCGTGGAACAAGCGGCTAATATAAAGAAAATGGCTCTTTTGTTTCAAGATATGGTCAGGATGATGATACATCCAGATCCCCCAGCTGAAGATCCCCCAATAATCATTGAAGACGACAGAGGGTAGACGTCAAATCCTCTTCCCGCTCTATCAGCGGCCAGCAAGGAGACGATCTTGAAAGCGGTGCTTGATGGCTACATCGCTCAACAAATACGAGCTCATCAGGCAAATGAAGCAACATGCCAAGTCGTCAAAACTAGGCGATCCTATCCAGGCTGGTATGATCAAATTAAGTACCCGCCAGGATACACGATCCCTAAATTCCACGTGTATAAGGGGACAAGAAATCCCCATCAGCAAGTCTCTCAGTTAGGGCTCTGTGCGGCAATACTGGGGGCGACAACAAATTGCTACTTCGCCAGTTTATTGGCAGCTTAGCGGAGACAACTTTTGAATGGTACTCGGAGCTTCCGAATGACTCCGTCAAAACTTTTACAGAAATAGAGCTGTTATTCACCCAGCGTTTCGCAAGCGCCAGCGAGCGCACCCGATCACGGTATTGATCAATGCCACGGTGAAGCCAGGAGAGACTTGGGTTCAGTATGCAATTCGGTGGCAGAACCTATGGTCGAGATGCGAACAACGCATAGAAGAAGCTCCTGCTGTGGGCATGTTCGTAGGGACCCTGGATCCACAAGCAACTACATCCCGGTTTATGATGTTTTTCAAGCCGACCACCTTCCAGGCCTTGATCGATAAGCTAGCCCAAATGGACCAGATGGGTCATAGACCGCCCTCCTCGAAAACGGAGCTTCGAAATGAAAAAAGCAAAGGGAAAGCGACCTTCGTCGCCAACGCTCAACAGTAGTCGAGTGATCCAAAACCAGCTACTCGCCAAGGCAACAAACTGCGATTCTTCGACGAGAAGTTGAGACGTCCTTACTTGTTTCCCCGGGATAAAACGAGGAGACTGTTCGAACTAGCGGTGCGCAACAGGCTTACCACCCTGCTGGATCCAAAGCGCCCACTGCAGTCTGGTGACGTCAACAATCCCAACTATTGGCCCTACCATCGAATGTTGGGCCATCCAATCGAAAATTTCTTCGTCTTCAAAAGCTGGATTGAGGACCAGTATCAGCAGGGCAAATTCACGTTGTCTGAAAACTGGAGGGTAAACCGGCCACAACCACATGCTCCGAAAAAGATGGACACGCCGGGGGCATCATGGTCATTCATAGAGGAAGCTCCATGGGAAGTAGTTCTTTCGGAAAAAACTAACAGAATACTGAAAGATCTTCAAACATGACCGGCAATCAGATGGAAAAGCCCACTAGAGCCAGAAATCATTGAGGGGATGCTGAAACCGCTCCCAGCACCAAGAATTGGTAACGATGGGAAAAACACCCAGGCCCAGCCGGCGAAGTCTTCGAGGAAGAAAAAGAATACCAAAAAGCACGCGCAGTCTGATGACAAACGTACAGATTTGCAAAGGCTTATTGACGCGCTGGAGGAATATAACTAGAAGGCGCGAACCCCAATCATGCTCCAAGAGTTTCTTAACCATATCCTTGAAAGTGGAGATAACGATAATGATGAGGGAGACGACTCGTCAGAAGAACCCGAAGATTATATGGCAAGTTGCCACATGATCTTCCATTCGTCGCTAAATAACGAAGAAGCTCACTCGGCGTTAAAAGATAACAAAGATGAACTGGGGGCAGGATCGGTGCCAAAATCCTTAGAACCGTCAGACGATATGATAGACATGCTACTGAACGAAGCCTGTTAGAAGAGCAAAGCTGATCAAGAGAGTGAAATGGCCATATTCGAAAGAGCCAGACGTTTGTATCAAGCTAAAGAAGTCATGGTAGGGATGAGTCACAAAGCACTCCAACCAGATCGAAGCACGCCCGCGGCAGACAAAAGCAGGGTTAAAACGAGGAAACGGTTCGCTAAAACCTTGTCAATGGGAATGAAGCTGCCATCTCCCAAAGGAAATACTCCTGGCGGTGTGCACCTTGACGAAGCGGATGTACATCCTAACTACTGCTTATACCATCAAAGGATTGCACACCCTACCGAAGAATGCATGGCCTTTAAAAAGTGGTGGCAGGGATACGTTGCTCATCGACAACATTTCAAGCGGACGAAGCACAAGGCTCGTTGGGAGCAGAGAAGCACGACAGATGAGCACAAAAGAACTGCCAGCAACTGTCATATGGTTGATTTCGGGGGATCGCAAGTTCTCACCTTCGGAAGCGATTCTGATGAAGAAATAGACCTTGACCCTCTCTTCCAAGAATCCACCTCGGGAAAAGAGGAAGAGATGAAGAACTGTGGGGATATTCAGCTGCGCAACCATACGTTGCCCGAAAAGAATCTTGGACCTGCAAATAAGAGATCGAACAAAAAAGAAAAAGGGAAGGAAAAAGTCCCTGAGAATATTGCCCTCGATGACCGAGTCGTCGAAGAGCTAACAGCCAAGGACCCGCCTAAGAAAAGTAAGGTGGATTACAATGTCCTAGCGCACCTGAGGAAGATACCCTCACAGCTAAGCGTTTTGGATGCCCTTCTGTTGTCTAAAGAGGCACGAGATTCTCTGATCAACGCACTACAAGAGCCCGAACAATTTCAAGCTTTCCTTGCCGAAGAAAAGATGTAGGACGAGCTGGAAGAAGTGCACACAGTTGACATCACTTTCAGCGATGAAGATCTCCTTCTCGGAACGTGCGAGCACAACCTTCTCCTGTATGTCACCGGGTATTGCCATGACATTAAGATAGGAAAAATTTTAGTTGACAACGGGTCCTCTGTCAACCTCCTAAATGTAAGAGTGTTGAAAGAAATTTTTATGAGCGTTCAGCACCTCACTCGGGATAACATCACCATCTCCAGGTTCGACTCCCAGTCATCACGGACGCTTGGTTCTATAATACTGACATTACGCTTCGGGCTGCTCGTCACTAACATCAAATTCCATGTCATTGACGCCAAGACCAGCTACAACTCTTTGCTCGGCAGACCTTGGTTACATGAATAAAACATCATCCCTTTGACACAACACCGGTGTATGAAGTAATTCAAAGATGGTCTTGACTACACCGTAACGGGGGAACTAAACCCATTCTCCGTAAATGAAGTCCGAAAGTATGAAGATGCAAAGTATTTCTTTCCAGACTTTGAAGACACGGAAAGATGCCACAAACTGAAGAATAAGCAAAAAGCTATCACCACTATTCCGGTCTTTGGGAGCGATACAGAGGAGGAAGAAGAGATAGTCTACTCGGGGCCGACCCAATGCAACAAGCCAGGACCATCTGCTCCTATCCTGGTTTTTGGCAGTGACTCTGAAGACGAAGTCAACGCAGTATTCTCGGCCAGTCCATCAATGTCAGCCCTCACTAGAGATGATCAAAGTTTGCAGATCGCCATGGTTCCACAGTAGCACTACAGAGAGCTTGATGCGCTTGAGACATATAGTGTGCAAGAACTACGGACATTCTACGTCCCTCCCAGGCGAAAAAGTGAAAAGGCGAATCTATTCTACCAAACCACGGAGACTAAAGTCGAAAGAGAAGTCTGGCATGGTGTCACGCCCCGCTTCCCAGTGTACGGCGAAGTGGACGCGACGAGGTCCGCTACGTATGTACTCGGAAGTACATACGCTAAGCTTAGCTAAGCAATATAAAATATTACACAAGAGACAAGCGTATAAAAATAACAGCAACTTTTATTTATTAATATTCTTTGTACAAAACATGGAAAGGAAAAAAATACAACTGAAATAAAGATGCCTAAACAGTGGCATAACAGGAAATGGAAAGTACTGAAAAGAAAAGTGTACAATGAAATTATACTGCAGGGTCTTCAGCAAATTGCTCCAACTCTTCCTGGGTTGGCTCAACTTCTGCCGGGTCCAGGTCACCTGACGACATTCAAAGAAGAGAGAAACAGAATGTCGTCAGCGAACAGATCGCTCGGTAAGTCCCAAAGGTAAGAGGGAAGTAGAGAAGACAGAATAAGACGATACATTTTTAAAGTGTAAACTATTATTATAATATTATGTTAACGCTGTTGTTTGTAGCTTGGTACAGAAGGATGCCAGTGTATACGAGGGGAGTCTCACTTGCCAGAGACTAAGGCACGTGTAGTACAAGGAACCGTTATGCCATGGTACAACAGCAATGGGATTCAGGTTAGGTGTCTTAATCTGACCACCTCATGCTACCTTTAACACCTTCCGTACCAATCTATCCCTTAAACCCCGCGATGTCTTGTTTGTATTGTTATCTTGTAAAATTGTATTGATTGTAAGATTGATTAACTGACTGACCGAAACCATGATATCAGGAAACGGTTATAACCGTAGAGTCATGTAAATGGAATACTGGGAAACATGTAAAAGGAATATATCCATGGTTCGGTTCAGTCAAGTTATATAGATTGTTAACTGGATTCAGGGATTCATGTTTTCGTATTGAGTTGGAATATAAAAGAATATAGATTGACTTGAATCATGTTCAAGTCAGAAATAGTCAGACTCAAACCCGAGTCAGACTAAAAGAAGGTAAGTTGAAGTTCAATAATTGTTAGGGGCCTTATTGTAATTTATAAAACTTGAGGGGGTTTTATGTAAAAAGTACTATTGTATATTTTTCAAAATACACCTCAATTATTTATTATTCGCCTTTATAGTTATAATGAGTGTGAATTTTATTTGTGTTATTCTAGTGAATATATCCTAATAAAAGTATTAATTGATTTATTTGAAACTCAGGGTATTTTAATGTAACTTTTAAACTTGTAATTTTTTAGAAAATGTGGAAACTTTATATTATAATAAAATAGGTTTTTAAATGATATTAATACAAGAATAATTTTAAATAATATTTTTTTTATTTTCCAAAATCTCATTTTTCTTAAATGCCGTATTTTAAACCTTTCGAGACCGAATGCTCCTTGCGGAGGTCTGAATCTCGCACTACTAGCCCGCGGGTGCACGATGAACCGTACTATCGCTAACGGGTTCCCCAAAAGTGGGTTGTAGCGGCGCTTTGCTTAGGTTTAACAAATACTATTCATTTAGAAAAACGGTTTTATAAATATAAGGTATTTATTTGTAAAAGAGTATAGTTTTTCGTATTTTAGTTGTTAGGGTTTCCTAAGCCAACTAGCCTATTTCTAAGGTCTAACGATGAGTCATTAGAAGCCTCAAATCGCCTCTTCACCGTCAATTGCGGCCAGGTAAGTGCCAGGTAAGTGGGAAGGAACCACAGTCGTGGGCCTAATTAAAAACCACTAGCCTAGACACACTTGCCTAGACACCACAAGACAGTTTAGATAAACGATCGATGTCCATGACCTATCGTGCTTTCATTTTATAAGATTTTATTGTGTGCCACTTAAAGCTTTTAGAAAAAGGTTTATAAAGAATATGGTATTTTAGTGAAAAGTCCTGTATTTTCGTATTCTATATTTTTAACGATATCAATTAAGGTTATATTTGTGTGTGTGTAGAGGTAGGTCATTACCTCGTGACTTATTTTAAGTTTTAATGAAGTTTAGAGGTTAAACATGATATATTAAACTTGAAGGTATTAAAGCGCAAGAATACGATATTTGAAAACGTTATCATTTCATGTGTGAAAATTCATTCAAATTGATTTCTACAAGTTTAGTGATCAAGATGAACATATTTAGGAGTGAGGGAATTAATTAGAACAAGAAAAATAAACTCTATGGTATTTTTATGAAAAGAATACGGTTTTACAAGAAAGCTATCATTTCATGTGAGAAACTTTATTTAAATTGATTTATGGTTGATTAATAGTCAACATGAATATGTTAGGGTATTGTGGATTAGGTGACATCTGAAGTTTTGTAGTAAAACCGAATCGGAAATCGGTTTGTTCCGATTTCCGTCAGGTTCCATAAATCCATATTTTTAAGAAACAGAAAAGAAAGAAAATGGGACTTACGGGTTTAAACTCTTCTAAAGAGTAAAGAGAACTACGGAGGATGGCCGAGGGTGGTTACGTCACCGGTTGCTCCAAAACACATCGCCGGAATTCCGTCAGGGCTTCGCCGGGAACTCGATTTCAAAGCACACTTCTTGTGGAAATTTCAAGAGAGTTTTTTCTAGGATTTTGGAATGAGAAGGTAGGGGTAGGGATCTATTTATAGGGTAGCTAGGGTAGGCTAGGGTAGGTGAAGGGTCTTTTTTTTATTAAAAAATTATAAAAATTAAAGAAAAACATTAAAATTTGCATTCAAAGGGTTATATTTAACATTCAGAACTGCTACATTAAAAATGGAGTAAACCATGAGTTTCAGAAGGCCAAAAGACGCAACATTGGTGTTGGGACCTCGGCCGTCGGTGCAACTCCGGCCTGCGTTTCGGCCGGCGTTGGGTCGGGGGTCCTCTGACTAGGCTTTTGGCACGGTTAATTTTTTAGGTTCAGTACACTATTTGGGTGTTATGGCCTGTGGACTTTTGGACTTCCAGAAAATTTTAAAGAAAAATGTGCTAAAATAATGTGGGATGTGGGATTCGAACTCTGGTGGCTTGGTTCAGCATTGCAAGGTATTACCAATGAGCTACAAGCTCATTATTGTAATTATTGTAAAGAGATAGATACTTAAAGTGTTAGCAGCAACATTAATACTCCAAGTATACTTCAAATTTAATTCAAATTTTGTTATACAAAAATTGGAGTTGTTACAATATACCCTCCTTACAAAAATTTCGTCCTCGAAATTTACAACTTTTATTTGAGGACTAGTTTACAAAAGGTGCGGATATCTTGCACGCATCTCATCTTCCCTTTCCCACGTGGATTCTCCTGGAGTGTCTTTTCTCCACATTACCCAGACCAAATTAACTTCCTTGTTCCGAAGTGTCTTCACTTTTCTATCCAGGATCTCCACAGGTTGTTGCTCACAAGAAAAATCGGGCTGTATAGTGAGCTCGGAATGATCAAGTACATGGCTGGGGTCACTCACATACCTTCTGAGTTGAGATATGTGGAACACGTTATGCACTCCTTCCAATGAGGGTGGAAGCGCTAAACGGTACGCCACTTCACCGACTCGTTCGAGTATGTCGAACGGTCCAATGTATCTCGGACTCAGCTTTCCCCGTCTTCCAAATCGGATCACTCCGCGGTTCGGAGATATCTTCAAGAATACATGATCTCCTGGCTGGAACTCCAAGTGTCGTCTCTTTGCATCAGCCCAGTGTTTCTGTCTATCTTGGGCTATGCGCATTCTTTTCCTGATAGTACGAACCACATCAACGGTCGCTACTATCATCTCTGGTCCAAGGAGTTTCCTATCGCCGATGTCGTCCCAACTTAATGGTGATCGACACTTCTTTCCATACAATGCTGCAAAAGGTGCCATTCCTATGCTTGCTTGGTAGCTGTTGTTGTACGCAAACTCCACAAGATGCAGGTGATCTTCCCACGATCCTTTGAAGTCGAGCATACATGCTCTGAGCATATCCTCCAAGATCTGAATAGTTCGTTCCGACTGACCATCTGTTTGTGGATGATAAGCCGTGCTGAAGTTCAGACTTGTTCCCAATCTAGCTTGCAGACTCTGCCAAAATTGCGATCGGAACCTGGTGTCACGATCGGAGACAATGCAGACCGGTACTCCATGAAGTCTCACAATTTCCTGTATGAGTTCATGGGTATCAGAGATAGTACTTTATGAAGAGTTTTAAATATAAATTAGATTATTACCTCCATGTACTTCTTTGCTAGTGTCTCAGTAGATTGGCCAACTCGAAATTGGATGAAGTGAGCCGACTTTGTGAGTCGATCCACAATGACCCAAATCGCATCGTTACCCTTTGTGGTGCGAGGAAGAGCAGTTACAAAGTCCATCGTGATGTGCTGCCACTTCCATTCTGGAATTGGTAACGGTTGAAGTAGTCCAGCTGTCCTATGATGTTCAGCCTTTACCTGCTGACACACCAAACATTTTGCGACACTTCTGGCTACTTCACGCTTCATTCCATGCCACCAATAATTCTGACGTAGATCTTTGTACATTTTGGTACCTCCAGGATGTACTGAATAGGGAGAGCTGTGAGCTTCTTTCATTAACTCTTCCCGAACAGGACCCTTTGGTACACACAATCTGCTGCCGTATCTCAAAGATCCATCTTCACGGATGATGAAATCTGTTCTGAGTCCATTCTCCACTTGTTCTCTGATCTTTTGCAACTTAGCATCGCTGGCTTGATCTGCTTTGATCTGATTGAAAATGGTTGATTGAACTTGTAGATTCATCAAACTTGAAGCATCACCTGGCATGACTAGTTCAATCTCCATCTGATGTAGGTCTTGCTGAAGCTTCCACTGGGCAGTGAGATTCATCGCTAATGGTTGGCGACTAAGAGCATCAGGTACTACGTTCACCTTTCCTGGATGATATTGCAAGTTGATGTCAAAGTCCGCCATGAGTTCTAACCATCTTCTCTGCCGCATATTCAACTCCTTCTGAGTAAACACATACTTCAGACTTTTATGATCTGTGTAGATGTTCACTCATTCACTAAGTAAGTAGTGGCGCCAAATCTTGAGAGCAAAAATGACGGCTGCCAACTCCAGGTCATGCGTCGGATAATTGCGCTCATGAGTCTTCAGTTGTCTTGAAGCATAAGCTACAACCTTACCGTGCTGATGTAGAACACATCCTAATCCCTTACCGGATGCATCGCAATGCACTTCGAATCCTCCAGATTGATCCGGTATGACGAGAATAGGTGCTGATGTCAGTCTTGACTTGAGTTCTACGAAAGCTTGCTCGCATGCTTCTGACCACACAAATTCTTCATCTTTTCGTGTGAGCTTGGTCAGGGGTGTTGCTATCTTCGAAAAGCCTTCAATAAACCTTCTGTAATATCCAGCTAATCCCAAGAAACTTTGAATATCCTTTACTGATTTTGGCGTAGGCCATTCGCTGACTGCTGAAACCTTTGCTGAATCCATAGAAATTCCTTCTCCTGATACGATGTGTCCAAGAAAACCAACTTGTTTTAGCCAAAACTCGCTGGCATAAAGCTTATGTTGTCGAAGAGTTTCCAGGACAATTCGTAAGTGCTCCGCATGTTCTTTCCGATTCTTAGAATATACCAGGATGTCGTCGATGAAGATGACAACGAACCTGTCTAAATATTCCCGGAAAACATGGTTCATTAGGTTCATGAAGATTGCTGGTGCATTGGTCACTCCAAATGGCATTACTAGAAATTCGTAATGTCCATAGTGAGTTCTGAAAGCTGTTTTGTGAATATCAGCTTCCTTGACCTTCACCTGATGATAACATGAACGAAGATCTAGTTTAGAGAAGACACAAGATCCACTTAGCTGATCGAATAAATCGTCGATGCGCGGGAGTGGATACTTGTTCTTTATAGTAACTTCGTTCAAGGCCCTATAATCGATGCACATTCTGTATGAACCTTCCTTCTTCTTCACCAATAGTACAGGTGCTCCCCAACTTGAAGTGCTGGGACGAATCCATCATTTCGCCAGTAATTCGTCCAACTGTGTTCGTACTTCCTTCAATCCTTCCGGACTTAGTCTATAAGGTGCTTTGATCACTGGTTGTGCTCCTGGTACTAAGTCAATACTGAATTCAAGAGCTCGATCGGGAGGCAAACCTGATATATCGTCAGGGAATACATCATCGAACTCTCGAACTACCTCCGGTCTTGGTTCTTCTTCTGCTTGAGCTGCTGCAACTACTGCTTCTCTTGGCTTTGCTCTGTAAGTACTTGGCTCCAATGTACGGTCTCCACTTTTAAAATAGAAGACCGGATGGTCTGGAATCTCGAATACTACCCTCCTTTGACGACAGTCGATGGTAGCATAAAAGGTTCCAAGCCAGTCCATTCCTAGAACCACATTGAAGTTTGGTATGTCCAGTACCTTGAAGTCAGCATAAAATTCTTGACTGCAGACGATGACTGGACACATGCTGTATCCCATAGTTGCCTTTAGAACACCATTTCTGGAACTGACGTTCCAGCTGGATACAAGCGGTGAGACTGGAATCGCATGGGTTCGGACAAACCGTTGCGACATAAAGCAGTGGGATGCTCCAGTATCAAACAGTGCAAGTGCAGGTAGTGAAGCTACTAGGATTGTACCTAAGGTATATGGGATAGGTTTTAGGTATAGGGAAAGTGTGTAGATAAACAAGGCTAAAAGATAAGTTTGAGAAGGAAAGTTTACCAGTAATGACTTGGCCAGTGGCCTCAGCTTCTTCCACGGACATCATGAAAGCCTGGCGCTTTGGCACATTCCTCCTGGCCTGAGGAGCATTCCTCGGAACGTTCCTTTGAGCTTAATGGAACTGTCGAGGAGGTGGTGTAGCTTGTGGTCCCCTGGTGGTGCAGGCAGTGCAAGTCTGGGAGCAGGTGCCTGAAGAGCTGGTCGCTGCTGATAAGTATTTGCTGGCCTGGGTGCAGCAACTGGGTTCTGTCTTTGGGGACAAGACCCAATACCGTGAGTAGCTGAACCGCAGATCAAGCAAAGGCGTTGGCTCAACGGCAGTCCTTCATCATATGTCCAGTTCTCCTGCAGTAGGTGCAAAAGGCTGGGCTAGGACGATGGGTTGGTACTCTGGGTCGCCTTGGCACGAAAGATGGTCTGGACGTGGCTCCACCTGTCATTTGGTTGGCAGAGCGTTTGACTCCAGCAGACTGAGGTCTGCCCCTCTCTTTTATCACCGCCTCATAACAGCGGGCAGCTTCTAGTGCATCCTCATGAGTCAAAAACTTTCCTGTGGCTAGAGCAGCCTTAATCTCTGTGTTCAAACCTTGCTGAAAGCGACGGGCTCTGATATCGTCCGTCGGTATAAAGTGTGCCGCGAATATGTTTAAAGATCGTGTTAGCTGTGTAGTATGTGATATCTAAAAATTGAACTATTGTGACATATCTTACCGGCTCAACATAGTGAATTCAGCGTCGTATTCATCTACCGATTTGTCCCACATGGATGCTTACTGTAGATGAATAAACTGCTGCTCCATGGCGAACTTGGTAGTCACAGGGAAATATTTCGCTTCGAACTTCTCGCGAAATGTCTTCCATTCAATCAGCTGTACCAGACGGGTTTCTTCCGCCATCCACCAATTTCGAGCATTATCCGTGAGCTGTAGCTTCGCTACACGGACCCAAGCGTGGTCTGGCACTTGAGCTGCTGCCAGATCTTCTTCGATGCTTTGTGCCCATTCTTCCTCTTCAAGAGGGCTTCCTTTTCCAGAGAATTGCTTTGGATGTAAAGCCCTGAATTGCTTTACTCCCGGTGCATCGGCCTCAGGACGGTTCAAAAGTTGTTGCTGTCCCTCGAGAAGACTGCGGATCGCCTCGAATAGCATCGTTTGCTCAGTGGGTGGTGCAGAAACAACTGGTGTGAGAGGTAGTGCTGGAGGAGTGTTGTTGACGTTGGTGCTGGTGTTGTTCGGGGAATCCATAACCTTGAAGAAAAATTTGGGTTAGGACAGATTCAAATACATGAAATGATAAGATTCAAGGAATAGAAATTTGCAAGATTCAAGGAATATGAATTGTAAAGAATGTTTTAGATGCTGGTTCTTGTGTTATATTGTTTAGGTTGTTCACACAGACCAGAACTGCATGACAGGGATTCATACAGCTCTGACCTGCATGGGCCACCAACAAAACCTGTCACGCCCCGCTTCCCAGTATACGGCGAAGTGGACGCGACGAGGTCTGCTACGTATGTACTCAGAAGTACATACGCTAAGCGTAGCTAAGCAATATAAAATATTACACAAGAGACAAGAGTATAAAAATAACAACAACTTTTATTTATTAACATTCTTTGTACAAAACATGGAAAGGAAAAAAATACAACTGAAATAAAGATGCCTAAACAGTGGCATAACAGGAAATGGAAAGTACTGAAAAGAAAAGTGTATAATGAAATTATACTGTAGGGTCTTCAGCAAATTGCTCCAAGTCTTCCTGGGTTGGCTCAACTTCTGCCGGGTCTAGGTCACCTGACGACATTCAAAGAAGAGAGAAACAGAATGTCATCAGCGAACAGATCGCTCGGTAAGTCCCAAAGGTAAGAGGGAAGTAGAGAAGACAGAATAAGAGGATACATTTTTAAAGTGTAAACTATTGTTGTAATATTATGTTAACGCTGTTGTTTGTAGCTTGGTACAGAAGGATGCCAGTGTATACGAGGGGAGTCTCACTTGCCAGAGACTAAGGCACGTGTAGTACAAGGAACCGTTATGCCACGGTACAACAGCAATGGGATTCAGGTTAGGTGTCTTAATCTGACCACCTCGTGCCACCTTTAACACCTTCCGTACCAATCTACCCCTTAAACCCCGCGATGTCTTGTTTGTATTGTTATCTTGTAAAATTGTATTGATTGTAAGATTGATTAACTGACTGACCGAAACCATGATATCAGGAAACGGTTATAACCGTAGAGTCATATAAATGGAATACTGGGAAACATGTAAAAGGAATATATCCATGGTTCGGTTCAGTCAAGTTATATAGATTGTTAACTGGATTCAGGAATTCATGTATTCGTATTGAGTTGGAATATAAAAGAATATAGATTGACTTGAATCATGTTCAAGTTAGAAATAGTCAGACTCAAACCCGAGTCAGACTAAAAGAAGGTAAGTTGAAGTTCAATAATTGTTAGGGGCCTTATTGTAATTTATAAAACTTGAGGGGGTTTTATGTAAAAAGTACTATTGTATATTTTTCAAAATACACCTCAATTATTTATTATTCGTCTTTATAGTTATAATGAGTGTGAATTTTATTTGTGTTATTCTAGTGAATATATCCTAATAAAAGTATTAATTGATTTATTTGAAACTCAGGGTATTTTAATGTAACTTTTAAACTTGTAATTTTTTAGAAAAAGTGGAAACTTTATATTATAATAAAATAGGTTTTTAAATGATATTAATACAAGAATAATTTTAAATAATATTTTTTTTTATTTTCCAAAATCTCATTTTTCTTAAATGTCGTATTTTAAACCTTTCGAGACCGAATGCTCCTTGCGGAGGTCTGAATCTCGCACTACTAGCCCGCGGGTGCACGATGAACCGTACTATCCCTAACGGGTTCCCCAAAAGTGGGTTGTAGCGGCGCTTTGCTTAGGTTTAACAAATACTATTCATTTAGAAAAACGGTTTTATAAATATAAGGTATTTATTTGTAAAAGAGTATAGTTTTTCGTATTTTAGTTGTTAGGGTTTCCTAAGCCAACTAGCCTATTTCTAAGGTCTAACGATGAGTCATTAGAAGCCTCAAATCGCCTCTTCATCGTCAATTGCGGCCAGGTAAGTGCCAGGTAAGTGGGAAGGAACCACAGTCGTGGGCCTAATTAAAAACCACTAGCCTAGACACACTTGCCTAGACACCACAAGACAGTTTAGATAAACGATCGATGTCCATGACCTATCGTGCTTTCATTTTATAAGATTTTATTTTGTGCCACTTAAAGCTTTTAGAAAAAGGTTTATAAAGAATATGGTATTTTAGTGAAAAGTCCTGTATTTTCGTATTCTATATTTTTAACGATATCAATTAAGGTTATATTTGTGTGTGTGTAGAGGTAGGTCATTACCTCGTAACTTATTTTAAGTTTTAATGAAGTTTAGAGGTTAAACATGATATATTAAACTTGAAGGTATTAAAGCGTAAGAATACGGTATTTGAAAACGTTATCATTTCATGTGTGAAAATTCATTCAAATTGATTTCTACAAGTTTAGTGATCAAGATGAAAATATTTAGGAGTGAGGGAATTAATTAGAACAAGAAAAATAAACTCTATGGTATTTTTATGAAAAGAATACGGTTTTACAAGAAAGCTATCATTTCATGTGAGAAACTTTATTTAAATTGATTTATGGTTGATTAATAGTCAACATGAATATGTTAGGGTATTGTGGATTAGGTGACATCTGAAGTTTTGTAGTAAAACCGAATCGGAAATCGGCTTGTTCCAATTTCCGTCAGGTTCCATAAATCCATATTTTTAAGAAACAGAAAAGAAAGAAAATGGGACTTACGTGTTTAAACTCTTCTAAAGAGTAAAGAGAACTAGGGAGGATGGACGAGGGTGGTTACGTCACCGGTTGCTCCAAAACACATCGCCGGAATTCCGTCAGGGCTTCGCCGGGAACTCGATTTCAAAGCACACTTCTTGTGGAAATTTCAAGAGAGTTTTTTCTAGGGTTTTGGAATGAGAAGGTAGGGTAGGGGTCTATTTATAGGGTAGCTAGGGTAGGGTAGGTGAAGGGTCTTTTTTTTTATTAAAAAATTATAAAAATTAAAGAAAAACATTAAAATTTGCATTAAAAGGGTTATATTTAACATTCAGAACTGCTACATTAAAAATGGAGTAAACCATGAGTTTCAGAAGGCCAAAAGACGCAACATTGGTGTTGGGACCTCAGCCGTCGGCGCAACTCCAGCCGGCGGCGCCGGCCGGCCGCCGGCCGAGTTGGCCGATTCCGGCCGGCGTTGGGTCGGGGGTCCTCTGACTAGGCTTTTGGCACGGTTCATTTTTTGGGTTCAGTTCACTATTTGGGTGTTATGGCTTGTGGACTTTTGGACTTCCATAAATTTTTAAAGAAAAATGTGCTAAAATAATGTGGGATGTGGGATTCGAACTCTGGTGGCTTGGTTCAGCATTGCAAGGTATTACCAATGAGCTACAAGCTCCTTCTTGTAATTATTATAAAGAGATAGATACTTAAAGTGTTAGCAGCAACATTAATACTCCAAGTATACTTCAAATTTAATTCAAATTTAGGTATACAAAAATTGGAGTTGTTACACATGGTGCCGATTTTGCGCTCGACAACTCCAACCAATCTGTCTGTCCAGATACTACGCAGAAAGATTGAAAAGGTTATTGAGATGCCAAGGCGTACCCTTTAAGCAAACCCCGCGACAGGCCCAATGATACAACAGGATCTGGAATGTCCTCGGAACTCAGCGAAAATTGCCCAACAGAAAAATGGAAACGATCGAGCTTGGATATGTCCAGTCCAAGAAACGGGAGCAGTTCCATGGCT
Source organism: Agapanthus africanus (assembly GCA_030015575.1). Taxonomy (NCBI): domain Eukaryota; kingdom Viridiplantae; phylum Streptophyta; class Magnoliopsida; order Asparagales; family Amaryllidaceae; genus Agapanthus; species Agapanthus africanus. The sequence continues at coordinate 103,194,091 of CM057338.1, read as the reverse complement.
GCCATGTCATAAAGGACCTTTATGAAGAAGATGATGCTCTTTTAAAAGACGCTGACACTGAACTAGAACGCGGTCCTGCCATAAAAATGCCTAGTCCGTTGTTTGAAGAATGGATGGACAAGCTAGTACAGGAAGCGAGTCAAAAGGTTCGGAACGACCACAGCCATGAAATGGCCAGTTATGAGAAAACAAAGACGCAACGTCTCTTTCAACAGGCTATGGAGGATGACAATGCCCTTCGCCGTCAGCCCGCCATGCATTCCTAAGACAAGAAAAAAGGCCCGACACGGAGGCAAAAAAAAAGTTAAAGAACGAGAAAAACGTTCGAAGCGGATCCAAGAAGCCACGCAATCGAGAAAGGGTCAGCCGGAATTCGTCTCTTATGAAAAAGATGTAAGTCTACGCCAGCGCCCCGGCCGTCAATCCGACGCCAATTGCGGAACCATTTTTTTTTCAAAACTGCCACTGACGTAACCTTAAAACCCGGACCGTTCCATTAACTATAAACTAGTATACTGTAAAGATGTTAGAATGGCTATACCGATCGATCCGTGTCCTTCAGTCTTTAGACACCATCCTTTGCTTGTTGCGGCGTCTCCGATCTCGCTCGATCTCCGATCTCCTTGTTGAGGTGGTACCATGTCAAGGATTCTTTATATGGGCTCCCACTTCAAACTGAAGCAACTCGAACATGAAGTTTGCTAGTTGACATGTCTAAGATTGAAGTAGAGATAAGTGTGAATATTTTGTCTCAATACACCCTAGGATTCTCATCACATGAGAGGGGCAGGGTGGGGGATGAAGAAGATGCAAAGAGATGAAGAGTGTGAGCTCATGATAAATCAAGAGAGCAAAAACCATGACTCAAAAAAACCCTTAGCTGCCCTCATCTTTTGGTGTGATATATAATGAGGTTTTGTGATGAAATATCAAGGAAAATATCTTACCAAAATATCTCTACAAAACCCTAAAATATCCCACCCAAAACAAAACTCCAGTAATTCACCACGAGTCACTAGATGACTCATTAGCATGAGTCATTAGTGAACATGCTAGAATTGTTGAGTCACCAAAAATGAGTCACACTTTCCAAATCTAATAATCATTTAAACCAAAATGATTAACCCGAAAAGAAATGCATTTTCTAAAGTAATCTCGTAATGGATTACGAGAATAACCCTCACCTGTATATACATACCTGCATCCGTATTCCGACCGAATACGAATACCACGAGACGAAAGTATTCAAACACAATATAATACTTGGATCCGGCTTAAACCAAAGCCTACCAGTATTATCTGTCCAAAACATGACACGTGCACAAGTGCACGTGTATGTTCAAACCCTGCCATAAAACCATACGACCTCTACAACGTTTCGTCCGAACTTGGAAACAATCTGTGGGGGACTCTAAAGACTCGTCAATACACCGGCAGTGGATTTAACCACAAGCCGTCAGTGGTACTAGCTGTACATAACGGCTGCCTATATATTGAGGAAAAGGAAGCTGATGAGCGAACTCATCCAGAAACCCAACTGAGCTTATCATTGACAATATCCGTACAGTCCGGTCCGTTCATCTATAAGCATCGCATATCGGGCCTAGGGGGCTGGTAAACGTCAGACCCCCAATAGCAGTATAAGTCGTGTCAGAGTGTAGCCCAGAACACCTTGAGATACTACTGGGGTACCTACCAGTAAATCTAGCTTGCCCTGGCCAGGGACTTTATGTAATGGCTCTCCAAACAAAGCACGATCTCACCCCCAATACCGGGAGAGATGAATCCCCTACCGATCCGCTCACTGCCTCTATGTGGCTCGGGACTGTACCCAACTAAAACCTGTTTGCACGACTCCTTTGAGCCATGGTAGGGTAATAATCAAAGCACAGTGGGAACTCACACGAGATAAATGACGATCTCAGGTCGATGAACTAACCTGTGCACATGTCACCAGGGAACTGTTATCTGACGATAGGTATAATACCAACTAGCAGGTTATCGGCGAGTCCTGTCCGGTGCTCTCATAACCCAATGAGCACCTGTATACATCTTAGATGAACCAACCGACACCAATGTCTTGTGAGACCGGCCACCTCCCCTCGTTGGGGTCTCGACCGTATACACTAGTCTACTCCGGAGTATCGATGCCCTGTCACGAAACTCCCACGACTAGGCACCACTTTTAAGGATGTGCTTATAGACTACCCAACTCTCACGTATATGATCGCCATCATACTGTTGGTAGTCAAGCAGGATCCTATGGGCTCTATCAACATATAATAGTGATCTGTAATATCACCTAAAGCAGTACACGATGATAAAGATAAACCAGATAGCATACTATCATCTCGAGTAAGACTGTCCTACCGGTATAGGTCCTCCCTCAATCATTGCAATCACATACCTGCGATCCAATAATTGAATTTGAGGGCCCTATATCCAACAATCTCCCACTTGCATTAAGGCTAATTATTGCGATGTCGCATATTCACAGCCCGTGTGATATCGAACATCCAACTCCTCTACTAATCAGTTTCACAAAGCTCGTTTGTAAAACTATTGTGTTCGAGAAATAGCCTCAGTGAGTGGATCCGCCCTAATGTTTCTTTCTATGTCTCTCTTAATCTCAAGTTCGCGGAGAAAGCCATCTCCCGAATTGAGTAATACTCGTCTTAGAATATGTTTGGATATCTGATGGGACCTAGTTCATAAATGAACTCCAAATCCAAACTTCATAGACTGTATCGACAATTGAACTTAATCAGTATCCTGCACCATGCCTCCCTCTGTATCCGCTTGGACCACCTGTCCAAACTACTGCCCCTCGTCAGAGGGAAAACTATAACTCTGACAATCACTCTGTCATCCATGTCACCTTGGAAGCCTGGAATGATAACCGTCTCCTGAAAGAGGCCATCGTTATCAAATCCCTAGAACATCCACTTATGTTCTAAAACTGCTTTTGATTGTTTTTCAAGGATTGGATTAATATAAACTTATTGCAGCCAGTGCAAAAACAACATCTTGTGTGGTACTTGACATCTCATGATCAACTCAATTGCCTAAGCAAGTGATATGTCAACCATGCACATCCTTCTCCCCTTTAGTCTGTAAGACACCTTTAGAGAAGGTGACTCCATCACCAGCAGGTACACCACAATGCCAGGGGTCATCTATTCTAAATACCTTTAGAATACTGTCAAAGTACCCAGATTAGGAAACTACCCAAATCTAGATCTAAAACCATAGATCTAATAACCAGAATGTCTAATATTATATCCATATCCTGTGTGGAGAAACTACTGCGTGACAACCAAAGTATAACCGATCGTAGTATAGGAATTTTACTTCCTACTCTGTGTATGTCATCCAAAAACCAGGACTTCACACCCTACTACCTTCTTAACAGATCCATCCCCTATTCTGATGAAGTCAAAGCCATGACTGTCACATCAAAATTAAATGATCTATCTCCGCTATATCTGCTCTAGTCTATAAATAGACATAAGCTACTTGCCCATTATGCTTCCACTGCTCCTACTGACTACGACAACCCTCCACTAGAGTCATATACACGTACACTTCTAAAGCTAGTTTAGAACGACGCTATACTAATCCTCCTGTCGGGTCTCATAGTCTGGAACAACAGTAGTGTCAAGTCTGGTTAAACAAGAACCTCCATGTCACCGTCCTTGAGGCTACCAGAGTACCTCTCGGGTGCCCGAGGTTATCCACCATATCTGAGGAGTGGCTAATGGAATGTCAAACCTGATTGAATCTTTAGGTCCTATTAAATTTTTTGTAATCGTTTGCGGTTCTGGAATCTCTTCCAGTTCTACCATACTCCCACTACTGTTTTCTGAAAAAGTCCATTTTACTAAAACTGTGGCAAGTCAAGAACAATATCACTATTGATCTTCCAGATGGTAGAAAATCAACCCTCGTCTAAGCCCGGGTCAACCCACAAACAGCCATTACAGAAACGTGCCTTGAGTTATCCAGAGTCTGATTTTAAGCATAAGCCGGACAACTCCCCGTACCTTAATATCATTAAGATATGAACCATTCTATATACCATATAGAAACATAGGCACTAATTTAATTGGAACCAGATTCAAATCATGCAGATGTTTCCAGTGCATGTCAACTAAATGGAGAGCGGCTAATCAGCATTACTCAACTTAGGAGTTTATCCAATTATGAGTAACCTGAAAGAGAAACAAGTTTCTCAAAACCATTACTATCAACTGAATACCAATCACAAGTATCTACATCTTCGATCTCCTTGAAGAATCCTAATACTTGCGACATCTGGTTCTCTACTTTATTCTTGTACCTATAACTTCTCAAAACTTAGACCTTGTATTTCTACGAAACACATGTTTAAAACTGGAGAAGTCACAAGTAAACAGAATAGAGTACGAGTACCAACCCCTTTGTCCTTACGGACACTGGACAACATACAATACTCTGTATGAGTCCTCTGAGTTGAATAATTCAAATTCTGTGCATAGTAGGTTGAAAACTGTACTTATGGTTATGAAGAATTATACCGCTGTTCAATGCTCCTTACCTAACCATCAACTGATATAGGTAAATGTTATCGACATAATTTCAAAAAGTTATATCTCACTTTATAAAAATAAACGTACAGATATATCAGTTTGAAATTGGTGCACAACAATGGATACTTAAAACCAAAAATTTGTCGTCCGGAAAAAACCCAGGCGATTTCCTCAAATATCACCAATTACAATGAATTCCGATATAATGAGGATGATCACCTAATTTCCAATAACTTACTCCCATTCATCATCTGTAAAACCATACAAATATAAGAATGAAACCTGGTAAATATATACCCTGGAGCAAGTGTCTAATTGGGAAATCAGTTTTCAATTAACAATGCACAGTGAAACTGAAACATGAATATGTTTCGAAGGGGTATCCTGGTATTACTAGTAATGCCTCTTCCATTATTCAAATTCATGATTGTAACCGTATATTTCGTTGCCATCTCTCCAAATCCCTTTATTTGTTTTTAGTCGTTACCTTCTGTATACCATCGTTAGGCTTAATGGTTTTCTTCCTTCCCTACCGTTTAGCACCGGCCTATGGTTTGGAAGAAGACTATCAAATAAGCATAATAGGTGTACTCTCCTAATCCTAGGAGTACTCGTAACTTGAGAGAAGGTGATGATAAAAGAAAACCTGAATAATCCTTATTCTATTCCTCCTCAACTGGAGAAAAGCAAAGGTGAAATAGGAGTGGCGACGAACTACGCGGTTTGGTCGTGAATGATAGAAGTCACAATTTACTTTGCCCTCTTTCTAATCTCTTCATATGCCTTTACTTATTACCTTCTGTACACCATAATTAGGCTAATTGGTTTTATTCATTCCCTACCTTTCCGCACCTGCCTATGGTTTGGAAGAAAACTATCCAATAAGCGTAATAGGTGTACCCTCCTAAACCAAGGAGCCCTCACAACCTGAGAGAAGGTGATGATAAAAGATAACTGAATAGTCCTATTCAATTTCTCTAGAACCTGAATCCATCCTCGAATCTGGAACAAGTTCCTTCGAGTTTGTATATAACCATACGACTGATTTATCCAATGGAAGTGGATGTTCATAGTAATACGGGGTGTTCTGGAGAAATGCAAAGGGTAAAAGAAGGAGTGGCAATGACTTATGCAACTCAGACAATCCAAAAGCCAGTGTTTTAAGAAAGTTCGGTCAACTTGGTTACTGAGTCATAGTCTAGGGTCGGACCATGGTCGCTGCCAAAGAGAGAGAGAGAAAAGAAACACTCTGCGTGCACTCTAACCTAGATCAGAATGGTTTTCACTTTATCTAATCAGGAAACCTCCCACTGCATCCTCAAATTCTCCTTCAAACCTGAAAGAAGAATTAGTCGGGATCACCCGAAGAGCAAACCAACTCATCAGTGGGAATTGGGATCCAACTATCATCGCATGATAACGTGATGGAATCCACTCACATTATCATACTCCAGAAGGTATGCGCATGCCTGGCAAGTTTCAGTTTCTTTAGAAACTCCCGATATATTTTTTACCCCATGCTCTTATGACATTGACTAAGGTCAACAAATCATAAGTCACATGTCAAGTTCTGCCCGTCATTGTCCAGGATAATTTGAACCCACCCGTACAAGCCCTTGATGAAGGTCAACAAAGCTATATGACTATTCCAAACCAACGCATCTATCTATGCAACAGAAAGGTAACAAGCAGCTATCATACACTATGCCTTGACTAAGGCCAACAACCATAGCATGAATACTAAGTGCTACCCGTCTGAAATGACGGATTGCTACAGCTGGTTTTTGGCAAAAAAACCTTTAACGTAATGAACTTGATATCGTTGAAGGAACCTGATAGCTTTTTACAAAAATATAGTGGCGAAAACCTTTGCTAAAGAGATCACTCCTGGTGAAGGATCTCGGCTCTTTCCCCGTAGAATGAGGTGCAGGATATTCCAACTGAATACCGCGATGTAAAGCAAAAAAGTAATCGACTATAGTGAAGTTATTACCCTGAAGCAAACCTCTGCCCAAGGGGTCACTCCCGGTGAAGGGATCTCGGCCCTTGCCTCGTCGAATGAGGTGCTGGATATTCATAACCGAATACCACTGTGGAAAACAAAAGAAAACATCCTTGTAATAACACCCTTTTTGAAAAATGTTCCAACAACATCCAATAGATTTGTTTTCTTTGCATTGATCAGAATCAACGAAGTCCCATCGATTAATCATACCAAAAAAGAACGAAAATAAAATGTACGTATATGCTATCCGCATTGGCCACTGAGTCCCGTCATCACTCGTTAGGTTACTTAACTAACGATAGAGCGGAGACTGGACTAGCGCGGGTGTAAAACATATACAACATCTACTAGTATATATATCAATATACAATAATCACTCCAGGCGTGATAAATGCAACATTACAGAAAAGTAATAAATATCACAGAACAATATAGATAAGCTGGGATCCCCGAGTTTCATAGAGCCGCAAATGAAAACCGACGTTCCCCTGGTCGTGTGGATAGCCTGTGCAATGAAACCTAGACCCCTACGAGTGAGGCAAGTTATCCACCAAAACCTGAAGCGAGGCATCCCCTTCAACAAAGTGAAAGGACCACCTAGCACTTCACGAAATCCGGTAACTTGAGCACTCCATCTTGGGTCAACCTGTACCCCCTACGAGTGCGGCTAATAGCCTTCCAATTCTAGAGTGAGGCCCCCTCCGTCTAAAAGCCATGAGATGCGGGCCCGTTGCCCCCTAGAACTCGGCTATCCGTGCACTCCATCGTAGGGTAAATTTAGTGCAGAAAGAAAATATGTATAACGGTTACATCGTCCTCAACCCGGTCATGCCCCAAAAGAATAATATACAAACAGGCAGTGACGGCAGTCCACATGTCGGACGCTCACCCCGCGATATCAAATGTACAAATATTTCCAAACCACACTACCATTGCACGCAAGCTATCCACCACGATAAATCTGCAACATCACAGCACAACACAAAACATCAACGTGACTGTCACGTTTGCAAACCCGTCTAAAAGGGCTATAGCAATTAGACACGATTTACCGCTCGAATGACATTCACGGTCACAGAAAGTAATGTAATGCACTGCAAACTTTAAACAATGTTAGATAATATCGACTTCGAAATAACCCCCTAATAACCCAAACAACCTGATAAAACCATATCCAAACTTGGCTAAACAAACAATGCCACTGAACCAACTTACCAGAGACCAGACCACACCCCAAAAACCAAACTAAAAAACCCCCTCATAGGACGACGACCTTGGAAAATTCATGCTTGGGCTAGGACAAAATCCGGCGACTTGGGTTCATGTTTGGGGTGTGTTCTTGTGGTCATGTCAGTAGTTTTCTGCACTTGTTTAAATAATTTTTTGAAGACATATTAAAAACAACAGAGACTGCATATGCAGTGGCAGTATTAGGGTTTGTTTCGGTTTCGATACTTTAACATTATCTAAACCACTAGTAAACTGTTAATAGAATGCTCTAATACCATGTAAGTCTACGCTAGTGCCCTGGCCATCAATCCAACGCCAAATGCGAAACAAAAACTTTTTCAAAACTGGCGCTGACGTAACCTTAAAACCTGGATCGTTCTATTAACCATAAACTAGTATACTGTAAAGATGTTAGAATAGCTATACCGATCGATCCATGTCCTTCGGTCTTTAGCCACCATCCTTAGCTTGTTACGGCGTCTCCGATCTTGCTCGATCTTCGATCTCCTTGTCGAGATGGCATCATGTCAAGGATTCTTAATACGAGCACCCGCTTCAAACCGAAGCAACTCGAACATGAAGTTTGCTAGCCGACATGTCCAAGATTGAAGTAGAGAGAAGTGTGAATACTTTGTCTCAATACACCCTAGCATTCTCATCACATGAGAGGGGTAGGGTGGAGGTTGAAGAAGATGCAAAGAGATGAAGAGTGTGAGCTCATGATAAATCAAGAGAGCAAAAACCATGACTCAAAAAAACCCTTGGCTTCCCTCATCATTTGGTGTGATATATAATGAGGTTTTGTGATGAAATATCAAGGAAAATATCTTACCAAAATATCTCCGCAAAACCCTAAAATATCCCACCCAAAACAAAACTCCATTAATTCACCATTTGTCACTAGATGACTCATTAGCATGAGTCATTAGTGAACATGCTAGAATTAATGAATCACCAAAAATGAGTCACACTTTCCAAATCTAATAATCATTTAAACCAAAATGATTAACCCAAAAAGAAATGCATCTTCTAAAGTAATCTCGTAACGGATTACGAGAATACCCCTCACCTGTATATACATACATGTATCCGTATTCCGACCGAATACGAATACCACGAGACGAAAGTATTCAAACACAATATAATACTTGGATCCGGCTTAAACCAAAGCCCGCCAGTATTATCTGTCCGAAATATGACACGTGCATAAGTGCACGTGTATGTTTGAACCCTGCCATAAAACCATACGTCCTCTACAACGTTTCGCCCGAACTTGGAAACAATCTATGGGGGACTCTAAAGACTCGTCAATACACTGGCAGTGGATTTAACCACAAGACGTCAGTGGTACTAGCTGTACGTAACGGCTGCCTATGTATTGAGAAAAGGGAAGCTGATGAGTGAACTCATCCAGAAACCCAACTGAGCCTATCAGTGACAATATCCGTACAGTCCAGTCCGTTTGTCTATGAGCATCGCATATTGGGCCTAGGGGGCTGGTAAACGTCAGACCCCCAATAGCGGTATAAGTCGTGTCAGAGTGTAGCCCAGAACACCTTGAGATACTACTGGAGTACCTACCAGTAAATCTCACTTGCCCTGGCCAGGGACTTTGTGTAATGGCTCTCCAGACACAACACGATCTCACCCCTAATACCGGGAGAGGCAAATCCCCTACCGATCCGCTCACTGCCTCTTTGTGGCTCGGGACTGTACCCAACTAAAACCTGTTTGCTCGACTCCTTTGAGCCGTGGTAGGGTAATAATCAAAGCACAGTGGGAACTCACACGAGACAAATGATGATCTCAGGTCGATGAACTAACCCGTATACATGTCACCAGGAAACTGCTATCTGACGACAGGTATAATATCAACTAGCAGGTTCCCGGCGAGTCTTGTCCGGTGCACTCATAACCCAATGAGCACCTGTATATATCTTAGATGAACCAACTGACACCAATGGCTTGTGAGACCGGCCACCGCCCCTCGTCGGGGTCTCGACTGTATACTCTAGTCTACTCCGGAGTATCGATGCCCTGTCTCGAAACTCCCACGACTAAGGACCACTTTTAAGGATGTGCTTATAGACTACCCAACTCTCACGTATATTATCGCCATCATACTGTTGGTAGTCAAGAAGGATCCTATGGGCTCTATCAACGTCTAATAGTGATCTGTAATGTCACCTAAAGCAGTACACGATGATAAAGATAAACCAGATAGCATACTATCATCTCAAGTAAGACTGTCCTACTTGTATAGGACCTCCCTCAATCATTGAAATCACGTACTTGCGATCCAATAATTGACATTGAGGGCACTATATCCAACAAAAGATGGGTCGAGCATACTCTTTTCCTCAAGATAAGACAAAGATAATCTTTTACCTTGTCATGAAACACCAGATGATGACACTCCCGGAGTCTCGGCACCCCGATCAAGCAAACGAGGTTCATCACCCGGATTATTGCTCCTATCATCAAGTGATCGGACATCCTCTTGAAGACTGTTTCACCTTCAAAAATTGGGTCGAAGAACAATATCAATTCGGCAGGTTTGCTCTATCCAACAATTGGAGGGTATCCCCACCACAAAGGCATGTGCCAAAAGCAACGTATATAGCAGGAGTAGAACCAGATCAACATCGGTCATGGAAACAATCTCGTACCTGTCACGTGATAGTGCCGTCGGAAGAAGAAATGCCCGAGAACATGGATGACCTCTCCTGGTGCTTTGAAAATGAGGATGAAGATGAGTTGATCTCAGAGTTTTCATCGGCGCCAAAAGAATTGGAAGATGGAATACATACTACTGCGGAAAACCTAAGGAAAATCGACTTGGGGATGGAAAACGACCCGCGGCCAATGTTCGTCAGCGAGCTGCTGTTTAAAGAACAGGTAGCTACGCTAAAAGACGTGCTCATGCAGTATAAAGGCTGCTTCGCATGGAACTATGTCGAGATGCCGAGGCTAGATCCGGAAATAGCTGTGCATAAATTGGCGATATCCCCGGACGTCAAGCCAGTCAAACAAGCACCAAGAAGGATGCGGCTCGAACTTGAAATGAGCATCAACACCGAAGTTAAGAAGCTAATCGACTCCGGCTTCATCCAAGAAGTTCAACACTCTGACTGGATCGCCAACATTGTCCCAGTGATGAAGAAGAATGGGACGGTGTGCATCTGCGTAGACTTTCAGGACCTCAACAAAGCCCGTCTGAAGGATGACTTTCCCGTACTGGTCACTGAGCTGATGATAGACAACAAGTACACTCACAAATTTTTCTCCTTCATGGACGGATCATCGGGGTACAATCAAATAAAGATGCATCCTGAAGACCAGAAGCATGCCGCTTTCCGGACTCCTCTGGGTATATTCTGGTACAAAGTGATGCCTTTCGGTCTGAAAAACGCCGGTGCTACTTATCAGAGGGCCATGACGAAGATTTTCGATGACCTCATACATGAAATCGTCGAATGCTATATTGAAAACCTCGTAGTGAAAAGCAAATCGTACGAGGAACATTGGGAGGATCTGAAGATAATGTTCCAACGTCTTCGGAAATACAACCTGAAGATGAACCCTCTCAAATACGCGTTCGGAGTTTCCTCAGGCAAATTCCTTGGATTCATCGTACGACATCTAGGCATCTAAATAGACCCGTCAAAGATCAAGACGATTATGTAAATGCTACCGCCAAGAACTCTCAAGCAACTGCGGTCTCTCCAGGGAAAGCTCGGGTATATCCGGCGGTTCAAAGCTAACCTCTCCGGCAAATGCCGCCCCTACAGTCATCTAATGAAGAAGGGAACCCCGTTCGTCTAGGATCGTAAATGCCAAAGCGCACTGGACGAAATCAAGTAATACCTGCAGAATCCGCCGGTACTGGCCGCTTCGGTCAAGGGAAAGCCCCTCATCCTGTACACAACAGCCCTCGAAGGTTCGCTAGGCGCGTTATGGGAACAGGAAAATGACCAAGGGAAAGAGAAAGCCCTCTACTATTTGATTCGAGTTCTCCTGGGTAAAGAAAACAACTACTCCTCTATCGAAAAACACTGCCTGGCGTTAATCTTCGCAATAACGAAGCTTCGGCACTATGCTTTGGCGCATGAGGTTCATCTCATATCAAAAGTGGATCCTCTCAAATATTTGATGTCAAGAGCCATGCTAATGGGACGGCTCGCTAAATGGGCCCTACCCTTAATGGAATTCTCGATAACATACCGGCCTCTCAAGGCAGTGAAAGGCCAGGCCATCGCCGACTTCCTCACTGAGCATCTGATACCTGCCGATTCACCCCTAAACTGCGAATTGCCAGATGAGCACACGTTTGACACGATCGACGGGGAGAAAGGAAAGAGTGATACCCGATGGGAACTCTACTTTGATGGGGCATCTTCCATGAAGAAGCGAAAGTACAACTCCCCCATAATTAAATCCGGGGTAGGCCTCACCTTCGTGACTCCACAAGGAGGGGTAATGCGCTTTTCCTTTTTCTTGACAGAGCCGAGGACAAACAATGAAGTAGAATATGAAGCTTGGATAGCAGGTCTTAAGATTGCTGTCGACATGGGAATCCAAAACCTCCTCATATACGGAGACTCCCAGCTGGTCGTTAGTCAAGTAAACGGTGACTATCAAACGTGCAAACCAGAGTTGGTAAAGTATGGAGAGAGAGTGCAACAATTGTTGACTCAAATCCCTTCTTACGCCCTGAAAAGAATACCGCGTGCGGAAAACAGCAAAGCAGATGCGTTAGCCAAGCTCACTATAGAACTAGCTGACGAAAACCTTGATGACGTAAGGATCGTTGTACAGCCATCGGGTTCTTGCACCAGCAGAAAATATCTCCGGAGTCGGCTGAAGAAAAGGATGTGACCAAGCAAACAGCCCTACAAATAAAAGACCAGGAAAAGGCTAAGGATTGGAGATAAGTTTTGATAGACTACTTCAAATTCTGTCGAACACCTGAAGATGCATCCTCAAGACATCAACTCATGAAACGAGCTCTGTCTTTCGCCTTCGTCAATGATACTCTGTATAAGAGATCGTTCGAATCTTTGTGGCTAAGATGCCTGGGACCGGAAGAAGCAAGGAGAGTCGTCAAAGAAACTCACGATGGACTCTGCGGTTCTTATAAAGATGGGCCAAAGATGAAACTGAAGATCAAAAAAATGGGCTACTATTGGCCCACGATAATTCAGGACTGCCTCGAATACGTGAAGCAGTGCCACTCGTGCCAAATTCATGGGGACTTCATCCACTAGCATCCAAACCCGCTACACCCAACAGTGTCTAGCTGGCCGTTCAAAATGTAGGGAACCGACATAATTGGGCCCATCGAACCGGCATCATCCAAAAGACATCGGTTCATATTGGCGACAACTGATTACTTCTCCAAGTGGGCAGAAGCCATACCGCTAAGAGAAGTGAAGACGGAGAACATCCTCCATTTCTTTAAAACATACGTCATCTATCAGTTCGGCACTCCGCGACGGATTATTTCCGATAACGGGCCAGCCTACAGAAGTCACAAGATCAGCCGCTTCACACAGCAGCACAATATAGACTAGAGATACTCTTCGGTCTATAATTTCTAAGTTAACGGTCTAGCTGAGGCTTTCAACAAGAACTTGACGAAGATCATAAAGAAGACGGTGTCCAAAAATAAAAAGGACTGGCACGAAAGACTTCATGAAGCTGTCTGGGCTTACCGGACCACGTTCAAAACGGCTACGAATACAACACCGTATGCATTAGTATTCGGTACAGAAGCAGTACTCCCATTGGAGATAGAGCTACCCTATTTGCGAGTGGCGGCTCATTACGAGCTAACAGACGAAGAGAATGCTCATCTTCGACTCGAGGAGCTCGATGCCCTCAAGGAAAATCGTCTCATGGCGTAGCAAAACTTGGAATCTTACAAAGCAAGGATGACGCGCTCATATGAAAGACTGACTAGGACGAGAATATTCCGCCAAGGCGAACTCGTGCTGGTGGTCAAGAGGCCTATGATCCCCAATCATGCCAAACGAGGGAAATTCGATCCAAACTATGAGGGCCCATACATCATAGACAAGGTCTACCAAGGAGGGGCCTATCTACTCATGTATATGCATGGCGAAAGACTTTTCAGGCCAATAAACGGTCGGTTTCTAAAAAAAATACTACGCCTAACGAGTCGCGGCCTGGATCAATGATAGATAACGACCCCTATATCCATTCGTTATCTTCCTAAGCTCAAACTCTATAAGTAGTATCTGGCGAAACCTTTCCTCAAAAACATGCTACGGACCGAAACGTCCTAAAACTAACAACGGACCGAAACATCCTTAAAACTAACAACGGACAGAAACGTCCTGAAAATAGCTACGGACCGTAACTTCCTTAAACTAGTACGAATCGCAGCATCCTTAGGCTAACGCGGCAAAGAAAAATGGTATGTCCATAAGCGAAAAGGGCACGGATGAAAACCCAAAAGGGCTCCGCGAGTAAAAACAGCAGGGCTACCGACGAGTTTGTGAAAACCCGAAAGGGCGAGGGCTCGTAAAAAAATTCATACACGCTTGCAAGGTCCTCTCAACCTTGTAAAAAGAAAATACCTGCGTGAGATCCTTACGACTTACAAGGGTGCAAAACACTTAGGAATCCTCACGATCCCTAAGGAGAAATTACACTTACGAGATCCTCACGACTCGTAAGGAGAACCCACTTATGAGACCTTCACGGCTCATAGGATTCAAAAGCCTTAAGTTATAGAGATTTGAACCTATTTTTAAGCAATCACATTTCACAGACTGCCCTACAAACGGTTCAATATTGACCCTTGTATACAATCCACGGGCACAAATAAACATCTCCCCTACCAAGTTCCCACCAATGGCGCGAAATTTCCCCACTTGGTGAACAACACTTTTAATTCCTCTTGACTTATAAGGAGAAAACACTCTTGTAAGATCCTTACGACTTATAAGAGAACACACGCTTAAGAATCCTCACGATTCTTAAGAAGAAATCGCACCTATGAGATCCTCACGACTCGTAGGGAGAAACACCTTTATGAGACCCTTACGGCTCATGAAGTCAAAAGCCTTAGTCAACAGGATCCTAACCCTGTTTACTAAGCCACCTTTGTTCGAATCGACAAAGGCAAATAATGATTCGCTCCTGGAAATGTCCCAGTGGTAGTGATGCTGATGCCTAAATCGGTAACAAATTCCAAGTCCTTTCAAGGCAAGTGATGATTCTTTCCTGGCAATATTCCAGTCGCGGCGATGTTGATGCTAAGATTGGCATCAGATTCCAAGTTCCATACCCGCAGCAAAATTTCAGCGAGCTATAAATGCATGTGAAATAGCCGAAATGATAGGGCAACTTGCAAAAAAATCAACAAGTAAAAGATATGCATACAAAAAATAGCCGAAATGATAGGGAAACTTGCAACAAAATCAGCAAGTAAAAGATATGCATACAAAAAATAGCCGAAATGATTGGGCAACTCGCAATAAAAAATAGCGAGTAAAAAGAAAAATAGCCGAAATGATTGGGCACTGCGAAAAATAGCCGAAATGATTGGGCAACCGCGACTTTCGCGATATAAAAAGCTGAAATGATAGAGCATCGCGGAAAGAAATAAAATAAAATGAAATGAAACTTTTTGCCCTACAGGTAATTCCATAGTGACCCCTGTATACAATCCATGGGCATAAACGATAAGAAAACCACATTTCCCGATAAGACTCTGTCAAAGAGAGAGTCAGGTCTCAACGACAACATCTACAGCCTGGAGACCAACAACGGCGTTCCTCCTTATTCCAGCAGGATACGGACGCGACATCACCAATTGGAGACACGGCAAAGTCCCCAGTTCCAAGACTCTATGGTTCATAGACAACCTAGAGTCAAAACCCTGACACCACAGAAAGCGGAGTACGTCAACCCTGACACCGCAGAAAGTGGAGTACGTCAACCCGACACCTGTTTCCCCCAATCAGAGAAAACCTCTGTTTTGAAATTCAAAATTCAAAATTCAAAAATTGAAGCAACGCTTCAGATCCAGCGCTTGGCGCGCTGTGCGCCACATATCAAACACGGATGCGCTCGCGCCAGGTGCGCTGCGCCCTAGGCAGTGCACCATGTGTGCGCTAGCGCTAGGTACGCTGCACGCCACGTGTCAAACACGGGTGTGCTACCACAAGTTGCACTGCGCTCTGAGCAGCGCACCACGGGTCAAACACAGGTGCGCTAGCGCAAAGTGTGCTGCGTTCTGAGCAGCGCACTACGTGTAAAGCACGGGTGTGCCAGAGCTGGAATTATAAAATTCCCCACCGTTAGATTAAAAGATCTAATAGTAATGATAAATCATTAATTAATCAGAATTAAATTCTGTTATGGAAAGATTTTCTCAATCTTGTTAAAAACAAGAAAATTGCCTTCTGTAAAACAGAAGCACTAGGATCAAAGATCTAACGGTGGGAAATATCCCCAAATCAATTAGAGAAAGATCTCTTTAATTGATTTGACAAGTCAACTTGCCCTATATAAAGGTCCCAAGACTTCAAGTCTGATATAGAGAACCCCTCCCCCCCATAAACTTTGAAAAATTCAAAGAAAGAGAGCAAGCTCTTGAAAGAAGATTTCTTCTTCAAGGTAAAAAGAATGGTGATGAACACAGAGATGAAATCATCTCAATAGAAGAAGAATTATCTTCTTAAAAGATCATAGATCTACAAAGACCAAAGTCTTTCATAAAAAAGATCAAAAGATCTCATCACATAATAAAAGAAGAACATATTCTTCACACAGATCAATGATCTATAAAGGCAAAGCCCGTTCAAAAATTAGAACTGTTGTTCTTAAATCTTGAGACAAAGTCTCTTTTAAAAGAACATAAATTTGTTCACAAATCATAAAAATTGATCAAATGCGCTTTGCGCTATTGAAATGCGCCTTGCGCTCTTAAAGAGCACTTCTGCGCTCTTTGGATCGGCGCTCAGCGCCAAGCGTGCCACTCACAAGTGCGACACTAAATTGATAGCGCAATGCGCTCATGGACTAGCGCTTAACGCTCATAAACTGGTGCAATGCGCCCATCATCTGGCGCTTAGCACCAAGCGCGACACGTGTCCTACTCGTGTGCACTGCTTGGCAGAAGCGCACCGTGCTCTTTAACTGGCGCAAAGCGCCTGGCGCGCCACGTGTCGCGCTGACAGAACATAAATTATTCTGATGAATCCTCTGCATTCAATACAAGACAAAAATGTTGTCAAAAGGGCCAAGCCCAAATAAAGGCTCAATAACCAGAATAAAAATGTTAAACATTTGACCTGATTGGACTTAGCCCAAGATTGGCCGTAAGTCCTCAACTCATATCAACTGAGCCTGATTGATACGGAAAAGTGTAGTTTAGTAACCGCAATCAATAACGGTGTCGCGTGTAACTAGACCGAGATGAGTACGGGTCGTCCTCTGGGAAACATGAAACTTTTTACTTTTACTTTAGATGTGTTGAGAAAGAAAGGAGGGATAAAGAATTTTATAGAATGGTTTCTAGATCTACGTTAAACAAGAATGTAAAATATAGATCTAGATTATTTTAGAGACTTAGATAATATAATAAGAAGGCTTGTAGGGTTCGTTAGGATTTAGTAGTTATGGACGATTAATTAAAAGTTATCCTTTTTATCCATTAATAGATTTAGAACTAGAACGATGGTGATGCATGTAGATTAGGGTTTCTGGAGGGAAAAGGAATCCCACTCTTAACCTTTATCTCGACACGGAACTCCGTTCATATCTAGCCTTTACCAAAACAATCATTAATCTAATCTCTAATCGCGGTCGGAACTAGCAAAGAATTGCTAGCGCGCCCGATTAGGATGTTAATGATTCTTTTGATAAAGTTCCTAAACTTTATAGGACTTAAAAAGGGTTTAATTATTTTCAGCATCCATTAGCCTACCCTAATCCTACAAAGCCTAACAAGTGGAGAATTACTCGCGCATGTTGGGAGAAGAAGATGAAAAGACAGAGAGGGAAAACATAATGTAAAATAAAATAACTACCTTTATTAATCAACTTGAACAATCTACACTTTATTCCTTAGAAAATGATTACAAAACTAGTTGCTTCTCGATCTCTTCCAAGGAGGTAGATGAACCGTTGATGATCAGCCTGGATGCGTGAGCCGTCTGGGACTTCGTGATCGCGTCGGCTTGATAATTTTTCCAAGAGGCTCTCGGTCCTTATTTATAGTCACAGATCCAGAACCCTCATTTCCAAATATGGAAACTACTTGTTAGGATCCTAACCGCCACAATCCCATATCTCAACTCTTCAAATCCGCGGCGGAACCGCGGCCATTGGATAGCTTTGGCCGCGGATCCGCCCCTTTTTGGTCAGATCATGGTCTCTAATTTTTGTAGCTTCATATCTGTTACACTTGGTAATCTTTTGAATATCTAGACTTTGAAAATCTTTTCTATATTTCTACCAGAATTAGTTTCTTGAATATCTTTGGTAGATTTGATTTGCTAACTTTGATTTCCTTGATTTCAGCCCTGAAAATTCTGCACAACAACTTAACAAATAATATCTAGTAGACTTTGTTCTACTAGGATTTGGTCAATGATAATATTTGCATACATTTTCCTACCAAAAGCTAATTATAATATATCAACACATGGAAAATAGTATTTTTACAGATAAACCCTCATATGCATGATATATTATAATAAAGATCTTTTTAATATAGAAATAGTAGGAAAAATGTAATAACAAATGTTCAGTTTTATCAACTGAACAAATACCCCCAAACTTATCTTTGATCGTCCCGAGCAAACTAGTTTATTCAAGAGAAGGAGAAAAAAGAAAGGAGAAAACAAAGCACACTTTTGTAGGCAAACACGATTGCACTGAGCACGTGCAACAAGCCGTTAAATCTCTAGGTGTCCCTAGTAGAAGGAGTGTTGTCTCCTGAGGGTTTTCAGTGGATTACACCCACAAAATCCTATAACAAAAGAGAGATGGTGAAATTTACATATAAAGATAAGAACCATAAAAGAAAGACTTTTGAAAATAAGAGTTTCCAACTACACTAGCTTTTCAGTTGTCATGAGCCCTATCTTAATAGTCATGAAAAGATATTAGAAATCACATTATCCCTCAATAAAACATCGTCTTTATTCTTCATTCCTACCTTTCATCCAAACATTGATCATATACCCCTACGTGTGTGTAAAAGACATCCCTACACTCGGAGAATTCAATTCAAGCTATCATACTCTTGTCCATCTACCTCAGTACTTTTTAATTTGATGAATATTTAGATTTGCTCACACATTTTCATGCGACCGTTAATACTTCTTCAGGTACTAACCAACCGATTACTCATGTGCTTGCTGATTCGGTGATAATATTTTCCTCGTCTTCCACCACCTAAGGCTTAGCAGTGACTCCTAGACCAGTTGGTCTTAGGGCACTAGGTGAAGAGACACCCTCGCTATATTTTTTATTGCTGCCTTGGCGATAACAAAACCAGTGTTAATTTTTCTTTTCACCATTTTTATATTTTCTTCATACTTTGGCTTTTAGACAAGAGCATTTCAAGGTATCCTCTACTATCCCGAGTTTCAAGACGTGTGAAAGTGCATATAATAGGGTATCAACATTCAAATGTTTGGCTTCCAGAATAGAAACTATTTTTCATACTTATTTTTATCCTCAGATTAGTGACTCCCTTCATCTTACTAACCCTTGGGACAACAGCTCATAACTACTTATTACTAGTTCGTTTAAGAAAACTTCTAATTTTCTTGGTTTTCTTAAACTATTCCTATCTTTTGGATGTAATTTTTCACTTTCTACTTTTTTGTTATAAAAGAAAATTTTTAAATTTTTTTTGAAAATGTTGTGCTTATGCAAAATATGATGCAAATTGATGTGTAAATAAGCACAAACCTCCCCCAAACCTGTTTACAGCAGTGTCCTCACTGATGTCATCCGTTAAGCTCAAAAACCTGTAGACTTGGGAGGAAATTATTAATGGGGGCAAGAATATATGAAAGTGAAAATCCTCCCCCAAACTTATTTTAGGCTCACAATTTTGTAAAAATCATTTTCTTTCAAGAGCCAAAATATACCATCCCTCCCCCAAACTTGAGTTAAACAATTTTAATCTTTTAAAATCACATGAGGGGGTCAAGCTTATTGGTCAATGCCAAGCTTTGCAATGACCGAAGGTCAACACCAACCATTCAAAAATTTTATCAATGAAGTACCAAGGTTGGTGGAAGAACATGTCACCTTTTGATGTGAAGAAGTGGGGAGGTGACAAGAGGTGTAATGGAAAAGGATTGCGTCTCAATTTGGAGAGACGACACAGTGATAGTAATGATGGATTACTCGCATTATCATGATTGTCCAAAAGAAAGGGTGGAGGTCCAATTTCTTCATCTTGGAGTTGATTTATCTCAACACCCGTATCTTTTAAAAATGCGAGTTCATCAGCGAAAATTTCCTCAAAACTTTCATCGATACCCCGAAGAATAATGTCATCAGAAAAAATAGGGTGATCGTCAGACTCTATAAAAAGTTCCTCATCAGTGTTGGATGTTGACCCGGACAAATCGGTGGAAGGGTACATGGTTGGGTCAAACAACAACATATGAAAAGAGTCAGTATCATGAGGTTGATCGAATTCACTGCTGTCGATATCCATTAATTCGACAGATCACACATGAGCATAGGGTTCGGAGGGTTCACTTCCCAACTTGTAAATGTTAAGCTCAATTGACTTCTTTCCAAAGGATAGGGTCATAGAACCGTTTCTACAATTGATTACTGCGTTGGAAGTGGCCAAAAAGGGTCGACCGAGTATCACCGGGATTTGATTGCGTGGGTTTGCTACAGCTTGTGTATCTATAACGATAAAGTCCACAGGGAATATGAATTCCCCGACTTTGATTAACACATCCTCTAGCTCACGCCTAGGTTGGGTGATAGATCGATCGGCCATCTGAAGAGTGCAATGCGTAGGTTTTAACTCTCCGATCCCTAATTGCTCATAAACAGAATACGGAAGCAAGTTTACACTAGCACCTAGATCGAGTAGAGGACGATTGATATTTTTACCCCCAATAGAGATTGAAATTGTAGGACTTCCGGGGTCCTTTCGTTTCTTGGGAAGTTGTTGTGTAAAAGCTGTACTCACATTACTCGCAAGGAAAACTTTTTTAGGCACTTGAACTTTTCTCTTCCTAGTGCACAAGTCCTTTAGGATTTTCGCATATGACGGAACTTGTTGAATAGCATCTAGGAGAGGAATGTTTATGTTAACTTGCTTAAAAATTTCCACAATCTTCTCCATCTGTGGACTTGGTCTGTTGCCCCTTAACCTGTTTGGATAAGGTGCTTGATCAATAAATTTTGGGTCCAACGTTTGTGGAGAAGACTGTGGGGATGGATTCGATCCCAAAATTGGAGTGGGAATTGACTTAGATAGATTTGGCGAAATTGGCGAAGTGTTCGAGCCTTGGGGAAAACGGAGAATAGGCTCGGGTGAAGGTGGGAGACTAGACGAATTAGGGGAAGAAGAAGAAGAAGCTGGGGTATCATTGGTGTCACTATCATCACATTGCTCACCCACTCGGTTATTCAGCACTCTCCCCGATCTCAACGTGGTAACAACACTCACATTATAACTTTGTGAGTGGCCAGGATTAGGTATGGGTTGAGATGGGAGTTTCCCTTTCTCTCTTGCACTCATTGCGGCGTTTAACTGTGCGATTTGGTTTTCTAATGATTTAATACTTTCACCATGGGAGGAGGAGTTTTTCGTTAGGGTATCAATAGAAGACTTTATCTCAGCCGAAATTTGCATGGATTGTTTCATGAACATATCCAAAGTTTGTGCAAGTGAGTTGTCAGTACCGGCCACTTGTGGTGTAGAAGTGTTGGCCGGATTTTGGAAATTCTGTGACTGAAAGAGGGGCTGATTCTGTGGTTGTGGTTGCTGTGGAGGAGGTCTTTGATAATTGCTTTGTTGGTTTTGATTCCAAGCAAAGTTAGGATGATTCCTCCATCCTTGATTGTACGTGGAAGAATAAAGGTCGTTTCTAGGTCGCTGCTGAAAAGCAGCATTAGCTTGAAATGAAGCATTCATAGGACATTCTTCCGTTAAGTGTGAAGGATCCGAACAGCCACCACAGACGGTCTTAGGAAGCGTGACCTGATTTAGGGAGAATGATGAGAATTTATTCTCAATAGCGTCGAGTTTCTTCTGTATCGCTGCCATTTCGGGTTTTACTGCGATAGAAACATCGAGCTGGTGAATACCTCCCTTAGTTGAAGGTGGTCTTACGCTTTCCCACTGCAAAGTGCTTTCTGCGAGATCTTCCAGATATTTCCATGCATCACCGTCATCTTTAGACATGAAATTGCATTGACACATTGTTTCAAGCATCTACTTTGTCGCTGGATTAATGCCCTCATAAATAATTCGGCATAAATCCCATCTATTGATTCCATGATGAGGACATTGGACAAGCAGATTTTTGAAACGCTCAAAGCACTTCAAAAATGGTTCATTAGGAAGCTGGGTGAACTGGTTGATCTCGCTTCTCACGCGGGCAGTCTTATGGTTTGGGTAAATCTTCTTAAGAAATGCTATGACAAATTCATCCCAATTAGTGATAGAGTGTGCGGCAGTATTATAAAGCCATTTTTCTGCCAAGTCGCACAGTGTGAATGGGAGAAGACGTAAGCACATAGCATCTAAAGTCAATTGTGAAGTACCCATCATTGCGCATACGTTCTCGAATTTGGTGATGAAAACGTACGCGTCTTCCGACTCAAGCCCGTGAAATTTGGGCAGCAGGTTGATGTAGTGGGGTTTAATTTCGAAATTATCCCCGTTAGGTGGTGGAAGAGATAGACAAGTAGGAAGAGGACCACGAATAGGATAGCATCTCTCTTGGAGAGAGATGCGCGGTGGATTCTGCGCACCTCCAGGCGGTGGCAGCGTGGTGTTATACTTTGATGGAGTGCCGTCCATCTCGGTTGATGTGGTGTGTGGTGGGGGAAAAGAAGATGAAGAAGTACCGACTTCGGCGTCGATATCAGGAACGCGGACAAGACGGGCACTAGGATCCCGTGTCCAGCCGAGCATGCACTAAGCGGG
Source organism: Agapanthus africanus (assembly GCA_030015575.1). Lineage (NCBI taxonomy): Eukaryota > Viridiplantae > Streptophyta > Magnoliopsida > Asparagales > Amaryllidaceae > Agapanthus > Agapanthus africanus. The sequence continues at coordinate 103,171,110 of CM057338.1, read as the reverse complement.
TTTAGTGCAAGTGGCAGCTGTGTGTGATTTTAAAATTGGCTTGTTTTTGAAAAAGTGGGACTCAAGACAAATCACCCCTAAGATGCACAAGCAACCCTAGAACTAAGGTCACCTAGGTCCAGTCTCTAGACCGCTCCTAGACTTCCAAAGGACAAGCCGCAGGATCAATCCTCTACCGCCTCCGTACTACCCTTGTAGCCAGGTAAGTGCCAGGTAAGTGGGAAGGAACCACGTCGTGGGCCTAATTAAAAACCACTAGCCTTTGACACACTTGCCTAGGCACTACAAAAGTAATGCGGATAAGTGATAGATTACCCACGACCTTCCTCTGTCCTTATTGAGCGCGACAGTCCTTAGAGTCTGGTCTAGATATTTTTTAAATTAATGAAAGGTTGATCTATATGCTCAGTTTGTGATTTGTGGGGCTTAGGAAGGGTGATGAAATCCCCACCTAATCTTGATTTGGTGTTTCCCCCTTAAAGTTCGTATTAAAATATGCAAAACAAAACCAATCACAAAACTTTTGCAAAAAGATTTTTTTTTTAGCGGCGCGATTTTTGCAAAGAATCCTGCAGAAATTAGATTTTATTAGACTTAGAGGAGAGAGAAGGAGTTAAGAAATATACCAGAGAAGTTCGGAACCCTAGATCTCCTGTTTTCTCAAGTCCGCGACTCCAGATTCCCTCGCAAAATTCACACACAAATCGTTAAATATGCAATTTGCAGTTTTGTTTTAATAATGATATGACTCGTCTAAGAATTCAACACAAATAGTAAAAATAAAAAATTACGCACGTATCCCCGGCAACGGCGCCATTTGATTGATACGAAAAAGTGTAGTTTAGTAACCGCAATCAATAACGGTGTCGCGCGTAGCTAGACCGAGGTGAGTACGGGTTGTCCTCAGGGAAACGTTGAACCTTTTACTCTTACTTTAGATGTGTTGAAAAAGAGAGGAGGGATAAAGAATTTTATAGAATAGTTTCTAGATCTACGTTAAACAAGAATGTAAAATATAGATCTAGATTATTTTAAAGATATAATTAATATAATAAGAGTACTTGTAGGGTTCGTTAGGATTTAGTAGTTATGGACGATTAATTAAAAGTTACCCTTTTTATCCATTAATAGATTTAGAACTAGAACGACGGTGATGCGTGTAGATTAGGGTTTCTGGAGGGAAAAGGAATCCCACTCTTAACCCTTATCTCGACACGGAACTCCGTTCATATCTAGCCTTTACCAAAACAATCATTAATCTAATCTCTAATCGCGGTCGGAACTAGCAAAGAATTGCTAGCGCGCCCGATTAGGATGTTAATGATTCTTTTGATAAAGTTCCTAAACTTTATAGGACTTAAAAAGGGTTTAGTTATTTTCATCGTCCATTAGCCTACCCTAATCCTACGAACCCTAACAAGCGGAGAATTACTCGCGCATGTTGGGAGAAGAAGATGAAAAGAAAGAGAGGGAAAACATAATGTAAAATAAAATAACTATCTTTATTAATCAACTTGAACAATCTACACTTTATTCCTTAGAAAATGATTACAAAACTAGTTGCTTCTCGATCTCTTCCAAGGAGGTTGATGAACCGTTGATGATCAGCCTGGATGCGTGAGCCGTCTGGGACTTTGTGATCGCGTCGGCTTGATAATTTTTTCAAGAGGCTCTCGGTCCTTATTTATAGTCACAGATCCAGAACCCTCGTTTCCAAATATGGAAACTACTTGTTAGGATCCTAACCACTACAATCCCATATCTCAACTCTTCAAATCCACGGCGGAACCGCGGCCATTGGATAGGTTTGGCCGCGGATCCGCCCCTTTTTGGTCAGATCATGGCCTCTAATTTTTGTAGCTTCATATCTGTAACACTTGGTAATCTTTTGAGTATCTAGACTTTGAAAATCTTTTCTACATTTCTACCAGAATTAGTTTCTTGAATATCTTTGGTAGATTTGATTTGCTAACTTTGATTTCCTTGATTTCAGCCCTGAAAATTCTGCACAACAACTTAACAAATAATATCTAGTAGACTTTGTTCTACTAGGATTTGGTCAATGATAATATTTGCATACATTTTCCTACCTAAAGCTAATTATAATATATCAACACATGGAAAATAGTATTTTACAGATAAACCCTCATATGTATGATATATTATAATAAAGATCTTTTTAATATAGAAATAGTAGGAAAAATGTAATAACAAATATGCAGTTTTATCAACTGAACAGAGCCCATATGCTCATAAACCTTTTAATAGACCTTAGTCCCAAATTGGACGATAGATCTCCCAACCAGCATTGGTTTAAGGGTACATCTCTGAACCCCTCTGATATATGTCGTTGTAATCCTTCAACGTCTTCAGAGAGGTGACGGGTCCCGACAACCATACATTCCATAGACTATGATGTCTTTAAACTGGACTTTGGGGTCCTTAAGCCCATGGACTATGATGTCCTTAATCTTAGACTGTGGGGTCCTTAAACTCACGGACTATGATGTCCTTAACCTGGATTGTGGGGTCCTTAAGCCTATGGACTATGATGTCGTTAACCTTGGACTGTGGGGTCCTTAAACCCATGGACTATGATGTCCTTAACCTTTGACTGTGGGGTCCTTAAACTCACGGACTATGATGTCCTTAACCTTGGACCACCATGTCCTTAAACTGGTAATCGACCGCAAAGTTCCTAAACTAAAACAATAGAGCCCAAATGCTCTTTTGTTGGATCTAAATGATCCTGTTAAGTTGATCTTAGTTTAAAATTAAACTAACGTGTCCTTAACAAACGTTAAGTTGATCTTATTCTGAAAATTAAACTAACGTATCCTTATCATACGTTTAAGTTGATCGTAGTCTCAAATGAGGCTTACGTATCCTTAAACTCAACCCCCAAACCCAAATCTAAGAAGATACGAATTTGGACTAATCCACGCCTTACGAGCGACAACATAAATTAGTCTCCGTATACAATCCACGGGGAACCAAAAACAAAGCAAACATACACGACACGAAGTGACCATCTGGAGAAGGAGAAAGTGGTTACCACGATGCGGTAACGTAATTAACTACATGGGCTTGCGCCTGCAGGGAAGAGCGTCCCCACAATCAAAAACCCCTCAAACGAGGGGGAATCTGATGAAGTCTGCTACATCGGCCACATCCGTTTAAATCTTCGATACATGGTGCCATAAATCAACTTGGCATCTTCGAAGTGGTGGACGGATAGCACCAATTAGCATCTGCCCTGAAATTCATGCAAGACGTTCGCCGTTTCTTCGTGTGTCTTTCGGCGGGGAATAGATTCTGGCACGCCCGGTGGGACCTCTTCTTCTTTCCACTCCACACTTCGTGTGTCGTGTTCGTGAACGAATCACGGTTTGCTATGGTTGCCTGTGGATTCGAGGTACTTAGATTTGGTGTCTTGCTCCTTGCAGAAAACGAAAGATCAATGGCGTCTACTTGCATGAAGTGTTCCAGCTGCAGCTGCAACTCACGTTCCGCCTCATCTGGAGGTATAGCTTATGAGCCCCATGCGGCCTTCCTGTTCACAATGCCGATAGAGCAGGTGACGCAGGCTACCACCGGTTTGTTCTTCGGGACCATGCTCCCACCAATGAGCATTAACATCCGGCTACCGCAAGAAGCGCAAAAGAAGTCGGTCTTTGATCGGCTCACTACTACCACGGCCCTTCTCAACTGGTCGTCCGATGTCAAACCAACAGCATCAGTCTTCGATAGGCCAAGCCTGAACTCCAATAGGCCCGTCAAGACGCCCACGATACCTGAAGCGGCCATCCCGAAATGGATAGCCATTCCTGCTCTCGAGGCCACTAAAGAAGCCTCCCCTGTCAAAGGATCAGTCTTTACGAGGCTGGACACTCCGGCTCCCGTTCCTGCTCAAGGGTCTGTCTTTGACAGATTGCATACTGCTGCTCAACGGACATCGGTCTTCAAGAGGCTGGTACCAGTAGCGCCTCACCAGAACAGGGGGCATGACGAAGTCAACCCTAAAGCTGAAACAATCCCAACGGCTCGACACGCTCGGCGTCGCCATTGGCATCGAATAAGGAAGGCTGGGGGCAACTCCCCCTCTAGGCTAACTCTACCAACCCCAATGCCGGAAGTCAATGCTGCTGTTCCAACTGGGAAAAGCTTCGAGCTGCTTGACAGGGTGCGCAGGAATTCACCCACCGCCATACTGAAAAGATCTCCTCCACCCGTGGAGAATGCACCGAAGGCGAAGCCGGAAAAACCCCCACAGCGGCTCTCTTCCTAAATTTACAAAGTCCGGCGATAGGTCCAGGAATTAGTGATTGATCATGATTACCCTCGCCGACAGAAAAAGGTGAAGGTTCAGCAGGAAGAGAACCGTCCTGTCAAGCCCCCAAAGACGACAGCTATCTGGGTGCCCGCTGCAACGGCCCCCTCGACTTCAACTGCTCAAAAGAGAAGGAGGCCAGAGAAAGCCCCTGTGACTACGGCAGACCACAAAGACGCTGAGCCCAAACGCCCCGAGTCTGATGGCATAATGGTGCATACTGTTTATATGGCTTCCGGAAAAGAGGAAAGACGCGCTTCGATGGGTCACCGACCGCTCACCCGATCCGTGACAAAAGCCCAGGAGCAGCAACAGAAGCTTCAGGAAATGCTAACGCAAATGGCCGCACTCACCGAGCCAAAAGAAAGCCCGGAGGCGTCATCAGAGCTGCCTCATGAACAAGAAACCGATGCTGACTTCCTCCGTAGAGTCCTCAAAAAGAAGGACAAGGAGGCAGCGGATCAAGCTGCCAACATAAAACGAATAGCGCTTCTCTTCCAAGACATGGTCGGGATGATGTTACAGCCAGAACCTCCAGCTGAAGACCCTCCGATCATTATTGAAGATGATAAAGGAGAAGCGTCAAATCCTCTGCCGGCTCTGTCAGCAGCCAAGGAGGAAACCATCTCAAAAGCCAAGCTCGATGATTATATAGCTCAACAAATACGAGCACACCGAGCGAACGAAGCGGCTGGCCAAGTTGTCAAGACTGGACGACCCTATCCTGGCTGGTATGACCAAATAAGTTACCCGCCGGGATATACGATCCCCAAATTCAATGTGTACAAGGGGACAGGCAATCCCCATCAACATGTCGCTCAGTTCAGTGCTCTTTGCGGGAACACCGGGGGTGACGATAAATTGCTACTTCGCCAATTCGTCGGTAGCTCGTCGGAAACAGCATTCGAGTGGTACTCCGAACTTCCCAACAAATCCATCAAAACTTTTGCGGAGATGGAGCTGTTATTTACGCAAAGATTCGCGAGCGCTAGCGAGCGTACCCCAATAACCGCACTAATTAACGCCAGGGTAAATCTGGGCAAGACATGGGTTCAATACGCAATACGATGGCGGAATCTGTGGTTGAAATGCGAACAACGCATCGAGGAAGCGCCGGTGGTGGGCATGTTCATGGGCACTCTTGATCCGCAGGCAACCATCTCCCAGTTCATGATGTTTTTCAAGCCATCTACTTTCCAGGCCTTGATTGACAAGTTGGGCCAAATGGACCAGATGGGTCATAGACCATCTCCTTCAAAGAAGGATCCTCAGAATGAAAAAGGGAAAGGAAAAGCAACTTTTGTCGCCAATACTCAACAACAGCCGAACAACTTAAAGCCGGTTGTTTGCCAAAACAATATGCGTCCACGCCCATCCTTCGAGGAGAGACTAGGACGTCCTTACTTGTTTCCCCAAGATAAAACGAGGAGACTGTTCGAGATGGCAGTGCGCAACAGACTCATCAATCTGCCAGATCCAAAATGTCCGTTGTAGCCAGACGATGTCAACAATCCTAATTACTGCCCTTACCACCAAGCAGTAAGCCATCCAATCGAAGATTGCTTCTTCTTCAAAGGCTGGATTGAAGACCAATACCAACAAGGAAAGTTCGCATTATCCGAAAACTGGAAGGTGAACCCGCCATAACCTCACGCCCCTACAAAGGTGGACGTGCCAGGGGCATCATGCTCATTCATAAGGAAGCCCTATGGGAAGTTGTTCTTTCGGCAAAGACGAAAAGAATGCTGAAGGATTTCCAAACGTGCCCGGCAATCAGGTGGAAAAATCCACTGGAACCCGAGATCGTCGAGGGAATGCTGAAACCGTGCCCAACTACAAAAATTGGTGGTGATAGTCAAAGCGCTCGCACCCAGCCGTCAAAGTCTTCGAAGAAGAAAAAGAAGACCCAAAAGCCCGTGAAGCTTGATAACAGGCGTATAGACCTGCAAAAACAGATTGACGCTCTGGAAGAATATAACCAGAAGGCACGGACCCCGGTCACACTCCAAGAATTTCTCAACAATATCCTTGAGAACGGAGATAACGACAATAACGACAGGGATGACTTATCAAAAGAATCTGAGGACTATGTGGAAAGTTGCCACACGATCTCTCATTCGGCATTAACTAATGAAGAAACACACTCGACGATAGAAGACATCATAAAAGAGCTGGGGCCAGGATCGAAGCCAAAACCCTTGGAACCGTCTGACGAGATGATCGACTTGCTACTGAACGAAGCCCGTCAGAAAAGCAAAGCCAATCGAGAGCGTGAACTGGCTATATTCGAAAAAGCCAAACGCCGACGACTAGAGAAAAAGGTTGAGACACCCCAACTGGAGCAAAGCATCCCTATCACCAGCAAAAGCAAGTTTAAAGTAAGGAAACGATCCGCTAGGGCCATGGCAATAGAAATGAAGTTGCCCTCTTTCAAAGGAAATTCCCTTGGCAATATACGTCTTGATGAAGCAGACATATGTCATAACTTCTGCCTATACCATCAGAGGATTGCACACCCTACCGAGGAGTGCATAGCTTTTAAAAACTGGTGGCAGGGATATGTTGCCCATCGACGACATGTTCAACGAGTGAAACGCAAGGCTCGTCGGGAACAGAAAAGCACGACAGATGAGCGCGAAAGAGCTACTAGCAACTATCACATAGCCGACACCAAGGGATCGTAAGTTATCACCTTTGGAAGCGACTCTGACGAAGAAATCGCCGTCAGTCCTCTCTTCAAGGAATCAACCTCCGGCACAAAACATGCGAAGATTTGCGGCGAAATCTATCTGCGTAATCGTACGTTGACTTATGACCGAAACGTCGTTAAACTACTACCAACCCGCAGCATCCTCAAGCTGACGTGGTAAAAAAAATGGTACGTCCACAAGCGAGATGGGCACAGATGAAAACCTGAAAAGGGCTCCGTGAGTAAAAACAGCTGGGCTACCGGCGAGTTTAGTGAAAACCCGAAAGGGCGCAACCTCGTTAAAAGACATCTGCAAGGTCCTCTCGACCTTGTGAGGAGAAACCACCTACGTGAGATCCTTACGACTCACAAGGGAACAACATACTTAGGGATCCCCACAATTCCTAAGGAGAAATTACACTTACGAGATCCTCACGACTCGTAAGGAGAACCCTCCTATGAGACCCTCATGGCTCATAGGATTCAAAAGCCTTAAGCTACAAGGGTCTGAACCTGTTCTTAAGCAGCCATCACAACCTCCAATGCTGCCCTACAAGCGGCCCAATATTGACCCTTGTATACAATCCACGGGCGCGAATAAACATTTCCCTAACAAAGTCCCATCCGTGACTAGGAATATGTTTGCACAGTGAACAACCCTTATAAATCCTTTCGACTTATAAGGAGAAAGCGCTCTTGTAAGATCCTTACGACTTATAAGAGAACATGCACTTAGGAATCCTCACGATTCCTAAGGAGAAAATGCACCTACGAGATCCTCACTACTCGCAGGGAGAAATACCTTTATGAGACCCTTACGGCTCATGAAGTCAAAAGTCTTAGTCGACAGGATCCTAACCCTGTTCGCTAAGCCACCTTTGTTCGACATCAACGAAGGAAAATGATGATTCGCTCCTAGCAATATTCCAGTTGTAACGATACTGATGCTGAGATTGGCACCAGATTCTCAGTTCCACACCCGCGACAAAAAATCAGCGAGCCAAAAATGCATATGAAATAGCCGAAATGATAGGGCAACTTGCAACAAAATCAGCAAGTAAAAATATATGCATGCAAAATAGCCGAAATGATTGGGCAACTCGTAATAAAAAGCAGCGAGTAAAAATAAAATAAATAGCCGAAATGATTGGGCGCCGTGAAAAATAGCCGAAATGATTGGGCAATCACGACCTTCGCGATATAAAAGCTGAAATGATAGAGCATCGCGGAAAGAAATAAAAAATATATAAATAAAATTTATGCTCTACAGGTGAGATTACATCAATCCCTGTATAAAATCCAGAGGCGCTAACAAAGAGGGAACCATATCATCCCACCAGGCTCCATCAGAAAGATAGCCAAGTTTCAACGGTCACATCTGCATCCCAGAAGACCAACAACGTTCCTCCTTATGCCAGCAAGGCACGAAAGCGACATCACCAAACAGAGTGACGGAAAAATCCCAGCTCCACCACGACTCTCGTCTCGTTACAGCAGACGCAATGCCAACAACGGCGTTCCTTCGCAGTCCAGCAGGATGAAGATCCAGTGTCAACAAAAGACCTCACGGTCGAAACAAAGTGGAGTGACGGCAAAATCCCAGCTCCACCTCAGCATTCGTCTCGTTACAGCAGATGCAATGTCAACAACGGCGTTCCTTCGAAGTCCAGCAGGACACAAATGCAACGTCAACAAAAGACCTCACGGTCGAAACAAAGCGGAGTGACGGCAAAATCCCAGCTCCACCTCAGCATTCGTCTCGTTACAGCAGACGCAATGTCAACAACGGCGTTCCTTCATAATCCAGCAGGATGCAGTTGCAACATCAACGAAAGACCTCACGGTCGAAGCAAAACGAAGCGAAGGCCAAATTCCTAGCTTCAGGGTCTTGACGGTAACTTATATAAAACCTTAAAGACGACCGGAGATCATCCCATATGGAGTGATCACCACCTCGACGTTCGTCTCTATACAGCAGACAAAATGTCACTACAACGTCCTTCCTCCAACAGGATTCGGACACGCCAAAGCAAACGAAGCGAAGGCTAAATTCCTAGCTTCAGGGTCTTGACGGCAACTCATATAAAACCTGAAAAACTATTGGAGATCATCCCATACCAGCGCTGAGTAGTTATGACTCATCGGGGCTCTCCAAAATGAGCCTAACCTCAAGTAAAAAGCGGCATGGCAAAATTCCTAACGCTTGCTCTTCCGACGGTCAAACTGCCGAGGAGGATTGCTTAAAGACGTCTTGTCCAGCCCCGAAGGGATCAGAGACACGACAGTCGCAAGGCTACTCGAACAGCAAGATTGCCTATCGAGGAATACATCAGCCAACGCGACGGTACGACGGACAAAACCCTAGTACCACAGACCCTAACGGACCTCTGTCGTAAAGAGCAAAGGTTAACTATGACGTTAGGACATTCTTGCGAGAACTGCTCGATTCGTCTCGACTCGTGAGGAAATTAGTGTCTTTGCGGGAACTTCTCGAATCGTCTCGGCTCATAAAGTGGAAAAGCCTTAGGCAATGGGGATAAGGACCTGTTTCCTAAGCACTGGGGTCCTGCAAATCAGTCCAAGATGGACTCTTGCATACTATTCACGGACCACACTCTCCGAAGTCGAACCTCGACAAGGAGGGAAACAACCACTTACGAGTCCTCTCGACTTGTAAGAGGGAAAATTCTCTTGTGAGATCCTTACGGATCTCAAGAGAAAATGCTCTTAGGAATTCTCACGATTCCTAAGAAGAAAATACACCTACGAGATCCTCTCGACTCGTAGGGAGAAAAATCTTCATGAGACCCTCACGGCTCATGAAGTTGAAAAGTCTTAGGTAGCAGATCTGAACCTGCTTCCTAAGCCATCCCTACCTCTCAAAGAATTCAAAACAAGATTCTCACTCTACAATCTGCCGGCTGTGCTTGCTAAGGTGACATGCTGATAACAAAAGAAAGAAGAAAGCAGAGAGATAACACAAGACATTGCGAAAAAAATGTATCTTTTATTCATGAATTCAATTGGGTACAAAATACATCGTATGAAAGAATAAAAAATGAATACATTTTATTCAAAATTACAAATGGTACGAAAAAAATTTATTAAGAGGGAAGCGCTTTCAATAGTCTGATCAGCCGCTCGCGCACTTCCCTCAGCCCCTTTTCTTGATCAGCTGCCGCGGCCAACTCTGCTTCGACTTGGGCTCGTTGCTGCAAGTTGGGCGAAAGTTGTTCTTCGACGGCCCGCTGAGCTGCCTCACGATTTTGCGCATCCCGCTTGACGACGTCGAGCTTCTGCCTCAGTGTTAACCCGTCAGAGATGCATCGCAGAATGCCTTCAAAGATAACTTTAAACTGTGCAGCATTTGCATCAACCTGAACATGCAGTCGGGAAGATTCGCTTGAAGTTTCTTCACATTCCTTATGCTTTAAGGCAACTTCTTGTTCAAGATGGCAGAAATAAGAAGAGCTCTGCTCGACCCACGCAGCCCGTTGAGTGTTCATAGCCAAGACCTCTGGAGCTGGACGTCCGACCTCGAGCTCATGCAGGCAAGCCTTAATTTTCCTGAAGTGATTAACCCAAGACTCAACGACACCCTCACTATGAAAGTTCACGAGCGTCGCCAGTATAGGGTTAACCTCCGCGGTAAAATCCGCAGCGAATGTGGGAGTCTCCACGTCAAGCTGCTCAACATGCGCAGACTATTCACGGCGCTTTTCGAGGATGCACGTCGAGAAAAGGGGCCGGCTGGCATTATAATGCGAGACTCGAACGGAGCTAGAGTCAACGTGATTGCTGCAAAATAAATCATTGTCAGATGACGGCTCAAGAAATAAAGAAAATACACGAACAATAGAGTCTACTATACCGGCTGCAACAGGGGGCAGAGCTGGGAGTTCTGGTGGCGCAACAATACCTTCGTCCCCTCCTTCAATTTGTAAGGCTACAAGCAATGCAAAGAAGAATAAGCAATAATGTGACTACCCGCTAAAGAAAGGACGTCGGTTAGAAAAGATACTCACCGACACCAGCGGGCGGACTAATATCCGATAGGAAAAAGAAGTGCGGGTTCAGCATCTGATACAAATGATCCAAAAGAACTCCTACGAGATCACGATGATACATAGTCAGTACATGAAAGATGCTGTCTTCGATTTAAATTTATCACAAACCCATACCTTCCAGCATTTGAGAAGATATAAGAGAAGATGGAGGGGCGGTCACCGTCAAAGCGGTAACTGGCGGCGCTTCCTCGAGTGGCACAACCTCAACACCCGCCGCAGCTGCATTCAAAACAAAAGTACTGTCAGAAAAGGTAGAAAAGGGATTGCAGAATAAAATAGAAAGCAATCACCTGAAATTTACCTGGTAAGTCACCGGTCGAGACTACAACAAGGGCATCACTAGATGCAGCGACTACCTCACCCTCTTCCGTGCTCCTGAGCACATCATCAGGGATGTGGGCCGGTATAGTGACTTCCGGAGGAGAAGCAGTAACCATCACTACAGGCTCCAATGGAAGGATGGTGGCCTTGACTACCTGTCCAGCAGTCTCCGGGCCATCCCCAGAGAGACCCGTTGAATCCGCGGACAATAAAGATGCCTCTTCCGGAGGAGCAATCACCTGGAGAGCAGGAATCACCAAGGAAAGCTCCATCGCAGGAACAACAATGGCGTCAACCCCCTCCGCACTGATTGGTGCCTCATCAGGGATATCTGCGAAGTCCATAGTCAGGGCGCGACTTGGACTTAGCTCCTCTGCCATCGCCGAAGTCCCTGCAAAGTTTGTACGAGGATAAGGATATATATATATATATATATATATATATATATATATATATATACAACCAATACAAAATATTACAAAGAGATACATGAACATACCGATGCGCAGGGAGCTTCTAGTATGGCTTGTTCAAGCCGACGCTCCTTCCTGAGGAGGTATGCTCGCCGAAGTTTGAGAGTAGACTCGTGGCCACCGGTCCACAATGAAAGTGTATCCTCGGCGTCGGCTGAGACGGCCTTCTTAAGAGCCCTTTCGCCCCATTCTTCTAAAGAGCCTATGAATAGCCGCCGTATCCACGGAGGGTCTTCATAAAAGATGACGGCAGGGTAAGGCCTCTTCGGGATCCTTATATTCTCAGATTCGTCTTGTGAGCGTCATATAGCCAGCCAATTGTGCGGCTTGCTCGGCAGATGAACCCGGAAAAAGAAGACTATCTTCCGGCGGATTAGTAGCAGTCTTCTTCCTCTGCTTTAGCCCAGAGCCAGTGACTGTAGAAGCTCGCTTCTTTCCCCTCGCGCCCGCTTTCTAAGCTGCTTCTCGGTTTTGACAGAGAAGGAAGACTTCTTCAGGACCTCCGCCAAGGGAACATTATCATCAGAGCCGGGTTTTACCTCTGGAACCGTTACGGTATCCAACATCGGTCGTTCAAGTGAAGCCTCTGTTGGCAATGAGGCGCGAAGCCTTTCCTCCTCTTCAAAGGTTTTAAGTGAAGCAGCAATGGCTTCTTTTGTAGAGGCACCTATTGAAACAGCAAGCGTCAGTCAAAGCATGATAAAAGAAGAGTGAAATAAACAGCGGAGAGATAAGGGTAAAGTATACCTGACTGCGCAAGGGTGGTCAGTTCTTTTTCGAGGGTGGCCGACTGTTTGGAAGCTTCAATGGCAACCTCCAAATTGGTATCATCAAGCATCTCGAATAAACCCTCGTTGGTCCCATATTCACTCAAGCCTTCGCTAGACGGAGCAGGGGGCGTCGAGCCTAATATGGTGTCCAAAGAAAGTACTTGCTTCTTTTTCTTCTGAGGACGGGTGCTGGTGGCCGATGACACGAGTTTGCGTTTGGTAGACGCCTTTGGACGACGAGTCCCAATTTCTTTTCCTACGTCCGACTCAGGGGACGCGGTAACCACCTCTTTTTCAGGCACGCTGGATGGGGGCAACCCGTGCGTAGGGCTTAGCATGTGCGGAGGCTCAACTACAGTGACCTCTCTCAGGGGAGGATGAACAATGTTCCGTCGCTTCAGAGGAACATTTAGATCACCAGCCGGCACTGCACCCTTGCGATCGAGCAACAATCGTTTCTCCTCCCTGATGACAGCGCCCATTGAATGCCGATACCAAGCCACGTACACATTAAGGGCCTTTAGGACGCAGCTCGGTTCGCTGATAAAGAAGTTGGACCCTGTGTTCAAGCGCATGAAATGATGCAGTGCGCCCCACATTCCCTCTTCGGTAGTGGCAGGTTCGGCCAAGAAAGCCTCAAGTGGGACGCCCTGATTATAACTCAGCTGCTGGGCGAAACGATGCGAGTTGTATCTCATGAATAACGCCGCATCATTTTTCCTGAATACGAGAAAGCCCGGCCGGATAGAGTACATATGAAGAATCTCCCGAGCCTTCAAGACCGAGACCCCATCTTTAAATATGACCTGCAGTGGCAGCACCGTCTTCCCCGACTCTTGGCCGACAGTCAAAACTTTATCAGTAAAAGACATGCCAGCCCCAACCGTGCACGGGCGAAGAAGCAAGCCTCTAGCTTCCCGTTGCGTTAGAGTTACGATAGAAGCGCCAACCAGTCGCATGATCCGAGGAAACCTGCACCTGTCATAAAAAGCCGGCCTCTTATGGATGCCAAAGACGCCTAGCATGTGTAACTCGAGCCATGACGTAAAATAATGCATCGGGATTACTGAATGCACCCCTAGCTCAGTGGTATCAGCTGCCAAGATGAGGCCGTGATACATATGGGCTAACCCAGTAATCCCCACAGCCACTTGTATTCCGGCAACCATGCGATGCGCAGGATAGAAGACGGACGGCCTCATGCGGCGAGGGTGCATGGGAAGCGCGAACCAACTCAGCCACAACCCAAGGAACCCTAAAAAGAACGTTTCTTCTTCAATCCCATGAGCTGCCAGCTCTGTAAAAGGGATGACCGGGGTATCAGGTAGAGAGAAGCTCTTCTGATCCGCCTCCGTCGCTGGCAGATTGCCTAAACCCAAGCCGAAGGTGTCGTCAAGACTGGCGAATTTATCGACTTCATCCTTCAATATTTTCGGGCGAAGAAAATCAGCGATAAAAGCCGTAAAATTAACTCCACGACCTTCGAATGCAAGAGAGAGGTTTTCATACATATTCAACACCTTTATCAAGCTCGGAAACTGGTGTTGAATAGCATTCTCGGGAGTAAGACCCATTACCATGGATTTGGTAGCGAAAACATACTCATCTGGGGGAAGCAATTCCTCATAATGTTCTCCCTTAACGGGTAAACCCGAGACCTCTGCAAATTCCTCCAAAGAAATAGAGATTCTCGATTAGATAGGAGGAAAGTGTGTATCGGAATATTCCACTGCTCCAGAAAGGCCCTGACTCACCATGTAGGAGGTGGGGAATATTGAAACAAAGAAGCGTAAACGGCGGGATACAATCCGAGCTTCATCAACTGGGATTTCTTCGCCGATAAGATATACTGAGCCCACTGCAAATACCCGGCCGGGTGACGGGGAGTTAGTCCTACATTGTATGGCTGTCCCTAAGGGCGTGACTCACCCTGACATATATGTCGTCCTAGGATGTCTAAAGCCGCCGCCAGCTGCACGGGTACGGCGGCGATTGAAGGCTGAAGGAGACACTCCAAAGTCCAATTAACCAGCTCTACGGCATAGTTCACCGGGGGTGCATCTGCGTACGGGATCGCCGAGATAGTCTCCGAAGGCGTCACACAAGAAAAGCTCCGGCGGCCTCTGATAATCTGGTCATACCATCTCTCCCACAAGTGAAGATTTTTGTGTTCCGGGTCATGGTCTTTAATGAGCACGAGAACCTCTCGGTCTACAGGCGCCTCAGGAAATCCGCCTTCTGATTGGATGAACGGAAAGGAGGTGTCGAAAGTCATGTCACCTGCGCAAAAAGGGACAAAAGTCAAATGTCAGTGCTATAATTTAATTTAAATTCTAACACTTGGTACTTTAAAATCCGTACCGTATTGCAATGTAGTTAAAAGGGACCAAAGGGGACTCACAAAATATAGATGACAGTTCATCATTAATAAAACAGCCTCATCATTGGATGAGGCTGTCTTTAAAAGAGGAAATCCTCAAAAGATTCTCATTAAATGAGAAATCCCTCGGGCAGAGGAGTAAAACTCCCATTGAGAGCAGCGCTCTTCACTAGACAGACATCTGTCAAAGTCTAATGATGAAGGAATAAAATTCCTCAAGAAGAGCCTTGCTCTGAGAAGATGATCCATCAAAAATAAAATTAAAATTCCATTTTTTGATCTTCAAGATCCATGAACAGACTCTTAAGAGTTCTTCACAAGAGATTAAAAAAATCTACATGAGCAAAGATCTGTTAATGAAATCCTAAATGGGTTTTCTTTAGATCAAAGATCTATGAAGAGCAAAGCTCTGTTAATGGGTAAGACCCTAATTTATTAAAAGATTTAAATTTTACCTAAAATTTTAACAGAGTTTTTACTCTTGAAAAGTTCTGAAACAGAAGAGCTATGCTCTGAATAAAAGTTCTCAAAGAAGAAGATGAAAATCATCAAAGGGACCAAAGGTCCTATTTATAGACATTGAAACGCCTCTTCAACTTCTAAGTTGATCCTAGGGCGCAGATGTCGCCACCGTTGCACTCATATATGGGCCACGTGAGCGCAACGGTGGGAGGGCATTTGTTTCCCCCAATCAGAGAAAAGCTCTATTTCGAAATTAAAAACTCAAAAATTGAAACAACGCTTCAGATCCAGCGCTAAGCGCGCTGTGCGCCACGCGTCAAACATGGATGCGCTAGCGCCAGGTGCGCTGCGCCCTAGGCAGTGCGCCATGTGTGCGCTAGCGCTAGGTGCGCTGCACGCCATGTGTCAAACATGGGTGTGCTAGCGCAGGCTATGCTGCGCTCTGAGCAGCGCACCACGTGTCAAACACAGGTGCGCTAGCGTAAAGTGCGCTGCGCTCTGAGCAGCGCACTACGTGCAAAGCACGGGTGCGCCAGCGCTGGAATTATAAAATTCTCCACCGTTAGATCAAAAGTCCTAATAGTAATGTTAAATCATTAATTAATCAGAATTAAATTCTGTTATGGAAAGATTTTCTCAATCTTGTTAAAAACAAGAAGATTGCCTTCTGTAAAAAAGAAGCCCTAGGATAAAAAATTCAACGGTGGGAAATATCCCTAAATCAATCAGAGAAAGATCTCTTTAACTGATTTAACAAATCAACTTTTCCTATATAAAGGCCCCAAGACTTCAAGTCTGATATAGAGAAACCCCCATATAAATTTTGAAAAATTCAAAGAAAGAGAGCAAGCTCTTGAAAGAAGATTTCTTCTTCAAGGTAAAAAGAATGCCGATGAACACAGAGATGAAATCATCTCAATAAAAGAAGAATTATCTTCTTAAAAGATCATAGATCTACAAAGACCAAAGTCTTTTATAAAAAAGATCAAAAGATCTCATCACATAATAAAAGAAGAACATATTCTTCACACAGATCATTATCTATAAAGGCAAAGCCCTTTCAAAAATAAGAACTGTTGTTCTTGAACCTTGAGACAAAGTCTCTTTTAAAAGAACATAAATTTGTTCACAAATCATAAAAATTGATCAAATGAGTTTTGCGCTATTGAAATGCGCCATGCGCTCTTAAACAGCGCTTCTGCGCTCTCTGGATCGGCGCTCAGCGCCAAGCGCGCCACATGTCACTCACAAGTGCAATACTAAATTGATAGCGCAATGCGCTCATGGAATAGCGCTTAGCGCTCATAAACTGGCATAATGCGTCCATCATCTGGCGCTTAGCGCCAAGCGCGACACGTGTCCTACTCATCTGCGCTGCTTGGCAGAAGCGCAATGCGCTCTTTAACTAGCGCAAAGCGCCTGGCGCGCCACGTGTCGCACTGACAGAACATAAATTGTTCTGATGAATGCTCTCCATTCAATACAAGACAAAAATTTTGTCAAAAGGGCCAAGCCCAAATAAAGGCTCAATAGCCAGAATAAAAATGTTAAACATTTTGACCTGATTGGACTTAGCCCAAGATTGGCCATAAGTCCTCAACTTATATCAACTGAGCCCATATGCTCATAAACCTTTTAACAGACCTTAGTCCCAAATTGGACTATAGATCTCCAACCAAAATTGGTTCAAGGGTACATCTCTGAACCCCTCTGATATATGTCGTTGTAATCCTTCAACGTCTTCAGAGAGGTGACGGGTCCCGATAACCATACATTCCATAGGCTATGATGTATTTAAATTGGACTGTGGGGTCCTTAAGCCCATGGACTACGATGTCCTTAACCTTGGACTATGGGGTCCTTAAACTCACGGACTACGATGTCCTTAACCTGGACTGTGGGTTCTTTAAGCCCATGGACTATGATGTCCTTAATCTTGGACTGTGGGGTCCTTAAATCCATGGACTATGATGTCTTTAACCTTGGACTGTGGGGTCCTTAAACTCACGGACTATGATGTCGTTAACCTTGGACCACCATGTCCTTAAACTGGTAATCGACCGCAAAGTTCCTAAACTAAAACAATAGAGCCCAAATGCTCTTTTGTTGGATCTAAATGATCTTGTTAAGTTGATCTTAGTCTAAAATTAGACTAACGTGTCCTTAACAAACATTAAGTTGATCTTAGTCTGAAAATTAGACCAACGTATCCTTAACATACGTTTAAGTTGATCTTAGTCTCAAATGAGGCTAACGTATCCTTAAACCTAACCCCAAACCCAAATCTAAGAAGATACGGATTTGGACTAATCCACGCCCTGCGGGAGACAACATAAATTAGTCTCCTTATACAATCCACGAGCAACCAAAAACAAAACAAACATACACGACACGAAGTGGCCATCTGGAGAAGGAGAAAGTGGTTACCGCGATGCGATAGCGTAATTAACTGCAGGGGCTTGCGTCTGCAGCGAAGAGCGTCCCCACAATCAAAAACCTCTCAACCGAGGGGGAATCTGATGAAGTCTGCTACATCGGCCGCATCTGTTTAAACCTTCGATATATGGTGCCATAAATCAACTTAGCATCTTCGGAGAGGTGGACGGATAGCACCAATTAGCATCTGCCCCGAAATTCAGGCAAGATGTTTGCCGCGTCTTCGCGCGTCTTTCGGCGGGGAACAACACCGCAGAAAGTGGAGTACGTCAACCCCAACACCGCAGAAAGTGGAGTACGTCAATCCTGACACCACAGAAAGTGGAGCACGTCAACCCTGACACCGCAGAAAGCGGAGAACATTAACCTTGACACCGCAGAAAGTAGAGTATGTCAACCCCGACACCGCAGAAAGTGGAGTACGTCAACCCTGACACCACAGAAAGCAGAGCACGTCAACCCTAACACCACAGAAAGCGGAGAACATCAACCCTGATACCTCAGAAAGTGGAGTACGTCAACCCTGACACCACAGAAAGCGTTGTACGTCAACCCCGACACCGCAGAAAGTGGGGTACGTCAACCCTGACACCGCAGAAAGTGGAGTACGTCACGGCTCATAAAGTTGAAAAGTCTTAGGCGGCAGACCTGAACCTGTTTTCTAAGTCATCGCTACCCTACAAGGAAGTTAAGATGGACTGCTATCTACTATCTACAGGCCGCATTTGCTAAAATAATATGCCAATGAAACGGCAAAGAAAAGAAAGCAATAGTACAAGATAAAAGAAAAATGTGTCTTTTAATCATGAATTTAATAGAGTACAAGATACATCATATAAAAGAATAAAAAATGATTGAATGCATGTTATTCATAGATTATAAATTTTCGGTTGATACAGAGATGGTTACTGAGAAGGAGGCGTTTTTAACAAATCAGCAAGCCGCTCGCGCACTCCTCTCAACTTCTTTTCACGATCAGCCGCCGCGGCCAACTCCGCTTCAATTCGAGCCCATTGCTGGAAACAGGATGAAACCTTCTCATCGATTTCCTGCTGAGCGGCTTCATGACTCTGCGTAACCCGCTCAGTGAAGTCAAGCTTCTTCCTCAGTACCGGCCCGTCGGAAAAACATCGTTGGAGACCTTCAAAAATAGATTTCAGCTGTGCAGCGTTCGCTTTGACCTGGGCACATAATTGGACAGTCTCTGTGGAAGCCACCTCACATTCCTTTCGCCTTAGGGTCGCCTCTTGTTCAAAATGGCGAATGAAAATAACACTCTGCTCAACCCACGCAGCTCGCTGGGAGTTCAAAGTCGATACTTCCAGAGCAGGACGCTTGAGCTCAATCTCATGCAGGCAAGCCTCTGTAACATTTCAAAATAATAAAATATTATTTTTGGGAATTTTTATAATTTAATATTATTTTATTGATTATTTTAATATTAAATTTAAAATTAAATACCGATAAATGGGAAAAATTTTGGAAAATTCTAAAATAATATATTTTATGGAATTAATTCATTTTTAAGTTTTTATGAGCATTTATTTGCTAATTTAGTGCTAATCGCGATTAGAAATCGCTAATCGGATTTTTGGCTTTTTTTGTGCAAAACATGCACATATCATTTTTGGACTTGTGTTACATTTTTCCTACCATGAGTGTTATGGGTCTACTATTTGAGAGAGAAGGAAAAGAAAAGAAAAGAAAAGAAAAAGGAAATGGAATGATGATGAGAGAGAGAGGGCAGGTATAGGTTAACTTTTTCTCTTTTGAAGCCATGCTCCCATCATTTCCTCACACTCATTTCTCTCTCCCCTCTCATAGAGCTGCTGCTGCTGCTGCCCTTCCTCCTTCTTCCTCCTCTTAAAATCCCCCACAACACCATGAAAACAAACTCAAAACCCCATATCGATTTCACAAAAAGTGTGCACAAGCTCTAGATCTACGCATTGGACTAAGAAAGTTGATGTTTTGGTGCTGGGGAAGATTCATGAGTCCCCAAGGAGGTAATTTCTGCACCCATTATAGTAGTGTTTCATTCCATATGCATCTATACTAGTTTCATATCGATATCCTGTGATTTGGTGCGTTTTGAACAAACCTAGAGAGGGTTAAGGTTAAATTAAATGGTGTTAGTGTAGTTAAGCCATTGTGGTGACCCTTAAACCCCACTTGGTGCTATGAACCCAGATCCGAAACATTACAAGACCTGGAACCCAAAACAAAACAGTTTCATGTCGGTTTGTGAGTGTATATGGCGTGCAGGTGAATCTGGAGTGATCCGGGGTCAATACAAGGAAAATAAACAATACCAGGAGCCTAGTTAGACCACCAGGAGACCACCCTAGGCAGACTAGCACCCAATTCCTTGCCCAGGCCGGCCAGGACGGTTTTGTCCTTTGAGGGGATCGGCCACTTGGTGATGGCATGGGTCTAAGATTCTACTGTAGGTCACATACACCCTATACATCACCCTAGACTTGTTTGCTTGCCTTTATTTGGCCTGAGACAAAATCTGGGATCGTTTTCTTGGGTTGCTACTTTACATTTAGTTTTGGTTTTGCGTATTTTGATTTCCACATTTTGGCATTTGTGCGTTATCTCGATCGTGTGACGTTTGTACGTCTATATCGAGTGATTTCGGGTTGTTTTGCGAAGGCTAACCATAGGTTCTAACCTATAAGCCTTTTAGCGTATCGTGTTGGTTTTCGCGTGTCGTTTTAAGTTTCGATTTAGTTTTAATGCGATGCGATACGTGTGATATGTGTAGGTACCCCGCGACGATCCGAGACGATGCAGAAGATGAAGGCGACACCGACACCGACACCCAGGATACAGGTGAGTAGATTATATCTTAAGGGGGGAAGTCGGGTGGAAAGCGTATAGCACCCCCGCATATATATATATATATATATATTTATATTTATATATACTCTTGATAGCTTATAGTGTCGCGGATATTTGAGATGTGTTAGGTGTACTATAGATAGATTAGGGTTAGAAGTAAACTAGTGTAGTTCCTAGTCACAAACCCTAGAACAGGTTTACACCCACACGCACACACGTACTTATTGCTATACTTATACCTTGACGATGAGAATTGTGGATGATATTTGGAGATGAGTTGATGACAGTGGGCATAGTGCCACGAGATCGGTGTTATTATGTGATTCGTAATTGGGATACGACAGGTGATTTGTTTGCAGGCCTTAGGACGTGTGTTTCACACACGCACTTATATTTATATAGATGGTATTGATTTGTACTAGATTTAGATCAGTACCCCAGATCATGTGATATGATGATACGGATACCAGATAATTGATGAGACAATTGTGATTTTGACCCGTACCCAGCTATTGGGATGCCGTACGACGATTTACCGTACGAGCTTTATATTGATGATAGATCCGCACTCATGACTCGAGGACGTCATATGATATACCGTATCGTACGTGATACTATTGAGGCGTGATCACAGACTATATATTTATATATATATATATATATATATATATATATCGACTCGGATATAGGTGGTTTCCATACCCCTCCTGCTTAGCTTGTTAGTTAGGTCTGTAGATTACTTAGTAGACATATCTATTTCAAAACTAACGAACCGGGAATATTTTAAAGATAGGCAAAAGGGATTCTACGGATAATTTCAAAAGGCACATCTTTTTTTAAAAACACCGTAACTCTTATTTTACTAAAAACCCCGGTTCGTCTTATTTCAAAAGGAAAAACTACATGACATTTATATATTGATGTAGATTCCTTACTATTGCGTTGATTACTTGATTCCGCATATTCATGTCATTTGCATCGCATTACTTGTGTTATTGTTATATTACCATCATGCTGTTAGGACACCGGAACCATTATCGATGATGCGTCTGTTCCACGTACACTATTTGCCGGCTCACACACTTCATCATCGATAATTGCCATGTCAATACACTGTAGTACTGTTGCATTCATGATATTATTCTTGCATGGCATATCGTACACCTATATCTGTACACCTACATAGATGATTCTGGCTTGATTAGAGATTTGGGAACCGCAAGATATTCTTTAAAACTGATTCATTTTAAAAGAGAGGTTTCCCTCGACATGTGCACATACTATTCCATGTTGCATGACTTATTGATATGCTTACATTTCTTTTACACGTCGCATACATCATGTTTTGATTATACGCATTGAGATATGTTGTTTCCATGATATTTCTGGATTTCCGAACCGTGGGTATTTAAAAAAAAAAGAGAATAAGTAATTGTTTTTAAAACCCGGTTACCCTTGATATGATATTTCAGTGCGTCCACTATGTGTTTTCTCGGTGCTGAGAGCGACATGTGAAACCCGATTCGAGGAGAGGACGAGGCCGATTGCGGGTACATGGTGGACCCGGTATGGTACCCCGGGACGAGAACGGATCTGCTGTGTAGCTAGACGGTGAGCCTGGCAGAAGGACCACTACCTACCGGTGATTGGTTGGACCTGGCGGTTATCCAGAGGATACTGACCAGAGTCGATAGATGGATACGGGACGACCCGTGCTGCCGGGGCCGAGGGCCAATACTGCAGACAGAGCCCGTGGGCTGACCCGGACCGACGGATTCCCGATATATGAGGATTTACGTGCCGATGCTGGGCACAGCTTTCATGATGTTTTCGAGTGTCGATGCTGGACACTCCGGTTCCATGATTTTCATTATATCCTCATACTTCCATGCATATGCTTATGATATTTACATGCATGATGCTTATTGTCATTGGGTGACATGTGGATGGGATCCACTTATATACTTGACATTGATCACATAGTTGGATGATATCCACATATTTATAGACTTCATGACCTAGTCGACATTGATCATACCTCATATTCATGACATGTTATTGCCTGAGGCACTGGCACGAGTACTTGGCACTACACTCTGGTATAGATGTTACATTGCCACCTTATCATGCTTCAAACCTATTTATTTGAGGTTTATAGATATCTGATCGTATTGACCTAGGATTAGGTCATGCATGCGATTTCTACTTGTAGATATTTTCTATTCACGAGTTGGCAACTCACCTCCGTTGTGCCACAGTTCTTGCAGGTTTTGCCGTACAGATTCCATAGCGGCATTCTGGCACACTGCTTCTACGGGTGACTTGTTTTGGTAGGTGGGTTCTTTTGTATCAGAACCACAATTGTACATGTATTATTCAGTTGTATCTAGTAATTCCATCAACCAAAACTTGTATATTGTTTCAGACTTAGAATCAGTTGTATTATTTCGACCTTAGAGTCGCGCTTAGTAGTATTCGCTTTTCTTGCTATTTGAGTTTTCCTTTGAGTTCGATCCTCGTCCTTCGGCGTTGTATATTATATTGCTTGCGTGGTTGTGACCGTCGATTGACGAAGAGCTAGCTCCCGTTTGGGGATGCCTTTTATCATTGTATATATTATTTATGTTGTACCCCGTTCGGGGCCAGTATTTACAAAGGAAACTCTGCCGAAATTTTCAGAAAAGATATGTGATTTTTAAAATGCATATTCGGCTTAGTTATTTAAAAACTTTGATTTTTAAAACACGTTTTCTTCACCTTTAAAAGATGTTTTCCTACTTCTTAAAAACCAGTTTTCTTTATTTTACTCCTTAAAATGGTTTTAGATTTCTGGGCTTTTGGCTTACTTGGATTAGATTGGGTCCTGTAGATTTCATATGATTCAAGTGCCAGTCACGGGCTATTTCGGGTCGTGACAAAGTTGGTATCAGAGCGCTAGGTTAACCTTGGTTTGAGTCTAAGTTTGACTATGTGGAGCCTAGGTCGTTTATATATATACGGAACTTAGGCTTGACCTTACGGAACTTAGACTTAGTCGAGGGGGGTATTATACCCGAACTTTCGTCGCGTAGGATGACCCTTGGTTGATGGAGTAGGTAGCTTGAGTAGAGTGACGTACCGTACGTTTGTTCCGCGGCATATTTACGATACGCTACTCCACTTAAGGATCCTTAGGATGTACATTTCCTTGCGCGGTATTATATTCATTCCTATGATCTACCCTCATCGATACTGGTTGTGATTTTGCTGCCACGATTGTACGGGCAAAGTGAGTTACGGCTAGAGTTGTGTCAGCATGAGCTCGTCGCAGACGAGGACTGACCAGGGCATGATTCCAGAGACATACGATTGCTTAGAGGCTTCATTTTATTATGTTTTCGCGCCATGAGCGTTTGACAGATCGCTTTTACGAGATTTCTCGGACGTGCCGATTGGTACCAGTGGGTCAGGCTACTGCTAGAGGCCAGCCAGGATGTGATGACCATTGATATATCGCTTTTTTAGGACGATTGAGGCGTTGTTCAGCGTACAGACGAATGAGCTAGTTGTTGCTGCAAATGACGAGATATCGCCCAGGTGATTAGAGCCGCTGCAGCATGAGCATACCTAGAGATATGATGGTGAGTCGCTAGTCACCCGAGGATGAATGACTAGGACATGTGGTTCGTTCGCTTACCCCGATACGAGGTCATCAGATAGATTGATTCCAGCTAGAGACGACTTTACGCGGGTTCGTTGAGAGTCGATAGAGACGATCAAATGTCAGGAACCTACTTTCTAAGTTTAAAGTATTCGGAAAGACATGCAAGCGAGTCTATGGACCCTCTAGAAGAATGAAACCCTAACTCGACATAATGACCGTGGAAAAGCCTTTGAACCTTAGGGTTTGCGGCAGTTCCGCGGCGCCATTAGTGAGGCTTGGGTTTGCCCTTCTACGGCTGGACCACTGATGCTGTGGTATGTACTCGATAGTATTAAACTGTACCCACGACGTTGAGCTCTTGGGGGATTATGAGGTTCTGACGAGTCGATCGGATAGTTCGACATCATTCGGATATCGTGTGATGGGACACATTGCTTGGGAGACTCCAGATATGAGTATAGCTATTGGAGCGCCATCCATGCAGCCACGATGAAACAAGTCCGAAGCAGTCGACAGCAGAGAAAAGTGAAGTACGAGATTCGTATGAGCTCTTGACGAGAGGACGTTCCACTCCGCAGACATCAGAGATGCGATACGCACGCAGAGGCGTTGTATATGGATATACCCTCCAGAAAGAGTTGCGATGAGTATGCAGCCATTCCGAAACAAGAGCCAGATATAGCGAAGGTGGTAATTTCCGGACAACTCGGCTGAAACGAGATTCGAGAAGGACCTCGACAGGACTTTTCTGGAATATTATATGAGAAGACTTGGACCCAGGAGTGGTCATATTGCGCGCATCCAGCAGGCCAAAGTTCGGCATCGTCGACGAGACAGTTGACCAGGTTCGGATAGAGGACCTCACCCAGATGCGTTGTGAGTTGATCAAGAACGGACGGGTATTGAGTATATCTCCGCAGGATGGGACGAGTTCCGGAGGATGTGTTCGGCTAGATATCTTCCACAGGGTGATGAAGATACCGAGTTCGTGATTTCGAGTCCGTGTGAGGGACTTCGGATTGACCATAGCCGAGAACATTTGTAATGTACAGATAAAAGCGTGACGTCGAAATGGACGATGATACAGACAAGCGGGACACAAGGTTCGTACGAGATGCTGATGAGCTGTTGTTCCTCCCCATTGAGATTATGGTCGAATATGACTACAGAGGCGTTGGAATGCGACCAGTTGCCGAGGAAATGCTGTACTGAGGACGCAGATGTCCAGAGAGTGAGGAGAGATTACGCAAGGGTACCAGCCTCCGTATAGTTCGGCATAGGCAAGATCGAAATAGACCTTGAGCAGGATTCCTTCCGGAACTTTGCTGCAATAAGATTTGCACCAGGAGCAGATGTGTGATGTGAACTCAGAGAGCCAGAGGCCGACGCCAGTGACGTGCTGCGTTACGAGTGGTCACGAGGATCGACCGAGAGACGACCAGAGAAGTGACAGAACGGAATCGTTCCCATTAGCACACCTGACATGGCTGATGAGCCGATGGATTGCGAGATTGGTAATCCACAGAGAAGATAATAATCCAGAGACAGAGGACGCCAGACCGCGAGCAAGAGGCAAGTATATATCTTGTGCTACTAGCATTGGATGCATCGACACCTTCTCGACTTAGAAGGAGGATAGACCGATGACGATATTTATGATTTGTGATTTTGTGATTCGATTATCACGTATCCGTCACCTTGAATTCCGGTATTTTGGGCGATTTATTCGCATGATTTAGTCTTGATGGCTGAGTTCCATGATATTTGTTTTCATGCACCATGGTTGCACCTATTGGGAATTTATGTCTTGCGCATAGTTTTTATACTTGAGATGTACTTTACATACCGTTGTGTTGATTTATGATTTGTGCACAGCTATTGTACCTGATATCATTTTCGTGCCTTGGTTGCACCTGCTTATGACTTCATAGATTTTATACAGTTGAGTTGATTTCATGCATATGATACGCCCACGATTTGATTTTTGCACTCGGTATAGCTCATATGTGCTTGTAGTGCATTGATATGTGTTTGGTGCACGCAGTTGCACACGTTTATGATTTTTACACCTTGGTATACCGGTGTTGCTATTTACGTATTTGAGTTATTGTTTGGGTTTTGTGCACAGGATGCACCAATTTTATACTTCGTGCGTTTGTCGCACCAGTTTTATATTTCGTGCGTTGTCGCACCAGTTTTATGTTTCGTGAGTTTAACGCACCAGATTTTTATTTCGTGCCTTTAGTGCACCGGATTTATATTTCGTGCACCACAGTTGCACATGACTTCGATTTGCCGTCATTCGATATGTCGATTTTGATTTCATGCCTGCGTTATGCATGCGATTCGACTTATTCCTTCGGCATCATTTACATGCACTTTTAGTGTTTTGATTTGAATTATGCACGCTGATGCACACGATTGTGACATTATTCACCGCGGTATACCTGATTTTATTGAGCCGTATTGTATACCGTCGATTTTGATTCTGATATTGGTGTTGATTTCTTGCACTCTGTGCATTTGATTTGAACTTGCGCATGTTCGACGCTTGCTAGTGGATTTTGTGATTCGTGCATGATGAATGCACTGATTTGGGTTTTAGCGCGTGATAAGAGCATGTTATGAGATGCAATTTTGGTGCACACCAGATGCGCTAAATCGGGATTTTTCGTGCATGTCAGATGCACCTGATTTTGCTGTCAGGCACACACGTTGCCCATGACAGATGTTTCGTGCACACCCGTTGCACCTTGATGTTGTTTTGTGCACCTGTATGGCACATATATGGATTTTTATTTCCGTGCGCACCAGACGCACAGGGTTTTCATATGCGCATTTTGGGATTGGTTTTTTTTGGAGCCGTACGTTTTTGTGATGTTTATTATTATTTTCGTACTGAGCAGGACTAGTCAGAGGACAGTACCTGGATATGTTTTGCATGCATTGATAGTTATCGAAGGGATTTCCAAAAAGCGAGTTATAGTCTCGGTATTTATCTACGTGTCTGATATGACACAAAACGTTTAAAACAAGGAAACCCTTCTAAATTGTTTTCCAAACAGCGGGACGTGCATATTATACAAGGATATATATGTATATGGGTATTTTATTATAATGGAAGTCCGCTACTGTGCAGTGTTATGCGCATCGCACAGCGACTTAAAAAGATTTAGCATGCATTTACTTCAGCTAATTACATGAATAGTTTTGATATATATCATATTGGTTTTGTACCAGATTTGACATTTGTGTCTTTACCATAACTCCGATGATTGCGGGATGCTTGACGGAGTTTTGTTTTGAGTTATCTGCTCATTACTCATGCGCATGCGTTGCGCTACGATGCGTTTTATGTATTGATGATTTCGGAGCCCCGACGATTTGGACTTCTTATTGAAATGTTTTAGAATTTGGGGGTTTAAATTTAAATTCGGAGACCGAATTTCTTTAAGGGGGGAAGATTGTAACATTTCAAAATAATAAAATATTATTTTTGGGAATTTTTATAATTTAATATTATTTTATTGATTATTTTAATATTAAATTTAAAATTAAATACCGATAAATGGGAAAAATTTTGGAAAAATTATGGAAAATTCTAAAATAATATATTTTATGGAATTAATTCATTTTTAAGTTTTTACGAGCATTTATATGCTAATTAATGCTAATCGCGATTAAAAATCGCTAATCGGATTTTTGGCTTTTTTTGTGCAAAACATGCACATATCATTTTTGGAATTGTGTTACATTTTTCCTACCATGAGTGTTATGGGTCTACTATTTGAGAGAGAAGGAAAAGAAAAGAAAAGAAAAGAAAAAGGAAATGGAATGATGATGAGAGAGAGAGAGAGAGGGTAGGTATAGGTAAACTTTTTCTCTTTTGAAGCCATGCTCCCATCATTTCCTCACACTCATTTCTCTATTCCCTCACATGGAGCTGCTGCTGCTCCTGCCCTTCCTCCTTCTTCCTCCTCTTAAATTTCCCCACAACACTATGAAAACAAACCCAAAACCCTATATCGATTTCACAAAAAGTGTGCACAAGCTCTAGATCTATGCATTGGACTAAGAAAGTTGATGTTTTGGTGCTGGGGAAGATTCATGAGTCCCCAAGGAGGTAATTTCTGCACCCATTATAGTAGTGTTTCATTCCATATGCATCTATACTAGTTTCATATCGATATCGTGTGATTTGGTGCGTTTTGGACAAACCTAGAGAGAGTTAAAGTTAAATTAAATTGTGTTAGTGTAGTTAAGCCATTGTGGTGACCCTTAAACCTCCCTTGGTGCTACGAACCCAGATCCGACACATTACAAGACCTGGAACCCAAAACAGAACAGTTTCATGTCGGTTTGTGAGTGTATATGGCGTGCAGGTGAATCTGGAGTGATCCGGGGTCAATACAAGGAAAATAAACAATACCAGGAGCCTAGTTAGACCACCAGGAGACCACCCTAGGCAGACGAGCACCCAATTCCTTGCCCAGGCCAGCCAGGCCGGTTTTGTCCTTTGAGGGTATCGGCCACTTGGTGATGGCATGGGTCTAAGCTTCTACTGTAGGTTACATACACCCTATACATCACCCTAGACTTGTTTGCTTGCCTTTATTTGGCCTGAGACGAAATCTGGGATCATTTTCTTGGGTTGCTACTTTACATTTAGTTTTGGTTTTGCGTATTTTGATTTCCAGATTTTGGCATTTATGCGTTATCTCGATCGTGTGACGTTTGTACGTCTATATCGAGTGATTTCGGGTTGTTTTGCGAAGTCTAACCATAGGATCTAACCTATAGGCCTTTTAGCGTATCGTGTTGGTTTTCGCGTGTCGTTTTAAGTTTCGATTTAGTTTTAATGCGATGCGATACGTATGATATGTGTAGGTACCCTCGACGATCCGAGGCGATGCAGAAGATGAAGGCGACATCGACACCGACATGCAGGATACAGGTGAGTAGATTATATCTTAAGGGGGGAAGTCGGGTGGAAAGCGTATAGCATCCCCGCATATATAAATATACATATATATATATATATATATATATACTCTTGATAGCTTATAGTGTCCCAGATATTTGAGATGTGTTAGGTGTACTATAGATAGATTAGGGTTAGAAGTAAACTAATGTAGTTCCTAGTCGCAAACCCTAAAACAGGTTTACACCCACACGCATACACGTACTTATTGCTATACTTATACCTTGACGATGAGGATAGTGGATGATATTTGGAGATGAGTCGATGACAATGGGCATAGTGCCACGAGATCGGTGTTATGATGTGATTCGTAATTGGGATACGACAGGTGATTTGTTTGCGGGCCTTAGGACGCGTGTTTCACACACGCACTTATATTTATATAGATAGTATCGATTTGTACTAGATTTAGATCATTACCCCAGATCATGTGATATGATGATACGGATACCAGATAATTGATGAGACAATTGTGATTTTGACCCGTACCCAGCTATTGGGATACCATACGACGATTTACCGTACGAGCTTTATATTGATGATAGATCCGCACTCATGACTCGAGGACGTCATATGATATACCGTATTGTACGTGATACTATTGAGGCGTGATCACAGACTATATATATATATATATATATATATATATATATATATATATATATCGACTCGGATGTAGGTGGTTTCCATACCCCTCCTGCTTAG
Source organism: Agapanthus africanus (assembly GCA_030015575.1). Classification (NCBI taxonomy): domain Eukaryota; kingdom Viridiplantae; phylum Streptophyta; class Magnoliopsida; order Asparagales; family Amaryllidaceae; genus Agapanthus; species Agapanthus africanus. The sequence continues at coordinate 103,141,006 of CM057338.1, read as the reverse complement.
CTGGTTAGTTAGGTCTGTAGATTACTTAGTAGACATACCTATTTCAAAACTAACGAACCGGGAATATTTTAAAGATAGGCAAAAGGGATTCTACGGATAATTTCAAAAGGCGCATCTTTTCTTAAAAACACCGTAACTCTTATTTTACTAAAAACCCCGGTTCGTCTTATTTCAAAAGGCAAAACTACATGATATTTACATATTGATGTAGATTCCTTACTATTGCGTTGATTACTTGATTCCGCATATTCATGTCATTTGCATCGCATTACTTGTGTTATTGCTATATTACCATCATGCTGTTAGGACACCAGCACCATTATCGATGATGCGTCTGTTCCACGTACACTATTTGCCGGCTCACACACTTCATCATCGATAATTGCCATGTTACTAAACTGTAGTACTGCTGCATTCATGATATTATTCTTGCATGGCAGATCGTACACCTATACCTGTACATCTACATAGATGATTCTGGCTTGATTAGAGATTTGGGAACCGCAAGATATTTTTTAAAACTGATTCATTTTAAAAGAGCGGTTTCACTCGACATGTGCACATACTATTCCATGTTGCATGACTTATTGATATGCTTACATTTCTTTTACATGTCGCATACATCATGTTTTGATTATACGCATTGAGATATGTTGTTTCCATGATATTTCTGGATTTGGGAACCGTGGGTATTTCAAAAAAAAGAGAATAAGTAATTGTTTTAAAAACCCGGTTACCCTTGATATGATATTTCAGTGCGTCCACCATGTGTTTTCTCGGTGCTGAGAGCGACATGTGAAACCCGATTCGAGGAGAGGACGAGGCCGATTGCGGGTACATGGTGGACCCGGTATGGTACCCCGGGACGAGAACGGATCTATTGTGTAGCTAGAAGGTGAGCCTGGGAGAAGGACCACTACCTACCGGTGATTGGTTGGACCTGGCGGTTATCCGGAGGATACTGACCAAAGTCTATAGATGGATACGAGACGACCCGTACTGCCGGGGCCGAGGGCCGATACTGCAGACGGAGCCCTTGGGCTGACCCGGACTGACGGATGCCGGATATATGAGGATTTACGTGCCGATGCTGGGCACAACTTTCATGATGTTTTCGAGTGTCGATGCTGGACACTCCGGTTCCATGATTTTGATTATATCCTCATACTTCCATGAATATGCTTATGATATTTACATGCATGATGCTTATTGTCATTGGGTGACATGTGGACGGGATCCACTTATATACTTGACATTGATCTCATAGTTGGATGATATCCATATATTTATAGACTTCATGACCTAGTCGACATTGATCATACTTCATATTCATGACGTGTTATTACCTGAGGCACTGGCACGAGTACTTGGCACTACACTCTGGTATAGATGTTACATTACAACCTTATCATGCTTCAAACCTATTTACTTGAGGTTTATATATATCTGATCGTATTGACCTAGGATTAGGTCATGCATGCGATTTCTACTTGTAGATATTTTCTATTCACGAGTTGGCAACTCACCCCCGTTGTGCCACAGTTCTTGCAGGTCTGGCCGTACAGCTTCCATAGCGGCATTCTGGAACATTGCTTCTACGGGTGACTTGCTTTGGTAGGTGGGTTCTTTTGTATCAGAACCACCATTGTACATGTATTATTCAGTTGTATCTAGTAATTCCATCAACCAAAACTTGTATATTGTTTCAGACTCAGAATCAGTTGTATTATTTTGACCTTAGAGTCGCGCTTAGAAGTATTCGCTTTTCTTGCTATTTGAGTTTTCGTTTGAGTTCGATCCTCGCTCTTCGGCGTTGTATATTATATTGCTTGCGTAGTTGTGACCGTCGATTGACGAAGAGCTAACTCCCGCTTGGGGATGCCTTTTATCGTTGTATATATTATTTATGTTGTACCCCGTTCAGGGCCAGTATTTACAAAGGAAACTCTGCCAAAATTTTCAGAAAAGATATGTGATTTTTAAAATGCATATTCGGCTTAGTTATTTAAAAACTTTGATTTTTAAAACACATTTTCTTCACCTTTAAAAGATGTTTTGCTACTTCTTAAAAACCAGTTTTCTTTATTTTACTCCTTAAAATGGTTTTAGATTTCTGGGCTTTTGGCTTACTTGGATTAGATGGGGTCCTGTAGACTTCATATGATTCATGTGCTAGTCACGAGCTATTTCGGGTCATGACAGCCTCGATCTTTCTTCAATAGTTAACCCAAGACTCGACGGTGCCTTCGTCATGGAAGTTCACGAGCGTCGCCAGCATAGGATTAACCTCAGCAGCAAAGTCTGCAGCAAATGCGATGACCTCGGCGTCAAGATCCTCGACGAACTCGCTCAACATTCGCAGGCTATTCGCAGCATCCCTGGAAGATGGGCGTTTAGCAAAGGGCCCTGCCGGCATTGAGATTCGAGACTCAAAGGGAGCTGGAGTCGGTGCGATTGCTGCAAGACAAATCATGGTAAAATATCGACTAAGGAGGTAAAGAGAAATACACGAGCGATGGAGTCTACTATACATGCTGTGGCGGATGGAAAAATTAGGAGTACTGGAGGTGCGGCTATCCCCTTGTCTCCTCCTCCGATCCACGATGTTGCGATCAATATAAAGAAGACTTAGCAACAGTACGGCCAGTCATAAAAGAAAGAAAGAAACAGTAGCCGAAGGATATACTAACTAATACCAGCAGGCGGAGTGACTTCCGACTGGAAAGAGAAATGCGGGTTCAGCATCTGATACAGATGGTCAAAAAGGACTCCTGCAAAGTTGCGAAAATACATGGTTAGTACAAGGAAGACGGTGTTCATAGTTCAACTAAATAAATTGTGAATCTATAGCTTCCAGCATTTCGGAGGACATAGGAGAAGGAGAGGGAACAACAACCGTCATGACGGCAACCGGAGGTGCTTCAAATGACACAATCTCAGCGTTCGCTGCACCTGCAAATAAAACATCGTCAAAGGAAGCTGAACGGGATTGTAAAATAAAAAGAGAACGGTGATTCAAGAATTACCTGACGGATCATCAACCAAAACCGCGACGGAGCCCATGGCTTTGTCCCCTGATTCGACGAGGGCCTTCGTGATGCTTGCGATACCCACCGATACCGGGGAGCCACACAGGGAAAGGGCAGCGGTCTGGATGGTCCCGGATTCTAGAGAAAAGGTAGCAACTTCGGGCACAGTGACCGCCAGGGTTTCACCCGTCATCCCATCGCCGAGACTTGGACCTGCAGAAAATGCATATGTCAAAATTCGAAGATTTAGTTCTAATAAAATAAAACCCTCAGCGTTACGTTACCTTGGAGCAGCTTTTCGGTTTCTTCCCGAGCTACACGCGCTACATGTCTATAGGCGGTAGACAACGCAGGGAGAGCATCTGCCGAAGGAGTCTCAGGAACCACAATGACGCTTGAGCCTGCACCCACGGCCAAACTAGCATCGCGTTCCCTTGCCACACGCTTCCTACGCTTCTTTTGTTGGGTTTACCTAGCACCTCATGAAGGGTTTGGAAGCATCACATGTACCAAAGATTAAAGTTTTAGGATGCTAAGTAAGCATACAAAGAATCATTCCTAGAAAAATTAGGGTTTCTAAAACAACACTTCATCACAAGTAGATTAAGCTAGGGTTTTGAGAGTACAACCTTTGTAGCTTCCTACGCTAGACTCCTCGACTACTTGGGGTTTGGAAAAAGTCCGCCTGAACTCCTCTAGGTCCACGATGATCCACCCGGAGTCCGCTTTGTCCAAGCTTGCAACTTCACTTTATCAAGAGAATGAAATGAAGCTAACACTCTAAACAAGTGGGCAAGACTTGTGTAGAATGGTGTTGTGGTGGCTTTTCTTACTTCAAAATCTTAACTTGATGAGTAATTTGCTCACTAGATAAATCTAGAGAGCAAAATATGAAGGAGGAAGAAGATGGTGGCCTTTTAGAAGAAGAGAAAAGAAAAACTCTCTTAAGAAAATAGAAAATATATCTATATATATTTTTTACCTCTCATCTCAAACCATGGTTGAACAATAAGGATATTATTGAACTTGAGTTAAAACCCAAAAGGAAAGTTAATCCATGGTTAAATGGTGGGTGAGTATGGTTAGGTCAAAGAAGAGTGTAGAAAGAAACCATGAATTATCCTTTCCTTTTTCTTTTTGTTTTAAATCAAATGCAATAATAATTCATATATATAAAACCATGGTGTGAGTCTTATATTGCCACCATTTTCTTTGTATATACAACCATGAAGGATGATGTATGTATGCATGTGTGCATGCACATCCATATGTGCATGAATCAAGAAAGAACGCATACATGCATGCATACATCCAAAAAATACAAGAAAGGATTTCTAGTGAGAATCTAATGGTTAAATGATAAATCAACACTTGATTTATGAATCCGGCCATATCACATACGACCCAACCAAAAGCAAGCCGCCCGATTAATGTACGGTATCTCGTACGCGCATTTTAACCGGGTCCATGCGCATATCGCATACGCGCACCACAACGTTTCTCCTAGACTAGGTAACTCCTTTGTGGGACTCTAAGACTCGTCAATACGCCGGCAGTGGGTGATGATCATATCAAGCACCCCGAGGCCACAAGCGGTCAGCTAAACGTAATGGCCACCCGGGTATTAAGCGATTAGAAAAAAACAAGCGAACCTGCTACAACTCCCGTCGAACCAACCAGAAACACTACCCGCGCAGTCCGGTCTCCTCGTCTGATATGTCGCATATCAAGTCTAAGGGTGGTAAACGTCAGACCCCAATAACCGATAAGTCGTGCCGATGTGAGGCTCATAACGGGTCGAGAAACTACTGGTAGCACTTACCAGTAAATCTCTAATCAGCCTTGGCCAGGGACTTCCCTGTTATGGCCAATCGAGCACAGTGCAACATCAACCCCCAATACCGGGAGAGACGAAACCCCTCCTATCGCTCATTGCCTCCATGTGACTCGGGACTGTACCCAAAAACCACCGTTTTGCACGCCCTCATGGACGTGGTAAGTTGAAAATTAAAGCACAGTGGGAATCACACAAGACTCTATGACGATCTTGGGTCTACAGACTAACCTGCACAAGTGTCACCTGAGAACTGCCATCTGACGTGAGGTATAATACCATCTGGGAGTTCTCGACGAGTCCGTCCAGTATACCCAGTCTCCACTGAGCACCCGTATACCATCTCTGATGTCAAACACCAATGGATATGGGATCGTCCATTGCCCATCTCATGGGTCGAGACGCGTATACGCTAGTCTACACTGGTATATCGATGCCCCGTCTCGATACACCCACGACTAGGGACCTTGAAGGATGTACTTATAGGCTACCATGTCCCCACTAGTATGATCCGCATCATAGTCCAGGTAGTCAAGTACACATCCTAAGGGCTTTACCAACATGTAACTTTAAGACAGTATAAAGAGACAAGTCTTCATGTTAAGATAAAGAGCAACCAGATAGCATACTATCATATCGAGCAAGAAAGTCATCTCTATATATGTCCAAGCATCCAATATAATATACATTATCTGTATAATACTGGCTTCTAGGGCATATATACAACTAACATCTTTTTGGTCTTAGCAGTGAGAAGCGATCTCCTTAAGACCTCCGTCAAAGGGACGTCATCGTCCGAACCAAGCTCTGCCTCTGGAGCTGTTACGACGTCTGTCATCGGCTGCTTGAGCGAAGCCTCTTGCGGTAATACTGGGGAAGCTGAGGCCTCAGTAGCTGACTCTGGAAGCGTCTCCGCATCACCACGCGGGATCAACACCGCACTCAAGATAACTGGAGTCAAGGTAGTCCCTGCAATAAGATAAAGGAGAGGTTCAAACCACAAATAAAGAAAAAGGGAATGAAGGCACAATGAGCCGAATTATACCAAGACCCAAAGAAGCACAGAGTCTTTCTTCCTCTTCGAAAGTCTTGATGGAAGCCGCGAGAGCCTCTTCGGCAGAAATACCTGTTGCAGAAAAGGGCATTAGTAAAGCATAATAATAAGGAAGGAATAAAAAGGGAGAAAATGCAACTGAAGTATACCTGACTTCGCAATGGTGAGTAGCGCTGCTTCTTCGCGAGCCATCCGCTCAGAGGCCAGAAGGGCAGCCTGGAGATCGGTGTCAGTCACTGGCGTGTCGAAAAAGCCCCCATTAGTGCCATACTCAAACAGGCCCTCGCTGTAGGGAGCATGAGGCTCCTGGCTGAGTACAATGTCAGCAGGAAAGAGAGACTTCTTATTTTTCTGTGAGCGGACGCCGACAGCCGACAACAGGAGCTTGCGCTTGGCGGGCAATTTTGGGCGACGAGTCCCGATCTCCGTACCTACGCCAGACTTAGGAGACACTGCAGCTACCGCTTCTACAGGAGCACGGGGCAGAGGCTTCTCAGGAAGAGCGTGCGAGACCTCAACTGCAGCAACTTCTCTTAAGGGAGGACAAACGATGGTCCGTCTCTTTAGGGGAACGACTGGATTACCAGTAGGGGCTGCACCCATGCGATCGAGCAGCAACCACTTTTCTTCCCTAATGACAGCGCCCGTCGCATGTGTTAATTGTATGTATGCCCTAGAGGCCATTATTGTACAAATGATGTATATTATAGTGGATGCTTTGACATATATAGAGAGGACTTTATTGCTCGACATGGTAGTATGCTATCTGGTTGCTCTTTATATACTTGTCTCTTGATACTGTCTCATGGTTACGTGTTGGTAAAGCCCTTAAAATGTGTACTTGACTACCAGGATTGTGATGCAAATCATACTAGTGTGGCCATGGTAGTCCATAAGTCCATCCTTTAATGTTCCTAGTCATAGGTGTATTGAGACATGGCATCGATATACCAGAGTAGACTAGCGTATACGCTTCTCGACCCATGAGATGGGCGATGGATGATCCCATATCCATTGGTGTTTGACATCAGAGATGGTACACGGGTGCTCAGTGGAGACTGGGTACACTGGACGGACTCACCGAGAACTCCTAGATGGTATTATACCTGACGTCAGATAGCAGTTCTCTGGTGACACTGGTACATGTTAGTTCGCAGACCCGAGATCGTCATAGACTATTGTGTGATTCCCACTGTGCTTTGATTTCCACCTTACCAAATTCAAGAATACGTGCAAAAAGGTGGTTTTTGGGTATAGTCCCGAGTCATATGGAGGCAATGAGCAATAGGAGGGGATTTCGTCTCTCCCGGTATTGGGGGTTGATGTCGTGCTGTGCTCGATTGGCTATAACTGGAAGTCCCTAGCCAGGGCTGATTTAGAGATTTACTGGTAAGTGTTATCAGTAGTTTCACGACCGGTTATGAGCCTCGTATCGGCATGACTTATCGAGTTATTGGGGTCTGACGTTTACCACCCCTAGACTGGATATGCGAAATCTCAGACGAAGAGACCGGACTGTACTGTAGTGTTACTGACAGGCTTTACAGGAGCAAGAGCGGGCTTGCTTGTTGATCTTCTGATTGCTCAATACCTGGGTAGCCGTTACGTCCAGCTAGTACCGCTGACGGCTTGTGGGTGCTTGATATGATCATCACCTACTGCCGGCGTATTGACCAGTCTTTAGAGTCCTACACAGAGGTTTCACTGGCTCAGGAAAAACGAAATAGGAGCACATATGTGATATGTGCGGGACCGATAATAATACGAGTATGTGATCTCGTATTCTATTCTCGTGATTTATTCGTATCGGTCGGTTATATGTGATATAGCCGGGTTATCAAATCAAGTATTGATTCGATAAGTTGATACAAATTATATTAGTCGGTTGTATGTGATGTAGCCGGATTATTAAATCAAGTGTTGATTTGATAATTTAATGTATAATTGTATATGTGATATACTAGATTACATTAACTAATATTAGCTCACTTAAACATTTCTTTTTCTCACTTATGTGCATGTAATATATATATGATATATATTAATGCACATAATTAGTGTCATTCTTGATGATACACACTACATGGGTGTATAAGACTTACATCATACTAATTTTAATGTAGGGTTTAAATATTTAAAGTAAATCCAAATTAGTGGATAATTAGTCACACGCGTGAAGCTTGTAGAACCTTGTGGATGCATTGACTTAGTCCACTAATTTTGTTTAACTTAAGATATTTATTTATTAACCTAACCATTATAACTTAGTTATGGTTATGTCTCTACATGAGTTAGTATATGATATAAACTCACCAATGGTTGCCATTCACTCTCACAACATTATCTCTCTTCATCTTCTTCTTCAAGCTCAAGAGCTCTCTAGCTTTTGTGCAAGTGAGAAATAATAGTGAGAAAAACAATTCTAAACTGAGCAAAAATGCTACTTCATCATCCTCTACTAGATTAGCACTTTAGTATAGGGTGTTAGCTTCACTAATCTCTTATTAGTGAAGTAGTGGCTTGGGTTAGTGTCTTCTCGACGTAGATCATCTTCGGTCTCGAAGACTTCGCGCAAGCTCGTTCTTTTCACCTTGTGAAGCCATGCTAGAGTCCGGAAGATCACTACTTAGAGCGAAGGAACTACTACACGGAATTATTGAAGTGAAGGACCGGTCTACAAAGGTTGTATTCCTAGTTCACTTAGTTGTAAATTAGTTTACATTATGTTTCGTATGATTCTCTAGTTAAACATTCTTGGTTAGAGTTCTTTAGCATGACAAAAATTTGAAAATGGCAAGGACGATGCCTCCCGAAACCTTGTTGTCGTGCATAAGAACCCTACAGCATGCTGGTACCATGCCATGTATGCGTTCAAGGCTTTTAGAACGTAGCTCGGCTCACTGATCAAAAGTTGGACTCGGTGTTTAGGCGCATGAAGTGGTGCAACGCGCTCCGGATACCCTCTTCAGTAGCAACCGGTTCTGCCAATAAGGCCTCGAGGGGAACACCCTTATTGTAACCCGACTGTTGGGGAAAACGGTGCGGGTTGTACCTCATGAAAAGCGACGAGTCATTTTTCCTGAACACCAAGTAACCCGGCCTGATCGAGTACAAATGCAAGATCTCCTGAGCCTTCAACGTGAAAGCCCCGTCTTTAAAGGTGTCCCGCAGTGGTTGCACCACCTTAGCGGACTCCTTGCCGATAGTCAGGACCTTATCGACAAAGGTCATGCTATCCCTGACCATACGCGGGCGAAGGACCAGGCCCTGAGCCTCTCGCTATGATGGATCTAAAGAAGAAGCGTCAACTAGGGACATGACCAGGGGGAAATTATAATTGTCGTAGAAACGAGGCCTTTTATGGACTCCAAAAGCGCCGAGTACATGTAGCTCTATCCACGACGTGAAATAATGTAGTAGGAGATTTACGGGATGTACCCCCAGTTGAGTCGTGTCTGCCGCTAAGCTCAGGCCGTGATACAAATGAGCCAGCCCAGCAATCCCGATGGCAACCCGTGTTCCTTCAACCATTAGGTGAGTCGGGTAGAAAACGGACGGCCTCATGTAGCGAGGGTGCATGGGGAGCACAAACCAGCTCAACCATAGGCCAAGGAACCCCAAAAAGAATGCCTCTTCGTTGATGTCTGGGGCTGCGAGTTCCGTAAAGGGGACAACTGCGGCATTTGGGAGGAAGAAATTCTTTTGATCTGCTTCCGCCGTCGGCTGGCTGTCCAAGCCAAAACCAAAAGGATCGTCAAGCTTGGTGAACTTCGCACCTTGTTTCGACAAGACATCCCGGCGAAGAAAATAGGTGATGAAATCTGTGAAGCTAACCCCGTGGCTTCCGGATTCGAGAAATAGACTCTCATCAATATTCAACACCTTGATCAGACTCGGGAATCGATATTGAATAGCATTCTCCGGAGTAAGTCCCATCACTACCGATTTGGTGGCAAAGACGTACTCGTCAGGGGGTAATATCTCTTCGTAATGTTCCCCTCTGAGAGGTAAGCCGGAGATCTCCGCGAATTCCTCCAAAGAGATTGAAACTTCCCGATCTGATAGAAGAAAGGTATGAGTCGGGACATTCCATTTTTCCAAAAAAGCTTGACCCACCATACAAGGGGCGTGGAATACTGGAAGAGAGAAGCATAAACAGCGGGGTACAACCCGAGCTTCAGCAGCAACGATTTCTTGGCCGACAAGATGTATCGAGCCCACTGCAGATATCCGGCTGAATCGCAGGGAGTCAAGCCAATCATGTATGCTTGTCCCTAAGGGCGCGACTCACCTTGACATATGCGTCGCCCCAAGATATCCAAATCCATCGGAGGTTGTATGGGTATTGCAGCTATAGAAGGCTGGAGAAGACCCTCCGAGGTCCAGTTAACCTCCTCTACGGCATAGTTCACTTGGGGTGAGTCGGCGTAGTGAATAGTGGAAATCGGCTCTGAAGGCGTCGCACAAGAGAAGCCGCGTCGACCCCGAATGATTTGGTTGTACCATGACCCCCATAAATGAAGAGACTTCTTCTCCGGGTCGTGATCTTTGATCAGTGCAAAAACTTTCCGGTTTACGGGTGCGTCAGCAAATGCGCTCTCCGGACGAATGAAGGGGAAAGAAGTATCGAAAGAAATAGTACCTGCACAAAAAGGAACAAGGGTTAGCTGTCAATGCTACAATCCAAATTCTAAAACTTGGTACTTAAAATTTGTACCACACTGCAATGCAGTGGAAAGGGACCAAAGGGGACCCACAAAATCAAGGTGACGGCTCATCATTGATGAGATAGTTACTCATCAAAGAAGAAATCCTAAAAGAAGATTCTCATTTAATGAGAGGCTCATTGGGCCAAAGAGTAAACTCCCTCGAGAGCAGCGCTCTGTAACAGAAATGACATCTGTCAAAATTAATGATGAAGGGAATAAAAATTCCCCCCAAAATTTTAAAGATCTATGCTCTATGAAAATGATGGAGTAAACCCATCAAAACCCTAAAAAAGCAAAGTTTTTTGCAGAGTAAAAACTCCAAGATCTTCAAGATCTGCGAACAAACTCTAAGAGTTCTTCATGGAAGATGAGCAGTGTTCTAATTCATGGGTTAAAATCACCCGATTTTTTTATATCTTGAAGATCTATGATCTACATATGAGCACGGGTCTGTTAATGGGTAAAACTCTAAAACATTTTGTTAGATCTATGATCTGAGAAGAGCAAAGCTCCGTTAATAAGTTTAATCATTACCAAATTTGGGCAGAGATTTGACTCTAAAAAGGGTTTCTTAAGGCAAAGAGCTAAGCTTTGAAAGGGGGAGAATTATATTCTCAGGAGAAACAAGAAGAATAAAGCAAGAAGATAAACAGCGGTCATCTCATAGGGCCAAAGGCCCTATTTATAGGCGCTGTAAGTCGATCCAACTTCCAAATTGATCTAACGGTGGAAAGGCTGCCACCGCTGCACTCACGTGTAAGCCACGTGAGCGCAACGGTGGGGGGCATTTGTTTCCCCTAATCAGAGAGCAAAGCTCAATTAAAAATTTGAAATTTGAACTGAGGCAGCGCCCCACGTGCAAAGCATAAGAGCGTTGGCGCCAAGAGCGCCAGCGTTAAGAGTCAAAGACTCTGAGGCAGCACCTCACGTGCAAAGCACGAGAGCGCTAGCGCCAAGAGCGCCAACACCATGAGCCAAAGACTCTGAGGCAGCGCCTCACGTGCAAAGCACAAGAGCGCCAGCGCTAGAACTAAATGTTCTCCACCATTGGATCAAAGATCTAACAAAGGTGATAAATCATACAGAATTAAATTCTGTTGAGGAAATACTCCTCAAATCTTTCTAAACAAGAAAGATTGTGCTCTGTAAATCAGAGCACCGTTGGATCAAAAATCCAATGGTGATTAAAAATTACCAAGATACAGAATAAGTTCTGTATGAAAAAATATTTTTCCAATCTTGTTAAAAACCAGAAAAATATCTTCTGCAAAACAGAAGCCCTTGGATCAAAGATCCAAAGGTGGGAAACATCCCCAAATCGACCAGAGATCTCTCAATGAGAGATTTCCTTAACTGATTCAACAAATTAGCCTCCCCTATATAAAGGACCCAAGACTTCAAGTCTTAGACAGAGATACCTCCCTATAAGTTTCAAGTTCTCAGAAAAGAAAAGGAAAAGAGCAAGCTCTAAGAAGAAGAACCTTCTTCAAGGTAAATAAAAAGAAGAGAGATCATAACATCTTCTCCATATTTGAGAGTTTAACTCTCACATCAGAAGAACTTAGTTCTTTTTCTAGATCACAGATCTATAAGTCAAAGCCTTTCACAAAAACAAAAGAGATCATAACATCTCCTCATAAAAAAAGAACTTAGTTCTTAGATCCATGAGACAAAGTCTCTTATAAACCGAGAATTTAATTCCCAGAGCACAGAATTGATCAGAACTGCCAAAGAAGTACTTTAGCGCTCCAAGTCGGGCGCTCCACGTGCTCCTCACATGGATGCTATTTTATAAGAAGCGCCTTAGAGTTCCATGTTTGGTGCTCAGCGCCAAGCACTCTACGTGCTTCTCACGTGGGCGCTAGGGAATTACAAAGCGCTCTGTAAATAAAGCTCCAACACCATAAAAAGTGTTCAACACTCAATAAAAGACAAAAAGGGGTGTCAGAACCCAAATCAATGCTCAGCATTGTTGAATAAAAGGGACTGAGCCCAAACAAATGTTCAACATTTTATTCAAAACTGAGTGGGCTGAGCCCAAGTTGTCCACAAGTCCCTAATTCAGATTAACCGAGCCCATATGATCACAATCTTTTTAATTGGTCTTAGTCCCAAACCTGACTACAGATCTACCAACCAACATTGGTTCAAGGGTACATCTCTTCATACCTCTGATACATGCGTTGTAATTCTTGAACGTCTTCAGAGAGATGGAGGGTCCCAATAACCAATAACTTTTGGTGCATCCCCAAATGGTTAAACCAAAACCTTACTGACTATGATGTCTTTAAAGCAGACTTTGATGTCTTTAAATTATACAGACTACGATGTCTTTAAACCTTACGGACTATGAGGTCCTTAAACTCATGGACTATGATGTCCTTAAACCCAATGGACCGCAACGTTCCTAAATTAAAACGATAGAGTCTACATACTCTTTCGTTGGATCTACATGATCCTAAAACCTTGTTAAGTAGATCTTAGTCTAAAATTAGACTAACGTATCCTTAACAAACATTTATGTTGATCTTAATCTCAAATGAGGTTAACGATCCTTAAAACGAACCCAAACCCAAATCTAAGAAAATACGGATTTAGACTAATCCCCGCCCTACGGGCGACAACATAAATTAGTCTCCGTATACAATCCACGGGTAACCAAAAAATAAAACGAACACACATGACACGAAGTGACCTTCTGGAGCAGGAGAAAGTGGTTACCGTGATGCGGTAACGTAATTAACTGCAGAGGCTTGCGCCTGCAGGGAAGAGAGTCCCCACAATCAAAAACCCCTCGCAAACGAAGGGGCATCTGACGAAGTCTGCTACAACGGCCGCATCCGTCCAAACCTCTGATACGCGATGCCATAAATCAACTTGGCATCTTCGGAGAGGTGGACGGATAAATCCAAAAAGTATCTGCCCCCAAATTCAGGCCAGACGTTCCTAACATTCCGGTCGCGTCTTTCGGCGGTAAACATATGGCTGCAATATTCCAAGACCAGCCTCCTCTGGAAGGAAATGAAGACCCTTCCAGTGAGGCTGATAAACAGAGAGAACCCTCAGTTCATAAGGAGTCGGGCTCGGAAAGTGAATGTAACACTCTGAAATTTTGGAAATAAATAAAATTAGTTAATTAAACAATAAAATGTTAAATTAAAAAGTTATTAAAATCAAATTAGACAATTTCATAAGTTATATGTAAAAAAATTAAATTTTAATTTTAGTATGCAACATAAATAAATTATAAGGGTTTTAATGTAAAATTTAGCTTCATTTTAAAGTAAAATAGTGTTATATAATAACATAAGTTGTGAGGGGTTTCTATGTAAAGTTTAGGAATTTGTGCAAATGGGAATTGATTAAGGGTGTAAGTGAAAAAGAGCTAAATTAGGTTTTTGTTCAGAATTTTATCTTAAGATAAATTAAAGTGGAATGATAATGTTTCACCGCCACCTCCTCTCATGCACAACACATTCCCCACACCTCCTCCTTGCATGAAACCACCACATCTTGCTTGGTGACACCTCCTCCTACACCTCACCTTTCCCTTCATCCTTTTATCTAAGGTGTTCAGATCATTTTACCAGGTTAAACATTCAGAAAATTTCAAACGTTAAAGAAAATGAAGAAAAAGAAAAGAAAAGTTAAAAGAAAAGAGAAGTGAGAAGGAGAGAATGGCTAAGAAGCTCCAACATCAAGTTAGGACAAGGAACTTGTTCATGTTGGAGGGTGTTCTTCCAGCAAATTACTTGAAGGTAAAATCTTTAATTACAATAGGAATTTAAATTCTGCAACTGGTCTAAATTGAAATGAAAATTTCTATAATATCGTATTTTTAGAAAAAACTGAACTCTGTTATAATCTACTATAGTTTAGATAAAAATTGACTTAACTAAACAAGTTCTTAATGATGTATGTTGAACCTAGAGCAAACTATAGGAGAACGAACCAGAGGGCTCGGATTTTGGCCGGCAAACAAAAAGGAAATTCCAGCGTCGCCGGATTTGTAAGGAGCTTGGGTGTTTTGGCTTGTGGGGTAGGTTTCTTTGCAGAGTTTTGGCCATTTTGGTATTATTTAAACAAGTTAGTTTAACTGTATGTAAAATCTGAAAGCTAATATCGGAAAAGGTATCTAAAAACTCAAAATACGATACGGGTAAAATGTAACGCGATCTGTTTTCTGTCGCGATGCTGAGTTGGGTTAGATTTCAGTGAGGTTAAGTATTAGGTCATTTACAATAGTCGTACGTAATGTATTTAACATGTACAACTTGTGTTTCTTTAATTTTGACGTATCGGAATATAGCCGTTTCCTTATACAAGTTATTGCAATGTTAGATTCTAATACGGGAACTTTGGAGACCGCGAGGAAAGGAAAAGGATTGTCGATTCCTGAGTAGATGCGACGTATTTCCGGTGAGTAGATTTACATCTACGGGGGAAGTCGGGTGGATAGCATATAGCACCCCCACAACCGTATAACTATTATTATGTTATCTACTTAAGTTTAGCTTTTCGTCAAAGCATCAATATGGTATTGCATCTTGTATACCCTCCATTTGCATAAAGTTTCATATGTAGTTTTTAAATAAGATATACGTGATATTGATCCGTATGATATGGGTATGATTTGATGAGTTTGAACGAGAGATCATGCCGTACTTAAGATGATATGGATATAGCGATATGATGAACTATGTATGCCTATTAACGGCCAATTATTCTTCGACTCGTAGAAATAGATTATGTTTTGTTTTAGGTTGTAATATTGGAATGAGCTATATTAATTTAAAAAACACGGTTCATTGTCTTTTAAATAAACTACCAGGATGCGTGCCAGTTTCTAAAACAAACATCTCTTTTAAATCTAAGGCAGCTTCCTTATTTCAAACTTAACGTTCCGATCCTTTCTAAAGATAATGGTATAGCTCATAACAAGTCATTACAATAAGTATGTTTAGATTATATTATCTATAATATATGTTTCCGTGTTACGCACACTCTGGTTGAACACTGCACAAATACCAATGAGTAATATACTGTACAAGCACTTAAATATATGTTACACTATACCTCATTGGTACTACCATGTCACTGTAGAATCGTTCTGATATATATGTGTTAATATATAGATTGTTAAACCGTGAACACTTGCACAAATACTAATGATTTACATGTTGCACGAGCACAGACGCATATGCTACACTACACATCATTAATAGTGCCATGATACATTAGAATTGAAATCATTATGTTATGTGATAGGATTTCGTAGTCTTTTATTATTTATGTTATAGTACTATAGATGCTGTATTTGATTTCTTAGGATTTCTGAGTATTTTACTTCTGATGATATATATATATATATCGGTGGTATGGGACATTGTTATATATATATACATATTTAGTATATCATCAATACCATCAATGCAAGTTTCTTATTCCTCACTTGATTTTTTATATGATGAGTAAACGTCCACTATGAGATTTGTGTTTTCTGATTTTAATATTCGAACCGAGTCTGTGGGTATAGGGTTACAGATTTACAATTTTATCCAGACTGAGTCAGTGGCGAAACAGTTAGATACATGGTGGACCCGGTCGAGACCGAGGGGCAGGATAGCCGCATTTGAGGCGGGGGAGCCTGACGAGGTGACTCGATTCCGGAGATAAAAACAAGCATGGCAGATATCCAGGGGATACTGGCCGGGGTTCGATTGGGCACGGCGGATATTCAAGAGATACTGATCGCAGCCAGGATATCGGGTGGCGATCATCTGTTGAGATGGTGTCGACGGTATCTGTATTTACGTGTCGATGATGGACACGAGAGATTTCAGATTTCGATGTCGATGCTGGATATCTGTATATATTGATATGATCATTATCATGAGGTACACGGATAGATATTATTAGTGGATTCCATCAGGACTGATCCGAGGGACAGTACCTGTATATATTTATACAGACATTCATAGACAAAAAGGGAATTCCAATACGGATAATAGATTCATAATGTTGATTCATATGACATTGAGATATTATACTTATTGCATGATAGTTAGTATTGCACCTTTGCATATCATATAGTATATCGATACAAATTATGATAGTACTATACTTATGACTTAGGTATCGTCATGCATTTCGATTTCTACCTTTAGATGCACTTTTATTCACTGAGTTGGCAACTCATCCCCGTTGTGCCACAGTTTCTTGCAGGTTTTACCGCTTGGATTATCAGCGGTTTGGGCACACATTCTTTTAGGGGATTGATGAGTAAGTGAGTTGTATTGTATCTTAGTCACTCTTAATTATTCATACATTCTTGTATCTAACGAAAACACTATCAACATAGAAATGATATATTATGGACTTAGAAGCGAGGATTGTAGTGGTGTCTTGAGTTGTCGCACTCTTTGGAGTTGACTTCTGATTTAGATTGATTGGTTGCTCCATTGTTTGGATGTGGAGACTAGCTTCCATTGGGATGCTATTTTATTATGTTGTATCGGTGTTTTTATAAAAATGTAAATGAGGTGATGTCAAGTTTCAAAACGTCATAGATGTTTTTCAACATACTTAGTTAAATTTAGATATTATTTTAAATTGATTTTATCAGATGATTATTTAAACCCTACCTCCAATATCTTCAAAAAGGGTTTAGATTCCGGATTTCGGCTTATTTAGATTACGTCGATGTCTTTAGATGTCATATGTTTTTGCCGGTCACGTGCTACTTTTGGGTCGTGACAAAGTTGGTATCAGAGCGTTTGGTGTAACCTTTGTTCGAGTCTGGGTTGACTATATGGAGTCTGGGGTACATTTTGTTACCTGTGCTTGACCTTATAGGACTTAGACTTGACTTTGGGGGTCTTATACCCGAACTTTCGTTATATAGGATGACCTTTGTTGTTGGAGTAGGTACTAAGTAGAGTGACGTACCGTACATATGTTCCGTGACATATTTACGATATGATACTCCGCCTAAGATACCTTAGGATTTATATCTTGAGATTTTCCTTCTATTCCTTCCGTTGATCTATATTCGTCAGTGCATGATTGGTTGTTTGATCACCATGTTATGAGGGCCGAGAGGGCTACAGTTAGAGATACGGTCAGAGCAGACTTTTCTGGGACAAGGACTGACTGGGGTGACTTTTCGATGATAAAGAGACACGTCGTTTATTCATATATGATCGAGCTCAATGGTGGGGCAAGTTCTTCAGGATCCGCACCAGATAGTAGAGTCATTGTTAGAGATCAGACATGATTAAGACGTGATGTTTTTCTTCTCTCTGAAAATCGTGGTGTCACGTACTGTTAGAAAATGGTAACAATCATTGCTGAGGTTATCAAGATATTGCTTCTCGAGTCCATGAAGTTAAATGGTTGACGACGTTACCGGTATAGATGGATCAGCAGGATTTATAACCATTCAGAGGTGAGATGGTTAGGATTTTAATCTGTGGTAGCGCGTCGATACGAGATCGGTGAAATTGATGTATTTTCTGATAGAGTTTGTTCATACCAGGTGCAAGTAGTTCAAGAAGGAGATCGTATAGTAAGCTTTTCTCCGACAAATTGGGACGAGTCTTCGAAGGTGAGATTAGCCATTTTTCTCTACGGGGTATCAGAATTAAAGGATTTGCTAAATTCTCCAAGTGTGCTTTCTGGCTGGATAGCGTAGATTTCTTGGGTCATGTAGTTGCAAGAGATGTGATACGTATAGACCCAAAGAAGATAGAAGCGGTACAGCACTGGCCCTGACCTGTATCAGTTATTGAGATTCGAAGTTTCTTAGGTCTGGCCGGTTATTACAGACGTTTTGTGCAGGATTTTATCGAATCGCTGCACCGTTGACCGGATTGACTAGGAAGGAAGTTCTATTTCTTTGGACAGATGCATATGAACAGAGTTTCCAGCAGTTAGAGACTCGATTGACGACTGCACCTGTCTTATCATTACCTTCCAGGTCAGGTGGGTTCGTGGTATATTGTGATGCCTCTCAAGTAGGTTTAGACTGTGTAGTGATGCAGCAAGACATGCTTGTAGCTTATGCTTCTCGACAGTTGAAGAGGCACGAGCAGAACTACCCCACTCATGATTTGGAGATGGCTGCTGTAGTATTCGCACTGAAGATTGGAGACATTACTTATATAGAGAGTGGTGCCAGATTCTCACAGATCATAAGAACTTAAAGTATATTTTCCAGCAGAGGGATCTGAATCTAAGGTAACGTAGATAGAGGAAACTCATGAAGAATTATGATTGTGAGATCTTGTATCATCCAGGCAAAGCAAATGTTGTGGCAGATGCCTTGAGTCGGAGGCCTGGAGATAGCTTATCTCATTTGCGCACCTTACAGAGGCAGTCTTCTACAGACTGGTGATTTGTTCTCAAAGAATAATTTTAACCGCAATCAAGAACGGCGTCGCTTGTAGCTAGCCGGTGAGTACGGGTCGGTCCACAGGGATTTTGTGAATTTCCTAATTGTTCTAACGAGTTAATTCCGATTGGTGTCGGATTGATTAAATCTAAAAACTAAGTTTGATCTAGACTAGGACTAGAATCTTAATAAGGTTAGGTTTAGGTTAAGTTTGGAAATGCAAAGATTTCCCACGGCTTTCTATGCCCTAATTTAGATCTCTTTAGGAGTTATGGTAATTATTAATAAAGGGGATTAGTACCATCGGGAAGAAACGTTGTTTCTTCCTCTAGGTTCTTGTCCTTCCTTTTTTAATCCTTACCCTAACCTCAATGAAAAACATGCTCAACCGGTCCTTTATACTACGGTATCACCGCTACCTCATGGGATAGGGTGCCGTAGGGAGCGGTGTGTGCATGTATGCATGGAGTCCTATAAAAACATGTGATGGGCAAGAAAGGGGTGAGAGATCTTCATCTCTCAAGCCTTCCCCAAATCTAACCCTAACAAGCAAGGAGACTACTCACTCATTAGGGAATTGAAAAACATTTCTAACTATCTAGCTAGGGCAGATAATAAAGATCTATGCTAGGGCAAGAAAGAAATTACCTAGGACGGATAATAAAATTAACTAAGGCAAGAATTGAAAACTTACTCTAATTTGACGCTCTCTTCATTTATTGCAGAAAATTACAGATCTGAATTTTAAATATTAAATGAGGCACAAGAAGAGGAATAACCTAAAACAAGTTTTAGGTATTCTATTTATAGGACATAGAAAACCCTAGGTTTACAATCGACGCACACCTGCTTTTAAAAAAATACCCCTAGATAAGACTAGTCAACGCGCCGCCAGATGCCACGAATTTTCTGCACCGACACGGGTAACACGTGGCCGCGGATCTGCGGCCAAAAGTATGGTTTGGCCGCGGTTCCGCGGCCAAATGGAGGCATCTTGGGCTGAGATTTTCTGGTTGACTTCTGGTTGACTTTGTCTTCTTGTTTCTTTGGTTGGTTCTTCAGAATATCTTTTAATTCTCTTCCAGATCTCCACAGTGAGTAATGTAGTGGACTTTTACCATTCGCTTCATGTCAAAGTCTCGAACCTTGCGCTGCCTTGTACTTTGTGAACCGATCTTCGTTTATTCTCCAACTGTAGGCTTGATCAAGATTCTTCCATTTGTTGGTCGTAGTCTCACTTTTATATCGTCTTTTGTCTTTTTCACTGTTTTTGTTCCGAGAACCTGTAACCTGCAACTATGTAGCAGCCATGGGTCAAAAGCACATGTTTATTTGTAAAACGTATAACAATGGGGAATATAATAATGCAAAATTATGATATGAACAATTACCCCCAAACTTATCTTTTTCTCGTCCTCGAGCAAACCTAGTTTTATTCTCAACAAAATCCTAACTTCACTTTCGCAGAAAATCACGATTGCACTGAGCTTGTGCAACAAGCCGTTAAACCTCTAGGTGTCCCTAGTAGGAGGAGTGTTGTCTCCTGAGGGTTTTCAGCGGATACTACCCATAAAATCCTATCAATTCGGCCTATTAACTTTCATTCTCCAATTAGGTTTTCTAACAAGAAACTCTATTATCTTCGACTCATAAATTATCCACACGTATTCTTTACTCTTCCTTATTATTTAACTTAAGATTATATATATTCTATATACTTACTTAGCTTTTGGCATCTCTTAAGTTTTCCTTCTAGGGTTCTATCTCAACTTAGGAATTTTTATCATCTCTACTAAAGATATAAGTCATATTCTTCATTCCTATCTCTTATCTAAACCCCAATCACATACCCCTACGTGTATGTATATATCACCCCTACACTTGGAAATTCAAATCAAGCTATCATACTCTTGTCCGTTGTCCAAAGTACTTCTTAATTGGTGAATTTTTAGATGAATTTCGCTCACGCATCCTTCATGCGACCGTTAATACTTCTTGAGGTGCCAACAACCGATTACAAGACGTGTTTGCACATTAAAGCGTAATTCCTAGTCTTGTAACACCTAAGGCTTTAGCAGTGACTCCCAAACCAGTTGGTCTAAGGCACTAGGTGATGAAGCACCCTCGCTAAATATTTTTTTTTATTAATGCAGCCTTAGGTAATCACAAAAACCAGTGTTCATTTTTTATTATCTCTTTATTCACACTTGTATTTTTATTTTATTTCGTACTAAGGACTTTAGACAAGAGCATTTCAAGGTCTCTTCTACTATTCCAATTTTCAAGGTTCGTGTTTGTGCAATTTGCAGGGTATATATTTTCAGAATTTAGACTTAAGCTAGGAATTATTTTTCAAACTTATACTTTAATAAAAATATCAATATTTTTCTCTTGTTTTAACTTAGCCCACGAAGTCAACTCGAAATTTGCCTATTTCTAAATAAACTATAAAGACATATACTTTCTACCGTTAAATTTTAAGAAAGGTTATTTTTATGGTTTTTAATTTACTAAGTCTAGGATCTAGTTGTTCCTAGCCAGTTAATCTTTTTGTCAAACTCAAGTCAATTATGGCCAAAATTGAATACTTTAATTTTTATAATTTTTAAAATTTTCAATTTTTATAGGTTTTAAAATAAGTATGGAAATGCAAAAATATACACTTGAATGTGAAGGAAGAAGGCTTACCGAGCACACCCCCAAACTTAAACTTGACAGCGTCCTCACTGACACGCAACATCAAGAGGGTCAAAAATGTCGGCACTCTCCTGTTTATTTATTTATAAATTTTTTTATTTTTTAAAGAAAAACAAAAAATATATATACAATAAGGTTCCCTCCAAACTTAACTGAAACAGTGTTTCCACTGTTTTAAGCGTTAAAGTTCAGAGTTAGGGAGGAGAAAAATCAAACTATACAAGGCCTTTCACAGGCCAAAGGTTAGCACCAACCATTCAGAAATTTTATTGTGATAATGGTAGGGTTGGCGGAAGAATGGAGTGTAGAGAAAGAAGTTGAGAAACACACGAGACCGTATGGGAAGAAGAGTTGAATATGGTCTCGGGTGAGGAGAAGAATGGCGGAAAAGAGAAAGAAGTGTAGTATGAACTTGAGAGTGTAAATCGAGTGAATAAATTAGCACTATTTGTGATGACCGATGTGTTAAAAGCGATTGTGCTAATCTATCAACCCGTCGAGAAATGGGGTCAAATCCCTTAAGATTCGCGAGAAAACATGGGTACGTTGAACTTGGTAAACCATCCATTAAAAATGAAAACGCGACGGATTCTTGCTTGGTCGAAACGATAGGAAGGACGAAAGGGAGTGATTTAGGGATAGTCTTATTCTTATCTAAGCAAACTGTCTCGAACTTGAAGGATTCCATCAATGGTTCGAAATGACTGTAAGCAACCGAGTCTGATGGTTCGACTAACTCATCTGAAAATTCAAAGGACTCAAACTCGGGCGGTGAGTCTTCAAAATCGTCCGAAAAAGTGAAGCACTCGTAATCGTTATCGGCTGTGAGAAGAGTGTCAGATTCAAGGAGGAACGCACTAGTGGCGTCAAATGTGCTGTGATTGAACAGAAATTTTTCAAACTCACAGTCCTCTTGCATGATCTTTTGTGTGGTCGGAACGATGGAAAGGATGGAGGGTGATTTAAGAAGTATAACAGTTAAAGGTTAAGGAGGATGAATTGGAAAATCCGACGCATCAAACAAAAATGGCTCATCCTCAATACTATCTTCAATATTATCCTCAATACTCTCCTCAATACTATCCTCATAATTTTCCTCAAAAGTATCTCATCCATGCAATTATCATCAAAATCAAGATGCATATAAAGTTCGGGAGAAACATTTAATGTCTCGGGATGATGAATTGGAGATAAAATTTCAGTCAAATCTACAGGTTCATCATCCAAAATATTCCCGGCGTCAATATCCTCAATTAAGTGAAAATCAATTTTTTCAGACACCTCATCAAAAGCATGGATATTTATCAATTCAGGTTCTAGAGTGGAAGTGTAAAGTTCAAAAGGATTGGTGACGGTTTCACTCGAAAGGGGCTCTTCACAATCAGGTAAATCAAACACTACAAAGTCGCACAACTCATTATACGTTTTATCTTTAACTGGTGAATCATTTGGGACACTTGATTGACATTTAAAACCGGAGTTGTGGGATTCAATTGGTGATGGATAGACCTGATTTGGAAGGGTGTATAGCTCACTTTCTCCTCTCAAATTATCAATTTGTCCAACCGCCTCATTATTCATTGGAATTTTTGGAGCTTGTTGGAAACTAGTCACCGGGTCACTAGGTTGTATAAGGGCGGTCATGGACGCATCCACATTCCTCATCATTCGGTTTGTTGCTACCATATAGGCTTCCAACTACTGTTCTAAACTAGACATGGGTGTGAAGAGGTTTCGGTAAAAGATTCAAAGTTGCTTGGATTTTGGAAACTCCCAAATGGATGTGTAGAAGCAATGTCTAGGGAAGGTGTGAAAGTTGGGTAGGAATGGTAGGAATTGAATGGTTGGAAAGGAGTAGGATCAACATTTGGATAAAAAGGTGAATGGACTTGTTGATCCCTAGAACTGGATGTGTGGAGAGGAGTGAAAGATCGGCTACGAGATTGTTTAATATGCTCCGCAATAGACATGGGTTTTAGAGTTACAATGGGACTCGAAAAAAGAGTATCAACGTAAGAAGGTGGTGAAGGTTGACACGGTTGATACACAGTGGATTGCGGAGTCCAACTGTTTCTCCTAGACTCTTCTATTCGATCTTTCAAAGAAATTTTGGGCATGGAGGGGTCGTCCGTAATTCGACCTAAACAATTCGCGTATGAAGCAAAGTTTAGTTCGGGATATCAAAGTTCGGCAAGAGATTTGTGAGGTGGGGTACCCATGATGTAAAAAGGAGAAGAAAAAGAAGGTGGGTGTAAGTAGGGTGCACGGAGTTCTTAGCGACAAGTTGCAAGTTTTTGTAAAAAAAATTCTTTTTTTTCTTTTTGTGTTTTTTATATGGAGCTTTTTGCAAAAAAGATTTTCAATAAAAGGCTTAGACACACATTCAATCAATCACAAATGCACAATCAAGTCTAGATTTATGGTCACCTAAGTCAACTAAACAGCTCCTAACTGTTCCAAAGGGCAAGAAATAGGACCTCAAACCGCCTCTTCACCGTCAATTGTGTCCAGGTAAGAGCCAGGTAAGTGGGAGGCTCTCCACCATATAAGTAGTGGACCTAATTAAATAACCACTTGCCTTAGACACACTTGCCTAGACACCACAAAGTCAGGTTAGGATCAACAGTCGATGCCTACAACTATTCCTTTGTCCTATTGAGCGTGAAGTCCTTAGGGCTGAGTCTAATCTTTTTTAATTAATTTATGGTCAATGCAATATGCCTTATGTGAGTTTTGGGGTCCTGAGAAGGGTAATGAAATCCCCACCCAATCTGGATTGGTGTAAAAGCCCCTTAAAGTCAGTTTTAAAATATGCAAAGTAGTAAACACAATCACTTGCAAACAATTTTTTTTAAGCGCGGCGCAAAGAATCCTGCACAAGATCAATTATTGGAAGGGAAGAAATTTTTGGCGCAAAGAATCCTGCAGGAAATTTTTACAGAGGAGATATCAGGGGTTGCATAGAATAAGAAAGGGAGCTTACAGTGATTTTTTCCCCCGCTGACGTCAGCGCCAAGCCGCGTTTCGGAGGTCAGAGAGGGCTTCGCGCGGCGGTTTCGCGGTCTTCCTGACAGTTCAGTTCCCCAAATCTTTTCTGTTGCTCTGTTGTGGTACTCCACTGCTGTTCAGATCTTCTGTTTTCTGTTTCGCTCTCTGGATTTTTCCAGATCCGAACTCGTTCTTCGATCCTGCACATTTCAAAAGAAAATACCCTTCACAAAAGATGATAAATTTTTATATTTTTTATTTTTCAGTTTTTATGATTTTTTAATTTTTATATTAACCCGAAATTGCAAAAAGAAAATAACACGCCATCCCCGGCAACGGCGCCATTTGATTTGTTCTCAAAGAATAATTTTAACCGCAATCAAGAATGGCGTCGCTTGTAGCTAGCCGGTGAGTACGGGTCACTCCACAGGGATTTTGTGAATTTCCTAATTGTTCTAACGAGTTAATTCCGATTGGTGTCGGATTGATTAAATCTAAAAACTAAGTTTGATCTAGACTGGGACTAGAATCTTGCTAGGGTTAGGTTTAGGTTAATTTTTGTAATGCAAAGTTTTCCCACCGCTTTCTATGCCCTAATTTAGATCTCTTTAGGAGTTATGGTAATTATTAATAAAGGGGATTAGTACCATCGGGAAGAAACGTTGTTTCTTCCTCTAGGTTCTTGTCCTTCCTTTCTTAATCCTTACCCTAACCTCCATGGAAAACACGCTCAACCGGTCCTTTATACTACGGTATCACCGCTACCTCGTGGGATAGGGTGCCGTAGGGAGCGGTGTGTGCATGTATGCATGGAGTCCTATAAAAACGTGTGATGGGCAAGAAAGGGGTGAGAGATCTTCATCTCTCAAGCCTTCCCCAAATCTAACCCTAACAAGCGAGGAGACTACTCGCTCATTAGGGAATTGAAAAACATTTCTAACTATCTAGCTAGGGCAGATAATAAAGATTTATGCTAAGGCAAGAAAGAAATTACCTAGGGTAGATAATAAAATTAATTAGGGTAAGAATTGAAAACTTACTCTAATTTGATGCTCTCTTCATTCATTACAGAAAATTACAGATCTGCATTTTAGATATAAAATGAGGCACAAGAAGAGGCATAACCTAAAACAAGTTTTAGGTCTTCTATTTATAGGACATAGAAAACCCTAGGTTTACAATCGACGCACACCTGCTTTTACAAAAATACCCCTAGATAAGACTAGTCAACGCGCTGCCAGATGCCATGAATTTTCTGCACCGACACGGGTAACACGTGGCCGCGGATCCGCGGCTAAAAGCAAGGTTTGGCCGCGGTTCCGTAGCCAAATGGAGGCATCTTGGGCTGAGATTTTCTGGTTTACTTTGTCTTCTTATTTCTTCGGTTGGTTCTTCAAAATATCTTCTAGTTCTCTTCCAGATCTCCACAGTGAGTAATGTAGTGGACTTTTACCATTCGCTTCATGTCAAAGTCTCGAACCTTGCGTTGCCTTGTACTTTGTGAACTGATCTTCGTTTATTCTCCAACTGTAAGCTTGATCAAGATTCTTCCATTTGTTGGTCGTTGTCTCACTTTTATATCGTCTTTTGTCTTTTTCACTGTTTTGTTCCGAGAACCTGTAACCTGCAACTATGTGGTAGCCATGGGTCAAAAGCACCTGTTTATTTGTAAAACGTATAAGAATGGGGAATATAATAATGAAAAATTATGATATGAACAACTGGCAGATTTTATGTGATAATCGTGTACAGTTCGAGTTCACACCGACAGGAGGACAGTTAGCACATGTTCGCACCGTCCTTAGTTATGGATCATATTCGAGAGACATAGTCGTAGATGCTCGTCTGATGGAGATCATGGATCAGGTTAGGGAGGGTAGAGAATCGGAGTTCGTGATAAATGACTGTGGAGTATTATGTTTTGGGACTCGTCATTAAGTGCCAGATTCGGATGGACTGACCTTAGAGGAGGCCATAGATCAGCATACAGTATTCATCCTGATTCCACCAAGATGTATCATGACTTGAGGGATGTTTATTGGTGGGAAGGAATGAAGAGGGACGTTGCGGGGTTAGTTTCGAGATGCTTGATTGGTCAGCAAGTCAAGGCAGAGCACCAGAGGCCGGCTGGAGAATTGCAGCCCTTACCCATTCCGGAGTGGCAATGGGAACAGATTTCCATGGAGTTCGTTGTGGGTTTACCCAGGACTAGCAGGGGTATGATTTCATCTGGGTGATTGTAAATAGACTGACAAGGGCAGCTCACTTTCTACCAGTAAAGACTACGTATGGGTTTACGCAGTATGCTCAGATTTATATCAACGAGATTGTTCGATCGCAGGGAGTTCCAACGAGCATAGGGTCAGATAGGGGTACCTAGTTTACTAACAAGCTATGGCAGAAACTTCAAGAAGCTCTTGGTACACGATTGAGTTTTAGTACAGCTTTTCACCCACAGACGGATGGTCAGTCAGAACGGACCATTCAAACTTTAGGGGATATTCTTCGAGCATGCAGCCTTGATTTCGGTGGTAGTTGGGATCGTCACCTACATTTGATAGAATTTTCGTTAACAATAGTTTCAGAAGACGATCCAGATGGCTCCCTTTGAACCTTGTCATGGAACGAAATGTCGATCGCTTGTTTGATGGACGGAACTGAGCGAGAGTAGCATTTTGGGACCGCAGGTAGTACAGGAGATTACGGAAAAGATTCAACTGATAAGAGATAGAATGAGAGCGGCCCAGTGCAGAAAGAAATCATATGCAGATCAACGACGTCGTAAACTCTAGTTTGATATGGGAGACCATGTGTTCTTTCGTGTGTCTCCGATGAAGGTGTGATGTGTTTCAGGAAAAGGGAAAGCCCAACCCTAAATGTGTCGGACCCTACGAGTATCTAAAGTGAGTGGGTGTTGTAGCTTATCGGTTAGCACTTCCACTGAGTTTTCCCGATGTGCATCCGGTGTTTCACGTTTCGATACTTCGCAAGTATCTTCACGATCCTTCTCACGTGATCCAGCATCAGACCTTACAGCTTGAGCCCGATTTATCCTGCAGAGTGTGGCCAGTTGCTATTCTAGATAGACAGGTCAAGAAACTGAGATCGATGGTACTTCCATCTGTAAAGCTTCTTTGGCAAGGAAGGAATGGCGAGGAGATTACTTGGGAAACCGAGGATGCGATACGAAAGAGATTTCCACATCTTTTGAGGGTATGTCTAGTTAAATTTTAAATTCGGGGACCAAATTTTCTTAAGGGGGGAATATTGTAACATTCTGAAATTTTGGAAATAAATAAAATTAATTAATTAAATAATAAAATGTTAAATTTAAAAGTTATTAAAATCAAATTAGACAATTTCATAAGTTATATGTAAAACAAATTAAATTTTAATTTTGTATGCAACATAAATAAATTATAAGGGTTTAATGTAAAATTTAGCTTTATTTTAAAGTAAAATGGTGTTATATAATAACATAAGTTGTGATGGGTTTCTATGTAAAGTTTAGGAATTTATGTAAATGGGAATTGATTAAGGGTGTAAGTGAAAAAGAGCTAAATTAGGTTTTTGTTCAGAATTTTATCTTAAGATAAATTAAAGTGGAATGATACTGTTTTGCCACCACCTCCTCTCATACACAACACACTTCCCACACCTCCTCCTTGCATGAAACCACAACATCTTGCTTGGTGACACCTCCTCCTACACCTCACCCTTCCCTTCATCCTTTTATCTAAGGTGTTCAGATCATTTTACCAAGTTAAACATTCAGAAAATTTCAAAAGTTAAAGAAAATGAAGAACAAGAAAAGAAAAAATAAAAGAAAAGAGAAGTGAGAAGGAGAGAATGGCTAAGAAGCTCCAACATCAAGTTATGACAAGGAACTTGTGCATCTTGGAGGTTGTTCTTCCAGCAAATTACTTGAATATAAAATCTTTAATCATAGTAGGAATTTAAATTCTGCAACTAGTCTAAATTGAAATGAAAATTTCTATAATATCGTATTTTTAGTAAAAACTGAACTCTGTTATAATATGCTATAGTTTAGATAAAAATTGACTTAACTAAACAAGTTCTTAATGATGTATGTTGAACCTAGAGCAAACTATAGGAGAACGAACCAGAGGGCTCGGATTTTGGCCGGCAAACAATAAGGAAATCCTGGCGTCGCCGGATTTGTAGGGAGCTAGGGTGTTTTGTCTTGTGGGGTAGGTTTCTTTGTAGAGTTTTGGCCATTTTGGTATTATTTAAACAAGTTAGTTTAACTGTATATAAAATCTGAAAGCTAATATCGGAAAAGGTATCTAAAAACTTAAAATACGATATGGGTAAAATGTAACGCGATATGTTTTCTTTCGTGATGCTGAGTTGGGTTAGATTTCAGTGAGGTTAAGTATTAGGTCGTTTACAATAGTCGTACGTAATGTAATTAACACGTACAACTTGTGTTTCTTGATTTTAGACGTAGCGGAATGTACCCGTTTTCTTATACAAGTTATTACAATGTTAGATTCCAATACGGGAACTTTGGAGGTCGCGAGGAAAGGAAAAAGATTGGCGATTCCTGAGTAGATACGACGTATTTCCGGTGAGTAGATTTATATCTACGGGGGAAGTCGGGTGGATGGCGTATAGCACCCCCGCAACCGTATAACTATTATTATGATATCTACTTAAGTTTAGCTTTTCGTCAAAGCATCAATATGGTATTGCATCTTGTATACCCTCCATTTGCATAAAATTTCATATGTAGTTTTTAAATGAGATATACGTGATATTGATCCGTATGATATGGGTATGATTTGATGAGTTTGAACGAGGGATCATGTCGTACTTAAGATGATATGGATATAGCGATATGATGAACTTTGTATGCCTATTAACGGCCAATTTATTCTTTGACTCGTAGAGATAGATTATGTTCTGTTTTAGGTTGTAATAATGGTATGAGCTATATTAATTTAAAAACCACGGTTTGTTGTCTTTTAAATAAACTACCAGGATGCGTGCCAGTTTCTAAAACAAACATCTCTTTTAAATCTAAGGCAGCTCTCTTATTTCAAACTTAACGTTCCGATCCTTTCTAAAGATAATGGTATAGCTCATAACAAGTAATTGCAATAAGTATGTTTAGATTATATTATCTATAATATATATTTCCGCATTACGCACACTCTGTTAGAACACTGTACAAATACCAATGAGTAATATGCTGCACAAGCACTTAAATATATGTTACACTACACCTCATTGGTACTGCCATGTCACTGTAGAATCGTTCTGATAAATTTGTGTTAATATATAGATTGTTACACCGTAGAACACTTGCACAAAGACTAATGATTTACATGTTGCACAAGCACAGACGCGTATGCTACACTACACATCATTAGTAGTGCCGTGATACATTAGAATTGAAATCATTATATTATGTGATAGGATTTCGTAGTCTTTTACTATTTATGTTATAGTACTATAGATGCCGTATTTGATTTCTTGGGATTTCTGAGTATTTTACTTCTGATGATATATATATATATATATATATATATATATCGGTGGTATGGGATACTGTTATATATATATACATATATAGTATATCATCAATACCATCTATGCAAGTTTCTTATTCCTCACTTGATATTTTATATGATGAGTAAACGTCCACCATGAGATTTGTGTTTTCTGATTTTAATATTCGAACCGAGTCTGTGGGTATACGGTTACGGATTTACAATTTTATCCAGACAGAGTCGGTGGGGAAACAGTTGGATACATGGTGGACCCAGTCGAGACCGAGGGGCAGGATAGCCGCATTTGAGGCGGGGAAGCCTAACGAGGTGACTCGAATCCGGAGATAAAAACGTCCACGACAGATATCAAGGGGATACTGGCCGGGGTTCGATTGGGCACGGTGGATATCCAGGGGATACTGTGTAAGTCCATGTTGCCCACCCCGGTACTTGCGGGGAGGCGGAAAACGGAATAAAAATCGGATTTTTATGACCTTAGGCAACATGGACTAGACATTAAAGGATCTTTGCTAAACAAAAACTTGCTAAAGCTAACTAGAAACTAGCTAAGTGCTAGAAAGGTTATACCTTGGGCTTTATGTCCTTCTCTCCTTGCTCCTTGGAGTAGTGGAAGAAGGTCACCTTGTCGTCTTCTCCCGTCAAAGAAAGATCCACCCGAAAGCCTCAACCTTTGGCTTCAACTCCAAGCTAGAAGTAACTAGGGTTCAAGAAGTGCTAGTTCTTCAACCCTAGATGAGAGTAGAGATGATCAAGAGAGGGTTTTTCTCAAGCTCAAGTGTTTCTCAACACATGAGAGGGGAGTGCTTGAGGGAGAGGAAGAACAAGAGAGAGAAATGAAATGATAGAATGAGAATAGAATCAACCATTCTCACAAATATATGTGTATTATTTTAATTAGATAATTAGTAAGATAATTATCATGGTTAATCATGATATGACCATTATCATTTCAATTTGCAAAGATCAAAAAGTATCTTCCAAAAGAAATGATGATGGTCAAAGTGTCAACCTAGGTCAACAAGTCAAGGAGGTCAAATGGTCAACAACCATAACCATGCATAATTATTAAACTAATTATCAATTAACTATAATACACGCATAAGCATTAGGGTTAATAAAATGACAATAGCCATTAACCCTAATCAAGGTCCTCTCCCTCTGTCTCAAACAACTGTGCATACGCACCCGCATTCGTGATCCGAGGAACACGAATACAATGAGAAAAACCAATCCCAAATCATATACTAGGATCCGGCTTAAACCAAAGCCCGCTAGTATAAACTGTCCGGACAGCAAACGTGCACAAGTGCGCGGATGCGAACGAACCCTGTCGCAAAACCATGCGACCTCTACTCATTTTGCCTAAAGGCGAATAGATCTCTGTGTGGGACTCTAAAGACTCGACACTACGCTGGCAGTGGGTTTAACCACAGACCGCAAGCGGCACTAGCTGTACGTAACGGTCCCCAGGTAGATGTTGATAAGAAGACCGACGAGGTGAACCCCATCTGAACTCCTACTGAGCCTGTATGTGACAATCTCCGTACAGTCCGGTCTGTTCGTCTGATACATCGCATGGCGGGCCTAGGGGGGCGGTGAACGTCAGTCCTCTAATAGCGGTACAAGTCGTGTCGGAGTGAAGCCCAGAACACCCTGAGATAACACTGGAAACCTACCAGTATATCTCGCTTGCCCTGGCAAGGGACTACTCGTGTAATGGCTCTTCTGGACACAGCGCGATATCAACCCCCAATACCGGGAGAGACGAATCCTGTCTAACCGTCACTGCCTCCAAGTGCTTCGGGACTGCACCCAAAAACTACCTGTTTGCACGACTCCTTTGAGCCGTGGTAGGGTAGTAATCAAAGTGCAGTGGGAACACACTCGAGGCGAAGTGACAGTGTCAAGTCAACGGACTAAGCTGTACTCATGTCACCTGGGAACTGATAACTGACGAAAGGTATAATACCAACCAACAGTTCCCGACGAGTCCTGTCCAGTGTACTCATAACCTGACGAGCACCCGCATACTATCCCAAGTACGACGTACTAACGGCTGTGGGACAGACCGTCTCCCACACTGGGATGAGAAGCGCATACGCTAGTCTACTCCGGAGTATCGATGCCCTGTCTCGATAGTCCAACGACTAGGGACCTGTATAAGGATGTGCTTATAGATCACCCAACTCCCACGAGTACGAGCGCCATCACAACGCTGGTAATCAAGCAAAGATCATAAGGGCTCTACCAATATGTATACCTGCAATATGCTAAAAGAAACACATGCACATATTAAAGCAGAGACAAACCAAGTAGCATACTACCATTTCGAGCAAGATTGTATATACAACTGTGAATATCCCAAGCTTCCATCAAGTAATATACAAACTAGTATGATACAGTAATGGCCTCTAGGGCATATACACTAACAATCTCCCACTTGCACTAAGGCCATGTACTGGCGTATCGAAGACCTATCATCTCGATCAGCCGCTCGAACTGAGTCTGGGGCAAGGCCTTGGTGAATGGATCTGCTGTGTTATCCTCTGATGCAACTCTCCGGACCTCGATCTCCTGGCGATCTACGATCTCCCTGATCAGGTGATACCGCCTTAAGATGTGTCTGGATTTCTGATGGGACCTGGGTTCCTTCGCTAAAGCTATAGCCCCGTTGTTGTCGCAATACAGAGGTATTGGGTCAACAATGGACGGAACCACCTGAAGTTCTCTCAAGAACTTCCTCATCCAGACAGCTTCTTTTGCGGCATCAGATGCAGCGATGTATTCCGCTTCCATAGTCGAGTCAGCAACGGTTTCCCGTTTGGAGCTCTCCCAACACACTGCCCCTCCATTGAGGGTGAAGACAAAACCCGACATGGACTTGGAATCATCCTTGTCACTCTGGAAGCTGGAGTCAGCAAAGGCCTCAATCTGCAGGTCTTTTCCGCCATACACCAAGAACATCTCCTTAGTCCTTCTCAGGTACTTGACAATGTTCTTTACTGCTATCCAATGTTTCTCCCCAGGGTTTGACTGATACCTGCTTACCACACTCAGTGCATAAGCCACATCCGGTCTGGTACACAACATCGCATACATTATAGAGCCTACCGCAGAAGCGTAGGGTATAATAGACATCCGATCCCTCTCCAAATCAGTCTTGGGAGGTATCCCTTTGGAGAGGGTGATACCGTGACAAGCCAGTAGATTACCGCGCTTGGAATCTTCCATACTGAATCTCTTCAGTATGGCGTCGATGTACCTGGACTGCGAAAGTCCTAATATCCTCTTGGATCTGTCACGGTAGATCCGGATACCCAGAATGTATGAGGCATCACCCAGGTCTTTCATGGAGAACCTGTGTGACAAGAACCCCTTGACAGATTGTAGCATAGGAATGTCATTTCCTATCAAGAGAATGTCATCCATGTATAAAACGAGGAATACTACAGTTCTCGCTACAAATCTACAATAGATGCATGGTTCATCTGGATTTTTGATAAAGCCAAATTCCTTGACCGTCTCATCAAAACAGATGTTCCAACTCCGCGATGCCTGCTTTAGTCCATAAATGGACTTAAGCAACTTGCACACCTTTCCGCTGCTCCCACTCTAAATGAAACCCTCTGGCTGGTCCATATGGACACACTCCTCTAAATGACCATTTAGAAAAGCTGTCTTTACGTCCATCTGCCAAATCTCATAATCGTGGAAGGCAGCAATGGCAAGAAGGATCCGAATGGATTTCAGCATAGCTACTAGAGAAAAGGTTTCGTCATAGTCCAAACCAGGTCGCTGACGAAAACCCTTTGCAACCAGTCTAGCTTTATAGGTCTCAACCTGTCCATCTACACCAATCTTCCTTTTGAAGATCCACTTGCATCCTACGGGTTTTACACCGTCTGGAGCAATGTCCAACGTCCATACTTTGTTGGTGTACATGGACTCCATCTCGGTCCGCATTGCATCCAGCCATTTTACCGAGTCGACGCTCTGAATGGCCTGCTGGAAGCTAGTAGGCTCATCACAATCTATGATGCAATCCTCTCTATCCTCGTCAATGAGAAAACTGTAGTATCTCTCGGGCGGATGAGACTGCCTACTACTCCTGCGGAGTGGCGTGGGAATGTCCTGATCTTTTGAACCATCTGGTTCAACCAAGCTTTCAGTAATAGCTCGTGGTTCTGGAATTTCTTCCAGTTCTATTGCGCTCCCACTTAATTCTTTTTCTATGAACTGGTGTTCTAGAAAGTGGGCATGGCGAGAAACAAGGACTTTTTGTTCCTCTTGGCAATAGAAGTAATATCCCTTGGAGCTCTTTGGATATCCCACAAACTTACACTGTACTGAGCGTGCCTCGAGCTTGTCCGCATGCTGCTTTTTTACAAAAGCTGGACATCCCCATGTCTTAATGTGATTAAGATAAGGTCTCTTCCCACACCACATCTGATATGGTGTAGTAGGCACAGTCTTAGTTGGAACTCGGTTCAAAAGGTATGCAGCTGATTCTAGCGCATATCCCCAGAACGATCGCTGCAACTCAGCGTTACTCATCATGGACCGTATCATATCCAATAGGGTTCGGTTCCGTCTCTCCGATACACCATTATGTTGCGGAGTGTATGGAGGAGTAAGCTGAGAGAGAATTCCATTCTCTTTTAAGTAACCCAGGAACTCGGCACTCAAGTATTCACCACCTCGATCAGATCTCAGTGTCTTTATACTTTTGCCTGTTTGTTTTTCTACTTCATTCTTATATTCCTGGAATTTTTCAAAAGCCTCGAATTTATGTTTCATTAAGAAAACATAACCGTACCTTGAAAAGTCATCCGTAAAAGTAATGAAGTAAGAATAACCGCTTCGTGCATGTGTAGACATTGGACCGCACACGTCGCTGTGTACGAGTCCCAAGAGTTCGCTCGCTCTTTCTCCGTGTCCAGTGAACGGAGTCTTTGTCATCTTTCCTTTGAGACAGGATTGACAAGTTGCATACGATTGATATTCGAACGGATCCAAATATCCTTCTGCATGTAACTTAGTCAACCTTCTCTCATTGATGAGACCCAGTCTACAATGCCATAAGAAAGTTTTATTTATTTCTGGAGACTTTCTTTTGTGTGTATTCTGGACATTGAAAATCTGTGGTTGGTTTAGTACGTATATACCGTTGTTCAATGTACCTGACCCAATCAAAACTTGATTAAGGTGAATGTTCACTACATTACTTACAAATGCAAATTCATAACCTTCTTTAGATAATAAAGATACAGAAATGATATTACAGGTTGCATTTGGTACATAATAACAACTACGCAAAACCAAAAAATGTCCATTCGACAATCCCAGGTGATAGTCCCCCACGGCCTCAGCATCCATGCTAGCACCGTTTGCAACTCTGAGGGTCATGTCACCTGCCTTCAAAACTCTACGCCTTCTCAACGCCTGCAAAGAATTACAGATATGAGATCCTGATCCGGTATCCAATACCCAGGAAGTAGAGTTTATTGATAGACAGTTTTCAATAACATACACACCTGAAGCTGAAGCCGCAACTCGCTTCAAATCCTGTGTTCTGGCTTTCCAAGCCTTGCAATCCTGTTTCCAGTGACCACTTTTGTGACAATAGAAGCATTCTTCCTTTCCCACTAGCTTCCCCGCTATCTTTGTTGCTTTACCTTTTCCATTCGTATCCACTTTACTGATACCGCCTCTTGGTTTGGCGGGGGCTTTCTTCTTCTTACCCTTGGCTTTCGCCCTGGATCTAGAAGAGGAAGATCCTCCTACAAACAAAGTGGATGTCTCCCTACCCTTCTGTAGGATGCCCTCAGCACTCCTCAACATGTTCAGAAGCTCGGAAAGTTCAACCTCCTTTCCTTGCATGTTGAAGTTAAGAATAAACTGGGCGTAAGTGGAAGGAAGGGACTGGAGAATCAGATCAGTATATAGTTCATTCTCCAACGTGGTCCCAAGGTCCGCGAGCTCCTCAATGTAGCCAATCATATTAAGCACGTGTTCCGCTACCGATGATCCGACGGCTAACCTTGCCGAAAATAGCTTCTTCGACACTTCGTATCTTGCGATACGAGACTGCTCTCCATACAGTTCTTTTGTATGAAGAAATATGGACTCTAGGTCCATATTCTCGTGCCTCCTCTGATGTTCGTTGTCCATCGAGGCTAATACGAGGCATTTGGCCTTCGCGCAATCTAACTCCCATGTCTTACGGATTTCCTTATCCGCGACGCTGGAAGTGGGACCTGGGACAGGGGGAGCTTTGGTGGTAAGTACATACCCCAACTTGTCGTAAGTGATCGCCATCTTAACATTCCTGAGCCAATCTTTATAGTTTGGCCCTGTCAGTATGTTTTTATCTAGTAATAACTTAAGTCCGGTCATGTTGAATGGTCGCTGCAATTAGGAGAGAGAAAAGAAACACTTTAGCATGATGCTCTTGCAAGTTTAGAGTGGTTTTTAGTTTGTCTAAACTGGATGGCTCCTACTGTCTCTCGAATCCCTTCTCAAACCGTAAAGAAAGGATTAGTCAGGATCACTCTCACCGTATAATACTTGCTTAACCGTTCAGCCAGGCCAGTGTCGGTATTTCGAGGGAGGTTTTCCAATGCTTTCGCGAAGTTCCTTAATTAAGTAACCTCTTTTCCCTGTGGGCGTAGCCCCGCTAACACCTTTCTAGACACCTACTAAGTTTATAGCATTGATCGTTAAGTGAGAGTTTTCCCGAGGAGTAGCATATACTCACAGTAGAATCGGGATCCAAATATCATCGCGTGATAAAACCGAAGGAATCCTACCAGAATCATCACACTCCAAATGGTATGCAGTGCTAGCAAGTTTCAGTACTTATGAAACTCCCGATGTGGATTTTTTCCCCATGCTCTTATGACCTTGACTTTGGCCAAAATATCATAAGTCACATGTCAAGTTCTACCCGTCATTCTCCTGGTTAATTTGGACCCACCCGTACCTACCCTTGACTTTGGCCAAAATGGCAGCACGACTATCCCAAACCAACGCATCTATCTATGCTGCACATGAATACCCAATAGCTACCAATCACTATGCCTTGACTTTGGCCAAAATACATAGCTTGAATACTTTTTGACCATTCATGTGGAATGACGGAGGGCTACGGATGGTTTTGGCGAAACCGTGAACGTAGTGAACTTGATATAATCGATGGAACGAGATAGCTTTTAAAAGGAGTGGTTCAAGCTCCGCGTTTAAAAGTTTAGTTTTGAAAAGAACCGAGTGGTTTTCAAAGTGTTCCAATCGACTTTTACTTGGTTTATTTTCTTGCATTAGTTCTTTTAATGCGTCCCATCATTTAATTCTACCATTGCAGAAAACAACCAAAATATGACGTACGCTTATGCCATTCGCATTCGCCACGGGGCCCCGTCATCACCCGTTAGGTTACTTAACTAACGACAGAGCAGGGGCTGGGCTAGCGCGGCTGTAAAACATAAGCAACGCCTATATAGTTATCATATATAAGTATATTGCAATGATAGACATTACAGATCACAGATGAATACATTGGATATACTAGGAATCTGCAATCCGTTCGAGCCTGCAACGAAAAGCGGATTACACGGTCGCGGTGAATAGCCAATACCCCACCCAAGACCCCTACGGGTGCGGCAAACTACCCGCCAAGTATCCGAAGCGAAGCAACCTCCCTCAACACCATGAGTAGGCCACTCGGCACTTCGAGATACCCGGTAGTTTGTGCACCCCCTCCATGGGTCTATCCTAGGAGCAAAAACAGTAAAAAGAATTATACAATGACGGCTACAACCCCGACCCGGTTGTGCGGCCATATAAATAATAATATTACATCAATTTACATATTACGATGAATGAAAGAAAAAGCAATACTCATCTCACATCCATCCCGGCTATTCACCCGCGACAATCCAACCCATTCATATACACATACCAGCACCAATCACAGATCACAGAGATGTATAACCCCGACTAATCGACATATAGCGATTAGCCGACGTTCAATACATACAAACATCACAGATATAACCGTTATAGTCAAAGTGTAGTGAAGTTCGGAAAAAAAATACGGATTTATAGGCCCCCAAAAATAAATTTCTATTCTGGAAAATCTGGGCACATATAAAATATCTTAAAAATCCTAAAACCAAGCCAGAGATACACTGCACCAAACTCGACCTATTGAAGAGCCAACTTGGCCGCGGTTGCACTGCAATAGCTTGCTATTGCCGCGGAACCGCGGCTCCTTGGTCGATTCACTGGACCGGGTTTGGTGGTTATCTTCAGAAAACACTGAGACGATTTTTGGAGTATAACAAATTTTGTTTTGACCAGAAAAAAATTTAACAGAAACTTAGGGTTTCGAGAACTTGGTTTTTCGATTTTTACGTTTCGAACTTCGATACACTTCACTACTTAGCTAGTTTATGTTTAGTTAGGCTCTGATACCACTGTAAGTCCACGTTGCCCACCGCGATACTTGCGGGGAGGCGGAAAACGGAATAAAAATCGGATTTTTATGAGCTTAGGCAACATGGACTAGACATTAAAGGATCTTTGCTAAACAAAAACTTGCTAAAGCTAACTAGAAACTAGCTAAGTGCTAGAAAGGTTATACCTTGGGCTTTATGTCCTTCTCTCCTTACTCCTTGGAGTAGTGGAAGGAGGTCACCTTGTCGTCTTCTCCCGTCAAAGAAAGATCCACCCGAAAGCCTCAACCTTTGGCTTCAACTCCAAGCTAGAAGTAACTAGGGTTCAAGAAGTGCTAGTTCTTCAACCCTAGATGAGAGTAGAGATGATCAAGAGAGGGTTTTTCTCAAGCTCAAGTGTTTCTCAACACATGAGAGGGGAGAGCTTGAGGGAGAGGAAGAACAAGAGAGAGAAATGAAATGATAGAATGAGAATAGAATCAACCATTCTCACAAATATATGTGTATTATTTTAATTAGATAATTAGTAAGATAATTGTCATGGTAAATCATGATATGACCATTATCATTTCAATTTGCAAGGATCAAAAAGCATCTTCCAAAAGAAATGATGATGGTCAAAGTGTCAACCTAGGTCAACAAGTCAAGGAGGTCAAATGGTCAACAACCATAACCATGCACAATTATTAAACTAATTATCAATTAACTATAATACACACATAAGCATTAGGGTTAATAAAATGACAATAGCCATTAACCCTAATCAAGGTCCTCTCCCTCTGTCTCAAACAACTGTGCATACGCACCCGCATTCGTGA
Organism: Agapanthus africanus; assembly: GCA_030015575.1. Taxonomy (NCBI): domain Eukaryota; kingdom Viridiplantae; phylum Streptophyta; class Magnoliopsida; order Asparagales; family Amaryllidaceae; genus Agapanthus; species Agapanthus africanus. The sequence continues at coordinate 103,101,495 of CM057338.1, read as the reverse complement.
TCCGAGGAACACGAATACAATGAGAAAAACCAATCCCAAATCATATACTAGGATCCGGCTTAAACCAAAGCCCGCTAGTATAAACTGTCCGGACAGCAAACGTGCACAAGTGCGCGGATGCGAACGAACCCTGTCGCAAAACCATGCGACCTCTACTCATTTTGCCTAAAGGCGAATAGATCTCTGTGTGGGACTCTAAAGACTCGACACTACGCTGGCAGTGGGTTTAACCAAAGACCGCAAGCAGCACTAGCTGTACGTAACGGTCCCCAGGTAGATGTCGATAAGAAGACCGACGAGGTGAACCCCATCTGAACTCCTACTGAGCCTGTATGTGACAATCTCCGTACAGTCCGGTCTGTTCGTCTGATACATCGCATGGCGGGCCTAGGGGGCGGTGAACGTCAGTCCCCTAATAGCGGTACAAGTCATGTCGGAGTGAAGCCCAGAACACCCTGAGATAACACTAGAAACCTACCAGTATATCTCGCTTGCCCTGGCAAGGGACTACTCGTGTAATGGCTCTTCTGGACACAGCGCGATGTCAACCCCCAATACCGGGAGAGACGAATCCTGTCTAACTGTCACTGCCTCCAAGTGCTTCGGGACTGCACCCAAAAACTACCTGTTTGCACGACTCCTTTGAGCCGTGGTAGGGTAGTAATCAAAGTGCAGTGGGAACATACTCGAGATGAAGTGACAGTGTCAAGTCAACGGACTAAGCTGTACTCATGTCACCTGGGAACTGATAACTGACGAAAGGTATAATACCAACCAACAGTTCCCGATGAGTCCTGTCCAGTGTACTCGTAACCTAACGAGCACCTGCATACTATCCCAAGTACGACGTACTAACGGCTGTGGGACAGACCGTCTCCCACACTTGGATTAGAAGCGCATACGCTAGTCTACTCCGGAGTATCGATGCCCTGTCTCGATAGTCCAACAACTAGGGACCTGTATAAGGATGTGCTTATAGATCACCCAGCTCCCACGAGTGCGAGCGCCATCACAACGCTGGTAATCAAGCAAAGATCCTAAGGGCTCTACCAATATGTATACCTGCAATATGCTAAAAGAAACACATGCACATATTAAAGCAGAGACAAACCAAGTAGCATACTACCATTTCGAGCAAGATTGTATATACAACTGTGAATATCCCAAGCTTCCATCAAGTAATATACAAGCTAGTATGATACAGTAATGGCCTCTAGGGCATATACACTAACATACTGGTCGTAGATAGGTTATCGGGTGGCGATCATCTGAGATGGTGCCGACGGTATCTGTATTTACGTGTCGTTGATGGACACGAGAGATTTCGGATTTCGATTTCGATGCTGGACATCTGTATATATTGATATGATCATTATCATGAGGTACACGGATAGATATTATTAGTGGATTCCATCAGGACTGATCCGGGGGACAGTATCTGTATATATTTATACTGACATTCATAGACAAAAAGGGAATTCCAATACGGATAATAGATTCATAGTGTTGATTCATATGACATTGAGATATTATACTTATTGCATGTTAGTTAGTATTGCACATTTTCATATCATATAGTATATCGATACAGATTATGATAGTATTATACTTATGACCTAGGTATCATCATGCATTTCAATTTCTATCTTTAGATGCACTTTTATTCTCTGAGTTGGCAACTCATCCCCGTTGTGCCACAATTTTTTGCAGGTTTTACCGCTTGGATTATCGGTAGTTTGGGCACACATTCTTTTAGGGGATTGATGGGTAAGTGAGTTGTATTGTATCCTACTCACTCTTGATTATTCATATATTCTTGTATCTAGCGGAAACTCCATCAACTTAGAAATGATATATTATGGACTTAGAAGCGAGGATTAGAGTGGTGTCTTGAGTTGTTGCACTTTTTGGAGTCGACTTCTGATTTAGATTGATTGGTTGCTCTATTGTTTGGATGTGGAGACTAGCTTCCGTTGGGATGCTATTTTAGTATGTTGTATCGGTGTTTTTATAAAAATTTAAAGGAGGTGATGTCAAGTTTCAAAACGTCATAAATGCTTTTCAACATACTTAGTTAAATTTAGATGTTATTTTAAATTGATTTTATTAGATGATTATTTAAATCCCACCTCCAATATCTTCAAAAAGGGTTTAGATTCCGGGTTTCGGCTTACTTAGATTACGTCGATGTCTTTAGATGTCGCGTGTTTTAAGTGCCGGTCATGTGCTACTTTTGGGTCGTGACAATGAAGATGAGCCAAATATCCAGCCTAAGACCGCAGAGCAGCAACTTCTCCAGGAGCTCCGAAAGCAGCTCAGAAACAAAGACAAGGAGATAGCCAAGCTCTACTAAAAAATTGACGAATTGACAAACGTCGTCTTACAGCTCACGGCCCAACTTTCCTCTCAGCTGCCCAATCAAGCGCAGGGCTCTGCTCATGAACCGGAAAACGGTGTCCTAAGACAGCCGACGCCTATTCCCTCAAATCCAAAGATGGGCAGACCGCATGAAGGTCGGTCGCATACTATATCGGGAAATATCTTGGCTACCGATAACAGTAGCCCGCTAACTCAAGATCAAATCATGGATTTGGTTGCCAACAAAGTCAAAACCTTGGTAGCCGAAGCCGAAGCGCAAAAAGATATCAGCAGTAGTAGGAGACCATATCCCGCTCAGTATGATCTGATAGAGTTTCCTAGCGGCTATGTCATCCCTAAATTCGGAACATTCGATGGACGGGAAATGCGAATCAGCACATCGCCCACTTTAAAGCCTCATGCGGGAATACTGGGGGCAATGATGCGCTTCTCCTCCGCCAGTTCATTAATAGCATGACCGATGTTACTTTCGACTGGTACGCGAGCATACCGGATGGCTCCGTCATAACTTTCGTCTAAATGGAGTCTCTGTTTCGGCAGAGGTTCATGAGTGTCAGCGATAAGATCACCATTGCCGATCTCGTAAGGACCAAGCCAAAGAAAAATGAAAGCAGCACGGATTTTATAACCCGATGGCGCAATCTCTCCGTCAAATGTGAACCGCCGATAGAGCAGGACTAATTTGTCAGTCTCCTCTTCGGAAATCTCAACAATTGGATGGCCCCGTTTCTATGCACCGCGGGTCTCAAAACATTCCAAGAGCTGACCAGGAAAGTTCAGATGTTGGAACGCTCAAAAAAGGAGTCCTTCTCTGACTCCCAAAATAACAATAGGTCGTGGAGAAACCGAAAGGACGAAAATCGCAAAGGCGGGAATTCTGACGATGCTGAATTTTTTAACACTTCGGCTAACCGAAATAAGCAAGGGATGAGCGGGCCTAGTGCCAACTAGCTTCGGAAGCCAGTGTTTAGAAAGGGAGAAGAATCTCCACTGAAAGAGAAGCTGGATAAGGTCTATTCCTTCAGAAGGGACAAAGTCCGTAAAATATTCAAGGATGCCCTAAGAAACGATCTACAATTGCCGGAATCAAAAAGACCGCAGGAAGCGAATATGACCGACGACCCCAAATATTGCCACTATCACAGAGTGATAAGTCATGCTATTGAGGACTGTTTCGTCTTCAAAGATTGGATTGAAAAACAATATAAGGCAGGAGAGATAGAACTGTCTAAAGGCGTGTTGGCAAACAGTTAAGTTGCGATCGCCAACTTCATACAAAACAGATGACCACCGCGTCATTAAACTGGGAACAGCCGACCTCTAAGTCGTTAAACTGGGGATGTAAAAATGTGTAAATAAAAAAAAGATTAAAAAATATATAAAATAAAAAGCCAAAATGATGGGGCAACTCGCAATAAAAATCAGTGGCTAAAAATAAAGATGAAAATAAAACCGAAATGATGGGGCAACCGCGTAAATAGCTGAAATGATAGGACAATCACGACCTTCGCGATGAGAAAAGCTGAAACGATAGAGCAATCGCGGTAAAAAAAATGGCGGCGAATGATGAGTCGCTCCTGGTACCATATTCCAGTGCAGCGATGCAGATGCCGTCCAAAACTCAAATCCCCAACGGCGAATGATGAGTCTCTCCTGGTACCATATTCCAGTGCAGCGATGCAGACACCGTCCAAAACTCAAATCCCCAACGGCGAATGATGAGTCGCTCATGGTACCATATTCCAGTGCATCGATGCAGACGCCAACCAAACTCTTAATGTCCCAACGGTGAATGATGAGTTGCTCCTAGTACCATATTCCAGTGCAGCAATGCAGACGCCAACCAAAATCCAATTTCCCAAAATTCTTCCGGCCCTACGGTTGGTCCCGAAACTGGCTACCGTATACAATCAACGGGCTCAAATAATTCTCACCACACTCATGCCCTACCGCAATCACCAGTCCAGCGGCCGGTCTCCGCCTTTGGAATTATGCTCCATCTGGAAAGACCCACTCATGCGTCCTCACGATGCATGAGGAGAACAAAACTTGTGAGATCCTTACGACTCGTAAGAAAACGCCTTCGTGGGATCCTTACGACTCACAAAAGAAAAACACTCTTGGGGGTCCTCACGACTCCTAAAGGAGAAAATGCACCTACGGGATCCTTACGACTCGTAGGGAGAAAATGCTTTTATGGGACCCTTACGGCCCATAAAGTTGAAATGCCTTAGGTGATAGGGATCTAAACCTGTCTCCTAAGCCATCGCTTCCCAATAGGTAAAGGAAAATGATGAGTGCTCCTGGCATTATTCCAGTGCGGCAATGCAGATGCCAACCTAAAAACCAATTCCCAAATCCTCCCGGGGTAAATGATGATGTCACACCCCGCTTCCCAGTATACGGCGAAAGGGACGCGACTGGTCCGCTACGTATATACTCGGAAGTACATACGCTAAGCGTATCTAAGCAATATAAAAGTAAATACACAAGAGACAAGATATAATAAAAACAACAACTTTTATTTATTAACATTCTTTTGTACAATGCATGAAAAGGAAATACAACTGAAATAAAAACGATGCCTAAATAATGGAATAACAGGAAATGAAAAGTACTGAATGGAAAATGTACAATGGAACTAGAGCTCTGGTTCTTCAGCAAACTGATCCAAGTCTTCTGTAGATGGATCGATCTCTGCCGGGTCCAAACCACCTGACGACATTCAAAGAAGAAAGAAATAGAATGTCGTCAGCGAACAGGTAGCTCGGTAAGTCCCAAAGATAAGAGGAAAGTAGAATAGACATAATAAGAAGACATCTTTTAAAGTTGTATAATATTGTTGTAATGTTGTGTTAACGTTGTTGTTTGTAGCTTGGTACAGAAGGATGTCAGTGTATACGAGAGGGGTCTTTATATGCTAGAGACCAGGGAAAACGGAATGTACAAGGAACCGTTAAGCCACGGTACAACAGCAACGGAATATAGGTTAGGTGTCTTAATCTTACCGCCTCATGCCACTTTTAACACCTTCCGTACCAATCTACCCCTTAAACCCCGTAGTGTTTTGATTGTATTGTAAATTGTATTGATTGTATAATTGATTGACTGACCGAAACCATGATATCGGTAAACGGATATAACCGTAGAATCATGTAAATGGAATAACTCGAGAACCATGCAAGTGGAATGTATATCCATGGTTCGGTTCAGTCAAGTTGTATAGATTGATAATTGGATTTGTGGATTCATGTTACATTGTAATATTGAAGATTGTAGAATTGTGGATTGTAGACTGTTGATCATGTTCAAGTCGGATTATACGGAGACTCAAACCGAGTTAGACAATTAGCAAAGTAAAGTGAAGTCCTGATTGTTTTTATTAATTTTTCTACCTTAGATAGGCAAGCACCCACTTCTCCGGCTCCCTGGGGCTCAAAGATTGGTTCTGCTTAAACCTATGTTTACTAGGGTCCTTAGGGTAATTTATAGAACTTGAGGGGGTTTTCTGTAAAAATACTTTTATACACTTTTCAAAATACTCCTCAAGTATTTATTATTCGTCTTTAGAGTTGTAATGAATGTGCATTTTATATTGTGATATTTCTAGTGAAAATATCCTAGTTTCAGAAAAAAAAAGTACTTTATTTGTAATATAGATTTGATTGAAATTCATGGTATTTTAGTTTAAACTTTATTCTTGTGATTTTTAGAAAAAGGTGGAATATTTATATCATAATAAAATAGGTATTTTAAGGATAAGTATACATATATTTATACAAAAATAATTTTAATAAATATTTTATATTCTAAAAATCTCATTTTCTTAAGATGTATTTTAAATTTTTCGAGACCGAATGCTCCTTGCGGAGGTCTGAATCTCGCACTACTAAGCTCGAGGATGTGCGATAAACCGCACCATCCCGAACGGGTTCGCCAAAATGAGTCGTAGCGGCGTTTTGCAAAAATTGTAAAAACTAAATCCTTTAGAAAACGGTTTTATGAAATAAGTGGTATTTATTTGTAAAGATGTCAATTTTTCCGTATTCTCTGTTCTATGGTCTCCTAAGTCAATTTAACTATTCCTAACTGGTCTAAACGACAAGTTGTAAGATGCCTCAAATCGCCTCTTCACTGCTAATTGTGGCCAGGTAAGTACAAGTGAACAAAGGAGGGATTCGCTCATGAATCACCGTGAGACGGGCCTTTTAAATTTACCTTTTTCACTTGCCTAGCCTAGACACCACAAAGTCAGGTTTAGATAAACGACTGATGTCCATAACTTATCGTATTTTCATAATAAGAGGTATTTATTTAAAAGTGTATCAACACTAAATCTTTTATAAATGGTTTTATTAAGTCAATAGTATTTAAATGAAAATTGTTTGTTTTCTCGTATTCTAGGTTTTCGATGGTATCGGGTTAGGTTGTATATGAGTGTGTGAGGAAGTAGGTCGTTACCTCGTGCTCTACTTTAAATGTATAGCAAGTTTGATGGAGTTAAATGAAGGATTGAAACAATGTGGTATTTAAGTGAAAAATACGATAAATTGAAATAGCTATCATTTCATGTGACGAAACTTGATCAAATTGTTTGATTAGTGTTTAATAGTCAACATGAGAAAGTTTAGGTATGATTGTATTAGTGAGAAATGGAATTTTATAGAAAACAGAATCGGAAATCAGATTTGTTCCGATTCCGTCGGGTTTTGTAATTTCGTATTTTTTGAATAGGAAAGAGAGATAAAAAAGGGACTTACGGGTTTTCGATTACACGAGAGAGTGAGGGGGAACTAGAGAAATCGTCGATGCGTTGCGTCGTCGCCGATAGTTCCTAAAATGATCGCCGGAAGTTCCGCCGGAAATTCGTTGGAGCTTCGCCTTGAGCTTGTTTTCAAAGTACACGAGTCTTGGAAATTTTTTTGACAGAGTGGGCTCAGGATTTTGGGGTGGGAGGGTAGAGGGTAGGGGGTGTATTTATAGGGTTAGGATAGATGAAGGGTTTTTAAATAAAAATTGTAAAAATGTGTGAAAAATCATTAAAAATGGATTAAATAGGGTATAATTCATTCTCGGGAACCGATCCATTTAATTAGTGTGTGCAGGAGGTTAAAGGAGCTGAAAAGTCATAACTTTTCAGTTGACACCTCGCCGGAATCGGCAACTCCGTCCGGCGGCGGCGGGCCGAGTCGGCCGGTCCGTCGGCCGAGTTGGCCGATCCGGGCCGAGTTCGACGGTCGGGAGGTGGGGGGTCTCGTGAGGTAGGCACTGGTGCTTTTAGGTTTTCAGGTTCAGTTCAAGTTTTAGGAGTTATTGTGTGTAGACTGTTAGGATTCCAAAGAAATTAAAACAAAATAATATTAAAAAATAATGTAGTGCGGGTGATTTGAACTCTGGTGGCTTGGTTCAGAAATGCAAGGTATTACCAATGAGCTATAAGCTCCTTCTTGCAATTATTGTGTGAAATAATTACTTAAAGTGGTAACAACAACATTAAATACCCCAAGTATACTTCAAATTTAAATCAAATTTATGTATACTAAAAATGGAGTTGTTACAGTCTACCCTCCTTACAAAATTTTCGTTCTCAAAATTTACAACTTTTATTTGAGGACTAGTTTACAAAAAGGTGAGGATATCTTGCACGCATTTCATATTCCCTTTCCCAAGTGGAATCTCCTGGAGTTTCTTTCCTCCACATCACTCGGACCAAGTTAACTTCTTTGTTCTTAAGTGTCTTCATTTTTCTGTCCAGGATCTGCACAGGCCGTTGCTCACAAGACAAGTCGGGTTGTATAGTGAGCTCGGAATGATCAAGAACATGGCCGGGGTCACTCACATACCTTCTGAGTTAGGATACGTGGAACACATTATGCACTTCTTCCAATGAGGGTGGAAGCGCTAAGCAGTATGCCACTTCACCGACTCATTCGAGTATGTCGAACGGTCCAATGTATCTCGGACTTAATTTACCCCGTCTTCCAAATTGGATCACTCCACGGTTCGGAGATATCTTCAAGAATACGTGATCTCCTGGATGGAACTCTAAGTGTCGTCTCTTTGCATCAGCCTAGTGTTTCTGTCGATCTTGGGCTATGCGCATCATTTCTATGATAGTACGAACCACATCAACGGTCGCTACTATCATCTCTGGTCCAAGAATTCCCTATCTCCGATGTCATCCCAACTTATGGTGATCGACACTTCCTTCCATACAATGCTGCAAAAGGTGCCATTCCTATGCTTTCTTGGTAGCTGTTATTGTACGCGAACTCCACAAGATGCAGGTGATCTTCCCACGATCCTTTGAAGTCTAGCATACATGCTCCGAGCATATCTTCTAAGATCTGAATAGTTCGCTCAGACTGATCATCTGTTTGTGGATGATAAACCGTGTTAAAATTCAAACTTGTTCCCAAGCTTGCTTGCAGACTCTGCCAAAATTGCGATCGGAACCTGGTGTCACGATCGAAGACAGTGCAGACCAGTACTCTATGAAGTCTCACAATTTTTTGTATGAGTTCATGGGTATCAGAGATAGTACATTATGAAGAGTTTAAATCTTAAATAGATTATTACCTCCATGTACTTCTTTGCTGGTGTCTCAGTTGATTGGCCAACCCGAAAGAAGATGAAGTGAGCCGAGTTTGTGAGTCGATCCACAATGACTCATACAGCATCGTTACCCTTTGTGCTTCGAGGAAGAGCAGTCATAAAATCCATCGTTATGTGCTGCCACTTCCATTCTGGGATTGGTAACGGTTGAAATAGTCCAGCTGTCCAGTGATGTTTAGCCTTTACTTGCTGACACACCAAGCATTTTGCGACGCTTCTGGCTACTTTGCACTTCATTCCATGCCACCAATAATTCTGACGTAGATGTTTGTACATTTTGGTACCTCCAGGGTGTACTGAGTAGGGTGAGCTGTGAGCTTCTTTCATTAACTCTTCCCGAACAGGACCTTTTGGTATACACAATCTACTGGCGTATCTCAAAGATCCGTCTTCTTGGATGATGAAGTCTGTTCTGAGTCCATTCTCCACTTGTTCTCTGATCCTTTGAAACTTAGCATCACTTGCTTGAGCTGCTTTGATCTGATTGACAATTGTTGATTGAACTTGTAAATTCATCAAACTTGAAGTGTTACCTGGCATGACTACTTCAATCTCTATCTGATTCAAGTCTTGTTGAAGCTTCCACTGAGCGGTGAGATTCATTGCTAATAGTTTGCGACTAAGAGCATCAGGTACTACGTTCACCTTCCCTGGGTGATATTGCAAGTTGATGTCAAAGTCCGCCATGAGTTCTAACCATCTTCTCTGTCGCATATTCAACTCATTCTGAGTAAACACGTACTTCAGACTTTTATGATCTGTATAGATGTTCACTCAGTCACCAAGTAGATAATGGCGCCAAATTTTGAGAGCAAAGATGACGGCTGCCAACTCCAAATCATGCATCGGATAACTGCGCTCATGAGTCTTCAGTTGTCTTGAAATATAAGCTACAACCTTACCGTGCTGATGTAGAACATATCCTAATCCCTTACCGGATGCATCACAATACACTTCGAATCCTCCAGATTGATCCGGTATTACGAGAATAGGTGCTGATGTCAACCTTGAGTTGAGTTCTACGAAAACTTGCACGCATACTTCTGACCACACAAATTCTTCATCTTTACGTGTGAGCTTGGTCAGGGGTGTTGCTATCTTCGAAAATCCTTCAATGAACCTTCTGTAATATCCAGCTAAACCTAAGAAACTTCCAATGTCCTTCACTGACTTTAGTGTAGGCCATTCGCAAACTACTGCAACTTTCGCTGGATCCACAAAGATTTCTTTTCCTGGTACGATATGTCTAAGAAAACCAACTTGCTTTAGCCAACACTCGCACTTTCTGTACTTGGCATAGAGCTTATGTTGTTGAAGAGTTTCTAGGACAATTCGTAGGTGCTCTGCATGCTCTTTCCGACTCTTAGAATACACCAGGATGTCGTCGATGAAGATGACAACAAACCTGTCTAAGTACTCCCGGAAAACTTGATTCATTAGGTTCATAAATATTGCTGGTGCATTGGTCACTCTAAATGACATCACTAGAAATTCGTAATGTCCATAGCGAGTTCTGAAAGCTGTTTTGTGAATATCAGCTTCCTTGACCTTCACCTGATGATAACCCGAACGAAGATCCAATTTAGAGAAAACACAAGATCCACTTAGCTGATCGAATAAATTATCGATGCGCGGGAGTGGATACTTGTTCTTTATAGTGACTTCGTTCAAAGTTCTATAATCTATGCACATTCTGTATGAACATTCCTTCTTCTCCACAAGTAGTACATGTGCTCCCCAACTTGAAGTGCTGGGACGAATCCATCCTTTCGCCAATAATTCATCCAACTGGGTTCGGACTTCCTTCAAACTTTCCGGACTTAATCTATAAGGTGCTTTGATCACCGGTTCTGCTCCTGGTACTAAATCAATAATGAATTCAAGAGCTCGATCGGGAGTCAAACCTGATATATCGTCAGGAAATACATCGTCGAACTCTCGAACTACCTCTGGACTTGATTCTTCCTCCGCTTGAGCTGCTGCAACTACTGCTTCCCTTGGCTTCGCTTTCTAGGTACTTGGCTCCAGGATACGGTCTCCGCTTTTGAAATAGAAGACCGGATGGTCTGGAATCTTGAATACTACCCTCCTTTGACGACAGTCGATGGTAGAATAAAAAGTTCCAAGCCAATCCATTACTAGAACCATATCGAAGTTCGGTATGTCCAATACTTTGAAATCAGCATAAAACTCTCTGCTACAGACGACGATTGGACACAAGTTGTATCCCATGGTTGCCTTTAGAATGCCATTTCCTGAACTGACATTCCAGCTGGATACAAGCGGTGAGACTGGAATCGCATGGGTTCGGACGAACCGTTATGACATAAAGCAGTGGGATGCTCCAGTATCAAAAAGTGCTAGTGCAGGTAGTGAGGCTACTAAGATTGTACCTAACGTATGTGGGATATGTTTTAGGTATAGGGAATGTGTGTAGATAAACAAGACTAAAAGAAAAGTTTGAGAAGAAAAGTTTACCAGTGATGACTTGGCCAGTAGCCTCAGCTTCTTCCACGAACATCGTGAAAGCCTGGCGCCTTGGTACATTCCTCTTGGCCTGAGGAGCATTCCTCGGAACATTCCTTTGAGCTTGATGGAACTGACGAGGAGGTGGTGCAGCTTGTGTTCCTTTAGGTGGTGCAGGTAGTGCAAGTCTTGGAGTAGGGGCTTGGATGGCTGGGTGCTGTGGGTAATTGTTTGCTGGCCTGGGTGCAGCAACTGGGTTTTGCCTTTGGGGACGAGATCCAATATCATGAGTAGCTGAGCCGCAGACTAAGAAAAGACGGTTGGCTCGCCGGCATTCTTTCATCATATGTCCGGCTCTCTTGCAGTAGGTACAAAAGGCTGGGCTGGGACGTTGGTTCGGTACTCCGGGTCGCCTTGGCACAAAATGTGGCCTGGACGAGGCTCCTCCTGCCATCTGGTTGGCAGGGCGCTTAACTCCTGCAGACTGAGATCTGTCCCTTGCTTTTATCACTGCCTCATAACTGCGGGCAGCATCCAGAGCTTCCTCATGAGTTTGAAATTTCCCTGTGGCTAGTGCAGCCTGAATTTCCGTGTCCAAACCTTGTTGAAAGCGACGGGCTCTGATCTCGTCCGTCGGTATCAAGTGTGCCGCGAATCTGTTTAAGGATTGTGTTAGCTGTGTAGTATGTGATATTTAAAAATTGAACTAATGTTACATATCTTACCGGCTTAGCATGATGAATTCAGCGTCATACTCATCTACTGACTTGTCCCACATCGAACCTTGTTGTAGATGAACGAATTGCTGCTCCATAGAAAACCTGGCAGTCACAGGGAAGTACTTCGCGTCGAACTTCTCGCGAAAAGTCTTCCATTCAATAGGTTGTACAAGACGTCTTTCTTCCGCCTTCCACCAGTTGCGAGCATTGTCCGTGAGCTGCAGTTACGCCACACGGACCCAAGCTATGTCTGGCACTTGTGCTGCCGCCAGATCATCCTCTATACTATTGTCACGACCCACAGGGTACGGAACGTGACTGGCACTTAAGTTTATGAAACGTCTCAAGACGTCCGTAAAATAAGTAAGCCAAAGCCCAGAAACCAAAACCAAATAAGCAAAAGAGTGAAGAAAACCCAATCAGTTGAAAGCGAGTTTATCAAATAAGTCATGTAAAACCCTTTTTAAAAACAATACAAATTTTTCCGAAAATTTCGGCAGAGTCTCCCTTGTAAATACTGGCCCCCAAAATGGGTACAACAAGAATATATATGAATCCAACAAATAAGGCATCCCCAAGCGGGAGCTAGCTCTTCGCCACAAGGCGGTCACAAATCCCACGCAATATAAAGCAACAAACATGCGAAATAATCATAAGGAAGCATGAGAAAAACAGCATGTCGACTCAAGTGAGCTCGACCCCAAATACAGCATAAAAAGTCCATAAATCTCACAGTCTCATCTCTAGGTCAATATACAACAATACTGGTAGATACAGTAGATGGAGTACACTAGATACAAAGAATATACAAGGTGGTACAAAAATAGTAATATAACCCACCTAAGAGCAAAACCTCGAGTCCAGGCAAAGGAGGCAAAAGAAACAAGTGCGCCCGCCGCTACTGTACTGACGGAGCAGACCTGCGAAAGACTGTGGCACAACGGGGGTGAGTTGCCAACTCGTGAGTAATAAATAACATCTACAAAGGCTATCGTATGCATGCACACAAGCATCCTAGTATCTAAAATACAGGTATGACTGGATGCACTAGCAGGTGTGTATACAACATCAGTGTACTAGCAGGTGTATGTATGCAACATGAATATCTGAGGTCTCAATAGGTATATATAAGAAACATTTTATCTCTTTTTGTTTTGAAACTCTTTTAGAATGCCAGCATAATACTCATAGAATCGACAACAATCTGTGTCCAGCAACGACACCTAGAAACTGTCTCAAATCTCATAAATCCATGTCATAGTGTCTCTGGCCTCAGCCATCCGGCTGACCCATCTCAATATCAATATCTCATCCTCTCGCGGCCCCGGTCGGTATCCTCTGGATATCCGCCGTGCCCAATGAAGTCACCGGTAGGTAATCCGTCCCCTGCCAGGCTCATCGTCAGCAACACGAGCTTCTTGCCCCGGGGTACCTTACCGGGCCCACCATATACCCGAGACGGTTCATCCAACTCCTCGAAACGGGTCTCGAAAACCACATCAAACTCATGGTGGACGACACTTACATCACTAGAAAACCGCAATTTACATATTTTAAAAATATAATAAGTTTAGAAATTTTGCGGCTTTCCCCCGAAATCCAGAATATCACAAAATCTCAAGAAATCCTCATAAATGCATATGCCAATGATAATGAATGCATATGGTGTCAATAATCAAGTTGCGATGTATGATTGATAGATTAGGCATGAACAATTAATATGATGAAGTACATGCACATGAATAGCAATCCTACGATTTCATTTTAAGGAATTAAAGCAATAGCGCAAGTTTAAGTATCAATTATAGTAAAAGGGTTCAATTTAAAGGTTATCTAGTGTGGTGGCATGGCAATTACCAGGGTGTGTGTTTAAGCATGAATAGTGCTCGTGCTGCATATAAAAACCCTGGCAATGGTGCAGGTGTCCTATATAATGGGTTCGTATATGTATGTCAATATAAGGCATGAATATAGCAAATAATCATACAAGTATTACATCCCTAATTACTAACATTACTAAGAATCTTTTTAAGCTACTAAAACTATCGGGCGATTTGCGCCATCCAACGATAGTCCCCCGTAGATGTTACATCTACTCACCGGAATCCCTAGCTAGTCACGTCCAATCACCGCTTTCCCCTTTCGTGCCGCGTCTGACGTCTCCGCGACTGAACCTGGAATTTACATCAATACAAACATAAGGTTACATATCAAGAATGACGCAAAACCCAAACGAAGATACTAACGTTCACAAGCTAGGTACAACGTGCACAGGTGCGCGGAACGCACGCGAAAATCGCAAAAATAACTAGAATCGTCGATTAGGTCGCCCGGAAAACTGAAACCCGAACACTCAAAATCCGCACTCACACATCCTAAAAGTCATAGGATACGCTAAAAATGTCATCAAGACATCGCAATTAATTCATCACAATATTTTAGTAAAAACTAGTAAGCACCAATTTGCAATTTGGTGCACACATCGACAATTAGCGACAAAGTTAACACAATCCAACACAACAATCCAAACTCACTCACTAGATAGCCACTACACTAATTTTAAACCATTAACTATGCTTCAAAACATATTTTCCACAACAAACCCTTCTCTTGATTTTTGGCAATTAGCAAAACAAGGAAAATATCACACAAGATTAAATTGGATTAGCAAAATTTGAAGCCATTTAAGCAAAGTAACCTCAAGGATTGGTTTAGTAAACAACTAGATAGCTAATTAGCTTTAATTAACTAATTAATGGTTTCTAAAAACCCTAATTTAACTCTAACCATAAACCTTTAAAAACTAGATTAGAAACTAACACTAAATTAACACTAGATTTTAGCCCAATTAGCAAGTTAACCACTTAGATTAAGCTAACAAAATAACTAGTTAACAAAATAGCTTAATTAATCTCTTAATGGTGTTCTAAATCCTAAATTAATTTCAAACCACAACTTTTAAAAAAACTAGTATGCAAATAGCACTAAAATTAACACTAAAACAATTTTCAAAGTTCTAATTAGCACACTTTAAACTACAATTTAACCAAGGATTGAAATTATACCTCACAAGCCCAAACCCTATGTTGCTAAAGCCTCCCAAGATGCCATCTTTCTCCAAGATTTGAACCAATTTGGGTTTGAGAAGAGGGGAAATAAGGTTTTGTGTTGAAATAGTGAAGGATTTGTTGATTTTTATTGAATTTTGATGCAAATTTTTGAAGAAAATGAGAGAAAAGAGAAGGAAAATAATGGAAATGGGGGGGGGGGGGAGCTGGTCTCGGCCAGAAGAGGGAGAGGGGAGTGGTGTGGGTGTATGGAAAAAAGTCATGGTCAACCCCCCTCAAAGTCAATACACCATACCTTCAACATACAATATTTTAAACATACACATTCAACTCCATTCATCCTTAACAAAAGAATTTTAAAACAAAAGAGAGAGGGGGAATTTTCTGCAGTTTGGGACAACCAAGGATATGTGAGGATGTGTGTGTGAGAGTGCACAAAAATTTTTTTGCAAAAAGACCTCCTACAAGTCCAAAATTGCAAGTTTAAGCTTAAATTCAATAATTTTCGTTTTCCATAATAAAAATTAGTTAAAACTTAAAATAAATGACTAAAAATTTATGTTACAACTAGATTTTAATTAACATGATTTTAAAGCTTAAATTTATCCCATTTAAATTTGTATTTATCGCTAATTTAATGTATTTTCTTACCGGCTTAAAATAATATTAAAAATTGAAAAAAATAGAGAAAATTTTTAAACGACCAGAATTTCATAAGTAACTCATTAGCTACTAAAAACAAGCAATTATCTATCCATTTTAGGTATAATTAGCCCTAAACTGCAAAATAACAAAAAGGACGGTTTTCAGAAAAATACCGAATTTTCACCGATTTTCAGGAAAACACCAAAACGACTTTTCAAGGCGTTAAAATCTTTCCCCCTTAAAGAAATTCGGTCCCCGAATTTAAAAATATAACTACGCGTACCTTCAAAGAGATGGGGATATTTCTTCCTCATCTCGCCCTCGGTCTCCCAAGTAACCTCCTCGCTGCTCGGGCTACGCCAAAGAACCTTGACGGTTGGTATAATCTTCGATCTCAACTTCTTCTCCTTCCGATCCAGGATGGCCATCGGCTGCTCTGCAAATGAAAGGTCGCGCTCTAGCTGGACTGTCGGGTGCTGAATCGCATGCGAAGGGTCGTGAAGGTACTTGCGGAGCATCGAAACATGGAAGACGGGGTGAACATCGGGAAAGCTGGGTGGAAGAGCCAAACGATAAGCAATGGCGCCGACACGCTCGAGGATCTCGAAGGGACCTACGAATCTAGGGCTAAGCTTCCCCTTTCGCCCAAAACGCATCACGCCCTTCATCGGAGAGACTCTCAGAAAAACATGGTCGCCAACTGCGAACTCTAATCTACGACGGCGCCTGTCCGCATACGATTTCTGCCTGCTCTGAGCCGCTCTCATCCGGTCTCGGATCAACTGTATCTTCGCTGTCGTCTCCTCAACAAGCTGCGGCCCCAAAATACTGCTCTCGCTGAGCTCTGTCCAACAGACGGGCGATCTGCATCTCCTCCCATACAACGCCTCGAAAGGTGCCATCTGAATAGTATCCTGGAAGCTGTTGTTGTAGGAGAACTCCACTAACGGTAAATGACGATCCCAGCTACCGCCGAAGTCTAAAACTCATGCTCTGAGCATGTCCTCGAGAGTCTGAATGGTCCGCTCTGACTGTCCGTCGGTCTGCGGATGAAAAGCTGTGCTGAAGCTCAAACGAGTGCCCAAAGCCTCCTGAAGTCTCTGCCAAAGTCGGCTGGTGAACTGGGTGCCTCGATCTGACACGATACAAGTCGGTACGCCATGCAACCGCACGATCTCTTCGATGTAAAGCTGGGCATACTGAGCGAAGCTGAAAGTCGTCTTCACTGGCAGGAAGTGAGCCGCTTTCGTCAATCGATCTACGATCACCCAGATGGAGTCATACCCTCGACTGGTCTTGGGTAAACCCACAACGAAATCCATCAAAATCTGCTCCCATTTCCACTCCGGAATGGGTAACAGTTGTAGCTCTCCTGCGGGCCTCTGGTGCTCGGCCTTGACTTGCTGACAAATCAGGCATCTCGATACAAACTCCGCAATGTCCCTCTTCATCCCGTCCCACAAGTAGGTCTCTCTCAAATCATGGTACATCTTGGTGGAACCGGGGTGGACACTAAATACTGATCGGTGTGCCTCCTCAAGAATGTCGCGCCGCAATCCATCAGCATCTGGTACGTACAGTCTAGATCCATAGCGCAAAATCCCCTGATCGTCAATCACGAACTCAGAAAATCTGCCCTGTCCCATCTGTGCCATGATCTCTGAGCAACGGTCGTCACTGCGCTGTGCCTCATATATACGGTCAAGCAACTGTGGGCGTGCACGAACATGCGCGAGCTGTCCCCCTGTCTGAGTGAACTCGAACTCAACTCGGCTGTCGCATAACATCTGCCAATCTGCTGACGACTGCCTCTGCACTGCGCGCAAAAATGATAGACTACCCCCGGGCCTCCTACTCAACGCATCTGCCACCACATTCGCCTTGCCTGGGTGATATAAGATCTCGCAGTCGCAGTCGTAGTCTTTCACCAACTCCATCCAACGACGCTGTCTGAGGTTCAGGTCTCGCTGCTGAAATATGTATTTTAAGCTCTTGTGGTCTGTGAATATTTGGCACAACCCGCCATATAGGTAATGTCGCCAAATCTTCAATGCAAAAACCACTGCAGCCATCTCCAAATCATGAGTGGGGTAGTTCTGTTCATGCTTCTTCAACTGCCACGAAGCATACGCGATCACCCTGTCATGCTGCATCAATACGCATCCTAACCCCACTCGCGAAGCATCACAATAGACCACAAATCCGTCTGATCCCGAAGGCAAAGATAATACCGGCGCCGTAGTCAAGCAAGTCCGTAGCTGCTGAAAACTGCGCTCACACTCCTCTGTCCAAACGAAAGGAACTCCCTTCCGGATCAAACCGGTCAAAGGTGCAGCTATACGGGAGAAGTCCTGAACAAAATGCCTGTAGTAGCCCGCCAGGCCTAGAAAACTACGGATCTCAGTAACCGATGTAGGTCGGGGCCACTGCTGAACAGCCTCAATCTTCTTCGGGTCCACACAAATGCCGTCTCTCGTAACCACGTGACCCAAGAATCCGACGCTGTCCAGCCAGAATGCACACTTGGAGAACTTTGCGAACAGCTGGTGCTCCCCCAGAGTCTGTAACGTAATCTGCAAGTGCTGCTCGTGCTCCTCTCTGCTCCGGGAGTACACCAAGATATCGTCGATAAACACGATGATGAACAAGTCAAGATACGGCCTGAATGTACGGTTCATCAAATCCATGAATGCTGCTGGGGCGTTGGTGAGTCCGAACGACATCACCAAAAACTCATAGTGGCCGCAGCGCGTGCGGAAAGTTGTCCTCAGTATATCCTCCTGTCGAACTCGCAGCTGATGGTATCCTGATCGCAAGTCGATCCTCGAAAAATATCCCGCACCCTGAAGCTGGTCGAACAAATCATCAATGCGTGGCAGCGGATATCTGTTCCGAACGGTAACTTTGTTCAGCTGGCGGTAGTCGATACATAAGCGCAAACTTCCATCCTTCTTCTTGACAAACAGGACCGGAGCACCCCACGGAGAAACACTAGGTCGAATAAGCCCCTTCTCTAACAAATCCTGCAACTGATCCTTCAGCTCTCGAAGCTCTGCCGGGGCCATCCGATAAGGCGGTATAGAAATAGGCCCCTAGCCGGGAATCAAATCGATGCAGAACTCAACGTCGCGCTCAGGTGGTAGCCCAGGTAGCTCATCAGGAAAAACATCAGGGGACTCACAAACAACCGGGACCCGGTCCAACGGAACCTCTGCAGCTCGAGTATCACAAATATACGCTAAGAATCCCTGACATCCCTTCCGCAAGAGCTGACCAGCGCGAAGAGACGAAATCAAGCTGGGAAGGGTGACGCTGCGGTCTTCCTGAATAACAAGGACTGGCTCTCCCGGAAAGCTAAATATGACTGCCTTCTCACGGCAGTCCACCGAAGCATAACAAGTGGCTAGCCAATCCATGCCCAGAAGCACATCAAAGTCCAACATATCGAGGAGAATCAAATCAACTGATGAATCCCTCTCCCCGATACGAACGGAACACAAACGAAATACAAAACGAGCGACAAACGACTCGCCTACCGGAGTAACAACAACAAGCGGATGATCTAACGACGACGACTCACGGCCCAACATCGGTGCAAAGTGTGTAGAGACGTACGAATGTGTGGAACCTGGGTCAAATAACACCCGCGCGTCAAAAGAGCAAACTGGCAAGGTACCTGTCACAACGGCATTGGATGCCTGCGCATCCTGCGGTGTCAAAGCAAATACTCAGGCATGTCCTCCACCGATAGCGGGCTGACCTCGACCTCGGCCTCTGCCTCCTCGTCCTCTCTGAACAGGACCGCCGCGTCCACGGGCTCTGGGTGCACCTAACTGGCGTGGAGCATCGCCGGTGGTAGGAAGTAGGGCTCTCTGAGGAGGGGGTGGTGATGGTGGTAGGGTCACATGCGGAACTGTCGCTGCTCCCTGTCGTCTCGCCGGACAGTCTCTGACAAGATGGTGCGGACTCCTGCACCCAAAACACCCTGGCGACGGCTGCTTCCCATGGGGATAAGAACCATATAACTGTCCTCGTCCAAATCCTCTATCAAGCCTATCTCTCGGAAAGAATATGGCGCGCTGCCTCTGAGACGGTACATTGGTGCGAATCCTCTTCGGCCCAGAAACGGCCGAAGTCTGTGATAGGCGTGCCTCCATCCGTAATGCCGTATCCATAGCAGCTGAATAAGTGTAGTAGAGCTGGGCGCCAATGGCAAGATATAGCTGGGCATCGAGTCCCTGTACGAACCTCTTCACCATCTTCTCTTCGGTATCCACCAAATAAGGAGCATATCAGGATAACTGTGTAAACTGGATGCCATACTCAGACACCGTCATCCCAGGTGTCTTGACTAAGGCCTCGAAGCTACGAGCTCTGGCGTCACGAACGCTCTCTGGGAGGAAACGAGCTAGAAAGACCGCTGTAAACTCGGCCCAAGTCATAGGCGGTAGACCTGCAGCTCGACCTCTCAAGACTGACTCCCACCATGTCTGCGCGAGACCCTCTAGTCGGAAACTCGCAAGCTCCACCCATCGATCATCCGAACATCTCAGCGAACGGCAGATCCTGGCTAAACTGTCAAGGAACGTCTGTAGGTCCTCCGCTGCCTCGGTGCCGGTGAATACTGGAGGTCTCAGCCTCATGAAATCCTGTAGTGAAACCGGGATGGTCACGGTGGTAGTAGTAGGAGCAGGTATCATGGTCGTCTGTGATGTCGTAGGTGTCATCCGGCCTCGGTGTACGACTGGCTGCAACTAAGGATCCTACCATCTGACGTAGCTCCTGCATGCCCCCCATCATCTGTCGCAACTCCTCCATACCAGTCTCGATCCTATCCATACGGCCTGGGGAAGGTGGATCGGTCTGTCCCTGCGGCGTAGGCATACCACCCTGCTCAGTCCTAGTCTCGGACGAGCCAGCTCGAATCTCGTCTCGAGCGGCAGCCCTCTGTGCCCTCGTAGCCTTCGGCGGCATAGTGGCTGTTATAGGAAAACGGATAATAAGAACAGTGCAATAGAATCATAGGATACACGGAATTGAAGAAGGAATTTCAAGCAAGTATCCTAAAGTCACTTAGGCGGAGTACCGTATCGCAAGTATGCCGCGGACATACGCACGCTACGTTACCCTGCTTAAGTCACTTACTCCATCTACCAAGGGTCATCCTACACTCAAAAAGGTAAAACCTATCGCTCTGATACCAACTTTGTCACGTTCCGTACCCTGCGGGTCGTGACAACTATGTGCCCATTCCTCAGCTTCAAGTTGGCTTCCCTTTTCGGAGAATTGCTTAGGATGTAAAGCCCTGAATTGCTTTACCCCAGGTGCGTCAGTCTCGGGACGGTTCAGGAGTTGTTGCTGTCCCTCAAGAAGGCCGCGGATCGTCTCAAGTAGCACTGTTTGCTCGGTGGGTGGCGCAGGAACAACATGAACGATTGGTAGTGGAGGTGGAGGTGTGTTGTTGACATTGGTGCTGGTGTTGTTCGGAGAATCCATAAACTTGAAAAAAAATTTGGGTTGGGACAGATTCAAAGTATATGATTCAAAGAATAAGAAATGATGGGATCCAAGGAAGATGATTGTAAAGAATGATTTAGTTGCTGGTTCTTGTGTTATATTGCTTAGGCTGTTCATGCAGAACAGAACTGCATGATTGGGTTTCATACAGCTCTGACCTGCATGGGCCACCAACAAAACCTGTCACGCCCCACTTCACGGCGTACGGCGAAGTGGACGCGACGAGGCCGCTAGTTCCTAAATTGATTGCCGGAAGTTCCGCCGGAAATTCGTCGGAGCTTCGTCTCAGGCTTGTTTTCAAAGTACATGATTCTTGAATTTTTTTTAAGAGAGTGAGCTCGGGATTTTGGGGTGGGAGGGTAGAGGGTAGGGGGTGTATTTTTAGGGGTAGGCTAGGGTTAGGATAGATGAAGGGGTTTTAAATGAAAAATTGTAAAAATGTATGATAAATCATTAAAAATGGATTAAATAGAGTATAATTCATTCTCTGGAACCGATCCATTTAATTAGAGTGTGCGGGGGGTTAAAGGAGCTGAAAAGTCACAACTTTTCAGTTGACACCTCGCCGGAATCGGCAACTCCAGCTAGCGGCGGTAGGCCGAGTCAGCCGGTCCGCCGGCCGAGTTAGCCGATCCGGGCCGAGTTCGACGGTCAGGAGGTGGGGGGTCTCGTGAGGTACGCACTGGTGCTTTTATTTTTTCAGGTTCAGTTCAAGTTTTGGGAGTTATTGTGTGTGGACTGTTGGGCTTCCAAAGAAATTAAAACAAAATAATATTAAAAAATAATGTGGGGCGGGGGATTTGAGCTCTGGTGGCTTGGTTCAGCAATGCAAGATATTACCAATGAGCTACAAGCTCTTTCTTGTAATCATTGTGTGAAATAATTACTTAAAATGGTAACATCAACATTAAATACACCAAATATACTTCAAATTTAAATCAAATTTATGTATACTAAAAATGGAGTTGTTACAGATGAGTTGCTCCTGGCATTATTCCAGTGCAGCAATGCAGATGCCGACCAAAAAACCAATTCCTAAATCCTCCCAGGCAAATGATGAGTTGCTCCTGGCATTATTCCAGTGCAGCAATGCAAATGCCGACCAAAACCAAAATCCCCTAATCCACTCATGGCAAATGATGATTCGCTTCTGGTACCATATTCTAGTGTAGCGGTGCTGATGTCAACCCAAATCAATTCAAATCAACAATCTCTGCATCAGAATCATGCTTTGTCTCAAAGTGTACCCTGTGTCGAAATCATGCTTCACCTTGGTGTATCTGCCTTCCCTGTCGGAATTATGCTTCGACTCGGAATCAACCAGCGACACTTCGTGTCGTCGACCGTCCATGTCATAAAAAGGGCAGTGCCAGCTTCCTATAAAGCGGGAACCAAATCACTCCGTTCCGGGGAAACTTCTACCACGGACAATCCATCTCGGAGACGCGTCAAGCGTCGACCATCCATGTCATAAAAAGGAAAGTGCCAGCTTCCTACAAAGCGGGAACAAAATCACTCCGTGCCGGAGAAACGTCTACTACGGACACTCCGTCTCGGAGACGCGTCAAGCGTCGACCGTCCATGTCGTAAAAAGGGAAGTGCTGGCTTCCCACAAAGAGAGAACCAAATCACTTCGTGCTGGGGAAACATCTACCACGGACACTCCATCTCGGAGAAACGTCAAGCGTCGATCGTCTATGTCGTAAAATGGGCACTGCCAACTTCCCACAAAGAGGGAACCAAATCACTCCATGCTAGAGAAACGTCTACTAGGGACACTCCGTCTCGGAGACGCGTCTAGCGTCGACCGTCCATGTCGTAAAATGGGCAGTGCCAGCTTCCCACAAAGCGGGAACCAAATCACTCCATGCCTGGGAAATGTCTAC
Source organism: Agapanthus africanus (assembly GCA_030015575.1). Taxonomy (NCBI): domain Eukaryota; kingdom Viridiplantae; phylum Streptophyta; class Magnoliopsida; order Asparagales; family Amaryllidaceae; genus Agapanthus; species Agapanthus africanus. The sequence goes on along the minus strand of CM057338.1, from coordinate 103,078,200 downwards.
CACGGACACTCCGTCTTGGAGACGCATCAAGCGTCGACCGACCGTCCATGTCATAAAAAGGGCAGTGCCAGCTTCCCACAAAGAAGGAACCAAATCACTCCGTGCTGGAGAAACGTCTACCACGGAAAATACGTCTCGGAGATGCGTCAAGCGTCGACCGTCCATGTCATAAAAAGGGCAGTGCCAGCTTCCCACAAAAAGGGAACCAAATCACTCCATTCCGGGGAAACGCCTACCACGGACACTCCGTCTGGGAGAAGCGTCAAGCGTCGACCGTACATGTTGTAAAAAGGGCAGTGCCAGATTCCCACAAAGAGGGAACCAAATCACTCCATGCCGGGAAAACGTCTACCACAGACACTCCATCTTGGAAACGCGTCAAGCGTCGACCGTCCATGTCGTAAAAAAGGCAGTGCCAGCTTCCCACAAAGTGGGAACCAAATCACTCCGTGCCGGGGAAACGTCTACTACGGACACTCCGTCTCGAAGACGCGTCAAGAGTCGACCGTCCATGTCGTAAAAAGGATAGTGCCAGCTTCCCACAAAGAGAGAACCAAATCACTCCATGATGGGGAAACGTCTACAACGGACACTCCTTCTTGGAGACGCGTCAAGCGTCGACCGTCCATGTCGTTAAAAGGGCAGTGCCAGCTTCCCATAAAGCGGGAACCAAATCACTCCGTGCCGGGGAAACATCTATCACGGATGTTTACCGCTGAAAACCGGGAAGACAAATGTCTAGCCTGAATTTGGGGGCAGATGCTATTTGGTTTTAACCGTCCACCTTTCCGATGATACCAAGTTGATTTATGGTACCATGTATCGAGGGTTTAGAAGGATGCGCCGATGTAGCTGACTTCGTCAGATTCCCCCTCATTGTGTGGGGTTTTTTGTTTGTGGGGATGCTCTTCCTTGCAGGCGCAAGCCCCTGCAGTTCATTACGCTACTGCATCGCGGTAACCACTTTCTCCTTCTCCAGATGGTCACTTCGTGTCGTTTATGTTTGTTTTATTTTTGGTTGCCCGTGGATTGTATACGGAGACTAATTTATGTTGTCGCCTGTGGGGTGTGATTAGTCCAAATCCGTATTTTCTTAGATTTGGTTTTGGGGTTGGGTTTAATGATCGTTAATCTCATTTGAGATTAAGATCAACTTAAATGTTTGTTAAGGATACGTTAGCCTAATTTTAGACTAAGATTTACTTAACAAGATCATTTAGATCCAACAAAAGAGCATTTGGACTGTATTGTTTTAGTTTAGAGACATTGCGGTCCATTGGGTTTAATGACATCATAGTCCGTGACAGTTTAAAGACGTCATAGTATGTAAAGTTTAAAGACATCATAGTCTATGAGTTTAAGGACCGCACAGTCCATAAAATTTGAGGACATCATAGACAATGAGTTTAAGGACCCCACAGTCCATAAAGTTTAAGGACATCATAGTCCAGTTTAAAGATGTCATGGTCTGTAACGTTTAAAGACATCATAGTCTATGAGTTTAAGAACCTCACAGTCCCTAAAGTTTAAGGACATCATAGTCCATGGGTTTAAGGACCCCACAGTCCGTAAAGTTTAAGAACATCATAGTCCAGTTTAAAGACGTCATAGTCTGTGTAGTTTTGGTTCAACCGTTTAGGGATGCACCGAAAGTTATTGATTATTGGGACCCTCCATCTCTCTGAAGACGTTGAGGAATTACAACGACATATATCAGAGGTATGAAGAGATGTAGCCTTGAACCAATGTTGGTTGAGAGATCTGTTATCAAGTTTGGGACTAAGATCAGTTAAAAGGATTTATGAGTATATGTGCTCAATTAATCTAAATTAGGGATCTATGGCCAACTTGGACTTGGCCCACTCAATTAAAATGTTGGACATTTAATTAGGCTTAGTCCTTTTTTCATTTAACAATGCTAAGCATTGGTTTGGATTCTGACAACTATTTTGTAACACCCTAGTTTATTTATACCAGTTCTATTTTGAGTATTTTTTTATTTATGGTATTTTCTTGATTTATTGTGTTTTGAGTGCGAATAGTGTTTCTGACATCTGTATTTGCATCCGACCCGACCCGCTTGCGGGAAACCCGTATTGATTCCTGCTTATGATTTATCCCGGCTATTTATGAGGATCCGTGCAATTTCATATTTTTTTATATACTGCATACTGGCATTATATGTGGCATCTGCATTTTTTTATATAACATTTAAAGTCGAATAAAATATTTTAAAAATATCTAGTATGGCCCGCATCATACCCCAAACCCTGTGGTGGCATCCATACATCTCGTTCTCGTCCTATTCAGTGAAATGGACACGTTTGGATAGCTACTTGCACGCTACATGTATCCGTTCTTGGGGGTATGTATTCTCGTTACCCGGATATCCTATTTTGGTTTTGATTGATACGTATATTTTTCGTATTTTAAAACTAGATTTTTAGACCCGACCCGGGCATGTTTTGGACTATTTTTGTATTAGTCAAAACATCGAATTTTAACTCATATTATATTTTTAATATTATTAACTGCTTAAAAATTTAAAATAACTAAAATGGATTTTTAAAAAATCTAAATTTTAACAGCCCCCCCCTCTCTCTTTCTCTTTCTCTCTCTCTATCGCACAGAACTCTCTCTCTCTCTCTATCTTACTAAATATTATATATAATAATATTTTTTAAAAGAAGATTTTCCTAACAGCTCTCTCTCTCTGCACATATAAATATATATTATATTCTTTTATTTTTTAATTTATTATTCAAAAACCCATACATACCTACGTCTTTCTCTTCTCTTCATCTCATTTTCTTTCTCCCGCTTTCTTTCTTCGTCCTCGTGGCCGTGCCTCCGCCCGCGCCAATCGCAAGCGCACGTCGCCGTCGCCACGACCACACCCCTTCACTCTCCTCCTCAACCTCACCTCCTCCTTCATCTCGACGAAAAACCCAAACCCTACGAGAACCTACGTCCCCGGCTGCACTACACCCTTGTCGCCGTCAATTCATCATCGTCGACGTCTTCCTCACGCCCTCGCCGAACACCTCTCCCCGATCTCTTCTTCTCTCCTTCTTCTCCCGAGCTCCAAAATGCACCAACCCATAACCACGACCCATACCTAAAACCCTGTGACTGCAACACCTCACTGCCGGAGCGCCGACTTCGTCATCGCATTACCTCCTCACCACCTCCGACTCCTGGCATCACCACTACCACCATCGCCTTCACCCCTCAACAACCCGAGCTTTCCCTGCACACCCTTTCGACCCAAGAATCCCCACCGCCCTTTGTCGGAAACCATCGCCTGTACCTTAACGTCGACGGCTCATCGTCGAAGTCACCCCCCTTGCCTTCGCCACTGTCCCAAACACCAACCAAACACCAGCTTATTCTTCTTCTTCTTCTTCTTCTTCTCTTCTTGTTTCTTGGTTCCGTGTTTTTCCGGTCACCGCCATAGCCGTGCCCGTCGCTGACGACCCGGGAGATTCAGTGAACGTCCCCTATCTGCGTGGTTATCCTCTTGCCTCGCCTGGACCCGTCATGTGTGTCGCGTGTGCGTTGCGACGATTACCCGACTTCGGACGTGTCGTACGCACCCGTCGTGCGATCCGTTCAGGCAAGTTTATCTTGCAACATGCTATAATACTTATTTTGCATCCATATAAATAAAATATTACATGTTGATTGAATTATACATCCATATTAAAGTTTTACTGTTTTCGGATACCCGTATGCATCCATATCATTTAAAAATATATATAGATGCATCTGTAGATCATATTAATTCATGTTATTGTTGTAGTAACACCCCATGCTTAATAATGTGCATCCCACTTATACTTGGAGCTGTAAATGTAACCCCTGATCGATATTTGTGCATCCATACCATTAATTATGTACCTAATTGCATGCCATATTACATTGACTCATATTATTATTACATTAGTACCCCATGCTTGATAACATGCATCCTACATAGTCATGATGTAACCCCTGATAGATATTTGTGCATCCATGCTTTTATCGTACATCCGTACTTTTACCCTGATTCAATACTTGCTACATTGTACTGTTGGGCACCCATTTGATTCACTGTGTACTACTTGACATGACCTGATACACCATCACTTGACATGTTACCTGATCCTGTTTCTAATGCCGACAATCCTGACATGTTGTCCCGATGGACATATCCTGTTGTCTGTATAGACAAATCTGTTTCTGCTTGATCCTATGTTGGCATTAGCTTCAGATTTATCAATATCCGATTTGAACACATAACTTGGGGGTATGGGAAAATCAATGATGAAACCTGACTTGTAACTCGACAGTTTGAAACTTATACTGATCAGTTTTATAGGCTAGGCCAGCCCTGGGATAATGCTGCTGACATCATTCATCTGTACATGTTTCCTGTTTAGTGCCTAGCGGCATGTCTCGGATTTTAGCCCGAGAATCTGGACCGTGGTCCCGGGTATGCACGGGATACTATTGAGTTATATCGATGATTCATTAAATTGATTTCACAGACTTGAGAGTAGTTAACCCAGTAGCACAGTTTAGTTTTATCGCCGCACTTCACCTATACTGTTACACTTCACTGTTCGATATCCCTGCTTACTTATTACATTCATGTTACCATTTATAATTCATGCCTGCATATCCTGTTACCCACTGATTACATTATTGTTGATATTGTGACACGCTGACGTCTAGGTTTTGCATGGCCCAGATCCGCTACCCTTGTCGCAGGCCGAGCAGAAGTACTTCAGTCGACAGGCCGAGCAGTGAGGACCTGTTAGTTTCCAGTTTAGTTTAGTTTCCTTTCAGCATTTTTTTTCCTGATGTGAGCCCGTATTTGGGACGTACCTTCCAAATTGTTTTGTTTATTGGATTTATTGCTTTCGCATATTATTTCTTGACTCGTTTATTCCGGCTCATGGACATGTACTAGATAGTTTATTTTATTTTCCTGTTCTTGATATCTCTAGACAGCCATAATGTGACTGTGGAGGGATGTTTCCTAGCCACAGGTAGTATGGTTGGCTCTGTCACGTACCGATCTTAGCGCACTCTGGGAAGCGGGGTTTAATTGGGTTTGTTTGGTATCAGAGCCATAGGATTTGGGTTAACCGGGTTTGATTCTTTTGTAGTTGGGTATTGGACCCAATACACGATTTAGAAAATCCGTGATTAGGAACATGTTCTGCCACATTGTTATCGTGATTCTTGAATCTTATCTTTCTCTTGACCCTTGTCTTGACGATATGCAAGCAACTTTGCATCTCGACTTGAAACCTTCTGGTTCCCTATTGTTTCCTTCGATTCTTATACTAGGATTTGGGCGACTTGAACGGAGTTATGCGATTGTAACTATGAACTGCAACATGGTTACAATGCGGTACTCTATTTAAGTAACTTGGAGTCCTAATCTTGATTCACTTCTTTGTTTCATGGTCGTTATATTGCCTTGTTTCTCTAGCTTTCCAATTCATGCTTTATTGCAAGCTTGAATCCTGTTTACCGTGCTTAATCTTCTTCAATATCTTGGCTTCGGATGAAGTCATTTCGTTATCCTACTTGTTCATGTTTTCCTGCATTAGTATTATTCAATTCTGGTGTATCCCATTGTTTGAGGTTGTCTTCGGAATGAACTTTCTCGGCACTTTCCATGCTCACATTGATTGTAGGGCAAAAAAAAGTGATTTTCCAGATTCCCGGACATCCGGAGTTTGTTTTTGATGGAGGTAGCAGTTCTGTCGGGCCAGTCGAGTTTAGGGATAGGCCGACAGACGTTGTTCTTTCGTCGATGGATGTTGATAAGGAGGAAGCGTCAGCTGTAGTTCGAGAGTTCATGGACGTGTTCGAGGACATCTCGGGTTTACCGACAAAACGATATGTGAAGTTCGCGATCGATCTTGTTCCTGGTGCAGCACCAATCTCAAAGGCTTACTATCCAATGGCACCAGTAGAGTTGGAAGAAGTAAAGAAGTAGGTTACCGAATTGCTAGAAAAGGGTTGGATTCATAGCAGTAATTCACCTTGGGGAGCTCCAGTTCTTCTAGTAAAGAAGAAAGATGGCACAAGGTGAATGTGCATCGATTTTCGAGAATTGAACCGGGTGACTATTAAGAACAAGTACCCGATCCCTCGCATTGGACAATTATTCGAGCAAATCAGTGGCACGAGGGTATTCTTGAAGATGGATTTGCGGTCCGAATATCATCAGGTCCGAGTTAAATCAGAGGATATTTGCAAGGCTGCGTTCCGAACTCGGTATGGACATTACGAGTATTTAGTGATGCCATTCGGAGTCACGAATGCACCGGCGATATTTATGGACTTGATGAACCGAATCTTTTCACCGTTCTTGGATCAGTTTATAGTGGTGTTCATTGATGATATTTTGGTCTACTCGAGGAGCATAGAAGAGCATACAGAACACTTGAAGATCGCATTGCAGACATTAAGGCATGAAAGATTATATGAAATGATGAGCAAGTGCAAGTTTTGGCTTGAAGAAGTGAAGTTTTTGGGGCACGTCGTATCCGGAAGTGGAATCGCTGTTGATCCCGAGAAGATTGTAGCAGTTCAGGATTGGCCGATTCCGAAGAACGTAGCAGAGATCAAAAGTTTTCTTGGACTTGCCGGATATTACAGAAGGTTCGTGGAGAATTTTGCTCGATTGGCTGAGCCTTTGACCAAGCTTACACGGAAAGAGGTACCGTTTGTATGGATGGATAGTTGTGCGTCATTTTTTGAGACGTTGAAGCAAAAGTTGATAGCCTCTCCTATTTTGACCGTATCAGACGGTTCCGGAGGATTGGTGATTCACAGCGACGCATCTGGGAAAGATTTGGGATGTGTTTTGATGCAGCATAGGAAAGTTATAGCTTACGCATCACGGCAGTTGAAGATCTATGAGAAGAATTACCTAACTCATGATTTGGAGCTTGCAGCTATGATTTTTGCTTTGAAGATTTGGAGACACTACTTATTGGGCGAAAGGGTCGAAGTATTCACCGATCACAAAAGCCTAAAATATGTGTTCACGCAGAAAGAGCTTAACATGAGACAGCGTAGATGGTTGGAGCTGATGGCTGACTACGATCTTGATCTCAAGTATCATCCAGGGAAAGTTAATGTAGTGCCGGATGCGCTTAGTCAGTTGCCAGCAATTCGGACGTTGACTGCACAGAAGGAGCTTATCAAAGATTTTCGGAGATTTGAGATGGAGATTGTACTACCACATTCTTCAGGATAGTTGATGCAGCAGCAAGTACAGTTGTCGTTGATCGATAATATTAAAGCAGCGCATTCGCATGATCCAAGATTGCAGAAGTTTCGAGAACAGGTAGAAGCGGGACTTTGAACAGACTTGTTGATTCATGAAAGATGGTTCGTTGTGATATGGTAGCCGTTTGTGTGTGCCGAAAGGAGGCATTCACGAAGAAGTCATGAAGGAGGTGCACAGTTCCGCTTATTCCGTACATCCAGGAGGCATGAAGATGTACCGTGTTCTACGACAGCATTTCTGGTGGGAAGGTATGAAAAGGGAGATTGCTCGTTTCATAGCGAAGTGCTTGGTGTGTCAGCAAGTTAAGGCTAAACATCAAAGGGTAGCTGGTTTATTGCAACCACTTCCGATTCCTCAGTGGAGGTGGGAACATATAACCATGGATTTTGTGACAGCTTTACCGCGGAGTCCAAAGGGCAACAATGCAATTTGGGTGATTGTTGATCGATTGACCAAGGCAGCTCATTTCATACCATTTCGAGTTGGTCAGTCAACGGAAGCGCTAGCAGAATGGTACATGCAGGAGATTATGAGATTGCATGGAGTATCTGTGAGCATCGTCTCCGATCATGATACCCGATTCTTATCGCACTTCTGGAGGAGTTTACAGGAAAGTTTAGGGACGCGATTGAAGTTTAGCACCACTTATCATCCTCAGACAGATGGTCAGTCGGAGAGAACGATCCAAACTCTTGAAGACATGTTGAGAGCTTGCATGTTAGACTTCAAAGAGTTCATGGGAGGGACATCTACCCTTGGTGGAGTTTTCTTACAATAACAGCTTCCGGGCGACTATTCAGATGGCTCCATTCGAAGCATTGTATGGTTGCAAGTGTCACTCATCCGTTTATTGGGACGATATTGGAGAACGAAGATTGTAGGGACCGGATTTGATCGTTCAAACAGTAGAGAAGGTTAATATTATCCGGAATCACATGAAGGCAGCACAAGATCGGCAGAAAAGTTGGACTGATATATCGAGAAGACCTCTAGAGTTTGATGTTGGTGATTTGGTATTTTTGAAGATATCACCGACTAGAGGAGTGATTCGTTTTGGAATTCGAGGCAAACTTAGTCCTCGATTCGTGTGGCCTTTCGAGATTATGGAGCATGTTGGAGAAGTAGCTTATCGGTTGGCGTTACCACAATCTTTGGCAAATGTTCATGACGTGTTTCACGTATCTCAACTCCGTAAGTATGTTCGAGATGAAACACGCATGCTAGATCATTCGGAGCTGACTGTAAGGGAGGATTTGACCTTTGAGGAACAACCGATGTCGATCATTGATCGAAGCGAAAAGGTCCTTAAGAATAAGTTTATCCCTCTCGTACTTGTTTCATGGGGGAATCGCTTGCATGGAGAATCAACTTGGAAACGAGAAGACGAGATTCGACAGAAATTTCCAGATCTCTTCTTGGAGATTCATGTTTGTTTATCTTTTCTTGTTCCGGGAATTTCGAGGACGAAATTCTTTTATAGTTGGGTATAATGTAACACCATAGTTCATTTATACCAGTTCTATTTTGAGTATTTCTTTATTTATGGTATTTTCTTGATTTATTGTGTTTTGGGTGCGAATAGTGTTTCTGACATCTGTATTTGCATCCGACCAGACCCGCTTGCGGGAAACCAGTCTTGATTCCTGCTTATGATTTATCCCGGCTATATATGAGTATCCGTGCACTTTCATATTTTTTTATATACTGCATACCGGCATTATATTTGGCATATGCATTTTTTTTATAACATTTAAAGTTGAATAAAATATTTTAAAAATATCTAGCATGGCCTGCATCATACCCCAAACCCTGTGGTGGCATCCATACATCTTGTTCTCGTCCCGTTCAGTGAAACGGACTCGTTTGGATACCTACGTGCACGCTACGTGTATCCGTTCTCGGGGGTATATACTCTCGTTACCCGGATATCCTATTTTGGTTTTGATTGATACGTATATTTTCCGTATTTTAAAAATCGATTTTTAGACCCGTCCCGGGCAATTTTTGGACTATTTTTGTATTAGTCAAAATATCGAATTTTAACTCATATTATATTTTTTTATATTATTAACTGTTTAAAAATTTAAAATAACTAAAACTATTTTTATAAAAATCTAAATTTTAACAGTTCCCCTCCCCCCCCCTCTCTCTCTCTATCACACAGAACTCTCTCTCTCTCTCTTACTAAATATTATATATAATAAGACTTTTTTAAAAAAGATTTTCCGAACAACTCTCTCTCTCTCTCTCTGTGCACATATACATATATATTATATTCTTTTATTTTTTTATTTATTATTCAAAAACCCATACATACCCACGTCTCTCTCTCTCCTCCTTCATCGCATTTTCTTTCTCCCGCCTTCTTTCTTCGTCCTCGCGGCCGTGCCCACGCCCGCGCCCATTGCTCGCGCGCGCCGTCGCCACGACCGCGCCCCTTCATTCTCCTCCTCAACCTCACCTCCTCCTTCATTTCGCCGACAAACCCAAACCCCACGAGATACCACGTCCCCAGCTGCACTACACCCTTGTCGCCGTCGATTCGTCATCGCCGACGTCTCCCTCACGCCCTCGCTGAACACCTCTCCCCGATCTCTTCTCTTCGCCTTCATCTCCCGAGCTCCAAAACGCACCAACCCATAACCACAACCCATAGCTAAAACCTTGCGACTGCAACAGCTCTCTGCCGTAGCGCCGACTTCGTCGTCGCGTTACCTCCTACCACCCCCGACTCCTAGCATCACCAACACCACCATCGCCTTCACCCCTCAACAACCCGAGCTTTCCCTACACACCCCTTCGACCCAAGAATCCCCACTGCCCTTTGCCGGAAACAATCGCCTGAACCTTGACGCCGACGGACCATCGTCGAAGTCACCCCCTCGCCTTCGCTTCTGTCCCAAACACAACCAAAACACCAGCTTATTCTTCTTATTATTATTATTCTTCTTGTTCTTCTCTTCTTGTTTCTTGGTTTCGTGTTTTTCCGGTCACCGCCGGAGCCGTGCCCGTCGATGACGACCCGGGAGATTCAGTGAACGTCCCCTACCTGCGTGGTTATCCTCTTGCCTCGCCTAGGCCCGTCTCATGTGCCGCGTGTGCGCTGCGACGATTATCCGACGTCGGACGTGCCGTACGCACCCGTCGTGCGATCCGTTCTGGCAAGTTTATCTTGCTACATGCTATAATACTTATCTTGCATCCATATGAATAAAATATTACATGTTGATTGAATTATACATCCATATTAAAGTTTTACTGTTTTCGGATACCTGTATGCATCCATATCATTTAAAAATATATATAGCTGCATCTATAGATCATATTAATTCATGTTATTGTTGTAGTAAAACCCTATACTTAATAATGTGCATCTCATTTAGACTTGGAACTGTAAATGTAACCCCTGATCGATATTTGTGCATCCATACCATTAATGATATACCTAATTGCATGCCATATTACATTGACTCGTATTATTATTACATTAGTACCACATGCTTGATAACGTGCATCCTACATAGTCATGATGTAACCCCTGATAGATATTTGTGCATCCATGCTTTTATCGTACATCCGTACTTTTACCTTGATTCAATACTTGCTACATTGTACTGTTGGGCACCCATTTGATTCACTGTGCACTACTTGACATGACCTGATACACCATTACTTGAAATGTTACCTGATCCTGTTTCTAATGCCGACAATCCTGACATGTTGTCCTGATGGACATATCGTGTTGTCTGTATAGACAAACATATTCCTGTTTGATCCTGTGTTGGCATTAACTTCAGATTTATCAATACCTGACTTGAACACATAACTTGGGGGTATGAGGAAATCAATGATGAAACCTGACTTGTAACTCGACAGTTCGATACTTATACTGATCAGTTTTATGGGCTAGGCCAGCCCTGGGATGCTGCTGCTGACATCATTCATCTGTACATGTTTCCTGTTTAGTGACTAGCGGCATGTCTCGGATTTCAGCCCGAGAATCTGTACTGTGGTCCTGGGTATGCACAGGATACTATTGAGTTACATCGATGATTCATTAAATTGATTTCACAGACTTGAGAGTAGTTAATCCAGTAGCACTGTTTAGTTTTATCGCTGCACTTCACCTATACTGTTACACTTCACTGTTCGATATCCCTGCTTACTTATTACAGTCATGTTACCATTTATAATTCACGCCTGCATATCCTGTTACCCACTGATTATATTATTGTTGATATTGTGACACGCTGACGTCTGAGTTTTGCATGGCTTAGATCCGCTACCCTTGTCGCAGGCCGAGCAGGAGTACTTCAGTCGACAGGACGAGCAGTGAGGACCTGTTAGTATTCCAGTTTAGTTTAGTTTCCTTTCAGCATTTTTTTTATTTCCTGATGTGAGCCCATATTTGGAACGTACCTTCCAGATTGTTTTGTTTATTGGATTTATTGCTTCCGCATATTATTTCTTGACTCATTTATTCTGGCTCATGGACATGTACTAGATAGTTTATTTTATTTTCCTGTTCTTGATATCTCTAGACAGCCGTAATGTGACTGTGGAGGGATGTTTCCTAGACACAGGTAGCCTTGTTGGCTCTGTTACGTGCCGATCTTAGCGCACTCTGGGAAGTGGGGCGTGACATATTTTGTCATTTATTGAATGCTGAGCACTTATTATGGCTCTGGGATTTTATTTAAACAACATTTTGTGTTCCCTCAGTGCACACGTGAGGAGCACGTGGTGAGCTTGGCCATGAGCGCCGGATTTAGAACGCTAAGGCGCTTCCTGTGAGATAGCGTACACGTGAGGAGCACATGGCGCGCTTGGCGCTGAGCGCCAGTTAATGAGTGCAGAGCGCTCTTTATAAAATAGCGCCCACGTGAGAAGCACGTGGTGCGCTTGGCATTGAGCGCCAACCTTGAAGCGCAGGATGCTTCCTTTAAAATAGCGCTTGGAGCGCTGGGTGCTGAGCGCCAGACTTGGAGCGCTGAGGCGCTTCTTTGTGAAATACCGTACACGTAAGGAGCATGTGGTGCGCTTGGCGCTGAGTACCAGACTTAGAGCTCTAAAGCGCTCTTTTGGACGTTTTGGTCAGTTCTGCGCTCTGAGAATTAGATTCTCGTTTATAAGAGACTTTGTCTCATGGATCTGAGAACTATGTTCTTCTCTTTTTTATGAGATACTATGATCTCTTTATTTTATTGAAAGACTTCATCTTTATCTTATAGATCTATGATCTGAAGAGAATTAAGTTTTTCTCCCTCCCTTTTTATGATAAGATATTCCAATCTCTTCTATTTTTATGAAAGACTTCTGTCTTTTGTAGATCTATAATCTAGAAAAATAACTAAGTTCTTCTTCCCTTTATGAGATGTTTTGATCTCTCTATTTTATTTACCTTGAAGAAATTCTTCTTCCGAGAGCTTGCTCTTCTCTTTAAATTTTCTCAAAGTTTGTGGGGGGTTCCTCTGCACAAGACTTGAAGTCTTGGGTCTTTATATAGTAGAGGCTAATTTGTTGAATCGGTTGAAGAGATCTTTTCTCTAATTGATTTGGGGATGTTTTCCACCGTTGGATCTTTGATCCTAGGGCTTCTGTTTTACAGAAGACAATATTCTTGTTTTTAACAAGATTGGGAAAATCTTTTCCCATACAGAACTTATTCTGTATCTTGGTGATTTTTAATCACCATTGGATCTTTGATCCAACGGTGCTCTAATTTTCAAAGGGAGTTTGATGATTTTTAGTCATCTTTGTTGGATCTTTGATCCAAGGGTGGGGAACATTTAGTTCCAGTGCTAGCGCTCTCGTGCTTTGCACGTGAGCGCTGTATCAGAGTCTTTGACTCTTGGTGCTAACGCACTTAGCGCTAGCACGTGAGCGCTGCATCAAAGTCTTTGACTCTTAGTGCCGGCGCTGCTAACGTTGGTGCTCTCGTGCTTTGCACGTGGGCGCTGCTAACGTTGATGCTCTCGTGCTTTGCACGTGAGCGCTGCATCAGAGTCCTTCACTCATAGCGCTGGCGCTTTTATGAAGCGCTGCATCATTTCAAATTTCAAAATTTGAACAGAGATTTGCTCTGATTAGGGGAAACAACGGACACTCCGTCTCGGAAACGCGTCAAGCGTCGACCATCCATATCGTAAAAAGGGCAGTGCCATCTTCCCACAAAGTGGGAACCAAGACACTCCGTGCCAGGGAAACATCAAACAAACACTCCGCATCAGGGATACGTCATACACCGACACTCCGTCTCGGAGACACATCAAGAATCGACCGTCCATGTCGTAAAAAGGGCAGTACCAGCTTCCATAATGCGGGAACCAAATCAAGTCGCCTCCACGTGAAAGAAGATCCATCAATTTCATGCACACGACCCACATGTGCGGTGTGTATGTATTGATGGGGGCATTTTGTTGGGGTCAAAAATTACATACCGGTTGACCAAGTCAAAGTCAAAGTCAACCCCAAGCCAGGTGGGCCCAAGCTCAGGACAAGTGGGCTCATCCCAAGTCGAGCCCCGCGGCCAGCCTCCCCCAAGCCAAAATGAGAATTATGTAATAAATAATTTTAATGTAATTTTCATACATGAATGTAAGAAAAATGCGCATAAACCCAAATTGTTGTAAAGTTCATGGCTCATGTGCAAAAGAAATGAGCACATGAGGTATGGGATGGGCAAAATGCCATTTTGTAAAGCCCAAGAGACTATATGAATATTTGTAAGCCTATAAAAGACAACATGATAATAAAATAAAATGGAACTTTTTCCTTTTAAAAAAACTAGGGTTTGTGCCTCCTTCTCCTTTCTCAAGGTTCTAAAACCTTCCCCTTTTTAAATTAAATCAAGAGTTTAACTCTTCTCTTTTCCAAAAATAAATAGTTTTTCACCACAAAACCCTTGAAGGGGAGCTCAAATCTTCAATCAGATCTCGAAAAGGGGAGACTTTTAAGTCTCACCCCCTTTTCTCCAAGATCCAGCTGATCAAGAGGAGGAAGAAGGAGACCCATCTCCAAAAATCCAACTTTGGACAGATCCAATGCTCAAAAGAAGCTCCAGGGCTAAAGAGAGAAGAGAGGGGTCCCCTTTGATCACCTCTGAACATCTTTGGGGAGTTCAACTCCAAGACCTAAATCCTCAAAGGAGTTTAACTCCTATTCCAGATCATTTAGGAGTTTAACTCCAAATCTAATTCTTTTGGAGTTTAACTCCACTCAAAATCCCTTAGGAGTTTAACTCCTAATCCAGAGGCTAAGCCCCTTTTCCGGTAGTGTTCCCAGTGGTCGCGTGCCATGCACGTGACCCGCGGGTGCCCAGCGGTCGCGTGCAGGGAACGTGACCCACGGGCGCCCAGCGGTCGCGTGCATGGAATGTGGCCCATAGGCAATAAAGCGCCAACGTGTGCCTCACGCGACTTGAGGAAGCTCAGTGCCCAATGGTCGCGCGCAATGTACGTGACACGCAGGCGCCCCGCGGTCGCGTACAAGGCACGTGGCCCGCGGACGCTAAGCGCCCACGTGCGCCTCACGTGACCTGCGGGCAATCAGCGCCCAACTGTCGCGAACAGCGCACGTGACCCGTTGGCGCCCAGCGCCCATGCGCCAGGCACGTGACCCGTGGGCGCCAAGCGCCCACGCGCCAAGCACGTAACCCGTGGGCGCCCAGCGCCCATGTACCATGCACGCGTCTTTAAGACGCTTCCCCCTATTTTTATATGCACTCCACTCTAAATATACTTCCTCCGTTAGAAAAAATTTCTAACGGGGCGCTGCCCTCTTGACCCCAAGCCAGCTATCCGGGTAGCAGGACCCCCGTAAAAACTCTGCAGTGCCCCCGATATATCAAAAACCCCTTCAAAACACAATACTGCACATTGAGTTCACATGACCTGTTTGACTCGTCAATCGGAGGATCCCTCGCTCCAAAAGCGAGGGGTAATTAACGACAGCTTAGTCCGCGGCTGCCGGAGATTCGGATCCCCACAATCAATAAACCCTAGCATACCCTAGGCAGGGGGAATCTGTAATGCGCCCGACAAGCACGTGTGTATTCCCATCTCAATGGGATGACGAAAACACCCTACACAAGGTAGCTGCTCGGTGTCCTCTTGGTGAGGGCTTTGATCCTTGGTGTCGGTAGGTAGTGAACTACAAGCCATGGATGTACCGAGTAGGGTTGCTACCCGGTTGCCTCTTGGTGAGGGCTTTGATCCTTGGTGTCGGTGGGTAGTGAACTACCAGCCATGGATGGACCGAGCAGGGTTGCTTCCCGGTTGCCTCTTGATGAGGGCTTTGATCCTTGGCAACGGTGGGTAGTGAACTACCAGCCATGGATGTACCGAGCAAGGTTGCCGCCCGGTTGCCTCTTGGTGAGGGCTTTGATCCTTGACATCGGTGGGTAAGAAATTACCAGCCAAGGATGGACCGAGCAGGGTTGCTTCCCGGTTGCCTCTTGGAGAGGGATTTGATCCTTGGCGTCGGTGGGTAGTGAACTATGAGCCATGGATGGACCGAGCAGGGTTGCTGCCCGGATGCCTCTTGGTGAGGGCTTTGATCCTTGGCGTCGGTGGGTAGTGAACTACCAGCCATGGATGGACCGAGCAGGGTTGCTGCTCAGTGGCCTCTTGGTGAGGGCTTTGATCCTTAGCGCGGGAGGGCATTAGGAGGCCTGCTAAAGATGGACCGAGCAGGGTTGCTGCCCGGTTGCCTCTTGGTGAGGGATTCGATCCTTGGCATCGGTGGGTAGAGAACTACAAGTCATGGATGGACCGAGCAGGGTTGCTTCTCGGTGGCCTCTTGGTGAGGGCTTTGATCCTTAGCGCGGGAGGGCATTGGGAGGCCTGCTAAGGATGGACCGAGCAGGGTTGCTGCTCGGTTGCCTCTTGGTGAGGGCTTTGATCCTTGGCGTCGGTGGGTAAGAAATTACCAGCCAAGGATGGACCGAGCAGGGTTGCTTCCCAGTTGCCTCTTGGTGAGGGCGTTGATCCTTAGCACGGGAAGGCATGGAGAGGCCTGCTAAGGATGGACCGAGCAGAATTGTTGTGTGGTGGTCTCTTGATGAGGGCTTTGATCCTTGGTGTCAGTGGGTAAGAAATTACCTGCCAAGGATGGACTGAGCAAGGTAGCTGCTTGGTTGATTCATGAGGTTCTGTTCGACCTTCCCCGTTGTGTGAACATCGAGAAGAGTGGCCGTCGGGGGCGACACGTGTTATGAACGCGCGGGGGGAGGCGAAGCGTAAGAGCCGCGCCATTCCGATTTCACCGAGAAAGGCGGGATATCTGCCGCGTGGCGGTATGTAGTGGAAGAAACGAGCGACTGTTGGACTCTTGGGGACGCTGTGGGGCTATAAAATGGAGGGTGTGTTGATCACTCCTTTCTTCATCTTCAAAATGTTAGAATGGACACTTTTCCTTTCTCCATCCCCGAGATCATAAATTAAAAGGACGTATACTTGTACGACCAGCTGCTCTCCGAGGGGACAGTGCAGGCGGTGATCCAGCGGGTGGAGGATCATATCGGCCGCCTGCTCCCCCGGCGATCACCCCTTCTCCAGCAGCTCATGTACTCGATATGGAAGGCATCGCCGGGGCAGCACAATCCCTTGCCCGAAAAACTGAAGGACGATGCGGTTGGCAAGCTGAGGTAGTCATGTCGCCTCGGCCTAATCTCGATGAGTCGGCGGGATCGATCGGTGGCACTCGTCCTCAAGTGTTACTAATTGTCGGGACCCGGTTCTTGCTCACGGAACAAAGTGCCGCATTGAACAAAGTGCCATGCCAAGTGTCATGTTAAGTAGGTGGGAGCCACCTCTTGAATCCGTGGGGGCCACCTCTTGAGTCAATGGGACCCACTGTAGAACAATGCGGACTTTTCGGAATACATTCCGAAAGTGGAAAGATCTGTACTATAAATGGAATGATACCACTCTTCATATAGAGGTGCCTTTAAGTGAACTGGCACTACAGGAGTTTGAGAACTCCGTAGTTAAGCGTGCTTGGGCCAGGGAAGTCCTAGGATGGGTGACCTCCTGGGAAGTGGCCCCTGGTCGGGTCCGGTTCATCCCGAAGGAAAAAAACCGTGCCGCTTCATCCAGAGCAGACAATACTCTCTGTATTGGGGGTGGGGCGTGACAGAATGGTATCAGAGCCGGTCCCTCAATAGTAGGTCTGTGGTTCGAGAACGAACCACTATTCAAAGGTGGGGAGAATGTCGGGACCCGGTTCTTGCTCACGGAACAAAGTGCCACACGGAACAAAGTTCCACGCCAAGTGTCATGTTAAGTGGGCGGGGGCCACCTCTTGAATCCGTGGGGGCCACCTCTTGAGTCCGTAGGACCCACTGTAGAACAATGGGGACTCTTCGGAATACATTCCGAGAAAGATCTGTACTATAAATAGAATGATACCACTCTTCAATATAGAGGCGCCTTTTAAGTGAACTGGCACTATAGGAGTTTGAAAACTCTGTAGTTAAGCGTGCTTGGTCCAGGGAAGTCCTAGGATGGGTGACCTCTTGGGAAGTGGCCCCTGGTCGGGTCCGGTTCGCTCCGAAGGACAAAACCGTGCGGTTTCGTCCAGAGCGAACAATACTCTCTGTATTGGGGGTGGGGCGTGACAGAATGGAAAAGGTTTAACTTTTGAGGAACGACCGATGACGATTGTGGATCGAAGGGAAAAGTTTCTTAAGAATAAGGTTATCCATCTCGTACTTGTTTCTTGGGGAAATCTCTCGCATGGAGAATCAACTTGGGAACGAGAAGATGAAATCCGACAGAAGTTTCCACATCTATTCTTGTAGTTTCTTGATTCTTTATCCTTTCTTGTTCTTGGAATTTCGAGGACGAAATTCATTTTGTAGTTGGGTATAATGTAACAACTTAGTTCATTTATACCAATTCCAGTTCTCGTATTTTCTTAATTGTGGTAATTTTCTTGATTTATCGTGTTTTGGGAGCGAATGATATTTTATATTTTACATTGCATTCGAACCGACCCGCTTGCTTGGAACCTGTTCGATTCATTTTTATAGTTTAACTTGACTTGTTACATAGATATGTGCACTTTCATGTTTACTGCATACGTGCATTTTATCTGGCATTGCATCTTTTACCATATAACATTTTAAGCCATGTAAAATATTTTAAAAATACATTTCATAGCCTGCATGATACCCCGAACCCCGTGGTAGTATCCGCGCATCTTGGTCTCGTCCCGTTCAGTGAAACGGACGTGTTTGGATGGCTACGCGCACGTACGTGCATCCGTTCTTGGGGATATGCATTTTCGTTACCCGAGCTTTCATTTTGAATTTTGGACGTCGCATATATTTCTCATATTTTAAATCTGAATTTTTAGACCCGACCCAGGCGTCTTTTGGACTATTTTTGTATCGCGCAAAAATTCAAATTTATTTATTATAATATTAAATTAATTTAACCGTTTAAATTTTTAACAACTAAAATCTTTATAAAACTAACGAAATTTTATTAAATAAAATCCTGACCCACTAAATTCCAAACTTCTCTCTACTCTCCTCTCTCTCACTCCTCTCGATCTCTCTCCTCACTCTGTCTTTCTCTTCTCTCTCTCTCCCGTTTCTCTCTCTCTCTCTCTCTCTCAGACCTCTCTCTACAATTGTATATTTTTATATAGTAATTTCTATTTCTTAGTAGGGATAGGATCACCCCCTCTTTCTATTCTTACCTCCCTTCTCCCCTCGTTCCCACACAACCACCCCCTTTTCTTTAAAATTTCTTTTCCCACCTCACGAAACCCACGCCTCTGCATCTCATCCCTGCCCTCGCCGCGTGCCTCCTCTACCCTCGTCGCTCACCTCTCTCGTCTCCCTCTCCTCTTCCTTTCCCTTGATCACCGTCATCCCATCTCTTTCCTCGACTAACCCGCAACCTCCAACACCCATGAACCCACGGAGGCCACCTTCTCTGTCTCCGTCGTCACCATCGCCGACGACCTCCCTCACGCCCTCGCCGAACACCTATCCCCGATCTCTTCTCCTCGCCTTCTTCTCCCAAGCTCCAAAACCCACCAACCCAAGAACCCCCGCAAACCTTAACCGTGCCTGCAAGCCTCGTCCCTGCACCTCGCCTGCGTCGACCACTGTCGGTGACCGCCTTGCCGTCACCACGACCTTCCTCAACCCCTTCTCACGCTCATCAACACAGCCACCACCACCAATGCCTTCACCCTCTCCCGTGTAACCACAGCGAACCCTGTACCCATCGCCGGCTCCTCACCGGAGCTCCGACCCCGTCGGCCTTACCCCATCACCACCATCTCTCTCCACTCTCCTCTCCTCACCTCAGTACCAAAAACAGTACACACCCCGATACCTAACAATCTTAAAACCCTACTGCCTTTCCGTGAAATCTTGCCGGCAAACCCCATCGCCAGAAACCCATCATCGTCACCTTCGTCTCCCTTGCCTCGCCTCTGTCCCCAAACACCAACCCCAGAGCAGTAACCCTCTCTTCTTCTTCTTCTTCTCCTACAAGTTCTTCTTCTCTTTTCTTTCTACATTCTTGGTTTTCCTGGTGATCGCTGAAGCCGTACCATCGCCGATTATCCGAGCAACCCTGTGGACATCCCCTGCCTGCGCGGTCATATTCTTGCTTTGCTTGGTTCAGTTCTGTACGCCCGCGTGCGCGTCGCGACATTTACCGACATTGGACGTTGCCGTACGCATCTGTCGCGTGATCCATCGAGGCAAGTTTATCTTGCTACATGCTACATTACATTTTATACATCTATTTTAATAATTATAACACTGGAATTCTAAATCTTGCATCCCAAGTTCTCGCTTTACAGTTTACCGACATCCATATGCATCCGTACGTATTATTTTACATCTAGCGTGTTCCCCCAATCAGAGCAAGGCTCTGTTTGAATTTTGAAAATTCAAATTTTGAAGCAACGCTTCGGTTCCCGTGCGCTGCGCGCAATGCGCCACGTGTCAGAAGTTGACACGGCAGCACAACGCCCAAGGCGGTACGTCCGATCAGAGCAAGGCTCTTTAAAAAACATAAGTAACACTTAACTGCGCAAGCGCACGGCAGCGCGGCACGTGTCTGCGCAGTTGCGCAAGCACAACTGTGCAAGCGCACGGCAGCGCGGCACGTGTCTGCGCAGTTGCGCAAGCACAACTGCGCAAGCGCAGTTGCGCAATCGCTGTTGCGCAAGCGCCTTACTGCGCGACACGTGTCACGCGCTGGTGAGTTGCGCAACAACAGAATAAAAATTTAAGGAAATCTTTTCTGTTTGTTTAAAACAAGAAGATTTCTTCTGTAAAACAGGGGGCCTTTGTATCAAAGATCCAACGGTGGGGAAAATTTCCCGAATCACTCAGAAAAGATCTTTTTAACAAATTTAACTGATCTTTGAGCACTATAAAAAGGACCCTAGACCCCATTTCAAAGATATAGACAATTGGATAAAAAAAAAGGGAGAGAACTCTTGAAGAATTTTGTGAGAACACAAAAAGAAGGTAAAAACCTTTGAGATAAGAGAAGATTCTCTTAAAGAATAGATCATTGATCTAGAAAACAATATCAGTGATCTTCAATAGATAAATAAATAAATAAAAATAATAAAAATAGTGCCTTGCACTTGCTATGAACCTCTGGTTCTCAGATAAATAAATAAATAAAAATAATAAAAATAGTGCCTTGCGCTTGCTATGAACCTCTGGTTCTCTGAAACAGAAAGAAAGAGAAGATTTCTTTCTTTTCTTTTCTTTGATCTAAATTTAGATCAAGAAATTAAAAAGTGCCCTGCACTTCTTTTCCTGAATCTAAAAGATTCTTGGTGCTTTGCACAAATGCAATGCATTATTTGAAGGGCTAGGCCCAAGTTAAAAAGACCTAGCAGGTCAGAATAAATTGCAAAGCAATAAAAGGGCTGGGCCCAAATAAAATTGATGCTCTGCATCCCTTTTGGGCAAAGCCCAAATAAAAGCAAAAGAAATGCAAAAGCAATGGACTTAGCCCAATCGTGGCCATAAGTCCTTAAATTAAATTGACTGAGCAAAATGGCTCTCCTAAATCAATTTACGTCCGGTTCGAGGGTACATCTCCGAACTCCTTTGACATCTATCGTTGTAATTCCTCAACGACGTCAAAGAGGTGACGGGTCCCAACGACCACACATCAATATGGACTGCGGGGTCCTTAAACTCGTGGACCGAAACGTCCTTAAACTAATATCGGACCGAAACGTCCCTAAACTAATATCGGACCGAAACGTCCCTAAACTAATATCGGACCGAAACGTCCCTAAATTGGCGATGGACCACCACGTCCTTAAACTGGCGCAATAGAGCCCGAATGCTCTTTTGCCGGATCTAAACGGTCCCGTTTAAGTCGATCTTAGCCCCAAACACGGCTAACGTATCCTTAAACATTCACATGGATTATAAAACTCCCAATCAACTCTGGTTCGAGGGTACATCTCCGAGCTCCTCTGATACATGTCGTTGTAATCCTTCAACGACGTCAGAGAGGTGACGAGTCCCGATGGCCATACATTAAGTTAATCACTACGTTAAGTGGATCTTAGTCTAAAACAGGACTAACGTATCCTTAACGAACGTTTAAGTTGATCTTAGCCGCAACGCGACTAATGCATCCTTAAACTAAAAACACCAAACCCAAATCTAAGTAAATACGGATTTGGACTAATCCACGTCCTACGGGCGACGGCATTACTCAGTCTCCGTATACAATCCACGGGCAACCACAAACAAAACAAACACACACAACACGAAGTGAAATTCTGGAGAAGGAGAAAGTTGTTACCGCGATGCGGTAGCGTAATTAACTGCAGGGGCTTGCGCCTGCAGGGAAGAGCGTCCCCACAATCAAAAACCCCTCACCCTGAGGGGGAATCTGACGAAGTCTGCTACATCGGCCGCATCCGTCTAAACCTCCGATCCACGGTGCCATAAATCAACTTGGCATCTTCGGAGAGGTAGACGGATTAAACCTACATAGCATCTGCCCCGAACCTCAGGCTCGGACGTCCTAACGTCCAGGCCGCCGTTCGGAGGGGAACATATTCTGGCACGCCCGGTGGGACCTTTTCCTCTTTCCACTCCACACTTCGTGTGTCGTCTTCGCGAACTAATCGCGATTTGTCAAATGGTTGCCTTTGGATTTCAAGTTGCTAAGATTGGGTCTTTTGTCTGGTGCAGAACTCAAGCATCCATGGATTCTAACTGCACCAAATGCGCGAAGCACCACTGCAACGGACGCTCCACCTCACCGAGAGGTGTAACATATGGGCCCCAAGCGGCCTCTTTCCTTGCTCTACCGGTAGAACAGGTGATCCAGGACACCACCGGCCTGTTTTTCGGGACCATGGTCCCACCTACAACCTTCTCTATGCCAATATCCGCACCGGAAGCGAACAAGAAGTCGGTGTTCGACCGGCTCACTACTACCACGACCCCTGTCAACGGGTCGCCCGCTACTAAACCGACAGCCTCCGTTTTCACCAGGCTAGGTCAGAACTATAAAGTGGCCGTCCCAAAGAGGGCAACGGCCGCTGCTTTGGAAGTCGTTAAAACGGCTTCTCCCATCAGAGAGTCGGTCTTCACAAGATTGACGGTTCCCACTCCTCCCCCAGCTGGTCAAAAGGCATCAGTCTTCGATAGGCTGACATCGGCAGTTACCCCAAACTCAAACAGGGGACAACAAGAAACCATCTCAATTTTCGAGCCAGTCCCAACGGCTCGTCGTGCACGACGTCGCCATTGGCAACGAGTAAAGAAAGCAGGGGGCAACTCCCCCTCAGGGCTAACTCCACCTGCTCCAGTGGTGGAGGTCAACGCTGCTGTTCCAACTGGGAACAGCTTTGAATTGCTGAGGAAGGTGAGAAAGAACTCTCCAATTGCTACATTGAAAAGATCTCCTCCGCCTATGGAAAAAGCTCCGGAAACAAAGCAGGAACAGCCCTCTCAACGGCTGTCGTCAAAAATTTATAAAGTTTGGCGAAGGGTTCAAGACTCCGTGATTGACTCAGACCACTTTCGTCACCAGAAAAAGGCAAAGGTGGAAAAGGAAAGAAACCGCCCCATTAAACAGCAGGGTGCAACAAATGCTAGGATGCCCACTTCAACGGCTCCTTCAACCTCAATGGTCCACAAAAGAAAAAGGCCAGAAAAAGCTCCCGTGACACTGACAAAGTTTAAAAGCGGTGAACCTAAACGCCCCAAGTCAGGGGGCATAACAGTTCATACGGTTTATATGGCTTCTGGAAAGGAAGAAAGTCGTACTTCTACGGGTCACCGACCGCTTACCCGATCAATGACCAAGGCTCAGGAGCAGCAACAAAAGCTCCAGGAGATGATGACTACAATGGCTGCACTCACGGAGCAAAAAGAGAACCCTGAGACGTCCTTAGATGAACGCCAAGAGGAAGAGACCGACGCCGAGTTCCTCCGCCGAGTACTGGAAAAGAGAGACAAAGAGACTGCTGAACAAGCAGCCAATATACAGCGTATGGGCCTCCTCTTCCAGGACATGATAGGGATGATGATACAACAAGATCCCCCGACTGAAGAACCCCCGATTGTCCTTGGGGATGATAGGGGAGAAACGTCAAACCCTCAGCCCGTTTTATCAACGGTTAAAGAGGATACAATCTCTAAGACTGATCTGGACGAATATATAGCCCAGCAAATAAAGGTTCATCATGCGGCCGAAGCAGCCGGCCACGTCGTAAAAACGGGACGGCCATATCCGGGCTGGTATGACCAAATCAAGTACCCGCCGGGTTACACAATTCCTAAGTTCCATGTCTACAAGGGGACTGACAATCCCCATCAACATGTTGCCCAGTTCAGGGCGCTTTGCGGTAACACCGGCGGCGACGACAAGCTTTTGCTTCGCCAGTTCGTTGGAAGCCTATCAGATACGGCGTTCGAATGGTATTCTGAGCTCCCCAACGACTCTATTAAAACCTTTGCGGAGATGTAGCTGCTCTTCACCCAACGTTTTGCAAGTGCCAGTGAGCGTACCCCGATGACGGCGCTGATTAACGCCAGGGTAAAACCCGGCGAGACATGGGTTCAGTATGCTATACGGTGGCGTAATCTATGGTCTAAGTGTGAACAGCGCATAGAAGAAGCCCCTGCGGTGGGAATGTTTGTTGGAACCCTTGATCCACAAGCAACCATTTCACAGTTTATGATGTTCTTCAAGCCGACTACCTTCCAGGCTTTGATCGACAAATTAGCGCAAATGGACCAGATGGGCCATAAACCCCCTCTCCCGAAGCCGGACTCCCGAAACGATAAAGGAAAGGGAAAAGTGATCATTGTCGCTAATGCCCAACAACAACCGAGCGACTCGAAGCCGGTTGCTCGTCCAAACAATACACGCCCATACGTACCCCTTGAGGACAGGATGGGACGTCCTTACTCCTTCCCCCGCGATAAAACAAGGAGGCTATTCGAGCTGGCGTTGCGCAACAGACTCATAAGTTTGCCAGATCCAAAATGTCCGTTGCAACCGAACGACGTCAACGAGCCCAACTACTGCCCTTACCATCGAGTGCTAGGCCATCCCATCGAGGATTGCTACGTTTTCAAGAATTGGCTTGAGAATCAGTACCGTCAGGGCAAATTTGCGCTATCTGACAAATGGAAGGTGAATCCCCCGTAGCCCCACACCTCTAAGGGGACGAATACGCCGGGGGCAACATGCTCCGTCATTGAAGAAGCTCCCTGAGAGGTTGTATTATCAGCCAAAACGAGGAGAATGCTAAATGATCTTCAGACCTGTCCAGCGGTCAAGTGGAAGAACCCCTTGGAACCGCAGGTTATTGAGGGGATGTTGAAGCCACGACCGACTCCGAAGACCGATGGTGGTAGTTCAAGCGTTCATAGCCGGCCGTCAAAATCTTCGAAAAAGAAGAAGAAGAAATCTAAGAAGCCCGTGAAGCCTGGCAACAAGCGCACGGACTTACAAAAGCAAATCGACGCACTGGATGAGTACAACCAAAAGGCGCGGACTCCCATTACGCTCCAAGATTTCCTTGATCACGTCTTTCAAAAAGAAGATGAGGGGGAAAGTTCATCGGATGAATCCGAGGAATATGTGGCGAGCTGTCATATGATCTCCCATTCGACCACGAACGATGAAGGGATTTCTGGCACTAAAACGCTGGGGGCAAATACTGAGTCAAGGGTTCCGGAGTTATCAATCGAAATGATTGGCGCGTTTCTTAGTGAAGCTCGATTGAAAAGTAAAGCTGATCGAGAACGCGAGACGACTATATTCGAAAGGGCCAAGCGCCAGCGACTTGAGGAAAGAGCTGAGATGATCCCGCTGGAGAAAAATGCCTCCACCGCTGACAAAAGCCAATTCAAGATAAAAAAGAGGTTTGCTAAGGCCATATCAATGGGCATGAAGCTACCATCCTCTGAAGGAAAAATGACTGGTGTGGTAGAAATGCACCCCTCTTATTGCTTATATCATCAGAAGGTCTCGCATCCCACTCAAGAGTGCAAGGCTTTCGATAGATGGTGGCAAGGATACGTCGCTAATCAACAACGCTTTAAACGGGAAAAGCGTAAGATTCGTCGGGAGCAAAGAAACACGACCAAAGAGCTTGAAAGAACTGTCGGCAATTGTCACATGGTTAACACTACCAGGTCACAAGTGCCTACATTTGGAAGCGACTCTGATGAGGAGCTAGAGCTTGCCCCTCTCTTTAAAGAGTCAACTTCGGGAAAAGAATAGGAGCCAGTGGTTTGCGAAAATATCCGGCTGCGGAATCGGACACTGCCTGAAAAGAACCTCGGACCCTCAAATAGAAAAGATAAAGGGAAAGAAAAGGTCTCTGAAGACATCGTCTTAGATGACCAAGTTCTGGAAGAGCTAAACGCCGAGAACCCGCCAAAAAGGAATAAAGTGGATTACAATGTCTTGGCGCATCTGAGAAAGCTACCCTCACAACTCAGCATTCTCGATGCCCTATTACTATCAAAAGAGGCGAGGGATTCTTTGATTAAGGCCCTACAAGATCCGGACCAATTCCAAGCTTTCCTGGCCGAACAAAAGATGAAGGATGAATTGGAAGAGGTGCATACAGCCGACGTTGCTTTTGGTGATGAAGACCTTCTTCTCGGGACGTGTGAACACAATCGCCCCCTTTATGTATCAGGATACTGCCATGACATAAAGATAGGTAAAATCTTGGTCGATAACGGATCGTCTGTTAATTTACTCAATGTGCGGGTGTTAAAAGAAATTTGCATGAGCGTCCAACACCTCGCCCGGGACAAGATCACTATCTCCGGTTTTGACTCTCAATCCTCAAAGACTCTTGGATCTGTGATATTGACGCTACGCTTCGGGTTGCTCGTCACAGATATCAAATTCCATGTTATAGACGCCAAGACGTGCTACAATGCTCTGCTCGGCCGACCATGGCTATACGAGTACAATATCATCCCTTCTACACAGCATCAGTGCATGAAGTATTCTAGGGATGGCCTCGAGTACACAGTGGCGGGAGAGTTGAATCCGTTTTCCGTAAACGAAGTTCGCAAGTATGAAGATGCCAAATACTTCTTACCGAGTTTCGAAGACACGGAAAGGTGTCACAAACCGGAGAACAAAACTAACGCCACCATCCCTGTCTTCGGCAGTGACACCGAGGAGGAGGAGGATATAATTTATTCAGGTCCATCCCAATCCACCAGGCCAGGACCATCCGTTCCTTCATTGATCTTCGGTAGTGATTCAGAGGATGAAGTTCATGTTGTATTCCCTGCTCGGCCTTCAATACGGGTTTCCGCTGATGAAGAGCGAAGTCTGCAGATAACCACGGTGCCGCTTGAACATTACAAAGAACTGGATGCACTCGACACCAACAGCGTAGAAGAATTGCAGACATTCTATATCCCTCCCGGACGAAAAGGCGAGATGGCAATCCTATTCTACCGTTCTGAAGAAAACAAGGTGGAAAAAGAAATTTGGCATGGCGCGGATCCCACGCTCGACAGGCTTCAGCCTATCCGTCTTCCCAGATATTATACCGAAGGTTTGAAGAAACTGCTGAAATGCCAGGGGATATCCTTCACACAGACCGTTAGAAAAGCCAAATTCTATGACAAGGTCTGGAACATTCCCGGGACTCAATGCAAACTGCCTAACGGGAGAATAGAAACAAAAGGGCTTGGGTACATCCGGTCAAAGAAACGGGAGCTAGTGAACAGCTGTTATGTCTTGTATGACTTCGATGAAGAGGCGGACGCTCAATGGGAGGACGCTAATCCTGAGCCAGCAAAAGTTCCTGATGCAAAACCGCCCAGTCCATCATTTGAAGACCAGATGGGCAAACTTATAAGGAATGCGGGTCAAAAAGCCCGAGATGATCACAATCGTGAAATGGCAATCTATGAGAAAGCCAAGACACAACGCCTCCTTCAACAGGCGGTGAAGGATGAAAATGCCGCTCCTTGTCAACCTACTACAAAAAAGGTTCGACGCGAAAGCAAAAACAAGTCGAAAGGCAAGAAAGGCGCTCGACAACCACAAAGCAGAGCTAAGAAGCCACGCATCCGAGAGTCGAGCGTTATTGACCTAGCCCTCATGAAGAAAATGGGTCGAGCATACTCATTTCCTCGGAACAAAACAAGGAAAATACTTGATCTTGCTCTAAAACATCAAATGCTTACACTGCCAGAGTCTAAACACCCTGAGCAAGCGGGCGAAGTCTCCAACCCAAATTATTGCTCTTACCATCGAGTAGTAGGGCATCCGCTTGAAGATTGCTTCACCTTTAAGAATTGGGTTGAGGACCAATATCAGCTTGGCAAATTCGCGTTGTCTGACAACTGGAGGATAGCGCCGCCGCAAAAGCACGAACCCGAAAACACAAGGATAGAACCAACTCCGCATTGGGATTGGCAGAAAATTCGCACTTGCCGCATGGTAACAATATCAAAAGAAGAGTCCGAGGACATGAACAGCCTTCCTTGGTGCTTTGAAAACAGCAGCGATGAGGTAATCTCAGAAATTCCCCCAGCTCCGAAAGAACTGGAGGATGGAATCCATACTACTGCAGATAACCTCAAGAAAATCGAGTTGGGGACAATAAATGATCCGCGACCGACATTCGTCAGCGAGCTGCTGTCTGAAGAGAGGGTGGCTGTGTTAAAAGACGTCCTTGTGCAGCATAAAGATTGCTTCGCATGGAACTATTCCGAGATGCCGGGACTAGATCCAGAAGTTGCTGTACATAGACTAGCAATATCCCCGAACATCAAGCCAGTCAAACAGGCGCCGAGAAGAATGCGACTCGACCTTGAGATGAGCATAAATACCGAAGTCAAAAAGTTAATCGACTCTGGCTTCATCCAGGAAGTTCAATACCCTGAATGGATCGCCAACATCGTCCCAGTGATGAAGAAAAATGGGACAGTGCGCGTATGCGTAGACTTCCGGGATCTTAATAAAGCTTGCCCGAAGGATGATTTCCCAGTGCCAGTCACTGAACTGATGATAGACAATACATCCACTCATGAGGTTTTCTTCTTCATGGACGGCTCGTCAGGGTATAATCAAATAAAAATGCATCCAGAAGACCAGAAGCACACAGCCTTCAGGACTCCTCTTGGTATATTTTGTTACAAAGTGATGCCCTTCGGTTTGAAGAACGCCGGTGCTACTTATCAGAGGGCCATGACAAAGATCTTCGACGACCTTATACACGAAATCGTTGAATGCTATATCGACGATCTCGTGGTTAAATGCAAATCATACGAGGAACATCTCGAGCATCTGAAGACTGTATTTCAACGCCTTCGGCAATACAACTTGAAGATGAATCCTCTTAAATGTGCGTTCGGGGTTTCCTCGGGCAAATTCCTGGGATTCGTTTTTCGACACCGAGGTATTGAAATAGATCCGTCAAAGATTAAAGCGATCATGGAAATGCCTCCGCCGAGGACTCTCAAACAGCTGCGGTCTCTCCAAGGGAAACTCGCATACATACGGCGATTTATAGCCAACCTTTCAGGAAAGTGCCGTCCTTATAGTCACCTGATGAAGAAGGGAACCCCATTCGTTTGGGATCAAAAATGCCAAGGCGCACTGGATAAGATCAAGCAATACCTGCAGAACCCGCCGGTGTTGGCTGCTCCGGTTAAGGGGAAGCCTCTCATTCTTTATACAACCGCCCTCAAAGGTTCCTTAGGCGCATTATGGGCACAAGAGAACGATCAAGGGAAAGAAAGAGCACTCTACTACTTAAGTCGAGTTCTGCTGGGGGCAGAAAGCAACTACTCTCCCATTGAAAAACACTGCCTGGCGTTGATCTTCGCAATAACAAAGCTTAGGCACTATGCGTTGGCGCACGAAGTCCGTCTTATTTCAAATGTGGACCCTCTCAAATATCTAATGTCAAAAGCCATATTGACAGGGCGACTCACTAAATGGGCCCTGCTCTTGATGGAATTTTCGATAACATATCAACCTCTCAGGGCAGTAAAAGGCCAGGCCATCGCCGACTTCCTTGCTGAGCATCCCATACCTGCCGATTCTCCTTTAAATTGCGATTTGCCAGACAGACATGCGTTTGACGCAATCGACAGTGGTGATACCCGTTGGGAGCTTTATTTCGATGGAGCATCTTCCATGAAAAAGCACAAACAAAATACGCCAATGATCGAATCAGGGGTAGGACTCATCTTTGTGACTCCACAAGGAGGAATAATGCGCTTCGCCTTCTCCTTAACAGAGCCGAGAACGAATAATGAAGCTGAATATGAAGCTTTGATAGCAGGCCTCGAGATCGCCATTGATATGGGAATTGAAAGCCTCCTCATATATGGGGACTCCCAACTGGTCGTCAGTCAAGTGAACGGCGATTACCAAACATGCAAACCGGAATTGGTAAAATACGGTGAAAAAGTGCAGCAACTGTTAACCCAAATTCCCTCCTACATGTTGGAAAGTATACCGCGCGCGGAAAACAGCAAAGCGGACGCACTGGCCAAACTTGCTAAAGAATTGGCTGACGAGAACCTCGATGACGTTAGAATCGTGATACAAAGCCGTCGAGTGCTCGCCCCAGCAGAAATACCTCCAGAATCATATAAAGAAAAGGGAGCAACTGAGCAGGCGACCCTACAAATAAGAGATCATGAGAAGACCGAAGACTGGAGAGAAGTCTTCATAGATTACTTCAAGTTCCACCGAATGCCTGAAGAAGCGTCCATAAGACATCAGCTCGTGAAACGAGCTCTGTCTTTCTCCTTCGTCAACGATACTCTATACAAGAGGACATTCGATTCTCTGTGGCTGAGATGCCTAGGACCTGACGAAGCGAGAAGGGTCGTCCAAGAGGTTCACGACGGACTCTGCGGTTCTCACCAAGCAGGCCCTAAGATGAAGTTGAAGATAAAACGGATGGGCTACTACTGGCCCACGATGATGCAGGATTGCCTGGAATACGCGAGGCAATGTCATTCATGCCAAATTCATGGGGACTTCATCCATCAGCATCCCAATCCACTGCATCCAACAGTGGCTAGTTGGACATTCGAAATGTGGGGAACTGATATAGTCGGCCCCATCGAACCAGCATTGTCAAAAAGACATCGTTTCATCTTGGCGACGACTGATTACTTCTCCAAATGGGCAGAGGCGGTACCGTTGAGGGAAGTGAAGACGGAGAACATCCTCCATTTCTTCAAAACGCATGTCATATACCGGTTTGGAACCCCAAGAAGGATCATCTCTGATAATGGGCCAGCCTACCGAAGTCATAAAATTAGCCGCTTCGCACAGCAGCACAATATAGACTGGAGATATTCCTCAATTTATAATCCGCGAGCTAACGGTCTAGCTGAGGCCTTCAACAAGACCTTGACGAAGATCATGAAGAAAACAGTGTCACGAAATAAGAGAGATTGGCACGAAAGATTGCAAGAGGCTCTTTGGGCGTATCGAACTACATTTAAAACGGCCACAAACACAACGCCATACGCGTTGGTATTTGGGACGGAAGCAGTACTCCCTCTCGAGATAGAATTACCCTCTCTACGAGTAGCAATTCACTACGAGCTGACGGATGAAGAAAATGCTCACCTCCGGTTTGAGGAGCTTGACGCCCTTGATGAAACCCGGCTCACAGCGCAGCAAAATCTGGAAGCCTATAAAGCAAAGATGACGCGCTCATATGAAAGATTGACCCGACCGAGGACATTTCGTCAAGGCGAACTCGTGCTAGTGGTCAAAAGGCCTATGATCCCCAATCGCGCCAAGCGGGGAAAATTCGAGCCAAACTATGAAGGCCCGTACGTCATAGATAAAGTTTACCAGGGTGGGGCCTATCTACTCATGGACATGCACGGTGAAAGGCCTTTCAGGCCGATAAACGGTCGCTTCCTAAAGAAATATTACGCTTAATAAGCTATGGCCTAGGTCGATGGTAGATGACGACAACTATGTCCGCTCGCTATCTTCTTAAGCCCAAACTCTATAAGCAATAAATGGCCTTCCTTAATAGTGGACCGAAATGTCCTTAAACTAATAGCAGACCGAAACGTCTTTAAACTAATACCGCAGCATCCTTAGGCTGACGAGATAAAAAAAACATATAAAAATAAAATAAAATAAACGGTATGTCCATAAGCAAAAAGGGCACGGATGAAAACCCGAAAGGGATCCGTGAGTAAAAACAGCAGGGCTGCCGGCGAGTGTTCGTGAAAACCCGAAAGGGCGCGACCTCGTAAAAAAAAAGAGAAAAAGAAAATAAAAAAATGGTATGTCCATAAGCAAAATGGGCACGGATGAAAACCCGAAAGGGCTCCGTGAGTAAAAACAGCAGGACTACCGTCGAGTGTTTGTGAAAACCCGAAAGGGCGCAACCTCGTTAAAAGACACTTATAGGGTCCTCTCGACCTTATAAGGAGAAACCACCCGCGTGAGATCCTTACGACTCACAAGGGAGCAACACACTTAGGAATCCCCACGATTCCTAAGGAGAAAATACACTTGCGAGATCCTCACGACTCGTAAGGAGAACTCTCTTATGGGACCCTCACGGCTCATAAGATTTGAAAGTCTTAAGTTACAGAGATCTAAACCTGTGCTTAAGCAATCCCCACAACTTTCGACATTGCCCTACAAGTGGTCCAATATTGGCCCTTGTATACAATCCACGGGCGCGAATAAACATTTCCCTAACTTAGTCCCATCCGAGGCTAGGGATATGTTTGTATGGTGAACAACCCTTGTAAATCCTCTCGATTTATGAGGAGGAAACCCTCCTGTAGGATCCTTACGACTTACAGAGGAACAAAACACTTAGGAACCCTCATGATTCCTAAGGAAAAAATACACCTGCAAGATCCTCACGACTTGTAGGGAGAAATACCTTCACGAGACCCTTACGGCTCATGAAGTCAAAAGCCTTAGCCGACAGGATCCTAACCCTGGTCGCTAAGTCTCCTTTGTTTGACAACGACAGAGGCAAATGATGATTCGCTCCTGGTAGTATCCCAGTTGCAGCGGTGTTGATGCCAAAATCGGTGTCCAATTTCAGGTTTACAGCGAAAAGCCAGTAGGCCGCACATGCATACGAAATAGCCGAAATGATAGGCCAACTTGCAATAAAAAAAACAGCAAGTAAAATGTATGCATGCAAAATAGCCGAAATAATTGGGCAACTCGTAATAAAAAGCAACGAGTAAAAATAAAAAAAACAAATAGCCGAAATGATTGGGCACCGCGAAAAATAGCCGAAATGATCGGGCAGTCGCGACCTTCGCGATATAAAAGCTGAAATGATAGAGCATCGCGGAAATAAAATAAAACAAAAAGAAGAAATGATAAAACCTTGGCCCTACAGTTAAGATCAC
Organism: Agapanthus africanus; assembly: GCA_030015575.1. Lineage (NCBI taxonomy): Eukaryota > Viridiplantae > Streptophyta > Magnoliopsida > Asparagales > Amaryllidaceae > Agapanthus > Agapanthus africanus. The sequence continues at coordinate 103,045,009 of CM057338.1, read as the reverse complement.
ATCGATCCCTGTATACAATCCAAGGGCGTAAACAAAGAATGGACCATACTTTCCCAGCGGATTCCGTCAGAAGACGAACCCCAAATCTCACCGGTTCATTTCAACCGAAGAAGCCAGTGACTTCAGCAAAATTCCTCGACTCACAGATACAAACACTCCTTGACGAGAGCTTCCTGATCCGCGTCGACCCGTAGAGCCACCAGAGCCTCCGTAGGAACCCTCGACTCGTTTCAAACCCCAAGGAAACAAATAATCCTTGGCGCTTGGGAAACAAATAATCCTTGGCGCTTGGGAAACAAATAATCCCAGCAAACTCCTCGACTCACGGATACAAACACTCCTTGACGAGAGCCTTCTGATCCGCGTCGACCCGCAGAGACACCAATGCCTCCGTAGGAACCCTCGACTCGTTTCAAACCCTAAGGAAATAAATAATCCTTGGCGCTTGGGAAACAAATAATCCCAGCAAACTCCTCGACTCACGGATACAAACACTCCTTGACGAGAGCCTTCCTGATCCGCGTCGACCCGCAGAGCTACCAGAGCCCCCGTGGGAACCCTCGACTCGTTTCAAACCCCAAGGAAACAAATAATCCTTGGCGCTTGGGAAACAAATAATCCCAGCAAACTCCTCGACTCACGGATACAAACACTCCTTGACGAGAGCCTCCTGATCCGCGTCAACCCGCAGAGACACCAGTGCCTCCGTAGGAACCCTCGACTCGTTTCAAACCCTAAGGAAACAAATAATCCTTGGGGCTTGGGAAACAAATAATCCCAGCAAAATTCCTCGACTCACGGATACAAACACTCCTTGACGAGAGCCTCCTGATCCGCGTCGACCCGCAGAGACACCAGTGCCTCCGTAGGAACCCTCGACTCGTTTCAAACCCCAAGGAAACAATTAATCCTTGGCGCTTGGGAAACAAATAATCCCAGCAAAATTCCTCGGCTCACGGATACAAACACTCCTTGACGAGAGCTTCCTGATCCGCGTCGACCAGCAGAGCCACCAGAGCCCCCGTGGGAACCCTCGACTCGTTTCAAACCCCAAGGAAACAAATAATCCTTGGCGCTTGGGAAACAAATAATCCCAGCAAACTCCTCGACTCACGGATACAAACACTCCTTGACGAGAGCTTCCTGATCCGCGTCGACCCGCAGAGCTACCAGAGCCCCCGTGGGAACCCTCGACTCGTTTCAAACCCTAAGGAAACAAATAATCCTTGGCGCTTGGGAAACAAATAATCCCAGCAAACTCCTCGACTCACGGATACAAACACTCCTTGACGAGAGCCTTCCTGATCCGCGTCGACCCGCAGAGCTACCAGAGCCCCCGTGGGAACCCTCGACTCGTTTCAAACCCCAAGGAAACAAATAATCCTTGGCGCTTGGGAAACAAATAATCCCAGCAAACTCCTCGACTCACGGATACAAACACTCCTTGACGAGAGCCTCCTGATCCGCGTCGACCCGCAGAGACACCAGAGCCCCCGTGGGAACCCTCGACTCGTTTCAAACCCCAAGGAAACAAATAATCCTTGGCGCTTGGGAAACAAATAATCCCAGCAAACTCCTCGACTCACGGATACAAACACTCCTTGACGAGAGCTTCCTGATCCGCGTCGACCCGCAGAGCTACCAGAGCCCCCGTGGGAACCCTCGACTCATTTCAAACCCTAAGGAAACAAATAATCCTTGGCGCTTGGGAAACAAATAATCCCAGCAAACACCTCGACTCACGGATACAAACACTCCTTGACGAGAGCTTCCTGATCCGCGTCGACCCGCAGAGCTACCAGAGCCCCCGTGGGAACCCTCGACTCGTTTCAAACCCCAAGGAAACAAATAATCCTTGGCGCTTGGGAAACAAATAATCCCAGCAAACTCCTCGACTCACGGATACAAACGCTCCTTGATGAGAGCTTCCTGATCCGCGTCGACCCGCAGAGCCACCAGTGCCTCCGTAGGAACCCTCGACTCGTTTCAAACCCCAAGGAAACAAATAATCCTTGGCGCTTGGGAAACAAATAATCCCAGCAAACTCCTCGACTCACGGATACAAACACTCCTTGACGAGAGCTTCCTGATCCGCGTCGACCCGCAGAGCTACCAGAGCCTCCGTAGGAACCCTCGACTCGTTTCAAACCCCAAGGAAACAAATAATCCTTGGCGCTTGGGAAACAAATAATCCCAGCAAACTCCTCGACTCACGGATACAAACACTCCTTGACGAGAGCTTCCTGATCCGCGTCGACCCGCAGAGCTACCAGAGCCCCCGTGGGAACCCTCGACTCGTTTCAAACCCCAAGGAAACAAATAATCCTTGGCGCTTGGGAAACAAATAATCCCTAGCAAACTCTTCGACTCACGGTTACAAACACTGCGTGACGAGAGCTTCCTAACTCATGTCAACTGTTCCGCTACAACTGCAAACAGATCCCCGATTCGTCTCAATTTGTGAGAAGAGGTCTCAGACAACAAGGATTGAAATGCTTGCTTTTTGAGCAATGGGGCCCTGCAAGTCAATCCAAACTGGTCTCTTGCATACTATTCACGGGTCTCACTCTCCGAAGTCGAATTTCGACGAGGAGGGAAACAACCACTTACGAATCCTCTCGACTCGTAAGAGGGAAAATTCTCTTATAAGATCCTTACGACTTATAAGAGAAAACCACGCTTAGGAATCCTCACGATTCCTAAGGAGAAAATCCACCTATAAGATCCTCACGATCCGTAGGGAGAAAAGTCTCTATGAGACCTTCACGGCTTATAGAGTTGAAAAGTCTTAGGCAGCAGATCTGAACCTGCGGCCTAAGCCATCGTTATTTCTTAAGAAGGTCGGGATATTCGTCCTAATCATCCGTCAATCATGGTTACTAAGGTGGCATACAGATAATAAAAGAAAGAAAAGACGGAGAAATGACACAAGACATTACAAAAATGTGTATCTTTTATTCATAAATATTGATTGAGTACAGGATACATTGTGCTAAAGAATAAAAAATATATACATATACTTTACAAAGACAAATGATACAAGGAGAATTATTGGGAAGCAAGCGTCTTGCACAGATGTAGCAATCGCTCGCATATGTCCTTCCATGCCTTCTCTTGATCGGCTACCACCGCCAGCTCTGCCTCCACTTGGGCTCGTTGCTGCAAGACCGACGCAAGCTGCTCCCTCACGACTTGATAGGCAGCTTCCCGACTTGGGATACTGCGCTCAGCTACGTCAAGCTTCCGCTTCAAGTTTAGCCCATGGGAGATGCGCTCCAAGAGACCCTCAAAGATAGTCTTCACTTGGGCAGCATTTGCCTCAACCTCAGCGCGCAGATGGGCCGTTTCGTTCGAGGTCTTTTGGCATTCCCTTAGTCTTAAAGCTGCTTCTTGCTCCAAGTGGCGGGAGTGCGAAGTACTTTGCTCGAGCCAAGTTGTGCGTTGGGTGCTCAGGGCTAAAACTTTGGGAGAAGGGCGCGTCGACTCCAGCCGGTATAGGCAGGCCTCGATCTCCCTGCAGTGATTAACCCAAGATCCGACGACGCCTTCGTTATGAAAAGTTACGAGCGCTGCCAACATTGGATTAACCTCCACAGCGAAATCTACGGCAGAAGGGAGAGCGTCCATGTTGAACTCTTCGATGTACCCGCTCAGCATGCCCAAACTCATCACAACACCCTTTGAAGACGGGCGTTTCAAGAAAGGGCCTGCCGGTAGAAGGACGCGAGACTCAAAAGGGACCGGAGCCGGAATAATAGCTGCAAAACAAAACATGGTTAAACGATGGTTCAAGAGATGTTTAAGGGTTACCAAAAAAAAGGAATTTTCTATACCAGCAGCAACGGACGGCAGAGCCGGAAGGGCTAGTAGCGCGGCAGGTCTGGCATCCCCTCCTTCGATTTGTGGCACTGCAATAAAGAAAGGGAAAAGTCAGAAATCATTCAATTGCTAGAAAAAGGGGATGAACAAAGATATTGTATTGACCGTACACTCACCAGCGCCACTAGAGGGAGAAGCAAGTTCGGATGGGAAGGAGAAGTGTGGGAGCAACACTTGATATAGATGATCAAAGAGCACTCCTGAAAAGATGCGGTGGTATGGCGTTAGTCCATGAACTACACGTTTAAAAGATTAACTTGTGAGTCGCAAATCCATACCTTCCAACATCCGCGATGGCACGAGGGAAGACGGGGAAGTGACCACCGCCAAAGCAGTAGTTGACGGTGCTCCCTCAAGCAATGGAGCGTCGGCACTGGCCGCACCTGCAAAGACAAGCTTGTTAGAAGAGATCACAAGATATGTAAAAAAGGGGGGGAACGATAGTAACCCGAAACTTACCCGACGAACTGCCAGCCGAGACTTAGGCAATTCCTTCCTCCATTGACATCAGGCCACCACCCGTAGCCTCGTCACCCGACTCGATGGGAGCCGTTGTTGTGCTCGCAAGCCCTGGAGACGGCAAGGAACCATACGCGGGGAGGGCTATGATTGGAGTATTGCCAGATTCCAGAGAAGGAGCGGCTGGCTCGTCCTCAGGAATCGTGGCCACCTCACCCGCTACTCTTTCGGGTCCTGCGGTCACAGTTGTCTCGTCCATCGGCACCGTGACATCTCCAGCCTCAAGCGCCTCGACTTCTACTGCCTTCGGCTCGACAATCATCTCATCTGCCGCCACTTCAGATGCGGCATCGATAACCTTCTCGGCAGTGGATCCTTCAACTTCTGTTTCAGGCGCCGTGGCCCCGACGACGGTGCTCACTGTCGGCTCGGGTTCGGCAAGTGCCGCTTCCTCCATTCCCCTGGGTTCGACGGTCTCCGCCTCCCCCTCAGTCGGACTTGGCCCTGCAAGATGGAATGCGTGTGAGCCAATGGCTTGATAATTCTTACAACAAGGTTCTGAAAGAAGTGTTACCTGACGAGGACTTATCGTTTGCACTCCGAGCCGCGCGCGCCACTTGCCTATGAGCAGTAGACAGGACGGCAGGGGCCTCTTCGGAAGGAGTGTAGGCACGGGGAATAGTGCTAGGGCCCGCTCCCGTGGCCAAAGCAGCTCTGCCCACCTTTGCTCTGGAAGGAGTGTCGGCACGAGGAATAGTACTAGGGCCCGCTCCTGCGGCCAAAGCAGCTCTGCGCGCCCTTGCTTCGCGTCTCAACCGCTTCCGCTCCTCTCGAGCCGTTGAGACGGATGCCACCAGGGCTTCATTGAGCGAGGCTTCCTCGTCCGTATATAGGGATGCCTCTAGATTCTTCAAGGCATCCCTCGTCGTCTTGTCAAGCCGAGGCTCTTGTGGCAACTTCGACGAAGCCGGGACTTCGATGAGAGACTCGGGAAGGATCCCTGCGTCAATTGACACAACTCCTGCAAAGAAACAAAAGAAAGTCAGGTTGACTATCATAAAAAGACAACAAACTTTCCTTGTAAAAGAGAAAGGGATAAAACATACCGACGCTTGCTAGAGCACGCTTCTCCTCCTCCTCTTGGAAGGTTTTCAGGGAGGCAGCGATAGCCTCTTCAGTAGAGACACCTGTTGAAAATGGAGCAAATGTTAGTTAAATATAATAATACAAAGTGCAATGAAATAACAAATAAAGCGTCTGATGATTACCGGACTCAGCGAGTTTGCTTAACATCGCTTCAAGCCTCGCCGATCGCTCTGAAGCTGCAATGGCGGCAGCCAGATTGGTGTCCTCAGGGTCTACCACGAAGCCCTCATTGCTGCCATACTCACATATAGCCCCGGCGGGAGAAGCCGCAGGCTTTGAGCTGAGGATCGCATCGAGGGAAAGGGCGGACTTCTTCTTCTTTTGCTGTCCACCAGTTTTAGATCCACCCGGAGCGGATTTGCGCTTGGCAGCCACTTTAGGGCGGCGATTCCCGATCTCCGCCCCTCCGCCAGATCCTGGCGATACCACATTAACCGTCTTCGCAGGAGCATGGGGCGCCGGCGGTGCATCCACCGTAGTGGGCAATGGCAATCCACGCGGGGGGCTCAACACGCGCGGTCGGTCGACTCTGGCATCTTTTATCGGGGGGATGACCTGGATCCTTGGCTGCAAGGGAGCCTTGCGATCACCGCCAGGAGGCGCAGCCCTACGGTCGACCAGCAGGCGTTTCTCCATTAAGATGATTGGGCCCATAGCATGCGCATACCAGGCTACATATGGATGGATTATTTTAGGGACACAGCTAGGCTCACTGATAAAAAAATAGGAGCCTGTATTGAGCCGGGTGAAATGATGCATCGCATTCCTTATCCCCTCTGGGCCGACCGCGGGTGTTTCCAGAAAGGCCTCCATCGGGATCCCTTGATTGTAACTCGATTGTCGAGCAAATCGATGTGGGTTATACCTCATAAAGAGAGCCGTCTTATTCTGCCTAAATACTAGGTAGCCCGGCCGAACGGAGTAAAGGTGAAGGATTTCCCGAGCCTTCAGTACAGAAACCCCGCCCTTAAAGTCATCACGCAGCGACACCACTGACTTAGCGGTCTCGGAGCCCATGGTGATGACCTTATCCACAAAAGAGGTCTTCGCTCCGACTAGATGTGAACGCAGGAGCAGTCCCCTAGACTCCCGCGGAGGTGCAACCACGATTGAAGCCCCGACCAACCGCATGATTCTTGGGAGTTTGAATTTCTCAAAGAACAGAGGAGTCTTATGGGCACCAAACACCCCTCGCACATGCAGCTCCATCCAAGAAGTGAAGTAGTGCATCGGAAAGTTAGCAGGCTGTACCCCAGGCTCATTAGCGTCCGCCGCTACGCTAAGTCCATTATAAAGGTAAGCCAGCCCGGCAATCCCTACCGATAGCTGCAAACCAGCCGCCATTCGATGCGCCGGGTAAAAGACGGAAGACCGCATGAGGCGTGGATGCATGGGGAGCGCAAAGCTGCATAGCTATAGACCCAAGAACCCTATAAAAAAAGTCTCCTCGTCCATGCCAGGAACGGCGATCTCTGAAAAAGGGACGCTGGCAGTGCCAGGGAGATAAAAATCCCGTTGGTCATTTTCCGATAAAGGTCGGCGGTCCAAGCCGAAACCAAAGGGGTCAGCAAGCTGAGCGAACTTCTCGCCCTGCTCTGATAGGAACTCCGGGCGGATAAAACGAGCAATGAAATCCGCGAAACTGACGCCCCGGTCGTCCGATTCCAAATGGAGTTCCTCATAAATCTCCAACACCTTCACTAAGCCCGGGTGCTGATGCTGAATGGCATTTGCCGGAGTTAAGTCAAATACCAGCTGCTTGGTGGCGAAGACATACTCGTCAGGAGGAAGCAGCTCCTCGTAGTGTTCTCCCCTCATTGGCAAACCCGAAATCTCAGCAAATTCCTCCAGAGAGATGGAGACTTCCCTATCCGCTGTCAGGAAGGTATGGGTGGGGATATTCCATTGTTCGATGAAGGCCTTTATCCACCACGTTGGAGGAGAGGGATACTCGAAAAGCGAGACGTAGACGGCGAAGTATAAACCAATCTTCGTCAGGTGAGCCCTCTTCGTCGCCAAAATGTAACGGGCCCATTGCAAATATCCGGCAAGCGGCCGCGGGGTCAATCCAATATTATAAGCCTGTCCCCAAGGGCGTGCTTCACCCTGACAGATTCGCCTCCCCAAGATGTCTATAGCCGGCAGCGGCTGCACCGGAATGGCACCGATTGCAGGCTGAAGGAGGTCGTCGGAATTCCAATTTTTAACCTCCACGGCATACTCCACCGGGGGCTTGTCCGCATAAGGGATCGTAACTATAGGCTCGGAGGGTGAGGTGGAGCTAAAGCTGCGACGGCCTTGGATAATCTGGCTGTACCACCTTCCCCATAAGTGAAGTCTCTTGCACTCGGGATCGTGATCTTTGATCAGAGCAAACACCACCCGGTCCATTGGTGCATGTGGGAACCCTCCTTCTGAGCGAACAAAAGGGAAAGACAAATCTTCAGACATGTTTCTTGTAAAAAAAAAAATAACCGTTAGTGTTCCAATGCTTCACATTTCAAAGGCCTATATCACACTACAATGCAGCGGGTAGGGGACCAAAGGGGGACCCACAAAATCAAGATGACGGCGCATCAATTGATAAGACAGTCCCATCATTGGATGAGACTGTCAGTCAATAAAAAAGACCCCCAAGAGAATATCCTCATTGGGGGGGGGAATCCCTAGAGACAAGGAGAAAATCTCCTCTTTTTAGAGCAAAGCTCTGTCACAGAGTGACATTTGTCAAACTCTGGTCTCAAAGGAATAAAACTTCTTAAAAAAGAGCCTAGCTCTGTAGTAGTAATGAAAAAATTATAACTCCTAAGAATTAAAATTTTTGGGATCTTAAAGATCCATGAAAACTTTTAAAAGTTTTCTAGTTGATCTATGAGCAGGGCTCTGTTCATGGGTTAAAACCCAGGAACAAGATCTCTGTAAATTTTTGAGAGCAAGGCTCTGTGGATGAAACCCCAAAGGGATTTTCTTTAGATCAAAGATCTATGAGAGCAAGGCTCTGTTGAAGAAACCCCAAAGGGATTTTTCTTTAGATCAAAGATCTACAAGAGCAAGGCTCTGTTAATTAAAATTAATTTTTACCTAAGAGTGATTCTAAGTTCTGAACTTCAAAGTTCTTGGGAAGAAGCAAGAGCAAGGCTCTAAAAGTTTTTAAGCAAGAGCAAGGCTCTGAATCAAAGTTCTTGAAACGGTGAAAATTTTTTTAAGGACCAAGGGTCCCATTTATAGACGCCTGCGTCTCTTCACCTGACCTCCATGATCTAATGGTTGGGATCATGCCACCGCTGCACTCACGTGCGCGCCACGTGAGCGCAACGGTGGGGGGGCATTTGTTCCCCCAATCAGAGCAAGGCTCTGTTTGAATTTTGAAAATTCAAATTTTGAAGCAACGCTTCGGTTCCCGTGCGCTGCGCGCAATGCGCCACGTGTCAGAAGTTGACACGGCAGCACAACGCCCAAGGCGGTACGTCCGATCAGAGAAAGGCTCTTTAAAAAACATAAGTAACACTTAACTGCGCAAGCGCACCGCAGCACGACACGTGTCTGCGCATTTGCGCAAGCACAACCGCGCAAGCGCACGGCAGCGCGGCACGTGTCTGCGCAGTTACGCAAGCACAACCGCGTAAGCGCACGGCTGCACGACACGTATCTGCGCAGTTGCGCAATCGCTGTTGCGCAAGCGCCTTACTGCGCGACACGTGTCACGCGATGGTGAGTTGCGCAACAACAGAATGAAAATTTAAGGAAATCTTTTCTGTTCTTGTTAAAACAAGAAGATTTCTTCTGTAAAACAGGGGGCCTTTGGATCAAAGATCCAACGGTGGGGAAAATTCCCCGAATCACTCAGAAAAGATCTTTTTAACAAATTTAACTGATCTTTAAGCACTATAAAAAGGACCCCAGAACCCATTTCAAAGATATAGACAATTGGATAAAAAAAAAAAGGGAGAGAACTCTTGAAGAATTTCGGGAGAACACAAAAAGAAGGTAAATACCTTTGAGATAAGAGAAGATTCTCTTAAAGAATAGATCATTGATCTAGGAAACAAGATCAGTGATCTTCAATAGATAAATAAATAAATAAAAATAATAAAAATAGTGCCTTGCACTTGCTATGAACCTCTGGTTCTCAGATAAATAAATAAATAAAAATAATAAAAATAGTGCCTTGCACTTGCTATGAACCTCTGGTTCTCTGAAACAGAAAGAAAGAGAAGATTTCTTTCTTTTCTTTTCTTTGATCTAAATTTAGATCAAGAAATTAAAAAGTGCCCTGCACTTCTTTTCCTGAATCTAAAAGATTCTTGGTGCTTTGCACAAATGCAATGCATTATTTGAAGGGCTAGGCCCAAGTTAAAAAGACCTAGCAGGTCAGAATAAATTGCAAAGCAATAAAAGGGCTGGGCCCAAATAAAATTGATGCTCTGCATCCCTTTTGGGCAAAGCCCAAATAAAAGCAAAAGAAATGCAAAAGCAATGGACTTAGCCCAATCGTGGCCATAAGTCCTTAAATTAAATTGACTGAGCAAAATGGCTCTCCTAAATCAATTTACGTCCGGTTCGAGGGTACATCTCCGAACTCCTTTGACATCTATCGTTGTAATTCCTCAACGACGTCAAAGAGGTGACGGGTCCCAACGACCACACATCAATATGGACTACGGGGTCCTTAAACTCGTGGACCGAAACGTCCTTAAACTAATATTGGACCGAAACGTCCCTAAACTAATATCGGACCGAAACGTCCCTAAACTAATATCGGACCGAAATGTCCCCAAACTAATAATGAACCACCACGTCCCTAAACTGGCGATGGACCACCACGTCCTTAAACTGGCGCAATAGAGCCCGAATGCTCTTTTGCCGGATCTAAACGGTCCCGTTTAAGTCGATCTTAGCCCCAAACACGGCTAACGGATCCTTAAACATTCACATGGATTATAAAACTCCCAATCAACTCTGGTTCGAGGGTACATCTCCGAGCTCCTCTGATACATGTCGTTGTAATCCTTCAACGACGTCAGAGAGGTGACGAGTCCCGATGGCCATACATTAAGTTAATCACTACGTTAAGTGGATCTTAGTCTAAAACAGGACTAACGTATCCTTAACGAACGTTTAAGTTGATCTTAGCCGCAACGCGACTAATGCATCCTTAAACTAAAAACACCAAACCCAAATCTAAGTAAATACGGATTTGGACTAATCCACGTCCTACGGGTGACGGCATTACTCAGTCTCCGTATACAATCCACGGGCAACCACAAACAAAACAAACACATACGACACGAAGTGAAATTCTGGAGAAGGAGAAAGTTGTTACCGCGATGCGGTAGCGTAATTAACTGCAGGGGCTTGCGCCTGCAGGGAAGAGCGTCCCCACAATCAAAAACCCCTCACCCTGAGGGGGAATCTGACGAAGTCTGCTACATCGGCCGCATCCGTCTAAACCTCCGATCCACGGTGCCATAAATCAACTTGGCATCTTCGGAGAGGTAGACGGATAAAACCTACATAGCATCTGCCCCGAACCTCGGGCTCGGACGTCCTAACGTCCAGGCCGCCGTTCGGAGGGGAACATAGCGCATACAAACCTATCTTGTTTCATATTATATTACAATATACTGCACCCAATGGAATATTTACATCACATATTGCTTAGTTGTACATCACACATTACCATTTTACAGTTTTACTGTTTTTCGGATACCCGTTTGCATCCATCTCATTTAAAATATATATAACTTCATCTATAGATCATATTAATACATAACACCGTGATATTAACATCCCATGTTTATTAAAGTGCATCCTAATTAGTATTGAAACTATAAATGTAACCCTAATCGATAATTGTGCATCCATATCTCTGAATTTATATCTATTTACATACCATATCACATTATTCCATTTTATTGTTACATTAGTACTCCATACTTGATTTTGTATACCCATACTTATTAAAGTTTGATTATGAGCACCCACTCGACACTTTTGCACTACCTGACATGACCTGATACGCTACTACTAACATGACTTGATACCTGTGCACTACTTGATATGACTTGATACATGTACACCACCTGAGATGACCTGATGTACTACAGCGTGACGTGTTACATGTTCTTGTTACTAATGCCGACAATCGTGACATGTTGTCCCTACGGACATTTCCTGTTGTCTATATAGACAAACCTGTACCTGCTTGATCCTGTGTTGGCATTAGTCTCAGATTTATCAATACCTGACTTACACACATAACCTTAGGGGTATGGGGAAATCAAGAATGTATCCGAACGTAACACAAAGGGCTATTATATCATGATACCGTGGTCCTGTGGGGTTGAACGGGACATAGACTCACAGTCTATTACATCGTGTTACCGTGGTCCCGTGGGGTTGAACGGGGCATAGACTTACAGTCTATCATATCTTGTTACCGTGGTCCCGTGGGGTTGAACGGGGCATAGACCGATGGGTTACGATGAGAATTACATTAATTGTTTTCGAATAACTTTATAGTAGATAACCCTATAGCATAGTTTAGACTACATACTGTACCTCACCTATTTATATCCTGTTCAGTGATCTATATTCATGTTACTGTTACTTGTTACTGATGACTTTTTACTGTTCATACTCATGCCTGCATGACTTTTTACCCCCTGATTATATTGTCATTGGTATTATGACGCACTGATGTTTGGGTTTTGCATGGCCTAGATCCTCTATCTTTGTCGCAGGCTGATCAGGAGTATTTCCACCGTTAGGCCGAGCAGTGATGATCCAGTTAGTATCCAGTTTAGTTATGTTTTACTTTCCAGATGTTTTGCTCTTTGATTTATTGCTTCCGCATATTATTTCTTGACTCGTTTATTCTGGCTCATGGACATGTACTAAATAGTTTATTTTATTTTTTCCTGTTCTTGATATTTCTAGACAGCCGTAATATGATTGTGGAGGGATGTTTCCTATCCACGGTAGTATGGTTGGTTCTGTCACGTGTCTATCTTAGCGCACTCTAAGAAGCGGGGCGTGACAGGGTTTTTTTGGTATCAGAGCCATAGGATTTAGGTTAATCGGGTTTAATTCTATTGTAGTTGGGTATTGGACCCAATACATGAATTCAAAAGCCTGTAATTAGGAGCAAGTCCTGCCACATTGTTGTCGTAATTCTTGAATCATATCTTTCTCTTGATTCTTGTCTTGACGATATGCAAACAACTTTGCATCTCGGCTTGAAACCTTTCGCTTCCCTATTGTTTCTCCCATCCCATTCCTTTGATTCTGATACTAGGATTTGGGTGACTTGAACAGAGTTATGTGATTGTACCCATGAACTTCAGTATGGTTACAATGCGGTACTCTATTTAAGTAACTTGGAGTCCTGGTCTTGATTCATTTCCTTGATTCATGTTCATGAAATTTCCTTGGTTCTCTCAGTTTCATTACTTACCAGTTCATGTTTTGCAAATTTCTTGGTGACCGATACCGGCAATTATAAAGTTGTCTTGGGAATGGATTTTCTTGGCACTTTCCACGCTCATATTGATTGTAGGGCAAAGAAAGTGATTTTCCAGATTCCCGGACATCCGGATCTGCTTTTGCTGGAGGTAGTTGTTCTGTCGGGCCAGTCGAGTTTAGGGCTAGGTCAACAAATAATGTTCTTTCGTCGATAGAAGTTGATAAGGAGGAAGCGCCAGCTGTAGTTCGAGAGTTCATGGACGTATTCGAAGACATCTCGGGTTTACCACCAAAACGAGATGTGGGGTTCGCAATCGATCTTATTCCTGGTGCAGCGCCAATCTCTAAAGCGTAATATCCAATGGCACCAGTGGAGTTGGAAGAAGTCAAGAAGAAGGTTACCGAATTACTTGAGAAGGGTTGGATTCACATCAGCAATTCATCTTGGGGAGCCCCAGTTCTTCTAGTCAAGAAGAAAGATGGCACAAGGAGGGTGTGCATCGACTATCAAGAATTAAACCGGGTGACTATTAAGAACAAATACCCGATCCCTCGCATTGGAGAATTGTTCGAGCAGCTTAGTGGCGCGAGGATATTCTTGAAGCTGGATTTACGGTCCGGATATCATCAGGTCCGAGTTAAATCAGAGGATATTTGCAAGACTGCATTCCGAACTCGGTATGGACATTACGAGTATTTAGTGATGCCATTCGGAGTCACGAATGCACCGACAATATATATGGACTTGATAAACCGAATCTTTTCACCATTCTTGGACCAGTTTATAGTGGTGTTCGTCGATGATATTCTGGTCTACTCGATGAGCCTAGAAGAGCATGTAGAACACTTGAAGATCGCACTGCAGACATTGATGCAAGAAAGATTATATGCGAAGATGATCAAGTGCGAGTTTTGGCTTGAAGAAGTGAAGCTTTAGGGCATATCGTATCCGGAGATGGAATCGCCGTTGATCCAGAGAAGATTTATAGCAGTTTGAGATTGGTCGATTCCGAAGAACGAGCAGAGATCAGAACCTTTCTTGGACTTGCCAGATATTACAGAAGGTTTGTGGAGAATTTTGCTCGTTTGGCTAAGCCTTTGACAAAGCTTACACGGAAGGAAGTAACATTTGTGTGGATGGATAAGTGTGTGTCAGCTTTTGAGGCATTGAAGCAGAGATTGATAACTGCTCCTATTTTGACCATACCAGACAGTTCCAGCGGATTGGTGATTCACAGAGACGTATCTGGGAAAGGATTGGGATGTGTTTTGATGCAGCATGGGAAGGTTATAGCTTATGCATCGAGACAGTTGAAGACCCATGAGAAGAATTACCCAACTAATGATTTGGAGCTAGCAGCTGTGATTTTTGCTTTGAAGATTTGGAGACACTACTTATTCGGTGAAAGGGTCGAAGTATTCACCGATCACAAAAGCCTGAAATATGTGTTCACACAGAAAGAGCTTAGTATGAGGCAGCGTAGATGGTTGAAGCTGATGGCTGACTATGATCTCGATCTTAAGTACCATCCGGGGAAAGTTAATGTTGTGCCGGATGCGCTTCGTCAGTTGCCAGCAATTCGGATGTTGACTGCACAGAAGGAACTTATCGAAGAATTTCAAAGATTCAAGTTGGAGATCGTGCTACCGCATTCTTCGGGACAGTTGATGTAGTTGTAAGTACAGTCATCGTTGATCGAGAATATTAAAGCAGCGCAGTCACAGGACTCAAGATTGCAGAAGTTTCGAGAACAGGTTGAAGCAGGACTTCGAACGGACTTGTTGATTCATGAAGATGGTTCGTTGCGATATGGTAGCCGTTTGTGTGTGCCGAAAGGAGACATTCGTGAAGAAGTGATGAAGGAGGCACACAGTTCTGCATATTCCGTACATCCAGGAGACACGAAGATGTACCGAGATCTACGACAGCATTTCTGGTGGGAAGGCATGAAACGGGAGATTGCTCACTTTGTGGCGAAGTGCTTGGTGTGTCAGCAAGTTAAGGCTGAACATCAAAGAGTAGCTGGTTTATTGCAACCACTTCCGATTTCTCAATGGAAGTGGGAATATATAACCATGGATTCGTGACAGCTTTACCGCGGAGTCCAAAGGGCAACAATGCAGTTTGGGTGATTGTTGATCGATTGACCAAGGTAGCTCATTTCATACTATTTCGAGTTGGTCAATCAACGGAAGCATTAGCAGAACGGTACATGCAGGAGATTGTAAGATTGCATGGAGTACCGGTGAGCATCGTCTCTGACCGTGACACCCGTTTCTTATCACATTTCTGGAGAAGCTTACAGGAAAGTTTGGGGACTCGATTGAAGTATAGCACAGCTTATCATCCTCAAAAAAATGGCCAGTCGGAGATAACAATCCAAACTCTTGAAGATATGTTGAGAGCTTGCATGCTAGACTTCAAGGGATCAGGAGAGGATCATCTATACTTAGTGGAGTTTTCATACAATAACAACTTTCAGGCGACTATTCAGATGGCTCCATTCGAAGCGTTGTATGGTCGCAAGTGTCGTTCACCTGTTTATTGGGACGATATTGGAGAACGAAGATTGTTGGGACTGGATTTGATCGTGCAAACAGTGGAGAAATTAAATACTATCCGGAATCATATGAAGGCAGCACAAGATCGGCAGAAGAGTTAGGCCGATACATCGAGAAGACCTCTAGAGTTCGTTGTTAGTAATCTAGTATTCTTGAAGATATCACCGACCAGAGGAATGATTCGCTTTGGGAGTCGAGGAAAGCTTAGTCCTCGATTCGTTGGACCTTTCGAGATTTTGGAGCGTGTTGGAGAAGTGGTTTATCAATTGGCGTTACCACAATCTTTGGCGAATGTTCATACGTGTTTTATTTATCTCAACTCCGTAAGTATGTTCGAGATGAAACACACGTGCTAGATTATTCGGAGCTGACTGTACGAGAAGATTTAACCTTTGAGGAATGACCGATGACGATTGTGGATCGAAAGGAAAAGGTTCTTAAGAACAAGGTTATCCATCTCGTACTTGTTTCTTGGGGAAATCGCTCGCATGGAGAATCAACTTGGGAATGAGAAGATGAAATCTGACAGAAGTTTCCACATCTATTCTTGTAGTTTCTTGATTGTGTATCATTTCTTGTTCTTGGAATTTCGAGGTTGAAATTCTTTTTGTAGTTGGGTATAATTTAACAACCTAGTTCATTTATACCAATTTCAGTTCTCGTATTTTCTTAATTGTGGTATTTTTCTTGATTTATCGTTTTTCGGGTGCAAATGATATTTTACATTTTACATTGCATTCGACCCGACCCGCTTGCTTGGAACCTGTTCGATTTATGTTTATGGTTTAAATTGACTTGTTACATAGACAGGTGCACTTTCATGTTTACTGCATACGTGCATTTTATCTGGCATTGCATCTTTTACCATATAACATTTTAAGTCATGTAAAATATTTTAAAAATACATTTCATAACCTGCATGATACCCCTAACCCCGTGGTAGCATCCGCGCATCTTGTTCTCGTCCCGCTCAGTGAAACGGACGTGTTTGGATGGCTACGCACACGTACGTGCATCCGTTCTTGGGGGTATGCATTTTCGTTACCCGAGCTTTCATTTTGAATTTTGGACGTCGCATATATTTCTCATATTTTAAATCAGAATTTTTAGACCCGACCCGGGTGTCTTTTGGACTATTTTTGTATCCCGCCAAATTTCAAATTTATTTATTATAATATTAAAATAATTTAACCGTTTAAATTTTTAACAACTAAAATCTTTATAAAACTAACAAAATTTTATTAAATAAAATCCTAACCCACTAAATTCTAAATTTCTCTCTCCTCCCCTCTCTCTCACTCCTCTCGATCTATCTCCTCACTCTGTCTCTCTCTCTTCTCACTCTCTCCAGTTTCTCTCTCTCTCTCAGACCTCTCTCTACAATTGTATATTTTTATATAGTAATTTCTATTTCTTGGTAGGGATCGGATCACCCCCCCTCTCGCTATTCTTACCTCCCTTCTCCCCTCGTTCCCACACAACCACCTTCTCTTCTTTAAAATTTCTTTTCCCGCCTTACGAAACCCACGCCTCTGCACCTCGTCCCTGCCTTCGCCGCGCGCCTCCTCCACCCTCGTCGCTCACCTCTCTCGTCTCCCTCTCCTCTTCCTTTCCCTCGATCACCGTCATCCCATCTCTTTCCCCGACTAACCCGCAACCCCCAACACCCATGAACCCATGGAGGCCACCTTCTCTGTCTCCATCGTCACCACCACTGGCGAATTCCCTCACGCCCTCGCCGAACACCTATCCCCGATCTCTTCTCCTCGCCTTCTTCTCCCAAGCTCCAAAACCCACCAACCCAAGAACCCCTGCAAACCTTACCCATGCCTGCAACCTTCGTCCCTGCACCTCGCCTGCGTCGACCACTGCCGGCGACCGCCTTGCCGTCACCACGACCTTCCTCAACCCCTTCTCACCCTCATCAACACAACCACCACCACCAGCGCCTTCACCCTCTCCCCTGTAACCACAGCGAACCCTGCACCCATCGTCGGCTCCTCGCCGGAGCTCCGATCCCGTTGGCCTTACCCCATCACCACCATCTTCCTCCACTCTCCTCTCCTCATCTGAGTACCAAAAACCCTACACACCCCGATCCCCGACAATCTTGAAACCCCACTGCCTTTCCGTGAAATCTTGCCGGAAAACCCCATCGCCGGAAACCCATCATCGTCGCCTTCATCTCCCTTGCCTCGCCTCTGTCTCCAAACACCAACCCCAGAGCAGTAACCCTCTCTTCTTCTTCTCCTCCTACAACTTCTTCTTCTCTTTTCTTTCTACATTCTTGGTTTTCCCGGTGATCACCGGAGCCGTGCCGTCACTGATGATCCGAGCAACCCTGTGGACATCCTCTGCCTGCGCGGTCATATTCTTGCTTTGCTTGGTTCAGTTCTGTACGACCGCGTATGCGTCGTGACATTTACCGACATTGGGCGTTGTCGTACGCATCCGTCGCGTAATCTATTGAGGCAATTTTATCTTGCTATATGCTACATTACATTTTATACATCTATTTTAATAATTATAACACTGGAATTCTAAATCTTGCATCCCAAGTTCTCGCTTTACAGTTTTCCGACATCCGTATGCATCCGTACGTATTATTTTACATCTAGCGCATACAAACCTATCTTGTTACATACTATATTACAATATACTGCACCCAATGGAATATTTACATCACATATTGCTTAGTTGTACATCCCACATTACCATTTTACAGTTTTACTGTTTTTCGGATACCCGTTTGCGTCCATCTCATTTAAAATATATATAACTGCATCCATAAATCATATTAATACATAACACTGTGATATTAATATCCCATGTTTAATAAAGTGCATCATAATTAGTATTGGAACTATAAATGTAACCCTAATCGATAATTGTGCATCCATATCTCTGAATTTATATCTATTTGCATACCATATCACATTATTCCATTTTATTGTTACATTAATACTTCATACTTGATTTTGTGTACCCATACTTATTACAGTTTGATTATAAGCAGCCACTCGACACTTGTGCACTACCTGACATGACCTGATACACTACCACTGACATGACTTGATACCTGTGCACTACTTGACATGACTTGATGCATGTACACCACCTGACATGACCTGATGTACCACAGCGTGACGTATTACCTATTCTTGTTACTAATGCCGACAATCTTGACCTGTTGTCCCTACGGACATTTCCTGTTGTCTATATAGACAAACCTGTACCTGCTTGATCCTGTGTTGACATTAGTCTCAGATTTATCAATACCTGACTTACACACATAACCTTGGGGGTATGGGGAAATCAAGAATGTATCCGAACGTAACTCAAAGGGCTATTACATCTTGTTACCGTGGTCCCGTGGGGTTGAACGGGACATAGACTCATAGTCTATTACATCGTGTTACCGTGGTCCCGTGGGGTTGAACGGGACATAGACTTACAGTCTATCATATCTTGTTACCGTGGTCCCGTGGGGTTGAACGGGGCATAGACCGATGGGTTACGATGAGAATTACATTAATTGATTTTGAATAACTTTAGAGTAGATAACCCTATAGCACAGTTTAGACTACTCACTGCACCTCAGCTATTTATATCCTGTTCACTGATCTATATTCATGTTACTGTTACTTGTTACTGATGACTTGTTACTGTTCATACCCATGCCTGCATAACTTGTTACCCCCTGATTATATTGTTGTTGGTATTATGACGCACTGGCGTCTGGGTCTTGCATGGCCCAGATCCTCTACCTTTGTCGCAGGCTGATCAGGAGTATTTCTACCGTTAGGCCGAGCAGTGATGATCAAGTTAGTATCCAGTTTAGTTATGTTTTACTTTCCAGATGTTTTGCTCTTTGGATTTATTGCTTCCGCATATTATTTCTTGACTCGTTTATTCTGGCTCATGGACATGTACTAGATAGTTTATTTTATTTTTTCCTGTTCTTGATATCTCTAGACAGCCGTAATGTGACTGTGAAGGGATGTTTCCTATCCACAGATAGCATGGTTGGCTCTGTCACATGCCTATCTTAGCACACTCTGGGAAGCGGGGCGTGATACTAATTGAGGCATCTCGCCGATGGGTGCCCGCCCGTGGAGCTTTATGGCCCGTCTGTGGCCATGAGGGTTCGCGGGCAGCATCAGAGGCAGAGTTCCTAGGCGGCAAGGGCTCGGCTGGCTGAAATTTCCTCGGAGTACCATGATGAATATTTCTTGTACCCCCATCCCTCGCTGCAGTAATTTTTTTTATGTAATGTAAGGCTGAGGAGCCTACAATACCTTTTTGAATCAATACAATTCTTCTTTTCTGCAATGCCCGACTGCTTTGTCCTTCTTGTTTGTTTAAATAAAAAGAACTTTGAAGAATTTACATCTCTTTGTTGAAGAACGCAAGTAGTGTCCTGCTAAGGACGGACTGAGCAGGGTAGCTCCTCGGTAGATCCGGAGATTCAGTCCGACCTTCCCTGGTTCGTGAACATTGGGAGGAGCGACCGTCGCAGGCGACACGTACCAGGAATGCTTGGGGGAGGCGTAACGTTTCGGGGAGCCGCGTCAGTTTTGCCACGTGGCGGCACGGTATTGGAGTAATCTTGGTGGATCCCAGGATTCGCGCCCATGCGCGTGCGAATCTGGGTCCTTAAGGATTCTGTTTGAGGTTATAAAAAGAGAAGGAGACTGCAACTTCTTCAGCATCGTTTTCTTTTGAGATGACTGGGCGCATGTATTCGATTAAAGAGATCATCACCTTCGACAACGTCTCCGTGTACGACCAATCCCTGGCTGAGGATGGGTACCGGGGAGTGATCCAGCTCCTGAAGGGTCACGTCGGCCGTCTGCTCCCTCGTCGGTCGTCCCTGTTTCAGTTGCTGATGTACGCAATTTGGAGGAGGTCCCCGGGGTTGAACAACTCATTCTTCGAGGAGGTGCTGGATGAGGCGCTCGACTAGGTGCGCTCGATCTTCCTGCTCGGCCTCATCTTGAAAACCAGGCACGACCGATCCTTGGCCCTCATTTTGGAGTGCTTCAAAAAGAGGTACATCGTGAGCTAAGGCGCAGAGGGCGGAGCGTCAGGTGCTTCCGTGGTGTCCTGAGTTCGCGTGCAGCATCGGCGGGAGCGGGCTGCAGAGGCAAGGGCCCGGCTAGCGGAAATCTACTCTGAGTAACACCAGGAGTGCTTCCTCGATCCCGTTCCATCTCTGTTGTAAATTTTCCTTTCTTTTTTTCTGTAAGGCTGAGGAGCCCGTAATATCTTTGAATGAATAAAATTCTTCCATTTTGCGATACTCTATTATTCCTCTTTTATTATTTAAATAGAATGAACTTTAGAAAGGTTTACATCGCCTTTGTGAAAGAAGAAATATGCATGCATAGGTATTCTTTTCAGAGGTACAACTTGAGCTTCTCAGCGTTGTAATGTCGTGGAAATCTGCGACCATCCGCGTCTTGTAAGCGGTAGGCTCCGCCGGCCAGGACCTCGTAGACAAGGAAAGGACCGTCCCATTTTGGGGAAAACTTATGCAGCTTTCCTTGATTGACGAGCTCGTTCCGCCTTAGGACTAAATCTCTGGTCTTGAAGAAGCGACGCTTGACTCGCGCATTGTAGTAGCGGGCGGTTTGCTATTGATAGGCGGCAGCTCGAGCCCAGTCTCGTTTCTCTAACAAGATGTCAAGATTAGTTCGAAGGGCTGAGGTATTCGCTTCGTCGTCGAAGTGCTCGACTCGTTGACTGGGGAGCCCGATCTCCGCCGGGACCATTGCCTCGGTACCGTAGCAGAGGCTGAAAGAAGTCTCCCCGGTAGGGGTTCTCTTCGACGTGCGCAGGGCCCATAAGACCCGGGGTAATTCCTCGACCCAACCGCCTTGGCGTCCTTCTAAGCGTGTCCGAAGACCTCGGAGGACGTCCCGGTTAGCGATCTCAGCCTGCCCGTTGCATTGGGGATGCGCGACCGCGGTAAACTTCATGAGGATACGATATTCGCTGCATAATTCCTTAACTTTCTCGTTTTCGAAATTTGTCCCATGGTCGGTGATGATACACCTCGGGATGCCGAACCAGAGTATCACGTTGTTCTGTAGGAACTTGATGGTCGTGGTGGCGTCTGGTTTCCTGATAGGAATGTCCTCAATCCACTTCGTGAAGTAGTCCACTGCGACGAGGACGTACTTGTGCCCGCCCGTACCGGTAGGGAACTGGCCTATCTTGTCCATTCCCTACTAAGAAAATGGACATGGAGAGGTTAGGGTGGTTAGCTCGGTAGCCGGAAGGCGAGATATGCTTCCATGGATTTGGAAGCTCTTGCATCTCCTGATGAGCTTCTGAGCATCCTGATGAATTGTCGGCCAGTAGTACCCCTAGTGCAATGCCTTGTGGATTAAGGTGCGGGCCCTTTGGTGCGCGTCGCCGACCTCTTCGTAGATCTCACGGAGGACATAGTTGGCTTCGTGGGGTCGACTCACTGGAGCAGGGGCTGAGTGAAAGAATTCTTGTAGAGGTTCCTATTGCTCCAGACAAAATGGAGAGCTTTGGCTCGAAGACGGCAGGCTTCTCCCCAATTTTCTGGGAGCGTGCCTTCCCTCAGGAATTCCACGAGTGGCTTTTTCCAATCCCGGTCTTCTTCCCGGGTTGTGTAAACTTGAAGTGGCGTGGCCCCGTCTTCTATGCTGGGCCATGGCAAGACCTCGAAGAGGATGTTCCTCTTGTTCTTGGACGTATAAGATGAGGCCAGCTTACTCAAGGCGTCGGCCTGAGCGTTTAGCTGTCTGGGGATCTACTCCACCTGGACTTCGTGGAATTCCTTCCGCAGTCTTCTTACTTCGGCCAGATACTTCACCATCAGAGGCTCTCGTGCCTCGAATCGGCCGGTCATTTTGCCAATGACTAGGGCAGAGTTGCTGCGGATCCGAATCATTTTCAGCCCCATTCCGAAGGCTATGCGCAGTCCGGCCAGCAAGGCCTCGTACTCCGCCGTGTTATTTGAGGCTGTAACAACCCTAAACTTTCCGTACAATTTTTTTTCAAAAATACAGAAAGGGGTACTTTTGCCTGAGGACAAGTTATAAGTTTGTTTTGCTTTTAAATAGAAAGAAAGAGCTTGTAGCTCATTGGTAAGACCTTGCACTGCTAAACCAAACCACCAGAGTTCAAATCCCATTAGCCACATTAATTTTTTAATTATTTTTCTTTTAAATTTTTAGAAGCCCAAGAGTTTACAAGTACTAAACACGTAAAACCAAAAGTCACATACAAAAAAAACGAGCCCAGGGTGTAGACCAAACGGCATAGGACACGTAGCGACAAGACGGCGCCCGACTCGCCGTGACTCGGCCGGCAGGGAGGCTGGATCGGCTGGCAAGGCCGACCAACTCGGCTCCAAACCCGAGTTGGCCTTCATGACTCATGTGCCTCTTGGTATCCCCATAACCTTTGTACACTTTAAATCCCCTGCACATTAACAGAACCTAATAAAATAAATTTAAACCATTTAATGCAATCTTTTAATTCATTTTTCTATCAAACCCTAACCCTAGAATTTCCCTATAAATACCACACCTAAACACACACCCCTCACTCACAAACTCTGCCCAAATTCTCAAGAAAACTCTCAAGAAATTTTGTGTACAAGTGGAGTTAGCGAAGGGCGATGCTCCGGCGATCTTCCGACGACGACCCTAAGAGCTCCTGGCGACGAAACAACACACCGAAACGTACTTCCACTCCCCCTTCCTATTTTCTAAGCTCTAATCCAGTAAGACCCTCCTCCTCCTCCTCTTTTCTATTCTTAAAACACGTATTTCTAAAAGTCGACAGAAACCTAGTTAATCCGACTTCCGATTCGGTTCTTCTTAAAAATTCCATCTTTTCTTAAGTACAAACGTACCAAACCCTAACATCTTGACTATTAAATATTAACAAAACAGCATTAACAAGTTTCATAGCAAAATATTTCATATTGTAATTTTTATCATACTTTTTCAGTATAATACCATATAGTTTAGTTTCGACTTTAAACATCATATTTCCTTACTATACCTTTAAATAGATCACGAGCTAATGACCTACCTCCTCACAACACTCATATGCAACATAGCACAATACCTTTCAGGAACATAGAATACGGGGAAATGCAATTTACACATAAATACCTTTTACTATTAACAACCTTTTTTCTATAAGATTATGTATTTTAAACAAATCTTTGCAAAGTGCCGCTACAACCCATTTGGGGAACCCGTTCGGGATGGTGCGGATTATCGCACATCATCGGGCTTAGTAGTGCGAGATGAAGACCTCCGCAAGGAGCATACGGTCTCGAAAGATTTAAAAATACAAATATCTTAAGAAAATGAGATTTCTAGAAAAATAATAAATTAAAATTATTTTATATATATATATATATATATATATGTATATGTATGTATGTATGTGTGTATGTATCATCAAAATATCTAATTTTTGATATAATATAAATATTCCACTTTTTTCTAAATTGAAAGAATCACTTTACATGAAAATACCATGCAATTCCATACAAGTTCAATACCTTATAATTAAATACCATATATTATTGAAAATAAGTTTTATTAACTTGAAATATCACATATATAAAATCTACATCTATGAAAACTTTAAAGATGATAATAAAATACTTGAGGTGTATTTTGAAAACTATACAAATTATTTTTACATAAAATCCCCTCAAGTTTTATAAATTATAATAAGAACCCTAGTAAATATAGGTTTAAGCGGGACCAGTCTCTTGAGCCTCAGGAAGCCGGAGATATGGGTGCTTGCCTATTTAAGATAGACAACTTAACAAATGGTGTTATCAACACGGTAATCGTATTTGAAAAGGACACAAATCCTGCCGCCCATGTGCAGCGGTTACCGATAACATCAAAACTTAATTAAGGAATTCAATTTCTTTTATTTTCTGACTCAGACTGGGTCTCATTATAATAATCTGACTTGAATATGAATCAAGTACAAACTACAATTCAATATGAATGTATGAATCCATATATTCAATATATTCAATCTGTATTGACTGAATTGAACCATGGATATACCCTCCATCTACATGATTCTCCAGTTACATATATTTACTGATATCATGGTTTCGGCAAGTCATCCATCTATACAATACAATACAATTTACAATATAATACAACAATACAATCAAGAAATCGCGAGGTTTTAATAGGTAGATTGGTACGGAAGGTGTTAGAAATGGCACAAGACTGCAAAATTTAAGACACCTAACCTGAATTCATTTGCTGTTGTACCGTGGCATAAACGGTTCATTATACTCCATTTGCCTTTAGTCTCTGGCATATAGAGACTTCTCTTGTATATACTGGCCTCTTCTGTACCAAGCTACAAAAAACAGCGTTAACCATATAATGCAACTTTAAAAACTACATTCTCTCTCTATCTATTCTATTCCTCCCTTATCTTTGGGACTTACCGAGCGATTTGTTCGCTGACGACATTCCTTCTCTTTCTTCTTTGGAATGTTGTCAGGTGGATCGGACCTTCAGGACTGAAGACTTTGACCAGTTTACCGAAGACCCAGAGCTGTAGCCACTTGTACTTATTTCATTTCATTTTAGTACTTTCCATTTCTGTTATGCCACTGTTTATGGTTCGCTTTTCATTCCATGTATTTATTTTTCCATGTACTGTAAAAGAATGTTAATAAATAAAGTTGTTGTTAATATATATCTATTGTCTTTATCTCGTGTGCATGTTTATTTATATTTCTTAGTTAAGCTTAGCGTATTTATTTCTGAGTAAGTACGTAGCGGCCTCGTTGCGTCCTCTGCCCATACACTGGGACGCAGGGCGTGACAGGTTTTGTTGGCGGCCCATGAAAGTCAGAGCTGTATGGAACACTACCATACTATTCTGTTCTACGTGAACAACCTAAGCAATATAACATAAGAACCAGCAACTGAAAACATTCTTTACAGTTCATATTCCTTGAATCTTATCATTTACTTTGAATCTATCCTAACCCTATTTTCTTTCAAGGTTTTGGATTCCCCGAAGAACACCAGCACCAACTTAAACAACACTCCCCCACCAATACCACTTACACCTGCCGTAGCTGCTCTGATCAACGAGTAGACGGTTTTGCTTGAGGCAATCTGCAGCCTTCTGGAAAGACTGTAGCAGCAGACTGCTATACTATTGAATCGTCCAGAAGCAGAAACAACTAGTATAAAGCGCTCTGCCACCCAGATGGCAGGAGGTGCCTATCCTATACAACCTTCAAAACCCAAGAAACAAAAAGAAACAATTAACCAGTCAAGTCCAGGTTTTTGTTACTACTGCAGGAGAAAGGGACACTTGTGGAAGATTGTAGGTGTGCAAAAGGCCTGTGCCAAGTTTGTGGCGCATCCGATCATAGAATTGGAACCTGTCCCTATAGACACGCAGCTCACACACCCACCAACTATCCACAGCGGTTAGCTGTCCAGGCTCCTGCACCTCGTCTTGCACTCCCAGCTCCACCACCTGCACGGCCTACTTGCCAATTCCAACAGGCACTTAAGAACATGCCTCGAGGACAGAGGAATGTGCCCCCAGCTAGGAGAAACGGGCCCCGGCGACAGTCTTACACTTTAGCAGCCGTAGAAGCCGAGACAGTTGACCAAGGTAACACTAGTAAGTCTCTTTCACATTTTTAAAACCCTTGTATCACTTTGTTATTTTTCATAAGCTATCAGAATTTCTGTCACCAAACTTTCTTTGAATCTGTTATACTTTCGTTTTACAAATTTTGAGGACGAAATTTTTATAAGGAGGGTAGAATGTAATAACCCTAAACTTTCCGTACAATTTTTTTTTCAAAAATACATAAAGGGGTACTTTTTCCTGAGCACATGTTATAAGTTCGTTTTGCTTTTTAATAGCAAGAAGGAGCTTGTAGCTCATTGGTAAGACCTTGCACTGCTGAACCAAAGCACCAGAGTTCAAATCCTATTAGCCACATTAATTTTTTAATTATTTTTCTTTTAAATTTTTAGAAGCCCAAGAGTCTACACGTGCTAAACATGTAAAACCAAAAGTCACATATAAAACAAACGAGCCCAGGGGATAGACCAAACGGCATAGGACACGTGGTGACAAAACGGCGCCCGACTCGCCGTGACTCGGCCGGCAGGGAGGCTGGATTGGCCGGCGAGGCCGGCCAACTCGGCTCCAAACCCGAGTTGGCCTTCATGACTCGTGTGCTTCTTGGTATCCCCATAACCCCTGTACACTTTAAATCCCCTGCACATTAACAGAGCCTAATAAAATCAATTTAAACCATTTTAATGAAATCTTTTAATTCATTTTTCTATCAAACCCTAACCCTAGAATTTTCCTATAAATACCACACCTAAACAAACCCCCCTCACTCACAAACTCTGCCCAAATTCTCAAGAAATTTTGTGTATAAATGGAGTTAGCGAAGGGCGAAGCTCCGGCGATCTTCCGACGACGATCCTGAGAGCTCCTGGTGAAGAAACGACGCACCGGAACCTACTTCCACTCCCCTTCCTCTTTTCTAAGCTCTAATCCAGTAAGTCCCTCCTCCATCTCCTCTTTTTTATTCTTAAAACAGGTATTTCTAAACCCGACGGAAACGGAGTTAATCCGACTTCCGGTTCGGTTCTTCTTAAAAATTCCACCTTTTATTAAGTACAAACGTACCAAACCTTCACATCTTGATTATTAAATATTAACAAAACATAATGAACAAGTTTCATAGCAAAATATTTCATATTGTAATTTTAATCGTACTTTTTGAGTATAATACCATATAGTTTAGTTTCGTCTTTAAACATCATATTTCCTTACTATACCTTTAAATAGATCACGAGGTAATGACCTACCTCCTCACAACATTCATATGCAACATAGCACGATACCTTTCGGGAACATAGAATACGGGGAAATGCAATTTACACATAAATACCTTTTACTATTAAAAACCTTTTTTCTATAAGATTATGTATTTTAAACAAATCTTTACAAAGCGCCGCTACAATCCATTTGGGGAACCCGTTCAGGATGGTGTAGATTATCGCACATCCTCGGGCTTAGTAGTGCGAGATGCAGACCTCTGCAAGGAGCATACGGTCTCGAAAGATTTAAAAATACAAATATTTTAAGAAAATGAGATTTCTAGAAAAATAATAAATTAAAATTATTATATATATATATGTATCATCAAAATCTATTTTTTGATATAATATAAATATTCCACTTTTTCTAAATCAAAAAATCACTTTACATAAAAATACCATGCAATTCCATACAAGTTCAATACCTTACAATTAAATACCATATATTATGGAAAAATAGGTTTTATTAACTAGAAATGTCACATCTATAAAATCTACATCTATAAAAACTTTAAAGACAATAATAAAATACTTGAGGTGTATTTTGAAAACTATACAAATTATTTTTACATAAAACCCCCTCAAGTTTTATAAATTACAATAAGGACCCTAGTAAATATAGGTTTAAGCGGGACCAGTCTCTTGAGCCTCAGGGAGACGGAGATATGGGTGCTTGCCTATTTAAGGTAGACAACTTAACAAACGGTGTTATCAACACGGTAATCTTCTTTGAAAAAGACACAAATCCTGCCGCCCATGTGCAGCGGTTACCGATAACATCAAAACTTAATTCAAGAATTCAATTTCTTTTATTGTCTGACTCGGAATAAGTCTCATTATAATAATCTGACTTGAATATGATTCAAGTACAAACTACAATTCAATATGAATCCATGAATCCATATATTCCATATGTATTGACTGAACTGAACCATGGATATACCTTCCATCTACATGATTCTCCAGTTACATACATTTACTGATATCATGGTTTCGGCAAGTCATCCATCTATACAAGACAATACAATCTACAATATAATACAATAATACAATCAAGGCATTGCGGGGTTTTAAGGGGTAGATTGGTACAGAAGGTTTTAGAAGTGGCACGAGACTGCAAGATTTAAGACACCTAACCTGAATTCATTTGCTATTGTACTATGGCATAAACGGTTCCTTGTGCTCCATTTGCCTTTAATCTCTGGCATATAGAGACTCCTCTCGTATACACTAGCCTCTTCTGTACCAAGCTACGAACAACAGCGTTAACCATATAATGCAACTTTAAAAGCTACATTCTCTCTCTGTCTATTCTATTTCTCCCTTATCTTTGGGACTTATCGAGCGATTTGTTCGCTGACGACATTCCTTCACTTTCTTCTTTGGAATGTTGTCAGGTGGATCAGATCTTCTGGAGATCGAGCCCACCAGCACTGAAGACTTGGACCAGTTTACCGAAGACCCGGAACTGTAGCCACTTATACTTATTTCATTTCATTTTAGTATTTTCCATTTCTGTTATGCCACTGTTTATGCATCGCTTTTCATTCCATGTATTTACTTTTCCATGTACTTTAAAAGAATGTTAATAAATAAAGTTGTTGTTCAATATATATCTATCGTCTTTGTCTCTTGTGCATGTTTATTTATATTGCTTAGTTACGCTTAGCGTATTTACTTCTGAGTAAATATGTAGCGGCCTCGTCGCGTCCTCTGCCCGTACACTGGGAAGCGGGGTGTGGCAGAGGCTTTGAACCTGAGTTTCATAGAATACTCCATTTCTGCCTCGTTCGGGCCCTGAATGATGAGGACGGCTCCACAGCCTTCCTCGGTCGAGGACCCGTCAACGTAGAGGATCCAATCAGGGAAAGAGTCGGGCTTCCCATCGATCGAGGGTTGAGCTGCGGGGGCCGGTGTGGATTCTGGTTCTTTGCTGGGGATGGTGCACTCGACGATAAAACTAACCAGGGCCTGTACTTTGATAGCCTGTCTCGGGCGGTATTTTATGTCAAACTGGGAAAACTCCCACCTCCATTTCTCCAAGCGGCCAGAGGACTCGGTAGAGGCAAGGATAGCCCCCAAAGGCCGCTCGGTAAGGACAAGAATGGTGTATGCCTGGAAATAGTGCCGCAGTTTCCTTGAGGCTACGATGAGTGCCAAGACAATCTTCTCTATGGCTGGGTACCTCGTTTCTGCGTCCTTGAAGACATGGCTCACATAGTACACCAGCTTCTGGACTCCCTCGACCTCTCGGACGAGCACCGAACCTGCATCTTGGTCGGATACTGCCAGATATAGCGATAGCTCGTCCCCTTCCACTGGCCGGGTGAGCAGCGGGGGAGTCGCAAGGTGCCTCTTTAATTTCTCAAAGGCGGTCTGGCACTCCTCCGACCACTCGAATCTTGGTATCTTCCTTAGATCTTTGAAGAACGAGAGGCACTTCTCCCAAGACCTCGATATGAAACCACTCAAGGAGGCTATCTGCCTTGTCAGCTGCATGATCTCGACGTTAGTCTTGGGCGCAGCCATATTAAGGATGGCATTGATTTTTCCGGGTTGGCTTCGATCCCACGGTGGGTGACCATGAAACCGAGGAACTTTCCACCAGTGACACCGAATGCGCACTTGGCGGGGTTCAGTTTCATCTTGTATTTGCGGAGGACGTCGGAGGCCTCGCCTAGATCCTTGGCGTGTTCGTCCGATGAGACCGATTTGACG
This sequence comes from Agapanthus africanus, assembly GCA_030015575.1. Classification (NCBI taxonomy): domain Eukaryota; kingdom Viridiplantae; phylum Streptophyta; class Magnoliopsida; order Asparagales; family Amaryllidaceae; genus Agapanthus; species Agapanthus africanus. The sequence goes on along the minus strand of CM057338.1, from coordinate 103,014,869 downwards.
AGCATGTCGTCGACGTAAACTTCCATGTTCCTTCCGATCTGCGGCTTGAACATGCGATTGACCAAGCGTTGGTACGTAGCTCCGGCGTTTTTGAGGCCAAAAGGCATCACCATGTAGCTGTATACCCCCCGGTCTGTTGTGAATGCGGTAAGATCCTCGTCTGCCGGATTCATATGGATCTGGTTGTAGCCGGAGAAAGCATCCATGAAGCTAAGAAGCTCGTGGCCTGCTGAGCTGTCAACGAGCTGATCTATTCGAGTGAGGGGATAGTTGTCTTTCGGTTAAGCCTTGTTGAGGTTGGTGAAGTCGACGCACATGCGCCACTTCCCGGTTGATTTTTTGACCATGGCTACGTTCGCCAACCATTCCGAGTAAGGCACATTCCAAATGAAGTTGGCGGCGAGGAGCCTGTCTACCTCGTCCTTGATTTCCTTTTGCTTGATTGGGGTGAAGCTTCATTTTTTTTGCCTGACGGGTCGGACCGCAGGGTCTACCCCAAGCTTGTAAGATATGATTTTGGGGTCGATCCCGGGCATGTCGGAAGGCGCTCAGGAGAACACATCAAAGTTGTTTCTAAGGAAGTGAACCAGGTCGTCTCGCTGAGTCCCCATCAAAAGCGACCCGATCTGAACGGTTCATTTGTCGTCCCCTTCCATGATGGGAACCTCCGTTAGTGGCTCCACCGGGGTCCCTCTGACCTCTTTTTGCTCGTCTCGAGTGTCCAGAGAACCCTTGATGTCACTCTCGCCCTCAACATCATTGTTTGGACGCTCAGAAGAAGATGTGGCGGTGAAGCAGACCTTTGCAGTTCGTTGGTCCCCGTAAGCCCGACCTATCCCGCCTTGGTCGAGCAGGAATTTCATCGCTAGGTAGTGGGTCGATATCTGGGCCCGGAGGGAGTTCAGTATCGGGCGGCCGAGGAGGATGTTATAGGCCGATGGGATTCTCGCGACGATAAACTCCACAGGAACGGTGCGCGTACGGCCTACCTCCCCGATGTTAAATTGGAGAGTGAGTACCCATTCCGTCAGGATGGAGTGGTTAGTGAACCCTGACAGAACGTGGGCGGTCGGCTTTAGTTCTGACGGGGTGAGTCCCATACGCAGGAAGCAGTCATAAAAGAGAATGTCCGCTGTGCTTCCCGAGTCAACCAGTATCCTCTGCACTTCGTAGCGGTGGACCCGAGCTGTGATCACCAGGGGGTCGTTATGAGGCAAGGATATACCGTGGAGGTCTTCGTCGGTAAAATCTATCGGCTTGGCAGCTTTGGCCTTCTTCCTCGGGTGGCTACCCGTCCCCTCAATCGGTGAGGGACGCTGAGTCTCGTCGGTCTCCATCATACCCCCCGCTGATATGGCCATGATTTGGCCGATTGTCAATTCGTTAAGAGGGGGACGTTGCTATTGCTCACGGTCGGCCTACTGCTTGTCTCGCAAATACGTTGTAAGGTGCCACGAGCGGATTAGCTCCTCGATGTAGTCTCGGACCTGCTTGCAGTTCATAGTGGAGCAGCCCTACGACCTATGGAAACCGCTGTAGGGGCCACGGGTACGCTTTTCCGCCTTGTTCGAGACTAGGGAGAGTTTGAAGAACCTCTCGTCCTTAGCCTCCTCTAACAGTACCGTCTGGGAGACGTTGAGCAGGGTGTACTCTTGAAATTTCGGGGAATAGGGTTTTGGCCGCTCAATCTTCTTTTTCTCCTCCTCGGACCTTTTCTTCTGATCAGCTTGTTCTGTCAAGGGCAGGTTGGCGTTCACCTCGGATTCCAACCGGATCTCACACTCGGTCCAGGCCTTTACCTCGGCCATGGTCTTAGGTTGCGCTAATACAAAGGAGCGTAGCCACTCCTTGTGCCTAAGACCCGACCTAAGCGTCGTAATGATCATTTCATCCTGGTGTTCTGGGACCTCAAGGAGGGAGTTATAGAAGCGGGTGACGTACCCTTTGAATGATTCTTTGTCTCCGCTCTTTATAGTGAAGAGATGGTCGACGGTCCGCTTCTGCCGTCTGTTCCCGACGAAGTGGCTGAAGAATTGGGTGGCCAGCTCATCGAAGGTAGAGATTGAGCATGGCGTGAGTCCTCGGAACCAGTCTCGTCCAGAGCGGATGAGAGTGGCCGAGAAAGCACGACATTGTGCGGCGTCGGAGCAGTCCTGGAAACTCATCCCGGCTGTGAATGCCTCCAAATGGTCCTTCGGGTCAGACTTCCCGTCGAAGAGTGAGACTTTCGGGGGCTTGTTCCGGGAAGAGACGTGGACGGCGAGTAGCTCTTTGTTGAAGGGCTTTGTGAGCGAGTCGGTGGCATATTTAGCCCCGTCGCTTGAATGACGACTTTCTCGATGCATGCCCTCGATCTTCTTTTCGAGGGAGTCGAGTCGGTCATGGTACCCCGATGATTCGGCACATTCTGATTTTTGGCTTCTGCTGCCGAAGACCTACGCCTGGACACAGCCCCGGTTCCGTTCGATGTGGTTCCTTATGTTCCCTGGCGAGGTCGTCTTCGAGCTGCCGTGGCGAGTCCCGTACGCGCTGCCCAATTGAGGGAGGGGACGCCGGTCATGCCTGGGCACAGACGAGCTGACCGACACCTCCTCGGAAGGGACAGGGGCGCGATGGGGCTCGGGGCGAGGCGCTCTGGAGAAATACCTCGGTGTTGAGCTGTGCGGTGCCCACCGGGTCATTGAATACGTTGGCCCAGGAGATCTGCGGCCGCCTGAAACAGCAAGGCGGTGTTCGGTTGTGCCAACGCGGGCAGAGTCTTCTCTCCCTCTGTAGGGGTCTCGGTCCCGAGGTGGGGGAGCGGCAACCTAGGGAGCTTGCCCGGCCGTTTGGACACGGACGAGTGCATCCATGACGGACGCGAGTCAATCTATCCGAGCGAATAGGCATGAATGGCGTTCGAGGGAGGAGGGGATTCTCCATCGTCTCCACTGCGGGGAGGCCGACGACCGGTGCTTGGAACGTCACGGTGACCGAACGCCATGAAGTCGAGATCGGAAGATGAACTTTCGTTGAGTGATGGAACTAGGTTCCCACAGATGGCGCCAACTGATGGTTCTCTGGATCTCCTTCAGATGTTACCTTCCGTTGATCTGCTGCGAGCACTAATGGATGGCTGAGATTGAATTGGAGGGTTGCCTCCTTGAGAGTGTGGATCTCAATGGGTTTTATGTGGTTGAGACCGAGATACCTGCAAAGAAGTCACGGGGTGGTTGAGCCACCGAGGACCCTCCGACGATCAAGTTAGACGGGGTATTTTGGCAGAGTAACGGCCTATTGGGGTGAAATTCGCTTACTCGAGTCGTCTGAGAGAGGGGTTTATATAGCGGCAGCCATGGGCAGACAGGCGCGAGATTCACGCCGGTCGTTACACCCCCAGCGTCACGCCCGCGGGATAGGTGGGATCCCCCATTAATGACGAGACATGCTCGTTAATGAGGGATCATGATGGTGTGGAACACGGGATCGTGGACGGTGGATATCTCACGCCTAGCGAGATTCACGGAGCCATGGCGAAGGCGCCTGTGATCGGTGCTATGGGTCGGTCGGTGAGACCGAGGAAGATGGGCTCGGTGGGAGGCTCGGGAACGAGTGGGAGGCCGAGGCATCTTGGTTCTATGATAGCTCGAAGGCGAGCTGGGGGTGGTCTAGCAGGCCGCCGAAGGTCGGGAACATCCTCGAGTTAGAGGCCCGGAGTGTGCTTCCAACGTAACGTTCTTGATCCTTTCTTGTAAGCTCTAGGACACGTCATCTGCCACGCTTCATTATGTCACGCCCCGCTTCCCAGTATACGGCGAAGTGGACGCGACGAGGCCCGCTACGTATATACTCAGAAGTATATACGCTAAGCGTAACTAAGCAATATAAAGTAAATCACAAGAGACGAATAATATAAAAATAACAGCAACTTTTATTAATAACATTCTTTTTACAATGCAGGAAAAGAAAATACAACTGGAATGAAAAGCAATGCCTAAACAGTGGCATAACAGGAAATGAAATAAACTGGAAAGAACAAGGTACAATTTTCTAGAACTCGGGATCTTCGTGGAACTGCTCCAAAACTTCACCGGTGGGCTCGATCTCAGCTTGGTCCAACGCACCTGACGACATTCAAAGAAGAAAGAAATAAAATGTCGTCAGCGAACAGGTCGCTCGGTAAGTCCCAAAGATAAGAAGGAAATAGACAGAGAGTAAGAGAGAGAGAGTAGCTTTTAATATTGTATTGTATTGTTGTAATGTTGTAATGTTATATTAACGATGTTGTTTGTAGCTTGGTACAGAAGAATGCCAGTGTATACGAGAGGGGTCTCTATATGCTAGAGACCAGGGCAAACAGAAATAGAGTACAAGGCTCCGTTATACAACCCGGAACAACGGCAACTAGATTCAGGTTAGGTGTCTTAAATCTGATCGTCTCGTGCCACTTTTAACACCTTCCGTACCAATCTACCCCTTAAACCCCGTAGTGTTTTAACAGTATTGTAGTATTGGAATATGTAGGTTGGGTGACTGACCAAAACCATGATATCAGTAAACATGTTGTAACTGTATAATCAGGTAAATGGAATATCAGGATAATGGATAAATATCCATGGTTTGATTCAGTCAAAAATGAATATATTGTTAACTGGATTCATGAATTCTTGTATTCAAATTGTATTGGAATATAAAGAATATAGATTGACTTGAATCATATTCAAGTCCGGAATAGTCAGACTCTAACCCGAGTCAGACTAAACGAAGATAATTTGAAGTTCAATATTAGTTAGGGGCCTTATTGTAATTTGTAAAACTTGAGCGGGTTTTATGTAAAAAAACACTATTATATAGTTTTCAAAATACACCCCAAGTATTTAATATTCGTCTTTAAGATTATAATGAATGTGAATTTTATTTGTGTTATTCTAGTGAATATATCCTAATAAAATATTAATTGTTTTATCTTAAATTCATGGTATTTTAGTGTAACTTTTAATCTTGTAATTTTTAGAAAAATGTGGAAACTTTATATTATGATAAAATAGGGTTTTAAATGATAATTATATATATATTAACACATGAATAATTTTAAATAAATATTTTAAATTAGAAAAATCTCATTTTCCCTAAATATCGTATTTTGAACCTTTCGAGACCGAATGCTCCTTGCGGAGGTCTGAATCTCGCACTACTAGCCTGCGGGTGCACGATGAACCGTACTATCCCTAACAGGTTCCCCAAAAGTGGGTTGTAGCGGCGCTTTGCTTAGGTTTATAAATACTTTTCATTTGGGAAAACGGTTTTATAAATATGGGGTATTTATTTACAAAAGAGTAAGTTTTCCGTATTTTAGTTATTAGGGTTTCCTAAACCAACTAGCCTATTTCTAAGTCTAAACGATGAGTCATTAGAAGCCTCAAATCGCCTCTTCACCGTCAATTGCGGCCAGGTAAGTGCCAGGTAAGTGGGAAGGAACCACAGTCGTGGGCCTAATTAAAAACCACTAGCCTTAGACACACTTGCCTAGGCACCACAAGACAGTTTAGATAAACGAACGATGTCCATGACCAATCGTGGTTTTCATTTTATTAAAAGATTTTATCTAGAAAAGTTTACAACTTAAAGCTTTAAATAAAGATTAGGGTATTTTAGTGAAAAGTCCTGTAATTTCGTATTCTGTGTTTTGATATCTATCAATTAGGGTTATATTGAGTGTGTGTAGGGGTAGGTCATTACCCCGTGACTTATTTTAAGTTTTGGTGAAGTTTAAAGGTAAAACATGACAAGTTAAAGTTGAAGGTATTAAAGTGCAAGAATACGGTATTTAAAAACGTTATCATTTTATGTGTGAATTTTCATTCAAATTGGGTTCTACAAGTTTAGTGATCAAGATAAACCTATTTAGGAGTGAGGGAATTAATTAAACTAAGAAAAATGAACTTCATGATATTTTTATGAAAAGAATACGGTTTTGCAAAGAAAATGTGTGAAAAAGTTTGATTAAATTGGTTTATGGGTGATTAATAGTCAACAAGCATATGGGTAGATAATATGTATTAGGTGACAAGTGGAAATTTATAGAAATGCCGAATCGGAAATCGGTTTGTCCGATTTCCGTCGGGTTCCAAAAGTCGTATTTTTACTTTAAAGAAAAGAGAGATAGAAGAAGGTGGGACTTACGATTTGGACAAGCTAAGGAAGCTAGAGGTCGTGGTGGTTGTCGATTCGTTGAAAACGTCGCGAAGGTCCTGATCTGGTCGCCGGAATCCGTCGTCGATTTCGGCAGCGCTTCGCTTCTCGCTCTTCGTACCGAGTTCTCGAGAATTTAGGAGAGTGGACTTTGAGTTGTGAAGGGAAAAGGTAGAGTATAGGGGTCTTTATATAGGGCTAGGCTAGGGTTAGGGTTAGGGTTAAAAAAAATATTAAAAAATTTTTAAAACATAAAAAATTCATTAAATTTTGTCTTAAAAGAGATTTATTGGAAAATTGATAACCGTACAAAAAATTTAGAGTATGCAGTTGAATAGACCCAGTCAATACGAACATTTTTCGTGTTGACGACTCGGCCGACCGGCCGAGTCCGGCCGACGACGCCGGCCGATTCGACCGAATCGCTGGCCGATTCGGCCGAGTCGCGGCCGAGTCGGGTGCCGTTGGGTCGGGCTCGGTCTGGGGGGAAATTTAGCATACTTTAATTTTCTTAAATCGCAATAAATTGTGAGTTATGACTGTTTGACCGTTTGACTTCTAAAACAAAAAGATATAAAAATTATGTGGGGTATTGGATTCGAACTCTGGTGGCTTGGTTCAGCAGTGCAAGGTATTACCAATGAGCTACAAGCTCCTTCTTGTAATTATTGTAAAAAGTAGATATTTAAAATGAAATCAGCAGTATTAAATATCCAAAAAACTTTAAATTTTAAAACAATTTAATGTACACTAAAAATGAAATTATTTAAAAACAAAATAATTAATTATATATATCTTGTGCTCAGATTAAAATACTTCTTTATGGTTTAAACAAAATTTTAAAAATTTTGTACAGAAAAGTGTATATGAAAATTAGGGTTGTTACACATTACGTGGGGAGTCACCGATATCGAGCATCATCAATTGGCATTTTAAATTTTTTTGTTTAAACTTGTTTAAATAATTTCCGTAGAAACTTGGTAATCACTTTAATATAATAGTTAGAATTTTAAAATTTGCCATAGGACGTATAAAAACCTTATTCACCTCCCTTTAAGGCTGTTTTCACTTCCAACCGGTTTGGGCCATTTTAACAAAACTTCCATTATTTTTAAAACTATCAAGAAACTACCATGAATTAACGGTTCAAGTTAACGATGTTAAATTTTGCAATAAAAGACCATTTTGCCCTTTTCATAAAATAAATAATAATTATTAACTATATTAATAATATTTTTAATAATTATTGATTGTTAAATAAATAAATTAGTTTTTTCCTTTTTTGTTTGGAGGAACAGGGGAGGTCGGGGGCTGGAGGGAGCGGACAGGGTCAAGAGCTAGGGAGGGCCAAGGAGGGGAGGAAAGGGACCAGCGGGAGGAGAGAGGGGGGCCGTAGTGGAGGGTGATGATGGCGGCGGCGATGATGATTGAAGAAGAAAATCTAGATGATGGTGATGATGATGATGATGATGGTAGCCGGTGGCGGTGACGGTGGTTGCGGTGGAGGGAGGAGAAGGGTGGCCGAGGTAGGAAGAGGAGGTGGTGTTGGATGAGTGGATGATGATGATGATGATGATGATGATGATGAACGGAGGTGCTGCTACTGACGAAGAAGAAGAAGAAGAAGAAGAAGAAGTTGATGATGATGATGATGATGTGAGTTGGTGGTGTCGGTGATTGCGACGGCAGAGCGAGGAGGGGGATGAGGATGACGATGGGAGGTGATGATGATGTCGAAAAAGAAGAAGAAGAAGAAGAAGAAGAAGAAGAAGATGATGATGATGATGATAGGAATTGGCGGCGGAGGTGGTTGTGGCGGCGGATGTGGTGGCGCCGGTGCCGAAGTCGAAGCCATCGCCTGTGATAAAGGTGAGAGGAGGAAGAGAGAAGATGGTTGTTTTTTATAATTAATTAATTAATTATTATTTTGGAAATCAGGGTTAAGTTCAAAAGAGGTGTCATTCGGGGATTTTTTTAATTTTAATGTTGATATGAAAACTTAGTTGATGTGGCGCTGACGTAGTATTGACGGTGCTGATGTGACACTGTTAAATTTGGTAGTTTCTTGATAGTTTTAAAATTAATTAATGTTATGTTAAAATGACCCTAAGCTGCTGGGAGATTCCGATAAATATGGCAATATACAGCGATTTGCTTCAAAGAATGTTCTTTCCAATGAATTTATTTTATTAAATTGTTCTTGAGATTTTTGTTTCTTTTATGATTTATTAAAGTAGAATACCCTGTCTAGATTCCTGTGAGAGTATTTACTTCAAAGGATTAATCAAACAATCTTTTGCATTAGTTCTCTACTCCCATTGGCTTCAATTCTCCATTCATGCAACCAATCGTATCCTTTCACTCCTCAACCCAACTTGTCCTTTTCCGCCTTCTTATTTTAACTCTATGAATTCTCTCGGTGCCAAAAAAACACTCTATAAAGTCTCTATTACACCTGTAAGCCAAAAAAAATTAACTCTCTTCAACACAACTCCATGGATTTAAACATACTCACCGTAATCCTTCTCTTTTCCTTCATAACCCCAACAAAAATCATGGCTTATTCTCATCCCCGAAAAGGCTTTAGCCTCGAACTAATCCACCGCGACTCGATACAATCTCCTCCTCTTTACCGTGGAAATCTAACCCAACACTCTAAATTCCATATCGAGCCGCAAGACGTAAACATACGACCTAGAGTGGTGTATGACAATATACAATATATGGTGAGATTGGGAATTGGAAGCCCACCGACGGACCTTCATCTTGTGTTGGACACTGGTAGCAGCCTTGTTTGGACGCAGTGCGAGCCATGCACTTCTTGTTTTGATCAGGATGGGCCTAAGTTCAAACCAGGCAGGTCTGGGAGTTTTCAGCCGATTCCGTGTAATCATCCTCTGTGTAAGCCCCCATCATTTCAGTGCAGAGGCAACCAATGCGTGTATAATCAGAGGTATATTAATTAATTAGTCACGAAATCATCCTTAGTATATTAAGCATGTAGGTACATATGTGTATGCATGTACCTAGTTTCGATCAAGCTTTTAGTAAATGTTCTTGTTTTCTTTGTCTAGAATTAGTTAAACATATATAGAAACTCAACATCATTCTCCATTTTATTGTGTCAAACAAAAGATTGATAAGAGATAAATATTTATGTTTACTAAAGAACTTATCTTAATATCTAGAATTATATTTATACATGATCTTAGTTAAATTTTGTTAAACAAAGTAAGTTGGTGAACAGAGAATTTATTATCCAAATTGTTTGGTTGATATATTGAGATCACTATTGGGAGTTAGAGGGAGAAAAAGTTTTGTGATATGTATGGGGGTGGATGAAATGGGATGACATCATCACCATTTTTCAAGCGATGTCATCAATAACTCCCTACTTTGAATCCAAAAAACATGAAAGAAGAATATTTCTTCTTCTCTTAAAAGTAGAATACTCGTACTATATATATATATATAGGAGTGATCCATTGCAAACCGGTCTGCGATTTTACAAACAGAAACTCTCGGTTTACGGCATTTTTTAACGATCCGAGCCGTTGAGGTTGATCATCATACCCTCAAACGTATGTGTATGAAAAATCAAAAGATTTGGAAGTCTCTCAGCCATGCATCAGATGGCGTTTATGTTGCATTATCGAAAGGCGATCATTTTTGCACCCATCGATGCATAGATTACAGGTTTCAAATCCTTTGATTTTTCATACACATACATTCGAGAGTATGGTGATCAACTTGAACGGCTCGAATTGTTAAATTATGTCGTAGACCGAGAGTTTCCGTTTTTAAAAAACGCCGACCGGTTTGCAATGGATCACTATGAGGGTTTTTTCGTTAAGCGGCGGAAAAATGTACGCCCTCTACCATTTTATTCAACGGTTGGCACCGTCCATCTTGACCTGCATCGTCTAATATGTCGATATACCAAATTTTATGTGATCCCACCACTTTTTCACTGTTGAATTAGCAATGTAAAAAGTTATATTGTCGGTAAACCGTTATTTTTGCACTCATTAAATCAATGGTGAAAAGTGATGAAATCATATGAAATTTGTTTTATCCATATTTTACATGATAAAAATGATAATGATGAATGCCGATCGTCAAAAAAAATTGCGAAGGGTGTATTTTTACGATGTCATAGGAGAAAATTTCCTCATATGGTATCTTTCCTACACACAGAGAGAGAGAGAGAGAGAGGAAACGGGTTATCAGCCAATAGCTGATATTAAATCGTCTGCTAGTGTCTAGAGGTTGGTCAATCCAACCGTCAAATCGACGATCCGCTCTATCCACCTTGTTCTCTGTATGGAGTGATCTATGTGTGAAATTTTGATCGATATAATGCGTTATAAATGATGTATCAAACATTTAAAAAATGGATGGCTTTTAAACATAATAAAAATGTCATACATCGGAGACTCTTGATCAAAGAGATAGGAGGTAACAAATTGATCAAAATTTCTCTCTCTCACACACACACATATCATCTCAATGTATTGATAAGATAGCCGGAACGGATCATCGATTTGACAGTCGGATTGAACTATACAAGAGGATAGCTGATGGTTTACTATCAGCTACTAACTGATAACCCGGCCCCTAGCCCAAAACACACATATCCCCTTGCATTTCACAGTCCAAACTGGTCATTTTGATTTACGTAGTATGAAACCTCTATGAACAATTTTTTTTATAGATTTAATGAACTGTAAGATGTTCATCAAGCCGATAGAAAAATTAACGATATAAGAAAATTGCGGTCGCTTCATGAACTCCTCAGAGATCGATGTTTAAATTTCGAGTTTTTACTTGAGGGTTTCATAATATTTAGATCAAGATGACCGGTTAGAATTGATGAAATACACAAAGTATATGTGTGCTTTGTGGCGAGGGCTCATGAGAAAAAAGGTTTCCCTCTCTCCCTCCCCCCTCTCTATACAGAGAGAGAAAGGTTGCCATAAATCTATGGTGTCCGAAAAAACCCTTCACGATTTTCTTCGATGATCGGATTTTATCATCATTTTTATCTTCTAAAATGTTGATATATATACCAAAATTTATTTGATTCTATCACTTTTTTTCCGTTGAAGCAACAATTAATTAAAAAATTATATTTTTAGTAAACCTTTAATTTTGTACTTACTAAACCAAATGCGAAAAAATTATAGAATTACATGAAATTTGGTGTATCAATATCTTAGATGATAAAGATAAAGATGATAGATGCTGATCGTCGTGAAAAATGGTAGAGATCGTCATGAAAAATGGTGAAGGGTGTACTTTTCCGACGCCGTAAAGAAATCCCTCCAATATATATCCTAACAACTTTTGTGTGTGTGTAAATCCTAACAACTTTTGTGCATTTACTTCTATATATAACATCGTAAATTTTAGGAGGAAATGTAAAAGCTTGATGGAAAATGGACGAAATCGTCTTATTAATTCTTTCATTCTTCTGCCAGTATTCTCCTAAGCCAATACAAACGCATCATCATAGATTAGAATGTGTATTAATAAAAGGATCCAAAGATCGTTTTGCTACTGACAATATTTTATCACCATCTTTTAATAGGTATGCAGACAACACCTTCACTGGTGGGGTCCTCGCCACTGACCACCTCACCTTTGCTTCAAGAACCGGTCAGCCGGAGACGATTCCAAACATGGTCTTCGGTTGTTCTCATGCTAGCAGCCGTCGTATGTTTGGATCAACTAAAGTTGGAGGAATCATGGGAATGGATTTCAAAGAAGAATCCTTTATAATGCAGCTAGCGAACGGAATCAACGGCTCTTCTCGCTTCTCCTACTGCTTTCCTCGCGACCCCCACACAATTAGCTATATACGTTTTGGACGGGACATCATACAACATAGAAATCTTCGGAGAACCCCAATAATAAACTATAATAATCTATTCTACCACATATTGGAGGATATAAGCGTTGTTGGAGAACGCATGCATTTCCCAGCTGGGACCTTCGACCTCCATCCTGATGGGTCTGGAGGTTGCCTTGCCGATACAGGTACCCCGTCATCACGTATGATTAGACAACCGTATGCTCGTGTTAAGGCCGCATTTATGAAATATTTTGAAAACTTTAAGCTCCGAATTGTCAGTGGAGGTGACATTGGTGCAGATCTTTGTTATGAGATGCCGAGAAATTTTAGACATTTCCCTTCAATGGAATATCATTTCAGAGGGGCGAACCTCTTTGTTGCAGGAGAAAAGATGGTCATGATCTTACGTGGTAGGTTTTGTTTGACGTTGCTCCCTACAGATAGAAACACTAAAATTGGTGCTGCACATCAACAAGATGTTCAATTCGTGTATGATCTTCGAGAAAAATTAGCTTATATTGGTCCGGCTAATTGTGCTCGGGTTTAAATGGTCTTCTTTGTACCTTCATCAGTAAATCTAAAATGAATAAATTTATGAGAAAAATGTGTTAGGACACATGTTTTGATGTTTACTTATTTTTCTTAAGGCACACACTTTGAGAGATATCTAAAACTACCCTACACTACTATAATAGGGGGTTGCCGCTACGGATATTGAAATCCGTAGGGGCAGATTTATTTTGGCCCTACGGACTAATCCGTAGGGCCAGACGGCTGCCCCTACGGTTCAAGACGTTTAATTTAAAAATATTAAATCTTAATTTGTTGTTTGTCCCTACGGAGCCGCAAACCAAGGACCTACGGACCAATCCGCAGGGGCATCTAAATATGGATTTAATAGAAAAAGGCACATAATTTCCCTACGCGCTGATTATCCCTTCTCTCTCTCGCTCGAGCGCGTGAAACTCTCAAATCCCTTTTTCTCGTCGCCGATCTCGTCGCCGATCTCTCCGATCTCGTCGCCGTTCTCTCTCTTTCTCGTTCCCGATCCCGTCGCCGTTCTTCCTCCACCGAACAGGTAAGTAATTAAATTTTCAATTTAAGAAATTTTTGATTATTTTAGGGCGTTAGGGTTCAGGGTTTGGCGATGAGGGTTAGGATTAGGCATCAGTTGCAGTTGGGGCGGGGGCTGGGGTTGCGGTTAGGGCGGGGGCTGGGGTTGCGGCTGGGGTTGCGGTTGGGGTTAGGGTTAGGGTTGGGCTGGGGCTGGTGCTGGGGCTGGGGTTGGGATGGGTTTGGCTGGGGCTGGGGATCGGGTTAGGGTTAGGGTTAATTCCCAAATGTTAGATATTATATAACACAACACATCTTCTATCGTGTCTAAACAAAAAATTAAAATCCAATTTTTCTAACGTCAAAAAATAATTAAATTCACGAAATCCTTACAAAGATATGCTAACAAGAAAGCATACTTCTAAACGGTGCTATATAACCTCTTGTTCTGATATATATATAAAAGGGGAGTCAATATAGAGAGGTCCTTCTTCATGCCCTTAGCTCCTAGGCATAGATGAATCTTAGTTCTATTTCATAAAGCCAATTCTCTCCAAAAAAAATTTATCATACGACATCGAATAACATCCAAATTCTAAATTGAAGACGATCATAAACTGATCATCAACCAATTACCCATCTAATTGATCAAAAATATATATATCAAAAATTGTCACAAAAGTTTCTAGCACCGTTTTTTCTCTTTTGGTCGTCATGAAAACCCTTGCTTTGGGAAAAGAAAAAGATTTTTTTTAACAAGAGTTTATAAAACAAAAGAATTAAGCAAGCTCACCATAAGAATCTAAACAAAACCTGGATAAACCTTCTCTTCCACTAATCATACAGTTAAGCATACTCTCCTCCGCATTCAAAAGCTCATTATCATCGCCATCAAACTTCAATGCAATCTTTTCACCTTCTTCTTCCATGTATATGCTCCATTTTGATGGTGCAGCATCGCCACCCTTTGGCACTTAACAAAAAAATTGTTACATGTTAAAGAGAACAAAAAAATTACAGTTGATGTTAATATTTATAATTATTTAGCCAAAAAAAAAAAAAATTCAACGTCTTAATAGAAACCTTGTGAGGATGCACTGATTCTATTCTTAGGGGAAATTGCTTCAGATTTTTTCTTCTATTTGCGCATTAACATTTCTGTTGAAATCTTTGTCGTAAGAAAAACTACAAAAGCAGATATTTCAATGAATTGCTTCATACTATTCCCCAAAAAAAGGATTAGTGCTGTTTATATTGAAGATGAAGGCTCTTTTGATTTTTGTTGTTTAGAGCTGGAAAGGGTTTTGGTTCTTTAATTAGCAACAGGTTTTCTCTACTGTTTGCAGCATCATTTGTGAACGCGTTTTTGTTGTTGTTGTATTCAATCAATGAGTTTAGGTGAGGATACGGTGAGCATGTGGGCTGTTCTCAGTACTGTCTCAGATATTGATGCTACTTGTATAGGGGGGAAATCCATCCAAGGGATATCTAAGGGCTTGCACCATGGAAGCCTTATATAGTAGTTCTTCTCATCAGCCATTGCTTTCAAATTGTTTGATGTTCAAAATGCTTTTGTCAAAAAAATATTTGTTCATCTCTCTGAACAAGTAAGTCGTACTAAATAAGTAAAGAACAGATTCAAGGAACGCATCAATATGGGTCGAATAGACAAACCACCCACTTGGATCTCGTGATTCACTTTAGGGAGGTGAATCTTCAGCACTAATCCTTCATCACAAAGGATTGAATCTTCAGCACTAATCCTTCATCACAAAAATCCAAATTATGCATCTTAGTTCTTTAATGCTCAATTCTTCATATATCTTATTCTCAAGTTGCAACTTATAAGTAACTAAGCATGTATTATTTCATAAGTTTAAAATCATGTTATATCAGTTACTTTATATTTTATTTAAATACTTCGTATAGTTTATGTGACGAGAAGATTCAATCGTATGATAATCGATAGAAGCCTTACCCCCGACAGCCGAAACACACACATACAACAAGAATACACAACAAACGCATCATTAAAGAGTGATTCAAGATGTTCAAGTTAAAACCAATATATGATACTTGATGATAATATGAAACTTTTATATTCTCATCGATACTCATATGTGAAACTAAAAGCGCCACTTAGTCCCCGTCTATCGGTTAACATACGTTCGATATTTGTCGTGACATAGAACTATACGAAGCTTGTTAAATATCGGACGGTATAGCTCGATACTAACAACCGTCATATAGTCTGTGAGACGAGAAGATTCAATCGTATGATAACCGATAGATTTGTCTCGTGTGGACAAGTTAAGAATGTATAAAGCAAACACCTTCATTCACTTGTGTTTTCATACGTTTCGAGATATTTTGTCGGCACCTTTCCGCTGGTTCTCCATGTACAAAGATAGATTAGATGTTCATTTTAACGTTGTTTCACAGCTTTGAAATGATTATCTATTCTATTACAGTGTACTCGGAGAACAGCCGGGGGGTGCTGCCGAAATTTACTCGAAACGGTTGAAAGCACAAGCGAATCGGTGTTCGCTCTATACATTCTTAATGGGATAGAAGCCTTACCTCCGAATGCCGAAACACACACACACACAACAAGAATACACAACAAATGCAACATTAGAGAGTGATTCAAGATGTTCAAGTTAAAACCAATATATGATACTCGATGATAATATGAAACTTTCATATTCTCATCAATACTCATATATGAAACTAAAATCGCCACTTAATCCCCGTCTATCGGTTAACATACGTTCGATGTTCGTCGTGATATAGAACTATACGAAGGTTGTTAAATATCGGACGGTATAGCTCGATACTAACAACTGTCGAATAGTCTATGTGACGAGAAGATTCAATCGTATGATAACTGATAGATTTGTCCC
The DNA here is from genome assembly GCA_030015575.1 of Agapanthus africanus. Taxonomy (NCBI): domain Eukaryota; kingdom Viridiplantae; phylum Streptophyta; class Magnoliopsida; order Asparagales; family Amaryllidaceae; genus Agapanthus; species Agapanthus africanus. The sequence continues at coordinate 102,998,888 of CM057338.1, read as the reverse complement.
GTGTGGACAAATTAGGAATGTATAAAGCAAACACCTTCATTCACTTGTGTTTTCATCCATTTCGAGATATTTCGTCGGTACCTTTCCGCTGGTTCTCCTTGTACAAAGATAGATTAGATGTTCATTTCAATGTTGTTTCACAGCTTTGAAATGATTATCTATTCAATTACAGTGTACTCGGAGAACAGCAGGGAGGTGCTGCCGAAATTTACTCGAAACGGTTGAAAGCACAAGTGAATAGGTGTTCACTCTATACATTCTTAATGGGATAGAAGACTTACCCCCGACAGCCGAAACACACACATACAACAAGAATACACAACGAACGCATCATTAAAGAGTGATTCAAGATGTTCAAGTTAAAACCAATATATGATACTCGATGATAATATGAAACTTTCATATTCTCATTGATACTCATATATGAAACTAAAAGCGCCACTTAGTCCCCGTCTATCGGTTAACATACGTTCGATGTTCGTCGTGACATAGAACTATACGAAGGTTTTTAAATATCAGACGATATAGCTCGATACTAACAACCGTCGTATAGTCTATGTGACGAGAAGATTCAATCGTATCATAACTGATAGATTTATCCCGTGTAGACAAGTTAGGAATGTATAAAGAAAACACCTTCATTCACTTGTGTTTTCATCCGTTTCGAGATATTTCGTCGGTACCTTTCCGCTGGTTCTCCGTGTACAAAGATAGATTAGATGTTCATTTCAACATTGTTTAACATCTTTGAAATGATTATCTATTCTATTACAGTGTACTCGGAAAACAACGGGGAGGTGCTGCCGAAATTTACTCGAAACGGTTGAAAGCACAAGCAAATGGGTGTTCGCTCTATACATTCTTAATGGGATAGAAGCCTTACCCCCGACAACCGAAACACACACACAACAAGAATACACAACAAACGCATCATTAGAGAGTGATTCAAGATATTCAAGTTAAAACCAATATATGATACTCGATGATAATATGAAACTTTCATATTCTCATCGATACTCATATATGAAACTAAAAGCGCCACTTAGGCCCCGTCTATCGGTTAACATACGTTCGATAATTTATTCTTTTTAACGACAGACGCACACACAAAGTATATACACGGATTTTCTCCTTTGTCAGTAACTATCCCGTTCTTAGATTTCTCAATATAGTCACCATAACCTACAATTTATATGTTATACAGTCTAACATGGCCCAAGAGTACGTCAGAGTTAAGGACTGGATGTATGTGGATTGGCAACAACGTATGCAACCTAAGTTTGTCGCAGGAGATGCTGCTTTTATTGAATTTGCACGCGCACATAATAAGATCGTGATAGAGAAGATTCTCTGCCTGTGCGATAGATGTGGCAATAAGTACTGGCAAAAGGTAGAATTGGCAGAGCTTCATATAATAAAATATGGGTTTACTAGACTTTATACAACTTGGAAATATGAAGGGAAAGGAGAAGAACGCAGTAATGCGGCAGAAGAAGAAGGAGAACACGATAATGTGGCAGGAGAAGAAGGAGAAAACGGTAATGCGGCAGAAGAAGAAGACGGTAATTTATTTCCATCAGAAGAAATGGACGATATGGTAGAGGCTGCCCTAGGTGAATCTATTCGTACCGAAGATAACATTCCTTCCGGTCAAAGACCGCGTGCGGATAAATATGAAAATTTCATGAATGATGCTAGAAAACCAATTTATGAGAATGCAAAGTATTCCACCCTCTCATGGTTCGTCCAACTTTTCCAGATTAAGTGCCTAAATGGATGGAGCAACAAGTCATTCACAATGCTTCTTTCATTCTTAAAAGATTCAATGCCCCCGGGAAATAACGTGCCCGACAACTGGTACGGAGCCCGGAAGATGATGTCTGATTTGGGTCTAAAGTGCGAGAAGATTCAAGCATGTCCTAAGAATTGCGTGTTGTACCGGAAAGAGAATTCAGCTTTGAAAAAGTGTCCAACATGCGGAGAGGCCAGGTATAAGCCGAAAGATTCTGATAAGAAGCCTGATATACCTGTCAAGATAGCGTGATACTTTCCCATAACACAGAGACTACAGAGGCTATTCAGGTGCAAGAAAACAGCCGAGGCAATGATTTGGCATCACCGTGCTCCTCCAAGTGAAGATGGAAAAATGAGCCATCCAAGAGATTCACCGGCATGGAAGGATTTCGATAGGAGACACGCAATATTCAGTAGTGATCCTCGCAATGTCCGGCTCGGACTGGCTAGTGACGGCTTCTGCCCATTCAACTATATGGCTGGAAGTCACAGCACATGGCCCGTTGTAATGATAATTTATAATCTGTCGCCTTGGTTGGCTATGGACCAATGATACTTTATGATGCCTCTTCTTATCGACGGACCAAACTCACCGGGAAACAATATCGACGTCTATCTCCGACCTCTGATCGAGGAGTTAAAATCTTTGTTCATTGATGGTGTAAAGACATACGATGCAAACACAAATACAACCTTCATACTGCGTGCGGCTTTAACGTGGACAATTAATGACTTTCCTGCATATGGAATGCTATCAGGTTGGTCTGTACATGGTCACAAAGTATGTCCACATTGCCATCAACACACAACATCGAAATTCTTGAATTTTAGCAGGAATGTTTGTTATTGCGGCCATCGACGTTTCCTGCCTTTAGACCACCCCTACAGGTTAGACACTGTTCATTTTGATGGTCATCAGGAGGTTCTTGGACCTCCCGCCCCATTGCCCGGAGAGGACATGACTGCTCAGTGGGATGGTTACAATAATGTGACCTTCGAGATGGATCCGACAAAACAGGTCAAACCACCATTTTGGAACAAGTTAAGCATTTTCTTCGAGCTTCCGTACTGGTCAACAAATTTAGTGCATCATTTTCTGGACGTCATGCATATAGAGAAGGGAGTATCAGAGCACATACTCAACTTGCTTCTTTGTAAAGAAGGGAAATCGAAAGACAACCTGAATGCTCGGATGGATCTACGGGAGTGGGGAATAAGAAGTGAATTGCATCCTAGATCGGTAGCGGGTAAACCATGCAACTTTGTACTTCCCAATGCCGCTTATCATATATCACAACCGGAGAAGAAAAGATTCCTGCAGGTGTTGCATGATTTGAAAGTTCCCACAGGTTTCTCAGGATCATTCAGCAAGAAAATAAAAATTTTGAAAGGCAAGATCGATGGGCTGAAAAGTCATGATCACCATGTTATCGTGGAGCACCTTCTTCCATTAGCCCTCAGGACTTCTCTCCTCGAATCGGTTGGTCTAGTAATCAACGACCTATGTTGTTTTTTTAGAGAGTTGTGTGCTAAAACACTGGAGGTTGTGACGCTGGATAAACTAGAAAATTCTATTGCGTTGATACTTTGCAAGTTTGAGCGTATTTTTCCACCGTCGTTCTTTGATATCATAATACACTTGACGGTTCATCTTGCAACTGAGGCTAAGTTAGCCGGACCGGTACAATATCGATGGATGTATCCCGTCGAGAGGTACGTGGAATTTTTCGTTTTGCGTAATTTTTAAAATTATTGTTGTCCTGTATGCCCGTATTTATTTATTCAATATATTTTCTTTAGGTACCTCTACACTCTTAAAAAGTACATACGCAATAAAAATCGACCAGAGGGTTCTATCATGAAAGGTTATCTTCTTGATGAAGCAACCACATTTTGTTCCCGCTATCTGGACGAGAACATTGAGACGAGACTTAACCGGCCTCGAAGAATTCAAGACGGGCCATATGGTAAAGCCGATTATAAGAGGGTAGACACCATATTTATCAACAAGATATACCGGTTTATCTTGCTTAATTGCTCATATCTTGAACAAATTAGAGAGTAAGTTTTTTTGGATTAATTGTTATGTTTGTGTGTGTATGAAATGATATAATATTAATGTCACCATTATTTGTCGAAAACAGAATTCATTTTAACGAGGTACGTGAAGGGCATCCTGATTGGAACGAAGAACGATTGGATAAATATCATCAGGATAATTTTTGTGATTTGGTCACACATCATGTAAGTTATTCGAATAACATGTTATTGCTATCAGTTTTAATCTAAACTTATATCGTTATGTATTTGTCATAAAATTTGTTTTGTTAGATCCACGATCCGAACTTGTCTACATCATTTGAGAGTGATTCAAGATGTTTAGCTCAATTTCCTAGTATGGAGGTTGCATATTATAAAGGATTCGGTGTCCTTGGATACAAATTCAAAGTTAAGGACATAGATACATCTAGAACCACTCAGAATAGTGGGATTGAGACGGTAGGATCGGACGGTGTGATTTATTAGGTACTTAAATTGTATACTCGGCATCCACTATCCCGGACGATCAGAACCCTTTTATATATTCCAGTGTACTTGGTACGATACGAGAACCGATACAGATAAGTGGAGAAGCAATCTTGGGACTTGGAAAGATGAATATGGATTGACCAGTGTGAACACACTTCGATTTTACAGTCAGGAAGATCCGTTTATCTTTCCGAACCAAGTGTTCCAAGTATACTACTCACAGTGTTTGAAGCATCTGAGATGGAGTGTCATATGCCGTTGGAAAACCAGGGATGTCTACGATGTCCCAGAATTCGAGAACAGCGATGAGGATGAAGAAGAGAAAAGGTTTAGAGTGCTCCGACCGTCTGTTTCGAAAGACGGGTTGTCTTCGGCCGATCATGAAGTTACGTGGGTTAGAAATGATATCGATGATGAAATCCAAGTAGATATGTTTAATGCGCCCACGAAACAAAAAAAGGTTATCAGTAATGTTATATTATTACTTCACATTTTACGATCTATACATATATAGCATGCATATGTAATGATTGTCTAATTCGTCCACGAACCGTTTATCTAGATTTGATGACGATGACGGGGGAAGCGAGGGGCGGCAGGAGCTCCATCCGCGGCACCGGCAGAGACAGAGGCAGAGCGGTTCTACCCCCCGGAGAGCTGCGTAGGGAGCTTCAGAGGGCCGGCCTTGCACCCAGATCGGAGACCCCTTCGGATGCCTCCTTCCATGTGGACTTTGCCACACCTCCAGGTATATTGCATGCATATCCATTTTGAATGTAATATTATAGATATTCATGCATGTTCATGTCAAAATTACTTATATTGTCAATGTTTGATTGTCTGGTTGTTGGTGATGCGTCCACATCAGGGAAAGAGGCCACTCCCGCACCTCCAGGTATGTTTATATATCATATAGTGTATGTATATTGATTTAGAATGCTATATCATAAATATACACACATTCCTTTTGCTCTTACTTAGATAGTAATTTTTTTTATTGTCTAGCCGTAGGTGGTGACACCACCACACCTGCGGGTATGATTATATATCCTATAGTGCATGCATATTGATTTAGAATGTTATATTATTGATCTACACATTCTTTTTGCAATTACTTATATAATCTATTTTTAATTGCCTAATTATAGGTGGAGCGTCCACATTTGACGCAGGGGCCACTCCTGCCACTTCCGTACCCTCTGTATCGTCTGTAGGTTAGTATGAATAAATATAAAATATTTATTCATTTTACATATCCTCTATAGAATAAATATGAACTTCATGAACTCCTGCCACTTCAATGTTTATTTTCTAGTTGGAGGGGATGCGTCCGCATCCGGGACACCGGCTGTTCTTCACCGGAGGAACTATCGTCCCGCTCGTGCTGCTGCCCTGGCCCAGGCTCGTCCTTTAGTCACCGGAGGTATATATCACACTTCAATTTTCGTTTAACCTTGATTTCTTAATACAACTTTTTCTTAATATTGATTGTCTTGATATTTCTTGCAGACGCAGGGCCTTCCCATCCCCAGAGGGGGACTCGAGGCCCGAATCAGTCCCACAGGATGAGGCCTAACAGAGCTAGGGGGAGGCAGCATTCCCCCTCTTTTTTACCCCTGATTATCGCTATACCGGCGATCATGCCGAGAGGTTCGGCCGGTATATGGGGGATGAGAGCCGGCTCGTGAAGAACTATCCACTTCACGTTGAGTAGGGCGACCAGCACGGGCGCTCATTCGCCCTCTTCTTTGATCAGGCTCGGGTATTAATATATATTTTCATTTGATTTATCCAATATATTTATTATTAACACATGCAATCTAATAACAATGTTTTTTTTGTATTTTCAGTTGGATTACGATTTTCAGCCTGTACCCGACCCTGATCACCCTGGGAGGGTGCTCGACCTTCAAACTCTGTACAATGGCCTGATGAAAAACATGCAGACCAAGGTCCGATACAACAGGAATAAGCTGAAGGCCGACTGCTACTCCCTGTGGATGGAGACCCCTGAGGCAGATAGAGCGGCCCTCCTATCTACTCCGGCCTTTACCAGAGTCGACGTAGAGACATGGCCTCTATTGTGTGAATATTTCGACTCTCAACGCAAACAGGTATGTATTTTAAATGTAATTCATTGTTTAGTATATAATTTATTTTTTTGTGTTCCTTAATTAGAAACTAAATGTGAATGTGTTGTGAGAAACAGGCCGCTCAAAATATAGAGAATAGAAAGTCGGCAAAGAGGGGTCGCCCCACTTATACAGGTGGCTCAAGGAATATTACTCAAGCCATGGAGTTATCGGTAAATTACAATAGACCGGCCATTGTGATATAATACAATATTAAGAGTTATTTTATAATATATCTAATATTAAGAGTTATTTTCTAATATTGCAGAGAGCTCAGACCCTGGCGCAAGGTGGTACACCGAGCGTGCTGTCCGCATATCTTGCTGTTCACGGCACCTCGACAGATCCCGCGACGGGCGAGCTTCGATACCCCGACGTCACTATCCAGGAGTATTGCGTAAGTGTTAATATGTATTCAAACCCTATTTAAAATTTTAGTTTTGAAAGGTTCAAATTTAAATGATATACTTATATTTTACTGGTTAATGTGGGTGTAGGAGCGGGTGGTTGAGCAGGCGGAGGCATCGGGAATCGATTTTACCGGACAGAGCGATCCGATGCTGCTGACCCCAGTCCTGGACGCCGCACACGGAGGGCACCACGGAGGTTGGGAGAGAGGCCGGGGACTGGGCCCTAGCAGGGCCCATATGAGGTTGGACTCCACCCCGGCGGTTACTTCCTCCGTCTCCAGTGAGCGACGTTTCCAGCAGGAACTGGAGAGCTTGAAGGCCACCGTTCAGGAGTTGAAGGAGATGCTGGTATGTATACTACTTAATAGTAAAATATTATGTCATATTATAGATAGCAACATATCCAATATTAGTACGTCCTCTGAGCTTATTTCGTTGTAGACTTAGCTTTGATTAATCATACATACATATCTAATTAAAATAAACTACGGTTTTCCAAACTAGATATCCAAACGTGGCCTAAGTCCCTAAGTATAGATAGATTGGGGTTTCGAAATAACTTGATAATGATACGAATTCGAATAATACACAGTGCTTACTCGCTTATTACACATGTAGGTCCAGACGTGACAGGGTACATCGGCCGAGCCTCCACATGCATCTCCTTCGGCTGCGGCTCCGTAAGCCACTACATCGGCTGCGGTTCCGCAGACAGCTCCTATAGCTCCACCGCCCGCTCAGACTCCCGCAGCCGTGGCTCCATAATCTACTACCTCGACGGCGGTTGCGCAGACCACATCGCCAGCTCCCGCACGCTCAGACTCCCGCACGCTCCGCATTGCATGATTTATTGACCGAGGAGCAGGCGCGCCAGATTCTGGCGTTTATCAGAGGTGGAGCTGGACCGAGCTAGGGTAGCTTTTTTATTCTTATATTTTAAACATGTATTTATTTATATGATACATATTGTACTACATTTTGGACGATATTGATATTAGTGGTGCTTGCGTGTTTATATTGATATCATATTTTGCTTGGTTTCTTTTGTATATTATACGTGAGATGTGATTATGAATATTGCGATATATGTTCTGCGTGATAATTAATTTTATATATGATCGATATATATATTATTGTGCACAGGGCGAGAAAAAAATAGGCAGCCCTTTTTTTAAAAAAAAACTGATAATATGTACCTACGGATTTAACCGTAGAGCCCACCATTACCCCTACAGATTAATCCGTGGGGCCCAACAATGTACCTACAGATATATCCGTAAGGGCAAAATATCAGGATACCTGATATTTTGCCCCTATGATCTCAGTATTAGGGGTTACGAATGCCCTTACGGATATATCCGTAGGGGCAAACAAATGTCCCTACACAGGTATCCGTAGGGACAAAATATCAGGATACCTGATATTTTGTCCCTACGGATATATAACTACGCACTTATCCGTAGGGGCAACTACTTGGCCCTACGGATACCTACGGCCTAATCCGTAGGGAAAACTGGACCTACACATAACACCGTAGGGGCAATTTTTAGTCCGTAGGGGCATGTTCAAGGTTTCGACTTGCACCTACGGCTTTTGTACCTACAGGGTATTTTCTTGCCCCTAAGGATAAGTCCGTAGGGGCAGTGGTTTGCTCTTACGGATTAATCCGTAGGGACAACCATTATTTGTAGTAGTGCTAGCAGTTCTTAAACCCGATTGTTGTTGGATACAAGTATGGCATGTTATAGCAACCCTTCTTCAATATCATGATATACCAAAACCTCCATACTGTTTTGATAAATTTTCATTGCAAAGAACAAAAGAAGTGTGGGGATTGTGTATTGCATGTATCCGTTTGCGTATCTAGACCATGTATGTTAGAATGTTCTGAATCCCACTTCTGTTATATGTTCCCAAACCGACTCGCACTGCTACAATAAGGGGTTGCCCCTACGGATAAAGGTAGCCGTAGGGGCAATAAAAGGTTGCCCATACGGATTAATCCGTAGGTCCCCATGGTTGTCCCTACGGTACCATACGAAATAAATTAAAAATATTAAAACGTAATTTGTTATTTGGCCCTACGGAGCCGCAAAAGAAGGACCTACGGGTAAATCCGTAGGGGCATGTATATGGGTTATTAATAAAAAAATGAAGCACAGAAAAGTCCTCGATCCCAAAAAAATTACTCTCTCTCATCCCTCGATCTCCCCCGCGCGCTTCTCGTCGCCACCGCCCGCACCTCGTCGCCACCGCCCTCCCGCGCGCGGCTCGTCGTCCCCGACATCACCGTCAACTTCCTCGTCGTCGCCACCCGCGACTCGTCGCCGATTGCGTCGTCGACCGTCTCCGGTCTCCTCCATCGCCGGCTTAACTACAGGTTAGTAAATTTTATAGTTTTACTTCTAATTATGCTTTTATTTTTATTTTTGTTGATTATTGGGTTGCTATACTTGGGCTAGGGTTAGGGTTCAGGGTTCGGTTAGGGTGAGGGTTAGGGTTCAGTTGAGGGTCAGGTTCAGTTGAGGATAGGGTTGGTTAGGGTTCAGTTGAGGGTAGGGTTAGGGTTAGAGTTAGGGTTCGGTTCAGTTAGGGTTAGGGTTGGGGTTAATTAGTTGGGGTTAGGTTTAGGGTTAGGGTAAGACTTAGGCTAGGGTTATGGTTAGGGTTCAGTGTATGGTTAGGGTTAGGGTTTGGTTCAGGTTTAAGGTTAGAAGCTAGGGTTAATTTGGGTTAATTAGAGGCTAGGGTTAATTTGGGTTAGTTATTGATAATTTGAAAGGGTTGGGGTGTTAATTAGGTTAATTTGGGTAAATTGGGTTAAGTTTTGGTTGATTAGGGTTGATTAGATTAATTTGGGTAAATTGGGTTAAGTTTGGGTTGATTAGGGTTGATTAGATTAATTTGGGTAAATTGGGTTAAGTTTGGGTTAATTAGGGATAATTTGTGTTAGGATAACGATTATGGTTAATTGTAGTTAATTAGGTTAATTTGGGTTATTTAGGGTTAGGGTTTAGGGTGCACTAGTTCATTCAGTAGGATACTCGATGATAACGTAAACGTACAACTTTACCGTAAACGCAAGAAAATTTTACCCTAAACTAAAAACTTCGAACCCTTAATAACGAAACGTAAATATAAAACCTATTCAAGTTAAATGTTCAAGTTAAAACCAATATATGATACTCGATGATAATATAAAACTTTCATATTCTCATCGATACTGATATATGAAAATTAAAGCGCGACTTAGTCCCCGTCTATCAGTTAATATACGTTCGATGTTCGTCGTGACATAGAACTATACGAAGGTTGTTAAATATATGACGGTATAGTTCGGTACTAACAATCGTCGTATAGTCTATGTGACGAGAAAATTCAATCGTATGATAACCGATAGATTTGTCCAGTGTGGACAAGTTAGGAATGTATAAAGCAAACACTTGCATTCACTTGTGTATTCATCCGTTTCGAGTTATTTCGTCGGTAATTTTCCGCTGGTTCTCCGTGTATAAAGATAAATTAGATGTTCATTCAATGCTGTTTCACAGATTTGAAATGATTATCTATTCTATTACAGTGTACTCGGAGAACAGCGAGGAGATGCTGCCGAAATTTACTCGAAACGGTTGAAAGCACAAGCGAATGGGTGTCCGCTTTATACGTTCTTAATGGGATAGAAGCCTTACCCCCGACTGCCGAAACACACACTTACAACATGAATACAAAACAAACGCACACACAACACATACACACTAACAACCCTACACATAAGCGAAATCATAAATTGAAACACACACATATATAATACAACCCATACATGGGTATCCTCAAATCTAACTTTGATTACCGATAATTTATTCTTTTCAACGACAAACACACACACAAAGCATATACACGGATTTCTCCTTTGTCAGTAACCATCCCGTTCTTAGATTTCTCAATATAGTCATCATAACCTACAATTTATATGTTATACAGTCTAACATGGCCCATGAGTACATCAGAGTTAAGGACTGGATGCATGTGGATTGGCAACAACGTATGCAGCCTAAGTTTTTCGCAGGAGTTGCTGCTTTTATTGAATTTGCACACGCACATAATAAGATCGTGTTAGAGAAGATCCTCTGCCCATGCGATAGATATGGGAATAAGTACTGGCAGAAGGTAGAATTTACAAAGCTTCATATCGTTAAACATAGTTTTACTAGACTTTATACAACTTGGCTATATCACGCGGAAGGAAAAGAAGACAATAATGCGGCAGAAGAAGAAGGAGAAGACGGTAATACGGCAGAAGAAGAAGTCGGTAATTTCTTTCCAGGAGAAGAAATGGAAGATATAATAGATGTTGCCCTAGGTGAATCTATTCGTACCGAATATGACATTCCTTCCGGTCAAGGACCGCGTGCGGATAAATATGAAAATTTCATGAATGATTCTAGAAAACCAATTTATGAGAAAGCAAAGTATTCCACCCTCTCATGGGCCGTCTAACTTTTCCAGATTAAGTACCTAAATGGACAAGTCATTCACAATAATTTTTTCGTTCTTGAAAGATTCTATACCCCCGGGAAATAACGTGTCCGACAGCTGGTACAGAGCCCAGAAGATGATGTCTGATTTGGGTCTGAAATGTGAGAAGATTCAAGCATGTCCTAAAAATTGCGTGTTGTGCCGGAAAGATAATTCAAATTTGAAAGAGTTCCAATATGCAGAGAGGCCAGGTATAAGCCGAAAGATTCTGATAAGAAGCCCTATATACCTGTCAAGATAGCATGATACTTTCCCATAACACAGAGGCTGCAGATGCTATTCAGGTGCAAGAAAACAGCCGAGGCAATGATTTGGCATCACCGTGCTTCTCCAAATGAAGATGGAAAAATGAGTCATCCAAGAGATTCACCGGCATGGAAGTATTTCAATAGGAGGCACAAAATATTCAGTAGTGATCCTCGCAATGTCAGGCTCGGACTCACTAGTGACGGCTTCTACCCATTCAACTATATGGCTGGAAGCCACAGCATATGGCCCGTTATAATGATAGTTTATAATCTGTCGCCTTGATTGGCTATGGACCAATCATATTTTATGACGCCTCTTCTTATCGACGGACCAAACTCACCGGGAAACAATATCGATGTCTATCTACGACCTCTGATCGAGGAGTTAAAATCTTTATTCATTGACAGTGTAGAGACTTACGATGTAAACATAAATACAACCTTCATACTGCATGTGGCTTTAATGTGAACAATTAGTAACTTTCCTGCGTATGGAATGCTACCAGGTTGGTCCGTACATGGTCACAAAGCATGTTCTTATTGCCATCAACATACAACATCGAAATTCTTGAATTTTAGCAGGAAGGTCTGTTATTGAGGCCATCGACGTTTCCTGCCTCTGGACCACACCTACAGATTAGATGCTGTTCACTTTGATGGTCATCAGGAGTTTCTTGGACCTCCAGCCTCATTGTCCAGAGAGGACGTGACTGCTCAGTGGGATGGTTAAAATAATGTGACCTTCGGGATGGATCCGACAAAACAGGTCAAACCACCATTCTGGAACAAGTTAAGCATTTTCTTCAAGCTTCCGTACTGGTCAACAAATTTAGTTCGTCATTGTCTGGACGTCATGCACATAGAGAGGGGAGTATCCGAGCACGTACTCAACTTACTTCTTTGTAAATACGGGAAATCGAAAGACAACTTCAATGCTCGGATGGATCTACAGGAGTGAGAAATTAGAAGTGAATTGCATCCTAAACCGATAACGGGTAAACTAGGCAAGTTTGTACTTCCCAATACCGCGTATCATATGTCACAACCGGAGAAGAAAATATTCCTGCAGGTGTTGCATGATTTAAAAGTTCCCACAGGTTTCTCAGGATCATTCAGCAAGAAAATAAAAATTGTGAAAGGCAAGATCGATGGGCTGAAAAGTCATGATCACCATGTTATTATGGAGCACCTTCTCCCATTAGCCCTCAGGACTTCCTTTCCCGAATCGGTTGGTCTAGTAATCAATGACCTATGTTGTTTTTTCAGAGAATTATGCGCTAAAACACTAGATGTTGCGACGCTGGAGAAACTAGAAAATTCTATTTCATTGATACTTTGCAAGTTTGAGCGTATTTTCCTACTGTAATTATTCGATATCATAATGCACCTGACGGTTCATTTTGCAACTGAGGCTAAATTAGCCGGACCGGTACAATATCGATGGATGTATCTCGTCGAGAGGTACGTAGAATTTTTCGTTTCGCGCAATTTGTAAAATTATTGTTATCCTGTATGCCCGTATTTATTTATTTAACATATTTTTCTTTAGGTACCTCTACACTCTAAAAAAAGTATATACACAATAGAAATCGACCAGAGGGTTCTATCATGCAAGGTTATCTTCTAGATGAAGGAACCACATTTTGTTTCCGCTATCTGGACGAGAACATTGAGACGAGACTTAACCGGTCTCGAAGAATTCAGGACGGGCCATATGGTAAAGCTGATTATAAGAGGGTAGACACTATTTATCAACAAGATATACCGGTTTATCCACCTCAATAGCGCATGTCTTGAAAAAATTAGAGAGTAAGTTTTTTTGGATTAATTATTATATTTGTGTTTGTGTGTGTATGAAATGATATAATACTAATGTCATAATTTATTATTGAGAACAGAATTCATTTTAACGAGGTACGTGAAGGCCATCCTGATTGGAACGACGAACGATTGGAAAAATATCATCAGGATAATTTTTTCGATTGGGTTGCAGATCATGTAAGTTATTCGAATAACAAGTTATTGCTACCGGTTTTAATATAAACTTATATCGTTATGTATTTGTCGTAAAATTTGTTTTTTTAGATCCACGATCCGAACTTGTCTGTATCATTAGAGAGTGATTCAAGATGTTTAGCTCAGTTTCCTGGTATGGAGATTGCATATTATAAAGGATTCGATGTTCTTGGATACAAATTCGAAGTTAAGAACATATAAATATTTAGAACCACTTGGTATAGTGGGATTGCGACGGTAGGATCGAATGGTGTGATTTATTATGGATACTTAAATTGTATACTTGGCATCCAATATTCCGGACGATCAGAACCGTTTTATATATTTCAGTGTACTTGGTACGATACACGAACCGATACGGATAAGTGGAGAAGCAATATCGGGACTTGGAAAGATGAATATGGATTGACCATTGTGAACACATTTCGATTTTAGGGTCAGGAGGATCCGTTTATCTTTCCGAAGCAAGTGTTCCAAGTATATTACTCACAGTATTTGAAGCATCCGGGATAGAGTGTCGTATGCCGTTGGAAACCCAGGGATATTTACGATGTCCCAGAATTCGAGGACAGCGATGAGGATGAAGAAGAGAGAAGACTTAGAGTGCTCCGACCGTCAGTTTCGAAAGACGGGTTGTCTTTGGCTGATCATGAAATTACGTGGGTTAGAAATGATATCGATGATGAAATCCAAGTAGATATGTCTAATGCGTCCACGAAACGAAAAAGGTTATCAGTAATGTTATATTATTACTTCACATTTTACGATCTATACATATATAGCATGCATATGTAATGATTGTCTAATGCGTCCACGAACCGTTTTATCTAGATTTGATGACGATGACGGGAGCAGCTCTAACATTTTGAAATATTTTAGATATTAATTACTTTATTTATTTAATTAAAAAATTTATTTTATTGTGGTTTTAATAAAAAGGTCTTTTAAAATATGGTAGAATAAATTTGTAAAGAAATAGTTTGTTTTTAAAATAATAAGTATCATGAGGGGTTTTGTGAAGGGTTTAGTTAATTGTGGAAATTTGAAATTTGTGAGGGTTTAAGTGTAAAAGGGGTAAAAGTCAAGGTTAAGCTTAGGTTACACTCATAGCATAACATATCCTAGATGACACTTCAAGCTACACCTCCTCCTTGCATGAAAACACCACCCTCTTCTATGCTACACATCCTACTTGCATGAGATTACCACATCCTTGCTAAGTGACACCTCCTCCTACAAATCTCACTCATTCTCCTTATCTCCTAAAATTGTTCAGTTTATATATCATCTTGAAGCATGTGTTTAATTTAAAAGAAAAAATAGAAATCTAAGAACAAGAAAGAAAAGAGAAGAGAAGAAAGAGCCTAACAACTAAGGATAAATACCCCCATCCTCTTGCTAGGATATTTGAGCTTGTGCATCTTGGAGGAAGCCTTTCCAGTAGTCTTGCTATAGGTATAATCTTTAAACTCTGTAGAATTGTAGTTCTGTAACTGTTTAAGTGTAGAAGTCGGATATCAGATATATCGTATTTTGATAGGAATAGGCTCTATTTTGAATCTGCTATAGTTTAGATGTAAATTAGAAAAATCAAACAATGCATTAACCTTGTAAATTGGACCTAGAATAACTCATAGGAATACGAACCCATTACCTCGAATTTTGGCCGGCGACACATAGAGGAAATCCGAGCTCGCCGGATTTTTAGGGGATTTGAGTATTGTGTTTTTTAGGGTATCTCTCTGTAGGTGTATAGGTATATTTGGTATTGTTTATTTAAGTTATTTTAGCAGTAGATTAAATATGTAAGCTAGTATCAGTTTTGGAGTAAAATTCTATATACGACACGTAGCATGTTTAGTTTGTGCAGTATCATATACTGGGATTTTGTGATATCTAGCTCATTGCAATTGAATCTGGAACCAATAGGTATAAGCACTAGAAAAACTAGAAACACCATAAGCATCATAAGATCACTATAAGACTTAACTTAACGACAGAGCCCCCAAGTCATTGGTTGACCCGGCGACATCTAGGCTTTTTCCGAGCTCGCCGGCCCCCCTTGGGTGTTTGGTGTTGGTTTTTCTTCTGTGCCTTTGTATGAGAAAATTATAATTTTTAGTATTGTTTGATTTGTCCCAATATTCATACAGAGAAATATGGAAATGTTTAGTTGGGTTTTATTTAAAGTTTCAGACATTTCGATGTGAATTTCCGTATTTCTGTACCGCAACTGAAACGTTGACATTCATACGTTAAGTTCAGAGGCATTTGATCATCTTTAAGATAAGTGAGTTGTAGCTTCTAACCTACGTGTGCTTAGCTCGTTGTTTTAGTTTTCAATATGATATTTATATCGATGTGATTTTAAATACGATTATATGTGCGATCGCGAAGGATTCTGAGACGGAGTTGACGAACTTAGCAGCGTGGATTTCAGCAAGCTTATGAAGTTGGTGAGTAGATTTACATCTACGAGGGGAATCTGGTGGATGGCGTATGGCACCCCGCAACCTTATAAATAGTTTTATGATATATAGCAGTTTTAGAAATTTATTAAGATATAGATATTTGAATTAAATTGCATCCAGTATGATACTCATGTGCATATAGTTTACGGATGGTTTGGTAAGTTGATACGAAGGATCATGCCGTACTAGAAAGGATTTGAGATATAGTGATAACGTGAGACATTATACGAGGAATTATATATTTTGGAAATGATGAGATTTATATGCCGAATAACGGACAAGTGTTCCTTTAGGCTCGTAAAGTTAGATTATTTTCCGCTGTAGGATGTAATACTTGTGTGAGCTATATTCTTTTAAAAACTACGATCCGTTTCCCTTTTAATGATAAAATTCAAGGATGCAGTTCCAATTTCCAAAACGAATATCTATTTTAATCTAAGGCAGCTTCCTTATCTCAAACCAACGTTTCGTTTCCTTTTCAAAGATAATGATATAGCTCATAACAGGTGATTACAGTTATTAGTTATGCTTAGATTTACTTTACATGTTCGCATTATATTTATCGATAGTATACATTTCTGTAATACTAACACTCTGATAGAACACTGCACATATACCAATGAGTACTGTGCTGCACAAGCACGTACCTGTATGTTATACCACATCTCATTGGTATTGCCATGTCGCTGTAGAACTGTTATACTCCGTAATACGTATATAGATGTTGATATGAGTAGGCTATTACACTTTTAGAACACTTGCACAAATACTAATGATTTCCATGTAGCACAAGCACAGACGCGTATGTTACACTACACATCATTAGTATTGCCATGACACAGTAGGATTGATAAGTTTATCTGCTTGTATGATTTATTTATGCACTTTACCTTATTATCTGTTAAGCATTGTGAATACCAGTATTATGAATGTTATATTTGATTTTATGAGTTTTCTGGACGTTTAATTTTGATGATATATATCAGTGGTATGGGATGCTGTTATATATGTATATATATAATATATCATCAGGATAATCTAGGCAAATATTCTCTTTCTTTACTTGATATTTTCTGAAGATGAGGATTTAACGTCCACCATGAGTTTTGATGTTTTCTGACTGTTTTATTCCGAACCGAGTGGGGTAGATATAAGGTTTCGGACTTGTGACTTATCCGTACTAAGTGGGGCAGCTATACAGCGAGATACATGGTGGACCCGATTCGAGGCCGAGGGGCAGGATAGCCGCATTACAGGCGGGGAGCCTGACGAGGATACTCGATACCGGAGATAGAGATGAGCACGGCAGATATCCAGGGGATACTGACCGGGGTTCGATAGGCACGGCGGATATCCAGGGGATACCGACCGGGTCAGGGATATCGGGTGGCGATCATCTGTGGAGATGGTGTCGACGGTATCTGCATTTATGTGTCGATACTGGACACGAGAGATTTCTGATTTCGATGTCGATGCTGGACATCCATATATATATATATATTGATATGATTGTTATTATGAGGTACACAGTTAGATTTCATTTATTGGATTCGACTAGGGCTGATCCGGGGGACAGTACCTATATATATATTCTACTTGGGGTTGCATGATAGTTAGTGTTACATTATGATATATATATGCATATCATATAGTATATTAGTACGATTATGGTAGTACTATACTTATGACCTAGGTATCATCGTGCATTTCGATTTCTACCTTTAGATATAATTTTATTCACTGAGTTGGTAACTCATCCCCTTTGTGCCACAGTTTCTTGTAGGTTTTACCGCTTGGATTAACAGCGGCTTGAGCACATATTCATTTCAGAGATTGATTGGTAAGTGGGTTATTTTTGTATCGTACTCACTCTTGATTATTCATATATTCTTGTATCTAGTGGAAACTCCATCAACTTAGAAATGGTATATTGTGGACTTAGAATGCGAGACTAAGATATTGTGAGGCCGCACTCATTGGAGTCGACTTCTGATTTAGATTTTTTGGCTACTCCGTCGTTTGGACATGGAAGCTAGCTCCCGTTGGGATACTATTTTATTGTTGTAGTGGTATCGGGTTTTTATGTAAAAAATTTCAAAGGAGGTGCTGTCAAATTTCAAAACGTCATAGATGCTTTTCAAACATACTTAGTTAAATTTAAATGTTTTTTTAAACTGATTCCATCTGATGACTATTTTAAACTCACCTCCAATATTTTCAAAATGGTTTAGATTCCGGGTTTCGGCTTACTTGAACCGCGTCGACGTCTTTAGATGTCACGTGATTTAAGTGCCAGTCAAGTGCCACATTTGGGTCATGACAGCAGCGAGCCGCGGCACCGGCAGAGGTAGAGGCAGAGGCAAAGCGGTTCTGCCGTCCGGAGAGCTGCATAGGGAGCTTCAGAGGGCCGGTCTTGCACCCCGATCGGAGACCCCTTCGGATGCCTCCTTCCATATGGACTTTGCCTTAACTCCAGGTATATTGCACGCATATTCATTTTTAATGTATTATTATAGATATACATGCATATTTATGTCAAAATTACTTATATATTCAATGTTTGATTGTCTAGCTGTTGGTGATGCGTCCACATCAGGGACAGAGGCCATTCCCGCACCTCCAGGTATGTTTATATATCATATAGTGCATATATATTGATTTAGAATGCTATATCATAAATATACATATATTCTTTTTGCTCTTACGTACTTACATCTTGAGTAGAGGCCACCACCGCACCTGAGGGTATGTTTATATATCCTATAGTGTATACATGTTGATTTAGAATGTTATATTATTGATATACACATTCTTTTTGAAATTAATTATATAGTAAATGTTTGATTGTCTAATTATAGGTGGTGCATCCACGTCTGGTGCAGAGGCCACTCCCGTCACTTCCATACCCTCCGCTCAGTCTACAGGTTTGTATGAATAAATATAAAATATTTATTCATTTTACATATCCTTTAAGAATAAACATGAACGTCATGTAATTTTATCGATATTTATTTTCTAGTTGGAGATGCGTCCACGTCCGGGTCACCGGCTGTTCCTCACCTGAGGAACTATCGTCCCGTTCGTGTTGCTGTCCAGGCCCAGGCTCGTGCTTCTGTCGCCGGAGGTATATATCACACTTCAATTTTTGTTAAACCTTAATTTCTTAATACCACTTTGTCTTAATATTGATTGTCTTGATATTTCTTGTAGATGCAGGGCATCCCCGTCCCGCGAGGGGGACTCGAGGGCCGAATCAGTCCCACGGGCTGAGGCCCGACAGAGCTAGGGGGAGGCAGCATTCCCCCTCTTCTTTACCCCTGATTATCGCTATACCGGTGATTATGCCGAGAGGTTCGGCCTGTATATGCGGTATGAGATCCGCCTCGTGAAGAAGTATCCACTTCACGTTGAGTGGGGCGACCAACACCGACGCTCGTTTGCCTTCTTCTGGGATCAGGCTCGGGTATTAATATATAGTTTCATTTGAATTACCCAATATATTTATTATTATTTGACACTTGCAATATAATAGCATTGATTTTTTTGTATTTGCAGTTGAATTACGATTTTCAGCCTGTACCCGACCCTGATCACTCTGAGAGAGTGCTCGATCTTCACGCTCTGTACCATGGCCTGATGAAGAACATGCAATCAAAGGTCCGATACAATAGGAACGAGCTGAAGATCGACTGCTATTCCCTGTGGATGGAGACCCCCGAGGCAGAGAGAGCGGCTCTCCTACATACTCCGGCCTTTGCGAGAGTCGACGTAGATACATGGCCTCTCTTGTGCCAATATTTCGACTCTCAGTGCAAACAGGTTTGTATTTTAAATGTAATTCATTGTTTACTATATAATTTATTTTTTTGTGTTGCTTAATTGAAAACTAAATCTGAATGTGTTGTGCAGAAACATACCGATCAAAATAAAGAGAATAGAAAGTCGGCGAAGATGGGTCGCCCCACTTATACAGATGGCTCGAGAAATATTACTCGTGCCATGAAGTTATCGGTAAATTATAATAGACCCACTGTGATATAATGTAATATTAAGAGTTATTTTATAATATATGTAAATTTTTTGCGAAATGCAGAGAGCTCAGACCCTGGCGCAGGGTGGTACACCGAATGTGCTGTCCGCGTATCTTGCCGTCCACGGCACCTCGACAGATCCTTTTACGGGCGAGCTTCGATTCCCCAACACCGCTATCCAGGAGTATTGCGTAAGTGTTAATATTTATTCTAACAGGTTTGAAATTTTTGTTTTGAAAAGTTCAAATTTAAATGATATACTTATATTTTAATAGTTAATTTGGGTGTAGGAGCGGGTGGTGGAGCAAGTGGAGGCATCGGGGATCGATTTTACTGGACAGAACGATCTGATACTGCTGACCCCAGTTCTAGACACCACACACGGAAGGCACCATGGAGGTTGGGAGAGAGGCCGGGGACTGGGTCCTAGCACGGCCCATATGAGGTTGGACTCTACTCCGGCGGTTACTTCCCTTACCCCCCGTGAGCGACGTCTAGAGCAAGATGTTGTCACCTTGAAGACCACCGTTCAGGAGTTGAAGGAGATGATGGTATGTATACTACTTAATAGTAAAATATTATATCATATTATAGATAGTAACATATCCAATATTAATAGCCTGAGCTTATTTGGTTGTAGACTTAAGTTTGATTAATCTTAGATTGGGGTTTCGAAATAACCTGATGTCACGCCCCGCTTCCCAGAGTGCGCTAAGATCGGCACGTGACAGAGCCGATCATGCTACCTGTGGCTAGGAAATATCCCTCCACAGTCACATTATGGCTGTCTATAAGATAACAAGAATAGTAAAGTAAAATAAACTTCTAGTACATGTCCATATGCCAGAATAAACGAGTCAAGAAATAATATGCGGAAGAAATAAATCCAATAAACAATAACATCTGAAAAGTACGTCCTAAATATGGGCTCACATCAGGAAATGAAAGAACGGAAATAAACTAAACTAGATAATAACAGGATCCTCACTGCTCGGCCTGTCGGCTGAAATACTCCTGATCAGCCTGCGAAAGAGATAAAGGATCTGGGCCATGCAAAACCCAGACGTCAGTGCGTCATAATATCAATAATAATAAGCAACCAGGATACACGAGATATGCAGGAATGAATTATAAATAGTAATATGAATATAATAAGTAAACACGGATATAGAACAGTGAAGTGTATCAGTATATGTGACGTGCAGTGATCAATCTAAACTGTGCTACTGGGTTATCTATTCTAAAATTTGTTTGAAATCAATTAGTGTACTTCTCCATGTAACTCAAAAGAATATGTCCGGTTATCCTCCGGGACCACGGATCAGGTAATGGTAGTCACGAATGACTCTGTCCCGTTATCCCCCGGGACCACGGATCAAGTAAGAATCATGAATAATTCTGTCTCGTTATCCCCCTGGACTACGGATCAATTAATACTCTTGTAAGCTACACTTTAGTTTAAACTTTTGATTTACCCATACCTCCAAGGTTATGTGTTCAAGTCAGGTATTGATAAATCTGGAGGTAATGCCAACACAGGATCAAGCAGGTACAGGTTTGTCTATGTAGACAGCAGGATACGTCCGTCAGGACAACCTGTCAGGATTGTCGGCATTAGTAACAAGATCAGGTAACAGGTCAAGTAGTGGTATATCAGGTCATGACAGGTAGTGCACATGTATCAAGAGGATGCTCATAATCAAACTGTAGCAAGTACGGATGTACGGTAAAAGCATGGATGCACAAATATTTACCAGGGGTTACAACATGACTAAGTAGGATGCACAATATCAAGCATGGGATACTAATATAACAATAATATGAGTTAATGTAATATGGCGTGCAACTAGGTATGCAGAATTAATGGTATGTATACGCAAATAAACATGGATGCTCAAATAACTTTCAGGGGTTACAACTACAGTTCCATGGCTATGTAGGATGCACATTATCAAGTATGGTGTGTCAATATAATAGTAATAAGAAATAATGTGACATGACATGCAACTAGATATATAATTAATGGTATGGATACGCAAATATCTATCAGGGGTTACATTCACAGCTCCAAGACTAAGTGTGATGCACATTATCAAGTATGGGGTGTTACTACAATAATAACATGAATTAATATGATCTGTAGATGCAGTTATATGAATATTAAATGATATGGATGTATACGGGTATCCGAAAAACAGTAAAACTTAATATGGATGTACAATCGATCAACATGTAATATTCTTATTCATATGAATTCAAGATATGTATTATAGCATGTAGCAAGATAAACTTGACTCAGAAACAAAGGTCGATATGCAGACGGCCTGGTGCAACACTATATGATTCGGTGTGTGAAATAGCACGACACGGTGCTGGGTCTTGCGGTGACACGGGACTGGTGCGATGGTGGCATACAAGTGGCATAGGCTGAGCATGAAGCGGGCATGACGTGGCACAGGAGCAGGGCACATGGCGTGACACGGTCTGAGTACGGTGATGACACGGTCGTGGAACGATCTGGGTACGGTGCATGGTCTGGTCGCGATCTGGTGCATGGTCTAGTAGTGGTCTGGTCGCGATATGGACATGATCAGGTGCATGGTCTGGTCATGATCTGGACACGATCTGGACGCGACACGGTCGTAATATGGAAGTGGTGATGGTATGATTTTGGTACTGTGGTGATGGTATGGTTCGTCCGGATCGTCCGCGGCGGCATGGCTCTGGCGATGACCGGAACACAAGAATTCAAGAAAGAGAAAAGAGAAGAAGAATTTGAAGGAGAAGAAGAATTTGAAGGAGAAGGTGGTCTGGGGTTTTGGTGGTTGTAGACAGATACGAGGTAGGAGAGACGATAACGACGATGATGGGCCGTCGACGGCGAGATCTGTGGCGATGGCAGTGGCCGCGGCGAAGGCTTGGGTTAGGGTTCTGTGCAAGGAAAGGATCTGGGGTTTGAGGAGGTGGTGATGGTTTTCATAGAGGGGATAGAAGGTGGTGGTGACGGGGTGAGGATGAGGCGACGACGACGTGGTCGCCGGCGGTGAGGCGGGGTGTGCAGGCGAGGGAAGGGTTATGGGTTTCTTGAAGTCGGTTCTTGCAGTGGTGTCGGGGGTGCAGATGTCGATGGAAGGAGAGAGAAGGGAGGTGAGGAGGATGATGAGGGTCGCCAGCAGCGAAGGTGACGGCGACGGCGACAGAAGAAAATGGTGATGCATGGGTTCTCGTCGTGATGGGTTGTTGCGGGGGAGGAGTGGAGAGGGAGGTGAAGTGGTGGAGGAGTTGAAAAGGTCGGTCGTCGATGGGGTTCTGGCGGTGGAGGTGATGGGTGTCGGGTTGGGTTCCTGGTGCGGTGGATATGCAGGGAAGGAAAAAAAAGATAAGGAAAAATAAGAGAGAGGTGAGATTGAGGTGGTGGTCAAGGAGTCGACGATGACGAGGGTGGCGGAGGCGACAGCGTCGCGTGGAGGGAAGGCGGCGACGAGCGCGGTTTCGAGCGAGGGCGGGAAAGAAAAGAAGAAGATGAGAAGGAAAAGAAAATGTGAGGGACTGTTCCCCTCCGAACGGCGGCCAAGACATGGTACGTCTTGCCTGGGGTTCGGGGCAGATGCTATTTGGTTTTATCCGTCCATCTCTCCGAAGATGCCATGTTGATTTATGGCACTGTGTATCGAAGGTTTAGACGGATGCGGCCGATGTAGCAGACTTCGTCAGATTCCCCCTCGTCTGAGGGGTTTTTGATTGTGGGAACGCTCTTCCCTGCAGGCGCAAGCCCCTGCAGTTAATTACGCTACCGCATCGCGGTAACAACTTTCTCCTTCTCCAGAATTTCACTTCGTGTCGTGGGTGTTTGTTTTGTTTGTGGTTGCCCGTGGATTGTATACGGAAACTAATTTATGTCGTCGCCCGTAGGACGTAGTCCAAATCTGTATTTTCTTAGATTTGGGTTTGGGGTTTTAGTTTAAGGATACGTTAGCCATATTGAGGCTAAGATCAACTTAAACGTTCATTAAGGATACGTTAGTCTAATCTCCAAACTAAGATCAACTTAACGTGATTATTTGGATCCGACAAGAGAGCAATTGGCTCTATTGTTCTAGTTTAGGGACATAGTGGTCCATTTAATGTATGGCTATCGGGACCCGTCACCTTTCTGACGTCGTTGAAGGATTACAACGATAGGTGTCAGAGGAGTTCAGAGATGTACCCTTGAACCAAAGTTGATTAGGGGATCTATAGTCCGATTTGGGACTAAAGTCTGTTTGAAAGTTTAAGAATACGTTAGCCATTTTTGAGGCTAAGATCAACTTAAACGGGATCGTTTAGATCCGACAAAGGAGCATTTGGGCTCTATTGTTCCAGTTTAGGGACGTAGTGGTCCATTGCCAATTTAGGGACATGGGGGTCCAACATTCCCATTTTGGGGACGGATGTTAGTTTAAGGACGTTTCAGTCCACGAGTTTAAGGACCCCGCAGTCCATATCGATGTGTGGTTGTCGGGACCCTTCACCTCTCTGACGTCGTTGAAGGATTATAACGATAGGTGTCAGAGGAGTTCAGAGATGTACCCTTGAGCCGGATGTAAATTGATTTAAGAGAGCAGCCGTGCTCAGTCAATTTTAATTTGAGGACCTACGGCCATGATTGGGCTAAGTCCAGTTGAGAATGTTCAACGTTTTATTTACATTTAGCCTATTAGGCCTATGCTAGGGCTTTGTCCTTGCATGGCATTTTCTTTTGGTCTACTAGGCCTTTCTGATTTGGGCTCTGTCCCTTTTATAAATGATGCAGAGCATCTGTTTGGGCTCTGCACTTCTTTAAAATAATGCATTGCATTTAATTTGGCCTGTTAGGCCTTTTTTAATTGTGCTTGGCCCTTCTGTAAATAATGCAGTGCATTAATTATCTGGCAGTAGCTTGTCAAGCGCTTTACGCCAATTAATGAGTGCAAGCGCTTGTGGAAGTGACACGTGTCACACAAGCGCAGTGCGCTGTGCCAGCGCGCTGTGTGTTGCGCTGTGACACGTGGCGCGCTCTGGTGAGTTGCGCCAACCTAAGAGAGTAGTGCTCTGTTTTTAAAGCGCAAGGCGCAGTTTGTTCTGGTGGCTTGCGCCAACCCAGGAGCGCAACAGTGCAGTTTTTGCAAGTGCAAGGCACTGTTTCAATAACTTGATCCAATTTTGGATTCAAGAAAAGAATCTTTAAGATTCCAGAACCAATGGTTCATAAGAAAGTGCAAGGCACTGTTATTATTTTTTTTTTATTGATGATCCTTGATCTTGTTCTTAGATCAATGATCTATTCAGAAGAAATTCTTCTCTTTTATAAAGGTGTTTACCTTTTTTCTTTTCTTGAGTTCTTCTCAAAATTCTTCAGAGTTCTCTCTATTTTGAAGTTCTTGATTTCTGTGTTGTGTTTTGAATTGGGGTCTAGGGGCCTTTATATAGTGCCCATTAATTTGTTAAATTTATTGAAGAGATCATTATCTGAGTGATTTGGGGAATTTTCCCCATCGTTGGATCTTTGATCCAAGGGCTTCTGTTTTACAGAAGACAATCTTCTTGTTTTAACAAGAACAGAAAGATCTTACTGGAATTTTAATTCTGTTTGGCGCAAATGCCCTAGCACTTGACACGTGTCATGCAGCGCACAGCGCAGCGCAACTGCGCTTGTGCAACCGCTCTGACACGTGTCGCGCAGCGCAACTGCGCATGCACAACTGCTCTGACACGTGTCGCGCAGCGCACAGCGCAGCGCAACAACCGCGCTGACACGTGTCGCGCAGCGCACAGCGCAGAGCAACTGCGCTGACACGTGTCGTGCAGCGCTTGCGCAATCGAAGCGTTGCTTTCTTTAATTTTTGTTTTAAATAGAGCCTTGCTCTGATTGGGTGCGCTGCCTTGGGCATTGCGCTGACGTATCAGCTTCTGACATGTGGCGCGATGCACGCAGTGTACGGGATTTGAAGCGTTGCTTCGATTTTTGAATTTTTAAAATTCAAACAGAGCTTTGCTCTGATTGGGGGAAACAAATGCCCCCCACCGTTGTGCTCACGTGGCGCACACGTGAGTGCAACGATGGCAAGATCTTGGCCGTTGGATCAACGGGTGAGTTGAAGGGGCACAGGCGCCTATAAATAGGACCCTTGGTCCTTGGTAAATGTTTTACCATTTTTCAAGAATCTTGATTTTCAGAGCCTTGCTCTTGCTTAAGAATTTTAGATCCTTGCTCTCGTTTCTTTCGAAGAACTCCAGAGTTTAGAACATAGAATCATCTTAGGTAAAAATTTAAATTAAATTAAATTTAATTTAATTTAATTAACAGAGCCTTGCTCTCATAGATCTTTGATCTAAAGAAAACCCTTTTAAGGTTTCATCAACAGAGCCTTGCTCTCCAAAGTCCATAGATCTACAGAGATCTTGTTCATGGGTTTTAACCCATGAACAGAGCTTTGCTCATTGATCAAATGTAGATCTTTTTTGATCCAAAAATAGAGAACTTTTTCTTATAAGTTTTCATGGATTTCTAAGATCCCAAATTTTTAATCTTTAGGAGTTAAATTTTCTTTTGATAGATCTTTCCATTCTTACCACAGAGCTAGGCTCTTTTAGGAAATTTTATTCCCTTGAGACCAGAGTTTGACAAATGTCACTCTGTGACAGAGCTTTGCTCTGAAAGAGGAGATTTTCTCCTTGTCTCTAGGGATTTCCCATTAATGAGAATATTCTCTTGGGGATCTTTTCATTAATTGACAGTCTCATCCAATGATGGGGCTGTCTTATTAAATGATGCATTGTCAACCAGATTTTGTAAGTCCCCCTCTGGTCCCCTACCCACTGCATTGCAGTGTGATGTAAATTTTTAAAACTGCAGGCGTTGGAGTCACAACGCTGACGACTGACTTTTGTCCCTCTACAGGAAACATGCCTGCTGACTTATCGTTCCCATTTGTTCGCTCGGAGGGAGGATTTCCCCAGGCACCAGTGGACCGATAGGTGCTCACTCTCATCAAGGATCATGACCCCGAATACAAGAACCTTCACTTGTGGGGTAGGTGTTATAACGATATCATCCAAGGTCGCCGAAGCTTCAGTTTTGCTACGCCGTCCGAGCTAATATTTTCGATCCCTTATGCGGATGAACCCCCGGTGAAGTATGTCGTGGAGGTCAGAAATTGGAACTCGGATGCCTCCTTCAGCCTGCAATTGGTACTATTCCCGTGCAGCCGCCGACGGTAATAGACATTTTGGGGAGGCGAATATGTCAGGGTGAAGCACGCCCTTGGGGAAAGGCCTATAACATTGGATTGGTCCCGCGACCGCCCGCCGGATAGTTGCAGTGTGACCGATACATCTTATCGGCGAAAAGGACTCATTTGACGAAGATTGGTTTGTATTCAGCCATCTACATCTCGCTCTTTGAGTATCCCTCTCCTCCAATATGGTGGATTAAGGCTTTTATCGAACAATGGAATATCCCCACCCACACCTTCTTGATGACGGATAGGGAAGTCTCTATCTCCTTAGAGGAGTTTGCCGAAATCTCGGGTCTGCCGATGAGGGGGGAGCATTACGAGGAGCTGCTTCCTCCTGACGAATACGTCTTTGCCACCAAGCTGTTGGTGTTTGATCTGACTCCGGAGAACGCTATTCAACACCAGTTTCCGGGCCTGGTGAAGGTGCTGAACATCTATGAAGGGCTCTATCTGGAATCGGGCATCCGGGGAGTCAGTTTCGCAGATTTTATCGCCCGCTTCATTCGACCGGAGTTTCTATCATACCGGAGCGAGAAGTTCGCCCAGCACGATGACCCTTTTGGCTTCAGCTTGGACCGTCGACCCACATCGGAAGATGATCAAAGGGACTTTTATCTCCCCGGCGCCGCCGTCATCCCTTTATTAGAAATCGCCATCCCGGGCATGGATGAGGAGACCTTTTTTGTAGGGTTCCTGGGCTTGTGGCTATGCAGCTTTGCGCTCCCCATGCACCCGCGTCACATGTGACCATCTGTTTTCTACCCAGCGCATCGGATGGTGGCTGGTTTGCAGTTGGCAGTAGGAATCGCCTGGCTGGCTTACCTTTATAATGGACTTAGCGTAGCGGCGGACGCTAGTGAGCCTGGGGTGCAGCCCGCTAACTTCCCGATGCACTACTTCACCTCTTGGATGGAAATGCATGTGCACGGGGTGTTCGGCGCCCATAAGATTCCTCTGTTTTTTGATAAGTGCAGACTCCCAAGAGTCATGCGGTTGATCGGTGCTTCGATCGTGGTTGCACCTCCACGGGAGGCTAGGGGGCTGCTCCTTCGTCCACACCTGGCCGGAGCGAAGGTTTCCTTTTTGGATAAGGTCATAACCATAGGCTCAGAGACCACCAAGTCGGTAGTGCCGCTGCGCGATGATTTTAAGGACGGAGCTTCCATATTGAAGGCTCGGGAGATCCTCCATCTCTACTCCATTCGGCCAGGCTACCTGATGTTTAGGCAGAATGAGATGGCACTCTTCGTGAGGTATAACCCTCACCGGTTTCCTCAGCAATCGAGCTATCACCAGGGGATCCCGATGGAAGCTTTCTTGGAAAAGCCTGTGGTCAACCGAGAGGGGATAAAAAATGCAATGCACCATTTCATGCGGCTTAACACGGGTTCCTATTTCTTCATCAGCGAGCCGAGCTGCATCCCCAAGGTCCTCAAC
This sequence comes from Agapanthus africanus, assembly GCA_030015575.1. Taxonomy (NCBI): domain Eukaryota; kingdom Viridiplantae; phylum Streptophyta; class Magnoliopsida; order Asparagales; family Amaryllidaceae; genus Agapanthus; species Agapanthus africanus. The sequence continues at coordinate 102,970,028 of CM057338.1, read as the reverse complement.
GCGTACGTGGCTTGGTATGCGCATGCAATGGGTTCAGTTATCCTTATGGAGAAGCACATGCTGGTTGACCGCAAGGGCGCGCCTCCCGGCGGAGATCGCAAGGCTCCCTTGAAGCCAAGGACCCCGGTCATTCCTCCGTTGAAAGATGCCGGAGTTAGGCCACCGCGCATGGTGAGCCCCCCACGCGGGTTGCCGCTTCCTAATACGGTAGATGCGCTACCAGAGCCCCGTGCTCCAGCGGAAACGGTCAATGTGGTATCGCCGGAGTCCGGCGTGGGCACAGATATCGGGACCCGCCGCCTTAAAGTGCCTGCAAAGCGCAAGTTGATCTTGGGTGCACCCAAGGCTGGAGGGCAGAAAAGGAAGAAGAAGTCGCTCTTCTCAGCTGATGTTGCGTTCAGTCAGGAACCTCACGCTCCCTATAGCGAGGACTTGAGCGAGTACGGGACCAATAAAGGATTGGTTATGCCGCCAGATGACACTGATTTAGCAGCCGCCATCGCAACTTCAGAGCAATTGGTGAGGCGCGACGCGTGGCTAGCCAAGCTTGCACAATCGGGTAATTATTAATCACATTTTTTATTTCATCGTACTTTTATTATTGTCTTTGACTAATGTTTTTCCTCTCTTTTCTTCAAACAGGTATCACCACTGAAGAAGCCATTGTTGCTTCCCTTAAAACTTTCCAAGAGGAGGAACGACTCAGAGCGTCCTTAGGCCTTGGTACATTTCGATTCATCAAGTCTTTATTCTCCTTTAGTTATGGTCGATCTAACCCCTTTTTTATCGCAGGAACCACAACGCCGGTCCCGCCAGGTGATGCGGAGACTCTTCCCGGTCCAGCCACTGATGTTCCGGCTTCTTCGGGGCTGCCACAAGAACCTCGACTCGAAAAGTTGGTAAAGGATGCCTTGAAGAATTTGGAGGCATCTCTGTTTACGGACGATGACGCCTCAATGAAGGAAGCTTTGAAGAGCTCCGTCTTGACGGCTCGGGAAGAGAGAAAGCGGCTAAGGCATGAGGCGAAGGCACGCAAGGCTGCTTTGGCCATTGGAGCGGGCCCAAGCACCATCCCTCGTGCTGATACTCCCTCAGAAGAGCCCCCTATCGCCTTATCCACCGCTCGCAGACAGGTGGCGCGTGCAGCTCGGAGTGCTAACGATAAGTCTGCCTCAGGTGACGCATCTTTCAAGATTTTGTTGTAAGAATTGTAAGTCCGTGTTGCCCACCCCGGTGCTTACGGGGAGGCGGAAAACATAATAAAAATTTGATTTTTAATGACTTAGGAAACATGGACCTTGCTTGTGAGGATCTTTGCTAAACATAAACTTGCTAACCCTAACTACAAAGTAGCTAAGTGATGGAAATGTTATACCTTTGGTCTTTAGTCCTTCTCTCCTTGCTCCTAGGAATGGTAGAAAGAGTTCACCTTGCTTGTCTTCTCCCGTCAAAGAAAGATCCACTTGAAAGCCACCACCTTTAGCTTCAACTCCAAGCTAGGAGTAACTAGAGTGCAAGAAATGCTAAGACTTGAACCCTAGAAGAGAGTAGAGAGGATCAAGTGAAGGTTTTTCTCAAGCTTTTTGTTTCTCAACACATGAGAGGGAGAGAGCTTGAGGGAGAGGATGAACAAGAGAGAGAAATGATATGAGAGAATCAATTATTAGTGAGCCATTCTCACTAATATGTGTGGATAATTTTAATTGGATAATTAGCTTGAAAATTGTCATGATAAATCATGATATGACCATTATCATTTCAATTTTGCAAAGATCAAAGAGCATCTCCAAATGAAATGATTATGGTCAAGTTGTCAACAAGGTCAACAAGTCAATGAAGTCAAATTGTCAACAACAACCATGCACAATAATTAAGCTAATTATCAATTAACTATAATCCACACAAAATCAATAGGGTTAATAAAATGACAAAAGCCATTAACCCTAAACAAGGTCCTCTCCCCTAATCTCAAGCAACTGTGCATACGCACCTGCATTCGTGATCCGAGGAACACGAATACTCTGAGAAAAACCAATCTCAAATCATATATTAGGATCCGGCTTAAACCAAAGCCCGCTAGTATAAACTGTCCGGACAGCAAACGTGCACAAGTGCGCGGATGCGAACGAACCCTGTCGCAAAACCATGCGACCTCTACTCATTTTGCCTAAAGGAGAATAGCTCTCTGTGTGGGACTCTAAAGACTCGACACTACGCTGGCAGTGGGTTTAACCACAGACCGCAAGCGGCACTAGCTGTACGTAACGGTCCCCAGGTAGATGTCGATAAGAAGACTGACGAGGTGAACCCCATCTGCACTCCTACTGAGCCTGTATGTGACAGTCTCCGTACAGTCCGGTCTGTTCGTCTGATACATCGCATGGCGGGCCTAGGGGGGCGGTGAACGTCAGTCCCCTAATAGCGGTACAAGTCGTGTCGGAGTGTAGCCCAGAACACCCTGAGATAACACTGGAAACCTACCAGTATATCTCGCTTGCCCTGGCCAGGGACTACTCGTGTAATGGCTCTCCTAGACACAGCGCGATGTCAACCCCCAATACCGGGAGAGACGAATCCTGTCTAACCGTCACTGCCTCCAAGTGCTTCGGGACTGCACCCAAAAACTACCTGTTTGCACGACTCCTTCAAGCCGTGGTAGGGTAGTAATCAAAGTGCAGTGGGAACACACTCGAGGCGAAGTGACAGTGTCAAGTCAGCGGACTAAGATGTACTCATGTCACCTGGGAACTGATAACTGACGATAGGTATATTACCAACCAACAGTTCCCGACGAGTCCTGTCCAGTGTACTCGTAACCTAACGAGCACCCGCATACTATCCCAAGTACGACGTACTAACGGCTGTGGGACAGACCGTCTCCCACACTGGGATGAGAAGCGCATACGCTAGTCTACTCCGGAGTATCGATGCCCTGTCTCGATAGTCCAACGACCAGGGACCTGTATAAGGATGTGCTTATAGATTACCCAGCTCCCACGAGTGCGAGCGCCATCACAACGCTGGTAATCAAGCAAAGATCCTAAGGGCTCTACTAATATGTATACCAGCAATATGCTAAAAGAAACACATGCACATATTAAAGCAGAGACAAACCAAGTAGCATACTACCATTTCGAGCAAGATTGTATATACAACTGTGAATATCCCAAGCTTCCATTAAGTAATATACAAACTAGTATGATACAGTGATGGCCTCTAGGGCATATACACTAACAATCTCCCACTTGCACTAAGGCCATGTACTGGCGTATCGAAGACCTATCATCTCGATCAGCCGCTCGAACTGAGTCTGGGGTAGTGCCTTTGTGAGTGGATCTGCAGTGTTATCCTCTGATGCAACTCTCCGGACCTCGATCTCCTGGCGATCCACGATCTCCCTGATCAGGTGATACCGCCTTAAGATGTGTCTGGATTTCTGATGGGACCTGGGTTCCTTCGCTAAAGCTATAGCCCCGTTGTTGTCGCAATACAGAGGTATTGGGTCAACAATGGACGGAACCACCTGAAGTTCTTTCAAGAACTTCCTCATCCAGACAGCTTCTTTTGCGGCATCAGATGCAGCGATGTATTCCGCTTCCATAGTCGAGTCAGCAACGGTTTCCTGTTTGGAGCTCTTCCAACACACCGCCCCTCCATTGAGGGTAAAGACAAAACCCGACATGGACTTGGAATCATCCTTGTCACTCTGGAAGCTGGAGTCAGCAAAGGCCTCAATCTGCAGGTCTTTTCCGCCATACACCAAGAACATCTCCTTAGTCCTTCTCAGGTACTTGAGAATGTTCTTTACTGCTATCCAATGTTTCTCCCCAGGGTTTGACTGATACCTGCTTACCACACTCAGTGCATAAGCCACATCCGGTCTGGTACACAACATCGCATACATTATAGAGCCTACCGCAGAAGCGTAGGGTATAATAGACATGCGATCCCTCTCCAAATCAGTCTTGGGAGACATCTCTTTGGAGAGGGTGATCCCGTGACAAGCCGGTAGATTACCGCGCTTGGAATCTTCCATACTGAATCTCTTCAGTATGGTGTCGATGTACCTGGACTGTGAGAGTCCTAATATCCTCTTGGATCTGTCACGGTAGATCCGGATACCCAGAATGTAGGAGGCATCACCCAGGTTTTTCATGGAGAACCTGTGTGACAAGAACCCCTTGACAGATTGTAGCATAGGAATGTCATTTCCTATTAAGAGAATGTCATCCACGTATAAAACGAGGAATACTACAGTTCTCGCTACAAATCTACAATAGATGCATGGTTCATCTGGATTTTTGATAAAGCCAAATTCTTTGACCGTCTCATCAAAACAGATGTTCCAACTCCGCGATGCCTGCTTGAGTCCATAAATGGACTTGAGCAACTTGCACACCTTTCCGCTGCTCCCACCCTGAATGAAACCCTCTGGCTGGTCCATATAGACACACTCCTCTAAATGACCATTTAGAAAAGCTGTCTTTACGTCCATCTGCCAAATTTCATAATCGTGGAAAGCAGCGATGGCAAGAAGGATCCGAATGGATTTCAGCATAGCTACTGGAGAAAAGGTTTCGTCATAGTCCAAACCAGGTCGCTGACGAAAACCCTTTGCTACCAGTCTAGCTTTATAGGTCTCAACCTGTCCATCTACACCAATCTTCCTTTTGAAGATCCACTTGCATCCTACGGGTTTTACCCCGTCTGGAGCAATGTCCAACGTCCATACTTTGTTGGTGTACATGGACTCCATCTCGGTCCGCATTGCATCCAGCCATTTTACCGAGTCGACGCTCTGAATGGCTTGCTGGAAGCTAGTAGGCTCATCACAATCCAGGATGCAGTCTTCTCTATCCCCGTCAATGAGAAAACCGTAGTATCTCTCGGGCGGATGAGACTGCCTACTACTCCTGCGGAGTGGCATAGGAATGTCCTGTTCTTTCGAACCTTCTGGTTCCTCTAAGCTTTCAGTAATGGTTTGTGGTTCTGGAATTTCTTCCAGTTCTACTGCGCTCCCGCTTATCTGATTTTCTAAAAACTCAGTTTCCAAGAAGCGGGCATGACGAGAAACAAGGACTTTTTGCTCCTCTGCGTAATAGAAGAGATACCCCTTGGAGTTCTTTGGGTATCCCACAAACTTGCACTGTACTGAGCGTGCCTCGAGCTTGTCCGCATGCTGCTTTTTTACAAAAGCTGGACATCCCCATGTCTTAAAGGATTTAAGACAGGGTTTCTTCCCACTCCACATCTGATATGGTGTGGTAGGCACTGTTTTAGTAGGAACTTGGTTCAAGAGATGTGCAGCTGTTTCCAGTGCATAACCCCAGAAAGATCGCGGTAACTCAGCCTTACTCATCATGGACCGTACCATATCCAATAGGGTTCGGTTCCGTCTCTCCGGTACACCGTTGTGTTGCGGAGTGTATGGAGGAGTAAGCTGAGAGAGAATTCCATTCTCTTTTAAGTAATTCAGGAATTCGGCACTTAAGTATTCTCCTCCTCGATCCGATCTTAGGATCTTGATACTTTTGCCGGTTTGTTTCTCCACTTCACTCTTATATTCCTGGAACTTTTCAAAGGCCTCGGACTTATGTTTCATTAAGAAGACATAACCGTACCTTGAAAAATCATCCGTAAAAGTAATGAAGTAAGAGTAACCGCTTCGCGCATGTGTAGACATTGGACCGCACACGTCGCTGTGTACGAGTCCCAAGAGCTCGCTCGCTCTTTCTCCGTGTCCAGTGAACGGAGCCTTTGTCATCTTTCCCATGAGACAAGATTCACAAGTGGCATAAGACTGATACTCGAACGGATCCAAGTATCCTTCTTTATGTAACTTAGTCAACCGTGTCTCATTGATGTGACCCAGTCTACAATGCCATAAGAAAGCCTGATTAATATCTGGAGACTTTCTTTTGTGTGTATTCTGGATATTGAAAACCTGTGGTTGGTTTAAAACGTAAATACCGTTGTTTAATGTACCTGACCCAATCAAAACTTGATTAAGGTGAATGTTCACTACATTGCTTACAAATGCAAATTCATAACCTTCTTTAGATAATAAAGATACAGAAATGATATTACAGGTTGCATTTGGTACATAATAACAACTACGCAAAACCAAAAAGTGTCCATCAGATAATCCCAGGTGATAGTCCCCCACGGCCTCTGCATCCATGCTAGCACCGTTCGCAACTCTGAGGGTCATGTCACCTGCCTTCAAAACTCTACGCTTTCTCAACGCCTGCAAAGAATTACAGATATGAGATCCTGATCCGGTATCCAATACCCAGGATGTAGAGTTTATTGATAGACAGTTTTCAATAACATACACACCTGAAGCTGAAGCTGCAACTCGCTTCAAATCCTGTGTTCTGGCTTTCCAAGCCTTGCAATCTTGTTTCCAGTGACCACTTTTGTGACAATAGAAGCATTCTTCCTTCCCCACCAGCTTCCCCGCTACCTTTGTTGCTTTACCCTTTCCCTTCGTATCCACTTTACCGACACCGCCTCTTGGTTTGGCGGGGGCTTTCTTCTTCTTGCCCTTGGCTTTCGCCCTGGACCTAGAAGAGGAAGATCCTCCTACAAACAAAGTGGATGTCTCCCTACCCTTCTGTAGGGTGCCCTCAGCAGTCCTCAACATGTTCAGAAGTTCGGCAAGTTCAACCTCCTTTCCTTGCATGTTGAAGTTAAGAATGAACTGGGCGTAAGTGGAAGGAAGGGACTGGAGAATCAAATCGGTATAGAGTTCATTCTCCAACGTGGTCCCGAGGTCCGCGAGCTCCTCTATGTAGCCGATCATCTTAAGCACGTGGTCCGCTACCGATGATCCGACGGCCAACCTTGCCGAAAAAAGCTTCTTCGACACTTCGTATCTAGCGATACGAGACTGCTCCCCATACAGTTCTTTTGTATGGAGAAATATGGACTCTAGGTCCATATTCTCGTGCCTCCTCTGATGTTCGTTGTCCATCGAGGCTGGTACGAGGCATCTGGCCCTCGCGCAATCTATCTCCCATGTCTTACGGATTTCTACATCCGCGACGCTGGAGGTGGGACCTGGGACAGGGGGAGCTTTGGTGGTAAGTATATACCCCAGCTTGTCATAAGTGATAGCCATCTTGACATTCCTGAGCCAATCTTTGTAGTTTGGCCCTGTCAATATATTTTTATCTAACAGTAACTTAAGTCCGGTCATGTTGAATGGTCGCTGCAATTAGGAGAGAGAAAAGAAACACTTTAGCATGATGCTCTTGCAAGTTTAGAGTGGTTTTTAGTTTGTCTAAACTGGATGGCTCCCACTGTTTCTCGAATCCCTTCTCAAACCATAAAGAAAAGGATTAGCCGGGATCATTCTCACCGTACAATACTTGCTTAACCGTTCAGCCAGGCCAGTGTCGGTACTTCGAGGGAGGTTTTCCAACGCTTTCGCGAAGTTCCTTAATTAAATAACCTCTTTTTCCTGTGGGCGTAGCCCCGCTAACACCTTTCTAGGCACCTACTAGGTTTATAGCATTGATCGTTAAGTGAGAGTTTTCCCGAGGAGTAGCATATACTCACAGTAGGATCGGGATCCAAATATCATCGCGTGATAAAACCGAAGGAATCCTACCAGAATTATCACACTCCAAATGGTATGCAACGCTAGCAAGTTTCAGTACTTATGAAACTCCCGATGTGGATTTTTGCCCCATGTTCTTATGACCTTGGCGTGAGGTCAAAATGTCATAAGTCCCATGTCAAGTTCTTCCCATCATTATCCTGGTTAATTTGAACCCACCCATACCTACCCTTGACGTAGGCCAAAACGGCAGTACGACTGTCTCAAATCAACGCATTCTATCTATGCAACGGATAAATATCCGGTAGCTACCAATCACTATGCCTTGGCGTGAGGTCAAAATACATAGCTTGAATACTACCGAATATTTAACCGAAATGATGGAGGGCTACGGATGGTTTTGGCGAAACCGTGAACGTGGTGAACTTGATATAATCGATGGAACGAGATAGCTTTTAAAAGGAGTGGTTCAAGCTCCGCGTTTAAAAGTTTTAGTTTTGAAAAGAACCGAGTGGTTTTCAAAGTGTTCCAATCGACTTGTACTTGGTTTATTTCTTGCATTAGTTCTTTTAATGCGTCCCATCATTTAATCCTACCATTGCAGAAAACAACCAAAATATGACGTACGCTTATGCCATTCGCATTCGCCACGGGGCCCCGTCATCACCCGTTAGGTTACTTAACTAACGACAGAGCAGGGGCTGGGCTAGCGCGGCTGTAAAACATAAGCAACGCCTAAATAGTTATTATATATAAATATATAGCAATGATAGACATTACAGATCACAGATGAATACATTGGATATACTAGGAATCCGCAATGCGTTCGAGCCTGCAACGCAAAGCGGATTACACGGTCGCGGTGAATAGCCAATACCCCACCCAAGACCCCTACGGGTGCGGCAAACTACCCGCCAAGCACCCGAAGCGAAGCAACCTCCCTCACCACCGTGAGTAGGCCACTCGGCGCTTCGAGATACCCGGTAGTTTGTGCACCCCCTCCATGGGTCTATCCTAGGAGCAAAAACAGTAAAAAGAATTATACAATGACGGATACAACCCCGACCCGGTTGTGCGGCCATACAAATAATATTATTACATCAATTTACATGTTACAAATGAATGAAAGAAAAATAACGCTCATCTCACATCCACCCCGGCCATTCACCCGCGACGATCCAATCCATTCATATCCACAAACCAATAACAATCAAAGATCATGTATAACCCCGACTAATCGTCTTATAGCGATTAGCCGACGTTCAATACATGCAAGCATTACAGATATAACCGATATAGTTAAAGTGTAGTGAAGTTCCGAAAAATACGGATTTATAGGCCCCCAAAAGTAAATTTTAGTTCTGGAAAATCTGGGCACATATAATATATCCTAAAAATCCCAAAACCAACAACAACACACACTGCACGAAAAACGATGCGCCGATAACGACAAACCGCGGCGCTTCCGCCGCATATGCCTACCTCGTGCGGCGGAAGGGCGGCGGCTTGAGGGAATTAGGGTATCGTTTTTATTGGGTGTATTCACAAAACCCTGAGACGATTTTACAAGTATAAAGTTTTTCATTTTGACCAGAAAAAATTTTAACAGAAACTTGGATTTTGAAAAAGTTTGGTTTTTGGGTTTTTCGGTTTCGAAACTTCGTTACACTTAACTATTTAGCTAGTTTAGGTTTAGTTAGGCTCTGATACCACTGTAAGTCCGTGTTGCCCACCCCGGTGCTTACGGGGAAGCGGAAAACATAATAAAAATTTGATTTTTAATGACTTAGGCAACATGGACCTTGCTTGTGAAGATCTTTGCTAAACATAAACTTGCTAACCCTAACTACAAAGTAGCTAAGTGATGGAAATGTTATACCTTTGGTCTTTAGTCCTTCTCTCCTTGCTCCTAGGAATGGTAGAAAGAGTTCACCTTGCTTGTCTTCTCCCGTCAAAGAAAGATCCACTTGAAAGCCACCACCTTTAGCTTCAACTCCAAGCTAGGAGTAACTAGAGTGCAAGAAATGGTAAGACTTGAACCCTAGAAGAGAGTAGAGAGGATCAAGTGAAGGTTTTTCTCAAGCTTTTTGTTTCTCAACACATGAGAGGGAGAGAGCTTGAGGGAGAGGATGAACAAGAGAGAGAAATGATATAAGAGAATCAATTATTAGTGAGCCATTCTCACTAATATGTGTGGATAATTTTAATTGGATAATTAGCTTGAAAATTGTCATGATAAATCATGATATGACCATTATCATTTCAATTTTGCAAAGATCAAAGAGCATCTCCAAATGAAATGATTATGGTCAAGTTGTCAACAAGGTCAACAAGTCAATGAAGTCAAATTGTCAACAACAACCATGCACAATAATTAAGCTAATTATCAATTAACTATAATCCACACAAAATCAATAGGGTTAATAAAATGACAAAAGCCATTAACCCTAAACAAGGTCCTCTCCCCCAATCTCAAGCAACTGTGCATACGCACCTGCATTCGTGATCCGAGGAACATGAATACTCTGAGAAAAACCAATCTCAAATCATATACTAGGATCCGGCTTAAACCAAAGCCCGCTAGTATAAACTGTCCGGACAGCAAACGTGCACAAGTGCGCGGATGCGAACGAACCCTGTCGCAAAACCATGCGACCTCTACTCATTTTGCCTAAAGGCGAATAGCTCTCTGTGTGGGACTCTAAAGACTCGACACTACGCTGGCAGTGGGTTTAACCACAGACCGCAAGCGGCACTAGCTGTACGTAACGGTCCCCAGGTAGATGTCGATAAGAAGACTGACGAGGTGAACCCCATCTGCACTCCTACTGAGCCTGTATGTGACAGTCTCCGTACAGTCCGGTCTGTTCGTCTGATACATCGCATGGCGGGCCTAGGGGGGCGGTGAACGTCAGTCCCCTAATAGCGGTACAAGTCGTGTCGGAGTGTAGCCCAGAACACCCTGAGATAACACTGGAAACCTACCAGTATATCTCGCTTGCCCTGGCCAGGGACTACTCGTGTAATGGCTCTCCTGGACACAGCGCGATGTCAACCCCCAATACCGGGAGAGACGAATCCTGTCTAACCGTCACTGCCTCCAAGTGCTTCGGGACTGCACCCAAAAACTACCTGTTTGCACGACTCCTTCAAGCCGTGGTAGGGTAGTAATCAAAGTGCAGTGGGAACACACTCGAGGCGAAGTGACAGTGTCAAGTCAGCGGACTAAGCTGTACTCATGTCACCTGGGAACTGATAACTGACGATAGGTATATTACCAACCAACAGTTCCCGACGAGTCCTGTCCAGTGTACTCGTAACCTAATGAGCACCCGCATACTATCCCAAGTACGACGTACTAACGGCTGTGGGACAGACCGTCTCCCACACTGGGATGAGAAGCGCATACGCTAGTCTACTCCGGAGTATCGATGCCCTGTCTCGATAGTCCAACGACCAGGGACCTGTATAAGGATGTGCTTATAGATTACCCAGCTCCCACGAGTGCGAGCGCCATCACAACGCTGGTAATCAAGCAAAGATCCTAAGGGCTCTACTAATATGTATACCAGCAATATGCTAAAAGAAACACATGCACATATTAAAGCAGAGACAAACCAAGTAGCATACTACCATTTCGAGCAAGATTGTATTTACAACTGTGAATATCCCAAGCTTCCATTAAGTAATATACAAACTAGTATGATACAGTAATGGCCTCTAGGGCATATACACTAACAAGAATTGTAAATTCGTAGGTTCTTATATGTCTTGTCCTGCAGGGCCAAGTCCAACCGAAGGGGAGGCGGAAACCATCGAACTTAAGGGGCCATAGGAAGAAGCATCGGCCGAACCCGAGCCGACGGTGGGCAACGTCGCTGGGGTTGCTGAGCCTGACCTGGGGGCTGAGGGAGCTGGACTTGAGAAGGTCGTTGATGCTGAGCCTGTGGTGGCGGCAAATGAGACGACCGCTATAACTGAGCCCGGGGCAGCAGCGGATGAGGCGATTGAGACCGGCGACCCCATGGTGATGGCGGATGAGACAATGGTGACCGCCGAGCCCGAAGAAGTAGCGGGTGAGATGGGCACGAATCTTGGGGAAAAGCCAGCAGCTCTTTCTCAAGAGTCTGGCAATGCTCCAATTATTGCTCTCCCCGTCTACGGTCTTCCGCCGTCTCCTGGTCGGGCGAGTACGAAGATAGCCCCCGTCGAGTCCGATGATGAAGCCACGGGAGGTGGACTCGTATCGATGGAGGAGGGAGATGCCTCCATTTCGGCTGGGGGCTCATCAGGTAAATTTCGAGTTACTGTCCCTTTTTATATCTTGCAATCCTTTCTGACAAGTTTACCCTTGTTTTTGACGCAGATGCGGCCAATGCCGATGCTCCATTACTCGAGGGAGCGCCGTCAACTACTGCCTTGGTGGTGGTCACCTCTCAGACTTCCCTTGTGCCATCGCAGATGTTGGAAGGTATGGATTTGCAACCTGTTAGTTTTATCTTTCAGCCGCATAATTTATGTACTAAAGTCGTACTATTGTGTCTTTTCAGGAGTGCTTTTTGATCATCTCTATCAGGTGTTGAACCCGCACTTCTCCTTCCCATTTGAACTCGCTTCTTTTTCTGGTGGCACTGGTGAGTATAGTTTCCAACTGATGTCTTTTCTTTTTCTAGTAATGGAATCATTTCTAACTTTCCCTCGTCCTGATTGCGGTGCTACAAATCGAAGGAGGGGATGAGAGATCGGTCGCGCCACCGGCCCTTCCGGCCTTGCCACCTGCTGCGGCTGGTATAGTAAACTATCGCATCGATGACTTTTTATTATTTCTTGAGCCATCATCTAATCGTATTTTGCTTTGCATCTATCGTTCCAGTTCCGGTCCCTCTTGAGTCTCGCATCCTAATGCCGGCAGGCCCCTTCTTGAAACGTCTATCTTCAAAGGGTGCCGTGATGTGTTTGAGCATGTTGAGCGGATACATCGAAGAGCTCGACGCAGACGCTCTCCCATCTGCCGCAGATTTCACTGTGGAGGTTAACCCAATGTTGGCGGCGCTTGTAAATTTTCATAACGAAGGCGTCGTCGAATCTTGGGTTAATCACTGTAGGGAAATCGAGGCCCGCCTACACCAGCTGGGGTTGATGCGTCTTGCTCCCGAAATCTTGGCCGCGGGTACTCAACGGGCGGCATGGATTGAGGAAAGCGCTTCTTACTCCTCCATATGGAACAAGAAGCAGCTTTAAGGCTGAGGGAATGCCAGGAGTCTTCAAGCGAGACTGCTCGCCTGCGTGCTGAAGTTGATGCGAATGCTGCCCGGGTGAAGATTATCTTCGAGGGCCTTCTGCGAAGTCTTTCTGATGGGCTAGCATTAAAGCAGAAGCTCGATGCTGCTAAGCGTGATACCCAAGGTCGCAACGCAGCTCAGCGAGCAGTTGAGGAGCAGCTCTCAATCTTCCTACGGCAGCGGGCTCAAGTGGAAGCAGAACTGGCAGTGGCGGCCGATCAGGAGAAGGCTTTAAAGGAAACGCGCGAGCAACTGATGGGGCTATTTAAGACGCTTCCTTCTCCTTGAACATTTTGTATCATTTATACACTTGTAAATTTTTAATAGTATGTACACATTCTTTATTCTTTATACGATTCGCCTTGTACTCAATTGAATTCGTGAATAAAGATATACACATTTCCTTTTGCAATGTCTTGTGTCATATCTGTGCTTTCTCCCTTCTCTTTTTTTTTATTATCAGCATGTTACCTTAATAAACATGGTTGACAGATAATAGAGCGAGCATTTTGGTTTCTTCAAGAGATAGCAATGGCTTAGGCCGCAGGTTTAGATCTGCTGCCTAAGACTTTTCAACTCTATATGCCGTGAGGGTTTCATAGAGATTTTTCTCCCTACGGATCGAGAGGATCTCGTAGGTGGATTTTCTCCCTAGGGATCGTGAGGATCCCTAAGTGTGTTTTTCACTTACAAGTCGTAAGGATCTTATAAGAGAATTATCCCTTCTTACGAGCGAGAGGACCCATAAACGGTTGTTTCCCTCCTTGTCGAAATTCGACTTTGGAGAGTGAGACCCATGGATAGTATGCAAGAGACCGTTTTGAGCCAACTTACAGGGTCCCAGTGCTTAGGAAACAGGCTTTTTAATCCTTGCTGCCTAAGTCTTTATCTTACAAGTCAACCCGCATCGAGAAGTTCTCGCAAAGACATCAATTTCTTCACAAGTCGAGACGAATCGAGCATTTCTCGCAAGAATATCCTAACGTCACAGTCAACCTCTGCTCTTTACGACAGAAGTCCGTTAAGGTCTGTGGTACTTAGGGTTTTTGCCGTCGTACCGTCGCATCAGCTGATATATTCCTCGATAGGCAATCGTGCTGTTCGAGTAGCCCTCCGACTGCCGTGTCTTTGATCCCTTCGGGGGCTGGACAAGACGTCTTCAAGCAATCCTCCCTGGTAGTTTGACCATCGGAAGAGCAAGCGTTAGGAATTTTGCCATGCCGCTTTTTACTTGAGGTTAGGCTCATTTTGGAGAGCCCCGATCAGTCATAACCACTCCGCGCTGGTGTGGGATGATCTCCGATAGTCTTTCAGGTTTTATGTGAGTTGCCGTCGAGACCCTGAAGCTAGGAATTTGGCCTTTGCTTCGTTTGCTGGCATCGCATCTGCTGTATTGAGACGAATGTCGCGGTTGTCTCTAGGTTGCTGGTGAACCGTCGAGGTTTGGAACTAGGGATTTTGCTGTGGCTCCGTTAGTTTGATTGTCGTGTCTGATCCCTGCTGGAGGAAGAACGCTGGGGTGACATCTCGTCTGCTGTATCGAGACGATCATCACGGTCGTCTCTAGGTTGCTGATGAACCGTCGAGGTTTGGAACTAGGGACTTTGCCGTGGCTCCGTTTGTTTGATTGTCGCGTCTGAACCCTGCTGGAGAAGAACACTGGGGTGACATCTCGTCTGCTGTATCGAGACGGACGTCGTGGTTGTCTCTAGGTTGCTGGTGAACCGTCGAGGTTTGGAACTAGGGACTTTGCCGTGGCTCCATTTGTTTGATTGTCGCGTCTGAACCCTGCTGGAGGAAGAACGCCGGGGTGACATCTCGTCTGCTGTATCGAGACGGACGTCATGGTTGTCTCTAGGTTGCTGGTGAACCGTCAAGGTTTAGAACTAGGGATTTTGCCATGGCTCCGATTTTTTAATTGTCGCGTCTGAATCATGTTGGAGGAAGAACGCTGAGGTGACATCTCGTCTGCTGTATCAAGACGAATGCTGAGGTGGAGCTGGGATTTTTCCGTCACTCCGCTTTACTGACCATGGGGTCTTTTGTTGACGTTGCATCTACATCCTGCTGGACTGCGAAGGAACGCCGTTTTTGACATTGCGTCTGTTGTAACGAGACGAACATCAAAGTGGTGACCATTCCGCACTAGTGTGGGATGATCTCTAGTTGTCTTTCAGGCTTTATATGACTCGCCGTTAAGACCTTGAAGCTAGGAATTTGGCCTTCGCTTCGTTTTCTTCGTTTGTTGACAGTGTGTCTGCAATATTGCGACAAA
Source organism: Agapanthus africanus (assembly GCA_030015575.1). Lineage (NCBI taxonomy): Eukaryota > Viridiplantae > Streptophyta > Magnoliopsida > Asparagales > Amaryllidaceae > Agapanthus > Agapanthus africanus. The sequence goes on along the minus strand of CM057338.1, from coordinate 102,954,907 downwards.
TGTCGAGGCTGTCTCTAGGTTGTCTATGAACCGTCATGATTTGGCTTCGCTTTTCTGGTGGAGCCTGTTGGGAAGATATGGTTCCCTCTTTGTTTGTACCCCTGGATTGTATACAGGGATCGATGTGATCTCACCTGTGGGGCAAAAGTTTCATTCATTATTTTTTATTTTATTTCCGCGATGCTCTATTATTTCAGCTTTTATATCGCGGAGGTCGCGATTGCCCAATCATTTCGGCTATTTTACGCAGTGCCCAATCATTTCGGCTGTTTTTTTTATTTTACTCGCTACTTTTTATTGCGAGCTGCCCAATCATTTCGGCTGTTTTTGTATGCATATATTTTTACTTGCTGATTTTGTTGTAAGTTGCCCCATCATTTCGGCTTTTTCGTATGCATGTGTGGCTTGCTGGCCTTTTGCTGTAAGCCTGGAATTGGACACCGATTTCGGCATCAGCACCGCTACAACTGGGATATTGCCAGGAGCGAATCATCATTTGCCTCTGTCGATGTCAAACAAAGGTGGCTTAGTGAACAGGGTTAAGGTCCCGTCGACTAAGGCTTTTGACTTCATGAGCCGTAAGGGTCTCACAAAGGTATTTCTCCCTACAAGTCATGAGGATCTTGTAGGTGTATTTTCTCCTTAGGAATCGTGAGGATTTCTAAGTGTATGTTCCTCTGTAAGTCGTAAGGATCCTACAAGAGGGTTTTCTCCTTGTAAGTCGAGAGGACTTACAAGGGTTTTTCATCATATGAACATATCCCCAGTCACGGATGGGACTTGGTTAGGGAAATGTTTATTCACGCCCGTGGATTGTATACAAGGGTCAGTATTTGTCAGTATTGAACCACTTGTAGGGCAAAATCGAAGGTTGTGGGGGTTGCTTAAGCACAGGTTTAGGTATCTGTAACTTAAGATTTTCAAATCTTATGAGTCGTGAGCGTCCCATAAGAAAGTTCTCCTTACGAGTCGTGAGGATCTCGCAAGTGTATTTTCTCCTTAGGAATCGCGGGGATCCCTAAGTGTGTTGCTCCCTTGTGAGTCGTAAGGATCTAACGCGGGTGGTTTCTCCTTACAAGGTCGAGAGGACCCTGTAAGTGTCTTTTAACGAGGTTGCGCCCTTTCGGGTTTTCATAAACACCCGCCGGTAGCCCTGCTGTTTTTACTCAGGGAGCCCTTTCGGGTTTTCATCCGTGCCCATTTTGCTTATGGACATACCGTTTTTTTCTCTCTTTTTTTTTCTAACGAGGCCGCGCCTTTTCGAGTTTTCACGAACATTTGCCGATAGCCCTGCTGTTTTTACTCATGGAGCCCTTTCGGGTTTTCATCCGTGCCCATTTTGCTTATGGGCATGCCGTCTTTTTTTTTTCTAACGAGGTCGCGCCCTTTCGGGTTTTCATGAACACTCGCCGGTAGCCCTGCTGTTTTTACTCACGGAGCCCTTTCGGGTTTTCATCCGTGCCCATTTTGCTTATGGACATACCGTCTTTTTATATATATATATATATATATTTTTTATTCCCTTTTTTTTTCTTTCATCAGCCTGAGGATGCCGCGGTAGTAGTTTAAGGACGTTTCGGTCCGTCATTAGTTTAAAGACGTTTCGGTCCGACATTAGTTTAAGGACGTTTCGGTCCGTCATTAGTTTAAGAACGTTTCGGTCCGTGGTCGCCGTATTTGAGGCGAATATCTAGTTTACTGAATTTTCGGTCTATGGGGCTTTCTCTATGACTGAGCATGATGCCCCCAGCGTATCCATCTTTCTTAGAGCGTGCGGTTGTGGCGGGTTTACCCTCCAGTTTTCGGAGATGACGAACTTGCCCTGTTGGTATTGGTCTTCAACCCAGTTCTTGAAGACGTAACAGTTTTCGATCGGATGGCCTAATACTTGGTGGTAAGGGCAATAATTAGAACTGTTGACATCATCCATTTGTGGTTGGTGTTTCGGCTCCAGTAGAGCGATAAGCCTGCTATGCACTGCCACTTCGAACAGCCTCCTTGTTTCATCCTGGGGAAATGAGTAAGGACGTCTTAGCCTCTCCTCGAGGGATATGCGTGGACGCATATTGTTTTGACGAACAACCGGTCTAGGGCCACTCGACTGTTGTTGGGTGTTGGCGACGAAGGTCATTTTTCCCTTTCTTTTATCCTTTTTGCTCGATTCTTTGTTTGCGGGGCCGAGATTTTTTTTGAATAGCGGGCGATTGCACGGCTGAATGTTCTCGCAATTCCTCAATTCTTTCATTTTTGAAATGGATTCCTTGAGGAGAGGGTTGAGGGCAACTTCTTCGTCAGAGTCGCTTCCAAAGGTGATAATTTGCGATCCCTTGGAGTCGGCTATATGACAGTCGTAGGCGGCTCTTTTGCGCTCATCTATCGCATTTTTCCGATATCTACGAACTTCACACTTTGTCCTGTTGAAGTGTTGCTTTTGAGCGACATATCGTTGCCACCAACACTTAAAGGAATCCCAGTCTTCGGTAGGATGTATGATCTTCTGATGATATAAGCAGAAGTTAGGATGCATCTCTACTCCACCGAGAATATTTTCTTCAGAGGGCGGTAGATTCATTCCCACTGATAGGGCTTTGGCGAACCTTTTCCTCGTCTTGAATTTGTTTTTATCCGCAGCGGATGAGTTTTGATTCGACGGAAGTGCCTCAACTCTTTGGTCTAGTAGTCGGTGCTTGGCTCCTTCCAGTATGGCCATCTCATGCTCTTGATTAGTTTTAACTTTCAGACGAATCTCATTCAAGAAGGCATCGATCAACTCATCCGACGGCCGCAGAATTCTGGTTCGGGGTTCGACCTTGATTTCTCGGTGCAAGGAGCCTCTTCATCATCTGCCAACGAGTGAGTGATCACATGACAAGTCGCTACATAGTCTTCAGATTCATCTGATGGGTCGTCTCCATCGTTTTCGTCCTCGACAAAAGAACAAACTGCCCCCATCGTGTCCGTCTTCTTTGGAGTGTGCGGCTGTGGTGGGTTTACCTTCCAGTTTTCAGACAGCGCGAACTTGCCTTGTAGGTACTGATCCTCGATCCATCCCTTAAAGACGAAACAATCCTTGATCGGGTGGCTTACCGTTTGGTGGTAAGGGCAATAATTGGGATTATTGAGATCGCCTGGCTGCGACAGACGTTTTGGACTCGGCAGATTGACGAGTCTGTTGCGCACTACCAGCTCGAACAGCCTTCTCATTTTATTCTGAGGAAACGAGTAAGGACGTCCCAGTCTCTCCTCGAGGGATGGGCGTGGACGCACGTTATTTTGGCGAACGACCGGCTTTGAGTTGCTCGGCTGTTGTTGAGCATTGGCGACGACGGTCGCTTTCCTGTTTCCTTTCTCATTTCGAGAGTCTGGTTTTGGAGGAGACGGTCCATGGCCCATCTGGTCCATTTGGGCTAATTTGTCGATCAATGCCTGGAAGGTGGTCGGCCTGAAGATCATCATGAATTGCGAGATGGTCGCTTGCGGATCAAGAGTGCCCACGAACATGCCTACCGTAGGCGCTTCTTCTATGCGTTGTTCGCATTTCGACCATAGGTTCCGCCATCGTGTTGCGTATTGGACCTACGTTTCGCCGGGCCTTATCCTGGCGTTAATCAACGTTGTTATCGGGGTGCGTCCACTAGCACTCGCGAATCTTTGTGTAAACAGTAGTTCCATCTCCGCAAATGTTTTGACAGAGTCGTTAGGTAGCTCCGAATACCATTCGAAGGCTGTTTCTGATAAGCTGCCGATGAATTGGCGAACCAACAATTTGTCATCGCCTCTGGTTTTGCCACATAAGGCCCTGAATTGAGCGACATGCTGATGCGGATTCCCTGTCCCCTTATATACGTGGAACTTAAGGATCGTATATCCCGGCGGGTAACTGATTTGGTCATACCAGCTTGGATAGGGTCGTCCGGTTCTAACAATTTTCCCAGCCGCTTCATCCGCCTGATGAACCCGTATCTGCTTAGCTTTATATTCATCCAAGTCAGCTTTGAAGATTGTCTCCTCCTTGGCTGTTGAAAGGGCTGGAGGAGGATTAGATGTTTCCCCTCCGTCGTTTCCGACAATGATTGGAGGGTCTTCAGCTGGAGGGTCCAGCTGTAACATCATCCCTAACATATCTTGGAAGAGGAGCGCCATCTGTTTTATGTTAGCCGCTTGCTCTGCGGCTTCTTTGTCTTTCTTTTCGAGGACTCTGCGTAAGAAGTCAGCGTTAGTTTCTTGTTCATGACGCTGCTCTGATGATGCCTCCGAGCTTTCTTTTGGCCTGGTAAGTGCGGCCATCGCAGTCATCATCTCCTGAAGCTTCTGTTGCTGTTCTTGAGCTTTTGTCACGAATCGGGTGAGCGGTCGGTGACCCGTCGCAGCGCGGCTGTCCTCTTTCCCGGATGCCATATAGACAGTGTGCACCACGATGCCCCCAGACTTGGGGTGTTTGTGCTCAGCGCGTTTACGGTTCGTGTTCACAGGTGCTTTTTGCGGCTTCCTTTTTTTTTGACCGATTGACGTTGAGGGAGCCATTGCAGTGGGCACCCAGCCAGTCGTTGCTTTCTCTGGCTTGACAGAGTAGCCATTTTCCTGCCGAACCTTCATCTTTTTCTATCGGCGGAGATAGTCTTGATCAATCACTGACTCCTGGACCTGTCGCCAGACTTTGTAGATTTTAGAGGACAGCCGTTGAAGGGGCTGCTCCAGCTTCTTCTCTGGAGTATTCTCCACAGGTGAAGGAGTTCTCTTCAGCACCGCAGTAGGAGAGTTTCTGCGCACTGTGTTCAACAATTCAAAGCTATTCCCGGTCGAAACAGCAGCATCGATCCCCACCATTGGAGCTGGCGGAGTTATCCCAGAGGGGGAGTTGCCCCCAGCCTTCCTCACTCGGCGCCAGTGGCGACGCCGAGCGTGTCTTGCGGATGGAGTTGTTTCAGCTATAAGGGTGACTTCGTCATGCCCCCTGCTTTGAGGAGAGACTGTTATTGGAGCTAGCATGTCTAAGACTGACACCCGTTGAGAAGCAAGGTCTAATCCGTTAAAGACAGACCTCTGGACAGGGGAAGCAACTTTGGTGATTTCACCTGAAACTGGAGTAGGGATAGCTATCCGCTTCGGGATAACATCTTCCGGTATTGCTGGCTTTTTCATGGGCCCGTTGGAGATCTGACCTAGCCTGTTAAAAACCGAGGCAGTGGAGTTGGGCGACCCATTGAGAGGGGCCGCGGCAGCGGTGAGTCGATCAAAGACCGACTTCTTTGGGGCTTCTTGCAACGTCATTGGGGCATTGAAGCTCATCGGTGGGAGCATGGTCCCGAAGAATAGTCCAGTGGTGGCTTGAGTTATCTGCTCCACTGGCATTTTAAAAAGGGAGGCTGCTTGGGGCCCGTAGGTCACTCTGCCAGTAAGGACGGAGCGAGAGTTGCAGTTGCAGGCATGGCAGTTTGAAGCCATTGATCTTGTGTTTTCTGCACGGAGCAAGACACCAAATCTTAGTACCTTGAATCCACAGGCAACCACAGCAAACCACGATTCATTCACGAACACGACACACGAAGTGTGGAGTGGAAAGAGGAAAAGGTCCCACCGGGCGTGCCAGAATCTGTTCCCCTCTGAACGGCGGCCAAGACATGGTACGTCTTGCCTGGGGTTCGGGGCAGATGCTATTTGGTTTTATCCGTCCATCTCTCCGAAGATGCCATGTTGATTTATGGCACCGTGTATCGAAGGTTTAGACGGATGCGGCCGATGTAGCAGACTTCGTCAAATTCCCCCTCGTCTGAGGGGTTTTTATTGTGGGGACGCTCTTCCCTGCAGGCGCAAGCCCCTGCAGTTAATTACGCTACCGCATCGCGGTAACAACTTTCTCCTTCTCCAGAATTTCACTTCGTGTCGTGGGTGTTTGTTTTGTTTGTGGTTGCCCGTAGATTGTATACGGAGACTAATTTATGTCGTCACCCGTAGGACGTGGATTAGTCAAAATCCGTATTTTCTTAGATTTGGGTTTGGGTTTTTAGTTTAAGGATACGTTAGCCATATTGAGGCTAAGATCAACTTAAACGTTCGTTAAGGATACGTTAGTCTAATCTCCAGACTAAGATCAACTTAACGGGATCATTTGGATCCGACAAGAGAGCAATTGGCTCTATTGTTCCAGTATAGGGACAAAGTGGTCCATTTAGTGTATGGCTATCGGGACCCGTCACCTTTCTGACGTCGTTGAAGGATTACAATGATAGGTGTCAGAGGAGTTCAGAGATGTACCCTTGAACCAAAGTTGATTAGGGGATCTATAGTCCGATTTGGGACTAAAGTCTGTTTGAAAGTTTAAGGATACGTTAGACATTTTTGAGGCTAAGATCAACTTAAACGGGATCGTTTAGATCCGACAAAGGAGCATTTGGGCTCTATTGTTCCAGTTTAGGGACGTAGTGGTCCATTGCCAGTTTAGGGACATGGGGGTCCAACATTCCCATTTTGGGGACGGATGTTAGTTTAAGGACATTTCAGTCCACGAGTTTAAGGACCCCGCAGTCCGTATCGATGTATGGTTGTCTGGACCCATCACCTCTCTGACGTCGTTGAAGGATTACAACGATAGGTGTCAGAGGAGTTCAGAGATGCACCCTTGAACCGGATGTAAATTGATTTAAGAGAGCAGCCGTGCTCAGTCAATTTTAATTTGAGGACTTATGGCCATGATTGGGCTAAGTCCAGTTGAGAATGTTCAACGTTTTATTTGCATTTAGCCTATTAGGCCTATGCTAGGGCTTTGTCCTTGCATGGCATTTTCTTTTGGCCTGCTAGGCCTTTCTGATTTGGGCTCTGTCCCTTTTATAAATGATGCAGAGCATCTGTTTGGGCTCTGCACTTCTTTAAAATAATGCATTGCATTTAATTTGGCTTGTTAAGCCTTTTTTAATTGGGCTTGGCCCTTCTGTAAATAATGCGGTGTATTAATTATCTGGCAGTAGCTTGTCAAGCGCTTTGCGCCAATTAATGAGCGCAAGCGCTTGTGGAGGTGACACGTGTCACACAAGCGCAGTGCGCTGTGCCAGCGTGCTGCGCTATTGCAATGTGACACGTGGCGCGCTCTGGTGAGTTGCGCCAACCTAAGAGAGTAGTACTCTATTTTTAAAGCGTAAGGCGCAGTTTGTTCTGGGGCTGACACGTGGCGCTTTCTGGTGGCTTGCGCCAACTCAGGAGTGCAACAGTGCAGTTTTTGCAAGTGCAAGGCACTGTTTCAATAACTTGATCCAATTTTGGATTCAAGAAAAGAATTTTTAAGATTTCAGAACCAATGGTTCATAAGAAAGTGCAAGGCACTGTTATTATTATTATTTTTTTTATTGATGATCCTTGATCTTGTTCTTAGATCAATGATCTATTCAGAAGAAATTCTTCTCTTTTATAAAGGTTTTTACCTTTTTTCTTTTCTTGAGTTCTTCTCAAAATTCTTCAGAGTTCTCTCTGTTTTGAAGTTCTTGATTTCTGTGTTGTGTTTTGAATTGGGGTTTAAGGGCCTTTATATAGTGCCCATTAATTTGTTAAATTTGTTGAAAAGATCATTCTCTGAGTGATCTGGGGAATTTTCCCCACCGTTGGATCTTTGATCCAAGGGCTTCTGTTTTACAGAAGACAATCTTCTTGTTTATCAAGAACAGAAAGATGTTATTGGAATTTTAATTGTGTTTGGCGCAAATGCTCCAGCGCTTGACACGTGTCATGCAACGTAACTGCGCTGACACGTGTCGTGCAGCGCACAGCGCAGCGCAACCGCGCTGACACGTGTCGCGCAGCGCACAGCGCAGCGCAACCGTGCTTGCGCATGTCGCGCAGCGCAGCGCTTGCGTAATTGAAGCGTTACTTCCTTTAATTTTTGTTTTAAATAGAGTCTTGCTCTGATTGGGTGCGCTACCTTGGGCGCTGCACTGATGTATCAGCTTCTGACACGTGGCGCGTTGCGCGCAGCGCACGGGATTTGAAGCGTTGCTTCGATTTTTGAATTTTTGAAATTCAAACAGAGCTTTACTCTGATTGGGGGAAACATGGACAGAGAGGGAGAGACGTGTATGGGAACAGTGGGTGAAAAATAAATAAATAAATATATATATATATATATAAAAGAATATAAATAGAAAAGAGAGAGAGAGCTGTTAAGATTTAATAAGATTTTGATTTTTTTTTAAATATTTTAATTAACAAAAATATAAAGGAAAAAATATATTAACAGTTTATAATGCAAATATATTATATGTATAATAATAGAGATTTTGGCTAATACAAAAAATAGTCCAAAACACGCCCAGGTCGGGTCTAAAAATCTAGTTTTAAAATACGGATAATATACGTGTCGACCAAATTTACAACAGGATAACCGGGTAAAGAAAAAGCATACCCCCAAGAACGGATGCACGCAGCGTGCACGTAGCAATCCAAACGAGTCCGTTTCACTGAACGGGACGAGAACACGAGGTGCGGATGCTACCACAGGGTCAGGGGTATGATGCAGGCCATACTATATATTTTTAAAATATTTTACTTGACTTTAAATGTTATATTGAAAATGTGCAGATGCCATATAAAATGCCAGTATGCAGTAAATAGAAAAAAATATGAAAGTGCATGGATCCACGTAACAAGTCGAGATAAATCATAAACAGGGATCAAGACGGGATTCCAGCAAGCGGGTCGGGTCGGATGCAAATACAGATGTCACATATACCATTCGCACCCAAAATACCATAAATCAGGAAAAATACTATAAATAAAGAAATACTCAAAATAGAACTGGTATAAATGAACTAGGGTGTTACATTATACCCAACTACAAAAAGAATTTCGTCCTCGAAATTCCAGGAACAAGAGAAGATAAACAAACATGAATCTAAAAGAATAGGTGTGGAAAATTCTGTCGAATCTCGTATTCTCGTTCACAAGCCAATTCTCCGTGCGAGCGATTCCCCCATGAAACAAGTACAAGAGTGATAACCTTGTTCTTAAGAATCTTTTCTCTTCGATCAACAATCGACATCGGTTGTTCTTCAAAGGTCAAATCTTCCCTTACAGTCAGCTCTGAATGATCTAACACGTGTTTTATCTTGAACATACTTACGAAGTTGAGATACATAAAACACGTCATGAACATTCGCCAAAGATGGTGGTAAAGCCAATCGATAAGCCACTTCTCCAACACGCTCCATAATCTCGAAAGGCCCTACGAATCGAAGACTAAGCTTGCCTCGACTCCCAAAACGAATCACTCCTCTAGTCGGTGATATCTTCAAGAATACCAGATCACCAACTACAAACTTTAGAGGTCTTATCGATGTATCGGCCCAACTCTTCTGCCGATCTTGTGCTGCCTTCATGTGATTTCGGATAGTATTAACATTCTCTACTGTTTGCATGATCAAATACAGTCCCAACAATCTTCGTTCTCCAATATCGTCCCAACAAACAGGTGAGCGACACTTGCGACCATACAATGTTTCGAATGGAGCCATCTGAATAGTCGCCTAGAAGCTGTTATTGTATGAGAACTCCACCAAGTGTAGATGATCCTCCCAAGAACCCTTGAAGTCCAACATGCAAGACCTCAACATATATTCAAGAGTTTGGATCGTTCTCTCCGACTGGCCATCTGTCTGAGGATGATAAGCGGTGCTAAACTTCAATCACGTCCTCAAACTTTCCTGTAAACTCCTCCAGAAGTGCGATAAGAATCGGGTATCACGATCGGAAACGATGCTCACAGGTACACCATGCAATCTCATAATCTCCTGCATGTATCGTTCTGCTAATGCTTCCGTCGACTGACCAACTCGAAACGGTATGAAATGAGCTGTCTTGGTCAAACGATCAACAATCACCCAAACTGCATTGTTGCCCTTTGGACTCCGCGGTAAAGCTGTCACGAAATCCATGGTTATATGTTCCCACTTCCACTGAGGAATCGGAAGTGGTTGCAATAAACCAGGTACCCTTTAATATTCAGTCTTAACTTGCTGACACACCAAGCACTTCGCTATAAAACGAGCAATCTCCTTTTTCATGCCTTCCCACCAAAAATGATGTCGTAGATCTCGATACATCTTCGTGCCACCTGGATGTACGGAATATGCTGAACTGTGTGCCTTCTTCATAACTTCTTCGTGAATGTCTTCCTTCGGCACACACAAACGGCTACCATAACGCAACGAACCATCTTCATGAATCAACAAGTCCGTTCGAAGTCCCGCTTCAACCTGTTCTCGAAACTTCTGCAATCTTGGGTCCTGTGACTGCGCTGCTTTAATACTTTCAATCAATGACGACTGTACTTGCAGCTGCATCAACTGTCCTAAAGAATGCGGTAGCAAAAACTCCAACTCAAATCTCCGAAAATTGTCGATAAGCTCCTTCTGTGCAGTCAACATTCGAATTGCTAGCAACCGACTAAGTGCATCCGGCACTACATTGACTTTCCCCGGATGGTACTTAAGATCAAGATCGTAGTCAGCCATCAGCTCCGACCATCTACGCTGCCTCATGTTGAGCCCTTCCTTTGTGAACACATACTTCAGGCTTTTGTGATCGGTGAATATTTTGACCCTTTCGCCGAATAAGTAGTGTCTCCAAATCTTCAAAGCAAAAATCAGCGCTGCAAGCTCCAAATCATGAGTTGGGTAATTCTTCTCATGGGTCTTCAACTGCCTCGATGCGTAATCTATAAATTTCCCATGCTGCATCAAAACACATCCCAAAGCTTTCCCATATGCGTCGCTGTGAATCACCAATCCTCCGGAACCGTCTGGTACAGTCAAAATAGCAGCGGTTATCTACCTTTGCTTCAACGCCTCAAAAGCTGACGCATACCTATTCGTCCATACGAACGGTACTTCCTTCCGTGTAAGCTTGGTCAAAGGCTCGGCCCAACGAGCAAAATTTTCCACGAACCTTCTGTAATATCCGGCAAGTCAAAGAAAACTTCTGATCTCGGCTACGTTCTTCGGAATCAGCCAATCTTGTACTGCTGCAATCTTCTCAGAGTCAACGACGATTCCATCTCCGGATACGACATGCCCCCAAAACTTCACTTCTTCAAGCCAAAACTCGCACTTGCTCCTCTTTGCATATAATCTTTCTTGCCTCAACGTTTGCAGTGCAATTTTCAAGTGTTCTGCATGCTCTTCTAGGCTCCTCGAGTAGACCAGAATATCATCGATGAACACCACTATAAACTGGTCTAAGAACGGTGAAAATATTCGGTTCATCAAGTCCATAAATATCGCTGGTGGATTCGTGACTCCGAATGGCATCACTAAATACTTGTAATGTCCATATCGAGTTCGGAACGCAGTCTTGCAAATATCCTCTAATTTAACTCGAACTTGATGATATCCGGATCACAAATCCAGCTTCGAGAATACCCTCGCGCCACTGAGTTGCTCGAATAATTCGCCAATGCGAGTGATCGGGTACTTGTTCTTAATAGTCGCCCGGTTCAATTCTCGATAATTGATGCACATCCTCCTTATGCCATCTTTCTTTTTGACTAGAAGAACTGGAGCTCCCCAAGGTGAATTACTGCTATGAATCCAACCCTTCTCAAACAATTCAGAAACCTGCTTCTTGACTTCTTCCAATTCTACTGGTGCCATCGGATAGTACGCCTTTAAGATTGGTGTTGCACCAGGAACAAGATCAATCGCGAACTCCACATCTCGTTTTGGCAGTAAACCCGAGATGTCCTCGAACACATCCATGAACTCTCGAACTACAGCTGGTGCTTCCTCCTTATCAACTTCCATCGACGAAAGAACATTGTTTGTCGGCCTAGCCCTAAACTTGACTGGCCCGACAGAACTGCTACCTCCAGCAAGAACAAACTCCGGATGTCCGGGAATCTGGAAAATCACTTTGTTTGCCCTACAATCAATGTGGGAGTGGAAAGTGCCGAGAAAGTCCATTCCCATGACAACATCATAACTGCAAGTATCGATCACCAAGAAATCTGCAAAATATGAACTGGTAAGCAATGAAACTGAAAGAACCAAGGTAATAAAACGACCATGGAAAAAGGAAATGAATCAAGACTAGGACTCCAAGTTATTTAAATAGAGTACCGCATTGTAACCATGCTGCAGTTCATAGTTACAATCACATAACTCCGATCAAGTAGCCCAAATCCTAGTATCAGAATAGAGAGAAACAATAGGGAACCAAAAGTTTCATGTCGAGATGCAAAGTTGTTTGCATAAAGTCAAGACAAGGGTCTAGAGAAAGATATGATTCAAGAATTATGATAACAATGTGGCAGGACATGTTCCTAATTATAGGTTTTCTGATTCGTGTATTGGGTCCAATACCCAACTACAAAAGAATCAAACCCAATTAACCTAAATCCTATGTGCTTTGATACCAAACAAACCCTGTCACGTCCCGCTTTCCAGAGTGCGCTAAGATCGGCACGTGACAGAGCCAACCATGCTACCTGTGGCTAGGAAACATCCCTCCACAGTCACATTATAGCTTTCTATAAGATAACAAGAACAGTAAAGTAAAATAAACTATCTAGTACATGTCCATATGCCAGAATAAACGAGTCAAGAAATAATATGAGGAAGCAATAAATCCAATAAACAATAATATCTAGAAAGTACGTCCTAAATACAGGCTCACGTCAGGAAATAAATGAACGGAAATAAACTAAACTAGATACTAACAGGATCCTCACTGCTCGGTCTGTCGGCTGAAATACTCCTGATCAGTCTGCGAAAGAGATAAAGGATCTGGGCCATGAAAAACCCAGACGTCAATGCGTCATAATATCAATAATAATAAGCAACCAGGATACACGAGATATGCAGGCATGAATTATAAATAGTAACATGAATATAATAAGTAAACACGGATATAGAACAGTGAAGTGTATCAGTATATGTGACGTGTAGTGATCAATCTAAACTGTGCTACTGGGTTATCTATTCTAAAATTTGTTTGAAATCAATTAGTGTACCCCTTCATGTAACTCAAAAGAATATGTCCCATTATCCTCCGGGACCACGGATCAGGTAGTGGGAGTCACGAATGACTCTGTCCCGTTATCCCCCGGGATCACGGATCAAGTAAGAATCACGAATAATTCTGTCCCGTTATCCCCCGGGACCACGAATTAAGTAATACTCTTGTAAGCTACACTTTAGTTTACACTTTTGATTTTCCCATACCCCCAAGATTATGTGTTCAAGTCAGGTATTGATAATTCTGGAGCTAATGCCAACACAGGATCAAGCAGGTACAGGTTTGTCTATGTAGACAACAGGATACTTCCGTCAGGACAACATGTCAGGATTGTCGGCATTAGTAACAAGATCAGGTAACAGGTCAAGTAGTGGTATATCAGGTCATGACAGGTAGTGCACATGTAGCAAGCAGATGCTCGTAATCAAACTGTAGCAAGTACGGATGCACGGTAAAAGCATGGATGCACAAATATTTACTAGGGGTTAAACCATGAATAAGTAGGATGCACAATATCAAGCATGGGGTACTAATGTAACAATAATATGAGTTAATGTAATATGGCGTGCAACTAGGTATGCAGAATTAATGGTATGTATACGCAAATAAACATGGATGCTCAAATAACAATCAGGGGTTACAACTACAATTCCATGGCTATGTAGGATACACATTATCAAGTATGGGGTGTCAATATAACAGTAATAAGAAATAATATGACATTACATGCAACTTGATATATAATTAATGGTATGGATATGCAAATATCGATCAGGGGTTACATTCACAGCTCCAAGACTAAGTGTGAAGCACATTATCAAGTATGGGGTGTTACTACAATAATAACATGAATTAATATGATCTGTAGATGCAGTTATATGAATATTAAATGATATGGATGCATACGGGTATCCGAAAAACAGTAAAACTTAATATGGATGTACAATCGATCAACATGTAATATTCTTATTCATATGAATGCAAGATAAGTATTATAGCATGTAGCAAGATAAACTTGCCTCAGAAAAAAAGGTTGATATGCAGACGGCCTGGTGCGACGCGATACGATACGGTGTGTGAAACGGCACGACACGGTGCTGGGTCTTGCGGTGACACGGAACTGGTGCGATGGTGGAACACAAGTGGCATGGGCTGAGCACGAAGAGGGCATGACGTGGCATAAGAGCAGGGCACATGGCGTGACACGGTTCGAGTACGGTGATGACAAGGTCATGTAACGGTTTGGGTACGGTGCATGGTCTGGTCGCGATCTGGTGCATTGTCGGGTGGTGGTCTGGTCGCGATCTGGAGACGATCTGGTGCATGGTCTGATGGTGGTTTAGTCGCGATCTGGACACGATCTGGTGCATGGTCTGGTCGCGATCTGGACACGATCTGTCCGCAACACGGTCGTGACATGGAAGTGGTGATGGTATGATTTTGGTATTGTAGTGGTACTGTGGTGATGGTATGGTTCATCCGGATTGTCAGCGGCGGCATGGCTCCGGCGATGACCGGAAAACAAGAATTCAAGAAAGAGAAAAGAGAAGAAGAATTTGAAGGAGAAGAAGAAGAAGGTGGTGGTGGTCTGGGGTTTTGGTGGTTGTGGACAGATACGAGGCAGGAGAGACGATAACGACGATGATGGGCCGTTGACGGCGAGATCTGCGGCGATGGCAGTGGACGCGGCGAAGGCTTGGGTTAGGGTTTTATGCAAGGAAAGGATCTGGGGTTTGAGGAGGCGGTGATGGTTTGCATAGAGGGGATAGAAGGTGATGGTGACGGGGTGAGGATGAGGCGACGACGACGTGGTCGCCGGCAGTGAGGCGGGGTGTGCAGGCGAGGGAAGGGTTATGGGTTTCTTGAAGTCGGTTCTTGCAGTGGTGTCGGGGGTGCAGGGGTCGAAGGAAGGAGAGAGAAGGGAGGTGAGGACGATGATGAGGGTCGCCAGCGGCGAAGGTGACGGCGATGGCGACAGAGGAAAATGGATGATGCGTGGGTTCTCGTCGTGATGGGTTGCTGCGGGGGAGGAGTGGAGAGGGAGGTGAGGTGGTGGAGGAGATGACGAGGTCGGTCGTTGACGGGGTTCCGGCAGTGGAGGCGATGGGTGTCGGGTTGGGTTCCTGGTGCGGTGGATGTGCAGGGAAGGAAAAAAAAAGAAGGACGAAAGGGGGGGAGGTGAGATTGAGGTGGTGGTCGAGGAGTCGACGATGACGAGGGTGGAGGCAGCGACGGCGTCGCATGGAAGGAAGGCGGCGACAAGCACGGGTTCGAGCGAGGGCGGGAAAGAAAAGAAGAAGATGAGAAGGAAAAGAAAATGTGAGGGAGAGAGAGACGTGTATGGGAACAGTGGGTGAAAAATAAAAAAATATATATATAAAAGAATATAAATGAAGAGAGAGAGAGCGCTGTTAAGATTTAATAAGATTTTGATTTTTTTAAAAAATATTTCAGTTAACAAAAATATAAACGAAATATATTAAAAGTTTATAATTCGTAAATATATTATATGTATAATAATTGAGATTTTGCTAATACAAAAAAATCTAAAACACGCCCAGGTCGGGTCAAAAAATCTAGTTTTAAAATACGGATAATATACGTGTCGACCAAAATTAAAACAGGATAACCGAGTAACAAAAAAGTATACCCCCAAGAACGGATGCAAGCAGCGTGCACGTAGCAATCCAAACGAGTCCGTTTCACTGAACGGGACGAGAACATGAGGTGCGGATGCTACCACAGGGTTAGGGGTATGATGCAGGCCATGCTATATATTTTTAAAATATTTTACTTGACTTTAAATGTTATATTGAAAATGTGCAGATGCCATATAAAATGCCAGTATGAAGTAAATCGAAAAAAATATGAAAGTGCACGGATCCACATAACAAGTCAGGATAAATCATAAACATGGATCAAGTTGGGTTTCCAGAAAGCGGGTCGGGTCGGATGCAAATACAGATGTCACATACACCATTCGCACCCAAAATACCATAAATCAGGAAAAATACCATAAATAAAGAAATACTCAAAATAGAACTGGTATAAATGAACTAGGATGTTACAGCTGATAATGAAACTAATTCGACTAATACTTAGTTCTTACTCGTTTATTACACACAAAATTGAACATATGCGATAGGGTACTTCGGCTGCGGATGCATCTCCTTCGGCTGCAGCTCTACAAGCCACTTCCTCTACTGCGGTTGCGCAGGCCACTCCTGCAGCTCCACAACCCTCTCAAACTCCCGCACAGTCCACTCCTTCATTGGTCGAGTTTTTGACGACTTCGGGCTGCACCGAGGAGCAGATGCGCCGGATTACGTCGATTATCAGAGGTGGAGGTGCTGGACCGAGATAGGGTAGCTTTATTTATATTTTTTAGAATGTATATACTTATCTGATACATATTGTAAAAATTTTGGACGATAATGGTTTGTGGTTGTTTGCTTGTTCACGATGATTTATCCTGATATCGTATTCAGTTTGCCACTTTCTTTTATATATTATGCGTGAGGCGTTGATTATGAATATTTCTGTATTTCGTTATATGATATATATATTAATGTGCACAGTGCGGGTTAAAAACAGGAAGCTCTTTTTTTTTTAAAAACCCTGATATTATGTCCCTACGGATTAATCCGTAGGGCCATCTGTTGCACCGACGGATTAATCCGTAGGTCCACAGTTTGCACCTACATATTCATCCGTAGGGAAAAAATATCAGGATAACCGACATTTTGCCTCTATGGACCTACTGTGATAGGCGTTACACGTGCCCTACGGATATATCCGTAAGGGGTTATATCTGGACCTACGGATAAAGCCGTAGGGGCTATAAGTTGCCCCTACGGATAGCACCGGAGGGACAAGTATTTTATTTTATAAACCACTAAATTAAATAAATATTTTGTCCATACAACATACACCGTAGGTACATAGTCCCCTACGCATTAAACCATAGGGACAATTTTTACTCCGTAGGGGCATGTTCAGGGCGAAGACTTGCACCTGCGGCCATTGCACCTACGGTTAATTTTCTAGCCCTTACGAATATATCCGTAGGGGCACTGCGTTGCCTCTACGGATAAAGCCGTAGGGGCAACCTCTTATTGTAGTAGTGTCAATTCACCAACTGTTTAAGGCTTTACCAAAACTCACAAAAAAATATCAGATTAGGTTTGGGTACCATCTTAAGAGCCATCATCTGAAAATCCATAACTCTTCATTTAAAATAGTGAAATCAATATCTGTTGTTGTCCGAGGTTTTTCTCATTTTTGGTTTTCCACGTAAAAATGTGTGTCTTGCTATGTTGATTGATCTTTTAATTGTATTGCTTTAATAACTATTTCGATTTTATTAGGATCATTCCTAGCAATGTATTGATGTAGAGTACTAATAGGGGATAAGTGGTTAGATATAGAACTGTAGTTCTATAAATATCTCTCTTTTGGATATGAAAAATAGTGGGCTCGAGACATGTAGTGTCATGAATGTAAGAGTTGTGCCTCCCATATGACTTTTGCTGTGAGAACAAAAGAGAAGGATAAGATGTGAAAGAGCCGGGTTATGAAAAAACTTTATAACATTTTGATATCAGTAGAACTTTAATGATTATTTTTTGTTCCAGGAATGAAGGACGAGGTGCTAGACCGTAGAACCATGTTATATCTTGTACTTCTCTCTTCTTGTTCACGGTGTGATTGATGGTTATCTTGTCTTTTTAATATGCTTCTTAATACGCTGAGGAGACTGGAACCTAAGAAGAAGTACAAGTGCAAAAATTAATTCTTTATCTAAAATGATGCCTAAATAAGTATGTTAGTTAAAACCAAGAATAAAAATAATCTATAAAATTTCCGTATAAAGAAGAAATTATCGTTAGGTTTAGAGGCATACAGTAGAAGATATTCAAATGTAGAAAAAGGGAGAGAAGGATGATGTTGATGATTGATGGAGAAATAATTGATACTTAATGTTCAATGGTGATATTTAATCGAGTAGAAGATTTATGGAAATCCAACAAGAGACCAATCTAGATCAATATGAGATTTGTAGGGCATTTCCTTAAAAGACTTTTTCTTAGGGACCTACCGTGAACAACATGCCGCAATATGGTGATATGCATTATTGCTTCTACATAAGAAAGGTGGATAGCACTTTTACGGCAGCACAAACAAGGAACTGCACTACTATATTAAAGATCTCGGAATCGATTGTTAATGGCATGCCTAGTTTTGAGCACAACAAATCCCCGGTTTTTGTTTGCAATCTTAATGCCTACAAAAAAAGCAATAAATCAACCAGTAAAAGTTTTTGATGTAAGATTCTACCATATGAAAAAATATAGCTTTATGCAAGCCAAGGATTTATATGGAGGTTGTCTGTTTTATGCTGATATAACCAAAATGCTTCAGTTAAAGAAGAGAGCCTAAATGTAAGCAGAAGTAAACTACAAAGCTTAGGAGAAATCAAAGTACACAAAACCCTCTTTAGTTTAGTACTAGTGAATGGTCCTAAGCAATGTGGGATTTGTGGATAGTCTATAAAATCTTATAGATTGAAAAATAGTTATATAAAAGATATATAAACAGTTCATCATAAATATTGTTATAAGTATATATAATTATATATAGAGAAAGACTAACTGATAACCTTTTTTCCAATTATTTCAATAATCAGATTTCCAATTCATGTATACAAAATGAAAACACAAAGAACTTCTTGGATAGTTATTAAAATTCTAAGTATAAAACGACTATTTAAACATATTGTTCATTCTTTACTAGATAGAATACACTTTATTAAAAACAAAAAATAATTAATATCTAAAATCATAAGAGAAAATAGTTTCTTGTTAAATAAAAGTTATTAGACTAGGTGCTGTTTGGTTGTAAGATTAGAATAGAATTTGACACTATTTGGATTCTTGAATTCAAAAAAGAATTTGGATTCTTGAATTCTTTGTTTGACTGTAGAATTTTGGTTATTTTGGATTTGCTTCTTTTTAGTGAGGGGCCCACCATTTTTTTGGATTCTTGAATCTAAAACAGTTCATGCGGGTCCCACGTACTTTATGATATTAAAAAATCCCCCTCTCTATCTCTCTATAATACTCAAATCCATATCCTAATTTTTTTTCCAACCAAACAAAAATTAAAAGATCTACAAATCCAACACTAGGATTTCAATATCAACCGAACACAATTAGTCAATCCAGATTTTTTCAATTGTATTATTTGGAAATCCAAATTTCAAAATTCTGCAACCAAACAGCCCCATAGGGCTTGTTTGGTTGCAGGATTATGGAATTTGGATTCCAAAATATTACGGTTTAAATTTCTGGACTTGGTAATTTGTTGCTTGGTTGGTTTTGGATTCTTGGTATTGGATTTGTAGATCCTTGTAATCTTTGTTTGGTTGGTGAAAAAATGGGATTTGGATATGAGGATTTTAGAGAGAGAGATGGAGAGAAGATTATTAAATAAATAAAGTAGACGGGCCCCATCTAAAAGTACAATGAATAGGGCCAAATCTTTGAAAATTCTTGAAATTTTTTAGGATTCAAGAATCCTTGTTTTGTGGCGGGCCTCATAAAAAAAACAAATGAATCCTAGAAATCCAAATCTATCAACCAAACACAAAATTATGGAATCCCAGGATTCCATAATCCAAAATCCAAATCCATAATCCTGCAACCAAACAGGTCCTTAGGAAACTTGATGTATCCACGTGAGGATTTCACTGGGGCCCACAGCGGTAAGGCTCATTGTTATCCCATGTTTCCCAAATTCTACCCGAATTACCCTCAGCCTCTAGCCCAAATTCTTTGAGTGCTATCACAATATCTATATTGACTGGACCTAAATCTCAAACAATGGCAGATTTGTAAATATGCTGAAGTTCCGCCGTCATAAAAAATTCACTACCCTCCGTACCAATTTCTATCAGTATAAAGACAACAGCTATACCGTCACAGCATACATATCATGCTATTGGATAGAGTCCTAACCAAAGTTTGAAGAACCTATATCTATCGATCAGTCTAGCTATAATAGCTACCAAGAATATATCAATAACCGATCCTTATACTATTCTATTCTTATATTAAAATATGTAAAATTAATATAATATAATAAATACATATTCTAACCTAATTAAACATTTTTTAAATAAATATTAATTTTATATTCATAGGAATTTGCTTCAAATAATGCTCTTTCGTCCTTTATTAAATTGTTCTTGAGATTTGGGTTAATTGCTAAATAATATCCTAATGTTCCATCCACTTTACACTTATATACCTTATTGAATTTTTCGTTGCACTTATATACCTTAAATTATAAACTGTTAATACTTTTTCCCTTCAATTGTTCATCAAATCCATCGCTATTCTAAACAAAATCCATACGGTTTGTATTTTAGGGCATCTATGTGCGGCGAAAATATCAAAAGGTATATAAATGCAAAGTAGGTGAAACAATTGGGTATTATTTAGCAATTAACCCTTGAGATTTTCGTTTCTTTTATGGTTTATAAAAGTAAAAACCCTGTCTAGATTTCCTGTGAGAGCATACCTTAAAGGATTAGTCAAAAAATCTTTTGCATTAAGGTCCCTAGATCCCGTTGGCTTCTCCTCTCCAGTAATACAACCAATCATATCCCCTCACTCCTCAACTCAGCTTGTCTTTTCCCCCCTCTTTAACTCTATAAATTCTCTATTACAGCATTAAGCCAAAACAAATCAACTCTCTCGATCTTCAACACGACACCATGGATTTAAAAATACTCACCTTAGCCTTTCTCTTTTCCTTGACAACCCCAACAAAAATCATGGCTTATTCTCATCCCCCTAAAGGCTTCAACCTCGAACTAATCCACCGCGACTCGATACACTCTCCTCTCTACTGTGGAAATCTAACCCAGCACTCTAAATTCCCTCCTATGGTACATTTCCCCCATTAACCCCTATATATATATATATAGAGAGAGAGAGAGAGAGGTTAATGGGGAAAGATGATATATGAGGGAATTTCCTTCTATGGCGTCAGAAAAATACACCCTCCATGTTTTTTTCGACGAATTGCATATATCATCTCCATCTTTATCATCTAAGATGTGGATACACTAAATTTCATGTGATTATACCATTTTTTCACCATTGATTTAGTTGGTGCAAAATTAATGGTTTACCGACAATAGAACTTTTATATTGCTAATTCAACGGTGAAAAGGTGGTCGAATCATATGAGATTTGGTGTATGCACATCTTAGATGATAACGATGATAATGATGGATACCGATCATCGGAAAAAATGGTGGAGGTTGTATTTTTTCGACATCATAAGAGTAAATCCCCTCCTATGGCCTCTTTTCTCCATTATTCTCTCACACACACACACACACACATATATAAAGAGAGAGAGGTTAATGGAGGAAAGGTGCCATAGGAGGGAATTTCCTCCTATGGCGTCGGAAAAATGCACCTTCCATGATTTTTTTTCGACGATCGGCATACATCACGTCCATCTTTATCATATAAGATATGGATACACCAAATATGGCGTCGGAAAAATGCAGAAATGCAGAGAATTTCCTAAATAGAGGTTGATGGAGGAAAGGTTCCATAGGAGGGAATTTCTTCCTATTGCGTCGGAAAAATGCACCCTCCTTGTATTTAATTTCAGTTTGTACACCACTATTTAGGCACTGTTTATATCATTATATCTTTTCATTTTCAAACAGTTGTATGTAAAGTGAATGTAAATAAAAGTTGATATTTTTATTTTTATATCACCTGTCATTCTTGTGCATTTTATATATATTGCTTAATTACGCTTAACGTATTTACTTTTTTGTAAATACGTTGTGGCCCGCCACGTCACCGATTCCATACACTGGGAAGCAGGGCATAACATATGTTGTAGTTGTTATGTTGAATATAATATTATGTGTTCGAATTACTATTAATTGTCAAGCAGGGACCGCTAATATGAGTATTTTTTTTATTAAAAAAAGCGTATTTTTTAGGAAAACGGTTTAAACCGTTTATAAAATTTTAAATTTTTTTACTAAAAAAACCCATTTTTTTGGAGAACGGTTTAGACCGTTCCTCGAAATTAAACCGGTTTATTTTTTTAAAAAATATCAAAAGTGGGGAATGGTTAAATACGTTCTCCAAGTTAACATCTGAGAACGGTTGAAACCGTTTTCCACATTTTGGAAGAACTGTTTTAACGGTTCTCGATTTTCAGAGAACCGCGATACATAGAACAGTTTTCAAAATTCGGGCAACGGTTGGTCAAAACCATTCCTTCTGTTGCTCGGAAGAACAGTTTAAACCATTGGGTTATTCGTAGTAGTGATAATCACAGACTAAAGACGGGGAATTTTTTTTTCTATGGAATCGCAAGTTCAAGTGTGTAATTCTTGTGAAGAGAGAGTGTTATTCTTCACATCCCTCTGAAGTGCGATTCGTGTACTTCACAAATATAGTGCAGAAATGCTGAGACGGAGTCTCGGGCGGGGGTTAGACACAGGAGCGTGGTGAACCCTAATCAACAATTCTCTATGTTTATATTGCTCTAACTTTTTTATTTTCAGTTTTTATGATTGATTGCTGATGGATCTCTGGATCTCCTTCAGATGTTACCTTCTGTTAATCTGCTGCGAGCGCTGATGGATGGCTGAGATTGAGTTGGAGGGTTGTCTTCTGGAGCGTGTGGATCTCAATGGGTTTTATGTGGTTGAGGCCGAGCTACCTGCAAAGAAGTCCCGGGATGGTTGTGCCACCGAGGACCCTCCGACGATCAAGTTAGACGGGATATTTTGGCAGAGTAACGGCCTATTGGGGTGAAATTCGCTTACCTGAGTCGTCTGAGAGTGGGGTTTATATAGCGGCAGCCATGGGCTGGCGGGCGCGAGATTCGCGCCGGCCGTTACGCCCCTGGAGTCACGCCCGCAGGATAGACGGGATCCCCCATTAATGACGAGACATGCCCATTAATGAGAGATCATAATGACGTAGAATGCAGGATCGTGGGCGGTGGATATCTCGCGCCTAGCGAGATTCACGGAGCCTTGGCGAAGGCGTTTGTGATCGGTATTGTAGGTCGGTCGGTGAGACCGGGGAATATGGGCTCGGTGGGAGGCTCGGGAATGAGCGGGAGGCCGAGGCATCTTGGTTCTATGATAGCTCGGAGGCGAGCTGGGGGGTGGTCTGGCAGGCCACCGAAGGTCGGGAACATCCTCGGGTTGGAGGCCCGGGGTGTGCTTCCAACGTAACATTCTTGATCCTTTCTTGTAAGCTCTGGGACACATCATCTGCCACGCGTCATTACGTGGGGAGTCACCGATATCGAGCATCATCAATTGCCATTTTAAGCTTTTTTTGTTTAAACTTGTTTAAATAATTTCCGCAGAAACTTGGTAATCACTTTAATATAATAGTTAAAATTTTAAAATTTGCCATAGGACGTATAAAAACCTTATTCACCTCCCTTTAAGGCTGTTTTCACTTCCAACCGGTTTGGGCTATTTTAACAAAAACTTCCATTATTTTAAAACTATTAAGAAACTAACATGAATTAACGGTTCATGTTAACGATGTTAAATTTTGCAATAAAAGACCATTTATCCCTTTTCATAAAATAAATAATAATTATTATCTATATTAATAATATTTTTAATAATTATTAATTATTAAATGAATAAATTAGTTTTTTCCTTTTTTGTTTGGAGGAACAGGGGAGGTCGGGGGCTGGAGGGAGCGGACAGGGTTGAGAGCTAGGGAGGGGCAAGAAAGGGAGGAAAGGGGCCGCAGCGGGGGAAGAGGGAGGGGGCTGCAGTGGAAGGAGATGATGGTGGCGGCGATGATGATTGAAGAAGAAAAACTAGATGATGATGACGATGGCAGCCGGTGGCGGTGGCGGTGGTTGCGGCGTAGGAAGGAAAAGGGTGGCGGAGGTAGGAGGAGGAAGTGGTGTTGGATGAGTTTATGATGATGATGATGAACGGAGGTGCTGATGATGACGATGATGAAGAAGAAGAAGAAGTTGTTGATGATGATGATGTGAGTTGGTGGTGGCGGTGATTGCGGCGGCAGTGGGAAGAAGGGGATGAAGATGACGATGGGAGATGATGATGATCACGAAGAAGAAGAAGAAGATGATGATGATGATAGGAATTGGCGGCGGAGGTGGTTGTGGCGACGGATATGGCGGCGCCGGCTCCGAAGTCGAAGCCATCGCCTACGATAAAGGCGAGAGGAGGAAGAGAGAAGATGGTGGTTTTTTTTAATTAATTAATTAATTATTATGGAAATCAGGGTTAGGTTCAAAAGAGGTGTAATTTGGGGATTTTTTAATTTTTATGTTGATGTGAAAACTTAGTTGATGTGGCATTGACGGTGCTGATGTGACACTGTTAAGTTTGGTAGTTGTTCACCGCCGAAAAATGCGACCGGGGCGTTGGGACGTCCGACGTGAATTTTGGGGGCAGATGCTATTTGGTTTTATCCGTCTACCTCTCCGAAAATTCCAAGTTGATTTATGGCACCGTATATCGGAGGTTTAGACGGATGTAGCCGATGTAGCAGACTTCGTCAGATTCCCCCTCATTGTGAGGGGTTTTTGATTGTGGGGACGCTCTTTCCTGCAGACGCAAGCCCCTGCAGTTAATTACGTTACCGCGTAGCGATAACCACTTTCTCCTTCTCCAGATGGTCACTTCGTGTCGTGTGTGCTTATTTTTTTTTTGATTGCCCGTGGATTGTATACGGAGACTAATTTATGTTGTCGCCCGTAGGGCATGGATTAGTCTAAATCCGTATTTTTTAGATTTGGGTTTGAATTGGTTTAAGGATCGTTAATCTCTTTGAGATTAAGATCAACTTAAACATTTGTTGAGAATACGTTAGTCTAATTTTAGACTAAGATCTACTCAACGGGGTTTGGTATCATTTAGATCCGATGACAGAGCATTTTGGGCTCTATCGTCTTAGTTTAGGGACGTTGCGGTCTATAGTTTAAAGACATCATAGTCCATGGAGTGTCTGGTTGTCGGGATCCTCCACCTCTCTGAAGACGTTAAAGAATTACAACAGAGGAATGAAGAGATGTACCCTTGAACCAATATGGTTTGGGAGATCTGTAATTAGGTTTGGGACTAAGACCAATTAGGAAATTGTGAGCGCATGGGCTTAGTTGGTCTAAGTTAGGGACTTGTGGCCAATTTAGGCTTAGTCCACTCAGTTTTGATTAAAGTGTTGTACACTTGTTTGGGCTCGGTTCCTTTTTGTTCAATAATGTTGAGCATTAATTTGGGTTCTGACACCTTTTTTCTTTTTTTCTTTTGCTGAGTGTTGAACACTTTTTATTGTACTGAGGCTTTATTTAAAGAAAACTTTGTGTTCCTCCAGCGCCCATATGAGGAGCACATGGTGCGCTTGGCACTGAGCGCCAGCCTTTAAGCGCTAAGGCGCTTCTTTTGAAATAGCACACACGTGAGGAGCGCGTGGTACGCTTGACGCTGAGCGCCAGACTTGAAGCGCTGAAGCGCTTCTTATGAAATAGCGCACATGTGGGGAGCTCGTGGTGCACTTGGCGCTGAGCGCCAGACTTGAAACGCTGAAACGCTTCTTATGAAATAGCGCACACGTGGGAGCACGTGGTGCGATTAGCGTTGAGTGCCAAATTTGGAACGCTAAAGCACTTCTTAAAAAAATAGCTCTTGGAGCGCTGGGCGCTGAGCGCCAAACTTAGAGCGCTGAGGCGCTCCTTCTAAATTTGGAGCGCTAAGGCTCTTCTTTATTAGTTCTGATTAACTTTGTATTCTGAGAATTAAATTCTCGTTCATAAGAGACTTTGTCTCACAGATCTAAGAACTAAGTTTTTCTCCTTTTGATGAGATGCTATGATCTCTTTGTTTTTTGTGAAAAACGTAGTCTTATGGATCTGTCATCTATATAAAGAACTGAGTTCTTATGATGTGAGAGTTAAACTCTCAAAAATTCAGGAGACGTTATGATCTCTCTTCTTTACCTTGAAGAAAATTTCTTCTTCCGAGAGCTTGCTCTTCTCTTTGAAATTTCTTAAAGTTTGTAGGGGGGTTCCTCTGTCTAAGACTTGAAGTCTCCAGTCTTTTATATAGGGGATGCTGATTTGTTGAATCAGTTAAGGGAATCTTTCTCTGATTGATTTGGGGATGTTTCCCCTCCATTGGATCTTTGATCCTAGGGCTTCTGTTTTACAGAAGACATATTTCTTGTTATTAGCAAGATTGGAAAAATGTTTTCCCATACAGAGTTTATTCTGTATCTTGGTGATTTTTAATCACCATTGGATTTTGATCCAACGGTGCTCTGATTTACAGAGCACAATATTTCTTGTTTAGAAAGATCGGGAAGATATTTTCCCCTACAGAGCTTATTCTAAATCTTGGTGATTTTTAATCACCATTAGATCTTTGATTCAACGGTGCTCTGATTTACAGAGCACAATCTTTTTTGTTTAGAAAGATTTGAGAAGTATTTCCTCAACAGAATTTAATTTTATTATTTGATGATTTATTCATCTTTGTTGGATCTTTGATCCAATGGTGGAGAACATTTAGTTTTAGCGCTGGCGCTCTCATGCTTTGCACGTGAGGTGCTGCCTCAGAATCTTTGACTCTTAATGCCGGCGCTAGCGCTCTCATTCTTTGCACGTGAGGCGCTGCCTCAGAGTCTTTGACTCTTGGTACTTGGCGCTCTCATTCTTTGCACGTGAGGCGCTGCCTCAGAGTCTTTGACTCCTGGCGCTGACACTCTTGGCACGAGAACCGTCGTGCTTTGCACGTGAGGCGTTGCCTCAGAGTATTTTACTCTTAGCGCTGGCGCTGTTAGCGCTCTCGTGCTTTGCACGTGAGGCTCTGCCTCAGAGTATTTTAACTCTTGGCGCTGAGACAGTTGTTACATTCTTTGTGTGTGGAGTTTTTCGCTTTATTTTTTATTTTATTGTTATTATTTTATAATGGAGCAAGTTTTGAGCCAAAATTTTGGCGGGAACAAATGCCCGCCACTAGTTTGCCCACGTAAGTATGTACGTGGGTGACGTAGTGCAGAGTTATGCATGGCCACAGAATTGAGAGCTTAGGAGACAAGTTTAGGGTCCCTGTAGCCTAAGACTTTTTTCGTCTTCATGAGCCGTAAGGGTCTCAAGGAGGTTATTTCTCCCTACAAGTCGATAGGATCTCATAGGTGCATATTTTCCTTAGAAATCATGAGGATTTCTAAGTATTCATTTCCTCTGTGAGTCATAAGGATCTCACTCGGGTATTTTTCCTTACGAATCGTGAGAATCCATAAGTAGATTCTTTATTTCATCGGCGAATGTGGCTTTGGCGAATGTGGACCATAGATAGTCCATCTTGGCTTCTTTATAGGGCAGCGATGGCTTAGAAAACAGGTTCAGGTCTATTGCCTAAGATTTTTCAACTTTATGAGCCGTGAGGGTCTTATAAAGACTTTTCTCCCTATGAGTCGTGAGGATCCCGTATGTGTATTTTCTCCTTAGGAATCATGAGGATTCCTAAGTGCGTTTTCTCTTGAGAGTCGTAAGGATCTCACAAGAGAACTTTCTCCCTTACAAGTTGAGAGGACTCGTAAGTGATTGTTTCCTTCCTTGTCGATATTCGATTTCGGAGAGTGTGGCTCGTAGATAGTCTATCTTGACCTCCCTACAGGGCAATGATGGCTTAGGAGATAGGGTTAGGATCTGCCACCTAAGACTTTTCAACTTTACGAGCCGTGAGGGTCTCATAAAGACTTTTCTCCCTACGAGTCGTGAGGATCCCATAGGTGTATTTTCTCCTTAGGAATCATGAGGACTCCTAAGTGTGTTTTCTCTTAAGAGTCATAAGAATCTCATAAGAGAATTTTCTTTTCATGCGCGGGGACACTAATTTCTCTACGGGTCGGAACGAATCGAGAGGTTCTCTTCAAGGACATTGATTTCCCTGAATCGAGATAGTTTGCCAAGGACACCGATTTTCCTGGGGATGAGACGAATCGAGAGATTCCTGCAAAGACGCTGATTTCTTTGCGGGTCGACGCGAATCGATGTTCCCGTCAAGGACATTGATTTCCCAGAATTGAGATGTTTAGCCAAGGACACTGATTTCTCTGGGGTTGAGACGAATCGAGAGATTCCTGCAAAGACGCTAATTTCCTTGCAGGTCGAAGCGAGTCGAGGTTCTCGTCAAGGACGCTGATTTTCCTGAATTGAGATTTTTGCCAAGGACACTGATTTCCCTGGGGTTGAAACGAATCAAGAGAGTCCTGCAAAGACACTGATTTCTATGCGGGTCAACGCGAATCGAGGTTCTCGTCAAGGACGCTGATTTCCCTGAATCGAGATATTTGCCAAGGATACTGGTTTCCCTGGGGTCGAGACGAATCGAGAGATTCCTGCAAAGACACTGATTTCCTTGCGGGTCGAAACGAATCGAAAGGTTCTCGTCAAGGACGCTGATTTCCCTGAATCGAGATATTTTTCCACAGATATTGATTTCCCTTGGGTTGAGACGAATCGAGAGATTCCTGCAAAGACACTGATTTCCTTACGGGTCGACGCGAATCGAGGTTCTCGCCAAGGACGCTGATTTCCCTGAATCGAGATGTTTAGCCAAGGACACCGATTTCCCTGGGGTTGAGACGGATCGAGAGATTCCTGCAAAGACGCTGATTTCCTTGCGGGTCGACGCAAATCGAGGTTCTCATCAAGGACGCTGATTTTCCTGAATCGAGATATTTGCTAAGGACACTGGTTTCCTTGGGGTCGAGACGAATCGAGAGATTCCTGCAAAGACACTGATTTCCTTGCAGGTCGAAATGAATCGAAAGGTTCTCATCAAGGACACCGATTTCCCTGAATCGAGATATCTTGCCAAGGAAACTGATTTTCCTAGGATTGAGACGAATCGAGAGATTCCTGCAAAGACACTGATTTCCTTGCGGGTCGACGCGAATCGAGGGTCTCGTCAAAGACGCTGATTTCCCTGAATCGAGATATTTTTCCAAGGACACTGATTTCCCTGGGGTTGAGACGAATCGAGAAATTCCTGCAAAGACGCTGATTTCTTTGCGGGTCGACGCGAATCGAGAGGTTCTCATCAAGGACGTTGATTTCCCTGAATCGAGATAATTTGCCAAGGACACTGATTTCCCTGTGGTTGAGACGAATCGAGAGATTCCTGCAAAGACGCTGATTTTCTTGCGGGTCGACGCGAATCGAGGTTCTCGTCAAGGACGCTGATTTTCTTGAATCGAGATGTTTATTCAAGAGCACCGATTTCCCTCGGGTTGAGACGAATCGAGAGATTCCTGCAAAGACACTGATTTCGCTGCAGGTCGACGCGAATCGAGGTTCTTGTCAAGGACGCTGATTTCCCTGAATTGAGATATTTGCCAAGGACACTGGTTTCCCTGGGGTCGAGACGAATCGAGAGATTCCTGCAAAGATGCTGATTTCCTTGCTGGTCGGAACGAATCGAAAGGTTCTCGTCAAGGACGTTGATTTCCCTTAATCGAGATATTTTGCCAAGGACACAGATTTCCCTGGGGTTGAGACGAATCGAGAGATTCCTGCAAAGACACTGATTTTCTTGCGGGTCGACGCGAATCGAGGGTCACGTCAAGTATGCTGATTTCCCGGAATCGAGATATTTTTCCAAGGACACTGATTTCCCTGAGGTTGAAACAAATCGAGAAATTCCTGCAAAGACGCTGATTTTCTTGCGGGTCGACGCAAATCGAGAGGTTCTCGTCAAGGACGTTGATTTCCCTGGATCGAGATAATTTGCCAAGGACACTGATTTCCCTAGGGTTGAGACAAATTGAGATAATCCTGCAAAGACGTTGATTTCCTTGCGGGTCGACGCGAATCGAGGTTCTCGTCAAGGACACTGATTTCCCTGAATCGAGATAGTTGTCAAGGACATTGATTTCCCTAATGGTTGGTTGACTTGTTTCCGAGACGGGGTCATTGGATGACGTATTTCCGCGACGGGATCATTGGATGACGTATTTCAGAGACGGGGTCATTGGATGACGTATTTCCGCGACGGGGTCATTGGATGACGTATTTCCGAGACGGGGTCATTGGATGATTCTAGGTTGTCTGTGAACCGTAGATTCTTGGAACTGGGGACTTTGTCGTGACTCCGTTTGGTGATATTGCGTTTGTATCCTACTGGAATGAGGAGGAATGCCGTTGTTGGTTTCTAGGCTGTAGATGTTGCCGTTAAGACCTGACTCTCTCTTTGACAGTGTCTTGTCATGAAATGTGGTTCCCTTTCCGTTTATGCCCATGGATTGTATACAAGGGGTCAGTATGGACTTACCTGTTGGGCAAAAGTTCATTCTTTCATTTTTTTATTTCCTTCCACGATGCTCTACCATTTCAGCTTTTTGTATCGCGAAAGTCGCGATTGCCCAATCATTTCGGGTATTTTTTCGCGGTGCCCAATCATTTCGGCTATTTTTTCCTTTTTACTCGCTGCTTTTTATTGCGAGTTGCCCAATCATTTCGGCTATTTTTGTATGCATATATTTTACTTGCTGATTTTGTTGCAAGTTGCCCCATCATTTCGGCTATTTCATAAGCATTTTTGGCTCGCTGATTTTTTATCATGAGTTTAGACTTGGAATTTGATACCGATTTAGGCATCAACATCGCTTCAACTGGGATATTGCCAGGAGCGAATCATCATTTGCC
This sequence comes from Agapanthus africanus, assembly GCA_030015575.1. NCBI lineage: Eukaryota > Viridiplantae > Streptophyta > Magnoliopsida > Asparagales > Amaryllidaceae > Agapanthus > Agapanthus africanus. The sequence continues at coordinate 102,924,154 of CM057338.1, read as the reverse complement.
TTTGTCGGTTCGAACAAAGGTGGCTTAGCAAACAGGGTTAAGATCCTTTCGACTAAGGCTTTTGACTTCATGAGCCGTAAAGGTCTCATAAAGGTATTTTTCCCTACAAGTCGTGAGGATCTCGTAGGCGCGTTTTCTCCTTAGGGATCGTAATGACTCCTAAGTGTGTTTTCTCTTGAGAGTCGTAAGAATCTCCTAAGAGTGTTTTCTCCTTATAAGTCGAGAGGACTTACAAGTGTTTTTTACCATACGAGGATATCCCTCGTTGCTGGTGGGACTCTGTTGGGGAAACGTTCATTTGTGCCCGTGGATTGTATACAAGGGCCAGTATTGGACCACTTGTAGGGTAAATTGAGGTGTATGACGGCTTAAGAACAGGTTCAGATCCCTGTAGCTTAAGGCTTTCGAATCCTACGAGCTGTGAGGGTCTCATAGGGGAAATTCTCCTTACGACTCAAGAGGATCTCGTAAGTGTATTTTCTCCTTAAGAATCGTGAGGGTCCCTAAGTGTGTTGCTTCCCTTTGTGAGTCGTAAGGATCTCACGCAAGTATTTTCTCCTTGCAAAGTCGAGAGGATTTTGCAAATGTGCATGAATTTTTTACGAGTCTGCGTCTTTTCGGGTTTTCATAAACTCGCCGGTAGCCCTGCTGTTTTTACTCACAGAGCCCTTTCGGGTTTTCATTCATGCCCATTTCTCTTATGGACGTACCGTGTTTTTTTGCGTCAGCCCTAGGATGCTGCGGTTTGTAGTAGTTTAAGGACGTTATGGTCCGTAGCTAGTTTAAAGATATTACGGTCCATAGTTATAGGACATTTCGGTCCGTTGTTAGTCCTGTATGCACGTGTATTTGTCACGTGACGGGAAACACGACGATAAAGTTGGATACACCCATTTAGGGTGTGATTTAGTTTGGTTGGGGTGTTTTGTGATCCATCCCTGTCGCGACTTTTTCCACTTGACATCGACTCCTGGCTTTTTCGAATATGGCCATTTCGCGTTCTTGATCATCCTTGCTCTTCTGATGGGCTTCGTTCAGCAGCAGGTCGATCATCTCGTCAGACGGTTCCAAGGGTTTTGGCTTCAATCCTGCCCCCAGCTCCTTTATGTTGTCTTTTAACGCCGAGTGAGCTTCTTTGTTAGTTAGCGACGAATAAGAGATCATGTGGCAACTTGCCACATCATCCTCAGATTTTTCTGACGAGTCATCTCCTTCGTCATTGTTGTTATTTCCGCTCTCAAGGATATTGTTGAGGAATTCTCGGAGTGTGACCGGGGTTCGCGCCTTTTAGTTGTATTCCTCCAGCGCGTCAATATGTTTTTGCAGGTCCGTACGCTTGTCATCAGGCTTCACGGGCTTTTTGGTCTTCTTCTTCTTCTTCTTCGAAGACTTTGACGGCTGAGCCTGAGCATTTTGACCATCGCTACCAATTCTTGGCGTTGGGCGCGGTTTCAATATTCCCTCAATGATCTCGGGTTCTAGCGGGCTACTACACCTAATCGCCGGGCATGTTTGGAGATCCTTCAGCATTCGTTTTGTTTTGGCTGAAAGAGCGACCTCCCATGGAGCTTCTTCTATAAAAGAGCACGATTCTCCGGGCATGTCCATCTTTTTAGGAGTGTGCTGTCGTGGCGGGTTTACCCTCCAGTTTTCAGACAACGCGAATTTGCCTTACTGGTACTGGTCCTCAACCCAGTTTTTGAAGACGTAGCAATTTTCGATTGGATGACCCACTACTGTATGGTAGGGAAAATAGTTAGGATAGTTGACGTCACCAGGTTGCGGTGGGTGTCTCGGATCCGGCAGAGTGATGAGCCCATTACGCACTGCCATTTCGAACAGTCTCCTTGTTTTATCCTGGGGAAACAAGTAAGGGCGTCTCAACTTCTCATCGAGGGATCATGATTTGTTGCCTTGGCGAGCGGCCGTGTTCCTCTCCAATGGCGGTGCGACGTAGAGACGTCTTGCCTGAGATTCGGGGCGGATGCTATTTGGTTTTATCCGTCTACCTCTCCGAAGATGCCAAGTTGATTTATGGCACCGTGTATCGAAGGTTTAGATGGATACGGCCGATGTAGCAGACTTCGTCAGATTCCCCCTCGCTTGAGGGGTTTTTTGATTGTGGGGACGCTCATCCCTATAGGCGCAAGCCCCTGCAGTTAATTACGCTACCGCATCGCGGTAACAACTTTCTCCTTCTCTAGATGTTCACTTCGTGTCGTGGGTGTTTGTTTTGTTTGTGGTTGCCTGTGGATTGTATACGGAAACTAATTTATGTCGTCGCCCGTAGGACGTAGATTAGTCCAAATCCGTATTTTCTTAGATTTGGATTTGGGGTTTTGGTTTGAGGATACGTTAGCCATATTTGGGGCAAAGATCAACTCAAACATTTGTTAAGGATATGTTAGTCTAATTTGAAACTAAGATCAACTCAACGGGATCGTTTAGATCCGACAAAAGAGCATTTGAGCTCTATTGTTCTAGTTTAGGGACATAGTGGTCCATTGCCAGTTTAGGGACATGGTGGTCCATTTCCAGTTTAGGGACATGGTGGTCCATCATTCCCATTTTGGGGACGAATATTGGTTTAAGAACGCATTAGTCCATGAGTTTAAGGACCCCACGGTCTGTAGCAATGTGTGGTTGTCGGGACCCGTCACTTCTCTGACGACGTTGAAGGATTACAATGACAAATATCAGAGGAGTTCAGAGATGTACCCTTGAACCGGGTGTAAATTGATTTGAGAGAGCAGTTGTGCTCAGTCAATTTAATTTGAGAACTTATGGCCACAATTGGGCTAAGTCCAGTTGAGAATATTCAACATTTTATTTGTGTTTGGCCTGTCAGGCCTTTATTTGGGCTCTGCCCCTTTCAATAATGCACTGCATTTTTTTTATTTGGTCTAATAGACCTTTTAATTGGGCTCTGCCCTTTTTTTTAAATAATGCATTGCATTTTGGTCTGATAGACCTTTTAATTGGGCTCTGCCCTTTTTTTAATAATGCACTGCATTAAATGTTCTGACAATACCCCACGTGGCTTGTTAGGCGCTTTGCGCCAATTGAGGAGCGCAAGGCACAAATTCATGTGGAGGTGACACGTGTCACGCGCTGGTGAGCGCAAGTCTGTTAGCGCAGTGCGCTGCGCCAGTGCGCTGCGCTAGTCGCTGCTGACACATAGCTCGCTCTGGTGACTTGCACCAAACCAAGAGAGCAGTGCTCTGTTTTTAGAAGCGCAAGGCGCAGTTGTTCTGTGATTGACACGTGACACTCTCTGGTGACTTGCGCCAATCCAAGGAGTGCAACAGTGCAAATTTCAAAAGTGCAAAGCACTGTTTAATATCTTGATCAAATTTAGATCAATGAAAACAAGTCTTTCTTTTTCCAGAGAGGTTCTACCTCAAATTTCAAGAACCAGTGGTTCATCAAAAGGCAATGCCTTTATATAGATCGAAAGATCTAATAAAGAAGTAAAATTACTTCTTTATTATTATTATTTTTTTTTACTAAAGATCTTGATCATGTTCTTAGATCTTTGATCTTTTTTAGAAGAAATTCTTCTTTTTTCTAAAGGTTTTACCTTTTTCTTTTTCTTCGAGTTCTTCTCAAAGTTTTAGAGGAGTTATATATCTCTATCTCTGTGTGTTTTAGACTTGGAGTCTAGGGGCCTTTATATAGGGCCAATGAGTTTGTTAGGTTGGTTATAGAGATCTTTCTCTGATTGATCTGGAGATATTTCCCCACCGTCAGATCTTTGATCCAAGGGCTCTGATTTACAGAAGATAATCTTCTTGTTTTAACAAGATTAAAAAGATCTTTCTAGAATTTTAATTCTGATTTAGTGCTGGCACAGTTGGCGCAAGCGCACCTGCGCTTGACACGTGTCGCGCAGCGCAGAGCGCAGCGCAACTGCGCTGACACGTGTCGCGCAGCGCAGAGCGTAAGTCATCTGAAGCGTTGCTTCCTTTATTTTTATTTTAAAACAGAGACTTGCTCTGATTCTGTACGCTGTCTTGGGCACAGCGCTGGCGTGTCTGCTTTTGACACGTGGCGCGTTGCGTGCAGCGCAAGGAATCTGAAGCGTTGCTTCAATTTTTGAATTTTTGAAATTCAAACAGAGTTTTGCTCTGATTGGAGGAAACAAATGCCCCCCACCGTTGCGCTCACGTGGCGCACACGTGAATGCAGCGGTGGCAAGATCCCAACCTTAGATCAACTCAGGAGTTGAAGGGGCGTTTAAGCGCCTATAAATAGGACCCTTGGTCCTCAGCAGATGATTATCATCTTGTTCTGTTTTTCGAGATCTCCTGATCCAAGAAAATGACTTTTTCTTTACCTTTTTCTTTTTCATCAAGAATTTGATTTTCAGAGCCTTGCTCTTGTTTTCAAGAACTTCAGAGCTTTGCTCTCATTTCCAAAGTTAGAACTTTTTTTTAGAAAAACTTTAGGTAAAAATTAATCTTAAATTAAATTAATTTTAATTAATAGAGTCTTGCTCTCATAGATCTTTTGATCTAAAAAAAAACCCTTTAGGGCTTCACAAACAGAGCTTTGCTCCCAAGAATCTGTTTCAGGGTTTCTTAACCCATGAACAGAGCTTTGCTCATGACAACACATAGATCTTTTGATCTAAAGATGATGAACTCTGAAGGTTTTTTCATGGATCTTTAAGATCCCAAACTTTAATCTTTTAGAAATTAATTTTCCTTTGATGAATATTTCCATCATTATCACAGAGCTAGGCTCTTTAAATCTTATAAGGAATTTTATTCCCTTGAGACCAGAGTTTGACAAGTGTCACTCTGTGACAGAGCTTTGCTCTGAAAGGGGAGATTTTCTCCTTGTCTCTAGGGATTTATCATTTAATGAGAATATTCTTTTGAGGATCTCCTCATTAATTGACAGTCTCATCTAATGATGGGGCTGTCTTATTAACTGATGTATTGTCATTCAGATTTTATGGGTCCACTTTTGGTCCCCTTTCCACTGCATTGCAGTGTGGTATAAATTTTAAAGTACCAAGCGTTGGGCTTTTAAAATTAAATTATGATACTGACGGCTGAATTTCGCTTTTCTTTGCAGGCAATCATGTCTGCTGATCTGTCTTTCCCATTTGTTCGCTCAGAGGGAGGATTCCCTGAGGCGCCGGTGGATCGGGAGGTGCTCGCTCTCAGTAAGGATCATGACCCCGAGTATAAGAACCTTTACCTGTGGGGTAGGTGGTACAGCGAAATCATCAAGGGTCGCCGAAGCTTCGGTTGCGCGACACCGTCAGAGCCCATCTCGTCGATCCCCTATGCGGATGCACCCCCGGTGAAGTATGCCGTGGAGTTCATGAACTGGAATTCGGAGGATCTTCTCCAGCCTTCGATTGCTGCCATTCCTGTGCAGCCGCCGGCAGCCGTGGACATTTTGGGGCGGCGCATATACCAGGGTGATGCTCGCCCTTGGGGACAACCTTATAATATTGGATTGACCCCTCGACAACTGGCCGGATATTTGCAGTGGGCCAGGTACATCCTATCAGCGAAGAGGACGCATTTGATGAAGATTGGTCTGTACTCCGCAGTCTACGTCTCATTGTTTGAGTACCCTTCTCCTCCGACGTTGTGGGTTAAGGCATTCATAGAACAACGGAACATCCCCACCCATACCTTCCTTCAGTCGGACAGGGAAGTCTCCATCCCCCTGGAAGAGTTTGTTGAGATTTCGGGTTTGCCAGTGAGGGGGGAGTATTATGAGGAGCTGCTTCCTCCTGACGAGTATGTCTTCGCCACCAAGACACTGGTAATGGGCCTAACACCAGAGAATGCTATTCAGTACCAGTTTCCGAGCCTGGTGAAGGTGCTGAATATATATATGAAGGTCTCTATTTGGAATCGGGAGTCCGGGGAGTTAGTTTTGCAGATTTTATCGCCCGCTTCCTTCGACCGGAGATTCTATCGTAGCGGAGTGAAAAGTTCGCCAAGCTCGACGACCCCTTCGGCTTCGACTTAGATCGTCGACCAGTATTGGAGGACGACCAAAAAAGTTTCTACCTTCCCGATGCCGCCATCATGCCTTTATCAGAAATCGCCGCCCCGGGCATTGATAAGGAGACCTTCTTTCTAGGGTTTCTGGGATTATGGCTGTGCTGGTTCGCGCTCCCCATGCACCCGCGTTACATGAGGCCGTCTGTCTTCTACCCAGTGCATCAGATGGTGGCTGGTATACAGTTGTCGATCGGGATCGCCGGGCTGGCTCACCTATACCATGGACTCAGCGTGGAGGCAGACGCAAATGAGCCCGGGGTGCAACCTGCCAATTTCCTGATGCACTACTTCATTTCGTGGATGGAAATGCATGTGCTCGGGGTATTCGGCATTCATAAGAGCCCTTCATTTTTCGAGAAGTGCAGACTCCCAAGAGTTATGCGGCTGATTGGCGCCTCGATTGTGAATCCGTCTCCGCGGGAGGCTAGGGGGTTACTTCTTCGTCCGCACATGGTCAGAGTGAGGATTTCTTTCATGGAAAAAGTCGTGACCATCGGCCCGAAGACCTCCAAGGCGATGTTGGCGCTTCGTGATGGTTTCAAGGACGGGGCCTCCGTATTGAAAGCCTGGGAGATTCTTCACTTATGCTCCATCCGACCGGGCTTCCTGGTGTTCAGGCAAAATGACATGGTGCTTTTCATGAGGTACAACCCCCATCGGTTCTCACAACAATTAAGCTATAACCAGGGGGTCCCACTGGAGGCGTTTTTGGAAGAGCCCGCGGCCACCAGGGAGGGGATACGGAGCGCGCTGCACCATTTTATGCGACTGAACACGGGCTCCCACTTCTTTATCAGTGAGCCGAGCTGCGTTCCCCGGGCTCTCAACGTGTACGTGGCTTGGTACGCGCATGCGATGGGTGCCGTCATCCGGGAAGAGAAACGGTTGTTGGTTGACCGCAAGGGTGTGCCCCCTGGTAGCGACCGCAAAGCTCCCCTGAGGCCAAGGATCCCTGTCATTCCTCTACTGAGAGATGCTGGAGCTGAGCCACCACGCGTGCTGAGCCCTCCGAGCTGATTGCCTAGTGATACCATGGACGTGCCCCCAGCTCCCCGTGTTCCGGTGGAGACGGTGAATGTGGTTTCGCCGGAATCCGGCGTGGGCTCGGACATCGGGACTCGCCGTCCCAAGGTGCGCACGAAGCGCAAATTGATCTTGGGTGCCCCTGGGGCTCGCGTGAAGAAGAGGAAGAAGAAGTCGATCCTCTCTGCTGACGTTGTGTTCGGTCAAGAACCTTATGCTCCTTATAGCGAGGGCTTGGGTGAGTACGGGACCAACGAGGGATTATTTGTGCCGCCAGACGACACTGATATGGCGGCCGCCATCGCAGCTTCAGAGTGATTGGCAAGGCGCGATGCGTGGTTAGCCAAACTTGTGCAATCAGGTAATCACTAGTTGTGTTCTCCGTCATTTCATCGTACTTTTATCATTTTCTTTGACTGATGTTTTTCCTTTTTAAACAGGCATTTCGACCGAAGAAGCCATCGCTGCTTCCCTCAAAACTTTCCAGGAAGAGGAACGACTCAGAGAGTCCTTATGCCTTGGTACGTTTCGGTTCACTACGCCTTTCCTTCCATTTCGTATGAGTGATCTGACCCCCCCTTTTTGTCTTATCGCAGGGACCACAAGACCTATCTCGCAAACTGATGCGGGACTTCTCTCCGGGCCAGCTACCGATGTTCCGGCCTCTTCGGAATGCCGCAAGAGACCCCACTCAAAAAACCGATGATGGATGCCTTGAAGGCTCTTGAGGCAACTCTGAATGCGGACGACGACGCCTTGCTGAAGGAGGCTTCCAAGAGGTCTGTCGTGACGGCCCGAGAAGAGAGGAAACGCTTGAGGCGCACAGCGAAGGAGCGCAACGCTTCTTTGGCCGTTAGAGCGGGCCCAAGTGCCGTTACTCCCGCTGCTACTTCTTTCGAGGAGCCACCGGTCGCCTTGTCTACTGCTCATAGACGAGCGGGGCGTGCAGTTCGGGAGGCCAACGATCAATCCACCTCAGGTAACGTGTTTTTCGAGACTTTGTTGCAAAAGCTGTAAAACTATTGGTTCTTATACATCGTGTCCTGCAGGGCCGAGTCCAACTGAAGGAGCGGAGGAAACCGTCGAGCCTGAGGGGAAGGTGGAGAAGGTAGTAGCTGAACCTGAGGCGACGGTAGGCGGTGCAGCCATAGTCGCCGGGCCTGAGCTAGTGGCTAACGAGACGGTCACGCCTACTATGCCCGAGAAGGTTGCCGATGCCGAACCCGAGGTAGCGGCAAATGAGACGGCTTCTACATCCGAGTCTGGGGTCGCAGCAGATGGAGCGGTTGCGATCGATGAATCTATGGCAGCGGTGGACGAGACGGCTGGGACCGCCGAGCCCGAGGGGATAGCGGGCGAGACAGGCATGACTGCTGAGGATGAGCCGGCCGATCTTTCTCAAGAGTCGGGCACCGCTCCGATCATTGCTCTCATAGCCTACGGTCCTCCGCCGTCTCCTGGCGTCGCGAGCGTGACGACGGCTCCCGTAGAGTCTGGCAATGAGGCAACGGGAGGTGAAAGCGTCTCAATGGATGAGGGAGACGCCGCCGTTTCGGCTGGTGACTCATTAGGTAAATTTTGGGTTACCGTCCTTTTTTTTTATTCTAGAATCCTTCCTGATAGGGCTTATCTTGTTTCTAACGCAGGTGCAGCTAGTGTTGATGCCCTTTTACTCGAGGGAGCACCGTCAGTTACTGCCCTGACGGTGGCTACATCTCTACCCTCTCTCGCACCGTCGCAAATGTTGGAAGGTATAGATTTGTGACTTATCAGCTTCATTTTTGTGTTGCATAATCTATGTACTGACGTTGTACTATTGCTTCTTTGCAGGAGTGCATTTTGATCACCTGTATCAGGTGCTGCACCCACACTTCTCCTTCCCTTCGGAGCTTGCTTCCTCTAGTAGCGCTGGTGAGTATAGTTTTTAATTAATGCCCTTTCTTTTTTCGATAATGGAATTATTTCTGATTCTTCCTTGCCCTGATTGCAGTGCTACAGATTGAAGGAGGAGATGTAAGATCAGTCGCACCACCGGTCCTCCCGGCTTTGCCTTCTCCTGCGGCTGGTATAGTAGACTCCATCTTTGATGACTTTCTTATATTTCTTTGAATCTTCATTTGATTGTGTTTTGTTCTGCAGCTGTCGTTTCGATTCCGGCCCCCTTCGAGTCTCGCATCACGATTCCGGCTGGCCCATTCTCCAGGCGTCCATCCTCAAAGGGTGCTGCGATGAGTTTGAGTACACTGAGCGGATGCATCGAAAAGCTTGACGCAGAAGCTCCCCCATCTGCCGCAGATTTCGTTGCGGAAGTTAATCCGATGCTGGCGACGCTTGCAAATTTTCATAATGAAGGCATCATCGAGTCTTGGGTTAATCACTGCAGGGAGATCGAGGCCCGCCTGCATCAGCTGGAGCTTATGCGTCCTGCCCCCGAGATCTTGGCCGCGGGCACTCAACGGGCGGCATGGATCGAGCAGAGCGCTTCTTACTTCCGCTATCTTGAAAAAGAAGTTGCTTTAAGGCGTAAGGAGCGCGAAGAGACTTCGAGCAAATCTGCCCGACTGCATGCTCAGGTGGATGCAAATGCTGCACTATTGAAGGTTACCTTTGAAGGCCTTCTGCGATGCATCTCTGACGGGTTAACACTGAGGCAGCATCTTGACGTCGTCGAGCGGGATGCACCAAATCAGGAGGCAGCCCAGCAGGCAGTTGAGGAGTGACTTTCATCCTTCCTGCAGCAGCGGGCTCAGGTGGAAGCAAAATTAGCGGTGGCAGCCGATCAGGAGAAGGCATTGAAGGAAGTGCGCGAGCAATTGATGGGGCTATTTAAGACGCTTCCTTCTCAGTAGCTGCCTTTGTATCAATTTTACACTTGTAATCTTTGAATAATATGTATACATACTTTATTCTTTTATACGATTCGTCTTGTACTTAATTGAATTCATAAATAAAGATACACACATTTTCTTTTGCAATGTCTCATGTCATCTCTGTGCTTTCTCTATTCTTTTATTATCAGCATGTTACCTTAGTAAACCTGGTTGACAGATGATAGAGCGGGCATCTTGTATTGGCTTCTTCAGGAGGTAGTGATGGCTTAGGCCGCAGGTTCAGATCTGCTGCCTAACACTTTTCAACTCTATGAGCCTTGAGGGTCTCATAAAGACTTTTCTCCCTACGGATCGAGAGGATCTCGTAGGTGTATTTTCTCCTTAGGAATCGTGAGGATTTCTAAGTGCGTTTTCTCTTATAAGTCTTAAAGATCTTATAAGAGAATTTTCCCTCTTACGAGTCGAGAGGACCCGTAAGCGGTTGTTTCCCTCCTTGTCGAGATTCGACTTTGGAGAGTGTGACCCGTGAATAGTATGCAAGAGTCCATTTTGGACCGACTTGCAGGGTCCCAGTGCTTAGGAAACAGGTTTTTTAATCCCCGCTGCCCAAGGCTTTTCCTCACGAGTCGAGACGAATCGAGCATTTCTCACAAAGACACTAATTTCCTCATGAGTCGAGACGAATCGAGCATTTCTCGCAAGAATATCCTAACGTCACAGTTAACCTCTGCTCTTTACGATAGAGGTCCGTTAGGGTCTGTGGTACTTAGGGTTTTGTCCGTCGTACCGTCGCGTTGGCTGATGTATTCCTCGATAGGCAATCTTGCTGTTCGAGTAGCCTTGCAATTGTCGTGTCTCTGATCCTTTCGGGGGCTGGACAAGACGTCTTCAAGCAATCCTCCAAGGCAGTTTGACCGTCAGAAGAGCAAGCGTTAGGAATTTTGCCATGCCGCTTTTTACTTGAGGTTAGGCTCATTTTGGAGAGCCCCGATGAGTCATAACCACTCCGTTCTGGTGTGGGATGATCTCCGATAGTCTTTCAGGCTTTATATGACTTGCCGTTAAGACCCTGAAGCTAGGAATTTGGCCTTTGCTTCGTTTGCTGGAATTGCGTCCTTTATATCGAGACGAATATCGTGGTTGTCTCTAGGTTGTTGGCGAACCGTCGAGGTTTGGAACTAGGGATTTTGCCGTGGCTCCGTTGTTTGATTGTCGCGTCTGAATCCTACTAGAGGAAGAACGCTGGGGTGACATCTCGTCTGCTGTATCGAGACGAACGTCGGGGTGGTAACCACTCTGCACTGGTGTGAGGTGATCTCCGATGGTCTTTCAAGTTTTATATGAGTTACCGTCAAGACCCTGAAGCTAGGAATTTGGCCTTCGCTTCACTTGCTTTGTCACGTCCGAATCCTGTTGGAGGAAGGATGCCGTAGTGACGTCTCGTCTGCTGTATCGAGACGAATGTTGAGATGGTGACCACTCCATGCTGATGTGAGATGATCTCCAATTGTCTTTCAGGCTTTATATGGCTTGCCGTTAAGACCCTGAAGCTAGGAATTTGGCCTTCGCTTCGTTTGCTGGCATTGCGTTTGCTGTATTGAGACGAATGCCGCGGCTGTCTCTAGGTTGCTGGTGGACCGTCGTGGTTTGGAACTAGGGATTTTGTCGTGGCTCCTTTTGATGATGTTGCGTCTGTTGTGTCGAGACGAACGTCGAGGTGGTGACCACTCCGCACGGGTGTGATTGTCTTTCAGGCTTTATATGACTTGCCGTCAAGACTTGGCTCCGTTTTCTAATGGAGCATGGGGAGGGATTGTGTGTTTCCTTCTTTGTTTGTGCCCCTGGATCGTATACAGAGATTGCCATGATATCGCCTGTAGGGCATAAATTTCATTATATATATATATATATTTATTTTATTTCTTTCCGCGATGCTCTATCATTCCAGCTTTTATATCGCGAAGGTCGCGATTGCCCAATCATTTCGGCTATTTTTCGTGGTGCCTAATCATTTCGGCTATTTATTTTATTTTTACTCGCTGCTTTTTATTGCGAGTTGCCCAATCATTTCGGCTATTTTGTATGCATACATTTTTACTTGCTGATTTTGTTGCAAGTTGCTCCATCATTTCGGCTATTTTGTATGCATGTGTGGCTTGCTGTCTTTTCGCCGCAAGCTTGGGATTAGACACCGATTTCGGCATCAGCACCGCTAAAACTGGGATATTGCCAGGAGCGAATCATCTTTTGCCTCTGTCGATGTTGAACAAAGGTGGCTTAGTAAACAGGGTTAGGATCCTGTCGACTAAGGCTTTTGACTTCATGAGCCGTAAGGGTCTCATAAAGGTATTTCTCCCTACAAGTCGTGAGGATCTCGTAGGTGTATTTTCTTCTTAGGAATCGTGAGGATTCCTAAGTGCATGTTCCCCTGTAAGTCGTAAGGATCTTACAAAAGGGTTTTCTCCTTATAAGTCGATAGGACTTACAAGGGTCGTTCACCGTATGGACATACCCCTAGTCACGGGTGGGACTTTGCTTGGGAAATGTTTATTCGCTCCCGTGGATTGTATACAAGGGTCAGTATGAGCGCTTGTAGGGCAATATCGGAGGTGGTGGGGTTTCTTAAGAACAGGTTCAGGTCTCTGTAACTTAATACTTTCAAATCTTATGAGCCGTGAGGGTCCCATAAGAGAGTTCTCCTTACGAGTAGTGAGGATCTCGCAAGTGTAATTTCTCCTTAGGAATCGTGAGGATCCCTAAGTGTGTTTCTCCCTTGTGATTCGTAAGGATCCCACGCGGGTGGTTTCTCCTTACAAGGTCGAGAGGACCCTGTAAGTGTCTTTTAACGAGGTTGCGTCCTTTCGGGTTTTCACAAACATTCGCCGGTAGCCCTGCTGTTTTTACTCACGGAGCCCTTTTGGGTTTTCATCCGTGCCCATTTTGCTTGTAGACATACCGTTTTTTTTTCTCTTTTCTTTTATTCTTTCTATATAACGAGGTCGCGCCCTTTCGGGTTTTCACAAACACTCGTCGGTAGCCCTGCTGTTTTTACTCACGGAGCCCTTTCGGGTTTTCATCCGTGCCCATTCTGCTTATGGACATACCGTTTTTTTAAATTATTTTTATATTACTTTTTTTCTTTTTTTCTTTTTTTGTATCGGCTTTGGGATGTTGCAATCCACCGTAGTTTATCGACATCTCGGTCAACAGCTAGTTTTAGGACGTAGTGGTCCGCCATTAGTTTAAGGACGTTTCGGTCCGTTGTTGAAGAAGGCAGGCTACTACTTATAGAGTTTAGACTTAGGAAGATAGCGAGCGGACATAGTCGTCGTCATCTATCATTGACCTAGGCCGTGACTCGTTAAGCATAGTATTTCTTCAGGAAGCGACTGTTTATTGGCCTAAAAGGTCTTTCACCGTGCATATCCATGAGTAGATAGGCTCCACCCTGGTAGACCTTGTCTATGATGTACGGGCCTTCATAGTTCGGCTCGAATTTTCCTCGCTTGGCGCGATTGGGGATCATGGGTCTTTTGACCACTGGCACGAGTTCGCCTTGGTGGAATGTCCTCGGTCTGGTCAATCTTTCATATAATCGCGTCATCTTTGCTTTATAAGCCTCCAGATTTTGTTACGCTATGAGCCGGGTTTCATCAAGGGCATCAAGCTCCTCAAGCCGAAGGTGAGCATTTTCTTCGTTCGTCAGCTCATAGTGGACTGCCACTCATAGAGAGGGTAATTCTATTTCGAGGGGGAGTACTGCTTCTGTACCGAACACCAACGCGTACGGCGTTGTGTTCGTGGCCGTCTTGAACGTAGTTCGATACGCCCAGAGAGCTTCTTGCAGTCTCTCGTGCCAGTCCTTCTTATTTCGGGACACCTCTTCTTCACGATCTTCGTCAAGGTCTTATTGAAAGCCTCAGCTAGACCGTTAGCTCGGGGATTATAAACTGAGGAATATCTCTAGTCTATGTTGTGTTGTTGCGCGAAGCGGCTGATCTTGTGGCTTCTGTAGGCTGGCCCGTTATCGGAGATGATCCGTCGCGGAGTTCCAAACCGATAAATGACGTGCGTCTTGAAGAAATGGAGGATATTTTCCGTCTTCACTTCCCTCAGCGGTACTGCTTCTTCCCATTTGGAGAAGTAGTCAGTCGTCGCCAAGATGAATCGATGTCCCCTGGACGATACTGGTTCGATGGGGCCGATAACGTCAGTCCCCCACATTTCGAACGGCCAGCTGGCCACTGTTAGATGTAGAGGATTTGGGTGCTGATGGATAAAGTCCCCATGAATCTAGCATGAGTGGCACTGCTTCGCATATTCGAGGCAGTCGTGAATCATCGTGGGCCAATAGTAGCCCATCCGTTTAATCTTCAACTTCATCTTCGGGCCTTCTTGGTGAGAACCGCAGAGTCCGTCATGAACTTCCTGAACGACTCTTTTCTCTTCTTTAGGTCCCAGACATCTCAACCACAGAGAAACAAACGACCTCTTGTACAGAGTATCATTGACGAAGGCGAAAGACAGAGCTCGTTTCATAAGCTGATGTCTTGAGGACGCATCTTCAGACGTTCGACGGGATTTGAAGTAGTCTATAAAGACTTCTCTCTAATCCTCAGCCTTTTCCTGGTCTTTTATTTGCATAGCCATTTGCTCAGTCATTTCCTTTCCTTCGGATGATTCCGGAGATATTTCTGCTGGGGCAAGCACCCGACGGCTTTGTATCACGGTTCTTACGTCATCGAGGTTCTCGTCGGCCAGTTCTTTAGCGAGCTTGGCTAACGCATCCGCCTTGCTATTTTCTGCACGCGGTATGCTTTCCAGCATATAGGAGGGAATTTGAGTCAGCAGTTGTTGTACTCTCTTGCCATATTTCACCAGTTCGGGTTTGCACGTTTGGTAGTCGCCATTTACTTGACTGACGACCAATTGAGAATCTCCGTATATGAGGAGGTTTTCAATTCCCATGTCGATGGCGATCTCGAGGCCTGCTATCAAAGCTTCGTATTCGGCTTCATTGTTCGTCCTTGGCTCTGTTAAGGAGAAATCAAAGCGCATTACCCCTCCTTGTGGAGTTACGAAGATAAGGCCTACCCCCGATTTGATTATAGGGGTGCTTTGTTTTCACTTCTTCATGGAAGACGCTCCATCAAAATAAAGTTCCCATCGTGTATCACTACCGTCGATCGCATCAAACGCGTGTTCGTCTGGCAGCTCGCAATTCAAAGGGAAATCGGCCGGTATCGGATGCTCAGCGAGGAAGTCGGCGATGGCCTGGCCTTTCACTGCCTTAAGAGGCTGATAGGTTATCGAAAACTCTATTAAGAGCAAGGCCCATTTAGGGAGTCTTCCTGTCAATATAGCCTTCGACATTAAATATTTAAGGGGGTCCACCTTCGAAATGAGACGGACTTCATGCGCCAACGCATAGTGCCTGAGCTTTGTTATCGCGAAGATTAACGCCAGGCAGTGTTTTTCGATGGGGGAGTAGTTGCTTTCTGCCCCCAGGAGAACTCGACTTAAGTAATAAAGAGCTCTTTCTTTTCCTTGGTCGTTCTCTTGTGCCCATAATGTGCCTAAAGAACCTTCGAGGGCTGTTGTATACAGAATGAGAGGCTTTCCCTTGACCGGAGCGGCCAGTACTGGCGGATTCTGCAGGTATTACTTGATTTCGTCTAGCGTGCTTTGGCATTTGCGATCCCAGACGAAAGGGGTTCCCTTCTTCATCAGGTGGCTGTAAGGACGGCATTTACCTGAGAGATTGACTATAAATCGCCGAATATACACGAGCTTCCCTTGGAGAGACCGCAATTGCTTAAGAGTCTTTGGCGGAGGCATTTCCATGATCGCTTTGATCTTTGATGGATCTATCTCGATACCTCGGCGTCGGAGGATGAATCCTAGGAATTTGCCCGAGGAAACTCCAAATGCACGCTTGAGAGGGTTCATCTTCAAGTTGTATTGTCGGAGGCATCGAAATACAGTCTTCAGATGCTCTAAATGCTCCTCGTATGATTTGCTCTTAACCACGAGGTCGTCGATATAGTATTCGACGATTTCATGTATAAGGTCATCGAAGATCTTTGTCATGGCCCTTTGATAGGTGGCACCGACGTTCTTTAGACTGAAGGGCATCACCTTGTAGCAGAATATACCCAAAGGGGTCCGGAAAGCGGTGTGCTTCTGGTCTTCGGGATGCATCTTTATCTGATTATATCCTGATGAGCCGTCCATGAAAGAGAAAACCTCGTGAGTGGACGTGTTATCTATCATCAGCTCGGTGACCGGTACTGGGAAATCATCCTTCGAGCAGGCTTTATTGAGATCCCGAAAGTCTACACATATGCGCACAGTCCCATTTTTCTTCATCACCGGAACGATGTTAGCGTTCCAATCGGGATACTGAACTTCTTGGATAAACCCAGAGTCGATCGGCTTCTTAACTTCGGCGTTAATGCTCATCTCAAGCTCGAGCCGCATTCTTCTCGGTGCTTGTTTGATTGGTTTGACGTCCGGGGATATCGCCAATTTATGCACAGCAATTTATGGATCTAGTCCTGGCATTTCGGAATAGTTCCATGCGAAGCAATCTTTATACTGCATAAGCACGTATTTTAATGAAGCCACCCTTCCTTCAGACAATAGCTCACTAACGAATGTCGGTCACGGGTTGTTCGCCGTCCCCAACTCAATTTTCTTGAGGTTATCCACCATGGTGTGTATCCCATCTTCCAGCTCTTTTGGCGCTGGTGGGAATTCTGAGATCACCTCGTCATTGCTGTTTTCGAAGCACCAAGGAAGGTCATCCATATTCTCGGGCTCTTCTTTTGATATCATTATCATATGTTAAGCACGGGCTCGCTTCCGAGACCGATGTGGAGCTGGTTCTATTCTCGTGGCTTTGGGTTCATGCTTCTGTGGCGGCGTCACCCTCCAGCTTTCAGATAGAGCAAACTTGCCGAGCTGATACTGATCTTCGACCCAATTCTTGAAGGTGAAGCAATCTTCGAGAGGGTGCCCTATTACCCTGTGATAAGAGCAATAGTTCGGGTGTGAGACTTTGCCTGCTTGTTCGGGGTGTTTGGACTCCGGAAGTGTAAGCATTTGGTGCTTTATAGCTAGGTCAAGTATCTTCTTTGTCTTGTCTTGAGGAAAAGAGTATGCTCGACTCATCTTCTTCATAAGGGACAAATCTGGACCGCTCGATTCCCGACTGCGTGGCTTCTTGGTCCCGCTTTGTCGTTGCTGAATGTCTTTTCCGCTTTTTGACTTGTTTCTGCCTCTGCGTCGGGCCTTTTTTACAACAGGTTGACAAGGAGCGGCATTTTCGTCTTTCACAACCTGTTGAAGGAGGCGTTGCGTCCTGGCTTTCTCGTACATGGTCATTTCGCGGTTGTGGTCGTCTCAAACTTTTTGACCAGCTTCCCTTATAAGCTTGTCCATTTGTTCTTCGAACGACGGACTGGGCATTTTTACGTCGAGGAGCTCTTCTGGTTTAGGATTAGCACTCTCCCATTGAGCATCTCCTTCTTCATCAAAGTCATGTATGACATAGCAGTCGCGGAGTAGCTCTCCTTTCTTGGATCGAACATATCCAAGCCCGATTGCTTCCATTCTCCCGTTGGGTAACTTGTGCTGAGTTCCGGGAACGTTCCAGACCCTGTCATAGAATTTAGCTTTTCGAGCGGTCTGTTTGAAGGGTATCCCTTGGCGCTTCAATAGCCTTTTCAATCCTTCCGTGTAATATTTAGGCAGACGGATGGGCTGAAGCCTGTCAAGCGTAGGATTCACACCGTGCCAGATTTCTTTTTCCACTTTAGTTTCCCCGGAGCGGTAGAATAGAATCGCCTTTTCGCCTTCTCTCCTGGGAGGGACATAGAACGTCTGCAACTCTTCTACACTGTAGGTATCAAGCGCGTCAAGTTCTTTATGATGTTTAAATAGAACCATGGCGACTTGCAGACTTTGCTCTTCATCAGCGAAAGTTTGTATTGAAGGCCGAGCAGAGAATATAGCGTGGACTTCATCTTCCGAATCCCTGCCAAAGATCAACATGGGAGCGGACGGTCCCGGCTTGTTGTGTTGGGGTGGACCCGAATAAACCATCTCTTCCTCTTCCTCAGTATCACTCCCGAAGACTGGAATAGTAGCGATAGCTTTGTTCTCCGGTTTGTGACATCTCTCAGTGTCTTCGAAATCCGGCAGGAAATATTTTGCATCTTCGTACTTACGGACTTCGTTCACAGAGAAAGGGTTCAGCTCTCCCGTTACGGTATACTCGAGACCATCCTTAAAGTATTTCATACACTGATGTTGTGTAGAGGGGATGATGTTGTACTCGTGTAACCAGGGCCGGCCGAGCAGAGCGTTATAGCATGTCTTGGCGTCAATGACATGAAATTTAATATCCGTGACAAGTAACCCGAATTGTAGTGTCAATATCACCGATCCGAGAGTCCGCGATGACTAGGAGTCAAAACCATAGATGGAGATCTTATCACGAGCGAGATGCTGGACGCTCATGCAGATTTCCTTCAACACTCGCACATTGAGAAGATTGACGGTAAACCCGTTGTCGACTAGAATTTTGCCTATCTTTATATCATGGCAGTACCCTGAGACATGGAGGGGACGATTGTGTTCATACGTCCTAAGGAGGAGGTCTTCATCACCGAAAGTGACATCAGTTGTGTGCGCTTCTTCCAGCTCGTCCTTCATCTTTTCTTCGGCGAGAAAAGCTTGGAATTGCTCCGGCTCCTGTAGCGCTTTGATCAATGAAACCCTTGCTTCTTTTGATAGTAAGAGGGCATCGAAAATACTGAGTTGTGAGGGCAATTTCCTCAAGTGCGCTAGGACGTTGTAGTCCACCTTAGTTTTCTTTGGCGGGTCCTTGGCGGTTAGCTCTTCCATGACTTGGTCATCTAGGGCGATATCCTCAAAGACCTTTTCTTTTCCCTTATCTTTTTTATTTGAGGGCCCGAGATTCTTTTCGGGTAGCGTACGATTACGCAGCCGGATAATTTCGCAGGCCTTCGGCTCTCCCTCTTTTCCTGAGGTGGACTCTTTAAAGAGAGGGCTAAGAGCCATTTCATCGTCAGAGTCGCTCCCGAATGTGAGAATTTGCGCTTCCCCGGCATTAACCTTGCGACAATCGCTGGTAGTTCTTATAAGCTCCTCGGTCGTACTTTTCCGCTCCCGACGAGTTTTGCACTTCTCCTGCTTAAAATGTTGCCGGTGAACAACATACCCCTGCCACCATCTATCGAAAGCTTTGCACTCTTCGGTGGGGTGCGAAACCTTCCGATGATACAAGCAATAGGAAGGGTGCATTTCTGCTTTGCCGGCAATGTTTCCTTCAGAGGGTGGTAGCTTCATCCTTATTGATATGGATTTAGCCAACCTTTTTCTCGTCTTGAATTTCTTTTTATCCGCAATGGATGTCTTTTGATTTGACGGGGTGCCTCGACTCTTTCGTCTAGTCGCCGGCGCTTGGCCCTTTCAAATATGACCGTCTCGCGTTCCCGATCAACTTTACTTTTCAAAAGAGCTTCGTTGAGGAATGCATCAATTGTTTCATCTGATGGCCCCAGAAGTTTAGGATCTACCCCCAGCTTCTCAGTGCAAGGAGTTTTCTCATCGTCTGTAAACGAGTGAAAGATCATATGACAACTTGCTATGTAAACCTCAGATTCATCCGACGAGCTTTCTCCATCATCTTCTTCCTGAAAGACGTGGCTGAGGAACTCTTAGAGCGTGATGGGAGTCCGTGCCTTCTGATTATACTCCTCCAGCGCGTCAATCTGTTTCTATAAGTCCGTACGCTTGTCTCCAAGCTTCACGGGCTTTTTGGATCTCTTCTTCTTCTTCTTTGAAGATTTCGACGGCTGGGTATGAGTGCTTGGGCCATCACCACCGATCTTTGGAGTTGGGCACGGCTTCAGCATCTCTTCGATGAATTGGGGTTCTAGCGGGTTCTTCCACCTGATCGCCGGGCATGTCTTGAGATCATTCAGCATCCTTTTGGTTTTGGCTGATAGCACAACCTCCCACAGAGCTTCTTCAACAAGGGAGCGCGTTGCCCTCGACATATTCACCTTTTTAGGGGTATGAGGTTGCGGCGGGTTCACCTTCCATTTTTCGGACAACGCAAACATGCCTTGTTGGTATTGGTCTTCAATCCAGTTTTTGAAGACGTAGCAATCTTCGATCGGATGACCCAAAACTCGATGGTAGGGGCAGTAATTGGGATTATTGACGTCGGTTGGCTGCAACGGACATTTTGAATCCGGCAGATTGATGAGTCCGTTGCGCACTGCCAGCTCAAACAGTCTTCTCGTTTTATGTTGAGGAAACGAGTAAGGACGTCCTAGCCTCTCCTCGAGGGATATGCATGGACGCATGTTGTTTTGACGGACAACCGGCTTCAAGTTGCTCGGCTGTTGTTGAGCATTGGCGGCAACGATCGTTTTTCCTTTCCCCTTCTCATTTCGAGTGTCCGACTTTGGAGGAGACGGTCTATGGCCCATCTAGTCCATCTGGGCTAGCTTGTCGATCAATGCCTGGAACGTGGCCAGTTTAAAGAACATCATGAACTGTGAAATAGTTGCATGAGGGTCTAGGGTGCCCACGAACATGCCCACTGCTGGTGCTTCTTCAATGCGTTGTTCGCATTTTGACCACAAGTTCCGCCATCGGATTGCATATTGAACCCAAGTTTCCCCCGGCTTTACTCTTGCATTGATCAAAGCTATTATTGGAGTACGCTTACTGGCGCTTGCGAAACGCTGGGTAAACAACAACTCCATTTCAACGAAAGTTTTGACGGAGTCATTCGGAAGCTCGGAGTACCATTCAAATGCCGTCTCCGACAAGCTGCCGACGAATTGGCGAAGAAGGAGCTTATCATCGCCGCCGGTGTTGCCACAAAGAGCCCTGAACTGAGCAACATGTTGATAGGGATTGCATGTCCCCTTGTAGACATGGAACTTCGGGATCGTGTAGCCCGGCGGGTATTTAATCTGATCATACCAGCTCGGATATGGTCGCCCCGTTTTGACAACTTGACCAGCTGCCTCAGTTGCCTGGTAAACTCGTATCTGCTGAGCTATATATTCATCCAGGGCAGCTTTGGAAATTGTCTCCTCCTTAGATGTTGAAAGAGCCGGCGGTGAATTTGACGTTTCTCCTCTGTCATCTTCAAGGATAATCGGAGGATCTTCGGCTGGGGGATCCAGCTGGATCATCATGCCCACCATGTCCTGGAATAGAAGGGTCATTCGTTTTATATTGGCTGCTTGTTCCACAGCCTCTTTATCCTTCTTTTCCAGTATTCTCCGAAGGAATTCGGCATCGGTTTCTTTCTCCTGGCGTTGATCCGAGGATGCTTCTGGGCTTTCTTTTGGCCCGGTGAGCGCGGCCATCGCAGTCATCATTTCTTGGAGCTTCTGTTGCTGCTCTTGAGCTTTAGTCACCGATCGCATAAGCGGTCTATGACCTGTGGATATATGGCTGTCCTCTTTCCCAGACGCCATGTAGACGGTGTGTACCACCATGCCCCCAGACTTAGGGCGTTTGGGTTCACTGCCTTTGACATTTTCCGCAGGCATGGGGATTTTCTCTGGCCTTCTTCTCTTGTGGGCCATCGAAGTTGAGGGGGCCGTTGCTGTGGGCACCCAGGTGGCTGTCGTCTTCCGTTGCTTAACAGGGAGGTTGTCTTCCTGTCGGGCTTTCGACTTCTTATGCTGATGGGAGAAGTTCGGATCAATCACTGATTCTCGGACTCGTCGCCAAGTCTTGTAGACTTTAGAAGACAGCCGTTGAGGAGACTGCTCCGGCTTTGTTTCTACGATGGTCTCTACCAGTGGAGGAGACTTTTGTAGCACAGCAGTTGGCGAATTCCTGCGTACCCTGTTCAGTAGCTCAAAGTTGTTCCCGGTTGGAACAGCAGCATCAATTTCCACCGTCAGAGCTGGCGTAGTTAACCCAGAGGGGGAGTTGCCCCCAGCCTTCCTTATCCGGCGCCAGTGGTGATGTCGGGCGTTACGGGTTGTTAGGATTAGTTCAGCGACGGCTTTATCTTGCTCCCTGTTCAGGTGAGGGGTTGTTGCCGGTGCCAGCTTCTTGAAGACTGACGTCCGTTGAGAAGCCGTGTCCAATCGGTCAAACACAAATTTCTGAGCGGGAACGAGAATGGGAGCAGTCAGTCTCGCAAAGACCGACCCTCTGGGAGGAGAAGCCGCCTTGACGACTTCAGGAGCAGCTATCTTCTTTGGGATGGCCACTTCAGGTATTATGGGCTTATTGGTAGGCCCTTTGGAGCCCGAGTTCAGCCTGGTGAAGACTGAGGAATTGGACGACCCGTTGGGAGGGGCCATGGGAGTAGCAAGTCGATCGAAGACCGACATCATTGAAGCTTCCGATACGGGTATAGGGATGGTGAAGCTCGCTGGCGGGAGCATGGTCGCAAAAAACAGACCGGTAGTAGCTTGGGTAATTTGTTCCACCGGCATCGTGAATAGTTATGCCGCTTGTGGTCCATAGGCTACACCTCCAGGTGAGGAGGAGCATCGGTTGCACTTGCAGTTGGACCAGTTCGAGCAGTTAGACGTCATTGCTGTTTGATTTCTGCGCCAAGTAAGAGACCAAATCTTAGTAACTTGAAACCCGAAGGCAACCATTAACAAACCGCGATTCGTTCACGAATACGATACACGAAGTGTGGAGTGGAAAGAGGAAAAGGTCCCACCGGGCGTGCCAGAATCTGTTCCCCTCCGAATAGCGGCGCGACGTAGAGACGTCTTGCCTTAGATTCGGGGAAGAAGCTATTTGGTTTTATCCGTTCACCTCTTCGAAGATGCCAAGTTGATTTATGGCACCGTGTATCGAAGGTTTAGACGGATGCAGCCGATGTAGCAGACTTCGTCAGATTCCCCCTCGCTTGAGGGTTTTTTTGATTGTGAGGACGCTCTTCCCTGCAGGCGCAAGCCCCTACAGTTAATTACGCTACCGCATCGCGGTAACAACTTTCTTCTTCTCCAGATGTTCACTTCGTGTCGTGGGTGTTTGTTTTGTTTGTGGTTGCCCGTGGATTGTATAAGGAGACTAATTTATGTCGTCACCTGTAGGATGTGGATTAGTCCAAATCCGTATTTTCTTAGATTTGGGTTTGGGGTTTTGGTTTGAGGATACGTTAGCCATATTTGGGGCTAAGATCAACTCAAACGTTTGTTAAAGATACGTTAGTCTAATTTGAGATTAAGATCAACTCAACAAGATCGTTTAGATCCGACAAAAGAGCATTTGAGTTCTATTGTTCTAGTTTAGGGACATAGTGGTCCATTGCCAGTTTAGGGACATGGTGGTCCATTTCCAGTTTAGGGACATGGTGGTCCATCATTCCCATTTTGGGGACGAATATTGGTTTAAGGACGCATTAGTCCATGAGTTTAAGGACGCCACAGTCCGTAGCAATGTGTGGTTGTCGGGACCCGTCACCTCTCTGACGACGTTGAAGGATCATAACGACAAATATCAAAGGAGTTCAGAGATGTACCCTTGAACCGGGTGTAAATTGATTTGAGAGAGCAGACGTGCTCAGTCAATTTAATTTGAGGACTTATGGCCAGAATTAGGCTAAGTCCAGTTGAGAATATTCAACATTTTATTTGTGTTTGGCCTATCAGGCCTTTATTTGGGCTCTGCCCTTTTTTTAAATAACGCATTGCATTTTGGTCTGATAGACCTTTTAATTGGGCTCTGCCCTTTTTTTAATAATACACTGCATTAAATATTCTGATAATGCCCCACGTGGCTTGTTAGGCGCTTTGCGCCAATTGAGGAGCGCAAGGCGCAAATTCATGTGGAGGTGACACGTGTCACGCGCTGGTGAGTGCAAGTCTGTTAGCGCAGTGCGCTGCGCCAGTCGCTGCTGACACGTGGCGCGCTCTGGTGACTTGCACAAAACCAAGAGAGCAGTGCTCTGTTTTTAGAAGCGCAAGGCGCAATTGTTCTGTGATTAACACGTGGCACTCTCTGGTGGCTTGCGCCAATCCATGGAGTGCAACAGTGCAAATTTCAAAAGTGCAAGGCACTGTTTAATATCTTGATCAAATTTAGATCAAAGAAAACAAGTCTTTATTTTTCCAGAGAGGTTCTACCTAAAATTTCAAGAACCAGTGGTTCATCAAAAGGCAATGCCTTTATATAGATCAAAAGATCTAATAAAGAAGTAAAATTACTTCTTTATTATTATTTTTTTTATTAAAGATCTTGATCTTGTTCTTAGATCTTTGATCTTTTTTAGAAGAAATTCTTCTTTTTTCTAAAGGTTTTAACTTTTTCTTTTCTTCGAGTTCTTCTCAAAATTTTAGAGGAGTTCTATATCTCTATCTCTGTGCGTTTTAGACTTGGAGTCTAAGGGCCTTTATATAGGGCCAATGAGTTTGTTAGGTTGGTTACAGAGATTTTTCTCTGATTGATCTGGGGATATTTCCCCACCGTCGGATCTTTGATCCAAGAGCTCTGTTTTACAGAAGATAATCTTCTTGTTTTAACAAGATTAAAAAGATCTTTCTAGAATTTTAATTCTGATTTAGTGCTGGCAAGCGCACCTGCGCTTGAGCGCAAGTCATCTGAAGCGTTGCTTTCTTTATTTTTATTTTAAAACAGAGCCTTGCTCTGATTGGGTGCACTGTCTTGAGCGCAGCGCTGGCGTGTCTGCTTTTGACACGCGGCGCGTTGCGCGCAGCGCAAGAAATCTGAAGCGTTGCTTCAATTTTTTAAATTCAAACAGAGCTTTGCTCTGATTGGAGGAACAGGCCGGTCTCAGGCCACTCGATTGTTGTTGAGCATTGGAGACAAAGGTCCCTTTCCCTTTCCCCTTTTCATTCCGCGGCTCCGACTTTGAAGAGGAAGGCCTATGGCCCATCCGGTCCATTTAGGCCAGCTTGTCAATCAAGGCCTGGAAGGTGGTCGGCTTGAAGAACATCATGAATTGAGATATGGTCGCCTACGGATTGAGGGCTCCCACAAACATGCCTACTGCAGGAGCCTCTTCTATGGACTGTTCGCACTTCGACCATAGGTTCTGCCATCGTATCGCATACTGAACCCATGTTTCGCCTGGCTTCACCCTGGCATTGATCAATGCTGTGATTGGGGTGCGTTCACTAGCGCTTGCGAAACGCTGGGTGAATAGCAATTCTATCTCCGTAAAAGTTTTGACGGAGTCGTTGGGAAGCTCTGAATACCATTCGAACACCGTCTCCTCCAGGCTGCCGACGAATTGGCGAAGCATTATCTTATCATCACCTCATGTGTTGCCGCACAGAGCCCTGAACTGAGGGACATGTTGATGGGGATTGCATGTCCCTTTGTATACGTGGAACTTAGGAATCGTGTATCCTAGCGGGTACTTAATCTGATCGTACCATTTTGGATATGGTCGCCCAGTTCTGACGACTTGGCCAGCGGCTTCGTTCGTTTGATGAGCTCGTATCTGTTGAGCTATATAATCATCGAGCGTGGCTTTCGATATTGTTTCCTCCTTTGCAATTGAAAAGGCCGGAAGTGGGTTTGATGTCTCCCCTCTATCATCTTCAACTATTACTGGAGGATCTTCGGCTAGAGGGTCCGGCTGGATCACCATGCCCACCATATCTTGGAACAATAGCGCCATTCATTTTATGTTGGCCGCTTGTTCCACGGCCTCTTTGTCTTTCCTCTCGAGCATTCTTCGGAGGAATTCGGCATCGGTTTCCTACTCTTGGCACTGTTCCGACGACGTCTCCGGGCTTTCTTTCGGCCGAGTGAGTGCAGCCATCTTCATTAGCATCTCCTGGAGCTTTTGTTGTTGTTCTCCTGAGCCTTTGTCACAGACCGTATAAGTGGTCGATGACCCGTGGAGATACCGCTGTCCTCTTTCCCTGAAGCCATGTAAATGGTGTGCACCACCATGCCCCCAGACTTGGGGCGTTTAGGTTCAGTGCCTTTGAGATTCGTCGCGGACACGGGGATTTTCTTCGGCCTTCTCCTTTTGTGGGCGGTCGAAGTTGAGGGGGCCGTTGCAGCAGGCACCCAAGCAGGCGACGCCTTCTGTGGTATGACAAGGTGGTCCTTCTCTTTCTGAACCTTCATCTTCTTCGGTCGGCGGGAGTAGTCTTGGTTAATCACAGAATCTTGGACCCTCCGCTAGACCTTATGAATTTTGGAGGACAGACACTGAGGGGGCTGCTCTGGCTTCACCTTTGTAAAATTCTCCACGGGTGGAGGAGATCTTTTTAGCACGGTAATTAGAGAGTTTTTGCGCATCCTCCTGAGCGGTTCAAAACTATTCCCAGTTGGAACAGCAGCATTAACTTCCACCGTTGGAGCTGGCGGAGTCAGTCCACGAGGGGAATTGCCCCCAGCTTTCCTCACTCGGCGCCAGTGGTTACGTCGATCATGTCGTGCGGCCAGGATCACCTCCGTTGTCAGGGTAGCTTCATCATGCCCCCTGTTCTGGTGAAGGGTTTCTGTCGGTGCCAGCCTATCGAAGACTGACGTCCACTGAGAAGAAACGTCCAACTTATCGAAGACTGGCTTTTGAGCAGGGAAAGCAGCCTTGGTGACTTCGCTTACCGGAGCGGGAATGGCTATCCGCTTCGGGATAACCCCTTCAGATATTGTGGGCTTCTTTATAGGCCCATTGGAGCTTTGACCCAGTCTGTTAAAGACTGAGGCGTTGGATTTGGGCAACCCGTTGAGAGGGGTCGCGGTAGTTGCAAGCCGATCAAAGACCGACTCCTTCGGAGCTTCTTGTGATGGCACTGGGGCGTTGAAGCTCATTGGTGGGAGCATAGTCCCGAAGAACAACCCAGTGGTGGCCTACGTCACCTGTTCTGCTGGCATCGCGAAAATGGAGGCCGCTTAAGGCCCATAGGTCACTCCTCCGGTGAGGACGAAGTGGGAGTTGTTGTTGCAGCTGGTGCAATTAGAAGCCATTTTCTCTGCACGGGAGCAAGACACCAAATCTCAGTACCTCGAATCCAGGGGCAACCATATTAAACCGCGATTCGTTCGCGAAACACGACACACGAAATGTGGAGTGGAAAGAGGAAAATGTCCCACCGGGTATGCCAGAATATGTTCACCGCCGAAAGAAGCGACCGGGACGTTGGGACGTCTGGCCTGAATTTTGGGGGAAGATACTATTTGGTTTTATCTTTCTACCTCTCCGTAGATATCAAGTTGATTTATGGCACCGTATATCGGAGGTTTAGACGGATGCAGCCGATGTAGCAAACTTCGTCAGATTCCCCCTCATTGTGAAGGGTTTTTGATTGTGGGGACGCTCTTCCCTGCAGGCGCAAGCCCTTACAGTTAATTACGTTACCGTGTATCGATAATCACTTTCTCCTTCTCCAGATGGTCAATTCGTGTCGTGTGTATTTATTTTGTTTCTGGTTGCCCGTAGATTGTATACGGAGACTAATTTATTTTGTCGCCCGTAGGGTGTGGATTAGTCAAAATCTGTATTTTCTTAGATTTGGGTTTGGGTTGGTTTAAGGATCGTTAATCTCTTTTAGATTAAGATCAACTTAAACAATTGTTGAGAATACGTTAGTATAATTTTAGACTATGATCTACTCAACGGGGTTTGGGATCATTTAGATCCGATGACAGAGCATTTTGAGCTCTATCGTCTTAGTTTAGGGATGTTGCGGTCCATAGTTTAAAGAAATAATAGTCCATGGAGTGTCTGGTTGTCGGGACCCGCCTCCTTTCTGAAGACGTTGAAGAATTACAACGACACATATCAGAGAAATGAAGAGATGTACCCTTGAACCAATATGGGTTAGGAGATCTGTAGTCAGGTATGGGACTGAGACCAATTAGGAAATTGTGAGCACATGGGCTCAGTTGGTCTAAGTTAGGGACTTGTGGCCAATTTGGGCTCAGCCCACTTAGTTTTGATTAAAGTGTTGTATACTTGTTTGGTGTCACACCTCGCTTCCTAGAGTGCACTAAGATAGGCACGTGACAGAGCCAACCATGCTACCTGTGGTAGGAAAAATCCCTCCACAGTCACATTACGGCTGTAGAGATATCAAGAATAGGAAAGTAAATAAACTATCTAGTACATGTCCATGAGCCAGAATAAACGAGTCAAGAAATAATATGCGGAAGCAATAAATCCAAGTAACAATAACATCTGGAAAGTAAGAAAATAACTAACTGGATACTAACAGGATCCTCACTGCTCGGCCTGACGGTGGAAATACTCTTAATCAGGCTGTGACAAAGGTAGAGGATCTGGGCCATGCAAAACCCAGACGTCAGTGCGTCATAATATCAACAATAACATAATCAGAGGGTAACAAGTCATGCAGGCATGAGTATGAACAGCAACAAGTCATCAATAACAAGTAATAATAACATGAATATAAATCAGTGAACATGATATAAACATGTGAAGTGCAGTGAGTAGTCTAAACTGTGTTGTAGAGTGATCTACTCTAAAGTTATTCGAAATCAATGAATGTAATCCTCATCGTAACCCATCGGTATATGCCCCGTTCATTCCCCACGGGACCACGGTAAAATGATGTAATAGACTGTGAGTCTATGTCCCGTTCATTCCCCACGGGACTACGGTAAAATGATGTAATAGGCCTTTGAGTTACGTTCTGCTATATTCTTGATTTCCCTATACCCCCAAGTTATGTGTGTAAGTCAGGTATTGATAAATCTGGAGCTAATACCAACACAGGATCAAGCAGGTATAAGTTTGTCTGTATAGACAACAGGAAATGTCCGTAGGGACAACAGGTCAAGATTATCAGCATTAGTAACAAGATCAGGTATCAAGTCAAGCTGTGGTACATCAGGTTATGTTAGGTGGTGTACATGTATCAAGTCATGTCAAGTAGTGCACAGGTATCAAGTCATGTCAGTAGTAGTGTATCAGGTCATATCAGGTAGTGAACAAGTATCAATCATGTCAAGAAGTGCACGGTATCAAGTCGTGTCAAGTAGTAGTGTATCAAGTCATGTCAGGGGGTGCACAAGTGTCACGTGGGTGCTCAAAGTCAAACTATACTAAGCATGGGTACACAAAAACAAGTATGGGGTACCAATGTAACAATAAAATGGATTAGTGTGATGTGGTATGCAAATAGGTATAGATTCAAACATATGGATGCACAGTTATCGATTAGGGTTAAAGTTATAGTTCCAAAACTAATTAGGATGTACTTTATTAAACATGGAATGTTAATATCACATTATTACGTATTAATATGATCCGTGGATGCAATTGTATATATATTAGACGAGATGGATGCAAATAGGTATCCAAAAGGTTATAAACTATAAAATGGTACTATGGGATGTACAAATAAGCACTATGTGATATAAATATTGGTATGGATGCTTTGTAATGTAATCTACTATGTAACAAGATTAGTTTTCATGATCTAGATCTAAAATGATGTAAACGGATGCAAACGGAACATTGCAACGTTATAAAAATGAAACATGGAATACAAGATTTAAACTACAGGTATAATATTTAATTAAATAAATATATAATGGGTTAAATAGCATGTGGCAAGATTAACTTGCCTAGACGGATCAAGAAACTGGTGTGTACGGAACGTCTCACGTCGGCGAAATGTCGCGACGTGCGCACAGTACATGGAACAGTTCCAAACCACGCACAAAGGTGATCACGCAAGCAAGGCACGTCCGCTGGGTCGTCTGGATCGTCGGCATCGTCACGTCTCCGGCGAACTACAGAAATCAAGATTTACAGAAAAGAAAAGAAAAGAAAGAGAAGAAAGGAAAGAGGAAAAAGAAGAATGAGAAGAGGGGAAAGCTCACCGTGGTTTACGGAGAGGGGTCGTGAGGGTGTCGACGGGGCTTCGGCGAGGCGACCTACAGAGAACAGAGAACCATTTTTCTTAAAAATAGAAGAAAGGAAAGAAAAGAAAGGAAGAAGAAAGAAGGGGAAGAAGAAGGAGTACAAGGCTCACTGGGTTATACCGTAGGCAAGGAACGAGGGGCGACGATGAGATCAGCTCCGGTGATCTTCGCCGGCGGTGAAGTGGTGTGCAGGGAGTGCTCGGTTCTGTGTGCAGGGTTCAGGGAGATGAGAGAGAAGAGTGAGGACGAGGGGAGGATGAAGACGAGGTCGGGAAGGTGATGGGGTGCGGCGTCGACGGCGAGGTAGGCGAGGGAGGAGACGGCTAGTGTTTGCAGGTCTCGTGGTTTAAAAAAATGAGGAGAGGAAGAAGAAGGAATATATAATATAGGGAGGGAGAGAAAGAGAGATAATCTGGTAGAGAGAGAGGAGAGAGAGAGAAGATCGAGAGGAGATCGAGAGGGTAGAGAGAGATGCGTAAACAGTGAGGTGATATAGAGTTGGCGTTTAGTGGGAGAGAGAGAAAGAGAGAAAGAAAAGGAAAAGAGAGAGAGAAAGAGATGCGTGGGGTCGGGCCAGTGAGAGGAAGGGCTGTAATTGGTTAGGAAAAAGATTTAAAATTAAAAAAGATTTTTGTTTTTTAAAAATAAATCTTATCAGCTGTTAACAAACTCGAACTAAATTTTTAAACGTCGTAATATTTTAAATTATACTAAAAAAATGGATTTTCAGGTAATTACAAATCTAGTCCAAAATATGCCCGGGTCGGGTCTAAAAATTCAGATTTTAAATACGAAAAATATATGCAACTTTCAAAATTCAAAACGAATGCTCAGGTAACGAAAATGTATACCCCCAAGAACGGATGCACGTACGTGCGCGTAGCAATCCATGCACGTACGTGCACGTAGGAATCCAAACACGTACGTCCGTTTCACTGAACGGGACGAGAACAAGATGCGCAGATGCTACCCCGGGGTTAGGGGTATCATGCAAGCTATGAAATGCAATTTTAAATTATATTACATGACCTAAAATGTTATATGGTAAAAATGCAATGCCAGATAAAATGCTAGTATGCAGTATAGATGAGATGCACGTGTTTGTGTAACAAGTCAAGGTAATTCATAAATATGAATCAAACAGGTTCAACCAAGCGGATCGGTTCGAATGCAATGTAAAATGTAAAAATACCATTCGCACCCAAAACACGATAAATCAAGAAAATACCACAGATAAGTAAATACGGGAACTGGAAATGGTATAAATGAACTAGGGTGTTATATTATACCTAACTACAAAAAGAATTTCGTCCTCAAAATTTCCAAAACAAGAAAAGATATACAAACATAAATCTATAAGAATAGGTGTGGAAACTTCTGTCGAATCTCGTCTTCACGTTCCCAAGTTGATTCTCCATGCGAACGATTTTTCCAAGAAACAAGTACAAGAGGGATAACTTTGTTCTTAAGAACCTTTTCCCTTCGATCCACAATTGACATCGGTCGCTCCTCAAAGGTTAAATCTTCATGTACAGTCAACTCCGAATGATCCAGCACGTGTGTTTCATCTCGAATATACTTACGGAGTTGAGATACATGAAACACGTCATGAACATTCGCCAAGGATTTCGGTAACGCCAATCGATACGCTACTTCTCCAACACGCTCCAAAATCTCGAAAGGCCCAACGAATCGAGGACTAAGCTTTCCTCGACTCCCAAAACGAATCACTCCTCTAGTCGGTGATATCTTCAAGAATACTAGATCACCAACAGCGAATTCTAGAGGTCTTCTTGATGTATCGGCCTAACTCTTTTGTCGATCTTGCGCTGCCTTCATATGATTCCGGATAGTATTAACTTTCTCCACGGTTTGCACGATCAAATTCAGTCCCAACAATCTTCGTTATCCAACATCATTCCAACAAACCGGTGAACGACACCTGCGACCATACAACGCTTTGAATGGAGCCATCTGAATAGTCTCCTGAAAGCTGTTATTGTAAGAAAACTCCACCAAGTGTAGATGATCCTCCCACGAACCCTTGAAGTCTAACATGCAAGCTCTCAACATATCTTCAAGAGTTTGGATCGTTCTCTCCGACTGGCCATCTGTCTGAGGATGATAAGCTATGCTAATTTTCAATCGAAACCCTAAACTTTCCTGTAAGCTCCTCTAGAAGTGTGATAAGAAACGAGTGTCACGGTCGGACACGATGCTCACCGATACTCCATGCAATCTTACAATTTTCTGCATGTACCGTTCTGCCAAAGCTTCTTTTGATTGACCAACTCGAAATGGTATGAAATGAGCTGCCTTGGTCAATCGATCAACAATCACCCAAACTGCATTGATACCCTTTGGACTCCGAGGTAAAGCCATCATGAAATCCATGGTTGTATGTTCCCACTTCCATTGAGGAATCGAAAGTGGTTGCAATAAACCAACAACCCTTTGATGTTCAGCCTTAACTTGCTGAGACACCAAGCATTTCGCTACAAAGCGGGCAATCTCCTGTTTCATGCCTTCCCACCAGAAATGCTGTCGTAGATCACGGTACACCTTCGTGCGTCCAGGATGTACGGAATACGCGGAACTGTATGCCTCCTTCATAACTTCTTCGCGAATATCTCCCTTTGGCACACACAAACGACTACCATATCGCAACGAACCTTCTTCATGGATCAACAAGTCCGTTCGAAGTCCAGCTTCAACCTGTTCTCGAAACTTTTGCAATCTAGGGTCCTGCAATTGCGCTGCTTTAATATTCTCGATCAACGATGATTGTACTTGCAGCTGCATCAACTGTCCCGAAGAATGC
Organism: Agapanthus africanus; assembly: GCA_030015575.1. Taxonomy (NCBI): domain Eukaryota; kingdom Viridiplantae; phylum Streptophyta; class Magnoliopsida; order Asparagales; family Amaryllidaceae; genus Agapanthus; species Agapanthus africanus. The sequence continues at coordinate 102,891,545 of CM057338.1, read as the reverse complement.
GGTAGCACAATCTCCAAATCGAATCTTCGAAAGTCTTTAATAAGTTCCTTCTGTGTAGTCAACATCTGAATTACTGGCAACCGACTAAGTGCATCCGGCACCACATTAACTTTCCTCGGATGGTACTTAAGATCAAGATCGTAGTCAGCCATCAGCTCCAACTATCTACGCTGCCTCATATTAAGCTTCTTCTATGTAGACACATACTTCAGGCTTTTATGATCGGTGAATACTTCGACCCTTTCTCCTAATTAGTAGTGTCTCCAAATCTTCAAAGAGAAAATCACAGCTACTAGCTCCAAATCATGAGTTGGGTAATTCTTCTCATGGGTCTTCAACTGTCTCGATGCGTAAGCTATAACCTTCCCATGCTGCATCAAAACACATCCCAATCCTTTTTCCATATGCGTCGCTGTGAATCACCAATCCTCCAGAACTGTCTGGCACGGTCAAAAATAGGAGCGGTTATCAATCTCTGCTTCAACGCCTCAAAAGCTGACGCACACTTATCCATCCACACAAATGGTACTTCCTTGCGCGTAAGCTTGGTCAAAGGCTCGGCCAGACGAGCAAAATTCTCCACGAACCTTCTGTAATAGCCGGCAAGTCCAAGAAAGCTTCTGATCTCTGCAACGTTCTTCGGAATCGGCCAATCTCGAACTGCTGCAATCTTTTCGGGATCAACGGCGATTCCATCTCCGGACACGACATTCCCCAAAACTTCACTTCCTCAAGCCAAAACTCTCACTTGCTCATCTTTGCATACAATCTTTCTTGCCTCAATGTCTGCAGTGCGATCTTCAAGTATTCTTCATGCCCTGCAATACTCTTCGAGTAAACTAGAATATCATCAATGAACACCACTATAAACTGGTCCAAGAATGGTGGAAAGATTCGGTTCATCAAGTCTAAAAATATCTCCAGTGCATTCGTTACTCCGAAGGGCATCACTAAATACTCGTAATGTCCATACCGAGTTCGGAACGCAGTTTTGCAAATTTATTCTGATTTAACTCGGACCTGATGATATTCGGATCGCAAATTCAGCTTCGAGAATACCCTTGCAGCACTAAGCTGCTCGAACAATTCGCCAATGCGAGGGATCGTATACTTGATCTTAATAGTCACCCGGTTTAATTCTCGATAATCAATGCACCTCCTCCTTGTGCCATCTTTCTTCTTGACTAGAAGAAATGGAGCTTCCCAAGGTAAATTGCTGCTGCGAATCCAACCCTTCTCAAATAATTCAGTAACGTGCTTCTTGACTTCTTCCAACTCCATTGGTGCCATTGGATAGTACGCCTTTGAGATTGGCGCTGCACCAGGAACAAGATCGATCGCGAACTCCACATCTCGTTTTGCGGTAAACCCGAGATGTCCTCGAACACGTCCATGAACTCTCGAAATATAGCCGGTGCTTCCTCCTTATCAACTTCCATCGACGAAAGAACACTGTTTGTCGGCCTAGCCCTAAACTCGACTGGCCCGACAGAACTACTACCTCCAGCAAAAACAACTCCGGATGTCCGGGAATTTGGAAAATCACTTTCTTTGCCCTACAATCAATATGAGCGTGGAAAGTGCCAAGAAAATCCATTCCCAAGACATCAAAAAACAAAAGGATGCACCAGAATTGAATAATTCTAATGCGGGGAAGACATGAACAAGTAGGATACCTGAAACGATTTCACCTAAAGCCGAACACTGAAGAAGATAAGCACGGTAAACAGGATTCAAGCTTGCGATAAAACATGAACTGGAAAGCAAGAGAAGCAAGGCAATATAACGACCATGGAGCAAGAAAATGAATCAAGACCAGGACTCCAAGTTACTTAAATAGAGTACCGCAATGTAACCATGCTGCAGTTCATAGTTACAATCACATAACTCCACTCAAGTCACCCAAATCCTAGTATCAGAATCAAGGAATAGGGAGAAACAATAGGGAACCAAAAGGTTTCAAGCCGAGATGCAAAGTCGTTTGCATATCGTCAAGACAAGGATCAAGAGAAAGATATGATTCAAGAATCACGATAACAAGGTGGCAGGACATGTTCCTAATCACAGATTTTACGATTCGTGTATTGGGTCCAATATCCAACCACAAAAGAATCAAACCCGATTAACTTATATCCTATGTCTCTGATACCAAACAAACCCTGTCACGCCCCGCTTCCCAAAGTGCGCTAAGATAGGCACGTGACAGAGCCAACCATGCTACCTGTGGATAGGAAAAATCCATCCACAGTCACATTACGGCTGTAAAGAATATCAAGAACAGGAAAGTAAATAAACTATCTAGTACATGTCCATGAGCCAGAATAAACGAGTCAAGAAATAATATGCGGAAGCAATAAATCCAAGTAACAATAACATCTGGAAAGTAAGGAAATAACTAACTGGATACTAACAGGATCCTCACTACTCGGCCTGACGGCGGAAATACTCTTGATCAGCCTGCGACAAAGGTAGAGGATCTAGGCCATGCAAAACCCAGACGTCAGTGCGTCATAATATCAACAATAACATAATCAGGGGGTAACAAGTCATACAGGCATGAGTATGAACAGTAACAAGTCATCAATAACAAGTAACAGTAACATGAATATAAATTAGTGAACAGGATATAAACAGGTGAAGTGCAGTGAGAAGTCTAAACTATGCTATAGGGTGATCTACTCTAAAGTTATTCGAAATCAATGAATGTAATCCTCATCGTAACCCATCGGTCTATGCCCCATTCATTCCCCACGGGACCACGGTAAAATGATGTAATAGACTGTGAGTCTATGTCCCATTCATTCCCCACGGGACTACGGTAAAATGATGTAATAGCCCTTTGAGTTACGTTCAGCTACATTCTTGATTTCCCCATACCCCCAAGTTATGTGTGTAAGTCAGGTATTGATAAATCTGGAGCTAATGCCAACACAGGATCAAGAAGGTACAAGTTTGTCTGTATAGACAACAGGAAATGTCTGTAGGGACAATATGTCAAGATTGTCGGTATTAGTAACAAGATCATGTATCAAGTCAAGCTGTGGTACATCAGGTCATGTTAGGTGGTGTACATGTATCAAGTCATGTCAAGTAGTGCACAGGTATCAAGTCATGTCAGTAGTAGTGTATCAGGTCATGTCAGGTAGTGAACAAGTATCAATCATGTCAAGAAGTGCACGGTATCAAGTCGTGTCAAGTAGTAGTGTATCAAGTCATGTCAGGGGGTGCACAAGTGTCACGTGGGTGCTCAAAATCAAACTATACTAAGCATGGGTACACAAAAACAAGTATGGGGTGCCAATGTAACAATAAAATGGAATAATGTGATGTGGTATGCAAATAGGTATAGATTCAAACATATGGATGCACAGTTATCGATTAGGGTTAAAGTTATAGTTCCAAAACTAATTAGGATGTACTTTATTAAACATGGAATGTTAATATCACATTATTACGTATTAATATGATCCGTGGAAGCAATTGTATATATATTAGATGAGATGGATGCAAATAGGTATCCAAAAGGTTATAAACTATAAAATGGTACTATGGGATGTACAAATAAGCACTATGTGATATAAATATTGGTATGGATGCATTGTAATGTAATCTACTATGTAACAAGATTAGTTTTCCTGATCTAGATCTAAAATGATGTAAACGGATGCAAACGGAACATTGCAACGTTATAAAAATGAAACATGGAATACAAGATTTAAACTACAGGTATAATATTTAATTAAATAAATATATAATGGGTTAAATAGCATGTAGCAAGACTAACTTGTCTAGATGGATCAAGAAACGGGTGTGTACGGAACGTCTCACGTCGGCGAAATGTCGCGACGTGCGCACAGTACACGGAACTGTTACAAACCACGCACAAAGGTGATCACGCAAGCAAGGCACGTCCGCTGGGTTGTCTGGATCGTCGGCGTCGTCACGTCTTCGGTGAACTAGAGAAATCAAGATTTACAGAAAAGAAAGAAAGAGAAGAAAGGAAATAGGAAGAAGAAGAATGAGAAGAGGGGAAAGCTCACTGTGGTTTGCGGAGAGGGGTCGTGAGGGTGTCGACGAGGTCGACGGAGCTCCGGCGAGGCGACCTACAGAGAACAGAGAACCATTTTTCTTAAAAACAGAAGAAAGGAAAGAAAAGAAAGGAAGAAGAAAGAAGGGGAAGAAGGAGTACAAAGCTCACTGGGTTATACCGTAGGTAAGGAACGAGGGGGGACGACGAGATCAGCTCCGGTGATCTTCGCCGGCGGTGAAGTGGTGTGCAGGGAGTGCTCGGTTCTGTGAGCAGGGCTCAGGGAGATGAGAGAGAAGAGTGAAGAAGAGGGGAGTATGAAGATGAGGTCGGGAAGGCGATGGGGTGCGGCGTCGACGGCGAGGCAGGTAAGGGAGGCGACGGCTAGGGTTTGCAGGTCTCGTGGTTTAAAAAAATGAGGAGAGGAAGAAGAAGGAATATATAATATAGGGAGAGAGAGAAAGAGAGATAATCTGGGGGAGAGAGAGAGGAGAGAGAGAGAGAGAAGATCGAGAGGAGAGAGAGAGATGCGTGAACAGTGAGGAGATATAGAGTTGGCATTTATTGGGGGGAGAGAAAGAGAGAAAGAAAAGGAAGAAAAAGAGAGAGAGAGATGCGTGGGACCGGGCTAGTGAGAGGAGGGGCTGTAATTGGTTAGGAAAAAGATTTAAAATTAAAAAAGGTTTTTGTTTGTTAAAAATAAATCTTATCAACTGTTAACAAACTCGAACTAAATTTTTAAACGTCGTAATATTTTAAATTAAACTAAAAAAATGGATTTTCAGGTAATTACAAATCTAGTCCAAAATACGCCTGGCTCGGGTCTAAAAATTCAGATTTTAAATACGAAAAATATATGCAACTTTCAAAATTCAAAACGAATGCTCAGGTAACGAAAATGCATACCCCCAAGAACGGATGTGCGTACGTACGCGTAGCCATCCAAACACGTCCGTTTCACTGAACGGGACGAGAACAAGATGCGCGGATGCTATCCCGGGGTTAGGGGTATCATGCAGGCTATGAAATGCAATTTTAAATTATATTGCATGACCTAAAATGTTATGTGGTAAAAATGCAATGCCAGATAAAATGCTAGTATGCAGTATACATGAGATGCACGTGTCTATGTAACAAGTCAAGCTAATTCATAAATATGAATCAAACAGGTTCAACCAAGCGGATCGGTTCGAATGCAATGTAAAATGTAAAAATACCATTCACACCCAAAACACGATAAATTAAGAAAATACCACAGATAAGTAAATACGGGAACTGGTAATGGTATAAATGAACATGGGTGTTACATTTGGGCTCGGTCCCTTTTTGTTCTATAACGCTGAGCATTAATTTGGGTTCTGACACCCTTTTTCTTTTTGTCTTTTGCTGAGTGTTGAACACTTTTTATGACACTGAAGTTTTATTTAAAGAACACCTTGTGTTCCTCCAGCGCCCATGTGAGGAGCACGTGGTGCGCTTGGCACTGAGCGCCAGCCTTTGAACGCTAAGGCGCTTCTTTTGAAATAGCGCATACGTGAGGAGCACGTGGTGCGCTTGGCGCTGAGCGCCAGACTTGAAGCGCTGAAGCACTTCTTATGAAATAGCGCACACGTGGGGAGTATGTGGCGCGCTTGGCGCTGAGCGCCAGACTTGAAGCGCTGAAGCGCTTCTTATGAAATAGCGCACAGTGCTAAAGCCAGATTTGGAGCGCTGAAGCGCCAGATTTGGAGCGCTGGAGCGGTAAAGCGCTTCTTACAAAAATAGCGCTTGGAGCGCTTGGAGCGCTGGGCGCTGAGCGCCAAACATGGAGCGCCGAGGCGCTCCTTCTTAATTTGGAGCGCTAAGGCTCTTCATTGTTAGTTCTGATTAATTTTGTGCTCTGAGAATTAAATTCTCGTTCATAAGAGTTTTTGTCTCACAGAGCTAAGAACTAAGTTCTTCTCCTTTTGATGAGATGCTATGATCTCTTTGTTTTTTATGAAAAACCCAGTCTTATGGATCTGCGATCTATATAAAGAACTGAGTTCTTATGATGTGAGAGTTAAACTCTCAAAAATTCAGGAGACGTTATGATCTCTCCTCTTTACCTTGAAGAAAATTTCTTCTTCCGAGAGCTTGCTCTTGTCTTTGAAATTTTTTAATGTTTGTATGGGGTGGAGGGGGGTTCCTCTGTCTAAGACTTGAAGTCTTCAGTCCTTTATATAGGGGAGGCTGATTTGTTGAGTCAGTTAAGGAAATGTTTCTCTGATTGATTTGCAGATGTTTCCCCACCATTGGATCTTTGATCCTAGGGCTTATGTTTTACAGAAGACATATTTTTTGTTATTAGCAAGATTGGGAAAATGTTTTCCCATACAGAGTTTATTCTGTATCTTGGTGATTTTTAATCACCATTGGATTTTTGATCCAACGGTGCTCTGATTTACAGAGCACAATCTTTCTTATTTAGAAAAAATTGAGGAGTATTTCCTCAACAGAATTTATTTCTGTAATTTGATGATTTATTCATCTTTGTTGGATTTTTAATCCAAGGGTGAAGAACATTTAGTTCTAGCGCTGGCGCTCTCATGCTTTTCACGTGAGGCGCTGCCTCAGAGTCTTTGACTCTTAATGCCGGCGCTCTCGGCGCTAGCGCTCTCGTGATTTACACGTGAGGTGCTGCCTCAGAGTTTTTGACTCTTGGCGTTTGGCGCTCTCGTGCTTTGCACGTGAGACGCTGTTTCAGAGTCTTTGATTCCTGGCACTGACGCTCTTGGCACGGGCGCTCTCGTGCTTTGCACGTGAGGCGTTGCCTCAAAGTATTTTACTATTGGCGCGGGCGCTGTTGGCGCTCTTGTACTTTGCATGTGAGGCGCTGCCTCAGAATGTTTTAGAAAATATTCTTGTTTTTTTGTCTAGAATTTGTTAAACATATGAGAATAATGGAGGAAAGATGGCATAAGAGGGAATTTCCTCCTATGGAGTCGGAAAAATACAACCTCTAACATTTTTTTCCGATGATCGACGTCCATCATCATCATCGTTATCATCTAAGATGTGCATACACCAAATTTCATGTGATTCCACCACTTTTTCACCGTTGAATTAGCAATATAAATAGTTCTATTGTCGGTAAACCATTAATTTTGCACCAACTAAATCAATGGTGAAAAAATGGTATAATCATATAAATTTGGTGTATCCACATCTTAGATGATAAAGATGAAGATGATGTATGTCGGTCATCGAAAAAATCATGGAAGGTGTATTTTTCCGACGCAATAGGAGGAAATTCCCTCCTACGTCACATTTCCTCCATTAACCTCTAAATATATATAGAAACTCAACATCATTCTGCATTTTATTGTGTCAAACAAAAGATTGATAAGAGACAAATATTTCTGTTTACTAAAGAACTTATTTTAATATCAAGAATTATATTTATACATATCTTAGTTAAAATTTGTTAAACAAAGTAAGTTGGTGCAGAGAGTTTATTATCCAAATTGTTTGGTTGATATATATGTTGAGATCACCTATGGGAGTTAGATGGACAAAAAGTTTTGTGATATGTATAGTGTTGGATGAAATGGGATGCCATCATCATCATTTTTCAAGCCATGTCATCCATAGTTCCCAACTTTGAATCCAAAAAACATAAGAGAAGAATATTCCTTTTTCTCTTAAAATTATAATACTCCTAATATATATATATATATATATATATATATATATATGAGTGATCCATTGCAAACCGGTCTGCGATTTTTAAAATCGGGAACTCTCGGTCTACGGCATTTTTTAATGATCCGAGCCGTTCAGGTTGATCACCATACCCTAAAAAGTATGTGTTTGAAAAATCAAAAGATTTGGAGGTCTCTCATCCATGCATCGGATGGCGTTTATGTTGCATTATCGAAAGGCGTTCATTTTTGCACCCATCGATGCATAGGTTACAGACTTCAAATCCTTTGATTTTTCAGACACATACATTCGAGGATATGGTGATCAATTTGAACGGCTCGGATCATTAAAATATGTCGTAGACCGAGAGTTTCCGTTTTTAAAAAACGTGGACCGGTTTGCAATGGATCACTATGAGGATTTTTTCGTTAGGCGGCGGCAAAATGTACATCCTCTATCATTTTATTCAACGGTCGGCACCATCCATCTTGACCTGCATCGTCTAATATGTCGATATACCAAATTTTATATGACCCCACCACTTTTTCACCGTTGAATTAACAATGTAAAAAGTTATAATGTCGGTAAACCGTTAATTTTGCATTCATTAAATCAACGGTGAAAAAGTGATGAAATCATATTGATTTATCCAAATCTTACATGATGATGATGATGATGATGATGATGATGATGATGATAATGATGGATATCGATCGTCAAAAAAAAATCTCGGAAGGTTACGATGTCATAGGAGAAAATTTCCTCCTGTGGTATCTTTCCTACACACACATAGAGAGAGAGAGAGGAAACGAGCTATCAGCCAGTAGCTGATATTAAATCGTCAGCTAGTATCTAAAGGTTGGTCAATCCGACCGTCAAAATCGACGATCCGCTCTGTCCATCTTGTTTTATGTATGAAGTGATTTATGTGTGAAATTTTGATCGATATAATGCGTTATAAATGATGTATCAAGCATTTAAAAAATGGATGGCTTTTAAACATAATAAAAATGTCATACATCGAAGACTCTTGATCAAAGAGATAGAAGGTAACAAATTGATCAAAATTTCTCTCTCTCACACACACACATATCATCTCAATGTGTTGATAAGATGGCCGGAACGGATCGTCGATTTAACAGTCGGATTGAACTATATAAGAGTCTTAGCTGATAGTTTACTATCAGCTACTAACTGATAACCCGACCCCTAGCCCAAAACACACATATCCCTTTGCATTTCACAGTCTAAACTGGTCATTTTGATTTACGTAGTATGAAACCTCTATGATCAAATTTTTTTGAGATTTAATGACCTTTAAAATGTTCATCAAGCCGATAGAAAAATTAACGATATAAGAAAATTGCGGTCACTTCATGAACTCCTCAGAGATCGATGTTTAAATCTTAAGATTTTTTTTACATAAGGGTTTCATAATATTTAGATCAAGATGACCGGTTAGAATTGGTGAAAAACACAAAGTGTATGTGTGCTTTGTGGCGAGGGCTCATTAAAAAAGGATTCCCTCTCTCCCTCCCCCTCTCTCTATATATATAGAGGAAGGTTGCTATAATAAAACTATGGTGTCCGAAAAATCCCTTCACGATTTTTTCGATGATCGGCTTCTATCATCATTTTTATCTTTTAAGATGTGGATATATACACCAAATTTTATTTGATTCTATCACATTTTTTCCCTTGAATCAACAATTAATTAAAAAATTATAATTTTAGTAAACCTTTAGTTTTGTACCTACTAAACCAAATGCAAAACAATTGTAGAATTACACGAAATTTGGTGTATCAACATCTTAGATGATAAACATAAAAATGTTAGATGCCGATCGTCCTGAAAAATGGTGGAGGGTGTTTTTTTCCAACACCGTAAAGAAATCCCTCCTATATATGGCCTCTTTCCTTTGTACACACATATATATCCTAACAACTTGCACGCGTGTGTAAATCCTTACAACTTTTGTGCATTTACTTCTATATATAACATCGTAAATTTTAAGAGGAAATGTAAAAGCTTAATGGAAAATGGACCAAATCGTCTTATTAATTCTTTCATTCTTATGCTAGTATTCTTCTAAGCCAATACAAACGCATCATCATAGATTAGAATGTGTATTAATAAAAGGATTGAAAGATCGTTTTGCTACTGACAAAAATTTTATCACCATCATACTCTTCGGCTGTTCTCACGCAAACAGCCGTCGTATGTTTGGATCGACAAAGGTCGGAGGAATCATGGGAATGGATTTCAAAGAAGAATCCTTTATAATGCAGCTAACAAACCGAATCAATGGCTCTTATCGCTTCTCCTACTGCTTTCCTGGCGACCCCCACACAATTAGCTATATACGTTTTGGACGGGACATCAGAGAACCCCAATAATAAACTATAATAATCTATTCTACCACATATTGGAGGATATAAGCGTTGTCGGAGAACGCATGCATTTCCCAGCTGGGACCTTCAACCTCCATCATGATGGGTCTGGAGGTTGCCTTGCCGATACAGGTACCCCTACATCACGGATGATTAGACAACCGTATGCTCGTGTCAAGACCGCATTTATGAAATATTTTAAAAACATTATGCTCCGAATTGTTAGTGGAAGCGACATTGGTGCAGATCTTTGTTATGAGATGCCCAGAAATTTTAGACATTTCCCTTCCATGGAATACCACTTTAGAGGAGAAAAGATGGTCTTGATCTTACGTGGTAGGTTTTGTTTGACGTTGATCCCTACAGATAGAAACACTGAAATTGGTGCTGCACATCAACAAGATGTTCAATTAGTGTATGATCTTAGAGAAAAATTAGCTTACATTGGTCCGGCTAATTGTGCTAGGGTTTATATGGTCTTCTTTGTACCTTCATCAGTAAATCTAAAATGAATAAATTTATGAGAAAAATGTGTTGGACCCATGTTTTGATGTTTACTTATTTTTCTTAACGCACACACTTTTGAGAGATATCTAAAAATACCCTAGCAGTTCTTATACCCGATTGTTGTTGGATACAAGTACGGCAATATCATGATATATCAAAACCTCGATACTGTTTTGATAAATTTTCATTGCAAAGAACAAAAGAAGTGTGGGGGTTGTGTATTGTATCCGTTTGCGTATCTGGACCATGTATATTAGAATGTTCTGAATCATACTTCTGTTATATGTTCCCAAACCGACTCAATCCATCAAATGTTTAAGGCTTTACCGAAACTCACAAAAAAAGTCAGATTCAGGTATGGGTACTATCTTAAGAGCCATCATCTGAAAATCTGCGACTCTCCATTAAAAATAGTGAAATCAATATCTGTTGGTCCGAGGTTTTTCTCATATTGGGTTTTCCAAGTAAAAATTTGTGTCTTGCTATATTGATTGATCTTTTAATTGTATTGCTTTAATATCTATTTCTATTTTATTAGGATCATTCCTAGCAATGTATTGATATGGAGTACTGATAGGGGATAAGTGGTTATATATAGAACTGTAGTTCTATAAATATCTCTTTTTTGATACGAAAAATAGCGGGCTCGATACATGTAGTGTCATGAATGTAAGAGTTGTGCCTCCCATATGACTTTTGCTGTGAGAACAAAAGAGAAGGATGAGATGTGAAAGAGCCGGGTTATGAAAAAAATTTATAACATTTTGATATCAGTAGAACTTTAATGATTATGTTTTGTTCCAGGAATGAAGGACGAGACGGTAGACCGTAGAACCATGTTATATCTTGTACTTCTCTCTTCTTGTTCACGGTGTGATTGATGGTTATCTTGTCTTCTTAATATGCTTCTTAATACGCTGAGGAGATTGGAACCTAAGAGAAAGTGCAGTTGCAAAAATTCATTCTTTATCTAAAATGATGCCAAAATTAGTATGTTAGTTAAAATCAAGAATAAAAATAATCTATAAAATTTCCGTATAAAGAAGAAATTATGGTTAGGTTTAGAGGTTTACATTAGAAGATATTCACATGTAGAAAAAAAGGAGCGAAGGATGATGTTGACGATTGAATTATGTAATATTATTTGTTTCCCAAACAAAACGTAGCTAACAAAATAGGAAAAAGTTAAACTGAACATTATATAAAGTATAACATCAAGTAAAATTTTAAAAATAATTTGCAATGATTATGTAAGCTAATATTGTTACAAAAGTATTTCCTTTTCAAATAAAGTGAAATTATAATAAATCTTCTAACATCCTAAATACAATTATTTTAGGGTTGCATGACTTTATCATTTTTCTTTAATTCATTCTCCTTCTTGATGTTAGAAAAACTGCAAAGATTGTTTTATTATTTTTTTGGAAATGCATAAAGGAATTTAGTGAAAAAGGATATTATTAATGATCCCTTAGAGAAAAAATATATTTGGACAATCATAACAACAATTAGAGATATTTGATTGAGTTTAATATGTGAATTTGGATAGTACTTAAGTTAGTTCATTGGATTAAACCGTTGAAATATGTATTTAAGAGCAACAACATTAATGGAAATAATTATCATTAATAGAGGTTTGAAAGATGAGAAAATCAATAGCTAATTAATTCTTGTTGCTAAAAAGTAGCATTAATTGCTATTTCCCTTGAAAAAATGGAGCAAAAAGGGAAGATTAGGGGCTGTTTGGTTGTAAGATTAGAATAGAATTTGATACTGTTTGGATTCTTGAATTCGAAAGAGAGTTTGGATACTTGAATTCTTTGTTTGGTTGTAGAATTTTGGTTGCTTTGGATTTGTTTCTTTTTTTGTGAAGGGCCCACCATTTTTTTGATTCTTGAATCCAAAACTGTTCATGTAGGTCCTACGTATTTTATGTTATTAAAAAATCTCCCTCTCTCTATCTCTCTATAATTCTCAAATTCAAATCCCACTTATTTATTTCCAACCAAAGATTAAAAGATCTACAAATCCAACACTAGTAATTCAATACCAACCAAACACAAAATTAGTCAATCCAGATTTTTTCAATTGTACTATTTGGAAATCCAAATTTCAAAATCCTGCAACCAAACAGCCCTTTAGGAAACATGATGTATCCACGCAAGGATTTCACTGGGGCCCACAGCGGCAAGGCTCATTGTTATCCCATGATTCCCAAATTCTACCCCGAATCACCCTCAGCCTCTAGCCCAAATTCTACATTGACTAAACCTAAATCTCAAACAATGGCAGATTTATAAATATTCTGAAGTTCTGCCGTCATAAAAAATTCACTACCCTCCGTATCAATTTCTATCAATATAAAGACAGCAGCTATACCATCACGGCATACATATCATGCTATTGGATAGAGTCCTAGCCAAAGTTTGAAGAACCTACATCTATCGATCGGTCTAACTATAATAGCTACCAAAAATATATCAATAACCGATCCTTATACTATTGGTATATTAAAATATGTAAAATTAATATAATATAATAAATACATATTCTAACCTAATTAAACATTTTTTAATAAATATTAATTTTATATTCATAGGAATTTGCTTCAAATAATGCTCTTTCCTACTTTATTAAATTGTTCTTGAGATTTAGGTTAATTGCTAAATAATATCCTAATGTTTTATCCACTTTACACTTATATACCTTATTGAATTTTTCGTTGCACTTATATACCTTAAATTATAAACCGTTAATATTTTGTTCCCTTCAATTTCATCAAATCCATCGCTATTCTAAACAAAATCCATACGGTTTGTACTTTAGAGCATCTAAGTGCGGCGAAAATATCAAAAAGGTATATAAGTGCAAAGTAGGTGAAACAATAGGATATTATTTAGCAATTAACCCTTGAGATTTTCGTTTCTTTTATGGTTTATAAAAGTAGAAACCCTGTCTAGATTTCCTGTGAGAGCATACCTCAAAGGATTAGTCAAACAATCTTTTGCATTTAAGGTCTCTAGATCCCATTGGCTTCTCCTCTTCATTAATACAACCAATCGTATCCCTTCACTCCTCAACTCAACTTGTCTTCCCCCCCCCTCTTTTAACTCTATAAATTCTCTATTACAGCAGTAAGCCAAAACAAATTAACTCTCTCGATCTTCCACACAACACCATGGATTTAAAAATACTCACCTTAGCCTTTCTCCTTTCCTTGACAACCCCAACAAAAACCATGGCTTATTCTCATCCCCCAAAAGGCTTTAGCCTCCAACTAATCCACCGTGACTCGATACACTCTCCTCTCTATCGTGGAAATCTAACCCTGCACTACTCTAAATACCATATCGAGCCGCAAGACGTAAACATACGACCTAGAGTTGTGCATGACAATAAGTTACTATATATGGTGAGATTGGGAATTGGAAGCCCACCGACAGACCTTCATCTTGTGCTGGACACTGCTAGCAGTCTTGTCTGGACTCAGTCCGAGCCATGCACTTCTTGTATTGATCAGGATGGGCCTAAGTTCAAGCCAGCCATGTCGAGGAGTTTTCAGCCCATTTCGTGCAATCATCCTCTATGTAAGCCCCCATTATTTCAGTGCAGAGGCAACCAATGCGTGTATAATCAGCGGTATATTAATTAATTAGTTATATTCATGAAATCATCCTTAATATATTAACCATATGTATTGTATGCATGTACATATATAGTTTCGATCAAGCTTTAGTAAATATTAGTAACTTTTCTGCTTGGTTTTTGCCTAGAATTAGTTAGACATATATAAAAACTCAACATCATTCTGCATAATTATTGTGTCAGACAAAAGATGGATAAGAGATAAATATTTCTGTTTAATAAAGAATTTATCTTAATATCTAGAATTATTTTTATACATGATCTTGGTTAAAATTTGTTAAATAAATAAAGTTTGTGAACAGAGAGTTTATCGTCCAAATTGTTTCAGGGATATATAGAGATCGCTGATAGGATTTACAGCAATAAAAAGATATACATATGGGCAGATTTATTTTGGCCCTACGGATCAGTCCGTAGGGCCAGACGGTTGCCTCTACGGTTCAAGATGTTTAATTTAAAAATATTAAATCTTAATTTGTTGTTTGCGTCTACGAAGCCGCAAACAAAGAACCTACGGACAAATCCGTAGAGGCATCTGAGTATGGATTTAATAGAAAAGGCACATAATTTCCATACGCGCTGATTATTTCTCCTCTCTCTCGCTCAAGCGCGCGAAACCTCGATCCCAATTCCCATCGCCGATCTCACCGATCTTGTCGCCGCGTCGCCATTCTCTCCGATCTCTTCGCCGATCTCACCGATCTCGTCGCCGTTCTCTCTCTCTCTCGTTCCTGATCTCGTCACCGTTCTTTCTTGTCGCCGATTGTCGATTGTCTTCTCTACCGAACAGATAAGTAATTAAATCTTCAATTAAAAATTTTTTTGATTGCTTTAGGGGTTGGGGTTGGGGTTCGGCTAGGGTTGCGGTTGGGGTTGGGTTCGGCTAGGATTGCGGTTGGGGCTGGGGCTGGGGCTGGGGCTGGGGCTGCCGTTGGGGTTGGGGTTAGGGTTAGGGTTAGGGTTGGGGTTCGGCTGGGGCTGGGGCTGGTGTTAGGGTTAGGGTTAGGGCTGAAAACAATGGATCTTGCTTAAGTTATATTTTCAGTTATCCGTAGGGGATATGTAGAGTGTGAAAGGCTCAAGAAGAAGTGAAGATACTTTAAATCATGCTAGCTGACTGAAGACTATGAAACTTCTGTTTGTTAATTTGATATTTGCCCAAAAGACCCAATTATTCCAATGAATGTCTCCTAAATCAACTGTTAAAAAACTGATGGCTTCCAAAAGCTTCATATCACACTTGACAATGAGAATATCTTAGATATCATTCCCCAACTCCAGGTTAATGATTGAATAAACTGTTTCGGATCCCATTGGAGAGATTAATTCCTTTATACACAGAAACTTAAAATAAAATTCCTATGGCATGCCATCATGGATCAGTACTCTGGGTGCAATTGTACTCAGGCAAGAGAGAGAAAAAGTTAGGACTTTTCGGACATCTTCCGGATTGCTTGATGAGACTCATGGTTGTATTTCTTTATCTTTTATGACATGACACATATGGCCGGTTGACACAAGAATTTTTTCAAGGGCAAACAAGGGAGGCACATATGGCCGGCAGGCCCCAAGGCGTCATAAATTTTAGTTGTATTATGTTTAATTATCGCCCAATACGAGGGGAAGTTATTGTGAAAAATCTGGCATGCATACAAAATTAGTATCTGCTCCATAATTTGTGCACCCACTTCCCCATTTACAAAGCACTTAAGAAAGAGATTGTTTGTTATTCTACATTATATTGTTTGCTAAAAATTAAATCTGGATCTTTTCTCTCATTCTCTAGAATCTCTCTCCGAACTCTCTAAATCTTCTAAAGTTAAATTTATTTATTTTTTTTACGTAAAACCCCATAATTAGTTGAACTATCTAAATCTTCTATAAAAAAAATTACCTCAAACCCCATATTTAGTTTGACTCACATGTTCTCTTTTAGACACGCACACATGGTGTACACAGGGAAGGGCTAATTTACTATCATGGCATAATTAACCATCTTAGTTATGCCAGTGAAGAATTAAATCATTTGCCCCTTATGGATGCATAAAAGATAGATGTTTTGGTCATTTTCAAGAGAAGAGAATGCAGAAAATCTTTGTAATTAAATAGCGAATTGATTATTACAAAGATAGAATCACATAGGATCTTTACAAGATGCTTTATATTTTGAAAATATAACTTAAGCAATCTCATGGGTTGGCAGAAAATATTTTTCTGGTAACATCTTCAGCATCATCGAGAATTAATTGCATTTGAAAGGAGTATATATATCCTTTCAACTTGAATTTATATTATATTCATCCTGTTTATTGATTTTTTTTCTATGTTGAAGGTATGTATCTCAATCTTATGTCTAATGCATCTTAGTTCTTTAATGCCCAATTCTTCATATATCTTATTCTCAAGTTGCAATTTGCAAATAACTAAGCAAATATTATTTCATAAGTTTAAAATCATGTTACACATACAATAAGAATACACAACAAACGCATCATTAGAGAGTGATTCAAGATATTCAAGTTAAAATTAATATATGATACTCGATAATAATTTGAGAATTTCATATTCTCATCGATACTCATATATGAAACTTAAAGCGCTACTTAGTCCCCATCTATCGGTTAACATACGTTCGATATTCGTCGTGACATAGAACTATACGAAGGTTGTTAAATATCGAACGGTATAGCTCGATACTAACAACCGTCGTATAGTTTATATGACGAGAAGATTCAATCGTATGATAACTGATAGATTTGTCCCGTATGGACAAGTTAGGAATGTATAAAGCAAACACCTTCATTCACTTGTGTTTTCACCTGTTTCGAGATATTTCGTCGGTACCTTTCCGTTAGTTCTCCGTGTATAAAGATAGATTAGATTTTTATTTCAACGTTGTTTCACAGCTTTGAAATGATTATCTATTCTATTACAGTGTACTCGGAAAACAGCGGGGAGGTGCTGCCGAAATTTACTCGAAACGGTTGAAAGCACAAGCGAATGGGTGTTCGCTCTATACATTCTTAATGGGATAAAAGCCTTACCCCCGACAGCCGAAACACACACACACAATAAGAATACACAACAAACGCATCATTAGAGAGTGATTCAAGATATTCAAGTTAAAACCAATATATGATACTCGATGATAATATGGAACTGTCATATTCTCATCGATACTCATATATGAAACTAAAAGCGCCACTTAGTCCCCGTCTATCGGTTAACATACGTTCGATGTTCGTCGTGACATAGAACTATACAAAGTTGATCTTAGTCTAAAATTAGACTAACATATCCTTAACAAACGTTTAAATTGATCTTAGTCTCAAATGAGATTAACGATCCTTAAACCCAACCCAAACCCAAATCTAAGATAATACGGATTTGGACTAAGATAATGCGGTAGCGTAATTAACTGCAGGGGCTTGCGCCTGCAGGGAAGAGCGTCCCCACAATTAAAAACCCCTCAACGAGGAGGAATCTGACGAAGTCTGCTACATCGGCCGCATCCGTTTAAACCTTCGATATACGGTGTCATAAATCAACTTGGTGATTAATCCAAAAAATTGTAGTTTACCGTAATCAGAAACGGTGTCGCTTTGCAGCTAGCCGGTGAGTACGGGTCGATCCGCAGAGATGTGTAATTTCTTGTTTTTGTGTTATAACGAGTTGATTCAGATTGTTGTTTGGTTTTTGTCGATTGATTTAAAAACTAATTTAAGTGATATGAAAGAACTCGTTAGGGTTAGGTCAAAGGTAGAGTTGATGAGATCAATATTTTCACCCCTTTCAATGCCGTTTGATTAAACCTTTATTTAGAAAATCACAACAATTATTAGCAAAGGGGATTAGGATGATCGGGAAGAAACAATGTTTCTTCCTCTAGATCCTTGTCCGTCCTTTCCTATTAATTGCTGCAATTTTCATGGACGTCATGTATGTCCGGCCTTTTAGACTACGGTTCACCGTTACCTCGTAGGTAGGGTGCCGTAGGGGGCGGATCATACATGCGTGCATGAAGGTTTCGTTTTGAAAATATGTTGGCATTGAAGGAGGTGAGAGATATCCATCTCTCACTCCCTCCCTTATTCCTAACCCTAACGAGCGAGGATTTTACTCGCTCATTAGGGAATTATTAAAAAGTGACATTTTTGTTGTTTATGTTTTAGAGTGTTACTCTTACGACAGATTAAAATTAGCTCAACTAGTGAACTACAGCAAAAAAATGGATAGCTAGGGCAAGTAATGATATTAAACTAAGGCAGGAATTAAATAAATTAAAAACTTACAAGAAAAGTTGATGCTCTAAATCTCCCAACAAGTCTGAACTTTTATTGATTGAAAAGAGGCATAGCATTTTACAGATTTTGAGTATAATTTATAAGCAACCAGTGAAGCTAGGGTTACAGACTCTCGTAGACATGAAATTACAGATTTTCCCCCTAAGAATCCCAACATATGCACTGACACACCGACACAGAAAGTTTACACCGACACAGGCTTGGAATGGCCACGGAACCGCGGCAATGGAGCTCTTGGGCCGCGGTTCCGCGGCCCTTTGGTGGGCTTGGTTCACCATTCTTTTGGACATTGTTTGTATGTTCTTGGGCTTCCTATTTTCATACTTCTTTTCTCTGTTGGGCTTCTTAGTGTTCTCCAGATCCTTAGTGAAAATTTGTAAGGATCATTTGACCGTTTCACTTTCGTCTTTTGGACCTTGCACTGTTCTTCGTCTCGGCTTGAATAAGATCCGTCTGCTTGTTGGTCAAAAAGTCCCTTTTCTGTAGCATCTTTCGTCCTTTTCACTGTATTTGCTCCAAGAGCCTGTATCCTGTAACATGCAACAAACGAGCGTTAAAAGTACCTGTTTACTTATAAAGTGTATAAAAGTGGGGCGTATGAATTGCAATATTATGATATGAACAAATACCCCCAAACTTATCTTTTGCTCGTCCTCGAGCAAACTTATTATTCTAACCTAGCCGCACTTTCGCAGGGAAACGGGATTGCACTGAGCACGTGCAACAAGCCGTTAAAACTCTAGGTGTCCCTAGTAGGAGGAGTGTTGTCTCCTGAGGGTTTTCAGCGGATTACACCCACAAAATCCTATCAACTTGGTTTTTCGACTTTTGTTTTCCAATTAGGTTCTCTAACAAGAAATTCTATTATCGTCGCCCCGCAAATTATCCACCCATATTCTTCACACTTCCTTATTATGTAACTTAAGATTGTACATGTTCTATAGAATTACTTAGAATTCAGCATTTCTTAAGTTTTTCTTCTAGAGTTTCATCTCCACTTAGGAATTTCTATCAACTCTATTAAAGATACAAGTTTTATTTTTCATTCCTTTCTCTTATCTAAACTCTAATCACACATCCCCACGTGTGTGTAATTTTCACCCCTACACTTGGAAATTCAAATCAAGCAATCGTACTCTCGTCCATTGTCCAAAGCACTTAACTTTCGCTTACGCATCCTTCATGCGACCGTTAATACTTCTTGAGGTACCAACAGCCGATTACAAGATGCGTTAGCCCTTTAAAGCGTATTTCCTAGCTTTGCAACACCCAAGGCTTTTAGCAGTGACTCCCAAACCAGTTGGTCTAAGGCACTAGGTGATGAGGCACCCTCGCTAATTAATTTTCTAGCCCTAAGTAATCACAAAAACCAGTGTCCATTTTTTTTTATTCACCCCTTTTTTTTCTTTTTATTTTCATTGTGCTAAGGACTTTAGACAAGAGTACTTCAAGGTCTCTTCTACTAATCCAAGTTTCAAGGTGCGTGATTGTGAATTTTGTAGGGTACATGTTTTCAGAATCTAGACTTAAGCAAGGAACTATTTTTCGAACTTATACTTTAATAAGAACATTAATACTCTTCCCTCATGTTGACTTAACCCACGAAGTGAACCCAAAATTTTCCTATTCCTAAATAACCTACAAAGACATACACTTTCTACCATTAAACTTTAAGCAAGGTTATTTTTAGGGTTTTTAATTTACTAAGTCTAAGATCTAGTTTTTCCTAGCTAGTTAACCTTTTTATCAACTCAAGTCAATTAACCAAAATTGAATACAATAATTTTTATAATTTTTGAAATTTTCTCAATTTTTATGGGTTTTTCAGTTTTCTAATTTTTTATTTTTCAAATTTTCAAATTTTTATGAATTTTTTTATATAAAGATGCAATGCAGAAATTAAATATGCAAAAGGGAAAGAAAATATATACAATATGCAATGCAAAAGATAACTATATACATTACCCTCTCCCCCAAACTTGAGCAAAGCAGTGCCCTCACTGCCCGGCCCCACGCCGCGCTCGTGAGCGTGAACGTGATCGTTCCCCTCTAGCCAAAAGTGTTTGGATTCCACTCTCAATTTCCGTCAACCGACGGTCGTGATCTCGTGCAGTTGCCCGAAACTCATCTCTCAAAGAATCGATTCTCCTCACTGTTCTCCTCACTAATCGCGCATGCTCCTGGGGAGTTAGTTCTTCCCCGCTCGAAGTCGAGCTCGAGCTACGGGTGTGTGCAGGTACATTTTCTGCCGGTTCTGTTCGTGTCCAAATATCCGTGAGTCTAGAGTAGGACGATGAGACGCCCTCTAAAAGTGGTCGAACTGGGACACCGTCAATCATATATGAGTCAAATTCCTCGGCTGGGAGGAAATAACGGCAGAGTTGGGTAACGAGCATGGGACATGGGTATACGGAACCTCGTTTCCCCGTACCTATGGATTGGAGCAAAACCGTGCACATGTCAAACCTAGGATTTTTCGTCATCAGTGTGTGGACGACATGTAACGAAGGGGTGAAGAAGGTTGTGTTGTGAGAACTTCCAAAAATATTGTTTTGTGCCCACCGGCACACAGTTAAAACGTTTGCGAAAAGGGTCCGTGCTTGGATGCCCTTACGCGGTTCTCGTGCACAGTCATTACCCATTAATGACATATAATCTTCAAAGCGCAGTGGGTGTTCATGTGCAGGTACACGTGGTATGAGTGTAACCTCGTGTATCATGTCCTTATCGATGTGAATTTCCCGATTTCCCCAATTCAGTTTAATGTACCCTAAGTTGTCAAGGCTATTATCTTCCATGGATTCGTAAAATAGGGCAACTAGGTTAGGTAGAGCAAACGCAGATGCATGATTATAGAGGAGGAAATTCCAGCCCCTTTGTGCGATTTCGTGTGGGAAATATCTACCATAAATCTCGTGTGCGAAAACAGGGGAAAAATCCCTTTCATACTGCATTTTATGTGCCATTTAGATGCTTACAGTAAAAGTATATGCAGTAACAGAGACTAAAGGCTCAGATTTACCTCCCCTGAAAAATTCAGGGGGTGAAAACACAAAGCGGCGGCGGTTGCGCGGCGGGAGGCGGCAGCGGCGGCGGAAGCGCGGCGCTCTGGTGGAGTTGCGGCGAAATTTTTCTGTAGAGGGTAGGGGGCGGCGGCTAGGGTTTGAAGAGAGGAAAATTTTTAGGGTTATGAAAACAGGGGGTCGGGTTCCTTTAAATAGGGGATGGGAGGGTGATTTGCTTAAAACACCCTCTAAAAAGAGGGTTTTATTTGAAAAAACAGGTCTTAATCTGCAAATTTGCAATTAGGTCCAAAAAATTATTAATTTTTTTATATTTTTATATTTTTATTTTTATTTTATTTTATTTTTATAGTATTTTACAAATAATAAACACACCCCCAAACTTATTTGAAATAGTATCTTCGGGAAACGAAGTTTGGGGGTGAAAGTGGAGGAATATCACTCAGTGTAGATCGGCTCCTGCAAAAGCAGGAGCTCCTCCGAAGGATCCGCTGTGAAGAACGGTTTCAGTCGATGCCCATTTACCTTGAATAAGGTACCGTCTTCAGGGTTCTCAAGATCAACCGCACCGTGCGGATAAACGGTGCGGACTACAAAAGGTCCTCTCCATCTGGACCGGAGCTTACCGGGATGAAAATGCAACCGAGTGTCATAAAGTAGAACCTGTTGACCAGGTTCGAAAATTTTTCGCAAAAGGTGTTTATCGTGGAACACCTTGGCTCGGTTTTTAGCAGTTATGGCATTATCATATGCCTCATCCCTCAGCTCCTCCAACTCATTCACTTGCAGCTTTCTGTTGCTGCCCGCATCTCTTAAAGACAAATTCAGCTCTTTGATAGCCCAAAATGCTTTATGCTCGATCTCCACTGGGAGGTGGCAAGCCTTCCCGTACACAAGCCGGTATGGAGACATACCAAGATCGGTCTTATATGCAGTACGGAAAGCCCATAGTGCATCTATCAGTTTAAGTGACCAATCCTTACGGTTTTTGGAAACCGTTTTCTCCAAGATTTTCTTTATTTGCCGATTTGAAATCTCGGCTTGCCTACATGTTTGGGGGTGATATGGTGTTGACAATTTGTGGGTGATAGAGTATTTACGCATTAAGGACTCGAAAGTCCTGTTGCAGAAGTGAGAACCATTATCACTATTATCGCCCGAGGATGCCCAAATCGAGAAAATATGTGTTCTTTAAGGAATCGAACGACAACTTTATTATCGTTCGTTCGGCTGGGCACAGCCTCGACCCACTTGGAAACATAGTCAACTGCCAAAAGAATATACACATTTCCAAAAGATTTAGGAAATGGTCCCATGAAATCTATACCCCAAACATCAAAAATGTCCACTACCAGAATGGGTTGGAGTGGCATTTCGTTTCTCCGCGAAATCCGGCCCAAGTGTTGGCACCGGGAGCAAGTTTTGCAGTATTCAAATGCATCCTTGAAGAGTCGTGGCCAATAGAAACCACACTGCAAAACTTTTTCGGCTGTCTTCTTTGGGCCAAAGTGCCCGCCACATGCTTGATCGTGGCAAAAAGACAGCACGCTCTTGACCTCACTCTCGGGCACACACCGACGAATGATTTGGTCGGAACAGTATTTAAAAAGATAGGGCTTATCCCAGTAAAAATGCTTTACTTGGGACAAAAATCGAAGCTTATCCTGTTTCGACCAATCATTAGGTATCAGGCCGGTGGCTAAGTAGTTCACGATATTGGCGAACCATGGTTCGCACGAAACGGTCAAGAGTTGCTCGTCGGGAAAAACGTCAGTGATTGGAAGATCGAGCGTGGGCGAAGAAGGAAGTCATGATAAGTGATCAGCTACTACGTTTTCACATCCCTTTTTGTCCTTAATGACAAGGTCAAACTCTTGCAATAAAAGGATCCAACGTATTAGCCTTGACTTAGCATCCTTCTTCGCAAAAAGGTGGCGAAGAGTCGAATGATCAGTATAAACAACGACTGGAGAGCCGATTAAATAAGGCCGAAATTTTTCGAGTGCAAACACAACAGCTAAAAATTCTTTCTCTGTTGTTGTGTAGTTAAGTTGGGCCTCATTTAGTGTTCGGCTAGCATAATAAATCACGTGCGGCATCTTATTAATGTGCTGTCCAAGAACAGCGCCAATAGCAAAGTCTGATACGTCGCACATGATTTCAAAAGGGTGCGTCCAGTCGGAAGATGAGAGGATGGGCGCAGTGATGAGTGAATGTTTTAAAGACTCGAATGCTTCAGTGCATGTGGAGTCGAAAGCGAAAGTTGTGTCCTTGGCCAGTAATAGAGTCAAGGGTCTAGCAATCTTGCTAAAGTCCTTGATAAACCGTCTGTAGAAACCGGCGTGGCCAAGGAAGGCTCTAATATCTTTGACGCATTTTAGGGGAGGTAGGTTAGAAATCACTTCGATTTTAGCCCTGTCAACCTCGATGCCATTTTGCGAGATGACATGTCCTAAGACAATGCCCTCTCGCACCATGAAATGGCACTTCTCCCAATTCAATGTTAGGTTCTTATCCCTGCAGCGGGTAAGAACAGCGTCAAGATGGCGTAAACACTCGTCGAAGGAGTCTCCAAAGATGGAGAAATCATCCATAAAGATCTCCAAGAACTTTTCAACCATGTCTGAAAAGATCCCCATCATACACCGCTGAAATGTCGCGGGTGCATTGCATAACCCAAAGGGCATGCGACGATAGGCAAACGTGCCAAAGGGACAAGTGAATGTTGTCTTGTCTTGGTCCTCTTTGGCGATGGGGACTTGATTGTAACCGGAATAGCCATCGAGAAAGCAATAGAACTCGTGCCCTGCCAATCGCTCGAGCATTTGGTCAATGAAAGGTAAAGGAAAGTGGTCCTTCCTTGTTGCGGCATTGAGTTTCCTATAGTCTATGCAGACTCGCCACCCAGTTTGGGTGCGAGTGGGAATCAACTCATTTGCCTCATTTGTAATGACCGTAATGCCTGATTTCTTTGGCACGACGTGGATTGGGCTAACCCATTGGCTATCCGAGACAGGGTAAATGATACCGCTATCCAGACACTTGAAATTTCCTTCTTAACAGCCTCTTTCATGATGGGGTTGAGGCGCCTTTGTGGATCCCGTACTGGCTTGGCATCATCCATTAAGTGTATATGATGTTCGACTATGAGGGGACTAATCCTCTTAATGTCCGCCATAGACCAGCCAAAAGCTTGCCGATTATTATGTAAGACCATCAAAAGTGCCTTCTCTTGCTCAAGAGCTAGAGAAGCTGATACAATGACAGGTAAGGTCTCATTATCACCTAGATAAGCATATTTTAGGTGTGTCGGCAAAAGCTTTAATTCGAGTTTAGGAGGTGAAACAATAGATGGTAACAATAGGGTAGTTGTTTCAAACTCGAATGATTCCATCAAAGGCTCGAACCGAGTGTACGCAACAGTGTCGGATGGTTCAACTAACTCATCCGAAAAAGCAAAAGACTCCAATTCAGGTGATGAGTCTTCAAAGTCGTCGACGAATGTAAAACACTCAAAATCGTTATCCACCATGAAAGCTGTGTCAGATTCTAGGAGGAACACACTAGTGGCGTTAGCATTGCTGTGGTCGAACAAAAAATTCTCGAACTCACAGTCCTCCTCCGCGATCTCATTGATCGAGCAAACGTCGAGTACGCTAGCATTAGGCTCAGCAGGCTGACTTCCCAACTTGAAAATATTGAGCTCAATTGTCATATTGCCGTAAGATAGGTTCATTGAACCGTTACGACAATTGATCACTGCGTTGGAAGTTGCCAAAAATGGTCGACCTAGTATTACCGGAATTTGGTTCCGGGGGTTAGCGACAGGTTGTGTGTCCATCATAATAAAGTCAACGAGGAAAACGAAATCCCCTACTCTTATTAACACATCCTCCAGCTCTCCCCTAGGATGAGTGATAGACCGGTCGGCCATTTGGAGAGTACAGTGAGTGGGCTTAAGCTCTCCAACGCCCAATTGCTCGTATACAGAATAGGGTAGCAAATTGACGCTCGCGCCAAGATCTAATAGTACTCTATTGATGTTCTTGTCCCCAATTGTTATCGAAATGGTAGGACACCCGGGGTCCTTTTGTTTTGGGGGAAGGGAATTTACAAGAGCATCTCTAATAGCACTAGCCACAAAAACTTTCTTTGGCACTTGCGACTTCCTCTTTTTGGTGCATAAGTCCTTTAAAATTTTTGCATATGAAGGAACTTGCTGAATTGCATCCAAAAGAGGGATATTTATGCTAACCTGCTTGAACAACTCGACGATCTTCTCCATCTGAGGAGTTGGTTTATTGGATCTCAACCGATTAGGAAAAGGAACATTTTGAAAGGTGGTTGAGTCCAATTTTTTCGGATCAGACTGTCGAGTTGGAACGGCGCCCCGTGTAGATGTGTTCGTGTTGTGAGAAATGGGTCCGTTCGAGCTAGAAGGGGTAGAGCCATGTGAAGGGTGGAGAATAGGCTCTAAGGAAGAAGAACATGAAGGTGAAGAAGATGAAGAAGCCCCACCGGCAGGGGTGCCATTGTTTATGCCCATATTTTTCTGCAACACTTTTCCCGATCTCAACGCGGTCACGGCATTTACGTTATGATTTTGCTGTTGAAATGCAGCATGTGCGTGACCGGGGTTGGGCAGTGGTTGAGACGGGAGTTTTCCTTTTTCGCGCTCGCTCAAAGCTGCATTGAGTTGTGCAATTTGTGCCTCAATAGATTTGATGCTTTGATCGTGAGAGGTACTATTTTGCACTAAAGTTTGAATAGAAGTCTCAAGTCTTGCTGTAGACTGTGTTGATTGCTTAAGGAACGCATCTAGACTTCTTTCGAGCGAGCTAACCTTATCATTATTAGGTTGAACATAATTATTTGGCTGGTAAGGTTGTTGTTGAAATTGTTGCGGTTGAAATTGAGTTTGTGAGGGTGCTTGTTGTTGTTGTTGTAGGGGAAGAGGTCTTTGAAAATTATTATTTCCTTGGAATTGTTGATTTTGGTTCTAAGCGAAATTTGGGTGACTCCTCCACCCCGGATTATACGTCGAAGAGTACGGATCGTTTCATTGTCGTTGCTGAAATGCAGCATTGACTTGATCCTGTCCTTGTGTAGATGCATTATAAGGACACTCTTCGGTCAGGTGCGATGGATCCGTACAACAAGCACAGACAGTTCGTGGGGGCATAACAGGGGCAGGAGAAGACGATGAGATTTTGGTCTCGATCGCTTCTAGCTTTTTCGTAAGAGCGGCCATCTCGGCTTTCATAGCAATCGACATCTCTACTTGATGTATGCCTACCCTAGATTGACCACTAGAAGATGATGTGGTCTTGGTACTCTCCCACTGTATTGTCTGCTCACTAAGATTCTCGAGAAACTGCCACGCTTCATCACTAGACTTAGAGAGAAAATGACCTTGACAGATGGTTTCTAGCAACTGCTTCGTTGCTGAGTTCAATCCCTCGTATAATGTTTGGCAAAGTTGCCAACTTTCGATCCCATGATGAGGGCATTGAACTAGTAGGTCCTTAAATCTCTCGAAACACTTCCAAAATGGTTCGGAAGGAAGTTGTGAGAATTGAATTATTTCATTTCGGATTCTGGCAGTTTTATGGTGAGGATAGAACTTTTTTAGAAAAGCTTTCACAAACTCATCCCAATTTCTAATAGAATGTGATGCGGTGCTATATAGCCACTTCTCGGCTAGGTCACATAAGGTGAAAGGAATGACCCTTAGCCTTATAGCGTCATCACTCAATTGGGTCGTTTTCATCATAGCGCACACATTTTGGAATTTATTAATAAAGATATATGCGTCTTCAGTTTCCAAACCATGAAATTTTTGCAGCATATTGATGAAATGTGGTTTTATCTCAAAATTGTCCCCATTTGCCGGTGGGGGTGAAAGACAAGTAGGTAAAGAAGTGCGGATGGGGTAAAAGAGGTCCTGGAGCGCAACTCGTGCGGGCGCTTCAACAGGCGGCTGGTTCGGGTCATTCGCACCTAACGGAGGTGGAATCCTTCCCGTCGGTAAGGTATTGTTGGGGTTGAATCCCGACATACCTTCGGTGAAAGAAGTTGAGGGTGAGAGTAAGAAAGTGGACGGATTTTCGACTTCGGTGTCGAAAGGTTCGTTGGTCGGTACCAACGAAACGCGGACTAATCGGGCATCTGTATCCCTAGTCCAAAGTGACATACACTAAAAGGGATAGCGCAGTCAGAAAAAAAAAGAAAAACAGAATGTGGGGATAAGATAACGTCAGTGGTGGAAGTGGTTTGCAAGTTTTCTTAGCGGCAAGTTGCAAGTTTTTGAAAAGATTTTTCTCTTTTTTTTATGTGACAGTTTTGCAAAAAGGTTTTTCAAAAAGGGACTCGTGACACAAATCAACCACACATGCACAATCAGGCCTAGATTTAGGGTTGCCTAGGTCTGCTAGACAGCTCCTAACTAGGGCTAGAAATAGGACCTCAAACCGCCTCTTCACGGACAAGTACGGCCAGGTAAGTGGGAAGGAACCACCACTACAGTAGGCCTAATTAATAACCACTAGCCTAGACACCGCAATGTCAGTTAGGATAAACGGCCGATGCCTATACTAGTCCTTTTCCTATTGAGCTCGATGTCCTTAGGTCTGAGTCTAATCTTTTTTTTAATTGTGGTCAATGCACATGCTTTAGGTGTTTTCTGGGGTCCTGGGAAGGGTGATGAAATCCCCACCCAATATGAGTTTGGTCAATTAGCCCCTTAAAGTCCAATTAAATTATGCAAAACAGTAAAATTTACTTGCAATCAATTTTAGCGCGGCGCAAAGAACCCTGCAGAAAATCTGTTATTTAGAAGGGGGAGAGAATTTATTTTTAGCGCAAAGAATTCCTGTAGAAACTTTTTACAATGGAGATATGGAGGTTGCAGAGGGGAAGAAAAGAGAGCAAACCCTGTAAAAATTATGTGTTGACGTGGCAGTTGTGCGGCGTTTCCGCGGTCTAGGGTACCAGAGTGCGGCGGAAACGCGGTGCTTCAAGGGAATCAGGCTCTGAAACTTTTTGTACTGTTCTGTGCTTAAAATTCCTCTCTGTTCTTATGCTCCTTTTTCTGTTTTGACCTTCTGTAAAACTCCAGATCCGCGATGCTTTGTTGTTCCTGCAAGATTCAAACGAGAAACCCTTCAAACAGATAAAAATCGCTAAAGTTTTTTTGTATTTTGTATTTTCTGATTTTTATGATTTTTCAAAATTTATATCAACCCGAAATCCTACAAATCAAAAAACATTACGCCATCCCCGGCAACGGCGCCATTTAATTAATCCAAAAAATTGTAGTTTACCGTAACCAGAAACGGTGTCGCTTTGCAGCTAGTCGGTGAGTACGGGTCAATCCGCAGAGATGTGTAATTTCTTGTTTTTGTGTTATAACGAGTTGATTCAGATTGTTGTTTGGTTTTTGTCGATTGATTTAAAAACTAATTTAAGTGATATGAAAGAACTCGTTAGGGTTAGGTCAAAGGTAGGGTTGATGAGATCAATATTTTCACCCCTTTCAATGCCGTTTGATTAAAGCTTTTTTAGAAAATCACAACAATTATTAGCAAAGGGGATTAGGATGATCGGGAAGAAACAATGTTTCTTCCTCTAGATCCTTGTCCGTCCTTTCCTATTAATTGCTGCAATCTTCATGGACGTCATGTATGTCCAGCCTTTTAGACTACGGTTCACTGTTACCTCGTAGGTCGGGTGCCGTAGGGGGCGGATCATACATGCGTGCATGAAGGTTTCGTTTTGAAAATATGTTAGCATTGAAGGAGGTGGGAGATATCCATCTCTCACTCCCTCCCTTATTCCTAACCCTAACGAGTGAGGATTTTACTCGCTCATTAGGGAATTATTAAAAAGTGACATTTTTGTTGTTTATGTTTTAGAGTGTTACTCTTACGACAGATTAAAATTAGCTCAACTAGTGAACTACAACAAACAAATGGATAGCTAGGGCAAGTAATGATATTAAACTAAGGCAGGAATTAAATAAATTAAATTTTTACAAGAAAAGTTGATGCTCTAAATCTCCCAACAAGTCTGAACTTTTATTGATTGAAAAGAGGCATAGCATTTTATAGATTTTGAGTACAATTTATAAGTAACCAGTGAAGCTAGGGTTACAGACTCTCGTAGACATGAAATTACAGATTTTCCCCTTAAGAATCCCAACATATGCACCGACACACCGACACAGAAAGTTTACACCGACACGGGCTTGGAATGGCCGCGGAACCGCGGCAATGGAGCTCTTGGGCCGCGGTTCCGTGGCCCTTTGGTGGGCTTGGTTCACCATTCTTTTGGACATTGTTTGTATATTCTTGGGCTTCCTATTTTCATACTTCTTTTCTCTGTTGGGCTTCTTAGTGTTCTCCAGATCCTTAGTGAAAATTTGTAAGGATCTTTTGACCGTTTCACTTTTGTCTTTTGGACCTTGCACTGTTCTTCGTCTCGGCTTGAGTAAGATCCGTCTGCTTGTTGGTCAAAAGTCCCTTTTCTGTAGTATCTTTCGTCTTTTTCACTGTATTTGCTCCAAGAGCCTGTATCCTGTAACATGCAACAAACGAGCGTCAAAAGTACCTGTTTAGTTATAAAGTGTATAAAAGTGGGGCGTATGAATTACAATATTATGATATGAACACTTGGCATCTTCGAAGAGGTGGACGGATAGAACCAAATAGCATCTGCCCTCGAAGTTCAGGCCCGGACGTCCAAACGTTCCGGTTGCGTCTTTCGGCGGAGAACATATGTGACATGTGATATGTATGCATGTGTTTATGTGATATGTGCGTATGTATGCATTTAAGTAAAAACAACCCTACACTTAAGCGAAATCATAAATTGAAACACACATATATAGAATACAACTCATACATGGGTATCCTCAAATCTAACTTTGATTATCGATAATTTATTCTTTTCAACGACAAACGCACACACAAAGCATATACACGGATTTCCCCCTTTGTCAGTAACCACCCCGTTCTTAGATTTCTCAATATAGTCATTATAACCTACAATTTATATGTTATACAGTCTAACATGGCCCATGAGTACATCAGAGTTAAGGACTAGATGTATGTGAATTGGCAACAACGTATGCAACCTAAGTTTGTCGCTGGAGTTTCTGCTTTCATTGAATTTGCACGCGTACATAATAAGAAGGAGAAGACAGTAATGTGGCAGAAGAAGAAGGAGAAGATAGTAATGTGGCAGAAGAAGAAGACGGTAATTTCTCTCCGGGAGAAGAAATGGAGGATATGGTAGAGGCTGCCTTAGGTGAATCTATTCATACCGAAAATGACATTCCTTGTTCTTTGTTTCAGCATCAATCTTCTGATATGAACTAATGATGGCTTTCACATTGGCTTTTCCGTTTAGAGACTTCTTAGTGTCCAATAGAAAGTATACATTAGATTTGTGCAGGTCAGGTTCTTCTTTGACTTTCAAGAGTTTCAACTGATTCTGTAAATTACACCCTTGTTGGGTGATACTTTTACCACTTCTCACTGCAGGTGCACTCTCTAATTGACTAAAACGGTTTTCTGTTGCCTTCTTTGGCTTTATAGATGTCTTTTGATGGGGGTCATCTGAAATCTGAGTATGATGCTTGATCAGAATTTTCACTTTCTTTTTTTGTATATTCAAAGTCCTATTCTTTTCAAGAATTTATGAGAATATTAGGTGATTTCTTATAGGAGTTCCAAGGTTTTCTCGACACCGCTACCTAGGAGTATTGCGTAAGTGTTAATATTTATTCTAACAGGTTTGAAATTTTTGTTTTGAAAAGTTCAAATTTAAATGATATACTTATATTTTACTGGTTAATGTGGGTGTAGGAGCGGGTGGCGGAGCAGGCGGAGGCATCGAGGATCGATTCGCCCTCTTCTGAGATCAGGCTCGGGTATTAACAATAAGGGGACGCTGCCTGGTCGGGGGTCGTCATAGTACCTTCTTCCATTCACGAATGGAAGAAGAAGTTTTTGTTTATTGGGCTGCCCGAAGGTGAGGATTGGCCTGTGCCCATCCAGTGGCACAGGGGCAGTTGCCCGCAGGTGAGTCGGTCGAATCATCCCGACGCGATGGCGGTGTCGGAGTGGGAGCCCCTCCCTCGGGCTGATGTGCTGCTGTCTGAGCGGGCCCTTAGTTGGGCCGGGCTCAGCCCCGCCCAGCTCGCGTGTAAGTTAGGAGTTTTCAGGCGACCTATTTAGACTTGTGCATTCTTTAACTTTTCTGGCATTGCTGACTCCGGTGTATTTCTTTTCTTATGCAGAACTCATGGACCTAGGCAAATTTCGGTTGGCCCTGGTTGAACAGAAGAAAGGGAAGAAGGCCGGAGGCGCCGGCCCTTCTCGCCCGTTGTCGGCTCCGGCTCCACCGGCGGCCGCTCCATCCAGGCCCATAAGCGCGCCCTAGGCCTCGGAGTCCAGCCGTGTGCTGAGCTGAAAACGTGCTCGGGAGCAAGAGCCCCGGGCTCCGGAGGTGGGCGGCGAGAATGGTTCCCCTGCGTCGCTCCTCAAGAGGTTTCATAGGACGGCGCCCCGCTCCCCGGCTTCCCCGATCCTCATAGACGATGGGGAGCTTTACTTCGAGGTGCCCTGGGGGCTTTCTGTCGCCGACAGCCTGGTCTCGAAGATGGAAAGGTCGGCCGGGGGCAGAGTCCCTCGGGGGACCCTTCGGGCCCAAATGGCGGCCATAGCTCAAGAGTCCGTGCAGGTTAGTGTTCGTGCCCCACTTGGTTCTTCATCCAGTATTTTTTCTCGCGAGATTGGGTGCTCACTTTTTTTTCTCTTTAACCCTCCTTTGTTTTCTTCAGGTCTTCCAGCACGTTGCCCTCGTCGTCAACATGGAGGACGAGGAAATTGCCCCGGCGATGCGGATCAGTTCTACCCCAACCTCGCTGGAGCCGCTGCCGTCGTTTGGCATGACGCCCTCGACGCTTTCAAGGCCCAGATGCCGGAGTTCCTTGACGGCGAGCTCCGGGGTGAGTACCTCCTCAGGGATGAGGCGCAGGGGCATGCCTCCGGAAGTGCTGCAAGGGAAAAGGCCCTTGGTGGGAGTGTTGGGGATAAGTCGGTCGTCTCGGCCACCGGCGCTGAGGCTCCCGCTGTGGGCGCCGACCTTCAAGATGCCATCCCGGTTGTCGCAGTGGAAGCGCAGCTCATTGATGTCCTCCCCGGCCCTGAGGCCTAAACTTCCTCGCCTCCTTTTTTTCTTTGCACTCAAATTTTGTAAGCTTCCGGGCGTTTTTGTAAGGCTGGGGAGCCCATAATACCTCTGCAAAGACTTCCGACTTTTATGAATAAAAAAATCTTTTTGCAGTGTTCTTTGCGTGCGCATTTTCCCTTTGTTTATGGTAAACATTTTAATTGTGCAGTACTGCTTTCACGTTAGGTCGATTTTTCGTCTAGCGATCGCACATCGAGTTGAATTCGACCATTTTCCGAGTGTGCAAAGACCGTTGAAAGGTCGGTATCTCCATGGCCCTGAAGTCGAGGTAGAGATCGCTTAGTAAGACGTGGAGGAAGTTGAGCAGTGAAGCTACTCGGTAGCCTCTTGATGAGGGCTTTGATCCTAGGCATCATTGGGCAAGGAGTTGCCTGCTAAGGACGGACCGAGCAGGGTAGCTTCCCGGTTGCCCCTTGATGAGGGCTTTCATCCTTGGCGTCGTGGGTAAGAAATTACCAGCCAAGGTTGGACCGAGAAAGGTAGCTGCTCGGTGTCCTCTTAGTGAGGGCTTTGATCCTTGGCATTGGTGGGTAGTGAACTACCAGCCATGGATGGAACGAGCAGGGTTGCTGCCCGGTTGCCTCTTGGTGAGGGCTTTGATCCTTGGCATCGGTGGCTAGTGAACTACTAGCAATGGATGGACCGAGCAGGGTTGCTGCCCGGTTGCCTCTTGGTGAGGGGCTTTGATCTTTGGCGTCGGTGGGTAGTGAACTACCAGCCATAGATGGACCGCGCAGGGTTGCTGCCCGATTTCCTCTTGATGAGGACTTTGATCCTTGGTGTCGGTGGGTAAGAAATTACCAGCCAAGGATGGAACGAGCAGGGTTGCTTCCCGGTTGCCTCTTGGTGAGAGCTTTGATCCTTGGCGTCGGTGGGTAGTGAACTACCAGCCATGGATGGACCGAGCAGGGTTGCTGCCCGATTGCCTCTTGGTGAGGGCTTTGATCCTTGGCGTTGGTGGGTAGTGAACTACCAGCCATGGATGGACCAGCAGGGTTGCTGCTCGGTGGCCTCTTGGTTAGGGCTTTAATCCTTAGCGCGGGAGGGCATTGGGAGGCCTGCTACGGATAGACCGAGCAGAGTTGCTTCCCAGTTGTCTCTTGGTGAGGGCTTTGATCCTTGGCATCGGTGGGTAGTGAACTACCAGCCATGGATGGACCGAGCAGGGTTGCTGCTCGGTGGCCTCTTGGAGAGGGCTTTGATTGTTAGCGCGGTAGGGCATTGGGAGGCCTGCTAAGGATGGTCCGAGCAGGTTTGCTGCCCGGTTGCCTCTTAGTAAGGGCTTTGATCCTTGGCGTCGTGGGTAAGAAATTACCAGCCAAGGATGGACCGAGCAGGGTTGCTTCCCGGTTGCCTCTTGGTGAGGGCGTTGATCCTTAACGTGGGAGGGTGTGGAGAGGCCTGCTAAGGA
Organism: Agapanthus africanus; assembly: GCA_030015575.1. Classification (NCBI taxonomy): domain Eukaryota; kingdom Viridiplantae; phylum Streptophyta; class Magnoliopsida; order Asparagales; family Amaryllidaceae; genus Agapanthus; species Agapanthus africanus. Next base: position 102,857,318 of record CM057338.1, on the reverse strand, counting down.
TGGACCGAGCAGAGTTGTTGCGTGGTGGCTTCTATATGAGGGCTTTGATCCTTGGCGTTGATGGATAAGAAATTACCAGCTAAGGATAGACTGAGCAGGATAGCTGCTCGGTTGATTCGTGAGGTTCTGTTCGACCTTCCCTTGTGTGTGAACATCAGGAAGAGTGACCGTCGCGGGCGACACATGTTATGAACGCGCGGGGGGAGGCAAAACGTAAGAGCCGCGTCGTTTCGATTTCGCCGAGAAAGGCGGGATATCCGCTGCGTGGTGGTACTGTAATGGAAGAAACGAGGGACTGTTGGACTCTTGGGGGAGCTGTGGGGCTATAAAACGGAGGGCGTGTTGATCACTCCTTTCTTCATCCTCAAAACGTAATAATGGACACTTTCCCTTTCTCCATCCCCGAGATCATAAATTTCGAGGATGTATACTTGTACGACCAGTTATACTCCGAGGGGACGGTGCAGGAGGTGATCCGGCAGGTGGAGGATCATATCGGCCGCCTGCTCCCCCGGCGATCACCCTTTCTCCAGCTGCTGATATACTCGATCTGGAGGGTATCGCCAGGGCTGCACAACCCCTTGTCCGAACAACTGAAGGATGAGGCGGTTGGCAAGCTGAGGTCGTTATGTCGCCTCGGCCTGATCTCAATGAGTCGGCAGGTTCAATCAGTAGCACTCGTCCTTGAGTGTTACCAATTGAGGCATCTCGCCGATGGGTGCCTGCCCGTAGAGCTTTATGGCCCGTCCGTGGCCATGAGGGTTCGTGAGCAGCATCAGAGGTAGAGGTCCGAGGCAGCAAGGGCTCGGCTGGCAGAAATTTCCTCGGAGTACCACGAGGAATATTTCTTGTACCCCTTTCCCCCGCTGCTGTAAATTTATTTTTATGTAATATAAGGCTGAGGAGCCTACAATACCTTTTTGAATCAATAAAACTCTTCTTTTCTGCAATGCCCGACTGCTTTGTCCTTCTTTTTTGTTTAAATAAAAAGAACTTAGAAGAATTTACATCGCTTTGTTGAAGAACCTAAGTAGTGGCCTGCTAAGGATGGACCGAGCAAGGTAGATGCTCGGTGGATCCGGAGGTTCAGTACGACCTTCCCTGGTTCATGAACATTGGGATGAGCGACCGTCGCAGGCGGCACGTGCAAGGAATGCTTGGGGAAGGCATAACGTTTCGGGGAGCCGCGTCAGTTTTGCCACGTGGCGGCACGGTATTGGAGTAATCTTGGTGGATCCCAGGATTCGCGCCCATGCGCGCGCGAATCTGGGTCCTTAAGGATTCTGTTTGAGGTTATAAAAAGAGAAGGAAACTGCAACTTCTTCAGCATCGTTTTCTTTTGAGATGACTGAGCGCTTGTATTCGATCGAAGAGATCATCACCTTCGACGACGTCTCCATGTACGACCAATCCCTGGCTAAGGATGGGTACCGGGGAGTGGTCCAGCGCCTCGAGGGTCACATCGGCCGCCGGCTCCCTCGGCGGTCGTCCCTTCTTCAGTTGCTGATGTACGCAATTTGAAGGAGGTCCCCGGGGTTGGACAACCCCTTCTCCGAGGAGCTGCTGGATGAGGCGCTCGACAAGGTGCGCTCGATCTTCCTGCTTGTCTTCATCTAGAAAGCCAGGCACGACCGATCCTTGGCCCTCATTTTGGAGTGCTTCAAAAAGAGGTACATCGTGAGCCAAGGCGCAGAGGGCGGAACCTTGGGTGCTTTCGTGGAGTCCCGGGTTCGCGTGCAGCATCGGCGAGAGCGGGCTGCAGAGGCTAGAGCCCGGCTAGCGGAAATCTACTTTGAGTATCACCAGGAGTACTTCCTCGATCCCATTCCACCTCTGTTGTAAATTTTCCTTTCTCTTTTTCTGTAAGGCTGAGGAGCCCGTAATACCTTTGAAGGAATAAAATTCTTCCATTTTTCAATGCACGATTGTTCCCCTTTTATTATTTAAATAGAAAGAACTTTAGAAAGGTTTACATCGCCTTTGTGAAAGAGGAAATATACATGCATAGCTATTCTTTTCAGAGGTACAGCTTGAGCTTCTCAGCGTTGTAAGGTCGTGGAAATCTACGACCATCCGTGTCTTGTAAGCGGTAGGCTCCGCCGGGCAGGACCTCAGAGATGAGGAAAGGACCGTCCTATTTTGGGGGAAACTTATGCAGCTTGCCTTGATCGACGAACTCGTTCCGCCTTAGGACTAAATCTCCGGTCTTGAAGAAGCATCGCTTGACTCGCGCATTGTATTAGCAGACGGTTTGCTGTTGATAGGTGTCAGCTCTGATCTGAGCCCGATATCGTTTCTCTAACAAGATGTCCAGGTTAGTTAGGAGGGCTGAGATGTTTGCTTCGTCGTCCAATTGCTTGACCCGGTGACTGGGGATCCCGATCTCCGCCGGGACCATTGCCTCGGTACCGTAGCAGAGGCTGAAAGGAGTCTCCCCGGTGGGGGTTTTCTTCGATGTGTGCAGGGCCTATAAGACCCGGGGTAATTCTTCGACCCAACTGCCTTGGCGTCCTTCTAGGCGTGTCCGAAGACCTCGGAGGACACCCCGGTTAGCGACCTCGGCCTTCCCGTTGCATTGGGGATGCGCGAACGCGGCAAACTTCATGAGGATACGATATTCGCTACAGAATTCCTTAACTTTCTCGTTTTCAAAATTTATCCCATGGTCGGTGATGATACACTCGGGATGCCGAAACGGAGTATCACGTTGTTCTATAGGAACTTGATAGTCGTGGTGGCGTCTGGTTTCCTGATAGGAATGGCCTCGATCCACTTTGTGAGTAGTAGTCCACTGCGACGAAGACGTACTTGTGCCCGCCCGTACCGGTAGGGAACTGTCCTATCATGTCCATTCCCCACTGGGCAAACGGCCATGGAGAGGTTAGGGCGGTTAACTCGGTAGCCGGAAGGAGAGGTATGCTTCCATAGAGTTGGCAGCTCTTGCATCTCCTGAAGAGCTTCTGAGCGTCCTGATGAATGGTCGGCCAGTAGTACCCCTGGAGCAATTCCTTCTGGATTAAGGTGCGGGCCCCTTGGTGCGTGTCGCCGACCCCTTTGTGGATCTCACGGAGGACATAGTCGGCTTTGTGGGGGTCGACGCACCGGAGCAGGGGCTGAGTGAAGGACTTCTTGTAGAGGTTCTCATTGCTCCAGACAAAATGGCAAGCTTTGGCTCGGAGACGGCGGGCTTCTCCCCGATCTTCTGGGAGCGTACCTTCCCTTAGGAATTCCACGAGTGGCTTTCTCCAATCCCGGTCTTCTTCCCGGGCTGTGTAAACTTGAAGTGGCCTGGTGCCGTCTTCCACGCTGGGCCGTGGCAAGACCTCGAAGAGGATGTTCCTCTTGTTGTTGTCCGTATAAGATGGGGCCGGCTTACTCAAGGCATCGGCCTGAGCATTTAGCTGTCAGGGATCTGCTCCACCTGGACTTCGTGGAATCCTTCCGCGGTCTTCTTACTTCGGCCAGATACTTCACCATCAGAGGTTCTCGTGCCTCAAATCGGTCGATCACTTGACCAACAATTAGGGCAGAGTCACTGCGGATCCGAATTGTTTTCAGCCCCAGTCCGAAGGATATGCTCAGTCCGGCAAGCAAGGCCTCGTACTCCGCCGCATTATTTGAGGCTTTGAACACTGTTTCCCCAATAATAGAGCAAGGCTCTGTTTAAAATTTAAACCGAGGCAGCGCTTCACGTGTAAAGCACGAGAGCACCCGTGCCAAGAGCGCCGGCGCTCAAAGAGTTAAACACTCTGAGGCAGCCCTCACGTGCAAAGCACAAGAGCGCCAACAGCGCCAGCGCCAAAAGTAAAAAACTCTGAGGCAGCGCCTCACGTGCAAAGCACGAGAGCGTCAGCACCAAGAGCGCCGGCGCCAAGAGTTGAACACTCTGAGGCAGCGTCTTACATGCAAAGCACGAGAGCGCCAACAGCGCCAGCTCCAAGAGTTAAAAACTCTGAGGCAACACTTCACGTGCAAAGCATGAGAGCGCCAGCGCCAGAACTAAAAGTTCTCCACCCTCAGATCAAAGATCCAACAGAGATGATAAATCATCAGAGCACATAATTAAATTCTGATTGGGGAAATACTCCTCAAATCTTTCTAAACAAGAAAGATTGTGCTCTGTAAATCAGAGCACCGTTGGATCAAAGATCCAATGGTGATTAAAAATCACCAAGATACAGAATTAAATTCCGATTGAGGAAATACTCCTCAAATCTTTCTAAAGAAGAAAGATTGTGCTCTGTAAATCAGAGCACCGTTGGATCAAAGATCCAATGGTGATTAAAAATCACCAAGATATAGAATTAAATTCCGATTGAGGAAATACTCCTCAAATCTTTCTAAAGAAGAAAGATTGTGCTTTGTAAATCAGAGCACCGTTGGATCAAAGATCCAATGGTGATTAAAAATCACCAAGATACAGAATAAGTTATGTATGGGAAAATATTTTCCCAATCTTGTTAAAAATAAGAAAAATGCCTTCTGTAAAACAGAAGTCCTTGGATCAAAGATCCAACGGTGGATAAAATCCCCAGATCAATCAGGGATCTCTCAATGGGAGATTTCCTTAACTGAATCAACAAACTTGCCTCCACTATATAAAGGACTCAAGACTTCAAGTCATACACAAAAGAACTCCCCCATAAAGTTCATAATTCAAGGCGAAAGCTACCTCTCTTCAAGGTAAAGAAAAACAAAAGAGATCGTAGCATCTCCTAAAAAAAGAGAGCTTAGTTCTTAGATCCATGAGACAAAGTCTCTCACAAACGAGAATTTAATTCTCAGAGCACCGAACTGATCAGAACAAAAAAACAGTGCCTGGCGCTCAGCGCCAAGCGCTCCACGTGCCCCTCACGTGGGTGCTATTTTATAAGGAGCGCTTAGCACTCAAAGTTTGGCACTCAGCGCCGAGCGCTCCACGTGCTCCTCACGTGGATGCTATTTAATAAGGAGTGCTTAGCACTCAAAGTTTGGCGCTCAGCGCCGAGCGCTCCACGTGCTCCTCACGTGGACGTTACTTAATAAAAAGTACATAGTACTCATAGCCTGGCGCTCAGCGTCGAGCGCTCCACGTGCTCCTCACGTGGGCGCTACTTAATAAAAGTACTTAGTACTCATTGTCTGGCGCTCTGCGTCAAGCGCTCCACGTGTTCCTCACGTGACTTTTTTCAAGTGTTTAACACTCCATTTAAAGAATACAAATATAAAAAAAAGAATAAAGGATGTCAGAACCCATTTCAATGCTCAGCATTGCTGATGCGGAAAGGGGACCAAGCCCAAATAAATAATCAAGTAGGCTGAGCCCAAGGTTGGTCAAATCCCAAATTAACTCAACCCTTATGCTTTCAAATTAGACTTAGTCCCAAACAAGATCATCAAATCTTTGATGAACATTCACTGGTTCAAAGGTACATCTTTTCATACCTCTGATACATGTCGTTGTAATTCTTCAACGTCGTCAGAAAGATAGAGGGTCCCAATAACCAATAACTTTTGGCGTATCCCCAAACTGTTAAACCAAAACCCTACAGACTATGATGTCTTTAAACACGGACTATGATGTCCTTAAACTTTACAGATTATGATGTCTTTAAACACAGACTATGATGTCTTTAAACACGGACTATGATGTCCTTAAACTTTACAGATTATGATGTCTTTAAATACAGACTATGATGTCTTTAAACACGGACTATGATGTCCTTATACTTTACAGACTATGATGTCTTTAAACACAGACTATGATGTCTTTAAACACGGACTATGATGTTCTTAAACTTTACAGACTATGATGTTTTTAAACATGGACTATGATGTCCTTAAATATGGACTATGATGTCCTTAAACTCCATGGACTATGATGTCCTTAATCATGGACTATGATGTCCTTAAACCGAATGGACCGTAACGTCTCTAAACTAAAACGATAGAGCCCAAATGCTCTTTCTTTGGATCTAAATGATCCTAAAAAAACCTTGTTAAGTGGATCTTAGTCTAAAATTAGCCTAACGTATCCTTAATAAACATTTAAGTTGATCTTAATCTCAAATGAAATTAACGATCCTTAAATCAAACAAACCCAAATCTAAGAAAATAAGGATTTGGACTAATCCCCGCCCTACGGGTGACAACATAAATTAGTCTCCGTATACAATCCATGGGCAACCAAAAATAAAACAAATACACACGACACGAATTGAACATCTGGAGCAGGAGAAAGTGGTTATCGCTACGCGGTAACGTAATTAACTGCAGGGGCTTGCGTTTGTAAGGAAGAGCGTCCCCAAAATCAAAAATCCCTCACAATGAGAGGGAATCTGACGAAGTCTGCTACAGCGGCCGCATCTGTTTAAACCTTCGATACATGGTGCAATAAATTAACTTGGCATCTTTGGAGAGGTAAACAGATAAATCCAAATAGCATCTGCCCCCAAAATTCAGGCCAGACGTCCCAACGCCCCAGTCGCGTCTTTCGGCGGCGAGCAGATTCTAACACGCCCGCTGGGACCTTTTCCTCTTTCCACTCCACACTCCGTGTGTCGTGTTTCGTGAATAAATCACAGTCTGCTATGGTTGCCTGTGGATTCGAGGTACTAAGATTTGGTGTCTTGCTCCCGTGCAGAGAAAAGAAGATCAATGTCTTCCAACTGCACCAACTGCAACAACAACTCCCACTCCGCCCCATGTGGAGGAGTAACTTACCGGCCCTAAGCGGCCTCCATCTTCGTAATGCCGATGGAACATGTGACACGGGCCACCACTGGATTGTTCTTCGGGACCATGCTCCCACCAATGAGCTTCAACGCTCCAGTGTCGTCACAGGAAACTCCAAAGAAGTTGGTCTTCGATCGGCTTACAACTACCGCGGTTCCTCTCAACGGGTCGTCCAAGTCTACTGTCTCAGTCTTCGACAGGCTAAGCCTAAGCTCAAATGGACCCGCGAAGAGGCTCGCAATACGGAGAAGGCTATCCCAACTCCTGCTGCAAATGAAGTCATCCAAACTACTTCCCCTACTCGAAAGTCGGCCTTCGACAGGTTGACCATTCCTTCAGAGCGAATGTCAGTCTTTGACAGGCTGGCGCCAACAACAGCCTCTTCTCAAAGCAGGGGGCAAAACGAAACTACTCTGACGATAGAGGTGATCCCGGCTACACGACATGCTCGCGTCGCCACTGGCGCCGAGTGAAGAAAGCTAGGGGCAGTTCCCTCTCTGGACATACCCCACCAGCTTTAATAGTAGAAATTAATGCTGCTGTTCCAACTGAGAACAGCTTTGAGCCACTCAGGAAGGTGCGCAAGAACTCTCCAACTGCCGTGTTGAAAAGGTCTCCTCCACCTGTGGAAAACATTACCAAGGCAAACCCGAATAGCCTTCTCAGCGGCTGTCTTCCAAAATTCACAGGGTCTGGCAAAGAGTCCAAGACTCTGTAATCGACAAGGACTATTCCCGCCGATCGAAGAAAATGAAGACCCAGCAAGAGGAGGGTCATCCCGCCGGTGTGCCGCGGAAAGTATTGTCTGCAACAGCCCCCTCAATTTCGATCGCCCATAAAAGGAGAAGGACGAAGAAGATACCCGTGTCTATGACAAATCTCAAAGGCGCTGAATCCAAACGCCACAAATCTGGGCGCATGGTAGTGCACACCGTCTATATGGCTTCCGAAAAAGAGGAAAGTCGTACTTCTACGGGTCATCGACCACTCACATGGTCTGTGACGAAAACTCAGGAGTAGCAACAAAAGCTCTAGGAGATGCTGACAAAGATGACCGCACTCACTGGGCAGAAAAAAATCCCGGAAGTATCGTCGGATCGACGCCAGGAATAGGAAACCGACTCCGAGTTCTTCCAAAGAATGCTCGAAAAGAAAGACAAAGAAGCCGCTGAAAAAGCGGCTAATATAAAACAAATGGCACTCCTGTTCCAAGATATGGTGGGAATGATGATCCAGCCGGACCCCCCGGCCGATGATCCCCTGATAATCATTGAAGACGACAGAGGGGAGACATCAAACCCTCTTCTCACTTTATCAGCAACCCGGGAGGAGACAATCTCGAAAGCTGCGCTTGATAACTACATAGCTCAACAAATACGAGCTCATCAGGCAAGCGAAACTGCGGGCTAAGTCGTCAGAACTGGGCGACCCTATCCAAGCTGATATGATCAAATTAAGTACTCTCCAGGATACACGATCCCTAAATTTCAAGTGTATAAGGGGACGGGCAATCCCCATCAGCACGTCGCTCAGTTCAGGGCTCTATGCGGCAATACTGGAGGTGACGAAAAACTGCTGCTTCGTCAATTCGTTGGCAGCTTAGCAGAGACGGCATTTGAATGGTACTCGATGCTTCCGAATGACTCCATCAAAACATTCACAGAAATGGAGTTACTATTCACCCAGCGTTTTGCAAGCGCCAGCGAACGCACCCCGATCAAGACACTGATCAATGCCAGGGTGAAGCCATGGGAGACTTGGGTTCAGTATGCAATTCGGTGGCGGAACCTATGGTCGAGATGCGAACAAAACATAGAAGAAGCTCCTGCCGTAGGCATGTTCGTGGGGACCCTGGATCCGCAGGCAACTATATCCCAATTCATGATGTTCTTCAAGCCGACCACTTTCCAAGCCTTGATCGACAAGCTGGCCCAAACGGACCAGATGGGCCATAGACCGCCTTCCTCGAAAACAGAGCTTCGGAACAAAAAGGGCAAAAGGAAAGCTACCTTCGTCGCCGACGCTCAACAAAAACTGAGTGATCTGAAACCAGCTGCTCGCCAAAACGATAAACAACGATCACTCGGAGAAAAGCTGAGATGTCCTTATCATTCCCTCGGGATAAAACGAGAAGACTGTTCGAAGTGGCGGTGCACAACAGGCTCATCACTCTACCAGATCCGAGACGCCTACTATAACCAGGCGACGTCAACAATCCCAATTACTGCCCCTACCACCGAATATTGGGTGATCAGTCGAAAATATTGCATCTTTTAACCGGCAATTTCCCTATCATTTGCACTCATTTAGAAGTGTTCGGTATTCATATTTCACATATTAGCAAATCAGTCGTTAAATATCAAATTGCATGTGTTAGACTCTAAAACCGACATTTCTAAGGAAATTGACTGCATTTCATGGCATTGCATCATCTCTATATTGTGCAACACTTGTCTTAAGAAATTATGCAGGAAAATCCGGAAGAAAAGCCAAAATTGTCATTTTGCTGATCAAACATTACACCAACTCCAAGTTTTGAGATCTGGTAGCAATCCAAAGGGAGAAATACAATTCAACATATCAAAGAAAGGCCCACAACTCAAGCCCAACAAGCACCAGAAGAACCAAGCCCTGAAGCTTCAAAAGAGCCGCGGAACCGCGGTGGGAACCGGCTTGCGCCGCGGTTCCGCGGCGGTTTGGTCAGATCATCATGCCATTTTCAGTGCGTTATTCTTATCTCAGTGGCCACAGCTCAGAATGATATGTCAAATTCCAGAATTCTCTCGAAGCTTCTGCCAGATCAGAAAAGATCATTAAGCATGCTAATCCTAATTAAGCTCCTAACTAATCTCTTCTAGAAGCTCCCTCCTAACCAATCACATCTAGAAGCTTTTCCTTAACAACCTTTTGGAAGGAAATTCAAATTTCATCTAACAAACTTTTGGAGGGAAATTCAAATTTCATCTAACAAACTTTTGGAGGGAAACTTAAAATTCAAATCCTAGATCTAGGGTTTTGATGGCTATAAATAAGAACCTAGATCTAAGGGTTGAGGTTGTTCATTTTTTAGTTCATCAATCATCTTTAGTCTTCTTCAATTCTTCATTTTCTTCCACATGTCTAGTGACAAGACTTGTGCGAAACCCTAACCCTAATTCCACTCCAAATTCAAGATCTCGAATACCAAATCAAGTGTGAAGCCTTCAACCTTTTATGAGCCGAGCCGATCTTCCATCGGGCAAGTGATCCAAGCCGATCCGCGACTCACGGAGACGAGCGAAGCCAAATCGACGATCGAGTTCTTCCTCTTGTAGTTCTTGAGCGATTGTAATGAAATTGTTGATATAAATAAAAGGTGAAATTCTTTAATCTTGCTTTCTTGTAATTCTTGCATCATGATTAGATCTCAATTTGTAATTGTAGTTCTTGTTGTGATGTTTGAGTAAAACTCCGCTCGTGGAGGAATCGAGACGATTGTAGAATGATGATGTAACAAATCTTAATACGATTTTTAAGTCCTACGAGTTTTGTAAACCCTAGCAAGTTCAAGAATCGATGACCTAGTTTCGTCGTGATACTTTCTTGATTGTTATCGCTCGAAATTAGGGATCTACGATCGTTTCTTGAAATTACTAGAGGCTAGAATATGAATGATATCGATGAAAGAACAAGGGATAAGATGAAACCTTAGTTTCACTAGAAATCCCTAATTCTTGTCGATCATCATCGATCTAGTATCAATTCATCGAAGGATAAGAATACGTCATTGTAAGATTGCATCACATCTATAGATCCGATCGATTCCTACGAGCCTCATTTCGATTCTTGATATTTGGTTGGAAAAATCATCACAAATTATCAAATCTTGATTCTATCTTTTACTTTTCTTAGATCTAGATATTTTCTTTTTCTTGAAATACAATTTTAAATCATGAATTGTTTTGTTTTGTTTTCTTTAAATTTTCAATTCATCTAATTCAAAAGACGAACGCTTACACTTTCCCTGAGGACGATCCGCACTCGCTTACGATCTACAACTGACACCGCAGTTGATTGCGGTCAAATATTTTTGGTTGTGAATTTCTATACAATTTTCTAAATACCGACACAACGAGAAATCGTTTCAATCAAATGGCGCCGTTGCCGGGGATAGTGCGCTAATTGTTCGTATTTTGAAATTTGAAGTTGAAAAGTTTATTCCATCTATATTGTTTGATCTAAACTTGCACAAACCCTAATACGTGTATTGTGATTTGATTGCGAGGAAATCTGGAATCATTAGAGCTTGGATAAAAATTTTGTGAAAATTCCAGAGAGCTAAGAGAGCCAACATAAGCTCTCTGTGAAAATTTGAAGTAGTGATCTTGCTACAGTGCGGCGATTCCGCGGCAAACACCTACCAACTGCAGCGGTTCCGCGGCCCCCTTGCTGAGTCACTGCACCAAATTCTCAGGTAATCTCAATCTTTCTTATCTCCTTCCTAAATCTGCTCCAAATAACACTTTTCTGCAGGTTTCTTTGCAAATAATCGCAGCGCCGCGCAAAAAGCAAAAATTAAATTGTGCTTGTTTTGATATTTATGGTTGTTTGCATATTAATACGGATATTAAGGGGCACGACCAAATCCAAATTAGGTGGGGAGTTCATTACCCTTCCTAGGCCCCAAAAATCGCAAAACTTGCATCCGCATTGAACCTCATTAACTAAAAAATATCTAGAGATGACTCTAAGGACCGTCGCGCTCACTTAGGACAGAAGAAGGCCGTGGGTAATTCATTGCTTATCTGCGTTTTCTTGTGATGTCTAAGGCAAGTGTGTTGAAGGCTAGTGGTTATTAATTAGGCCCACTACTTACGTAGTGGAGTACCTTCCCACTTACCTGGCACTTACCTGGCCACAGGGAGACAAGGAGGCAGTGGAGGATTTATCCTACGACTTGTCTTTTGGCAGTTAGGAGCGGTCTAGAGCCTGACCTAGGTGACCAATAGAATTAGGGTTTTTCTTGTTGCATTTGTTGTGATCGCATCATTTTTTTTAAAAAAAAATCCGTATACTTTCAAAACAAACACCGCATTCATATCATTTCCTCTAATTATACCAACGCTGCCACTTGTGCTACAACCATTTAGCACAATGTTAGGCTGGACACGGGATTCTATTTCCCGTCTTGTCCGCGTTTCTTTTATCGACCCCAGAGTCGGTAATTCTTCGTCTTCTCCCCCACCACCCACCACAACCGTGATGGACCCAAATCCATCAATCTTTAACACTACTCTGCCACCGCCCGCAGGTGCGCAGAATCTTCCATGCATTTCTCTCCAAGCGAGATGCTATCCTACACGTGTTACCCTTCCCACCTGTCTTTCTATACCACCTGCCACGGGGAAAATTTTGAAATCAACCCCCAATTCATCAAACTGTTACCCAAATTTCACGGTCTTGATTCTGAAAACGCATACATGTTTATTTCCAAATTTGAAAACGTATGTGCTTTGATGGGAAATTCACAATTGTCTTTTGATGCTCTGCGTTTACGTCTTCTCCCATTCACTTTGTGCGATTTAGCCGAGAATTGGCTTTACATCACACCCGCACACTCTATTTCAAAATAGGACGAATTTGTTGCAGCATTCCTTAAGAAATTTTATCCCAATCACAAGACCGCCCGTGTTCGGAGCGAAATCTCTAAATTTACCCAACTTCCCAATGAACCATTTTGGAAATGCTTTGAACGATTCAAGGATCTTCTTATCCAATGCCCTCATCACGGAATCCCCAGATGGGATTTGTGTCGAATTATCTATGAGGGTATTGATCTCACTACTAGACAGATGCTTGAAACCATGTGTCATTGCCAATTCCTATCTAAAGATGATGGTGAAGCTTGGAAATACCTAGAAGATTTAGCTCAAAACACATCACAATGGGAAAGTGTTAGACCACCACCACCTAGGGAAGATGTCAATCAGCTCGATGTTTCCGTCACCATGAAAGCCGAAATGGCCGCAATACAAAGGAAACTCGACGCTATAGAAAACAAAATCTCTTCAGCCTCCCTAAACCAATCCACACTTCCCAAAACCGTGTGTGGCTGCTGTTCAAACCCTTCACATTTGACGGAAGAATGTCCTTTGAATATACTGTTTCAAGGTCACACTAATGCTGCACTTCAGCAAAGACCTGGAAACTATCCCTCTTCTTCCTCATATAATCATGATTGGAGGAATCACCCGAACTTTGCTTGGAACCAATCACAATCTCAAAACACGGTTCCAATCCTAAACAATTTTCAAAGGGTCCCTCCACCACAACAGCAACCACCACTTCAATTGAGTCAGCACCCCTTCCAACCGCAAAATTTTCAAAATCCTGCCAACACTTTTGCAATACATGAAAACTCTTTGCAATTGGCCGGTACTGATAATATCTCTGCACTGGTGCAAACCTTGGTTACTTTCATGAAACAATCCATCCAAGAGTCGGCAAGTTTTCAATCTTCCATCGATAATATGATAAAGATCATTCTCACTCAAAATGAGAATATCAAATCAATGGAAGTACAAATTGAACGAATAACAGCCGAAATAAGTGCTAGAGAAGAAGGGAATCTTCCATCTCAACCCGTACCTGATCCTAGACCTTCACATTACACTAATGTGGATGCTTTTACAACGTTGAGATCTGGAAGAGTGCTAGACAATCATTCGGGTGAACAAATTGTTAATGATGAATTGATCATTAACACCCCGGCTTCCACTTCAACTTCCACTTCCACTCACACTTCTATTTCTTACCCTATTTCGTCTAACTTACCTTCTTCTTCCGAGCCTATTCTCCGTGTTCCCAAAGGCTCGAACCCTCCACCCACCTCATCTTTTCCACCCCCACAAACTTCTCCACAAATGTTGGACCCAACACTTATTGATAGAGCTCCATTTCCAAATTGGTTGAGGCCCAAGAAACATGATGCCCAAATGGAGAAGATTGTGGACATGTTTAAGGAAGTTAACATCAGCATCCCTCTCCTAGATGCTATTCAACAAGTTCCGTCCTATGCAAAAACTCTTAAGAACTTGTGCACTAGGAAGAGGAAAACTCAAGTGCCTAAAAAAATCTTCATGTCGAGTACTGTAGACACGGTTTTTCCCCAACAATTGCCACGGAAACGTAAGGACCTTGGCTATCCTACTATTTCCATTTCTATTGGGGAGAAACACATCAACCGTGCTTTACTTTACCTTGGCGCTAGTGTCAACTTGCTTCCTTACTCGGTATACGAGCAACTAGCTATCGGAGTGTTAAAGCCTTCGAACATAACTCTTCAGATGGCTGACCGATCAATCACCAAACCTAGGGGTGAACTGGAGGATGCGTTAATAAAAATCGGGGAATTTATATTCCCTGTGGATTTTATTGTACTTGATACACAGCCTGTAGCGAACCCACGGAATCATTTTCCGGTGATTTTAGGTCGTCCCTTTTTGGCCACTTCCAATGCTATCATCAACTGTCGTAATGGTTCTATGACCCTATCTTTCGGGAATAGGTCAATAGAGCTGAACATTTACAAGTTGAGAAGTGTACCCTCCGAACCTACTGCTCAGGTATGTTCTGTCGACTTAATGGATATCGACAGCAGCGGATTTGATGATCCTCCTGATACTGATCTAGACTCTTTTCATATGCTGTTGTTTGACCCGACTATGTATCATACACATACGGACTCTTCCACCGTGATGTCCGGGTCAACAATTAACACTGATTATGAACTGTTCTTGGAGTCTGAAGATCACCCCGCACCTTGTGATGACATTATTCTTCGGGGTATTGATGGAACTTTTGAGGAAATCTTCGCTGATGAACTTGCATTTTTGAATGACACGGGTGTTGAGATGAATCATCTCCCAATCACTGAAATTGAACCTCCACCCCTTCTTCTGAATTGTAAAAAGAATGTGAGTAATCCATCACATTCACTACATCGTCTCTCCAAAATGAGACGCACACACTTTCTATTCCACCCTTTACCCTTTCCACACTTCTTCTTTCACCAACCAGAGCACTGCATTGATAAAATTTTTGAATGGTTGGTGTTAACATTCGGTCTTTGCAAAGCTTGGCATCGACCATTGATTTTTGACCCCCTCATATGATTTTCAAAGATTAACATTGCTTAAGTTTGGGGGGGCAATTTTTTCTGGCTCTTGGAATGAAAATTTTTTACAAAATTTTGAGCCAAAAATAAGTTTGGGGGAGGTTCTTCACTTAAATATTTTGCCCCTACTAATAAATTCCTCCCAGGCTTACAGGTTTTTTTTTTCGAGAGTTAGCTGAAGGCAACAGTGAGAACACTGTTGAAAACAAGTTTGGGGGAGGTTTGTGCTTATTTTTGCATCATTTGCATATCATTTGCATAAGCACAAAACATTTTCGAAAACCTATAAAAATTTAAAATTTTTCAAAAGATAAAAATATTTTTTGTACATTAATAAGATAATAAAAGTTTAGATAGTGAACAATTACATCCATGAGATTAGAAAAATTTAAGAAAACCAAGAAAATTAGAAGTTTTCTTATACGAACTAGTAATAAGTAGTTATGAGCCGTTGTCCCAAGGGTTAGTAAGATGAAAGACGTCACTAATACCGAGGATAAAAATAAGTCTGAAAAATAGTTTCTATTCTGGAAGCCAAACATTTTGAACGTTGCTACCCTGCTATTCGCACTTATATACATCTTGAAACCTGGGGTAGTAGAGGATACCTTGAAATGCTCTTGTCTTAAAGCCGATGTATGAAGGAAATAAAAAAAAGAAGAAAAGTGAATAAAAAAATATAAAATGGTGAGAAAAATGGACACTGGTTTTTGTTATCACCGAGGGCAATAAAAATGTATAGCGAGGGTGCCTTTTCACATAGTGCCCTAAGGCCAACTGGTCTGGGAGTCACTGCTATGCCTTAGGTGGTGCAAGACGAGAAAAATACACCAAATAAGCAAGCACATGAGTAATTGGTCGGTTAGTACCTCAAGAAGTATTAACGGTCGCATGAAAGTGTGTGAGCAATCTCATATAAATATTCATTAATCAAAAAGTACTGAGGCTCATGGGCAAGAGTATGATAGCTTGAATTGAATTCTCCGGGTATAGGGTTGTCCTTTACACACACGCAGGGTGATATGATCGATGTTTGGAAGAAAGATAGGAATGAAGAATAAGACGATGTTTTATTGAGGGGGAACGTGATTTCTAACATCTTTTCATGACTATTAAGATAGGGCTCATGACAACCGAAAAGCTAGCTTAGTTGGAAACCCTAATTTTCAAGGCTTTTCTTTTACGATTCTTATCTTTAAATGTAATATTCATGATCTTTCTTTTATTATTGGATTTTGTGGGTGCAATCCGCTGAAAACCCTCAGGAGACAACACTCCTCCAACTAGGGACACCTAGAGGTTTAAAGGCTTGTTGCACGTGTTCAGTGCAATCGTGTTGCCTACGAAAGTGTGCTAGTTAGTTTTTCTCTTTCTTTATTTTCTCCTTCTCTTTTTAATAAAACAGTTCGCTCGAGACGATCGAAATTAAGTTTGGGGGAATTTGATCAGTCGAAAATATTGCATCTTTTAACCGGCAATTTCCCTATCATTTGCACTCATTTAGAAGTGTTCGGTATTCATATTTCACATATTAGCAAATCAGTCGTTAAATATCAGATTGCATGTGTTAGACTCTAAAACCGACATTTCTAAGGAAATTGATTGCATTTCATGGCATTGCATCATCTCTATATTGTGCAACACTTGTCTTGAGAAATTGTGCAGGAAAATCCGGAAGAAAAGCCAAAATTGTCATTTTGCTGATCAAACATTACACCAACTCCAAGTTTTGAGATCTGGTAGCAATCCAAAGGGAGAAATACAATTCAACATATCAAAGAAAGGCCCACAACTCAAGCCCAACAAGCACCAGAAGAACCAAGCCCTGAAGCTTCAAAAGAGCCGCGGAACCGCGGCGGGAACCGGCTTGCGCCGCGGTTCCGCGGCGGTTTGGTCAGATCATCATGCCATTTTCAGTGCGTTATTCTTATCTCAGTGGCCACAGCTCAGAATGATATGTCAAATTCCAGAATTCTCTCGAAGCTTCTGCCAGATCAGCAAAGATCATTAAGCATGCTAATCCTAATTAAGCTCCTAACTAACCTCTTCTAGAAGCTCCCTCCTAACTAATCACATCTAGAAGCTTCTTCTTAACAACCTTTTGGAGGGAAATTCAAATTTCATCTAACAAACTTTTGGAGGGAAATTCAAATTTCATCTAACAACCTTTTGGAGGGAAATTCAAATTTCATCTAACAAACTTTTGGAGGGAAACTTAAAATTCAAATCCTAGATCTAGGGTTTTGATGGCTATAAATAGGAACCTAGATCTAAGGGTTGAGGTTGTTCATTTTTTAGTTCATCAATCATCTTTAGTCTTCTTCAATTCTTCATTTTCTTCCACAAGTCTAGTGACAAGACTTGTACGAAACCCTAACCCTAATTCCACTCCAAATTCAAGATCTCGAGTACCAAATCAGGTGAGAAGCCTTCAACCTTTTATGAGCCGAGCCGATCTTCCATCGGGCAAGTGATCCAAGCTGATCCGCGACTCAAGGAGACGAGCGAAGCCAAATCGACGATCGAGTTCTTCCTCTTGTAGTTCTTGAGCGATTGTAATGAAATTGTTGATATAAATAAAAGGTGAAATTCTTTAATCTTGCTTTCTTGTAATTCTTGCATCATGATTAGATCTCAATTTGTAATTGTAGTTCTTGTTGTGATGTTTGAGTAAAACTCCGCTCGTGGAGGAATCGAGACGATTGTAGAATGATGATGTAACAAATCTTAATACGATTTTTAAGTCCTACGAGTTTTGTAAACCCTAGCAAGTTTAAGAATCGATGACCCAGTTTCGTCGCGATACTTTCTTGATTGTTATCGCTCGAAATTAGGGATCTACGATCGTTTCTTGAAATTACTAAAGGCTAGAATATGAATGATATCGATGAAAGAACAAAGGATAAGATGAAACCTTAGTTTCGCTAGAAATCCCTAATTCTTGTCGATCATCATCGATCTAGTATCAATTCATCGAAGGATAAGAATACGTCATTATAAGATTGCATCACATCTATAGATCCGATCGATTCCTACGAGCCTCATTTCGATTATTGATATTTGGTTGGAAAAATCATCACAAATTATCAATTCTTGATTCTATCTTTTACTTTTCTTAGATCTAGATATTTTCTTTTTCTTGAAATACAATTTTAAATCATGAATTGTTTTGTTTGTTTTCTTTAAATTTTCAATTCATCTAATTCAAAAGACGAACACTTACACTTTCCCTGAGGACGATCCGCACTCTCTTACGATCTACAACTGACACCGTAGTTGATTGCGGTCAAATATTTTTGGTTGTGAATTTCTATACAATTTTCTAAATTCTGACACAACGAGAAATCTTTTCAATCATTGGGCCACCCAATCGAAGATTGCTTCGTCTTCAAAAACTGGATTGAGGATCAGTACCAACAAGGCAAGTTCGCGTTATCTGAAAACTGGAGGGTAAACCCGCCATAACCGCACGCTCCTAAAAAGGTGGACCCGCCAGGGGCATCATGCTCGTTTATAGAAGAAGCTCCATGAGAAGTTGTTCTTTCGGACAAAACTGAAAGAATGCTGAAAGAACTTCAAGCATGCCGGCAATCAGGTCGAAAAGCCGGGTAGAGCCTGAGATCATTGAGGGGATGTTGAAACCGCGCCCAACACAGAGAGTTGGCAGCGATGGAAAAAATACCCAGGCCCACCCGTCAAAGTCTTCAAAGAAAAAGAAGAAGACCAAGAAGCCCGCGCAGCCTGATGACAAGCACACGGATCTGCAAAGGCATATTGACGCACTGGAGGAATATAACCAGAAGACGCGAACTCCGGTCACACTCCAAGAGTTTCTCAACCATATCCTTGAGAGCAGAGATAATAACAGTAATGAGGGAGAAGAATCGTCAGAAGAACCCGAGGATTATGTTTCAAGTTGTCACATGATCTTTCATTCACCAATAAATGACGAAGAAGCTCACTCATCATCATAAGATAATATAGAGGAGCTGGGGGCAGGATCGGTGCCAAAATCCTTGGAACCGTCAGACGAGATGATTGACATGCTGCTGAACGAAGACCGTCAGAAGAGAAAAGCTGATCAAGAGCGTGAAATGGCCATATTCGAAAGGGCCAGGCGTCGGCATCAAGTTGAAGAAGTCATGGAGGGATGAGTCGCAAAGTACTCCAATCAGATCGAAGCACGCCTGCGGCAGAAAAAAGCAGGCTTAAGACAAGGAAACGGTTCGCTAAAGACCTGTCGATGGGAATGAAGCTGCCACTTTTCAAAGAAAATGCTCCCAAAGATACGTACCATGACGAAGTGGATGCACATCCTAACTATTGCTTATACCATTAAAGGATTGCACACCCTACCGAAGAATGCATGGCCTTTAAAATGTGGTGGCAGGGATACGTTGATTACCGACAATATTTCAAGCGGATGAAGCGCAAAACTCATCGGGAGTAGAAAAGCACGACAGATGAGCATAAAAGAACTGTCTGCAACTGTCATATGGTTGACACCAGGGAATCGCAAGTTCTCACCTTCGGAAGCGATTCTGATGAAGATGTAGCCATCGGCCCTCTCTTCAAGGAATCCACATCGGGAAAAGAGGAAGAGATAAAGAACTGTGAAAACATTCAGCTGCGTAGCCGTACGTTGTCTGAAAAGAATCTCGGATCTACAAACAAGGGACCGAACAAAAAAGATAAGGGGAAGGAAAAAGTCCATAAGGATATCGCCCTCGACGATCGAGTCATCGAAGAGCTGGCAGCCAAGAACCCGCCCAAGAAAAGCAAAGTGGATTACAATATCCTAGCACACCTGAGAAAGATACCCTCACAGCTAAGCGTCTTGGATGCCCTTCTGTTGTCTAAAGAGGCACGAGATTCTTTGATCAGGGCATTACAAGAGCCCGAGAAGTTTCAAGGAAAGTGCCCTTCTGTTGTCTAAAGAAGCATGAGATTCTCTGATCAGGGCATTACAAGAGCCCGAGAAGTTTCAAGCTTTCCATGCCGAAGAAAAGATGACGGACGAGCGGGAAGAAATGCACACAGCTGACATCAATTTCGGCAATGAAGATCTCCTCTTCAGAACGTGCGAGCACAACCGTCTCCTGTATGTCACCGGGTACTGCCATGACATCAAGATCGGGAAAATCTTAGTTGACAACGGGTCCTCTGTCAACCTCCTAAATGTGAGGGTGCTAAAAGAAATCTGCATGAGCGTTCAGTACCTCGCTCGGGATAAAATCACCATCTCCAAGTTCGACTCCCAGTCATCACGGACGCTTCGGTCTGTAATACTGACGTTACGCTTTGGGCTGCTCGTAACCGACATCAAATTTCATGTCATAGACGCCAAGACCTGCTACAACGCTTTGCTCGGCAGGCCTTGGTTACACGAATACAAGATCATTCCTTCTACAAAACATCAGTGTATGAAGTATTTCAAAGATGGTCTCGAGTATACCGTAACGGGGGGAACTGAACCCATTCTCCGTAAATGAAGTCTGAAAGTATGAAGATGCAAAGTATTTCCTACCAGACTTTGAAGACACGGAAAGATGGCATAAACCGAAGAATAAGCAAAAATCTATCACCACTATTCCGGTCTTCGGGAGCGATACCGAGGAGGAAGAAGAGATAGTCTATTCAGGGCCGCCCCAATGCAACAAGCTGGGACCATCTACCCCTATTCTGGAAGACGAAGTCAACGCGGTGTTCTCGGTCCGTCTACCAAAACAGGCCTTCACTGGAGATGATCAAAGTTTGTAAATCGCCATGGTTCCGTGGAAGCACTACAGAGAGCTTGATGCGCTTGAGACATATAGTGTGCAAGAGCTGCAGGCATTCTACGTCCCTCCCAGACGAAAAGGTGAAAAGGTGATCCTATTCTATCGATCCACGGAGACTAAAGTCGAAAGAGAAGTCTGGCATGGTGCCGATTTTGTGCTCGACAGGCTCAAACCCATCCGTATGCCTAGGTACTACACCGAGAGATTGAAAAGGTTATTAAGATGCCAAGGCATACCTTTCAAACAGACTTCTCGACAAGCTCAGTTCGACAACAGGATTTGGAACGTCCCCGGAACTCAGCGAAAATTGCCCAACGGAAAAATGGAAACGATTGGGTTTGGATATGTCCCAGTGGTAGCGATGCTGATGCCTAAATCGATATCAAATTCCAAGTCCTTTCACGGCAAATGATGATTCGCTCCTAGCAATATTCCAGTCGCAGTGATGCTGATGATAAGATTGGTATCAGATCTCAGGTCCATACTCGCAACAAAATCAGCGAGCCAAAAATACAAAATATATATAGCCGAAGTGATTGGGCAACTTGCAATAAAAAGTAGAGAGTAAAAAGAAAAAAATAGCCGAAATGACGGGGCAACTCGCAATAAAAAGCAGCGAATAAAAATAAAAAAATAGCCGAAATGATGGGGTACCGCGAAAAATAGCTGAAATGATTGGGCAATCGCGACTTTCACGATATAAAAAGCTGAAATGATAGAGCATCGCGGAAAGAAAAAAAAAGATGAAAGAATGAAACTTTTGCCCTGCAGGCGAGTCTATACTGACCCCTGTATACAATCCATGGGCATAAATGAAAAAGGAACTGTGTTTCCCCACCGGGCTGCGTCAAAAGGAAGTCAAATCTTGACACATCTACAACCTAAAGATCAATAACGGCGTTCCTCCTCATTCTAGCAGGATACGGACGCGACATCACCAATCGAAGCCACGGCTAAGTCCCTAGTTCCAAGACTCTACGGTTCACAAACAACCTGAAGTCAGCTAATGACCTCCTTACCGGATCAATGCTCCATCTCGGAAACAAGTCAGCCAATGACCTCCCCGCCGGAACAACGCTCCGTCTCAGAAACAAGTCAGCCAATGACCTTCCCGCCGGAACAAGGCTCCGTCTCGGAAACAAGTCAGCCAATGACTTCCCCGCCAGAACAACGTTCCGTCTCGGAAACAAGTCAGCCAATGACCTCCCCGCCGGATCAACGCTCCATCTCGGAAACAAGTCAGCCATTGACCTCCCTGCCGGAGCAACGCTCCATCTCGGAAACAAGTCAACCAATGACCTCCCTGCCGGATCAATGCTCCGCCTCAGAATCAAGTCAACTCACAAACCTCTCGATTCAGGGAAATCAGCATTCTTGGCGAGAACGTCTCGACCTGCAGGGAAATTAGTGTCCCTGCGCATAAAGAAAATTCTATTGTGGGATCCTTACGATTCTCGAGAGAAAATGCACTTAGGAGTCCTTACGGCCCTTAAGGAGAAATTACACCTACAAGATCCTCTCGATTCGTAGGGAGAAAAGTCTTTATGAGACCCTCACGGCTCATAAAACTGAAAAGTCTTAGGCAACAAACCTGAACCTATTTCCTAAGCCATCGCTACACTACTAGGAGTTCAAGATGAACTTCTATCTACCATCTACAAGCCACATTTGCTAAAGTAACATGCTAATGACACAGCAAAGAAAAGAAAGCGATAGTACAAGATAAAAAAAATGGGTCTTTTATTTATGAATTCAATTGAGTACAAGATACATCATATAAAAGAATAAAAAAAAATGAATGAATACATGTTATTCATAGACCGCAAGTTTAGAGTAAAAAAAAGGGGGATACAAAGACGGTTATTAGAGAAGAGGCATTTTCAACAGATCAGCCAGCTGCTCGCACGCTCCTCTCAATCCTTTCTCGCAATCGGCCGCCGCGGCCAACTCCGCTTCGACTCGGACCTGCTGTCGCAAATAAGACGAAAGCTTTTCATCGGTTCCCAGCATGACAGCTTCCCAGTCCTGCACGACCCGCTCCGCAGAGTCAAGCGCCCGTCTCAGCGTTAACCCATCCGAAATGCATTGCGGGAGATTTTCAAAGACGGCTTTCAACTGTGCAGCATTCGCTTCAACCTGGGTGCGCAACCGGGCAGATTCGCTCGAAGCTACTTCATGTTCCTTTCGCCTCAGGGTCGCCTCTTGTTCAAAATGGCGGATGAAAGGAACACTACTCTCGACCCACGCAGCCCGCTGGGAGTTCAAAGATGATACTTTAGGAGCGAGACGCTTGAGCTCAATCTCATGCAGGCAAGTCTCGATCTTTCTGCAATAATTAACCCAAGACTCAAAGATACCTTCGTCATGGAAGTTCACGAGCGTCGCCAGCATAAAATTAACCTCAGCAGCAAAGTCTACAGCGACTGCGAGTGCCTCGGCGTCAAGATCCTCGACGAATTCGCTCAACATTCGCAGGCTAGTCGCAACGCCCATCGCAGTGCCCCTGGAAGATGGGCGTTTAGCAAAGGGCCCTGCCGGCATTGGGATGCGAGACTCAAATAGAGTTGGAGCCGGTGCGATTGCTGCAAAACAAATTATGGTCAAATGTCGACTCGGGAAGTAAAGAAAATATACGAGCGACGGAGTCTACTATACCGACTGTGGCAGGTAGCAAAATTAGGAGTACCGGAGGTGCGGCTATCCCCTCGTCTCCTCCTCCGATCCATGACGCTGCCATCAATATAAAGAAGACTTAGCAACAATACGGCTATTCATAAAAGAAAGAAAGGGACAATAGCTGAAGGATATACTAACCATTACCAGGAGGCAGAATGACTTCCGACTAGAAAGAGAAATGCGGGTTCAATACCTGGTATAGATGATCGAAAAAGACTCATGCAGAATTACGACAATATACTGTCAATAAAAGGAAGATGGTGTCCATAGTTAAGCTAAATAAATCGCAAACCTATACCTTCCAGTATTTCGGAGGACATAGGAGAAGGCGAAGGAACAACAACCGTCATGGCGGCGACCAAAGGTGCTTCAGGTGGCACAATCTCAGCGTTCACTATATCTACAAACAAAATATCGTCAGAAGAAACTGAACGGGATTGTGAAGTAAAAAGAGAACAGTGACTCAAGATTTACTTGACGGATCATCAACCAAAACCGTGACGGAAGCATCACTAGGCGTAGCGGCTTATTCGCTCTCCCTTAGAGGAGTGGTTTCTACGCCCATGGCTTCATCCCCTGATTCGACGAGGGCCGTCGTGTAAGTCGATGTAGTACACCCCAATACTTGTGGGGAGGCGGAATTTTCAAAAACGAACTTGTTTAGTGAACGAACATCGACTAACCGTTTGAATCGAAGCTAAACTATAAATAACCAAACACAAAGTGTTTATAAACTATTGTGTTTAGGGATTATACCTAATGAACCAACTCCTTCGTCTTTACGATCTCCTTATTCTCCTCGGCCTTCTCGAAGTAGTAGACGATCCACCCGAGAGCAAAACTCCAAGCTTAGCCTCTAAACTTGAGGCAACTAACCTTCTTGGATTGCTAATCAAAGAAGATAGATTGAAATAGAGTGATGGTTATGGATTGATTAGTCTTTCTAAACCTTTGATCTCAACACATGAGGTGTAAGGATTAGGGTTTGAAGATGAGAGCTTGAGGAGAGAGAAGGTGAGAATAAAAAAAATGAGATGAGATTTTGAGTATCATAACATATTATGAAGCATTCTCATTAAAGAATAAATGAATAAATGTGATGAATAAGCATGCTTCATAAATGTTAAGTGGTGATTCATTAGCATGAGTCATTAATCATTTATGGTGCAATAATGACAATGATGAATCACTCTCATGACTCACAAATCTTATCCAAAGTATATGCCATCTAAACCTCCTTAGTCACATCTTCTAGAAGCTTCTCGCACAATTACGAGAACGCCCCTCCAATCCGCAAAAATACGGAAAAACTTTAGACTGTAAAAATCCAATAACCGGATACCAGTAACTGGCTTAAACCAAAGCCGACTGGTAAAAACTTTCCGAAAGTCGTACGCGCGTAAACGCACGTATGCGTCCGAACCCTTGTCGTAAAACCATACGACCTCTATATCGTTTCGCCTGGAATAGGAAACTCTCTGTGTGGGACTCTAGAGACTCGACTGCTACGCTGGCAGTGGGTTTAACCACAGACCGCAAGCGGCACTAGCTGTACGTAACGGTCCCCAGGTAGTTGTCGACAAGAAGGCCGATGAGAAAACCCATCCGAACTCCTACTGAGTCTGATGTGACAATCTCCATACAGTCCGGTCCGTTCGTCCAAGACTATCGCATATCGGGCCTAGGGGGGCGGCAAGCGTCAGTCCCCTAATAGCGGTATAAGTCGTGTTGGAGGGAAGCCCATTACACCCTGAGAAACTACTGGAACCTACCAGCAAATCTCGCTTGCCCTGGCCAGGGACTTTGCGTAATGGCTCTCTGACACAGCACGATATCTACTCCCAATACCGGGAGGGACGAATCCTGTCTAACCGCCACTGCCTCCAAGTGCTCGGGACTGCACCCAACTGCTACCTGTTTGCACGACTCATTTGAGCCGTGGTAGGGTAGCAATCTAAGAATAGTGGGACACACTCGAGGCGAAGTAGCAGTGTCAAGTCTGCGGACTATGCTGTACTTATGTCACCTGGGAACTGCTCACTGACGACTGGTATAAAACCAACCAACAGTTCCCTGTGAGTCCTGTCCGGTGTACCCGTAACCTAACGAGCACCTGTATACTATCTCCAGTACGACGTACTGACGGCTGTGGGACAGACCATCTCCCCAACTGGGATGAGAAGCATACACACTAGTCTACTCCGGAGTATCGATGCTCTGTCTCGATAATCCAACGACCAGGGACCTGAACAAGGATGTGCTTGTAGACTACCCAGCCCCCACTAGTGTGACTGCCATCACAATGCTGGTAGACAAGCAAGATCCTAAGAGCTCTATCAATACGTATACTCACATATTAAGATAGAAAAACCAAGTAGCATACTACCATGTTTAGCAAGACTGTTATATACATGTGAATATCCCAAGCTTCCATTAAGTAATATACAAACTAGTATGATACAGTAATGGCCTTCTAGGGCATAAACACTAACACGTCGTGACGCTTGCGATGCCCGCCGATACCAAGGAGCCACACAGGGAAATAGCAGTGGTCTGGATGGTTCCGGATTCTAGAGAAAGGGTCACAATTTCGGGCACGGTAACCGTCGGGCTTTCACCCGTCATCCCATCTCCAAGACTCGGCCCTAAAAGAAAATGCATGTGTCAAAATTCAAAGATCAAGTTTTAATAAAAGACTCAGCGTTACGTTACCTTGGGGCAGCTCTTCAGTGTTTTCCCAAGCCGCGCGTGCAACCTATCTACGGCCCGTAGACAACGCAGGGGGAACATCCGCCAAAGGAGTATCAGGAAGCGGTATGATGCTTGAGCCTGCACCCATGGCCAAAATGGCATCGCGTTCCCTTGCCGTATGCTTCCTACGCTTCTTTTTGGTCTGAGCAGTGAGAAATGATCTCCTCAAGACCTCTGACAAAGGGACATCATCATCCAAACCAAGCTCTGTCTCTGGAGACGTTACGGCGTCTGTTATCGGCTACTTTAGCAAAGCCTCCTGCGGTAATGTTGGGGGAGCTGGGGCCACAATAGCTGGTTCTGGAAGCATCGCTGCACCACTGCTCAGGATCGGTACCGCACTCGGAAAAACCTGAGTCAAGGTAGTCCCTGCAATAAAATAAGGGAGAAGGTCAGAGCACAAATGAAAAAAGGGGAATGAAGGCATAATGAGCCGAATTATACCAAGAACCAAAGAAGCGCGGAGCCTCTCTTCCTCCTCGAACGTTTTGATGAAAGCCGAGAGAGCTCCTTCGGCAGAAATACCTGTTGAAGAAAAAGACATTAGTAAAAGCATAATAATAAGGAAGGAATGAACAGGAAAAAATACAACTGAAGTATACTTGACTTCGCGATGGTGATCAGCGCCGCTTCTTCGTGAGCCAGTCGCTCGGAGGCCACAAGGGTAGCCTATAGATCGGTGTCGGTCACAGGCGTGTCAAACAAGTCGTCGTTAGTGCCATACTCACACAAGCCTTCGCTGTAGGGAGCATGGGGCTCCTGGCCGAGTACAACGTCAGCAGAAATGAGCGACTTCTTCTTTTACGGTGAGCGAACGCCGGCGGCCAATGACACAAGCTTACGTTTGACGAGCATTTTTGGGCGACGAGTCCCGATTTCCGTACCCGCTCCAGACTCCGAGGACGCTGCAGTTGCCGTTTCTACAGGAACGCGGGGTAGAGACTTCTCAGGAAAATCATGCGGGACCGCAACCGCAGCAGCTTCTCTTAAGAAAGGATGAACAATGGTCCGTCGCTTTAAGTGGACAGCTGGATTACCAGCAGGGGCTGCACCCTTGCGATCGAACAGTAACCGCTTTTATTCCCTGATAACAGCACCCGTCGCATGCTGGTACCACGCCACGTATGCGTTCGAGGCTTTCGGAATGCAGCTCGTCTCACTGATAAAAAAGTTGGACCCGGTGTTTAGCCGCATGAAATGGTGCAGCGCGCTGCGGATACCTTCTTCCGTAGCAACCGGCTTAGCTAAAAAGGCCTCAAGCGGGACACCCTGATGGTAATTCGACTGTTGAGCAAAATGGTGCGGGTTGTACCTCATGAACGGCGCCGAGTCATTCTTCCTGAACACTAAGAAGCCCGGCCTGATTGAATACAAATGCAGAATCTCCCAGGCCTTCAATGTAGAAGCCCCGTCTTTGAAGGTATCGTGCAGCGGCTGCACCGTTTTAGTGGATTCCTTGCCGGTAGTTAAGACCTTATCGACGAAGGTCATGCTATCCCCGACCATACGCGGGCGAAGGACCAGACCACGAGCCTCTCGCTGTGACGAATCTAAAGCAAAAGCATCAACTAGGAACATAACCCGAAGGAAGTTATAACTGTCATAGAAACGAGGGCGTTTGTGGACTCCAAAAGTGCCAAGCACATGCAGCTCGATCCACGACATAAAATAGTGCAGCGGGAAAGTTACGGGCTGTACCCCTGGTTGAGTGGTGTCTGCCGCTAAGCTGAGGCCATGATACAGGTGAGCCAGCCCAGCGATCCCGACGGCCACTCGCTTCCCGGCAACCATTAGGTGAGCCGGATAGAAGACGGATGGCCTCATATAGCGAGGGTGTATTGGGAGCACAAACCGGCTTAACCATAGGCCAAGGAACCCCAAAAAGAATGCCTTTTCGTCGATGTCTGAAGCTGCGAGCTCTGCAAAGGGGACAACCGGGGTATCTGGGAGGAAGAAATTACTTTGATCTTCTTCCGCTGTCGGCTGGCTGTCCAAGCCAAAACCAAAAGGATCTTCAAGCTTGGCGAACTTCCCAGCTTGTTTTGACAAGACTTCCGGGCGAAGAAAACGGGTGATGAAATCCACGAAGCTGACCCCGTGCCCTCCAGACTCAAGAAACAGACTCTCATAAATATTCAACACCTTGATTAGACTCGGGAATCGATGTTGAATAGCATTCTCTGGACCCATCACCACTGTTTTGGTGGCGAAGATGTACTCGTCGGGGGGAAGTATTTCCTCACAACGTTCCCCTCTAACGGGAAGGCCCAAAATTTCTGCAAATTCCACTAAGGAAATCGAAACCTCCCGGTCCAATAAAAGAAAGGTGTGAGTCGGGATATTCCACTGTTCCAAGAAAGCCTTGACCCACCATACGCGAAGCCCGGGATATTGGAAAAGAGACGCATAGATAGCAGGGTACAACCCGAGCTTCTGCAGCAGCGTCTTTTTGGCCGACAAGATGTATCGAGCTCACTGCAAGTATCCGGCTGAATGGAGAGGAGTTAATCCTATCATGTATGCATGTCCCCAAGGGCGCGACTTGCCTTGACATATGCGCCGCCCCAGAATATCTAAAACCATCGGCGTCTGTACAGGTATCGAGCCCTTGAGGGCAGGAGGCGTCCATCCGTAATCCAGTTAACCTCCTCCACAGTGTAATTCACCGGGGGTAAGTCGGCATAATGAATGGCGGAAATTAGCTCTGAAGGCACCGCACAAAAGAAACTGCGCTGACCCTGAATAATTTGGTTGTACCACAACCCCCATAAGTGAAGAGACTTTTGCTCCGGATCATGATCTTTAATCAGTGCAAAAACTTCCAGATCCAAAGGTGAGTCGGCGTATGCACTCTCTGGGCAAACAAACGGGAAAGAAGAGTCAAAAGACATAGTACTGCATGGAAAGAAATGAGGGTTAGATGTCAATACTACGTTACAAATTCTGACATTTGGTACTTTAAATTTGTACCACGCTGCAATGCAGGAAAAAGGGACCAAGGGGGCCACAAAATCAAAGTGATGGCTCATCATTGATGAGATAATCAAATATTAAGAAAGAAATCCTAAAAAGATTCTCATTTAATGAGAAACTCATTGGGCCAAGGAGTTGAACTCCCTCGAGAGCAGTGCTCTATAAACAGAAATGACATCTGTCAACTTTAATTATAAGGGGAATAAAAATTCCCCAGAATTTCTAAGAGCCATGCTCTGAGAACGATGGAGTAATCTATCAGAACCCTAAAAAAGCAAAGCTTTTTGCAGAGTAAAAACTCCAAGATCTTTAAGATCTACAAAACGAACTTTAAGAGTTCTTCATAAAGATGAACAATGTTCCAACTAATGAGTTATGAAACTCTAAAAATCCATCTTTTAGATCTATGATCTAGTAAGAGCAAAGCTCTGTTTAATGTGGTCGAACATGTGTCACGACCCGAAAGTACGGAACGTGACCGGCACTTAGATTACGAAGCATCTAGAGGCGCAACGTAACCTAAGTAAGCCGAATCCCAGAAATCTAAACCATAAAAGAAGAAGAAGAAGAAAAAGAAAACAAGTTTAAAAGCATCAGCAATTTTCTCAAAAATTTCGGCAGAGTCTCCTCTATAAAAACTGGCCCCCAAACGGGTACAACAAGTATAATATACATAAACAATAAAAAGCATCCCCAAACGAGAGCTAGCATCAACGCCAACAGGCGGAAACAACCACAACAAGCACAATAATATACAACGCCAAAGGGCGAGGCTCAAAACTCAAAAGAAAACAAAACCACCAGATCAGAATAATACATGCGCTACTCTAAGGTCGAAATAGAAGACTGGTCCAATAAACTTATCAAGTAATACAAGTATGGTTGATGGAGCTTACTAGATACAAATGAAAGAATAAAAGTACAATGGTGGTTCGGATACAAGTGAGCCAACCTACCGTGCAAATCACCCTGAAAGAAACGATATGCCAGCAAGCTGCCAGGGAAACCTGTACATCGAACCTGTAATAAAATTTGGCACAACGGGGGTGAGTTGCCAACTCGTGAGTAGAAGACATCTACGAAAAGAAATCGAATGCACGACGCTATCCTAGGTCATAATAATACACTAATATACTACTAGTCATCAAGTAAGACAGGATAATAAGCTACGTGTAAATGCAAATATTCCGTGCTCGTGTCAGTGCCTCATATAGTACTATGTCATATGAATGAGTATGCATGCACCATGAATGTAAAATGACCAATCCTGAAATCTAGGTATATCTGTATAAGAATTCTTTAACTTTTGTCATAGTAAAATGTGTAGAGAAATCTGAAATATCAACAATGAAATCCATGGAAATCCGTGTCAAGCATCGACACAAAGCATGTAAATCTCAAGTCTCAATATCTCGGGCTCCGTCAGTCCGGATCGGCCCATATCATCAAATCTCACGACAACGGTCGGTATCCTCCGGATATCCGCCGCGCCAGACATCACCGGTAGGTAGCCTTCCCCTGCCAGGCTCATCGTCTACAACTCGATCTTCTTGCCCCGGGGTACCATACCGGGCCCACCATGTACCTGAGACGGTTCATCCACTCCTCGAATCGGGTCTCGAAATCCAACAGAAAACATGAAATCTCATGGTGGACGACACATACATCACGAGAAAACCGCATCTTATATTTTAAAAAGAGAGGAGGAGAGAGAGAAGTTTTTATATATTCTTGCGGTTTTCCCCAAAATCCAGAAATCTCATAGAAATCCAAGTCTCAAAATCATGAGTAAGTAAATGATAAGTGTCGGCATATGCCCTATAATGCTGCATGATAACATGAAAATATGAATGCATGAATGTCTAAGTAATAATTACCATGTCTATACTAGCATCTGAGAGTAATCACAATATTATATATCGATCTAGTTGCTAGCTGATTTTATCAATAAAAGATAATAAGATCTAAAGTGTACGCGACATAGCAATTACCGATGATGATGTGTGTGAGCCGGCAAATAAGTGTGCGTGGAATATGCGCATCATCGGTAATGGTGCTGGTGTCCTAACAGGCAGAGTTTTATACTGATTACAGAAATATATGTATGAACATGCAACATTATGATTACAGTATGAATGTGAAGACAGATGTGCATTATCCACTCCTCTGCGGTATACGAGTACAACTACCACTATATGAATCGAACCTAAACTAGTGTCCATCTAACCTCCTAAGGAACTAAACCTAAGAAACTAGTCAAAGAAACAAGAGTCTACCTAAGGTCTGAATCAATATCTCTAATAGTCGGCGATCCAGCCTCAATAGCGTCACGTACGTAGTACGGCTTCCTCGAATCAAGAGTGCGGATCAATCATCATATCTATGCCTCGTAGGGTAAAATCCATCATACGGCATCCCAATATCGGGGTACGGGTCAAGTATCTCCTAGGTGTCTCATCATTCGTATAATGTCATCATCAACACATCTCATGATCAAGGTGCTAAACTGTAATCGCATACATCAATTATATAACATTGCCATCATAATATGCATCATTAGTTTATCCTCAGAAATATCATGTCATATGTATCATATTGTGATTAAGTCATACCTATATCATATCGTGATCAGTCACGAGTTACAGTTCGGGTTCTATTCTAGAGTCCCAGGTACCTCAATATCATCACTACCCATTATAATTTACGTATACCAGTTCATTATCATTTCCTAATGATCCGCTAACATTTCAATACGACTGCATAGCCAAGAATCACGGCATCAAGCCCAGTTATACTGGTTCATCATACCTCAGATATCATATCACATCAACGAATCAAATATACGTGTTGTATATATATGTATATACCTATACCTAGTTCTATATATATACACATACACGTACCCCAAGTCGAGTTTCAGTGTGTGCGTGGGTGTGTTTCTATCTGAAATCTACGAACCTCTTCCAAGGTACTCATCCTCTGATATGGTTTTCCTAAATCAGTCTAGTCCAGCCTAGGGTCAATACTAGGGTCCTACTAGGGTCACATCTGGTTTCCTAATGTCAATAAGTACTATTCCTATCCTACGTTGCGGGGGTGCTAAACGCCATCCACCCGACTTCCCCCCGTAGATATACATCTACTCACCTGGTCCATGTCTGCCGAAGACGGTGTCGCCATCCTCCTCTTCATCGCCCGCAGTCCACGTGAGGGGTACCTAAACGCAAACATATAAATAGTATCGTAAACTGAATCACATACAAAAGTCAAAACAACGCAAGGAACAAGCATAGGTTAAAACCTATGTCCCGTCCACGCAAAAGCACCAAATATCGCTCGATATCGGCGTACAAACTCCGATGGATCGAGATAAACATCAACAAATGACTCGTAGTTTTAAAACACATTACTTATATTATAAAACATGATTAAATCCATCGAAACCCTAAAATCCATCAAACCGTCCAATTTCGTAAAACCCGAAAATGCCAATTTACCGTTTTTCATTAAAACTTGACATTTAAATGAAACCAATGGTTATAAAACTCATTAAATAGCATAACTAGACTATACAAACCATTACTATATTTTTATTACACAAATTTGTTTTAATTTGAAATTTCTAGTTTGCAACCTTTAACAATTTTCAACATTTTTCAAGAAAAATACCACAATTCCACCACAAAACATGATGTTGCATGAATTAATGTACTAAACTACAATTCATGATGATAATGATATGATGAAACCATAATTATATTTTTAATCTCATTTATTTAGGAATTTCCCAAAATCTAGTTTACAAAAATAGCATTTTATTAGTATTTTTCCAATTATCACAAGAAACTAGCGATCAAACTAAGTTTTTCATTCGTTTAATATGCTAATATTCTCCTTAAAACTACCATCTAATGATAACAAGCTTAATAAGAATTTTATTTTACCCACAAACACATTTTAGAAAAATCTAGTTAGCTAAATAGTTTAATTAAAACAATTTCGATAAACAATTTATTATACCACAACCATGCAAGAATTTTCCACTCTAAAAGATGTTAAACTAGCTATTATAACCATAATTAATTAATAAAAACCACCTCTTGAATTTGCAAACCCTAACTTGAATTTTAAAATTTACAACTAGAATTAATATAATAAATCTAATTATGCTTTAAAAGAACATTTAATAGAAATAATTCAAAAGAGAAGAATTTATACCTTCAAAATATGAAATCCAAACATGAAAATGAGCCTCCAAAATGCATTCTTTCCCACTCCAAAATCCATGTAAAGAAGAGTAAGGAACAAAGGGTAGGAATTTATTAGGATTTTGTGCAATTTTTGTTGAATTTTTGATGTAATTTGATGGATTTTTGTACAAAAATGAAGTGGGAAATGGGGGGGGGGGGCTGCCATGGAGTGATGGCCGGCCATGAGAGGAAGTGAGGGAGAGAAAGAAATGAGTGAGGAAAAGTGTAGAAGTTTCAAGAGAAGAAATATCACGTAAAGGTCTTTTCATACTTTTATTTATTTATTTATTTATTCCTTCACTATAGCAACTCAAGAAAACTCTAGAAAATAGGAAAAATTTGCAAATAAATTTTGCATGATACATACTAAATTCTAACATGCCATGGTTCATTTTCACAAATTAAAACCATTCAAATTTGTAATTTACACTATTTTAGTGTAAAAATAAAGTTTATGTTAATATTTAAAATAATTAATTTAGGAAAAATATTTAATTAAACTAAAAATTTATAAGTTGCTAAATAAACACTATTTACTAGTAATTACATAATTAAAATAGGTATTTTTGAAATTATAATGAAAAACAATCACGGTTTAATTTTACGAAAAATACATTTTACTTTACCGAAATTCATAAAATTCACTTAAACAATTTTATTCATTTAATTATTTATTTAAGTATTTTTAAAACGTTACAATCTTCCCCCCTTTAAGAAATTCGGTCCCCGAATTTAAATTAAAACTTCCCTTCCAAATACTAAAACATTTAACAAAACACTGAAATCGTCGGGGCTCCGAAATCATCAATACATAACAAAAATCAACTCCGTCAAGCATAACGCAATCATCGGAGTTATGGCGAGAATAAAATATCAAAACCCAACATGAAAACCAACATAATATACATCAATCTACAACTTATATATATAGTGCGCATTATAGTTAACCGTCCAAATATCTGGATAAGAAATATGCAAAAACCCCTTTTGAAAATCGCCGTGTGATGCACGTGTCACGGCATAAGTAGCGGACATTTATTATTATATATTTTTTTAAAATTAGCTATATATATATATATATATATATATCTTTTATTTAACATACACGTCACGCCTGGTTACTAAATCAAATAGTAATGATTATAAAAAAAACACACTGCTTAAACTGAAATCAATCCCAATCACATCAATAAAATATCATGTGCGTCCGGTGCGCACTGAAACCGAAACCAAATACAAATACCACGACTACACCTAAAAACAAAATTTAGTGCAACAGGAGTGCACCAAAAAAAAATATATCTATCAAGTGCAACGGGCGTGCACGACTCACTATCAGGTGCAACTAATCTGCACAAAACCCCGATTTAGTGCATCTGGTGTGCACAAAATCGCATCAAGTGCGCCAAGTATGCGCAAGAATCCTAATCAGGTGCACATGGTGCACGAAAACATACATCGAATACCAAAATCGAAATCACAGCACAAAAATGCATGAAAACTAGGTCGAAACATATGTCAAAATCATGTGTAACCCCTATGCACGAAATCAAATCAAAAATCTCAAAATATATAAAACCAAATCAAGTGTACTGGGTGTGTACTAAACAACATCAATACAACTGATATATGAAACACAAATAGAATGAAATGAAGGTACACCCATGAAATACCAAGCATAGAACAAAGTCCTCAAAATACCAAAATCCAATCAATGAAAATATGAAATTCAAATCACTAAATCACAATCGTAAACACTATCGTCAATGTCCGCCTCTTTCCTCTGACGTCGATTGCTTCGAACTCGTCTCTTCGCAGCTGTGCTGACTGTGCTACCCACGGCAATACTCATATCTAGAGTCTCCCACGTAGTCGATCCCTTCACTTGATATTCGGACTACATTAAACTTTTCGATCGATCCATCAAAATCCCATAATTTCCCGAGAGCTAAACACTCAAGTACAGCTTAAAAATATCCGGTACATACCCCAGCATCAATGATCCAGCCGTAGAAGGGCAAACCCAAGCCTCACTAATGGCACCGCGGAACTGCCGTAAACCCTAAGGTTCAAGGGCGTTCTCGTGGTCATTATGTCGAGTTAGGGTTTCATTCTTCTAGAGGGTCCATCGAAATACCTGCATGTTCTTCCGAATACTTTAAACTTGGGAAAATGGTTTTCTGATAATCGTTCGAACCCTTTAACTTCATCCGGACGGCATGTGAATAACATTCGTCCGCACGCTAAGCAATGCTTCAATCCTCAAGAATAACCAATACTCCAATGGTTATCGCATTCGAGCCGCAGCTCCCTCTGCCAGTGTGCCCATGGTAACAGAAACCACCCTCCAACATCGACGAAGATAGATCAAAGGAAAGAATGAAATACGGTGCAAACAATGTACATCTAAGGGCTCCTTAAGCAGAGTAGCGTATCGTAAGTATGCCGCGGACCATACCCACGGTACGTTACTCTACCTAAATCGCCTACTCCATCAACTAAGGGTCACCTAGACTTATACAAGGTTAAACCTAGCGCTCTGATACCAACTTTGTCACGACCCGAAAGTATGGAACGTGACCGGCACTTAGATTACGAAGCGTCTAGAGGCGCAACGTAACCTAAGTAAGCCGAAGCCCAGAAATCTAAACCATAAAAGAAGAAGAAGAAGAAAAAGAAAACAAGTTTAAAAGCATCAGCAATTTTCTCAAAAATTTCGGCAGAGTCTCCTCTATAAAAACTGGCCCCCAAATGGGTACAACAAGTATAATATACATAAACAATAAAAAGCATCCCCAAACGGGAGCTAGCATCAACGCCAACAGGCGGAAACAACCACAACAAGCACAATAATATACAACGCCAAAGGGCGAGGCTCAAAACTCAAAAGAAAACAAAACCACCAGATCAGAATAATACATGCGCGACTCTAAGGTCGAAATAGAAGACTGGTCCAATAAACTTATCAAGTAATACAAGTATGGTTGATGGAGCTTACTAGATACAAATGAAAGAATAAAAGTACAATGGTGGTTCGGATACAAGTGAGCCAACCTACCGTGCAAATCACCCTGAAAGAAACGATATGCCAGCAAGCTGCCAGGAAAACCTGTACATCGAACCTGTAATAAAATTTGGCACAACGGGGGTGAGTTGCCAACTCGTGAGTAGAAGACATCTACGAAAAGAAATCGAATGCATGACGCTATCCTAGGTCATAATAATACACTAATATACTACTAGTCATCAAGTAAGACAGGATAATAAGCTACGTGTAAATGCAAATACTCCGTGCTCGTGTCAGTGCCTCATATAGTACTATGTCATATGAATGAGTATGCATGCACCATGAATGTAAAATGACCAATCCTGAAATCTAGGTATATCTGTATAAGAATTCTTTAACTTTTGTCATAGTAAAATGTGTAGAGAAATCTGAAATATCAACAATGAAATCCATGGAAATCCGTGTCAAGCATCGACACAAAGCATGTAAATCTCAAGTCTCAATATCTCGGGCTCCGTCAGTCCGGATCGGCCCATATCATCAAATCTCACGACAACGGTCGGTATCCTCCGGATATCCGCCGCGCCAGACATCACCGGTAGGTAGCCTTCCCCTGCCAGGCTCATCGTCTACAACTCGATCTTCTTGCCCCGGGGTACCATACCGGGCCCACCATGTACCTGAGACGGTTCATCCACTCCTCGAATCGGGTCTCGAAATCCAACAGAAAACATGAAATCTCATGGTGGACGACACATACATCACGAGAAAACCGCATCTTATATTTTAAAAAGAGAGGAGGAGAGAGAGAAGTTTTTATATATTCTTGCGGTTTTCCCTAAAATCCAGAAATCTCATAGAAATCCAAGTCTCAAAATCATGAGTAAGTAAATGATAAGTGTCGGCATATGCCCCATAATGCTGCATGATAACATGAAAATATGAATGCATGAATGTCTAAGTAATAATTACCATGTCTATACTAGTATCTGAGAGTAATCACAATATTATATATCGATCTAGTTGCTAGCTGATTTTATCAATAAAAGATAATAAGATCTAAAGTGTACGTGACATAGCAATTACCGATGATGATGTGTGTGAGCCGGCAAATAAGTGTGCGTGGAATATGCGCATCATCGGTAATGGTGCTGGTGTCCTAACAGGCAGAGTTTTATACTGATTACAGAAATATATGTATGAACATGCAACATTATGATTACAGTATGAATGTGAAGACAGATGTGCATTATCCACTCCTCTGCGGTATACGAGTACAACTACCACTATATGAATCGAACCTAAACTAGTGTCCATCTAACCTCCTAAGGAACTAAACCTAAGAAACTAGTCAAAGAAACAAGAGTCTACCTAAGGTCTGAATCAATATCTCTAATAGTCGGCGATCCAGCCTCAATAGCGTCACGTACGTAGTACGGCTTCCTCGAATCAAGAGTGCGGATCAATCATCATATCTATGCCTCGTAGGGTAAAATCCATCATACGGCATCCCAATATCGGGGTACGGGTCAAGTATCTCCCAGGTGTCTCATCATTCGTATAATGTCATCATCAACACATCTCATGATCAAGGTGCTAAACTGTAATCGCATACATCAATTATATAACATTGCCATCATAATATGCATCATTAGTTTATCCTCAGAAATATCATGTCATATGTATCATATTGTGATTAAGTCATACCTATATCATATCGTGATCAGTCACGAGTTACAGTTCGGGTTCTATTCTAGAGTCCCATGTACCTCAATATCATCACTACCCATTATAATTTACGTATACCTGTTCATTATCATTTCCTAATGATCCGCTAACATTTCAATACGACTGCATAGCCAAGAATCACGGCATCAAGCCCAGTTATACTGGTTCATCATACCTCAGATATCATATCACATCAACGAATCAAATATACGTGTTGTATATATATGTATATACCTATACCTAGTTCTATATATATACACATACACGTACCCCAAGTCGAGTTTCAGTGTGTGCGTGGGTGTGTTTCTATCTGAAACCTACGAACCTCTTCCAAGGTACTCATCCTCTGATATGGTTTTCCTAAATCAGTCTAGTCCAGCCTAGGGTCAATACTAGGGTCCTACTAGGGTCACATCTTGTTTCCTAATGTCAATAAGTACTATTCCTATTCTACGTTGCGGGGGTGCTAAACGCCATCCACCCGACTTCCCCCCGTAGATATACATCTACTCACCTGGTCCATGTCTGCCGAAGACAGTGTCGCCACCCTCCTCTTCATCGCCTGCAGTCCATGTGAGGGGTACCTAAACGCAAACATATAAATAGCATCGTAAACTGAATCACATACAAAAGTCAAAACAACGCAAGGAACAAGCATAGGTTAAAACCTATGTCCCGTCCACGCAAAAGCACCAAATATCGCTCGATATCGGCGTACAAACTCCGATGGATCGAGATAAACATCAACAAATGACTCGTAGTTTTAAAACACATTACTTATATTATAAAACATGATTAAATCCATCGAAACCCTAAAATCCATCAAACCGTCCAATTTCGTAAAACCCGAAAATGCCAATTTACCGTTTTTCATCAAAACTAGACATTTAAATGAAACCAATGGTTATAAAACTCATTAAATAGCATAACTAGACTATACAAACCATTACTATATTTTTATTACACAAATTTGTTTTAATTTGAAATTTCTAGTTTGCAACCTTTAACAATTTTCAACATTTTTCAAGCAAAATACCACAATTCCACCACAAAACATGATGTTGCATGAATTAATGTACTAAACTAAAATTCATGATGATAATGTTATGATGAAACCATAATTATATTTTTAATCTCATTTATTTAGGAATTTCCCAAAATCTAGTTTACAAAAATAGCATTTTATTAGTATTTTTCCAATTATCACAAGAAACTAGCGATCAAACTAAGTTTTTCATTCGTTTAATATGATAATATTCTCCTTAAAACTACCATCTAATGATAACAAGCTTAATAAGAATTTTATTTTACCCACAAACACATTTTAGAAAAATCTAGTTAGCTAAATAGTTTAATTAAAACAATTTCGATAAACAATTTATTATACCACAATCATGCAAGAATTTTCCACTCTAAAAGATGTTAAACTAGCTATTATAACCATAATTAATTAATAAAAACCACCTCTTGAATTTGCAAACCCTAACTTGAATTTTAAAATTTACAACTAGAATTAATATAATAAATCTAATTATGCTTTAAAAGAACATTTAATAGAAATAATTCAAAAGAAAAGAATTTATACCTTCAAAATATGAAATCCAAACATGAAAATGAGCCTCCAAAATGCATGCTTTCCCACTCCAAAATCCATGTAAAGAAGAGTAAGGAACAAAGGGTAGGAATTTATTAGGATTTTGTGCAATTTTTGTTGAATTTTTGATGTAATTTGATGGATTTTTGTACAAAAATGAAGTGGGAAATGGGGGGGGGGGGAGGCTGCCATGGAGTGATGGCCGGCCATGAGAGGAAGTGAGGGAGAGAAAGAAATGAGTGAGGAAAAGTGTAGAAGTTTCAAGAGAAGAAATATCACTTAAAGGTCTTTTCATGCTTTTATTTATTTATTTATTTATTCCTTCACTATAGCAACTCAAGAAAACTCTAGAAAATAGGAAAAATTTGCAAATAAATTTTGCATGATACATACTAAATTCTAACATGCCATGGTTCATTTTTACAAATTAAAACCATTCAAATTTGTAATTTACACTATTTTAGTGTAAAAATAAAGTTTATGTTAATATTTAAAATAATTAATTTAGGAAAAATATTTAATTAAACTAAAAATTTATAAGTGGCTAAATAAACACTATTTACTAGTAATTACATAATTAAAATAGGTATTTTTTAAATTATAATGAAAAACAATCACGGTTTAATTTTACGAAAATACATTTTACTTTACCGAAATTCATAAAATTCACTTAAACAATTTTATTCATTTAATTATTTATTTAATTATTTTTAAAACGTTACAACATGATTCTTACCAAAATTTTGAACAAAATTCTAACTCAAAAGGGATTTTCCTTGGGAAGAGATCTAAGCTCTGAAGGGAGAATTAAATTCTCAAAAAAAAACAAGAAGGGATGAAGATGAACAGAAGTCATCTCAAGAGCCAAAGACCCTATTTATAGGCGATGGAAGTCGATCCAACATCCAAGTTGATCTAATGGTAGAAAGGCTGCCACCACTGCACTCACGTATGAGTCACATAAGCGCAACAGTGGGGGGCATTTGTTTCCCCCAATAAGAGAGCAAGGCTCGGTTCAAAATTTGAACTGAGACAGCGCCTCACATGAAAAGCACGAGAGCGCCAGCGCCAAGAGTTAAACACTCTGAGGCAGTGCCTCACGTACAAAGCACGAGAGCGCCAACAACGCCAGCGCCAAGACTAAAACACTCTGAGGCAGCGCCTCACATGGAAAGCACGAGAGCGCCAGCGTCAAGAGTTAAACACTCTGAGGGAGCGCCTCACGTGCAAAGCACGAGAGCGCCAAGAGCGCCAGCGCCAAGAGTTAAAAACTCTGAGGCAGTGCCTCACGTGCAAAGCATGAGAGCGCCTCCCCTATATAAAGGACCCAAGACTTCAAGTCTTACACAGAAGAACTCCCCCATAACCTTCAGAATTCAAGGCAAGAGCTACCTCTCTTCAAGGTAAAGAAAAACAAAAGAGATCGTAGTATCTCCTAAAAAAAAGAACTTAGTTCTTAGATCCATGAGATAAAGTCTCTCACAAACGAGAATTTAATTCTTACAGCACCGAACTGATCAGAAAAAAAAAGTGCCTGGCGCTCAGCGCTGAGCGCTCCACGTGCCCCTCACGTGGGTTCTATTTAATAAGGAGCGCTTAGCACTCAAAGTTTGGCGCTCAGCGTCGAGCGTTTCACGTGCCCCTCACGTGGGCGCTATTTAATAAGGAGCGCTTAGCACTCAAAGTTTGGCGCTCAGCGCTGAGCGCTCCACGTGCTCCTCACATGACCGTTACTTAATAAAAAGTATTTAGTACTCATTGCCTGGCGCTCAGTGCCGAGTGCTCCACGTGCTCCTCACGTGGGCGCTATTTAATAAAAGTACTTAGTACTCATTGCTTGGCGCTCAGCACCAAGCGCTCCACGTGTTCCTCACGTGAGAGCTATCAAGTGTTTAACAATCCATATAAAGAATACAAATAAAACAAAACGAATAAAGGGTGTCAGAACCCATTTCAATGCTCAGCATTGCTGATGCAGAAAGAGGACCAAGCCCAAATAAATAATCAAGTGGGCTGAGCGCAAGGTTGGTCAAATCCTAAATTAACCCAAGCCATATGCTTTCAAATTGGACTTAGTCCCAAACAAGATCATTAAATCTTTGATGAACATTCACTGGTTCAAGGATACATCTCTTCGTACCTCTGATACATGTTATAATTCTTCAACGTCTTCAGAGAGATGGAGGGTCCTAATAACCAATAACTTTTGGTGCATCCCCAAACTATTAAACTAAAACCTTACAGACTATGATGTTTTTAAATACGGACTATGGTGTCCTTACACTTTACAGACTATGATGTCTTTAAACACAGACTATGATGTCTTTAAACACGGACTATGATGTCCGTAAACTTTACAGACTATGATGTCTTTAAACACAGACTATGAAGTCTTTAAACAAAGACTATGATGTCTTTAAACACGGACTATGATGTCCTTAAACTTTACAGACTATGATGTCTTTAAACACAGAATATGATGTCTTTAAACACGGACTATGATGTCCTTAAACTTTACAGACTATGATGTCTTCAAACACAGACTATGATGTCTTTAAACACGGACTATGATGTCCTTAAACTTTACAGACTATGATGTCTTTAAACATGGACTATGATGTCCTTAAACTCCATGGACTATGATGTCCTTAAATATGGACTATGATGTCCTTAAACCCAATGGACCGTAACGTCTCTAAACTAAAACGATAGAGCCCAAATGCTCTTTCTTTGGATCTAAATGATCCTTAGAAAAACCATGTTAAGTGGATCTTAGTCTAAAATTAGACTAACATATCCTTAACAAACATTTAAGTTGATCTTAATCTCAAATAAGATTAACGATCCTTAAATCAAACAAAACCAAATCTAAGAAAATACGGATTTGGACTAATCCCCGCCTTACGGGCGACAACATAAATTAGTCTCCGTATACAATCCACAGGCAACCAAAAATAAAACAACCACACACGACACGAAGTGAACATCTGGAGCAGGAGAAAGTGGTTATCGC
This sequence comes from Agapanthus africanus, assembly GCA_030015575.1. Lineage (NCBI taxonomy): Eukaryota > Viridiplantae > Streptophyta > Magnoliopsida > Asparagales > Amaryllidaceae > Agapanthus > Agapanthus africanus. Next base: position 102,814,677 of record CM057338.1, on the reverse strand, counting down.
CATGCGGTAACGTAATTAACTGCAGGCGCTTGCGCCTGTAGGGAAGAGCGTCCCCATAATCAAAAACCCCTCACAATGAGGGGGAATCTGACGAAGTCTGCTACAATGGCCACATCTGTTTAAACCTTCAATACATGGTGCCATGAATTAACTTGGCATCTTCGAAGAGGCAGACAGATAAATCCAAATAGCATCAGCCCCCAAAATTCAGGCCAGACGTCCCAACGTCCCGGTCGCGTCTTTCGGCGGTGAACAAACTCGAGTTTCAGAGAATACTCCATTTCTGCCTCGTTCGGGCCTTTAATGATGAGGCCGGCTCCAAAGCCTTCCTCGGTCGAGGACCCATCAACGTAAAGGATCCAATCAGGGATGATGTCGGGCTTCCTATCGACCGAGGGTTGAGCTGCGGGGGCCGGTGCGGATTCCGGCTCTTTGCTGGGGATGGTGGACTCGACAATAAAATCGAACAGTGCCTGTGCTTTGATAGCCTGCCTCGGGCGGTATTTTATGTCGAACTGGGAAAACTCCCACCTCTATTTCTCCAAGCGACCAGAGGACCCGGGGGAGGCGAAGATAGCCCCCAAAGGCCGCTCGGTAAGGACGAGGATGGTGTGCGCCTGGAAACAGTGCCGCAGCATCCTTGAGTCCACGATGAGTGCCAAGATGATCTTCTCTATGGCTGGGTACCTCATTTCTGCGTCCTTGAAGACGTGGCTCACACAGTACACCGGCTTCTGGACTCCCTCGACCTCTCGGACAAGCACCGAGCCTGCAGCTTGGTCGGATATCGCCAGATATAGCGATAGATCGTCCCCTTCCACTAGCAAGGTGAGCAGCGGGGCATTCGCAAGGTGCCTCTTTAATTGCTCAAAGGCGGTCTGGCACTCCTCCGACCACTCGAATCTTGGTATCTTCCTTAGAGCTTTGAAGAACGGGAGGCACTTCTACCCAGACCTCGATATGAAACGACTAAGGGCGGCTACCCGCCCTGTCAGCCGCATGATCTCGACGTTAGTCTTGGGCGCGGCCATATTGAGGATGACATTGATTTTCTGCGGGTTGGCTTCAATCCCACGGTGGGTGACCATGAAACCGAGAAACTTCCTACCGGTGACCCCGAATGCGCGCTTGGCGGGATTCAGTTTCATCTTGTATTTACGGAGGACGTCGAAGGCCTTGCCCAGATCCTTAGCGTGTTCGTCCGATGAGACAGATTTGACAAGCATGTCGTTGACGTAGACTTCCATGTTCTTGCCAATCTGCGGCTTGAACATGCGATTGACCAAGCGTTGGTACGTAGCTCCGGTGTTTTTGAGGCCAAAAGGCATCACCTTGTAGCAGTATACCCCCCGGTCCATTGTGAATGCGGTGAGATCCTCATCTGCCAGATTCATACGGATCTTGTTGTAGCTGGAGAAAGCATCCATGAAGATAAGAAGCTCATGTCCTGCCAAGCTGTCAACGAGCTGATCTATCCGAGGGATGGGATAGTTGTCTTTCAGGCAGGACTTGTTGAGGTCGGTGAAGACGACGCATATGCGCCACTTCCCGGTTGATTTTTTGATCATGACTACGTTCGCCAACCATTCCGAATAAGGCACATTCCAAATGAAGTTGGCGGCGAGGAGCTTGTCTACCTTGTCCTCGATCGCGTTTTGGTTGATCGGGGCTTAGTTTTTTCTGCCTGACGGGTTGGACCGCAGGGTCCACCCCGAGATTGTGAGATATGATTTTGGGGTCGATCCTGGGCATGTCGGAAGGCACCCAGGAGAATACGTCAGAGTTGTTTCTAAGGAAGTGAACCAGGTCGTCTCGCTGAGTCCCCATCAAAAGCGAACCTGTTCCCGCCAAAATTTTCGGCAAAGAGCTACTTGTTCCCTTACAAAAAAAAGGGGAGAATCCTCAAAAAACAGGCCTCACGTGTAAAACACGTGAGCGCTCATATGCAAAGCGTATGAGCGCTAACTAAAATAAACTTAAAGGGTTAAACAGGCCTCACATGTAAAACACGTGAGCGCTCATATGCAAAGCATATAAGCGCTGAACATAAATCACTGATCAGTCGAAAATATTGCATATTTTAACCGGCAATTTCCTTATCATCTGCATACATATAGAAGAGTACGGTATTCATAATTCACATATTAGCTAATCGGTCGCAAAATATCAAATTACATGTATTCGACCTTAAAACCGGCAATTCTAAGGAAATTAACTGCATTGCATTACATAGCATATTTTCCATATCTTGCAACCCCTGTTTCGAAGTCTACGCAGGAAAAGAGATGCTTGCTCGATCATTACATCGCTCGACCATTACAATTGCTCGTAAACTCACTGAACTCAAATCTGGTATCAACACAGAAGGGAAACTGCAATTATAAACATCAAAGAAAGCCAAAAATAGAAGCCCAAGACCACTGAAGAAAGTACAAGCCCCAAGGCCATTAATGCGCCGCGGAAGGGCGGCCAATGCCTAGTTCTTGCGGCGGAAGCGCGGCTATATGGTGACGTCAGCTCCTCAATTTCAGTGCACAACTCCTCTTTCAGGGCCTACAGCTCAATAATGCACACAAACTTCCAGAAGATTCCAGATACTTCCTCCAGATCAGCAAACACCCAAACTAGCCTAATCTTTCTAGAACTTTCCCTAAACCCTAGCCTAAACCCTAAGCTAACTCCTAACAAACTCCTTCTAGAAACCCTTCAACAAACTTTGGGAGGGAAAGTTCTAATTCAAATCTAACCTAGGGTTTGGGAGTTCTATAAATAAGACCCTAGGCTCATCATTTGATAATTATTCAACCTTGGGAAAGCTTAGAAAAATCAATCCCATTCTTCATCTTCCTCTTCCTCAAGTTAAGTGAGAGAGCTTGTAGGAAACCCTAACCCTAAATCCAACAACAATTCAAGATCTTGAGTGCAAGCCAAGCAAGATACCTTCAACCCTTTTATGAGCCGAGCCGATCTTCAATCGGGCAAGAGATCAAAGTAGATCCACGATCCACGGAGACGAGCGAAGCCGAGTCAACGATCAATTTCTTCTTCTTGTAGATTCTTGAAAGAATGTATTGAAATTGTTGATTAAATAAAAGGTGATATTCTTTTATCTTGTTTTCTTTAAATTCCGCATCATGTTATCATTACTATTCTTGAATATTGTCTTTGTGGTGATGTGTGAATAAAACTCCGCTCGTCGGGGAGTCGAAACGATCTTTAGTATGATGATGTAACAAATTTGTAATCGATTCTTGAATCCCACGAGTTTGTAAACCCTAGCAAGTTCAAGAATCGACGACCCAATTCGTTGCGATGCTTTCTTGATCGATATCGCTCGAGATTGGGGAGTTCCGATCGTTTCTTGGAATTGCTAGAGGCTAGAATATAAATGGTATCCTCGAAAGAACAAGGGTTAAGAGATGAAACCCTAATTTCATCAAGAAAACCCTAACTCTCGTCGATCGCCATTGATCTAGTATCAATTCTTTGAAGGACAAGAACACGAAACCCTTTAGATTACATCACGTCTAAAGATCCGATCGATTCCTACGAGCCTCTCTTATATTCTTGATTGTTGATTGGAAATATTATCAAAACTACCGATTCTTGATTGTTTATAGTTTCTTGATTCTTGAGTAAAGAATAGTGACACTCGCATACAAATCACATCTTGAATCATGTTTTCGTTTATTGTTGTTTAACATTTCATTTCAAACGTATCAAAATACAATTGAATTGCACAATCCCTGTGGACGATCCGCACTCATTCATTAACTACATCCGACACCGTGGTTTGATTGCGGTCAATATAATTTTTTGATTGTGATATCTTTACAAGTTTATTTTACACATCAGAAAACATTTCAATCAAAATGGCGCCGTTGCCGGGGATCGCGCTAATTCATTTGCATTTATAGTTTGAAGTGAAAGAATTATTACGTTTTACTTCTTGAAATCAAAATTCGTACAAACTCTTACACGTGTGTTGTGATTTGATTGCAAGGTGATCTGGAGCATTTTGTTCTGTGGAAAAATTTGTTTGAATATACCAGAGAGCTGTAGATAGCAACAGGAGCTTGCTGAAGAAAAATTGTTCACTGTTCCTAAGAACCAACCGCGGAAGCGCGGCATGTACATGCATTTTGCGGCGGAAGAGCCGCATACTTGAGGGTTCTCTGGAAAATTTTCCAGCAGGTGATTTCTGTCTCTCTCCCCTATCCCTTTTTAGCTCCAATTAACCCTTTGCTGCAGGATTCTTTGCAAATAAATCGCAGCGCGCAAAAGCAAAAATAAAATTGTGTGTGATTTTGATTTCTTGGTTATTTGCATTCTAATACGGAAATTTAAGGGGCACGACCAAATCCAAATTAGGTGGGGATTTCATTACCCTTCCTAGGCCCCGAAAATCGTCAAACTTGCATCCGCATTACCTCCATTAACTAAAAGAAATCTAGAGAAGACTATAAGGACTGTCGCGCTCAATAGGACAAGAGAAGGTCGTGGGTAATTCATTGCTTATCCGCGTTTTCTTGTGGTGCCTAAGGCGAGTGTGTCTAAGGCTAGTGGTTTTTAATTAGGTCCACTGTAGTGGTGGTTCCTTCCCACTTACCTGGCACTTATCCGGCCACAGGGGGACAAAGAGGCAGTGAAGGATTCTATCCTGCGGCTTGTCTTTTGGCAGTTAGGAGCGGTCTAGAGATCGGACCTAGGTGACCATTAGATTCTAGGGTTTGTGTGCTGCATTTGTTTTGTCGCATCATTTTTTCAAAATCCGTCCCTTTTTCAAAGAAAGCACCGCATTCATTCATCCCTAATTATAAGTCAACGCTGCCACTTGTACTAACCCTTTTTAGTACAAGATAGGCTGGACACGGGATTCTAGTGCCCGTTTAGTCCGCGTACCTTTTATCGACTCCGAAGTCGATAATTCTCCATTTACCTTTTCTTTACCCACTACCACACCCACATCGATGGATCCGAATCCATCAAACTTCTTTAACCCTAATCTGCCACCGTCCGTAGGTGCGCAGAACCCTACTCCACCCCACATTTCTCTCCAGGAAAGATGCTATCCACATAGAGGTCCTCTTTCGACCTGCTTATCCACACCACCAGCCAATGGGGACAACTTTGAAATAAAGCCCCAGTATATCAATCTTTTACCCAAATACCACGGACTCGAGACCGAGGACGCTTACGTTTTCATTACCAAATTTGAAAACGTATGCGCAATGATGGGTACGTCTCAACTTTCAGTGGATGCGATGCGTCTACGACTTCTTCCATTTACTTTGTGCGATATAGCCGAGAAGTGGCTATATAACACCACCGCACACTCTATTACGAATTGGGAAGAATTCGTCGCTGCATTCCTTAAGAAATTTTACCCAGTCCAAAAGACGGCTCGAATCCGTAGCGAACTGAACCAATTTGCCCAGCTCCCTGCCGAACCATTTTCAAAATACTTTGAACGTTTCAAGGATCTATTGGTTCAATGTCCTCACCACGGCATCCCGAGATGGGAGCTTTGCCGAATCATATATGAGGGCAGTAACCCTAGCACTAAACAGAGCCTTGAAAACATGTGTCAAGGTACATTTATGACTAAAGATGACGGGGAAGCTTGGCGATACTTAGAAGAGTTTGCTGAAAAGTCACTAATTTGGGAGAGTGGAACACAACCATTGAATAGGGGTGGCGTACACCAAATAGATGTGTCCATAGGTGTCCGAGCTGAAATGGCAGCAATGCAAAAGAAGCTCGACGCTATGGAACACAAATTTGCAGCAGCCTCCCTAAACCCAATGTCACTCCCCAAAACTGTTTGTGGGTGCTGTTCTGATCCGTCACATTTAACGGAAGAATGTCCATTAAACTCTGCGTTTCAAGGTCACGAGCATTCTAATGCCGCATTTCAAAGACCTCGAAACGATCCATATTCTTCCAGTTACAATCAGGGTTGGAGGAACCACCCGAATTTTGCTTGGAACCAAAACCAATCTCAAAACACGGTTCCAAACACGAATCAATTTCAAAGGGCTCTTCCTCCACCACAACAGCAACCCCTACAACTCACTCAGCACCCCTACCAGTCACAAAATTTCCAAAATCAGGGCAACACTCCTGCACAGTCTAATCCTATGCAGCCCTGTTCTGACGAGTTCTCTCAATTCACTCAAACCATGAAATCACTTTTATCAAATTTCATGGATGTTTCGACTGAAGTTAGATCTTCCGTCAGTGAAATAAAGAAAAACTCAGCGTCCCAAGCTGAGAGTATTCGCACGATGGAAGCTGAAATCGCACGCTTAAAAGCCGAAATGAGTGCGAGAGAAAAAGGGAAACTTCCCTCTCAACCCCTACAGAATCCTGGGCATTACAATGTAAATGCCATTACCACGTTGAGATCGGGAAGAGTGCTGAACAATTATGTCGGGGAAGATATTGATAATACTGAAAATCATATCAACACCCCGGCTGAGTCTTTCCCACATACACACACTTCACCTTCTGATCCTTCTTCTTCTACCAAACCACCTTCGCACGAGCCTATTCTCCATTTCCCTTTAGGCTCAACACCTTCACCCAACCCTTATAGTTCTCCACAGACGGTCCCCATACCTCCTTTGGGACCTCGTCTACCCCCCTTTCCTTCTCCTATGATGGACCCCGCGCTTATTGCGAAAGCACCTTACCCGAACCGGCTAAGGGCTAATAGAACGAGTCCTCATATGGAGAAAATTTTAGAGATGTTCAAACAGGTTAACATCAATATCCCTCTCCTAGATGCGATTCAGCAAGTCCCCGCTTATGCGAAAATTCTAAAGGACTTGTGCACTAGGAAGAGGAAGACCCAAGTGCCGAAGAAGGTCTTTATGTCTAATAACATCAGCACTGCTTTTATACCCCAGCTTCCAAAGAAAAGAAAGGACCCAGGTTGTCCTACAATTTCGATTTCGATTGGGGGTAAAAACATAAATCGTGCTCTTTTAGACCTTGGCGCGAGTGTTAACCTGTTACCTTATTCTGTCTATGAGCAATTAGGGATTGGAGAGCTGAAACCTGCTCATTGCACTCTCCAGATGGCAGACCGATCTATCACCAAACCAAGGGGTGAATTAGAGGATGTGTTAATAAAGGTCGGGGAATTTGTTTTCCCTGTAGACTTCATTGTGCTCGACACACATCCTGTAGCAAACCCCCGGGGCCAAATTCCGGTGATTCTAGGTCGTCCTTTCCTTGCCACTTCCAACGCTGTTATAAACTGTAGAAATGGTTCAATGAATTTATCATTTGGAAATATGACCATTGAACTAAATATCTATAAAGTTGGAAGTCAGCCGTCAGAACCCTCTGCTCATATTTTAGATGTGTGCTCTGTCCATGAGATCGCTCCCGATAGTTGTGGAGCTGAGGATCTTTGCTTGACTGATCTCGATGACATTAGCACATCTCTGTTTGATTTCACACATGATCTTAGTGAGGACACTTTAGCTACACATGAGTCCTGCACTTCTGACTTTTCTCCACCCGAGTCTGTATCTTTCACAGGCTCTGAGCTTCTTTGTAGATCCAAAAATCAATCTATGACCCTTCCTTCTATCATTTCTCCGCCTGAGTTAGATCTCAAAATTTTACCTTCTCACCTAAAATATGCTTATCTTGGTGAGAACGAGTCATTACCGGTTATCATTTCTGCTTCTCTTGCATCAGAGCAAGAGAATGCCCTTTTATCGGTATTGAGATCTAACAAAGAGGCGTTTGGTTGGAGTATGGCGGACATCAAAGGGATTAGTCCCTTGATAGTTGAACATCATATACATGTGATGGATGATGCCAGACCAACCCGAGAACCACAGAGACGGTTGAATCCCGTCATGAAGGAAGCTGTCATGAAAGAAATCGTCAAGTGCTTAGATAATGGTATTATCTACCCCATCTCCGATAGCCAGTGGGTGAGTCCTATACATGTCGTTCCTAAGAAATCCGGCATCACAGTTATCACAAATGAAGCGAATGAGTTGATTCAAACACGCGCCCAAACTGGGTGGCGTGTATGCATCGATTATAGAAAACTCAACGCTGCTACGAGGAAAGACCATTTTCCTCTACCATTTATTGATCAAATGCTGGAACGCTTAGCGGGACAAGAGTTTTATTGTTTTATGGACGGTTACTCAGGCTACAATCAGGTCCCCATCGCCAAAAAGGATCAAGATAAAACCACTTTTACTTGTCCTTTTGGTACCTTTGCTTACAGTCGCATGCCCTTTGGGTTATGCAATGCTCCCGCTACCTTTCAGCGGTGTATGATGGGGATATTCTCTGATATGGTAGAGAATTTTTTTGAGATCTTTATGGACGACTTCTCGATTTTTGGAGACTCTTTTTCTGATTGCCTAGCGAATCTGGACGCTGTTCTTACTCGTTGCAGAGAGAAGAACTTGACTTTGAACTGGGAAAAATGCCATTTTATGGTCCAAGAAGGAATAGTCCTTGGACATGTCATTTCACAGAAAGGCATTGAGGTTGACAGAGCTAAAGTAGATGTCATTCAAAACCTGCCTCATCCCAAAAGCGTCAAAGATATTCGCTCTTTCCTTGGCCATGCGGGCTTTTATAGGAGATTCATAAAGGACTTTAGCAAAATTGCTAGACCTTTAACACTACTCCTGGCCAAGGATACGACCTTCCATTTTGACTCGGATTGCGAGACAGCTTTCGACTCACTTAAACACTCACTCACCACAGCCCCCGTTTTATCATCACCAAATTGGGACTACCCCTTTGAGCTGATGTGTGACGCATCTGATTTTGCAGTAGGTGCAGTCTTAGGACAGCACATTGATAAGATGCCACACGTGATTTACTATGCTAGTAAGACCTTGAATGATGCGCAAATCAATTATACAACCACCGAGAAAGAGCTTTTAGCGGTTGTATTTGCGTTAGAAAAATTCAGGCCTTACTTAATCGGCTCACCTATAGTTGTATATACTGACCATTCCGCTTTAAAACATCTTCTGGCGAAGAAAGATGCAAAAGGTCGACTAATACGTTGGATCCTACTGTTACAAAAATTTGATCTTGTTATCAAAGATAAGAAAGGATGTGAAAACGTAGTAGCTGACCACCTTTCACGCATCGTTTCTTCCCCTGTGACCCTGCCGATTAATGACTCATTCCCTGACGAACAACTCTTGAGCATATCCGCTGAACCATGGTTCAGGGATATTGTGAACTATCATGCCACGGGACTTATACCGAGCGATTGGTCAAAACAGGACAAATATCGTTTTCTTTCCCAAGTAAAACACTATTACTGGGACGAGCCCTATTTGTTTAAATATTGTCCTGATCAGATCATTCGCCGGTGCGTCCCGAATGAAGAGTTCAAGAGTGTTCTTTCATTTTGTCATGATCAGGCTTGTGGGGGTCACTTTGGTCCTAGAAAGACAGCGGAAAAGGTTTTGCAATGTGGATTTTATTGGCCGACCTTATTCAAGGACGCATTTGAGTATTGCAAAACCTGTACACAATGTCAGTATACGGGTAGAATATCCCAGAGGAATGAAATGCCTCAGCAACCCATTCTGGTTGTTGAAATGTTTGATGTTTGGGGCATTGATTTTATGGGTCCTTTTCCCAACTCCTTTGGGAATCTGTACATTTTGCTGGCGGTTGATTATGTCTCAAAGTGGGTAGAAGCCATTCCATGTCGCACGAATGACAGGAAAGTTGTCATTAAGTTCTTGAAAGAGAATATATTTTCGCGATTTGGACACCCACGCGCTATCATTAGCGATAATGGGACACACTTCTGCAACAGATCTTTCGAGACTCTGATGCGAAAATACTCAATCAACCACCGTCTTTCTACACCCTATCATCCCCAAACAAGCGGGCAGGCTGAGATCTCAAACAGACAAATCAAACTTATCCTGGAGAAAACTGTTGCTAAGAATAGAAAAGACTGGTCGACCAAATTGACGGATGCTCTTTGGGCATTCAGGACTGCATATAAGACCGACCTAGGAATGTCTCCATATAGGATAGTTTTTGGTAAAGCATGTCATCTACCTGTTGAGATAGAACATAAAGCATTGTGGGCTATAAAGGAAATAAATTTTGATTTAAACCTTGCTTGCACCTTTCGGAAGCTGCAACTTAACGAGCTAAGCGAACTCCGCGATGAAGCTTATGATAATGCTGTAATCACAAAGAATAGGAATAAGGTTTTTCACGATAAAAGCATTTTAAGGAAAACATTTTTACCTGGTCAACAAGTCCTTCTTTATGATTCACGTTTACACCTTCATGCGGGTAAGCTCCGATCTCGTTGGAAGGGACCTTTTGTTGTGCGGTCTGTATTCCCGCACGGGGCAGTAGAAGTAGAAAATATTAAAAACGGCACTGTTTTCAAAGTAAATGGACATAGACTAAAGCCGTATTTTTCCACTGACCCCACGGAGGAGCTCTTGTTCTTACAAGAGCCAGTTTATTTGGATTAAAATTCCTCCGTCTCACCTTCATATCCTGTATATCATTGCATCATCTTTTGAATGAAGGTGAGTAAAAGATAAGTTTGGGGGAAGTTCTTCACTTATGTATTTTGCCCCCACTAATAATTCCCCCCAGATTTACAGATTTTTGTAGGTATAGCTATCGGCAACAGTGAGGACACTGTTGAAAACAAGTTTGGGGGAGGTTTGTGCTTATTTTCGCATCATGTGCATATCATCTGCATAAGCACAAAACATTTTTTTTAAAAATCTATAAAAATTGAAAAATTTTCAAAACCCATAAAAATTTAAAAAATTTTCAAATATAAAAATAATTTTAATATTTACACTTTTTTGTATATAAATAAGATAATGAAAGTTTAGATAGTGAAAAGTTACATCCATGAGATTAGAAAAATTTTAGAAAACTAAGAAAATTAGAAGTTTTCTTATACGAACTAGTAATAAGTAGTTATGAGCCGTTGTCCCAAGGGTTAGTAAGATGAAGGACGTCACTAATCTGAGGATAAAAATAAGTCTGAAAAATAGTTTCTATTCTGGAAGCCAAACATTTTGAACGTGGCTACCCTGCTATTCGCACTTACACACGTCTTGAAGCCTGGGATAGTAGAGGATACCTTGAAATGCTCTTGTCTTAAAGCCAAAAGTATGGAAAAAAAAAAAAAGTTGGTGAGAAAAATGGATACTGGTTTTGTTATCACCAAGGGCAATAAAAATATATAGCAAAAGGGTGCTTCTTCACCTAGTGCCCCAAGGTCAACTGGTCTGGGAGTCACTGCTATGCCTGAGGTGGTGCAAGACGAGGAAAATACACCAAGCATGCAAGCACATTAGTAATCGGTCGGTTAGTACCTCAAGAAGTATTAACGGTCGCATGAAAGTGTGTAAGCAATCTCGTTTGCCAAGAAGTACTGAGGCCGATGGGCAAGGGTATGATAGCTTGAATTGAATTCTCCGGGTGTAGGGATGTCTTTACACACACGCAGGGTGATATGATCGATGTTTGGAATAAAGATAGGAATGAAGAATAAGACGATGTTTTATTGAGGGAGGACGTGATTTCTAACATCTTTTCAAGACCATTAAGATAGAGCTCATGACAACCGAAAAGCTAGCTTAGTTGGAAACCCTAATTTTCAAAGCTTTTCTTTTACAATTCTCTTCTTTAAATGTAATATTCATGATCTTGCTTTTATTATTGGATTTTGTGGGTGCAATCCGCTGAAAACCCTCAGGAGACAACACTCCTCCTACTAGGGACACCTAGAGGTTTAAAGGCTTGTTGCACATGCTCAGTGCAATCGTGTTGCCTACGAAAGTGTGCTAGTTAGTTTTTCTCTTTCTTTATTTTCTCCTTCTCTCTTTTTAATAAAACATTCTCTCGAGAAGATCGAAATTAAGTTTAGGGGTATTTGATCAGTCGAAAATATTGCATATTTTAACCGGCAATTTCCTTATCATCTGCATACATATAGAAGAGTACGGTATTCATAATTCACATATTAGCTAATCGGTCGCAAAATATCAAATTACATGTATTCGACCTTAAAACCGGCAATTCTAAGGAAATTAACTGCATTGCATTACATAGCATATTTTCCATATCTTGCAACCCCTGTTTCGAAGTCTATGCAGGAAAAGAGATGCTTGCTCGATCATTACATCGCTCGACCATTACAATTGCTCGTAAACTCACTGAACTCAAATCTGGTATCAACACAGAAGGGAAACTGCAATTATAAACATCAAAGAAAGCCAAAAATAGAAGCCCAAGACCACTGAAGAAAGTACAAGCCCCAAGGCCATTAATGCGCCGCGGAAGGGCGGCCAATGCCTAGTTCTTGCGGCGGAAGCGCGGCTATATGGTGACGTCAGCTCCTCAATTTCAGTGCACAACTCCTCTTTCAGGGCCTACAGCTCAATAATGCACACAAACTTTCAGAAGATTCCAGATACTTCCTCCAGATCAGCAAACACCCAAACTAGCCTAATCTTTCTAGAACTTTCCCTAAACCCTAGCCTAAACCCTAAGCTAACTCCTAACAAACTCCTTCTAGAAACCCTTCAACAAACTTTGGGAGGGAAAGTTCTAATTCAAATCTAACCTAGGGTTTGGGAGTTCTATAAATAAGACCCTAGGCTCATCATTTGATAATTATTCAACCTTGGGAAAGCTTAGAAAAATCAATCCCATTCTTCATCTTCCTCTTCCTCAAGTTAAGTGAGAGAGCTTGTAGGAAACCCTAACCCTAAATCCAACAACAATTCAAGATCTTGAGTGCAAGCCAAGCAAGATACCTTCAACCCTTTTATGAGCCGAGCCGATCTTCAATCGGGCAAGAGATCAAAGTAGATCCACGATCCACGGAGACGAGCGAAGCCGAGTCAACGATCAATTTCTTCTTCTTGTAGATTCTTGAAAGAATGTATTGAAATTGTTGATTAAATAAAAGGTGATATTCTTTTATCTTGTTTTCTTTAAATTCCGCATCATGTTATCATTACTATTCTTGAATATTGTCTTTGTGGTGATGTGTGAATAAAACTCCGCTCGTCGGGGAGTCGAAACGATCTTTAGTATGATGATGTAACAAATTTGTAATCGATTCTTGAATCCCACGAGTTTGTAAACCCTAGCAAGTTCAAGAATCGACGACCCAATTCGTTGCGATGCTTTCTTGATCGATATCGCTCGAGATTGGGGAGTTCCGATCGTTTCTTGGAATTGCTAGAGGCTAGAATATAAATGGTATCCTCGAAAGAACAAGGGTTAAGAGATGAAACCCTAATTTCATCAAGAAAACCCTAACTCTCGTCGATCGCCATTGATCTAGTATCAATTCTTTGAAGGACAAGAACGCGAAACCCTTTAGATTACATCACGTCTAAAGATCCGATCGATTCCTACGAGCCTCTCTTATATTCTTGATTGTTGATTGGAAATATTATCAAAACTACCGATTCTTGATTGTTTATAGTTTCTTGATTCTTGAGTAAAGAATAGTGACACTCGCATACAAATCACATCTTGAATCATGTTTTCGTTTATTGTTGTTTAACATTTCATTTCAAACGTATCAAAATACAATTGAATTGCACAATCCCTGTGGACGATCCGCACTCATTCATTAACTACATCCGACACCGTGGTTTGATTGCGGTCAATATAATTTTTTGATTGTGATATCTTTATAAGTTTATTTTACACATCAGAAAACATTTCAATCAATCACCAAGGGCCAAACATGCCTCACGTGTTAAGCACGTGAGCGCTCTGAACATAAACAGGCTAAAACCCATAATAGGGGTCACGTGTTAAACACGTGAGTGCTTTTGCCAATCACGTGCAAAGCATGTGAGTACCCTAATTTAAAATGTTCCTATCAAATTCTAGAATTAAATTCTATTTGGGAAATATTTTCTTAATCTTAAACTAGAAAGATCTTCTCTGTTAAACAGATGACCCTTGGATCAAAGATCTAGCGGTGATCATTTGATAGAATAAAAATCTATCATAGGAAAATATTTTCCTAATCTTATAACAAGAATAAAATTCTATGTTAATAAGATATCCATATTAAGAAAATATATTTTTAAATCTTTTTAAACTAAAAAGATTTGATAGAATAAAATTCTAATCTTGTTAAAACTAACAAGATATTCATAATATTACTAAACAAACTAGAAATCTTCTCTGTTAAACAGAGAGCCTTTGGATTAAAAATCTAACGGTGAATAAAATTCACCGATTGATCTAAAAGATCATTTTGGTTGATTTTAAAATCAATCAACATCTCTCAATGAGAGATTTTCTGAACAAATTGATTCTTTTCTTTCTCCTATAAATAAGAGCAAAAGGACAGGAAAAAGAGGGGGAGGGGAAGAAAAATAGAGAGAGAATTTAATTCTCTAAAGAAGAGGAACCCTTCCTAAAAGCTCTCACAAAAAAGAGAATTTAATTCTCAAACCAAGAGTTTAACTCTTCTCAAAAGAACTCAGTTCTTCCTCTGGTTAAGATCCGCAGAAGCAGATCTCTCCACAAGTTGAGAATTTAATTCTCATCGAGGAGATTCTGTCATGCAAATCCAAAACCTAAGGGAAAGAACTGAGTCCAAAAGAGTTTAACTCTTACAAAACATATGAGAATTTAATTCCTCTAAAACTAGGGTTTAACCCTTTAAAAAGAAATTAATCCCTGCAAAGAACAAAGGAGAACTTGATTCCTCAGAACCATAGAAGAACAGCCTGATGATGCATATTAGTGTTCAATGTTACACAATAAAAGCTCACGTGTCCCCACGTGAATACCTTTGAGGAACAAAAAAGGGAAAAGACTGAGATCTAGTCACATGACCCCACATGATCCCTGAGAAGTGCTCAGCACTTATAAAAGAGAAAAGGGAATAAACCCTATTTTTGGAGTGCCTCACGTGATCCCAAGTGAGCGCCTAAAATTCTTAGTGTTTAACACTATTTCAAGCGCCTCACGTGTGAGCACGTGAGCGCTGATCATACACTAGTGTTTAACACTACTTTAAGTGCCTCACGTGGGAGTACGTGAGCGCTAATCATACACTAGTGTTTAACACTACTTTAAGCGCTTCACGTGGGAGCACGTGAGCGTTGATCATACACTAGTGTTTAACACTACTTTAAGGCCTCACGTGGGAGCACGTGAGAGCCGATCATATATTAGTGTTTAACACTATGAGAGGCCAATATTAGCCAAACTTAGATCAAATCTCCCGAGGGCAATCAATTGAGCTCCTCATGCTCAGGGTCCCCCAAACCGATCTCAGTCCCAAAGATAGATAATGAGCTCCTAACGGATGGCATTTAAAATGATGTTCATCCCACCATGATCTCTCCTCTCGATCTGGAATTTGGTTCAAGGGTATATCTCTGCACACCTCTGATACATGTCGTTGTAATTCTTTAATGTTTTCAGAGAAGTCGAGGGTCCCAATAGCCAATAACTCTTAGCGCACCACCGAAAAAGCTTTTCAAAAAGGGGAGTAAATCTAAAATAATCTCAATTTAGGGGCGTCTCACGTGAGCTCATGTGATCCTTTAATAGTTCTTAGCACTCAGAAAAAGAAAAGGAGAATAAAACAAAGGCAATTTTCATTCTTCAGAGTGCTTCACGTGATCCCACGTGACCCAATAGTGCTCAACACTCAGAAAAGAAAAAGGGAATAAATTCAAAGAAGCTATGCCAAATCTCAGGCGACTCACGTGACCCCACGTGAGCACCTCAGATCTTCAGTCTTTAACACTACTTCTAGTGCCTCACGTAACCCCACGTGAGCGCTTCAAATCTTCAGTGCTTAACACTACTTCTAGCGCCTCACATGACCCCACGTGAGTGCTTCAAATCTTCAGTGTTTAACACTATTTCAAACACCTCATGTGACCCCACGTGAGCGCTTCATACCTTCAGTGTTTAACACTACTTCAATATGCCTCACGTGATCTCACGTGAGCGCTTCAAAATTTTAGTGCTTAGACAACACTTTAAGACCTCACGTGAGCGCCTTAAACTTTCGGTGTTTAACACTACATCAAACGCCTCACGTGACCTCACGTGAGCGCTTCAAATATTTAGTGTTTAACACTATTTCAAACGCCTCACGTGACCCCACGTGAGCGCTTCATATCTTCAGTGTTTAACACTACTTCAAAACGCCTCACGTGACCTCACATGAGCGCTTCAAATCTTCAGTGCTTAGACAACACTTTAAGACCTCACGTGGTAGCACGTGAGCGCCGAACATAGGCTAGTGTTTAACACTATGATAGGCCAATTTTAGCCCAAGTTAGCTAAGTCTCCCAAAGACAAAACCTTATTTTTAACCGAGCCCTGATTATGTTCTGGTCTTTCAAAATTGATCTTAGATGGCATTCAAAGTAATGTTCATCCCATTTCTTCTCAATCTGGCATTTGGTTCAAGGGTACATCTCTTCACACCTCTGATACATGTCGCTGTAATTCTTCAACGTTTTCAGAGAGGTGGTGGGTCCCGATGAACAATATGTAAGTGCACGGCGGCGCCCCGGCCGTCAATCCGACGCCGGAATGCGGAAGCGGTGATTTACTTTAACTTTTCTGAACCGGCACCACCGCGCACTATAAACCCGGATCGTGCCATTAAACTAGTCCTAGCTAACTACAAGATGGGAAGAGAGATATACCGAGTGATCCGTGTCCTCCGGTCTTCTCGTCGTCGTCCCGATCTCCCGCGGAATGTCCGGTCTCCACCACGTCGCCGGGAGGGCACCACGTCGCCGGCTTCTTTTGCGGGCTCCCACCTCTATACCGAGGCAACTCGAGCATGAAGTTGGCGAGCCGACGTGCCCAAGGTTTGCTGTAGAATACGTGTAGAACTCATGTCTCATTTTGGGGTAGTGGATGTTGCCTTTGGTGGAGGAAAGGAACTACGATTTTTTGGAGATGAAACTTTAGGAATTTTGTAGCATGAAAAGAGCAAAATTCCCACACCCAAAAATTGGGCAGCCCCATACTTGTCCGGCCATGCATGGTGGTGAGGTGAATGAGAGGAGTGTGTAGCAATGAAAAAGAATAAGCCCCCCATCATACAAGAGAGAGAGAAGGTTACAATGATAAACAATGATCACAAAAGGAGAACCTCACTCCATCAACCTCATCATTTCCAAAAGACAAGTAATCATGAAGATAGAAGTCAAGCAATGATGGAGTGAACAAGTCAAATGATGGTGGAACCATCATGACACAACAATGTGCAAAGACAACCCTCCAAAATGCTTATTTGCACACATGCAAATAAGCCCTCCTCCACCAATCTTCGGCCAATGAAAGATACAAAGAAATATGGCCGAAACGGAAAGCAAGCTGGCAACTCCAGAAAACTGGTCCCGTAATAAATTACAGGAAAATCCCGAAACTGTGTATACACACCCGCATCTCTATTCCAACCGAATACAAGTGCAATGAGACAAAATCTACACTGTACTATACTAGGATCCGGCTTAAACCAAAGCCCGCTAGTATATACCGTCCGATCATGATCCGTGCAATACCACATGTATCTGATCGAACCCTGCCATATCTCTATACGGCCTCTACAACGTTTCGCCCGAAACTTGAGAAACTGGTCTGTGGGGGACTCTAAAGACTCGTCAACACCTTGGTTGTGGATTTAACCACTAGCACGTCAGAGGTATTAGTTTATACGTAACGGGCTACCAGGTATTGACCAAAAGGGACGTCGATGAGCGAACTCATCCTGACACCCTACTGAGCCTGTCAGTGACAATATCCATACAGTTCGGTCTGTTCGTCTATGAGCATCGCATGGCGGGCCTAGGGGGTTGGTAAAAATCAGACCCCTAAAAGCGGTACAAGTCGTGTCAGAGAGTAATCCAGAACACCTTGAGATACTACTGGAATACCTACCAGTAAATCTCCTGCCTTGGCCAAGGACTTTTCATGTTCTGGCTCTCCTAGACACAACGCGACCTTACCCCCATTATCGGGAGAGACGAACCCCCGAAGATCCGCTCACTGCCTCCATGTGGTTCGGGACTGTACCCAACTAAAACCTGTTTGCACGTCTTCTTTGAGCGTGGTAGGGTAGTAATCAAAGTATAGTGGGAACTCACACGAGACAAATGACGATCCTCAGGTCGATGAACTAACCTGTACACATGTCACCAGGGAACTGCTATCTGATGTCAGGTATAAGACCAACTAGCATGTTCCTGGCGAGTCCTGTCCGGTGTACTCATAACCCAATGAGCACCTGTATACATCTTAGGTGAACCAACTGACACCAGTGGCTTGTTAGACCGGCCACCGCCCCTCGTCGGGGTCTCGACTGTATACACTAGTCTACTCTGGAGTATCGATGCCTTGTCTTGAAACTCCCACGACTAGGGACCTTTTAAGGATGTGCTTATAGACCACCAGCTCTCACGTATATGATCGCCCTCATACTGCTGGCAGTCAAGCATAAATCCTAGGGGCTCTATCAACGTGTAATAGCGACCTGTCTGGTCACCTAAAGCAGTACACGATGATAAAGATAAACCAGATAGCATACTATCATCTTGAGTAAGACTGTCCTACCGGGATAGGTCCTCCCTCAATCATTGCAATCACATGCCTGTGATCCAATAATTGACTCTGAGGGCACTATCTCCAACAATCTCCCACTTGCACTCAAGGTTAATTATTGCGATGTCGCATACTCACATCCCGTGTGATACAGAACACCCAACTCCTCTACTAGTCAGTCTCACAAATCTCGTTTGCGAAACTATTGCGTTCGAGGAATAGCCTCAGTGAGTGGATCCGCTTTGATGTTTCTTTCTATGTCTCTCTATATCTCAAGTTCGCGGAGAATGCCATCTCCCGAAATGAACAATACTTGTCTTAGAATGTGTCTGGATGTCTGATGGGACCTGCTCATAAATGAACTCCAAATCCAAACTTCTTAGACTGAATCGTCAACTGAGTATCCTGCGCCATGCCACCCTCAGTATTGCCTTGGAACACCTGTCCAAAATATTGCCCCTCGTCAGAAGGAAAACTATAACTCTGACAACCTCCCTGTCGTCCAGGTCACCTTAGAAGCTTGGAATGATAACTGTCTCCCGAATGAGGCTGTCGTTATCATATCTCTAGAACATCCACTTATGTTCTAAAACTGCTTCCTACTGTTTCTCCAGGATTGGATCAATATCAACTTATTGCACCTACCGCAAAAACAACATCTGGTGTGGTACTTGACATTTCATGATTGACTCAATTGCCTAAATAAGTGATCTGCCAATCATGCACATCCCTCTCCCCTTTAGTCTGTAAGACACCTTTAGAGAGGGTGACTCCATCATCTGCAGGTACACTACCGTGCATGGAGTCGTCCATTCTAAATACTCATAGAATGCTGTCTAAGTACCCAGATTGGGAAACTACCCAAATCTAGATCTAAAACCATAGATCTAGTAACCAGAATGTCTGATATAATGTCCAAGTCCTATGTGGAGAAACCACTGTGTGACGACCAAAGTATAACCGATCGTAGTATAGGAATATCACTTCCTACTCTGTGTATGTCATCCAAATACCAGGACATCACACCTTACTACCTTCTTAACAGATCCATCCCCTATTCTGATGAAGTCAAACCTATGACTGTCACATCAGAAATAGATGATCTATCTCCGTTATATCTGCTTTAGTCTATAAATAGACATAAGCCACTTGTCCACCAATGCTTCCGCTGCTCCCACTGACCACGACAACCCTCTGGCAGAGTCATATAGACGTACACTTCTAAAGCTAGTTTAGAACGACGCTATACTCATCCTCCCGCCGGGTCTCACAGTTTGGAACAACAGCAATGACAAGTCTGGGTAAACAAGAACCTCCCTGTCACCGTCTTTGAGGCTACCGGAGTACCTCTCGGGTGTCTGAGGTTACCCACCGTATCTGCGGAGTGGCCAATGGAATGTCAAACCAGATTGAATCTTTAGGTTCCTATCAAATCTTTAGTAATCGTTTGTGGTTCTGGAATCACTTCCAGTTCTACCATACTCCCACTACTGTTTTCTGAAAAAATCCATTTTTTATTAAAACTGTGGCGAGTCTAGAACAATATCACTATTGATCTTCTAGATGGTAGAAAGTCAACCCTCGTCATAGCCTGGGTCAACCCACAAACTGCCATTACAGAAACGTGCCTTGAGTTATCCAGAGTCTGGTTTTAAGCATAGGCCGGACAACTCCCCGTATCTTAACAACGTTAAGATATGAACTGTTCTATATCCAATATAGAAACAGAGGCACTGATTTAATTGAATCAGATTCAAATCATGCAGCTGTCTCCAGTGCATGTCAACTAAATGGAAGGAGGCCGATGAGCGTTACTCAACTTAGAAATGCTTCCAATTATGAGTAACCTGAAAGAGAAGCAAGTTCTCTTAATATCCATCACTATCAACTGAATACCATACACAAGTATCTACATCTTCGATCACCTTGAAGAATCCCGATACTTGCAACACCTGGTTCTCTACTTTATTCAAATACCTATAACTTCTCAAAACTTGGACCCTGTCTAAGAACTAGAGAAGTCATAAGTAAACCGAATATAATACGAGGACCATCCCCTCTGTCCTAATAGACACTGGACAATATACAATACTCTGTACAAGTCCCTTGAGTCTAAAAACTCACTCCCTGTGTGTTGTAGGTTGAAAACTGTACTTATGGTTAAGAAGAATTACACCGCTGTTTAATGCTCCTTACCTAACCATCAACTGATATAGGTAAATGTCATCGACATAATTTCAAAAAGGTATATCTCACTCTATAAAAATAGACGTATAGATATATCAATTTGAAATTGGTGCATTATAACGGATATTCAAAACCAAATATTCGCCGTCCGGCAAACAACCCAGGTGACTTCCTCAAATATCACCGATTACAACAAGTCCCGATATAATGAGGATGATCACCTAATTCCCAATAACTTACTCCCACTCATCATCTGTAAAACCATATAGATGTGAGAATCAAACCTGGTAAATACATACCCTGGAGTAAGTATTTAATCGGGAAATCAGTTTTCCTTTAACAGTACATAGTGAAACTGAAACATTGAAATGTTTCGATGGGGTATCCTGGTATTCCTAGTAATGCCTCTTCCAGATTCACAACTGTAACCGTATAAATCTCTGCCACCTCTCCAAATCCCTTCATATGTCTTTAGTCATTACCTTCTGTACACCCCTTTAGGCTAAATGGTTTTCTTCCTTCCCTACCGTTCGGCACTAGCCTATGGTTTGGAAGAAGACTATCCAATAAGCATAATGGGTGTACTGTCCCAATCTTAGGAACACTCACAATGCGAGAGAAGGTGAGGATAAAAGACAACCGAATAAACCTTATTCCTATTTCTCCTGAACCAGAATCCATCCCCGAACTGGAACAAGTTCCTTTCGAGTTCGTATATAACCATACGATGGAATATCCAATAAACTGTGGATCTTCGTAGTGATACGGAGTGTTCTGGAGAAATACAAAGGTGAAGTGGGAGTGGTAATGAAATACTTTGTTTGGTCGTGAATATCAGTCGCAATTTACTTTGCCCTCTTACTAATCCCTTTCTTTGTCTTTACATAATACCTTCTGTACACCATCGCTAGGCTAATTGGTTTTCTTCATTCCCTACCGGTCGGCACCTGCCTATGGTTTGGAAGAAGACTATCCAATTTGCTTAATAGGTGTACTATCTCCTCAACCAAGGAGTACTCGCAACCTGAGAGAAGGTAAAAGGAAAAGACAACTGAATAGTCCTATTCGTTTTCTCCAGAACCGGAAACCATTTTCGAATAAATCCCTTCGAGTTCGTATATAACCATACGATGGTTTTATCCAATGGAAGTGGACGTTCGTAGTAATACGGGGTGTCCTGGAGAAAAGGGTAAAAGTAGGAGTGGCAATGAGATTTGCAACTCTGACAATCCAAAAGCCAGTGTTAAAGAAGGTTCGGTCAACTTGGTCTCTGAGTCATAGTCTTAGGGTCGGGTCAATAGTCGCTGCCAGAGAGAGAGAGAAAAGAAATACTCAGCGTGCACTCTAACCTAGATCAGAATGGTTACCAATTTATCTAATCTGGAAACCTCCCACTGCACCGTTAAATTCTCCTCCAAACCTGAAAGAAGAATTAGTCTTGATCACCCGAGGAGTAAACCAACTCATCAGTGGGAATCAGGATCCAACTATCACCGCATGATAACGTGATGGAATCCGCTCACGCTATCATACTCCAGAAGGTATGCGCATATCTGGCAAGTTTCAGTTTCTTTTGAAACTCCCGATGTGATTTTTGCCCCATGCTCTTATGACCTTGGCGTGAGGTCAAAATATCATAAGTCACATGTCAAGTTCTACCCATCATTGTCAAGGTTAATTTGAACCCACCCGTACATACCCTTAACGTAGGCCAAAATAGTAGTACGACTGTCCCAAACCAACGCATCTATCTATGCAAAAGATAAATATCCGGCAGCTACCAATCACTATGCCTTGGCGTGAGGTCAAAATACATAGCTTGAATACTACCGAATATTTAACTGAAATGATGGAGGGCTACGAATGGTTTCTGGCGAAAACCTTTAACGTAATAAACTTGATATCGTTGGAGGAACGGATAGCTTTTAAAAATATAGTGACGAAAACCCTTACTAAAGAGGTCACTCCCGGTGAAGGGATCTCGGCTCTTTCCCCGTAGAATGAGGTGCCGGATATTCTAACTGAATACCACAATGCAAAGCAAAAGTAATCGGCTATAATGAAGTTATTGCCCTGACGCAAACTTCTGTCTAAGGGGTCACTCCCGGTGAAGGGATCTCGGCTCTTGCCTCGTCGACTGAGGAGCGGGATATTCCAACTGAATACCACGATGCAAAACAAAAGTGAACGTCCTTGCAAATAACAGCTTTTTGAAAAATGTTCCAACAACATCAGATTAGGTTTGTTTTTAACTTGCATTGATCCGAATCAACGCAGTCCCATCAATTGATCACACCTCAAAGAACGAAAATATACTGATGTACGTATATGCCATCCGCATTCGCCACTGGGTCCCGTCATTACCCGTTAGGTTAGCTAACTAACGACAGAGCGGGGACTGGACTAGCGCGGATGCAAAACATATACAACATCTACTAGTATATATATAATATATAATTTTCGCTCAAGGCGTGATAAAATGCAACATCACAGAAATGTACAGCATCACAGAACAATACAGATATCTGGGATCCCCGGGTTTCACAGAGCCGCTACTGAAACCCGACGTTCCCCTGGTCGTGTGGATAGCCTGTGCAACGAAATCCTAGACCCCTACGGGCGCGGCAAGTTACCCGCCAAAACCTGAAGCGAGGCAGCCCCCTTCAGCAACGTGAATGGACCACCCAGCACTTCACGGAATCCGGTAACTTGGGCACCCCTCCTGGGTCAACCTGTACCCCCTACGAGTGCGGAGAATAGCCCGCCAATTCTAGAGTGAAGCCCCCTCCGTCTCAATGCCATGAGATGCGGGCTTGTTGCCCTCTAGAATCCGGCTATCCGTGCACCCCTCCGCGGGGCAATCCTAGTACAGAAAGTAAAATATACATACAACGGGTACATCGACCGCAACCTGGTCGTGCCCCAAAAGAATAATACAAACAGGTAGTGACGGCAGTCCACATGTCGGACGCTCGCCCTGCAATATCAAATGTACATAATACAACAACATTGTACTACCACTGCAACCGGGCTATCCCCCACGACCGATCCGCAACATCACAGCAAAATCACAAAACATCAACGTGAAGGTCACGTTCGCAAATCCGTCTAACCGGGCTATAGCAGTTAGACAGGATTTACCGATCAAGTGACATTCACGGTCGCAGATATAATGTAAATACTGTGAACTAATGTGTTTAAAATATCCGATCGATCAAATTTTCCTAAGTGGGCCCCCAAGCATTACTGTAGCACTTAAAGAAATTCTGGGCCCAAAAAGAATGTTCCAAAAGCCCTATTTTAAAGTCAGGAGCTTTCTGAAAAATTTTGGTGCGCTGAACAGTGTAAGTCGCGGCGGAACCGCGGCCCAAGCATCGGTTTGGCCGCGGTTCCGCGGTGGTTTAGACTGTTCACGAGACCAAATTTTCCCAGAACTCTTAAAATTCCCTGCACATCATTCTGCAACATACTGAAAAATTTTTGGAGCCAAAAAAATTTCGACAGAAAACTGATGTGTATAAAAATGCTGTTTTGGAATTTTTTTTCGATCAGAAATATAAAACACATTAGACAAAGCTAGACTATGTTAATGGCGAGGCTCTGATACCACTGTAAGTGCACGGCGGCGCCCCGGCCGTCAATCCGACGCCGGAATGCGGAAGCGGTGATAAACTTTAACTTTTTTGAACCGGCACCACCGCACACTATAAACCCGGATCGATCCATTAAACTAGTCCTAGCTAACTACAAGATGGGAAGAGAGATATACCGAGTGATCCGTGTCCTCCGGTCTTCTTGTCGTCGTCCCGATCTCCAGCGGAATGTCTGGTCTCCACCACGTCGCCGTGAGGGCACCACGTCGCCGACTTCTTTTGCGGGCTCCCACCTCTATACCGAGGCAACTCGGACACGAAGTTGGCGAGCCGACGTGCCCAAGGTTTGCTGTAGAATACGTGTAGAACTCATGTCTCATTTTGGGATAGTGGATGTTGCCTTTGGTGGAGGAAAGGCACTAAGATTTTTTGGAGATGAAACTTTGGGAATTTTGTAGCATGAAAAGAGCAAAATTCCCACGCCCAAAAATTGGGCAGCCCCATACTTGGCCGGCCATGCATGGTGGTGAGGTGAATGAGAGGAGTGTGTAGCAATGAAAAAGAATAAGCCCCCCATCATACAAGAGAGAGAGAGAAGGTTACAATGATAAACAATGATCACAAAAGGAGAACCTCACTCCATCAACCTCATCATTTCCAAAAGACAAGTAATCATGAAGATAGAAGTCAAGCAATGATGGAGTGAACAAGTCAAATGATGGTGGAACCATCATGACACAACAATGTGCAAAGACAACCCTCCAAAATGCTTATTTGCACAAATGCAAATAAGCCCTCCTCCACCAATCTTCGGCCAATGAAAGATACAAAGAAATATGGCCGAAACGGAAAGCAAGCTGGCAACTCCAGAAAACTGGTCCCGTAATAAATTACAGGAAAACCACGAAACTGTGTATACACACCCGCATCTGTATTCCAACCGAATACAAATGCAATGAGACAAAATCTACACTGTACTATACTAGGATCCGGCTTAAACCAAAGCCCGCTAGTATATACCGTCCGATCATGATCCGTGCAATACCGCACGTATCTGATCGAACCCTGCCATATCTCTATACGGCCTCTACAGAGTTTTGCCCGAAACTTGAGAAACTGGTCTGTGGGGGACTCTAAAGACTCATCAACACCTTGGTTATGGATTAAACCACAAGCACGTCAAAGGTATTAGCCTATACGTAACGGGCTACCAGGTATTGACCAAAAGGGACGTCGATGAGCGAACTCATCCTGACCCCCTACTGAGCCTGTCAGTGAAAATATCCGTACAGTCCGGTCCGTTCGTCTATGAGCATCGCATGGCGGGCCTAGGGGGTTGGTAAAAGTCAGAACCCCAAAAGCGGTACAAGTCGTGTCAGAGAGTAATCCAGAACACCCTGAGATACTACTGGAATGCCTACCAGTAAATCTCCTGCCTTGGCCAAGGACTTTTCATGTTCTGGCTCTCCTAGACACAGCGCGACCTCACCCCCAATACCGGGAGAGATGAACCCCCGAAGATCCGCTCACTGCCTCTATATGGCTCGGGACTGTACCCAACTAAAACCTGTTTGCACGTCTCCTTTGAGCGTGGTAGGGTAATAATCAAAGTACAGTGGGAACTCACACGAGACAAATGACGATCCTCAGGTCGATGAACTAACCTGTACACATGTCACCAGGGAACTGCTATCTGACGTCAGGTATAAGACCAACTAGCATGTTCCCGGCGAGTCCTGTCCGGTGTACTCATAACCCAATGAGCACCTGTATACATCTTAGGTGAACCAACTGACACCAGTGGCTTGTGAGAACGGCCACCGTCCCTCGTCGGGGTCTCGACTGTATACACTAGTTTACTCTGGAGTATCGATGCCCTGTCTCAAAACTCCCACGACTAGGGACCTTTTAAGGATGTGCTTATAGACCACCAGCTCTCACGTATATGATCGCCCTCATACTGCTGGCAGTCAAGCATAAATCCTAGGGGTTCTATCAACGTGTAATAGCGACTTGTCAGGTCACCTAAAACAGTACACGATGATAAAGATAAACCAGATAGCATACTATCATCTTGAGTAAGACTGTCCTACTGGGATAGGTCCTCCCTCAATCATTGCAATCACGTGCCTGTGATCCAATAATTAACTCTGAGGGCACTATCTCCAACACAATAACTATCTGGTGCATTTCCAAACCCATGTTTGCATCTAAACTGTGGACCGTAATGTTCTTAAACTAACTATGGACCACAATATCCCTAAACTAAACAATAGAGCCCAAATGCTCTTTTGTTGGATCTAAATGATCATGTTAAGTAGATCTTAGTCTAAAAATTAGACTAACGTATCCTTAACAAACATTTAAGTTGATCTTAATCTCAAACGAGATTAACGATCCTTAAATCAATCCAACTACAGATCCCCCAACCAATATTGGTTCAAGGGTATATCTCTTCACTCCTCTTATATTTGTTGTTGTAATCCTTCAACGTCTTCAAAGAGGTGATGGGTCCCGACAACCAGACATTCCACGGACTGTGGGGTCCTTAAACTCATGGACTATGACGTCCTTAAACTTTACGGACTGTGGGATCCTTAAACTCATGGACTATGATGTCCTTAAATTTGACAGACTATGATGTCTCTAAACTACCATAGACTGTGAGGTCCTTAAACTCATAGACCATGATGTCTTTAAACTTTACAGACTATGATGTCTTTAAACTCCATGGACTATGACGTCCTTAAACTTATGGACCGCAACGTCCCTAAACTAAAACAATAGAGCCCAAATTCTCTCTTATGGGATCTAAATGATCATGTTAAGTAGATCTTAGTCTAAAATTAGAGTAACGTATCCTTAACAAACGTTTAAGTTGATCTTAGTATCAAATGCGATTAACGATCCTTAAACCCAACCCAAACCCAAATCTAAGAAAATACGGATTTGGACTAATCCACGGCCTACGGGCGATAACATAAATTAGTCTCCATATACGATCCACGGGCAACCAAAAAAAAAAACAAACACACACGACACGAATTGACCATCTGGAGAAGGAGAAAGTGGTTACCGCGATGCGGTAGCATAATTAACTACAGGGGCTTGCGCCTGCAGAGAAGAGCGTCCCTACAATCAAAAACCCCTCACAATGAGGGAGAATCTGACGAAATCTGCTACAATGGCCGCATCCGTCTAAACCTCCGATATACAGTGCCATAAATCAACTTAGCATCTTCAGAGAGGTGGACGGATAAAACCAAATAGCATCTGCCCCAAAATTCAGGCAAGACGTTTGTCTTCCCGGCTTTCGACGGAGAACAGATTCCGGCACGCTCGGTGGGACAGAGCCTGAGTTGCTAAGGTGGGAGAAAACACCATTCTTCATAGAGACGAAACGCCAGCTTCAGTATCCCCTCCCCTAAGGGCAACCACAAACATATATACCGTGATTATTTGATCGCGGAAAAACACGACACACGAAGTGTGGAGTGGAAAGAGGAAAAGGTCCCACCGGGCGTGCTAGAATTTATTCTGCCCCCAAAATTCAGGCCGGATGTCCCAACGTCCCGTTCGCGTCTTTCGGCGGAGACATACCCGATCTGAACGGTTCATTCGCCATCCCCTTCCATGAGGGGAATCTCCGTTAGTGTCGCCACCGGTGTCCCTCTGACCACTTTTTGCTCGTCTCGAGTCTCCAGAGAACCCTTGATGTCACTCTCGCCCTCAACATCATTGTTTGGCCGCTCAGACGAAGATGTGGCGGTGAAGCAGACCTTTGCGGTTCGTTGGTCCCCGTAGGCCCGACCTATCCCGCCTTGATCGAGCGGGAATTTCATCGCTAGGCGGTAGGTCGATATCTGGGCCCTAAGGGAGTTCAGTGTCGGGCGGCCGAGGAGGATTTTGTAGGCCGATGGGATCTCGCGATGATAAACTCAACATGAATGGTGTGCGTATGGCCCGCCTCCCCAATGTTAAATTGGAGAGTGGTTACCCCTTCCGCCGGGATGGAGTGGTTAGTGAACCCTGACAGAACGTGTGCGGTCGGCTTTAGGTCCGACGGGGTGAGTCCCATATGCAGGAAGCAGTCATAAAAGAGAATGTCTACCAAGCTTCCTGAGTCGACCAGTATCATCTGTACTTCTTAGCGGTGAACCCGAGCTGTGATCACCAGCGGGTCGTTGTGAGGCAGGGATATACCGTGGCGGTCCTCGTTGGTAAAAACGATCGGCTAGCTGCTTTGGCCTTCTTCCTCTGGTGGCTGCCCGTCCCCTCGATCGGTGAGGGACGCTTAGTCTCGTCGGTCTCCGTCGTACCCTCCGTTGTCAATTCGCCGGGAGGGGGACGTTGCTCTTTCTCATGGTCGGCTTGCCCCTTATCTCGCAAGTACGTTGCCAGGTGCCCCGAGCGGATTAGCTCCTCGATGTAGTCTCAGAGCTGCTAGCAGTTCTCAGTTGAGTGGCCCTGCGACCTGTGGAAACCGCAGTAGGGGCCCCGGGTACGCTTTTCCGCCTTGTTCGAGACTGGGGGAGTTTGAAGAACCTCTCGCCCTTAGCCTCCTTTAACAGTATTGTTTACCACCGAAAGACGCGACCGGGATGTTAGGACGCCTGGCTTGAATTTTGGGGGCAGATGCTATTTGGTTTTATCTGTCCACCTCTCCGAAGATGCCAAGTTGATTTATGGCACCGTGCATCAGAGGTTTAGACGGATGTGGCCGTTGTAGCAGACTTCGTCAGATCCCCTTCATTGTGAGGGGGTTTTTATTGTGGGGACGCTCTTCCCTGCAGGCGCAAACCCTGCAGTTAATTACGTTACCGCGCAGCGATAACCACTTTCTCTTTCTCCAGATGTTCATTTCGTGTCGTGTGTGTTATTTTTATTTGTTGTTGTCCGTGGATTGTATACGGAGACTAATTTATGTTATCGCCCGTAGAGAGGGGATTAGTCCAAATCTGTATTTTCTTAGATTTGGGTTTAGTGGATTTAAGGCTCGTTAATCTCATTTGAGATTAAGATCAACTTAAATGTTTGTTAAGGATACGTTAGTCTAATTTTAGACTAAGATCTACTCAACGGGGTTTCTGGATCATTTTCGATCCAACGAAAGAGCATTTGGGCTCTATCGTTTTAGTTTAGAGACGTTGCGGTTCATTGGGTTTAAGGACATCATAGTCCATGTTTAAGGACATCATAGTCCATAGAATTTAGTTTAGGGACATTACGATCCATTGGGTTTAAAGACATCAAAGTCTGTAGGGTTTAAAGACATCATAGTCTGGGTTTAAAGACATCATAGTCTGTAGGGTTTAAAGACATCATAGTCTATAAGGTTTAAAGACATCATAATCTGGGTTTAAAGACATCATAGTCTGTAGCGTTTAAAGACATCATATTCTGTGGGGTTTAAAGACATCATAGTCTGTGTTTAAAGACATCATAGTTTGTGAAGTTTCTTGTTGTCGGGACCCGCCACCTCCCTGAAGACGCTGAAAAATTACAACGACATGTATCAGAGGTGTGAAGAGATGTACCCTTGAATCAATGTTGGTTGGGAGATCTATAGTCAGGTTTGGGACTAAGACCAATCAGAGAAATTATGAGCACATGGGCTTGGTTGATCTGAATTAAGAACTTGTGGCCAGCCTGGGCTCAGTCCACTCAGTTTTGAATAAAATGTTGAACATTTGTTTGGGCTCAGTCCCTTTTTGTTCAGCAATGCTGAGCATTGATTTGGGTTCTGACATCCCTCTTTCTTTTTGTTTTTTTATTGAGTGTTGAACACTCTTTATAGCGTTGGGGATTTATTTATAGAGCACTTTGTGTTTCCTTGGCGCCCACGTGAGGAGCACGTGGAGCGCTTGGCGCTGAGCGCCAGACTTAAGGTGCTAAAGCGCTTCTTATAAAATAGCGCCCACGTGAGCAGCACGTGGAGCGCTTGGCGCTGAGCGCCAGACTTAGAGCGCTAAAGCGCTTCTTATAAAATAGCGTCCATATGAGAAGCACGTAGAGCGCTTAGCGCTGAGCGCCAGACTTGGAGCGCTAGAGCGCTTCTTTTAAGATAGCGTCCATGTGGGGAGTACGTGGAGCGCTCGGTGCTGAGTGCTAGGCACTGTTTTTGGCAGTTCCGATCAGTTCTGTGCTCTGAGAATTAAATTCTCGTTTATAAGAGACTTTGTCTTGTGGATCTAAGAACTAAATTCTTCTTTATGAGGAGATACCATGATTTCTTTTGTTTTTCTTTACGAGGGATTTTGTCTCATGGATTTAAGAAGTAAGTTATTCTTTTATGAAGAGATGCTATGATCTCCATTGTTTTTCTTTACCTTGAAGATAGGTAGCTCTTCTTTTGAACTCTAAAGTTTATGGGGGAGTTCTTCTCTGTTTCTTCTTTTAATTTGAAACTTATGGGGAGGTTCCACTGTACAAGACTTGAAGTCTTGGGTCCTTTATATAGGGGAGGCTGATTTGTTGAATCAGTTAAGGAAACCTCTCATTGAGAGATCTCTGATTGATTTGGGGATGTTTCCCACCATTGGATCTTTGATCCAAGGGCTGCTGTTTTACAGAAGATATTTTTCTTGTATTTAACAAGATTGAGAAAATATTTTCCCATACAGAACTTATTCTGTATCTTGGTGATTTTTAATCACCATTGGATCTTTGATCCAACGGTGCTCTGATTTACAGAGCACAATCTTTCCTGTTTAGAAAGATTTGATGAGTATTTCCTCAACAGAATTTGATTCTGTAATTTGATGATTGTAATACCCAGTTCTTTTGCGCACCAATATCCGTATTTTATAAAATGCTACTTACAAAATTTAATTATTTATATTTATAATTATTTTAAAACCCAAACCCTAATTTAAACTAAAATCCTATTTACTCACTTCTTTTCCATTTCTTATTACTAATCCCCAGGCCAGCCCACTCCTCCGTATCCCTTTTTCTATTTTCATTTATTTTCCAGCCCCGGCCCAAACCCCCATAATTCTTTTCCCAATTTCTTTTTCCCATTCCTATTTTCCCGAGCCCAACTCCCATCCCCTTTCCCTTTATTTTCCTTCCCTCTTTATTATTCCGGCCCAACCTTCCCTCGGCCCACGAATCACGCCAACCCGACCCGACCTGTCTCCAACCTTCTTCCCCACTTCGTTTCAACTTTCCCGCTCGATTCCTCACGTGCCCACGTCGTCGCCAACGTTCCCTACCTCGCCGCCCCACGTTCCCGCTCCTCAAGACCACGACCGCGCGCGCGCTCACGAGATCCTCAAGCCCCATCGCGTCTCTAGCCCTCTCCTCCTCACCCTCGTTCTCCCTCCTCCTCTCCTCACTCCATCATTCACCAAACCCCCTGCTTCATCCCTACACCTCGATGACAATGACGACTACCACCTCAGTCACCTCATCGTCCTCCATCGCTCCTCTCTCCAAAACTCGAACCTCACTTCACCTCCCCACCTCGCCTACACCACCGAGCCGGAACCCAACCTACCCGCCGAGCTCGAGCCTTCCATGTACACCCTCCTCGCCACCGAGTTCCCCCTGCACGGCCTCACGCCGACGAGCTCCCCACTGCCTCAGCGACCCCTCTACATCATCACCATCACCACCAAGCTTCGAGCCCTACACACCCCTCGCTGCAGACCCGAGCGCACCCCCTCTGCAAGCCACCTCACCGGTGCCTCCGTTGACCTCACGTCATCACCACCAAGCTCCCTCTCTCTCACACAAGAAACATCTCTTTCCTTCTCTCTCCCTCAGCGACATTTCTCTCTCTCTCTCCCTCTGCAACATTCTTCTCTCTCTATCCCTCTCTCACAACACCTCTCTCTCCCTCACAGCACCTCTCTCTCTCACACCCCTCTCATCTCTACTTCAAAAAGTCCCCAAAACCGAACCTAACCCAATCCCTAGCCGCTGCAGTCGAGCCCCCGGCATTTCGTCGAACACCTACATTGATCGTTGTTGCCGCTATTCGGGTTACCGACGTCACAATCATATCTGTGGCATCAATCCCTTAAGCCGTCATCGTCATCAACACGCCATTCGTCGCAACGCCAGCGCACGCCCGTCGCACCCACCGAGCCGTCAAGTCCAAGAAGCAAGATCCGACGAGGCTAAACCTGTGCTGCAGTCGTGAAGCGATCGTGCCGCTGACATACCGTCGTTGACACGACTTCAGGCAAGTTTAATACTTGCTTCATGCTACATTTATATTACAATTCAAATTACAAAAAATTCCCGCATATACTTTTCGTGTAAATTGTTATAAGTTAAGTATTCGATGTAAACCATGACCTACAAACCCAGTTAAATTGACGGAAATAAATAACATTGTGTGGCCCGAGTTATAATGAATACCCTTAAGATTTTGGTTACAAAATAAGGTCGTTTGCTCACATAAAATGGTGTTCCGATTTCTGTCGTAAAGCCTGAAACTTCCGTACATGATATACCGTAAAATTGATATTAAATTATGCACAAACCGGATTTTAGCGTTCGATGGCTCGTATCGAAGCTAACTGTTTCACCTACAGTATTATATAGTTGGTCTCTGAATTGTAACTAATTATGATAGAGATAATTTCTGAGGATTACGATTCTGGACTGCAGTCCAGAATGGAAATCCCGGTTAACACCTGTTTCTAAGTCCCTGTATATTCCTGTTCAAATATGAGAATGCGCGGAACCCTATATTGTTACGTATAAAATTGATTTGTCTTTCTTACTCCACTGGTCTCACTGGATTCCTCAACTGTTTGATATTTTTAACTCATTTTACAAGGTCGATACGTCTTGCTGAATTCTGCAGAGGCAGATTTCACACATCAAACAAAACTTGTCAATAACCTCGTGTCGAGATAGTATATTGCTGATACGCCAATTGCGGTGGAAACCTAACTGATAACTATAAATATTGTTAAACTATAGCGTCGCCTAATTACGATCCCAACTGGGATTAAAATGCGTTACGAAACGGACTTCCGATTCTGAAATCGGATTTCCAGCACTGAATGCTTAAAATGAAATGACCATATTTAGCGATCCTAAAACCCGAATAACGTGAAACCAATTTTGATGGATAGATCATTAAACATACTGTGTACCCCCTTTTCATTATTTCGCTAAATTTTACATGTATGATTTATGATAAATTATGCAAGTGGTAGGACACCGACTGATGATATCTTAATCATGCCTTAATTATCGTATTCTCATCACATTATATGGATGTCATTGCATTGGTAACCCAGTGATCGTGTACATTACCCAGTGTTAGCTATTAGTGTTTGATTGTGGCAAGTACGTCAGTGTTTAAGCATGAATGGATAAGTGAAAGTGACACGTATTTGCACATAATCAGTGGACCCTATTGATTTATTGCATTGTCGACGTCTGTGGGACGTGTATAAGTGTGACTATAATTAGTGTGGGAAGATTACGGGAGCACTTGTATGGGTGTCACAGGTAAGGCACCAAACACTGCCCATTTATCTTGGGTATCAGTCGTGACATGCTTGATGGAGATTCTGTCTCCAGTTCTCGCATAGACTTGTCATGGACCGACGGGTATTTGAGTTTATGATTGGCGTTTGATGTAGACCACGGGGTATGGGGTAGTTTGAGTGTGAGTTCAACATAATCTTGGGAGTCCCATGCCGGCACATACAACGATTCTGGAGATATATGGGGATATTACCGATTATTAGCGAGCGACTCGGGCCCGTGTTCCCTTGTCCTTGGGTCCTACCCTTGGGTGGCGGATACTCACGAGTGGTTGACTCTCACACTTGGACCGACGATAGGCTTAGCGACCTATACAGTGAGACTTAGAGACTGATAGGGTTAGTGACATTGACATGTATTGCTTACTGATTCAACATACCTGACATACTATTTACTGCTTTACTGTTTACCCGCTCTATTAGATACCTGCATTGGCTACTTCATGTTCACGTCTTTACTCTTTTGATTACCGTTATATATTCATTATTATTGCACGAGTTACCATCTGTATCTATATATATATTGCTATCGTGTCGCTCTGACGACCTGAGTATGCATGCTCAGAGTGAGAAGTGGATCTAGCTTGGACCAGGACCTGACGTACCTCGAGGACATCGCGGACATCTTGATCAGCGACCCATAGCTATACTCTCTTGATCTCCATCTGGTTAGTACTTCTGTATTCGTTTTGATTTAGTGACTGCATTTCTCATTACATATGCATTGATTACTGATTACCATGTAAAGGTAGAAGCCGAAGTGTGACTACGGCAGGATATTTCCTTGACCGTACGAGCATGGCTGGCCTTGTCAACCCCTCGTATTCCGTATTTTGGGAAGCGAGGCATGACAAGGTTTTGTTGGTATCAGAGCCAGGTTTTTCTTCGATTGGGATTGCTGTTTCCGTGTAGAGCTTGACAATCTTAGACATCCTTCGGTCTAGATTGTAAACTTGTCATTCTTGATCTTGACTCACATAGTGTATTCTGCTATACATATTGATCCATTCGCTAGAGTTTTGGGTGTCACGCCCCGCTTCCCAAAATACGGAATACAAGGGTGACAAGGCCAGCCATGCTGCTACGATCAAGGAAAGAACCTGTCGTAGTCACATTTCGGCTTCTAGCATTACATGGTAATCAGTAAAATGCAATACGGGTAAAGAGAATGCAGTCACTAAAACTATCAGGTATAAAGGAATCTGAGCTCAATGGAAGTAAGCAAACGGGCAACTAACCAGGAATATCAATGTAGAAATGTAACTGGCTCACTAGTCTGGATCTTCACGGTCTTCTCGAGGTCAGGCGAATCCACCTCTATCACTGAGCATGCATACTCAGGTCGTCAGAGTGACACGATAGAAATATTATAATAACAACAAAAGGCAAGAAAATATAAGTAATAATGATGAGGATAAAATGCAGATAATCAATATGTCACTAACTGATGCAAAGTATGATCTGTGTCACTATCAGTCTCTAAGTCATGTTTGAAATCGAATTGTGGATAGGAGGATACATGTTTAACGAGGGTCTCGTACATACCCGAGATAACGGCCCATACGCCCGGGACATAACCCTGTCAGCCGGATCGCTAGATCCTACCTAATATATATAAGAGTCGCTGTTCGAATGATCATCCTCTAAATCACGGTCCTCGCTAAATACGATGCTCTTTCCACTTCGATTTCCCCTTTTCCCCAGTTTTACACTATTGATGATTATGATTTAGTCGTGTACAAATATGCACCAATAACACGGTATTGTCACCGTTCACTGTATTATTCACTGTCACGAATCATTCACTTTTCCATTGGCATACTTTACACTCCTAAACCAATATCATTCACGCATGATAATGCATTGTACACTGAATAATAATGCGCACTATCACTATGTGGATGGCAGTTGGGTAAGGTATGTATATTTATGCAGTTAGCAAGTCATGCGTAATATGAACTAGTATGCACCTCATGAGCTTATAAAAATTGCAGTAAATCATACGTTCAGAATTCAATGAAACGATATAAAGACGGTAACAAGTATACTCTGTTGGAAATTCAGCAAAATTTGTTTCAGTGAAATCGGATTTCGGGTATTCAGATTACAGCCATTTCATTTTAAGTGTTCGCTGCAGAAAATTCAGTTTCTGAACTGAACGTCCGTTTCGCGACACGATTTTCACCCAGTTGGGATCAGAATTTAGCGACGGTACAGTTGAATGAAATATAGGTTTCTCAATAGGGTTTCCAACGCAATAGACATATTCTCAATCGCATCTCTATGTAAGAAGTTATGCACTGTTCAACATTAGGGTATCAGTTCTATTTCTGTTTGGGACTGCTATACGTCATGTTCTTTTAAATTGCAGTTTAAATAGTAAACGATGATAAAAAGGGGTGAAATCACTTGCGCTATTTATCCAACAGTTTCATCTTCAATAAATATAGGGTTCCGCAACATACTAGTTCAGGCAGCAAAGTAGTAAGTATTACGAGATAGAAATCAACAGCCAGAGCTGCTCTGGACTGCAGTCCAGAGCCGCTCTCCGAACCAGTTCTCGTCATATTTTCAGTATAGAAACAATTAAAAACTTTTATAAGGTTCCATTTCGTCGAGTCGTCTTCGATTCGAGCCATCGAACACATCATTTCAATGTGTACACAATTAATTATGATTTTAACAAGTTTCAGACGCGGGAAATGTTCAGTTTTACGGGTGTAATCGGGGATGATCATTCAAGTCAGTAACGATCATAACTTTCAGTCAAATTTCACCACAATGTTCATTGCCACATGGGTCAGCATATAAGATCAAGTTCCATCAGTTTAATGGAAGGTTTTCATTCGGGTCTTGTATCAAACACTTATGTCTTATAAGTTTCACGAATTATAAACACGGAATTAATGGTATTTTGGATTGTAACGGAAATAATCTAGCATGTAGCAAGTAGGGTACTTACCTGGAGACGCTTTGGCGACGCATGGCAGTGGCAACGGCACGAACGCGCGATGAACGGCACGGTTTGGATTCACGGCCTTGGCTCGAGTTCGGGTTCGTCGTCGGAGTTGCCCGGGGATGGCTCGCGATCACTAGAAGCGGAGTGGGGTTCTGTGGATCTCCTGTGAGTGCTCTGGGGTTGGCGATGGTCGGCGGTGGTCGCTCCGGTGATGGGCACAGCGGGGGTCCGAGGTTGCACTGAGGGAAAAGATGGTGGTTTTGGAGAGAGGGAGGAAGCAGTGGGGGCTCGGGTTTCGGAGGAGGTGATGTTGAGGATGTAGATGAGTCGACGAGATGGTTCAGGTGCAGTGGGGATCTCGCCGGCGTCGAGGTGCAGTAGGCTCGAGCTCGGCGATTTGGAGATGGTGGGGAGAGGGAGCTCGGTTGATGGAGGAGGACTGTGCAGGCGAGGGGGTGAAGAGGAGAGAGATGTGAGGGAGGAACAGTGGTGGTCATAGTCGTTGTCATCGTCGGCGGCTGGGTGTATGGGTTGAGGCAGAGAGTTTTCTTTTGAGAGAGAGGAGAGGTTTGAGAGCGAAAGTGATGAGGGAGAAAGGAGAGAGAGGGACGAGGGTGAG
Organism: Agapanthus africanus; assembly: GCA_030015575.1. NCBI lineage: Eukaryota > Viridiplantae > Streptophyta > Magnoliopsida > Asparagales > Amaryllidaceae > Agapanthus > Agapanthus africanus. The sequence goes on along the minus strand of CM057338.1, from coordinate 102,777,186 downwards.
CTTGAGAAGCTCGACGGGCGCACGGTCGTGGGGCACGCAGTCGGGGATGCTTGGTGAAGACGCGGGGTCGTGGGCGACGTGGGTTGCAACGAGGGAGGCGCAGAAAAACAAGCGAGAAAGAACTGAATGTAGTCGGGGAAGAGGAGACGCAACGGGTCGGGTTCGGGTTTGGTAGGAATGGGCTGGGCCGCCTTATGATTGTTGGTTTAATCCCTTTAGTTTAATTTTCTTGGGCTGGGCTGAGGAGGGAATTAGTTTAATTAATTTGTTTTAAGATTTTGTTTGGGCTGGGTTAGTTTAAAGGTTTTGGAAAAATTAAATATTGCAACTTAAGCAACTAATCTTCACACAAAATAATGCGAGAAAAATAGGACAACACTCGGAGAACTAGGAAATTATAGGAAGATTTTATTAAAGGAAATGGGGATTTACATCATACCCCCCTTACAAAAATTTCGTCCTCGAAATTTAACAAGGATACTAAGAAACAAAAGTACTAAATAAAGAGATATGGAAAACGTGTACGGATATCTTCCTCCCACTCCTAGGTAGATTCTTCTGGGGAACGACCGCCACAAGACACTCGGACTAACGGAATGACCTTATTCTTCAGCACTTTCTCTCTGCGGTCGAGGATGGTGGTGGGTTACTCCTCGTAAGATAGATCGGTACCGAAAGCTAACTCCGAATAGTCCAGAACATGGCTCTCATCCCGAACATAACGCCGCAACTGAGACACGTGGAAGGTATTGTGCACACCAGCTAGCGACGGAGGCAAGGCAAGTCGTTGGGACACCTCTCCTACTCGCTCTAGCACCTTAAAAGGTCCGATGAAACGGGGACTGAGTTTCCTATGACCTCCAAACCTGATAACTCCGCGGGTAGGGGAAATCTTTAGGAACACTTGATCTCCGACTTTAAATTCTAGTGCTCTCCTGCTGGTATCCGCCCAACTCTTCTGTCGATCCTGAGCCGTCTTAATACGTTGCCTGATCATTTGGACCTTGTCGACTGTCTCAAAAATAAGCTCGGGACCCAGTAATCTTTGTTCTCCCACATCATCCTAACAAACTGGGGATTGACACTTCCGCCCGTAAAGTGCTTCAAAAGGAGCCATCTGAATGCTAGCCTGATAAATGTTGTTATAAGAAAACTCGACTAGATGCAGATGATCTTCCCAGGAACCCTGAAAATCCAACATGCAGGCCCTCAACATATTCTCGAGCGTCTGAATCATACGCTCGGATTGTCCGTCCGTCTGCGGGTGATAAGCTGTACTGAACTTGAGGCGGGTACTCAAACTCTCCTGTAAGCTCCACCAAAAGTGCGAAACAAATCTGGTGTCTCGATCTGACATAATGCTGACCGGAACACCGTGAAGTCGCACTATCTCCTGCATGTATCTCTCTGCCAGTGACTCTGTCGAGTGTCCCACTCGAAATGGTAAGAAGTGTGTAGCTTTCGTGAGGCGGTCGACGATAACCCAAATGGCGTTGTTGCCCTTAGGGCTCCGGGGTAAGGCCGTCACGAAATCCATAGTAATGTGCTCCTACTTCCATTCTGGTATTGGAAGCGGTTGTAACAATCCTGCTGTTCTCTGATGTTCCGCCTTCACCTGCTGGCATACCAAGCACCTGGATATGAACCGCGCAATTTCTCGCTTCATCCCGTTCCACCAAAAATGCTGCTTTAGATCTCGATACATCTTTGTACCTCCCGGATGTACAGAATAAGATGAACTATGCGCCTCAGCCAGTACCTCTTCTCAAACATCCCCCTTGGGTACACAGAGTCCGCTACCGAATCTCAGAGAACCGTCTTCATGTATGATTAAGTCCGTTCTCAGCCCGGCTTCTACTTGCGCTCTGAACTTTTGCAATCGAAGATCATCTGCTTGTGCTTCCTTGATGCGATCCACGAGGGAAGAATGCACCTGTAGCTGCCAAAATTGACTGAGTGCGCTTGGTGTGACGACCTCAAGCTCGAGTCTCTGAAAATCCTCAATGATGCTCCTCTGACTGGTCAACATCATGACTGCTGGCTTGCGACTGAGAGCATCTGGTACAACATTTACTTCCCAGGGTGATACTGAAGGTCCAAGTCGTAATCTGCCATTTGTTCTAGCCATCGGCGCTGCCTCATGTTTAGTTCTTTCTGAGTGAAGACGTACTTCAGACTTTTATGATCCGTGTACACCTCCACCTTCTCACCCAATAGATAGTTCCTCCAAATCTTCAACGCAAAAACCACTGCAGCTAACTCCAAGTCATGCGTAGGGTAGTTCCTCTCGTGATTTCTCAGCTGTCGAGAGGCGTAAGCAACCACTCGACCGTGCTGCATCAGAACACAGCCTAATCCCTTCCCTGAGGCATCACTATGTATCACCAAACCACCGGAATCATCTGGTAATGTAAGAATAGGCGCCGTGGTTAACTTCTGCTTCAGTGTGTCAAATGCCTGAGTGCACTCCTCTGTCCACGCAAATGGTACATCCTTCCGTGTCAACCTAGTCAACGGTTCAACGATTCTTGAAAAGTCTTGGACGAATCTCCGATAATATCCTGCCAATCCCAGAAAGCTTCTAATCTCGGCCATTGACTTCGGCGTTGGACAATCTCTGACAGATTCTATCTTTTCCGGGTTCACTGAGATGTCTTCGCCTGAAACAATGTGTCCCAAGAACTGAACCTTGTCGAGCCAAAATTCATACTTGCTCAATTTCGTATACAGCTTCTCTTCCCGAAAAATTTGTAGAACCGTGCGCAAATGCTCAACATGCTCCTTCTGGGTCTTCGAGTAGACAAGTATGTCATCGATAAATACAACGACAAACATGTTCAAGTACTTTGCAAACACCCTGTTCATCAAGTTCATGAATATCATTGGAGCATTGGTAACACCGAACGACATCACAAGGAACTCATAATGTCCGTATCGGGTCCTGAAAGCCGTCTTGCATATATCCTCGGCTGCTGCTCTGATCTGATGATAACCAGAACGGAGATCCAACTTCGAAAATACCTTGGCCCCACTCAACTGATCGAATAAGTCGTCGATGCGCGGAATTGGGTATTTGTTCTTTATTGTGACATTGTTCATCTCCCGATAATCTATACACATCCGCAGTGATCCATCCTTCTTCTTCACCAACAGAACTGGTGCACCCCACGCTGAAACGCTCGGCCAGATAAATCCCTTCTCCAGGAGCTCTTCAATTTGCTTCTTCAATTCTGCCAACTCAACCGGTGCCATTCTGTACGGGGCTTTGGAAACTGGTGTTGTACATGAAGTCAAATCGATCGAGAATTCCAAGACACGTGGAGGTGGTAGACCTGGTAAATCTTCAGGGAACACATCCAAAAAATCCCGAACAATCTCTGGGGCTGCGCTCTCATCAATCTCCATAGCTGTCAGCTCTTTTGGCTTGGCTCTATACTTGGCTGGCTCCAAAGATTCGCTCCCGCCTTCAAAAATAAACTCCGGGTGATTGGGAATGCGGAAGATCACATTCCTTGCTCGGCAATCAATAACTGCATGGAAGGTACTCATCCAATCCATCCCGAGGATCGCGTCATAGCTGCCTGTTCCGAGTCCTCTTCTGGATCCTCTTCCATAGGTTCTTCCTCAGGATCTTCCTCTTCAGGATCTCAACGGGTTCCTCCTCTACCGCATTTCCCTGTGGATCCTCTCCTATTGGGTTCTCTTCATCGTCAGAATCATTAATCATATTGATCTCTGGAGCTACGACATCGATTCCCTCGTCCTCGTATTCGCCGTCATTGAATATAACCTGTGGACCATCGACTTCGTCATCTGAACTCACTAATATACAGTCGAAAGAAATGCATGACCGAGTGTCCTCATCAAGAAGCGGTGCTGTCCCAGGGTTGGCCATGGCCAGAAAAGTAAGGGTTATGATCAGATAGTGGAACACGAAGGGAAATAACGATTAATGATGCGGAACACGAGGAAAGATAAAGTAGATAAGATTCAAAACATGAACTTGAGTGGTGATGCACAAGTAGTTGCACAAGTAGTATATGGAAGTGAAAGCAAGGAAACAAAGTATGATTCAAGGGACCCCTAAATTGAACTGCAATTTTATTCTAAACCCGGCGCTCTGATACAAATAAAACCATGTCACGCCTCGCTTCCCAAAATACGGAATACAAGGGTGACAAGGCCAGTCATGCTGCTACGATCAAGGAAAGATCCTGTCATAGTTACATTTCGGCTTCTAGCATTACATGGTAATCTGTAAAATGCAATACGGGTAAAGAGAATGCAGTCACTAAAACTATTAGGTATAAAGGAATCTGAGCTCAATGGAAGTAAGCAAACGTGCAACTAACCAGGAATATCAATGTAGAAATGTAACTGGCTCACTAGTCTTGATCTTCACGGTCTTCTCGAGGTCAGGCGAATCCACCTCTATCACTGAGCATGCATACTCAGGTCGTCAGAGCGACACGATAGCAATATTATAATAACAACAAAAGGCAAGAAAATAAAAGTAATAATGATGAGGATAAAATGCAGATAATCAATATGTCACTAACTGATGCAAAGTATGATCTGTGTCACTATCAATCTCTAAGTCATGTTTGAAATCGAATTGTGGAAAGGAGGATACATGTTTAACGAGGGTCTCGTACATACCCGAGACAACGGCCCACACGCCCGGGACATAACCCTGTCAGCCGGATCGCTAGATCCTACCTAATATATATAAGAGTCGCTGTTCGAATGATCATCTTCCAAATCACGGTCCTCGCTAAATACGATGCTATTTCCACTTCGATTTCCCCCTTTTCCCCAGTTTTACACTATTGATGATTATGATTTAGTCGTGTACATGTATGCACCAATAACACGGTATTATCACTGTTCACTGTATTATTCACTGTCACGAATCATTCAATTTTCCATTGGCGTATTTGAAACTCCTAAACCAATATCATTCACGCACGATAATGCATTGTACACTGAATAATAACGCGCACTATCACTATGTGTATGGCAGTTGGGTAAGGTATGTATATTTATGCAGTTAACAAGTCATGCGTAATATGAACTAATATGCACCTCATGAGCTTATAAAAATTGCAGTAAATCATACATTCAGAATTCAATGAAATGATATAAAGACGGTAATAAGTATACTCTATCAGAAATTCAGCAAAATTTGTTTCAGTGAAATCGGATTTTGGGTATTCAGGTTACAGCCATTTCATTTTAAGTGTTCGTTGCAGGAAATTCAGTTTCTGAACTGAACGTCCGTTTCGCGACACGATTTTCACCCAGTTGGGTTCAGAATTTAGTGACGCTACAGTTGAATGAAATATAAGTTTTTCAATAGGGTTTCCAACGCAATAGTCGGATTCTGAATCGCGTCTCTACGTCAGAAGTTATGTACTGTTCAACATTAGGGTATCAGTTCTGTTTCTGTTTGGGACTGCTATACGTACTGTTCTTTTAAATTGCAGTTTAAATAGTAAATGACGATAAAAAGGGGTGATATCACCTGCGCTATTTAGCTAACAGTTTCATCTTCAATAAAATATATTGATTCGAAAGAGTGTGTTTGTAGTTAAAGTAACCGCAATCAATAACGGTGTCGCGTGTAGTTAGACCGAGATGAGTACGGGTCGTCCTCTGGGAAACGTGGAACATTTTACTCTTACTTTAGATGTGTTGAGAAAGAGAGGAGGGATAAGAATGTTGTGGAATGGTTTCTAGATCTACGTTAAGCACTAATGAAGAATATAGATCTAGATTTTTTAAGGATGTAGTTAATATAATAAGGGGCATGTAGGGTTCGTTAGGATTTAGTAGTTATGGACGATTAATTAAAAGTTACCCTTTTTATCCTTTAATAGATTTAAAACTAGAACGACGGTGATGCGTGTAGATTAGGGTTTCTGGAGGGAAAATAAATCCCACTCTTAACCCCTATCTCGACACGGAACTCCGTTCATATCTAGCCTTTACCAAAACAATCATTAATCTAATCTCTAATCGCGGTCGGAACTAACAAAGAATTGTTAGCGCGCCCGATTAGGATGTTAATGATTCTTTTGATAAAGTTCATAAACTTTATAGGACTTAAAAAGGATTTAGGGGTGTTCATCATCCATTAGCCTACCCTAATCCTACGAACCCTAACAAGCGGAGAATTACTCGCGCATGTTGGAAGAAAAAGAGATGGAAAGAAATTGCATAATTAAACTACGAAGAAATAGAATAAGAAAAAGAAAGCTACCTTTATTAATCAACAATATTAATTACACTTTGATTCCTTAGAAAATGATTACAAAGACTAGTTTGCTTCTCGATCTCTTCCAAGAAGGTAGACGAACAGTTGATGATCAGCCTGGATGCGTGAGCCGTCTTGGACTTCGTGATCTCGTCGGCTTGATGAATTTTCCAAGAGGCTCTCGGTCCATATTTATAGTCCAAAGCCAGAAACCTTTGCTTCCAAATTAGGTAAATAACAGCAGAGATTCACCCAAAAATTTTGCAACCTCTATCTCCTAAATCTTGCCGCGGATCCGCGGCCCAAGGGGGGTATAGCCGCGGATCCGCGGCCATATGATCTCGGCCGTTCATCATTTTCTTGGGGCTCTGTTTTTGTGACATTTGGTGTTCTCTGGAATCTTTGAATCTTTGAAATCTTCTCGTAGTTGCTGCCAGACTTGTTCTCTAAGTTTTGCTTTCTTAATTAGGCAAGTTTTCTTTAACAACTTGATTTCTTGAAAAATTCTGCACAACAACTTAGAAAAATTCTGCACAACAACTTGGAAAAATTCTGCACAACAACTTAAATAATATTTAGTAGACTTTGTTCTACTAGGATTTGGTCAATGATATTATTTGCATACATTTTCCTACCAAATGCTAATTATAATATATCAACACATGGAAAATAGTATTTTAACAAATAAACCCTCATATGTATGATATATTATAATAAAGACCTTTTTAAATATGGAAATAGTAGGAAAAATGTTATAACAAATGTGCAGTTTTATCAACTGAACAAATACCCTCAAACTTATCTTTGATCGTCCCAAGCAAACTAGTTTATTCAAGAGAAGGAGAAAAAGAAAGGAGAAAACTAAGCACACTTTCGTAGGCAAACACGATTGCACTGAACACGTGCAACAAGCCGTTAAACCTCTAGGTATCCCTAGTAGGAGGAGTGTTGTCTCCTGAGGGTTTTCAGCGGATTACACCCACAAAATCCTATAACAAAAGAGAAATGGTGAAATTTACATATAAAGATAAGAACCATAAAAGAAATACTTTGAAAATTTAGAGTTTCCAATTACACTAGCTTTTCAGTTGTCATGAGCCCTATCTTAATAGTCATGAAAAAATGTTAGAAATCATATCATCCCTCAATAAAACATCATCTTTATTTTTTGTTCCTACATTTTATCCAAATATCGATCATATACCCCTACGTGTGTGAATAAAACATCCGTACACTCGGAGAATTCAATTCAAGCTATCATACTCTTGTCCATCTGCCGTAGTATTTTTTAATTTGATTAATATTTAGATTTGCTCACACATTTTCATGCGACCGTTAATACTTCTTGAGGTACTAACCGACCGACTACTCATGTGCTTGCTGATTAGGTGATAGTATTTTCCTCGTCTTGCACCACCTAAGGCTTAGCAGTGACTCCCAGACCAATTGGCCTTAAGGAACTAGGTGAAGAGGCACCCTCGCTATATTTTTTTTATTGCTGCCTTGGCGATAACAAAACCAGTTGTTCCCCTCCGAACGGCGGCCAGACGACGTGAGGACGTCTTGCCTGAGATTCGGGGCAGATGCTATTTGGTTTTATCCGTCTACCTCTCCGAAGATGTCAAGTTGATTTATGGCACCATGTATCGGAGGTTTAGACGGATAAAACCAAATAGCATCTGCCCCGAATCTCAGGCAAGACGTCCTCACGTCGTCTGGCCGCCGTTCAGAGGGGAACAGATTCTGGCATGCCCGGTGGGACCTTTTCTTCTTTCCACTCCACACTTAGTGTGTCGTGTTCGCGAACGAATCGCGGTTTGCTGTGGTTGCCTGTGGATTAGAGGTACTAAGATTTGGTTTCTTGCTCCGTGCAGAAAACAGAAGATCAATGACTTCAAACTGCACTGCCTGCAACTGCAACTCTCGCTCAGTCTCTGCTGGAGGAGTGACTTACGGGCCCCAAGCGGCCTCTCTTTTCAAGATGCCAGTGGAGTAGGTAACCCAAGCCACCACTGGACTATTCTTCGGGACCATGCTCCCACCGATGAGCTTCAATACCCCTTTGCCGTTGCAAGAAGCTCTGAAGAAGTCGGTCTTTGACCGGCTTGCAACTACTATGACCCCTCTCGATGGGTCGCCCAAATCCAGTGCATCGGTTTTCAATAGACTGGGTCAAAACTCTAATGGGCCCGTGAAGAAGCCTACAATACCAGAAGGTGTTATCCCCAAGTGGATAGCCATTCCTTCTCATGAAATCGTCAAGGCTGCTTCACCTGCTCGAAAGTCTGCTTTCGATAGGTTGGCTATCCCCATTCAACGGACGTCGGTCTTCAAGAGGCTGATACCAGTAGCACCTCACCAGAACAGGGGGCATGACAAAGTCATCCCCATCGCCGAACCAACTCCATCCGCACGACAAGCTCGACGTCGCCACTGGCGCCGAGTAAGGAAGGCTGGGAGCAACTCTCCATCTGGATTTACTCCACCAGCTCCAACGGCGGAGATCGATGCTGCTGTTCCAACCGGGAACAGCTTTGAATTGCTGAACAAGGTGCGCAGGAACTCTCCTACCGCCATATTGAAAATATCTCCTCCACCGATGGAGAATATTACAGAAGCAAAACTGGAACAGCCCCCTCAGCGGCTGTCCTCCAAAGTTTACAAAGTTTGGCGACGGGTCCAGGAGTCAGTGATCGATCAAGACTATCTCCGCCGACAGAAGAAGCTGAAAATTCAGCGGGAAGAGAACCGTCCTAGCAAGCCACAAAGGACAACAACCACTTGGGTGCCCGCTGCAACGGCCCCCTCAACGTCAACCACCCAAAAGAGAAGGAGGCCAGAGAAAGCCCTTATGAATACGGCAGAGCGTAAAGACGCCGAGACCAAACGCCCTAAGTCTGGAGGCATAACGGTCCATACTGTTTATATGGCTTCCGGAAAGGAGGAAAGCCGCGCTTCGACGGGTCACCGAATGCTCACCCGATTCTTGATGAAAGCCCAAGAGCAGCAACAGAAGCTTCAGGAAATGGTGACTGTGATGGCTGCACTTACCGAACCGAAAGAAAGTTCGGAAGTATCACCAAAGCAGCGTCATGAACAAGAAACTGACGTTGACTACCTATGCAGAGTTCTCGAAAAGAAGGACAAAGAGGCAGCCGAACAAGCTGCCAACATAAAGCAAATGGCGCTCCTCTTCCAAGATATAGTAGAGATGATGTTACACCCGGACCCTCCAGCTGAAGACCCTCCGATCATTGTTGGAGACGACAGAGGGGAGACATCTAATCCTCCGCCGGCTCTTTCAGCGGCCAAAGAAGAAACCATTTCCAAGGCCGCACTAGATGACTATATAGCTCAGCAAATACGAACTCATCAGGCGAGTGAAACGGCTGGGCAAACTGTTAGAACTGGACGACCCTATCCGGGCTGGTATGACCAAATCAGTTACCCGCCGGGATATACGATCCCTAAGTTCCATGTATATAAAGGGACAGGGAATCCACATCAGCACGTCGCTCAATTTAGGGCCTTATGCGGCAACACTGGAGGCGATGACAAACTGCTGCTTCGCCAATTCGTTGGCAGCTTAGCAGAAACAGCCTTTGAATGGTATTCGGAGCTACCTAACGACTATGTCAAAACATTTGCGGAGATGGAGTTATTGTTTACACAAAGATTCGCGAGCGCTAGTGAACGCACCCCGATAACAGCACTGATAAATGCCAGGATAAGGCCAGGCGAAACGTGGGTCCAATACGCAACACGATGGCGGAACCTATGGTCGAAATGCGAACAACGCATAGAAGAGGCACCTACGGTAGGCATGTTCGTGGGCACTCTCGATCCACAGGCGACTATATCCCAATTCGTGATGTTCTTCAGGCCGACCACCTTCCAGGCATTGATCGACAAATTAGCCCAAATGGACCAGATGGGCCACAGACCGTATCCTTCAAAACCAGACTCTCAAAATGAGAAAGGAAAAGGGAAAGCGACTGTTGTTGCCAATTCTCAACAACAGCCAAGCAACTCAAAGCCGGTCGTTCGCCAAAATAACGCGCATCCACGCCCGTCCCTCGAAGAGAGACTAGAACGTCCTTACTCGTTTCTCCAGAATAAAATGAGAAGACTGTTTGAACTGGCAGTACGCAACAGACTCATCAATCTGCCCAATCCAAAACGTCCGTTGCAGCCAGGCGATCTCAATAATCCTAATTATTGCCCTTACCACCAAATGGTAAGTCACCCAATCGAGGATTGTTTCGTCTTTAAGGGATGGATCGAGGATCAGTACCTACAAGGCAAGTTTGCGCTGTCTGAAAAGTGGAAGGTAAACCCACCACAGCCGCACACTCCAAAGAAGACGGACGCACCGAAGGCAACTTGTCATGTGATCTCTCACTCATTGGCTGATGATAAAGAGGCTCCTTGAGCCGAGAAACTGAGGGCAGACCCTGAACCAGAAATTCCACGGCCATCAGACGAGTTGATTGATGCCTTCCTGAATGAGATTCGTCTGAAAGTTAAAGCTAATCAAGAGCGTGAGATGGCCATACTGGAAGGAGCTAAACACCGACGACTGGACTAAAGAGTCGAGGCACTCCCGTCAAATCAAAAGCCATCCGCTGCGGATAAAAACAAATTCAAGACGAGGAAGAGGCTCGCTAAAGCCCTGTCAGCGGGAATGGAGCTACCACCATCTGAAGAAAATACTCTCGTTAGAGTAGAAATGCATCCTAACATCTGCTTATATCATCAGAAGAATATACATCCTACCGAAGACTGCGACTTCTTTAAGTGTTGGTGGCAAGGGTATGTCGCTCAAAAGCAAAACTTCAACAGGACAAAGCGTGGAGCTCGTAGACATCAGAAAAATACGATAGATGAGCGCAAGAGAACCGCCGACGACTGTCACAGAGCCGACTCCAAGAGATCGCAAATTATCACCTTCGGAAGTGACTCTGATGAAGAAGCTGCCCTCAACCCTCTCCTTAAGGAGTCCATTTCAAAAATGAAAGAATTGAGGAGTTGCGAGAACGTTCAGCCGTGCAATCACACGCTACTCGGAAAAAATCTCGGCCTCGCGAACAAAGGATCGAGCAAAAAGGATAAAGAGAAGGGAAAAACAGCCCTCGTAGCCAATACTCGACAGCAATCGAGTGGCCTTAAACCGGTTGTTTGCCGAAATAACAAGCAGCAACCCCTCCAGGAAAAGTTGAAACGTCCTTACTCGTTTCCTCAAGATAAAACAAGGAAACTGTTCGAGCTGGCAGTACGCGACAGACTCATCAATCTGCCGCGTCCAAAACGTCCTTTGCGGCCAGGCGATGCCAACAGTTCTAATTATTGCCCTTATCACCAAGTATTGGGCCATCCGATCGAAAACTGTTACGTCTTCAAAAACTGGGTCGAAGACCAATACCAACAGGGCAGGTTCGTCATCTCCGAAAACTGGAAGGTGAGCCCGCCACAACCGCATGCTCCGAGAAAGATAGATACGCCGGGGGCATCATGCTCAGTCATAGAGAAAGCCCCATAGACCGAAAAGTCAGTAAACTAGAAATTCGCCTCAAATACGGCGACTGAAGACCGAAACGTCGTTAAACTAACGATGGACCACTATGTCCTAAAACTGGCTGTAGACCGAAAAGTCGGTAAACTAGAGATTCGCCTCAAATACGGCGACAGTGGACCACTATGTCCTAAAACTAGCATCGGACCGAAATGTCGTTAAACTAACGGTGGACCGCAATGTCCTAAAACTTGCAAATGACCGAAACGTCGTTAAACTACTACTAACCTGCGGCATCCCCAGGCTGACGTGGTAAAAAAAACCAAAAACGGTAAGTCCATAAGCAAAACGGGTACGGAGGAAAACCCGAAAGGGCTCCGTGAGTAAAAACAGCAGGGCTACCGGCGAGTGTTCGTGAAAACCCGAAAGGGCGCGACCTCGTAAAAAAAAATAAACAGAATAAAAAAAACGGTATGTCTATAAGCAAAATGGGCACGGATGAAAACCCGAAAGGGCTCCATGAGTAAATCAGCAGGGCTACCGGTGAGTGTTTGTGAAAACCCGAAAAGGCGCAGCCTTGTTAAAAGACACTTACAAGGTCCTCTCAACTTTGTAAGGAGAAACCATCCGCGTGAGATCCTTATGACTCACAAGGGAGCGACACACTTAAGGATCCTCACGATTCCCAAGGAGAAATTACACTTGCGAGATTCTCACGACTCGTAAGGAGAACTCTCTTATGGGACCCTCACGGCTCATAAGATTTGAAAGTTTTAAGTTACAGAAACCTGAACCTGTTCTTAAGAAACCCCCCACAACCTTTTTCCCTATAAGCGGTTCAATGCTGACCCTTGTATACAATCCATGGGCGCGAATAAACATTTCCCTAACCAAGTTCCATCCGTGACTGGGGATATGTACGTATGATGAACAACCTTTGTAGGTCCTCTCGGAGAAAAATCTCTTGTAGGATCCTTATGACTTACAGAGGAATATACACTTAGGAATCCTCACGATTCCTAAGGAGAAAATACACCTACGAGATCCTCACAACTTGTAGGGAGAAATACCTTTGTGAGACCCTTACGGCTCATGAAGTCAAAAGCCTTAGCCGACAGGACCTTAACCCTGTTCGCTAAGCCACCTTTGTTCGACATGGACGGAGGCAAACGATGATTCGCTCCTGGCAATATCCCAGTTGTAGCGGTGCTGATGCCGAAATCGGTGTCTAATTTCCGGTTTACAGTGAAAAGCCGGTAGGCCGCCCATGCATACGAAATAGCCGAAATGATGGGGCAATTTGCAATAAAAAGAAGTAAGTAAAAACGTATGCACACAAAACAGCCGAAATGATTGGGCAACTCGCAATAAAAAGCAGCGAGTAAAAATAAAATAAATAGCCAAAATGATTGGGCAGCTCGCAATAAAAAGCAGCGAGTTAAAATAAAAAAATATAGCCGAAATGATTGGGCACCGCGAAAAATAGCCGAAATGATTGGGCAATCGCGACCTTCGCAACGAAGAAACTGAAATGATAGAGCATCGCGGAAAGAATAAAAAAAATGAAATGAAAAAAATGAAACTTTTTGCCCTAGAGGCGATAGCACAGCAATCCCTGTATACAATTCAGGGGCATAAACAAAGAAGGAAGCACCTATCCCCTCCCAATGCTCCATCAGAAAACAGAGCCAAATCTTAACGGCAATATCTATGGACTAAGAATCAACGAAGGCGTTCCTTTGCAGTTCATCAAGAGGCAGATACAACACCGACGAAAGACCCCATGGTCAAACAAGCGGAGTAATGGCAAAATCCCAGCTCCACCTTGGCATTCGTCTCGATACAGCAGACGAGATTTCACGACAACGTTCTTCCCTCAACAGGGTTCAGACGCGACAATCAAACAAACAGAACCATAGCAAAATCCCTAGTTACAGACCTCGATGGTTTACCAGTAACCTAGAGACAACCGCGGCGTTCGTCTCGATACAGCAGACAAGATGTCACGACAGCGTTCTTCCCTCAACAGGGTTCGGACGTGACAAAGCAAACGAAGCGAAGGCCAAATTCCTAGCTTCAAGGTCTTAACGGCAAGTCATATAAAGCCTGAAAGACAATCGGAGATCATCTCGCACTAGCGCAGAGTGGTCACCACCTCGACGATCGTCTCAATACAGCAGATGAGATGTCACAATAGCGTTATTCCCCCGACAGGGTTCGGACATGACAAAAGCAAATGAAGCAAAGGCTAAATTCCTAGCTTCAGGGTCTTGACGGTAACTCATATAAAAACTGAAAGACTACCGAAGATCATCCCATATGGAATGGTCACCACTTCGACGTTCGTCTCGACACAGCAGACGCAACATCATCAAACAAATGGAGCCACGGCAAAATCCCTAGTTCCAAACCTCGACGGTTCACCAGCAACCTAGAGACAACCGCGACTTTCGTCTCGATACAGCAGACGAGATGTCACCCCAGCGTTCTTCCTCCAGCACGGTTCAGACGCGACAATCAAACAAATGGAGCCACGGAAAAATCCCTAGTCCCCACCGCGACATTCGTCTCGATACAGCAGACGCGATGCCAGCAAACGAAGCAAAAGCTAAATTCCTAGCTTCAGGGTCTTGACGACAACTCACATAAAACCTGAAAGACTATCGGAAATCATCCCACACCAGCGCGGAGTGGATGTGACTCATCGGGGCTCACCAAAATGAGCCTAACCTTAAGTAAAAAGCGGCATGGAAAATTCCTAATGCTTGCTCTTCCGACGGTCAAACTGCCTAGGAAGATTACTTGAAGACGTCTTGTCCAGCCCCCGAAGGGATCAGAGACACGGCAGTCGCAGGGCTACTCGAACAGCACGATTGCCTATTGAGGAATATATCATCTTATGCGACGGTACGACGACCAAAACCATAAGTACCACAGACCCTAACGGACTTCTGTCGTAAAGAGCAGAGGTTAACTGTGACGTTAGGATGTTCTTGCGAGAAATGATCGATTCTTCTCGACTTGTGAAGAAATTGATGTCTTTGCGAGAAATTCTCGATGCGACTCAACTCGTGAGATAGAGCCTTAGGCAGTAGGCATAAAAGAAGCCTGTTCCCTAAGCACTGGGACCTTGCAAGTTGGCCCAAAACGGTCTCTTGCATACTATCCACGGGTCTCACTCTCCAAACTCGAATCTCGACGAGGAGGGAAATAACCGCTTACGGGTCCTCTCGACTCGTAAGAGGGAAAAGTTCTCTTATGAGATCCTTACGACTTATAAGAGAAAATGCACTTAGAAATCCTCACGATTCCTAAGGAGAAAATCCACCTACGAGATCCTCTCGATCCGTAGGGAGAAAAGTCTCTATGAGGCCCTCACGGCTCATAGAGTTGAAAAGTCTTAGGCAGCAGATATGAACCTGCGGCCTAAGCCATCGCTATTTCTTGAGGAAATCAAGATGCTTGCTCTATTATCTGTCAACCATGTTTACTAAGGTAGCATGCTGATAATAAATGAAAGAAAAAGGCGAAGAGATGACATAAGACATTACAAAGAATATATATCTTTTATTCATAAACTTGATTGAGTACAAGATACATTGTGTTAAAGAATAAAAAAAATATATACATTTTTATTTACAAGTACAAATGATAAAAAAAAAGCTACTGAGAAGGAAGTGTCTTTAAAAAATCCGCAAGCTGCTCTCGCACTTCCTTCAGCACCTCCTCCTGAGTAGCTGCTGTGGCCACTTCTGCTTCCTTCTGAGCCCGCTGCAGCAAATAGGATGAAAGTTGCTCCTCAGCTGCCTGCTGGGCTGCTTCCTGATTAGGTGCATCCCGCTCAACGACGTCAAGTTGTTGCCTCAGTGATAACCCTTCGGAGAGGCATTGCAGAAGGCCTTCAAAGATAACCTTCAGCCATGCAGCGTTGGCCTCCACCCGAGCATGCAGTTGGGCAGATTTGCTCGAAGTCTCACCGCGCTCCTTACGCCATGAAGTAACTTCTTGTTCGAGATGGCGGAAGTAAGAAGCGCTCTGCTCAATCCATGCTGATCTCTGATGGCTTGCGGCTAAGGCCTCAGGGGCAGGACACATTGATTCCAGCTGATGCAGGCGAGCCTCAATCTCCCTGCAGTGATTAACCCAAGATGCAACGATGCCCTCGTCATGGAAATTTACGAGTATCACCAGCATTGGGTTAACCGCCGTAGCAAAATCTGCGGAAGACGTAGGAGTCTCGACGTCGAGTTCCTCGATGTAGTCGCTCAACATGCGCAGACTATTTGTGGCGCCTTACGAGGACGGGCGTCTCAAGAAAGGGCCTGCGGGTATCGTGACACGAGACTCGAAATGCACCGAGATCGGAACGACAGCTGAAAAAACAAGATACGATCAGATAACAGTTCAAGAAATATGAAAAAGTCATTGATGAGATAGTCTACTATACCAGCTACAGCAGGTGGCAAGGCTGGAAGGGCCGGTGGTGCGACCGATCTTTCGTCTCCTCCTTCGATTTGTAGCACTGCAATCAGGACAAGGGAAAATTAGAAATAATTCCATTACTAAAAAAAAAGAAAGACATCAGTTGGAAACTATACTCACCAGCACTATTGAAGGAAGAAGCAAGTTCAGATGGGAAGGAGAAGTGTGGGAGCAACACTTGATAAAGATGATCAAAAAGCACTCCTGAAAAGTTACAACAGTACGACTTTAGTACATAAATTATGCGGCTGAAAGATAAAATTAATAAGTTGCAAACCCATACCTTCCAACATCTTTGATGGTATAAGAAAGGGCTGAGAAGTGACCACCGCCAAGGCAGTAGTTGACGGCGCTCCCTCGAGCAATGGAGCATCGGCACTGGCCGTACCTACGTTAAAAACAAGGATAGACCTGTCAGGAAAGATTGAAAGATAAAGAAAAAAGGACAGTAATCCGAAATTTACCTGATGAGCCGCTGGCCAAAACGGAAGCGTCTCCCTCCTCCATCGATACGAGTCCACCTCCTATGGCCTCATCACCAGACTCGACAGGGGCTGTCGTCGTACTCGCCCGGCCAGGAGACGATGGAAGACCATAGACAGGGAGAGCAATGATTGGAGCATTGCCGGACTCTTGAGAAAGAGCGACTGGCTTTTCCCCAAGAGTCGTACCCGTCTCACCCGCTACTTCTTCAGGCTCGACGGTTGCTATTGTCTCATCCGCCGTCACCATGGGGTCGCTCGTCTCAGGCGCCTCGCCCGCCGCTGCCTCGGGCTCAATTATAGCGGTCGTCTCATTTGCCGCCATCTCAGGCTCGGCATCAGCGACCTTCTCAGGTACAGCTCCCTCAGCCCCCAGCTCAGGTTCGACAACCCCAGCGACGTTGCCCACCGTCGGCTCGAGTTCGGCCGGTGCTCCTTCCTCTGGCCCCTTGGGTTCGACGGTCTCCGCCTCTCCCTCGGTTGGACTTGCCCTTGCAAGACAAGATATATAAGAACTGACAAGCCTGCAATTCTTATAAACAAATCTTGAAAGATACAATAACTGAAGAGGATTTATCGTTAGCACTCCGAACTGCACGTGCCACCTGTCTGTGAGCAGTGGACAAGGAGACCAGAGGCTCTTCTGAGGGGGTATCAGCACGAGGGATGGAGCTTGGGCCCGCTCCTATGGCCAAAGCAGCCCTGCGTGCCTTCGCCTCGCGCCTTAGCCGCTTTCTCTCGTCTCGAGCCGTCAAGATGGAGCTCTCCAAGGCTTCCCTCATTGAGACGTCCTCTTCCGTAAATAGGGATGCCTCCAAATCCTTCAAGGCATCTCTCGTCAACTTGTCGAGTCGAGGCTCTCGCGGTAGCTCAGAAGAGACTGGGATTTTAGTTTCAGGCCTAGGGAGAGTCCCCGCATCAGCTGGCGCAGCCCCTGTAAAGAAACAAAAGAAGAAGGTTAGGTTGGTCATCAGAAAGGAGAATAGAAAAACTCAATAAGACGAAACGTACCAACGCCCGTTAAAGCACGCTTATTTTCCTCCTCCTGGAAGGTTTTCAAAGAAGCAGCGATGGCCTCTTCGGTAGTGACACCTGTTGAAAAAAGGGGAAACGCATTAGTCGAGGATAATGATAAAAATGCTATAGAATTATGAAGAGTACCGCTAATGATTACCTGCTCGAGCGAGTTTATCCTACCACGCTTCAAGTCTGGCTGATCGCTCAGAAGTCGCAATGGCGGCCGCCAGATCGGTGTCTGCCGGGTCTAACGAGAAGCCCTTATTGCTGCCATATTCGCTTATACCTTCGGTAAGAGGGGCTTGAGGCTCCTCTAAACCGAGGATAGCATCGAGAGAGAGGAGCGACTTCTTCTTCCTCTTCTGTCCACCAGCCTTGGGTGCACCCGAGATTGACTTGCGCTTGGCAGGCACCTTAGGGCGGCCGGTCCCGATATCCGCACCCACGCCAGACTCCGGCGAATCCAAGTCTACCGTCTCCACTGGAGCACGGGGCGCTGGTGGTACATACGCAGTACCACGGAGTGGCAGTCCGCGCGGAGGGCTCAACACGCGCGGTGGCACGGCTCCGGCATCTCTCAGTGGAGGAATAACCGGGGTCCTTGGTTTCAAAGGAGCCTTGCGATCGCCACCGGGAGGCGCACCCTTCCGGTCAACCAACATGCGCTTCTCCATATGGATAACCAGACCCATTGCGTGGATGTACCAAGCCACGTACGCATTGAGGACTTTAGGGACGCAGCTCGACTCGCTGATGAAGAAATAAGAGCCCGTGTTAAGCCGCATGAAATGGTGCATCGCACTCCTTATCCCCTCCCGGCTGGCCGTTGGCTCTTCCAAAAAGGCTTCCAGTGGTATCCCCTGGTGATAGCTGGATTGCTGGGCGAACCGGTGATGGTTATACCTCATGAAAAGCGCCATCTCATTCTGCCTGAACACCATGTAGCCTGTTCATATCAGATTATTGCATTTTTATACCGCCCAATTTTTATCATATTGCTTATCGGTAGGTACTCTTGAGCCGTGTTTGCTAGTCAATTGCAGGATACAGGTTCTCGGCTCTTAACAATGAAATTCATGGAAAAACACGACAAAATCCGGGTTCCTGCCAACCACAGATAAAACACGGATCTCCGCTCTTTATCCGTCTGTTGCCACACACCAGTTTAAGAGACAAAATGGCAAATCAATGTCGTTTTCATGCACAAGGCTCAATGGCAACACAAGATCCAAGAAATATACGCGGAGCTCGAGGAAATCATGACTAAAAGATCCACATCAAATCATCTAGTGCTCAACAGAAATTCTGGAAAAATCGTGAAGCAAATCTGAGAAAAATCATATGCCAGAATAAAGGACACAACAAACCAGGGAAGCACCAAAAATGCCATGCCCTAATTCAACTATACGGCCGCGGAACCGCGGCCAATAGGGGGTATAGGCCGCAGTTCTGCGGCCGTACTGGCGCCGCAGTTGGTCAAATTGCAGGGGCATTTGGGTCTTTTCATGAAGGGTCAGAATTTTGCCCTAGATTTCCTTTTCCCTGCCTATAAATAGCCCAAAACCTTATGAAGCCAAGGGTGCTTAATCTTGTATTTTTTTTCTAGGTTTTAGAATACTTGTTCTTCTTCCTCTTCTTATCTCTTCTCCATTGAAAAACTTGTAGTGAGCTTTTGTGAGTGAAGAATGATGAATAAAGAAGTTCATTTTATTATCATACTTGTCTTGCTCTTATGTTAAATGCTTGTAATTTTCATTTGTTAACTTAGTTGTTGTTATTTCTTGTTGTTTCTTTCTTTCTCTTTTTCTTTATCCTTAAAACAACCATGATGCTTACGCTTGATCCTTGCCAAGGTGAGGTCGCAAATAGCTAGTTGTTATCTTCTAATCTCTTTCTTTCTATCTTCCTCTTTGTTTTATTTTCTTTTCATTATGATGTGTGAGTAGTTTCCATACTTGTTAGGGTAGGATAAGGGAAGTTTGAGAGAAGGAAATCTCTCTCACTCTTTCCTTGCCCAACATCTTAAATCGACTCCTGTTAATTGAACCACAATCCGCTCCCTACGGCACCCTATCCTACATGATAGCGGTGATTCCGTAGTGAGACCGGTTGTGGTTGAATTAACCGGAGGTTATGGCTAAGAGCCAAGAACGGACGGACAAGCACCAAAAGGAAGAACTTAAGCGTTGGAAAGCCTAGCTTATACTCGCAAGTTCCTTCCTAGTCGTGCTAATCCCCGTTGTTGCCGATTACCGTAACACCGATATTAAGAGTGGCAACGAAAGAAGTGAGCGACTCCTAACTCAAACTAACCTAATCCTGACCCTAACAAGCTCTCTTTACATATCATTTTAACACTTAGATAATCACAAAAAAATCTGGAAAATTGGACTTAACTCGTTAAAGCACATAGAAAAAGATTCCCATCTCCCTGCAAACGACCCGTACTCAACCGGCTAGCTACAAGCGAAACCGTTTTGATTGCGGTAATTAACTAAACTTAAACACGCAGAATCTCTACCAATCATAGCCCGGCCGAATGGAATAGAGGTGGAGGATCTCTCGGTCTTTCAATATGGAGGTCCCGTCCTTAAAATCATCGCGCAGCAGCACCACCGACTTAGTGGTTTCTGAGCCTATGGTTATGACCTTGTCCAAAAAAGAAACCTTCGCTCCGACCAGGTGTGGACGAAGGAGTAGCCCCCTGGCCTCTCGCGGAGACGCAACCACAATCGAGGCGCCGACCAGCCGCATGACTCTCGGGAGTCTGCACTTTTCAAAAAATGGAGGGA
Source organism: Agapanthus africanus (assembly GCA_030015575.1). Lineage (NCBI taxonomy): Eukaryota > Viridiplantae > Streptophyta > Magnoliopsida > Asparagales > Amaryllidaceae > Agapanthus > Agapanthus africanus. The sequence continues at coordinate 102,756,645 of CM057338.1, read as the reverse complement.
TCTTGTGAACGCCGAACACCCCATGCACGTGCAGTTCCATCCAAGAGGTGAAGTAGCGCATCGGGAAATTAGCAGGCTGCACCCCGGGTTCATTAGCATCCACCGCCACGCTAAGTCCATTATAGAGGTGAGCCAACCCGGCAATTCCTATTGTTAACTGCAGACCAGCCACCATCCGATGCGCTGGGTAGAAAACGGATGGCAGCATGAAACGCGGGTGCATTGGGAGCGCAAAGCTGCACAACCAAAATCCCAGGAACCCTATAAAAAAGGTTTCTTCATCCATACCCGAGGCGGCGATCTCCGATAACGACATGACGGCGGCGCTAGGGAGATAAAAATCCTTTTGGTCGCCCTCCGATGTTGGTCGACGGTCTAGGCCGAAGCCGAAAGGGTCATCAAGCTTGGCGAACTTCTCGCACTGTTCCGATAGAAACTCCGGTCGGACGAAGCAGGCAACGAAGTCTGCGAAACTGACTCCCCGGGTGCCCGATTCCAAATAGAGCTCTTCATAAATCTCCAGCACCTTCACCAGGCCCAGAAACTGGTGCTGAATGGCGTTCTCCGGCATCAAGTTGAACACCAACGGCTTGGTGGCAAAGACATATTCATCAGGAGGAAGCAGCTCCTCATAATGCTCCCCCCTCATCGGCAAGCCTGAGACTTCAGCAAACTCCTCCAAGGAGATAGAGACTTCCCTTTCCGTCATCAGGAAGGTGTGGGTAGGGATGTTCCATTGTTCAATAAAAGCCTTAACCCACTACGTTGGAGGAGAGGGATACTCGAAGAGCAAGACATAGATGGCCGAATACAAGCCTATCTTCATCAGATGAGTCCTCTTCGCTGACAAAATATACCGGGCCCACTGTAAATATCCGGCGGGCGGTCACGGCATCAATCCGATCTTATAGGCCTATCCCCAAGGGCGTGCTTCACCCTAACAGATTCGCCTCGCTAAAATATCTATTGCCGGCGGCAGCTGCACGGATATAGCACCAATCGCGGGTTGGAGGAGGTCATCCGAGTTCCAATTTTTAACCTCCACGGCATACTTTACCGGGGGTTCATCCGCGTAAGGGAGTGAAGATATGGGCTCAGACGGCGTGGCGGAACCGAAACTTCGGCGACCCTGGATGATCTCATTGTACCACCTACCCCACAGGTGAAGGCTCTTATGCTCAGGATCATGATCCTTAATGAGAGCGAGCACTGCTCGGTCCACTGGGCCTGGGGAAATCCTCCCTCTGAGCGAACAAATGGGAAAGACAAATCAGCAGACATGATTGCCTGCAAAGAAAAATGAAATTCAGCCGTCAGTGTCATAATTTAATTTTAAAAGCCTGACACTTGATACTACACTGCAATGTAGTGTAAGGGGGACCAAAGAGGGACCCACAAAATCCAGGTGACAATGTGCCAATTAATGAGACAGCCCCATCATTGGATGAGACTGTCAATTAATAAGGAGATCCACAAAAGAATACTCTCATTAAATGATAAATCCTTAGAGACAAGGAGAGAATCTCCCCTTTCAGAGCAAAACTCTGTCACAGAGTGACACTTGTCAAACTCTGGTCTCATGGGAATAAAATTCCTTAGAAAAGCCTAGCTCTATAATAATGATGAGAGAATCCATTAAATAAAAAATTTTAGAAGTTAAAATTTTTTGGGATCTTAGAGATCCATGAAAACTCTTAAGAGTCTTCATTTTTAGATCAAAAAGATCTATATTTTGTCCATGAGCAAAACTCTGTTCATGGGTAAAAACCCTGAAACAAGATCTCTTTAGATCTATGGATTCTTGAGAGCAAGGCTCTGTTGGCGAAACCCCAAAGGGGTTTTCTTTAGATCAAAGATCTATGAAAGCAAGGCTCTGTTGATTAAAATTAATTTAAGTTAAATTTTACCTAAGATGTTCTAAAAGTTTGAACTTTGAAGTTCTTGAAAGAAGAGAGCACGGCTCTGAAGTTCTTGAGCAGGGCTCTGGAAAATAAAATCTTGAAGATGGTAAAAATTTTCTAAGGACCAAGGGTCTTATTTATAGGCGCCTGCGCCCTTTCACCTCACCCCCTTGATCCAACGGTTTAGATCTTGCCACCGTTGCACTCACGTGTGCGCCACGTGAGCGCAACGGTGGGGGGGCATTTGTTTCCCCCAATCAGAGCAAGGCTCTGTTTGAATTTAAAAAATTCAAATTTTGAAGCAACGCTTCAAATTCCGTGCGCTGCGCGCAACGCGCCATGTGTCAGAAACTGATACGTCAGCGCAGCGCCCAAGGCAGCATACCCAATCAGAGAAAGGCTCTATTTAAAACAAAAATTAAAGGAAGCAACGCTTTAGTTGCGCAAGCGCTGCGCTGCGCGACACGTGTCAGCGCAGTTGTGCAAGAGCAGTGGCGCAAGCGCTGCGCGACACATGTCAGCGCAGTTGCGCAAGCGCGGTTGCGCTGCGCTGTGCGCTGCACGACACGTGTCAGTACAGTTGCGCTGCACGACACGTGTCAGCGCAGTTGCGCAAGCGCAGTTGCACTGCGTTGTGCGCTGCGTGACACGTGTCAAACGCTGGGGCGTTTGTGCCGAACGGAATTAAAATTCTAATAAGATCTTTCTTTTCTTGTTAAAACAAGAAGATCGTCTTCTGTAAAACAGGAGCCCTTGGATCAAAGGTCCAACGGTGGGGAAAATTCCCTAAATCATTCAGAGAATGATCTTTTTAACAAACTTAACAAACCTATGGGCACAATATATAGGCCCCTAGACTCCAATTCAAAGAAAAAAGAAACATCTCCAACTCTGAAGAAACTTGAAGAGAAATTCAAGAAAAAGGTAAAAAACCTTTAAAAATAGAAGAATTTCTTCTAATAGATCATTGATCTAAGAACAAGATCAATGATCTTCAGTAAAATATAAATAACAGTGCCTTGCACTTTTTTTTATGAACCACTGGTTCTCTGAAAATAAGAAAAAACTTGTTTTCTTTGATCTAAATTGGATCAAGAAATCAAACAGTGCCCTGCACTTGTAAAATTTGCACTGTAGCGCTCTTGGGTTGGCGCAAGCCACCAGAGAGCGCCACGTGTCAGCACTTGAACCACTTGCGCTCTGCGCTTTTTAGATAGAGCCCCGCTCTCTAAAATTGGCGCAACTCACTAGAGCGCACCACATGTCAGCAGTGCAAGCGCAGTGCATTGGCGCAGCGCACTGCGCTTGCGTGACACGTGTCACCACCACAAGCGCTTGCGCTCATTAATTGGCGCAAAGCGCCTGACAGGCCACATGGCCACTGTCAAATGATTGATGCACTGCATCATTAAAAAGAAGGGTTGAGCCCAATTAAAAAGGCCTAACAGGCCTAGTAAATGCTATGCATTATTTTAAAATAGATGCAATGCATCAGAGCCCAAACAAGGGTCTGTCAGACCAAAACAGATGCTGTGCATCATTTAAAAGGGGCCAAGCCCTAGCACAGGCCTAATAGGCCAAAAACAAAAAAAAGCGTTGAACACTTTTCAACTGGACTTAGCCCAATCATGGCCGTAAGTCCTCAAATTAAATTGACGGAGCATTGCTGCTCTCCTAAATCAATTTACATCCAGTTCGAGGGTACATCTCCGAACTCCTCTGACTCCTATCATTGTAATCCTTCAACGACGTCAGAGAGGCGACGGGTCCCGACAACCATACATCAACACGGACTGTGGGGTTCTTAAACTCATGGACTTATGCGTCCTTAAACCAAAATACGGACTGTGGGGTCCTTAAACTCATGGACTAATGCTTCCTTAAACTCATGGACTAATGCTCCTTAAACTAATATCCGTCCCCAAAACGGGAATATAGACCACCATGTCCTTAAACTGGCAATGGACCCCTATGTCCTTAAACTGGAATATAGACCTCTATGTCCCTAAACTGGAATATGGACCGAAATGTCCTTAAAATACTTATGGACCGCAACGTCCTTAAACTACCTATTGACCGCAACGTCATTAAACTAAACAATAGAGTCAATTGCTCTTTTTTTGGATCTAAACGATCCCGTTAAGTTGATCTTGGTCTCAAATCAGACTAATGTATCCTTAACGAACGTTTAAGTTGATCTTAGCCTCAATATGGCTAACGTATTCTTAAACTAAAACACCAAACCCAAATCTAAGTAAATACGGATTTGGACTAATCCACGTCCTATGGGCGACGGCATAATTTAGTCTCCGTATACAATCCACGGGCATCCACAAACAAAACAAACACACACGACACGAAGTGAAATTCTGGAGAAGGAGAAAGTGGCTACCGCGATACGGTAGCGTAATTAACTGCAGGGGCTTGCGCGTGCAGGGAAAAGCGTCCCCACAATCAAAAACCCCTCAAACGAGGGGGAATCTGACGAAGTCTGCTACATCGGTCGCATCCGTCTAAACCTCTGATACATGGTGCCATAAATCAACTTGACATCTTCGGAGAGGTAGACGGATAAAACCAAATAGTATCTGCCCGGAATCTCAGGCAAGACGTCCTCACGTCGTCTGGCCGCCGTTCGGGCGTGCCAGAATCTGTTCCCCTCCGAACGGCAGCCATATGACGTCAGGACGTCTTGCTTAAGATTCAGGGCAGATGCTATTTGGTTTTATCCGTCTACCTCTCCGAAGATTTCAAGTTGATTTATGGCACCATGTATCGGTGGTTTAGACGGATGCGACCGATGTACCAGACTTCGTCAGATTCCCCTTCGTTTGAGGGGTTTTTGATTATGGGGACGCTTTTCCCTGCACGCGCAAGCCCCTGCAGTTAATTACGCTACCGCATCGCGGTAGCCACTTTCTCCTTCTCCAGAATTTCACTTCGTGTCGTGTGTGTTTGTTTTGTTTGTGGATGCCCGTGGAATGTATACGGAGACTATGTTATGACGTCGCCCGTAGGACGTGGATTAGTCCAAATCCGTATTTACTTAGATTTGGGTTTGGTGTTTTAGTTTAAGGATACGTTAGCCATATTGAGGCTAAGATCAACTTAAACGTTTGTTAAGGATACATTAGTCTGATTTAAGACCAAGATCAACTTAACGGGATCGTTTGGATCCGACAAAAGAGCAATTGGCTCTATTGTTTAGTTTAATGACGTTGCGGTCAATAGGTAGTTTAAGGACGTTGCGGTCCATAAGTATTTTAAGGACATTTCGGTCCATATTCCAGTTTAGGGACATAGAGGTCTATATTCCAGTTTAAGGACATAGGGGTCCTTTTCCAGTTTAAGGTCATGGTGGTCCATATTCCCGTTTTGGGGACGGATATTAGTTTAAGGACGCATTAGTCCATGAGTTTAAGGACGCATTAGTCCATGAGTTTAAGGACCCCACAGTCCGTATTTTGGTTTAAGGACGCATAAGTCCATGAGTTTAAGGACCCCACAGTCCGTGTTGATGTATGGTTGTCGGGACCCGTCGCCTCTCTGACGTCGTTGAAGGATTACAACGATAGGAGTCAGAGGAGTTCGGAGATGTACCCTCGAACCGGATGTAAATTGATTTAGGAGAGCAGCTATGCTCCGTCAATTTAATTTGAGGACTTACGGCCATGATTGGGCTAAGTTCAGTTGAAAAGTGTTCAACGCTTTTATTTGTTTTTGTCCTATTAGGCCTGTGCTAGGGCTTGGCCCCTTTTAAATGATGCACAGCATCTGTTCTGGTCTGACAGACCCTTGTTTGGGCTCTGATGCATTGCATCTGTTTTAAAATAATGCATAGCATTTACTAGGCCTGTTAGGCCTTTTTAATTGGGCTCAGCCCTTCTTTTTAATGATGCAGTGCATCAATCATTTGACAGTGGCCATGTGGCCTGTCAGGCGCTTTGCGCCAATTAATGAGCGCAAGCGCTTATGGAGGTGACACGTGTCACGCAAGCGCAGTGCGCTACGCTGCTGACACGTGGCGCGCTCTGGTGAGTTGCGCCAATTTTAGAGAGCAAGACTCTATCTTAAAAGCGCAGAGCGCAAGTGGTTCAAGTGCTGACACGTGGCGCTCTCTGGTGGCTTGCGCCAACCCAAGAGCGCTACAGTGCAAATTTTATAAGTGCAGGGTACTGTTTGATTTCTTGATCCAATTTAGATCAAAGAAAACAAGTTTTTTCTTGTTTTCAGAGAACCAGTGGTTCATAAAAAAAAAGTGCAAGGCACTGCTATTTATATTTTACTGAAGATCATTGATCTTGTTCTTAGATCAATGATCTATTAGAAGAAATTCTTCTATTTTTAAAGGTTTTTTACCTTTTTCTTGAATTTCTCTTCAAGTTTCTTCAGAGTTGGAGTTCTTGATTTTTCTTTTTTCTTTGAATTGGGGTCTAGGAGCCTTTATATACTGCCCATAGGTTTGTTAAGTTTGTTAAAGAGATCATTCTCTGAATGATTTGGGGAATTTTCCCCACCGTTGGATCTTTGATCCAAGGGCTCCTGTTTTACAGAAAACAATCTTCTTGTTTTAATAAGAACAGAAAGATCTTATTAGAATTTTAATTCCATTTGGCGCAAACGCCCCAGCGCTTGACACGTGTCACGTAGCGCACAGCGCAGCGCAACTGCGCTGACACGTGTCGCGCAGCGCACAGAGCAGCGCAACTACGCATACGTGTCGCGCAGTGCAACTGCGCTTGCGCAACTGCGCTGACACGTGTCGAGCAGCGCTTGCGCCACTGCGCTGACACGTGTCGCGCAGCGCAGCGCTTACGCAACTAAAGCGTTGCTTCCTTTAATTTTTGTTTTAAATAGAGCCTTGCTCTGATTGGGTGCGCTGACGTATCAGCTTCTGACACGTGGCGCGTTACGCGCAGCGCACGGAATTTGTAGCGTTGCTTCAAAATTTGAATTTTTGAAATTCAAACAGAGCCTTGCTCTGATTGGGGAAAACACCAGTGTTCATTTTTCTTTTCACCATTTTTATATTTTCTTCATTTTTCATTTCCTTCATACTTTGGCTTTTAGACAAGAGCATTTCAAGGTATCCTCTACTATCCCTAGTTTCAAGACGTGTGTAAGTGCATAAAGTAGGGTATCAACATTCAAATGTTTAGCTTCCAGAATAGAAACTATTTTTCATACTTATTTTTATCCTCAGATCAGTGACTTTCTTCATCTTACTAACCTTTGGGACAATAGCTCATAACTACTTATTACTAGTTTGTTTAAGAAATTTCTAATTTTCTCGGTTTTCTTAAACTATTCCTATCTTTTGGATGAAATTTTCACTTTTTACTCTTTTGTTATAAAAAAGAAATTTGTTTTTTTTTATAAAAAAGTTGTGCTTATGCAAAATATGATGCAAATTGATGTGTAAATAAGCACAAACCTCCCCCAAACCTGTTTACAGCAGCGTCCTCACTGATGTCATCCGTTAAGCTCAAAAACCTGTAGACTGGGGAAGAAATTATTAATGGGGCAAGAATATATGAAAGTGAAAATCCTCCCCCAAACTTATTTTAGGCTCACAATTTTGTAAAAATCATTTTCTTTCAAGAGCCAAAATATACCACCCCCCCAAACTTAAGTTAAACAATTTTAATCTTTTAAAATCACACGAGGGGGTCAAGGTTATTGGTCAATACCAAGTTTTGCAAAGACCGAAGGTCAACACCAAGCATTCAAAAAATTTATCGATGAAGCACCAAGGTTGGTGGAAGAACATGTCACCTTTCGACGTGAAGAAGTGGGGAGGTGATAAGAGATGTAATGGAAAAGGATTGCGTCTCAATTTAGAGAGACGACACAGTGATAGTAATGATGGATTACTCATATTATCATGATTGTCCAGAAGAAGGGGTGGAGGTTCAATTTCTTTATCTTGGAGTTGATTCATCTCAACACCCGTATCTTTTAAAAATGCGAGTTCATCAGCGAAAATTTCCTCAAAGCTTTCATCGATACCCCGAAGAATAATGTCATCAGGAAAAACAGGGTGATCGTCAGACTCTATAAAAAGTTCCTCATCAGTGTTAGATGTTGACCCGAACAACTCGGTGGAAGAGTACATGGTTGGGTCAAACAACAACATATGAAAAAGTCAGTATCATGAGGTTAATCAAATTCGCTGCTGTCGACATCCATTAATTCGACAGAACATACATGAGCATAGGGTTCGGAGGGTTCACTTTCCAACTTGTAAATGTTAAGCTCAATTGACTTCTTTCCAAAGGATAGGGTCATAGAGCCGTTTTTACAATTGATTACTGCGTTGGAAGTGGCCAAAAAGGGTCGACCGAGTATCACCGGGATTTGATTGCGTGGGTTTGCCACAGGTTGTGTATCTAAAACAATAAAGTCAACAGGAAATATGAATTCCCCGACTTTGATTAACACATCCTCTAGCCCACCCCTTGCTTGGGTGATAGATCGATCGGCCATCTGAAGAGTGCAATGCGCATGTTTTAACTCTCCGATCCCTAATTGCTCATAAACAGAATACGGAAGCAAGTTAACACTAGCACCTAAAACGAGTAGAGCACGATTGATATTTTTACCCCCAATAGAAATAGAAATTGTAAGACTCCCGGGGTCCTTTCGTTTCTTGGGTAATTGTTTTGTAAAAGCAGTGCTCACATTACTCACAAGGAAAACTTTTTTAGGTACTTGAACTTTTCTCTTCCTAATTCTCAAGTACTTTAGGATTTTCGCATATGACGGAACTTGTTGAATAGTATCTAGGAGAGGAATATTTATGTTAACTTGCTTAATAATTTCCACAATCTTCTCCATTTGTGGACTTGGTCTGTTGCCCCTTAACCTGTTTGGATAAGGTGCTTTATCAATAAGGGTTTGGTCCAACATTGGAGAGGATGGAGTGGATCCCAGAATTGGAGTGGGGATCGTTTTAGGTAGATTCGAGGAAATGGGCGAAAGGTTCGAGCCTTGGGGAAAACAGAGAATAGGCTCGGATGAAGGTGGGAGACTGGACGAATTAGGAGAAGAAGAAGAAGCTGGGGTATCATTGGTGTTACTATCATCATTACATTGCTCACCCACTCGGTTATTCAGCACTTTTTCCGATCTCAACGTAGTAACGGCACTCACATTATAACTTTGTGAGTGGCCAGGATTAGGTATGGGTTGAGATGGGAGTTTTCCTTTCTCTCTCGCACTCATTACGGCGTTCAACTGTGCAATTTGGTTTTCTATTGATTTAATAATCTCGTCATGGGAGGCGGAGTATTTCTGTATGGTATCAATAGAAGACTTCATCTCAGTCGACAATTGCATGGAATGTTTCATGAATATATCCAAAGTTTGTGCAAGTGAAGAGTTGTCAGTACCGGCCACTTGTGGTGAAGTGTTTGCCGGATTTTGAAAATTCTGTGACTGAATGGGGAGCTGATTATGTGGTTGTGGTTGCATGTGGAGGAGGTCTTTGATAATTGCTTTGTTGGTTTTGGTTCCAAGCAAAGTTAGGATGATTCCTCCATCCTTGATTGTACGTGGAAGAATAAGGATCGTTTCTAGGTCGCTGCTGAAAAGCAGCATTAGTTTGAAACGATGCATTCATAGGACATTCTTCCATTAAGTGTGAAGGATCTGAACAGCAACCACAGACAGTCTTGGGAAGCATGACCTGATTTAAGGAGAATGATGAAAATTTGTAGTCGCGAGCTTTCAATGAAGTAGGGGCGGATACCAGACCTTCGATCAAGGATCGATAAACTCTCCAAAGACTCCGTTTTTTCCTCTTTCCGGATGGTTCTCAATAGCGTCGAGTTTCTTCTGCATCGCTGCCATTTTGGCTTTCACTGCGATGGAAACATCGAGCTGGTGAATACCTCCCCTAAATGAAGGTGGTCTTACGCTTTCCCACTGCAAATTGTTTTCTGCGAGATCTTCCAGATATTTCCATGCTTCACCGTCATCTTTAGACATGAAATTGCATTGACACATTGTTTCAAGCATCTGCTTTATTGCTGGATTAATGCCCTGATATATAATCCGACATAAATCCCATCTTTGTATTCCATGATGAGGACATTGGACAAGCAGATCCTTGAAATGTTCAAAGCACTTCCAAAATGGTTCATTGGGAAGCTGGGTGAACTGGTTGATCTCGCTCCTAATATGGGCAGTCTTATGGTTTGGGTAAAACTTCTTAAGAAATGCTATGACTAATTCATCCCAATTAGTGATAGAGTGTGCGGCAGTATTATAAAGCCATTTTTCTGCCAAGTCGCACAGTGTGAATGGGAGAAGACGCAAGCGCATAGTATCGACAGTCAACTGTGAAGTACCGATCATTGCGCATACGTTTTCGAATTTGGTGATGAAAACGTACGCGTCTTCCGACTCAAGCCCATGAAATTTGGGCAGCGGATTGATGTAGTGGGGTTTAATTTCGAAATTATCCCCGTTATCTGGTGGAAGAGATAGACAAGTGGGAAGAGGACCATGGATAGGATAGCATCTCTCTTAGAGAGAAATGCGCGGTGGCTTCTGCGCACCTACGGGCGGTGGCAGCATGGTGTTATAATCTGATGGAGTGTCGTCCATCTCGGTCATGGTGTGTGGTGGGGGAAATGAAGATGAAGAAGCACCGACTTCGGAGTCGATAGCAGGAACGCGGACAAGACGGGCACTAGGATCCCGTGTCCAGCCGAGCATGCACTAAGCGGGTTTAGTGCAAGTGGCAGGGTGTGTGTGATTTAAAATTGGTTTGTTTTGAAAAAAATAGGACTCAAGACAAATCACTCTACAATGCACAAATAACCCTAGAACTATGGTTACCTAGGTTCAGTCTCTAGACCGCTCCTAGACTTCCAAAGACAAGCCGTAGGATCAATTCTCTACCGCCTGTTTACTACCCTTATAGCCAGGTAAGTGCCAGGTAAGTGGAAGGCTCCGCACTACGAAAGTAGTGGTCCTAATTAAGTAACCACTCGCCTTAGACACACTTGCCTAGACACCACAAAAGTAATGCGGATAAGCGATAGATTACCTACGACCTTCCTCTGTGCTTATTGAGCGCGACAGTCCTTAGAGTCTGGTCTAGGTATTTTTTAAATTAATGTAGGGTTGATGCAGATGCTCGGTTTGTGATTTGTGGGGCTTAGGAAAGGTGATGAAATCCCCACCTAATCTGGATTTTGGTTTTTCCCCTTAAAAATCCGTATTAAAATATGAAATAATAATCCAATAACAAAACTTTGCAAAAAGATTTTTGAGCGGCGATATTTTGCAAAGAATCCTGTAGAAAAGATATTTTATTGGATTTGAGAGGAGAGAGAAAGAGATTAGAATCTTACCAGAGAAGACTGAAGCCCTAAATCTCCTAACTGACCGCGCTTCCGCCGCCGATGTGCACTTCCGGCCGCGGTTCCGCCGCAAGAGGGAGAGATCAATTGATGATTTTTTTCTGTGGCCTTCTCTACTTCTCTGGATCTCAATGAATGTATCTGTCTCCAGTTTCCTCAAGTCTGTGACTCCAGATTCCCTCGCAAAACTCATACAATAATCGTTAAATATACAATTTGCAGTTTTATTTTATTTATGATACAGATCGTATAAGAATTCAACACAAATAGTAAGAATAAAAAATTACGCACGTATCCCCGGCAACGGAGCCATTTGATAGATGCGAAAGAGTGTGTTTGTAGTAATTAACCGCAATCAGAACGGTGTCGCGTGTAGCTAGACCGAGGTGAGTACGGGTCGTCCTCTGGAAAACGTTGAATCTTTTATTCTTACTTTAGATGTGTTGAGTGAGAGAGGGGGGAATAAAGAATATTGTAGAATGGTTTCTAGATCTACATTAAGCACTAATACAAAATATAGATCTAGATTATTTATGGATGTAGTTAATATAAGAAGGGGCTTGTAGGGTTCGTTAGGATTTAGTAGTTATGGATGATTAATTAAAAATTACTCTTTTTATCCTTTAATAGATTTAAAACTAGAACGACGGTGATGCATGTAGATTAGGGTTTCTGGAGGGAAAAGGAATCCCACTCTTAACCCTTATCTCGACACGGAACTCCGTTCATATCTGGCCTTTACCAAAACAATCATTAATCTAATCTCTAATCACGGTCGGGACTAACAATGAATTATTAGCGCGCCCGATTAGGACGTTAATGATTCTTTTGATAGAGTTGATAAACTTTATAGGACTTAAAAAGAGTTTAGAGATGTTCATCATCCATTAGCCTACCCTAATCCTACAAACCCTAACAAGCGGAGAATTACTCGCGCATGTTGGGAGAAAAAGAGATGGTGAGAAAATGCATAATTAAACTACGAAGAAATAGAATAAGAAAAAAGAAAGCTACCTTCATTAATCAACAATATTCATTACACTTTGATTCCTTAGAAAATGATTACAAAGACTAGTTTGTTTCTCGATCTCTTCCAAGGAGGTAGATGAACAGTTGATGATCAACCTGGATGCGTGAGCCGTCTTGGACTTCGTGATCTCGTCGGCTTGATGAATTTTCCAAGAGGCTCTCGGTCCATATTTATACTCCAAAAGCCAGAACCCTAGCTTCCAAATTTGGAAGCCAACAGAAAAGATTCACCCCAAACAATTTCATCTTCTAAATCCTCTATCTTGCGGCGGATCCGCGGCCAAAAGGGGGTATGGCCGCGGATCCGCGGCCATTTGATCAGATCCCTTGATCAAATTTTTGTGGCTTCATCTCTGTGACATGTGGCGATCTCTGGAGCCTTTGGAACTTGGAATCCTTCTCGTAGTTGCTGCCAGACTTGATTTTTAAGTATTGATTTCTTAATTAGGCAGGTTTGCTTTAACAACTTGATTTTCTTGATTTTAGTCCTGAAAATTTTGCACAACAACTCAAATGATAATTAGTAGAGTTTGTTTTCTTAAGATTTGGTCAATGATATTTTATTGCATACATTTTCCTACCAAATGCTAATTATAATATATCAACACATGGAAAATAGTATTTTTACAGATAAACCCTCATATGTATGATATATTATAATAAAGACCTTTTTTAATATAGAAATAGTAGGAAAAATGTAATAACAAATGTGCAGTTTTATCAACTGAACAAATACACCCAAACTTATCTTTGAACGTCCTGAGCAAACTAGTTTATTCAAGAGAAGGAGAAAAAAGAAAAGAGAAAACTAAGCACACTTTCGTAGGCAAACACGATTGCACTGAGCATGTGCAACAAGCCGTTAAACCTCTAGGTGTCCCTAGTAGGAGGAGTGTTGTCTCCTGAGGGTTTTCAGTGGATTACGCCCACAAAATCCTATAATAAAAGAGAGATGGTGAAATTTACATATAAAGATAAGAACCATAAAAGAAATACTTTGAAAATTTAGAGTTTCCAACTATACTAGCTTTTCAGTTGTTATGAGCCCTATCTTAATAGTCATGAAATGATATTAGAAATCACATCATCCATCAATAAAACATCGTCTTTATTTTTCATTCCTACCTTTCATCCAAACATCGATCATATAACCCTACGTGTGTGTAAAGAATATCCCTACACCCGGAGAATTCAATTCAAGCTATCATACTATTATCCATCTGCCTCAGTACTTTTTAATTTTATGAATATTTATGGAATTGCTCACACATTTTTATGCGACCGTTAATACTTTTTGAGGTACTAACCGACCGATTACTTATGTGCTAGCTGATTAGGTGATAGTATTTTCCTCGTCTTGCACCACCTAAGGCTTAGCAGTGACTCCCAGACCAGTTGGTCTAAGGCACTAGGTGATGAAGCATCCTGGCTATATTTTTTTATTGCTGCCTTGGCGATAACAAAACCAGTATTCATTTTTCTTCTCACAATTTTTATATTTTCTTCATTTATTATTTCCTTCATACTTTGGCTTTTAGACAAGAGTATTTCAAGGTATCCTCTGCTATCCCAAGTTTCAAGACGTGTGTAAATGCGTATAGTAGGGTATCAACATTCAAATGTTTGGCTTCCAGAATAGAAATTATTTTTCAGACTTATTTGTATCCTCAGATTAGTGACTTCCTTCATCTTACTAATTCTTGGGACAACAGCTCATAACTACTTATTACTAGTTCGTTTAAGAAAACTTCTAATTTTCTTAGTTTTCTTAAACTATTCCTATTTTTTGGATGTAATTTTTCACTTTCTACTCTTTTGTTATAAAAGAATTTTTTTTTGAATTTTTTTTTTGAAAATGTTGTGCTTATTCAAATTATGATGCAAATTGATGCGTAAATAAGCACAAACCTCCCCCAAACTTGTTTTCAACAGTGTCCTCACTGTTGCTATCTGCTGGATCACAAAAACCTGTAAGCTTGGGAGGACATTATTAATGGGGGCAAGAATATATGAAAGTGAAAATCCTCCCCCAAACTTATTTTTGGTTCACAAATTTGAGGACAAAAGTTATGTTCAAGAGCCAAAAATATACCCCCCCTCAAACATGAGTTAGACAATACGAAGCATTTTAAGAGGGGGTGAGTCATTTGGTCAAAGTAAGACTTTACAAAGACCAAAAGTTAACACCAACCATTCAAAGATTTTATCAGTATAGCGTATAGGTTGGTGGAAGAATGTGTTATATCGAGTCAAGAAAAAATGGGGAAGGGATAAGAGGTGGTCTGGAAAGGGTTTGAAATTAGAGAAAAGAAAGAATGAGGATGAATATGAATGATTAGGAAGAAGGAATGGTGACGGTTCAACCTCTATAGGTGGAGATTGATTAATCACAAAATCCGTATTGTTTAAAAAATCAAGTTCGTCGGCAAAAAGTTCTTCAAAACTTTTATCAATGGTGTGATTGAACATTTTGCTGTCAAAGAGTTTTGTGCCAGAATTTATCCTACTTGATTCAAAAATTATTGAGGTAAGGGACTCAAAAAACTCATCTATTTCATTTTCAAAAATATCCAAATCAAGTTGAATTTATGGTATTATTGAACTTGAATTAACGGATTGTGATTCATCAAAGCTCACTGAAACTATAAGAACAGAAGAAGAACCGGAGAAAGTAGAAGGTGAAATGGGTAAACAAATTGGTGTGTCGAGTGTTGCTGAACCAGATGTGGAAGATGGAGGCTGTATTTCGGTCTGATCTTCGGGTATATCATTATCATTAACTTCAAGACATATTTGGGGTTCGGGAAGAATTAAAGGCTCAAGATGATGACCACAAGGAAGTGAAATGATTTGATAAATTGGTGGGACAAAATCATCCAAAGTTTCGGGTTCATCAATCAATATATCCCCAATGTCAATCATCTCATTCAAGTGAAGGTT
This sequence comes from Agapanthus africanus, assembly GCA_030015575.1. Taxonomy (NCBI): domain Eukaryota; kingdom Viridiplantae; phylum Streptophyta; class Magnoliopsida; order Asparagales; family Amaryllidaceae; genus Agapanthus; species Agapanthus africanus. The sequence goes on along the minus strand of CM057338.1, from coordinate 102,741,404 downwards.
AAAATTCTCAAACACCTCATCAAAAGTATGGTTTTCAATCAGTTTTGGTTCAAGAGTGGAGGTGTAGAGATCACAAGGGTTGGGTATGCTTTCACTTGAAATGGACCCTTCACAGTCGGGTAAATCAAACACTACAAAGTCATACAACTTATCAGACATTATATTTGGTGTACTTGATGAATCTATGAAACTAGAGTTGTGGATTTCAGTTTGGAATGGGGAGGTTTGATTAGGAAGGGTGTACAGTTATGTCTCACTACCCAAATTCTCATTTTGTCCTATGCCCGAATCATATACTGAAAAATTTTGGGCAAGTTTGAAATTCCTTGCTTGCATCCACTCTGTTGTTTCCTTCCTAATTTGGTTCGACAATTCCAGAAATTTTTCTAATGTCTGCTCCAGACTAGTCTTGGGTTGATAAGGGGTTTCAGTATAAGATTGAAATTCCTGTGGATAATTAAAACTCCCAAATGACTGATTAGAAGAACTGTCTAGAGAAGGTGGAAAAGTCGGATTGGATTGATAAGAATAGAATGGTTGCGAAAATTTGGTGGGAGTAGGGTCAACATTGTGATAAGAAGAATATTGATATGGGTTGGTCAGTTGGCTATCAAACTTTTCTTTGGAAAGTGGAGGTGATGGTTGATATTGGTCCAGGTTGAAACTTTGGCCTCTAGCCCTAGCTATGTGCTCAACAATGGACATTCGTCTAGGAGCTTCCTTACTCTGGGTATCAACTGAAACAGGTGTAGGATTAGGATACGGTTGATAAGACCTAGACTGAGGTGGCCAACTGTTTCTTCCTGCTTGTTCTATATGATCTCTTAAGGACATGGAAGAGCCGGACGGTATACCGAAGGGATTACGAAAACAAGAGATATCTGGTTGTGGACAGCAAAGCTCGGCAAGTGTACTTCTGTTTAGGTCACCCATTATAAGAAGAGAAGAAGGGGGAAGGGGTAAAAAGGGGAGAAAATAATTGGTTTGTTTTGAAAAATGACGGATTTAGACAAATCAAACAAAAATGCACAAACAACCCTAGAACTATGGCTACTTAGGTCCAGTCTCTAGACCGCTCCTAGACTTCCAAAGGACAAGCCGTAGGATCAATCCTCTACCGCCTCTTTACCACCCTTGTAGCCAGGTAAGTGCCAGGTGAGTGGGAGGTATCCTCTATACGAATCACCGAAAGTAGTGGTCCTAATTAAGTAACCACTCTCCTTAGACACACTTGTCTAGACACCACAAAAGTAATGCGGATAAGTGATAGATTATCCACGACCTTCCTTTGTCCTTATTGAGCGCGACAGTCCTTAGAGTCTGGTCTAGATATTTTTTAAATTAATGTAGGGTTGATGCGGATGCTCGGTTTGTGATTTGTAGGGCTTAGGAAGGGTGATGAAATCCCCACCTAATCTTGATTTGGTCTTTGCCCCTTAAAGTCCGTATTAAAATATGCAAAACAAAACCAATCACAAAACTTTTGCAAAAAGATTTTTGAGCGGCGCTATTTTGCAAAGAATCCTGCAGAAAATAGATTTTATTGGATTTGAGAGGAGAGAAAAAGAGTTAAGAAAGATACCAGAGAAGTTTAAACCCTAGATCTTCTGTTTCCTCAAGTCTGTGACTCCAGATCTCCTTGCAAAAATTCACGCACAAATCGTTAAATATGCAATTTGCAGTTTTGTGTTAATAATGATATGAATCGTCTAAGAATTCAACACAAATAGTAAAAATAAAAAATTACGCACGTATCCCCGGCAACGGCGCCATTTGATTGATTCGAAAGAGTGTGTTTGTAGTTAAAGTAACCGTAATCAATAACGGTGTCGCGTGTAGCTAGACCGAGATGAGTACGGGTCGTCCTCTGGGAAACGTGGAACCTTTTACTGTTACTTTAGATGTGTTGAGAAAGAGAGGAGGGATAAGAATGTTGTGGAATGGTTTCTAGATCTACGTTAAGCACTAATGCAGAATATAGATCTAGATTTTTTAAGGATGTAGTTAATATAATAAGGGGGCTTGTAGGGTTCGTTAGGATTTAGTAGTTATGGACGATTAATTAAAAGTTACCATTTTTATCCTTTAATAGATTTAAAACTAGAACGACGGTGATGCGTGTAAATTAGGGTTTCTGGAGGGAAAAGGAATCCCACTCTTAACCCCCATCTCGACACGGAACTCCGTTCATATCTAGCCTTTACCAAAACAATCATTAATCTAATCTCTAATCGCGGTCGGAACTAACAAAGAATTATTAGCGTGCCCGATTAGGATGTTAATGATTCTTTTGATAAAGTTCATAAACTTTATAGGACTTAAAAAAGGTTTAGGGATGTTCATCATCCATTAGCCTACCCTAATCCTACGAACCCTAACAAGCGGAGAATTACTCGCGTATGTTGGGAGAAAAAGAGATGGAAAGAAATTGCATAATTAAACTACGAAGAAATAGAATAAGAAAAAGAAAGCTACCTTTATTAATCAACAATATTCATTACACTTTGATTCCTTAGAAAATGATTACAAAGACTAGTTTGCTTCTCGATCTCTTCCAAGGAGGTAGACGAACAGTTGATGATCGGCCTGGATGCGTGAGCCATCTTGGACTTCGTGATCTCGTCGGCTTGATGAATTTTCCAAGAGACTCTCGGTCCATATTTATAGTCCAAATCCAGAAACCTTTGCTTCCAAATTAGGTAAATAACAGCAGAGATTCACCCAAAAATTTTGCAACCTCTATCTCCTAAATCTTGCCGCGGATCCGCGGCCCAAGGAGGAGTATGGCCGCGGATCCGCGGCCATATGATCTCGGCCGTTCATCATTTTCTTGGGGCTCTATCTTTGTGACATTTGGTGTTCTCTGGAATCTTTGAATCTTTGAAATCTTCTCGTAGTTGCTGCCAGACTTGATCTCCAAGTTTTGCTTTCTTAATTAGGCAAGTTTTCTTTACCAACTTGATTTCTTGAAAAATTCTGCACAATAACTTGGAAAAAATCTGCACAACAACTTAAATAATATTTAGTAGACTTTGTTCTACTAGGATTTGGTCAATGATATTATTTGCATACATTTTCCTACCAAATGCTAATTATAATATATCAACACATGGAAAATAGTATTTTTACAAATAAACCCTCATATGTATGATATATTATAATAAAGACCTTTTTAAATATGGAAATGGTAGGAAAAATGTAATAACAAATGTGCATTTTTATCAACTGAACACTAATCATGACTCTTTCTTTTCAGGCCATGGCCCACCCTGGAGCAGCGCCGCATCTAGATGAGGACACACAGTCATGCGTTTCCTTAGACCGAATGCTGGTGAGTTCGAATGACGAGATCAACGGACCACCGGTTATTTTCGAAAACAGTGATTCCGAGGAAGAGCGAGTCGTAGCCCCATGAGTCGACATGATCAGCGAATCTGACGACAAAGAAGAGGACCCCGAAGAAGACCCAATAGAGGAGGACCCCGAAGAGGACCCGATAGAGGAAGATTCTGAGGAGGACCCGATGGAAGAAAATCCAGGAGAGGAAAACCTTGAGGAGAATCCAGTAAAAGGAAATCCTGTGGAAGAAGATCCAGAAGAGGCGAATCGTGAGGATGCATACCATGATGAAGAAGCTCCAGTCGAGGAAGAAGGACCAGAAAAAGAAGACCCCGCGGCGGAAGAACCTCCAGTGGCGATCCGTGCGAGGCGCTATGGAAATGGACGTCCCTATATGAGCGCGCGAGCCTACCGTAACCTGCTGAACTTCCATAACCGCGCCTGACGTGATTCATCTTTTGTCTGCTCTAGCCAAATAAATCTATGTATAGTTTAGGGCCATCTTTTATCTTTCGAGAATGCCTTGTTTGGAATTTTCTGGACTGATAATAAAATTTCTGAGTTCGCTAATCTTTTGATTTTTGTTCTGTTTGATGTATTGAATGTTTTCCCCATCATAATGAATTTCTTCCCTCCTAAGATTCATGGCCGTTCACCCTTGCCCCCTGTGCTGACCGGACCCCAGTCTCTTCAGCCTTCAGTTTAAAGTGTCACACTCCGACCTTTTGAGTGAGCCATACTCCATTGTAATCCCTACCCTGGCTAGCCCCTATACATTTTTTTGCTATCTCCTATTACCCTAACTATATTCAGGGACATCGTTATTCGAAAATTTAGTTTCCATTGTTTTATATTTATCGAAAAAATTGCGTGTTATTAACTACTTCCGTTTTATTCATTTTAAATGCTCTGCTATTCTCTATGTTTTCAATAGCACAACCATATATCGCACACTTTGCCTTGTTCTATGTCTCTTATTTTCACCATGTGGGTTTTCTAAGTTATTTTAAAATTGTTTGATCGGTACATTTATTCTAAAATACTTTGGCCTATCGGCAAACCCTTCATTATTGGTTGTTATTGCTATTCTTTTATTCTTTTGTACATATAGTTTACCCTTATAGTTGATTCTGCCTTATACTTACTTAGACCTGCCCTTTTAGTTGCGTTAGTTTTTATACATATATAGACCTTCTAATTTTATCTAACTGTTTTTAAGTAAATCACTATGTGTTAGTGCTCGATGTGATGGCTTTTCGCTTATTAATTTATAGCTTGTCGTTATTTTAAATTTCGAGGACGAAATTTTTGTAAGGGTGGTATGATATAATACCCAGTTCTTTTGCGCACCAATATCCGTATTTTATAAAATGCTATTTACAAAATTTAATTATTTATATTTATAATTATTTTATTTTTTTTTAAAATCCAAACCCTAATTTAAACTAAAATCCTATTTACTCACTTCTTTTCCCTTTCCTATTACTAATCCCCAGGCCGGCCCACTCCTCCGTATCCCTTTTTCTATTTTCATTTATTTTCCAGCCTCGGCCCAAACCCCCTTAATTCTTTTCCCAATTTCTTTTTCCCATTTCTATTTTCCCGAGCCCAACTCCCATCCCCTTTCCCTTTATTTTCCTTCTCTCTTTATTATTCCGGCCCAACCTTCCCCCGGCCCACGAATCACGCCAACCCGACCCGACCCGACTCCAACCTTCTTCCCCACTTCGTTTCAACTTTCCCACTCGATTCCTCACACGCCCAAGGCGTCGCCAATGTTCCCTACCTCGCCGCCCTACGTTCCCGCTCCTCAAGACCACGACCGTGCGTGCACTCATGAGATTCTCAAGCCTCATCTCGTCTCTAGCCCTCTCCTCCTCACCCTCGTTCTCCCTCCTCCTCTCCTCACTCCATCTTTCACCAAACCCCCTGCTTCATCCCTACACCCCGACGACGAAGACGACTACCACCTCAGTCGCCTCATCATCCTCCGTCGCTCTTGTCTCCAAAACTCGAACCTCACTTCACCTCCCCACCTCGCCTACACCACCGAGCTGGAACCCAACCTACCCGCCGAGCTCGAGCCTTCCCTGCACACCCTCCACACCACCGAGTTCCCCCTGCATGGCCTCACACCGACGAGCTCCCAGCTGCCTCAGCGACCCCTGTAACAACCCTAATTTTCTTATACACTTTTTCCTATACAAATTTTTAAATTGTTTTTTTTTTCAAAATCCTTAAAGGGGTATTTATTGCCTGAGCATAAGACTTAAGTAATTAATTAGTATTTTAATTACAAGAAGGAGCTTGTAACTCATTGGTAACACCTTGCACTGCTGAACCAAGCCACCAGAGTTCAAATCCCCTGCCCCACATTATTTTTATATTGTTTTTGTTTTAAATTCTTTGGAAGCCCAACAATCCACACGCCATAACTCCCAAAATTCCTACTGAACCTAAAAATCTAAACAAACCAGTGTCTTAACCCGGCGACCCTCCCTCCTCGACCCCCGACTCGGCCGACTCGGGCCCGCGCCGCCGGCCGAACTCGGCCGGACGGCCGAGTCCCCAACACCAAAAGTATGACCCTTGGTCTTCTGTACACCCTTGCATACTTTATTTTTACAGATCGGTTTCAGAGAAGCCAGAAAGCCTCATTTACAACAATTTTTAATACATTTTCATATATTTTTACATTTTTTTAATCAAAAACCCTTCACCTACCTTACCTCTAGCCTACCCTATAAATACACCCCTACCCTCTACCCTCTCATCCCAAAATCCTGAGCCCACTCTCTCAAAAAGTTCTCAAGAGTTGTGTACTTTGAAAACAAGCTCGCGGCGAAGCTCCGATGAAATTCCGGCGGAAATTCCGACGACATTTTTAGGAACAACCGGCGACGAGTCAACGCCTTGGCAACCCTTTAGTCCCCCCTCACTCCCTTGCTTAATCGAAACCCGTAAGTACCATTCTATCCCTCTTTCTTATTCTCTAAAATACGAAATTACAAAACCCGAAGGAATCAGAACAAATCCGATTTCCGATTCGGTTTTCTATAAAATTTCATTTCTCACCAATTCAATCATACTTAAACATCTTATTGTTGACTATTAAACATTTAACAAATAATTTGAACAAGTTTCATCACATGAAATGATAGCCTTTCAATTTATCGTATTTTTCACTTAAATACCACAATATTTCGATTTCACATTTAACCCCCTTAACCTTGCTATACATTTAAAGTAGAATACGAGCTAATGACCTACCTCTACACACACACGCATATACAACCTAAACCAATATCATCAAAAACTTAGAATACGATAAAACAATGCTTTCATTTAAATACCATATTCTTAATAAAACCATTCCTAAAAGTTTTAGCTTTGATACACTTTTAAATAAATACCTCTTATTAGGAAAACACGATAAGTTGTGGACATCGATCGTTTATCTAAATCTGACTTTGTGGTGTGTAGACTAGACAAGTGAGAAAGGTAACTTTAAAAGGCCCGTCTCACGGTGATTCATGAGCGGATCCCTCCTTTCCTCATTTGTACTTACCTGACCACAATTGGCGGTGAAGAGATGATTTGAGGCATCTAACGACTTGTCGTTTAGACCATTTAGAAATAGGCTAGTTGACTTAGGAAACCCTAGAATCTAAAATACGGAAAATTGACACTTTTACAAATAAATACCTTTTACTTTATAAAACCGTTTTCTAAAGAATTTAGTATTTTACAATCTTTGCAAAGTGCCGCTACAACCCATTTTTGGGGAACCCGTTCGGGTTGGTGCGGATTATCGCACATCCTCGGTCTTAGTAGTGCGAGATTCAGACCTCCGCAAGGAGCAAATACGACATCTTAAGAAAATGAGATTTTGGAATATAAAATATTTATTAAAATTATTTTTGTATAAATATATGTATATTTATCATTTAAATATCTATTATATTATAATATAAATATACCACCTTTTTCTAAAAATCACAAGAATAAATTTTACATTAAAATACCATGAACTTCAAATAAATCAATATTATAGATAAATACCTTTATTTATAAAATCTAGGATATTTTCACTAGAAATGTCACAATATAAAATCCACCCTCATTACAACTCTAAAGATGAGTAATAAATACTTGAGGTGTATTTTGAAAAGTATATAAAAGTATTTTTACATAAAACCCCCTCAAGTTTTATAAATTTCCCTAAGGACCCTAGCAAATTATAAGTAAGAATAAATCAAGACTTCGATTTACATTTCTAATTATCTGACTCGGGTTTGAGTCTGATTATATCTGACTTGTATATGATTCAAGTCAATCTACAATCTACAATCTTCAACTTGAATTCATGAATCCAATTATCAATCTATACAACTTGATTGAACCGAACCATGGATATACATTCCACTTACATGGTTCTCCAGTTATTCCATTTACATGATTCTACAGTTATATCCATTTACCGATATCATGGTTTTGGTTAGTCAATCAATTATACAATCAATACAATTTACAAGACAAACAATACAATCAAAACACTGCGGGGTTTAATGGGTAGACTAGTATGGAATATGTTAAAGGTGGCACGAGGTGGTCATTTAAGACGTAATTACATCCATGCCGTCGTTCCGTGGTATTATCGACGGAGCCTTATACTACAGGTTACCAAAGTCCCCGGTGTTAGTGGGACTCCCCTCGTATACACTGGCATCTTCTGTATCAGGCTACAAACAACAGCGTTAATACAACATTACAATATTATAATACAATATTAAAAGCTAATCTCTCTCTCTTACTCTCTGTCTATTTCTCCCTTATCTTTCGGACTTACCGAGCGACCTGTTCGCTGACGACATTTTATTTCTTTCTTCTTTGAATGTCGTCAGGTGGTTTGGACCCGGCGGAGATCGAGCCATCTGCAGAAGACTTGGACCAGTTTGCTGAAGAACTAGAGCTTTAGTTTCATTGTACATTTTCCATTCAGTACTTTTCATTTCCTGCTATGCCATTGCTTAGGCATCGTTTTATTTCAGTTCTAGTTCCTTTTCATGCATTGTACAAAAGAATGTTAATAAATAAAAGTTGTTGTTTTTATTATATCTTGTCTCTTGTGTATTTTCTTTTATATTGCTTAGTTACGCTTAGCGTATTTACTTCTGAGTAAATACGTAGCGGACCAGTCCCGTTCCCTTCGCCGTATACCGGGAAGCAGGGCGTGACAACCACTCTACATCATCACCATCACCGCCAAGCTTTGAGCCCTACACACCCCTCGCTGCAGACCCGAGTGCACCCCCTCTGCAGGCCACCTCGCAGGCGCCTCCGTCGACCTCACGTCGTCACCACCAAGCTCCTTCTCTCTCTCACAAGAAACATCTCTTTCCCTCTCTCTCCCTCAGCGACATTTCTCTCTCTCTCCCTCTGCAACATTCTTCTCTCTCTATCCCTCTCTCACAACATCTCTCTCTCTCACAACATCTCTCTCCCCCTCACAGCACCTCTCTCTCTCTCACCCCTCTCTCATCTCTACTTCAAAATGGCCCCAAAACCGAACCTAACCCAATTCCTAGCCCCCGCAGTCGAGCCCTCGGCATTTCGTCGAACACATACATTGATTGTTGTTGCCGCTATTTGGGTTACCGATGTCGCCATAAAATTTGTGGCCTCGATCCCTTAAGCCATCATCGTCAGCAACATGCCATTCGTCGCAACGCCAGCGCACGCCCGTCGCACCTACCGAGCCGTCAAGTCCAAGAAGCAAGATCCGACGAGGCTAAACCTGTGCTGCATTCGTGACGCGATCTTGTCGTTGCAACTGCCTTACCATCATTGACACATCTTCAGGCAAGTTTAATACTTGCTTCATGCTACTTTTATATTACAATTCAAATTACAAAAAATTCCCGCATATACTTTTCGTGTAAATTGTTATAAGTTAAGTGTTCGATATAAACCATGACCTACAAACCGAGTTAAATTGACGGAAATAAATAACATTGAGTGGCCCGAGTTATAATGAATACCCCTTAAGATTTTGGTTACAAAATAAGGTCGTTTGCTCACGTAAAATGGTGTCCCGATTTCTGTCGTAAAGCCTGAAACTTCCGTACATGATAAACCGTAAAATTGATATTAAATTATGCACAAACCGTATTTTAGCGTTCGATGGCTCGTATCGAATCTAACTGTTTCACCAACAATATTCTATAGTTTGTCTCTGAATTCTAACTAATTATAATAGAGATAATTGTGGAAGATTGCGATTCTGGACTGCAGTCCAGAATGGAAATCCCGGTTAACCCCTGTTTTAAACCCCTGTATATTCCTGTCCAAATATGAGAATGCGCGGAACCCTATATAGTTACGTAGAAAATTGAGTTGTCTTTCTTACTCCACTGGTCTCACTAGATTCCTCAACTGTTTGGTATTTTTAACTCATTTTACAAGGTCGATACGTCTTGCTGAATTCTGCAGAGGCAGATTTCACACATCGAACATAACCTGTCCATAACATCCTGTCGAGATAGTATATTGCTGATCCGCCAATTGCGGTGGAAACCTAACTGATAACTATAAATATTGTTCAACTATAACTCGCCTAATTACGATCCCAACTGGGATTAAAATGCGTTACGAAACTGACTTTCGATTCTGAAACCGGATTTCCAGCAGTGAACGCTTAAAATGAAATGACCATATCTAGCGATCTTGAAACCCGATTAATGTGAAACCAATTTTGATGGATAGATCATTAAACATACTGCATACCTCCTTTTCATTGTTTCGCTAAATTTTACATGTATGATTTATGATAAATTATGCAAGTGGTAGGACACCGACTGATGATATCTTAATCATGCCTTAATTATTCTCATCACATTATATGGATGTCATTGCATTGGTAACCTAGTGATCGTGTGCATTACCCAGTGTTAGGTATTAGTGTTTGATTATGGCAAGTACGTCAGTGTTTAAGCATGAATGGATAAGTGAAAGTGGCACGTACTTGCACACAATCAGTGGACCCTATTTATTTATTGCATTGTTGACGTCTATGGGACGTGTATAAGTGTGACTATAATTGGTATGTGATGATTATGGGAGCACTTGTATGGGTGTCACAGGTAAGGCACCAAACACTGTTCATTTATCTTAGGTATCAGTCGAGACATGCTTGATGGAGATTCTGTCTCCAGTTCTCGCGTAGACTTGTCATGGACCGACGGGTATTTGAGTTTATGGTTGGCGTTTGATGTAGACCACGGGGTGTGGGGTAGTTTGAGTGTGAGTTCAACAGAATCTCAGGAGTCCCATGCCGGCACATACAGCGATTCTGGAGATATATGGGGATATTACTGATTATTAGCGAGCGACTCATGCCCGTGTTCCCTTGTACTTGGGTCCTACCCTTGGGTGGGGGATACTCACGAGTGGTTGACTCTCACACTTGGACTGACGATAGGCTTAGCGACCTGTACAGTGAGACTTAAAGACTGATAGGGTTAGTGACATTGACATGTATTGCTTGCTGATTCAACATACTTGACATATTATTTACTGCTTTACTGTTTACCCGCTCTATTAGATACCTGCATTGGCTACTTCATGTTCACGTCTTTACTCTTTTGATTACTGTTACATATTCATTATTATTGCACAAGTTACCATCTGTATTTATATATATATTGTTATCGTGTTGCTCTGATGACCTGACACTAGTAAAATAAGGGGTTGCCCCTACGGATAACAACATCCGTAGGGGCAGATAAAGTTTGGCCCTACGGATTAATCCGTAGGGCCAAACGGTTGCCCCTACGGTCCTTCCATATTTATTTAAAAATTATTAAATCTTAAAGTGTTGTTTTCCCCTACGGAGCCGCAAACCAAGCCCCTACGGGTATATCCGTAGGGGCATATAAATAGGGATTTAAGTGATCGATCCCTACGCTGATTATTTCTTATTCCCTTTGTTGCGATTATTTCTTATTCCCTTCGTTGCGCGCGAACCCAAATCCTCCCCAAACCCTCGACGTTCCCGCCGCTCGCCGTTCTCGTCGTCGCCAGCGCCGGCCAAATCGTCGCCGCCACCGCCTGCAGTGATCTCGTTGTCGCCATCGCCCTCCATTCTTGTTGTCGCCACCGCCCTCGTCGTCGCCGATTGCGTCTCCGTCGTCTCTTCCACTGCCTAGCCTACAGGTTAGTTAAACATTATTTTAATGATGTTAGGTAGCGATGAGGGTTAGGGTTAGGTATCGGTTGGGGTTAGGGTTGGGATTAGGGTTAGCGTACGGGTTCGATCGGTTAGGGTTCGGCTGGTGTTGGGGTTAGGGTTAGGGTTAGGGTTCGGTTGGGGTTTGGTGTTGGGGTTGGGGTTACGGTTAGGCCGGGTTAGGGTTTGGTGTTGGGTTGGGGTTCGGCTGGGGCTGGGTTGGGGTTACGGTTAGGCCGGGTTAGGGTTTGGTGTTGGGTTGGGGTTCGGCTGGGGCTGGGTTAGGGTTAAAAAGGTGAAATTTTAGGGGATTGATCTGGAAAATAGTGAAAGTCGATATTGTTTATTTGTGATCAATAACACAGTTCATGTTTTTTATATGAGAAAAAGGTCCATGAAAGTTTATGGGATTTATCTAAAAAACACTGAAAGTTCATGTATTTATTTGTAAACAACAAAGTTCATGGTATTTATCTGGAAAACGTTGGAAATCAATGGTATGTATTTGTAAACAACAAAGTCTATGGAAATTATGTGAAAACGTTAAATTTTCATGGTATTTATTTGTAACAAACAAAGTCTATGGTATTTGTTTGAAAAATATTGAAAGACCATGACATTTATATATAATGGGTCAAAATCATTTGGGTTATGTCAATCTTATTGGCGATGCTTTCTTTTTGTGCATATCCAAAAACTTTGAAAGTTCTTGGTATCTATTAGAAAATATAAAGGGTTTTGTAGTGAAAGGAAAGAATTGGATTTAGAAAAACCGTGTGTAACTTTTAGAAATTCTATACACCCAAGTATATAGAAAATGGTTAATTGCGGATACAGCCTATGTACTATGGGGGTCAAGCAATTATAACCTCTGAAGTATAATAATAAGCACTTTTGTTTGTTTTTCATTAGTGATTAATTTTTAGTTTGCTAATTATTCTTTTTCAGTATGGATACTTAATAGAATTACAATTGCTTTACTATTGTTTGCCTTTTTCCTTTTGTGTAGAAAATATATCCATTGTGTCATATGGACACTATTAATTTCACATCGATTCAAAGGAAAAATTGAGGAAGATTGTGTTTGTTATATCAAAAACCTTTTTGTTGAACCCAACAGGTGAAACTTTAGAGTTGTTATAGATAGCTCTTACATGTTTAATGCATGTACCATTGTTAAGTGAGTGCAAGGTGGAGAACAATAATTTGTTTCAACGGCACGTTTTTCAAGTTATAACCAATATATGATATTCGATGATAATATGAAACCTTCATATTCTCATCGATACTCATATATGAAACTAAATGCGCCACTTAGTCCCCATCTATCTGTTAACATACGTGCGATGCTCGTCGTGACCTAGAACTATACGAAGGTTGTTAAATATCGGACGGTATAGCTCGATACTAACAACCGTCGTATAGTCTACGCGATGAGAAAATTCAATCGTATGGTAACCCATAGATTTGTCCCGTATGGACAAGTTAAGAATGTATAAAGCAAACGCCTTCATTCACTTGTGTTTTCATCCGTTTCGAGATATTACGTCGGTACCTTTCCGCTGGTTCTCCGTGTACAAAGATAGATTAGATGTTCATTTCAACATTGTTTCACGGCTTTGAAATGATTATCTGTTCTATTACAGTGTACTCGGAGAACAGCGGGGAGGTGCTGCCGAAATTTACTCGAAACGGTTGAAAGCACAAGTGATAGGCGTTCGCTCTATACATTCTTAATAGGATAGAAGCCTACCCCCGATAGCCGGAACACACACAAACAATAAGAATACACAACAAACGCATAATTAGAGAGCGATTCGAGATGTTCGGGTTAAAACCAATATATGATATTCGATGATAATATGAAACCTTCATATTCCCATCGATACTCATATATGAAACTAAAAGCGCCATTTAGTCCCCGTCTATCGGTTAACATACGTGCAATAATTTATTCTTTTCAACGACAAACGCACACACAAAGCATATACACGGATTTTCTCCTTTGTCAGTAACTATCCCGTTCTTATATTTCTCAATATAGTCAGCATAACCTACAAGTTATATGTTATACAGTCTAACATGGCCCATGAGTACGTCAAAGTTAAGGACTGGATGTATGTGGATTGGAAACAACATATGCAACCTAAGTTTGTCGCAGGAGTTGCTGCTTTCCTTGAATTTGCACGCGCACATAATAAGATCATAATAGAGAAGATTCTCTGTCCGTGCGATAGATGTGGCAATAAGTACTGGCAGAAAGTAGAATTGGCAGAGCTTCATATTGTAAAACATGAGTTTACTAGACTTTATACCATTTGGAAATATCACGGGGAAGGAGAAGAATGCAGTATTGCGGCAGAAGAAGAAGGAGAACACGATAATGCGGCAGGAGAAGAAGAAGAATTCGGTAATGCGGCAGGGGACGGAAATTTATTTCCATCAGAAAAAATGGAGGATATGGTAGAGGCTGCCCTAGGTGAATCTATTTATACCGAAGATGACATTCCTTCCGGTCAAGGACAGCATGCGGATAAATATGAAAATTTCATGAATGATGCTAGGAAACCAATTTATGAGAATGCGAAGTATTCCACCCTCTCATGGTTCGTCCAACTTTTCCAGATTAAGTGCCTAAATGGATGGAGTAACAAGTCATTCACAATGCTTCTTTCGTTCTTGAAAGATTCTATGCCTCCGGGAAATAATGTGCCCGAAAGCTGGTACGAAGCCCAGAAGATGATGTCTGATTTGGGTCTAAAGTGCGAGAAGATTCAAGCATGTCCTAAAAATTGCGTGTTGTACTGGAAAGAGAATTCAGATTTGAAAGAGTGTCCAACATGCGGAGAGGCCAGGTATAAGCCGAAAGATTCTGATAAGAAGCCTGATATACTTGTGAAGATAGCACGATACTTTCCCATAACACAGAGGCTATGGAGGCTATTCAGGTGCAAGAAAACAGCCGATGCAATGATTTGGCATCACCGTGCTCCTCCAAGCGAAAATGGAAAAATGAGCCATCCAAGAGATTCACCGGCATGGAAGGATTTCGATAGGAGGCACACAATATTCAGTAGCGATCCTCGCAATGTCCGGCTCGGACTGGCTACTGATGGCTTCTGCCCATTCAACTATATGGCTGGAAGTCACAGCACATAGCCCGTTGTAATGATAATTTATAATATGTCGTCTTGGTTTGCTATGGACCAATCATACTTTATGATGCCTCTTCTTATCGACGGACCAAACTCACCGGGGAACAATATCGACGTCTATCTCCGACCTCTGATCGAGGAGTTGAAATCTTTGTTCATTGATGGTGTAGAGACATATGATTCAAACACAAATACAACCTTCATACTGCGTGCGGCTTTAATGTGGACAATTAATGACTTTCCTGCGTATGGAATGCTATCAGGTTGGTCCGTACATGGTCACAAAGCATGTCCTCATTGCCATGAACACACAACATCAAAATTCTTGAATTTTAGCAGGAAGGTTTGTTATTGCGGTCATCGACGTTTTCTGCCTCCAGACCACCCCTATAGGTTAGATACGGTTCACTTTGATGGTCATCAGGAGCTTCTTGGACCTCCATCCCCATTGTCCGGAGAGGACGTGACTGCTAAATGGGATGGTTACAATAACGTGACCTTCGGGATGGATCCGACGAAACAGGTCAAACCACAATATTGGAATAAGTTAAGCATTTTATTCGAGCTTCCGTACTGGTCTACAAATTCAGTGCGTCATTGTCTGGACGTCATGCATATAGAGAAGGGAGTATCAGAGCACATACTTAACTTGCTTCTTTGTAAAGACGGGAAATCGAAAGACAACATGAATACTCGGTTGGATCTACAAGAGTGGGGAATAAGAAGTGAATTGCACTCTAGACCGGTAGCGGGTAAACCGGGCAAGTTTTTACTTCCCAATGCCGCTTATCATATGTCACAACCGGAGAAAAAAAGATTCCTGCAGGTGTTCCATGATTTGAATGTCCCCACAGGTTTCTCAGGATCATTCAGCAAGAAAATAAAAATTGTGAAGGGCAAGATCGATGGGCTGAAAAGTCATGATCACCATGTTATCGTGGAGCACCTTCTTCCATTAGCCCTCAAGACTTCTCTCCCCGACTCGGTTGGTCTAGTAATCAACGACCTATGTTGTTTTTTCAGGGAGTTGTGTGCTAAAACACTGGAGGTTGCGACGCTGGATAAACTAGAAAATTCTGTTGCGTTGATACTTTGCAAGTTTGAGCGTATTTTCCCACTGTCATTCTTCGATATCATAATACACTTGACGGTTCATCTTGCAACTGAGGCGAAGTTAGCCGGACCGGTACAATAACGATGGATGTATCCCGTCGAGAGGTACGTGTAATTTTTTGTTTCGCGCAATTTATAAATTTATTGCTGTCCTGTATGCCCGTATTTATTTATTCAACATATTCTCATTAGGTACCTCTACACTCTTAAGAAGTATATACGCAATAAAAATCGACCAGAGGGTTCTATCATGCAAGGTTATCTTCTTGATGAAGCAACCACATTTTGTTCCCGCTATCTGGACAAGAACATTGAGACAAGGCTTAACCGACCACGAAGAATTCAAGATGGGCCATATGGTAAAGCCGAGTATAAGAGGGTAGACACTATGTTTATCAACAAGATATACGTGTTTATCTTGCTTAATTGCGCATGTCTTGAACAAATTAGAGAGTAAGTTATTTTGGATTAATTGTTATATCTGTGTTTGTGTGTGTATGAAATGATATAATATTAATGTCACAATTATTTGTCGAAAACAGAATTCATTTTAACGAGATACGTGAGGGGCATCCTGATTGGAACGAAGAACGTTTGGAAAAATACCATCAGGATAATTTTTTTGATTGGGTCATAGATCATATAAGTTATTCGAATAACATTTTATTGCTATCAGTTTTAATCTAAACTTGTATCGTTATGTATTTGTCGTAAAATTTGTTTTGTTAGATCCACGATCCAAACTTGTCTGCATCATTTGAGAGTGATTCAAGATGTTTAGCTCAATTTCCTAGTATGGAGGTTGCATATTACAAAGGA
The DNA here is from genome assembly GCA_030015575.1 of Agapanthus africanus. Taxonomy (NCBI): domain Eukaryota; kingdom Viridiplantae; phylum Streptophyta; class Magnoliopsida; order Asparagales; family Amaryllidaceae; genus Agapanthus; species Agapanthus africanus. The sequence continues at coordinate 102,724,751 of CM057338.1, read as the reverse complement.
TTTGGTGTCCTTGGATACAAATTCGAAGTTAAGGACATAGAAATATCTAGAACCACTCAGAATAGTGGGATTGCGACGGTAGGATCGGACGGTGTGATTTACTATGGGTACTTAAATTGTATACTCGGCATCCACTATCCCGGACGATCAGAACCCTTTTATATATTCCAGTGTACTTGGTACGATCCGTGAACCGATACGGACAGGTGGAGAAGCAGTCTTGGGACTTGGAAAGATGAATATGGATTGACCAGTGTGAACACACTTCGATTTTACGGTCAGGACGATCCGTTTATCTTTCCGAACCAAGCGTTCCAAGTATACTACTCACAGTGTTTGAAGCATCCGGGGTGGAGTGTTGTATGCCGATGGAAACCCAGAGATGTGTACGGTGTCCCAGAATACGAGGACAATGATGAGGACGAAGAAGAGAAAAGGCTTAAAGTGCTCCGACCGTCTGTTGCGAAGGACGGGTTGTAAGTTACGTGGGTTAGAAATGACATCGATGATGAAATCCAAGAAGACATGTATAATGCGCCCACGAAACAAAAAAGGTTATCAGTAATGTTATATTATTACTTCACATTTTACGCTCTATACATATATAGTCAATACTTTTAATGATTGTCTAATGCGTTCACGAACCGTTTATCTAGATTTGATGACGATGTCGGGAGCAGCGAGGGGCGGCAGGAGCTCCAGCCGCGCAGAGGCAGAGGCAGAGGCAGAGCGGTTCTGCCGCCTGGAGAGCTCCGTAGGGAGCTTCAGAGGGCCGGTCTTGCACCCAGATCGGAGACCCCTTCGGATGCCTCCTTCCGTGTGGATTTTTCCACATCTCCAGGTATACTGCATGCATATCCATTTTGAATGTAAAATTACAGATATTCATGCCTATTTATGTCAAAATTACTTATATTGTCAATGTTTGATTGTCTAGTTGTTGGTGATGCGTCCACATCTGGGACAGAGGCCACCCCCGCTCCTCCAGATATGTTTATATATCATATAGTGTATGTATATTGATTTAGAATGCTATGTCATAAATACACACATTCCTTTTGCTCTTACTTAGCAATTTTTATTATTGTCTAGCTGTAGGTGGTGACACCACCGCACCTGCGGGTATATTTATATATCCTATAGTGCATGCATATTGATTTAGAACGTTATATTATTGATCTACACATTCTTTTTGCAATTACTTATATAATCTATTTTTAATTGTCTAATTATAGGTGGTGCATCCACATCTTTCGCAGGGGCCACTCCTGCCGCTTCCATACCTTCCGCATCGTCTGCAGGTTAGTATGAATAAATTTAAAATATTTATTCATTTTACATATGCTCTATAGAATAAATATGAACTTCATGGAAATTTAGCGTCGATGTTTATTTTCTAGTTGGAGGGGATGCGTCCGTCTCCGGGACCCCGGTTGTTCCTCACCGGAGGAACTATCGTCCCGCTCGTGCTGCTGCCCGGGCCCAGGCTCTTGCGATAGTCACCGGAGGTATATATCATACTTGAATTTTCATTTAACCTTGATTTCTTAATACAACTATGTCTTATTATTGATTGTCTTGATATTTCGTGCAGACGCAGGGCCTCCCCATCCCCAGAAGGGGACTCAAGGCCCTATAGGCTGAGGCCTGACAGAGCTAGGGGGAGGCAGCATTCCCCCTTTTTTTACCCTTGACTATCCTTATACCGGTCCTCATGCCGAGAGGTTCGGCCGGTATTTGGGGGACGAGAGCCGGCTCGTGAAGAACTATCCACTTCACGTTGAATGGGGCGAGCAGCACCAGCGCTCATTCGCCCTCTTCTTTGATCAGGCTCGGGTATGTATTAATATATATTTTCATTTGATCTATCCAATATATTTATTATTAACACTTGCAATCTAATACCAATGTTTTTTTGTATTTTCAGTTGGATTACGATTTTCAGCCTGTAACCGACCCTGATCACCCGGGGAGGGTGCTCGACCTTCATGCTCTGTATAATGGCCTGATGAAGAACATGCAGGCCAAGGTCCGATACAACAGGAATGAGCTGAAGGCCGACTGCTACTCCCTGTGGATGGCGACCCCCGAGGCAGAGAGAGCGGCCCTCCTATCTACTCCGGTGTTTGTGAGAGTCGACGTAGAGACATGGCCTCTATTGTGTGCTTATTTCGACTCCCAACGCAAACAGGTATGTATTTTAAATGTAATTCATTATTTATGATATAATTTATTTATTTGTGTTTCTTAATTAGAAAACTAAATGTTAATGCGTTGTGCAGAAACAGGCCGCTCAGAATACAGAGAACAGGAAGTCGGCGAAGAGGGGTCGCCCCACTTACACAGGTGGCTCGAGGAACATTACTCGAGCCATGGAGTTATCGGTAAATTACAATAGACCGACCTTTGTGATATTCTGCAATATTAAGAGTTATTTTCTAATATTTCTAATATTAAGAGTTACTTTCTAATATTGCAGACATCTCGGACCGTGGCGTCAGGTGGTACACCGAGCGTGCTGTTCGCATATCTTGCCGTCCATGGCACCTCGACAGATCCCGCCACGGGCAAGCTTCGATATCCCGACATCGCTACCCAGGAGTACTGCGTAAGTGTTAATATTTTTTCTACCCAAATTTGAAATTTTCATTTTGGAAGGTTCAAGTTTAAATTTTATACTTATACTTTACTGCTTAATGTGGGTGTAGGAGCGGGTGGTTGAGCAGGCCCAGGCCTCGGGGATCGATTTTACCAGACAGAGCGATCCGAGGCTGCTGACCACAGTTCTGGACGCCACACACGGAGGGCACCACGGAGGTTGGGAGAGAGGCCGGGGACTGGGCCCTAGCAGGGCCCATATGAGGTTGGACTCCACCCCGGCGGTTACTTCCTCCGTCTCCAGTGACCGACGTGTCCATCAGGAACTGGAGAGCTTGAGGGCCACCGTTCAGGAGTTGAAGGAGATGCTGGTATGTATACTGCTTTATAGTAAAATATCATGTTATATTATATAGATATCAACATATCCATAATTAGTACGTAGCTTGAGCTTATTTGGTTTTAGACTTAAGTTTGATTAATCATACATACAGATGTAATTAAAATAAACAACAAACTAGATATCTAAATGGGGTTTGGAAATAACTTAATAATGATACGAATTCGAATAATACACAGTTCTTACACGCTTATTACACACGTTAGGTCCAGACGCGACAGGGTACATCGGCCGAGCCTCCAAATGCATCTCCTTCGGCTGCGGCTCCGCAAGCCACTACATCGGCTGCGGTTCCACAGACAGCTCCTGTAGCTCCACCGCCCACTCAGACTCCCGCAGCCGCGGCTCCGCAAGTGACTACCTCGATGGCGGCTGCGCAGACCACATCGCCAGCTCCACATGCCGCTCAGACTCCCGCTCGCGCCGAATTGCAGAGTTTATTGACCGAGGAGCAGGCGCGTGTTATTATATCGTTATTCAGAGGTGGAGCTGGACTGAACTAGGGTAGCTTTTTGGTTCTTATTTTTTGAAACATGTATTTATTTATATCATACACATTGTACTACATTTTGAAATGATATTGATATTGGTTTATATTTATATCATATTCAGTTTTTGGGTTTCTTTTGCATATTATATATATGCATGAGATGTGATTATGAATACTGCGATATATGTTGTGTGATGATTAATTTTATATTTGATTGATGTATATATTATTGTGCACAGGGCGGGAAAAAAATCAAGCAGCCCATTTTTTAAAAAAAAATACAGATAATATGTACCTACGGATTAATCCGTAGGTATACATGTTGCCCCTACGGAAATATCCGTAGGGGCACAATATCAGCAGTAACTGATATTTCCCCCCTGATCTCAGTACCAGGAGGTTGGGAGTGCCCCTACGGACATATCCGTAGGGGCCACGGCCTCTCCCCTACAGCGTTATCCGTAGGGGAAAAATATCAGGAATCCTGATATGTTGCCTCTACGGATAGGTACCTACGTAGATATCCGTAGGGGGTAGTACATGGACCTATGGTTATGTCCGTAGGTACATGTAATATATTAAAAAAAATCGTAAATAATATAAAAAATTTTACCCTACGGACTACTCCGTAGGGGCAACAGGACCTACATAGAAATCCGTAGGGGCAAGAATTTGCCCTTAGGGGCAAGTTCAGGGATTCAACTTGCACCTGCGGCCTTTGCACCTACGGGGTATTTTTTCGCCCCTACGCATATATCCGTAGGGGCAGTGGGTTGCCCCTACGGATAAATCCGTAGGGGCAACCCTTATTCGTAGTAGTGTGAGTATGCATGCTCAGAGTGAGAAGTGGATCTAGCTTGGACCAGGACCTGACGTACCTCGGGGACATCGCGGACATGTTGATCAGCGACCCAGAGCTATACTCTCTTGATCTCCATCTGGTTAGTACTTTTGTATTCGTTTTGATTTAGTGACTGCATTTCTCATTACCTGTGCATTGATTACTGATTACCACGTAAAGCTAGATGCCGAAGTGTGACTACGGTAGGATATTTCATTGACCGTAAGAGCATGGCTGGCCTTGTCAACCCCTCGTATTCCGTATTTTGGGAAGCGGGGTGTGATAATGATTCATCATCTTCATTGGATTTTTGATCCAATGGTGGAGAACTTTTAGTTCTGGCGCCAGCACTCTCGTGCTTTGCACGTGAGGCGCTGTCTTAGAGTCTTTGACTCTTGGCGCTTAGCGCTCTCATTCTTTGCACGTGAGGCGCTGCCTCAGAGTCTTTGACTCTTGGCGCCAGGCCCTCTCGTGCTTTGCACGTGAGGCGCTGCCTCGGATACTTTGACTCTTGGCACCTGGCGCTCTCGTGCTTTGCACGTGAGGCGCTGCCTTAGAGTGTTTGACTCTTGGCGCCTGGCGCCTGGCGCACTCGTGCTTTGCACGTGAGGCGCTGCCTCAGAGTCTTTAACTCTTAGCGCCTGACGCTCTCGTGCTTTGCACGTGAGGCGCTGCCGCCGTTCAAATTTTGAACAGAGCTTTGCTCTTTTATTGTGGGGAAACAAATGCCCTCCACCGCTGCGCTCATATGGCTCGCATGTGAGTGCAGCGGTGGCAGCCTTTCCACCGTTGGATTGTCTTGGAAGTCGGATCAACTTCCAGCGCCTATAAATAAGGCATTTGGCTCTTGAGATGACTGATTTTCATCTTCTTGCTTTCTTGTTCTTGAGAATTTAATTCTCCTTCAGAGCTAAGCTCTCTGCCTTAAGAAACTCTTCTAGAGTCAGAACTTTGCCAAAAATTTTGGTAAGGATCAAATCGTTGAAGGAATCATTTCATATTCTAGACTTTTACCGATTAACAGAGCCTTGCTCTTCTTGGATCATAGATCTTAAAGTGGATTTTAGGGTTTCTTAACCCGTTAAATAGAAACCGAGCTTTGCTCTCCTTAGATCATAAATAAAAAAATATTCTTTTAGGGTAACCCATTAATGAAGAACTCTTAGAGTTCGTTTTGTAGATCTTAGAGATCTCGGAGTTTTTAACTCAGTAAAAGCTTTGCTTTTTAGGGTTTTTGATGGATTACTCCATCATTTTCACAGATCATAACTCTTTTTTGGGGGGGAATTTTTATTCCCTTCATCATTAATTTTGACAGATGTCATTTCTGTTGCAGAGCGTTTCTCTCTCTCGAGTTTACTCCTTGGCCCAATGAGCCTCTCATTAAATGACGATCTTTTTTAGGATTTCTTCTTTAATGAGTGATTGTCTCATCAAATGATGAGCCATCACCTTGATTTTGTGGGTCCCCCTTGGTCCCTTTCCACTGTATTGCAGTGTGGTACAAACTTAAAGTACCACGTATTAGAATTTGGACTGTAGCATTGACGGCTAACCCTCGTTCCTTTTCACGCAGGTACTATGTCTTTCGACACTTCCTTCCCGTTTGTTCGCCCGGAGAGTGCCTATGCAGACGCGCTAGTAACCGGGAAGTTTTTGCACTAATCAAAGATCACGGCCCGGAGCAAAAGTCTCTTCATTTATGGGGGTTGTGGTACAACCAAATCATTCAAGGTCAGTGCAGTTTCTCTTGCACAGTACCCTCAGAGCCCATCTCAGCAATTCACTACGCCGACCTGCCTCAAGTGAATTACACTGTAGAGGAGGTTAACTGGACCTCGGAGGGTCGTCTTCAGCCTTCTATGGCTTCAATACCTGTACAGCCTCCGATGGCTTTGGATATTCTGGGGCGGCGCATATGTCAGGGCGAGTCATGCCCTTGGGGACAGGTGTATATGATTGGCCTATAGATAGTTGATAGTAGTCCATCTTAACCTCTTTGTAGGGTATCGATGGCTTAGGAAACAGGTTCAGGTCTGCTGCCTATGACTTTTTAACTTTATAAGCCGTGAGGGTCTCATAAAGACTTTTCTCCCTACGATGCGTGAGGATCCCGTAGGTGTATTTTCTCCTTAGGAGTCGTAAGAACTCCTAAGTGCATTTTCTCTTGAGAGCCGTAAGGATCTCACAAGAGAATTTTCTCCCTTACAAGTCGAGAGGACTCAAAAGTGGTTGGTGAGTTGACTTGTTTCCGAATCGAAGCATTACTCCAACAGGGAGGTCAAGGGTTGACGTATTTCCGAGTCGAAGCGTTTCTTTACGACGGGGAGGTCATGGGTTGACGTATTTCCGAGTCGAAGCGTTGCTTTACGATGGGGAGGTCATTGGTTGACGTATTTCCGAGTCGAAGCGTTGCTTTATGACGGGGAGGTCATTAGTTGACTTGTTCCCGCTTCCTGCGGTGTCGGGGTTGACTTGCTCCACTTTCTGCGGTGTCTGGGTTGACTTGCTCCGCTTTCTGCGGTGTCTGGGTTGACTTCCTCCGCTTTCTGTAGTGTCGGGGTTGACTTGCCCCGCTTTCTGCGGTGTCTAGGTTGACTTGCTCCGCTTTCTGCGGTGTCAGGGTTGACTTGCCCCGCTTTTGACGGTGTCGTGGTTGACTTGCTCCGCTTTCTGTGGTGTCGGGGTTGACTTGCTCCGCTTTCTATGGTGTTAGGGTTGACTTGCTCCGCTTTCTACGGTGTCGTAGTTGACTTGCTCCACTTTCTGCGGTGTCAGGGTTGACTTGCTTCCCTTTCTGCGGTGTCGGGGGTGACTTGCTCCGCTTTCTGCGGTGTCTGGGTTGACTTGCTCCGCTTTCTGCGGTGTCGGGGTTGACTTGCTCCGCTCTTGACGGTGTCAGGGTTGACTTTCTCTAATTTCTGTGGTGTCAGGGTTGACTTGCTCCGGTTTATGCGGTGTCAAGGTTGACTTGCTCCGCTTTCTGCGGTGTCGGGGTTGACTTGCTCCGCTTTCTACGGTGTCATGGTTGACTTGCTCCGCTTTCTGCGGTGTCAGGGTTGACTTGCTCCACTCTTGACGGTGTCAGGATTGACTTGCTCCGCTCTTGACGGTGTCAGGTTGACTCTAGGTTGTCTGTGAATCGTAGAGTCTTAAAACTAGGGATCGTACCATAGTTCTGATTGGTGATGCTGCGTCCGTATCTTGCTGGAATGAGGATGAACGCCGTTGCTGATCTCCTGGGATGCAGATATTGCCGTTGAGATCGGACTCTCTCTTTGACAGAGTGTGTCGGGAAATGTGGTTCCCTTTTCGTTTATGCCCATGGATTGTATACAGGGGTCAGTATGGACTCGCCTCTAGGGTAAAAATTTCATTCTTTCATATTTTTTATTTCTTTCCGCGATGCTCTGTCATTTCAGCTTTTTATATCGCAAAAGTCGCGATTGCCCAATCATTTCGGCTATTTTTGGTGGTGCCCAATCATTTCGGCTATTTTTGGTGGTGCCCAATCATTTCGGCTATTTTTCTTTTTTACTCGCTGCTTTTTATTGCGAGTTGTCCAAACATTTCGGCTGTTCTTATTTTATGTATTTTTCTCTCACTGATTTTGTTGTGAGTATGGACTTGAGATCTGATACCAGTCTTAGCATTAACATCGCTGGGACTGGAATATTGCCATGAGCGAATCATCATTTGCCGTGAAAGGATTTGGAATTTGATACTGATTTAGGCATTCAGCATCGCTATAACTGGGATATTGCCAGAAGCGAATCATCATTTGCCTTTGTCGATTCGAACAAAGATGGCTTAGCAAACAGGGTTAGGATCCTGTCGACTAAAGCTTTTGACTTCATGAGTCGTAAGGGTCTCATAAAGATATTTCTCCCTACGAGTCGTAAGGATCTCATAGGCGTATTTTCTTCTTACGAATCATGAGGATTCCTAAGTGATATCTTCTTTTATAAATCGTAAGGATCTCACAAAAGAAATATTCTCCTTGTAAGTCGAAAGGACCTACAAGTGTTATTCACCATATAGGGATATTTCTTGCCATTTGCAGAATTTGGCAAATAAATATTTATTCGTGCCCGTGGATTCTATACAAGGGTTAATATGGACCGCCTGTAGGGCAATTTGGGGGATATGACGGCTTAAAAACAGGTTTAGATCTCTGTAGCTTAAGGCTTTTGAATCCTATAAGCCATGAGGGTCTCATAAGGAGATTCTCCTTACGAGTCGTGAGGATCTCGTAAGTGTAATTTTTACTTAGGAATCATGGGGATCCCTAAGTGTGTTGGTCCCTTGTGAGTCGTAAGGATCCCACACAGGTATTTTCTCCTCACAAGGTCGAGAGGACCTTGCAAGTGTGCATGAATTTCTTTTACGAGTCTGCGCTCTTTTGGGTTTTCACAAACTCGCCGGTAGCCCTGCTGTTTTTACTCACGGAGCCCTTTCGGGTTTTCATCCATGCCCATTTTGCTTGTGGACGTACCATTTTTTTTTGAACGTGATCGCGCCCTTCCGGGTTTTCACAAACTCGTCAGCAATCCTGCTGTTTTTACTCACGGCGCCCTTTCGGGTTTTCATCCGTGCCTATTTCGCTCGTGGATATACCGTTTTTTTAGCGGGGCATTCCACTAGGCTGTAGGACTTATTTGTAGGCCCCTTAATATCTTTCCTACCTTTTGAGAAGCAAGGACCATTCTACACAGACATTCTTCCGCCAGTAAGGAATATGCCCTCTGTGTATATCTCGGGAGGGACGAGTACCCACGCCATCGCTATTTTGGCGACAGGTTGCTTCAAAGCCGCTTATTTTTGTTGAGCGTAGACGACAAACGCCATCTTGCCTCCGCTTTTCACTCATCATCATCGGATGAGAAAGAGTCTTGACCCATTTGATCCAATCGAACCATTTTATCCATGAGTTCTTGAACGGTTGTCGGCTTGAAAAGGGCCTTAAATGGGAACATCTTTTGAATTTGGGTCAGGGGCAGCTATGAACATTCTCACAGCTGCAGCTTCGTCGATACGTTGCTTGCATTTTGACCAGAGATATCGCCATCGGGTAACATATTGAACCCGAGTCTCATTCGGTCTAACCCTTTCATTGACCAGCACCGTCACGGTAGTATGTTCGTTCTTATTAGTGAATCCCTAACAGAAGAGCATATCCATCTCGTCGAAAGTATTAACGGAGTCATTCGGGAGTTCCGCATACCATTCGAAGGCAATGCACGTTAGACAGCTGAAGAACTATTAGAAGAGAAGTATATCATTCTCTCCAGTGTTACCACACATGGATTTAAATCGTGTGATGTGCTAGTGAGGATTCCCGGTTCCTTTGTATATGTGAAGTCGGAAGTATGTATTCTGGCGGGTACTGTATTTGATTGCAGCACGCCGGATACGGTCGACCAGTCTTGGTTGGCCTATTTGAGGCTTTACTAGCATAGTGAGTTTTGACTTGCTGAGCGATATATATGTCCAGCTTTGCTTTTGGAATCATTTTCTCTTCGTCCGTTGATGAGACTCGTAGAGGATTTGAAATGTCACCCTTATCTTTAAGAGCGACCACCGGCAGTTCCCTTGCTTGTGGTTCTGATTGAACCATCGTTCCGGACATTTCTGTCGCTTCTTCATCTTTCTTTTTTAGAGCGTGATTTAGGAAATCAATATCCAACTCGTGCTCTGTTCTTTCTCCGGATGCGTCTTCGGGATTTTCCTTAGACGATGGATTAGCGAGTGATGCCGCCTGAGCAAACATCTCCTGCAGCTTTTCACGTTGTAGTTGAACTTTTGTCAGGGACCGAGTTTGAGATCGGTGACTAGTAAAAGCTCAAACTTTGTCTTTGGAATTCACCACATAGACTATGTGAACTACCATGCCCCCAGGCTTGGGGTGTTTGGAGTTTTGGCCTTTGGAGTTTGCTTCGGGCACTTAAGCTTTATTGGGCCTCTCTTTTTTGTGAAAAACCACTTTAGTTTTGGGAGGAACCGCTGTATCAGGATCCGTCTTGGGATGAGTCCCTTTCACCTGCTTCCACACCTTATATATAGATGAGGAAAGTTGTCTAAGGGAGCGAAATGGTTTCTGCTCTCATGGGATCTCCATGGGCTATGGAGATTTCTTCAATATTGCGGTAGGAGAATTTTGTCTGACCCTTCACAACAGTTTGAAGCTGTTCCCAGTTGGAACAACAATATTCACCACTGGGGTTGAAACAGGACCATACGGAGAACTGCCCCCAGCTCATTTTGTATGATGCCGATATCGACGTCGACCGTTTCTTACGGCCGGGATTTGATTAGCTTCAGGATTTTGCCAAGCCTGCCCCCTGTTTCCTTTGAGATCTTGAATATTCTGCCCCCTGCATCGCCTTTGGTCCTTGGCAGGTGCCAGTTGTTTGAGGACTGATTCTATCGGCAAAGTTGCATCCTGGGGAACCGGCCTATGGATGACAGACTTCCTCTGGGCTTCCTCCATTGGCGTTGAGGCACCGAGGGTGGGATGTGGGAGTATCGACCCAAAGAGGAGCCCGTTGATTTCTTGAAGAACCGGATTGCAGATATTTGAGGCTGCAAGTGGCCCATACTTGACTCCACCAGATGTGACATAACCTGAGTTGCTAGAGAGCAAATGCATTCTTCATAGAGACGCAACACCGACTTCAGTATCCTATTACCCAAGGGCAAACACAAACATATATACCATGATTATTTGATCGCGGAAAAACACGACACACGAAGTGTGGAGTGGAAAGAGGAAAAGGTCCCACCGGACGTGCCAGAATCTGTTTACCGCTGAAAGACGCGACCGGGACGTTAGGACGTCTGGCCTGAATTTTGGGGGCAGATGCTATTTGGTTTTATCCGTCCACCCCTCCGAAGATACCAGGTTGATTTATGGAACCGTGCATCGGAGGTATACGGATGCGGCCGTTGTAGCAAACTTTGTCAGATTCTCCCTCATTGTGAGGGGTTTTTGATTGTGGGGACGCTCTTCCCTGCAGGCACAAGCCCTGCAGTTAATTACGTTACCGCGTAGCGATAAACACTTTCTCCTTCTCCAGATGTTCACTTCGTGTCATGTGTGTTTGTTTTATTTGTGGTTGCCCGTGGATTGTATACGGAGACTAATTTATGTTGTCGCCCGTAGGGCGGGGATTAGTCCAAATCCGTATTTTCTTAGATTTGGGCTTAATGGATTTAAGGCTCGTTAATCTTATTTGAGATTAATATCAACTTAAATATTTGTTAAGGATACGTTAGTCTAATTTTAGACTAAGATCTACTCAACAGGGGTTCAGGATCATTTTTGATCCAACGAAAGAGTATTTGGGCTCTATCGTTTTAGTTTAGGGACGTTATGGTCCATTGGGTTTAAGGGCATCATAGTCCATGTTTAAGGACATCATAGTCCATAGAATTTAGTTTAGGGACATTACGGTCCATTGGGTTTAAAGACATCAAAGTCTATAGGTTTTAAAGAAATCATAGTCTGTAGGGTTTAAAGATATTATAGTCTGTAGGGTGTAAAGACATCATAGTCTGGGTTTAAAGACATCATAGTCTATAGGGTTTAAAGAAATCATAGTCTGTGTTTAAAGACATCATAGTCTGTGGGGTTTAAAGACATCATAGTCTATGTTTAAAGACATCATAGTCTATGGAGTTTCTGGTTGTCGGGACCCGCCACCTCCTTGAAGACGTTGAAGAATTACAACGACATGTATCAGAGGTGTGAAGAGATGTACCCTTGAACCAATGTTGGTTGGGAGATCTATAGTCAGGTTTGGGACTAAGACCAATCAGAGAAATTGTAAGCACATGGGCTTGGTTGATCTGAATTAAGGACTTGTGGCCAACTTGGGCTCAGTCCACTCCGTTTTGAATAAAATGATGTACATTTGTTTAGGCTCAGTCCCTTTTTGTTCAACAATGCTGAGCATTGATTTGGGTTCTGACACCCCTCTTTCTTTTCGTTTTTTTTATTGAGTGTTGAACACTCTCTTTATGGCGCTGGAGCTTATTTATAGAGCACTTTGTGTTTCCTCAGCGCCCACTTGAGGAACACGTGAAGCGCTTGGCGCTGAGCGCCATACTTGGGGTGCTAAAGCGCTTCTTATAAAATAGCGCCAACGTGAGGAGCACGTGGAGCGCTTGGCGCTCAGCGCCAGACTTAGAGCGCTAAAGCGCTTCTTATAAAATAGCGCCCACGTGAGGAACACGTGGAGCGCTTGGCGCTGAGCTCCAGACTTGGAGCTCTAGAGTGCTTCTTTTACGGTAGCGACCACGTAGGGAGCACGTGGATCACTCAGCGCAGAGTGCTAGGCACTGTTTTTGGCAGTTCCGATCAGTTCTGTGCTCTGAGAGTTAAATTCTCGTTTATAAGAGACTTTGTCTCATGGATCTAAGAACTAAGTTCTTCTTTATGAGGAGATGCCATGATCTCTTTTGTTTTTCTTTATGAGAGACTTTGTCTCATTGATCTAAGAACTAAGTTCTTCTTTTATGAAGAGATGTTATGATCTCCTTTGTTTTTCTTTATCTTCAAGAGAGGTAGTTCTTCCCTTGAACTCTAAAGTTTATGGGGGAGTTCTTCTCTGTTTCTTCTTTTAATTTGAAACTTATGGGGAGGTTTCTCTGTACAAGACTTGAAGTCTTGGGTCCTTTGTATAGAGGAGGCTGATATGTTGAATCGGTTAAAGAAATCACTCATTGAGAGATCTCTGATTGATTTGGGGATGTTTCCAACCATTGGATCTTTGATCCAAGGGCTTCTGTTTTACAGAAGATATTTTTCTTGTTTTTAACAAGATTGGGAAAATATTTTCCCATACAGAACTTATTCTGTATCTTGGTGATTTTTAATCACCATTGGATCTTTGATCCAACGGTGCTCTGATTTACAGAGCACAATCTTTCTTGTTTAGAAAGATTTGAAGAGTATTTCCTCAACAGAATTTGATTCTGTAATTTGATGATTCATCATCTTCGTTGGATCTTTGATCCAATGGTGGAGAACTTTTAGTTGTGCCGCCAGCGCTCCGGTGCTTTCCACGTGAGGCGCTGTCTGAGAGTCTTTGACTCTTGGTGCCTGGCGCTCTTGTGCGTTGCACGTGAGTCGCTGCCTCAGAGTCTTTGACTCTTGGCGTGTGGCGCTCTCGTACTTTGCACGTGAGGCGCTATCTCAGTTCAAATTTTGAACAGTGCTTTGCTCTTTTATTGGGGGAAACAAGTACCGTCTGGGAGACGTTGAGCAAGTTGTACTTTTGAAACTTCGGGGAATAGGGCTTTGGCTGCTCAATCTTCTTTTTCTCCTCCCGGGCCATTTTCTTCTGATCATCCTGTTCTGTCCGGGGCAGGTTGGCGTCCACCTCGGACTCCAGCTGGATCTCACGCTCGGTCCAGGCCTTTACCTCGGCCATGGTCTTAGGTTACGCTAATGCAAAAGAGCGTAGCTACTCCTTGTGCCTAAGACCCGACCTAAGCACTGTAATGACCGTTTTGTCCCGGTGTTCTGGGACCTTAAGAAGGGCGTTGTAGAAGAGGGTGACGTACCCTTTGAATGATTCTTTTTCTCCACTCTTTATGGTGAAGAGATGGTCGACGGTCCGCTTCTGCCTTCTGTTCCCGACGAAGTGGCCGAGGAATTGGGTGGCCAGCTCACCGAAGGTAGAGATTGAGCGTGGAGCGAGTCCTCGAAACCAGTCTCGTCTGGAGCGGATGAGAGTGGCTGGGAAAGTGCTGCATTATGCGGCGTCGGAGCAGTCCTGGAAACTCATCCCGGCTGTGAATGCGTACAAATGGTCCTTCGGGTCGGACTTCCCGTCGAAGAGTGAGACTTTCGAGGGCTTGTTCTTGGAATAGACGTGGACGAAGAGTAGCTCTTTCATGAAGGGCTTCGTGAGCGAGTCGGCGGCATATTTATCCCCGTCGCTTGAATGACGACTTTCTCGATGCATGCTGTTCAGTCGAAAATATTGCATTCTTAACATGACAATTTCCTTACTCTTTCTAATCATCTAAAAGTGTTTGGTATAAATATAGCACATATTAGCAATTCGTCTGCAAAATATCAAATAATATGTGTTATACAATATAACCGGTATTATGAAGGAAATTGTGTGTAAATATTTCACGTATAATATTTTGTATCTCAACATTCTTCATTGAGATTGTATGTAGAAAATTATTCAGGTCAAAGAACTGGAATCACAAATTTTCCGATAAAACGCATCAAGTCAAAGACTTAGAATCTGGCAGAGATTCAGAAGAGATTAAATGATTCCAGACATCAAAAGAAGACCTAAATACCAACACCAGAATACCCCATTAAAATGATTCAAAGATCTCCTCAAAAGGCCGCGGAACCGCGGCCGATCCAGCCCGATCCGCCGCGGATCCGCGGCCGAGTGGACTCGTCGGCGGTCGAAAATTCTCTAGAAGCTCACCTGTAACCGCCTATCTTCCTCAAGACGCTTCATTCCCACGTGGCATCTTCTGGAAGGTTCTGCATAACTACCAAGCTTATTAAGGAAGCTTAATTGGAGATCTATAAAAGGGGATCTAGATCTAAATTTTGTGGGTTCAAAAAGTTGTTCATTAATTACACATTGAGCTACAATTCAATTCAAGTTGAGTGACACAACTTGAGATCCAATCAAATCAAGATCCATTGAGAGCAAAATCAAGCGACAATCGAAGATCTTTTATTGCAACGCCGATCATCATCAAGAGCAAGAGATCCACGACTCACGGCGATCGAGCAGAGTGAAGATCGACGACAAATTCCCTTTCAAAAGAGCGATCGAGAGCTAGTCTTGTAAACTCAAATGGAGAGGTGTAATTTGAAGGAGATTTAATAAAGGTGATAATTGTAATTCTCGCTTTCTTTACATTCTTGCATTATGAAATTTCTCGTTCTTGATTCTTTAATTTGCATGATGTGTGAGTGAAATCTCCGCTTGTAAAGGAATCGAGAGAATAGGTAGATCTAATGATGATGAAATCCTAAAACTAATCTTAAGTCTAATGAGATTTGTGAACTCTAGAAAAAAGAATCATCAATGACCTAATTTGGAGCGAAATCAAGTTCTTGATTATTTCTTTGCAAATTAGGGATCAAACGATTGATGATTTTCTTTGCTAGAGGCTAGATTCGAATGATGATCAATGAAAAGACTAAGGATAGAGAAAGAGAAACCCTAGTTTTTTCATCCCTAATCTTCATTCATCGTCATCGATCTAACTACAATTCATAAATAGATAAGATTCGTATTTTTTTAGTATTCATCATTACTACTAATTCGATCGATTCCTACAAGCTATTCTTCATATTCTTGATAATTCACTTTGATATTGGACATTTTCTTGATTTCTAATTCTTGAATGTATTTTTTTTATTTTCTTGAAATGGCAACTCAATTAAATCTCGAATTACTTTCTTGAATTTTCTTTTATATTTTCATTTCGACTCATCTAAAGTAAGATCGAACAAATACACGAATCTCTGTGGATGATCCGTTCTCATTAACGAAACTACATCGACACCGTTAATTGATTGCGGTTATAAATTCTTTGGTTCTGATTACATTTCAAAACACGATCCGAAACAAAGATCAATCAAATGGCGCCGTTGCCAGGGATTGCGTACTAATTTGTTCGTTTTTGTTATTTGTGTTGAAATTATATTCCTCCATCAAAAATTTGAATCAAAATCGCATCAAGTGCTTGTTCCCCTCCGAATGGCGGCGACCGACGTGAGGACGTCTTGCCTGAGATTCGGGGCAGATGTTATTTGGTTTTATCCGTCCACCTCTCCGAAGATGCCAAGTTGATTTATGGCACCGTGTATCGGAGGTTTAGACGGATGTGGCCGATGTAGCAGACTTCGTCAGATTCCCCCTCGCTTGAGAGGTTTTTGATTGTGGGGACGCTCTTCCCTGCAGGTGCAAGCCCCTGCAGTTAATTACGTTACCACATCGCGGTAACAACTTTCTCCTTCTTCAGAATTTCACTTCGTGTCGTGTGTGTTTGTTTTGTTTGTGGTTTCCCGTGGATTGTATACAGAGACTGAGTAATGCCGTCGCCCGTAGGACGTGGATTAGTCCAAATCCGTACTTACTTAGATTTGGGTTTGGTGTTTTTAGTTTAAGGATACAATAGCCGTGTTGAGGCTAAGATCAACTTAAACATTCGTTAAGGATACGTTAGTCCAGTTTGAGACTAAGATCAACTTAACGTGATAATCCATTTAATATATGGCCATCGGGACTCATCACCTCTCTGACGTCGTTGAAGGATTACAACGACAGGTGTCAGAGGAGTTCAGAGATGTACCCTTGAACCAAAGTTGATTTGGAGTTTTATAGTCCATTTGAATGTTTAAGGATACGTTAGCCGTGTTTGGGGGCTAAGATAAACTTAAACGGGATCGTTTAGATCCGGCAAAAGAGCATTTGGAGGCTCTATTGTTCCAGTTTAGGGACATAGTGGTCCATGTTCCAGTTTAGGGACGTGGTGGTCCATCGCCAGTTTAGGGACGTGGTGGTCCATCATTAGTTTTAAGGACGTTTCGGTCCAATATTAGTCTAAGGACGTTCCGGTCCAATATTAGTTTAAGGACGTTTCGGTCCGATATTAGTTTAAGGACGTTTCGGTCCGATATTAGTTTAAGGACGTTTCGGTCCACGAGTTTAAGGACCCCGCAGTCCGTATTGATGTGTGGTCGTCGAGACCTGTCACCTCTCTGACGTCGTTGAAGGATTACAACGATGGGTGTCAGAGGAGTTCGGAGATGTACCCTCGAACCGGTCGTAAATTGATTTAGGGAGCAGTCGTGCTCAGTCAATTTAATTTAAGGACTTACGGCCAAAATTAGGCTAAGTCTAGTTGAAAATGTCCACATTTTGTTTCTATTTGGCCTGTTAGACTTTTGTTTGGGCTTTCCCCTTTTTAGAATGATGCATAGCATTTATGCCCATTTTGACTGGGCTCTGCCCTTTTATTATAATGCAGAGCATTTATTTTGGTCCATTGGACCTCTCAATTGGGCTCTGCCCCTTTAAATAATGTATAGCATTATTTTTGGTCTGTTTAGAATTTTGACTTGGGCCTGGCCCTTTAGGAAATGCATTGTATTTATCAGGCGCTTTGCGCCAATCAGAGAGCGCAAGCGCCGATTAGAGAGCTCAAGCGCTTATAGTGTTGACACGTGTTGCACAAGCGCAGTGCGCTGCGCTAATGCGCTGCGCCTACGCTGCTGACACGTGGCGCGCTCTGGTGGCTTGCGCCAATCCAGGAGCGCAACAGCGCAGTTTGCAAGTGCAAGGCACTATGATTTAAGAATCTTTTAGATTCAAGAACCAATGGTTCATAAGAAGAAGTGCAAAGCACTATTCGTTTCCTTGATCTAATTTAGATCAAAGAAAAACAAGTTTTTCTTTTTATTTCAAGAACCAAAGGTTCATAAAAGTGCAAAGCACAATTTTTTTTATTTTTGTTTTTTCTTGTTTTAAAGAACCAGTGGTTCATAAGAAGTGCTAAGCACTATTTATTATATGAAGATCATTGATCTTGTTTTTAGATCAATGATCTATTAGAAGAAATTTCTTCTCTCTTGTGAAGGTTTTTACCTTTTTCTTGAAATTTTTCTCAGAGTTCTCTCTGTTTGAAGCTCTTGATTTTTCAAGAAATGTTCATGTCTTTGAATTGAGGTCTAGGGGCCTTTTTATAGTGCCCATAAATTAGTTAAAGAGATCTTTCTTTGAGTGATTTGGGGAATTTTCCCCACCGTTGGATTTTTGATCTAAGGGCTTCTGTTTTACAGAAGACAATTTTCTTGTTTTAACAAGAACAGAAAGATTTCTTTGAAATCTTAATTCTATTTGGCGCAAACGCCCCAGCGTGTGACACGTGTCGCGCAGCGCAACTGCGCTGACACGCGTCGCGCAGCTCAAAGCGCAGCACAACTGCGCTAACGCATCTGCACCGACACGCGTCGCGCAGCGCAACGCTTGCGCAACTGAAGCGTTGCTTCCTTTAATTTTACTTAAAATAGAGCTTTGCTCTGATTGGGTGCGCTGTCTTGGACGCTTCGCTGATGTGTCTGCACCTGACACGTGGCGTGTTGCGTCCGGGATTTGAAGCGTTGCTTCAAAATTTGAATTTTGAATTTCCAGCAGAGCTTTGCTCTGATTGGGAGAAACAAATGCCCCCCCACCGTTGCACTCACGTGGCGCGCACGTGAGTGCAGCGGTGGCAATCTCTTGACCGTTAGATCAAGGGGTGAGCTGAAGGGGCGCAAGCGCCTTATAAATAGGACCTATGGCCCTTAGGAAATCTTCACCATTTCAAGATTTTGATTTTCCAAAGCTTTGCTCTCACTCAAGAACTTCAGAGCTTTGCTCATTTTCAAAGTTAGGAACTTTAGGTAAAAATTAATGTAAATCAAATTAATTTAAATTAATCTCAGCCAAAGGGCTTTGCTCTCACAGATCTTTTGATCTAAAGAGATCCCCATTAGGGTTTCATAAATAGAGCTTTGCTCTCAAAAAACTTATAGATCTGCAGAGATCTTGTTCATGGGTTCTAACCCATGAACAGAGTTTTGCTCTTGGATCAAGAGTGGATCTTTTAGATCTGCAAAATGAAGAACTTATTATAAGTTTTCATGGATTTTTCTAAGTCCCAAAAAATTTAAAAATTTTTAGGTGTTAAATTTTCTGATGGATCTTTCCATTATTATCACAGAGCTATGCTCTTTTAAAGAATTTTATTCCTTTGAGACCAGAATTTGACAAGTGTCATTCTGTGACAGAGCTTTGCTCTGAAAGAGGAGATTTTCTCCTTGTCTCTAGGGATTCCCTACTGATGATAATATTCTCTTGGGGATCTTTTCTTTAACTGACAGTCTCACCCAATGATGAGGCTGCCTTATTAAATGAGGCATTTTCATCCAGATTTTGTGGGTCCCCATTTGGTCCCCTACCCACTGCAATGCAGTGTGGTATGATTAATTTTAATTTAATTTGATTGATTTTTAATTTAATTAATTAATTAGTGAAAATTTTCCTAAACGCCAAGCGTTGGAATTGTAGCACTGACGGCTATTTTGTTCTTTTGCAGCGATCATGTCTCTCGACACCTCGTTCCCGTTTGTTCGTTCAGAGGAGGGATTTCCCGAGGCGCCCTTGGACCGTAAGGTCCTAGCCATGATTAAGGAGTACGACCTGGAATACAAGAGTCTCCACCTTTGGGGGTCGTGGTATAATCAGATCATCATGGGCCGACGGAGCTTCATATGCACGGTGCCGTCAGAACCCATAATGGCGATTTACTATGCTACCCCACCCTCGGTGCAGTATGCCGTGGAGATGGTGGATTGGACCGCGAAGAGCTTTCTTCATCCCACTATGGATGCGGTTCCGGTCCAGCGTCATATGGACTTGGATATCCTAGGATGCCGTATCTGTCAGGGCGAGGCGAGACCCTGGGGGCAATCATATAACATTGGTCTGATCCCCCGCCACCCGATTGGCTATCTTCCATGGGCCCGATACATCCTGTCGACGAAGAAGTCGCAGTTGATAAGGTTAGGACTGTACACCGCGGTCTACGTCTCTCTCTTCCAGTATCCCACGCTCCCCACCTGGTGGTTCAAGGCTTTCTTGTAGCAGTGGAATATTCCTATCCACACTTTCCTTGCCATGGATCGGGAAGTGTCAATCTCTTTGGAGGAGTTCACGGAGGTATCCGGTTTACCAGTCATGGGGGAACATTATGAGGAGTTGCTCCCGACAGATGAGTACGTCTTTGGTGCTAAGCCGATGGTAAGGGGGCTCACGCCGGAGAATGCTGTTCAACACCAGTTCCCAAGCTTGATTAAAGTGCTGAACATATATGAGTCCCTTTTCGTCGAACATGGGAGTCGAGGAGTTAACTTTGAAGATTTCATTGCTCGGTTTCTTCGTCCAAGCATCCTCTCATCAGAGGCTGCCAAGTTCGCTACTCTGGATGACCCTTTCGGTCTAGGTTTGGATAACCTACCGGAGAAGGAGATAGATCAAAAGGGTTTTTTCCTTCCGGACTTCCCTACTATGTATTTTGCAGAAATTGCGGCCCCTGGAATAGATGAGGAGGCCTTTTTCTTAGGATTTCTCGGGTTATGGTTGAGTTGGTTTGCAATTCCAATGCACTCTCACCGCATGTGGCCCTCTGTTTTTTACCCAGCCCACCGGATGACTATCGGGGTAAAGGTGGCCGTTGGGATCGCCGGCTTGGCGCATTTATATCATGGCCTCAGCCGAGCAGCGGATGCTAATGAGCCTGGGGTACTGCACGTGGTCTTCCCGATGCACTACTTTGTATCATAGCTCGAGCTACACACGGCGGGTGTCTTCGGCATGTACAAAAGGCCCTCGTTCTTCGACAAGTGTGGTTTCCTTCGCATCATACAGCTGATTCGTGCATCAATCGTGACCCCATCACCACGGAACGCCAGGGGTTTACTGCTTCGCCCTCACACCGTTGGAGCCGGGATGTCCTTCATCGACAAGGTATTGACCATTGGAAAAGCGTCCACCACTGCGGTGTGACCATTACAGGACTCCTTTAAGGATGGAGCTTCAGTTTTAACGGCCCGGGAGACCCTCCACTTGTATTCTATTAGACCAGGCTTCCTAGTCTTCAGGCAGGACGGTGCGGCAATTTTCATGAGATATAACCCGTATCGTTTCGCCCAACAACTGGGCTACGATCAAGGGGTACCCTTGGAAGCTTTCTTACTGGAACCTGCTGCCAATGAAGAAGGGATGGAGAACGCGTTACATCATTTCATGCACCTGAACACGGGTTCTCGTTTTTTTATCAGTGCGCCGGCCTGCTCTCCACGACTCCTTAATGTAAATAAAGACTGGTACAATCATGCAACAGGAGCCGTTATAAAGGAGGAAAGGCGATTGATGGTTGATCGTAAGGGTACGCCTCCAGACAGCGACCGCAACGCTCCTTTGGTTCTTAGGACTCCAGTAGTTGCTCCTCTAAAAGAGGTTAGAACTGGGCCATCGCGTGCGCAAAGTCCTCCAAACGGATCGCCGCTCCCTGATATTGCAGATGCACCTCTAGCGCCCCGTCCTTTAGTGGAGATAGTGGTTGTGGCCTCGCCAGAGTCCGGTGTAGGTGCAGACATCGGGACCCGCCGTCCCAAGGTGGCTGCTAAACGTAAGTCGATCCCGCATGCACCTAGGGTTGGCGGGCAGAAGAAAAAGAAGTCGCTCTTCGTCGCCGATGTCGCGTTTGGTCAGGAACCCCATGCTCCCTATGCCGAGGGCCTGATCGAATATGGGACTAACGAGGGATTAGTCATGCCGCTGCCGGATAATACAGACTTGGAGGCCGCTCTTGAAACTTCAGCGTGGTTGGCAAGGCGTGACGCATGGCTAGCTAAGCTTGCGCAATCAGGTAACTACTAGTCGCATTTTCTTTATTTCAACATATCCTCCTCATTGCCTTTGACTAACGTTTTTCTTTCTTTTCTTCCAACAGGCATCACTGATGAAGAAGCCATTGCCGCTTCCCTAAAGACTTTCCAAGAGGAAGAACGTCTTAGAGCGTCCATGGGCCTTAGTAAGTTTCGATTCATCAAGTTTTCATTCTCCTTGTGTTATGGTCGATCTAACCTCTCTCTTTTTATCACAGGAACCTCAATGCCGCTCCCGCCAAGTGATGCAGATGTTCTACCAGTTGCCGATGTTCCTGCTTCCTCAGGGTTATTGCAGGAGGTTCGTCTTGAAGAGCTGATGATCGCACGCCGATGGCGTGTCGGATGTTCAAAGAATTTAAGTGTAACCGCGATCAGGACGGTGTCGCTTTGCAGCTAGCCGGTTGAGCACGGGTCGGTCCACAGGGAGATGGTGTTATCTTACCTTCTTGTCTTAGACGAGTCAATAAAGAATCTATATGTTTGTTTGAGACTATCCTATGTGTTTATTTGCAAGTATAAAGTTGTTAAGAAAGGATACGAGATTATAAGCTAAAGAAATCCGTACTCAAAACCTTTGAGCCGAGTCTTGACCAATTGAAGCTCGAGCAATTGGCAACAACGTGGATTAGGGGATTTAAGCGCGGTATTCGTGTAATCCGGCTTATTTACCCTTGTCCTTCCGTTCTTGTCTCTTGCTTTCGCCTCCGGCCAAACCGAACGCAACCGGTCGTGGTTAGGAATCACCGTTACCTTGTCAGGGTAGGGTGTCTAACGGAGCGCTTGCGTATGGTTTGGACGGAGTTCAATGGAAAATAACGGGAAAAGGAAAAGAGCAAAGAAACATTAACTTATAATACTGTATTTCTTCTTAACAATGATAATTACATTCATTCACAAAAGAGAACCAAAAAGAGAGAACAAAAAGAAAAGAACAAAGAAAAGAAAAGATTACAAGTAATTAAAGTACATGGAATAAAAGTGCATGAAATAAATTGCAAGTAATAAAAGTGCAAGTAAGTAAATTGCAAGTAATTAAAGACAAGAATGAAAAATGCAAGAAAGTAATTACAAGAACCATAGAACTCAAAACAAGCATGGGATCAATAGCCAACCCTTAAACTTGCAAGCTCAATCAAGAGGTTGCAAGATCAAGGGAAGGGTAGAGAACGCATGTGAATTGAAGCGCTAAGGCGTGAACAAAATACGACCCTTGAGATCAATAACTAACCCTTAACCATTCAAGCTCAATGAAGAGGTTGAATGATCAAGAGAAAGCAAGAATCTCAAGGGGAAGAAGGAACAAAAGAGAATGATACAAAACCCTCATCTTCATTGATCTCCCACTCAAAAGCTCTCACTACAATTTCATGGAAAAAGAATGAAGAAGAAGAAGAAGAAGAACTATACAAAAAACTATAAAAGAGGCTACAAGAATGAACACCCTTGGTTAAGCTCAGTTCTGCTGTATTTATAGGCAGGAGAATGGAGTTCTAGGGCAACCAGCAGACATAAAATGAAACACCCAAAATACCCCCAAAAAACGACAACCTGAAGAGCAAGTACGGCCGCGTTTCCGCGACCAATACCCCCTATTGGCCGCGGAAACGCGGCCAAGTGGTGGGATTGATGGGTCCAATTTGGTGGCTGTTCCTGGTTTTATCTTTCCTCGTGTTTGAAAACTTCAAAATGAAAAAAAGTCCTCCAAAATATCTGCAGATTCCAAGTCCAAGATTGCATTATCTTTTTCACTTTTGACTTTATCTCCCTCGAGCTCCGCGCACCCATTGATTCTTGTGCAGCCCACCTCGTGCTCTGTGCTTGTCCCAGACATGAATGACCACTGTCACATGTCTTGTATCGGGAACCGGTACTCGGCACTGGACGGATATGGATGACCGGAACCCGGCTTTTATCTGCTGTCGACAGATATTCTGCTTTTGGCGTAACTGTGGAGATTTTATCCTGATTTGCAATATTTGTACTGGAAACCTGTATTCTGTAAACATGTAACAAACACGGATTAAAAGCACCTACCTATAAACACACGAGCGTAAGAATGGGCGGTATAAAATGCAATATTCTGATATGAACAGCTGATGAGAGACGCCTTAAAGGCTCTAGAGGCATCTTTAAATGAGGACGACGACGCTTCGATGAAGGAAGCATCAAGGAGGTCCGTCGTGACAGCCCGGGAAGAACGGAAGCGGTCGAGGCGCGAAGCAAAGGCACGCAGGGTTGCCTTGGCTACGGGAGCGGGCCCCAGCACCGTCCTTCGTGCTGATACTCCATCCGAAGAGGCCCCTGTCGCCCTATCCACTGCTCGTAGACAAGTGGCACGCGCAGTTCGGAGCGCAAATGGTAAATCTACTTCAGGAAATATTTCTCTCAGAATTTTTGTTGTAAGAACTTTAATGCCATCGGTTCTTATATACTTTATCTTCCAGGGCCAAGTCCGACCGAGGGGAAAGCGGAGACCGTTGAACCCAAGGAAATAGAGGAGGTGGCACCTGCCGAACCCGAGCCGACGGTGGGCAACGTCGCTGAGGCTTCGGAGCCTGAGGTGGAGGTTGCGGGGTCTGCAGCCGAGAAGGTCATTGATGCCGAGCCTGAAGTGGCGGCAGATGAAATGATCGTCACAACTGAGCCCAGGGTGGTGGCGGACGAGGCGCTTGAGGCCGGCGATCTCGTGGTGACGGCGGATGAGCCGATGGAGACCGCAGAGCCCGCAGAAGTAGCGGGTTAAATGGGTACGATTCTTGGGGAAGAGTTAGCCACTCTCTCCCAAGAGTCCGGCAACGCTCCAATCATTGCCCTCCCCGTGTACGATCTTCCGCCGTCTCCAGGTCTTGCGAGCACGACAACGGTCCCTATCGAGTCGGGTGATGAGGCCACGGGCGGTGGCCTCATGTCAATGGAGGAGGGAGTCGCCTCCGTTTCAGCCGACAGCTCATCAGGTAAATCCCAAGTTGCTGTCTTTCTTTACCTTACAATCCTTTCTGACAAGTTCACATTTTCTTTCGTAACGCAGGTGCGGCCAGCGCTGATGCCCCACTGCTCGAGGGAGCGCCTTCAACGACTGCCTTGGCGGTGGTCACCACTCAACCCTCTCTCATACCGTCGAAGATGTTGGAAGGTATGGGTTTGCAATTTATTAATCTTATCTTCCAAACGCATAATTTGTGTACTAAAGTCGCACTGTTATGCCTTTTCAGGAGTGCTCTCTAATCATCTATATCAAGTGTTACTCCTATACTTCTCCTTCCCATCTGAACTCACTTCTCCCTCTGGCGGTGTTGGTGAGTATAGTCCCCGACTGATACCTTTCTTTTTCGGTGATAGAATTATTTCTAACTCTCTCTTGTCCTGACTGCAGTGTTACATTTCGAAGGGGGAGAAGAAAGATTGGTCGCGCTATCGGCCCTTCCGGCCTTGCCACCTGCTTCAACCGGTATAGTAAACTATCTTATCAATGACTTTTTCCATATCTATTGAATCATCATCTAATCGCACTTTGTCTTTTCAGCTGTCGTTCCAGTCTCGGCGCCTTTTGAGTCTCATATTACAATGTCGGGCGGCCCTTCCCAGAGACGTCCGTCCTCAAAAGGTGCAGCGAATAGTCTGTGCATGTTGAGCGACTACATTGAGGAACTCGACGTCGAGACTCCTACGCCCGCTGAGGGCTTCGCTACGACGGTTAACCCGATGTTGGTGATATTTGCCAACTTCCATGACGAGGGCATCGTCGCCTCTTGGGTTAATCACTGTTGGGAGATTGAGGCCCGCCTTCATCAGTTGGAGTCTATGCGTCTCTCCTCCGAGACCTTAGCCGCGAGCAATGAAAGAGCAGCATGGATCACGGAAAGCGCCTCTTACGCCCGCCACTTGGAACAAGAAGTAGCCTAAAGCTACGGGAATGCCGAGAGACCTTGAGTGAGACGGCCCGTCTGCGTGCTGAGGTTGAGGCGAATGCTTCCCAAGTAAAGGCTATCTTTGAGGGTCTCCTAGAGCGCATCTCCCATGGGCTAAACTTGAAGCGAAAGCTTGATGTAGCCGAGCGTGATACCCCAGGCCGCGAAGCATCTCATCAGGCCATCAGGGATCAGCTCGCATCTGTCTTGCAGCAACGGGCCTAAGTGGAGGCGGAGCTATCGGATTAGTCATGCCGCTGCCGGATAATACAGACTTGGAGGCCGCTCTTGAAACTTCAGCGTGGTTGGCAAGGCGTGACGCATGGCTAGCTAAGCTTGCGCAATCAGGTAACTACTAGTCGCATTTTCTTTATTTCAACATATCCTCCTCATTGCCTTTGACTAACGTTTTTCTTTCTTTTCTTCCAACAGGCATCACTGATGAAGAAGCCATTGCCGCTTCCCTAAAGACTTTCCAAGAGGAAGAACGTCTTAGAGCGTCCATGGGCCTTAGTAAGTTTCGATTCATCAAGTTTTCATTCTCCTTGTGTTATGGTCGATCTAACCTCTCTCTTTTTATCACAGGAACCTCAATGCCGCTCCCGCCAAGTGATGCAGATGTTCTACCAGTTGCCGATGTTCCTGCTTCCTCAGGGTTATTGCAGGAGGTTCGTCTTGAAGAGCTGATGATCGCACGCCGATGGCGTGTCGGATGTTCAAAGAATTTAAGTGTAACCGCGATCAGGACGGTGTCGCTTTGCAGCTAGCCGGTTGAGCACGGGTCGGTCCACAGGGAGATGGTGTTATCTTACCTTCTTGTCTTAGACGAGTCAATAAAGAATCTATATGTTTGTTTGAGACTATCCTATGTGTTTATTTGCAAGTATAAAGTTGTTAAGAAAGGATACGAGATTATAAGCTAAAGAAATCCGTACTCAAAACCTTTGAGCCGAGTCTTGACCAATTGAAGCTCGAGCAATTGGCAACAACGTGGATTAGGGGATTTAAGCGCGGTATTCGTGTAATCCGGCTTATTTACCCTTGTCCTTCCGTTCTTGTCTCTTGCTTTCGCCTCCGGCCAAACCGAACGCAACCGGTCGTGGTTAGGAATCACCGTTACCTTGTCAGGGTAGGGTGTCTAACGGAGCGCTTGCGTATGGTTTGGACGGAGTTCAATGGAAAATAACGGGAAAAGGAAAAGAGCAAAGAAACATTAACTTATAATACTGTATTTCTTCTTAACAATGATAATTACATTCATTCACAAAAGAGAACCAAAAAGAGAGAACAAAAAGAAAAGAACAAAGAAAAGAAAAGATTACAAGTAATTAAAGTACATGGAATAAAAGTGCATGAAATAAATTGCAAGTAATAAAAGTGCAAGTAAGTAAATTGCAAGTAATTAAAGACAAGAATGAAAAATGCAAGAAAGTAATTACAAGAACCATAGAACTCAAAACAAGCATGGGATCAATAGCCAACCCTTAAACTTGCAAGCTCAATCAAGAGGTTGCAAGATCAAGGGAAGGGTAGAGAACGCATGTGAATTGAAGCGCTAAGGCGTGAACAAAATACGACCCTTGAGATCAATAACTAACCCTTAACCATTCAAGCTCAATGAAGAGGTTGAATGATCAAGAGAAAGCAAGAATCTCAAGGGGAAGAAGGAACAAAAGAGAATGATACAAAACCCTCATCTTCATTGATCTCCCACTCAAAAGCTCTCACTACAATTTCATGGAAAAAGAATGAAGAAGAAGAAGAAGAAGAACTATACAAAAAACTATAAAAGAGGCTACAAGAATGAACACCCTTGGTTAAGCTCAGTTCTGCTGTATTTATAGGCAGGAGAATGGAGTTCTAGGGCAACCAGCAGACATAAAATGAAACACCCAAAATACCCCCAAAAAACGACAACCTGAAGAGCAAGTACGGCCGCGTTTCCGCGACCAATACCCCCTATTGGCCGCGGAAACGCGGCCAAGTGGTGGGATTGATGGGTCCAATTTGGTGGCTGTTCCTGGTTTTATCTTTCCTCGTGTTTGAAAACTTCAAAATGAAAAAAAGTCCTCCAAAATATCTGCAGATTCCAAGTCCAAGATTGCATTATCTTTTTCACTTTTGACTTTATCTCCCTCGAGCTCCGCGCACCCATTGATTCTTGTGCAGCCCACCTCGTGCTCTGTGCTTGTCCCAGACATGAATGACCACTGTCACATGTCTTGTATCGGGAACCGGTACTCGGCACTGGACGGATATGGATGACCGGAACCCGGCTTTTATCTGCTGTCGACAGATATTCTGCTTTTGGCGTAACTGTGGAGATTTTATCCTGATTTGCAATATTTGTACTGGAAACCTGTATTCTGTAAACATGTAACAAACACGGATTAAAAGCACCTACCTATAAACACACGAGCGTAAGAATGGGCGGTATAAAATGCAATATTCTGATATGAACAGCTGATGAGAGACGCCTTAAAGGCTCTAGAGGCATCTTTAAATGAGGACGACGACGCTTCGATGAAGGAAGCATCAAGGAGGTCCGTCGTGACAGCCCGGGAGGAACGGAAGCGGTCGAGGCGCGAAGCAAAGGCACGCAGGGTTGCCTTGGCTACGGGAGCGGGCCCCAGCACCATCCTTCGTGCTGATACTCCATCCGAAGAGGCCCCTGTCGCCCTATCCACTGCTCGTAGACAAGTGGCACGCGCAGTTCGGAGCGCAAATGGTAAATCTACTTCAGGAAATATTTCTCTCAGAATTTTTGTTGTAAGAACTTTAATGCCATCGGTTCTTATATACTTTATCTTGCAGGGCCAAGTCCGACCGAGGGGAAAGCGGAGACCGTTGAACCCAAGGAAATAGAGGAGGTGGCACCTGCCGAACCCGAGCCGACGGTGGGCAACGTCGCTGAGGCTTCGGAGCCTGAGGTGGAGGTTGCGGGGTCTGCAGCCGAGAAGGTCATTGATGCCGAGCCTGAAGTGGCGGCAGATGAAATGATCGTCACAACTGAGCCCAGGGTGGTGGCGGACGAGGCGCTTGAGGCCGGCGATCTCGTGGTGACGGCGGATGAGCCGATGGAGACCGCAGAGCCCGCAGAAGTAGCGGGTTAAATGGGTACGATTCTTGGGGAAGAGTTAGCCACTCTCTCCCAAGAGTCCGGCAACGCTCCAATCATTGCCCTCCCCGTGTACGATCTTCCGCCGTCTCCAGGTCTTGCGAGCACGACAACGGTCCCTATCGAGTCGGGTGATGAGGCCACGGGCGGTGGCCTCATGTCAATGGAGGAGGGAGTCGCCTCCGTTTCAGCCGACAGCTCATCAGGTAAATCCCAAGTTGCTGTCTTTCTTTACCTTACAATCCTTTCTGACAAGTTCACATTTTCTTTCGTAACGCAGGTGCGGCCAGCGCTGATGCCCCACTGCTCGAGGGAGCGCCTTCAACGACTGCCTTGGCGGTGGTCACCACTCAACCCTCTCTCATACCGTCGAAGATGTTGGAAGGTATGGGTTTGCAATTTATTAATCTTATCTTCCAAACGCATAATTTGTGTACTAAAGTCGCACTGTTATGCCTTTTCAGGAGTGCTCTCTAATCATCTATATCAAGTGTTACTCCTATACTTCTCCTTCCCATCTGAACTCACTTCTCCCTCTGGCGGTGTTGGTGAGTATAGTCCCCGACTGATACCTTTCTTTTTCGGTGATAGAATTATTTCTAACTCTCTCTTGTCCTGACTGCAGTGTTACATTTCGAAGGGGGAGAAGAAAGATTGGTCGCGCTATCGGCCCTTCCGGCCTTGCCACCTGCTTCAACCGGTATAGTAAACTATCTTATCAATGACTTTTTCCATATCTATTGAATCATCATCTAATCGCACTTTGTCTTTTCAGCTGTCGTTCCAGTCTCGGCGCCTTTTGAGTCTCATATTACAATGTCGGGCGGCCCTTCCCAGAGACGTCCGTCCTCAAAAGGTGCAGCGAATAGTCTGTGCATGTTGAGCGACTACATTGAGGAACTCGACGTCGAGACTCCTACGCCCGCTGAGGGCTTCGCTACGACGGTTAACCCGATGTTGGTGATATTTGCCAACTTCCATGACGAGGGCATCGTCGCCTCTTGGGTTAATCACTGTTGGGAGATTGAGGCCCGCCTTCATCAGTTGGAGTCTATGCGTCTCTCCTCCGAGACCTTAGCCGCGAGCAATGAAAGAGCAGCATGGATCACGGAAAGCGCCTCTTACGCCCGCCACTTGGAACAAGAAGTAGCCTAAAGCTACGGGAATGCCGAGAGACCTTGAGTGAGACGGCCCGTCTGCGTGCTGAGGTTGAGGCGAATGCTTCCCAAGTAAAGGCTATCTTTGAGGGTCTCCTAGAGCGCATCTCCCATGGGCTAAACTTGAAGCGAAAGCTTGATGTAGCCGAGCGTGATACCCCAGGCCGCGAAGCATCTCATCAGGCCATCAGGGATCAGCTCGCATCTGTCTTGCAGCAACGGGCCTAAGTGGAGGCGGAGCTGGCAGTGGTGGCCGATCAGGAGAAAGTGGGGAAGGAAGTGCGCGAACAATTGCTAGAGCTATGCAAGACGCTTCCTTCTCAGTAACTCTCCTTGTATCGTTTGTACTTGTAAATAAAAAATGTATATATTTCTTTTTTATTCTTTAGCACAATGTATCCTGTACTCTATCAAGTTTATGAATAAAAGATACACATTTTCTGTAATGTCTTGTATCATTTCTCGGCCTTTTCTTTCTTTTATTATCAGCATGCCACCTTAGTGAACATGGTCAACAGATAATAGAGTACGCATCTCGACTTTCTTAAGAAATAGCGACGGCTTAGGCCGCAGGTTCAGATCTACTGCCTAAGACTTTTCAACTCTATGAGCCGTGAGGGTCTCGTAGAGATTTTTCTCCCTACGGATCGAGAGGATCTCGTAGGTGGGTTTTTCTCCTTAGGAGTCGTGAGGATTCCTAAGTGTGTTTTCTCTTATAGGTCGTAAGAATCCAGTAAGAAAATTTTTCCTTCTTACGAGTCGAGAGGACTCAAAAGTGGTTGTTTCCCTCCTTGTCGAAACTCGACTTCGGAGAGTGAGACATGTGGATAGTATGCAAGAGACAGTTTTAGATCGACTTGCAGGGTCCTATTGTTCAGGAAGCAAGTTTTTTAGTCCCCGCTGCCTAAGGCTTCATCTTGCAAGTTGAGACGAATTGGGAATTTTTCCGCGGAGATACTGGTTTCTCTGCGAGCCGACGCGAATCAAGAGGCTCTCGTCAAGGATTGTTTGTTTCCCTGAGTTAAGGAATTTGCTAAGGATTATTTGTTTCCCTAGCACCAAGGATTATTTGTTTCCCTGGTGTTGAAACGAGCCGAGAATTTCCCACGGAGGCACTGGTTGCTCTGCTAGTCGACGTGGATCAGGAGGCTCTCGTCAAGGATTGTTTGTTTCCTTGAGTTGAGATATTTGCTAAGGATTATTTGTTTCCCTAGCGCCAAGGATTATTTGTTTCCCTGGTGTTGAAACGGATCGAGAATTTCCCACGGAGGCACTGGTTTCTCTGCGAGTCGACGCTAATCAGGAGGCTCTCGTCAAGGAGTGTTTGTTTCCCTGAGTTGAGGTATTTGCTATGGATTATTTGTTTCCCTAGCGCCAAGGATTATTTGTTTCCTTGGTGTTGAAACGGATCGAGAATTTCCCACGGAGGCACTGGTTGGTCTGCAAGTCGATGCGAATCAGGAGGCTCTCGTCAAGGAGTGTTTGTTTCCTTGAGTTGAGGTATTTGCTAAGGATTATTTGTTTCCCTAGCGCCAAGGATTATTTGTTTCCCTGGTGTAGAAACGGATCGAGAATTTCCCACGGAGGCACTGGTTGCTCTGCGAGTCGATGCGAATCAGGAGGCTCTCGTCGAGGAGTGTTTGTTTCCTTGAGTTTAGGTATTTGCTAAGGATTATTTGTTTCCCTAGCGCCAAGGATTATTTGTTTCCCTGGTGTTGAAATGGATCGAGAATTTCCCACGGAGGCACTGGTTGCTCTGCGAGTCGACGCGAATCAGGTGGCTCTCGTCAAGGAGTGTTTGTTTCATTGAGTTGAGGTATTTGCTAAGGATTATTTGTTTCCCCAGCGCCAAGGATTATTTGTTTCCTTGGTGTTGAAACGGATCGAGAATTCCTTTGCGTCTGCTGTGTCGAGACGAACGTCGAGGTGGTGACCACTCTGCACTGGTGCGAGATGATCTCTGATCGTCTTTCAGGCTTTATATGACTTGCCGTTAAGACCCTGAAGCTAGGAATTTGGCCTTTGCTTCGTTCGCTGGCATGCGTCCGCTATATCGAGATGAATGTCACGGTTGCCTCTAGATTATTGGTGAACCGTCGAGGTTTGGAACTAGGGATTTTGCCGTGGCTCCGTTGTTTGATTGTCGTGTCTGAATCCTGTTGGAGAAAGAACACTGGGGTGACATCTCATCTGCTGTATCGAGATGAACGTCGAGGAGGTGATCACTCCATGCTGGTGTGAGATGATCTCCGATGGTCTTTCCGATTTTATATGAGTTACCGTCAAGACCCTGAAGCTAGGAATTTGGCCTTTTCTTCGTTCGCTGGCATTGCGTTTACTGTGTCGAGACGAACGTCGAGGTGGTGACCACTCCGCACTGGTGCGAGATGATCTCCGATTGTCTTTCAGGATTTATATGACTTGCCGTTAAGACCCTGAAGCTAGGAATTTGGCCTTCGCTTCGTTTGCTTTGTCATGTCCGAATCCTGTTGGAGGAAGAACGCTGTCATGACATTCCGTCTGTTGTATCGAGACGAATGCTGAGGTGGTGATCACTTCATGTTGGTGTGAGATGATCTTCGATTGTCTTTCACGCTTTATATGAGTTGCCGTCAAGACCCTGAAGCTAGGAATTTGGCCTTTGCTTCATTTACTGGCGTGTTTGAATCCTGTTGGAGGAAGAACGCTGTCGTGACATTTCGTCTGTTGTATCGAGACAAATGCTGAGGTGGAGTTGGGAATTTTCCGTCACTTCGCTTTATTTTGACCGTGAGGTCTTTTGTCGGCGTTGTATCCGTATCCTTCTAGACTGCGAAGGAACGCCATTGTTGACATCTCGTTTGCTGTATCGAGACGAATGTTGAGGTGAAGCTAGGATTTTGCCGTCGCTTCGCTTTGTTTTGACCTTAAGGTCTTTTGTCAGTGTTGTATCTGCATCCTGCTGGACTGCGAAGGAACGCCGTCGTTGATTCTTAGGCTGTAGATATTGCCTTTAAGATTTGGAACTAGGGACTATGCCGTGGCTCCGTTTCGTTGCGACACTGAGGTCGATTGTTGACGTCATGTCTGCATCTGGTCGAAGTGAGGAGAAACGCCGTTGGTGATCTCTAAGTTGTCGATATCGACGTCGAGACCTTGAAGTTAGGGATCTTCTTTTGCTTCGTTTGTTGACATTGTGTCTGCAATATTGCGACAAATGTCGAGGTTGCCTCTAGGTTGTCTATGAACCGTCGAGATTTGGCTTCGCTTTCTGGTGGAGCCTGTTGGGAAGATATGGTTCCCTCTTTGTTTGTGCCCCTGGATTGTATACAGGGATCGATGTGCTCTCACTTGTAGGGAAAAAGTTTCATTCATTTTTTTATATTATTATTTTATTTCAGCGATGCTCTATCATTACAACTTTTATATCGCGAAGGTCGCGATTGCCCAATCATTTCGGCTATTTTTCGCGATGCCCAATCATTTCGGCTATTTTTCTTTTTACTCGCTGCTTTTTATTGCGAGCTGCCCAATCATTTCAGCTGTTTTTGTATCCATACATTTTTACTTGCTGATTTCGTTGCAAGTTGCCCCGTCATTTTGGCTATTCTATATGCATTTTTTTTGGCTCGCTGATTTTTTTCTCGTGAGTATGGAACATGGAATCTGATGCCAATCCCAGCATCAGCATCGATACAACTGGAATATTTCCAGGAGCGAATCATCATTTGCCATGAAAGGACTTGGAATTTGATACCATTTTAGGCATCAGCATCGCTACAATTGGGATATTGCCAGGAGCGAATCATCATTTGCCTCTGTCGATGTTGAACAAAGGTGGCTGTAAGGACGACACTTTCCTGAAAGGTTAGCTATAAATCGCCGTATATATGAGAGCTTCCCTTGGAGAGACCGCAGCTGTTTGAGAGTCTTTGGCAGAGGCATTTCCATGATCGCCTTAATCTTTGACGGATCTATTTCAATACCTCGGTGTCGCACGATGAATCCCAGGAATTTGCTCGAAGAAACTCCGAATGCACACTTGAGAGGGTTCATCTTCAAGTTATATTGCCGAAGGCGTTGAAATACGGTCTTCAGATGCTCGAGATGTTCCTCGTATGATTTGCTTTTAACCATGAGGTCGTCGATGTAGCATTCGACGATTTCGTGTATAAGGTCATCGAAGATCTTCGTCATGGCCCTTTGGTAGGTGGCACCGGCATTCTTTAAACCGAAAGGCATCACCTTGTAGCAGAATATTCCCATAGGAGTCCTGAAGGCGTTGTGCTTCTGGTCTTTTGTATTCATTTTTATAAGATTATATCCTGACGAGCCGTCCATGAAGGAGAAAACCTCGTGAGTGGATGTATTGTCTATCATCTGTTCGGTAACTGGCACTGGAAAATCGTCCTTCGGGCAGGCTTTATTGAGATCCCGGAAGTCTACGCATATGCGCACTGTCCCATTTTTCTTCGTCACCGGGACGATGTTGGCGATCCATTCAGGGTATTGAACTTCCTGGATGAAGCCAGAATCGATCAGCTTATTGACCTCGGCGTTGATACTCATCTCAAGCTCGAGCCGCATTCTTCTCGGCGCCTGTTTGACTGGTTTGACGTCCGGAGATATCGCCAATCTGTGCACAACAATTTCTGGATCTAGTCCCAGCATTTCGGAATAATTCCATGCGAAGCAATCCCTATGCTGTAGAAGCACGTCCTTTAACGCAGCCACCCTTTCTTCAGATAGCAGCTCGCTGATGAATGTCGGTCGTGGGTCATCCGCCGTTCTCAACTCAATTTTCTTAAGGTTACTGCAGTGGTATGAATTTCATCTTCTAGCTCTTTTGGCACTGGTGGAAATTCTGAGATTACCTCGTCGTTGCTGTTTTCGAAGCACCAGGGGAGGTCATCCATGTTCTCGGGCTCTTCTTTTGATATCGTGATCACGTGAGAAGTACGAATTCGCTTCCAATCCTAATGTGGATCTGGTTTTTCTTCCATGGCCTTGGGCTCATGCTTCTGTGGCGGCGCTACCCTCCAGTTATCGGACAGAGCGAACTTGCCAAGCTGATACTGATCTTCGACCCAATTTTTGAAGGTGAAGTAGTCCTCGAGAGGGTGCCCTATCACTCGGTGATAAGAGCAATAGTCCGGGTGAGAGACTTCGCCTGCTTGGTTCCCATTTGCGTGGCCTTTTAGCCCCGCTTCGTTGCTGTTGAGCGCCTTTTTCGCGGTTCGACTTGTTTCTGCCTCTGCGTCGGGCCTTCTTTATAACTGGTTGACAGGGAGCGGCATTTTCATCTTTCACTGCCTGTTGGAGGAGGCGTTGCATTTTGGATTTCTCGTAGATGACCATTTCGCGGTTATGATCATCCCAGACTTTTTGACCCGCTTCCTTTATAAGCTTGTTCATTTGTTCTTCGAACGACGGACTGGTCACTTTTGCATCTGGAACTTTCACCGTCTCAGGATTAGCGTCCTCCCATTGAGCATCTGCTTCTTCATCGAAGTCATACATGACATAGCAACTGTTTAGTAGCTCTCGTTTCTTTGACCGGGTGTATCCAAGTCCTTTTGTCTCCATTCTCCCATTAGGCAGTTTGAGTTGAGTTCCGGGAACGTTCCAGACTTTGTCATAGAACTTGGCTTTTCGAACGGTCTGCTTGAAGGATATCTCCTGGCATTTCAGCAGCTTTTTCAAACCTTCCATATAATATCTGGGAAGAAGGATGGGTTGAAGCCTTTCGAGCGTAGGGTCCGCGCCATGCCAAATTTCTTTCTCCACTTTAGTTTCTTCAGAGCGGTAGAACAGAATTGCTTTTTTGCTTTCTCGCTTGGGAGGGATATTGAACGTTTGCAGCTCTTCTAGATTGTAGATATCAAGCGCATCCAGTTCCTTACGGTGTTTAAGTAATACCATGGCGACTTGTAGACTTTGCTCTTCGTCAGTGGACGTTCGTATTGAAGGTCGAGCAGAGAATACAGCATGGATCTCATCTTCTGAGTCACTACCAAAGATCAACGTAGGAGTGGACGGTCCTGGCTTGTGTTGGGGCGGACCCGAATACACTATCTCCTCTTCCTCCTCAGTTGCACTGCCGAAGACAGGGATGGTGGCATTAGCTTTGTTCTCCGGCTTATGACACCTCTCCGTGTCTTCGA
Source organism: Agapanthus africanus (assembly GCA_030015575.1). Classification (NCBI taxonomy): domain Eukaryota; kingdom Viridiplantae; phylum Streptophyta; class Magnoliopsida; order Asparagales; family Amaryllidaceae; genus Agapanthus; species Agapanthus africanus. Next base: position 102,688,605 of record CM057338.1, on the reverse strand, counting down.
AATCCGGTAAGAAGTATTTGGCATCTTCATATTTGCGGACCTCGTTCACGGAAAACGGATTCAGTTCTCCCGCCACGGTATACTCGAGACCATACTTAGCGTATTTCATACACTGATGTTGTGTAGAAGGGATGACGTTGTACTCGTATAACCATGGTCGGCCGAGCAAAGCATTGTAGCATGTCTTGGCGTCTATGACGTGGAACTTAATGTCCGTGACAAGTAGCCCAAAGCGTAGCGTCAGTATCACAGACCCAAGAGTTCTTGATGATTGGGAGTCGAACCCGGAGATGGTAATCTTATCCCGAGCAAGGTGCTGGACGCTCATGCAGATTTCTTTTAACACCCGCACATTGAGGAGGTTAACGGAGGTTCCATTGTCGATCAGGATTTTGCTTATCTTTATATCGTTACGGTATCCTGAGACATAGAGGGGGCGATTATGTTCGCACGTCCCAAGGAGAAGGTCTTCATCACCAAAAGCGACATCGGCCGTGTGCACTTCCTCCAATTCATCCTTCATCCTTTCTTCTGCCAGGAAAGCTTGGAATTGTTCCGGATCTTGTAATGCCTTGATTAACGAATCTCTCACCTCCTTTGATAGCAAAAGGGCGTCAAGAATGTTGAGCAGTGAGGGTAGCTTCCTCAGATGCGCTAAGACGTTGTAATCCACCTTATTCTTCTTCAGCGGGTCTTTGGCGCTTAGCTCCCCCAGAACTTGGTCATCAAAGACGATATCTTCAGAGACCTTTTCTTTCCCTTTATCTTTTCTGTTTGAGGGTCCGAGATTCTTTTCAGGCAGCGTCCGATTCCGCAGCCGAATATTTTCGCAAACCTTCGGCTCTTCTTCTTTTCCCGAAGTGGACTCTTTAAAGAGAGGGGCAAGTTCCATCTCCTCATCAGAATCACTCCCGAATGTAGGCACTTGTGACCCGCCGGTGTTAACCATGCGACAATCGCCGGTAGTTCTTTTAAGCCCTTCGGTCATATCCTTCCGCTCCCGACGAGTTTTACGCTTCTCCCATTTAAAGCGTTGTCGATGAGCAACGTATCCTTGACACCATCTATCGAAAGCTTTGCACTCTTGAGTGGGGTGCGAAACCTTCTGATGATATAAGCAATAGGAGGGGTGCATTTCCAATTCACCAGTGATGTTTCCTTCGGAGGATGGTAGCTTCATGCCCATTGATATGGCCTTAGCAAACCTTTTTCTCATCTTGAATTGGCTTTTGTCGGTAGTGGAGGTGTTTTGCTCCAGCGGGATCATCTCAGCTCTTTCATCAAGTCGCTGGCGCTTGGCCCTTTCAAATATAGCCGTCTCGCGTTCTTGATCAGCTTTACTTTTCAACCGAGCTTCATTAAGGAATGCGTCAATCACTTCATCTGATGGCCCCAGAATTTTTGATTTGGTATCTGCCCCCAGCGTTTCAGTAAAAGAAGTCTCCTCATCGTTCATGAACGAATGGGAAATCACATGACAGCTCGCCATACATTCTTCAGATTCATCTGACGAACTTTCTCCCTCACCTTCCTCTTGAAAGACGTGGTTGAGAAATTCTTGGAGTGTAATGGGAGTCCGTGCCTTCTGGTTGTATTCCTCCAGCGCGTCAATTTGTTTTTGCAAGTCCGTGCGCTTGTCGCCAGGCTTCACGGGCTTCTTTGACTTCTTTTTCTTCTTCTTCGAAGATTTTGACAGCTGGTTGCGAGTGCTTGAGCCACCACCATCGGTCTTTGGAGTTGGACGTAGCTTCAACATCCCTTCAATGACCTGCGGTTCCAACGGGTTCTTCCACTTGATCGCTGGACATGTCTGAAGATCGTTTAGCATCCTCTTTGTCTTGGCTGATAATACAACCTCCCAAGGAGCTTCTTCAACGACGGAGCATGTTTCCCCCGGCGTATTCGTCCCCTTAGAGGTGTGGGGCTGCGGGGGATTCACCTTCCATTTGTCAGATAACGCGAATTTTCCCTGTCGGTACTGGTTTTCAAGCCAATTTTTGAAAACGTAGCAATCCTCGATCGGATGACCCAGTACTTGATGATAAGGACAGTAGTTGGGCTCGTTGACATCACTTGGTTGCAACGGACGTTTTGGATCCGGCAGATTTATGAGTCGGTTGCGCAATACCAGCTCGAATAACCTTCTCGTTTTATCGCGGGGAAACGAGTAAGAACGCCGTAGCCTCTCCTCAAGGTCTACATACGGGCGCATATTATTTTGACGCACAACCGGCTTCGAGTTGCTCGGTTGTTGTTGAGCATTAGCGACGACGATCGCTTTTCCTTTCCCTTTGTCATTTCGGGAGTTCATCTTTGGAAGAGGGGGTTTATGGCCCATCTGATCCATTTGCACTATCTTATCAATCAAGGCCTGGAAGGTAGTCGGCTTGAAGAACATCATAAATTGCGAGATGGTTGCTTGCGGATCAAGGGTTCCCACAAACATACCCACCGCGGGAGCTTCTTCAATGCGCTGCTCGCACTTCGACCATAAGTTCCGCCACCGTATAGCATATTGAACCCATGTCTTGCCTGGCTTTACCCTGGCGTTAATCAGTGCCGTCATCAGGGTGCGTTCACTGGCGCTTGCAAAACGCTGAGTAAACAACAGCTCCATCTCCACGAAGGTCTTGATAGAGTCATTCGGGAGCTCAGAGTACCACTCGAACGCCGTATCTGATAAACTTCCAACAAACTGGCGAAGCAAAAGCTTGTCATTACCGCCGGTGTTGCCGCAGAGTGCCCTGAACTGGGCAACGTGCTGGTGAGGATTGCCCGTCCCCTTGTAGACATGGAACTTGGGAATTGTGTAACCCGGCGGGTACTTGATTTGGTCGTACCAACTTGGATATGGCCGCCCCGTTTTTACGACATGGCCAACTGCTTCAGTCGCATGATGAACCCGTATTTGTTGGGCGATGTACTTAAATCGGCTTTGGAGATTGTATCCTCTTTAGCCGTCGACAGAGTTGGTGAAGGATTTGATGTCTCTCCCCTATCGTCTCCAAGGACGATCGGGGGCTCTTCGGCCGGAGGATCTTGTTGTATCATCATCCCTATCATGTCTTGGAAGAGAAGGCCCATACACTGTATGTTGGCTGCTTGTTCAGCAGCCTCTTTGTCCTTCTTCTCCAATATTCGACGAAGGAATTCGGCGTCGGTTTCTTCCTCCTGGCGTTCATCTGAGGAGGTTTCAGGGTTTTCTTTTGGCCCTGTAAGTGCGGCCATAGCATTCATCATTTCTTGGAGCTTCTGCTGCTGCTCCTGCGCCTTGATCACTGATCGCGTAAGCGGTCGATGACCCGTAGATATACGACTGCCCTCTTTACCAGACGCCACATAGACGGTATGAACTATAATGCTCCCTGAATTAGGGCGTTTGGGTTCACCACCTCTGATATTTGTCGCCGGCGCGGGGGTTTTCTCCGGCCTCCTTCTTTTGTGAGCCGTTGAAGTTGAAGGGGCCGTTGCAATAGGCACCCTAGTGATCGTTGTCCCCTGCTGTTTAATAGGACGGTCTTTTTCTTTTTGCACCTTCGTCTTCATTTGTTGACGAGAGTGATCTGGGTCGATCACGGAGTCTTGAACCCTTCGCCAAACCTTGTATATTTTTGAGGACAACCGTTGAGGGGGCTGTTCCTGCTTCGTTTCTGGAACTTTCTCCGCAGGTGGAGGAGATCTTTTTAGTGTAGCGGTTGGAGAATTCTTACGTACCCTCCTAAGCAGTTCAAAGCTGTTCCCAGTTGGAACAGCAGCGTTGACCTCCACCACTGGAGCAGGTGGAGTTAGCCCTGAGGACGAGTTGCCCCCTGCCATCCTTACTCATCGCCAATGGCGACGTCGAGCATGGAGAGCCGCTGGGACTGGCTCGGAGATATAGATAGCTTCTTTTTGCCCCCTGTCTGAATGAGGCGCCGCCGGTGTTAACCTCTTAAAGACTGAGGTTGTCTTTTGAGGGGTGATATTCAACCTGTCGAAGACGGATCCTCGAGCAAGGGCAGGAGCAGGGATCGTCAGTCTTGAAAAGACTGACTCTTTGACAGGGGAAGCCGTCTTGACGACTTCAAGACTGACTCTTTGACAGGGAAAGCCGTCTTGACGACTTCTGGAGCAGCAGTTATTGCCTTCCTCGGGACAACCAATTTAGAGTTCTGATCCATCCTGGCGAAAACAGAAGCTGTTGGTTTGGTAGTTGGCGACCCGTTGACAGGGGACGTTGTAGCAGTGAGCCGGTCGAAGACCGACTTCTTGTTCACTTCCGGTGCAGGTATTGGCATAGAGAAGCTTGTAGGCGGGATCATGGTCCCGAAAAACAGGCCGGTGGTGGCTTGGGTCACCTGGTCTACCGGCAGAGCGAGGAAGGAACCCACTTGGGGCCCATATGCTACACCTCCGGGGGAGGTGGAGCGTCCGTTGCAGTGGCACTTCGAGCAGTTGGTGCAGTTAGAGGCCATTGATGCTTGTGTTCTTTTTCTGTGCCAAGCAAGAGACCAAATCTTAGTAAATTGAAATCCAAAGGCAACTATTTAACAAACCGCGATTGGTTCGCGAGGACGACACATGAAGTGTGGAGTGGAAAGAGGAAAAGGTCCCACCGGGCGTGCCAGAATCTGTTCCCCTCCGAATGGCGGCGGCCGACGTGAGGACGTCTTGCCTGAGATTCGGGGCAGATGCTATTTGGTTTTATCCGTCCACCTCTCCGAAGATGCCAAGTTGATTTATGGCACCGTGTATCGGAGGTTTAGACGGATGCGGCCGATGTAGCAGACTTCGTCAGATTCCCCCTCGCTTGAGGGGTTTCTGATTGTGGGGACGCTCTTCCATGCAGGCGCAAGCCCCTGCAGTTAATTACGCTACCGCATCGCGGTAACAACTTTCTCCTTCTCCAGAATTTCACTTCGTGTCGTGTGTGTTTGTTTTGGTTATGGTTGCCCGTGGATTGTATACGGAGACTGAGTAATGCCGTCGCCCGTAGGACGTGGATTAGTCCAAATTCGTACTTACTTAGATTTGGGTTTTGTGTTTTTAGTTTAGCGATACAATAGCCGTGTTGAGGCTAAGATCAACTTAAACGTTCGTTAAGGATACGTTAGTCCTATTTGAGACTAAGATCAACTTAACGTGGTAATCCATTTAATATATGGCCATCGGGACTCATCACCTCTCTGACGTCGTTGAAGGATTACAACGACAGGTGTCAGAGGAGTTCAGAGATGTACCCTTGAACAAAAGTTCATTTGGAGTTTTATAGTCCATTTGAATGTTTAAGGATACGTTAGACGTGTTTGGGGGCTAAGATCAACTTAAAAGGGATCGTTTAGATCCGGCAAAAGAGCATTTGGAGGCTCTATTGTTCCAGTTTAGGAACATAATGGTCCATGTTCCAGTTTAGGGACGTGGTCGTCCATCGCCAGTTTAGGGACGTGGTGGTCCATCATTAGTTTTAAGGACGTTCCGGTCCAATATTAGTTTAAGGACGTTCCGGTCCGATATTAGTTTAAGGACGTTTCGGTCCGATATTAGTTTAAGGACGTTGTTCCCCTCCGAATACAGAGACGCGACCGTGTAGGCTCGTCTTGCCTGAAGTTCGGGGCAGATGCTATTTGGTTTTATCCGTCCACCTCTCCGAAGATGCTAAGTTGATCTATGGCACCGTGTATCGGAGGTTTAGACGGATGCGGCCGATATAGCAGACTTCGTCAGATTCCCCCTCGCTTGAGGGGTTTTGATTGTGGGGACGCTCTTCCCTGCAGGCGCAAGCCCCTGCAGTTAATTATGCTACCGCACCGCGGTGACAACTTTCTCCTTCTCCAGAATTTCACTTCGTGTCGTGGAGGTTGTTTTGTTTGTGGTTGCCCGTGGATTGTATACGGAGACTAATTTGTTTCGTCGCCCGTAGGACGTGGATTAGTCCAAATCCGTATTTTCTTAGATTTGGGTTTGGGGTTTTGGTTTAAGGATACGTTAGCCATATTTGAGGCTAAGATCAACTTAAACGTTTGTTAGGATTCGTTAGTCTAGTTTGAGACTAAGATCAACTTAACAGGATCGTTTAGATCCGACAAAAGAGCATTTTGCTCTATTATTCTAGTTTAGGGACATGGTGGTCCATCGAATGTATGGCCGTCATGACCCATCACCTCTCTGACGACGTTGAAGGATTACAACGACAGATGTCAAAGGAGTTCAGAGATGTACCCTTGAGCCAAAGTTGGTTGGGAGATCTATAGTCCAATTTGGGACTAAAGTCTGTTTTGAAAGTTTTGGTTTAAGGATGCGTTAGCCATATTTGAGGCTAAGATCAACTTAAACGTTTGTTAAGGATACGTTAGCCTAATTTGAGACCAAGATCGACTTAACAGGATCATTTAGATCCGACAAAAGAGCATTTGGGCTCTATTGTTCCAGTTTAAGGACATAGTGGTCCATCGAATGTATGGCCGTCGGGACCCATCACCTCTCTGACGATATTGAAGGATTGCAACGATAGATGTCAGAGGAGTTCAGAGATGTACCCTTGAGCCAAAGTTGGTTGGGAGATCTATAGTCCAATTTGGGACTAAAGCCTATTTTGAAAGTTTTGGTTTAGGGATGCATTAGCCATATTTGAGGCTAAGATCAACTTAAACGTTTGTTAAGGATACGTTATCCTAATTTGAGACTAAGATCTACTTAACAGGATCATTTTAATCCGACAAAAGAGCATTTGGGCTCTATTGTTCCAGTTTAGGGACATAGTGGTCCATTGCCTTTTTAGGGACATGGTGGTCCATCGCCAGTTTAAGGATGTGGTGGTCTTTTAGTTTAAGGACGTCTCGGTCCGATATTAGTTTAAGGACGTCTCGGTCCGATATTAGTTTAAAGACGTCTCGGTCCAATATTAGTTTAAGGACGTCTTGGTCCAATATTAGTTTAAGGACGTCTCGGTCCACGAGTTTAAGGACCCCGCTGTCCATATTCATGTGTGGTCGTTGGGAACCGTCACCTCTCTGACGTCGTTGAATGATTACAACGAGAACTGTCAGAGGAGTTCGGAGATGTACCCTTAAACTGGATGTAAATTGATTTAGGGAGCAGCCGTGCTCAGTCAATTTAATTTGAGGACTTATGGCCACGACTGGGCTAAGTCCAGTTTCAATATTCTTTTGTCTTTGGCCTATTGGACCTGTGCTAGGGCCTTGCCCCTTCACTGCATTATTTTTCTTTGTTTTGGTTGGGCTCTGCCCTTTTATAAATGATGCAGAGCATCTATTTTGTTTGGGCTCTGCCCTTTTTAAAATGCATAGCATTTTTTATTAGGCCTGTTTGGCCTTTTAATTGGGCTCTGTTCTTAATAATACAGAGCATTAAATACTCTGACAGTGCCCCACATGGCTTGTCAGGCGCTTTGCGCAAATTAAAGAGCGCAAGCGCATGTGGAAGTGACACGTGTCATGCTCTGATGAGCGCAAGCGCAACAGCGCAGTGCGCTGCGTCAGGGCGCTGCGCTGTTGCACTGCTGACACGTGGCGCTTCCTGGCGGCTTGCGCAATAGTGCAGTTTTAGCAAGTGCTGGGCACTGTTCTTATTCTTTTGGATCAATTTTAGATCAAAGAAAACAAGTTTTTTTTTCTTGTTTTCAAAGAACCAGTGGTTCATAAAAAGTGCAAGGCACTGTTATCGTTTATTTTTCTTTTTTCTTGAAGATTATTGATCTTGTTCTTGGATCAATGATCTGTTTTTTAAGAGAATTTTCTCATTTTCTAAAAGTTTTTACCTTTTTTCTCTTGTTCTTGAGAAATTCTCTCTAATTCTTCAAAGTTCTCTCTGTTTGAAGTTCTTGATTTCTCCCAAAATGTTGATGCCTTTGAATTGAGGTCTGGGGTCCTTTTTATAGTGCTCATAAACTAGTTAAATTTGTTAAAGAGATCTTTCTCTGAGTGATTTAGGGAATTTTCCCCACCGTTGGATCTTTGATCCAAAGGCCTCTGTTTTACAGAAGAAAATCTTCTTGTTTTAACAAGAACAGAAAATATTTTTTTAAAATCTCAATTCTGTTTTGCGCAAACGCCCCAACGCGTGACACGTGTCGCGCAGCGCAGCGTTTGCGCAGCTGTGCTTGCGCAACGGCGCAGACACGTGTCACGCAGCGCAGCGCTTGCGCAGCTGTGCTTGCGCAACCGCGCAGACACGTGTCACGCAGCGCAGCGAGCTGTGCTTGCGCAACCGCGCAGACACGTGTCACGCAGCGCAGCGAGCTGTGCTTGCGCAACCGCGCAGACACGTGTCACGCAGCGCAGCGTTTGCGCAACTGAAACGTTGCTTCCTTTACTTTTTGTTTTAATAGAGCCTTGCTTTGATTGGACGCACTGCCTCGGGCGCTGTGCTGACTTATCAACTTCTGACACGTGGCGCGTTGCGCGCGGAGTACGGGATTTTGAAGCGTTGCTTCAGAAAATTTAAATTTTTGAAATTCAAACAGAGCCTTGCTCTGATTGGGGGAAACAAATGCCCCCCACCGTTGCGCTCACGTGGCGCGTACGTGAGTGTAGCGGTGGCAAGATCCTGGCCGTTGGATCAAAAGGGGTAAGTTGAAGAGGAGCAGGCGCCTATAAATAGGACCCTTGGTCCTTGGTAAATTTCACCGTTTTCTTGAATCTTGAATCCCAGAGCCTTGCTCTTGCTTAAGAACTTTTAGAGCCTTGCTCTTGTTTTTTTTTAAGAACTTTCAAAGTTCAGAACCTAGCACCATCTTAGGTAAAAAAAATTTTAAATTACATCAAATTAAGCTTAATTAACAGAGCCTTGCTCTCAAAAATCTATAGATCTATAGAGATCTTGTTCATGGGTTTTAACCCATGAACCGAGCTTTACTCATAGATCAAATATAGATCTTTTAGATCTGAACATGGAGAACTTCTAAAGGTTTCCATAGATCTTTAAGATTCTAAAAAAATTATTTTTTAGGAGTTAAAGTTTTCTTTTTGATGGATTCTTCCATCATTATTATAGAGCTAAGCTCTTTTTAAGAATCTTTACCCTTGAGACCAGAGTTTGACAAGTGTCACTCTGTTGACAGAGCTTTGCTCTAAAAGAGGGGACTTTCTCCTTGTCCTTGGGGATTTCCCATCAATGAGGATATTCTTTTGGGGATCTTTTCATTAATTGACAGTCTCATCTAATGATGCACTGTCATCCCGATTTTGTGGGTCCCTCTTTTGTCCCCTACCCATTGCATTGCAGTGTAGTGTAAAATTACAACATTGATGGCTAATTAAAATTTTTTGTCCCTCCGCAGGAACATGTCTGGTAATTTATCTTTTCTGTTTGTTCGCTCGGAGGGGGGTTTCCCCAGGCACCGGTGGACCGAGTGGTGTTCGCTCTCATTAAGGATCATGACCCCAAGTATAGGAACCTTCACTTGTGGGGTAGGTAGTACAGTGAAATCATCCAGGGTCGTCGCAGTTTCAGTTCCGCCTCGCCGTCTGAGCCCATAATTATTATCCCCTATGCGGACGAACCCCCGGTGAAGTATGCCGTGGAGGTTAAAAATTGGAATTCTGATGACCTCCTCCAGCCTGCAATCGGTGCCATCCCCGTGCAGCCACCGCCGGCAATAGACATTCTGGGGAGGCAAATCTGTCAGGGTGAAGCACGCCCTTGGGGATAGGCTTACAATATTGGACTGATCCCGCGACCGCCTGCCGGATATTTGCAGTGGGCCCGGTACATCTTATCAGCGAAAAGGACTCATCTAACGAAGATTGGTTTATATTCGGCCATCTATGTCTCGCTTTTCGAGTATCCCTCTCCTCTAACGTGGTGGATCAAGGCCTTTATTGAACAATGGAATATCCCCACCCACACCTTCCTGATGACGGACAGGGAGGTCTCCATCTCCTTGGAGGAGTTTGCTGAAGTCTCGGGTCTACCAATGAGGAGGGAGCACTACGAGGAGCTGCTTCCTCCTGATGAATACGTCTTTGCCACCAAGCCGCTGGTGTTTGACCTGACTCCGGAGAACGCCATTCAATATCAGTATCCGGGCTTGGTGAAGGTGTTGGAGATCTATGAAGGACTCCATCTGGAATCGGGCGACCGGGGCGTCAGTTTCGCAGATTTTATTGCCCGCTTCATTCGCCCGGAGTTCCTATCAGAGCGGAGTGAGAAGTTCGCCCAGCTCGATGACCCTTTTGGTTTCGGCTTGGACCGCCGACCCGTATCGGAGAATGATCAAAGGGATTTTTATCTCTCCAGCGCTGCCATCGTCCCTTTCTCAGAAATCACCGTCCCGGGCATGGATGAGGAGACCTTTTTTACTGGGTTCTTGGGCTTATGGCTATGCAGCTTTGCGCTCCCCATGCACCCGCGCCATATGTGGCCCTCTGTCTTTTACCCAGCGCATCGGATGGTAGCTGGTTTGCAGTTATCGGTAGGAATCGCCGGGCTGGCTTACCTTTATAATGGACTTAGCATAGCGGCGGACGCTAGTGAGCCTGGGGTACAGCCTGCTAACTTCCCGATGCACTACTTCACCTCCTGGATGAAGATGCATGTGCAAGGGGTGTTTGGTGCCTATAAGATTCCTCCGTTCTTTGAGAAATGCAGACTCCTGAGAGTCATGCGGTTGGTCGGTGCTTCAATTGTGGTTGCATCCCCGCGGGAGTCTAGGGGGTTGCACCTTCGTCCACATCTGGTCAGAGCGAAGGTTTCCTTTGTGGATAAGGTCATAACCATAGGCTCAAAGACCACTAAGTCAGTGGTGCCACTGCGCGATAATTTTAAGGACGGGGCTTCCATATTGAAGGCTTGGGAAATCCTCCACCTCTACTCCATTCGGCCGGGCTACCTAGTGTTTAGGAAGAATGAGACAGCACTCTTTATGAGGTATAACCCGCACCGATTTGCTCAGCAATCGAGCTACAACCAAGGGATCCCAATGGAAGCTTTCCTGGAAAAGCCCGTGGTCAGCCGAGAGGGGATAAAGAATGCAATGCACCATTTCACACGGTTTAACACGGGTTCCTATTTCTTTATCAGCGAACCCAGCTGTGCCCCCAAGATGCTCAACACGTACATGGCTTGGTATGCGCATGCGATGGGCCCAGTTATCTTAACAGAGAAGCGCATGCTGGTTGACCGTAGGGGTGCGCCTCCTGGCAGTGATCGCAAGGCCCCCTTGAAGCCAAGGATTCCGGTCATTCCTCCGCTAAAAGATGCCGGAGTCGATCGACCATGCGTGTTGAGCCCCCCGCGTGGCTTGCTGCTGCCTGCAATGGTAAATGCACCACCGGCACCCCGTGCTCCCACGAAGACGGTTAATGTAATATTGCCAGAGTCCGGCGCAGGAGCGGATATCGGGACCCGCCGCCCCAAGGTGCCTGCCAAGCGCAAATCAATTCCAGGTGCATCTAGAGCTAGCGGGCAAAAGAAGAAGAAGTATGTCCTTTCCCTCGACGCGATCCTCGGCTCAGAGCCTGAGGCTCCTCTCAACGAAGCAATAAGTGAATATGGCAGCAACAAGGGCTTCTTGGTAGACCCTGCAGACACCAATTTGGCGGCCGCCATCGCAGCTTCGGAGCGATCGGCGAGGCTCGAAGCGATGTTAAGTAAACTCGCTGAGTCAGGTAACCATTAGCTGCTTTCTTCATCACTTTATTGCACTTTTTATCATTATTTTAACTAATACTTTCCCCATTTTCAACAGGTGTCTCTACCGATGAAGCTATTGCTACCTCTTTGAAAACCTTCCAAGAGGAGGAGGAGAAACACGCTCTAGCGGGCGCCGGTATGTCCCACCGCCCCCTTTTTTTTTTAAAAAAAAAATTTCGTTATCTTTTTCAATGGTCAACCTAACTTTCTTCATTTGTTTCTTTGCAGGGGTTATACCAGTTGATGTGGGGATCCTCCCCAAGCCTGTTACTGAAGTCCTGGTCTCGTCGGGGCTGCTGCAAGTGCCTTTTCTTGACAAAACGACGAGGGATGCCTTGAAAAATTTGGAGGCATCCCTATTCACGGACGAAGACGCCTCAATTAAAGAGGCTTTGTTGGAATCCGTCTCAACGGCTCAGGAGAAGAGGAAGCGATTGAGACGTGAAGCAAAGGGGCACAGGGCTACTTTGGCCACAGGAGCGGGCCCTAGCACCATCCCTCGTGCTGATACTCCCTCCGAAGAGGCCCCTGTCGCCTTATCTACTGCTCGCAGGCAAGTGGCGCACGCGGTTCGGAGTGCAAATGATAAATCCTCTTCAGGTAACATTTCTTTCAGAATCTTGTTGTAAGGATTATAAAGCCATCGGTTCTTATGTATTCTATCCTGCAGGGCCAAGTCCAACCGAGGGGGAGACAGAGACCGTTGAACCCAAGGAAACAGAGGAGGCGGTACCTGCCGAACTCGAGCTGACGGTGGGCAACATCGTTGGGGCTATGGAGCCTGAAACAGAGGTTAAGGGATCTGCAACCGAGAAGATCATTGATACCGAGACTGAAGTGGCGGCAGATGAAATGACCGTTATAACCAGGCCGAGGGTAGTGGTGGGCGAGGTGCTTGAGGCTGGCGACCTCATGGTGACGGTGGATGAGCTGATGGAGACGGCGGAGCCCAAAGAAGTAGCGGATGAGATGGGCACGACTATTTGGGAAGAGTCAGCCACTTCCTTCCAAGAATCCAGCAACGCTCCAATCATTGCCCTCCCCGCCTACGATCTCCTGCCGTCTCCTGGTCACGCGAGCATGACGACGGCCCCCATCGAGTCGGGCGATGAAGCCACGGGCGGTGGTCTTATGTCGATGGAGGGGGGAGTCGTCTTCGTTTCAGCCGGCAGCTCATCAGGTAAATTTTGAGTTACTGTCATTCTTTTTTATATCTTGCAATCTTTTCTAACAAGTTTGTCTTTGTTTTCAACGCAGGTGCGACCAGCGCCGATGCCCCATTGCTCGAAGGAGCACCATCAACTACTACTTTGGCGGTGGTCACCTCCCAGCCTTCCCTTAAGCCATCGCAGATGTTGGAAGGTATGGATCTGCGATTCATTAGTTTATCTTTTAGCCGCATGATTCTTGTACTAACATCGTACCACTGTATCTTTTCAGGAGTGCTTTTTGATCATCTATATCAAGTGTTGCTCCAACACTTCTCCTTCCCATCTGAACTCGCTTCTCCCTCTGACGGTGCTGGTGAGTATAGTCCCCGAATGATACCTTTCTTCTTCTTTTTTTTTTTGGAATTATTTCTAACTCTCTCTTGTCCTGACTGCAGTGTTACAAATCGAAGGGGGAGAAGAATGATCGGTCGCGCCACCGGCCCTTCCGGCCTTGCCACCTGCTTCAACCGGTATAGTAAACTATCTTATGAATGACTTTTCTATATCTATTGAATCCTCATTTAATCGCATTTTGTCTTTTCAGCTATCGTTCCGGCTCCGGTCCCTCTTGAGTCTCGCGTCCTTTCACCGGCAGGCCCCTTCTTGAAACGTCCATCTTCAAAGGGTGCCGTGATGAGTTTGGGCATGCTGAGCGGGTATATCGAAGAGCTTAATATGGACGCTCTCCCTTCTGCCGCAGATTTCGCTGTGGAGATTAACCCAATGTTGGCGGCGCTCGTGAACATTTACAACGAAAGTGTCATCGAATCTTGGGTTAACCACTGCAGGGAGATCGAGGCCTGCCTGCATCGGTTGGAGTCGACGCGTCCTTCCCCTGAAGTTTTGGCCATAAGCACCCAACGGACAGCCTGGCTTGAGCAAAGCACTTCTTATTTCCGCCATTTGGAGCAAGAAGCAGCTTTACGGTTGAAGGAACGTCAGGAGTCCTCAAGCGCAACTGCTCGCCTGCGAGCTGAAGTTAGGACGAATGCTGCCGAGGTGAAAGTTGTCTTTGAAGGCCTCCTGGAGCGTATCTCTAATGGGCTAGCACTGAAGCGGAAGCTTGATGCCGCTGAGCGTGATGCCCGAGGCCGTGAAGCAGCTCAGCAGGTCGTTGGGGAACAGCTTGCAACCTTCATGCAGCAGCGGGCTCAAGTAGAGGATGAACTAGCGGTGGTAGCCGATCGGGAAAAGGCATGGAAGGAAGTGTGCGAACAACTGATAAAGCTACTTAAGACGCTTCCTTCCCAGTAGCTGCCTTTGTATCAATGTATTTGTAAGATTTTCCTTTTAAATAATATGTATCCATTCTTTATTCTTTTGTGCGATTCATCTTGTATTTGATTGAAGTCCATGAATAAAGATACACATTTTCTTTTGCAATGTCTTGTATGTTCTTTTGCTTTCTGCCTTCTCTTATTATCAGCATGTTGTCATAATTAGCATATAATAGAGTAGGCATCTTGATTTCTTCATAGGATAGCGATGGCTTAGGCTGCAGGTTTAGATCTGCCGCCTAAGACTTTTCAACTCTATGAGCCGTGAGGGTCTCGTAGAGACTTTTCTCCCTATGGATCGAGAGGATCTCGTAGGTGGGTTTTTCTCCTTAGGAGTCGTGAGGATTCCTAAGTGTGTTTTCTCTTATAGGTCGTAAGGATCCTGTAAGAAATTTTTTCCCTCTTACGAGTCGAGAGGACTCATAAGCGATTGTTTCCCTCCTTGTCGAGCTTCGACTTTGGAGGGCGAGCCCCTTGAATAGTATGCAAGAGACCGTTTAGATTGACTTGCAGGGTCCCATTGCTCAGGAAGCAAGTATTTTAGTCCATGCTGCCTGAGGCTTCATCTTGTAAGTTGAGACGAATTGGGAGGCTCTCGTCAAGGATTGTTTGTTTCGTTGAGTTGAGGTGTTTGCTAGGGATTATTTGTTTCCCTAGCGCCAAGGATTATTTGTTCCTTGGGGTTTGAAACGAGTCGAGAATTTCCCACGGAGGCATTGGTGGCTCTGCGAGTCGACGCGGATCAGGAAGCTCTCGTCAAGGAGTGTTTGTATCCGTGAGTCGAGGAATTTGCTAAGGATTATTTGTTTCCCTAGCGCCAAGGATTATTTGTTTCCTTGGGGTTTGAAACGAGTCGAGAATTTCCCACGGAGGCACTGGTGGCTCTGCGAGTCGACGCGGATCAGGAAGCTCTCGTCAAGGAGTGTTTGTATCCGTGAGTCGAGGAATTTGCTAAGGATTATTTGTTTCCCTAGCGCCAAGGATTATTTGTTTCCTTGGGGTTTGAAACGAGTCGAGAATTTCCCACGGAGGCACTGGTTGCTCTGCGAGTCGATGCGGATCAGGAGGCTCTCGTCAAGGAGTGTTTGTATCCGTGAGTTGAGGAATTTGCTAAGGATTATTTGTTTCCCTAGCGCCAAGGATTATTTGTTTCCTTGAGTTGAGGTATCTGCTGAAGACACTGGTTTCTTCGGAGTTGGACTGAACCGTCGAGATTTGGCTTTGTCTTCTGGCGGAGCCTGTTGGGAAAGTATGGTTCCCTTTTTGTTTACGCCCTTGGATTGTATACAGGGATCGATGTGATCTTAACTATAAGGCCAAAGTTTTATCATTTCCTTTTTTTTTGTTTTATCCCCGCGATGCTCTATCATTTCAGCTTTTATATCGCGAAGGTCGCGATTGCCCAATCATTTCGGCTATTTTTCGCGGTGCCCAATCATTTCGGCTATTTATTTTATTTTTACTCGTTGCTTTTTATTGCGAATTGCCCAATCATTTCGGCTATTTTGCATGCATACATTTTTACTTGCTGCTTTTCATTGCAAGTTGCCCTATCATTTCGGCTATTTCGTATGCCTGTGCGGCCTATTGGCTTTTCGCCGTAAGCCTGAAATTAGACGTCGATTTCGGCATCAGCACCGCTACAACTGGAATATTGCCAGGAGCGAATCATCATCTGCCTCTGTCAATGTTGAACAAGGGTGGCTTAGCGAGCAGGGTTAAGGTCCTGTCAACTAAGACTTTTGACTTCGCGAGCCGTAAGGGTCTCACAAAGTTATCTCTCCCTACAAGTCGTGAGGATCTTGGAGGTGTATTTTCTCCTTAGGGATCGTGAGGATTCCTAATTGTTTTGTTCCTCTGTAAGTCGTAAGGATCCTACAAGAGGATTTTCTCCTCATAAATCGAGAGGATTTACAAGGGTTGTTCACCATGTGAACATATCCCCAGTCACGGATGGGACTTGGTCAGGGAAATGTTTATTCGCGCCCGTGGATTGTATACAAGAGCCCATGTTGGACCACTTGTAGAGCAATATCGGAAGTTGTGGGGGTTGCTTAAGCACAGGTTTAGGTCTCTGTAACTTAAGACTTTCAAATCTTATGAGCCGTGAGGGTCTCATAAGAGAGTTCTCCTTACGAGTCGTGAGGATCTCGCAAGTGTATTTTCTCCTTAGGAATCGTGGGGATCCCTAAGTGTGTTGCTCCCTTGTGAGTCGTAAGGATCTCACGCGGGTGGTTTTTCCTTACAAGGTCGAGAGGACCCTATAAGTGTCTTTTAACGAGGTTGCGCCCTTTCGGGTTTTCATAAACACTCGCCAGTATTCCTGCTGTTTTTACTCACGGAGCCCTTTCGGGTTTTCATCCGTGCCCATTTTGCTATGGACATACCATTTTTTTATTCTTTTTATTTTCTTCTTCTTCTTTTTTTTACGAGGTCGCGCCCTTTCGGGTTTTCACGAACACTCGCCGGTAGCCCTGCTGTTTTTACTCACGGAGCCTTTCGGGTTTTCATCCGTGCCCTTTTTGCTTATGGACATACCGTTTTTTTTGTTTTTGTTTTTATTCATTTTTTTTATTATTTTCTTTTTCTCTTCTCTCTTTTTTTTATCTGG
This sequence comes from Agapanthus africanus, assembly GCA_030015575.1. Taxonomy (NCBI): domain Eukaryota; kingdom Viridiplantae; phylum Streptophyta; class Magnoliopsida; order Asparagales; family Amaryllidaceae; genus Agapanthus; species Agapanthus africanus. The sequence continues at coordinate 102,671,875 of CM057338.1, read as the reverse complement.
TCAGCCTTAGGATGCTGCGGTAGTAGTTTATGGACGTTTCGGTCCATTATTAGTTTAAGGACATTTCGGTCCAACTTTGAGAAGGCTGGCTACTGCTGATAGAGTTTGAGCTTAGGAAGATAGCGAGCGGACATAGTCGTCGTCATCTACCATTGACCTAGGCTGTGGCTCATTAAGCGTAGTATTTCTTTAGGAAGCGACCGTTTATCGGCCTGAAAGGCCTTTCACCGTGCATATCCATGAGTAGATAGGCCCCACCCTGGTAGACCTTATCTATGATGTACGGGCCTTCATAGTTTGGCTCGAATTTTCCCCGCTTGGCGCGATTGGGGATCATAGGCCTTTTGACCACTAGCACAAGTTCGCCTTGGCGGAATGTCCTCGGTCGGGTTAATATTTCATATGAGCGCGTCATCTTTGCTTTATAAGGTTCCAGATTTTGTTGCGCTATGAGCCGGGTGTCATCAAGGGCGTCAAGCTCCTCAAGCCGAAGGTGAGCATTTTCCTCATCCATCAGCTCGTAATGGACTGCCACTCGTAGAGAGGGTAACTCTATCTCGAGGGGAAGTACTGCTTCCGCCCCGAACACCAACGCATACGGCGTTGTGTTCGTAGCCGTCTTGAACGTAGTTCGATACGCCCAAAGAGCCTCTTGCAGCCTCTCGTACCAGTCTTTCTTATTTCGGGACATCGTTTTCTTTATGATTTTCGTCAAGGTCTTGTTGAAGGCCTCGGCGAGACCGTTGGCTCGCGGATTATAAACCGAGGAATACCTCCAGTCTATATTATGCTGTTGTGCGAAACGGCTGATCTTGTGACTTCTGTAGGCTGGCCCTTTATCGGAGATGATCCGTCGTGGAGTTCCAAATCGATATATGACATGCGTCTTGAAGAAATGGAGAATATTCTCCGTCTTCACTTCCCCCAGTGGTACTGCTTCTGCCCACTTGGAGAAGTAGTCAGTTGTCGCCAGGATGAAACGATGTCCCCTAGACGATGCTGGTTCGATAAGGCTGACTATATCAGTCCCCCACATTTCGAATGGCCAGCTAGCCACCGTTGGATGTAGTGGATTCGGATGCTGATGGATGAAGTCCCCATGAATTTGGCATGAGTGGCATTGCTTCGCATGTTCGAGGCAGTCCTGGATCATCGTGGGCCAGTAGTAGCCCATCCGTTTGATCTTCAACTTCATCTTTGGGCCCACTTGGTGAGAACCACAGAGTCCGTTGTGAACTTCCTGAATGACTCTTCTCGCTTCGTTAGGTCTCAGGCACCTCAACTACAGAGAATCAAACGATCTATTGTACAGAGTATCATTGACGAAGGCGAAAGACAGAGCTCGTTTCATGAGCTGATGTCTTGCGGACGCTTCTTCAGGCATTCGGTAGGTTTTAAAGTAGTCTATGAAGACTTCTCTCCAATCCTCGGTATTTTCCCAATCTTTTACTTGCAGGGTCGTCTGCTCGCTTGCTCTTTTTTCTTCGGATGATTCCGGAGATATTTCTGATGGGGCAAGCACTCGACGGCTTTGTACTATGATTCTAACGTCATCGAGGTTCTCATCAGCCAGTTCCTTAGCGAGTTTGGCCAATGCATCCGCTTTGCTGTTTTCCGCACGCGGTATGCTTTCCAAAGTATAGGAGGGAATTTGGGTCAACAGTTGTTGCACCTTTTCACCGTACTTCACCAACTCCGGTTTGCACGTTTGGTAGTCGCCGTTTACTTGACTAACGACTAGTTGAGAATCTCCGTATATGAGGATGTTTTCAATTTCCATGTCGTTGGCGATCTCGAGGCCTGCTATCAAGGCTTCATATTCGGCTTCGTTATTCGTCTTCGGCTCTGTTAAAGAGAAGGCGAAGCGCATAATCCCTCCTTGTGGAGTTACGAAGATGAGGCCTACTCCCGATTTGATTATAGGGGTACTTTGTTTGCGCTTTTTCATGAAAGATGCTCCATCGAAATAGAGCTCCCATCGGGTATCACCACCGTCGATCGCGTCAAACGCATGCTCGTCTGGTAGATCGCAGCTCAGAGGAGAATCGGCGGGTATCGGATGCTCAACAAGGAAGTCGGCGATGGCCTGGCCTTTCACTGCCTTGAGAGGTTGATACGTTATCGAGAACTCCATCAAGAGTAGAGCCTATTTAGCGAGTCGACCTGTCAGTATGTCCTTTGACATTAAATACTTAAGAGGGTCTACCTTCGAAATGAGACGAACCTCATGCACCAACGCATAGTGCCTGAGCTTTGTTATCGCGAAGATCAACGCCAGGCAGTGTTTTTCAATGGGGGAGTAGTTGCTTTCTGCCCCGAGCAGAACTCGACTTATGTAGTAGAGTGCTCTTTCTTTCCCTTGATCGTTCTCTTGTGCCCATAATGCGCCTAAGGAACCTTCGAGGGCGGTTGTATAAAGAATGAGGGGTTTTCCCTTGACTGGAGCAGCCAACACCAGCGGGTTCTGCAGGTACTGTTTAATTTCGTCCAGCGCGCCTTGGCATTTTTGATCCCAGACGAATGGAGTTCCCTTCTTCATCAGGTGGCTGTAAGGACGGCACTTGCCAGAGAGGTTGGCTATAAATCGCCGAATATATGGGAGCTTTCCTTGGAGAGACCGCAACTGTTTGAGAGTCCTTGGCGGAGGCATTTCCATGATCGCCTTGATCATGGACGGATCTATTTCGATACCCCGGTGTCGGACGATGAATCCTAAGAATTTGTCCGAGGAAACTCCGAATGCACACTTAAGAGGGTTCATCTTCAAGCTGTATTGTCGAAGGCGTTGAAATACCGTCTTTAGATGCTCAAGATGTTCCTCGTATGATTTGCTCTTAACCACGAGGTCGTCGATATAGCACTCGACGATTTCATGTATAAGGTCATCGAAGATCTTCGTCATGGCTCTTTGGTAAGTGGCACCGGCATTCTTTAATCCGAAGGGCATCATTTTATAACAGAATATTCCCAAAGGGGTCCTGAAGGCTGTGTGCTTCTGGTCTTCGGGATGCATTTTTATCTGATTATAACCTGACGAGCCGTCCATGAAGGAGAAAACCTCATGAGTGGACGTATTGCTTATCATCAGTTCGGTGACTGGCACTGGAAAATCGTCTTTCGGGCAGGCTTTATTGAGGTCCCGGAAGTCCACGCATATACGCACTGTCCCATTTTTCTTCATCACTGGGACAATTTTGGCGATCCATTCAGGGTATTCAACTTCCTGGATGAAGCCAGAGTTGATTAACTTTTTGACCTCGGCGTTGATGTTCATCTCAAGCTCGAGCCGCATTTTTCTCGGCGCCTGTTTGACTGGCTTGACGTCTGGGGATATCGCCAATTTATACACGGCAATTTCTGGATCTAGTCCCGGCATTTCGGAATAGTTCCATACGAAGCAATCTCTGTACTGCATAAGCTGGTCTTTTAATAAAGCCACCTTCTCTTCAGATAGCAGCTCGCTGATGAATGTCGGTCGCGGGTCATTCGCTGTTCCCAACTCAATTTTCTTAAGGTTATCTACAGTGGTATGAATTCCATCTTCCAGCTCTTTTGGCGCTGGTGGAAATTCTGAGATTACCTCGTCGTTGCTGTTTTCGAAGCACCAGGGAAGGTCGTCCATGTTCTCGGGCTCTTCTTTTAATATTGTAATCATGTGACAGGTGCGAATTCGCTTCCAATCCTAATGTGGAACCGGTTCTTCTTTCGTGGCCTTGGGCTCGTGCTTCCGTGGCGGCGCTACCCTCCAGCTGTCAGACAGAGTGAATTTGCCAAGCTGATACTGATCTTCAACCCAATTTTTGAAGGTGAAGCAGTCCTCGAGAGGGTGCCCTATCACTCGGTGATAAAAGCAATAGTCCGGGTGAGAGACTTCGCCTGCTTGTTCAGGGTGTTTAAACTCCGGTAGTGCAAGCATTCGATGTTTTAAAGCGAGGTTAAGTATTTTCTTTGTCTTGTCCCGAGGAAACGAGTACGCTCGACCCATCTTCTTCATGAGTGATAGATCAATAACGCTCGACTCTCGTTTGCATGGCTTCTTAGCCCTGCTTTGTTGCTGTTGAGCGCTTTTTTGGCCTTTCGACTTATTTCTGCTTTTGCGCCGAGCCTTCTTTATAACAGGTTGACAAGGAGCGGCATTTTTATCTTTCACGGCCTGTTGAAGGAGGCGTTGCGTTCTAGCTTTCTCGTAGATGGCCATTTCGCGGTTATGGTCGTCCCGGACTTTTTGACCTTTGTATGAGCTTGTCCATTTGTTCTTCGAACGACGGACTGGGCTCTTTTGCATTTGGAACTTTCACCGTCTCAGGATTAACGTCCTCCCATTGAGCATCTGCTTCTTCATCGAAGTCATACATGACATAGCAGCTGTTTAGTAGCTCTCGTTTCTTTGATCGGATATATCCAAGTCCTTTTGTCTCCATTTTCCCATTAGGCAGTTTGCGTTGAGTCCCGGGAACGTTCCAGACTTTGTCATAGAACTTGGCTTTTCGAACGGTCTGCTTGAAGGATATCCCCTGGCGTTTCAGCAGCTTTTTCAAACCCTCCGTATAATATCTGGGGAGACGGATGGGCTGAAGCCTATCAAGCGTAGGGTCCGCGCCATGCCAGATTTCTTTCTCCACTCTGGTTTCTTCAGAGCGGTAGAATAGAATTGCTTTTTCGCTTTCTCTCCTGGGAGGGATATAGAATGTTTGCAGCTCCTCTACACTGTAGATATCAAGTGCATCCAGCTCTTTATGGTGTTTAAGCGGCACTATAGCGACTTGTAGACTTTGCCCTTCGTCAGTGGACGTTCGTATTGAAGGTCGAGCAGAGAATACAGCATGGATCTCATCTTCCGAGTCACTACCAAAGATCAACGTAGGAGCGGACGGTCCTGGCTTGTTGTGTTGGGGCGGACCCGAATACACTATCTCCTCTTCCTCCTCGGTATCACTGCCGAAGACAGGGATGGTGGCATTAACTTTATTCTCCGGCTTGTGACACTTCTCCGTATCTTCGAAATCCGGTAAGAAGTATTTAGCATCTTCGTATTTGCGGACCTCGTTAACAGAGAACGGGTTCAGTTCTCCCGTCACGGTATACTCAAAACTATCCTTAAAATACTTCATACACTGATGTTGTGTAGAAGGGATGATGTTGTACTCGTGTAACCATGGTCGGCCGAGCAAAGCGTTGTAGCATGTCTTGGCGTCTATGACGTGGAACTTAATGTCTGTGACGAGCAGCCCGAAGCGTAGCGTCAGTATCACAGACCCAAGAGTTCTTGATGACTGGAAGTCGAACCCGAAGATGGTGATCTTGTCACGAGCAAGGTGCTGGACGCTCATGCAGATTTCTTTTAAGACCATACATTGAGGAGATTAACGGAGGATCCATTGTCGATCAGGATTTTGCCTATCTTTATATCGTGACAGTATCCTGAGACATAGAGGGGGCGATTGTGTTCGCACGTCCTAAGGAGAAGGTCCTCGTCGCCGAAAGTAACATCGGCCGTGTGCACTTCCTCCAATTCATCCTTCATCTTTTCCTCTGCCAGGCATGCTTGGAATTGTTCCGGATCTTGGAGTGCCTTAATTAACGAATCTCTCGCCTCCTTTGATAGCAAAAGAGCGTCAAGAATGCTAAGCTGTGAGGGTAGCTTCCTCTGATGCGCTAAGACGTTGTAATCCACCTTATTCTTCTTCGGCGGGTCCTTGGCAGCTAGCTCTTCCACCACTTGGTCGTCTAAGACGATATCTTCAGAGACCTTTTCTTTCCCTTTATCTTTTCTGTTTAAGAGTCCGAGGTTCTTTTCAGGCAGCGTGCGGTTACGTAGCCGGATATTTTCGCAAACCTTCGACTCTTTTTCTTTTCCCGAAGTGGATTCTTTAAAGAGGGGGCCAAGCTCCAGCTCCTCATCAGAATCGCTTCCGAACGTGAGCACTTGTGATCTCCTGGTGCTGACCATGTGACAATCGTCGGTGGTTCTGTTAAGCCCTTCGGTCGTATCGTTCCGTTCTCAGCGAGGCTTGCGCTTTTCCCACTTAAAATGCTACCGGTGAGCAACATATCCTTGCCACCATCTATCGAAAGCTTTGCACTCTTCAGTGGGGTGCGAAATCTTCTGATGATACAAGCAATAGGAGGGGTGCGTTTCCACTTCACCGGTGATGTTTCCTTCAGAGGATGGTAGCTTCATGCCCATTGATATGGCCTTAGCAAACCTTTTCCTCGTCTTGAATTTGCTTCTGTTCGCAGTGGAGGTATTTTGCTCCAGCGGGATCGTCTCAGCTCTTTCATCAAGTCGCTAGCGCTTGGCCCTTTCAAATATGACTGCCTCACGTTCTCGATCAGCTTTACTTTTCAACCGAGCTTCGTTAAGGAATGTGTCAATTATCTCATCTGATGGCACTGGAATTTTTGATTCGGTATCTGTCCCCAGCGTTTTAGTACAAGAAATCTCCTTGTTTATGAAAGAATGGGAAATCACATGACAGCTCGCCACGTGTTCCTCAGATTCATCTGACGAACTTTCTCCCTCACCTTCCTCTTGATAGACGTGATTGAGGAACTCTTGGAATGTAATGGGAGTCCGTGCTTTCTGATTGTATTCTTCCAGCGCGTCAATTTGTTTTTGTAAGTTTGTGTGCTTGTCGCCAGGCTTCACAGACTTCTTAGATTTCTTTTTCTTCTTCTTCGAGGATTTTGACGGCTGGTTGCGAGTGCTTGAGCCACCACCATCTGTCTTTGGAGTTGGACGTGGCTTCAACATCCCTTCAATGACCTGCGGTTCCAACGGGTTCTTCCATTTGATCGTTGGGCATGTCTGAAGGTCGTTCAGCATCCTCTTTGTCTTGGTTGATAATACAACTTCCCAAGGAGCTTCTTCAACGACGGAGCATGTTTCCCCCGGCGTATTCGTCCCTTTAGAGGTGTGGGGCTGCGGGGGATTCACCTTCCATTTGTCAGATAACGCGAACTTGCCCTGTCGGTACTGGTTTTCAAGCCAATTTTTGAAAACGTAGCAATCCTCGATCGGATGACCCAGTACTCGATGATAAGGACAGTAGTTAGGTTCGTTGACGTCACTTGGTTGTAACGGGCGTTTTGGATCCGGCAGATTTATGAGTCGGTTGCGCAACGCCAGTTCGAATAACCTCCTCGTTTTATCGCGGGGAAAGGAGTAAGAACGTCCTAGCCTCTCCTCAAGGGCTAAGTATGGACGCACATTATTTTGACGAGCAACCGGCTTCGAGTCGCTCGGTTGTTGTTGAGCATTAGCGACAACGATCGCTTTTCCCTTCCCCTTGTCATTTCGGGAGTCCGGCTTTAGGAGAGGAGGTTTATGGCCCATCTGATCCATCTGTGCTAGCTTGTCAATCAAGGCCTGGAAGGTAGTCGGCTTGAAAAACATCATAAACTGCGAGATGGTTGCTTGTGGATCGAGGGTTCCCACAAACATACCCACTGCGGGAGCTTCTTCAATGCGTTGCTCGCACTTCGACCATAAGTTCCACCACCGTATAGCGTATTGAACCCATGTTTCGCCTGGTTTTACCCTGGCGTTAATCAGTGTCGTCATCGGGGTACGTTCACTGGCGCTTGCAAAACGCAGAGTAAACAACAGCTCCATCTCCGCGAAGGTCTTGATCGAGTCGTTTGGGAGCTCTGAGTACCACTCGAACGCCGTATCTGATAAACTTCCAACAAACTGGCGAAGCAACAGCTTGTCGTCACCGCCGGTATTGCCGCAGAGTGCCCTGAACTGGGCAACGTGCTGGTGAGGATTGCCTGTCCCCTTGTAGACATGGAACTTAGGAATTGTGTAACCGGGTGGGTACTTGATTTGGTCGTACCAACTTGGATATGGCCGTCCCGTTTTTACGACCTGGCCCGCTGCTTCCGTCGCTTGATGGACCCGGATCTGCTGAGCTATGTATTCATCCAGATCGGCTTTGGAGATTGTCTCTTCTTTAGCTGCTAACAGAGCTGGCGGAGGATTCGACGTCTCTCCCCTATCTTCTTTAGCTGCTAACAGAGCTGGCGGGGGATCTTCAGCAGGTGGATCTTGTTGAACCATCATACCCACCATATCCTGGAACAGGAGGGCTATTTTCTTTATGTTGGCTGCCTGTTCCGCAGCTTCTTTATCTTTCTTCTCCAGTACGCGACGAAGGAATTCAGCGTCAGTTTCTTGTTCTTGACGCTCGTCCGAGGACGTTTCAGGGGTTTCTTTTGGCCCTGTAAGTGCGGCCATAGCGTTCATCATCTCTTGGAGCTTCTGCTGCTGCTCCTGAGCCTTGGTCACTGACCTCGTGTGCGGTCTATGACCTGTTGATATGTGGCTGTCCTCTTTACCAGACGCCATACAGACGGTATGAACTACAATGCCCCCAGACCTAGGGCGTTTGGGTTCACCTCCTTTAGTATTTACTGCAGGTGTAGGGACTTTCTCTGGCCTCCTTCTCTTATGGGCCGTAGAAGTTGAAGGGACTGTTGCTTTGGGCACCCAAGCGGTTGTCACCTTTCGTTGCTTGACCGGGGGATTTTCTTCTTGCCGACCTTTCGACTTCTTCTGTTGGCGGGAGAAGTTAGGATCAATGACAGATTCTCGGACTCGTCACCATGTCTTATAGATCCTGGAGGACAGCGATTGAAGAGGCTGCTCCGGCTTTTCTGCTTCCACGGCGGTTTCTACCGGTGGAGGAGATCTTTTAAGGACTGCAGTTGGCGAGTTTCTGCGTATCCTATTCAACAGCTCAAAGCTGTTCCCGGTTGGAACAGCAGCGTTAACTTCCACCGTCGGAGTTGGCGGAGTCATCCCAGAAAGGGAGTTGCCTCCGGCCCTCCTTATCCGGCGCCAGTGGCGTCGTCGGGCGCGACGAGTCGTCGGTATTGGCTCAGAGACAGAAACGGCTTCTTCTTGCCCCCTGTTTAGGTGTGGGGTGGTTGCCGGTGTCAGCCTATTGAAGACTGATGTCTTTTGAGCAGCAAGAGTAGGAGTGGGAGTTGGGACGGTCAATCTTGCAAAGATCGATATTTTAGCAGGAGAAGCCGCCTTGATGACTTCAGGAGCAGGTTTGGCTACTCTTTTTGGAATAACCCTTTCCGGGACTGCAAGCTTCATTGTGGGTTCACAGGAGTTTTGGCCCAGTCTGGAGAAGACCGAGGCACCGGTGTTGGGCGACCCATTGAGAGGGGCTGCAGGAACTGAAAGTCGATCGAAGACCGACTTCTTAGAAGTTTCTTGTACGGGCACGGGGGTGCTGAAGCTTGTTGGCGGAAGCATAGTTCCGAAAAACAGCCCCATGGTGGCTTGAGTAATCTGCTCCACGGGCATGGTGAACAAAGAGGCCGCTTGGGGCCCATAGGTTATGCCCCCGGTTGAGGCCGGACGCGAGCTGCAGTTGCAGTTAGAGCACTTCGAACAAGTTGAGGCCATCGATGCTTGACTTCTCTTCTGCACCGAACAAGAGACCAAATCTTAGTAAACTTGAAATCCAAAAGCAACCATTAACAAACCGCGATTGGTTCGCGAAGACGACACACGAAGTGTGGAGTGGAAAGAGGAAAAGGTCCCACCGGGCGTGCCAGAATCTGTTCCCCTCCGAATACAGAGACGCGACCGTGTAGGCTCATCTTGCCTGAAGTTCGGGGAAGATGCTATTTGGTTTTATCCGTCCACCTCTCCGAAGATGCTAAGTTGATTTATGGCACCGTGTATCGGAGGTTTAGACGGATGCGGCCGATGTAGCAGACTTCGTCAGATTCCCCCTCGCTTGAGGGGTTTTGATTGTGGGGACGCTCTTCCCTGCAGGCGCAAGCCCCTGCAGTTAATTACGCTACCGCACCGCGGTAACAACTTTCTCCTTCTCCAGAATTTCACTTCGTGTCGTGGATGTTGTTTTGTTTGTGGTTGCCCGTGGATTGTATACGGAGACTAATTTGTTTCGTCGCCCGTAGGACGTGGATTAGTCCGAATCCGTATTTTCTTAGATTTGGGTTTGGGGTTTTGGTTTAAGGATACGTTAGCCATATTTGAGGCTAAGATCAACTTAAACGTTTGTTAAGAATTCGTTAGTCTAGTTTGAGACTAACATCAACTTAACAGGATCGTTTAGATCCGACAAAAGAGTATTTGGCTCTATTGTTCCAGTTTAAGGACATGGTGGTCCATCGAATGTATGGCTGTCGGGACCCATCACCTCTCTGACGACGTTGAAGGATTACAACGACAGATGTCAGAGGAGTTCAGAAATGTACCCTTGAGCCAAAGTTGGTTGGGAGATCTATAGTCCAATTTGGGACTAAAGTCTGTTTTGAAAGTTTTGGTTTAAGGATGCGTTAGCCATATTTGAGGCTAAGATCAACTTAAACGTTTGTTAAGGATACGTTAGCCTAATTTGAGACTAAGATCGACTTAACAGGATCATTTAGATCTGACAAAAGAGCATTTGGGCTCTATTGTTCCAGTTTAGGGACATAGTGGTCCATCGAATGTATGGCCGTCGAGACCCATCACCTCTCTGACGACGTTGAAGGATTACAACGACAGATGTTAGAGGAGTTCAGAGATGTACCCTTGAGCCAAAGTTGGTTGGGAGATCTATAGTCCAATTTGGGACTAAAGCCTGTTTTGAAAGTTTTGGTTTAAGGATGCGTTAGCCATATTTGAGGCTAAGATCAACTTAAACGTTTGTTAAGGATACGTTAGCCTAATTTGAGACTAAGATCGACTTAACAGGATCATTTAGATCCGACAAAAGAGCATTTGGGTTCTATTGTTCCAGTTTAGGGACAAAGTGGTCTATTGCCAGTTTAGGGACATGGTGGTCCATTGCCAGTTTAGGGACGTGGTGGTCCATTGCCAGTTTAGGGACATGGTGGTCCATCGCCAGTTTAAGGACGTGGTGGTCTTTTAGTTTAAGGACGTCTCTGTCCGATATTAGTTTAAGGACGTCTCGGTCCGATATTAGTTTAAAGACGTCTCGGTCCGATATTAGTTTAAGAACGTCTCGGTCCAATATTAGTTTAAGGACGTCTCTGTCCGATATTAGTTTAAGGACGTCTCGGTCCGATATTAGTTTAAAGACGTCTCGGTCCAATATTAGTTTAAGGACGTCTCGGTCCAATATTAGTTTAAGGACGTCTCGGTCCACGAGTTTAAGGACCCCGCAGTCCATACTCATGTGTGGTCGTTGGGACCCGTCACCTCTCTGACGTTATTGAAGGATTACAACGAGAACTGTCAGAGGAGTTCAGAGATGTACCCTCGAACCGGATGTAAATTGATTTAGGGAGCAGCCGTGCCCAGTCAATTTAATTTGAGGACTTATGGCCATGACTGGGCTAAGTCCAGTTTCAATATTCTTTTGTCTTTGGCCTATTGGACCTGTGCTAGGGCCTTACCCCTTCACTGCATTATTTTTCTTTGTTTTGGTTGGGCTCTGCCCTTTTATAAATGATGCAGAGCATCTATTTTGTTTGGGCTCTGCCCTTTTTTAAATGCATAGCATTTTTTATTAGGCCTGTTAGGCCTTTTAATTGGGCTTTGTCCCTTTCTTAATAATACAGAGCATTAAATACTCTGACAGTGCCCCACATGGCTTGTCAGGCGCTTTGCGCAAATTAAAGAGCCAAGCGCATGTGGAAGTGACATGTGTCATGCTCTGATGAGCACAAGCGCAACAGCGCAGTGCGCTACGTTAGTGCGCTGCGCTGTTGCACTGCTGACACGTGGCGCTTCCTGGCGGCTTGCGCAATAGTGCAGTTTTAGCAAGTGCTGGGCACTGTTCTTATTCTTTTGGATCAATTTTAGATCAAAGAAAACAAGTTTTTTTCTTGTTTTCAAAGAACCGGTGGTTCATAAAAAGTGCAAGGCACTGTTATCGTTTATTTTTCTTTTTTCTTGATGATCATTGATCTTGTTCTTGGATCAATGATCTGTTTTTAAGAGAATTTTCTCTTTTTCTAAAAGTTTTTACCTTTTTCTCTTGTTCTTGAGAAATTCTCTCCAATTCTTCAAAGTTCTCTCTGTTTGAAGTTCTTGATTTCTCCCAAAATGTTGATGCCTTTGAATTGAGGCCTGGGGTCCTTTTTATAGTGCTCATAAACTAGTTAAATTTGTTAAAGAGATCTTTCTCTGAGTGATTTGGGAAATTTTCCCCACCATTGGATCTTTGATCCAAAGGCCTCTGTTTTACAGAAGAAAATCTTCATATTTTAACAAGAACAGAAAAGATTTCTTTAAAATCTCAATTCGTTTTGCGCAAACGCCCTAGCGCATGACACGTGTCGTACAGCGCAACGTTTGCGCAGCTGTGCTTGCGCAACTGCGCAGACACGTGTCGTGCAGCGCAGCGCTTGCGCAGCAGTGCTTGCGCAATTATGCTTATGCAACTGCGCAGACACGTGTCACGTAGCGCAGCGCTTGCGCAACCGCACAGACACGTGTCACACAGCACAGCGCTTGCGCTGTGCTTGCGCAACTGCGCAGACACGTGTCACGCAGCGCAGCGTTTGCGCAACTGAAACGTTGCCTCCATTACTTTTTGTTTTAAAAGAGCCTTGCTCTGATTGGACGCACTGCCTCGGGCGCTGTGCTGACGTATCAACTTTTGACACGTGGCGCGTTGCGCGCGGCGCACGGGATTTTGAAGCGTTGCTTCAGAAAATTTGAATTTTTGAAATTCAAACAGAGCCTTGCTCTGATTGGGGGAAACAGACGTTGTGGTCCGACATTAGTTTAAGGATGTTTCGGTCCACGAGTTTAAGGACCCCGCAGTCCGTATTGATGTGTGGTCGTCAGGACCCGTCACCTCTCTGACGTCGTTGAAGGATTACAATGATGGGTGTCAGAGGAGTTCGGAGATGTACACTCGAACCGGTCGTAAATTGATTTAGGGAGCAGCCGTGCTCAGTCAATTTAATTTAAGGACTTACGGCAAAAATTGGGCTAAGTTCAGTTGAAAATGTCCATATTTTGTTTGCATTTAGCCTGTTAGATCTTTGTTTGGGCTTTCCCCTTTTTAGAATGATGCGTAGCATTTATGCCCATTTTGACTGGGCTCTGCCCTTTTATTATAATGCAGAGCATTTGTTTTGGTCCATTAGACCTCTCAATTGGGCTCTGCCCCTTTAAATAATTTATAGCATTATTTTTGGTCTGTTTAGACTTTTGTCTTGGGCCTGGCCCTTTAGGAAATGCATTGCATTTATCAGGCGCTTTGTGCCAATCAGAGAGCGCAAGCGCCGATCAGAGAGCACAAGCGCTTATAGTGTTGACACGTGTTGCGCAAGCGCAGTGCGCTGCGCTGCGCCTGCGCTGCTGACACGTGGCGCGCTCTGGTGGCTTGCGCCAATCCAGGAGCGCAACAACGCAGTTTGCATGTGCAAAGCATTATGATTTAAGAATCTTTTAGATTCAAGAACCAATGGTTCATAAGAAGAAGTGGAAAGCACTATTCGTTTCCTTGATCTAATTTAGATCAAAGAAAAACAAGTTTTTCTTTTTATTTCAAGAACCAAAGGTTCATAAAAGTGCAAAGAGCTTTTTTTTATTTTTGTTTTTTCTTGTTTTAAAGAACCAGTGGTTCATAAGAAGTGCAAAGCACTGTTTATTATATGAAGATCATTGATCTGGTTTTTAGATCAATGATCTATTGGAAGAAATTTCTTCTCTCTTGTGAAGGTTTTTACCTTTTTCTTGAATTTTTTCTCAGAGTTCTCTCTGTTTGAAGCTCTTGATTTTTCAAGAAATGTTCATGCCTTTGAATTGAGGTCTATGGGCCTTTTTATAGTGCCCATAAATTAGTTAAAGTGATCTTTCTCTGAGTGATTTGGGGAATTTTTCCCACCGTTGGATCTTTGATCCAAGGGCTTCTGTTTTACAGAAGACAATCTTCTTGTTTTAACAAGAATAGAAAGATTTCTTTGAAATCTTAATTCTGTTTGGCGCAAACGCCCCCAGCGCGTGACACGCGTCGTGCAAAGTGCAGCGCAACTGCGCTAGCGCATCTGCGCTGACACGTGTCGCGCAGCGCAAAGCGCAGCGCAACTGCGCCAGCACAGCGCTTGCACAACTGAAGCGTTGCTTCCTTTAATTTTACTTAAAATAGAGCTTTGCTCTGATTGGGTGCGCTGTCTTGGGCGCTGCGCTGATGTGTCTGCGCCTGACACGTAGCGCGTTGCGCCCGACACGTGGCGCGTTGCGCCCGGGATTTGAAGCGTTGCTTCAAAATTTGAATTTTGAATTTCCAGCAGAGCTTTGCTCTGATTCGGGGAAACAGTGCTTAATAATTAGTTGTGAATTCTGCAAGGGAATCTGGAATCGTTGGAGCAAAGGGAAGAATATTCTGGAGCATTCAAGAAGGCCGGAGGACTGAAAGGAGCAGCAGTACAAAGTTTCGTGCAAGGAACTGTTCATCAGACCGCGGAACCGCGGCACATGGCAGCGTTTCGCGGCAGAACCGCGGTGATCTTGACGCTTCAGATCTCCAGTTCTCTGTTGTATATTTCATACTTTCTTATCTCTTCGCTGCTTTTGTCCAATAACAATTTTTTGCAGGATTATTTGCAAAAATTCCCAGCTCCGCAAAAAGAAATTTCTGCGTATTTTGATATTAGTTGTTTGTATATTTTAACACGAAAATTAAGGGGCAAAAACCAAATTCAGATTAGGTAAGGATTTCATCACCCTTCCTAAGCCCTAAAAATCACAAAACTAGCATCCGCATCACCCTTCATTAACTAAAAAAGATCTAGACAAGACTCTTAGGATCGTCGCGCTCAATTAGGACAGAAGAAGGTCGTGGGTAATCTATTGCTTATCCGCGCTTCTTTTGTGGTGTCTAAGGCAAGTGTGTCTAAGGAAAGTAGTTACTTAATTTGGCCCGCTACTTACGTAGTGGAGAACCTCCCACTTACCTAGCACTTACTTGACTACAGAAAAGATAAAGAGGCAGTAGAGAATCTATCTTGCGGTTTGTCTTTTGGAAGTCTAGGAGTGGTCTAGAGGCTTGACCTAGGTGACCATTAGATTTAGGGTTGCTTGTGCAGTGTTAGTGTGATTTTTCAATAATCCGTCTTTTTCAAAAAAAAAAACACCAAATCCATCTTTTCTCTAATTAATTAACGCTGCCACTTATGCTAAACCATTTAGTGCATGCTCGGCTGCACACGGGATTCTAGTACCAATCTTGTCCGCATTCCTCCAATCGACTCCGAAGTCGGTATTTCTACATCTATTTTTTCTTCATCCACTATCACACCCACTTCGATGGAAGATTCTCCATTGAACTTCTTTAACACCACTCTGCCACCATCCGCAGGTGTGCAGAATCCGCCCCGCATCTCTCTCCAAGAGAGATGCTACCCTATTTGAGGTCCTCTTTCTACCTGTCTTTCCATTCCACCAGCCAATGGGGACAATTTTGAAATCAAACCTCAATACATTAATCTTTTACCTAAATATCACGATCTCAAGTCTGAAGACGCATACGTTTTTATTACCAAATTTGAAAACGTATGCGCTATGATTGGTACTTCACAGATTTCTGTAGATGCTATGCGTCTACGTCTTCTCCCATTCACCTTGTGCGATTTAGCCGAGAAGTGGCTTTATAACACAGCTGCACATTCTATTTCAAACTAGGATGAATTCGTCATAACTTTCCTTAAGAAATTCTATCCCAATTATAAGACAGCCCGAGCCCGTAGCGAAATAAATCTATTTACCCATCTTCCCAATGAACAATTTTCGAAGTGTTTTGAATGCTTCAAGGATATGTTAGTTCAATGTCCTCATCACGGAATCCACCGATGGGATCTGTGCAGAGTTATATATGAGGGCATTAATCCTACAACAAAACAGGTGCTTGAATCCATGTGTCAAGGCAACTTCATGTCTAAAGACGATGGTGAAGCTTGGAGATTTTTAGAAGATTTCGCTGAAAAAACTTTACAGTGGGAGAGTGTAATTCAACCATCGTCTAGGGGTGGTATTCATCAACTTGATGTTTCCATAGGAGTCAAAGCTGAAATGGTAGCAATGCAAAAGTAGCTTGAAGCTATGGAACACAAATTTTTATTAGCCTCCTTAAATCAGATGACACTCCCCAAAACTGTCTGTGGATACTGTTCTGATCCATCATACCTTACGGAAGAATGTCCATTGAATTCTCCGTTTCAAGGTCAAGAGCATACTAATGCTTCTTTTCAGCAAAGACCTAGAAACGATTCATATTCTTTATAATCAGGGTTAGAGGAATCACCCTAACTTTGCTAAGAACCAACACCAAACTCAAAACACGATTCCAAACCAAAACAACTTTCAAAGGGTCCCTCCACAACAACAGCAACCACTACAACTGTGTCAGCACCCCTATCAATCATAAAATTTTCAAAATCTGGTCAATACTTCTACACCGTATAATAATTCTTTGCAATTGACCGGTATTGATAACTCTTCTTCACTCGAACGAACCTTGGAAATGTTTATGAAACAATCCATCCAAGTGTCGGCTGATATAAGGACTTCTATCGATGATATAAAGAAGAAATCCACCTCCCAAAGCGAGAGTATTAAATCGATGGAAGCCCAAATTGCACGAATAAATGCCGAAATAAGTGCTAAAGAGAAAGGGAAACTTCCGTCTCAACCCTTACCGAATCATGGACATTCACAACACTACAATGTGAATGCCATTACAACGTTGAGATCTGGAAGAGTGCTGAATAATCAAGTCGGTGAAGAGATTGATAATAATGATAAATCTATCAATAACACCTTGGCTTTCACCTCCACTTTTCCTTCCACTTCTAACCCTTGTTCGTCTACCCCACCACCTTCTTGCGAGCCTATTCTTCATTTTCCCCAAGGCTCGAACCCTCAGCATACCTCTTCTAGTCAACCAAAGACGATCCCCACTCCTATTCTGGGATCAGTTCCACACACACCACCTTCTCCAATATTGGACTCATCTATTATTGCTAAAACTCCTTATCCGAATCGGTTAAAGGGAAACAAATGAAGTCCACATATGGAGAAGATTATGGAAATGTTTAAACAGGTTAATATCAATATCCCTCTCCTAGATACTATTCAACAAGTCCCGTCTTATGCGAAAATTCTTAAGGACTTGTGCACTAGGAAGAGGAAGACTCAAGTGCCCAAAAATGTCTTCATGACAAATAATGTTAGCACTGCTTTTACCCCACAGTTACCAAAGAAACGTAAGGACCGTGGATGTCCTACAATACCGATTTCTATTAGGGGTAAAAACATCAACCGTGCTTTACTTGACCTTGGCGAAAGTGTTAACCTTCTTCCATATTCGGTCTACGAGCAGTTAGGGATTGGAGAGTTGAAACCAACTCATTGCACTCTCCAAATGGCAGACCGATCAATCACCAAACCTAGGGGTGAACTAGAGGATGTGTTGATTAAAGTCGGGGAATTTATATTCCCTGTGGACTTCATTATTCTTGATACACAGCCTGTTGCCAACCCAAGGAACCAAATTCCGGTGATTCTGGGTCGACCATTCCTTGCCACTTCCAATGCTGTCATTAATTGTCGAAACGGTTCAATGAACTTATCTTTTGGAAAAATGACAATTAAACTAAACATTTACAAAATTAGAAGTCAGCCGTCTGAACCCTCTGCTCATATTCTTGATGTATGTTCTATCCACGAGATAGCTCCCAAAAGCTGCAAAGTTGATGGACTTTGCTTTGATGATCTAGATGACATTAGCACATCAATTTTTGATCTTGCACATCTTAGTGAGGACACTTTTGATGATTCCACTCCTGAGTCTGAAGCTTTTGACTCATCACTTTCCGAGCCTGTATCCTTTGTAAGCTACGAGCTTTTTCGTGAATCTGAATGTCACTCTTTTACCCCACCTTCTATTTTTTCTCCGCTGACATTAGATCTCAAATTATTACTTTCTCATCTTAAATATGCATATTTAAGTGAGAATGAGTCTTTACCCGTGATCATATCCGCTTCTCTAGCCTTAGAGCAAGAGAATGCGCTTTTGACGGTCTTGAGATCTAATAGTCAGGCTTTTGGTTGGACTATGGCTGACATCAAAGGGATTAGTCCCTTGATTGTTGAACATCATATACATCTTATGGATGAAGCCAAGCCAACCTGAAAACCACAGAGACGGTTGAACCCCGTAATGAAGGAGGCTGTAAAGAAAGAAATCGTCAAATGCCTTGACAGTGTTATCATTTACCCAATCTCTGATAGCCAATGGGTAAGTCCAATTCATGTAGTCCCTAAGAAATCTGGCATCACGGTCATAACAAATGAGGCTAATGAGTTGATCCAGACACGCGCGTGTATGTATTAATTATAGAAAACTCAAAGCCGCAACGAGGAAAGACCACTTTCCTCTACCTTCTATTGACCAGATGTTAGAACGCTTAGCTGGACGGGAATAAAATTTCTTCATGGACGGATATTCTGGCTATAACCAGGTCCCTATTGCCGAAAAGGATCAAGATAAAACCACATTTACTTGTCCTTTTGGTACTTTTGCTTACAGATGCATGCCTTTTGGGTTATGCAATGCTCCCGCTACATTTCAGCGATGTATGATGGGGATATTCTCGGACATGGTCGAGAATTTTCTGGAGATTTTCATGGACGATTTCTCGATATTCGGAGATTCTTTTGCTGACTGCCTATCTCATCTTGACGCAGTTCTTATTCGTTGTGAGGAGAAGAACTTAACCTTGAATTGGAGAAAATGCCATTTCATGGTCCAAGAGGGAATTGTTCTTGGACATGTTATTTCACGGAAAGGCTTTGAGGTTGACAGAGCTAAAATAGATGTCATTCATAACCTTCCTCATCCCAAATGCGTCAAAGATATACGATCTTTTCTTGGCCATACAGGCTTTTATCGGAGATTCATTAAGGATTTTAGCAAAATTGCTAGACCCTTAACTATTCTCTTGGCCAAGGACACAACCTTTCATTTTGACTCGGATTGTGAGGCTGCATTTGACTCACTTAAGAATTCCCTCACTACAGCCCCCGTTTTATCATCTCCAGATTGGAACCACCTGTTTGAGCTTATGTGTGATGCATCAGATTTTTCCGTTGGTGCAGTCTTAGGACAGCATATTGAAAAGATGCCACACGTGATTTATTATGCAAGCAAGACCCTGAACGATGCTCAAATTAATTATACTACTACCGAAAAGGAACTTTTGGCAGTTGTATTTTCATTAGAAAAATTCAGGCCTTACTTGATTGGCTCACCAATTGTTGTGTACACTGACCACTCCGCCTTGAAACATCTTTTGGCGAAGAAGGATGCTAAAGGTAAGTTAATACGTTGGATCCTTCTATTACAATAATTTGATCTTGTTATTCGAGATAAGAAAGGATGTGAAAACTTAGTATCCGACCATCTTTCGCGCATCTCTTCTTCACCTGTGACCCTACCAATTAATGACTCTTTTCTGGACGAACAACTCTTGAACGTATCCACCAAACCTTGGTTCGGGGATATTGTGAATTACCTTGTTACGGGACTTATTCCCCACGAATGGTCGAAACAGGATAAACATCGATTTTTATCCCAAGTAAAACACTTTTACTGGGATGAACCCTATCTGTTTAAGTATTGTCCTGACCAGATCATCCGTAGATGTGTCCCCAATGATGAGTTCAAGAGTGTTTTATCTTTCTGTCATGATCATGCATGTGGAGGTCACTTTGGTCCACGAAAGACGGCAGAGAAGATTTTGCAATGCGGTTTTTATTAGCCGACTTTATTCCAAGATGCATTTGATCATTGCAAAACCTGTCCACAGTGTCAACACACGGGTAGGATTTCTCGGAGAAATGAGATGCTTCTTCAACCGATCTTGGTGGTTGAAATTTTTGACGTTTGGGGTATTGATTTTATGGGTCCTTTTCCCATCTCCTTTCGGAATTTTTAAATATTATTAACGGTTGATTACGTCTCGAAATGGGTGGAAGATATTCCTTGTCGCACTAATGACAACAAGGTTGTCATTAAGTTCCTTAATGAAAATATCTTTTCATGATTTAGACACTCTCGTGCTATCATTAGCGATAACGGGACGCATTTCTGTGATCGGTCTTTCGAGATTTTGATGCGGAAATATGCAATCAACCACAAACTTTCCACACCCTGTCATCCCCAAACAAGCGGGCAAGATGATGTTTCAAATAGACAAATCAAACAAATTTTGGAGAAAATAGTTTCTAAAAATCGGAAAGATTGGTCAACCAAATTGACGGATGCTCTTTGGGCATTTCGTACCGCATATAAAACCGATCTAGGTATGTCTCATTATCGTCTAGTGTTTAGTAAGGCTTACCACCTTCCGGTCGAGATTGAGCACAAAGCAATGTGGGTCATTAAAGAACTAAACTTTGACTTAAATCAAGCCTGCAACTTTCGGAAGCTACAATTAAACGAGCTAAGCGAACTCCATGATGAAACTTATGATAATTCTATAATTGTAAAGAACCTGAGTAAGGTATTTCACAATAAAAATATTTTGAGAAAAACTTTTTCATGTGGTCAACAAGTCCTTCTTCATAATTCACGTCTCCATCTTCATATGGGTAAGCTAAAATCTCGGTGGAAAGGACCTTTTGTTGTGCGGTATGTATACCCGCACGGGGCAGTTGAGGTTGAAATGTTGAAAACGGTACAATTTTCAAAGTAAATGGACATAGATTAAAACCGTATTTTTTCACTGACCCCACAGAGGAGCTTCTGTTTTTACAGGAGCCACTTTATCTTGACTAAAATTCCTCCGTCTCACCTCCATGTCTTGAAAAAAATACTGTATCACTTATAGAATGGAGGTGAGTGACAAGAATAAGTTTGGGGGAGATTTTCACGTTCATATATTATTGCCCCCGTTAATAAATTTCCTCCCAAATATACAGCTTTTTGAGATTTAACAGATGACAACAGTGAGGACATTGTTGTAAACAGGTTTGGGGGAGGTTTGTGCTTATTTACGCATCACTTTGCATATCACTTTGCATAAGCACAAAACATATAAAAAAATTTAATATTTAATTTTATAATAAAAGATTAGATAGTGAAAAATTACATCCAAAAGATTGGAAAAGTTTAAGAAAACCAAGAAAATTAGATGTTTTCTTGAACGAACTATTAATAAGTAGTTATGAGTCGTTGTCCTAAGGGTTAGTAAGATGAAAGAAGTCACTAATCTGCGGATAAAAATAATTCTAAAAAACAGTTCCTATTCTGGAAGCCAAACATTTGAATGTTGATACCCTACTATAAACACTTACACACGTCTTGAAACTCGGGATAGTAGAGGATACCTTGAAATGCTCTTGTCTGAAATCCAAAGTATGAAGAAAATAAAAAAATGAAGAATAAAATATAAAATGGTGTAGAAAAATGAACACTGGTTTTGTAAACACCAAGGCAATAATAAAAAAAATATAGCGAGGGTGCTTCATCACCTAGTGCCTTAGACCAACTAGTTTGGGAGTCACTGCTAAACCTTAGATGTTGCAAGACGAGGAAAATACTATTTATGCCTAATATGTGAGCATATTTAGTAATCGGTCGGTTAGTACCTCAAGAAGTTTTAACGGTCGCATGAAAAATGTGTGAGAAAATCTATCTAAATATTCACCGACTAAAAAGTACTAAGGTAGATGGACAAGAGTATGATAGCTTGAATTGAATACTCCGAGTGTAGGGATATCCTTTACACACACGTAGGGGTATATGATCGATATTTGGAAGAAAGGTAAGGATGAAAAATAAAGACGATGTTTTATTGAGGGATGATGTGATTTCTAACATCTTTTCATGACTATTAAGATAGGGCTCATGACAACTGAAACGCTAGTGTAGTTGGAAACACTAATTTTCAAAGTCTTTCTTTTACAATTCCTATCTTTATATGCAACTTTCACAAGTCTTCGTTTTATTATAGGATTTTGTGGGTGCAATCCGCTGAAAACCCTCAGGAAACAACACTCCTCCTACTAGGGACACCTAGAGGTTTAAAGGCCTGTTGCACATGCTCAGTGCAATCGTGTTGCCTACGAAAGTGTGCTAGTTAGATTTTCTTAATAAAATTTTCTCCTTCTCTTGAATAAAAGATGTTTGCTCGAAACGACCAAAATTAAGTTTGGGGGAATTTGTTCAGTCAAAAATATTGCATTCTTAACACGACAATTTCCTTACTCTTTCTAATCATCTAAAGGTGTTTGGTATAAATATAGCACATATTAGCAATTCGTCTGCTAAATATCAAATAACATGTGTTATACATTATAACCGACATTATGAAGGAAATTGTGTGTAAATATTTCACGTATAATATTTTGTATCACAACATTCTTCATTGAGATTGTGTGCAGAAAATTATTCAGGTCAAAGAACTGTAATCACAAATTTACCGATAAAACGCAGTAAGACAAAGACTTAAAATCTGGCAGAGATTCAGAAGAGATTAAATGATTCCAGACAACAAAAGAAGACCCAAATACCAACACCAGAATACCCTATTAAAATGATGCAAAGATCTCCTCAAATGTCCATGGAACCGTGGCCGATCCAGCCCGATCCGCTGCGGATCCGCGGCCGAGTGGAGTCGTCGGCAGTCGAAAATTCTCTAGAAGCTCACCTGTAACTGCCTAGCTTCCTCAAGCCGCTTCATTTCCACGTGGCATCTTCTGGAAGGCTCTGCATAACTACCAAGCTTATGAAGGAAGTTTAATTGGAGATCTATAAAAGGGGATCTAGATCTAAATTTTGTGGGTTCAAAAAGTTGTTCATTAACTACACATTGAGCCACAATTCAATTCAAGTTGAGTGACACAACTTGAGATCCAATCAAATCAAGATCCATTGAGAGCAAAATCAAGCGACAATCGAAGATCCTTTATGGCAACGCCGATCATCATCAAGAGCAAGAGATCCGCGATGATCCATGACTCACGGCGATCGAGCCGAGCGAAGATCGATGACAAATTCCCTTTCAAAGGAGCGATCGAGAGCTAGTCTTGTAAACACGAATGGAGAGGTGTAATTTGAAGGAGATCTAATAAATGTGATAATTGTAATTCTCGCTTTCTCTACATTCTTGCATTATGAAATTTCTCGTTCTTAATTCTTTAATTTTCATAATGTGTGGGTGAAATCTCCGCTTTTAAAGGAATCGAGAGAATAGGTATATTTAATGATGATGAAATCCTAAAACTAATCTTAAGTCTTATGAGATTTGTGAATTCTAGGAAAAAGAATCATCAATGACTTAATTTGGAGCGAGATCAAGTTCTTGATTATTTCGTTGCAAATTAGGGATCAAACGATTGATAATTTTCTTTGCTGGAGGCTAAATCCGAGTGATGATCAATGAAAAGACAAGGGATAGAGAAGGAGAAACCCTAGTTTCTTCAATAGATCCCTAATCTTCATTCATCATCATCGATCTAGCTACAATTCATCAATAGATAAGATTCGTAATTTTTTAGTATTCATCATTACAACTAATTCGATCGATTCCTACAAGTTATTCTTCATATTCTTGATAATTCACATTGATATTGGACACTTTCTTGATTTCTAATTCTTGAATGTATTTTTTTTATTTTCTTGAAATGACAACTCAATTAAATCTCGAATTACTTTCTTGAATTTTCTTTTATATTTTCATTTTGACTCATCTAAAGCAAGATCAAACAAATACATGAATCTCTGTGGACGATCCATTCTCATTAACGAAACTACATCGACACCGTTAATTGATTGCGGTTATAAATTCTTTGGTTATGATTACATTTCAAAACACGATCCGAAACAAAGATCAATCACATGCTATCGATCTTCTTTTCGAGGGCGTCGAGTCGGCCATGGTACTCTGATGATTCGGCATATTCTGATTTTTGGCCTTTGCTGCCGGAGACCTACGCCTGGCCACGGCCCCGGTTCCATTCGATGAGCTTCCTTAGGTCCCCTAGCGAGGTCGTCTTCGAGCTGCCGTGGCGAGTCCCGTCCGCGCGGCCCCGTCGAGGGAGGGGGTGCCGGTCATGCCTGGACGCACGCGAGCTGACCGACCCCTCCTCGGGAGGGACAGGGGCGCGATGGGGCTCGGGGCGAGGCGCTCTGGAGAAATACCTCGGTGTTGGGCTGTGCGGCGCCCACCGGGTCATTGAATACGTTGGCCAGGGAGATCTGCGACCGCCGGAGACAGTGTGGCGGTGTTCAGTTGTGCCAACGCGGGGATGCCCTTCTCTCCCTTTGTAGGGTTCCCGGTCCCGAGGTGGGGGAGAGAGCTTGCCCGGCCGTTTGGACACGGATGAGTGCATCCACGACGAACGCGAGTCGATCTATTCGAGCGGATAGAGCGTGAATGGCGTTCGAAGGAGGAAGGGATTCTCCCTCGTCTCCACTGCGGGGAGGTCGATGGATGGTGCTTAGATCGTCGCGGTGACCGCTCGCCATGAAGTCGAGATGGGAAGATGAACTATCGTTGAGCGATGGAACTAGGTTCCTACAGACGGCGCCAACTGATGGATCTCTGGATCTCCTTCAGATGTTACCTTCCGTTGATCTGCTGCGAGCGCTGATGGATGGATGAGATTGAGTTGGAGGGTTGCTTTCTGGAGCGTGTGGATCTCAATGGGTTTTATGTGGTTGAGGCCGAGCTACCTGCAAAGAAGTCCCGGGATGGTTGTGCCACCGAGGACCCACCGATGATCAAGTTAGACGGGGTATTTTGGCAGAGTAACGGCCTATTGGGGTGAAATTTGCTTACCCGAGTCGTCTGAGAGAGGCGTTTATATAGTGGCAACCATGGGCAGGCGGGCGCGAGATTCGCGCCGGCCGTTACGCCCCTGGCGTCACGCCCGCGGGATAGACGGGATCCCCCATTAATGACGAGACATGCTCGTTAATGAGGGATCGTGATGGCGTGGAACGCGGCATCGTGGGCGGCGGATATCTCGCGCCTGGCGAGATTCGCGGAGCCGTGGCGAAGGCGCCTGTGATCGGTGCTGTAGGTCGGTCCGCGAGACCGAGGAAGATGGTCTCGGCGGGAGGCTCGGGAACGAGCGGGAGGCCGAGGCATCTTGGTTCTATGATAGCTCGGAGGCGAGCTGGGGGATGGTCTGGCAGGCTACTGAAGGTCGGGAACATTCTCGGGTTGGAGGCCCGGGATGTGCTTCCAACGTAACGTTCTTGATCCTTTCTTGTAAGCTCTGGGACACGTCATCTGCTACGCGTCATTACGTGGGGAGTCACCGATATCGAGCATCATCAATTTTGCCATTTTAAGTTTTTTTTGTTTAAACTTGCTTAAATAATATCCGCAGAAACTTGGTAATCACTTTAATATAATAGTTAAAATTTTAAAATTTGCCATATGACGTATAAAAACCTTATTCACCTCCCTTAAAGGCTGTTTTCACTTCCAACCGGCTTGGGACATTTTAACAAAACTTTCATTATTTTTAAAATTATCATGAAACTACCATGTATTAACGGTTCAAGTTAATAATGTTAAATTTTGCGATAAAAGACCATTTTGCCCTTTTCATAAAATAAATAATAATTATTAACTATATTAATAATATTTTTAATAATTAATAATTATTAAATAAATAAATTAGTTTTTTCCTTTTTTGTTTGGAGGAACATGGGAGGTCGGGGGCTGGAGGGAACGGACAGGGTCGAGAGCTAGGGAAGGGCAAGGAGAGGAGGAAGGGGGCCGCAGTAGGGGAGAGAGAGGGGGCTGCAGTGGAGGGAGATGATAGTGGCGGCGATGATGATTGATGTAACAACTCCATTTTTAGTGTACATAAATTTGCTTTAAATTTAAAGTATACTTGGAATATTTAATGTTGCTGTTACTACTTTAAGTATCTATTTCACTCCATAATTACAAGAATGAGCTTGTAGCTCATTGGTAATACCTTGCATTGCTGAACCAAGCCACCAGAGTTCAAATCCCATGCTCCACATTATTTTTAATATTTATTTGTTTTAAATTTTTTAGAAGCCCAACAGTCCACACGAGATAACTCCCAAACTTTCCACTGAACTTGAAAAATGAGTATACCAGAGCCTTACTCAGGCGACACCCCACCTACCGAGCCCCCGACTCGGTCTAGTCGACCGGCGGACCGGCCGACTCGGGCCGGCGCCGCCGGCCGGACTCGGCTGGTCGGCTGAGTCGTCAACACCAAAAAGGTGTCTCTTCACATGCTTTACCCCCCTGCATACTTTAAATCTGCAGACCACTTCCAGAGAGCTCATTATACCCTATTTACTCCAATTTTTAATGATTTTCAATAAATTTTACATTTTTTTATTTAAACTCTTCACCTACCCTAACACTAGCCTAACCCTATAAATACACCCCTACCCTCTACCCTCTCACCCAAAAACTCTGAGCCAACTCTATAAAATTTCCAAGAAACTTGTGTACTTTGAAAACGAGGATGAAGCGAAGATACGGCGAAATTCCTAGCGAAATTCCGGCGATCGTTCTAAGAGCTCTCGGCGACGAAGCGACGCACCGGCGATTCCTCTCCTTCCATCTCACTCTCGTTATTGTCCAAAACCGTAAGTCCCCAAATTCTATCTCTCTTTTCTTTTCTAAAATACGGATTTACAAACCCGACGGAATTAGAACAAATCTGATTTCCGATTCGGTTTTCTTATAAAACTTCACTTCTCGTTAATACAATTATGCTTAAACTCTCTCATGTTGACTATTAAACACTAATAAACCAAATTGATCAAGTTTCATTTCATAAAATGATGGCTATTTTACTCTATCGTATTTTTCATTTAAATACCACATTGTTTCAATTATACATTTAACTTCATTAAACTTTCTATACCTTTAAGTAGACCACGAGATAATGACCTACCTCCTCACACACTCATATGCAACATAACACGATACTCTCGAGAACTTAGAATATGGGAAAACAAACATTTTCATTTAAATACCCTTTACTTAATAAAAACATTTCTAAAAGATTTAGTATTGATACATCTTTACAAATAAATAATCTTTGAGCTAATAATAAAAATATCTAGACTCGGCCAATTAAGGACTGTCGCACTCATTAGGACAGAGGAAGGTTATGTGCATTCAGTCGTTTATCTAAGCCTGACTTTGTGATGCTTAGGCTAGACAAGTGAGAAGGGTAACTTTAAAAGGCCCGTCTCACGATGATTCATGAGCGGATCCTTCCTTTCTTTACTTGTACTTACCTGGCCACAATTGACGGTGAAGAAGCGATTTGAGAGATATCTCACAACTTGTCGCTTTGGACCAGTTAGGAGCGGTCTAGTTTACATAGGAGACCCTAAAACATAAAATACGGGAAATCGACATCTTTACAAATAAATACCATTTACTTAATAAAACTGTTTTCTAAAGGATTTAGTATTTATACAAATCTTTGTAAAGCGCCGCTACAACCCATTTTGGGGAACCCGTTCGAGATGGTGCGGATTATCGCACATCCTCGGGCTTAGTAGTGCGAGATTCAGACCTCCGCAAGGAGCATTCGGTATCGAAAGATATAAAATATGACATCTTAAGAAATTGAGATTTTTAGAATATAAAATATATATTAAAATTATTTTTGTAAAAATATATGTATATTTATCATTAAAATACCTATTTTATTATGATATAAATATTCCACCTTTTTCTAAAAATCACAAGAATCAATTTTACACTAAAATACCATGAATGCCATACAAAACCAATATTACAAATAAATACCACTTATTATGAAAATAGATATTTTCACTAGAAATATCACAATATAACATCTACATTTATTACAACACTGAAGACGAATAATAAATACTTGGGGTGTATTTTGAAAAAATATATAAAAGTATTTTTGCATAAAACCCCCTCAAGTTCTATAAATTACACTAAGGACTCTAGTAAATATAGGATTAAGCGGGATCAATCTCTTGAGCCTCACGGAGCCGGGGAAGTAGGTGCTTGCCTATCTAAGGTAGACAACTTAACAACGGTGTTATCAATACGGTAATCATCTTGAAAAAAGACACACATCCTGCCGCCCATGTGCAACGGTTATCGATAACATCAGAACAATCAGGACTTCAATTTACTTTTCTAATTGTCTGACTCAGAATGACTCTCATTATAATCTGACTTGAATATGATTCAAGTACAATCTACAATTTACAATATTACAATTCAACATGAATCCATGAATCCATTATTCCATAAATTCAATCTATCAACTTGACTGAACCGAACCATGGATATACATCCATTTACATGATTCTCCAGTTACATACATTTACTGATATCATGGTTTCGGTCAGTCATCCAATTATACAATCTAAACAGTTACAATACAAGACAAACACAATCAAAACACTACGGGGTTTAAGGGGTAGATTGGTACGGAAGTTGTTAAAAGTGGCACGAGACAGTAAGATTATGACACCTAACCTATATTCCGTTGTTGTTGTACCGTGGCTTAACGGTTCCTTGTACATTCTGTTTGCCCTGGTCTCTAGCATATAGAGGCCCCTCTCGTATACATTGACAACCTTCTGTACCAAGCTACAAACAATAGTTTTAACACAACATTACAACAATATAATACGACTCTAAAAGATACCTTCTTATTCTGTTTATTCTACTTTTCTCCTATTTTTGGGACTTACCGAGCGACCTGTTCGCTGATGACATTCTATTTCTTTCTTTTTTGAATGTCGTCAGGTGATTTGGACCCGTCAGAGATCGTGCCCACTGCTGAAGACTTAGACCAGTTCGGTGAAGACCCCGAGCTCTAGTCATTGTACACTTTCATTTCAGTACCTATTCATTTCTGTTATGTCATTGTTTAGGCATTGCTTTATTTCAGTTGTATTTACTTTCCATGGATTGTACAGAAAAAATGTGAATAAATAAAGTTGTGGTTTTATTATATCTTGTCTCTTGTGCATTTATTTTTTTATATTGCTTAGTTACGCTTAGCATATTTGCTTCTGAGTAAATACGTAGCGGTCTCGTCGCGTCTACTTCGTTTTATACCGGGAAGCGGGGCGTGACAATTGAAGAAGAAAAACTAGATGATGTTGATGATGGCAGCCGGTGGCGATGACGGTGGTTACGGCGGAGGGAAGAGAAGGGTGGCGGGGGTGGGAGGAGGAGGTGGTGTTGGATGAGTGTATGATGATGATGATGAACGAAGGTGCTGCTGATGACGATGATGATTATGAAGAAGAAGAAGAAGAAGAAGTTGTTGTTGATGATGATGATATGAGTTGGTGGTGGCGGTGATTGCGGCGGCAGAGGGAGGAGGGGGGATGACGATGGGAGGTGATGATGATGACGAAGAAGAAGATGATGATAATAGGTGTCACGCCCCGCTTTCCAAAATACGGAAAACGAGGGATGACTAGGCCAGCCATTCTCCTACGGTCAAGGAATCATCCCGCCGTAGTCACACTTCGGCTTCTAGCATTACATGGTAATCAGTAAATAAAGTATAGTAGTAAAGGAATCACATCACTAATTTATTACATTAAAATCCATTGTTCACAAATTACAAATAACAAGAACAGTTACTAACCAAGTTCAATCTCACGATCACTTTTATGGAAAGCAGTAAAGAAAGAAAGTACACCAGACTATATCTCCGTGAACTCGAAAGGTAGATCCGTCTCCTGCGCTGTTCCTTCCATGATATCTGAGCATGCATACTCAGGTCGTCAGAGCGACACAATAACAATATTATTATAATAAGATGAGACAGGTAAAAGCGGTAATAACATTGAAAGTACAATGCGAGTAATCACTATGTCACTATATGATGCAAAATATGATCTGTATCCCTATCGATCTCTAGGTCGTGTTTGAAATCGCATAGTGTAAAGGAGGATCATGTGTAACAGGAGTCTCGTACATACCCGAGACAACGGCCCATATGCCCGGGACATAACCCTGTCAGCCGGATCGCTAGATCCTACCTAATATATATATATCGATGCTCGAATGATCATCCTCTAAAACACGGTCCCGCTAAATACGATTCTCTTTCAACTTCGATTTCCCCTTTTATCCCCAGGTTTACACTATTTATGATCTTGATTTAGTCGTGTACAAGTATACCAATGACACGGTTTTATCACTGTTCACTGTATCAATCGCTGTCACGAATATTCACTTTCCATTGGTGTACTCGTCACTCCTAAACCAGCATCAATCACGCACGATAATGCAATGTCCATTGACTCTAACACACACTAACACTAAGTATATGGCAAATGGGGTATGATATATGTATGTATGCCATTAACAAGCTAAGTATGTTATGAACCAATGTGCACGTCCTTGACTTACAAAAATTGCATAAATTCATATGTTTAGAATTCAACAAAATGATACAAATACGATAAATAGAACACTCAGTCAGAAATTCATCAAAATTAGTTTCAGTTCAATTGGGTTTCCGGTATTCAAGATACAGCTGTTTCATTTTAAGTGCTCGCGGCTGGAAATTCAGTTTCTGAACTGAACGTCCGTTTCGCGACACAAATTGCACCCTGTTGGGTTCAGAATTTAGCGATGATACAGTTGAATAAGATCTAGGGTTTTCGATGGTGTACTCAACTCAATAGACGGATCCTCAATCGCGTCTGTACGTCGAAAGTTATACACAGTTTAACATTAGTATGTCACTTCTGAATCTATTCTGGACAGTTATACGTTCTGCCCTTTTTATTTACAATTTAAATAGCAAATGGCAATGAAACGGAATGAAACCACTTGTTTTGTTTAGCTAACAGATACATATTTAATCCACTGCAGAGTTCCATAACATATGAATTCAGGAAACAAAGTGACACGCATTTTGGGACAGTAAACAGTAATCAGAGTCGCTCTGGACTGCAGTCCAGAGTCGCACTCCGATCTAAATATCGTCGCAGTTACAGTACAGAAGGCATTAGAAGTTTACATAGAGTTAAAGTTAGTCGAGTCGGCTTCGATTTAATCCCTCGAACGCATCCTTCCAATATGTACATAATTTACAGTGATTTTAACCATTTTCAGCTGCGGGAAATTTCTAGTTTTATCGGTATATTTGGGGGTATTCATTTTAGTCACTAACAGTCGTATTTTCCAGTGAGATTTATACATGATATTAGTCACTACATGGGCCAACAGAAACAATCCATTTCCGTCAAATTAAGTGAGTATTTTCATTGTGATCACGCATCGAACAGGTATATCGCATAATATATCGGAAATCTGTAAATTATAATCTATATGATTTAAGTTTGTATCATAATTATATTAGCATGTAGCAAGTAAAACATTTGCCTGGAAACGTCTCGGGGTTGCACGGCAGCAGCGGCGTCACGAACGCGCGATGTACGGCGTGAAACGATTTGCGCGAGCTTGGCTCGCGATACGGGTTTGACGTCGGAGCTGCCCGGAGACTTCTTGTGCTTGCTGGAAGTGGAGGGGGTGCTCAGTGGTTCTCTGCGAGTGCGCTGGGGTCGACGACGGTTGGCGGCGGTGCTCCGGTGATGGGCAACAATGGGTTCTGGATGTGTGCTGCGGTTTTGTGGCTTGGAAAGAAAGAGAGAGAGAGAGAGAGAGAGAGAGCTCGGGTGTGGGTTTTTTGGAGTGATGGTGACGATACTGATGTTGAGGATGAAGGGGGTGTCGACTGAGGCAGTTCAAGCTCGCCGGCGTCGAGGGTAGGTGGCCGAGCTCGGGTGTGCAGGGGGGTTAGTGTGCAGGGGAGCTCGGTTGATGGAGAGTGGATCGTAGAGGGCGAGGGAGGATGAATGAGGGGTTGAAGTCGTCGTCGTCGACGGCGAGATTGGTAGGTGGTGGAAGCGGTGGCTGGGGGAGTGGATTTTCGAGAGGGAGAGGTGAGGAGTTTTAAGAGGTTGTAAGGGAGAAGTGAGAGGGAGGAGTAAGGGAAGAGACGAGGAGAGGGTGAGGAAAATGAATGAGGGTCGCCGAGGGGGTTTTCGCCGTCGGAGGGGTCGAGCGGAGTTGGGTGCTCGGTGGGGTTAATAGGTTTTCGAGAGAGAGAGAGCGGTGAGGAATTTTTTGGAAAATGAGAGGGGAGTGAGGTGTGAGGGAGATAAGGGAGACGAGGGGTGCGCGTCGTGGGGGTAACGTCGCACGAGCGGGGGCGTGGGCGTGGGCGCGAGGTGCGGCGGAGAAGGCGGATCGTGCGTTGAAGGGGTGAGCGGAAAAAAAGTATCCGTTGGGAAGAAGAAGAAGGGTTTGAAGCGGTTCGGGTCGGGGCGGGTACGGGTCGAAGGAAGTGGGCTGGGCCGACAGTATTTTTTTTAAAAGAATTTCTTTTTAAAGTTCGTGGTCTGAGGAGAATTGTGGGCCGGGGTTAATTTCTTTAATATTTTATTTGTTTTGTGTGGGCTGAGGATAAGGAAAAAATAAAGAATTTGGGAATGGGCTGGGGTTTTATAGTAGGCTTAGGTGTTAATTGGAAATGAATCTAGGACTTTGATTAAGTTAAATATTGAAAATCGAGTAACCAATTACAAACGAAAAATACGAGGAAAAATCGGGAGACAAACGGGATTAGGAAAATACGGGAAAATTTTATAGTTAGGGAACGGGGATTTACATCATACCTCCCTTACAAAAATTTCATCCTCGAAATTTAACAAAGATACAAGGAAACAATGTACTAAACGAAGAGATATGGATAACGAGCACGGATATCTTCCTCCCGCTCCCAGGTGGATTCTCCTGGGGAACGACCGCCCCAAGACACTCGGACTAACGGAATGACCTTATTCTTCAGCACTTTCTCTCTGCGGTCGAGGATGGTAGTGGGCTGTTCTTCGTATGACAGATCGGTACCCAAAACTAGCTCCGAATAGTCCAGGACATGGTTCTCATCCCGAACATAACGCCGCACCTATGACACGTGGAAGGTATTGTGCATACCAGCTAGCGATGGAGGCAAGGCCAGTCGATAGGCCACCTCTCCTACACGCTCTAGCACCTCAAAAGGTCCGATAAAATGGGGACTAAGCTTTCCCCAGCCTCCGAACCTGATAACTCCACGGGTAGGGGAAATCTTCAAGAACACATGATCTCCGACTTCGAATTCTAGTGCCCTCCTGCTGGTATCTGCGCAACTCTTCTGTCGATCCTGAGCCGTCTTAATACGCTGCCTGATTATTTGGACCTTGTCGACTGTCTGAGCAATGAGTTCGGGGCCCAGTAATCTTCTTTCTCCCACATCATCCCAACATACTGGAGATCGACACTTCCGCCCGTAAAGTGCTTCAAAAGGGGCCATCTGAATACTAGCCTGATAACTATTGTTATAAGAGAACTCGACTAGATGCAGATGGTCCTCCCAGGAACCCTGAAAGTCCAACATACAGGCTCTCAACATATCTTCGAGCGTCTGAATCGTACGGTCGGATTGTCCATCCGTCTGTGGGTGATAAGCTGTGCTGAATTTAAGGCGGGTACCCAAGCTCTCCTGTAAGCTCTTCCAAAAGTGCGACAAGAATCTGGTGTCCCGGTCTGACACAATGCTGACTGGAACACCGTGAAGTCGTACAATCTCCTGCATATATCTTTCTACCAGTGATTCTATCGACTGTCCCACTCGGAATGGTAGGAAGTATGCAGCTTTCGTGGGGCGATCGACGATAACCCAAATGGCGTTATTGCCCCTAGGGCTCCGTGGTAAGGCCGTCACGAAATCCATAGTAATGTGCTCCCACTTCCATTCAGGTATCGGCAGTGGTTGTAACAATCCCGCTGTCCTCTGATGCTCCGCCTTCACCTGCTGGCATACCAAACATCTGGATACGAACCTCGCAATTTCCCGCTTCAGTCCGTTCCACCAAAATGCTGCTTTAGGTCCTGATACATTTTTGTACCTCCTGGATGCACAGAATAAGTTGAACTATGCGCTTCAGCCAATACTTCTTCTCGGACATCTCCCTTGGGTACGCAGAGTCTGCTACCGAATCTCAAAGAGCCATCTTCATGTATAATTAAGTCCGTTCTCAGCTGTTCATATCAGATTTTTGCATTTTCATACCGCCCAATTTTTGTCACATTGCATATCGGTAGATACTCTTGAGCCGTGTTTGCTAGTCAATTGCAGGATACAGGTTCTCGGTTCTAAAACGATGAAATTCATGGAAAACACAACAAAATCCGGGTTCCTGCCAACCACTGAGAAAACACGGTCTCCGCTCGTCATCCGTATGTTGCCAGATACCAGTTTAGGAAGACAAAATGTCAAATCAATGTCACCTTCATACACAAGGCACAATGGCAACAACAAGTTCCAAGAAATCTACGCGGAGCTCGAGACAATCATGATAAAAACATCCACAAAAGTCCACCTTTCCCTCAACAGAAATTCTGGAAAAATCGTGAAGACAATTTGAGAAAATACATATGCCAGAATAATGTACACATCAAACCAGGGAATCACAAAAAAGAGGACAGCCTAATTCCTTTATATGGCCGCGGATCCGCGGCCAAAGGAGGGTCTAGGTCGCGGATCCGCGGCCATTCTGGCGCCAAAGAAAAAGTTGTTTTGGGGGTGTTTTGGTCTTTTTGTATAGGTTCTGGTGGTTGCCCTAGGTTTTCCATTTTTGGCCTATAAATAGCCCAGAACTTTGTGAAGGAGGGGGTCCATTTTCTTGTATTTTCATTTTTTGCCTAGGTTTAGTGTTTTTCTTCTTCCTCTTCTCACCTCTTCTCCATTAAACTTGTAGTGGGCTTTTGAGTGAAGAGTGATGAATAAAGAAGACCATTTTATTATCGTGCTTGTCTCCTTATCTTTATGCTTGTTGTAATTTTAATTCGTTAAGTAGTTGTTATTTCCTTGTTGTTTCTTTCTTCTCTCTTTTTCTTTATCATTCATATGACAATGATACTTGATTGAAATATTTTCTGACGTGTATATGTAAAAAGTAACGACAATCAAAAAATTATATTGACCGCAATCAAACCACGGTGTCGGATGTAGTTAATGAATGAGTGCGGATCGTCCACAGGGATTGTGCAATTCAATTGTATTATGATACTTTTGAAATGAAATGTTAAGAAACAATAAACGAAAACATGATTCAAGATGTGCTTTGTAATCGAGTGTCACTATTCTTTATGCAAGAATCAAGAAACTATAAACAATCAAGAATCGGTTGTTTTGATAATATTTCCAATTAACAATCAAGAATATAAGAGAGGCTCGTAGGAATCGATCGGATCTTTAGACGTGATGCAATCTATAGGGTTTCGTGTTCTTGTCCTTCGAAGAATTGATACTAGATCAATGGTGATCGACGAGAGTTAGGGTTTTCTTGATGAAATTAGGGTTTCATCTCTTAACCCTTGTTCTTTCGAGGATACCATTTATATTCTAGCCTCTAGCAATTCCAAGAAACGATCGGAACTCCCCAATCTCGAGCGATGTCGATCAAGAAAGCATCGCAACGAATTGAGTCGTCGATTCTTGAACTTGCTAGGGTTTACAACTTCGTGGGATTCAAGAATCGATTACAAATTTGTTACATCATCATACTAAAGATCTTTTCGACTCCCCGACGAGCGGAGTTTTATTCACACATCACCACAAAGACAACATTCAAGAATAGTAATGATAACATGATGCGGAATTTAAAGAAAACAAGATAAAAGAATATCACCTTTTATTTAATCAACAATTTCAATACATTCTTTCAAGAATCTACAAGAAGAAGAAATCGATCGTTGACTCGGCTTCGCTCGTCTCCGTGGATCGTGGATCTACTTTGATCTCTTGCCCGATTGAAGATCGGCTCGGCTCATAAAAGGGTTGAAGGCATCTTGCTTGGCTTGCACTCAAGATCTTGAATTGTGGTTGGAATTAGGGTTAGGGTTTCCTACAAGCTCTCTCACTAAACTTGAGGAAGAGGGGATGAAGAAAGAGATTAATTTTCTAAACTTCAATCAAGGTTGAATCCTTTTTCTAACATGAGAAATGAGTGAGCCTAGGGTCTTATTTATAGAACTCCCAAACCCTAGGTTAGATTTGAATTAGAACTTTCCCTCCCAAAGTTTGTTGAAGGGTTTCTAGAAGGAGTTTGTTAGGAGTTAGCTTAGGGTTTAAGCTAGGGTTTAGGGAAAGTTCTAGAAGGATTAGGCTAGTTTGGGTGTTTGCTGATCTGGTGGAAGTATCTGGACTCTTCTGGAAGTTTGTGTGCATTTCTGAGCATTGGGCATTGGCAGAAGCATACTGGGCTAAAAATTAGCTGATGACGTCACCTATTAGCCGCGCTTCCGCCGCACTAGGTACCTTTAGGCCGCGCTTCCGCCGCGCATTGTTGGCCTCGGGATCTGTGTCTTCTGCAGTGGTCTTGTACTGCTGTTTTTAGCTTCCTTTGATGTTTATATTTGTACTTCCTCTTCTGTGTTGATACCAGATTTGAGTTAAGTGAATTTACGAGCAATTGTAATGGTCGAGCAATGTAATGATCGAGCAAGCTTCTCTTTTCCTGCATAGACTTCGAAACAGGGGTTGCAAGATATAGAAAATATGCTATGTAATGCAATGCAGTCAATTTCCCTAGAAATGATGGTTTTAAGGTCGAATACATGTAATCTGATATTTTGCGACCGATTTGCTAATATGTAGAATATGAATACCGTACACTTCTATATGGATGCAGATGATATGGAAATTGCCTGTTAAAATATGCAATATTTTCGACTGATCAAATACCCCCAAACTTAATTTCGATCGTCTCGAGAGAATGTTTTATTAAAAAGAGAGAAGGAGAAAATAAAGAAAGAGAAAAACTAACTAGCACACTTTCGTAGGCAACACGATTGCACTGAGCATGTGCAACAAGCCTTTAAACCTCTAGGTGTCCCTAGTAGGAGGAGTGTTGTCTCCTGAGGGTTTTCAGCGGATTGCACCCACAAAATCCAATAATAAAAGCAAGATCATGAATATTACATTTAAAGAAGAGAATCGTAAAAGAAAAGCTTTGAAAATTAGGGTTTCCAACTAAGCTAGCTTTTCGGTTGTCATGAGCCCTATCTTAATGGTCATGAAAAGATGTCAGAAATCACGTCCTCCCTCAATAAAACATCGTCTTATTCTTCATTCCTATCTTTATTCCAAACATCGATCATATCACCCTGCGTGTGTGTAAAGACATCCCTACACCCGGAGAATTCAATTCAAGCTATCATACCCTTGCCCATCGGCCTCAGTACTTCTTGGCAAACGAGATTGCTTACACACTTTCATGCGACCGTTAATACTTCTTGAGGTACTAACCGACCGATTACTAATGTGCTTGCTAACTTGGTGTATTTTCCTAATCTTGCACCACCTCAGGCATAGCAGTGACTCCCAGACCAGTTGACCTTGGGGCACTAGGTGAAGAAGCACCCTTTTGCTATATATTTTTCTTGCCCTTGGTGATAACAAAACCAGTATCCATTTTTCTCACCACTTTAAAACATTTTTTTTTTTTCCATACTTTTGGCTTTAAGACAAGAGCATTTCAAGGTATCCTCTACTATCCCAGGCTTCAAGACGTGTGTAAGTGCGAATAGCAGGGTAGCCACGTTCAAAATGTTTGGCTTCCAGAATAGAAACTATTTTTCAGACTTATTTTTATCCTCAGATTAGTGACGTCCTTCATCTTACTAACCCTTGGGACAACGGCTCATAACTACTTATTACTAGTTCGTATAAGAAAACTTCTAATTTTCTTAGTTTTCTAAAAATTTTCTAATCTCATGGATGTAACTTTTCACTATCTAAACTTTCATTATCTTATTTATATACAAAAAAGGTGTAAATATTAAAATTATTTTTATATTTGAAAATTTTTTAAATTTTTATGGGTTTTGAAAATTTTTTCAATTTTTACAGATTTTTAAAAGAAATGTTTTGTGCTTATGCAGATGATATGCAAATGATGCAAAAATAAGCACAAACCTCCCCCAAACTTGTTTTCAACAGTGTCCTCACTGTTGCCGACAGCTATACCTACAAAAATCTGTAAATCTGGGGGGAATTATTAGTGGGGGCAAAATATATAAGTGAAGAACTTCCCCCAAACTTGTTTTTCACTCACCTTCATTCAAAAGATGATGCAATGATATACAGGATATGAAGGTGAGACGGAGGAATTTTAATCCAAATAAACTGGCTCTTGTAAGAACAAGAGCTCCTCCGTGGGGTCAGTGGAAAAATACGGCTTTAGTCTATGTCCATTTACTTTGAAAACAGTGCCGTTTTTAACATTTTCTACTTCTACTGCCCCGTGCGGGAATACAGACCGCACAACAAAAGGTCCCTTCCAACGAGATCGGAGCTTACCCGCGTGAAGGTGTAATCGTGAATCATAAAGAAGGACTTGTTGACCAGGTAAAAATGTTTTCCTTAAAATGCTTTTATCGTGAAAAACCTTAGTCCTATTCTTTGTGATTACAGCATTATCATAAGCTTCATCGCGGAGTTCGCTTAGCTCGTTAAGTTGCAGCTTCCGAAAGTTGCAAGCAAGGTTTAGATCAAAATTTATTTCCTTTATAGCCCACAATGCTTTATGTTCTATCTCAACAGGTAGATGACATGCTTTTCCAAAAACTATCCTATATGGAGACATTCCTAGGTCGGTCTTATATGCAGTCCTGAATGCCCAAAGAGCATCCGTCAATTTGGTCGACCAGTCTTTTCTATTTTTAGCAACAGTTTTCTCCAGGATAAGTTTGATTTGTCTGTTTGAGATCTCAGCCTGCCCGCTTGTTTGGGGGTGATAGGGTGTAGAAAGACGGTGGTTGATTGAGTACTTTCGCATCAGAGTCTCGAAAGATCTGTTACAGAAGTGCGTCCCATTATCGCTAATGATAGCGCGTGGGTGTCCAAATCGCGAAAAGATATTCTCTTTTAAGAACTTAATGACAACTTTCCTGTCATTAGTGCGACATGGAATGGCTTCTACCCACTTGGAGACATAATCAACCGCCAGTAAAATGTACAGATTCCCAAAGGAGTTGGGAAAAGGACCCATAAAATCAATGCCCCAAACATCAAACATTTCAACAACCAGAATGGGTTGCTGAGGCATTTCATTCCTCTGGGATATTCTACCCGTATACTGACATTGTGTACAGGTTTTGCAATACTCAAATGCGTCCTTGAATAAGGTCGGCCAGTAAAATCCACATTGCAAAACCTTTTCCGCTGTCTTTCTAGGACCAAAGTGACCCCCACAAGCCTGATCATGACAAAATGAAAGAACACTCTTGAACTCTTCATTTGGGACGCACCGGCGAATGATCTGATCAGGACAATATTTAAACAAATAGGGCTCGTCCCAGTAATAGTGTTTTACTTGGGAAAGAAAACGATATTTGTCCTGTTTTGACCAATCGCTCGGTATAAGTCCCGTGGCATGATAGTTCACAATATCCCTGAACCATGGTTCAGATGATATGCTCAAGAGTTGTTCGTCAGGGAATGAGTCATTGATCGGCAGGGTCACAGGGGAAGAAACGATGCGTGAAAGGTGGTCAGCTACTACGTTTTCACATCCTTTCTTATCTTTGATAACAAGATCAAATTCTTGTAACAGTAGGATCCAACGTATTAGTCGACCTTTTGCATCTTTCTTCGCCAGAAGATGTTTCAAAGCGGAATGGTCAGTATATACAACTATAGGTGAGCCGATTAAGTAAGGCCTGAATTTTTCTAACGCAAATACAACCGCTAAAAGCTCTTTCTCGGTGGTTGTATAATTGATTTGCGCATCATTCAGGGTCTTACTAGCATAGTAAATCACGTGTGGCATCTTATCGATGTGCTGTCCTAAGACTGCACCTACTGCAAAATCAGATGCGTCACACATCAGCTCAAAGGGGTAGTCCCAATTTGGTGATGATAAAACGGGGGCTGTGGTGAGTGAGTGTTTAAGTGAGTCGAAAGCTGTCTCGCAATCCGAGTCAAAGTGGAAGGTCGTATCCTTGGCCAGGAGTAGTGTTAAAGGTCTAGCAATTTTGCTAAAGTCCTTTATGAATCTCCTATAAAAGCCCGCATGGCCAAGGAAAGAGCGAATATCTTTGACGCTTTTGGGATGAGGCAGGTTTTGAATGACATCTACTTTAGCTCTGTCAACCTCAATGCCTTTCTGTGAAATGACATGTCCAAGGACTATTCCTTCTTGGACCATAAAGTGGCATTTTTCCCAGTTTAATGTCAAGTTCTTCTCTTTGCAACGAGTAAGAACAGCGTCTAGATTCGCTAGGCAATCAGAAAAAGAGTTTCCAAAAATCGAGAAGTCGTCCATAAAGATCTCCAAAAAATTCTCTACCATATCAGAGAATATCCCCATCATACACCGCTGAAAGGTAGCGGGAGCATTGCATAACCCAAAGGGCATGCGACTGTAAGCAAAGGTACCAAAAGGACAAGTAAAAGTGGTTTTATCTTGATCCTTTTTGGCGATGGGGACCTGATTGTAGCCTGAGTAACCGTCCATAAAACAATAAAACTCTCGTCCCGCTAAGCGTTCCAGCATTTGATCAATAAATGGTAGAGGAAAATGATCTTTCCTCGTAGCAGCGTTGAGTTTTCTATAATCGATGCATACACGCCACCCAGTTTGGGCGCGTGTCTGAATCAACTCATTCGCTTCATTTGTGATAACTGTGATGCCGGATTTCTTAGGAACGACATGTATAGGACTCACCCACTGGCTATCGGAGATGGGGTAGATAATACCGTTATCTAAGCACTTGACGATTTCTTTCATGACTGCTTCCTTCATGACGGGATTCAACCGTCTCTGTGGTTCTCGGGTCGGTCTGGCATCATCCATCACATGTATATGATGTTCAACTATTAAGGGACTAATCCCTTTGATGTCCGCCATACTCCAACCAAACGCCTCTTTATTAGATTTCAATACCGATAAAAGGGCATTCTCTTGCTCTGATGCAAGAGAAGCGGAAATGATAACCGGTAATGACTCGTTCTCACCAAGATATGCATATTTCAGGTGAGAAGGTAAAACTTTGAGATCTAACTCAGGCGGAGAAATGATAGAAGGAAGGGTCATAGATTGATTTTTGGATCTACAAAGAAGCTCAGAG
Source organism: Agapanthus africanus (assembly GCA_030015575.1). NCBI lineage: Eukaryota > Viridiplantae > Streptophyta > Magnoliopsida > Asparagales > Amaryllidaceae > Agapanthus > Agapanthus africanus. The sequence continues at coordinate 102,630,706 of CM057338.1, read as the reverse complement.
CCTGTGAAAGATACAGACTCGGGTGGAGAAAAGTCAGAAGTGCAGGACTCAAGTGTAAGTGTAGTGTCCTCACTAAGATCAAGTGTAAGATCAAGCAGAGATGTGCTAATGTCATCGAGATCATTAAAGCAAAGTTCCTCGGCTCCACAACTATCGGGAGCGATCTCATGGACAGAACACACATCTAAAATATGAGCACTAGGTTCTGATGGCTGACTCCCAACTCTGTAGATATTTAGTTCAATGGTCATATTTCCAAATGATAAATTCATTGAACCATTTCTACAGTTTATAACAGCGTTGGAAGTGGCAAGGAAAGGACGACCTAAAATCACCGGAATTTGGCCCCGGGGGTTTGCTACAGGATGTGTGTCGAGCACAATGAAGTCTACGGGGAAAACAAATTCCCCGACCTTTATTAGCACATCCTCTAATTCACCCCTTGGTTTGGTGATAGATCGGTCCGCCATCTGGAGAGTACAATGAGCAGGTTTCAGCTCTCCAATCCCTAATTGCTCATAGACAGAATAAGGTAACAGGTTAACACTCGCGCCAAGGTCTAACAGAGCACGATTTATGTTTTTACCCCCAATCGAAATCGAAATTGTAGGACAACCTGGGTCCTTTCTTTTCTTTGGAAGCTGGGGTATAAAAGCAGTGCTAATGTTATTAGACATAAAGACCTTCTTCGGCACTTGGGTCTTCCTCTTCCTAGTGCACAAGTCCTTTAGAATCTTCGCATAAGCGGGGACTTGCTGAATCGCATCTAAGAGAGGGATATTGATGTTAACCTGTTTGAACATCTCTATTATTTTCTCCATATGAGGACTCGTTCTATTAGCCCTTAGCCGGTTCGGGTAAGGTGCTTTCGCAATAAGCGCGGGGTCCATCACAGGAGAAGGAAAGGGGGGTAGACGAGGTCCCAAAGGAGGTGTGGGGACCGTCTGTGGAGAACTATAAGGGTTGGATGAAGGTGTTGAGCCTAAAGGGAAATGGAGAATAGGCTCGTGCGAAGGTGGTTTGGTAGAAGAAGAAGGATCAGAAGGTGAAGTGTGTGTATGTGGGAAAGACTCAGCCGGGGTGTTGATATGATTTTCAGTATTATCAATATCTTCCCCGACATGATTGTTCAGCACTCTTCCCGATCTCAACGTGGTAATGGCATTTACATTGTAATGCCCAGGATTCTGTAGGGGTTGAGAGGGAAGTTTCCCTTTTTCTCTCGCACTCATTTCGGCTTTTAAGCGTGCGATTTCAGCTTCCATCGTGCGAATACTCTCAGCTTGGGACGCTGAGTTTTTCTTTATTTCACTGACGGAAGATCTGACTTCAGTCGAAACATCCATGAAATTTGATAAAAGTGATTTCATGGTTTGAGTGAATTGAGAGAACTCGTCAGAACAGGGCTGCATAGGATTAGACTGTGCAGGAGTGTTGCCCTGGTTTTGGAAATTTTGTGACTGGTAGGGGTGCTGAGTGAGTTGTAGGGGTTGCTGTTGTGGTGGAGGAAGAGCCCGTTGAAATTGATTCGTGTTTGGAACCGTGTTTTGAGATTGTGATTGGTTCCAAGCAAAATTCGGGTGGTTCCTCCAACCCTGATTGTAACTGGAAGAATATGGATCGTTTCGAGGTCGTTGAAATGCGGCATTAGAATGCTCGTGACCTTGAAACGCAGAGTTTAATGGACATTCTTCCGTTAAATGTGACGGATCAGAACAGCACCCGCAAACAGTTTTGGGGAGCGACATTGGGTTTAGGGAGGCTGCTGCAAATTTGTGTTCCATAGCGTCGAGCTTCTTTTGCATTGCTGCCATTTCAGCTCGGACACCTATGGACACATCTATTTGGTGTACGCCACCCCTATTCAATGGTTGTGTTCCACTCTCCCAAATTAGTGACTTATCAGCGAACTCTTCTAAGTATCGCCAGGCTTCCCCGTCATCTTTGGTCATAAATGTACCTTGACACATGTTTTCAAGGCTCTGTTTAGTGCTAGGGTTACTGCCCTCATATATGATTCGGCAAAGCTCCCATCTCGGGATGCCGTGATGAGGACATTGAACCAATAGATCCTTGAAACGTTCAAAGTATTTTGAAAATGGTTCGGCAGGGAGCTGGGCAAATTGGTTCAGTTCGCTACGGATTCGAGCCGTCTTTTGGACTGGGTAAAATTTCTTAAGGAATGCAGCGACGAATTCTTCCCAATTCGTAATAGAGTGTGCGGTGGTGTTGTATAGCCACTTCTCGGCTATATCGCACAAAGTAAATGGAAGAAGTCGTAGACGCATCGCATCCACTGAAAGTTGAGACGTACCCATCATTGCGCATACGTTTTCAAATTTGGTAATGAAAACGTAAGCGTCCTCGGTCTCGAGTCCGTGGTATTTGGGTAAAAGATTGATATACTGGGGCTTAATCTCAAAATTATCCCCGTTGGCTGGTGGTGTGGATAAGCAGGTCGAAAGTGGACCTCTATGTGGATAACATCTTTCCTGGAGAGAAATGTGGGGTGGAGTAGGATTCTGCGCACCAACGGACGGTGGCAGATTAGGGTTAAAGAAGTTTGATGGATTCGGATCCATCGGTGTGGGTGTGGTAGTGGGTAAAGAAAAGGTAAATGGAGAATTACCGACTTCGGAGTCGATAAAAGGTACGCGGACTAAACGGGCACTAGAATCCCGTGTCCAGCCTATCTTGTACTAAAAAGGGTTAGTACAAGTGGCAGCGTTGTCTTATAATTAGGGGTAAAATGAATGCGGTGCTTGCTTTAAAAAGGGACGGATTTTGAAAAAATGATGCGACAAAACAAATGCAGCACACAAACCCTAGAATCTAATGGTCACCTAGGTCCGATCTCTAGACCGCTCCTAACTGCCAAAAGACAAGCCGCAGGATAGAATCCTCCACTGCCTCTTTGTCCCCCTGTGGCCGGATAAGTGCCAGGTAAGTGGGAAGGAACCACCACTACAGTGGACCTAATTAATAACCACTAGCCTTAGACACACTCGCCTTAGGCACCACAAGAAAACGCGGATAAGCAATGAATTACCCACGACCTTCTCTTGTCCTATTGAGCGCGACAGTCCTTAGAGTCTTCTCTAGATTTCTTTTAGTTAATGGGGGTAATGCGGATGCAAGTTTGACGATTTTCGGGGCCTAGGAAGGGTAATGAAATCCCCACCTAATTTGGATTTGGCCGTGCCCCTTAAATTTCCGTATTAGAATGCAAACAACCAAGAAATCAAAAATCACACACAATTTTATTTTGCTTTTGCGCGCTGCGATTTATTTGCAAAGAATCCTGCAGCAAAAGGGTTAATTGGAGCTAAAAAGAGAGAGGGGAGAGAGAAAGAAAATACCTGCACTGAAAATATTTCAGTGAACCCTCAAGACTGCGGCGCTTCCGCCGCAATAAGCCTATATATGCCGCGGATGAGCGGTCAGTTCTTGGGAACAGTGAACAATTTTTCTTCAACAAGCTCCTGCTACTATCTCCAGCTCTCTGGTATATTCAAACAAATTTTTCCACAGAACAGAATGCTCCAGATCACCTTGCAATCAAATCACAACATACGTGTAAGAGTTTGTACGAATTTTGATTTCAAGAAGTAAAACGTAATAATTCTTTCACTTCAAACTATAAATGCAAATGAATTAGCGCGATCCCCGGCAACGGCGCCATTTTGATTGAAATATTTTCTGACGTGTATATGTAAAAAGTAACGACAATCAAAAAATTATATTGACCGCAATCAAACCACGGTGTCGGATGTAGTTAATGAATGAGTGCGGATCGTCCACAGGGATTGTGCAATTCAATTGTATTATGATACTTTTGAAATGAAATGTTAAGAAACAATAAACGAAAACATGATTCAAGATGTGCTTTGTAATCGAGTGTCACTATTCTTTATGCAAGAATCAAGAAACTATAAACAATCAAGAATCGGTTGTTTTGATAATATTTCCAATTAACAATCAAGAATATAAGAGAGGCTCGTAGGAATCGATCGGATCTTTAGACGTGATGCAATCTATAGGGTTTCGTGTTCTTGTCCTTCGAAGAATTGATACTAGATCAATGGTGATCGACGAGAGTTAGGGTTTTCTTGATGAAATTAGGGTTTCATCTCTTAACCCTTGTTCTTTCGAGGATACCATTTATATTCTAGCCTCTAGCAATTCCAAGAAACGATCGGAACTCCCCAATCTCGAGCGATGTCGATCAAGAAAGCATCGCAACGAATTGAGTCGTCGATTCTTGAACTTGCTAGGGTTTACAACTTCGTGGGATTCAAGAATCGATTACAAATTTGTTACATCATCATACTAAAGATCTTTTCGACTCCCCGACGAGCGGAGTTTTATTCACACATCACCACAAAGACAACATTCAAGAATAGTAATGATAACATGATGCGGAATTTAAAGAAAACAAGATAAAAGAATATCACCTTTTATTTAATCAACAATTTCAATACATTCTTTCAAGAATCTACAAGAAGAAGAAATCGATCGTTGACTCGGCTTCGCTCGTCTCCGTGGATCGTGGATCTACTTTGATCTCTTGCCCGATTGAAGATCGGCTCGGCTCATAAAAGGGTTGAAGGCATCTTGCTTGGCTTGCACTCAAGATCTTGAATTGTGGTTGGAATTAGGGTTAGGGTTTCCTACAAGCTCTCTCACTAAACTTGAGGAAGAGGGGATGAAGAAAGAGATTAATTTTCTAAACTTCAATCAAGGTTGAATCCTTTTTCTAACATGAGAAATGAGTGAGCCTAGGGTCTTATTTATAGAACTCCCAAACCCTAGGTTAGATTTGAATTAGAACTTTCCCTCCCAAAGTTTGTTGAAGGGTTTCTAGAAGGAGTTTGTTAGGAGTTAGCTTAGGGTTTAAGCTAGGGTTTAGGGAAAGTTCTAGAAGGATTAGGCTAGTTTGGGTGTTTGCTGATCTGGTGGAAGTATCTGGACTCTTCTGGAAGTTTGTGTGCATTTCTGAGCATTGGGCATTGGCAGAAGCATACTGGGCTAAAAATTAGCTGATGACGTCACCTATTAGCCGCGCTTCCGCCGCACTAGGTACCTTTAGGCCGCGCTTCCGCCGCGCATTGTTGGCCTCGGGATCTGTGTCTTCTGCAGTGGTCTTGTACTGCTGTTTTTAGCTTCCTTTGATGTTTATATTTGTACTTCCTCTTCTGTGTTGATACCAGATTTGAGTTAAGTGAATTTACGAGCAATTGTAATGGTCGAGCAATGTAATGATCGAGCAAGCTTCTCTTTTCCTGCATAGACTTCGAAACAGGGGTTGCAAGATATAGAAAATATGCTATGTAATGCAATGCAGTCAATTTCCCTAGAAATGATGGTTTTAAGGTCGAATACATGTAATCTGATATTTTGCGACCGATTTGCTAATATGTAGAATATGAATACCGTACACTTCTATATGGATGCAGATGATATGGAAATTGCCTGTTAAAATATGCAATATTTTCGACTGATCAATACTTACGCTCGATCCTCGCCAAGGTGAGGTCGCAAATAGTTAGTCGTATTCTCCTAATCTCCTTCTTTCTATCTTCCTCTTTTGTTTTGTTTTGTTTTTCCTTATCATGAAGTGTGAGTAGTTAATACTTGTTAGGGTAGGCTAAGGGAAGTTTGAGAGAAGGAAATCTCTCTCACTCTTTCCTTGCCCAACAGCTTAAATCAACTCCCGTTAATTGAACCACAATCCGCTCCTTACGGCACCCTATCCTACATGATAGCGGTGATTCCGTAGTGAGACCGGTTGTGGTTGAATTAACCGGAGGTTATGGCTAAGAGCCAAGAACGGACGGACAAGCACCAAACGGAAGACTTATGCGTTGGAAAGCCTAGCTTATACTGGCAAAGTCCTTCCTAGTCATGCTAATCCCCGTTGTTGCCGATTACCGTAACACCGATATTAAGAGGGGCAACGAAAGATGCGGAGACTCCTAACTCAAACTAACCTAATCCTAACCCTAACATGCTCTCTTTAAATATCAACTCAACACTTAGATAATCCAACAAAATCTGAAAACCGGACTTAACTCGTTAAAACACTTTAAAAAAGACTCCCATCTCCCTGCGGACGACCCGTACTCAACCGGCTATCTACAAGCGAAACCGTTTTGATTGCGGTATTTAAACTAGAACTTGAACACGCACGTATCCTAACAAGTTCTCTCTGCGGCAATAGAGGGCTTAGGCCGCGGATCCGCGGCCACTTGGTGCCCTTGGGCTGCCAAATTCTCTCTGTAAGTCCCTCTGCCTCTCCCCTCTCTTCTGAACTCCACTGAATTGTGTTTTCTGCAGCCTTCTTTGCGCAAATTCTTCTCCCCCTTCCAATAAACTGTTCTTATGCAGGATTCTTTGCGCCGCAAATAAAAAATTGTTTGCAGTTGATTTGTTACTGTTTTGCATTCTTTAATACGGACTTAAGGGGCTTGAAACCAATCCAGATTAGGTGGGGATTTCACCACCCTTCCCAGGACCCCAAAAATCACTAAAGCATATGCATTGTCCATTGTAAATTAAAAAATACTAGACTTCAGCCCTAAGGACTTCGCGCTCATTAGGAGAAGATAAACCGTGTTTAGAACCTCGCTTAACCGTATATTGTTTACGGGGTGTCTAGGAAAGTGTTAAAGGTGCAACCGCCGAAAGAGAAAGGGTTATTTAATTAAGGAACTTCGCGAAAGCGTTGGACAACCTCCCCTTATCTCTGCACTTACCTGGCCTCGTGATCAGTGTATTTTTAAGCGTGTTTCTCGACACTGTTTAACTTCGACAATCAAGTTCAGGAGCAGGTCTAGTAGACCTAGGTTACCCTAGATCTAGGTGTGATTGTGCATATCTTGTTTGTGATTGCTTAAGCCGTATTTCCGTACATATTTCTGTAAATCTCTTTCTAAAAAAAAAAGAAAAGAAAAAATCAAAAACTTTTATAAAAACTTGCCCTTTTGTCGCCAAATCCATTTTCACCCACCACCCATCGCCTTTCTCCATTGACGTTTTCTTACCCTCACCTTCTCCGCTTTGACTATACTAAACTCGTTTAGTGTATGTCCGCTTGGACTCGGGACACTAGCGTCCGTCTAGTCCGCGTTACGTTAGTCGCGACCGACTACGCGATCGACTCCGAAGTCGATACTCCGTCCACTCCTCTTTCACCCCTTCCTTTGCCGGCCAACTCCGACATTGACCGGAATTCTGTTCATACATCTTCACCTTCACCTTCACCTTCACCAACATCTTCTTCCGCGATGTCGGGATTTAATCCGAACATCTCTTTGACCGCCGCTGGATTGGCTCCGCCTCCTACGGAGACCAATCTTCCACCACCTCCGCCTGTTGTAGCGCCGCAGCGAATCGCGCTCCAGGATCGTTTCTACCCCACCCGTTCTGCACTTCCCACCTGCCTTTCTCTTCCTCCGGCCAATGGGGACAACTTTGAAATTAAGCCCCATTTCATCAACATGCTTCCACGTTTTCATGGGCTTGAATCTGAAGATGCCTATATCTTCATCAACAAATTTCAAAACGTCTGTGCCATGATGAAAACCACCCAGCTGTCGGACGATGATATACGTCTACGGGTCATTCCGTTCACTTTATACGATCTTGCCGAAAAATGGCTGTATAGCACCGCTTCCCACTCAATCACCAGCTGGGACGAGTTTGTTAAAGCGTTTCTAAAGAAATTTTATCCGAATCATAAGACCGCAAGGATTCGAAATGAAATCAACCAATTCTCCCAGCTTCCTTCTGAACCCTTCTGGAAGTGCTTTGACCGGTATAAAGACCTTCTTGTTCAGTGTCCTCACCACGGTATAGAGAAATGGCAACTCTGCCAAACCTTATACGAGGGACTGAACCCTGCAACGAAGCAGTTGCTGGAAACCATCTGTCAGGGCCACTTCCTATCGAAATCTGACGAGGAAGCGTGGCAGTTCTTTGACGATCTTACGGAGCAGACGCTACAATGGGAGAGCACCAGACCGACTTCTTCTTCTTCTACCTCCACTTCTACCGGTCAGTCTAGGGTAGGAATCCACCAACTTGATGTCTCTATTGCGATGAAAGCTGAAATGGCTGCAATAACGAAAAAGCTTGAAGCAATAGAGAGCAAATTTTCTGCTCCTGCCCCCGCCCCTGTTCTCCCCCTTCGTACCATCTGCGCTTATTGTTCCGATCCTTCCCACTTGACTGAAGAGTGTCCTTACAATCCACCCTTGCAAGGACAGGATCAGGTTAATGCTGCCTTCCAGCAAAGACCGAGGAATGATCCATACTCTTCCACCTACAATCCCGGTTGGAGGAACCACCCCAATTTCGCCTGGAATCAGAATCAGAATCAATTCCAAGGCAACAATTTCCAAAGGGCCCCTCCACCGCAACAACAAGCGCCACAACAAACTCAACATCAATATCAGCAGCCCTTCCAACCCCAAACTTTCCAAAATCAGACGAACAACTTTGCACCCAACAATTCTTTTCCACCAAACAACTTTGTTCCGTCAAACAACGATAAGGTTTCCTCGCTCGAACGAAGTCTGGAGGCGTTTGTTAAACAATCGACTCAATCCACCGCCAACATCCAGTCTTCCATTCAATCTCTAGTGCAACACACTGCCGCACACGGGCAAAGCATCAAGACCATCGAGGCCCAGATTGCACAGCTGAATGCGGCCTTAAGCGAGCGAGAGAAGGGGAAGCTCCCGTCCCAGCCACTTCCAAATCCCGGTCACCCACATAATGCACATGTTGCTCTTGAACAACAAAACCTTAATGTGAGTGCCGTGACTACACTGAGATAGGGGAGGATGCTGCAAAACAACATTGGCAAACGGATCAACGATGACACCCCGGCCGCCGCTTCTTCTTCTTCTCCTTCTTCTTCGTCTTCCGAGCCTATTCTCCGTTCTTCAACAGGCTCTCCTTCCTCTTCTTCTGCTCTGAATGGACCCACTTCTCACTCCACGAAGACACCTATTCTGGGATCCGTTCCAACTCCAAAATCTCCTCCTCCAGCATTAGACTCAACCAATTTTCAAAATGTTCCATTTCCAAACCGGTTGAGGTCTAACAAACAAAATCCACAAATGGAGAAGATTCTGGAGTTATTTAAGCAAGTTAATATTAACATTCCTCTTTTAGATGCTGTCCAACAAGTCCCGTCCTACGCGAAAATCTTAAAGGACTTGTGCACGAAAAAGAGGAAGTCTCAGGTACCCAAGAAAGTTTTCTTGGCTAGTGCTGTGAGTGATGCCCTTACCTAATCTTTACCACAAAAACGGAAGGACCCTGGCTGTCCAACGATTTCAATTACTATTGGGGATAAGAACATCAACCGCGCACGATTAGATCTTGGTGCCAGTGTTAACTTGCTTCCGTATTCAGTATACGAGCAATTAGGCGTCGGAGAGCTGAAACCCACGCACTGCACTCTCCAAATGGCCGACCGATCGATCACCCATCCTAGGGGTGAGCTAGAGGATGTGTTAATAAAAGTCGGGGACTTCATATTCCCCGTCGACTTCATTGTATTAGACACACAGCCTGTAGCTAACCCCCGGAATCAAATTCCGGTGATACTCGGTCGCCCATTTCTCGCAACCTCAAATGCTGTGATCAATTGTCGCAATGGTTCGATGAACCTCTCTTTTGGAAATATGACGATTGAACTCAACATTTTTAGGTTGGGGAATCAGCCCGCCGAACCTAATGCTCATATACTGGACGTCTGCTCGATCCAGGAGATCACCCCAGAAGAGTGTGAATTCGAGGAGTTTCTGTTTGATCACGATAATCTTGACGCCACTAGTGCGTTTCTCTTCGAACCTGCTGCTGTTTCTGCGCCCGACGACGACTACGAGTGTTTCACGTTTTTGAACGATCTTAGCTGCGCACAACCCGAGTTTGAATCCTTCGACTTTCCGGATGAGTTACCTGAACCATCCAACTCGGTTGCCTACACTCGTTTTGAACCTTTGCTGGAGTCCTTTGAGTTCGAGACCTTTGCACCAGTCTTTCCTTCCATCATTTCACCTCCAACGCTCGAACTCAAGCCGTTGCCGTCTCACCTTAAGTATGCTTACTTAGGTGAGAACGAGACCCTCCCCGTCATCATCTCGGCTTCTCTAGCTCCCGAGCAAGAGAAAGCCCTTCTCGCGGTCTTGCACAGCAACAGGCAAGCTTTTGGCTGGTCCATGGCGGACATCAAGGGGATTAGTCCCCTCATCGTTGAGCATCACATTCATCTGATGGATGATGCCAAACCAGCCCGGGATCCACAAAGACGTCTTAATCCAGTCATGAAGGAGGCTGTGAAGAAGGAGATCCTCAAATGTCTAGATAGTGGTATCATTTACCCTATCTCAGATAGCCAGTGGGTTAGCCCCATTCACGTTGTCCCCAAGTAGTCGGGCATCATGGTCATAACCAACGAGGCGAACGAGTTAATCCCTACTCGCACCCAAACTGGATGGCGAGTTTGCATTGATTACAGAAAACTCAACGCCGCAACGCGGAAAGACCACTTTCCGCTACCCTTCATTGACCAGATGCTTGAACGATTGGCCGGACACGAGTACTACTGCTTTCTTGATGGATACTCCGGCTATAATCAAATTCCCATCACCGAAAAAGACCAGGACAAGACCACTTTCACTTGTCCTTTCGGCACGTTTGCATATTGACGCATGCCCTTTGGGTTATGCAATGCGCCCGCTACCTTCCAGCGGTGTATGATGGGAATTTTCTCGGACATGGTGGAAAAATTTCTGGAGATTTTCATGGATGACTTCTCCATCTTCGGCGACTCCTTCAACGAGTGTTTGCTGCATCTTGACGCTGTCCTTACCCGATGTAAGGATAAGAATCTCACTTTGAACTGGGAGAAATGCCACTTCATGGTGCGCGAAGGTATTGTCTTAGGACATATCATCTCGCAAAATGGCATAGAGGTTGACAAAGCAAAGATTGAGGTCATTTCCAATCTGCCTCCTCCCCGATGCGTCAGAGATATCCGAGCCTTCCTTGGCCATGCCGGTTTGTATAGACGGTTTATCAAGGACTTTAGCAAGATTGCTAGGCCCTTGACTCTTTTGCTGGCCAAGGACACACCATTCGACTTCAACTCTAGCTGTGTCACTGCATTCGAATCATTGAAACGCTCCCTCACTTCTGCTCCCGTTCTTTCTTCACCTGACTGGACGCACCCATTCGAGATTATGTGCGATGCATCCGACTCTGCCATTGGTGCTGTCCTTGGACAACACATCAAAAAGATGCCGCACGTAATCTATTACGCAAGCCGAACCCTGAACGACGCCCAACTTAACTATACAACAACTGAGAAGGAATTCTTGGCTGTTGTATTTGCCTTAGAAAAGTTCAGGCCCTACCTCATCGGCTCTCCAGTCATTGTCTACACTGACCATTCTGCTCTGCGCCATCTTTTTGCGAAGAAAGATGCCAAGTCTCGGTTAATACGTTGGATCCTCTTGCTTCAAGAGTTTGACCTTGTCATTAAGGACAAACGAGGATGTGAAAACGTAGTTGCCGACCATCTCTCACGACTTCCTTCTTCGCCTTCTTTTCCAATTCTGATCAACGACGTTTTCCCGGATGAACAACTCTTGACAGTATCGTGCGAACCCTGGTTTGCAGATATTGTGAACTATTTGGCCACGGGATTACTACCGACTGAATGGTCGAGTCAGGACAGACTTCGCTTCTTATCCCAAGTAAAACACTTTTACTGGGATGAACCCTACTTGTTCAAGTACTGTCCCGACCAGATTATTCGTCGGTGTGTCCCTGATGAGGAATTCAAGAGTGCGCTGTCATTTTGCCACGATCAAGCGTGTGGCGGGCATTTTGGGCCCAGAAAGACAGCTGAGAAGATCTTGCAATGTGGTTTCTACTGGCCACAACTTTTCAAAGACGCTCACGACTATTGCAAGACTTGCTCCTGGTGCCAACACATGGGCCGGATATCCCGGAGGAACGAGATGCCGCTCCAACCGATCTTGGTTGTGGAGATTTTCGATGTTTGGGGGATAGATTTCATGGGGCCGTTTCCCAGCTCTTTCGGGAACTTGTACATCCTTCTAGCTGTTGATTACGTCTCTAAATGGGTCGAGGCTGTGCCCAGCCGAACTAACGACAACAAGGTTGTCGTTAGGTTCCTTAAAGAAAACATTTTCTCACGGTTTGGGCACCCCCGAGCGATCATTAGTGACAATGGAAGTCATTTCTGCAACAAAACCTTCGAGGCCTTGATGCGGAAGTATTCCATCAATCATAAGCTCTCTACGCCCTACCACCCCCAAACCTGCGGGCAGGCCGAAGTTTCAAATCGGCAAATCAAGCAGATACTGGAGAAGACGGTTTCCAAGAACCGTAAGGATTGGTCTCTGAAACTCACTGATGCCCTTTGGGCATTTAGAACCGCTTATAAGACCGACCTTGGCATGTCTCCCTATCGGCTTGTGTACGGAAAAGCCTGCCACCTTCCTGTCGAAATAGAGCATCGCGTATTTTGGGCGATAAAGGAGCTGAATCTGTCTCTTGAGGATGCGGGCAGCCATCGGAAGCTGCAGTTGAACGAACTGAACGAGCTTAGGGATAAGGCTTACGATAACGCGGTTGTCGTTAAGAATCGAACGAAGGTGTTTCACGATAAACACCTTTTGCGCAAAACCTTCGTACCTGGTCAGCAGGTACTGCTTTACGACACCCGACTTCACTTCCATCCTGAAAAGCTCAGATCTCGCTGGAAAGGGCCGTATTTTGTGCGGAATGTGTATCCGCAGGGCGCTGTGGATTTGGAAAATCCAAAGGACGGTTCACTTTTCAAAGTAAACGGACACCGATGCAAACCGTACCTTAGCACCGAACCAACAGAGGAGCTCCTATTCTTACAGGAGCCGGTTTACCCTGAATGATCTTCCTCTGCCTACCTCCAAACTTCGGTTATCCAGCCAAGAACAGCGGACACTGTTCCAAATAAGTTTGGGGGTATGTACAAACCATTTTGTATATATTTGTGTATATTCCTTTTCTTTTCTTTAAAAAAAAAAAACAAATAAAAAATTTGTGTATCGCTAACCGACAATTTTGACCCTTCAAATAATCTCTTCATGCAACGACAGTGAGGACACTGTCTAGTTTAAGTTTGGGGGTACGCTCGGTACGCATTTCTTACCTTCGCATTCATATGTATATTTTGCATCTGCATATTAAATCCATAAAATCCATAATAATCTGAAAATTTTCTAAAAATATAAAAACTTTTTTGTCAAGTTAGCTTGTGAAAGAACTCTGATTCAACATTCGACAGTTTTTGTTTGAAAAAATAGGAATAACTAAATCTTATGTTTAGATTTTGAAAACCTGAAAGATAACTCTCCTTTGAAGTTAACTATAGCTGATATACGTCTTTACATCACACTACACGTGTCGTAAGATTTTGGGAATTAGATGACAAGTCTTTCATGTTTAAACTTTTAAACAGATAAATGATTTTCTGAGGATCAAATAGGTTTGTTCTGAAATAAGTAATGTCAAGAATAGTTTATGAAGTAAAGCGAATATGAAGGAATGTTATTGATGTCGTAATTGGAGCTATGTCTGAAAAATAACCCATCTGAAACTTGATTGGAATGATTACACACCAAACCCACTAAACACGTCTTTTATCCAAAAAAAAATAAAAAATAATTGAACTGCCGGTTATATCTCCGTTCGTATTAAATCATCTGATTTTCACGCCAAACTGTCTTTTGTTTTTGGACCTAGGTAACTTGAGTAATTAAGTCCGCTGGGGTGTTTCTACACCTAATGCCCTAAAACCAACTGGTTTGGGTGCATTGGCCCAAAGCTCGCTAAGAAGCCTAGACAGTCCAGTTTAAAACAAAGTCAAGCAAGTGTTCTCTCCGAGTTAAAATTCCTAACGGTTCTTTGTGTGAGAATAATCTTGATAAAAGACAGGCTTTTATAAAAAAATTTTAACGGAGATATGAAGGTTTTATTCTATGATAAAGACTATTGCACGTTCACAGAGGTGTGTATGAAATGAAAACAAGAAAAAGGTGGAGTGAAAAATACGACTTAGTTTCCTGTTATGGAAGATAGAAATTCTGAAGTTGAAACCTTACTGGAAAACGAAACTTGAAAAATGCTTAACTCTTTATAAAACTTATGTGATCCTTTTAAAATTGTTATATGGGCCTCATTGTGCGACATGATGACTTTAATTGATCCTTCTGGAACTTAACGACACTATTTGCACTACACGTAAAGACATATAAAATCTGTAGTTAAATAAGAAGCGAGGTGTGAAAAATAAAGGTTCGATAGTCTAGACTTAGGATTATAGAATTGTTATTTTCTGAAACAAAACTTTAGGGTTTGAATCTTAGTTATTTTACAAAACCAACTTGACCGGATTTTGTGGGTAGTATCCGCTGAAAACCCTCAGGAGACAACACTCCTCCTACTAGGGACACCTAGAGGTTTAACGGCTTGTTGCACATGCTCAGTGCAATCGCGTTCCCTGCGAAAGTGAGGTTAGGAAATTTTTTGTGAATAAATGGGCTTTGCTCGGGACGAGCAAATGATAAGTTTGGGGGTATTTGTTCATATCAGATTTTTGCATTTTCATACCGCCCAATTTTTTTCACATTGCATATCGGTAGATACTCTTGAGCCGTGTTTGCTAGTCAATTGCAGGATACAGGTTCTCGGTTCTAAAACGGTGAAATTCATGGAAAACACAACAAAATCCGGGTTCCTGCCAACCACTGAGAAAACACGGTCTCCGCTCGTCATCCGTATGTTGCCAGATACCAGTTTAGGAAGACAAAATGTCAAATCAATGTCACCTTCATGCACAAGGCTCAATGGCAACAACAAGTTCCAAGAAATCTACGCGGAGCTCGAGGCAATCATGACAAAAACATCCACAAAAGTCCACCTTTCCCTCAACAGAAATTCTGGAAAAATCGTGAAGACAATTTGAGAAAATACATATGCCAGAATAATGTACACATCAAACCAGGGAATCACAAAAAAGAGGACAGCCTAATTCCTTTATATGGCCGTGGATCCGCGGCCAAAGGAGGGTCTAGGCCGCGGATTCGCGGCCATTCTGGCGCCAAAGAAAAAGTTGTTTTGGGGGTGTTTTGGTCTTTTTGTATAGGTTCTGGTGGTTGCCCTAGGTTTTCATTTTTTGGCCTATAAATAGCCCAGAACTTTGTGAAGGAGAGGGTCCATTTTTCTTGTATTTTCATTTTTTGCCTAGGTTTAGTGTTTTTCTTCTTCCTCTTCTCACCTCTTCTCCATTAAACTTGTAGTGAGCTTTTGAGTGAAGAGTGATGAATAAAGAAGACCATTTTATTATCGTGCTTGTCTCCTTATCTTTATGCTTGTTGTAATTTTAATTCGTTAAGTAGTTGTTGTTATTTCCTTGTTGTTTCTTTCTTCTCTCTTTTTCTTTATCATTCATACGACAATGATACTTACGCTCGATCCTCGCCAAGGTGAGGTCGCAAATAGTTAGTCGTATTCTCCTAATCTCCTTCTTTCTATCTTCCTCTTTTGTTTTGTTTTGTTTTGTTTTTCCTTATCATGAAGTGTGAGTAGTTAATACTTGTTAGGGTAGGATAAGGGAAGTTTGAGAGAAGGAAATCTCTCTCACTCTTTCCTTGCCCAACAGCTTAAATCAACTCCCGTTAATTGAACCACAATCCGCTCCTTACGGCACCCTATCCTACATGATAGCGGTGATTCCGTAGTGAGACCGGTTGTGGTTGAATTAACCGGAGGTTATGGCTAAGAGCCAAGAACGGACGGACAAACACCAAAAGGAAGACTTATGCGTTGGAAAGCCTAGCTTATACTCGCAAAGTCCTTCCTAGTCGTGCTAATCCCCGTTGTTGCCGATTACCGTAACACCGATATTAAGAGGGGCAAAGAAAGATGTGGAGACTCCTAACTCAAACTAACCTAATCCTAACCCTAACATGCTCTCTTTAAATATCAACTCAACACTTAGATAATCCAACAAAATCTGAAAACCGGACTTAACTCGTTAAAACACTTTGAAAAAGACTCCCATCTCCCTGCGGACGACCCGTACTCAACCGGCTAGCTACAAGCGAAACCGTTTTGATTGCGGTATTTAAACTAGAACTTGAACACGCATGTATCCTAACAATCATCAGCTCGGCTTCCACTTGCTCTCTGAACTTTTGCAATCGGGGATCATCCGCTTGTGCAATCTTGATGCGATCCACCAGGGAGGATTGCACCTGTAGTTGCCAAAGGTGACTGAGTGCGTTCGGCGTAACGACTTCAAACTCGAGTCTCTGGAAGTCCTCAATAATGTTCCTATGACCGGTCAACATAATGACCACTGGCTTGCGACTGAGCGCATCTGGTACAACATTCACCTTCCCCGGGTGATACTGAAGGTCCAAGTCATAATCTGCCATCAGTTCTAGCCATCGGCGCTGCCTCATGTTTAGTTCCTTCTGAGTGAAAACGTACTTCAAACTTTTATGATCTGTGTACACCTCCACTTTCTCACCCAATAGATAGTGCCTCCAAATCTTCAACGCAAAGACTACCGCAGCTAACTCCAAGTCATGCGTAGATAGTTCTTCTCATGATTTCTCAATTGTCGAGAGGCGTAAGCTACCACTCGGCCATGCTGCATCAGCACACATCCTAAACCCTTCCCTGATGCATCACTGTGTATCACCAAACCACCGGAACCATCTGGTACTGTAAGAATAGGCGCCGTGGTTAACTTCTGCTTCAGTGTGCCAAATGCCTGAGTGCACTCCTCTGTCCACGTAAACGGTACGTCCTTCCATGTCAGCCTCGTCAATGGTTCAGCGATTCTTGAGAAATCTTGGACGAATCTCCGATAATAAGCTGCCAATCCCAGAAAACTCCTGATCTCGGCCACTGACTTCGGCGTTGGCCAATCTCTGACAGATTCTATCTTTGCCGGGTCCACCGAGATGCCTTCGCCCGAAACGATATGTCCCAAAAACTGAACCTTGTCGAGCCAGAATTCACACTTGCTTAGCTTCGCATACAGCTTCTCTTCCCGAAGAATTTGTAGAACCCTGCGCAAATGTTCAGCGTGCTCTTTCCGGGTCTTCGAGTAGACAAGTATGTCGTCGATAAACACAACGACAAGCGTGTCCAAGTACTTTGCGAACACCCTGTTCATCAAGTCCATGAATATTGCTGGGGCATTGGTAACACCGAACGGCATCACAAGGAACTCGTAATGTCCGTATCGGGTCCTGAAAGCCGTCTTGCATACATCCTCGGCTGCTACTCTGATTTGATGATATCCAGAACGGAGGTCCAACTTCAAGAATACCTTGGCTCCACTTAGCTGATCGAATAAGTCGTCAATGCGTGGGATTGGGTACTTGTTCTTTATTCTGACCTTATTCAGCTCCCCATAATCTATACACATTCGCAGCGATCCATCCTTCTTCTTTACTAATAGAACTGGTACACCCCACGGTGAAGCGCTCGGCCGAATAAATCCCTTCTCCAATAGCTCTTCAATTCCGTCAACTCAACTGGTGCCATTCTGTATGGGGCTTTGGATACTGGGGCCGTACCTGAAGTCAAATCGATCGAGAACTCCAAGATTCGAGAAGGTGGTAGACCCGGTAGATCTTCAGGAAATACATCCAGAAAGTCCCGAACAATTTCTGGGATTGGGCTCTCATCAATCTCCATAGCTGTCAGCTCCTTGGGCTTGGCTCTATACTTGGCTGGCTCCAAAGATTCGCTTCCGCCCTCAAAAATAAACTCCGGGTGATTGGGAATGCGGAAGATCACCTTCCTTGCACGACAATCGATAACTGCATGGAAAGTGCTCATCCAATCCATCCCGAGAATTGCGTCGTAACTGCCTGTCCCAATCAGATGGAAATTCGCATAGAATTCCCTGCCACACACTACCACCGAGCATGATCTACATTCTCGACTAGATATTATAATGCCATTACCCGTATGCATTTCCCATCCCTTGGTTAGTGGTTCATGTGGTATGGAGTGTGTATCAGTGAAATGCTCAGACAAGAAATAATGCGATGCTCCAGAATCAAATAGTACTCTAGCTGGCAAGGAATGTACGATTAGAGTACCTGTAACAACGTTTCCGGTCGTCTCTGCCTGCTCGGCGGTCAAGGTGAAAGCCCGTCCCTGACCGCGACCTGTAAAGGGTTGCCTCTGCTCCTGTGGCCTCTGCTGTGGCGGTCCAGAACCTCCCTGTATCTCTGCTCGTTCAGGGCAACCGCTAATCCTGTGCTGACTGGATTCGCAAATCAAGCACTGTCCCTTGGCACGGCGACAGTCCTTCTGGGTATGCCCACCTCTACCGCAATAGCCGCAAACTACGCTCTGTCTCTGGGGGCGATGCTGTGGTACGAACGGGTGCTTCATTTGTGTCGTTCCAGGCCTGTGAACCGGTATGGCTCCTCGAGGAGGCGCGTGGGTACGTGCTGGAACGATTGGGGGTCTCCTGAACTTGTTAATCAATTGCTCCTGAACTCTCGCCGCGTTGAGTACCTATGCGAAAGTCTGCAAATCCAGTGATGCAATCAACTGCTGCATCTCGAAATCTAGCCCCTGAAGGAAGCGTCTGGCCCTGGTGGCCTCTGAGACGACCATGTATGGAGCAAAACGACTCAGACGGTTGAACTCTGCCGCATATACGTCCACTGAGCGTCCATTCTGCTTCAAAAGAATAAACCTTTCCTCCATTTCTGCCTTGGCTGTGGAAGGAAAATAATGATCTAGGAAACACTCCTTAAATTTGCCCCATTCAATCGGCCCGTCTAGCCTGCTTTCTTCCACCGACCACCATGTACGGGCTTCATCTTCTAATTGGATCTTTATCACGTCCACCCTATCTTCCTCTGGAACCCTGGCGGCTGTCAGTAAGTTCTCCATGTTCACCAGCCATTGCTCAGCCTCAAGGGGTTCAGCTAGCCCTGTGAATGCAGCTGGATGTAACCGTCGGAAGTCTGATATGGTACCAGCCCTAGCATGATAAGCTGGTGGAGTAGCGCCCTCGGGGGCGGTAATGAGTGCGGAGGGTCCTCCTGCGGCGGTAATCGCCCTGAGTCCCTCAGCGAGTAAATCTGTCTTCATTTCCTGAGCTTCCGTGAGAGAGGTCAGTGCACTAAGTATTCTTTCTGTGCGGTCCTGAGAGCTGGAGTCCGAGGAGGAGTCGTTCGGGGACGTCATATCACTGGAAGATTCAAAAGGATAAGATCAGATTCAAGGATGAAAATAAAGAGTAGTGAAACGGGAATAACGTAATACAGTATAGTTAATGTTATCCCTTGATACTAAACCTGGCTCTGATACCAACTAAACCATGTCATGCCACGCTTCCCAAAATACGGAAAACGAGGGATGACTAGGCCAGCCATGCTCCTACGGTCAAGAAATCATCCCGCCGTAGTCACACTTCGGCTTCTAGCGTTACATGGTAATCAGTAAATAAAGCACAGTAGTAAAGGAATCACATCACTAATTTATTACATTAAAATCCATTTTTCACAAATTACAAATAACAAGAACAGTTACTAACCAAGTTCAATCTCACGATCACTTTTATGGAAAGCAGTAAAGAAAGAAATTACACCAGACTATATCTCCGTGAACTCGAAAGGTAGATCCGTCTCCTGCGCTGGTCCTTCCACGAGATCTGAGCATGCATACTCAGGTCGTCAGAGCGACACAATAACAATATTATTATAATAAGATGAGACAGGTAAAAGTGGTAATAACATTTAAAGTACAATGCGAGTAATCACTATATCACTATATGATGCAAAATATGATCTGTGTCCCTATCGGTCTCTAGGTCATGTTTGAAATCGTATAGTGGAAAGGAGGATCATGTTTAACAGGAGTCTCGTACATACCCGAGACAACAGCCCACATGCCCGGGACATAACCCTGTCAGCCGGATCGCTAGATCCTACCTAATATATATATCGATGCTCGAATGATCATCCTCTAAAACACGGTCCCGCTAAATACGATTCTCTTTCCACTTCGATTTCCCCTTTTATCCCCAGGTTTATACTATTTATGATCTTGATTTAGTCGTGTACAAGTATACCAATGGCACGGTTTTATCACTGTTCACTGTATCAATCGCTGTCACGAATATTCACTTTCCATTGGTGTACTCGTCACTCCTAAACCAGCATCAATCACGCACGATAATACAATGTCCACCTACTCTAACACACACTAACACTAAGTATATGGCAAATGGGGTATGATATATGTATGTATGCCATTAACAAGCTAAGTATGTTATGAACCAATGTGCACGTCCTTGACTTACAAAAATTGAATAAATTCATATGTTTAGAATTCAACGAAATTATACAAATACGATAAACAGCACACTCTCAGTCAGAAATTCATCAAAATTAGTTTTAGTTCAATCGGGTTTCCGGTATTCAAGATACAGCTGTTTCATTTTAAGTACTCGCGGCTGCAAATTCAGTTTCTGAACTGAACGTCCGTTTCGCGACACGAATTGCACCCTGTTGGGTTCAGAATTTAGTTATGCTACAGTTGAATAAAATCTAGGGTTTTCGATGGTGTACTCAACTCAATATACGGATCCTCAATCGCGTCTGTACGTCGAAAGTTATACACAGTTTAACATTAGTATGTCACTTCTGAATCTGTTCTGGACAGTTATACGTTCTGCCCTTTTTATTTACAATTTAAATAGCAAATGGCAATGAAACGGAATGAAACCACTTGTTTTGTTTACCTAACAGATCCATCTTTAATCCAGTGCAGAGTTCCGTAACATACGAATTCAGGAAACAAAGTGACACACATTTTGGGACAGTAAACAGTAATCAGAGTCGCTCTGCACTGCAGTCCAGAGTCGCACTCCAATCTAAATATCGTCGCAGTTACAGTATAGAAGGCATTAGAAGTTTACATAGAGTTAATGTTAGTCGAGTCGGATTCGATTTAAGCTCTCGAACGCATCTTTCCAGTATGTACATAATTTACAGTGATTTTAACCATTTTCAGCTGCGGGAAATTTCTAGTTTTATCGGTATATTTGGGGGTATTCATTTTAGTCACTAACAGTCGTATTTTCCAGTGAGATTTATACACGATATTCGACACTACATAGGCCAACAAAAACAATCCATTTCCGTCAAATTAAGTGAGTATTTTCATTGTGATCACGCATCGAACAGGTATATCGCATAATATATCGGAAATCTGTAAATTATAATCTATATGATTTAAGTTTGTATCACAATTATATTAGCATGTAGCAAGTAAAACACTTGCCCGGAAACGTCTCGGGGTTGCACGGCAGCAGCGGCGTCACGAACATGTGATGCACAGCGTGAAACGATTTGCGCGAGCTTGGCTCGCGATACGGGTTTGACGTCGGAGCTTCCCGGAGACTTCTTATGCTTGCTGGAAGCGGAGGGGATGCTCAGTAGTTCTCTGCGAATGCGCTGGGGTCGATGACGGTCGGCGGCGGTGCTCCGACAATGGGCAACAGTGGGTTATGGATGTGTGCTGCTGTTTTGTGGCTTGGAAAGAGAGAGAGAGAGAGAGAGAGAGCGAGCTCGGGTGTGGGTCTTTTGGAGTGATGGTGACGATGCTGATGTTGAGGATGAAGGGGGTGTCGACTGAGGCGGTTCAAGCTCGCCGGCGTTGAGGGTAGGTGGCCGAGCTCGGGTGTGCAGGGGGGTTGGTGTGCAGGGGGTTGGTGTGCAGGGGAGCTCGGTTGATGGAGGGTGGAGTCATAGAGGGCGAGGGAGGATGAATGAGGGGTTGAAGTCGTCGTCGTCGACGGCGAGATTGGTGGGTGGTGGAAGCGGTGGCTGCGGGAGTGGATTTTCGAGAGGGAGAAGTGAGGAGTTTTGAGAGGTTGTAAGGGAGTAGTGAGAGGGAGGAGTAAGGGAAGAGACGACGAGAGGGTGAGGAAAATGAATCGCCGAGGGGGTTGTCGCCGTCGGAGGGGTCGAGCGGAGTTGGGTGCTCGGTAGGGTTAATGGGTTTTCGAGAGAGAGAGGTAAGGAATTTTTTGGAAAATGAGAGGGGAGCGAGGTGTGAGGGAGATAAGGGAGACGAGGGGTGCGCGTCGTGGGGTTAACGTCGTACGAGCGGGGGCGTGGGCTTGGGCGCGAGCGCGAGGTGCGGCGGAGAAGGCGGATCGTGCGTTGAAGGGGGTGAGCGGGAAAAAAGTATCCGTTGGGAAGAAGAAGAAGGGTTTGAAGCGGGTCGGGTCGGCGCGGGTACGGGTCGAAGGAAGTGGGCTGGGCCAACTGTATTGTTTTTTTAAAAGAATTTCTTTTTAAAGTTCGTGGGATGAGGAGAAGAGTGGGCCGGGGTTAATTTCTTTAATATTTTATTTGTTTTGTGTGGGCTGAGGATAAGGAAAAAAATAAAGAATTTGGGAATGGGCTGGGGTTTTATAGTAGGCTTAGGTGTTAATTGGAAATGAATCTAGGACTTTGATTAAGTTAAATATTGAAACTCGAGTAACCAATTACAAACGAAAAATACGAGGAAAAATCGGGAGACAAACGGGATTTGGAAAATACGGGAAAATTTTATAGTTGGGGAACGGGGATTTACAATAGGAATTGGCGGCGGAGGTGGTTGTGGCGGCGGATGTGGTGGTGCCGGTGCCGAAGTCGAAGCCATCGCCTACGATAAAGGCGAGAGGAGGAAGAGAGAAGATGGTGGTTTTTAAAATTAATTAATTAATAATTATTTTGGAAATCAGGGTTAGGTTCAAAAGAGGTGTAATTTGGGGATTTTTTAATTTTTATGTTGATGTGAAAACTTAGTTGATGTGGCGCTGACGTGGCATTGACGGTGCTGATGTGACACTGTTAAGTTTGGTAGTTTCTTGATAGTTTTAAAACTAATGTGAGTTTTATTAAAATGACCTGTTTGGAGATTCCAATAAATATGGCAACATACAGCGATTTGAGAACGTTATTTCCAAAGAATTTATTTTATTAAATTGTTTCCTGAGATTTTTGTTTCTTTTATGATTTATTAAAGTAGAATACCCTGTCTAGATTCCTATGAGAGCATTTACATCAAAGGATTAATCAAACAATCTTTTGCATTAGTTCTCTACTCCCATTGGCTTCAATTCTCCATTCATGCGACCAATCGTATCCTTTCACTCCTCAACTCAACTTGTCCTTTTCCGCCTTCTTATTTTAACTCTATGAATTCTCTCAGTGCCAAAAAAACACTCTATAAAGTCTCTATTACAACAGTAATCCAAAACAAATTAACTCTCTTCAACACAACACCATGGATTTAAACATACTCGCCATAATCCTTCTCTTTTCCTTCATAACCCCAACAAAAATCATGGCTTATTCTCATCCCCGAAAAGGCTTTAGCCTCGAACTAATCCACCGCGACTCGATACACTCTCCTCCTCTTTACCGTGGAAATCTAACCGAGCACTCTAAATTCCATATCGAGCCGCAAGACATAAACATACGACCTAGAGTGGTGTATGACAATTTACAATATATGGTGAGATTGGGAATTGGAAGCCCACCGACGGACCTTCATCTTGTGTTGGACACCGGTAGCAGCCTTGTTTGGACGCAGTGCGAGCCATGCACTTCTTGTTTTGATCAGGATGGGCCTAAGTTCAAACCACGCAGGTCGGGGAGTTTTCAGCCGATTCCGTGTAATCATCCTCTGTGTAAGCCCCCATCATTTCAGTGCAGAGGCAACCAATGCGTGTATAATCAGAGGTATATTAATTAATTAGTCACGAAATCATCATTAGTATATTAAGCATGTAGGTACATATGTGTATGCATGTACCTAGTTTCGATCAAGCTTTTAGTAAATGTTCTTGATTTTTTGTCTAGAATTAGTTAAACATATATAGAAACTCAACATCATTCTACATTTTATTGTGTCAAACAAAAGATTGATAAGAGATAAATATTTCTGTTTACTAAAGAACTTATCTTAATATCTAGAATTATATTTATGCATGATCTTAGTTAAAATTTGTTAATTAAACAAAGTAAGTTGGTGAACAGAGAATTTATTATCCAAATTGTTTGGTTGATATATTGAGGTCACTATTGGGAGTTAGAGAGGGACAAAAAGTTTTGTGATATGTACAGCGGTGGATGAAATGGGATGACATCATCACCAATTTTCAAGCGATGTCATCAATAACTCCCTACTTTGAATCCAAAAAACATTAAAGAAGAATATTCCTTTTTCTCTTAAAAGTAGAATACTCCTGCTATATATATATATATATATATATATATATATATATATATATATATATATATTAGTGATCCATTGCAAACCGGTATGCGATTTATAAAAACAGAAACTCTCGGTCTACGGCATTATTTAACGATCCGAGCCGTTCAGGTTGATCACCATACCCTCAAACGTATGTGTATGAAAAATCAAAAGATTTGGAGGTCTCTCACCCATGCATCGGATGGCGTTTATGTTGCATTATCGAAAGGCGTTTATTTTTGCACCCATCGATGCATCGGTTACAGCTTTCAAATCCTTTGATTTTTCATACACATACATTCGAGTGTATGGTGATCAACTTGAACGGTTCGGGTTGTTAAAATATGTAGTAGACCGAGAGTTTCCGTTTTTAAAAAACGCGGACCGGTTTGCAATGGATCACTATAAGGGTTTTTTCGTTAAGCGGCGGCAAAATGTACACCCTCTATCATTTTATTCAATGGTCGGCACCGTCCATCTTGACCTGCATCATCTAATATGTCGATATACCAAATTTTATGTAATCCCACCACTTTTTCACCGTTGAATTAGCAATGTAAAAAGTTATATTGTCGGTAAACCATTAATTTTGCACTCATTAAATCAACGGTGAAAAAGTGATGAAATCATATGAAATTTGGTTTATCCATATCTTACATGATAAAAATGATTATGGTGGATGCCGATCGTCAAAAAAAATTGCGGAGGGTGTATTTTTACGATGTCATGGGAGAAAATTTCCTTATGTGGTATCTTTCCTACACACACACACAGATAGAGAGAGAGAAAAAGGAAATGGGCTATCAACCAGTAGCTGATATTAAATCGTCAGCTGGTGTCTAGAGGTTGGTCAATCCAACCGTCAAATCGACGATCCGCTCTGTCCACCTTGTTCTCTGTATGGAATGATCTATGTATGAAATTTTGATCGATATAATGCTTTATAAATGATGCATCAAACATTTAAAAAATGGATGGCTTTTAAACATAATAAAAATGTCATACATCGGAGACTCTTGATCAAAGAGATAGAAGGTAACAAATTGATCAAAATTTTACACACACACACACATCATCTCAATGTGTTGATAAGATAGCCGGAACGGATCGTCGATTTGACAGTCGGATTGAACTATACAAGAGGCTAGCTGATGGTTTACTATTAGCTACTAACTGATAACCCACCCCCTAGCCCAAAACACACATATCCCCTTGCATTTCACAGTCCAAACTGGTCATTCTGATTTACGTAGTATGAAACCTTAATGAACATTTTATTTTTTAGATTTAATGACCTTTAAGATGTTCATCAAAGCCGATAGAAAAATTAACGATATAAGAAAATTGTGGCCGCTTCATGAACCTTAGATATCGATATTTAAATCTCGAGATTTTTTTTACATAAGGGTTTCATAATACTTAGAGCCAGATGACCGGTTAGAATCGGTGAAATACACAGTGTATGTATGCTTTGTGGCGAAGGGCTGATTAAAAAATAGGTTTCCCTCCCCCCTCTCTCTATATATAGAGGAAGGTTGCCATAAATCTATGGTGTCCGAAAAAACCCTTCACGATTTTTTTCGATGATCGGCTTCTATCATCATTTTTATCTTCTAAAATGTGGATATATACATCAAATTTTATTTGATTCTATCACTTTTTTCCGTTGAATCAACAATTAATTAAAAAATTATATTTTTAGAAAACCTTTAGTTTTGTACCCACTAAACCAAATGCGATAAAATTGTATAATTACATGAAATTTGGTGTATCAACATCTTAGATGATAAAGATAAAGATGATAGATGCCGATCGTCGTGAAAAATGGTGGAGATCGTCGTGAAAAATGGTGGTGTATTTTTCCAACGCCGTAAAGAAATCCCTCTTATATATGGCCTCTTTGCTCCGTTATTGTACATGCATATATATTCTAACAACTTTTGTGTGTGTGTGTAAATCCTAACAACTTTTGTGCATTTACTTCTATATATAACATCTTAAATTTTAGGAGGAAATGTAAAAGCTTGATGGAAAATGGAGCAAATCGTTTTATTAATTCTTTCATTCTTCTGCCAGTATTCTTCTAAGCCAATACAAACGCATCATCATAGATTAGAATGTGTATTAATAAAAGGATCGAAAGATCGTTTTGCTACTGAAAATATTTTATCACCATCTTTTAATAGGTATGCAGACAACACCTTCACTGATGGGGTCCTCGCCACTGACCACCTCACCTTTGCTTCAAGAACCGGTCAGCCGGAGACAATTCCAAACATAGTCTTCGGCTGTTCTTATGCAAGCACCCATGGTATGTTTGAATCAACAAAGGTTGGAGGAATCATGGGAATGGATTTCAAAGAAGAATCCTTTATAATGCAGCTAGCAAACCGAATCAACGGCTCTTCTCGCTTCTCCTACTGCTTTCCTCGCGATCCCCACACAATTAGCTATATACGTTTTGGACGGGACATCATACAACGTAGAAATCTTCATAGAACCCCAATAATAAACTATAATAATTTATTCTACCACATATTGGAGGATATAAGCGTTGTCGGAGAACGCATGCGTTTCCCAGCTGGGACCTTCGACCTCCATCCTGATGGGTCTGGAGGTTGCCTTGCCGATACAGGTACCCCTACATCACGGATGATTAGACAACCGTATGCTCGTGTCAAGACCGCATTTATGAAATATTTTAAAAACTTTAAGCTCCGAATTGTTAGTGGAAGCGACATTGGTGCAGATCTTTGTTATGAGATGCCGAGAAATTTTAGACATTTCCCTTCCATGGAATACCATTTTAGAGGGGCGAACCTCTTTGTTGAAGGAGAAAAGATGGTCTTGATCTTACGTGGTAGGTTTTGTTTGACGTTGATCCCTACGGATAGAACGACTATGATTGGTGCTGCACACCAACAAGATGTTCAATTCGTGTATGATCTGAGAGAAAAATTAGCTTACATTGGTCCGGCTAATTGTGCTCAGGTTTAAATAGTCTTCTTTGTACCTTCATCAATAAATCGAAAATGAGTAAATTTATGAGAAAAATGTGTTGGACCCATGTTTTGATGTTTACTTATTTTTCTTAAGGCACACACTTTTGAGAGATATCTAAAAATACCCTAGCGGTTCTTAAACCCGATTGTTGTTGGATACTAGTATATGACATGTTATAGCAACCCGATTGTTGATGGTTATCTTGTCTTCTTAATATGCTTCTTAATACGCTGAGAAGATTGGAACCTAAGAAAAAGTGCAAGTGCAAAAATTCATTCTTTATCTAAAATGATGCCAAAATAAGTATGTTAGTTAAAACCAAGAATAAAAATAATCTATAAAATTTCTGTATAAAGAAGAAATTATCGTTAGGTTTAGAGGTTTACATTAGAAGATATTCAAATGTAGAAAAAAGGAGAGAAGGATGATGTTGATGATTGATGGAGAAATAATTGATACTTAATGTTCAATAGTGATATTTAATCGAGTAGAAGATTTATGGAAATCTAACAGGAGTCAATTCTAGATCAAATATGAGATTTGTAGGGCATTTCCTTAAAAGACACTTTTTTAAGGACCCCTAAACTTGATATTTGGATCGAAATTTTTACCTACCGTGAACAACATGCCGCAATATAGTGACATGCAATATTTCTTCTACATAAGAAAGATGGATAGCACTTTTACGGCAGCACAAACAAGGGACTCGACTCCTATATTAAAGATCTCGGAATCGATTGTTAATGGCATGCCTGGTTTTGAGCACAGCAAATCGCCGGTTTTTGTTTGCAATTTTAATGCCTACAAAAAAAGGCAATAAATCAACCAGTAAAATTTTTTGATGTAAGATTCTACCATACGTAACAATATAGCTTTATGCAAGCCAAGGATTTATATGGAGGTTGTCTGTTTTATGCTGATATAACCAAAATGCTTAATGTAAGCAGAAGTAAACTACAAAGCTTAGAAGAAATCATAGTACACAAAACCCTCTTTAGTTTAGTACTAGTGAATGGTCCCAAGCGATGTGGGATTTGCGGATGGTCCATAAAATCTTATAGATTGAAAAATAGTTATATAAAAGATATATAGACAGTTCATCATAAATATTGTTATAAGCATATATAATTATATATAGAGAGAGACTAACTGATAACCTTTTTTCCAATTATTTCAATAATCAGATTTCCAATTCATGTATACAAAATGAAAACACAAAGAACTTCTTGGATAGTTGTTAAAATTCTAAGTATAAAACGACTATTTAAACATATTGTTCATTCTTTACTAGATAGAATACACTTTATTAAAAACAACAAATAACTAATATCTAAAATCATAAGAGAAAATAGTTTCTTATTAGATAAAAGTTATTTTCAAGTATTTTAATTATATCTTTTTGAAACTTAAGAGGAGATTGTTGACTTAATTCCAAATAAAAGCTTTAGGGTTTGAATTATGTAATATTATTTGTTTCCCAAACACAACGTAGCTAACAAAATAGGAAAAAGTTAAACTGAACATTATATAAAGTATAAAATCAAGTAAAAATTTAAAAATAATTTGCAGTGATTATGAAAGCTAATATTGTTACAAAAGTATTTCTGATGATGCTCGATATTGGCGACCTCCCAGATCAGGACACGTGGCAAATGAAATGTCCCAGAACTCGGAAAAAAGGCCTACAGGGGCCGACCAGGCCACCCCTGTGCCCAACCTGCAAGCGCAAGCTGGCTCTCCTCAGAGCCCCGTGGAAATTGGCCTCCTAAGCCTCTCAGCTCGCCCCGAGCTGCCACAGGACCAAGACTCCTCAGCCCTCTTGCTCGGTTCCGAGCTCCCCAGCTGAGGCCGTCTTCCTCGGTCCCTCCGATCGACCAACTCTACCACTCACAGGCGTAACCGCCGCTCCGCAAATCTCACCATGCGTAGATTCTCCGCCAGCAACATCCCATGTTCCACGCCATCACCATCCCCATTAATGGGCGATCCGCTCTTTACGCGGGCGTGACGTCGGGAGCGTAACCGCCGGCGAGATTCTTGCGCCTTCTACTGCGTGCTGCCGCCACAAAAAAACACCCCATCACAGAGGGGTCAAGTAAGCCATTTTTTACTCTTTAAGCTGTTATTCTGCTCGGATCTCATTACTAACTTGAGCGTCGGAGGGTCCTCGGTGGTACCAAACCACTCCGGGACTTCTTTGCAGGTACTCGGCACCAACTCCCTTACTTCACCTCTTCCTCCAAAAACCCATTGAGACCCACACGTAACGGAGGATAATCAACTAAGTCCACCGCGAGATCAACGGAAGACAACATCTGACAGGGGCCCGAAAAGGAGCTCCATCAGTTGGCGCCGTCTGTGGGAAACGAAACTCCACAAAGACAAAAGTTGGCCTTCCGATCTCCGTCCACATGGCGCGCGATCACCCTGAAGATCCAGGTACCAGCCGCTACCTCCCCCTTATTGGAGGCGCAGATGAACCTCCTCTGGCGACTGTCATCAACGCCCTCGTCGGCCGATAGATCGACTAAAGTCCAAACGGCCAGGCCAGGGCCCCAGATTGCCGCTCCCCCGCCTCCAGAAGACTCTGCCCTCGTCGGTACGGCTGACCACTGGCAGGCTACGTCCCATGACCACAGATCTCACAGGCCGATACTTGTCCGCTGGGCGATCATTGAGCCTCCTCTGGCGGAATCGAAACGACGCGACCCTGGCGCTTCGCCTCCTTGCACAATCGATGCGCGTGCTACGCGCACGTTCACCGCGACCGTTCCTGTTCTCCATAACTGCAAATGGATGGTCGGGCGAAACCTCATGAAGAATCAGCCGAGCAGCTACCCTGCTCGGTTATTCGTAACTCCTAAAAAGATCTTAATTTGGGTATAGAAAGCGGTGAGGAAATCTTTGCATTTCCAAACTTTAGCTAAACCTAACCCTAGCAAGATTTAGATCTAGATAAATTTAGTTTTTAGATTTAATCAATCCGACACCAATCGGAATTAACTCGTAAGAACAATTAGGAAATTCACAAAATCCCTGTGGACAGACCCTTACTCACCGGCTAGCTACCAAGCGACGCCGTTCTTGATGGCGGTTATAAATATTCTTTGATCAATCAAATGGCGCCGTTGCCGGGGATGGCGTAGTATTTTCTTTTTGCAATTTCGGGTTAATATAAATTAAAAAAATCATAAAAACAGAAAATAAAAAAAATATAAAAATTCTATCATCTTTTATTGTTTGAAGGGTTTCTTGCGTGAATCTTTGCAGGATCGAAGTACAAGTTCGGATCTAAAAAAATCCAGAGAGCGAAATAGAAAGTTGAAGATCTGAACAGAAGGGGATTTCAACATCAGAACAGTAGAAAAAACCTCGGGATCTGAACCAGTCACGTGACCGTCTTTCCACCGAGCATACCCCCAAACTTCAAGTGGTCGGTCGTTGTGATTACTTAAGGCTGCAAAAATAGAAAAATATTTTCGATAAGAGACTAGTTGTAGGCAGCGGCGGCGGTTACGCGGCGGCAGCGGCGGTTCAGGTTCTGAGAAAAATTCCGTTTATTCCCTTTTTCTCTCCTCTGCAACCTCAATATATCTTCTGTCAAATCTTCTGCAGGATTCTTTGCGTTTAAAAATCTCTCCCCCTTCCAATAATTAATTTTGTGCAGGATTCTTTGCGCCGCGGTAAAAAAAAATTGATTGCAAGTGATTTTTACTGCTTTGCATATTTTTAATCGGACTTTAAGGGGCTTGAGACCAATTCAGATTGGGTGGGGATTTCATCACCCTTCCCAGGACCCCAGAAATCACATAAGTCATATGCATTGACCATTATTTAATTAAAAAAATACTAGACTCAGCCTTAAAGACGTCGCGCTCAATTGGACAGAGGACTAGTTGTAGGCATCGGCCGTTGATCCTAACCTGACTTTGCGGTGTCTAGGAAAGTGTGTCTAAGGCGAGTGGTTACTTAATTAGGGCCACTACTTGTAGTGGAGAGCCTTCCACTCACCTGGCACTTACCTGGCCGCAATTAGCGGTGAAGAGGCGGTTTGAGGTCCTATTTCTAGCCTTTTGGAACAGTTAGGAGCTGTCTAGCCGACCTAGGTGACCCTAGATCTAGGCCTGATTGTGCATTTGTGATTGATTGCATTTGTGTCAAAGTCTCTTATCGAAAATCTTTTTGCAAAAAGCTCCACATAAAAAAGGATAAAAAAGGAATTTTTTTTACAAATACTTCAAAATTTTGTCGCTAAGAAATCCATTGCACCACACTTACATCCACATTCTTTTTCTTCTCCTTTCTTACATCATGGGTACCCCACCTCATAAAACTCTTACCGAACTTTGGTACCCTGAACCAAACTTTGCTTCGTACGCGAATTGTTTCGGTCGATTTACGGACGACCCATCCATGCCCAAAATTTCTTTGAAAGATCGAATAGAAGTGTCTAGAAGAAACAGTTCGACGTTGCAATTCACTTTGTATCAACCATTTCAACCTTCACCACCTTCTTACGTTGATACTACTTTTTCGAGTCCTATTGTAACTCCGAAACCCATGTCTATTGCTGAGCATATTGAACAATCTCGTAGACGATCTTTCACTCCTTTCAACACTTCCAGTTCTTGGGATCAACAAGTCCATTCACCTTTTTATCCAAATGTTGATCCTACTCCTGTTCAACCATTCAATTCCTACCTGTCCCACTCGACGTCCGCACCTTCCCTAGATATTGCTTCTACACAGCCATTTAGGAGTTTCACCTATCCAAACAATTTTGAATCTTTTACCGAAACCCCTTCACAACTCATGTCTAGTTTGGAAGAGTCATTGGAAGCTTATATGGTAGCGACAAACCAAATGATTGGGAATGTGGATGCGTCCATGGCTGCCCTTATGCAAGCTAGTGAACCAGTAGCTAGTTTCCAACTAGCTCCAAAAATTCTAATGTATGATGAGGCGGTTGGACAGAGTGAGAATTTGAGTGGAGAGAGTGAGTTCTACACCTTTCCAAATCAAACCTACCCATACCCAATTGAATCCCACAACTCTAGTTTTCAAACAAGTGTCCCAAATGATTCATCAGTTGAAAATAAAACATTTAATGAGTTGTGCGACTTTGTAGTGCTTGATTTGCCAGATTGTGAAGAGTCCCTTTCGAGTGAAACCATCACCAATCCTTTTGACCCCTATACCTCCAATATAGAACCTAAATTGATTAATGTCCATGCTTTTGATGAGGTGTCTGAAAAAATTGATTTTCACTTGATAGAGGATATTGACGCCGGGAAAATTTTGGATGATGAACCCGTAAATTTGATTGAAATTTTATGTCCAATTCATCATCCCGAGTCATTAAATGTTTCTCCCGAACTTCATATGCGTCTTGATTTTGATGATAATGGCATGGATAAGCTAAATTTTGAGGAGAATTATGAGGATAGTATTGAGGAGAGTGTTGAGGATGAACCATTTTTGTTTGATGTGTCGGATTTTCCAATTCATCCTCATGAACCTTTAACTGTTATACTTCCTAAATCACCCTACCTCCCTTCCATCGTTCCGACCACGCAAAAGATCATGCAGGAGGACTGTGAGTTTGAAAATTTTCTATTCGATCACAGCAGTGTGGACGCCACTAGTGCATACCTCTTTGAATCTGACACGGTTCTCACAGCTGATAACGATTACGAGTGTTTCACTTTTTCGGACGATGTTGAAAACTCACCTCCCGAGTTTGAGTCCATTAAATTTTCAGATGAGTTAGTTGAACCATCAGACTCGGTTGCTTACAGTCATTTCGAACCATTGATAGAATCTTTCAAGTTCGAGACAGATTACATAGGTGAGAATAAGACTATCCCTAAATCAATCCCTTTATTCCTTCCTATCGTTTCGACCACGCAAGACTCCGTCGCGTTTCCATTTTCAATGGAGGGTTTACCAAGTTCGACGTACCCATGTTTTCTTGCGAATCTTGAGAGATTTGACCCCATTTCTCGACGGATTGATAGATTAGCACAATTACTTTTAACACATCGGTCATCATAAATTGCGCTAATTTATTCACTCGATTTACACTCTCAAGATCGTACTACACTTCTTTCTATTTTCCGCCATTCTCCTCCTCCACCGAGACCCTATTCCACTCTTCTTCCCATATGGTCTCATGTGTTTCTCAACTCCTTTCTCTACACTCCATTCTTTCACCAACCCTACCATTATCACGATAGAATTTTTGAATGGTTGGTGCTAACCTTTGGTCTGTGTAAAGCCTTGTATAGTTTGATTTTTCTCCTCTCTGACTCTGAACTTTAACGCTTAAACAGTGGAAACACTGTCTCACTTAAGTTTGGGAGGGCTCTTTGTATATATATTTTGTTTTTTTTATTATTTATTTTGTTTTTCTTTTAACAAAAAAAATTTATAAATAAATAAACAGGAGAATGCCGACAATTTTGACCCTCTTGGTATAGCCTGACAGTGAGGACACTGTCAAGTTTAAGTTTTGGGGTATGCTCGGTAAGCTTTCTTCCTTCGCATTCATATGTATATTTTTGCATTTGCATGCTTATTTTAAAACCCATAAAAATTGAAATTTTTTAAAAATTTTAAAAATTAAAGTATTCAATTTTGGCCTTAATTGACTAGAGTTTGCCAAATAGGTTAATTAGCTAGGAACAACTAGATCTTAGACTTAGTAAATTAAAAACCCTAAAAATAACCTTTCTTAAAATTTAACAGTAGAAAGTATATGTCTTGTAGTTTATTTAGAAATAGGCAAATTTCGAGTTCACTTCTTTGGCTGAGTTAAAACAAGAGAAAAGTATTGATATTTTTATTGAAGTATAAGTTTGAAAAATAATTCCTAAGGTTAAGTTTAAATTCTGAAAATATATACCCTACAAATTGCACAAACACGAACCTTGAAACTTTGAATAGTAGAAGAGACCTTGAAATGCTCTTGTCTAAAAGTCCTGTTTCCTGATTTAAAATCAGGAAAGCCTACGGAAGAGGCTTCAGAAAAGGGTCACATGCTCACACGTGACCAGCAGTCACGTGTTGACACGTGACATCTAAAAGTATCGGCAAGGCAGATTCAGTTTCCTGACTACATCAAAGAAATGGGCTTCAGAAAGAGGTCACGTGCTCACACGTGACCAGGGGTCACGTGTTGGCACGTGACATTTAAAAGCAGCAGACTCATTCTCCGGTTAAATCAAGAAAAAGGCTCCAGACAAGGGTCACGTGCTCACACGTGACCAGGGGTCACGTGGTGGCACGTGACGGCTAAGCAGCGGCCAGAAGGCAGAGCGCAAAAAGAAGAAGAGGGCTTGTTCCTAGGGGGCCACGTGCCCACACGTGACCAAGGGTCACGTGGCCACACGTGACCGGCTTTCAAAGCCTATCTGTTAACAGAATTAAATTCTGAGAAAAGACCTCTCAAATCTTTCCAAGGGAACCGATTGAATTAAAAATTTAAAGGTGATTAAATATTACCTATCTATGGGAAAATCTTGAATTTGGAAAGATTTCCCCTTAAAATCTAACCGAAATAACAAAAGAGAATCTCTGGATTTAAAATCCAATGGTGAATAAAATTCACCTAATAATCCAAAGGTCCAAACGAATGGTGAATACAAATTAAATCTCTCAATAAAAGATTCACCAAAACTAATTGATTCTGCTTCTTCTC
The DNA here is from genome assembly GCA_030015575.1 of Agapanthus africanus. NCBI lineage: Eukaryota > Viridiplantae > Streptophyta > Magnoliopsida > Asparagales > Amaryllidaceae > Agapanthus > Agapanthus africanus. The sequence continues at coordinate 102,595,617 of CM057338.1, read as the reverse complement.
CTATAAATTGGAGCCAAGAGACACCAAAAAAAGAAAAAGAAGAAAAAAGAGGACAGAGAGAGAAAAGAGAGAGCCTTGATACTTTGGAGGAATTTGTATCTTCTGCAAAAGAAAAGCTTAGGTAAGAAAGGGAAAGCCTTTAAAAGAGAATTTAATTCTCAGCAGAGTTTAACTCTGATATTAAACAGAAGAACACAGTTCTCTCTTTAGTGGAGGATCTGCAAAGTGCACATCTCCCCTTGAATTGAGAATTTAATTCTCATTGTGTTGAGATCCTGCCATGCAGATCCAAAGCATAGAGGGGGAATGTGAGTTTGAGAATTTAATTCTCACATATAGGAATTTAATTCCTTTAAAATAAAATTAGGGTTTAACCCTATGTTACAGGAATTCAATTCCTTCAGAATGAACAGATTCAGGGTTCAACCCTAGTTAAGAACTGAGTTCTGTTAAAATAACATGAATTTAATTCTCTTAAGAAAGAAGAAATTAGGGTTTCACCCTATGACAGAATCTCATTCCTCAGAATAATTCTCTAAAAGAGAGTGGGAATTTAATTCCTTAAAACTGTTTTTAGGGTTTAACCCCATTCAGAGTTCAACTCTATCCCAGAATATGAATCTTCGGAAGGAAATAGGAATTTAATTCCTCTAAATTTATTGTTAGGGTTCAACCCTACGAAGAATTTAATTCTTAAAAGGGATTAACAGATCTTCTAAAAACATACATAGAGGCAGGGTCACGTGCCACCACATGACCCCCGAAAAGATCCACAGAAAAGGCCCTTTGAGGTAGTGCCTCACGTGACCCACGTGACCCTTGGCAGAAGCTTTAACATACAAGCATTTCAATGCCCGTCACGTGATGTCACGTGATGCTCCAAAAGATAGGATATTCTCAGCAGAACAAATGAAGGGAGGGCGCCCACACGTGCTACCACGTGACCCCTCTTGCCTTAGTGTTTAACACTAAATTGGAACCCCGGAATCCAGTGTTAAACACTGTTTGGCCTTAGTGTTCAACACTAATCAAAGAACTTTATTTGCAGTGTTTAACACTGAATTTCTTAGTGTTTAACACAAAATTAAACCCCTGTTAACAGAGCTTAAGATTAACTCCCTTAGTGTTCAACACTAAATCAAAATCTCTGTCACCAGTGTTTAACACTGATTATTCTTAGTGTTTAACACTAATCTGAAATCTCTGCAGCTAGTGTTTGACATTGATTTGCTCTAGTGTTTAACACTAATTTGAACCTCCTGTTGCTGGTGTTTAACACCAACTGTCTTTTAGTGTTAAAACACTAACTTGTTCCCAGTGTTCAACACTGCTGATCTGTAGTGTTTAGAACTAACTTCAGCCCAATTGGTTAAATGGCTAAAGGCAAAGCCTCTCCTTCAATGGACCAACAGAAAGCCAGTATTCTAAACATGATGGGACTTAGCCTAAGATGGCCATAAGTCCTCAATTCAAACTTAACTGGGCTAATGGGCTCATAACACAATTAATTGGTCTTGATCCAAAATTGGGCCAAATACTGTTTAATCCACCCCGGTTCAAGGGTACATCTCTTCACTCCTTTTATACTTGGCGTTGTAATTCCTCAACGTCTTCAAAGAGGTGATGGGTCCTGATGACCACACATTGACACGGACTGTGGGTTCCTTAAACTCACGGACTACGACGTCCTTAACCTTGACCGAGATGTCTTAAAACTAACAACGGACTGTGGGGTCCTTAAACTCACGGACTACGACGTCCTTAACGTTGACTGAGATGTCTTAAAACTAACAACGGACTGTGGGGTCCTTAATCTCATGGACTATGACGTCCTTAACCTTGACCGAGATGTCTTAAAACTAACAACGGACTGTGGGGTCCTTAAACCCATGGACTACGACATCCTTAACCTTGACCGCAAGGTCTTAAAACTAACTTTGGACCGCAATGTCCTTAAACTACCTATTGACCGCAACGCCACTAAACTAAACAACAGGGCTCCCTTAACTGCTCTATTGTTGGATCTAAACGATCCTGTTAAGTCGATCTTAGTCTAAAAACTAGACTAACGTGTCCTTAACAAATGTTTAAGTCGATCTTAGTCTAAAAACTAGACTAATGTGTCCTTAACAAACGTTTAAGTCGATCTTAGTCTCAAACGAGGCTAACGTATCCTTAAACCCAAACCCCCAAACCTAAATATAAGATAATACGGATTTGGACTAGTCCACGCCTTACGGGCGACAACATAACTTAGTCTCCGTATACAATCCACGGGCAACCACAAACAAAACAAACACCAAGGACACGAAGTGAAATTCTGGAGAAGCAGAAAGTTGTTACCGCGAAGCGGTAGCGTAATTAACTGCGGGGGCTTTCGCCTGTAGGGAAGTGCGTCCCCACAATCAAAAACTCCTCAAGCGAGGGGGAATCTGACGAAGTCTGCTACATCGGACGCATCCGTTTAAACCTTCGATATACGGTGCCATAAATCAACTTGGCATTTTCGGAGAGGTAGACGGATAGCACCAATTAGCATCTGCCCCGAATCTCAGGCGAGACGTCCGCCGTCTCGGCCGCCGTTCGGAGGGGAACAGATTATGGCACGCCCGGTGGGACCTTTTTCTCTTTCCACTCCACACTTCGTGTGTCGTGATTCGCGAACCAATCGCGGTTCGCTAATGGTTGCCCTTGGGCTTCAAGGTACTGAGACTTGGCGTCTTGCTTATTGCAGAAGGCAAAGAATCGATGGCTTCCACTTGTGCGAAACGCTCCAACTGCTCGGATTGCAATGGCAACCAACGCTCCGCCTCGCCAGGAGGTATAGCCTACGGACCCCAAGCTGCTTCTCTATTCACCATTCCCGTGGAACAGGTCACTCGAGCCACCACAGGATTGTTTTTTGGGACCATGCTCCCGCCGACAAGCTTCACCGCTCCGTTGCTGACCAAGGAAGCTCCCAAGAAGTCGGTCTTTGATCGTCTTACCCCTGCCGCGGCCCCTCTCAACGGGTCGCCCAACACTAGCACCTCGGTCTTCTCTAGATTGGGCCAGAACTCCTGTGGACCCGCAATGGGGCCTACAATCCCAGAGAAGGCTGCTCCTAAGAAAATAACCAGTCCTGCTCCTGAAGTTGTCAAAGCGGCTTCTCCTTCCAAAAAGTCGGTGTTTACAAGATTGAATGTTCCGGCTCCCACTCCTGCTACCCAAAGGACATCGGTCTTTGACAGGCTGACACCAGCAGCGACCCCCCACCTACACAGGGGGCAAGATGATACTATCGCCATCACCGAGCCGAGGCCATCAGCACGACACGCTCGACGTCGTTACTGGCGCCGAGTGAGAAAGGCCGGAGGCAACTCCCCTTCTGGGCTAACTCCTCCAACCCCAACGACAGAAGTTAATGCTGCTGTTCCAACTGGGAACAGCTTTGAGATGCTAAATAAGGTGCGTAGGAATTCTCCTACCGCGGTGCTAAAGAGGTCTCCCCCTCCGCTGAAAAAGGCTATAGAAGTGAAGCCAGAACAACTCCAACCTCCTCAACGGCTGTCCTCCTGAATCTATAAAGTCTGGCGGCAGGCCCAAGACTCGGGGATCGATACAAATTTCGCCCGCCAGCACAAGAAGCTAAAAATCTAATAGGAAGCCAGTCACCAGGCGAAGCCACAAAAAGCTGTCTGGGTACCCACCTCAACGGCCCCCTCAACTTCCACTGCTCATAAAAAGAGGAGGCCGGAGAAGATCCCCGGGCCTGCGACGAGAGCTAAAAGCACTAAGCCCAGACGCCCTAAGTCTGGGGGCATGATGGTCCATACCGTATACATGGCGTCAGGAAAGGAAGACAGCCGTGCGTCTATAGGTCATAGACCGCTTACATGGTTAGTGACCAAGGCGCAGGAGCAGCAACAGAAGCTCCAAGAGATGATGAATGCTATGGCCACACTTACCGGGCCAAAAGAAAACCCAGAAACGTCCTCGGATGAACGCCAGGAGGAAGAAACCGACGCCGAATTCCTTCGCCGAATATTGGAAAAGAAGGACAAAGAGGCCGCTGAACAAGCAGCCAACATACAGCGTATGGGCCTTCTCTTCCAAGATATGATAGGAATGATGATCCAACAAGACCCACCCGCTGAGGATCCCCCGATCGTCCTTGAAGACGATAGGGGAGAAACATCAAATCCACCACCGGCCCTCTCAACGGCCAAGGAGGAGACAATCTCTAAGGCTAATTTGGACGAGTACATAGCCCAGCAAATACGGGTTCATCATGCGACTGAAGCAGCCGGCCAGGTCGTAAAAACGGGGCGGCCATATCCAAGCTGGTACGACCAAATCAAGTACCCGCCGAGTTACACAATTCCCAAGTTCCATGTTTACAAGGGAACCGGCAATCCCCATCAACATGTTGCCCAGTTCAGGGCCCTTTGCGGTAACACCGGCGGTGATGATAAACTGTTGCTTCGCCAGTTCGTGGGCAGCTTATCAGAAACAGCGTTCGAGTGGTATTCGGAACTCCCGAACGATTCTATCAAGACGTTCGCTGAAATGGAGTTGCTATTCACTCAGCGATTCGCAAGCGCCAGCGAACGCACTCCAATAACGGCATTGATTAATGCCAGGGTAAAACCAGGCGAAACATGGGTCCAGTATGCTATACGCTGGCGAAATTTGTGGTCGAAATGCGAGCAACGCATTGAGGAAGCGCCCGCGGTGGGCATGTTCGTGGAAACCCTAGACCCTCATGCAACTATCTCTCAGTTTATGATGTTCTTTAAGCCAACCACATTCTAGGCTCTAATCGACAAGTTGTCTCAGATGGACCAGATGGGTCATAGACTGCCTCCCCCGAAGCTAGAACCTCGAAATGACAAGGGTAAAGGAAAGGCAACCTTCGTCGCGAATGCCCAGCAGCAACCCAATGCCCCAAAGCTGGCAGATCAATTGGAAGAAAGACGCCGGTATTATAATGAAAAGATGAAGCGTCCCTACTCATTCCCACGGGACAAGACGAAACGGTTATTCGAGCTGGCAGTACGCAACACTTATAAATCTGCCAAATCCAAGGCGACCGCCACAAACCACTGAGGTGAATAACCCTAACTATTACCCTTACCATCAAACGGTAAGTCATCCGATTGAGAATTGCTTCGTCTTCAAAGGATGGATTGAAGATCAATACCTCCAGGGGAAGTTTGCACTGTCCGAAAAGTGGAAGGTGAACCCACCACAGGCGCATACTCCTAAGAAACTAGATACACCGGAGGCAACCTGTTCCTTCATTGAAGAAGCTCCATGGGAGGTCGTACTGTCAACTAAAACCAAAAGAATGCTGAGGGACCTTCATGCGTGCCCGGCGGTCGAATGGAAGGACCCGCTTGAACCTCAAATTATCGAAGGGATGTTGAAGCCTCGCCCAACTACGAAGACTCGTGGTGATGGACCAAATACTCACGCCCAATCGTCAAAATCTTCGAAGAAAAAGAAGAAGAAATCTAAGAAGCCCGTGAAGCCTGGAGACAAGCGCACGAACTTGCAGAAGCAAATCGACACGATGGAAGAGTACAATCAAAAGGCGCGAACTCCTGTCACGCTGCAAGAGTTCCTCAACCACATCTTTCAAGAGAAAGATGATGGAGAGAGTTTGTCGGATGAATCCGAGGGGCGAGTTGTAACGTAATCTCCCGCTCGTTTACTGACGATGAAAAAACTCCTAGCACTAAGAAACTGGGGACAGAGCCTGAACCAGAGCGTGTGTGGCCAACAGATGAAATGATCGACGCATTTCTAGACGAGATTCGTCTGAAGAGTAAAGCGGATCAGGAGCGTGAGATGGCCGCATCGGAAGGAGCCAAACGCAAGCGACTGAACGAAAGAGTCGAAGCACTCCCACCAGATCAAAAGAAATCCGATGTAGACAAAAAGATATTCAAGACGAGGAAAAGGTTTGCCAAAGCCATGTCAATGGGAATGAAGCTACCACCCTCGGAAGAAAACACGCTCAATGGGGCGGAGAGGCACCCTAATTATTGCGCATATCATCGGAAAATTTCACACCCTACGGAGGAGTGCGATGCCTGAATATCTCCTCGTGAGCCTTTCGCAGACTGGATGGACTTTTTAAGATATGGTGGCAGGGATATGTTGCTCATCGGCAACATTTTAAGCGCATGAAACGCAAGATTCGTCGGGAACGAAGAAGTACTGCCGACGGGCACAACAGAACTACTGGCAACTGTCACATGGTTAACGCCGTAGGGTCATAAGTTCTCACCTTTAGGAGCGACTCTGATGAAGAAATGGCTCTGGGCCCTCTCTTTAAAGAATCCGTTTTGGGGAAAGAGGAAGAAGCAGAGGCCTGCGAAAACATTCAGCTGCACAATCGTACGCTCCCGGAAAGGAATCTTGGGCTTGCAAATAGAAATGATAAGGGAAAGGAAAAGGTCACTGAGGATATCACTTTAGATGACCAAGTCGTGAAAGAGCAGACTACCAAGGACCCTCCTAGGAAGGGTAAAGTGGAATACAACATCCTAGCGCACCTAAGGAAGTTACTTTCTCAACTCAGCATTCTCGATGCCCTCCTATTATCAAAAGAAGCGCGAGATTCACTAATTAAGGCGTTACAAGAACCCGAGCAATTCCAAGCCTTCATTGTTGCGGAAAGGATGAAGGATGAACTGGAAGAAGTGCACACGGCCGACATCACTTTCGGTGACGAAGACCTTCTCCTCGGAACATGCGACCACAACCGTCCCCTATATGTCTCTGGATACTGCCATGATATCAAGATAGGCAAGATTCTGGTAGATAATGGATCCTCCGTCAATCTCCTTAACGTTCGGGTGTTAAAGGAAATTTGCATGAGCGTGCAGCACCTCGCTCGTGACAAAATTACCATCTCTGGTTTCGACTCCCAATCGTCACGGACTCTCGGATCCGTAATATTGACATTACGCTTCGGACTGCTCGTCACGGACATCAAGTTTCACGTCATTGACGCAAAGACTTGCTACAACGCCTTGCTCGGTCGTCCTTGGTTGCATGAGTACAACATCATCCCTTCTACACAGCATCAGTGTATGAAGTACTTCAAGGATGGTTTCGAATATACCGTAACAGGGGAGCTGAATCCATTTTCCGTGAACGAAGTCCACAAGTACGAAGATGCGAAGTACTTTTTGCCAGACTTCGAGGATACAGAAAAGTGTCGCAAGCCGGAGAACAAAGCCGTCGCCACCATCCCTGTTTTCGGGAGCGATACCGAAGAAGAAGAAGAAATAGTTTATGCTGGGCCAACTCGACGCAACAACCCGGGAAAGTCCGCCCCCATGTTGATCTTCGGAAGTGACTCAGAAGATGAGGTTAATGCCGTGTTCTCCAGTCGGCCGTCAATACAAGCATCCCCTGGCGATGATCAGAGTTTGCAAATCACCATGGTGCCGCGGAAACACTACAAAGATCTTGCCGCACTTCAAGCTCACAATGTGCAGAACCTGCAGACGTTTTACGTCCCTCCCAGGCGAAAGGGTGAAAATGTGATCCTATTCTACCAATCCATAGAGACGAAAGTAGAGAAAGAGATCTGGCATGGTACGGATTCTACACTCGATAGGCTCCAACCCATCCATTTGCCCAGATATTACACAAATGGACTAAAGAGGCTATTGAAGCGCTAAGGAGTACCCTTAAAACAGACTGTTCGACAAGCTCGGTTCTATAACAGGATTTGGGATGTCCCTGGAACTCAGCGCAAATTGCCCAACGGGAGAATGGAAACGCTTGGGCTTGGATATGTGAGATCCGGGAAACGGGAGCGAGTCTACGGCAGCTACTCCATATATAACTTCGATAAGGAAGAGGTCACCTCGTCGGAGAATGCTAACCCCTCATCAAAATTGGATCCCGCGAGTGAAGTGCTGAGTCCGTCATTTGAAGAACAAGTGGACAAACCTATCAGGAAAGCAGGACAAAAGGCTCAGGAGGACCACAACCGCGAGATGGCCATCTACGAGAAGGCCAGGACGCAACGTCTGTTTCAACAGGCTGCAAAAGACAAAGACGCTCCTCCCCGTCGACCCGTCGTCCAAAAGGCCCGATGCGAAGACAGAAGTAAGTCCAGAAGGGGGAAGAAGAGCCGACAACAACGACGCAGGATTAGAGAGTCACGTGAGCGGACATTGCGCGGTCCGGATTTGTCCCTCATAAAGAAGATGAGTCGAGCGTATTCCTTCCCCCGAGACAAGACGAAGAAGTTACTCGAACTCGCTATAAAACATCAAATGATCGCACTTCCGGAGTCTAAGCACCCTAAGCAAGCTAACAAAGTTTCTCATCCGGGCTATTGCTCTTATCACCGAGCCATAGGACACCCTATCGAAGACTGCTTCACCTTCAAGAATGGGGTCGAAGACCAGTACCAGCAAGGCGGATTTGCTTTATCCAACAGCTGGATGGTAACGCCGCCACAAAAGCACGAACCCAAAGCCGCAAGAGAAGAACCGGATCCACATCAATCTTGGAAGCGGATTCGCACCTGTTACATGATTACGATATTAAAAGAAGACCCTGAGGACATAGAGGAGCTCCCTTGGTGCTTCGAAAACAAGGACAATGAGGTAATCTCAGAATTCCCACCGGCTCCGAAAGAACTGGAAGATGGCATACATACTACTGCAGATAACCTCAAGAAGATTGAGTTGGGATCGGCAGACGATCCGCGACCGACATTCGTCAGTGAGCGGCTATCTAAAGAAAGGGTGGCTGCATTAAAGGACGTGGTTCTACAGCATAAAGATTGCTTCGCGTGGAACTATTCCGAGATGCCGGGATTAGATCCAGAGATTGCTGTAATTAGCAATATCCCCGGATATCAAGCCAGTCAAGCAGGCGCGAAGAAGGATGCGGCTCGAGCTTGAGACGAGCATCAACGCCGAAGTCAAGAAGCTGATCGATTCTGGATTTATCCAAGAAGTCCAATATCCTGACTGGATTTCCAACATCGTCCCGGTAATGAAGAAAAATGGGACGGTGCGCATATGCGTGGATTTCAGGGATCTCAATAAAGCCTGCTGTTCATATCAGATTTTTGCATTTTTATACCGCCCAAATTTTAACACATTGCATAACGGTAGGTACTCTTGAGCCGTGTTTTCTAGTCAATTGCAGGATACAGGTTCTCGGCTGTAAACGGTAAAATTCATGGAAAAACACGACAAAACCTGGGTTCCTGCCAACCATAGATAAAACACGGATCTCCGCTCTTTATCCGTCTGTTGCCAAACACCAGTTTAAGAGACAAAATGGCAAATCGATGTCATTTTCATGCACAAGGCTCTATGGCAACACAAGATCCAAGAAATCTACGCGGAGCTCGAGGAAATCATGACAAAAAGATCCACATCCAATCACCTTTTGACTTGCTGAAATTCTGGATAACTTGTGGAGAGATTCTGAGAAAAAAAGTGTACCAAACTGATCCAAACATCAACACTAAGAAGCACAAAAAATACGAGGATCCAACTCCTCTAAAGAGCCACGGTTCCGCGGCATTAGCATGCTTAGGCCGCGGAACCGCGGCTGTACGGTCTCCTCAGTTGACGAAACTTCAGGGTTATTTTGGTCTTTTCATGTAGAGGCAGAATTTTGCCCTAGATTTCCAGTGCCCTGCCTATAAATAGCCCAGAACCTTGTGAAGCCAAGGGTGCATAATCTTGTATTTTTCTAGGTTTAGAATACTTGTTTCTTCTTCCTCTTCTCATTTCTTCTCCATTGAAAAACTTGTAGTGAGCTTTTGTGAGTGAAGAATGATGAATAAAGAAGTTCATTTTATTATCATACTTGCCTTGCACTTATGTTAAATGCTTGTAATTTTCATTTGTTAACTTAGTTGTTGTTATTTCTTGTTGTTTCTTTCTTGTCTCTTTTCCTTTATCCTTAAAAACAACCATGATGCTTACGCTTGATCCTTGCCGAGATGAGGTCGCAAATAGCTAGTTGTTATCTTCTAATCTCCTTCTTTCTATCTTCCTCTTTTGTTTTGTTTTCTTTTCATTATGATGTGTGAGTAGTTTCCATACTTGTTAGGGTAGGATAAGGGAAGTTTGAGAGAAGGAAATCTCTCTCACTCTTTCCTTGCCCAACATCTTAAATCGACTCTCGTTAATTGAACCACAATCCGCTCCCCTCGACATCCTATCCTACATGATAGCAGTGATTCCGTAGTGAGACCGGTTGTGGTTGAATTAACCGGAGGTTATGGCTAAGAGCCAAGAACGGACGGACAAGCACCAAAACGAAGAAATTAAGCGTTAGAAAGCCTAGCTTATACTCGCAAGTTCCTTCCAAGTCGTGCTAATCCCCGTTGTTGCCGATTATCGTAACACCGATATTAAGAGTGGCAACGAAAGAAGTGAGCGACTCCTAACTCAAACTAACCTAATCCTAACCATAACAAGCTCTCTTTACATATCATTTTAACACTTAGTTAATCACAAACAAATCTGGAAAACTGGACTTAACTCGTTAAAGCACATAGAAAAAGATTCCCATCTCCCTGCGGACGACCCGTACTCAACCGGCTACAGGACGACCCGTACTCAACCGGCTAGCTATAAGCGAAACCGTTTTGATTGCGGTAATTAACTAAACTTGAACACGCAGAATCTCTACCAATCAAATGGCGCCGTTGCCGGGGAGACGGCAGTTTATTTCTTTGTGTAATTTCGGGTTAACTTGTGAATATAAATATAACAAAAATATATATATATATACTTTGTAAAGAAAAATCATTTTAGTTTTTGTGATTAGTTTTTGTGCAAGTGTGCAGGATAAAACGACGTTCAAGTTCAGTGCCAAAGACGTGGGAAGATAGACCCATATTTCGCGGCTACACCGCGACGGATCAAAACGAAGCAAACGGTCTACTGTAAAAATCTGGAGCAGATACAGTAATCAAGTCAAAATTCAGCACATCCAGACAAGCAGAGGACACCCAAAAGAGCACACCCAAAAATTTCCGCAGCTCAACTCCAACAAACCGCCGTGGAACCGCGGCATAAGGAGGCTTAGGCCGCGGAACCGCGACCATTTGGTGCCTTCGGGCTGCCAAACTTTCTGTGAGCTCTTCTCTTCTCTCTCCCACTCCTCTGGACTCCAATAAACTGTGTTTTCTGCAGCATTCTTTGCGCAAACTCTCTTCTCCATTCCAATAAACTGTTCTTATGCAGGATTCTTTGCGCCGCGCTAAAAATAAAAATTGTTTGCAGTCGATTTGTTACCGCTTTGCATTCATTAATACGGACTTAAGGGGCTTGAAACCAATTCAGATTGGGTGGGGATTTCATCACCCTTCCCAGGACCCCAGAAATCACAAAAAGCATATGCATTGACCATTGTTAATTAAAAAATACTAGACTCAGCCCTAAGGACTTCGCGCTCAATAGGACAGAGGACTAGTTACAGGCATCGGCCGTTTATCCTATCTGACTTTTGTGGTGCCTAGGCGAGTGTGACGAAGGCAAGTGGTTATTTAATTAAGGAACTTCGCGAAAGCGTTGGACAACCTCCCACTTACCTGGCACTTATCTGGCCGCATTTGACGGAGAAGAGGCGGTTTGAGGTCCGGTTTCTAGTTCTTTGGAACAGTTAGGAGCTGTCTAGCTGACCTAGGTGACCCTAGATCTAGGTGTGATTATGCATACCTTGTTTGTGATTGCTTAAAGCCGTAAATCCGTACATATTTCTGTAAAGCTCTTCCTAAAAATAAAAAAAAAAGGAAAAAATCAAAAACTTTTATAAAAACTTGTCCTTTGTCGCCAAATCCATTTTTCACCCACCACCCATCGTATTTCTCTATTAATGTTTTCTTACCCTCACCTTCTCCGCTTTGACTATACTAAACTCATTTATTGTATGTCCTCTTGGACTCGGGACACTAGCACCCGCCTAGTCGACGTTACGTTAGTCGCTACCGACTACGCGATCGACTCAGACGTCGAAACTCCGTCCACTCCTCTTTCACCTTTACCTTTGCCGGCCAACTCCGACGTTGACCAGAATTCTGTTCATACATCTTCACCTTCACCATCACCAACCTCTTCTTTCGCGATGTCAGGATTTAATCCGAACATCTCTTTGACTACCCCTGGATTGGCTCCACCTCCTACGGAGACCAATAACCCACCACCACCATCTTTTGTAGCGCCGCAGCGAATCCCGCTCCAGGATCGTTTCTATCCCATCTGTTCTGCACTTCCCACCTGCCTTTCTCTTCCACCGGCCAATGGGGATAATTTTGAAATTAAGCCCCACTTCATCAACATGCTTCCACGATTTCATGGGCTTGAATCTGAAGATGCCTATATCTTCATCAATAAATTTCAAAACGTTTGTGCCATGATGAAAACCACCCAGCTGTCGGATGATGCTATACGTCTACGGGTCATTCCGTTCACTTTATGCGATCTTGCTGAAAAATGGCTGTATAGCACCGCTTCCCACTCCATAACCAGTTGGGACGAGTTTGTAAAAGCGTTTCTAAAGAAATTTTATCCGAATCATAAAACCGCAAGGATCCGCAATGAAATCAACCAATTCTCTCAGCTTCCTTCTGAACCCTTCTGGAAGTGCTTTGACCGGTACAAAGACCTTCTTGTTCAGTGTCCTCACCATGGTATTGAGAGATGGCAACTTTGCCAAACCTTATACGAGGGCCTAAACCCAGCAACGAAGCAGTTGTTGGAGACCATCTGTCAGGGACACTTCCTATCGAAATCTAACGAGGAAGCGTGGCAATTCTTTGACGACCTTGCGGAGCAAACGCTACAATGGGAGAGCACCAGACCGACTTCTTCTTCTTCTACCTCCACTTCTACCGGTCAGTCTAGGGTAGGAATTCATGAACTTGATGTCTCTATTGCGATGAAAGCTGAAATGGCTGCAATAACGAGAAAGCTTGAAGCGATAGAGAGCAAATTTTCTTCTCCTGCTCCTATCCCTGTTCTCCCCCTTCGTACCATTTGCGCTTGTTGTTCCGATCCTTCTCATTTAACCGAAGAGTGTCCTTACAATCCACCATCAGAAGGACAGGATCAGGTTAATGCTGCATTTCAGCAAAGACCGAGGAATGATCCATACTCTTCCACTTACAATCCCGGTTGGAGGAACCACCCAAATTTCGCCTGGAATCAGAATCAGAATCAATTCCAAGGTAACAATTTCCAAAGGCCCCCTCCGCCGCAACAATAGGCGCAACAACAAACTCGACATCAGTTTCAGCAGCCCTTCCAACCCCAACCTTTTCAAAATCAGACGAACAACTTTGCACCCAACAATTCTTTTCCACCAAACAACTTTGTTCCGTCAAACAACGATAAGGTTTCCTCGCTCGAACGAAGTCTGGAGGCGTTCGTGAAACAATCGACACAATCCACTGCCAACATCCAGTCTTCTATTTAGTCCTTAGTGCAACACACTGCCGCTCACGGGCAAAGCATCAAGACCATCGAGGCCCAGATTGCACAGCTGAATGCGGCCTTAAGCGAGCGAGAGAAGGGGAAGCTCCCGTCCCAGCCACTCCCAAATCCCGGTCACCCAAAGAATGTACATGTTGCTCTTGAACAACAGAACCATAATGTGAGTGCCGTGACCACATTGAGATCGGGAAGGATGCTGCAAAACAACATTGGCACACGGATCAATGATGACACCCCGGCCGCTTCTTCTTCTTCTACTTCTTCTTCTTCGTCTCCTGCTTCTTCGTCTTCTGAGCCTATTCTCCGTTCTTCACAAGGATCTCCATCCTCTTCTTCTGCTTTGAATGGACCCACTTCTCACTCCACAAAAACACCTGTTCTTGGATCCGTTCCTACTCCACAATCTCCTCCACAAGCATTAGACTCAACCAATTTTAAAAACGTCCCATTTCCAAACCGGTTGAGGTCTAATAAACAAAATCCTCAAATGGAGAAGATTCTGGAGTTATTTAAGCAGGTTAACATTAACATTCCACTTTTAGATGCTGTCCAACAAGTCCCGTCCTACGCGAAAATCTTAAAGGACTTATGCACGAAAAAGAGGAAGTCTCAGGTACCCAAGAAAGTTTTCTTGGCTAGTGCTGTGAGTGATGCCCTTACCCAATCTTTACCACAAAAACGGAAGGACCCTGGCTGTCCTACGATTTCTATTACCATTGGGGATAAGAACATCAACCGCGCACTATTAGATCTTGGTGCCAGTGTTAACCTGCTTTCGTACTCAGTATACGAGCAATTAGGCGTAGGAGAGCTGAAATCCACGCACTGCACTCTCCAAATGGCCGACCGATCGATCACCCATCCTAGGGATGAGCTAGAGGATGTGTTAATCAAAGTCGGGGACTTCATATTCCCCGTTTACTTCATTGTATTAGACACACAGCCTGTAGCTAACCCCCGGAACCAAATTCCGGTGATACTCGGTCGCCCATTCCTTGCAACCTCAAATGCTGTGTTCAATTGTCGCAATGGTTCAATGAACCTCTCTTTTGGAAACATGACGATTGAACTCAACATTTTTAGGTTGGGGAATCAGCCCGCCGAACCTAATGCTCATATACTGGACATCTGCTCGATCCAGGAGATCACCCCAGAAGAATGTGAATTCGAGGAGTTTCTGTTTGATCACGATAACCTTAACGCCACTAGTGCGTTCCTCTTCGAACCTGCTGCTGCTTCTGTGTCCGACAACGACTATGAGTGTTTCACGTTCTTAAACGATCTTAGCCGCTCGCAACCCGAGTTTGAATCCTTCGAATTTCCGGATGAGTTACCTGAACCATCCGACTCGGTCGCTTACACTCGTTTTGAACCTTTGCTGGAGTCCTTTGAGTTCGAGACCTCTGCACCAATCTTGCCTTCAATCATTTCACCTCCGACTCTCGAACTCAAGCCTTTGTCGTCTCACTTTAAGTACGCTTACTTAGGTGAGAATGAGACCCTCCCTGTCATCATCTCGACTTCTCTAGCTCCAGAGCAAGAGAAAGCCATTCTCGCGGTCTTGCACAGCAACAGGCAAGCTTTTGGCTGGTCCATGGTGGACATCAAGGGGATTAGTCCCCTGATCGTTGAACATCACATTCATCTGATGGATGAAGCCAAACCAGCCCGGGATCTACAAAGACGTCTCAATCCAGTCATGAAAGAGGCTGTGAAGAAGGAGATCATAAAATGTCTAGATAGTGGTATCATTTACCCTATCTCTGATAGCCAGTGGGTTAGCCCCATTCACGTTGTCCCCAAGAAATCAGGTATAACGGTCATAACCAACGAGGCGAACGAGTTAATCCCTACTCACACCCAAACTGGGTGGCGAGTATGCATCGATTACAGAAAACTCAACGCCGCAACGCGGAAGAATCACATTCCGCTACCTTTCATTGACCAAATGCTTGAACGATTGGCCGGACACGAGTACTACTGCTTTCTTGATGGCTACTCTGGCTATAATCAAATTCCCATCACCGAAAAAGACCAGGACAAGACTACTTTCACTTGTCCTTTCGGCACGTTTGCATATCGTCGCATGCCCTTTGGGTTATGCAATGCGCCCGCTACCTTCCAGCGGTGTATGATGGGAATCTTCTCAGACATGGTGGAAAAATTTCTGGAGATCTTCATGGAAGATTTCTCCATCTTCGGCGATTCCTTCAACGAGTGTTTGCTGCATCTTGACGCTGTCCTTACCCGATGTAAGGAAAAGAATCTCATATTGAATTGGGAGAAGTGCCACTTCATGGTGCGCGAAGGTATTGTCTTAGGACATATCATCTCGCAAAATGGCATAGAGGTTGACAAAGCGAAGATTGAGGTCATTTCCAATCTCCCTCCTCCCCGATGCGTCAGAGATATCCGAGCCTTCCTTGGCCATGCCGGTTTCTATAGACGGTTCATCAAGGACTTTAGCAAGATTGCTAGGCCCTTCACTCTTTTGCTGGCCAAGGATACGCCATTCGACTTCAACTCGAGCTGTGTGACTGCATTCGAGTCATTGAAAAGCTCACTCACTTCTGCTCCCGTTCTTTCTTCACCTGACTGGACGCACCCATTCGAGATTATGTGCGATGCATCCGACTTTGCCATTGGTGCTGTCCTTGGACAACACATCAACAAGATGCCGCACGTAATCTATTATGCGAGCCGAACCCTGAACGACGCCCAACTCAATTATACAACAACTGAGAAGGAATTCTTAGCTGTTGTATTTGCTTTAGAGAAGTTCAGGCCCTACCTCATCGGCTCTCCAGTCATTGTCTACACAGACCATTCTGCTCTGCGCCATCTTTTTGCGAAGAAAGACGCAAAATCTCGGCTAATACGTTGGATCCTCTTGCTTCAAGAGTTTGACCTTGTCATTAAGGACAAACGAGGATGTGAAAACGTAGTTGTCGACCATCTCTCACGACTTCCTTCTTCGCCTTCGCTTCCAATCCCGATCAATGACGTTTTCCCGGATGAACAGCTCTTGACAGTATCCTGCGAACCCTGGTTCGCAGATATTGTGAACTATATGGCCACAGGATTACTACCGACTGAATGGTCAAGTCAGGACAGACTTCGCTTTTATCCCAAGTAAAACACTTTTACTGGGACGAACCCTATTTGTTCAAGTACCGTCCCGACCAGATTATTCGTCGGTGTGTCCCTGACGAGGAATTCAAGAGTGTGTTGTCATTTTGCCACGATCAAGCGTGTGGCGGGCATTTTGGCCCCAGAAAGACAGCTGAGAAGATCTTGCAATGTGGTTTCTACTGGCCACAACTCTTTAAAGACGCTCATGACTATTGCAAGACTTGCTCTCGGTACCAACACTTGGGCCGGATATCCCGGAGGAACGAGATGCCGCTCCAACCAATCTTGGTTGTGGAGATTTTCGATGTTTGGGGGATAGATTTCATGGGGCCGTTTCCCAGCTCTTTCGGGAACTTGTACATCCTTCTCGCTGTGGATTACGTCTCTAAATGGGTCAAGGCTATGCCCAGCCGGACTAACGACAACAGGGTTGTCGTTAGGTTTCTTAAAGAAAACATTTTCTCCCGTTTTGGGCACCCCCGAGCGATCATTAGCGACAATGGAAGCCATTTCTGCAATAAGACTTTCGAGGCCTTGATGCGGAAATATTCCATTAATCATAAGCTCTCTACGCCCTACCACCCCCAAACCTGCGGGCAGGCCAAAGTTTCAAATCGGCAAATCAAGCAGATACTGGAGAAGACGGTTTCCAAAAACCGTAAGGATTGGTCGCTGAAACTCACTGATGCCTTTTGGGCCTTTCGAACCGCTTATAAGACCGACCTTGGCATGTCCCCTATCGACTTGTGTACGGAAAAGCCTGCCACCTACCTGTCGAAATAGAGCATCGCGCATTTTGGGTGATAAAGGAGCTGAATCTGTCTCTCGAAGATGCGGCCAGCCATCGGAAGCTGCAACTGAACGAATTAAGCGAGCTTAGGGATGAGGCTTACGATAACGCGGTTGTCGTTAAGAACCGAACAAAGGTGTTTCACGATAAACACCTTTTGCGCAAAACTTTCGTACCTGGTCAGCAGGTACTGCTTTACGACACCCGACTTCACTTCCATCCAGGAAAGCTCAGATCTCGCTGGAAAGGGCCGTATTTTGTGCGGAATGCGTATCCGCAAGGCGCTGTGGATTTGGAGAATCCAAAGGACGGTTCATTTTTCAAAGTGAACGGACACCGACTAAAACCGTACCTTAGCGCCGAACCAACAGAGGAGCTCCTGGTCTTACAGGAGCCGGTTTACCCTGCATAATCTTCCTCTGCCTACCTCCAAACTTCGGTTATCCAGCCAAGAACAAGTGGACACTGTTCCAAATAAGTTTGGGGGTATGTATATACCATTTTGTACATTTTTGTGGATATTCTTTTTCTTTTTCTTAAAACCAAAAACACAAAAAAATATATATATAAAATAAAATTTTTGTGTATATCTAACCGACAATTTTGACCCTTCAAATGATCTCTTCATGCAATGACAGTGAGGACACTGTCCAGTTTAAGTTTGGGGTACGCTCGCTATGCATTTCTTACCTTCGCATTCATATGTATATTTTGCATCCGCATACTAAAATCCATAAGATCCATAAAAATCTGAAAATTTTCTAAAAATATAAAAACTTTTCTGTCAAGTTAGCTAGTGGGAAAACTCTGATTCAACATTTCGACGGTTTTGTTTGATAAAATAAAAATAACTAAATCTTATTTTTAGATTTTGAAAACCTGAAAGATAACTCTCATTTGAAGTTAACTATAGCTGATATACGTCTTTACATCATACTACACGTGTCGTGAGTTTTGGAAATTAGATGACAAGTCTTTTTATGTCTAAAAACTTTTAAATGGATAAATGATTTTCTGAGGATCAAATAGGTTTGTTCGGAAATAAGTAATATCAAGAATAGTTTATGAAGTGAGTGAATATGAAGGAATGTTATTGATGCCTTAATTGGAACTAAGTCTGAAAAATAACCCATCTGGAACTTGATTGGAATGATTACACACCAAAACCCACTAAACACGTCTTTTATCCAAAAATAATAATTGAACTGCCGGTTATGTCTCCGTTCGTATTGAATCATCGTGATTTTCACGCAAAACGGTCTTTTGTTTTTGGACCTAGGTAACTTGAGTAATTAAGTCCGTTGGGGTGTTTCTACACCTAATGCCCTAAAGCCAACTGGTTTGGGTGCATTGGCTCAAAGCTCGCTAAGAAGCCTAGAAAGTCCAGATTAAAACAAAGTCAAGCAAGTGTTCTCTCCGAGTTAAAATTCCTAACGGTTCTTTGTGTGAGAATAATCATGATAAAAGACAGGCTTTTATAAAAATTTTAGCAGAGATATGAAGGTTTTATTCTATGATAAAGACTATTGCACGTTCACAGAGGTGTGTATGAAATGAAAACAAGAAAAAGGTGGAGTGAAAAATAAGACCTAGTTTCCTGTTAAGGAAGATAGAAATTCTAAAGTTGAAACTTTACTGGAAAACGAAACTTGAAAATGCTTAACTCTTTATAAAACTTATGTGATCCTTTCAAAAATTTTATCTGGGCTTTATTTTGTGACATGATGACGTCAATCGATCCTTCTGGAAACTTAACGACACTATTTGCACTGCACGTAAAGACATATTAAATATGTAGTTAAATAAGAAGCGAGGTGTGAAAAATAAAGGTTCGATGGTCTAGACTTAGGATAATAGAATTGTTATTTTCTGAAACAAAACTTTAGGGTTTGAATCTTAGTTATTTTACAAAACCAACTTGACCGGATTTTATGGGTAGTATCCGCTGAAAACCCTCAGGAGACAACACTCCTCCTACTAGGGACACCTAGAGGTTTAAACGGCTTGTTGCACAAGCTCAGTGCAATCGCGTTCCCTGCGAAAGTGAGGTTAGGAAATTTTTTGTGAATAAATTGGTTTTGCTCGGGACGAGCAAATGATAAGTTTGGAGGTATTTGTTCATGTAACACCCGAGCCCAATGCTACTATTTTCTGTTATTGGTTGAGCATTAGATATTACTCATTTCATTTATCTTGCTTATTTGGGTCTTACTGTAAAATTTTATCTGGCTAAGTCTTTCTGCATATAACAAATTTTAGCATCTAAAATAAAATTAAAAATATTCAACTTGGCCTACTTGACACCCTTAGCCTCGTGGTAGCGTCCGTGCATTGTGTTCTCGTCCCGTTCAGTGAAACGGGCGAGTTTGGATGGCTACGTGCACGTGCGTGTGTCCGTTTTGGGAGTATGCTTTTTAATCATAAAACATTTCATTTTAAAATTTGGAACCCGCCTAAAATCCTATCATTTGAATTTCGAATTTTGGACCCAACCCGGGCGCAATTTGGAAATATTTCATTTGGCGCCAAAATCCTAAATTTTAATATTATTAAAACCTTCGCATATATTTTTCTAACTAATCTGATATCTTACTGTTCATTACCTATCTTTTAAATCTTTAAGTTAACCATATAATATTTTTTACAATCTTTTATATCCTTCTCAATTTATTCTCTCAGCCAATCGCAACCTCCCCTTTAACCCCGTGGGCCCCACTTTCTCTCTCTCCTTCTTCTCTCTCTCTCCATTTTCTCTCTCTCTCTCCCCCTTATATATTCTCTCGTACTTCTCTTTATCATTTTTCTCTTCTTGCTTCATGTCTCGTTTCTCATTTCTTTTAACTGTCCTTTTGTTGCCGGAATTCCGTCGTGCCGGTGACGTTTCTCGACGTTCCAGCGAGATACCCCGACCCGTGTGGTTCCTTTGTTCGTCGTTTGGGTTCATTCCGTAAACCGTGCGCCGTCGCGAGTTTTCCCCGCCAACGGTTAACGTTCCGTTTTCCCGATTCGTGACCCATCGAGGCAAGTTAATCTTGCTACATGCTATATACTTTTATAATCTTCATTTTATAATGTTATACATTTGAAAATCTTATAGTTTACATATGAAATGTCGTTGAAAAATCGGATATGACAAATCTGAAATTTACTGTACACCTTATCTTATAAAATTCATTATAAATCATAGAAAAATCATTAGTATAAGTTCTTTAGTTCGTTACGAAGCTAATTCAAAATAATATAACTCTATGAAATATTTACTTGCAAAATAAATCGTTTAAATAACGTAAAATGCAAATGAAAATGCCTTTAAACTGCTGTCCAGGGAAATTCCAGCAGCAAACTTTCAACTTTGAATATTCATAACTTTTTGTAGGGATAACCTGAGATGCTTATACTTATAAAACTGAAAACCTTATTGAATTATCTTTGTTTTGGTATAAGATACGTCTCTTTTGGAGAACATTTGTTATTTTTAAGCTATTTTACAAATTAGGGTGACGCTGAATTTCTGAACGGAACCTTCTTGTGCATGGTTAATCAATACATCTTTTATAGTTACTAATCGCTTTGAATATGCTATCCATATTAATATTATTATATCAATATTTATATCACATATTGTTTAGTTGTACATCCCACATTACCATTTTACAGTTTTATAACTTTTCGGATACCCGTTTGCATCTATCGCATTTAAGATACATATAATTGCAAGCATAGATCACACTATTACATAATAGTGTGATTTTAACACTCCATGTTTAATAAATTGCATCCTAATTAATATTGGAACTATAAATGTAACCCTAATCGATAACTGTGCATCCATATCCTTGAAATTATATTTATTTACATATCATATTACATGTTCCAGTTTATTGTTCTGATAGTACTCATGCTTGTTTATTTATACATATGCTTATGTTAGTTTGATTATGAGCACCCACATGACATCTTGTGCTTCCTGACATGACCTGTTACACTTCCTACTTGACATGACATGGTACCGTACACTCTTGACATGACATGACACCCTATACATACCGACTCATCCTGTTGTACCGTGACATGACTTGTTTCATGATTTCATGCCTAATGCCGACAAACCCGACCATCCCTGCTGTCTATCCAGACAGACCTACTCTTACCGGATTTTGTGTTGGCATTAGTCCTTGACTACTGAATACCTGACCTGACATACATAGCTTGGGGGTATGGGGAAATCAAAGGTGAAACCGACTTGTAACTCAACAGTTCGATACATGTTCTGATCAGTCTTACGGGCTTGGCCAGCCCCGGAGTGTTGATGCTGACATCACTCGCCCATCCTACTACCTTTTACTGCTTAGCGGCACGTCTCGGATTCAGCCCCGAGGGCTTTGACCGTGGTCCCGGGCACGCACGGGATACTATTGAGTTACATCGACGATTCATCAATTGATTTCAAAGACTTTAGAATAGAAAACCTGTTAGAACAGTTTAGTTACCCACTGCACATTGCCCTGCACTATTGTTTCATATTACTGCTTTATTCATGTTTATCCCTGCATTGCTTATTACCATGTTCATATTATATTATTGGTTGACATGACGCGCTGACGTCTGGGTTTTGCATGGCCCAGATTCTTTACCACTGTCGACGACTGAGCAGGAGTACTTCAGCCAGCAGGCTGATTTGTGAGTTCTATAGTGGTTAGTTCATTTATTGCATTTTATTTCCAGGTGTGATCCCGCATTACGGGACGTACCTTTCTATTATTGCATTGGATCATTTGCTTCCGCACTTATTTATCATTGACTCTGGTTATTATGGATTTGGACATGTGTTAGATAGTTTGTTTATCTTGTTCTTAATATCTCTACAGCCGTAATGTGACTGTGGATGGATACTTCCTACCCACAGGTAGCATGGTTGGCTATGTCACGTGCTCAATCTTGCGTACTCTGGGAAGCGGGGCGTGACATGGTTCTTTTGGTATCAGAGCCATAGGTTAATTGGGTTGATTCTTTGTAGTTGGGTATTGCACCCGATACGCGAATCAGAATACCCGTGATTAGGAAACATGTCCTGCCACCTTGACCGTTTTACCATCCTTGAATCATTCTTCCGGATCATGTCGACATGCAAACTTACTTTGCATTGTTAACTCGAAAACCTAACTTCTTGTTATCTCTAGGACTTAGGCGACTTGGGTGGAGTTAAGTAATTGCGGCTATGATACCGCGGCATAGCTACAATGCAGTACTCTATTTAAGTATCTTGGAGTTCTAGCCTTGATCCACATTCAGAATCTATCATCATGCTAATGTTGGGTGTTTTGAGTTCAGGATTATGACAGGTAAGAAGTTGAAGACTTACCAGAGGCGTGTGAACGAAGCCGCCATGCTTGGAGTGATAAGAGGAATGCTGGAAATCAAAAGGACAGACTGAGCTGATCCAGCAATAGCAGATTCGTTTCAGGAAGGTTTGCAGATCGTTCAGCAGTCTGTAAATAACGATGGAACTAGACCAGTCGAACGAGTAGGGACTGTAGCAGATTTCAGACTTTTGGGTCCGTCTACTTTCACTGGTCTGGAGGAGCCGTTGCCAGCCGAGCAGTGGCTAGTGACACGGAGAATTTGCTGATTGCGGCACCGATTCCAGAGGACAAAGGAGTTGATGTAGTGCGCATTCAACTAGTGGATTACGCCCGAGAGTGGTGGCTTGTGGAGGAGAACCGCTTGTCCAAGCCGAGCAGTGGGCGGATTTCTCTAAGAGTTTACTGGAGAAGTCCTTCCGCGGACTGCGCGGATGAAATGGAAGAGAAGTTCATCGGACTAAGGCAGAATGGAGCGACCGTGGACGTGCATGCAGCGACCGTGGACGTGCATGCAGCAGAATGGACGAGACTCAGTAGTCTTGCTGGACCTTTCGTGGCCAACAATGTAGACAGCAGTTGCGGTAAGGAAGCAGTTCTGTCGGGCCAGTCGAGTTTAGGGCTAGGCCGACAAACAGTGTTCTTGCAGCTATGGAAGTTGATAGTAATGAAGAGCCGGCAGTTGTTCGCGATTTTATGGACGTATTTGAAGATATATCGGGCTTACCGCCGAAGCGAGATGTGGAGTTCGCGATTGACCTTATTCCTGGTGCAGCGCGAGTATCAAAATCTTATTATCCGATGGCACCAGTGGAATTGGAAGAAGTTAAGAAACAAGTTGGTGAATTACTCGAGAAAGGTTGGATTCGAAGAAGCAACTCGCCTTGGGGAGCCCCAGTTCTTTTAGTAAAGAAGAAGGATGGCACGAGAAGGATGTGCATTGATTATCGAGAATTGAACCGGGTGACTGTTAAGAATAAGTACCCGATCCCTCGCATTGGAGAACTTTTTGAGCAGCTTAGTGGCGCGAGGGTATTCTCGAAACTGGACTTGCCATCAGGATATCATCAGGTCCGAGTAAAAGCAGAAGACATTTGCAAGACGGCGTTTCGAACTCGATATGGACATTTCGAGTATCTAGTGATGCCCCTCGGAGTGACTAATGCGCCGGCAATATTATGGATTTGATGAACAGGATCTTTTCACCGTTCTTGGACCAGTTTATCGTGGTATTCATTGACGATATGCTGGTGTACTCGGAGAGTCCGGAGGAGCATGCTGAGCATTTAAGGATCGCACTGCAGACGCTGAGACAAGAGAAGTTATTTGCGAAGATGAGTAAGTGTGAATTCTGGCTGGAAGGAGTAAAGTTTCTGGGGCATGTCGTGTCGGGCGATGGAATCGCCGTCGATCCCGAAAAGATTGCAGCAGTTCGAGATTGGCCTATTCCAGAGAATGTTGCGGAGATAAGAAGTTTTCTTGGACTCGCCGGTTACTACAGAAGATTGGTGGAGAACTTCGCTCATTTAGCTGAGCCGTTGACCAAGCTTACGCGTAAGGAGGTACCGTTTGTTTGGACGGATGGATGTGCATTGGCCTTCGAGACGTTGAAGCAGAAGTTGATAACCGCCCCTATCCTAACCGTACCGGATGATTCGGGAGGACTGGTGATTCATAGCGACGCATCCGGAAAGGGATTGGGATGCGTTTTGATGCAGAATGGGAAAGTCGTCGCTTACGCATCGAGACAACTGAAGACTCATGAGAAGAATTATCCGACTCATGACTTGGAGCTTGCAGCCGTGATCTTCACCCTGAAGATTTGGAGACACTACCTTTTGGGTAAGAGAGTTGAAGTTTTTACAGATCAGAAGAGTCTGAAGTATGTGTTCACTCAGAAGGAGTTGAATATGAGGCAGAGTAGATGGTTGGAGCTGATGGCCGACTACGACCTTGATCTTAAATACCATCCGGGAAAGGTTAACGTCGTGCCGGATACGCTTAGTCGGTTACCAGCAATTCAAGTGTTAACTACGCAGAGGGAGATCATTGCAGATTTTCAAAGATTTGACTTGGAAGTTGTGCTACCGCGTTCTACGGGACAGTTGATGCAATTGCAAGTACAGTCGTCTTTAATTGAGAAAATTAAAGCAGCACAATCGCAAGATCCTAGACTGCAAAAGTTTCGAGAGCAGGTTGAAGCCGGACTACGAACAGATTTACTGGTCCACGATGATGGTTCGTTGAGGTATGGTAGCCGTTTGTGTGTGCCAAAGGGGGATGTTCGTGAAGAGCTTATGAAGGTGGCACACAGTTCAGCTTATTCTATACATCCAGGAGGTACAAAGATGTACCAAGATATTCGACAGCACTTCTGGTGGGAAGGTATGAAACGGGAAATTGCTCGCTTCGTGGCTAAGTGCTTGGTGTGTCAGCAAGTCAAGGCTGAACACCAAAGGGTTGCTGGTTTGTTGCAACCACTTCCGATTCCTCAGTGGAAGTGGGAACATATAACCAGGGATTTCGTGACGGCTTTACCGCGGAGTCCAAAGGGCAACAATGCAGTATGGGTGATTGTTGATCGGTTGACCAAGGCGGCTCACTTCATTCCTTTTCGGATTGGTCAATCGACAGAGACCTTGGCAGAGCGGTACATGCAGGAGATTGTGAGATTGCATGGAGTACCGGTAAGCATCGTGTCCGATCGGGACACTCGGTTCTTGTCACACTTCTGGAGGAGTTTACAAGAAAGTTTGGGGACTCGATTGAGATTTAGCACGGCTTATCATCCTCAAACTGATGGACAATCGGAGAGAACGATCCAGACCCTTGAAGATATGTTGAGAGCTTGCTTGTTGGACTTCAAAGGTTCTTGGGAGGATCATCTACACCTGGTGGAGTTTTCGTACAACAATAGCTTCCAAGCGACAATTCAGATGGCTCCGTTTGAAGCACTGTATGGTCGTAAATGCCGTTCACCTGTTTGTTGGGATGATGTTGGTGAACGAAGGTTACTAGGACCAGATTTGGTGGTACAGACAGTCGAGAAGGTGAATACAATCAGAAAGCATATGAAGGCAGCTCAAGACAGACAGAAGAGTTGGGCCGACACGTCAAGAAGACCTCTAGAGTTCGCCGTGGGTGATTTGGTATTCCTGAAGATATCACCGACTAGAGGGGTGATTCGCTTTGGGAGTCGGGGAAAGCTTAGCCCTCGATTCGTTGGACCCTTCGAGATATTGGAGCGTGTTGGAGAGGTATCGTACCGTTTGGCGTTACCACAGTCATTAGCAGGAGTTCACGTTGTGTTTCATGTATCTCAACTACGGAGGTATGTTCGAGATGAAACCCAAGTATTGGATCATTCGGAGTTGACTGTACGGGAGGACCTAACTTTTGAAGAGCGACCAGTTGAAATCAAGGATCGGAGAGAAAAGGTTCTTAAGAACAAGGTTACCCCTCTTGTGCTAGTTTCTTGGGGTAATCGATCGCATGGAGAATCCACTTGGGAGCGAGAAGACGAGATCCGACAGAAGTTTCCTCACCTTTTCCTGTAGTTTTCTATCTTGTATTCTTGGAATTTCGAGGACGAAATTCTTTTGTAGTTGGGTATAATGTAACACCGGAGCCCAATGCTACTATTTTCTGTTATTGGTTGAGCATTAGATATTACTCATTTCATTTATCTTGCTTATTTGGGTCTTACAGTAAAATTTTATCTGGCTAAGTCTTTCTGCATATAACAAATTTTAGCATCTAAAATAAAATTAAAAATATTCATCTTGGCCTACTTGACACCCTTAGCCTCGTGGTAGCGTCCGTGCATTGTGTTCTCGTCCCGTTCAGTGAAACGGGCGAGTTTGGATGGCTACGTGCACGTGCGTGTGTCCGTTTTGGGAGTATGCATTTTAATCATAAAACATTTCATTTTAAAATTTGGAACCCGCCTAAAATCCTATCATTTGAATTTCGAATTTTGGACCCAACCCAGGCGCAATTTGGAAATGTTTCATTTGGCGCCAAAATCCTAAATTTTAATATTATTAAAACCTTCGCATATATTTTTCTAACTAATCTGATATCTTACTGTTCATTACCTATCTTTTAAATGTTTAAGTTAACCATATAATATTTTTTACAATCTTTTATATCCTTCTCAATTTATTCTCTCAGCCAATCGCAACCTCCCCTTTAACCCCGTGGGCCCCACTTTCTCTCTCTCCTTCTTCTCTCTCTCTCCATTTTCTCTCTCTCCCCCCTTATATATTCTCTCGTACTTCTCTTTATCATTTTTCTCTTCTTGCTTCATGTCTTGTTTCTCATTTCTTTTAACTGTCCTTTTGTTGCCGGAATTCCGTCGTGCCGGTGACGTTTCTCGACGTTCCAGCGAGATACCCGACCCGTGTGGTTCCTTTGTTCGTCGTTTGGGTTCATTCCGTAAACCGTGCGCCGTCGCGAGTTTTCCCCGCCAACGGTTAACGTTCCGTTTTCCCGATTCGCGACCCATCGAGGCAAGTTAATCTTGCTACATGCTATATACTTTTATAATCTTCATTTTATAATGTTATACATTTGAAAATCTTATAGTTTACATATGAAATGTCGTTGAAAAATCGGATATGACAAATCTGAAATTTACTGTACACCTTATCTTATAAAATTCATTATAAATCATAGAAAAATCATTAGTATAAGTTCTTTAGTTCGTTACGAAGATAATTTAGAATACTATAACTATATGAAATATTTACTTGCAAAATAAATCGTTTAAATAACGTAAAATGCAAATGAAAATGCCTTTAAACTGCTGTCCAGGGAAATTCCAGCAGCAAACTTTCAACTTTGAATATTCATAACTTTTTGTAGGGATAACCTGAGATGCTTATACTTATAAAACTGAAAACCTTATTGAATTATCTTTGTTTTGGTATAAGATACGTCTCTTTTAGAGAACATTTGTTATTTTTAAGCTATTTTACAAATTAGGGTGACGCTGAATTTCTGAACGGAACCTTCTTGTGCATGGTTAATCAATACATCTTTTATAGTTACTAATCGCTTTGAATATGCTATCCATATTAATATTATTATATCAATATTTATATCACATATTGTTTAGTTGTACATCCCACAATACCATTTTACAGTTTTATAATTTTTCGGATACCCGTTTGCATCTATCGCATTTAAGATACATATAATTGCAAGCATAGATCACACTATTACATAATAGTGTGATTTTAACACTCCATGTTTAATAAATTGCATCCTAATTAATATTGGAACTATAAATATAACCCTAATCGATAACTGTGCATCCATATCCTTGAAATTATATTTATTTACATATCATATTACATGTTCCAGTTTATTGTTCTGATAGTACTCATGCTTGTTTATTTATACATATGCTTATGTTAGTTTGATTATGAGCACCCACATGACATCTTGTGCTTCCTGACATGACCTGTTACACTTCCTACTTGACATGACATGGTACCGTACACTCTTGACATGACATGACACCCTATACATACCGACTCATCCTGTTGTACCGTGACATGACTTGTTTCATGATTTCATGCCTAATGCCGACAAACCCGACCATCCCTGCTGTCTATCCAGACAGACCTACTCTTACCGGATTTTGTGTTGGCATTAGTCCTTGACTACTGAATACCTGACCTGACATACATAGCTTGGGGGTATGGGGAAATCAAAGGTGAAACCGACTTGTAACTCAACAGTTCGATACATGTTCTGATCAGTCTTACGGGCTTGGCCAGCCCCGGAGTGTTGATGCTGACATCACTCGCCCATCCTACTACCTTTTACTGCTTAGCGGCACGTCTCGGATTCAGCCCCGAGGGCTTTGACCGTGGTCCCGGGCACGCACGGGATACTATTGAGTTACATCGACGATTCATCAATTGATTTCAAAGACTTTAGAATAGAAAACCTGTTAGAACAGTTTAGTTACCCACTGCACATTGCCCTGCACTGTTGTTTCATATTACTGCTTTATTCATGTTTATCCCTGCATTGCTTATTACCATGTTCATATTATATTATTGGTTGACATGACGCGCTGACGTCTGGGTTTTGCATGGCCCAGATTCTTTACCACTGTCGACGACTGAGCAGGAGTACTTCAGCCAGCAGGCTGATTTGTGAGTTCTGTAGTGGTTAGTTCATTTATTGCATTTTATTTCCAGGTGTGATCCCGCATTACGGGACGTACCTTTCTATTATTGCATTGGATCATTTGCTTCCGCACTTATTTATCATTGACTCTGGTTATTATGGATTTGGACATGTGTTAGATAGTTTGTTTATCTTGTTCTTGATATCTCTACAGCCGTAATGTGACTGTGGATGGATACTTCCTACCCACAGGTAGCATGGTTGGCTATGTCACGTGCTCAATCTTGCGTACTCTGGGAAGCGGGGCGTGACAGTTCATATCAGATTTTTGCATTTTTATACCACCCAAATTTTATCACATTGCATAACGGTAAGTACTCTTGAGCCGTGTTTGCTAGTCAATTGCAGGATACAGGTTTTCGGCTCTAAACGGTGAAATTCATGGAAAAACACGACAAAACCTGGGTTCCTGCCAACCACAGATAAAACACGGATCTCCGCTCTTTATCCGTCTGTTGCCACACACCAGTTTAAGAGACAAAATGGCAAATCGATGTCATTTTCATGCACAAGTCTCTATGGCAACACAAGATCCAAGAAATCTACGCGGAGCTCGAGGAAATCATGACAAAAAGATCCACATCCAATCACCTTTTGACTTGCTGAAATTCTGGATAACTTGTGAAGAGATTCTGAGAAAAAAAGTGTACCAAACTGATCCAAACATCAACACTAAGAAGCACAAAAAATACGAGGATCCAACTCCTCTAAAGAGCCGCGGTTCCGCGGCATTAGCATGCTTAGGCCGCGGAACCGCGGTCGTACGGTCTCCTCAGTTGACGAAACTTCAGGGTTATTTTGGTCTTTTCATGTAGAGGCAGAATTTTGCCTTAGATTTCCAGTGCCCTGCCTATAAATAGCCCAGAACCTTGTGAAACCAAGGGTGCATAATCTTGTATTTTTCTAGGTTTAGAATACTTGTTTCTTCTTCCTCTTCTCATCTCTTCTCCATTGAAAAACTTGTAGTGAGCTTTTGTGAGTGAAGAATGATGAATAAAGAAGTTTATTTTATTATCATACTTG
Organism: Agapanthus africanus; assembly: GCA_030015575.1. Lineage (NCBI taxonomy): Eukaryota > Viridiplantae > Streptophyta > Magnoliopsida > Asparagales > Amaryllidaceae > Agapanthus > Agapanthus africanus. The sequence goes on along the minus strand of CM057338.1, from coordinate 102,565,633 downwards.
TCTTGCTCTTATATTAAATGCTTATAATTTTCATTTGTTAACTTAGTTGTTGTTATTTCTTGTTGTTTCTTTCTTGTCTCTTTTCCTTTATCCTTAAAAACAACCATGATACTTACACTTGATCCTTGCCGAGATGAGGTCGCAAATAGCTAGTTGTTATCTTCTTATCTCCTTCTTTCTATCTTCCTCTTTTGTTTTGTTTTCTTTTCATTATGATGTGTGAGTAGTTTCCATACTTGTTAGGGTAGGATAAGGGAAGTTTGAGAGAAGGAAATCTCTCTCACTCTTTCCTTGCCCAACATCTTAAATCGACTCCCGTTAATTGAACCATAATCCGCTCCCCTCGGCACCCTATCCTACATGATAGCGGTGATTCCGTAGTGAGACCGGTTGTGGTTGAATTAACCGGAGGTTATGGCTAAGAGCCAAGAACGGACGGACAAGCACCAAAAGGAAGAAATTAAGCGTTGGAAAGCCTACCTTATACTCGCAAGTTCCTTCCTAGTCGTGCTAATCCCCGTTGTTGCCGATTACCGTAACACCGATATTAAGAGTGGCAACGAAAGAAGTGAGCGACTCCTAACTCAAACTAACCTAATCCTAACCCTAACAAGCTCTCTTTACATATCATTTTAACACTTAGTTAATCACAAACAAATCTGGAAAACTGGACTTAACTCGTTAAAGCACATAGAAAAAGATTCCCATCTCCTTGCGGACGACCCGTACTCAACCGGCTAGCTACAAGCGAAACCGTTTTGATTGCGGTAATTAACTAAACTTGAACACGCAGAATCTTTAACAATCACCTGCCCGAAGGACGATTTCCCAGTACCGGTAACCGAGCTAATGATAGATAACACGTCCACTCACGAGATTTTCTCTTTTATGGACGGTTCATCAGGCTACAATCAGATAAAGATGCATCCCGAAGACCAGAAGCACACCGCTTTCCGGACCCCTTTGGGTATATTCTGCTACAAGGTTATGCTCTTTGGTCTAAAGAACGCCGGTGCTACCTATCAAAGGGCCATGACAAAGATCTTTGATGATCTCGTACATGACATCGTCGAGTGCTATATTGATGACCTCGTAGTGAAGAGCATGTCATACGAGGAGCATTTAGAGCATCTGAAGACTGTATTTCAACGCCTTCGGCAATATAATTTGAAGATGAATCCCCTAAAATGCGCGTTCGGAGTCTCCTCGGGTAAATTCCTGGGATTCATCATCCGACACCGAGGTATCGAAATAGATCCATCTAAGATCAAGGCGATCATGGAAATGCCCCCGCTAAGAACTCTCAAACAGTTGCGGTCTCTCCAAGGGAAGCTCGCATACATTCGGCGGTTTATCGCCAATCTTTCAGGCAAGTGCCGTCCTTACAGCCACCTGATGAAGAAGGGAACTCCATTCGTTTGGGATCACAAATGCCAAGGCGCACTAGACGAGATCAAGCAGTACCTGCAGAACCCTCCAGTGTTGGCTGCGCCGGTCAAGGGAAAGCCTCTCAATTTTTATACAACTGCCCTAGAAGGTTCATTGGGCGCATTATGGGCGCAAGAGAATGACCAAGGAAAAGAAAGGGCACTCTACTAGTTAAGTCGAGTTCTGCTTGGGGCAGAAAGCAATTACTCTCCCACTGAAAAACACTACCTGGCGTTAATCTTTGCGATAACAAAACTCAGACACTACGCATTGGTACATGAAGTCCGTCTCATATCAAGGGTGGATCCCCTATAATATCTAATGTCAAAGGCCATATTGACAGGGAGACTCGCTAAATAGGCCCTGCTCCTGATGGAGTTTTCAATAACATATCAGCCTTTTAAGGCAGTGAAAGGTCAAGCCATCGCCGACTTCCTTGCTGAGCATCCAGTACCTGCCGGTTCTCCTCTGAACTGCGATTTGCCGGACGAACATGCATTTGATGCGATCGGCGGCGGTGATAGCCGATGGGAACTCTATTTTGATGGAGCATCTTCCATGAAGAAGCGCAAACAATGTACCCCCATAATCAAATCGGGAGTAGGCCTCATCTTCGTAACTCCATAAGGAGGGATTATGCGCTTCGCCTTCTCCTTAACAGAGCCGAGAACGAATAACGAAGCCGAATACGAAGCTTTGATAGCGGGCCTCGAGATCACCATCGACATGGGAATTGAGGACCTCCTCATATACGGGGACTCTCAACTGGTCGTTAGTCAAGTAAATGGTGACTACCAAACGTGCAAACCAGAGTTGGTGAAGTACGACTAAAAGGTGCAACAACTGTTGACCCAAATTCCCTCCTATACTTTGGAAAGCATATCACGCGCGGAAAATAGCAAAGCGGACGCGTTAGCTAAGCTCGCCAAAGAATTGGCTGACGAGAACCTCGATGACGTTAAAATCATGGTACAAAGCCGTCGAGTGCTCGCCCCAGCAGAAATATCTCCGGAATCATACGAAGAAAAAGGAGCGACTGAGCAGACGACCCTACAGATAAAAGACCTTGAGAAGGCTAAGGACTGGAGGGAACTCTTCATAGACTACGTTAAGTCCCACCGAATGCCCGAAGAAGCATCCTCAAGACATCAGCTCATGAAACGAGCTCTATCTTTCGCTTTCGTCAATGATACCCTGTATAAGAGGTCGTTTGATTTTCTGTGGCTGAGATGTTTAGGACTTGACGAAGCAGAAAGAGTCGTTCAGAAAGTTCATGACAGAATCTGTGGTTCTCATCAAGCAGGCCCGAAGATGAAGTTAAAAATTAAACGGATGGGTTTCTACTGGCCCATGATGATCCAGGACTGCCTCGAATATGCGAAGCAATGCCACTCATGCCAAATCCATGGGGATTTCATCCACCAGCATCCGAATCCACGACATCCAACGGTGTCCAGCTGGCCATTCGAAATGTGGGGAACTGACATAGTCGGCCCCATCGAGCCGGCATCGTCTAGAGGACATCGTTTCATCCTGGCGACGAGTGATTACTTCTCCAAATGGGCGGAAGCAGTACCGCTGAGGGAAGTGAAGACGAAGAATATCCTCCATTTTTTCAAGACGCACGTCATTTACCGGTTCGGAACTCCACGGCGGATTATCTCCGATAACGGGCCAGCCTACAGAAGCCATAAGATTAGCCGCTTCGCGCAGCAGCACAATATAGACTGGAGATATTCTTCAGTTTACAATCCATGAGCTAACGGTCTGGCCGAGGCCTTCAATAAGACCTTGACAAAGATCATAAAAAAAGACGGTGTCCTGAAATAAGAAAGACTGGCACGAGAGGCTGCAAGAGACCCTTTGGGCCTATCGAACTACGTTCAAGACGGCCACGAACACAACGCCGTACGCGTTAGTATTTGGGACGGAAGCAGTGCTCCCCCTCGAGATAGAGTTACCCTCTCTACGAGTGGCAGTCCACTACGAGCTGACGGACGAAGAAAATGCTCACCTTCGGCTTGAGGAGCTTGATGCCCTCGATGAAACCCGGCTCATAGCGCAACAAAATCTAGAGGCCTACAAAGCAAAGATGACACGCTCGTACGAAAGATTGACCAGGATGAGGACATTCCGCCAAGGCGAACTCGTGCTAGTGGTCAAAAGGCATATGATCTCCAATCGCGCCAAGCGGGGAAAATTCGAGCCGAACTATGAAGTCCCGTACATCATAGACAAGGTCTACCAGGGTGGAGCCTATCTACTCATGGATATGCACGGTGAAAGGCCTTTCAGGCCAATAAACGGCCGCTTCCTCAAGAAATACTACGCTTAATGGGCCACAGCCTAGGTCAATGGTAGATGACGACGACTATATCCGCTCGCTATCTTCCTAGGCTAAAGCTCTATAAGTAGTAACCGGCCCTCTCTCAACGACGGACCGAAACGTCCTTAAACTAATGATGGACCGAAACGTCCTTAAACTAACGACGGACCGAAACGTCCCTAAACTACTACCGCAGCATCCTTAGGCTGACGAGATGAATAAAAAAAAGAGAAAAAGAAAAAATATATAAATAAAAAAAAGCATAAAAATAAAGAAAAACAAAACGGTATGTCCATAAGCAAGAAGGCCACGAATGAAAACCCGAAAGGGCTCCGTGAGTAAAAACAGCAGGGCTACCGGCGAGTGTTCGTGAAAACCCGAAAGGGCGCGACCTCGTAAAAAAAATAGTAAGAAAAGAAAAAAGAAAAACGGTATGTCCACAAGCAAGAAGGGCACGGATGAAAACCCGGAAGGGCTCCGTGAGTAAAAACAGCAGGGCTACCGGCGAGTATTTGTGAAAACCTGAAAGGGCGCAACTTCGTTAAAGGACACTTGCGGGATCCTCACGACCTTGCAAGGAGAAACCACCCGCGTGAGATCCTTACGACTCACAAGGGAGCAACACACTTAGGGATCCCCACGATTCCTAAGGGGAAAATACACTTGCGAGATCCTCACGACTCGTAAGGAGAACTCTCTTATGGGACCCTCACGGCTCATAAGATTTGAAAGTCTTAAGTCACAGAGACTTAAACCTGTGCTTAAGCAAAATCCCCCACAACCCTCGACAATGCCCTACAAGTGGTCCAATACTGACCCTTGTATACAATCCACGAGCACGAATAAATATTTCCCTAACAAAGTCCCACCCGTGACTAAGGATATGTCCATATGGTGAACACAACCCTTGTAGGTCCTCTCGACCTATAAGGAGAAAGCCCTCTTGTAGGATCCTTACGACTTGCAGAGGAACATACACTTAGGAATCCTCACGATTCCTAGGGAGAAAATACACCTACGAAATCCTCACGACTTGTAGGGAGAAATACCTTTGTGAGACCCTTACGGCTCATGAAGTCAAAAGCCTTAGTCGACAGGACCCTAACCCTGTTTGCTAAGCCACCTTTGTTCAACATCGACAGAGGCAGATGATGATTCGCTCCTGGCCACATCCCAGTTGTAGCGGTGCTGATGCCGAAATCTGTGTCTAATTTCAGGTTTATGGCAAAAAAACAGTAGGCCGCAAGTGCATACGAAATAGCCGAAATGATAGGGCAACTTGCAATAAAAAGCAGCAAGTAAAAATGTATGCATGAAAAATAGCCGAAATGATGGGGCAACTCGCAATAAAAAGTAGCGAGTAAAAATAAAATAAACAGCCGAAATGATTGGGCATCGCGAAAAATAGCCGAAATGATAGGGCAATCGCGACCCCCTCGATATAAAAGCTGAAATGATAGAGCATCGCGGAAAAAGAAATAAAATATAAAAAAAAGTTTCAATTTATGCCCTACAGGTGATGTTCCATCACTTCCTGTATACAATCCAAGGGCGTAAACAAAGACGTGATCACATGTCCCCCAGGTTTCATCAAAGAAAGGAGTCAAATCTCGACGGGCCGCAAGCGACCTAGAGATCATCCCAACACTCGTCGCGTAACAACGGACACAACTTCAAGCAAAGCGGAATAGCGGCAACCCCCCCAGTTCCATGGCTCGGCGATACACATATCACCAACAGTCAAACCTCCATTCCATGAAATGCGGATACAATCAGCAAAATTCTTGGTTACGTGGAACGCGGATAACGTCACTCTTTGACCCCGTGGAAAGCGTCTAGAGCGGATCCTGGTCCTCGCAGAGCATGGCAGTGAACCCGTGTGAAGCATCCAGAGCGAAGCCTAGTCCTCGCCGAGCACGGCAGTGAACCCGTGTGAAGCATCTAGTGCAAAATTCCTGGTTATGAGGAACGCGGATAACGTCACTCTTTGACCCCGTGGAAAACGTCCAGAGCGGATCCTGGTCCTCGCAGAGCACGGCAGTGAACCCGTGTGAAGCATCCAGAGCGGAGCCTAGTCCTCGCCGAGCACGGCAGTGAACCCGTGTGAAGCATCTAGTGCAAAATTCCTGGTTACGTGGAACGCGGATAATGTCACTCTTTGACCCCATGGAAAACGTCCAGAGCGGATCCTGGTCCTCGCAGAGCACAACAGTGAACCCGTGTGAAGCATCCAGAGCGGAGCCTAGTCCTCGCCGAGCACGGCAGTGAACCCGTGTGAAGCATCTAGTGCAAAATTCCTGGTTTCATGGAACGCGGATAACGTCACTCTTTGACCCCACGGAAAACGCCCAGAGCGGAGCCTGGTCCTCGCCAAGCATGGCAGTGAACCCGTGTGAAGCATCCAGAGGAAACACCGGACTGTGGAGTCCTTAAAATCCACGGACTATGATGTCCTTAATCTTGACCGTAATGTCTTAAAACTAACGATCAACCACCCCGATTCCCTACGGATTCTGCCTTGGTTTAAGGGTACATCTCTTCACTCCTTTGATACCTGGCGTTGTAATTCCTCAACGTCTTCAAAGAGGTGACGGGTCCCTGCAACCAAACATCGGACTGTGGAGTCCCTAAATCCACGGACTATGAGGTCCTTAACCTTGACCGTGATGTCTTAAAACTAACATCGGACTGTGGAGTCCCTAAATCCATGGACTATGATGTCCTTAACCTTGACCGTAATGTCTTAAAACTAACGATCAACCACCCCGATTCCCTACGGATTCTGCCTTGGTTTAAGGGTACATCTCTTCACTCCTTTGATACCTGGTGTTGTAATTCCTCAACGTCTTCAAAGAGGTGACGGGTCCTTGCAACCAAACATCGGACTGTGGAGTCCCTAAATCCATGGACTATGAGGTCCTTAACCTTGACCGTGATGTCTTAAAACTAACATCGGACTGTGGAGTCCCTAAATCCACGGACTATGAGGTCTTTAACCTTGACCGTGATGTCTTAAAACTAACATCGGACTGTGGAGTCCTTAAATCCACGGACTATGAAGTCCTTAACCTTGACCGTGATGTCTTAAAACTAATATCGGACTGTGGAGTCCTTAAATCCACGGACTATGAGGTCCTTAACCTTGACCGCGACGTCTTTAAACTACGATGCCTCGAGAAACCCCTAACTCCGTGAAACACGAATAAAGGTGACCACATCCAGCACTTGCGGGTCCTCACGACCTGTAAGGAAGAAAAACTCTCTTGTGAGATCCTTACGATTCTCAAGGGAAAACCCGCTTAAGAATCCTCACCATTCTTAAGAAGAACTTACACCTATAGGATCCTTTCGACCCACGGGGAGAAAAATTCTTTATGAGAACCCCGTGGCTCATAAAGTGCAGAAGTCTTAGGAAACAGATCTTAACCCTGAATCCTAAGCTATCGCTGCCCTGCAAGGAGATCAAGATAAATTGTCCGCAGAATACATTCAAGGGACAGAGACACGTCATTGAGAAGAAAAAATGTATCTTTTATTCATAAACCAAAATGGATACAAAATACAATTCATGAAAGAACAAAAAGAAAATACTCTCATTCAGAAGTATATACAAAAAGAAAGGAAAAGATACAAGTCTTCAAGCCGGCGGGCGATGTAACAATTTTACTAGCTCATCTTTCTGTTGCTGAGCCACGGCTTCATGATGCAAGATCTCCAAAAGACGGGCCTCCGCCTGAGCCTGCTGGGCCTGATACGAAGCGAGCCGGCCTTCAAGCTCTTTCTCAGTGGCCTTATGGGCCTCAACCCTTTCACGAGTGAACGTGGCAGCTTTATCCAGAGCCACCACCTCTTTGATGGACTCCTGAAGCACCCGCCAGAGTTCATACGCTTTGTTGTCTTTGGCTGTGAGTTTGGCTTGAAGCTCGCTCAGCGCCTTGGAAGCTAGCTCCCTCTCCGAGAACTTGCGACCGAGCCTCTTCTCGCACGACGTCATGTTTGCCGCACATCGTGCTATCAGCCCCCGTAACTCCGCCTTTGCAGCCACGGCCTCCGAGGAAAGGTGGGAACATTCAAGGGCGTGCAAGCAAGCCTCCACCTGCCGACAGAACTCCACCCAGACTCGCACCACCTCTTCGCTATGGTAGGTGGCAAGAAAAGGAAGAGAACCGTTAGCCTCGGCAGCGAATGCTTCAGCTGTGGTTGCGCTGTCAGCACGAAGCTCCTCGATCAGAGACGACAAGGAGACAAGGCTCAATTGGGCCAAGCGTTCTGAAGCTCGCAAAGCATAAGGGCCGGGCGGCATGACGACACGCGATTCCAACATTATTGGAGCTGGCAAGGCTGTTCAAAATTGAAAAATATTAGTAAGACTCTTAAGCAAAGGAACAAGTGAGGCTATACCGGAATGTCACTTACCTACGGTCATGCAAGTAGGAGCTGAGGGTTCCCCTGGTTCTTCGAGAACCTCGACCTCATCATCGGCCTCCAAAACTGTAGAAAACATCAATGTCAATACGCAAAGTAACGACGATGCTATGAGAAAGTGATGGACGACACCAACCTTGTCCGGATGAGAGGACGATGCGTTGGAGGGATATTGCTTGCGGAGCTGCCATCTCCAGCAGGCGCTGAAAGGATTGCCGAGGAGACAGATCGGCAATAGAGACCGCCAGCTCCGTAATTCTGAGAAAGCAAAAGAGGTCAGACAATGGAAAGGCTGCTAATTTAAAATTCAGAAGGTTACCTTCAACACTCCTCCCATTTTGAGCCGGGGGAATTGCAGCTTCAACAGCCTCCGCCGTGACGTCGGGCTCCAACAAAGGGAGGGTAGTTCCGATTACATCTCTCAGCCTCTGGGCCACCCTCATGAAGAGTCATTAGGGCGGCAACTACCATAGGAGCCTCCCCCAAAGGAGCAAGCGCTTCATGATCAGGAACTACCACTGGAGGCTCTATCGCAAGAGGGGCAGCTTCATCAGCCCCCTCCACATCGAGCAACGCTTCATCGGAAATTTCGACAGGCTTTAACTTCAACGGGCCCGTAGGGAGCTCCCCCAGTGTCGAAGATTCTGCACAATTCACACAAGAATAAGGATGCACATATACAGGCGTGAATAATCTGGAAAAGCTACAAAAAAAAGAGAACCACAACGTACCGATGTGCAAAGAAGCCCTCAATATGGCTTCTTCAAGCCGCTGCTCCTTCTTAAGGAGGCGTGCTCGCCGGGGTTCAAGAGTAGACTCATGGCCGCCAGTCCATAAAGAGAGTACGTCCGCCGCGTCCTCTGAAACAGCCTGCTTCAAGGCCCTTTCCCCCCATTCCTCCAAAGGGCCTATAAATCGCCGCCGAATCCACGAGGGGTCCTCGTAAAAGAATACAGCAGGATAGGGCTTCTTCGGAACCCTGGCGTTCTGAGACGCGTCTTTAGAACGCCTTATAGCCTCAGCCAACTGTGCAGCTTCCTCGGCGGCTGAACTGGGAAAAAGTAGTTCAGCATTTGATTCCGGTAAGGCCAACGGCTCATCTTCAAGAATGGGCTCAGACTCTATTAAAGAGTCGAGCAAGTTAGTAGCAACCTTCCTTCGACGTTTGGACCCAGATCCGGGCACCGAGGAGGACCGCTTCTTTCCCCACGGAGCCTTAGTACGGCGACGACCCACATCGCCTTCAACACCCTCAACAACGTCAGCCCTGCCACCCTCACTTGGCACCACAACTGGAGATGACATTTCCATCGTCGATGCCACGGAGAGTGGTGCTGCCTCGAGTGGTGGTACTATTACCGGAGCCCGTCTACCCCGCGATCGAGTACCCAGGAGCATACCAGCTATTGGAGTAAGATCTACTCCCGACTCTCCAGGGATAAGCGCAGCGCCGGTATCCCTCAGGGGAAAGCGGACTGGGGCACGCGGTCGCAGCGTAGCTCCTGTAGCCGGAACCTGAATAGGGGCACCGTGGCCAAGAAGCACCCTTCTCTCCTCAATAATAATTGGGTTCACCCGATGGAGATACCAGCCCGTGAACGACTCCACGCATCGGGGAATGTAATCACCATCGGGGATCATGAACTGAGAACCGATGTTCAACCTCACAAAGTGGTGGGCGGCATCTCGGACGGCCTCGAGCGAAGGAACCGGCACGACTATGAAAGCTTCAAACGGGACGCCCTGATCATAGCCAAACTGCCGGGCAAAGCGATGCGGATTGTACCGCATGAAGAGAGCCGCACTGTCCTGACGAAACACCAGGAAACCCGGTCTGATTGCATATATGCACGCAGCTTCCCGGGGCTTCAAAGTGGGCGCGTCATCTTTCGACCGGTCCCAAAGCGGCTGGGCCGAACCCGTGGAAGAAGATAAGACCCGATCATTAAATATTAATCTGCCGGCAGTAGCGTAAGGAGAAATCAACGCCCGAATAGCCGCGAATTGAGTTGGGTCAGCGGCAGAAGCATCCACCAATCGCATAAGCCGAGGGAAAGTGTAGGCGTCGTAGAATGCAGGCCTTTGATGCATAGCGAAAGCCCCCAAAACGTGCATTTCGATCCAGGACGTGAAATAATGAAGCGAAAAGTTTACCACATCCACGCCGGGAGTAGAGGTATTAGCTGCGGTGCCCAACCCATGATAAAGGTGCGCCAAGGCTGGGATGCCGATGGCCAACCGCGTCTCTTCAACAATACGATAAGCCGGATAGATAACCGAAGCTCTCATAAAGCGACGATGCATGAGGATGACAAACCAACTGAGCCAGACGCTAACAAACCCTATGAAGAACGTCTCCTCATCCATGCCGGGAGCAGCAATGGATTCAAAGGACGTCGGCGACATAATAGGGATGTAGTACTGTGGTAGATCCGATTCATTAGTAGGCAGTTTCTTCGGGCCAAACCCAAAGGGGTCTTTGATGTTTGCAAACTTCGGGGCTGTCTTCGATAAGGCGTCCTCGTGAAGGAAACGAGCAATGAAGCTCTTGAAAGTAACACCCTGCTCTTCGGATTCGGTGAATAATCGGTCGAAGATACCTAGCGCCTTGATTAAACTGGGACGCTTATGGCGGACGGCATTCTCAGCAGATAGGCCATCAACCGGGGCGGGCTCAGGCTCAAAGATGTACTCGTCAGAAGGCAGCAACTCCTCATACAGACTACCCCTGATTGGCAACCCTGAGATGTCATAGAATTCTGCCAGAGAGATCGAGACCTCGTGATCTTCTAGAATGAAAGTGTTGGTGAGAAGATTCCATTTGTTCAAAAACGCCTTAACCCACCAGACATGCGGGGACTTATAATGGAAGAGTGACGCGTATATTACCTGATAAAGCCTGACTTTCTGCAGCCGCGCACGATGGGCAGAAAGGATATAGCGAGCCCAGAGGAGGTACCCCGTAGGGTGGCGAGGAGTGAGCCCTATCTTATATATTTGCCCCCATGGGTAGGCCTCACCCTAGCAAATGCGTCGTCCCAAGATATCTATAGCAGGGATTGGATGGTTCGGGATACCGGTCGTCGAAGGCTCGAGCCGTCCCGTTGGGGTCCAATTTGGCATCTCCACAGCGAAAACCGTCCACGGAGGATCCATCGGTAAGAATGGGAAAGTGGGCTCTGTCGGTACTGCACAAAGGAATCTCCGGCGACCCTGGATAATATAGCTGTACCAAGATCCCTATTGAAGTAGGTTGGTGCAGTTCGGGTCATGAGCCCGGATCATCGCCATTGCTTTCTCATCAGATGGTGACTGAGGAAAAGCAGCCTCCGAGCGAGAAAAGGGAAAACATGGAACAGAAGCCATCGCACCTGAAATCCAATAAAAGAAGACTGTCAAAAGAAAAGCTAGCAATATATATACATGCATGAACATGAAGACTAGCTGAAGAAAACAACAGCAGACTCTTTTATGGGGCCATTGGCTACAAAACACATGGGTCCCACAGAATCAGGATGATGGCTCATTGATAATGAGACCAAACAGTTGTAATAAAACAGAGGGAATATCCTCATTAAATAAAGGGTGGTCTTCAAGTGACCCTACACATCCCCCCTAGAGGACAAATCTGTCTCGGGCCCTACAACAGATCCAACAGAATCAAAGGAATTAAATTCCCACAGAAGACATCATTTCAAGACTTCTATTCCATTAATCGCAGAAGGACAACCTCGGGCTAAGAGACCCTAAGAACCCTCCATATGAAGAAACTGAGTTCTTCGTAGGAATTAAATTCCTTATTAAGAAAAAAGGGAATTAAATTCCCAGAAATTCTTTTGGGGATGGGATTAAATTCCATAGATTTTAACAGTCACCATTATCTCCCTAAAGATCATATGAACCCTAAAAGGATCTACTGTTGAAAGTTCTATTTCATAATTCAGTGGAAAAACTTAAGGGAAAATGAGTTCATACTGAAGGGTGAAACCCTTGAAGTGGATTTAAAATCCAGGGAATTTCAGGTATAAAAGTTCTTCGTCCATTCAAGATGATTACCTGAAGAAGAAGGATCGGTCAGACAGAGTTAAACTCTGGAAAGTTTGAAGCAGAGAACTAAGCTCTGGAAGAAGAGAATTAAATTCTCAAAAGAAGAAAGTTTGCAAAGAAGAAGATGAGCAAAGTGGAGGCGTCTCTGAAATGACCCCAATATTTATAGGAGGTGATGGAAACGTTTCATCTCCCCAAATCCCTAGAGGAATCCAACGGTCACAAAAGGTGACAGCGTTGCACTCACGTGCAGACACGTGAGACCAACGCTGTAGGGGCATTTGTTTCCTGATTTAAAATCAGGAAAGCCTACGGAAGAGGCTTCAGAAAAGGGTCACGTGCTCACACGTGATCAGCGGTCACGTATTGACACGTGACATCTAAAAGCATCGGCAAGGCAGATTCAGTTTCCCGACTACATCAAAGAAAAGGGCTTCAGAAAGAGGTCACGTGCTCACACGTGACCAGGGGTCACGTGTTGGCACGTGACATTTAAAAGCAGCAGACTCATTCTCCGGTTAAATCAAGAAAAAGGCTCCAGACAAGAGTCACGTGCTCACACGTGACCAGGGGTCACGTGGTGGCACGTGACGGCTAAGCAGCGGCCAGAAGGCAGAGCGCAAAAAGAAGAAGATGGCTCGTTCCAAGGGGGTCACGTGCCCACACGTGACCAAGGGTCACGTGGCCACACGTGTCCGGCTTTCAAAGCCTATCTGTTAACAGAATTAAATTCTGAGAAAAGACCTCTCAAATCTTTCCAAGGGAAGCGATTGAATTAAAAATTTAAAGGTGATTAAATATTACCTATCTATGAGAAAATCTTGAATTTGGAAAGATTTCCCCTTAAAATCTTACCGAAATAACAAAGGAGAATCTTTGGATTTAAAATCCAATGGTGAATAAAATTCACCTAATAATCCAACGGTCCAAACGAATGGTGAATACAAATTAAATCTCTCAATGAAAGATTCACCAAAACTAATTGATTCTGCTTCTTCTCCTATAAATAGGAGCCAAGAGACACAAAAAAAAAGAAAAAGAAGAAAAAAAGAGGACAGAGAGAGAAAAGAGAGAGCCTTGATACTTTGTAGGAATTTGTATCTTCTGCAAAAGAAAAGCTTAGGTAAGAAAGGGAAAGCCTTTAAAAGATAATTTAATTCTCAGCAGAGTTTAACTCTGATATTAAACAGAAGAACACAGTTCTCTCTTTAGTGGAGGATCTGCAAAGTGCATATCTCCCCTTGAATTGAGAATTTAATTCTCATTGGGTTGAGATCCTGCCATGCAGATCCAAAGTATAGAGGGGGAATGTGAGTTTGAGAATTTAATTCTCACAGAACTATAGGAATTTAATTCCTTTAAAATAAAATTAGGGTTTAACCCTATGTTACAGGAATTCAATTCCTTTAGAATGAACAGATTCAGGGTTCAACCCTAGTTAAGAACCGAGTTCTGTTAAAATAACAGGAATTTAATTCCCTTAAGAAAGAAGAAATTAGGGTTTCATCCTATGACAGAATCTCATTCCTCAGAATAATTCTCTAAAAGAGAGTGGGAATTTAATTCCTTAAAACTGTTATTAGGGTTTAACCCCATTCAGAGTTCGACTCTATCCCAGAATATAAATCTTCGGAAGGAAATAGGAATTTAATTCCTCTAAAATTATTGTTAGGGTTCAACCTTACGAAGAATTTAATTCTTAAAAGGGATTAACAGATCTTCTAAAAAACATATATAGAGGCAGGGTCACGTGCCACCACGTGACCCCCGAAAAGATCCACAGAAAAGGCCCTTTGAGGCAGTGCCTCACGTGACCCACGTGACCCTTGGCAGAAGCTTTAACATACAAGCATTTCAATGCCCGTCACGTGATGGCACGTGATGCTCCAAAAGATAGGATATTCTCAGCAGAACAAATGAAGGGAGGGCGCCCTCACGCTTGCCTTAGTGTTTAACACTAAATTGGAACCCCGGAATTCAGTGTTAAACACTGTTTGGCCTTAGTGTTCAGCACTAATCAAAGAACTTTATTTGCAGTGTTTAACATTGAATTTCTTAGTGTTTAACACAAAATTAAACCCCTGTTAACAGAGCTTAAGATTAACTCCCTTAGTCTTCAACACTAAATTAAAATCTCTGTCACCAGTGTTTAACACTGATTATTCTTAGTGTTTAACACTAATCTGAAATCTCTGCTGCTAGTGTCTGACATTGATTTGCTCTAGTGTTTAACACTAATTTGAACCCCCTGTTGCTGGTGTTTAACACCAACTGTCTTTTAGTGTTAAAACACTAACTTGTTCCCAGTGTTCAACACTGCTGATCTTTAGTGTTTAACACTAACTTCAGCCCAATTGGTTAAATGGCTAAAGGCAAAGCCTCTCCTTCAATGGACCAACAGAAAGCCAGTATTCTAAACATGATGGGACTTAGCCTAAGATGGCCATAAGTCCTCAATTCAAACTTAACTGGGCTAATGGGCTCATAACACAATTAATTGGTCTTGATCCCAAATTGGGCCAAAGACTGTTTAATCCACCCCGGTTCAAGGGTACATCTCTTCACTCCTTTGATACTTGGCGTTGTAATTCCTCAACGTCCTCAAAGAGGTGACGGGTCCTGATGACCACACATTGACACGGACTGTGGGGTCCTTAAACTCACGGACTACGACGTCCTTAATCTTGACCGAGATGTCTTAAAACTAACAACGGACTGTGGGGTCCTTAAACTCATGGACTACGACGTCCTTAACCTTGACCGAGATGTCTTAAAGCCAACAACGGACTGTGGGGTCCTTAAACTCATGGACTACGACGTCCTTAACCTTGACCGAGATGTCTTAAAACTAACAACGGACTGTGGGGTCCTTAAACCCATGGACTACGACGTCCTTAACCTTGACCGCAACGTCTTAAAACTAACTTTGGACCGCAATGTCCTTAAACTACCTATTGACCGCAACGTCACTAAACTAAACAACAGGGCTCCCTTAACTGCTCTATTGTTGGATCTAAACGATCCCGTTAAGTCGATCTTAGTCTAAAAACTAGACTAACGTGTCCTTAACAAACGTTTAAGTCGATCTTAGTCTAAAAACTAGACTACCGTGTCCTTAACAAATGTTTAAGTCGATCTTAGTCTCAAACGAGGCTAACGTATCCTTAAACCCAAACCCCCAGACCCAAATCTAAGATAATACGGATTTGGACTAGTCCACGCCCTACGGGCGACAATATAACTCTGTCTCCGTATACAATCTACGGGAAACCATAAACAAAACAAACACCCACGACACGAAGTGAAATTCTGGAGAAGGAGAAAGTTGTTACCGCGAAGCGGTAGCGTAATTAACTGCAGGAGCTTGCGCCTGCAGGGAAGAGCGTCCCCACAATCAAAAACCCCTCAAGCGAGGGGGAATCTGACGAAATCTGCTACATCGGACGCATCCATTTAAACTTTCGATATACGGTGCCATAAATCAACTTGGCATTTTCGGAGAGGTAGACGGATAGCACCAATTAGCATCTGCCCCGAATCTCAGGCGAGACGTCCGTCGTCTCGGCCGCCATTCGGAGGGGAACAAGTCCTTAGTATGAAGGAAAATAAAATAAAAATACAAGTGTGAATAAAGAGATAAAAAAATGAACACTGGTTTTTGTGATTACTTAAGGCTGCATAAATAGAAAATTATTTAGCGAGGGTGCTTTATAACCTAGTGCCTTAGACCAACTGGTTTGGGAGTCACTGCTATAAGCCTTAGGTATTACAAGACGAGGAATTAAGCATTAATATGAAAACACATTTTGTAATCGGTCGTTGGTACCTCAAGAAATAATAACGGTCGCATGAAGAATGTGTGAGCAAATTTCATCTAAAAATTCACCAATTGAAAAGTACTTTGGACAATGGACAAGAGTATAATAGCTTGATTTGAATTTCCAAGTGTATGGGTGATATATACACACACGTAGGGGTATGTGATTGGGGTTTAGATGAGAGATAGGAATGAAAAATAGAACTTATATTTTTAATAGAGATGATAAAAATTCCTAAGTTGAGATAGAACCCTAGAAGGAAAACTTGAAAGATGCCAAAAGCTAAGTAAACTCACAGAACATATATAATCTTCAGTTAAATGATAAGGAAGCGTGAAGAATACGGGTGGATAATTTATGAGTCGAAGATAATAGAATTCCTTAGAGAATAAAAGTCAATAGGCCGAATTGATAAGATTTTTTGGGTAGTATCCGCTGAAAACCCTCAGGAGACAACACTCCTCCTACTAGGGACACCTAGAGGTTTAACGGCTAGTTGCACGAGCTCAGTGGAATTAGGTTTCCCTGCAAAAGTGGGGTTAGGATTTGTTGAGAATAAAACTAGGTTTGCTCGAGGACGAGCAAAAGATAAGTTTGGGGGTATTTGTTCATACCATAATTTTGCATTCTTATAGACCCCATTCTTATTCATTTTACAAATAAACAGGTGCTTTTGACCCATGTCTGCTACATAGTTGCAGGTTACAGGTTCTTGAAACAAAAACAGTGAAAACAATGAAAAGACGATGAAAAAGTGAGAGTTCGACCAACAAAGAGAGAATCTTTATCTTGCCTACAGTTTGAAGACTAAACGAAGATCAATGGAAAATTTCACAAAGCACAAAGGCAGAGCAAGACTCAAGACTTCGACACGAAGCAAGCGGTAAAAGTCTACGACTTTATTCGCTGTGGTGATCTGGAAGAGAACCAGAAGCCAATCTGAGAAAGCAACTGAAGGAAAACCAAGAAAAATGCAACAGGAATCAACCCAAAGAAAATAAGCCCACAAAGCCCATATACGGCCGCGGAACCGCGGCCAAACGTGGGCTTTGGCCGCGGAACCGCGGCCATGAAGAGCCCGTATTGATGGAAAAATTCCGAGGCGGCTGCGAGCGTTGACTAGGTCTTTTTCTTAGGGGGTATTTTTGTAATAGCAGATGCGAGTCGATGTAACCCTAGGGTTTCTATCCTCTATAAATAGGAACCTTAAATCTTGTATTAGGTCATGCCTCTTCTTGTGCCTCATTGTAAATCTCAAATTCAGATCTGTAAATTTCTGTAAAGAATGAAGAGTGCATCAAATTAGAGTAAGTTTTCAATTTTTGCCCTAGTTAATTTTATTTCCATGCCCTAGTATAATTTTCCTATCTGACCTAGTTACATCTTTAATTCTCTACCCTAGTTAATTAATTTAGAAATGTCTTTCAATTCCCTAATGAGTGAGTAGTCTTCTCGCTTGTTAGGGTTAGATTTAGGAAAGGCTTGAGAGATGAAGATCTTTCACCCCTTTCTTGCCCATCACACGTTTTTATAGGACTCCATGCATACATGCACACACCGCTCCCTACGGCACCCTATCCCACGAGGTAGCGGTGATACCGTAGTATAAAGGCCCGATTGAGCGTGTTTTCCATGGAGGTTAGGGTAAGGATTAAGAAAGGAAGGACAAGAACCTAGAGGAAGAAACACCGTTTCTTCCCGATGGTACTAATCCCCTTTATTAATAATTACCATAACTCCTAAAGAGATCTTAATTTGGGTATAGAAAGCGGTGAGGAAATCTTTGCATTTCTAAACTTTACCTAAACCTAACCCTAGCAATATTTAGATCTAGATAAATTTAGTTTTTAGATTTAATCAATCCGACATCAATCGGAATTAACTCGTAAGAACAATTAGGAAATTCACAAAATCTTTGTGGACCGACCCGTACTCACCGGCTAGCTATCAAGCGACGCCGTTCTTGATTGCGGTTATAAATATTCTTTGATCAATCAAATGGCGCCGTTGCCGGGGATGGCGTAGTATTTTCTTTTTGCAATTTCGGGTTAATATAAATTAAAAAAATCATAAAAACAGAAAATATAAAAAAATATAAAAATTCTATCATCTTTTATTGTTTGAAGGGTTTCTTATGTGAATCTTTGCAGGATCGAAGTACAAGTTCGGATCTGAAAAACTCCAGAGAGCGGAACAGAAATTTAAAGATCTGAACAGAAGTGGATTTCAACATCAGAACAGCAGAAAAAACCTCGGGATCTAAACCAGTCACGTGACCGTCTTTCCACCGAGCATACCCCAAAACTTCAAGTGGTCGGTCATTGTGATTACTTAAGGCTGCAAAAATAGAAAAATATTTTCGATAAGAGACTAGTTGTAGGCAGCGGCGGCGGTTTCGCGGCGACAGCGGCGGTTCAAGTTCTGAGAAAAATTCTGTTTGTTCCTTTTTTCTCTCCTCTGCAACCTCAATATATCTTCTGTCAAATCTTCTGCAGGATTCTTCGCGTTTAAAAATCTCTCCCCCTTCCAATAATTGATTTTGTGCAGGATTCTTTGCGCCGCGCTAAAAAAAATTGATTGCAAGTGATTTTTACTGCTTTGCGTATTTTTAATCAGACTTTAAGGGCTTGAGACCAATTTAGATTGGGTGGGGATTTCATCACCCTTCCCAGGACCCCAGAAATCACATAAGGCATATGCATTGACCATTATTTAATTAAAAAAATACTAGACTCAGCCCTAAGGACGTCGCGCTCAATTGGACAAAGGACTAGTTGTAGACATCGGCCGTTGATCCTAACCTGACTTTGCGGTGTCTAGGCAAGTGTGTCTAAGGCGAGTGGTTACTTAATTAGGGCCACTACTTGTAGTGAAGAGCCTTCCACTCACCTGGTACTTACATGACCGCAATTAGCGGTGAAGAGGCGGTTTGAGGTCCTATTTCTAGCCCTTTGGAACAGTTAGAAGCTGTCTAGCTGACCTAGGTGACCCTAGATCTAGGCATGATTGTGCATTTGTGGTTGATTGCATTTGTGTCAAAGTATCTTATCGAAAATCTTTTTGAAAAAAGCTCCATATAAAGAAGGATAAAAAAGGAATTTTTTTTTACAAATACTTGCAAATTTTGTCGCTAAGAAATCCATTGCACCACACTTACACCCACATTCTTTTTCTTCTCCTTTCTTACATCATAGGTACCCCACCTCATAAAACTCTTGCCGAACTTTGGTACCCTGAACCAAACTTTGCTTCATACACGAACTGTTTCGGTCGATTTACGGACGACCCCTCCATGCCCAAAATTTCTTTGAAAGATCGAATAGAAGCGTCTAGGAGAAACAGTTCGACGTTGCAATCCACTTTGTATCAACCATTTCAATCTTCACCACCTTCTTACGTTGATACTACTTTTTCGAGTCCTATTGTAACTCTGAAACCCATGTCTATTGCTGAGCATATTGAACAATCTCGTAGCCGTTTTTTCACTCCTTTCAACACTTCCAATTCTTAGGATCAACAAGTCCATTCACCTTTTTATCCAAATGTTGATCCTACTCCTGTTCAACCATTCAATTCCTACAAGTCCTACCCGACGTCCGCACCTTCCCTAAACATTGCTTCTACACAGCCATTTGGGAGTTTCACGTATCCAAACAATTTTGAATCTTTTACCGAAACCCCTTCACAACCCATGTCTAGTTTGGAAGAGTCGTTGTAAGCTTATATGGTAGCGACAAACCAAATGATTAGGAATGTGGATGCGTCCACGGCCGCCCTTATGCAACCTAGTGAACCGGTAGCTAGTTTCCAACTAGCTCCAAAAATTCCAATGTATGATGAGGCGGTTGGACAGAGTGAGAATTTGAGTGGAGAGAGTGAGTTCTACACCTTTCCAAATCAAACCTATCCATACCCAATTGAATCGCACAACTCCAGTTTTCAAACAAGTGTCCTAAATGATTCATCAGTTGAAAATAAAACATTTAATGAGTTGTGTGACTTTGTAGTGCTTGATTTGCCAGATTGTGAAGAGTCCCTTTCGAGTGAAACCATCACCAATCATTTTGACCCCTACACCTCCAATATAGAACCTAAATTGATTAATGTCCATGCTTTTGATAAAGTCTCTGAAAAAATTGATTTTCACTTGATTGAGGATATTGACGCCGGGAAAATTTTGGATGATAAACCCGTAGATTTAATTGAAATTTTTATATCCAATTCATCATCCTGAGTCATTAAATGTTTCTACCAAACTTCATATGCATCTTGATTTTGATGATAATGGCATGGATAAGCTAAATTTTGAGGAGAATTATGAGGATAGTATTGAGGAGAGTGTTGAGGATAATATTGAGGATGAACCATTTTTGTTTGATGTGTCGGATTTTCCAATTCATCCTCGTGAACCTTTAACTGTTATACTTCTTAAATCACCCTCCCTCCCTTCCATCGTTCCGACCACGCAAAAGATCATGTAGGAGGACTGTGAGTTTGAAAAATTTCTATTCGATCACAGCAGTATGGACGCCACTAGTGCATACCTCTTTGAATCTGACACGGTTCTTACAGCTGATAACGATTACGAGTGTTTCACTTTTTTGGACGATGTTGGAAACTCACCTCCCGAGTTTGAGTCCTTTAAATTTTCAGATGAGTTAGTTGAACTATCAGACTCGGTTGTTTACAGTCATTTCGAACCATTGATGGAATCTTTCAAGTTCGAGACGGATTACTTAGGTGAGAATAAGACTATCCCTAAGTCACTCCCTTTCGTCCTTCCTATCGTTTCGACCACGCAAGACTCCATCACGTTTCCATTTTCAATGGAGGGTTTACCAAGTTCGACGTACCTATGTTTTCTTGCGAATCTTGAGGGATTTGACCCCATTTCTCGACGGATTGATAGATTAACACAATCGCTTTTAACACATCGGTCATCACAAATTACGCTAATTTATTCACTCGATTTACACCCTCAAGATCGTACTACACTTCTTTCTCTTTTCCGCCATTCTCCTCCTCCACCGAGACTCTATTCCACTCTTCTTCCCATACGGTCTCGTGTGTTTCTCAACTCCTTTCTCTACACTCCATTCTTTCACTAACCCTACCATTATCACGATAGAATTTTTGAATGGTTGGTGCTAACCATTGGTCTGTGTAAGGCCTTGTATAGTTTGATTTTTCTCCTCCCTGACTCTGAACTTTAACGCTTAAACAGTGGAAACACTGTCTCACTTAAGTTTGGGGGGGCTCTTTGTATATATATTTTGTTTTTTTATTATTTTTTTTGTTTTTCTTTTAACGAAAAAAATTTGTAAATAAATAAATAGGGGAATGCCGACAATTTTGACCCTCTTGGTTCAGCCTGACAGTGAGGACATTGTCAAGTTTAAGTTTGGGGGTATGCTCGGTAAGCTTTCTTTCTTCGCATTCATATGTATATTTTTGCATTTGCTTACTTATTTTAAAACCCATAAAAATTGAAATTTTTTAAAAATTATAAAAATTAAAGTATTCAATTTTGGCCTTAATTGACTAGAGTTTGCCAAATAGGTTAACTAGCTAGGAACAACTAGATCTTAGACTTAGTAAATTAAAAACCCTAAAAATAACCTTTCTTAAAATTTAACGGTAGAAAGTATATGTCCTGTAGTTTATTTAGAAATAGGCAAATTTCGAGTTCACTTCTTGGGCTAAGTTAAAACAAGAGAAAAGTATTGATATTTTTATTAAAGTATAAGTTTGAAAAATAATTCTTAAGCTTAAGTTTAAATTCTGAAAATATATACCGTACAAATTGCACAAACACGAATCTTGAAACTTGGAATAGTAGAAGAGACCTTGAAATGCTC
This sequence comes from Agapanthus africanus, assembly GCA_030015575.1. Classification (NCBI taxonomy): domain Eukaryota; kingdom Viridiplantae; phylum Streptophyta; class Magnoliopsida; order Asparagales; family Amaryllidaceae; genus Agapanthus; species Agapanthus africanus. Next base: position 102,543,731 of record CM057338.1, on the reverse strand, counting down.
TTGTCTAAAAGTCCTTAGTATGAAGGAAAATAAAATAAAAATACAAGTGTGAATAAAGAGATAAAAAAATGAACACTGGATTTTTTGATTACTTAAGGCTGCATAAATAGAAAATTATTTAGCGAGGGTGCTTTATCACCTAGTGCCTTAGACCAACTGGTTTGGGAGTCACTGCTATAAGCCTTAGGTATTACAAGACGAGGAATTAAGCATTAATATGTAAACACATTTTGTAATCGGTCGTTGGTACCTCAAGAATTATTAACGGTCGCATGAAGAATGTATGAGCAAATTTCATCTAAAAATTCACCAATTGAAAAGTACTTTGGACAATGGACAGGAGTATAATAGCTTGATTTGAATTTCCATGTGTAGGGGTGATATACACACACACGTAGGGGTAAGTGATTGGGGTTTAGATGAGAGATAGGAATGAAAAATAGGACTTATATCTTTAATAGAGATGATAAAAATTCCTAAGTTGAGATAGAACCATAGAAGGAAAACTTAAAAGATGCCAAAAGCTAAGTAAACTCACAGAACATATATAATCTTAAGTTAAATGATAAGAAAGCGTGAAGAATACGGGTGGATAATTTATGAGTCGAAGATAATAGAATTCCTTGGAGAATAAAAGTCAATAGGCCGAATTGATAAGATTTTTGGGTAGTATCCGCTGAAAACCCTCAGGAGACAACACTCCTTCTACTAGGGACACCTAGAGGTTTAACGGTTTGTTGCACGAGCTCAGAGGAATCGCGTTTTCCTGCAAAAGTGAGGTTAGGATTTTGTTGAGAATAAAACTAGGTTTGCTCGAGGACGAGCAAAAGATAAGTTTGGGGGTATTTGTTCATACCATAATTTTGCATTCTTATAGACCCCATTCTTATTTATTTTACAAATAAACAGGTGCATTTGACCCATGTCTGCTACATAGTTGCAGGTTATAGGTTCTTGGAACAAAAACAGTGAAAACAATGAAAAGACGATGAAAAAGTGAGAGTTCGACCAACAAACAGAGAATCTTTATCTTGTCTACAGTTTGAAGACTAAACGAAGATCAATAGACAATTTCACAAAGCACAAAGGCAGAGCAAGACTCAAGACTTCGACACGAAGCAAGCGGTAAAAGTCCACGACTTTATTCGCTGTGAAGATCTGGAAGAGAACCAGAAGCCAATCTGAGAAAGCAACTGAAGAAAAACCAAGAAAAATGCAACAGGAATCTGCCCTAAGAAAATAAGCCCACAAGGCCCATATACGGCCGCGGAACCGCGGCCAAACGTGGGCTTTGGCCGCGGAACCGCGGCCATGAAGAGCCCGTATTGATGGAAAAATTCCGAGGCGGCTGCGAGCGTTGACTAGGTCTTTTTCTTAGGGGGTATTTTTGTAATAGCAGATGCGAGTCGATGTAACCCTAGGGTTTCTATCCTCTATAAATAGGAACCTTAAATCTTGTATTAGGTCATGCCTCTTCTTGTGCCTCATTGTAAATCTCAAATTCAGATCTGTAAATTTCTATAAAGAATGAAGAGTGCATCAAATTAGAGTAAGTTTTCAATTCTTGCCCTAGTTAATTTTATTTCCATGCCCTAGTATAATTTTCCTATCTGACCTAGTTAGATCTTTAATTCTCTGCCCTAGTTAATTAATTTAGAAATGTCTTTCAATTCCCTAATGAGTGAGTAGTCTTCTCGCTTGTTCGGGTTAGATTTGAGGAAGGCTTAAGAGATGAAGATCTCTCACCGCTTTCTTGTCCATCAGACGTTTTTATAGGACTCTATGGATACATGCACACACCGCTCCCTACGGCACCCTATCCCACGAGGTAGCGGTGATACCGTAGTATAAAGGCCCGGTTGAGCGTGTTTTCCATGGAGGTTAGGGTAAGGATTAAGAAAGGAAGGACAAGAACCTAGAGGAAAAAACACTGTTTCTTCCTGATGGTAGCAATCCCCTTTATTAATAATTACCATAACTCCTAAAGAGATCTTAATTTGGGTATAGAAAGCGGTGAGGAAATCTTTGCATTTCTAAACTTTACCTAAACCTAACCCTAGCAAGATTTAGATCTAGATAAATTTAGTTTTTAGATTTAATCAATCCAACACCAATCGGAATTAACTCGTAAGAACAATCAGGAAATTCACAAAATCCCTGTGGACCGACCCGTACACACCGGCCAGCTTCCAAGCGACACCGTTCATGATTGCGGTTATAAATATTCTTTGATCAATCAGCAGTCGAGCCCGAGGATCCCTCGCTCGGCTATCCCTGGTGGATAGCTTCCCTACTGCGACGCCAGGGATCAGAAAGTCCTACCAGAGGCAGTCGAGCCCGAGGATCCCTCGCTCGGCTATCCCTGGCGGGTAGGTTCCTTACCGCGATGCTAGGGATCAGAAAGCCCTCCCAGAGGCAGTTGAGTCCGAGGATCCCTCGCTCGGCTATCCCTGGCGGGTAGCTTCCCTACTGCAACGCCAGGGATCAAAAAGCCCTCCCAGAGGCAGTCGAGCCCGAGGATCCCTTGCTCGGCTATCCTTCAGGACACAAGCCCTCGCCAAGAGGCACCAGACAGTAACCCTGCCCGGTCAAGGGTCCTTGGTAGGCTTCTTACAGCCCCTCCCGCACTAAGGACCAAAGTCCTCCCAGAGGCAGTCGAGTCCTTGCTCGGCTATCCCCGGCTGGTAGCTTTCTACCATAACCGACAGGGATCAAAGTCCTCGCCAAGAGGCACTGGGTAGTAACCCTGCTCGGTCCCCGTCCTGAAGGATCAAAGTCCTCCCCGAGGCAGTCGAGCCTGAGGATCCCTCGCTCGGCTATCCTTGGCGGGTAGCTTCCCTACCGCAACGCTAGGGATCAGAAAGCCCTCGCCAAGAGGCGCCGAGCAGCTACACTGCTTGGCCATCATTCGCAGGCCTCTCAAGGCCCCTCCAGCGTCAAGGATCAAAGCCCTCGCCAGAAGGCACCGAGCAGCTACCATGCTCGGCCATCCTTCGCAGGCCTCTCATGGCTCATCTAGCATCAAGGATCAAAGCCCTCGCCAGGAGGCACCGAGCAGCTAACCTGCTCGGCGCATCCCCAGCGGACATCCTCCTGCCCATCAGACGCTGATGGTCTTAAGCCCTCGTCGTGAGGTCGCCGAGTTCCTTCTTGCTCGGCGCATCTTCAGCGGGCATCCTCCTGTCCGTAAGATGTTGATGGTCTGAAGCCCTCATCGCAAGGCCGCCGAGTTCCTTCCTGCTCGACGCATCCCCAGCGGGCATCCTCCTGCCCATCAGACGCTGAGGATCTGAAGCCCTCATCGTGAGGCCGCCAGGTCCCTTCCTGTTCGGCGCATCCCCAGTGGGCATCCTCCTGCCCATCAGACGATAAGGATCTCAAGCCCTCATCGCGAGGCCCCCGAGTTCCTTCCTGCTCGGCGCATCCCCAGCGGGCATCCTCCAGTCCATCAGATGCTGAGGATCTCAAGCCCTCATCGTGAGGCCGCCAAGTTCCTTCCTGCTCAGCGCATCCCCAGCGGGCATCCTCCTGCCCATCATACGCTGATGGTCTCAAGCCTTCATCATGAGGCCGTTGAGTTCCTTCCTACTCGGCGCATCCCCAGTGGGCATCCTCCTGCCCATCAGATGCTGAGGATCTTAAGCCCTCATCGTGAGGCCGCCGAGTTCCTTCCTGCTCGGCGCATCCCCAGTGGGCATTCTCCTGCCCATCAAACGCTGACGGTCTGAAGCCCTCATCGCAAGGCCGCCGAGTTCCTTCCTGCTCGGCGCATCCCCAGCAGGCATCCTCTTACCCATCAGACGCTGATGGTCTCAAGCCCTCATCATGAGGCCGCCGAGTTCCTTCCTGCTCGGCGCATCCCCAGCGGGCATCCTCCTGCCCAACAGACGCCGCAGGTCTGCACACATCGCGTCGGCCAACCGACGCTTGACACGCAGACCGTTGCTTCAGTGACGGGATGCACGAACAGGCGCACCTTCCTTAAATACAGAGATTTCGCCCTGATTTACTGGTAGGAAAGGCAGCTGACAATCCGGGGACGCGTCCCGACGAAATCTTAGGAGGGAGCTCTCCCCGGGGGGCCCGGCAGTCCACTCTTGGCTCAACCCGCCAGCTGGTCGGGATAAGAGTGGGGGGCTAATGATAATGCTCGATATTGGCGACCTCCCAGATCAGGACACGTGGCAGATAAAATATCCCAGAACTCAGAAGAAAGGGCCCACAGGGTCCGATCAGGCCACCCCTGTGCCCAACCTGCAAGCGCAAGCTGGCTCTCCTCAGAGCCCCCAGGAAATTGGCCTCCTCGGCCTCTCAGCTCGTCCCGAGCTGCCACAGGACCAAGACTCCTCAGCCCTCTTGCTCGGTTCTGAGCTCCGCAGCTGAGGCCGTCTTCCTCGGTCCTTCCGACCGACCAACCCCACCTCTCACAGGCGTAACCGCCGCTCCGCAAATCTCACCATGCGCTGATTATCCGCCAGCAACATCCCACGTTCCACTCCATCACGATCCCCATTAATGGGTGATCCGCTCTTTACGCGGGTGTGACGTCGGGAGCGTAACCGCCGGCGAGATTCTCGCGCCTTCTACTGCATGTTGCCGCCACTATAAAAAAAAACCATCACAGAGGGATCAAGTAAGCCATTTTTTACTCTTTAAGCCATTACTCTGCTCGGATATCATCACTAACTTGAGCGTCGGAGGGTCCTCGGTGGTACCAAACCACCCCGGGACTTCTTTGCAGGTACTCGACACCAACTCCCTCACTTCATCTCTTCCTCCAAAAACCCATTGAGACCCACACGTAACGGAGGATAATCAACTAAGTCCATCGCGAGATCAACGGAAGACAATATCTGACGGAGGCCCAAAAAGGAGCTCCATCAATTTCCTTTTCAAATAAAGTGAAATTATAACAAATCTTCTTACATCCTAAATACAATTATTTTAGGGTTGCATGACTTTATCATTTTTCTTTAATTCATTTTCCTTCTTGATTTTAAAAAAACTGCAAAGATTGTTTTATTATTTTTTTGGAAATGGATAAAGGAATTTAGTGAAAAAGGATATTATTAATGATCCCTTAGAGAAAAAATATATTTGGACAATCATAATAACAATTATAGACATCTGATTGAATTTAATATGTAAATTTGGATAGTACTTAAGTTAGTTCATTGGATAAAACCGTTGAAATATGTATTCAAGAGCAACAACATTAATGGAAATAATTAGCATTAATAGAGGTTTGAAAGATGAGAAAATCAATAGCTAATTAATTCTTGTTGCTAAAAAGTAGCATTAATTGCTATTTCCCTTGAAAAAATGGGAGCAAAAGGGGAGGATTAGGGGCTGTTTGGTTGTAAGATTAGAATAGAATTTGATAATGTTTGGATTCTTGAATTCAAAAGAGAGTATGGATTCTTGAATTCTTTGTTTAGTTGTAAAATTTTGGTTGCTTTGGATTTTATTGTTTTTTGTGAGGGGCCTACCATTTTTTTGGATTCTTGAATCCAAAATTGTTCATATGGGTCTCACGCACTTTATGTTATTAAAAAATCCCCCTCTCTCTATCTCTCTATAATCCTCAAATCCAAATCCCACTTATTTTTTTCCAACCAAACAAAGATTAAAACATTTACAAATCCAACACTAGGAATGCAATACCAACCAAATACAAAATTAGTCAATCCAGATTTTTTCAATTGTACTATTTGGAAATCCAAATTTAAAAATCCTGCAACCAAACAGCCCCTTAGGAAACGTGATGTATCTACTCGAGGACTTCACTGGGGCCCACAACGGCAAGGCTCATTGTTATCCTATGTTTCCCAAATTCTACCCGAATTACCCTCAGCCTCTAGCCCAAATTCTACCTTGACTAAACCTAAATCTCAAACAATGGCAGATTTATAAATATTCTGAAGTTCTGCCGTCATAAAAAATTCACTACCCTCCGTATCAATTTCTATCAATATAAAGACATCAGCTATACCATCACAGCATACATATCATGCTATTGGATAGAGTCCTAACCAAAGTTTAAAGAACCTACACATCTATCGATCAGTCTAGCTATAAGCTACTAAGAATATATCAATAACCGATCCTTATACTGTTCGTATATTAAAATATGTAAAATTAATATAATATAATAAATACATATTCTAACCTAATTAAACATTTTTTAATAAATATTAATTTTATATTCATAGGAATTCGCTTCAAATAATGCTCTTTCGTACTTTATTAAATTGTTCTTGATATTTGGGTTAATTGCTAAATAATATCCCAATGCTTCATCCATTTTACACTTATATACCTTATTGAATTTTTTGTTGCACCCTTATACCTTAAATTATAAACCGTTAATACTTTGTTCCCTTCAATTGTTCATCAAATCCATCACTATTCTAAACAAAATCCATACGGTTTGTACTTTAGGGCATTTAAGCGCGACGAAAATATCAAAAAGATATATAAGTACAAAGTAGGTGAAACAATAGGGTATATTTAGCAATTAACCCTTGATATTTTCGTTTCTTTTATGGTTTATAAAAGTAGAAACCCTGTCTAGATTTACTGTGAGAGCATACCTCAAAGGATTAGTCAAACAATCTTTTGCATTAAGGTCTCTCGATCCCATTGGCTTCTCCTCTCCATTAATACAACCAATCATATCCCTTCACTCCTCAACTCAACTTGTCTTTCCCCCCCTCTTTAACTCTATAAATTCTCTATTACAGCATTAAGCCAAAACAAATTAACTCTCTCGATCTTCCACACAACACCATGGATTTAAAAATACCCACCTTAGCCTTTCCCCAACAAAAACCATGGCTTATTCTCATCCCCCAAAAGGCTTTAGCCTCCAACTAATCCACCGTGACTCGATACACTCTCCTCTGTATCGTGGAAATCTAACCCTGCACTACTCTAAATACCATATCGAGCCGCAAGACGTAAACATACGACCTAGAGTTGTGCATGACAATAAGTTACTATATATGGTGAGATTGGGAATTGGAAGCCCACCGATAGACCTTCACCTTGTGCTGAACACTGCAAGCAGTCTTGTCTGGACTCAGTGCAAGCCATGCACTTCTTGTTTTGATCAGGATGGGTCTAAGTTCAAGACAGCCGTGTCGAGGAGTTTTCAGCCCATTTCGTGCAATCATCCTCTATGTAAGCCCACATTATTTCAGTGCAGAGGCAACCAAAGCGTGTATAATCAGAGGTATATTAATTAATTAGTTATATTCATGAAATCATCCTTGGTATATTAACCATATGTATTGTATGCATGTACACATATAGTTTCGATCAAGCTTTAGTAAATATGCAACTTTTCTGCTTGGTTTTTGCCTAGAATTAGTTAGACATATATAAAAACTCAACATCATTCTACATAATCACTACTACAAATAAGGGTTGCCCCTACGGATTTATCCGTAGGGGCGAAAAAATACCCCGCAGGTGCAAAGCCCGCAGATGCAAGTTGAAGCGCTGAACTTGCCCCTACGGGCAAGTTCTTGCCCTTACGGATTTCTGTGTAGGTCCTGTTGCCCCTACGGACTAGGCCGTAGGGTAAAAAAATTTATATTATTTACGGGTTTTTTTAATATATTAAATGTACCTAAGGACATAACCGTAGGGCCAAGTACTACCCGCTACGGATATCTACGTAGGTACCTATCCGTAGGGGCAGAATATCAGAATCCTGATAATTTGCCCCTACGGATAACGATAGAATAACGCGCGCCTGCTCCTCGGTCAATAAACTCTGCAATTCGGCGTGAGCGGGAGTCTGAGCGGCCTGTGGAGCTGGCGATGTGGTCTGCGCAGCCGCCGTCGAGGTAGTCGCTTGCGGAGCCGCGGCTGCGGGAGTCTGAGCGGGCGGTGGAGCTATAGGAGCTGTCTGCGGAACCGCAGCCGATGTAGTGGCTTACGGAGCCGCAGCCGAAGGAGATGCATGTGGAGGCTCGGCCGATGTACCCTGTCGCGTCTGGACCTAACGTGTGTAATAAACGTGTAAAAACTGTGTATTATTCGAATTCGTATCATTATTAACTTATTTCGAAACCCCGTTTGGATATCTAGTTTGTTGTTTATTTTAATTACATCTGTATGTATGATTAATCAAACTTAAGTCTAAAACCAAATAAGCTCAAGTTACGTACTAATTATGGCTATGTTGATATCTATATAATATAACATGATATTTTACTATAAAGTAGTATACATACCAGCATCTCCTTCAACTCCTGAACGGTGGCCCTCAAGCTCTCCAGTTCCTGATGGACACGTCGGTCACCGGAGACGGAGAAAGTAACCGCCGGGGTGGAGTCCAACCTCATATGGGCCCTGCTAGGGCCCAGTCCCTGGCCTCTCTCCCAACCTCCGTGGTGCCCTCCGTGTGCGGCGTCCAGAACTGGGGTCAGCAGTCTCGGATCGCTCTATTCGGTAAAATCGATCCCCGAGGCCTAGGCCTGCTCAACCACCCGCTCCTACACCCACATTAAGCAGTAAAGTATAAGTATAAAATTTAAACTTGAACCTTCCAAAACTAAAATTTCAAATTTGTGTAGAAAAAATATTAACACGTACGCAGTACTCTTGGGTAGCGACGTCGAGATATCGAAGCTCGCCCGTGGCGGGATATGTCGAGGTGCCGTAGACGGCAAGATATGCGGACAACACGCTCGGTGTACCACCTTGCGCCAGGATCTGATCTGTCTGCAATATTAGAAAATAACTCTTAATATTAGATATATTAGAAAATAACTCTTAATATTGCATTATATCACAAATGAAAATATATATTAATACCCGAGCCTGATCAAAGAAGAGGGCGAATGAGCGCCGGTGCTGCTCGCCCCACTCAACGTGAAGTGGATCGTTTTTCACGAGCCGGCTCTCATCCCCCATATACCGGCCGAACCTCTCGGCATGAGGACTGGTATCTACATGTATCAAAATTTGAATAATATTAATTAATTTCAGTACATACATATTAACAAGATAAACTCGCATATAGCGCTGCTTACACATAAGACAGGGAGTGAACAAGCTCTTGTAGATCATCAGGCGCAAATCTAATCTCATCAAGCAGCACATGATAATGAGTTGGACACGTGGTGCCCTATTTCTCATAAGTGCATGCTGCGTGAATAAATATTGTGTTAATTCCAAACTAAATACAAATGTAACAAACTTATCAATTATATAGTATTCAATTTGATTTCAAACAAATACCAAATAAGAATTTATTGTCCAGGTCCACGACTTACAATCATTCCCGCATGCGAGCACATATAAAAATCATAGTTTCTAGGATGACAAATTTTATTGTCAACTACTGTCACCACCTACAGCTAGACAATAATAAAAATTACTATCTAAGTAAGAGCGAAAGGAATGTGTATATATTTATGATATGGCATTCTAAATCAATATACATACACTATATGATATATAAACATACCTGGAGGAGCGGGAGTGGCATCTGTCTCTGATATGGACGCATCACCAACAACTAGACAATCAAACATTGACAATATAAGTAATTTTGACATAAACGGGCATGAATATCTATAATATTACATTCAAAATGGATATTAGAGAACGCACCTGCAGTGAGAAGTGGTAAAAGTATCACCCAATAAGAGTGTAATTTACAGAATCAGTTGAAACTCTTGAAAATCATAGAAGAACCTGACCTGTACAAATCTGATGTATACTTTCCATTGGACACTAAGAAGTCTCTAAAAGGAAAAGCCAATGTGAAAGCCATCATTAGTTCATATCAAAAGATTGATGCTGAAACAGAGAACAAGGAATGTCATTTTCTTCTTCTTCTGCCACATTACTATCTTCTCTTTCTTCTTCTGCCACATTACTGTCTTCTCCTTCTTATTATGTGCGCGTGCAAATTCAATGAAAGCAGAAACTCCAGTGACAAACTTAGGTTGCATACGTTGTTGCCAATTCACATACATCCAGTCCTTAACCCTGACATACTCATGGGCCATGTTAGACTGTATCATATAAAGTGTAGGTTATGATGACTATATTGAGAATATGAATTAATAGTGGGTAGGAAAAGTATTTCTCAAATGGATTTTGCATCTGAAAACCATAAACTACTAAGTAATAGCATATATAATTTTTTTAGTATAAAGGTTGTTATTTTAGGTTTTCCCTTATTAAATCAAATTTGTTTCACATGTCGAGGAATATACCAAAACGTGCACAGGCATGCAATGTCTTGGTTTCTAGTGTGTGATCCACTATACATAATAGAACACAATACAATATTTCGTATAGTGATATGATCTAACTGCCTTTATAAACTACAAGTGTACAGAAAATTATGATAAGAAACCATAAGAAAGGGTCGTAGCCATGCATAACCTTGAATCTACATACCAAATCGTGCACAAGCATGCAATTATTGTCACCTTGCCTTGGAATATAAAATATCTTGAAAGACTATAAGCGGAGCATTTAAATCTTGATAACTTTTGACTTCAACATATATTTTTCTCATGTACCATGAAATATACTTCCTCCGTATAAACCGTTTTTAGGAAGATGGATTAACAATGACAAATTATCCATATTAGAAAAACATGGTATTACCCTTCTTAAGATAATACATTGTATAAGCACACCATAGCCCAGGACATGTCCTTCTATCTACGCAAAACATAAACAACATATAGCAATAAAAGGAAAAGAACCCCCATATCGGAGATGAAAGACAGAGAATTCAAGGATTGTTTCATACCTTTAGAGCACGCTGCCAAAAGAAACAGAAAGATAATAGAACAGATTATCACATAGGAATTGATAGATAAATAAACAATTAACTTATGCTGCTTAAAGAAGATGTGACATGTTATTATAATTTCTTTTGGGAGAACCTGGAAATATGAAATGGAGGGGAAGACATAGAAGTAGAGGGGTCTTCTTTTGGGGGAAGGAGATGAGAAATAGCCCGTAAAAGATGAAAGTTGATTGCCTTAAAGCTTACATATAAATCTATCGAAATACAACATTAGAGTTCTGAGAACCTTGCCTTGAAATTTATGCTTTATTACTAACAACTATCATATCAAGTATCATGGTTCATGGAAAAAATATTATTAAAATAGAAAAATTCATAAAGAAAAAAGTGCTTCGAAAGAACTTATACCTCATAGCACTTATGAGCCTGCTCAAGTTTTCACTGGACAAGGTAAAATTGCCCTAGGTTGTGTAAAGCAGCCCCTACTCTGCAAAAGCAAGAAACCTTAAAGAATGACAAATGTGTCCATCATCCAATTTAGGTGACTAAAAAAGGTAAAAATACATAAAATCATATATTAAAAAACAGAATTACTATATCTGTTCTACACATATAATGTAAGTATATATCATTAAAAAAAGTCAAAAAGGCTTAAAGACCCTGCACTGAACTTCATTAATAACTATTTATACAAATTATTAGATTTAACATTAGTTACTTACTAAGCATACATGTCTACAAGGTTAGAAAATAAAATAAATTTCAACTGAAATAATATACACACCGTACGTCATCAGAACCAAACACTTCCTCCAGAATAGTTATGGCTTCTAAATATAATGGCTCAGCTTTATCAAATGCTTTCCTCACCCTGTAAAGTTCTGCCTATAATACCAAGCATAAATCAATAGATAAGCTTAAAACAATTAAGAAAGTCAAATTTCTTGACAAGACACTGGCTTCTCTTGTTTAAAGGACATTTTATTGCTAAAATCAGTTAAAGGTTATAACGAAAAGAAAAAGAAAGAATGTCATAATCCTATGTTCAAATTTATTTCCAAAATCATATGATAAAAGTAGATAAAGCAACTTAAGTTGCATCATCCTAGATTCCTAATTCAATTCTTACGATTAACGACGGAAAAACAACATGTAAGATATGCTAAGATAAAGGCAGGTAGCATATACATACATTAAGCTCCATAAATATATTTTATAATTCTTGAAACTTCAACTTCTTAACAGTGTCTAGCTCGCTCAGTTATAGCTTTCCAACATCGCTTCTTTTGTTTTTGGGCTATGTCAAAGATGTATTTACCTAATTTTGTAATCTCACTGGCAAAATATCAGCCTTTGCAATCTACTGCGGTAACAGCATCCAGTTTCTAACCCTAACCCCAACCCCAATCCTAACCCCAGGTTTCGAATAATAAAATATAAAATAATTCACGAATCTAAATGAAGTCATTGAAAACTTTGATAGCAATGAGATATTGCAATCGATTTTTACAAAAATCATATCGTTACTTTGTCACTTTTGACAATGATCTTAAATAGAATTTTAAAAATTCTTAATTTGTTTGATTCATTTACGATATTAAATAAAATCTAAAATAATTAATATCTATTGTATGATGATAATCAATTTGATCCAATTTAGAGAACAACCATATGAAATAAAATATAAAATAATTCACTTATATCATAATCATTATATATTTGATCCAATTTAGAGAAAAACTATCTTTTTTCATTAAAAAAAAAATTATGATAAATCTTAATTTAATCAAGAAACAACAACAAAGAATATCCAAAACACAAAACTATGGTTTATTCAACAAATTTTATGAAGCCTATCTAAAATATATTAGGGATTGTGCCTATTGTAGGATGGAGCGTGCGTAACAAGAAGATTAGGAAGAGATGGAAGAGAGAGGGCTAGTGCCTGATTTTCTTCGAACGTAGGATTAAGGTTTCTTCTCCAAAAAATGTTACCCTTCTTTTTTTAAATTGAAAAATGAGTACAAAGGGATTGTTTCAGGGAAAACCCTACCACCAGCCCCAGCCCCAGCCCCAGCCGAGCCTCAACCCTAACCCTAACCTCAAGCCCAACCCCAACCGCAACCCCCTGCCGACCCTGACCCCAACCTTAACTGCATCCCCCCAGCCCCAGCCCTAACCCAAACCCCAACCGATGCCTCATCGGTACCCAAACCATGAACCATTGCCCTAAAATAATCAAAAATTTGTTTAATTGATGATTTCCTAGCCTTTGCAGGCGGTGGCGACGACGAATCGGTGGTGACGACGAACGGAGATGAGGAAGGAGCAGGAGGTGCCGATGACGAACGGAGATGAGGAAGAAGCAGGCGGTGGCGACGACGAATCGGCCGGCGCTGGCGATGACGAGAACGACGACGACGAGAACCGCGATCGGCGGGAACGAGGGTTTGGGGATTTGGGTTCGCGCTCAGTGATGAGAAAATAAAAGATAATCAGCATAGGGATCGATCTGCCTTTTTACATAAATCCCTATTTAGATGCCCCTATGGATAAGTCCGTAGGTTCTTGGTTTGCGGCTTCGTAGGGGCAAACAACAATTTAAGATTTAATAATTTTTAAATAAATATGTAAGGACCGTAGGGGCAACCGTTTGGCCCTACGGATTAATCCGTAGGGCCAAACGTTATCTGCCCCTACGGATGTTGTTATCCGTAGGGGCAACCCCCTATTTTAGTAGTGAATTATTGTGTCAGACAAAAGATGGATAAGAGATAAATATTTCTGTTTAATAAAGTATTTATCTTAATATTTAGAATTATTTTTATACATGATCTTGGTTAAAATTTGTTAAATAAAGAAAGTTTGTGAACAGAGAGTTTATCGTCCAAATTGTTTCAGGGATATATAGAGAACGCTGATAGGATTTACAGCAATAAAAAGATTTGTGATATATATATATATATATATATATATATATATATATATAGAGAGAGAGAGAGAGAGAGAGAGAATAATGGAGGAAAAAGGACATAGGAGGCTTTTTCGTCAGGTGGCGTTAAAAAACTACACCCTCCACCATTTTTTCTGACGATCGGCACCGGCCATCTTGGTCTACATCATCAAATATGTCGGTACACCAAATTTCATGTGATTCTAACACCTTTTCTCCGTTGATTTAGCAATGTAAAAAGTTCTATTATGGGTAAACCATCAATTTTGCGCGCACTAAATCAACGGTGAAAAGTTGTTAGAATCAGATGAAATTTGGTGTACCGACATATTTGATGATGTAGATCAAGATGGCCGGTGCCGATCGTCGGAAAAAATGGTGGAGGGTGTAGTTTTTTAACGCCACCTGACGAAAAAGCCTCCCAGGGCCTCTTTCCTCCATTATTCTTATATATATATATATATATATATATATATATATATAGAGAGAGAGAGAGAGAGGGAGAGAGAGAGAGAGGGGCACGCGCGGGGGGAGGGATATAAGGCGGCTGTCCCTTTTCTATAAAGGAGCTACCGTCTCAAAACACACTTACGTTCTTGTATTTCATCGATCCAAACTGGTCATGTTGTTCTATATATCATGAAACCGTTATATATAAAAAATCTCGAGATATGAGAACCTCTAACCCGTCCATCAATAGACAATTTTTTTTTTAATATCGATAAGCCGTTGATTTTCCTATCCGCTTGATTAACGTGTTAGACGTCTTCAAATCCCGAGATTTTTTATACAGGTTTCATGATATGTAGATCAAGATCATCGATTTAGATCAGTAAAAAACCTTCACTAAATCAACGGTGAAAAAGTGATGGAATCACATGAAATTTGGTGTATCCACATCTTACATGATAAAGATGATTATGATGGGTGCCGATCGTCGAATAAAATGGTAGAGGGTGTAGATTTTTTACGCCACCGAACGGAAAAGCCTCCTAAGGCCTCTTTTTTACATTATTCTCTCTCTCTCTCTCTCTCTCTCTCTCTCTATATATATATATATATATATATATATATATATGCCATAGGAGAAAAACATGGAGGGTGTATTTTTCCGACGCCATAGGAGGAAATTCCCTCATATGGCACCTTTCCCCCGTTAACCCATATATATATATATATATATATATATATATATATATATATATATATATATGGGTTAACGGGGGAAAGGTGCCATATGAGGGAATTTCCTCCTATGGCGTCGAAAAAATACACCCTCCATGTTTTTTTCGACGATCGGGATACATCATCTCCATCTTTATCATCTAAGATGTGGATACACAAAATTTCATGTGATTATACCATTTTTTCACCGTTGATTTAGTTGGTGCAAAATTAATGGTTTACCGATAATAGAACTTTTTACATTGCTAATTCAACGGTGCAAAAGTGGTGGAATCATATGAAATTTGGTGTATGCACATCTTAGATGATAACGATGATGATGATGGATACCGATCGTCGGAAAAAATGGTGGAGGTTGTATTTTTTCAACGCTATAGGAGGAAATCCCCTTCTATGCCATAGGAGGGAATTTCCTCCTATGGCGTCTGAAAAATGCACCGTCCACGATTTTTTTTCGACGATCAGAATACTTCACGTCCATCTTTATCATATAAGATATGGATACACCAAATATGGCGTCGGAAAAACACAGAAATGCTGAGAGTTTCCTCAATAGAGGTTAATGGAGGAAAGGTGCCATAGGAGGGAATTTCCTCCTATGGCGTCAGAAAAATGCATCCTCGTATTTAATTTCAGTTTGTATGCCACTATTTAGGCACTGTTTATATAATTATATATTTTTATTTTCAAACAGTTGTATGTATAGTGAATGTAAATAAAAGTTGATGTTTATATTTTTATATCACTTGTCATTCATGTGCATTTTATATATATTGCTTAATTACGCTTAACGTATTTATTTCTTATTAAATACGTTGCGGCCCGCGACGTCAACGATTCCGTACACTGAGAAGCGGAGCGTGACATATATTGTAGTTGTTATGTTGAATATAATATTATGTGTTCGAATTACTATTAATTGTCAAGCAGGGACCGCTAATATGAGTATTTTTTTATTAAAAAAACGTATTTTTTGTATTAAAAAAAGTGTATTTTTTGGGAAAACGGTTTAAAACATTTCTAGAATTTTAAATTTTTTTATTAAAAAAACCTATATTTTGGGAGAACTGTTTTGACCGTTCCTCGAAATTAAACTGGTTTATGTTTTAAAAAAATATCAAAAAGGGGGAACGGTTAAATCCGTTCTCCTGGTTAACATCTGAGAACGGTTGAAACCGTTCTCCACATTTTTGGAGAACTGTTTTAACGGTTCTCGATTTTTAGAGAACCGCGATACATAGAACGGTTTTCAAAATTCGGGGAACGGTTGGTTAAAACCTTTCCCTCTGTTGCTCGGAAGAACGGCTTAAACCATTTGGTTATTCGTAGTAGTGAGAATCACGAACTAGAGAGGGAGAATTTTTTTCTAAGGTATCGCAACTTCAAGTGTGTAATTCTTGTGAAGAGAGATTGGTATTCTTCACATCCCTCTGAAGTGGGATTTGTGTACTTCACAAATATAGTGCAGAAATGATGAGAAGGAGTCTCGGGCGGGGGCTAGCCATAAGAGCATGGTGAACCCTAATCAACGATTCTCTGTGTTTTTATTGCTCTAACTTTTTTTATTTTCAGTTTTTATGATTGATTGATGATGGATCTCTGGATCTCCTTCTGATGTTACCTTCCGTTGATCTGCTGCGAGCACTGATGGATTGATGAGATTGAGTTGGAGGGTTGCCTTCTGGAGCGTGTGGATCTCAATGGGTTTTATGTGGTTGAGGCCGAGCTACCTGCAAAGAAGTCCCGGGATGGTTGTGCCACCGACGACCCTCCGATGATCAAGTTAGACGGGGTATTTTGGCAGAGTAACGGCCTATTGGGGTGAAATTCGCTTACCTGAGTCGTCTGAGAGAGGGGTTTATATAGCGACAGCCATGGGCAGGCGGGCGCGAAATTCGCGTCGGCCGTTATGCCCCTAGCGTCACGCCCGTGGGATAGGCTAGATCCCCCATTAATGACGAGACATGCTCATTAATGAGGGATCGTGATGGCGTGGAACGCGGGATCGTGGGCGGTGGATATCTCACGCCTGGCGAGATTCGCGGAGCCGTGGCGAAGGCGCCTGTGATCGGTGCTGTGGGTTGGTCGGTGAGACCGAGGAAGATGGGCTCTGCGGGAGGCTCGAGAATGAGCGGGAGGCCGAGGCATCTTGGTTCTGTGATAGATCGGAGGCGAGCTGGGGGGTGGTCTGGCAGGCCACCGAAGGTCGGGAACATCCTCGCGTTGGAGGCCCAGGGTGTGCTTCCAACGTAACGTTCTTGATCCTTTCTTGTAAACTCTGGGACACGTCATCTGCCATGCGTTATTACATGGGGAGTCACCGATATCGAGCATCATCATTAGCCCCCCACTCTCGTCCTGACCCGTTCCGGGGTTGGGTCGAGAGTGGTCTGACCGGTCACCCGGGGTGAGCTCTCACTTGAAGATATCTTCGGTGCGTATTCCCAGGCAAATAGTCGTATTTTCTTGATGACGTCAGCGGATGAAGGGAGAGATCTCGCATTAAAGAGGAAGCGTCGGTTTACGCGTACACTCGTCGAAATGACAGCCCATGTGTCTCGCGCTGGTTGGCTGATGAGACAGGCCGCAGGTGTTCCTACTCCCGATGGGAAGCACCCAATGTGAGTGCAACAGGTGGAATGTTTTCGGCCGTTGGTTGCGAAGCGTCGTTTTGGCGGGAGGCGATCGGAGCCGTAGGATGTGTATGCCGAAATCTATAAACAGAGGTGGGATACCTATCAGGGCCCATACCTCACCATAATTTCCTCGTCCCTGGTCGTGTTAGCTCGGCGCTCTTCTCCTCAGGTCGGATTCCTTGCATTTTCTCTCCCGAGAACACATCTCTTTGATAAGGTTAGATGTCTTCTTCCGAGGAGTCTGTAGAAGTAGTCCGGGTAGAGTCTAGGGAGTCTTCTGAAGCTTCCTCTTCTACTTCTTCCTCTTCCTCTTCTGAGTTAGAGTCCCCCCAGGAAGTTAGGGTCAGTCATGCTCCCCGGGGTTGTGCGACAGGGGCGGTCCCCAGAGCGCAGGTCACGGGTGTTCTTGGCGCATCATCCACGCTGAGGCATGCAGATGAGGTTGCCACCATCCGGACTCGTTTCCACATTCCTCTCGGTTATTCGCTTCGTCTGGCCGAGGAGGGGGAGAGGGCGGACCAGGTTCGGGGCAAGGAGATTGCTTTATACCTGGAAGCTTTTTGGGCCGAGATGCGCCTTCCCTTTTCCCTCGAGGTGATTGCGGCGTTGAATTGTTTTGGGTTAGCCCCAGGCCAGTTAGTGCCGAACTTATGGAAGATTCTCCTTGGGTTCCTGGTCCGGTTGAAATTGCGTCTGATCCCTTTCAGCTGGAGCCTTCTCGTTTCTTCTCTATGCTACAAAAACCACCCTGGCACTTGCAGGGGCGAGCCGAGTTGGGTATACATCTCTTTTAGAAAACAACGGGGGGACGCTGCCTGGTCGGGGGTCATCGTAGTACCTTCTTCCATTCATAAATAGAAGAAGAAGTTTTTGTTTATTGGGCCGCTTAAGGGTGAGGATTGGCCTGTGCCCATCCAGTGGCACGGGGAAGCTGCCCGCGGGTTAGTCGGTCGAATCATCCCGACGCGGTGGCGGTGTCGGAGTGGGAGCCCTTCCCTCGGGCTGATGTGCCGCTATCTGAGCGGGCCTTCAGTTGGGCCGGGTTCAGCCCCGCCCAGTTCGCGGGTAAGTTAGGAGTTTTCAGGCGATCTGTTTAGACTTGTGGATTCTTTAACTATTCTGGCATTTTGATTGTTCGTCGCTTGCGTATGTGCATTTTAAAATCAAGATAAAAAATTAAGAATATACCGCAATCAATAATGGTGTCGCTTGGTAGCTAGCCGGTTGAGTACGAGTCGGTCCACATGGAGATGGATTCCTTTTCTTTATGTTCTAACTAGTTAAAGCCGAAAAAATTGGTGGTTTTGTTGTAGATCTATGAATGAGAATAAATTGATAAAATGGCTTGCTAGGGTTAGGATTAGGTTAGTTCGAAAAAGGGATTCTTCTCGCTTCTATCAATGCCCTAATTAAGAATATAGGTGTTAGGGTAATAGTCAACAACATGGATTAGCACGACTAGGAAGAAACTAAGTTTCTTCCCTTTGGTCCTTGTCCGTCCGTTCTTGGCTCTTAGCCCTAACCTCCAGTTAATTCAACCACAACCGGTCGCACTAGGGAATCACCGCTATCACTTAGGATAGGGTGCCGTAGTGAGCAGTGTGTGATTGGATTAAAGAGAGTCCTTTTAAATAAAATTGTTTGGGCAAAGAAAGGAAGGAGAGGGATTTCCTTCTCTCAAACCTTCCCTATCCTAACCCTAACAAGTGAGGAATTGCTCACTCATTAGGAAGCTGGCAATCAAATTCATTTTTATAATTTTTAATATTAGAAAACTAAATTGTAGATAATAAAAAGAACAGATAAAAATTGCAGGAATTAAAATTGCAGATAAAAAGAATGCAAGATAAAAATAAAAAAATACTTTTATTGATGACCTCTTGACGATTACAAGGAAATTAAAACTTAATCTAGAAATTAAAAAGATGCATCTCCAAAGAGGCACCCAAAAGAGGCACACCTAATTAGGCTCTCAACTTTCCTATTTATAGACAGGAGAAACTCTAGGTTTATATTCTGATCCATACATGAAATTACAAAACAACCCCAAAGACCGAGTTAAAGCACCGACACCCCACCGAAACGTGCATTGCACGGCCGCGGAATCGCGGCAGAATAGCCTGTTTGGCCGCGGATCCGCGGCTATTTGATGGGTTCTTGGGCCCATCTCTTCAGGGTTTCTCTGTGTTGCTTTTATCTTCTATTTTCTTTACTTGGTTTCTCAGAATTTCTTCTATTTCCTTCCTGATTTCCAACAGTGCAGAATGATGTGGACTTTTGCCTTGAGCTTCGCATTGAAGTCTTGAATCTTGTGCTGCCCTTGTGCTTTGTACATTGAACTGTCTAATGATTTTCAATTGTTCCTTGATCTGATAGGCGCCATCATACGTATTCATCTATTGTTGGTTGTAGTCTCACATTTGTAGCGTCTTTTCATGAATTTCACTGTAATTATCCGATAACCTGTAACCTGCAATTATTTAGCAGACATGGATCAAAAGCACCTATTTAAATGTAATATGATTAAGAATGGGGATATAATAATGCAAAATTCTGATATGAACAAATACCCCCAAACTTATCTCTTGCTCGTCCCGAGCAAAGCCAATTTTATTCTCAACAAATTCCTAACCTCACTTTCCCAGGGAACGCGATTGCACTGAGTTTGTGCAACAAGCCGTTAAACCTCTAGGTGTCCCTAGCAGGAGGAGTGTTGTCTCCTGAGGGTTTTCAGCGGATACTACCCACAAAATCCGATCAATTTGGCCTGTTGACTTTCATTCTTCGATTCAGTATTCTAGTAAGGAATTCTATTATTTTCAACTTAGAAATCATCAACCAATATTTATTACGCTTACTTTTCATTTAACTTAAGATCATATACGTTTTGTCATTTTAAAAAGCTTTCAGCATCTCCTAAGTTTTCTTCTTAAGGCGCAATCTTAACTCAGGAATTTTTATCATTTCTACTGAAGGTGTAAACCCTATTTTTCATTCCTATCTCTCATCCAAACCCCAATCATATACCCCTATGTGTGTGTAGTTATCATCTCTATATTTGAAAATTCAATTCAAGCTATCATACTCTTGTCCATCTTCCAAAATACTTTTAGTTGGTGAATTTTAGATGAAATTGCTCACACATCCTTTATGCGACCGTTAATACTTCTTGAGGTACTAAACGATCGATTACAAAATGTGCTTGCGCATTTAGGCGTAATTCCTCGTCTTGCAATACCTAAGGCTTAGCAGTGACTCCCAAACCAGTTGGTCTAAGGCACTAGGTGACAAAGCACCCCCGCTATAATTTTTTTATTTATGCTTCCTTAAGTAATTACAAAACCAGTGTTCATTTTTTTTATCTCTTCATTCACCACTTATACTTTTACTTTATTTTCCTTCATACTAAGGATTTTAGACAAGAGCATTTCAATGTATCCTCTACTACCCTAAGTTTCAAGATGTGTGTGAGTGCGTGAAGTAAGGTATATATTTTCAGAATTTAGACTTAAGGTTCAGAATTATTTTTCAGACTTACACTTCAAATAAAAGTTTCAATACTCTTCCCTTATTTTGACTTAGCCCAAGAACTGAACTCAAAATTTGCTTATTTCTAAATAATCTACAAGGAGATATATTTTCTACAGTTAAACTTTAAGAAAGGTTATTTTTAGGGTTTTTAATTTACCAAGTTTAGGATCTAGTTTTTTCTAACTATTCAACTGTCATGTTTAACTTAAGTCAAATATGGCCAAAATTGAACTTTTCAATTTTTATTATTTTTAAATTTTTTTTTATGGATTTTAAAATAAGTATGCAAATGCAAAAATATCACATGAATGCGAAGGAAGAAAGCTTACCGAGCACACCCCCAAACTTAAACTTGACAGTGTTCTCACTGTCAGCCTACACCAAGAAGGTCAAAATTGTCGGCACTCCTCTGTTTTTTTTTGTTAATAGAAAAAGAAAACAAAATATATATACACAAAAAGGTCCCCCCCAAACTTAAGTGAAACAGTGTTTCCACTGTTTAAGCGTTAAACTTCAGAGTTAGGGAGGAGAAAAACACAGTATCAAGCTATACAAGGCTTTACACAGGCCAAACGTTAGCACCAACCATTCAAAAATTTTATCGTTATAATGGTGTGTTGCTGAAAGAATGGAGTGTAGAGAAAAGAAATGAGAAACACACGAGACCGTGTGGAGATAGGAGCAGTATATGGTCTCGATGGAGGAGAAGAATGGCGGAAGGGAAAAAGAAATGGTGGTAGTGGTTTGACTTCTTCGGGTGGAGGTTGATTAATCACAAAATCCGTGTCGATTAAGAATGCGAGTTCGTCGGCGAAAATATCTTCGAAACTTTCATCGAAGGTCCGATTGAACGTTTCTATGTCATTAAGTGTTACGCCAGAATTCAACACACATGATTTTTCAAAAATTATGGAGGTAGGAGACATGTAAGGCTCATCTACCTTATTTTCAAAAGAGTCTAAATCAAGTTGTTTTTTTAGAATTATCGAACTCAAAATATCGAGTTATGATTCATTAACACTCGGTATCATTAAATGAAGATTAGAAGAAGAACCAGAGAAAGTGGGAGAATGAAGTAGAATAAGAACTTGAGGGTGGAAATGGAGTGTATAAATTAGCACAATTTGTAATGACCGATGTGTAAAAAGCGATTGTGCTAATCTATCAACCCACTGAGAAATGAGATCAAATCCCTCAAGATTCATGAGAAAACATGGGTACGTGGAACTTGGTAAACCAGACATTGAAAATGAATGTGTAACGGTTTTTTGCAATGTCGGAACAAGGACGGAGGGAAGTGATTAAGGAAGGGTATCGGTTAAAGATTCAGGAGAGCGTGCGCAGTCAATGAAAGGGATATAATGAATTGGAAAATCCGACCCCTCATGTAAAACTGCTTCATCCTCAATAATTTCCTCAATAATCTCCTCAAATTTTATCTTATCCATGCCATTCTCATCAAAATTAAGACGCATATGAAGTTCGGGAGAAACATTTAATGACTCGGGATGATGAATTGGAGAGAAAAATTTAGTCAAATCTGCGGGTTCATCATCCAAAATATTTCCAGCGTCGATATCCTCAATCAAGTGAAAATCCATGTTTTCAGACACCTCATCAAAAGCATGGATATTTATTAATTCAGGTTCTAGAGTGGAGGTGTAGAGGTCAAAATGAATGGGTGTGGGTTCACTCGAAAGAGACCCTTCATAATCTGGCAAATCAAACACTACAAAGTCGCATAACTCAGTAAACGTTTTATCTTCAACTGGTGAATCATTTGGAACACTTGATAGACATTCAAAACCGGAGTTGTGGGATTCAATTGGGGATGGGTAGGTTTGATTTGGAAGGGTGCACAGCTCACTCTCTCCACTCAAATTCTTAATCTGTCCAACCGCCTCATCATACATTGGAAAATTTTGAGCTAGTTGGAAACTAGCTATCGGGTCAATAGGTTGTATAAGGGCGGCCATGGACGCATTCAAATCCCTCATATTTTTTCTTGACACTACCATAAAGGCTTCCAACGACTGTTCCAGACTAGACATGGGTTGTGACAGGGTTTCAGTAAAAAATTCAAAATTTTTTGGATACGTGAAACTCCCAAATGGCTGTGTAGAAGCAATGTCGAGGGAAGGTGCGAAAGTCGGGTAGGACTGGTAGGAATTGAATGGCTGGACATGAGTAGGATCAATATTTAGATAAGAAGGTGAATGTAATTGTTGATCCAAAGAATTCGCAGTGGTGAAAGGAGTGAAAGATCGGTTACGAGATTGTTCAATATGTTCAGCAATAGACATAGGTTTCGGAGTTACAACAGGACTCGAAAAAGGAGTATCAATGTAAGAAGGTGGTGAAGGTTGAAATGGTTGATGTAAGGTGGGTTCTGGAGTCCAACTGGCTGCTCTAGACGCGTCTATTCGATCTTTCAAAGAAATTTTGGGCATGGAGGGGTTGTCCGAAATTCGACCAAAACAATGAGCGTAGGAAGTAATGTCTGGTTGAGAGTACCAAAGTTCGGCAAGAGTTTTGCGAGGTGGGGTACCCATGATGTGAGGAAAGAAAGGAAAAGAATGTGAGTTTTTTTATTGTTATTATTTTTATTTTTTATTTTTTATAAAAAAAAAATTGTTAGTTTTTGGAGTTTTGAATTTATTTTTTTTATTTTTTTTTGAAGTGTTGAAAGAGGTTTGCAAAAATTTGTACGGAACTACGACACAATTTCAAACAACCACAGTTTAAACATACACAATCAAACCTAGAGCTAGGGTCTCCTAAGTCAACTAGACTGCTCCTAACTGTTCCAAAGTGATAAGTTGTGAGATATCCCTCAAATCACCTCTTCACCGCCAATTGTGGCCAGGTAAGCACAAATGAATAAAGGAGGGTTCCGTTCACGAATCACCATGAGACAGGCCTTTTAAAGTTACCTTTCTCACTTGTCTAGCCTAGGCACCACAAAGTCAGGTTTAGATAAACGATTGAATGCCCACAACCTTCCTCTGTCCTATTAAGCACGACAATCCTTAGTTGACTGAGTCTAAATATTTTTTAATTAAGCTCAACGGTGATGAGTATGCTTTTAGTGATTTTTGGGGTCTTAGGAAGGGTAATGAAATCCTCACCCAATCTTAATTGGTGTTATAGCCCCTTAGATTCCGTTTTAAATATGCAAAGCGGTTAACACACCAAAATCTAAAACACTTGAATTTTTTTTTATTTGGCAGCGCAAAGAATCCTGCACAAAAACAATTTATTGGAGAGAGAGAAGAATTTTGCGCAAAGAACCCTGCAGGAAAATTTTTCAGTGGAGTTCAGAGGATAGAAGAGAGGACAAAAATACTTACAGAGAATTTCGGGATGCTGACGTCACTGGTTGACCGCGGTTCCGCGGTCAATTGCATATATCCGCCGCGGTTCCGCGATGGTTCTGTTAGTTTGGATCTCCAAAACTTTTATGTTTGTTGTTATGATTCTCCTATGTCTGTTCAGATCTTCTGTTTATTGATTTGTTCACTGGGTTTTTTCCAGATCTGAATCTGTCCGTCTTCTTTTCCTGTACACTTTCACAAAAACCTTTCGAAAAGAACAAGATGATTTTATTTTTATTTTATTTTTGTTTTAAAATTTTTCAATTTTTATAATTTTTTTAATAATTTTTTTTAACCCGAAATTACACAAAGAAAGAGACTACCGTCTCCCCGGCAACGACGCTATTTGATTGTTCGTCTCTTAAGTACGTGCGTTTTAAAATCAAGATAAAAAATTAAGAATATACCGCAATCAATAACGGTGTCGCTTGGTAGCTAGCCGGTTGAGTACGGGTCGGTCCACAGGGAGATGAATTCCTTTTCTTTATGTTCTAACGAGTTAAGCCCAAAAATTGGTGGTTTTGTTGTAGATCTATGAATGAGAATAAATTGATAAAAAGGCTTGCTAGGATTAGGATTAGGTTAGTTCGAAAAATGGGTTCTTCTCGCTTCTATCAATGCCCTAATTAAGAATAAAGGTGTTAGTGTAATAGTCAACAACGGGGATTAGCACGACTAGGAAAAAACTAAGTTTTTTCTCTCTGGTCCTTGTCCTTCCGTTCTTGGCTCTTAGCCCTAATCTCCAGTTAATTCAACCACAACCGGTCGAACTAGGGAATCACCTCTATCATTTAGGATATGATGCCGTAGTGAGCGGTGTGTGGTTGGATTAAAGAGAGTCCTTTTAAATAAAATTATTTGGGCAAAGAAAGGAGGGAGAGCGATTTCCTTCTCTCAAACCTTCCCTATCCTAACACTAACAAGTGAGGAATTACTCACTCATTAGGAAGCTGACAATCAAATTCATTTTTATAATTTTTAATATTAGAAAACTAAATTACAGATAATAAAAGAACAGATAAAAATTGCAGGAATTAAAATTGCAGATAAAAAGAATGCAAGATAAAAAAAATACCTTTATTGATGACCTCTTGACGATTACAAGAAAATTAAAACTTAATCTAGAAATTAAAAAGAGGCATCTCCAAAGAGGCACCCAAAAGAGGCACACCTAATTAGGCTCTCAACTTTCCTATTTATAGACAGGAGAAACCCTAGGTTTACATTCTGATCCATACATGAAATTACAAAACAACCCCAAAGACCGAGTCAAAGCATCGACACCCCACCGACACGTGCATTGCAAAGCCATGGAACTGCGGCAGAATAGCCTGTTTGGCCGCGGATCCGTGGCCATTTGGTGGGTTCTTAGGCCCATCTCTTCAGGGTTTCTCTGTGTTGCTTTTATCTTCTGTTTTCTTTACTTGGTTTCTCAGAATTTCTTCTATTTCCTTCCAGATTTCCAACAGTGCAGAATGATATGGACTTTTGCCTTGAGCTTCGCGTTGAAGTCTTGAATCTTGTGCTGCCCTTGTGGTTTGTGCATTGAACTGTCTAATGATTTTCAATTATTCCTTGATCTGGTAGGCGGCATCATACGTATTCATCTATTGTTGGTTGTCGTCTCACATTTGTAGCGTCTTTTCATGAATTTCACTGTAATTATCCGAGAACCTGTAACCTGCAACTATTTAGCAGACATGGATCAAAAGCACCTATTTATATGTAATATGATTAAGAATGGGTGATATAATAATGCAAAATTCTGATATGAACACATTGCTGACTCCTGTGTATTTTTGTCTTATGCAGAACCCATGGACCTTGGCAAATTTCGGTCGGCCCTGGTTGAACAGAAGAAGGGGAAGAAGGCTGGAGGCGCCGGCCCTTCTCGCCCGTCGTCGGCTTTGGCTCCACCGGCGGTCGCTCCATCCAGGCGCACAAGCGCGCCCTGGGTGCTGGCGTCCAGCCGTACGCCGAGTCGAAAACGTGCTCGGGAGCAAGAGCCCCGGGCTCTGGAGGTGGGGGGAGAGACTGGTTCCCCTGCGTGGCTCCTCAAGAGGTTTCATAGGACGGCGCCCCGCTCCACGGCTTCCCCGATCCTCGTGGATGATGGGGAGCTTCGCTTCGAGGTGCCCTCGGGGCTTTCCGTCGTCGACATCTTTCTCTCGGAGATGGAAAGGTCGGCCGGGGCAGAATCCCTCGGGGGACCCTCCGGGCCCAAATGGCGGCTATAGCTCAAGAGGTCATGCAGGTTAGTGTTCGCGCCCTACTTGGTTCTTCATACAGTATTTTTGCTCGCGAGATTGGATGCCCCCTTTTCTCTTTAACCCTCCTTTGTTTTCTTCATGTCCTCCAGCACGTCGCCCTCGTTGTCAACATGGAGGATGAGGAAATTGCCCCGGCGATGCGGGCCGCGAGTGAGTTCTCCTCGCGGGAGGAGAGCTCAAGGCTGGAGCTGGAGGCGGCGATGGAGAGGGTCGCTGATCTCAAAGACCGAGTGGCGGCCGGGGATCGGGAGATCGCCAAGTACTGAGAGGCCGCCCGAGCCGCCGTTGCCAAGTTAGAAGACTCTAGGGTGCTTGTCGCCACCCTGAAGAAGACGGTGAGCACCCTCCGGAGGGAGAACGAGGCGGCGAAGGAGGAAACGAGGCGTACCGAGCTCCGAGCTTCGAAAGCGGTGGAGAGCTACAAGAAGTCGGATCAGTTCTACACCAACCTCGCTGGAGCCGCTGCCGTCATTTGGCACGACGCCCTCGACTCCGTCAAGTCCCAGATGTCGGAGTCCCCTGACGGTGAGCTCTGGGGTAAGTACCCCCTCGGGGATGAGATGCAGGGGATGCACCCGGAAGTGCTTGTAAAGTTTTAGAAATCGTTTTGCAAATTTTCCGTTTCTAAGGTAAAATAGTCGGTGTTTTCCGTTTTAACCCGATTGTGATCAAACTTCTGTATAGACTTGTCGGCACCTAGTTTAGATAGAATAAAGCTAGTGCGCGGACTTTGGGGGACAATTGGAAGTTTTGGTTCACATAGTATTTTTCCCTAATTAAAATGTTATTTTAATGCTTTATTTGTGCACTTTATTAGTAGTAATTACTTTTTGGCTTAGGTTAATTACTACTAATATGGTTTTATACTAATCTAATCACTAGATATTTTGTTAAACCATTCATTCTAATATCTTGATATTTGTGGTGACAAAAGGTTTTAATTTTAAAAGAAAAGAAAAGAAAGAAAAGGTGGCATTTGCTTTAAATGTGCATTAATTGAATTTTTGCTAGAACTTTCTTCATTTTTCTCACAAACCCCCCCCCCCTTCTTGAATGGCCGGCCCCTCCTCATTTCCTTGCTGCCCTTCTTTCTTCTCACCTCATTTCATCTATTTCTTGCACAAATAAATCATCAAAAATCCAAATAAATTTATACAAACTCAAATATAATTATTTCCCTTCATTCTTGAACTCTAATCTAGCTTGGATCTTCACAAAAGTCTTGATTTTTGGAGGCTAACTTTGATTTTCTGGTTGCAAGTTTCAAATCAAATTTGGAGGTATAAAACCCTAACCCTAATCTCTTGTTGTTCTAATACTTTAATTAGCTTATTAGTTGTTAAAATTAAGCTATTTAATTGCATGTTTAAAATTCTAGAAATGGTTTTTGGATAATTAATTAGGGTTTTGATTAGTGAATAGGTTAATTGTTAGTTTTAATCAAAAGAAAACTTAACCTACTTGACAGATTTGTTAAATGATATTTTTCCTAATTATCTAATTAACTTAATTAAAAACTAGACTTTTACTAAATCCTAATTAGGTGAGATTAAAATTCTAGTAAAGGTTTGTATGGTTTAATCTTGCTAATTAGTGATGTTTGTAAATTCTAGTTTGGTAAAAAGTTATAGTTTGGTGCTAAAATGATATATATTGCTTACTAGGTTTCGGTAAATTTTAGGCGTGGGTTTTTTTTGACGTTGCGACGTTAATTATATTGATTCCACGCTATATCTTGTATTGTGAATGCGCGATCGGTACGATCAGGGTCTAGGCTTGGTAGTTGTTTCGCTTTGTGTTCCTAGTTAGGGTCGTGTCGATGTCGTTCGTGTCTTTGTGTAGCTTTTGCTCTTGAGTTGGTTTTGTAGTGTCGCTACGCGCGTTAGCCACTTGACAAACACTTGAGAGTATGTTTTGAATTTGTGTGTCGGTCAAACGTAGTTTGTACATGTTATTGGTCGATTGCTAATAAATACTTGTTATATTGTTATTTGCTTTCAGGATCGCAGGCGGGGCTTCGGGCGCTGCGAACGGGGGAAAGCGAGTAGTTGGTTTTACTTAGCCAGGAACGTTGGCGAGTAGATTTAATATTTACAGGGGAATCGTCCGCATGGCGTTATGCGTCTGGGCTAGAGATGACATGATATTGTCGCATATTCTATTTCATATATAAAGTTGCGCATACACCTTATTGCTTAGTTATTTGTTGTGCTTGGACTTGTACCCTTATAACACTGCACTATTATTGACTGCTCATGTTGCACGAGCATTGATTGTATGCCACACACACCGTCAATAATTGCCATGACATGCACAACACACATACCTATATGATATTGTTTGGTTAGGGACATTGAGACATTGATTCATATTTTTTTATGCATATGATATATAGCATACCTGTATACCTACATGCTTACACATATGCCTTGATATGCTTACATGCTAGTTACCATTAGTGATTGGTATATTTCACACATAATGACATAGCTACATGTATACCTTGTATACATACTTCACTTATACCTGGAGGGTATATTACATCATTATTGATAGGTAGATATATATACCTTGCTATACCTTCATGTTTACACACATATCTGGTTATAGCTACATGTTTACCTTTATTTGATGTTATATAGACTTGGAGAAATTAGGAACCGCATATATATATTTTAACTTGTTGCAGTTAAATAGCGGCTTTTCTTTTATATACTCACATTACAGTTTTTGTTGCATATATTATATTCATGGATTTTCGCATTGAGATATGGATTTTTCATGATGTTTTCTGGATTTGAGGACCGTGGTAGTTTCATGAAATTATGCATTATTTGAAAAACCCGGTTTCTCTTGATATGATATTTCAGTATCCACCATGAGATTTATCGGTTCTGATATATATATATATATACCCCACGTGAGGAAAGGAGGGAGCCATGTGCGGGTACAAGGTGGTGCCCGTAGGTACCCCGGGGCAAGAATTTCATGGAGCTAGACGATGAGTTAGTGGGGGAACCATACCTTTCGGTGACAGTACCTTTGACTCGACGGGTATCATGGGGATACAGGCCGGGGTCATATACGTATGGATACGTCGAAAGACGAGGGTCGAAGCTGGGCACTCGGGTTTTCGGAATAGCGTATGCTACGTACCTATCAGGGGCCAGTCGTGGTGACAGCACCTGATAGATCGGTATTTTTGTGTCGATACTTGACACATTGGTTTCTTGATATTTTTACTTCTAAGTATATATAACAGTGGAATGGGACACTGTTATATGTGTGTGTGTGTGTGTGTGTGGAATGGGACGCTAATATATATGTATACATATCAATTCATATACATCATCATAATTATTCATGCAAACATACTTAGGATATTTGAGATTCACTTGATACTGGATTTAGGATATTTGAGATTCACTTGATATTGGATACAAGATATATGAGATTTACTTGATATTGTACATTCAGGATTTATGAGACTTACATGATATGAGAGCCAATTTGGGGGCTGATTTGAATAAATTGGGATTTGGATTATCTTGATGGACTTTGGTCCTACCACTATGTCAGGATTCCGTGGAAATGACATTTTTCATTCCATACTCAGCATTTATTGTTTATGCACTGATTCATGTATTAGTTGTACCCGCTAAAGTACCTTTCATGACTGTTGCATATATACATTGTCATATCATCGATTCATGTATTAGTAGTACCTGATAGAGTACCTTACATGATTGTTGTATACAGATTGTCATATTATTATTTCTTCATGTATTAGTTGAACCTGCTAGTGTACTTTCATGACTATTGCTTACATATGACCATTTATTGCTATTTAGCTTGCATATGTTAGATTTGCGCTGTACGCGCATACTTGCGATTACCTGCATATGTTATTTACTATTCACGAGTTGGTAACTCACCCCCGTTGTGCCATAGGGTTTTGCAGGTTGTTTCCCCAGAGTAGTCGAGGCAGGCTATTCATCTATCTTATCATCTTTTGCTGCGGGTACCGCTTCGGCTCACAGTGTGCAGTTTTTCTTTAGGTGGGTTAGGGGTTATCCGTTCATGTTTATTGTATATTCGTTGTATCCTGTACTCTTCATCTACCATTATCTTGTATGACTTAGAGACTTGATGTGAGGACGATATTGTATATTATTTTGTGACTTGGAGGTCTTTTATGCAGTTTTACTTCTATCGTCTTTTATTTCTTCGCTATGGCGTCGTATATTTGTTGTGGTGGTTGTTTTCCGCCGTTGGGTGTGGATTTTCTCCCGTTGGGGATGATTGACTTATATTTATGTTGTACCCATTTTTTGGGTTAGTTTTTACAAAGGAGGTGCTGCCAAAATTTTTAAGAAAATAAAGTTGGACTTTTAAAGAATTTGGGTTGAGATTTCAAATGTTTTAAAATTTCTATTATCACTTACTACTTTTGATGGTTTAGATTGCTAGGTTTTCAGCTTACTTAAATTGCGTTACGCCTGTAGACGTTGCGTAGTTTAAGGGCCGTCACGTGCCAATTTCGGGTCGTGACAAAGTTGGTATCAGAGCCCTAGGTTTTAACTTTTGGAGTGTAGGATGACCTTGGTATGATAGAGTAGATAGCTTAAGCAGAGTAACGTAGTGTGTGTATGTCCGCGGCATACTCACAACGTGGTACTCCGCCTAAAGTGACCTAAGTACTAATTGCTTGAAATTCCTTTCTTGATGATACATATCCCTGTTATTCGATTTCCGTGTTCTTATCGAATCCTTTTTCGATTTATAGCCGTTTTCGCCGATGACTATGGGGACTCAGAGTGATGCAGCGAGGGCCGAGGTCAGAGTTGATCCGGGTGGGACAAGGATTGACCAGGATGGCACGCTCATTGCACAGGAGTAGATGGATCCGCCTTCGACTGATCGTATCGATTGGTTTGTGGCAGAGATGCAGGATTTGCGCCAGACGATGAGGTCTTTGGTTGAGGCCAGTAGAGCGCAGCGATAGAAGGTTGTCACCCCTGTTACCCAGTTGTTCTTTACGATCAGCACTCAGCATAGTGTTACTTACACAGCACCAGTGGATGCAGCCATAGTTGACGAGGCACGTCTTTCCGAGACTTTGGGAGTTCCGGAACCGTAGAGGACTCGTACCGGTGTACCAGCCCAGAGACAAAGGCGTAGTCGTCGAGACAGATTTCGTGACCGTCGCGGGAGAAGCAGAGGCTTAGGACAAGGACCGTCGTTCAGCTCTCATCCCTAGGAGGGTCAGCAGTCATCGCGTGGATGTTTCTAGTGCGGGAGCCTTCATTACCTCATCAGGGATTGTTCCTTAGCACCGCATCAGACTCGTGTTCGGAGAGGTCGTTGTTCCCCTCCGAATGGCGGCGCACAGGACTGCGAAGTCCTGACGTTGAGATTCGGGGCAGATGCTATTTGGTTTTATCCATCCATCTCTCCGAAGATGCCAAGTTGATTTATGGCACCGTGTATCGGAGGTTTAGACGGATGCGGCCGATGTAGCAGACTTCGTCAGATTCCCCCTCGCTTGAGGGGTTTTTGATTGTGGGGACGCTCTTCCCTGCAGGCGTAAGCCCCTACAGTTAATTACGCTACCGCATCGCGGTAACAACTTTCTCCTTCTCCAAAATTTCACTTCGTGTCGTGCGTGTTAGTTTTGTTTGTGGTTGCCCGTGGATTGTATACAGAGACTAAGCGATGTCGTCGCCCGTAGGACGTGGATTAGTCCAAATCCGTATTTACTTAGATTTGGGTTTGGTGTTTTGGTTGAAGGATATGTTAGCCGTATTTAGGCTAAAATCGACTTAAACGTTTGTTAAGGATACGTTAGTCTGATTTGAGACTAAGATCAACTTAACGGGATCGTTTTGGATCCGACAAAAGAGTGTTTGGGGACTCTATTATTCCAGTTTAGGGACATAGTGGTCCATATTCCAGTTTAGGGACGTGGTGGTCCATATTCCAGTTTAGGGACGTGGTGGTCCATAGGTAGTTTAAGGACGCTTAAGTCCGTGAGTTTAAGGACCCCATAGTCCGTGTTTTAGTTTAAGGATGCATAAGTCCGCGGGTTTAAGGATCCCACAATCCGTCTTTTGGTTTAAGGACGCTTAAGTCCATGAGTTTAAGGACCCCACAGTCCGTGTTGATGTGTGGTTGTTGGGACCCGTCACCTCTCTGACGGCGTTGAAGGATTACAACGATAGGAGTCAAAGGAGTTCGGAGATGTACCCATGAACCGGTCGTAAATTGATTTAAGAGAGCAGCTGTGCTCAGTCAATTTAATTTGAGGACTTACGGCTATGATTGGGCTAAGTCCAGTTGAAAAATATTCAACGCTTTTATTTATTTTTGGTCTATTAGACCTATGCTAGGGCTTTGCCCACATTTAAATAATGCATTGCATTGCTTTTTATTTTTGTTTGGGCTCTGCCCATAAAGGATGCAGAGCATCAATTTTACTTGGGCTCTGCCCTTTATCAATTTTATTTGGGCTCTGCCCTTTTATTGCTTTGCAATTTATTTTGGCCTGTTAGGTCTTTTTGACTTGGGCCTGGCCCCTTAGCAAAAGAAATGCATTGCATTTGTCAGGCGTTTTGGGCCAACCAAAGAGCGCAAGCGCTTGTAGTGATGACACGTGTCATGCAAGCGCAGTGCGCTGCACCAGTGCGCTGCGCTTGCGCTGCTGACACGTGGCGCGCTGTGGTGAGTTGCGCCAGTTTCAGAGAGCAAGGCTCTATTTCAAGAGCGCATAGCGCAAATGGTTCAGATGCTGACACGTGGCGCTCTCTGGTGGTTTGCGCCAACCCAAGAGCGCAACAGCGCAGTTTTGTAAGTGCAAGGCAATGCTAACTTGAGAATCTTTTAGATTCCAGAACCAATGGTTCATAAAAGAAGTGCAAAGCACTGCTTGGTTTCTTGATCTAATTTAGATCAAACAAAACAAGTGTTTCTTATTTTTGTTGATCACAGAGAAGCCATGGTTCATAAGTGCAAAGCACTATTTTTATTTTGTTTTTTATTAAAGATCATTGATCTTGTTCTTAGATCAATGATCTATTAGAAGAAATTCTTCTATTTAAAAGGTCTTTTACCTTTTTTCTTCTTGAAATTTCTTCAGAGTTCTCTCTGTTTGAAAATTTTGATTTCTTCCAAAATGTTCCTCCCATTGATTTGGGGTCTAGGGGCCTTTATATAGTGCCCATAAATTTGTTAAAGAGATCTTTCTCTGAGTGATTTGGGGAATTTTCCCCACCGTTGGATATTTGATCCAAGGGCTTCTGTTTTACAGAAGGTAATATTCTTCTTTTAACAAGAACAGAAAAAATCTTGCTCGAATTTAATTCTGTTTGGCGCAAACGCCCCAGCGCGTGACAAGTGTCAAGCAGCGCAAAGCGCAGCGCAACTGCGCTGACACGTATCGCGCAGCGCATAGCGCAGCGCATCTGCGCTAGCGGGCTTCTGTTTTACAGAAGGCAATATTCTTGTTTTAACAAGAACAGAAAAAATCTTACTCGAATTTAATTCTGTTTGGCGCAAATGCCCCAGCGCGTGACACGTGTCAAACAGCGCAAAGCGCGGCGCAACTGCTCTGACACGTGTCGCGCAGCGCACGGCGCAGCACAACTGCGCTAGCGCATCTGCGCTGATACGTGTCGCGCAGCGCACGGCGCACCGCAACTGCGCTGCGCACGGCGCAGCGCACCTACGCTGCGCATCTACGCTGACACGTGTCGCGCAGCGCAGCTCTTGCGCAGCTGAAGCGTTGCTTCCTTTAATTTTGTTTTAAATAGTGCTTTGCTCTGATTGGGCGTGCTGCCTTGGGCGCTGCGCTGATGTGTCGGCTTTTGACACGTAGCGCATTGCGTGCAGCGCAAAGAATCTGAAGCGTTGCTTCGAATTTTGAATTTTGAAATTCAAACAGAGCTTTGCTCTGATTGGGGGAAACAAATGCCCCCCACCGTTGCGCTCACGTGGCGCGCACGTGAGTGCAGCGGTGGCAAGATCTTGACCGTTGGATCAACGGGTGAGCTGAAGGGGCGCAAGCGCCTTATAAATAGGACCTCTGGCCCTTTAGAAAAACTTCACCATTTTCTAGATTTTGATTTCCAGAGCTTTGCTTTTGTTTAGAACTTCAGAGCTTTGCTCTCGTTTCCAGAACTTTAGAGCTTTGCTCTCATTTTCCAAGTTAGAAAAATTTTAGGTAAAAATTAATTTTTGATTAAATTAATTTTAATTATTCAACAGAGCTTTGCTCTCATGGATCTTCTGATATAAAGAAATCCCCTTTGGGGTTTCACCAACAGAGCTTTGCTCTCACGAATCCATAGATCTACATAGATCTTGTTCATGGGTTTTAACCCATGAGCAGAGCTTTGCTCATGGATCAAAAATAGATCTTTTTGATCTAAAAGTGAAGAACTCCTAAGAGTCTTCAAAATTTTTAATTTCTTTAGGAGTTTAAATAGATTTTCTCATCATCATCACAGAGTTAGGCTCTTTTAAGGAATTTTATTCTCCTGAGACCAGAGTTTGACAAGTGTCACTCTGTGACAGTGCTTTGCTCTGAAAGAGGAGATTTTCTCCTTGTCTCTAGGGATTGTTTTATTATTAATAGGAATATTTTCTTAGGGACCAACTGACAATCTCATCCAATGATGGGTTTGTCTTATTAACTGACGTATTGTCATCAAGATTTTGTGGGTCCCCCTTCGGTCTCCCACCCACTGCACTGCTGTGTGGTGTAATTAATTTTAATTAAATTAATTTTTAATTTAATTAGTTAATTAGTGAATTTTTTTTAAACGCCAAGCGTTGGAATTATAACACTAACGGCTAATTTCTGTTCACTTGCAGCGATCATGTCTCTCGACACCTCATTCCCGTTTGCTCGATCGGAGGAAGGGTTCCCTGAAGCGCCCTTGGACCGTGAAGTATTAGCCATGATTAAGGACCACGACCCGGAGTATAAGAGTCTCCACCTTTGGGGGTCGTGGTACAATCAGATCATTATGGGTCGACGCAGCTTCACATGCGCAATACCGTCAGAACCCATCACGGCGATTCATTACGCCAGCCCACCCCCGGTGCAGTACGCCGTGGAGATGGTTGATTGGACATCGAAGGGCTTTCTACATCCCGCCATAGATGCGATTCCGGTTCAGCATCCCATGGTTTTGGATATCCTGGGACGCCGTATCTGTCAAGGCGAGGCACGACCCTGGGGGCAATCATATAACATAGGTCTGATCCTCCGCCACCTGATCGGCTACCTGCCATGGTCTC
Organism: Agapanthus africanus; assembly: GCA_030015575.1. Lineage (NCBI taxonomy): Eukaryota > Viridiplantae > Streptophyta > Magnoliopsida > Asparagales > Amaryllidaceae > Agapanthus > Agapanthus africanus. The sequence goes on along the minus strand of CM057338.1, from coordinate 102,507,696 downwards.
TGTATATCCTGTCGACGAAGAAGTCACAGTTGATAAGATTAGGATTGTACACCGCAGTCTACGTCGGCTTTCTTGGAGCAGTGGAACATTCCCACTCACACTTTCCTCGCAATGGATCGGGAAGTGTCGATTTCTCTGGAGGAGTTCACAGAAGTCTCCGGTTTACCGGTTATAGGGGAGCACTATGAGGAATTTCTTCCGACAGACGAGTATGTCTTCGGTGCCAAGCCGGCGATAAGGGACCTCACGCCGGAGAATGCTGTTCAACACCAATTCCCAAGTCTGATCAAGGTGTTGAACATCTACGAGGCCCTTTTTATCGAACGAGGGAGCCGTAGAGTCAGTTTTGAGGATTTCATCGCTCGGTTACTTCACCCAAGTATCCTCTCGGCAGAAGCTGCCAAGTTTGCCACCCTTGAGGACCCTTTCGGTTTAGGTTTGGATAACCTACCGGCGAAGGAAATAGACCAAAAGGGTTTTTTCCTTCCTAACTCTCCGGCTATGTCTTTTGCGGAAGTTGCGGCTCCTGGGATGGACGAGAAGGCCTTCTTCTTAGGATTTCTTGGGCTATGGCTGAGTTGGTTTGCGCTCCCAATGCATTCTCGCCATATGCGGCCCTCTGTCTTTTACCCTGCTCACCGGATGACCATCGGGGTAAAAGTGGCCGTTGGGATAGCCGGCTTGGCATATTTGTACCACGGCCTCAGTCGAGCGGCAGATGCTAATGAGCCTGGGGTGCTGCACGTGATCTTCCCGATGCACTACTTTGTATCATGGCTCGAGCTACATACATCGGGTGTTTTCGGCATGCATAAAAGGCCCTCGTTCTATGACAGGTGCAGCTTCCTTCGCATCATCCAGTTGATTGGCACATCAATTGTGAGTCCATCGCCACAAAATGCCAGGGGTTTACTCCTTCTCCCCCACACCGTTGGAGCCGGTGTGTCTTTCGTCGACAAGGTGTTGACTATTGGAAAGGCGTCTACCATTGCAGTGCGGCCATTGCAAGACACTTTCAAGGATGGAGCTTCAGTTTTAACGGCCCAGGAGACCCTCCACTTATATTTTATCAGACCGGACTTCTTGGTGTTTAAGCAGAACGGGGTGGCGATTTTCATGAGATATAATCCGCATCGTTTCGCCCAACAGCTGAGCTATAATCAAGGGGTACCGCTGGAGGCTTTCTTATCAGAACCTGCTGCGACCGAAGAAGGGATGGAGAGCGCACTGCATCATTTGATGCGTCTAAACACGGGCTCCCACTTTTTTATCAGTGAGCCGGCTTGCGCCCCACGACTCCTCAGGGTATATACAGAATGGTACAGTCATTCGACGGGAGCCGTTATAAAGGAGGAAAGGCGATTGCTGGTCGACCGTAAGGGTGCGCCTCCGGGTAGCGACCACAATGCTCCTTTAGTGCCAAGGACCCCAGTAGTTGCCCCTCTAAAAGATGGTAGAGCCGAGCCACCATGTGCGCAAAGTCCTCCGCACGGATTGCCGCTCCCCGATATTGCGGATGCACCTCCAGTGCCCTGTGCTCCAGTGGAGACAGTGGTTGTAGCCTCGCCGGAGTCTGGCGTGGGTGCGGATATCGGGACCCGCCGTCCCAAGGTGGCTGCTAAGCGTAAGTCGATCCCGCGTTCACCTAGGGTTGGCGGGCGGAAGAAAAAGAAGTCGCTCTTCGCTGCAGACGTCGCGTTCGGTCAGGAACCCCACGCTTCCTATGGTGAGGGCCTGAGTGAATATAGGACCAACGAGGGATTAGTCATGCCACCGGATGACACAGATTTGGAGTCCGCCCTTGAAACTTCAGCATGGTTGGCAAGGCGTGACGCATGGCTGGCTAAGCTTGCGGAATCAGGTAATCACTAGTCGTATTTTCTATTGCATTATATCTTTATTATTGCCTTTGACTAATATTTTTCCTTCTTTTCTTCCAACAAGCATCACCACTGAAGAAGCCATTGCCGCTTCCCTCGAGACCTTCCAAGAGGAGGAACGCCTTAAAGCATCTTTAGGCCTTAGTAAGTTTCAATTTATCAAGTTTTCATTTTCCTTGTGTTATGGTCAATCTAACCTCTCCCTTTTTATCGCAGAAACCTCAATGCCGTTCCCGCCAAGTGACGCAAATGTTCTGCCAGCTGCCAATGTTCCTGCTTCCTCTGGGCTACCGCAGGAGGTTCGTCTTGAAGAGCCTATGAGAGATGCCTTAAAGGCCCTGGAGGCGTCTCTGAATGAGGACGACGACGCTTCGATGAAGGAAGCGTCAAAGAGGTCCATCGCGACAGCTCGGGAGAAAAGGAAGCGGTCGAGGCGCGAAGCAAAGGCACGCAGGGCTGCCTTGGCCATTGGAGCGGGCCCCAGCACCGTTCCTCATGCCGACACCTCGTCAGAAGAGCCCCCGGTCGCCCTGTCTACAGCTCATTGACAGGCGATCCGCGCCAATAGGGAGGCTAACGACAAGTCCACCTCAGGTAATACTTCTTTCAGAATTTTATTGTAGGAATTATAAAGCCGTCGGTTCTTATATATTATATCTTGTAGGGCCAAGCCCAACCGAGGGGGAGGCGGAGACTGTTGAACATGAGGGGCTAAGGGAAGAGGCATTGGTCGAGCCCGAGCCGGTGGCGGATGACACAGCTGGGATTGCTGGGCCTGAGATAGTGGCTGACGAACTGGTCGTGTCCACTATGCCTGAGCAAGCGATTGTTGCTGAGTCTGAGGTAGCAGCGGGAGGAGTGCCTGAGGCTGATGACCTCGTGGTGACGGTGGACGAGACAACCGTGACTGTTGAACCCGAGGAAGTAGTGGGTGAGGTAGACATGATTCCTGAGGCCGAGCCAACCGCTGTTTCTCAGGAATCTGGCAATGCTCCGGTCATAGCCCTCCCTGCCTATGGTCCCCCGCCATCTCCCGGTCTCGCGAGCACAACAACGGTCCCCATCGAGTCGGGTGATGAGGCCACGGGCGGTGGCCTCATGTCGATGGAGGAGGGAGTCGCCTCCGTTTCGGCCGGCAGCTCATCAGGTAAATCCCAAGTTACTGTCCTCTTTATCTTACAATCCTTTCTGACAAGTTCATATTTGTTCGTAACGCAGGTGCAGCCAGTGCCGATGCCCCATTGCTCGAGGGAGCGCCTTCAACCACTACCTTGGCGGTGGTCACCTCTCATCCCTCTCTCATACCATCGAAGATGTTGGAAGGTATGGGTTTGCAACTTATTAATCTTATCTTTCAGACGTATAATTTGTGTACTAAAGTCATACTGTTGTGCCTTTCAGGAGTGCTTTTTGACCATCTTTATCAGGTGTTGCTCCCGCACTTCTCCTTCCCATCTGAACTCGCTTCTTCCTCTGGTGGCACTGGTGAGTTTGATTTCCATTGATATCTTTCTTTTTCATTGACGGAATTACTTCTAACTTTTTTCTCGTCCCGACTGCAGTGCTAAGAATCGAAGGGGGAAACGAAAGATCAGTCGCGCCACCGGCCCTTCCGGCCTTGCCACCTGCTTCAACTGGTATAGTAGACTATCCCATCAATGACTTTTTCCATATTTATTGAACTGTTATCTGATCGTATCTTGTTTTTTTTAGCTGTCGTTCCGGTTTCGGCGCCCTTTGAGCCTCGCATCACAATGCCGGCAGGTCCTTATCTGAGACGTCCGTCTTCGAAAGGCGCCGCAAATAGTCTGCGCATGTTGAGTGACTACGTCGAGGAACTCGACGTCGAGACTCCGACATCTGCTGCAGACTTCGCTACGGAGGTTAACCCGATGCTGGTGATACTCGTGAACTTCCATGATGAGGGCATCATCACTTCTTGGGTTAACCATTGCAGGGAGATCGAGGCTCGCCTGTATCAGCTGGAGTCGATGCGTCCCGCTCTCGAGGCCTTAGCCGCCAGCAATCAAAGAGCAGCATGGATTGAGCAGAGCGCTTCTTACTTCCGCCATCTCGAACAAGAAGTTACTTCAAGGCGTAAGGAGCGTGGTGAGACTTCGAGCAAATCTGCCCAACTGCATGCTCGGGTGGAGGCCAACGCTGCACGGCTGAAGGTTATCTTTGAGGGCCTTCTGCAATGCCTCTCCGAAGGGTTATCACTGAGGCAACAGCTTGACGTTGTTGAGCGGGATGCACCTAACCAGGAAGCAACCCAGCAGGCGGCTGAGGAGCAACTTTCATCCTTTTTGCAGCAGCGGGCCCAGGTGGAAGCGGGAGTGGCCGCGGCAGCCACTCAGGAGGAGGCGCTGAAGGAAGTGCGAGAGCAACTTGCGGATTTGTTAAAGACACTTCCTCCTCAGTAGCTATCCCTCTTTGTATCGTTTGTACTTGTAAATAAAAAATGTATATATATATTTTTTATTATTCTTTAACACAATGTATCCTGTACTCAATCAAGTTTATGAATAAAAGATACACATTCTTTGTAATGTCTTGTGTCATTTCTCCGCCTTTTCTTTCTTTTATTATCATCATGCCACCTTAGTAAACATGGTTGATAGATAATTAGAGCAAGCATCTTGATTTCCTCAAGAAATAGCGATGGCTTAGGCCGCAGGTTCAGATCTGCCGCCTAAGACTTTTCAACTCTATGAGCCGTGAGGGTCTCATAGAGACTTTTCTCCCTACGGATCGAGAGGATCTCGTAGGTGTGTTTTCTCCTTAGGAATCGTGAGGATTCCTAAGTGCGTTTTCTCTTATAAGTCATAAGGATCTTATAAGAGAATTTTTCCTTCTTACGAGTCGAGAGGACCCGTAAGCGGTTGTTTCCCTCCTTGTCGAAATTCGACTTTGGAGAGTGAGACCCGTGAATAGTATGCAAGAGACCGTTTTAGACCGACTTGCAGGGTCCAATTGTTCAGGAAACAAGTTTTTAATCCATGCTGCCTGAGGCTTCATCTTGCAAGTTGAGACGAATCAGGAATTTCCCGCGGAGACACTGGTTTCTCTGCGAGCCGACGCGAATCAGGAAGCTCTCATCAAGGACGCTTGTTTCCCTGAATTGAGGTATTTGCCAAGGATATTTTTTTACCTGGTGTTGAAATGGATCGAGAATTTCCCACGGAGACACTGGTTTCTCTGCGAGTCGACGCGAATCAGAAGGCTCTCTTCAAGGACGTTTGTTTCCCTGAATTGAGGTATTTGCCAAGGATATTTGTTTCCCTGGTGTTGAAACAGATCGAGAATTTCCCACGGAGACTCTGTTTTCTCTGCGAGTCGACGCGAATCAGGAGTCTCTCATCAAGGATGTTTGTTTTCCTGAATTAAGGTATTTGCCAAGGATATTTGTTTCCCCGGTGTTGAAACGGATCGAGAATTTCCCACGGAGACACTGGATTCTCTGCGAGTCGACGCGAATCAGGAGGCTCTCATCAAGGATGTTTGTTTCCCTGAATTGAGGTATTTGCCAAGGATATTTGTTTCCCTGGTGTTGAAACGGATCGAGAATTTCCCACGGAGACACTGGTTTCTCTGCGAGTCGACGTGAATCAGGAGGCTCTCATCAAGGATGTTTGTTTCCCTGAATTGAGGTATTTGCCAAGGATATTTGTTTCCCTGGTGTTGAAACGGATCGAGAATTTCCCACGGAGACTTTCAAATCTTATGAGCCGTGAGGGTCCCATAAGTGAGTTCTCCTTACGAGTCGTGAGGATCTCGCAAGTGTATTTTCTCCTTAGGAATCGTGGGGATCCCTAAGTGTGCTGCTCCCTTGTGAGTCGTAAGGATCTCACGCGGGTGGTTTCTCCTTACAAGGTCGAGGGCACCCTTTAAGTGTCTTTTAACGAGGTTGCGCCCTTTCAGGTTTTCACAAACACTCGTCGGTAGTCCTCCTGTTTTTACTCACGGAGCCCTTTCGGGTTTTCATCCGTGCCCTTTTTGCTTATGGACATACCTTTTTTTTTATTCTTTTTATTTTTATATATTTTTTTACGAGGTCGCGCCCTTTCGGGTTTTCACGAACACTCGCCGGTAGCCCTGCTGTTTTTACTTACGGAGCTCTTTCAGGTTTTCATCCGTGCCCTTTTTTACTTTTGGACATACTGTTTTTATATATTTTTTATTTTATATATTTTTTATTCTTCTCGTCAGCCTAAAGATGCTGTGGTAGTAGTTTAAGGACGTTTCGGTCCTTCATTAGTTTAAGGACGTTTCGGTCTGACATTAGTTTAGGGACGTTTCGGTCCGCCATTAGTTTAAGGACGTTTCGGTCCTCCATTGAGAAGGCTGGCTACCGCTTGTAAAGTTTGATCTTAGGAAGATAGCGAGTGGACATAGTCGTCGTAATCTATCATTGACCTAGGCGGTAACCTTCTAAGCGTAGTATTTCTTTAGGAAGTGATCATTTATTGGCCTGAAAGGCCTTTCACCGTGCATATCCATAAGTAGATAGGCTCCACCTTGGTAGACCTTGTCTATGATGTACGGGCCTTGATAGTTTGGCTCAAACTTTCCCCGCTTGGCGCGATTGGGGATCATGGGCCTTTTGACCACTAGCACGAGTTCGCCTTGGCGGAATGTCCTCGGCCGGGTCAATCATTCATATGAGCGCGTCATCTTTGCTTTATAGGCCTCCAGATTTTGTTGTGCTATGAGCCGGGTCTCATCAAGGGCATCGAGCTCCTCAAGCCGAAGGTGAGCATTTTCTTCATCTGTTAGCTCGTAGTGGACTGCCACTCGTAGAGAGGGTAACTCTATCTCGAGGGGGAGTACTACTTCTGTACCGAATACCAACGCGTATGGCGTTGTGTTTGTGGCTGTCTTGAACGTAGTTCGATACGCCCAAAGAGCTTCTTGCAGCTTTTCATGCCAGTCTTTCTTATTTCGGGACACCGTTTTCTTCATGATCTTTGTCAAGGTTTTGTTGAAGGCTTCAGCTAGACCATTAGCTCGCGGATTATAATCTGAGGAATATCTCCAGTCTATATTGTGTTGCTGCGTGAAGCGACTGATCTTGTGGTTTCTGTAAGCTGGCCCGTTATCGGAGATGATCCGTCGCGGAGTTCCAAACCGATATAGGACGTGCGTCTTGAAGAAATGGAGGATATTCTTCGTCTTAACTTCCCTCAGCGGTACTGCTTCTGCCCATTTGGAGAAGTAGTCAGTCGTCGCTAGGATGAAACGATGTTCTCTGGACGATGCTGGTTCGATAGGGCCGACTATATCAGTTCCCCACATTTCGAACGGCTAGCTAGCCACCGTTAGATGTAGTGGATTTGGATGCTGGTGGATGAAGTCCCCATGAATTTGGCATGGGTGGCATTGCTTCGCATATTCGAGGCAGTCCTGAATCATCGTGGGCCAGTAGTAGCCCATCCGTTTGATCTTCAACTTCATCTTTGGGCCCACTTGGTGAGAACCGCAGAGTCCGTCATGAACTTCCTGGACGACTCTTTTTGCTTCGTCAGGTCCCAGGCATCTTAACCACAAAGAATCAAACGACCTCTTGTACAGGGTATCATTGACGAAGGCGAAAGACAGAGCTCGTTTCATTAGCTGATGTCTTGAGAACGCATCTTCGGGTATTTGGCAGTATTTGAAGTAGTCTATAAAGACTTCTCTCCAATCCTCGGTTTTTTCCCGATCGTTTATTTGCAGGGTCGTCTGCTCAGTCGCTCTCTTCTCTTCGGGTGATTCCGGAGATATTTCTGCTGGGACAAGCACCCGACGGCTTTGTACCACGATTCTTACGTTATCGAGGTTCTCATCGGCCAGTTCCTTGGCGAGCTTGGCCAACGCGTCCATTTTGTTGTTTTCCGCGCGCGGTATGTTTTCTAAAGTGTAGAAGGGAATTTGGGTCAACAGTTGCTGCACCTTTTCGCCGTATTTCACCAACTCCGGTTTGCACGTCTGGTAGTCGCCGTTTACTTGACTAACGACCAGCTGGGAGTCTCCGTATATGAGGAGGTTTTCAATTCCCATGTCGATGGCGATCTCGAGGCCTGTTATCAGAGCTTCGTATTCGGCTTCATTGTTTGTCCTCGGCTTTGTTAGGGAGAAAGCAAAATGCATTATCCCTCCTTATGGAGTTACAAAGATAAGTCCTACCCCCGATTTGATTATAGGGGTACTTTGTTTGCGTTTCTTCATGGGAGATGCTCCATCGAAATAAAGCTCTCATCGGGTATCACCACCGTCGATCGCATCAAACGCATGTTCGTCTGGAAGATCGCAATTTAAAGGAGAATCGGGGGGTATCGGATGTTCAGCGAGGAAGTCGGCGATGGCCTGGCCTTTCACTACCTTGAGAGGTTGATACGTTATCGAGAACTCCATCAAGAGCAGGGCCCATTTAGCGAATCGTCCCGTCAATATGGCCTTTGACATTAAATATTTAAGAGGGTCCACCTTCGAAATGAGACGGACCTCATGCGCCAACGCATAGTGTCTAAGCTTTGTTATCGCAAAGATCAACGCCAGGCAATGTTTTTCAATGGGGGAGTAGTTGCTTTCTGCCCCCAGTAGAACTCGACTTAAGTAGTAGAGTGCTCTTTCCTTCCCTTGATCATTCTCTTGTGCCCATAATGCGCCTAAGGAGCCTTCGAGAGCGGTTGTATAAAGAATGAGGGGCTTTCCCTTGACCGGAGCAGCCAACACCGGCGGGTTCTGCAGGTATTGTTTGATCTCGTCTAGCGTGCCTTGGCATTTTTGGTCCCAGACGAACGGGGTTCCCTTCTTCATCAGGTGGCTGTAAGGACGGCACTTTCCTGAAAGGTTGGCTATAAATCGCCGTATATACGCGAGCTTCCCTTGGAGAGACCGCAGCTGTTTGAGAGTCCTTGGCGGAGGCATTTCCATGATCGCCTTGATCTTTGACGGATCTATTTCAATACCTCGGTGTCGGACGATGAATCCCAGGAATTTTCCCGAGGAAACTCTGAATGCACACTTGAGAGGGTTCATCTTCAAGTTGTATTGTCGAAGACGTTGAAATACGGTCTTCAGATGCTCGAGATGTTCCTCGTATGATTTGCTTTTAACCACGAGATCGTCGATATAGCATTCGACGATTTCGTGTATAAGGTCATCAAAGATCTGCGTCATGGCTCTCTGATAAGTAGCACCGGCATTCTTTAAACCGAAGGGCATCATTTTATAACAGAATATACCCAAAGGAGTTCTGAAGGCGGTATGGTTCTGGTCTTCGGGATGCATCTTTATCTGATTATACCCTGACGAGCCGTCCATGAAGGAGAAAACTTCATGAGTGGACGTATTGTCTATCATCAGTTCGGTGACTGGCACTGAGAAATCGTTTTTCGGGCAAGCTTTATTGAGATCCCGGAAGTCCACGCATATGCGCATTGTCCTATTTTTCTTCATCACCGGGACGATGTTGGCAATCCATTCATGGTATTGAACTTCCTGGATGAAGCCAGAGTCGATCAGCTTCTTGACCTCGGCATTGATACTCATCTCAAGCTCGAGCCGCATTCCTCTCGGTGCCTGTTTGACCGGCTTGACGTCCGGGGATATTGCCAACCTATGCACGGCAATTTCTGGATCTAATCCCGGCATTTCGGAATAGTTCTTTACGAAGCAATCTTTGTGCTTCATAAGCAGGTCTCTTAATGAACCCACCTTCTCTTCAGACAGCAGCTCACTAACAAATGTCGGTCATGGATCGTTCTCCGTTTCCAACTCAATTTTCTTGAGGTTATCTGTAGTGGTATGGATTCTATCTTCCAGCTCTTTTGGCACTGGTGGAAATTCTGAGATTACCTCGTCGTTGCTATTTTCGAAGCACCAGGGAAGGTCATCCATGTTCTCGGGCTCTTCTTTTGACATTGTTATCATGTAACAAGTACGAATTCGCTTCCAATCCCAATGTGGAACTGGTTCTTCTTCCGTGGCCTTGGGTTCGTGCTTCTGTGGCGGCGCTACCCTCCAGTTGACGGATAGAGCGAACTTGCCAAGCTGATACTGATCTTCGACCTAATTTTTGAAGGTGAAGCAGTCTTTGAGAGGATGCCCTACCACTCGGTGATAAGGGCAATAGTCTGAGTGTGAGACTTCGCCTACTTGTTCGGGGTGTTTAGACTCCGGCAGTGTAAGCATCTGATGTTTTAAAGCGAGGTCGAGTATTTTCTTCGTCTTGTCCCAAGGAAAAGAGCATGCTCGACTCATTTTTCTCATGAGGGATAGATCGGAACCGTTTAGTTCCCGCTTGCATGGCCTTTTAGCCCCGCTTCGTTGTTGTTGAGCGCCTTTTTCGCGTTTCGACTTGTTTCTGCCCCTGCGTCGAGCTTTCTTTATAACAGGTTGACAAGGAGCGGCATTTTCATCTTTCACGGCCTGTTGGAGAAGGTGTTGCGTTTTGGCTTTCTTGTAGATGACCATTTCGCGTTTATGATCGTCCCGGACTTTTTGACCCGCTTCCCTTATAAGCTTGTCCATTTGTTCTTCGAACGACGTACTGGGCTCTTTTGCATCTGGAACTTTCACTGGCTCAGGATTAGCGTCCTCCCATTGAGCATCCACTTCTTCATCGAAGTCATACATGACATAGCAGCTGTTTAGTAGCTCTTGTTTCTTTGACCGGATGTATCCAAGTTCTTTTGTCTCCATTCTCCCATTAGGCAGTTTGCGTTGAGTCCCGGTAACGTTCCAGACTTTGTCATAGAACTTGGCTTTTCGAACGGTCTGCTTGAAGGATATCCCCCGGCGTTTCAGCTGCTTTTTCAAACCTTCCGTATAATATCTGGGAAGATGAATAGGCTGAAGCCTGTCGAGCGTAGGATCCGCGCCATGCCAGATTTCTTTCTCCACTTTGGTTTCTGATTGAAAGAATTAAAGTTAACCGCAATCAAGACGGTGTCGCTATGCAGCTAGCCGGTTGAGCACGGGTCGATCCACAGGGAGATGGTTGTGTTTCCTCTCTTGTTTTAGACAAGTCAATAAAGAATCTGTATGAGTTTGTTTGATCTAACCTATGTGTTTATCTGCAAGTATAAAGTTGTTAAGAAAGGATACAAGATTATAAGCTAAAGAAATCCGTACTCAAAACCTTTGAGCCGAGTCTTGACCAATTGAAGCTAAGCAATCGGCAACAACGTGGATTAGGGGATTTAAGCGCGGTATTCGTGGAATCCGGCTTATTTAACCTTGTCCTTCCGTTCTTGTCTCTTGCTTTTGCCTCCGGCCAAACCGAACGCAACCGGTCGCGGTTAGGAATCACCGTTACCTTGTCAAGGTACGGTGCCTAACGGAGCGCTTGCGTATGGTTTGGGCGAAGTTCAAATGGAAAATAACGGGAAAAGGAATTGGCAAAGAAATGTTAACTTATAATACCGTATTTCTTCTTAACAATAATAATTACAACATTCACAAAATGAACAAAAGAGAACAAAAAGAAAAGAACAAAGAAAAGAAAAGATACAAGTATTAAAGTGCATGAATAAAATTGCAAGTAATAAAAGCAAGAATGAAAAATGCAAGTAATAAATAAGCAAATAAAAAGAACACGGAAGTAGAACCCAAGCCAAGCATGTGCTCAATAGCCAACCCTTAAACTTGCAAGCTCAATGAAGAGGTTGCAAGATCAAGGGAAGGGTAGAGAACGCATGTGAAGTGAAGAACTAGTCCCGTGAGAAAATACGACCCTTGAGATCAATAACTAACCCTTACCCATTCAAGCTCAATGAAGAGGTTGAATGAGCAAGAGAAAGCAAGAATCTCAAGGGGGAGCAAACTAACAAGAAAGATAAAAAACCCTCATCTTCATTAATCTTCCACTCAAAAAGCTCTCACTACAATTTTAATGGAGAAAGAATGAAGAAGAGGAAGAAGAAGAACGAAATTACACAAAAAAGAGACTAAAGAAAAGCTCCCTTGGTTAAGCTCAGGTCTGCTGTATTTATAGGCTGGAGAATGGAGTTCTAGGGCAACCAGAAGACATAAAATGAAACACCCAAAATACCCCCCAAAATTCTCTGCCTGCGGCGACTGTACGGCCGCGGATCCGCCGCCTATTCCCCCCTACGGCCGCGGATCCGCGCCCCTATAGTCGTGTTAGGGTGTGGTCTTCTGTGTGCCTCCCTGGTCTTCTGTCCCTTCTTGTCTGGTATATGTATTTTCTGATAATTTCTTCCAGAATATCAGCAGAATTCATAGTCCAAGATTGTTATCTTTTCTTCACTTTTGACTTTATCTCTCTTGAGCTCCGCGCACCCATTGATTCTTGTGCTGCCCCCCTCGTGCTCTGTGCTTGTCCGAGACACGAATGACCACTGTCATATGTTTTGTCTCTGGAACTGGTACTCGGCACTGGACGGATATGGATGACCGGAACCCGGCTTTTATCTGCAGTGACAGATGTTCTATATTTGGTGTAACTGTGGAGATTTTGTCTTGATTTGCAATATTTGGACTGAAAACCTGTACTCTGTAAATATGTAACAAACACAGATCAAAAGCACCTACCTATAAACAACTGAGCGTAAGAATGGGCGGTATAAAATGCAGTATTTTGTGATGAACAAATACCCCCAAACTTAACTTTTGCTCGTCCCGAGCAAAACCAATTATTCACAAAAAAAAGAAAATCCTAACCGCACTTTCGCAGGGAACGCGATTGCACTGAGCATGTGCAACAAGCCGTTAAACCTCTAGGTGTCCCTAGTAGGAGGAGTGCTGTTTCCTGAGGGTTTTCAGCGGATACTACCCACAAAATCCGGTCAAGCTAGTTTTGTAAAATAACTAAGATTCAAACCCCTAAAGTTTTGTTTCAAAAAATAACAATTCTATGATCCTAAGTCTAGACTATCGAACCTTTATTTTTCACACCTCACTTCTTATTTAACTACAGATTTTATATGTCTTTACGTGCAGTGCAAATAGTGTCGTTAAGTTCCCGAAAGGTCAAATAAAGTCATTATGTCACACAATAAAGCCCAGATAACAATTTTAAAAGGATCACATAAGTTTTATAAAGAGTTAAGCATTTTTCAAGTTTCGTTTTCCAGTAAAGTTTCAACTTCAGAATTTCTATCTTCCCTAACAGGAAACTAGGTCTTATTCTTCACTCCACCTTTTTCTTGTTTTCATTTCATACACACCTCTGTGAACGTGCAATAGTCTTTATCATAGAATAAAACCTTCATATCTCCGTTAAATTTTTTTATAAAAGCCTGTCTTTTATCAAGATTATTCTCACACAAAGAACCGTTAGGAATTTTAACTCGGAGAGAACACTTGCTTGACTTTGTTTTTATCTGGACTTTCTAGGCTTCTTAGCGAGCTTTGGGCCAATGCACCCAAACCAGTTGGTTTTAGGGCATTAGGTGTAGAAACACCCCAGCGGACTTAATAACTCAAGTTACCTAGGTCCAAAAACAAAAGACAGTTTGGCGTGAAAAACATGATGATTCAATACGAACGGAGATATAACCGGTAGTTCAATTATTTTTTTGGATAAAAGACGTGTTTAGTGGGTTCGGTGTGTAATCATTCCAATCAAGTTTCAGATGGGTTATTTTTCAGACTTAGTTCCAATTAAGGCATCAATAACATTCCTTCATATTCACTTACTTCATAAACTATTCTTGATATATTACTTATTTCAGAACAAACCTATTTGATCCTTAGAAAATCATTTATCTGTTTAAAAGTTTTTTTTTAAACATAAAAGACTTGTCATCTAATTCCCAAAAACTCACGACACGTGTAGTGTGATGTAAAGACGTATATCAGCTATAGTTAACTTCAAAGGAGAGTTATCTTTCAGGTTTTCAAAATCTAAACATAAGATTTAGTTATTCCTATCTTTTCAAACAAAAACCGTCGAAATGTTGAATCAGAGTTTTTCCACTAGCTACTTGACAGAAAAGTTTTTATGTTTTTAGAAAATTTTCAATTTTTGTGGGTTTTTAATAGGGTATGCAAATGCAAAATATACAAATGAATGCGAAGGAAGAAAACTTACCGAGCACACCCCCAAACTTAAACTTGACAGTGCCCTCACTGTCAGGCTATACTAAGAGGGTCAAAATTGCCGGCGCTCCCTAAAAACAAATTATATACAAAACAAAAAGGAAAACAAAAATATATACAAAAAAAAGTGTCCCCCCCAAACTTAAGTAAAACAGTGTTTCCACTGTTAAGCGTTGAAATTCAGGCTTTAGGGGGGAAAGAACAGTATCAAGCTATACAAGGCCTTACACAGGCCAAAAGTGAGCACCAACCATTCAAAGATTTTTTCGCTATAATGTACCGGTTGGTGGAAGAAGGCGTAGAGGAAAGAGATGGAGAATACGCGAGACCATATGCGGAGAGAAGCAGGATACGGTCTCGGTATATGAGAGGAAGAAGAATGGCAGAAAGGAAAAAGAAGTGGAATACGAACTTGAGGGTGCAAATGGAGTAAATAGATTAGCACAATTTGTGATGAGCGATGTGTAAAAAGCGATTGTGCTAATCTATTAACTCGTCGAGAAATGGGGTCAAATCCCTCAAGATTCGAGAGAAACCATGGGTACGCCGAACTTGGTAGACCAGACATACGAAATGAAAGTGAGACGGGTTCTTGCAAGGTCGGAACGATAGAAAGGGTGGGGGGAAGTGATTGAGGAAGGTTATCGGTTAAAGGTTCAGGAGGGTATACACAGTCAGTGGAAGGAACAGGATGAATTGGAAAATCCGACTCATCAAGCAAAACTGGTTCATCCTCAAAACTATCCTCAAAATTCTCCTCAAAGTTTAGCACATCCATGCACTTCTCTTCAAATTCCGGACGCATATGGGGTTCGAAAAAAACATTTAATGACTCGGGATGATGATTTGAAGAGACAAACTCAGCCAAATCTACGGGTTCATCATCCAAAATATTCCCGGCGTCAATATCCTTAATCAAGTGAAAATCAAAATTCTCTGACACCTCAACAAAAGCATGGATATCAATCGATTCAGGTTCTAAAGTGGAGGTGTAGAGGTTAAAAGGTTTGGGATTGGTTTCACTTGGAAGGGACCCTTCACAATCAGGTAAATCAAACACTTCAAAGTCGCACAACTCATTAATCATTCTATCTTCAATTGATAAAGCATGTGGGACACTCGATAGACTTTCAAAACAGGAGTTGTGGGATTCAATTTGGGACGGGTAGGTTTGATTTGGAAGGGGGTACATCTCACTCTCTCCACTCAAATTCACAGCCTGTCCTGCCGCCTCATCATACATTGAAAAATTTGGAGCTAGTTGAAAACTAGCTACCGGATCACTAGGTTGTATGAGGGCGGCCATGGACGCATTCAAATCCATCATTTGCTGGCTTGACGCTACCCTAAAGTCTTCCAACGACTGTTCCAGACTAGACATGGGTTGTGAAGGGGTTTCAGTAAAAGATTCAAAGTTATTTGGATACTGAAAACTCCCAAACGGCGGTTCTGAAGCAATGTCTAGGGAAGGTGCAAAAGTAGGGTAGGATTGGTAGGAATGGAATGGCTGGACAGGAGCAGGATCAACATTTGGATAAGAAGGTGAATGGAATTGTTGATCCCAAGAGTTTGAAGTGGTGAAAGGAGTGAAAGATCGGCTACGAGATTGTTCAATACGTTCAGCGATGGACAAAGGACGACTTGTAGAAGGGGTATCAACATAAGCGGGAGTGAATGTTTGAAACGGTTGATACGAAGTGGAATGAGGAGTGCAAGTGTTTGTCCTAGACGCTGCTATGCGATCTTTCAGTGAAACTTTGGGCATGGAGGGGTCGTTCGAAGTTCGGCCAAAGCAAGAACCGTAAGATGTAATGTCTGGTTGTGGGTACCAAAGTTCGGCAAGAGTTTTGCGAGGTGGAGTACCCATGATATGAAGAGAGAGAGAGAAAGGTAGAGAAAAGGAGGGGAAAAAGAATGTGATTTTTTTTTTTTTAGTTAGTTGTTAGCAAAAGAATGAAATATACACAAAAAAAAATATGGACAAAAATAATCACGACACAAAAATACCACACACTTAAACGTTCTAGGGTTCACCTAGGTCAACTAGACCTGCTCCAGAACTTGATTGTCGAAGTAAAACTGTGTCGAGAAACAGGCTCAAGATACACTGATCACGAGGCCAGGTAAGTGCAGAGATAAGGGGAGGTTTTCCAACGCTTTCGCGAAGTTCCTTAATTAAATAACCCTTTCTCTTTTGGCGGTTTCGCCGTTAACACTTTCCTAGACACCCCGTAAACAATATACCGTTAAGCAAGGTTCTAAACACAGTCAACTTCTCCTAGTGAGCGCGAAGTCCTTAAGGCTTAAAGTCTAGTTTCTTTTAAATTTTTGTGCGGGTAAACGTTATGCTCAAGTTCGTGATTTGTGGGCCACGGAAAAGGTGATGAAATCCTTTACCGTATGTTGTGGGGTTCGCTTGCCCTTAAGTCCGTATTAATGTATGCAATGCGCAATTCAAAAAATTCTATAAAGAATCAAACAATCGTTTTTTAGTTTAAGCGCGGCGCTGCAACAAATACGGGTTAGTCAATTTTTTTAGCGTTTGCTCGCGAACTTGCAAAGAATCCTGCAAAGAATAGTATATTGGAAGCGTCGGATTTGAGAAGAAGGTGTTAGTAAAGTACGTACCGTTAAGTTTTGGGTTAGGAAACCCCTGTTGAATCAAATCCGGTAAGCTTGAAAAGTTCGCTTGCGCGGGTCAAACTACCCGGATCTTTGGCACCGTACTTTGCAATTACCTTAGCCTTGAATGTACACTTTGCTCCCCACAATCGCAGTTTGCAAATCTGCAAAAATCTGCACTCTTGCCCACAAAATGATCCAAAAAAAACAAAAAACAAAAAGATTTTTTTATTTATTTATAAATATATACAAAAAGAATATTAACCCGAATAACAAGAAAGAAAATACGCTACCGTCTCCCCGGCAACGGCGCCATTTGATTGAAAGAATTAAAGTTAACCGCAATCAAGACGGTGTCGCTATGCAGCTAGCCGGTTGAGCACGGGTCGATCCACAGGGAGATGGTTGTGTTTCCTCTCTTGTTTTAGACGAGTCAATAAAGTATCTGTATGAGTTTGTTTGATCTAACCTATGTGTTTATCTGCAAGTATAAAGTTGTTAAGAAAGGATACAAGATTATAAGCTAAAGAAATCCGTACTCAAAACCTTTGAGCCGAGTCTTGACCAATTGAACCTAAGCAATCGGCAACAACGTGGATTAGAGGATTTAAGCGCGGTATTCGTGGAATCCGGCTTATTTACCCTTGTCCTTCCGTTCTTGTCTCTTGCTTTTGCCTCCGGCCAAACCGAACGCAACCGGTCGCGGTTAGGAATCACCGTTACCTTGTCAGGGTACGGTGCCTAACGGAGCGCTTGCGTATGGTTTGGGCGAAGTTCAAATGGAAAATAACGGGAAAAGGAATTGGGAAAGAAATGTTAACTTATAATACCGTATTTCTTCTTAACAATAATAATTACAACATTCACAAAATGAACAAAAGAGAACAAAAAGAAAAGAACAAAGAAAAGAAAAGATACAAGTATTAAAGTGCATGAATAAAATTGCAAGTAATAAAAGAAAGAATGAAAAATGCAAGTAATAAATAAGCAAATAAAAAGAACACGGAAGTAGAACCCAAGCCAAGCATGTGCTCAATAGCCAACCCTTAAACTTGCAAGCTCAATGAAGAGGTTGCAAGATCAAGGGAAGGGTAGAGAACGGATGTGAAGTGAAGAACTAGTCCCGTGAGAAAATACGACCCTTGAGATCAATAACTAACCCTTACCCATTCAAGCTCAATGAAGAGGTTGAATGAGCAAGAGAAAGCAAGAATCTCAAGGGGGAGCAAACTAACAAGAAAGATAAAAAACCCTCATCTTCATTAATCTTCCACTCAAAAAGCTCTCACTACAATTTTAATGGAGAAAGAATGAATAAGAGGAAGAAGAAGAACGAAATTACACAAAAAAGAGACTAAAGAAAAGCTCCCTTGGTTAAGCTCAGGTCTGCTGTATTTATAGGCTGGAGAATGGAGTTCTAGGGCAACCAGAAGACATAAAATGAAACACCCAAAATACCCCCCAAAATTCTCTGCCTGCGGCGACTGTACGGCCGCGGATCCGCCGCCTATTCCCCCCTACGGCCGCGGATCCGCGCCCCTATAGTCGTGTTAGGGTGTGGTCTTCTGTGTACCTCCCTGGTCTTCTGTCCCTTCTTGTCTGGTATATGTATTTTCTGATAATTTCTTCCAGAATATCAGCAGAATTCATAGTCCAAGATTGTTATCTTTTCTTCACTTTTGACTTTATCTCTCTTGAGCTCCGCGCACCCATTGATTCTTGTGCTGCCCCCCTCGTGCTCTGTGCTTGTCCGAGACACGAATGACCACTGTCATATGTCTTGTCTCTGGAACTGGTACTCGGCACTGGACGGATATGGATGACCGGAACCCGACTTTTATCTGCAGTGACAGATGTTCTATATTTAGTGTAACTGTGGAGATTTTGTCTTGATTTGCAATATTTGGACTCAAAACCTGTACTCTGTAAATATGTAACAAACACAGATCAAAAGCACCTACCTATAAACAACTGAGCGTAAGAATGGGCGGTATAAAATGCAGTATTTTGTGATGAACAGTTTCTTCAGAGCGGTAGAATAGAATTGCTTTTTCGCTTTCTCGTCTGGGAGGGATATAGAACGTTTGTCGCTCTTCTACATTGTAAATATCAAGTGCATCCAGTTCTTTACGGTGTTTAAGCGGCACCATGGCGACTTGTAGACTTTGCTCTTCGTCAGCGGACGTTTGTATTGAAGGTCGAGCAGGGAATACAGCATGGACTTCATCTTCCGAGTCGCTACCAAAGATTAACGTAGGGGTAGATGGCCCTGGCTTGTTGTGTTGGGGCGGACCTGAATAAACTATCTCCTCTTCCTCCTCGGTATCACTGCCGAAGACAGGGATGGTGGCATTAGCTTTGTTTTCCGGCTTGTGACACCTTTCCGTGTCTTCGAAATCCGGTAAGAAGTACTTGGCATCTTCATATTTGCGGACTTCTTTCACGGAAAACGGATTCAATTCTCCCGCCACGGTATACTCGAGACCATCCTTAGCGTATTTCATACACTGATGTTGTGTAGAAGGGATGACGTTGTACTCGTGTAACCATGGTCGGCCGAGCAGAGCATTGTAGCATGTCTTAGCATCTATGACGTGGAACTTAATGTCCGTGACGAGTAGCCCAAAGCATAGCGTCAGTATCACAGACCCAAGAGTTCTTGATGACTGGGAGTCAAACCCGGAGATGGTGATTTTGTCCCGAGCAAGGTGCTGGACGCTCATGCAGATTTCTTTTAACACCCGCACATTGAGGAGATTAACGGAGGATCCATTGTCGATCAGGATTTTGCATATCTTTATATCGTGGCAGTATCCTGAGACATAAAGGGGGCGATTGTGTTCGCACGTCCCAAGGAGAAGGTCTTCATCACCAAAAGCGACATCGGCCGTGAGCACATCCTCCAATTCATCCTTCATCCTTTCTTCTGCCAGGAAAGCTTGGAATTGCTCCGGATCTTGTAGTGCCTTGATTAACGAATCTCTTGCCTCCTTTGATAGCAAAAGGGCGTCAAGAATGCTGAGCTGTGAGGGTAGCTTCCTCAGATGCGCTAAGACGTTGTAATCCACCTTATTCTTCTTCGGCGGGTCCTTGGCGCTTAGCTCCCCCAGAACTTGGTCATCTAAGACGATATCTTCAGAGACCTTTTCTTTCCCTTTATCTTTTCTGTTTGAGGGTCCGAGATTCTTTTCAGGCAGCGTCCGATTACGCAGCCGGATATTTTCACAAACCTTCGGCTCTTCTTCTTTTCCCGAAGTGGACTCTTTAAAGAGAGGGGCAAGTTCCAGCTCTTCATCAGAATCACTCCTGAATGTAGGCACTTGTGATCCCCCGGCGTTAACCATGCGACAATCACTGGTAATTCTGTTAAACCCTTCGGTCATATCCTTCCGCTCCCGACGAGTTTTACGTTTCTCCCGCTTAAAATGTTGTCGATGAGCAACATATCCTTGCCACCATCTATCGAAAGCTTTGCATTCTTCGGTGGGGTGTGAAATCTTCCGATGATATAAGCAATAGGAGGGGTGCATTTCCACCTCACCGGTAATGTTTCCTTCGGAGGATGGTAGCTTCATGCCCATTGATATGGCCTTAGCAAACCTTTTCCTCATCTTGAATTTGCTTTTGTCAGTAGTGGATGTATTTTGCTCGAGCGTAAGTGTCTCGGCTCTTTCGTCAAGTCGCTGGCGCTTGGCCCTTTCAAATATGACCGCCTCGCGTTCTCGATCAGCTTTACTTTTCAAACGAGCTTCATTAAGGAATGCATCAATTACTTCATCTGATGGCCCCAGAATTTTTGGTTCAGGATCTGCCCCCAGCTTTTCGGTGCAAGGAGTCTCCTCATCGTCCATGAACGAATGGGAAATCATATGACAGCTCGCCACATATTCTTCAGATTCATCAGATGAACTTTCTCCCTCATCTTCCTCTTGAAAGACATGACTGAGGAACTCTTGGAATGTAATGGGAGTTCGTGCCTTCTGGTTATATTCCTCCAGCGCGTCAATTTGTTTTTGCAAGTCCATGCGCTTGTCGCCAGGCTTCACGGGCTTCTTTGATTTCTTTTTCTTCTTCTTCGATGATTTTGATGGCTGGTTGCGAGTGCTTGAGCCACCACCATCGGTCTTTGGAGTTGGACGTGGCTTCAACATCCCTTCAATGACCTGCGGTTCCAACGGGTTCTTCCACTTGATCGCTGGGCACACTTGAAGATCATTTAGCATCCTCTTTGTCTTGGCTGATAATACAACCTCCCAAGGAGCTTCTTCAACGACGGAGCATGTTGCCCCCGGCGTATTCATCCCCTTAGAGGTGTGGGGCTATGGGGGATTCACCTTCCATTTGTTAGATAACGCGAACTTGCCCTGTCGATACTGGTCTTCAAGCCAATTTTTGAAGACGTAGCAATCTTCGATCGGATGACCCAGTACTCGATGATAAGGATAGCAGTTGGGCTCACTGACATCATTTGGTTGCGACGGACGTTTTGGATCCGGCAGATTTATGAGTCGGTTGCGCAATGCCAGCTCGAATAACCTTCTCGTTTTATCTCGGGGAAACGAGTAAGGACGCCCTTACCTCTCCTCAAGGGCTACGTACGGACACATATTATTTTGACGAACAACCGGCTTCGAGTTGCTCGGTTGTTGTTGAGCATTAGCGACAACGATCGTTTTTCCCTTCCCCTTGTCATTTCGGGAGTCCGTCTTTAGAAGAGGGGGTTTATGGCCCATCTAATCCATTTGCGCTAGCTTGTCAATCATGGCCTGGAAGGTAATCGGCTTGAAAAACATCATAAATTGCGAGATGGTTGCTTGCGGATCAAGGGTTCCCACAAACATACCCACCGTGGGAGCTTCTTCAGTGCGCTGCTCGCACTTCGACCATAAGTTCCGCCACCGTATAGCATATTGAACCCACGTCTCGCCTGGCTTTACCCTGGCGTTAATCAGTGCCGTCATCGGGGTGCGTTCACTGGCGCTTGCAAAACGCTGAGTAAACAACAGCTCCATCTCCGCGAAGGTCTTGATAGAGTCGTTCGGGAGCTCAGAGTACCACTCGAACGTCTTATCTGATAAACTTCCAACAAACTGGCGAAGCAAAAGCTTGTCATCACCGCCGGTGTTGCCGCAGAGTGCCCTGAACTGGGCGACATGCTGGTGAGGATTGCCCGTCCCTTTGTAGACATGGAACTTGGGAATTGTGTAACCGGGCGGGTACTTGATTTGGTCGTACCAACTTAGATATGGCCGCCCTGTTTTTACGACCTGGCCAGCTGCTTCAGTCGCATGATGAACCCGTATTTGTTAGGCTATGTACTCGTCCAGGTCAGCTTTGGAGATTGTATCCTCTTTAGCTGCCGACAGAGCTGGCGGAGGATTTGACGTCTCTCCCCTATCGTCTTTAAGGACAATCGGAGGATCTTTGGCCGGAGGATCTTACCGGATCATCATTCGTACCATGTCTTGGAACAGGAGGCCCATACGCTTTATGTTGGCTGCTTGTTCAGCAGCCTCTTTATCCTTCTTCTCCAATATTCAACGAAGGAATTCGGCATCAGTTTCTTCTTCCTGGCGTTCATCCGAGGACGTTTCAGGGTTTTCTTTTGGCCCAGTAAGTGAGGCCATATCGTTCATTATCTCTTGGAGCTTCTGCTGCTGCTCCTGCGCTTTGGTCACTGATTGCGTAAGCGGTCGATGACCTGTAGATATGCGACTGTCCTCTTTACCAGACGCCACGTAGACGGTATGAACTACAATGCCCCCTGACTTAGGGCGTTTGGGTTCGCCACCGTTGATATTCGCCGTCGGCGTGAGGACTTTCTCTGGCCTTCTTCTCTTATGGGCCGTTGAAGTTGAGGGGGCCGTTGCTTTGGGCACCCAAGTGGTCGTCAACTTTCTTTGCTTGATCGGAGGATTTTCTTCTTGCCGACCTTTCAACTTCTTGTGTTGGCGAGAGAAATTAGGATCAATCACAGATTCCCGGACTCGTCGCCATGTCTTGTAAATCCTGGAGGACAGCGATTGAGGAGGCTGCTCCGGCTTTCCTGCTTCCACGGCGGTCTCTACCGGTGGAGGAGATCTTTTAAGGACCGCAGTTGGCGAGTTTCTGCGTACCCTGTTCAATAGCTCAAAGCTGTTCCCGGTTGGAACAGCAGCGTTAACCTCCACCGTTGGAGCTGGCGGAGTTATCCCAGAGGGGGAGTTGCCCCTAGTCTTCCTTATCCGGCGCCAGTGGCGTCGTCGGGCGCGACGAGTCGTCGGTATTGTTTCAGAGACAGAAACAGCTTCTTCTTGCCCCTTGTTCAGGTGTGGGGCTATTGCCGGCGTCAGCCTATTGAAGACTGATGTCTTTTGAGCAGCAAGAGCAGGAGTGGGAGTTGGGACGGTTAATCTTGTAAAGACCGATCTCTTAGCAGGAAAAGCCGCCTTGATGACTTCAGGAGCAGGTTTGGCTACTCTCTTTGGAATAACCTAATCTGGGACTGCAAGCTTCATTGTGGGCCCGCAGGAGTTTTGGCCCAGTCTGGAGAAGACCGAGGCACTGGTGTTGGGCGACCCGTTGGGAGGGGCCGCAGTAACTGAAAGTCGATCGAAGACAGACTTCTTAGGATCTTCTTATACGGGCACGGGGGTGCTGAAGCTTGTTGGCGGAAGCATAGTTCCGAAAAACAACCCCATGGTGGCTTGAGTAATCTGCTCTACGGGCATGGTGAACAAAGAGGCCGCTTGGGGCCCGTTGGTTATGCCCCCAGTTGAGGCAGGACGTGAGTTGCAGTTGCAGTTGGAGCACTTCGAACAGGTAGAGGCCATCGATGCTTAATTTCTGTGCCAGGCAAAAGACCAAATCTTAGTAACTTAAAATCCGAAGGCAACCATTAACAAACCGCGATTTGTTCGCGAATACGACACACGAAGTGTGGAGTGGAAAGAGGAAAATGTCGCACCGGGCATGCCAGAATCTGTTCCCCTCCGAATGGCGGCGCACAGGACTGCGAAGTCCTGACGCTGAGATTCGGGGCAGATCCTATTTGGTTTTATCCATCCACCTCTCCGAAGATGCCAAGTTGATTTATGGCACTGTGTATCGGAGGTTTAGACGGATGCGGCCGATGTAGCAGACTTCGTCAGATTCCCCCTCGCTTGAGGGGTTTTTGATTGTGGGGATGCTCTTCCCTGCAGGCGCAAGCCCCTACAGTTAATTACGCTTCCGCATCGCGGTAACAACTCTCTCCTTCTCCAGAATTTCACTTCGTGTCGTGTGTGTTTGTTTTGTTTATGGTTGCCCATGGATTGTATACGGAGACTAAGCGATGTTGTTGCCCGTAGGACGTGGATTAGTCCAAATCCGTATTTACTTAGATTTGGGTTTGGTGTTTTGGTTTAAGGATACGTTAGCCGTATTTAGGCTAAGATCGAATTAAAAGTTTGTTAAGGATACGTTAGTCTGATTTGAGACTAAGATCAACTTAACGGGATCGTTTTGGATCCGACAAAAGAGTGTTTGGGGACTCTATTGTTCCAGTTTAGGGACATAGTGGTCCATATTCCAGTTTAGGGACGTGGTGGTCCATATTCCAGTTTAGGGACGTGGTGGTCCATAGGTAGTTTAAAGACGCTTAAGTCCATGAGTTTAAGGACCCCACAGTCCGTGTTTTAGTTTAAGGATGCATAAGTCCGTGGGTTTAAGGATCCCACAATCCGTCTTTTGGTTTAAGGACGCTTAAGTCCATGAGTTTAAGGACCCCACAGTCCGTGTTGATGTGTGGTTGTCGGGACCCGTCACCTCTCTGACGGCGTTGAAGGATTATAACGATAGGAGTCAAAGGAGTTCGGAGATGTACCCTTGAACCAGTTGTAAATTGATTTAAGAGAGCAGCTGTGCTCAGTCAATTTAATTTGAGGACTTACGGCCATGATTGGGCTAAGTCCAGTTGAAAAATATTCAACGCTTTTATTTATTTTTTGTCTATTAGACCTGTGCTAGGGCTTTGCCTACATTTAAATAATGCATTGCATTGCTTTTTATTTTTGTTTGGGCTCTGCCCATAAAGGATGCAGAGCATCAATTTTACTTGGGCTCTGCCCTTTATCAATTTTATTTGGGCTCTGCCCTTTTATTGCTTTGCAATTTATTTTGGCCTGTTAGGTCTTTTTGACTTGGGCCTGACCCCTTAGCAAAAGAAATGCATTGCATTTGTCAGGCGCTTTGAGCCAACCAAAGAGCGCAAGCGCTTGTGGTGATGACACGTGTCATGCAAGCGTAGTGCGCTGCGCTTACGCTGCTGACACGTGGCGCGCTGTGGTGAGTTGCACCAGTTTCAGAGAGCAAGGCTCTATTTCAAGAGCGCATAGCGCAAATGGTTCAGATGCTGACACGTGGCGCTCTCTGGTGGTTTGCGCCAACCCAAGAGCGCAACATCGCAGTTTTGCAAGTGAAAGGCGCTGTTAACTTGAGAATCTTTTAGATTCCAGAACCAATGGTTCATAAAAGAAGTGCAAAGCATTGCTTGGTTTCTTGATCTAATTTAGATCAAAGAAAACAATTGTTTCTTATTTTTGTTGATCGCAGAGAACCCATGGTTCATAAGTGCAAAGCACTACTTTTATTTTGTTTTTTATTAAAGATCATTGATCTTGTTCTTAGATCAATGATCTATTAGAAAAAAAATTTCTATCTAAAAGGTCTTTTACCTTTTTTCTTCTTGAAATTTCTTCAGAGTTCTCTCTGTTTGAAATTTTTGATTTCTCCCAAAATGTTCCTCCCTTTGATTTGGGGTCTAGGGGCCTTTATATAGTGCCCATAAATTTGTTAAAGAGATCTTTCTCTGAGTGATTTGGGGAATTTTCTCCACCGTTGGATGTTTGATCCAAGCGCTTCTGTTTTACAGAAGGCAATCTTCTTGTTTTAACAAGAACAGAAAAAATCTTAATCGAATTTAATTCTGTTTGGCGCAAACGCCCCAGCGCGTGACACGTGTCAAGCAGCGCAAAGCGCAGCGCAACTGCGCTTACACGTGTCGCGCAGCGCATAGCGCAGCGCAACTGCGCTGACACGTGTTGCGCAGCGCACCTGTGCTAGTGCATTTGCGCTGACACGTGTCGCACAGCGCAGCGCTTGCGGAGTTGAAGCGTTGCTTCCTTTAATTTTGTTTTAAATAGAGCTTTGCTCTGATTAGGAGCGCTGCCTTGGGCGCTGCGCTGATGTGTTGGCCTTTGACACGTGGCGCGTTGCGCGCAGCGCAAAGAATCTGAAGCGTTGCTTCGAATTTTGAATTTTGAAATTCAAACAGAGCTTTGCTCTGATTGGGGGAAACAGTCATAGTCGAAGAGGATTCGCTCAGAGGGGACAGGTTGGCAGAGGAGCAGTTTAGCCAGTTGCGGGTAGGGGGCAGACACGAGAGTTTGCTTCTACTCATCGGAACGCATGGACGTCCATTGCAGAGTTTTCAGGTATTCTTAAATCGTATGTTCTTTTGATGTACTTGTTTTTTTACACACTTTTTGCCGTGGTTGGGACGAGAGTCGTGTTAGCTAGATCAGCCGTTGTTGTGTTAATTTCTGTCAGTGATTCTTTTGTTGCGCGACACGTATTTCGGTTGTGTGCCAATCGGATAGGAGATAGAGATTCGTCCGTCGTTTTGATCCTTCTAGAGATGTTGGATTTGACGTTCTCTTGGGCACGGACTGGTTAGCTATTGTTCCCTTCCGAATGGCGGCCAGACAAATGTCTTGCCTGAAATTCGGGGCAGATGCTAATTGGTGCTATCTGTCCACCTCTCCGAAGATGCCAAGTTGATTTATGGCACCATGTATCGAAGGTTCAAACGGATGCGGGCGAAGTAGCAGACTTCGTCAGATTCCCCCTCGCTTGAGGGGTTTTTGATTGTGGGGACGCTCTTCCCTACAGGCGCAAGCCCCTGCAGTTAATTACGCTACCGCATCGCGGTAACAACTTTTTCCTTCTCCAGAATTTCACTTCGTGTCGTGGGTGTTTGTTTTGTTTGTGGTTGCCCGTGGATTGTATACAGAGACTAATTTATGTCGTCGTCCGTAGGACGTGGATTAGTCCAAATCCGTATTTTCTTAAATTTGGGTTTGGGGTTTTGGTTTAAGGATACATTAGCCGTATTTGAGGCTAAGATCAACTTAAACATTTGTTAAGTATACGTTAGTCCAGTTTAAGACTAAGATCAACTTAACGGGATCGTTTAGATCCGAAAAAAGAGCGTTTGGGCTCTATTGTTCCAGTTTAGGGACATAGTGGTCCATTGCCAGTTTAGGGACATGGTGGTCATTGCCAGTTTAGGGACATGGTGGTCCAACATTCCCATTTTGGGGACGGCTATTGGTTTAAGGATGCATAAGTCCATGAGTTTAAGGGCCCCACAGTCCGTATTGTTAGTTTAATGACGCATTAGTCCATGAGTTTAAGGACCCCACAGTCCGTATCGATGTGTGGTTGTCGGGACCCGTCACCTCTCTAACGACGTTGAAAAATTACAACGACAAATATCAGAGGAGTTCAGAGATGTACCCTTGAACCGGGTGTAAATTGATTTGAGAGAGCATTTGTGCTCAGTTCAATTTAATTTGAGGACTTACGACCAGAATTGGGCTAAGTCCAGTTGAAAATGTTCAACATTTTATTTGCGTTTGGCCTGTTAGGCCTTTGTTTGGGCTCTGCCCTCTTTTAAAATAATGCAAAGCATTTTGGTCTGTTTAGACTTTTATTTTTTATTGGGCTCTGCCCTTTGATAATGCATTGCATTAAATGCTCTGACAGCGCCCCACGTGGCTTGTCAGGCGCTTTGCGCCAATTGAGGAGCGCAAGGCGCAAACTCATCTGGTGGTGACACGTGTCATGCTCTGGTGAGCGCAAGCGCAGTGCGCTGCGCCATTATGCTGCGCTAGTGCGTGCTGACACGCGGCGCGCTCTGGTGAGGTGCGCCAATCCAAGAGCGCAATGCTCATTTTTGTAAAGCGCAAGGCGCAGTTTGTTCTGGGGCTGACACGTGGCGCTCTCTGGTGGCTTGCGCCAACCCAAGAGCGCAACAGTGCAAATTTTACAAGTGCAGGGCACTATTTAATCTCTTGATCAAATTTAGATCAAAGAAAATAAGTTTTTTCTTGTTTCAAGGGGTTTTACCTCATGATTTAAAGAACCAATGGTTCATCAAAAGGCTGTGCCTTTATACATAGATCAAAAGATCTAATAAAGAAGTATATTACTTCTTTTTTTATTCTCATTATTTGATCTTTTCTTTCCTTTTTTATTTAAGATCTTGATCTTGTTTTTAGATCATTGATCTTTTTAGAAGAAATTGTTCTTTTCAAAGGTTTACCTTTTTCTTTTTTCTGAGTTCTTTCTCAAAGTTTTCAGAAGATTTCTGCAAGTTCTCCCTGTGTCAATCCCGTTCAATGTGTTTTAGACTTGGAGTCTAGAGGCCTTTATATAGTGCCAATTGATTTGTTAAATCAGTTAAAGAGATTTTTCTCTGTGTGATTTAGGGATTTTTCCCTACCGTTGGATCTTTGATCCAAGGGCTTCTGTTTTACAGAAGAGAATCTTATTGTTTAGAAAGATCTTTCCAGAATTTTTCTGTTTAAATGCTGGCACAGTTGACGCAAGCGTACCTGCGCTGCCACGTGTCGCGCAGCGCAGCGCAACTGCGTTGCCACGTGTCGCGCTGCGTAGAGCGCAGCGCAAGTGAAGCGTTGCTTCCTTTATTTTTATTTTAAGTAGAGCCTTGCTCTGATTGGGTGCGCTTGCTTGGGCGTAGCGCTGGCGTGTCAGCTTTTGACACGTGGCGCGTTGCGCGCAGCGCAAGGAATCTGAAGCGTTGGTTCAAATTTTTTAAATTTTTGATATTCAAACAAAGCTTTGCTCTGATTGGGGAAACAAATGCCCCCCACCGTTGCGCTCACGTGGCGCACACGTGAGTCCAACGGTGGCAAGATCCCAACCGTCGGATTAACTCAGGAGTTGAAGGGGCACAAGCGCCTATAAATAGGACCCTTGGACCTCAACAGATGATTATCATCTCAAGATTTTTAATCTCAGAACTCCAGTGCCTTGCTCTCTATTTTCAAGAACTCCAAGAGATTTAAACTCATAAAACTTTTAGGCAAATTTTTTTAATTAAATTAAATTAATTTTAATTGACAGAGCCTTGCTCTCATAGATCTTTGATCTAAAGAAAACCCCTTTGGGGTTTCACCAACAGAGCCTTGCTCTCAAGAATCTGTTTCAGAGTTTTTTAACCCATGAACAGAGCTTTGCTCTTTGGCAAAACATATATCTTTTGATCTAAAAATGAAGAACTCTTAAGAGTTTTCATGGATCTTTAAGATCCCAAGAATTTTTTAATTTTTAATTTTTAAGAATTAATTTTCCTTTGATGGATATTTCCATCATTATCACAGAGCTAAGCTCTTTAAATCTTTTGAGGAATTTTATTCCCTTAAGACCAGAGTTAGACAAGTGTCACTCTGTAACAGAGCTTTGCTCTGAAAGAGGAGATTTTCTTCTTGTCTCTAGGGATTTCTCATTAATGAGAATATTCTTTTGGGGATCTCCTTATTAATTGACAGTCTCATCAATGATGTGGCTGTCTTATTAACTAATGAATTGTCATCTAGATTTTGTGGGTCCCCCTTTGGTCCCTTACCTACTGCATTGCAGTATGGTATAAATTTTAAAATGCCAAGCGTTGGAATTACAACGCTGACGGCTGATTTCTGTCCCTTCGAAGGAAACAGGTCTGCTGACCTATCATTCCCGTTTGTTCGCTCAGAGGAAGGATTCCCTGAGGCGCCAGTGGACCGGGAGGTTCTCGCTCTGATTAAGGATCATGACCCAGAGCATAAGAGCCTTCACCTGTGGGGTAGGTGGTATAATGAAATCATCAAGGGTCGCCGAAGCTTCGGTTGCGCGATGCCGTCAGAGCCTATCTCGTCGATCTCCTATGCGGATGAACCCCCGGTGAAGTATGCCGTGGAGGTCGTGAACCGAAGTTCGGAGGATCTTCTCCAGCCTTCGATTGGCGCCATTCCCGTGCAGCCGCCGTCGGCCGTAGACATTTTAGGGCGGCGGATATGTCAGGGTGTGGCACGCCCTTGGGGATAACCTTACAATATTGGATTGACCCCTCGAAAACCGGCCGGATACTTGCAATGGCCTAGGTATATTCTATCAGCGAAGATGACGCATCTGATGAAGATTGGTTTGTACTCCGCAATCTATGTCTCCTTGTTCGAGTACCCCATTCCTCCGACGTGGTGGGTTAAGGCATTCATAGAACAATGGAACATCCCTACCCACACCTTCCTTCTATCGGACAGGGAAGTCTTCATCTCCCTGGAAGAGTTCGCTGAGATCTCGGGTTTGCCGGTGAGGGGGGAGCATTATGAGGAGCTTCTTCCTCCTGACGAGTACGTCTTCGCCACCAAGCCGCTGGTATTTGATTCGACGCCGGAGAGTGCTATTCAGCACCAGTTTCCGAGTCTGGTGAAGGTGCTGAATATTTATGAAGGTCTCTATCTGGAATCGGGAGTCCAGGGAGTCAGTTTCGCAGATTTTATCACCCGCTTCTTTCGACCGGAAATTTTAGCGCAGCGGAGTGAAAAGTTTGCCAAGCTCGACGACCCTTTCGGCTTTGGCTTAGATCGTCGACCAGCATCGGAAGTCGGTCAAAAGGATTTCTATCTCCCCGATGCCGCCATTATGCCCTTATCAGAAATCGCCGCTCCGGGCATTGATGAGGAGACCTTCTTTTTAGAGTTCCTGGGATTGTGGCTGTCCTGGTTTGCGCTCCCCATGCACCCGCGATACATGAGGCCATCCGTTTTCTACCCAGCGCATCGGATGGTGGCTGGCCTATAGTTGTCGATCGGAATCATCAGGTTGGCCCACCTATACCATGGACTTAGTGTGGCGGTGGACTCGAACGAGCCTGGGGTGCAACCTGCCAACTTCCCGATGCACTACTTCACTTCGTGGATGGAAATGCATGTGCTCGGGGTATTTGGCATTCACAGAGCCCCTCGTTTTTTGAGAAGTGCAGACTCCCACGAGTCATGCGGCTGATTGGCGCTTCCATTGTGAATCCATCTCCGTGGGAAGCTAGGGGGTTGCTCCTTCGTCCGCCTACGGTTGGAGCGAGGATTTCTTTCATGGACAAAGTCGTGACTATCGGCTCAGAGACCTCCAAGGCGGTGTTGGCGCTGCATGATGGTTTTAAGGACGGGGCTTCCGTATTGAAAGCCCGGGAGATTCTTCACCTCTACTCCATCCGGCCGGGCTTCCTGGTGTTCAGGAAAAATGACATGGCGCTCTTTATGAGGTACAATCCCCATCGGTTCGCCTAACAATCAAGCTACAACCAGGGGATCCCGCTGGAGGCGTTTTTGGAAGAGCCTGTGGCCACCAAGGAGGGGATACGAAATGCGCTGCACCATTTTATGCGGCTGAATACGGGCTCCCATTTCTTTATCAGCGAGCCAAGCTGCGTCCCATGGGTACTTAACGTGTAGGTGGCTTGGTATGGGCATGCCATGGGTTCAGTCATCCTCGAAGAGAAGCGCATTTTGGTCGACCGCAAGGGTGCTCCGCCCGGCAACGACCACAAGGCTCCCCTGAAGCCAAGGACCCCGGTCGTTCCTTCGTTGAAAGATGCTGGAGTTTGGCCACCGCGCGTGCTGAGCCCTCCGCGCGGATTGCCCTGTGCTATCGCGTATGTGCCCCCAGCACCCCGTGCTCCAGTGGAGACGGTGAATATAGTTTCGCCTGAGTCTGGCGTGGGCTCGAACAACGGGACCCGCAGTCCCAAGGTGCCCACGAAGCGCAAGTTGATCTTTGGTGCACCCGGGGCTCGCGTGCAGAAGAGGAAGAAAAAGTCGATCCTTTCTGCTGACGTTGTGTTCGGTCAGGAACCTCATGCTCCTTATTACGAAGGCTTGGGTGAGTACGGGACCAACGAAGGATTAGTTATGCCACAAGACGACACTGATTTGGCGGCTGCCATTGCAGCTTCAGAGCGATTGGCGAGGCACGATGCGTGGTTAGCTAAACTGGCGCAATCGGGTAATCACTAGCTGTATTTTTTTGTCATTGCATCGTACTCTTATCATTGTTTTTGACTAACGGTTTCACCCCCCTTTTTTTTTAAACAGGAATTTCTACCGAAGAAGCTATCGCTGCTTCTCTTAAAACTTTCCAGGAGGAGGAACGACTCAGAGCATCCTTAGGCCTTGGTACACTTCGGTTCAATGAGTCTTTATTCTCCTTTGTTATGGTAAATATAATATTTTCTTTGTCTTATTGCAGGGACCACGGGATCTATTGCACAAGCCGATGCGGAGACTCTTCCCGGGCCAGCTACTGAAGTCCCGGCCTCTTCGGGGCTGCCGCGAGAGACCCGACTCGAAAAGCCGATGAGGGATGCCCTAAAGGCTCTGGAGGCAACACTAAACGAGGAAGACGACGCCTTGTTGGAAGCTTCCAAGAGGTCCGTCGTGACGGCCCGGGAAGAGAGGAAGCGGTTGAGGCGTGAGGCGAAGGAACGCAGAGCTGCTTTGGCCGTGGGAGCAGGCCCAAGCACTGTTCCTCATGATGCTACTCCTTCAGAAGAGTCTCCGGTCGTCTTGTCTACTGCTCACAGACAGGCGGCACGCGCAGCTCGGGAGGCCAACGATCAGTCCACCTCAGGTAATGTGTCTTTCAAGATTTTATTGTAAGAATTGTAAACATATCGGTTCTTATATATCTTGTCCTGCAGGGCCAAGTCTAACTGAAGGAGCGGCGGAAA
Source organism: Agapanthus africanus (assembly GCA_030015575.1). Classification (NCBI taxonomy): domain Eukaryota; kingdom Viridiplantae; phylum Streptophyta; class Magnoliopsida; order Asparagales; family Amaryllidaceae; genus Agapanthus; species Agapanthus africanus. Next base: position 102,475,338 of record CM057338.1, on the reverse strand, counting down.
CCGTCGAGCATAAGGGGACAGTGGAGGAGGTACTGGCTGAACCCGAGCTGACGGTGGGCGACGGTTGCTGGACCAGAGGTAGTAGCTGATGAAACAGTCACGCCTACTGCGCCCGAGACGGCCACCACTGCTGAGTGCGAGGGAGCGGCAAACGAGACGGCTACCATAACCGAGCCTGGGGCAGCAGCGAATGGAGCGCCTGAAACCGACGACCCCATGGCAACGGTAGACAAGCCGATCGCGACCACTGAGCCCGAGGGAGTAGCGGGTGAGACGGGTATGATTCCCGAGGACAAGCTGGCCGCTCTTTCTCAAGAGTCTGGAAATGCTCCGATCATTGCTCTCCCCGTCTACAGTCCTCCACCGTCTCCTGGCCTGGCGAGCACGACAACGGCTCCCACAGAGTCTAGTGATGAGGCCACGGGAGGTGGACTCATGTCGATGGAGGAAGGAGACGCCTCCGTTTCGGTTGGCGGCTCATCAGGTAAATTTCGGGTTACCGTCCTTTTTTTTATCTTGCAATCCTTCCTGACAGTTTATCTTTGTTTTTAACGCAGGTGCGGCCAGTGCCGATGCTCCATTGCTCGAGGGAGCGCCGTCAGTTACTGCCTTGACGGTGTCTACCCCTCTACCTTCTCTCGCACCATCACAAATGTTGGAAGGTATGGATTTATAACCCATCAGTTTCATCTTTAAGCTGCATAATTCATGTACTACTGTATCTTTGCAGGAGTGCTTTTTCATCACCTTTACCAGGTGCTGCACCCATACTTCTCCTTCCCGTCAGTGCGTGCTTCCTCCAGTGGTGCCGGTGAGTATGGTTTTCAATTAATATCCTTCCTTTTTTCAGTAATGGAATTATTTCTGATTCTTCCTTACCCTGATTGCAGTGCTACAGATCGAAGGGGGAGATGAAAGATCAGTTGCGCCACCCGTCCTCCCGGCCTTACCGTCTGCTGCAGCTGGTATAGTAAACTCCATCATTGATGACTTTCCTATATTTCTTGAACCGTCATCTAATTGCGTTTTGTCTTTTCAGCTGTCGTTCCGGTTCCGGCCCTCTTTAAGCCGCGCATCATGATGCCGGCAGGCCCCTTCTTGAGACGTCCATCTTCAAAGGATGCCGCGATGAGCTTGGGCATGCTGAGCGGATACGTCGAAGAGCTTAACGCAGACACTCCCCCATCTACCGCAGATTTCGCTGTGGAGGTTAACCCGATGCTGGCGGCGCTTGTAAATTTTCATAATGAAAGCGTCGTCGAGTTTTGGGTTAATCACTGCAGGAAAATCGAGACCCGCCTGCATCAACTGGAGTTTATGCGTACTGCCTCCGAGACCTTAGCCGCAAGCACTCAACAAGCGGCATGGATCGAGCAAAGTGCTTTCTACTTCCGCCATTTGGAACAAGAAGCGGCTTTAAGGCTGAGGGAATGCAAAGAGACCTCAAGCGTAACTGCTCGCCTGCGTGCTGAGGTTGAGGCGAACGCTGCCTAGGTGAAGGCTATTTTCGAGGGCCTTCTGCAACGTATTTCTGATAGGATAACACTGAAGCAGAAGCTCGATGCCGCTGAGCGTAACGCCCACGGTCGCAACGCAGCTCAGCAAGCAGTTGAGGAGCAGCTTCCATCCTTTCTGCAGCAGCGGGCTCAAGAGGAAGCCGAAGTGGCGGTGGCAGCCGATCAGGAGAAGGCATTAAAGGAAGTGCGCGAGCAATTGATGGGGCTATTTAAGACGCTTCCTTCTCCTTGAACATTTTGTACTATTTGCAATTGTAAATAAAATGTATTTGCTTTTTTTTATTCTTTAACACAATTTATCTTGTACTCAATCAAATTTATGAATAAAAGGTATACATTCTTCGTAATGTCTTGTGTCATCTCTCCGCTTTCTTCTTTCTTTTATTACCAGAATTTTACTTTAGCAAACATGGTCGACAGATGATAGGGTGAGCATTCTGTCTTGGTTTCTTCAAGAGGCAGCGATGGCTTAGGACGCAGGTTCAGATCTGCTGCCTAAGACTTTACAACTTTATGAGCCGTGAGGGTCTCACAAAGACTTTTCTCCCTAAGGATCGAGAGGATCTCGCAGGTGTATTTTCTCCTTAGGAATCGTGAGGATTCCTAAGTGCGTTTTCTCTTATAAGTCGTAAGGATCTTATAAGAGAATTTTCCATCTTACGAGTCGAGAGGACTCGTAAGCGGTTGTTTCCCTCCTTGTCGAGATTTGACTTTAGAGAGTGAGACCCATGGATAGTACGCAAGAGACCGTTTTAGACCGACTTGCAGGGTCCCGGTGCTTAGGAAACAAGTTTTTTAATCCCTGCTGCCTAAGGCTTTATCTTGCAAGTCGAGACGAATCGGGAAGTCCTCGCGAAGACACTAATTTCCTCACGGGTTGAAACGAATCGAGCAGCTCTCGTCAAGGACACTAATTTCCCTGAGTCGGGGTATTTGCCAAGGACACTAATTTCCCTGCGTCGGGGTATTTGCCAAGGACACCGATTTCCCTGGGGTTAAAACGAATCGGGGTATTCCTGCAAAGACACTGGTTTCTCTACGGGCCGACGTGAATCAAGCAGCTCTCATCAAGGACGCTAGTTTCCCCTAGACGAAGTATTTTGCCGAGGACACTGGTTTCCTCGAGGTTGAAACGAATCAAAGTGCTTCTGCAAAGACACTGGTTTCTCTACGGGTTGACGCGAATCAAGAAGCTCTCATCAAGGACGCTAGTTTCCCTGAATCGAGGAGGTTGCCAAGGACACTGATTTTCCTGGGGTTGAAACGAGTCGAGGTATTCCTGCAAAGACACTGATTTCTCTGCTGGTCGACGCGAATCAAGGTGCTCTCGTCAAGGACACTGGTTTCCCTGAATCGAGGAGGTTGCCAAGGACACTGATTTCCCTGGGGTTGAAACGAGTCGAGGTGCTCCTGCAAAGACATTAGTTTCTCTACGGGTCGACGCGAATCAAGAAGCTCTCATCAAGGACGCTAGTTTCCCTGAGTCGAAGTATTTTGCCGAGGACACTGGTTTCCTCGAGGTTGAAACAAATCGAAGTGCTCCTGCAAAGACACTGGTTTCTCTGCGGGTCGACGCGAATCAAGAAGCTCTCATCAAGGACACTGGTTTCCCTGAATCGAGGAGGTTGCTAAGGACACTGATTTCGCTGGGGTTGAAACGAGTCGAGGTATTTCTGCAAAGACACTGATTTCTCTGCGGGTCGACGCGAATCGAGGTGCTCTCGTCAAGGACACTGGTTTCCTTGAATCGAGGAGGTTGCCAAGGACACTGATTTCCCTGGGGTTGAAACGAATCGAGGTGCTCCTGCAAAGACACTAGTTTCTCTATGGGTCGACGCGAATCAAGAAGCTCTCATCAAGGATGCTAGTTTCCCTGAGTCGAAGTATTTTGCCGAGGACACTGGTTTCCTCGAGGTTGAAACGAATCGAAGTGCTCCTGCAAAGACACTGGTTTCTCTGTGGTTCGACGCGAATCAAGAAGCTCTCGTCAAGGACACTGGTTTCCCTGAATCGAGGAAGTTGCCAAGGACACTGATTTCTTTGGGGTTGAAACGAGTTGAGGTGTTCCTTCAAAGACACTGATTTCTCTGTGGGTCGACGCGAATCGAGGTGCTCTCGTCAAGGACACTGGTTTCCCTGAATCGAGGAGGTTGCCAAGGACACTGATTTCCCTGGGGTTGAAACAAGATGATCTCTGGTGGTCTCTCAGGTTTTATATGAGTTACCGTCAAGACCCTGAAGCAAGGAATTTGGCCTTCGCTTCACTTGCTGTGGTGTGTCCGAATCCTGTTGGAGGAGGGACGTTGTAGTGACATTTCGTCTGCTGTGTAGAGACGAATGTCGAAGTGGTGATCATTCCACGTTGGGGTGAGATGATCTCCGATTGTCTTTCGGGCTTTATATGAGTTGTCGTCAAGACTTGGCTCCGTCTTTTGATGGAGCATGGGGAGGGAAGATATGTTTCCTTCTATGTTTGCGTCCCTGGATTGTATACAGGGATTGCTGTGATATCTCCTGTAAGGCAAAAGTTTCATTCATTTTTTTATATTATTATTTTATTTCCGCGATGCTCTATCATTTCAGCTTTTATATCGCGAAGGTCGCGATTGCCCAATTATTTCGGCTATTTTTAGCGGTGCCCAATCATTTCGGCTATTTATTTTGTTTTTTTACTCGCTGCTTTTTATTGCTAGTTACCCAATCATTTCGGCTATTTATTTCATTTTTACTCGCTGCTTTTTATTGCGAGTTGCCCCATCCTTTCGGCTATTAATTTTATTTTCACTCACTGCTTTTTATTGCGAGTGTAGAACTTGGAATCTGGTGCCAATCTCAGCATCAGCATCGCTACAACTGGAATATTGCCAGGAGCGAATCATCATTTGCCTCTATCGATGTCGAACAAAGGTGGCTTAGTGAACATGGTTAGGGTCCTGTTGACTAAGGCTTTTGACTTCATGAGCCGTAAAGGTTTCACAAAGGTATTTCTCCCTACAAGTCGTGAGGATCTCGTAGGTGTGTTTTCTCCTTAAGGATCGTGAGGATTACTAAGTGTATGTTCCCCTGTAAGTCGTAACGATCTTACAAAAGGGTTTTCTCCTTATAAATCGAGAGGACTTACAAGGGTTGTTCACTATATGGACATATCCCTAGTTACGGGTGGGACTTGGTTAGGCAAATGTTTATTCATGCCCGTGGATTGTATATAAGGGTCAGTATTGAACCACTTATAGGGCAGTATCGAAGGTTTTGGGAGTTGCTTAAGAATAGGTTCAGGTCTCTGTAACTTAAGACTTTCAAATCTTATGAGCCGTGAGGGTCCCATAAGAGAGTTTTCCTTACGAGTCGTGAGGATCTCGCAAGTGTAATTTCTCCTTAGGAATCGTGGGGATCCCTAAGTGTGTTACTCCCTTGTGAGTCGTAAGGATCTCACGCGGGTGGTTTCTCCTAACAAAGTCGAGAGGACCCTGCAAGTGTCTTTTAACGAGGTTGCGCCCTTTCGGGTTTTCACAAACACTCGCCGGTATCCCTGCTGTTCTTACTCACGGAGCCCTTTCAGGTTTTCATCCGTGCCCATTTCGCTTATGGACATACCGTCTTTTTTTAAATTCTTTTTATTCTTTTTTCTAACGAGGTCGCGCCCTTTCGAGTTTTCATGAACACTCGCCGGTAGCCCTGCTGTTTTTACTCACGGAGCCCTTTCGGGTTTTCATCCGTGCCCATTTCACTTATGGACATACCGTTGTTATTATTTTTTGCCATGCTGTTTTTACTCACGGAGCCCTTTCGGGTTTTCATCCGTGCCCATTTCGCTTATGGACATACCGTTTTTATTATTTTTTTTATTATATATTTTTTCTATCCTTTTTTTTTATCTCTTTTTTTTTTATCTCGTCAACCTGAGGATGCTGCGGTAGTAGTTTAAGGACGTTTCGGTCATCAGCTAGTTTTAGGACGTAGCGGTCCGTCATTAGTTTAAGGACGTTTCGGTCCGTTGGCCAGCTACTACTTATAGAGTTTTGGGCTTGGGAAGATAGAGAGCGGATATAGTCGTCGTCATCTATCATTGACCCAGGCCGTAACTCATTAGGCGTAGTATTTCTTCAGGAAGCGACCGTTTATGGGCCTGAAAGGTCTTTCACCGTGCATATCCATGAGTAGATAGGCTCCACCCTGGTAGTCCTTGTCTCTGATGTACGGGCCTTCATAGTCTGGCTCGAATTTTCCCCGCTTGGCGCGATTGGGGATCATAGGTCTTTTGACCACTAGCACGAGTTCGCCTTGGTGGAATGTCCTCGTCCTGGTCAATCTTTCATATGAGCGCGTCATCTTTGCTTTATAAGCCTCCAGATTTTGTTGCGCTATGAGCTGGGTTTCATCAAGGGCACCAAGCTCCTCAAGCCGAATGTGAGCATTTTCTTCGTCCGTCAGCTCGTAGTGGACTGCCACTCGTAGAGAGGGTAACTCTATTTCTAGGGGAAGTACTGCTTCCGTACCGAATACCAACACGTACGGCGTTGTGTTCGTGGCTGTCTTGAACGTAGTTCGATACGCCCAGAGAGCTTCTTGCAGTCTCTCGTGCCATTCCTTCTTATTTCGGGACACCGTATTCTTCACGATCTTTGTCAAGGTCTTGTTGAAAGCCTCAGCTAAACCGTTAGCTCGAGGATTATAAACGGAGGAATATCTCCAGTCTATATTGTGTTGTTGCGCGAAGCGGCTGATCTTGTGGCTTCTGTAGGCTGGCCCGTTATCAGAGATGATCCGTCGCAGAGTTCCAAACTGATAAATGACGTGCGTCTTGAAGAAATGGAGGATATTCTCCGTCTTCACTTCCCTCAGCGGTACTGCTTCTGCCCATTTAGAGAAGCAGTCAGTCGTCGCCAAAATGAATCGATGTCCCCTGGACGATGTTGGTTCGATGGGGCCGATCATGTCATTCCCCCACATCTCGAACGACCAGCTGGCCACTGTCGGGTGTAGCGGATTTGGATGCTGATGGATAAAGTCCCCATGAATCTGGCATGAGTGGCATTGCTTCGCATATTCGAGACAATCTTGAATCATCGTGGGCCAATAGTAGCCCATCCGTTTAATCTTCAACTTCATCTTCGGGCCTGCTTGGTGAGAACCGCAAAGTCCACCGTGAACTTCCTGAATGACTCTTTTCGCTTCTTCAGGTCCCAGGCATCTCAACAACAGAGAATCAAACGACCTCTTGTACAGAGTATCATTGACGAAGGCGAAAGACAGAGCTTGTTTCATAAGCTGATGTCTTGAGGACGCATCTTCAGGCGTTCGATGGGATTTGAAGTAGTCTATAAAGACTTCTCTCCAATCCTCAGCCTTTTCCTGGTCTTTTATTTGCATAACCATTTGCTCAGTCGCTCCCTTTTCTTCAGATGATTCCGGAGATATTTCTGCTAGGGCAAGCATCCGACGGCTTTGTACCACGATTCTTACGTCATCGAGGTTCTTGTCGGCCAGTTCTTTAGCGAGCTTAGCTAGTGCATCTACTTTGCTATTTTTCGCGCGCGGTATGCTTTCCAGAATGTAGGAGTGGATTTGAGTCAGCAGTTGCTGTACTCTCTCGCCATACTTCACCAGTTCGGGTTTGCACGTTTGGTAGTCGCCATTTACTTGACTGACGACCAGCTGAGAATCTCCGTATATAAGGAGGTTTTCGATTCCCATGTTGATGGCGATATCGAGGCCTGCTATCAAAGCTTCGTATTCGGCTTCATTGTTCGTCCTCGGCTCTGTTAAGGTGAAAGCGAAGCGTATTATCCCTCCTTGTGGAGTTATAAAGATGAGGCCCACCCCCGATTTGATTATAGGGGTGTTTTGTTTGCGCTTCTTCATGGAAGATGCTCCATCAAAATAGAGTTCCCATCGGGTAATACTACCGTCGATCGCATCAAACGCATGTTCATCTGGCAGCTCACAATTCAGAGGAGAATCGGCCGGTATCGGATGCTCAGCGAGGAAATCGGCAATGGCCGGGCCTTTCACTGCTTTAAGAGGCTGACAGGTTATCGAAAACTCCATTAAGAGCAAGGCCCATTTAGCGAGTCTCCCTGTCACTATGGCCTTCGACATCAAATATTTAAGGGGGTCCACCTTCGAAATAAGACGGACTTCATGCGCCAACGCATAGTGCCTGAGCTTTTTTATCACGAAGATCAACGGCAGGCAGTGTTTTTCGATGGGTGAGTAGTTGCTTTCTGCCCCCAGTGGAACTCGACTTAAGTAATAGAGAGCTATTTCTTTCCCTTGGTCATTCTCTTGTGCCCATAATGCGCCTAAGGAACCCTCGAGGGCGGTTGTATAAAGAATGAGAGGCTTTCCCTTGACAGGAGCATCCAACACTGGCGGATTCTGCAGGTATTGCTTGATTTCGTCCAGCGCGCTCTGGCATTTGTGATCCCAAACGAAGGGGTTCCCTTCTTCATCAGGTGACTGTAAGGGCGACACTTGACTGAAAGGTTGGCTATAAATCGCCGGATATACGCAAGCTTCCCTTGGAGAGATCGCAATTGCTTGAGAGTCCTTGGCGGAAGCATTTCCATGATCGCCTTGATCTTTGACGGATCTATCTTGATACCTCGGTGTCGGACGATGAATCCCAAGAATTTGCTCGAGGAAACTCCGAATGCGCAATTGAGAGGGTTCATCTTCAAGTTGTATTGTCGAAGACGTTGAAACACGATCTTCAGATGCTCGAGATGTTCCTTGTATGATTTTCTTTTAACCACGAGGTCGTCAATATAGCATTCGACGATTTCATGTATAAGGTCATCGAAGATCTTTGTCATGGCCTTTTGATAGGTGGCACCGGCGTTCTTTAGACCGAAGGGCATAACCTTATAGCAGAATATACCCAAAGGGGTCCGGAAAGCGGTGTGCTTCTGGTCTTCGGGATGCATCTTTATCTGATTATATCCTGATCAGCCATCCATGAAAGAGAAAACCTCATGAGTGGACGTGTTATCTATCATCAGCTCGGTGACTGGCACTGGGAAATCATCCTTCGGGCAGGCTTTATTGAGATCCCGAAAGTCTACACATATGCGCACCGTCCCATTTTTCTTCATCACCGGGACGATGTTGGCGATCCAATCGGGATACTGAACTTCTTGGATAAACCCAGAGTCGATCAGCTTCTTGACTTCGGCGTTAATGTTCAACTCAAGCTCAAGCCGCATTCTTCTCGGTGCTTGTTTGATTGGTTTAACGTCCGGGGATATCGCCAATTTATGCACAGCAATTTCTAGATCTAGTCCTGGCATTTCGGAATAGTTCTATGCGAAGCAATCTTTATGCTGCATAAGCAGGTCTTTTAATGAAGCCACCCTCTCTTCAGACAGCAGCTCACTAATGAATGTCGGTCGTGGGTCATTCGCCGTCCCCAACTCAATTTTCTTGAGGTTATCCGCAGTGGTATGTATTCCATCTTCCAGCTCTTTCGGCGCTGGTGGGAATTCTGAGATCACCTCGTCATTGCTATTTTCAAAGCACCAGGGAAGGTCATCCATATTCTCGGCTCTTCTTTTGTTATTGTTATCATATAACAAGTACGAGCTCACTTCCAAGACCGATGTGTATTCGGTTCTACTCTCGTAGCCTTGGGTTCATGCTTCTGTGGCGGCGTCACCCTCCAGCTGTCAGATAGAGCAAACTTGCCGAGCTGATACTGATCTTCGACCCAATTTTTTAATGTGAAGCAATCTTCGAGAGGGTGCCCTATTACCCCGTGATAAGAGCAATAGTTCAGGTGTGAGACTTCGCTTGCTTGTTAGGGGTGCCTGGACTCTGGAAGTGTAAGCATTTGGTGCTTTATAGCTAGGTCAAGTATCTTCTTTGTCTTGTCTTGAGGAAAAGAGTACGCTCGACTCATCTTCTTCATAAGGGACAAATCCGGACCGCTTGATTCCCGCTCATGTGACTTCTTGGTCCCGCTTTGTCGTTGCTGAATGTCTTTTCCGCTTTTTGACTTGTTTCTGCCTCTGCGTTGGGCATTTTTTGCAACAGGTTGACGGGGAGCGGCATTTTTGTATTTCACAGCCTATTGAAGGAGGCGTTGCGTTCTGGCTTTCTCGTAGATGGCCATTTCGCGGTTTTGGTCGTCTCGAACTTTTTGACCAGCTTCCCTTATAAGCTTGTCCATTTGTTCTTCGAACGACGGACTGGGCATTTTTACGTCGGGGACTTTTTCTGGTTTAGGGTTAACATCTTCCCATTGAGCATCCCCTTCTTCATCAAAGTTATGCACGACATAGCAGTTGCGGAGTAGCTCCCGTTTCTTGGACCGAACATATTCAAGCCCGATTGCTTCCATTCTCCCATTGGGCAATTTGTGCTGAGTTCCGGGAAAGTTCCTGACCCTGTCATAGAATTTGGCTTTTCGAGCGGTCTGTTTGAAGGGTATCCCTTGGCACTTCAATAGCCTTTTCAATCCTTCCATGTAATATCTAGGCAGACGGATGGGCTGAAGCCTGTCAAGTGTAGGATCTGCGCCGTGCCAGATTTCTTTCTCCACTTTAGTTTTCCCGGAGCGGTAGAATAGGATCGCTTTTTCACCTTTTCGCTTGGGAGGGACATAGAACGTCTGCAGTTCTTCCACACTATAGGTATCAAGCGCGTCCAGTTCTTTATGATGTTTGGGCGGAACCATAGCAACTTGTAAACTTTGCTCTTCATCAGCGAATGTTCGTATTGAAGGTCGAGCAAAGAATATAGCATGTACCTCATTTTCTGAGCCACTGCCAAAGATCAACATAGGAGCGGACGGTTCCGGCTTGTTGTGCTGAGGTGGACCTGAATAAACTATTGCTTCCTCTTCTTCAGTATCACTCCCGAAGACTGGAATGGTGGCGATAGCTTTGTTCTCCGGTTTGTGACATCTCTCTGTGTCTTCGAAATCCGGTAAAAAGTATTTTGCATCTTCGTACTTGCGGACTTCATTCACGGAGAATGGGTTCAGCTCTCCTGTTACAGTATACTCGAGACCATCCTTGAAATACTTCATACACTGATGTTGTGTAGAAGGGATGATGTTGTACTCGTGTAACCAAGGCCGGCCGAGCAGACCATTATAGCATGTCTTGGCGTCTATGACGTAGAATTTAATATCTGTGACGAGTAGCCCAAAGCGTAACGTCAGTATCACAGACCCAAGGGTCTGTGATGATTGAGAGTCGAACCCGAAGATGGTGATCTTATCCCGAGCGAGGTGCTGGACGTTCATGCAGATTTCCTTCAACACTCGCACGTTGAGAAGATTGACGGAAGACCCATTGTCGACCAGGATTTTGCCTATCTTTATATCGTGGCAATATCCTGAGACATAGAGGGGACGATTGTGCTCGCACATCCCAATGAGAAGGTCTTCGTCGCCGAAGGTGATATCAGCCGTGTGTACCTCCTCTAGCTCGTCCTTCATCTTTTCTTCGGCGAGAAAAACTTGGAATTGCTCTGGCTCTAGTAGCGTCTTGAACAACGAATCTCTCGCTTCTTTGGATAGCAAAAGAGCGTCGAGAATACTGAGTTGTGAGGGTAGTTTCCTCAAGTGCGCTAGAACGTTATAGTCCACCTTAGTTTTCTTTGGCGGGTCTTTGGCAGTCAGCTCTTCCATGACTTGGTCATCTAGGGTGATATCCTCCGAGACCTTTTCTTTTCCTTTATCTTTTTTATTTGAGGGTCCGAAATTCTTTTCGGGTAGCGTACGATTAAGCAGCCTGATATTTTCGCAGGCCTTCGGCTCTTCCTTTTTTCCCGGGGTGGACTCTTTAAAGAGAGGGCTAAGAGCCATTTCCTCGTCAGAGTCGCTCCCGAATGTGAGAATTTGCGCTTCCTCGACGTTAACCATGCAACAATTGCCGGTAGTTCTTATAAGCTCATCGGTCGTACTTTTCTGCTCCCGACGAGTTTTGCGCTTCTCCCGCTAAAAATGTTACCGGTGAGCGACATACCCCTGCCACCATTTATCGAAAGCTTTGCACCCTTCGGTGGGGTGCGAAACCTTCCGATGATACAAGCAATAGGAAGGGTGCATCTCTGCTTTGCCGGCAATGTTTCCTTCAGAGGGTGGTAGCTTCATCCCCATCGAAATAGCTTTAGTAAACTGATCGCACGCTTTTGGCTTGTCGGATGTTCAAAGTTCTAAAGTTTACCGTGATCAGGACGGTGTCGCTATGCAGCTAGCCGGTTGAGCAAGGGTCGATCCACAGGGAGATAGTTGTATGTTTGTTCTTGTTTTAGACGAGTCAATAAAGAATTTGTATATGTTTGTTCAAATCTAACCTATGTATTTATATGCAAGAGTAAAGTTGCTAAGAAAAAGATACGAGAGTGTAAGCTAAGGAAATCCGCACTCAAAACCTTTGAGCCGAGTCTTGACCAATTGAAGCAAGAGCAATCGGTAATAACGTGGATTAGGGGATTTAAGCACGGTATTCGTAGAATCCGGCTTATCTACCATTGTCCTTCCGTTCTTGTCTCTTGCTTTCGCCTCCGGCCAAACTGAACGCAACCGGTCGCGGTTAGGAGTCACCGTTACCTTGGTAGGGTAGGGTGCTGATCACACACCGATGGCGTGTCGGATGTTCAAAGAATTAAAGTGTAACCGCGATCAGGACGGTGTCGCTATGCAGCTAGCCGGTGAGCACGGGTCGGTCCACAGGGAGATGGTGTTATCTTACCTTCTTGTTTTAGACGAGTCAATAAAGAATCTGTATGAGTTCGTTCAGTCTAACCTATGTGTATTATCTGCAAGTATAAAGTTGTTAAGAAAAGATACGAGATTGTAAGCTAAGAAATCCGTACTCAAAACCTTTGAGCCGAGTCTTGACCAATTGAAGCTAAGCAATCGGCAACAACGTGGATTAGGGGATTTAAGCGCGGTATTCGTGGAATCCGGCTTATTTACCCTTGTCCTTCCGTTCTTGTCTCTTGCTTTCGCCTCCGGCCAAACCGAACGCAACCGGTCGCAGTTAGGAATCACCGTTACCTTGTCAGGGTAGGATGCCTAACGGAGCGCTTGCGTAACGTTTGGGCGGAGTTCAAATGGAAAATAACGGGAAAAGGAATTGGCAAAGAAACGTTAACTTACAATATCATATGGATTCTTAACAACAACAATAATTACAACATTCACAAAATGAACAAAAGAGAACAAAAAGAAAAGAACAAAGAAAAGAAAAGAAAAGATACAAGTAATTAAAGTACATGGAATAAAAGTGCATGAAATAAATTGCAAGAAATTAAAGACAAGGTAATAAATTGCAAGTAATAAAAAGCAATAAAAAGAATACGAAACTAGGACTCAAGACAAGCATGTGATCAATAGCCAACCCTTAAACTTGCAAGCTCAATGAAGAGGTTGCAAGATCAAGGGAAGGGTAGAGAACGCATGTGAAAAGAAGTGCTAGTCCCGTGAGAAAATACGACCCTTGAGATCAATAACTAACCCTTAACCATTCAAGCTCAATGAAGAGGTTGAATGATCAAGCGAAAGCAAGAATCTCAAGGGGAAGAAGGAACAAAAGAGAATGATACAAAACCCTCATCTTCATTGATCTCCCACTCAAAAGCTCTCACTACAATTTCATGGAAAAAGAATGAAGAAGAAGAAGAAGAACTATACAAAAAACTACAAAAGAGGCTACAAGAATGAACTAAAAGAATGACCCTTGGCTTTGGCAAGTTCTGCTGTATTTATAGGCAGGTGAGTGGAGTTCTAGGGCAACCACCAGAGCACATGGGAGGTTACGAAAAAGCCCCCAAAAGACGACATGATGAACCCACCGTATGGCCGCGTTTCCGCGGCCAATACCCCTTATTGGCCGCGGAAACGCGGCAGTATAGGGGAATTGGGAAGTGGTTTTTGGCTGGGTTCCCTGGTTTTCTGTTCCCTGTTGTTTGGTACATGTAGTTTTTGATAATCTTTCCGGAATATCTTCAGAATTCCAAGTCCAAGATTGCATTATCTTTTCTTCACTTTTGACTTTATCTCCCTCGAGCTCCGCGCACCCATTGATTCTTGTGCAGCCCACCTCGTGCTCTGTGCTTGTCCCAGACATGAATGACCACTGTCACATGTCTTGTATCGGGAACCGGTACTCGGCACTGGACGGATATGGATGACCGGAACCCGGCTTTTATCTGTTGTGACAGATGTTCAGTATTTTGCCGTAACTGTGGAGATTTCGTCTTGATTTGCAATATTTGTACTGGAAACCTGTATTCTGTAAACATGTAACAAACACGGATTAAAAGCACCTACCTATAAACACACGAGCGTAAGAATGGGCGGTATAAAATGAAATATTCTGATATGAACAAATACCCCCAAACTTAACTTTTGCTCGTCCCGAGCAAAACCAATTATTCACAAAAATAAAATGATAACCGCACTTTTGCAGGGAACGCGATTGCACTGAGCATGTGCAACAAGCCGTTAAACCTCTAGGTGTCCCTAGTAGGAGGAGTGTTGTCTCCTGAGGGTTTTCAGCGGATACTACCCACAAAATCCGGTCAAGCTAGTTTTGTAAAATAACTAAGATTCAAGCCCCTAAAGTTTTGTTTCAGAAAATAACAATTCTATAATCCTAAGTTTAGACTATCGAACCTTTATTTTTCACACCTCTCTTCTTATTTAATTACAGATTTTATATGTCTTTACGTGCAGTGCAAAATAGTGTCGTTAAGTTCCCGAAAGGTCGAATAAAGTCATTATGTCACACAATAAAGCCCAGATAACAATTTTAAAAGGATCACATAAGTTTTATAAAGAGTTAAGCATTTTTCAAGTTTCGTTTTCCAGTAAAGTTTCAACTTCAGAATTTCTATCTTCCCTAACAGGAAACTAGGTCTTATTCTTCACTCCACCTTTTTCTTGTTTTCATTTCATACACACCTCTGTGAACGTGCAATAGTCTTTATCATAGAGTAAAACCTTCATATCTCCGTTAAATTTATTTTATAAAAGCTTGTCTTTTATCAAGATTATTCTCACACAAAGAACCGTTAGGAATTTTAACTCGGAGAGAACACTTGCTTGACTTTGTTTTTATCTGGACTTTCTAGGCTTCTTAGCGAGTTTTGGGCCAATGCACCCAAACCAGTTGGTTTTAGGGCATTAGGTGTAGAAACACCCCAGCGGACTTAATTACTCAAGTTACCTAGGTCCAAAAACAAAAGACAGTTTGGCGTGAAAAACATGATGATTCAATACGAACGGAGATATAACCGGTAGTTCAATTATTTTTTTGGATAAAAGACGTGTTTAGTGGATTCGGTGTGTAATCATTCCAATCAAGTTTCAGATGGGTTATTTTTCAGACTTAGTTCCAATTAAAGCATCAATAACATTCCTTCATATTCACTTACTTCATAAACTATTCTTGATATATTACTTATTTCAGAACAAACCTATTTGATCCTCAGAAAATCATTTATCTATTTAAAAGTTTTTTAAACATAAAAGACTTGTCATCTAATTTCCAAGACTCACAACACGTGTAGTGTAATGTAAAGACGTATATCAGCTATAGTTAACTTCAAAGGAGAGTTATCTTTCAGGTTTTCAAAATCCAAACATAGGATTTAGTTATTCCTATCTTTTCAAACAAAACCGTCGAAATGTTGAATCAGAGGCCTCCCACTAGCTAACTTGACAGAAAAGTTTTTATGTTTTTAGAAAATTTTCAGATTTTTATGGATTTTATGGATTTTAATATGCAGATGCAAAATATACAAATGAATGCGAAGGAAGAAAGCTTACCGAGCACACCCCCAAACTTAAACTTGACAGTGCCCTCACTGTCAGGCTATACCAACAGGGTCAAAATTGCCGGCGCTCCCTAAAAACAAATTATATACAACAAAGAAAACAAAAAATATATACAAAAAAGGTGTCCCCCCAAACTTAAGTAAAACAGTGTTTCCACTGTTAAGCGTTGAAATTCAGGATTAGGGGGGAAAGAGAACAGTATCCATCTATACAAGGCCTTACACAGGCCAAAAGTTAACACCAACCATTCAAAATTTTTATCGTGATAAAGCAGTGGCTGGTGAAAGAAGGTGAAGAGGTAAGAAATGGAGAATACGCGAGACCGTATGCAGAGAGAAGCGGGATACGGTCTCGGTATATCAGAAGAAGAATGGCGGAAGGGAAAAAGAAGTGGAGTACGAACTTGAGGATGCAAATGGAGTGAATAGATTAGCACAATTTATGATGAGCGATGTGTAAAAATCGATTGTGCTAATCTATTAACCCGTCGAGAGATTGGGTCAAATCCCTCAAGATTCGTAAGAAACTATGGGTACGCCGAACTTGGTAAACCAGACAAATGAAGTGAAAATGATACGGGTTCTTGCAAGGTCGAAACGATGGAAAGGATGGAGGGAAGCGGTTGAGGAAGGGCATTGGTTAAGGTTTCGGGAGGGTGTACACAGTCACTGAAAGGAACAGGATGAATTGGAAAATCCGACTCATCATCTAGAACTGTTTCATCCTCAAAAATATCCTCAAAATTCTCCTCAAAGTTAAGCTCATCCATGCATATTTCATCAAAGTCCAGACGCATATGGGGTTCGGGAAAAACATTTAATGACTCGGGATGATGATTTGAAGAGTCAAACTCAGCCAAATCTACGGGTTCATCATCCAAAATATTCCCAGCGTCAATATCCTTAATCAAGTGAAAATCAAAATTCTCTGACACCTCAACCAAAGCATGGATATTAATCAATTCAGGTTCTAAGATGGAGGTGTAGAGGTCAAAAGGATTGGGTGTGGTTTCACTTGGCAAGGTCCCTTCACAATTTGGCAAATCAAACACTACAAAGTCGCACAACTCATTAAATATTCTATCTTCAACTGATAATTCATTTGGGACACTTGATAGACTTTCAATACAGGAGTTGTGGGATTCAATTTGGACCGGGTAGGCTTGATTCGGAAGGGGGTACATCTCACTCTCTCCACTCAAATTCACAGCCTGTCCTGCCGCCTCATCATACATTGAAAAAGTTGGAGCTAGTTGAAAACTAGCTACCGGGTCACTAGGTTGCATGAGGGCGGCCATGGACGCATTCAAATCCATCATCTGTTGGCTTGACTCTACCCTAAAGTCTTCCAACGACTGTTCTAGACTAGACATTGATTGTGAAGGGGTTTCAGCAAAAGATTCAAAGTTGTTTGGATACTAAAAACTCCCAAAAGGCGGTGTAGAAGCAATGTCTAGGGAAGGTGTAAAAGTTGGGTAGGACTGGTAGGAATTGAATGGCTGGACAGGAGTGGGATCAACATTGGGATAAGAAGGTGAATGGAATTGTTGATCCCAAGAATTTGCAGTGGTGAAAGGAGTGAAAGATCGGCTACGAGATTGTTCAATACGTTCAGCAATAGACATAGGTCTCGGGGTTACAACTGGATTTTCAAAAGGGGTATCAACGCAAGAAGGGGTGAATGTTTGAAACGGTTGATACGAAGTGGATTGCGGGGTCCAGTTGTTCGTCCTAGACGCGTCTATCCGATCCTTCAGTGAAACTTTGGGCATGGAGGGGTCGTTCGATGTTCGGCCAAAGCAAGAACCGTATGAAGTAATGTCTGGTTGTGGGTACCAAAGTTCGGCAAGAGTTTTGCGAGGTGGGGTACCCATGATATGAAGAGAGAGAGAGAAAGGTAGAGAAAAGGAGGGGAAAAAGAATGTGATTTTTTTTTTATAATATTTTTAATATTTTTAAATAAATATTAACAAAAGAATGAAGTATACACACAAAAAGAATATGGACACAAATAATCACGACACAAAAAATACCACACACCTAATCGTTCTAGGGTTAACCTAGGTCAACTAGACCTGCTCCAGAACTTGATTGTCGAAGTAAAACTCTGTTGAGAAACAGGCTCAAGATACACTGATCACGAGGCCAGGTAAGTGCAGAGATAAGGGGAGGTTTTCCAACGCTTTCGCGAAGTTCCTTAATTAAATAACCCTTTCTCTTTTGGCGGTTTCGCCGTTAATACTTTCCTAGACACCCCGTAAACAATATACCGTTAAGCAAGGTTCTAAACACAGTTAACTTCTCCTAGTGAGCGCGAAGTCCTTAAGGCTTAAAGTCTAATTTCTTTTAAAATTTGTGCGGGTAAACGTTATGCTCAAGTTCGTGATTTGTGGGCCACGGAAAAGGTGATGAAATCCTTTACCGTATATTGTGGGGTTCGCTTGCCCTTAAGTCCGTATTAATGTATGCAATGCGCAATTCAAAAAATTCTATAAAGAATCAAACAAACGTTTTTTTTAGTTTAAGCGCAGCGCTGCAACAAATACGGGTTAGTCAATTTTTAGCGTTTGCTAGCGAACTTGCAAAGAATCCTGCAAAAGAATAGTATATTGGAAGCGTCGGATTTGAGAAGAAGGTGTTAGTCAAGTACGTACCGTTAAGTTTTGGGTTAGGAAACCCCCGTTGAATCAAATCCGGTAAGCTTGAAAAGTTCGCTTGCGCGGGTCAAACTACCCGGATCTTTGGCACTGTACTTTGCAATCACCTTAACTTTGAATGTG
This sequence comes from Agapanthus africanus, assembly GCA_030015575.1. Lineage (NCBI taxonomy): Eukaryota > Viridiplantae > Streptophyta > Magnoliopsida > Asparagales > Amaryllidaceae > Agapanthus > Agapanthus africanus. Next base: position 102,457,250 of record CM057338.1, on the reverse strand, counting down.
CACTTTGCTCCCCACAATTGCAGTTTGCAAATACGCAAAAATCTGCACACTTGCCCACAAAAATGATAAAAAAAAAACAAAAAGATTTTTTTTTTATATGTACAAAAGGAATATTAACCCGAATAACAAGAAAGAAAATACGCTACCGTCTCCCCGGCAACGGCGCCATTTGATCGCACGCTTTTGGCGTGTCGGATGTTCAAAGAATTAAAGTGTAACCGCGATCAGGACGGTGTCGCTATGCAGCTAGCCGGTGAGTACGGGTCGGTCCACAGGGAGATGGTGTTATCTTACCTTCTTGTTTTAGACGAGTCAATAAAGAATCTGTATGAGTTTGTTCAGTCTAACCTATGTGTATTATCTGCAAGTATAAAGTTGTTAAGAAAAGATACGAGATTGTAAGCTAAGAAATCCGTACTCAAAACCTTTAAGCCGAGTCTTGACCAATTGAAGCTAAGCAATCGGCAACAACGTGGATTAGGGGATTTAAGCGCGGTATTCGTGGAATCCGGCTTATTTACCCTTGTCCTTCCGTTCTTGTCTCTTGCTTTCGCCTCCGGCCAAACCGAACGCAACCGGTCGCAGTTAGGAATCACCGTTACCTTGTCAGGGTAGGGTGCCTAACGGAGCGCTTGCGTAACGTTTGGGCGGAGTTCAAATGGAAAATAACGGGAAAAGGAATTGGCAAAGAAACGTTAACTTACAATATCATATGGATTCTTAACAACAACAATAATTACAACATTCACAAAATGAACAAAAGAGAACAAAAAGAAAAGAACAAAGAAAAGAAAAGAAAAGATACAAGTAATTAAAGTACATGGAATAAAAGTGCATGAAATAAATTGCAAGAAATTAAAGACAAGGTAATAAATTGCAAGTAATAAAAAGCAATAAAAAGAATACGAAACTAGGACTCAAGACAAGCATGTGATCAATAGCCAACCCTTAAACTTGCAAGCTCAATGAAGAGGTTGCAAGATCAAGGGAAGGGTAGAGAACGCATGTGAAATGAAGTGCTAGTCCCGTGAGAAAATACGACCCTTGAGATCAATAACTAACCCTTAACCATTCAAGCTCAATGAAGAGGTTGAATGATCAAGAGAAAGCAAGAATCTCAAGGGGAAGAAGGAACAAAAGAAAATGATACAAAACCCTCATCTTCATTGATCTCCCACTCAAAAGCTCTCACTACAATTTCATGGAAAAAGAATGAAGAAGAAGAAGAAGAACTATACAAAAAACTACAAAAGAGGCTACAAGAATGAACTAAAAGAATGACCCTTGGCTTTGGCAAGTTATGCTGTATTCATAGGCAGGTGAGTGGAGTTCTAGGGCAACCACCAGAGCACATGGGAGGTTACGAAAAAGCCCCCAAAAGACGACATGATGAACCCACCGTATGGCCGCGTTTCCGCGGCCAATACCCCTTATTGGCCACGGAAACCCGGCAGTATAGGGGAATTGGGAAGTGGTTTTTGGCTGGGTTCCCTGGTTTTCTGTTCCCTGTTGTTTGGTACATGTAGTTTTTGATAATCTTTCCGGAATATCTTCAGAATTCCAAGTCCAAGATTGCATTATCTTTTCTTCATTTTTGACTTTATCTCCCTCGAGCTCCGCGCACCCATTGATTCTTGTGCAGCCCACCTCGTGCTCTGTGCTTGTCCCAGACATGAATGACCACTGTCACATGTCTTGTATCGGGAACCGGTACTCGGCACTGGACGGATATGGATGACCGGAACCCGGCTTTTATCTGTTGTGACAGATGTTCAGTATTTTGCCGTAACTGTGGAGATTTCGTCTTGATTTGCAATATTTGTACTGGAAACCTGTATTCTGTAAACATGTAACAAACACGGATTAAAAGCACCTACCTATAAACACACGAGCGTAAGAATGGGCGGTATAAAATGAAATATTCTGATATGAACAGGTGCCTAACGGAGCGCTTACGTATCGTTTGGGCGGAGTTCAATGGAAAATAACGGGAAAAGGAAATGAGCAAAGAAACATTAACTTACAATATCGTATTTATTTTTAACAACAATAGTTACAACCATTGACAAAACGAACCAAAAAAGAGAGAACAAAAAGATAAACAAAGAAAAGAAAAGATTACAAGCAAGTAATTGAAGTGCATGGTAATAAATTGCAAGTAATAAAAGACAAGAATGAAAAATGCAAGAAAGAGATAAGCAAGAAAGTAACACTAAGAACCATAGAACTCAAGACAAGCCATGGGATCAATAGCCAACCCTTAAACTTGCAAGCTCAATCAAGAGGTTGCAAGATCAAGAGAAGGGTAAAGAACTCATGTGAAATGAAGCACAAAAGAGAGAACAAAATGATACAACCCCTTGAGATCAATGACCAAAGCTTAAACTTGCAAGCTCACTTAAGAGGTTGCAAGATCAAGTTAAGGTAGAGAGTTCAAGGGGGAAACTAAGCCAAAAGAATGATACAAAAAACCCTCATCTTCATTTAACATCCACTCAAAAGCTCTCACAACAATTTAATGGAGGAAAGATGAAGAAGAAGAAGAAGAAGAAGAAAACTAAAAGCTAACAAAAAGAGGGCATGAGAATGAACTCCTTTAGCTTGGCAAGTTCTTGGGTATTTATAGGCAGGGAACTGGAAACCTAAGGCAAGAATCGGGCTCCACATGAATGTACCAATATAACCCCAGAAAACCACGCAGTGAGGAGCCTATATGGCCGCAGTTCCTCGGCCTAAGCGCGCTTATGCCGCGGTTCCGCGGCCTTTTAGAAGGATCGTGCCTTCATCTTTTGTCGTATCCCCTAGTTTGTGGTCCTCTTCAGTATGGTATTGTACTTTTCTCAGAATCTCTTCACAATTCTTCCAGAATTTCAGTAGATCAAAAGGTGAAGTGATGTGGATCTTTTGCCATGATTTTCTCGAGCTCCGCGTAGATATGTTGGATCTTGTGTTGACATTGAGCTTTGTGCATGAAAATGACATCGATTTGCCATTTTGTCCCTTAAACTTGTATGTTGCAACATACGGATAGAGAGCAGAGACCCGTGTTTTATCTGTGGTTGGCAGTAATCCGGAATTTGTCGTACTTTTCCGTGAATTTCATTGTTTAGAGCTGAGAACCAGTATCCTGTAAATATGTAGCAAACACTGATTAAAAGCACCTGCCTATAACCAAACGAGCGTAAGAATAGGCGGTATAAAATGCAATATTCTGGTATATGAACAAATACCCCCAAACTTAACTTTTGCTCGTCCCGAGCAAAACCAATTATTCACAAAAAAGTCCTAACCGCACTTTCGCAGCGAACGCGATTGCACTGAGCACGTGAAATAAGCCGTTAAACCTCTAGGTGTCCCTAGTAGGAGGATGTTGTCTCTTGAGGGTTTTCAGCGGATTACACCCACAAAATCCCGTCAAGCTAGTGTCATAAGTTAACATCGATTCTACTCCTACAGTTTAGTATTTACGTTAGAAATTCTATTATCCTAAGTTAGAAATATCCAACCCTTATGTTTCACACCTCCTATCTATTTAACTTTAGGTCCTATACGTTCCAAAAGTTTAGAAAGATGTTGGTTCTCCTGAGTTTTCCTTCTAAAGTGCGGCCTCAAATCAGGGATTTTTATCAACTTTACAGAAAACACAAGTCTTATTCTTCATTTCTCTCTTTTATCCAAACATCAATTGTATACCCCTACGTGTGTGTAAATTTGCACCCCTACACTTAAGAATTCAATTCAAGCTATAGTACCCTTGTCCTAATACCTAATATTACTTCTTTTTATTATGGATGGACGGTATTGCTCACACACCTTTTATGGGACTATTAATGCTTCTTGAGGCACTAACAGCCGATTACTGAATGTGTGAGCTTAAAGCGTAAATAGCAGTTTCCAGGTCTTGACTTTATTCTTTTTTTTTCTTTTTCTTTTCTAAGACCGGATATATTTTTCAATAATGTTCTTTTGGTGTTTAGCTTTAAATACCTTTTTTTCTTTCATACTAGGCTTTCAGGCAAGAGTATTTCTAGGTATCCTCTACTATCCCAAGTTTCAAGGTGCGTGTAAGTGCAGTTTGTAGGGTATATACTTTCTAAATTTGAACTCAAGAAAAGAAACTATTTTTCAGACTTATCCTTCAGTAAAACTTCAATACTTTCCCTTCATCTTGACTTAACTCAAGAACTGAACTCAAGATTACCTATTTCTCAAAAAAAAAACTGTAAGGACGTATACTTACCAAAATTAGACAGAATGAGGGTTATTTTTAGGATTTTCAATTCCTAAGCCTAGAATTTAGTTATTTCTAACATATCAACTAAACTTTCAGAATAAAAATCTAAGTTACCCTATTAGCTAACTTGACGACAAAGTTTTTATATTTTTGGAATTTTTTTCGATTTTTGTTGGTTTTTTTAATAAGGTATGCAAATGCAGAATATACAAATGAATGCGAAGGAAGAAAGCTTACCGAGCACACCTCCAAACTTAAACTTGACAGTGCCCTCACTGTCAGGCTACACCAAGAGGGTCAAAATTATCGGTGCTCCCTAGAAACAAATTATATACAAACAAAAAGGAAAACAAAAAAATATATACAAAAAAGGAGTCCCCCCCAAACTTAAGTAAAACAGTGTTTCCACTGTTAAGCGTTGAAGTTCAGGATTAGGGGGGAAAGAGAACAGTTTCAAACTATACAAGGCCTTACACAGGCCAAAAGAGAGCACCAACCATTCAAAGATTTTATCTCTATAATGTGCTGGTTGGTGAAAGAACGCGGAGAGGTAAGAAATGGAGAATACGTGAGACCGTATGGAGATAGAAGCGGGATACGGTCTTGGTATATGAGAAGAAGAATAGCGGAAGGGAGAGAGAAGTGGAATACGAACTTGAGGGTGGAAATGGATTGAATAAATTAGTACAATCTGTAATGATCGATGTGAAATGATGGATTGTACTAATCTATCAATATGGCGAGAAATTGGGTCAAATCCCTCAAGATTCGTGAGAAACCATGGGAACGCCGAACTTGGTAAACTAGACATATGAAATGAAAGTGACACGGTTTCTTGTAAGGTCGGAACGATGGAAATGATGGAGGTAGGTGATTGAGGAAGGTTATCGGTTAAAGGTTGAGGAGGGTGTACACAGTCAATGAAAAGAATAGGATGAATTGGAAAATCCGACTCATCAAGCAAAAATGGTTCATCCTCAAAACTATCCTCAAAATTTTCCTCAAAATTCAGCTTATCCATGCAAATTTCATCAAAATCAAGACGCATATGGGGTTCAGGAAAAACAGTTAATGACCCGGGATGATGAATTGGAGAGAAAAACTCTGCCAAATCTACAAGTTCATCATCCAAAATATTCCCAGCGTCGATATCCTCAATCAAGTGAAAATCAATATTCTCAGACACCTCAACAAAATCATGGATATTAATCAATTCAGGTTCTAGAGTGGAGGTGTAGAGGTCAAAAGGATTAGGTATGGTTTCACTCGAAAGGGACCCTTCACAATCGGGCAAATCAAACACTACAAAGTCACACAACTCATTATATGTTTTATCTTTAATCAATGAATCGTTTGGAACACTAGATAGACATTCAAAACCGGAGTTGTGGGATGCAAGTTGAAACGGGTAGGCTTGATTCGGAAGGGGGTACAGATCACTCTCTCCACTCAAATTCTCAACCTGTCCTACCGCCTCTTCATACATTGGAAAATTTGGAGCTAGTTGAAAACTGGCTACCGGGTCACTAGGTTGTATAAGGGCGGCCATGGACACATTCAAATCCATCATTTGTTGGTACGACGCTACCCTAAAGTCTTCCAAAGACTGTTCCAGACTAGACATGGGTTGTGAAGGGGTTTCAGTAAAAGATTCAAAGTTGTGTGGATACTGAAAACTCCCAAATGGCGGTTCAGAAGCAATGTCTAGGGAAGGTGCAAAAGTCGGGTAGGACTGGTAGGAATTGAATGGCTGGACAGGAACAGGATCAACATTTGGATAAGAAGGTGAATGGAATTGTTGATCCCAAGAATCTGTAGTGGTGAAAGGAGTGAAAGATCGGCTACAAGATTGTTCAATATGTTCAGAGATGGACAAAGGACGACTTGCAAAAGGGGTATCCACATAAGAGGGTGGGGGAGGTTGAAAAGGTTGATACAAAGTGGATTGCGGAGGGCAAGTGTTTGTCCTAGATGCGTCTATCCGATCTTTCAAAGAGATTTTGGGCATGGAGGGATCGTTTGATGTTCGACCAAAGCAAGAACCGTAAGAAGTAATGTCTGGTTATGGGTTCGAAAGTTCGGCAAGAGTTTTGCGAGGTGGGGTACCCATGATATGAAGAGAGAAAGAAAGAAAGGCAGAGAAAAGGAGGGGGAAAAGTATGTGATTTTTTTTTAGTTAGATATTAACAAAAGAATGAAATATACACACAAAAAGAAACTGGACAAAAACAATCACGACATAAAAATACCACACACCTAATCGTTCTAGGGTACTCCTAGGACAACTAGACCTGCTCCAGAACTTGATTGTCGAAGTAAAACTGTGTCGAGAAACGGGCTCAAGATACACTGATCACGAGGCCAGGTAAGTGCAGAGATAAGGGGAGGTTTTCCAATGCTTTCGTGAAGTTCCTTAATTAAATAACCCTTTTTCTTTTGGCGGTTTCGCCGTTAACACTTTCCTAGACACCCCGTAAACAATATACCGTTAAGCGAGATTCTAAACACGGTTAACTTCTCCTAGTGAGCGCGAAATCCTTAAGGCTTAAAGTCTAGTTTCTTTTAAATTTTTTGCGGGTAACGTTATGCTCAAGTTCGTGATTTGTGGGCCACGGAAAAGGTGATGAAATCTTTTACCGTATGTTGTGGGGTTCGCTTGCCCTTAAGTCCGTATTAATGTATGCAATGCGCAATTCAATAAAAATTCTATAAAGAATCAAACAATCGTTTTTTAGTTTAAGCACGGCACTGCAACAAATACGGGTTAGTCAATTTTTAGCGTTTGCTAGCGAACTTGCAAAGAATCCTGCAAAGAATAGTATATTGGATGCGTCGGATTTGAGAAGAAGGTGTTAGTAAAGTACGTACCGTTAAGTTTTTGAGTTAGGAAACCCCCGTTGAATCAAATCCGGTAAGCTTGAAAAGTTCGCTTGCGCGGGTCAAACTACCCGGATCTTTGGCACTGTACTTTGCAATCACCTTAGCCTTGAACGTACACTTTGCTCCCCACAATTGCAGTTCACAAATCCGCAAAAATCTGCAGACTTACTCACAAAAATTATCAAAAATAACAAAAAGATTTTTTTTATAAATATATACAAAAAGAATATTAACCCGAATAACAAGAAAGAAAATACGCTACCGTCTCCCCGGCAACGGCGCCATTTGATCGCACGCTTTTGGCGTGTCGGATGTTCAAAGTTCTAAAGTTTACCGCGATCAGGACGGTGTCGCTATGCAGCTAGCCGGTTGAGCACGGGTCGATCCACAGGGAGATAGTTGTATGTCCGTTCTTGTTTTAGACGAGTCAATAAAGAATTTGTATATGTTTCTTCAAATCTAACCTATGTATTTATATGCAAGAGGAAAGTTGTTAAGAAAAAGATACGAGAGTGTAAGCTAAGGAAATCCGCACTCAAAACCTTTGAGCCGAGTCTTGACCAATTGAAGCTAGAGCAATCGGCAACAACGTGGATTAGGGGATTTAAGCACGGTATTCATGGAATCCGGCTTATCTACCCTTGTCCTTCCGTTCTTGTCTCTTGCTTTCGCCTCCGGCCAAACTGAACGCAACCGGTCGCGGTTAGGAATCACCGTTACCTTGGTAGGGTAGGTGCCTAACAGAGCGCTTGCGTATCGTTTGGGCGGAGTTCAATGGAAAATAACAGGAAAAGGAAATGAGCAAAGAAACATTAACTTACAATATCGTATTTATTCTTAACAACAATAATTACAACCATTCACAAAACGAACCAAAAAAGAGAGAACAAAAAGATAAACAAAGAAAACAAAAGATTACAAGCAAGTAATTGAAGTGCATGGTAATAAATTGCAAGTAATAAAAGACAAGAATGAAAAATGCAAGAAAGAGATAAGCAAGAAAGTAACACTAAGAACTATAGAACTCAAGAAAAGCCATCGGATCAATAGCCAATCCTTAAACTTGCAAGCTCAATCAAGAGGTTGAAAATCAAGAGAAGGGTAAAGAACTCATGTGAAATGAAGCACAAAAGAGAGAATAAAATGATACAACCCCTTGAGATCAATGACCAAAGCTTAAACTTGCAAGCTCACTTAAGAGGTTGCAAGATCAAGTTAAGGTAGAGAGCTCAAGGGGGAAACTAAGCCAAAAGAATGATACAAAAAATCCTCATCTTCATTTAACATCCACTCAAAAGCTCTCACAACAATTTAATGGAGGAAAGATGAAGAAGAAGAAGAATAAGAAAACTAAAAGCTAACAAAAAGAGGGCATGAGAATGAACTCCTTTGGCTTGGCAAGTTCTGGGGTATTTATAGGCAGGGAACTATAAACCTAGGGCAAGAATCGGGCTCCACATGAATGTACCAATATAACCCCAGAAAACGACACAGTGAGGAGCCTATATGGCCGCGGTTCCTCGGCCTAAGTGCGCTTATGCCGCGGTTCCGCGGCCTTTTAGAAGGATCGTTCCTTCATCTTTTGTCGTATCCCCTAGTTTGTGGTCCTCTTCAGTGTGGTATAGTACTTTTCTCAGAATCTCTTCACAATTCTTCCAGAATTTCAGTAGATCAAAAGGTGAAGTGATGTGGATCTTTTGCCATGATTTCCTCGAGCTCCGCGTAGATATGTTGGATCTTGTGTTGACATTGAGCTTTGTGCATGAAAATGACATCAATTTGCCATTTTGTCCCTTAAACTGGTGTGTGGCAACATACCGATAGAGAGTGGAGACCCGTGTTTTATCTGTGGTTGGCAGTAATCCGGAATTTGTCGTACTTTTCCATGAATTTCATTGTTTAGAGCTGAGAACCTGTATCCTGTAAATATGTAGCAAACACTGATTAAAAGCACCTGCCTATAACCAAACGAGCGTAAGAATGGGCGGTATAAAATGCAATATTCTGGTATGAACATAAACCTTTTCCTCGTCTTGAATTTGTTTTTATCTGCAACGGATGTCTTTTGATTTGATGGGAGTGTCTCAACCTTTTCGTTTAGTCGCCGGCGCTTGGCCCCTTTCAAATATGACTATCTCGCGTTCCCGATCAGCTTTACTCTTCAAAAAAGCTTCGTTGAGGATGCATCAATTGTTTCATCTGATGGCCCCAGAAGTTCCGGTTTAGAATCTTCCCCCAGCTTCTCAGTGTAAGGAGTTTTCTCATCGTCTGTAAACGAGTGGGAGACCATATGACAACTCGCCACGTAATCCTCAGATTCATCCGACGAGCTTTCTCCATCATCTTCCTCCTGAAAGACGTGGCTGAGGAACTCTTGGAGCGTGATGGGAGTCCGTGCCTTCTGATTATACTCCTCCAGCGCGTCAATCTATTTCTGTAAGTCCGTACGCTTGTCGCCAGGCTTCATGGGATTTTTGGATCTCTTCTTCTTCTTTGAAGACTTTGACGGCTGGGTGTGAATGCTTGGGCCATCTCCACCGATCTTTGGAGTTGGGCGCGGCTTTAGCATCCCTTCGATGATCTGGGGTTCTAGCGGGTTCTTCCACCTGATCGCCGGGTATGCCTTGAGGTCATTCAGCATCCTCTTTGTTTTGGCTGATAGCACAACCTCCCATGGAGCTTCTTCAACAAGGGAGCACGTTGCCCCCAGCGTATTCACCTTTTTAGGGGTATGAGGTTGTGGCGGGTTCACCTTCCATCTTTCGGACAACGCGAACTTGCCCTGTTGGTATTGGTCTTCAATCCAATTTTTGAAGACGTAGCAATTTTCGATTGGATGGACCAATACTCGGTGGTAGGGACAGTAATTGGGATCATTGACGTCGTTTGGCTGCAACGGGCGTCTTGAATCCGGCAGATTGATAAGTCTGTTGCGCAATACCAGCTCGAACAGTCTTCTCGTTTTATCTTGAGGAAACGAGTAAGGATGTCTTAGCCTCTCCTCGAGGGGTACGTGTGGACGCATATTGTTTTGACGAACAACCGGCTTCAAGTTGCTCGGCTGTTGTTGAGCATTGGCGATGACGATCGCTTTTCCTTTCCCCTTCTCGTTTCGAGAGTCCGGCTTTGGAGGAGACGGTCTATGGCCCATCTGGTCCATTTGAGCTAGCTTGTCGATCAGGGCCTGGAACGTGGTTGGTTTAAAGAACATCATGAACTGTGAAATAGTTGCATGAGGATCTAAGGTGCCCACGAACATGCCCACCGCTGGCGCTTCTTTGATGCGTTGTTCGCACTTCGACCACAAGTTCCGCCACCGGATTGCATATTGAACCCATGTTTCGCCCGGCTTTACTCTCGCATTGATCAAAGCTGTTATTGGAGTACGCTCGCTAGCGCTAGCAAAACTCTGGGTAAACAACAACTCCATTTCAGCGAAAGTTTTGACAGAGTCGTTCGGAAGCTCGGAGTACCATTCAAACGCCGTTTCCGACAAGCTGCCGACGAACTGGTGAAGCAGGAGCTTATCATCGCCGCCGGTGTTACCGCAAAGGGCCCTGAACTGGGTAACATGTTGATGGGGATTGCCAGTCCCCTTATAGACATGGAATTTCGGTATTGTATAGCCCGGCGGGTACTTAATCTGATCATACCAGCTCGGATATGGTCACCCCGTTTTAACGACTTGACCGGCTGCCTCAGTTTCCTGGTGAACCCGTATCTGCTAAGCTATATATTCGTCCAGTGCAGCTTTGGAAATTGTCTCCTCCTTGGCCGTTGATAGAGCCGGTGGAGGATTCGACTATTCTCCTCTGTCGTCTTCAAGGACGATCGGAGGATCTTCAGCAGGAGGATCTTGCTGGATCATCATACCCACCATGTCTTGGAACAGAAGGGCCATTCGTTTTATATTGGCTGCTTGTTCCGCGGCCTCTTTGTCTTTCTTTTCCAATATTCTCCGAAGGAACTCGGCGTCGGTTTCTTGCTCCTGACGTTGATCCGAGGATGCTTTTGGGCTCTCTTTGTGCCCAGTGAGTGCGGCCATCGCAGTCATCATTTCTTGGAGCTTCTACGGCTGCTCTAGAGCTTTAGTCACCGATCGCGTAAGCGGTCTATGACCTGTGGATATACGGCTGTCCACTTTCCCGGACGCCATGTAGATGGTGTGTACTACAATGCCCCCAGAATTAGGGCGTTTGGGTTCACTGCCTTTGACGTTCGCCGCAGGCGTGGGGATTTTCTCCGGCCTTCTTCCCTTGTGAGCCGTCGCAGTTGAGGGGGCCGTTGCTTTGGGCACCGAGGTGGTCATCGTCTTCCGTTGCTTGACAGGGGGATTTTCTTCTTGCCGGACTTTCGACTTCTTATGCCGATGAGAGAAATTCGGATCAATCACCGATTCTCGGACTCGTCGCCAAGTCTTGTAGATCCTGGAGGACAGCCGTTGAGGAGACTGCTCCGGCTTTTCTGGTTCTGCTTCCACGATGGTCTCTACCGGTGGAGGAGATCTTTTAAGCACCGCAGTTGGCGAATTTCTGCGTACCCTGTTCAGCAGCTCAAAACTGTTCCCAGTTGGAACAGCGGCATTAACTTCCACCGTTGGAGCTGGCGGAGTTAGCCCAGAGGGGGAGTTTCCACCAGTCTTCCTTATCCGGCGCCAGTGGCGTCGTCGGGCGTGACGAGTTGTCAGTATTGGTTCAGCGACGGCTTTATCTTGCCCCCTATTCAGGTGAGGGGCTGTTGCCGGTGTCAGCCTCTTGAAGACTGACGCCCGTTAAGAAGCCGTGTCCAACCGGTCAAACACAGATTTCTGAACGGGAGCGGGACTAGGAGCAGTCAGCCTTGCAAAGACCGACCCTCTTGCAGGATAAGCCGTCTCGACGACTTTAGGAGCAGAGATGGCTGTCTTCCTCGGGATGGCCACTTCAGGGGTCATGGGCTTTTTGGCAGGCCCATCGGAGTTCAGGTTCAGTCTGGTGAAGACCGAGGAGTTGGAATTGGACGACCCGTTGAGAGGGGCCGTGGTAGTAGTGAGCCGATCGAAGATCGACTTCTTTTGCACTTTCTTCGGCAGTGGGACATTAATGTTCACTGGCGGGAGCATGGTCCCGAAGAACAGACCGGTGGTAGCCTGAGTCACTTATTCCACCGGCATAGCAAAGATGGAGACCGCTTGAGGCTCGTAAGCCACACCTCCAGGTGAGGCGGAGCGTCGGTTGCAGTTGCATTTGGAGCAGTTTGAGCAGTTGGACGCCATTGCTGTTTGATTTCTGTGCCAAGCAAGAGACCAAATCTTAGTAACTTGAAACCCGAGGGCAACCATTAACAAAACGTGATTCGTTGTGGAGTGGAAAGAGGAAAAGGTCTCACCGGGCGTGCCAGAATCTGTTCCCCTCCGAATGGCGTCCAGACAAACGTCTTGCCTGAAATTCGGGGCAGATGCTAATTGGTGCTATCCGTCCACCTCTCCGAAGATGCCAAGTTGATTTATGGCACCATGTATCGAAGGTTCAAACGGATGCGGCCGATGTAGCAGACTTCGTCAGATTCCCCCTCGCTTGAGGGGTTTTTGATTATGGGGACGCTCTTCCCTACAGGCGCAAGCCCCTGCAGTAAATTACGCTACCGCATCACGGTAACAACTTTCTCCTTCTCCAGAATTTCACTTCGTGTCGTAGGTGTTTGTTTTGTTTGTGGTTGCCCGTGGATTGTATACGGAGACTAATTTATGTCGTCGTCCGTAGGACGTGGATTAGTCCAAATCCGTATTTTCTTAGATTTAGGTTTGGGGTTTTGGTTTAAGGATACGTTAGCCGTATTTGAGGCTAAGATCAACTTAAACGTTTGTTAAGGATACGTTAGTCCAGTTTGAGACTAAGATCAACTTAACGGGATCGTTTAGATCCGACAAAAGAGCGTTTGGGCTCTAGTGTTCCAGTTTAGGGACATAGTGGTCCATTGCCAGTTTAGGGACATGGTGGTCCATTGCCAGTTTAGGGACATGGTGGTCCAACATTCCCATTTTGGGGACGGATATTGGTTTAAGGACGCATAAGTCCATAAGTTTAAGGACCCCACAGTCCATATTGTTGGTTTAAGGACGCATTAGTCCATGAGATTAAGGATCCCACGGTCCGTATCGATGTGTGGTTGTCGGGGCCCGTCACCTCTTTGACGACGTTGAAGGATTACAACGACAAATATCAGAGGAGTTCGGAGATGTACCCTTGAACCGGGTGTAAATTGATTTGAGAGAGCATTTGTTCTCAGTTCAATTTAATTTGAGGACTTACGACCAGAATTGGGCTAAGTCCAGTTGAAAATGTTCAACATTTTATTTGTGTTTGGCCTGTTAGGCCTTTGTTTAGGCTCTGCCCTCTTTTAAAATAATGCAAAGCATTTTGGTCTGTTTAGACTCTTTTTTTTATTGGGCTCTGCCCTTTGATAATGCATTGCATTAAATGCTCTGACAGCGCCCCACGTGGCTTGTCAGGCGCTTTGCGCCAATTAAGGAGCGCAAGGCGCAAACTCATGTGGTGGTGACACGTGTCACGCTCTGGTGAGCGCAAGCGCAGTGCGCTGCGCTAGTGCGCTGCTGACATGTGGCGCGCTCTGGTGAGGTGCGCCGATCCAAGAGCGCAATGCTCATTTTTGTAAAGCGCAAGGCGCAGTTTATTCTGGGGCTGACACGTGGCGCTCTCTGGTGGCTTGCGCCAACCCAAGAGCGCAACAGTGCAAATTTTACAAGTGTAGGGCACTGTTTAATCTCTTGATCAAATTTAGATCAAAGAAAATAAGTTTTTTCTTGTTTCAAGAGGTTTTACCTCATGATTTAAAGAACCAATGGTTCATCAAAAGGCTGTGCCTTTATATGTAGATCAAAAGATCTAATAAAGAAGTATATTACTTCTTTTTTTATTCTCATTATTTGAACTTTTCTTTTCTTTTTTATTTAAGATCTTGATCTTGTTTTTAGATCATTGATCTTTTTAGAAGAAATTCTTCTTTTCAAAGGTTTACCTTTTTCTTTTTTCTGAGTTCTCTCTCAAAGTTTTCAGAAGATTTCTGCAAGTTCTCCCCGTGTCAATCCCTTTCAATGTGTTTTAGACTTGGAGTCTAGGGGCTTTTATATAGTGCCAATTGATTTGTTAAATCAGTTAAAGAGATCTTTCTCTGAGTGATTTTGGGATTTTTCCCTACCGTTGGATCTTTGATCCAAGGGCTCCTGTTTTACAGAAGAGAATCTTATTGTTTAGAAAGATCTTTCCAGAATTTTTCTGTTTAAATGCTGGCACAGTTGGCGCAAACGCACCTGCGCTTGCCACGTGTCGCATAGCGCAGAGCGCAGCGCAACTGCGCTGCCACGTGTCGCGCAGCGCAGAGCGCAAAGCATCTGAAGTGTTGCTTCCTTTATTTTTATTTTAAATAGAGCCTTGCTCTGATTGGGTGTGCTGCCTTGGGCGCAGCGCTGGCGTGTCAGCTTTTGACACGTGGCGCGTTGCGCGCAGCGTAAGGAATCTGAAGTGTTTCTTCAATTTTTTTTAATTTTTGAAATTCAAACAGAGCTTTGCTCTGATTGGGGAAACAGCTACGTGCTAGGTGTCTGTAGACTACCGTGAGGAAACAGTCAGGTTTTGTTTTCCCGACGAGTCTGTACTCGTTGTGCAGGGGGACAGTGGTGCAGCCTCTCACAGCTTGAAATCAGCCTTTTTCGCTAGTCGGCTTTTGAGGAGTGGATGTCGAGGATTCTTGGCTTTCATTCGTCATACCGGAGCCACAGTGGGTTTATTGGACTGTGTTCCTATCGTGCGAGAGTTTTCCGACGTTGTTCCAGATGAGCCGGCGGAGCTTAAGGATCAGCTGCAGAGTTGTTTGTTGGGGGGCTTGTGCGTCTGAGTATTTCGATTTGAGGAGCTCCTATTCTGTTCGTCAAGGAGGAAGACGGCAGTTTGAGGTTGTGTATTGATTTATCATCAATTGAACCGGCTTACGGTACGGATAGGTATCATTTACCTCGCATTGACGATTTCTTGATCAGCTCCAGAGTGCGAGACATTTTTCTAAGTTGTTTGGGATCAGGTCATCATTGTTGCGGGTTCGGAGTGATGTCATTCCGAAATCTGCTTTTGTGCGTGCTACGGGCTTTATGTGTTTTGGTGGT
The DNA here is from genome assembly GCA_030015575.1 of Agapanthus africanus. NCBI lineage: Eukaryota > Viridiplantae > Streptophyta > Magnoliopsida > Asparagales > Amaryllidaceae > Agapanthus > Agapanthus africanus. The sequence goes on along the minus strand of CM057338.1, from coordinate 102,441,978 downwards.
GTCATTGGACTCACCAATACCCTAGCAGCATTCGTAGATATAATGAACCAGATTTCTTCAGGCCATTCTTCGACTAGTTTATTGTTGTGTCATTGATGACATTCTTGTCTTTTCCAAGAGTCGTGAGGAATATGGGAAGCACTTGAGGATTTGCTTTGCAGACATTGGGAGAGCCTCAGCGGTTTGATAAATTCTTGGAGTATTCCTTCTTGCTTGATTGTGTTGACTCCTAGGTCTTGTAGTTACGGGAGACAGTTTTGTATGGTTCCGAGGAAGATCGAGGCCATACGGCTTTGGCCCAGACTTGTGTACGGGATGGAGGTCCGCAGATCTTTGGGCTTAGCAGGTGTTTACCGCTCGTGCAGGATTGCTAGTGTATCGCTGCACCGTTGACTGGACTGACCAGAAAGGAGGTTCTTTTTCTTTGGACTGAGGCATGTGTGCGGAGTTTTCAGCAGTTGGAGATTTAGTTGACAACTGCACCAGTTCTTTCTTTGCTTTCTGGTTCGGGCGACTTTGCTGTTTAACTGTGATGTTTCGCGAGTGGGGCTCGATTGTGTACTGATGTGACACTATAGAGTTATCGCTTTTGCTTCCCGACAGTTGGTGGAAGTATGAGCAGGATATCTCACTCATGATCTGGAGATGGCCACGGTGGTTGTACGTCGGAGATTTGGAGACACTACTTGTGTGGAAAGTCATGCCAGATTTTCACGGACCATCAGAGCTTAATGTACATCTTCCTGCAGAGGGTTTTGATTGTTGAGAAAGCGCCGTTGGCTGGAGCTTGTGAAGGATTGTGTTTGTGAGATCCTCGTTACTCGTAGCAAGGCGATTGTGGTAGCTGATGCTGGAGTCGTAGGCCCTGGGTTAGCTTGTCCCAGTTGTGCGCAGTTCTGAGACAGTCTTCTACAGATTTACAGTTCTTGTGCGATCGTTGAGCACAGCTTAAGTTCGCCTCTACTGAGTGGATAACTTGCTCATGTCCGCGCCTTTCCACTATTCTTTAATCGCTTTCACGAGGCACAACCCACCGATACTCGTTCGTCAGAGATTCTTGAGCATACTCGGCTGGGTAATGATTCGGAGTCCTTGATTTGTGACTAGGATGTGCTACGTTTAGGGACGCGTTTGTGTGTACCTTTTACTGATGGGTAGAGACGCGAAATCCTAGAGCAGGCACATCAGTTGGCTTTCTGTGTTCATTCGTGTCCACCAATATGTGACGTGACTTGTGAGATAGTTACGGGTGGGCAGGGATGAAGAGTGAAATTTCGGATTTCGTTTCAAGGTGTCTGTATTGTTGTGAGCTAAGATTGAGCACTTGAGACCGACTGGAGAGTTGCAACCTTTAACCGTTCCAAAGTGGGAATGGGAGCAGATCTCCATCAATGTCGTTGTGTTGTCTACCCAGGTTTAGACAGGGTGTGACTCCATTTGGGTGTTTGTTGTCCGGTTATGCTCAGTTGTTCTTTGTTAAGTTTGTGCGTTTGCACGGAGTTCCTTCATGCATTGTATCCAATAGAGGCACCATTTTCGCTAGCCGTCTTAGGCAGAAACTTCAGGAAGCCTTGGGTACTGGTTGAGCTTTAGCTCCGCTTTTCCATCCGCAGGACGAAGGTTTGTGAGAGCGGACTATACAGACTCTGGAGGATATGCTTGTGCGTGCGTACAAAGTGTTGTTGGCAGTTGGGATCATCACTTTCTATTGTTAGGGTTCTCGTTCGATAGCTGTTATCAGGAGACATTCCAATTGGCAACCTTTAGGTTTCGTTGTTAGGTAGTGTCGATCGCCAGTCTATTTTTTTCTGACTCTGTGTGAGTAGGATTTTGGACCCCAGCTAGTCTAGAGACTTCGGAGATGATCCAGTTGGTTCAGGTCAGGATGAGAGTAGCCTAGTGTAGACAGAAGTCTTATGCCGACCGTGGTGGTCGCGACTTGAGTTCGCAGTGGGAGATCATGTATTCCTATGGATTTTTATGATGAAATGGCGTGTTAAGTTTTGGGAAGCTTAGTCCCATATTGTTGGTCCTTTGAGATCCTCGAGCGAGTAAGTTCCGTTGCCTATAATTTGGCACTTCCGCCCAGATTTTTGCGTATTCACCCTGTATTCCTTGTGTCGATGCTTCGCAAATACCTTCATGACCTTTCTCACATGATTCAGTACCAGACCATTCTTTTGGACACGATATTTCGTTCACCAGCAGCCGATAGTTTTAGTGGATCGGCAACTGTAGGGACTTTGCTCAAGAGTCTTGCTTTATGTGAAGGTTCTTTGGCATAGCCGTATAGTGAGGTGATCACTTGGGAGGCTGCGAGCGAGATTTGGGAGTTTTTGTACTCAGCTCTTTGAAGGTACGCTTAGTGAGAATTTTAAATTCGATGACCGAATTTCTTTAAGGGGGAAGGTTGTAACGTTTTAGAAATCGTTTTGCAAATTTTCTGTTTTTAGGGTAAAATAGCCGGTGTTTTCCGTTTTAACCCGATTGTGATCAAACTTCTGTATAGACTTGTCGGCACCTAGTTTAGATAGAATAAAGCTAGTGCGCGGACTTTGGGGGTCAATTGGAAGTTTTGGTTCACATAGTATTTTTCCCTAATTAAAATGTTATTTTAATGTTTTATTTGTGCACTTTATTAGTGGTAATTACTTTTTGGCTTGGGTTAATTACTACTAATATGGTTTTATGCTAATCTAATCACTAGATATTTTGTTAAACCATTCATTCTAAAATCTAGATATTTGTGGTGACAAAAGGTTTTAATTTTAAAAGAAAAGAAAAGAAAGAAAAGGTGGCATTTGCATTAAATGTGCATTAATTGAATTTTTGCTAGAACTTTCTTCATTTTTTTTCACAACCCCCCCGCCCCACCTTTTGAATGGCCGGCCCCTCCTCATTCCCCTGCTGCCCTTCTTTCCTCTCACCCCATTTCATCAATTTCTTGCACAAATAAATCATCAAAAATCCAAATAAATTCATACAAACTCAAATATAATCATTTCCCTTCATTCTTGAACTCTAATCTAGCTTGGATCTTCACAAAAGTCTTGGTTTTTGGAGGCTAACTTTGGTTTTCGGGTTGCAAGTTTCAAATCAAATTTGGAGGTATAAAACCCTAACCCTAATCTCTTGTTGTTCTAATACTTTAATTAGCTTATTAGTTGTTAAAATTAAGCTATTTAATTGAATGTTTAAAATTCTAGAAATGGTTTTTGGATAATTAATTAGGGTTTTGATTAGTGAATAGGTTAATTGTTAGTTTCAATCAAAAGAAAACTTAACCTACTTGCTAGATTTGTTAAATGATATTTTTCATAATTATCTAATTAGCTTAATTACAAACTAGATTTACTAAATCCTAATTAGGTGAGATTAAAATTCTAGTAAGTGTATGTATGGTTTAATCTTGCAGTGATGTTTGTAAATTCTAGTTTGGTAAAAAGTTGTAGTTTGGTGCTAAAATGATATATATTGCTTACTAGGTTTCGGTAAATTTTAAGCGTGGGTTTCTTTTGACGTTGTGACGTTAATTATATTGATTCCACGCTATATTTTGTGTTGTGAATGCGCGATCAGTATGATCAGGGTCTAGACTTAGTATTTGTGTCGCTTTGCGTTCCTAGCTAGGGTCGTGCCGATGTCGTTCGTGTCTTTGTGTAGCATTTGCTCTTGAGTTGGTTTCGTAGTGTCGCTACGCGCGTTAGCCACTTGACGAACACTTGAGAGTATATTTGGAGTTGATGCGTCGGTCAAACATATTTTGTACGTGTTATTGGTCGATTGCTAATAAATACTTGTTATATTGTTATTTGCTTTCAGGATCGCAGGCAGGGACTTCGGGCGCTGCGAACAGGGGAAAGCGAGTAGTTGGCTTTATTTAGCCAGGAACGTTGGCGAGTAGATTTAACATCTACAGGGGAATCGCCCGCATGGCGTTATGCGTCTGGGTTAGAGATGACATGATATTGTCGCATATTCTATTTTATATATAAAGTTGCGCATACACCTTATTGCTTAGTTATTTGTTGTGCTTGGACTTGTACCCTTAGGATACTGCACTATTATTGACGGCTCATGTTGCACGAGCACTGTTTGTATGCCACACACACCGTCAATAATTGGCATGACACGCACAACACACATACCTATATGATATTGTTTGGTTAGGGACATTGAGACATTGATTCATATTTCTTTATGCATATGACATATAACATACCTGTATACCTACATGCTTACACATATGCCTTGAAATGCTTACATGCTAGTTACCATTAGTGATAGGAATATTTCACACATAATGACATAGCTACATGTATACCTTACATACATACTTCACTTATACCTGGAGGGTATATTACATCATTATTGATAGGTAGATACATATACCTTGCTATACCTTCATGTTTACACATATATCTGGTTATAGCTACATGTTTACTTTTATTTGACGTTATATAGACTTGGAGAAATTAGGAACCGCATATATTGTAAGTGCACGGCGGTGCCCCGGCCGTTAATCCGACGCCGAAATGTAGAAGCGATGCTTTTCTTTAAACATTAAAACCGGCACCACCGCGCACTATAAATCCAGATCGTGCCATTAAACTAGTCCTAGCTAACTAAAGAATGGGAAGAGAGATATACCGAGCGATCCGGGTCCTCCGGTCTTCTCGTCGTCGTCCCGATCTCCCGCGGAATGTCCGATCTCCACCTCCTCGCCGGAAGGGCACCATGTCGCCTGCTTCTTTTACGGGCTCCCACCTCTGGACCGAGGCAACTCGGGCACGAAGTTGGCGAGTCGACGTGCCCTAGATTTGCTGTAGAATAAGTGTAGAACTCATGTCTCGTTGGGGTATTAGAAGTTGCCTTTTAGTGGAGGGATTGAGATAAGCTTTTGGAGATGGTGTTACGGGATTTTTGCAAAGCCAAAAGAGAACAAAATCCCATATAAGAAATTTGGACAGCCCACTTCCTTTGTGGCCGGCCAATCTCTAGGAGAGCCAAATGAGAGAAGTGTATGTATCAAAAAGAGAGTGAACCTCATAATGCAAGAGAGAGAGAAGAAAGTTATCATGATGAATCATGATCACTAACTAAATCCACACTCAACAACAACCATCATGACACCACAAGTCAAGCAATGATGACTAAAGAAAGTCAAGTGATTATGACACAATAATATGCAAAGAAAACCCTCCACAATGCTAATTTGCACAAATGCAAATAAGCCCTCCTCCACCAATTTTCGGCCAATGTTAGATAAAAAGAAATATGGCCGAAACGGAAAGTAAACTGGCAACTCCAAAAAACTGATCCCGTAATAAATTACAGGAAAACCCCGCTACTGTATATACATACCTGCATTTGTATTCCGACCGAATACAAATGCAATGAGACAAAATCTATACTGTACAATACTAGGATCCGGCTTAAACCAAAGCCCGCTAGTATTACCCGTCCAATCATGATCCGTGCAATGCCGCACGAATCTGATCGAACCCTGCCATATCTCCATACGGCCTCTACAGCGTTTCGCCCGAAACTTGAGAAACTGATCTGTGGGGGACTCTAAAGACTCGTCAATACTTTGGTTGTGGATTTAACCACTAGCACGTCAGAGATATTAGCCTATACGTAACGGGCTACCAGGTATTGACAAAAAGGGACGTCGATGAGCGAACTCATCCTGACACCCTACTGAGCATATCAGTGACAATATCCGTACAGTCCGGTCCGTTCGTCTATGAGCATTGCATGGCGGGCCTAGGGGGTTGGTAAAAGTCAGACCCCCAAAAGCGGTACAAGTCGTGTGGGAATGTAGCCCAGAACATCCTTAGATACTACTGGAATACCTACCATTAAATCTCCTGCCTTGGCCGAGGGCTTTGTGTAATGGATCTCCTAGACACAGCGCAACCTCACCCCCAATACCGGGAGAGACGAACCCCTGAAGATCCGCTCACTACCTCCATGTGGCTCGGGACTGTACCCAACTAAAACCTGTTTGCACGTCTCCTTTGAGCGTGGTAGGATACTAATCAAAGTACAGTGGGAACTCACACGAGACAAATGACGATCATCAGGTCGATGAACTAACCTATACACATGTCACCAGGGAACTGCTATCTGACGTCTAGTATAATCCCAACTAGCAGGTTCCCGGCGAGTCCTGTCCAGTGTACTCATAACCCAATAAGCACCTGTATACATCTTAGGTGAACCAACTGACACCAGTGGCTTGTGAGACCAGCCACCGCCCCTTGTCGGGGTCTCAACTGTATACACTAGTCTACTCTGGAGTATCGATGCCCTGTCTCGAAACTCCCACGACTAGGGACCTTTTAAGGAGGTGCTTATAGAATACCAGCTCCCACATATATGATCGCCCTCATACTGCTGGCAGACAAGCAAGAATCCTAGGGGCTCTATCAACGTGTAATAGCGACCTGTCAGGTCACCTAAAGCAGTACACGATGATAAAGATAAACCAGATAGCATACTATCATCTTGAGTAAGACTGTCCTACCGGGATAGGTCCTCCCTCAATCATTGCAATCACGTGCCTGTGATCCAATAATTGACTCTGAGGGCACTATCTTAAACTCGTTTAGTGTATGTCCGCTTGGACTCGGGACACTGGCGCCCGTCTAGTCCGCGTTACGTTAGTCGCTACCGACTACGCGATCGACTCAGAAGTCGATACTCCGTTCCAACTCCACAATCTCCTCCTCCAGCATTAGACTCAACCAATTTTCAAAATGTTCCATTTTCAAACCGGTTGAGGTCTAATAAACAAAATCCTCAAATGGAGAAGATTCTGGAGTTATTTAAGCTGGTTAACATTAACATTCCTCTTTTAGATGCTGTCCAACAAGTCCCGTCCTACGCGAAAATCTTAAAGGAATTGTGCACGAAAAAGAGGAAGTCTCAGGTACCCAAGAAAGTTTTCTTGGCTAGTGCTGTGAGTGATGCCCTTACCCAATCTTTACCACAAAAACGGAAGGACCCTGGCTGTCCTATGATTTCAATTACTATTGGGGATAAGAACATCAACCGCGCACTATTAGATCTTGGTGCCAGTGTTAACCTGCTTCCGTATTCAGTATACGAGCAATTAGGCGTCGTAGAGCTGAAACCCACGCACTACACTCTCCAAATGGCCGACCGATCGATCACCCATCCTAGGGGTGAGCTAGAGGATGTGTTAATAAAAGTCAGGGACTTTATATTCCCCATTGACTTCATTGTATTAGATACACAGCCTGTAGCTAACCCCTGGAATCAAATTCCGGTAATACTCGGTCGCCCATTTCTCGCAACCTCAAATGCTGTGATCAATTGTCGCAATGGTTCGATGAACCTCTCTTTTGGAAATATGACGATTGAACTCAACATTTTTAGGTTGGGGAATCAGCCCGCCGAACCTAATGCTCATATACTGGACGTCTGCTCGATCCAGGAGATCACCCCAGAAGAGTGTGAATTCGAGGAGTTTCTGTTTGATCACGATAATCTTGACGCCACTAGTGTGTTTCTCTTCGAACCTGCTGCTGTTTCTGCGCCCGACAACGACTACGAGTGTTTCACGTTTTCAAACGATCTTAGCTGCGCACAACCCGAGTTTGAATCCTTCGACTTTCCGGATGAGCTACCTGAACCATCCAACTTGGTTGCCTACACTCGTTTTGAACCTTTGCTGGAGTCCTTTGAGTTCGAGACCTTGCACCAATCTTGCCTTCCATCGTTTCACCTCCAACGCTCGAACTCAAGCCTTTGCCGTCTTACCTTAAGTACGCTTACTTAGGTGAGAACGGGACCCTCCCTGTCATCATCTCGGCTTCTCTAGCTCCAGAGCAAGAGAAAGCCCTTCTCGCGGTCTTGCACAGCAACAGGCAAGCTTTTGGCTGGTCCATGGCGGACATCAAGGGGATTAGTCCCCTGATCGTTGAGCATCACATTCATCTGATGGATGATGCCAAACCAGCCCGGGATCCACAAAGACGTCTTAATCCAGTCATGAAGGAGGCTGTGAAGAAGGAGATCGTCAAATGTCTAGATTTTTTTTTTAATAAAGATTTTTACAGAAATATGTATGGATATACGGCTTAAGCAATCACAAACAAGATATGCACAATCACACCTAGATCTAGGGTAACCTAGGTCTACTAGACCTGCTCCTGAACTTGATTGTCGAAGTTAAACAGTGTCGAGAAACGGGCTTTAAAATACACTGATCACGAGGCCAGGTAAGTGCAGAGATAAGGGGAGATTGTCCAACGCTTTCGCGAAGTTCCTTAATTAAATAACCCTTTCTCTTTCGGCGGTTGCGCCTTTAACACTTTCCTAGACACCCCGTAAACAATATACCGTTAAGCGAGGTTCTAAACACGGTTTATCTTCTCCTAATGAGCGCAAAGTCCTTAAGGCTGAAGTCTAGTATTTTTTAATTTACAATGGACAATGCATATGCTTTAGTGATTTTTGGGGTCCTGGGAAGGGTGATGAAATCCCCACCCAATCTGGATTGGTTTCAAGCTCCTTAAGTCCGTATTAAAGAATGCAAAGAGGTAACAAATCAACTGCAAACAATTTTTTATTTTGCGGCGCAAAGAATCCTGCACAAGAACAGTTTATTGGAAGGGGGAGAAGAATTTGCGTAAAGAAGGCTGCAGAAAACACAATTCAGTGGAGTCCAGAGGAGTGGAGAGAAGAGAGAGACTCACCAGAAAAAAATTTGCACCCTGAAGGCACTAAATGGCCGCGGTTCCACGGCTAAACACCTGCTTAGGCCGTGGATCCATGGCTAAGTTGAGGAATTGGGGCTCTGAAAAATTTGGGTGTCCTCTGTTGTGTGTCCTCTGCTTGTCTGGATTTGCTGAATCTTTATTTGCTCACTGTAACTGCTCCAGATTTTTCAGTAGACCGTTTGCTAATGTTTTGATCCGTCGCGGTGTAGCCGCGAACTGTGGGTCTATCTTCCCACGTCTTTGGCACTGTACTTGGACTCCGTATTATCCTACGTCTTTGGCATCGATCTTGAACTTCGTATTTTCCTGCACACTTGCACAAAAGCTAATCAAAAAACAACAAGATGGTTTTTTTACAATGTATATTTTTTTTGTTTTTCGGTTATATTCAGAAGTTAACCCGAAATTACACAAGGAAATAAACTACCGTCTCCCCGGCAACGGCACCATTTGATTGACAGATGTTCTGCGTGTTCAAGTTTTAGTTTAAATACCGCAATCAAGACGGTTTCGCTTGTAGCTAGCCGGTTGAGTACGGGTCGTCCGCAGGGAGATGGGAATCTTTTTCTATGTGCTTTAACGAGTTAAGTCCGGTTTTTCAGATTTTGTTGTGGTTATCTAAGTGTTGAGTTGATATTTAAAGAGAGCTTGTTAGGGTTAGGATTAGGTTAGTTTGAGTTAGGAGTCTCCTCATCTTTCGTTGCCCCTCTTAATATCGGTGTTACGGTAATCGGCAACAACGGGGATTAGCACGACTAAGAAGGAACTTGCGAGTATAAGCTAGGCTTTCCAACGCATAAGTCCTTCCTTTTGGTGCTTGTCCGTCCGTTCTTGGCTCTTAGCCATAACCTCCGGTTAATTCAACCACAACCAGTCTCACTACGGAATCACCGCTATCATGTAGGATAGGGTGCCGTAGGGAGCGGATTGTGGTTCAATTAACGGGAGTCGAATTAAGCCGTTGGGCAAGGAAAGAGTGAGAGAGATTTCCTTCTCTCAAACTTCCCTTATCCTACCCTAACAAGTATGAACTACTCACACATCATGATACGGAAAAATAAAACAAAACAAAGGAGGAAGATAGAAAGAAAGAGATTAGAAGAATACGACTAGCTATTTGCGACCTCACCTTGGCGAGGATCGAGCGTAAGCATCATGGTCGTTTTAAGGATAAAGAAAAGAGAGAAGAAAGAAACACAAGAAATAACAACAACTAGTTAACAAATTGAAATTACAACAATTAATAAGATAAAGAGACAAGCATGATAATAAACGGTTCTTCTTTATTCATCACTCTACACTCACAAGCTCACTACAAGTTTCAATGGAGAAGAGGTGAGAAGAGGAAGAAGAAACACAACTAAACCTAGCAAAATGAAAATACAAGAATGGACCCTTTCCTTCACAAAGTTCTGGGCTATTTATAGGATGAAAAATGAAAACCTAGGGCAACCACCAGAACACAACTAAAAAGACCAAAATACCCCTGGAAAATCTTCATCTGCCGCCACCATACGGCCGCGGATCCGCGGCCTAGACCCTCTATTGGCAGCGGATCCGCGGCCCTTTGGAGGAGTTGGGCTCTCTGGTTTTTTGGGCTTCCCTTGTCTTCTGTCCCCTTTATTCTGGTATATGTATTTTCTGGAAATTTCTTCACGAATTTTCCAGAATTTCTGTTGAGGGAAAGGTAGACTTTTTGTGGATGTTTTTGTCATGATTGCCTCGAGCTCCGCATAGATTTCTTGGATCTTGTGCTGCCATTGAGCCTTATGTCTGAAAACGACATTGATTTGACATTTTGTCTTCCTAAACTGGTATCTGGCAACATACGGATGAAGAGCGGAGACCGTGTTTTATCTGTGGTTGGCAGGAACCCGGATTTTGTCGTGTTTTCCATGAATTTCACCGTTTTAGAACCGAGAACCTGTATCCTGCAATTGACTAGCAAACACGGCTCAAGAGTATCTACCGATATGCAATGTGATAAAAATTGGGCGGTATGAAAATGCAAAAATCTGATATGAACAGGCAGCCCCCTTCAGCAACGTGAATGGACCACCCAGCACTTCACGGAATCCGGTAACTTGGGCACCCCTCCTGGGTCAACCTGTACCCCCTACGAGTGCAGCAAATAGCCCGCCAATTCTAGAGTGAAGCCCCCTCCGTCTCAATGCCATGAGATGCGGGCTCGTTGGCCTATAGAACCCGGCTATCCGTGCACCCCTCCGCGGGGCAATCCTAGTACAGAAAGTAAAATATACATACAACGGGTATATCGACCTCGACCCGGTCGTGCCCCAAAAGAATAATACAAACAGGCAGTGACGGCAGTCCACATGTCGGACGCTCGCCCCACAATAATAAATGTACATAATACAACCAAAACTGTACTAGCATTGCATCAAGGCTATCCCCACGACCAATCCGCAACATCACAGCACAATCACAGAACATTAACGTGAATGTCACGTTCGCAAATCCGTCTAACCGGGCTATAGCAGTTAGACAGGATTTACCGATCAAGTGACATTCACGGTCGCAGATATAATGTAAATACTGTGAACTAATGTGTTTAAAATATTCGATCGATCAAATTTACCCAAGTGGGCCCCAAGCACTACTCTAGCACTCACAGAAAGTCTGGGCCCAAAAAGAATGTTCCAAAACCCCTATTTTCAACACAGAGACACTCTGTAGAAATTTGATACACTGAACAGTAAGGACTGCGGCGGAACCGCGGCCCAAGCATGGGTTTGGCCGCGGTTCCGCGGTCTTATAGTGTGATCACGTGATCAAATTTCTACAGAAGTCTTATAATTCCCTGCACATCATTCTGCAACAACCTGAAAAAATTTTGGAGCCAAAAAAAATTCGACAGAAATTGATGCACATGAAAACGCGGATTTTAGAATTTTTGTTCGATCGGAAATGTAAACACAATAGACAAAGCTAGACTAGGTTAATGGCGAGGCTCTGATAACACTGTAAGTGCACGGCGGCGCCCCGGCCGTCAATCTGACACCGGAATGCGGAAGCGATGCTTTTCTTTAAACTTTAAAACCGGCACCACCGCGCACTATAAACCCGGATCGTGCCATTAAACTATTCTTAGCTAACTAAAGAACGGGTAGAGAGATATACCGAGCAATCCGTGTCCTCCGGTCTTCTCGTCGTCGTCCCGATCTCCCGCGGAATGTCTGGTCTCCACCTCCTCGCCGGAAGGGCACCATGTCGCCTTCTTCTTTTACGGGCTCCCACCTCTGGACCGAGGCAACTCGGGCACGAAGTTGGCGAGTCAACGTACCCAAGATTTGCTCTAGAATAAGGGTAGAACTCATGTCTCGTTGGGGTATTAGAAGTTGCCTTTTAGTGGAGGGATTGAGATAAGCTTTTGGAGATGGTGTTATGGGATTTTTACAAAGCCAAAAGAGAACAAAATCCCACACAAGAAATTTAGACAGCCCACTTCCTTTGTGGCCGGCCAATCTCTAGGAGAGCCAAATGAGAGAAGTGTATGTATCAAAAAGAGAGTGAACCTCATAATGCAAAAGAGAGAGAAGAAAGTTATCATGATGAATCATGATCACAAACTAAATCCACACTCAATAAAAACCATCATGACACCACAAGTCAAGCCATGATGACTAAAGAAAGTCAAGTGATCATGACACAATAATATGCAAAGACAACCCTCCACAATACTAATTTGCACAAATGCAAATAAGCCCTCCTCCACCAATCTTCGGCCAATGATAAATACAAAGAAATATGGCCGAAACGGAAAGCAAACTGGCAACTCCAAAAAATTGATCCCGTAATAAATTACTGGAAAACCCCGCTACTGTATATACATACCCGTATTTGTATTCCGACCGAATACAAATGCAATGAGACAAAATCTACACTGTACAATACTAGGATCCGGCTTAAACCAAAGCCCGCTAGTATTACCCGTCCGATCATGATCCGTGCAATACCCCACGTATCTGATCGAACCCTGCCTTATCTCCATACGGCATATACAGCGTTTCGCCCGAAACTTGAGAAACTGATCTGTGGGGGACTCTAAAGACTCGTCAATACTTTGGTTGTGGATTTAACCACTAGCACATCAGAGGTATTAGCCTATACGTAACGGGCTACCGGGTATTGACAAAAAGGGACGTCGATTAGCGAACTCATCCTGACACCCTACTGAGCCTGTCAGTGACAATATCCGTACAGTCCGGTCCGTTCGCCTATGAGCATCGCATGGCGGGCCTAGGGGGTTGGTCAAAGTCAGACCCCCAAAAGCGGTACAAGTCGTGTCGGAGTGTAGCCCAGAACACCCTGAGATACTACTGGAATACCTACCAGTAAATCTCCTGCCTCGGCCGAGGGGTTTGTGTAATGGCTCTCCTAGACACAGAGCGACCTCAACCCCAATACCGGGAGAGATGAACCCCTGAAGATCCGCTCACTGCCTCCATGTGGCTCGGGACTGTACCCAACTAAAACCCGTTTGCACGTCTCCTTTGAGCGTTGTAGGGTAGTAATCAAAGTACAGTAGGAACTCACACGAGACAAATGACGATCCTCAGGTCGATGAACTAACCTGTACACATGTCACCAGGGAACTGCTATCTGACGTCTGGTATAATCCCAACTAGCAGGTTCCCGGCGAGTCCTGTCCGGTGTACTCATAACCCAATGAGCACCTGTATACATCTTAGGTGAACCAACTGACACCAGTGGCTTGTGAGACCGGCCACCGCCCCTTATCGGGGTCTCGACTGTATACACTAGTCTACTCTGGAGTATCGATGCCCTGTCTCGAAACTCCCACGACTAGGGACCTTTTAAGGAGGTGCTTATAGACTACCAGCTCCCACGTATATGATCGCCCTCATACTGCTGGCAGACAAGCAAGAATCCTAGGGGCTCTATCAACGTGTAATAGCGACCTGTCAGGTCACCTAAAGCAGTACACGATGATAAAGATAAACCAGATAGCATACTATCATCTTGAGTAAGACTGTCCTACCGGGATAGGTCCTCCCTCAATCATTGCAATCACGTGCCTGTGATCCAATAATTGACTCTAAGGGTACTATCTCCAACATATATATATTTTAACTTTTTGCAGTTAAATAGCGGCTTTTCCTTTATATACTCACATTACATGTTTTCTGGATTTGAGGACCGTGGTAGTTTCATGAAATTATGCATTATTTGAAAATCCCAGTTTCTCTTGATATGATATTTCAGCATCCACCATGAGATTTATCGGTTCTGATATATATATATACCCCACGCGAGGAAAGGAGGGTGCCGTGTGCGGGTACATGGTGGGGCCCCAAACGTACCCTGGGGCAAGAATTTCATGGAGCTAGACAATGAGTTAGTGGGGGAACCATACCTTCCGGTGACAGTACCTTTGACTCGACGGGTATCGTGGGGATATAGGCCGGGGTCATGTACGCATGGATACGTTGAAAGACGAGGGTCAAAGCCGGGCACTCGGGTTTTTGGAATTGAGTATGCTATGTACCTATCAGGGGCCAGTCGTGGTGACAACACCTGATAGATCAATATTTTTGTATCGATGCTTGACATATTGGTTTAATGATATTTTTACTCCTAAGTATATATAACAGTGGAATGGGACGCTGTTATATATATATATATATATATATATATATATATATATATTAGTGGAATGAGACTCTAATATATATGTATACATATCAATTCATATACATCATCATAATTATTCATGCAAACATACTTAGGATATTTGAGATTCACTTGATACAGGATTTAGCATATTTGAGATTCACTTGATATTGGATACAGGATATATGAGATTTACTTGATATTGTACATTCAGGATTTGTGAGACTTACATGATATGAGAGCCAATTTGGGGGCTGATTTGAAGAAATTGGGATTTGGATTGTCTTGATGGACTTTGGTCCTACTACGATGTCAGGATTCCGTGGAAATGACATGTTTCATTCCACACTCTATATTTATTGTTTATGCACTGCTTCATCTATTAGTTGTACCTGCTAGAGTACCTTTCATGACTGTTGCATATATACATTGTCATATCATTGCTTCATGTATTAGTAGTACCTGATAGAGTACCTTACATGATTGTTGCATACAGATTGTCATATTATTATTGCTTCATATATTAGTTGTACCTGCTAGTGTACTTTCATGACTATTGCATACATATGACCATTTATTGCTATTTAGCTTGCATATGTTAGATTCGCGCTGTACGTGCATACTTGCGATTAGCTGCATATGTTATTTACTATTCACGAGTTGGCTACTCACCCCTGCTGTGCCACAGGATTTTGCAGGTTGTTTCCCAGAGTAGTCGAGGCAGGCTATTCATCTATCTTATCATCTTTTGCTGCGGGTACCGCTTTGGCTCACAGTGTGCAGTTTTGCTTTAGGTGTGTTTGTGGTTATCCATTCATGTTTATTGTATATTCGTTGTATCCTGTACTCCCTATCTACCATTATCTTGTATGACTTAGAGACTTGATATGAGGACGATATTGTATATTATTTTGTGACTTGGAGGTCTTTTATGCAGTTTTACTTCTATCGTCTTTTATTTCTTCGCTACGGCGTCGTATATTTGTTGTCGTGGTATTTTTCCACCGTTGGGTATGGATTTGCTCCCGTTGGGGATGCTTTACTTATATTTATGTTGTACGCATTTTTGGGGTTAGTTTTTACAAAGGAGGTGCTGCCAAAATTTTTAAGAAAATAAAGATGGACTTTTAAAGAATTTGGTTTGAGATTTCAAATGTTTTAAAACTTCTATTATCACTTACTAGTTTTGATGGTTTAGATTGCTAGGTTTTCGGCTTACTTAAATTGCCTTACGCCTGTAAACGTTGCGTAGTTTAAGGGCCGTCACGTGCCAATTTCGGTTCGTGACAGTGCTGCAAGGGAAGAAGCCCTTGGTAGGAGCGTTGGGGATAAGTCGGTCGTCCCGGCCACCGGCGCTGAGGCTCCTGCTGTGGGAGCCGACCTTCAAGATGCCACCCCGGTTGTCGCAGTGGAAGCGCAGCTCATTGATGTCCTTCTCGGCCCCGAGGCCTGAACATCCTCGCCTCCGTATTTTCTTTGCACTCAAATTTTGTAAGCCTCCAGGCATTTTTGTAAGGCTGTGGAGCCCATAATACCTCAGTAAAGACTTCCGATTTTTATGAATAAAAAAATCTTTTTGCAGTGTTCTTTGCGTGCGTGTTTTCCCTTTGTTTGAGGTAAACATTTTATTTGTGCAGTACGGCTTTCACGTTAGGTCGGTTTTTCGTCTAACGATCGCACGTCGATTTGAATTCGACCATTTACCGAGTGTGCAAAGACCGTTGAAAGGTCGGTATCTCCATGGCCCCGAAGTCGAGGGGGAGATCGCTTGTAAGACATGGAGGAAGTTGAGCAGTGAAGCTGCTCGGTGGCCTCTTGATGAGGGCTTTGATCATAGGTGTCATTGGGCAAGGAGTTGCCTGCTAACGACGGACCGAGCAGGGTAGCTGCCAGGTTGCCCCTTGATGAGGGCTTTGATCCTTGGCGTCGT
Source organism: Agapanthus africanus (assembly GCA_030015575.1). Lineage (NCBI taxonomy): Eukaryota > Viridiplantae > Streptophyta > Magnoliopsida > Asparagales > Amaryllidaceae > Agapanthus > Agapanthus africanus. The sequence goes on along the minus strand of CM057338.1, from coordinate 102,425,640 downwards.
GGGGTAAGAAATTACCAGCCAAGGATGGACCGAGCAGGGTGTTAGGGTCAAAAATTACACCCCGGTTGACCAAGTCAAAGTCAAAGTCAACCCCAAGCCAGGTGGGCTCAAGCCCAGGCCAGGTGGGCCCATGCCCAAGTCGAGCCCCGCGGCCAGCCTCCCCCATGCCAAAATGAAATTTATATAATAAATAATTTTGATGTAATTTTCATACATGAATGTAAGAAAAATGGGCATACAGCCAAATTGTTGTAAAACCCATGGCTCATGTGCAAAAGAAATGAGCACGTGAGGCATGAGATAGGCAAAATGCCATTTTGTAAAGCCCAAGGGGCTATATGTATATTTATAAGCCAATAAAAGGCAACATGATTATAAAATAAAAGGGAACTTTTTCCTTCTAAAAAAACTAGGGTTTGTGCCGCCTTTTCCTTTCTCAAGTGTCTAAAACCTTCCTCCCTTTTTAAATTAAATCAAGAGTTTAACTCTTCCCTTTTCTAAAAAGAAATAGTTTTTCACCACAAAACTCTTGAAGGGGAGCTCGGATCTTCAATCAGATATCGAAAATGGGAGACTTTTAAGTCTCACCCCTTTTTCTCCAAGATCCAGCCGATCAAGAGGAGGAAGAAGGAGACCCATCTCCAAAAATCCAACTTTGGACAGATCCAAGGCTTAAAAGAAGCTCCAGGGCAAAAGAGAAGAGGGAGTGGTCCCCTTTGATCACCTCTGAAGATATTTGGGGAGTTCAACTCCAAGACCCAAATCCTCAAAGGAGTTTAACTCCTATTTCAGATCATATAGGAGTTTAACTCCAAATCTAAATCTTTTGGAGTTTAACTCCACTCAAAATCCCTTGGAAGTTTAACTCCTAACCCAGGGGCAAAGCCCCTTTTCCATTGGTGTTCCCAGCGGTTGCGTGTCGCGCACGTGACCCGTGGGCGCCCAACGGTCGCGTGCATGGAACGTGACCGGCGGGCAATAAAGCGCTCACGTGCGCCTCACGCGACTTGAGGGCGCTCAGCGCCCAGCGGTCACGTGCAAGGCATGTGGCCCACGGGCGCTAAGCGTCCACGTGCTCCTCACGCGACCCACGGCCGCCCCGCACCCAGCGGTCTCGTGCAGCACACGTGACCCGCTGGCGCCCTGCGCCCACGTGCCAGGATCGTGACCCATGGGTGCCATGCGCCCACACGCCAGGCACGTGACCCATGGGAGCCAAGTGCCCACGTGCCAGGCACGTGACTCGTGGATGCCAGTGCCCACACGCCAGGCACGTGATCCATGGGTGCCAAGCGCCCACGTGCCAGGCATGTGACCCGTGGGTGCCAGTACCCACGCGCCAAGCACGTGACCCGTGGGTGCCCAGCGCCTACGTGCCATGCACGCACGTGTCTTTAAAACGCTTTCCCCTATTTTTATATGTACTCCACACTAAATATACTTCCCCCGTTAGAAAAAATTCTAACAAGGAGCAACCCTCTTGACCCCCAGCCCGCTATTCGGGTAGCGGGATCCCTGTAAAAATTCTATATCAAAAACCCCTTCAAAACGCAATACTGCACATTGAGTTCGCATGACCTGTTTGACCTGTCAATCGGAGGTTCCCTCGCTCCAAAGACGAGGGGTAATTAACGGCAGCTTAGCCCATAGCTGCCGGAGATTCGGATCCCCACAATCAATAAACCCCTGCCTACCCAGTTCCTCAAGCTCTGGTAATCGACAGTGGGAGGATCCGCTGCTATAGTTCGTCTCTATTCTGTTCATTCCAGCTAGCACCTTCCCAGTTCCTCAAGCTCCGGTAACTAACAAACCGGCCTCGAAAGGAAAGATGCCAAATGTGGTGGTCTCGAGGGCGCCCAAACCCAAACGTAAATCTGTGTCTGAATGACTTTCTATGGCCCCAGCTGGGGGTAAAGCCGTTAGAACAAAAGAAGTTGCCAGACGTCGCGGGCAAGCCCAGGCGATACCTTCAACTGACACACGACCGGATGTCTTCTCAAGACTCCCCATCACTCGGCCTATGGCGGCTTCCCGAAGAGCAGAAGCCTGCCAAGCGCTCAAGGCAAAGAAGCTGAGGCAGAAGCGGCTCAGATACAGAGCTAACAAAAGGGCTAGGGCTCCGGCCATATTGAAATTTATGAATTTCCAAAGCCCGGACCGCTCCGCGAAACCAGCTGCTAGTGATGAAAGGATGGCTGGATGTGCTATCCACACCGTCAATATGGTGGGCACACATCCCAGCGACAACCTTTGCAGCAAAAGCAAGGATAGGGCCACCGCATCTCAAATCCAATCTGTTGTGAATATGGAGTTTCCCCTAATCAGAGAGCAAAGCTCTATTCAAAATTTGAAATTTGAACTGAGGCAGCGCCTCACATGCAAAGCACGAGAGCGCTCGCGCTAAGAGCGCTAGTGCTAAGAGTCAAAGACTCTGAGGCAGCGCCTCACGTGCAAATTACGAGAGCGCAAGTGCCAAGAGCGCCAGCACCATGAGTCAAAGACTCTAAGGCAGCACCTCACGTGCAAAGCACGAGAGCGCTGGCGCCAAGAGTGCCAGCGCTAAGAGTCAAAGACTCTGAAGCAGCGCCTCACGTGCAAAGCACGAGAGCGCTGGCGCCAAGAGCGCCAACACCATGAGTCAAAGACTCTGAGGCAGCGCCTCACGTGCAAAGCACGAGAGCGCCAGCGCTAGAACTAAATTTTCTCCACCATTGGATCAAAGATCTAAAGAAGATGATAAATCATCGAAATTACAAAATTAAATTCTGTTGAGGAAATACTTCTCAAATATTTCTAAACAAGAAAGATTGTGCTCTATAAATCAGAGCACCGTTGGATCAAAAGTCCAATGGTGATTAAAAATCACCAAGATATAGAATAAGTTCTGTATGGGAAAATATTTTTCCAATCTTGTTAAAAACAAGAAAAATATTTTCTGCAAAACAGAAGCCCTTGGATCAAATATCCAATGGTGGGAAACATCCCCAAATCGATCAGAGATCTCTCAATGAGAGATTTCCTTAACTGATTCAACAAATCAGCCTCCCTTATATAAAGGACCCAAGACTTCAAGTCTTAGACAGAGAAACCTCCCTATAAGTTTAAGTTCTCAGAAAAGAAAAAGAAAAGAGCAAGCTCTAAGAAGAAGAACCTTCTTCAAGGTAAATAAAAAGAAGAGATATCATAACATCTCCTCCATATTTGAGAGTTTAACTCTCACATCAGAAGAACTTAGTTCTTTTTCTAAATCAAAAATCTATAAGACAAAGTCTTTCAAAAAAACAAAAGAGATCATAGCATCTCCTTATAAAAGAAAAACTTAGTTCTTAGATCCATGAGACAAAGTCTCTTATAAACTGAGAATTTAATTCTCAGAGCACAGAATTGATCAAAACGGCCAAAGAAGCGCTTTAGCGCTCCAAGTCTGGAGCTCAGCGCCAAGCGCTCCACGCGGTCCTTACGTGGGCGCTATTTTATAAGAAGCGCCTTAGCGCTCCAAGTTTGGCGCTCAGCGCCAAGTGCTCCACGTGCTCCACACGTGGGCGCTAGGGAATTACAAAGCGCTCTGTAAATAAATCCCCAGCGCCATAAAAGTGTTCAACACTTAATAAAATAAAAAAATAAAAATAGGTGTCAGAACCCAAATCAATGCTCAGCATTATTGAATAAAAGCGACTGAGCCCAAACAAATGTTCAACATTTTATTCAAAACTGAGTGGGCTGAGCCCAAGTTGGCCATAAGTCCCTAATTCAAATTAACCGAGCCTATATGCTCACAATCTTTTTAATTGGTCTCAGTCCCAAACCTGACTACAAATCTACCAACCAACATTGGTTTAAGGGTATATCTCTTCATACCTTTGATACATGTCGTTGTAATTCTTCAACGTCTTCAAAGAAATGAGGTTCCTAATAACCAATAACTTTTGGTGCATCCCCAAACGGTTAAACCAAAACTTTACAGGCTATGATGTTTTTAAACCATACTATGATATCTTTAAATCATACAGACTACGATGTCTTTAAACCTTACGGACTATGAGGTCCTTAAAATCATGGACTATGATGTCCTTAAACCCAATAGACCGCAACGTCCCTAAACTAAAACGATAGAGTTCAAATACTCTTTCGTTGGATCTAAATGATCCTTAAACCTTATTAAGTAGATCTTAGTCTAAAATTAGACTAATGTATCCTTAACAAACATTTAAGTTGATCTTCATCTCAAATGAGGTTAACGATCCCTAAAACGAACCCAAACCCAAATCTAAGAAAATACGGATTTGGACTAATCCCCGCCCTACGGGCGATAACATAAATTAGTCTCCGTATACAATCCACGGGCAACCAGAAAATAAAACAAACACACACGACACGAAGCGACCTTCTGGAGCAGGAGAAAGTGGTTACCGCGATACGGTAACATAATTAACTGCAGGGGCTTGTGCCTGCAGGGAAGAACGTCCACACAATCAAAAACCCCTCGCAAACGAGGGGGAATCTGACGAAGTCTGCTACAATGGCCGCATCCGTCCAAACCGCTGATACGCGGTGCCATAAATCAACTTGGCATCTTCGGAGAGGTGGAAGGATAAATCCAAATAGTATCTGCCCCCAAATTCAGGCCAGACGTCCCTAACGTCCCGGTCTCTGTTTTCGGCGGTAAACATATTCTGGAATGCCCGGTGGGATATTTTCCATCTTTCCACTCCACATTTCGTGTGTCGTGTTTCGCGAATAAATCGCGGTCTGCTATGGTTGTCTGTGGATTCGAGATACTAAGATTTGGTGTCTTGCTCCCGTGCAGAGAAAAGAGGAGCAATGGCCTCCAACTGCACTAACTGCAACAACAACTCCCACTCCGTCCTCGCTGGAGGAGTGACCTATGGGCCCCAAGCGGCCTCCATCTTCGCCATCCCAGTAGAACTGGTGACTTAGGCCACCACTGGACTGTTCTTTAGGACCATGATCCCACCAGCAAGCTTCAGCGTCCCAATGCCGTCAATGGAAGCTCCGAAGAAGTCGATCTTTGATCGGCTTACAACTACCACGACCCCTCTCAACGGGTCGTCCAATTCCAAGTCTACTGCATCAGTCTTCGACAGACTGAGCCTGAGATCCAGTGGACCTGTCAAGAAGCCTACAATACCCGAAGGAGTTATCCCGAAGCGGATAGCCATTCCATCTCCGGCAAACGAAGTCATCAGAGGGGCTTCTCCTGCTAAGGGGTCGGTCTTCGCAAAGCTGGCCGTTCCAACTACCACTGTGGGTGAAGTCGTTACAAGTGCATCCCCCACCCGAAAGTCATTCTTCGACAGGTTGGACGTTTCTTCTCGGCGAACGTCAGTTTTCAATAGGCTGGTGTTAGGGTCAAAATTTGCACCCCGGTTGACCAAGTCAAAGTCAAGGTCAACCCCAAGCCAGGTGGGCCCAAGCCCAGGTCAAGCGGGCCAATGCTCAAGTCGAGCCCGTGGCCAGCCTCCCCCGTGCCAAAATGAAATCATGTAATGTAATTTTTTATGCATGAATGGGCATAAAGCCAAATTTTTGGAAAGCCCATGGCTTATGTGCAAAAAGAAATAGCACATGAGACATAGGATGGGCAAAATACCATTTTGTAAAGCCCAAGGGGCTATATGTAAATGTGATAGCCTATATAAGGTAACATGATGATGAATAAAGAATACACTTTTCATTCTCTCAAACCCTAGGGTTTTTTGTGTCTCCTTCTCCTTCCTCAAGGTTTTAAAACATTCTTCCCATTTTCAATTAAATCAAGAGTTTTACTCTTCCTTTTGCCAAAATTAAATAGTTTTTCACCACAAAACCCACAAAGGGGAGCTCAGATCTTCCATCAGATTTCAAAAAGGGAAGATTTTTTAAATCACACCCCCTTTCTCCATGATCCGGCCAGCCGAGAGGAAGAAGAAGGAGACCCATCTCTAGAAATCCCACCTTGGGAAGATCCAGGGCCAAAGGGGAGAAACAAAGCAACCCCTTTGATCACTTCTAAATATTTTTAGGAGTCTAACTCCATTCAAGATCCATTGGAGTTCAACCCCCTAAAATTAATCTCTATCAGAAGTTCAACTCCACAAGTCAAATCGGGAGCACAGCTCCCAGTGCAGGGACCAAGTCCCTATTGCTGCTGACGCCCAGCGCCCGCGTGCCAGGCACGTGGGGCGCCGACGCTCTGGTGCCCAGCGCCGGTGTGCCAGGCACGTGGGGCGCTGGCGCCTTCCCCCATGCATCCTTTGGATGCCCTTTCCCTTTTTTTATATATATGTATACACACACACACACACATACTCCACAACACTGTTCCCGCTAAAAAACTCTGCCCGCTATCCGGGTAGCAGGACTCTCGTAAAAATCTGCGGGCCCCCCGATATATCCAAAACCCCTTCAAAACACAGCACTGCACATTGAGTTCGCATGACCAGTCTAACCCGTCAATCGGAGGTTCTCTCGCTCCAAATGCGAGGGGCAATTAACGACAGCTTAGTCCGCGGCTGCCGGAGATTCGGATCCCTACAATCAATAAACCCCAGCCTACCCTAGACAGGGGTATCTGTAATGCGCCTGACAAGAACGCGCGTATTCCCATCTCAATGGGGTGACGAAAAACACCCTACAGGTTCGGGCACGCTCGGTGGGACCCAATCACTCCTCCCATATTTCAGGTTAAACCTTCATACGAACTCAATCAATATACATATCGATTGCCTGTACTGAAATCATGTTTCTATTTGCAGGGTTAATGACTTTCGACTGCAATCTTCGAACGCAAGTCGGTATTTAAACGACTTTCCTTGGCCCCAGCTGGGGGCAAGGCCATCATTACCGACAAAGTAATAAGGCATCTCGAGCAAGCTCCAGCGGTGCCCATGACAACTGCTCAATCGGGTATCTTTTCTAAGCTCCCCACCAACTGCCCACCATGTCATTAAACTGGGAACATTCGACCTCTAAGTCGTTAAACTGGGAATGTAAGAATATGTAAATAAAAAAAAATGTGTAAAAAAAAAAGAAAAAGAAAAGCCAAAATGATAGGGCAACTCGCCATAAAAATCAGCGAGTAAAAATAAAGATGAAAATAAAGCCGAAAAGATGGGGCAACCGCGAATAAATAGCCAAAATGATAGGGCAATCGCGACCTTCGCGATAAAAAAAGCTAAAATGATAGAGCAATAGCGGTAAAAAAAACGGCGAATGATGAGTCGCTCCTGATACCATATTCCAGTGCAGCGATGCAGACGCCAACCAAATTCCAAATCCCATACCCCAACGACAAATGATGAGTTGCTCCTGGTACCATATTCCAGTGCAACGATGCAGACGTCAACCAAAATTCCAAATTTCTGAATGTTTCAACGGCGAATGATGAGTCACTTCTGGTACCATATTCCAGTGCAACGATGCAGACGCCAACTAAATTCCAAACCCCATACCCTAAGTGGCGAATGATGAGTCGCTCCTAGTACCATATTCCAGTGCAGCGATGCAGACGCCAACCAAATTCCAAATCCCATACCCCAACGGCGAATGATGAGTCGCTCCTGGTACCATATTCCAGTACAGCGATGCGAACGCCAACAAAGTCCCGAAATGTTTTCGGCCTTACGGACTAGATCATACATCCTGCAAAACCGTATACAATCCACGGGCGTAAAACGATCCCAATCTCTCCTAAGTCCTACCGGCGAGACCACATTGAAAGTCCCACCAGCGATGAAGATTCCAAAAAAAAAGGTATGTCCACAAGCAAAATGGGCATGGATGAAAACTCGAAAGGGCTCCGTGAGTAAAAACAGCAGCACTGCCGGCGAGTTTGTGATAACCCGAAAGGGTGCAAACTCGTGAAAAAGATATGAAATGCACTCGCAAAGTCCTCTTGACTTTGTGAGGAGAAAATTCCCACGTGAGATCCTTACGATTCACAAAGGAGCAACACACTTAGGAGTCCCCACGACTCTTAAGGAGAAAATACATTTACGGGATCCTTACGACTTGTAGGGAGAAAATGCATTTATGGGACCCTTACGGCTCATAAAATTGAAAAGTATTAGGGGATAAAGACCTAAAACCTGTCTCCTAAGCCATCGCTTCCTAATAAGCAAACGCAAATGATGATTCGCTCCTAGTACCATATTCCAGTGTAGCGATGCTGATGCCAAACAAAACCAAAATCCCCAAATCCACTCATGGCAAATGATGATTTGCTCCTGGTACCATATTCCAGTATAGCGATGCTAATGTCAACCCAAATCAAATCAAACCAACAATCTCTGCGTCGGAATCATGCTTCGTCTCAGAGTGTGCCCCGTGTCGAAATCACGCCTCGCCTCGGAGTATCCACCTGCCCTGTTGGAATTATGCTTCGCCTGGGAATCATCCTCTACATCAAAAACAGTGACACTTCGTGCCGAGGAAACGACGACCACAGACACTCCGTGCCAGGGACAAGTCAACAAGCGAACTCCTCGTCGGAATTATCCTCCGCCCTGGAATCAAGTCAACCAGCGACCTCCTCGTCAGAATTATGCTCCCTCCTGGAATCAAGTCGACCGCTGACCTTCCCTGTCGAAATTATGCTTCGTCTCGGAATCAAGTCAGCCAACAAGCTCTGCGTCGGAATCATTCTTCGTCTCAGAGTGTACCCCGCGTCGAAATCAAGCTTCGCCTCGGTGTATCTGCCTTCCCTGTCGGAATTATGTTTCGGCTCGGAAACAACCAACGACCTCCCCGTCGGAATTAAGCTCCGCCTCGGAATCAAGTCAACTAACAAGCTCTGCGTCGAAATCATACTTCGTCTCAGAATGTACCCCGTGTCGAAATTAAGCTTCGCTTCGGAGTATCTGCTTTCCCTGTCGGAATTATGTTTCGCTTAGGAATCAACCTCTGCATCGAGATTAATCTTCGGTCAGAATGTCTTCCGCTCTTCGGAATTATGCTTCGATCTCTGGAATCAAGCTCCACTCTTCGGAATGATGCTCCGATCCCTGGACTCATGCTCCGCTCTTCAGAATGATACTCAGATCCCTGGAATCATGCTCCGCTCTTCGGAATGATACTCCGATCCCTGGAATCATGCTCCGCTCTTCGGAATGATGTTCCGATCCCTGGAATCATGCTCCGTTCTTTGGGATGATGCTTTGATCCATGGAGTCATGCTTTACTCTTCGGAATGATGCTCCGATCCCTGGAATCATGCTCCGATCCCTGGAATCATGCTCCGCTCTTCGGAATGATACTCCGATCACTAGAATCATGCTCCGCTCTTCGGAATGATGCTCCGATCCCTAGAATCATGCTCCGCTCTTCGTAATGATGCTTCGATCCTTGGAATCATGCTCCGCTTATCGGAATCATGCTCCGATCCTTAGAATCATGCTCCGCTCATCGGAATTATGCTCTAATCCCTAGAATCATGCTCCGTTTTTCGGAATGATGCTCTAATCCTCAGAATTATGCTCCGATCCCCGAAGTTATGCTCATCGGAATCATTCTCCGATCCCTGGAATCATGCTCCGCTCATCGGAATCATGCTCCGATTCCTGGAATCATGCTCCGCTGATCGGAATGATGCTCCAATCCCTAGAATCATGCTCCGCTCTTCGGAATTATGCTCCGACCCCTGGAATCATGCTCCACTCTTCGGAATTATGCTCTGATCCTTGGAATCATGCTCCGGCTCTTCGGAATGATGCTCCGATCCTCGGAATTATTCTCCGACTCTTCGGAATGATACTCCGACCCTGGAATTATGCTCCGCAAATCGGAATTATGCTCCGGCTCTTCGGAATGATTCTCCGATCCTCGGAATTATACTCCGATCCCTGGAATTATGCTCCCGGGATGATGCTCCGCCCGTAGAATGATGTTCCACCTTGAAGTCTAACTTCAAGATCCATCAATTTCATGCACACAACTCATATGCGCGGTGTGTATTTATTGATGGGGGCACTTTGTTGGGGTCAAAATTTGCACCCCGGTTGACCAAGTCAAAGTCAAGGTCAATCCCAAACCAGGTGGACCCAAGCCCAGCTCAAGCGGGCCCATGCCCAAGTCGAGCCCACGGCCAACCTCCTCTATGCCAAAATGAAATCATGTAATAAATAATTTTATGTAATTTTTTATGCATGAATGGGCATAAAGCCGAATTTTTGTAAAGCGCATGGCTTATGTGTGAAAAGAAATAGCACATGAGACATGGGATGGGCAAAATGCCATTTTGTAAAGCCCATGGGGCTATATGTAAATGGGTAAGCCTATATAAGGCAACATGATGATGAATAAAGAATACACTTTTCATTCTCTCAAACCCTAGGGTTTTTTGTGCCTCTTTCTCCTTCCTCAAGGTTCTAAAACTTTCTTACCATTTTCAATTAAATCAAGAGTTTTACTCTTCCTTTTCCAAAACTAAATAGTTTTTCATCACAAAACCCATAAAGGGGAGCTCAGATCTTCCATCAGATCTCAAAAAGGGGGTGAGATTTTTAAAATCTCACCCCTTTCTCCAAGATCCGGCCAGCCGAGAGGAAGGAGATGGAGACCCATCTTCAGAAATCCCATCTTGGGAATATCCAGGGCCAAAGGGGAGAAACAAAGCAGCCCCTTTGATCACTTCTAAATATTTTTAGGATTCTAACTCCATTGAAGAGCCACTGGAGTTCAACTCCCTAAAATTAATCTCTGTTAGGAGTTCAATTCCACAAGTTAAATCGATAGCACAGCTCTCAGTGCAGGGATCAAGTCCCTTTTGCTGCTGATGCTAAGCGCCCGCATGCCAGGCACGTGTGGCGCTGGCACACTGGCGCTCAACTCCCGCATGCCAGGCACGTGGGGCGCTGGCGCACAACGCCCGCATGGTAGGCACCTGGGGCGCTGGCGCTCTGGCGCACAACGCCCGTGTGCCAGGCACGTGGGGCGCTGGCGCCTTCCCCCACGCATCCTTGGGATGTCCTTTCCCTTTTTATATATATATATGTATATATACACACACACACATACTCCACAACACTGTTCCCATTAAAAAAAATTCTAACGGGGCGCTGCTCTGCACCCCGCAAGGGGGCTGCTAGCCCCCTTGACCCCCAGCCCGCTATCTGGGTAGAGGGACCCCCGTAAAAACTCTGCGGTCCTCCCAATATATCTAAAACCCCTTCAAAACACAACACTGCACATTGAGTTCGTATGACCAGTCTAACCTGTCAATCGGAGGTTCTCTCGCTTCAAATGCGAGAGGTAATTAACGGCAGCTTAGTCCGCGGCTGCCGGAGATTCGGATCCCCACAATCAATAAACTCCAGCCTACCCTATACAGGAGGAATCTGTAATGCACCTGACAAGCGCGCGCGTATTCCCATCTCAATGGGCTGACGAAAAACACCCTACAGCTGGCACCAACGGCAGCCCTTCACCAGAACAGGGGGCATGATGAAGCTACCCTCATAACTGAGTCAATACCATATGCAAGACACGCTCGACGTCGCCACTGGCGTCAAGTAAGGAAAACTGGGGACAACTCTCCCTCTGGACTGACTCCACCAGCTCCGATGGTGGAAATTGACGCTGCTGTTCCAACTGGGAACAGCTTTGAGCCGCTCAAGAGGGTGCGCAAGAACTCTCCAACTGCCGTGTTGAAAAAGTATCCTCCACCTGTGGAGAACGTTACAGGGGCGAACCCGGAGCAGCCCCCTCAGCGACTGTCTTCCAAAATCCATAGGGCCCAGCGAAGAGTCTAAGACTCAGTGATCGACAAAGACTACTCCCGCCGACAGAAGAAAATAAAGGTTCGGCAAGTGGATGACCATCTCACCGCCGTTGTACCACGGAAAACATCGGCTGCAATAGCCCCCTCAACTTCAACCGCCCATAAAAGGAGAAGGCTGGAGAAGATCCCTGTGTCTACAACAAATTTTAAGGGCACGGAATCCAAACACCCCAAGTCTGGGGGCATGATAGTGCACACCATTTATACGGCATCAGGAAAAGAGGATAGCCATACCTCCACGGGTCATTGACCACTTATGCGATCAGTAACTAAGGCTCAAGAGCAACACAAGCAAAAGCTCCAGGAGATGCTGACAAAGATGGCCGCACTCACTGGGCTAAAAGAAAGCCCGGAGACATCGTCGGAGCAGCCTCAGGAGAAGGAAACCGACGCCGAATTCCTCCGGAGAATACTCGAGAAGAAAGACAAAGAGGCCACGGTACAAGCGGCTAACATAAAGAAAATAGCGCTTCTGTTTCAAGATATGGTCGGGATGATGATAAGGCCAGATCCCCAGCTGAAGATCCCTCAATAATCATTGAAGAAGACAGATGGAAGACATCAAATCCTCTTCCGGCTTTATCGGCAGCCAGGGAGGAGACGATCTCGAAAGCGGCGCTTGATGGCTACATCACTCAATAAATACGAGCTCATCAGGCAAATGAAGCAACATGCCAAGTCGTCAAAACTGGGCAACCATATCCAGGCTGGTACGATAAAATTAAGTACCCGCCAGGATACACGATCCCTAAATTCCACGTGTATAAGGGGACAGGCAATCCCCATCAGCAAGTCGCTCAGTTCAGGGCTCTGTGCGGCAATACTGTGGGCGACAACAAATTGCTACTTCGCCAGTTCGTTGGCAGCTTAGCAGAGACAGCTTTTGAATGGTACTCGGAGCTTCTGAATGACTCCATCATAACGTTTACAGAAATGGAGCTGTTATTCACCCAGCGTTTCACAAGCACCAGCGAGCACACCCCGATCACGGTATTGATCAATGCCAGGGTGAATCCAGGAGAGACTTGGGTTCAGTATGCAATTCGGTGGTGGAACCTATGGTCGAGATGAGAACAACGCATAGAAGAAGCTTCTGCTGTGGGCATGTTCATAGGGACACTGGATCCGCAAGCAACTATATCCCGGTTTATGATGTTTTTCAAGCCGACTAACTTCCAGGCCTTAATCAATAAGCTGTCCCAAACGGACCAGATGGGCTATAGACCGCCCTCCTCGAAAACGGAGCTGCGAACTGAAAAAAGGCAAAGGGAAAGCGACCTTCGTCGCCAACGCTCAACAACAGCCGTGTGATCCGAAACCAGCTACTCGCCAAGGCAACAAACTGCGATTCTTCGACGAGAAGTTGAGACGTCCTTACTCGTTTCCCCGGGATAAAACGAGGAGACTGTTCGAACTAGCGGTGCACAACAGACTCATCACCCTGCCAGATTCAAAGCGCCCACTGCAGTCTGGTGACGTCAACAATCCCAACTATTACCCCTACCATCGAATGTTGGGCCATCCAATCGAAGATTGCTTCGTCTTCAAAAGATGGATTCAGGACTAGTACCAGTAGGGTAAATTCACACTGTCTGAAAACTGGAGGGTAAACCCGCCACAACCACCTGCTCCGAAAAGATGGACACACCGGGGGCATCATGCTCATTCATAGAGGAAGCTCCATGGGAAGTAGTTCTTTCGGCAAAAACTAAAAGAATGCTGAAAGATCTTCAAACATGCCTGACAATCAGGTGGAAAAGCCCGCTAGAGCCAGAAATCATTAAGGGGATGCTGAAACCGCGCCCAACACCAAAAATTGGTAACGATGGGCAAAACACCCAGGCCCAGCCAGTGAATTCTTCGAGGAAGAAAAAGAAGACCAAAAAGCCCCCGCAGTCTGACGACAAACGTACAGATTTGCAAAGGCATATTAACGTGCTGGAGGAATATAACCAGAAGGCGCGAACCCCAATCACGCTCCAAGAGTTTCTCAACCATATCCTTGAAAGTGGAGAAAACGACAATGATGAGGGAGACGACTCGTCAGAAGAACCAAAAAATTATGTAGCTAGTTGCCACATGATCTCCCATTCGTCGCTAAATAACGAAGAAGCTCACTCGGCGTTAAAAGATAACAATGAGGAGCTGAGGGCAGGATCAGTGCCAAAATCCTTAGAACCGTCAGAAGAAATGATCGACATGCTACTGAACGAAGCCCGTCAGAAGAGCAAAGCTGATCAAGAGAGTGAAATGGCCATATTCGAAAAAGCAAGACGTCGGCATCAAGCTGAAGAAGTCATGGTAGGGATGAGTCGCAAAGAACTCCAACTAGATCGAAGCACGCTCGCGGCAGACAAAAGCAGGCTTAAAACGAGGAAACGGTTCGCTAAAACTCTTTCAATGGGAATGAAGCTGCCATCTCCTAAAGGAAATATTCCTGGCGGTGTACACCTTAATGAAGCGGATGTGCATCCTAACTACTGCTTATACCATCAAAGGATTGACACCCTACCGAAGAATGCATCGCATTTAAAAAGTGGTGGCAGGGATACGTTGCTCATCGACAGCATTTCAAGAGGACGAAGCACAAGGCTTGTCGGGAGAAGAGAAGCACGACAGATGAGAACAAAAGAACTGCCGGCAATTGTCATATGGTTGATTTCGGGGGATCGCAAGTTCTCACCTTCGGAAGCGATTCTGATGAAGAAATAGCCCTCGACCCTCTCTTCAAAGAATCCACCTCGGGAAAAGAGGAAGAGATGAAGAACTGTGAGAATATTCAGCTGCGTAACCGTACGTTGCCCGAAAAGAATCTTGGACCTATAAACAAGGGATCGAACAAAAAAGAAAAAGGGAAGGAAAAATTCCCTGAGGATATCGCCCTTGATGATCGAGTCGTCGAAGAGCTAACAGCCAAGGACTCGTCTAAGAAAAGCAAGGTGGATTACAATGTCCTAGCGCACCTGAGGAAGATACCCTCACAGCTAAGCGTTTTGGACGCCTTTCAGTTGTCTAAAGAGGCGCGAGATTCTCTGATCAAGGCACTACAAGAGCCCAATCAATTTCAATCTTTCCTTGCCGAAGAAAAGATGAAGGACAAGCTGGAAAAAGTGCACACAGCTGACATCACTTTCGGTGATGAAGATCTCCTCCTCGGAACGTGCCAGCACAACCGTCTCATGTATGTCACCGGGTATTGCCATAACATTAAGATAGGAAAAATCTTAGTTGGCAATGGGTCCTCTGTCAACCTTCTAAATGTAAGAATGTTGAAAGAAATCTGTATGAGCGTTCAGCACCTCGCTCGGGATAAAATCACCATCTCCGGGTTCGACTCCCAGTCCTCATGGACACTTGGGTCTGTAATACTGACATTACGCTTCGGGCTGCTCGTCATTGACATCAAATTCCATGTCATTGACGCCAAGACCTGCTACAACACTTTGCTCGGCAGACCTTGGTTACACGAATACAACATCATCCCTTCGACACAACACCAGTGTATGAAGTATTTCAAAGATGGTCTCGAGTACACCGTAAAGGGGGAAATAAACCCATTCTCTATAAATGAAGTCCGAAAGTATGAAAATGCAAAGTATTTCCTTCCAGACTTTGAAGACACGGAAAGATGCCACAAACTGGAGAATAAGCAAAAAGCTATCACCACTATTCCGGTCTTCGGGAGAGATACCGAGGAGGAAGAAGAGATAGTCTACTCGGCGCCGCCCCAATGCAACAAGCCAGGACTATCTACCCCTATTCTTTTTTTTGGCAGTGACTCTGAAGATGAAGTCAACGCAGTGTTCTCGGTCCGTCCATCAATGCCAGCCCTCACTGGAGATGATCAAAGTTTGCAGATCACCATGGTTCCGCTGTAGCACTACTGAGAGCTTGATGCGCTTGAGACATATAGTGTGCAAGAGATACGGACATTCTACGTGCCTCCCAGGCGAAAAGGTGAAAAGGTGATCCTATTCTGCCAATCCACAGAGATTAAAGTCGAAAGAGAAGTCCGGCATGGTGCCGATTTTGCGCTCGACAGGCTCCAACCAATCCGTCTGTCTAGATACTACGCAGAAGGATTGAAAAGGTTATTGAGATGCCAAGACGTACCCTTTAAGCAAACCGCGCGACAGGCCCAATTCTACAACAAGATCTGGAACGTCCCCGGAACTCAGCGAAAATTGCCCAACGGAAAAATGGAAACGATCAGGCTTGGATATGTCCAGTCCAAGAAATGGGAGCAGTTCCATGGCTGCCATGTCATAAAGGACCTTGATGAAGAAGAGGATGCTCTTTTAAAAGACGCTGATGCTGAACTAGAACGCAGTCCCGCCATAAAAATGCCGAGTCCGTTGTTTGAAGAATGGTTAGACAAGCGAGTACGGGAAGCGAGTCAAAAGGTTCGGAACGACTACATCCGTGAAATGGCCATTTACGAGAAAGCCAAGACGCAACGTCTCCTTCAACAGGCTACAGAGGATGACAATGCCCTTCGCCGTCAGCCCGCCATGCATTCCCAAGACAAGAAAAAGGCCCGACGTGGAGGCAAAAAAAAGTTAAAGAACGAGAAAAACGTTCGACAACGGAAAAGCGGATCCAAGAAGCCACGCGATCGAGAAAGGGTCAGCCGGAATCCATCTCTTATGAAAAAGATGTAAGTCTACGCCAGCGCCCCGGCCGTTAATGCGACGCCAAATGCGGAACAAAAACTTTTTCAAAACTGGCGCTAACTTAACCATAAAACCCGGATCGTTCCATTAACTATAAACTAGTATACTGTAAATATGTTAGAATGGCCATACCGATCGATCCGTGTCCTTCGATCTTTAGCCACCATCCTTAGCTTGTTGCGGCATCTCCGATCTCACTCGATCTCCTCATCGAGGTGGCACCACGTCAAGGATTCTTTATACAGGCTCCCGCTTCAAACCGAAGCAACTCGAACATGAAGTTTGCTAGCCGACATGTCCAAGATTGAAGTAGAGAGAAGTGTGAATACTTTGTCTCAATACACCCTAGCATTCTCATCACATGAGAGGGGTAGGGTGGAGGTTGAAGAAGATGCAAAGAGATGAAGAGTGTGAGCTCATGATAAATCAAGAGAGCAAAAACCATGAATCAAAAAAACCCTTGGCTGCCCTCATTTTTTGGTGTGATATATAATGAGGTTTTGTGATGAAATATCACGGAAAATATCTTAACAAAATATCTCCACAAAACCCTAAAATATCCCACCCAAAACAAAACTCCATTAATTCACCATAAGTCACTAGATGACTCATTAGCATGAGTCATTAGTGAACATGCTAGAATTAATGAGTCACCAAAAATGAGTCACGCTTTCCAAATCCAATAATCATTTAAACCAAAACGATTAACCCAAAAAGAAATGCATTTTTTAAAGTAATCTCGTAACGGATTACGAGAATACCCCTCACCTGTATATACATACCTGTATCCATATTCCGATCGAATACGAATACCACGAGACTTGGATCCGGCTTAAACCAAAGCCCACCAGTATTATCTGTCTGAAACATAACACGTGCACAAGTACACGTGTATGTTCGAACCCTGCCATAAAACTATATGGCCTTTATAACGTTTCGCCCGAACTTGGAAACAATCTGTTGGGGCTCTAAAGACTCGTCAATACACTGACAGCGGATTTAACCACAATCCGTCCGTGGTACTGGCTGTATGTAACGGCTGCCTATGTATTGAGGAAAGGGAAGCTGATGAGCAAACTCATCCAGAAACCCAACTGACCCTATCATTGACAATATCCGTACAGTCCGGTCCATTCGTCTATGAGCATCGCATATCGGGCCTAGGGGATGGTAAACGTCAGACCCCCAATAGCGGTATAAGTCATGTCAAAGTGTAGCCCAGAACACCTTGAGATACTACTGGAGTACCTACCAGTAAATCTCGCTTGCCCTGGCTAGGGACTTTTTGTAATGGCTCTCCAGACACAGCACGATCTCACCCCCAATACCGGGAGAGACGAATCCCCTGCCGATCCGCTCTCTGCCTCTATGTGGCTCGGGACTGTACCCAACTAAAACCTGTTTGCATGACTCCTTTGAGCCGTGGTAGGGTAATAATCAAAGCACAGTGAGAACTCACACGAGAAAAATGATGATCTTAGGTCGATGAACTAACCTGTACACATGTCACCAGGGAACTGCTATCTGATGACAGGTATAATACCAACTAGCAGGTTCCCGGGGAGTCCTGTCCGGTGCACTCATAACCCAATGAGCACCTGTATACATCTTAGGTGAACCAACTGACACCAATGGCTTGTGAGACCAGCCACCGTCCCTCGTCGGGGTCTCGACTGTATACACTTGTCTACTCCGGAGTATCGATGCCTTGTTTCGAAACTCCCACGACTAGGGACCACTTTTAAGGATGTGCTTATAGACTTCCCAACTCTCACGTATATGATCGCTATCATACTGTTGGTAGTCAAGCAGGATCCTATGGGTATTAACGTGTAATAGTGATCTGTAATATCACCTAAAGCAGTACACGATGATAAAGATAAACCAGATAGCACACTATAATCTCGAGTAAAACTGTCATACCGGTATAGGTCCTCCCTCAATCATTGCAATCACGTACCTGCGATCCAATAATTGACTTTGAGGGCACTATATCCAACAATCTCCCACTTACACTTAAAGCTAATTATTGCGATGTCGCATATCACAGCCTGTGTGATACCGAATATCCAATTCCTCTACTAATCAGTTTCACAAAACTCGTTTGTAAAACTATTGTGTTCGAGAAATAGCCTCGGTGAGTGGTTCCGCCCTGATGTTTCTTTCTATGTCTCTCTTAATCTCAAGTTCGTGGAGAAAACCATCTCCCGAATTGAGTAATACCTGTCTTAGAATATGTCTGTACATCTGATGGGGCCTGTTCATAAATGAACTCCAAATCCAAACTTCTTAGACTGTATCGACAACTGAACTTAATCAGTATCTTGCACCATGCCTCCCTCAGTATCCTCTTGGACCACCTGTCCAAACTACTTCCTATCGTCAGAGGGAAAACTATAACTCTGACAATCACTCTGTCATCCATGTCACCTTGGAAGCCTGGAATGATAACCGTCTTCCGAAAGAGCCCGCCGTTATCAAATCCTTAGAACATCCACTTATGTTCTAAAACTGCTTCCGATTGTTTCTCCAGGATTGGATTAATATAAACTTATTGCAGCTAGTGCAAAAACAACATCTGGTGTGGTACTTGATATCTCATGATCAAATCAATTGCTTAAGCAAGTGATATGGCAATCATGCATATCCTTCTCCCCTTTAGTCTGTAAGATACCTTTAGAGAGGGTGACTCCATCACCAGCAGGTACACCACAATGCCAGGAATCATCTATTCTAAATACCTTTAGAATAATGTCAAAGTACCCAGATTGGGAAACTACCCAAATCTAGATCTAAAACCATAGATCTAGTAACCAGAATATCTGATATTATATCCATATTCTGTGTGGATAAACTACTGTGTGACAACCAAGGTATAACCGATCGTATTATAAAAATTTTACTTCCTACTCTGTGTATGTCATCCAAAAACCAGGACGTCACACCCTACTACCTTCTTAACAGATCCATCCGTTATTCTGATGAAGTCAAACCCATGACTGTCACATCAAAATTAGATGATCTATCTCTGCTATAGCTACTCTGGTCTATAAATAGACATAAGCTACTTACCCACTATGCTTCCGCTGCTCCCACTGACTACGACAACCCTCCGCTAGAGTCATATACACGTACACTTCTAAAGCTAGTTTAGAACGACACTATACTCATCCTCCTGCCAGGTCTCATAATCTGGAACAACAGCAGTGTCAAGTCTGGATAAACAAGAACCTCCCTGTCACCGTCCTTGAGGCTACCAGAGTACCTCTCGGGTGCCTGAGGTTACCTATCATATCTGCGAAGTGGCTAATGGAATGTCAAACCTGATTGAATTTTTAGGTCCTATTAAATTTTTCGTAATCGTTTGCGGTTCTGGAATCTCTTCCAGTTCTACCATACTCCCACTACTGTTTTCTGAAAAAGTCCATTTTACTAAAACTGTGGCAAGTCAAGAACAATATCACTATTGATCTTCCAGATGGTAGGAAATCAACCCTCGTCTAAGCCTGGGTCAACCCACAAACTGCCATTACAGAAATGTGCCTTGAGTTATCCAGAGTCTGGTTTAAAGCATAAGCCAGACAACTCCCCGTACCTTAATATCGTTAAGATATGAACCATTCTATATATCATATAGAAACATAAGCACTGATTTAATTGGAACCAGATTCAAATCATGCAGCTGTTTCCAGTGCATGTCAACTAAATGGAGAGCGGCTAATCAGCATTACTCAACTTTGGAGTTCATCCAATTATGAGTAACCTGAAAGAGAAATAAGTTTCTCAAAACTATTACTATCAACTGAATACCAATCACAAGTATCTACATCTTCGATCTCCTTGAAGAATCCCGATATTTGCGATATCTGGTTCTCTACTTTATTCTTGTACCTATAACTTCTCAAAACTTAGACCTTGTATTTCTACGAAAAACATGTCTAAAACTGGAGAAGTGACAAGTAAACAGAATATAGTACGAGTACCAACCCCTTTGTCCTTACGAACACTGGACAACATACAATACTCTGTATGAATCCCCTGAGTTGAATAACTCAAACCCTGTGCGTCGTAGGTTGAAAACTGTACTTATGGTTATAAAGAATTATACCGCTGTTCAATGCCCCTTACCTAACCATCAACTGATATAGTTAAATGTCATCGACATAATTTCAAAAAGTTATATCTCACTTTATAAAAATAAACGTACAGATATATCAGTTTGAAATTGGTGCACAGCAACGGATACTTAAAACCAAAAACTTGTCGTCCGGCAAAAACCCAAGCGATTTCCTCAAATATCACCAATTACAACGAATTCCGATATAATGAGGATGATCACCTAATTCCCAATAATTTACTCTCACTCATCATCTGTAAAACCATACAGATATGAGAATGAAACCAGGTAAATACATACCTCGGAGCAAGTGTCTAATTAGGAAATCAGTTTTTAATTAACAATGCATAGTGAAACTGAAACATGAATATGTTTCGAAGGGGTATCCTGGTATTCCTAGTAATGCCTCTTCCATTATCCAAATTCATGACTGTAATTGTATATTTCGTTGCCATCTCTCCAAATCCCTTTATTTGTCTTTAGTCGTTACCTTCTGTATACCATCGTTAGTCTTAATGGTTTTCTTCCTTCCCTACCGTTTGGCACCAGCCTATGGTTTGGAAGAAGACTATCCAATAAGCATAATAGGTGTACTCTCATAATCCTAGGAGTACTCGAAACTTGAGAGAAGGTGATAATAAAAGACAACCTGAATAAACCTTATTCTATTCCTCCTCAACTGGAGAAAAGTAAAGGTGAAATAGGAGTGGCGATGAACTGCGCGGTTTGGTCGTGAATGATAGCAGTCACAATTTACTTTGCCCTCTTTCTAATCCCTTCATATTTCTTTACTCATTACCTTCTGTACACCACACTTAGGCTAATTGGTTTTATTCATTCACCACCTTTCGGCACCTGCCTATGGTTTGGAAGAAGATTATCCAATAAGCGTAATAGGTGTACCCTCCTAAACCAAGGAGCCCTCGCAATCTGAGAGAAGGTGATGATAAAAGACAACTGAATAGTCCTATTCAATTTCTCCAGAACCTGAATCCATACTCGAATCTAGAACAAGTTCCTTCGAGTTCGTATATAACCATACGATGGATTTATCCAATGAAAGTGGATGTTAGTAGTAATACGGGGTGTTCTGGAGAAATGCAAAGGGTAAAAGAAGGAGTGGCAATGATTTATGCAACTTAGACAATCCAAAAGCCAGTGTTTTCAGAAAGTTCGGTCAACTTGGTTACCGAGTCATAGTCTAGGGTCGGGCCATGGTCGCTGCCAAAGAGAGAGAGAAAAGAAACACTCTGCGTGCACTCTAACCTAAATCAGAATGGTTATCACTTTATCTAATCAGGAAACCTCTCACTGTATCCTCAAATTCTCCTCCAAACCTGAAAGAAGAATTAGTCGGGATCACCCGAAGAGTAAACCAACTCATCAGTGGGAATCGGGATCCAACTATCATCGCATGATAACGTGATGGAATCCACTCACGTTATCATACTCCAGAAGGTATGCACGTGCCTGGCAAGTTTCAGTTTCTTTAGAAACTCCCGATATGATTTTTACCCTATGCTCTTATGATCTTGACTAAGGCCAACAAATCATAAGTCACATGTCAAGTTCTGCCCGTCATTGTCCAGGTTAATTTGAACCCACCCGTACAAGCCCTTGACGAAGGTCAAAAAGGCTATACGACTGTCCCAAACCAACACATCTATCTATGCAACAGAAAGATAATAAGCAGCTACCATATACTGTGCCTTGACTAAGGCCAACAAACATAGCATGAATAATAAGTGCTACCTGTCTGAAATGATGGAGGGTTACAGCTGGTTTTGGCGAAAAACCATTAATGTAATGAACTTGATATCGTTGAAGGAACCTGATAGCTTTTTACAAAAATATAGCGGCGAAAACCTTTGCTAAAGAGATCACTCCCGGTGAAGGGATCTCGGCTCTTTCCCCATAGAATGAGGTGCAGTATATTCCAACTGAATATCGCGATGCAAAGCAAAAAAGTAATCGACTATAATGAAGTTATTACCCTGACGCAAACCTTTACCCAAGGGGTCACTCCCAGTGAAGGGATCTCGGCCCTTGCCTCGTCGAATGAGGTGCTGGATATTCATAACCGAATACCACGGTGCAAAACAAAAGAAAACATCATTGTAATAATAGCCTTTTTGAAAAATGTTCCAACAACATCCAATAGGTTTGTTTTCTTTGCATTGATCAGAATCAACGCAGTCCTATCAATTAATTACACCAGAAAAGAATGAAAATAACATGTACGTATATGCCATCCGCATTCGCCACTGGGTCTCATCATCACCTGTTAGGTTACTTAACTAACGACAGAGCGGGGACTGGACTAGAGCGGGTGTAAAACATATACAACATCTACTAATATATATATCAATATACAATAATTGCTCCAGGCGTGATAAATGCAACATTACAGAAAAGTAATAAGCATCACAGAACAATACAGATAAGCTGGGATCCTTGGGTTTCATAGAGCCACAAATGAAACCCGACGTTCCCCTGGTCGTGTGGATAGCCTGTGCAATGAAACCTAGACCCCTACGAGTGCGGCAAGTTACCCGCCAAAACCAGAAGCGGGGCATCCCCCTTCAACAAAGTGAATTGACTACCTAGCATTTCACGGAATCCGGTAACTTGAGCACTCTATCTTGGGTCAACCTGTACCCACTATGAGTGAGGCGAATAGCCTGCCAATTCTAGAGTGAGGCCCCTCCATCTCAAAGCCATGAGATGCGGGCCCGTTGCCCCCTAGAACCCGGCTATCCGTGCACTCCATCGCGGGGTAAACCTAGTACAGAAAAGAAAATATGTACAACGGGTACATCGACCTCAACCCGGTCGTGCCCCAAAAGAATAATATACAAACAGACAGTGACGACAGTCCACATGTCGGACGCTCGCCCCGCGATATCAAATGTACAAATATTTCCAAACCGCACAACCATTGCACGCAAGCTATCCACCACGATAAATCCGCAACATCACAGCACAACTCAGAACATCAACGTGAATGTCACGTTCGCAAACCCGTCTAAAAGAGCTATAGCAATTAGACACGATTTACCACTCGAATGACATTCACGGTCACAGATAGTAATGTAGTGCACTGTAAACTTCAAACAATGTTAGATAATATCGACTTCGAAATAACCCCCAAATAGCCCAAACAACCTGATAAAACCATATCCAAACTGGGCTAAACAAACAATGCCACTGAACCAACTTACCAGAGACCAGACCACACCCCAAAAACCAAACCAAGAAACCCTCATAGGCCGGCGAACTCGGAAAATTCATGCTTGGGCTTGGACAAAATCCGACGCCTTGGGTTCGTGTTTGGGGTGTGTTCTTGTGGTCATGTTAGTAGTTTTCTGCACTTGTTTAAATAATTTTTGAAGACATTTTAAAAACAACAGAGACAGCATGTGCAGTGGCAGTATTAGGGTTTTGTTTCGGTTTCGATACTTTAACCTTGTCTAAACCACTAGTAAACGATTAATAGTTTAGCTCTGATACCATGTAAGTCTACGCCAGCGCCCCGGCCGTCAATCCGACGCCAAATGCGGAACAAAAACTTTTTCAAAACTGGAGCTAACGTAACCTTAAAAACCGGATTGTTCCATTAACCATAAACTAGTATACTGTAAAGATGTTAGAATGGCTATACCAATCGATTCGTGTCCTTCAGTTTTTAGCCACCATCCTTAGCTTGTTGTGGCGTCACCGATCTCGCTCGATCTCCGATCTCCTCGTCGAGGTGGCACCACATCAAGGATTCTTTATACGGGCTACCGCCTCAAACCGAAGCAACTCGAATATGAAGTTTGCTAGCCGACATGTCCAAGATTGAAGTAGAAAGAAGTGTGAATAATTTGTCTCAATACACCCCTAGGATTCTCATCACATGAGAGGGGTATGGTGGAGGTTGAAGAAGATGCAAAGAGATGAAGAGTGTGAGCTCATGATAAATCAAGAGAGCAAAAACCATGACTCAAAAAAAACCCTTGGCCGCCCTCATCTTTTGGTGTGATATATAATGAGGTTTTGTGATGAAATATCAAGGAAAATATCTTACCAAAATATCTCCACAAAACCCTAAAATATCCCACCCAAAACAAAACTCCATTAATTCACCATGAGTCACTAGATGACTCATTAGCTTGAGTCATTAGTGAACATGCTAGAATTAATGAGTAACCAAAAATGAGTCACACTTTCCAAATCCAATAATCATTTAAACCAAAATGATTAACCCAAAAAGAAATGCATTTTCTAAAGTAATCTCGTAACGGATTACGAGAATACCCCTCACCTGTATATACATACCTGTATATTCCGACCGAATACGAATACCACGAGACGAAAGTATTCAAACACAATATAATACTTGGATCCGGCTTAAACCAAAGCCCACCAGTATTATCTGTCCGAAACATGACACGTGCACAACTGCACGTGTATGTTCAAACCCTGCCATAAAATCATACGGCCTCTATAATGTTTCGCCCGAACTTGGAAACAATTTGTGGGGGACTCTAAAGACTCGTCAATACACTGGCAATGGATTTAACCACAAGCCGTCAGTGGTGCTAGCTATACATAACGGCTGCCTATGTATTAAGGAAAGGGAAGCTGATGAGCGAACTCATCCAGAAACCCAATTGAGCCTATCAGTGACAATATCCGTACAGTCCGGTCCTCTCATCTATGAGCATCGCATATCGGGCCTAGGGGGCTGGTAAACGTCAGACCCCAATAGCGGTATAAGTCGTGTCAGAGTGTAGCCCAGAACACCTTGAGATACTACTGGAGTACCTACCAGTAAATCTCGCTTGCTCTGGCCAGGGACTTTGTGTAATGGCTCTCCAGACACAGCACAATCTCACTCCCAATACCGGGAAAGACGAATCTCCTGCTGATCCGCTCACTGCCTCTATGTGGCTCGAGACTGTACCCAACTAAAACCTGTTTGCATGACTCCTTTGAGCCATGGTAGGGTAATAATCAAAGAACAATGGGAACTCTCACGAGACAAATGACGATCTCAGGTCGATGAACTAACCTGTACACATGTTACCAGGGAACTGCTATCTGAGGACAGGTATAATATTAACTAGCAGGTTCCTGGTGAGTCTTGTCCGGTGCACTCATAACCCAATGAGCACCTGTATACATCTTAGGTGAACCAACTGACACCAATGGCTTGTGAGACCAGCCACCGCCCCTCATCGGGGTCTCGATTGTATACACTAGTCTACTCCGGAGTATCGATGCCCTGTCTCGAAACTCCCACGACTAGGGACAACTTTTAAGGATGTGCTTATAGACTACCCAACTCTCACGTATATGATCGCCATCATACTGTTGGTAGTCAAGCAGGATCCTATGGGCTCTATCAACGTATAATAGTGATCTGTAATGTCACCTAAAGTAGTACACGATGATAAAGATAAACCAGATAGCATACTATCATCACGAGTAAGACTGTCTTACCGGTATAGGTCTTCCCTCAATCATTGCAATCACATACCTGCGATCTAATAATTGACTTTGAGGGCACTATATCCAACAAAAGATGGGTCGAGCATACTCTTTCCCTCAAGACAAGACAAAGAGAATCTTTTACCTTGTCATGAAACACCAGATGATGACATTCCTGGAGTCTCGGCACCCTGATCAAGCAAACGAGATTCATCACCCGGATTATTGCTCCTATCATCAAGTGATCGGACATCCTCTTGAAGACTGTTTCACCTTCAAAAATTGGGTCTGTTGGGGTAAAAATTTACACCCCGGTTGACCAAGTCAAAATCAAAGTCAATCCCAAGCCAAGTGGGGCCAAGCCCAGATCCAGTGGGCCCATGCCCGTGTCGAGCTCGAACCTGAAGCGGCCGGCCTTCCCCCATGCTAAGATAAAATTTTGTAATAAATAATTTTGTTGTGTTTTTTTTATTTTGTTTTATGGATAAATGTAAGAAAAATAGGCATAAAGCCATATTTTTGTAAAGCCCATGGCTTATGTGCAAAAAGAAATGGCATATGAGCCATGGGATGGGCAAAATGCCATTTTGTGAAGCCCAAGGGGCTATGTGTAAAGTGTATGGCCTATAAAGGCAAAGATAATGAAAAAATCCCAACAATTTTTTTCTCTCTCCAAAAAAAGTTTTAGATCTGAGATCTTTCCTCCTTCTTCAAGGTTCCAAAACCTTCTTCTTTCTTTTGAATTAAATTAAGAGTTTTACTCTTCCTTTTTCAAAACTAAATAGTTTTCCACCACAAAACCCACTAAGGGGAACTCAGATCTGCCATCAGATCTCAAAAAGAAAATATTTTTTTATCTCACATCTCTTTATGTCCAAGATCCGGCCAGCAAAGGCAGAAGAAGAACCCATTTCCGTAACCCAAAACATCTTAGGAGTTTAACTCCACCCTATTTTCTCTTTAGAGAATTTCCGGGGCTAAAAGACCCATTTTTCCCCGCTAGCGCTCGAGCGCAAAGCGCCCACGTGCCGATACGTGGCGCGCTTGCTCTCCGGCGCCCTGCGCTCGAGCGCAAAACGCCCACGTGCCGACACGTGGCTCGCTTGCGCTCCAGCGCCTCGCGCTCGAGCGCAAAGCGCCCATGTACCGACACGTGGCGTGCTTGCGCTCCAGCGCTCTGCGTTTGAGCACAAAGCGCCCACGTGCCGACACATGGCGCGTTGCGCTCCAGCACTCTGCGCTCGAGCGCAAAGCGCCCACATGCCGACACGTGGCGCACTTGCGCTCAAGCGCCCAGCGTCCGAGCGCAAAGCGCCCATGTGCCGACACGTGGCGCATTGTACTCCAGCACTCTGCGCTCGAGCGCAAAGCACCCACGTGCCAACACGTGGCGCACTTGCGCTCAAGCGCCTAGGCGCTGGCCCCACGCATCCTTTGGATGTCTTTTCCCCCATTTATTTATATATACATGTATATATATACATATATATACATATGTACACATACACATACTCCACGACACTGCCCCCGTTGAAAAAAATTTCTAACGGGACGCTGCCCCGCACACCGCAAAAGGGCTGCTAGCCCCCTTGACCCCCAGCTCGCTATCCGGATAGCGGGACCCCCGTAAAAACCCTGCGTGGCTCCCGATATATCCAAAACCCCTTTTCAAAACACAACACACGTACACTGCACGTTGAGTTCGCATGACCAGTTTAACCCGTCAATCGGAGGTTCCCTCGCTCCAAAGGCGAGGGGTAATTAACGGCAGCTTAGTTCGCGGCTTCCGGAGATTCGGATCCCCACAATCAATAAACCCCGGCCTACCCCAGGCAGGGGGAATCTGTAGTACGCCTGACAAGCGCGCGCGTATTCCCATCTCAATGGGGTGACGAAAAACACCCTGCAGATTCTGGCACGCCCACTGGGACCATTCTCTCCTCCCATATTTCGGGTTAAACGTTCATGCAAACTCAATCAATATACATATCGATTGCTTATACTGAAATGATGTTTCTTTTCATGCAGCAATCAACTTTCAACGACAATGTCTCCCAAGACGAATTCAGCTTCCAACGTGGCCCCGATTCCGTACGTGGTCAAGATTAACGCTCGCCTGGTTCTCCCCGCAAGCCTCAGACGACAGTGGGAGGAACCGCCCCGCCAGTTTGGCTCCGTCATCATCTACCCTGCCGGAAGCACTCATCTGGCGGAAATCCCGGCGGAACAGGTGGCCAAGCCGGTCCCAAGGGGCAAGAGGCCGAATGTTGTGATTGCTAAGGCACCACAACCGAAACTTAAGATAGTGTCTAAACGACTCCCTGGCGCTCCATCTGGGGGCAAGACTTCCGGTGTGAAGGGCATCATCAAATGTCGTGGACGATCTCAAGCGATGACTCCAACAAATGCGCAATCGAGCATATTTCCAAGGCCCTCCATCGCCCGGTCTGCGGCGTCTTCCCAAAGAGCCAAAGTCTGCCAGGTGCTTAGAACAGAAAAGTTAAGGCAGAAGCGGCTCAGATATCGAGCCAACAAGAGGGCCAGGGCTTCGGCCAAATGGAATCGTGTGAAGTTCCAAGTGCAGGGTTGCCCTGCGATGACGGATGAGTCGGACGTAAGAATCAGCAATTCCATCGAGCCTCTGAAGTGGGTTCAGAAAAATGCCATGACCGCTAGAATCAAGAAGACAGCGGTCCGAATAGTGCTACAAAGAGACGTGTCCCGGCCCCAACAGGAAAATTATGACACTGTCTCTTCAAGAGTCTATTAAGCACTCTATGCCGTACGAAAGCAGCGGGGCAAACCCAGAAAAGAAGCGCCAGTGCCATTCAAGAACCTGGTAAGGCCAGTCGCCTTCAATCGACTACCAGCTACTGAAGCAAGGGGGTCAAGACAGCGATCCGTGAAATCAGCCGCCAATGATAGAAAGACGGCCGGATATATCATCCATACAGTCTATATGGCAGGCGGGCGCCCCAGCGACAACCTTCGCAGCAAAAGCAAGGATGGGGCCACCACATCCCAAGCCCAATCTAGCCTGAATGTGGTTGCCGCCGCCCAAGAACAGCCACCCCCGCTAGATGAAGAAAACCTTCTCGATGAGGATGATAGGCAGAAAGACCCCTCGGTCCATGCAGAGTCAAGCTCGGACAGCGAGGAAGAGCCAACTTTCCGCCCCAGGACTGCGGAGCAAGAGCTGCTTCAAGAGCTTCGAAAATAGATCAGGAGCAAAGATAAAGAGATGGCCAAGCTCTATTCGAAGATTGACGACTTAACAAACGTGGTGATGCAGCTTACGGCTCAAATTGCTCGAGCGCCTCCCAATCAAGCACAAGCCGCTACTAATCAGCCGGATGATGACAATCCAAGGCAGCCAATGCATGTTCCTTTGGAACCAAGACTGGTCGAGCCGCATGAAAGCCGGCCACACTCCACTTCTGGGGACGCCTTGGCCCCAGATAGCACTATCCCGTTAACACAGGATCGGATAATGGATTTGGTCACCAGCAAGGTTAAAACATTGGTGGCCGAAGCTGAAGCTCAGAAAGAAATCGGCAGTAGCGGGCGGCCATATCCCGCGCAGTACGATCTGATTGAGTTCCCAAACGGCTATGTCATTCCTAAGTTCGGAAGATTTGAAGGAACAGGGAATGCAAATCAGCACGTCGCCCACTTCAAAGCATCGTGCGGAAATACAGGGGGCAATGACGCGCTCCTTCTTCGTCAGTTTGTCAACAGCCTGACCAGTGTCGCTTTCGACTGGTACGCGAGCATACTAGACGGGTCCGTCATTACCTTTGCCAAAATGGAATCTTTTTTTCGGCAAAGGTTCATGAGTGTCAGTGATAAAATCTCCATTGCTGACCTTATGAGGACCAAGTCGGGGAAGAATGTAAGCAACACCGACTTTATCGCCCGATGGCATAATCTCACAGTCAAGTGCGAGCCACCGCAGGAGCAGGACCAGTCCGTCAGCCTTCTCATTGGGAACCTCAGCAATTGGATGGTCCCATTCTTGTGTACAGCGGGCCTCAAGACATTTCAGGAGCTAACCAAGAAAGCCCAAATGCTGGAACGCTCGAAGCAAGAGTCCCCGCCGGACTCTCAGAGAGACAAAACTTGGAAAAGTAAGCGGGACGACAACCGTAGAAGCGGGAGTTCCAGCAGTACCAATGTCTTCAATGCGTCCGACAATGAAGAAAAGCGAAGGGCAGGCGAATCCAAAACTAACCGGTCTCGAAAGCCATTGTTGGGAGGAGATGGGCCTTTCCTAGAGGAGAAAAAGAACAAGGTTTACTCTTTCAGAAGGGACAAGGTCCGCAAGATATTTAAAGATGCCTTGAACAACGGTCTATAATTGCCGGAGTCGAAAAGACCCCAAGAAGCAAAAATGACCGACAATCCCCTGTATTGCCCGTACCACCGAGTAGTGAGCCACGCGATCGAGGATTACTATATCTTCAAAGACTGGGTCGAGAAGCAGTACATGGCTGGAGAGATCGAGCTGTCCAAAAGTGTGTTGGTGAACAATCAAGTTGCAACCACCAACTTTATACAGACAGAAGTTGAAGCCTTCTGGGAGCAGACAGCCGAACCCGCTGCCCCGAGAAATGAAACGGACTCATCACGGCCTCCGTGGAGTACGCACATATCTAATAAAACAAAGAAGATGATAAAGCTACTTCGGAAAGAGCCCAGGACGGAATGGGAAGGGCAGAAGAAGCCTACCAGTCCAGCTGCCAATGCGGCTCCATCAGGCTCAAAATCCAAGAAGCTCCAGAAGAAGAAAAGTGCAGCTCGGCGCGAAAAAGAGTCTGCAGGGAGATCGACCATTCAAAAATATATTGATTCCCTCGAAGAATATGAACAAAAGGAAAGAACATTGATTCAATTGAAGGAGTTCTTCCCTGTACAAGCGGCTGAAATTTTGGAGGAGTTAGAAGAAGACTCCAATGAAAAGATCCCAGTAGTGACCTGCTACGCCATCTATCTTGGCAGTGACTCCGAGGTTGAGCTCTGTTTTCCCGGAGAGGACGAGGAGCTCACCACAAAGGCCAATCAAATCCAGCTCAGAAGCGGCAGGGCTCTACCGTAAAATCAGGGCAACACCCCAAAAGAAGGAAAAACAAGTCGCTAATGAAGAAGATGGCAGAGAACCGGCTGATGAAAACATAAGTCCTTCCTCGGTGGACTATAATGTCTTGGCACATCTCCGGAAGCTTCCGTCTCTCCTGAGCATCTACGACGCCTTGGTCCTATCTAAGGAGCTTAGAGATATTCTCATTCACGCTCTACAAAACCCCGAGCGGTATCAGGCTCACTTTGCGGAAATTAATATGAAAGAAGCCCAGCACGCTTTGCATGCCGCCGCAGTCACATTTAAGGATGAAGACTTGCTACTGGGAATGGCTGAGCATAATCGGCCGCTTTACGTGACCGGGTACAGCGACGGAGATTGAATTAATCGCATATTGATTGATCCGGGGTCCTCAGTGAACATCATGAACTTGCGAACGCTGAAGAGTTTGTCAATAGACGTCCGACACCTGTCAAGGGAAAGGAGTGTCATTCAAGGCTTCAACCAAAATTGCCAGCAAGTTCTGGGGTCTATAGCTTTGCCAATCAAATTCGGGGATCTGAAAACTGAAGCTAAGATATACGTGATCGACACCGACACGTCTTATAAGATTCTCTTGGGGCGGTCGTGGCTCTACGATTACGGCATCATTCCGTCAACTCTCTATCAATGCATGAAGTATACTAAAAATGGCGAAGAAAGACGCATTAACGGAGACATCCAGCTATTCGGTGTGCATAAAGTCCGATATGAAGATTCTCCGTACTTTATGAACCACCAAAATGCTAAGCCACAACTGACCGAGGATAGACCGGCCCCAAGACTCAAAAGAAAATCTGCGCCGGCTGTCACTTTCAAAAGCAAAAATACCCAAGTGCGCCCGCATTTCGGCAGCGACACTGATGAGTCCGACGCTGGAAGCCCGTCCTTACGTAAAACTCACCCTTATTTCGGCAGCGATACGGACGAATCTATTACTGAAGGCCCATCTAGCAGCAAAGTCCGCCCTCATCTTTGCAGTGACACTGAAGAGTCAGAAGAAGAGGACCTGCCGTGCAACAGCTGTGAAGGTTGGCCCCCCATGCAGCAAGTGAAACTACGAGAGACCTTCGAAGTCGCAGAAGGGTCCCTGGCCATCACAAGGGCGCCGGAACGGATGTGCAAATAGCTCGACGCATTGTCAGTCTCTACCGTGGACCAGCTGAAAACTTTCTATGTGCCCGGGAGGAAAAATGGACAGAAGGGCATCCTGTTTTACAGGTCAAACCCCGTTGTGCACCTGGATGATCTTTCTGTCGCGTGCCTTCCCTATGAGAGAGGCATAAGAGCCGTCCTCAATCCCAGATACTATGCGCCCGAGATGCGGGAATACTTTAAGAAGTGCGGATGCCGGTTATATCAAACGGAGTCCGAAGCAAAGTTTTACGAAGGGCTATGGTATCCGCCCCAGGTCCGAGCACCCATCGATGGACGAATTCCAGATAGACGGGGCATAGTCTACATTCAACCTGATTCCAAAGTGTGCTACATGATCCATGTGGGTGAGGCCAGCGAAAGATCAAATGATGATGACGAGATAGCCGAGCCAGAAGAAGCTCCTCAAGAGCTCGAAGATGGCGGACAAGCAACCTTTGACGAGCTAACCGAGATTGACTTAGGAACGCCCGATAATCCAAGGCCGACCTACATCAGCTCGCTCCTGTCAGAGGAAATGAAAGCGCAGATAATTGCCCTGCTGCATGAGTTCGTCGACTGCTTTGCATGGACATACAAAGAAATGCCTGGCCTTTCCCCTGAAGTGGTCGTACATAAGTTGGCTATATCTCCCGATGCTAAGCCAGTCAAACAAGCTCCTCGAAGAATGAGAAGGGAGTTGGAAGAAAAGGTCATCGAGGAAACCAAGAAACTCATCGATGCCGGCTTCATCAGGGAAGAGAAATATGCGGACTGGATCGCATGCATAGTCCCAGTGAAGAAGAAAAATGGGCAGATCCGAGTTTATGTCGATTTCAGGGACCTCAATAAGGCATGTCCAAAGGACGACTTCCCGCTACCGGTCATGGAAATGATGGTCGATGACACCTCAAATTACGAGTTGTTCACCTTTATGGATGGCTCGTCTGGATATAATCAGATCAAGATGTCACCTGAGGATGAGAAGCACACAGCATTTCGAACTCCGATCGAAATATATTGCTACAAGGTGATGCCGTTCGGATTGAAGAATGCAGGTGCTACATATCATAGGGCAATGACCAATATCTTCGATGACCTAATTCATAAAGTCATCGAATGTTATGTTGATGATCTGGTCGTTAAGACTAAAACCAAGGCCGATCATATCCAGGATCTTAGGACCGTTCTCACCAGACTGAGGGAATTTGACCTGAAGATGAATCATCTGAAATGCGCTTTTGGCATGTCATCGGGAAAATTCCGGGGCTTTATAGTCCGACATCGAGGGATCGAAGTTGACCCATCAAAGATAAAGGCCATCATGGAGATGCCACCCTCCGAAGAGCCTGACGCAGCTAAGATCTTTTCAAGGCAAGCTTGCTTATATACGGAGGTTAATCTCAAATTTATCAGAGAGATGTAGGCCCTTCTCAAAGCTCATGAAGAAATGAGCTCCTTTTATCTGGGATGCCGAATATCAAGCAGCGTTCGAAAGCATCAAACAATACTTGTTGCACCATCCAGTGCTGGCCGCTCCCATTCCAAATAAACCGTTGATTCTCTACACTGCCGTGCTAGATGAGTCACTCGGTGCGCTCTTCGCCCAGAATAACAAGGAGGGAAAGGAAAATGCCCTCTACTATCTCAGTCGAACTCTAGTCGGGGCGGAACACAACTCTTCCCCAATCGAAAAGCAATGCCTGGCTCTGATATTTGCTGTGAAGAAGTTGAGGCACTATCTGCTGGCTCATCGGGTTATGTTGATCTCCAAGGTCGACCCGCTCAAACTCTTGATGACCAAAGCAAGCCTAGCCGGCAGAATGGCAAGATGGGCTATCATGCTACTTGAGTTTGACATAGTTTATACTCCTCAAAAAGCAGTAAAAGGGCAAGCTCTTGCATACTTTCTCGCTGCTCATCCCATACCAGAAGGGTCGCCGCTAAATTGTGAGTTACCCGACGAACAAGTGCTGCACCTCGAGGAAGATGGGCCATGTTGGGAGCTCTACTTCGATGGAGCCTCATCAATAAGGAGCTCCGGCAGATCAAGCGTCCTGGAGGTAAAAGCGGGGATAGGATTGGTGTTCATCACACCATCAATGGGAACCCTACGGCGTTCTTTCGCTCTCACCGAGCCTCGAACGAACAACGAGGCTGAGTATGAAGCTCTGATAGCTAGTTTGGTGCTCGCCATAGAAATGGAAATCCTTCGGCTACGGGTTTACGGTGACTCCCGGCTTGTCGTCAACCAAGTAAGCGGCAATTATAAGATATACAAACCCGAATTAGCTCGGTACAGAGGCCGAGTGGTGGAACTCATGAAACGGTTCACTCACATTGAACTAATGAGAGTCCCTAGAGCGTTGAATGGAAAGGCTGACGTACTCGCTCGCTTAGCCAAGGAGCTGGCTTATCCTGACATGGACGAAATTCTGATCACAGTCAGGAGCCGACAAATTCTACCCCCAGTCTTTCTACGAGAAGAGGAAAGCACGGAACAGAAGAGCAGTTCTGCCGAAGAAGCTTCGATCATCCAAGACGAGCCCGATTGGAGAGAACCCTTCATAGAGTACCTCCGATACGACAAGCTGCCCGAAGAAAAATCTATGAGGATTGAGCTGAAGAAAAGAGCTCTCCGATACGTGTTTGTAAATGATACGTTATACCGCAGGTCATATGACTAACTCTGGCTCAGGTGTTTGTTATCGGCCGAAGCCCAACAGGTCATGAAAGAAGTTCACTCAGGCGTTTGCGGTGCTCACCAATCTAGCCCCAAGATGCGACTTCAAATCAAACGGCTTGGATATTACTGGCCCACCATGATACGGGATTGCAGAGAGCATGCAAAGAAATGTCAGATCTGCCAAATCCATGGTGATTTCATTCACAAGCATCCCAATTCGTTGCATCCTACGGTGGCGTCGTGGCCCTTCAAAGTCTGGGGCACCGACATTGTTGGCCCAATTGATCCTCCGTCATCCAAAGGCCACCGGTTCATACTGGCCGCGACAGACTACTTCTCCAGATGGGCTGAAGCTGTCCCGCTAAAAGAAATCAAGACAAAAGATATTCTGACATTCTTCCAGCATAATATTCTATACCGCTTCAGTATACCAAGAAGAATCATTTCTGACAACGGGCCCTCTTTCAAGAGCTTCAATGTCTCAAGGTTCGCTACTCAACACAATATAGACTGGAGATATTCCTCCATCTATAATCCAAGAGCCAATGGGCTAGCCGAAGCCTTCAATAAGACTCTATGCAAGCTCCTGAGGAAAAATGCTTCAGCCAACAAGAGAGACTGGAATCTCAAACTTCACGAGGCGTTGTGGGCATATCATACCACGCACCGTACTCCAACTCAGTCCACTCCATACTCATTTCTCTTCGGAGTGGAGGCGGTCCTCCCCCTTGAAGTCGAAGTTCCAAGCTTAAGAATGGCCGTTCAGCACGAGTTGACGGAGGAGGAAAATGTTCTCCTTCGACTTGAAGAGCTCGATGCCCTCGAAGGAAAGAGGATCGTGGTGCAGCAAAATCTGGAGCTATAACGAGCCCAAATGTCATGGACATATGACAAGATAACCCGTCTCCGCGCTTTCAAGAAAGGTGAATTGGTGTTGGTCCTCAAAAGACCGATCATCCCCAATCGACATGCCAAGGGAAAATTCGAGCCAAACTGGGAAGGACCATACGTCATCGAGAAAGTGTTCGACGGAGGATCCTACCAACTAATAAGTGCCGAGGGAGAAAGGCCCATGCCACCCATCAATGGCCGATATCTTAAGAAATACTACACGTGAATGCTCCAAGTCGCAGGCGAATTGAGCACATCAGCCCTACGGTCTGGATCATACATCCTGCAAAAACTGTATACAATCCACGGGTGTAAATGACCGCTATCTCTCCCAAATCCTGCCGGTGAGACTACTTTTAAAGTCCCATCAGCGGCACAAAAAAAGAGAAAAAGAGAAAAATAAAAATAAAAATAAAAGCAATAAAAAAATAAACGGTATGTCCACAAGCAAAACGGGCACGGATGAAAACCCGAAAGGGCTCCGTGAGTAAAAACAGCAGGACTACCGGCGAGTCTGTGAAAACCCGAAAGGGCGCAAACTCGTGAAAAGAGATAAAATACACTCGCAAAGTCCTCTCGACCTTGTGAGGAGAAAACCCCTGTGTGAGATCCTTACGACTCACAAAGGAGCAACACACTTAGGAACCCTCACGATTCCTAAGTAGAAAATACACCTGCGGGATCCTTACGACTCGTAGGAAGAAAATGCTTTTATGGGACCCTCACGGCCCATAAAATTGAAAAGCCTTAGGTGATAGGGACCCAAACCTGTCTCCTAAGCCATCGTTCCCCAACGGGCAACGGCAAATGATGAGTCACTCCTGGCATTTCGCTTCAGTGTTAGCGGTGCTGATGCCGACCAAAAACCCAAATCCCAAGTCCTCCCGGGGCAAATGATGAGTTGCTCCTGGCATTATTCCAGTGCAGCAATACTGATGCCAAACAAGAACCAAATTCCAACTCATATACCCCAATGGCGAATGATGAGTCGCTCCTGATACCATATTCCAGTGCAGCGATGCAGACGCCAACAAAATCCCGAAATTTCTCCGGCCCTACGGTCTGGATCATACATCCTGCAAAACCGTATACAATCCACGGGCATAAAACAATACCAATCTCTCCCAAGTCCTGCCGGTGAGACTACTTTTAAAGTCCCACCAGCGGCAAAAAAAAGAGAAAAAGAGAAAAAAAAATTAAATAAATAATATAAAAAAAACGGTATGTCCACAAGCAAAATGGGCACGGATGAAAACCCAAAAGGGCTCCATGATTAAAAACAGCGGGACTGCCGGCGAGTTTGTGAAAACCCGAAAGGACGCAAACTCGTGAAAAGGAGATGAAATGTACTCTCAAAGTCCTTTCGACTTTGAGAGGAGAAAATTCCCGCGTGAGATCCTTACGACTCACAAAGGAGCAACACACTTAGGAGTACCCACGACTCCTAAGGAGAAAATACACCTACAAGATCCTTTCGACTCGTAGGGAGAAAGTACTTTTATGGGACCCTTACGGCCCATAAAATTGGAAAGCCTTAGGTGATAGGGATCTAAACCTGTCTCCTAAGCCATCAATTCCCAAATCCTCTCAGGGCAAATGATGAGTTGCTCCTGGCATTATTCCAGTGCAGCAATGCAGATGCCAAACCAAAAAAAAAAAAACCAATCCCCAAATCCTCTCAAGGACAAATGATGATTCGCTCCTGGTACTATATTCCAGTGTAGCGGTGCTGATGTCAACCCAAATCACATCAAATCAGCAAAACAACCAATGGCCTCCCTGGCAGAATCAAATTCCACCTTGGAAACAAGTCAACTTTATCCCTGACACCGCAAGAAGCGGAGCAAGTCAAATCTAGCACCGACCGTCCACGTCGCTAAAAGGGCAGTACTGACCGTCCATGTCGCAAAAAGGGCAGAACCGACCGTCCAAGTCGCAAAAAGGGAAGAACCGACCGTCCACGTCGCTAAAATGGCAGTACCGACCGTCCACGTCGCTAAAATGGCAGCATCGACCGTCCAAGTCGCAAAAAGGGCAGAACCGACCGTCCACGTCGCTAAAATGGCAGCATCGACCGTCCAAGTCGCAAAAAGGGCAGCATCGACTGTCCACGTCGCTAAAATGGCAGCACCGACTGTCCACGTCGCTAGAAGGGCAGCAACGACCGTCCAAGTCGCAAAATGGGCAGAACCGACCGTCCAAGTCGCAAAAAGGGCAGCATCGACCGTCCGTGTCGCTAAAATGGCAGCACCGACCATCCACGTCGCTAAACGGGCAGCAACGACCGTCCAAGTCACAAAAAGGGCAGAACCGACCGTCCAAGTCGCAAAAAGGGCAGAACCGACCGTCCAAGTGGCAAAAAGGGCAGCACCGACCGTCCACGTCGCTAAAATGGCAGCACCGACCGTCCAAGTCGCTAAAAGGGCAGCATCGACCGTCCAAGTCGCAAAAAGGGCAGAACCGACAGTCCAAGTCGCAAAAATGGCAGCACCGACCGTCCACGTCGCTAAAACCGCAGCATCGACCGTCCAAGTCGCTAAAATGGCAGCACCAACCGTCCACTTCGCTAAAAGGGCAGTATCGACCGTCCAAGTCACAAAAAGGGCAGAACAGACCGTCCAAGTCGCAAAAATGGCAGCACCGACCGTCCACGTCGCTAAAAGGGCAGCATCGCCTGTCCAAGTCGCAAAAAGGGCAGAACCGACCGTCCAAGTCGCAAAAAGGGCAGCACCGACCGTCCACGTCGCCAAAAAGGCAGAACCGACCGTCTAAGTCGCAAAAAGGGCAGTGCCAGCTTCCCAAAAGGTGGGAACCGAATCAAGTCGCCTCCACGTGAAAGAAGATCCATCAATTTCATGCACACGACCCACATATGTGGTGTGCATTTATTGATGGGGTGCAATTTGTTGGGGTAAAAATTTACACCCAGGTTGACCAAGTCAAAATCAAAGTCAACCCCAAGCCAAGTGGGCCCAAGCCCAGATCCAGTGGGCCCATGCCCGGGTCGAGCCCGGACCTGAAGCGGCCGGCCTTCCCCCAAGCCAAGATAAAATTTTGTAATAAATAATTTTGTTGTATTTCTTTTATTTTTTTTTATGGATAAATGTAAGAAAAATAGACATAAAACCAAATTTTTGTAAAGCCCATTGCTTATGTGCAAAAAGAAATGGCACATGAGCCATGGGATCGGCAAAATGCCATTTTGTGAAGCCCAAGGGGCTATGTGTAAAGTGTATAGCCTATAAAGGCAAAGATAATGAAAAAATCCCAACAATTTTTTTTCTCTCTCCAAAAAAATTTTAGATCTGAGATCTTTCCTCCTTCTTCAAGGTTCCAAAAGCTTCTTCTTTCTTTTGAATTAAATCAAGAGTTTTACTCTACCTTTTTCAAAGCTAAATAGTTTTCCACCACAAAACCCACTAAGGGGAACTCAGATCTACCATCAGATCTCAAAAAGAAATATTTTAAATCTCACATCTCTTTATCTCCAAGATCCGGCCAGCAAAGGCAGAAGAAGAACCCATTTCCTTAACCCAAACCATCTTAGGAGTTTAACTCCACCCTATTTTCTCTTTAGAGAATTTCCAGCGCTAAAAGCCCCCTTTTTCCTCGCCGGTGCGCTAGCGCTCGAGCGCAAAGCGCCCACGTGCCGACACGTGGCGCGCTTGCTCTCCGGCGCCCTGCGCTCGAGCGCAAAATGCCCACGTGGCGCGCTTGCGCTCCAGTGCCTCGCGCTCGAGCGCAAAGCGCCCACGTGCCGACACGTGGCGCGTTTGGTCTCCAGCGCCCTGCGCTCGAGCGCAAAGCGCCCACGTGCCGACACGTTGCGCGCTTGCGCTCCAGCGCTCTGCGTTCGAGCGCAAAGCGCCCACATGCCGACACGTGGTGCGTGGCGCTCCAGCACTCTGCGCACGAGCGCAAAGCGTCCACGTGCCGACACGTGGCGCTGTTAGTGTATATGCCCTAGAGGCCATTACTGTATCATACTAGCTTGTATATTACTTAATGGAAGCTTGGGATATTCACAGTTGTATATACAATCTTGCTCGAAATGGTAGTATGCTACTTGGTTTGTCTCTGCTTTAATATGTGCATGTGTTTCTTTTAGCATATTGCTGGTATACATATTAGTAGAGCCCTTAGGATCTTTGCTTGATTACCAGCGTTGTGATGGCGCTCGCACACGTGGGAGCTGGGTAATCTATAAGCACATCCTTATACAGGTCCCTGGTCGTTGGACTATCGAGACAGGGCATCGATACTCCGGAGTAGACTAGCGTATGCGCTTCTCATCCCAGTGTGGGAGACGGTCTGTCCCACAGCCGTTAGTACGTCGTACTTGGGATAGTATGCGGGTGCTCGTTAGGTTACGAGTACACTGGACAGGACTCGTCGGGAACTGTTGGTTGGTAATATACCTATCGTCAGTTATCAGTTCCCAGGTGACATGAGTACAGCTTAGTCCGCTGACTTGACACTGTCACTTCGCCTCGAGTGTGTTCCCACTGCACTTTGATTACTACCCTACCACGGCTCAAAGGAGCTGTGCAAACAGGTAGTTTTTGGGTGCAGTCCCGAAGCACTTAGAGGCAGTGACGGTTAGACAGGATTCGTCTCTCCCGGTATTGGGGGTTGACATCGCGCTGTGTCTAGGAGAGCCATTACACGAGTAGTCCCTGGCCAGGGCAAGCGAGATATACTGGTAGGTTTCCAGTGTTATCTCAGGGTGTTCTGGGCTACACTCCGACACGACTTGTACCGCTATTAGGGGACTGACGTTCACCGCCCCCCTAGGCCCGCCATGCGATGTATCAGACGAACAGACCGGAATGTACGGAGACTGTCACATACAGGCTCAGTAGGAGTGCAGATGGGGTTCACCTCGTCAGTCTTCTTATCGACATCTACCTGGGGACCGTTACGTACAGCTAGTGCCGCTTGCGGTCTGTGGTTAAACCCACTGCCAGCGTAGTGTCGAGTCTTTAGAGTCCCACACAGAGAGCTATTCGCCTTTAGGCAAAACGAGTAGAGGTCGCATGGTTTTGCGACAGGGTTCGTTCGCATCCGCGCACTTGTGCACGTTTGCTGTCCGGACAGTTTATACTAGCGGGCTTTGGTTTAAGCCGGATCCTAGTATATGATTTGAGATTGGTTTTTCTCATTGTGTTCGTGTTCCTCGGATCACGAATGCGGGTGCGTATGCACAGTTGCTTGAGATTGGGGGAGAGGACCTTGTTTAGGGTTAATGGCCTTTGTCATTTTATTAACCCTATTGATTTTGTGTGGATTATTGTTAATTGATAATTAGCTTAATTATTGTGCATGGTTGTTGTTGACAATTTGACTTCATTGACTTGTTGACCATGTTGACAACTTGACCATAATCATTTCATTTGGAAGATGCTCTTTGATCTTTGCAAAAATGAAATGATAATGGTCAATTCATGATTTATCATGACAATTTTCAAGCTAATTATCTAATTAAACTTATCCTCACATATTAGTGAGAATGGCTCACTATTTTTCTCATTCTCTCATTTCTTTTCTCTCTCTTGCTCATCCTCTCCCTCAAGCTCTCTCCCTCTCATGTGTTGAGAAACAAAAAGCTTGAGAAAAACCCTCTCTTGATCTTCTCTACTCACTTCTAGGGTTCAAGTCTTAGCATTTCTTGCACTCTAGTTACTCCTAGCTTGGAGTTGAAGCTAAAGGTGGTGGCTTTCGGGTGGATCCTTCTTTGACGGGAGAAGACAAGCAAGGTGATCTCTTTCTACCATACCTAGGAGCAAGGAGAGAAGGACTAAAGACCAAAGGTATAACCTTTCTTCACTTAGCTACTTTGTAGTTAGGGTTAGCTAGTTTATGTTTAGCAAAGATCCTCACAAGCATAGTCCATGTTGCCTAAGTCATTAAAAATCCGATTTTTATTATGTTTTCCGCCTCCCCGTAAGCACCGGGGTGGGCAACGTGGACTTACAGTGGTATCAGAGCCTAACTAAACTCAAACTAGCTAAGTAGTTAAGTGTAACGAAGTTTCGAAACCGAAAAAAACCCTAAAACCAAACTTTTTCAAAATCCAACTTTCTGTTAAAATTTTTCCTGGTTAAAATGAAAAACTGTATACTTGTAAAATTGTCTCAGGGTTTTGTGTGAAACACCACCAAATACGAACCAGAGAGGAGCCAAGAGGACCGCGCTTCCGCGGCATAAGGAAGCTCTTGCCGCGGAAGCGCGGCCGTCTTGTCAACTCTCTGTATCGTTTTTGCTGCAGTTTGTTTCTGAGTTGGTTTTAGGATTTTTAGGATATGTTATATGTGCCCAGATTTTCCAGAACTAAAATTTACTTTTGGGGGCCTATAAATCCGTATTTTTTCGGAACTTCACTACATTTTAACTATATCGGTTATATCTGTGATGCTTGTATGTATTGAACGTCGGCTAATCGCTATAAGTCGATTAGTCGGGGTTATACATCTCTGTGATCTGTGATTGTTGGTTTGTGGATATGAATGGATTGGATTGTCGCGGGTGAATAGCCGGGTTGGATGTGAGATGAGCGTTATTTTCTTTCATTCATTTGTAACATGTAAATTGATGTAATAATATTCTTTGTATGGCCGCACAACCGGGTCGGGGTTGTAGCCGCCATTGTATAATTCTTTTTACTGTTTTTGCTCCTAGGATAGACCCATGGAGGGGGTGCACAAACTACCGGGTATCTCGAAGTGCCGAGTGGCCTACTCACGGTGGTGAGGGAGGTTGCTTCGCTTCGGGTGCTTGGCGGGTAGTTTGCCGCACCCGTAGGGGTCTTGGGTGGGGTATTGGCTATTCACCGCGACCGTGTAATCCGTTTTGCGTTGCAGGCTCGAACGCATTGCGGATTCCTAGTATATCCAATGTATTCATCTGTGATCTGTAATGTCTATCATTGCTATATATTTATATATAATAACTATTTAGGCGTTGCTTATGTTTTACAGCCGCGCTAGCCCAGCCCCCGCTCTGTCGTTAGTTAAGTAACCTAACGGGTGATGACGGGGCCCCGTGGCGAATGCGAATGGCATAAGCGTACGTCATATTTTGGTTGTTTTCTGCAATGGTAGGATTAAATGATGGGACGCATTAAAAGAACTAATGCAAGAAATAAACCAAGTAAAAGTCGATTGGAACACTTTGAAAACCACTCGGTTCTCTTTTCAAAACTAAAACTTTTAAACGCGGAGCTTGAACCACTCCTTTTAAAAGCTATCTCGTTCCATCGATTATATCAAGTTCACTACGTTCACGGTTTCGCCA
The DNA here is from genome assembly GCA_030015575.1 of Agapanthus africanus. NCBI lineage: Eukaryota > Viridiplantae > Streptophyta > Magnoliopsida > Asparagales > Amaryllidaceae > Agapanthus > Agapanthus africanus. The sequence continues at coordinate 102,382,479 of CM057338.1, read as the reverse complement.
AAACCATCCGTAGCCCTCCGTCATTCCACATGAATGGTCAAAAGTATTCAAGCTATGTATTTTGGCCAAAGTCAAGGCATAGTGATTGGTAGCGTTTGGGTATTCATGTGCAGCATAGATAGATGCGTTGGTTTGGGACAGTCGTGCTGCCATTTTGGCCAAAGCCAAGGGTAGGTACGGGTGGGTCCAAATTAACCAGGAGAATGACGGGTAGAACTTGACATGTGACTTATGATATTTTGGCCAAAGTCAAGGTCATAAGAGCATGGGGCAAAAATCTACATCGGGAGTTTCATAAGTACTGAAACTTGCTAGCGTTGCATACCATTTGGAGTGTGATAATTCTGGTAGGATTCCTTCGGTTTTATCACGCGATGATATTTGGATCCCGATCCTACTATGAGTATATGCTACTCCTCGGGAAAACTCTCACTTAACGATCAATGCTATAAACCTAGTAGGTGCCTAGAAAGGTGTTAGCGGGGCTACGCCCACAGGGAAAAGAGGTTACTTAATTAAGGAACTTCGCGAAAGCGTTGGAAAACCTCCCTCGAAGTACCGACACTGGCCTGGCTGAACGGTTAAGCAAGTATTGTACGGTGAGAATGATCCCGGCTAATCCTTTTCTTTATGGTTTGAGAAGGGATTCGAGAGACAGTGGGAGCCATCCAGTTTAGACAAACTAAAAACCACTCTAAACTTGCAAGAGCATCATGCTAAAGTGTTTCTTTTCTCTCTCCTAATTGCAGCGACCATTCAAGATGACCGGACTTAAGTTACTATTAGATAAAAACATATTGACAGGGCCAAACTACAAAGATTGGCTCAGGAATGTCAAGATGGCTATCACTTATGACAAGCTGGGGTATATACTTACCACCAAAGCTCCCCCCGTCCCAGGTCCCACCTCCAGCGTCGCGGATGTAGAAATCCGTAAGACATGGGAGATAGATTGCGCGAGGGCCAAATGCCTCGTATTAGCCTCGATGGACAACGACCATCAGAGGAGGCACGAGAATATGGACCTAGAGTCCATATTTCTCCATACAAAAGAACTGTATGGAGAGCAGTCTCGTATCGCAAGATACAAAGTGTCGAAGAAGCTCTTTTCGGCAAGGTTGGCCGTCGGATCATCGGTAGCGGACCACGTGCTTAAGATGATCGGCTACATAGAGGAGCTCGCGGACCTCGGGACCACGTTGGAGAATGAACTCTATACTGATCTGATTCTCCAGTCCCTTCCTTCCACTTACGCCCAGTTCATTCTCAACTTCAACATGCAAGGAAAGGAGGTTGAACTTGCCGAACTTCTGAACATGTTGAGGACTGCTGAGGGCACCCTACAGAAGGGTAGGGAGACATCCACTTTGTTTGTAGGAGGATCTTCCTCTTCTAGGTCCAGGGCGAAAGCCAAGGGCAAGAAGAAGAAATCCCCCGCCAAACCAAGGGGCGGTGTCGGTAAAGTGGATACGAAGGGAAAGGGTAAAGCAACAAAGGTAGCGGGGAAGCTGGTGGGGAAGGAAGAATGCTTCTATTGTCACAAAAGTGGCCACTGGAAACAAGATTGCAAGGCTTGGAAAGCCAGAACACAGGATTTGAAGCGAGTTGCAGCTTCAGCTTCAGGTGTGTATGTTATTGAAAACTGTCTATCAATAAACTCTACATCCTGGGTATTGGATACCGGATCAGGATCTCATATCTGTAATTCTTTGCAGGCGTTGAGAAAGCGTAGAGTTTTGAAGGCAGGTGACATGACCCTCAGAGTTGCGAACGGTGCTAGCATGGATGCAGAGGCCGTGGGGGACTATCACCTGGGATTATCAGATGGACACTTTTTGGTTTTGCGTAGTTGTTATTATGTACCAAATGCAACCTGTAATATCATTTCTGTATCTTTATTATCTAAAGAAGGTTATGAATTTGCATTTGGAAGTAATGTAGTGAACATTCACCTTAATCAAGTGTTGATTGGGTCAGGTACATTGAACAACGGTATTTACGTTTTAAACCAACCACAGGTTTTCAATATCCAGAATACACACAAAAGAAAGTCTCCAGAAATTAATAAAACTTTCTTATGGCATTGTAGACTGGGTCACATCAACGAGAGAAGATTGACTAAGTTACATACTGAAGGATATTTAGATTCGTTCGAATATCAATCATATGCAACTTGTCAATCCTGTCTCAAAGGAAAGATGACAAAGATTCCGTTTTCTGGACACGGAGAAAGAGCGAGCGAGCTCTTGGGACTCGTACACAGCGACGTGTGCGGTCCAATGTCTACACATGCGCGAAGCGGTTTTTCTTACTTCATAACTTTTACGGATGATTTTTCAAGGTACGGTTATGTCTTCTTAATGAAACATAAATCCGAGGCTTTTGAAAAATTCCAGGAATATAAGAGTGAAGTAGAAAAACAGACCGGCAAAAGTATCAAGATCCTAAGATCGGATCGAGGAGGAGAATACTTAAGTGCCGAATTCCTGAACTACTTAAAAGAGAATGGAATTCTCTCTCAGCTTACTCCTCCATACACTCCGCAACATAACGGTGTATCGGAGAGACGGAACCGAACCCTATTGGATATGGTACGGTCCATGATGAGTAACGCTGAGTTACCGCGATCGTTCTGGGGGTATGCGCTAGAAACAGCTGCATATCTTTTGAACCGTGTTCCCACTAAGACTGTGCCTACCACACCATATGAGTTATGGAGTGGGAAGAAACCCTATCTTAATCACATTAAGACATGGGGATGTCCAGCTTTTGTAAAAAAGCAGCATGCGGACAAGCTCGAGGCACGCTCAGTACAGTGCAAGTTTGTGGGATATCCAAAGAACTCCAAGGGATATTACTTCTATTACGAAGAGGAACAAAAAGTCCTTGTTTCTCACCATGCCCACTTTCTAGAACATCAGTTTTTAGAAAAAGAAATAAGTGGGAGCGCAATAGAACTGGAAGAAATTCCAGAACCACAAACTATTACTGAAAGTTTAGTGGAACCAGAAGGTTCAAAAGAACAGGACATTCCTACGCCGCTCCGCAGGAGTAGTAGGCAGTCTCATCCGCCCGAGAGATACTACGGTTTTCTCATTGACGGGGATAGAGAGGACTGCATCCTAGATTGTGATGAGCCTACTAGCTTCCAGCAAGCCATTCAGAGCGTCGACTCGGTAAAATGGCTGGATGCAATGCGGACCGAGATGGAGTCCATGTACACCAACAAAGTATGGACGTTGGACATTGCTCCAGACGGGGTAAAACCCGTAGGATGCAAGTGGATCTTCAAAAGGAAGATTGGTGTAGATGGACAGGTTGAGACCTATAAAGCTAGACTGGTAGCAAAGGGTTTTCGTCAGCGACCTGGTTTGGACTATGACGAAACCTTTTCTCCAGTAGCTATGCTGAAATCCATTCGGATCCTTCTTGCCATCGCTGCTTTCCACGATTATGAGATTTGGCAGATGGACGTAAAGACAGCTTTTCTAAATGGTCATTTAGAGGAGTGTGTCTATATGGATCAGCCAGAGGGTTTCATTCAGGGTGGGAGCAGCGGAAAGGTGTGCAAGTTGCTCAAGTCCATTTATGGACTCAAGCAGGCATCGCGGAGTTGGAACATCTGTTTTGATGAGACGGTCAAAGAATTTGGCTTTATCAAAAATCCAGATGAACCATGCATCTATTGTAGATTTGTAGCGAGAACTGTAGTATTCCTCGTTTTATACGTGGATGACATTCTCTTAATAGGAAATGACATTCCTATGCTACAATCTGTCAAGGGGTTCTTGTCACACAGGTTCTCCATGAAAGACCTGGGTGATGCCTCCTACATTCTGGGTATCCGGATCTACCGTGACAGATCCAAGAGGATATTAGGACTCTCACAGTCCAGGTACATCGACACCATACTGAAGAGATTCAGTATGGAAGATTCCAAGCGCGGTAATCTACCGGCTTGTCACGGGATCACCCTCTCCAAAGAGATGTCTCCCAAGACTGATTTGGAGAGGGATCGCATGTCTATTATACCCTACGCTTCTGCGGTAGGCTCTATAATGTATGCGATGTTATGTACCAGACCGGATGTGGCTTATGCACTGAGTGTGGTAAGCAGGTATCAGTCAAACCCAGGGGAGAAACATTGGATAGCAGTAAAGAACATTCTCAAGTACCTGAGAAGGACTAAGGAGATGTTCTTGGTGTATGGCGGAAAAGACCTGCAGGTTGAGGCCTTTGCTGACTCCAGCTTCCAGAGTGACAAGGATGATTCCAAGTCCATGTCGGGTTTTGTCTTTACCCTCAATGGAGGGGCGGTGTGTTGGAAGAGCTCCAAACAGGAAACCGTTGCTGACTCGACTATGGAAGCGGAATACATCGCTGCATCTGATGCCGCAAAAGAAGCTGTCTGGATGAGGAAGTTCTTGAAAGAACTTCAGGTGGTTCCGTCCATTGTTGACCCAATACCTCTGTATTGCGACAACAACGGGGCTATAGCTTTAGCGAAGGAACCCAGGTCCCATCAGAAATCCAGACACATCTTAAGGCGGTATCACCTGATCAGGGAGATCGTGGATCGCCAGGAGATCGAGGTCCGGAGAGTTGCATCAGAGGATAACACAGCAGATCCATTCACCAAGGCCTTGCCCCAGACTCAGTTCGAGCGGCTGATCGAGATGATAGGTCTTCGATACGCCAGTACATGGCCTTAGTGCAAGTGGGAGATTGTTAGTGTATATGCCCTAGAGGCCATTACTGTATCATACTAGCTTGTATATTACTTAATGGAAGCTTGGGATATTCACAGTTGTATATACAATCTTGCTCGAAATGGTAGTATGCTACTTGGTTTGTCTCTGCTTTAATATGTGCATGTGTTTCTTTTAGCATATTGCTGGTATACATATTAGTAGAGCCCTTAGGATCTTTGCTTGATTACCAGCGTTGTGATGGCGCTCGCACACGTGGGAGCTGGGTAATCTATAAGCACATCCTTATACAGGTCCCTGGTCGTTGGACTATCGAGACAGGGCATCGATACTCCGGAGTAGACTAGCGTATGCGCTTCTCATCCCAGTGTGGGAGACGGTCTGTCCCACAGCCGTTAGTACGTCGTACTTGGGATAGTATGCGGGTGCTCGTTAGGTTACGAGTACACTGGACAGGACTCGTCGGGAACTGTTGGTTGGTAATATACCTATCGTCAGTTATCAGTTCCCAGGTGACATGAGTACAGCTTAGTCCGCTGACTTGACACTGTCACTTCGCCTCGAGTGTGTTCCCACTGCACTTTGATTACTACCCTACCACGGCTCAAAGGAGCTGTGCAAACAGGTAGTTTTTGGGTGCAGTCCCGAAGCACTTGGAGGCAGTGACGGTTAGACAGGATTCGTCTCTCCCGGTATTGGGGGTTGACATCGCGCTGTGTCTAGGAGAGCCATTACACGAGTAGTCCCTGGCCAGGGCAAGCGAGATATACTGGTAGGTTTCCAGTGTTATCTCAGGGTGTTCTGGGCTACACTCCGACACGACTTGTACCGCTATTAGGGGACTGACGTTCACCGCCCCCCTAGGCCCGCCATGCGATGTATCAGACGAACAGACCGGACTGTACGGAGACTGTCACATACAGGCTCAGTAGGAGTGCAGATGGGGTTCACCTCGTCAGTCTTCTTATCGACATCTACCTGGGGACCGTTACGTACAGCTAGTGCCGCTTGCGGTCTGTGGTTAAACCCACTGCCAGCGTAGTGTCGAGTCTTTAGAGTCCCACACAGAGAGCTATTCGCCTTTAGGCAAAACGAGTAGAGGTCGCATGGTTTTGCGACAGGGTTCGTTCGCATCCGCGCACTTGTGCACGTTTGCTGTCCGGACAGTTTATACTAGCGGGCTTTGGTTTAAGCCGGATCCTAGTATATGATTTGAGATTGGTTTTTCTCATTGTGTTCGTGTTCCTCGGATCACGAATGCGGGTGCGTATGCACAGTTGCTTGAGATTGGGGGAGAGGACCTTGTTTAGAGTTAATGGCCTTTGTCATTTTATTAACCCTATTGATTTTGTGTGGATTATTGTTAATTGATAATTAGCTTAATTATTGTGCATGGTTGTTGTTGACAATTTGACTTCATTGACTTGTTGACCATGTTGACAACTTGACCATAATCATTTCATTTGGAAGATGCTCTTTGATCTTTGCAAAAATGAAATGATAATGGTCAATTCATGATTTATCATGACAATTTTCAAGCTAATTATCTAATTAAACTTATCCTCACATATTAGTGAGAATGGCTCACTATTTTTCTCATTCTCTCATTTCTTTTCTCTCTCTTGCTCATCCTCTCCCTCAAACTCTCTCCCTCTCATGTGTTGAGAAACAAAAAGCTTGAGAAAAACCCTCTCTTGATCTTCTCTACTCACTTCTAGGGTTCAAGTCTTAGCATTTCTTGCACTCTAGTTACTCCTAGCTTGGAGTTGAAGCTAAAGGTGGTGGCTTTCGGGTGGATCCTTCTTTGACGGGAGAAGACAAGCAAGGTGATCTCTTTCTACCATACCTAGGAGCAAGGAGAGAAGGACTAAAGACCAAAGGTATAACCTTTCTTCACTTAGCTACTTTGTAGTTAGGGTTAGCTAGTTTATGTTTAGCAAAGATCCTCACAAGCATAGTCCATGTTGCCTAAGTCATTAAAAATCCGAATTTTATTATGTTTTCCGCCTCCCCGTAAGCACCGGGGTGGGCAACGTGGACTTACAGGCGCGTGGCGCTCCAGCACTCTGCGCACGAGCGCAAAGCGTCCACGTGCCGACACGTGGCGCATGGTGCTCCAGTACTCTGCGCTCAAGCGCAAAGCGCCCACGTGGCACGCTTGCGCTGAAGCGCCCAGCGTCCCAGCGCAAAGCGCCCACGTGCCGACACGTGGCGCGTTGGGCTCCAGCACTCTGCGCTCGAGCGCAAAGCGCCCACATGCCGACACGTGGCGTGCTTGCGCTCAAGCGCCTAGCGTCCAAGCGCAAAGCGCCCACGTGCCGACACGTGGCGCGTTGCGCTCCAGCACTCTGCGCTCAAGTGCAAAGCGCCCACGTGCCGACACGTGGCGCGCTTGCGCTCAAGCGCCTAGGCGCTGGCCCCACGCATCCTTTGGATGTCTTTTCCCCCCTTTATTTATATATACATGTATATATATACATATGTATACATATGTACACATACACATACTCCACGACACTGCCCCTATTGAAAAAAATTTCTGCGTGGCTCCCGATATATCCAAAACCCCCCTTTCAAAACACAACACACGTACACTGCACATTGAGTTCGCATGACCAGTTTAACCCGTCAATCGAAGGTTCCCTCGCTCCAAAGGCGAGGGGTAATTAATGGTAGCTTAGTTCGCGGCTGCCGGAGATTCGGATCCCTACAATCAATAAACCCCCGGCCTACCCCAGGAAGGGGGAATCTGTAGTATGCCTGACAAGCGTGCGCGTATTCCCATCTCAATGGGATGACGAAAAACACCCTACAGGGTCGAAGACTAATATTAACTCGGCAGGTTTGCTCTATCAAACAGTTGGAGGGTAGCCTCACCACAAAGGCATGTGCCAAAAGCAACGTATATAGCAGGAGTAGAACCAGATCAATATCGATGTTGAAAACGATCTCGTACCTGTCACGTGATAGCGCTGTCGGAAGAAGAAATGCCCGAGAACATGGATGACCTCTCCTGGTGCTTTGAAAATGAGGATAAAGATGAGTTGATCTCAGAGTTCCACCGGCGCCAAAAGAATTGGAAGATGGAATACATATTACTGCGGGCAACCTAAGGAAAATCGACTTGGTGACGGAAAATGACCCGCGACCAATGTTCGTCAGCGAGCTGCTGTTTAAAGAACAGGTAGCTACGCTAAAAGACGTGCTCATGCAGTATAAAGACTGCTTCGCATGGAAGTATGCCGAGATGCCGGGGCTAGATCCGGAAATAGCTGTGCATAAATTGGCGATATCCCCGGACGTCAAGCCAGTCAAACAAACACCAAGAAGGATGCGGCTCGAACTTGAAATGAGCATCAACACCGAAGTTAAGAAGCTAATAGACTCCGGCTTCATCTAAGAAGTTCAATACCCTGACTGGATCGCCAACATTGTCCCAGTGATAAAGAAGAATGAGACAGTGCGTATCTGCGTAGACTTTCAGGACCTCAACAAAGCCCGTCCGGAGGATAACTTTCTCGTACCGGTCACTGAGCTGATGATAGATAACACGTACACTTATGAAGTTTTATCCTTCATGGACGGATCATCGGGGTACAATCAAATAAAGATGCATCCTGAAGACCAGAAGCATGCCGCTTTCCGGACTCCTCTGGGCATATTCTGCTACAAAGTGATGCCTTTCGGTCTGAAGAACGCCGGTGCTACTTATCAGAGGGCCATGACGAAGATTTTCGATGACCTCATACATGAAATCGTCGAATCCTATATCGACAACCTCGTAGTGAAAAGAAAATCTTACGAGGAACATTGGGAGGATCTGAAAATAGTGTTCCAACGTCTTCGGAAATACAACCTGAAGATGAAACTTCTCAAATGCGCGTTCGGAGTTTCCTCAGGCAAATTCCTAGGATTCATCATACGACATCGAGGCATCGAAATAGACCCGTCAAAGAACAAGGCGGTTATGGAAATGCCTCCGCCAAGAACTCTCAAACAACTGCGGTCTCTCCAAGGAAAGCTCGTGTATATCTGGCGGTTCATAGCTAACCTCTCCGGCAAATGTCGCCCCTACAGTCATTTAATGAAGAAGGGGACCCCGTTCGTATGGGATCGTAAATGCCAAAGCGCACTAGACGAAATCAAGTAATACCTGCAGAATCCGCTAGTACTGTCCTTTCCGGTCAATGGAAAGCCCCTCATCTATACACAACAGCCCTCAAAGGTTCTTTAGGCGCGTTATGGGCACAGGAAAAAGACCAAGGGAAAGAGAGAGCCCTCTACTATTTGAGTCGAGTTCTCCTGGAGGCAGAAAACAACTACCCCCATATCGAAAAACACCGCCTAGCGTTAATCTTCACGATAACGAAGCTTCGGCACTATGCTTTAGCGCATGAGGTCCATTTCATATCAAAAGTGGATCATCTCAAATATTTGATGTCAAGAGCCATGCTAACGGGACGGCTCGCTAAACGGGCCCTACTCTTAATGGAATTCTCGATAACATACCGGCCTCTCAAGGCCAGGCCATCGCCGACTTCCTCGCTGAGCATCCGATACCTGCCCATTCACCCTAAACTGTGAATTGCCAGATGAGCACACATTTGACACGATCGACGGGGAGAGAGGAGAAAGTGGTACCCAATGGGAACTATACTTCGATGGGGCATCTTCCATGAAGACGAGAAAGTATAACTCCCCCATAATCAAATTCGGGGTAGGCCTCATCTTCGTGACTCCACAAGGAAAGGTAATGCGCTTTGCCTTTTCCTTGACAGAGCCGAGGACAAATAATGAAGCAGAATATGAAGCTTTGATAGCAGGTCTTAAGATCGCTGTCGACATGGGAATCGAAAACCTCCTCATATACGGAGCCCCCCGGCTGGTCGTTAGTCAAGTAAACGGCGACTATCAAACGTACAAACCAGGGTTGGTAAAGCATGGTGAGAGAGGTCAACAATTGCTGACACAAATCCCTTCCTATGCCCTGAAAAGCATACCGCGTGCGGAAAATAGCAAAGAAGATGCGTTAGCCAAGCTCGCTACAGAACTGGCTGACGAAAACCTCAATGACGTAAGGATCGTTGTACAGCTGTCGGGTCCTTGCACCAGCAGAAATATCTCTAGAGTTGGATAAAGAAAAGGAAGTGACCAAGCAAGCAACCCTACAAATAAAAGACCAGTAAAAGGCTAAGAATTGGAGAGAAGTCTTTATGGACTACTTCAAATTCTGTCGAACACCTGAAGATGCATCATCAAGGCATCAGCTCATGAAACGAGCTCTGTCATTCGCCTTCGTCAATGATACTCTGTATAAGAGATCGTTCGACTCTCTGTAGCTAAGATGCCTGGGACCGGAAGAAGCAAGGAGAGTCGTCCAAGAAACTCACGACGAACTCTGCGGTTCTCATCAAGCTGGGCCAAAGATGAAGCTGAAGATCAAAAAAATGAGCTACTATTGGCCCACGATAATTCAGGACTGCCTCAAATACGTGAAGCAGTGCCACTCGTGCTAAATTCACTGGGACTTCATCTACCAGCATCCAAACCCGCTACACCCAACACTGGCTAGCTGGCCGTTCGAAATGTGGGGAACCGACATAATTGGGCCCATCGAACCGGCATCATCCAAAGGACATCGGTTCATATTGGCGACAATTGATTACTTCTCCAAGTGGGCAGAAGCCATACCGCAAAAAGAAGTGAAGACGGAGAACATCCTCCATTTCTTCAAGACACACGTCATCTATCGGTTCGGCACTCCGCGACGGATTATCTCCGATAACGGGCCGGCCTACAGAAGTCACAAGATCAGCCGCTTCGCACAACAGCACAATATAGACTGGAGATACTCTTCGGTCTATAATTCTCGAACTAACGGTCTAGCTGAGGCTTTCAACAAGACCTTGATGAAGATCATAAAGAAGACGGTGTCCAAAAATAAAAAGGACCGGCACGAAAGACTGCATGAAGCTCTCTGGGCTTACCGGACCATGTTCAAAACGGCTACGAATACAACACCGTATGCATTGGTATTCGGTACAGAAGCAGTACTCCCCTTGGAGATAAAGCTATCCTATTTGCGTGTGGTAGTTCATTACTAGCTAACAGATGAAGAGAATGCTCATCTTCGGCCCGAGGAGCTCGATGCCCTCGATGAAACTCGTCTCATGGCCCAGTAAAACTTGGAAGCTTACAAAGCAAGGATGACGCGCTCATATGAAAGACTGACTAGGCCGAGAACATTCCGCCAAGGCGAACTCGTGCTGGTGGTCAAGAGGCCTATGATTCCCAATCGTGCCAAACGAGGGAAATTCGAGCCAAACTATGAGGGCACATAAATCATAGACAAGGTCTACCAAGGAGGGGCCTATCTACTCATGTATATGCATGGCGAAAGATCCTTCAGGCCAATAAACGACCGGTTTCTAAAAAAATACTACGCCTGATGAGTCGCGTCCTGGATCAACGATAGATGACGACGCCTATGTCCGCTCGTTATCTTCCTAAGCTCAAACTCTATAAGTAGTATCCGGCGAAACCTTTCCTAAAAAACGTGCCATGGACCGAAACTTCCTTAAACTAATGGACTGAAACGTCCTTAAAACTAACAACGGACGGAAACGTTCTGAAACTAGCTACTGACCGTAACGTCCTTAAACTACTACGAACCGCAGCATCCTTAGGCTAACGCGGCAAGAAAACAATGGTACGTCCATAAGCGAAAAGGGCACGAATGAAAACCCAAAAGGGCTCCGTGAGTAAAAACAGTAGGGCCACCGGCAAATTTGTGAAAACCCGAAAGGGCGCGGGCTCATAAAAAAATTCATACACACATGCAATGTCCTCTCAACCTTGTTAGAAGAAAATACCTGCGTGAGATCCTTACGACTCACAAGGGAGCAAAACACTTAGGAATCCTCTTGATCCCTAAGGAGAAATTACACTTACGAGGTCCCCACGACTCGTAAGGAGAACCCTCTTATGAGACCCTCACAACTCATAGGATTCAAAAGCCTTAAGTTACAGGGATTTGAACATGTTCTTAAGCCATCACATTTCCCAGATTGCCCTACAAATGGTTCAATATTGACCCTTGTATACAATCCACGGGCATAAATAAACGTTTCCCCCACCAAGTTCCCATCAATGGCGCGAAATTTCCCCACTCGGTGAACAACACTTGTAAGTACTCTTGACTTATAAGAAGAAAACACTCTTGTAAGATCCTTACGACTTATAAGAGAATACACACTTAAGAATCCTCACGATTTCTAAGGAGAAATCGTACCTATGAGATCCTCACGACTCGTAGGGAGAAACACCTTTATGAGACCCTTACGGCTCATGAAGTCAAAAGCCTTAGTCGACAGGATCCTAACCCTGTTTACTAAGCCACCTTTGTTCGAATCGACAAAGGCAAATGATGATTCGCTCCTGGCAATGTCCCAGTGGTAGCGATGCTGATGCCTAAATCGGTAACAAATTCCAAGTCCTTTCACGGCAAGTGATGATTCTCTCCTGGCAATATTCCAGTCGCAGCGATGCTGATGCTAAGATTAGCATCAGATTCCATGTTCCATACTTGCGGCAAAAAGTCAGCGAGCTATAAATGCATATGAAATAGCCGAAATGATAGGGCAACTTGCAACAAAATCAACAAGTAAAAGATATGCATACAAAAAATAACCGAAATGATAGGGCAACTTGCAACAAAATCAGCAAGTAAAAGATATGCATACAAAAAATAGCCGAAATGATTGGGCAACTCGCAATAAAAAATAGCGAGTAAAAAGAAAAATAGCCGAAATGATTGGGCAACCGTGACTTTCGCGATATAAAAAGCTGAAATGATAGAGCATCGCGGAAAGAAATAAAAAAAATGAAATGAAACTTTTCGCCATGTAGGTAAGTCCATAGTGACCCATGTATACAATCCATGGGCATAAACGAAAAGGGAACCACATTTCCCAACAAGACTCTGTCAAAGTGAGAGTCAGGTCTCAATGGCAACATCTACAGCCTGCAACAACGACATTCCTATTTATTCCAGCAGGATACGGACGTGAGATCACCAATTGGAGCCACGATAAAGTCCCCAGTTCCAAGACTCTATGGTTCATAGACAACCTAGAGTCAAAACCCTGACACCACAGAAAGCGGAGTACGTCAACCCTGACACCGCAAAAATTGGTGTACGTCAACCCCGACACCGCAGAAAGTGGAGTACGTCAACCCTGACACCGCCGAAAGCGGAGCACGTCAACACTGACACCGCAGAAAGCGGAGCACGTCAACCCTGACACCGCAGAAAGCGGAGAACATCAACCCTGCAACCGCAGAAAGTAGAGTACGTCACCCACGACACCGCAGCGTCAGCCCTGACACCATAGAAAGCGGAGCACGTCAACCCTGATACCACAGAAAGAGGAGAACGTTAACCCTGACACCTCAGAAAGTGGAGTACGTCAATCCTGACACCACAGAAAGCGTTGTACGTCAACCCCGACACCGCAGAAAGTAGAGTACGTCAATCCTGACACCGTAGAAAGTGGAGTACGTCAACCCTGACACCACAGAATGTGGAGTACATCACGGCTCATAAATTTGAAAAGTCTTAGGCAGCAGACCTGAACCTGTTTCCTAAGCTATCGCTACCCTACAAGGAGGTTAAGATAGACTGCTATCTACTATCTACAGGCTACATTTACTAAAATAACATGCCAATGAAACAGCAAAGAAAAGAAAGCGATAGTACAAGATAAAAGAAAAATGTGTCTTTTATTCATGAATTCAATTGAGTACAAGATACATCATATAAAAGAATAAAAAATGAACGAATGCATGTTATTCATAGATTACAAATTTTCGGTTGATACAAATATGGTTACTGAGAAGGAGGAGTTTTTAACAAATCAGCAAGCCGCTCGCCCACTCCTCTCAACTCCTTTTCACGATCAGCCGCCGCGGCCAACTCCGCTTCAATTCGAGCTCGTTGCTGCAAACAGGATGAAACCTTCTCATTGATTTCCTGCTGAGCAGCTTCATGACTCTGCATAACCCGCTCAGTGAAGTCAAGCTTCTTCCTCAGCACCAGCCCGTCGGAACTACATCGTTGGAGACCTTCAAAAATAGCTTTCAGCTGTGTAGCGTTCGCTTTGACCTGGGCACAAAATTGGACAGACTCTGTGGAAGCCTCCTCACGTTCCTTTCGCCTCAGGGTCGCCTCTTGTTCAAAATGGCGAAGGAAAGGAACCCTCTGCTCAACCTACGCAGCTCGATGGGAGTTCAAAGCCGATACTTCCAGAGTAGGACGCTTGAGCTCAATCTCATGCAGGCAAGCCTCGATCTTTCTGCAATAGTTAACCCAAGACTCGACGACGCCTTCATCATGGAAGTTCACGATCATCGCCAGCATAGGATTAACCTCAGTAGCAATGTCTGCAACAAATGTAAGGGCCTCGGCGTCAAGATCCTCGACGAACTCGCTTAACATTCGCAGGCTATTCGCAGCACCCCTGGAAGATGGGCATTTAGCAAAAAGCCCTGCCGGCATTGGGATTCGAGACTCGAAGGGAGCTGGAGTCGGTGTGATTAATGCAAGACAAATCATGGTCAAATATCGACTCGGGAGGTAAAGAGAAATACACGAGCGATGGAGTCTACTATACCGGCTGTGGCGGATGGAAAAATTGGGAGTACTGGAGGTACAGCTATCCCCTCGTCTCCTCCTCCGATCCTCGACGCTGCGTTCAATATAAAGAAGACTTAGCAACAGTATGGCCAGTCATAAAAGAAAGAAAGAAACAGTAGCTGAAGGATATACTAACCAATACCAGCAAGCGGAGTGACTTCTGACTAGAAGGAGAAATGCAGGTTCAACACCTGATACAGATAGTTAAAAAGGACTCCTGCAAAGTTGCGACAATACATGGTTAGTACAAGGAAGACGGTGTTCATAGTTCAACTAAATAAATCACGAATCTATAGCTTCCAGCATTTCAGAGGACAAAAGTGAAGGCGAGGGAACAACAACCGTCAAGGCGGCGACCGGAGGTGCTTCAGATGGCACAATCTCAGCGTTCGCTACACCTGCAAATAAAACATCGTTAGAGGAAGCTGAATGGGATTGTAAAATAAAAAGAGAACAGTGATTCAAGACTTACCTGACGGATCATCAACCAAAACCGCGACGGAAACATCACCTGGCGCTGCGGCTTCTTCGCTCTCCCGCAGATGAGTAGTCTCTGCGCCCATGGCTTTGTCCCGTGATTCGACGAGGGCCGTCGTGATGCTTGCGATGTCAACTGATACCGGGGAGCCATACGGGGAAAGGGCAGCGGTCTGGATGGTCTCGGATTCTAGAGAAAGGGTAGCAACTTCGGGCACAGTGACCGCCAAGGTTTCACCCGTCATCCCATCGCTGAGACTTGGACCTGCAGAAAATGCATATGTCAAAATTCGAAGATTTAGTTCTAATAAAAGAAAACCCTCGGCGTTACGTTACCTTAGAGCATCTTTTCGGTTTCTTCCCGAGCTGCATGCGCTACTTGTCTATGGGCGGTAGAAAACGCAGGGATAGCATCTGCTGAAAGAGTCTCACGAACCACAATGACGCTTGAGCCTACACCCACGGCCAAACTAGCATCGCATTCCCTCGCCGCACGCTTCCTACGCTTCTTTTCGGTCTTAGCAGTGAGAAGCGATCTCCTTAAGACCTCCGTCAAAGGGACGTCATCGTCCGAACCAAGCTCTGCCTCTGGAGCCTTTACGGCGTCTGTCATCGGCTGCTTGAGCGAAGCCTCTTGCGGTAATACTGGGGGAGATGGTGTCTCAGTAGCTGGCTCTGAAAGCGTCTCCGCGTCACCAAGCGGGATCGGCACCGCACTCAAGATAACCGGAGTATAGGTAGTCCCTGCAATAAGATAAAGGAGAGGGTCGGACCACAAATAAAGAAAAGGGGAATGAAGGCACAATGAGCCGAATTATACCAAGACCCAAAGAAGCGAGGAGTCTTTCTTCCTCTTCGAAAGTCTTGATGGAAGCCGCGAGAGCCTCTTCGGCAGAAATACCTGTTGCAGAAAAGGGCATTAGTAAAGCATAATAATAAGGAAGGAATAAAAAGGGAGAAAATGCAACTGAAGTATACCTGACTTCGCAATGGTGAGTAGCGCCTCTTCTTCGCGAGCCAGCCGCTCAGAGGCCAAAAGGGCAGCCTCGAGATCGGTGTCAGTCACTGGCATGTCGAACAAGCCCTCATTAGTGCCATACTCACACATGCCCTCGCTGTAGGGATCATGAGGCTCCTGGCTGAGTACAACGTCAGCAAAAAAGAGCGACTTCTTCTTTTTCTGTGAGCGGACGCTGGCAGCCGGCAACAGGAGCTTGCGCTTGGCGGGCAATTTTGGGCGACGAGTCCTGATTAGTCCAAAAATTGTAGTTTACCGTAATCAGAAACGGCGTCGCTTTGCAGCTAGCCGGTGAGTACGGGTCGATCCACAGAGATGGGTAAATTCCTTTTATGTGTTTTAACGAGTTGATTCAAAGTGTCGTTTTGGTTGATTTATAAAAATCTATGAAAACTGGATCTAATTAATCTAATTAAAAAGTCTTGCTATGGTTAGGTTTAGGGGAAGTTTTGGAGATTAACGTTTTCTTCACCGCTTTCAATACCTTCTTTTTTGGATCTATTAGGTGTTACGGTAATTGTCAATAAAGTGGATCCGAATCTTTTGGGAAGATGTTTCTGCCTCTAGATTCGCATCCTTCCTTTGTTGATAATTACCCTAACCCCCATGGAAAACACGCGCAACCGGCCCTTTATACTACGATTCATCGTTACCTCAAGGGGTAGGATGCCGTAGGGAGCGGTTGTGCGTGCATGCATGGGGTTCTAATTCATTAAGTGAATGTGGCATTGAAAGGGGTGAGAGATCTCATCTCTCAACCCTTTCCCTAAGGCTAACCCTAACAAGCGAGGAGATTACTCGCTCATTAGGGGATGAGAAAACATTTTAATTAAAGGAATATAAATAAAATTACTTACTAATTCGATGGCTCCCTCCAAGCAAGAAGAACAGATCTGAATAAACTCCCAGAAAGTCTGAATTTTATTGATTGAAAAGAGGCATGGGGTTTTACAATTTTTTACTACAATTTATAAGAAAAGAGGGAAACTAGGGTTACAGACTCTCGCTTATGTGAAAATACAGATTTGCCCACTGAAAATCCTAACATCTGCACCGACACAACAGCACAGAAAAAATGCACCGACACGGGCCCTATATGGCCGCGGAACCGCGGCGCCAGCATGGGTTTGGCCGCGGTTCCGCGGCCAAACTGTGGATTTGCTTTATGAAAATTATGGGCTTCATTATTTTATTCTTGGGCTTTCTATTTTTCCACTTCTTTTCTCTTTTTGACTTCTGGGTCTTCTCCAGATCTTCAGTGGAAACTTGTACGTATCTTTTGACCGTTCACTTGACATTTTGGACCTTGCAATGTTCTTAGTCTAGGCTTGACTAGGATCCGTTTACTCGTTGGTCAAAAGTCTCTTTTCTGTATCAGCTTTCGTCTTTTTCACTGTATTTGCATCCAAGCCCTGTATCCTGTAACATGTATCAAAAGTGCGTCAAGAGTACCTGTTTATTTATAAAGAGAATAAAAATAGGGGAATGAATAATGCAATATTATAGTCTGAACAAATACCCCCAAACTTATCTTTTGCTCGTCCTCGAGCAAACTTATTATTTTTATTCACTAAAATCCTAACCGCACTTTCGCAGGGAAACGCGATTGCACTGAGCACGTGCAACAAGCCGTTAAACCTCTAGGTGTCCCTAGTAGGAAGAGTGTTGTCTCCTGAGGGTTTTCAGCGGATACTACCCACAAAATCCTATCAATTCAGCTCATTAACTTTTGTTCTCCAATTAGGTCTTCTAATAAGGAATTCTATTATCTTCTACTTGTAAATTCTCCACCCACATTCTTCACACTTCCTCATTATCTAACTTAAGATTATATACGTTCTATAGATTTACTTAGCTTTCGGCATCTCTTATGTTTTCCTTCTAGGGTTCCATCTCCACTTAGGAATTTCTATCAACTCTACTAAAGATACAAGTTCTATTCTTCATCCCTTTTTCTCATCTAAACTCCAATTACATACCCCTACGTGTGTGTATAGATCACCCCTACACTTGGAAATTCAAATCAAGCAATCATACTCTCGTCCATTGTCCAAAGCACTTATTAATTAGTGAATTTTTAAATGAAATTTGCTTACACATCCTTCATGCGACTGTTAATACTTCTTGAGGTACCAACAACCGATTACAAGATGCGTTAGCACTTTAAAGCGTATTTCCTTATTTTGCAACACCCAAGGCTTTAGCAGTGACTCCCAAACCAGTTGGTCTAAGGCACTAGGTGATGAAGCACCCTCGCTAAATATTTTTCATTTTTTACAGCCTTAAGTAATCACAAAAACCAGTGTCCATTTTTTTTTTCTTTATTCACTTTTTTTTTATTTTCTTCGTACTAAGGACTTTAGACAGGAGCATTTCAAGGTCTCTTCTACTATTCCAAGTTTCAAGGTGCGTGATTGTGCAAATTGTAGGGTATACGTTTTCAGAATCTAGACTTAAGTTAGGAACTATTTTTCAAACTTATACTCTAATAAGAACATCAATACTCTTCCCTTTTCAACTTGGCCCAAAAAGTGAACTCAAAATTTGCCTATTTCTAAATAAACTACAAAGACATATACTCTCTACCGTTAAACTTTAAGGAATGTTATTTTTAGGGTTTTTAATTCACTAAGTCTAAGATCTAGTTGTTCCTAGCCAGTTGACCTATTTGTCAAACTAAAGTCAATTAGTCAAAATTGAATACAATAATTTTTATAATTTTTGAAAATTTTCAATTTTTATGGGTTTTCAAATAAATATGCAAATGCAAAAATATGTACAAATGAATGCGAAGGAAGAAAACATACCGAGCATACCCCCAAACTTGAACTTGACAGTGTCCTCACTGTCATGCTAAACCAAGAGAGTCAAAATACCGGCGCTTCCCTGTTTATTTATTTATAAATTTTTTTATTGCTAAGAAAAACAAAAATATATACAAAAAGGCCCTCCCCCAAACTTCATTTAAACTATGTTAGACATTACTGCCAAACCTTGCATAGACCAATACCAACAAGTTGAAAATTTTATTAGTAAAGAGTATGGGCTGGTAGAAGAATACGTTGTAACGATCCGCAAAGAATTGGGAAAGATAGAAGTAGTGGTAAGGGAGGTGTAGAGGTAAATATATAGGCGATGGTGATGTATCAAAACGAGAATGTAAATGATCAGCAATCAGTGGAGTGTTGGCATTCTCGTAGCTTATTAAAAGAAATGGGGGTATTTCAACTTCTGAGTGAGGAGGTTGACTCACCACAATACCCCCAAGATGTTCCTGTGGGTCCTTTATTGACTTGGCATCATCCATCAATTGTGTATAATATTCAATTATGAGGTAACTTATCTCCTCGATGTCCGCCATAGTCCAACCGAAAACTTGCCGCCTATTTTGTAAAACCATTAAGAGGGCGTTCTCTTGCTCGAGGGCTAGAGAGGCCGATATGATAATGGGAAAGGTCTCATTCTCACCTATGTAAGCAAATCTAAGGTGAGACGGCAAGGGCGTGAGTTCGATTTTCGGAGGCGAAAGAATCATTTCGGAATCTACCTCGAACTCAAAGGACTCCAACACAGGTTCGAAATCACTGCAAACAACCGATTCGGATGGCTCGACTAACTCATCCAAAAATTCAAAAACCTCATATTCGGGCTGTGAGTCGTCATCATCCGAAAAAGTAAAACATTCATAATCCATATCGGCTGTGTCAACTGTGGTAGGCTCAAGGAGGGACGCACTAGTGGCGTCAAAACTGTTTTCATCAAACAAAAATCTGTCAAACTCGCAGTCCTCCTGCGTGATTTCGTGAACAGAGCAAAATTCTCGTGTACTAGTTTTAGGCACAGGGGGCAGGCTTCCCATCTTATAAATATTGAACTCACTAGACATCTTCCCGAAGGATAGAGTCATGGAGCCATTGCGACAGTTTATTACAGCATTGGAAGTGGCCAAAAATGGTCGACCTAGGATCACCGGAATTTGGTTTCTTGGGTTAGCAACAGGTTGTGTATCCATAACAATAAAATCAACGGGGAATATGAACTCCCCAACTTTGATCAACACATCCTCTAGCTGACCCCTTGGATGGGTGATTGATCGATCAGCCATTTGGAGAGTACAACGAGTGGGTTTCAACTCTCCAACCCCTAATTGTTCGTACACGGAGTAAGGAATCAGGTTAACACTAGACCCATGATCTAAAAGTGCTCGATTAATTTTCTTATCCCCAATTGTGATTGAAATCGTAGGACAGCCGGGGTCCTTTCGTTTTTGGGGTAAGGTTTGATGGTGGTTAATAGCATTGCTCACTGCACTAGCCACTAGCACTTTCTTGGGTACTTAAGATGCTTTTCTCTTTGAAGTGCATAAGCCCTTTAAGATTTTCGCGTATGAAGGGACTTGTTAGATTGCATCCAAGAGAGGTATATTTATGCTAACCTGCTTAAATATCTCCACAATCTTCTCCACTTGTGCAGTTGGTTTATTGGGACTCAACCTGTTTGGGAATGGAGCATTTTGAAAATTCGTTGAGTCAAATGTCTGTGGAGTAGAATGTGGAGTAGGAACGGATCCCGGTGTAGATGTGTTCATGTTGTGAGAATTGGGTCCGTTCGAGCTAGAAGAAGTAGAGCCGTGTGAAGGGTGGAGAATAGGCTCTAAAGAAAAAGGTGAAGAAGAAAGTGAAGAAAATGAAGAAGGGGAAGGTGACGATGGAGAGGAAGAAGAAGAAGAAGAAGAACCACCAGCGGAGATGTCATCACTAGTATCCACATTATTTTGCAACTCTCTTCCGGATCTCAACGTGGTCACCGCATTAACATTGTGATTGTGATATGCGTTTTGTGGGTGACCGGGATTTGGCAATGGTTGAGATGGAAGCTTTCTTTTTTCTCTCTCGCTCAACGCAGCAGTTAATTGTGCAATTTGTGCCTCAATAGATTTGATACTTTGATTGTGTGAGGCATTGTTATGCATTAAAGATTGAACATAACTTTCAAATCTTGCTGCGGATTCTGTAGATTGCTTGAGAAATGCATCTAGACTTTTCTCGAGCGAGCTAACCTTATCATCTTTTGGTTGAACTAAATTGTTCGTTTGATTTGTATAAGGTTGTTGTTGGAAAGGTTGCTGGTTTTGAGTTTGTAAGGGTGCTTGTTGTTGTTGTGGAGGAGGTCTTTGAAAATTATTATTCCCTTGGAATTGTTGATTTGAGTGACCCCTCCACCCCGGATTGTATGTCGAAGAGTACGGATCGGTTTGTTGTCGTTGCTGAAATGCAGCATTGACTTGATCCTGTCCTTGAGTGGATGCATTATAAGGACACTCTTCGGTTAGATGCGATGGATTCGCACAACAAGCACAAACAGTTCGTGTGGTTAGAGTAGGGGCAGGAGAAGACGATGAGATTTTGGTCTCAATGGCTTCTAGCTTTTTCATAAGTGAGGCCATCTCGGCCTTCATAGCAATCGACATATATATTTGATGTATGCCTGCCCAAGATTGACCAACAGAAGAAGATGATGTGGTCTTGGTACTCTCCCACTGAATTGTTTGATCACTAAGATCCTCAAGAAACTGCCACGCTTCGTCGCTAGACTTGGAAAGAAAATGACCGTGACATATAGTTTCTAGCAACTGCTTCGTTGCCGAGTTCAATCCCTCATATAGTGTTTGGCAAAGTTGCCAACTTTCAATCCCATGATGAGGGCATTGAACGAGTAGGTCTTTAAATCTCTCGAAGCACTTCCAAAATGGTTCGGAAGGAAGCTGTGAAAATTGTATAATCTCGTTACGGATTCTAGCAGTTTTATGATGAGGATAGAACTTTTTCAGAAAAGCTCTCACAAACTCTTCCCAATTTCTAATGGAATGTGATGCGGTGCTATATAGCCACTTCTCGGCTAGGTCACATAAGATTAAAGGAATGACCCTTAGCCTTATAGCGTCATCACTTAATTGGGTCGTTTTCATCATAGCGCACACATTTTGGAATTTATTGATAAAGATATATGCATCTTCAGATTCCAAACCATGAAATTTTGGCAGCATATTGATGAAATGTGGTTTTATTTCAAAGTTGTCCCCATTTGCCGGTGGGGGTGAAAGACATGTAGGTAAAGAAGTGCGGACGGGGTAGAAGAGATCCTGGAGCGCAACTCGTGCGGGCGCTACAACAGGCGGAAGATTCGGGTTATTCGCACCTGGCTGAGGTGGAATCATTCCCGTCGGTAAGGTATCGTTGGGGTTGAATCCCGACATACCTTCGAAAGAAGAATTTGAAGGTGGAGGTAAGGAAATGGACGGAATGTCGACGAAGGGTTCGTCGAAGGGTTCGTCGGTCGGTACCAACGAAACACAGACTAATCGGGCGTTAGTATCCCTAGTCCAAAGTGACATACACTAAAGGAGTAGTGTAGTCAGAAAAAATAGAAAAACAGAATGTGGGGGTAAGATAACGTCAATGGAGAAGAAGTGAGTGAAAGTGAGTTGCAAGTTTTTTTTTAGCGGCAAGTTGCAAGTTTTTGAAAAGATTTATATTTTTTTTTTATTTTTGTGTGAGTTTTGCAAAGAGGTTTTTGAAAAGGGACACGTGACACAAATGTATCAACCACACATGCACAATCAAGCCTAGATCTAGGGTCATCTTGGTCTGCTAGACAGCTCCTAACTAGAGCTAGAAATAGGACCCCAAACCGCCTCTTCACGGACAAGTACGGCCAGGTAAGTGGGAAGGAACCACCACTACAGTGGGCCTAATTAATAACCACTAGCCTAGACACCGCAATGTTGGTTAGGATAAACGGCCGATGCCTATACTAGTCCCTTTCCTATTGAGCTCGATATCCTTAGGTCTGAGTCTAGTCTTTTTTTTAATTAATTTTGGTCAATGCACGTGTTTTAGGTGTTTTCTGGGGTCCTGGGAAGGGTGATGAAATCCCTACCCAATCTGAGTTTGGTCAATTAGCCCCTTAGAGTCCGGTTAAATTATGCAAAACAGTAAAATTTCACTTGCAATCAATTTTTAGCGCGGCGCAAAGAAACCTGCAGCAAATCTGTTATTTAGAAGGGGGAGAAAGAACTTTTAGCGCAAAGAATTCCTGCAGAAAATTTTTTACAGTGGAGATATGGAGGTTGCAGAGGGGAGGAAAAGAGAGCAAACCATATAAAAATGATGCGCTGACGTGGCCAAGGCGCGGCGGAACCGCGGTGTGGGGCCCACTTCTGCGGCGGAAACGCGGTCTCCTGGTGGGATCGGTCTCTGAAAAATTTTCTGCTGTTCTGTACCTTCAGTTCCTCTCTGTTATTATATGTACTTTTCTGTTTTGCCCTCTGTAAAATTCCAGATCTGCGATTCTTCGCTGTTCCTGCAAGATTCAAAAAAAAATATACACCCTTCAAACAGATCAAAATTGATAATTTTTGTATTTTTTATATCTTCAGATTTTTATAATTTTTAAAATTTATATCAACCCGAAAATTCACAAAAAGAAATATTACGCCTTCCCCGGCAACGGCGCCATTTGATTAGTCCAAAAATTGTAGTTTACCGTAATCAGAAACGGCGTGGCTTTGCAGCTAGCCGGTGAGTACGGGTCGATCCACAGAGATGGGTAAATTCCTTTTATGTGTTTTAACGAGTTGATTCAAAGTGTCGTTTTGGTTGATTTATAAAAATCTATGAAAACTGGATCTAATTAATCTAATTAAAAAGTCTTGCTAGGGTTAGGTTTAGGGGAAGTTTTGGAGATTAACGTTTTCTTCACCGCTTTCAATGCCTTCTTTTTTGGATCTATTAGGTGTTACGGTAATTGTCAATAAAGTGGATCCGAATCTTTTGGGAAGATGTTTCTTCCTTTAGATTCGCATCCTTCCTTTGTTGGTAATTACCCTAACCCCCATGGAAAACACGCGCAACCGGCCCTTTATACTACGGTTCATCGTTACCTCGAGGGGTAGGATGCCGTAGGGAGCGGTTGTGCGTGCATGCATGGAGTTCTAATTCATTAGGTGAATGTGGCATTGAAAGGGGTGAGAGATGTCATCTCTTAACCCTTTCCCTAAGGCTAACCCTAACAAGCGAGGAGATTACTCGCTCATTAGGGGATGAGAAAACATTTTAATTAAAGGAACATAAATAAAATTACTTACTAATTCGATGGCTCCCTCCAAGCAAGAAGAACAGATCTGAATAAACTCCCAGAAAGTCTGAATTTTATTGATTGAAAAGAGGCATGGGGTTTTACAATTTTTGACTACAATTTATAAGAAAAGAGGGAAACTAGGGTTACAGACTCTCGCTTATGTGAAAATACAGATTTGCCCACTGAAAATCCTAACATCTGCATCGACACAACAGCACAGAAAAACTGCACCGACACGGGCCCTATATGGCCGCGGAACCGCGGCGCCAGCATGGGTTTGGCCGCGGTTCCGCAGCCAAACTGTGGATTTGCTTTATGAAAATTCTGGGCTTCATTATTTTATTCTTGGGCTTTCTATTTTTCCACTTCTTTTATCTTTTTGACTTCTGGGTCTTCTCCAGATCTTCAGTGGAAACTTGTACGTATCTTTTGACGGTTCACTTGACATTTTGGACCTTGCAATGTTCTTAGTCTAGGCTTGACTAGGATCCATTTACTCGTTGGTCAAAAGTCTCTTTTCTGTATCAGCTTTCGTCTTTTTCACTGTATTTGCATCCAAGCCCTGTATCATGTAACATGTATCAAAAGTGCATCAAGAGTACCTGTTTATTTATAAAGAGAATAAAAATAGGGGAATGAATAATGCAATATTATAGTCTGAACAAGTCCCGATCTCCCTACCCACACCAGACTCAGGAGACACTGCAGCTACCGCTTCTACAAGAGCACGGGGCAGAGGCTTCTCAAAAAGAGCGCGCGGGGTCGCAACCGCAACAACTTCTCTTAAGGGAGGACAAATGATGGTCCGTCACTTTAGGGGAACGGCTGGATTACCAGTAGGGGCTGCACCCATGCGATCGAGCAGCAACCGCTTTTCTTCCAAAATGACAACGCCCGTCGCATGTGTTAGTTGTATGTATGCCCTAGAGGCCATTATTGTATATATGATGTATATTATAGTGGATGCTTGGACATATATAGAGAGGACTTTATTGCTCGACATGATAGTATACTTTATGGTTGCTCTTTATCTTAACATGTATACTTACCTATTGATACTGTTTTATGGTTACATGTTGGTAAAACCCTTTGAATGTGTACTTGACTACCAGGATTATGATGCGGATCATACTAGTATGTCCATGGTAGTCCATAAGTTCATCCTTTAATATTCCTAGTCATGGGTATATCGAGGCAGTGCATCAATATACCAAAGTAGACTAGCGTATATGCTTCTCGACCCATGAGATGGGCGATGGATGATCCCATATCCATTGGTGTTTGATATCAGAGATGATATACGGGTGCTCAGCGAAGACTGGGTACACTGGATGGACTCGCCGAGAACTCCTAGATGGTATTATACCTGACGTCAGATAGCCGTTCTCTGGTGACATTGGTACAGGTTAGTCTGCAGACCCGAGATCGTCATAGAGTATTGTGTGATTCCCACCGTGCTTTGATTTCCACCTTACCACGTTCAAGAGGACGTGCAAAACGGTGGTTATTGGGTACAGTCCCGAGTCACATGGAGGCAATGAGCGATAGGAAGGGATTTCGTCTCTCCCGGTATTGGGAGTTGATGTCGTGCTGTGCTCGGTTGGCTATAACTGGAAGTCCCTGACCAGGGCTGATTTAGAGATTTACTGATAAGTGTTATCAGTAGTTTTACGACCCGTTATGAGCCTCGTATCAGCATGACTTATCGAGTTATTGGGGTCTGACGTTTACCACCCCTAGACTGGATATGCGACATCTTAGACGAAGAGACCGGACTGTACGGTATTGTTATAGACTAGCTTTACAGGAGCTAGAGAGGGCTTGATTATTGATCTTCTGATCACTCAATACCCGGATAGCCGTTACGTCCAGCTAGTACCGTTGACAGCTTGTGGGTGCTTGATATGATCATCACCTACTGCCGACGTATTGACGAGCCTTTAGAGTCCTACACAGAACTTTCACTGGCTCAGGCAAAACGAAGTAGGAGCACATATGTGATATGTGCGGGACCGAGAATAATACGAGTATGTGATACCGTATTCTATTCTCGCGATTTATTCATATCGGTCGGTTATATGGGATATAGCCAGGTTATCGAATCAAGTGTTGATTCGATAAGTGGATACAAATTATATTAGTTGGTTGTATGTGATATAGCCGGATTATTAAATCAAGTGTTGATTTGATAATTTAATGTATAATTGTATATGTGATATACTAGATTACATTAATATTAGCTCACTTAAACATTTCTTTTTCTCACTTGTGTGCATGCAATATATATGTGATATATATTAATGTACATAATTAGTGTCATACTTGATGATACACACTACATGGGTGTATGAGACTTACACCATACTAATTATAATGTAGGGTTTAAATATTTAAAGTAAATCCAAATTAGTGGATATTTAGTCACATGCATGAAGCTTCTAGAAGCTTGTGGATGCATTGATTTAGTCCACTAATTTTGTTTTACTTAAGATATTTATTAACCTAACCATTATAATTTAGCAATGGTTATATCTCTACATGAGTTAGTATATGATACAAACTCACCCATGGTTGCCATTCACTCTCACAGCATTATCACTCTTCATCTTCTTTTTCAAGCTCAAGAGCTCTCTAGCTTTTATGCAAGTGAGAAATAATAGTAAGAAAAACAATTCTAAAGTGAGCAAAAATTCTACTTCATCATCCTCTACTAGATTAGCACATTAGCATATGGTTTTAGCTTCATTAATCTCTTATTAGTGAAGTAGTAGCTTAGGTTAGTGTCTCCTCGACATAGATCATCTTCGGCCTCGAATATTTCGCGCAAGCTCGTTCTTTTCACCTTGTGAAGCCATGCTAGAGTCCGGAAGATCACTACTTGGAGCGAAGGGACTACTACACGGAGCTATTGAAGTGAAGGACCGATCTACAAAGGTTGTACTCCTAGTTCACTTAGTTGTAAAGTAGTTTACATTATGTTTCGTATGATTCTCTAGTTAAACATCCTTGGTTAGAGTTCTTTAGCATGACAAAAATTTGAAAATGGCATGGACGATACCTCCCGAAACCTTGCTGTCATGCATAGGAACCCTACAGTGGTATCAGAGCCTAGCTAGAGAATTAGACGGATTGTGTAGGATTACGAAACCGAAACAACTCCGAAACTTGAAACATGATTACCTAGTTTCTGTCGATTTTAAAACGTGCTCTAAAAATTTTTTAAACAACTGCAGAATTTTGTATGAGATACAATATAAACACAGTACAAATTCTAGCCCCAGACCTCGAAATTTGGCCGACTACAGAGACAAGAAAACCGGACTGCTCGGTTTTAGTGTGGAGTTCAGGGTTAAAATTTGCGCTATGTTCCAATCTCTGGGTTTTGGTGTTTCAGGTGTTGTTTGTTTTTGCTAAATTTTCATGTGAAGTTAACTTTCTGCAAAGGCAACTCGGAGTGTTTCGTAGTCATAATTCTAACATGTTTTCGCGTTATTTTAGACGGTGTTAAAAAGTTCGATCGGATATCAAATACCCACTTTAACCCTTGCCGGAAAATTTTCCAAGAGTTGGTTTTTCTCGTAGTTAAAGAACATTCAATTATCGTGCAAGTAATGTGGTGGACCCTCTAGAAGAACAAAACCCTAACTCGATTTTGTGACCGTAAGAACCGCTGCTAAACCCTAGGGTTTGCGGTAGTTCCGCGGTCCCACAGGTGAGGCTTTGGTTGACCCTTCTACGGCTGGTTCATTGGTATTGTAGTATGTACTGAGTATTTTTAAACTAAGCTCAAGTGTTGAGCTTTTGGGGAAATTTTGGGTGTTTATTGATTCGATCGGAATGTTTAACGTCGTCTAGCTTTTTCTGGAATGTGATACAATATTTGGAATTCATAAAGTTAGGCATGAAATACGAAGTATGTGATATTTCGGGTTCATGATGTCTAAGGTGATTGTGGATTCCAAATGTTGTAGTTTGACATTTTCTTTTCTGCGACCGTAAGTGTAATATGTGGTGTATCGCCGGTTTCGTTGCTATATATCAACGACAATTGGGATACACATATTTACTTACGTTGATGACATGTGTTGTTATGTATTGCTGTGATATGTTATATTGGATCGTCGCTTTTGGAATAGCCGGGGGTTTTATGTGAGATGAGAGTTTTTATTTTCATTCATGTAAAATTCATTGTATGTAATATTCTTTTATTGGGGCACTTCTGGGTTGAGGTTGATGTCACCATTGTTTTATATTATTTACTTTTCTGCATTAGGATAGACCCAAGAAGGGGAGCACAAGTAACCGGGTTCTAGAGTCCAGAAGGAGACCAACTCGAGGAGTCGAGTCCGGGTCTCCTAACTCTCGAATTGGTAGGGTTGCTTGCCGCTCTCGTAGAGGTCTAGGGATGTAGGTTTGGCTATTCGTCACGACCGTGGAATCCATGTTTTATACAGGCTCAAAATAAAACACGGACTTCCTATTATATCCAATATTTTATATGTTACCTTCTGCTGCTGATATTCTGTGATGTGATCAATTTATATGTTTGAGTTGATTGCTTTATTATTATATATATGATATATAATAAATGTTGCTTATGTTTTGCACCCGCGCTAGTCCCGCCCCGCTATGCCGTTAGTTAAGTAACCTAACGGTGCATAACGGGACACTGTGGTGAATGCGGATGGCATAAGCGTACGTTGTATTTTCGTTTCTTTTGTTATGCTTAGGAAGCATAAATGATGGGACTTCATTAATGAAATTAATAAAAGAAAAGAAACCTAAAAGATGTTGTAGAATCAAATTTTCAAAAAGGGGTAGCTCTAGTTTTTGCTTTGCATAGCGATATTCCTTGTAGAATATCCAGCACCTTATTCGATAAGGAAAGAGCCGAGATCCCTTCACCGGGAATGACCACTTTAGCGAAACTAGCAAATGCTACAAACACTCGGTTTTGTTTTTTATTGCTTCTATAGTTCTTGCTTTGCATAGTGGTATTTGTGAAATATCATGCACCTTATTCGATAAGGAAAGAGCCGAGATCCTTTCACCGGGAGTGACCTCTTTAGCGAAACTAGTAAAATCCTCAAAAACACTCCTTTTCAAAAATCACTTGTTTCTACAACGATATCAAGTTCATTACGCAAAAGGTTTTCTGAAAAATCTGTCATAGCCTTTCGTCATTTCAGATAAGTCCTACTTAATATTCGTGCTACGTTTGTTGACCTTAGCAAAGGCGTAGTGTGCGGTAGCTAATTAGTGCTTATCTGCTGCATATGATGCGATTGAGATAGGGTAGTCTTGCGATTTTGTTGACCTTAGCCAAGGGTCATACGGATGGGTTTAATTCAATCAGGAAATGACGGTTTGAACTTGACTAGTGCTTATGATTTGTTGACCTTAGCCAAGGTCATAAGTTGCTAGAGGCAAAATATTATCGGGAATTTCAAGTGTTGAAATTTGCAATGAGATTGCATAACTTCTATGAGATGGTTGTATCCCGATACCCACTGCGAGTAAGAGTTACTCCTGGGAGAGTTTTACACATAACAATTAGCCGATCAAGTAGGTGTCTAGAAAGGTATCAACGGGGTTATGCCTCTGGGAAAACGAGGTTTATTTTAATTAGGTCCGTGCGAAAACATAGGGAACTTCCCTCAAAGTACTGGCACTGTCCTGGCTGAAAGATTGGCGAAATTGTAGGGTGTAATTAATCCCGGCTAGTCTTTCCTTTTAGGGTTTGAAAGAAGATTTGATAAAAACAGTGGGAGCCATCTTGATTAGATAAAATAATAACCAATCTGATCTTGCAAGAGCATACGCTAAACTGTTTTCTTCTCTCTTTCTCTCCAGGTAGCGACCATGTCAGGCCTTAATCAAGATAATAATATGGATGTATTGACTGAACCCGCTTTTTATACTGGGCAGGGGAACGTTGGTTCCGTTCTTTCTTATAATTGTTATAAGACTGAGTAGGGAATAGGGATCTATCCGGATTCTCACGCCGCCCAAATGAAGAATAATCATGTTGATGCATCTTCTTCGGGTGTGTTAGTTATCGAGAACTGCTTCTCAGTTCACTCTACGTCCTGGGTATTAGATACCGGATCGGGATCCCATATATGTAATATGTTACATGGTCTAAGGAAAGGTAGAGAACTTGGAATGGGTGATCTTTCCATAAGAGTAGAGAATGGTGCAAATGTTGCAGCCAAAGCAGTTGGCGAATATCACCTTGTACTACCAAATGATAATACATTTATTCTGAACGAATGCTATTACATTCCGACCCTGATATGCAATCTTATATCAGTTTCTTTATTAAGTAAAGAAACATATAATTTTGTAGTACAAGATAATGTTATGAACCTCTTCCTGAATCAAAAGTTGATCGGATCAGGTTCGTTAAATAATGGCATATACGTTCTAAATCAAACCACAGTTCTTAATGTACAAAACACACACAAGAGGAAGAGTTCAGAAATGAATGAATCCTTCTTGTGGCATTCTAGACTAGGTCATATCAATGTGACACGACTAGCTAAGTTACATAAAGATGGATATTTGAATCCGTTCAAATTTTCATCTTATAAAACTTGCCAGTCTTGTCTCAAAAGCAAAATGACCAAAACTCAGTTTAGTGGACACAAAGAAAGAGTTACGGAACTCTTGGGACTAATACATAGTGATGTATGCGGTCCCATGTCTACACATACCAGGAATGGTTCCTCGTACTTCATTACATTAACTGACGATCTCTCAAGATACGGACATGTGTTCCTGTTGAAACACAAGTCTGAATCTTTTGAGAAATTCAAAGAATATAAGCACGAAGTAGAGAACCAAACGGGTAAAAGTATTAAAATCCTTCAATCTGATCGAGGAGGAGAATACTTGAGCAATAAGTTCTAGGACTATATAAAAGAGAATGGGATTCCCTCTCAGCTTACTCCTCCGTATACACCACAGCACAACAGTGTATCGAAGTGAAGGAATCGCACCCTATTGGATATGGTGCGCTCTATGATGAGCACCACTGAGTTACCTATTTCCTTTTGGGGTTATGCACTGGAAACAACCGCATACCTATTGTATAGAGTTCCAACCAAATCGGTGCCTACCACTCCATATGAGATATGGAATGGGAAGAGTCCGTCTCTTAAACGAGTTAAGATATGGGGTTGTCCGGCCTATGTTAAAAAGCAAAATCCGGACAAGCTCGAGGCAAGAACAGTTCTTTGCAAGTTTATGGGATATCCAAGCAATTCGTATGGATATCATTTCTACCTCAGTGAGGAAAAAAGGTGTTTGTTGCTTAACATGCCACCTTTTTAGAAAAGGAATTTCTTGCAAAAGAAATTAGTGGCAAAGAGGTAGAGCTGGAAGAAGTTCCAGCAGAACAAACTACAACTGAAGATTTAGTGGAACCGGAGAATTCGATAGTTCCCAACGAACCTCGGCCTCTCCGCCGATCTAGTAGGGTTACTCATCTACCTGAGAGATACTGTGATTTTCTTATTGATGATGAAAGTGAGGATTGCATCATGGAGGATTATGACCCGACTAGCTTCGAGCAGGCCATCACGAGTGGAGACTCTGTGAAATGGCTGGATGCAATGCGATCTGAGATGGAATCCATGTACACCAACAAATTATGGACTTTGGAAGTTGCTCCTGAAGGGGTAAAACCCATTGGGAGCAAATGGATCTTTAAGAAAAACTTTGTGTAGATGGAAAAGTTAAGACTTTCAAAGCTAGACTTGTTCCAAAGGGTTTTCGTCAACGACCAGGTATGGATTATGACAAAACCTTTTCTCCAGTGGCTATGTTTAAGTCCATCCGGATCCTACTTGCCATTGCTGCATACCATGACTACGAAATCTGGCAAATGGATGTTAAGACCGCTTTTCTAAATGGTGATTTAGAAGAGAGCGTGTACATGACTCAGCCATAGGGCTTCGTTGACAGTGGGAGCCGCGGAAAGGTGTGCAAGCTACTTAAATCTATCTACGGGTTAAAGCAAGCATCGCGGAGTTGGAACATCTGTTTTGATGTCGTTGTCAAAGAGTTTGACTTCGTCAAAAACGTAGATGAATCTTGTATATACAAGAAGGTAGCAGAGAGTAAGGTTGTCTTCCTCTTATTGTACGTGGTTGACATACTCTTGATAGGAAATGACATTCTTATGCTGCAATCGGTCAAGCTCTTCTTATCACAAAGATTCTCAATGAAAGATCTAGGTGATGCCTCCTACATCTTGGGGATTAAGATCTATAGAGATAGATCTAAAAGGATACTGGGATTTTCCCAATTCAGATACATTGACACCATACTAAAGCGGTTCAGTATGGAAGAATCCAAGCGTGGGTTTTTACCCATGATCTCAGGACTCACTCTCTCCAAAAAGATGTCTCCCAAGACCGATTTGGAGAGAGCTCGCATGCAAGGGATACCCTATTCTTCGGCAGCAGGCTCTATCATGTACGCGATGCTATGTACCAGACCCGATGTAGCATACTCACTAAATGTGGTGAATAGGTATCAAGCAGATACAGGAGAAAGTCACTGGACAGCTGTGAAGAGCATTCTCAAGTACTTGAAAAGGACTAAAGAGATGCTCTTGGTGTATGGTAACGGAGAACTCCAAGTGGAGCCCTTTACCTATTGAGCTTCCAGAGTGATAAGGACGACTCTAATTCGCACTCGGGATTTGTCTTTGCCATCAATGGAGGGGCGGTTTATTAGAAGCGTTCCAAACGGGAAACCGTGGCAGACTCGAGGATGGAGGCTGAATACATCGCTGCCAACGATGCTGCCAAAGAAGCAGTCTGGATGAAGAAGTTCATAACTGAACTTGGAGTGGTTCCATTCATTGAGTGTCCAATACCTTTGTATTGTGATAACAATGGAGCGGTGGCTTTGGCCAAGGAACCTAGGTCCCATCAGTGATCCAGGCATATTCTGAGACGGTATCACCTGATCCGGGAGATGGTTGATCGTCGTAAGATCGAGGTCAGGAGAGTTGACATGAAGAACGACACAGCGGATCCACTCACGAAGGCCATTCCCCAGATACAGTTCGAGAGACTCTTCGGGATGTTGGGTATGCGATACTACAACAGCTAGCCCTAGTGCAAGTGGGAGATTATTGGTTGTATGTATGCCCTAGAGGCCATTATTGTACATATGATGTATATTATAGTGGATGCTTGGACATATATAGAGAGGGTTTTATTGCTCGACATGATAGTATGCTATCTGGTTGCTCTTTATCTTAACATGTATACTTGTCTCTTGATACTGTCTCATGGTTACATGTTGGTAAAGCCTTTAAGATGTGTACTTGACTACTAGGATTATGATGCAGATCATACTAGTGTGGCCATGGTAGTTCATAAGTTCATCCTTTAATGTTCCTAGTCGTCGGTGTATCGAGACAGGGCATCGATATATCGGAGTAGACTGGCATATACGCTTCTCGACCCATGAGATGGGCGATGGATGATCCCATATCCATTGGTGTTAGACATCAGAGATGGTACATGGGTGCTCAGTGGAGACTGGGTACACTGGATGGACTCATCGAGAACTTCTAGATAGTATTATACCTGACGTCAGATAGCAGTTCTCTGATGACACTGGTACAGGTTAGTCTGTAGACCCGAGATCATCATAGAGTCTTGTGTGATTCCCACTGTGCTTTGATCTCCACCTTACCACGTTCAAGAGGACGTGCAAAAAAGTGGTTTTTGGGTACAGTCCCGAGTCACATGGAGGCAATGAGCGATAAGAGGGGATTTCGTCTCTCCCGGTATTGGGGGTTGATGTCGTGCTGTGCTCGATTGGCTATAACTGGAAGTCCCTGGCCAGGGCTGATTTAGAGATTTACTGGTAAGTGTTATCAGTAGTTTCACGATCCGTTATGAGCCTCGTATCGGCATGACTTATCGAGTTATTGGGGTCTGACGTTTACCACCCCTAGACTGGATATGCAATATCTCAGACGAAGAGACCGGACTGTACGGTAGTGTTACAGACAGGCTTTACAGGAGCTAGAGCGGGCTTGCTTGTTGATCTTCTGATCGCTCAATACCCGGGTAGCCGTTACGTCCAGCTAGTACCGCTGACGGCTTGTGGGTGCTTGATATGATCATCACCTACTGTCGGCATATTGACGAGTCTTTAGAGTCCTACACAGAGCTTTCACTGGCTCAGGCAAAACAAAGTAGGAACACATATGTGATATGTGCGGGACCGAGAATAATACGAGTATGTGATCCCGTATTATATTCTCACGATTTATTCGTATCGGTCGGTTATATGAGATATAGCCGGGTTATCGAATCAAGTGTTGATTCGATAAGTTGATACAAATTATATTAGTCAGTTGTATGTGATATAGCCGAATTATTAAATCAAGTGTTGATTTGATAATTTAATGCATAATTGTATATGTGATATACTAGATTACATTAACTAATATTAGCTCACTTAAACATTTCTTTTTCTCACTTGTATGCATGTAATATATATGTGATATATATTAATGTACATAATTAGTGTCATGCTTGATGATACACACTATATGGGTGTATGAGACTTACACCATACTAATTATAATGTAGGATTTAAATATTTAAAGTAAATCCAAGTTAGTGGATAATTAGTCACATGCGTGAAGCTTGTAGAAGCTTGTGGATGCATTGACTTAGTCCACTAATTTTGTTTTACTTAAAATATTTATTAACCTAACCATTATAACTTAGCTATGGTTATATCTCTACATGAGTTAGTATATGATACAAACCCATCCATGGTTGCCATTCACTCTCACAACATTATCTTCCTTCATCATCTTCTTCAAGATCAAGAGCACTCTAGCTTTTGTGCAAGTGAGAAATAACAGTGAGAAAAACAATTCTAAAGTGAGCAAAAATTCTACTTCATCATCCTCCACTAGATTAGCACTTTAAAATAAGGTGTTAGCTTCACTAATCTCTTATTAGTGAATTAGTAGCTTGGGTTAGTGTCTCCTCGACGTAGATCATCTTCGGTCTCGAAGACTTCGCGCAAGCTCCTTCTTTTCACCTTGTGAAGCCATGCTAGAGTCCGGAAGATCACCATTTAGAGCGAAGGGACTACTACACGGAGCTATTGAAGTGAAGGACCGGTCTACAAAGGTTGTATTCCTAGGTCACTTAGTTGTAAAGTAGTTTACATTATATTTCGTATGATTCTCTAGTTAAACATTCTTGGTTAGAGTTCTTTAGCATGAAAAAAAATTGAAAATGGTATGGACGATGCCTCCCGAAACCTTGTTGTCGTGCATAGGAACCCTACAGCATGCTGGTACCATGCCAGGCATGCATTCAAGGCTTTTGGAACGTAGCTCGGCTCACTGATCAAAAAGTTGGACCCGTTGTTTAGGCGCATGAAGTGGTGCAACGCGCTACGGATACCCTCTTCAGTTGCAACCGGTTCTGCCAAGAAAGCCTCGAGGGGAACACCCTGATTGTAACCCGACTGTTGGGAAAAACGGTGCGAGTTGTACCTCATGAAAAGCGCCGAGTCATTTTTCCTGAACACTAAGTAGCCTGGCCTGATCGAGTACAAATGCAAGATCTCCCGAGCTTTCAACGTGAAAGCCCCATCTTTAAAGGTGTCCCGCAGCTGTTGCACCACCTTAGCGGACTCCTTTCCGATAGTTAGGACCCTATCGACAAAGGTCATGCCGTCCCCGACCATACGCGGGCGAAGGACCAGGCCCTGAGCCTCTCGCTGTGACGGATCTAGACAAAAAGCGTCAACTAGGGACATGACCCGAGGGAAATTATAACTATCATAGAAACGAGGCCGTTTATGGACTCCAAAAGCGCCGAGCACATGCATCTCGATCCACGAGGTGAAATAATGCAGCGGGAGATTTACGGGATGTACCCCCGGTTGAGTCGTGTCTGCCGCTAAGCTCAGGCCGTGATACAAATGAGCTAGCCCAGCAATCCCGACGGCAACCCGTGTCCCTTCAACCATTCGGTGAGCCGGGTAGAAAACGGACGGCCTCATATAGCGAGGGTGCATGGGGAGCCCAAACTAGCTTAACCATAGGCCAAGAAACCCCAAAAAGAATGCCTCTTCGTCGATGTCTGGGGCTGCGAGTTTCGCAAAAGGGGACAACCGCGGCATTTGGGAGGAAGAAATTCTTTTGATCTGCTTCCGCTGTCGGCTGGCTGTCCAAGACAAAATCGAAAGGATCGTCAAGCTTGGTGAACTTCGCACCTTGTTTCGACATGACTTCCGAACGAAGAAAATAGGCGATGAAATCTGTAAAGCTAACCCCGTGGCTTCCGGATTCGAGAAATAGACTCTCATGAATATTCAACACCTTGATCAGACTCGGTAATCGATGTTGAATAGCATTCTTCGGAGTAAGGCCCATCACTACCCATTTGGTGGCAAAGACGTACTCGTCAGGGGGTAATATCTCCTCATAATGTTCCCCTCTGACAGGTAAGCCGAAGATCTCCGTCAATTCCTCCAAAGAGATTGAAACTTCCTGATCTGATAGAAGAAAGGTATAAGTCGGGACGTTCTATTGTTCCAAAAAAGTTTTGACCCACCATACAGGGGGCGTGGAATACTGGAAGAGAGAAGCATAAACCGTGGGGTACAACCCGAGCTTCAGCAGCAGCGATTTATTGGCCGACAAGATGTATCGAGCCCACTGCAGATATTCGGCTGAATAGCAGGGAGTCATGCCAATCATGTACGCTTCTCCCCAAGGGCACGACTCTCCTTGACATATGCGTCTCCCCAAGATATCCAAATCCATCGGAGGCTGTATGGGTATTGCAGCTATAGAAGGCTGGAGATGACCCTCCGAGGTCCAGTTAACCTCCTCTATGGCATAATTCACTTGGGGTGAGTCGGCGTAGTGAGTAGTGGAAATCGGCTCTGAAGGCGTCGCACAAGAGAAGCTGCGTCGACCCTGAATGATTTGGTTGTACCACAACTCCCATAAATGAAGAGACTTCTGCTACGGGCCGTGATCTTTGATCAGTGCAAAAACTTCCCGGTCTACGGGTGCGTCAGCAAATGCGCTCTCCGAACGAACGAAGGGGAAAGAAGTGTCGAAAGACATTGTACCTACACGAAAAAGAACAAGGGTTAGCTGTCAATGCTACAGTCCAAATTCTAAAACTTGGTACTTAAAATTTGTACCACACTGCAATGCAGTGGAAAGGGACCAAAGGGGACCCACAAAATCTAGGTGACGGCTCATCATTGATGAGACAGTTACTCATCAGAGAAGAAATCCTAAAAGAAGATTCTCATTTAATGAGAGGCTCATTAGGCCAAGGAGTAAACTCCCTCGAGAGCAGCGCTCTGTAACAGAAATGACATCTGTCAAAATT
The DNA here is from genome assembly GCA_030015575.1 of Agapanthus africanus. NCBI lineage: Eukaryota > Viridiplantae > Streptophyta > Magnoliopsida > Asparagales > Amaryllidaceae > Agapanthus > Agapanthus africanus. The sequence goes on along the minus strand of CM057338.1, from coordinate 102,345,030 downwards.
AATGATGAAGAGAATAAAAATTCCCCCAAAAATTCTAAAGAGCTATGCTCTATGAAAATGATGGAGTAAACCCATCAAAACCCTAAAAAAGCAAAGCTTTTTGCAGAGTAAAAACTCCAAAACCTTCAAGATCTGTGAACAAACTCTAAGAATTCTTCATGGATGATGGACAGTGTTCTAACTCATGGGTTAAAATCACCCGAATTTTTTTTATATCTTGAAGATCTATGATCTAAAGATGAGCACGGCTCTGTTAATGGGTAAAACCCTAAATTTTTTTGTTAAATCTACGATCTGAGAAGAGCAAAGCTCCGTTAATAAGTTCAATCATTACTAAATTTGGGCAAAGTTTTGACTCTAAAAAGGGTTTCTTAAGGCAGAGAGCTAAGCTCTGAAAGGGGTAGAATTATATTCTCAGGAGAAACAAGAAGAATAAAGCAAGAAGATGAAAAACGGTCATCTCAAAGGGCCAAAGGCCCTTTTATAGGCACTGGAAGTCGATCCAACTTCCAAATTGATCTAACGGTGGAAAGGCAACCACCGCTGCACTCACGTGTAAGCCACGTGAGCGCAACGGTGGGGGGCATTTATTTCCCCCAATCAGAGAGCAAAGCTCTATTAAAAATTTGAAATTTGAACTGAGGCAGTGCCTCACGTGCAAAGCACGAGAGAGCTTGCGCCAAGAGTGCTAGCGCTAAGAGTCAAAGACTCTGAGGCAGCGCCTCATGTGCAAAGCACGAGAGCGCTAGCGCCAAGAGCGCCAGCACCATGAGTCAAAGAATCTGAGGCAGCGCCTCACGTGCAAAGCACGAGAGGGCTGGTGCCAAGAGCACTGGCGCTAAGAGTCAAAAACTCTGAGGCAGCATCTCACGTGCAAAGCACGAGAGCGCTAGCGCCAAGACCGCCAACACCATGAGTCAAAGACTCTGAGGCAGCGCCTCACATGCAAAGCACAAGAGCGCCAGCGCTAGAACTAAATGTTCTCCACTATTGGATCAAAGACCTAACGAAGATGATAAATCATCGAAATTACAGAATTAAATTCTGTTGAGGAAATACTCATCAAATCTTTTTAAACAATAAAGATTGTGCTCTGTAATCAGAGCGCCGTTGGATCAAAGATCCAATGGTGATTAAAAATTACCAAGATACAGAATAAGTTCTGTATGGGAAAATATTTTTCCAATCTTGTTAAAAACAAGAAAAATATCTTCTGCAAAACAGAAGCCCTTGGATCAAAGATCCAATGGTGGGAAACATCCCCAAATCAATCAGAGATCTCTTAATGAGAGATTTCCTTAACCGATTCAACAAATTAGCCTCCCCTATATAAAGGACCCAAGACTTCAAGTCTTAGACAGAGAAACCACCCTATAAGTTTCAAGTTCTCAGAAAAGAAAAAGAAAGGAGCAAGCTCTAAGAAGAAGAACCTTCTTTAAGGTAAATAAAAAGAAGAGAGATCATAACATCTCCTCCATATTTGAGAGTTTAACTCTCACATCAAAAGAACTTAGTTCTTTTTCTAGATCACAGATCTATAAGACAAATCCTTTCACCAAAAAAAAAGAGCACAGAATTGATCAGAACCGCCAAAGAAGCGCTTTAGCGCTCCACGTGCTCCTCACGTGGGCGCTATTTTATAAGAAGCGCCTTAGCGTTCCAAGTTTGGTGCTCAGCGCCAAGCGCTCCATGTGCTCCTCACGTAGGCGCTAGGGAATTACAAAGCGCTCTGTAAATAAAGCCCTAACGCCATAGAAAGTGTTCAACACTCAATAAAAGACAAAAAGAAAAAGGGGTGTCAGAACCCAAATCAATGCTCAGCATTGTTGAATAAAAGGGACTGAGCCCAAACAAATGTTCAATATTTTATTCAAAACTGAGTGGGTTGAGCCCAAGTTGGCCACAAGTCCCTAATTCAGATTAACCGAGCCCATATGCTCACAATCTTTTTAATTGGTCTTAGTCCCAAACCTGACTACAGATCTACCAACCAACATTGGTTTAAGGGTACATCTCTTCATACCTCTGATACATGCGTTGTAATTCTTCAACGTCTTCAGAGAGATGTAGGGTCCTAATAACGAATAACTTTTGGTGCAACCCCAAACGGTTAAACCAAAACCTTACAGACTATGATGTCTTTAAACCATACAGACTACGATGTCTTTAAACCTTACGGACTATGAGGTCCTTAAATTCATGGACCATGATGTCCTTAAACCCAATGGACCGCAACGTCCCTAAACTAAAATGATAGAGTCCAAATACTCTTTTGTTGGATCTAAATGATCCTAAAACCTTGTTAAGTAGATCTTAGTATAAAATTAGACTAACGTGTCCTTAACAAACATTTAAGTTGATCTTAATCTCAAATGAGGTTAATGATCCCTAAAACGAACCCAAACCCAAATCTAAGAAAATACGGATTTAGGCTGATCCTCGCCCTACGGGCGACAACATAAATTAGTCTCCGTATACAATCCACGGGCAACCAAAAAATAAAATAAACACACATGACACGAAGTGACCTTCTGGAGCAGGAGAAAGTGGTTACCGCGATGCGGTAATGTAATTAATTGCAGGGGCTTGCGCTTGCAGGGAAGAGCATCCCCACAATTAGAAAACCCCTCGCAAATGAGGGAGAATCTGACGAAGTCTGCTACAACGGCCGCATCCGTCCAAACCTCTGATACGCGGTTCCATAAATCAACTTGGTATCTTCGGAGAAGTGGATGGATAAATCCAAATAGTATCTACCCCGAAATTCAGACCAGACGTCCCTAACGTTCCGGTCGCGTCTTTCGGCGGTAAATATATGGCTGCAACATTCTAAGATCATCCTTCTCTGGAAGGTAATGAAGACCAGTGAGGCTGATAAGCAAAGAGAGCCCTCGGTTCATGAGGAGTCGGGCTCGGAAGGCGAAGATGAGACAACTATCTATCCTAAGACCGCAGAGCAGCAACTTCTCCAGGAGCTTCGAAAGCAACTCAGAAACAAAGACAAGGAGATAGCCAAGCTCTACTAAAGAATTGACGACTTGATAAACGTCGTCTTACAACTCACAGCCCAACTTGCCTCTCAGCCTCCCAATCAAGCGTAGGGCTCTGCTCATGAACCAGGAAACGGTGTCCCGAGACAGCCGACGTCTATTCCCTCAAATCCAAAGGTGGGTAGACCGCATGAAAGTCAGTCGCATCCTATCTCGGGAAATATCTTGGCTACCGATGACAGTAGACCGCTAACTCAAGATCAAATCATGGATTTGGTTGCCAACAAAGTCAAAACCTTGGTAGCCAAAGCCGAAGCGAAAAAGATATCAGCAGTAGTGGGAGATCATATCCCGCTCAGTATGATCTGATATAGTTTCCTAGCCGCTATGTCATCCCTAAATTCAGAAGATTCAATGGATGAAAAATGTGAATCATCACATCGCCAACTTTAAAGCCTCATGCGGGAATACTGGGGGCAATGATGCGCTTCTCCTCCGCCAGTTCATTAATAGCATGACCGATGGTTCTTTCGACTAATACGCGAGCATACCAGATGGCTCCGTCACAACTTTCGTCCAAATGGAGTCTCTGTTTCGGCAGAGGTTCATGAGCGTCAGCGATAAGATCACCATTGCCGATCTCGTAAGGACCAAGCCAAAGAACAACGAAAGCAGCACGGATTTTATAACCCGATGGCGCAATCTCTCCGTCAAATGTGAACCGCCGATAGAGCAGGACCAATCTGTCAGTCTCCTCGTCGGAAATCTCAACAATTGGATGGCCCGTTTCTATGCACCGCGAGTCTCAAAACATTCCAAGAGCTGACCATGAAAGTTCAGATGTTGGAACGCTCAAAGCAGGAGTCCTTCTCTTACTACTAAAATAACAATAGGTCCTGGAGAAACCGAAAGGACGAAAATCGCAAAGGCGGGAATTCTGACGATGCTGAATCTTTTAACACTTCGGCTAACCGAAATAAGCAAGGGATGAGCGGGCCTAATGCCAACCAGCCTCGGAAGCCAGTGTTCAGAGAAGGAGAAGAATCTCCACTGAAAGAGAAGCTGGATAAGGTCTATTCCTTCAGAAGGGACAAAGTCCGTAAATTATTCAAGGGTGCCCTAAGAAACGGTCTACAATTGTCGGAATCAAAAAGACCGCAGGAAGCGAATATGACCGACGACCCCAAATATTGCCCCTATCACAGTGTGCTAAGTCATGCTATTGAGGACTGTTTCATCTTCAAAGATTGGGTTGAAAAACAATATAAGGCAGGAGAGATAGAACTGTCTAAAAGCGTGTTGGCAAACAGTCAAGCTGCGACCGCCAACTTCATACAAAACAGATGACCACCACGACGTTAAACCGGGAACAGTCAACCTCTAAGTCGTTAAACTGGGGATGTAAAAATCTGTAAATAAAACAAAAAAAAAAGATTTAAAAAAATATAAAATAAAAAGACGAAATGATGGGGAAACTCGCAAAAAAATCAGCGAGTAAAAATAAAGATGAAAATAAAACCGAAATGATGGGGCAATCGCGAATAAATAGCCGAAATGATAGGCCAATCGCGACCTTCAAGATGAGAAAAGCTGAAATGATAGTGCAATCGCGATAAAAAAATGGCGGCGAATGATGAATCGCTCCTGGTACCATATTCCAGTGCAGCGATGCAGACACCGTCCAAACTCAAATCCCCAACGGTGAATAATGAGTCTCTCCTGGTACCATATTCCAGTGCAGCGATGCAGATGCTGTCCAAAACTCAAATCCCCAACGGCGAATGATGAGTCGCTCATGGTACCATATTCCAGTGCATCGATGCAGACGCCAACCAAACTCTGAATGTCCCAACAGCGAATGATGAGTCGCTCCTAGTACCATATTCCAGTGCAGCGATGCAGACGCCAACCAAAATCTAATTTCCAACAATTCTTCTAGCCCTACGGTTGGTCCCGAAACTGGCTACCGTATACAATCCACGGGCTCAAATAATTCTCACCACTCATGCCCCACCGCAATCACCAGTCCAACGGCCGGTCTCCGCCCTTGGAATTATGCTCCTTCTGGAAAGACCTACTCATGCGTCCTCATGATGCATGAGGAGAACATAACTTGCGAGATCCTAACGACTCGTTAGAAAACGCCTTCGTGGGATTCTTATGACTCATAAAGGAAAAACACACTTGGGTGTTCTCACGACTCCTAAAGGAGAAAATGCACCTACGGGATCCTTACGACTCGTAGAGAGAAAATGCTTTTATGGGACACTTATGGCCCATAAAATTGAAAAGCCTTAGATGATAAGGATCTAAACCTGTCTCCTAAGCCATCGCTTCCGAATAGGTAAAGACAAATGATGAGTTTCTCCTGGCATTATTCCAGTGCGGCAATGTAGATGCCGACCCAAAAACCAATTCCCAAATCCTTCCGGGGCAAATGATGAGTTGCTCCTGGCATTATTCCAGTGCAGCAATGCAGATGCCGACCCAAAAACCAATTCTCAAATCCTCCCAGGGCAAATGATGAGTTGCTCCTAGCATTATTCCAGTGCAGTAATGCAGATGCCGACCAAAACCAAAATCCCCTAATCTTCTCATGGCAAATGTTGATTCTCTTCTGGTACCATATTCTAGTGTAGCGGTGATGATGTCAACCTAAATCAAATCAAATCAACAATCTCTGCGTCGGAATCATGCTTTGTCTCAAAGTGTACCCCGTGTCGAAATCATGCTTCACCTCGGTGTATCTGCCTTCCCTGTCGGAATTATGCTTCGACTCGGAATCAACCAGCGACACTTCATGTCGTCGACCGTCCATGTCGTAAAAAGGGCAGTGCCAGCTTCCCACAAAGCGGTAACCAAATCACTCCGTGTCGGGGAAACTTCTACCATGGACACTCCGTCTCGGAGACGCGTCAAGCGTCGACCGTCCATGTCGTGAAAAGGGAAGTGCCAGCTTCCCACAAGGCGGGAACCAAATCACTCCATACTGAGGAAACGTCTACTACGGACAATTCATCTAGGAGACGCGTCAAGCGTCGACCGTCCATGTCATAAAAAGGGTAGTGCCGGCTACCCACAATGAAGGAACCAAATCACTCCGTGCCGGGGAAACGTCTACCACGGACACTCCATCTCGGAGAAAAGTCAAGCGTCGACCGTCCATGCCGTAAAAAGAGCAGTGCCAGGTTCCCACAAAGAGGGAACCAAATCACCCCATGTTGGGGAAACGTCTACCACGGACACTCCATCTCGGAGACGCAAGCGTCGACCGTCCATGTCGTAAAAAGGGCAGTGCCAGCTTCCCACAAAGCGGGAAACAAATCACTCCGTGATGGGGAAACGTCTACCACGGACACTCTGTCTCGGAGACGCGTCAAGCGTCGACCGTCTATGTCGTAAAAAGGGCAATGCCAGCTTCCCACAAAGAGGGAACCAAATCAGGGGAAACGTCTACCACGGACACTCCGTCTCGGAGATGCGTCAAGCATCGACCGTCCATGTCGTAATAAGGGTAGTGCCAGCTTCCCACAAAGTGGGAACCAAATCACTCTGTGCCAGGGAAATGTCTACCACGGACACTCCGTCTCGGAGAAGCGTCAAGCGTCGACCGTCCATGTCGTAAAAAGGGCAGTGCCAGATTCCCACAAAGAGGGAACCAAATCACTCTGTGCCGGGAAAACGTCTACCACGGACACTTCATCTCGGAGACGCGTCAAGCATCGACCGTCCATGTCGTAAAAAAGGCAGTGCTAGCTTCCCACAAAGCGGAACCAAATCACTCCGTGCTGGGGAAACGTCTACCACAGACACTCCGTCTCGGAGACGCGACAAGCGTCGACCATCCATGTCATAAAAAGGGCAGTGCCAGGTTCCCACAAAGAGGGAACCAAATCACTCCGTGACGAGGAAACGTCTACCACGGACACTCCGTCTCGGAGACGCGTCGACCGTCCAAGTCTTAAAAAGGGCAGTTCCAGCTTCCCACAAAGCGGGAACCAAATCACTCTGTGCCGGGGAAACGTCTACCACGGATGTTTACCGCCAAAAACCGGGAAGATAAACGTCTAGCCTGAATTTGGGCGCAGATGCTATTTGGTTTTATCCGTCCATCTCTCCGAAAATGCCAAGTTGATTTATGGTACCATGTATCAAAGTTTTAGATGGATGCGGCCAATGTAGCAAACTTCGTCAGATTCCCCCTCATTGTGAGGGTTTTTGATTGTGGGGACGCTTTTCCGTGCAGGCGCAAGGCCCCTGCAGTTAATTACACTACCGCATCGCGGTAACCACTTTCTCCTTCTTCAGATGGTCACTTCGTGTTGTGTATGTTTGTTTTATTTTTGGTTGCCCGTGGATTGTATACGGAGACTAATTTATGTTGTCGCCCGTAGGGTGTGGATTAGTCCAAATCCGTATTTTCAAAGATTTGGTTTTGGGGTTGGGTTTAATGATCGTTAATCTCATTTGAGACTAAGATCAACTTAAACGTTTGTTAAGGATACGTTAGCTTAATTTTAGACTAAGATCTACTTAACAAGATCATTTAGATCCAACAAAAAAGCATTTGGACTCTATTGTTTTAGTTTAGGGACATTGCGGTTCATTGGGTTTAAGGACATCATAGTCCGTGACAGTTTCAAGACATCATAGTATGTAAAGTTTAAAGACATCATAGTTTATGAGTTTAAGGACCTCACAGTCCATAAAGTTTAAGGACATCATAGTCCATAAGTTTAAGGACCCCACAGTCCGTAAAGTTTAAGGACATCATGGTCCAGTTTAAAGACGTCATAGTCTGTAAAGTTTAAGGATATCATAGTCTATGAGTTTAAGGACCTCACAGTCCATAAAGTTTAAGGATATCATAGTCCAGTTTAAAGACGTCATAGTCTGTAAAGTTTAAAGATATCATAGTCTATGAGTTTAAGGACCTCACAGTCCATAAAGTTTAAGGACATCATAGTCCATGGGTTTAAGGACCCCACAGTTCGTAAAGTTTAAGGACATCATAGTTCAGTATAAAGACGTCATAGTCTGTGTGGTTTTGGTTCAACCGTTTGGGGATGCACCGAAAGTTATTGGTTATTGGACCCTCCATCTCTCTGAAGACGTTGAGGAATTACAACGACATATATCAGAGATATGAAGAGATGTACTCTTGAACCAATGTTGGTTGGGAGATCTGTAGTAAAGTTTGGGACTAAGATCAGTTAAAAAGATTTATGAGCATATGAGCTCAATTAATCTAAATTAGGGATATGTGGCCAACTTGGGCTCAGCCCACTCAATTAAAATGTTGGACATTTAATTAGACTCAGTCCTTTTTCATTTAACAATGCTAAGAATTGGTTTGGATTCTGACAACCATTTTGTAATACCTTAGTTCATTTATACCAGTTCTATTTTGAGTATTTCTTTATTTATGGTATTTTCTTGATTTATTGTGTTTTGGATGCGAAAAGGGTTTCTGACATCTGTATTTGCATCCAACTCGACCCGCTTGCGGGAAACCCGTCTTGATTCCTGCTTATGATTTATCCCGACTATTTATGAGGATCCGTTCACTTTCATATTTTTTTATATGCTGCATACTGGCATTATATCTGGCATCTGCATTTTTGTATATAACATTTAAAGTCAAATAAAATATTTTAAAAATATCTAGTATGGTCTGCATCATAACCCAAACCCTGTGGTGGCATCTATACATCTTGTTCTCGTCTCGTTCAGTGAAACGGACTCATTTGGATAGTTACCTGCACGCTACGTGTATCCATTCTTGGGGGTATGTATTCTCGTTTCCCGGACATCCTATTTTGGTTTTGATTGATAAGTATATTTTCCGTATTTTAAAACTGGATTTTTAGACCCGACACGGGCATGTTTTGGACTATTTTTGTATTAGTCAAAATATCGAATTTTAACTCATATTATATTTTTAATATTATTAACTGTTTAAAAATTAAAAATAACTAAAACGATTTTTTAAAAAATCTAAATTTTAACAGTCCCCCCCCCTCTCTCTTTTTCGCTCTCTCTATCACACAGAACTCTCTCTCTCCCCCTCTCTCTCTTACTAAATATTATATATAATAATATTTTTTTTAAAAAAGATTTTCCTAACAACTCTCTCTCTCTCTTTGTGAACATATACATATATATTATATTCTTTTAGTTTTTTTTATTTATTATTCAAAAACCCATACATACCCACGTCTCTCTCTCTCCTCCTTCATCTCATTTTCTTTATCCCGCCTTCTTTCTTCGTCCTCATGGCTGTGCCCGCACTCGCGCCCATCGCTCGAGCGTGTCGCCGTCTCCACGAACGCACCCCTTTGCTCTCCTCCTCAACCTCACCTCCTCCTTCATCTCGCCAACAAACCCAAACCCCACGAGAAACCATGTCCCCGGCTACACTACACCCTTGTCGCCGTCGATTCTTCGTCGCCGACGTCTCCCTCACGCCCTCGCTGAACACCTCTCCCCGATCTCTTCTCCTCGCCATCTTCTCCCGAGCTCCAAAACGCACCAACCCATAACCACAACCCATACCTAAAACCCTGCGGCTGCAACACCTCACCGCCGGAGCGCCGACTTCATCGTCGCGTTACCTCCTCACCACCTCCAACTCCTGGCATCACCACCACCATCTTCGCCTTCACCCCTCAACAACCCGAGCTTTCCCTGCACATCCCTTCGACCCAAGAATCCCCACTGCCCTTTGCCGGAAACCATCGCCTGAACCTTGACATGGATAGCCCATCGTCGAAGTTACCCCCTCACCTTCGCCTCTGTCCCAAACACCAACCAAAACACCAGCTTATTCTTTTTCTTTTTCTTCTCTTCTTGTTTCTTGGTTTCGTATTTTTTCGGTCACCGCCGGAGCCGTGCCCGTCGCTGACGACCCGGGAGATTCAGTGAACGTCCCTTACCTGCGTGGTTATCCTCTTGCCTCGCCTGGGCCCGTCCCGTATGCCGCGTATGCGTTGCGACGATTACCCGACATCGGACGTGCCGTACGCACCCGTCGTGCGATCCGTTCAGGAAAGTTTATCTTGCTACATGCTATAATACTTATCTTGCATTTATATGAATAAAATATTACATGTTGATTGAATTATACATCCATATTAAAGTTTTATTGTTTTCGGATACCCGTATGCATCCATATCATTTAAAAATATATATAGCTGCATTTATAGATCATATTAATTCATGTTATTATTGTAGTAACACCCCATGCTTAATAATGTGCATCCCACTTAGACTTGGAGCTGTAAACGTAACCCCTGACCGATATTTGTGCATCCATACCATTAATTATGTACCTAATTGCATGCCATATTACATTGACTCATATTATTATTACATTAGTACCCTATGCTTGATAACGTGCATCCTACATAGTCATGGTGTAACCCCTGATAGATATTTTTGCATCTATGCTTTTATCGTACATCCGTACTTTTACCCTGATTCAATAATTGCTACATTGTACTGTTAGGAACCCATTCGATTCACTGTGCACTACTTGACATAACCTGATACACCATTACTTAACATGTTACCTTATCCTATTTCTAATGCCGACAATCTTGACATGTTTTCCCGATGGACATATCCTGTTGTCTGCATAGACAAACATGTTCCTGCTTGATCCTGTGTTGGCATTAGCTTCAGATTTATCAATACCTGACTTGAACACATAACTTGGGGTATGGAGAAATCAATGATGAAACCTGACTTGTAACTCGACAGTTCGTTGCTTATACTGATCAGTTTTATGGGTTAGGCCAGCTTGGGATGCTTCTGCTGACATCATTCATCTGTACATGTTTCCTGTTTAGTGCTTAGCGGCATGTCTCGGATTTCATCCTGAGAATCTGGACCGTGGTCCCGGGTATGCACGGGCTAATATTGAGTTACATCGATGATTCATTAAATTGATTTTACAGACTTGAGAGTAGTTAACCCAGTAGCACAGTTTAGTTTTATCGCTGCACTTCACTTATACTGTTACACTTCACTGTTCGATATCCCTGCTTACTTATTACATTCATGTTACCATTTATAATTCATGCCTGCATATCCTGTTACCCACTGATTATATTATTGTTGATATTGTGATGCGCTGACGTCTGGGTTTTGCATGGCCCAGATCCGCTACCTTTGTCGCAGGCCGAGCAGGAGTACTTTAGTCGACATGCCGAACAGTGAGGACCTGTTAGTATTCCAGTTTAGTTTCCTTTTAGCATTTTTTTTATTTCCTGATGTGAGCCCGTATTTGGGACGTACCTTCCAGATTGTTTTGTTTATTGGATTTATTGCTTCCGCATATTATTTCTTGACCCGTTTATTCTGGCTCATGGACATGTACTAGATAGTTTATTTTATTTTCCTGTACTTGATATCTCTAGACAACCGTAATGTGATTGTGGAGGGATGTTTCCTAGCCACAGGTAGCATGGTTGGCTCTGTCACGTGCCTATTCCCTCATAAAAATATCAGGAAAAACCCTAATGGGGCATCACGTGCTCACACGTGACCAAGGGTCACGTGCTGACACGTGATGGTTTCCTGGGGACTCTGTTATAATAGAATTGAATTCTAATCAATAGGAGTCACATACCCATACGTGATGGGCCTTTAAACCCACTGAAAAGAATTAAAAGTATAATAAAATAACGAGGAAAGATCCCAATGGGGAATCACGTGTCTACACGTGACTAAGGGTCACGTGCTGACACGTGACGATCTTTAGTTCTTTAAAACAACAGAATTAAATTCTGGTTAAAATGTTTAATCAGGGGGGTCACGTGCCAACACGTGATAGACTCCTAAGCCTTCTGAACTAATAGAATTAAATTCTAATTAAGAGGGAATCGAGAACCTTAACTGGAAAAAGATCTCTCTAAATCTTTCCAAACAAAAAGATTGTGCTCTGTAAAGTGGAGCACCGTTGGAATAAAAATCCAATGGTGATTAAAAATCACCAATTTATAGAAATATTCTATACAAGAAAAGATTTACCTGAAATTCACCAAGAATAATAAACAGAATATCTTTTGGATTAAAAATCCAATGGTGAATAAAATTCACTGAGCGATCTAAAGGATCATGTTGATTACAAAATCAATTAAAATCTTTCAATGAAAGATTGACTAAACAAACTGATTCTTTTCTTTCTCCTATAAATAGGAGCCAAGAAGAGAAGAGAAGGATCCATGGAATTTTTTTAGAAAATACAACAGAAAGAGAGAAAAAAAGAAAGAATTTAATTCTCCAGAGAGAAAAGAAGATTTCTTTAGAAGAAAAAAGAAACTCTAGGTGAGAAAGGAGAAAGAGATCTAAGCTCCATAAAACAAAGAGAATTTAATTCTTAAATTAAGAGTTTAACTCTTCTGAATAAGAAATTCTTCCTTTGGTTGAAGATCTGCAGAAGCAGATCTCCCCACAAGTTGAGAATTTAATTCTCATCGGGGAGATTCTGCCATGCAGATCCAAAACTTAGAGGGAGAATTTGAGTTTGAGGAATTTAATTCCCCTAAATACTTAGGAATTAAATTCTTCCAAATGAAACTAGGGTTTAACCCAACATAAGAATTTAATTCTTCCAAATTTATAGGAATTTAATTCCTCCAAATGAAACTGGGGTTTAACCCAACATAAGAATTTAATTCTTTAAAAACACATGGGAATTTAATTCCTCTAAAATGAAGTTAGGGTTTAACCCTATAAAATAATTTAATTCTTAAAACAAGAGACTTGAAGCTCTCCATGCACGTAAAGATTAAGTATCCAACATGATCACGTGGTAACACGTGACCCTTCATCCCAACGAACAAAAAGGAATGAATAATGCATGCTCACGTGCCCCACGTGACCCTTTAATGGACTCTTCAAAATAAGAAGGAATTAGACCAGAGGCAATGCCTCACGTGCTCCCACCTGACCCTGAAAATAAAAGAGAACAAAGCCGGAGGCAGTACTGATCTGGGGCGCCTCACGCGTCCTCACGTGACCCCTGACAAACACCATTTTCAAAAGAATAAAATAGGGGAAGACAGAGGAATTGATGCTCAACGCGGAGGCATTGTCACGTGTCCACACGTGATGATTTCAAAGACTAAAAGTGTTTAACCTTTATTTGAATATTCTGAGAACAAAATAAAGGAAGTCTGGCCCCATCTTCAGATGCCTCACGTGACCCTATGTGACCAATTCAATTTTAGTGTTTAACACTACTTTAAGCTCTTCGTCCTTAGTGTTTAACATTATTTTCATCACATCACGTGGGAGCACGTGATCGCCAAGTATCCTCTAGTGTTTAATACTATTTTAAAGCTAAGCTTAGCCCAAATTGGTTAAGTTTTCCAGGAGCAAATTTGCCCTTCGAATGAACCTTAAAAATCCAGATCTATAATGAATGGTTAGTGCTCAGCTGTCACTCCCCGCTTCCCTGAGTGCGCTAATATCGGCACGTGACAGAGCCAACCATGCTAGTTGTGGCTAGGAAACATCCTTCCACAGTCACAATAGGGCTGTCTGGGAGATATCAAGAACAGGAAAATAAAATAACTATTTAGTACATGTCCATATGCCAGAATAAACGAGTCAAGAAATAATATGCGGAAGCAATAGATCCAATAAACAAAACACCTGGAAAGTAAAACTGGATACTAAATGGATCCTCACTGCTCGGCCTGACGGCGGAAAATACTCCTGATCAGCCTGCGACAAAGGTAGAGGATCTGGGCCATGCAAAACCCAGACGTCAGTACGTCCTAATTTAAAGCAATAATAAAATCAAGGAGTAGCAAGGCATGCAGGTACGAGTATGAACGGTAAAATATGTATAACAGTAACATAAATAATGACAGTGAAGGGTAAGGCACAGGTGATGTGCAGTGAGTAATCTAAACTGGTTTACTGGGTTAATTACTCTCAAGTCTTTGAAATCAATTTGATGAATCATCGATATAACTCAATAGTATCCTGTGCGTTCCCGGGACCACGGTCAAGACTCTCGGGATGAATCCGAGATGTGCCGCTAGGCAGTAAAAGGTAGTATGTAAAGATGAATGATGTCAGCAGTATCATTCCGGGGCTGGCCTAGCCCGTAAGACTGATCAGTAAAGGCATCGAACTGTCGAGTAACTAGTCAGGTTTCATCATTGATTTCCCCATACCCCCAAGTTATGTGTTCAAGTCAGGTATTGATAAATCTGGAGTTAATGCCAACACAGGATCAAGCAGGTACAGATTTGTCTGAATAGACAACAGGAAATGTCCGTAGGGACAACAGGTCAAGATTGTCGGCATTAGTAACAAGATCAGATAACATGTCATGCTGTGGTACATCAGGTCATGTCATGTGGTGTACATGTATCAGGTCATATTAAGTAGTGCACAGGTATCAAGTCGTGTCAAGTAGTAGTGTATCAAGTCATGTCAGGAGGTGCACAAGTATCACGTGGGTGCTCATAATCAAACTGTAATAAGCATGGGTGCACAAAATCAAGTATGGAGTACTGATATAACAATAAAATGGAATAATGTGATATGGTATGCAAATAGATATGAATTCGAAGATATGGATGCACAATTATCGATTAGGGTTACATTTATGGTTCCAATACTAATTAGGATGCACTTTATTAAACATGGGGTGTTAATATCACAATGTTATGTATTAATGTGATCTATGGATGCAATTATATATATTTTAAATGATATGGATGCAAACAGGTATCCGAAAAATAGTAAAACTGTAAAATGGTATTATGGGATGTACAACTAAGAAATATGTGATGTAAATATTGATATGAATGCAATATATTGTAATCTAGTATGTAACAAGATAGGTTTTCATGACCTAAATCTGAAATGATATAAATGGATGCAAACGGAACATCGAAAAGTTATAAAACTAAACATGGAGTGCATGATTTTAAATACAGGTATGATATTTATTTAAATAAGTATATAATGAGTTATATAGCATGTAGCAAGATTAACTTGCCTCGATGGATCACTATACGAATATGTATGGTACGTCCGACGTCGGCAAAATGTCGCGACGCATGATTAGTAGGGATTTTACGATCACCAAAAATATTTTACCGTAATCAGAAACGGCGTCGCTTTGCAGCTAGCCGGTGAATACGGGTCGGTCCATAGGGATGTGTAATTTTCCTAAGTGTTTTTACGAGCTGATTCCAATGGTTGTTAGGACTTTTGATTGAATCTAAAAAAAAACTAAGTTGTACGATGATCAAGAGACTTGCTAGGATTAGGTCTAAGGGGAGTTTGATAAGATTAATATTAACACCTCTTTCAATGCCCTCGACTAAATCATTTTAGAAGTTATAACAATTATTAGTAAAGGGGATTAGGAAGATTGGGAAGAAACGAAGTTTTCTTCCTCTAGATCCTTGTCCGTCCTTTCCTAATAATTGTTCTAACCTTCATGGAAGTCATGTATGTTCGGTCCTTTATACTACGGTTTCACCGTTACCTCGTGGGTAGGGTGCCGTAGGGAGCGGATCATGCATGCGTGCATGAAGTTCTAGTTATTACAAATTATTGGGCTTGAAAGAGATGAGAGATATTCATCTCTCAATCCCTCCCTTATTCCTAACCCTAACAAGCGAGGAAATTACTCGCTCATTAGGGGATCTTTGAAAAATAACGTTTAAAAATCACTTACCTACTGCAGTTTAAGAAAGATTACACTAGATTAAACTAGGGCAATGAAAGGATTTATCTAAGGCAAGAATTAAATTAGAAAGCTAGGGCAAGAAATTAATTTTAAACTAAGGCAGAAAATTAAATGAACTTACAAGAGATGATGCTCTTCAATCCTCCAAAAAATCTGAATTTTTATTAATTGAAAAGAGGCATCCCTCATAAAATCTTTAGAATACAATTTTATAAGAAAACAGGGAAATTAGGGTTACAGGATTCGCACATGTGCGATTACAAAAATACCCCCGATAAATCCCAAACAGAGTCACCGACGCACCGCCACCAAAAATCTACGCCGACACGTGCAATAAATGGCCGCGGAACCGCGGCATTGGTGGGGGTTGGGCCGCGGTTCCGCGGCCCATTGGTAGGATCATATGATCATTTTTTGTGGGCTGCTTTTTGATGCTTTGGGCTTTCTATTTCTCTAGTTCTTTTCTCCATTTGACTTCTGGGTCTTCTCCAGATCTTCAGTGAAAACTTGTAATGATATTTTAACCGTTCACTTTGACATTTTGGATCTTGCATTTTCTTGTACAATTGTGAATTGTTCTTCGTCTAGGCTTGACTAGGATCCTTCTACTTGGTTGTCAAAAGTCCCTTTTTTGTATTATGTTTTGTCTTTTTCACTGTCTTCGCTCTAAGAACCTGTATCATGTAATATGTAGCAGACATACATCAAAAGCACCTGTTTATTTATAAAACGAATAAGAATAGGGAATATAATAATGCAATATTATGGTATGAACAAATACTCCCAAACTTATCTTTTGCTCGTCCTCGAGCAAACTTATTATTTTATTCTCGATAAAACCTAACCGCACTTTCGCAGGGAAACGCGATTGCACTGAGCACGTGCAACAAGCCGTTAAACCTCTAGGTGTCCCTAGTAGGAGGAGTGTTGTCTCCTGAGGGTTTTCAGCGGATACTACCCATAAAATCCTATCAATTAGGCCCACTGACTTGAATTCTCCAATTAGGTTTTATAACAAGGAATTCTATTATCATTGACTCATAAATTACCCACCCATATTCTTCACACTTCCTCATTTTTAACTTCAGATTATATATGTTCGATAGACTCACTAATCTTTCAGCATTTCTTAAATTTTCATTCTAAACTTCCTTCTCCACTTGGGAATTTTTCTATCAACTCTACTAAAGATACAAGTTCTATTCTTCATTCCTTTCTCTTATCTTAATTCTAATCATATATCCCTACGTGTGTATATAAATCACCCCTACACATGGAAATTCAAATCAAGCAATCATACTATTGTCCGTTGTCCAAAGCACTAATTAACTGGTGAATTCACATCCTTCATGCGACTGTTAATACTTCTTGAGGCACCAACAACCGATTACAAGATATGTTTGCACTTTAAAGCGTAATTCCTAGCCTTGCAACACCCAAGGCTTTTAGCAGTGACTCCCAAACCAATTGGTCTAAAGCACTAGGTGATGAAGCACCATCACTAAATATTTCTTCTATTTTTACAGCCTTAAGTAATCACAAAGACCAGTGTTCATTTTTTTTTTATTTTCTTCGTACTAAGGACTTTAGACAAGAGCATTTCAAGGTCTCTTCTACTAATCCAAGTTTCACGGTGCGTGATTGTGCAATTTGTAGGGTATACATTTTCAGAATATAGACTTAACCTAGGAATTATTTTTCAAACTTATACTCTAATAAGAATATCAATATTTTTCCTTTATTTCAACTTAGCCCAAAAAGTGAACTCAAAATTTGCCTAGTTCTAAATAAACTACAAAGACATATACTTTCTACCGTTAATCTTTAAAGAAGCTTATTTTTAGGGTTTTTAATTTACTAGGTCTAAGATCTAGTTGTTCCTGGCCAGTTAACCTATCTGTCAAACTCAAGTTAAATATGGTCAAAATTGAATACAATAATTTTTATAATTTTTGAAATTTTCAATTTTTTATAGGTTTTCAAAATATGCAAATGCAAAAATATACATATGAATGCGAAGGAAGAAGACGTACCGAGCATACCCCCAAACTTGAACTGGACAGTGTCCTCACTGTCATGCTGCACCAAGAGGGTCGATAATGTCGGCAATGTCCTACTTATTAATATATTTACAAATGATATACACCCCCAAACTTATTTGAAATAAAGTTTTGGAAAATTGATTGGAAATTCGGGGGTGAAAGTGGAGGAAAATCAATCAGTGTAAATCGGCTCCTGCAAAAACAGGAGCTCCTCCGAATAGTCCGCCGTGAGGAACGGTTTCAATCGATGTCCATTTAACCTTGAATAAAGTACCATCCTCAGAATTTTCAAGATCGACCGCACCGTGTGGATAAACGGTACGGACAATAAATGGTCCTTTCCATCTAGAACGGAGCTTGCCTGGGTGATAATGTAACCGAGTGTCATAGAGTAAAACCTGTTGACCAGGTTCAAAAGTTTTTCGCAAAAGGTGTTTATCATGGAACACCTTAGTTTGGTTTTTGACAATGACGGCATTATCATATGCCTCATCCCGCAGCTCTTCTAGTTCATTCAACTGCAGCTTTCGATTGCTGCCCGCATCTCCTAAAGATAAATTTAGCTCTTTGATAGCCCAAAATGCCTTGTGCTCAATCTCTACTGGGAGGTGGCAAGCCTTCCCGTAAACAAGCCGGTATGGAAACATACCCAGATCAGTCTTGTATGTAGTACGGAAAGCCCATAGTGCATCGATCAGTTTAAGTGACCAATCCTTACGGTTTTTAGAAACCGTTTTCTTCAAGATTTGCTTTATTTGCCGATTTGAAACCTCGGCCTGCCCACATGTTTGGGGATGGTATGGCGTTGACAACTTGTGGGTTATAGAATATTTGCGCATTAAGAACTCAAAAGTCGTATTGCAAAAGTGAGAACCATTATCACTTATGATCGCTCGAGGGTGCCCAAATCGAGAAAAGATGTGTTCTTTAAGAAATCGAACCACGACCTTGTTGTCGTTTGTTCGGCTAGGCACAGCCTCTACCCACTTTGAAACGTAGTCAACAGCCAACAGAATATAAACATTCCCAAAAGAATTGGGAAATGGTCCCATGAAGTCTATACCCCAAACATCAAAAACATCGACAACCAAAATTGGCTGGAGCGGCATTTCGTTTCTCCGCGATATCCGGCCCAAGTGTTGGCACCGGGAGCAAGTCTTGCAATATTCATATGCATCCTTAAAGAGTCGTGGCCAATAGAAACCGCACTGCAAAACTTTCTCGTCTGTCTTCTTTGGGCCAAAGTGCCCGCCACATGCTTGATCGTGGCAAAAAGACAGCACACTCTTAACCTCATTTTCCGGTACACACCGACGAATGATTTGGTCGGAACAGTATTTAAAAAGATAAGGTTCATCCCAGTAAAAATGCTTTACTTGGGACAAGAATCGAACTTTATCCTGCTTCGATCAATCGTTAGGTATCAAGCCGATAGCCAAGTAGTTTACTATATCAGCGAACCATGGTTCGCAAGAAACGGTCAAGAGTTGCTCATCGGGAAAAGCATCAGTGATTGGAAGTTCAAGTGTGGGCGAAGAAGGAAGTCGTGAAAGGTGATCGGCCACTACGTTTTCACATCCTTTCTTGTCCCTTATGACAAGGTCAAACTCTTGTAGCAGGAGTATCCAACGTATTAGCCTCGACTTAGCATCCTTCTTCGCAAAAAGGTGACGAAGAGCTGAATGATCCATTTACACAATAACTGGAGAGCCGATTAAATAAGGCCGAAATTTTTCAAGTGCAAACATAACTGCTAAAAACACTTTTTCTGTTGTTGTGTAGTTTAGTTGGGCCTCATTTAATGTTCGGCTAGCGTTGTAAATCACATGCGACATCTTATTAATGTGCTGTCCAAGAACAGCACCAATGGCAAAATCTGATGCGTCGCACATGATTTCGAAAGGATGCGTCCAGTCTGGAGATGAAAGAATGGGCGCAGAAATGAGAGAAAGTTTCAAAGACTCGAATGCTTCCATGCAAGTTGAGTCGAGTTCAAATGTTGTGTCCTTGGCCAATAAGAGAGTCAAGGGTCTAGCAATCTTGCTAAAATCCTTGATGAACCGTCTATAAAATCCAGCATGGCCAAGGATAGCTCGGATGTCTTTGACGCATTTAGGAGGAGGAAGATTAGAGATGACTTCAAGTTTGGCTCTATCAACCTCTATGCCGTTTTTCGAGATGACATGTCCTAAGACAATGCCCTCTCGTACCATAAAATGGCACTTCTCCCAATTCAAGGTTAGGTTCTTATCCCTACAGCGGGTAAGAACAGCGTCAAGATGTCGTAAACACTCGTCGAAAGAGTCACCAAAAATGGAGAAATCATCCATAAAGATCTCCAAGAACTTTTCAACCATGTCTGAAAAGATCCCCATCATACACCGCTGAAATGTAGCGGGTGCATTGTATAACCCAAAGGGCATGCGACGATAAGCTAAGGTGCCAAAGGGACAAGTAAATGTGGTCTTGTCTTGATCCTCTTTGGCTATGGGGACTTGGTTACAACCGGAATAGCCATCTAAAAAGCAGTAGAACTCGTGCCCCGCCAATCGTTCGAGCATTTGGTCAATGAAAGGTAAAGGAAAGTGGTCCTTTCTTGTCGCGGCATTGAGTTTTCTATAGTCGATACAAACTCGCCACCCCATTTGGGTGCGAGTGGGAATTAACTCATTTGCCTCATTAGTATTGACCGTGATGCCCGATTTTTTTGGCACGACATGAATAGGGCTAACCCATTGGCTATCCGAGATAGGGTAGATGATACCACTATCAAGACATTTAACAATCTCCTTCTTAACAGCCTCTTTCATAATGGGGTTAAGGCGTCTTTGTAGGTCCCTTGCCGGCTTGGCATCATCCATCAAGTGTATATGATGTTCAACAATGAGGGGACTAATCCCATTGGTGTCCGCCATAGACCAGCCAAAAGCTTGCCGATTATTCTTTAGGACCATTAAAAGGGCATTCTCTTTCTCAAGAGCTAGAGAGGCCGATATGATAACGGGTAAAGTCTCATTATCACCTAGATAAGCATATTTTAGGTGCGGCGGCAAAAGCTTTAGTTCGAGTTTAGGAGGTGAAACAATAGATGGTAACAATGGAGTAACTGTTTCAAACTCGAAGGATTCCATCAAAAGTTCAAATCGAGTATACGCAACCGAGTCGGATGGTTCAACTAACTCATCCGAAAAAGCAAAAGACTCAAGCTCGGGTGGTGAGTCTTCAGATTCGTCTACAAAGGTGAAACACTCATAATCGTTGTCCGCAGTGAAAGCTATGTCGGATTCTAGGAGAAACACACTAGTGGCGTCAACATTGCTGTGATCGAACATGAAATTTTCGAACTCACGGTCCTCCTCCGCGATCTTATTGATCGAGCAAACATCAAGTACGCTAGCATTAGGCTCGGCAGGCTAATTTCCCAACATAAAGATGTTGAGTTCAATTGTCATATTGCCAAAAGATTGATTCATTGAACCGTTACGACAATTGATCACAGCGTTAGAAGTCGCCAGGAATGGTCGACCAAGTATCACCGGAATTTGACTCCGGGGGTTAGCGACAGGTTGTGTATCGATAAAAATAAAGTCTACGGGAAAAATGAAATCCCTAACTCTGATTAACACATCCTCCAACTCCCCCCTAGGATGGGTGATTGATCGATCGGCCATTTGGAGAGTGCAGTGAGTGGGCTTAAGCTCTCCAACGCCTAATTGCTCGTACACATAATAAGGTAGCAAATTGACACTAGCACCAAGATCTAATAGTGCTCTATTGATGTTTTTGTCCCCAATTGTTATCGAAATAGTAGGACAACCGGGGTCCTTTTGCTTTGGGGGTAAAGAGTTTACAATAGCATCACTAATAGCACTAGCCACAAAAACTTTCTTTGGTACTTGTGTCTTCATCTTTTTGGTGCATAAGTCCTTTAAGATTTTTGCATATGAAGGAACTTGTTGGATTGCATCCAAAAGGGGGATATTTATGCTGACCTGTTTGAACAACTCTACAATCTTCTCCATCTGTGGAGTTGGTTTATTGGATCTCAACCGGTTTGGAAAAGGTACATTTGGAAAGTTTGTTGAGTCCAATTTTTGCGGATCAGATTGTTGAGTTGGAACGGAACCCCGTGTAGATGTGTTCGTGTTGTGAGAAGTGGGTCCGTTCGCGCTAGAAGAGGTAGAACCGTGTGAATGATGGAGAATAGGCTCTAACGAAGAAGAAGAAGGTGAAGAAGATGAAGAAGGGCCACCGGAAGGGGTGTCATTGTGAATACCCACATTGTTTTGCAACACTTTTCCCGATCTCAACGTGGTCACAGCATTTACGTTATGATTCTGCTGTTGATTTGAAGCATGTGCGTGATCGGGATTGGGCAGTGGTTGAGATGGGAGCTTTCCTTTTTCTCGCTCGCTCAATGCTGCATTGAGTTGTGCAATTTGTGCCTCAATAGATTTGATGCTTTGATCGTGTGAGGCACTGTTTTAAACCAAAAATTGAATAGAAGTCTCTAGTCTTGCTATAGACTGTGTAGATTGCTTTAGGAACGCATCTAGACTTCTTTCGAGCGAGCTAACCTTGTCATTATTAGGTTGAACAAAATTGTTTGGCTGGTAAGAAGTGTTAGGCACAAAATTGTTCACCTGATTAGGGTAAGGTTGCTGTTGAAATTGAGTTTGTGGAGGTGCTTGTTGTTGTGGAGGAGGCCCTTGAAAATTGTTATTTCCTTGGAATTGTTGATTTTGGTTCCAAGCGAAATTTGGGTGACTCCTCCAACCCGGATTATATGTAGAAGAGTATGGATCGTTTCTTTGTCGTTGCTGAAAGGCAGCATTGACTTGATCATGTCCTTGAGTAGATGCATTGTAAGGACACTCTTCGGTTAAGTGTGATGGAGCCGAACAACAAGCACACACAGTTCGTGGAGGCATAACAGGGGCAGGAGAATGCGACGAGATTTTGGTTTCAATCGCTTCTAGCTTTTTAGTAAGAGCGGCCATCTCGGCCTTCATAGCAATTGACATCTCTACTTGATGTATGTCTGCCCTAGATTAACCACTAGAAGAAGATGATGTGGTCTTGGAGCTCTCCCACTGAATTGTTTGTTCACTAAGATCCTCAAGAAACTGCCACGCTTCCTCACTAGATTTGGAGAGAAAGTGACATTGACAAATGGTTTCTAGCAACTGCTTCGTTGCAGAGTTCAATCCCTCGTATAATTTTTGGCAAAGTTGCCAACTTTCGATCCCATGATGAGGGCATTGAACGAGTAGGTCTTTAAATCTCTCAAAACACTTCCAAAATGGTTCGGAAGGAAGCTGTGAAAATTGTATAATCTCATTGTGGATTCTAGCAGTTTTGTGATGAGGATAGAACTTTTTAAGAAAAGCTTTCACAAATTCGTCCCAATTTCTAATGGAATGTGATGCTGTGCTGTATAGCCACTTCTCGGCTAGGTCACACAAGGTGAAAGGAATGACCCTTAGCCTTATAGCGTCATCACTTAATTGGGTCGTTTTCATCATAGCGCAAACGTTTTGGAATTTATTGATAAAGATATAAGCATCTTCAGATTCCAAACCATGAAATTTTGGCAGCATATTGATAAAATGTGGTTTTATTTCAAAATTGTCCCCATTTGCCGGTGGGGGTGAAAGACAGGTAGGTAAAGAAGTGCGGACAGGGTAGAAGAGATCCTGGAGCGCGACTCGTGCGGGCGCTTCAACAGGCGGTTGATTCGAGTTATTCGCACCTAACGGAGGTGGAATCATTCCCGTTGGTAAGGTCTCGTTAGGATTGTATCCCGACATGCCTTCGGAAAAAGAATTTGAAAGTGGAGGGAAGGAAGTGGACGGAATTTCGACTTCGGTGTCGAAAGGTATGTCGGCCGGTATAACGAAACACGGACTAATCGGGCGCTAGTGTCCCTAGTCCAAAGTGACATACACTAAAGGGTAGTGTGGTCAGAAAAAAAAATGAAAGACAGAATGTGGAGGTAAGATAACATCAATGAGAGGAAGTGGTGTAAGTGAGGTGCAAGTTTTTTTTAGCGACAAGTTGCAAGTTTTGAAAAGATTTTCCCTTTTTTTTATTTATGTATGTGAGAGTTTTGCAAAGAGAATTTTTGAAAAGAGACTTGTGACGCAAATGCGATCAACCACACATGCAAAATCAGGCCTAGATCTAGGGTCACCTAGGTCAGCTAGACAGCTCCTAACTAGGGCTAGCAATAGGACCTCAAACAGCCTCTTCACCGCCAATTGCGGCCAAGTAAGTGCCAGGTAAGTGGGAGGCTCCCCGCTACAAGTAGCGGTCTTAATTAAGTAACCACTTCCCTTGACACACTTGCATAGACACCGCAAAGTCAGTTAGGATAAACGGTCGATGCCTATGTCTAGTCCTTTGTCCTATTGAGCTCGATGTCCTTAGGGCTGAGTCTAGTATTTTTTTAATTAAGAGTGGTCGATGCAAATGCTTTAAGTGCTTTCTGGGGTCCTGGGAAGGGTGATGAAATCCCTACCCAATCTGAGTTTGGTCAAAAGCCCCTTAAAGTTCGATTAAAATATGAAAAACATTAAATTCACTTGCAATCAATTATTTTTAGCGCGGTGCAAAGAAACCTGCAGAAAATTTGTTATTGAGAAGGGGGAAGAAGATTTTTAGCGCAAAGAAGTCCTGCAGAAAATTTCGCAAAAGGAAATATTGTAGGTTGCAGAGGGGAGAAGGAGAAGACAAACCATGCAAAATTCAGCAGCTGACGTGGTAGCCTTGCGGCGGAACCGCAGTTTAGAGCGCACAAAGGCCACGGAAACACGGTCTCGTTGAGGGATCGGTGCTCCAAAAAATTTCTGCACCTCTGTTGTGGAATTTCCCCTCTGTTCTGATGTGATTTTTTTTGTTTCTCACTCTGTAAATTTCAAGATCCGAGATTCTTCGCTGTTGCTGCAAGATTCAAACGACAACCCTTCAAACAGATAAAAATTAATAAAAAAATTCTTTTTGTACTTTTTCTATTTTCAGATTTTATGATTTTTTTTAAAAAATTTATATCAACCCGAAATTACACAAAAGAAATTTTACGCCATCCCCGGAAACGGCGCCATTTGATTAGTAAGGATTTTACGATCACCAAAAATATTTTACCGCAATCAGAAACGGCGTCGCATTGCAGCTAGCCGGTGAATACGGGTCGGTCCACAGGGATGTGAAATTTTCCTAAGTGTTTTTACGAGCAGATTCCAATGGTTGTTTGGTCTTTTGATTGAATCTAAAAAAAACTAAGTTGTACGATGATCAAGAGACTTGCTAGGATTAGGTCTAAGGGGAGTTTGATAAGATTAATATTAACACCTCTTTCAATGCCCTCGACTAAATCTTTTTAGAAGTTATAACAATTATTAGTAAAGGGGATTAGGATGATTGAGAAGAAACGAAGTTTTCTTCCTCTAGATCCTTGTCCGTCCTTTCCTACTAATTGTTCTAACCTTCATGGAAGTCATGCATGTCCGGTCCTTTATACTACGGTTTCACCATTACCTCGTGGGTAGGGTGCCGTAGGGAGCGGATCATGCATGCGTGCATGAAGTTCTAGTTATTACAAATTATTGGGCTTGAAAGAGATGAGAAATATTCATCTCTCAATCCCTCTCTTATTCCTAACCCTAACAAGCGAGGAAATTACTCGCTCATTAGGGGATCTTTTAAAAATAACGTTTAAAAATCA
Organism: Agapanthus africanus; assembly: GCA_030015575.1. Lineage (NCBI taxonomy): Eukaryota > Viridiplantae > Streptophyta > Magnoliopsida > Asparagales > Amaryllidaceae > Agapanthus > Agapanthus africanus. The sequence goes on along the minus strand of CM057338.1, from coordinate 102,319,551 downwards.
CTTACCTACTGCAGTTTAAGAAAGATTACACTAGATTAAACTAGGGCAATGAAAGGATTTACCTAAGGCAAGAATTAAATTAGAAAGCTAGGGTAAGAAATTAATTTTAAACTAAGGCAGAAAATTAAATAAACTTATAAGAGATGATGCTCTTCAATCCTCAAAAGAATCTGAATTTTTATTAATTGAAAAGAGTCATCCCTCATAAAATCTTTAGAATACAATTTTATAGGGAAACAGGGAAATTAGGGTTATAGGATTCGCACATGTGCGATTACAAAAATACCCCCGATAAATCCCAACAGAGTCACCGACGCACCGCCACCAAAAATCTGCGCCGACACGTGCAATAAATGGCCGTAGAACCGCGGCATTGGTGGGGTTTGGGCCGCGGTTCCGCGGCCCATTGGTAGGATCATATGATCATTTTTTGTGGGCTGCTTTTTGATGCTTTGGGCTTTCTATTTCTCTAGTTCTTTTCTCCATTTGACTTCTGGGTCTTCTCCAGATCTTCAGTGAAAACTCGTAATGATCTTTTAACCGTTCACTTTGACATTTTGGATCTTGCAATGTCTTGTATAATTGTGAATTGTTCTTCGTCTAGGCTTGACTAGGATCCTTCTACTTGTTGGTCAAAAGTCCCTTTTTTGTATCATCTTTTGTCTTTTTCACTGTCTTCGCTTTAAGAACCTTTATCCTGTAATATATAGCAGACATGCGTTAAAAGCACCTGTTTATTTATAAAACGAATAAGAATGGGGAATATAATAATGCAATATTATGGTATGAACAGCGCACGCACGGCACACGGGACGGGTCCAAGCAATGCAAGAAGGTGATCACACAGGCAAGGTACGTCCTCCGGATCGTCTGGATTGTCTACGTCAAGCACGGCTCCGGCGATGGTTGCAAATCAAGATTTCAATATCGGGAAAAGAAAAGAAATGAGAAGAAGAAGAGAAAGAAAGAGAGAGAAGGGGTGAGGCTTACTGGATTTGTGCACAGGGGTCAGGAGAGACGAAAGGGCGACGACAAGATCAACGGCAGTGATGGGGTCGCCGGCGATGACCGGAACAACAAGAAACAAGAAAGAGAAAGAAAAAGAAAAGAAGAAGAAGAAGAAGAAGAGGGTGAGGCTGGTGTTCTGGGGTGTAGGTGCTGTGTAGTTGGCTCGGGGTTCAGGGACAGAGGAGAAGGAGAGAGGGAAGTGACGACGAGTGGAGATTTTTCCGGCAAGGTTCGGAAAACACGGATCGAGGAAAAGAAAAGAAAGGAAAGAAGAAGAATAAAGGGAACTAGGGTTCACTGTGCTCTGGGATCAGAGGAGGTGGCAAGGGAGCGACGACGGCGATGGGTCGGAGCTCCGGCAAGGTTTCACGGCGAGGCGGCTGCGATTTCCTGATGTGATATGCTCGGGGTTTTTGGTGCAGGGTCGAAGATGGAGAAAAGGGGTGGTTGCTGAGGAGGTTCAGATGAGGGTGACAGGATGGTAACGGCGAGGCGGTCGCCGGCGGTGGGTGCAGGCGCGGGTTCTTGGATTCTAGGGTTGGGTTCGGTTTGCACGGGAAAAGAAGCTTGGGGTTGGCCTGGGGTTGTTGGTGAGGAGGAGGAAGGATCGTGGCGATGGGGATGGTGACGACGAGGTGAGGCCGACTATGGTGGTGGATGGCGAGGAGAGGTGGAGGCTCTCGCGTGGGTTACGGTTGCAGGAGGCGGCGGGGAACGAAAGAAGATGTAGATGAGAGAGAGAGAAGAACGTAGAGAAGAGGTCGAGGAGGTCGGGGAGATGGGATACCGACGAGGGTGGAGGTGGCGTCGGCGAGCGAAGGCAGAAGGCTAGGGTTTTCTCTCGGGTGAAGAAGCGGAAATGATGAAAACTTTTTAGAGAAGGAAGGAAGAGAGAGAGAGAGAACGTGAGCTGGGTTAAAAGAAATATATATAGAATTAAAGAGAGAGGGAGAGGGAAATTGGAGAGAGAGAGGGATTCGAGAGGAGAGAGAGAGGAGAGAGACAGAGAGAATGAGAGAGATCGAGAGGAGAGAGGAATAGTGAGGAGAGTTAAAATCGTCATTTGTGGGGGAGAGAGAAAAAGAGAGAGAAGGGAAGAGAGAGAAGGAGAAAAAGAAAGAGAAAGGGAGTGTGTAGTTATGATTTTAGATTTTTAAATTGAAAAGATTTTTAGTTTGTTAATTAAAATTTAAAGCTGTCGGTTTAACGAAAAAATAAAGATATTAAATTAGATAAATTTGAATTTTGGCGGAATACAAAAATAATCCAAAAATACGCCCGAGTTGGGTCTAAAGATTCAGTTTTAAAATACGAAAAATATATGTGATGACCAAATTTCAAAATGAATGCTCAGGTAACGAAAATGCATACCCCCAAGAACGGATGCACGTACGTGCCCGTAGCCATCCAAACACGTCCGTTTCACTGAACGGGACGAGAACAAGATGCGCGGATGCTACCACGGGGTTAGGGGTATCATGCAGGCCAAGTTATGAAATTTTAAATATTTTACGTGACTTAAAATGTAATATGGTAAAAGATGCAATGCCAGATAAAATGAGAGTATGCACTAAACATGAAAATGCACAGTCTACGTAACAAGTCAGGGTAATTCATAAATATGAATCAAACAAGTTCAAGAAAGCGGGTCGGGTCGAATGCAATGTAAAATGTAAAATACCATTCGTACCCAAAACACGATAAATCAAGAAAATACCACAAATAAGGAAATACGAAAACTGGAATAGGTATAAATGAACTAGGTTGTTACATCAGCCAAAGACAAAATGTTGTCAGAGCCCCCAAACCCCTGTTTAGCATTGATAAATAATAGGAGGGCTGAACCCAGACAAATGTTCAACAGTCCAACAAAGGGCCAACATTTCGAACCTAATTGGTCTTAGCCCAAGTTGGCCATAAGTCCTCAATTCAGATTTAACTGAGCCAATGTGCTCATAATCTAGTTAATTGATCTTAGTCCTAAATTGGACTACAGATTTCCCAATCAACTTTGGTTTAAGAGTACATCACTTCACTACTTTGAGATTTGTCGTTGTAATCCTTCAACGTCTTCAAAGAGGTGACGGGTCCCGATAACCAATCATTCCATGGACTGTGGGGTCCTTAAACGCATGGACTATAATGTCCTTAAACTTTATAGACTATGACGTCTGTAAACTATGGACTGTGGGATCCTTAAGACCATGGACTATAATGTCCTTAACCTCGGACTGTGGGGTTCTTAAGCCCGTGGACTATGATGTCCTTAACCTCGGACTGTGCGGTCCTTAAACCCATGGACTATGATTTCCTTAACCTTGGACTGTAATGTCCTTAAACTAACATTGGACCACCATGTCCTTAAACTGGTAATCGACCGCAATGTCCCTAAACTAAACAATAGAGCTCAAGTGCTCTCTTGTTGGATCTAAATGATCACGTTAAGTTGATCTTAGTCTAAAATTAGACTAACGTATCCTTAACTAACGTTTAAGTTGATCTTATTCTCAAACGAGACTAACGTATCCTTAAACCCAACCCCCAAACCCAAATCTAAGAAAATACGGATTTGGACTAATCCACGCCCTACGGGCGACAACATAAATTAGTCTCCGTATACAATCCACGGGCAACCAAAAACAAAAAAAACACCCACGACACGAAGTAACCATCTGGAGAAGGAAAAAGTGGTTACCGCGATGCGGTAGCACAATTAACTGCAGAGGCTTGCGCCTGTAGAGAAGAGCGTCCCCACAATCAAAAACCCCTCAACGAGGGGGAATCTGACGAAGTCTGCTACATCGGCCGCATCCGCCTAAACCTTCGATACACGGTGTCATAAATCAACTTGGCATCTTCGGAGAGGTGGACGGATAGCACCAATTAGCATCTGCCCCCAAATTCAGGCAAGACGGACCTACGCGGTCGCATCTCCGTGTTTCGGAGGAGAACAGATTCTGGAACGCCCGGTGGGACCTCTTCCTCTTTCCACTCCACACTTCGTGTGTCGTGTTCACGAACGAATCGCGGTTTAATATGGTTGCCCTTGGGTTCGAGGTACTAAGATTTGGTTTTGCTCTCGTGCAGAAAAAAGAAGATCAAATGGCTTTCAACTGCACAAGCTGCAACAATGCCAATAACTCTCACTCCGTCCCCGCAGGAGGAGTAACCTACGGGCCTCAGGCGGCCTCTGTTTTTACCATGCCGGTGGACTAGATGACTCAGGCCACCACTGGACTATTCTTCAAGACTATGCTCCCACCCATGAACTTTAATGCCTCGCTGCCGTTGCAGGAAACCCCAAAGAAGTCGGTCTTTGATCGACTTACCATTACTGCGACCCCTCTCAACGGGTCTTCCAGCTCCAACGCCTCGTTCTTTGACAGACTGGGCCAAAGCTCATTTGGTCCCATGAAAAAGCCCGCAATACCGAAAAGAGTTATCCCTAAGCGGATAGCCATTCCTGCTCAGGAAGTCGTCAAGGCGGCTTCTCCTACCAAAGGATTGGTTTTCACAAGACTGATTGTGCCGGTTCCCGCTCCAGGCGAAGTCTTCAAAGCTTCTTCCCCTGCCTAGAGGTTTGTCTATGACAGATTGGATATTGCTTCTCAACGGACATCGGTCTTCAAGAGGCTGACGCCGGCGACAACCCTTCACCAAAACAGGGGGCATGGCGATGTCACCCCTATAGCTGAGACAATCCCAACCACGCGACATGCTCGACGTCGCCACTGGCGCCGAGTAAGGAAGGCTGGGGGCAACTCTCCTTCTGGATTGACTCCGCCAGCTCCAACGGTGGAAATCGATGCTGCTATTCCAACTGGGAACAGCTTCGAACCGCTTAGGAGGGTCCGCAAGAACTCTCCAACTGCCATGCTGAAAAGATCTCCTCCACCTGTGGAGAATGCTACAGAAAAGAAACTAGAGCAGCCCCCTCAGCGGTTGTCCTCTAAAATTTATAAAGTCTGGCTACAGGTCCAGGAATCGGTGATTGGCCAGGACTACTCTCGACGACCAAAGAAGCTTAAAGCTAGGCAAGAAAAGAGCCATCCCGTGGTACCACAGAAGATGTCATCTGTCTGGGTGCCCGCTGCAACGCCCCCCTCAACTTTAACCACTCATAAGAGAAGGAGGACGGAGAAAGTCACAATGACCACAGCGAACCGCAAGGACGCTGAATCTAAACGCCCCAAGTCTAGGGGCATGGTAACACATACCGTTTATATGGATTCCGAAAAAGAGGAAAGCCGTGCCTCTACGGGTCATCGACCGCTTGCCCGATCGATAATAAAGGCTCAGGATCAACAGCAGCAAAAACTTCAGGAGATGCTGACTGCAATGGCCGCACTCACTGAGCCAAAAGAAAATCCAGAGACCTCAGAGCAGCGTCAAGAACAAAAAACTGATGCTGAATTCCTCCGAAGAATGCTCAAGAGGAAAGAAAAAGAGGCCGCGGAACAGGCGGCCAACATAAAACGAATGGCTCTTTTGTTCCAAGACATGGTTGGGATGATGTGACAGCCGGAACCTCCAGCTGAAGACCCCCCGATTATCATTGAGGAAGACTGAGGGGAGACATCGAACCCTCCTCTGGCTCTTTCAGCAGCCAAGGAGGAGACCATCTCCAAGGCCTCTCTGGATGATTACATTACTCAGCAAATACAAGCTCACCAAGAGAATGAAGCGGTTGGGCAGATCGTTAAGACTGGACGACCCTATCCGGGATGGTATGACCAAGTATGGTACCCGCTGGGATATACAATCCCCAAATCCCACGTATTTAAGGGGACGGGAAATCCGCATCAGAACATCCCTCAATTCAGAGCCTTGTGCGGCAACACCGGAGGTGATAATAAACTTCTGCTCCGCCAATTTGTTGGCAGCTTGTCGGAGATGGCGTTCGAGTGGTATTCGGAACTCCCGAATGACTCTATCAAGACATTTGCAGAGATAGAGTTGCTATTCATCCAACGTTTCGCGAGTGCTAGAGAACGCATCCCATTCACGACATTGATCAATGCCAGGGTGAAGCCTGGAGAAACTTGGGTCCAGTACGCGATACGATGGCGGAATTTATGGTCGAAGTGCGAGCAGCGCATCGAAGAAGCGCCTGCAGTGGGCATGTTTATGGGCACTCTTGACCCTCAAGCGACCATCTCTCAATTCATGATGTTTTTCAAGCCGACCACTTTCCAGTCCTTGATTGATAAGCTGGCCCAAATGGACCAGATGGGCCACAGGCCTTCCTCTTCGAAGTCGGAGCCATGGAATGAAAAAGGGAAAGGGAAAGCGACTTTCGTCGCCAATGCTCAACAGCAGCCCAGTGGTCCAAAATTAACTGATTTCCAAGACGAGTGACGACGATTCTATAATGAGAAAATAAAACGCCCTTATTCGTTTCCCCGGGAAAAAACGAGGAGATTGTTCGAGTTGGCGGTGCACAACAGACTCGTTAATTTGCCGAGTCCAAAACGCCCATTGCAACCCGGTGAGGCTAATAATCCCAATTATTTCCCCTATCACCAAGCGATAGGCCATCCAATTGAAGATTGCTTCGTCTTTAAAGGCTGGATTGAAGATCAATACCAACAGGGAAAATTCACCCTGTCCGAGAATTGGAAAGTAAGCCCGCCGTAGCCGCACGCTCCTAAAAAGACGGACACACCGGGGGCATCATGCTCTTTTGTGGGAGAAGCTCCATGGGAGGTCATTCTTTCAGCCAAGATGAAAAGAATGCTGAAGGATCTCCAAATATGCCCGGCGATCAGGTGGAAAAATCCACTAGAACCCGAGATCATCGAGGGAATGCTCAAACCGCGCCAAACTCCAAAAATTTGTGGTGATAGTCAAAGCGCTTACACCCAGCCGTCAAAAGTCTTCGAAGAAGAAGAAGAAGAAGAAAGATAAGAAGCCCGTGAAGCCTGATGACAAGCGCACGGACCTGCAAAAACATATTGACACGCTGGAAGAATATAATCAGAAGGCACGGACCCAAGTCATACTCCAAGAATTTCTCAGCCACGTCCTTGAGGACGGAGATGATGAAAATGGAGAAGACTCGTCGGATGAGTCTGAAGATTATGTGGCAAGCTGCCATGTGATCTCTCACTCATTAATAGATGATGGAGAAGCTCCTGACGCAGAGAAATTGGGGGCAGATCCTGAGCTGGAACTTCTAGGACCATCAGACGAAATGATTGATGCGTTCCTAAACGAAGCTCGTTTGAAAAGCAAAAGCTGATCGATTGCACGAGATGGCCATATTTGAGAAGGCCAAATGCCAGCGACTGGACGAAAAGGTTAAAACGCTCCCACCAGATCAAAGTACATCCGCCGCAAATAAAAGAAGGTTCAAGACGAGGAAAAGGTTCGCCAAAGCCATATCGATGGGAATGAAGCTGCCACCCTCCGAAGGAAACACTCCTGATGAAGTGGATATACATCCTAGCTACTGCTTATATCATCGAAAGATTGCGCACCCTACCGAAGAGTGCAACGCTTTTAAAAACTGGTGGCAGGGATATGTTGCTCACTGACAACATTTCAAGCGGATGAAACGCAAAGCTCGTCGGGAGAAAAGAAATACGACCGAAGAGCGTAAAAGAACTACCAGCAACTGTCACATGGTCAATGCTGGGGGATCGCAAGTTCTCATCTTTGGGAGCGATTCTGATGAAGAAATAGACCTTGGTCCTCTCTTCAAAGAACCCACATCCGAAACGGAGGAAATGAAGACCTGTGAAAATATTCAGCTGCGTAATCATACGCTGCCAGAAAAGAATCTCGGGCCCGCGAACGGTGGGTCGAATAGAAAAGATAAGGGGAAAGAAAAAGTCCCTGAGGATATCGCTCTAGATGACCAAGTCGTCAAAGAGCTGACAGCCAAGGACCCGCCAAAGAAAAACAAAGTGGATTACAACGTTCTGGCACACATGAGGAAGCTACCTTCGCAGCTACGCATTCTCGATGCCCTCTTGTTATCAAAAGAAGCAAGAGATTCTTTGATCAAGGCACTGCAAGAGCCCTTGCAATTCCAAGTTTTTCTCGCCGAAGAAAAGATGAAGGACGAGCTGGAAGAAGTGCACACAGTAGATATCACCTTCGGCGATGAAGATCTCCTCCTTGGAACGTGCGAGCATAACCGTCCCCTTTATATCTCCGGATACTGTCATGATATCAGGATAGGCAAAATCCTGGTTAACAATGGGTCCTCCGTTAACCTCCTCAATGTAAGAGTGTTGAAGGAAATCTGCATGAGAGTTCAACACCTTGCTCGTGATAAAATCACCATCTCCGGGTTTGACGCCTAGTCATCACGGACGCTTGGGTCTGTAATATTGACACTACGCTTTGGGTTGCTTATCATGGACATCAAATTTCATGTCATTGACGCCAAGACTTGCTACAATGCTTTACTCAGCAGGCCTTGGTTACACGAGTACAACATCATCCCTTCTACACAACATCATTGTATGAAGTATTTCAAGGATGGTCTCAAGTTTACTGTGATAGGGAGTTAAACCCATTCTCCATGAATGAAGTCTGAAAGTACGAAGATGCAAAATACTTCTTACCAGATTTCGAGGACACGGAAAGATATCACAAACCGAAGAACAAAGCTATCACCACTATTCCTGTCTTCGGGAGTGATACCGAGGAGGAAGAAGAAATAGTTTATTCAGGGCCGCCACAATGCAACAAGACGGGACCGCCACCCTTATGTTGATCTTCGGCAGCGATTCGAAAGATGAGGTCAATGCTATATTTTCCGTTCGGCCATCAATACAAGCCTTCGCTAGCGATGATCGGAGTTTGAAAATTGTCATGGTTCCGCAAGAGCATTACAAAGAGCTTGACGTGCTTACCTGTAGTGTGCAAGAACTGCAAACATTCTACGTCCCTCCCAGGCAAAAAGATGAAAAGGAGATCCTTTTTTATCAATCCATGGAAACTAAAGTGGAGAAAGAAATTTGGCATGGTGTCAATTCTACACTTGACAGGCTCCAGCCCAAATACTACACAGAAGGATTAAAAAGTCTGTTGAGGCGTCAAGGCGTACTCTTCAAACAGACTGCTCGATAAGCTTAGTTCTAAAACAGGATGTGGAGCGTCCCTGGAACTCAGCGAAAATTGCCCAACGGGAGAATGGAAACGATCGGGCTTGGATATGTTCAATCCAAGAAACGGGAACGATTCCATGGATGCTACGTCATACATGACTTTGACGAAGAAGGAGATGCTCTGTTAAAAGACGCTAACCCTGAACCAAAACGAGATCCCGACATCAAAACGCCAAGTCTGTTGATTGAAGAACAGATGGACAATTTAATAAGGGAAGCGGGTCAGAAGGTCCAGGACGACCATAGCCACGAAATGGCCATTAATGAGAAAGCCAGAACACAGCGCCTCCTTCAACAGGCCGCGGAGAATGACAATGCTCCTTGTCGCCAACCCGCCATGCAAAAGACCCGGTGCAGAAGGAAAAATAAACCAAAGAACGGAAAAAAAAACGTTCGACAGCAGCATAGCGGGTCTAAGAGGCCACGCGATCGAGAATCGAGCAGCCGGGATCCGTCTCTTATAAAGAAGATGGGTCGAGAATATTCTTTTCCCCAAGACAAGACAAAGAAGATATTCGATCTTATCATAAAACATCAAATGATTACCCTCCCGGAGTCCAAGCACCCCGAGCAAACAGGTGAGGTCTCTCACCCAGACTATTGCTCCTATCACCGAGCAATAGGAGATCCTCTCGAAGACCGCTTCACCTTCAAGAACTGGGTCGAAGACCAGTAATAGCAAGGCAAGTTCTCTTTATCCAGCAGTTAGAGGGTAACCCCGCCACAGAAGCATGAACTGAAAGCCACGTATGCAGCGAGAGTAGAACCAGACCAACATCGGACTTGGAAGCGATCTCTCACCTTTCACGTGATAACGATGTCAGGAGAAAGAATATGCGAAGATATGACTGATCTCCCCCGGTGCTTCGAAAACGATGATGACGAAGTGATCTCCGAGTTTCCACCGACGCCAAAAGAGCTGGAAGATGGATACATGCTACTACAGATGATCTCAGAAAAATCGACTTGGGAACGGCAAATGACCCGCGGCCGACATTCGCCAGTGAACTGTTATCTGAAGAAAGGGTGGACATGCTAAAAGACGTGCTCATGCAGTATAAATATTGCTTCGCATGTAACTATTCTGAGATGCCCGGATTGGATCCAGAAATAGCCGTCCACAAATTGGCGATTTCTCTAGACATCAAGCCGATCAAACAAGCACCGACAAGAATGCGGCTCGAGCTTGAGATGAGCATCAACGCCGAGGTCAAGAAGCTAATCGACTCTGGCTTCATCTAAGAGGTTCAATATCCTGACTGGATCGCCAATATCGTCCCGGTGATGAAGAAAAATGGGACGGTGCGTATATGTGTGGACTTTCGGGATCTCAACAAAGCTTGCCCAAATGACGACTTTCCAGTACCGGTCACTGAGCTGATGATAGATAATACGTCCACTCATGAAGTTTTCTCCTTCATGGATGGCTCGTCAGGATACAATCAGATAAAGATGCATCCCGAGGACCAGAAGCATACCGCTTTCCGGACCTCTTTGGGCATATTCTGCTATAAGGTGATGCCTTTCAGTCTAAAGAACGCCGGTGCCACCTATCAGAGGCCCATGACGAAGATCTTCGATGACCTCATACAAGAAATCGTCGAATGCTATATCGACGACCTCGTAGTTAAAAGCAGATCATACGAGGAACATTTAGAGCATCTGAAGATCGTGCTCCAGTGCCTTAGGAAATACAACTTGAAGATGAACCCTCTCAAATGGGCATTCGGAGTTTTCTCTAGCAAGTTCCTAGGATTCGTTGTCCGACACCGAGGTATCGAGATAGACCCATCTAAGATCAAGGCGATCATGGAAATGCCTCCACCCAGGACTCTCAAGCAGTTGCTGTCTCTCCAAGGAAAGCTCGCATATATCCGGCGATTCATAGCTAATCTCTCCGGCAAGTGTCGTCTTTACAGTCACCTGATGAAGAAGGGAACCCCGTTCGTCTGGGATCACAAATGCCAAAGTGCACTGGACGAAATCTAGCAATACTTGCAGAATCCACCAGTATTGGCCACTCCCGTTAAAAGAAAGCCTATCATTCTGTATACAACCGCCCTTGAGGGTTCTCTAGGCGTGTTGTGGGTACAAGAAAACGACCAAGGGAAAGAGAAAGCCCTCTACTACTTGAGTCGAGTTCTACCGGGGGCAGAAAACAATTACTCCACAATTGAAAAACACTTCCTGGCGTTGATCTTTGTAATAACGAAGCTCAAACACTATGTGTTGGCACATGAGGTCCATCTTATATCAAAGGTGTATCCTCTCAAATATTTGATGTCAAAGGATATATTAACGGGACGGCTCGCTAAATGGGCCCTGCTCTTAATGGAATTATCGATAACTTATCGTCTTCTCAAGGCAATAAAAGGCCAGGCCATCGCAGACTTCCTCGCTGAGCATCCGATACTTGCTAACTCTCCCTTGAACTGCAAATTGCCAGACGAGCACGCGTTTGACACGATCGACAGGGAGAGAAGATAGAATGATACCCAGTGGGAACTTTACTTTGATGGAGCATCTTCCATGAAGAAGCGCAAACAAAATACCCCCATAATCAAATCAAAGGTAGGCCTTATCTTCGTGACTCTACAAGGAGGGATAATGCGTTTTGCCTTCTCCTGAGCCGAGAACAAACAACGAAGCCGAATATGAAGCTTTGATAGCAGGTATTGAGATCGCTGTCGACATGGGAATTGAATACCTCCTCATATACGGAGAATCCCAGTTGGTCGTTAGTCAAGTGAATAGCGACTATCAAACGTGCAAACCAGAGTTGGTAAAATACGGCGAGAGGGTGCAGCAACTGCTGACTCAAATTCCTTCCTACACCCTGGAAAGCATACCGCTTGCGGAAAATAGCAAAGCGGACGCTTTGGCCAAACTCGCAAAAGAACTGGCCGATGAAAACCTCGATGACGTAAGGAACGTGGTGCAAAGCCGTCGGGTTCTTGCGCTGGCAGAAATATCTCCGGAGTTGGCCGAAGAAAAGGGAGCGACCGAGCAAGCGACCCTACAAGTAAAAGACCAGGAAAGGGCTATGGATTGGAGAGAAGTCTTTATAAACTACTTCAAATCCCGTCGAGCTCTTGAAAACGCGTCCTCGAGACATCAGCTCATGAAACGAGCTCTATCCTTTGCCTTCGTCAATGATACTCTGTATAAGAGATCATTAGATTCTCTGTGGTTAAGATGCTTGGGACTTGAAGAAGCAAGGAGAGTCGTCCAAGAACTCACGACGGAGACTTCGGTTCTCACCAAGCTGGGCCGAAGATGAAGCTAAAGATCAAAAGGATGAGCTACTATTGGCCCACGATGATCCCGGACTGCCTTGAATACGCGAAGCAGTGCCATTCGTGCCAGATTCATGGGGACTTTATCCACCAGCATCCAAATCCACCACACCCAATGGTGGCTAGCTGGCCATTAGAAATGTAGGGAACTGACATAATCGGCCCCATCGAACCGGCATCGTCCATAGGACATCGGTTTATACTGGCAACAACTGATTACTTCTCTAAATGGGCAGAAGCAGTACCACTAAGGAAAGTGAAGACGAAGAATATCCTCCATTTCTTCAAGACACACGTCATTTATCGGTTTGGCACTCCGCGACGGATTATCTCCGATAACGGGCCAACCTACAGAAGTCATAAGATTTGCCGCTTTGCACAACAGCATAACATAGACTGGAGATATTCATCAGTTTATAATCCCCGAGCTAATAGTCTAGCTGAGTCTTTTAACAAGACCTTAACGAAGATCGTGAAAAAGACGGTGTCTCGAAATAAGAGGGACTGGCACGAAAGACTGCATGAAGCTCTCTGGGCATATCGAACTACGTTCAAAACTGCCACAAACACAACGCCCTATGCATTGGTTTTCGGCACAGAAGCGGTACTCCCTCTCGAGATAGAATTACCCTCTCTACGAGTCGCGGTTCATTACGAGCTAGCAGACGAAGAAAATTCTCACCTTCAGCTTGAGGAGCTCGATGCCCTTGATGAAACCCGGCTATAAAGCGAAGATGACGAGCTCATATGAAAGATTGACTAGGCCGAGAACATTCCGCCAAGCCGAACTCGCGCTAGTGGTCAAAAGACCTATGATCCCTAATCGTGCCAAACAGGGAAATTTCGAGCCAAACTGTGAAGGCCCATATATCATAGACAAAGTTTATCAGGGTGGAGCTTATCTACTTATGGACATGCATGGAGAAAGACCTTTCAGGCCAATAAACGGTCGCTTCCTGAAAAAATACTACGCCTAACGGGTCACGGCCTAAGTCAACGACAGATGACGACACCTATATCCACTCGCTATCTTCCTAAGCCCAAACTCTATAAGTAGTAGCCGGCTTTCGGACCGAAACGTCCTTAAACTAATGATGGACCACTATGTCCTAAAATTGGCTGTTGACCGAGACGTCGATAAACTACTACGGACCGCGGCATCCCAAGGCTGACACAAAAAAAAAGAAAAAAAAAAGAAGAAGAAAACGGTATGTTCATAAGCAAAATGGGCACGGATGAAAACTCGAAAGGGCTCCGTGAGTAAAAACAGCAGGGCTACCGGCGAGTTTTGTGAAAACCCGAAAGGGCGCAATCTCGTTAAAAAACACTTGCAAGGCCCTCTTGACCGTGTGAGGAGAAAGTACCTGCGTGAGATCCTTACGACTCACAAAGGAGTAATACACTTAGGGATCCCCATGATTCTTATGGAGAAATTACACTTATGAGATCCTTACGACTCGTAAGGAGAAATCCCCTTTGAGTCCCTCACGGCTCATAGGATTCAAAAGCCTTAAGCTACAGGGATCTGAACATGTTCTTAAGCCATCACAACCTCCAATGATGCCCTACAAGCGTCTCGATATCGACCCTTGTATACAATCCACGGGCGCGAATAAACATTTCCCTAACAAAGTCTTACCCGCGACTAGGGATATATTTACACGGTGAACAACCCTTGTAAGTACTCTCGACTTATAAGGAGAAAATACTCTTGTAAGATCCTTACGACTTATAAGAGACCATACACTTAAGACTCCTCACGATTCTTAAAGAGAAAAAGAACCTACGAGATCCTCACGACTCGTAGGGAGAAATACCTTTATGAGACCCTTACGGCTCGTAAAGTTAAAAGCCTTAGTCGACAGGATCCTAACCCTGTTTACTAAGCCACCTTTGTTCGACATCGACAAAAGCAAATGATGATTCTCTCCTAGCAATATCCCAGTTGCAGCGATGCTGATGCCGAAATCAGTGTTAAATCTCAAAACACACAGCGAAAATCCAGCGAGCCACAAATGCATATGAGATAGCCAAAATGATGGGGAAACTTGCAACAAAATCAGCAAGTAAAAATGTATGCATATGAAATAGCCGAAATGGTTGGGCAACTCGCAATAAAAAGCAGCGAGTAAATAAAAACAAATAGACGAAATGATTAGGCACCGCGAAAAATAGCTGAAATGATTGGGCAATCGCGACTTTCACGATATAAAAACTGAAATGATAGAGTATCGCGGAAAGAAAAATATATAAAATGAAATATTTTGCCCTACAGGTGAGATCACATCGATCCCTGTATACAATCCAGGGGCACAAGTTAAGAGGGAACCATACCTTCCCACCAGGCACCATCAGAAAAAGAAGCCACATCTCGATGGTTCACAGACAGCCTGGAGATCATCTCAACATTCGTCTCATTACAACAGACGCAACATCAACAAATCGGAGCTGTGGCGAAGTTCCCAGTTCCATGACTCGACGATGCACAGACAACCGAGAGTCAACCCCTCCTGGTTTCGTGGAGCACGGTTAATGTCAATCCTGACTCCGTGGGAAACGTCCAGAGCAAATCCTGGTCTCGTAGAACACGGCTAATGTCAATCCTGACCCCGTGGGAAGCGTCCAGAGCGGATCCTGGTCCTTGCGGAACACGGCTAATTTCAATCCTGACCCCGTGGGAAGCATCCAGAGAAAATCCTGGTCATGTGGAACACGGCCTATGTTAATCATGAACCCGTGGGAAGCGTCCAGAGCGAATCCTAGTCCTTGAGGAACACGGCTTATGTCAATCCTGACCCCGCAGGAAGCGTCCAGAGCAAATCCTGGTTTCGTGGAACACGGCTTATGTCAATGCTGACCCCATGGGAAGCGTCCAGAGTGGATCCTGGTCCTTGCGGAATATGGCTTATGTCAATCCAAACCCCGTGGGAAGCATCCAGAGAAAATCCCGGTCACATGGAACACGGCCTATGTCAATCCTGACCCCGTGGGAAGCGTCCAGAACAAATCCGGGTCACGTGGAACATGACCTATGTCAATCCTGACCCCATGGGAAGCATCCAGAGCGGATCATGGTCCTTGCGGAACACGACTTATGTCATTCCTAACCCCGTGGGAAGCGTCCAGAGCGGATCCTGGTCCTTGTAGAACACGGCTTATGTCGATTTTGACCCCGTGGGAAGTGCCCAGAGCAAATCCTGGTTTCGTGAAACACGGCTTAAGTCAATCCTGACCCCGTGGGAAGCGTCCAGAGCGGATCCTGGTCCTTGCGAAACACGGCTCATGTCAATCCTGACCCCGTGGGAAGCGTCCAGAGCGAATCCTGGTTTCGTGGAATACGGCTTATGTCAATCCTGACCCCGTGGGATGCATCCAAAGCAGATCTTGGTCCTTGCGGAACACGGATAATATCAATCCTGACCTCGTGGGAAGCGTCCAGAGCAAATCCTGGTCTCGTGGAACACATCTAATGTCAACCCTGATCTCGTGGGAAGTGTCCAGCGCGAAGCCTGGTCCTAGCGGAACACGGCTCATGTCAATCCTGACCCGTAGGAAGCGTCCAGAGCACCTCCTGGTCCCATAGAACACGGTTAAAGTCAATCTTGACCCCGTGGGAAATGGCCAGAGCAACTCCTGACTCCGTGAAATGCGGATAAAGTCAACCCCTGACTCTGTGAAATACGGATAATGTCAACCTCATCCATCACTTACGGGTCCTCACGACTCGTAAGGGAGAAAACTCTTTTGTGAGATCCTTACGACTCTCAAGAGAAAACGCACTTAGGAATACTCATGATTCTTAAGGAGAAATTACACCTACGGGTTCCTCTCGACCTGTAGGGAGAAAATTCTTTATAAGACCCTCACGGCTCATAAAATTGAAAAGTCTTAGGAGGCAGATCCTAACCCTGTCTCCCAAGCCATCGTTGCTTCGCGGAGAAGTCAAGGTAGATTTTCTACAGGCCACACTCTTCGACAAGAAAGGAAATAATCACTTACGGGTCCTATCGAGTTGTAAGTAAGAAAAACTCTCTTGTAAGATTCTTACAACCCTCAAGAGAAAACACACTTACGAGATCCTCATGACTCGTATGGAGAAATACCTTTATGAGACCCTCACGGCTCGTAAAGTTGGAAAGCCTTAGGAGGCAGATCTTAACCTGACTCCTAAGCCATCGCTGTTCTACAAAGATTATCCACAAAATGCGCTTACTAAAAGGGACACACCATCATGAAGAAAAAATATTTCTTTTATTCATGAATCAAAATGAATACAAAGTATAATTTATGGAAGAAAGAATCAAAAATACTCTCATTCAGGAGTATGTACAAGAGAAGAAAAAAATATACAATTCTTTAAGCCGGCGGACGATTTAATAGGTTTGCTAGTTCATCATTTTTCCGCTGGGCCTCGTCTTCATGATTTATTATCGTCAAGAGATGGGCCTCCGCTTGAGCCTGTTTGGTATGGTACGAAGCAAGCCGACTTTCAAGCTCTTTTTCGGTAACCTTATGAGCTTCGTCCATTTCGCGAGTGAAAATGACGGCTTTATCAATGGCTACCACTTCCCTGATAGGTTCTTGAAGCACCCGCCAAAGTTCATATGCCTGAGTGGTCTTAGCCGTAACATTAGCTTGAAGTTCCCTCAGCGCTTTGGAAGCCAGCTCCCTCTCCAAAAACTTTCGGCTAAGCTTCATCTCGTATGATAGTATATTCGCAGCGCACCGCTCAATCAGCCCCCGTAAGCTCGCCTTTGCAGCCACAACCTCTGAAGTAAAGCGTGTACATTCAAGACTATGCAAGCAAACCTCCACCAGGCGACAGAACTCAACCCAGACTTGCACTAATCTTTCACTATGGTAAGTAGCGAGAAAGGGAAGAGAACCGTTGGCTTCAGCGGCAAATGCTTCGGCCGTGATCAGACTGTCAGCACGAAGGTCTTCAATCAGAGCTGACAAGGAGTAGAGGCTTAGATTTGCCATCTGTTCCGAGGCACGTAGGGCATAGGGGTCGGGCGGCATCACGATGGGAGATTCCAGCATGGTAAGAACTGGCAAAGCTGTTAAGATTCATAGAAAACAATCAGCGAGACTCGCAAGTAAAGAGCGGGTGGAACAACGTTGAAACTTTACTTACCCACGATCATGCAAGAAGGGTCTGATCGATCCCCAGGCCCGTCAAGAATCTCAACTTCGTCATCAGCTTCCAGAACTGTAAAAAAACATCAGTGTTATTATATGAAATAATAATAATGCCATGAGAAGAAGGCAAATGACACTAACCTTGCCCGGAAGAGAGGACGATGCGTTGAGGGGATATTGCCTGTGGAGCGGCCATCTCTAACAAACGCTGAAAATACTTCATGGGGGACAAGCCCACGATGGACGCCGCCAATCCTCGTAGCTCTGAAAAGACAGTAAGGTTCAAGTAATGAAGAGATCATTAAAAATAAAGATAGAAGAATACCTTCGATGCTCCTCCTACTCTGGACTGGAGGGATAGCAGCTTTGGCGGCCTCCTCCATGCCCCCAGGCACCTCATCGGGGACGTGGGTTGGTATAATAACTTCCGATTGAGGAGCAGTGGCCATCCCTGCAGGCTCCAATGAAAGGACGGTGGCCTCGACCACCTGTCCCATAGTCTCCGGGCCGTCCCCAAAAAGATCCATTGAATCCGTGGCCAATGAAGACGCCTCTACCGGGGGAGCAAGCACCTGGGGAACGGGAGTCACCGAGGGGAGCTCCGTGGCAGGAACAACAGTTGTATCGACCCCCTCCACACTTACTAGTGTCTCGTCGGGGATATTTGTAGAGTCCATAATCAAGGCGCGACTCTAACTCAGATCCTCTGTCATTGCCGAAGTCCCTGCAAAGTTTTCGCGAAGATAAGGATATATATAGATATATATAAGCAGTGCAAAATATTACAAAAAATATATGAGTATACCAATGCGCAAAGGAGCCTCTAGTATGGCTTTTTCAAGACAGCGTTCCTTCTGAAGGATGCGCGCTCGGCGGGGTGCGAGGGTAGACTCGTGGCCAGCAGTCCACAACGACAGCGCATCTTCGGCGTCGGTCGAGATAGGCTGCTTAAGGGCTCTCCCGCCTCCTTCTTCCAGAGGACCTATAAATATCCGCCGTATCGATAGAGGATCTTCGTAGAAGATGATGACAGGATAAGGCCTCTTCGGGATCCTTACATTCTCAGCTTCATCTTGGGAGTGTCTTATAGCCTCAGCCAATTGTGCGGCTTCCTCGGCAGATGAACCCGGAAAATGTAACAACCCTAATTTTCTTATACAAATTTTTTCAAATATTTTTTCAAAATCCATAAAGGGGTATTTTATAGCCTGAGCACAAGTTATAAGTAATTATTTTTCTTTTTAATTATAAGTTAAAAGAATGTAACAACTCCATTTTTAGTGTACAAAATTTGCTTAAAAATTAATGTATACTTGGGGTATTTACATTTACTATTATTACTTTAAGTAATTAATTAGCTGCATAATTACAAGAAGGAACTTCTAGCTCATTGGTAATACCTTTCACTGCTGAACCAAGCCACCAGAGTTCAAATCCCATACCCCACATTATTTTTAATACTATTTTGTTTTGAATTTTTTAGAATACCAACAGTTACACGTGCATTTCTCACAAAAACTCCATTACACCCAAAATTCTGAACATACCAGTGAGCACCCCAATCGATGACTCGGCCCCCGACCCCTCGAGTTCCCAACAGGGAAAAGGTGCTTCTTGGCCTCCCCTACTCCCCTGCGCACTCCATTTATTTGGACCACTTCCAGAGAGCTCATTACACCCTAATTACTACAATTTTAATGATTTTTACATATCTTTTTACATTTTTTAATTAAAAACCCTACTCCTACCCTAACCCTAGCCTAACCCTATAAATACACCCCTACCCCCTACCCTCTCATCCCAAAATTCTGAGCCAACTCTCAAAAATTCTCAAGAAATCTTGTGTACTTTGAAATCGAGCACGAAGCGAAGCTACGGCGAATTTTCCGGCGAACTTCCGACGATCATTTTAGGAGCTCACGGCGACGAAGCGACGCACCGACGACTCCTCCCGTTCTATCTCTTTCTTCTAGTTGTCCAAAACCCGTAAGTACCCAAATTCTACCGCTCTTTCTATTCTAATATACGGATTTACAAACCCAACGGAATCGGAACAAATCCGATTTCCGATTCGATTTCCTATAAAATTCCACTTCTCACTAATACAATCATACTTAAACTTCCTCATGTTGACTATTAAACACTAATCAAACAAATTGATCATGTTTTATTACATAAAATGATAGCTATTTCTATTCATCGTATTTTTCACTTAAATACCACATTGTTTCAATTATACAATTTTACTTCATTAAACCTAGCTATATCTTTAAGTAGATCATGAGGTAACGACCTACCTCCTCACACACTCACATGTAAACATAGTACAATAATCTTGAGAATTTAGAATACAAGGAAACAAACATTTTCATTTAAATACCCTTATTTAATAAAACCATTTCTAAAAGATTTAGTATTGATACATCTTTGAGCTAATAAAAAATATCTAGACTCAGCCAATTAAGGGTTGTCGCAATCATTAGGACAGAGGAAGGTTGTGGGCATTCAGTCGTTTATCCAAACCCGACTTTGTAGTGCCTAGGCTAGACAAGTGAGAAATGTAACTTTAAAAGACCCGTCTCACGATGATTCATGAGCGGATCCCTTCTTTCTTCACTTGTACTTACCTGGCTACAATTGGCGGTGAAGAGGCGATTTGAGAGATATCTCACGGTCGCTTTGGACTTAGGAGACCCTAGAACCTAGAATACGGAAAATCGACATTTTTTTACAAATAAATACCATAATTAATAAAACCGTTTTTCCTTAATGATTAGTATTTATACAAATCTTTGTAAAGCGCCGCTACAACCGATTTGGGGAACCCGTACGGGATGGTGCGGATTATCGCACGTCCTCGGGCTTAGTAGTGCGAGATGCAGACCCCGCAAGGAGCATTCGGTCACGAAAGATTTAAAATACGATATCTTAAGAAAGCGAGATTTCTAGAATATTATATATATACTAAAATTATTTTCATATAAATATATGTATATGTAACATTAAAAAAAATCTATTTTGAATTATTACAAATATTCCACTTTTTCAATAAAATATCACAAGAATCATTTTACACTAAAATACCATGAATTTCATACAAAAACAATATTACCAATAAATAACTTTATTTATGAAATTAGGATATTTTCACTAGAAATATCACAATGTAAAATCTACATTCACGACAACTCTAAAGACGATAATAAATACTTTGGCTGTATTTTGAAAACTATACAAAGTATTTTTACATAAAACCCCCTCAAGTTCTATAAATTACCCTAAGGACCCTAGTAAACATAGGTTAAAGTGGGACCAATCTCTTGAGCCTCAGGGAGCCGGAGAAGTGGGTGCTTTCCAATTTAAGGTAGACAACTTAATAATGGTGTTGTCAAAACGGTAATCGTCTTTGCAAAAGACACAAATCCAGCCGCCCATGTGCAGTGATTACCGATAACATCAAAACAATCAGCATTTCAATTTACTTTAAGTTTCATTATAATCTGACATGAATATGATTCAAGTACAATCTACAATCTACAATCTAGAATCTTCAATATTACAATTCAACATGAATCCATGAATCCAACTATCAATCTAAACAACTTGACTGAACCGAACTGTACCATGGATATACATTCCATTTACATGATCTCCAGTTTACATCCATTTACATGATTCTACGGTTACATCCGTTACAGATATCATGGTTTCGGCCAGTCATCCAATTATACAATCTATACAGTTTACAATACAAGACAACACAATACAACAATACAATCAAGATAGCACTACGGGGTTTAAGGGGTGGACTGGTACGGAATATGTTAAAGGTGGCACGAGGTGGTCACTTAAGACGTAATTATATCCATGCCGTTGTTCCATGGTATTATCGACGGAGCCTTCTACTACGGGTTACCAAAGTCCCCGGTGTAAGTGGGACTCCTCTCGTATACACTGGCATCTTTTGTACCAAGCTATAAACAACAGCGTTAACACAACATTATATCAATATAATACAACATTAAAAGCTACCTTCTTATTCTGTCTATTCTACTTCTCCCTTATCTTTGGGACTTACCGAGCGATCTGTTCACTGACAACATTCTCTTTCTTTCTTCTTTGAATGTCGTCAGGTGTTTTGGACACGTCAGAGATCGTGCCTACTACTGAAGACTTGGATCAGTTTGCTAAAGACCCAGAGCTTTAGTTTCATTGTACACAATTCCTTTCAGTACCTTACATTCCTGTTATGCCATTGTTTAGGCATCGCTTTTTTTCAGTTGTATTTACTTTTCATGCATTGTACAAAAGAATGTTAATGAATAAAGTTGCTGTTCAGTTTATATATCTTGTCTCTTGTGTATTTACTTTTATATTGCTTAGATACGCTTGGCGTATTTACTTCAGAGTAAATACGTAGCGGCCTCGTCCCTTCCCCTTCGCCGTGTACCGGGAAGCGGGGCGTGACAGGTTTTGTTGGTGGCCCATGCAGGTCCGAGCTGTATGAAACTCTATTATGCAGTTCTGTTCTGCGTGAACAAACCTAAGCAATATAACACAAGAACCAGTAATTAAAACATTCTTTACAATCCATGTTCCTTGAATCTTATCAATTTCATATTCCTTAAATCATATATTTTGAATCTGTCCTAACCTAAATTTTTCATTCAAGGTTATGGATTTCCCAAACAACACCAGCACCAACTTCAACAACACTCCACCTCCACTACCAATCACACCTGCCGTTCCTGCTCCACACAATGAGCAAACGGTTCTGCTTGAGGCAATCAGCAGCTTCCTAGAGGGACAGCAGCAGCTCTTGAACCGTCCCGAGGCTGAAGCACCTGGGGTGAAGCAATTCAGAGATTTTCAACCCAAACAGTTCTCAGGAAAGGGGAGCCCACTGGAAGCTGAGGAATGGGCTCAGGGTATCGAGGATGATCTGGCAGCAGCACAAGTGCCAGATATAGCTTGGGTTCGTATGGCAAAATTACAGCTCACGGACAATGCACGAAACTGGTGGAAGGCGGAAGAAAGCCGTCTTGAACAGCCCATTGAATGGAATACTTTTCGCGATAGGTTCGAGGTGAAGTAGTTCCCTGTGACTGCCAGGTTTGCCATGGAACAGCAGTTCATTCATCTACAACAAGGTTCTATGTGGGTCAAGTCAGTAGATGAGTATGACGCTGAGTTCACCATGCTCAGTCGATAAGATATGTCACAGTATTTCAAATTTTTAATATCATATACTACATAGCTAACACAAGACCGTAACAAATTTGCGGCACATGTGATACCGACGGATGAGATCAGAGCCCATCGATTTCAACAAGGCTTGCACACGGAAATTCAGGCTGCACTAGCCACAGGGAAATTTCCAACTCACGAAGATGCTCTGGAAGCTGCCCGCAGTTATGAGGCAGAGATAAAGGCAAAGGGCAGACTCCAGTCTGCAGGAGTGAAATGCCCTGCCACTCAAATGGCAGGAGGGGCCTCTTCATGGCCAACTATTGAACTCAGAAGACTGGAAGAAGCCAAGGATCGGCCAAGACCCAATTTTTGCTTTTATTGTAAGAGGGAAGGGCACTTGTGGAAGGACTGTAGGCGCGCAAAAGGCCTATACTTGGTTTTTGGCGCATTCAATCACGGAATTGGAAACTGTCCTTATAGACGCAATCCAGCAAACACACCCGTCAACTACCCGCAGCGGCCAGCTATCCAGGCTCCTGCAACTCGTCCTGCACTCCCAGCTCCATCTCCACGTGGATTTCCTGCACAGCCAAATCGCCGATTCCATCAGGCACTAAGAAATATACCTCGAGTACAGGGGAATATGCCTCCAGCTAGGAGGAACGTGCCACGGCGACAGGCTTACACCTTAGCAGCCATAGAAGCCGATACTGTAGGTCAAGGTAACACCGGTAAGACTCTTTCACATTTTTTTAAACCCTTGCACCATTTTTTTTTTTATACACTATCTATACTCCAGTCACCAAAATTTCATTGAATTTGTTACACTTTCCTTTTACAAATTTCAAGGACGAAATTTTTATAAGGAGGGTAGAATGTAACAACCCTAATTTTCTTATACAAATTTTTTCAAATATTTTTTCAAAATCCATAAAGAGGTATTTTATAGCCTGAGCACAAGTTATAAGTAATTATTTTGCTTTTTAATTACAAGTTAAAAGAATGTAACAACTCCAATTTGAGTGTAAAAAATTTGCTTAAAAATTAATGTATACTTGGGGTAATTACATTTACTGTTATTACTTTAAGTAATTAATTAGCTCCATAATTACAAGAAGGAGCTTGTAGCTCATTGGTAATACCTTGCACTGTTGAACCAAGCCACTAGAGTTCAAATCTCATACCCCACATTATTTTTAATATTATTTTGTTTTGAATTTTTTAGAATACCAACAGTTACACGTGCATTTCTCATAAAAACCCCACTACACCTAAAATTCTGAACATACCAGTAAGCAACCCAAACGACGACTCAGCCCCCAACTCCTCGACTCGGCCCGACTCGGCCGCGTCGGCCGGCGGACCGGCCTACTCGGGCCGGCGCCGCCGGCCGGACTCGGCCGGAAGGCCGAGTTCCCAACAGGGAAAAGGTGCCTCTTGGCCTCCCCTACTCCACTGCACTCCATTTTGGACCACTTCCAGAGAGCTCATTACACCCTAATTACTACAATTTTAATGATTTTTACATATCTTTTTACATTTTTTAATTAAAAACCCTACACCTACCCTAACCCTATAAATACACCCCTACCCCCTACCCTCTCATCCCAAAATTCTGAGTCAACTCTCAAAAATTCTCAAGAAATCTTGTGTACTTTGAAATCGAGCACGAAGCGAAGCTACGGCGAATTTTCCGGCGAACTTCCGACGATCATTTTAGGAGCTCCCTTCGACGAAGCGACGCACCGGCAACTCCTCCCATTCTATCTCTTTCTCCTAGTTGTCCAAAAACCGTAAGTCCCCAAATTCTACCTCTATTTTCTATTCTAAAATACGAATTTACAAACCCGACAGAATCGGAACAAATACGATTCCGATTCGAATTCCTATAAAATTCCACTTCTCACTAATACAATCATACTTAAACTTCCTCATGTTGACTATTAAACACTAATCAAAAAAATTGATCGTGTTTCATTACATAAAATGATAGCTATTTCCATTCATCGTAATTTTCACTTAAATACCATATTGTTTCAATTATACATTTAACTTCATTAAACCTTGCTATATCTTTAAGTAGATCACGAGGTAACGACCTATCTCCTCACACACTCACATGTAAACATAGTACAATAATCTTGGGAATTTAGAATACGAGGAAACAAACATTTTTATTTAAATACCCTTATTTAATAAAACCATTTCTAAAAGATTTAGTATTGATACATCTTTGAGCTAATAAAAAATATCTAGACTCGGCCAATTAAGGGCTGTCGCAATCATTAGGACAGAGGAAGGTTGTGGGCATTCAGTCGTTTATCTAAACCTGACTTTGTGGTGCTTAGGCTAGCCAAATGAGAAAGGTAACTTTGAAAGGCCTGTCTCACGGTGATTCGTGAGCGGATCCCTCCTTTCTTCACTTCTACTTACCTGGCCACAATTGGCGGTGAAGAGGCGATTTGAGAGATATCTCACAACTTGTCGCTTTGGACTTGGAGACCCTAGAACCTAGAATACGGAAAATCGACATTTTTTACAAATAAATTCCATAATTAATAAAACCATTTTTCCTTAATGATTAGTATTTATACAAATCTTTGCAAAGAGCAGCTACAACCCATTTGGGGAACCCATACGGGATGGTGCAGATTATCGCACATCCTCGGGCTTAGTAGAGCGAGATGCAGACCTCCGTAAGGAGCATTCGGTCTCGAAAGATTTAAAATACAACATCTTAAGAAAGCGAGATTTCTAGAATATTATATATATACTAAAAATATTGTCATATAAATATATGTATATGTAACATAAAAAAATATCTTTTTTTAATTATTACAAATATTCCACATTTTCAAAAAAATGTCACAAGAATCATTTTACACTAAAATATCATGAATTCCATACAAAACCAATATTACCAATAAATAACTTTATTTATGAAATTAGGATATTTTCACTAAGAATATCACAATATAAAATCTACATTCACTACAACTCTAAAGATGATAATAAATACTTCGGGTGTATTTTGAAAACTATACAAAGTATTTTTACATAAAACCCCTCAAATTCTATAAATTACCCTAAGGACTCTAGTAAACATAGGTTTTAGCGGGACCAATCTCTTGAGCCTCACGGAGCCGGAGAAGTGGGTGCTTGCCTATTTAAGGTAGACAACTTAATAATGGTGTTGTCAATACGGTAATCGTTTTTGAAAAAGACACAAATCCTGTCGCCCATGTGCAGCGGTTACCGATAACATCAAAACAATCAGGACTTCAATTTACTTTGAGTTTCATTATAATCTGACTTGAAAATTATTCAAGTACAATCTACAATCTTCAATATTACAATTCAACATGAATCCATGAATCCAACTATCAATCTAAACAACTTGACTGAACCGAATCATTAATATACATTCCATTTACATGATCACCAGTTTACATCCATTTACATGATTTTACGGTTACATCCATTACAGATATCATGGTTTCGG
Organism: Agapanthus africanus; assembly: GCA_030015575.1. NCBI lineage: Eukaryota > Viridiplantae > Streptophyta > Magnoliopsida > Asparagales > Amaryllidaceae > Agapanthus > Agapanthus africanus. The sequence goes on along the minus strand of CM057338.1, from coordinate 102,293,293 downwards.
TCAGTCATCCAATTATACAATCTATACAGTTTACAATACAAGACAATAAAGTACAACAATACAATCAAGATAACACTACGGGGTTTTAAGGGGTAGACCGGTACGGAATATGTTAAAGGTGGCACGAGGTGGTCACTTAAGACGTAATTACATCCATGCCGTTGTTCCGTGGTATTATCGACGGAGCCTTGTACTTTGGGTTACCAAAGTCTCCGGTGTAAGTGGGACTCCACTCGTATACACTGGCATTTTTTGTACCAAGCTACAAACAACAGCGTTAACACAACATTATATGAATATAATACAACATTAAAATCTACCTGCTTATTCTATCTATTCTATTTCTCCCTTATCTTTAGGACTTACCGAGCGATCTGTTCGCTGATGACATTCTCTTTCTTTCTTCTTTGAATGTCGTCAGGTGTTTTGGACACGTCAGAGATCGAGCCTACTGCTGAAGACTTGGATCAGTTTGCTGAAGACCCAGAACTTTAGTTTCATTGTACACATTTCCTTTCAGTACCTTACATTCCTGTTTTGCCATTGTTTAGGCATTGCTTTTATTTCAGTTGTATTTATTTTTCATGCATTGTACAAAAGAATGTTAATAAATAAAGTTGTTTTTCAGTTTATATATCTTGTCTCTTGTGTATTTACTTTTATATTGCTTAAATACGCTTAGCGTATTTACTTCAGAGTAAATACATAGCAGCCTCGTCTCGTCCCCTTCGCCGTGTATCGGGAAGCGGGGCGTGACAGGTTTTGTTGGTGGCCCATGCAGGTCCGAGCTGTATGAAACTCTATCATGCAGTTCTGTTCTGCGTGAACAAACCTAAGCAATATAACACAAGAACCAGCAACTAAAACATTCTTTACAATCCATGTTTCTTGAATCTTATCAATTTCATATTTCTTGAATCATATATTTTGAATCTGTCCTAACCTAAATTTTTCATTCAAGGTTATGGATTTCCCAAACAACACCAGCACCAACTTCAACAACACTCCACCTCCACTACCAATCACACCTGCCGTTCCTGCTCCACTCAACGAGCAAACGGTTTTACTTGAGGCAATCCGCTGCCTCCTAGAAGGACAGCAGCAGCTCTTGAACCGTCCCGAGGCTGAAGCACTTGGGGTGAAGTAATTCAGAGCTTTACATCATAAACAGTTCTCAAGAAAGGGGAGACCACTGGAAGCTGAGGAATGGTCTCAGAGTATCGAGGATGATCTGGCAGCAGCACAAGTGCCAGATATAGCTTGGGTTCGTGTGGAAAAATTACAGCTCAAGGACAATGCACGAAACTGGTGGAAGGCGGAAGAAAACCGTCTGGAACAGCCCATTGAATGGAAGACTTTTCGCGATAGGTTCGACGCGAAGTACTTCCCTATGAATGCAAGGATTTCCATAGAACAACAGTTCATTCATCTACAACAAGGTTCTATGTGGGTCAAGTCAGTAGATGGGTATGACGCTTGTAGGGTGTTTTTCGTCACCCCATTGAGATAGAAATACGGGCGCGCTTGTCAGGCGTACTACAGATTCCCCCTGCCTAGGGTAGGCCGGGGTTTATTGATTGTGGGGCTCCGAATCTCTGGACTAAGCTGTCGTTAATTACCCCTCGTCTTTGGGGCGAGGGAACCTCCGATTAACGGGTTAAACTGGTCATGCGAACTCAATGTGCAATGTACGTGTGTGTTATTTTAGAAGGGGGGTTTGGATATATCGGGAGCCACGCAGAGTTTTTACGGGGGTCCCGCTACCCGGATAGAGGGCTGGGGGTCAAGGTGGCGAGCAGCCCCCTTGCGGGGTGCGAGGCAGCGCCCCGGCCCAATTTTTGGAGGGGGACAGTGTTGTGGAGTGTGTGTGTATCTGTACATATATATATACATGTATGCATATATAAAAAAGGGAAAAAGTGCCCAAAGGGCGCGTGGGGTCATCTCCTTGAGTGCTGTGCGCTTAGGTACTGTACGCTTAGGCGCTAGCGCGCCACGTGTCGGCATGTGGGCGCTTTGCGCTTGAGCGTCGGGCGTTGGAGCGCAGGCGCGCTACGTGTCGGCACGTGGGCGCTGTGCACTTTAGCACCGGGCGCTCGAGCGCTGGCGCGCCACGTGTCGGCACGTGGGCGCTGTGCGCTTTAGCGCCGGGCGCTCGAGCGCTGGCGTGCCACGTGTCAGCACGTGGGCGCTTGGCGCTTTAGCGCGGGGAGCTTGAGCGCTAAGCGCTCGAGCGGTAGCGCGTCACGTGTCGACACGTGGGCGCTCGGCGCTTGAGCGCTGGGCGCTTGAGCGCTTGAGCGCCGGCGAGAAAAAGAGGCTTTTAGCCCCGGAAGTTCTCGAAAGAGAAATCAGAGTGAAGTTAAACTCCTAAGAAGTTTTGGGGTTGATGAAAGGGGTTCTTCTTCTTTTTCCTCTGGTTGCTGGATCTTGAAGATCAAGAGATATGAGATTTTAAAAATCTTTTCTTTTTTGAGATCTAATGGAAGATCTGAGTTCCCCTTTATGGTTTTTGTGGTGAAAAACTATTTAGTATTATAAAATGAAGAGTAAAACTCTTCATTTAATTCAAAAGAAAGAAGAAGGTTTTGGAACCTTGAGGAAGGAGAAAAGATCTCAGATCTAAAATTTTTTTTTTGGAGAGAAAAAAAATTATGAGATATTTTCATTATCTTCGCCTTTATAGGCCATACGCTTTACACATAGCCCCTTGGGCTTCACAAAATGGCATTTTACCTATCCCATTGCTTATGTGCCATTTCTTTTTGCACATAAGCCATGAGCTTTACAAAAAAAATTTAGCTTTATGCCTATTTTCCTTACATTTATCCATAAAATAAAATAAAAGAAATACAACAAAATTATTTATTACAAAATTTTTATCTTGGCATGGGGGGGAGGCCGGCCGCTTAATGTTCGGGCTTGACCCGGGCATGGGCCCACTGGATCTGGGCTTGGGCCCACATAGCTTGGGGTTGACTTTGATTTTGACTTGGTCAACCGGGGTGTAAATTTTTACCCCAACAAATTGCCCCCCATCAATAAATGCACGCCACACATGTCGGTCGTATGCATGAAATTGATGGATCTTCTTTCACGTGGAGGCGACTTGATTTGGTTCCCGCTTTCGGGAAGCTGGCGCTGCCCTTTTTACGACATGGACGGTCGTTGCTTGACATGTCTCCAAGACGGAGTGTCCGTGATAGACGTTTCCCTGGCCCGGAGTGATCCGGTTCCCGCTTTGTAGGATCCTGCGCTGCCCTTTTTACGACATGGACGGTCAATGCTGCCCTTTTTGCGACTTGGACAGTCGATGCTGCCCTTTTAGCAACATGGACGGTCGATACTGCCCTTTTTGCGACTTGGACGGTCGGTGCTGCCCTTTTAGCGACGTGGACGGTCGATGCTGCCCTTTTTGCGACTTGGACGGTCGGTGCTGCCCTTTTTGCGACGTGGACTGTCGATGCTGCCCTTTTTGTGACTTGGACGGTCGATGCTGCCCTTTTTGCGACGAGGACGGTCGATGCTGCCCTTTTTACGACTTGGACGGTCGGTGCTTCCATTTTAGCGACGTGGATGGTCGGTTCTGCCCTTTTTGCTACTTGGACGGTCGATGCTGCCCTTTTTGCGACTTGGACGGTCCGTGCTGCCCTTTTTGCGACGTGGACGGTCGGTGCTGCCATTTAACGACGTGGACGGTCGATGCTGCCATTTTAGCGACGTGGACGGTCGATGCTGCCCTTTTTGCGACTTGGACGGTCGGTGCTGCCATTTTAGCGACGTGGACGGTCGGTGCTGCCATTTTAGCGACGTGGACGGTCGATTCTGGATTTAACTTGCCCCGCTTCTTGTGGCGTCAAGGATGAAGTTGACTTGTTTCCAAGGTGGAATTTTATTCTTCCAGGGAGGTCATTGGTTGTTCTGCTGATTTGATGTGATTTGGATTGACATCAGCATCGCTACACTGGAATATGGTACCAGGAGCGAATCATCATTTGTCATGACAGGATTTAGGGATTTTGGTTTTGGTTTGGCATCAGCATCGCTGCACTGGAATATGGTACCAGGAGCGAATCATCATCTGCCATGAGGAGATTTCCCTCGTTCCCAATTTAACGACTTAGGGGTCATCTGTTCCCAGTTTAACGACTTAGGGGTCATCTGTTCCTAGTTTAAAGACTTAGGGGTCTATCAGATTGGAGTTTGGGGTTTTGGGGTTAGGGTAGGCATCAGCGTTGCTAACACTGAAGCACACGTGCCAGGAGCAATTCATCATTTACCTATTCCTGTTGGGGGGAGCGATGGCTTAGGAGACAGGTTTAAGTCCCTATCACCTAAGGATTTTCAATTTTATGGGCCGTGAGGGTCCCATAAAAGCATTTTCTCCCTACGAGTCGTAAGGATCCCGCAGGTATATTTTCTCCTTAGGAGTCGTGAGGACTCCTAAGTGTGTTTTTCCTTTATGAGTCGTAAAGATCCCACAAAGGTTTGTTCTCCTAATGTATCGTGAGGACGCATGAGTGGGTCTTCTCAATAGAGCATAATTCCAAAGACGGAGATCAGCCGCGTAACTGGTGATTGTGGTGGGGTATGGGTATGACGAGAATTATTTGAGCCCGTGGATTGTATACGACAGTCAATTTGGGGACTGGCCGTAGGGCTGGAGAATTTTGAGAAATTGGATTTTTGTTGGCGTCTGCATCGCTACATTGGAATATGGTACCAGGAACGACTCATCATTCGCCGTTTGGGGGCTTGGAATTTGGATCTTATTTGGCATCAGCATTGCTGCACTGGTATAATGCCAGGAGCAACTCATCATTTACCTTGGGAGGACTTAGGATTTGGGTTTTTGGTCGGCATCAGCACCGCTAACACTGCAGCGAAATGCCAGGAGCGACTCATCATTTGCCGTTGCCCGTTGAGGAACGATGGCTTAGGAGACAGGTTTGTGTCCCTATCACTTAAGGCTTTTCAATTTTATGAGCCGTGAGGGTCTCATAAAAGCATTTTCTCCCTACGAGTCGAGAGGATCTCGCAGGTGTATGTTCTCCTTAGGAATCGTGAGGATTCCTAAGTGTATTGCTCCTTTGTGAGTCGTAAGGATCTCACGCAGGGGTTTTCTCCTCACAAGGTCGAGAGGACTTTGCAAGTGTATTTCATCTCTTTTCACGAGCTTGCGCCCTTTCGGGTTTTCACAAACTCACCGGTAGTCCTCCTGTTTTTACTCACGGAGCCCTTTCGGGTTTTCATCCGTGCCCGTTTTGCTTGTGGACATACCATTTTTTTCTTTTTTTCTTTTTTCCCTTTTTTCTTTTTTTTTCTTTTTTTTCTTTTGGCCGCTGGTGGGACTTTAAAAGTAGTCTCACCGACAGGATTTGGGAGAGATAAGGGTTATTTATGCCCGTGGATTGTATACGGTTTTGCAGGATGTATGATCCAGACCGTAGGGCTGATGTGCTCAGTTCGCCTGCGACATGGAGCATTCACGTGTGGTATTTCTTGAGATATCGGCCATTAATGGGTGGCATGGGCCTTTCTCCCTCGGCACTTATTAGTTGGTAGGATCCTCCGTCGAACACTTTTTCGATGACGTATGGTCCTTCCCATGGCTCGAATTTTCCCTTGGCATGTCGATTGGGGATGATCGGTCTTTTGAGGACCAATACCAATTCTCCTTTCTTGAAAGCGCGGAGACGGGTTATCTTGTATTAGGCCCTTGACATTTGGGCTCGGTATAGCTCCAGATTTTGCTGCACCTCGAGCCTCTTTTCTTCGAGCGCGTCGAGCTCTTCAAGCCGAAGGAGCACGTTTTCCTCTTCCGTCAGCTCGTGTTGGATGGCCATTCTTAAACTTGGAACCTCGATTTCTAGGGGGAGGATCGCCTCCACTCCGAAGAGCAATGAGTATGGAGTGGACTGAGTTGGAGTACGGTGCGTGGTACGATATGCCCACAACGCCTCGTGAAGTTTGAGATTCCAGTCTCTCTTGTTGGCTGAAGCATTTTTCCTTAGGAGCTTGCATAGAGTCTTATTGAAGGCTTCGGCTAGCCTATTGGCTCTTGGATTATAGATGGAGGAATATCTCCAGTTTATCTTATGATGAGTAGCGAACCTTGAGACATTGATGCTCTTGAAAGAAGGCCCGTTGTCAGAAATGATTCTTCTTGGTGTATCGAAGCGGTATAGAATATTATGCTGGAAGAATGTCAGAATATTTTTTGTCTTCACTTCTTTTAGCAGGACAGCTTTAGCCCATCTGGAGAAGTAGTCTGTCGCGACCAGTATGAACCGGTGGCCTTTGGATGATGGAGGATCAATTGGGCCAATAATGTCGGTGCCCCAGACTTCGAAGGGCCACGACGCCACCGTAGGATGCAACGGATTGGGATGCTTGTGAATGAAATCACCATGGATTTGGCAGATCTGACATTTCTTTGCATGCTCTCTACAATCCCGTATCATGGAGGGCCAGTAATACCTAAGCCGCTTGATTTGAATTCGCATCTTGGGGACAGATTGGTGAGCACCGCAAACGCCCGAGTGAACATCTTTCATGACCTTTTGGGCTTCGGCCAATGACAGACACCTGAGCCAGAGTTGGTCATATGATCTGCGGTATAACGTGTCATTCACAAACACGTATCAGAGAGCTCTTTTCTTCAGCTTAATCCTCGCAGATTTTTCTTCGGGCAACTTGTCGTATCGGAGGTACTCTATGAAGGGTTCTCTCCAATCGGGCTCGTCTTGGATGATCGAAGCTTCTTCGGCAGGATTGCTCTTCTGTTCCGCGCTTTCCTCTTCTCGTAGAGAGACTGGGGGTAGAATTTGTCGGCTCCTAACTGTGATCAGAATTTCGTCCATGTCAGGATCAGCCAGCTCCTTGGCTAAGCGAGCGAGTACGTCGGCCTTTCCGTTCAACGCTCTAAGGACTCTCGTTAGTTCAATATGAGTGAACCGTTTCATCAGTTCCACTACTCGGCCTCTGTACCGAGCTAATTCGGGTTTGTATATCTTATAATCGTCGCTTACTTGGTTGATGACAAGCTGGGAGTCACCGTAAACCCGTAGTCGAAGGATTTCCATTTCTATGGCGAGCTCCAAACCAGCTATCAGGGCTTCATACTCAGCTTCGTTGTTCGTTCGAGGCTCGGTGAGAGCGAAAGAACACCGTAGGGTTCCTATTGATGGTGTGATGAACACCAATCCTATCCCTGCTTTTATCTCCGGGATGTTTGATTTACTGGAGGTCCTTGTTGATGAGGCTCCATCGTAGTAGAGCTCCCAACATGGCCCATCTTCCTTGAGGTGCAGCACTTGTTCATCGGGTAACTCACAATTTAGCGGCGACCCTTCTAGTATAGGATGAGCGGCAAGGAAGCCTGCAAGAGCTTGCCCTTTCACTGCTTTCTGATGAATATAAACTATGTAAAACTCAAGTAGCATAACAGCCCACCTTGCCATTCTGCCGGCTAGGCTCTCTCTGGTCATCAAGTGTTTGAGCGGGTCGACCTTGGAGATCAGCATAACCCGATGAGCGAGCAAATAGTGCCTCAGCTTCTTCACAGCAAATATCAGAGCCAGGCATTGCTTTTCGATTGGGGAATAGTTGTGTTCCGCCCCGACTAGAGTTCGACTGATGTAGTAGAGGGCATTTTCTTTTCCCTCCTCGTTATTCAGGGCAAGGAGCGCACCGAGTGACTCATCTAGCGCGGCAGTGTAGAGAATCAGCGGTTTATTTGGAATGGGGGCGGCCAGCACTGGAGGGTACAACAAGTATTGTTTGACGCTTTCAAACGCTGCGTGACATTCGTCATCCCAGATAAAAGGAGCTCCTTTCTTCATGAGCTTTGAGAAGGGCCTACACCTTCCCGATAAATTTGAAATAAACCTCCGTATATAAGCAAGCTTGCCTTGAAAAGATCTTAGCTGCGTCAGACTCTTCGGAGGGGGCATCTCCATGATGGCCTTTATCTTTGATGGGTCAACTTCGATCCCTCGATGCCGGGCTATAAAACCCAGGAATTTTCCCGATGACACGCCAAAAGCGCATTTCAGGGGATTCATCTTCAGATCGTATTCCCTCGGTCTGGTGAGAACGGTCCTAAGATCTTGGATATGATCGGCCTTGGTTTTGTCTTGACGACCAGATCATCAACATAACATTCGACGGATTTATGAATTAGGTCATCAAAGATATTGGTCATTGCCCTTTGGTACGTAGCACCTGCGTTCTTCAGTCCGAACGGCATCACCTTGTAGCAGTATATTCCGATCGGGGTTCGGAATGCTGTGTGCTTCTCATCCTCAGGCGACATTTTGATCTGATTCTACCCAGACGAGCCATCCATAAAGGTGAACAGTTCGTAATTTGAGGTGTCATCGACCATCATTTCCATGACCGGTAGCGGGAAGTCGTCTTTAGGACATGCCTTGTTGAGGTCCCTGAAATCGACACAAACTCGGATCTGCCCATTTTTCTTCTTCACTGGGACTATGCATGCAATCCAGTCCGCATATTTCTCTTCCCTGATGAAGCCGGCATCGATGAGCTTCTTGGTTTCCTCGATGAGCTTTTCTTCTAGTTCCCTTCTCATTCTTCGAGGAGCTTGTTTGACTGGCTTAGCATCAGGAGATATAGCCAACTTATGCATGGCCACTTCAGGGGAAAGGCCAGGCATTTCTTTGTATGTCCACGCGAAGCAGTCGACGAACTCGTGCAGCAGGGCGATTATCTGCGCTTTCATTTCCTCCGACAAAAGTGAGCTGATGTAGGTCGGCCTTGGATCATCGGGCGTTCCTAAGTCAATCTTGGTTAGCTCGTCAAAGGTTGCTTGTCCGCCATCTTCGAGCTCATGAGGAGCTTCTTCGGGCTCGATTAGCTCGTCTTCATTATTTGACTCTTCGCTGGCTTCCCCAATATGGGTCATGTAACATGCCTTAGAATCAGGCTGGATGAAACCTATGCCCCGCCTATCTGGAATCCGTTCATCGATGAGTGCTCGGACCTGAGGTGGATGCCATAGCCCTTCATAAAACTTTGCTTCGGACTCCATTTGATATAACCGGCATCCGCACTTTTTAAAGTATTCCCACATCTCGGGCGCATAGTATCTGGGATTGAGGATGGCTCTTATGCCTCTTTCATATGGAAAGCACGCGACAGACAAATCGTCCAGTTGCACAACGGAGTTTGACCCATAAAACAGGATGCCTTTCTGCCCACTTTTCCTTCCGGGGATGTAGAAAGTTTTCAGCTGGTCCATGGTGGAGACTGACTAGGCATCGATCTCTTTGCATATCTGCTCTGGTACCCTTGTGACGGCTAGAGATCCTTCTACAATTTCGAAGGTCTCTCGTAGTTTCGATTGTTGCATGGGGGTCCAATCTGCACCGCTGTTGCACGGCAGGTCCTCTTCCTCCGACTCTTTAGTATCGCTGCCAAGATGAGGGCGGACTTTACTGCTAGATGGGCCTTCAGTAACAGATTCGTCCATATCACTACCGAAAAGAGGGCGAGTTTTACGGAAGGACGGACTTCCAGCGTCGTCTTGGGCGGTTTTGCTTTTGAAAATGACAGCCGGCTCAGATTTGATTTTGAGTCTTGGGGCCGCTCCATCCTCAGTCAGTTGTGGCTTAGCATTTTGGTTGTTCATGAAGTACCGAGAATCTTCATATCGTACTTCATGCACACCGAACGGCTGGATGTCTCCGTCAATGCTTCTTTCTTCGCCATTTTTAGTATACTTCATGCATTGATGGAGGGTTGACTAAATGATGCCGTAATCGTGGAGCCACGGCCGCCCCAAGAGAATCTTATAATACGTGTCGGCGTCGATCACGTATATCTTAGCTTCAGTTTGCAGATCCCCGAATTTGATTGGCAGAGCTATGGACCCCCGAACTTGCTGGCAATTTTGGTTGAAGTCTTGAATGGCAATCCTTTCCCTTGACAGGTGTCGGACGTCCATTGACAAACTCTTCAGAGTTCGCAAGTTCATGATGTTCACTGAGGACCCCAGATCAATCAATATACGATTAATTCGATCTCCGTCGCTGTACCCGGTCACGTAAAGCGGCCGATTATGCTCAGCTGTTCCCAGTAGCAAGTTTTCATCCTTAAATGTGACTGCGGCGGCTTGCAACGTGAACTGAGCTTCTTTCATATTAGTTTCCGCAAAGCGAGCCTGATACCGCTCAGGGTTTTGTAGAGCATGAATGAGGACGTCTCTAAGCTCCTTAGATAGGAGCAAGGCATCGTACATGCTCAGAAGAGACGGAAGCTTCCGGAGATGAGCCAAGACATTATAGTCCACCGAGGAAGGACTTGAGTTTTCATCAGCCGGCTCTCTGCCATCTTCCTTATTAGCCACCTGTTTTTCCTTCCCTTTTAGGGCGTTGCCCTGATTTGGCGGTAGAGCCCTGCCGCTTCTGAGCTGGATTTGATTGGCCTTTGTGGCGAGCTCCTCGTCCTCTTCAGGAAAACAGAGCTCCTCCTCAGAGTCGCTGCCAATATGGATGGCGTAGCAGGTCACTACTGGGATCTCTTCATTGGAGACTTCCTCTAACTCCTCCAAAATCTCCGCTGCTTCTACGGGAAAGAACTCTTTCAATTGAATTAGAGTTATTTCCTTTTATTCGTAGTCTTCGAGGGAATCGATATATTTCTGAATGGTCAATCTCCCTGCGCGCCGAGCTGCACTTTTCTTCTTCTTGAGCTTTTTAGACTTTGAGCCTGATGGAGCCGCATTAGCAGCTGGCATGGTAGGCTTCTTCTGCCCTTCCCATTCCGTCTTGGGCTCCTTCCGAAGTAGCTTTATCATCTTCTTCGTCTTATTAGATATGTGCGTACTCTACGGAGGCTGCGGTGAGTCCATTTCATTTCTCAGGGTGGTGGGTTCGGCTGTCTGCTCCCAGAAGGCTTCAGCTTCTATCTGTATAAAGTTGGTGGTTGCAACCTGATTGATCACCAACACACTTTTGGACAGCTCGATTTCTCCAGCCTTGTACTGCTTCTCGAGCCAGTCCTTGAAGATATAGCAATCCTCGATTACATGGTTCACTACTCGGTGGTACGGGCAATACAGGGGATTGTCGGTCATTTTTGCTTCTTGGGGTCTTTTTGACTCCGGTAATTGTAGGCCATTGTTCAAGGCATCTTTAAATATCTTGCGGACCTTGTCCCTTCTGAAAGAGTAAACCTTGTTATTTTTCTCCTCTAGGGAAGACCCATCTCCTCCCAGCAATGGCTTTCGAAACCGGTTGGTTTTGGATTCGCCCGCCCTTCGCTTTTCTTCATTGTCGGACGCATTGAAGACATTGGTACTGCTGGAACTCCCGCTTCTACGATTGTCGCCCCGCTTGCTTTTCCAAGTTTTGTCTCTCTGAGAGTCCGAGGTAGACTCTTGCTTCGAGCATTCCAGCATTTGGACTTTCTTGGTTAACTCTTGAAACGTCTTGAGGCCCGCTGTACACAAGAATGGGACCATCCAATTGCTGAGGTTCCCAATGAGAAGGCTGTCGGACTGGTCCTGCTCCAACGGTGGTTCGCACTTGACCGTAAGATTACGCCATCGGGCGATAAAGTCGGTGTTGCTTTCATCCTTCCCCGGCTTGGTCCTCACAAGGTCAGCAATGGAGATTTTATCACTGGCACTCATGAACCTTTGCCGAAACAGAGACTCCATTTGGGCAAAGGTAATAACGGACCCGTCTGGTATACTCGCATACCAGTCGAAAGCAACACCGGTCAGGCTGTTGACAAACTGACGAAGAAGGAGCGCGTCATTGCCCCCTGTATTTCAGCACGAGGCTTTGAAGTGGGCGACATGCTGATTTGCATTCCCCGTTCTGTCAAATCTTCCGAACTTAGGAATGACGTAGCCGCTCGGGAACTCGATCAGATCGTATTGTGCGGGATATAGCCTCCCACTACTGCCAATTTCTTTCTGAGCCTCAGCTTCAGCCACCAATGTTTTAACTTTGCTGGTGACCAAATCCATTATCCGATCTTGTGTTAGCGGGATAGTGGGCCAAGGCATCCCCAGAAGCGGAATGTGGCCGGCTTTCGTGCGGCTTGACCAGTCTTGGACCCAAAGGAACATGCATTGGCTGCTTCGGATTGTCATCACCCGGCTGATTAGTAGCGACTTGTGCTTGATTGGGAGGTGCTCGAGCAATTTGAGCCGTAAGCTGCATCACAACGTTTGTTAGGTCGTCAATTTTCGAGTAGAGCTTGGCCATCTCTTTATCTTTGCTCTTGAGTTGTTTCCGAAGCTCTTGAAGAAGCTCTTGCTCCGCGGTCCTGGGGCGGAAAGTCGACTCTTCCTCGCTGTCCGAGCTTGACTCTGCCTGGACCGAAGGGTCCTTCTACCTATCATCCTCATTGAGAGGGTTTTCATCATCCAGCGGAGGCGGCTGTTCTTAGGAAGAGGCAACCACATTCAAGCCAGATTGGACTTGGGACATGGTGGCCCCATCCATGCTTTTGCTGCGAAGGTTGTCGCTGGGGTGCCCTCCAGCCATATAGACCGTATGGATAATATATCCAGCCATCTTTTTATTATCGGTGGCTGATTTCACAGATCGATGTCTTAACCCCCCTATTTCAATAATGGGCAGTCGATTGAAGGGGGCTGGCCTTTCCGGATTCTTGAATGGTGCTGACGCTCCCTTTTCGGTCTTGCCCCGTTGCTTTCGTGCGGCACAGAGCGCCTGATAGACTCTTGAAGAGACAGTGCCATACTTTTTCTGTTGGGGCCGGGATACGTCTCTTTGTAGCATTGTTCGGACCGCTGTCTTCTTGATTCTGGCGGTCATGGCATTTTTCTTAACCCACTTCAGAGGCTCGAAGGAATTGCTGATTCTTACGTCTGACTCAGCCGTCGTCGCGGGACGACCCTGCACTTGGAACTTCACAAGATTCCATTTGGCCGAAGCCCTGGCCCTCTTGTTGGCTCGATACCTGAGCCTCTTCTGCCTTAACTTTTCTGTTCTAAGCACTTGGCAGACTTCGGCCTTTCGGGAAGATGCTGTAGACCGATTGATAGAAAGGCTAGAGAAGACGCCCAATCATGCATTTGATGGAGTCATCGCTTGAGCTCGTCCGCGACGTAATGTTGCCCTTTGTACCGGAAGCCTTACCCCCAGCTGGAGCACCTGTGAGTCGTTCAGGCGCTGTCTTAAGTTTCGGTTGTGGCGCCTTGGCGATCACAACATTCGGCCTCTTGCCCCTTGAGACCGGCTTGGCCACCTGTTTTGCCAGGATTTCTGCCATATGAGCGCTTCTGGCAGGGTAGATGATGACAGAGCGAAACTGGCGGGGCAGTTCCTCCCACTGTCGACTGAGGCTTGCAGGGAGAACCACACGAGTATTGACCTTGACCACGTACGGGATCGGGGTCACGTTGGAAGCTGAATTCATCTTGGGAGACATTGTCGTCGAAAGTTGATTGCTGCACGGAAAGAAAACATCATTTCAGTATAGGAAATCGATATGTATATTGATTGAGTTCGCATGAACGTTTGACCTGAAACATAGGAGGAGAGATTGGTCCCACCGGGCGTGCCAGAATCTATAGGGTGTTTTTCGTTACCCCATTGAGATGGGAATACGCGCGTGCTTGTCAGGCGTACTATAGATTCCCCCTGCTTAGGGTAGGCCGGGGTTTATTGATTGTGGGGCTCCGAATCTCCAGTAGCCGCGGACTAAGCTGCCGTTAATTACCCCTCGCCTTTGGGATGAGGGAACCTCCCATTAACAGGTTAAACTGGTCATGCGAACTCAATGTGCAATGTACGTGTGTGTTGTTTTGGAAGGGGGTTTGGATATATCGGGAGCCACGTAGAGTTTTTAAGGGGGTCCCGCTACCCGGATAGTGGGCTGGGGGTCAAGGGGGCTAGCAGCCCCCTTACGGGGTGCGGGGCAGCGCCCCGGCCCAAAATTTTTTGGAGGGGGACAATGTTGTAGAGTGTGTGTGTATCTGTACATATATATATATATATATATATATATATATATATACATGTATGCATATATAAAAAAGGGAAAAAGCGCCCAAAGGGCGCGTGGGGTCAGCGCCTTGAGCGCTGTGCGCTTAGGTGTTGTGCTCTTAGGGCTGTGCGCTTAGGCGCTAGCGCGCCACGTGTCGGCATGTAGGCACTTTGCGCTAGAGCGCAGGCGCGCCACGTGTCGGCACGTGGGCGCTATACGCTTGAGTGCAGGGTGCTGGAGCACATGCGCGCCATGTGTCGGCACGTGGGCGCTTTGCTCTTGAGCGCAGGGCGCTGGAGCGCAGGCGCGCCACGTGTCGGCACGTGGGCACTTTGCGCTTGAGCGCTAGCGCGCCACGTGTCGGCACGTAGGCGCTTGGCACGTGGGCGCTTGGCGCGTGCACGCTGGGCGCTTGAGCGCTTGGGCGCCGACGAGAAAAAAGAGGCTTTTAGCCCCAGAAGTTCTCGAAAGAGAAATCAGAGTGGAGTTAAACTCCTAAGATGTTTTGGGGTTGATGAAAGGGGTTCTTCTTCTTTCTCCTCTGGTTGCTGGATCTTGAAGATCAGAGATATGAGATTTTAAAAATCTCTTCTTTTTTGAGATCTAATGGAAGATCTGAGTTCCCCTTTATGGGTTTTGTGGTGAAAAACTATTTAGTTTTATAAAATGAAGAGTAAAACTCTTCATTTAATTCAAAAGAAAGAAGAAGGTTTTGGAACCTTGAGGAAGGAGAAAAGATCTCAGATCTAAAAAAATTTTTTGGAGAGAGAAAAAAGTTATGAGATATTTTCATTATCTTCGCCTTTATAGGCCATACACTTTACACATAGCACCTTGGGCTTCACAAAATGGCATTTTGCCTATCCCATGGCTTATGTGCCATTTCTTTTTGCACATAAGCCATGGGCTTTAAAAAAATTTAGCTTTATGCCTATTTTTCTAACATTTATCCATAAATTAAAATAAAAGAAATACAATAAAATTATTTATTACAAAATTTTTATCTTGGCATGGAGAGGAGGCCGGCCGCTTCATGTTCGGGCTCGACCCGGGCATGGGCCCACCGGATCTGGGCTTAGGCCCACTTGGCTTGGGGTTGACTTTGATTTTGACTTGGTCAACCGAGGTGTAAATTTTTACCCCAACAACGCTGAGTTCACCATGCTCAGTCGGTAAGATATGTCGCAGTATTTCAAATTTTTAATATCACATACTACACAGCTAACATATGACCGTAATAGATTTGCGGCATACCTGATACCGACGAATGAGATCAGAGACCGTCGATTTCAACATGGTTTGGACACGGAAATTCAGGCTGCACTAGCCACAGGGAAATTTCCAACTCACGAAGATGCTCTGGAAGCTGCCCGCAGTTATGAGGCATTGATAAAGGCAAGGGGCGGACCTTAGTCTGCAGGAGTGAAACGCCCTGCCACTCAAATGGAAGGAGGGGCCTCTTCAAGGCCAGCTGTTGAACTCAGAAGACTGGAAGAAGCCAAGGATCGGACAAGACCCGATTTTTGCTTTTATTGCAAGAGGGAAGGACACTTATGGAAGGACTGTAGGCGCGCAAAAGGCCTATGCTTGGTTTTTGGCGCGTTCAATCACGGAATTGGAAACTGTCCTTATAGACGCAACCCAACACACACACCCGTCAACTAACCGCAGCAACCAGCTATCCAGGCTCCTGCAACTCGTCCTGCACTCCCAGCTCCACCTCCACATGGATTTCCTGCTCAGCCAAATAGCCAATTCCATCAGGCACTGAGAAATATGCCTCGAGTACAGGGGAATATGCCTCCAGCTAGGAGGAACGTGCCATGGCGACAGGCTTACACCTTAGCAACCATAGAAGCCGATACTGTAGGTCAAGGTAACACTGGTAAGACTCTTTCACATTTTTTTAAACCATTGCACCATTTTTTTGTTATACACTATCCATACTCCAGTCACCAAACTTCCATTGAATTTGTTACACTTTCCTTTTACAAATTTCGAGGACGAAATTTTTATAAGAAGGGTAGAATGTAACAACCCTAATTTTCTTATACAAATTTTTTCAAATATTTTTTCAAAATCTATAAAGGGGTATTTTATAGCCTGAGCACAAGTTATAAGTAATTATTTTGCTTTTTAATTACAAGTTAAAAGAATGTAACAACTCCATTTTTAGTGTACAAAATTTGCTTAAAAATTAATGTATACTTGGGGTATTTACATTTACTATTATTAATTTAAGCAATTAATTAGCTCCATAATTACAAGAAGGAGCTTGTAGCTCATTGGTAATACCTTGCACTGCTGAATCAAGCCACCAGAGTTCAAATCCCATACTCCACATTATTTTTAATATTATTCTGTTTTGAATTTTTTAGAATACCAACAGTTACATGTGCATTTCTCATAAAAACCCCACTACACCCAAAATTCTGAACATACCAGTGAGCACCCCAATCGACGACTCGGCCCGACTCGGGCCTGCGCCGCCGGCCAGACTCGGCCGGACGGCCGAGTTCCCAACAGGGAAAAGGTGCCTCTTGGCCTCCCCTACTTCCCTGCACACTCCATTTATTTGGACCACTTCCAGAGAGCTCATTACACCTTAATTACTACAATTTTAATGATTTTTACATATCTTTTTACATTTTTTAATTAAAAACCCTACACCTACCCTAACCCTATAAATACACCCCTACCCTCTCATCCTAAAATTCTGAGCAAACTCTCAACAATTCTCAAGAAATCTTGTGTACCTTGAAATCGAGCACGAAGGGAAGCTACGGCGAATTTTCCAGCGAACTTCTGACGATCATTTTAGGAGCTTCCGGCGACGAAGTGACGCACCGGCGACTCCTCCCATTCTATCTCTTTCTCCTAGTTGTCCAAAACCCGTAAGTCCCCAAATTCTACCTCTATTTTCTATTCTAAAATACGGATTTACAAACCAGACAGAATCGGAACAAATCCGATTTCCGATTCGGTTTCTTATGAAATTCCACTTTTCACTAATACAATCTTACTTAAACTTCCTCAAGTTGACTATTAAACACTAATCAAACAAATTGATCATGTTTCATTACATAAAATGATAGCTATTTCCATTCATCGTATTTTTAACTTAAATATCACATTGTTTCAATTATACATTTAACTTCATTAAACCTTGGTATATCTTTAAGTAGATCACGAGGTAACGACCTACCTCCTCACACACTCACATGTAAACATAGTACAATAATCTTGGGAATTTAGAATACGAGGAAACAATCATTTTTATTTAAATACCATTATTTAATAAAACCATTTCTAAAAGATTTAGTATTGATACATCTTTGAGCTAATAAAAATATCTAGACTCAGCCAATTAAGGGCTGTCGCAATCATTAGGACAGAGGAAGGTTGTGGGCATTCAGTCGTTTATCTAAACCTGACTTTGTGGTGCCTAGGCTAGACAATTGAGAAAGGTAAATTTAAAAGGCCCGTCTCACGGTGATTCGTTAGTGGATCCCTCCTTTCTTCACTTGTACTTACCTAGCCACAATTGGCGATGAAGAGGCGATTTGAGAGATATCTCACAACTTGTCGCTTTGGACTTAGGAGACCCTAGAACCTAGAATACAGAAAATCGACATTTTTTACAAATAAATACAATAATTAATAAAATTATTTTCCCTTAATGATTAGTATTTATACAAATCTTTGCAAAGCGCCGCTACAACCGATTTGGGAAACCCGTACGGGATGGTACGGATTATCGCACATCCTCGGGCTTAGTAGTGCGAGATGAAGACCTCCGAAAGGAGCATTCGGTCTCGAAAGATTTAAAATACGACATCTTACGAAAGCGAGATTTCTAGAAGCCATTGTTCCTGAACAGATGAAAGGAAACTGTTAATGAAGCCCACACGTGTATATATATTTGTAAACATATATATATATATATATATATATATATATATATATAAAGGGACAGTGGAAGAAAATGATAAACAACTTATTTTATGGGACCATTGGTTACAAAACACAAGGGCCCCACAAAATCAAAATGGCGGCTCACTAATGATGAGGCAGGGTAATCATTATGGGAATAAAAGGAAGATTCTCAATAAATGAACAGTGGATTTCAAACAACTCTACATATTCCCCAAAAAAGAAAACCCACTGCAGAACTCTATGCAAATCAAGAAGGATCTATCTGAAAAAAATTTGTTTTTGCAAAGAACAACTCAGGGCAAGAACATCTCAAGAAGTTCTATGTGAAGAACTAAGTTCTTTAAAAGAATTAATTTCCCAGAAAATTGGCAGTGCTAAGCTCTTTGAAATGGAATTAAATTCCAGAGAGAAGACAAGTATCACCATCGATCCCTGAGATCAGAAAAGCCCTAACAAAAGGAGTTTATTATTTACAGGTTGGACATTATTTTAAAGAACTTGGAAAGATGGGTTCTTGTTAAAAGGAAAAACCATTGGTGTGGATTTAAAATCCAAAGAAAATTTCTACAATAAGTTCTTCAGTCGTTCAAGATCCTTACCTGAAAAAGGAAATCTTTTGTTGACAGAGTTAAACTCTGGAAATTTTTGAAACAGAGAACCGAGCTCTGGGAAAGAGAATTAAATTCTCAGAAGAAAAAGAGCAAGGAAGAAGATGAAAGAGTGGAGGCGCTTCTGAAGAGACCCCTGCATTTATAAGATGTGATGGGAAACGGTTCATCTGCCCCCTTCCCTAGACAGATCCAACGGCCACAAAAGAAGACAGCGTTGTACTCACGTGTAAACACGTGAGAACAACGTTGTGGGGGCATTTGTTTCCTCATAAAAATATCAGGAAAAACCCCAATGGGGCATCACGTGCTCACACGTGACCAAGGGTTACGTGCTGACACGTGATGGTTTCCTGGGGACTCTGTTATAATAGAATTGAATTCTAATCAACAGGAGTCACGTACCCACACGTGATGGGCCTTTAAACCCACTGAAAAGAATTAAAAGTATAATAAAATAACAAGGAAAGATCCCAATGGGGCATCACGTGTCTACACGTGACCAAGGGTCACGTGATGATTCCTTAGTTCTTTAAAACAACAGAATTAAATTCTGGTTAAAATATTTAATCAGGGGGGTCACGTGCCAACACGTGATAGGCTCCTAAGCCTTCTGAACTAATAGAATTAAATTCAAATTAAGAGGGAATCGAGAACCTTAACTGGAAAAAGATCTCTCTAAATCTTTCCAAACAAAAAAGATTGTGCTCTGTAAAGTGGAGAACCGTTGGATTAAAAATCCAATGGTGATTAAAAATCACCAATTTATAGAAAGATTCTATACAAGGAAAGATTTCTCTGAAATTCACCAAGAATAACAAATAGAATATCTTTTGGATTAAAAATCCAATAGTGAATAAAATTCACTGAGTGATCTAAAGGATCATGTTGATTACAAAATCAATTAAAATCTTTGAATGAAAAATTGACTAAACAAACCGATTCTTTTCTTTCTCCTATAAATAGGAGCCAAGAAGAGAAGAGAAGGATCCTTGGAATTTTTTTAGAAAATACAAAAGAAAGAGAGAAAAAAGAAGAGAATTTAATTCTCCAGAGAGAAAAGAAGATTTTTCAGAGGAAAAAAGAAACCCTAGGTGAGAAAGGGGAAAGAGATCTAATCTCCATAAAACAAAGAGAATTTAATTCTCAAATTAAGAGTTTAACTCTTCTGAATAAGAACTTAGTTCTTCCTTTGGTTGAAGATCTGCAGAAACAGATCTCCCTACAGGTTGAGAATTGAATTCTCATCGGGGAGATTCTGCCATGCAAATCCAAAACTTAGAAGGAGAATTTGAGTTTGAGAAATTTAATTCCCCTAAATACTTAGGAATTTACTTCCTCTAAATGAAACTAGGGTTTAACCCTACATAAGAATTTAATTCTTCCAAATTTATAGGAATTTAATTCCTCCAAATGAAATTGGAGTTTAACCTACATAAGAATTCAATTCTTTCAAAACACATGGGAATTTAATTCCTCTAAAATGAAGTTAGGGTTTAACCCTATAAAATAATTTAATTCTTAAAACAAGAGAGTTGAAGCTCTCCATGCACGTAAAGATTAAGTATCCAACATGATCACGTGGTAACACGTGACCCTTCATCCCAACGAACAAAAAGGAATGAATAATGCATGCTCACGTGCCCCACGTGACCCTTTAATGGACTCCTCAAAATAAGAAGGAATTAGCCCAGAGGCAATGCCTCACGTGCTCCCACGTGACCTCAAAATAAAAGAGAACAAAGCCTAAGGCAGTACTGATCTGGGGCGCCTCACGTGTCCCCACGTGACCCCTGACAAACACCCTTTTCAAAAGAATAAAATAGAGGAAGACAGAGGAATTGATGCCCAACGCGGAGGCATTGTCGCGTGTCTACACGTGATGATTTCAAAGACTAAAAGTGTCAAACCCTTATTTGAATATTCTGAGAACAAAATAAAGGAAGTCTGGCCCATCTCCAGATGCCTCACGTGACCCCACGTGACCAATTCAATTTTAGTGTTTAACACTGCTTTAAGCTCTTCGTCCTTAGTGTTTAACACTATTTTCATCACATCACGTGGGAGCACATGATTGCCAAGTATCCTCTAGTGTTTAACACTATTTTAAAGCGAAGCTTAGCCCAAATTGGTTAAGTTTTCCAGAGGCAAATTTCCCCTTCGAATGAACCTTAAAATCCAGAGCTATAATGAATGGTTAGTGCTCAGCCAAAGACAAAATGTTTTCAGAGCCCCCAAACCCCTGTTTAGCATTGATAAATAATGGGAGGGCTGAACCCAGACAAATGTTCAACAGACCAACAAAGGGCCAACATTTCGAACCTAATTGGACTTAGCCCAAGTTGGCCATAAGTCCTCAATTCAGATTTAACTGAGCCAATGTGCTCATAATCTTGTTAATTGATCTTAGTCCTAAATTGGACTACAGATTTCCCAATCAAATTTGGTTTAAGGGTACATCTCTTCACTCCTTTGAGATTTGTCGTTGTAATCCTTCAACGTCTTCAAAGAGGTGACGGGTCCCGATAACCAATCATTCCATGAACTGTGGGGTCCTTAAACTCATGGAATATGATTTCCTTAAACTTTATAGACTATGACGTCTTTATACCACGGACTGTGGGGTCCTTAAGCCCATGGACTATGATGTCCTTAACCACGGACAGTGGGGTCCTTAAGCCCATGGACTATGATGTCCTTAACCTCGGACTGTGGGGTCCTTAAACCCATAGACTATGATGTCCTTAACCTTGGACCATAATGTCCTTAAACTAACATTGGACCACCATGTCCTTAAACTGGTAATCGACCGCAATGTCCCTAAACTAAACAATAGAGCCCAAGTGCTCTCTTGTTGGATCTAAATGATCCCGTTAAGTTGATCTTAGTCTAAAATTAGACTAACGTATCTTTAACTAACGTTTAAGTTGATCTTAGTCTCAAATGAGACTAACGTATCCTTAAACCCAACCCCAAACCCAAATCTAAGAAAATACGGATTTGGACTAATCCACGCCCTACGGGAGACAACATAAATTAGTCTCCCTATACAATCCACGGGCAACCAAAAACAAAACAAACACCCACGACACGAAGTGACCATCTAGAGAAGGAGAAAGTGGTTACCGCGATGCGGTAGCATAATTAACAGCAGGGGCATGCGCCTGCAGGGAAAAGCGTCCCCACAATCAAAAACCCCTCAACGAGGGGGAATCTGACGAAGTCTGCTACATCGGCCACATCCGTCTAAACCTTCGATACACGGTGTCATAAATCAACTTGGCATCTTCGGAGAGGTGGACGGATAGAACCAATTAGCATATGCCCTCAAATTCAGGCAAGACGGACCTATGCGATCACGTCTCCGTGTTTCGGAGGAGAACAGATTCTGGAAAGCCCGGTGGGACCTCTTCCTCTTTCCACTCCATACTTCGTGTATCGTGTTCGCGAACGAATCGCAGTTTAATATGGTTGCCCTTGGGTTCGAGGTACTAATAATTGGTTTTGCTCTCGTGTAGAAAAAAGAAGATCAAATGGCTTTCAACTGCACAAGTTGCAACAATGGCAATAACTCTCACCTGTCCTTACAGGAGGAGTGACCTACGGGCCTCAGGCAGCCTTTGTTTTTACCATGCCGGTAGACCAGGTGACTCAGGCCACCACTGGGCTATTCTTCGGGACCATGCTCACACCCATGAACTTCAATGCCTCGCTGCCGTTGTAGGAAACCCCAAAGAAGTCGGTCTTTGATCGACTTACCACTATTGCGACCCCTCTCAATGGGTCATCCAACTCCAACGCCTCAGTCTTTGACAGACTGAGCCAAAGCTCATTTAGGCCCATGAAGAAGCCCGCGATACCGGAAAGAGTTGTCCCTAAGCGGATAGCCATTCCTGTTCATGAAGTCTTCAAGGCGGCTTCTCCTGCCAAAGGGTCGGTTTTCATAAGACTGATTGTGTCAGTTCCCGCTCCAGGCGAAGTCTTCAAAGCTGCTTACCCTGCCTAGAGGTCTGTCTTTGACAGATTGGATATTGCTTCTCAACGGACAACGGTCTTCAAGAGGCTGACGCCGGCGACAACCCTACGCCAAAACAGGGGGCATGAGGAAGTCACCCCTACAGCTGAGACAATCCCAACCGCGCGACATGCTCGACGTCACCACTGTTAGTTATGTATATGCCCTAGAGACCATTGTTGTACATATGATGTATATTATAATGGATGCTTGGATATATATAGAGAGGACTTTCTTGCTCGTCATGATAGTATACTATTTGGTTTCACTTTATCTTAACATGTTGACTTGTATTGGTTTACTGTTTTTCTCTCACATGTTGATAAAGCCTTAGGATCTGTACTCGACTACTGGGACTATGATGAGATCATACTAGTAGGGCCACAGTAGTCGATGAGTACATCCTATAACTGTTCCTAGTCGAGGGTATATCGAGACAGGGCATCGATACACCAGAGTAGACTAGCGTATACGCATCTTGACCCATATGATGGGCGATGGATGATCCCATATCCATCGGTGTTTGACATCAGAGATGGTGTACGGGTGCTTAGTGGAGACTAGGTTCACTGGACGGACTCGCCGAGAACTCCCAGATGGTGATATACTACACGTCAGATGGCAGTTCTCCGGTGACACTGGTACAGGGTAGTCTGTAGACCCGAGATCGTCATAGAGTCTTGTGTGATTCCCACTGTGCTTTGATTTTCACCTTACCACGTCCCAGAAGGCATGCAAAACGGTGGCTTTTGGGTGCAGTCCTGAATCACATGGAGGCAATGAGCAATAAGAGGGGATTCGTCTCTCCCGGTATAGGGAGTTGATGTTGTGCTGTGTTTGATTGGCTATAACTGGAAGTCCCTGACCAGGGCTGATATAGAGATTTACTGGTAAGTGTTACCAGTAGTTTCTCGACCCGTTATGAGCCACACATCGACACGACTTATCAGTTACTGGGGTCTGACGTATACCACCCCTAGACTTGATATGCAACATATCAGACGAAGAGACCGGACTGTACGGGTGTGTTACTGGTTGGATTCACATGAGAACGTACATGCTAGCTTGTTGATCTTCTGATCGCTCAATACCTGGGTGGCTGTTACGTTTAGCTGACCGCTTGCAGCTTGTGGGTGTTTGATATGATTATCACCTGCTACCAGCGTATTGACGATTCTTTAGGGTCCTACACAGAGGTTTCTTGACTCAGGCAAAACGGAGTAGAGGAACATATGTGATATATGCAGGACTGAGGATAATGCGATATGAGATACCGTATTATATTCTCACGATATTTAGATATGAACCAGATCATCGGATCAAGTGTTGATTCGATGAATCGGTACATGATATATTAGTCGGTTATATTCGATATAGCCGGATTGTCGGATCAAGTGTTGATTCGATGATTTAATGTATAATAATATATATGATATATTGTATTACATTATCTAATATTGGCTCGCTTTATTATTTCATTTTCTCACCGGATAATACATTGATATATATACGATATATATTAATTGTATTATTTTCTTTTGTTACAAATATATAATATATTTGTGATATATATTAAAGTAACATGATATGATTAATAATGAAACATGTTTGGTGATGATAAAAAGAGATTAGGGTTTGATTAGGGTTAGCTTCTTCTTGCACCTTCTAGAAGCATTCCTTTTGTCATGAAGAAGATATTATGATAGATATTTTCTTATGACTCATTTCTTAACCCAACCAAACCCTAGCCTTAGTTAACTTTCTACAAGAGTTATCCTTGTCATCATTAACCATGGTTGCATTATTATTGATATACTCATTTTCATTATTCATCACAAAAGGTTTATCTCATTATTCATCATCTTCTTCTCTCTTGAGCTTTGAGAAAGCTTACTTGATTTTCCTTTTGTGATGTTTTCATGTGAGATTATGATATAAAAAGATAGCATAAACACTACTCCATCATCCTCATCTAATCTAGCCCATTAGATTAGGGTGCTCACCTCATTAGAGTGAGAGAGCTTGAGTTATTGCAACTTCGACATAGATCATCGGAGAAAAAGAATACCACAAGCTAGCATGGATCGTTCGAGTCGTGGAGCCTCTCTTGAGTCCGGGAGATCGTGGATCGCGGCGAAGGGACTTCTACTCGGAGCTTATGAAGCGAAGAAGCGGACTACAAAGGTTGTAATCCCTCACACTTAGTAGTAAAGATGTTTACTTGCATGTTAAACCCTAATAATCTAGCAAAGATCCCGGCTTTGGGTTGTTCGGCACGTCTAAATTTTTATCCGGGCATGTTTGATGCCTTATGAACATTCACAAGAGTGCCTAGGAACCCTACAGTTGTATCAGAGCCTAGACAGAGCATTAGGCGACGTGTATACGAAGTTAAAACTCCGAACGAACCCCGAAACTACGAAATGAACCCCTCTCTGGATATTTTTTAAAAACTGTGATTTTTCAGAATTAAAAATGCTTAAAAATACCAGCAGGAAAATATAAGCATCTCTGTGAAACACGTGCCAATGATCCTTACAATGCGCCGCGGAACCGCGGCAATACCTTGCTCCAGCCGCGGAACCGCGGCCGTACAGACAAGTCGTTGACTCGTTTCTCCATGGTTATAACCGTATGTGATTATGTATTTTTCTGGGTACTTTTAATCTGGCTCAAGTGTTGAGTGTTCTGGGGTTTATTTTGTAATCGTTGATTCGATCGGAATATTTAATTTTGTTATGTTTTCCTGATATTTAAAAACTGTTAAAATGTTCGAACGGATATCATTAACTCACTTTTTCCCGGCACGTAAAATTTTCAAGTGTTGAATTTTTTTTTCGGGTTTAAATCTTTCGGAAAAATGTGCAAGTAACACGGTGGACCCTCTAGAAGAACACAAACCTTAACTCGATTATGTGACCGTCTTGAACTGCCTCTAAACCTTAGGGTTTGGGGCAGTACGGCATGCCATATGTGAGGCGTTGGCTTGACCCTTCTACGGCTGGATCACCGGTACTGTGACATATTCTGGGATTATTTGAACTCCGCTCAAGTGTTGAGCTATTTAGGAAATTTTGGGTATTTGATTATCTGTTCGGAAAGTTTAATATTGTCTATTTATCTGGAATGTGATACAATATGTGGAATTCATATAGTTATGCATGAAATGCGAAGTATGTGATATTTCGGATTTACGATGTCTAAAGTAATTGTGGATTCCAAATATTGTAGTTTTACAATTTCTTTTCTGTGACCATAAGTGTAGTATGTAGTTATATTGCCGGTCTTCGTTGCTATACATCTACGACGATCGGTGTATGCATACTTATTTACGTTGATAATATGTGATATTATGTGTTGCTGTGATATGTTATATTGGATCGTTGTGTTCTGAATAGCCGGGGGTTTTATGTCAGATGAGGGTTTTTATTTTCATTCATGTAAAATTCAGCTGTATGTAATATTTTTTTATTGGGGCACTTCCGGGATGAGGTTGATGTCACCAGTGTATATTATTTACTTTTCCGCATTAGGTAGACCCAAGGAGGGGAGCACAAGTAACCGGGTTCTAGGGTCCAGTGGGAGGCCATCTCGAGGAGTCGAGACCGGGTCTCCTAACCCTAGAATTGGCAGTGTTACTTGCCACTCTCGTAGGGGTCTTGGGATGTGGGTTTGGCTATTCATCGCGATCGTGGAATCCGTGTTTTATACCGGCTCGTATTGAAAACACGGACATCCTAGTATATCCAATATTTCATATATGTTCTTCTGCTGCAATGTTCTGTGATGAGATCATATTACTGCCAGAGATGAATGCTTATACTATATATATATATATATATATATATATATATATATATATGCTGATATATAAATATTACTGCTTTCGTTTCTTCTATGATGCTTAGGAAGCATAAGCTGATAGGATTTTTTATTAATAAGATTAATAAAAAAGAAAAAGAAACCTAAAAGATGTTGTAGAATCAAAACTTTATAAAAAGGGTAGCTACAGTTTTGCTTTGCATAGCGGTATATATGATATGCCATGCACCTTATTCGATGAGGAAAGAGCCGAGATCCCTTCACCGGGAGTGACCTCTTTAGCGAAACTGGCAGATGCTACAAACTCGCGGTTTAGTTTTTGACAGCTTATATAGTTCTTGCTTTGCACAGCGGTATATATGATATGCCCTGCACCTTATTCGATGAGGAAAGAGCCGAGATCCCTTCACCAGGAGTGACCTCTTTAGCGAAACTAGAAGCCTCAAAAACACTCCTTTTCAAAAACCACTTGATTCTACGACGATATCAAGTTCATTATGCAATAGGTTTTCTGAAAAACCTGTCGTTGCCCTCCGTCATTTCAGATAAATCCTACTTAGTATTCGTGCTGTGTTTGTTGACCTTGTCAAGGCACAGTGTACGGTAGCTAATTAGTGTTTATCTGCTAAAACATGAGATGTGATTGGATTAGGGTATTCATACGGCCTTGTTGACTTTGTCAAGGGTCATGCGGGTGGGTTTAATTCAATCAGGAAATGACGGATTGAACTTGATTTGCGATTTATGGTTTGTTGACCTTGTCAAGGTCATAGATCGCTAGGGGCAAAATATTATCGGAAATTTCAAGTGTTGAAATTTGCAATGAGATTGCATACCTCCTATGAGATAGTTGGATCCCGATACCCACTGCGAGTAAGAGTTACTCCTGGGATAGTTTTACACAGGACAATTAGCCGATCAAGTAGGTGTCTAGAAAAGTGTTAACGGGGTTATGCCTCTGGGAAAATGAGGTTTACTTTAATTAGGTACATGCGAAAGCACGAGGAACCTCCCTCAAAGTACCGACACTGATCTGGCAGAAAGATTGACGAAATTGTAGGGTGTAATTAATCCCGGCTAATCTTACCTTTTAGGGTTTGAAGGAAGATTTGATAAAAACAGTGGGAGACATCCTGATTAGATAAGATAATAACCAATCTAATCTTGCAAGAGCATACGCTAAAGTGTTTTTCTTCTCTCTCTCCAGGTAGCGACCATGTCAAGCCATAATCAAGATAATAATATGGATGTATTGACTGAACCCACTTATTATACTGAGAAGGGGAACGTTGGACCCGTTCTTTCTTATAAGAGTTATAAGACTGAACAGGGAATAGGTGAATATCTGGATTCTCAAGCCGCCCAAAAGAACATGCATGTTGATGCACCTTCTTCAGGTGTGTTAGTTATTGAGAACTGTTTCTCAGTTCACCCTACGTCCTGGGTATTAGACCCCGGATCAGGATCCCACATATGTAAATTGTTACATGGGCTACGTAAAAGTAGAGAACTGGGAAAAGGTGATCATTCCATTCAAGTAGGGAACGGTGCAAGTACTGTAGCCAAAGTAGTTGGCGAATATCACATAGTATTACCAAGTCATAATACACTGATTCTGAATGAGTGCTATTATATACCGAACATGATGTGCAACATTATATCAGTTTCTTAATTAAGTAAAGAAGGATATAATTTTGTAGTACAGGATAATGTTATGAACATATTCCTAGATCAAAAGTTATTGCATCAGGCTCGTTATATAATGGCATATTCATTCTAAATCAAAATACAGTCCTCAATATACAAAACACGCACAAGAGGAAGAATTCAGAAATGAACAAATCCTACTTGTGGCATTATAGACTTGGTCATATCAATGCGACACGACTGGCTAAGTTACATAAGGATGGATATTTGAATCCGTTCGAATTATCATCTTATGATACTTTCCATTCATGTCTCAAAGGAAAAATGACCAAAGCTCCGTTTAGTGGACACGGAGAAAGAGTTACCGAACTCTTAGGACTGATACATAGTGATGTATGCGGTCCCATGTCTACGCATGCCAGGAACGGTTCTTCCAACTTCATTACATTCACTGACGATCTCTCTAGATTCGGACATGTATTCTTGATGAAACACAAGTCTGAATCTTTTGAGAAATTCAGAGAATATAAGCACGAAGTAGAGAATCAAACGGGCAAAAGTATTAAGATTCTTCGATCTGATCGAGGAGGTGAATACTTAAGCAATGAGTTCCTAGATTATCTAAAAGAGAATGAGATTCTCTCTCAGCTTACTCCTCCTTATACACCACAGCACAACGGTGTATCGGAATGGAAGAATCGCACCCTATTAGATATGGTGCGCTCTATGATGAGCACTGCTGAGTTATCTATTTCCTTGTGGGGTTATGCACTTGAGACAGCAGCATACCTATTGAATCAAGTTCCGTCTAAATCTGTACCTACCACACCATATGAGATATGAAGTGGGAAGAGACCGTATCTTAAACGAGTTAAGATATGGGGTTGTCCGGCCTATGTCAAAAGGCAAAATCCGGAGAAACTCGAGGCACGGTCAGTTCTTTGCAAGTTTGTAGGATATCCGAAGAATTCTTATGGATATTTTTTCTACCACAATGAGGAGCAAAAGGTGTTTGTTGCTCAACATGCCACCTTTTTAGAAAAGGAATTTCTTGCAAAAGAGATTAGTGGCTCTGAGGTAGAACTGGAAGAAGTTCCAACAACACAAACTGCAACTGAAGATTTAGTAGAACCAGAGGATTCAGTAGTACCCGACGAACCCCAGCCTCTCCGCCGATCCAGTAGGGTTTCTCATCCACCTGAGAGATACTACGGTTTTCTCATTGATGGTGGTAGCGAGGATTGCATCATGGAAGATGATGACCCGACTAGTTTCGAGCAGGCCATCATAAGTGGTGACTCTGTGAAATGGCTGGATGCAAAGCGATCTGAAATGGAATCCATGCACACCAACAAAGTATGGACTTTGGAAAATGCTCCTGAAGGGGTAAAACCCATTGGGAGGAAGTGGATCTTTAAAAAGAAATTTGGTGTAGATGGAAAAGTTGAGACTTTCAAACCTAGACTTGTAGCAAAGGGTTTTCGTCAACGACCAGGTGTGGATTATGACGAAACCTTTTCTCCAGTAGCTATGCTTAAGTCCATCCGGATCTTACTTGCCATTGCTGCATACCATGACTACGAAATCTGGCAAATGGATGTTAAGACTGCCTTTCTAAACGGTGATTTAGAAGAGTGCGTGTACATGACTCAGCCAGACGGCTTCGTAGATAGTGGGAGCAGCGGAAAGGTGTGCAAGCTTCTTAAATCCATTTATGGATTAAAGCAAGCATCGCGGAGTTGGAACATCTGTTTTGATGTAGTAGTCAAAGAGTTTGACTTCATCAAAAATATAGATGAACCTTGTATTTATAAGAAAGTAGCAGAGGGTAAGGTTGTCTTCCTCGTATTGTACGTGGATGACATACTCTTGATAGGAAATGATATTCCTATGCTGCAATCAGTCAAGCTCTTCTTATCACAAAGATTCTCAATGAAATATCTAGGTGATGCCTCATGCATATTGGGAATCATGATCTATAGAGATAGATCTAAACGGATACTGGGATTGTCCCAATCCAGGTACTTTGACACCATACTAAAGAGGTTTAGTATGGAAGAATCCAAGCGTGGGAACCAACCTACGATCTCTGGACTCACTCTATCCAAAGAGATGTCTCCCAAGACTGATTTGGAGAGAGCTCGCATGCAAGGGATACCCTATGCTTTGGCAGTAGGCTCTATCATGTATGCGATGCTATGTACCAGACCCGATGTAGCATACTCACTAAGTGTAGTGAGTCGGTATCAAGCAGATCCTGGAGAGAGTCACTGGACAGCTGTGAAAAACATTCTCAAATACTTGCGAAGGACTAGAGATATGTTCATGGTGTATGGTAACGGAGAACTCCAGGTGGAGTCCTTTACCGATTCCAGCTTCCAAAGTGATAAGGACGACTCTAAGTCGCACTCGGGATTTGTCTTTACCCTCAATGGAGGGGCGGTATGTTGGAAGAGTTCCAAACAGGATACCGATGCAGAATCGACGATGGAGGCTGAATACATCGCTGCCAACGATGCTGCCAAAGAGGTTGTCTGGATAAAGAAGTTCATTAGTGAACTTGGTGTGGTTCCATCCATTGAGCATCCAATACCTCTATATTGCGATAACAATGGAGCTGTGGCTTTGGCCAAGGAACCCAGGTCCCATCAAAAGTCCAGACATATTCTGAAGCGGTATCACATGATCAGGGACATAGTTGATCGCCGAGAGATCGAGGTCAGGAGAGTAGATACGAAGGACAACACTGCGGATCCATTCACGAAGGCTATTCCCCAGATACAGTTTGAGAGATAATTCGGGATGCTAGGTATGAGCCACTACAGCAGCTGGCCTTAGTGCAAGTGGGAGATTGTTAGTTATGTATATGCCCTAGAGGCCATTGTTGTACATATGATGTGTATTATAATGGATGCTTGGATATATATAGAGAGGACTTTCTTGCTCGTCATGATAGTATGCTATTTGGTTTCACTTTATCTTAATATGTTGACTTGTATTGGTTTACTGTTTTTCTTTCACATGTTGATAAAGCCCTTAGGATCTGTACTAGACTACTGGGACTATGATGAGATCATACTAGTGGGGCCACGGTAGTCGATTAGTACATCGTATAACTGTTCCTAGTCAAGGGTATATCGAGACAGGGCATCGATACACCAGAGTAGACTAGCGTATACGCATCTTGACCCATATGATGGGCGATGGATGATCCCATATCCATCGGTATTTGACATCAGAGATGGTGTACGGGTGCTCAGTGGAGACTGGGTACACTAGACGGACTCGCCGAGAACTCCCAGATGGTGATATGCCACACGTCAGATGGCAGTTCTCCGATGACACTGGTACAGGGCAGTCTGTAGACCCGATATCGTTATAGAGTCTTGTGTGATTCCTACTGTGCTTTGATTTCCACCTTACCACATCCAAAAGGGCGTGCAAAACGGTGGCTTTTGGGTGCAGTCCCGAATCACATGGAGGCAATGAGCGATAGGAGGGGATTCGTCTCTCCCGGTATAGGGAGTTGATGTTTTGCTGTGTTCGATTGGCTATAACTGGAAGTCCCTGGCCAGGGCTGATATAGAGATTTACTGGTAAGTGTTATCAGAAGTTTCTCAACCCGTTATGAGCCACACATCGACACGACTTATCAGTTACTGGGGTCTGACGTATACTACCCCTAGACTTGATATGCGACATATCAGACGAAGAGACCGGACTGTACGGGTGTGTTACTGGTTGGATTCACAGGAGAACGTACAGGCTAGCTTGTTGATCTTCTGATCGCTCAATACCTGGGTGGCTGTTACGTTTAGCTGACCGCTTGCAGCTTGTGGGTGTTTGATATGATCATCACCTGCTACCGGCGTATTGACGATTCTTTAAAGTCCTACACAGAAGTTTCTTGGCTCAGGCAACACGGAGTAGAGGCACATATGTGATATGTGCAGGACCGAGGATAATGCGATATGAGATACCGTATTATATTCTCGCGATATTTAGATATGAACCAGATCATCGGATCAAGTGTTGATTCGATGAATCGGTACATGATATATTAGTCGGTTATATTCGATATAGCCGGATTGTCGGATCAAGTGTTGATTCGATGATTTAATGTATAATAATATATATGATATATTGTATTACATTATCTAATATTGGCCCGCTTTATTATTTCATTTTCTCATCGGATAATACATTGATATATATACGATATATATTAATTGTATTATTTTCTTTTGTTACAAATATATAATATATATGTGATATATATTAAAGTAACATGATATGATTAATAATGAAACATGTTTGGTGATGATAAAAAGAGATTAGGGTTCGACTAGGGTTAGCTTCTTCTTGCACCTTCTAGAAGCATTCCTTTTGTCATGAAGAAGATATTATGATAGATATTTTCTTATGACTCATTTCTTAACCCAACCAAACCCTAGCCTTAGTTAACTCTCTACAAGGGTTATCCTTGTCATCATTAACCACGGTTGCATTATTATTGATATACTCATTTTCATTATTCATCACAAAAGGTTTATCTCATTATTCATCATCTTCTTCTCTCTTGAGCTTTGAGAAAGCTTACTTGATTTTCCTTTTGTGATGTTTTCATGTGAGATTATGATATAAAAATATAGCATAAATAATACTCCATCATCCTCATCTAATCTAGCCCATTAGATTAGGGTGTTCACCTCATTAGAGTGAGAGAGCTTGAGTTATTGCAACTTCGATGTAGATCATCGGAGAAAAGGAATACCACAAGCTAGCATGGATCGTTCGAGTCGTGGAGCTTCTCTTGAGTCCGGGAGATCGTGGATCGCGGTGAAGGGACTTCTACTCGGAGCTTATGAAGCGAAGGAGCGGACTACAAAGGTTGTAATCCCTCATACTTAGTAGTAAAGATGTTTACTTGCATGTTAAACTCTAATAATCTAGCAAAGATCCCGGGTTTGGGTTGTTCGGCATGTCTAAATTTTTATCCGGGCATGTTTGATTCCTTATGAACCTTCATAAGAGTGCCTAGGAACCCTACAACCACAGGCGCCGAGTAAGGAAGGCTGGGGGCAATTCTCCTTCTGGATTGACTCCGCCAGCTCCAACGGTGGAAATCGATGCTACTGTTCTGACTGGGAACAACTTCGAACCGCTTAGGAGGGTCCGCAAGAACTCTCCAACTGCCATACTGAAAAGATCTCCTCCACCTGTGGAGAATGCTACAGAAAAGAAGCTAGAGCATCCCCCTCAGCGGTTGTCCTCTAAAATTTATAAATTCTGGCGACTGGTCCAGGAATCGGTGATTGACCAGGACTACTCTCGACGACCAAAGAAGCTTAAAACTCAGCAAGAAAAGATCCATCCTGTCGTACCACAGAAGATGCCACCCGTCTGGGTGCCCGCTGCAACGACCCCCTCAACTTTAACCGCTCACAAGAGAAGGAGGCCGAAGAAAGCCACTGTAACCGCAGCGAACCACAAGGACGCTGAATCTAAACGCCCCAAGTCTTGGGGCATGGTAACACATACCGTTTATATGGCTTCCGGAAAAGAGGAAAGCCGTGCCTCTACGGGTCATTGACCGCTTTCCTGATCGATAACAAAGGCTCAGGAGCAACAGCAGCAAAAACTTCAGGAGATGCTGACTGCAATAGCCGCACTCACTAGGCCGAAAGAAAATCCAGAGACCTAAGAGCAGCGTCAGGAACAAGAAACTGATGCTGAATTCCTCCGAAGAATGCTCGAGAGGAAAGAAAAAGAGGCCGCGGAACAGGCAGCCAATATAAAACGAATGGCTCTTTTGTTCCAAGACATGGCTGGGATGATGTTACACCCGGAACCTCTAGCTGAAGACCTCCCGATTATCATTGAGGACGACAGAGGGGAGACATCGAACCCTCATCCGGCTCTTTCAGAAGCCAAGGAGGAGACCTTCTCCAAGGCCGCTCTGGATGATTACATTGCTCAGCAAATACGAGCACACCAGGCGAATGAAGCGGTTGGGCAGATCGTTAAGACTGGACGACCCTATCCGGGCTGGTATGACCATGTAAGGTACCCGCCGGGATATTTGATCCCTAAATTCCACGTATATAAGGGGACGGGAAATCCGCATCAGCATGTCGCTCAATTCAGAGCCTTGTGCGGCAACACCGGAGGTGATGATAAACTTCTGCTCTACCAGTTTATTGGCAGCTTGTCGGAGACGGTGTTCGAGTGGTATTCGGAACCCCCGAATGACTCTATCAATACATTTGCAGAGATGGAGCAGCTATTCACCCAACGTTTCGCGAGTGCTAGCGAACGCACCCCAATCACGGCATTGATCAATACCAGGGTGAAGCCTGGAGAAACTTGGGTCCAGTATGCGATACGATGGCGGAATTTATGGTCGAAGTGCGAGCAGCGCATCGAAGAAGCGCCTGCGGTGGGCATGTTTGTGGGCACTCTTGACCCTCAAGCGACCATCTCCTAATTCATGATGTTTTTCAAGCCGACCACCTTCCAGTCCTTGATTGATAAGCTGGCCCAAATGGACCAGATGGGCCATAGGCCTTCCTCTTCGAAGCCGGAGCTGCGGAATGAAAAAGGGAAAGGGAAAGCGACTTTCGTCGCCAATGCTCAACAGCAACCAAGTTGTCCAAAATTAACTGATCGCCTAGACAAGAGACGGTGATTCTATAATGAGAAAATAAAACGCCCTTATTCATTTCCCCGGGACAAAACGAGGAGATTTTTCGAGTTGGCGGTGCGCAACAGGCTCATTAATTTACCGAGTCCAAAACGCCCATTGCAACCCGATGAGGCTAATAATCTTAATTATTGCCCCTATCACCAAGCGATAGGCCATCCAATTGAAGATTGCTTCGTCTTTAAAGGCTGGATTGAAGATCAATACCAATAGGGCAAATTCGCCCAGTCCGAGAATTAGAAAGTAAGCCCGCCGCAGCCGCACGCTCTTAAAAGGACGGACACACCGGGGGCATCATGCTCTTTTGTGGGAGAAGCTCTATGGGAGGTCGTTCTTTCAGCCAAGACGAAAAGAATGCTGAAGGATCTCCAAATATGCCCGGCGATCAGGTGGAAAAATCCACTGGAACCCGAGATCATCGAGGGAATGCTGAAACCGCGCCCAACTCCAAAAATTGGTGGTGATAGCCAAAGCGCTCACACCCAGCCGTCAAAGTCTTGAAGAAGAAGAAGAAAGCCAAGAAGCCCGTGAAGCCTGATGACAAGCGCATGGACCTGCAAAAACATATTGACGCGCTGGAAGAATATAATCAGAAGGCGCAGACCCCAGTCACACTCCAAGAATTTCTCAGCCACGTCCTTGAGAACGAAGATGATAACAATGGAGAAGACTCGTCGGATGAGTCTGAAGATTATGTGGCAAGCTGCCATATGATCTCTCACTCATTAATAGATGATGGAGAAGCTCCTGACGTAGAGAAACTGGGGGCAGATCCTGAGCCGGAACTTCTAGGAACATCAGACGAAATGATTGATGCGTTCCAAAACGAAGCTCTTTTGAAAAGCAAAGCTAATCGAGAGCACGAGATGGCCATATTTGAGAAGGCCAAACGTCGGCGACTGGATGAAAAGGTTAAAATGCTCCCACCAGATCAAAGTACATCCGCCGCAAATAAAAGCAGGTTCAAGACGAGGAAAAGGTTTGCCAAAGCCATATCGATGGGAATGAAGCTGCCACCTTCCGAAGGAAACTCTCCTGATGAAGTTGATATACATCCTAGCTACTGCTTATATCATCGAAAGATTGCGCACCCCACCGAAGAGTGCAACGCTTTTAAAAACTGGTGGAAGGGATATGTTGCTCACCGACAACATTTCAAGCGGATGAAACGCAAATCTCGTCGGGAGCAAAGAGATACGACCGAAAAGCGTAAAAGGACTACCAGAAACTGTCACATGGTCAACGCTAGGGGATCGCAAGTTCTCAGCTTTAGTAGCAATTCTGATGAAGAAATAGCCCTTGGCCCTCTCTTCAAGAACCCACATCCGAAACGGAAGAAATGAAGACCTGTGAAAATATTCAGCTGCGCAATCGTACGTTGCCGGAAAAGAATCTCGGGCCCGCGAACAGTGGGTCGAATAGAAAAGATAAGGGGAAAGAAAAAGTCCCTGAGGATATCGCCCTAGATGGCCAAGTCGTCAAAGAGCTGACAGCCAAGGACCCGCCAAAGAAAAACAAGGTTGATTACAACGTTCTGGCATACTTGAGGAAGCTACCTTCGCAGCTAAGCATTCTCGATGCCCTCTTGTTATCAAAAGAAGAAAGAGATTCTTTGATCAAGGCACTGCAAGAGCCCGAGAAATTCCAAGCTTTCCTCGCCGAAGAAAAGATCAAGGACGAGCTGGAAGAAGTGCACACAGCCGATATCACCTTCGGCGATGAAGATCTCCTCCTCGGGACGTGCGAGCATAACCGTCCCCTTTACGTCTCCAGAT
Organism: Agapanthus africanus; assembly: GCA_030015575.1. Taxonomy (NCBI): domain Eukaryota; kingdom Viridiplantae; phylum Streptophyta; class Magnoliopsida; order Asparagales; family Amaryllidaceae; genus Agapanthus; species Agapanthus africanus. Next base: position 102,256,795 of record CM057338.1, on the reverse strand, counting down.
ACTGTCATGATATCAGGATAGGAAAAATCCTGGTTGACAATGGGTCCTCCGTTAACATCCTCAATGTAAGAGTGTTGAAGGAAATCTGCATGAGCGTTCAGCACCTCCTCGTGATAAAATCACCATCTCCGGGTTTGACTCCCAGTCATCACGGACGCTCGGGTCTGTAATATTGACACTACGCTTTGGGTTGCTTGTCATGGACAACAAGTTTTATGTCATTGACGCCAAGACTTGCTACAACGCTTTGCTCGGCAGGCCTTGGTTACACGAGTACAATATCATCCCTTCTACACAACTTCAGTATATGAAGTATTTCAAGGATGGTCTCGAGTATACTGTGACTGGGGAGTTAAACCCATTCTCCGTGAATGAAGTCCGAACATACGAAGATGCAAAATACATCTTACCAGATTTCGAGGACACGAAAAGATGTCATAAACCGAAGAACAAAGCTATCACCACTATTCCGGTCTTCAGGAGTGATACCGAGGAGGAAGAAGAAATAGTTTATTCAGGGCCACTCCAATGCAACAAGCCGGGACCGTCCAACCCTATGTTGATCTTCGGCAGCGATTCAGAAGATGGGGTCAATGCTATATTTTCCGTTCGGCCATCAATACAAGCCTTCGCTAGCGATGATCGGAGTTTGCCAATTGCCATGGTTCTGCAAGAGCATTACAAAGAGCTTGACGCGCTTGATACCTATAGTATGCAAGAACTGCAGACATTCTATGTCCCTCCTAGGTGAAGAGATGAAAAGGCAATCCTCTTTTATCAATCCACGGAAACGAAAGCGGAGAAAGAAATTTGGCATGGTGCTGATTCTACACTTGACAGGCTCTAGGCCATCCGTCTGCCCAGATACTATACAGAAAGATTAAAAAGGCTGTTGAGGCGTCAAGGCGTACCCTTCAAACAGACTGCTCGACAAGCTCGGTTCTACAACAGGATCTGGAGCATCCCTGGAACTCAGCGAAAATTGCCCAACGGGAGAATGGAAACGATTGGGCTTGGATATGTTCAATCCAAGAAACGGGAACGATTCCATGGCTGCTACGTCATACATGACTTTGACGAAGAAGGAGATGTTCTGTTAAAAGACAGTAACTCTGAACCAAAACGAGGTCGCGCCATCAAAATGCCAAGTCTGTCGTTTGAAGAACAGATGGACAATTTAATAAGGGAAGCGGGTCAGAAGGTCCGAGACGACCATAGCCGCGAAATGGCCATTTACGAGAAAGCCAGAACGCAGCGCCTCCTTCAACAAGCCGCGGAGAATGACAATGCTCCCATCGCCAACCCGCCATGAAAAAGACCCGGCACAGAAGAAAAAATAAACCAAAGAACGGAAAAAAAGTTCGACAGCAGCATAGCGGGTCTAAGAAGCCACGCGATCGAGAATCGAGCAGCCAGGATCCGTCTCTTTTAAAGAAGATGGGTCGTGAATATTCTTTTCCCCAAGACAAGACAAAGAAGATATTCGATATTGTCATAAAACATCAAATGATTACCATCCCGGAGTCCAAACACCCTGAGCAAATAGGCAAGGTCTCTCACCCAGACAATTGCTCCTATCACCGAACAATAGGACATCCTCTCGAAGACTGCTTCACCTTCAAGAACTGGGTCGAAGACCAGTATCAGCAAGGAAAGTTCGCTTTATCCAGCAGTTGGAGGGTAACCCCGCCGTAGAAGCATGAACTGAAAACCACGTATGCAGTGAGAGTAGAAGCAGACCAACATCGGTCTTGGAAGCGATCTCACACCTGTCACGTGATAACGATGTCAGGAGAAAGAATATGCGAAGATATGACTGATCTTCCCCGGTGCTTCGAAAACGATGATGACGAAGTGATCTCCGAGTTTCCACCGGCGCCAAAAGAGCTGGAAGATGGGATACATACTACTGCAGATGATCTCAGAAAAATTGACTTGGGAACGGAAAACGACCCGCGGCCGACATTCGTCAGTGAACTGTCATCTGAAGAAAGGGTGGCCACGCTAAAATACGTGCTCATGCAGTATAAAGATTGCTTCGCATGGAACTATTCCGAGATGCCCGGATTGGATCCAGAAATAGCTTTCCACAAATTGGCGATTTCTCCAGACATCAAGCCGATCAAACAAGCACCGAGAAGAATGCGGCTCGAGCTTGAGATGAGCATCAACGCCGAGGTCAAGAAGCTAATCGAGTCCGGCTTCATCCAAGAGGTTCAATATCCTGACTGGATCGCCAACATCGTCCCGGTGATGAAGAAAAATGGGACGATGCGCATATGTGTGGAATTTCGGGGTCTCAACAAAGCTTACCCAACGGACGACTTTCCAGTACCGGTCATTGAGCTGATGATAGATAATACGTCCACTCATGAAGTTTTCTCCTTCATGGATGACTTGTCAGGATACAATCAGATAAAGATGCATCCTGAGGACCAGAAGCATACCGCTTTCCGGACCCCATTGGGCATATTCTGCTACAAGGTGATGCCTTTCGATCTAAAGAACGCCGGTGCCACCTATCAGAGGGCCATAACGAAGATCTTCGATGACCTCATACATGAAATCGTCGAATGCTATATCGACGAACTCATAGTTAAAAGCAGATCATACGAGGAACATTTAGAGCATCTGAAGATCGTGTTCCACCGCCTTAGGAAATACAACTTGAAGATGAACCCTCTCAAATGCGCGTTCGGAGTTTCCTCGGGCAAGTTCCTAAGATTCGTTGTCCGACACCGAGGCATCGAGATAGACCCGTCTAAGATCAAGGCGATCATGGAAATTCCTCCGCCCAGGACTCTTAAGCAGTTGCGGTCTCTCCAAGGAAAGCTCGCATATATCCGGCGATTCATAGCTAATCTCTCCAGCAAGTGCCGTCCTTACAGTCACCTGATGAAGAAGGGAACCCCGTTCGTCTGGGATCACAAATGCCAAAATGCACTAGACGAAATCAATCAATACTTGCAGAATCCACCAGTATTGGCCACTCCTGTTAAAGGAAAGCCTCTCATTCTGTATACAACCGCCCTTGAAGGTTCTCTAGGCGCGTTGTGGGCACAAGAAAACGACCAAGGGAAAGAGAGAGCCCTCTACTACTTGAGTCGAGTTCTACTGGGGGCAGAAAACAATTACTCTCCCATTGAAAAACACTTCCTGGCGTTGATCTTCGCAATAACGAAGCTCAGACACTATGGGTTGGCACATGAGGTCCATCTTATATCAAAGGTGGATCCTCTCAAATATTTGATGTCAAAAGCTATATTAACGGGATGGCTCGCTAAATGGGCCCTGCTCTTGCTGGAATTATTGATAACTAATCATCATCTCAAGGCAATGAAAGGCCAGGCCATCGCCGACTTTCTCGCTGAGCATCCGATACCCACCGACTCTCCCTTGAACTGCGAATTGCCAGATGAGCACGCGTTTGACACGATCAACGGGGAGAGTAGAGAAAATGATACCCAGTGGGAACTTTACTTTGATGGAGCATCTTCCATGAAGAAGCGCAAAAATAATACCCCCATAATAAAATCAGGGGTAGGCCTCATCTTCGTGACTCCACAAGGAGGGATAATGCGTTTTGCTTTCTCCTTGACAAAGCCGGGGACAAACAATGAAGCCGAATATGAAGGTTTGATAGCAGGTCTTGAGATCGCTGTCGACATGGGAATTGAATACCTCCTCATATACGGAGACTCCCAGCTGGTCGTTAGTCAAGTGAATGGCGACTATCAAACGTGCAAACCAGAGTTGGTAAAATACGACGAGAGAGTGTTGCAACTGCTGACTCAAATTCCTTCCTACACTCTGGAAAGCATACCGCATGCGGAAAATAGCAAAGCGGACGCATTGGCCAAACTCGCTAAGGAACTGGCCGACGAAAACCTTGATGACGTAAGGATCGTGGTGCAAAGCCGTCGGGTTCTTGCGCCGGCAAAAATATCTCCGGAGTTGGCCGAAGAAAAGGGAGCGACCGAGCAAGCGACCCTATAAGTAAAAGACCAGGAAAAGGCTATGGATTGGAGAGAAGTCTTTATATACTACTTCAAATCCCGTCGAGCTCCTGAAGATGTGTCCTCGAGACATCTGCTCATGAAATGAGCTCTATCCTTTGCCTTCGTCAATGATACTCTGTATAAGAGATCATTTGATTCTCTGTGGTTAAGATGCTTGGGACCTAAAGAAGCAAGGAGAGTCGTCCAAGAAACTCACGACGGACTCTGCGGTTCTCACTAAGCCGGGCCGAAGATGAAGCTAAAGATCAAAAATATGAGCTACTATTAGCCCACGATGATCCAGGACTGCCTTGAATACGCGAAGCAGTGCCATTCGTGCCAGATTCATGGGGACTTTATCCACCAGCATCCAAATCCGCTACACCCAACGGTGGCTAGCTGGCCGTTCGAAATATGGGGAACTGACATAATCGGCCCCATCGAATCGGCATCGTCCAGAGGACATCGGTTCATACTGGCAACAACTGATTACTTATCCAAATAGGAAGAAGCAGTACCACTAAGGGAAGTGAAGACGGAGAATATCCTCCATTTCTTCAAGACACGCGTCATTTATCGGTTTGTCACTCCACGACCGATTATCTCCGATAACGGGCCAGCCTACAAAAGTAATAAGATTAGCCGCTTTGCACAACAGCATAACATAGATTGGAGATATTCATCAGTCTATAATCCTCGAGCTAACAACCTAGCTGAGGCTTTTAACAAAACCTTAACGAAGATCGTAAAAAAGACGGTGTCTCGAAATAAGAGGGACTGGCACGAAAGACTGCATGAAGCTCTCTGGGCATATCGAACTAAGTTCAAAACTGCCACAAACACAACGCCCTATGCATTGGTATTCGGCACAGAAGCGGTACTCCCTCTCGAGATAGAATTACCCTCTCTACGAGTCGCGGTTCATTACGAGCTAACAGACGAAGAAAATGCTCACCTTCGGCTTGAGGAGATCGATACCCTTGATGAAACCTGGCTCATAGCGCAAGAAAATCTGGAAGCTTATAAAGCGAAGATGACGTGCTCATATGAAAGATTGACTAGGCCGAGAACATTCCGCCAAGGTAAACTCGTGCTATTGGTTAAAAGACCTATGATCCCCAATCGTGCTAAGCGGGAAAAATTCGAGCCAAACTATGAAGGCCCGTATATCATGGACAAAGTTTACCAGGGTGGAGTATATCTACTCATGGACATGCATGGAGAAAGACCTTTCAGGCCAATAAACGGTCACTTCCTGAAAAAATACTACGCCTAACGAGTCACGGCCTAAGTCAACGACAGATGACGACACCTATGTCCGCTCGCTATCTTCCTAAGTCCAAACTCTATAAGTAGTAGTCGGATTTCGGACCGAAACATCATTAAACTAACGATGGACCACTATGTCCTAAAACTGGCTGTTGACCGAGACGTCGATAAACTACTACGGACCGCAGCATCCCAAGGCTGACACAAAAAAAATAAGAAAAAAATAAAATAAAAAAAACAAGAAGAAGAAAACGGTTTGTCCATAAGCGAAATGGGTACGGATGAAAACACGAAGGGGCTCCATGAGTAAAAACAGCAGGTTAAGGCTTGGTGTATCAGTAAGTTAAGGCTGAAGATGGTCTGTGTTCTACGACAGCATGTCTGATGGGAAGGTATGAAAAGGGAGATTGCTCGTTTCATAGCAAAGTGCTTGATGTGTCAGCAAGTTAAGGCTGAAAATCAAAGGGTAGCTGGTTTATTGCAATCACTTCCGATTCCTCAGTGGATGTGGGAACATATAACCATGGATTTCGTGACAGCTTTACCGCGGAGTCCAAAGGGCAATAATGCAATTTGGGTGATTGTTGATCGAATGACCAAGGCAGCTCATTTCATACCATTTCGAGTTGGTCAGTCAACGGAAGCATTAGCAGAACAGTACATGCAGGAGATTGTGAGATTGCATGGAGTACCTGTGAGCATCGTCTTCGATCGTGATACCCGATTCTTATCGTAGTTCTAAAGGAGTTTACAGGAAAGTTTAGGGACGCGATTGAAGTTTAGCACCGCTTATCATCCTCAGACAGATGGCCAGTCAGAGAGAATGATGCAAACTCATGAAGACATGTTGAGAGCTTGCATGTTAGACTTCAAAGGGTTCATAGGAGGATCATCTACACTTGGTGGAGTTTTCGTACAATAACAGCTTCCAGGCGACTATTCATATGGCTCCATTCGAAGCATTGTATGGTCGCAAGTGTCGTCCACCCGTTTGTTGGGACGATGTTGGAGAACAAAGATTGTTGGGACTGGATTTGATTGTGCAAACAGTAGAGAAGATTAATACTATCCGGAATCATATGAAGGCAGCACAAGATCGGCAGAAAAGTTGGGCCGATACATCGAGAAGACCTCTAGAGTTCGCTGTTGGTGATTTGGTATTTTTAAAGATATCACCGACTATAGGAGTGATTCGTTTTGAAATTCGAAGCAAACTTAGTCCTCGATTCGTGGGGCCTTTCGAGATTGTGGAGCGTGTTGGAAAAGTAGCTTATCGATTGGCGTTACCATAATCTTTGGCGAATGTTCATGACGTGTTTCACGTATCTCAACTCCGTAAGTATGTTCGAGATGAAATATACGTGCTAGATCATTCGGAGCTGACTGTAAGTGAGGATTTGACATTTGAGGAACGACCGATGTCGATCGTTGATCAAAAAGAAAAGGTCCTTAAGAACAAGATCGTCCCTCTCGTACTTGTTTTATGGGGGAATCGCTCGCATGGAGAATCAACTTGGGAACGAGAAGACGAGATTCGACAGAAATTTCCAGATCTCTTCTTATAGATTCATGTTTGTTTATCTTTTCTTGTTCCGGGAATTTCGAGAACGAAATTCTTTTATAGTTGGGTATAATGTAACACCCTAGTTCATTTATACCAGTTCTATTTTGAGTATTTCTTTATTTATGGTATTTTCTTGATTTATTGTGTTTTGGGTGCGAATAGTGTTTCTGACATCTGTATTTGCATCTGACCCGACCAGCATACAGGAAACCCGTCTCGATTCCTGCTTATGATTTATTCCGGCTATTTATGTGGATCCGTGCACTTTCATATTTTTTATATACTGCATACTGGCATTATATCTGGCATCTGCATTTTTTTATATAACATTTAAAGTCGAATAAAATATTTTAAAAATATCTAGCATGGCATGCATCATACCCCAAACCCTGTGGTGGCATCCATACATCTTGTTCTCGTCCCGTTCAGTGAAACGGACTCGTTTGGATAGCTACGTGCACGCTACGTGTATCCGTTCTTGGGGTTATGTATTCTCGTTACCCAGATATCCTATTTTGGTTTTGATTGATACGTATATTTTCCGTATTTAAAACTTGATTTTTAGACCCGACCCGGGCATATTTTGGATTATTTTTGAATTACTCAAAATATCGAATTTTAACTCATATTATATTTTTAATATTATTAATTGTTTAGAATTTTAAAATAACTAAAAATATTTTTTAAAAAAATCTAAATTTTAACAGTTTCCTCCCTCTCCCCCTCTCTCTCTATCTATCACACAGAACTCTCTCTCTCTTACTAAATATTATATATAATAATATTTTTTTTAAAAATATTTTCCTAACAACTCTCTCTCTCTCTCTGCACATATACATATATATTATATTCTTTTATTTTTTTTATTTATTATTCAAAAACCCATACATACCCACGTCTCTCCCTCTCTCCTCGTCTCATTTCTTTCTCCTGCCTTCTTTCTTCGTCCTAGTGGTCATGCCCGCACCCGCGCCCTTCGCTCGCGCGCGTCGCCGGCGCCGGCGCCACGACCGCGCCCCTTCGCTCTCCTCCTCAACCTCGCCTCCTCCTTCATCTCGCCGACAAACCCAAACCCCACGAGAACCCACGTCCCCGGCTGCACTACACCCTTGTCTCTATCGATTCATCGTCGCCGACGTCTCCCTCACGCCTTCGCTAAACACCTCTCCCCGATCTCTTCTCCTCACCTTCTTCTCCCGATCTCCAAAACGCACCAACCTATAACCACAACCCATACCTAAAACCCTGCGACTGCAACACCTCGCCGTCGGAGCGCCGACTTCGTCATCGCGTTCCTTCCTCACCACCTCCGACTCCTGGCATCACCACCACCACCATCGACTTCACCCCTCAACAACCCGAGCTTTCCTTGCACACCCCTTCGACCAAAGAATCCCCACTGCCCTTTGCGGGAAACTATCACCTGAACCTTGACGTCGACGGCCCATCGTCGAAGTCACCCCCTCGCCTTCGCCTCTGTCCAAAACACCAGCTTATTCTTCTTCTTCTTCTTGTTCTTCTCTTCTTGTTTCTTTGTTCCGTGTTTTTCCGGTCACCGCCGAAGCCATGCCCGTCGCTGACGACCCGGGAGATTCAGTGAACGTCCCCTACCAGCATGGTTATCCTTTTGCCTTGCCTGGACCCGTCCCGTATGCCGTTTGCGCGTTGCGACGATTACTCGACGTCAAACGTGCCGTACGCACCCGTTTTGCAATCCGTTCAGGAAAGTTTATCTTGCTACATGCTATAATACTTATCTTGCATCCATATGAATAAAATATTACATGTTGATTGAATTATACATCGATATTAAAGTTTTACCGTTTTCGGATACCCGTATGCATCCATATCATTTAAAAATATATATAGCGGCATCTATAGATCATATTAATTCATGTTATTGTTGTAGTAACACCCCATGCTTAATAATGTGCATCTCACTTAGACTTGGAGCTGTAAATGTAACCCCTGATTTATATTTGTGCATCCATACCATTAATTATGTACCTAATTTCATGCCATATTACATTGACTCATATTATTATTACATTAGTACCCTATGCTTGATAACGTGCATACTACATAGTTATGATGTAACCCCTGATAGATATTTGTGCATCCATGCTTTTATCGTACATCCGTACTTTTACCCTGATTCAATACTTGCTACATTGTACTGTTGGGCACCCATTTTATTCACTGTGCACTACTTGACATGACCTGATACACCATTACTTGACATGTTACTTGATCCTATTTCTAATGCCGACAATTCTGACTTGTTGTCCCGATGGACATATCCTGTTGTCTGTATAGACAAACCTGTTCCTGCTTGATCCTGTGTTGTCATTAGCTTCAGATTTATCAATACCTGACTTGAACATATAACTTGGGGGTATGGGGAAATCAATGATGAAACCTGACTTGTAACTCGACAGTTCGATGCTTATACTGATCAGTTTTATGGGCTAAGCCAGCCCTGGGATGATGTTGCTGACATCATTTATCTATACATGTTTCATGTTTAGTGCCTAGCGGCATGTCTCGGATTTCAGCCCGAGAATCTGGACCGTGGTCCCAGGTATGCACGGGATACTATTGAGTTATATCGATGATTCATTAAATTGATTTCACAGACTTGAGAGTAGTTAACCCAGTAGCATAGTTTAGTTTTATCGCTGCACTTCACCTATACTGTTACACTTCACTGTTCGATATCCCTGCTTACTTATTACATTCATGTTACCATTTATAATTCATGCATGCATATCCTCTTACCCACTGATTATATTATTGTTGATATTGTGACGCGCTGACGTCTGGGTTTTGCATGGCCCAGATCCGCTACCCTTGTCGCAAGCCGAACAGGAGTACTTCAGTCGACATGCTGAGCAGTGAGGACCTGTTAGTATTCCAGTTTAGTTTAGTTTCCTTTCAGCATTTTTTTATTTCCTGATGTGAGCCCGTATTTAGGACGTACCATCCATATTTTTTTGTTTATTGGATTTATTGCTTCCGCATATTATTTCTTGACTCGTTTATTCTGGCTCATGGATATGTAGTAGATAGTTTATTTTATTTTCCTGTTCTTGATATCTCTAGACAGCCGTAATGTGACTGTGGAGGGATGTTTCCTAGCCACAGATAGCATGGTTGGCTCTGTCACGTGCCGATCTTACCGCACTCTGGGAAGCGGGGCGTGATATATTTTGTCTTTTATTGAATGCTGAGCACTCATTATGGCTTTGGGGCTTTATTTAAAGAACAGTTTATGTTCCCTCAGCGCACACGTGAGGAGCGCGTGGTGGGCTTGGCGCTGAGCGCCAGATTTAGAACGCTAAGGCGCTTCCTGTGAGATAGCGTACACGTGAGGAGCACGTGGCGCGCTTGGCGCTGAGCGCCAGTTAATGAGTGCAGAGCGCTCTTTGTAAAATAGCGCCCACGTGAGGAGCACATGGTGCACTTGGCACCGAGCGCCAACCTTGAAGTGCTGGGTGCTTCCTTTAAAATAGCGCTTGGAGCACTGGGCGCTGAGCGCCAGACTTGGAGCGCTGAGGCGCTTCTTTGTGATACAGTGCACACGTGAGGAGCATGTGGTGCACTTGGCACTGAGCGTCAGACTTGGAGCGCTAAAGCGCTCTTTTGGCCGTTTTGGTCAGTTCTGCGCTCTGAGAATTAAATTCTCGTTTATAAGAGACTTTGTCTCATTGATCTGAGAACTATATTCTTCTCTTTTTATGAGATACTATGATCTCTCTGTTTTATTGAAAGACTTCGTCTTTATCTTATAGATCTATGATCTGAAGAGAATTAAGTTTTTCTCCCTCCCTTTTTATGATGAGATGCTCCAATCTCTTCTATTTTTATGAAAGACTTCTGTCTTTTGTAGATCTATGATCTAGAAAAAGAACTAAGTTCTTCTTCCCTTTATGAGATGTTTTGATCTCTCTGTTTTATTTACCTTGAAGAAATTCTTCTTCCGAGAGCTTGCTCTTCTCTTTGAATTTTCTCAAAGTTTGTGGGGGTTCCTCTGTACAAGACTTGAAGTTTTGGGTCCTTTATATAGTAGAGGCTGATTTGTTGAATCGGTTGAAGAGATCTTTTCTCTAATTGATTTGGGGATGTTTCCCACCGTTGGATCTTTGATCCTAGGGCTTCTATTTTACAGAAGACAATCTTCTTGTTTTTAACAAGATTAGGAAAATCTTTTCCCATACAGAACTTATTCTGTATCTTGGTGATTTTTAATCACCATTGGATTTTTGATCCAACGGTGCTCTAATTTTCAGAGATAGTTTGATGATTTTTAGTCATCTTTGTTGGATCTTTGATCCAAGGGTGGGAACATTTAGTTCCAGCGCTAGCGCTCTCGTGCTTTGCACGTGAACGCTGCATCAGAGTCTTTGACTCTTGGTGCTAGCGCACTTAGCGCTAGCGCTCTCGTGCTTTGCACGTGAGCACTGCATCAGAGTCTTTGACTCTTAGCACTGGCGCTGCTAGCGCTAGTGCTCTCGTGCTTTGCACGTGAGCGCTGCATCAGAGTCCTTGACTCTTAGCGCTGGCACTACTAGCGCTGGCGCTTTTATGAAGCGCTGCTTCATTTCAAATTTCCAAATTTGAACAGAGCTTTGCTCTGATTGGGTGAAACAACGGACACTCCGTCTCGAAAACGCGTTAAGCGTCGACCATCCATATCGTAAAAAGGGCAGTGCCATCTTCCCACAAAGCGGGAACCTAAGCACTCCGTGCCGGGGAAACGTCAAACAGACACTCCGCGTCAGGGATACATCATACACCGACATTCCGTCTCGGAGACACGTCAAGCATCGACCGTCCATGTCGTAAATGGGCAGTACCGGCTTCCCAAAAAGCGGGAACCAAATCAAGTCGCCTCCACTTGAAAGAAGATCCATCAATTTCATGCACACGACCCACATGTGCGATGTGCATTTATTGATGGGGGTACTTTGTTGGGGTCAAAAAATACACACCGGTTGACCAAGTCAAAGTCAACGTCAACCCCAAGCTAGGTGGGCCCATGCCCAAGTCGAGCCCCGCGGCCAGCCTCCCCCATGCCAAAATGAAAATTATGTAATAAATAATTTTAATATAATTTTCATACATGAATGTAAGAAAAATGGGCATAAAGCCAAATTGTTGTAAAGCTCATGGCTCATGTGCAAAAGAAATGAGCACATGAGGTATGGAATGGGCAAAATGCCATTTTGTAAAGCCCAAGAGACTATATGTATATTTGTAAGCCTATAAAAGGCAACATGATAATAAAATAAAAGGGAACTTTTCCCTTCTAAAAAAAAACTAGGGTTTGTGCCTCCTTCTCCTTTCTCAAGGTTCTAAAACCTTCCCCGTTTTTAAATTAAATCAAGAGTTTAACTCTTCTCTTTTCCAAAAAGAAATAGTTTTTCACCACAAAACCCTTGAAGGGGAGCTCGGATCTTCAATCGGATCTCGAAAAGGGGAGACTTTTAAGTCTCACTCCCTGATTGGTAGAGTTTTTGCGTGTTCAAGTTTATTACCGCAATCAAGATGGTTTCGCTTGTAGCTAGCCGGTTGAGTACGGGTCGTCCGCAGGGAGATGGGAATCTTTTTCTGTGTGCTTTAACGAGTTAAGTCCAAATGTCCAGGTTTGTTTGAGATTAACTATGTGCTAAAATGTTATATAAAGAGAGCTTGTTAGGGTTAGGATTAGGTTAGTTTGAGTTAGGAGTCGCTCACTTCTTTCGTTGCCACTCTTAATATCGGTGTTACGGTAATCGGCAACAACGGGGATTAGCACGACTAGGAAGGAACCTGCAAGTATAAGCTTGGCTTTCCAACGCTTAAGTTCTTTCTTTTGGTGCTTGTCCGTCCGTTCATGGCTCTTAGCCTTAACCTCCGGTTAATTCAACCACAACAGGTCTCACTAAGGAATCACCACTGTCATGTAGGATAGGGTGTCGTAGGGAGCGGATTATGGTTCAATGAACGGGAATCCGAATTAAGATGTTGGGCAAGGAAAGAGTGAGAGAGATTTCCTTCTCTCAAACTTTCCTTATCCTACCCTAACAAGTAAGAAAACTACTCACCCATTACAAGAAAAAGAAAATACAACAAAAGGAGGAAGATAGAAAGAAAGAGGTTAAGAGATTACAACTAGCTATTTGAGACCTCACCTTGGCAAGAATCAAGATTAAGCATCATTGTTGTTAAGGATAAAGAAAAAGAGAACAAGAAAGAAACCAACAACAAATAAAAACAACTAGGTTAGCAATTGAAGATTACAAGCAATTATAATTAACAACATAACAAGATAAGCATGATAACAAAAAGAACTCTTTTATTCATCACTTCACTCATGAGACCTCACTACAAGATTTTAATGGAGAAAAGATGAAAAAGAGGAAGAAGAAGAACAAAGTATATCTAAATCCTAATACAAGAATAAGCACCCTTGGCTTGGCAATATTCTGGGCTATTTATAGGCAGGAAACAGAAATTCTATGGCAACATCCATGACCCATATAAAATGACCAAACAACCCCTGAAAAGTCTTCAGCTGACGAGCCCATACGGCCGCGGATCCGCGGCCTACACTACGACAATATGGGGTTGCCCCTACGGATGATGAAATCCGTAGGGGCATATTTTAATTGCCCCTACGGACTAAGCCGTAGGGCCTAATGGTTGTCCCTACGGTGCCCGACATTTTAATTTAAAAATATTAAATCTTAATTTGTTGTTTGGCCCTACGGAGCCGCAAACCAATAACCTACAGTTATGTCCGTAGGGGCATCTAAATGGGAATTTAATAAAAAAAAAGGCACAGAAATGCCCTACGCCTCGATCTCTTTCCCTCTCGTTCCCAAAATTTTCTCTCGTTCCCGCGTCTCCAATTTTCTCTTCGTCGCCACCGCGCGCCCTCCGTTCTCAGCCCGCCACCGCCTTCCGTTCTCGGCCCACCACCGCCCTCATTCTTCCTCGTCGAGTTCCTCGTCGCCGATTGCATGCGTCGTCAACCGCCAAGCGTCTTCGTCGTCTCCTCCACTGTCTACAGGTAAGTAAATCTCCAATTAAACATAATGTGATGATGTTAGGGCTAGTGTTCAGGGTTCGGGTAGGGATGAGGGTTAAGGTTAGGCATCGGGTTCAGTTTATGTTAGGGTTAGGGTTAGGGTTAGGGTTGGGGCTCGGCTGGGGCTGGGGCTGGGGTTGGGGTTTAGCTGGGGCTGGGTCTGGGGTTAGGGTTAGGTTGGGGCTGGGGTTGGGGTTGGGGTAGGGCTGGGCTGGGCTGGGGCTGGGGTTAGGATTAGGTTGGGGTTGGGGTTTGCTGAATTTGGCAAACCTGAGAAGAATTTCCAGCAATTTTAGCCTAGTTTGATTACTATAATTATTGTTAATCGAGAAAATCTTGGGTCCTTCTAATCAAACATTGTTTGTTACTGTATGTCAACGAGTACTGATAAAAGAAAAAACCGATTTCAAGTGGAAATTAGGTATGTACAATGTTCTAATATAAAAATTAAGAAATCCCTTTTATTTAAATATAAAGCATATGTTTCATGTTAACAATAGGAGTTTGGCTTCAAGCATGGTTAATTATATATGGATCTATGTTTATAATTATGAAAAAGAGTATCAACTTAGAACTATCATACTATCATGTTGATCTGCATGGTGATCTGATGAATGTGTCTAAATTTTATATAATCTCCTAGAAATACCTTGATGCCTTGTATCGATAAATTTCAGGTTAATTAGTTAATTAGGCATATGGATTGTTATTTTATAGGTGAGCCGAATATCAAGAAATTGTAGAATTATTGGATTTATGAGTTTTGATAAACATTGATTTGATAAAAAAAATGGTAATTTGTAATATCTTAGTTTTTCCCAAGTTAGGGCTTCAAGCCAAGGTTGTTCTCCTCGTCGCCACCGCCGGTTTCGTCGCCACTGCAGTTCTCGTCGCCACCGCGGTTCAAGTCGTCGCCACCGCCGTTCAGGTCGTCGCCCCAGCCCCAGCAGCCGTTCAGGTGAGTAAATCTCGAGGTAAGTTAAAGAATTTATTGGATTATTTTGGGCTTAGGGTTCATGGCGTGCGAGTTGGGGTTGGGCTGGGGTCGCGGTCGCAGTCGGGGTCGGGTTAGGGTTGGGGCAGGGGCTGGGCTCCGGGGTCGGGTTCGGGGTCGGGGTAGGGTTAGGGTCGGGGTCGGGGTCGGGGAAGGGTCAATTTATCAAATTTTTTATTGGGGGTGCGGCTGGGGCTGCGGGCTGGGGCTAGGGCTGGGCTATGGCTAGGGCTAGGGTTGGGGCTGGGGCTGGGGCTGGGGCTGCGGCTAGGGCTGTGCGTCCTCCAGAGGGCGATCATAGGATCGGTGAAGTGAGGTGGCTGGATATGAGATACGATGGATTTCCATGTGTTCAATGGAATGCTGAGGGTCAGAGTCGGTTATTCATATATCTCCCAAAAAAGAATGAGTTTGTTATCAAAGGTGTATTGACTTCTACATCAAGGAATATCAGTTATATGTCATCCAGTGACAAAGTCTGTTTCTGGCCCAACCATATTTATGAATCGTTTCTCCTTTTTCCTTCTTACGTATATTTACTAGTTCAGACTGTATGCACCTCTGCAATCAACGCCGAGAACTTGTACATTATAGGTTAATAGACATATGCTATGAAATCACGGTGCATATCGAATTCATGATATGTTATAGTCCCTCATTATTTTTGTGTGCATGTGTGCGTGTGTGCCACAGTTATATTTACTTCTACATCAAGGAATATCAGTCGCATGGCAGGATTTAGTCCGGTTTTGGCCTAACCGCATTTATGAATTTGTCTTTTAGATGTTTTCCTGAGTGTCACATCGTTCTCACCCAAGTTTGCAAGCCATGTTCATTATTCTTTCAATTCTTTTAACTTGAATATGCCAGTTATTGTTCCGTTTACTATAAAGTTGCAACAAAGAGTCTCTGTTAGCACTTCCATGCACCCTTTACATGTTTTTATCATATCCACTCCTATCTATCCAGAAAGTCAACATCTTCTGGTATTTGTTTTCAAAAAGAAAAGATAAGAGAGGAAAAGATATTTGTCCGTCTCATATTTGAGCCATACTTTTGATTTTCTTGCAGATTCTGGGTTGATTTTTGGGATAATTCATAAACATAGTAATATTTGTAATGTTTCTTCTTGTTAGTCTAGCTTTCCTCTTATGAATGCCAACACTGTTTTTGCCCTCCTTTTCTTCGTGGCACATGATATCTTGCACCTCTCCTCTCGAAAACTTATTTCTCTTTTATTTTATATATCTTTATTTTATTTTATCTTATTTGCTACGCTTTGTTTTGTTTTATTATATTTTTCCTCTGCTAATTATATTCTTCTAGATCATGTTTGCCTAATCTATCCGAGGCTTAGCATAATCTAGTTGCGATAAACAATTCCATCTTCTGCTACTATGGTGGCACTGAGAAACTTCCATTTAGAAATGACAGCACGTATTTTGTGGAAGTACTGTACATAAGTAAAACCACAACGGGCATGATAAATTTGTTGACCAGGTTCCGATTACTGTGTGAAAGTTGTTCGGATGAAATTCTAATTCTGGTGGAATTGAAACCGATAACCGGTTCATATGGTGATTTAGGCTGCTTCAATGATATTTGTGCCTACATTGATGCCTCAAGCAACGAATCAAATGATGTGGATCACAAACTAATTAAATAAATTTTGAATACCAATCTGGACTGGGATTTGAATACCAATCCTAGTTTGCTACATTTTTTATATATAGTAGATGGTGATACTTCTTTAAGTAAAAACAACCCTACTTAAGCGAAATCATAAATCGAAACACACATATATAGAATACAACTCATACATGGGTATCCTCAAATCTAACTTTCATTGAATTTGCACGCGCACTTAAAATAACAACCTTTATACTAAAAAATTAGGTATGCCATTACTTAGTAGTTTATGGTTTTTAGACGCAAAAGCCATTTGAGAAATACTTTTCCTACCCATTATTAATCCATATTCTCAATATAGTCATTGAATTTGCACGCGCACATAATAAGAAGGAGAAGACAGTAATGTGGCAGAAGGAGAAGACAGTAATGTGGCAGAAGAAGAAAAAAATGACATTCCTTATTCTCTGTTTCAGCATCAATCTTCTGATATGAACTAATGATGGCTTTCACATAGGCTTTTCCCTTTAGAGACTTCTTAGTGTCCAATGGAAAGCATACATCAGATTTGTGCAGGTCGGGTTCTTCTATGACTTTCAAGAGTCTCAACTGATTCTGTAAATTACACTCTAGTTGGGTGATACTTTTACCACTTCTCACTGCGATATTCAAAATGGATATTAGAGAGCGCACCTGCAGTGAGAAGTGGTAAAAGTATCACCCAACTAGGGTGTAATTTACAGAATCAGTTGAGACTCTTGAAAGTCATAGAAGAACCCGACCTGCACAAATCTGATGTATGCTTTCCATTGGACACTAAGAAGTCTCTAAAAGGAAAAGCCTATGTGAAAGCCATCATTAGTTCATATCAAAAGATTGATGCTGAAACAGAGAACGAGGAATGTCATTTTTTTCTTCTTCTGCCACATTACTGTCTTCTCCTTCTGCCACATTACTGTCTTCTCCTTCTTATTATGTGCGCGTGCAAATTCAATGACTATATTGAGAATATGGATTAATAGTGGGTAGGAAAAGTATTTCTCAAATGGCTTTTGCGTCTAAAACCATAAACTACTAAGTAATGGCATACATAATTTTTTTAGTATAAAGGTTGTTATTTTAAGTTTTCCCTTATAGAGATATGATCTAACTGCATCTATAAACTATAAGTGTGCAGAAAATTATGATAAGAAACCATAAGAAAGGGTCGTAGCCATGCATAACCTTGAATCTACATACCAAATCATGCAAAAGCATGCACTTATTGTCATTTTGCCTTGGAATATAAAATATCTTGGAAGACTATAAGCGAGTATTTAAATCTTGATAGGTTTTGACTTCAACATATATTTTTCTCAAGTACCATGAAATATACTTCCTCCGTATAAACCGTTTTCAGGAAGATGGATTAATAATGACAAATTATCCATTGTGGCTCACTAGGTTAGCATTTTCTTCTATTGACCATCTTACTAATCTGCTTGGTAAATTTATTCGGAACCGGCTTTGAATCATTAAAAGACATGCATAAGAAAGAAAGCTAAAATACAGATATATAGCATACCGATACATCGAAACTTCATAGTTGCGATGGCAATCCAGAGATATTTATTTCTACACACGTGGTGCTCGTGCGAATGCGTCAGGCATCATGGACAAATATTTCAGAACATGGAAAGTATTATTCGTATAAAGTAATTAAAACTTTTAAACACCTTGGGTAGATATTTTCTTAGTTGATGCAATCATATCATGAGGACTAAATTTAAGCTATTATACATATGCATATGTATTTTTCTAACCTAATATATCTCACACACACACACAGAGAGAGAGAGAGAGAACACCAGTTTGGTAGAGAAATCAGCTAGCAGGACCCTGAAGAAATGGAGTCCATAGCATTGGTCATCATCATCATCCGTGATCCCTTTGAAAAAATATTATCAAAGGGATCATGGATGATGATGATGAGCAATACTATGGACTCCATTTCTTCAGGATCCTGCTACCTGATTTCTCTACCTACCTGGTGTTCTCTCTCTCTCTCTCTCTCTGTGTGTGTGTGTGATATATTAGGTTAGAAAAATACATATGCATATGTATAATAGCTTAAATTTAGTCCTCATGATATGATTGCATCAACTAAGAAAATATCTACCCAAGGTGTTTAAAAGTTTTAATTACTTTATACGAATAATACTTTCCATGTTCTGAAATATTTGTCCATGATGCCTGACGGATTTGCACGCGCACCATGTGTGTAGAAATAAATATCTCTGGATTGCCATCGCAACTATGAAGTTTCGATGTATCGGTATGCTATATATCTGTATTTTAGCTTTCTTTCTTATGCATGCCTTTTAATGATTCGCAGCCGGTTCCGAATAAATTTACCAAGCAGATTAGTAAGATGGTCAATAGAAGAGAAAATGCTAACCTAGTGAGCCACAATGGATAATTTGTCATTATTAATCCATCTTCCTGAAAACGGTTTATACGGAGGAAGTATATTTCATGGTACTTGAGAAAAATATATGTTGAAGTCAAAACCTATCAAGATTTAAATGCTCGCTTATAGTCTTCCAAGATATTTTATATTCCAAGGCAAGGTGACAATAAGTGCATGCTTTTGCATGATTTGGTATGTAGATTCAAGGTTATGCATGGCTACGACCCTTTCTTATGGTTTCTTATCATAATTTTCTGCACACTTATAGTTTATAGATGCAGTTAGATCATATCTCTATAAGGGAAAACTTAAAATAACAACCTTTATACTAAAAAAATTATGTATGCCATTACTTAGTAGTTTATGGTTTTTAGACGCAAAAGCCATTTGAGAAATACTTTTCCTACCCACTATTAATCCATATTCTCAATATAGTCATTGAATTTGCACGCGTACATAATAAGAAGGAGAAGACAGTAATGTGGCAGAAGGAGAAGACACTAATGTGGCAGAAGAAGAAAAAAATGACATTCCTCGTTCTCTGTTTCAGCATCAATCTTCTGATATGAACTAATGATGGCTTTCACATAGGCTTTTCCCTTTAGAGACTTCTTAGTGTCCAATGGAAAGCATACATCAGATTTGTGCAGGTCGGGTTCTTCTATGACTTTCAAGAGTCTCAACTGATTCTGTAAATTACACCCTAGTTGGGTGATACTTTTACCACTTCTCACTGCAGGTGCGCTCTCTAATATCCATTTTGAATGTAATATTATAGATATCCATGCCTGTTTATGTCAAAATTACTTATATTGTCAATGTTTGATTGTCTAGTTGTTGGTGATGCGTCCATATCAGGGACAGAGGCCACTCACGTTCCTCCAGGTATGTTTATATATTATATAGGGCATGTATATTGATTTAGAATGCTATATCATAAATATACACACATTCCTTTTGCTCTTAGTCGTCCAACTCATTATCATGGGCTGCTTGATGAGATTAGATTTGCGCCTGATGATCTACAAGAGCTTGTTCACTCCCTGTCATATGTGTAAGCAGCGCTATATGCGAGTTTACCTTGTTAGTATGTATGTACTGAAATTAATTAATATTATTCAAATTTTGATACATGCAGATACCAGAGGAGCACATCTTCTATCTCCAGTGAGCGACGTATCCAGCAGGAACTGGAGAGCTTGAAGGCCACCGTTCAGGAGTTGAATGAGATGCTGGTATGTATACTACTTAATAGTAAAATATAATGTCATATTATAGATATCAACATATCCAATATCAGTACATAGCCTGAGCTTATTTGGTTGTAGACTTATGTTTTATTAATCATACATGTACATATCTAATTAAAATAAACTACAGTTTTCCAAACTAGATATCCAAATGGGGTTTCGAAATAACTCGATAATGATAAGAATTCGAATGTGGGTGTAGGAGCGGGTGGTTGAGCAGGCCCAGGCCTCGGGGATCGATTTTACCGGACAGAACGATTCGAGGCTGCTGACCCCAGTTCTGGACGCCGCACACAGAGGGCACCATGGAGGTTGGGAGAGGCCGGGGATTGGGCCCTAGCAGGGCCCATATGAGGTTGGACTCCACCCCGGCGGTTACTTCCTCCGTCTCCAGTGACCGGCATGTCCATCATGAACTGGATAGCTTGAGGGCCAGCGTTCAGGAGTTGAAGGAGATCCTGGTATGTATACTACTTGATAGTAAAATATCATTTCATATTATATACATATCAACATATCCATAATTAGTACGTAGCTTGAGCTTATTTGGTTTTAGACTTAAGTTTGATTAATCATTCATACATATGTAATTGAAATAAACAACGCTTTTCCAAACTAGATATCCAAACAGAGTTTCGAAATAACTTAATAATGATACGAATTCGAATAATAAACAGTTCTTACACGCTTCTTACACACGTTATATCCAGACGCGACAGGGGAGATCGGCCGAGCCACCACACGCATCTCCTTCGGCTGCGGCTCCGCAAGCCACTACATCGGCTGCGGTTCCGCAAACAGCTCCTGTAGCTCCACCGCCCACTCAGACTCCCGCAGCCGCGGCTCCGCAAGCGACTACCTCGACGGCGGCTGCGCAGACCACATCGCCGGCTCCACATGCCGCTCAGACTCCCGCTCGCGACGAATTGCAGAGTTTATTGACCGAGGAGCAGGGGCGCGTTATTCTATCGTTATTCAGAGGTGGAGCTGGACCGAGCTAGGGTAGATTTTTGGTTCTTTTTTTTTGAAACATGTATTTATTTATATCATACACATTGTACTACATTTTGAAACGATATTGATATTGGTTTGTATTTATATCATATTCAGTTTTTGTGTTTCTTTTGTATATTATATATATGCGTGAGATGTGATTATGAATACTGCAATATATGATTTGATTGATGTATATATTATTGTGCACAGGGCGGGAAAAAATCAAGCAGCCCATTTTTTAAAAAAAATTACAGACAATATGTACCTACGGATTAATCCGTAGGCACTCATGTTACCCCTACGGATATGTCCGTAGGGGCACAATATCAGCAGTAACTGATATTTCCCCCAGATCTCAGTGCCAGGGGGTTGGGAGCTGGACCTACACATATATCCGTAGGGGCAACTGACTCTCCCCTACGGCGTTATCCGTAGGGGCAAAATATCAGGAATCCTGAATTTGTGCCCCTACGGAAACGTACCTACGCATATATTCGTAGGGGGTAGTACATGCCCCTACGGGTATATCCGTAGGGCCAAGTAATTTATTAAAATAAACCGTAAATACTATAAAATCTTGTACCCTACGGCTTAAGCCGTAGGGGAAACTGGAACTACACATATATCCGTAGGGTCAAGAATTTAACCGTAGGGGCAAGCTCAGGACCTCAACTTGCACCTGCGGCCTTTGCACCTACGGGGTATTTTTTCGCCCCTACGTATATATCCGTAGGGGCAGTGGGTTGCCCCTACGGATAAATCCGTAGGGGCAACCCTTCTTTGTAGTCTAGCTAGACCCCATGTTGGCCGCGGATCTGAGGCCATATAGAAGAGTTAGGTCATGCAATTTTGTGGGATTCCCTGTTTGGCTGTACTCTTCAGTGTGGAATATGTTGTTTCTCAGAAGCTCTTCACAATGTTTCCAGAATTTCAGAAGATCAAAAAGGTGATGTGATGTGGATCTTTTGCCATGATTTTTCTTGAGCCCCGCGAAGACATATTGGATTTTGTGTTGACATTGTGCTTTGTGCATGAAAATGACATCGATTTGCCATTTTGTCCCTTAAACTGGTGTGCGGCAACATACTGATAGAGAGTGGAGACCCGTGTTTTATCTGTGGTTGGCAGTAATCCGGAATTTGTCTTGCTTTTTCATGAATTTCACTGTTTAGAGCTGAGAACCTGTATCCTGCAATTAACTAGCAAACACGGCTCAAGAGTACCTACCGATAAGCAATGTGATAAAAAATGGGCGGTATAAAAATGCAAAAATCTAATTTGAACAAATACCCCCAAACTTATCATTTGCTCGTCCCGACCAAAGCCAGTTTATTCACAAAAATTCCTAACCTCACTTTCGCAGGGAACGCGTTTGCACTGAGCATGTGCAACAAGCCGTTAAACCTCTAGGTGTCTCTAGTAGGAGGAGTGTTGTCTCATGAGGGTTTTCAGCGGATACTACCCACAAAATCCGGTCAAGCTAGTTTTGCAAAATAACTATGATTCAAACTCTAAAGTTTTGTTTCAGAAAATAACAATTCTATTATCCTAAGTCTAGACTATCGAACCTTTATTTTTCACACCTCGCTTCTTATTTAACTTAAGATTTTATATGTCTTTACGTGCAGTGCAAATAGTGTCGTTACGTTCCAGAAGGATCGATTAAAGTCATCATGTCACAAAATAAAGCCCAGATAAAAATTTAAAAAGGATCACATAAGTTTTATAAAGAGTTAAGCATTTTTCAAGTTTCGTTTTCTAGTAAGATTTCAATTTTAGAATTTCTATCTTCCTTAACAGGAAACTAGATCTTATTTTTCACTCCACCTTTTTCTTGTTTTCATTTCATACACACCTCTGTGAACGTGCAATAGACTTTATCGTAGAATAAAACCTTCATATCTCGGCTAGAAATATTTTTTTATAAAAACCTGTCTTTTGTCAAGATTATTCTCATACAAAGAACCGTTAGGAATTTTAACTCGGAGAGAACACTTGCTTGACTTTGTTTTAATCTGGACTTTCTAGGCTTCTTAACGAGCTTTGGGCCAATGCACCCAAACCAGTTGGCTTTAGGACATTAGGTGTAGAGACACCCCAGCGGACTTAATTACTCAAGTTACCTAGGCCCAAAAACAAAAGACAATTTAGCGTGAAAATCATGATGATTCAATGCGAACGGAGATATAACCGGCAGTTCAGTTATTTTTTGGATAAAAGACGTGTTTAGTGGTTAGGTGTGTAATCATTCCAATCAAGTTTCAGATGGGTTATTTTTCAGAATTAGTTCCAATTAAGGCATCAATAACATCCCTTCATATTCACTTCACTTCATAAACTATTCTTGATATTACTTAAACCTATTTGATCCTCAGAAAATAATTTATCCAATTAAAAGTTTTTAGACATAATAGACTTGTCATCTAATTTCCAAAACTCACGATACGTGTAATGTGATGTAAAGACGTATATCAGCTATAGTTAACCTCAAATGAGAGTTATCTTTCAAGTTTTCAAAATCTAAAAATAAGATTTAGTTATTCTTATCTTATCAAACAAAACCGTCGAAATGTTGAATCTGAGTTCTCCCACTATCTAACTTGACAGAAAAGTATTTATGTTTTTAGAAAATTTTATGATTTTTATGGATTTTATGGATTTTAGTATGCAGATGCAAAATATACATATGAACGCGAAGGTTAGAAATGCGTACCGAGTGTACCCCCAAACTTAAACTGGACAGTGTCCTCACTGTCATTGCATGAAGAGATCATTGAAGGGTCAAAATTGTCGGTTAGATATACACAATTTTTTTTTTGTTTTTGATTTTAAAGAAAAGAAAAATAGTAAAAATGGAAAAGAATATCCACAAATATATACAAAATGGTATATACAGACCCCCAAAATTATTTGGAACAGTGTCCACTGTTTTGGCTGGATAACCGAAGTTTGGTGGTAGGCAGAGGAAGATTATGCAGGGTAAACCGGCTCCTGTAAGACCAGAAGCTCCTCTGTTGGTTCGGCACTAAGGTACGGTTTTAGTCTGTGTCTGTTTACTTTGAAAAATGAACCGCCCTTTGGATTCTCCAAATCCACAGCGCCATGTGGATACACATTCCGCACAAAATATGGCCCTTTCCAGCGAGATCTGAGCTTTCCTGGATGGAAATGTAGCCGGGTGTCGTAAAGCAGCACTTGTTGACCAGGTACGAATGTTTTGCGCAAAAGGTGTTTATCGTGAAACACCTTCGTTCGGTTCTTAACGACAACCGTGTTTTCGTAAGCCTCATCCCGAAGCTCGCTCAATTCGTTCAACTGCAGCTTCCGATGGCTGACCGCATCATCGAGAGACAGATTCAGCTCCTTTATCGCCCAAAATGCGCGATACTCTATTTCCACAGTGAGGTGGCAAGCCTTTCCATAAACAAGCCGATATGGAGACATGCCAAGATCGGTCTTATAAGCCGTTCGAAATTCCCAGAGGGCATCAGTGAGTTTTAACGACCAATCCTTACGGTTCTTGAAAACCGTCTTCTCCAGTATCTTCTTGATTTGCCGATTTGAAACTTCGGCTTGCCCACAGGTTTGGGGGTGGTAGATCGTAGATAGCTTATAATTAATGGAATATTTCCGCATCAAGGCCTCGAAAGTCTTATTGCAGAAATGAGTTCCATTGTCGCTAATGATCGCTCGGGGGTGCCCAAATCGGGAGAAAATGTTTTCCTTAAGAAATCTAACGACAACCTTGTTGTCGTTAGTCTGGCTGGGCACAACCTCGACCCACTTAGAGACATGATCAACAGGGAGAAGGATGTACAGGTTCCCAAAAGAGCTGGGAAACGGCCCCATGAAATCGATCCTCCAAACATCGAAAATCTCCACAACCAAGATTGGTCGGAGCGGCATCTCATTTCTCCTGGATATCCGGCCCAAGTGTTGGCACCGGGAGCAAGTCTTGCAGTAGTCATGAGCATCTTTGAAGAGTTGTGGCCAGTAGAAACCACACTGTAAGATCTTCTCAGCTATCTTTCTGGGGCCAAAATGCCCGCCACATGCTTGATCGTGGGAAAATGACAGCACACTCTTGAATTCATCGTCAGGGACACACCGATGAATAATCTGGTCGGGACAGTACTTGAACAGATAGGGTTCGTCCCAGTAATAGTGTTTTACCTGGGATAAGAATCGAAGTCTGTCCTGACGTGACCATTCAGTCGGTAGTAATCATATGGCCAAATAGTTCACAATATCTGCGAACCAGGGTTCGCAAGATACTGTCAAGAGCTGTTCATCCGGAAAAACGTCGTTGATCGGAAGTTGAAGCGACGGCGAAGAAGGAAGTCGTGAGAGATGGTCGGCGACTACGTTTTCACATCCTCTTTTATCCTTGATGACAAGGTCAAACTCTTGAAGCAACAGGATCCAACGTATCAGCCTAGATTTTGCATCTTTCTTCGCAAAAAGATGGCGCAGAGCAGAATGGTCTGTGTAGACAATGAATGGAGAGCCGATGAGGTAGGGCCTGAACTTTTCTAAAGCAAATACAACAGCCAAGAATTCCTTCTCAGTTGTTGTATAATTCAGTTGGGCGCCGTTCAGGGTTCGGCTAGCATAATAGATTACGTGCGGCATCTTGTTGATGTGTTGTCCAAGGACAGCACCGATGGCAAAGTCGGATGCATCGCACATAATCTCAAATGGGTGCGTCCAGTCAGGAGAAGAAAGAACGGGAGCAGATGTGAGTGAGCTTTTTAATGACTCGAACGTAGTCACACAGCTCGTGTTGAAGTCGAATGGTGTGTCCTTGGCCAGCAAAAGAGTCAAGGGCCTAGCAATCTTGCTAAAGTCCTTGATGAACCGTCTATAGAAACCGGCATGGCTAAGGAAGGCTCGGATGTCTCTGACGCATCTGGGAAGAGAGAGATTGGAAATGACCTCAATCTTCGCTTTGTCAACCTCTATGCCATTTTGCGAAATGATTTGTCCTAAGACAATACCTTCGCGCACCATGAAGTGGCACTTCTCCCAATTCAAAGTGAGGTTCTTGTCCTTACATCGGGTAAGGACAGCGTCGAGATGTAGCAAACACTCATTAAAGGAATCGCCAAAGATGGAGAAATCATCCATGAAGATCTCCAGGATTTTTTCCACCATGTCTGAGAAGATTCCCATCATACACCGCTGGAAGGTAGCGAGCACATTGCATAACCCAAAGGGCATGCGACGATATGCAAACGTGCCGAAAGGACAAGTGAATGTGGTCTTGTCCTGGTCTTTTTCGGCGATGGGAATTTGATTATAGCCGGAGTAGCCATCAAGAAAGCAATAGTACTCATGTCCTGCCAATCGCTCAAGCATTTGGTCAATGAATGGTAGCGGAAAGTGGTCCTTCCGTGTTGCGGCGTTGAGTTTTCTGTAGTCGATGCATACTCGCCATCCAGTCTGGGTGCGAGTAGGGATTAACTCATTCGCCTCGTTGGTTATGACCGTTATGCCTGATTTCTTGGGGACAACATGAATGGGGCTAACCCACTGGCTATCAGAGATAGGGTAAATGATACCACTATCCAGACATTTTATGATCTCCTTTTTTACAACCTCCTTCATGACTGGGTTGAGTCGCCTTTGTGGATCCCTGGCCGGTTTGGCATCATCCATCAGATGAATGTGATGTTCAACGATCAGGGGACTAATCTCCTTGATGTCCGCCATGGACCAGCCAAAAGCTTGCCTATTGCCGTGCAAGACCGCAAGAAGGGCTCTCTCTTGCTCGGGTGCTAGAGAAGCCGAGATGATAACAGGGAGGGTTTCGTTCTCATCCAAGTAAGCGTACTTAAGGTGAGACGGCAAAGGCTTGAGTTCGAGCGTTGGAGGTGAAACGATTGAAGGCATGATTGGTGAAAATGTCTCAAACTTAAAGGATTCCAGCAAAGGTTCAAAATGAGTGTAAGCGATCGAGTTGGATGGTTTAGGTAACTCATCCGGAAATTCGAAGGATTCAAACTTGGGTGGTGAGTGGCTAAGATCGTTCGAGAAAGTGAAACACTCGTAGTCATTGTCGGGCGCAGAAATAGCAGCAGATTCGAAGAGGAACGCACTAGTGGCGTTAAGGTTGTCGTGATCGAACAAAAACTCCTCAAATTCACACTCCTCTGGGGTGATCTCCTAGATTGAGCAAACGTCTAGTATATGAGCATTAGGTTCGGAGGGCTGATTCCCCAACCTAAAAATGTTGAGTTCAATTGTCATGTTTCCAAAAGATAGGTTCATCGAACCATTTCGACAATTGATCACAGCATTTGAGGTTGCAAGGAATGGGCGACCGAGTATCACCGAAATTTGATTCTGGGGGTTAGCTACAGGCTGTGTGTCTATAACAATGAAGTCAACGGGGAATATGAAGTCCCCGACCATGAGTAACACATCCTTAGTTCACCCCTAAGATGGATGATCGATCGGTCGGCCATTTGGAGAGTACATTGTGTGGGTTTTAGCTCTCCTACACCTAGCTGCTCATATACTGAGTACGGAAGCAGGTTAACACTGGCACCAAGATCCAATAGTGCGCGGTTGATGTTCTTATCCCCAATAGTAATAGAAATCGTAAGACAGCCAGGGTCCTTCCGTTTTTGAGGTAAACATTGGGTAAGAGCATCACTCACAGCACTAGCCAAGAAAACTTTCTTGGGTACCTGAGATTTCCTCTTTTTCGTGCACAAGTCCTTTAAGATTTTAGCGTAGGAAGGGACTTGTTGGACAACATCTAAAAGGGGAATGTTGATGTTAACCTGCTTAAACAACTCCAGAATCTTCTCTATTTGTGGATTTTGTTTATTGGACCTCAACCGGTTTGGAAATGGGACATTTTTAAAATTGGTTGAGTCCAATGCTTGTGGAGGAGATTGTGGAGTTAGAACGGATCCCAAAGCTGGTGTTTTCGTAGAGTGAGAAGTGGGTCCGTTTAGAGAAGAAGAAGAGGAAGAGCCTTTTGAAGAATGGAGAATAGGCTCAGAAGAAGAAGAAGAAGCGGCCGGGGTGTCATCGTCGATCCGTGTGCCAATATTGTTTTGCAGCATCCTTCCTGATCTCAATGTAGTCACGGCACTCACATTATGGTTCTGTTGTTCAAGAGCAACATGTACATTATGTGGGTGACCGGGATTTGGGAGTGGCTGAGATGGAAGCTTCCCCTTTTCTCGCTCGCTTAACGCCGCATTCAGCTGTGCAATCTGGGCTTCGATGGTCTTGATGCTTTGCCCGTGTGCAGAAGTGTGTTGCACCAAAGACTGAATAGACGACTGGATATTTGCGGTGGATTGTGTCGATTGTTTAACGAACGCCTCCAGACTTCGTTCTAGCGAGGAAACCTTATCGTTGTTTGACGGAACAAAGTTGTTTTGAGGAAAAGAATTGTTGGGTGCAAAGTTGTTCGTCTGATTTCGAAAAGGTTAGGGTTGGAAGGGCTGCTGAAATTGATGTTGGGTTTGTTGCTGAGCTTGTTGTTGCGGTGGAGGGGGCCTCTGGAAATTGTTGCCTTGGAATTGACGCTGGTTCTGATTCCAGGTGAAGTTGGGGTGGTTCCTCCAACCGGGATTGTAGGTGGAAGAGTATGGATCGTTTCTTGGTCTTTGCTGAAATGCAGCATTAACCTGATCCTGTCCTTGAGATGGTGGATTGTACAGACACTTGATTTGTCCAAAAATTTGTATTTACCGCAATCAAGAACGGCGTCGCATGAAGCTAGCCGGTGAGTACGGGTCGATCCACAAGGTGGTTGTGAATTTCTGATTCGTTCTTACGAGTTAATTCCGAAGGGTGTTCGGATTGGTTATTAAATCTAAAAACCTAAATTATCTATACTAAAATTATCTAGATCTAAATCCTGCTAGCGTTAGGTTTAGGAATGGTTTGGAAATGT
This sequence comes from Agapanthus africanus, assembly GCA_030015575.1. NCBI lineage: Eukaryota > Viridiplantae > Streptophyta > Magnoliopsida > Asparagales > Amaryllidaceae > Agapanthus > Agapanthus africanus. The sequence goes on along the minus strand of CM057338.1, from coordinate 102,227,656 downwards.
AAACAAATCTCAACGCATTCTATACCCAGATCTAACCTCCATAGAAAACGCGTGCAACCGGGCCTTTATACTACGGTATCACCGCTACCTCGAGGGATAGGGTGCCGTAGGACGCGGTGTGTGCGTGTATGCATGGAGTCCTATAGATTCTATGTGATGGGTAAGAAAGGGATGAGAGATCTCATCTCTCAAAAGCCTTTCCCAAAGATAACATCTAAACAAGTTCCTAGGGCATGAAATTAAATCTACCTAGGGCAAAGAATTGAAATCTAAACTAGGGAGAGAAATTAAATCTACTTACAGATGCATCCCTCCAATCATCCATGCAGGGTTGTCAGATCTGAATTTCTGAATGGAAAAGAAACACCGATGCTCTCCAAAAGGATTTCTGAATTTTTATTAAAAGGAGGCATAAGAATTACAATTTTTAGAGTTCCTATTTATAGAAGATAGGAAATCCTAGGGTTACAATGACTCGCATGTTTTCATTTACAAAAATAGCCCTCTAGGAAGACCGGTCAACGCCGCCACTTTATTTCGCTAAAAAATTATTTTTTTATTTCTTTAAAACTGCTGCGGAACCGCGGCCCGAGGCATGGTGTGGCCGCGGTTCCGCGGCCAAAAGGAAGAGTTGGCTTCTGCAACTTCTGGGCTGGGCTCCTGGTGACTTTGTCTTCCTGTTTCTATATGTCTTTTTCCATTTGGGCTTCTAGGTTGGTTCCAGATCTTCAGTGAACAATTTGCAATGGCTTTATAACCGTTTGCCTTGACATTTTGGGGTCTTGCGTTGCCTTGTTAACTGTGAACTGTCTTTCGATGTAGGCTTGACTAAGATCCTCCCATTTGTTGGTCAAAAGTCCATATTTTCATCGTCTTTACATCGTTTTCACTGTTTCCTGTCCAAGAACCTGTAACCTGTAACATGTAGCAGACATTCATCAAAAGCACCCGTTTATTTGTAAAATATATAAGAATGGGAAATATAATAATGCAATATTATGGTGTGAACAAATACCCCCAAACTTATCTTTTGCTCGTCCTCGAGCAAACTTATTTTTATTCACTAAAACCCTAACCACACTTTCGCAGGGAAACGTGATTGCACTGAGCACGTGCAACAAGCCGTTAAACCTCTAGGTGTCCCTAGTAGGAGGAGTGTTGTCTCCTGAGTGTTTTCAGCGGATACTACCCACAAAATCCTTTCAACTCGGCCCATTGACTTTTGTTCTTCATTTAGGTTTTCTAACAAGGAATTCTATTATCTTTTACCCGTAAATTATCCACCCATATTCTTCACACTTCCTCATCATCTAACTTAAGATTATATATGTTATGTAGACCTACTTAGCTTTCGGCATTTCTTAAGTTTTCCTTCTAGAGTTCCATCTCCACTTAGGAATTTCTATCAACTCTACTAAAGATACAAGTTCTATTCTTCATTCCTCTCTCTTATCTAAATTCCAATCACATACCCCTACGTGTGTGTATAGATCATCCCTACACTTGGAAATTCAAATCAAGCAATCATACCCTTGTCCGTTGTCCAAAATACTTATTTGTAAGTGAATTTTTAATTGAGTTTTGCTTACACATCCTTCATGCGACCGTTAATACTTCTTGAAGTACCAACAACCGATTACAAGATGTGTTTGCACATTTAAGCGTAATTCTTAGTTTTGCAACACACAAGGCTTTTTAGCAGTGACTCCCAAACCAGTTGGTCTAAGGCGCTAGGTGATGAAGCACCCTCGCTAAATATTTTTCTATTTTTTTCTACAGCCTTAAGTAATCACAAAAACCAGTGTTCATTTTTTTCTTTTTTTTATTCACTCTTTTTTTCTTTTATTTTCATTGTACTATGGACTTTAGACAAGAGTATTTCAAGATCTCTTCTACTATTCCAAGTTTCAAGGTGCGTGATTGTGCAAATTGTAGGGTATACATTTTCAGAATCTAGACTTAAGCTTGGAATTATTTTTCAAACTTATACTCTAATAAGAACATCAATACTTTTCCCTTGTTTCGACTTAGCCCAAGAAGTGAACCCAAAATTTGCCTATTTCTAAATAAACTACAAGGCACATACTTTCTACCGTTAAACTTTAAGGAATGTTATTTTTAGTGTTTTTAATTTACTAAGTCTAAGATCTAGTTGCTCCTAGCCAGTTAACCTATCTGTCAAACTCAAGTCAATTAGCCAAAATTGAATACATTAATTTTTATAATTTTTTGAAATTTTTTCAATTTTTATGGATTTTCAAATAAGTATGCAAATGCAAAAATATGTACAAATGAATGCGAAGGAAGAAGACGTACCGAGCATACCCCCAAACTTGAACTTGACAGTGTCCTCACTGTTATGCTAAACCAAGAGAATCAAAATCTCGGCACTCCCCTTTTTATTTATTTACAATAAAAAAAAATTATATTTTTTTCTGTTTTGAATTTTTTTTTTATTTTTTTTATAGAAAAAGAAAACAAAAATATATATACATATATACAACAAGGTTCCCCCCAAACTTAAGCTTGGCCTTACACAAGCCAAAGGTCAGCACCACCCATTCAAAAATCTTATCGTGGTAATGGTACAGTTGGTGCAAGAATGGGGTGGAAAGAAGAGAAATGAGAAACACGCGAGACCGTGTGGAAAGAAGAATGGAAGATGGTCTCGGCGGAGGAGAAGAATGGCAGAAAGAAGAAAGAAGTAGAGTACGATCTTGAGGGTGTAAATTGAGTGAATAAATTAGCGCAATTTATGATGACCGATGTGTTAAAAGCGATTGCGCCAACCTATCAACCCGTCGTGCAATAGGATCAAATCCCTCAAGATTCCCAAGAAAACATGGGTACGCCGAACTTGGTATAGGAGATGAAAGCGTAACGGTCTCTTATTCGGTCGGAACAATGGGAAAGACGAAAGGGAGTGAATTAGGGATAGTATCTTTCTCACCATAGTAAACTGTTTCGAACTTGAAAGATTCCATTAATGGTTCGAAACTACTATAATCAACCGAGTCTGATGGCTCATCTGAAAATGTAAAGGACTCAAACTCGGGCGGTGAGTCATCAGCATCGTCCGAAAAAGTGAAACACTCATAGGTGTTATCGTCTGTGAGAATTGTGTCAGATTCAAAGGAAAAGGTTTCAAGCTCACAGTCTTCAAGCGGGGTCGGAACGATGGGAAGGAGGGAGGGTGATATAACAGTCAAAGGTTCAGGAGGATGAATTGGAAAATCAGACACATCAAACAAAAATGATTCAACCTCAATATTATCCTCAAGACTCTCCTCAATACTATCCTCAATATTTAACTCATCCATGCCATTATCATCAAAATCTAGACGCATATGAGATTCGGGAGAAACATTTAATAACTCAGGATGATAATTTGAACATAAAATTTCAATTAAATCGACAGGTTCATCATCCGAAATACTCCCGGCGTCTATATTCTCAATCAAGTGAAAATCAATTTCTTTAGACACCTCATCAAAAGCATGGATATGTATCAATTTAGGTTCTAGAGTGGAGGTGTAAAGATCAAACGGATTAGGTGCGGTTTCACTCGAAAAGGGTTCTTCACAGTTTGGCAAATCAAACACTACAAAATCACACAACTCATTTTTATTTTCAACAGGTGAACTATTTAGGGCAATCGATGGAAAACAAGAGTTGTGGGCTTCAATTGGGTAAGGGGAGGTTTGATTTGAAAATCTTCTCTTATTCTCACTCTGTCCAACCGCCTCCTTATACATTAAAAAATTTGAAGCTAGTAGGAAACTAGCTACCGATTCAGCAGGTTGCATAAAGGCGGCCACGGACGCTTCCACATTTCTAGTCATTTTATTTGTTGATGCAATGTATGCTTCCAACGACTCTTCCAAACTAGACTTAAGTGGTGAGGGGGTTTCGGTGAAAGATTCGAAATTGGTTGGATATGTGAAACTCCCTAATGGCTGTGTCGAAACAGTTTCTAGTAAGGGTGGGAAGGTCGGGTATGACTGGTAGGGAGTGGGTGGTAGGATAGGGGTAGGGTCAACATATGGATAAAAAGGTGAATAATCGTGTGGATTCCTAGAACTAGATGAGTGGAGAGGGGTGAAAGATCGACTGCGAGATTGAGCAATATGCTCAGCAATGGACATCGGCCTAGGAGTGACAGAAGGACTTAAAGAATTTGTATCAACATATGTAGGTGGTAAAGGTGGACTTGGTTGACACAAATTTGGTTGAAAAGTCAAACTGTTTCTCCTAGACGCCTCGATGTGATCTTTCAAAGATTTTTTTGGCAAGGAAGGATCGTCTTTAAATTGACCGAACAAATTGACGTACGACGCAAAATTAGGTTCGGGATACCAAAGTTCGGCTAATGATTTATTATGTGGGGTACCCATGTTGGAAGAAAGGGTGAAAAGAAAGAAAATTTGTGCTGCAAGGATCTATTTGAGGCCAAAAATTTTGCAAGTTTCTAATAAAATTTGCCTTTTTTATTTTTCTTCTTTTTCTCTTTATTTGGAAAAATTTTGTTGCAAAAAGATTTTAGAGAAAAAGATATGCAACAACAAAATATTACTTGCAATCAATTATTATTTTAAGCATATCACAAGAATCTTTATTTGGAAAAAAATGTTGCAAAAAGATATTCGAGAAAAGATATGCAACAACAAAATATTTCTTGCAATCAATTTAGTTTAAGCGGGGCCCAAAAATCCTGCACAAGATTGTTATATGGAAGGGAATATATTTTTAAAGTGCACAAAATCCTGCAGGTATTTTTCAGAAAATATATTTCAAAAATTACAGAGGATGAACCAGAGAAGCTTACAGAGCAAATTTCCTGCGTTGAAGACACTAGATAGCCGCGGAATCGCGGTCATAGGCGGCTTGGCGCGGCGGAAGCGCGGCGGCTGAAGCGGCGCAGATCCCGAGGTCTCTCCAGAGCGCGGTGGAAAGGCGGCAGAAGGCGGTTTTTGCCGCGGATTCGCGGTCTAGTGGGCGGTTCACGTCTTGAGAATTTTTCTGTTGTTCTGTTTCTGAAATTCTCCTCTGTTCTGATCTTCTCTTTTCTGTTTTGCTTTCTGGAAATTTCCAGATCCGTCTTTGTTTGTAAATCCTGCAAAAATTCAAACAACAAAGTATCCTTTCCAAAAAAAATAACAATTGATATATTTTTATAATTTTTGAGATTTTCAGATTTTTATGATTTTTTTATTTTATGATTAACCCGAAATTAGGAAAAGAAAATTCTACGCCATCCCCGGCAACGGCGCCATTTTATTTCGCTAAAAAATTATTTTTTTTATTTCTTTAAAACTGCCGCGGAACCGCGGCCCGAGGCATGGTTTGGCCGCGGTTCCGCGGCCAAAAGGAAGAGTTGGCTTCTACAACTTCTGGGCTGGACTCCTGGTGACTTTGTCTTCCTGTTTCTATATGTCTTTTTCCATTTGGGCTTCTAGGTTGGTTCCAGATCTTCAGTGAACAATTTGCAATGGCTTTTTAACTGTTTGCCTTGACATTTTGGGGTCTTGCGTTGCCTTGTCAATTGTGAACTGTCTTTCGATGTAGGCTTGACTAAGATCCTCCCATTTGTTGGTCAAAAGTGCATATTTTCATCGTCTTTACATCGTTTTCACTGTTTTCTGTCCAAGAACCTGTAACCTGTAACATGTAGCAGACATTCATCAAAAGCACCCGTTTATTTGTAAAATATATAAGAATGGGGAATATAATAATGCAATATTATGGTCCAAAAATTTGTATTTACCGCAATCAAGAATTTGTCCAAAAATTTGTATTTACCGCAATCAAGAACGGCGTCGCATGAAGCTAGCCGGTGAGTACGGGTCGATCCACAAGGATGTTGTGAATTTCCGATTCGTTCTTACGAGTTAATTCCGAAGAGTGTTCGGATTGGTTATTAAATCTAAAAACCTAAATTATCTGTACTAAAATTATCTAGATCTAAATCCTGCTAGCGTTAGGTTTAGGAATGGTTTAGAAATGTAAACAAATCTCAACGCTTTCTATACCCAGATCTACCTCCATGGAAAACGCGTGCAACCGGGCCTTTATACTACGGTATCACCGCTACCTCGAGGGATAGGGTGTCGTAGGACGCGGTGTGTGCGTGTATGCATGGAGTCCTATAGATTCTATGTGATGGGTAAGAAAGGGATGAGAGATCTCATCTCTCAAAAGCCTTTCCCAAAGCTAACATCTAAACAAGTTCCTAGGGCATGAAATTAAATCTACCTAGGGCAAAGAATTGAAATCTAAACTAGGGCGAGAAATTAAATCTACTTACAGATGCATCCCTCCAATTATCCATGCAGGGTTGTCAGATCTGAATTTCTGAATGGAAAAGAAACACCGATGCTCTCCAAAAGGATTTCTGAATTTTTATTAAAAGGAGGCATAAGAATTACAATTTTTAGAGTTCCTATTTATAGAAGATAGGAAACCCTAGGGTTACAATGACTCGCATGTTTGCATTTACAAAAATAGCCCTCTAGGAAAACCGGTCAACGCCGCCACTTTATTTCGCTAAAAAATTATTTTTTTATTTCTTTAAAACTGCCGCGGAACCGCGGCCCGAGGCATGGTTTGGCCGCGGTTCCGCGGCCAAAAGGAAGAGTTGGCTTCTGCAACTTCTGGGCTGGGCTCCTGGTGACTTTGTCTTCCTGTTTCTATATGTCTTTTTCCATTTGGGCTTCTAAGTTGGTTCCAGATCTTCAGTGAACAATTTGCAATGGCTTTTTAACCGTTTACCTTGACATTTTGGGGTCTTGCGTTGCCTTGTTAATTGTGAACTGTCTTTCGATGTAGGCTTGACTAAGATCCTCCCATTTGTTGGTCAAAAGTCCATATTTTCATCGTCTATACATCGTTTTCACTGTTTCCTGTCCAAGAACCTGTAACCTATAACTTGTAGCAGACATTCATCAAAAGCACCCGTTTATTTGTAAAATATATAAGAATGGGGAATATAATAATGCAATATTATGGTGTGAACAACACTCTTCGGTTAAGTGAGAAGGATCGGTACAACAAGCACAAATGGTACGAAGGGGAAGAACAGGGGCAGGAGCAGGAGATGAAAATTTGCTCTCTATCGCTTCAAGTTTTCTCGTTATTACAGCCATTTCAGCTTTCATCGCAATAGAGATATCAAGTTGGTGAATGCCTACCCTAGACTGACCAGTAGAAGTGGAGGAAGAAGAAGAAGAAGTTGGTCTGGTGCTCTCCCATTGAAGCGTTTGTTCCGCAAGGTCGTCGAAGAATTGCCACGCTTCCTCGTCAGATTTCGATAGGAAGTGGCCCTGACAAATGGTTTCCAACAACTGCTTGGTTGCTGGGTTCAGGCCCTCGTATAAGGTTTGGCAAAGTTGCCATTTCTCAATACCATGGTGAGGGCACTGAACAAGAAGGTCTTTATACCGGTCAAAGCACTTCCAGAAGGGTTCAGTAGGAAGCTGGGAGAATTGGTTGATTTCGTTATGGATCCTCGCGGTTTAATGATTCGGATAGAATTTCTTGAGAAACGCTTTCACAAATTCGTCCCAACTGGTTATGGAGTGGGAAGCAGTGCTATACAGCCACTTTTCAGCAAGATCGCACAAAGTGAACGGAATGACCCGTAGCCGTATAGCATCGTCCGACAGCTGGGTCGTTTTCATCATGGCACAAACATTTTGAAACTTATTGATGAAGATATAGGCATCTTCAGATTCAAGCCCATGAAATTTCGGAAGCATGTTAATGAAGTGGGGCTTAATTTCAAAATTATCCCCATTGGCTGGTGGAAGGGAAAGACATGTGGGAAGTGCAGAACGGGTTGGATAGAAACGATCCTGGAGCGCGATTCACTGTGGCGCTACAACAGGCGGTGGTGGTGGGTTATTCACATCCATAGGGGATGGAATCAATCCCGGGGGAGTCAAAGAGATGTTTGGATTAAATCCTGACATCGCAGAAGAAGAGGTTGGTGATGGTGAAAGTGAATATGTATGAAAGGAATTCCGATCAACGTCGGAGTTGGACGGCAAAGGTAAGGGTGAAAGAGGCGTGGAAGGAGTTTCGACGTCTGAGTCGATCGCGTAGTCGGTAGCGACTAACGTAACGCGGACTAGGCGGGCTCTAGTGTCCCGAGTCCAAGCGGACATACACTAAACGAGTTAGTATAGTCAAAGCGGAGAAGGTGAGGGTAAGAGAACGTCAATGGAGAAATACGATAGGAGGTGGGTGAAAAAATGGATTCTGGCGAAAAAGGGCAAGGCTTTATAAAAGTTTTTGGTTTTTTGTGTTTTTTTAGAAAGAGCTTTACAGAAATATGTAAGGACTCACGGCTTCAAACAATCACAGACAAAATATGGGCAATCACACCTAGATCTAGGATCACCTAGGTCAGCTAGACAGCTCCTAACTGTTCCAAAGGGCTAGAAATAGGACCTCAAACCGCCTCTTCTCCGCCAATTGCGGCCAAGTAAGTGCCTGGTAAGTGGGAGGCTCCCCACTACGTAAGTAGTGGTCCTAATTAAGTAACCACTTGCCTTGGACACACTTGCCTAGACACCGCAAAGTCAGGATAGGATAAACGGCCGATGCCTACAACTAGTCCTCTGTCCTATTGAGCGCGACGTCCTTAGGGCTGAGTCTACTATTTTTTAATTAAACAATGGTCAATGCATATGCTTTTTGTGATTTCTGGGGTCCTGGGAAGGGTGATGAAATCCCCACCTAATCTGGATTGGTTTCAAGCCCCTTAAAGTCCGATTAAAATAAGCAAAGCAGTAACAATCAACTACAATCAATTTTTTTATTTTTTAGCACGGCGCAAAGAATCCTGCACAAAAACAATTTATTGGAAGAGGAAGAGAGTTTGAGCAAAGAATGCTGCAGAAAACACAGTTCAGTGGAGTTCGGAGGAGTGGGGAAGTGAAGAGAGAGACTTACAGGGAATTTGGGTTGATGAGGGCACCAACAAGCCGCGGTTCCGCGGCCAGAGAGCGCTTAGGCCGCGGTTCCGTGGCCAGAAGGTAAGCTTGGCCCTTTAAATTTCCTGCACATGATGGGTTGGGTGTCCTCTTCTAATTTGGAGCCCCTGAATCTTGATTTTCTTACTGAGTCTGCTCCAGACTTGTACAGTAGTCCGTTGGTTCCGTTTTGATCAAACGCGGTGTAGCCGCGAGATATGGGTCTAACTTCCCACGTCTTCAGCACTGAACTCGACCTTCTTTTTATCCGGCACACTTGCACAAAAACTAATAAAAAATAACAAGTTGGTTTTTTACAATGTATATTTTTTTCGGTTATATTTATATTCATAAATTAACCCGAAATTACACAAAGAAATAAACTACCGTCTCCCCGGCAACGGCGCCATTTGATTGGTAGAATTTTTGCGTGTTCAAGTTTATTACCGCAATCAAGACGGTTTCGCTTGTAGCTAGCAGGTTGAGTACGGGCCGTCCGCAGGGAGATGGGAATCTTTTTCTATGTGCTTTAACGAGTTAAGTCCAAATGTCCAGGTTTGTTTGAGATTAACTATGTGCTAAAATGTTATATAAAGAGAGCTTGTTAGGGTTAGGATTAGGTTAGTTTGAGTTAGGAGTCGCTCACTTCTTTCGTTGCCACTCTTAATATCGGTGTTACGGTAATCGGCGACAACGGGGATTAGCACGACTAGGAAGGAACTTGCGAGTATAAGCTAGGCTTTCCAACGCTTAAGTTCTTCCTTTTGGTGCTTGTCCGTCCGTTCTTGGCTCTTAGCCTTAATCTCCGGTTAATTCAACCACAACAGGTCTCACTAAGGAATCACCGCTATCATGTAGGATAGGGTGTCGTAGGGAGCGGACTGTGGTTCAATGAACGGGAGTCCGAATTAAGATGTTGGGCAAGGAAAGAGTTAGAGAGATTTCCTTCTCTCAAACTTTCCTTATCCTACCCTAACAAGTAAGAAAACTACTCATCCATTACAAGAAAAAGAAAATACAACAAAAGGAAGAAGATAGAAAGAAAGAGGTTAGGAGATTACAACTAGCTATTTGAGATCTCACCTTGGCAAGGATCAAGCTTAAGCATCATTGTTGTTAAGGATAAAGAAAAAGAGAACAAGAAAGAAACAAACAACAAATAACAACAACTAGATTAGCAATTGATGATTACAAGAAATTATAATTAACAATATAACAAGACTAGCATGATAACAAAAAGAACTCTTTTATTCATCACTTCACTCATGAGACCTCACTACAAGATTTTAATGGAGAAAAGATGAAAAAGAGGAAGAAGAAGAACAAAGTATATCTAAATCCTAATACAAGAATAAGCACCCTTGGCTTAGCAATATTCTGGGCAATTTATAGGAAGGAAACAGAAATTCTAGGGCAACATCCATGACCCATATAAAATGACCAAACAGCCCCTGAAAAGTCTTCAGCTGACGAGCCCATACGGCCGCGGATCCGCGGCCTAGACCCCATGTTGGCCGTGGAACCCGGCCATATAGAAGAGTTAGGTCATGCGATTTTGTGGTTTTCCTTGTTTGGCCGTACTCTTCAGTGTGGAATATGTTGTTTCTCAGAAGCTCTTCACAATGTTTCCAGAATTTTAGCGGATCAAAAAGGTGATGTGATGTGTATCTTTTGCCATAAATTTTCTTGAGCTCCGCGTAGACATGTTGGATTTTGTGTTGGCATTATGCTTTGTGCATGAAAATGACATCGATTTGCCATTTTGTCCCTTAAACTGGTGTGCGGCAACATACGGATAGAGAGCGGAGACCCGTGTTTTATCTGTGGTTGGCAGTAATCCGGAATTTGTCGTGCTTTTCCATGAATTTCACTGTTTAGAGCTGAGAATCTGTATCCTTCAATTAAGTAGCAAACACGGCTCAAGAGTACCTACCGATAAGCAATGTAATAAAAAATGGGCGGTATAAAAATGCAAAAATCTGATATGAACACCCCCTTTTCTCCAAGATCCAGGCGATCAAGAGGAGGAAGAAGGAGACCCATCTCCAAAAATCCAACTTTGGACAGATCCAATGCTCAAAAGAAGCTTCAGGGCTAAAGAGAGAAGAGAGGGGTCGCCTTTGATCACCTATGAAGATTTTTGGGGAGTTCAACTCCAAGACCCAAATCCTCAAAGGAGTTTAACTCCTATTCCAGATCATTTAGGAGTTTAACTCCAAATCTAAATCTTTTGGAGTTTAACTCCACTCAAAATCCCTTGGGAGTTTAACTCCTAATCCAGGGGCTAAGCCCCTTTTTTCCGCTAGTGTTCCCAGCGGTCGCGTGCCGCGCACGTGACCCGCGGGTGCCCAGCGGTCACGTGCAGGGCACGTGACCCGCGGACGTCCAGCGGTCACGTACATGGAACTTGGCCCGCGGACGATAAAGCGCCCACGTGCGCCTCCGTGACTTGAAGGCGCTCAGCGCCCAACGGTCGTGCGCAGTGCACGTGACCCGCGGGTGCCCCGCGGTCGCGTGTAAAGCACGTAGCCTACGGGCGCTAAGCACCCATGTGCGCCTCATGCGACCTGCGGGCACTCAGCGCCCAGCTGTTGCGTGCAGCGCACGTAACCCGTTGGCACCCAGCGCCCATGCGCCAGGCACGTGACCCATGGGCGCCTAGCGCTTACGTGCCAGGCACGTGACCCGCGGGCGCCAGTGTCCACGCGCTAGGCACGTGACCCGTGGACGCCCAGCGCCCATGTTCCATGCACGTGTCTTTAAGACACTTCCCCCTATTTTTATGTGCACTCCACACTAAATATACTTCCTCCATTAGAAAAAATTTCTAACGGGACGTTGCCCCCTTGACCCCAAGCCCGCTATCCGGGTAGCGGGACCCCCGTAAAAACTCTGCGGGCTCCCCGATATATCCAAAACACAATACTGCACATTGAGTTCATATGACCTGTTTGACCCGTCAATCGGAGGTTCCCTCGCTCCAAAGGCAAGGTGTAATTAGCGGCAGCTTAGTCCGCGGCTGCCGGAGATTCGAATCCCCACAATCAATAAACCCTAGCCTACCCTAAGCAGGGGGAATCTGTAATGCACCCGACAAGCGCGCGCGTATTCCCATCTCAATAGGGTGACGAAAAAACCCTACACAGAGTAGCTGCTCGGTGTCCTCTTGGTGAGGGCTTTGATCCTTGGCGTCGGTGGGCAGTGAACTACCAGCCATGGATAGACAGAGCAGGGTTGCTGCCCGGTTTCCTATTAGTGAGGGCTTTGATCCTTGGTGTCGGTGGGTAGTAAACTACCAGCCATGGATGGACCGAGCAAGGTTGCTGCCCGGTTGCCTCTTGGTGAGGGCTTTGATCCTTAGCGTCGGTGGGTAAGAAATTACCAGCCAAGGATGGACCGAGCAGGGTTGCTGCCCGGTTGCCTCTTGGTGAGGGATTTGATCCTTGGCGTTGGTGGGTAGTGAACTATGAGCCATGGATGGACCGAGCAGGGTTGCTTCCCGGTTGCCTCCTGGTGAGGGCTTTGATCCTTGGCGTCGGTGGGTTGTGAACTACCTGCCATAGATGGACAGAGCAGGGTTGCTGCTCGGTGGCCTCTTGGTGAGGGCTTTGATCCTTAGAGCAGGAGGGCATTGGGAGGCTTGCTAAGGATGGACCGAGCAGGGTTGCTACCCTGTTGCCTCTTGGTGAGGGCTTTGATCCTTGGCGTCGGTGGGTAGTGAACTACCAGCCATGGACGGACCGAGCAGGGTTGCTGCTCGGTGGCCTCTTGGTGAGGGCTTTGATCCTTAGCGCGGGAAGGCATTAGGAGGCCTGCTAAGGATGGACCGAGCAGGGTTGCTACCCGGTTGCCTCTTGGTAAGGGCTTCGATCCTTGGCGTCGGTGGGTAAGAAATTACCAGCCAAGGATGGACCGAGCAGAGTTGCTTCCCGGTTGCCTCTTGGTGAGGGCGTTGATCCTTAGCGTGGGAGGGCATGGAGAGGCCTGTTAAAGATGGACCGAGCAGAGTTGTTGCGTGGTGGCCTCTTGATGAGGGCTTTGATCCTTGGCGTCGGTGGGTAAGAAATTACCTGCTAAGGATGGACTGAGCAGGGTAGCTGCTCGGTTGATTCGGGAGGTTTTGTTTGACCTTCCCCGGTGTGTGAACATCAGGAAGAGTGACCGTCACGGGCGACACGTGTTATGAACGCGCGGGCTGAAGCAAAGCGTAAGAACCGCGTCATTCCGATTTCGCCGAGAAAGGCGGGATATCCGCCGCATGGTGGTACTGTAGTGGAAGAAACGAGCGACTGTTGGACTCTTGGGGGCGCTGTGGGGATATAAAATGGAAGGCGTGTTGGTCACTCCTTTCTTCATCCTCAAAACGTAAGAATGGACACTTTCCCTTTCTCCATCCCCGAGATCATAAATTTCGAGGACGTATACCTGTATGAACAGCAGTGCTCCGAGGGGACGGTGCAGGCGGTGATCCGGCAGGTGGAGGGTCATATCGGCCGCCTGCTCCCCCGGCGATCACCTCTTCTCCAGCTGCTCATGTACTCGATATGGAGGGCATCGCCGGGGCTGCACAACCCTAGTCCGAACAACTGAAGGACGAGGCGGTTGGCAAGCTGAGGTAGTTATGTCGCCTCGTCCTGATCTCGATGAGTCGGCGAGATCGATCGGTGGCACTCGTCCTCGAGTGTTACTAATTGAGGCATCTCGCCGATGGGTTCCCGCCCATGGAGCTTTATGGCCCGTCTGTGGCTACGAGGGTTCGTGGGCAGCATCAGAGGCAGAGGTCCGAGGCGGCAAGGGCTCGGCTGGCTGAAATTTCCTCAGAGTACCACGAGGAATATTTCTTGTACCCCCATCCCCCACTGCTGTAAATTTTTTTTATGTAATGTAAGGTTGAGGAGCTTACAATACCTTTTTGAATCAATAAAATTCTTCTTTTCTGGAATGCCCGACTTCTTTGTCCTTCTTGTTTGTTTAAATAAAAATAACTTTGAAGAATTTACATCGCTTTGTTGAAGAACCCAAGTAGTGGTCTGCTAAGGACGGACCGAGCAGGGTAGCTGCTTAGTGGATCCGGAGGTTCAGTCCAACCTTCCCTGGTTGGTGAACATTAGAAAGAGTGGCCATCGCAGGCGGCACGTGCCAGGAATTCTTGGGGGAGGCGTAACGTTTCGGGGAGCCACGTCAGTTTTGCCACGTGGCAGCATGGTATTAGAGTAATCTAGGTGGATCCCAGGATTCACGCCCATGCGTGCACGAATCTGGGTCCTTAAGGATTCTATTTGAGGTTATAAAAAGAGAAGGAGACTGCAACTTCTTCAGCATCATTTTCTTTTGAGATGACTGGGCGCATGTATTCGATCGAAGAGATCATCACCATCGACGACGTCTCCGTGTACGACCAATCCCTGGCTGAAGATGGGTACCGGGGAGTGGTCCAGCGCCTCGAGGGTCACGTCGCTCGTCTGCTCCCTCGGTGGTTGTAACAACTCCATTTTTAGTGTACATAAATTTGCTTCAAATTTAAAGTATACTTGGAGTATTTAATATTGTTGTTATCACTTTAAGTATTTATCTCACACTATAATTACAAGAAGGAGCTTGTAGCTCATTGGTAATACTTTGCACTGCTGAACCAAGCCACCAGAGTTCAAATCCCATACCCCACATTATTTTTTATATTTATTTGTTTTAAATTTTATAGAAGCCCAACAGTCCACCTGAGATAACTCCCAAACTTTGAACTGAACCTGAAAAACTAAATATACCAGTGACTACCTCCGGCGACTCCCCACATTCAGACCCATCGACTCGGCCGAGTCAGCCGGAGGACCGGCGGACTCGGACCGGTGCCGCCGGCCGGACTCGGCCGGAAGACCGAGTCCCCAACATCAAAGTTGGGGTTTTTCACCTCCTTAACCCCCCTGCACACTCCAATTAATTGGATCGTTTCCATAGACACATTTATACCCTATTTACTCCATTTTTTGTAATGATTTTTCATATATTTTTACATTTTTAATTTTAAAACCCTACACCTACCCTAACCCTAGCTTAACCTTATAAATACACCCATACCCCCAACCCTCTCACCCTAAAATTCTGAGCCAACTCTCTAAAAATTTCCAAGAATCTTGTGCACTTTGAAAACGAGCTCGAGGCGAAGTTCCGACGAATTCCCGGCGGAACTTCCGGCGATCGTTCTAGGAACTCCCGGCGACGACGCAACACATTGGTGATTCCACTACTTCCCTCTCACCCTTTTGTGTGTCCTAAAACCGTAAGTCACATTTTCTACCTCTCCTTCCTATTCAAAAAAATACAAATTTACGAAACCCGAAGGAATCGGAACAAATCCGATTTCTGAATCAGTTTCTTCATAAAACTCCACTTCTCGTTAATACAATTATGCTTAAACTCTCTCTTGTTGACTATTAAACACTAATCAACCAAATTGATCAAGTTTTATTTTATAAAATGATGTCTAGTTCAATTTATCGTATTTTTCACTTAAATACCACATTGTTTCAATTCTACATTTAACTCCATTAAACTTGCTATACCTTTAAGTAGATCACGAGGTAACGACCTACCTCCTCACATACTCATACGCAATATAACACGATACCCTCAAGAACCTAGAATACGAGAAAACAAACATTTTCATTTAAATAACTTTTACTTTATAAAATCATTTCTAAAGGATTTAGCATTGATACATCTTTACAAATAAATACCACTTATTATGAAAATAGGGTAAGATTGTGGGCATCAGTCGTTTATCTAAACCTGAATTTGTGGTGTCTAGGTTAGGAAAGTGAGAAAGGTAACTTTAAAAGGCCCGTCTCACGATGATTCATGAGCGGATCCCTCCTTTCTTCACTTGTACTTACCTAGCCACAATTGGCGGTGAAGAGGCGATTTGAGGTATCTCACAACTTGTCGCTTTGGACCAGTTAGGAGCAGTCTAGTTGACTTAGAAGACCCTAGAACATAGAATACGGAAAACGACACTTTTTCATTTAAATACCATAATTAATAAAACCGTTTTTCTTAATGATTAGAATTTATACAAATCTTTGCAAAGCGCCGCTACAACCCATTTGGGGAACCCGTTCGGGATGGTACGGATTATCGCACATCCTCGGGCTTAGTAGTGCGAGATTCAGACCTCCGCAAGGAGCATTCGGTCTCGAAAGATTTAAAATACGATATCTTAAGAAAACGAGATTTCTAGAATATTATAAATATATACAAAAATTATTTTCATATAAATATATGTATATGTAACATAAACATATCTATTTTTGATGTATTATAAATATTCCACTTTCTTACAATATCACAAGAATCAAGTTTACACTAAAATACCATGAATTCCATACAATACCAATATTAAAAATAAACCCCTTTTATTATGGAAATAGGATATTTTCACTAGAAATATCACAATATAAAATCTACAATCATTACAACTCTAAAGACGATTAATAAATACTTGAAGTGTATTTTGAAAAGTATATAAAAGTATTTTTACATTAAAAAAAATCCCTCAAGTTCTATAAATTACCATAAGGACCCTAGTAAACATAGGTTTAAGAAGGACCAATCTCTTGAGCCTCAGGGAGCCGGAGAATTGGGTGCTTGCCTATCTAAGGTAGACAAATTAATAAAAACAATTAGGACTTCAATTTAGTTTGCTGATTGTCTGACTCAGTTTGAGTCTCAGTATAATTTGACTTGAATATGATTCAAATACAATCTACAATCTTCAATATTACAATTCAACATGAATCCAATTATCCATCTATACAACTTGACTGAACCGAACCATGGATATACATTCCATTTACATGGCTCTCCAGTTATTCCATTTACATGATTCTACGGTTCCATCCGTTTACTGATATCATGGTTTCGGTCAGTCAATCAATCAATTATACAATCATACAATTTACAAGACAAACAATACAATCAAAACACTATGGGGTTTAAGGGGAGATTGGTACGGAAGGTGTTAAAAGTGGAACGAGATGGTAAGATTAAGACACCTAACCTATATTCCGTTGCTGTTGTACCATGGCTTAACGGTTCCTTGTACATTCCGTTTGCCTTGGTCTCTAGCATATAGAGACACCTCTTGTATACACTGGCATCCTTCTGTACCAAGGTACAAACAACAGCGTTAACACGACATTACAACAATATAATACAACTTTAAAAGATACCTTCTTATTCTGTCTATTCTACCTTCCTCTTATCTTTGGGACTTACCGAGCGACCTGTTCACTGACGACATTCAATTTCTTTCTTCTTTGAATATCGTCAGGTGTTTTGGACCCGTCAGAGATCGAGCCAACTGCAGAAGATTTGGATCAATACAGCGAAGACCCTGAGCTCTAGACATTGTACATTTTTTATTCAGTACCTTTAATTTCCTGTCATGCCATTGTTTAGGCATCGCTTTTATTTCAGTTGTATTTCATTTTCATGCATTGTACAAAAGAATGTTAATCAATAAAGTTGCTGTTCAGTTTATATATCTTGTCTCTTATGTATTTACTTTTATATTTCTTAGATACGCTTAGCGTATTTACTTCACAGTAAATACGTAGCGGCCTCGTCCCGTCCCCTTCGCCGTATACCGAGAAGCGGGGCGTGACAGGTTTTGTTGGTGGCCCATGCAAGTCAGAGCTGTATGAAACCCTATTATGCAGTTCTGTTCTGCGTGAACAACCTAAGCAATATAACACAAGAACCAACAACTAAAACATTCTTTACAATTCATGTTCCTTGAATCTTACAATTTCATATTCCTTGAATCTTATCATTTCATGTACTTGAATCTGTCTTAACCCAAATTTTTCTTCAAGGTTATGGATTCCCCGAACAACACAAGCACCAATGTCAACAACACACCTCCACCACTACCTCTCACACCTGCTGTTTCTGCGCCACACACCGAGCTAACAGTGCTACTTGAGGCGATCCACAGCCTCCTTGAAGGACAACAACAACTCCTGAACCGTCCCGAGATTGACGCACCTGGGGTAAAACAATTCAGGGCTTTACATCCCAAGCAGTTCTCCGGAAAGGGAAGCCCACTTGAAGCTGAGTAATGGGCACAAAGCATAGAGGATGATCTGGCGGCAGCACAAGTGCCAGACATAGCTTGGGTCCGTATGGCGAAACTGCAGCTCACGGACAATGCTCGCAACTGGGGGAAGGCGGAAGAAAGCCGTCTTGTACAGCCTATTGAATGGAAGACTTTTCGCGATAAGTTCGACACGAAGTACTTCCCTGTGACTGCCATGTTTTCCATGGAACGGCAGTTCATTCATCTACAATAAGGTTCGATGTGGGACAAGTCAGTAGATGAGTATGACGCTGAATTCACCATGCTAAGTCGGTAAGATATGTCACCATAGTTCAATTTTTAAATATCACATACTACACAGCTAACACAATCCTTTAAACAGATTTGCGGCACATTTGATACCGACGGACGAGATCAGAGCCCATCGCTTTCAACAAGGCTTGGACACAGAAATTCAAGCTGCTCTAGCCACGGCAAAATTTCGAACTCATGAGGATGCTCTGGAAGCTGCCCGCGGTTATGAGACAGTGATAAAAGCAAAGGGCAGACCTCAGTCTGCAGGAGTTAAGCGCCCTGCCAACCAGATGGCAGGAGGAGCCTCGTCCAGGCCACTTCTTATGCCAAGGCGACCCGGGGTACCGAACCATCGTCCCAGCCCAGCCTTTTGTACCTACTGCAAGAGAACTGGACATATAATGAAAGACTGTCGGCGAGCCAACCGTCTTTGCTTAGTCTGCGGCTCAGCTACTCATGATATTGGGTCTTGACCCCAAAGGCAAAACCCAGTTGCTGTACCCAGGCCAGCAATTACCTATCCACAGCGACCAGCCCTTCAGGCACCTGCTCCAAGACTTGCACTAACTGCAACACCCAGAGGATCACAAGCTGCACCACCTCCTCGTCAGTTCCATCAAGCTCAAAGGAACGTTCCGAGGAATGCTCCTCAGGCCAAGAGGAATGTACCAAGGCGCCAGGCTTTCAATATTACAGTGGAATAAGCTGAGGCCACTAGCCAAGTCATCACTGGTAAACTTTTCTTTCCAAACTTTTCTTTTCAATCTTACTACTTATTTACATACTTTTTCCTATACCTAAAGAATATCCCATATATCTTAGGTACAATCTTAGTAGCCTCACTACCTGCACCAGTACTGTTTGATACTAAGGCATCGCACTGCTTTATGTCGCAACGGTTCGTCCGAACCCATGCGATTCCAGTCTCACCGCTTGTATCCAGCTGGAATGTCAGTTCAGAAAATGGCGTTCTAAAGGCAACCATGGGATACAGCTTGTGTCCAGTCGTCGTCTCCAGCAGAGAGTTTTATGCTGACCTCAAAGTGCTGGACATACCGAACTTCGATGTAGTTCTAGGAATGGATTGGCTTGGAACTTTTTATGCTACCATCGACTGTCGTCAAAGGAGGGTAGTATTCGAGATTCCAAACCATCCGGTCTTCTATTTCAAAAGTGGAGACCGTACCCTGGAGCCAAGCACCTACAAAGCGAAGCCAAGGGAAGCAGTAGTTGCAGCAACTCAAGCGGAGGAAGAATCAAGACAAGAGGTAGTTCGAGAGTTCGACGATGTATTTCCTGACGATATATCAGATTTGCCTCCCGATCGAGCTCTCGAATTCAGTATTGATTTAGTACCAGGAGCACAACCGGTGATCAAAGCACCTTATAGATTAAGTCCGGAAGGTTTGAAGGAAGTCCGAACACAGTTGGATGAATTATTGGCGAAAGGATGGATTCGTCCCAGCACTTCAAGTTGAGGAGCACCTGTACTACTTGTGAAGAAGAAGAAAGGTTCATACAGAATGTGCATCGATTATAGAGCCTTGAACGAAGTCACTATAAAGAACAAGTATCCACTCCCGCGCATCAATGATTTATTCGATCAACTAAGTGGATCTTGTGTTTTCTCTAAATTGGATCTTCGTTCAGGTTATCATCAAGTGAAGGTCAAGGAAGCTGATATTCACAAAACAGCTTTCAGAACTCGCTATGGACATTACGAATTTCCAGTGATGCCATTTGGAGTGACTAATGCACCAGCAATATTCATGAACCTAATGAATCAGGTTTTCCGGGAGTACTTAGACAGGTTTGTTGTCATCTTCATCGACGACATCCTGGTGTATTCTAAGAGTCGGAAATAGCATGCAGAGCACCTACGAATTGTCCTGGAAACTCTTCGACAACATCAGCTTTATGCCAAGTACAGCAAGTGCGAGTTTTGGCTAAAGCAAGTTGGTTTTCTTGGACATATCGTATCAGGAGAAGGAATCTCTGTAGATCCAGCGAAAGTTACAGCAGTTAGCGAATGGCCTACACCAAAGTCAGTGAAGGAAATTCGGAGTTTCTTGGGTTTAGCTGGATATTACAGAAGTTTCATTGAAGGATTTTCGAAGATACCAACACCCCTGACCAAGCTCACACGTAAAGATGAAGAATTTGTATGGTCAGAAGCATGCGAACAAGCTTTCGTAGAACTCAAGTCAAGGTTGACATCAGCACCTATTCTCGTAATACCGGATCAATCTGGAGGATTCGAAGTGCATTGTGATGCATCCGGTAAAGGATTAGGATGTGTTCTACATCAGCACGGTAAGGTTGTGGCTTATGCTTTAAGACAACTAAAGACTCATGAGCGCAATTATCCGACTCATGACCTGGAGTTGACAGCCGTCATCTTTGCTCTTAAGATTTGGCGCCATTATCTACTTGGTGAATGAGTGAACATCTACACAGATCATAAGAGTCTGAAGTACGTGTTTACTCAGAAGGAGTTGAATATGCGGCATAGAAGATGGTTAGAACTCATGGCGGACTTTGACATCAACTTACAATATCACCCATGGAAGGTGAATGTGGTACCTGATGCTCTTAATCGTCAACCATTATTGATGAATCTCACCGCTCAGTGGAAGCTTCAACAAGACTTGAATCAGATGGAGATTGAAGTAGTCATGCCAGGTAATGCTTCAAGTTTGATGAATTTACAAGTTCAATCAACCATTATCAATCAGATCAAAGGAGCTCAAGCAAATGATGCTAAGTTGCAAAAGATCAGAGAACAAGTAGAGAATGGACTCAGAACAGATTTCATTATCAATGAAGACGGATCTTTGAGATACGGCAGCAAATTGTGTGTACCAAAAGGTCCTGTTCGAGAAGAGTTAATGAAAAAAGCTCACAGCTCTCCCTACTCAGACCCTGGAGGTACCAAAATGTACAAAGATCTATGTCAAAATTACTGGTGGCATGGAATGAAGCGTGAAGTAGCCAGAAGCGTCGCAAAATGCTTAGTTTGTCAGAAAGTAAAGGCTGAACATCACCGGACAGCTGGACTACTTCAACCATTACCAATCCCAGAATGGAAGTGGCAACACATCACGATGGATTTTGTGACTGCTCTTCCTCGTAGCACAAAGCATAAAGATGCCATATGGGTCATTGTGGACCGACTCACAAAGTCGGCTCACTTCATCACATTTCGAGTTTGCCAATCAACTGAGACACTAGCAAAGAAGTACATGGAGGTAATAATCTATTTAAGATTTAAAATCTTCATAATGTACTATCTCTGATACCCATGAACTCATACAGGAAATTGTGAGACTTCATGGAGTACCGGTCTGCATTGTCTCCGATCATGACACCAGGTTCCGATCGCAATTTTGGCAGAGTCTGCAAGCAAGCTTGGGAACAAGTCTAAACTTCAGCACGGCTTATCATCCACAAACAGATGGTCGGTCTGAGCGAACTATTCAGATCTTGGAGGATATGCTCAGAGCGTGTATGTTAGACTTCAAAGGATCGTGGGAAGATCACATGCATCTTGTGGAGTTCGCGTACAACAACAGCTATCAAGCAAGCATAGGAATGGCACCTTTTGCAGCATTGTATGGAAAGAAGTGTCGATCGTCATTATGTTTAGATGACATCGGAGATAGGGAACTTCTTGGACCAGAGATGATAGTAGCGACCGTTGATGTGGTTCGTACTATCAGGGAAAGGATGCGCATAGCCCAAGATCGACAGAAGCACTGGGCTGATGCAAAGAGACGACACTTAGAGTTCTAGCCAGGAGTTCACGTATTCTTGAAGATATCTCTGAACCGCGGAGTGATCCAATTTGGAAGACGGGGTAAATTAAGTCCGAGATACATCGGACCGTTCGACAAACTCGAACGAGTCGGTGAAGTGGCATACCACTTAGCGCTTCCACCCTCATTGGAAAGAGTACATAATGTGTTCCATATATCCCAACTCAGAAGGTATGTGAGTGACCCCAGCCATGTTCTTGATCATTCCGAGCTCACTATACAACCCGACTTGTCTTGTGAGCAACAGCCTGTGGAGATCCTGGACATGAAAGTGAAGACACTTCGGAACAAGGAAATTAACTTGGTCCGAGTGATGTGGAGAAAAGACACTCCAGGAGAGTCCACTTGGGAAAGGGAAGATGAAATGCGTGCAAGATATGCTCACCTCTTTGTAAACTAGTCCTCAAATAAAAGTTGTAAATTTCGAGGACGAAATTTTTGTAAGGAGCGTAGACTGTAACAACTCCAAATTTAGTGTACATAAATTTGCTTTAAATTTAAAGCATACTTGGAGTATTTAATGTTGCTGTTATCACTTTAAGTATTTATCTCACACCATAATTACAAGAAGGAGCTTGTAGCTCATTGGTAATACTTTGCACTGCTGAACCAAGCCACCAGAGTTCAAATCTCATGCCTTACATTATTTTTTATATTTATTTGTTTTAAATTTTATAGAAGCCCAACAGTCCACCAAAGATAACTCCCAAACTTTGAACTGAACCTGAAAAACTAAATATACCAGTGACTACCTTTGGCGACCCCCCACATTCCGACCCATCGACTCGGTCGGGATCGGCCGATTCGGCCGGCGGACTGGCCGGACTCGGCCGGACGGCCGAGTCCTGTTCATATCATAATATTGCATTATTATATTCCCCATTCTTATTCATTTTACAAATAAACATGTGCTTTTGACCCATGTATGCTACATAGTTGCAGGTTACAGGTTCTCGAAACAAAAACAGTGAAATTGACGAAAAGACGATACAAAAGTGAGACTGCGACCATCAAATGGAAGAATCTTGATCAAGCATACAGTTTGGAGAATAAACGAAGGTCAACAAACAAGTTCACAAGTACAAAGGCGGTGCAAGGTTCAAGACTTCAACACGAAGCAAGCGGTAAAGTCCACGAAATTATTCACCGTGGAAATCTGGAAGAAAACTAGAAGACAATCTGAGAAACCAAGTGAAGAAACAAGTACCCAAATGTAACCAACCAAACCCTAAAAATTTCAGCTCAAGAAGTCACTAGACGGCCGCGGATCCGCGGCCAAACAGGGGTCTTGGCCGCGGATCCGCGGCCATGGGAAGCGCGTATGGGTGGAAAAATTCTGTGGCGGCGCGTTGGTGCGTTGACTAGGTTTCTTAGAGGGTAAAATTGTAAAAACAGATGTGTGTCGATTGTAACCCTAGGGTTTTCTATGATCTATAAATAGAAGCCCTAAAACCTTTTTTAGGTTATGCCTCTTTTTATTTCATCTATTCAGATCTGCAAATTCCTGTGTAAATGTTTGGAGAGAGCTATCAATAAAGAAAGTAATTTTATTTCATAGCCTTAGTATAATTTTATTATCTGCCCTAGTTAGATAGAGAGAAATGTTTTTCAATTCCCTAATGAGTGAGTAGTCTCCTCGCTTGTTAGGGTTAGATTTGGGGAAGGCTTGAGAGATGAAAATCTCTCACCCCTTTCTTGCCCATCACATATAATTAATAGGACTCCATGCATACATACACACACCGTTCCCTACGGCACCTTACCCCACGAGGTAACGGTGATACCGTAGTATAAACGACCGGTTGCGTATGTTTTCCATGGAGGTTAGGGTAAGAATTAAGAAAGGAAGGACTAGAACCTAGAGGAAGAAACACCGTTTTTTCCCGATGGTACCAATCCCTTTTATTAATTGTTACCATAACACCTAAAGTGATTTAAATTAGGGCATTGAAAGCGGT
Source organism: Agapanthus africanus (assembly GCA_030015575.1). Lineage (NCBI taxonomy): Eukaryota > Viridiplantae > Streptophyta > Magnoliopsida > Asparagales > Amaryllidaceae > Agapanthus > Agapanthus africanus. Next base: position 102,203,523 of record CM057338.1, on the reverse strand, counting down.
GAGGAAATCTTCAATTTCCAAACTTAACCTAAACCTAACCCTAGCAAAATTCTAGTCCTAGTATAAATCAGTTTAGTTTTTAGCGATAATCCATTCACACCGTTTGGAATTAACCCGTTAGACCAAATTAGGAAATACACAACATCCTTGTGGACCGACCCGTACTCACCGGCTAACTACCAAGCGACTCCATTCTTGATTGCGGTCAACAAATTCTTTGAGACAAATCAAATGGCGCCGTTGCCGGGGATCGAACCCGGGTCACCCGCGTGACAGGCGAGAATACTCACCACTATACTACAACGACGTCGCTTGGTAGCAACGCCATTCTTGATCGCTAACAATTAAGAAAGAATTACGCTTTAATGTGCAAACACATTTTGTAATCGATCGTTGGTACCTCAAGAAGTATTAACGGTCGCATGAAGGATGTGTGAGTAAATTTCATCTAAAAATTCACCAATTAAGAAGTACTTTGGACGATGGACAAGAGTATAATAGCTTGATTTGAATTTCCAAGTGTAGGGGTGATATATACACACACGTAGGGGTATGTGATTGGGGTTTAGATAAGAGATAGGAATTAAAGATAGGACTTATATCTTTAATAGAGATGATAAAAATTCCTAAGTTGAGATGGAACCCTAGAAAGAAAACTTAAAAGATGCCAAAAACTAAGTAAATTCACAAGAATATATATAATCTTAAGTTAAATGATAAGGAAGCGTGAAAAATACGGGTGGATAATTTCTGAGTCGAAGATAATAGAGTTCTTGTTAGAAGACCTAATTGGAGGATAAAAGTCGATAAGCCAAATTGATAGGATTTTGTGGGTAGTATCCGCTGAAAACCCTCAGGAGACAGCACTCCTCCTACTAGGGACACCTAGAGGTTTAACGACTTGTTGCACGAGCTCAGTACAATCGCGTTTCCCTGCGAAAGTGAGGCTAGGTCTTTTTCGAGAATAAAACTAGATTTGCTTGAGGACGAGCAAAAGATAAGTTTAGGGGTATTTGTTCATATCATAATATTGCATTATTATATTCCCCATTCTTATTCATTTTACAAATAAACAGGCGCTTTTGACCCATGTCTGCTACATAGTTGCAGGTTACAGGTTCTCGGAATAAAAACAGTGAAAAAGATAAAAAGACGATACAAAAGTGAGACTACGACCGTTAAATGGTGGAATCTTGATTGTGCCTACATTTTGAGGGATAATGAAGATTAATGAACAAGTTCACAAAGCACAAAGGCAGCGCAAGGTTCAAGACTTCGACACGAAGCAACGGTAAAAGTCCACTATATTATTCACTGTGGAGATCTGGAAGAGAACTAGAAGATATTCTGAAGAACCAACTGAAGAAACAAGAATACAAATTTAACCAGAACATGCCCTGAAAATCTCAGCCCAAGATGCCCCTACATGGCCGCGGAACCGCGGCCAAACCTGGCTATTGGCCGCGGATCCGCGGCCACGTGTCGCCCGTGTCAGTGCAAAATCTTTGTGGCGGCGCGTCGGTGCGTTGACTAGGTTTCTTAGGGGGTAAAATTGTAAAAGCAGATGTGCGGAGATTGTAACACTAGGGTTTTCTATGTTCTATAAATAGAAACCCTAAAACCTTTTTTAGGTTATGCCTCTTTTTATTTCATCTATTCAGATCTGCAAATTCCTGTGTAAATGTTTGGAGAGAGCCATCAATAAAGTAAGTAATTTTATTTCATTACCTTAGTATAATTTTATTATCTGCCCTAGTTAGATAGATAGAAATGTTTTTCAATTCCCTAATGAGTGAGTAGTCTTCTCGCTCGTTAGGGTTAGATTTGGGGAAGGCTTGAGAGATGAAAATCTCACACCCCATTCTTGCAGATCACATATAATTAATAGGACTCCATGCACACATACACACACCGTTCCCTACAGCACCTTACCCCACGAGGTAACGGTGATACCGTAGTATAAACGACCGGTTGCATATGTTTTCCATGGAGGTTAGGATAAGAATTAAGAAAGGAAGGACTAGAACCTAGAGGAAGAAACATCATTTCTTCCCGATGGTACTAATCCACTTTATTAATTGTTACCATAACCTCCATGGAAAACATACGCAACCGGTCGTTTATACTACGGTATCATCGTTACCTCGTGGGGTAAGGTGCCGTAGGGAACAGTGTGTGTATGTATGCATGGAGTCCTATTAATTATATGTGATGGGCAAGAAAAGGGTGAGAGATTTTCATCTCTCAAGCCTTCCCCAAATCTAACCCTAACAAGTGAGGAGACTACTCACTCATTAGGGAATTGAAGAACATTTCTATCTATCTAACTAGAGCAGATAATAAAATTATACTAAGGCAATGAAAAAAAATTACTTACTTTATTGATGGCTCTCTCCAATCATTTACACAGGAATTTGCATATCTGAATAGATGAAATAAAAATAGGCATAACCTAAAAAAGGTTTTAGGGTTTCTATTTATAGAACATAGAAAACCCTAGGGTTACAATCGCCGCACATCTGCTTTTACAATTTTACCCCCTAAGAAACCTAGTCAACGCACCGACGCGCCGCCACAAAGATTTTGCACTGACACGGGCGACACGTGGCCGCGGATCCGCGGCCAATAGCCAGGTTTGGCCGTGGTTCCGCGGCCATGTAGAGGCATCTTGGGCTGAGATTTTCAGGGCATGTTCTGGTTGAATTTGTATTCTTGTTTCTTCAGTTGGTTTTTCAGAATATCTTCTAGTTCTCTTCCAGATCTCCACAGTGAATAATATAGTGGACTTTTACCGTTGCTTCGTGTCGAAGTCTTGAACCTTGCGCTGCCTTTGTGCTTTGTGAACTTGTTCATTAATCTTCATTATCCCTCAAAATGTAGGAACAATCAAGATTCCACCATTTAACGGTCGTAGTCTCACTTTTGTATCGTCTTTTTATCTTTTTCACTGTTTTTGTTCCGAGAACCTGTAACCTGCAACTGTAGCAGACATAGGTCAAAAGCACCTATTTATTTGTAAAATGAATAAGAATGGGGAATATAATAATGCAATATTATGATATGAACAAATACTTCTTGAGGTTAGACCGATTAAAAATAATTTCTTATTTTCCTTCTTACTAAGGACTTTAGATAAGAGCATTTCAAGGTCTCTTCTACTATTCCAAGTTTTAAGGTTCGTGTTTGAGCAATTTGTAGGGTATATATTTTCAGAATCTAGACTTAAGCTTAGGAATTATTTTTCAAACTTATACTTTAATAAAAATATCAATACTTTTCCCTTGTTTTAACTTAGCCCAAGAAGTCAACTCAAAATTTGCCTATTTCTAAATAAACTACAAAGACACATACTTTCTACCGTTAAATTTTAAGAAAGGTTATTTTTAGGGTTTTTAATTTACAAAGTCTAAGATCTAGTTGTTCATATCTAGTTAACCTTCTTGTCAAACTTAAGTCAAATAAGGCCAAAATTGAATGTTTCAATTTTTATAATTTTTGAAATTTTTCAATTTTTATGGGATTTTAAAATAAGTATGCAAATGCAAAAATGTACACATGAATGCGTAGGAAGAAGGCTTACCGAGCACACCCCCAAACTTAAACTTGACAGTGCCCTCACTATCAGGCTATACCAAGAGGGTCAAAATGTCGGCACTCCCCTGCTTATTTATTTATATTTTTTTTTTATAATTTTTATAATTTTTTGGGTTTTTAAAATAAACAAAACAAAATATATACAAAAAGGTCCCCCCCCCGCAAACTTAAGTGAGACAGTGTTTCCACTGTTTTAAGCGTTTAAAGTTCAGAGTTAGGGAGGAGAAAAATCAAACTATACAAGGCCTTACACAGGCCAAAGGTTAGCACCAACCATTCAAATCGTGATAATGGTAGGGTTGGTGAAAGAATGGAGTGTAGAGAAAAGAGATGAGAAGCACTCGAGACCGTATGGCAAGAAGGGTGGAATATGGTCTCGGTATATTCGGAGAAGAATGGCTGAAGAGAGAAAGAAGTGTATTACAAACTTGAGGGTATAAATCGAGTGAATAAATTAGCACAAATTGTGATGACCGATGTGTTAAAAGCGATTGTGCTAATCTATCAACCCGTCGAGAAATGGGGTCAAATCCCTCAAGATTCACGAGAATACATGAGTACATTGAACTTGGTAAACCATCCATTGAAAATGGAAGCGCGACGGATTCTTGCGCGGTCGAAACGATGGAAAGGACGAAAGGGAGTGATTTAGGGATAGTCTTATTCTCACCTAAGTAATCTGTCTCGAACTCGAATGATTCCGTCAATGGTTCGAAATGACTGTGAGCAACCGAGTCTGATGATTCAACTAACTCATCTGAAAATTCAAAGGACTCAAACTCGGGCGGTGAGTCTTCAAAATCGTCTGCAAAAGTGAAACACCCGTAATCGTTATCGGCTGTGAGAACTGTGTCAGATTCAAAGAGGTACGCACTAGTGGCGTCCAAACTGCTGTGATCGAAAAGAAATCTTTCAAGCTCACAGTCCTCCTGCGTGACCTTTTGTGTGGTCGGAACGATAGAAAGGAGGGAGGGTGATTTAGGAAGTATAACAGTTAAAGGTTCAGGAGGATGAATTGGAAAATCCGACACATCAATCAAAAATGGTTCATTCTCAATACAATCCTCAATACTCTCCTTAATACTATCCTCATAATTCTCCTCAAAAGTTATCTCATCCATGCAATTATCATCAAAATCAAGACGCATATGATGTTCGAGAGAAACATTTAATGACTTGGGATGATGAATTGGAGATAAAATTTCAGTCAAATCTACGAGTTCATCATCCAAAATATTCCTGGCGTCAATATCCTCAATCAAGTGAAAATCAATTTTTTTAGACACCTCATCAAAGGCATGAATATTTATCAATTCAGGTTCTAGAATGGAAGTGTAAAGTTCAAAAGGATTAGGTTTGGGTTCACTCGAAAAGGGCTCTTCACAATCAGGTAAATCAAACACTACAAAGTCGCACAACTCATTACACGTTTTATCTTTAACTGGTGAATCATTTGGGACACTTGTTTGAAAACCGGAGTTGTGGGATTCAATTGGGGAAGGGTAGATTTGAATTGGAAGTGTGTAGAATTCACTCTCACCACTCAAATTCTCACTCTGTCCAACCGCCTCATCATACATTGAAATTTTTGAAGCTAGTTGGAAACTAGCTACCGGTTCACTAGGTTGCATAAGAGCGGCAATGGACGCATCCAAATTCCTCATCTGTCGGTTTGTTGCTGCAATGTACGCTTCCAACGACTGTTCCAGACTAGACATAGGTTGTGAAGGGGTTTCTGTAAAAAATTCAAAGTTGTTTGGACACGTGAAACTCCCAAATGGCTGTGTAGAAGCAATGTCTAGGGAAGGTGTGAAAGTCGGGTAGGACTGGTAGGAATTGAATGGTTGAACAGGAGTAGGATCAACATTTGGATAAAAAGGTCAATGGACTTTTTGATCCCAAGAACTGGAAGTGTTGAAAGGAGTGAAAGATCGGTTACGAGATTGTTCAATGTGTTCAGCGATAGACATGGGTTTCGGAGTTACAACAGGACTCGAAAAAGGGGTATCAACGTAAGAAGGTGGTGAAGGTTGAAATGGTTGATACAAAGTGGATTATGGAGTCGAACTGTTTCTCCTAGAAGCTTCTATTCGATCTTTCAAAGAAATTTTGGGCATGGAGGGGTCGTCCGTAATTCGACCAAAACAATTCGAGCAGGAAGCAAAGTTTGGTTCAGGATACCAAAGTTCGGCAAGAGTTTTATGAGGTGGGGTACCCATGATGTAAAATGGAGAAGAAAAAGAATGTGAGGTGCACGGATTTCTTCGCGACAAGTTGCAAGTTTTTGTAAAAAAAAAATTCTTTTTTTCTTTTTGTGTTTTTTTTATATGGAGCTTTTTGCAAAAAAGATTTTCGATAAAAGGCTTAGACACACGTTCAATCAACCACAAATACATAATCAGGCCTAAATCTAGGGTCACCTAGGTCAGCTAGACAGCTCCTAACTGTTCCAAAGGGCAAGAAGTAGGACCTTAAACCACCTCTTCACCGCCAATTGTGGCCAGGTAAGAACAAGTTGAGAAAGGAGGGATCCGCTCACGAATCACCATGAGACGGGCCTTTTAAAGTTACCTTTCACTACCTGTCTAGCCTAGGCACCACAAAGTCAGGTTAGGATTAACGGTCGATGCCTACAACGATTCCTCTGTCCTATTGAGCGTGAAGTCCTTAAGGCTGAATCTAATCTTTTTTAAATAACTTGATGGTCTATGCAATATGCTTTATGTGATTTTTGGGGTCCTGGGAAGGGTGATGAAATCCCCACCCAATCTGGAATGGTGTAAAAGCCCCTTAAAGTCAATTTAATTATGCAAAACAGTAAACACAATCACTTGCAAACAATTTCTTTTTTTTTAGCGCGACGCAAAGAATCCTGCACAAGATCAATTATTGGAAGGGGGGAGATTTTTTTAGCGCAAAGAATCCTGGTAGCAAATTTACAGAGGAGATATCAGGGGTACAGAGTAGGAGAAAAGAAAGCTCACAGAAGAAAACAGGACAGCTGATGTCACTACCACACCGCGCTTCCGCGGCCGCGACCTTCTAGAAGGTTCGGATCTCCAAATCTTTTCGGTTGCTCTGTTATGGTACTCCTCGGTTGTTCAGATTTGCCGTTTTCTGTTTCGCTCTCTGGATTTTTCCAGATCTGAATTCGTTCGTCGATCCTGCAAAATTCACACGAAAATACCCTTCACAAAATAACAAGATGATAAATTTTTATATTTTTTTTATTTTTCAGTTTTTATGATTTTTTTAATTTTATATTAACCCGAAATTGCAAAAAGAAAATACTACGCCATCCCCGGCAACGGCGCCATTTGATTCGTAAATCGAGTGAATAAATTAGCGCAAATTGTGATAACCGATGTGTTATAAGAGATTGTGCTAATCTATCCATTCACATATTTGATTTATCAAAGAAATAGTTATTAACTGAAATCAAGAACGGCGTCGCTTGGTAGCTAGCCGATGAGTACGGGTCGGTCCACAGGGATGTTGTGTATTTCCTAATTTGGTCTAACAAGTTAATTCCAAACGATGTGGATGGATTATCGCTAAACACAAAACTGATTTAAACTAGGATTACAATCTTGCTAGGGTTAGGTTTAGGTTAAGTTTGGAAATTGAAGATTTCATCACCGCTTTCAATGCCCTAATTTAGATCTCTTTAAGTGTTGTGATAATAATTAATAAAAGGGATTAGTACCATCGGGAAGAAACGATATTTCTTCCTCTAGGTTCTAGTCCTTCCTTTCTTAATTCTTACCCTAACCTCTATGGAAAATATACGCAACCGGTCATTTATACTACGGTATCACCGTTACCTCGTAGGGTAAGGTGCCGTAGGGAACGGTGTGTGTATGTATTCATGGAGTCCTATTAATTATTTGTGATGGGCAATAAAAGAGTGAGAGATTTTCATCTCTCAAGCCTTCCCCAAATCTAACCCTAACAAGCGAGAAGACTACTCACTCGTTAGGAAATTGAAAAATCTTTCTATCTATCTAACTAAGGCAGATAATAAAATTATACTAAGGCAATGAAATAAAATTACTTACTTTATTGATAGCTCTCTCCAAACATTTACACAGGAATTTGCAGATCTGAATAGATGAAATAAAAAGAGGCATAATCTAAAAAAGGTTTTAGGGCTTCTATTTATAAATCATAGAAAACCCTAGGGTTACAATTGACGCACATCTGTTTTTACAATTTTACCCCCAAAGAAACTTAGTCAACGCACCGACGCGCCGCCACAGAATTTTTCCACCGACACGCGCTTCCCATGGCCGCGAATCCGCCGCCGAGACCCATGTTTGGCCGCGGATCTTACGGGGAGGCGGAAACGGTATAAAAGACGAATTTTTATCGCAAGAGGCAACATGGACTAAACTATGGTCGGGATCGTTGTCTAAACTAAAACTAGCAAACTATGCTAAAGAGAGTTAGCTACTCGGATGAAGATGGTTATACCTAAACTTGAACTCCTTCTCTTCAAGCTCCGATGGTGGTTCGATGGCTCCTTCTCGTTGTCTCCGTACGCCGAAGATAGATCCACTTGAAAGCTCCAACCTTTAGCTCCTTCTTCGTTCTTTGAAGAAACTAGTTCACTTGGTTTGCTAAACCTAGTGAACTAGAATGAGTAGAGATGATTTAGAATGGGATTTTATCTATGGTTCTTGATTCTCAACTCATGAGACAAGAGAACCATAGATCAAGAGAGGGAGCAAGAGGTTGAGGATGAGAGCAAGAGGAGAGCTCAAGAACAAGAGAGAGAATGAGCAAGAAAGAATGAGCAAGTATTTTGTCTCTCACCCTCTCATAATCCAAAGCAATGATAACTCATCATATCAACAAAAGTCTTATGTGATGGTTGAAGTAACCATAACCTTATCATGTCATGCACTCATTTTACTCAAATGAACAAGCAAGAAAAAGTCTTTGGCATGAAATGATAACCATGGTTATCATGATGGTCAACTAGTCAAGCCTAGTCAACCGGTCAACAAGTCAACAAAAGTCAACAAGTCACCAAAGTCAACAAGTCAACAAAAGTCAACAAGTCAACAACCATATCACCATAATACTTAATTAATATAATAGTTAATCACATATCATATTCTCATTAGGGTTGAGCATAAAGTCAAAAAGTCAACGGTCAACTGTCAACAACCCTAATGAGAATCCGCTGCCTCTGCCTCCCTGTCAACTGTGCATACACACCCGCATCCGCGTTCCGAGGAACACGAATGCAAACTGGATAAATCCAATCCCATAAGGTACACTAGGATCTGGCTTAAACCAAAGCCCGCTAGTGTAAACTGTCCGGACACTGTACGTGCACAAGTGCACGGATGTGACCGAACCCTGTCGCAAAACCATGCGACCTGTCGCAATACCATGCGACCTCTACTCTTTTGCCTAAAGGCGAAAAGCTTTCTGTGTGGGACTCTAAAGACTCGACACTACGCTGGCAGTGGGTTTAACCACAGACCGCAAGCGGCACTAGCTGTGCGTAACGGTCCCCAGGTAATGCCGACAAGAAGACCGACGAGGCGAAACCCATCTGAACTCCTACTGAGCCTGAGCGTGACATTCTCCGTACAGTCCGGTCTGTTCGTCTGATACATCGCATGGCGGGCCTAGGGGGCGGTAAACGTCAGTCCCCCAATAGCGGTACAAGTCGTGCCGGAGTGAAGCCCAATACACCCTGAGATAACACTGGAAACCTACCAGTATATCTCGTTTGCCCTGGCCAGGGACTACTCGTGTAATGGCTCTCCTAGACACAGCGCGATGTCAACCCCCAATACCGGGAGAGACGAATCCTGTCTAACCGTCACTGCCTCCAAGTGCTTCGGGACTGCACCCAACTACCACCTGTTTGCATGACTCCTTTGAGCCGTGGTAGGGTAGTGATCAAAGTACAGTGGGAACACACCCGAGGCGAAGTGACAGTGTCAAGTCAGCGGACTAAGCTGTACTCATGTCACCTGGGAACTGATAACTGACGATAGGTATAATACCAACTAGTCAGTTCCCGACGAGTCCTGTCCAGTGTACCCGTAACCTAACGAGCACCTGCATACTATCTCAAGTACGACGTACTGACGGCTGTGGGACAGACCGTCTCCCACACTGGGATGAGAAGCGCATGCGCTGGTCTACTCCGGAGTATCGATGCCATGTCTCGATAGTCCTGCGACCAGGGACCTGAATAAGGATGTGCTTATAGATTACCCAGCCCCCACTAGTGTGACTGCCATCACAACGCTGGTAATCAAGCAAAGATCCTAAGGGCTCCACTAATGCGTATAAGTGATATACTGAAATAAACACAAGTACACATTGAAGTAGAAACAAACCAAGTAGCATACTACTATTTTGAGCAAGATTGTATATACAAGGTGAATATCCCAAGCATCCATTAAGTAATATACAAACTAGTATGATACAGTAATGGCCTCTAGGGCATATACACTAACAATCTCCCACTTGCACTAAGGCCATGTACTGGCGTATCGAAGACCTATCATCTCGATCAGCCGCTCGAACTGAGTCTGGGGCAAGGCCTTGGTGAATGGATCTGCAGTGTTGTCTTCTGAAGCGACTCTCCGAACCTCGATCTCCTGGCGATCTACGATCTCCCTGATCAGGTGATACCGCCTTAAGATGTGCCTGGATTTCTGATGGGACCTGGGTTCCTTCGCTAAAGCTATAGCCCCGTTGTTGTCGCAATACAGAGGTATTGGATCAACAATGGATGGAACCACCTGAAGTTCTTTCAAGAACTTCCTCATCCAGACAGCTTCTTTTGCGGCATCAGATGCAGCGATGTATTCCGCTTCCATCGTCGAGTCTGCAACGGTTTCCTGTTTGGAACTCTTCCAACACACCGCCCCTCCATTGAGGGTAAAGACAAAACCCGACATGGACTTGGAATCATCCTTGTCACTCTGGAAGCTGGAGTCAGCAAAGGCCTCGATCTGGAGGTCTTTTCCGCCATACACCAAGAACATCTCCTTAGTCCTTCTCAGGTACTTGAGAATGTTCTTTACCGCTATCCAGTGTTTCTCCCCTGGGTTAGACTGATACCGGCTTACCACACTCAGTGCATAAGCTACATCCGGTCTGGTACACAACATCGCATACATTATAGAGCCTACCGCAGAAGCGTAGGGTATAATAGACATGCGATCCCTCTCCAAATCAGTCTTGGGAGACATCTCTTTAGAGAGGGTGATCCCGTGACAAGCCGGTAGGTTACCGCGCTTGGAATCTTCCATACTGAACCTCTTCAGTATGGTGTCGATGTACCTGGACTGTGAAAGTCCTAATATCCTCTTGGATCTGTCACGGTAGATCCGGATACCCAGAATGTATGAGGCATCACCCAGGTCTTTCATGGAGAACCTGTGTGACAAGAACCCCTTGACAGATTGTAGCATAGGAATGTCATTTCCTATTAAGAGAATGTCATCCACGTATAAAACGAGGAATACTACAGTTCTCGCTACAAATCTACTATAGATGCATGGTTCATCTGGATTTTTGATAAAGCCAAATTCTTTGACCGTCTCATCAAAGCAGATGTTCCAACTCCGCGATGCCTGCTTTAGTCCATAGATGGACTTAAGCAACTTGCACACCTTTCCGCTGCTCCCACTCTGAATGAAACCCTCTGGCTGGTCCATATAGACACACTCCTCTAAATTTCCATTTAGAAAAGCTGTCTTTACGTCCATTTGCCAGATCTCATAATCGTGGAAGGCAGCAATGGCAAGAAGGATCCGAATGGATTTCAGCATGGCTACTGGAGAAAAGGTTTCGTCGTAGTCCAAGCCAGGTCTTTGACGAAAACCCTTTGCTACCAGCCTAGCTTTATAGGTCTCAACCTGTCCATCTACACCAATCTTCCTTTTGAAGATCCACTTGCATCCTACGGGTTTTACCCCGTCTGGAGCAATGTCCAACGTCCATACCTTGTTGGTGTACATGGACTCCATTTCGGTCCGCATTGCATCCAGCCATTTCACTGAGTCAACGCTCTGAACGGCCTGCTGGAAGCTAGTAGGCTCATCATAATCTATGATGCAATCCTCTCTATCCCCGTCTATGAGAAAACCGCAGTATCTCTCGGGCGGATGAGACTGCCTACTACTCCTGCGGAGCGGCGTAGGAATGTCCTGTTCTGTTGAACCCTCTGGTTCCACTAACCTTTCAGTAATAGTCTGTGGTTCTGGAATTTCTTCTAGTTCTACTGCGCTCCCACTAATTTCCTTTTCCAAGAACTGGTGTTCTAGAAAGTGGGCATTACGAGAAACAAGGACTTTTTGTTCCTCTGCGTAGTAGAAAAGATACCCCCTGGTGTTCTTTGGGTATCCCACAAACTTGCACAGTACTGAGCGTGCCTCAAGTTTGTCCGCATGCTGCTTTTTGACAAAAGCTGGACATCCCCAGATCTTCAGATATTGAAGATAGGGTTTCTTCCCACTCCACATTTCATATGGGGTGGTAGGCACAGTCTTAGTCGGAACTCGGTTCAAAAGGTATGCAGCTGATTCTAGCGCATACCCCCAGAACGATCGCGGTAACTCAGCGTTACTCATCATGGACCGCACCATATCCAATAGGGTGCGGTTCCGTCTCTCCGATACACCATTATGTTGCGGGGTGTATGGAGGAGTAAGCTGAGAGAGAATTCCGTTCTCTTTTAAATAGTCCAGGAACTCGGCACTTAAGTATTCTCCACCTCGATCCGATCTTAGAATCTTAATACTTTTGCCGGTCTGTTTCTCTACTTCATTCTTATACTCCTGGAATTTTCCAAAGGCCTCGGACTTATGTTTCATTAAGAAGACATAACCGTACCTTGAGAAGTCATCCGTAAAAGTAATGAAGTAAGAATGTCCGCTTCGGGCATGTGTAGACATTGGACCGCACACGTCACTGTGTACGAGTCCCAAGAGCTCGCTCGCTCTTACTCCATGTCCAGTAAACGGAGTCTTTGTCATCTTTCCCTTGAGACAGGATTGACAAGTGGCATACGACTGATATTCGAACGCATTCAAATACCTTTCTGTATGTAACTTCGTCAACCTTCTCTCATTGATGTGACCCAATCTACAATGCCATAAGAAAGTCTGATTTATTTCTGGAGACTTTCTTTTGTGTGTATTCTGGACATTAAAAATCTGTGGTTGGTTTAACACGTATATACCATTACTCAGAGTACCTGACCCAATCAATACTTGATTAAGGTGAATGTTTACAACATTACTTACAAACGCAAATTCATAACCTTCTTTAGAAACTAAAGATACAGAAATGATATTACAAGTTGCGTTGGGTACAAAAAAGCAATTACGCAAAACCAAAACATGTCCATCTGACATTCCCAGGTGATAGTCCCCCACGGCTTTAGCATCCATGCTAGCTCCGTTTGCAACTCTGAGGGTCATGTCACCTGCTTTCAAAACACTACGGTTTCTCAACGCCTGCAAAGAATTACAGATATGAGATCCTGATCCGGTATCCAATACCCAGGAAGTAGAGTTTATTGAAAGACAGTTTTCAATAACATACACACCTGAAGCTGAAGCTGCAACCTGCTTCAATTCCTGTGTTCTGGCCTTCCAGGCCCTGCAATCATTCTTCCAGTGTCCTTTCTTATGACAATAGAAGCATTCTTCCTTATCCACAAGCTTTCCCGCTAACTTTGTTGCTTTGCCTTTTCCCTTCGTATCCACTTTACCAACACCGCCCCTTGGTTTGGCGGGGGCCTTCTTCTTCTTTCCCTTGGCTTTCGCCTTGGACCTAGAAGAAGATGATCCTCCTACAAACAAAGTGGATGTTTTCCTACCTTTCTGTAGGGTGCCCTCTGCGCTCCTCAGCATGTTGAGGAGCTCTGATAGTTCAACCTCTTTTTCTTGTAGGTTGAAGTTCAGTATAAACTGGGCGTAAGTGGAAGGAAGGGACTGGAGAACTATATCCGTATATAGCTCACTCTCCAATGTGATCCCTAGGTCAGCGAGCTCCTCAATGAAGCCGATCATCTTTAGCACGTGCTCGGCTACTGATGATCCGACGGCCATTCTTGTCGAAAACAACTTTTTCGACGCTTCGTATCTTGCGATACGTGATTGCTCTCCATACAGTTCTTTTGTATGGAGCAATATGGACTCCATGTCCATATTCTCATGCCTCCTCTGATGTTCGTTGTCCATCGAGGCAAGCAGGAGGCACTTGGCCTTCGCGCTATCAATCTCCCAAGTCTTGCGGATTTCCTTATCCGCGACGCTGGAAGTTGGACCAGGGACAGGGGGAGCTTTGGTGGTAAGAAGATACCCCAGCTTGTCATAAGTGATTGCGATCTTGACATTCCTGAGCCAATCTTTGTAGTTTGGCCCTGTCAGTTTGTTTTTATCTAGGAGTAACTTAAGTCCAGTCATGTTGATTGGTCGCTGCAATTAGGAGAGAGAAGAAGAAACACTCAGCATGATGCTCTTGCAAGTTTAGAGTGGTTTTTAGTTTGTCTAAACAGGATGGCTCCCACTGTTTCTCGAATCCCTCCTCAAACCATAAAGGAAGAATTAGCCGGGATCAATCCCACCGCACAATACTTGCTTAACCGTTCAGCCAGGCCGGTGTCGGTACTTCGAGGGAGGTTTTCCAACGCTTTCACGAAGTTCCTTAATTAGAGAACCTCTTTTCCCTGGGGGCGTAGCCCCGCTAACACCTTTCTAGGCACCTACTAGGTTTATAGCATTGATCGTTAAGTGAGAAATTTCCCGAGGAGTAGCATATACTCACAGTAGGATCGGGATCCAAATATCATCGCGTGACGAAACTGAAGGAATCCTACCAGAATCATCACACTCCAAATGGTATGCAAATCTAGCAAGTTTCAGTACTTATGAAACTCCCGATGTGGATTTTTGCCCCATGCTCTTATGACCTTGGCGTGAGGTCAAAATGTCATAAGTCACATGTCAAGTTCGTCCCATCATTATCCAGGTTAATTTGAATCCACCCGTACATACCCTTGACGTAGGCCAAAATGGCAGTACGACTGTCTCAAACTAACGCATTCTATCTATGCAACAGATAAATATCCGGCAGCTACCAATCACTATGCCTTGGCGTGAGGTCAAAATACATAGCTTGAATACTACCGAATATTTAACTGAAATGATGGAGGGCTACGGATGGTTTTGGCAAAACCGTGAACGTAGTGAACTTGATTTGGTCGATGGAACGAGATAGCTTTTAAATGGAGTGGCTCAAACTCCGTATTTTAAAAGTTTGTTTTGAAAAGAACCGAGTGGTTTTTCGAAAGTGTTCCAACGACTTTAACTTGGTTTATTATCTTGCATTAGTTCTTTTAATGCGTGATATTCTTGCATTAGTTCTTTTAATGCGTCCCATCATTTAATCCTACCATTGCAGAAAACAACCAAAATATGACGTACGCTTATGCCATTCGCATTCGCCACGGGGCCCCGTCATTACCCGTTAGGTTACTTAACTAACGACAGAGCGGGGGCTGGGCTAGCGCGTCTGTAAAACATAAGCAACGCCTAAATAGTAAGCAATGATAGACATTACAGATCACAGATGAATGCATTGGATATACTAGCAATCCGCAATCCTTTCGAGCCTGAAACGAAAAGCGGATAACACGGTCGCGGTGAATAGCCAAATACCCCACCCAAGACCCCTACGGGTGCGGCAAACTACCCGCCAAGTACTCGGTAGTTTGTGCACCCCTCCATGGGTCTATCCTAGGAGCAAAAACAGTAAAAAGAATTATACAATGACGGCTACAACCCCGACCCGGTTGTGCGGCCAAACAAATAATATTATTACATCAATTTACATTTACAATGAATGAAAGAAAAACAAAAGCTCATCTCACATCCACCCCGGCTATTCACCCGCGACAGTCCAACACATTCATATACACATTCCAGCACATTACAGATCATGTATAACCCCGACTAATCGACTTATAGCGATTAGCCGACGTTCAATACATGCAAGCATCACAGATATAACCATCATAGTCAAAGTGCAGTGAAGTTCGGAAAAAATACGGAATTATAGGACCCCAAAAGGAAATTTCTTTTCTGGAAAATCTGGGCACATATAATATATTTTAAAAATCCCAAAACCAACACACAAACACACTGCACGAAAAACGATGCAGAGAAGACACCAAGTCGCGGCGGTTCCGCGGCGGCTAAGAAGGATCACGCGGCGGAAGAGCGGCACTTTAGGCGAATCACTGTATCGTTTTTCTTGGGTGTTCACACAAAACCCTGAGCCGAATTTACAAGTGTAAAGTTTTTCATTTTGAGCAGAAAAAATTTCAACAGAAACTCAGTTTTTGTGATTATCCGGTTTTGTGATTTTTTTCGGTTCCGAACTTCGTTACACTTCACTACTAAGCTAGTTTAAGTTTAGTTAGGCTCTGATACCACTGTAAGTCCATATTGCGACCCCCGGTTCTTACGGGGAGGCGGAAACGGTATAAAAGACGAATTTTTATCGCAAGAGGCAACATGGACTAAACTATGGTCGGGATCGTTGTCTAAACTAAAACTAGCAAACTATGCTAAAGAGAGTTAGCTACTCGGATGAAGATGGTTATACCTAAACTTGAACTCCTTCTCTTCAAGCTCCGATGGTGGTTCGATGGCTCCTTCTCGTTGTCTCCGTACGCCGAAGATAGATCCACTTGAAAGCTCCAACCTTTAGCTCCTTCTTCGTTCTTTGAAGAAACTAGTTCACTTGGTTTGCTAAACCTAGTGAACTAGAATGAGTAGAGATGATTTAGAATGGGATTTTATCTATGGTTCTTGATTCTCAACTCATGAGACAAGAGAACCATAGATCAAGAGAGGGAGCAAGAGGTTGAGGATGAGAGCAAGAGGAGAGCTCAAGAACAAGAGAGAGAATGAGCAAGAAAGAATGAGCAAGTATTTTGTCTCTCACCCTCTCATAATCCAAAGCAATGATAACTCATCATATCAACAAAAGTCTTATGTGATGGTTGAAGTAACCATAACCTTATCATGTCATGCACTCATTTTACTCAAATGAACAAGCAAGAAAAAGTCTTTGGCATGAAATGATAACCATGGTTATCATGATGGTCAACTAGTCAAGCCTAGTCAACCGGTCAACAAGTCAACAAAAGTCAACAAGTCACCAAAGTCAACAAGTCAACAAAAGTCAACAAGTCAACAACCATATCACCATAATACTTAATTAATATAATAGTTAATCACATATCATATTCTCATTAGGGTTGAGCATAAAGTCAAAAAGTCAACGGTCAACTGTCAACAACCCTAATGAGAATCCGCTGCCTCTGCCTCCCTGTCAACTGTGCATACACACCCGCATCCGCGTTCCGAGGAACACGAATGCAAACTGGATAAATCCAATCCCATAAGGTACACTAGGATCTGGCTTAAACCAAAGCCCGCTAGTGTAAACTGTCCGGACACTGTACGTGCACAAGTGCACGGATGTGACCGAACCCTGTCGCAAAACCATGCGACCTGTCGCAATACCATGCGACCTCTACTCTTTTGCCTAAAGGCGAAAAGCTTTCTGTGTGGGACTCTAAAGACTCGACACTACGCTGGCAGTGGGTTTAACCACAGACCGCAAGCGGCACTAGCTGTGCGTAACGGTCCCCAGGTAATGCCGACAAGAAGACCGACGAGGCGAAACCCATCTGAACTCCTACTGAGCCTGAGCGTGACATTCTCCGTACAGTCCGGTCTGTTCGTCTGATACATCGCATGGCGGGCCTAGGGGGCGGTAAACGTCAGTCCCCCAATAGCGGTACAAGTCGTGCCGGAGTGAAGCCCAATACACCCTGAGATAACACTGGAAACCTACCAGTATATCTCGTTTGCCCTGGCCAGGGACTACTCGTGTAATGGCTCTCCTAGACACAGCGCGATGTCAACCCCCAATACCGGGAGAGACGAATCCTGTCTAACCGTCACTGCCTCCAAGTGCTTCGGGACTGCACCCAACTACCACCTGTTTGCACGACTCCTTTGAGCCGTGGTAGGGTAGTGATCAAAGTACAGTGGGAACACACCCGAGGCGAAGTGACAGTGTCAAGTCAGCGGACTAAGCTGTACTCATGTCACCTGGGAACTGATAACTGACGATAGGTATAATACCAACTAGTCAGTTCCCGACGAGTCCTGTCCAGTGTACCCGTAACCTAACGAGCACCCGCATACTATCTCAAGTACGACGTACTGACGGCTGTGGGACAGACCGTCTCCCACACTGGGATGAGAAGCGCATGCGCTGGTCTACTCCGGAGTATCGATGCCCTGTCTCGATAGTCCTACGACCAGGGACCTGAATAAGGATGTGCTTATAGATTACCCAGCCCCCACTAGTGTGACTGCCATCACAACGCTGGTAATCAAGCAAAGATCCTAAGGGCTCCACTAATGCGTATAAGTGATATACTGAAATAAACACAAGTACACATTGAAGTAGAAACAAACCAAGTAGCATACTACTATTTTGAGCAAGATTGTATATACAAGGTGAATATTCCAAGCATCCATTAAGTAATATACAAACTAGTATGATACAGTAATGGCCTCTAGGGCATATACACTAACAGTTTCAAGGTTCGTGTTTGTGCAATTTGTAGGGTATATATTTTCAGAATTTAGACTTGAGTTTAAGAATTATTTTTCAGACTTATACTTTAATAAAAATATCAATAATCTTTCTTTGTTTTGACTTAGCCCAAGAAGTGAACTCAAAATTTTCCTATTTCTAAATAGACTACAAAGACATATACTTTCTACCGTTAAATTTTAAGAAAGGTTATTTTTAGGGTTTTTAATTCACTAAATCTAAGATCTAGTTGTTCCTAGCTAGTTAACCTATTTATCAAACTTAAGTCAATTATAGTCAAAATTGAATGTTTCAATTTCTATAATTTTTCAAAATTTTCAATTTTTATGGATTTTAAAATAAGTATGCAAATGCAAGAATATACATATGAATCCGCCGTTCTTGATTGCGGTTAACAAATATTCTTTGAACAAATCAAATGGCGCTGTTGTCGGGGATGGCGTAGTATTTTCTTTTTCCAATTTCGGGTTAATATAAAAATTAAAAAATTATAAAAACTGAAGAATTGAAAAAGGTTTTAGGGCTTCTATTTATAGATCATAGAAAACCCTAGGGTTACAATCGACGCACATCTGTTTTTATAATTTTACCCCCTAAGAAACCTAGTCAACGCACCGACGCGCCGCCACAGAATTTTTCCACCGACACGCGCTTCCCATGGCCACGGATCCGCGGCCAATACCCCTGTTTGGCCGCGGATCCGCGGCCGTCTAGTGTCTTCTTGAGCTGGAATTTTTAGGATTTGGTCTGGTTGCATTTGGGTACTTGTTTCTTCACTTGGTTTCTCAGATTGTCTTCTAGTTTTCTTCCAAATTTCCACAGTAAATAATTTCGTGGACTTTACCGCTTGCTTCGTGTCGAAGTCTTGAACCTTGCACTGTCTTTGTACTTGTGAACCTGTTTGTTGACCTTCGTTTATTCTCCAAACTGTAGGCTTGATCAAGATTCTTCCATTTGATGGTCGTAGTCTCACTTTTGTATCGTCTTTTCGTCAATTTCACTGTTTTTGTCCCGAGAACTTGTAAATTGCAACTATGTAGCAGACATGGGTCAAAAGCACCTGTTTATTTGTAAAATGAATAAGAATGGGAAATATAATAATGCAATATTATGATATGAACAAATACCCCCAAACTTATCTTTTTCTCGTCCTCGAGTAAAGCTAGTTTTATTCTTGAAAAACACCTAGCCTCACTTTCGCAGGGAAACGCGATTGCACTGAGCTCGTGCAACAAGCCGTTAAACCTCTAGGTGCCCCTAGTAGGAGGAGTGTTGTCTCCTGAGGGTTTTCAGCGGATACCACCTATAAAATCCTATCAATTCGGCCTATTTGACTTTTATTCTCCAATTAGGTTTTCCAACAAGGAATTCTATTATCTTTGACTCAAAAATTATCTACCCGTATTTTTCACGCATCCTTATCATTTAACTTAAAATTATATATGTTCTGTAGACATACTTAGCTTTTAGCATCTTTTGAGTTTTCCTTTTAAGGTTCCATCTCAACTTAGGAATTTCGATCATCTCTACTAAAGATATAAGCCTTATCTTTCATTCCTATCTCTCATCTAGACCCCTACGTATGTGTATGAATCACCCCTACATTTGGAAATTCAATTCAAGCTCTTATACTCTTGTCCATCGTCCAAAAGTATTTTTAGTTGGTGAATTTTTAGATGAAATTGCTCACACATTCTTCATGAGACCGTTAATACTTCTTGAGGTACTAACGACCGATTACAAAATGTATTTGCACATTAAGGTGTAATTCCTAGTCTTGTAACACCTAAGACTTTAGCAGTGACTCCCAAACCAGTTGGTCTAAGGCACTAGGTGATAAAGCACCCTCGCTAAATATTTTTTCTATTTATGCAGCCTTAAGTAATTACAAAAACCAGTGTTCATTTTTTTATTCACACTTGTATTTTTATTTTATTTCCCTTTATACTAAGGACTTTAGACAAGAGCATTTCAAGGTCTCTTCTACTATTCCAAGTTTCAAGGTTCGTGTTTGTGCAATTTGTAGGGTTTATATTTTCAGAATTTAGACTTAAGCTTAAGAATTATTTTTCAGACTTATATTTTAATAAAAATATCAATACTCTTCCTTTGTTTTGACTTAGCCAAGAAGTGAACTCAAAATTTGCCTATTTCTAAATAGACTACAAAGACATATACTTTCTACCGTTAAATTTTAAGAAAGGTTATTTTTAGGGTTTTTAATTCACTAAATCTAAGATCTAGTTGTTCCTAACTAGTTAACATATTTGTCAAACTTAAGTCAATTATAGCCAAAATTGAATGTTTCAATTTTTATAATTTTTCAAAATTTTCAATTTTTATGGCTTTTAAAATAAGTATGCAAATGCAAGAATATACATATGAATGCGAAGGAAGAAGGCTTACCGAGCATACCCCCAAACTTAAACATGATAGTGTTCTCACTGTCATGTCACACCAAGAAGGTTGAAAATATCGGCACTCCCCTGTTTATTATTTTTTTACAAATTTTTTTTTTATTATTGTTAAAAGAAAAACAAAATATATATACAAAAAGGTCCCCCCCCCCAAACTTCAGTTAAACGATGTTACAAGTCAATGCCAAACAATGCAAAGACCAAAAGTCAACACCAACCAGTTGAAAATTTTATCTGTGTAAAGTGTCGGTTGGTGGAAGAACATGTTGTACCGAGCTAAGAAGAGTTGGGGAAGAGATAAGTGGTGGTATGAAAAGTGTCTGTATTTACATGGAAGTGAAGTGATAGGAGGTGATGATGAATCAAAACGAGAATGTGAATGATCAGAAATCAAATGAATATTGGCATTCTCGTAGCTTATTAAAAGAAAAGGGGGTGGTTCAACTTCTAAAAGAAGAGGTTGATTATCCACACAATCCCCGAGATGTTTCAGTGGATCCTTTATTGACTTGGCATCATCCATCATATGCATATGATATTCAATTATAAGGGAACTAATCTCCTCGATGTCTGCCATAGTCGAACCGAAAGCTTGCCGGTTATTTTTCAAGACCATTAAAAGAGCTTTCTCTTGCTCGAGGGCTAGAGAGGCCGATATGATAACGGGAAAGGTCTCATTCTCACCTAGGTCAGCGTATTTAAGGTGAGACGGCAAAGTCTTGAGTTCGAGTTTCGGAGGCGAAACAATCGAAGGTAAAATTGGGGAATCTACCTCGAACTCAAAGGATTCCAACAATGGTTCGAAATCACTGTAAGCAACTGAATCGGATGGTTCAACTAACTCATCCAAAAATTCAAAGGACTCGTATTCGGGCGGTGAGTCGTCAAAATCGTCCGAAAAAGTGAAACATTCATAATCAACATCGGTTGTGCAAACTGTGTTAGATTCCAGGAGGGACGCACTAGTGGCGTCAAAACTGTTGTCATCAAACAGAAAATTTTCAAGCTCGCGGTCCTCCTGCGTGATTTCGTGAATAGAGCAAACTTCTCGTGTACTAGTTTTAGGCACGGGGGGCAAACTTCCTGTCTTGTAAATATTGAACTCACTAGACATCTTCCCAAAGGATAGAGTCATAAAGCCATTGCGACAATTTATTACGGCATTGGAAGTGGCCAAAAATGGTCGACCGAGGATCACCGGAATTTGGTTCTATGGGTTAGCAACAGGTTGTATGTCCATAATAATAAAATCAACGGGGAATATGAAGTCCCCTACTTTGATCAACACATCCTCTAACTCACCCCTAGGATGGGTGATTGATCGATCGGCCATTTGGAGAGTACAACGAGTGGGTTTCAACTCTCTAACACCTAATTGCTCATACACGGAGTAGGGAAGCAGGTTAACACTAGACCCAAGGTCTAAAAGTGCTCGATTGATGTTCTTATCCCCAATTGTTATTGAAATTGTAGAACAGCCAGGGTCCTTTCGTTTTTGGGGTAAGGGTTGACGTTGGTTAATAGCTTTGCTCACGGCACTACCTACTAGCACTTTCTTGGGTATCTGAGACTTTCTCTTCGAGGAGTATAACCCATTAAAATTTTCGCATAAGAAGGGACTTGTTGGATTGCATCCAAAAGAGCTATATTTATGCTAACCTGTTTAAATAACTCCACAATCTTCTCTATTTGTGGAGTTGGTTTATTGGATCCTGTTCAGTTGATAAAACTGCACATTTGTTATTACATTTTTCCTACTATTTCCATATAAAAAAAGGTCTTTATTATAATATATCATACATATAAGGGCTTATCTGTAAAAATAACATTTTCCATGTGTTGATATATTATAATTAGCATTTGGTAGGAAAATGTATGCAAATAATATCATTGACCAAATCCTAGTAGAACAAAATCTACTAAATATTATTTGAGTTGTTGTGCAGAATTTTTCCAAGTTGTTGTGCAGAATTTTTCCAAGACTAAAATCAAGGAAATCAAGTTGTTAAAGAAAACTTGCCTAATTAAGAAAAAAAAACTTGGAGACCAAGTCTGGCAGCAACTACAAGAAGATTTCAAAGATCTAAAGGTCCCAGATATTGCCACATGTCACAAGGAGCAAGCCTCAGGAAATTGATCAAAAGATCAAGACCCTTGGCAGCGGATCCGCTGCCAAACCCCCCTGTTGGCCGCGGATCCACCGCGGATCTGAGAGGTTGGAAGATGAGATATTTTGAGGTGAATCTTTACTGTTTGCTTCCAAATTAGGAAGCTAAGTTTCTGGCTTTTGGAATATAAATAAAGACCGAGAGCCTCTTAGAAAAATCATCAAGTTGACGAGATCACAAAGTCCAAGACGGCTCACGCATCCAGGCTGATCATCAACTGTTCGTCTACCTCCTTGGAAGAGATCGAGAAGCAAACTAGTATTTGTAATCATTTTATAAGGGATCAAAGTGTAATGAATATTGTTGATTAATAAAGGTAGCTTTCTTTTTCCTATTATATTTCTTTGTAGTTTAATTACGCATTTTCTCTCCATCTCTTTTTCTCCCAGCATGCGCGAGTAATTCTCCGCTTGTTAGGGTAGGCTAATGGATGATGAACATCCTTAAACCCTTTTTAAGTCCTATAAATTTTATAAACTTTATCAAAAGAATCATTAACATCCTAATAGGGCGCGCTAACAATTCTTTGTTAGTTCCGACCGCGAATATAAATTAGATTAATGATTGTTTTGGTAAAGGCTATATATGAACGGAGTTCCATATCGAGATAAGGGTTAAGAGTGGGATTCTTTTTCCCTCCAGAAACCCTAATCTACACGCATCACCGTCGTTTTAGTTTTAAATCTATTAAAGGATAAAAAGGATAACTTTTAATTAATCGTCCATAACTACTAAATCCTAACGAACCCTACAAGCCCTCTTATTATATTAACTACATCCCTAAAATAATCTAGATCTATATATTTTGCATTCTTGCTTTACGTAAATCTAGAAACCTTTCCACAAAATTCTTATCCCTCCTCTCTCTTTCAACACATCTAAAGTAAGAGTAAAAGATTCAACGTTTCCCTGAGGACGACCCGTACTCACCTCGGTCTAGCTACGCGTGACACCGTTCTGATTGCGGTTAACTACAAACACACTCTTTTGAACCAATCAAATGGCACCGTTGCCGGGGATACGTGCGTAATTTTTTTAGTCTTACTATTTGTGTTGAATTCTTATACGATCTATATCATAAATAAAATAAAACTGCAAATTGTATATTTAACGATTATTGTGTGAATTTTGCGAGGGAATCTGGAGTCACAGACTTGAGGATACAGAGTGACAGAGACATTCATCAAGATCCAGAGGAGTGCAGGAGGCCACGTAGCAAAAATCAACACCTGATCCCTCTTCCTTGCGGCGGAACCACGGCCGGAAGTGCACATCGGCGGCGGAAGCGCGGCCAGTTAGGGGATTTTGGGCTGCAAACTTTTTTGGTATATTTTCTATATCTTTCTCTCTCCTCTGAAATCCAATAAAATATCTTTTCTGCGGGATTCTTTGCAAAATATCGCCGCTCAAAAATATTTTTGCAAAGTTTTGTTTTGCGGTTTGTTTTTTCATATTTTAATACGGATTTTTAAAGGACAAGACCAAATCCAGATTAGGTAGGGATTTCATCACCCTTCCTAAGCCCCATAAATCACAAACCGAGCATACGTATCAACCTTACATTAATTTAAAAAATATGTAGACCAGACTCTAAGGACTGTCGCGCTCAATAAGGACAGAGGAAGGTCGTGGATAATCTATCGTTTATCGGCATTACTTTTGTGGTGACTAGGCAAGTGTGTCTAAGATGAGTGGTTACTTAATTAGGACCACTACTTTCGTAGTGGGGAGCCTCCCACTCACCTGGCACTTACCTGGTTACAAGGGTAGTAAAGAGACGGTAGAGAATTGATCCTACGGCTTGTCCTTTGGAATTCTAGGAGCGGTCTAGAGACTGGACCTAGGTAACCATAGTTCTAGGGTTGTTTGTGCATTTTTGTGTAAATCTGTCATTTTTCAAAACAAACCATTTATTTTCACCCATTTTTACCCCTTCCCCCTTATTCTCTTCTTATAATGGGTGACCTAAACAGAAGAACACTTGCCGAGCTTTGCTGTCCACAACCAGATATCTCCTATTTTCGTAATCCCTTCGGTATACCGTCCGGCTCTTCCATGTCCTTAACAGATCATATAGAACAAGCAGGAAGAAACAGTTGGCCACCTCAGTCTAGGTCTTATCAACCGTATCCTAATCCTACACCTGTTTCAGTTGATACCCAGAGTGAGGAAACCCCTAGACGAATGTCCATTGCTGAGCATATAGCTAGGGCTAGAGGCCAAAGTTTCAACCCGGACCAATATCAACCATCACCACCACTGTCCAGAGAAGAGTTTGATAGGCGGTTTGTGGCATATAAGATGTCTATTGAAAATAGCCAACCAACCAACCCATATCAATATTCTTCTTATCATAATATTGATCCTACTCCTACCCAAGTTCCGCAACCATTCTATTCCTATCAATCCAATCCGACTTTTTCACCTTCTCTAGATAGTCCTTCTAATCAGTCATTTGGGAGTTTTAATCGTCCATAAGAATTTCAATCTTATCCTGAAACCCCTTATCGACCCAAGTCTAGTCTTGAGCAGACATTAGAAAAAATTTTGGAAATGTCGAACGAAATGACAGAGTGGATGCAAGCAAAGAATTTCAAACCAGCCCAAAATTTTTCAGTATATGATTTGGACATAGGACAAAATAAGAATTTGGGTAGTGAGACGAAACTGTACACCCTTCCTAATCAAACCTCTTCATTCCAAACTGAAATCCACAACTCCAGTTTCATAGATTCATCAAGTACACTAAAAAGAATGTCTGATAAGTCGTGTGACTTTGTATTGTTTGATTTACCCGACTGTGAAGGGTCCATTTCAAGTGAAACCATACCCAACCCGTGTGATCTCTACACCTCCACTCTTGAACCAAAACTGATTGAAAACTATACTTTTGATGAAGTGTTTGAGAATTTTAACCTTCACTTGAATGAGCTGATTGACGTTGGGGATATATTGATCGATGAACCCGAAATTTTGGATGATTTTGTCCCACCAATTCATCAAATCCTTTCACTTCCTTGTGGCCATCATCTTGAGCCTTTAATTCTTCCCGAACCCCAAATATGTCTTGAAGTTGATGATAAAGGTATACCCGAAGAAATACAGCCTCCATCTTCCACATCTGGTTCAGCAACACTCGACACACCATTTGTTTACCCATTTCACCTTCTACTTTCTCCGGTTCTTCTTCTGTTCCTATAGTTTCAGTGAGTTTTGATGAATCACAATCCGTTAATTCAAGTTCAATAATACCAGAAATTCAACTTGATTTGGATATTTTTGAAAATGAGGTAGATGAGTTTTTCGTGTCCTCTACCTCAATGATTTTTTATGAATCAAGTAGGATAAATTCTGGCACAAAACTCTTTGACAGCAAAATATTCAATCACACCATTGATAAAAGTTTTGAAGAACTTTTTGCTGACGAACTTGAATTTTTAAACAATACGGATTTTGTGATTGATCAATCTCCACCTATAGAGGTTGAACCGTCACCATTCCTTCTTCCTAATCATTCACATTCATCCTTATTCTTTCTTTTCTCTAATTTCAAACCCTTTCCAGACCATCTCTTATCCCTTCCCCATTTTTTCTTGACTCAATACAACACATTCTTCCACCAAGCTATACGCTATACTGATAAAATCCTTGAATGGTTGGTATTAACTTTTGGTCTTTGTAAAGTCTTACTTTGACCAAATGACTCACCCCCACTTAAAATGCTTCGTATTATCTAACTCATGCTTGAGGGGGGTATATTTTTGGCTCTTGAACATAACTTTTGTCCTCAAATTTGTGAGCCAAAAATAAGTTTGGGGGAGGATTTTCACTTTCATATATTCTTTCCCCCATTAATAATGTCCTCCCAAGCTTACAGGTTTTTGTGATCCAGCAGATAGCAACAGTGAAGACACTGTTGAAAACAAGCTTGGTGGAGGTTTGTGCTTATTTACGCATACTTTGTATTATACTATATATAAGCACAAAAAAAATTTGATAATAAAAGAATAGAAAGTGAAAAATTATATATGAAAGATAGGAATAGTTTAAGAATACTAAGAAAATTAGAAGTTTTCTTAAACGAACTAGTAATAAGTAGTTATGAGCAGTTGTCCCAAGGGTTAGTAAGATGAAGGAAGTCACTAATCTGAGAATAAAAATAAATCTGAAAAATAGTTTCTATTCTGGAAGCCAAACATTTGTTCAGTTGATAAAACTGCATATTTGTTATTACATTTTTCCTACTATTTCCATATTAAAAAAGTTCTTTATTATAATATATCATACATATGAGGGCTTATCTGTAAAAATAACATTTTCCATGTGTTGATATATTATAATTAGAATTTGGTAGGAAAATGTATGCAAATAATATCATTGACCAAATCCTAGTAGAACAAAGTCTACTAAATATTATTTGAGTTGTTGTGCAGAATTTTTCCAAGTTGTTGTGTAGAATTTTTCCAAGACTAAAATAAAGGAAATCAAGTTGTTATAGAAAACTTTCCTAATTAAGAAAGCAAAACTTGGAGACCAAGTCTAGCAGCAACTACGAGAAGATTTCAAAGATCTAAAGGTCCCAGATATTGCCACATGTCACAAGGAGCAAGCCTTAGGAAATTGATCAAAAGATCAAGACCCTTGGCCGCGGATCCGCGGCCAAACCCCTCTGTTGGCAGCGGATCCGCCGCGGATCTGAGAGGTTGGAAGCTGAGATATTTTGGGCTGAATCTTTACAGTTTGCTTCCAAATTAGGAAGCTATGTTTCTGGCTTTTGGAATATAAATAAAGACCGAGAGCCTCTTGAAAAAATTATCAAGCTGACGAGATCACGAAGTCCAAGACGGCTCACGCATCCAGGCCGATCATCAACTGTTCGTCTACCTCCTTGGAAGAGATCGAGAAGCAAACTAGTATTTGTAATCATTTTCTAAGGGATCAAAGTGTAATGAATATTGTTGATTAATAAAGGTAGCTTTCTTTTTCCTATTCTATTTCTTTGTGATTTAATTATGCATTTTCTCTCCATCTCTTTTTCTCCCAGCATGCGCGAGTAATTCTCCGCTTGTTAGGGTTCGTTGGATTAGGGTAGGCTAATGGATGATGAACATCCCTAAATCCTTTTTAAGTCCTATAAAGTTTATGAACTTTATCAAAAGAATCATTAACATCCTAATAGGGCGCGCTAACAATTCTTTGTTAGTTCCAACCGTAATTAGAGATTAGATTAATGTTGTTTTGGTAAAGGCTGGATATGAACGGAGTTCCGTGTCGAGATAAGGGTTAAGAGTGGGATTCTTTTTCCCTCCAGAAACCCTAATCTACACGCATCACCGTCGTTCTAGTTTTAAATCTATTAAAGGATAAAAATGGTAACTTTTAATTAATCGTCCATAACTACTAAATCCTAATGAACCCTACAAGCCCTCTTATTATATTAACTACATCCCTAAAATAATCTAGATCTATATATTTTGCATTCTTGCTTAACGTAGATCTAGAAACCTTTCCACAAAATTCTTTATTCCTCCTCTCTTTTTCAACACATCTAAAGTAAGAGTAAAAGATTCAACGTTTTCCTGAGGACGACCCGTACTCACTTCGGTCTAGCTACACGCGACACCGTTCTGATTGCGGTTACAATAACTACAAATACACACTTTTCCACACCAATCAGATCCCAACCTGTTTGGAAATGGAACATTTTGAAAATCTGTTGAGTCCAATTTTTTTGGATTAGATTGCGGAGTTATTTTGCAACACTCTTCCAGATCTCAACGTGGTCACGGCATTTACGTTATGATTTTGATGTTCATATGCAACATGTGCGTTGTGTGTGTGAACGGGATTTGGCAATGGTTGAGATGGAAGCTTTCCCTTTTCTCGCTCGCTCAACGCAGCAGTTAGTTCTGCAATTTGTGCCTCAATAGATTTGATGCTTTGATCGTATGAAGCATTGTTGTGCACCAAAGATTGAATGGAAGTCTCCAACCTTGCTGCGGATTATGTAGATTATTTTAGGAACGCATCTAGACTTCTTTCTAGCGAGGTAACCTTATCATCATCTGGTTGAACAAAATTTTTTGTAGGGTAAGAGTTGTTGGGCACAAAATTGTTCATTTGGTTTGGGTAAGGTTGTGGTTGGAAAGGTTGCTGGTATTGAGTTTGTTGTAGTTCTTGTTGTTGTGGAAGAGGAGGCCTTAGAAAGTTATTGTTTCCTTGGAATTGTTGATTTTGATTCCAAGCAAAATTGGGGTGACTCCTCTAACCCAGATTATAAGTCGAAAAGTATGGATCATTTCTTTGTCGTTGTTGAAAAGCAGCATTGACTTGATCGTGTCCTTGAACAGGTGGATTGTAAGGACACTCTTCGGTAAGATGTGATGGATCCGAACAACAAGCACAAACAGTTCGTGGGGGTAAAGCAGGGGCAGGAGAAGGCGATGAGATTTTGGTCTCAATTGCTTTTAGCTTTTTTGTAAGTGCGGCCATTTCGGCCTTCATTGCTATCGACATATCTAATTGATGTATGCCTGCCCTAGACTGACCAACAGAAGAAGTTGAGGTAGTCTTAGTGCTTTCCCACTGAATTGTTTGTTCAGAAAGATCCTCGAGAAACTGCCAAGCTTTCTCGCTTGATTTGGTTAGAAAGTGACCTTGACAAATGGTTTCTAGCAACTGCTTCATTGCTGGGTTCAATCCCTCGTATAAAGTTTAGCAAAGTTGCCAATTTTCGATACCATGGTGAGGGCATTAAACAAGTAGGTCTTTGAATCTTTCAAAACATTTCCAAAAGGGCTCGGAAGGAAGCTGGGAAAATTGGATAATCTCATTGCGAATTCTCGCAGTCTTGTGATGTGGATAAAACTTTTTAAGAAAAGTTTTAACAAACTCTTCCCAATTTTTAATTGAATATGATGCTGTGTTGTATAACCACTTCTCGGCTAAGTCACATAAGGTGAAAGGAATGACCCTTAGCCTTATAGCATCATCTGAAAGTTGGGTTGTTTTCATCATTGCGCAAACGTTTTGGAATTTGTTTATGAAGATATAGGCGTCTTCGGATTCCAGTCCGTGAAATTTTGGCAACATATTGATGAAGTGGGGTTTGATCTCAAAGTTGTCCCCATTTGCCGGTAGGAGTGAAAGACAAGTAGGTAAGGCGGTGCGGAAAGGGTAGAAAAGATCCTGTAGCGCGATTCGTTGGGGCGCTTCAACAGGCGGGTGTGGCGGGTTATTCGCACCTAACGGAGGTGGAATCAGTCCCGTGGGTGAGGTGTTGTTAGGATTATATCCTGACATCCCTTCGGAGGAAGAATGTGAAGGTGAAGGTAAGAAAGTGGAAGGAATTTCAACTTCGGAGTCGAAAGCTTCGTCGGTCGATACCAACGAGACACGGACTAATCATGCACTAGTGTCCCTAGTCCAACCGGACATACACTAAAGAGGTAGTGTAGTCAAAAAAAGTGAAAAACAGAATGTGGGGGTAAGAAAACGTCAATGAGAAGAAAGTGGGTGTAAGTGGTGTGCACGGATTTCTTAGCGACACCTTTTTTCTTTCTTATATGTGTGGGCTTTTTGAAAAAAAGATTTTTGATAAAAGGCTTAGACACACGTTCAATCAACCACAAATGCACAATCAGGCCTAGATCTAGGGTCACCTAGGTCAGCTAGACAGCTCCTAACTGTTCCAAAGGGCAAGAAGTAGGACCTCAAACCGTCTCTTCACCGCCAATTGTGGCCAGGTAAGTGCCAAGTAAGTGGGAGGTTCTCCACTACGTAAGTAGTGGGCCTAATTAAATAACCACTTGCCTTAGACACACTTGCCTAGACACCACAAAGTCAGGTTAGGATCAACGGTCGATGCCTACAACTAGTCCTTTGTCCTATTGAGCGCGAAGTCCTTAGGGCTGAGTCTAATCTTTTTTTTTTAATTAATTGATTGTCGATGCAATATGCCTTATGTGATTTCTGGGGTCCTGGGAAGGGTAATGAAATCCCCACCCAATCTGGATTGGTTTCAAGCCTCTTAAAGTCCGATTAAATATGCAAAACAGTAAACAACCACTTACAAACAATTTTTTTATTTTTAGCGCGGCGCAAAGAATCCTGCACAAGATCAATTATTGGAAGGGGGAAAGATTTTTTAGCGCAAAGAATCCTGCAGGAAAATTTACAGAGGAGATATGAGGGGTTGCAGAGAAAGAGAAAGGAAACAAACAGAGGGGTTCTGGTCTGCTGATGACGTCAGCAGACCGCGGATGCACGGCCAAATGGTCCATCCGGCGGCGGAAACGCGGTCGTGTCGACGGTTCTATTCTCGATATTTTTTTGTTCCTCTGTTGATATAATCCTCTGTTGTTCAGATCTTCAGTTTTCTGTATTGCTCTCTGGATTTTTCCAGATCCGAACTCGTTCTTCGATCGTGCAAAATTCACACGAAAAACCCTTCAAACAATAAAAAGATGATAAATTTTTTTTTATTTTTCAATTTTTCAGTTTTTTTGATTTTTTTATTTTTATATTAACCCGAAATTGCAAAAAGAAAATACTACGCCATCCCCGGCAACGGTGCCATTTGATTTGTTCAAAGAATATTTGTTAACCGCAATCAAGAACCGCAATCATATGAACAAATGCCCAGTAAGCCTACTTCCTTCGCATTCATATGTATATTCTTGCATTTGCATACTTAATTTCAAATCCATAAAAATTGAAAATTTTGAAAAAAATATAAAAATTGAAACATTCAATTTTGGCAATAATTGACTTAAGTTTGACAAATAGGTTAACTAGTTAAGAACAACTAGATCTTAGATTTAGTGAATTAAAAACCCTAAAAATAACCTTTCTTAAAATTTAACGGCAACGGCGCCATTTGATTTGTTCAAAGAATATTTGTTCATATCATAATATTGCATTATTATATTCCTCATTCTTATTCATTTTACAAATAAACAGGTGCTTTTGACCCATGTCTGCAACATAGTTGTAGGTTACAGGTTCTCGGAACAAAAACAGTGAAATTGACGAAAAGACGATACAAAAGTAAGACTACGACCATCAAATGGAAGAATCTTGATCAAGCTTACAGTTTAGAGAATAAACGAAGGTCAACAAACAAGTTCACAAGTACAAAGGCAGTGCAAGGTTCAAGACTTCGACACAAAGCAAGCGGTAAAATCCACGAAATTATTCACTGTGGAAATGTGGAAGAAAACTAGAAGACAATCTGAGAAACCGAGTGAAGAAACAAGTACTCAAATGCAACCAGACCAAACCCTAAATATTCCAGCTCAAGAAGACACTAGACGGCCGCGAATCCGTAGCCAAACAGGGGTCTTGGCCGTGGATCCGCAGCCATGGGAAGGGCGTGTCGGTGGAGAAATTCTGTGGCGGCGCGTCGGTGCGTTGACTAGGTTTCTTAGGGGGTAAAATTGTAAAAACAGATGTGCGTCGATTGTAACCCTAGGGTTTTCTATAATCTACAAATAGAAGCCCTAAAACCTTTTTTATGTTATGCCTCTTTTTATTTCATCTATTCAGATCTGCAAATTCCTGCGTAAATGTTTGGAGAGAGCCATCAATAAAGTAAGTAATTTTATTTCATTGCCTTAGTATAATATTATTATCTGCCCTAGTTAGATAGATAGAAATGTTTTCAATTCCCTAATGAGTAAGTAGTCTCCTCGCTTGTTAGGGTTAGATTTGGGGAAGGCTTGAGAGATGAAAATCTCTCACCCCTTTCTTGCCCATCACATATAATTAATAGGACTCCATGCATACATACACACACCGTTCCATACGGCACCTTACCCCACGAGGGAACGGTGATACCGTAGTATAAACGACCGGTTGCGTATGTTTTCCATGGAAGTTAGGGTAAGAATTAAGAAAGCAAGGAATAGAACCTAGAGGAAGAAACATCATTTCTTCCCGATGGTACTAATCCACTTTATTAATTGTTACCATAACACCTAAAGAGATCTAAATTAGGGCATTGAAAGTGGTAAGGAAATCTTCAATTTCCAAACTTAACATAAACCTAACCCTAGCAAGATTCCAGTCCTAGTATAAATCAGTTTAGTAAAAAAAAAAAATTGGCGTGTTATTTTTTTTTATTAATTGATGGTCAACTAATTCTTTGATAAATCAATGGTGCCATTGCCGGGGATGGCATGTTATTTTCTTTTTACAATTTTGGGTTAATATAAAATTGAAAAATCATAAAAATTGAAAGAAAAAAATATTTAAAAAAATTTATCATCTTGTTATTTTGTGAAGGGTATTTTCGTATGAATTTTGCAGGATCGACGAACAAGTTTGGGTCAGGAAAAATCCAAAGAGCGAAACAGAAAACAGCAGATCTGAACAACCGAGGAGTACAACAACAAAGCAACAGAAAAAGATTGGAGGCCTGATTCTTCTTGACGACCGTGGAACCGCCGCCGGAGGTGCACTTTGGCCGCGCAACCGCGGTCTGCTGACGTCAGCAGTTGACCAGAAACCCTCTGTGAGCTTCCTTTCTCTTTCTCTGCAACCCCTGATATCTCCTCTATGAAAATTTCCTGCAGGATTCTTTGCGCTAAAAAATCTCTCCCCCTTCCAATAATTGATCTAGTGCAGGATTATTTGCGCCGCGCTAAAGATAAAAAAAGTGTTTGCATGTGGTTGTTTACTGTTTTGCATATTTAATCGGACTTTAAGGGGCTTGAAACCAATCCAGATTGGGTGGGGATTTCATTACCCTTCTCAGGACCCCAGAAATCACATAAGGCATATTGCATTGACCATCAATTAATTAAAAAAAAGATTAGACTCAGCCCTAAGGACTTCACGATCAATAGGACAGAGGAATAGTTGTAGGCATTGACCGTTGATCCTAACCAGACTTTGTGGTGTCTAGGAAAGTGTGTCTAAGGCAATTGGTTACTTAATTAGGCCCACTACTTACGTAGTGGAGAACCTCCCACTTACCTGACACTTACCTGGCCACAATTGGCGGTGAAGAGGCGGTTTGAGGTCCTACTTCTTGCCCTTTGGAACGGTTAGGAGCTGTCTAGCTGACCTAGGTGACCCTAGATCTAGGCCTGATTGTGCATTTGTGGTTGATTGAACGGTGTCTAAGCCTTTTATCGAAAATCTTTTTGCAAAAATCTCCACATATAAAAAAAAACACAAAAAGAAAAAAAAAGAAGAATTTTTTTTTCAAAAGCTTGAAACTTGTCGCTAAGAAATCCGTGCACCCCACATTCTTTTTCTTCTTTTTCCTACATCATGGGTACCCCACCTCATAAAACTCTTGCCGAACTTTGGTGTCCTCAACCAAACTTTGCTTCTTACGCGAATTGTTTTGGTCGAATTACGGACGACCCCTCCATACCCAAAATTTCTTTGAAAGATCGAATAGAAGCGTCTAGGAGAAACAGTTCGACTCCGCAATCCACTTTGTATCAACCATTTCAACCTTCACCACCTTCTTACGTTGATACTCCTTTTTCGAGTCCTGTTGTAACTCCGAAACCCATGTCTATCGCTGAACATATTGAATAATCTTGTAACCGATCTTTCACTCCTTTCAACCCTTCCAGTTCTTGGGATCAACAAGTTCATTCACCTTTTTATCCAAATGTTGATCCTACTCCTGTCCAACCATTTAATTCCTACCAGTCCTACCTGACTTTCCCACCTTCCCTAGACATTGATTCTACACAACCATTTGGGAGTTTCACGTATCCAAGCAATTTTGAATCTTTTACTGAAACCCCTTCACAACCCATGTCTAGTCTGGAACAGTCATTGGAAGCATATATGGTAGCGACAAAGCAAATGATGACGAATGTGGATGCGTCCATGGTCGCCCTTATACAACCTAGTGACCCGGTAGCTAGTATCCAACTAGCTCCAAAAATTCCAATGTATGATGAGGCGGTTGGACAGAGTGAGAATTTGAGTGGTAAGAGTGAGCTGTACACACTTC
This sequence comes from Agapanthus africanus, assembly GCA_030015575.1. Classification (NCBI taxonomy): domain Eukaryota; kingdom Viridiplantae; phylum Streptophyta; class Magnoliopsida; order Asparagales; family Amaryllidaceae; genus Agapanthus; species Agapanthus africanus. The sequence continues at coordinate 102,168,676 of CM057338.1, read as the reverse complement.
CAAATCAAACCTACCCATCACTAATTGAATCCCACAACTCCAGTTTTCAAACAAGTGTTCTGATCAGTCGAAAATATTGCATTTCTAACACGTCAATTTCCCTACCATTTGCACTCATCTAGAGGTGTTCGGTATTAATATAGCACATATTAGCAAACAGCCGTAAAATACCAAATTACCTGTGTTATATATTAAAACGGATATTTCTGAGGGAAATTGAGTGTTTATCATGGCACCGCATCATCTTTGTATAGCGCAACACTGGTTTCGAGAATCTATACAGGAAATTCCAGGAGAAAAGTCAAATCTGTGAAAAAGTGCTGATAAAAATACGCCAACTCCAAGACTTGAGATCTGGCAATGAACTAGAAGGAGTTATGACATTACACATATCAGAAAAATACCAAGAAGTCAGTAGAAAGCAGTGCAAGAAAATTGACACACTAGGGCTCCTAAATGGCCGCGGATCCGCGGTCGGAGCATGGCATGCACGGCGGATCCACGGCCGTCTTGCCACGTCATCAGCAAAGCTCTGCTCCAGTATTCTTCTCACAAAGCCAGAACCTCTTCAAGCTACTGCAAATTCCAGACCACTCCAGAATCTTCTGCCAGATCAGCAAGGCTCCTTGATCAAGCTAAAAATGTTCAAACTTCCAAAGCAAGCTACTTAACAACCTAAAGCCTAGAAGCATCTCCCTAACCTCCAAGCTTATGAAAGAAGCTAAGTCTAACTAACTACCTCTAGAAGCTTCTACCTAACTACCTAGCTTACAAGGGAAGCTAAACTAAACCTAGCATCTAAAGGAAGCCAAAGCTAGTGAAGGCTCTAAAAGGAACCCTAAAGCTTCACTTCGAAGGTTGTTGATTCCTACATCAATTCCCAATACAAGTTGAGTGACACGACTTGTAAACCCTAATCCCCAATTCAAATTCCAAAGCCAAAAATCAAGAACTCCGAGTACCAAATCAAGACGCCGGACTTCATCGGAGCAAGTGATCCAAGGAGATCCGCGACTCAAGAAGACGAGCGAAGCCGAAATCAACGATCAAGTTCTTTCCTCTTGTAGATCTCGAGTGAATTGTAACAAAATTGTTGATAAATAAAGGTGAAATTTCTATATCTTGCTTTCTTTACATTCTTGCATCATGATTCGATCTCAATTTGTGATTGTGTTTCATGTTGTGATGTTTGAGTAAAACTCCGCTCGTGAAGGAGTCGAGAGAATCAATAGATGATGATGTGAAAAATCTTGAAACGATTTTTAATTCATATAAGTTTTGTAAACTCGTGTAAATTGAAGAATCGGCAACCTAGTTTCGAGCGATGCTTTCTTGATTGTGTTCTCTCTTAATTAGGGATCCACGATCGATTCTTGAATTTACTAGAGGCTGGTTTTGTTGAATGAGATTCATCGAAAGGACAAAGGATGAGATGAAGAAACACTAGTTTCTTTAAAAGATCCTTAAACCTCGATTAATCGTCATCGATCTAGTATCAACTCATTAATAGATAAGAATACACAATCAATAAATTCCGTCACGTCTATAGATTCGATCGATATCTACGAGCCTCACTTCGATTCTTGATTATTTGGATTGGATATCATCACTTCTTGATTCTTGATTTTTATGTTTTCTTGATTTTAGATTTAGACCTAGATGATTCTTGAATTCAACTTTAAAATCTTGAATTGAATTGTCTTTTCTTTCTTTTCTCTAATTTTCAATTCATCTAATTCAAAATTCGAACGGATCTCACTTTCCCTGTGGACGATCCGCACTCGCTAACGCGCTACATCCGATGCCGTTATTGATTGCGGTCAAAATATTTTTGGTTGTGATTTCTATACATTTTCTACATACACACCGAGAATTCGTATTCAATCAAATGGCGCCGTTGCCAGGGATAGTGCGCTAATTCGTTCGTTTTTGAAATTTGAGTTGAAAAGTTTATTCCATCATAATTTTGAGATCAAAATTCACGCAAACACTAAACGATTCGTTGTGATTTGTTGCAAGGAAATCTGGAGTCTTCTGTGCAATTGGAAAAATATTTGGAATATTCCAGAGGACTCAGGGGGTGAACAGGAGCTGCTGCAAGAATTTTTGTGTAGGCATCTTGCTACCAGACCATAGAACCGCGGCCTAAGCGTGCTCCCGCGGCGGAATCGCGGCGGCCTTGGCTCTTTGCTGCACGAAACTTACTCGGTGAAATCCTATCTTTCTTATCTCCTCCTCTGTCTGCTCCAATAATAATTTTCTGCAGGTTTCTTTGCAAAATTCGCAGCTCCGCAAAAAGCAATAAAAATTGTGCGTGTTTTTTGATTTTTGGTTGTTTGCATATTAACACGGAATTTAAGGGGCACGGCCAAATCCAGATTAGGTGGGGAGTTCATTACCCTTCCTAAGCTCCGAAAATCACAAAACCGCATCCGCATTACCCTCATTAACTAAAAGAAATCTAGACTTGACTCTAAAGACCGTCACGCTCACTTAGGACAGAAGAAGGCCGAGGGTAATCATTGCTTATCCGCGTTTCTTTTGTGGTGTCTAAGGCAAGTGTGTCTAAGGCAAGTGGTTACTTAATTAGGCCCACTACTTACATAATGGAGAACCTCCCACTTACCTGGCACTTACCTGACCACAGGAGAGACAAAGCGGCAGTGAAGGATTGATCCTGCGACTTATCTTTTGGCAGTTAGGAGCGGTCTAGAGCCTTGACCTTGGTGACCATTAGACTTAGGGTTTTGCTTGTTGCATTTTTTGAAATTTGCAACATTTTTTCAAAAAAAATCCGTATATTTTTCAAAACAAACACCACTTCATTCATTTCCCCTAATTATATTAACGCTGCCACTTGTACTAAACCGTTTTAGTGCAAGATAGGCTGGACACAGGATTCTAGTGCCCGTTTAGTCCGCGTTCCCCTGATCGACTCCGAAGTCAGTATTTCTACGTTTACTTCTTCTTTGCCCACCACCATACCGACATCGATGGATCCTTCTCCATCGAACTTCTTTACCACTAATATGCCGCCGTCCGTAGGTGTGCAGAATCCACCCCGCATCTCTCTCCAGGAGAGATGCTATCCTATGCGAGGTCCTCTTTCGACCTGCTTATCCATTCCACCAGCCAACGGGAATAATTTTGAGATTAAACCCTAATACATCAACCTTCTACCAAAATTCCACGGTCTCGAGTCTGAAGACGCATATGTCTTTATCACAAAATTTGAAAATGTATGCGCAATGATGGGTACCTCACAGCTTTCTGTGGATGCTATGCGCCTACGTCTTCTTCCATTTACCTTGTGCGATATAGCCGAGAAGTGGTTGTATAACACTACCGCACATTCCATTTCGAATTGGGAAGAATTCGTTGCAGCATTCCTTAAGAAATTCTACCCTAATCACAAGACATCTCGAGTCCGTAGCAAACTAAATCAATTCACCCAGCTTCAAAATGACCCATTCTCGAAGTGCTTTGAACGCTTCAAGGATCTGTTGGTTCAATGTCCACATCACGGAATCCCTAGAGGGAATCTGTGCCGAATCATATATGAGGGCATTAACCCTACCACTAAACAGAACCTTGAAGCTATGTGTCAAGGAAATTTTATGACCAAGGATGATGGGGAAGCTTGGAAATTTTTAGAAGAGTTCGCTGAAAAATCCTTACAGTGGGAAAGTGGAAACCAGTCATCGTCTAGGGGTGGCGTACACCAAATTGATGTTTCCATAGGTGTTCGAGCAGAAATGGCAGCAATGCAAAAGAAGCTTGAGGCTATGGAACATAAATTTTCAGCAGCCTGATTAAAGAGATTTTATCGATCAAAAATATATTACCGCAATCAAGAACGGCGTCGCTTTGCAGCTAGCCGGTGAGTACGGGTCGGTCCACAGGGATGTTGTGAATTTCCTAATCGCTCTTACGAGTTAATTCCAAACGGTGTGAATGGATTAATTAAATCTAAAAACTAAATTAATCTAGAGCAATTGAATTAAAGATCTAACTATCTAACTAGGGCAAGGAATTAAATTTAATCTAGGACAGAGAATGAAAAATTACCTAGGGCAAGAATTGAAATTACCTACTTACTTTACAGATGGCTCTCTCCAAACATCAACACAAGACTTGTCAGATCTGAATTTCTAAAATGAAAAGAGGCATCAATGCTCTCCAAAAGAAATCTAAATTTTATTGATAAAAAGAGGCATAGGGAGGCATAGCCTTTACAATAATTTAGAGTTCCTATTTATAGAGAATAGGAAACCCTAGGTTACAATTGATTCGCACGTCTACATATACCAAAATATCCTTAGGAAGACCTAGTCAAAGTAGACTTCAAGCTTTGGTAAAATTTTATATCTCTGTCTCTTTAAAAGGAGGTATTGGGCCTTGAAATTTCTTTTGTTGGCTCTTCTGTCTTTGGGCTTCCTTATTATTTGGTTCTTTTATTAAAATAGCTTCTATGTTTCTTCCAGATATCCAGTGAATAATTGCGGTGGACTTTTAACCGTTCGCTTTGTAATCTTGGACCTTGCATTGCCTTGTAATTTGTGAATTTTATCTTTGATGTAGGCTTGATCAAGAGTCTTCTGTTTGTTGGTCAAAGTCCACTTTTACATCGTCTTTTCATCATTTTCACTGTTTTCTGTCCAAGAACCTGTAGCCTGTAATATGTAGCAGACATGCGTCAAAAGCACCTGTTTATTTATAAAACGAATAAGAATGGGGAATATAATAATACAATATTATGGTGTGAACAAATACCCCCAAACTTATCTTTTGCTCGTCCTCGAGCAAACTTATTTTTATTCTCTACAAAAAACCTAATCGCACTTTCGCAGGGAAACGCGATTGCACTGAGCTTGTGCAACAAGCCGTTAAACCTCTAGGTGTCCCTAGTAGGAGGAGTGTTGTCTCCTGAGGGTTTTCAGCAGATACTACCCACAAAATCCTATCAATTTGGCTTTTCCAACTTTAATTCTCCAATTAGGGTTTCTAACAAGGAACTCTATTATCTTCGACTCATAAATTATCCACCCATATTCTTCACACTTCCTCATCAACTAACTTAAGATTATATATGTTTTATAGACTTACTTAGCTTTCGGCATCTCTTAAGTTTTTCCTTCTAAGGTTCCATCTCCACTTAGGAATTTTTATCAACTCTACTAAAGATACAAGTTCTATTATTCATTCCTTTCTCTCATCTAAACTCCAATCATATATCCCCACGTGTGCGTATAAATCACCTCTACACTTGGAAATTCAAATCAAGCAATCATACCCTTATCCGTTGTCCAAAGTACTTATTAATTGGTGAATTTTTAATTGAATTTTGCTTACACATCCTTCATGCGACCGTTAATACTTTTTGAGGTACCAACGACCGATTACAAAATGCGTTTGCACTTTTAAAGCGTAATTCCTAGTCTTGCAACACCTAAGGCTTTAGCAGTGACTCCTAAACCAGTTGGTCTAAGGCACTAGGTGATGAAGCACCCTCGCTAAATATTTTTCTATTTTTGCAGCCTTAAGTAATCACAAAAACCAGTGTTCATTTTTTTTATTCTTTATTCACACTTGTATTTTTTTTTTCATTTTCTTCGTACTAAGGACTTCAGACAAGAGCATTTCAAGGTCTCCTCTACTATTCCAAGTTTCAAGGTGCGTGATTGTGCAAATTGTAGGGTATACATTTTCAGAATCTAGACTTAAGCTAGGAACTATTTTTCAAACTTATACTCTAATAAGAACATCAATACTTTTCCTTTGTTTCAACTTAGCCCAAGAAGTGAACTCAAAATTTGCCTATTTCTAAATAAACTACAAAGACATATAATTTCTACCGTTAAACTTTAAGAAAGGTTATTTTTAGGGTTTTTAATTTACTAAGTCTAAGATCTAGTTGTTCCTAGCCAGTTAACCTATTTGTCAAACTCAAGTCAAATATGGCCAAAATTGAATACATTAATTTTTATAATTTTTGAAATTTTTGAAATTTTTATGGGTTTTCAAATAAATATGCAAATGCAAAAATATACATATGAATGCGAAGGAAGAAGACGTACCGAGCATACCTCCAAACTTAAACCTGACAATGTCCTCACTGTCATGCTGCACCAAGAGGGTTAAAATTTTCGGCACTCCCCTGTTTATTTATTTATAATTTATTTTTTTTTAATGTTTTGAAATTTTTTTTTATAGAAAAAGAAAACAAAAAATATATATACATATATACAACAAGGTTCTCCCCAGACTTAAGCTTGGCCTTACACAAGCCAAAAGTTAGCACCAACCATTCAAAAATCTTATCGTGGTAATGGTCGAGTTGGTGAAAGAATGGAGTGGAAATAAAGGAAATGAGAAGCACACGAGACCGTGTGGAGATAGAAGTGGTGTACGGTCTCGGTGGAGGAGAAGAATGGCGGAAAAGAGAAAGAAGTGTAGTACGATCTTGAGGGAGTAAATCGAGTGAATAAATTAGCGTAATTTGTAATGACCGATGTGTTAAAAGTGATTGTGCTAACCTATCAAACCGTCGAGAAATGAGTTCAAATCCTTCAAGATTCGTAAGAAAGCATGGGTACGCCGAACTTGGTATAGGAGATGAAAGCGTAACGGTCACTTGTACGGTCGGAACGATAGGAAAGACGAAAGGGAGTGAATTAGGGATAGTGTTATTCTCACCTAAGTAATCTGTCTCGAACTTGAAGGATTCCATCAATGGTTCGAAACAACTGTAAGCAACCGAGTCTGATGGTTCGACTAACTCATCTGAAAATGTAAAGGACTCAAACTCGGGCGGTGAGTCATCAACATCGTCCGAAAAAGTGAAACACTCGTACGTGTTATCGGCTGTGAAAACTGTGTCAGATTCAAAGGAAAATTTTTCAGGCTCACAGTCGTCAAGCGTGATCTTGTGCGTGGTCGAAACGATGGAAAGGAGGGAGGGTGATTTAGGTAAAGGTTCTGTTAGTTATATGTATGCCCTAGAGGCCATTACTGTACATTGGATGTATATTGTAGTGGATGCTGAGACATATATAGGGAGGACTTTCTTGCTCGACATGATAGTATGCTATCTGGTTGCTCTTTACCTTAACGTGTACACTGATTGTCTCTCTGTTACATGTTGGTAAAGCCCTTAGGATGTGTACTTGACTACCTGGACTATGATGCGGATCATACTAGTGGGGACATGGTAGTCCATAAGTACATCCTTCAAAGTCCCTAGTCGTGGGTGTATCGAGACAGGGCATCGATATACCAGAGTAGACTGGCGTATACCTTCTCGACCCATACAGATGGGCGATGGATGATCCCATATCCATTGGTGTTTGACATCAGAGATGATATACGGGTGCTCAGTGGAAACTGGGTACACTGGACGGACTCGCCGAGAACTCCCAGATGGTATTATACCTTACGTCAGATGGCAGTTCTCTGGTGACACTGGTACAGAGTAGTCTGTTGACCCGAGATCGTCATAGAGTCTTGTGTGGTTCCCACTGTGCTTTGATTTCCACCTTACCACGTCCAAGAGGGCGTGCAAAACGGTGGCTTTTGGGTATAGTCCCGAATCACATGGAGGCAATGAGCGATAGGAGGGGATTCGTCTCTCCCGGTATAGGGAGTTGATGTTGCGCTGTGTTCGATTGGCTATAACCGGAAATCCCTGGCCAGGGTTGCTGAGATTTACTGGTAAGTGTTACCAGTAGTTTCTCGAACTGTTATAGACCTCATATCGACACGACTTATCGAGCTATTGGGGTCTGACGTTTACCACCCCTAGGCGAGATATGCGACGTATCAAACGGACGGACCGGACTGTACGGTAAGTGTTACTGGTTGGATTCACAGGAGTATGAGCGGGCTTGCTCATCGATCTTCTGATCGCTCAATACCCGGGTGGCCGTTACGTTTAGCAAACCGCTTGCGGCTTGTGGATGATTGATATGATCATCACCTGCTGCCGGCGTATTGACGAGTCTTTAGAGTCCTACACAGAGGTTTTCTGGCTCAAGCGAAACGAAATAGGAGCGCATATGAGATATGTGCGGGACCGAGAATAATGCATGTATGTGATACCGTATTCCATTCTCGCGATAAATGTATCGATTGGTTGTGTGCGATATAACCTAGTTATCGATTCAAGCATTGATTCGATAAGCCGATACATTGAATATTAGTCGGTTATATGCGATATGACCGGGTCGTTAAATCAAGTGTTGATTTAATGATTTAATGCATAATTATATATTTGATATATTACTTTGCATTAACTAGTATTGGTTCACTTTAAATGGGTTTTCTCACTTCATTTGCACATTGTATATGTTATATAGTTTTGTGCACTTGTATGTATCATGTTTGATGATACATGATAGTTTGGTGTATGGTTTAAACCATGGTTGGTCAATGTTTAGGGTTTCTTATGCTTCATTTACTTATTCCTTTATTTATTCATTGATTTGTGAAAGAAATAAAATGGTGGCCAATTTTGGATTATCCTTGAAGCTTCATAAAGTTTTGAAATGGTTGACCATTTTGTTTCTTTCTCTAACCCTAACCGTACAACCTAACCTTAGTTAATTCTCTGTACCTAAATAGAGTTGGATTATGATAAGTATTCATTGATTTTCTATTTTGCAAAATAACTTATCATAATATCATATTCTTCTTCTTCTTCTTCAAAATGAAGAAGCTTGCCTCCATCAATGGCAACTAGTGAAAAAGAGTGAGAAATCCAATTCTAAAGTGAACACACTTCCTATTTCTTCATCCTCTACCACTTGCCAAGTAGTATAGGGTGTTTCCTTCACAAGTTTTCATGGCTTGATGAAGGTGGAGCTTGATCTAGTGATGCCTCGACGTAGATCATCTTCGGCATCGTAGTCGATGACCTAGCCCGTCCTTTCTCCGATGAAGCCGACGCTAGAGCCCAAAATCCGATTTGTACAGCGAGGAGACTTCATCGTGGAGCCATGGAGGTGGAGAACCGGATCTACAAAGGTTGTATTTCCGTTTACTCTTAGTAAAGTAGTTTACTAGTTCTAGTTTTCGCCTAAAATTCTAGTTAACGATCCGTATTAGGGTTTCTCGGCACTTGTTAAATTTGAAATTGGCATGGTTGATGCCATGTGAGACCTCATTAGTGTGCCTAGGAACCCTACAGGTTCAAGAGGATGAAGTGGAAAATCCGACACATCAAACAAAAATGGTTCAACCTCAATATTATCCTCAAGACTCTCTTTAATACTATCCTCATAATTCTCCTCAATATTTATCTCATCCATGCCATTATCATCATAATCAAGACGCATATGAAGTTCGGGAGAACATTTAATGACTCGGGATGATGAATTGGACATAAAATTTCAATCAAATCGGCAGGTTCATCATCCGAAATATTCCCGGCGTCTATATCCTCAATCAAGTGAAAATCAATTTTTTCGGACACCTAATCAAAAGCATGGATATTTATCAATTCAGGTCCTAGATTGGAGGTGTAGAGATCGAAAGGATTAAGTGTGGTTTCACTCGAAAGGGGTTCGTCACAATCTGGCAAATCAAGCACTACAAAGTCACATAACTCGTTAGATGTTTTATTTTCAACATGTGGATCATTTGGGACAATCGATGGAAAACCGGAGTTGTGGGCTTCAATTGGGTATGGGTAGGTCTGATTTGGGAATGTGTAGAACTCACTCGCTCCTTTCAAATTCTCACTCTGTCCAACCGCCTCCTCATACATTGAAACATTTGGAGCTAGTTGGAAACTAGCTGTCGGTTCACTAGGTTGCATGAGGGCGGCAATGGACGCATCCACATTCCTAACCATTTTGTTTGTTGCTGAAATATAAGCTGCCAACGACTGTTCCAAACTAGACATGGGTGGTGAGGGGGTTTCGGTAAAAGATTCGAAATTGGTTGGATACGTGAAATTCCCAAAAGGCTGTGTAGAAATAGTGTCTAGTGAAGATGGAAAAGTCGGGTAGGACTGGTAGGAATCGGATGGATGGACAGGAGTAGGGACAACATATGGATAAAAAGGCGAATGGACTTGTTGATCCCTAGAACTAGATGAGTTGAGAGGGGTGAAAGATCGGCTACGAGATTGAGCAATATGCTCAGCAATGAACATCGGTTTAGGAGTTACAGCATGACTCGAAAAAGTGGTATCAACGTACGAAGGTGGTGAAGGTTGACATGGTTGACACAAAGTGGGTTGCAAAGTCGAACTGTTTCTCCTAGACGCTTCTATTTGATCTTTCAAAGAAATTTTGGGCATGGAAGGATCGTCTTTAAATCGACCGAAACAATTGGCGTACAAAGCAAAGTTAGGTTCGGGATACCAAAGTTCGGCAAGAGATTTATGAGGTGGGGTACCCATGATAGAAGAAAGAGAAGAGAAAGAAGGTGGGTGGTGCAAGGATTTCTTAGCGGCAAAGTTTGCAAGTCTTATAAAAAAAATTCGTTTTTTTCCTTTTTCTCTTTATTTAGAACTGTTTGCAAAAAGATTTTCGAGAATTGAAATTAAAGAGATTTTATCGATCAAAAATATATTACCGCAATCAAGAACGGCATCGCTTTGCATCTAGCCGGTGAGTACGGGTCGGTCCACAGGGATATTGTGAATTTCCTAATCGCACTTACGAGTTAATTCCAAACGGTGTGAATGGATTAATTAAATCTAAAAATTAAATTAATCTAGGGCAATTGAATTAAAGATCTAACTATCTAACTAGGACAAGGAATTAAATTTAATCTAGGGCAGAGAATGAAAAATTACCTAGGGTAAGAATTGAAATTACCTACTTACTTTACAGATGGCTCTCTCCAAATATCAACACAAGACTTGTCAGATCTGAATTTCTGAAATGAAAAGAGGCATCGATGCTCTCCAAAAGAAATCTAAATTTTATTGATAAAAAGAGGCATAGGGAGGCATAACCTTTACAATGATTTAGAGTTCCTATTTATAGAGGATAGGAAACCCTAGGTTACAATTGATTCGCACATCTACATTTACCAAAATATCCTTAGGAAGACCTGGTCAAAGTAGACTTCAAGCTTTGGTAAAATTTTATGTCTCTGTCTCTTTAAAAGGAAGTATTAGGCCTTGAAATTTCCTTTGTTGGCTCTTCTATCTTTGGGCTTCCTTATTATTTGGTTCTTTTATTAAAATAGCTTCTATGTTTCTTCCAGATCTCTAGTGAATAATTGTGGTGGACTTTTAACCGTTCGCTTTGTAATCTTGGACCTTGCATTGCCTTGTACTTTGTGAATTTTATCTTTGATGTAGGCTTGATCAAGAGTCTTCTGTTTGTTGGTCAAAGTCCACTTTTGCATCGTCTTTTCATCGTTTTCACTGTTTTCTGTCCAAGAACCTGTAACCTGTAATATGTAGCAGACATGCGTCAAAAGCACCTGTTTATTTATAAAACGAATAAGAATGGGGAATATAATAATACAATATTATGGTGTGAACACAGCCTCCCTAAATCCGATGTCGCTCCCCAAAACTGTATGTGGATGATGTTCTGATCCTTCTCATTTGACGGAAGAATGTCCACTGAATTCTCCGTTTCAAGGTCAAGAGCATACCAATGCCGCATTTCAAAGACCTAGAAACGATCCATATTCTTCCACATATAATCAGGGATGGAGGAACCACCCTAACTTTGCTTGGAACCAACAACACAATCAAAACACGGTTCCAAACCAAAACAATTTCCAAAGGGCTCTTCCACCACAACAGCAACCACTTTCACTCACCCAGCACCCCTACCAGTCACAAAATTTTCAAAACCAGGTCAACACTCCTGCACCTTCTAATCCTTTGCAGTTGACCTGTTCTGACGAGTTCTCTGCATTCACACAAACCATGAAGTCGCTCTTGTCAAATTTCATGGAAGTGTCGGCTGAGGTTAGATCTTCCGTCAGTGAGATAAAGAAAAACTCAGCGTCCCAAGCTGAGAGTATCAGATCGATGGAAGCAGAAATTGCATGACTAAAAGCCGAAATGAGTGCGAGAGAAAAAAGGAAACTTCCGTCTCAACCCCTACCGAATCCTGGGCATTACAATGTAAATGCCATCACAACGTTGAGATCAGGAAGAGTGCTGAATAATCATATTAGGGAAGAGTTTGATGATACTGAGAAATCTATCAATAATATCCCGGCTGAGACCTTTCCTCACACACATACTTCTACTTCTGATACTTGTTCTTCTACCCCACCGCCTTCTCATGAGCCTATTCTCCGCTTCCCATAAGGCTCGACACCTCAGCCCACCTCTTCTAGTCCACCACAGACGATCCTCACTCCTATTCTGGGATCACGTCTACACACACCACCTTCACCTATGATGGACCCAGCACTTATTGCTAAAGCTCCTTATCCGAATCGGTAAAGGGGTAACAAATCGAGTCCACATATGGAGAAAATTATGGAATTGTTCAAACAGGTTAACATCAACATCTCTCTCCTAGATGCTATTCAACAAGTCCCCGCTTATGCGAAAATTCTTAAAGACTTGTGCACTAGGAAGAGGAAGACTCAAGTGCCAAAGAAGGTCTTCATGTCTAATAATATTAGCACTGCTTTTATCCCACAGCTACCAAAGAAACGTAAGGACCCAGGATGTCCTACGATATCGATTTCTATTGGGGGTAAAAACATCAACCGTGCTCTTCTTAACCTAGGCGCAAGTGTTAACCTACTTCCATACTCTGTTTATGAGCAGCTAGGGATTGGAGAGTTGAAACCAGCTCACTGCACTCTCCAAATGGCAGACCGTTCAATCACCAAACCTAGGGGTGAACTAGAGGATGTGTTGATAAAAGTCGGGGAATTTGTATTTCCTGTGGACTTCATTGTTCTCGATACACAACCTGTAGCAAACCCACGGAGTCAAATTCCGGTGATTTTGGGTCGACCATTCCTTGCCACTTCCAATGCTGTCATTAACTGTAGAAACGGTTCAATGAACTTGTCATTTGGAAATATGACAATTGAACTGAACATCTACAAAATTGGAAGTCAGCCATCTGAACCCTCTGCTCATATACTTGATGTGTGCTCTGTCCACGAGATTGCTCCCGAAAGTTGCGGAGTTGATGAACTTTGCCTTGAAGATCTCGACGACACTACCACATCAATGTTTGATCTTGCACATCTTAGTGAGGACACTCTTTCCATGCTTGAGTCCGACACTCCTGAATCATCACCATCCGAGTCTGTATCTTATGCAGGCTATGAGCTTCTTTGTGACTCCGAAAATCATTCGATGATCCTACCTTCTATTATTTCTCCGCCAGCATTAGATGTCAAACTTTTACCTTCTCATCTTAAATATGCATATTTAGGTGAGAATGAGTCTTTACCGGTTATCATATCCGCTTCTTTAGCATCAGAGCAAGAGAATGCACTTTTGACGGTATTGAGATCTAATAGGCAGGCGTTTGGTTGGACCATGGAGGACATCAAATGGATTAGTCCCTTGATTGTAGAACATCATATACACTTGATGGATGATGCCAAACCAACCCGAGAACCACAGAGACGGTTGAACCCCGTCATGAAGGATACGGTGAAGAAAGAGATCGTCAAATGCCTTGATAATGGTATTATTTACCCAATCTCCGATAGCCAATGGGTGAGTCCAATTCATGTCGTCCCTAAAAAATCTGGCATCACTGTTATTACCAATGAGGCAAATGAGTTAATTCAGACATGCGCCCAAACTGGGTGGCGCGTATGTATTGATTACAGAAAACTCAATGCCGCTACGAGAAAAGACCACTTTCCTCTACCTTTCATTAATCAGATGCTGGAACGCGTAGTTGGACGTGAGTATTATTGCTTTATGGATGGATACTCTGGCTATAATCAGGTCCCCGTTGCCAAAAAGGATCAAGATAAAACCACATTACTTGTCCTTTTGGCACCTTTGTTTATAGTCGCATGCCCTTTGGGTTATGCAATGCTCCCGCTACATTTCAGCGGTGTATGATGGGGATATTCTCGGACATGGTCGAGAATTTTTTGGATATTTTCATGGACGATTTCTCGATTTTTGGAAATTCTTTTTCCGACTGCCTATCGAATCTTGACGCAGTTCTTACTCGTTGCAAAGAGAAGAACTTAACCTTGAATTGGGACAAATGCCATTTCATGGTCCAAAAGGGAATTATGCTTAGGCATGTTATTTCACGAAAAGGCATTGAGGTTGACAGAGCTAAGATAGATGTCATTCAAAACCTTCCTCATCCCAAAAGCGTCAAGGATATCCGATCATTTCTTGGCCATGCGGGATTTTACAGGAGATTCATTAAGGATTTTAGCAAAATTGCTAGACCTTTAACTCTTCTCTTGGCCAAGGATACGACCTTCCACTTTGACTCGGATTGTGAGGCAGCATTCGACTCACTCAAACACTCTCTCACTACAGCCCCCGTTCTATCGTCTCCAGATTGGAACCACCCTTTTGAGCTTATGTGTGATGCATCAGATTTTGCAGTTGGTGCAGTCTTAGGACAACACATTGAAAAGATGCCACACATGATCTATTATGCAAGTAAGACCCTGAACGATGCTCAAATTAACTATACAACTACCGAAAAATAACTTTTGGCGGTTGTATTTGCATTAGAAAAATTCAAGCTTTACTTGATGGGCTCACCAATTGTTGTATACACTGACCACTCCGCCTTGAAATATCTTTTGGCGAAGAAGGATGCTAAAGGTAGGCTAATACGTTGGATCCTTCTATTACAAGAATTTAATCTTGTTATTAAAGATAAGAAAGGATGTGAAAACGTTGTAACCGACCATCTTTCATGCATCTCTTCTTCACCTGTGACCCTGCCGATCAATGATTCTTTTCCGGACGAACAACTCTTGAACGTATCCGATGAAGCATGGTTCAGGGATATTGTGAACTATCTTGTCACGGGACTTATACCCAGCGATTGGTCAAAACAGGACAAACACCATTTTCTATCCCAAGTAAAACACTTTTACTGTGATGAACCCTATCTATTGAAGTATTGTCCTGACCAGATCATTCGCCGGTCTGTCCCGAATGAGGAATTCAAGAGTGTTCTATCTTTTAGTCATGATCAGGCATGTGGGGGTCACTTCGGTCCTAGAAAGACAGCGGAGAAGGTTTTGCAATGTGGTTTTTATTGGCCAACCTTGTTCAAGGACGCATTTGATCATTGCAAAACCCGTACACAGTGTCAACACGCGAGTAGGATTTCCCGGAGAAATGAGATGTCACAGCAACCCATTCTAGTGGTTGAAATTTTTGATGTTTGGGGCATTGACTTTATGGGTCCTTTTCCCAACTGCTTTGGGAATCTGTACATACTGCTTGCGGTTGATTACGTCTCAAAGTGGGTTGAAGCTATTCCATGTCGCACTAATGACAAAAAGGTTGTCATTAAGTTCTTAAAAGAAAATATCTTTTCGCGATTTGGACACCCACGCTCTATCATTAGCGATAAAGGGACACATTTCTGCAACAGGTCTTTCGAGACTTTGATGCGAAAATATGCAATCAACCACAAACTTTCTACACCCTATTATCCCCAAACGAGCGGGCAGGATGAGATTTCGAATAGACGGATCAAACAAATCCTGGAGAAGACTGTTGCGAAGAATAGAAAATATTGGTCGACCAAATTGACGGATGCTCTTTGGGCATTCCGAACTGCTTATAAAACCGATATAGGGATGTCTCCTTATAGGTTAGTGTTTGGGAAGGCTTGTCACTTGCCATTCGAGATTGAGCATAAAGCAATGTGGGCTATTAAAGAAATCAACTTTGACTTGAATCAAGCCTGCAACTTTCGGAAGCTGCAATTAAATGAGCTAAACGAACTCCGCGATGAAGCTTATGATAACGCTGTAATCGTAAAGAATCGGACTAAGGTATTTCACGATAAAAACATTTTGAGGAAAACGTTTACACCTGGTCAACAAGTCCTTCTTTATGATTCACGACTACACCTTCACGCGGGTAAGCTACTATCTCGGTGGAAGGGACCTTTTATTGTGCGGTTTGTATACCCGCACGGGGCAGTTGAGGTAGAAAATGTTAAAAACGGTACATTTTTCAAAGTGAATGGACATAGATTAAAGCCGTATTTTTCCACTGACCCCACGGAGGAGCTCCTGTTCTTACAGGAACCACTTTATCTTGATAAAAATTCCTCCGTCTCACCTCCATATCCTGTAAATTACTGTATCATCTTTTGAATGGAGGTAAGTGAAAAGAATAAGTTTGGGGGAGGATTTTCACTTAAATATTTTGCCCCCGTTAATAAATTTCCTTCCAGGCTTACAGGTTTTTGAGATTTAGTAGATGGCAACAGTGAGGACACTGTTGAAAACAAGTTTGGGGGAGGTTTGTGCTTATTTTCGCATCATTTGCATATCACTTTGCATAAGCACAAAACATTTTAAAACCTATAAGAATTTAAAAAAATTTCAAAAAAAAATAAATAAATATTTTTTATACATAAATAAGATAATAAAAAATTAGATAGTGAAAAATTACATCCAAAAGATTTGAAAAATTTAAGAAAACCAAGAAAATTAGAATTTTTCTTATACGAACTAGTAATAAATAGTTATGAGCCGTTGTCCCAAGGGTTAGTAAGATGAAAGAAATCACTAATCTGAGGATAAAAATAAGTCTGAAAAATAGTTCCTATTCTGGAAGCCAAACATTTTGAACGTTGATACCCTACTATTCGCACTTACACACGTCTTGAAGCTCGGGATAGTAGAGAATACCTTGAAATGCTCTTGTCAAAAAGCCAAAGTATGAAAGAAATAAAAAAATAAAAAAAAATGAATAAAATATAAAATGGTGAGAAAAATAAACATTGGTTTTGTTATTGCCAAGGCAGTAATAAAATAATATAGCGAGGGTGCCTGTTCACCTAGTGCCTTAGACCAACTGGTCTGGTAGTCACTGCTAAGCCTTAGGTGGCGCAAGACGAGGAAAATACACCTAATAAGCAAGCACATGAGTAATCGGTCGGTTAGTACCTCAAGAAGTATTAACGGTCGCATGAAATTGTGTGAGCAAATTTATCTAAATATTCATTAATTAAAAAGTACTGAGG
The DNA here is from genome assembly GCA_030015575.1 of Agapanthus africanus. Classification (NCBI taxonomy): domain Eukaryota; kingdom Viridiplantae; phylum Streptophyta; class Magnoliopsida; order Asparagales; family Amaryllidaceae; genus Agapanthus; species Agapanthus africanus. The sequence continues at coordinate 102,151,526 of CM057338.1, read as the reverse complement.
CAGATGGACAAGAGTATGATAGCTTGAATTTAATTCTCCAGGTGTATGGATGTCTATTACACACACGCAGGGTTATATGATCAATGTTTGGAAGAAAGGTAAGAAGGAAGAATAAAGACGATGTTTTATTGAGAGATGGTGTGATTTCTAACATCTTTTCATGACTATTAAGATAGGGCTCATGACAACCGAAAAGCTAGCATAGTTGGAAACTCTAAATTTTCAAAGTCTTTCTTTTACAATTCTTATCTTTAAATGTAATATTCACGGTCTTTCTTTTATTATTGGATTTTGTGGGTGCAATCCGCTGAAAACCTTCAGGAGACAACACTCCTCCTACTAGGGACACCTAGAGGTTTAAAAGCTTATTGCACGTGCTCAGTGCAATCGTGTTGCCTACGAAAGTGTGCAAGTTAATTTTTTTTTTCTTTCTTTATTTTCTCCTTCTCTTTTAAATAAAACAATTCGCTCGAGACGACCGAAAATAAGTTTGGGGGAATTTGATCAGTCGAAAATATTGCATTTCTAACACGTCAATTTCCCTACCATTTCCACTCATCTAGAGGTGTTCGGTATTAATATAGCACATATTAGCAAAACAGCCGTAAAATACCAAATTACTTGTGTTATATATTAAAACCGACATTTCTGAGGGAAATTGAGTGTTTATCATGGCATCGCATCATATTTGTATAGCGCAACACTTGTTTCGAGAATCTGTGCAGGAAATTCTAGGAGAAAAGCCAAATCTGTGAAAAAGTGCTGATAAAAATACGCCAACTCCAAGACTTGAGATCTGGCAATGAACTAGAAAGAGTTATGACATTACACATATCAGAAAAATACCAAGAAGACAGTAGAAAGCAGTGCAAGAAAATTGACACACTAAGGCTCCTAAACGGCCGCGGATCCGCGGCCGGAGCTTGGCATGCACGGCGGATCCGCGGCCCTCTTGCCACGTCATCAGCAAAGCTCTGCTCCAGTATTCTTCTCACAAAGCCAGAACCTCTTCAAGCCACTGCAAATTTCAGACCACTCCAGAATCTTCTGCCAGATCAGCAAGGCTCCTTAATCAAGCTAAAAATGTTCAAGCTTCCAAAGCAAGCTACTTAACAACCTAAAGCCTAGAAGCTTCTCCCTAACCTCCAAACTTATGAAAGAAGCTAAGCCTAACTAACTACCTATAGAAGCTTCTACCTAACTACCTAGCTTACAAGGGAATCTAAACTAAACCTAGCTTCTAAACGAAGCCAAAGCTAGTGAAGGCTATAAAAGGAACCCTAAAGCTTCACTTCGAAGGTTGTTGATTCCTACATCAATTCCCAATACAAGTTGAGTGACACGACTTGTAAACCCTAATCCCCAATTCAAATTCCAAAGCCAAAAATCAAGAACTCCGAGTACCAAATCAAGCATGAATCCTTCGATCCTTTAGAAAGCGACGCCGGACTTCATCAGAGCAAGTGATCCAAGGAGATCCGCGACTCAAGGAGACGAGCGAAGCCGAAATCAACGATCAAGTTCTTTCCTCTTGTAGATCTCGAGTGAATTGTGACAAAATTGTTGATAAATAAAGGTGAAATTTCTATATCTTGCTTTCTTTACATTCTTGCATCATGATTCGATCTCAATTTGTGATTGTGTTTCGTGTTGTGATGTATGAGTAAAACTCCGCTCGTGAAGGAGTCGAGAGAATCAATAGATGATGATGTGACAAATCTTGAAACGATTTTTAATTCCTATAAGTTTTGTAAACTCGTGTAAATTGAAGAATCGGCAACCTAGTTTCAAGCGATGCTTTCTTGATTGTGTTCGCTCTTAATTAGGGATCCACGATCGATTCTTGAATTTACTAGAGGCTAGTTTTGTTGAATGAGATTCATCAAAAGGACAAAGGATGAGATGAAGAAACCCTAGTTTCTTTAAAAGATCCTTAAACCTCGATTAATCATCATCGATCTAGTATCAACTCATTAATGGATAAGAATACGTAATCAATAGATTCCGTCACGTCTATAGATTCGATCGATTCCTACGAGCCTCACTTCTATTCTTGATTATTTGGATTGGATATCATCACTTCTTGATTCTTGATTTTTATGTTTTCTTGATTTTAGATTTAAACCTAGATGATTCTTGAATTCAACTTTAAAATCTTGAATTGAATTGTCTTTTCTTTCTTTTCTCTAATTTTCAATTCATTTAATTCAAAATTCGAACAGATCTCACTTTCCCTGTGGACGACCCGCACTCGCTAACGCGCTACATCCGACACCGTTATTGATTGCGGTCAAAATATTTTTGGTTGTGATTTCTATACATTTTCAACATACACACCGAGAATTCGTATCAATCATGTCCCAAATGATTCACCAGTTTAAAATAAAACGTTTAATGAGTTGTGCGACTTTGTAGTGCTTGATTTGCCAGATTATGAAGAGCCCCATTCGAGTGAAACCGTCACCAATCCTTTTGACCTCTACACCTCCAATCTAGAATCTGAATTGATAAATATCCATGCTTTTGATGAGGTGTCCGAAAAAATTGATTTTCACTTGATTGAGGATATTGACGCCGGGAATATTTTGGATGATAAACCCGTAGATTTGACTGAAATTTTATCTCCAATTCATCATCACGAGTTATTAAATGTTTCTCCCGAACTTCATATGCGTCTTGATTTTGATGATAATTGCATGGATGAGATAACTTTTGAGGAGAATTATGAGGATAGTATTGAGGAGAGAATTGAGGATAGTATTGAGGATGAACCATTTTTATTTGATGTGTCGGATTTTCCAATTCATCCTCCTGAACCTTTAACTGTTATACTTCCTAAATCACCCTCCCTCCTTTCCATCATTCCGACCACGCAAAAGATCACGCAGGAAGACTGTGAGCTTGAAAGATTTCTATTCGATCACAGCAGTTTGGACGCCACTAGTGCGTTCCTCATTGAATCTAACACAGTTCTCACAGCTGATAACGATTACGAGTGTTTCACTTTTTCGAACGATTTTGAAGGCTCACCGCCCGAGTTTGAGTCCGTTGAATTTTCAGATGAGTTAGTTGAACCATCAGACTCGGTTGCTTACAGTCATTTCGAATCATTGATGGAATCCTTCGAGTTCGAGACAGATTACTTATGTGAGAATAAGACTATCCCTAAATCACTCCCCTTCGTCCTTTCCATCGTTTCGACCGCGCAAGAATCCATCGCGCTTCCATGTTCAATGGATGGTTTACCAAGTTCAACGTACCCATGTTTTCTCGCGAATCTTGAGGGATTTGACCACATTTCTCGACGGGTTGATAGATTAGCACAATCGCTTATAACACATCGGTCATCACAATTTGCGCTAATTTATTCACTCGATTTACGCCCTCAAGTTCGCACTACACTTCTTTCTCTCTTTCACCATTATTCTCCGAATATACCGAGACCATATTCCACCCTTCTTCCCATATGGTCTTATGTGTTTCTCAACGCCTTTCTCTACACTCCATTCTTCCACCAACCCTACCATTATCACGATAGAATTTTTGAATGGTTGGTGCCAACCTTTGGTCTGTGTAAGGCCTTGTATAGTTTGATTTTTCTCCTCCCTAACTCTGAACTTTAACGCTTAAAACAGTGGAAACACTGTTTCACTTAAGTTTAGGGGGAACCTTTTTGTATATATATTTTGTTTTTTTTTTCTTTTAAAAATAAAAAAATATTTAAAAAATTATAAATAAATAAACAGGGGAGTGACGACAATTTTCAACCCTCTTGGTGTGGCATGACAGTGAGGACACTGTCAAGTTTAAGTTTGGGGGTATGCTCGGTAAAACTTCTTCCTTCGCATTCATATGTATATTCTTACATTTGCATACTTATTTAAAAATCCATAAAAATTAAAAAATTTGAAAAATTATAAAAATTGAAACATTCAATTTTGGCTATAATTGACTTAAGTTTGACAAATAGGTTAACTAGTTAGGAACAACTAGATCTTAGATTAGTGAATTAAAAACCCTAAAAATAACCTTTCTTAAAATTTAACGGTAGAAAGTATATGTCTTTGTAGTCTATTTAGAAATAGGCAAATTTTGAGTTCACTTCTTGGGCTAAGTCAAAACAAAGGAAGAGTATTGATATTTTTATTAAAGTATAATTCTGAAAAATAATTCTTAAGCTTAAGTCTAAATTCTGAAAATATATACCCTACAAATTGCACAAACACGAACCTTGAAACTTGGAATAGTAGAAGAGATCTTGAAATGCTCTTGTCTAAAGTCCTTAGTATAAGGGAAATAAAATAAAAATACAAGTGTGAATAAAAAAATGAACACTGGTTTTTGTAATACTTAAGGCTGCATAAATAGAAAAAATATTTAGCGAGGGTGCTTTATCACCTAGTGCCTTAGACCAACTGGTTTGGGAGTCACTGCTAAAGCCTTAGGTGTTACAAGACTAGGAATTACGCCTTAATATGCAAACACGTTTTGTAATCGGTCGTTAGTACCTCAAGAAGTATTAACGGTCGCATGAAGAATGTGTGAACAATTTCATCTAAAAATTCACCAACTAAAAATACTTTGGACGATGGACAAGAGTATAAGAGTTTGAGTTGAATTTCCAAGTGTAGGGGTGATTCATATACACACGTAGGGGTATATGATTAGGGGTCTAGATGAGAGATAGGTTTGAAAGATAGGGCTTATATCTTTAGTAGAGATGATAGAAATTCCTAAGTTGAGATGGAACCTTAAAAGGAAAACTCAAAAGATGCTAAAAGCCAAGTAAGTCTAAAGAACATAGATAATTTTAAGTTAAATGATAAGGAAGCGTGAAAAATACGGGTGGATAATTTCTGAGTCAAAGATAATGTAACAACCGAGCCCAATGCTACTAGTTTCTGTTACCGTGTGAATGGTGTATGGTATTATTTCATTGATCCTACTTGACTGTTGTTAGTTATAAATTTTACCCAGACAATTCAGTATTGCATATAGCAATCTAAGGCATATAAAATAAAATTAAAAACACTTGTCATACCCTGCTCGACACCCCTAACCCTGTGGTAGCGTCTTTGCATCGAGTCCTCGTCCTGTTCAGAGAAACGGACGTGTTTGGACGGCTACGCGCACGTACGTGTGTCCGTTTTGCGGGTATGCTTTTTGATCATAAAATACTTCATTTTAAATTTTGGATCCCGCCTATAATTTTCTTATTTCAAATTCAAATTTTTAGACCCGACCCGGGAGCAATTTGGAAATATTTTGCATGCGCCAAATCCTATTTTTTTTTAATATTTTAAAACCAACGAACTTGAATTCCTAACCCAGAGAATATTTCTCCATTTTTCTTTAAAATCTTTTTAAAGGTTTTGCTAACTGTTCATCCCCACAAATCCTTCACAAATTTTTTTACCTAACCAATCAAAACACTCTTAAACCCCGGGCCCCACACATTTCCTTCATTCACAAAAATCTTCCTCATTTTTTCCCTTTATTTTTGTCCACAAGCCAATCAGAGCCTTTCTTTTCCTCCTGGGCCCCACCGTCTCTTCTCTCTCTCCCTTTTCTCTTTCTCTTTCTCTCTCTTCTCTCTTCCTCTCTCCTCACGTCGCGACGAGATTCTCTCTCCTCCCCGTTTCTCTCTCCTCTCGATCTCTCACCTCCTCTCGATCTCTTACCTCTCGCAATCTTTCTCTCTCTCTCTCTCTCTCTCCCCGTCTCTCTCTCTCCCTCTATATATATTTTTTCTCCTCCTCCTTATTTCTCCATACGCAGAACCCAACTCCCCGAGACCCTAGCCGCCTCGTCCTCCCTCGCCTTCGCCCCAACGCCGACACCATCATCGCCGGCATCCTCGCCTACTCGCCCTCATCAACTCCACCGCATCTCCTTCCTCCTCTCCCCGAGCACCCTGCACGAGGCCGCGCACCCACCTGCACGCCGCAGCACGTCGTGGGATCGCCGCCGGCGATCTTCATCCGTTCCCTGGCCTCGTGAGCGCCATTCTCGGTAAGAATAGCATCCCTCTCCTCTTCTCCTTCTTCTTCTTTCCTTCCTTCTTCTCTGTTCTCATTTTTGGGGATCTGCAGATTTTTCGCTATCACTGTAGTTCGTGCGCCGGAGCTCCGTCGACGTGGTCGATGATCACCACCCCTCCACAGATCCTCGTGAGCACCCTCTTCCATATCCTCCTTCCATTCTCTCTACTTGATTCTTCTTTTGTCGTTTCATGCGTTTTTAAATATTGGTTATTCACTATTTTGGGTTCGCCGGAATCCGGCCGTGCAGGCGACGTGTCCCGACGATCCAGCGAGGTATTCTGATCTGTGTGGTTCCACTGGTTGTCGCTCGGACCTTTTCCGTGCACCGTGCGCGCATCGCGGCCTTTCCCCCGCCGACGTGTGACGTTCCGTTTTCCCGATTCGCGACCCGTCAAGGCAAGTACCCCTTGCTACATGCTAAATAATATTTACATATACATTGATAACACCTTAAACCTGCAGTTTAACTTTAGTACCATAATTTCCCCTTTTCGTGTTCAATATCGTGTTATATCATTTTATCTTCCAAGTTTGAAACCTACCGTTTGCAATTATTTTATTAAATCTAATAACTACACTTACATGTTTAATCACATTTTCACTATTGACATAGCCTATGGCATTCTCTCTATAGTTTTACTCCATTCGGACACTCGTGTGCATTTAACATGTAATAGCTGTGATTTCATCCATTGAACCTATATATAAATCATTGCACCCCTAAAATTCTTAAACTTGTTAACATGATTTAACGGCCATAATTGTCATACTGTATTCTTATAATGTTGAAATCATCTCTGTGATACAACTGAGAACTGTACTGCTAATTGAGTGAATCTGCCTATTGCTTAATTCATTGCTTAGATCATGTTGTTGATAACCATGCTTGATTATATAACTGATTGTGAGCACACCTATGATATCGTTAACATCTTGACCTGACTTGCTATATACATATTGATTGACCCGACATGGTACCGTATACTGCTTGACCTGACCTGATATACCATGACTTGACCCGATACCTGATCTTGTGTCTAATGCCAACAAACCTGACATGTAGTCCTCATGGACCGTTCCTGTTGTCTATCCAGAAAAACCTGCTTACCTGATCCTGTGTTGGCATTAGTTCTTGATTACTGAACACTTGACTTGACATACACATATAACTTGGGGGTATGGGAAAATCAATGATGAAACCTGACTTGTAACTCGACAGTTCGATACCTGTTCAGATCAGTTTTAGAGGCTAGGCCTACCTTAGGATGATACTGCTGACATCATTCATCTGTACACATTCCTGTTTTAGTACATAGCGGCATGTCTCGGTTTCAGCCCGAGAATCTGGACCGTGGTCCCGGGTATGCACGGGATACTATTGAGTTACATCGATGATTCATCAATTTGATTTCAAAGTTTTTAGAACAGAAAACCCGATAGAACAGTTTAGTTTACTCAATGCATACTACCCTCCACTGCCCTGACTTACATTACTGTTACACCTGCCTTTTATTCATGTTTATATTTGCATTGCCTGTTACCCTGTTTATATTTATTTACTTGATGACACGACGTGCTGACGTCTGGGTTTTGCTTGGCCCAGATTCTGTACCGCTGTTGCAGTCCGAGCAGGAGTATTTCAGCCAACAGGCTGAGCTGTGAGTGTCAACAGTAGTTAGTTTTTCTTTCCTGCATTTTATTCCTGATGTGAGCCTGCATTATGGGACATACATTCCAGTTATTTTGTATTGGATCTTTCGCTTCCGCATTTTATTATTCTTGACTCATGTTATCTTGGATTATGGACATGTTTTAGATAGTTTTATTTTGTTCTTGATATCTTTACAGCCGTAATGTGACTGTGGATGGATACTTCCTACCCACAGGTAGCATGGTTGGCTATGTCACGTGCCCATTTTAGCGTACTATGGGAAGCGGGGCGTGGCATGGTTCTTTTGGTATCAGAGACATAGGTTAGTCGGGTTGATTCTTTTGTAGTTGGGTATTGTACCCAATACACGAATCAGAATGCCCGTGTTTAGGAAACATGTCCTGCCACCTTGCCGTTTTACCGTTCTTGAATCAAATTCTTCCTGATTATATCTTCTACGAGGTGCAAACTTTCTTTGCATATCGACTCGAAACCTGATTCCTTGTTATTTCTAGGACTTTGGCGACTTGGGTGGAGTTATGTAATTGTGGCTATGATACCGCGGCATAGTTACAATGCGGCACTCTATTTAAGTAACTTGGAGTTCTAGCCTTGATCTATATTGTAAATTTGTTATCCTGCTAATCTTGGGTGTTTTGATTTCAGGAGTATGGCAGGCAAGAATCTGAAGACGTACCAAAGGCGTATTGACGAAGCCGCCATGCTTGGAGTAATTCGGGGAATGCTAGAAAATCAAAAGAGGCAAACCGAGCTGATCCAGCAGCAAGCTGAATCGTTTCAGGAGGGGTTGCAGACCGTTCAGCAGACTGTGGACAATGTTGGGGCTAAACCAGGACCGTATGGGGACCGTAGCAGATTTCAGGCGTTTGGGTCCGTCTGTATTTACCGGTTTGGAAGAGCCGTTGCCAGCAGAGCAGTGGCTAGTTGACATGGAGAATTTACTTATTACGGCACAGATTCCAGATGAGAAAAGAGTTGATGTGGTATGCATTCAGTTAGTGGATTACGCCCGTGAATGGTGGCTTATGGAGGAGACCCGCTTGACCAAGCCGATCAAGTGGGCGGATTTTTCGAAGAGTTTCCTGGAGAAGTTCTTCCCGCGGACTGCACGGGAGGAAATGGAAGAGAAGTTCATCGGGCTAAGGCAGAATAGAGTACCCGTGGATGTGCATGCACCGGAATGGACAAGACTCAGCAGATTCGCTGGACCTTTAGTTTCCAACGATGCAGACAGGGCACGGAGGTTCATGCGCAGCTTGGATGTGGACATCCAGAGGCAGATTGTCTCCCTGGGTTTGACCACTTTCTCACAGGTTCTTACGGCAGCTCGAGAACAGCAGAGCCTATCAGGGAAGACTGGGAGTTTGCAGCAGACAGCAGTTGCAGTAAGGAAGCCGGCATCTGTACCAAACCGAGCTCATGGTCGCAGAGGTATTCCAGTGGACCGTCGTGGTATAACACCCATGAAGAAGCCTGTTGTCATTGATCGGAGAAAGAGCGTGACTTGTAACTACTGCAATTTACCTGGCCACGTGCAAAAGGATTGTCGAAGGAGGCTGGGACTCTGTTTAGTTTGTGGAGCGGCAGATCACGCTGTCAGTGCTTGTCTGTCGAAACTTCGTACGAGGGATGATATTCAGAAGCCTCCGCAGAAACCGTTTCAGGGACTGAAGCAGCTGACTCAAGGACCTAATCAGGCTCAAACTTTTACCTTGACAGCTGAAGAAGCTAAGGTGTCAGGAGAAATTGTTTCAGGTACTCTACTCGTTCATGGTTTTCCCGCATTAGCGTTATTTGATTCTAGTGCATCCCATTGTTTTATGTCGTCCAAGTTTATAGCTACACACTCGATTACCTGCACGACCCTGTCTAGTTTTTGGGACATACACACTGGGAATGGGAAAGTCATATCTAGCAGGGAATGTAAATATTGTACAGTTGTTGTTTGCGGACGGGAGCTTTTTGCGGATTTCTTAGTAATTGATACGGGCAGCTACGAAGTCGTCTTGGGAATGGATTTCCTTGGCACTTTCCACGCTCATATTGATTGTAAGGCAAGGAAAGTAATTTTCCAGATTCCCGGACATCCCGAGTTTACCTTCTCTGGAGGAAGCAGTTCTGTTGGGCCAGTCGAGTTTAGGGCTAGGACGACAAATAATATTCTTGCATCAATGGAAGTTGATAAAAGTGAGGAGCCAGCTGTTGTTCGTGATTTTATGGACGTGTTTGAAGATATATCGGGATTACCGCCGAAGCGAGACGTGGAGTTTGCAATTGATCTTATTCCTGGTGCAGCGCCAGTATCCAAAGCGTATTATCCAATGGCACTAGTAGAGTTGGAAGAAGTCAAGAAACAGGTTGTTGAACTGCTTGAGAAGGGTTGGATTCGAAGCAGTAACTCGCCTTGGGGAGCTCCAGTTTTTCTAGTAAAGAAGAAAGATGGCATGAGAAGGATGTGCATCGACTATCGAGAATTAAACCGGGTGACTATTAAGAACAAGTACCCGATCCCTCGCGTTGGCGAACTTTTTGAGCAGCTTAGTGGCGCGAGGGTATTCTCGAAGCTGGACTTGCGATCCGGATATCATCAGGTCCGAGTGAAAGCAGAGGATATTGGCAAGACAGCGTTCCGAACTCGGTATGGACATTACGAGTACTTAGTGATGCCCTTCGAAGTGATGAATGCGCCAGCGATATTCATGGACTTGATGAACCGAATCTTTTCACCATTCTTGGACCAGTTTATTGTGGTATTCATTGACGATATTCTGGTTTACTCGAAGAGTTTTGAAGAGCATGCTGAGCATTTGAAGATCGCACTGCAGACGTTGAGACAAGAGAAGTTGTATGCGAAGATGAGTAAGTGCGAGTTTTGGCTCGAAGAAGTAAAGTTTTTGGGGTATGTTGTGTCTGGCGATGGAATCACCGTCGATCCCGAAAAGATTGCAGCAGTTCGTGATTGGCCGATTCCAAAGAATGTTGCAGAGATAAGAAGTTTTCTTGGACTCGCCGGGTATTACAGAAGATTTGTGGAGAACTTTGCTCGTCTGGCGGAGCCGTTGACCAAGCTTACACGCAATGAGGTACCTTTTGTGTGGACGGATAGATGTGCGTCAGCTTTTGAGATGTTGAAGCAGAAATTGATAACCGCCCCTATTCTGACCGTGCCAGACAATTCCGGAGGATTGGTGATTCACAGCGACGCATCTGGGAAAGGATTGGGATGTGTTTTGATACAACATGGGAAAGTTGTAGCGTACGCATCAAGACAATTGAAGACCCATGAGAAGAATTACCCAACTCACGACTTGGAGCTTGCGGCTGTGATTTTCGTGTTGAAGATTTGGAGACATTACCTTTTGGGCGAAAGGGTCGAAGTTTTTACTGATCATAAGAGCTTGAAGTATGTGTTCACGCAGAAGGAGCTTAATATGAGGCAACGTAGATGGTTGGAGCTGATGGCTGACTACGATCTTGACCTTAAGTACCATCCGGGGAAGGTTAATGTTGTACCGGATGCGCTCAGTCGGTTATCGGCAATTCAGATGTTGACCACGCAGAAGGAGCTCGTTGAGGATTTTCGAAGATTTGACTTGGAGGTTGTACTACCGCATTCTTTGGGACAATGGATGCAGCTGCAAGTACATTCGTCGTTGATCGAGAATATTAAAGCAGCGCAATCGCAGGATCCTAGACTGCAAAAGTTTCGAGAACAGGTTGAAGCCGGACTAAGAACAGATTTATTGATCCAGGAAGATGGTTCGTTGAGGTATGGTAGCCGTTTGTGCGTGCCAAAGGGAGATATTCGTGAAGAGCTTATGAGGGAGGCACACAGTTCAGCTTAATCTGTACATCCAGGAGGCACGAAGATGTACCTGGATATTCGACAGCATTTCTGGTGGGAAGGCATGAAGCGGAAGATCGCTCGCTTTGTGGCAAAGTGCTTGGTGTGTCAGCAAGTTAAGGCTGAACATCAAAGGGTTGCTGGTTTATTGCAACCACTTCCGATTCCTCAGTGGAAGTGGGAACATATAACCATGGATTTCGTGACGGCTTTACCGCGGAGTCCAAAAGGAAACAATGCAGTATGGGTGATTGTTGATCGATTGACCAAGGCAGCTCACTTTATCCTTTTTCAGGTTGGTCAATCAATAGAGACTTTGGCGGAGCGGTACATGCAGGAGATTGTAAGATTGCATGGAGTACCGGTGAGCATCGTGTCCGATCGGGACACTCGGTTCTTATCACACTTCTGGAGGAGTTTACAGGAAAGTTTGGGGACTCGATTGAACTTTAGCACAGCTTATCATCCTCAAACTGATGGTCGGTCGGAGAGAACAATCCAAACTCTTGAGGATATGTTGAAAGCATGCATGTTGGACTTCAAGGGTTCTTGGGAGGATCATCAACATTTGGTGGAGTTTTCTTACAAAAACAGTTTTCAGGCAACTATCCAGATGGCTCCATTTGAAGCTTTGTATTGTCGTAAATGTCGTTCACCTGTTTGTTGGGACGATGTCGGTGAACGAAGACTGTTGGGACCAGATTTGGTTGTGCAGACAGTTGAGAAAGTTAACACTATCAGATATCATATGAAGGCAGCTCAAGACAGACAGAAGAGTTGGGCAGATAAGTCGAGAAGACCTCTAGAGTTTGCCGTGGGTGATTTGGTATTCTTGAAGATATCACCGACTAGAGGGGTGATTCGTTTTGGAAGTCGAGGAAAGCTCAGTCCTCGATTCGTTGGACCCTTTGAGATCTTGGAGCGTGTTGGCGAGGTAGCGTATCGTCTGGCGTTACCGCAATCCTTGGCGAATGTGTATGATGTGTTCCACGTATCTCAACTCCGTAAGTATGTTCGAGATTAAACGCATGTATTGGATCATTCGGAGCTGACGGTACGAGAAGACTTGACTTTCGAGGAGCGACCGGTTGAAATTGTGGATCGAAGGGAAAAGGTTCTTAAGAACAAGGTTATCTCTCTTATACTTGTTTCTTGGGGTAATCGCTCGCATGGAGAGTCCACTTGGGAACAAGAATATGAAATCCGGCAGAAATTTCCCCATCTTTTCTTGTAGTTTGTTTGTTTTCTTCTATCCTTGCATTCTTGGAATTTCGAGGACGAAATCCTTTTTGTAGTTGGGTATAATGTAACAACCGAGCCCAATGCTACTAGTTTCTGTTACCGTGTGAATGGTGTATGGTATTATTTCATTGATCCTACTTGACTGTTGTTAGTTATAAATTTTACCCAGACAATTCAGTATTGCATATAGCAATCTAAGGCATCTAAAATAAAATTAAAAACACTTGTCATAGCCTGCTCGATACCCCTAACCCTGTGGTAGCGTCTTTGCATCGTGTCCTCGTCCCGTTCAGTGAAACGGACGTGTTTGGACGGCTACGCACACGTACGTGTGTGCGTTTTGGGGTTATGCTTTTTGATCATAAAATACTTCATTTTAAATTTTGGATCCCGCCTATAATTTTCTTATTTCAAATTCAAATTTTTAGACCCGACCCGGGCGCAATTTGGAAATATTTTGCATTTGCGCCAAATCCTATTTTTTTTTAATATTTTAAAACCAACGAACTTGAATTCCTAACCCAGAGAATATTTCTCCATTTTTCTTTAAAATCTTTTTAAAGTTTTTGCTAACTGTTCATCCCCACAAATCCTTCACAAAATTTTTTACCTAACCAATCAAAACACTCTTAAACCCTGGGCCCCACACATTTCCTTCATTCATAAAAATCTTCCTCATTTTTTCCTTTTATTTTTGGCCACGAGCCAATCAGAGCCTTTCTTTTCCTCCTGGGCCCCACCGTCTCTTCTCTCTCCCTTTTCTCTTTCTCTTTCTCTCTCTTCTCTCTTCCTCTCTCCTCACGTCGCGACGAGATTCTCTCTCCTCCCCGTTTCTCTCTCCTCTCGATCTCTTACCTCCTCTCTATCTCTCTCCTCTCGCAATCTCTCTCTCTCTCTCTCTCTCTCTCTCTCTCTCTCTCTCCCCATCTCTCTCTCTCCCCCCCTATATATATTTTTTCTCCTCCTCCTTATTTCTCCAAACGCAGAACCCAACTCCCCGAGACCCTAGCCGCCTCGTCCTCCCTCGCCTTCGCCCCAACGCCGACGCCATCATCGCCGGCCTCCTCGCCTCCTCGCCCTCGTCAACCCCACTGCATCTCCTTCCTCCTTCCTCCTCTCCCCGAGCACCCTGCACGAGGCCGCGCACCCACCTGCACACCGCAGCACGTCGTGGGATCGCCGCCGGCGATCTTCATCCGTTCCCTGGCCTCGTGAGCGCCCTTCTTGGTGAGAATAGCATCCCTCTCCTCTTCTCCTTCTTCTTCTTTCCTTCCTTCTTCTCTGTTCTCATTTTTGGGGATCTGTAGATTTTTCGCTATCACTGTAGTTCGTGTGCCAGAACTCCGTCGACGTGGTCGACGATCACCCCCCTCCACAGATCCTCGTGAGCACCCTCTTCCCTATCCTCCTTCCCTTCTCTCTTCTTGATTCTTCATTTGTCGTTTCATGCGTTTTTAAATATTGGTTATTCACTGTTTTGGGTTCGCCGGAATCCGGCCGTGCCGGCGACGTGTCCCGACGATCCCGCGAGGTATTCTGATCTGTGTGGTTCCACTGGTTGTCGCTCGGACCTTTTCCGTGCACCGTGCGCGCATCGCGACCTTTCCCCCGCCGATGTGTAACGTTCCGTTTTCCCGATTCGCGACCCGTCAAAGCAAGTACCCCTTGCTACATGCTAAATAATATTTACATATACATTGATAACACCCTAAACCTGCAGTTTAACTTTAGTACCATAATTTCCCCTTTTCGTGTTCAATGTCGTGTTATATCATTTTATCTTCCAAGCTTGAAACCTACCGTTTGCAATTACTTTATTAAACCTAATAACCACACTTACATGTTTAATCACATTTTCACTATTGACATAGCCTATGGCATTCTCTCTATAGTTTTACTCCATTCGGACACTCATGTGCATTTAACCTGTAATAGCTGTGATTCATCCATTGAACCTATATATAAATAATTGCACCCCTAAAATTCTTAAACTTGTTAACATGATTTAACGGCCATAATTATCATACTGTATTCTTATAATGTTGAAATCATCTTTGTGACACAACTGAGAACTGTACTGCTAATTGAGTGAATCTGCCTATTGCTTAATTCATTGCTTAGATCATGTTGTTGATAACCATGCTTGATTATGTAACTGATTGTAAGCACACCTATGATATCGTTAATATCTTGACCTGACTTGCTACATACATATTGATTGACCCGACATGTTACCGTATACTTCTTGACCTGACCTGATATACCATGACTTGACCCGTTACTTGATCTTGTGTCTAATGCCAACAAACCTGACATGTAGTCCTCATGGACCGTTCCTGTTGTCTATCCAGACAAACCTACTTACCTGATCCTATGTTGGCATTAGTTCATGATTACTGAACACTTGTTGACATACACATATAGCTTAGGGGTATGGGGAAATCAATGATGAAACCTGACTTGTAACTCGACGGTTCGATACCTGTTCTGATCAGTTTTAGAGGCTAGGCCAGCCTTGGGATGATGCTGCTAACATCATTCATCTGTACACATTCCTGTTTTAGTGCCTAGCGGCATGTCTCGGTTTCAGCCCGAGAATCTGGACCGTGGTCCCGGGTATGCACGGGATACTATTGAGTTACATCGATGATTCATCAATTTGATTTCAAAGTTTTTAGAACAGAAAACCCGATAGAACAGTTTAGTTTACTCAATGCATACTACCCTCCACTGCCTTGACTTACATTACTGTTACACCTGCTTTTTATTCATGTTTGTATTTGCATTGCCTGTTACCCTGTTTATATTTATTAACTTGATGACACGACACACTGACGTCTGGGTTTTGCATGGCCCAGATTCTGTACCGCTGTTGCAGTCCGAGCAGGAGTACTTCAGCCAACAGGCTGAGCTGTGAGTGTCAACAGTAGTTATTTTTCTTTCCTGCATTTTATTCCTGATGTGAGCCCGCATTACGGGACATACATTCCAGTTATTTTGTATTGGATCTTTCGCTTCCGCATTTTAATATTCTTGACTCATGTTATCTTGGATTATGGACATGTTTTAGAGAGTTTTATTTTGTTCTTAATATCTTTACAGCCGTAATATGACTGTGGATGGGTACTTCCTACCCACAGGTTGCAAGGTTGGCTATGTCACGTGCCTATTTTAGCGTACTCTGGGAAGCGGGGCATGACAGATAATAGAATTCCATGTTGGAAAACCTAAGTGGAGAATAAAAGTCAAATAGGCCGAATTGATAGGATTTTGAGGGCAGTATCCGCTGAAAACCCTCTAGAGACAACACTCCTCCTACTAGGGACACCTAGAGGTTTAACGGCTTGTTGCACGAGCACAGTGCAATCGTGTTTCCCTGCGAAAGTGAGGCTAGGTCTTTTTCAAGAATAAAACTAGGTTTGCTCGAGAACGAGCAAAAGATATGTTTGGAGGTATTTGTTCATATCATAATATTGCATTATTATATTCCTCATTCTTATTCATTTTACAAATAAACAGGTGCTTTTGACCCATGTCTGCTACATAGTTGCAGGTTACAGGTTCTCGGAACAAAAATAGTGAAATTGACGAAAAGACGATACAAAAGTGAGACTACGACCATCAACTGGAAGAATCCAGATCAACCCTACAGTTTGGAGAATAAATCAAGGTCAACAAACAAGTTCACAAGTACAAAGGCAGTGCAAGGTTCAAGACTTCGACATGAAGTAAGCGGTAAAGTCCATGAAATTATTCACTGTGGAAATCTGGAAGAAAACTAGAAGCAATCTGAGAAATCAAGTGAAGAAACAAGTACCTAAATGCAACCAGACCAAACCCTAAAAATTCCAGCTCAAGAAGACACTAGACGGCCGCGGATCCGCGGCCAAACAGGGGTCTTGGCCGCGGATCCGCGGCCATGGGAAGCGCGTGTCGGTGGAAAAATTCTGTGGCGGCGCGTCGGTGCGTTGACTAGGTTTCTTAGGGGGTAAAATTGTAAAAACAGATGTGCGTCGATTGTAACTCTAAGGTTTTCTATGATCTATAAATAGAAGCCCTAAATCCTTTTTTAGGTTATGCCTATTTTTATTTCATCTATTCAGTTCTGCAAATTCCTGTGTAAATGTTTGGAGAGAGCCATCAATAAAGTAAGTAATTTTATTTCATTGCCTTAGTATAATTTTATTATCTGCCCTAGTTAGATAGATAGAAATGTTTTTCAATTCCCTAATGAGTGAGTAGTCTCCTCGCTTGTTAGGGTTAGATTTGGGGAAGACTTGAGAGATGAAAATCTCTCACCCCTTTCTTTCAAGCCCATCACATATAATTAATAGGACTCCATTTAGGTTAGATATTTTCATCTCTCAAGCCTTCCCTAAATCTAACCCTAACAAGCGAGGAGACTACTCACTCATTAAGGAATTGAAAAACATTTCTATCTATCTAACTAGGGCAGATAATAAAATTATACTAAGGCAATGAAATAAAATTACTTACTTTATTGATGGCTCTCTCCAAACATTTACACAGGAATTTGCAGATATGAATAGATGAAATAAAAAGTGGCATAACCTAAAAAAAGGTTTTAGGGCTTCTATTTATAGATCATAGAAAACCCTAAGGTTACAATAAATGCATATATCTTTTTACAATTTTACCACCTAAGAAACCTAGTCAACGCACCGACGCGCCGCCACAGAATTTTTCCACCGACACGCGCTTCCCATGGCCGCGGATCCGCAGCCAAGACCCCTGGTTGGCCGCGTATCCGCGGCCGTCTAGTGTCTTCTGGAGCTGGAATTTTTAGGGTTTGGTCTGGTTGCATTTGGGTACTTTTTTCTTCACTTGGTTTCTCAGATTGCCTTCTAGTTGTCTTCTAGATTTCCACAGTGAATAATTTCATGGACTTTACCGCTTGCTTCGTGTCGAAGTCTTGAACCTTGCACTGCCTTTGTACTTGTGAACTTGTTTGTTGACCTTGATTTATTCTCCAAACTGTAGGCTTGATCTGGATTCTTCCATTTGATGGTCGTAGTCTCACTTTTGTATCATCTTTTCGTCAATTTCACTGTTTTTGTTCCGAGAACCTGTAACCTGCAACTATGTAGCAGACATGGGTCAAAAGCACATGTTTATTTGTAAAATGAAAAAGAATGGGGAATATAATAATGCAATATTATGATATGAACAAATACCCCCAAACATATCTTCTGCTCGTACTCGAGCAAACCTAGTTTTATTCTTGAAAAAGACATAGCCTCACTTTCGTAGGAAAACACGATTGCACTGAGCTCGTGCAACAAACCGTTAAACCTCTAAGTGTCCCTAGTAGGAGGAGTGTTGTCTCCTGAGGGTTTTCAGCGGATACTACCCACAAAATCCTATCAATTCGGCCTATTTGACTTTTATTCTCCAATTATGTTTTCCAACAAGGAATTCTATTATCTTTGACTCAGAAATTATCCACCCGTATTTTTCATGCTTTCTTATCATTTAACTT
The DNA here is from genome assembly GCA_030015575.1 of Agapanthus africanus. Classification (NCBI taxonomy): domain Eukaryota; kingdom Viridiplantae; phylum Streptophyta; class Magnoliopsida; order Asparagales; family Amaryllidaceae; genus Agapanthus; species Agapanthus africanus. The sequence goes on along the minus strand of CM057338.1, from coordinate 102,133,224 downwards.
AAAATTATATATGTTATGTAGACTTACTTAACTTTTAGTATCCTTTGAGTTTTCCTTTTAAGGTTCCATCTCAACTTAGGAATTTCTATCATCTCTACTAAAGATATAAGCCCTATCTTTCAATCCCATCTCTCATCTAGACCCTTAATCATATACCCCTACGTGTGTGTATGAATCACCCCTACACTTGGAAATTCAATTCAAGCTCTTATACTCTTGTCCATCGTCCAAAGTATTTTTAGTTGGTGAATTTTTAGATACAATTGCTCACACATTCTTCATGCGACCGTTAATACTTCTTGAGGTACTAACGACCGATTACAAAATGTGTTTGCACATTAAGGCGTAATTCTTAGTCTTGTAACACCTAAGGCTTTAGCAGTGACTCCCAAACCAGTTGGTCTAAGGCACTAGGTGATAAAGAACCCTCGCTAAATATTTTTTCTATTTATGCAGCCTTAAGTAATTACAAAAACCAGTGTTCATTTTTTTATTCACACTTGTATTTTTTTTTTATTTCCCTTTATGCTAAGGACTTTAGACAAGAGCATTTCAAGGTCTCTTCTACTATTCCAAGTTTCAAGGTTCGTGTTTGTGCAATTTGTAGGGTATATATTTTCAGAATTTAGACTTAAACTTAAGAATTATTTTTCAGACTTATATTTTAATAAAAATATCAATACTCTTCCTTTGGTTTGACTAAGCCCAAGAAGTGAACTCAAAATTTGCCTATTTCTGAATAGACTACAAAGCCATATACTTTCTACCGTTAAATTTTAAGAAAGGTTATTTTTAGGGTTTTTAATTCACTAAATCTAAGATCTAGTTGTTCCTACCTAGTTAACCTATTTGTCAAACTTAAGTCAATTATAGCCAAAATTGAATGTTTCAATTTTTATAATTTTTCAAATTTTTCAATTTTTATGGATTTTAAAATAAATATGCAAATGCAAGAATATACATATGAATGCGAAGGAAGAAGTCTTACCGAGCAAGTCCCCAACATCAAAGTTGGGGGTTTTCACCTCCTTAACCCCCCTGCACACTCCAATTAATTGGATCGTTTCCAGAGACACATTTATACCCAATTTACTCCATTTTTTATGATTTTTCATATATTTTTACATTTTTAATTTAAAAACCCTACACCTACCCTAACCCTACCTTAACCCTATAAATACACCCATACCCCCTACCCTCTTACCCCAAAATTCTGAGCCAACTCTCTAAAAATTTCCAAGAATCTTGTGCACTTTGAAAACGAGCTCGAGGCGAAGCTCCAACGAATTCCCGGCGGAACTTCCGGCGATCGTTCTAGGAACTCCCGGCGACAACGCAACACATCGGTGATTCCACTACTTCCCTCTCACCTTCTTGTGTGTCCTAAAACTGTAAGTCTCATTTTCTACCTCTCCTTCCTATTCAAAAAAATACGGATTTACAAAACCCGACGGAATCGGAACAAATCCGATTTTCGAGTCGGTTTCTTCATAAAACTCCACTTCTCATTAATACAATTATGCTTAAACTCTCTCTTGTTGACTATTAAACACCAATCAATCAAATTGATCAAGTTTTATTTCATAAAATGATGGCTAGTTCAATTTATCGTATTTTTCATTTAAATACCGCATTGTTTCAATTCTACATTTAACTCCATTAAACTTGCTATACCTTTAAGTAGATCACGAGGTAATGACCTACCTCCTCACACACTAATATGCAACATAACACGATACCCTCGAGAACCTAGAATACGAGAAAACAAACATTTTCATTTAAATACCCTTTGCTTAATAAAACCATTTCTAAAGGATTTAGTATTGATACATCTTTACAAATAAATACCACTTATTATGAAAATAGGATAAGATTGTGGGCATCAGTCGTTTATCTAAACTTGACTTTGTGGTTTCTAGGCTAGGCAAGTGAGAAAGGTAACTTTAAAAGGCCCGTCTCACAGTGATTCGTGAGCGGATCCCTCCTTTCTTCACTTGTACTTAGCTGGCCACAATTGGCGGTGAAGAGGCGATTTGAGGTATCTCACAACTTGTCGCTTTGGACCAGTTAGAAGCAGTCTAGTTGACTTAGGAGATCCTAGAACATAGAATACGGAAAACGACACTTTTTCATTTAAATACCATAATTAAGAAAACCGTTTTTCTTAATAATTAGTATTTATACAAATCTTTGCAAAGCGCCGCTACAACCCATTTGGGAACCCGTTCAGGATGGTGCGGATTATCGCACATCCTCGGACTTAGTAGTGCGAGATTCAGACCTCCGCAAGGAGCATTCGGTCTCGAAAGATTTAAAATACGAAATCTTAAGAAAACGAGATTTCTATAATATTATAAATATATACAAAAATTATTTTCATATAAATATATGTATATGTAACATAAACATATCTATTTTTGAAGTATTATAAATATTCCACTTTTTTACAATATCACAAGAATCAAGTTTACACTAAAATACCATGAATTCCATACAATACCAGTATTACAAATAAACACCTTTTATTATGGAAATAGGATATTTTCATTAGAAATATCATAATATAAAATCTACATTCATTACAACTCTAAAGACGATTAATAAATACTTGAGGTGTATTTTGAAAAGTATATAAAAGTATTTTTACACAAAACCCCCTCTAGTTCTATAAATTACCATAAGGACCCTAGTAAACATAAGTTTAAGTAGGACCAATCTCTTGAGCCTCAGGGAGCCGGAGAAGTCGGTGCTTGCCTATCTAAGGTAGACAAATTAATAAAAACAATAAGGACTTCAATTTACTTTGGTGATTGTCTGACTCAGTTTGAGTCTCAGTATAATTTGACTTGAATATGATTCAAATACAATCTACAATCTTCAATATTACAATTCAACAGAAATCTATGAATCCAATTATCCATATATACAACTTGACTGAACCGAACCCATGGATATACATTCCATTTACATGGTTCTCCGGTTATTCCATTTACATGATTCTACGGTTACATCCATTTACTGATATCATGGTTTCGGTCAGTCAATCAATCAATTATGCAATCAATACAATTTACAAGACAAACAGTACAATCAAAACACTATAGGGTTTAAGGGGTAGATTGGTACGGAAGGCGTTAAAAGTGGCACGAGATGGTAAGATTAAGACACCTAACCTATATTCCGTTGTTGTTGTACCGTGGCTTAACGGTTCCTTGTACATTCCGTTTGCCTTGGTCTCTAGCATATAGAGACCCCTCTCGTATACACTGGCATCCTTCTGTACCAAGCTACAAACAACAGCGTTAACACGACATTACAACAATATAATACAACTTTAAAAGATACCTTCTTATTCTGTCTATTCTACTTTCCTCTTATCTTTAGGACTTACCGAGCGACCTGTTCGCTGACGACATACTATTTCTTTCTTCTTTGAATGTCGTCAGGTGTTTTGGACCCGTCAGAGATCGAGCCAACTGCAGAAGATTTGGATCAGTACAGCGAAGACCCTGAGCTCTAGACATTGTATATTTTCTATTCAGTACCTTTAATTTCCTGTCATGCCATTGTTTAGGCATCGCTTTTATTTCAGTTGTATTTCCTTTTCATGCATTGTACAAAAGAATGTTAATCAATAAAGTTGTTGTTCAGTTTATATATCTTGTCTCTTGTGTATTTACTTTTATATTGCTTAGATACGCTTAGCGAATTTACTTCACGGAAAATACGTAGCGGCCTCGTCCCGTCCCCTTCGCCGTATACCGGGAAGCGGGGCGTGAAAATGGTCGTCCCTGTTTCAGTTGCTGATGTATGCAATTTGGAGGAGGTCCCCGGGGTTGGACAACCCCTTCTCCGAGGAGCTGCTGTACGAGGCTCTCGACAAGGTGCGCTCGATCTTCCTGCTCGACCTCATCTCGAAATCCAAGCACGACCAATCCTTGGCCCTCATTTGGGAGTGCTTCAAAAAGAGGTACATCGTGAGCCGAAGTGCAGAGGGCAGAGCGTCGGGTGCTTCCGTGGCATCTCGGGTTCGCGTGCAGCATCGGCGGGAGCGGGCTGCAGAGGTAAGGGCCCGGCTAGCGGAAATCTACTCTGAGTATCACCAGGAGTACTTCCTCGATCCCGTTCTACCTCCGTTGTAAATTTTCCTTTCTCTTTTTCTGTAAGGCTGTGGATTCCGTAATACCTTTGAATGAATAAAATTCTTCCATTTTGCAATGCTCTATTGTTCCCCTTTTATTATTTAAATAGAAAGAACTTTAGAAAGGTTTACATCGCCTTTGTGAAAGAAGAAATATACATGCATAGCTATTCTTTTCAAAGGTACAGCTTGAGCTTCTCAGCATTGTAAGGTCGTGGAAATCTGCGACCATCCGCGTCTTGTAAGCGGTAGGCTCCACCGGGCAGGACCTCGGAGATGAGGAAAGGACCGTCCTATTTTTGGGAAAACTTATGCAGCTTGCCTTGATTGACGAACCCGTTCTGCCTTAGGACTAAATCTCCGGTCTTGAAGAAGCGACGCTTGACTCGTGCATTGTAGTAGCAGGCGGTTTGCTGTTGATAGGCGGCAACTCTGATCTGAGCGCGGTCTCGATTCTCTGACAAGATGTCCAGGTTAGTTCGGAGGGCTGAGGTGTTCGCTTTGTCATTGAAGTGCTCGACCCGTTGACTGGGGAGCCCGATCTCTGCCGGGACCATTGCCTCGATACCGTAGCAGAGGCTGAAAGGAGTCTCCCCGGTAGGGGTTTTCTTCGACGTGCACAGGGCCCATAAGACCCGGGGTAATTCCTCGACCCAACTGCCTTGGCGTCCTTCTAGGCGTGTCCGAAGACCTCGGAGGACGTCCCGGTTAGCGATCTCGTCCTGCCCGTTGCATTGGGGATGTGCGACCGCGGTAAACTTCATGAGTATACGATATTCGCTGTAGAATTCCTTAACTTTCTCGTTTTCAAAATTTGTCCCATGGTCGGTGATGATACACCTCGGGATGCCGAACCAGAGTATCATGTTGTTCTGTAGGAACTTGATAGTCGTGGTGGCGTCTGGTTTCCTGATAGGAATGGCCTCGATCCACTTCGTGAAGTAGTCCACTGCGACGAGGACGTACTTATGCCCGCCCGTCCTGGTAGGGAACCGGCCTATCATGTCCATTCCCCACTGGGCAAACGGCCATGGAGAGTGTTCCCCGCCGAAAGACGTGAAGACGCAACCGCACGGGTCCGTCTTGCCTGAATTTCAGGGCAGATGCTAATAGGTGCTATCCGTCCACCTCTCCGAAGATGCCAAGTTGATTTATGGCACCGTATATCGAAGGTTTAAACGGATGCGGCCGATGTAGCAGACTTTGTCAGATCCCCACTCGTTTGAGGGGTTTTTTGATTGTGGGGACGCTCTTCCCTGCTGGCGCAACCCCCTGCAGTTAATTACGCTACCGCATCGCGGTAGCCACTTTCTCCTTCTCCAGATGGTCATTTCGTGTCGTGTGTGTTTGTTTTGTTTTTGGTTGCCCGTGGATTGTATACGGAGACTAATTTATGTTGTCTCCCGTAGGGGGTGGATTAGTCCAAATCCGTACTTTCTTAGATTTGGGTTTGGGGGTTGGGTTTAAGGATACGTTAGTCTCATTTGAGACTAAGATCAACTTAAACGTTTGTTAAGAATACGTTAGTCTAATTTTAGACTAAGATCAACTTAACGATTTGTTAAGGATACGTTAGTCTAATTTTTAGACTAAGATCAACTTAATAGGATCATTTAGATCCAACAAAAGAGCATTTGGGCTCTATTGTTTATTTTAGGGACTTTGCGGTCCATTACCAGTTTAAGGACATGGTGGTCCAATGTTAGTTTAAGGACATCTCGGTCCGTTGTTAGTTTAAAGACATTGCGGTCGAGGTTAAGGTCATCATAGTCCGTGAGTTTAAAGACTTCACAGTCAAGGTTAAGGACATCATAGTCCATGAGTTTAAAGACCTCACAGTCAAGGTTAAGGACGTCATAGTCCATGAGTTTAAGGACCCCACAGTCCATAGAATGTCTGGTTGTCAGGACCCGTCACCTCTATGAAGACGTTGAAGGATTATAACGACAAATATCAGAGGAGTTCAGAGATGGACCCTTGAACCAATTTTGGTTGGGATCTGCAGTTCAATTTAGGACTAAGATCAAGGATTTATGACCATATGGGCTCAGTTAATCTGATTTGAGGACTTATGGCCAATTTGGGCTAATTCCAATCGAGTTAAAAATGTTTTAACATTTATTTTGGGCTGTTGGAGCCTTTATTTGGGCTTGGCCCTTTTAACAATGCTGAGCATTGAATTGCATTCTGACAATGTTTTGTCTTTTCTTGAATGCTGAGCATTCATCATGGCTCTGGGATTTATTAGAGAACAATTTATGTTCTGTCAGCGCGACACGTGGCGCGCTTGGCACTTTGCTCCAGTCAAAGAGCGTAGTGCGCTTCTGCCAAGTAACGCACATGTAAGGGACACGTGTCGCGCTCAGCGCTAGGCGCCAGATGATGAGCGCAAGATGCCAATTTATAAGCGCGGAGCGCTAGTTCATGAGCGCATTGCGTTTTCAGTTTAGAAGCGCACACGTGAGTAACACGTGGTGTGCTTGGCGCTGAGCGCCAGCCCATGAGCGCAGTGCACTATTTAAGAAGCGCAAGACGCTAGTTGTTAAGCAGTATATGCGCGATTGACACGTGGCGCATTTGGCGCTGAGCGCCAGTCCAGAGAACGCAGAAGCGCAGTTCAAGAGCGCAAAGCGCATCTGATCAATTTTATGATCCTCGAAACAATTTATGTTCTTTTAAAAGAGACTTTGTCTCAGGATCTAAGAACAACCGTTCTTATTTTGTTTCAATCTCTTATATTGATGAAAGGCTTTGCCTTTATGGATCTATGATTCTTAAGAGAATTGAATTATTCTCCTCTCCTTTTTATAATGAGATGTTCATCATCTCTTTGAGAAAGACTTTAGTCTTATAGATCTATGATCTGTGAGAAGTAAGTTTTTCTTTTATTTTATGATGAGATCTTTTGATCTCGTTATGAAAGACTTTTTGTCTTTGTAGATCTATAATCTTTTTAAAGAAATGAATTTTTCTTTCTTAATCATGAGATGATTTCATCTCTGTGCTCATCATTCATTCTTACCTTGAAGAAAAAATCTCCTTGCAAGAGCTTGCTCTTTTGAATTTCTCTAAGTTTTTTGGGGAGGTTTTTCTCTCTCTTTTTGTATCTCCCTGAGACTTGAAGTCTAGGAGCCTTTTTATAGGATAAGCTGATTTGTTGAATCAGTTAAAGAGATCTTTCTCTGATTGATTTGGGGATGTTTCCCCACCATTGGATCTTTGATCCTAGGGCTTCTGTTTAACAGAAGGCAATCTTATTGTTTTTAACAAAATTGATAAATCTTTCCATACAGAATTTATTCTGTCTTTTGGTAATTTTTATTTACCATTGGATCATTGATCCAACGGTGCTCTGATTTACAGAGCACAAACTTATTATTTGGAAAGATTTTGAGGAATCTTTTCTTAACAGAATTTAATTCTGATTAATTAATGATTTATCATTATTATTAAATCTTTGATCTAACGGTGAGGAGCTTTTAGTTCTAGCGCTAGCGCACCCATGCTTTGCACGTGGTGCGCTGCTCAGAGCGCAGCGCACCTAGAGCTAGCGCACCCGTGTCTTACATGTGGTGCGCTGCTCAGAGCGCAGCGCACCTAGTGCTAGCGCATCCGTGTCTTACACGTGGTGCGCTGCTAGGGCGCAGCGCACATGGCGCTGCATCTGAAGCGTTGCTTCAATTTGAAATTTAAATTTCAAACAGAGCTTTGCTCTGATTGGGGAAACAAATTTCCCCCACCGTTGCGCTCACGTGGCCCACATGTGAGTGCAGCGGTGGCAGCATCTACGCCCTCGGATCAACTAAGAAGTTGAAACGGCACTCAGTGCCTATAAATAGGACCTTTGGTCCTTAGGATGATTTCTATTCATCTTCTTCTTGTTTTCTGAGAATCTTTATTCTTCCACAGAGCATAGCTCTTCATTTTAAGAAATTTCAAGAGTTTAAACTCTGCTAAAATTTATGTAAAGATTAAACTTTTTAACGATCTAGGGTTTTACCCATTAACAGAGCCTTGCTCTTCATAGATCTTTGATCTAAAGAAAACTCTTTTAGGGTTTCATTAATAGAACTTTGCTCTCTTGGAATTATAGATCTAAAGAGATCTTTTTCAGGGTTTCTTAACCCATTAACAGAGCTTTGCTCCTTTCAAATCATGTAGATTTATTAATCTTCTTATGAAGAACTCTTAAGAGTTTGTTCATGGATCTTGAAGATCTTAGAATTTTAATTCATATATAAAAATTAATTTTAATTCTTCTAATGGATTATTCCATCGTTTTTTTCCAGGGCAAGGCTCTTGAGGAATTTTTTATTCCTTCATCATTAGACTTTGACAGATGTCTATCTAGTGAAGAGCGCTGCTCTCAATGGGAGTTTTACTCCTCTGCCCGAGGAACCTTTTTATTAAATGCGAAATCCTTTTTAGGATTCCTTTCTTAATTGCACAGAATTAAATTCATTAGGTGATTTAATTAACACTCATTCCCATCTTGGGGATATTAAGAGTTGTTTAAATCCCGTGTCTGTTTCAATAAGCTTTTCTTAATCAGTCTGTCCCCTAACTCTCACAGATTTTCCTTTTCAGACGTTATAGACACTCACATGTATGACCTCGACGAGATTATTTCTTACGGGCGCGCACTCGGCCGTTCCCAAAACCAAGAATTCATAAATGCCCAGTGTGCTGAAATTATGGGCCGCTTTGATGCATACAATGGTTGACTGCTTCCTCGTCGTTCCTCCCTCTTGAAGCTTATCATGAGAGCGATTTGGGAAGCGCTTCACTTATTCTTTCTAGGTATGCCGCTTAAGGCATTGGACGATACCGAAGATAAGGTGCACTCAGTGTATCTGATGGGCCTAATCTCAAAGAAAAGGCGAGACGACCTTGTAGATATCCTGCATCAAACTTTTCAGCAAGCAGCTATTCTTGCTGCCTATCGAAGGGTGGAGGACATCAGTGGGGATCTTGACGCTTGTGATCGTGAAAGGATGCACACGAAGATGGTCCGAGAGGCTCGAAAATTTTTGGATGGCCTCACCTTTGAATTTCTCCATCCGTGTCCTGGATTTGATGTCTTGCCATTATAAACATTTTGATGATATTTTATTTTGTTGCTTTCATTATTGTAAGAACTTTTTGAAGTATGAGTAGCAAATTCCTCTTTTTTGTGTGTTTATTTTATGCACTAAATCTTTTGCACATGCATGAATGGGTATGCTTTGAACGTTTAACCGAATGCGAATCAAATGTTCTCCTTGTCGCTTTCTTCTCTTTTCTCTATTGCCGGCGTGTTACCTTAGTAAGCGTAGCCTGTAGATGACAAAGAGAGCATTCCGTTTTGAATTCTTCGAGAGGTAGTGATGGCTTAGAAAGCAGGTTCAGATCTGCTACCTAAGGCTTTTCAACTTCATGAGCCGTGAGGGTCTTATAAAAAAATTTCTCCCTACAAGTCGAGATGGTCTCGTAAGCGTATTTTCTCCTTAGGAATCGTGAGGATTCCTAAGTGCGTTTTCTCTAATAAGTCGTAAGGATCTTACAAGAGAGTTTTCTTCCTTACGGGTCGAGAGGACCCGTAAGTGATTGATGGTGTTGCCATTATCCGCATTTCACGGAGTTAGGAGTTGCTCTGGGCGTTTCCCACGGGGTCAAGATTGACTTTAGTCGTGTTCCACGGGACCAGAAATTTGCTCTGGATGCTTCCCACGGGGTCGGATTGACATAGCCGTGTTCTGCGAGGACCAGATTTCACTCTGGACGTTTCACACAGGGTCGGGATTGACATAGGCTGTGTTCCACGTGACCAGGAATTTGCTATGGATGCTTCTCATGGGGTCGGATTGACATAGCCGTGTTCTACGAGGACCAGGATCCGCTCTGGACGTTTCCCACGGGGTCAGGATTGACATAGGTCATGTTCCACATGACCAGGAATTTTCTCTGGATGCTTCCCACGGGGTCGAATTGACATAGCCGTGTTCTGCGAGGACCAGGCTCCGCTCTGGACGTTTCCCACGGGGTCAGGATTGACATAGGCCATGTTCCACGTGACCAGAAATTTGCTCTGGATGCTTCCCACGGGGTCGGATTGACATAGCCGTGTTTTGCGAGGACCAGGATCCGCTCTGGACGTTTCCCACGGGGTCAGGATTGACATAGGCCGCATTCCACGAAACCAAGAATTTGCTCTGGATGCTTCCCACGGGGTTTGATTGACATAGTCGTGTTCTGCGAGGACCAGGCTCCGCTCTGGACGTTTTCCACGGGGTCAGGATTGACATAGGCCATATTCTACGTGACCAGGAATTTGCTCTGGATGCTTCCCATGGGGTCTGATTGACATAGCCGTGTTCTGCGAGGACCAGGCTCCGCTCTGGACGTTTCCCACGGGGTCAGGATTGACATAGGCGGTGTTCCACGTGACCAAGAATTTGCTCTGGATGCTTCCCACGGGGTCGGATTGATAAAGCCGTATTCTGCGAGGACCAGGATCCGCTTTGGATGTTTCCCACGGGGTCAGGATTGACATAGGCCGCGTTCCACGTGACCAGGAATTTGCTCTGGATGCTTCCCACGGGGTCGTTTTGACATAGTCGTGTTCTGGGAGGACCAGGATCCGCTCTGGACGTTTTCCACGGGGTCAGGATTGACATAGGCCGCGTTCCACGTGACCAGGAATATGCTCTGGATGCTTCCCACGGGGTCGGTGTGACATGGCCGTGTTCTGCGAGGACCAGGCTCCGCTCTGGACGTTTCCCACGGGGTCAGGATTGACATATGCCGCGTTCCATGAAACCAGGAATTTGCTCTGGATACTTCCCATGGGGTCTGATTGACATAGCCGTGTTCTACGAGGACCAGGCTCCGCTCTGGACGTTTTCCACGGGGTCAGGATTGACAAAGGCCGTGTTCCACGTGACCAGGAATTTGCTCTGGATGGTTCCCACGGGGTCTGATTGAAATAGCCATGTTCTGCGAGGACCAGGCTCCGCTGTGGACGTTTCCCACAGGGTTAGGATTGACATAGGCCGTGTTCCACGTGACTAGGAATTTGCTCTGGATGCTTCCCACTGGGTCGGATTGACATAGCCATGTTCTGCGAGGACCAGGATCCGCTCTGGATGTTTCCCACGGGTCAGGATTGACATAGGCCGCGTTCCACGTGACCAGGAATTTTCTCTGGATGCTTCCCACGTGGTCGGTTTGACATAGCCGTGTTTTGGGAGGACCAGGATCCGCTCTGGTCGTTTCCCACGGGGTCAGGATTGACATAGGCCGCGTTCCACGTGACCAGGAATTTGCTCTGGATGCTTCCCACGGGGTCGGTTTGACATAGCCGTGTTCTGCGAGGACCAGGCTCCGCTCTGGACGTTTCCCACGGGTCAGGATTGACATAGGCCGCGTTCCACGAAACCAGGAATTTGCTCTGGATGCTTCCCACGGGGTCTGTTTGACATAGTCGTGTTCTGCGAGGACCAGGATCCGCTCTGGACGTTTCCCACAGGGTCAGGATTGATATAGGCCATGTTCCATGTGACCAGAATTTTGCTCTGGATGCTTCCCACGGGGTCTGATTGACATAGCCGTATTCTGCGAGGACCAGGCTCCACTCTGGACGTTTCCCACAGGGTCAGGATTGACATAGGCCGTGTTCCATGTGACCAGGAATTTGCTCTGGATTCTTCCCACGAGGTCGGATTGACATAGTCGTGTTCTGCGAGGACCTGGATCCACTCTGGATGCTTCCTACGAGATCGGTTTGACATAGCCATGTTCCACGTGACCAGGAAATGTTGACTCTCGGTTGTTTGTGCATCGTCGAGTCATGGAACTGGGAATTTTGCCGCAACTCCGATTTATTGATGTCGTGTCAGTTGAAATGAGTTGGATGTTGAGATGATCACCAGAGCATTGTGAACCGTTGAGACTTAGCTCTCTTTCAGATGGAGCCTGGTAGGAAGGTGTGGTTCCCTCTTAATTTGTGCCCCTGGATTGTATACAGGGATCGATGTGATCTCACCTATAGGGCAAAAATTTTCATTTTATATATTTTTCTTTCCGCGATGCTCTATCATTTCAGCTTTTACATCGCGATAGTCGCGATTGCCCAATCATTCCGGCTATTTCTCGGGGTGCCCAACCATTTCGGCTATTTTGTTTTTATTTACTCGCTGCTTTTTATTGCGAGTTGCCCAATCATTTCGGCTATTTTGCATGCATACATTTTTACATGCTGATTTGCAAGTTGCCCCATCATTTCGGCTATTTCGTATGCATTTTTGGCTCGCTGGCTTTTCGCTGCGAGCTTGGAATTAGACACCGATTTTGGCATCAGCACCGATACAACTGGGATGTTGCCAGGAGCGAATCATCATTTGCCTTTGTCGATATCGAACAAAGGTGGCTTAGCGAAGAGGGTTAGGATCCTGTCGACTAAGGCTTTTAACTTTATGAGCTGTAAGGGTCTCATAAAGGTATTTCTCCCTGCGAGTCGTGAGGATCTCGTAGGCGCACTTTCTCTTTAGGAATCGTGGGGATTCCTAACTGTATGTTCTCTTATAAGTCGTAAGGATCTTATAAGAGTATTTTCTTCTTATAAGTCGAGAGGACTTACAAGTGTTGTTTGCTGTACAAGCATATCCCTAGTCACGGATGGGATTTTGTTAGGGAAATGTTTATTCGTGCCCGTGGATTGTATACAAGGGTTAATACTGAACCGCTTGTAGGGCAGAATTGGAGGTGTATAAGTGCTTAAGAACAGGTTCAGATCCATGTAGCTTAAATGAGCCGTGAGGCTCTCATAAGAGGGTTCTCCTTACGAGTCGTGAGGATCTAATCGTGGGGATCCCTAAGTGTGTTGCTCCTTTGTGAGTCGTAAGGATCTCATGCAGGTGGTTTCTCCTCACAAGGTCAAGAGGACCTTGCAAGTGTCTTTTAACGAGATTGTGCCCTTTCGGGTTTTCACAAAACTCGCAGGTAGCCCTGCTGTTTTTACTCACGGAGCCATTCCGGGTTTTCATCCGTGCCCATTTTGCTTATAGACATACCGTTTTCTTTTTCTTTTTTTTATTTATTATTTTTTCGTGTCAGCCTCGGGATGCTGCGGTCCGTAGTAGTTTATCGACGTCTCGGTCAATAGCCAGTTTTAGGACATAGTGGTCCGTCGTTAGTTTAAGGACGTTTCGGTCCGATGCCAGTTTTAGGACATAGTGGTCCATTGTTAGTTTTAAGGACGTTTTGGTCTGAGAAAAGGAAGCCGGCTACTACTTACAGAGTTTAGTCTTAGGAAGATAGCGAGTAGACATAGGCGTCGTCATCTATCGTTGACCTAGGCCGTGTTCATCAGGCATAGTATTTTTTTAGGAAGCGACTGTTTATTGGCCTGAACGGTCTTTCACCATGCATGTCCATGAGTAGATAGGCTCCACCTGGGTAGACCTTGTCTATGATATACGGGACTTCATAGTTCGGCTCGAATTTCCCCCGTTTGGCACGATTGGGGACCATAGGCCTTTTGAACACTAGCACGAGTTCGCCTTGGCGGAATGTTCTCGGCCTAGTCAATCTTTCATATAAGCGCGTCATCTTTGCTTTATAAGCCTCCAGATTTTGTTGCGCCATGAGCCTGGTTTCGTCAAGGGCATCAAGTTCCTCAAGCCGAAGGTGAGCATTTTCTTCGTCTATTAGCTCGTAATGAACGGCCACTCGTAGAGAGGGTAACTCTATCTCGATGGGGAGAACCGCTTCTGTGCCGAATACCAATGCATATGGCGTTGTATTCGTGGCAGTTTTGAACGTAGTTCGATACGCCCAGAGAGCTTCATGCAGTCTTTCATGCCGGTCTCTCTTATTTAGAGACACCGTCTTTTTCACGGTCTTCGTCAAGATCTTGTTGAAAGCCTCAGCTAGACAGTTAGCCCGGGGATTATAGACCGAAGAGTATCTCCATTCTATATTATGTTGTTGTGCAAAGCGGCTGATCTTGTGGCTTCTGTAGGCTGGCCCATTATCGGAAATAATCCGTCGCGGAATGCCGAACCGATAAATGACGTGTGTCTTGAAGAAATGGAGGATATTCTCCATCTTCACTTCCCTCAGCGGTACTGCTTCTGCCCATTTGGAGAAGTAATCAGTTGTTGCCAATATGAACCGGTGTCCTCTAGACGATGCTGGCTCAATGGGTCCGATTATGTCAGTTCCCCACATTTCGAATGGCCAGCTACCAACCGTTGGAAGTAGCAGATTTGGATGTTGGTGGATAAAGTCCCCATGAATCTAGCACGAGTGGCACTGCTTCGCGTATTCGAGGCAGTCCTGGATCATCGTGGGCCAATAGTAGCCCATCCTTTTGATCTTTAGTTGCATCTTCGGCCCGGCTTGGTGAGAACCGCAGAGTCCATCGTGAGTTTCTTGGACGACTCATTTTACCTCTTCAGGTCCCAGGTATCTTAGCCACAGAGAATCAACCGATCTCTTATACAGAGTATCGTTTATGAATGCAAAAGACAGAGCTCGTTTCATGAGCTGATGTCTTGACGATGCATCTTCAGGTGTTCGACGGGATTTGAAGTAGTCTATAAAGTTTTCTCTCCAATCCTTAGCCTTTTCCTGGTTTTTTATTTGTAGGGTCACTTGCTCGATCGCTTCCTTTTCTTCTGGAAATTCCGGAGATATTTCTACCGGTGCAAGAACCCGATAGCTTTGCACAACGATCCTCATGTCATCGAGATTTTCGTCGGCCAGTTCTTTAGCGAGCTTGGCCAATGCATCCGCCTTGCTATTTTCCGCACGCGGTATGCTATCGAGTGCATATGCAAGGATTGAGTCAGTAGTTGCTGTACTTTCTCGCCATACTTCACCAACTCTGGCTTGCACGTCTGATAGTCGTCGTTTACTTGACTAACGATCAGCTGGGAGTCTCCGTATATGAGGAAGTTTTCGATTCCCATGTCTACAGCGATCTCAAGACCCGCTATCAAAGCTTCATATTCGGCTTCATTGTTCGTTCTCGGCTCTGTTAAGGAGAAGGCGAAGCGCATTATCCCCCTTTGTGGAGTTATAAAGATGAGGCATACCCCGGATTTGATTACGGAGGTGTTTTGCTTCCGCTTCTTCATGGAAGATGCCCCATCGAAGTAGACTTCCCATCGGGTGTCACTCTCTCATTTCTCGTCGTTGATCGTGTCAAACGCGTGTTCGTCTAGCAATTCACAGTTCAAGAGAGAATCGGCAGGTATTGGATGCTCGGCAAGGAAGTCGGCGATGGCCTGGCCTTTCACTACCTTGAGAGGATGATAAGTTATCGAGAACTCCATTAAGAGCAGGGCCCATTTAGCGAGCCGTCCCGTTAATATAGCCTTTGACATCAAATATTTGAGAGGATCTACTTTCGATATGAGATGGACCTCATGTGCCAACGCGTAGTGTCTGAACTTCGTTATCGCGAAGATCAACGCTAAGCAGTGTTTTTCAATGGGGGAGTAGTTGCTTTCTGCCCTAAGTAGAACTCGACTCAAGTAATAGCGGGCTCTTTCCTTCCCTTGGTCATTCTCTTGGGCCCATAATGCGCATAGAGAACCCTCAAGGGCGGTTGTGTACAGAATGAGGGGCTTTCCCTTGATTGGAGCGGTTAGCACCGGAGGATTCTGCAGGTATTTCCTGATTTCGTCTAGTGCGCTTTGGCATTTGCGATCCCAGACGAACTAGGTTCCCTTCTTCATTAGGTGACTGTAAGGATGACACTTGCCGGAAAGATTGACTATAAATCGCCGGATATATGCGAGCTTTCCTTGGAGAGACCACAGTTGTTTGAGAGTCCTTGGCGGAGGCATTTCCATGATCGCATTGATCTTAGAAGGGTGGATTTCGATGCCTCGATGTCGTACGACGAATCCCAGAAACTTGACTGAGGAAAATCCGAACGCTCACTTGAAAGGGTTCATCTTCAAATTGTATTTCCGAAGACGCTGAAACACGATCTTCAGATACTCTAAATATTCCTCGTATGATTTAATTTTAACTACGAGGTCGTCAATGTGGCATTTGAGGATTTCATGTATGAGGTCATCGAAGATCTTCGTCATGGCCCTCTGATAGGTGGCACCGGCGTTCTTTAGACCGAAAGGCATCACCTTGTAACAGAATATACCCAAAGGGGTCCAGAAAGCAGTATGTTTCTGGTACTCGGGATGCATCTTTATCTGATTGTATCCCGATGAGCCGTCCATGAAGGAGAAAACTTCATGTGTGGACGTATTATCTATCATCAGCTCGGTGGCTGGTACTGGAAAGTCGTCCTTCGGGCAAGCTTTGTTGAGATCCCGAAAGTCCACACATATGCGCACTGTCCCATTTTTCTTCATCACTGGGACGATATTGGCGATCCAGTCAGGGTACTGAACCTCTTGGATGAAACCAGAATCGATTAGCTTCTTGACCTCGGTATTGATGCTCATCTCAAGCTCGAGCCGCATTCTTCTCGGTGCTTGTTTGATCGGCTTGAGATATCGCCAATTTGTGGACGGCTATTTCTGGATCCAATCCGGGCATCTCGGAATAGTTCCATGCGAAACAGTCTTTATACTGCATGAGTACGCCTTTTAGCGTAGCCACCCTTTCTTCAGACAATAGCTCACTGACAAATGTCGGCCGCAGGTCACTTGCCGTCCCCAAGTCAATTTTCTTAAAGTTATCTGCAGTAGTATGTATCCCATCTTCCAGCTCTTTTGGCGCCGGTGGAAATTCTGAGATCACCTTGTCATCATCGTTTTCGAAGAACCGGGGGAGATCAGCCGTGTCTTCGCATATTCTTTCTCCTGACACCGTTATAACGTGGCAAGTACGAGATCGCTTCCAAGACCGATGTTGATCCGGTTCTACTCTCGTGGGTTTCGGTTCATGCTTCTGCGGTGGGGTTACCCTCCAACTGTTGGATAAAGCGAACTTGTCGAGTTGGTATTGGTCTTCGACCCAGTTCTTGAAGGTGAAGCAATCTTCAAGAGGATGTCCTATTGCTCGGTGATAGGAGCAATAGTCGGGATGAGAGACCTCGTTTGCTTGCTCGGGGTGCTTGGACTCCGGGAGGGTAATCATTTGATGTTTTACGGCAAGATCAAGTATTTTCCTTGTCTTGTCTTGGGGAAAAGAATATTCTCGACCCATCTTTTTTATAAGAGACGGCTCCCGGCTGCCCGATTCTTGATCGCGTGACTTCTTAGACCCGCTTTGCCGCTGTCGAACTTTTTTCAGTTCTTTGGTTTATTTTTTCCTCTGCGTCGGGTCTTTTGTATGACGGGCTGGCGACGAAGGGCATCATCATTCTCCGAAGCCTGTTGAAGGAGGCGCTGCTTCCTGGCTTTCTCGTAGATGGCCATTTCGCGATTATGATCGTCTCGAACCTTTTGACCCGCTTCCCTTATAAGCTTGTCCATTTGTTCTTCAAACGACGGGCTTGGTATTTTCACGACGGGAGCTCATTTTGGTTCAGGGTTAGCATCTTCCCACAAAGCATCTCCTTCTTCGTCGAAGTCATGTATGACGTAGCAGCCGCGGAATCACTCCCGTTTCTTGGATTGAACATACCCAAGCCTGGTCGTTTCCATTCTCCCGTTGGGCAACTTTCATTGAGTTCCGGGGACGTCCCAGATCCTGTTATAGAATCGGGCTAGTCGAGCAGTCTATTTCAAAGGTACATCTTGGCGCCTCAACAACCTTTTCAATCCTTCTGTGTAGTATCTAGGCAGACGGATGGGATGGAGCCTGTCAAGTGTAGAATCGGCACCATGCTAAATTTCTTTCTCCGCCTTAGTTTCCCCAGATCGGTAGAATAGGATCGCCTTTTCACCCTTTCGCCTGGGAGGGATATAGAATGTCTGCAGTTCCTACACACTATAGGCATTAAGTGCGTCGAGTTCTTTGTAATGCTCCCGCGGAACCATGGCGATTTGCAAACTCCGATCATCATCAGCGAAGGCTTGAATTGATGGCCGAACAGAAAATATGGCATTGACTTTATCTTCCGAGTCGCTGCCGAAGATCAGCATAGGGGTGGACGGTCCCGGTTTGTTGTATTGGGACGGCCCTGAATAAACTATTTCTTCTTCCTCTTCGGTATCACTCCCGAAGACCGGAATAGTGGTGATAGCTTTGTTCTTGTCCTCCGGTTTGCGACATCTTTCTGTGTCTTCGAAATCTGGCAGGAAGTACTTAGCATCTTCGTACTTGCGGACTTCGTTCACGGAGAATGGGTTTAGTTCTCCTGTCACAGTATACTCGAGACCATCCTTGAAATACTTCATACACTGATATTGTGTAGAAGGGATAATGTTGTACTCATATAACCAAGGCCTGCCGAGCAAAGCGTTGTAGCAAGTCTTGGCGTCAATGACATGAAACTTGATGTCCGTGACTAGCAGCCCGAAGCGTAGCGTCAGTATTACAGACCCGAGCATCCATGATGACTGGGAGTCAAACCCGGAGATGGTGATTTTATCACGAGCGAGGTGCTAAACGCTCATGTAGATTTCCTTCAACACTCTTACATTGAAGAGATTGACGGAGGACCCATTGTCCACCAGGATTTTTCCTATCTTTATATCATGACAGTATCCGGAGACATAAAGGGGACGATTGTGCTCGCACGTCCCGAGGAGGAGATCTTCATCGCCGAAGGTGATATCGGCTGTATGCACTTCTTCCAGCTCGTCCTTCATCCTTTCTTCGGGGAGGAAACCTTGGAACTGTTCGGGCTCTTGTAACGCCTTGATCAAAGAATCCATTGCTTCTTTAGAAAGCAAAAGGGCATCGAGAATACTGAGCTGCGAAGGTAGCTTCCTCAAGTGTGCAAGAACGTTGTAATCCACCTTACTTTTCTTGGACGGGTCCTTGGCTGCCAGCTCTTCGATGATTCGATCATCGAGGGCGATATCCTCAGGAACCATTTCTTTCCCTTTATCCTTTTTATTGGATCCCTTGTTTGCAGATCCGAGATTCTTTTCAGGCAGCGTGCGATTGCGCAGCTGAATATTCTCACAGTTCTTCGGTTCTTCCTCTTTTCCCAAAGTGGATTCTTTGAAGAGAGGGCCAAGAGCTATTTCTTCATTAGAATCGCTCCCGAAAGTGAGAACTTGCGATCCCCAAGCATCGACCATGTGACAGTTGCCGGTCGTTCTTTTATGCTCATCGGTCGTATTTCTTTGCTCCCGACGAGTCTTGCGTTTCATTCGCTTGAAATATTGTCGGTGAGTAACATATCCCTACCACCATCTTTTAAAATCGTTGCACTCTTCGGTGGGGTGCGCAATCTTTCGATGATATAAGCAGTAACTAGGATGTGTTTCTGCTTCATCAGGAGTGTTTCTTTCGGAAGGTGGCAGCTTCATTCCCATTGATATGGCCTTGGCGAACCTCTTCCTCGCCTTGAATCTGATTTTATTTGCGGCGGATGTACTTTGATATGGCGGGGGTGTTTCAACCCTTTCGTCCTGTCGCCGACGTTTGGCTTTTTCAAATATGACCATCTCACGCTCTCGGGCAGCTTTGCTTTTAAGAAGAGCTTCGTCCAGGAATGCATCAATCATTTCTTCTGATGGCCCTAGATGTTCCGGTTTAGGATATGCCCCCAGTTTCTCTGTGTAAGGAGCTTCTTCATCGTCTATCGACGAGTGTGAGATCACATGGAAACTTGCCACATAATCTTCAAATTCATCCAACGAGTCTTCTCCATTGTCGTCATCTCCGTCCTCGAGGACATGGCTGAGAAATTCTTGGAGTGTGACTGGAGTCCGCGCTTTTTGATTATATTCTTCCAGCACGTCAATCTGCTTCTGCAGGTCCGTGCGTTTGTCACCAGGCTTCACGGGCTTTTTGGTCTTTTTCCTCTTTTTTGAAGATTTTGACGGCTGGGTGTGAGCGCTTTAACTATCACCACTAATTTTTAGAGTTGGGCGCGGTTTCAGAATTCCTTCGATGATCTCGGGTCCCGGTGGATTTTTCCACCTAATCGCCGGACATGTTTGGAGATCTTTCAGCATTCTTTTAATCTTGGCTGAAAGAACGACCTCTCATAGAGCTTCTTCAACAAAAGAGCATGATGCCCCCGGTGTGTCCGTCTTCTTAGGAGCGTGCAGTTAAGGCGGGCTTACTTTCCACTTCTCAGACAGTGCGAATTTGCCCTGTTGATACTGGTCTTCAATCCATCCCTTGAAGACGAAGCAATCTTCAATTGGATGACTTACCGATTGATGGTAGGGGCAATAATTGGGACTATTAGCCTCACCGGGTTGCAACGGTCGTTTTGGATTCGGCAGATTGATGAGCCTGTTGCGCACCGCTAGCTCGAACAATCTCTTCGTTTTGTCCCGGGAAAATGAATAAGGGCGCTTCATCTTCTCATTATAGAATTTTCGTCTCTCGTCTAGGCTATCAGTTAGTTTTGGGGCACTGGGTTGCTGTTGAGTATTCGCGACGAAGGTCGCCTTCCCATTACCCTTTTCATTCCGCGGCTCTGGCTTTGAAGGAGACGGTCTATGACCCATCTGGTCCATTTGGTCCAGTTTGTCGATCAAGGCCTGGAACGTGGTCGGCTTGAAGAACATCATGAATTGGGAAATAGTTGCCTGAGGGTCTAGAGTGCCCACGAACATGCCCACTGCCGGCGCTTCTTCAATGCGCTGCTCACATTTTGACCACAAATTCCGCCATCGTATTGCGTATTGCACCCACGACTCTCTAGGTTTCACCCTGGCATTGATCAATGTCATTATTGGGGTGCGTTCACTAGCACTCGCGAAACGCTGGGTGAATAGTAGCTCCATTTCTGCAAAAGTCTTGACGAAGTCGTTTGGAAGTTCAGAATACCACTCGAATGCCATCTCCGACAAGCTTTACTTCAATCGTTCAGAAGACTTTGTCTCAGGATCTAAGAACAACCATTCTTATTTTGTTTCAATCTCTTATATTGATGAAAGGCAGTGCCTTTATGGATCTATGATCCTTAAGAGAATTGAATTATTCTCCTCTCCTTTTTATAATGAGATGTTCATCATCTCTTTGAGAAAGTCTTTAGTCTTATATATCTATGATTTATGAGAAGTAAGTTCTTCTTTTATTTTATGATGAGATCTTTTGATCTCTTTATGAAAGACATTTTTTCTTTGTAGATCTATGATCATTTTAAAGAAATGAATTCTTCTTTCTTAATCATGAGATGATTTCATCTCTGTGTTCATCATTCATTCTTACCTTGAAGAAAAAATCTTCTTACAAGAGCTTGCTCTTTTGAATTTCTCTAAGTTTTTTGGGGAGGTTTTTCTCTCTCTTTTTGTATCTCCCTGAGACTTGAAGTCTAGAGGCCTTTTTATAGGATAAGCTGATTTGTTGAATCAGTTAAAGAGATCTTTCTCTGATTGATTTGGGGATGTTTCCCCACCATTGGATCTTTGATCCTAGGGCTTCTATTTTACAGAAGAAAATCTTCTTTTCTTAACAAGATTGATAAATCTTTCCATACAGAATTTATTCTGTCTTTTAGTAATTTTTATTTACCATTGGATCATTGATCCAACGGTGCCCTGATTTACAGAGCACAATCTTTTTATTTGGAAAGATTTTGAGGAATCTTTCCTTAACAGAATTTAATTCTGATTAATTAATGATTTATCATTAATATTGGATCTTTAATCTAACGGTGAGGAGCTTTTAGTTCCAGCGCTAGCGCACCCGTTCTTTGCACGTGGTGCGCTGCTTAGAGCGCAGTGTACCTAGCGCTAGCGCACCCGTGTCTTACACGTAGTGCGCTGCTCAGAGCGCAGCGCACCTAGCGCTAGCGCATCCGTGTCTTACATGTGGTGTGCTTCTTAGCGCATCCGTGTCTTACACGTGGTGCGCTGCTTAGGGCGCAGTGCACCTAGCGCTAGCGCATCCGTGTCTTACACGTGGTGCGCTGCTTAGGGTGCAGCGCACTTGGCGCTGCATCTGAAGCGCTGCTTCAATTAGAAATTTAAATTTCAAACAGAGCTTTGTAATGATTGGGGGAAATAGAGAGGTTAGGGCGGTTAGCTCGGTAGCCGGAGGCGAGGTATGCTTCCATGGAGTTGGCAGCTCTTGCATCTCCTGATAAGCTTCTGGGCATCCTGATGAATTGTCGGCCAGTAGTACCCCTAAAGCAATTCCTTCTGTATTAAGGTGCGGTCCCCTTGGTGCGCGCCGCCGAGCTCTTCGTAGATCTCATGGAGGAAATAGTCGGCTTCGTGGAGGTCGACACACCGGAGCAGGGGCTGAGTGAAAGACTTCTTGTAGAGGTGCCGATTGCTCCAGACAAAATGGCGAGCTTTAGCTCGGGAACGGCGGGCTTCTCCCCGATCTTCTGGGAGCGTACCTTCCCTTAGGAATTCCACGAGTGGCTTTCTCCAATCCCGGTCTTCTTCCCGGGCTGTGTAAACTTGAAACGGCGTGGCCCCGTCTTCCACGCTGGGCCATGGCAAGACCTCGAAGAGGATGTTCCTCTTGTTGTTGGTCGTATAAGATGAGGCCAGCTTACTCAAGGCGTCGGCCTGAGCGTTTAGTTGTCTGGGGATCTGCTCCACCTGGACTTCATGGAATTCCTTCCGCGGTCTTCTTACTTCAGCCAGATACTTCACCATCAGAGCCTCTCATGCCTTGATCGCACGCTTTTGGCGTGTCGGATGTTCAAAGTTCTAAAGTTTACCGCGATCAGGACGGTGTCGCTATGCAGCTAGCCGGTTGAGCACGGGTCGATCCACAGGGAGATGGTTGTATGACCTTTCTTGTCTTAGACGAGTCAATAAAGAATTTATATGTGTTTGTTCGATCTAACCTATGTGTATTATTTGCAAGTATAAAGTTGTTAAGAAGAAAATATGAGATTGTAAGCTAAAGAAATCCGTACTCAAAACCTTTGAGCCGAGTCTTGACCAATTGAAGCTAGAGCAATCGGCAACAACGTGGATTAGGGGATTTAAGCGCGGTATTCGTGGAATACGGCTTATTTACCCTTGTCCTTCCGTTCTTGTCTCTTGCTTTTGCCTCCGGCCAAACCGAACGCAACCGGTCGCGGTTAGGAATCACCGTTACTTTGTTAGGGTAGGGTGCCTAACGGAGCGCTTGCGTATGGTTTGGGCGGAGTTCAATGGAAAATAACGGGAAAAGGAAATGAGAAAAGAAAGTCTTAGCTTACAATACCGTATTTATTCTTAACAACAATAATTACAACATTCACAAAATGAACAACAAAGAGAGCAAAAGAAAAGAACAAAGAAAAGAAAAGATTACAAGTAATTAAGTGCATGGAATTTAAGTGCATGAAAGTAAAGCAAGATAATAATAAGCAAGTAATAAAAAGCGATAAAAAGAACAAGAAACTAGAACTCAAGACAAGCATGGGATCAATAGCCAACCCTTAAACTTGCAAGCTCAATCAAGAGGTTGCAAGATCAAGAGAAGGGTAGAGACCGCATGTGAAATGAAGCGCTAATTCCACAAGAAAATACGACCCTTGAGATCAATAACTAACTCTTAACCATTCAAGCTCAATGAAGAGGTTGAATGATCAAGAGAAAGCAAGAATCTCAGGGGGAAGAAGAAACAAAAGAGAATGATACAAAACCCTCATCTTCATTAATATCCACTCAATGCTCTCACTACATTTCCATGGAGGAAGAATGAAGAAGAAGAAGAAGAACTACACTAAAAACTACAAAAGAGGAACAAAGAATGAACACAAAATTGGACCCTTGGCTTAGCTCAATTCTGGAGTATTTATAGGCAGAGGGTTGAAGATCTAGGGCAAGAATCTGCCATAATATGAAGTCCCCAAACTGTCCCAGAAATTCGACAGAGAGAGGACCCCACATGGCCGCGGATACGCCGCCAATACCCCCTATTGGCCGCGGATCCGCCGCACTATAGAGGGTTCAGGGCATGGGCTTTTCTGTAGGTCCCTAGTCTGCTGTCCCCTGTTGTCTGGTACATATATTTTCTGATAATCTTTCCAGAATATCTTCAGAATTCTTAGTCCAAGATTGCTATCTTTTCTTCACTTTTGACTTCTATCTCTCTCGAGCTCCGCGCACCTATTGATTCTTGTGCTGCCCCCTCGTGCTCTGTGCTTGTCCCAGACACGAATGACCAGTGTCATATGTCTTGTCTCAGGAACAGGTACTCGGCACTGGACGGATATGGATGACCGGAACCCGGCTTTTATCTGCTGTCAACAGATGTTCTGCTTTTGGCGTAACTGTGGAGATTTTGTCATGATTTGCAATATTTGGACTGGAAACCTGTACTCTGTAAATATGCAAAAAACACGGATTAAAAGCACCTACCTATAAACACACGAGCATAAGAATGGGCGGTATAAAATGTAGTATTCTGTTATGAAAAAATACCCCCAAACTTAACTTTTGCTCGTCCCGAGCAAAACCAATTATTCACAATAATAAAATCCTAACCGCACTTTCGCAGGGAACGCGATTGCACTGAGCACGTGCAACAAGCCGTTAAACCTCTAGGTGTCCCTAGTAGGAGGAGTGTTGTCTCCTGAGGGTTTTCAACGGATACTACCCACAAAATCCCGTCAAGCTAGTGTCATAAGTTAACGTCGATTCTACTCCTACAGTTTAGTATTTACGTTAGAAACTCTATCATCCTAAGTTAGAAATATCCAACCCTTATTTTTCACACCTCCTATCTATTTAACCTTAGGTCCTATACGTTCCAAAAAAGTTTAGAAAGATGTTGGTTCTCCTGATTTTTCCTTCTAAGGTGAGGCCTCAAATCAGGGATTTTTATCAACTTTACAGAAAACACAAGTCTTATTCTTTATTTCTATCTTTTATCCAAACATCGATTGTATACCCCTACGTGTGTGTATATTTGCACCCCTACACTCAAGAATTCAATTCAAGCTATAATACCCTTTCCTTAATACCTAATACTACTTCTTTTCATTAAGGATGGACGGATTTGCTCACACACCTTTCATGCGACTATTAATGCTTCTTGAGGCACTAACGGCCGATTACTGAATGTGTGAGCTTAAAGCGTAAATAGCAGTTTCTAGGTCTTGACTTTATTCTATTTTTTTCTTTTTCTTTTTCTTTTTCAAGACCGGATATATTTTTCAATATGCTCTTTTGGTGTTTAGCTTTAAATCCCGTTTTTTCTTTCATACTAGGCTTTCAGGCAAGAGTATTTCTAGGTATCCTCTACTATCCCAAGTTTCAAGGTGCGTGTAAGTGCAGTTTGTAGGATATATACTTTCTAAATTTGAACTCAAGAAAAGAAACTATTTTTCAGACTTATCCTCCGGTAAAGCATCAATACTTTCCCTTCATTTTGACTTAACTAAAGAACTGAACTCAAGATTACCTATTTCTCAAAAAAAACTGTAAGGACGTATACTTACCAAGTTTAAACTGAATGAGGGTTATTTTTAGGGTTTTCAATTCCTAAGCCTAGAATTTAGTTATTTCTAATATATCAACTAAACTTTCAGAATAAAAATCTAAGTTACCCTATTAGCTAACTTGACGACAAAGTTTTTATATTTTTTGGAAAATTTTTAATTTTTGTGGGTTTTTAATAAGGTATGCAAATGCAAAATATACAAATGAATGCGAAGGAAGAAAGCTTACCGAGCACGCCCCCAAACTTAAACTTGACAGTGCCCTCACTATCAGGCTATACCAAGAGGGTCAAAATTGTCGACGCTCCCCCTAAAAACAAATTATATACAAAAAGGAAAACCAAAAATATATACAAAAAAGTGTCCCCCCCAAACTTAAGTAAAACAATGTTTCCACTGTTAAGCGTTGAAGTTCAGGATTAGGGGGAAAAGAACAGTATCAAGCTATACAAGACCTTACACAGGCCAAAAGTTAACACCAACCATTCAAAGATTTTATCATGGTAAAGCAGTGGTTGGTGAAAGAAGGTGAAGAGGTAAGAAATGGAGAATACGCGAGACCGTGTGGAGATAGAAGCGGTATACGGTCTCGGTATATGAGAAGAAGAAGAATGGCGGAAGGGAAAAAGAAGTGGAATACGAACTTGAGGGTGCAAATTGAGTAAATAGATTAGCACAATCTGTGATGACCGATGTGTGAAAAGCGATTGTGCTAATATATTTATCCGTCGAGAAATGGGGTCAAATCCCTCAAGATTCGTAAGAAACCATGGGTACGCCGAACTTGGTAAACCAGACATACGAAATGAAAGTGAGACGGTTTCTTGCAAGGTCGGAACGATGGAAAGAATGGAGGGAAGTGATCGAGGAGGGGTATCGGTTAAAGGTTCAGGAGGGTGTATACAGTCAATGAAAGGGACATGATGAATTGGAAAATCAGACTCATCATCTAGAACTGTTTCATCCTCAAAAATATCCTCAAAATTCTCCTCAAAGTTAAGCTCATCCATGCATATTTCATCAAAGTCCAGACGCATATGGGGTTCGGGAAAAACATTTAATGACTCGGGATAATGAATTGGAGAGAAAAACTCAGCCAAATCTACAGGTTCATCATCCAAAATGTTCCCAGCGTCAATATCCTCGATCAAGTGAAAATCTATATTCTCAGACACCTCAACAAAAGCATGGATATCAATCAATTCAGGTTCTAGAGTGGAGGTGTAGAGGTCAAAAGGTTTGGGTGTGGTTTCACTTGGCAAGGTCCCTTCATAATCTGGCAAATCAAATACTACAAAGTCGCACAACTCATTAAACATTCTATCTTCAACTGATAATTCATTTGGGACACTTGATAGACTTTCAACACAGGAGTTGTGGGATTCAATTTGGACCGGGTAGGCTTGATTCGGAAGGGGGTACAGCTCACTCTCTCCACTCAAATTCACAGCATGTCCTACCGCCTCATCATACATTGGAAAATTTGGGGCTAGCTGGAAACTAGCTACCGGATCAGTAGGTTGTATGAGAGAGGCCATGGACGCATTCAAATCCATCATCTGTTGGCTTGACGCTACCCTAAAGTCTTCCAAGGACTGTTCTAGACTAGACATTGGTTGTGAATGGGTTTCAGTAAAATATTCAAAGTTGTTTGGATACTGAAAACTCCCAAATGGCGGTTCTGATGCAATGTCTAGGGAAGGTGCAAAAGTAGGGTAGGATTGGTAGGAATTGAATGGCTGGACAGGAGCAGGATCAACATTTGGATAGGAAGGTGAATGGAATTGTTGATCCTAAGAAGTTGAAGCGGTGAAAGGAGTGAAAGATCGGCTACGAGATAGTTCAATTCGTTCAGCAAGAGACATTGGTCTCGGGGTTACAACTGGATTTTCAATAGGTGTATCAGCGCAAGAAGGGGTGAATGTTTGAAATGGTTGATACGAAGTAGATTGTGGGGTCCAGTTGTTCGTCCTAGACGCGTCTATCCGATCTTTCAAAGAGATTTTGGGCATGGAGGGGTCGTTCGAAGTTCGACCAAAACAAGAACCGTAGGAAGTTATGTCTGGTTGTGGGTACTAAAGTTCGGCAAGGGTTTTGCGAGGTGGGGTACCCATGATATGAAGAGAGAATGAAAGAAAGGTAGAAAAAGGGAGGGGAAAAAGAATGTGATTTTTTTTTTTAACAAAAGAATGAAATATACACACAAAAAGAATATGGACAAAAACAATCACGACACAAAAATACCACACACCTAATCGTTCTAGAGTTCACCTAGGTCAACTAGACCTGCTCCAGAACTTGATTGTCGAAGTACAACTGTGTCGAGAAACGGGCTCAAGATACACAGATCACGAGGCCAAGTAAGTGCAGAGATAAGGGGAGGTTTTCCAACGCTTTCGCGAAGTTCCTTAATTAAATAACCCTTTCTCTTTTGGCGGTTTCGCCGTTAACACTTTCCTAGACACCCCGTAAACAATATACCGTTAAGCGAGGTTCTAAACACAGTTAACTTCTCCTAGTGAGCGCGAAGTCCTTAAGGCTTAAAGTCTAGTTTCTTTTAAATTTTTGTGCGGGTAAACGTCATGCTCAAGTTCGTGATTTGTGGGCCACGGAAAAGGTGATGAAATCCTTTACCGTATGTTGTGGGGTTCGCTTGCCCTTAAGTCCGTATTAATTGATGCAATGCGCAATTCAATAAAAATTCTATAAAGAATCAAAAAATCGTTTTTTAGTTTAAGCGCGGCGCTGCAACAAATACGGGTTAGTCAATTTTTTTGCGTTTGCTAGCGAACTTGCAAAGAATCCTGCAAAGAATAGTATATTGGATGCGTCGGATTTGAGAAGAAGGTGTTAGTAAAGTACGTATCGTTAAGTTTTTGGGTTAAGAAAACCCCGTTGAATCAAATCCGGTGAGCTTGAAAAGTTCGCTTGCGCGGGTCAAACTACCCGGATCTTTGGCACTGTACTTTGCAAACACCTTAGCCTTGAATGTACACTTTGTTCCCACAATTGCAGTTTGCAAATCCGCAAAAATCTGCACTCTTGCCCATAAAAATGATCAAAAACAACAAAAAGAATATATATTTTTTTTATATATATACAAAAAGAATATTAACCCGAATAACAAGAAAAGAAATACGCTACCGTCTCCCCGGCAACGGCGCCATTTGATCGCACGCTTTTGGCGTGTCGGATGTTCAAAGTTCTAAAGTTTACCGCGATCAGGACGGTGTCGCTATGCAGCTAGCCGGTTGAGCACGGGTCGATCCACAGGGAGATGGTTGTATGACCTTTCTTGTCTTAGACGAGTCAATAAAGAATTTATATGTGTTTGTTCGATCTAACCTATGTGTATTATTTGCAAGTATAAAGTTGTTAAGAAGAAAATACGAGATTGTAAGCTAAAGAAATCCGTACTCAAAACCTTTGAGCCGAGTCTTGACCAATTGAAGCTAGAGCAATCGGCAACAACGTGGATTAGGGGATTTAAGCGCGGTATTCGTGGAATACGGCTTATTTACCCTTGTCCTTCCGTTCTTGTCTCTTGCTTTTGCCTCCGGCCAAACCGAACGCAACCGGTCGCGGTTAGGAATCACCGTTACCTTGTTAGGGTAGGGTGCCTAACGGAGCGCTTGCGTATGATTTGGACGGAGTTCAATGGAAAATAACGGGAAAAGGAAATGAGAAAAGAAAGTCTTAGCTTACAATACCGTATTTATTCTTAACAACAATAATTACAACATTCACAAAATGAACAACAAAGAGAGCAAAAGAAAAGAACAAAGAAAAGAAAAGATTACAAGTAATTAAGTGCATGGAATTTAAGTGCATGAAAGTAAAGCAAGATAATAATAAGCAAGTAATAAAAAGCGATAAAAAGAACAAGAAACTAGAACTCAAGACAAGCATGGGATCAATAGCCAACCCTTAAACTTGCAAGCTCAATCAAGAGGTTGCAAGATCAAGAGAAGGGTAGAGACCGCATGTGAAATGAAGCGCTAATTCCACAAGAAAATACGACCCTTGAGATCAATAACTAACTCTTAACCATTCAAGCTCAATGAAGAGGTTGAATGATCAAGAGAAAGCAAGAATCTCAAGGGGAAGAAGAAACAAAAGAGAATGATACAAAACCCTCATCTTCATTAATATCCACTCAATGCTCTCACTACATTTCCATGGAGGAAGAATGAAGAAGAAGAAGAAGAACTACACTAAAAACTACAAAAGAGGAACAAAGAATGAACACAAAATTGGACCCTTGGCTTAGCTCAATTCTGGAGTATTTATAGGCAGAGGGTTGAAGACCTAGGGCAAGAATCTGCCATAATATGAAGTCCCCAAACTGCCCCTGAAATTCGACAGAGAGAGGACCCCACATGGCCGCGGATCCGCCGCCAATACCCCCTATTGGCCGCTGATCCGCCGCACTATAGAGGGTTCAGGGCATGGGCTTTTCTGTAGGTCCCTGGTCTGTTGTCCCCTGTTGTCTGGTACATATATTTTCTGATAATCTTTCCAGAATATCTTCAGAATTCTTAGTCCAAGATTGCTATCTTTTCTTCACTTTTGACTTCTATCTCTCTCGAGCTCCGCGCACCCATTGATTCTTGTGCTGCCCCCCTCGTGCTCTGTGCTTGTCCCAGACACGAATGACCACTGTCATATGTATTGTCTCAGGAACAGGTACTCGGCACTGGACGGATATGGATGACCGGAACCCGGCTTTTATCTGCTGTCAACAGATGTTCTGCTTTTGGCGTAACTGTGGAGATTTTGTCATGATTTGCAATATTTGGACTGGAAACCTGTACTCTGTAAATATGCAACAAACACGGATTAAAAGCACCTACCTATAAACACACGAGCATAAGAATGGGCGGTATAAAATGTAGTATTCTGTTATGAACATGCCTCGAATGGGCCGGTCACTTGGCCAACGACTACGGCAGAGTCGCTGCAGATCCGAATCGTTTTCAGCCCCAGTCCGAAGGCTATGCACAGTCCGGCCAGCAAGGCCTCGTATTCCGACGCGTTATTTGAGGCTGTAACAACCCTAAACTTTCCGTACAATTTTTTTTCAAAAATACAGAAAGGGGTACTTTTGCCTGAGCACAAGTTATAAGTTTGTTTTGCTTTTAAATAGCAAGAAAGAACTTGTAGCTCATTGGTAAGAGCTTGCACTGCTGAACCAAAGCATCAGAGTTCAAATCCCATTAGCCACATTAATTTTTTAATTATTTTTCTTTTAAATTTTTAGAAGCCCAAGAGTTTACACGCGCTAAACACGTAAAACCAAAAGTCACATATAAAACAAACGAGCCCAGGGTGTAGACCAAATGGCATAGGACATGTGGCGACAAGATGGCGCCCGACTCGCCGTGACTCGGCCGGCAGGGAGGCTGGATCGGCCGGCGAGGCCGGCCAACTCGGCTCCAAACCCGAGTTGGCCTTCATGACTCGTGTGCCTCTTGGTATCCCCATAACCCCTGTACACTTTAAATCCCCTGCATATTAACAGAACCTAATAAAATCAATTTAAACCATTTTAATGCAATCTTTAAATTCATTTTTTTATCAAACCCTAACCCCAGAATTTCCCTATAAATACCACACCTAAACACCCCACCCCCCTCACTCACAAACTCTACCCAAATTCTTAAGAAAACTCTTATGAAATTTTGTGTACAAGTGGAGTTAGCGAAGGGCGAAGCTCCGGCGATCTTCCGACGACGACCCTAAGAGCTCCTGGCAACGAAACGATGCACCGGAACCTACTTCCACTCCCCCTTCCTATTTTCTAAGCTCTAATACAGTAAGACCCTCCTCCCTCTCCTCTTTTCTATTCTTAAAACACGTATTTCTAAAACTCGACGGAAACGGAGTTAATCCGACTTCCGATTCGGTTCTTCTAAAAAATTCCACCTTTTCTTAAGTACAAACATACCAAACCCTCACATCTTGACTATTAAATATTAACAAAACATCATTAACAAGTTTCATAGCAAAATATTTCATATTGTAATTTTTATCGAACTTTTTCAGTATAATACCATATAGTTTAGTTTCGACTTTAAACATCATATTTCCTTGCTATACCTTTAAATAGATCACGAGGTAATGACTTACCTCCTCACAACACTCATATGCAACATAGCACGATGCCTTTCGGGAACATAGAATACGGGGAAATGCAATTTACACATAAATACCTTTTACTATTAAAAACCTTTTTTCTATAAGATTATGTATTTTAAACAAATCCTTTCAAAGCGCCGCTACAACCCATTTGGGGAACTCGTTCGGGATGGTGCGGATTATCGCACATCATTGGGCTTAGTAGTGCGAGATGCAAACCTCCGCAAGGAGTATACGGTCTCGAAAGATTTAAAAATACAAATATCTTAAGAAAATGAAATTTCTAAAAAAATAATAAACTAAAATTATTTTATATAAATATATATGTGTGTGTGTGTCATCAAAATATCTAATTTTTGATATAATATAAATATTCTACTTTTTCTAAATCAAAAGAATCACTTTACATAAAAATACCATGCAATTCCATACAAGTTCAATACCTTACAATTAAATACCATATATAATGAAAAATAGGTTTTATTAACTAGAAATGTTACATATATAAAATCTACATCTATGAAAACTTTAAAGATGATAATAAAATACTTTAGGTGTATTTTGAAAACTATACAAATTATTTTTACATCAAATCCCCTCAAGTTTTATAAATTACAATAAGAACCCTAGTAAATATAGGTTTAAGCGGGACCAGTCTCTTGAGCCTCATGGAGCCGGAAATATGGGTGCTTGCCTATTTAAGGTAGACAACTTAACAAATGGTGTTATCAACACGGTAATCGTCTTTGAAAAAGACACAAATGCTGCCGCCCATGTGCAGCGGTTGCCGATAACATCAAAACTTAATTCAGGAATTCAATTTCTTTCATTGTCTGACTCAGACTATGTCTCATTATAATAATCTGACTTGAATAAGATTCAAGTACAAACTACAATTCAATATGAATCCATGAATCCATATATTCAATATATTCAATCTGTATTAACTGAACTGAACCATGGATATACCTTCCATCTACATGATTCTCCAGTTACATACATTTACTGATATCATGGTTTCGGCAAGTCATCCATCTATACAAGACAATACAAATTACACTATAATACAACAATAAAATAAACACATCGCGAGGTTTTAAGGTGTAGATTGGTACAGAAGGTGTTAGAAGTGGCACGAGACTGCAAAATTTAAGACACCTAACCTGAATTCATTTCCTGTTGTACCGTGGCATAAACGGTTCCTTGTACTCCATTTGCCTTTAGTCTCTGGCATATAGAGACTCCTCTCGTATACACTGGCCTCTTCTGTACCAAGCTACAAACAACAGCGTTAACCATATAATGCAACTTTAAAAGCTACATTCTCTCTTTGTCTATTCTATTCCTCCTTTATCTTTGGGACTTACCGAGCGATTTGTTCGCTGACGACATTCCTTCTCTTTCTTCTTTGGAATGTTGTCAGGTGGATCGGACCTTCAGGAGTTCGAGCCCACCAGCACTGAAGACTTTGACCAGTTTACCGAAGACCCAGACTTGTAGCCACTTGTACTTATTTCATTTCATTTTAGTACTTTCCATTTCTGTTATGCCACTGTTTAGGCATCGCTTTTCATTCCATGTATTTACTTTTCCATGTACTGTAAAAGAATGTTAATAAATAAAGTTGTTATTCAATATATATCTATTGTCTTTGTCTCGTGTGCATGTTTATTTATATTGCTTAGTTACGCTTAGCGTATTTACTTTTGAGTAAGTACGTAGCGGCCTCGTCGCGTCCTCTGCCTGTACACTGGAAAGCGGGGCGTGACAGGTTTTGTTGGCAGCCCATGAAAGTCAGAGCTGTATGGAACACTACCATGCAGTTCTATTGTACGTGAAAAACTAAGCAATATAACACAAGAACCAGCAACTGAAAATATTCTTTACAATTTCATAATCCTTGAATCTTATCATTTACTTTGAATCTATCCTAACTCTATTTTCTTTCAAGGTTATGGATTCCCCGAACAACACCAGCACCAACTTCAACAACACTCCCCCACCACTACCACTTACACCTGCCGTAGCTGCTCCGATCAACGAGCAGACGGTTCTGCTTGAGGCAATCCGCAGCCTCCTGGAATAACTGTAGCAGCAGACTGCTATACTATTGAATCGTCCAGAAGCAGAAACAATCGGTATAAAGCACTCTGCCACCAAGATGGCAGGAGGAGCCTATCCTATACAACCTTCAAAACCCAAGAAACAGAAAGAAACAATTAACCAGTCAAGTCCAGGTTTTTGCTACTACTGCAGGAGAAAGGGACACTTATAGAAGGACTGTAAGCGCACAAACACTCACGAGGTAATGATCTAACTCCTCATAACACTCATATGCAACATAGCACGATACTTTTCGGGAACATAGAATACGGGAAAATGCAATTTACACATAAATACCTTTTACTATTAAAAACCTTTTTTCTATAAGATTATGTATTTTAAACAAATCATTGCAAAGCGCCACTACAACCCATTTGGGGAACCCGTTCAGGATGGTGCGGATTATCGCACATTCTCGGGCTTAGTAGTGCGAAATGCAGACCTCTATAAGGAGTATTAAGATTTAAAAATACAAATATCTTAAGAAAATGAGATTTCTAGAAAAATAATAAACTAAAATTAGTATATATATATATATCATCAAAATATCTAATTTTTGATATAATATAAATATTCCACTTTTTCTAAATCAAAAGAATCACTTTACATAAAAATATCATGCAATTCCATACAAGTTCAATACCTTACAATTAAATACCATATATTATGAAAAATAGGTTTTATTAACTAGAAATGTCATATCTATAAAATATACATCTATGAAAACTTTAAAGACGATAATAAAATACTTGAGGTGTATTTTGAAAACAATACAAATTATTTTTACATAAAACCCCCTCAAGTTTTATAAATTACAATAAAGACCCTAGTAAATATAGTTTAAGCGAGACCAGTCTCTTGAGCCTCAGAGAGACGGAGATATGGGTGCTTGCCTATTTAAGGTAGACAACTTAACAAACGGTGTTATCAACACGGTAATCGTCTTTGAAAAAGACACAAATCCTACCGCCCATGTGCAGCGGTTGCCGATAACATCAAAACTTAATTCAGGAATTCAATTTCTTTTATTGTCTGACTCAGACTGAGTCTCCTTATAATAATCTGACTTAAATATGATTCAAGTATAAACTACAATTTAATATGAATCCATATATTCAATCTGTATTGACTGAACTGAACCATGGATATACCTTCCATCTACATGATTCTCCAGTTACATACATTTACTGATATCATGGTTTCGGCAAGTCATCCATTTATACAAGATAATATAATTTACAATATAATACAACAATACAATCAAGACATTACAGGGTTTTAAGGGGTAGATTGGTGCGGAAGGTGTTAGAAGTGGCACGAGACTGCAAAATTTAAGACACCTAACCTGAATTCATTTGCTATTGTACCGTGGCATAAACGGTTCCTTGTACTCCATTTTCCTTTAGTCTCTGGCATATAGAGACTCATCTCGTATACACTGGTCTCTTCTGTACCAAGTTACAAACAACAGCGTTAACCATATAATGCAACTTTAAAAGCTACATTCTCTCTCTGTCTATTTTATTCATCCCTTATCTTTGGGACTTACCGAGCGATTTGTTCGCTGACAACATTCCTTCTCTTTCTTCTTTGGAATGTTGTCGGGTGGATCGGATCTTCAGAAGATCGAGCCACCCGCACTGAAGACTTGGACCAATTTACCGAAGACCCAGAGCTGTAGCCACTTGTACTTATTTCATTTCATTTTAGTACTTTCCATTTCTGTTATGCCACTGTTTAGACATCGCTTTTCATTCCATGTGTAATACCCAGTCCTGTTGTGTACCAATATCTGTATTTTTGTTACTCTTAATTATTATTTATTTTTTAATTATTATTTTTATTATTTTAAAAACCCTAACCCTGATCTAATCTAATATCGTTTTGATTTTCCCTAACCAATTCATAACCCAAACCCTATTGCCTATTTCTCTTCTAGTTTCTTTTCCCCAACCCAGCCCATTCCCTCACTCTCTCCTTTAATATTTTCTTCTGGCCTGGCCCAAGAATCCCCCGGCCCATGAACCCAAAGCCTTAGCCTAACCCTTTTATTTTCTAAAATATTACTAAACTCCAGCCGGCCCAGCCCAGCTACCTACGCCCGAACAAACCCGACCCGACCCGCTCTGTTCTTCTTCCCCACGAACTCTTTCCCGCTTCTTTTCCCTCTGCGCTCCCCATGTCGCCCACATCCCCGACGCCTCATCTTCGCTGCCCCACAACCCGGCCACGATCGCGCGCGCTTCAACCTCTCCTCATCCCTCGTCTCCCTTTTCCCCCTCATACTCTCTCCCTCCCTTCTCCCCTCTCGTTGCCCTCCTCTCTCCGAGCTCCTCATACGAACCTACCCCCACTTGAACACCCAACCACCAAAACCCATCGACCCCAACTACTAACTCGCCGACGAACCCTCCTCCGACGAGCCCTCCATCTCACAACCACCACGACCACCGACCTCGCAGCGAACCCTTGAACTGCACCCCCATCACCGTCGCCCCACGTCGCCATCCACATCATCACGACTACCCCTCGTCTTCCTCCCCCTCTCTCACCTCTCAGGCCATCTCTCTCTCTCTCTCTTTCTACCTCTTTCCCTTCTCTCCTACTCACTCACCCAGCCCCCACTGCCCCACTGCACGCCGGCCGCCTGCAACCACCGTCGACGCCCTCACCTTTTCCCCTCGCCGACCTACTCTCCACACCCGAATGCCCCCCACTGTACCACCTCGCGCCAGCCACCACCTCCGCCGGGCAGCCACTGCCCTCTCCTCGCCGGCGACCGTCGCCTACACCACGAGTGCTTCCGACTCCTTCCCAGCATCCCTCACCGCCGACCGCAGCCAAGCCGTCGCTGTCGTAGAACTCGAGCCCGGGCCAAGTCAGTTCCCGTGCCACGCCTGTGTCGTGCCATGCCCCCGCACCGTGCCACTCCATTCCGCTTTGTAACCACTACTGCCCCACAACGTGCCACCGCAGACCCACTCGCATGTCGTGCCCCGTGCCCTGTTTCCGTGCCACGCCTGTGTCGTGTCGTACCCACCTCCAGGCCCAGCACCGCGTCGCGCCCGTGTCATCACCAGGCCCAGCACCGCATCACGCCGGCATCGTCACCAGGCCCCGTTCAGTGTCGCGCCGTGCCACGCACCGAGCCAGGACCACGCCCACTGCCGTATCATGCCCGCATCGCCACCGCGTCCGGTACCGGGTCACCGCGCACCATGCTAGCGCCGCGCGCCGTATCCAGCATCGCGCCGTCCCGTGTGTCGGGACAAACCCTGCAACGGCGTCGCTTCCATATCAAGAGACCGAGGCAAGTACCCTACTTGCTGCATGCTAGTTATTACTGTTACATTTCTACAACCTTTTAATTCCGTGTTTAAAGCTCGTGAAATCTCATATGACATAAGTGCTTGATGCAAAAACCGAACAAAAACCTTATATTAAACTGACGGAACTTGATTATATATGCTGGTCCATGTGACAATGAACATTGTGGTGAAATTTGACTGAAAAATATGATTGTTACTGGCTTAAACGATCACCCTCAATTACACCCATTAAAACTGAATATTTCCGCATCTGAAACTTGTTAAAATCATAATTAATTGTGTACGCATTGAAATGATGTGTTCGAGGGCTCGAATCGAAGCCAACTCAACGACCTAGAGCCTTATACAAGTTCTTAATTGTTTCTGTACTGAAATTATGACGAGAATTGGTTCGGAGAGCGGCTCTGGACTGCAGTCCAGAGCAGCTCTGGCTGTTGATTTCTATCTCGTAATGCTTACTACTTTGCTGCCTGAACTTGTATGCTGCGGAACCCTATACTTTATTGAATATGAAACTGTTAGATAAATAACGCAAGTGATTTCACCCCTTTTTATCGTCGTTTACTATTTAAATTGCAATTTAAAAGAACAGGACGTATAGCAGTCCCAAACAGAAACAGAACTGATACCCTAGTGTTGAACAGTGCATAACTTCTGACGTAGAGACGCGATTGAGAATCCGTATATGGAGTTAGAAACCTTATTGAAAACCCTAAATTTTATTCAACTGTAGAGTCGCTAAATTCTGATCCCAACTAGGATTAAAATGCATTACGAAACGTACTTCCGATTCTGAAACCGGATTTTCAGCAGTGAACGCTTAAAATGAAATGGCCGTATCTAGTGATTCTAAAACCCGATTAACGTGAAACCAATTTTTATGGTTAGATGATTAAACATACTGTTTACCCCCTTTTCATTGTTTCGCTAAATTTTGCAGGTATGATTTATGATAAATTATACAGGTGGTAGGACACCGACTTATGACATCTTAATCATGCCTGAATTATCGTATTCTCATCACATTACATATATGTTATTGCATTAGTAACCTACTGATCATGTGCATTACCCAGTGTTAGGTTTTAGCGTTTGATTGTGGCAAGTACGTTAGTGTTTAAGCATGAATGGACAAGTGAAAGTGACACGTACTTGTACACAATCAGTGGACCCTATTGATTTATTGCATTGTCGACGTCTGTGGGGCGTGTATAATTATGACTATAATTGGTATGGGACAATTATGGAAGCACTTGTATGGGTGTCACAGGTAAGGCACCAAACACTGTCCATTTGTCTTGGGTATCAGTCGGGACATGCTTGATAGAGATCCTGTCTCCAGTTCTCGCGCAGACTTGTCATGGACCGATCGGTATTTGAGTTTATGGTTGGCGTTTGATGTTGACCACGGGGTGTGGGGTAGTTTGAGTGTGAGTTCAACAGAATCTCAGGAGTCCCATGCCGGCATATATGGAGATATATAGGGATATCACTGATTATTAGTGAGCGACTCGGGCCCGTGTTCCATTGTCCTTGGGTCTTACCCTTGGATGGGGGATACTCACGAGTAGTTGACTCTCACACTTGGACTGACGGTAGGCTTAGTGACCTGTACAGTGAGACTTAGAGACTGATAGGGATAGTGACATTGACATGCATTGCTTACTGATTCAACACCCCTGACATACTATTTACTGCTTTACTGCTCACCTGTTCTATTAGACACCCGCACTGGCTACTTCGTGTTCACGTCTTTACTCTCTTGATTTACTGTTACATATTCATTATTATTACACGAGCTACTATTTGTACCTATATATGTATTGCTATCGTGCCGCTCTGACGACCTGAGTATGCATGCTCAGAGTGAGAAGTGGATATACCTTGGACCGGGACCTGACGTACCTCGAAGACATCACGGACATCTTGATCAACTACCCAGAGCTATACTCTCTTGATCTTCATCTGGTTAGTTTTTTTATGTTTGTTTTGTTTTAGTTACTGCATTTCTCATTACATGTACATTGTTTACTGATTGCCACGTAAAGCTAGAAGCCGAAGTGTGACTACGGAGAGATATTTCCTCGACCGTAGGAGCATGGCTGGCCTTGTCAACCCCTCGTATTCCGTATTTTAGGAAGCGGGACGTGACACCATGTATTTACTTTTCCATGTACTGTAAAAGAATGTTAATAAATAAAGTTGTTGTTCAATATATATCTATTGTCTTTGTCTCTTGTGCATGTTTATTTATATTGCTTAGTTACTCTTAGCGTATTTACTTCTAAGTAAGTACATAGCGGACTCGTCGTGTCCTATGCCTGTACACTGGGAAGCGGGGCGTGGCAGAGGTTTTGAACCCGAGTTTCATAGAATACTCCATTTCTGTCTCGTTCGGGCCCCGAATGATGAGGCCGGCTCCACTGCCTTCCTCGGTCGAGGACCCGTCAACGTAGAGGATCCAATTAGGGACAGAGTCAGGCTTCCCATCGATCGAGGGTTGAGCTGCTGGGGCCGGTGTGGATTCCGGCTCTTTGCTGGGGATGGTGCACTCGACGATAAAATCGACCAGGGCCTGTACTTTGATAGCCTGCCTCGGGCGGTATTTTATGTCGAACTAGGACAACTCCCACCTCCATTTCTCCAAGCGGCCATAGGACTCGGAGGAGGCGAGGATAGGCCCCAAAGTCCACTCGGTAAGGACAAGGATGGTGTGCCCTGGAAATAGTGTCGCGGCTTCCTTGAGGCCACGATGAGTGCCAAGACGATCTTCTCTATGGCTGGGTACCTCGTTTCTGTGTCCTTGAATATATGGCTCACATAGTACACCGGCTTCTGGACTCCCTCGACCTCTCGGACAAGAACCGAGCCTGAAGCTTGGTCGGATACTGCCAGATATAGCGATAGCTCGTCCTCTTCCACTGGCCGGGTGAGCAGCGAGGGAGTCGCAAGGTGCCTCTTTAATTGATCAAAGGCGGTCTGGCACTCCTCCGACCACTCGAATCTTGGTATCTTCCTTAGAGCTTTGAAGAACGGGAGGCACTTCTCCCCAGACCTCGACATGAAACAACTCAGGGCGGCTATCCGCCCTGTCAGCCGCATGATCTCGACGTTAGTCTTGGGCGCAGCCATGTTGAGGATGGCGTTGATTTTCTTCGGGTTGGCTTCGATCCCACGATGGGTGACCATGAAACCGAGGAACTTTCCACCAGTGATCCCGAATGCGCACTTGGTGGGGTTCAGTTTCATCTTATATTTGCTGAGGACGTCGGAGGCCTCGCCCAGATCCTTGGCTTGTTCGTCCGATGAGACCGATTTGACGAGCATGTCGTCGACGTAAACTTCCATATTCCTGCTGATCTGCAGCTTGAACATGCAATTGACCAAGAGTTGGTACGTAGCTCCGGCGTTTTTGAGGCCGAAAGGCATCACCTTGTAGCAGTATACCCCCCGGTCTGTTGTGAATGCGGTGAGATCATCGTCTGCCGGATTCATACGGATCTGGTTGTAGCCAGAGAAAGCATCCATGAAGCTAAGAAGCTCGTGGCCTGCTGAGCTGTCGACGAGCTGATCTATCCAAAGGAAGGGATAGTTGTCTTTCGGGCAGGCCTTGTTGAGGTCAGTGAAGTAGACGCACATGCTCCACTTCCCGGTTGATTTTTTGACCATGACTACGTTCGCCAACCATTCCGAGTAAGGCACATTCCGAATGAAGTTGGCGGCGAGGAGCCTGTCTACCTCGTCCTTGATCGCCTTTTGCTTGATCGGGGCGAAGCTTCATTTTTTCTTCCTGACGGGTCGGACCGCAGGGTCTACCCCGAGCTTGTGAGATATGATTTTGGGGTCGACCCCGGGCATGTCGGCAGGTGCCCAGGCGAACACGTCAGAGTTGTTTCTAAGGAAGTGAACCAGTTCGTCTCGCTGAGTCCCCATCAAAAGCGACTCGATCTGAACGGTTCGTTCGTCGTCCCCTTCCATGAGGGGAACCTCCGTTAGTAGCTCCACCGGGGTCCCTCTGAACTCTTTTTGCTCGTCTCGAGTGTCCAGAGAACCCTTGATGTCACTTTCGCCCTCAACATCATTATTTGGCCGCTCAGACGAAGATGTGGCGGTAAAGCGGACCTTTGCGGTTCGTTGGTCCCCGTAGGCCCGACCTATCCCTCCTTGGTCGAGCGGGAATTTCATCGCTAGGTGGTGGGTCGATATCTGGGCCCGGAGGGAGTTCAGTATCGAGCGGCCGAGAAGGATGTTGTAGGCCGATGGGATTCTCGTGACGATAAACTCCACAGGAACGGTGCACGTACGGCCCGCCTCCCCGATGTTAAATCGGAGAGTGATTACCCCTTCCGCTGGGATGGAGTGGTTAATGAACCTCGATAGAACGTGGGCGGTCGGCTTTAGGTCCGACAGGGTGAGTCCCATACGCAGGAAGCAGTAATAAAAGAGAATGTCTGCCGAGCTTCCCGAGTCGACCAGTATCCTCTGCACTTCGTAGCGGTGGAACCGAGTTGTGATCACCAGCGGGTCGTTATGAGGTAGGGATATACCGTGGAGGTCTTCGTCGGTAAAATCGATCGGCTCGACTGCTTTGGCCTTCTTCCTCGGGTGGCTGCCCGTCCCCTCGATCGGTGAGGGACGCTGAGTCTCGTCGGTCTCCGTCGTACCCCCCGCTGATATGGCCATGATTTGGCCAATTGTCAATTCGCTGGGAGGGGGACGTTGCTCTTGCTCACGGTCAGCCTGCCGCTTGTCTCGCAAGTATGTTGCCAGGTGCCCCGAGCGGATTAGCTCCTCGATGTAGTCTCAGAGCTGCTTGCAGTTCTCAGTGGAGTGGCCTTGCGACCTGTGGAAACCGCTGTAGGGGCCTCGAGTATGCTTTGCCACCTTGTTCGAGACTGGGGAGAGTTTAAAGAACCTCTCGCTCTTAGCCTCCTCTAACAGTACCGTCTGGGAGACGTTGAGCGGGGTGTACTCTTGAAACTTCGGGGAATAGGGCTTTGGCTGCTCGATCTTCTTTTTCTCCTCCCGGGCCCTTTTCTTCTGATCAGCTTGTTCTGTCCATGGTAGGTTGGCGTTCACCTCGGACTCCAACTGGATCTCACGCTCGGTCCAGGCCTTTACCTCAGTCATGGAATTAGGTTGCTCTAATGCAAAGGAGCGTAGCCACTCCTTATGCCTAAGACCCGACCTAAGCGCCGTAATGACTGTTTTGTCCCGATGTTCTGAGACCTCAAGGAGGGCATTGTAGAAGCGGATGACATACCCTTTGAATGATTCTTTGTCTCCGCTCTTTATGGTGAAGAGATGGTCGGCGGTCCGCTTCTGCCGTCTGTTCCCGACGAAGTGGCTGGGGAATTGGGTGGCCAGCTCATCAAAGGTAGAGAGATTGAGCGTGGCGTGAGTCCTCGGAACCAGTCTCGTCCAGAGCGGATGAGAGTGGCCGGGAAAGCGCGGCATTGTGCGGCGTCGGAGCAGTCCTGGAAACTCATCCCGGCTATAAATGCGTCCAAATGGTCCTTCGAGTCGGACTTCCCGTCGAAGAGTGAGACTCACGGGGGCTTGTTCCGGGAAGAGAAATGGACGGAGAGTAGCTCTTTGTTGAAGGGCTTCGTGAGCGAGTCAGCGGCATATTTAACCCCGTCGCTTGAATGACGACTTTCTCGATGCATGCCCTCAATCTTCTTTTCGAGGGCATCGAGTCATCCGTGGTACCCCGATGATTCGACACATTCTGATTTTTGGCCTCTGCTGCCGA
This sequence comes from Agapanthus africanus, assembly GCA_030015575.1. Taxonomy (NCBI): domain Eukaryota; kingdom Viridiplantae; phylum Streptophyta; class Magnoliopsida; order Asparagales; family Amaryllidaceae; genus Agapanthus; species Agapanthus africanus. The sequence continues at coordinate 102,090,331 of CM057338.1, read as the reverse complement.
AGACCTATGCCTAGCCACAGCCCCGGTTCCGTTCGATGAGGTTCCTTAGGTCCCCTGGCGAGGTCGTCTTCGAGCTGCCGTGGCGAGTCCCGTCCGCGCAGCCCCGTCGAGGGAGGGGACGCCGGTCATGCCTGGGCGCAGGCGAGCTGGCCGACACCTCCTCAGGAGGGACAGGGGTGCGATGGGGCTCGGGGCGAGGCGCTCTGGAGAAAGACCTCGGTGTTGAGCTGTACGGTGCCCACCGGGTCATTGAATACGTTGGCTCGGGATATGTGCGGCTGCCGGAGACAGCAAGGCAGTGTTCGGTTGTGCCAACGCGAGCAGAGTCATCTCTCCCTCTGTAGGAGTCTTGATCCCGAGGTAGGGGAGCGGCGACCTGGGGAGCTTGCCCGACCATTTGGAAACGGATGAGTGCATCCACGATGGACGCGAGTCGATCTATCCGAGCGGATAGGACGTGAATGGCGTTCAGGAGAGGAGGGGATTCTTCATCGTCTCCACTGAAAGGAGGCCGACGACCAGTGCTTGGATCGTCGCGGTGACCGAACGCCATGAAGTCGAGATAGGAAGATGAACTTTCGTTGAGTGATGGAACTAGGTTCCTACAGACGGCGCCAACTGATAGTTCTCTGGATCTCCTTCAGATATTACCTTCCGTTGATCTGCCGCGAGCGCTGATGGATGGCTGAGATTGGGTTGGAGGGTTGCCTCCTGGAGCATGTGGATCTCAATGGGTTTTATGTGGTTAAGGCCCAGATACCTGCAAAGAAATCCCGGGGTGGTTATGCCACCGAGGACCCTCCGACGATCAAGTTAGACGGGGTATTTTGGCAAAGTAATGGCCTATTGGGGTGAAATTCGCTTACCTGAGTCGTCTGAGAGAGGGGTTTATATAGTGGCAGCCATGGGCAGACGGGCGCGAGATTCACGCCAGTCTTTACGCCTTTGGCGTCATGCCCGCGGGATAGGCGGGATCCCCCATTAATGACGAGACATGCTCGTTAATGAGAGATCGTGATGGCATGGAACGAGGGATCGTGGGCGGCGGATATCTCGCGCCTAGCGAGATTCGTGGAGCCGTGGCGAAGGCGCCTATGATCGGTGCTATGGGTCGGTCGGTGAGACCAAGGAAGATGGGATCGGCGGGAGGCTCGGGAACGAGCGGGAGGCCGAGACATCTTGGTTCTGTGATAGCTCGAAGGCGAGTTGGGAGGTGGTCTGGCAGGCCACCGAAGGTCGGGAACATCCTCGAGTTGGAGGCCCGGAGTGTGCTTCCAACGTAACGTTCTTGATCCTTTCTTGTAAGCTCTGGGACACGTCATCTGCCACGCGTCATTACGTGGGGAGTCACCGATATCGAGCATCATCAATTGCCATTTTAAGTTTTTTTTGTTTAAACTTGTTTAAATAATTTCCGCAGAAACTTGGTAATCACTTTAATATAATAGTTAGAATTTTAAAATTTGCCATAGGATGTATAAAAACCTTATTCACCTCCCTTTAAGGCTGTTTTCACTTCCAACCGGTTTGGGCCATTTTAACAAAACTTCCATTATTTTTAAAACTATTAAGAAACTACCATGAATTAACGGTTCAAGTTAACGATGTTAAATTTTGCAATAAAAGACCATTTTGCTCTGTTCATAAAATAAATAATAATTATTAACTATATTAATAATATTTTAATAATTATTAATTATTAAATAAATAAATTAGTTTTTTTTCCTTTTTTTGTTTGGAGGAACAGGGGAGGTCGGGGGCTGGAGGGAGCGGACAGGGTCGAGAGCTAGGGAGGGGCAAGGAGCGGAGGAAGGGGCCGCAGTGGGGGTAGAGAGGGGGCCGCAGTGGAGGGAGATGATGGTGGCGACGATGATGATTGAAGAAGAAAAACAAGATGATGATGATGATGATGATGGCAGCCCGTGGCGGTGACGGTCGGCGGAGGGAGGAGAAGGGTGGCGGAGGTAGGAGGAGGAGGTGGTGTTGGATGAGTGTATGATGATGATGATGAACGAAGGTGCTGCTGATGACGATGATGATGAAGAAGAAGAAGAAGAAGAAGTTATTGTTGATGATGATGATGATGTGAGTTGGTGGTGGCGGTGATTGCGGCGGCAGAGGGAGGAGGGGGATGAGGATGAGGATGACGATGGGAGGTGATGATGATGTCGAAGAAGAAGAAGAAGAAGAAGATGATGATGATAGGAATTGGCGGCGGAGGTGGTTGTGGCGGCGGATGTGGTGGCGCCGGTACCGAAGTCGAAGCCATCGCCTGCGATAAAGGCGAGAGGAGGAAGAGAAGATGGTGGTTTTTTTAATTAATTAATTAATTATTATTTTGGAAATCAGGTTAGGTTCAAAAGAGGTGTAATTTGGGGATTTTTTAATTTTTATGTTGATGTGAAAACTTAGTTAATGTGGCGCTGACGTAGTATTGACGGTGCTGATGTGACACTGTTAAATTTGGTAGTTTCTTGATAATTTTAAAACTAATGAAAGTTTTGTTAAAATGACCCTAAGCCGCTGGGAGATTCCGATAAATATGGTAATATACAGGGATTTGCTTCAAAGAATGTTCTTTCCAATGAATTTATTTTATTAAATTGTTCTTGAGATTTTTGTTTCTTTTATGATTTATTAAAGTAGAATACCCTGTATAGATTCCTGTGAGAGCATTTACTTCAAAGGATTAATCAAACAATCTTTTGCATTAGTTCTCTACTCCCATTGGCTTCAATTCTCCATTCATGCAACCAATCGTATCCTTTCACTCCTCAACCCAACTTGTCCTTTTCCACCTTCTTATTTTAACTCTATGAATTCTCTCAGTGCCAAAAAAACACTCTATAAAATCTCTATGACAACAGAAGCCAAAACAAATTAACTCTTTTCAACACAACACCATGGATTTAAACATACTCACCATAATACTTCTCTTTTCCTTCATAACCCCAACAAAAATCATGGCTTATTCTCATCCCCGAAAAGGCTTTAGCCTCGAACTAATCCACCGCGACTCGATACACTCTCCTCCTCTTTACCCTGGAAATCTTACCCAGCACTCTAAATTCCATATCGAGCCGCAAGACATAAACATACGACCTAGAGTGGTGTATGACAATATACAATATATGGTGAGATTGGGAATTGGAAGCCCACCGACGGACCTTCATCTTGTGTTGGACACCGGTAGCAGCCTTGTTTGGACACAGTGCGAGCCATGCACTTCTTGTTTTGATCAGGATGGGCCTAAGTTCAAACCACGCAGGTCGGGGAGTTTTCAGCAGATTCCGTGTAATCATCCTCTGTGTAAGCCCCCATCATTTCAGTGCAGAGGCAACCAATGCGTGTATAATCAGAGGTATATTAATTAATTAGTCATGAAATCATCCTTAGTATATTAAGCATGTAGGTACATATGTGTATGCATGTACCTAGTTTCGATCAAGCTTTTAGTAAATGTTCTTGATTTTTTTTCTAGAATTAGTTAAACATATATAGAAACTCAACATCATTCTGCATTTTATTGTGTCAAACAAAAGATTGATAAGAGATAAATATTTCTGTTTACTAAAGAACTTATCTTAATATCTAGAATTATATTTATGCATGATCTTAGTTAAAATTTGTTAAACAAAGTAACTTGGTGAACAGAGAATTTATTATCCAAATTTTTTGGTTGATATATTGAGATCACTATTGGGAGTTAGAGGGACAAAAAGATTTGAGATATGTATAGCTGTGGATGAAATGGAATGACATCATCATCATTTTTCAAGCGATGTCATCAATAACTCCCTACTTTGAATCCAAAAAACATAAGAGAAGAATATTCCTTTTTCTCTTAAAAGTAGAATACTCCTACTATATATATATATAAAAGTGATCCATTGAAAATCGGTCTGCGATTTTTAAAAATAGAAACTCTCGGTGTACGGTATTTTTTAACGATCCGAACCGTTCAGGTTGATCATCATACCCTCAAACGTATGTGTATGAAAAATCAAAAGATTTGGAGGTCTCTCACCCATGCATGCATCGGATGGCGTTTATGTTGCATTATCGAAAGGCGTTCATTTTTGCACCCATCGATGCATAGGTTACAGATTTCAAATCCTTTGATTTTTCATACACATACATTTGAGAGTATGGTGATCAACTTGAACGGCTTGGATTGTTAAATTATGTTATAGACCGAGAGTTTTCGTTTTTAAAAAACGCTGACCGGTTTGCAATGGATCACTATGAGGGTTTTTTTGTTAAGTGGCGGCAAAATGTACACCCTCTACCATTTTATTCAACGGTCGGCACCCGCATCGTCTAATATGTCGATATACCAAATTTTATGTGATCCCACCACTTTTTCACCGTTGAATTAGGAATGTAAAAAGTTATAGTGTCGGTAAACCGTTAATTTTGCACTCATAAAATCAATGGTGAAAAAGTGATGAAATCATATGAAATTTGGTTTATCCATATCTTACATGATAAAAATGATGATGATGGATGCCGATCGTCAAAAAAATCGCGGAGAGTGTATTTTTACGATATCATATGAGAAAATTTCCTCATGTGGTATCTTTCCTATACACACACACAAAGAGAGAGAGGAAACGGGCTATCAGCCAGTAGCTGATATTAAATCGTCAGCTAGTGTCTAGAGGTTGGTCAATCCTACCGTCAAATCGACGATCCGCTCTGTCCTTCTTGTTCTCTGTATGGAGTGATCTATGTGGGAAATTTTGATCGATATAATACGTTATAAATGACGTATCAAGCATTAAAAAAATGGATGGCTTTTAAACATATTAAAAATGTCATGCATCGGAAACTCTTGATCAAAGAGAAAGAAGGTAACAAATTGATCAAAATTTCTCACACACACACATCCATATCATCTCAATGTGTTGATAAGATGGCCGGAATGGATCGTCGATTTGACAGTCGGATTGAACTATACAAGAAGCTACCTGATGTTTTACTATCAGCTACTAACTAATAACTCGGCCCCTAGCCCAAAACACACATATCCCTTGCATTTCACAGTCCAAACTGGTCATTTTGATTTACGTAGTATGAAACCTCTATGAACAATTTTTTTTATAGATTTAATGACCTTTAAAATGTTCATCAAGTCGATAGAAAAATTAACGATATAAGAAAATTGCGGTCGCTTAATGAACTCCTCAGAGATCGATTTTTAAATCTCGAGATTTTTTTTACATAAGGGTTTTATAATACTTAGATCAAGATGACCGGTTAGAATTGGTGAAAAACACAAAGTGTATGTGTGCTTTGTAGGGAGGGCTCATTAAAAAAAAAGGTTTCCCTCTCTCCCTCCCCCCTCTCTCTCTATAGAGGAAGGTTGCCATAAATCTATGGTGTCCGAAAAAACCCTTCACGATTTTTTTCCATGATCGGCTTCTATCATCATTTTTATTTTCTAAAATTTGGATATATACACCAAAATTTATTTGATTCTATCATTTTTTTTTCCGTTGAATCAACAATTAATTAAAAAATTATATTTTTAGTAAACCTTTAATTTTGTACCCACTAAACCAAATGCGAAAAATTGTAGAATTACATGAAATTTGGTGTATCAGCATCTTAGATGATAAAGATAAAGATGATAGATGCCGATCATCGTGAAAAATGATGGAGGGTGTACTTTTCCAACGCCGTAAAGAAACCCCTCCTATATATGGCCTCTTTCCTCTCTTATTGTACACACATATATCCTAACAACTTTTGTGTGTGTGTAAATCCTAACAACTTTTGTGCATTTACTTCTATATATAACATCGTAAATTTTAGGAGGAAATGTAAAAGCTTGATGGAAAATGGACCAAATCGTCTTATTAATTCTCTCATTCTTCTGCCAGTATTCTTCTAAGCCAATACAAACGCATCATCATAGATTAGAATGTGTATTAATGAAAGGATTGAAAGATCGTTTTGCTACTGACAATATTTTATCACCATCTTTTAATAGGTATGTAGACAATACCTTCACTGATGGGGTCCTCGCCACTGACCACCTCACCTTTGCTTCAAGAACCGGTCAGCCAGAGACGATTCCAAACATAGTCTTCGGCTGTTCTCATGCAAGCAGCCGTCGTATGTTTGGATCAACAAAGGTTGGAGGAATCATGGGAATGGATTTCCAAGAAGAATCCTTTATAATGCAGCTAGCGAATGGAATCAACGGCTCTTCTCGCTTCTCCTACTGCTTTCCTCGCGACCCCCACACAATTAGCTATATACGTTTTGGACGGGACATCATTCAACATAGAAATCTTCGGAGAACCCCAATAATAAACTATAATAATCTATTCTACCACATATTGGAGGATATAAGCGTTGATGGAGAACGCATGCATTTCCCATCTGGGACCTTCGACCTCCATCCTGATGGGTCTGGAGGTTGCCTTGCCGATACAGGTACCCTGTCATCACGGATGATTAGACAACCGTATGCTCGTGTTAAGACCGCATTTATGAAATATTTTGAAAACTTTAAGCTCCGAATTGTTAGTGGAAGCGACATTGGTGCAGATCTTTGTTATGAGATGCCGAGAAATTTTAGACATTTCCCTTCCATGGAATACCATTTTAGAGGGGCGAACCTCTTTGTTGCAGGAGAAAAGATGGTCTTGATCTTACATGGTAGGTTTTGTTTGACGTTGATCCCTACAGATAGAAAGACTAAAATTGGTGCTGCACATCAACAAGATGTTCAATTCGTGTATGATCTTAGAGAAAAATTAGCTTACATTGGTCCGGCTAATTGTGCTCGGGTTTAAATGGTCTTCTTTGTACCTTCATCAGTAAATCTAAAATGAATAAATTTATGAGAAAAATGTGTTAGGACCCATGTTTCGATGTTTACTTATTTTTCTTAACGCACGCACTTTTGAGAGATATCTAAAACTACCCTAGCAGTTCTTAAACCCGATTGTTGTGGGATACTAGTATTACATGTTATAGCAACCCCTCTTCAATATCATGATATACCATAACCTCGATACTGTTTTGATAAATTTTCATTGCAAAGAACAAAAGAAGTATGGGGGTTGTGTATTGCATGTATCCGTTTGCGTTGACCATGTATGTTAGAATGTTCTGAATCCTACTTCTGTTATATGTTCCCAAACCGACTCGCACTACTACAATAAGGGGTTGCCCCTACGGATAAAGATAGCTGTAAGGGCAATAAAAAGTTGCCCCTACGGATTAATCCGTAGATCCCCATGGTTGTCCCTACGGTGCCATACGAATTAAATTAAAAATATTAAAACGTAATTTGTTATGTGGCCTTACGGAGCCGCAAAAGAAGAACCTACGGGTTAATCCTCAGGGGCATGTATATGGGTTATTAATAAAAAAAATAAAGCACAGAAAAGTCCTCGATCCCAAAAAAATTACTCTCTCTCATCCCTCGATCTCCCATGCGCGCTTCTCGTCGCCACCGCCCGCGCCTCGTCGCCACCGCCCTCCCGCGCGTGACTCGTCGTCCCCGACATCACCGTCGACTTCCTCGTCGACTTCCTCGTCGCCACCGCCCGCGACTCGTCGCCGATTGCGTCTTCGACCGTCTCCGGTCTCCTCCATCGCCGGCTTAGCTACAGGTTAGTAAATTTCATAGTTTTACTTCTAATTATGTTTTTATTTCTATTTTTGTTGATTATTGGGTTGCTATACTTGGGCTAGGGTTAGGGTTCAGGGTTCGGTTAGGGTGAGGGTTAGGGTTCAGTTGAAGGTAGGGTTGGTTAGGGTTCAGTTGAGGGTAGGGTTAGAGTTAGGGTTCGGTTCAGTTAGGGTTAAAGTTAGGGTTAGGGTTAGGTTTAGGGTTACGGTAAGACTTAGGCTAGGGGTTTAGTGTATGGTTAGGGTTAGGGTTAGGGTTTAGGGTTAGGGTTTGGTTCAGGTTTAGGGTTAGAGGCTAGGGTTAATTTGAGTTAATTAGAGCCTAGGGTTAATTTGGGTTAATTATTGATAATTTGAAAGGGTTAGGGTGTTGATTAGGGTTAATTAGGTTAATTTGGGTAAATTGGGTTAAGTTTGGGTTGATTAGGTTAATTTGGGTAAATTGGGTTAAGTTTGGGTTAATTAGGGATAATTTGTGTTAGGGTAAAGATTATGGTTAATTAGCTTAATTTGGGTTATTTAGGGTTAGGGTTTAGGGTGCACTAGTTCATTCAGTAGGATACTCGATGATAACGTAAACGTATAACTTTACTGTAAACGCAAGAAAAATTTGCCTTAAACTAAAAACTTTGAATCCTTAATAACGAAACGTAAATATAAAACCTATTCAAGTAAAATGTTCAAGTTAAAACCAATATATGACACTCGATGATAATATGAAACTTTCATATTCTCATCGATACTAATATATGAAAATCAAAGCGCAACTTAGTCTCCGTCTATCGGTTAACATACGTTCGATGTTCGTCATGACATAGAACTATACGAAGGTTGTTAAATATCGGACGGTATAGTTCGGTACTAACAACCGTCGTATAGTCTATATGACGAAAAGATTCAATCGTATGATAACCGATAGATTTTTCCAGTACGGACAAGTTAGGAATGTATAAAGCAAACACCTACATTCACTTGTGTATTCATCCGTTTCGAGTTATTTCGTCGGTATTTTTCCGCTGGTTCTCCGTGTACAAAGATAGATTAGATGTTCATTCAACGTTGTTTCACAGCTTTAAAATGATTATCTATTCTATTACAGTGTACTCGGAGAACAGCGGGGAGGTGCTGCCGAAATTTACTCGAAACGTTTGAAAGCACAAGCGAATGGGTGTCTGCTCTATACATTCTTAATGGGATAAAAGCCTTACCCCCGATAGCCGAAACACACACATACAACACGAATACACAACAAACGCACACACGACACATACACAATAACAACCCTACATTTAAGCGAAATCATAAATTGAAACACGCATATATAGAATACAACTCATACATAGGTATCCTCAAATCTAACTTTGATTATCGATAATTTATTCTTTTCAACGACAAACGCACACACAAAGTATATACACGGATTTCTCCTTTTTCATTAACCATCCCGTTCTTAGATTTCTCAATATAGTCATCATAAGCTACAATTTATATGTTATACAGTCTAACATGGCCCATGAGTACATCAGAGTTAAGGACTGGATGTATGTAGATTGGCAACAACGTATACAACCTAAGTTTTTTGCAGGAGTTGCTGCTTTTATTGAATTTGCACGCGCACATAATAAGATCGTGTTAGAGAAGATTTTCTGCCTGTGCGATAGATGTGGGAATAAGTACTGGCAGAAGGTAGAATTTGCAGAGCTTCATATCGTTAAACATGGTTTTACTAGACTTTATACAACTTGGTTATATCACGGGGAAGGAGAAGAAGACAGTAATGCGACAGAAGAAGAAGGAGAAGACAGTAATGCGGCAGAAGAAGAAGGAGAAGATGGTAATGCGGCAGAAGAAGAAGACGGTAATTTCTTTCCAGGAGAAGAAATGGAGGATATGGTAGAGACTGCCCTAGGTGAATCTATTCGTACCGAAGATGACATTCCTTCCGGTTAAGGACCGCGTGCGGATAAATATGAAAATTTCATGAATGATGCTAGAAAACCAATTTATGAGAATGCAAAGTATTCCACCCTCTCATGGTTCGTCCAACTTTTCCAGATTAAGTGCCTAAATGGATGGAGCAACAAGTCATTCACAATATTTCTTTCGTTCTTAAAAGATTCTATGCCTCCGGGAAATAACGTGTCCGACAGCTGGTACGGAGCCCAAAAGATGATGTCTGATTTGGGTCTGAAGTGTGAGAAGATTCAAGTATGTCCTAAAAATTGCGTGTTGTACCGGAAAGAGAATTTAGATTTGAAAGAGTGTCTAACATGCGGAGAGGCCAGGTATAAGCCGAAAGATTCTGATAAGAAGCCCGATATACCTGTCAAGATAGCACGATACTTTCTCATAACACGGAGGCTGCAGAGGCTATTCAGGTGCAAGAAAACAGCCGAGGCAATGATTTGGCATCATCGTGCTCCTCCAAGTGAAGATGGAAAAATAAGTCATCCAAGAGATTCACCGGCATGAAAGGATTTCGATAAGATGCAAGAAATATTCAGTAGCGATCTTCACAATGCAAGGCTTGGACTCGCTAGTGATGGCTTCTGCCCATTCAACTATATGGCTGGAAGCCACAGTACATGGCCCGTTGTAATGATAGTTTATAATCTATCGCCTTGGTAGGCTATGGACCAATCATACTTTATGATGCATCTTCTTATTGACGGACCAAAGTCACCGGGAAACAATATCGACGTCTATCTCCGACCTCTGATCGAGGAGTTAAAAATTTTATTCATTGATGGTGTAGAGACTTACGATGCAAATACAAATACAACCTTCATACTGTATACGACTTTAATGTGGACAATTAATGACTTTTCTTCGTATGAAATACTATCAGGTTGGTCCGTACATGGTCATAAAGCATGTCCTTATTGCCATCAAAATACAACATTGAAATTCTTGGTTTGTTATTGCGGCCATCGACGTTTCCTGCCTCCAGACCACCCATACAGGTTAGACGTTGTTCACTTTGATGGTCATCAGGAGCTTCTTTGACCTCCAGCCCCATTGTCCGGAGAGGACGTGACTGCTCAGTGGGATGGTTACAAAAATGTGACCTTCGGGATGGATCCAACAAAACAGGTCAAACCACCATTCTGGAACAAATTAAGCATTTTCTTCGAGTTTCCATACTGATCAACAAATTTAGTGCGTCATTGTCTAGACGTCATGCATATAGAGAAGGGAGTATCCGAGCACGTACTCAACTTGCTTCTTTATAAAGACGGAAAATCGAAAGACAACCTCAATGCCCGGATGGATCTACAGGACTGGGAAATTAGAAGTGAATTGCATCCTAAACCGATAGCGGGTAAACCAGGCAAGTTTGTACTTCCCAATGCCGCATATCATATGTCACAACCGGAGAAGAAAAGATTTATGCAGGTGTTGCATAATTTGAAAGTTCCCACAGGTTTCTCAGGATCATTCAGCAAGAAGATAAAAATTGTGAAAGGCAAGATCGATGGGCTGAAAAGTCATGATCACCATATTATTATGGAGCACCTTCTCCCATTAGCCCTCAGGACTTCCCTTCCCGAATCGGTTGGTCTAGTAATCAATGACCTATGTTGTTTTTTCAGAGAATTATGCGCTAAAATATTGGATGTTGCGATGCTAGAGAAACTAGAAAATTCTATTTCATTGATACATTGCAAGTTTGAGCGTATTTTTCCACCGTCATTATTCGATATCATAATACACCTGTCGGTTCATCTTGTAACTGAGGCTAAATTAGCCGGACCGGTAGAATATCGATGGATATATCCCATCGAGAGATACGTGGAATTTTTCGTTTCGCGCAATTTGTAAAATTATTGTTGTCATGTATGCCCGTATTTATTTATTTAACATATTTTTCTTTCAGTACCTCTACAATCTGAAAAAAAGTATATGCGCAATAGAAATCGACCAGAAGGTTCTATCATGCAAGGTTATCTTCTAGATGAAACAATCACATTTTGTTCCCGTTATCTGGACGAGAACATTGAGACGAGACTTAACCGGTCTCGAAGAATTCAGGACGGGCCATATGGTAAAGCAGATTATAAGAGGGTAGACACTATATTTATCAACAAGATATGCCGGTTTATCCTCCTCAATAGCGCATGTCTTGAAAAAATTAGAGAGTAAATTTTTTTGGATTAATTGTTATATTTGTGTTTGTGTGTGTATGAAATTATATAATATTAATGTCATAATTTATTGTTGAGAACAAAATTCATTTTAACGAGGTACGTAAGGGGCATCATTGGAACGATGAACGATTGGAAAAATATCATCAGGATAATTTTTTCGATTGGGTTGCAGATCATGTAAGTTATTCGAATAACATGTTATTGCTACCAGTTTTAATCTAAACTTATATCGTTATGTATTTTTTGTAAAATTTGTTTTGTTAGATCCACGATCCGAACTTGTCTGCATCATTAGAGAGTGATTCAAGATGTTTAGCTCAGTTTCCTAGTATGGAGGTTACATATTATAAAGGATCCGGTGTCCTTGGATACAAATTCGTAGTTAAGGACATAGAAACATCTAGAACCACTCAGTATAGTGGGATTGCGATGGTAGGATCGGATGGTGTGATTTATTATGGATACTTAAATTGTATACTTGGCATCCAATATCCCGGACGATCAGAACCGTTTTATATATTTCAGTGTACTTGGTACGATACACGAACCGATACGGATAAGTGGAGATACGGATAAGTGGAGAAGCAATCTCGGGACTTGAAAAGATGAATATGGATTGACCAGTGTGAACACACTTCGATTTTACGGTCAGGAGGATCCGTTTATCTTTCCGAACCAAGCGTTCCAATTATACTACTCACTGTGTTTGAAGCATCCGAGATAGAGTGTCGTATGCCGTTGGAAACCCAGGGATGTTTACGATATCCCAGAATTCAAGGACAGCGATGAGGATGAAGAAGAGAGAAGACTTAGAGTGCTCCGACCGTCTGTTTCAAAAGACGAGTTGTCTTCGACTGATCATGAAATTACGTGGGTTAGAAATAATATCGATGATGAAATCCAAGTAGATATGTCTAATGCGTCCACGAAACGAAAAAGGTTATCAGTAATGTTATATTATTACTCCACATTTTACGATCTATACATATATAGCATGCATATGTAATGATTGTCTAATGCGTCCACGAACCGTTTTATATAGATTTGATAACGATGATGGGAGCAGCTGTTGGGGTAAAAATTTACACCCCGGTTGACCAAGTCAAAATCAAAGTTAACCCCAAGCCAAGTGGGCCCAAGCCCAGATCCAGTGGGCCCATGCCTGGGTCGAGCCCGAACATGAAGCGGCCGGCCTCCCCCCACGCCAAGATAAAAATTTTGTAATAAACAATTTTGTTGTATTTCTTTTAATTTATCTTATGGATAAATGTAAGAAAAATAGGCATAAAGCCAAATTTTTGTAAAGCTCATGGCTTATGTGCAAAAGGAAATGGCTCATGAGCTATGGGATAGGCAAAATGTCATTTTGTGAAGCCCAAGGGGCTATGTGTAAAGTGTATAGCCTATAGGCAAAGATAATGAAAATATCTCACAACTTTTCTCTCTCTCAAAAATTTTTCAGATCTGAGAACTTTCCTCCCTCTTCAAGGTTCAAAAACCTTCTTTTTCTCTTGAATTAAATCAAAAGTTTTACTCTTCTTTTTATAAAACAAATTAGTTTTTCACCACAAAACCCATAAAGGGGAACTCAGATCTTCCATTAGATCTCAAAAAGAAGAGATTTTTAAAAATCCCATATCTCTTGATCTTCAAGATCCAGCTAACAGGGGAGGAAGAAGAAGAACATCGTTCACTAAACCCCCAAAAAAAAAAAAAAAAAACACACACACTCAGGAGCTCAACTCCTCTTTGATTTCTCTTCTGAGAAATTTTTTTAGGCTAAAAGCCTCTTTTTCTCGCCGGCGCTCAAGCGCAGAGCGCCCGCGTGCCGGCACATGGCGCGCCTGCGCTCACGCACTCAGCGCTCGAGCGCAAGTCGCCCCGGTGCCGACACGTGGCGCGCTTGCGCTCCAGCGCAAGTGCTCAAGCGCAAGTCGCCCCCGTGCCAACACGTGGCGCACTTGCGCTCAAGCGCCCAGCGCTCAAGCGCAGAGCGCCCACGTGCCGACACGTGGCACTCTAGCGCCTGAGTGCACAGCACCTAGGCGCACAGCGCCCAAGGTGCTGCCCCACGCATCCTTTGGATGTATTTTTCCCCTTTATTTATATATTCATGTATATATATACATATGTACACATACACATACTCCACGACACCGTCCCTGTTAGAAAAAAAATTCTAACGGGACGCTGCCCCGCACCCCGCCCCGTAAAAACTCTGCGTGGCTCCCGATATATCCAAAAACCCCCTTCAAAACAAAACACACGTACACTGCACATTGAGTTCGCATGACCAGTTTAACCCGTTAATCGGAGGTTCCCTCGCCCCAAAGGCGGGGGGTAATTAACGGCAGCTTAGTCCGCGGCTGCCGGAGATTCGGATCCCCATAATCATTAAACCCCGACCTACCCTAGGCAGGGGGAATCTGTAGTACGCCTGACAAGCGCGCGCGTATTCCCATCTTAATGGGGTGACGAAAAACACCCTACAGATTCTGGAACGCCCGGTGGGACCAATCTCTCCACCCATATTTCGGGTTAAACGTTCATACGAACTCAATCAATATACATATCGATTGCCTATACTGAAATGATGTTCTTTTTTCCATGCAGCAATCAACCTTCGACGACAATGTCTCCCCAGACGAATTCAGCTTCCAACATGACCCCGATTCCGTACGTGGTCAAGATCAACGCTCGTGTGGTTCTCCCCGCGAGCCTCAATCGACAGTGGGAGGAACCGCCCCGCCAGTTTGGCTCCGTCATCATCTACCCTGCCGGAAGCGCTCATCTGGCGGAGATCCCGGCGGAACAAGTGGCCAAGCCGGTCTCAAGGGGTAAGAGGCCGAATGTCGTGATCGCCAAGACACCACAACAGAAACTTAAGACGGTATCTGAACGATTCTCTGGTGCTCCAGCGGGGTGCAAGAACTTCGGTACAAAGGGCAAAATCAAATGTTGCGGACGAGCTCAGGCAATGACTCCAACAAATGCACAATCGAGCGTATCTCCAAGGCCCTCCATCGCCCGGTCTGTGGCATCTTCCCAAAGAGCCGAAGTCTGCCAGGTGCTTAGAACAGAAAAGTTAAGGCAGAAGCGGCTCAGGTATCGAGCCAACAAGAGGGCTAAGGCTTCGGCCAAATGGAATCATGTGAAGTTCCAAGTGCAGGGTTGCCCTGCGACGACGGCTGAGTCGGACGTAAGAATCAGCAATTCCTTCGAGCCTCTGAAGTGGGTTCAGAAAAATGCCATGACCGCCAGAATCAAGAAGACAGCGGTCCGAACAGTGCCACAAAGAGACGTGTCCCGGCCCCAACAGAAGAAGTATGACACTGTCTCTTCAAGAGTCTATCAAGCACTCTGTGCCGCACGAAAGCAGTGGAGCAAACCCAGAAAAGAAGCGCCAGCACCATTCAAGAACCTGGTTAGGCCAGCCGCCTTCAATCGACTACCAGCTACCAAAACAAGGGGGTCAAGACAGCGATCCGTGAAATCAGCTGCCAATGATAGAAAGACGGCCGGATATATCATCCATACGGTCTATATGGCGGGCGGGCGCCCCAGCGACAACCTTCGCAGCAAAAGCAAGGATGGGACCACCACATCCCAAGCCCAATCTAGCCTGAATGTGGTTGCCGCTGCCCAAGAACAGCCGCCCCCGCTGGATGAAGAAAACCCTCTCGATGAGGATGATAGGCAGAAAGCCCCCTCGGTCCATGCAGAGTCAATCTCGGACAGCGAGGAAGAGCCGACTTTCCTCCCCAGGACTGCGGAGCAAGAGCTGCTTCAAGAGCTTCGAAAACAGCTCAGGAGCAAAGATAAAGAGATGGCCAAGCTCTATTCGAAGATTGACGGCTTAACGAATGTGGTGATGCAGCTTACGGGTCAAATTGCTCTAGCGCCTCCCAATCAAGCACAAGCCGCTACTAATCAGCCGGGTGATGACAATCCGAGGCAGCCAATGCCTGTTCATTTGGGACCAAGACTGGTCGAGCCGCATGAAAGCCGGCCACATTCCGCTTCTGGGGACGCCTTGGCCCCAGATAACACTATCCCGCTAACACAGGATCGGATAATGGATTTGGTCACCAGCAAGGTTAAAACATTGGTGGCCGAAGCTGAAGCTCAGAAAGAAATCGGCAGTAGCGGGCGGCCATATCCCGCGCAGTACGATCTGATTGAGTTCCCAAGCGGCTACGTTATTCCTAAGTTTGGAAGATTTGATGGAACGGGGAATGAAAATCAGCACGTCGCCCACTTCAAAGCATCGTGCGGAAATACAGGGGGCAATGACGCGCTCCTTCTTCGTCAGTTTGTCAACAGCCTGACCGGCGTCTCCTTCGACTGGTATGCGAGTATACCGGACGGGTCCGTCATTACCTTTGCCCAAATGGAGTCCCTGTTTCGGCAAAGGTTCATGAGTGTCAGTGATAAAATCTCCATTGCCGACCTTGTGAGGACCAAGCCGGGGAAGAATGAAAGCAACACCGACTTTATTGCCCGATGGCATAATCTCACGGTCAAGTGCGAACCGCCGCTGGAGCAGGACCAGTCCGTCAGCCTTCTCATTAGGAACCTCAGCAATTGGATGGTCCCATTCTTGTGTACAGCAGGCCTCAAGACGTTTCAAGAGCTAACCAAGAAAGTCCAAATGCTGGAACGCTCGAAGCAAGAGTCCCCGCCGGACTCTCAGAGAGACAAAACTTAGAAAAGCAAGCGTGACGACAGCCGTAGAAGCGGGAGTTCCAGCAATACCAATGTCTTCAATGCGTCCGACAATGAAGAAAAGCGAAAGGCGGGCGAATCCAAAACCAACCGGTCTCGAAAGTCATTGCTGGGAGGAGATGGGCCTTCCCTAGAGGAGAAGAAGAACAAGGTTTACTCTTTCAGAAGGGACAAGGTCCGTAAGATATTTAAAGATGCCTTGAACAACGGCCTACAATTGCCGGAGTCGAAAAGACCCCAAGAAGCAAAAATGACCGACAATCCTCTGTATTTCCCGTACCATCGAGTAGTGAGCCATGCGATCGAGGATTGCTATATCTTCAAAGACTGGGTCGAGAAGCAGTACAAGGCTGGAGAGATCGAGCTATCTAAAAGTGTGTTGGTGAACAATCAAGTTGCAACCACCAACTTTATACAGACAGAAACTGAAGCCTTCTAGGAGCAGACAGCCGAACCCGCTGCCCTGAGAAATGAAACGGACTCATCGCGGCCTCCGTGGAGTACGCACATATCTAATAAGACGAAGAAGATGATAAAGCTACTTCGGAAAGAACCCAGGATGGAATGGGAAGGGCAGAAGAAGCCTACCAGTCCAGCTGCCAATGCGGCTCCATCAGGCTCAAAATCCAAGAAGCTCAAGAAGAAGAAAAGTGCAGCTCGGCGCGAAAAAGAGTCTGCAGGGAGATCGACCATTCAAAAATATATCGATTCCCTCGAAGAATATGAAAAAAAGGAAAGAACATTGATTCAATTGAAGGAGTTCTTCCCTGTACAAGCGGCTGAAATTCTGGAGGAGTTAGAAGAAGACTCCAATGAAGAGATCCCAGTAGTGACCTGCTACGCCATCCATCTTGGCAGCGACTCAGAGGATGAGCTCTGTTTTCCCGAAGAGGACGAGAAGCTCACCACAAAGGCCAATCAAATCCAGCTCAGAAGCGGCAGGGCTCTACCGCAAAATCAGGGCAACGCCCCAAAAGGGAAGGAAAAACAAGTCGCTAATGAAGAAGATGGCAGAGAACTGGCTGATGAAAACATAGGTCCTTCCTCGGTGGACTATAATGTCTTGGCATATCTCCGGAAGCTTCCGTCTCTCCTGAGCATCTACGACGCCTTGGTCCTATCTAAGGAGCTTAGAGATGTTCTTATTCACGCTCTACAAAACCCCGAGCAGTATCAGGCTCACTTTGCGGAAATTAATATGAAAGAAGCCCAGCACGCTTTGCATGCCGCCGCAGTCACATTTAAGGATGAAGACTTGCTACTGGGAACAGCTAAGCATAATCGACCGCTTTACGTGACCGGGTACAGCGATGGAGATCGAATTAATCGCATATTGATTGATCCGGGGTCTTCAGTGAACATCATGAACTTGCGGACGCTGAAGAGTTTGTCAATGGACGTCCGACACCTGTCAAGGGAGAGGATTGTCATTCAAGGCTTCAACCAAAATTGTCAGCAAGTTCTGGGGTCCATAGCTCTGCCAATCAAATTTGGGGATCTGTAGACCGAAGCTAAGATATACGTGATCGACGCCGACACGTCTTATAAGATTCTCTTGGGGCGGCCGTGGCTCCACGATTACGGCATCATTCCGTCAACTCTCCATCAATGCATGAAGTATACTAAAAATGGCGAAGAAAGACGCATTGACGGAGACATCCAGCTGTTCGGTGTGCATGAAGTCCGATATGAAGATTCTCGGTACTTTATGAACCACCAAAATGCTAAGCCACAACTGACTGAAGATAAAGCGGCCCCAAGACTCAAAGGCAAATCTGAGCCGGCTGTCACTTTCAAAAGCAAAAATGTCCAAGTACGCCCGCATTTCGGTAGTGACACTGATGAGTCCGACACTGGAAGTCCGTCTTTCCGTAAAATTCGCCCTCGTTTCGGTAGCGATACGGACGAATCTGATGCTGAAGGCCCATCTAGCAGCAAAGTCCGCCCTCAACTTGGCAGTGACACTGAAGAGTCAGAAGAAAAGGACCTGCCGTGCAACAGCTGTGCAGATTGGCCCCCCATGCAGCAAGCGAAACTACGAGAGACCTTCGAAGTCGCAGAAGGGTCCCTGGCCATCACAAGGGTGCCGGAACGGATGTGCAAAGAGCTTGACGCATTGTCAGTCTCTACCGTGGACCAGCTGAAAACTTTCTACATACCCGGGAGGAAAAATGGACAGAAGGGCATCCTGTTTTACAGGTCAAACCCCGTTGTGCACCCGGACGATCTTTCTGTCACGTGCCTTCCCTATGAGAGAGGCATAAGAGCCGTCCTCAATCCCAGATACTATGCGCCCGAGATGCGGGAATACTTTAAGAAGTGCGGATGCCGGTTATATCAAACGGAGTCCGAAGCAAAGTTTTACGAAGGGCTATGGTATCCGCCCCAGGTCCGAGCACTCATCGATGGACGAATTCCAGATATACGGGGCATAGGCTACATTCAACCTGATTCCAAAGCGTGCTACATGATCCATGTTGGTGAGGCCAGCGAAAGATCAAATGATGACGACGAGATAGCCGAGCCAGAAGAAGCTCCTCAAGAGCTCGAAGATGGCGGACAAGCACCCTTTGACGAGCTAACCGAGATTGACTTAGGAACGCCCGATAATCCAAGGACGAACTACATCAGCTCGCTCTTGTCAGAGGAAATGAAAGCGTAGATAATTGCCCTGCTGCATGAGTTCGTCGACTGCTTCGCGTGGACATACAAAGAAATGCCTGGCCTTTCCCCTGAAGTGGTCGTACATAAGTTGGCTATATCTCCCGATACTAAGCCAGTCAAACAAGCTCCTCGAAGAATGAGAAGGGAGTTGGAAGAAAAGGTCATCGAGGAAACCAAGAAACTCATCGATGCCGGCTTCATCAGGGAAGAGAAATATGCGGACTGGATCGCATGCATAGTCCCAGTGAAGAAGAAAAATGGGCAGATCCGAGTTTGTGTCGATTTCAGGGACCTCAACAAGGCATGTCCAAAGGACGACTTCCCGCTACCGGTCATGGAAATGATGGTCGATGACACCTCAAATTACGAGTTGTTCACCTTTATGGATAGCTCGTCTGGATATAATCAGATCAAGATGTCACCTGAGGATGAGAAGCACACAGCATTTCGAACTCCGATCAGAATATATTGCTACAAGGTGATGCCGTTCGGATTGAAGAATGCAGGTGCTACATATCAAAGGGCAATGACCAATATCTTCGATAACCTAATTCATAAAGTCGTCGAATGTTATGTTGATGATTTGGTCGTTAAGACTGAAACCAAGGCCGATCATATCCAGGATCTTAGGACCGTTCTCACCAGACTGAGGGAATTTGACCTGAAGATGAATCCTCTGAAATGCACTTTTGGTGTGTCATCGGGAAAATTCCTGGGCTTCATAGTCCGACATCGAGGGATCGAAGTTGACCCATCAAAGATAAAGGCCATCATGGAGATGCCCCCTCCGAAGAGTCTGACGCAGCTAAGATCTTTTCAAGGCAAGCTTGCTTATATACGGAGGTTTATCTCAAATTTATCAGGAAGATGTAGGCCCTTCTCAAAGCTCATGAAGAAAGGAGCTCCTTTTATCTGGGATGCCGAATGTCAAACAGCGTTCGAAAGCATCAAACAATACTTGTTGCACCCTCCAGTGCTGGCCGCCCCCATTCCAAATAAACCGTTGATTCTCTATACTGCCGCGATAGATGAGTCACTCGGTGCGCTCCTTGCCCAGAATAACGAGGAGGGGAAGGAACATGCCCTCTACTACCTCAGTCGAACTCTAGTCGGGGCGGAACACAACTATTCCCCAATCGAGAAGCAATGCCTGGCTCTAATATTTGCTGTAAAGAAGCTAAGGCACTATCTGCTTGCTCATCGGGTTATGTTGATCTCCAAGGTCGACCCGCTCAAACACTTGATGACGAGAGCGAGCCTAGCCGGCAGAATGGCAAGATGGGCTGTTATGCTACTCGAGTTTGACATAGTTTATACTCCTCAGAAAGCAGTTAAGGGCAAGCTCTTGCAGACTTTCTCGCTGCTCATCCCATACCAGAAAGATCGCCGCTAAATTGTGAGTTACCCGACGAACAAGTTCTGCACCTCGAAGAAGACGAGCCATATTGGGAGCTCTACTTCGATGGGGCCTCATCAATAAGGAGCTCCGGCAGATCAAGCGTCCCGGAGGTAAAAGTGGGGATAGGATTAATGTTCACCACGCCATCAATGGGAACCCTACGGCGTTCTTTCGCTCTCACCGAGCCTCGGACAAACAATGAAGCTGAGTATGAAGCTCTGATAGCTGGTTTGGAGCTCGCCATAGAAATGGAAATCCGCCGGCTACGAGTTTACGGTGACTCCCAGCTCGTCGTCAACCAAGTAAGCGGTGATTATAAAATATACAAACCCGAGTTAGCTCGGTACAGAGGCCGAGTGGTGGAACTCATGAAACGGTTCACTCACATTGAACTAATGAGAGTCCCTAGAGCGTTGAATGGAAAGGCTAACGTACTCGCTCGCTTAGCCAAGGAGCTGGCCGATCCTGACATGGACGAAATTCTGATCACAGTCAGGAGCTGAAAAATTCTACCCCCAGTCTCTCTACGAGAAGAGGAAAGCGTGGAACAGAAGAGCAGTCCTACCGGAGAAGCTTCGATCATCCAAGACGAGCCCGATTGGAGAGAACCCTTCATAGAGTACCTCTGATACGACAAGCTGCCCGAAGAAAAATCTGCGAGGATCCAGCTGAAGAAAAGAGCTCTCTGATACGTGTTTGTAAATGACACGTTATACCGCAGGTCATATGATCAACTCTGGCTCAGGTGTCTGTCATTGGCCGAAGCCCAAAAGGTCATGAAAGATGTTCACTCGGGCGTTTGCGGTGCCCACCAATCTGGCCCCAAGATGCGACTTCAAATTAAAAGGCTTGGGTATTATTGGCCCACCATGATACAGGATTACGAAGAGCACGCAAAGAAATTTCAGATCTGCCAAATCCATGGTGATTTCATTCACAAGCATCCCAATCCATTGCATCCTACGGTGGCGTCGTGGCCCTTCGAAGTTTGGGGCACCGACATTGTTGGCCCAATTGATCCTCCGTCATCTAAAGGCCACCAGTTCATACTGGCCGCGACAGACTACTTCTCTAGATGGGCAGAAGCTGTCCCGCTAAAAGAAGTCAGGACAAAAGATATTCTGACATTCTTCCAACATAATATTCTATACCGCTTCGGTACACCAAGAAGAATCATTTCTGACAACGGGCCTTCTTTCAAGAGCTTCAATGTCTCAAGGTTCGCTACTCAGCATAAGATAGACTGGAGATATTCCTCCATCTATAATCCAAGAGCCAATGGGCTAGCCGAAGCCTTCAATAAGACTCTATGCAAGCTCCTGAGGAAAAATGCTTCAGCCAACAAGAGAGACTGGAATCTCAAACTTCACGAGGCGTTGTGGGCATATCATACCACGCACCGTACTCCAACACAGTCCACTCCATACTCATTGCTCTTCGAAGTGGAGGCGGTCCTCCCCCTCGAAGTCGAAGTTCCAAGCTTAATAATGGCCGTTCAGCACGAGTTGACGGAGGAGGAAAACGTGCTCCTTCAACTTGAAGAGCTCGATGCCCTCGAAGAAAAGAGGCTCGCGGTACAGCAAAATCTGGAGCTATACCGAGCCCAAATGTCACGGGCCTATGACAAGATAACCCGTCTCCGCGTTTTCAAGAAAGGTGAATTGGTGTTGGTCCTCAAAAGACCGATCATCCCCAATTGACATGCCAAGGGAAAATGTGAGCCAAACTAGGAATGACCATACGTCATCGAGAAAGTGTTCGACGGAGGATCCTACCAACTAATAAGTGCCGAGGGAGCAAGGCCCATGCTACCCATCAATGGCCGATATCTCAAGAAATACTATACGTGAATGCTCCAAGTCGCAGACGAATTGAGCACATCAGCCCTACGGTCTGGATCATACATCCTGCAAAATCGTATACAATCCACGGACGTAAATGACCCCTATCTCTCCCAAATCCTGCTGGTGAGACTACTTTTAAAGACCCACCAGCGGCAAAAAAAAGAGAGAAAAAGAAAAAAAAAGAAAATAAATAAAATAAATAAAATAAACGGTATGTCCACAAGCAAAACGGGCACGAATGAAAACCCGAAAGGGCTCCGTGAGTAAAAACAGCAGGACTACCGGCGAGTTTGTGAAAACCCGAAAGAGCGCAAACTCGTGAAAAGAGATGAATACACTCACAAAGTCCTCTCGACCTTGTGAGGAGAAAACCCCTGCGTGAGATCCTTACGACTCATAAAGGAGCAACACACTTAGAAATCCTCACGATTCCTAAGGAGAACATACACCTGCGAGATCCTTACAACTCGTAGGGAGAAAATGCTTTTATGGGACCCTCACGGCCTATAAAATTGAAAAGCCTTAGGTGATAGGGACCCAAACCTGTCTCCTAAGCCATCGTTCCCCAACGGGCAACGGCAAATGATGAGTCGCTCCTGGCATGTCGCTTCAGTGTTAGTGATGCTGATGCCGACCAAAAACCCAAATCTCAAGTCCTCCCAAGGCAAATGATGAGTCGCTCCTGGCATTATTTCAGTGTAGCAATGCTGATGCCAAACAAGATCCAAATTCCAAGTCCCCAAACGGCGAATGATGAGTCGCTCCTGGTACCACATTCCAGTGCAGCGATGCAGACGCCAACCAAAATCCGATTTCTCAAAATTCTCCCGGTCCTACGGTGGGTCCCCAAGTTGACCAACGTATACAATCCACGGGCTCAAATAATTCTCATCATACCCATGCCCCACCGTAATCACCAGTTACGCGGACGGTCTCCGCTTTGGGAATGATGCTCCATTGATAAGACCCACTCATGTGTCCTCACGATATATGAGGAGAACAAACCTTTGTGGGATCCTTACGACTCACAAAGGAGCAACACACTTAGGAATCCTCACGATTCCTAAGGAGAAAATACACATGCGGGATCCTTACGACTCGTAGAGAGAAAATGCTTTTATGGGACCCTCACGGCCCATAAAATTGAAAAGCCTTAGGTGATAGGGACCCAAACCTATCTCCTAAGCCATCGTTCCCCAACGGGCAATGGCAAATGATGAGTTGCTCCTGGCATTATTCCAGTGCAGCAATGCTGATGCCAACCAAAAACCCAAATCCCAAGTCCTCCCAAGGCAAATGATGAGTTGCTCCTGGCATTATTCTAGTGCAGCAATACAGATGTCGAAAAAAAAAATTCCCAAATCCTCCCGGGGCAAATGATGAGTTGCTCCTGGCATTATTCCAGTGCAGCAATGCAGATGCCAAACAAAAACCAAAATCCCAAAATCCTCTCAATAACAGATGATGATTCGCTCCTGGTACCATATTCCAGTATAACGATGCTGATGTCAACCCAAATCAAAATCAACAAGTCAACTTCCACTCCGACACCGCAGAGAGCGGAGCAAGTCAGAATCCAATCTCGACACCGCAAGAAGCGGAGCAAGTCAAGTCTACCCCCTGACACTGCAAGAAGCAGAGCAAGTCAAATCAAGCACCGACCGTCCAAGTCGCAAAAAGAGCAGAATCGACTGTCCAAGTCCCAAAAAGGGCAGCATCGACCGTCCAAGTCGCAAAAAGGGCAGCACCGACCGTCCAAATCGCAAAAAGGGCAGAACCGACCGTCCACGTCGCTAAAAGGGCAGCACCGACTGTCCAAGTCGCAAAAAGGGCAGAACCGACCGTCCAAGTCGCAAAAAGGGCAGAATCGACCGTCCAAGTCGCAAAAAGGGCAGAATCGACCGTCCAAGTCGCAAAAAGAGCAGCATCGACCGTCCAAGTCGCAAAAAGAGCAAAGCCGACCGTCCACGTCGCTAAAAGGGCAGCACCGACCGTCTAAGTCGCAAAAAGGGCAGAACCGACCGTCCAAGTCACAAAAAGGGAAGAATCGACCGTCCAAGTCGCAAAAAGGGCAGCATCGACCGTCTAAGTCGCAAAAAGGGCAGCACCGACCGTTCAAGTCGCAAAAAGGGCAGAACCGACCGTCCACGTCGCTAAAAGGGCAGCACCGACTGTCCAAGTCGTAAAAAGGGCAGAACCGACCGTCCAAGTTGCAAAAAGGGCAGAATCGACGGTCCAAGTCGCAAAAAAGGCAGCATCGACCGTCCAAGTCGCAAAAAGGGCAGCATCGACCATCCAAGTCGCAAAAAGAGCAGAACCAACCGTCCACGTCGCTAAAAGGGCAGCACCGACCGTCCAAGTCGCAAAAAGGGCAGAACCGACCGTCCAAGTCGCAAAAAGGGAAGAATCAACCGTCCAAGTCGCAAAAAGGGCAGTATCGACCGTCCAAGTCACAAAAAGGGCAGCACCGACCGTCCAAGTCGCAAAAAAGGGCAGAATCGATCGTCCAAGTCGCAAAAAGGGCAGAACCGACTTGGACGGTCGCAAAAATGGCAGCACCGACCGTCCAAGTCGCAAAAAGGGCAGAACCGACCGTCCAAGTCGTAAAAAGGGCCGCATCGACCGTCCATGTCGTAAAAAGGGCAGAGCCAGCTTCCCAAAAGGTGGGAACCGAATCAAGTCGCCTCCACGTAAAAGAAGATCCATCAATTTCATGCACACGACCTACATATGTGGTGTGAATTTATTGGGGGGGCAATTTGTTGGGGTAAAAATTTACACCCCGGTTGACCAAGTCAAAATCAAAGTCAACCCCAAGCCAAGTGGGCCTAAGCCCAGATCCAGTGGGCCCATGCCCGAGTCGATCCCGAAAATGAAGCGACCGACTTCCCCCACGCCAAGATAAAAATTTTGTAATAAACAATATTGTTGTATTTCTTTTAATTTATCTTATGGATAAATGTAAGAAAAATAGGCATAAAGCCAAATTTTTGTAAAGCCCATGGCTTATATGCAAAAGGAAATGGCTCATGAGCCATGGGATAGGCAAAATGCCATTTTGTGAAGCCCAAGGGGCTATGTGTAAAGTGTATAGCCTATAAAGGCAAAGATAATGAAAATATCTCACAACTTTTCTCTCTCTCAAAATTTTTTCAGATCTGAGAACTTTCCTCCCTCTTCAAGGTTCTAAAACCTTCTTTTTCTCTTGAATTAAATCAAGAGTTTTACTCTTCTTTTTATAAAACAAATTAGTTTTTCACCACAAAACCCATAAAGGGGAACTCAGATCTTCCATTAGATCTCAAAAAGAAGAGATTTTTAAAAATCCCATATCTCTTGATCTTCAAGATCCAGCTAACAGAAGAGGAAGACGAAGAACATCGTTCACTAAACCCCCTCCCCCCCCCAAAAAAAAAACACACACACACTCAGGAGTTCAACTCCTCTTTGATTTCTCTTCTGAGAAATTTTTTTAGGCTAAAAGCCTCTTTTTCTCGCCGGCGCTCAAGCGCAGAGTGCCCGCGTGCCGACACGTGGCGCACCGGCGCTCAAGCGCAGAGCACCCGCATGCTGACACGTGGCGCGCCGGCGCTCAAGTGCTCAGCTCTCGAGCGCAAGTCGCCCCGGTGCCGACACGTGGCGCGCTTGCGCTCCAGCGCAAGCGCTCGAGCGCAAGTCGCCCCCGTGTCGACACGTGGCGCGCTTGCGCTCAAGCGCAAGTCGCTCCCGTGCCGACACGTGGCGCTCCTGCGCCCAGCGCTCAAGCGCAGAGCACCCACGTACCGACACGTGGCACTCTAGCGCCTGAGCGCACAGCACCTAGGCGCACAGCGCCCAAGGTGCTGCCCCACGCATCCTTTGGATGTATTTTTCCCCTTTATTTATATATACATGTATATATATACATATGTACACATACACATACTCCACGACACCGTCCCTGTTAGAAAAAAATTTCTAACGGGGCGCTGCCCCGCACCCCGCAAGAGGGCTGCTAGCCCCTTTGACCCCCAGCCCGCTATCCGGGTAGCGGGACCCCCGTAAAAACTCTGCGTGGCTCCCGATATATCCAAAACCCCCCTTCAAAACAAAACACACGTACACTGCACATTGAGTTTGCATGACCAGTTTAACCCGTTAATCGGAGGTTCCCTCGCCCCAAAGGCGGGGGGTAATTAACGGCAGCTTAGTCCGCGGCTGCCGGAGATTCGGATCCCCATAATCATTAAACCCCAGCCTACCCTAGGCAGGGGGAATCTGTAATACGCCTGACAAGCGCGCGCGTATTCCCATCTCAATGGGGTGATGAAAAACACCCTACAGCAGCGAGCCGCGGCAGGAGCTCCAGCCGCGGCACCAGCAGAGGCAGAGGCAGAGCGGTTCTGCCACCCGGAGAGCTGCGCAGGGAGCTTCAGAGGGCCGGTCCTGCACCCCGATTGGAGACCCCTTCGGATGCCTCCTTCCGTGTGGACTTTTCCACATCTTCAGGTATATTGCACGCATATTCATTTTGAATGGAATATTATAGATATACATGCATATTCATGTCAAAATTACTTATATGTTCAATGTTTGATTAGCTAGCTGTCGGTGGTGCGTCCACATCAGGGACAGAGGCCACTCCCGCATCTCCAGGTATGTTTATTTATCATATAGTGCATGTATATTGATTTAGAATGCTATATCATAAATATACATACATTCTTTTTGCTCTTACGTACTTACATCTCGAGTAGAGGTCACCATCGCACCTGCGGGTATATTTATATATCATATAGTGTATACATGTTGATTTAGAATGTTATATTATTGATATACACATTCTTTTTTCAATTGCTTATATAGTCAATGTTTGATTGTCTAATTATAGGTGGTGCGTCCACGTCTGGTGCAGGGGCCACTCCCGTCACTTCCATACCCTCCGCTCAGTCTGCAGATTTATATGAATAAATATAAAGTATTTATTCATTTTACATATCCTTTAAGAATAAACATGAACTTCATGTAACTTTATCGATGTTTATTTTATAGTTGGATATGCGT
This sequence comes from Agapanthus africanus, assembly GCA_030015575.1. NCBI lineage: Eukaryota > Viridiplantae > Streptophyta > Magnoliopsida > Asparagales > Amaryllidaceae > Agapanthus > Agapanthus africanus. Next base: position 102,062,858 of record CM057338.1, on the reverse strand, counting down.
CCACGTCCGGGTCACCGGCTGTTCCTTACCGGAGGAACTATCGTCCCGCTTGTGCTGCTGCCCGGGCCCAGGCTCGTGCTTCTGCGCCAGAGGTATATATTACATATCAATTTTTGTTAAATCTTGATTTCTTGATACCACTTTGTCTTAATATTGATTGTCTTGATATTTCTTGTAGATGCAGGGCATCCCCATCCTGAGAGGGGGACTCGAGGGCCGAATCAGTCCTACAGGCTGAGGCCCGACAGAGCTAAGGAGGTGGCAGCATTCCCCCTCTTCTTTACCCCTGATTATCGCTATACCGGCGATTATGCCGAGAGGTTCGGCCGGTATATGGGGGTTGAGAGCCGCCTCGTGAAGAAGTATCCACTTCACGTTGAGTGGGGCGACCAGCACCGGTGCTCGTTTGCCCTCTTCTAGGATCAGGCTCGGGTATTAATATATAGTTTCATTTGACTTACCCAATATATTTATTATTATTTAACACTTGTAATTTAATAACATTGTTTTTTTTTGTATTTGCAGTTGGATTACGACTTTCAGTCTGTACCCGACCCTGATCACCCTGAGAGAGTGCTCGATCTTCACGCTCTGTACCATGGCTTGATGAAGAACATGCAATCAAAGGTTCGATACAATAGGAACGAGATGAAGATCGACTGCTATTTCCTGTGGATGGCGACCCTCGAGGCAGAGAGGGCGACCCTCGAAGCAGAGAGAGGGCGGCTCTCCTACATACTCTGGCCTTTGCGAGAGTCGATGTAGATACATGGCCTCTCTTGTGCCAATATTTCGACTCTCAACGCAAACAGATTTGTATTTTAAATGTAATTCATTGTTTAGTATATAATTTTTTTTTGTTTAATTAGAAAACTAAATATGAATGTGTTGTGCAGAAACAGGCTGATCAAAATAAAAAGAATAGGAAGTCGGCGAAGATGGGTCGCCCCACTTATACAGGTGACTCAAGGAATATTACTTGTGCTATAGAGTTATCGGTAAATTACAATAGATCTACTGTGATATAATGTAATATTAAGAGTTATTTTATAATATATGTAATTTTTTTGCGAATTGCAGAGAACTCAGACCCTGGTGCAGGGTGGTACACCGAGCGTGATGTCCGCGTATCTTGCCGTCCACGGCACCTCGACAGATCCTTCCACGGGAGAGCTTCGATTCCCCGACACCGCTACCCAGGAGTATTGCGTAAGTATTAATATTTATTCTAACATGTTTGAAATTTTTGTTTTGAAAAGTTCAAATTTAAATGATATACTTATATTTTAATGGTTAATATGGGTGTAGGAGCGGGTGGTGGAGCAGGCGGAGGCATCGTGGATCTATTTTACTGGACAGAACGATCCGATACTACTGACCCTAGTTCTAGACGCCGCACTCGGAGGGCACCACGGAGGTTGGGAGAGAGGTCGGTGACTGGGTCCTAGCAGGGCCTATATGAGGTTGGATTCTACTCCGGCGGTTACTTCCTTTATCCCCCGTGAGCGACGTCTAGAGCAAGATGTTGCCACCTTGAAGACCACTGTCCAGGAGTTGAAGGAGATGATGGTATATATACTACTTAATATTAAAATATTATATCATATTATGGATAGTAACATATCCAATATTAGTAGCCTGAGCTTATTTGGTTGTAGATTTAAGTTTGATTAATCATAGATTAGGGGTTTCGCAATAACCTAATAATGAAACTAATTCAACTAATACACAGTTCTTACTCATTTATTACACACAAAATTGAACAGATACGACAGGGTACTTCGGCTGCGGATGCATCTCTTTCGGCTGCGGCTCTGCAAGCCACTATCTCGGCTGCGGTTGCGCAGACCACTCCTGCAGCTTCACAGCCCGCTCAGACTCCTGCACAGTCCACTCCTTCATTGGTCGAGTTTTTTACGACTCAGGGCTGCACCGAGGAGCAGATGCGCCAGATTACGTCGATTATCAGAGATGGAGGAGCAGGACCGGGCTAGGGTAGCTTTATTTATATTTTTTAGAATGTATATACTTTGATACATATTGTATAAATTTTGGACGATAATGGTTGGTGGTTGTTTGCTTGTTCACGATAATTTATCCTGATATTGTATTCAGTTTGTCTCTTTCTTTTATATATTATGCATGAGATGTTGATTATGAATATTTCTGTATTTGGTTATATGATGTATATATTATTGTGCACAGGGCGGGTTAAAAACAGAAAGCCCTTTTTTTTTTAAAAACCCTGATATTATGTCCCTACGGATTAATCCGTAGGGCCATCTGTTGCACCTACGGATTAATCCGTAGGTCCACAGTTTGCCCCTACATATTCATCTGTAGGGACAAAATATCAGGATAACTGACATTTTGACCCTATGGACCTACTGTGATAGGCGTTACACGTCCCCTACGGATATATCCGTAGGGGCTTATATCTGGACCAACGGATAAAGCCGTGGGGGTTGTAAGTTGCCGCTATGGATGGCACCGGAGGGGCAAGTATTTTATTTTATAAATCACTAAATTAAATAAATATTTTGTCCCTATGGCATACACCGTAGGTACATAGTCCCCTACGCATTAAACCGTAGGGGCAAATTTTACTCCGTAGGGGCATGTTCAGGACGAAGACTTGCACCTGCGGCCATTGCACCTACGGTTAATTTTCTAGCCCCTACGAATATATTCATAGGGGCACTGTGTTGCCCCTACGGATAAAGCCATAGGGGCAACCTCTTATTGTAGCAGTGTCAATTCACCAACTGTTTAAGGCTTTACCGAAACTCACAAAAAAAATATCAGATTCAGGTATGGGTACTATCTTAAGAGCCATCATCTGAAAATCCGTAACTCTCTATTAAAAATAGTGAAATCAATATCTGTTGTTGTCCGAGGTTTTTCTCATTTTGGGTTTTCCACGTAAAAATTTGTGTCTTGCTATATTGATTGCACTACTACAAATAAGGGTTGCCCCTACGGATTTATCGGTAGGGGCAACCCACTGCCCCTACGGAGATGTGCGTAGGGGCAAAAGAAGACCCCGTAGGTGCAAAGGCCGCAGGTGCAAGTTAAAGCCCTGAACTTGCCCCTACGGGCTAAATCTTGCCCCTACAGATTTCTGTGTAGGTCCTGTTGCACCTACGGAGTAGGCCGTAGGGTAAAAAATTTATATTATTTATGGTTTTTTTAAATATATTAACTGTACCTACGGATATAGCCGTAGGGCCACGTACTATCCCCTACGGATACCCACGTAGGTACTTATCCGTAGGGGCAACATATCAGGATTCCTGATATTTTGCCCCTACGGATAACTCCGTAGGGGCTAAGTAATGGCCCCTACGGACATATCCGTAGGGGCACTCCCAACCCCCCGGGTACTGAGATCAGGGGGGAAATATCAGTTACTGCTGATATTTTGCCCCTACGGATATAGCCGTAGGGGCAACATGTGTACCTACGGATTAATCCGTAGGTACACATTATCTGTATTTTTTTTTAAAAAGGGTTGCCTGATTTTTTCCCGCCCTGTGCATAATAATATATAAAACAATAAAATATAAAATTAATCATCACACAACATATATCGCAGTATTCATAATCATATCTCACGCATATAATATACAAAAGAAACCCAAAAACTGAATATGATATAAATATAAACCAATATCAATATCGTTTCAAAATGTAGTACAATATGTATGATATAAATAAATACATGTTTCAAAAAATAAGAACCAAAAAGCTATAGAATAACGCGCGCCTGCTCCTCGGTCAATAAACTCTGCAATTCGGCGCGAGCGGGAGTCTGAGCGGCCTGTGGAGCTGGCGATGTGGTCTGCGCAGCCGCCGTCGAGATAGTCGCTTGCGGAGCCGCGGCTGCGGGAGTCTGAGCGGGCGGTGGAGCTATAGGAGCTATCTGCGGAACCGCAGCCGATGTAGTGGCTTGCGGAGCCGCAGCCGAAGGAGATGCATGTGGAGGCTCGGCCGATGTACCCTGTCGCGTCTGGACCTAACGTGTGTAATAAGCGTGTAAGAACTGTGTATTATTCGAATTCTTATCATCATCAAGTTATTTCGAAACCCTGTTTGGATATCTAGTTTGGAAAACCGTAGTTTATTTTAATTAGATATGTATGTATAATTAATCAAACCTAAGTCTACAACCAAATAAGCTCAGGCTATGTACTAATATTGGATATGTTGATATCTATAATATGACATGATATTTTACTATTAAGTAGTATACATATCAGCATCTCATTCAACTCCTGAACGGTAGTCTTCAAGCTTTCCAGTTCCTGCTGGACACATCGCACACTGGAGACGGAGGAAGTAACCGCCGGGGTGGAGTCCAACCTCATATGGGCCCTGCTAGGGCCCAGTCCTCGGCCTCTCTCCCAACCTCCGTGGTACCGTCCGTGTGCGGCGTCCAGGACTGGGGTCAGCAGCCTCGGATCGCTCTGTCCGTTAAAATCGATCCCCGAGGCCTCGGCCTGCTCAACCACTCGCTCTTACACCTACATTAAGCAGTAAAGTATAAGTATAAAATTTAAATTTGAACCTTCCAAAACTAAAATTTCAAATATGGGTAAAAAAGAGGGGGAATGCTGCCTTCCCCCTAGCAACTGTTAGAACATTATATTTAGCACATACTGGTCTATAAAATTGACAAGAAATACCAAAATCAACAAATTCAAAGCCTTACCTACAGAGATAGCAGATGTGCTCCTCTGGTATCTGCATGTATCAAAATTTGAATAATATTAATTAATTTCAGTCCATACATATTAACAAGATAAACTCTCATATAGCGCTGCTTACACATAAGACAGGGAGTGAACAAGCTCTTGTAGATCATCAGGCGCAAATCTAATCTCATCAAGCAACACATGATAATGAGTTGGACGCGTGGTGCCCTATTTCTCATAAGTGCATGCTGCGTGAATAAATATTGTGTTAATTCCAAACTAAATACAAATATAACAAGCTTATGAGTTATATAGTATTCAATTTGATTTCAAACAAATACCAAATAAGAATTTATTGTACAGGTCCACGACTTACAATCATTCCTGCATGCGAGCACATATAAAAATCATATTTTATAGGATGACAAATTTTATTGTCAACTACTGTCACCACCTACAGCTAGACAATAATAAAAATTACTATCTAAGTAAGAGCAAAAGGAATGTGTGTATATTTATGATATAGCATTCTAAATCAATATACATGCACTATATGATATATAAACATACCTGGAGGAGCGGGAGTGGCCTCTGTCCCTGATATGGACGCATCACCAACAACTAGACAATCAAACATTGACAATATAAGTAATTTTGACATAAACATGCTTGAATATCTATAATATTACATTCAAAATGGATATTAGAGAACGCACCTGCAGTGAGAAGTGGTAAAAGTATCACCCAACAAGGGTGTAATTTACAGAATCAGTTGAAACTCTTGAAAGTCATAGAAGAACCTGATCTGCACAAATCTGATGTATACTTTCTATTGGACACTAAGAAGTCTCTAAAAGGAAAAGCCAACGTGAAAGTCATCATTAGTTCATATCAGAAGATTGATGCTGAAACAGAGAACAAGGAATGTCATTTTCTTCTTCTTCTGCCACATTACTGTCTTCTCCTTCTTCTTCTGCCACATTACTGTCTTCTCCTTCTTATTATGTGCATGTGTAAATTCAATTAAAGCAGAAACTCCAGTGACAAACTTAGGTTGCATACGTTGTTGCCAATTCACATACATCCAGTCCTTAACCTTGACGTACTCATGAGCCATGTTAGACTGTATCATATAAATTGTAGGTTATGATGACTATATTGAGAATATGGATTAATAGTGGGTAGGAAAAGTATTTCTCAAATGGATTTTGCATCTGAAAACCATAAACTACTAAGTAATAGCATATATAATTTTTTTAGTATAAAGGTTGTTATTTTAAGTTTTCCCTTATTAAATCAAATTTGTTTCACGTATTGAGGAATATACCAAAACGTGCACAGGCATGCAATGTCTTAGTTTCTAGTGTGTGATCCACCATACACAATAGAACACAATACAATATTTCGTATAGTGATATGATCTAACTGCCTTTATAAACTACAAGTGTACAGAAAATTATGATAAGAAACCATAAGAAAGGGTCGTAGCCATGCATAACCTTGAATCTACATACCAAATCGTGCACAAGCATGCAATTATTGTCACCTTGCCTTGGAATATAAAATATCTTGGAAGACTATAAGCGGAGCATTTAAATCTTGATAACTTTTGACTTCAACATATATTTTTCTCAAGTACCATGAAATATACTTTCTCCGTATAAACCGTTTTCAGGAAGATGGATTAACAATGACAAATTATCCATATTAGAAAAACACGGTATTACCCTTCTTAAGATAATACATTATATAAGCATACCATAGCCCAGAACATGTCCTTCTATCTACGCAAAACATAAACAGCATATAGCAATAAAAGGAAAAGAACCACCATATCAGAGATGAAAGACAGAGAATTCAAGCATTGTTTCATACCTTTAGAGCACGCTGCCAAAAGAAACAAAAAGACAATAGAACAAATTATCACATAGGAATTGATAGATAGATAAACAATTAACTTATGCTGCTTAAAGAAGATGTGACATGTTATTATAATTTCTTTTGGGAAAACCTGGAAATATGAAATGGAGGGGAAGACATAGAAGTAGAGGGGTTTTCTTTTGGGGGAAGAAGATGAGAAATAGCCCATAAAAGATGAAAGTTGATTGCCTTAAAGCTTATATATAAATCTATCAAAATACAACATTAGAGTTCTAAGAACCTTGCCTTGAAATTTATGCTTTATTACTAACAACTATCATATCAAGTATCATGGTTCATGGAAAAAATATTATTAAAATAGAAAAATTTATAAAGAAAAAAGTGCTTCGAAAGAACTTATACCTCATAGCACTTCTGAGCCTGCTCAAGTTTTCGCTGGACAAGGTAAAATTGCCCTAGGTTGTGTAAAGCAGCCCCTACTCTGCAAAAGCAAGAAATCTTAAAGAATGACAAATGTGTCCATCATCCAATTTAGGTGACTAAAAAGGTAAAAATACATAAAATTATATATTAAAAAATAGAATTACTATATCTGTTCTACACATATAATGTAAGTATATATCATTAATAAAAAGTCAAAAAGGCTTAAAGACCCTTCACTGAACTTCATTAATAACTATTTATACAAATTATTAGATTTAATATTAGTTACTTACTAAGCATACATGTCTACAAGGTTAGAAAATAAAATAAATTTCAACTGAAATAATATACACACCGTACGTCATCAGAACCAAACACTTCCTCCAGAATAGTTATGGCTTCTAAATATAATGGCTCAGCTTTATCAATTGCTTTCCTTACCCTGTAAAGTTCAGCCTACAATACCAAGCATACATCAATAGATAAGCTTAAAACAATTATGAAAGTCAAATTTCTTGACAAGACACTGGCTTCTCTTGTTTAAAGGACATTTTATTGCTAAAATCAGTTAAAGGTTATAACGAAAAGAAAAAGAAAGAATGTCATAATCCTATGTTCAAATTTATTTCCAAAATCATATGATAAAAGTAGATAAAGCAACTTAAGTTGCATCATCCTAGATTCTTAATTCAATTCTTACAATTAACGACGGAAAAACAGCATGTAAGATATGCTAAGATAAAGGCAGGTAGCATATACATACATTAAGCTCCACAAATATATTTTATAATTCTTGAAACTTCAACTTCTTAACAGTGTCTAGCTCGCTCAGTTATAGCTTTCTAACATCGCTTCTTGTGTGAACCCCAGCCCCAGCCCCAACCCTAACCCTAACCCCAACCCTAGCCGAACCCAACCCCAACCGCAACCCTAGCGGAACCCCAACCGCAACCCCAACCCCTAAAATAATCAAAAATTACTTTAATTGAAGATTTAATTACTTACCTGTTCGGTGGAGGAGACAATCGACAATCGACGACGAGGAATAACGGCGACGAGAACGGGAACGAGATCGGGAACGCGAGAGAGAGAACGGCGACGAGATCGGTGAGATTGGCGACGAGATTGGCGAGATCGGCGACGAGAAAAGGAGATTTGGGAGGTTTCGCGGGCACGAGCGAGGAGAGAGGATAATCGGCGCGGGGGGATGGTCCCAAACTCGAAGCCTAAGCCTTTGAAGAAAGTAGAAGCTTAAGGATACATAGGTCCACCTCTATTGGTGGATAGCGATGATTACAATAATCTAATAATATTTGTCGCGGCTAAGTTTTGAATCTGTCCGGGAAGCACCGTTCTGTTGGCTATGCATGCAATATTTGTTAAAAAAAAATCTCATTTTTTATATATGGCTACCAGACTATGATATTACAAAAAAAAAAGCCGCAACAAGTATTAGAAAAATAAGAACATAGGACCATGTCATTATTGTCAAATTAAAACCCGTTGATATCTTTTTTTGAGAAAATTCATTGAGCAGAGAAGTGTTGAATGCAAATGACATTTGACTTTTCTATGCATCACATGTGATCCAACGTCACCTAACGGAGGTTTGTGATGACCATAATAACCATCTTTAGCAACAAAAAAGATAATGCAGATATATAAATATTAGGAACAAAATAGATATATAATGCAGTGATGATAGATTCAACCATATTCATTTTGGTTAAAAAGAAGTAATTAGGGAGAAGTTAGAAATAGATGAGAGAGAGACCGAGCGAGCGATCGTGTGTGTGTCATGAGTGTAAATAAGAGTGAAAGCGGAAGGCACTAAACAGAAGGAAGCACGGATCTCGTTTTGTCGTTTTGGCGGGTCTTGCCGACTCCTACGCTTACGGCTGTCTTCATATAAGAGGATGTCATTAGGTACGTTTATGAATATCAAAAACACATTTAACTTTAATTTCTATATATTAGCTTGGATTACAATATAAAAATACGAGGAAAAAAACAAAAAAAAACCCATACCTTAATGCTAGCTAATCCCAATCTTAATCTTGACTATACTAGTCCATACATTCATGAGCTAGGATAACATAATAAGTTTCTTAATTTTGTCATCAAACCAACCCCAATCCTAACTCTAACCCTACCACCAGCCCCAGCCCTAACCCCAGCCCCAACCCTCTGCCGAACCCCAACCCCAACCGCAGCCCCAGCCCCAGCCCCAGCCCCAACCGCAGCCCTAGCCGTAGCCCCAGCCCCAACCCCAACCGCAGCCCTAGCCGCAGCCCGAGCCCGAGCCCCAACCCCAGCCCCAGCCCGTAGCCCCGGCCCTAGCCCACAGCCCCAGCCCCAGCCCCAATCAAAAATTTGAGTAATTGAAGATTTCGTTACCTGTGCAAAGGCGACGACGAGAACGGAGATGAGCCGGCGCTAGCAACGACGAAAGCAGGTGGTGGCTACGACGAATCGGCGGCGCTGGCGACGACGAAAACGACGAGAACGACGATCGATCGTCGTAAACGAAGGTTTGAGAATTTGGGTTCGCGCGAGAATTAGGAATAATGAGCGTAGGGATCGATCTGAGCTTTTAACTTAAATCCCTATTTAGATGCCCCTACGGATAAGTCCGTAGGTTCTTGGTTTGCGGCTCCGTAGGGGCAAATAACAATTTAAGATTTAATAATCTTTAAATAAATATGTAAGGACCGTAGGGGCAACCTTTTGGCCCTACGGATTAATCCGTAGGGCCAAACTAAAATTGCCCCTACGGATGTCGTTATCCGTAGGGGCAACCCCCTATTTTAGTAGTGTTGATCTTTTAATTGTATTGCTTTAATATCTATTTCTATTTTATTAGGATCATTCCTACCAATGTATTGATGTGGAGTATTGATAGGGGATAAGTGGTTATATATAGAACTGTAGTTCTATAAATATCTCTTTTTGTCTATGAAAAATAGTGGGCTCGAGACATGTAGTGTCATGAATGTAAGAGTTGTGCCTCCCAAATGACTTTTGCTGTGAGAACAAAAGAGAAGGATGAGATGTGAAAGAGCCGGGTTATGAAAAAACTTTATAACATTTTGATATCGGTAGAACTTTAATGATTATGTTCTGTTCCAGGAATGAAGGACGAGGCGGTAGACCGTAGAACCATGTTATATCTTGTACTTCTCTCTTCTTGTTCATGGTGTGATTGATGGTTATCTTGTCTTCTTAATATGCTTCTTAATACGCTGAGGAGATTGGAACCTAAGAAGAAGTACAAGTGCAAAAATTAATTCTTTATCTAAAATGATGCCTAAATAAGTATGTTAGTTAAAACCAAGAATAAAAATAATCTATAAAATTTCCGTATAAAAAAGAGAAAGGAAATTATGGTTAGGTTTAGAGGTTTACAGTAGAAGATATTCAAATGTAGAAAAAAGGAGAGAATGATGATGTTCATGATTGATGGAGAAATAATTGATACTTAATGTTCAATGGTGATATTTAATCGAGTTGAAGATTTATGGAAATCTAACAAGAGACCAATCCAGATCAAGTATGAGATTTGTAGAGCATTTCCTTAAACTCTCTTTTAAGGACCCCTAAAGTTGATATTTTGATCGAATATTTTACCTGCCGTGAACAACATGCCGCAATATAGTGACATGCATTATTGCTTCTACGTAAGAAAGGTGGATAGCACTTTTACGGCAGCACAAACAAGGAACTCGACTACTATATTAAAGATCTCGGAATTGATTGTTAATGGCATGCCTAGTTTTGAGCACAGCAAATCCCCGGGTTTTTTTTTGCAATCTTAATGCCTACAAAAAAAGCAATAAATCAACCAGTAAAAGTTTTTGATGTAAGATTCTACCATATGTAACAATATAGCTTTATGCAAGCCAAGGATTTATATGGAGGTTGTCTGTTTTATGCTGATATAACCAAAATGCTTCAGTTAAAGAAGAGAGCCTAAATGTAAGCAGAAGTAAACTACAAAGCTTAGGAGAAATCAAAGTACACAAAACCCTCTTTAGTTTAGTACTAGTGAATGGTCCTAAGCGATGTTGGATTTGAGGATGGTCCATAAAATCTTATAGATTGAAAAATAGTTATATAAAAGATATATAGAAAGTTCATCATAAATATTGTTATAAGTATATATAATTATATATAGAGAGAGACTAACTGATAACCTTTTTTCCAATTATTTCAATAATCAGATTTCCAATTCATGTATACAAAATGAAAACACAAAGAACTTTTTGGATAGCTATTAAAATTCTAAGTATAAAACGACTATTTAAACATATTGTTCATTATTTACTAGATAGAATACACTTTATTAAAAACAACAAATAACTAATATCTAAATTCATAAGAGAAAATAGTTTCTTGTTAAATAAAAGTTATTAGATTAGGAACCGTTTGGTTGTAGGATTATAATAGAATTTGACACTGTTTGGATTCTTGAATTCAAAAAAGAGTTTGGATTCTTGGATTCTTGAATTCTTTGTTTGGTTGTAGAATTTTGGTTGCTTTGGATTTGCTTGTTTTTTGTGAAGGGCCCACCATTTTTTTGGGTTCTTGAATTCAACACTGTTCATGCGGGTCCCACGTACTTTATGTTATTAAAAAATCCCCCTCTCTATCTCTCTATAATCCTCAAATCCAAATCCAGCTTATTTTTTTCTAACCAAACAAAAATTAAAAGATCTACAAATCAAACACTAGGAATTCAATACAAACCAAACACAAAATTAGTCAATCCAGATTTTTTCAATTGTACTATTTGGAAATCCAAATTTCAAGATCCTGTAACCAAACAGCCCCTTAGGAAACTTGATGTATCCACGTGAGGATTTCACTGGGGCCCACAGCGGCAAGGCTCATTGTTATCCCATGTTTCCCAAATTCTATCCGAATTACCCTCAGCCTCTAGCCCAAATTCTTTAAGTGCCATCACAATATCTACGTTGACTGAACCTAAATCTCAAACAATGGCAGATTTGTAAATATTCTGAAGTTCTGCCGTCATAAAAAATTCACTACCCTCCGTACCAATTTCTATCAGTATAAAGACAACAGCTATACCATCACAGCATACATATCATGCTATTGGATAGAGTCCTAACCAAAGTTTGAAGAACCTACATCTATCGATCAGTCTAGCTATAATAGCTACCAAGAATATATCAATAACCGATCCTTATACTTTTCGTATATTAAAATATGTAAAATTATTATAATATAATAAATACATATTCTAACCTAATTAAACAATTTTTTTGATAAATATGAATTTCATATTCATAGGAATTTGCTTCAAATAATGCTCTTTTCGAGTGTTCTTGAGATTTGGGTTAATTGCTAAATAATATCCCAATGTTTCATCCACTTTGCATTTATATACCTTATTTAATTTTTCGTTGCACTTATATACCCTAAATTGTAAACGGTTGATATTTTGCTCTCTTCAATTGTTCATCAAATCCATCATTATTCTAAACAAAATCCATACGGTTTGTAATTTAGGGTATCTAAGTGCAGCGAAAAAATCAATAAGGTATATAAATGCAAAGTAGATGAAATATTAGGGTATTATTTAGCAATTAACCCTTGATATTTTCGTTTCTTTTATGGTTTATTACAGTAGGAACCCTGTCTAGATTTCCTGTGAGAGCATACCTCGAAGGATTAGTCAAACAATCTTTTGCATTAAGGTCTCTGGATCCCATTGGCTTCTCCTCTTCATTAATACAACCAATCATATCCCTTCACTCCTCAACTCAACTTGTCTTTTCCCCCCCTCTTGAACTCTATAAATTCTCTATTACAGCATTAAGCCAAAACAAATTAACTCTCTCGATCTTCCACACAACACCATGGATTTAAACACACTCACCGTAATTCTTCTCTTTTCCTTGACAACCCCAACAAAAATCATGGCTTATTCTCATCCCCGAAAAGGCTTTAGCCTCAAACTAATCCACCGCGATTCGATACGCTCTCCTCTCTACCGTGGAAATCTAACCCAGCACTCAAAATACCTTATCGAGCCGCAAGACGTAAACATACGACCTAGAGTTGTGCATGACAATAAGTTACTATATATGGTGAGATTGGGAATTGGAAGCCCACCGACAGACCTTCACCTTGTGCTGGACACTGCTAGCAGTCTTGTCTGGACTCAGTGCGAGCCATGCACTTCTTGTTTTGATCAGGATGGGTCTAAGTTCAAGCCAGCCGTGTCGAGGAGTTTTCAGCCCATTTCGTGCAATCATCCTCTATGTAAGCCCCCATTATTTCAGTGCAGAGGCAACCAATGCGTGTATAATCAGAGGTATATTAATTAATTAGTTATATTCATGAAATCATCCTTAGTATATGAACCATATGTATTGTATGCATGTACATATATAGTTTCGATCAAGCTTTAGTAAATATCAGTAACTTTTATGCTTGGATTTTGCCTAGAATTAGTTAGACATATGTAAAAACTCAACATCATTCTGCATAATTATTGTGTCAGACAAAAGATGGATAAGAGATAAATATTTCTGTCTACTAAAGAATTTATCTTAATATCTAGAATTATATTTATACATGATTTGGTTAAAATTTGTTAAATAAAGAAAGTTTGTGAACAGAGAGTTTATTGTCCAAATTGTTTCAGGGATATATAGAGATCGCTGATAGGATTTACAGCAATAAAAAGATTTGTGATATATATAGAGAAAGGGAGCGCGCACGCGCAGGGATAGGGGTATGAGGTGGCGGCTCCTTTTCTAAAAATGGGCCACTGTCCCAAAACATACCTACGTTCATGTTTTTCATCAATCCAAACTGATCATGTTGTTCTATGTATCATGAAATCCTTATATATAAAAATTCTCGAGATATGAGAACCTCTAACTCGTCCATTAAGAGACAACATTTTTTTAATATCGATAAGCCGTTGATTTTCCTATCCTCTTGATTAACGTGTTAGAGGTCTTCAAATGCCAAGATTTTTTATACAGGTTTCATGATATGTAAATCAAGATCATCGGTTTGGACCGGTGAAAAACATCCACTAAATCAATGATGAAAAAGTGATGGAATCACATGAAATTTAGTGTATCCATATCTTACATGATAAAGATGATGATGATGATGGGTGCCGATCGTCGAATAAAATGATGGAGGGTGTAGTTTTTTGACGCCATATAACGAAAAAGCCTTTTAGGGCATCTTTTCTACATTATTCTCTCTCTCTCTCTCTCTCTCTCTCTCTCTCTCTATATATATATATATATATATATATATATATGGATTTTTGAAAAAGAGGCTCCTGCCTCCAAAAACACATGTACCGTGAATTTCACCGATTCAAACTAGCCATCTTGATCTACATATTATGAAACTCATACAAAAAATCTCAAGATTTAAAGATTTTTAAGATGTTCATCAAGCCGATAGAATAATTAACGGCTTATCGTTATATGAAAATTGCGGTTGCTTAATGAACGTATTAGAGATGTTTAAATCTTGACACTTTTTGTACATAAGGATTTTATACTACGTATGAATTGGATCGATGAAATACATGCATAGGATATGTGTTTATTGAAGCGGAAGCCCTTTTCAAAAAAGACATCCATCTCATATAAATCTCTCTTCCTCTCTCTCTCTTTCCTTCTCTCTATATATAGAGAGGGAGAGGGAGAGGATGATAATGAAACAAAGGTGTTATAGAAAGGAATTTCCTTTTTCGACATCAGAAAAATATACCCTCCATGAAAATTTTCAGCGATCGGCATCCACCATCATCATTTTTATCATGTAAAACGTGGATACACCAAATTTCATTTGATTCTATCACTTGTTCACTGTTGATTTAGTGGGTGCAAAATTAACGGCTTACCGACAATATAACTTTTTAATTGCTAATTCAAAGATGAGAAAGTGGTGGAATCACATGAAATTTGGTGTATCCACATCTTACATGATAAAGGTGATTATAATGGATGCCGATAGTCGAATAAAATGATGGAGGGTGTAGTTTTGACACCACCTAAGAAAAAAACCTCCTAAGAACTCTTTTATATATATATATATATATATATATATATATATATATATAATGGAGGAAATATGCCATAGGAGGGAATTTCCTCCTATGGCGTCGAAAAAATACATCATCCCTCAATTTTTCCGACGATCGGCACCCACCATCTTTATCGTTATCATCTAAGATGTGGGTATACCAAATTTCAAATGATTCTAAAACCATTTCACCGTTGATATAACAATGTAAAAAGTTCTATTGTCGGTAAACCGTTAATTTTGAACCCACTAAATCAACGGTGAAAAAGTTATAGAATCACATGAAATTTGGTTTACCCACATCTTAGATGATAACGATGAAGTTGGTGCGTGCCGATCGTCGGAAAAAATGAGGGAAAGTATATTTTTTCGATGTCATGGGAGGAAATTCCCTCCTATGGCCTCTTTCCTCCATTATTCTCATATATCTATATATATATATATATATATATATATATATATATATATATATATATTTCACCAAAACCACACTGTAGTGTGGCTTTTGTTCCCAAAACCATCCTGGCGTTAATTTTGAGCATAGAAACTGTTTTCTCCGTTACACAACACATGATCCCCCTCCATGACCCCCTATCGTTAATGTCTTTATGAAATGACAAAAATATCATGCTATATAGTGAACTGTTAAAAGGGGGATAAGAAGGGCATTTCGGGAGGAAAAAAATAAAATTTTAACTTGAGGCCAGGGATAGCATGTAAATGAGAAAACTTCAGGGATTTTTGTGCAAAAAATCGACGACCAGCTATAATACATGCCCTCCCCCGCGCCAACATAGAGAGAGACGCACACTAACAACTTTTGTGCATTTACTTGTATATATAATATCATATAATTTAAGAGGATATGTAAAAGTTTAGGGGGAAATGGACCAAATCGTCTTATTAATTCTTTCATCCTTCTAATGTTTCTATTTCTAAACCAATACCCGAGTATCATCATATAGATTAGATTGTGCATTAATATTAATAGGATTGAAAGGGTTGTACACTTGTACTACTGACAAAACAACAAATTTCTCACCATCTTTTAATAGGTATTTAGACAATACCTTCACCAGTGGGATCCTCGCCACTGACCACTTCACCTTTGCTTCAAGAACCGGTCAGCCGGAGACGATTCCAAACACAGTCTTCGGCTGTTCTCATGCAAGCAGCCCCCGTATGTTTGGATCGACAAAGGTTGGAGGAATCATGGGAATGGATTTCAAAGAAGAATCCTTTATAATGCAGCTAGCGAACCGAATCAACGGCTCTTCTCGCTTCTCCTACTGCTTTCCTCGTGATCCCAACACAGTTAGTTATTTACGTTTTGGAGGGGACGTCATACAACGCAGAAATCTTCAGAGAACCCCGGTACTAAAATATAACAATCACTTCTACCACATATTGGTGGATATAAGCGTCAATGGAGTACGCATGCGTTTCCCATCTGGGACCTTCGACCTCCGCCGTGATGGGTCTGGAGGTTGCCAGGCCGATACAGGCGCCTCGGTATCACTGATGATCAGACAACCATATGCTCGTGTCAGGACCGCATTTATGGAATATTTTAGACGCTTTAACCTCCGGGTTGTTAATGGAAGTGGCGTTGGTGCAGATCTTTGCTATGAGATGCCGAGAAATTTTAGACATTTCCCTTCCATGCAATATCACTTTAGAGGGGCGAACCTCTTTGTTGAAGGAGAAAAGATGTTCTTGATCTTACCTGGTAAGTTTTGCTTAACGTTGATCCCTACAGATAGAACGACTAAAATTGGTGCTGCACATCAACAAGAAGTTCAATTCGTGTATGATCTTAGAGAAAAATTAGCTTACATTGGTCCGGCTAATTGTGCTCGAGTTTAAAGGATCTTCTTAATTTGTACCTTCATAAATTAATGGAAACCGAATAAATTATGAGAAAAATGGTTTGGTCCCATATTTTTATATTTACTTATTTTTCTTAACATCACATACTTTTGAGAAATATCTAAAAGCACACAGGCAGATACAAGTATGGCGTGTTAGAGCAAGCCCTCTTCAATATCCAGAGATACCAAAACCCCAATACTGTTACGATAAATTTTCATTGCAAAGAAGGAAAGAAGTGTGGGGGTTGTGTATTGTCATCTATGGATTAAGTTGGGCCGGGGCATGTATGTTGGAATGCTCGGAATACTACTTCTATTATATGTTCCTGATGATGCTCGATATCGGTGACTCCGCAGATAATGACACGTGGCAGATGACGTGTCCCAGAACTTACAAGAAAATATCAAGAACGTTACGTTGGAATCACATCCCGGGCCTCCGATCCGAGGATGTTCCCGACCTTCGGTGGCCTTCCAGACCACCCCTCGGCTCGCCTCCGAGCTATCACAGAACCAAGGTGTCTCAGCCTCCCGCTCGTTCCCGAGCCTCCCGCTGAGCTTATCTTCCTCGGTCTCACCGACCGACCCACAGCACCGATCACAAGCGTCTCTGCCACGGCTCCGCGAATCTCGTCAGACGCGAGATATCCGTCACCCATGATCCCGCGTTCCACGCCATCACAATCCCCCATTAACGAGCATATCTCATCATTAATGGGGAATCCCGTCTATCACGCGGGCGTGACGCCAGAGGCGTAACGGCCGGCGTGAATCTCGCGCCCACCTGCCCATGGCTGCCACTATATAAACCCCTTTCTCAGACAACTCAGGTAAGCCAATTTTATTCCAATAGGCCGTTACTCTGCCAAAATACCCCGTCTAACTTGATCGTCGGAGGGTCCTCGGTGGCACAACCACCCCGGGATATCTTTGCAGGTAGCTCGGCCTCAACCACATAAAACCCATTGAGATCCACACGCTCCAGAAGGCAACCCTCCAACTCAATCTCAGTCATCCATCAGCGCTCGTTGCAGATCAACAGAAGATAACATCTGAAGGAGATCCAGAGATCCATCAGTTGGCGCCGTCTATGGGAAATCACTAGTTCCACTCAACTAAAGTTCATCTTCCGATCTCGACTTCATGGCAAGCGGTCACCGTGACGATCCAAGCACCAGCCGTCGTCCTCCCTGCAGTGGGGACGAGGGAGAATCCCCTCCTCTTCCGAACGCCATTCACGCCCTATCCGCTTGGATAGATCGACTTGTGTCCATCGTGGATGTACTCGTCCGTGTCCAAACGACCGGGCAAGCTCCCCAGGTCGCCGCTCCCCCACCTCGGGACCGGGACCCCTACAGAGGGAGAGAAGACTCTGTCCGCGTTGGCACGACCGAACACCGTCTCGCTGTCTCCGGCGGCCGCAGATCCCCTGGGCCGATGTATTCAATGACCCGGTGGGCGCCGCACAGCTCAACACCGAGGTCTTTCGCCGGAGCGCCTCGCCCCGAGCCTCATCGCGCTCATGTCCCTCCCGAGGAGGTGTCGGTCAGCTCGCCTGCGCCCAGGCACGACCGGCACCCCCTCCCTCGACGGGGTCGCGCGCACGGGACTCGCCACGGCAGCCGAAGACGACCTCCCCAGGGGACCTGAGGAACCTCATCGAGTGGAACCGGGGCCGTGGCCAGGCAGAGGTCTCCGGCAGCAGGGCCAAAAATCAGAATGTACCGAATCATCGGGACACTACGGCCGACTCGACGCCCTCGAAAAGAAGATCGAAGGCATGCATCGGGAAAGTCGTCATTCAAGTGACGGGGCTAAATATGTCGCTGACTCGCTCACGAAGCCCTTCACCGAAGAACTACTCTCCGTCCACGTCTCCTCCCGGAACAAGCCCCCAAAGGTCTCTCTCTTCGACGAGAAGTCCGACCCGAAGGACCATTTGGACGCGTTCACGGTCGGGATGAGTTTCCAGGACTGTTCCGACACCGCACAATGCCGCTCGTTCCCCGCCACTCTCATCCTCTCCGGACGAGACTGGTTCCGAGGACTCGCGACGCGCTCGAACTCTACCTTCGATGAGCTGGCCACCCAATTCCTCGGCCACTTCGTCGGGAACAGACGACAGAAGTGGACCGTCGACCATCTCTTCACCATAAAGAGAGGGGATAAAGAATTCTTCAAAGGATACGCCACCCGCTTCTGCAACGCCCTCCTTGAGGTCCCGAAACACCGGGACGAAACGGTCACTACGGCCCTTAGGTCGGGTCTTAGGCATAAGGAATGGCTACGCTCCTTTGCATTAGCGCAACCTAAGACCATGGCCGAGGTAAAAGCCTGGACCGAACGTGAGATCTAGCTTGAGTCCGAGGTGAACGCCAACCTGCCCCGGACAAAACAAGCTGATCAGAAGAAAAGGGCCCGGGAGGAGAAAAAGAAGATTGAGCGGCCAAAGCCCTATTCCTCGAAGTTTTAAGAGTACACCCCGCTCAACGTTTCCCAGACTACTATGTTAGAGGAGGCTAAGGACGAGAGGTTCTTCAAACTCCCCCAAGTCTCGAACAAGGCGGCAAAGCACGCCCGGGGCCCCTACTGCAGTTTCCACAGGTCGCAGGGCCACTCCACTGAGAACTGCAAGCAGCTCCGAGACTACATCGAGGAGCTAATCCGCTCGGGGCACCTAGCAACGTACTTGCGAGATATGCGGCAAGCCGACCATGAGCAAGAGCAACATCCCCCTCCCGGAGAATTGACAATCGGCCAAATCATGGCCATATCAGCAGGGGGTACGGCGAAGACCGACGAGACTCAGCGTCCCTCACCAATCGATGGGACTGGAAGCCACCCGAGGAAGAAGGCTAAAGCAGCCGAGCCGATCGTTTTTACAGACGAGGAACTCCACGGTATATCCCTGCCTCACAACGACCCGCTGGTGATCACATCTCGGGTCCACCGCTATGAGGTGCAGAGGATACTGATCGACTCGGGAAGCTCGGCAGACATCCTCTTTTATGACTGCTTCCTGTGTATGGGACTCACCCCGTCGGACCTAAGCCCGACCGCCCACGTCCTGTTAGGGTTCACTAACCACTCCATCCCGGTGGAAGGGATAATCACTCTCCAATTTAATATCGGGGAAGCGGGCCGTACGCGCACCGTGCCTGTAGAATTTATCGTCGCGAGAATCCCATCGGCCTACAACGTCCTCCTCGGTCGCTCGACACTGAACTCCCTCCGGGCCCAGATATCAACATACCACCTAGCGATGATGTTCCCGCTCGACCAAGGCAGGATTGGTCGGGCATATGGGGATCAACAAACCACAAAGGTTTGCTTCGCCGCAACAACCAGATCCGTATGAATCCGACGGACGAGGATCTCACCGCATTCACTACGGACCGGGGGTATTATACTACTACTATGAAGTGATGCCCCTCGGCCTCAAAAACGCCGGGGCTACGTATCAACGCTTGGTTAATCGAATGTATATTTCTTCTTTGAAGCGATGTAGATTCTTCTAAGTTCTTTTTACTTAAATAATAAGAAGGACACAATAGAGCATTGCAAAAGGAAGAATTTTATTCATTCAAAGGTATTGTAGGCTCCTCAGCCATACATTGCTTAAAAAAAATATTACAGCAGCGGGGGAAGGGGGTGCAAGAAGCATTCCTCGTGATACTCTGAGGAAAATTCCGCCAGCCGAGCCTTTGCCGCCTCGGACCTCTGCCTCTGATGTTGTCCGCGAACCCTCGTGGCCACGGACGGGCCAAGAAGCTCCACGGGAAGGCACCCATCGGTGAGATGCCTCAATTGGTAACATTCGAGGACGAGTGTCACCGAGCGATCCCGTCGACTCTTTGAGATCAGGCCGAGACGACATAACGACCTCAGCTTGCCAACTGCCTCGTCCTTCAGTTGTTCGGACAAAGGGTTGTGCAGCCCCTGCGATGCCCTCCAGATCAAGTACATCAGCAGCTGGAGGAGGGGTGATCACCAGGGGAGCAGGCGGCCGATATGATCCTTAACCCGCCGGATCACTGCCTGCACCGTCTCCTCAGAGCACAGCTGGTCGTACAAATATACGTCCTCGAAATTTATGATCTCGGGGATGAAGAAAGGGAATTCGTCCATTCTTGCGTTTTGGGGAAGGAGAAAGGAGTGATCAACACGCCCTCCGTTTTATAGCCCCGCAGCGCTCCCAAGAGTCCAACAGTCGCTCGTTTCTTCCACTACTGTACCGCCACGCGGCGGATATCCCGTTTTTCTGAACGATCCGAAGTCGGAGTGATGCGGCTCTTCTAAACGCTTCGCCTCCCCCCATGCGTTCATGACACATGTCGCTTGCGACGGTTACTCTTCCCGATGTTCACAAACCAGGATAGTTCGGACAGAACCTCGACAAACCGAGCAGCTACCCTGCTTGGTCCATCCTTAGCAGGCATCTCCAAGCCCTCCCGCGCTAAGGATCAAAAGCCCTTATCAAGAGGCCACCGGGCAGCAACCCTGCTCGGTCCATCCATGGCTGGTAGTTCACTACCCACCGACGCCAAGGATCAAAGCCCTCATCAAGAGGCCACCGGGCAGCAACCCTGCTCGGTCCATCCATGGCTGGTAGTTCACTACCCACCGACGCCAAGGATCAAAGCTCTCATCAAGAGGCCACCGAGCATCTACCCTGCTCGGTCCATCCTTGGCTGGTAATTTCTTACCCACAGACGCCAAGGATCAAAGCCCTCATCAAGAGGCCACCGAGCAGCTACCCTGCTCGGTCCATCCTTGGCTGGTAATTTCTTACCCACCGACGCCAAGGATCAAAGCCCTCATCAAGAGGCCACCGAGAAGCTACCCTGCTCGGTCCATCCTTGGCTGGTAATTTCTTACCCATAGACGCCAAGGATCAAAGCCCTCATCAAGAGGCCATCGAGCAGCTACCATGCTCGGTCTATCCTTGGCTAGTAATTTCGTACCTACCGACGCCAAGGATCAAAGCCCTCATCAAGAGGCCACCGAGCAGCTACCCTTCTCGGTCCATCCTTGGCTGATAGTTCACTATCTACCGACACCAAGTATCAAAGCCCTCATCAAGTGGCTACCGAGCAGCTACCCTGCTCGGTCCATCCATGGCTGGTAGTTCACTACCCACCGACGCCAAGGATCAAAGCCCTCATCAAGAAGCCACCGAGCAGCTTCACTGCTTGGTCCATCCTTGGCTGGTAATTTCTTACCCCATGACGCCAAGGATCAAAGCCCTCATTAAGAGGTCACCGAGCAGCTACCCTGCCCGGTCCATCCATGGCTGGTAATCTCCTATCCACCGACGCCAAGGATCAAGCCATCATCAAGAGGCCACCGAGCAGCTTCACTGCTCAACTTCCTCCACGTCTTTACTAAGCGATCTCCACCTCGACTTCGGGGCCATGGAGATACCGACCTTGCACCGGTCTTTGCACACTTGGCAAATGGTCGAATTCAACTCGACGTGCGATCGCTAGATGAAAAACCGACCTAACATGAAAGCAGTACCACGCAAATAAAAATGTTTACCACAAACAAAAGGAAAATGCGCATGCAAAGAAAACTGCAAAAAGATTTTTATTCATGAAGTCGGAAATCTTTACAGAGGTATTATGGGCTCCCCGGCCTTACAAAAATACCCGGAGGCTTACAAAATTTCAGCGCAAAAAGAAAATAAGGAGGCGAGGAAGTTCAGGCCTCGTGGCCGAGGAGAACCTCAATGAGCTGCGCTTCCAATGAGACAACCGGGATTGCGTCTTGAAGGTCGGCGACCATTGCAGGAGCCTCGGCGCTGGGAGCCGGGGGAACTGACTTCTCCCCAACGCTCCCACCGGGGGCCTCTCCCCCGCCGCGTTTCTGGGAGCATTCCCATGCGCGTCATCCCCGAGAGGGTACTTACCCTGGAACTCGCCGTCGGGAAACTCCGGCATCAGGGCCTTGACGGCGTCGAGGGCGTCATGCCAAACGACGGTAGCAGCTCCAGCGAGGTCGGTGTAGTACTGGTCCGACTTGTTATAGCTTTCCACCGCCTTCGACGCTTGGAGCTCGTCATGCCTCGTTCCTTCCTTCGCCGCCTCGTTCTTCCTCCGGAGGGTGTTCACCATCTTCTTTAGGGTGGCGACAAACACCCCGGAGTCTCCCAACTTAGCCTCGGCGGCTCGGGCGGCCTCTCGGAACTTAGCGATCTCTCGATCCCCGGCCGCCACCCGGTCTTCAAGGGCGGCGCCCTCAACATCACCGTTTGTAGCTCCATCCTTAAGCTCTTCTCCCGCGAGGAGAACTCGCCCGCGGCCTACATTGCCGGGGCAATTTCCTCATCCTCCATGTTGACGACGAGGGCGACGTGCTGGAGGACCTGAAGAAAAGAAGGAGGGTTAAAAAGAAAAGGGGGCACCCAATCTCGCGAACAAAAATACTGAGTGAAGACCCGAGTGTGGTGCGAACACTAACCTGCACGGCCTTTTGGGCTATGGCCACCATTTGGGCCCGGAGGGTCCCCCGAGGGATTCTGCCTCCGACCGACCTTTCCATCTCCGAGAGCAGGCCGTCGGCAATGGAAAGCCCCGAAGGCATCTCGAAGCGAAGCTCCCCTTCATCCACCATGATTGGCGAAGCCGGGAAGCGGGGCGACGTCCTATGAAACCTCTTTAGGAGCGATGCAGGAGAACCAGTCTCACCTCCCACCTCCGGAGCCCGGGGCTCTTGCTCCCGAGCATGTTTTCGGCTAGGAGTTTGGCTGGACTCCGGGGCCCGAGCACGCTTGAGCGCCTGGATGGAGCGGTTGCCGGTGGAGCCGGAGCCGACGACGGGCGAGAAGGGCCGGCGCCTCCGGCCTTCTTCCCCTTCTTCTGTTCGACCAGGGCTGCCCGAAATTTTCCTAGGTCTATGGGTTCTGCATAAGACAAAAGTACAAAGGAGTCAGCAATGCCAGAAAAAGTGAAAAAATACACAAGTCTAAACAGGTCGTCTGAAAACTCCTAACTTACCCACGAACTGGGCGGGGTTGAGCCTGGCCCAACTGAGGGCCCGCTCAGACAGCAACACACCAGCCCGGGGGAGGGGCTCCCACTCCGACACCGCCACCGCGTCGGGATCATTCGACAGTCCCACCCACGGGCAGTTGGCCCTGTGCCACTGGATGGGCACAGGCTAATCCTCACTGTAATACCCAGCTTCTTATTATACCAATATTCGTAATTTTTCCCCTCAAAAGTTATTTAGTTTATTATTATTGTTTCTAGAATTCTAAAACCCTTTTCATTTTCTACCTAGTAGTCTTCCCAAAGAAAAATAAAACCTAATCACACTTTCATTTTCCCTTCACTACTTTTCCCTAAGCTAGACCAGAACCCGATTACCTATTTCTTTTATAGTTCCCTTTTCCTCAAACCCAACACAAATTTATTTAGAATCGGCAGATAATTTTCCCCAGCTCATATACTATTTTCCAAGCCCATTCTTTTAGAACTTAATCTATTTTATTAAAACCCAAACCCTACTACATTTTTCCCAACTAATCCCCTCAGCCCAACCCTATTTTTTCTTTTAATAGAACCCAAGCCCACCCTTTTAAATAAATTCATCTCCATTATAATTCTTCTGGCCCGGCCTTTTTCCATTTTCCCTTTATATTAATTTTCCTCAGCCCACAACAATTAATAGAAATTATTTATAACCCAGCCCAGGCCCACTCTCGCTCCATCCCGCTCGCCTCCTACCCGACCCGCTCCTACAGTGTCATCTCCACAATGGGTACTTCCTATTTTCCCGCGCGCGATCCGCCTTCTCCGACGCCTCCTTCGCCCACGCTCGCGCTCTTGTCGGCCACGCTCGCGCGCCGTTACTCCCCACGACGCGCGACCCTCGTCTCTCCTTCTCTCCCCCACGTCTTCTCCCTCTCTCTCTCTTTCCCTTCCCGTCTCTCCCTCGAACCCACTGCACACCCATCCCCTATCACCGAGCACCCAACGCCGCTCGCCCTGACGGCGACAACCACGACCTCTTACCCTCCTCCCTCGTTCACTACCCCACACCAACAGAACTCCCTCGCTACCTCACCCCTCAATCGAGCTCCACCACCTGCACGCCTCCGCCACCGAGCCTCACCCGCTTCCCTCGACGACGGCGATGACCCCACCACCTCGTACTCCCCCTCGACCTCCTCCACGTCACCAACAACACCCTCGACCAAGCACTTCCTTCCCCCTTCAGTTCCCTCACCCGACTTCTCTCTCTCTCCCCCTCTAATCTCCCTCACACACTCTGCTCTCTCTCTCTCTCTCTCTCTGTGTGTGCTCTCTCTCTCTCTATCACTCTCTCTCTCTGTTCTCTCCCTCTCTCTCTTCCTCTACACTCTCTTTCTCTGTTCTCTCACTCTCAATCTCTCACTCTCTGTTCTCTCTCTCTCTCTTTCTCACTTCCTATTCTCTTTGTCTCTCTCTTTCCCCCTGCACTCTCTCTCTTCCTGATCCCTACTCTCTCTCTCTCTACATCTCACTCTCCCCCTCTCCGCAACGTCTCTCTACAACTCCATAACCAATCATCGATGGAGCCATAACATCGCCGAGCTCGCAGCCGTCTCGGGTACAAGTCGTGGTACTAGCCGTCACCGTGCCAGTTCGTCGCGCACCCGTACTGTACTTCACCGCCGTGCGTCTCCAGGCAAGTTCTCTACTTGCTTCATGCTAATCTATTTATGTTACAAATCCAAATCGTATAAATCGCAATGTTACTATTCGTGATAACGTACACTATTTACCTGTTCGATGTATGGCCCCAATGAAAACACTTGCTTAAATTGGCGAAATTCAGTTGTATAATCTGGCCCGTATGGCTTTGGATCTAGTGTGTGAATTTTGTTGGAAAATATGACCGTTAATGACTAAAACGACTACCCCCAAGTTTACCTATAAAACTGGAAATTTCTTGTACCTGAAAACTGTTAAAATCACCATAAATTATATGCATAATGGAATGATGCGTTCGAGGGATTAAATCGAATCCGACTCGATGAACTATAACCCTATGCAAGTTTCAAATTGTTTCTGTACTCAAACTGTGTCAATATTTGGATCGGAGTGCGACTCTGGACTGCATTCCAGAGCGACTCCAGTTGTTGTTTACTGTCCCGTAATGGGTACCATCCTGTTTTCTTAACTCGTAGGTTGCGGAACTCCACTGTTTATTAAATATGAATCGGTTAGATAGATAATACAAGTGGTTTCATCCTGTTTCTTCATCATTTTCTATTTAACCTGTAATTTAAAAGATCGGGACGCGTAACAGTCCCAACAGAATCAGAATTGACATACTAGTATTAAACAGTGTATATCTCCTGACGTACAGACGCGATTGAAGATCCGTCTGTTGATTTGAAAACCTTACTGAAAACTCTAGATTTCATTCAACTGTAGCGTCGCTAAAATATAATCCCAACTGGGATTAAAATGCGTTACGAAACGGACTTCCGATTCTGAAACCGGATTTCCAGCCGTGAACGCTTAAAATGAAATGGCCATAACTAGTGATCCTGAAACCCGATTGGTGTGAAACTAAATTCGCTGGATAGATAACTGAACACACTATTTACTCCCCGTTCATCGTTTCGCTAAACTGTACACGTATGATTTATGAGAAATTGTGCAAGTAGTAGAATACTGTTTTATGACATATTAATCATGCTTTACATACTGTTTCCTCATCAAATCACACTTATGTCACTGCATTGATAACTTAGTGATAATGTGCATTACCCAGTGTTAGCTATTAGTGATGATTGTGGCAAGTACGTTAGTGTTCGTGTATCAGTGAATAAGTGAAAGTGATACGTACTTGTACACAATCAGTGAACCTTATGATTCTATTGCATTGTCGACGTCTGTGGGACGCGTGTACGTGTAACTATAAGTGGTATGGGACACTTATGGAAACTCTTGCATGGGTGTCACAGATAATACATCAGACTCTGCCATTTATCTTAGGTATTAGTCGGGACGTGCATGATGGAGGTCCTGCCTCCAATTCTCGCGCAGACTTGTCACAAACCGACTGGTATTTAGGGTTATGGTTAGCATTTGATGTAAACCACGGGGTGTGGGGTAGTTTGGGTGTGAGTTCAACAGAATCTCGGGAGTCCCATGACGGCTTATATATATATAGAGATATATGGAGATTTACAGGGTACATGATTATTACCGTGAGTTACATGTTGGGCCCGTGGTCCCTTGCCCTTGGGTTCTACCCTTGGATGGAGGACACTCGCGAGTGGTTGACTCTCACACTTGGACTGGCGATAGGCTTAGTGACCTGTACAGTGAGATTTAGAGACTGATAGGGATAATGTCATTGATATACATTACTTACCGTTGTTGACATACCTGGCATATTATATTATTGTTTTACTGCTCACCTGATACTTTAGACACTTCATTGACTACTGCATGTTCATATCAATACCATTCTGATTTACTGTTATATATATCCCTTATCACTGTTCGAGTTGTCACTTGTTTATATAAATTATATTGCTATTATGTCGCTCTGACGACCTGAGTATGCATGCTCAGCGTGAGGAAAGGATTTAGCCTGGACCGGGACTAGACGTACATCACGGACATCTTGATTAGCTATCCAAGGCTATACCCTTTTGTTTCCCATCAGGTCAGTTCTTTACATTGTTTCATTCAGTTACTGCATTTCTCATTACCTGCGCATCATTTACTATTTACCATGTAAAACTAGAAGCCGAAGTGTGACTACGGCAGGACATTTCCTTGACCGTAGGAGCATGGCTGGCCTTGTCAACCCCTCGTATTCCGTATTTTGGGAAGCGGGGCGTGACACTCACCCTCGGGTGGCCCAATAAACAAAAACTTCTTCTTCCATTCATGAATGGAAGAAGGTACTACGACAACCCCCGACCCGGCAGCACCTCCCCGGTGTTTTCTAAAAGAGATGTATACCCAGCTCGGCTCGCCCCTGCGAGTGCCGGGGTGGTTTTTGTAGCAGAGAGAAGAAATGATAAGACTCCAGCGGAAAGGGATCAGACGTAATTTCAATCGGACCAGGAACCCAAGGAGAATCCTCCAAGAGTTCGGAACAATTGGCCCGGGGCTAACTCAAAACAATTCAACGCCGCACTCACCTCAGGGGAGAAGGGCAGGCTCATCCCGGCCCAAAAGGCTTCCATGTACAAGGCAATTTTCTTGCCCCGTACCTGGTCTGCCCTCTCCCCCTCCTTGGCCAGAAGAAATGAATAGCCGGGAAGAATGTGGAAACGAGTGCGGATGGTGGCGAGCTCATCCGCATGCCTCAGCGTGGATGACACGCCAAGAACACCCGTGACCTTCGCTCTGGAGATCGTCCCCATCGCACAACCCCGGGAAGCATGACTAACCCTAAACTTCCCGGGGGGGCTCCGACTCTGACGAGGAAGAGGAAGAAGCAGAAGAAGAAGAAGAACCTACAGAGGACTCCCTAGACTCTATCCGGACTATTTCTACAGACTCATCGGTAGAAGACATCTAACCTGATCAAAGGGACGAGTCCTCGGAAGAGAAGACACAAGGAATCCGACCTGAGGAGAAGAGCGCCAAGCAAACACGACTAGGGACGAGGAAATTATGGTAAGGTATGGACCCTGATGGGGATCTCACCTCTATTTATAGCTGCCGGCGTACACGTCCTACGGCTCCGATCGCCTCCCGCCAAAACAACGCTTCGCAACCAATGGCCGACAACATTCCACCTGTCGCACTCACGTTGGGCACATCCCATCGGGCGTGGGAACACCTGCGGCCCATCTCATCAGCCAACCAGCGCTAGACACGTGGGTTGTCACTTCGACGAACGTACGCACAAACCGGAGTTTCCTCTTTAATGCTAGATCTCTCCCCTGATCCGCTGACGTCATCAAGAAAATACGACTCTTTGCCTGGGAATACGCACCGACGATATCTTCATGTGAGAGCTCACCCTGGGTGACCGGTCAGACCACTCTCGACCCGACCCAGGAACGGGTCGAGACGATGGTGGGGGGCTAATGATAATGCTCGATATCGGTGACTCCGCAGATAATGACACGTGGCAGATGACGTGTCCCAGAGCTTACAAGAAAGGATCAAGAACATTACGTTGGAATCACACCCCGGGCCTCCGACCCGAGGATATTCCCGACCTTCGGTGGCCTTCCAGACCACTCCCCGGCTCGCCTCCGAGCTATCATAGAACTAAGATGCCTCGGCCTCCCGCTCGTTCCTAAGCCTCCCGCCGAGGTTATCTTCCTCGGTCTCACCGACCGACCCACAGCACCGATCTCAGGCGCATTCGCCACGGCTCCGCGAATCTCGCCAAACGCGAGATATCCGTCGCCCATGATCCCGTGTTCCACACCATCACGATCCCCCATTAACGAGCATATCTCGTCATTAATGGGGAATTCCGCCTATCATGCGGGCGTGACGCCAGGGGCGTAACGGCCGGCGTGAATCTCGCGCCCGCCTGCCCATGGCTGCCATTATATAAACCCTTTCTCATACGACTCAGGTAAGCCAATTTTATTCCAATAGGCCGTTACTCTGCCTAAATACCTCGTCTAACTTGATCGTCGGAGGGTCCTTGGTGGCACAACCATCCCGGGATTTCTTTGCAGGTAGCTCGGCCTCAACCACATAAAACCCATTGAGATCCACACGCTCCAGGAGGCAACCCTCCAACTCAATCTCAGCTATCCATCAGCGCTCGTTGTAAATTAATAGAAGATAACATCTGAAGGAGATCCAGAGATCCATCGGTTCCCAAACTGGCTTAGTTCACCAATTGGGTCTATCAATTATCTATATGATTAAGTACATTTGTTTGGCCATGTTTGCCAACTCAGGCATATTGGCCTGCCTTCGCTGGCTTAGGTCCTGGGCCATTAATCTCATAGCAAAAACCTTTTCTATAAGAGAATAATAGAGAAAATATGCCATAATAGGGAATTTCCTTCTATGGCGTCGAAAAAGTGCACCCTTCCTTTATTTTTTCCGACGATCAGCACACATCATCTTCATCGTTATCATCTAAGATGTGGGTACACCAAATTTCATGCGATTCTACGACTTTTTCACCGTAGATTTTGTGGGTTCAAAATTAACGGTTTACCGACAACAGAACTTTTTACATTGCAAAATCAACGGTGAAAAAATCGTAGAATCGCATGAAATTTGGTGTACCCACATTTTAGATGATAACGATGAAGATGATGGGTGCCAATCACCGAAAAAAAATAAAGAAAGACGTACTTTTTCGACGCCATAGGAGGAAATTCTCTCCTATGGCCTCTTCCCTCCATTAACCTCATTCTATAAATATATACATGCTAGTATATTATCTAATGCAAAAGGGCAGGGGTCAATGATTTTAAAATCAATGGATGATGTGGCCTCATTTTTTTTCTCTCTCTTTTTAATAGAGAAATAAAAAAGAGTGTTGCGCATATAAGGCCATGGAATACATTGGTGTGGTATCAAAAATAATGGACTGAACTACTATATTAAAGTATACCTATCATGCTATTGGACAATTTTCTTAATTTGCATCTTTTATAGGGTTACTTACACAAAACCTCCTTAGTTTACTGACATGTAGCACTTATACCCTAGCTCAAAGCATACCTATCATGCTATTGGATAGACTGTTAACCGATGTTTGAAAAACCGACATCTATAGAACGGTCTGTAATAGTTACCAAAATATATCCATAGCTCATTCTCGGACTGCTCATATATTAAAATATATAAAATTAACATAATATAATAAATATATATTTTAACATAATAAAACATTTTTGGAATAAAATAGTATTAACTTTTTATTCCAATTTAGCAATTTGCTTCAAATAATAATGCTCTTTCCGGGTGCGTTGGATAGGAGATAATTTACATTGTAATCTTAGATTCTCATGAAATATTACCACGTTTGTTTATGTGTAAAAAATATTACCGGGAATAGAGGATTATCTTAAATGACTCAATTTCATGGTAATTTTATTCTCTCAAAAACCGGTGCTTATACTAAATTATCATGAAATATTCCCACCTAACCCAAAATGTGTCATTACCGTCCGCCGTCCGCCGATGGTCGACTGTTTTCTGGAGATCGGTCGTTTGCCGCCAGCTGGTCCGCCACTGATTGGCCGTAATTAGCCGACCAGTTCGCCAGATATCGGTCAGCATTCGCCGTCGGCCATCGATCGACGGTTGCACATAAATATATTACCGGGGACGATTAAAATATACCAAGCACGTTAATACAAGATTGCGTGGAAACATGCCCGGTCATCATATTTTCGGATATGTGAGGATTTCCGATAATTTTACATACCAAGCGCAATCAGTATTTACTTTATCGAAATGTTCTTGAAATTTTTGGTTCTTTTAAGATTTATTGAAGTAGAATATCCTGTCTAGCTAGATTCCTCCGAGAGCATTTACTGCAAAGGATGAGTCAAACAATCTTTTGCATTAAGGTTTCTACTCCCATTGGCTTCTCATCTCCATTCATGCAACCAATCCATTCACTCCTCAACTTAGCTTGGCCTTTCCCCCTCTTCAACAGTATAGCCAAAACAAATTACTCTCTCTTCAACACAACACCATTCAAAATTACTCTCCATAACCCTTCCCTTTTTGTAACGAATGCATTCTTAAATCATATTCCGTTAAATCTCTTCTTGGTTTTCATATGTCTCGACGCAACGGAAATGGATGTATAAACTTTTCAAAGCCGTCTCGATCTTCTTCTAACCATCTTGTTTTTTATTCGGTTGCATCATCGTTCTTGAGCAATTTCGAAAACAAAATTATTTTTAAGAAGGGTAGAATGTAGCGACCCTAAATTTCATGTACCACCCTTTTTGTTTTAATTAATAAAAAATATTGTTTTCTGTTATGATATTGCGTTATAAGTAAATTCTTGTGAAATAATTGCAAGAACAAACTTGTAACCCATTAGTTAAGACTCTCCACTGCGGTTCTATAGCCCGTTTATTCGAATCCTATCATCATTAATATTTTTATTTTTTATTTTTACGATGTTTCGGAAGCCCGCAGCAGAAAAGAAGTATGTTAATGAGGTGTTTAAACACTGTGGAGTAATGAGCACGAATCTCGAGACCATATGCCAACTTGGGGCCGCCACTTTCCAAAATCGGCAGTCTGCAAATGGGTCCGTCTTTTGCCCGTGCATCCTTTCAGCTCCCCTATATCCCTTTTCATACTTTAAAACCCTTGCAATTAACCAGAGACTCTGCAGTCTTTTTATCTACCCTTTTACTCCCTCTTTTAATCCATTTTAATTCTTTTTAATTCCTCATACACCTATACCTATAAATACCTACACTATTCTTTACTCCTATTCTCTAAAATATACTGTAATTTCCACTCAAAATCCTCTTAAAAAGTTCCATCTCTCAAGTCCAAACCAAACTCAAGGTTCGCTAAAGATCGTTCGTGGCGTAGTTGATCTCGGGCTCATTCCTTCACTTCATCATCGGTCTCGGTTCTTCTAACCGAGATTTTCCCCTTCTCTACTATCCAATCTAGATAACGCAACCCGTAAGCCTCCCCCTCGATATCTCTCTCTTTCTCTCTCTCTCTCTTCTCTCCTCACATCGACATGAAAATAATTTTAGAACAACAATTCTTCGGAAATTATGGTTGCATCTTGACATAACCATTAGCATGAAAACATCACTTATATACCATTATATCTTCCTTGTGTGGCATGCCAAATCTACAGGTTTTCATGAATTTAAAATGAGGGTACCAGTGTTAAATAATATTTAGAAAACGAAGTAACGGATAAATATCATGTCCTTATTTTAATCTTGATGGTAGTTTTGTTCATCTATTTAGATAACATCATCCACGGGGTAACGGGCTACCCCACACGCACACATGGAAAATATAGCACGATACCATATTTATAACATTTTTTTCGAAAGAAACGTATTTCACTAAAATACCCTCAAGTAAAATACGGAATTTTTATCCTTTGTAAATACGTCTCTACAATTCACGTTAGGGAAACTTGTTGATGGATAATGCGGATTATCGCACATTCTGGGGATAGTAGAGTGAGATGCAGAACTGTCACGCCCCACTTCTCAGAGTGCGCTAACTACAGCACGTGATAGAACCAACCATGCTACCTGTGGTTAGGAAACACACATCCACAGTCACATTACGGCTGTCTATAGGATATCAAGAACAGTAAAAAAAAATAAAATTTATCTAATACATGTCTATTTGCCAGATAAAAGAGTCAAGAAAATGTAAAAGCGGAAACGATATTAATATCTAATAAACAACATCTGAAAATACGTCCAAATATGGGCTCACATCAAGAAATAAAAGTTGCGGTTTATAACTAAACTAAACATCTTTAAACTCAATTCCTTACTTCTCGGCTTGACGGCTAAACTACTCATGTTCAGCCTGCGATAGAGATAGAGGAACTGGGCTATGAAAAATCCAGACATCAGTACGTCATAATACCAAAATAGCAATAATAATCAGGATGTAACAAGATATGTAAATATGAATATAAATCACAACATAAATATAAACAGTGAGGTACGTGTGTGTATGTGACGTGTAACCTAAAAATGGACTTCTACGTTAACTATTCTAAAGTTTTCGAAATCAATTAATGTAATTCTCATCGTAACCCATCAGTCCATGCCCCGTTCATTCCATACGGGACCACGGTAACAGGATTATTCCGTAACGCCGGAAAAACGGCAAACAGGATATTCCGTAACGCCCGGAAAAACAACAAACATGTAATTATTCCATAACGCCCGGAAAAACAGCAAACAGGATATTCCGTAATGCCCAGAAAATTGGCAAACAGGATTATTCCGTAACTCCCGGAAAAACGGCAAACATGTAATAATAGCCTTTTGAGTTACGTTTTAGTTACATTCTTGATTTCCCCTTTACCCCCAGGTTTGTGTTCAAATCAGATATTGCCAATATAGATCTAATGCCAACGCAGAATCAAGCAGGTACAGGTTTTCGTCTGTGCAGACAATAAGTAACGTCCGTCAGGACAACAAGTCAAGATTTTTGGCATTAGTAACTAAATCCAAGTAATGAGTCAAGTAGTGTGTCGTGAACATATCATGTGATGCATATGTATCAGAGGGATACCAAATGTAAAACTGTAACTAATATCTGAACACGGTAAGCACGACAGATATCAGGATGCATACGTGTCTATCTGTAATAACCTGTATACGTATCCATGACTACGTATGATGCAACTAGACAACATGTTGCACTAATATAAAGGTAATATGATATAATGAAGTTCCGGCATACAACTAGATGTGCAATTGACAGTACGGACAAGAATGGATATCGAAAAACGGTAAAACTATAACATTGGATGCACAATACCACACATGTATTATTTTTATTCATATATAAATAGATATACTATAACATAGTATGTTGCAAGATAAACTTGCCTGATCGGATCTCACGACGGGGTACGTACGTTACGTTCGACGTTGGGTAAACGTCATGATGCAAACCACACGCGTACAGGACTGGACTTGGCTACTCAAAGACGTGACCACGCTGGATGATGATGACTGAGTCGCCCGGATCGTCGGCGACGTGCGAGACTCCGGCGACGGCCGGAAAGCAAGAAAAAGAGAAAGAAAGAAAAGAGAAGAAAGAGAAGAGGGATTTAGGGTTGTAGTATTGGTTCTGGCTGGGGACAGAGGAGACGACGACGGCGACGATAGCTTCCATCGACGATGGGTAACGGCGAAGGCAGAGGGGTTTCTTGAGTTGGTTGGGTTGCTCTTAATTCGTCGAGGAGTTGTCGTGATGGTGGTGATGGTGTTGGGAGTTGAAGAGGGAGGTGAGGAGACAGAGGGGTGACGACGACGAGGTTGTGGATGATCGGCGATGAGGGCGAGGATGTGGGCTAGGGCTCGGTTTGTGTTCTCGGGGATAGGTCGTCGGGTTTGCAGGGATTGTGGGTTTTGGGGGAGAGGAGAAGAGAGGAGGAGGTTGAGGTGGTGGTTGCAATGATGGAACGAGGGTGAGGTCGGGATGGTCGGCGGCGAAGTGAGGGAGAGGCAAGCGTTTGGGTTAAAGTCCCCGTCGCGGGGAGCATGGGTAGAAGAAAGAGGAAGAGAGAGAAAGGTGTTGTAATAAATAGGTTATATTAATTATATATATATATTAGAAGAGAGAGAGACAGAGAAAGTAGAGAGAGAGAGAGTGTGTGTGAGAGGAGAGAGAATATGATAGAGAGAGGGTTGAAATATGATTTAGTTAATAATATATATATTATATGAGAATAATGGAGGAAAGATGCCATAGGAGGGAATTTCCTCCTATGGCGTCGTCGAAAAAATACAACTTCCCTCGTTTTTTTCCGCCAATCGGTATCCACCATCTTCATCGTTATCATCTAAGATGTGGGTACACCAAATTTCATGTGATTCTACAACCATTTCACCGTTGATTTAGCAATGTAAAATGTTCTATTGTCGGTAAACCGTTAATTTTGAACCCACTAAATCAACGGTGAAAAAATTGTAGAATCACATGAAATTTGGTGTACCCACATTTTAGATGATAACGATGAAGATGGTGGGTGCCGATCGTCGGGAAAAAAATAAGAAAATGTATATTTTTTCGACGCCATAGGAGGAAATTCCCTCCTATGGCCTCTTTACTCCATTAACCTCATATTATATATATATTAGTATACTGTTAGTTTAGTTTTAAGTTCTTAGAAAATATTATAATATATTTTATAAGATTATATAGCTAATATCAAAATACCCCAAAAATTATTTGGGTCTCTTCTAAAAATCTAGTTTTAAAATACGGATAATATACGTATCAGTTAAAACTATAATGCGATGTCCGGTCAGATAAAATGCATATTCCCAAGAAAGGATACACGTAAAAACACGTAGCGATCCAAACGAGTCTATCTCATCAAACTGGACATGAGCACAATGTATGGATGCACTCGCAAGATATGGGGTATGATACAGGCCATGCTAGACATTAAAAATATTATATTTGGTTATAATTTGTATTATTTAAAATATATGCAGATACTAAATATATGATACATGTATATAGAACATATATGTGTGCACGGATCCTATGTACTAGTAATCATATGACGTAATCTATGATCAAGACGGGTTTCAAGCACGCGGGTTGAGTCGGATACTAACCATAAACACCAAAGAACTATTCGCACCCAAAAAAAATAATAATCAAGAAATAGTCACAAGATTAGAAAATACTCAATCAAAAATGGTATAAATGAACTAGGGTGTTACATTATACCCAACTACAAAGGAATTTCGTTCTCGAAATTCCCGGAACAAGAAAAGACAAGAAAACATGAATCTAAGAAAATAGGTGTGGAAACTTCTATCGAATCTCGTCTTCATGTTCTCAAGTTGATTCTCTGTGCAAACGATTCCCCCACGAAACAAGTACTAAAGGGATAACCTTGTTCTTGAGAACCTATTCTTTTCGATCTACAATCGCCATCGGTCTTTCTTCATATGTCAAGTCCTCCCTTACTGTCAGCTCCGAGTGATCTAGAACGTGCGTCTCATCTCGAACATACTTACGGAGTTGAGATATATAGAATACGTCATGAATACTCGCCAAGGATGGTGGTAACACCAATCGATAGGCTACTTCTCCAACACGCTTGATGATACCGAAAGGCCTCATGAATCGATGACTAAGCTTGCCTCGACTACCAAATCGAATCACTCCTCTGGTCGGTGATATCTTCAGGAATACAAAATCACCAATTGCGAACTCCAGAGGTCTTCGTCCTGTATCGGCCCAACTTTTCTGTCGATCTTGCGCCGCCTTCATATGATTTTGGATCACATTAACATTCTCCACGGTTTGTATGATACGATCCAGTCCCAACAATCTTCTTTCTCCAACATCGTCCCAACAGACGGGAGAGCGACACTTATGACCGTACAATGCTTCGAATGGAGCCATCTGTATAATCTTCTGAAAACTGTTATTATACAAAAAAATCCACCAAGTGCAAATGGTCCTCCCGCGAACCCTTAAAGTCCAACATGCATGCTCTCAACATATCTTCGAGAGTTTGGATTGTCCTTTCTGACTAGCCATTTGTCTGAGGATGATAGACGGTGTTGAACTTCAATCTTTTCCCCAAACAATTTCATGTAGATTCCTCTAAAAGTGCGATAAGAATCGGGTATCACGATCGGAAATGATACTCACAGGTACTCCATGCAATCTCACAATCTCCTGCATGTACCGCTCTGCTAATGCATCTGTCGACTGACTAACTCGAAACGGTATAAAATGGGTTGCCTTAGTCAATCGATCAACAATCACCCAAACTGTATTGTTGCCCTTTGGACTCCGCGGTAATGCTGTCACGAAATCCATGGTTATATGTTCCCACTTCCACTGAGGAATCGGAAGTAGTTGCAATAAACCAGCTACCCTTTGATATTCAGCCTTGACTTGCTGACACACCAAACACTTCGATACATAGTGAGCAATCTCTCTTTTCATGCATTCCCACCAGAAATGCTGTCGTAGATCTCGGTACATCTTTGTGCCTCCCAGATGTACGGAATATGCGGAACTATGAGCCTCCTTCATAACTTTTTCACGAATATCTCCTTTCGGAACATATAAATGGCTCCCATATCATAACGAACCATCTTCATGAATCAACAAGTCCTTTCGAAGTCCCGCTTCAACTTGTTCTTAAAACTTCTTCAACCTTGGATCGTGCGACTGTGCTGCTTTAAAATTATCGATCAAGAATGACTGTACTTGCAATTGTATCAACTGTCCCGAAGAATGCGGTAATATGATCTCCAACTTGAATCTCTGAAACTTGTCTATAATCTCCTTTTGTGCAGTCAACATCCGTATTGCTGACAACTGACTTAGAGCATCCGGCACTACATTAACCTTTCCCGGATAGTATTTGAGATCAAGATCATAGTCAGCCATCAGCTCTAACCATCTACGCTGCCTCATATTGAGCTCTTTCTGTGTGAACATATACTTTAAGCTTTTGTGATCGGTAAATACTTCTACCCTTTCGCCCAATAAGTAGTGTCTCCAAATCTTTAAAGCGAAAATCACTGCTGCTAGCTCCAAATCATGAGCTGGGTAGTTCTTCTCATGAGTCTTCAATTGTCTCGATGCGTAGGCTATAACCTTCCCATTCTGCATTAGAACACATTCCAAGCCTTTTCCAGATGCGTCGCTGTGAATAACTAGTCCTCCGGAACCATCTGGCATTGTCAGAATAGGAGCGGTGGTCAATCTTTGCTTCAACGTTTCGAAAGCTGACGCACATTTCTCGGTCCATACGAATGGTACCTCCTTTCGTATTAGCTTGGTCAATGGTTCTGCTATTCGAGCGAAGTTCTCCACAAACCTTCTATAATATCCGGCAAGCCCAAGAAAACTTCTGATCTCCCCTACATTCTTTGGAATTGGTTAATCATGAACAGCTGCAATCTTTTCAGGGTCAATAGCAATTCTATCTCCGAATACAACATGACCCAAGAACTTCACTTCTTCAAGCCAAAACTCGCACTTGCTCATCTTAGCATATAACATTTCTTGTCTCAACGTTTGCAGTGCCATTCTCAAGTGTTCTTCATGCTCTTCTTTGCTCCTTGAATAGACTAGAATATCATCAATAAGCACCACTACGAACTGGTCCAGATACGGTGAAAAGATTCGGTTCATCAAGTCTATAAATATTGTTGGTGCGTTAGTAACTCCAAATGGCATCACTAAGTACTCATAATGCACATATCGAGTTCGGAACGCTGTCTTGAAAATATCTTCTGATTTCACCCGAACTTGATGATATCCGGATCGCAAATCCAACTTCGAGAATACCCTCATGCTACTGAGTTGATCGAATAATTCGCCGATGTGAGGGATTGGTTACTTGTTCTTAATAGTCACCCGATTTAATTCTCGATAATCAATGCACATCCTTCGCGTGTCATCCTTCTTCTTGACTAAAAGAACTGGAGCTCTCCAGGGTGAACTGCTGCTGCGAATCAAACTCTTCTCTAATAACTCAGAAACTTGTCTCTTTACCTCTTCTAGTTACACCGATGACATCAGATAAAAACTTTTGAATTGGCGTTGTTACAGAAATAAGATCAATTACGAACTTCACATCTCGTTTTAACGGTAAACTCAAAATATCCTTGAACACATCTATGAAAACCCGAACTGCTCTCTTTGCTTCATCTATAACTTTTCTACGAACTTCTCCTTCAGTAAACGGTTCCTCTCATCATGAATTTACAAGTTTGTTCTAAGACTTATGAGTTATCAGTCCACCACACTTCCGCTGCGCTGCTCTGATAAACTGAGGAGGGTTCATCAGAACTTCTTCAATCAAATATCTTACATCTGATCGGCCTTGAAGCAGTCTGTACCAGCTCCCACTTGAGTTAATCTCAAACTACTGTAATCATCATATATTCTCCTATGTTTCTCCTTATTCTTCAAAACGCAGACGGACTCGTCACTACGGGACAAGAGAAAAGATATAACGCAGTTAAGGGATTCAAGTTCGCGATAAAGCATAAATTCGTAAGTAATGAAACCGAGAGAAACAAAGTAGTACAATGAACATAAGTCAAGAAAATGAATCAAAATAAGATTCTAGGTTATCTAAATAGAGTACCACATTGTAACCATGCCGCGGTACATAGTTACAATCATATAACTCCATTCGAATCGCCCAAATCCTACTATCTTAATCGAAAGAATAAGAAAGGAGGAAAAAAATAAGGAATCAGAAGGATTCAAAATTGAGATGCAAAGTCATTTCCATATCGTCAAAATAAAAGAGTTAAGGAAAAGATAAGATTCAAGAATTTGAATGACAAAACAATAATGTGGCAGAACATGTTCCTAATTCTGGGTTTGCTGGTTAGTGTATTGGGTTCAATACCCAACTACAAAAAGAATCAAACATGATTAATCCTAAATCCTATGGCTCGATACCAAACAAAACCTGTCACGCCCCGCTTTCCAGAGTGCGCTAACTACGGCACGTGACAGAGCCAACCATGCTACTTATGGCTAGGAAACATCCCTCCACAGTCACATTACGGCTGTCTATAGGATATCAAGAACAGTAAAATATAAAATCTATCTAATACATATCCATTTGCCAAATAAAAGAGTCAAAAAAATGTATAAGCGGAAATGATATTAATATCCAATAAACAACATCTGAAAATACGTCCCAATATAGGCTCACGTCAAGAAATAAAAGCTGCGGAAAATAACTAAACTAAACATCACTAAACTCAATTCCTCATTGCCCGGCTTAACGGCTAAAGTGCTTCTATTCAGCCTGCGA
Source organism: Agapanthus africanus (assembly GCA_030015575.1). Classification (NCBI taxonomy): domain Eukaryota; kingdom Viridiplantae; phylum Streptophyta; class Magnoliopsida; order Asparagales; family Amaryllidaceae; genus Agapanthus; species Agapanthus africanus. Next base: position 102,022,438 of record CM057338.1, on the reverse strand, counting down.
TAGAGATAGAGAAACTGGGCCATGCAAAACCCAAACGTCAGTACATAATAATACCAAAATAGCAGTAATAACCAGGATGTAACAAGATATATAAACATGAAAATAAATCACAACATAAATATAAACAGTGGCGTACGTGTGTGTATGTGATGTGTAACCTAAAACTGGACTTCTAGGTTAACTATTCTAAAGTCTTCGAAATCAATTAATGTGATCATCATCGTAACCCATCATTCTATACCCTATTCATTCCCCACGGGACTATGGTAACAGGATTATTCCGTAACGCCCGGAAAAACGGCAAACAGGATATTCCATAACGCCCGGAAAAATGGCAAACATGTAATTATTCCGTAACGCCCGAAAAAACGGTAAATAGGATATTCCGTAACGCCCGGAAAAACGGCAAACAGGATTATTCCGTAACGCCTGGAAAAACGGCAAACATGTAATAATAGACTTTTGAGTTACATTTCGGTTACATTCTTAATTTCCCCTTTACCCCTAGGTTTGTGTTCAAATCAGGTATTGCCAATAAAAATCTAATGCCAACGCAGAATCAAGCAGGTACAAGTTTTCGTCTGTGCAGACAACAAGTAACGTCCATCAAGACAACAAGTCAGGATTGTTGGCATTAGTAACTAGATCCAAGTAGTGGTCAAGTAGTGTGTCGTGAACATGTCATGTGATGCATATGTATGAGAGGGATACCAAATGTAAAACTGTAACTAATATCTGAACACGGTAAGCACGACGGATATCAGGATGCATATGCGTCTATTTGTAATAACCTGTATACGTATCCATGACTACGTGTGATACAACTAGACAACATATTGCACTAATATAAAGGTAATATGATATAATGAAGTTCCGGCATACAACTAGATATGCAATTGACGGTACGGATACGAACGGATATCGAAAAACGGTAAAACTATAACATTGGATGCACAATACCACACATGTATTATTTTTATTCATATATAAATAGATATACTATAACATAGCATGTTGCAAGATAAACTTGCCTTGTCAGATCTCACGACGGGATACGTACTCCACGTTCGACGTCGGGTAAACGTCGCGATGCAAACCACGAACGTACAGGACTGGACTTGGCTACTCAAAGACGTAACCACGCTGGATGAGGACGATGACTGGGTCACCCGGATCGCCGGCGACGTGCGCGACTCCGGTGACGGCCGAAAAGCAAGAAACCTGCCAGGCGCTCAAAACAGAGAAGCTGAGGCAGAAGCGGCTCAGATATAGAGCTAACAAAAGGGCAAGGGCCCTGCCCAAGTTGAATTTTGTGAAGTTCCAAAGTCCGGACTGCTATGTCTGCCAAGATTAAGAAGGCCGCAATTCAACGCTCCGGCACAAAAGGCATGACACCTTCTCTCCAGAAGTCTACCAAGCATTTCGTGCAGCGCGAAAGCAGCAGGGCAAAGCCAAAAAGGAAGCGCGGGCGCCACCCAAGGACCCATCCAGGCCAACCGTCTTCAGTCGCTTGACCTTTCCTAAAGACGAAGGGCTACAGCGGCAGTCCGAGAAATCAGCCGCCAAAGATAAAGAGGTGGCCGGATATGTGATCCACACTATCTACATGGTAGGAACACACAGCAAGAGTAAGGATGGGGCCACCACATCTTAAGTACAACCGGGTTTGAATGTAGCCGCCACTTCCCAGGACCTGCCTCCTCCGGAAGATAATGAAAACCCCGCCAGCAAGGCTGATAAGCTGAGAGATCCCTCATTTCATGTGGAATCAATCTCGGACAACGAAAAAGAGTCGACTTTCCTTCCCACGACCACTGAAGAGGAGCTCCTCCAAGAGCTCCGAAAACATATCAGAAGTAAAGACAAGGAGATGGCCAAACTTTACTCCAAAATTGACGAGTTGACGAATGTCGTGATGCAGCTAACGGCTCAGGTTACACGGGCGCCCTCCAATCAAGCGCAAGTCTCTACTCATGAGCCGTGTGACAACGACCCGAAGCAGCCAATGCATGCCCCTTTAGGTCTAAGAATGGGCGAGCCACATGAAAGTCGGCCGCAATCCGCTTCTGGGGACGCCTTAGCCCCAGATGGCACTGTTCCGTTAAGATAACAGCGGATAATGGATTTGGTCTCCAACAAACTCAAAACATTGGTAACCGAAACCGAAGCGCAAAAAGATGTCAGCAGTAGTGGGAGACCATATCCTGCTCTGTATGATCTGGTAGAGTTTCCTAGCGGCTATATCAACCCCAATTTGGAAGATTCGATGGGACGGGAAATGCGAATCAACACATCGCCCACTTTAAAGCTTCATGCGGGAATATAGGGTGCAATGATGCATTTCTCCTCCGCCAATTCGCTAATTTCTTAACCGATGTCGCTTCCGAATGGTACGTGATCATACCGGATGGCTCCGTTACTACTTTCGTCCAAATGGAATTTCTATTTCATTAAAGGTTCATGAGTGTCGGCGATAAGATCACCATTTCCGACCTCGTAAGGACCAAGCTAAAGAACAACGAAAGCAGCACGGATTTTATAACCCGATGGCGTAATCTCTCCGTCAAATGTGAGCCACCTTTGGAACAAGATCAATCCGTCAATCTCCACATCGGAAATCTCGGCACCTGGATGAATCCTTTTTTATGCACTGCGGGTCTCAAGACGTTCCAAGAACTGACTAAGAAAATTCAAATGTTGGAGCGTTCAAAGCAGGAATTCTTCTCGGATTCCCAAAATAAAAATAAATTCTGAAGAACCCGAAATGACGATAATCGCAAAGGCGGAAATTCCGATGATACTGAATCTTTTAACATTTTGGCTAACCAAAATAGGTGAGGGACAAGCGGGCCCAATGTCAACCAACCTCGGAAGCCATGTTGGGAGGGGGAGGAGAATCGCCTCTGAAAGAGAAGCTGGATAGGGTCTATTCCTTCAAAAGGGACAAAGTCCGTAAAATATTTAAAGATACCCTAAAAATGGTCTACAATTGTCAGAAGCAAAAAGACTGCAAGAAGAGAATATGACCGACGACCCCAAATATTGCCCCTATCATAGAGTGATAGTTCATGTCATTGAGGACTGCTTTGTCTTTAAAAATTGGGCCGAAATACAATACAAGGTAGGAGAGATAAGATCGTCTAAAGGCGTGTGAACAAACAGTCGAGCTGCGACAACCAATTTCATACAAACAGAGATCGAAGTCCTTCGGGAACCTGCTGCCCTCAGTCGTCTGCCCTTCTCTAAAAGGAGCAAACTACGGCTACAGTCCAAAAGCACAGCAAATATCTTTGCCAATGATATGGAAATGGATGGGTACACAATCTACACAGTCCATATAGTAGGACCCGAAGGAACAAGTCTTCTTATGCTTCCCAACCATGATAAAGGTATGGTTTCCACTGTCCAATCCTGGCTCGGTTCAGAGGATGATACATGCTCTACACAGACGGCTATACAAAGAAAGCCAACTGCTCCTAAAGAATCAAGTGACGGTGATAGCCCAGTCTTTGACCTCTAAGTCGTTAAACTGGAAAATAAAGAAAAGAAAGAAAGAAAAAGAAGAAAAAGAAAAAGAAAATAAATAAAGGGTCGGTCCACAAGCAAAAGGGGCACGAATGAAAACCTGAAAAGGCTTTGTGAGTAAAAACAGCGAGAGTGCTCGCGAGCTTGTGAAAACCCGCAATAGTGCAACCTCATTAAAAAATAAATATAAAATAAAATAATAATAATAATAAAAATCCCAAACGGTGAATGATGAGTCGCTCATGGTACCATATTCCAGTGTAGCGATGCAGACGCCAACAAAATCCAAATCTCCAAATTCCCAAACGGCGAATGATAAGTCGCTCCTGATACGATATTCCAGCGCAGCGATGCAAGCGCAAACCAGATCCAAATTCCCAAAATTCTTCCAGACCTACGGCCGGTCTCCAAACTGACCACCGTATACAATCCACGGACATATATGATCCCTATCCCAACCAAATTCAATAGCACCAGCCCTACGACCTGTCCCCAAATTGACTACCGTATACAATTCACGTGCATAAACGAGCTAAATCACACCCATGCCCCACCGCAACCATCAGTCCCGCGATCGGTCTCCACCCTTGGAATTATGATCCATTTAGGAAGACCCACTCATATGTCTTCACGATACATGAAGAGAACAAAACTTACGATATCTTCTCGACTAGTAAGAAAACATTTTCATGTGATCCTTACGACTCATAAGGGAAAAAACACACTTGGGGGTCCTCACGACTCCTAAGGAGAAAATACACCTACGAGATCCTTTCGACTCGTAGAGAGAAAAAGTTTTTATGGGACCCTTACAGCTCATAAAATTGAAAAGCCTTAGGTGATAGGGACCTAAACCTGTCTCCTAAGCCATCGCTCCCCGATAGGAAAAGGCAAATGATGAATTGCTCTTGGCACCCGTGCTCCAGTGTTAGCAACGCTGATACCGACCTCAATCCCAAAATTCCAGACTTTCGATCCAATAGATCCCTAAGTCGTTAAATTAGGAATAGATGACCTCTAAATCGTTAAACTGGGAACATTTGACCCCTAAGTCGTTAAACTGGGAACGAGGGAAGTCCTATCATGGAAAATGATGATTCGCTCCTGGTAGCATATTCCAGTGCAGCGATACTGATGCCAAACCAATTCCTCAAATTCTCTCATGATAAATGATGATTCGCTCTTGGTACCATATTTCGGTGTAGCAATGTTAATGCCAAACAAAAATCCAAATCCCAAATTCTAAATCCCATACTCACAAAGTCCCCTCGATCTTGTGAGGAGAATATTCCCATGTGAGATCCTTACGACTCATAAAAGAGAAACACGCTTAGGGGTCCTCACGACTCCTAAAAAGAAAATGCACATACGATATCCTCTCAACTCGTAGGGAGAAAATTCTTTTATGAAACCCTTACGGCTCATAAAATTGAAAAGCCTTAGGCGACAAGGGCTTAAACCTGTCTCCTAAACCACCATTCCCCAACGGGCATGACAAATAATGATTCACTCCTGGAACCATATTCCTGTATAGCGATCTTGATGTTGAATATGTATGCCCTAGAGGCCTTTATTATATAGGATGCCAGGGGTATATATGTACATGACAATCTTGCTCAATATGATAGTATGCTGTTTGGTTTGCCTTTATCTTAACATGTGTATATGTTTTACTTGTTATTTCATATCGCTTATACATATTGATAAAGCACGTAGGATCATTGCTTAACTACCAGCATTATGATGGCAATCATACTTGTGGGAGCTGGATAGTCGATAAGCACATTCTTAAATGTCCCTAGTCGTGGGAGTATCTAGACTTGGAATTGATACTCCAGTGTAAACTAGTGTATACATTTCTCGACCCTGATGAGGGGCGATGGTTGGTCCCGCAGCCATTGGTGTGATACACTTAAGATTGTATATATGTGTTCACTAGAGGTGAGTATACTGGACGAACTCGCCGAGAACTGGCTAGATGGTATTTTACATATCGTCAGATAGTAATTCTCTGGTGACATGAGTATAGATAGTCTGTCGACCTGAAGTCGTCATTTGTCTCGTGTGAGTTCCCACTGTGCTTTGATTACTAGCCTACCACGGCTTTACTGAGTCGTGCAAACAGGTTTTAATTGGGTACAGTCCCGAGCCACATGGAGGCAGTGAGCGATTGTTGGGGATTCGTCTCTCCCGATATAGGGATTCGATGTCGTGCTGTGTTCGGTTGGCCAACACAATAAGTCTCTGGCTAGGGCGGATTGAGAATTACTGATAGTTAGATCAGTAGATTCTCGGATGGTCTTGAACCACATCGGCATGACTTGTCAGGTTATTAGGGGCCTGACGTTTTCCACCCCCTAGATCTGGTATGCGATACTCTAAGACGAATAGATCGTACTGTACGGAGATTGTCACGGATAGGCTCAGTAGGAGTTTGGATGAGTTTGCTCGTCGGCCTTCTTTTCGACAAGTACCTGGGTAACCGTTACGTACAGCTAGTGTCACTGACGTGCTTGTAGTTAAACCCACTGCCAGTGTACTGTCGAGTCTTTAAAGTCCCGCATAGAGGGTTTTCTTGGTTCAGGAAAAACGATGTAGAGGTCGTATGGATATACGTGCAGGGTTCTGATCATATATGTGTACTAGCTACACGGATTTTTGTTCGAACGGATAATACTAGCGAGCTTAGGATTAAGCCGCATTATTGAATCATGTATTGATTTAATAATGATCTAGTATTATATTATTGGATTATTTTTATCTCTTAGTATTCATTGCACTAATACGGGTATGTATATACGGTGAGGGCATTCTTGTATTTTCACTTGAGTGCTTCTAAAAGAAGACACCTTATTTGTGTTAAATCTATTTGTTTAAATAGATAATGAAGTGGATGGATGATGTGTTATTAAAGCATGCTTTGAAGCATGGCTTCTTGTTTTATTCATTCATTTATGATAACTATTGAAACATGGTTGCAATATTTTTATTGTAATGAAATGCTTGATAGTTTTCATCCTTAGTCATTCTTCACATCATTCTTAACTTGTTATTTTCTTTCCTCCTTTGAGCTCTTCTTCTTTCTTAAACCCTAACTCTCTCAAGAGTTGAAAAACCTAGGGTTAATGAGATAAACTAATCCTATTATCATTCTCTACATTCACTAAACCACTTAGATTAGCAAACTAGCTGTTTTAGTTACCTCACTTTTGAGGTTGGAGTTTGAACTATAGACTCTCGGGTGGATCGCCTTCGACACAAGGAGGCCGACGACTAAGCTCGATCCCGACAAACGATGAGTCTAAGAAGATGATAAGAAGACCCGAAGGACTTGAACACATAGGTATAAATCTCTTCATAGTAGATTAGAACCTATATTAGTTTTTTCTAGTTAGGGCTTATGGTAGTTCTTGAATATTAGTCGACGTTGCTCGCTTTAAAATCGTTTTTTATAAATTCCACCTCTTTACAAACCCTGTGGAGTGTGCGACATTGACTTACAGCTGATACCAAACCAAAACCAAAATCCCCAAATCCACTCAGGGCAAATGATGAGTCGCTCTTGGCACTATTCCAGTGTAGCGGTACTAATGCCAAACAAAATCCAAATTCCAAGTTCTCCTCAAATTCAGAAATCCTGCTAAACAATATGAAAATAAATTAAATCAAATCAAATCAAAGTCCCACTGACAGTGGTTCCAAGCTCAAAAGGCCCCGCAGAACGGAAATGGACTCTAAAACCAAATCAAATTAAATCAACAAGTCAACTAACAACCTCCACGTCGGAATCAAGCTTCGTCTCGAAATCAAGTCAACCAGCGACCTCCCCTACGGAAACAAACTCCGTCTCGGAGTCAAGTCAACCAATAACCTCTGCGTCGGAATCATACTTCATCTCAGAATGTGCCCCGTGTCGGAATCATGTTTCGTCCCGGAGTATCTACATTCCCTGTCGGAACTATACTTCGTTCAGAATGTCCACCTCTGCGTCAGAATCATGCTTTGTCTCAGAATATACCCCAGGTCGAAACCACGCTTCGCCTCGGAGTATCTAACTTCCGTGTCATAATTATGTTTCTCCTGAGAATCAACCTCTGCATCGGAACTATGCTTCGTTCAGAATATCCACCTTTACGTCGGAATCATGCTTCGTCTCAAAATATACCCCGGGTCGAAACCACGCTTCGCTTCGGAGTATCTTCCTCCCTTATCGGAATTAAGCTTCGCCTCGGAATCAACCTCTGCATCAGAACTATACATCGTTCAGAATGTCCACCTCTGTATCGGAATCATGATTCGTCTCAGAATATACCCCAGGTCGAAATCACGCTTCACCTCGGAGTATCTGCCTTCCCTGTTGAAATTATGCTTCGCCTCGAAATCAACCTCTGCATCGAAACTATACTTCGTTCAGAATGTCTACTCTGCGTCGGAATCATACTTCGTCTCAGAATATACCCCGAGTCGAAATCACGCTTCGCATCAGAGTATCTTCCTTCCTTGTCGGAATTATACTTCGCCTCGAAATCAACCTCTGCATCGGAACTATGTTTCGTTCAGAATGTCTACCTTGCGTCAGAATTATGCTTCGTCTTAGGATACACCTGTCCCGTGTCGGAATTACGTTTCGTCATGGAACCCTGTGTCGGAATCATGTTTCGTCTCAAAATATACCCGTCCCGTGTCGGAATTATGCTTCGTCCCGGAACCCCGCGTCGAAATTATGTTTCGTCTCAGGATATGTCTGATCCCCGGAATTATGCTCCTCTCATCGGAATGATACTCCAATTCCGGAATTATGCTCCTCACATCGAAATGATGCTCCGACCCCAAAATGATATTCCACTTCGAAGTCAAACTCCCTACGGAAGAAGATCCATCAATTTCATACACACGATCCATGTATGCAGTGTGTATTCATTGATGGGGGCACTTTATTCGGGTCAAAAATTACACCCCAAGATCGAGTTCAATAAGTCAAAGTCAAAGCCAGAAAATTGGGCCCGGATCCAAGCTCGGATCCAAGTCAAGTGGGCCCAAACCCGAACTCAAGTCCAAGCAAGCGGGTCCAAGCTGAGGTCAAATGGGCTCATGCCCAAGTCGAGCCCTAACATGAAGAGGGACTGGCCAAAAGAAAAGAAGAAAAGGAAAAAATTAAATATAAATTTTGTTTTTTTTAAAATAAGCAATAGCCAATTTTGTACAAGTCATGGGGCTAAATGTAAAAAAATGAAAGCCTATAAAAGCCCCCCCCCCCCCGATGATTTGAAAAAGAATCTTAATCTTAATCTTAATCTTGAATCCCCAAAAACAAAAATCTTAAGTTTTGAGCCGCTCTTTAGTGCGCAAGCCCTTTACTCCATCCTCTTTTCTTTTTTTCAAAGTGCGCATGTTGGAAGGCCTCAAAAAAGGAAAAAAGAACCCCTTTTGATCTTCAAAAATCAATTTTTTGTGTTTTGGGACTGTTGCTTTATTGGGTTTTGACCTTACCTGCACCGTGCTAGATATGCATCCCGTCGGGTGCATATCGAGCCAAGTGTGCACCAACCCAGATGTGCATCTCGCTAGATGCGTACTTTCCTATGTACACACTTTACTGGACCTTTTGGCCCATTCGGGACCCTTCGGCCCCCTTCACTCACTCGCACCTTGTCAAGTGCGCACCTTGGTAGGTGTGCGTCTCGGAAGGTGCGCGCTTGTCATGTGCGTCCCTTGCTAGGTGCGCATCTCGGCAGGTGCGCTCTTATCATGTGCGCCCCGTGTTAAGTGCGTGTTCCCCTAATATTTAACCTAATAAAAGACCAAATATCTGTTGAATTTAATGAGGCAGCACCTCACGTGCTCTCCACAAGGGCGCCAGCGCCATTCTTATAGGATGAAATCCTATGGTGGCGCCTCATGTGCTCCTCACACGGGTGCCAATGTGTAAAGCACAGGAGAATTTATTACATAAGAGTTAAATTCGTAGATGGCGTCGGACGTGCTCCACACGCGGGCGCCAATGTGCAAAGCACAGGAATACTCATCTTAAGAATTAAATTCTTAAGTGGCGCTCACGTGCACAACACGTGAGCGCCAGCGCCCAGGTAGAATTAAATTCTACAATACTCTCTGTTAAACAGAGCTGTTGGATCAAAAATCCAACTGTAATACCCAGTTTTCTTATACGCCTAAATCCGTATTTCTTCTTATCTATAAAATTTATTTATAACTATCTATTTAATTTCAAAATCCTACTAAACCCAGATCCTATCTTTCTTTTCCTCTGGCTCAGCCGTTCTCCTTTTATTGAATCTAAACCCAAAACAAATGTTATGTATATTTCTTCGTCTAACCCAAATCCATGATTTAAGTACATTTTCTTTAATCCAAAATTCCCCAACCCTTTGCCAAGTGTCCAAACTCACTCCCTCAGTTTAAAACTCCCTAGGCCCACACAAAATTAAGATTTATCTAATAGGAATTTGTTAAGTGCAGCCCATCCCCTTTCTCATTTTTATCTTTGATTTTCTATTCATAGCCTGGCCCGTTTCTATTTTTTCCATTTGATTTTTCCATTAAATCTTCCCTCAGCCCAATGTTCTTTCAAATTCAAATTCAATTTCTTTTCTGGCCCGAGCCCATCAGCCATTCTGTTTTTCCTAATAAATTTATTTTTCCTTGGCCCGGCCCGTTATACTTCAGCCCAGCCCGCTTCCTCAGCAACCCGACCCGCTCCTGTTCATCATCACCTCCAACGGCTCTTTTCCTTTCTCGCGCGTGTTTCCTTCGCCGTCTCCCTCGCCCTCGCCCGCGCCCCCGCTCGCGCGTGCACAATTACTCCCCACGACGCACGCGTTTTCCCTCACGACCCTCTCTCCTCTACCCACTACTCCCTTTTTCTCACTCGCTCTCTCCCTCGTTCTCCCTTTCCTCCTCAAACTCTGCTACACCCTTTTTCCCGACGACGACGACGACAACCGATTCCCCTTTCCTCCATCACCTCACCGTCGCTCGCTTTCACCTCCCCACCTCCTTCGTTTCCTCTCATCGCCTGCCCCGAGCTCCACCGCGTCCAATTTCCGCTACCCTCTGTCTAACACCCATCACCCACCGAGCTCGCCACTCCGCCGACCATCTCGTCGAACTTTCATCACCACCCTCCCTCGACTTCCTCCTCCGTCCAAGCACCACACTGAGATCCACCCCTGCTTCTCGTCGACTCCCCTCATCATCATCATCGTCGTCATTTCTCTCACTCTCTCAGTCTCTTCTCTCTCTCACTCTCTCTCTCTCAGTCTCTTCTCTCTCTCACTCTCTCAGCTCTCTCTCTCTCAGTCTCTTCTCTCTCTCACTCTCTCTCTCTCTATCTCAAACCCTATAGCAAAACCAACTCAATCAAGCCCGTGCCACCCAATTCAAACCGAGGCCAAATCTTGACGTTGCCGCTCGTGCGTGTGTCACTGCCGTGCCGCACGTGTGTCGTGTCGCTGCCGTGTGCCCCAACGTCTCCAGGCAAGTCCCCACTTGCTACATGCTATTTATTATTAGTTTACAAATTATAATCGTATATATAACCCATGTTATGCCTTATGTTAAATATTGCAACAAAACTGTTCGATGCTTGTTCTCTTAGGAAATTATTATCAAATTTGACGGAACTGGATAAATTACATTGGCCCTTGTAGGGATGGATAACGTGAGCAAATTTCGCTGGAAAATTTGATCGTTAATAGCCAAAGTAACTACCCCCAAGTTTAACCGTAAAACTGGAATTTTATTGTACCTGAAAACCGATAAATTCACCATAAATCATATACACACTAGAATGGTGCATTCGAGGGCTCAAATCGAAGCCGACTCGATGAACTTTAACCCTATATTGATTTCCTGATTTTCCTGTACTTAATTTGTGATGATATTCGTATCGGAATACGACTCTGGACTGCAGTCCAGAGCGACTCCAGTCGTTGCTTGCTGTTCCGTATTGGGTACCACAGAATTTCCCTAACTCGTAGGTTGCGGAACTCAGCTGTTTATTATAGGTAAATCTGTTAGCTAGACAACACAATTGGTTTCATTCTATTTCGTTACCGTTTGATATTTAATCTGTAATTTAGAAGATCGGGACGCATAACAGTGCCAACAGAATCAGGATTGACATATTAATAGTAAACAGTGTATATCTCCTGACGTACAGACGCGATCAAAGATCCGTATGTTGCTTTGAAAACCTTACTGAAAACCCTAGAATTAATTCAACTGTAGCGTCGCTAAATTCTGATCCCAACTGGGGTTAAAATGCATTGCGAAAAGACATCTGATTCTGAAACCGGATTTCCAGCCGCGAACGCTTAAAATGAAATGGTTATAACTATTGATCCTAGAACCCAATGGGCTTGAAACTAAATTTGGTAGATGGACACCTGAACATACTAATTACTACCTGTTTATCGTTTCGCTAAATTATATATGTACGTTTCATGATAAATCGTGCAAGTGATAGAATACTGTTTTCGTGACACCTTGATCGTGCTTATATACTGTTCACGCATCATATCATACCCATATCATTGTAGTGATAACCTAGTGATATCGTGCATTTACCCAGTGTTAGATTCTAGCGATGATTGTGGCAAGTACGTCAGTGTTCGTGTATCCGTGATTAAGTGAAAGTGATACGTACTTGTACACAATCAGTGACCCTATTATTCTATTGCATTGTCGACGTCTGTGGGATGCGTGTACGTGTGACTATAAGTGGTATGGGACACTTATGGAAGCGCTTGCACGGGTGTCACAGATAAGGCATCCGACATTGCCATTTATCTTAGATATTAGTCGGGACGTGCTTGATGGAGGTCCTGCCTCCAGTCCTCGTGCAGACTTGTCACGGATCGATTAGTATTTAGGGTTATGGTTAGCGTTTGATGTAGACCACGGGGTGTGGGGTAGTTTAAGTGTGAGTCCAACAGAATCTCGGGAGTCCCATGCCGGCTTATATATTTAGGGAGATATATGGAGATTTACAGGGTATGTGATATACACCGTGATATACATGTTACATGTTGGGCCTGTGGTCCCTTGCCCTTGGGTTCTACCCTTGGGTGGAGGACACTCACGAGTGGTTGACTCTCACACTTGGAATGACGATAGGCTTAGTGACCTGCACAGTGAGACTTAGAGACTGATAGGAATACTGGCATTGAGATATCTTATTTACTGTGTTGACATACGTGACATATCGTTCTACTGCTTTACTGTTCCGCTGCATTGATTACTGCACATTCATATTCATGCTGTCGTTGATTTAATGTTATTCATATCTACTACCACTGTTAGAACTGTCACTTGATTTTATATGTATTATTGCTATTGTGTCGCTCTGACGACCTGAGTATGCATGCTCAGTGTGAGGAGAAGATTTAGCCTGGACCAGTGCATCACAGACTTCTTGACTTGCCATTCCGAGTTACATTCGTTTGTTCCACTTCAGGTCAGTCTTTACATTGTTTCCTTCAGTTACTGCATTTCTCATTACCTGCGCATCATTTACTGTTTACCATGATAAACTAGAAGCCGAAGTGTGACTACGGCAGTATATTTCCTTGACCGTAGGAGCATGGCTGGCCTTGTCTACCCCTCGTATTCCGTATTTTGGGAAGCGGGGCGTGACATGGTTTAGTTGGTATCAAAGCCAGGTTTTGCATCGATTGGGATTGCAGTTTTCCGTGTAGAGCTTGACAATCTAAGATATCCCTCAGTCTAGATTGTAAACTTGATATTCTTGATTCATATTCGCATTGAGCGTTCTGCTATCCATTCACTAGGGTTTCAGGTAACTTGGCAAGGTTTCGTGGTTGTAATTGTGAACTACATCACGATTACACTACCATACTCTATTCAAGTGACTTAAAGTCATACAGTTGATTCCCCACTTGTAATAAAATCATCACTTCTGATATTTTTGAATCCTTGTCCTATCCATATTATATTTTGATTCGTATATCTTGTGATTTATATCATCCTCAAAATCATTGTTTCAGGATCATGTCTTTCAACGACTCTTCCTCTATCTCCACTCCCCAGAATCAGACTGTTGAGATCCTTAGTGTGCTGCAAGGTCTAAAGAAAGCCTAGGAGCGAACAAATGACTTGTTGGCTGAAGGACTGAGAAGACGGGTGAATCAGGCATCAACGGCTGTCTCCAATCACAAAGGGATCCCCGTTAGACGAGGAAAGGAGAAGAAGATGAAGCGTCAATTTGTTCCCCAGTGACAGAAGCAGCAGAAGACCCCATGCTGTGGATACTGTAGGAGGCCAGGACATCTTCAGAAGGATTGTCGCCGCGCCCAGGGGAAATGTCTGATATGCGGGTCCAACAAACATCTCATCAACGGTTGCCCAGAAAGGAAAGAACTATAAGGAGGAAACTCGTCCACACTCCCCACTTCTGCCACATGAGGATTATCGCGTAGTTCGAACTTCGATGATAAGGCGGATCTAACGCAGGATTCATCTCACGCGACGAGAATGCAACGTTTTAGTAGTCGAAGAAGAATTTTCATGTTTCCCTACCTTCAGTAATAATGTTGTCATCTTCTTATGAATATTTCTTTCAGTTTGAAATCTTGTATTCACTGAACTTTTGATTGAATGCAATAAAAAACTTGAATCATAATATATGCATCATTCTCTTGTTTTCTCCTTATTTATAGTATTCATTATCACAGCATTTTAATCTTGATCTTTCAGTTCCTGCCACCGCATATCTTTCTATGTTTCGTACACTTAGCTATTCTTCTTGATATATTCCACTGCTTAATCATGATTCTTTCTCTTCAGGCGATGGCCTACCCTGGAGCAGCGCCGCATCTAGATGAGGATACACAGTCATGTGTTTCCTTAGATCACACACTGATGAGTTCTGATGATGAGGTCAACGGTCCCCAGGTCAACTTCGGAAACAACGATTCAGAGGACGAAGGAGTAGCCGCCCCAGAGTTTGACATGATAGACGATTCCGACGAAGAGGATGGAGACCCTGAAGAGAACCCGATAGAGGAAGACCCCGAGGAAGAACCGATAGAAGAAAATCCAGCGGAGGAAAACCCCGTGGAAGAAAATCCAGAAGAAGAAAATCACATGGAATCAGATCTTGATGAAGAAGCTCTGTCCGAGGAAGAAGGACCAGAAGATCAAGATCCTGTGGTGGAAGGACTTCCAATAGAGATACCTGCGAGGCGCTATGGAAATGGACGCCCCTACCTGAGTGCGCGAGCCTACCGCAACCTGCTGAATCTCCACAACCGTGACTGACGGAATTTCTTTTGGATGTTGTCTTTCTGGCCAAATAAAATGTGTATAGTTTATGGCCACTTTTCGCCTTTGGGAATGCCTTGTTTCAAATTTTCTTGAATGAAATAAATCTTCTGAATTCGTAAAACTTTTGATTATTGGTTCGCTTAATACTTGTTTATTGCCCATATCCATTTATTTTCTGCAGAGATTCCTGACTGTCCACCCCTACTCCTTGTATAGTTTTCATCCTCGATTCGACTAGAAAATACCGCACCCTGATCCTTGGAATGAGCCACCATTCATCCTTCATCTGTACCCTGTTTGAGATCCTTCTGGGAGGAGGACCTTCCTTATGAATTACCGAGTTCATTAACTTTTCAAATTCTTGATTCATAGGATTTACCGATCGTTAGTCTCCCCCATATTTTTGCCTTGTAGTCCTTTCGTTGCTCACCATTACTTTCTGTGCTGACCCGATCCCAGTCTTCTTGATTTTTAGCCTAAAGCCGACACACTTCAACCTTCTGATTGAGCCACACTTCCTTATAATCATTACCCTATCTAGCTCTATACCTATGTGTGTTCTTCCTATTACTCTAATTATATTTAGGGACACTGTTATTCAAAAATTTAGTTTTCAGTACTTTGAATTTATCAAAGAGAGTGTGTTATTGATTACTCTATTTCATATATTTTAAGTACGCTATTATTAATCTCATTTTCAGTAGCGCAAACTTACACTGCGCATATATTGTTCCATGTTCCCCTTTTTTCGTTATATGAGTTTTCTAAGTTGATTTAAAACTATTCGATCGATAAATTACCTTAAAATGTTTTAACCTATCGACTAAGCTTTCACTACCTCATTGTCGTTACTATATTTTCGGGTGTTGTGCCTATGTTTACTATTATAAATGATTGTGTCTTATACTTATTATTTCTACCTTGCTACTTTTGATATGTTTATATGTACACATATTTGGGTTCGATTCTATCGAACAAGCCTTGAGTATTATTATTCGCTATTGTTACCTAAATTCTCGTATACATGTATTTACCCTAGTAGTTGTTCCTGCCTTATACCTACTAGACCTACCCTTCCGTATGTTGTTCTTACTTATATATATATTTTCAAGTTTCTTCGTCCGCGGATTTTTTAGTAAATCCTTATATATTAGTTTGCAACTATGATGGCTTTCGCTTATATTCTATAACTTATTATTTCTTTAAATTTCGAGGACGAAATTTTTGTAAGGATGGTATGATGTAATACCCAGTTTTCTTATACGCCTAAATCCGTATTTCTTCTTATCTATAAAATTTATTTATAATTATCTATTTAATTTCAAAATCCTACTAAACCCAGATCCTATCTTTCTTTTCCTCTGGCTCAGCCGTTCTCCTTTTATTGAATCTAAACCCAAAACAAATATTATGTATATTTCTCCGTCTAACCCAAATCCATGATTTAAGTACATTTTCTTTAATCCAAAATTCCCCAACCCTTTGCCAAGTGTCCAAACTCACTCCCTCAGTTTAAAACTCCCTAGGCCCACACAAAATTAAGATTTATCTAATAGGAATTTGTTAAGTGCAACCCATCCCCTTTCTCATTTTTATCTTTGATTTTCTATTCATAGCCTGGCCCGTTTCTATTTTTTCCATTTGATTTTTCCATTAAATCTTCCCTCAGCCCAATATTCTTTTAAATTCAAATTCAATTTCTTTTCTGGCCCGAGCCCATCAGCCATTCTGTTTTTCCTAATAAATTTATTTTTCCTTGGCCCGGCCCGTTATACTTCAGCCCAGCCCGCTTCCTCAGCAACCCGACCCGCTCCTGTTCATCATCACCTCCAACGGCTCTTTTCCTTTCTCGCGCGCATTTCCTTCGCCGTCTCCCTCGCCCTTGCCCCCGCCCCCGCTCGCGCGTGCACAATTACTCCCCACGATGCACGCGTTTTCCCTCACGACCCTCTCTCCTCTACCCACTACTCCCTTTTTCCTCACTCGCTCTCCCTTTCCTCCTCAAACTCTGCTACACCCTTTTTCCCGACGACGACGACGACAACCGATTCCCCTTTCCTCCATCACCTCACCGTCGCTCGTTTTCACCTCCCCACCTCCTTCGTTTCCTCTCATCGCCTGCCCCGAGCTCCACCGCGTCCAATTTCCGCTACCCTCTGTCTAACACCCATCACCCACCGAGCTCGCCACTCCGCCGACCATCTCGTCGAACTTTCATCACCACCCTCCCTCGACTTCCTCCTCCGTCCAAGCACCACACTAAGATCCACCCCTGCTTCTCGTCGACTCCCCTCATCATCATCATCGTCGTCATTTCTCTCACTCTCTCAGTCTCTTCTCTCTCTCACTCTCTCTCACTCTCAGTCTCTTCTCTCTCTCACTCTCTCAGCTCTCTCTCTCTCAGTCTCTTCTCTCTCTCACTCTCTCTCTCTCTATCTCAAACCCTATAGCAAAACCAACTCAATCGAGCTCGTGCCACCCAGTTCAAACCGAGGCCAAATCTTGACGTTGCCGCTCGCGCGTGTGTCACTGCCGTGCCGCACGTGTGTCGTGTCGCTGCCGTGTGCCCCAACGTCTCCAGGCAAGTCCCCACTTGCTACATGCTATTTATTATTAGTTTACAAATTATAATCGTATATATAACCCATGTTATGCCTTATGTTAAATATTGCAACAAAACTGTTCGATGCTTGTTCTCTTAGGAAATTATTATCAAATTTGACGGAACTGGATAAATTACATTGGCCCTTGTAGGGATGGATAACGTGTACAAATTTCGCTGGAAAATTTGATCGGTAATAGCCAAAGCGACTACCCCCAAGTTTAACCGTAAAACTGGAATTTTATTGTACCTGAAAACCGCTAAATTCACCATAAATCATATACACACTAGAATGGTGCGTTCGAGGGATCAAATCGAAGAAGACTCGATGAACTTTAACCCTATATTGGTTTCCTGATTTTCCTGTACTTAATTTATGATGATATTCGTATCGGAATGCGACTCTGGACTGCAGTCCAGAGCGACTCCAGTCGTTGCTTGCTGTTCCGTATTGGGTACCACAGGATTTCCCTAACGTGTAGGTTGCGTAAATCCAATGTTTATTATAGATAAATCTGTTAGCTAGACAACACAATTGGTTTCATTCTGTTTCGTTACCGTTTGATATTTAATCTGTAATTTAGAAGATCGGGACGCATAACAGTGCCAACAGAATCAGGATTGACATATTAATAGTAAACAGTGTATATCTCCTGACGTACAGACGCGATCGAAGATCCGTCTGTTGCGTTGAAAACCTTACTAAAAACACTAGAATTAATTCAACTGTAGCGTCGCTAAATTCTGATCCCAACTGGGGTTAAAATGCGTTGCGAAACGGACATCTGATTCTGAAACCGGATTTCCAGCCGCGAACGCTTAAAATGAAATGGTTATAACTATTGATCCTAGAACCCGATGGGCTTGAAACTAAATTTGGTAGATGGACAACTGAACATACTAATTACTACCTGTTTATCGTTTCGCTAAATTATATATGTACGTTTCATGATAAATCGTGCAAGTGATAGAATACTGTTTTCGTGACACCTTGATCGTGCTTATATACTGTTCACGCATCATATCATACCCATATCATTGTAGTGATAACCTAGTGATATCGTGCATTTACCCAGTGTTAGATTCTAGCGATGATTGTGGCAAGTACGTCAGTGTTCGTGTATCCGTGATTAAGTGAAAGTGATACGTACTTGTACACAATCAGTGACCCTATTATTCTATTGCATTGTCGACGTCTGTGGGATGCGTGTACGTGTGACTATAAGTGGTATGGGACACTTATGGAAGCGCTTGCACGGGTGTCACAGATAAGGCATCCGACATTGCCATTTATCTTAGATATTAGTCGGGACGTGCTTGATGGAGGTCCTGCCTCCAGTCCTCGTGCAGACTTGTCACGGATCGATTAGTATTTAGGGTTATGGTTAGCGTTTGATGTAGACCACGGGGTGTGGGGTAGTTTAAGTGTGAGTCCAACAGAATCTCGGGAGTCCCATGCCGGCTTATATATTTAGGGAGATATATGGAGATTTACAGGGTATGTGATATACACCGTGATATACATGTTACATGTTGGGCCTGTGGTCCCTTGCCCTTGGGTTCTACCCTTGGGTGGAGGACACTCACGAGTGGTTGACTCTCACACTTGGACTGACGATAGGCTTAGTGACCTGCACAGTGAGACTTAGAGACTTATAGGAATACTGGCATTGAGATATCTTATTTACTGTGTTGACATACGTGACATATCGTTCTACTGCTTTACTGTTCCGCTGCATTGATTACTGCACATTCATATTCATGCTGTCGTTGATTTAATGTTATTCATATCTACTACCACTATTAGAACTGTCACTTGATTTTATATGTATTATTGCTATTGTGTCGCTCTGACGACCTGAGTATGCATGCTCAGTGTGAGGAGAAGATTTAGCCTGGACCAGTGCATCACAGACTTCTTGACTTGGCATTCCGAGTTACATTCGTTTGTTCCACTTCAGGTCATTCTTTACATTGTTTCCTTCAGTTACTGCATTTCTCATTACCTGCGCATCATTTACTGTTTACCATGATAAACTAGAAGCCGAAGTGTGACTACGGCAGGACATTTCCTTGACCGTAGGAGCATGGCTGGCCTTGTCTACTCCTCGTATTCCGTATTTTGGGAAGCGGGGCGTGACACCAACGGAAATGATAAATCATCAGAATATAGAATCAAATTTTATTAGAAGAAAATATCTCTCACATCTTTCTAAATAAGAAAGATGCTCTCGGTTGGATCAATAATCCAATAATAGAATAAAATTCTATTTTTGGAATATATTCTCTCAATTTTTCCAAACAATAAGATTGCTTCCTGTAAAATTGAAAACCCTTGGATTAAAATTCCAATGGTGATTAAAAATCACCACTTGACAGAATAAATTCTGTATATGTGAGAATATTTCCCCAATTTTGTTAAAAACAAGAATAATATATTCTGTAAAACAGAAGTCCTTGGATCAAAAATCTAACGGTGGGTAAAATTCCCCAAATCAATTTTGAGACCAATTAAGTCAATTGGAATCTCTCAATGAGATATTTTCTCAAAACCAATTAACAATTTGCCTCTATTATATAAAGGACCCGAGACTTCAAGTCTCATATAGAAGAAATCCCCCATAAGCTTCTGAAAAATACAGAAAGTTTCTGAAAAATACAGAAAGCTTCCAAAAATAACAGAGAATTCAAATCTCAAAGATGAAGACTTCTCTTTCAAAAGAAACCTAGGTAAAGAAATACAGAGATAAAAAATATTTTTTACCTATTTTAAGGGTTTAACCCTTCTCAAAGAACTTAGTCCTTTCTCTGGATCAGAGATCCACAAGTCAAGTCTCCCACAAGTTGAGAATTTAATCTTATCGGGAAGATCTTGTTCTTGAGAATCAAAAATTCAGAAAAGAACTAGGTCCAAAAAGAAAAACAAAAGGAAAAAGAACCTATAAAAATACTTAGTTCTTAAGCAAAAAACCTGATCCCGGATCTTCAAAAAAAATAAAGATCTTGTTGATCATTAATGGTCAAAATGCTATAACAGAGATTAATCTCTAAAAAGGAAAAAGACTAGCGCCTCACGTGCTTCCTACGTGGACGCCCTTTTAACAGCGCCTAGCACCTCACGTGGAACATACGTGGGCGCTGAATAAAGTGCTTAGCACTCCACATACAGCTAAAACGGCTGAATATTTAGCACTAATTGGGCAACGCCCAGCGCCTCACGTGCTCCTCACGTGGGCACCACATAAAAGTGCTTAGCACTCCATATGCAGCCAAAACGGCTGAGTGCTTAGCACTGATTGGGCAGTGCCCAGCGCCGCATGTGCACCTCACGTGGGCGCCATAAAAAGTGCTTAGCACTTCATGATTAGTCAAACGACTAAGGTTTTCAGCACTCATTGGACAGCGCCCATGAATGAATGCTTCACATGTTATACATGTGAGCGTCAGAGCCTAAATAAGTGTTTAGCACTTTTGAATGAACAAAAAGAAAAGACTAAGCCCAAATTGGCTAGGTCTCTGAGGTTTTCTTATAACTGAGCTCAAATGCTCTGTTGTTGGATTTGAACTAAAAATGATCTGAGCCCAAATGCTCATATATTTAAGTTGATCTTAATCTCAAACTAGATTAATGGTACTTAAATAAAACAAAATATTTTTGAACTAAGGAACATACAACCTAAGTTCAAAACCCAAATCTAAAATATATAGATTTGGACCGATCCGCGCCTTACGGGAGACGACATAAACTAGTCTCCGTATACAATCCACGGGTAACCAAAACAAACAAAAACACACACGACACGAAGTGAACTGCCGGAGCAGGAGAAAGTGGTTATTACAAGGCGATAACGTAATTAACTGCAGGGGCTTGTGCCTGCAGAGAAGAGCGTCCCCACAATCAAAAAACCCTCATAAATGTAGGGGAATCTGATAAAGTCCGCTACAACGATCGCGTCTGTCCAAACCTCCGATATATGGTGCCATAAATCAACTTGGTATTTTCGGAGAGGTGGATGGATAAATCCAAATAGCATATGTCCCTAAATTCAGGAAAGACGATCTATCCCAGTTCGTCTCTGTTTTCGGCGGTGAACAGTGCGCACCTTGTTAGGTGCGTGTTTTGACAGATGCACACCTTTCCACTCGCGCACTTGAAATATATACACTTATTACCTCTTCCGATAGAAAAAAAAATCTTACGGAGCGCTGCCCTGCATCCCGTAAGGGGCTGCTAGCTCTCTTGACCCCCGGCCCGCTATCCGGATAGCGGGACCCCCGTAAAAACTCTGTGAGGTCCCCGACATGCCCGAAGCACCCTTAAACTTGTTCCCAAACACAACACGCACATATTGCATATTGAGTTTGCATGATCTGTTTAGCTTGTTAATCAGAGGTTCTCTCGCTCCAAAAGCGAAGGGTAATTAACGGCAGCTTAGTCCGCGGCTGCTGGAGATTCGGATCCCCACAATCATTAAACCCCAGCCTACCTCAGGCAGGGGGAATCTGTAATATGCATCACATGCGACACGCATTCCTATCTCAATAGAGTGACGAAAAACACTCTACACACGCTTGGTGGCGAACGTACATCTACTTCTTCATGGCATGCTCACTTAGGTCATCCTGCCTTAAAACTGTAGTCAGGATTCTATCTAGTTTTCATTTACCAACTGTTAAGAGTCGTAGAGAGTCAGTCTATTCTAGTTGCATGAAGGCCAAAACCTATAAACTATCTTTTGAATTGTCATCAACAGTGACTTCGGCGCCTTTAGATTTAATTTTTCTGATGTTTAGGGCGCTGCTCCCATTTTATCTTACACTAGTTTTCGTTACTATGTTACTTTTATTGATGACCATAACAAATTTACCTGGTTGTTTCTGATGCGTAATAAGTCTGACTTGTTTGATGTCTTTTGTCGCTTTCAACATCATGTTGAACGTTATTTCAATAGGAAAATATGTATGTTTCATTCTGATTGGGAAAGTAAATTTCAATTCCTTTATCGTCGTCGTAACTTGCTCCACGCAGCTGCTCGTCTACGGTCGCTCCTTCTCCAGCTAGCTCCCCACCATCAAATCCCAGTCCCGCTCACACTCGTGCTCCTCGATCGCCTCCTGCAGATGAACCTGGTCCCCAACTTTCAGCATAATCCTTCCCGCTTCTGGACTCCCATTTCACCACCTCGTCGAGCACTTCCGACGAGTCCCCTATTCTTCGCATGCGCTCTCTTGCCGACATCTTTGACTGGCCCAGTCGTTGATTCTCCACCACCTCGCGCACTCACCAGCAGTCACGCATTACCTTCAGCACTTCTTGCCACTGCTTCTGTCGAGCCCACCTGCTTTACCCAGGCATCCAATAACCCATCGTGGCGTGCGTCTATGTCCTCTAAATTCGATGCTCTACTTTGCAATGGAACCTGGTCACTCGTCCCTCACTAATCTCATTTCAATATCGTCAAGTACAAATGGGTATTTAAGCTAAAATATCATGCTGATGGTTCGATTGAGCATCACAAGGCGCAGCTCGTGACCAAGGGGTTTTGGCAACAACCTGGTGTCAACTATTTCGACACTTTCGGTCTAGTTATCAAGATCACCGTGATTCGCTTGCTTCTTGCAATTGCGATCAGCTCGGGTTAATTGGTGCGGCAGTTGGATGTTTCGAATGCGTTTTTACATGGTCATATTGAGGAAGTGGTCTATATGGATCAGCCCCTGGGATTTACTCATCCTCAATTTGCCAATCATGTCTGTCGACTGCGTCGCTCTCTTTACGGACTTCGTCAAGCCCCTCGTTCCTGGTTCAAACATCTGAGTACTCGACTCCTTCAACTCAGGTTCCTTGGTTCTAAGACCGACACTTCGTTGTTCTTTCGTTAGGACCGACGCTCACGAATTTATGTTTTGATTTATGTTGACGATATTCTAATCGCTGATTCCGATTAAGGGGGCATTACTGACCTTATTTCCTCTCTTCAATGGGAATTCTCCATTCATGACCTTGGCGTCGCTTATTATTTCCTTGGGATCGAACTCTATCCTCATCCCGATGGCCGCCTTTTATCACAATCTCAAAATATTGTGGATATTCTTAAGCGGTCCAAAATGATTGTCGCACGCCCGATGTGCACACCCATGGCCACCATCACGGCTGTCGATGATCCTCTTTCCACTCCTCTCTCCGATCCTTCTATGTACCGTAGCATTGTGGGTGCTCTTCAATATGTCACCATCACTCGCCTCGATGTCGTCTTCGCAGTTAATCAGGCCTGTCGGCATATGCATGCCCCTACTGAGCATCATTGGTTGCTAGTTAAGCGTATTCTCCGCTTTCTTCAAGGCACGCACTCTCATGACCTTCTTCTCTACCGAGATTCACCATGACATCTGCATACTTTCAGTGATGCTTACTGGGCTTGGAATACTGCGGATCGTCGTTCCACTAGTGGCTATACATTCTTCTTGGGCCGCAATGTCATCTCATAAAGCTCCAAGAAACAAGCAACGGTCGCTCGTTAAAGCACAGAGGCTGAATACAAGGCGCTAGCAAATGCCACGGCCGAGCTCATTTGGCTTCAATCCCTACTTCACGAGCTAGGATTCAATCATTTCCCACCTGTGTTTTGGTGTGATAAAATTGGCGCTACGTACCTTACTGTTAATCCTGTTTTCCACGCCCATACCAAACACGTTGAAATTGACTTTCATTTTGTTCGCAAACGTGTCGCTGACAACCAACTTATTGTGCGGTGTATCTCCACACGTGATCAACGTGCCGACGCTCTCACTAAGACACTCTTGAGACAATGCTTTTTTGAACTACGTTTTAAGCTCAATGTCATCCAGCCGCCGTTCAGCTTGAAGGGACGTAATAATGAATCGAAATTATTAGGCAAACATACGTCTGACCCTTCAGGTCAGACGGCTGACCAAGACGGCATTTGTCTGTCCTTTCAAGGTCAGACGTCTGGAATTGGTTAGTAAGACAACAGAACACAGCCAGACGTCTGCACCTGTAAAGAACAGACGTCTGGATTTGGCTTACGCTCTAACAGAGCGGGGCAGACGTCTGGCCCTGTGCGATCATGTTAGTTTGGAAAGATTTCTTTGTGGTAATTTGGAAAGATTTTGAGAGATTAGATTGTGGGATTTAATTGTAAAAGAATATTTGAGAGATTGATTTGGTTGTAATAAATATTATATATGAAATAATATATATAAAAAAAAAAGCAACAAAGAGAAAAATCTCCAAGGCTTCTTCTTCCTTCAATATCTTCTTCTCTATCTCTTGCTACTTCTTTACTCTTCGCTTCTCTTATTGCTTTCCTCGTGACATCAATGTAATTGGCTATCTACGTTTTGGAGAGGACGTCGTAATACATAGAAATCTTCAAAGCACCCCCGTATTACAACATAACAAACAATTTTACCACATATTGGAAGATATAAGTGCCGATGGAGAACGCATGTGTTTCCAACCCGGCGTCCGTCCCGGTGGGTCTGTAGGTTGCCGTTTCCAGACTGATATAGGTGCTTCGGTAGCACAAATGACTATACAAGCATATGCTCGTGTCAAGGGCGCATTTATGGAATACTTTACACATTTTAACCTCAAGACTGTTGATGGAAGTGACATTGGTGCAGATCTTTGTTATCAATTGCCGAAAAGATCAATTAAGTATTTCCCTAATATTACTTTAGACGGATGAACCTCTTTGTTGAAGGAGAAAAGATGTTCTTGGTCATGAATGGTAGGTTTTGCTTGATGTTGATTTCTAACGATAGAACGACTATCATTGGTGCTGCACAGCAACAGAATGTTCAGTTCGTGTATGATCTTGGACAAAAACTAGCTTATATTGGTCTGGCTAACTGTACTCAAGTCTAAATGATCTACTTTGCAAATTTGCAATGCGATTCTGTGTCAAACGCTTCATAAGTCAAGTGAAAAATGAATAAATTTATGAGGAAAATGCTTTGGACTTGTATATTTTGATATTTTGATATTTTTTTGACATCTGACACTTTTGAGACAGATCTAATTAAAAATACTCCAGCACTTCTTCAACCGGATTGTTGTTGGAAACAGGTATGGCATGTTGGAGCAACCCCTCTTCAATATCTCGATATACCAAAACCCCGCTATTATGATAAATTTTCATTACAAAGAAAAAAAGAATTTTGGGGTTGTGTATTGTATCGGTTTGTGCATCTTTGGAATATTTTGGGCCGGGGCATGTATGATAGAATGTTCAGAATCCTAATTCTCTTATATGTTCCCAAGCTGTCTTAGTTTACCAAATGTTTAGAACCTTTCGGAAGAGCACAAAATTCGAGTACGACCCAAAAATTCGGGTTTATGGAGGCTTAGGATCCACCATATGAAAATCCGTACATTAAAAGTAATGAAATTGAACTTTGCTGTTATTCGTGGCTTTTTCCCGTTTTGGGTTTTCTACGTAAATATCCGTGTGTCTCGCTGTATTGATTGATCTTTTAATTATGTTGGTTTAATCTTTGTTTCTGATTTATCTCGATTTTCCATAGCAATGTATTGATGTGGACTACTAATTGGGGATAAGTGATTAGAGAACTGTAATTCTATAAACTAGTAATTTTTCATGTGCTAGAAAATAAATTATACAGGGTAAATTGAAAGAAGAAAAAAACCAAACACTTTTTGCAGTTGCTAAAAACCCTCCGGCCTCGAAACAGCAGTCAAAAAACCCCTAAAAAATTTTTTAGTTATCAAGAAACTTCTTACCTGTGATATCTAGTAGTTGCCTGCTATATTTAATTTCCTACGATATCTAAACAGTAGCCAGCGATATCTAGACAGTTGTTTGTAATATTTAAACCATTTCCTGCGATATCTAAATAGTTTGTATTAATTGATTAAATATAGCAGCTACTGCAGGAAAAATTTCGAGTGGTTTTTTCACTACCGTTTCGAGGCCAAGGGGTTTTTGACAACAAAATAAATTGCTAGGTTTTTTTTGACAATTTACCCAATTATTTATGGTCCGAAATTAGAATTTGTGAGAGATAGTTTCAAAATAACTAAGCAGTAAAAGTTTCTTAATTTTAAAATGATATGATAAGTTTTAGGGATAAAAGTAGTTGCCCACAAAAGATTGAGGTAGTTTATATCATAGTCACATAATTCGTGAATTATTCGGCGAATTCACGAATAATTCGTGAATTATTGATATGCCGATTAAATTTGCGAATTATTCGTCGTCGTCAAACGCGGCAAATTATTCGCGAATTATTCACGAATAATTCCCGAATTAATTCGCGAATAATTCACGAATTATTCACGAATTATTCAAAAAAACAGCGAATTATTCAAAAAACAGCAAATAATTCACAAAATCAAAATCTAGTGTCTTATATATTAATTTTTTGCTCGAAATCCTTTCTGAATATTTCCCGAACACTTACCGAATTTTTTCCGAATACCTGCCGATTTTTTCCGAATAGTTCTCCGAATCCGAATTTTCGACCTCGCCGAATTATTGTCGAATCACGAATTTGTGACTATGGTTTATATCATGTAGAATTTAGCTATAAGTTATCTTTTCTTTTTTTAATATTCAATATGGTAGTTTAATTATTATACATTGACATATAAACAAATCCTACATGAGATTTTTTTAATATTCAATATGGTAGTTTAATTATTATACATTGACATATAAACAAATCCTACATGAGATAAAATTGTAGCCTCAATTTTAAGAAATTAAACACCTACTTTCTTCTCTGGCATTATAATAATAGGGATGTCTCTTTTTTGAATATGAAAAATAGTGGGTTGAGACGTGTGTCGTAGGTGTAAGAGTTGTACCTACCATATTTCTTATGCTGTGAAAACAAAAGAGCAGGGATGATATGTGAAAGAGTTGTGGAAAAGGTTTATAATCTCACATATCAATGGAGCTTTAATGCGGGTGGTAGGACCACATTAAATCTGGTATTTTTTTTTTTCACTTGTTCATGATGTGATAGATGGTTTTCGTCTTCTAACATGGTGAGGGGATCGGAACCTAAGAAGAAATGGCAAATACAAAAGTTAAATCTTTATCTAAATGATGCACCATAAGTAACAGGTGGTTATTTCATCAGCCAATATATTAGTTCGGAGCATAAAATCGATTCAAATCCGATACGGATACATTAATATCCAAATCCAGATCAACATAGATAAAAATGTAACACACAATTATCAAACGATGATGTTTCATACACACACAATACGAACTAATCGTGTCCGATACGAATAACTAGAGAGTATCCGAATAATATCTATCTTCGGCATACTCTTCATCGTCGGCACCCCCTCCGGGGACCACGTTATCCACTTTGGGAGTAACAGTAACATGTTCATCAATTGTAGTAAGGTCCTACATTGTATAAGTAAAATAAACAGATTTGGTGTATATGATTTATAATCAAAAAAATAAATAACATTACCGTTAAAAAGATTTAATCGTAATTACCAATGGCACAGGTCGACTGGCTTTGATAAAAGCTTGTATCAGTAGTACCCTAGTTTGACAATTTGCATGCGATGAAGTCGACCCGACGTGCGAACCCGAGTCCCGTGAGAAGCTTCTTCTCGAACATATGACCAAAGCCGAAGACCAGGAGTCATCTAGAATTCAAATCCAAAACAAACATCAGGACAATCCCTTGTACAGACAAATAAATTCATGAATTTGGCACTAATTAGACGTCATGTCATGTCCAGAACCGGTGTAAAGTTTTGTCAGGAATTGAGTAGAGTCTCAAATCATTTGATGAGGAAAAGGCTTCGATGACAACGGTGAACCAACAGATTGAAGAACTGCTTCGACAACTAAGAACTTTAATTCGAAATATGCACCATTAATCATACTCCACAAACATGTAAATCTAATTTATGATAGCCAAACCTTCATAACATACTATGCTGCTATTCAAAGTTATCAATTTAGTAACTTTTAGATGCATCTGAAAGAAATTAACCAGTGTTCATGATCATAGTCGATCAAGGAGATGTAGCTTTTCAAATTACCATACATTTTTCCGCACAAAAAAGGAACATTTCCAAAAAAAAACACTAAGAAATTACAAAAAGAACAAATCTTTGCAGTTGAAATAACGAAACGAACTCACCAATTGAAGAGTGGGTCTGCTGACGTGCTCATCAGGAGGCCATGTATGCTGCTTATAATAAAACTGATGCCCACTCACCATGATCTAAAAAGGGTTTTTTTTTAAATAGTATGAATTAAATAATTAATTATTAAAATAGGATGGTTGTATTTAAAATGAGCGAAATAGGGTGGTTTCGCCCTCCCACCCACCTCCCACCTCCGCCCCGCCCCCGTCCCAGTATAAGGGGCGGGTTCCCGCCCCCTATATAATTATAATTATAATTATAATTATTTTTAAAAAATTTAAAAATAAATAAACGTAAAAAATATTTGAATAAAATAATAAAATTTTATTATATCAATATTTTGTACAGAATGAATTCGTCAAAATTTACAATACAAAAAAATCTTATTTGTTTGTGAAATGTAAATTCTATCTCGACGGTCAAATTTATAATAACAAAATGAATCCGTCAAATTTATAATACCAAAAAATCCTATATGATTATAAAATGTAAATAACTATCGTTTTTCTTTTCCCTTTCCCTTATGAAATCCGAGGAGACTTGACATAAGCCTATGCCTCCTGGGATGACTGGAGGACCCACCCGTTTCTTGGGTAGATGGCGGCGGCGGCGGCGTCTGCTCTTCGGCTTCGGCTTCGGCTTCAGCTTCGTCTTCGGCTTCAGCTTCGTCTTCAGCAACGTCTTGAACAGGCTGTTGTTCCGCAAATCTTGAATGTGGGACAGGTGTCGGATATGTGCTGCCTCCCAACAACTGTACATAGGACGATAAATCCGAGTCCCAACTGGGCAGTTGAAGCGAAGAAGTTGTCCCGGTTTCATGCGGCTGTTGTTGCACAAAACCTGGGCCCTATGGTTGCGCAAATCCTGACCCCCAAGATTGTTGTTGTTGCGCAAAACCTGACCTCCAAGATGGCTGTTCTGCAAAACATGACCCCCAAGACTGGTGTTATTACGCTTGTCCGGTATGCCAGGGTTGCTGCTGACGGTATGGTGATCCAAACCACTGATCCTGCTGCGCTGGATCTCCGAGATGCTGCGGCTCTGGTGCCGGCTCATGCTGCGGCTCTGGTGCCGGCTCATACTGCAG
Organism: Agapanthus africanus; assembly: GCA_030015575.1. Classification (NCBI taxonomy): domain Eukaryota; kingdom Viridiplantae; phylum Streptophyta; class Magnoliopsida; order Asparagales; family Amaryllidaceae; genus Agapanthus; species Agapanthus africanus. The sequence continues at coordinate 101,992,750 of CM057338.1, read as the reverse complement.
CTCCGGTGTCGGCTCATACTGCTGCTCTGGTGCCGACGATAAATGTTGAAGAATATTATATGAACCGAATACACCACCAATTAATTGCTCTGCACTTGAAAATAGAGCCTGACTTTCCGGACCAGCTCAGTCGGGTAAGGTTCATGCACCATTGTTTGTATAAGATGCAACCCATGAGCCTGTCGTTACATTAGAAATAAGAAATAAGTATTGACTCATACCGCCGGATGTTAAAAAGTAATATAATATAAAGAATTCAACTTACCAAATCTCGTTCCACATGGCCTCTAGGCTCGTACCGCGAGATGTTTGGGAAGTTGTTAGGGGGAGCAGAAAGATATCTTATAGTGACACGCTTATACCACTGTAAATATGCTTCGGTAGCGTCGATGGTTTTTTGGTCACCTATTTATTGTAAGGAAATATTACGCTGTCTATCCTCCCATCTCAGCAAATATTGATGATGATCCTCTCTCCAATCACGCTCCGCCTTTCCTCCTCGCATGTCTCCCTCTATTGTCATAGGCGAAGGCGGCGGGACAGGAATATGTTGCGATCTATTAAACTGTCGCAACACCCATTCCGGGAGGTGCATGACAACGACATTAATGCAGAGGAGTGGGCATCGAGCCCGCCAAACCGGCTCTCCTTCGATACAGATGCCGGGTAATCTTTGCAGACGATCTGCTATATAAGGCGTTCACATGAACTGCGCAAATAACATAATACAAAAATTGTGATGAAGGTATTTGAAAATTTTAAAACAAACTTAATTACCTAAGTTATGGTTACCTGAGTCGTCTCCATGCGATACAACTCATCTCTATAGTACCTAAGTACTCGACGAGGAGCCTTATACGCTTTCTTGTCATTCCATCAAGAGCCGAGTGGCTTTCCAGGGGTATCCAAACTAGTTATTTTAACTCGATCCGGTCTTCCCATATACATATGCTCTCATGACCAAATCTATAAATAAAGTTTCAGATGATAAGAGAGAAAACCAATATTACAATTTTGCAAATTTCTAGCTGTGAAAAATAAGGAATTTACCTGAAGTAATATAATGCATCCACAAATTTTATTCTTCGTTGGAGCGCATGTCTTATCGAGTTCCTTGTAAAGAAAGGCCAGGACCCCTGCTCCCCAAGCATATTGGCCATACATATCAAAATCCGTAAGGAAGCCAAGGTATAACGGATGGACATGCGTTGCCGATTGGTCCGGCATCAACCAAGAACCGATCATATACAAAATGTAGGCACGTGCATGCTATCCAAGACTTCATCGGTGGCTTCATCAGGGATATTACTAAATGTATCTTTCAGTCAGTTTAAACTGATCTTATACCCCTTACTGTAGCCTCCTGGTGCCTGATATTAGCATTTTTGTGAAATATTAAAGCTAGAAATAATGTACAACATGCAATAGGTACACTAAAGAGGGGAAACAAAATGAAATTTTTTATCTGTCCGAGAGCAGACTCGGCATATGTATCCCAGTATGGGTGGTCGGTATCTGGACCAACAATTTTTCCTCCGACCAATCCAAGCCCATTGACCCGTAAACCGAGTAAGAGGCCAATATCCTGAAGTGTGATAGTGGTCTCACCCCATCTTAGATGAAAAGTGTGGGTCTCTTTTCTCCAGTGCTCAATTAGAGGTAACGAGGGCATGGTCGATTTGGATATGACGAAGCAATGAAGCTTCATAAAATCCGGCCCGTCGAATCCGCTGGGTTATTCGCTGGTCGGTAACTATCCACTTGTCAGAACTATGGGTGACGACGGTGAGATTATCTCCTTCCTGCAAAATTAAATAATGTTATTTTCAACTATTAGAATTAAAAGAAAGGGGTAATTAAAAAAAATTACTAAGTTTAGAATATTTCCTCTCCGTGTAATATATTAAAAGATCTGTGTTCGTTTTGATGAACGAGCAGAGATTTGTCGAATGGTTGATTCTCCATTGAGACGGTTTTAGATATAAGAAGGGACAGAGTTAATTTAACGAAAGAGTTAATTTGATGAAAGTTTGATGAAAGGCACACTGGAGGGTGGGTTTTATAGGGAAAGGAGGGCGGGTTCCTGGAACCCGCCCTCTTTAACGATTAGTGTTGTCACATCAGTTTTTTTATATTGTATTGTCACATCAGTTTTTGTGTTTGTCGTGTTTGCAGAACAAAGAGGGCGGGTTATTAGAACCCGTCCTTTTCAATAATTATTTGTTTGTGGTGTCACATCATTTTGTTTATATTGTGTTTTTATATTGTGTTGTAAAGAGGGCGGGTTGTAAAGAGGGCGGGTTATTAGAACCCGCTCTCTTCAATAATTATATTTTCGTTTGTTTGTGGTGTCAAATCAGTTTTTTTTATATTGTGTTGTCTCATAACTTGTCACTTTTCTCATTTGTGCTTACCTGGTCACAATTGGCAGTGAAGAGCCGATTTGAGGGTTATCTCACAACTTGTCACTTTGGAACAGTTAGGAGCAGTCTAGTGGACTTTGAAAACCATAACTCTAGGTATGATTGTGCATGTTTTGACTGTGATTGTATGAAGTTGTTAACGATTTTTTTATTGTTGGCTTGATATTGTTTGATGCAGATTATGGCAAGTTCAAGTTTATTTGTTGTATGTAAATACGATGGCCGGATTATCACAAGTGCACAAGGTCCCGAGTATATGGGCGGGTCCGCAAGAATCATGCGATTAGAACCATCAACGACTTATAATGAACTCAAGAATAAAGTGTTCAAAATCACGAAATACGATCCTCGTGAAATTAAGGTTAAGTTAAGTTGTATATGGCCTATATTTAGTGGAAATGCATTGGTTGAAATTATAGATGATGCATCAATATCTTCGATAATAGATTTCGGTCTGTCAAACACCCAGCATTCTTTTGAACTTTTGATTCAGAAGGAGCAATTGGAAGGATCAGATGTCCCTCCAACGGGTAATTTTGATGGTAATGCTGGAGATAGTTCCTGGGGGTACGGTCACATGGTTAACGATGATACCGTCAGTCTCGGTGGATATGACTATACACAACATTATTCAAACCTTCAAACTCATGGGTAAACATTTTATAAATCCATATTCAAACATTTTAGTAATACCAAGATACTAATATTCAAACATTTTATAAATCCATAAATCCAGGTTCTCTCAGTCGACTGCTGCAGTTACATGCACCCCAGAAGAACAACAAGGATTACCATACACAACCTTCCACAGGTAAATAAATCTGAAACAAGTGGTGATTTATTTACGAAAATATTAAGGAATAATATTATAATAACAATTTATATACTAAACGCAGATTTTCCCACACCTCCGCATCATTCCAACACAATCCAAGTAACGCATTCCAAGCATGCACGTCCACATCTTTCCGGTCTTCTCACCCCGAACCATCCACATTACACCGACCACAACCATCATATATTGCACCCGAGCCTTATGTTGCTACGGGTGACATTGATATGTGTGGCAGTGATGATGATGAAATCGGTGAAGGTCATCAAGGGGAGGATAGCGTGGAATATGCCGCTGGATTGAATGAGGTAGCATTCTTTGATGGTATGGTTGCGAATAATGATTTTGTCAAACTAGAAGATCCCGGCCTCGATCCGCTGGAAGATGATAGTTGGGTAGACTTAGCCGTGGCAGAAGTAAATACGGCACCCTATTTGGAAGCGACAGCAGCAAGCGAAGATTGCGTCAGTGTCGGGGATTTATTTCAGGAAAAAGAAGATCTTATTTGTAAGCTGAAGTCGTGGTCTATTCAGCAAAACGTCACATTTAAAACCGAAGAGTCAAATAAAACGTACTATACCATGGTATGTACGAAAGCTCCTGAATGTAAGTTGAGATTGCATGCATGTTGTTCCAAAAGAGCCAAAGCTTGGAAGGTCACGAAATACAACCAAGAACATACTTGCATCAATTCTATTATATTACAAGATCACCGGAATTGCACTTCATCTTACATTTGCTCGCTAATCATGCCACTAATCCGTACAGATGTGGCGATGACTCCCCGAGAAATACGGCTCTTGGTTAGCGGAGAGCACAAAATTCAGATTTCGTATGTAAAAGCATGGGATGCTCGTAGAAAGGCTTTATGCAAGATATTTGGGGACTGGGAAATCTCGTACAACTCACTAGTCCCTTTTATGGAAGCCATGAAAGCATCAATCCGGGGACCGTATACCGGTTAAAAACCACAGAAACAGATGTCGATGGCTCTGTCAGGTTTCAAAGAATTTTCTGGTGCTTTGGTCCATATGCGGCTGGTTTCACACACTGTCGGCCGGTATTGTGCGTTGATGGTACGTATCTATACGGTAAGTATAGAGACTGCATGTTAATTGCTACAGGTGTTGATACTAATAACGGTATATTTCCGGCTGGAATTTTCTATCGTCGATGGTGAAAATATATCATCCTGGTCATGGTTTTTCCGTCAACTCAAAAATATCTCATCTGTTATTGATAAAACAGATTTATGCATCATATCTGATAGACATCTAGGAATACTAGCTGCAATGAGATCTGTATTTCCGACGACCCCACATAGATTTTGCCTACGGCACTTCAGGCAAAATTTTGATAGAAAATTTAAAAATTCGGATCTACATAAGCTTATGTACAAAGCCGGTGAAACGCGTGACCCTAATATTCATGACATGTACATGACGAAAATTGGGGAGATGGGTCAAGCAGTGAAAGCGTGGTTAGATGAGTATCCAGTACGCATGTGGTCAAAAGCACATGATAATGGGTGCAGATATCTACTAATGACGACTAATATGTCTGAAAGCTTCAACGGGGTCTTTAAAAGCGTTAGAGGCTTACCGATACAGGGGTTGATTGTTCGAACCTTTTTTCCGGAAGAATACTTACTTTGTGCACAGAAGAGAAAAGTCATTGGCGATGGAGACTCCGCTCACCGTGTATTACGAAGATATATTCCGGAAAAGAGAACGCATAGCACAATACTACAGATCCGAAAGGTTTGACACGGCGGAGTTTCAAGTAACGGGCAGTAATGGGAATCAATATACCGTGAACTTTAGAGATGAAGGGCTCTCTTCGTGTACATGTGGTTTTTTCCAGCAACAACATTTACCTTGTGCCCACGCAATTGCTGCTGCGAGCAGCATGCATAACACACATTACAATTTTGCTTCCCATTACTATACAGTTTCCAATTACCAAGGCGCATACGATCCAAAATTTCATCCTATACCGGATAGTCGCTATTGGCACTATTATGCTGGGAACAGACAAACACCGACTGTATTACCGCCGGAAAAAATATAAGGCCCAGAAGACCTAAGGTGCGTCGAGATCGAATGACAATGGATGCTGATCCTCAGCAAAGGCACGCCAGATGTAGCCTATGCAAACAACCAGGCCATTATAGGACCAGATGTCCAGGACAGTCATCAGGGGCGGGACTTTCGAGATCGTGACAAGTGCACCGGAAGATTTTTTTGTATTATAAATTTGACGGATTCATTTTGTTATTATAAATTTGACCGTCGATATAGAATTTACATTTTACAAACAGATAGGATTTTTTTATATTGTAAATTTGACGGATTCATTTTGATATTATAAATTTGACCGTCGAGATAGAAATCGGATATGATTTTTTTGTATTGTAAATTTTGACGGATTCATTCTGTACAAAACATTGATATAATAAAATTTTATTATTTTATTCAAATATTTTTTACGTTTATATATTTTTTAAAAAATTTAAAATAATTATAATTATAATAATATAGAAGGCAGGTTCCCAGAACCCGCCCTCTATATTATTATATAGGGGGCGGGTTCTAGGAACCCGCCCCCTATACTGGGGTGTGGGGGGGTGGGGGGGTGAAACCGCCCTATTTCGCTAATTTTAAATACAACCATCCTATTTTAATAATTAATTATTTAATTCGTACTATTTCAAAAAAAACATCTAAAAACCCCTAAATCGCCGTCAACGAACAACAATTGAATAAATTTTCAAAGATCACAATAAAAAAGATTCTGTGAAGCTAGAAGGAGAATCAAAAGATTATGAGGGAATCGACTATAAAGCCCAAGATAGATCGTCAACTGAAGATTTTAGGGGGGGGGGAGACGAAGAAGAATTTGGAAAAAATGGCATTGCAAAAACATCAACACCATGGACAATCCTCACAACAATCACCCCTTCATCAACAATTCTCACAACTCATCAACCAATCAATTAAAAATGAAAAAACAAATAATTATTTTAGAAAATTACCTTGATGTAAAGATGGAGGAAATGAGGAGGCGAAGAACTCGAGGGAGGATAGATGGCAGCGAAAACAGTAGATGAGATGCAGATGGCAGCAAGCACAATCAAACGGAGGGTGGCAAGCATAGTGTAGACGGAGGACAGCGAGCATACCAGTATTTTTTGTACATTATGGATTAGATGATGGATAGTTCAAATCGTTTAAATATCGTGTAGTTTAGGAGTTCATGTCTTTGTTATTGTGCAACCTAGATTGCAATGGATCACTTTCATGTGTGTATGAAGAATATGTCTCTACATCTAGAGAATTCTCTATCGGAACAAGTCACATGGAAAAACGTTGAACCCACATGTTTTTTTTCCGGCATAAAACTCGAAAAGATTTTTATTAAAACTTTTGGGCCAAGCCCAAAGATAAAAGGTCCAGAGGTGATACATACCACATGTTTTACCTAATTAAGTTTCTATCCTAAGGAGCTTGACCCCACTTTGTTTCGCATATGATTTAGTGCATATAAAGAAATTCTCTGCATCCGGATGTAGATACATTTCAATCACACACACACACTAGATTTTTACACGTGCCACCCACATGGATAATAATAATTTCTTGATTATTTACCAAAATAAAATAATCAAGAAATTGTTATTTGCAAAAAATCACATCAAAAATTTCACTTTGCAAGACCACCACCACAACAGTAGTATAAAAGGGAGTGAATAGCAAGACCACCACCACAACAGTAGTACACAACAGTAGTATAAAATGGAGTGAATAGCAAACCGGTCCGCGATTTTTTAAAACGGGAACTCTCGATCCACGACATATTTGAATGATCCTTAAACGATCCGACCCGTTCAAGTTGATCACCCTACCCACCCTACCCTCAAATATCTCAAATATATATGTATGAAAAATCAAACTTCTAAGATTTCTAACCCATGCATCAAATGAATGCAAAATGAATGTCTTTCTACATAAACTTCATCTACTTCATCTAATACATCGGTTAGAAATCTTCAAATCCTTTGATTTTTCATACACAGAGACTTAAAAGATAGGATGATAAACTTGAACAGTTCATATCGTTCAAATATATCATGAATCGAAAGTTCCCGTTTTTAAAAAACGTGAACCAATTTGCAATGGATCACTCCCAGTAGTATAAATATGTAAGAAACATATCAATACACAAAAAATATTTGAAATCGTTAAAAGATTTTCGTGCTGATCACAAAGTCACATGTTCACTAAGTCACATATGATCCTGCCTTTATTTGAAGCCTTCATAATCCCTGACAATAATTTCATGGCAAACATCTTGTCATCCATCTCCAGCCTCATTGTTTCAAGCACATATGCTTCAGCTAAAACAAATTCTAGGAATGCATGCACATGTGCATCAAGTGACACCCCAAATGCTCTTTATGATTACTGTTCCAAGTGTGGGAAAGAGAACCATGTCGCCGTGGGCATCCCAGAAATCACGAAGCGGCTCTCTTCCATCCGTAAAAACACCGAAAGAAACCTAAATGGGACAATTCAGAATACAAAATTATTCAGCTAATGTAAAGCATAATTGCACAAAACCCTAATGTGCTCCACATAGCACTTAAAGCCTCTCAAATGATTTATTAGCACAAACACCCTCTCTATTCATCGATCAAAACTCTAAAAAATCGCTCAAATTTTACTCTATATAACTCAAATGATTGTCTAATTTAACTTTAGCATTTTTTAGTAGAACTTGAGCATTTTAGAGTTGGTCGATGGACAGAAGAGGTTTCACCGTTAAATCGCGGGGGCCATGTGGCGCAAGGGGTTTTCATGAATTTAACCCTCATGAAAATGTTCAGTGTCAAACCCCCACCCTTAAACTCAAATCATAACCACTTAGAATGTATATATCATGTACCATTCTTACCTTCATGTCGAGTTCTTGCAGATTAGGGCAGCTCCTTAGCAAGTAAAGAAGAGCTGCCGTTGGACCTGGATGCCTTTGACATATAGTCAAGGACAGAACTGACAAACGATTACAGATGATAGGAATTTCCTTTGGAATACCATTCTTCGGAAGAATCTTTTAAAAAAAACAAATAAAAAATTAATAAATCAAAAAAGAAAAGATGAAGAATTGATTTTGCAAAGCAAGACAGATGAGTAAGTAAAATAATGGTCGATCTTGAATCAAACTCATTAACTTGAAGTTGCTTTAAAGTTAATTGTAATTGAGTCCGGTATGTGTAAAGTCAACAAGTTTGCCTCCTCATATTTGGTAAAAAGGTGATACAAATATAAGCAACAGAATAATTGCGTTCAAGCTTGTTAACAAGAAACAGGTCATCACAAAAGCTTTAACTTAAATCTAAAACTACTTACCTAATCTTTGAACTCATCATGAATATAAATTGAACAAGAACAATTTCCATTTTAGAATTTGAAAAAGAAATTATAAGGAAACTTTGCAGTACCTGGTATGCTTTGATAGCCCACGTGTAGCTTCTAACCGTGTGAACTTCAAGCACCTTAAGCAGATATTACCAAAAGAACACTTTAAGAAATAGTGCATGCTAGTGTTGGTAAACAATTTTATTATCGGAATCACATACATGTGTGTATTAAATAATTTCATGCTAAATTTCACCAAAATACCGTTAACTGTAGCTATTTTTTTGATAAAATTTAATGATCTATATGGCACGATTAACAGCTTAATCATCTTTATGTACCTGCACAACATGAGTTTTAAGGAAACATGATTATAAAATAAAATAAAATCAAGTTTCATATGCCATATATTAATAGGATATTAAATTCATATACAGTGTTATTTTTAACAATTTTCACTAAACTACCTTAAACTATGTTTACTACAGCAAACTTCCTTAAACTTTGGTTTAGGTGGAACTTTTTCGCTAAAATACCCTTGAATCCAGCAGTTTAAGTGAACTCACAATACTAATAGTAGGCTCAATTTGATTACTCATAATGGTGTATAAACTATGCCAGCATCGAAAAAATAAGTATAAGCTAATTGTCTATAGCAAAAGATAAGTGATCATAACTTTGGCAACAAAAAGTTTATTAACCGAGTTAGCTAGCTTGCAAGGATACCTGAGAATTAGTGCGAAACATGCCAACCATAACAGTATAAATTAACAGATTATGTAAAAATATGAAAAATAACTCTAAACTAAGAAGACATTGAAAGATGGACCAAAAGTGATGATATCGGTGACCAACTACAAAAATGGTAAGTTGTTGGTAGATATAGGTTATTACTATTGGTAAGGAAAGATATTGTCATAGAACCCAAATGTATACTTGTGAGCAGGAAACGTACCTTATTGGTCATGTCATTAGTCACACAATCAATGCCTGCCGTGTGTGTGTGTGTGTGTGTGTGAAGTGCTAGGGGTGGAAGCAGAAGTTGAGGATCTCTCACCGACATGCAATTGAACAGAAGTATCTGCAAAATATGCTTTAAAAGTGTATTCCTCTGCCATATAATTAACATAAGATAAAGAGATTAATATTAACAAAGATAAATTTAAGCGAAAGCCCTACCTGTTTAGATTTTGAACTATCATCTGGTTCTTCATCCGATTGAGTTCGTTCTTGAATAACATTAGAACACCATCTTGCGCACACGTCCAAACTTTCTGGGCTATGTGCTCCATCCAAATAGAATACTAATCCTCCAAGACCCAAATTTTTGTTTCATGGGATAACATAGGAATCGGGGACAATTTGTGCTCATCCTTGCAAATTCGCCATCATGAGCCCTCGACAGATTGCTCCGGTAGAGTAATCTGCTTTATATTGTGATGCATGTAAATGTCTCTGGGAGTGTAAAATTATTCCAATGAACCATCACCACAATTTCAGAGTTTTGGTACAGTGGCGGACTTTACAATCATATCAGAGCCCCTCAGTTTAAAATTCCACCAGACACATTTTATAAAGTAGATTCCATAAATAGGAGGGTTATTTTAAACAAAACCTCTATAGCTTACCCCTTATAACACTTATACCCGATCAAGTGATTTATTAGCAGAAAGCTGGAAACACACCCACTGTTTGACAGAATAAAAAAATACATGAAAAACACTCAAATTATACTCTAAACCACACAAACAAGCTCAAGAGTTGTATTAGACAATCATTCGAGTTGTTTAGAGTTAAAATATGAGCATTTTTATATTTGGTCGCTGAGCAGGACTGTTTATGCTAATAAATCGCCCAAGGGGAGGAAGAGGGGTGTGAATTAACTCTAAAAAGAATATACCGCAACACAAAAACCTGGGTTTCAGCCCAAAATAGTTGCCTTGACCCTCACCAAAACTTCAGAGTTTTGGTGCAGTAGTGGCAGGAATATTAAGAGGATCCAAATCAAACCAATCAATCTTTTCGTACCGTATTGTCAAGAATGATGTTCTCCATGTGCCCGGTTCTTTGAAGGCAGGCTCGTGATAGGGCAGTGCCAAGGCCTGCATTTAGATACTGATGTTCACCATGAAGTCCAAGTTGCAGACCCTTCAATGATTCCTTTTGTAAAGGTGATGCAACTTGAAGGGAGATCTGTGACAAAATGAAGTAGAAATATTTTTATTAAATACCCAAAGGACACATCTCATTTGTGCTTTTTGAAAATTAAGAGCAAGTCTCCTCCAGAAACAAAGAACGCATATGCATTCTTACACCTAATTGAGAAGCCTTGTCCTTGAGTGATAGCATTGCTTCTTCTGGCGGAGTCACAGTGTACGCTTGAACCCCTTGCTGTTTCAAGTGAAAATAAGAAGAAAGAAGATGAACCGATTTACAAAATAACTTGACTCATATGAAAACATTTTATCAGTAGCACAAATTAGATTCAGAAACATAATAAAGGATGAAAACCTTAAAGATGCCAGCTTTCTCGAATTTAAATTTTGCTTTAGAAGAAATTTCGAACTTTATGGCATGAATTTGTTGCATTGTGTCCTTGTTTTAATTTTGCTTTAAAAAAAGTTTGAACTTTGTGCCAGGAATTTGTTGCATAATATCCTTGTTCAATCAGAGTCCGATCTCATGGAAAAAGTGAGTCTATTGGATTGACAAACCCCTATCCGATTATTTCTGGATGTACTTTCTTTTACCCTTTATTCTCTAAATTTCTTATTTTTATTTTGCTTCTAAAATAAAAATAGAAAGAATAGTAAGGTATAAATTCAGATGTAGGGTATAAATTCAGATGTAGGGTATAAATTCAGATGGGTTTTCATCACTTTGTGCAAATTTCAGTTATCTTAAAGTATAGTTTAAGGTTATGAAAATGCTACTGGAAATGTAAGGAGCGAGTAGTAGTGAAAACTGATAGCATATCAAATTACATATAATGATAAGAACTAAATTACCTGTCCTTGAGGGTCATCGGAGATCAAATTCGAGGCATCGAATCTGTTTGTTGCTTCTTCAAGCTCCTCCATTGAGAAAACTCTATATGGAGTCAACCCAAGTGTTCCAGTTCTCACAGCTTGAGACATATGCCCTGCAAATTTTAATTTAACACCAACTTCTATCTTTAGTCTGTACCTTATTATTTGCTCAAATTCTATGTACATAAAACATAACTGTAACTTACTTGCATCTGCAGGTGTTCTAGGCGAAACCTAAACCGATGTTTTTACAGCGACGGGTTTAGGTAATTTCACAATCTCTGCATTCTCCGATCTTTTTTTCTTGAAAACCAAGAACATCAAGAACCCTAAAACTAATGCACCACTGATAATTCCCCCAACAATTCCCAATATAAGTCCTAACTTGCTCTTCAAGCTTTCTTTCTTTTTGTCTGGAGGCAGAATCACAACCAAGGGATCCCTACTACAATAATAAGAATTCGGGTGTTGGTACCTCCAATCCCCTGAATTTAAACAATTCCATGAATTTATAACACCCGTGTCGAAGAATTCGAAAGTATACAAGAAGGCAACCCACTAATAAAGATTTTGTTGGGTGTGTAGCTCTCATCAAGCTTAAAAGCCACAGAGAGAACCAACAACTGGAGAAACAAAATCTCATCATCAATACAAAACTCAACGAAATTAATATTAAAAAAAGAATATTGAATATTACATACTTGTAGCTTGACCTTTTTCTAGAACTGGATGTTAACCAAATGTGGTTGCACCCCATCTGATCTTGCAACTTCATGTATCTACTGAATTCCTCATAACCATTAAATTGTAACCTGAAAAACCAACCAAAGTTCATCTGATTGACCAGCGTTGAGTACTCATATACCGGCTCAAGAGAGCCTAACATGAAAATACATGAATTGAACAATTTAGATATGAGATAGTGCTAAAAGGAGGCATGAAAGAAAATATCTCCTACACAACTTAATCATGAATAGGTAACCCTAGATGAAAAGTGCACAAGGTGAAAGGAACACAAACATTTGAGTTACTTAAAAATCGATTGGGCTATAAACTAAAAGAAACTAAGAGATAATACCTTGATCAATTCGATTCCAAAACTTAATCATGCATTAAACATGATTCAATAAACTTCAAAAATTAAAAAGGTTTAATCAATCCGATATTTGAAACTTCAAAGCAATAACAGCCATATAGCTTGATCAATTCGAATCCACAACTTAACCATGCATTAACCACGACTAAACAAACTACAAAAGTTAAAACACACTGACCTTCTTTCCCTCTACCAGTGACTGCACCCTCATCCCTATTAAATCGCCGCTGGAAGTAGTTCTTCCTTCGAAGAGGTTCGACTTTTAATAAAAATTACTTTCATATTTGATTGTTTCCCAAAAATTTTTTAAAAAATTCTTTTTTTTAATCACAAACTTAAAATTCATCAAAGAGATCCAACAGATAGAAATTACTTTCATATTTGATTGTTTCCCAAAAATTAAAAAAAAAAAATCCTTTTTTTATCACATACTTACAAAATCATCAAAGAGATCCAACAGAATTGCGATTTTAGTACCGAATAAACAAAAACCCATTGTTGCCTGACGACTTGAACTAATATCATTGCCATCGTCAAATCTGTAATCTTCGACATCATCGACTCCATCGTCCTTGCTCCCCGATCCTGTGTCGTCGTTGCTGCAGCAATCGGGTCCGCACGATTCATAGCCATCGGACTCCATCGATCGATCAAAAAAGAGGTAGGGTTCCTGCTATTTGAGAGGAGAAGTAAATAGCTAGGGGTTTTTATCTGGCAAGTAAAATTGGGGGCTTTAGGTTTTAAATAGCGAGTTTTGAGATGGGGAGGATCGCAGAATCAAGAATAATGCAGAAAAAAGGCTGCAGGAGGGTATTTCCGGAACGTGGCGTCAAAATAATTACGGCCTCCACCATTTTCCACAAAGATCAGAATCCGTCATCTTCATCTTATTCAAAATATATATATAGATTAATGGAGAAAACAGGCTATAGGAGGGGATTTCCTCCTATGGCGTGGAAAAAATACAACCTCCATTATTTTTTCCGACGATCGGCACCCATTATCATCATCGTTATCATCTAAAATGTGCGTACACCAAATTTCATGTGATTCCACAACTTTTTCACCGTTGATTTAGTAATGTAAAAAGTTCTATTGTCGGTAAACAGTTAATTTTGAACCCACTAAATCAACGGTGAAAAAGTTGTGGAATCACATAAAATTTGGTGTACACACATGTTAGATGATAACGATGATGATGATGGATGCCGATCGTCGGAAAAAATGGTGGAGGTTGTATTTTTTCCACGCCATAAGAGGAAATTCCCTTCTATGGCCTCTTTCCTCCATTAATCTCATATATATAATACGGTTATTTTTATGAAATAAGGTATAATAAAATTAAAATTATTAAAATAAAATAATTTTTTTTAATTTATCAAAATAAAACGGTTTCGAATCCGGCCCCATCCTATAAATAAGAGGGTGGATTCTAGAAACCCGCGCGGGTTCCTAGAACCCGTCCTCTATAGGAGAGGGTAGGGGACGGGTTCCCAGAACCCGCCCTTCTTTTTAATAAAAATAAATAAATTAATTAAAAACAGAAATTAATTAAATATCGACTAAAAAAATAAACAATAATATTAGTGTTGTTTTGGTTCCGGACAATTGTTATTACAGTTCATATAGAATCACTATAAATATGAATCTTGTATACACTTTAATAACAAAATGAATAAGTCAAATTTAAAATAAAAAAAAATCATATTTGTTTGTAAAAGGTAAATTGTATAAGTTTTTTTACAAGCGCTAACCGATTTTCTACCGGTGCACTTGTCACGATCCCGAAGGTCCCGTCCCTGTTTACTGTCCTGAACATCTAGTCCTATAATGACCCGGTTGTTTGCATAGGCTACATCTGTCGTGCTTTTGTTGAGGATCGGCATCCATTGTCATTCGATCTCGACGCACCTTAGGTCTTCCAGGCCCTATATTTTTGTCTAGCGGTAATACAGTCGGTGTTTGTCTGTTCCCAGTATAATAGTGGCAATAGTGACTGTCTAGTATAGGATGAAATTTTGGATCGTATGCGCTTTCGTAATTGGAAACTATATAGTAACGGGAAGCAAAATTGTAATGTGAGTTATGCATACTGCTCGCAGCAGCAATTGCGTGGGCACAAGGTAAATGTTGTTACTGGAAAACACCACATGTGCACGAAGAGAGCCTTTCATCTCTAAAATTTACGGTATATTGATTCCCATTACTCCCCGTAACTTGAAACTCCGCTGTGTCAAACCTTTCAGATCTGTAGTATTGTGCTCTGCGCTCTCTTTTCCGGAATATATTTTCGTAATACACGGTGAGTGGAGTCTCCATCGCCAAGGACTTTTTCCTTCTTTGCATAAAATAAGTATTCACTCTGAAAAAGGTTCGAACAATCAACCCCTGTATCAGTAAGGCTCTAACACTTTTAAGGACCCCGTTGAACCTTTCAGACATGTTTACCTCAATCAGAGCAAAGCTCTGTTTAAATACCAAAGTGGAAAAAGAAGCAATGCTTCTGTGCTTTCAACAACAACAACAACAAAAACAACAAAAAAAAAAAAAAAGTGCGCAGCTGCGCGACACGTGTCCCGCAGCTGCGCAGTGCGCAACTGCGCAAGTGCGCAGCTGCGCGACACGTGTCACGCAGCTGCGCAGTGCGCAACTGCGCAACTGCGCAGCTGCGCGACACGTGTCAACGCGCAGTTGCGCAAGCAAAAAATAAAAAAATAAAAAATAAAATAAAATAAGAAAATAAAATAAAATTTTTTTTATTGCAAAAACAGAATAAAGATTTGAGAAAATATTTTCTGTTTTTTTTAAAACAATAAGATTTCTTCTGTAAAACAGAGACCTTTGGATTAAAGATCCGACGGTGGGGAAAATTCCCCAAATCACTTAGAGAATAATCTCTTTAACAAACTTTAATTAATTTATGGGCACTATAAAAAGGACCCTAGACCTCAATTCAAAGGCATCAACATCTTGCTAAAAAGAAAAGAGAAGAGAACTCTTGAAGAATAAAAAAAAAAGGTAAAAACCTTTTAAAGAAGAGAAAATTCTCTTATGAACATGATCATAGATCTTTAACGATAAATAAATAAATAAATAAAAATAGTGCCTTGCACTTGTTTTATGAACCATCGGTTCTTGAACCTAAAAGGTTTTTAAATAAATAGTGCTTTGCACTTTTATGAACCTTTGGTTCTCTGAGATAAGAAAAACAAGAAAAACTTGTTTTTTCTTAGAAATAAATCAAATAGTGCCTTGCACTTGTTTTATGAACTATCGGTTCTTGAACCTAAAAGGTTCTTAAATTAATAGTGCTTTGCACCTATAAATTTGCACTGTTGTGCTTTTTGATTGGCGCAAAGCGCTTGACAAATGCAATGCATTTTCTAAAGGGCCAGGCCCAAACCAAAAAGACCTAGTAGGCCTAATTAAATTGCAAGGCAATAAATGGGCAGAGCCCAAATAAATTGATGCTTTGCATCCTTTATACAAGGGCAGAGCCCAAATAAAATTGAGGCCTTGCATCATTCTTAAAAGGGCAGAGCCCAAAACAAATTGATGCTCTGCATCCTTTCTGGGCAAGGCCCAAATAAAAATAAAAAAAAGAAATGCAATGCAAAAGCAAATAAAATGTTGAACATTTCAACTGGACTTAGCCCAATTTTGGCCATAAGTTCTTAAATTAAATTGACTGAGCAAAATTGCTCTTCTAAATCAATTTACATCCGGTTCGGGGGTACATCTCTGAACTCCTCTGACGCCTGTCGTTGTAATCCCTCAACGACGTCAGAGAGGTGACGGGTCCCAACGACCACATATTAAAATCGGACCGAAACGTCCCTAAACTAAAATCGGACCGAAACGTCTCTAAACTAACATAGGACCACCACGTCCCTAAACTGGCGATGGACCACTACGTCCCTAAACTGGAATATGGACCACTACGTCCTTAAACTGGCGACGGACCGAAACGTCCCTAAACTAATAATGGACCACCACGTCCCTAAAACTGGCAATGGACCGCCACGTCCTTAAACTGGCGCAATAGAGCCCGAACGCTCTTTTGCCGGATCTAAACGGTCCCGTCTAAGTTGATCTTAGCCCCAGCTACGGCTAATGTGTCCTTAGATCTTTAAATAAACAATAAAACCTCCAAATCAACTTTGGTTCAAGGGTACATCTCTGAACTCCTCTGACGCCTGTCGTTGTAATCCCTCAACGACATCAGAGAGGTGACGAGTCCCGGCGGCCAGATATTAAATCAATCACCACGTCAAGTCGATCTTAGTCCAAAACAGGACTAACGTATCCTTGACGAACGTTTAAGTTGATCTTAGTTGCAACGTGACTAATGCATCCTTAAACTAAAAACACCAAACCCAAATCTAAGTAAATACGGATTTGGACTAATCCACGTCCTACGGGCGACGGCATTACTTAGTCTCCGTATACAATCCACGGGCAACCACAAACAAAATGAACACACGACACGAAGTGAAATTCTGGAGAAGGAGAAAGTTGTTACCGCGAAGCGGTAGCGTAATTAACTGCAGGGGCTTGCGCCTGCAGGGAAGAGCGTCCCCACAATCAAAAACCCCTCAAGCGAGGGGGAATCTGACGAAGTCTGCTACATCGGTCGCATCCGTCTAAACCTCCGATACACAGTGCCATAAATCAACTTGGTATCTTCGGAGA
The DNA here is from genome assembly GCA_030015575.1 of Agapanthus africanus. Taxonomy (NCBI): domain Eukaryota; kingdom Viridiplantae; phylum Streptophyta; class Magnoliopsida; order Asparagales; family Amaryllidaceae; genus Agapanthus; species Agapanthus africanus. The sequence goes on along the minus strand of CM057338.1, from coordinate 101,975,261 downwards.
GGTGGACGGATAGCACCAAATAGCATCTGCCCCGAACCTCAGGCACAGACGTCCTAACGTCTCGGCCGCCGTTCGGAGGGGAACAGATTCTGGCACGCCCGGTGGGACCTCTTCCTCTTTCCACTCCACACTTCGTGTGTCGTGTTCGTGAACAAATCGCGGTTTGCTGTGATTGCCTGTGGATTCAAGGTACTAAGATTTGGTGTCTTGCTCCGTGCAGAAAACAGAAGATCAATGGCTTCGAACTGCATCGTCCGCAGCGGTAACTCTCGCTCCACCGTTGCTGGAGGAGTGACTTATGGGCCCCAAGCGGCCTCCCTTTTCAAAATGCCGGTGGAGCAGATGGCTCAAGCCACCACTGGACTATTTTTTTGGACCATGCTCCCACCAATGAGCTTCAACGCCCCAATGACATTGCAAGAAGCTCCAAAAAAGTCGGTCTTCGATCGACCTACTACTGCCGCGACCCCTCTCAACGGGTCGTCCAACTCCACTGCTTCAGTTTTTAACGGACTAGGCCAGAGCTCTAACAGGGTAATGAAGAAGCATGCCATACCAGAAGGCGTTATCCCGAAGCGGATAGCCATTCCAACTCCCGTTCCTGGCAAAATCACCAAGGCTGCTTCCCATGTTCAGAAGTCCGCTTCTGACAAGTTGGCCGTCCCCGTTCAACGGACGTCGATCTTTAAAAAGCTGGTACCAGTATATTCTGACCAACACAGGGGGCATGAGGAGGTCACCCCTATAGTTGAAACAACTCCATCAGCACGACATGCCCGACGTCGCTACTGGCGCCGAGTGAGGAAGGCTGGGGGCAACTCCCCCTCTGGACTTACTCCTCCAACTCCGATGGTGAGGATCGATGCTGCTGTTCCAACCAAGAACAGCTTTGAACTGCTCAACAAGGTGCGCAGAAACTCTCCTACTGCGATGTTGAAACGAACTCCTTCACCTGTGGAGAATACTCCAGAGAAGAAGCTAGAGCAGCCCCTTCAACGGCTGTCCTCTAAAATTTACAAAGTCTGGCGACAGGTTCAAGAGTCAGTGATCGATCAAGACTGCCTTCGACGACAGAAAAAGATGAAGGTTCGGCAGGGGAAGGATTACTCTGTCAAACCACAAAAAGCAACGGCTATTTGGACGCCCACTACAACGGCCCCCTCAAATTCAACCACTCAAAAGAAAAGGAGGCCGCAAAAAGCCCCTGTGAACATGGCGAACCGTAAACGCGCTGAGCACAAACACCTCAAGTCTGGGGGCATGGTGGTGCACACCGTATACATGGCTTCTGAAAAGGAGGAAAGCCGTGCTTCGACGGGTCACCGACCGCTCACCCGATCCGTGACAAAAGCTCAAGAACAGCAACAGCAGAAGCTTCAGGAAATGATGACTACAATGGCTGCACTCACTGAGCCAAAAGAAAGCTCTGAGACGTCTTCGGATGAGCGTCAAGAACAAGAAACCGACGCTGACTTTTTACGCAGAGTTCTCGAAAAGAGGGACAAAGAAGCTGCAGAGCAAGCGGCTAACATAAAACAGATGGCGCTCCTCTTCCAAGATATGGTAGGGATGATGTTACAGCCGGACCCTCCTGCTGAAGATCCTCCGATCGTCCTTGAAGACGACAGGAAAGAAACGTCAAATCCTCCGCTGGCGCTATCAACAGCCAAGGAGGAGGCAATCTCCAAAGTCGACCTAGACGAATATATAGCTCAGCAGATCCGGGTTCATCAGGCGAATGAAGCGGCTGGGCAAACTGTTAGAACCGGACGACCGTATCCGAGCTGGTATGACCAAATTAATTACCCGCCAGGATATACGATCCCTAAATTCCACGTATATAAAGGGACAGGGAATCCGCATCAGCATGTCGCTCAATTCAGGGCCTTATGCGGCAATACTGGAGGCGATGACAAATTGTTGCTACGTCAATTCGTCGGCAGCTTAGCAGAAACAGCCTTTGAATGGTATTCGGAGCTGCCTAACGACTCTATCAAAACATTTGCAGAGATGGAGCTGCTGTTTACACAAAGATTCGCGAGTGCTAGTGAACGCACTCCGATAACAGCACTGATAAATGCCAGGATAAGGCCAAGCGAAACGTGGGTCCAATACGCAACACGATGGCGGAACCTATGGTCGAAATGCGAACAACGCATAGAAGAGGCACCTGCGGTAGGCATGTTTGTGGGCACTCTCGATCCGCAAGCGACCATCTCGCAATTCATGATGTTCTTCAGGCCGACCACCTTCCAGGCCTTGATCGACAAATTAGCCCAAATGGACCAGATGGGCCATAGACCGTCTCCTTCAAGACCCGATCCCCGAAATGAGAAAGGAAAAGCGATCATCGTCGCCAACGCTCAGCAACAGTCGAGCAACTCAAAGCCGGTCGCTCGCCAAAACAACGTGCGTCCACGCCCATCCCTCGAAGAGAGGCTAGGACGTCATTACTCGTTTCCTCAGAATAAAACGAGAAGACTGTTTGAGCTGGCAGTGCGTAACAGACTCATCAATCTGCCGAGTCCAAAGCGTCTGTCAAAGCCAGACGATTTTAATAATCCCAATTATTGCCCTTACCACCAAACGGTAAGTCACCCGATTGAGGATTGTTTCGTCTTTAAGGGATGGATCGAGGATCAATACCTGCAAGGCAAGTTCGCGCTGTCTGAAAGCTGGAAGGTAAACCCACCACAGCCGCACTCTCCAAAGAAGACGGACACGCCGGGGGCAACTTGTTCTTTCGTCGAGGATGAAAACGATGGAGAAAACTCATCAGATGAATCCGAAGACTACGTAGCGACTTGTCATGTGATTTCTCATTCACTGACGGATGATGAGGAGGATCCTCGCGCTGAGAAATCAACGGTGGGCCCTGAAACAGAAATTCCGCGGCCGTCAGACAATTTGATCGATGCCTTCCTAAATGAAATTCGTCTGAAAGCAAAAGCCAATCAAGAGCATGAAATGACCATACTAGAAAGAACCAAGGTATTCCTGTCAAATCAAAAGCCATACACTGCGGGTAAAAACAAATTCAAGACGAGGAAATGGTTTGCCAAAGCTCTATCAGTAGGAATGAAGCTACCGCCCTCCGAAGAAAATTCTTTCTCTGAGGTAGAGATGCACCCTAACTTCTGTTTATATCATCAGAAGATCATACATCCTACCGAAGACTGCGAATCCTTTAACTGTTGGTGGCAAGGGTATGTCGCTCAAAAGCGACACTTCGACAGGACAAAGTGTGAAGCTTGTGGACATCGGAAAAATGCGATAGATGAGCGCAAAAGAGCCACCGCCGACTGTCATGTAGCCGACTTCAAGGGATCACAAATTATCACCTTTGGAAGCGACTCTGACGAAGAAGCTACCCCCAACTCTTCCCTCGGGGAATCTATTTCAAAAATAAAGGAATTGAGAAGTTGCGAGAACGTTCAGCCGTGCAATCGCATGCTACTCGGAAAAAATCTCGGCCCCGTAAACAAAGGATCGAACAAAAAGGATAAAAGAAAAGGAAAAAAGGCCCTCGTCGCCAGTACTCACCAACAATCAGGTGACCCTAGACCAGTTGCTTGCCAAAGCAACAAGCGGCAATCCCTCCAGGAAAAGTTGAAACGTCCTTACTCGTTTCCGCAAGATAAAACAAGGGGACTGTTCGAGCTGGCAGTGTGTGACAGACTCATCAATCTGCCGAGTCCAAAACGTCCGTTGTGGCCAGGCGATATTAATAATCCTAATTATTGCCCTTACCACCAAACGGTAGGTCATCTGATCGAGGATTACTACGTCTTCAAGAACTGGGTTGAAGACCAATACCAACAGGGCAAGTTCGCGTTGTCCGAAATTTGGAAGGTGAACCCGCCACAACCGCATGCTCCGAAAAATATAGACACGCCGGGGGCATCATGCTCATTCATAGAGAAAGCCTAACGGACCACTACGTCCTAAAACTGGATAACGGACCGAAACGTCCTTAAACTAACAACGGACCGAGACATCCTTAAACTAATGATGGACCGCAATGTCCTAAAAACTTGCAAATGACCGAAACGTCGTTAAACTACTCCCAACCCGCAGTATCTTCAGGCTGACGTTAAAAAAAAATATATAAAAATAAAAAAATAATAATAACGGTATGTCCACAAGCAAAATGGGCACGGATGAAAACCCGAAGGGGCTCCATGAGTAAAAACAGCAGGGCTACCGGCGAGTGTTCGTGAAAACCCGAAAGGGCGCGCGACCTCGTTTAAAAAAAAAAAAAAAAAAAAAACAAAACAAAACAAAACGGTATGTCCATAAGCAAAATGGGCACGGATGAAAACCCGAAAGGGCTCCGTGAGTAAAAACAGCAGGGCTACCGGCGAGTGTTTGTGAAAACCTGAAAGGGCGCAACCTCGTTAAGAAACACTTATAGGATCCTCTCGATCCTGTAAGGAGAAACCACCTGCGTGAGATCCTTACGACTCACAAAGGAGCAACACACTTAGGGATCCCCACGATTCCTAAGGAGAAAATACACTTGCGAGATCCTCACGACTCGTAAGGAGAACTCTCTTATGTGACCCTCACGGCTCATATGATTTGAAAGTCTTAAGTCACAGAGACCTAAACCTGTGCTTAAGCAAACCCCCACAAACTTCCAATATTGCCCTACAAGCGGCTCATAATGACCCTTGTATACAATCCACGGGCACGAATAAATATTTCCCTAACAAAGTCCCATCCGTGACTAGGGATATGCTTGTACAGCAAACAACACTTATAAGTCCTCTCGACTTACAAGGAGAAAATCCTTTTGTAAGATCCTTACGACTTACAGGGGAACATACACTTAGGAATCCTCACGATCCCTAAGGAGAAGACACACCTACAAGATCCTCACGACTTGTAGGGAGAAATACCTTTGTGAGACCCTTACGGCCCATGAAGTCAAAAGCCTTAGCCGACAGGACCCTTAACCTTGTTTACTAAGCCACATTTGTATAACATCGACAGAGGCAAATGATGATTCGCTCCTGGCAATATCCCAGTTGCAGCGATGCTGATGCCTAAACCGGTATCAAATTCCAAGTCCTTTCACGGCAAATGATGATTCGCTCCTGACAATATTCCAGTCACAACGATGCTGATGCCAAGATTGGTATCAGATCCCAAATCCCCTACTAAAAAAAAATGCATACGAAATAGCCGAAATGATGGGGCAACTTGCAAACAAAATCAGCAAGTAAAAATGTATGCACGAGTAAAAAGAAAAATAGCCGAAATGATTGGGCAACTCGCGATAAAAAGTAGCGAGTAAAAATAAAATAAACAGCCGAAATGATTGGGCACCGCGAAAAATAGCCGAAATGATTGGGCAATCGCGACCTTCGCGATATAAAAGCTGAAATGATAGAGCATCGCAAAAAAAAAAATAAAAAAAAAAATAAAAAAATGAAAGAATGAAACTTTTTGCCCTACAGGTGAAATCACATCGATCCCTGTATACAATCCAGGGGCACAGATAAAAAGGGAACAATACCTTCCCAACAGGCTCCATCAGAAAGCGAAGCCAAATCTCGACGGTTCATAGATAACCTAGAGACCTTCTCGACATTTGTCGCAATATTACAGACACGATGTCAACAAACGAAGCAAACGAAGATCCCGAGCTTCAGGGTCTCGACGTCAACGTCTACAGCCTAGAGACCAACAACAGTGTGCCTCTTCATTCCAACAGGACACAGATGTTACACCATCAAGCGGAGCGATGGCAAAATCCCAGCTTCACCTCAGCATTCGTCTCGATACAGTAGACGCAATGTCAACAACAGCGTTCCTCCGCAGTCCAGCTGGAGGCAGATGCAACGTCAACAAAAGACCTCACGGTCGAAACAAAGCGGAGTGATGGCAAAATCCCAGCTCCACCTCAGCATTCGTCTCAATACACCAGACGCAGTGTAAGCAAATGAAGCGAAGGCCACATTCCTAGCTTCAACGTCTTTACGGTAACCCACATAAAACCGGAAAGACAATCGGAGACCATCTCACATGAAGTGGTCACCTCCTTGACGTTCGTCTCGATACAGTAGACGAAATGTCAACCTCAGCGTTCTTCCTCCAGCAGGGATTCAGACATGATAAAGCAAATGAAGCGAAGGCCACATTCCTAGCTTCAACGTCTTTACGGTAACTCATATAAAACCAGAAAGACAACCGGAGATCATCTCGCACCAGCACAGAGTGGTCACCACCTCGACGTCCGTCTCGATACAGCAGACGAGATGTCGACCCCAGCGTTCTTCCTCCAGCAGGGATTCAGACATGACAAGGCAAATGAAGCGAAGGCCACATTCCTAGCTTCAACGTCTTTACGGTAACTCACATGAAACCGGAAAGACAATCGGAGATCATCTCGCATCAGCACAGAGTGGTCACCACCTTGACGTTCGTCTCGATACAGCAGACGAAATGTTAACCCCAGCGTTCGTCCTCCAACAGGATTTGGACACACCAAAGCAAACGAAGCGAAGGCCACATTCCTAGCTTCGACGTCTTGACGGTAACTCATATAAAACCGGAAAGACAGCCGTAGATCATCTTGCACCAGCACAGAGTGGTCACTACTTCGACGTCCGTCTCGATACAATAGACGAGATGTCATCCCAATGTTCGTCTCGACACAGCAGACGCAACGTCATTAAACAAATGGAGCCACGGCAAAATCCCTAGTTCCAAACCTCGACGGTTCACTAGCAACCTAAAGACAACCTCGACGTCCGTCTCGATACAGCAGACGAGATGTCGCCCCAACGTTCGTCTCGACACAGCAGACGCAACGTCATCAAACAAATGGAGCCACGGCAAAATCCCTAGTTCCCACCATGACATTCGTCTCGATACAGAGGACGCAATGCCAGCAAACGAAGCAAAGGCCAAATTTCTAGCTTCAGGGTCTTAATGGCAAGTCATATAAAGCCTGAAAGACTATCGGAGATCATCCCACACCAGCGCGGAGTGGTTATGACTCATCGGGGCTCTCCAAAATGAGCCTAACCTCAAGTAAAAAGCGGCATGGCAAATTCCTAGCGCTTGCTCTTCCGACGGTCAAACTGCCAAGGAGGATTGCTTGAAGACGTCTTGTCCAGCCCCCGAAGGGATCAGAGACACGGCAGTCGCGGGGCTACTCGAACAGCACGATTGCCTATCGAGGACTATATCAGCTTATGCGACGGTACGATGGCCAAAACCCTAAGTACCACCGACCTTAACGGGCTTCTGTCGTAAAGAGCAGAGGTTAAATGCGACGTTAAGATGTTCTTGCGAGAAATGTTCGATTCGGCTCGACTTGTAAAAAATTGTCGAGGCGGCTCGACTCGTGAGATAAAGCCTTAGGCAATGGGCATAAAAGAAGGCTGTTTCCTAAGCACTGGGACCCTGCAAGTTGGCCCAAAACGGTCTCTTGCATACCATCCACGGGTCTCACTCTCCAACATCGAACTTCGACAAGGAGGGAAACAACCGCTTACAAGTCCTCTCGACTCGTAAGAGGGAAAAATTCTCTTGTAGGATCCTTACGACTTATAAGAGAAAACCACACTTAGGAATCTTCATGATTCCTAAGGAGAAAACCCACCTACGAGATCCTCTCGATCCGTAGGGAGAAAAGTCTCTATGAGACCCTCACGGCTCATAGAGTTGAAAAGTCTTAGGCAACAGATCTGAACCTGCAGCCTAAGCCCTCGCTATCTCGTGAAGAAATCAAGAAGCTTACTCTATTACCTGCTAATTGTGACGACATGCTGAGAAAGAGGAAAAGCAACAGAAAGAGCACCCGATTTACGTTTGATCAAGTGTTCAGGACGTATTCATTCATGCATGGGCAAAAAGACTCAGCACAAAGATATATAATAAAGACAAGCTGGGATAAAAAAAAAATTTCCATTAATATTGCCCGAAGTTCTTACAGTCATAAAAACAATAAACGAAAGTTACAATGGAATAACCTCAGATCCAGGGCATGGATTGGGGAATTCAAAAGCGATCCTATCTATGACTTTCCAAGCCTCGCGGACCATCCTAGTATGCTTCCTTTCGCGAGCACAAGCGTCAGGGTCCCTCCCGATGTCTTCCACCCTCCGATAAGCAGCGAGTATGGCAGACTGTTGAAAGATCTCGTGCAAGAGGTCGATAAGACTGTCTCGCCGTCTCTTCGAGATAAAGTTCAATAGGTACACAGAGTGCACCTTGTCCTCAGCTGGCATCCAACGCCTTAAGCGGCACACCGGAACAGAATAGGGGAAGCGCTTCCCAGATAGCTCCCACGATAAGTTTAAGAAGAAAGGAACGTCGGGGATGCAGTGGACCGTTGTATGCGTCGAAACGACTCATTATTTCAGCACACTCCTCGTTTGTGAACTCCCGATTTTGAGAGCGGCTAAGTCGGCGGATGTCCTCATGAGAGATGATCTCATTAAGAGCATACATGTGGGCGTTCATTGTTCTTGTGAAAGAGGATCAACAGAATTATCAGAAAGACTGATCAAGCAAAACGATATAATACACTGAGAAATAAAATGCCATCTTTGAGTTCCAAGATCCGTGAAGAATTCTTAAGAGTTCTTCTATATGATTTGGGAGGAGCAAAGCTCTATTAATGAATTAAGAAAATCCAAGGAAAATCTTTCAGAGAGCAGAGCTCTATGGGACCCTAGTGGGTCCCCTTAAGTTCTCTTTAGATTCTTCTATAGACCCCCTTAGAGCAAAGCTCTACTAAGTGAAACCCTAAATGGGTCTTCTTTCGATCTGGGATTTATTGAGAACAATTCTCCTAAAATTGATTTAATTTAATTAAAATTAATACTTTTACTTTTAAAAGTGTTTAAACAAGAGAGCAGTGCTCTGGGTTCTGAAAGTAAAATTTTAAAGATGAGAATCATCTAAGGGATCAAAGGTTCTATTTATAAGCATCAAGTGCCCTTTCAGCTTCCAAGAGATGGCGCGACGGTTCGGAGTCTGCCACCGCTGCGCTCACGTTAGGAGGCCACGTAAGCGCAACGGTGAGGGGGCATTTGTTTACCTCAATCAGAGCAAAGCTCTGTTTAAATACCAAAGTGGAAAAAGAAGCAATGCTTCTGTGCTTTCTCAAAAAAAAAAAAAAATGCGCATCTGCGCAAGTGCGCAGCTGCGCGACACGTGTCACGCAGCTGCGCAGTGCGCAACTGCGCAAGTGCGCAGCTGCGCGACACGTGTCACGCAGCTGCGCAGTGCGCAAGTGCGCAGCTGCGCGACACGTGTCAACGCGCAGTTGCGCAAGCAAAAATAAAAAAATAAAAAAATAAAATAATAAAAAAATAAAATAAAATTTTTTTTTATTGCAAAAACAGAATAAAGATTTGAGAAAATCTTTTCTGTTTTTGTTAAAACAATAAGATTTCTTCTGTAAAACAGAGACCTTTGGATTAAAGATCCGATGGTGGGGAAAATTCCCCAAATCACTTAGAGAATAATCTCTTTAACAAACTTTAACTAATTTATGGGCACTATAAAAAGGACCCTAGACCTCAATTCAAAGGCATCAACATCTTGCTAAAAAGAAAAGAGAAGAGAACTCTTGAAGAATAAAAAAAAAAGGTAAAAACCTTTTAAAGAAGAGAAAATTCTCTTATGAACATGATCATAGATCTTTAACGATAAATAAATAAATAAATAAAAATAGTGCCTTGCACTTGTTTTATGAACCATCGGTTCTTGAACCTAAAAGGTTTTTAAATAAATAGTGCTTTGCACTTTTATGAACCTTTGGTTCTCTGAGATAAGAAAAACAAGAAAAACTTGTTTTTTCTTAGAAATAAATCAAATAGTGCCTTGCACTTGTTTTATGAACCATCGGTTCTTGAACCTAAAAGGTTCTTAAATTAATAGTGCTTTGCACCTATAAATTTGCACTGTTGTGCTTTTTGATTGGCGCAAAGCGCTTGACAAATGCAATGCATTTTCTAAAGGGCCAGGCCCAAACCAAAAAGACCTAGTAGGCCTAATTAAATTGCAAGGCAATAAATGGGCAGAGCCCAAATAAATTGATGCTTTGCATCCTTTATACAAGGGCAGAGCCCAAATAAAATTGAGGCCTTGCATCATTCCTAAAAGGGCAGAGCCCAAAACAAATTGATGCTCTGCATCCTTTCTGGGCAAGGCCCAAATAAAAATAAAAAAAAGAAATGCAATGCAAAAGCAAATAAAATGTTGAACATTTCAACTGGACTTAGCCCAATTTTGGCCATAAGTCCTTAAATTAAATTGACTGAGCAAAATTGCTCTTCTAAATCAATTTACATCCGGTTCGGGGGTACATCTCTGAACTCCTCTGACGCCTGTCGTTGTAATCCCTCAACGACGTCAGAGAGGTGACGGGTCCCAACGACCACACATTAAAATCGGACCGAAACGTCCCTAAACTAAAATCGGACCGAAACGTCCCTAAACTAACATAGGACCACCACGTCCCTAAACTGGCGATGGACCACTACGTCCCTAAACTGGAATATGGACCACTACGTCCTTAAACTGGCGACGGACCGAAACGTCCCTAAACTAATAATGGACCACCACGTCCCTAAAACTGGCAATGGACCGCCACGTCCTTAAACTGGCGCAATAGAGCCCGAACGCTCTTTTGCCGGATCTAAACGGTCCCGTCTAAGTTGATCTTAGCCCCAGCTACGGCTAATGTGTCCTTAGATCTTTAAATAAACAATAAAACCTCCAAATCAACTTTGGTTCAAGGGTACATCTCTGAACTCCTCTGACGCCTGTCGTTGTAATCCCTCAACGACGTCAGAGAGGTGACGAGTCCCGGCGGCCAGATATTAAATCAATCACCACGTCAAGTCGATCTTAGTCCAAAACAGGACTAACGTATCCTTGACGAACGTTTAAGTTGATCTTAGTTGCAACGCGATTAATGCATCCTTAAACTAAAAACACCAAACCCAAATCTAAGTAAATACGGATTTGGACTAATCCACGTCCTACGGGCGACGGCATTACTTAGTCTCCGTATACAATCCACGGGCAACCACAAACAAAATGAACACACACGACACGAAGTGAAATTCTGGAGAAGGAGAAAGTTGTTACCGCGAAGCGGTAGCGTAATTAACTGCAGGGGCTTGCGCCTGCATGGAAGAGCGTCCCCACAATCAAAAACCTCTCAAGCGAGGGGGAATCTGACGAAGTCTGCTACATCGGTCGCATCCGTCTAAACCTCCGATACACAGTGCCATAAATCAACTTGGTATCTTCGGAGAGGTGGACGGATAGCACCAAATAGCATCTGCCCCGAACCTCAGGCACAGACGTCCTAACGTCTCGGCGCCGTTCGGAGGGGAACAAGACACATTAGTGGTCATTAGTAGATATTTGCATCTATTATCATGTGCTTGTGACCACATGCGTACCGGATACTCATCTAACCACGCTTTCGCGGCTTGACCCATCTCTTCAATTTTCGTCATGTACATGGCATGAACATTAGGGTCAGACGCTTCACCGGCTTTATATATAAGCTTATGTAGATCTGAATTTTTTAATTTTCTATCAAAATTTTTCCTAAAGTGCCGTAGGCAAAACCTATGTGGGGTCGTCGGAAATACAACTCTCATTACAGCTAATATTCCTAGATGTCTATCAGATATGATGCATAAATTTGTTTTATCAATAACAGATGGGATACTTTTGAGTTGACAGAAAAACTATGACCAGGATGATGTATTTTCACCCTCGACAATAAAAAATCCCAACGGAAATATACCGTTAGCAGCATCAACACCTGTAGCAATTAACATGCAATCTCTGTACTTACCATATATATACGTTACATTCACGCACAATAACGACCGACAGTGTGTGAAACCAGCCGCACAAGGAGCAAAGCATTAGAAAATTTGAAACCTGACACAGCCATCGACATCTGTTTCCGTGGTTTTTAACCGGTATACGGACCCCGGATTTGATGCTTTCATGGCTTCCATAAAAGGACCAGTGAGTTGTACGAGCTTTCCCAATTCCCAAATATTTTGCATAAAACCTTTTTACGAGCATCCCATGCCTTCACATACGAAATCTGAATTTTGTGCTCTCCGCTGACGTAGAGCCGTATCTCTCGGGGAGTCATCGCCACATCTGTACGGATTAGTGGCATGATTAGTGAGCAAATGTAAGATGAAGTGCAATTCCTGTGATCTTTTAACATAATAGAATTGATGCAAGTATGTTCTTAGTTGTATTTCATGACCTTCCATGTTTTGGCTCTTTTGGAACAACATGCATGCAATCTCCACTTATATTCAGGAGCTTTCGTACATACCACGGTATAGTACGTCTTATTTGACTCTTCGGTTTTAAATGTAACGTTTTTTTGAATAGCCCACGACTTCGGTTTACAAATAAGATCTCCTTTTTTCTGAAACATATCTCCAACAGTGACGCAATCTTCGCTTGCTACGGTCGCTTTCAAATAGGGTTCAGTATTTACTTCTTCCACGGCTAAGTCTACCCAACTATCATCTTCCAGCGGATCGAGGCCGAGATCTTCTAGTTAGACAAAATCATTATTCGCAGCCATATCATCAATCAATACTACTTCATTCAATCCAGCGGTATATTCCACGCTATCCTCCCCTTGATGACCTTCACCAGTGTCACGCCTCGCTTTCCAAAATACGGAAAACGAGGGATGACTAGGCCAGCCATGCTCCTATGGTCAAGGAATAATCTCGCCGTAGTCACACTTCGGTTTCTAGCATTACATGGTAATCAGTAAACAAAGCACAGCAGTAAAGGAAACACATCATTAAAATATTACATCAAATCCCATTGTCCATAAATTACAAATAAACAAGAAGAGCTACTAACCAAGTTCAAATACACGATCTCTTTAGGGAAAGCAGAAAAGAAGGAAAAGATACTCCAGACTAGATCTCCGCCAGCTCGAAAGGTAAATCTGACTCCTGCACTGGTTCTTCCTCGAGGTCTGAGCATACATACTCAGGTCGTCAGAGCGACGTAATAGCAATATTATAATAATGATGTGAAACAGGTAAATAAGGTAATAACAGTGAAAGTAAAATACGGGTATTCACTAGGTCACTAAACGATGCAAAGTATGATCTATGTCCCTATCGGTCTCTAAGTCATGTTTGAAATCGTATAGTGGAAAGGAGGATCATGTTTAACAGGAGTCTCGTACATACCCGAGACAACGACCCACACGCCCGGGACATAACCCTGTCAGCCGGATCGCTAGATCCTACCTAATATATATATCATTGCTCGAATGATCATCCTCTAAAACACGGTCCCGCTAAATACGATACTCTTTCCACTTCGATTTTCCCTTTTTTCCCAGGTCTACACTATTGATGATTATGATTTAGTCGTGTACAAGTATACCAATAGCACGGTTTTGTCACTGTTCACTGTATTAATCACTGTCACGAATCATTCGCTTTCCATTGGTGTACTTGACACTCCTAAACCAATATCATTCACGAACGATAATGCAATGTCCACTGAATAATAACACGCACTAACACTATGTATATGACAATTGGGTAAGGTATGTATATTTATGCAGTTAACATGTCATGTGTAATATGAACCAATATGCACGTCACAAACTTACAAAAATTGCAGTAATTCATATGTTCAGAATTCATTGAAACGTTACAAATACGATAACAAGTACACTCTGTCGGAAGTTCAGAAAAATTAGTTTCAGTACAATCGGGTTTCTGGTATTCAGGTTACAGCCGTTACAATTTAAGTGCTCGCTGCAGGAAATTCAGTTTCTGAACTGAATGTCCGTTGCGCGACACGATTTTCACCCAGTTGAGCTCAGAATTTAGTGACGCTACAGTTGAATGAAATATAGGGTTTTCAATAGAGTTTCCAACACAACAGACGGATCCTCGATCGCGTCTGTACATCAGAAGTTATGCACTGTTCAATACTAGGGTATCAGTTCAGTTTCTGTTTGGGACTGCTAGACGTCCTGATCTTTTAAATTACAGTTTAAATAGTAAACGACGATAAAATGGGGTGAAATCACTTGAGTTATTTAGATAAAAGATTTATCTTCAATAAAATGCAGGGTTTCGCAACAAACAAGTTCAGGCAGAAAGGTAGTAAATATTACGGGACAGAAAACAATAACCAGAGCTGCTCTGGGCTGCAGTCCAAAGCCGCTCTCCGAACCAATTCTCGTCATAATTTCAGTACAGAAACAATTAAAAACTTATACATGGTTCCAGTTCGTCGAGTCGGATTCAATTTGAGCCCTTGAACGCCTCATTTCAATATGTACACAATTAATTGTGATTTTAACAATTTTCAGGTGCGGGAAATTCCCAGTTTTCACGGGTGTAATTGGGAGTGATCGTGTAAGTCGTTAACAGTCATATTTTTCAGTGAAATTTCGCCACAATGTTCATTATCACATGGTATAGATTATGCAATCAAGTTTCGTCGAATTAAATAAAGGTTTTCATTGGGATCTTGCATCGAACAGTTAAGTCATTTAAGTTTTCATGAATCGCAAATATGAAATTAATACCGTTTTGATTTGTAACGGAAATAAACTAGCATGTAACAAGTAGGGTACTTGCCTGGAGACGTTTTGGCGATGCACGGCAGTGGCAACGGCACGGATGCGCGACGAACGGCACGGTTTGGATTCGCGGCCTCGGCTCGCGTTTCGGGTTCGACGTCGGAGTTGCCCGGAGATGTCTCGCGATCACCGGAGGCGGAGTGTGGTGCTGCGGATCTCCAGGGCTGTGCTGGGGTCTACGATGGTCGACGGGGTCGCTCCGGCGATGGGCAGCAATGGGTGTTTGGATGTTGGTAGTGGGTTTTGGTGTTTTGGAGAGAGAGATAGAGAGGGTAGGTTGTGGGGCTCGGGTTGGAGGTGATAATGATGATGATGTTGAGGTTGAAGGGGATCGACGAGGGGTTCAGGTCAGTTGGGGGCTCGTCGACGTCGGGTGCAGGCGGTGGTCGAGCTCGTCGGGTAGGGTTGTGCTCGGTGGTTGAAGGGAGTGGAGTAGCGTAGGGAGCTCTGTTGGTGGATAGGAATGAGCGAGGGAGGAGGGTGAGGGGTTGTAGTCGTCGCCGTTGGCGGTGGGGGTTGAGCGAGATGAAGGCAGTGGGCTGCGGGAGTGGGTTCGCGTAGGGAAAAGAAAGAGGCAGGAAAAATTTGTGGGGAGAAGAAAGGATAGGACACGGGCCGGGGCGGGTTGAGGGTGTTTGGGTTAGGGATTTTGGGCCGGAGGAAAATTAAATCATTTCAAAAGGAGGAAAATGGAATTGGGCCGAGGAGGAGTAGAGCTTGGCTGAGGAATTGTTTAAATATGTAGTTTTGGTTTTAATTATTTATATATGTAGTTTTTGGCTGGGGTTTTAATTGGTCTATGTTTAATAAAATTTGGTTTGTTTTGGGCTGGTTTAAATAGGAAAAAATGGGATAACATTCGGGGACTTGGGAAATGTAGGAAAATTTATTGATGGGAACGGGGATTTACATCATACCCCCTTACAAAATTTCGTCCTCGAAATTTAACAAGGATACAATGAAACAAAAGTACTAAACAAAGAGATGTGGAAAACGTGCACGGATATCTTCCTCCCGCTCCCAGGTAGATTCTCCTGGGGAACGACCGCCCCAAGACACTCGGACTAACGGAATGACCTTATTTTTCAGCACTTTCTCTCTGCGGTCGAGGATGGTGGTGGGCTGCTCTTCGTATGATAGATCGGTACCCAAAACTAACTCCGAATAGTCCAGAACGTGGCTCTCATCCCGAACATAACGCCGCAACTGAGACACGTGGAAGGTATTGTGCACACCAGCTAGCGATGGAGGCAAGGCAAGTCGGTAGGCCACATCTCCAACTCACTCTAACACCTCAAAAGGTCCGATGAAACGGGGACTGAGCTTTCCCCGACCTCCGAACCTGATAGCTCCACGGGTAGGGGAAATCTTCAGGAACACGTGATCTCCGACTTCAAACCGTAGCGCTCTCCTGCTGGTATCTGCCCAACTCTTCTGTCGATCCTGAGCCGTCTTAATACGCTGCCTGATCATTTGGACCTTGTCGACTGTCTGAACAATGAGCTCGGGACCCAGTAATCTTCGCTCTCCCACATCATCCCAACAAACTGGGGATCGACATTTCCACCCGTAAAGTGCTTCGAAAGGAGCCATCTGAATGCTAGCCTGATAACTATTGTTATAAGAAAACTCGACTAGATGCAGATGGTCTTCCCAAGAACCCTGAAAGTCCAACATGCAGGCTCTCAACATATCCTCGAGCGTCTGAATCGTACGCTCGGACTGTCCATCCGTCTGCGGGTAATAAGCTGTACTAAATTTGAGGCGGGTACCCAAACTCTCCTGTAAGCTCCTCCAGAAGTGAGAAACGAATCTGGTGTCTTGATCTGATACAATGCTGACTGGAGCACCGTGAAGTCGCACTATCTCCTGCATGTATCTCTCTGCCAGTGACTCTGTCAACTGTTCCAGTCGGAATGGTAAGAAGTGTGCAGCTTTCGTGAGGCGGTCGACGATAACCCAAATGGCGTTATTGCCCCTAGGGCTCCGCGGTAAGGCCGTCATGAAATCCATAGTAATATGCTCCCACTTCCATTCTGGTATCGGCAGCGGTTGTAACAATCCTGCTATCCTCTGATGTTCCGCCTTCACCTGCTGGCATACCAAGCACCTGGATACGAACCTCGCAATTTCTCGCTTCATCCCGTTCCACCAAAAATGCTGCTTTAGATCCCGATACATCTTTGTACCTCCCGGATGCACAGAATAAGCTGAACTATGCGCCTCAGCCAGCACTTCTTCTCGAACATCTCCCTTGGGTACGCAGAGTCTGCTACCGAATCTCAAAGAGCCATCTTCATATATGATTAAGTCCGATCTCATCCCGGCTTCTACTTGCGCTCTGAACTTTTGCAATCGAGGATCATTCGCTTGTGTAGCCTTGATGCGATCCACAAGGGAAGACTGCACTTGTAGTTGCCAAAATTGACTGAGTGCGCTCGGTGTAACGACTTCCAGCTCGAGTCTCTGAAAATCCTCAATAATGCTCCTCTGATTGGTCAACATCACGACCACTGGCTTGTGACTGAGAGCATCTGGTACAACATTTACTTTCCCCGGGTGATACTGAAGGTCCAAGTCATAATCTGCCATCAGCTCTAGCCATCGGCGCTGCCTCATGTTTAGTTCCTTCTGAGTGAAGACGTACTTTAGACTTTTATGATCCGTGTATACCTCCACTTTCTTGCCCAATATTTAGTGCCTCCAAATCTTCAACGCAAAGACTACTGCAGCTAACTCCAAGTCATGAGTAGGATAGTTCTTCTCGTGATTTCTCAGCTGTCAAGAGGCGTAAGCAACCACCCGACCGTGCTGCATCAGAACACAGCCTAATCCCTTCCATGAGGCATCACTATGTATCACCAAACCATCGGAATCATCTGGTACTGTAAGGATAGGCGCCATGGTTAACTTCTGCTTCAGTGTGTCAAATGCCTGTGTACGCTCCTCTGTCCACGCAAACGGTACATCCTTCCGAGTCAGCCTCGTCAACGGTTCAGCAATTCTTGAAAAGTCTTGGACAAACCTTCAATAATATCCTGCCAATCCCAGAAAGCTTCTAATCTCGGCCACTGACTTCGGCGTTGGCCAATCTCTGACAGATTTTATCTTTGCCGGGTCCACCGAGATGCCTTCGCCCGAAACGATGTGTCCCAAGAACTGAACCTTGTCGAGCCAGAATTCACACTTGCTTAATTTCGCATACAGCTTCTCTTCCCGAAGAATTTGTAGAACCGTGCGCAAATGCTCAACATGCTCCTCCCGGGTCTTCGAGTAGACAAGTATGTCGTCGATAAATATAACGACAAACATGTCCAAGAACTTTGCTAACACCCTGTTCATCAAGTCCATGAATATCGCTGGAGCATTGGTAACACCGAACGGCATCACAAGGAACTCATAATGTCCGTATCGGGTCCTGAAAGCCATCTTGCATACATCCTCGGCTGCTACTCTGATTTGATAATATCCAGAACGGAGATCCAACTTCGAGAATACCTTGGCCCCACTTAACTGATCGAATAAGTCGTCGATGCGCGGGATTGGGTACTTGTTCTTTATTGTGACTTTGTTCAGCTCCCGATAATCTATACACATCCGCAGCGATCCATCCTTCTTCACTAGCAGAACTGGTGCACCCCACGGTGAAATGCTTGGCCGGATAAATCCCTTCTCTAATAGTTCTTCAATTTGCTTCTTCAACTCCGCCAACTCAACCGGTGCCATTCTGTACGGGGCCTTGGAAACTGGTGTTGTACCTGGAGTCAAATCGATCGAGAACTCCAAGACACGTGGAGGTGGTAGACCTGGTAAATCTTCAGGAAATACGTCCAGAAAATCCCGAACAATCTCTGGGGCCGCGCTCTCATCAATCTCCATAGTCGTCAGCTCTTTTGGCTTGGCTCTATACTTGGCTGGCTCCAAAGATTCGCTCCCGCCTTCGAAAATAAACTCCGGATGATTGGGAATGCGGAAGATCATGTTCCTTGCTCGGCAATCAATAACTGCATGGAAGGTACTCATCCAATCCATCCCGAGAATTGCGTCATAACTGCCTGTCCCAATCAAAAGGAAATTCGCATAGAATTCCCTACCACACACTATAACCGGATATGATCTACATTCTCGACTAGATATTATAATGCCATTACCCGTATGTATCTCCCAGCCCTTGGTTAGTGGTTCATGCGGTATGGAGTGTGTATCAATGAAATGCTCAGATATGAAACAGTGCGATGCTCCAGAATCAAATAGTACTCTAGCTGGCAAGGAATGTACGAGTAGAGTACCTGTGACAACTTCTCCTGAAGCCTCTGCCTGCTCGGCGGTCAAGGTGAAAGCCCGTCCCTGACCGCGACCTGTATAGGGTTGCCTCTGCTCCTGTAGCCTCTGCTGCTGCAGTCCAGAACCTCCCTGCATCTCTGCTCGCTCAGGGCAACCGCTAGTCCTGTGCTGACTGGACCCGCAAATCAAGCACTGTCTCTTGGCGCGGCGACAGTCCTTCTAGGTATACCCATCTCTATTGCAGTAGCCGCAAACTACGTTTTGTCTCTGGGGGCGATGCTGTGACACAAATGGGCGCTTCATCTGAGTCGTTCCAGGCCTGTGAACTGGTATGGTTCCTCGAGAAGGTGGATGGATACATGCTGGAACGACTGGGGGCTTCCTGAACTTGTTGATCAATTGCTCCTGAATTCTCGCCGCGTTGAGTACCTATGCAAAAGTCGGCAACTCCAGTGACGCGATCAACTGCTGCAGCTCAAAATCGAGTCCCTGTAAGAAGCGTTTGGCCCTGGTGGCCTCTGAAGCAACCATGTAGGGAGCAAATCGGCTTAGACGGTTGAACTCTGCCGCATATACGTCCACGGGGCGGCCATTCTGCTTCAGTAGAATGAATCTTTCCTCCATCTCTGTCTTGGCGGTGGAAGGGAAATAATGGTCCAGGAAGCATTCCTTGAATTTGCTCCATTCGATTGGCCTCTCTAGCCTGCTTTCTTCCACTGTCTACCAAGTACGGGCCTCATCTTCCAATTGGATCTTTATCACATTCACCCTATCTTCATCTGTTACCCTGGCGGCCGTCAGTAAGTTCTCCATGTTCACTAGCCATTGCTCGGCCTCGAGTGGCTCGGCTAGCCCTGTAAATGCTGCTGGATGTAGTCTTCGGAAATCTGATACGTTGCCAGCCCTGGCAGAGTAAGCTGGTGGGGCAGTGCCCTCGGGGGCGGTAATGAGTGCAGAGGGTCCTCCTGCAGCGGTAATAGCCCTGAGTCCCTCGGCGAGCAGGTCCGTCTTTCTCTCCTGGGCTTCCGCGAGAGAGGTCAGTGCACTAAGTATCCTCTCCGTGCGGTCCTAAGAACTTGAGTCCAAGGAGTGGTCGTTCGGGGACGTCATATCGCTGGAAGATTCAAAAGGATATGATTAGATTCAAGGATGAAAATCAAGAATAGTGAAGTGAAAATAATGTAATACAATATAGTTAATGTTATTCCTTGTTACTAAACACGGCTCTGATACCAACAAAACCATGTCACGCCCCGCTTCCCAAAATACGGAAAACGAGGGATGACTAGGCCAGCCATGCTCCTACGGTCAAGGAATAATCCCGCCGTAGTCACACTTCGGCTTCTAGCATTACATGGTAATCGGTAAACAAAGCACAGCAGTAAAGGAAACACATCACTAAAATATTACATCAAATCCCATTGTCCACAAATTACAAATTAACAAGAAGAGCTACTAACTAAGTTCAAATACACGATCTCTTTAGGGAAAGCAGAAAAGAAGGAAAAGGTACTCCGGACTAGATCTCCGCCAGCTCGAAAGGTAAATCCGACTCCTGCACTGGTTCTTCCTCGAGGTCTGAGCATGCATACTCAGGTCGTCAGAGCGACGTAATAGCAATATTATAATAATGATGTGAAACAGGTAAATAAGGTAATAACAGTGAAAGTAAAATGCGGGTATTCACTAGGTCACTAAACGATGCAAAGTATGATCTGTGTCCCTATCGGTCTCTAAGTCATGTTTGAAATCGTATAGTGGAAATGAGGATCATGTTTAACAGGAGTCTCGTACATACCCGAGACAACGACCCACACGCCCGGGACATAACCCTGTCAGCCGGATCGCTAGATCCTACCTAATATATATATATCACTGCTTGATGATCATCCTCTAAAACACGGTCCCGCTAAATACGATACTCTTTCCACTTCGATTTCCCCTTTTTCCCCAGGTCTACACTATTGATGATTATGATTTAGTCGTGTACAAGTATACCAATAGCACGGTTTTGTCACTGTTCACTGTATTAATCACTGTCACAAATCATTCGCTTTCCATTGGTGTACTTGACACTCCTAAACCAATATCATTCATGCACGATAATGCAATGTCTACTGAATAATAACGCGCACCAACACTATGTATATGGCAATTGGGTAAGCTATGTATATTTATGCAGTTAACATGTCATGTGTAATATGAACCAATATGCACATCATAAACTTACAAAAATTGCAGTAATTCATATGTTCAGAATTCATTGAAATGTTACAAATACGATAACAATTACACTCTGTTGGCAGTTCAGAAAAATTGGTTTCAGTACAATCGGGTTTCTGGTATTCAGGTTACAGCCGTTACAATTTAAGTGCTCGCTGCAGGAAATTCAGTTTCTGAACTGAACGTCCGTTTCGCGACACGATTTTCACCCAGTTGGGCTCAGAATTTAGCAACGCTACAGTTGAATGAAATATAGTTTTTTTAATAGAGTTTCCAACACAATAGACGGATCCTCAATCGCGTCTGTACATCAGAAGTTATGCACTGTTCAACATTAGGGTATCAGTTCAGTTTCTGTTTGGGACTGCTAGACGTCCTGATCTTTTAAATTACAGTTTAAATAGTAAACGACAATAAAATGGGGTGAAATCACTTGAGTTATTTAGATAACATATTTATCTTCAATAAAATGCAGGGTTCCGCAACAAACAAGTTCAGGCAGCAAGGTAGTAAACATTACGGGACAGAAAACAATAACCAGAGCTGCTCTGGGCTGCAGTCCAGAGCCGCTCTCCGAACCAATTCTCATCATAATTTCAGTACAGAAACAATTAAAAACTTATACATGGTTCTAGGTTGTCGAGTCGGATTCAATTTGAGTCCTCGAACGCCTCATTTCAATATGCACACAATTAATTATGATTTTAACAATTTTCAGGTGCGGGAAATTCCCAGTTTTTACGGGTGTAATTGGGGGTGATCGTGTAAGTCGTTAACAGTCATATTTTTCAGTGAAATTTCGCCACAATGTTCATTATCACATAGGCCAGATTATGCAATCAAGTTCCGTCAAATTAAATAAAGGTTTTCATTGGGATCTTGCATCGAACAGTTAAGTCATTTAAGTTTTCATGAATCGCAAATATGAAATTAATACCGTTTTGATTTGTAACGGAAATAAACTAGCATGTAGCAAGTAGGGTACTTGCCTGGAGACGTTTTAGCGATGCATGGCAGCGGCAACAGCACGGACGCGCGACGAACGACACGGTTTGGATTCGCGGCCTCGGCTCGCGTTTCGGGTTCGACATCGGAGTTTCCCGGAGATGTCTCGCGATCACCGGAGGCGGAGTGTGGTGCTGCGGATCTCCAGGGATGTGCTGAGGTCAACGATGGTCGGCGGGGTCGCTCCGGCGATGGGCAACAGTGGGTGTTTGGATGTTGGTTGTGGGTTTTGGTGTTCTGGAGAGAGAGAGAGAGGGTAGGTAGTGGGGCTCGGGTTGGAGGTGATAATGATGATGATATTGAGGTTGAAGGGGATCGACGAGGGGTTCAGGTTAGTTGGGGGCTCGTCTGCGTCGGGTGCAGGCGGTGGCCGAGCTCATCGGGTAGGGTTGTGCTTGGTGGTTGAAGGGAGTGGGGTAGCGTAGAGAGCTCTGTTGGTGGAGAGGAGTGAGCGAGGGAGGAGGGTGAGGAGTTGTAGTCGTCACCGTCGGCGGTGGGGGTTGAGCGAGATGAAAGCAGTGGGCTGCGGGAGTGGGTTCGCGCAGGGAAAAGAAAGTGGCGGGAAAAATTTGTGGGGAGAAGAAAGGATAGGACACGGGCCGGGTCGGGTTGAGGGTGTTTGGGTTAGGGATTTTGTGCCGGAGGAAAATTAATTCATTTCAAAAGGAGGAAAAAGGAATTGGGCCGGGGAGAAGTAGAGCTTGGCTGAGGAATTGTTTAAATATGTGGTTTAGGTTTTAATTATTTATATATGTAGTTTTGGGCTGGGGTTTTAATTGGTCTATGTTTAATAAACTTTGGTTTGTTTTGGGCTGGTTTAAATGGGAAAAAATGGGATAACATTCGGGGACTTGGGAAATGTAGGAAAATTTATAGATGGGAACGGGGATTTACAACCAGTTTCATCATTATCACTGTCACACATATCAATATCACCCGTAGCAACATAAGGCTCGGGTGCAATATATGATGGTTGAGATCGGTGTAATGTGGATGGTTTGGGGTGAAAAGACCGGAAAGATGTGGACGGACATACTTGGAATGCGCTACTTGGATCGTATTGGAATGATACGGAGGTATGGGATTAAACAAATTGTTCTTATATAATTTTTCCTTAATATTTACGTATTACAAAGAATATAAACATAATCACCACTTGTTTCAGATTTATTTACCTTTGGAAGGTTGTATATGGTAATCCTTGTTGTTCTTCAGGGGTGCATGTAACTGCAGCAGTCGATTGGGAAAATCTGTAAACAATATATAAAATATATTAGTATTTTGGTATTATAAAAAGTGGATTTATAAAATATTTACCCTTGAATTTGAAGGTTTGAATAATGTTGTGCATAGTCGTATCCACTGAGACTAACGGTATCATCGTTAACCATGGGACAGTACCCCCACGAACTACCTCCAGCATTACCATCAAAATTACCCGTTGGAGCAACATCTGATACTTCCAATTGTTCCTTCTGAACTAAAAGTTCAAAAGAATGTTGGACGTTTGCCAGACCGAAGTCTATCATCGAAGATATTGATGCATCGTATATAATTTCAACCAATGCATTTCCACTAAACATAGGCCATATACAACTTAATTTAAGCTTAATTTCATGGGGATCGTATTTCGTGATTTTAAACACTTTATTCTCGATTTCATTATAAGTCGTTGATGGTTCTAATCGCATAATTCTTGTGCACCCGTCCATATACTCGGGACCTTGTGCACTTGTGACAATCTGACCATCGTATTTACATACAACAAATAAACTTGAACTTGCCATTATCTGCATCAAACAATATCAAGCCAACAATAAAAAAAGCGTTAACAACTTATATAATGATTATATTCATTGAAAAATAAATAAACGTTAAAATAAATTTTCGTACATTTGAAGGGGTGCAGACGAGATTTTGTAGGAGGTACAGATGCAAATCGGAGCAGGATGAGATTTTGTAGGAGGTGCAGATGCAAATCGGAGCAGAATGGAGAGCAAATGGGAGGAGAGTGAAGATGCAAGATGGAGCGGAATAGAGAGCAAATGGAGAGGAGAGAACTGTTTTTATAGGTGTTTTGTGGTAAATGGGTCACAGGTTAGTCTTGGATTAATTAAAATTATTTAAAATATTAAGGAGGGCGGGTTCTTGGAACCCGCTGGCATAAAATTATTGAAGGGGGCGCTTTCTAAGAACCCGCCCTCTTCTTTGCAAAATGATATGACCACATATAATTATTATCAGTAAGATTTGACAACACAATATGATTTAAGAAAAAAACAAAAGACTTGACAGGAAAAAACAGAAGAGATGAGGGTGGGTTCTTAGAACCCGCTGGCATAAAATTATTGAAGGGGGCACGTTCTAAGAACCCGTCCTCTTCTTCGCAAAATGATATGACCACACATAATTATTATCAGTAAGATTTGACAACAATATGATTTAAGAAAAAAACAAAAAATCTACCAGAAAAAAACAAAAAAGATGAGTGCGGGTTCCTAGAACCCGCGGGTATAAAATTATTGAATGGGGCGCGTTCTAAGAACCTGCCATCTTCTTTGCAAAATGATAATTATTATCAGTAAGATTTGACAACACAAAAAATAGAAGAGATTTGACAACACAAAAAAAACAGAAATGATAATTATTATTGAAGGAGGCGCGTTCTAAGAATCCGCTCTCTTCTTTGCAAAATGATAATTATTATCAGTAAGATTTGACAACACTAAAAACAGAAGAGATTTGACAACACAAAAAAACAGAAATAATAATTATTATTGAAGGGGGCGCGTTCTAAGAACCCGCCCTCCTCTTTGCAGAATGATGTGTTCATTGTTAAAAGTGAGATTAGATATTGATTTGACAACATGACAACACAATTTGATTTGACAATATGACAATACTGAATTAACAACACAATATGGAAAAAATTGTATCGTTCTGTTTGCAAAGATGAGGGCGGGTTCTCGGAACACGCCCTCATTTCCCTATAAAACCCCGCCCTTTTCATTCTGATTTTCGCTATCTTTATTTCACTATCTCTATCCAAATTCTCTTCTAAACCTGTCTCCTATCTAAATCTTTCAGTGATTGTAATATCTAAATAATTTCACTGGAGAATCAACCATTCGACAAATCACTGTTCGTAGATCAAAACGAATATAAATCTTTCAGTATATTACACGGAAAAGATTCAAAACTTATTCAATTTGTTTTAATTCCCCATTTCTTTTAATTCTAACAGTTGAAAATAATATGATTAAATTTTGCAGGGTGGAGATAATCTTACAGTCGTTAGTCATAGTTCTGACAAGCGGCAAGTTACCGATTATCGTATAATCGAGCGGATTCGAATAGCCGGATTTTATGAAGCTTCATTATTTCGTCATATCCAAATCGACCACAGTCTTGTTACCCTTCTTGTTGAGCGTTGGAGAAAAGAGACCCACACTTTTCATCTTAGATAGGATGAGGCCGCTATCACACTCCAGAATATTGGTCTCTTACTTGGTTTACGGGTGAGTGGGCTTGGATTGGTCGTAGGTAAAATTGTGGGTCCAGATACCGAGCAACCATACTGGGATACATATGCCGAGTCTGCTCTCGGACATGTATAATTCGTAATTTTTTAAATCAAAAGTTTAAGTATGATACGGTGATATTAATTAATAATTATTTGTAAAATTCAGGCACTGGGAGGCTATACTAAGGGGTATAAGATCAGTTTAAACTAGCTAAAAAATACATTTACTAATATGTCTGATGAAGCTACTGATGAAGTCTTGGATAGATATGCACGTGCCTACATTCTATACATGATCGGTTCTTGGTTGATACCGGACCAATCGGCAACGCATGTTCATCCTTTATACCTTGGGTTTCTTATGGACTTTGATGTGTGTGGCCAGTATGCTTGGGGAGAAGGGGTCCTGGCTTATCTTTACAAGGAACTAGATAAGGCATGTGCTCCTGCGGAGAATAAAATTTGTGGCTGCATTACATTACTTCAGGTACAGTCCTTGTTTTTAACAGCTAAACATTTGCAAATTTTTAATATTGATTCTTTCTCTTATCATCTAACACTGTATATATAGATTTGGTCATGAGAGCACATGTGTATTGGAAGACCAGATAGCATTAATATTTCTGCCGTGGATGCCCCTTGAAAGCCTCTCGGCTCTTGGTGGAGTGGCAAGAAATCTTATAAAGCTCATTGTCGAGTACTTAGGTATTATAGAGATGAGTTGGATCACATGGAGGCGACTCAGGTAACCATAACTTAGGTTATTAACTTTGTTTGAAAATTTTAAATTAGCTTCATTACAATTTTGTACTATATTATTTGCGCAGTTCACGTGGACGCCTTATACAACATATCGTCTGCAAGGATTACCCGGTATTTGTATCGAAAGAGAGCCGGTTTGACGGGCTCGATGCCTACTACTCTGCATTAATATCGTGGCCATGCACCTACCGGACCGGGTGTTGCGATAGTTCAGTAGATTGCAACATATTCCTGTTCCGCCGCTTGCGTTTATGACAATAAAGGGAGACATGCGAGGAGGAAAGGCGGAGCGTGATTGGAGGGAGTATTATCATCAATATTTGCTGAGATGAGAGGATAGGCAGCGTAATATTACCTTACAGTAAATAGGTGACCAAACAACCACCGACGCTACAGAAACATATTTACAATGGTATAAGCGTGCCACTATAAGATATCTTTCTGTTCCCCCTAACGAATTTCCAAACATCCAGCAGTACGAGCCTAGAGCCCACGTGGAACGAGAACTGGTAAGTTAAATTCTTTAAATTATATTAGTTTTTAACATCCGGCGGTATGACTTCTTATTTTTAATGTAACGACAGGCTCGTGGGTTGCATCATATACAATCAATGATGCAGAATCCATATCCGACTGATGCTGGTCCAGATACTCAGGTTTTATTTTCAAATGTAGACTTATATATTGGTGGTATATTCAGTTCATATAATATACTTTCACATTTATCGCCATCGTGAGAGCAGCAGCATGAGCCGGCACCAGAGCAGCAGCATGAGCCGGAGCCAGAGTTGCAGCATCAGGGAGATCCAGAGCAGCGGGATCAGTGGTTTGGAACACCATACTTTCAGCAGCAACCCTGGCATACTGAACAAGCACAACAACCGGAGGAACAACAGTTTTGGGGGACAGATTTTGCGCAACAACAACAGTCTTGGGGGACAGGTTTTGCATAACAACAGCAGTCTTGGGGGTCAGGATTTGCGCAGCCATGGAGGCCAGGTTTTGTGCAACAGCAGCAGCATGAAACCAGGACAGGTTCTTCGCAACAACAGCCCAGTTGGGAGACGGATTTTTTTGTCCTACATACAGTCATTGGGAGGCAGCACATATCCGACACCTGTCCCACATTCAGGATTTGCGGAACAACAGTATATCCAAGACGATACTGAAGACGAACCAGAAGCAGAAGAGCAGACGCCGCCGCCGCCGCCATATACCTAAGAAACGGGAGGGTCGTCCAGTCATCCCAAGAGGCATAAGCTTATGTCAAGCCTCCTCGGATTGGGAAAGAGAAAGGGAAAGCGATAATTGTATACTTTTACAAACAGATGATTTTTTTGTATTATAAATTTGACGGATTCATTTTGTTATTAGAGTGTATACAATATTTATATTTAAACAACACTAATATTATTGTTTATTTTTTTAGTCGATCTTTAATTAATTTCCGTTTTTAATTAATTTATTTTTTTATTAAAAAATGAGGCGAGTTCCCAGAACCCGCCCTCTAATTTAGAGAGTGGGGCCGGATTCAAAACCGTCATATTTTGATAAATTAAAAAAAATATTTTATTTTAATAATTTTAATTTTATTATACCCTATTTCAAAAAAAAATCTATATAATATGATATGATGAGATATGGTAACACACGTTGTTTGTAACACAAACAACGAATTCAACTACTACATTAAGATATCTTGCATGTTACACGGGGGTATTTTGGATTAATATTTATATATTGGAAAAAAAATTTCCGCTCAAGTTGGAGAAAAGATTTATTTTTTAACCTAAAATGTTCTAGAATTATGGAAAATCCAAAAGTACATCTTAACATTATTTTAAACTCAAATCTTGATTTGTGTACGTATTTATGTATGCATTGCCTATTATACTCTTTTAATATTTCTTAAGATATCAAAACATGGGATTTTCTGGGTTTCCCAAAATATTAAAATATGAGATTTTTGAATATGTATTATAGTTTATCATGGATTCTTTATTATTTTTATCATTGTCTTCTCTAATTTCTTTTCTAAACCCATTTTCTTTCTAAACCCACCTTCTTTATCATTGCTTACCCTCTTTATTAATGTTTGCTATAGTTTTCGACTTCTTTATTATCCCCTCTTTATTATTGATTGCCCTATTTTCAACTGTCATGGAAATGAGATGTTGGAAATGGGAGAAGACTTTAGGAGGGCCGGAGCGGAGATAAGAGAATCGGAAAATTGGATCGGAAATTAGGGACTCGAAAGTTAAGATGAATTAATTGAAAACGTAGATAGAAAAATCGAAGGAATCAAATTGGAGATGAGTGACTTAGAAATGGAGATGCAGATTTTGGGAAAGGTGATTAGGGAGAAAAAAGGAGAATTGGGAGAGAAGCATCAAGAAAGAAGGAGCGAACGATAACACTCAATAGACAAAATCATGTAAATAATTTTTTTTAAAATAATCATGTGTATTTGATTAAAGATGACCAGGGTAAACCTAGAATTTTTACAAAAATATCCTAAATATAATACACACAATTTATTCTAGGCTTGAAACAACTGTATTTTGTAACTATTAGGATTTTCCATAATTTTGAAAATACATGGGTTTAAAAATAATTTATTTCTTTAAACTGAGATTGGAAACAATTTTCCCTTATATATTTTGCAGGACATGCCATAACAGGGCAACACGAGCATTAATTACTCAGTTCGAACTCAAAAAAAAAATTTACCTAGACAGAGGCAATGTAATACACAGGAGCAGCGCAAACATCGGACTGAAGTACTCATACATTAGTACCTTTCCTTTATTTTCTTTGCATATTTTATATGGTTAATAACACAAAAGCACTTTTAGTTTATCTATATAGCAGTTACAGTCTCAAGCCAAACATTTTCTCTCACTTTTGAACTGGCTCGTAAGCCGGATTCACAGCACACATCACATGCAACATTTTTATTTTTTGAAAATCAGTATGTACAGGAGTACATCCAAATGACTGTTTGAGAGGGAAGAGAATTCAAATTCAAATTATAGTAATTAATGAATGATATAGGAACGGAAAATGTTAAGTTCAATAATTTCTCGATCAAATATGTTCTAAAGAAAAAACAAGCTAATATTTGTTGTAAGTTACTTAATATATTGATCAACAAGGCAATAATATTTAGAAAGATTGAAATGATATATGAAAAAATAGAAAGGAGAAGAATTAAATAAATGGTAGTCAATGCATGTTAAGTTCAACTTCATTACTTCAGCATATATGAAAGTTGGCGACACGCCATAAGTTCGATGTATGTGAAAAGTTGGATGTATTTATAAATTTGGCCAAATGTTATAAGTTTGACAAATGATCGAAAGTTCACCTAATGTGAAAAGTTTGCTATATGTAGCACCGTATTCATCGAATGAATTGCATGATTATATATGTTGATGTACCTGTATTACATTAGACATACGGGTTTGTTTGTAGCTTTATTTCATTTTGTGTATATGAATTATCTATATGGTTAAGGACATTTGTTTGGCCATGCTTGCGAACCCAGGCACATGGAAGTGGTGGAACCCGCTCCTATGTGGGTGGGATTTTGTTAGCTATAATGTCCTCAAGTAAATTATTGTAATCGCAAACAGACAATTATGATTATTGAGAAAGAACCTATACGGGTAGAACGGTCTTACTCGAGATGATAGTATATTATTTGGTTTATCTTTATCATCATGTACATGTATAATGTGGTATTACGGATCACTATTACATGTTGATAGAGCCCATACGATTCTTGCTTGACTACCAGATTATGATGCCGATCATACAAGTGAGACCGGGTAATCTATAAGCAAATCTTTAAATGTCCCTAATCATGCGAATATTGAGACCGAGTATCGATATTCCAGAGCAGACTAGTGTATACGTTTCTTGACCCCGATAAGGGGTGATGGCCGGTCTCACAGCCATTGGTGTTAGTTAGTCACCAAAGATTGTATACATGTGCTCATTGTGTTATAAGTTACACTGGACGGACTTGCCGGGAATATGCTAGATGGTATTATACCTATTGTCAAATAGCAGTTCTCTGGTAATATAAATACATGTTAGTCTGTCGACCTGAGATCGTCATTTGTCTCGTATGTTTCCATTGTGCTTTGATTATTACCCTACCACGGCTCTACTAAGTCGTGCAAGCAGCTTTTAGTTGGATACAGTCTCGAACCAAATGGAGGCGATAAGCTGATCGTCAGGGATTCGTCTCTCCAGGTATTGGGGGTAGATGCCGTGCTGTGCATGTGTGACCGTCACTAGAAATCCTTAGCCTAGATAGACGAGATTTACTAATTTCGATCAGTAGTTTCTCTGTGGGCGATGGGCTTCACACCGACACGACTTATCGCGTTATTAGGGGTGCGACTTTATCCACTCCCCTAGACCCAATATGCGATACTCTTAGATAAACAGACCGGACTGTACGGAGATTGTCACTTCCAGGATCAGTAGGGATACAGACGAGTTTGCTTATCGACTTTCCTTTCGTTCAATACCTGGGTAGCCGTTAGTACAGCTAGTGCCGCCGACACGCTTGTAATTAAACCCGTTTCCAGTATATTGTCGAGCTTTTAGAGTCCCAGAGGGTTTTCCAGCTCAAGCAAAACAATGTAGTGTACGTGTTTTGATACGTACTTAGGTTCGATTAAAACACGTGTTTTTGTACACATACTTTTAATCGGACATTTTTTTAATACTAGCCGGTTTGAAAGATAACCAGATTATCATATTTGGATGAAATGTGAGCTAGTATTATATCTCTTTTTTCTGAACTCGTATTTTGATAAAATACGGTATTTATACGAATACATGTATTTGTACAAACGGGTATTTGTGTCTTAATACAAATACGGGTAATGTCTTAATACAAATACGGGCATTCGTATTTTATACGAATACGGGTGTATGTATTTATAATATATACTTGTTTTAGTGTATTTATATATGTATGTTTGTACACTTGAGATGGCATTCTCATCTCTTATCTTTTCTTCAAGTTCTTATAATATTGTGAAGCCGTGTCTTACCATTGTGAGTCACAATTCCATTGATTCTAAAAAGAAAAAAAATTAGAGAGAGAGAGAGAGAGATTAGCCATGCTTACTCATTTGCTTCACCATCCCCCTTGGTTTTCTTCTTCCTCTCTTTTGAGTTTTTAGTAGTAAAGAAAGGAAAAAGAAAAAGAGAGAACACTTAGAGATTAGCCATTACTACATCCTGGTGATCAATTCTTAGCAAGTTTTGCTCACTAGTTGCTTCACTTTGCTTTTAATGTGAAGCTAGAGTCTAAACTAGGGTTCCCTTGGGTGGATCATCTTCAACAAGGAAGACCGACTGCCAAACTTGTTCTCGGTGGATCTAAGAGCTAAGGAAGTGGTATAGAAGACGAAGGACATGAGTACGAGAGTGGCTAACCACTAACCGAGTAGTTAAACTCTTTTGCTACTAGTTTAGTGTTTGGATTCGATTCTAGGTCGTAGAGTTCGTGCTCTTGCCTTTAAAAATTTTGTTTTGTATTCCGCATTGCCCGTAAGTTTGCGGCATGAGCGTCTACCAACATGGTATCAGAGCCAAACCAAACACTAGAACTATATTAAACGATATTTTAGTTTCGAGACCGAATATTTACCCGTATTTAGTTTGGAATTCTAAGTTTCTGTCCATTTCAAAATGGAATCTGAATTTTTTTTGTATATGTCAGTGGACTACTTTCTATGAAAGAAAACTTGGCACAAAATTCGAGGAGAAAAGGCAAGTTTTGGCCGAATTTGGCGGCCCAATTTTCTCTATTTATCCCCAAATTTTGTTAGTTTCTTGGAATTGTAGAAACTAGATTTTTGATATACATCCTTTTTTCCCAGATTTAGTTTTGTACTGTTTGTACATACGAGTAATTCGGGATTGTTTTCGGTCGAAATTTTAAGATCGTTTATGTTTATATCTTGGTATATGTGTTTGTAAACGTCGTCTAATTGTTATAGGTTGATTAAACGGACTTGCAAACACTTGCTTATGCTGTTGTTATATATCTTGTGATAGATTAGACGGATAGTCATGGTGGATAACCCCTCATCGTAGAATTGCATGTATATTTTTATTCGGTATGAGCGGCCGGATTGTGGCCGTTGTTATCGCTTCATGTATAATGTTTTATTGGAACACGACCGACTTGAGGTCGATGTTACCATTGTATATTCATTCATTCTTGTATTAGGATAACCCACGGAGAAGTGCTCAAGTAGTCGGGTTCTAAAGTGTGCTAGGTGGTCGTCTCATGGTGATGAGTTCGAGCCGCTTCGCTCTAGAATTAGCGGGATACTCACCGCGCTTGTAGGGGTTTAGAATAGACCCACGGTGGAGTGCCCAAGTTACCAGATTCCTTGAAGTGTCGGGTGGTCCACTCATGTCATTGAGTGATGGTTGCTTCACTTCTACAATTGACGGGTAGCTTGCCGCACTCATAAGCGTCTTTGTTTTAGGTGATGTTCGAGCTATCCACACGACCGGGGAACGTTGGTTTTTGTTTGCGGCTCAAACGAAACACGGGGCTTCTAGTTTATCCGTTATTCTATCTTGTTTATCGCATACATGTGATATTTATTACCTGCCTGTGATGATATATATATAAATGTTGTATATGTTTTGCACCCGTGCTAGCCCTGTCCATGCAGTGTCGTAAGTTAAGTAACCTTACGGTGAAGTCTCCGGACCCCGTGGTGAATGCGGATAGTATATACGTACATTCTATTTTGGTTATTTCTGTGATGCAGAGGAACTTAATTGATAGGATCGCATTATAGGTTTAATGCAAGGAAAACAAATCTAAATGATATTGTCGAAACCAATTTTTAAAACTACTCGGGTTTCTTCAAAACCACTCGTTTTAAAAGCGGAGCCTAAACCACTCCTTTTCAAAGCCACTCGCGTTCCTTCAACGATATAAAGTTCATTACGTTAAAAGTTTTTTCGCCAAAAACCAGCCGTAGCCCTCCGACATTTCAGATTAGTATTGCATAGTATTCATACTACGTATGTTGTGCTCAGCCGAGACGTAGTGTTTGGTAGCTATGTAGTGCTTTTATGCAGCATTAGATGCGATTGGTTAGGACATTCGTACGGTCATTTTGGCTCAGTCAATGACTCGTACTGGTGGGTTAAATGCAATCAAGATAATGACGGGTTGAACTTGATTAGGACCCTTTGATATATTGGCTCAGTCAAGGTCACTTGGGTCTTAGGGGTAAAAACCACATCGGGAGCTTCAAACATAAAGAAAACTTGCCAAGTATGTGCATACCTTCTGGAGTATGATGACTTGAGTGGCTTCCGTTAAAGTTATCACGCGATGATAGTTGGGTCCCGATTCCTACTGATGAGTATGTATTACTCCACGAGAGATTTTCACTTCACAATTAGCTAACCTATTAGGTATCTAGAAAGTGTTAATAAGGTTACTCCTTTGTGGAAACGAGATTATTTAATTAGCTCCATGCGAAAGCGTGGGAAGCTTCCTTCGGAGTACCAATACTGGCCTGGCTAAACGGTTACCAAACTTGTAAGGTGTATATGATCCCAACTATTTCTCCTTTTAGGGTTTGAAGGAGAATTCGAGAAAATAGTAGAAGCCATCTTGATTAGATAAAGTGATTGACCATTCTAATCTTGCTAGAATGCACGCTGAGTGTTTCGTTTCTCTCTGGCAACGACCATAACCCTCCTAAAACTAAAACTCGTAAATCAAGTTGACCGAACCTTTTTACTAACTTGGCTTTGTTTTGTCACAATTCACAAAAAAGTTTAATATATCCATACCACTCATGCTTTACCCTTTGCTTTCTCCAAACCATTCTGTGTCACTACGAAGATCCATATAGAATGGATAAAACCATCTCGTATAGTTACATACAAACTCGCAGAAATTTATTTCAGTTTGAGGATGGATTCCGGTTCTGGGGAAATTGAATATGATTATTCAGTTTTCTTTTTTTTATCTTCTCTCAGATTGCGAAGGCTACTAGTATTAGGAAAGTACACCTATTATGCTTATTTGATAGTCTTCTTCCAAATCTTAGGCAGGTGTCGAAAGGTAGGGAAAGAAGAAAACCAATTAGCCTAAGTATGGTGTAACGACTCTGAAATGTCTGTACAAAATTAATTTGTTTAATATATAGAAAGGGTATTTCAGCCTGATTAGGAGTTATACGTTATTTTTGTTCAATAAAAACAAGAAGTAACTTGTAGCTCATTGGTAAACACTCTACACTGCTGTGAAATAGCCTGTGTGTTTGATTCCCATCAATCCCAATAATTTTTAATATTTTTTCTTTTTAACTTTTCAGAAGCCCAAGAGTTGCACGTACAATACACGGTGAAACGAAAAGTTTCAGAAAAATCAAACTATATAAATAAGGTTTTAATTACGAGTTAAACACATGGCACGAATCTCGAGTCAGATGGCCCGTATCCAACCGCTCGTTTTCCCCTCTAGGCTGCTACCGACGGTTGGATCGACTCCAAATCGATCAGTGCTTCCCCCGTGCACCGCTTCAACTCCCCTCTACTCCTCTGTATTGTTTGATTATTCTGCAACTAACCAGAGACCCTTCTTTTTCCCCTATTAATCTTATTTTAATTTATTTTAATGCAAATTCTTTTACTCACACACGCTCACTTCTACACTATAAATACACCCCATCTCCTAGCTCTCCCCATTCTGAAAATCTTTATAAAAAATTCTCTCAAAATTCTCTAAGTTCTAGAAGAGTTAAGGCTGGTCAAATGGAGTTAGTGATCGATTTCATTCCGTTGAAGATCAGAGCCTTTTTTCAATGATACCACGATCTTTGAAGGCTTCCTCTCCCTCTTTTTCTACCTTGTTAGCGCTTCAAAACCATAAGTCCCTTTTCTCTCTCTTTCTTTTCATCTCAAAACAATTTTTATAACGATATCGACAAAGTGGAGTTAGCGTTGATATCACTTCTTTTAAAACACTTCTATAGTTTTTGATAGGCCTAATATATCACACAAATACTATAACTTCACTTTACAATCTTTTCACATCATTTACTTCTTAATGAAATTAAAATTTCATGCGAAATAAACACATATCGAACACTTTTCATATAAATACCATGAACTTTAAAAGTACCATTTATTCGATAATTTGCATATATACCTCTAGAAAACTCACGAGGTAATGACCTATCCCATCACATACACTACAGTTTCATAGCATGAAGTTTTTGGATGTATGGTTAATTTAAAGAATACGGTTTTTCAATAAAATAATATCGCTTTTACAAATAAATGTTTTTAATCGATATTTTTAGATCTTTTGCAATTGCGCTTTTACAACCCTTTTAGGAGAACCCATCTAAGGATGTTGCGGGTTATTGCACGTCCTTAGGATAGTGGAGTGAGATATAAAACTCCTCACGGAGAATTCGGCTTCGAAAGTAAATAAAAATACGATTTAAAAGAATACAACTTTTTAAAACAAATTAATCTTTGGAAAGTTATATAAAAATTATAAATCCGTATTTTCAATAAAAACAAATTATGAAAATCATATTTTAAAATTAAAGATTAAAATTCTAATAAAATACCACCAAGTTCCTAAAATAGTAGTTTTCAGAAAAATACCATAAACTTTTAAAAACTAGATTTCATCGCTAAAATACCACTAAAATTAAAATACATGTTCATAAAAACTCTTAATAATATAAATCACCCTCGAGATTTATTTTTAAACAGTATTAAAAGATTTTTCATAAAACCCCCTCGAGAAATGCAAATAATATAAATACAACGTAAGCAACAATAATAAATATTTAAGGAGTCTAGATTAATATATGTTTAAGCGCTATCATTTCTCTTGAGCCCAGAGGAGCCGGAGAAAATGAGTGCTTGAATAGGCTTGACAATACTGTAAATTAACGGAGTTATCAATGACAATTGTCTTGGAAAAATACACAAATCCTGCTGTCCATGTGTAGCAGTTGTCCGATCACTCCCGAACTAAAGAAATTCAAAAGTTAAATTCATTCATACATGAAAATGACTATAACTCGAATACAAACTCGAATCCAAACTTGAATTTAAACTCGAACTCTAATCAAACTCGAATCTAAACTTGAACGTGAACTTAAAGTCAATCTACTCGACAAACTTGACTCGATCCAGGATTGCAATTGATATGACTCCCATTCTACTCGACTTACTCGACTTCATTCTTCAACTTTTGGAATTTATGGTTTTGATTAAGACATGTTATAATCAACCAATCAAATTAACTAAGGATATCTTACAGTTATAATATATATTATATTCGGGGTGTTTGGGATAGTTTTTTGTGTGAATCCAACGAAACTTCAGGAGTCCGGTATTAACCTATTTTTTCTATTT
This sequence comes from Agapanthus africanus, assembly GCA_030015575.1. Lineage (NCBI taxonomy): Eukaryota > Viridiplantae > Streptophyta > Magnoliopsida > Asparagales > Amaryllidaceae > Agapanthus > Agapanthus africanus. Next base: position 101,938,368 of record CM057338.1, on the reverse strand, counting down.
ACTCGAATCTCAGTCGGGTCGACTTCTCCATAGTTTGGAGTCCCGATACTAACACATGAAATGAGCTCGTGTTTTCTTGCTCTTGGGCCCTACTCTTGAGCTCGTGAATACTTCTACGGTTGCGTTGACATTCACATTTGGAACTTAACGTTAACATAATGACCATATAGAGACCTATAGTACATATAACCATGTTCCTTTGTATAAACTCTTACCCGACATATACATTACTCATGATTATTCTATAATTGTCACTTTCACTTTTACTCTATCTTTGGGATTTACCGAGTGCTAGTTCGTTGACGGGCATTCCACCCATCTTTGTTTTCTTGGAATGTTCGTCAGATACCTAGGAGGTGAACGCTACAGAGGAGGAGTACGACCAGATCGCGGCTCAGATTTTAGACTAGCTATCATTTTCTTCAGCTTATGTATGCAACCTGTTTAGGCATTTCTTTTATTGTATTTACTTTTTTCAGTTGAACTCATATATCTGTAAATATTTCAAGTTTGAATGTAAATAAAGATATTTGTTGAAAATTATACAGTCTCCATTTATTCTTGCATTGTGTATTATTGTTTCAATACGCTTAGTATATTTATTTAGGGAATGAGCTTCTCTGAAAAAATATGCTGCGGGCTTGCCACGTTATCATTTCCGTCTACTGGGAAGCGGGGCATGACATATGCTGTAAAGAAAGGAAGATGTAAAGATATATAAAGGGATTGGAGTAAGGGCAATAGAAATTGTAACTAATGTCATGCATCTGGTGTTGGAAGAGACATTACTAGGAATACCCGGCAAGCTCCTCGAAACGTTTTCATGTTTCAGTATTACTGTGCAGTGTTAATTGAAAACCGCTTTCTCAATTAGATTCTGACTCAAGGGAAGGTATTTACTGGACCTGATTCTCACATTTGTATGGCATTACAGATACCGAGTGGGAGTAGAATATTGGGAATTTGGTGATTATATCCTCAATATTAGAATTCTTTGCAATCGGTAATTTTTGAAGAAATAACCTGGGTTTTTCCTTACGGCAAATATTTGGTTTTGAATATCCGTTATTATGCATCAATTTCAAATTGATATATCTGTATGTTTATTTTATAAAGTGAGATATAAATTTTTGAAATTATGTTTATAACTTTACCTTTATCAATTGATGATTAGGTAATGTCACGCCCCGCTTCCAGTGTACGGAAGTGGTGATGTGGCAAGCCCGCAATGTATTTATTAAGAAATAAATACGTTAAGCGTAATTAAGCAATATATGTATGAAATGCACAAGAATTGACAAAAGATATAAAATAAACAACAACTTTTATTAACATTCATCTTTACAATAAAACAACTTTGAAAAGGAAAGTACAATGATATAAAGCAATGCCTAAACAGTGGCATACCAAATGAAAAGTAAGTACAAGAAGCTAGAAGTCCTGCTGGAAAGTGAGCCGGTCCACATCCTCCTGGCTAGGCTCTATTTCGAGAGAGTCCTGTCCTTCTAACGAACATTCTAAAGAAAGAAATAGACAGGAATGTCATCAGCGAACTAGCGCTCGGTAAGTCCCAAAAGAAAGAAAGGAATATAGCAAGTAATGAGAATTGAACTGGTAAGATGCACAGGTATAAGATTGATATTCTAACGTAGTTGTTTGTAACTTGATACAGAAGGTATTTGTGTATACGAGAGAAGCCCATTTTTCCCCATGGACTATGGTAACATATAGTACAAGGCCCCGTCAAAACCCACGAGATAATGGCACGAGAGTTCATGTAGGTGCCTTTTAGTGATCATCTCGGGCCACGCTATACATTCCGTACCAATCTACCCCGTTAACCTCGTAATGTATTATATAGATTATATGGCTTGCTGAGATCATGGATACAAGTTGTTCAAGTAGTCAGGTTTAGAATGTAAGCTTGTAGTCATGTCAAGTTATAGCCATGATTCGGTCAAGTCAAGTTTTGTATTCAGATTTGATATTCAGGTTCATGTTCAAGTATACATGTTAGAGTTTGGATTCGTGTTTGAATTGGTTTCTGGTTTGAATTTGGATTCAAGCTTGATTTAGACCCAGACTTGAGTCAGACACTTATAACTGATTTAGATTCTGAATTATGTTCGGGAGTTATCGGTAACTGCTGCATATGGACGACATGATTTGTATATTTTTCCAAGACAATTACCATTGATAACACCGTTAATTTTTCTACCTTAAATAGGCAAGCACTCACTTTCTCCGGCTCCCTGGGGCTCAAGAGAATTGATCCCACTTAAACATATATTTACTAAAGTCCTTAAAGATAGTTTTATATAGCTCGAGGGGGTTTTATGAAAAATATTTTTAATATAGTTTCAAAATAATCTCGAGAAGTTATTTATATTATTTAGGGTTTCCATGGATATGAATTTTAAGGATTTGAGGTATTTTAGTGATAATAGCTTAGCTTGAATCGTTCATGGTATTTTATTGTAAAGTTTGACTTTTGTTGGTATCTTGATGGTATTTTGATGAAACTTGTAATTCTTTCATTTGAAAAAATATAAAGTTATTATATTTTGAAAATATATGGATTTGTAATATTTATATAATTATAAAAAATTAATTTTATTAAATTAGAAAATGCGTTTTTCTTAAAAACCGTATTTAAAAACCTTTCGAGACCGAATGCTCCGTGAGAAAGTCTGCATCTCGCTCTACTAGCCTAAGGATGTGCGATAATCCACATCATCCAATAGCGGGTCCCCTAAAAAGAGTTGTAGAGCCTTATTTGCAAAGGAATTTTAAAATACAATTCCAAAGAAAACCGTTTTTAAACTAAATGGTATTTTAATGAAATATTTTCTCGAAACACAAATCAACATGAAAGAGTTATCGTGCTATGGAACCATGTGTGTTTGTAGGGGATAGGTCATTACCCCGTGAGGTTTTCTAAAAGTATAATTAACAAAAGTACTGAAAGAGAGATATGTGAGGTGTTGGGGTAAAAATTTACACCCCGGTTGACCAAGTCAAAATCAAAGTCAACCCCAAGCCAAGTGGGCCCAAGCCCAGATCCAGTAGGCCCATGCCCGGGTCGAGCCCGAACATGAAGCGGCCGGCCTCCCCCCATGCCAAGATAAAAATTTTGTAATAAATAATTTTGTTGTATTTCTTTTATTTTATTTTATGGATAAATGTAAGAAAAATAGGCATAAAGCTAAATTTTTGTAAAGCCCATGGCTTATGTGCAAAAAGAAATGACACATGAGCCATGGGATAGGCAAAATGCCATTTTGTGAAGCCCAAGGGGCTATGTGTAAAATGTATAGCCTATAAAGGCAAAGATAATGAAATATCTCAACAACTTTTTCTCTCTCCAAAAAAAAAGTCTCAGAGCTGAGCTCTTTCTTCCATCTTCAAGGTTCCAAAACCTTCTTCTTTCTCTTGAATTAAATCAAGAGTTTTACTCTTCCTTTTTCAAAACAAATTAGTTTTTCACCACAAAACCCACAAAGGGGAACTTGGATCTATCATTAGATCTAAAAAAGAAGAGATTTTGAGATTTCACATCTCTTGATCTTCAAGATCCAGCAAGCAACAGGAGGAAGAAGAACATCGTTCACTAAACCACAAAAAAAAAAAAAAAACACACACACACACACTCAGGAGTCCAACTCCTCTCTGATTTCTCTTCTGAGAAATTTGTTTTAGCAGCGCGCAGCGCAAGTGCGCAAAGCGCCCGTGTGCCGACACGTGGCGTGCGCGCTTGCGCACCAGCGCGCTTGCGCAAGTGCGCAAAGCGCCCGCGTGCCGACACGTGGCGCGCGCGCGCTTGCGCACCTAAGCTCTTGCGCAAGTGCGCAAAGCGCCCGCGTGCCGACACGTGGCGCGCGCTTGCGCAAGTGCGCAAAGCGCCCGCGTGCCGACACGTGGCGCGCGCGCTTGCGCACCTGCGCGCTTGCGCAAGTGCGCAAAGCGCCCACGTGCCTACACGTGGCGTGCTTGCGCACCTACGCGCAGCGCCCACGTGCCTACACGTGGCGTGCTTGCGCACCTACGCGCAGCGCTCATGCGCAAAGCGCCCACGTGCCGACACGTGGCGCGCTTGCGCCTGAGCGCACAGCACCTAAGCGCACAGCGCCTAAGGCGCTGGCCCCACGCATCCTTTGGATGTCTTTTTCCCCTTTACTTAAAAATACATGTATATATATACATATGTATACAAATGTACACATACACATACTCCGCGACACTGTCCCTGTTAGAAAAAAATTTCTAACGGGGCGCTGCCCCGCACCCCGCAAGGGGGCTGCTAGCCCCCTTGACCCCCAGCCCGCTATCCGGGTAGCGGGACCCCCGTAAAAACTCTGCGTGGCTCCCGATATATTAAACCCCCCTTTCAAAACAAAACACACGCACACTGCACATTGAGTTCGCATGACCAGTTTAACCCGTTAATCGGAGGTTCCCCCGCCCCAAAGGCGAGGGGTAATTAACGGCAGCTTAGTCCGCGGCTGCCGGAGATTCGGATCCCCACAATCATTAAACCCCCGCCTCCCTAGGCAGGGGGAATCTGTAGTATACGCCTGACAAGCGTGCGCGTATTCCCATCTCAATGGGGTGACGAAAAACACCCTACAGATTTCTGGCACGCCCGGTGGGACCAATCTCTCCTCCCATATTTCGGGTTAAACGTTCATGCGAACTCAATTAATATACATATCTATTGTCTATACTGAAATGATATTTTCTTTTCTATGCAGCAATCAACCTTCGACGACAATGTCTCTCCAGATGAATTCAGCTTCCAACGTGACCCCGATTCCATACGTGGTCAAGATCAACGCTCGTGTGGTTCTCCCTGCAAGCCTCAGTCGACAGTGGGAGGAACCGCCCCGCCAGTTTGGCTCCGTCATCATCTACCCTACTGGAAGCGCTCATCTGGCGGAAATCCCGGCGGAACAGGTGGTCAAGCCGGTCCCAAGGGGCAAGAGGCCGAATGTTGTGATTGCTAAGGCACCACAACCGAAACTTAAGATGGTGTCCGAACGATTCCCTGACGCTCTAGCTGGGGGCAAGACTTCCGGTGCGAAGGGCAACAACAAATGTCGCGGACGAGCTCAAGCGATGACTCCAACAAACGCACAATCGAGCGTATCTCCAAAGCCCTCCGTCGCCCGGTCTGCGGCGTCTTCCCAAAGAGCTGAAGTCTGCCAGGTGCTTAGAACAGAAAAGTTAAGGCAGAAGCGGCTCAGGTATCGAGCCAACAAAAGGGCCAAGGCTTCGGCCAAATGGAATCGTGTGAAGTTCCAAGTGCAGGGTTGCCCGACGACGACGGCTGAGTCGGACGTAAGAATCAGCAATTCTTTCGAGCCTCTGAAGTGGGTTCAGAAAAATGCCATGACCGCCAGAATCAAGAAGACAGCGGTCCGAACAGTGCCACAAAGAGACGTGTCCTGGCCCCAACAGAAAAAGTATGACACTGTCTCTTCAAGGGTCTATCAGGCGCTTTGTGCCGCACGAAAGCAGCGGGGCAGATCCAGAAAAGAAGCGCCAGCACTATTCAAGAACCTGGTTAGGCCAGCCGCCTTCAATCGACTACCAGCTACCGAAGCAAGGGGGTCAAGACAACGAGCCGTGAAATCAGCTGCCTATGATAGAAATACGTCCGGATATACCATCCATACGGTCTATATGGCGGGCGGGCGCCCTAGCGACAACCTTCGCAGCAAAAGCAAGGACGGGGCCACCACATCCCAAGCCCAATCTAGCCTGAATGTGGTTGCTGCCGCCCAAGAACAGCCGCCCCCGCTGGATGAAGAAAACCCTCTCGATGAGGATGATAGGCAGAAAGACCCCTCGGTCCATGCAGAGTCAAGCTCGGACAGCGAGGAAGAGCCGACTTTCCGCCCCAGGACTGCGGAGCAAGAGCTGCTTCAAGAGCTTCGAAAACAGCTCAGGAGCAAAGATAAAGAGATGGCCAAGCTCTATTCGAAGATTGACGACTTAACGAATGTGGTGATGCAGCTTACGGCTCAAATTGCTCGAGCGCCTCCTAATCAAGCGCAAGCCGCTACTAATCAGCCGGGTGAGGACAATCCGAGGCAGCCAATGCCTGTTCCTTCGGGTCCAAGACTGGTCGAGCCACATGAAAGCCGGCCACACTCCGCTTCTGGGGACGCCTTGGCCCCAGATAGCACTATCCCGCTAACACAGGATCGGATAATGGATTTGGTCACCAGCAAGGTTAAAACATTGGTGGCCGAAGCTGAAGCTCAGAAAGAAATCGGCAGTAGTGGGCGGCCATACCCCGTGCAGTACGATCTGATTGAGTTCCCAAGCGGCTACGTCATTCCTAAGTTCGGAAGATTTGATGGAACGGGGAATGCAAATCAGCACGTCGCCCACTTCAAAGCATCGTGCGGAAATACAGGGGGCAATGACGCGCTCCTACTTCGTCAGTTTGTCAACAGCCTGACCGGTGTCGCTTTCGACTGGTACGCGAGCATACCAGACGGGTCCATCATTACCTTTGCCCAAATGGAGTCTCTGTTCCGGCAAAGGTTCATGAGCGTCAGTGATAAAATCTCCATTGCCGACCTTGTGAGGACCAAGCCGGGGAAGAATGAAAGCAACACTGACTTTATCGCCCGATGGCGTAATCTCACGGTCAAGTGCGAACCGCCGCTGGAGCAGGACCAGTCCGTCAGCCTTCTCATTGGGAACCTCAGCAATTGGATGGTCCCATTCTTGTGTACAGCGGGCCTCAAGACATTTCAGGAGCTAACCAAGAAAGTCCAAATGCTGGAACGCTCAAAGCAAGAGTCCCCTCCGGACACTCAGAGAGACAAAACCTGGAAAAGCAAGCGGGACGACAACCGTAGAAGCGGGAGTTCCAGCAGTACCAATGTCTTCAATGCCTCCGACAATGAAAAAAAGCGAAGGGCGGGCGAATCCAAAACCAACCGGTCTCGAAAGCCATTGCTGGGAGGAGATGGGCCTTCCCTAGAGGAGAAGAAGAACAAGGTTTACTCTTTCAGAAGGGACAAGGTCCGTAAGATATTTAAAGATGCCTTGAACAACGGCCTACAATTGCCGGAGTCGAAAAGACCCCAAGAAGCAAAAATGACCGACAATCCTCTGTATTGCCCGTACCACCGAGTAGTGAGCCATGCGATCGAGGATTGCTATATCTTCAAAGACTGGGTCGAGAAGCAGTACAAGGCTGGAGAGATCGAGCTGTCCAAAAGTGTGTTGGTGAATAACCAAGTTGCAACCACCAACTTTATACAGACAGAAACTGAAGCCTTCTGGGAGCAGACAGCCGAACCCGCTGCCATGAGAAATGAAACGGACTCATCGCGGCCTCCGTGGAGTACGCACATATCTAATAAGACAAAGAAGATGCTAAAGCTGATTCAGAAAGAGCCCAGGATGGAATGGGAAGGACAGAAGAAGCCTACCAGTCCAGCTGCCAATGCGGCTCCTTCAGGCTCAAAATCCAAGAAGCTCAAGAAGAAGAAAAGTGCAGCTCGGCGCGAAAAAGAGTTTGCAGGGAGATCAACCATTCAAAAATATATCGATTCCCTCGAAGAATATGAACAAAAGGAAAGAACATTGATTCAATTGAAGGAGTTCTTCCCTATACAAGCGGCTGAAATTCTGGAGGAGTTAGAAGAAGACATCAATGAAGAGATCCCAGTAGTGACTTGCTACGCCATCCATCTTGGCAGCGACTCCGAGGATGAGCTCTGTTTTCCTTAAGAGGATGAGGAGCTCGCCACAACGGCCAATCAAATCCAGCTTAGAAGTGGCAGGGCTCTACCGCCAAATCAGGGCAACGTCCCAAAAGGGAAGGAAAAACAAGTCGCTAATGAAGAAGATGGCAGAGAACCGATTGATGAAAACATAAGTCCTTCCTCGGTGGACTATAATGTCTTGGCACATCTCCGGAAGCTTCCGTCTCTCCTGAGCATCTACGACGCCTTGGTCCTATCTAAGGAGCTTAGAGATGTTCTCATCCACGCTCTACAAAACCCCGAGCGGTATCAGGCCCACTTTGCGGAAATTAATATGAAATAAGCCCAGCACGCTTTGCATGCCGCCGCAGTCACATTTAAGGATGAAGACTTGCTACTGGGAACGGCTGAGCATAATCGGCCGCTTTACGTGACCGGGTACAGCGACGGAGATCGAATTAATCGTATATTGATTGATCCGGGGTCCTCAGTGAACATCATGAACTTACGAACCCTGAAGAGTTTGTCAATGGACATCCGACACCTGTCAAGGGAAAGGATTGTCATTCAAGGCTTCAACCAAAATTGCCAGCAAGTTCTGGGGTCTATAGCTTTGCCAATCAAATTCGGGGATCTGCAAACCGAAGCTAAGATATACGTGATTGACGCAGACACGTCTTATAAGATTCTCTTGGGGCGGCCGTGGCTCCACGATTACGGCATCATTCCATCAACTCTCCATCAATGCATGAAGTATACTAAAAATGGCGAAGAAAGACGCATTGACGGAGACATCCAGCCGTTCGGTGTGCATGAAGTCCGCTATGAAGATTCTCGGTACTTTATGAACCACCAAAATGCTAAGCCACAACTGACTGAGGATAGACCGGCCCCAAGACTCAAAAGCAAATCTGCGCCGGCTGTCACTTTCAAGAGCAAAAACACCCAAGTGCGCCCGCATTTCGGTAGCGACACTGACGAGTCCGACGCTGGAAGCCCGTCCTCCCGTAAAACTCGTCCTCGTTTCGGCAGCGATACAGACGAATCTGTTACTGAAGGCCCATCTAGCAGCAAAGTCCGCCCTCATCTTGGCAGCGACACTGAAGAGTCGGAGGAAGAGGACCTGCCGTGCAACAGCGGTGCAGATTGGACCCCCACGCAACAAGCGAAACTACGAGAGACCTTTGAAGTTGCAGAAGGGTCCCTAGCCGTTACAAGGGTACCAGAGCAAATGTTCAAAGAGCTCGATGCATTATCAATCTCCACCGTGGACCAGCTGAAAACTTTCTACGTTCCCGGGAGGAAAAGTGGACAGAAGGGCATCTTGTTTTATGGGTCAAACCCCATTGCGCACCCGGGCGATCTGTCTGTCGCGTGCCTTCCATATGAGAGAGGCATAAGAGCCGTTCTCAATCCCAGATACTATGCGCCCGAGATGCGGGAATACTTTAAAAAGTGCGGATGCCGGTTATATCAAACGGAGTCCGAAGCAAAGTTTTACGAAGGGCTATGGCATCCGCCCCAGGTCCGAGCACTCATCGATGGACGAATTCCAGATAGACGGGGCATAGGCTACATTCAACCTGATTCCAAAGCGTGCTACATGATCCATGTTGGTGAGGCCAGCGAAAGATCAAATGATGACGACGAGATAGCCGAGCCAGAAGAAGCTCCTCAAGAGCTCGAAGATGGCGGACAAGCAACCTTTGACGAGCTAACCGAGATTGACTTAGGAACGCGCGATGATCCAAGGCCGACCTACATCAGCTCGCTCTTATCAGAGGAAATGAAAGCGCAGATAATTGCCCTGCTGCATGAGTTCGTCGACTGCTTCGCGTGGACATACAAAGAAATGCCTGGCCTTTCCCCTGAAGTGGCCGTACATAAATTGGCTATATCTCCTGATGCTAAGCCAGTCAAACAAGCTCCTCGAAGAATGAGAAGGGAACTAGAAGAAAAGGTCATCGAGAAAACCAAGAAACTCATCGATGCCGGCTTCATCAGGGAAGAGAAATATGCAGACTGGATCGCATGCATAGTCCCAGTGAAGAAGAAAAATGGGCAGATCCGAGTTTGTGTCGATTTCAGGGACCTCAACAAGGCATGTCCTAAAGACGACTTCCCGCTACCGGTCATGGAAATGATGGTCGATGACACCTCAAATTACGAACTGTTCACCTTTATGGATGGCTCGTCTGGATATAATCAGATCAAGATGTCGCCTGAGGATGAGAAGCACACAGCATTTCGAACCCCGATCGGAATATATTGCTACAAGGTAATGCCATTCGGACTGAAGAACGCAGGTGCTACATATCAAAGGGCAATGACTAATATCTTTGATGACCTAATCCATAAAGTCGTCGAATGCTATGTTGATGATCTGGTCGTCAAGACTAAAGCCAAGGCCGATCATATCCAAGATCTCAGGACCGTTCTCACCAGACTGAGGGAATACGATCTGAAGATGAATCCTCTGAAGTGCGCTTTCGGCGTGTCATCGGGAAAATTCCTGGGCTTCATAGTCCGACATCGAGGGATCGAAGTTGACCCATCAAAGATAAAGGCCATCATGGAGATGCCCCCTCCGAAGAGTCTGACGCAGCTAAGATCTTTTCAAGGCAAGCTTGCTTATATACGGAGGTTTATCTCAAATTTATCAGGGAGATGTAGGCCCTTCTCAAAGCTCATGAAGAAAGGAGCTCCTTTTATCTGGGATACCGAATGTCAAGCAGCGTTCGAAAGCATCAAACAATACTTGTTGCACCCTCCAGTGCTGGCCGCTCCCATTCCAAATAAACCGTTGATTCTCTATACTGCCGCGCTAGATGAGTCACTCGGTGCGCTCCTCGCCCAGAATAACGAGGAGGGAAAGGAAAATGCCCTCTACTACCTCAGTCGAACTCTAGTCGGGGCGGAACACAACTATTCCCCAATCGAAAAGCAATGCCTGGCTCTGATATTTGCTGTGAAGAAGCTGAGGCACTATCTGCTGGCTCATCGGGTTATGCTGATCTCCAAGGTCGACCCGCTCAAACACTTGATGACCAAAGCAAGCCTAGCCGGCAGAATGGCAAGATGGGCTGTCATGCTACTTGAGTTTGACATAGTTTATACTCATCAGAAAGCAGTAAAAGGGCAAGCTCTTGCAGACTTTCTCGCTGCTCATCCTATACCAGAAGGGTCGCCGCTAAATTGTGAGTTACCCGATGAACAAGTGCTACACCTCGAGGAAGATGAGCCATGTTGGGAGCTCTACTTCGATGGAGCCTCGTCAATAAGGACCTCCAGTAGATCAAGCGTCCCGGAGATAAAAGCAGGGATAGGATTGGTATTCATCACACCATCAATGGGAACCCTACGACGTTCTTTTGCTCTCACCGAGCCTCGCACAAACAATGAGGCTGAGTATGAAGCTCTGATAGCTGGTTTGGAGCTCGCCATAGAAATGGAAATCCTTCGGCTACGGGTTTACGGTGACTCCCAGCTTGTAGTCAACCAAGTAAGCGGCGACTATAAGATATACAAACCAGAGTTAGCTCGGTACAGAAGCCGGGTGGTGGAACTCATGAAACGGTTCACTCATATTGAACTAACGAGAGTCCCTAGAGCGTTGAACGGAAAGGCTGATGTACTCGCTCGCTTGGCCAAGGAGCTGGCTGATCCTGACATGGACGAAATTCTGATCACAGTCAGGAGCCGGCAAATTCTACCCCCAGTCTCTCTACGAGAAGAGGAAAGCGCGGAACAGAAGAGCAGTCCTGCGGAAGAAGCTTCGATCGTCCAAGACGAGCCCGATTGGAGAAAACCCTTCATAGAGTACCTCCGATACGACAAGCTGCCCGAAGAAAAATCTGCGAGGATTCAGCTGAAGAAAAGAGCTCTCCGATACGTGTTTGTAAATGACACGCTATACCGCAGGTCATATGACCAACTCTGGCTCAGGTGCCTGTCATCGGCCGAAGCCCAAAAAGTCATGAAAGAAGTTCACTCAGGCGTTTGCGGTGCTCACCAATCTGGCCCCAAGATGCGACTGCAAATTAAACGGCTTGGGTATTACTGGCCCACCATGATACGGGATTGCGGAGAGCATGCAAAGAAATGTTATATCTGCCAAATTCATGGTGATTTTATTCACAAGCATCCCAATCCATTGCATCCTACGGTGGCGTCGTGGCCCTTCGAAGTCTGGGGCACCGACATTGTTGGCCCAATTGATCCTCCATCATCCAAAGGCCATCGGTTCATACTGGCCACGACAGATTACTTCTCCAGATGGGCTGAAGCTGTCCCGCTAAAAGAAGTCAAGACAAAAGATATTCTGACATTCTTCCAGCATAATATTCTATACCGCTTCGGTACACCAAGAAGGATCATTTCTGACAACGGGCCTTCTTTCAAGAGCTTCGATGTCTCAAGGTTCGCTACTCAGCACAAGATAGACTGGAGATATTCCTCCATCTATAATCCAAGAGCCAATGGGCTAGCCGAAGCCTTCAATAAGACTCTATGCAAGCTCCTGAGGAAAAATGCTTCAGCCAACAAGAGAGACTGGAATCTCAAGCTTCACGAGGCATTGTGGGCATATCGTACCACGCACCGTACTCCAACTCAGTCCACTCCATACTCATTGCTCTTCGGAGTGGAGGCGGTCCTCCCCCTCGAAGTCGAAGTTCCAAGCTTAAGAATGGCCGTTCAGCATGAGTTGATAGAAGAGGAAAACATGCTCCTTCGACTTGAAGAACTCGATGCCCTCGAAGAAAAGAGGCTCGCGGTACAGCAAAATCTGGAGCTATACCGAGCCCAAATGTCACGGGCCTATGACAAGATAACCCGTCTCCGCGCTTTCAAGAAAGGTGAATTGGTGTTGGTCCTCAAAAGACCGATCATCCCCAATCGACATGCCAAGGGAAAATTCGAGCCGAACTGGGAAGGACCATACGTCATCGAGAAAGTGTTCGACGGAGGATCCTACCAACTAATAAGTGCCGAGGGAGAAAGGCCCATGCCACCCATCAATGGCCGATATCTCAAGAAATACTACACATGAATGCTCCAAGTCGCAGGCGAATTGAGCACATCGGCCCTACGGTCTGGATCAGACATCCTGCAAAACCGTATACAATCCACGGGCGTAAATGACCCCTATTTCTCCCAAATCCTGCCGGTGAGACTACTTTTAAAGTCCCACCAGCGGCAAAAAAAAAAAAAAAAAAAAAAAAAAAAAAAACGGTATGTCCACAAGCAAAACGGGCACGGATGAAAACCCGAAAGGGCTCCGTGAGTAAAAACAGCAGGACTACTGGCGAGTCTGTGAAAACCCGAAAGGGCGCAAACTCGTGAAAAGAGATGAAATACACTCGCAAAGCCCTCTCGACCTTGCGAGGAGAAAACCCCTGCGTGAGATCCTTACGACTCACAAAGGAGCAACACACTTAGGAATCCTCACGATTCCTAAGGAGAAAATACACCTGCGGGATCCTTACGACTCGTAGGGAGAAAATGCTTTTATGGGACCCTCACGGCCCATAAAATTGAAAAGCCTTGGGTGGTAGGGACCCAAACCTATCTCCTAAGCCATCGTTCCCCAACGGGCAACGGCAAATGATGAGTCGCTCCTGGCATTTCGCTTCAGTGTTAGCGGTGCTGATGCCGACCAAAAACCCAAATCCCAAGTCCTCCCAAGGCAAATGATGAGTTGCTCCTGGCATTATTCCAGTGCAGCAATGCTGATGCCAAACAAGATCCAAATTCCAAGTCCCCAAATGGCGAATGATGAGTCGCTCCTGGTACCATATTCCAGTGCAGCGATGCAGACGCCAACCAAATTCCAAATCCCATACCCCAACGGCGAATGATGAGTCGCTCCTGGTACCACATTCCAGTGCAGCGATGCAGACGCCAACAAATCCCTGAAATCTTTCTGGCCCTACGGTCTGGATCATACATCCTGCAAAACCGTATACAATCCACGGGCGTAAAACAATCCCAATCTCTCCTAAGTCCTACCGATGAGACCACATTCAAAGTCCCACTAAAAAAAAAAAAGAAGAAAAAAAAAGGGTATGTCCACAAGCAAAATGGGCACGGAGGAAAACCCGAAAGGGCTCCGTGAGTAAAAACAGCAGGACTGCCGACGAGTTTGTGAAAACCTGAAAGGGCGCAAACTCGTGAAAAGAAGATGAAATGCACTCTCAAAGTCCTCTCGACTTTGAGAGGAGGAAATTCCCGCGTGAGATCCTTACGACTCACAAAGGAGCAACACACTTAGGAGTCCCCACGACTCCTATGGAGAAAATACGCCTACGAGATCCTTTCGACTCGTAGGGAGAAAATGCTTTTATGGGACCCTCACGGCCCATAAAATTGAAAAGTCTTAGGTGATAGGGATCTAAACCTGCCTCCTAAGCCATCAATTCTCAAATTCTCTCGGGGCAAATGATGAGTTGCTCCTGGCATTATTCCAGTGCAGCAATGCAGATGCCAAACAAAAACCAAAATCCCAAAATCCTCTCCATGACAGATGATGGTTCGCTCCTGGTACCAAATTCCAGTATAGCGATGCTGATGTCAACCCAATCAAAATCAACAAGTCAACTTCCACCCGACACCGCAAGAAGCAGAGCAAGTCAAGTCTACCCCTGACATTGCAAGAAGCAGAGCAAGTCAAATCAATCATCGACCGTCCAAGTCGCTAAAAGGGCAGCAACGACCGTCCACGTCGCAAAAAGGGCAGCACCGACCGTCCAAGTCGCTAAAAGGGCAGCACCGACCGTCCAAGTCGCAAAAAGGGCAGCACCGACCGTCCACGTCGCTAAAAGGGCAGCATCGACCGTCCAAGTCGCAAAAATGGCAGCATCGACCGTCCACGTCGCTAAAAGGGCAGCAACGACCGTCCACGTCGTAAAAAGGGCAGCACAGGATTCCTACAAAGCGGGAACCAGATCACTCCGGGCCAGGGAAACGTCTATCACGGACACTCCGTCTCAGAGACATGTCAAGCAACGACCGTCCATGTCGTAAAAAGGGCAGTGCCAGCTTCCCAAAAGGTGGGAACCAAATCAAGCCGCCTCCACGTGAAAGAAGATCCATCAATTTCATGCACACGACCTACATATGTGGTGTGCATTTATTGATGGGGGGCAATTTGTTGGGGTAAAAATTTACACCCCGGTTGACCAAGTCAAAATCAAAGTCAACCCCAAGCCAAGTGGGCCCAAGCCCAGATCCAGTAGGCCCATGCCCGGGTCGAGCCCGAACATGAAGCGGCCGGCCTCCCCCCATACCAAGATAAAAATTTTGTAATAAATAATTTTGTTGTATTTCTTTTATTTTATTTTATGGATAAATGTAAGAAAAATAGGCATAAAGCCAAATTTTTGTAAAGCCCATGGCTTATGTGCAAAAAGAAATGACACATGAGCCATGGGATAGGCAAAATGCCATTTTGTGAAGCCCAAGGGGCTATGTGTAAAGTGTATAGCCTATAAAGGCAAAGATAATGAAATATCTCAACAACTTTTTCTCTCTCCAAAAAAAAAATCTCAGAGCTGAGCTCTTTCTTCCATCTTCAAGGTTCCAAAACCTTCTTCTTTCTCTTGAATTAAATCAAGAGTTTTACTCTTCCTTTTTCAAAACAAATTAGTTTTTCACCACAAAACCCACAAAGGGGAACTTGGATCTATCATTAGATCTGAAAAAGAAGAGATTTTGAGATTTCACATCTCTTGATCTTCAAGATCCAGCAAGCAACAGGAGGAAGAAGAACATCGTTCACTAAACCACAAAAAAAAAAAAAAAAAAAAACACACACACTCAGGAGTCCAACTCCTCTCTGATTTCTCTTCTGAGAAATTTGTTTTAGCAGCGCGCAGCGCAAGTGCGCAAAGCGCCCGCGTGCCGACACGTGGCTGTGCGCGCTTGCGCACCAGCGCGCTTGCGCAAGTGCGCAAAGCGCCCGCGTGCCGACACGTGGCGCGCGCGCGCTTGCGCACCTAAGCTCTTGCGCAAGTGCGCAAAGCGCCCGCGTGCCGACACGTGGCGCGCGCTTGCGCAAGTGCGCAAAGCGCCCGCGTGCCGACACGTGGCGCGCGCTTGCGCACCTGCGCGCTTGCGCAAGTGCGCAAAGCGCCCACGTGCCTACACGTGGCGTGCTTGCGCACCTACGCGCAGCGCTCATGCGCAAAGCGCCCACGTGCCGACACGTGGCGCGCTTGCGCCTGAGCGCACAGCACCTAAGCGCACAGCGCCCAAGGCGCTGGCCCCACGCATCCTTTGGATGTCTTTTTCCCCTTTACTTAAAAATACATGTATATATATACATATGTATACAAATGTACACATACACATACTCCGCGACACTGTCCCTGTTAGAAAAAAATTTCTAACGGGGCGCTGCCCCGCACCCCGCAAGGGGGCTGCTAGCCCCCTTGACCCCCAGCCCGCTATCCGGGTAGCGGGACCCCCGTAAAAACTCTGCGTGGCTCCCGATATATTAAACCCCCCTTTCAAAACAAAACACACGCACACTGCACATTGAGTTCGCATGACCAGTTTAACCCGTTAATCGGAGGTTCCCCCGCCCCAAAGGCGAGGGGTAATTAACGGCAGCTTAGTCCGCGGCTGCCGGAGATTCGGATCCCCACAATCATTAAACCCCCGCCTCCCTAGGCAGGGGGAATCTGTAGTATACGCCTGACAAGCGTGCGCGTATTCCCATCTCAATGGGGTGACGAAAAACACCCTACATGAGGTTCATGGTATTTTAGTGTAGAAGTTAAGTTAAAGCTAATTTTGCATGATATTCTTGAATAAAAATTGGTTCTAAGCATTGGTTATATGATTACAAACATTGTATAAGAATATGGATGAAATATATGAAAGAAAAAGTGGAATTTTAGAGGTTTAAAAGAAGATATCAGTGTTAACCCCACTTCCGACATATTTTATAAAAAGAGACTTTCATAGAAGAAGGAGAGGGATTGGAAAGGATTTACAAGTTTTTTAGGTTAAAAGAAGGTAGAAGGAGGGAGGGTTTTCGTCGTGGTGTCGCGGGGTCACCAGAACTTGCTTCAATCCTCACCGGAACTTGATTATTTGCTAACTCCTCTTCTAATCCTCTTGTAGTTAAATTTTTTTGAGAATTTTGGCTATAATATTCAGAATGAGGAAGGGCTAGGGTATGGGGTAGTATTTATAGTGTGGAATTAAGGTTTTTGAATTAAAAAGATGAATTAAAATGCATTAAAAAGATGATAAATTGTGAATTGAAGAGTCTCCGTTTGATTGCAGGAAAATCAAACAGTGCAGGGAAGTTAGGGGTAGGCCAAGAATATAGTGTACAAAGCCCGGGGACATTTGGCTATGGGAAGACCGTCGGTGCCGGCTATAAAGCCATTTTGGTCGGTCGATTTTTGGAGTAGCGCCGTAGGATTGGTGCCACGTGTTCATGCCAGTATTTACACATTGTACATATGTTTGTTTTCTCTATCTTTTCATTTTTATGTGTATTGCACGTGTAAACTTTTAGGCTTCTAAAAAGTTTAAAAGAAAAAATCAGAAAAAAATATAATGTGTCTGATGGGGTTCGAACACAGGGGCCACGTCACAGCAGTGCAAGGTTTTACTAGTAAGCTGCAAGTGGCTTCTTGCTATTCTTAAACAAAAATTAACTTATAAATTGTACTCAGGCTTGAAAACTCTTTTCTGTACATTAAAAATTTTTGTACAGTAAATTTAGAGTCGTTACATTCTACCCTCCTTGTAAAAATTTCGTCCTCGAAATTTACAATTACATAAGGATTAATTTACAAATAAGTGAGGATATCTTGCACGAATATCATCTTCTCGTTCCCACGTTCATTCTCCTGGCGAATCTTTTTTCCACATCACTCGGACTAAGTTTACTTCTTTGTTCCGCAGTGTCTTCACCTTTCGATTCAGGATTTCAACGGGTTGTTGCTCACAAGTTAGGTCCGTTTGCACAGTGAGCTCTGAGTGATCAAGGATATGACTGGGGTCACTCACATATCTTTGAAGTTAGGATATGTTGAACACGTTATGCACTCCTTCTAATGAGGGTGATGGCGCTAAACGATATGCCACTTCTCCGACTCGTTCGAGAATGTCGAACGGTCCTATATATCTCGGACTGAGCTTACCCCTCTTGCCAAAATGGATTACTCCTCGGTTTGGAGAGATCTTTAAGAAAACATGATTTACAGGTTGGAACTCGAGATGTCAGCACTTTGCATCAGCCCAATGTTTCTCTTGGTCTTGGGCTATGCGCATTCTTTTCCTGATCGTACGAACTACGTTCACAGTTGGCATGATCATCTCTAGTCCAAGGAGTTCACGATCTCCAATGTCATCCTAACTTAGTGGTGAACGACACTTCCTTCCGTAGAGTGCTTCAAATGGTGCCATTCCAATATTCTCTTGATAGCTGTTGTTGTATGAAAACTCCACCAGATGTAGGTGATCTTCCCACAAACCTCCGAAGTCTAACATACAAGCTATTAGCATGTCTTCCAGAATCTGAATTGTTCGCTCAGACTGTCCGTCCGTTTGTGGATGGTAAGCCGTGCTGAAGTTTAGACTCATTCCCAAGCTAGATTGCAGACTTTGCCAAAACTGTGGTCGGAATCTGATGTCACGATCGGAGACGATGCAAACTGGTACTCCATGTAATCTCACAATCTCCTGCATGAGTTCATGGATATCAATATATATAGTACACTTTGAGGTTAAATCGTACTTTAGATTCATGCTTACCTCCATGTACTTCTTTGCTAACGTCTCGGTAGATTGGTCAACTCGAAAGGGAATAAATGAGCCGACTTGGTGAGTCGATCCACAATAATCCATACTGCGTCGTTACTCTTCGTGCTGTGAGGAAAGGCAGTTACGAAGTCCATGGTAATGTGCTGTCATTTCCATTCTGGGATGGATAACGGCTGAAGTAGACCAGCAGTTCTGTGACCCAACCGAGAGTATATTCTGAGAGTACTTTTCTTGTTTAGAAAGATATGAGAGATATTTTCTCCTAATAAAATTTGATTCTATATCTTGATGATTTATCATCTCCGTTGATCCAACGACTCTGCTCACGTGTTGTGCACGTAGGGCGCTACTTAAGAATTTAATTCTTAAGATTGGTATTCCTGTGCTTTGCACATTGGCTCCCGCGTGATGAGCATGTGCGGCTCCATATAAGAGTCTAACTCTTATTTAATAGATTCTTTTGTGCTTTGCACATTGGCGCCCGCATGAGGAGCACGTGAGGTGCCACCATAGAACTTAATCCTATAAGATTGGTTCTGGGGCTGGCGCCCTCGTAGAGAGCACGTGAGGTGCTGCCTCATTTAATTCAAACAGAGCTTTGCTATTTTATTAGGTTAAATATTGAGGAAAGAGATGCCCCCCACCGTTACTCTCACGTGGCTTACACGTAGGTGCGACGGTGTCACCTTTTCTGCCGTTCGGTCTCCTGGCGAGTTGAACCATCCTTTCATGTCTTATAAATAGGGCCTTTGGCCCTTAAGATGACTGCCGTTTCATTATCCTCTTGCTTCTTCTTTCTTGAGAATTTAATTCTCTTTTCAGAGCTTAGATCTCTGTTCAAAGAAACTCTCTCAGAGTTAAACTCTATCAAAAATTTGGTAAGAATCATGACTATGATTTAACTCTTAAAGAAATTCTTAAAAGAATCTATTCTTGTTTTGGGTTTTTAACCCATTAACAAAGTTTTGCTCTTCTCTTAGAATGATCTCTTAGAGATCTAAAAAAAAACTTTATTTGGGTAGGCCATGAGTCTTGGAGATCTTAGGGTTTTACCCTGCCAGTGACTTTGATCTTTGAAGATTGTTTGGAATTTAATTCCATTTCCCGAGTGGATTTCTGGGATTTTATCCAATTATTAGAGGAATTTAATTCCGGGTTGTTCTACAGAGCTTAGCTCTGATAAAATTTCTTTTGGGAATTTTATTCCTTTTCTTCTTCTTTTTTTGGGGTTCTTCTTGCAGATTTGAATATGCTGCAGAACTCGTTTTTCAAGGAAGTTTAATTCCACAATTCAATGAGATTTTTCATTAAATGAGAATCCTTTTGTATTCATACAATGAGTGCCTTCCTCATTATTGATGGGACATTAGAACCATTGTAATTTCTTTCTAGATTGTAATAATTTTGATATTTTGATTGCTAATCCCTTACTGGTTTTTTCTTTTCAGATACTATGGCTTCTCGTCTTTATGATCTTAAAGAGATTATCTCTTATGAAAATATTCGCATCCAAGGCCCCTGTCAAGGCCAGGAATTCACTGACGCCCAATGCGCTGAGGTGATGCGTCGTTTTGACGACTACAACGGTCGGTTACTCCCCCTTCATTCTGCTCTCTTGAAAATTATCGTTGGGTCGATTTGGGAAGCAATTCCTGAGCTTGATGAGGCTATGCTACTTGAGGCGCTTGATGATGCCGAAGACAAGGTGCATTCAGTATATCTGATGAGCCTGATCTCAAAGAAGCGGAGAGATGATCTTGTCGATATTTTGCATCGTGTCTTCCAATAGAAAGCGATAATATCCGCATACCAGAGGACGAACAGCATTAGTGGGGATCCCGATACTTGCATTCGTAAGAAAATGCATAAGAAAATGGCCAAAGAAGCCGAAAGCACTTTACTCAGACTTGCTTCCAAGTTCCTGAATCCGTGTCCGGAATTCAGTGTTTTGCCATTATAAACACTTTGATGATGTTTTTTTTGTTGTTTTTTTTATTTTTTATTTTTTTCGCCAATGTATAAATTTCTTCGAATCATGACAAAATTCCCTTTTCTCTTCATGCCAATGCTCATATGTGTCTTACATGAAGTGTTATTATACATATATAGATACTGTTGCTGGCGCTCTTGATTCATGCACATGAGGCTCTATTGAGGATTTTAATCCCGAACTAGCGCTAGCGTTCACACGTTATGCACGTGAGGCACCACTCTAGTTCCGGAAAGAATCAATGCGGGTGCTCACGTGTCATGCACGTGAGGCGCTGCTGATGGAGTTATTTCACCTCCTTGCTCTGATTCCTATGAGTCAACTCTTTCTTTTCCTATGCCTTTTTTTCCAGGCTTTGGAAATAGCTCCATCATGCACAACATTTTCTGTGCCTAGACTTGAATGCTTCTCTTTATAATCTGAAGCTATGCTTCCCTCTTCTTTTACAAGGAGAGAATTGCCTTTTAACAAATCAAGAGTTATGGCTTGCAATCGTCCGCATGCTCGTCGGCAACCGTGGGAGGTATCTATCGAGGGAATTGTCCCTTGCTTTGCTGCGCATTTAGCGGATCCCGTTCTCACTGATGACCAGTGTGACATGGTGATGTACGAGCTTCTGGCTCATAGGGGCTCTCCTCTTCCTGTCGGCTCCATTTGGCTTCGGACGATTTTCTCGTCTGTACTTGCTGACATCCCTCCTCATCCATCGAAGATGAATCTAGCGATGCTCGAGGCAGTGGAGGACAAGATCGAGTGCTTCCATGAGACTTGTTTGATTACTTAGCCTCTGAGGGATTGTTCGGTTCGTCTGCTAAGTCAGATACGGTCTCAGCGGGCCATCATGTCTGCCTTCGCTGATGAGCACGGCGCTGACCGACGGGGAGCGACTCCTCACGAAGATCGCTGCTTCAACATGGTGGAGAAGGCAGAGAGGGAATTAGAGAATTTTGTATATCATTTTGTTAATCCTTGTATCTCTGATCTCATATTTGGCGATCTTTTCTCTATGTAATAAATAATAATAATAATGTCGACCACTGAACGTTTCATCTCCAGCGCATATTCATATGGGCATCTTTCCTCTGTACATGTATTTTGTATTTTAATCTTTAGAAGTTTTTGATGCATGCATCTAGACATAGGTGAACATTGGACTAAAGTGATGCATAGCATCTGGCCGGTTTCAAGCTGGCGTACACGACTTTTATTAGAATTTTGATCTGAGAAGATAGCGAGCGGATACACGCATCTTCTCAAATCTCGGTCCTTAAGAAATATAGTTCTGATCCCCGAGACCCATGAGTTGCGCCTTTCTGTTTCTTGATATCTTAATTTAGCGCCCATTAGTTTATTCACTCGTTTCGGAGTCCTTAGTTTATTCACTCATTTCGGAGTCTCTAGTTTATTCACTCGTTTCGGAGTCTCTAGTTTATTCACTCGTTTCGAATTTTTTAGTTTACCCCCTTGGGTTTACAGGTAAACTTGTCCTAATGTTATATATAGATAACCCCCATTCTTTATGATGGAGGTCCGTTAGGATAGTGGTACTAGGGTTTTAGTCCGTGGTACCGTCACGTTGACTGATGTATTTCTCGATATGCAGTCCATCAGTTGTTGTTCGAGTAGCTCCGCGACTGTCGTGTCTCTGATCCTTTCGGGGGCTGGACAAGATGTCTTCAAGTAATCTCCTTGGGTCATATTACCATCGGAAGAGCAAACGTTAGGAATTTGCCATGATGCTTTTTACTTGAGATTAGGCTCAGTTTGGAGCCCCCATGAGTCATAACTACTCCGCACTGGTGTGGGATGATCTCCGATAGTCTTTTAAGCTTTATATGAGTTGCCTTCAAGACCCGAAGCTGGGAATATGTTGTTGCTTCATTTTTTGTTTTGACGATATCGCGTCGATTCTTTGCGGAAGTAGGGTAGACATATGTAAAACTTCTATGTTGTATGTATTGCAGTTGAAGTCCGGAGTTAGGAATATGCCATTGCTCCAATTTCATTTGATAGTCGCATTCGCATCCTGCTGAAATGAGGGGGAACGTCGGGGTGGTCTCTAGGTTGTATATGCACCGTCGAGACTTGGAGTTAGGATTTTGCCATTACTCCATTTTGATTTGGCTCCTTGGAGATTTGTTGACGTTATGTCACGCCCCGCTTCCCAGAGTACGCTAAGATAGGCACGTGACAGAGCCAACCATGTTACTTGTGGATAGGAAATATCCTTCCACAGTCATATTACGGCTGTAGAGATATCAAGAACAATAATAAACTATCTAACACATGTCCATAAGCCAAAATAAACGAGTCAAGAATAAAATAATGCGGAAGCAAAAGATCCAATACAAAAATAAACTGGAATGTTCGTCCCATAATGCGGGCTCACATCAGGAATGAAAATGCATAAATAGAACTAAAATACTAACGAGTCCTCACTGCTTGGCCTACTGATTGAAATGCTCCGGCTCGGCCTGCAGCAAAGGTAAAGAATCTGGGCCATGCAAAACCCAGACGTCAGTGCGTCATAATATCAAGCAACAATACATCAAGTAGTAAGTCATGCAGGTATGAGTATAAATGGTAAGACAGGTATAACAACAATATAAATAAGGACAGTGAAGGGTAGTGTGCGGTGAGTAATCTAAACTGGTCTATTGGGTTAACTACTCTCAAGTCTTTGAAATCAATTTGATGAATCATCGATGTAACTCAATAGTATCCCGTGCGTGCCCGGGACCATGGTCTAAGACTCTCGGGCTGAATCCGAGACGTGCCGCAAGGCAGTAAAAGGTAGTATGTAACGACGAATGATGTCAGCAGCATCATCCCGGGACTGGCCTAGCCCGTAAGACTGATCAGTAAAGGTATCGAACTGTCGAGTTACAAGTCAGGTTTCATCATTGATTTCCCCATACCCCCAAGTTATGTGTTCAAGTCAGGTATTGATAAATCTGGAGCTAATGCCAACACCGGGTCAAGCAAGTACAGGTTTGTCTGAATAGACAACAGGAAATGTCCGTAGGGACAACAGGTCAAGATTGTTGACATTAGTAACAAGATCAGGTAAAAGGTCAAGCTGTGGTACATCAGGTCATGTCAGGTAGTGAACAAGTATCAATCATGTCAAGAAGTGCACGGTATCAAGTCGTGTCAAATAATAGTGTATCAAGTCATGTCAGGGGGTGCACAAGTATCACGTGGGTGTTCATAATCAAACTATAATAAGCATGGGTACACAAAACCAATTATGGGGTACCAATATAATAATAAAATGGAATAATGTGATGTGGTATGCAAATAGGTATAGATTCAAACATATGGATGCACAATTATCGATTAGGGTTAAAGTTATAGTTCCAACACCAATTAGGATACACTTTATCAAACATGGAATGTTAATATCACATTATTATGTCTTAATATGATCTATGTATGCAATTATCTATTATTTAAAAGAGATGGGTGCAAATAGGTATCCGAAACATTATAAAAACTATCAAATGGTAATGTGGGATATACAACTAAGCAATATGTGATATAAATATTAGTATGGATGCATTGTAAAGTAATCTACTATGTAACAGGATTATTTTCATGATCTAGATCTAAAGTGATGTAAGCGAATGCAAATGGAACATCGAAACGTGATAAAATGAAACATGTGGTACTAGATTTACACAACAGGTATAATCTATATTTAAATAGGTATAAAATAATTTAAATAGCATGTAGCAAGATTAACTTGCCTCGACAGATCAAGAAACGGGTGTGTACGGAACGTCTCACGTCGGCGAAAAGTCGCGACGCGCGTACGGTACACGGAACGGATCCAAACAGCACACAAAGGTGATTACATAAGTCAGGTATGTTCGCTGGGTCGTCGGGATCGTCGACGTCACGTCCGGTTTCCGGCGAACTACAAAGATAGAGAATTTAAAGAAAAGAAACGCAAAGAAAAGAAAGAAGAAAGAGAGGAAAGGAAAGAGGAAGAAGAAGAATGCGAAGAAGAGAAAGCTCACGGTGATTTGCAGAGAGGGTCGTGAGGGTGTCGATGGCCGTGAACGATCTCCGGCGAAGCTAGAGTTTGGTGTTAGGGTTTCGGTTAGTGTTTGTGTTTGCTGGGTTTTTAATGCAGGGATGGTGCAAAGTTCTATGAAAGGGAGAAGCACAGAGGAGAGGAAGGAGAAGAGAGGAGAATGATGGTGGTGGCGAGGGATGATCGGCGGCGAAGGAGAGGTGGTGGTGATAGGTTCTGAGATGGTGCTGTGGGTGTGCAGGGTTCGGGAGAAGGAAGACGGAGAAGAAAGAAGGAGGAAGGAAAAAGAAGGAGGAGAAGGGGATGAAGAGGAGGATGAAAGAAGATGAACGGAGGGAGGCGAAGTCGAAGGTGAGGCTGACGAGGGTGCCGGCTAGGCTAGCAATAAGGAGTTTGGTTTCTTGGGTCGGGTTTGCACGGGGATGGAGATGAGGTGGTGGTGTGGTGAGGAGGAGTGCTCGGGGAGATGGGCGGCGACGGCGACAACGCGAGACAGGCGAAGGAAAGGGTTGAATGGGTTCCCAGAGAAGGAAAAATGAGAGGAAGAAAATAATATATAAGGGGGGAGAGAGAGAAATAAGCGAAAGGAGAGAGATAGAGATTCTGAGAGAGAGAGAGAGGAAAGAGAGAGGGATGCGTGAACAGCGAGAAGATATAGAGTTGGCGTTTAGTGGGAGAGAGAGAAAGAGATAGCGGGTGAGAGAGAGAGAGGGAGAGAGAGAAAGAGAGAAAGAAAAGAAAGAGAGAGAGAGAGATGCGAGGGGCCCACGGGACAGAGGAGGAGAGGCTGAAGTGAGTTGGGAAAGATTTAAAAAAATTTAAAAAGATTTTAATTTGTTTAAAGAAATCTCATGAACTATAAAAAATATTTGAACTAATTTTTAAAATTTTAAATAAATAGAAATTTGGCGAGATACAAAAATATTTCAAAACGCTCTCGGGTCGGGTCTAAAATTTCAAATTTAAAATACGAAAAATATAAGCGACTTCCAAATTTCAAAATGAATGCTCAGTTAATGAAAATGCATACCGCCAAGAACGGATGCACGTACGTGCGCGTAGCCATCCAAACATATCCGTTTCACTGAACGGGATGAGAACAAGATGCGAGGATTCTACCACAGGGTTAGGGGTATCATGCAGGCAATGAAATACAATTTTAAATTATTTTCCGTGACTTAAAATGTTATATGGTAAAATATGCGATGCTAGATGAAATGCCAGTTGATTAGTGTAGGATTTTAACGATCAAAGATAATTTACCGCAATCAAGAACGGCGTCGCTTTGCAGCTAGCCGGTGAGTACGGGTCGGTCCACAGGGATGTGTAATTTTCCTAAGTGTTCTTACGAGCTAATTCCAATGGTTGTTTGGTCCTTTAATTGAATCTAAAAACTAAGTTGTATGATGATTAAGAAACTTGCTAGGGTTAGGTCTAAGGTAGATTTTGGAAAGATTAAATGTCACACTTCTTTCAATGCCCTAAATTAAATTTTTTAGAAGTTATAGCAATTATTAGTAAATGGGATTAGGATGATTGGGAAGAAACAAAGTTCCTTCCTCTAGATCTTTGTCCATCCTTTCCTACTAATTGCTATAACCTTCATGGAAGACATGCATGTCCGGTCCTTTATACTACGGTTTCACCGTTACCTCGTGGGTAGGGTGCCGTAGGGAGCGGATCATGCATGCATGCATGAAGTTCTAGTTAATACAAGTTATTAGGCATGAAAGAGATGAGAGATCTTCATCTCTCAATCCCTCCCTTATTCCTAACCCTAACAAGCGAGGAAATTACTCGCTCATTAGGGGATCTATTAAAAGCATCATTTTTATTCTGTGTATTTTTAGATCTACGGGATTAATTACATACTGCAGTTTAAGAGATTCTACACTAGATTTAACTAAGGCAAAAGATTAATTAATCTAAGGTAAGAATTTAATTATAAACTAAGGCAGAAATTAAAATAAGAACTTACAGAAACGATGCTCTCAAATCTTCAAAAGAATCTGAATTTTTATTTATGAAAAGGAGGCATCCCTCATACAAACTTTAGAATACATACCTATAGGAAATAGGAAAATCAGGGTTATAATTTCCCGCACATGTGCTATTACAGATATACCCCCGAAAAATCCCAACAAAAGCACCGACGCACCGTCACCAGATTTCTGCACTGACACGTGCCATAGACGGCCGCAGAACCGCGGCATGGGTGGGGGTTGGGCCGCGGTTCCGCGGCCCATTGGTCGGTTCGTCTGCTCAAATTTTGTTGGCTGATTCTCTGCTGTTTGGGCTTTTTATTTTTGTAGTTCTTTTCTCCATTTGGTTTCTGAGTTTTCTCCAGATCTTCAGTGAAACTTGTAATGGTCTTTTAACTGTTTACTTGGGCATTTTGGACCTTGCATTGCCCTGTACCTTTGTGAACTGTTTTTCATCTAGGCTTGACTAGGACCCTTCTATTTGTTGGTCAAAAGTCCCTCTTTTGTATCATCTTTTGTCTTTTTCACTGTTTTCGCTCCAAGAACCTGTATCCTGTAATATGTAGCAGATATGTGTCAAAAGCACCTGTTTATTTATAAAACGAATAAGAATGGGGAATATAATAATATAATATTATGGTGTGAACAAATACCCCCAAACTTATCTTTTACTCGTCCTCGAGCAAACTTATTATTTTATTCTTGACAAAAAGCTTAACCGCACTTTCGCAGGGAAACGCGATTGCACTGAGCACGCGCAACAAGCCGTTAAACCTCTAGGTGTCCCTAGTAGGAGGAGTGTTGTCTCCTGAGGGTTTTCAGCGGATACTACCCACAAAATCCTATCAATTTGGCTCATTAACTTTAATTCTCCAATTAGGTTTTCTAACAAGGAATTCTATTATCGTCGACTTGTAAACTATCCACCCATATTCTTCACAATTCCTCATCATTTAACTTAAGATTATATATGTTCGATAGACTCACTCAGCTTTCGGCATTTCTTAAGTTTTCCTTCTAAGGTTCCATCTCCATTTAGGAATTTTTCTATCAACTCTACCAAAGATACAAGTTCTATTCTTCATTCCTTTTTCTTATCTCAACTCTAATCATATATCCCCACGTGTGTGTATAAATCACCCCTACACTTGGAAATTCAAATCAAGCAATCATACTCTTGTCCGTTGTCCAAAGTATTAACTGGTGAATTCTTAATGAATTTTTGCTTACACATCCTTCATGTGACTGTTAATACTTCTTGAGGTACCAACAACCGATTACAAGATATGTTTGCACTTTAAAGCGTAATTCCTAGTCTTGCAACACCCAAGGCTTTTAGCAGTGACTCCCAAACCAGTTGGTCTAAGGCACTAGGTGATGAAGCACCCTCACTAAATATTTTTTTCTATTTTTGCAGCCTTAAGTAATCATAAAGACCAGTGTTCATTTTTTTCTTTATTCACACATTTTTTATTTTCTTCGTACTAAGGACCTTAGACAAGAGCATTTCAAGGTCTCTTCTACTATTCCAAGTTTCAAGGTGCGTGATTGTGCAATTTGTAGGGTATACATTTTTAGAATCTAGACTTAAGCTAGGAATCATTTTTCAAACTTATACTCTAATAAGAATATCAATATTTTTCCTTTATTTCAACTTAGCCCAAAAAGTGAACTCGAAATTTTCCTATTTCTAAATAAACTACAAAGACATATACTTTCTACAGTTAATCTTTAAAGAAGGTTATTTTTAGGGTTTACAATTTACCCAGTCAAAGATCTAGTTGTTCGTAGCCAGTTAACCTATTTGTCAAACTCAAGTTAAATATGGCCAAAATTGAATACATTAATTTTTATAATTTTTGTAAATTTTCAATTTTTTATGGGTTTTTAAAATAAGTATGCAAATGCTAATATAATATGAATGCTAAGGAAGTAGACTTACCGAGCATACCCCCAAACTTAAACTTGACAGTGTCCTCACTGTCATGCTACACCAAGAGGGTCAAAATGTCGGCACTCCCCTGTTTATTTATTTATAATTTTTTTTATTGTTAAAAGAAAAACAAAAATATATACAAAAAGGCCCCCCAAACTTCATTGAAACAATGTTAGACATTACTGCCAAACTTTGCATAGACCAAACTTCAACACCAACTAGTCGAAAAATTTATCTGTAAAGAGTATCGGTTGGTGGAAGAACATGTTGTACCGATCCAAAAAGAATTGGAGAAGATAGAAGTGGTGGTAGGGAAAGTATGGAAGTGAATAGATATGATGTGGTGATGAATCAAAACAAGAATGGAAATGATCAGCAATCAGTGGAATATTGACATTCTCGCAGCTTATTAAAAGAAATGGGGGTGGTTCAACTTCTAAAGGAGAAGGTTGACTAACCACAATATCCCCAAGATATTTCTGTGGATCCTTTATTGACTTGGCATCATCCATCATATGATATTCAATTATGAGGGAACTAATCTCCTCGATGTTCGCCATAGTCCAACCGAAAACTTGCCGCCTATCTTGTAAGACCATTAAAATAGCGTTCTCTTGCTCGAAGGCTGGAGAGGCTGATATTATAATGGGAAGGGTCTCATTCTCACCTATGTAAGCATATTTAAGGTGAGACGGCAAGGGCATGGGTTCGAGTTTTGGAGGCGAAAGAATCATAGGTAAAATTGGGGAATCTACCTCGAACTCAAAGGACTCCAACACAGGTTCGAAATCACTGCAAACAACCGATTCGGATGGTTCAACTAACTTATCCAAAAATTCAAAAGACTCATATTCGGGCTGTGAGTCATCATCATCCGAAAAAGTGAAACATTCATAATCAATATCGGTTGTGTCAACTGTGGTAGGCTCAAGGAGGGACGCACTAGTGGCGTCAAAACTGTTTTCATCAAACAAAAATCTTTCAAGCTCGCAGTCCTCCTGCATGATTTCGTGAATAGAGCAAACTTGTCGTGTACTAATTTTAGGCACGGGGGGCAGACTTCCTAACTTGTAAATATTGAACTCACTAGACGTCTTCCCAAAGGATAGAGTCATGGAGCCATTGCGACAATTTATTACGGCATTGGAAGTGGCCAAAAATGGTCGACCGAGGATCACCGGAATTTGGTTTCGTGGGTTAGCAACAAGTTGTGTGTCCATAACAATAAAATCAACGGGGAATATGAAATCCCCAACTTTGATCAACACATCCTCTAGTTCACCCCTAGGATGGGTGATTGATCGATCAGCTATTTGGAGAGTACAACGAGTGGGTTTCAACTCTCAAACCCCTAATTGCTCGTACACGGAGTAGGGAAGAAGGTTAACACTAGACCCAAGATCTAAAAGTGCTCTATTAATGTTCTTGTCCCCAATTGCTATCGAAATAATAGGACAACCGGGGTCCTTGTGCTTTTGGGGTAATGATTGGACAAGAGCATCGCTAACAGCACTAGCCACAAAAACTTTCTTTGGTACTTGTGACTTCC
Source organism: Agapanthus africanus (assembly GCA_030015575.1). Classification (NCBI taxonomy): domain Eukaryota; kingdom Viridiplantae; phylum Streptophyta; class Magnoliopsida; order Asparagales; family Amaryllidaceae; genus Agapanthus; species Agapanthus africanus. The sequence goes on along the minus strand of CM057338.1, from coordinate 101,908,363 downwards.
TCTTTTTGGTGCATAAGTCCTTTAAGATTTTTGCATATGAAGGAACTTGTTGGATCGCATCCAAAAGAGAGATGTTTATGCTAACCTGATTGAACAACTCTACAATCTTCTCCATCTGTGGAGTTGGTTTATTGGATCTCAAACGGTTTGGAAAAGGTACATTTTGAAAAGTTGTTGAGTCCAATTTTTGCGGATCAGATTATGGAGTTGGAACGGATCCCCGTGTAGATGTGTTCGTGTTGTGAGAAGTGGGTCCGTTCGAGCTAGAAGAAGTAGAGCCATGTGAAGGATGGAGAATAGGCTCTAACGAAGAAGAAGAAGAAGAAGGTGAAGAAGATGAAGAAGGACCACCGGCATGGGTGTCATGGCTAATACCCATATTGTTTTGCAACACTTTTCCCGATCTCAACGCCGGCTTTCGAGCCAATTAGATGTTACAGCATTTACGTTATGATTTTGCTGTTGATATGCAGCATGTGCGTGACCGGGATTGGGAAGTGGTTAAGATGAGAGCTTTCCTTTTTCTCGCTCGCTCAATGCTGCATTGAGTTGTACAATTTGTGCCTCGATAGATTTGATGCTTTGATCGTGTGAGGCACTGTTTTGCACCAAAGATTGAATAGAAGTCTCTAATCTTGCTGTAGATTGTGTAGATTGCTTTAGGAACGCATCTAGACTTCTTTCGAACGAAGTAACCTTGTCATTATTAGGTTGAACAAAATTGTTTGGCGGGTAAGAATTGTTAGGCAAAAAATTGTTCACATGATTAGGGTAAGGTTGCTGTTGAAAAGGTTATTGTTGAAATTGAGTTTGTGGAGGTGCTTGTTGTTGTGGAGGAGGAGGCTTTTGAAAATTATTGTTTCCTTGGAATTGTTGATTTTGGTTCCAAGCGAAATTTGGGTGACTCTTCCAACCCGGATTGTATGTTGAAGAGTATGGATCGTTTCTTTGTCGTTGCTGGAAGGCAGCATTGACTTGATCATGTCCTTGAGTAGATGCATTGTAAGGACACTCTTCGGTAAGATGTGATGGATCCGAACAACAAGCACAAACAGTTTAATCCATTCACACCGTTTAGAATTAACTCGTAAGAGCGATTAGGAAATTCACAACATCCCTGTGGACCGACCCGTACTCACCGGCTAGCTACATGCGACGTCGTTCTTGATTGCGGTAATAGATATTTTTGAGATAAATCAAATGGCGCCTTTGCAGGCAACGGCGCCATTTGATTAGTGTAGGATTTTAACGATCAAAGATAATTTACTGCAATCAAGAACGGCGTCGCTTTGCAGCTAGCCGGTGAGTACGGGTCGGTCTACAGGGATGTGTAATTTTCCTAAGTGTTCTTACGAGCTAATTCCAATGGTTGTTTGGTCCTTTAATTGAATCTAAAAACTAAGTTGTATGATAATTAAGAAACTTGCTAGGGTTAGGTCTAAGGTAGATTTTGGAAAGATTAAATGTCACACCTCTTTCAATGCCCTAAATTAAATCTTTTAGAAGTTATAGCAATTATTAGTAAAGGGGATTAGGATGATTGGGAAGAAACAAAGTTCCTTCCTCTAGATCCTTGTCCATCCTTTCCTACTAATTGCTATAACCTTCATGGAAGACATGCATGTCCGGTCCTTTATACTACGGTTTCGCCGTTACCTCGTGGGTAGGGTGCCGTAGGGAGCGGATCATGCATGCATGCATGAAGTTCTAGTTAATACAAGTTATTGGGCATGAAAGAGATGAGAGATCTTCATATCTCAATCCCTCCCTTATTCCTAACCCTAACAAGCGAGGAAATTACTTGCTCATTAGGGGATCTATTGAAAGCATCATTTTTATTCTGTGTATTTTTAGATCTACGGGATTAATTACATACTGCAGTTTAAGAGATTCTACACTAGATTTAACTAAGGCAAAAGATTAATTAATCTAAGACAAGAATTTAATTATAAACTAAGGCAGAAATTAAAATAAGAACTTACAGAAACGATGCTCTCAAATCTTCAAAAGAATCTGAATTTTTATTTATGAAAAGGAGGCATCTCTCATACAATCTTTAGAATACATACTTATAGGAAATAGGAAAATTAGGGTTACAATTTCCCGCACATGTGCTATTACAGATATACCCCCGAAAAATCCCAACAAAAGCACCGACGCATCGTCACCAGATTTCTGCACCGACACGTGCCATAGACGCATGGGTGGGGGTTGGGCCGCGGTTCCGCGACCCATTGGTCGGCTCATCTGCTCAAATTTTGTTGGCTGATTCTCTGCTGTTTGGACTTTTTATTTTTGTAGTTCTTTTCTCCATTTGGTTTCTGAGTTTTCTCCAGATCTTCAGTGAAACTTGTAATGGTCTTTTAACTGTTTACTTGGGCATTTTGGACCTTGCATTGCCCTGTACCTTTGTGAATTATTCTTCGTCTAGGCTTGACTAGGACCCTTCTACTTGTTGGTCAAAAGTCCCTCTTTTGTTTCATCTTTTGTCTTTTTCACTGTTTTCGCTCCAAGGACTTGTAACCTGTAATATGTAGCAGACATGCGTCAAAAGCACCTGTTTATTTATAAAACGAATAAGAATAGGAAATATAATAATACAATATTATGGTGTGAACACCAGTATGTACTAATCATGAGATGCACGTGTCTATGTAACAAGTCAAGGTAATCTATAAATATGAATCAACCAAGTTCAAGCAAGAGAGTCGGGTCGAATGCAATAGTAAAAGTAAAAATACCATTCGCACCCAAAACCCGTTAAATCAAGAAAATACCACAGATAAGTAAATACGGGAACTGGAATTGGTATAAATGAACTAGGTTGTTACATTATACCCAACTACAAAAAGAATTTCGTCTTCGAAATTCCAAGAACAAGAAAGGATAAACAATCAAGAAACTACAAGAATAGATGTGGAAATTTCTGTCGGATTTCATCTTCTCGTTCCCAGGTTGATTCTCCATGCGAGCGATTTCCCCAAGAAACAAGTACAAGAGGGACAACCTTGTTCTTAAGGACCTTTTCCCTTCGATCCACAATCGACATCGGTCGCTCCTCAAAGGTCAAATCTTCACGTACAGTCAGCTCTGAATGATCCAGCACGTGTGTTTCATCTCGAACATACTTACGGAGTTGAGATACATGAAACACGCCATGAATATTCACCAAGGATTACGGTAAAGCCAAACGATACGCCACTTCTCCAACACGCTCCAAAATCTCAAAAGGTCCAACGAATCGAGGACTAAGCTTTCCTCGACTTCCGAAACGAATCACCCCTCTAGTCGGTGATATCTTCAAGAATACCAAATCACCAACGACGAACTCTAGAGGTCTTCTCGATTTATCTGCCCAACTCTTTTGTCAGTCTTGTGCTGCTTTCATATGATTCCGGATAGTATTAACTTTCTCCATTGTTTACACGATCAAATCCGGTCCCAACAATCTTCGTTCTCCAACATCGTCCCAACCAACAGGTTAACGACACTTGCGACCATACAATACTTCAAATGGAGCCATCTGAATAGTCGCCTAAAAACTGTTATTGTATGAGAACTCCACCAAATGTAGATGATCCTCCTATGAACCCTTGAAGTCTAACATGCAAGCTCTCAACATGTCTTCAAGAGTTTGGATCGTTCTCTCCGACTGGCCATCTGTCTGAGGATGATAAGCTGTGCTAAACTTCAATCGAGTCCCCAAACTTTCCTGTAAGCTTCTCCAGAAGTGTGATAAGAAACGAGTGTCACGGTCGGAAACGATGCTCACCGGTACTCCATGCAAACTTACAATCTCCTGCATGTACCGTTCTGCCAAAGCTTCTGCTGATTGACCAACTCGAAAAGGGACGAAATGAGCTACCTTGGTCAATCTATCAACAATCACCCATACTGCATTGTTGCCCTTTGGACTCCGCGGTAAAGCCGTCACGAAATCCATGGTTTTATGTTCCCACTTCCATTGAGGAATCGGAAGTAGTTGCAATAAACCAGCAACCCTTTGATGTTCAGGCTTAACTTGCTGATACACCAAGCACTTTGCTATAAAGCAGGCAATCTCCTGTTTCATGCCTTGCCCTATAAATGCTGTCGTAGATCTCGGTACATCTTCGTGCCTCCTGGATGTACGGAATATGCGGAACTGTGCGCCTCCTTCATAACTTCTTCGTGGATATCTCCCTTTGACACACACAAACGACTACCATATCGTAACGAACCATTTTCATGAATCAATAAGTCCGTTCGAAGTCCAGCTTCGACCTGTTCTCGAAACTTCTACAATCTTGGGTCCTGTAATTGCGCTGCTTTAATATTCTCGATCAACGACGATTGTACTTGCAACTGCATCAACTGTACCGAAGAATGAGGTAACACAACCTCCAAATTGAATCTCCGAAAGTCTTCAATAAGTTCCTTTTGTGCAGTCAACATCTGAATTGCTGGCAACCGACTAAGCGCATCCGGCACAACATTAAATTTCCCCGGATGGTATTTAAGATCAAGATCGTAGTCAGCCATCAGCTCCAACCATCTACGCTGCCTCATATTAAGCTCCTTCTGTGTGAACACGTACTTTAGGCTTTTATGATCGGTGAATACTTCGACTCTTTCGCCCAATAAGTAGTGTCTCCAAATCTTCAAAGCAAAAATCACAGCTGTTAGCTCCAAGTCATGAGTTGGGTAATTCTTCTCATGGGTCTTCAAATGTCTCGATGCGTAAGCTATAACCTTCCCATGCTGCATCAAAACACATCCCAATCCTTTCCCAGATGCGTCGCTGTGAATCACCAATCCTCCGGAACTGTCTGGAACGGTTAAAATAGGAGCGGTTATCAACCTCTGTTTCAACGCCTCAAAAGCTGATGCATACTTATCCGTCCACATAAATGGTACTTTCTTGCGTGTAAGATTGGTCAAAGGCTCAGCCAAACGAGCAAAATTCTCCACGAACCTTCTGTAATACCCGGCAAGTCCAAGAAAGCTTCTGATCTCCGCAACGTTCTTCGAAATCGGCCAATCTCGAATTGCTGCAATCTTTTCGGGGTCAACGGCGATTCCATCTCCAGACACAACATGCCCCAAAAACTTCACTTCTTCAAGCCAAAACTCACACTTGCTCATCTTTGCATACAATCTTTCTTGCCTCAATGTCTGCAGTGCGATCTTCAAGTGTTCTGCATGCTCTTCAATACTCCTTGAGAAAACCAGAATATCATCAATGAACACCACTATAAACTGGTCCAAGAATGGTGAAAAGATTCAGTTCATCAAGTCCATAAATATCGCCAGTGCATTAGTTACTCCGAAGGGCATCACTAAATACTCGTAATGTCCATACCGAGTTCGGAACGCAGTCTTGCAAATATCTTCTGATTTAACTCAGACCTGATGATATCCGGATCGCAAATCCAGCTTCGAGAATACTCTCGCGCCACTAAGCTGCTCAAATAATTCGCCAATGCGAGGGATCAGGTACTTGTTCTTAATAGTCACCCGGTTTAACTCTCGATAATCAATGCACATCCTCCTTGTGCCATCTTTCTTCTTGACTAGAAGAACTGGAGCTCCCCAAGGTGAGTTACTGCTGCGAATCCAACCCTTCTCAAGTAATTCAGTAACCTGCTTCTTGACTTCTTCCAACTCCACTGGTGCCATTGGATAGTACGCTTTAGAGACTGGCGCTGCACCAGGAATAAGATCGATGGCAAACTCCACATCTCGTTTTGGTGGTAAATCCGAGATGTCCTCGAACACGTCCATGAAATCTCGAACAACAGCTGGCGCTTCATCCTTATCCACTTCCATAGACGAAAGAACATTAGTTGTCGGTCTAACCCTAAACTCGACTGGCTCGACGGAACTGCTTCCTCCAGTAAAGATAAACTCTGGATGTCCGGGAATCTGGAAAATTACTTTCTTTGTCCTACAATCAATGTGAGCGTGGAAAGTTCCAAGAAAATCCATTCCCAAGACGACTTCATAGCTGCCTGTATCAATCACCAAGAAATATGCAAACAGCTCCCATCCGCAAACAACAACTGCACAATCCTTACATTCTCTACTAGAAATGATCTTCCCATTCCCAGTGTGTATGTCCCAGCAACTAGACAGGGTCGTGCAAGTAATCGAGTGTGTAGTAATAAACTTGGACGGCATAAAACAATGGGATGCACCAGAATCGAATAACGCTAATGCGGGAAAACCATGAACAAGTAGAATACCTGAAACAACTTCTCCTGAAGCCTTGGCTTCCTCAGCCGTCAGGGTAAATGCTCGAGCATGATTGGGTCCCTAAGTCAGCAGCTTCTGTACCTGAAACTGCTTCTGCGGTGGCCTTTGAACATCATCTTTCGTGCGAAGTTTCGACGGACAAGCGTTGAAAGTATGATCCGCCGATCCACAAACCAAACAGAGTCCCCGCATCCTTCGACATTCCCTTTGCACGTGCCTAGGTAAATGGCTGTAGTCACAAATCACGGTCCTTCTTTGATCAACAACAACAAGCTTCTTCATCGGTGTTACGCCATGACGGTTCACCGGAATACCTCTGCGTACATGCGCTCGGTTCGGTGCAAATACCGGCTTCCGTACTGTAACTGCTTGCTGCTGCGAACTCCCAGTCTTCATAGATAGGCTCTGCTGCTCTCGGGCCGCTGTAAGTACTTGTGAGAGAGTGGTCAAACCCAGGGATACAATTTTCCTCTGGATGTCCACATCCAAACTGCGCATGAACCTCCTTGCCCTATCAGCATCGTTGGCAACCAAAGGTCCAGCGAATCTACTGAGCCGCGTCCACTTAGCTGCATGTACATCCACATGTGAGCCGTTCTACTTCAAACTGATGAACTTTTCTTCCATTTCCTCCCGTGCAGTCCGCGGGAAGAACTTCCCCAAGAAACTCTTCGAAAAAATCCGCCATGCTGATCGGCTTGGGCAAGCGGGTCTCTTCCACAAGCCACCATTGACGGGCATAGTCCACCAACTGGATGCGTACCACATCCACCCTCTTATCCTCTGGGATCTGTGCCGCAACGAGTAAATTCTCCGTATCAACCAGCCACTGCTCCGCTGGCAACGGCTTCTCCAGGCCAGTAAAGACAGACGGACCCAGTCTCCTGAAATCCGCCACGGTACCCACACGATCAACTGGTCTGGATACTATATTATTTACGGACTGCTGGATGGTCCGCAAACCTTCCTGAAAAGCTTCAGCTTACTGCCGGTTCAGTTCGGTCTGCCGCTTTTGGTTCTCCAGCATCCCACGGATTACTCCAAGAAAAGCGGCTTCGTCAACATGCCTCTGGTACGTTTTCAGATTCTTGTTTTCCATGTTCCTGAAATCAAAACACCGAAAGGATTAGTATGATAAAAGATTCAAAATATAGATCAACGATATGAATCAAGGCTAGAACTCCAAGTTACTTAAATAGAGTACTGCATTGTAACCATGCCGCGGTACATAGCTACAATCACATAACTCCACCCAAGTCGCCTAAGTTCTAGAGATAAACAATAGGAAACCAGGTTTCGAGTCGAGATGCAAAAGAGGTTTGCATATCGTCAAGGTAGAATCAGGAGGAAGTTAAGATTCAAAAATGGTAAGATGGTAAGGTGGCGGGACATGTTCCTAATCACGAGTATTCTAATTCATGTATTGGGTCCAATACCCAACTACAAAAGAATCAAACCCGATTAACCTAGATCGTATTTCTCTGATACCAAACAAACCCTCTGACGCTCCGCTTCCCAGAGTATGCTAAGATAGGCACGTGACAGAGCCAACCATGCTACCCGTGGATAGGAAATATCCTTCCACAGTAACATTACGGCTGTAGAGATATCAAGAACAATAATAAACTATCTAACACATGTCCATAAGCCAAAATAAACGAGTCAAGAATAAAATAATGCGAAAGCAAAAGATCCAATACAAAAATAAACTGGAATGTTCGTCCCATAATGCGGGCTCACATCAGGAATGAAAATGCATAAATAGAACTAAAATACTAACGAGTCCTCATTGCTCGGCCTGCTGACTGAAATGCTCCGGCTCGGCCTGCAGCAAAGGTAAAGAATCTGGGCCATGCAAAACCCAGACGTCAGTGCGTCATAATATCAAGCAACAATACATCAAGTAGTAAGTCATGCAGGTATGAGTATAAATGGTAAGACAGGTATAACAACAATATAAATAAGGACAGTGAAGAGTAGTGTGTGGTGAGTAATCTAAACTGTTCTATTGGGTTAACTACTCTCAAGTCTTTGAAATCAATTTGATGAATCATCGATGTAACTTAATCGTATCTCGTGCGTGCCCGGGACCACGGTCTAAGACTCTCGGGCTGAATCCGAGACGTGCCGTAAGGCAGTAAAAGGTAGTATGTAATGACGAATGATGTCAGCATCATCATCCCGGGGCTGGCCTAGCCCGTAAGACTGATCAGTAAAGGTATCGAACTGTCGATTTACAAGTCAGGTTTCATCATTGATTTCCCCATACCCCTAAGTTATGTGTTCAAGTCAGGTATTGATAAATCTGGAGCTAATGCCAACACCGGGTCAAGCAAGTACAGGTTTGTCTGAATAGACAACAGGAAATGTCCGTAGGGACAACAGGTCAAGATTGTTGGTATTAGTAACAAGATCAGGTAATAGGTCAAGCTGTGGTACATCAGGTCATGTCAGGTAGTGAACAAGTATCAATCATGTCAAGAAGTGCACGGTATCAAGTCGTGTCAAATAATAGTGTATCAAGTCATGTCAGGGGGTGCACAAGTATCACGTGGGTGTTCATAATCAAACTATAATAAGTATGGGTACACAAAAACAATTATGGGGTACCAATGTAACAATAAAATGGAATAATGTGATGTGGTATGCAAATAGGTATAGATTCAAACATATGGATGCACAGTTATCGATTAGGGTTAAAGTTATAGTTCCAACACTAATTAGGATACACTTTATCAAACATGGAATGTTAATATCACATTATTATGTCTTAATATGATCTATGGATGCAATTATCTATTATTTAAAAGAGATGGGTGCAAATAGGTATCCGAAACATTATAAAAACTATCAAATGGTAATGTGGGATATACAACTAAGCAATATGTGATATAAATATTGGTATGGATGCATTGTAATGTAATCTACTATGTAACAAGATTATTTTCATGATCTAGATCTAAAATGATGTAAGCGAATGCAAATGGAACATCGAAACGTGATAAAATGAAACATGTGGTACTAGATTTACACAACAGGTATAATCTATATTTAAATAGGTATAAAATAATTTAAATAGTATGTAGAAAGATTAACTTGCCTCGACGGATCAAGAAACGGGTGTGTACGGAACGTCTCACGTCGGTGAAAAGTCGCGACGCGCGCACGGTACACGGAACGGATCCAAACAACACACAAAGGTGATCATACAAGTCAGGTATGTTCGCTGGGTCGTCGGGATCATCGACATCATGTCCAGTTTCCGGCGAACTACAAAGATAGAGAATTTAAAGAAAAGAAACGCAAAGAAAAGAAAGAAGAAAGAGAGGAAAGGAAAGAGGAAGAAGAAGAATGCGAAGAAGAGAAAGCTCACTGTGATTTGCAGAGAGGGTCGTGAGGGTGTCGATGGCCGTGAATGATCTTCGGCGAAGCTAGAGTTTAGTGTTAGGGTTTGTGTTTGCTGGGTTTTTAATGCAGGGATGGTGCAAGGTTCTATGAAGGGGAGAAGCACAGAGGAGAGGAAGGAGAAGAGAGGAGAATGATGGTGGTGGCGAGGGATGATCGGCGGCGAAGGAGAGTTGGTGGTGATGGGTTCTGAGATGGTGCTGTGGGTGTGCAGGGATCGGGAGAAGGAAGACGGAGAAGAAAGAAGGAGGAAGGAAAAAGAAAGAGGAGAAGGGGATGAAGAGGAGGAGGAAAGGAGATGAACGGAGGGAGGCGAAGTCGAAGGTGAGGCTGACGAGGGTGCCGGCGAGGCTGGCGACGAGGAGTTGGGTTTCTTGGGTCGCGTTTGCACGGGGATGTAGATGAGGTGGTGGTGTGGTGAGGAGGAGTGCTCGGGGAGATGGGTGGCGACGGCGACGACACGAGACAGGCGAGGGCGATGGTTGAATGGGTTCGCAGAGAAGGAAAACTGAGAGGAAGGGTGGAAGAAAATAATATATAGGGGGGAGAGAGAGAGAGTTCTGAGAGAGAGAGAGAGAGAGGAGAGAGTGGAGATCGAGAGGAGAGAGAGGGATGCGTGAACAGTGAGGAGATATAGAGTTGGCGTTTAGTGAGAGAGAGAAAGAGATAGCGGGTGAGAGAGAGAGGGAGAGAGAGAAATAGAGAAAGAAAAGAGAGAGAAAGCGATGCGAGGGGCCCACGGGACAGAGGAGGAGAGGCTGGAGTGAGTTGGGAAAGATTCAAAAAAATTTAAAAAGATTTTAATTTGTTTAAAGAAATCTCATGAACTGTAAAAAATATTCGAACTAATTTTTAAAATTTTAAATAAATAGAATTTTGGCGAGATACAAAAATATTTAAAAATGCGCCCGGGTCGGGTCTAAAATTTCAAATTTAAAATACGAAAAATATAAGCGACTTCCAAATTTCAAAATGAATGCTCAGTTAATGAATATGCATACCCTCAAGAACGGATGCACGTACGTGCGCGTAGCCATCCAAATACGTCCGTTTCACTGAACGGGACGAGAACAAGATGCGCGGATGCTACCACGGGGTTAGGGGTATCATGCAGGCTATGAAATGCAATTTTAAATTATTTTCCGTGACTTAAAATGTTATATGGTAAAATATGCGATGCTAGATGAAATGCCAGTATGTACTAATCATGAGATGCACGTGTCTATGTAACAAGTCAAGATAATCTATAAATATAAATCAACCAAGTTCAAGCAAGCGGGTCGGGTCGAATGCAATAGAAAAAGTAAAAGTACCATTCGCACCCAAAACCCGTTAAATCAAGAAAATACCATAGATAAGTAAATACGGGAACTGGAATTGGTATAAATGAACTAGGTTGTTACACGTCACGTCTGCACCCTGTTGGAATAAGAAGAACGTCAAGTTGATCTTTAGGATGTAGATATTTCCGTCAAGATCTGTCTCTCCCTTTGACGGAGCCTGGTGGGAAAATATGGTTCCCTTCTTTCATTTGTGCCTATGGATTGTATACAAGAGTCAGTATGGGCATACTTGTAGGGAAGATGAAATTTTATTTTATTTTTTATTTCCGCGATACTCTATCTTTTCAGCTTTTCATATCGCAAAAGTCGCGATTGCCCAATCATTTCGGCTATTTTTTTAAAAATATTTTTGCTCACTGTTTTTTATTGCGAGTTGCCCGAACATTTCGGCTGCTTTGATATGTATATTTTTTGCTCGTTGATTTTTATTGCCAGTTGCCCCATCATTTCGGCTATTTCATATGCATTTTTTTGCTGTTTGCTGCTGTTTCTATTGCAAGTTTGGAATCTGATACCAACTTTGGCATCAGATCGCTATGACTGGAATATTACCAGGGGAGAATCATCATTTTCCGTAAAAGGACTTGGAGTTTGACACATGTTTAGGCATCAACATCGCTACAACTGGGATATTACCATGAGCGAATCATCATTTGCCTTTATTAATTTGAACAAAGGTGGCTTAGCAAACAGGGTTAGGATCCTTTCGACCAAGACTTTTGACTTTATGAGCCGTAAAGGTCTCACAAAGGTATTTCTCCCTATGAGTAGTGAGGATCTCGTAAGTGTATTTTCTCCTTAAAAATCATGGGGATTCCTAAATGTATTTTCTTTTGTAAGTCGTAAAAATCTTGCAAGAGTGATTTCTCCTTATAAGTCGAGAGGACATACAAGTGTCGTTCACCATATAGGGAAATTTCTCGCCATTGGTGGGGAAATGTTTATTCATGCCCGTGGATTGTATACAAGGGTCAATATTGGACAGCCTGTAGGGCAACAGGGATATGACGGCTTAAGAACAGGTTCATATCTCTATAATTTAAGGCTTTTGAATCTTATGAGCTGTGAGAGTCTCATAAGGGGAATTCTCCTTACGAGTCATGAGGATCCCGTAAGTGTAATTTCTCCTTAGGAATCGTGAGGACTCCTAAATACATTCTTCCTTTGTGAGTCGTAAAGATCTCACGCAGGTATTTTCTCCTCACAAGGTCAAGAGGACCTTACAAGTGCACACGTGTTTTTTTTTTATTTTATGAGTTTGCGCCCTATTTGGGTTTTCACAAACTCGCCGACAGTCCTGATGTTTTTACTCACGGCGTCCTTTCGGGTTTTCATCCGTGCCCATTTTACTTGTGGACATACCGTTTTTTTACTAGATCGCGCCCTTCCGAGTTTTTACAAGCTCGCTGGTAGCCCTGCTGTTTTTACTCACGGCGCCCTTTCGGGTTTCATCCATGTCCATTTCGGTTGTGGACATACCTCTTTTTTTTGAAACTCTCGGAAGTAGCTTCGTTGCAGGTGACCTATTTGTTTGCCGGTAGGATTTAAGGGTGGCTTCATCGCTGGAGTAGCTGTGTAGCCGGTAGGGCTTGAGTTGCAATCCTTGCCGTCGAGATTTCGATTGCAATATAGATCTCAAGGGAGTGTATTGCCGTATTTGAGGCGATGCGCTAGTTTGGGGACATTTTGGTCCTATATCGCCATGTTCGAGGCGAAATTTTAGTTTAGGAGCATCTCGGTCCTGTATTGCCATATTTGAGGCGATTAATTAGTTTAAGGACTTTTCGGTCTAGTATCTCCGTTTTTGAGACGAAGTTTTAGTTTAAGGACATCACGGCCCGTTGTTAGTTTAGAGACTCTCGGTCCGTACTGCCATGTTTGAGGCAGATAATTAGTTTAAGGACTTCTCGGTCCGTACTGCCATGTTTGAGGCGATGTTCTAGTTTAGGGACATCTCAGTCCGTTATCCCCAAGTTTGAGGCGAATTTTTAGTTTAAGGACATCTCGGTCCATCGTCGCCATGTTTGAGGCAATGGAGCTTCTTTGCATACTATTCTCAAAGTTTTTGACTCAAGAAGATAGCGAGCGGACATGAGCATCGTCATCTATCATTGACCTAGGTCACGACTCGTTAGGCGTAGTATTTTTTGAGGAATCGGACGTTTATTGGCCGGAAGGGTCTTTTTCCATGCATATCCATGAGCAAGTAGGCTCCACCTTGGTAGAATTTTTCTATGATGTACGGGCCTTCATAGTTTGGCTCGAATTTCCCCCGTTTTGCACGATTGGGGATCATCGGTCTTTTGAGGACTAGCACGAGCTTGCCTTGGCGAAATGTTCTCGGCCTAGTCAGTCTTTCGTATGACCGTGTCATCCTTGCCTTATAAGCCTCCTGGTTTTGCTGTGCTTTAAGGCGAGTTTCGTCAAAGACATCGAGCTACTCAAGCCGAAGATGAGCGTTCTCTTCATCTGTCAACTCGTATCGAACTGCTACTCGTAGAGAAGGGAGTTCTATTTCCAAGGGAAGCACTGCTTCCGTGCCGAATACCAACACGTATGGTGTTGTCTTCATGGCTATTTTGAATGTTGTTCGGTACACACAGAGAGCTTCATACAGCCTTTCATGCCAGTCTCTTTGTTTCTGGACACCGTTTTCTTTATAATCTTTGTCAAGGTCTTGTTGAAACCTTCAGCTAGACCGTTGGCACAAGGATTATAGACTGAAGAGTATCTCCAATCTATCTTATGCTGTTATGCGAAGCGGCTGATTTTATGGCTTCTATAAGCTGACCCATTATCTGAGATAATCCGTCGCGGAGTGCCGAACAGATAGATGACATGTGTCCTGAAAAAATGGAGGATATTCTCCGTATTTACCTCCTTTAGTGGTACTGCTTCCGCCCACTTAGAAAAGTACTCGGTCATTGCCAATATGAACCGATATCTTTTGGACGATGCTGGTTCAATGGGGCCAATTATATCAGTTCCCCACATTTCGAATGGCCAGCTAGGTACTTTTGGTTGTAGCGGGTTTGGATGCTGGTGGATGAAGTCCTTGTGAATTTGGCATGAGTGACACTGCTTCGCATATTCGAGGCAGTCCTGAATTATTTTGGGCCAATAATGACCCATTCTTTTGATCTTCAGCTTCATTTTTTCCCCAGCTTGGTGAGAACCGCAGAGTCCGTCGTGAGTTTTTTAGACGACTTTTTTTGCTTCCTCCGGTCCCAGGCATCTTAGTCATAGACAGTCGAACGATCTCTTGTATAGAGTATCATTGACGAAGGCGAAGGACAGAGCTCATTTTATGAGCTGATGTCTAGACGACGCATTTTTGGGCGTTCGTTGGGATTTGAAGTAGTCTATGAAGACTTCCCTCCAATCGTTGACCTTTTCTTTGTCCCTTATTTGAAGGGTAACTTGCTCGGTCGTTTCTTTTCCTTCGAATGGCTCTGTTAAGTCTCCCGAAAATATTTCTGTCGGCGCGAGGATCCTGCGACTTTGCACGATGATCTTTACGTCATCAAGGTCTTCGTCGGCTAATTCCTTAGCCAATTTGGCCAATGCATCCGCCTTACTGTTTTCCGCACGTGGTATACTCTTCAGGATGTAGGAGGAGATTTGTGTCAGCAGTTGCTGCACTCTTTCTCCATACTTTATCAGTTCTGGCTTGCATGTCTGATAGTCGCCATTTACTTGGCTAACGATCAGCCGGGAGTCTCCATATATGAGAAGGTCTTTGATTCCCAAGTCGACAGCGATCTTAAGACCTGCTATTAAAGCCTCATATTCAGCTTTGTTGTCAGTCCTTGGCTCTGTTAAGGAGAGGGCACAACGCATTATGCCTCCTTGTGGAGTCACGAAGATAAGGCCCACCCGAGCTTTGATTATGGGGGTGTTTTGCTTTCGCCTCTTCATGGAAGATGCTCTATCGAAGTAGAGTTCCCATCGGGAATCATTTTCTTCCTTCTCTCTTTCGATTGTGTCAAACGCATGTTCATCCAACAACTCATAATTTAAGAGGGAGTCGGTTGGTACTGGATGCTCGGCGAGAAAATCGGCGATGGCCTGGCCTTTCACTGCTTTGAGAGGTCGATACATTATCGAGAACTCCATCAGGAAGAAGGCCCATTTGGCAAGCCTTCCTGTTAATATGGCCCTTGACATCAGATATTTGAGAGGATCCACCTTTGATATGAGATGGACCTCATGTGCCAAGGCGTAATGTCTGAGCTTCATTATCACGAATATCAATGCCAGGCAATGCTTTTCGATGGGGAAGTTGTTGTTTTCTGCCCCCAGGAGAACTCGGATCAAATAGTACAAAGCTCTCTTCTTTCCCGGATCGTTCTCTTGTGTCCATAGCGTGCCTAGAGAACTCTCAAGGCTGTTGTATATAGGATAAGGGGTTTTCCCTTAACCGGAGCGGTCAACTCCGGCGGATTTTGCAGGTATTGCTTGATTTCGTCTAGTGCATTTTGGCACTTTTGATCCCAAATGAATGGGGTCCCTTTCTTTATCAGATGATTGTAGGGACGACATTTTCCAGAGAGATTAGTTATGAACCGCCGGATATATGTGAGCTTTCCTTGAAGGGATCGCAATTGTTTAAGGGTCCTTGGCGTGGGCATTCCCGTAATCGCCTTGATTTTTGAGGGATCGATTTCGATACCCCGGTGCCGTATGATGAATCCTAGGATGCCTGAGGAGACTCCAAACGCGCATTTTAGAGGATTCATCTTCAAATTATATTTCCGAAGACGTTAGAACACTATGTTTAGATATTCCCAATGTTCCTCATAAGACTTGCTCTTCACCACAAGGTCGTCGATGTACTATTTGACAATCTCATGGATGAGGTCATCGAAGATCTTCATCATGGCCCTCTGGTAGGTAACGCCAACATTCTTTAAGCCGAAAGGCATCACTTTATAACATAATATGCCCAGCGGAGTCCAGAAGGCGGTATGTTTTCGGTCTTCAGGATGAATTTTTATTTGGTTTTATCCTGAAGATCCATCCATGTAGGAGAAGACCTCATGGGTAGACGTGTTATCAATCATCAGCTCGGTAATAGGTACTGGGTACTCATCCTTCGGGCAAGCTTTTTTGAGGTCCCGAAAGTCCACGCAGATGCGCACCGTCCCATTTTTCTTCATCACCAGAACAATGTTAGCGATCTAGTTGGGATATTGAACTTCTTGGATGAAGCTAGAGTTAATTAGTTTTTTGACCTCAGCATTTATACTCATTTCAAGTTCGAGCCGCATTCTTCTTAGCGCCTGTTTGACTGGCTTTATGTCCGGCGATATAGCCAGTTTATATACTGCTACCTTTGGATCTAGACCCGGCATTTCGGAATAGTTCCATGCAAAGCAGTCTTTATACTTCATGAGCACGTCTTTTAACGTGGCTACCTGTATTTTAGATAGCAGCTCACTGACGAACGTTGGCCTCGGATCGTTTTCCATCTCTAAGTCAATTTTCGTTAGGTTGTCCGCTGTAGTGTGTATCCCGTCTTCTAGCTCTTTTGGTGCTGGTGAAAACACTGAGATCACCTCATCCTCATCTTCATTTGCGAAGCACCTGAAGAGGTCATCCATAGTCTCGTGCCCTCCCTCCTTTGAGAGCGTTATCACATGGCAGGTACGAGTTTTCTTCCAGTCTTGATGTTGAGCTGGTCTCATCCTTGCGGTATAGGTCCTCTTTGGCTCATGCTTTTGCGGTAAGGTTACCCTTCAGCTGTCGGATAAAGCGAACTTACCTTGTTGATACTGGTCTTCGACCCAGTCTTTGAAGGTGAAGCAGTCTTCAAGGGGATGACCTATTGCTCGGTGATAGGAGCAATAATCCGGGTGATGGACCTCATTTATTTGTTCGGGGTGCCAAGACTCCGTGAGCGCCACCATTTGGTGCTTCATGACAAGGTTGAATATTTTTCTTGTTTTATCTTGAGGGAAAGAGTATTCCCGACCTATCTTCTTTATAAAGGATGATTTCCAATCAACTTTTCCTCGATTGCATGGCTTCTTGGATCCGCTTCGTTGTTTTCGAACGCTGTTTGCGTTCTTTGCCCTGTTTTTGCCTTTATTTCGGGATTTTCCCCTTTTCGTGAGGACATATAGTGGGCTGGAGATGAAGGGCATTATAGTCTTCCTTTTCCGCAGACTGCTGATTAAGGCGTTGTGTCATGGCTTTTTCATAGATAGTCATTTCGCGGCTGTAGTTTTCTCGACTTCTTTGACAAGCCTTCTCTATTAGCTTATCTATTTGTTCTTCGAGCGACGGACTTAACGTTCTTAGAGCGTGATTTTGCTCTATTTCAACATCACGGCCATTCGGAAGAGCATTTTCCTCTTCTCTGGACTATTTATGATGCGGCAGCTGTGGAACTGCTCCTGTTTCCTGGATCGAACGTATCCGAGCCCGGTTGTCTCCATCTTCCCGTTGGGCATCTTTTGCTGGGTCCCAGGGACATCCCAATTCTTTTTGTAGAATTGGGCTTGTCGACCAGTTTGTTCGATAGGTACACCATGGCATCTTAACAGCCTTTTCAATCCCTCCGCGTAGTATCTTGGCAGACGGATTGGTTGAAGCCTGTCGAGTGCAAAATTGGCACCGTGCCAGACTTTTTTTTTTCTACTTTAGTATCTATAGATTGGTAGAAGAGGATCGCCTTTTCACCTCTTCACCCGGGAGGGATGTAGAAAGTCTATAGTTGTTGTACGCTGTATGTATGGAGCGCATCAAGTTCCTAGTAATGCCAAGGTAGAGCCATTGTGATTTGCAGACTCTGAACTGCTTCGTCGAGGGTTTGCACCGATGGACGGATGGAGAACACCGCGTTGGCCTCATCCTCAGAGTCGCTGCCATAGACCAGAATAGGAGTAGATGGTCCGGGCCTGTTGTTTTCTTTCTAGGGTTGCCCCGAGTATATTATTTCTTCATCTTCCTCGGAATCCCTCACAGAGATTGGGATGGTGGCGACGGACTTCTGTTTATCCTCCAGCTTATGACACCTTTCCGTATCTTCGAAGTCTGGTAGGAAGTATTTTGCGTCTTCATATTTCTGGACTTCGTTTACCAAGAACGGGTTTAGCTCCCCCGTGATGGTGTATTCCAAGCCGTCTTTGAAATATTTCATACACTAATGTTGTGTAGAAGGGATGACGTTGTACTCATGCAGCCAGAGCCTGCCAAGCAAAGCGTTATAGCAAGTCTTGGCGTCAATGATATGAAATTTGATGTCAGTGATGAGCAACCCAAAGCGTAACGTCAAAATTATGGACCCAAGTGTCCATGACGACTGTGAGTCAAACCCGGAGATGGTAATTTTGTCTCGGGCCAAGTGCTGAACGTTCATGCAAATCTCCTTCAGCACTTTCATGCTAAGAAGGTTGACGGAGGATCCGTTGTCGACAAGGATTTTCCCTATCTTGATATCGTGGCAGTACTCAGTGACGTATAACGGGAGATTATGTTCGCACGTGCCGAGGAGGAGATCTTCATCGCTGAATGTAATGTCAGCCGTGTGGACCTCTGCCAGCTTGTCCTTCATCTTCTCTTCTGCAAGAAAAGCTTGGAACTGATCGGGCTCTTGTAATGCCTTGATCAGAGACTCTCGTGCCTCTTTGGATAAGAGGAGAGCATCCAATATGCTCAATTGTGAGGGTATTTTTCTCAGATGTGCTAAGACATTGTAATCCGCCTTATTTTTCCTAGGTGGGGCCCTGGCTACGATCTCTTTGACAACTCCATCATCAAGGGTGATTTTTTCAGGGATTTTTTCTTTCCCTTTGTCTCTTTTGCTTGAACCTTTGTTTGCAGGTCCGAGGTTCTTCTTAGGCAGGATGCGGTTACGCAGCTGAATGTTCTCTGAGTTCTTCTTCTTCTCTTCTATTTTGGAGGTGGAGTCCATGAAGAGAGGGCCGAGGGTTATTTCATCATCAGAATCACACCCGAAGGTAGGAACTTGGGGTTTTTTCTTTTCTGAACTGGTATCAATGATATGACAGTTGCCGGTCATTTCTTCATGCGCGTTTGTCGCACTATTTTGCCGTCGATGAGTTTCGCACTTCATCCTCTTGAAGTGTTTTTGATGGGTAACATATCCTTACCACCACTTCTTAAAGATACTGCATTCCTCGGTAGGGTTGCTAACCCTTCGATGATATAGGCATTAGTTTGGATGTAAATCCTCTCCGTCAAGGCATATGACCCCGGGAGTGTTTCTTACGAGAGGTGGCAGCTTCATTCCCCTGGACAGGGCTTTGGCGAACCGCTTCTCTGCCTTGGTCCTGCTCTTATTTGTGGAAGGTGCTTTTCGGTTTGGTTGGAGTACTTTACGACTCATCCTTGCCGCAGCTTCTTCATCTTGACGCTGACGCTTAGCCTTTTCATATATAGCAGTTTCACGTTCTCGGTTAACTTTGCTTTTTCGAAAGGCTTCGTTTAACAGCCTATCGATCGGGTCTTCTGGCAGTTCCAGGGATTTTAGAGCCGATCCTGCCCCCAGTCTTTCTGTGTTGTTTTCTAACGCTGAGAGAGTTTCTTTGCCATTTAACGATGAATGGGAGACCATGTGGCAACTTGCTACATAGTCTTCGGTTTCTTCTGATGAGTCCTTTTCCTCATCGTTGTCACCATCTTCATTTTCAAGAATATGCTTGAAGAACTCTTCGAGGGTGACCGGTGTCCGCGTCTTCTGGTTGTACTCCTCCAACACGTCGATGTACTTTTGTAGGTTTGTGCACTTGTCGTCATACTCGGCAGACTGCACATGCTTCTTGGTCTTCTTCTTTTTCTTTGAAGACTTTGAAGTCTTGATTTGGGGATTTTGCCCTTTGTCAACAACTTTCGGTATGGGACGCGGTTTCAACATCTCTTCCATAATTTCATGTTCAAGTAGGCTTTTCCATTTGACTGCCGGACATGCATGTAGATCCTTCAGCATTCTTTTGGTCTTTACTGAAAGAATGACTTCTCATGGAGTTTCTTCCACGAGCGAGCATGATGCCCCCAACGCATCCACCTTTTTGGGAGTGCTTCTGTGGTAGGTTTACCCTCCAGTTCTTAGACAGCGTGAACTTCCCTTGTTGATACTGATCCTCGACCCAGTTCTTGAAGACGTAGCAATTCTGAATTGGGTGGCTTACCATTCTGTGATAGGAGCAGTAGTTGGGGTTGTTGATGTCACCGGGTTGCGGTGGACGCCGTGGGTCTGGCAATGTGATGAGTTTGTTACACATTGCCAACTCAAATAGTCTCCTCGTCTTATCACGAGAAAACGAGTAAGCGCGTTCTAGCCTTTCTTCCAGGGATAGACGTGGACGTGCATTGTTTTGGCGAACCGCCAGTTTTGGATCGCTCAGTTGTTGTTGAGCGTTGGCGACGAAGGCCACTTTCCCTTTACCCTTGGCGTTTCGAGGATCTTTATTTGAGGAGGAAGGCCCATGACCCATCTGGTCCATTTGGGCCAGTTTATCGATCAAAGCCTGGAAGGCGGTTGGATTGAAGAACGTCATGAACTGGGACACAGTTGTTTGAGGATCAAGATACCCAATGAACATGCTCACGGCGGGAGATTCTTCAATGTGCTGTTCGTACTTTGACTATAGGTTCCGCCACCGGATCACATATTGGACCCAGGTTTCTCCTGGCTTCACCCTGGCATTGATTAATGCCGTGATCGGGGTGCGCTCGGTTGTGCTGGCAAACCGCTGTGTTAAAAGCAGCCCCATCTCTGTGAATGTCTTTACAGAGTCATTTGGGAGCTCCGAGTAGCATTTAAAGGCAGTCTCTGACAGGCTACCAACGAACTGGAAAAACAACAGTTTGTCATTGCCTCCAGTGTTACTGCACAGAGCTCTAAACTGCACGACATGTTGATGTGGGTTGCCTGTCCCCTTGTACCCACAGAACTTAAGGATCGTATATCCCGGCGGGTACTTGATTTGGTCATACCAGCCTGGATACGGTCGTCCAGTTTTGACAGTTTGGCCGATCGCTTCACTAGCTTGATGAGCTCGTATTTTTTGAGCTATATAATCATCAAGAGCAGTCTTGGAAATCTTTTCCTCCTTGGCTGCCGATAAAGCTGGAAGAGGGTTTGATGTTTCCCCTCTGTCGTCCTCGATGATTATCGGTGGATCCTCGGCTGGGGGTTCTGGCTGGATCATCATTCCAACTATATCTTGGAATAAGAGAACCATCTGCTTTATATTGGTAGCCAGCTCAGCAGCTTCCTCGTCCTTTCTTTCAAGCACCCTTCGCACGAACTCTGTATCGGTCTCCTGCTCTTGGCGTTGTTCGGCTGTTGGATCCAGACTTTTTTACTGCCCGATGAGTGCTGCCATTTTGGTCAGCATCTCCTGGAGCTTTTGTTGTTGCTCTTGAGCTTTTGTCAGCGACCGAGTTTGCGGCCGGTGACCTACGGAAGCACGACTTTCTTCTTTTCCGAAAGCCAAGTAAACCGTGTGTACGATCATGCCCCCAGACTTAGGGCGTTTGGGTCCATCGCCTTTAGAATTTTCCGTCGGGGAGATGAGATTTTCTCCGGCCTCATCCTGTTATCGGAGGTTGAAGTTGAAGGAGCTGTTATGACAGGCACCTGTGTAGAAGAAGTCCTTCGCTATATGATGGAGGGATGGTCTATTTCTTGTCGTGTTTTTGATTTTTTCGTCCGAAGAGAATAATCTTTGTTGATCACAGAGTCCTGGACTTTTTGCCAGACCCTGTGAATTTGCGAGGAGAGCCGTTGGTGGGGGTGCTCCAGCTTTGCCTGCACTGTGGCTTCTGCAGGCGGGGGAGATTTCTTTAGCACCGCCGTTGGAGAGTTCTTGCATACCCTCCTGAGCAGATCAAAGCTTTTCCCGGTTAGAACAGCAGCGTCAACTTCCACTATTGGAGCTGGTGGGGTATGTCTAGAGGGGGAGTTGCCTCCAGCTTTCCTCACCCGGTGCCAGTGGTGACATCGAGCGTGTCTTGCAGATGGGACCACCTCAGTTTTGAAAGCGGCTTCTTCAAGCCCCCGGTTTTGCTGAGGGGCTGTTGTTGGTGCCAGCCTGTTGAAGATTGACGTCCTTCGCAGAGTTTGAGAAGGATCAGCCAATTTTTTGAGGACCGACTTTCTGGTAGGGGAAGCACTTTTGACGACTTCACCTGCAGGAGGAGTTGGGAGGGTTATCCGTTTTGGGGCAGCCCCTTCAGATACCTTGAGCCTTTTTACGGGCCCGTTTTGGTTCTTGCTCAGTCTATTGAAGACTGACACGTCTAAGTTTCGGCTCAGCTTGTCGAAGACTGAGACATCGGATTTGGATAACTCGTCGAGAGGGGCCGTTGTGGTTGTCAGTCGATCGAAAACTGACCACTTGGGAGCTTCTTCCTGCGGCGCTGAGGCACCGACACCCACTGGTGGGAACATGGTCCCGAAGAACAATCCCATAGTAGCTTGCATAACTTGCCGCACCGGCATTGAAAAGTTAGAGGCCGCGTTGGGCCCGTAAGTCACTCCTCCAGTTGGGGCGGAGCGGGAGTTGCTGTTGCAAGTTGTGCAGTTGGAAGTCGTTGATTTTTCTTCTTCTGCACAGGAACAAGACATCAAATCTTAGCGAACCGTGATTTTGTTCACAAAACATGACACACGAAGTGTGGAATGGAAAGAGGAAAAGGTCCCACCGGGCGTGCCAGAATCTGTTCACCGCCGGAAATAGAGACGAACTGGGATGGATCGTCTTGCCTGAATCTGGGGGCAGATGCTATTTGGATTTATCTGTCCACCTCTCCGAAGATACAAAGTTGATTTATGACACCATATATCGGAGGTTTGGACGGATACGGCCGTTGTAGCGGACTTCGTCAGATTCCCCCTTGTTTTATGAGGGGTTTTTGATTGTGGGGACGCTCTTCCCTGCAGGCACAAGCCCCTGCAGTTAATTACGTTACCTGTAACAACCTAGTTCATTTATACCATTTCCAGTTCCCGTATTTACTTATCTGTGGTATTTTCTTGATTTATCGTGTTTTGGGTGCGAATGGTATTTTACATTTTACATTGCATTCGACCCGACCCGCTTGCTTGAACCTATTTGATTCATATTTATGAATTACCCTGACTTGTTACATAGACACGTGCATCTCATGTATACTGCATACTGGCATTTTATCTGGCATTGCATCTTTTACCATATAACATTTTAGGTCACGGAAAATATTTTAAAATTTCATAACATGGCTTGCATGATACCCCTAACCCCGTGGTAGCATCCGCGCATCTTGTTCTCGTCTCGTTCAGTGAAATGGACGTGTTTGTATGGCTACGCAGACGTGCGTGCATCCGTTCTTGGGGGTATGCATTTTCGTTACCTGAGCATTCGTTTTGAATTTTGAAAGTCGCGCATATTTTTCATATTTAAAATATGAATTTTTAGACCCGACCCGGGCATATTTTGGACTATATTTGTATTTACCTGAAAATTCAATTTTTAATTAAATTTAATCTACGACTTAAAATTATATAACTAACTAAAATATTTTTTTTTAAAACTACAAATCTTTTAAAATTTTAAATCTTATTTTCCTAACCAATTACAGCTCTCTCCTCCTCTGGCCGTGGCCCCACTCTCCCTTTCTCTTTCCTTCTCTCTCTCTTCTTTCTTTCGTTCTTTCTCTTTGTCTCGCTCTCCCCGCTATCAGCTAAAATTCTTTCTCCTCCCTGTTCATTTCTCCCTCTCTCTCATCTCGATCTCTCTCTATCTCTTTCTCTCTCCCTCTCTCATCTCTCTCTCTCTCTCTCTCCTCTCTAATTCATATAAATCCCTTTAATAATTTACACACATCTCTCTCTCTCCTCTCCCTTCATCTTCTCTGTTCTTTTCCGCCTCCATCGCAAACCCTAACCCATGCCACCCTGTCTTTGCTCGCCGACGGCGCCTCCACCCTCGTCGGTAACCTATCTCCCCGACCTCCTCGACCTCCTCTCTACGTTCTTCTCTCTCTCCCATCTACGTATTCTTTCTTCCCCGCTACCTCCTGCAACCGTAACCCACGCGAGCGCCTGCACCCACCGCTGGCGACCGCCTCGCCGTTACCACCCGTCGACTCCACGCTCTCTCTACCACCCCTCCTTCCTCTCCCCTGCAACTCTCCTTTCTCGCAGCGAGAACCCCTACACACCCAAACCCCGCAACCAAGAACCCATGACCTAGCCTCACCTGCACCTCGACGGAGCTCCGACTACCCTCGTCACCGCCTTCATCTCTTCCTTCTCCTCTCTTCTACACCCCAGCAAGAATTCCACGCAAAACACCTTCTCCCCTCTCATTTTCCTGCACACATCGACCCCCGACTTCAACCCGCTGCCTTTACCGTCGAACCCCATCATCGACGTCGTCACCATCTCTGTTCTAGCCTCTGTCCCATAACCTTCGAACCAAACTCCAGAGCACCAGCCCCTTCTTCTTGCTCTTCTTCTTCTTTCTTCTTCTTCTCATTTCTTTTCTACATTCTTGGTTTTTTCGGTGATCGCCGGAGCCGTGCCGCTGCCGACGGTCCAAGCAACCCTGTGGTCATCCCCTACCTGCATGGTTACCTTCTTGCCGTACCTGGACCTATCCCGTGTGCGCGTGTGGATGTTGCGACGTTTGCTCGACGTCGGACGTGCCTAGCGTATCCGTATCGTGTTCCATCGAGGCAAGTTAATCTTGCTACATGCTATATAATTCATTTTATACCTATTTATATATATATCATACCTGTAGTTTAAATCTAGTACCCCATGTTTCATTTTATAACATTTCGATATCCCGTTTGCATCCGTTTATATCATTTCAGATTTAGATCATGAAAACTAATCTTGTTACATAGTAGATTACATTATAATGCATCTATACCAATATTTATATCACATAATGCTTAGTTGTGCATCCCATAGTACCATTTTATAGTTTTATAACCTTTCGGATACCCGTTTGCATCCATCTCGTCTAATATATATACAGCTGCATCCATAGATCATATTAATACATAATACTGTGAAATTAACTTCCCATGTTTAATAAACTGCATCCTATTTAATATTGGAACGATAAATGCAACCCTAATCGATAACTGTGCATCCATATGTTTGAATCTATACCTATTTGCATACCACATCACATTATTCCATTTTATTGTTACATTGGTACCCTATAATTGTTTTTGTGTACCCATGCTTATTATAGTTTGATTATGAACACCCACGTGATACTTGTGCACCCCCTGACATGACTTGATACACTACTATTTGACACGACTTGATACCGTGCACTTCTTGACATGATTGATACTTGTTCACTACCTGACATGACCTGATGTACCACAGCTTGACCTGTTACCTGATCTTGTTACTAATGCCAACAATCTTGACCTGTTGTCCCTACGGACATTTCCTGTTGTCTATTCAGACAAACCTGTACTTACTTGATCCTGTGTTAGCATTAGCTCCAGATTTATCAATACCTGACTTGAACACATAATTTGGGGGTATGGGGAAATCAATGATGAAACCTGACTTGTAACTCGACAGTTTGATACTTATACTGATCAGTTTTACGGGCTAGGCCAGCCCCGGGATGATACGGCTGACATCATTCATCGTTACATACTACCTTTTACTGCCTAGCGGCACGTCTCGGATTCAGCCCGAGAATCTTGACCGTGGTCTCGGGCATGCACAGGATACTATTGAGTTACATCGATGATTCATCAAATTGATTTCAAAGACTTGAGAGTAATTAACCTAGTAGACCAGTTTAGATTACTCACTGCACATCACCTGTGCCTTACCCTTCACTCCTTATTTATGTTACTGTTATACCTTTATTACTGTTCATACTCATGCCTGCATGTCTCGCTACCCCCTGATTATATTATTATTGATGTTATGACGCACTGATGTCTGGGTTTTGCATGGCCCAGATCCTCTACCTTTGTCGCAGGCTGATCAGGAGTTCTTCCGCCATTAGGCCGAGCAGTAAGGATCCAGTTGGTATCCAGTTTTACTTTCCAGGTGTTTTTTTTATTGGATCTATTGCTTCCACATATTATTTTATTCGTGACTCGTTTATTTTGGCCTATGGACATGTGTTAGATAGTTTATTATTGTTCTTGATATCTCTACAGCCGTAATGTGACTGTGGAGGGATATTTCCTATCAACGGGTAGCATGGTTGGCTCTGTCACGTGCCTATCTTAGCGCACTCTGGGAAGTGGGGCGTGACAGGGTTTGTTTGGTATCAGAGCCATAGGATTTAGGTTAATCGGGTTTGATTCTTTTGTAGTTGGGTATCGGACCCAATACACGAATCAGAAAACCTGTAATTAGGAACATATCCTGCAACATTGTTATCGTGATTCTTGAATCATATCTTTCTATTGACTCCTGTCTTGATGATCTGCAAACAAATTTGCATCTCGGCTTGAAACCTTTTGGTTCCCTATTGTTTCTCCCTGTTCCTTTAATTCTGATACTGGGATTTGGGCGACTTGAACGGAGTTATGTGATTGTACCCATGAACTGCAGCATGGTTACAATGTGTTACTCTATTTTAGTAACTTGGAGTCCTAGTCTTGATTCACTTCCTTGTTTCATGGTTGTTATATTGCCTTGCTTCTCTTGCTTTCCAGTTCATGTTTTATCGCAAGCTTGAATTCTGTTTACCGTGCTTATCTTCTTCAGTGTTTGGCTTCAGGTGAAATCGTTTCAGGTATCGTACTTGATCATGTCTTCCCCGCATTAGAATTATTCAATTATGGTGCATCCCTTTGTTTGTTGTTGTCTTAGGAATGGATTTCCTCGGTACTTTCCACGCTCACATTGATTGTAGAGCAAAGAAAGTGATTTTCCAAATTTCCGGACATCCGGAGTTTGTTTTGCTGGAGGAAGCGGCTCTGTCGGGCCAGTCGAGTTTAGGGCTAGGCCGACAAACAGTGTTCTTTCGGCGATGGAAGTTGATAAGGAGGAAGCACCAGTTGTAGTTTGAGAGTTCATGAACGTGTTCGAGGATATCTCGGGTTTACCGCCAAAACGAGATGTGGAGTTCGCGATCGATCTTGTTCCTGGTGCAGCGCCAATCTCTAAAGCGTACTATCCAATGGCACCAGTAGAGTTGGAAGAAGTCAAGAATCAGGTTACTGAATTACTTGAGAAAGGTTGGATTCGCAGCAGCAATTCACCTTAGGAGCTCCAGTTCTTCTATTAAAGAAGAAGGATGGCACTAGGAGGATGTGCATCGATTATCGAGAATTAAACCGGGTGACTATTAAGAACAAGTACCTGATCCCTCGCATTGGCAAATTGTTCGAGCAGCTTAGTGGCGCGAGGGTATTCTCGAAACTGGATTTGCGGTCTGGATATCATCAGGTCTGAGTTAAATCACAAGATATTTGCAAGACTGCGTTCCGAACTCGGTATGGACATTACAAATATTTAGTGATGCCATTCGGAGTCACGAATGCACCGGCGATCTTTATGGACTTGATGAACCGAATATTTTCACCATTCTTGGACCAGTTTATAGTGGTGTTCATTGATGATATTCTGGTCTACTCAAAGAGTATTGAAGAGCATGCAAAACACTTGAAGATCGCGCTGCAGACATTGAGGCAAGAAAGATTTTATGCGAAGATAAGCAAGTGCGAGTTTTGGCTTGAAGAAGTGAAGCTTGGGTGCATATCGTATCTGGAGATGGAATCGCCGTTGATCCCGAAAAGATTGCAGCAGTTCGAGATTGGCCGATTCCGAAGAGCGTAGCAGAGATCAGAAGCTTTCTTAGACTTGCCGGATATTACAGAAGGTTCGTAGAGAATTTTGCTCGTTTGGCTGAGCCTTTGACCAAGCTTACGCGTAAGGAAGTACCATTTGTGTTGGACGGATAAGTGTGCGTCAGCTTTTGAGGCATTGAAGCAGAGATTGATAACCGCTCCTATTTTGACCGTACCAGACAGTTCCGGAGGATTGGTGATTCGCAGCGACGCATCTGGGAAAGGATTGGGATGTGTTTTGATGCAGCATGGGAAAGTTATAGCTTACGCTTCGAGGTAGTTGAAGACCCATGAGAAGAATTGCCCAACTCATGACTTGGAGCTAGAAACTGTGATTTTCGCTTTGAAGATTTAGAGACACTACTTATTGGGTGAAAGGGTCGAAGTTTTCACTAATCACAAAAGCTTGAGGTATGTGTTCACACAGAAGGAGCTTAATATGAGGCAGCGTAGATGGTTGGAGTTGATAGCTGACTACGATCTTGATCTTAAGTACCATCCGGGGAAAGTTAATGTTATGTCGGATGCGCTTAGTCGGTTGCCAGCGATTCAGATGTTAACTGCACAAAAGGAACTTATCGAAGACTTTTGGAGATTCGATTTGGAGGTTGTGCTACCGCATTCTTCGGGACAGTTGATGCAGCTGCAAGTACAATCGTCGTTGATCGAAAGTATTAAAGCAGCGCAATTGCAGGACCCTAGATTGCAAAAATTTCAAGAACAGGTTGAAGCTGGACTTCGAACGGACTTGTTGATTCGTAAAGATGGTTCGTTGCGTTATGGTAGTCGTTTGTGTGTGCCGAAAGGAGATATTCGCGAAGAAGTTTTGAAGGTGGCGCACAGTTCGGCATTTTCCGTACATCCAGGAGGCACGAAGATGTACCGTGATCTACAACATCATTTCTGGTGGGAAGGCATGAAACGAGAGATTGCCCACTTTGTAGCGAAGTGCTTGGTGTGTCAGCAAGTTAAGGCTGAACATCAAAGGGTTGCTGGTTTATTGCAACCACTTCCGATTCCTCAATGGAAGTGGGAACATATAACCATGGATTTCGTGACGGCTTTACCGCGGAGTCTAAAGGGCAACAATGCTGTTTGGGTGATTGTTGATCGATTGACCAAGGCAGCTCATTTCATACCATTTCGAGTTGGTCAATCAATGGAAGCGTTGGCAGAACGGTATATGCAGGAGATTGTGAGATTGCATGGAGTACATGTGAGTATCGTGTCCGACCGTGACACCCAATTCGTATCACACTTCTGGAGGAGTTTACAGGAAAGTTTGGAGATGCGATTGAAGTTTAGCACAGCTTATCATCCTAAGACAGATGGCCAGTCGGAGTGGACGATCCAAACTCTTGAAGACATGTTGAGAGCTTGCATGTTAGACTTCAAGGGTTCATGGGAGGATCATTTACATTTAGTGGAGTTTTCTTACAATAACAGTTTTCAGGCGACTATTCAGATGGCTCCATTTGAAGCGTTATATGGTCGCAAGTGTCGTTCACCTGTTTGTTGGGACGATGTTGGAGAACGAAGATTGTTGGGACCAAATTTGATCATGCAAACAGTGGAGAAAGTTAACACTATCCGGAATCATATGAAAGCAGCACAAGACCGACAAAAGAGTTGGGCAGATACATCGAGAAGACCTCTAGAGTTCACTATTGGTGATCTGGTATTCTTGAAGATATCACCGACTAGAGGGGTGAATCGTTTCGGGAGTCGAGGAAAGCTTAGTCCTCGATTCGTTGGGCTTTTCGAGATTTTGGAGCGTATTGGAGAAGTGGCGTATCGATTGGCTTTACCGCAATCTTTGGCGAATGTTCATGACATGTTTCATGTATCTCAACTCCATAAGTATGTTCGAGGTGAAACACACGTGCTGGATCATTCGGAGCTGACTGTATGAGAAGATTTAACCTTTGAGGAACGATCGATGTCAATTGTGGATCGAAGAGAAAAGGTTCTTAAGAACAAAGTTATCCCTCTTGTACTTGTTTCTTGGGGAAATCGCACACATGGAGAATCAACTTGGGAACGAGAAGATGAAATCCGGCAGAAGTTTCCACATTTATTCTTGTAGTTTCTTGATTGTTTATCCTTTCTGGTTCTTGGAATTTCGAGGACGAAATTCTTTTTGTAGTTGGGTATAATGTAACAACCTAGTTCATTTATACCATTTCCAGTTCCCGTATTTACTTATCTGTGGTATTTTCTTGATTTATCGTGTTTTGGGTGTGAATGGTATTTTACATTTTACATTGCATTCGACCCGACCCGCTTGCTTGAACCTGTTTGATTCATATTTATGAATTACCCTGATTTGTTACATAGACACGTGCATCTCATGTATACTGCATACTGGCATTTTATCTGGCATTGCATCTTTTACCATATAACATTTTAGGTCACGGAAAATATTTTAAAATTTCATAACATGGCTTGCATGATACCCCTAACCCCGTGGTAGCATCCGCGCATCTTGTTCTCGTCCCGTTCAGTGAAACGGACGTGTTTGGATGGCTACGCTGACGTACGTGCATCCGTTCTTGGGGGTATGCATTTTCGTTACCTGAGCATCCGTTTTGAATTTTGAAAGTCGCATATATTTTTCATATTTAAAATCTGAATTTTGAGACCCGACCCGGGCGTATTTTGGACTAGATTTGTTTTTACCTGAAAATCCAATTTTTAATTAAATTTAATCTACGAATTAAAATTATATAACTAACTAAAATATTTTTTTTTTAAAACTACAAATCTTTTAAAATTTTAAATCTTATTTTCCAAACCAATTACAACTCTCTCCTCCTCCGGCCGTGGCCCCACTCTCCCTTTTTCTTTCCTTCTCTCTCTTCTCTCTTTCTTTCTCTCTTTCTCGCTCTCCCCGCTATCAGCCAAAATTCTTTCTCGTCCCGGTTCATTTCTCTCTCTCTCTCTCTCTCATCTCGATCTCTCTCTATCTCTTTCTCTCTCCCTCTCTCTCTCATCTCTCTCTCTCTCTCCCCTTTAATTCATATAAATCCCTTTAATAATTTACACACATCTCTCTCTCTCCTCTCCCTTCATCTTCTCGGTTCTTTTCCGCCTCCATCGAAAACCCTAACCCATGCCACCCTGCCTTTTCTCGCCGACGCCGCCTCCACCCTCGTCGGTAACCCATCTCTCCGACCTCCTCGACCTCCTCTCCACGTTCTTCTCTCACTCCCATCTACGTCTTCTTTCTTCCCCGCTGCCTCCTGCAACCGTAACCCACGCGAGCGCCTGTACCGACCGCCGGCGACCGCCTCGCCGTTACCACCCGTCGACTCCACGCTCTTGTTTCCCCCAATCAGAGCAAGGCTCTGTTTGAATTTCAAAAATTCAAATTTTCTAAAGCAACGCTTCAAAAAATCCCGTGCACTGCGCGCAACACGCCACGCGTCAGAAGGCAGTGCGTCCAATCAGAGTAAGGCTCTTTTAAAATAAAAGAAGCGATGCTTCAGCTGCACAAGCGCTGCACTGCGCGACACGTGTCTGCGCAATTGCACAAGCACAGCTGCGCAAGCGCTGGGCTGCACGACACGTGTCTGTGTAGTTGCGCAAGCACAGCTGCGCAAGCGCTGCGCTGCGCGACACGTGTCATGCGCTGGGGCGTCTGCGCAAAACAGAATTGAGATTTTAAAGAAATCTTTTCTGTTCTTGTTAAAACAAGAAGATTTTCTTCTGTAAAACAGAGGCCTTTGGATCAAAGATCCAACGGTGGGGAAAATTCCCCAAATCACTCAGAGAAAGATGTTTTTAACAAATCTAACTAATTTATGGGCACTATAAAAAGGACCCTAGGCCTCAATTTAAAGGCATGAACATTTTGAGAGAGGAGAACATTTGGTGAAAAATTAAACAGAGAAGACTCTGAAGAATTGGAGAGAAATCCTTAAGAAAAAAGAAAAAGGTAAAAACCTTTAGAAAAAGAGAAAATTCTCTTATGAACAGATCATTGATCTGAGAATAAGATCAAGGATCTCTAATAAAAATAAATAAATAATAAATAGTGCCTTGCACTTCTTTTGATGAACCATTGGTTCTGAATCTAAAAGATTCTTAAGATAACTGTGCCTTGCACCTTATACGAACCACTGGTTCTTTAAAAAACAAGAAAAAACTTGTTTTCTATGATCTGAAATTGATCCAAAAGAATAAGAACAGTGCCCAGCACTTACCAAAACTACACTATTGTGCAAGCCGCCAGGAAGCGTCACGTGTCAGCAGTGCAGCAGCGCAGCGCACTGACGCAGCGCACTGCGCTGTTGCGCTTGCGCTCATCAGAACGTGACATGTGTCACCTCCACGAGAGCTTGCGCTCTTTAATTGCGCAAAGCACCTGATAAGCCATGTGGGGCACTGTCAGAGTATTGAATGCAGCATTATTAAGGGGCAGAGCCCAATCAAAGGTCTAATGGAAGTACTGCACATTATTTTAAAAAGGCAGAGCCTAATTAAAAAGTCTAAACAGACCAAAAATAATGCTATACATTATTTAAAGGGTAGAGCCCAATTGAGAGGTCCAATGGACCAAAACAAATGCTCTGCATTATAATAAAAAGGGCAGAGCCCAGTCAAAATAGGCATAAATGGCTTGAAGTAATGCTATGCATTATTCTAAAAAGGGGAAAGCCCAAACAAAGGCCTAATAGGCCAAATGCAAACAAAATGTGAACATTTCCAACTGGACTTAGCCCAATTTTGGCCGTAAGTCCTTAAATTAAATTGACTGAGCACAACTGCTCTCTTAAATCAATTTATATCCTGTCCGAGGGTACATCCCCGAACTCCTCTGATACATGTCGTTGTAATCATTCAACGTCGTCAGAGAGGTGACGGGTCCCGACGACCACACCCATCAATACGGACTGCGGGGTCCTTAAACTAGTGGACCGAAACGTCCTTAAACTAATATTGGACCGAAACGTCCTTAAACTAATAATGGACCACCACGTCTCTAAACTGGAACATAGACCACCACGTCCCTAAACTGGAATTAACACGGACCACCACGTCCCTAAACTGGGACACGGACCACCACGTCCCTAAACTAGAACATGGACCGCAACGTCCTTAAACTACCTATGGACCACTACGTCCCTAAACTGGAACAATAGAGCCTCCGAATGCTCTTTTGCCGGATCTAAACGATCCCGTTTAAGTTGATCTTAGCCTCAAACACGGCTAACGTATCCTTAAACATTCAAATGGACTATAAGACTCCCAATCAACTTTGGTTCGAGGGTACATCTCTGAACTCCTCTGACACCTGTCGTTGTAATCCTTCAACGACGTCAGAGAGGTGACGAGTCCCGATGGTCATATATTAAATGGATCTAGACGATCCCGTTAAGTTGATTTTAGTCTCAAACGAGACTAACGTATCCTTAACAAACGTTTAAGTTGATCTTAGCCCCAAGCACGGCTAATGTATCCTTAAACTAAAAACACCAAACCTAAATCTAAGTAAATACGGATTTGGACTAATCCACGTCCTACGGGCGACGGCATTACTCAGTATCCGTATACAATCCACGGGCAACCACAAACAAAACAAACACACACGACACGAAGTGAAATTCTGGAGAAGGAGAAAGTTGTTACTGCGACGCAGTAGCGTAATTAACTGCAGGGGCTTGCGCCTGCAGGGAAGAGCGTCCCCACAATCAAAAACCCCTCGAGCGAGGGGGAATCTGACGAAGTCTGCTACATCGGCCGCATCCGTCTAAACCTCCGATACACGGTGCCATAAATCAACTTGGCATCTTCGGAGAGGTGGATGGATAAAACCAAATAGCATCTGCCCCGAATCTCAAGCAAGACATCCTAACGTCGTCACCACCATTCGGAGGGGAATAGATTTTGGCACGCCCGGTGGGACCTTTTCCTCTTTCCACTCCACACTTCGTGTGTCGTCCTCGCGAATTAATCGCGGTTTGTTAAATGGTTGCCTTTGGATTTCAAGTTACTAAGATTTGGTCTTTTGCCTGGCGCAGAACTCAAGCATCAATGGCCTCTAACTGCACCAACTGCTCGAAGTGCCATTGCAACGGACGCTCCACCTCCCCCGGAGGTGTAGCATATAGGCCCCAAGCGGCTTCCTTCCTCGCTCTGCCGGTAGACCAGGTGACCCAGGCCACCACCAGCCTGTTTTTCGGGACCATGATCCCGCCTACAAGCTTCTCTATGCCAATACCTGGACCGGAAGTGAACAAGAAGTCGGTCTTCGACCGGCTCACTGCTACGATGGCCTCTGTCAACGGGTCGCCCACTACCAAACCAACAGCCTCTGTTTTCGCCAGGCTGGATCAGAACTCTAAATTGGCTGTCCCAAGGAAGGCGATAACTGTTGCTCCAGAAGTCGTCAAGATGGTTTCCCCTATCAAAGAGTCAATCTTTTCAAGACTGACGATCCCTGCTCCTGCCCTTGCTCGAGGATCCATCTTCGACTGGTTGAATGTCACCCCTCAAAAGACAACCTCAGTCTTTAAGAGGTTAACACCAGCGGTGCCTCATTCAGACAGGGGGTAAAAAGAAGCTATCTCTATCTCCGAGCCAGTCCCAACGGCTCGTCGTGCTCGACGTCGCCATTGGCGACGAGTGAGGAAGGCAGGGGGCAACTCCCCCTCAGGACTAACTCCACCGGCTCCAGTGGTGGAAGTCAACGCTGCTGTTCCAACTGGGAACAGCTTTGAACTGCTAAGGAGGGTACGTAAGAATTCTCCAACTGCTACATTGAAAAGATCTCCTCCACCTGCGGAGAAAGTTCCGGAAACGAAGCAGGAACAGCCCCCTCAACGGCTGTCCTAAAAAATATACAAGTTTGGCGAAGGGTTCAAGACTCCGTGATCGACCCAGATCACTCTCGTCAATGAAAGAAGACGAAGGTGCAAAAAGAAAGGGACAATTCTATTAAACAGCAGAGGACAACAATCGCTAGGGTGCCCACTTCAACGGCCCCTTCCACTTCAATGGCCCACAAAAGAAGGAGGCCGGAGAAAACCCCCACGCTGGCGACAAATATCAAAGGTAGTGCACCCAAACGCCCTAAGTCAGGGGGCGTTGTAGTTCATACCGTCTATGTGGCGTCTGGTAAAGAGGACAGTCACATGTTTACGGGTCATAGACCGCATACGCGGTCGGTGACCAAGGCGTAGGAGCAGCAACAGAAGCTCCAAGAAATGATGAATGCTATGGCCGCACTTACCGGGCTAAAAGAAAACCCTGAAACATCCTCGGATGAACGCCAGGAGGAAGAAACCGACGCCGAATTCCTTCGTCGAATACTAGAGAAGAAGGACAAAGAGGCTGCTGAACAAGCAGCCAACATACAGCGTATGGGCCTCCTCTTCCAAGACATGATAGGGATGATGATACAACAAGATCATCCGGCTGAAGATCCCCTGATCGTCCTTGGAGACGATAAGGGAGAAACATCAAATCCTCCGCCAGCTTTGTCAACAGCTAAGGAGGATACAATCTCCAAAGTTGATTTAGATGAGTACATAGCCCAACAAATACAGGTTCATCATGCGACCGAAGCAGCAGGCCAGGTCGTGAAAACGGGGCGGCCATATCCGAGTTGGTACGATCAAATCAAGTACCCGTCCGGTTACACAATTCCCAAGTTCCATGTCTACAAGGGGACAGGCAATCCTCACCAGCACGTTGCCCAGTTCAGGGCATTCTGCGGCAACACCGGCGGTGATGGCAAGCTTTTGCTTCGCCAGTTTATTGGAAGCTTATCAGATACAGCGTTCGAGTGGTACTCTGAGCTCCCGAACGACTCTATCAAAACCTTCGCGGAGATGGAGCTGCTGTTTACTCAGCATTTTGCAAGCGCCAGTGAACGCACCCCAATGACGGCACTGATTAACGCCAGGGTAAAACCAGGCGAGACGTGGGTTCAATATGCTATACGGTGGCGGAACTTATGGTCGAAGTGCGAGCAGCGCATTGAAGAAGCTCCTGCGGTGGGTATGTTTGTGGGAACCCTTGATCTGCAAGCAACCATCTCGCAATTTATGATGTTTTTCAAGCCGACTACCTTCCAGGCCTTGATTGATAAGCTAGCGCAGATGGATCAGATGGGCCATAAACCTCCTCTTCCAAAGCCGGACTCCCGAAATGACAAAGGAAAGGGAAAAGCGATCGTTGTCGCTAATGCTCAACAACAACCGAGCGAATCGAAGCCGGTTATTCGTCAAAATAATGTGCGTCCGTACGTAGCCCTTGAGGAGAGGCTAGGACGTTCTTACTCTTTTCCACGCGATAAAACAAGAAGGTTATTCGAGCTGGCGTTGCGCAACCGACTCATAAATCTGCCAGATCCAAAACGTCCGTTGCAACCAAGTGATGTCAACGAGCCCAACTACTGTCCTTATCATTGAGTACTGGGCCATCCGATTGAAGATTGCTACGTTTTCAAAAATTGTCTTGAAAACCAGTACCGACAGGGCAAATTCGCGTTATCTGATAAATGGAAGGTGAATCCCCCGCAGCCCCACACATCTAAGGGGACGAATACGCCGGGGGCAACATGCTCCGTCGTTGAAGAAGCTCCTTGGGAGGTTGTATTGTCAGCTAAGACAAAGAGGATGCTGAACGACCTTCAGACATGCTCAGCGATCAAGTGGAAGAACCCGTTGGAACCGCAGGTCATTGAGGGGGTGTTGAAGCCGCGTTCGACTCCAAAGACCGATGGTGGTGGCCCGAGCACTCGCAACCAGTCGTCAAAATCTTCGAAAAAGAAGAAGAAGAAATCCAAGAAGCCCGTGAAGCCTGGCGACAAGCGCACAGACCTGCAGAAACAAATTGACGCGCTGGAAGAATACAACCAGAAGGCACGGATTCCCATTACACTCCAAGAGTTTCTCCACCTTGTCTTTCAAGAAGAAGGTGAGGGAGAAAGTTCATCAGATGAATCTGAAGAATGCATGGCGAGCTGTCATGTGATTTCCCGTTCGTTCATGGACGATGAGGAAACTCCTTATACTGAAGCGCTGGGGGCAGATCCTGAATCAAAAATCCTGGGGCCATCAGATGAAGTAATTGACGCATTCCTTAATGAAGCTCGGTTGAAAAATAAAGCTGATCAAGAACGCGAGGCGACCATATTTGAAAGGGCTAAACGTCAGCGACTTGATGAAAGAGCTGAGATGATCCCGCTGGAGCAAAATACCTCCACTACCGACAAAAGCCGATTCAAGATGAGGAAGAGGTTTACTAAGGCCATATCAATGGGCATGAAGCTACCATCCTCCGAAGGAAAAATTACTGGTGAAATAGAAATGCACCCCTCCTATTTCTTATATCATCAGAAGGTGTCGCACCCCACTCAAGAGTGCAAAGCTTTTGACAGATGGTGGCAGGGATATGTTGCTCATCGACAACATTTTAAGCGGGAAAAGCGCAAGACTCGTCGGGAGCGAAGAAATACGACCGAAGGGTTTAACAGAATTACTGGTGATTGTTGCATGGTTAGTGCTGGGGGATCACAAGTGCTTACATTCGGGAGCGATTCCGACGAGGAGCTGGCTCTTAGCCCTCTCTTTAAAGAGTCCACTTCAGGAAAAGAGGAAGAGCAGAAGGTCTGTAAAAATATCCGGCTGCGTAATCGCACACTTCCCGAAAAGAATCTCGGACCCTCAAATAAAAAAGATAAAGGGAAAGAGAAGGTCTCTGAGGATATCGCCCTAGATGACCAAGTCATGGAAGAGTAACTGCCAAAGACCCGCCGAAGAAAAATAAGGTGGATTACAACGTCTTAGCGCATCTAAGGAAGATACCCTCGCAACTCAGCATTCTTGACGCCCTTTTACTATCAAAGGAGGCGAGAGATTCGTTAATTAAGGCACTACAGGATCCGGGGCAATTCCAAGCTTTCCTGGCCGAAAAAAGATGAAGGATGAATTGGAGGAAGTGCACATGGCAGATGTCACCTTTGGCGATAAAGACCTTCTCCTTGGGACGTGCGAACACAATCGCCCCCTTTATGTCTCAGGATACTGCCATGATATAAAGATAGGCAAAATCCTGATCGATAACGGATCCTCCGTTAACCTCCTCAATGTGCGGGTGTTAAAAGAAATCTGCATGAGCGTCCAGCACCTTGCTCGGGACAAGATCACCATCTCCGGGTTCGACTCCCAATCGTCAAAGACACTTGGATCTATGATACTGACGCTACGCTTCGGGCTGCTCATCACTGACATTAAGTTCCACGTCATAGATGCCAAGACATGCTACAACGCTCTGCTCGGCCGACCATGGTTACACGAGTACAACATCATTCCTTCTACACAGCATCAGTGTATGAAATATTTTAGGGATGGTCTCGAGTATACCGTGACGGGAGAACTGAATCCGTTTTCCATGAACGAAGTTCGTAAATACGAAGATGCCAAATACTTCTTGCCGAGTTTCGAAGACACGGAAAGGTGTCACAAGCCGGAGAATAAAACTAACGCTACCATCCCTGTCTTCGGCAGTGATACTGAGGAGGAGGAAGAGATAGTTTATTCGGGTCCGCCCCAATACACCAAGCCGGGACCATCCGCTCCTATGTTGATCTTTGGTAGCGATTCGGAAGATGAAGTCCATGCTATATTCTCTGCTCGGCCTTCAATACGAACGTCCGTTGACGAAGAGCAAAGTCTACAGGTCGCTATGGTGCCGCTTAAATACCGTAAAGAACTGGATGCACTTGATATTTACAAGCTAGAGGAGCTGCGAACGTTCTATGTCCCTCCCAGGCAAGAAGGTGAAAAGGCAATTCTATTCTACCGCTCGGAGAAAACCAAAGTGGAGAAAGAAATCTGGCATGGCGCGGATCCTACGCTTGATAGGCTTCAGCCCATTCACCTCCCCAGACATTATACAGAAGGCTTGAAGAGGCTACTGAGGCGCCAGGGGATACCCTTCAAGCAAACCGTTCGAAAGGCCAAGTTTTATGACAAAGTCTGGAACGTTCCTGGAACTCAGCACAGGCTGCCTAATGGGAGAATGGAAACAAACGGCTTGGATACATCCGGTCGAAGAAACGAGAGCTACTAAACGGTTGCTACCCCGTGCACAACTCCGATAAAGAAGCAGATATTCAATGGGAGGACGCTAATCCTGAACCGGTAAAAGTTCCTGATGCAAAAGTGCCCAGTCCATCGTTTGAAGAACAAATGGACAGGCTTATAAGGGAAGCTGGTCAAAAAGTCCGGGACGACCATAACCGCGAAATGGCCATCTACGAGAAAGCAAGAACGCAACACCTCCTCCAACAGGCCGTGAAAGATGAAAGTGCCACCCCCTGTCAACCGGTTATAAAGAAAGCTCGACGCAAAAGCAGAAATAAGTCGAAAGGCCAAAAAGGCGCTCAACAGCAACAAAGCGAGGCTAAGAAGCCACGCAAACGGGAGTCGAGCGTTATTGATCTATCCCTCATGAAGAAAATGGGTCGAGCGTACTCTTTTCCTCAAGACAAGACGAAGAAAATACTCGACCTCGCTTTAAAATATCAGATGCTTACATTGCCGGAGTCTAAATACCCCGAACAAGCAGGCGATGTCTCTCACCCGGACTATTGCCCTTATCACCGAGTGATAGGGCACCCTCTCGAGAACTGCTTCACCTTCAAGAATTGGGTTGAAGGTCAGTATCAGCTTGGCAAGTTCGCTTTGTCTGACAAGTGGAGGGTAGCACCGCCGCAGAAGCACGAACCCAAAGCTACAAAAACAGAACCAATCCCACATTGGGATTGGAAGCGAATTCGTACTTTTCACATGATAACGATATCAAAGAAAGAGCCCGAGAATACGGACAGCCTTCCCTGGTGCTTCGAAAACAGTAATGATGAGGTGATCTCAGAATTCCCGCCAGCTCCGAAAGAACTGGAGGATGGAATACATACTACCGCAGATAACCTCAAGAAAATCGAGTTGGGGATGGCTGATGACCCACGGCCGACGTTTGTCAGTGAGCTACTATCTGAAGAAAGGGTGATTGCGTTAAAAGACGTCTTTGTACAGTACAAAGATTGCTTTGCGTGGAACTATTCCGAGATGCCAGGACTAGATCCAGAAGTCGCTGTGCACAAATTGGCGATATCTCCGGACGTCAAGCCAGTCAAACAAGCACCAAGAAGAATGCGGCTCGAGCTTGAGATGAGCATCAACGCCGAGGTAAAAAAGTTAATCGACTCTGGCTTTATCCAGGAGGTTCAATATCCTGAATGGATCGCCAACATCGTCCCAGTGATGAAAAAATGGGACGGTGCGCATATGCGTGGATTTTTGGGATCTCAACAAAGCCTGCCCGAAGGATGATTTCCCGGTGCCAGTCACCGAACTGATGATAGACAATACGTCCACTCATGAGGTTTTCTCCTTCATGGACGGCTCATCAGGGTATAATCAAATAAAGATGCATCCCGAAGACCAGAAGCACACCGCCTTCAGGACCCCTTTGGGTATATTCTGTTACAAGGTAATGCCCTTCGGTCTAAAGAACGCCGGCGCCACTTATCAGAGGGCCATGACGAAGATCTTCGATGACCTTATACACGAAATCGTCGAATGCTATATTGACGATCTCGTGGTTAAAAGCAAATCATACGAAGAACATCTCGAGCATTTGAAGACCATGTTTCAATGCCTTCGACAATACAACTTGAAGATGAACCCGCTCAAGTGTGCATTCGGAATTTCCTCGGGCAAATTCCTGGGATTCATCATCCGACACCGAGGTATTGAGATAGATCCGTCAAAGATCAAGGCGATCATGGAAATGTCTTCGCCAAGGACTCTCAAACAGCTGCGGTCTCTCCAAGGGAAGCTCGCATATATACGGCGATTTATAGCCAACCTTTCAGGAAAGTGCCGTCCCTACAACCACCTAATGAAGAAGGGAACCCCGTTCGTCTGGGACCAAAAATGCCAAAGCGCGCTAGACGAGGTCAAGAAATACCTGTAGAGCCCGCCGGTGTTGGCTGCTCCGGTCAAGGGAAAGCCCCTCATTCTTTATACAACCGCTCTCGAAGGCTCCTTAGGCGCATTATGGGCACAAGAGAACGATCAAGGGAAAGAAAGAGCACTCTACTACTTAAGTCGAGTTCTGCTGGGGGCAGAAAGCAACTACTCTCCCATTGAAAAACACTGCCTGGCGTTGATCTTCGCGATAACAAAGCTCAGGCACTATGCGTTAGCGCACGAGGTCCGTCTCATTTCAAAGGTGGACCCCTTTAAATACTTGATGTCAAAGGCCATATTGACGGGACGACTCGCTAAATGGGCCCTGCTCTTAATGGAGTTCTCGATAACGTATCAACCTCTCAAGGCAGTGAAAGTCCCGGCCATCGCCGACTTCCTCGCTGAGCATCCGATACCCGCCGATTCTCCTTTGAATTGGGATCTTCCAGACGAACATGCGTTTGATGCGATCGATGGTGGTGATACCCGATGGGAGCTTTATTTCGATGGAGCATCTTCCATGAAGAAACGCAAACAAAGTGCCCCTATAATCAAATCGGGGGTAGGACTCATCTTTGTAACTCCACAAGGAGGGATAATGCGCTACGCGTTCTCCCTGACGGAGCCGAGGACAAACAATGAAGCCGAATACGAAGCTCTGATAGCAGGCCTCGTGATCGCCATCGACATGGGAATTGAAAACCTCCTCATATATGGAGATTCTCAGTTGGTCGTTAGTCAAGTAAACGGCGACTACCAAACGTGCAAACCGGAGTTGGTAAAATACGGTGAAAAGGTGCAACAACTGTTGACCCAAATTCCTTCCTATACTTTGGAAAGCATACCGCGCGCGGAAAACAGCAAAGCAGATGCACTAGCCAAACTCGCTAAAGAACTGGCCGACGAGAACCTCGATGACGTAAGAATCGTAGTACAAAGCCGTCGGGTGCTTGCCCCAGCAGAAATATCTCCGGAATCATCCGAAGAAAAAGGAGCGAGCAAGCAGACGACCCTGCAAGTAAAAGATTGGGAAAATACCAAGGATTGGAGAGAAGTCTTTATAGACTACTTTAAGTCCCACCGAATGCCTGAAGAAGCGTCCACAAGACATCAGCTCATGAAACGAGCTCTGTCTTTCGCCTTCGTCAATGATACTCTGTACAAGAGGTCATTTGATTCTCTGTGGCTGAGATGCTTAGGACCTGACGAAGCGAGAAGGGTCGTCCAGGAAGTTCATGACGGACTCTGCGGTTCTCACCAAGCAGGCCCAAAGATGAAGTTGAAGATCAAACGGATGGGCTACTACTGGCCCACGATGATCCAAGACTGCCTTGAGTATGCAAAGCAATGCCACTCATGCCAGATCCATGGGGACTTCATCCACCAGCATCCAAATTCATTGCATCCAACGGTGGCTAGCTGGCCATTCGAAATGTGGGGAACTGACATAGTCGGCCCCATCGAACCAGCATCATCTAGAGGACATCGTTTCATACTGGCGACGACTGACTACTTCTCCAAATGGGCAGAAGCGGTACCGCTGAGAGAAGTGAAGACGGAGAATATCCTCCATTTCTTCAAGACGCACGTCATATATCGGTTTGGAACGCCAAGACGGATCATCTCCGATAACGGGCCAGCCTACAGAAGCCACAAGATCAGTCGCTTCGCGCAACAGCACAATATAGACTGGAGATATTCCTCGGTTTATAATCCGCGAGCTAACGGTCTAGCTGAGGCCTTCAACAAGACCTTGACAAAGATCATGAAGAAAACAGTGTCCCGAAATAAGGACTGGCACGAGAGACTGCAAGAGGCTCTTTGGGCGTATCGAACTACGTTTAAGATGGCCACAAACACAACGACGCGTTGGTATTTGGGACGAAAGCAGTACTCCCCCTCGAAATAGAGTTACCCTCTCTACGAATGGCAGTTCACTATGAGCTGACAGACGAAGAAAATGCTTACCTTCGGCTTGAGGAGCTCGATGCCCTTGATGAAACCCGGCTCATAGCACAGCAAAATCTGGAAGCTTATAAAGCAAAGATGACACGCTTATATGAAAGATTAACCCGACCGAGGACATTCCGCCAAGGCGAACTTGTGCTAGTGGTCAAAAGGCCTATGATCCCCAATCGCGCCAAACGAGGAAAATTCGAGCCAAATTATGAAGGCCCGTATATCATAGACAAGGTCTACCAGGGTGGGGCCTATCTACTCATGGACATGCATGGTGAAAGGCCTTTCAGACCAATAAACGGTCTCTTCCTAAAGAAATACTATGCTTAGCGAGTTACCGCCTAGGTCAATGGTAGACGACGACTATGTCCGCTCGCTATCTTCCTAAGCTCAAACTCTATAAGCAGTAGCCAGCCTTCTTCATGACGGACCGAAACGTTCTTAAACTAATGACTAGACCGAAACGTCTTTAAACTACTACCGCAACATCTTTAGGCCGACGAGATGAATAAAAAAAATAAAAAAATAATAAAAAATATAAACGGTATGTCCATAAGTAAAAAAGGGCACGGATGAAAACCCTAAAGGGCTCCGTGAGTAAAAACAGCAGGACTACCGGCGAGTGTTCGTGAAAACCCGAAAGGGCGCGACCTCGTAAAAAAAAAAAATGGAAGAAGAAAATAAATAAAATAAAATAAAATAAAAACGGTATGTCCATAAGCAAAAATGGGCACGGACGAAAACCCGAAAGGGCTCCGTGAGTAAAAACAGCAGGACTACCGGCGGGTGTTTGCGAAAACCTGAAAGGGCGCAACCTCGTTGAAGGACACTTATAAGGTCCTCTCGACCTTGTAAGGAGAAACCACCTGCGTGAGATCTTTACGACTCATAAGGGAGCAATACACTTAGGGATCCCCACGATTCCTAAGGAGAAAATACACTTGCGAGATCCTCACGACTCGTAAGGAGAACTCTCTTATGGGACCCTCACGGCTCATAAGATTTGAAAGTCTTAAGTTACAGATACTTAAACCTGTGCTTAAGCAAACCCCCCACAACTTTAGATATTGCCCTACAAGTGGTCCAATACTGGCTCTTGTATACAATCCATGGGCGCGAATAAACATTTCCCTAATCAAGTCCCATCCGAGACTAGGGATATGTTCGCATGGTGAACAACCCTTGTAAATCCTCTCGATTTACAAAGAGAAAACCCTCCTGTAGGATCCTTACGACTTACAGAGGAACAAACACTTAGGAATCCTCACGATTCCCAAGGAAAAAATACACCTACAAGATCCTCACGACTTGTAGGGAGAAATACCTTTGTGAGACCCTT
The DNA here is from genome assembly GCA_030015575.1 of Agapanthus africanus. Taxonomy (NCBI): domain Eukaryota; kingdom Viridiplantae; phylum Streptophyta; class Magnoliopsida; order Asparagales; family Amaryllidaceae; genus Agapanthus; species Agapanthus africanus. The sequence goes on along the minus strand of CM057338.1, from coordinate 101,864,297 downwards.
ACGGCTCATGAAGTTAAAAGCTTTAGTCGACAGGACCCCAACCCTGTTCGCTAAGCCATCTTTGTTCGACATCGACAGAGGCAAATGATGATTCGCTCCTGGCAATACCCCAGTTGTAGCGGTGCTGATGCCGAAATCGGTGTCTAATTTCAGGTTTACGGCGGAAAGCCAGTAGGCCGCACATGCATACGAAATAGCCGAAATGATGGGGAAACTTGCAATAAAAAGTAGCAAGTAAAATGTGTGCATGCAAAATAGCCGAAATGATTGGGCAACTCGCAATAAAAAGCAGCGAGTGAAAATAAAATAAATAGCTGAAATGATTGGGCACCGCGAAAAATAGCCGAAATGATTGGGCAATCGCGACCTTCGCGATATAAAAGCTGAAATGATAGAGCATCGCGGAAATAAAAAAAAAGAAAAATGATGACAAAACTTTGGCCCTACAGTTAAGATTACATCGATCCCTGTATACAATCCAAGGGCGCAAACAAAGAAGGAACCATACTTTCCCAACAGGCTCCGCCAGAAAACGAAGCCAAATCTCGACGGTTCATCCCGACTCCGAAGAAACCAGTGTCTTCGGCAAATCCTTCAACTCAGGGAAACAAACAATTCTTGACGAGAGCCTCCTGATCCGCGTCGACTCGCAGAGCAACCAGTGCCTCCGTGGGAAATTCTCGACTCGTTTCAACCCTAGGGAAACAAATAATCCCTAGCAAACACTTCAACTCAGGGAAACAAACAATCCTTGACGAGAGCCTCCTGATTCGCATCGACTCGCAGAGCAACCAGTGCCTCCGTGGGAAATTCTCGATCCGTTTCAACACCAAGGAAACAAATAATCCTTGACGCTAGGGAAATAAATAATCCTTAGCAAACACCTCAACTCAGGGAAACAAACAATCCTTGACGAGAGCCTCCTGATTCGCATCGACTCGCAGAGCAACCAGTGCCTCCGTGGGAAATTCTCGATCCGTTTCAACACCAAGGAAACAAATAATCCTTGGCGCTAGGGAAACAAATAATCCTTAGCAAACACCTCAACTCAAGGAAACAAACAATCCTTGACGAGAGCCTCCTGATTCGCATCGACTCGCAGAGCAACCAGTGCCTCCGTGGGAAATTCTCGACCCGTTTCAACACCAAGGAAACAAATAATCCTTGACGCTAGGGAAACAAATAATCCTTAGCAAACACCTCAACTCAAGGAAACAAACAATCCTTGACGAGAGCCTCCTGATTCGCATCGACTCGCAGAGCAACCAGTGCCTCCGTAGGAAATTCTCGATTCGTTTCAACACCAAGGAAACAAATAATCCTTGGCGCTAGGGAAACAAATAATCCTTAGCAAACACCTCAACTCAGGGAAACAAACAATCCTTGACGAGAGCCTCCTGATCCGCGTTGACTCGCAGAGCAACCAGTGCCTTCATGGGAAATTCTCGATCCGTTTCAACACCAAGGAAACAAATAATCCTTGGCGCTAGGGAAACAAATAATCCCTAGCAAATCCTTCAACTCAGGGAAACAAACAATCCTTGACGAGAGCCTCCTGATCCACATCAACTCGCAGAGCAACCAGTGCCTCTGTGGAAAATTCTCGACCCGTTTCAACCCTAAGGAAACAAATAATCCTTGGCGCTAGGGAAACAAATAATCCTTAGCAAAATCCTTCGACTCAGGGAAACAAACAATCCTTGACGAGAGCCTCCTGATTCGCGTCGGCTCGCAGAGAAACCAGTGTCTCCGCGGGAAAATTCCTGATTCGTCTCAAATTGCAAGATGAAGCCTCAGGCAGCAGGAATTAAAAAACTTGCTTCTTGAACAATGGAACCCTGCAAGTTGATCTAAAACGGTCTCTTGCATACTATTCACGGGTCTCACTCTCCAAAGTCGAGTTTCGACAAGGAGGGAAACAACCGCTTATAGATCTTCTCGACTCGTAAGAGGGAAAAATTCTCTTATAGGATCCTTATGACTTATAAGAGAAAATCACACTTAGGAATCCTCACGATTCCTAAGGAGAAAAACCCACCTACGAGATCCTCTCGATCCGTAGGGAGAAAAGTCTCTATGAGACCCTCACGGCTCATAGAGTTGAAAAGTCTTAGGCGGCAAATCTGAACCTGCGGCCTAAGCCATCGCTATCTCTTGGAGTAATTAAGTTATCTGCCAATTAGGTTTATCGAGACATCATGCTGAGAAGGGAGAAAGCAAAGAAATAGTACAAGACATTGCAAAAAGGAATGTGTATCTTTATTCATAAATTCAATCAAATACAAGGCGAATCATATAAAGAACAAAGAATGTATATATACTATGCAAAAATTACAAGTGTGTAAATGATACAAAATGTTCAAGGAGAAGGAAGCCTCTTGAATAGCTCTATTAATTGCTCGCGTACTTCCTTCCACGCCTTCTCTTGATCAGCCGCCACCGCCAGTTCGGCCTCTACTTGAGCCCGCTGCTGCATGAAGGATGCAAGCTGTTCCCCAACGACCTGCTGAGCTGCTTCACGGCCTCGGGCATCACGCTCGGCGGCATCAAGCTTCCGCTTCCGTGCTAGCCCATTAGAGATACGCTCCAGGAGGCTTTCAAAGACAACTTTCACCTCGGCAGCATTCGTCCTAACTTCAGCGCGCAGGCGAGCAGTTGCGCTTGAAGATTCCTGACGTTCCTTCAACCGTAAAGCTGCTTCTTGCTCCAAATGGCGGAAATAAGAAGTGCTTTTCTCGAGCTAGGCTGTCCGTTGGGTGCTTATGGCCAAAACTTCAGGGGAAGGACGGGTCGACTCCAACCGATGTAGGCAGGCCTCGATCTCCTTGCAGTGGTTAACCCAAGATTCGACGACGCCTTCGTTATGAAAGTTTACGAGCGCCGCCAACATTGGGTTAACCTCCACAGCGAAATCTGTGGCAGAGGGGAGAGCATCCGCGTTAAGCTCTTCGATATACCCGCTCAGCATGCCCAAACTCATCACGACACCCTTTGAAGATGGACGTTTCAAGAATGGGCCTGATGGTGAAAGGACATGAGACTCAAGAGGGACCGGAGCCGGAACGATAGCGGCAAAACAAAACATAGTTAAACGATGGTTCAAGTGATGTTGAAGAGTCATCAAAAAGGAAATTTACTATACCAGCTGCAACGGACGACAAAGCCGGAAGGGCCGGTGGCGTCCCGGGTCTTGCGTCCCTTCCTTCGATTTGTGGCACTACAATAAGGAAGAGGAAAAGTCAGAAATACTCCCATTGCTAAAAAAAGAGAAATAAAGACATCGAAGCGAAAATATACTCACTGGCACCACTAGAGGGAGAAGCGAGCTCAGACGGGAAGGAGAAGTGCGGAAGCAACACCTGATGGATATGATCAAAAAGCACTCCTGAAAAGACACAGTGGTACGACGTTAGTACAGAAATCATGCGGCTAAAAGATAAACTAATCAACCGCAGATTCATACCTTCCAACATCTGCGATGGCTTAAGGGAAGGCTGGGAGGTGACCACCGCCAAGGCAGTAGTTGATGGTACTCCTTCGAGCAATGGAGCACCTGCATTGAAAACAAAGACAAACTTGTTAAGGGAAGATCGCAAGATATAATAAAGGGATGACGGTAACTTGAGGTTTACCTGATGAGCTCCCGGCTGAAACGGAGGCGACCCCCTCCTCCATCGACATGAGGCCACCGCCCGTGGCCTCATCCCCCGACTCGATGGGGATCGTCGCCGTGCTTGCGCGGCCAGGAGACGGTGGAAGGTCATAGACAGGGAGGGCAATAACCGGAGCATTTCCGGACTCTTGAGAAAGAGCGGCTGACTCTTCCCCAAGAGTCGTGCCTATCTCACCCGCAACTTCGAGCTCGGCGGTCTCCATCGCCTCATTAGCCGTCACCGTGAGATCGCCCGCCTCAAGCGCCTCACCCACCGCTACCTCGGGCTCAGTTATAAGGGTTGTCTCATTTGCCGCTTCCTCAGGCTCAGCATCAACGACTTTCTCTGGCGTAGCCCCCTCGGCCCCTGCCTCAGGTTCAACAACCCCGGCGACGCTGCCTACCGTCGGCTCGGGCTTGACCAATGCCTCTTCCTCTGGCCCCTCAGGTTCGACAGTCTCCGCCTCCCCTTCGGTTGGACTTGGCCCTGTAGAACAAGATGAATAAGAACCGACAAGTTTACAATTCTTACAGTAAAGTCTTGCAAAACACATTACCAGAGCTAGACTTGTCATTAGCACTCCGAACAGCACGCGCCACCTGTCTGCGAACGGTGGATAGGGCGACGGGAGCCTTTTCTGAGGGAGTATCAGCGCGAGGGATGGTGCTTGGGCCCGCTCCTGTGGCCAAAGCAGCCTTGCGCTCCTTCGCCTCGCGCCTCAGCCGCTTCCTCTCCTCCTGGGCCGATGAGACGGACCTCACCAGAGCCTCTTTCATTGAAGCGTCCTCGTCCGTATACAGGGATGCCTCCAAATTCTTCAAGGCATCCCTTGTTGACTTGTCGAGTCGAGGCTCTTGCGGCAACCCCAACGAGACCGGAATTCCAGTAACAGGTTCGGGGAGGATCTCCTCATCGACTGGTATAACCCCTGCAAAGAAACAAATGAAGAAAGTTAGGATGACCATCGAAAAAGATAACGAAATTTTTAAAAAAAAAGGAGGGTGGGACATACCGGCACCCGCTAGAGCGCGTTTCTCCTCCTCCTCTTGGAAGCTTTTCAAAGAGGCAGCAATAGCTTCTTCGGTAGAGACACCTGTTGAAAATGGGGAAAGCATTAGTTAAAAATAATGATAAAAAGTGCAATAAAGTAATGAAGAAAGCGGCTAATGGTTACCTGACTCAGCGAGTTTACTTAACATCGCTTCGAGCCTCGCCGATCGCTCCGAAGCTGCAATGGCGGCTACCAAATTGGTGTCTGTGGGGTCTACCAAGAAGCCCTTGTTGCTGCCATATTCACTTATTCCTTCGTTGAGAGGAGCCTCAGGCTCTAAACCGAGAATCGCGTCGAGGGAAAGGATAGACTTCTTCTTCTTTTGCCCGCCAGCTCTAGATGCACCTGGAATTGATTTGCGCTTGGCAGGCACCTTGGGGCGGCGGGTTTCGATATCCGCTCCTGCGCCGGACTCTGGCAATATTACATTAACCGTCTTCGTGGGAGCACGGGGCGCCGGTGGTGCATTCACCATAGCAGGGAGCGGCAAGCCACGCGGGGGGCTCAACACACGTGGTCGATCGACTCCGGCATCTTTTAGTGGAGGAATGACCGGAATCCTTGGCTTCAAGGGGGCCTTACGATCACTGCCAGGAGGCGCACCCCTACGGTCAACCAGCATGCGCTTCTCCGTTAAGATAACTGGCCCATCGCATGCACATACCAAGCCACGTACGTGTTGAGCATCTTGGGGGCACAGCTGGGTTCGCTGATAAAGAAATAGGAACCCGTGTTAAGCCGTGTGAAATGGTGCATTGCATTCTTTATCCCCTCTCGGCTGACCACGGGCTTTTCCAGGAAAGCTTCCATCGGGATCCCTTGGTTGTAGCTCAATTGCTGAGCAAACCGGGTTATACCTCATAAAGAGTGTTGTCTCATTCTGCCTAAACACTAGGTAGCCCGGCCGAATGGAGTAGAGGTGGTGGATTTCCCGAGCCTTCAATATGGAAGCCCCGTCCTTAAAATCATCGCGCAGTGGCACCACTGACTTAGTGGTCTCTGAGCCTATAGTTATGACCTTATCCACAAAGGAAACCTTCGCTCCGACCAGATGTGGACGAAGGAGCAGCCCCCTAGACTCCCGCGGGGATGCAACCACAATTGAAGTGCCGACCAACCGCATGACTCTCAGGAGTCTGCATTTCTCAAAGAACGGAGGAATCTTATGGGCACCAAACACCCCTTGCATATGCATCTCCATCCAGGAGGTGAAATAGTGCATCGGGAAGTTAGCAGGCTGCACCCCAGGCTCACTAGCGTCCGCCACTATGCTGAGTCCATTATAAAGGTAAGCCAGCCCGGCAATTCCTACCGATAACTGCAAACCAGCCACCATCCGATGCGCTGGGTAAAATACGGAGGGCCGCATGTGGCGCGGGTGCATGGGGAGCGCAAAGCTGCATAGCCACAAGCCCAAGAACCCAATAAAAAAGGTCTCCTCATCCATGCCCGGGACGGCGATTTCTGAGAAAGGGACGATGGCAGCGCTGGGGAGATAAAAATCCCTTTGATCATTCTCCGATACGGGTCGGCGGTCCAAGCCGAAACCAAAAAAGTCATCGAGCTGGGCGAATTTCTCACTCCGCTCTGATAGGAACTCCGGGTGAATGAAGCGGGCAATAAAATCTGTGAAACTGACGCCCCGGTCGCTCGATTCCAGATGGAGTCCTTCATAGATCTCCAACACCTTCACCAAGCCCGGATACTGATGCTGAATGGCGTTCTCCGGAGTCAGGTCAAACACCAGCGGCTTGGTGGCAAAGACGTATTCGTCAGGAAGAAGCAGCTCCTCGTAGTGCTCCCCCCTCATTGCTAGACCCGAGACTTCAGCAAACTCCTCCAAGGAGATGGAGACCTCCCTGTCCGTCATCAGGAAGGTGTGGGTGGGGATATTCCATTGTTCAATAAAGGCCTTGATCCACCACGTTGGAGGAGAGGGATACTCAAAAAGCGAGACGTAGATGGCCGAATATAAACCAATCTTCGTTAGATGAGTCCTTTTCGCCGATAAGATATATCGGGCCCACTGCAAATATCCGGCGGGCGGTCGCGGGATCAGTCCAATATTGTAAGCCTGTCCCCAAGGGCGTGCTTCACCCTGACAGATTCGCCTCCCCAGAATGTCTATTGCCGGCGGCGGCTGCACGGGGATGGCACCGATTGCAGGCTGGAGGAGGTCATCAGAATTCCAATTTTTAACCTCCACGGCACACTTCACCGGGGGTTCGTCCACATAGGGGATCGTAACTATGGGCTCAGACGGCGAGGCGGAACTGAAACTGCGACGACCCTGGATGATTTCATTGTACCACCTACCCCATAAGTGAAGGTTTTGTACTTGGGGTCATGATCCTTAATGAGAGCGAACACCACTCGGTCCATCGGTGCCTGGGGAAACCCTCCCTCCGAGCGAACAAACGGAAAAGACAGATTACCAGACATGTTTCCTGCGGAGGGACAAAATTTTTTTAATTAGCCATCAATGTTGTAATTTTACACTACACTGCAATGCAGTGGGTGCGGGACAAAAGAGGGACCCACAAAATCTGGATAACGGTGCATCATTTAATAAGACAATCCCATCATTAGATGAAACTGCCAATTAATGAAAAGATCCCCAAGAGAATATCCTCATTGATGTGAAATCCTTAGAGACAAGGAGAAAATATCCTCTTTTAGAGCAAAGCTCTGTCACAGAGTGACATTTGTCAAACTCTGGTCTCAAAGGGATAAAATTTCTTTAAAGAACCTAGCTCTATAATAAGGATGGAAAAATCTATCAGAAAGAAAACTTTAACTCCTAAAAGATTAAAAATTTGGGATCTTGAAGATCCATGAAAACTTTCAGGAGTTCTCCATTTTTAGATCAGAAAATATCTACATTTGATCCATGAGCAAAGCTCTATTCATGGGTTAAAACCCATGAACAAGATCTCTGTGGATCTGTAAGTTCTTGAGAGCAAGGCTCTATTAATCTAATTTAATTTAATTTAATTTGAGATTTTTACCTAAAATGATTCTAAGTTCTGAACTTTAAAGTTCTTGGGAAGAAACAAGAGCAAGGCTCTGAAAATTAAAATTCCTGAAAGTTGTAAAGAATTTTCTAAGGACCAAGGGTCCTATTTATAGGCGCATGCGCCTCTTCAACTTACCCCTTCTGATCCAACGGCCAGGATCTTGCCACCGCTGCACTCACGTGCGCGCCACGTGAGCGCAACGGTGGGGGGGCATTTGTTTCCCCCAATCAGAGTAAGGCTCTGTTTGAATTTCAAAAATTCAAATTTTCTGAAGCAACGCTTCAAAAAATCCCGTGCGATGCGCGCAACACGCCACGCATCAGAAGTTGATGCGTCAGCACAACGCCCGAGGCAGTGCGTCTAATCAGAGCAAGGCTCTTTTAAAATAAAAAATAAAAGAAGCGACGCTTCAGCCGCGCAAGCGCTGCGCTGCGAGACACGTGTCTGCGCAGTTGCGCAAGCACAGCTGCGCAAGCGCTGCGCTGCGCGACACGTGTCTGGCGCTGGGGCGTCTGCGCAAAACAGAATTGAGATTTTAAAGAAATCTTTTCTGTTCTTGTTAAAACAAGAAGATTTTTTTCTTTAAAACAGAGGCCTTTGGATCAAAGATCCAACGGTGGGGAAAATTCCCCAAATCACTCAGAGAAAGATCTTTTTAACAAATCTAACTAATTTATGGGCACTATAAAAAGGACCCTAGGCCTCAATTCAAAGGCATGGACATTTTGAGAGAGGAGAACATTTGGTGAAAAATTAAACAGAGAAGACTCTGAAGATTTGGAGAGAAATCCTCAAGAAAAAAGAAAAAGGTAAAAACCTTTAGAAAAAGAGAAAATTCTCTTATGAACAGATCATTGATCTGAGAATAAGATCAAGGATCTCTAATAAAAAAATAATAATAAACAGTGCCTTGCACTTCTTTTTATGAACCATTGGTTCTGAATCTAAAAGATTCTCAAGATAACTGTGCCTTGCACGTTATACGAACCACTGGTTCTTTAAAAAACAAGAAAAAACCTTGTTTTCTGTGATCTGAAATTGGTCCAAAAGAATAAGAACAGTGCCCAGCACTTGCCAAAACTACACTATTACGCAAGCCGCCAGGAAGCGCCACGTGTCAGCAGTGCAGCAGCGCAGCGCACTGACGCAGCGCACTGCGCTGTTGCGCTTGCGCTCATCAGAACGTGACATGTGTCACCTCCACGAGCGCTTGCGCTCTTTAATTGTGCAAAGCACTTGACAAGCCATGTGAGGCACTGTTAGAGTATTGAATGCAATGCATTATTAAGGGGCAGAGCCCAATCAAAGGTCTAATGGAAGTACTGCACATTATTTTAAAAAGGCAGAGCCTAATTAAAAAGTCTAAACAGACCAAAAATAATGCTATGCATTATTTAAAGGGTAGAGCCCAATTGAGAGGTCCAATGGACTAAAACAAATGCTATGCATTATAATAAAAAGGGCAGCGCCCAGTAAAAATAGGCATAAATGGCTTGAAGTAATGCTATGCATTATTCTAAAAAGGGGAAAGCCCAAACAAAGGCCTAATAGGCCAAATTCAAACAAAATGTGAACATTTCCAACTGGACTTAGCCCAATTTTGGCCGTAAGTCCTTAAATTAAATTGACTGAGCACAACTGCTCTCTTAAATCAATTTATATCCGGTCCGAGGGTACATCCCCGAACTCCTCTGACACATGTCGTTATAATCATTCAACATCGTCAGAGAGGTGACGGGTCCCGACGACTACACCCATCAATACGGACTGCGGGGTCCTTAAACTCATGGACCGAAACGTCCTTAAACTAATATTGGACCGAAACGTCCTTAAACTAATGTTAGACCGAAATGTCCTTAAACTAATAATGGACCACTACGTCTCTAAACTGGAACATAGACCACCACGTCCCTAAACTGGAATTAACATGGACCACCACGTTCCTAAACTGAAACACGGACCACCACGTCCCTAAACTGGAACATGGACCGCAATGTCCTTAAACTACCTATGGACCACTACGTCCCTAAACTGGAACAACAGAGCCCCCGAATGCTCTTTTGCCGGATCAAAACGATCCCGCTTAAGTTGATCTTAGCCTCAAACACGGCTAACGTATCCTTAAACATTCAAATGGACTATAAGGCTCCCAATCAACTTTGGTTCGAGGGTACATATCTGAACTCCTCTGACACCTGTCGTTGTAATCCTTCAACGACGTCAGAGAGGTGACGAGTCCCGATGGTCATATATTAAATGGATCTAGACTATTCCGTTAGGTTGATCTTAGTCTCAAACGAGACTAACGTATCCTTAACGAACATTTAAGTTGATCTTAGCCCCAAGCACGGCTAATGTATCCTTAAACTAAAAACACCAAACCCAAATCTAAGTAAATACGGATTTGGACTAATCCACGTCCTACGGGCGACGACATTACTCAGTCTCCGTATACAATCCACGGGCAACCACAAACAAAACAAACACACACGACACGAAGTGAAATTCTGGAGAAGGAGAAAGTTGTTACTGCGACGCAGTAGCGTAATTAACTGCAGGGGCTTGCGCCTCCAGGGAAGAGCGTCCCCCACAATCAAAAACCCCTCGAGCGAGGGGGAATCTGACGAAGTCTGCTACATCGGCCGCATCCGTCTAAACCTCCGATACACGGTGCCATAAATCAACTTGGCATCTTCGGAGTGGTGGACGGATAAAACCAAATAGTATCTGCCCTGAATCTCAGGCAAGACGTCCTAACGTCGTCGCCGCCATTCGGAGGGGAACAGCTCTCTCTACCACCCCTCCTTCCTCTCCCCTGCAACTCTCCTTTCTCGCAACGAGAACCCCTGCACACCCAAACCCCGCAACCAAGAATCCATGACCTAGCCTCACCTGCACCTCGCCGGAGCTCCGACCACCCTCGTCACCGCCTTCATCTCCTCCTTCTCCTCTCTCCTACACCCCAGCAAGAATTCTACGCAAAACACCTTCTCCCCTCTCATTTTTCTGCATACATCGACCCCCGACTTCAACCCGCTGCCTTTGCCGTCGAACCCCATCATCGACGTCGTCACCATCTTTGTTCTAGCCTCTGTCCCATAACCTTCGAACCAAACTCCAGAGCATCAGCCCCTTCTTCTTGCTCTTCTTCTTCTTCTCGTTTCTTTTCTACATTCTTGGGTTTTCCGGTGATCGCCGGAGCCGTGCCGCTACCGATGGTCCAAGCAACCCTGTGGTCGTCCCCTACCTGCATGGTTACCTTCTTGCCGTACCTGGACCTGTCCCATGTGCGAGTGTGGATGTTGCGACGTTTGCCCGACGTCGGACGTGCCGGGCGTTTCTGTATCGTGTTCCATCGAGGCAAGTTAATCTTGCTACATGCTATATAATTCATTTTATACCTATTTATATATATCATACCTGTAGTTTAAATCTAGTACCCCATGTTTCATTTTATAACATTTCGATGTTCCGTTTGCATCCGTTTATATCATTTCAGATTTAGATCATGAAAACTAATCTTGTTACATAGTAGATTATATTATAATGCATCCATACCAATATTTATATCACATAATGCTTAGTTGTGCATCCCAAAGTACCATTTTATAATTTTTTAACCTTTCGGATACACGTTTGCATCCATCTCGTCTAATATATATACAGCTGCATCCATAGATCATATTAATATATAATACTGTGAAATTAACATCCCATGTTTAGGAAACTGCATCCTATTTAATATTGAAACTATAAATGTAACCCTAATCACTAACTGTGCATCTATATGTTTGAATCTATACCTATTTGCATACTACATCACATTATTCTATTTTTATTGTTACATTGGTACCCCATAATTGTTTTTGTGTACCCATGCTTATTATAGTTTGATTATGAACACCCACGTGATACTTGTGCACCCCCTGACATGACTTGATACACTACTATTTGACACGACTTGATACCGTGCATTTCTTGACATGATTGATACTTGTTCACTACCTGATATGACCTGATGTACCACAGCTTGACCTGTTACCTGATCTTGTTACTAATGCCAACAATCTTGACATGTTGTCCCTATGGACATTTTCTGTTGTCTATTCAGATAAACCTGTACTTGCTTGATCCTGTATTGGCATTAGCTCCAGATTTATCAATACCTGACTTGAACACATGACTTGGGGGTATGGGGAAATCAATGATGAAACCTGACTTGTAGCTCGATAGTTCGATACTTATACTGATCAGTTTTACGGGCTAGGCCAGCCCTGGGATGATGCGGCTGACATCATTCATCGTTACATACTACCTTTTACTGCCTAGCGGCACGTCTCGGATTCAGCCTAAGAATCTTAACCGTGGTCCCGGGCATGCACGGGATACTATTGAGTTACATCGATGATTCATCAAATTGATTTCAAAGACTTGAGAGTAATTAACCCAGTAGACCAGTTTAGATTACTCACTGCACATCACCTGCGTCTTACCCGTCACTGTCCTTATTTATGTTACTGTTATACCATTATTACTGTTCATACTCGTGCCTGCATGTCTCGCTACCCCCTGATTATATTATTATTGATGTTATGACGCACTGACGTCTGGGGTTTGCATGGCCCAGATCCTCTACCTTTGTCGCAGGCTGATCAGGAGTACTTCCGCCATTAGGCCGAGCAGTGGGGATCCAGTTGGTATCCAGTTTTACTTTCCAAGTGTTTTGTTTATTGGATCTATTGCTTCCGCATATTATTTTATTCGTGACTCGTTTATTTTGGCCTATGGACATGTGTTAGATAGTTTATTATTGTTCTTGATATCTCTACAGCTGTAATGTGGCTGTGGAGGATTATTTCCTATCTACGGGTAGCATGGTTGGCTCTGTTACGTGCCTATCTTAGCGCACTCTGGGAAGCGGAGTGTGACATTACCGCATTACGATAACCACTTTCTCCTGCTCTGGCAGTTCATTTCGTGTCATGTGTTTGTTTTGTTTTGGTTTTGCTTGCCCATGGATTGTATACGGAGATTAATTTATGTCGTCTCCTGTTCAGTTAATAAAACTGCACATTTGTATTACATTTTTCCTACTATTTTTATATTAAAAAAGGACTTTATTTTAATATATTATACATATGAGGGTTTATGTGTAAAAACATTATTTTCCATGTGTTAATATATGTTAATTATCATTTGGTAGGAAAATGTATGCAAATAATATTATTGATCTAATCCTAGTAGAACAAAATCTACTAAAATCTTATTTGAGTTGTTGTGCAGAATATTTCCAAGTTGTTATGAAGAATTTATCAAACAAATCAATTTGTTGAAGAAAACTTGCCAAATTAAGAAGCAAAACTTGGAGACCAAGTCTGGAAGCAACCGAGAGAAGATTTCTGAATTATGAAGGTGCCTAGGATTGACACTTGTCATAAGAAGAAATCACAAGAATTTTGATCAAGAGATCTCACCCGTTGGCTGCGGATCCGCGGCCTTAGCCCCCATTTGCCGCGGATCCGCCGCAATATTATGGAGTTAGAAGGCAAGATTTTTGGGTATCAATCTTTGGTGAATTTTACCAAGTTTCCAACTAAAAGATTCTGGCTTTGCACTATAAAAGAGCACCGAGAGCCTCTTGGAAAAGCTATCGAGCCGAAGAGATCACGAAGTCCAAGACGGCTCACGCATCCAGGCTGATCATCGACTGTCCGACTACCTCCTTAGGAAAGATCGAGAAGCAACTAGTTTGTAATCATTTTCTACGGATTAAGGTGTAGTTTGTTCAAGTCGATTAATAAAGGTAGTTATTTTTATTTAATTGTTTTTGCATCTTACATTATGTTTTCCCTCTCTGTCTTTTCATCTTCTTCTCCCAACATGCGCGAGTAATTCTCCGCTTGTTAGGGTTCGTAGGATTAGGGTAGGCAAATGGACGATGAAAATAATTAAACCCTTTTTAAGTCCTATAAAGTTTAGGAACTTTATCAAAAGAATCATTAACATCCTAATCGGGCGCGCTAGCAATTCTTTGCTAGTTCCGACCGCGATTAGAGATTAGATTAATGATTGTTTTGGTAAAGGCTAGATAATGAACGGAGTTCCGTGTCGAGATAAGGGTTAAGAGTGGGATTCCTTTTCCCTCCAGAAACCCTAATCTACACGCATCACCGTCGTTCTAGTTCTAAATCTATTAATGGATAAAAAGGGTAACTTTTAATTAATCGTCCATGACTACTAAATCCTAACGAACCCTACAAGCCCTCTTATTATATTATCTAAATCTTTAAAATAATCTAGATCTATATTTTTGCATTCTTGCTTAACGTAGATCTAGAAACTTTTCACAAAATTCTTATTTCCTCCCCTCTATCAACACATCTAAAGTAAGAGTAAAAGATTCAACGTTTTCCAGAGGACGACCCGTACTCATCTCGGTCTAGCTATACGCGACACCGTTATTGATTGCGGTTAACTACAAACATACACTCTTTCGTATCAATCAAATTGCGCCGTTGCCGGGGATACGTGCGTAATTTTTTATTTTTACTATTTGTGTTGAATTCTTAGAAGATTCATATCATTATTAACACAAAACTGCAAATTGCATATTTAATGATTTTTGCGTGAATTTTGCGAGGAAATCTGGAGTCACAGAATTAAGGAAAACAGGAAACAAAGACATTTTTAGAGATCCAGAGGAGCAAAGGAGGCCACTGAAAAATTTTCATCAACTGTTCTCTCCACATTGCGGCGGAACCGCGGCACGAAGGTACCTTTTGCGGCGGAATCGAGGCAGTTTAGAAGGGTTAGGGCCACAGAATTCTCTGGTATCTTTCTTAACTCCTTCTCTCTCCCCTCAAATCCAATAAAATCTATTTTCTGCAGGATTCTTTGCAAAATTGCGCCGCTCAAAAATCTTTTTGCAAAAGTTTTGTGATAGGATTTGTTTTGCATATTAAATACGGACTCTAAGGGGCAAAGACCAAATCAAGATTAGGTGGGGATTTCATCACCCTTCCTAAGCCCCACAAATCACAAACCGAGCATATAGATCAACCCTTCATTAATTGAAAAAATATCTAGACCAGACTCTAAGGACTGTCGCGCTCAATAAGGACAGAGGAAGGTCGTGGGTAATCTATCGTTTATCCGCATTACTTTTGTAGTGCCTAGGCAAGTGTGACAAAGGCTAGTGGTTTTTAATTAGGCCCACGACGTGGTTCCTTCCCACTTACCTGGCACTTATCTGGCTACAAGGGTAGTACGGAGGCGGTAGAGGATTTATCCTGCGGCTTGTCCTTTGGAAGTCTAGGAGCGGTCTAGAGACTGGACCTAGGTGACCACTTTTTCATCTTAGGGAGATTTGTCTTGAGTCCCACATTTTTCAAAATAAGCCAATTTTAAATCACACACACGCTGCCACTTGCACTAAACCCGCTTAGTGCATGCTCGGCTGGACACGGGATCCTAGTGCCCGTCTTGTCCGCGTTCCTGCTATCGACGCCGAAGTCGGTACTTCTTCATCTTCTTTTCCCCCCCACACACCACATCAACCGTGATGGACGACACTCCATCAGAGTATAACACCACGCTGCCACCGCCCGTAGGTGCGCAGAATCCACCGCGCATCTCTCTCCAAGAGAGATCCTATCCTATTCGTGGTCCCCTACCTACTTGTCTATCTCTTCCACCACCTAACGGGGATAATTTCGAAATCAAACCCCACTACATCAATCTGCTGCCCAAATTTCACGGGCTTGAGCCGGAAGACGCGTACGTTTTCATCACCAAATTCGAAAATGTATGCGCAATGATGGGTACTTCACAATTGACTTTAGATGCTATGCGCTTACGTCTTCTCCCATTCACACTGTGCGACTTGGCAGAAAAATGGCTTTATAATACTGCCGCACACTCTATCACTAATTGGGATGAATTCGTCGTAGCATTTCTTAAGAAGTTTTACCCAAATCATAAGACTGCACATGTTAGGAGCGAGATTAACCAGTTCACCCAGCTTCCCAACGAACCATTTTGGAAGTGCTTTGAACGTTTCAAAGATCTGCTTGTCCAATGCCCCCATCACGGAATACAAAGATAGGATTTATGTCGGATTATATATGAGGGCATTAATCCAGCGACAAAGCAGATGCTTAAAACAATGTGTCAATGTAATTTCATGTCTAAAGATGACGGTGAAGCTTGGAAATATCTGGAAGACCTTGCTGAAAACACGTTGTAGTGGGAAAGCGTAAGACCGCCTTCAACTAAGGGAGGTATTCACCAGCTCGATATTTCTATCGCAGTAAAAGCCGAAATGGCAGCGATTCAGAAGAAACTCGATGCTATTGAAAACAAGTTCTCAACATTCTTCCTAAATCAGGTCACGCTTCCTAAGACCGTCTGTGGTTGCTGTTCGGATCCTTCACACTTAACGGAAGAATGTTCTATGAACGCATCGTTTCAAGCTAATGCTGCTTTTCAGCAGCGACCTAGAAACGATCCTTATTCTTCCACATATAATCAAGGATGGAGGAATCATCCTAATTTTGCTTGGAATCAAAACCAACAAAGTAATTATCAAAGACCTCCTCCACAGCAACCACAACCACAGAATCAGCCCCCCTTTCAGTCACAAAATTTCCAAAATCCGGCCAACATTTCTACACCACAAGTGGCCGGTACTGACAACTCACTTGCACAAACTTTAGATATGTTCATGAAACAATCCATGCAAAATTGGATGAGATAAGGTCTTCTATTGATACCCTAACGAAAAACTCCTCTTCCCATGGTGAGAGTATTAAATCAATAGAAAACCAAATCGCACAGTTAAACGCCGCAATGAGTGCGAGAGAGAAAGGGAAACTCCCATCTCAACCCCTACCGAATCCTGGCCATTCACAAAGTCATAATGTGAATGCCATTACTACGTTGAGATCGGGGAGAGTACTGAATAACCGAGTGGGTGAGCAATTTGATGATAGTGACACATTTGATACCCCTTCTTCTTCTTCTTCCCCTAATTCGTCTAGTCTCCCACCTTCGTCCGAGCCTATTCTCCGTTTTCCCCAAGGCTCAAACATTTCGCCAAATCTATCTAAGTCGATGCCCACTCCAATTTTGGGATTGAATCCGTCGCCACAGTCTTCTCCACAAACGTTGGACCCAAAACTTATTGATCGGGCTCCATTTCCAAACCGATTAAGGACCAACCAACCTAACCCGCAAATGGAGAAGATTGTGGAAATGTTTAAGCAAGTTAGCGTGAATATTCCTCTCCTAGATGCTATTCAACAAGTCCCATCTTATGCAAGAATACTTAAAGACTTGTGCACTAGGAAGAGAAAAACTCAAGTGCCTAAAAAGGTTTTCATGACGAGTAATGTTAGCACAGCTTTTACCCAACAAATACCAAAGAAACGTAAGGACCCCGGCTGTCCTAAAATCTCTATTTCTATTGGGGGTAAAAATATAAATCGTGCTTTACTCGATTTAGGCGCTAGCGTCAACTTGCTTCCTTATTCAGTATACGAGCAGTTAGGAATTGGAGAGTTAAAACCCGCCCATTGTACTCTCCAAATGGCAGACCGATCTATCACCAAACCTCGGGACGAACTAGAGGATGTGTTAATTAAAGTCGGAGAATTCATATTTCCCGTGGACTTTATTGTTTTAGATACACAACCTGTGGCAAACCCACGCAATCAAATTCCGGTGATACTCGGTCGACCCTTTTTGGCCACTTCCAACGCAGTAATTAATTGTAGAAATGGCTCTATGATCCTATCCTTTGGAAAGAAGTCAATTGAGCTTAACATTTACAAGTTGGGAAGTGAACCCTCCGAACCCTATGCTCACGTGTGTTCTGTCGAATTAATGGATGTCGACAGCAGCGAATTTGATCAACCTCATGATACAGACTCTTTTCATATGTTGTTGTTTGACCCAACCATTTACTCTTCCACCGAGTTGTCCGGGTCAACATCTAATGAGGAACCTTATATTGAGTCTGACGATCACCCCATTTTTTCTGATGACATTATTTTTCGGGGTATCGATGAAAGCTTTAAGGAAATTTTCGCTGATGAACTCGCATTTTTACAAGACACGGATGTTGAGATGAATCAATTCCAAGATGAAGAAATTGGACCTCCACCCCCTCTTTTGGACAATCATGATAATGCGAGTAATCCATCATTACTATCACTATATCGTCTTTCCAAATTGAGACGCAATCGTTTTCCAATACACCTCTTGTCACCTCCCCACTTCTTCACGTCAATAGGTGACATGTTCTTCCACCAACCTTGGTGCTTCATCGATAAAATTTTTGAATGGTTGCTGTTGACCTTCGGTCTTTGCAGAGCTTGGCATTGACCAATAACCTTGACCCCCTCATGTGATTTTAAAAGATTAAAATTGTTTAACTCAAGTTTGGGGGAGGGGTGGTATATTTTGGCTCTTGAAAGAAAATGATTTTTAAAAAATTGTGAGCCTAAAATAAGTTTGGGGGAGGATTTTCACTTTCATATATTCTTGCTCCCATTAATAATTTCCTTCCAAGCTTACAGGTTTTTGTGATCCAACGGATAGCAACAGTGAGGACACTGTTGAAAACAAGTTTGGGGGAGGTTTGTGCTTATTTACACATCAATTTGCATCATAATTTGCATAAGCACAACATTTTCAAAAATTTAATTTTTTTTTTTATAATAAAAGAGTAGAAAATGAAATATTACTTCCAAAAGATAGGAATAATTTAAGAAAACCAAGAAAATTAGAAGTTTTCTTAAACGAACTGGTAATAAGTAGTTATGAGCTGTTGTCCTAAGTGTTAGTAAGATGAAGGAAGTCACTAATCTGAGGATAAAAATAAATCTGAAAAATAGTTTCTATTCTGGAAGCCAAACATTTGAATGTTGATACCCTACTATTTGCACTTACACACGTCTTGAAACTTGGGATAGTAGAGGATACCTTGAAATGCTCTTGTCTAAAAGCCAAAGTATGAAAGAAATGAAAAAAAAATGAAGAAAATATGAAAATGGTGAAAAGAAAAAAATGAACACCGGTTTTGTTATCGCCAAGGCAGCAATAAAAAAATATAGCGAGGGTGCCTCTTCACCTAGTGCCCTAAGGCCAACTGGTCTGGGAGTCACTGCTAAGCCTTAGGTGGTGCAAGACGAGGAAAATATTATCACCGAATCTGCAAGCACATGAGTAATCGGTCGGTTAGTACCTCAAGAAGTATTAACGGTCGCATGAAAAGGTGTGAGCAAACCTAAGTATTCATAAAATTAAAAAGTACTGAGGTAGATGGACAAGAGTATGATAGCTTGAATTGAATTCTCCGAGTGTAGGGATGTTCTTTACACACACGTGGGGTTATATGATCAATGTTTGGATGAAAGGTAGGAATGAAGAATAAAGGCGATGTTTTATTGAGGGATGATGTGCTTTCTAACATTTTTTTCATGACTATTAAGATAGGGCTCATGACAACTGAAAAGCTAGTATAGTTAGAAACTCTTCTTTTCAAGGCCTTTCTTTTATGGTTCTTATCTTTATATGTAAATTTCACCATCTTTCTTTTGTTATTGGATTTTGTGGGTGTAGTCCGCTGAAAACCCTCAGGAGACAACACTCCTCCTACTAGGGACACCTAGAGGTTTAACGGCTTGTTGCACGTGCTCAGTGCAATCGTGTCTACCTACGAAAGTGTGCTTAGTTTTCTCCTTTCCTTTTCTCCTCTTAAATAAACTAGTTTGCTCGGGACGATCAAAGATAAGTTTAGGGGTATTTGTTCAGTTAATAAAACTGCACATTTGTATTACATTTTTCCTACTATTTTTATATTAAAAAAGGACTTTATTTTAATATATTATACATATGAGGGTTTATGTGTAAAAACATTATTTTCCATGTGTTAATATATGTTAATTATCATTTGGTAGGAAAATGTATGCAAATAATATTATTGATCTAATCCTAGTAGAACAAAATCTACTAAAATCTTATTTGAGTTGTTGTGCAGAATATTTCCAAGTTGTTATGAAGAATTTATCAAACAAATCAATTTGTCGAAGAAAACTTGCCAAATTAAGAAGCAAAACTTGGAGACCAAGTCTGGAAGCAACCGAGAGAAGATTTTTGAATTATGAAGGTGCCTAGGATTGACACTTGTCACAAGAAGAAAGCACAAGAATTTTGATCAAGAGATCTCACCCGTTGGCCGCGGATCCGCGGCCTTATCCCCCATTTGCCGCGGATCCGCCGCAATATTATGGAGTTAGAAGGCAAGATTTTTGGGTATCAATCTTTGGTGAATTTTACCAAGTTTCCAACTAAAAGATTCTGGCTTTGCACTATAAAAGAGCACCGAGAGCCTCTTGGAAAAGCGATCAAGCCGAAGAGATCACGAAGTCCAAGACGACTCACGCATCCAGGCTGATCATCGACTGTCCGACTACCTCCTTAGGAAAGATCGAGAAGCAACTAGTTTGTAATCATTTTCTACGGATTAAGGTGTAGTTTGTTCAAGTCGATTAATAAAGGTAGTTATTTTTATTTAATTGTTTTTGCATCTTACATTATGTTTTCCCTCTCTGTCTTTTCATCTTCTTCTCCCAACATGCGCGAGTAATTCTTCCCTTGTTAGGGTTCGTAGGATTAGGGTAGGCAAATGGACGATGAAAATAATTAAACCCTTTTTAAGTCCTATAAAGTTTAGGAACTTTATCAAAAGAATCATTAACATCCTAATCGGGCGCGCTAGCAATTCTTTGCTAGTTCCGACCGCGATTAGAGATTAGATTAATGATTGTTTTGGTAAAGGCTAGATAATGAACGGAGTTCCGTGTCGAGATAAGGGTTAAGAGTGGGATTCCTTTTCCCTCCAGAAACCCTAATCTAAACGCATCACCGTCGTTCTAGTTCTAAATCTATTAATGGATAAAAATGGTAACTTTTAATTAATCGTCCATGACTACTAAATCCTAACGAACCCTACAAGCCTTCTTATTATATTATCTAAATCTTTAAAATAATCTAGATCTATATTTTTGCATTCTTGCTTAACGTAGATCTAGAAACTTTTCACAAAATTCTTATTTCTTCCCCTCTTTCAACACATCTAAAGTAAAGTAAAAGATTCAACGTTTCCCAGAGGACGACCCGTACTCATCTCGGTCTAGCTATACACGACACCGTTATTGATTGCGGTTAACTACAAATATACACTCTTTTGTATCAATCATCTCCCGTTGGGCGCGGGTTAGTCCAAATTCGTATATTTTAGATTTGGTCTTGGTTTCATTTAAGGACCGTTAATCTAGTTTGAGATTAAGATCAACTTAAATATACATGAGCATTTGGGGCTCAATTTGTTTTTGACTAAGGATACGTTAGTCCAATTTGAGACTAAGATCAACTTAGCGAAATTTCAAGGATCATTTATATTTCAGATCCAACAACAGAGCATTTTGGCTCAGCTGCAGGAAAAACTTCAGAGACCTCGCCAATTTAGGAGCTTGGTCTGCTTAGTCTTTTCTTTTATTCAAAAGTGCTAGGCACTTATTTAGGCTCTGTTTGTTCAGTCCTTTTCTTTTATGCCAAAATGCTGAGCACTTATTTGACCTCTGATGCTCACATATATGACATGTGAAGTAATTAGTCATGGGCGCTGCCCAATGAGCGTTGAGCACTGAGCCATTTTGGCTGTTTGTGGAGTGCGATGCACTTTTGTTTAGCGCCCACGTGATGAGTACGTGCGGCGCTGGCCTTCTGTTTTGGGCGTCCGCGTGTTTTTCATGTGAGGTGCTAGGCACTGTTAAAAGGGGCACTTACATGGGAACCACGTGAGGCGTTAGTTTTTTCCCTTTTATCATTTTTAGAGATTTAAATCTCTGTTGATATTTTCAGAGAGTTTAAACCTCTATCAATGGCGCTTTGACCATTAACGCTCGCTAAAATCACTATATTTGAGAATTTTAGGTTGAGTTTTTAAAGAACTAAGTTTTTGACTTGAAGGAACTGAGTTCCTGGAGTATCATGGACTCCGTTTAAAATTTGTTCTTCCCTGAATTTTCATTCTCAAGAACAAGATCTTCCTGATGAGAATTAAATTCTCAACTTATGGGAGATTTGCCTTGTGGATCTCAGAATCAGAGAAAGAACAAAGTTCTTTTAAAAGGATTAAACCTTTAGATGTGATGGAGATATTTTGATCTCTTTTCTTTACCTAGGGTTTTGAGGAGGAAAGTATTCTTCTTTCTCGAGAATTGAATTCTTTTTTGTTTTGGAAGCTTTCTGTGGTGTATCTGTATATGTCTTTGTATGTCTCTATCTGTTTTTCTCTCTTCGTCTCTCTATGTGTCTGTGTGTGAGACTTGAAGTCTTAGGTATTTTATATAGGTAAGGCAAATTGTTCATCAGTTTTGAGAAAATCTCTCATTGAGAGATTCCAATTGATTTAATTGGTCTCAAAATTGATTTGGGGAATTTTACCTACCGTTGGATCTTTGATCCAAGGACTTCTGTTTTTACAGAATATGATTTTTGGTTTTTAATGAGATTGGGGAAATATTTTCCCTATACAGAACTTATTCTGTAAAATGGTGATTTTTAATCACCATTGGATTTTTTAATCCAACGGTTCTTTGTTTACAGAGAGCAATCTTTCTTATTTAGAAAGTTTGAGGGAATATATTACAGAATAGAATTTTATTCTACAATTGGATTTTTGACCCAACTAAGAGTACCTTTCTTATTTAGAAAGATATGGGAGATATTTTTTTCTAATAGAATTTGATTGTATATCTTGATGATTTATCATCTCCGTTGGATTTTTGATCCAACGGCTCTGCTCATATGTTGTGCACGTAGGGCGCCACTTAAGAATTTACTTTTTAAAATGGGTATTCCTATGCTTTGCACATTGGCACCCACGTGATGAGCACGTGTGGCGCCATATAAGAGTCTAGCTCTTATTTAATAGATTCTTTTGTGCTTTGCACATTGGCGCCTGCGTAAGGAGCACGTGAGGTGCCACCATAGGATTTAATCCTATATGATTGGCTCTGGCACTGGCGCCCTCTTGGAGAGTACGTGAGGCGCTGCCTCATTTAATTCAAACAGAGCTTTGCTCTTTTATTAGGTTAAATATTGGGGAAACAGGTAGTATCCTGCTAAACCCAAGAAACCACGTATATCTTTCACCGTCTTTGGTGTCGGCCATTCGCTGACAGCTAACAGCTTAGCTGGATCTACTGAGATTCCTTCGCCTGAAATAATATGTCTGAGAAATCCGACTTGATCTAACCAAATTTCTCACTTGCTGTACTTAGCATAGAGTTGATGCTATCATAATGTCTCCAGGACAATCCGTAAATGGTCGGCATGCTCTTTCCGATTCTTTGAATACACCAGGATGTCATCGATGAAAATAACAACGAACCTGTCTAAGTACTCTCGGAAAACTTGGTTCATCAGATTCATGAATATAGCAGGTGCATTGGTCACTCCAAATGGCATCCCTAGATATTCGTAATGACCATAGCGAGTCCTGAATGCCGTCTTCGGAATATCGGACTCTTTGACCTTCACTTGATGATAACCCGAACGAAGATCTAACTTCGAAAATACATAAGACCCACTTAGCTGATCGAAAATGTCATCGATGTGAGGTAGTGGATACTTGTTCTTATCGCCACTTCATTCAGAGATCGGAAATCTACACACATTCTGTATGAACCTTCTTTCTTCTTCACAAGCAAAACTGGAGATTCCCAACTTGAAGTACTGGGGCGAATCGAACCTTTCTTCAGAAGTTCGTCCAACTGAGTACGGATATCCTTCAATCCTTCTGGACTTAACCGGTACGGATCTTTGATTACCGGTTGTGCACCAGGTAGTAAATCAATGATGAATTCAAAAGCTTGATCGAGAGGCAAACCTGTTATTTCATCAGGGAACACATCCTCGAACTCTCGAACTACCTCTGGCTTTTCTTCTTCCTCCGGTAGAGTAAACACTTCTGCATTCTTTGGCTTGGCATGGAATATTCCTGGCTCCAAAGTTCTGTCTCCACTCTTGAAGTAAAAGACTGGGTGATCTTGTATTTCAAATATTACTTTCCTTTGACGGCAGTCAATCGTAGCATAGAAAAATCCCAGCCAATCTATTCCCAACACAACATCCAAGTTTGGAATGTCCAGTACTTTGAAATTCGCGTAGAATTTTCGTTCGCAAACTACAACTGGGCACTGATCTAATCCCATGGTTGCCTTCAATACTCCATTCCCGGAACTGACATTCCAGCTTGAAATGAGTAACTTCACGGGAATTGTATGCGTTCTCACAAATCGTTGGGACATGAAGCAGTGTGACGCTCCAGTGTTGAATAGTGCTAGTGCAAGAAGGGTGGCTACTAGTATAATATCTAAGTTGTGTGAGATTGGTTTTAGATACAGGAAAGAATATAGTGATGTATAAGAAATGAAAAGATGTGAAAGGATTGGGAATTACCAGTGATAACTTGTCCAGTGGCCTCGGCTTCCTCAACTGTCATGGTGAAAGCCTGACGTTGGGGTACATTCCTCCTTCTGGAGGCACATTCTTCTGTCCTTGGGGCATATTGCTCTGCCCTTGAGGCATGTTCCTCTGTACCTGATGGAATTGACGAGGAGATTGTGCTGGAGGTCTACGTGGAGGTGGAGCAGGTAGGGCTAAACGAGGTGCAGGAGCCTGAATAGCTGGCCGCTGCGGGATTGTGATTGTGGGTCTTGGTGCCGGAGTTGGGTTGAGTCGTTATGGACACACTCAAATGGCGTGAGTGAATACACCACAAACTAAACACAGGCCATTTGCACGCCTATAGTCTTTCGCCAGGTGTTCATTCCTTTTGCAGTAGAAGTAAAAGTCTGGACTGGGCAGGTTAAATGTTACTCCCGGTCTTCTGGATGCAAAAGTTAGCCTGGAAGAGGCTCCTCTTGCCATCTGAGTGGAAGGGCGTTTCACACTGGCAGTCTGAGGTCTGCCCTTCTTCACAACTGTCTCATAGCGTCGGGAAGCCTTCTGAGCGAGATCATGGTGGGAAATCCCCTGTAGCTAGTGCAGCTTGGATTTCTGGGTCCAACCCTTGCTGAAATCGTTGTGCTCAGATTTCAGCAGTCGGAATCTGGTGTGCCGCGAACCTGTTACGACCTTGTATTAGCAGTGAAATATGTGATATCAGGAAATTGAATATTGGGACATATCTTACCTGCTAAACATGGTAAACTCAATATCATATTCATCCACGGATTTGCTCCACATCGAGCCTTGTTGGATGAACTGCTGTTCTATGTCGAAATGGGTAGTCTAAGGAAAGTACTTCGCGTCGAACATAT
The DNA here is from genome assembly GCA_030015575.1 of Agapanthus africanus. Taxonomy (NCBI): domain Eukaryota; kingdom Viridiplantae; phylum Streptophyta; class Magnoliopsida; order Asparagales; family Amaryllidaceae; genus Agapanthus; species Agapanthus africanus. Next base: position 101,839,183 of record CM057338.1, on the reverse strand, counting down.
CGCAAAACATCTTCCATTCAATCGGTTGGGCGAGTCGACTTTCTTCAGCTTTCCACCAGACTCTAGCGTTATCTGTTAGTTGCAGTTTTGCAATGCTTACCCAAGTAATCTCTGGCACTTGTGCTGCTGCCAGATCATCTTCGATAGATTGAGCCCATTCTTCTGCCTCCAGTGGGCTCTCTTTTCCAAAGATTTTTTTTGGGTGCAGTGCCCGGAATTGTTCGACTCCGGGTGCCTCGACCTCTGGACGGTGCATGAGGATAGCAGTTTGCTGCTGCTGACCCGCTAAGAGGCTCTTGATCGTCTCAAGCAGTACCGTTTACTCGTTGATGGGAGCTGCAATGGTAGGTGGTGGTGGTAGAGTAGGTGGTGGGGTGTTTCCATTGACGTTCGTGCTGGTGTTATTGAGAGAATCCACGACCTTGATAGAAAAAGAAATGTTAGGATAGATTCAAGAAATTTGAAATGTAAAGAATGTATAGTTGCTGATTCTTATAATTCTTGTGATATATTGCTTAGGATTCCATGCAGAACTGACCTGCATGAGCTGCCAACAAAACCTGTCACGCCCCACTTCCCAGTGTACGGAAGTGGTGACGTGGCAAGCCCGCAACGTATTTACTAAGAAATAAATACGTTAAACGTAATTAAGCAATATATATATATATATATATATATATATATATATATATATATATAAAATGCACAAGAATTGACAAGAGATATAAAATGAACAGTAACTTTTATTAACATTCATATTTACAATACAACAGCTTTGAAAAGGAAAGTACAATAATATAAAGTAATGCCTAACCAGTGGCATACCAAATGAAAAGTAAGTACAAGAAGCTAGATGTCCTGATGGAAAGTGAGTTGGTTCATGTCCTCCTAGCTAGGCTCTATTTTGAGAGAGTCCTGTCCTTCTGACGAACATTCCAAAGAAAGAAATAGATAGAAATGTCGTCAGCGAACTAGCGCTCGGTAATTCCCAAAAGAAAGAAAGGAATATGGAAAATAATGAGAATTGAACTGGTAAGATGTACATGTATAAGATTGCTATTCTAACATAGTTGTTTGTTGCTTGATGCAGAAGGTATTTGTGTATACGAGAGAAGTCCATCTTTCCCCGTGGACTATGGTAACATGTAGTACAAGGCCCCGTCGCAACACACGGGACAATGGCACGAGAGTTCATGTAGATGTATTTTAGTGATCATCTCGTGCCACGCTATACATTCCATACCAATCTACCACGTTAACCTCATATTGTATTGTATAGATTATATGGCTTGCTGAGAGCATGGATACAAGTTGTTTAAGTAGTCAGGTTCAGGATGTAAGCTTGTAGTCATGTCAAGTTGTAGCCATGATTCGGTCAAATCAAGTCTTGTATTCAAGTTTGATATTCAGGTTCAGATTCAAGTATACATGTTAGAGTTTGGATTCATGTTTGAATTGGTTTCCGGTTTGAGTTTGTATTCAAGCTTGTGTTGACCGCCGAAACAGAGACGAACCGGGATAGATCGTCTTTCCTGAATTTTAGGGTAGAGGATATTTGGATTTATCTGTCCACTTCTCCGATAATACCAGGTTGATTTATGGCACCACATATCGGAGGTTTGGACAGACGCGACCGTTGTAGAAGATTTTATCAGATTCCCCATCATTTTATGAGGGGTTTTTGATTGTGGGGACGTTCTTCTCTGCAGGCGCAAGCCTCTGCAGTTAATTACGTTACCGCATTGCGATAACCACTTTCTCCTGCTTCGGAAGTTCACTTCGTGTCGCGCGTGTTTTTGTTTGTTTTGGTTGCCCGTGGATTGACGGAGACTAGTTTATGTTGTCGTCCATAGGGCGCAGATTAGTCCAAATCCGTATATTTTAAATTTGGGTTTGGTTTATTTAAAGACCATTAATCTGGTTTGAGATTAAGATCAACTTAAACATATGAGCATTTGGGCCCAATTATTGTAGTTTAAGGACATCAAAGTCCATTATCGCCATGTTTGAGACGCATATTAGTTTAGGGACATTTCAGTCCAACGTTCCCATTTTGGGGACGAATATTGGTTTAAGGATATTTTGGTCCAACATTCCCGTTTTGGGGATGAATATTAGTTTAAGAACATTTTGGTCCATCATTCATCTTGTGCGCACATGTTTTTGTTACGTGGCTGAGTGAACGATGGTGGCATAGAATGCGCCCAATTTGGGGTGCGATCTTATTTGAGGTGTGCACGTCAGTTTGGAAGTGCATCAATATGGGGTTATAATTCCCTATCTTGATAAAATTTTATATCAAGTTGGGACGAGGAGTTGTTGTTGGTTGTCGGGACCCACCACCCCTTTGAAGACGTTGAGAAATTACAACGACATATATCAGAGGTGTGAAGAGATGTACTCTTGAACCAAATCCCGTATTTTGAGGGAAAGATCGTGATGAATCATCTAAGAATCATTAGCCTTATTTGAGACTAAGATTAACTTAGGAGATATGAGATGAATATCATTTTGGATATCATTGATGAGAGATCATTAGTCATGTTTGAGACTAAGATTAGTTTAGAAATCACGAGCATATGAGCTCGCTTGATTTAAAATCAAAGAAGTTTAACTTCAGTAAACTTAGCCAATTTGGGCTAAGATTGGGTTTCAGCAGTGCTAAGCACTTAGTTGTATATACCACTCACGTGTGTTTCACATGAGGCGCTATAATAGTACTAAGCACTGATATTTTATGGTGCTTACTTGTGTTTCACGTGAGGCGCTCTAATAGTGCTAAGCACTAAATTTTTCCAGCGCTCACGTGTGTTTCATGTGAGGTGATCCAATAGCTCTTAGCACTAGTTTTTCTATGGATTTCACATGTGTTTCATGTGAGGCGCTATTGTTCATCACAGAAAACTGTATTTTAATACCGCTCATTCATTATCTATTTTGTTATTTATCGGTACTATTAACCAGTGTCTGCTCAGTAAATACAGATTATAGGTATTCGTGACATAATATTGGAAACATACTAAAAATCACGGATATAACGTTTGGAAGCCGACACTGCAAACAGAACAGAAAACCGATCGATATTCAAAGAGCTCTTTTGCAAATAAACTTTTGTGCACAATTTTGGTCCAACACAATACATGTGTGCACTAGCTCTTTTGGGACATGGACCATGGTGGGGGCTGCCTTGGTACAACAAATTGTGCAAATGGGAACATGTGGGTGTGATGTGTAATAAATGCTAAAAGATGTGATGTGATTTAAAGCATCAAGTTTCCCTCCAAGTCTACTGAGTATAACCCAGGCTGATATGAAGAAATCAAACAATACCAATGGACTTGTTGAGTGTACTCGAGATCACTACAAACAATCGTGCCCATTTTCCTACAACCAAAACCGGCGAGACCCCCTAAAAAACCGGCACCACCGGGTCACTTTGCTCCAAATGCCCCCATTTTTCTTCTAGTCATTTCTTAGGGTCACATCAGTCCATTTATATTGTTTGGTTATTCTGGAGTTGAACTTATAAATATCAGAACTAATATTGAGCAAGAGCCCATATGTATATTCCATAGTTTTCTTTTAGTTTTTGGTTTAGGCTTGAGAGTTGTGTGGGCTTTAACTTGGTTTCTTCTTCTTCTTCCCTCTTGAAGCTTTCTTTTGAGAGCTTCATTATGGAGGTTGAACAAGTTACCAATATCTTGTATCTCAACTATATCAAGTGTTAAATAATATTGCTTTTGCTTTGTTACTTTAATTCTTTTTCTTACTTGCTTTCTTTTGCTATTACTATGTGTAACTAATCTTCTTTGGTTGTGATTTTGGTGAGGATGTGAGATGAAAGGCTTTGCCTTCCTCCTCCTCCTGTTTATATTTAAAATGCTTACTGTGATTCTAACTTAAAGATTGTTTAATATATTGATGTGATATGGTATTTTGAAACCATGGTTATTTTGTAACCTCTCATATACCATATTCACTCTCTTTCCCCATTTCACAATGTTTAAGTTAAGATCAATTTGGTGTTAAGTTTGCTAAGTTTAGATACGATATTTTGTGACCAAGTGCTTGACAAACCCTTGGTTTTCATATACCCTATAGTATCACAAACACTTAGCAAAGTTAACACTAAAACTAATTGCTCTCACTCGCTAATTTGTGTTTTTGATGTTGTTGTATACTTGCTAACCCTTGTGCTTAGTGTTGATACCTCAAGCTTGGACATACAAACGGTAAGTGAACAATACGGATCCGTTTCGTGTTTTGAGTCGAGATCCGAGAACTTGATGATTTGTTCTTTGCAACCGCTTTGACAATTCATGCTTCGCGTCGGGATCGACATAAGGACGGACAACTCATGATCAAGGGAGCGTCGAAGGAATTGCCGCGTTTCGACCATCCGAACCAAAGCCACGACCACTTTTACTTAAACTTGCTTTCTATATTTTCGTATTTTTATTTTTAGTGACAATTAAACCAATTCGTTATTTGTTGAATCTTAAGCAACAAAACTTAATACACAATTACCTATGGATCGACCCGTACTTGTCGGCTCGCTACAACGCGCCATGCACTTGCGGTTTATAAATTTTAAAACGAGACCGAGCTCGCGTGCGCATCCATTTCCTTAAAACGATTCCATTTTCAAAACATACGCGTTTGCACGCGCGGGTAAAGTCCCAACAAGTTTTTGGCGCAGTTGCCGGAGAATTGATAGTCATTAGGTATTGCTATTTCTGGTTCGTACTAACAAAACTAACTATTAACTCAATTTTTTCCAAAATTAACACAACATTCCTTTTTTACTTTGTTCTCTGTCTTTGCAACCTGCTAACATCCTGAAATTTAAATAAAAATCAAAGTATACCATAAGAACACTTAACTAGCTTAGAGAACCCACCAAAAATTCAAGCACCCAACTCTTGAAATCAACCGGCGACATTCACTAAAATTCATCGCCGGTCAATTATTGGTGTTTTGAAATTTTTCTTTTTGTGGTGTCTCTAGTGCTTTGTTGGTATTCCAGCGGTATTGTTTGATATTTATAATTTTGAGTATGCAGGAATTGGGGCAGATATATCGCTTTTGACACTAAATATCATATTTTCCGACATTTGCAGATTTTTACGGAATTACGAGGAGTGATCGTGCGTAGCGAGATTCAAGTTCAATTACAAGACGTTAGTGAAGTACAGTGCCAAAGATTCGGGTAGTTTGACCCACGCAGGCGAATATTCAAATACCCGTAATCACTTCAAAGGGGTTTTTAAACCCAAAATCGCATCGGTACGTATTTTCTGACACTTTCGCTCAAATCTGACGCATTCCAATACTCTATCTTCTGCAGGATTCTTCGCACAAACTTGCTACCAATTTCACAAGAGAACTAACCCGTATTTTTTGCAGCACTTAAGCCTAAACGGAAAAAGAATTGCTTTATTGATTAAATTCTTGAATCCTTTTATTGATTTGCACATTTGCACCTTAATACGGATATTAAGGGCACGAAACCAAACAAGATATGGTAAAGGATTTCATTAGCTTTCTCCGTAACCTACAAATCACACAACTGCATTCTTGCATACCCACAGTAATTTAAAAAAATCAACTAGAACTTTGACTTTAAGGACTTCACGCTCATTAGGAGAAGTTAACTGTGTTTAGAACACTGTTTAACGGTATATTGTTCACAGGGTGTCTAGGCAAGTGTTCACGAGAAAGGGATATTCTAATTAAGGAATTTTGCGAAAGCGTTGGATAACCTCCCCTTATCTCTGCACGTACCCGGCTTTGTGATCTGTATATCTTGAGCCCGTTTCTCGACACGGTTTTATTTCGACAATTAGGTTCCTGAGCAGGTCTAGTTGACTTAGCATAACATAGACTGCTAGGGGTTTGATATTCTTTGTTTTTGTGATATTTGTGAATTCTTGTTGATATGGGTGACACACAATTCAATTCAATTTTTTCACGATTCTTATTCCTTTGTTTATACCCAGTCCCAATTCATTTGTTCAAATTGCCACAATTCTTTCCACATTCATGAAAACTGTCCTTTTCTAGGGGGTGACCAACCGTCCCAGATTTTTGATAACGGTCACCCACCTAACACTCCCGAACCCAGTCCCACTTCAAACATAGAGCAAATGATTGAAAATTTAGTGAAAGAGATCGACAGGGTAACAGCTTTGGCATCACCACCGTCACAACCCTCCCTTCCTGAAACAACTGACCCATCATTAAGGAATGATAGTGAGATGGATGCTAGGTTGACCGCTTTAGAGAAGGGAATTGAAGTGATGACTGCGGTCGAGAATCAAACAGCTGCGACGCTAGCCCTGTTTATACAGTAGTCTGGGCAATTGTTTCACGCTCAAGCTCAATCTTTGGCTAGAATCGAAGCGCATATAGCTGTGAGGATTCTAAGGAGTGAACACGGTCAATTGGAACCAAATAATGTCAATATCTGTCATCTAGGAAGTCACCCGAAGGAGATAAACAATCTAACGAATTTTGATGATTTCATAGATGATGATACGATTGAATTGACTGAGGGTTATCAGGACACACAAGAAAACCCTCCGAGTCAGTCCAACACTAACTTTTAGGTACCAACTGAACCTCTTATCACCTGTAATCTTGAGGTTGATCTAACCGAAATAATACTTAAAGAGGAACTTCTTGAACTGACTGATTTTTGCACTCCAATTTTAAAGGAGAGAGCTTGTGAATTTGACGGGTATGGATGGGATAGATTGTTAGAGGAGATCAATAATCAGGAACCCACAATTTTTGTTTCACCTGTTGATATTGTTTCGGAAGAAACATTAGTGTGGGAACCTACTTTTTTAGATGATATGAACCTACCCAGATCTGAATGTGAAGAAGGAGAACTCGTTTCGGGAATAATGAGCTGTAGAAACAAGAGTAGGATTGTGCAGGATTATAGGGAGGAAGATAACCTTGAAAAATATTCTTTCATGTCTAATTTTGAGGAGATATTTGCTGATGAACTTGATATTCTTTTTGAGTTTGAGTTAGGATCAATTTGGGAACATCCTAAGAACCTTTCTTTTGCTGAAATTTTTAAGGATGAACTCCATTTTTTAAACAAACCTGACAGTGAAACTCAACATAAACTTCTTGAAAATTCAATTCATTCGAGCGATAATTCTTTGACTCCTTCAAAACATCATCTTTGAATTCAAAGTCTTCTGATTCCTACTTTCACGCACCCATGCACTTCACTAACTTCTAACATATTCATTTTCTTTATCTTTTTCTTTGTTATATATATATTCTTTTGCCAGCCCTTGCATTATATAGACAAATTTTTTAAATAGCTGGTATTAATTTCTGGACTGACACAATCTTTAAACTTGTATATGTTATAATTAGTCTTAGGTTTTTTCTTTTTCTTTGAATACAATTCTCACCATGATATCTAAGTCTAGCTACCGGAGATGGGGGTAACGATGACAACATCGTAAAACTCAAGTTTGGGGGTGAGCACTGCGTTTATTTTGCTGCATCATATATATATTCTGCATTGCATACATATTACAAAACCCATAAAAATTGAAAAATTTCTTTAAAAACATAAAAAAAAATCCGTCATGATTACCTAGCGGGGGAACTTAGACTCGAAATCTGACGGTTGGGGTAATAAGATAGAAATAACTAAATCCTTTTTGAGAGATTGAAAACCCGAAAGATAACCCTCCTTTGAGTTTAACCGTAGCCGATATACGTCTTTTATAACAATTTACACGTGTCATATGTTTTTGAGAATTAGATAAAAGTCTGACATGTCTGTAAAACTTTTGAAAATTGATAAATATCTTTAGAATCAAACTGGTTTGTTCTGAATTACGTAATATCAAGAATAGTTTATAAAGTGAAGTGAATATGAAAGATATTATTGAGGTTTTAATAGAAACTTAAAGTTTGAAAAATAACCCATCTGAAACCTTGTTGGAGTGATTACACACCTTATCCATATGAACACGTCTTCGGAATTAAAAAGAAAAGCTGGTTGTATCTCCGTTTTCACTGCTTTCAGAATATTTTAAAAGAAACAAAATGAGTCTTTTGTTTTGTGGCCTTGGTAACTTGGGTAATTAAGTCCTTAGGGTGTCTCCACACTTAATACCCTAAAACCATCTGATTTGGGAGTCATTGACCAAAAACTCGCTAAGTTTCCAATCGCCAAATAAAACAAGCCAAGTAAGTGTTCTCTCCAAGTTAAAAGTTCTCACGGTTCTTTGTGGGAGAATAATCTTGGCGAGACGAGTTTTCAATTATAAAACAGTTTTTTTCGCGGAAATATGAAGGTTTATATTTATAAAGATGTTGTGCACGATCACGATGATGTGTAAGAACAAAAACAAGTGAAAGGTAGGAGTGAAAATTAAGACTTAGTTCTCTGTTAAAAATGATATAAATTCTGATTTGAAACCTAACTGGAGAACAAAACTTGAGAAAATCTTAACTCATTGCAAATTCGTGTGATCCTTTAGAAGTCTATCCTGGTCCGTAATTATGACATGATGATCCTAATCAAGTTCTTAAAAACTTGTCGACACTACTCGCACAACCATGTAAAGACGCGTATAAGCTTATGTTAAATAAATTGTGAGGAGTGAAAAATAGGGTTTGACATTTCTAACTTGGATAATAAAACTTTTAGTTTTGATTCTTAACCTTATGATTAGAATCAACAGTTTCTTCACGACGCTAACTTGACTAGATTTTATGGGTACAATCTGCTGAAAACCCTCAGGAGACAACACTCCTCCTACTGAGGACACCTAGAGGTTTAACGGCTTGTTGCACGTGCTCAGTGCAAATCGCGTTTCCTGCGAAAGTGAGGCTAGGATTTTTATTTTGCTCAAGACGAGCAAAAGATAAATTTGGGGGTATTTATTCATTATAGAAAACTACATTTTAATACCGCGCATTCATTATCTATTTTGTTATTTATCGGTACTATTAACCAGTGTCTGCTCAGTAAATACAGATTACAGGTATTCATGACATAATATTGGAAACACACTAAAAATCACGGATATAACGTTTGGAAGTCGACACTGCAAACAGAACAGAAAACCGATCGATATTCAAAGAGCTCTTTTGCAAATAAACTTGTGTACACAATTTTGGTCCAACACAATACATGTGTGCACTAGCTCTTTTGGGACATGGACCATGGTGGGGGCTGCCTTGGCACAACAAATTGTGCAAATGTGGGTGTGATGTGTAATAAATGCTAAAAGATGTAATATGATTTAAAGTATCAAGTTTCCCTCCAAGTCTACTGAGTATAACCCAAGATGATATGAAGAAATCAAACAATACCAATGAACTTGTTGAGTGCACTCGAGATCACTACACAAATTCATGCCCATTTTCCCACAACCAAACCAGTGAGACCCCTTAAAAAACCTGTACCACTGGGTCACTTTGCTCCAAATGCCCCCATTTTTCTTCTAGTCATTTCTTAGGGTCACATCAGTCCATCTATATTGTTTGTTTATTCTGGAGTTAAGACTATAAATACCAGAATAGATATTGAGCAAGGGACCATATGTATATTCCATAGTTTTCTTTTAGTTTTTGGTTTAGGCTTGAGAGTTGTGTGGGCTTTAACTTGATTTCTTCTTTTTCTTCCCTCTTGAACCTTTCTTTTGAGAGCTTCATTATGGAGGTTGAACAAGTTACCAATATCTTGTATCTCAACTACATCAAGTGTTAAATAATATTGCTTTTGCTTTGTTTCTTTAATTCTTTTTCTTACTTGCTTTCTTTTGCTATTACTATGTGTAACTAATCTTATTTGGTTGTGGTTATGGTGAGGATGTGATATGAAAGGGTTTGCTTTCCTCCTCCTCCTGTTTATGTTTAAAATGCTTAATGTGATTCTAACTTAAATATTGTTTAATATATTGATGTGATATGGTATTTTGAAACCATGGTTAGTTTGTAACCTCTCATATACCATATTCACTCCATTTCCCCATTTCACAATGTTTAAGTTAAGATCAATTCGGTGTTAAAGTTGCTAAGTTTAGATACGGTATTTTGTGATCAAGTGCTTGACAAACCCTTGGATTTCATATACTCTATAGTATCACAAACACTTAGCAAAGTTAACACTAAAACTAATTGCTCTCACTCGCTAATTTGTGTTTTGGATGTTGTCGTATGCTTGCTAACCCTTGTGTTTAGTGTTGATACCTCAAGCTTGGACATACAAACGGTAAGTGAACAATACGGATCCGTTTCGTGTTTTGAGTCGAGATCCGAGAACTTGATGATTTGTGCTTTGCAACCGCTTTGACAAGTCATGCTTCGTGTCGGGATCGACACAAGGACGGACAACTCATGATCTAGGGAGCGTCGAAAGAATTGCCGCGATTCGACCATCCAAACCAAAGCCACGACCACTTCTTCTTAAACTTGCTTTCTATATTTTCGTATTTTTATTTTTAGTCACAACCAAACTAATTCGTTATTTGTTGAACTTTAAGCAACAAAACCTAATACACAATTCCCTGCGGATCGATCCGTACTTGCCGGCTCGCTACAACGCACCGTGCACTTGTGGTTTATAAATTTTAAAACGAGACCGAGCTCGCGTGCGCATCCATTTCCTTAAAACGATTCCATTTTCAAAACATACGCATTTGCGTGCGCGGGTAAAGCCCCAACAGCTTTGTTCTTTGAAGATTTAATCTCTGTTGATATTTTTAGCGAACTTAAATCTCTGTTAATGGTATTTTTACCATTAACAACCACCAAGATCACTATTTTGAGGATCTTGGATCGGGTTCTTTAAGAACTAAGTTCTTGATTTGAAGGAACTAAGTTCCTGGAGTATTATGAACTCCATCTTCTTTTCTTTTTGAATTTGTTCTTCCCTGAATCTTTTAGTCCCAAGAACAAGATCTTTCTGATGAGAATTAAATTCTCAACTTGTGAGAGACTTGTCATGTGTATCTCAGATCCAGAGAAAGGACTAAGTTCTTTGAGAAGTGTTAAACCCTTTTAATATGTAAAGGAGATGTTTTTTGATATCTTCTTTTTTCTTTACCTAGAGTTTTTTAGGAGGGAAATCTTCTTCTTTGAGAGAATTAAATTCTCTGTTGTTTTGAGAGCCATTTGTATTTTTACAGAAGCTTATGGACGGTCTCCTTTTTTCCTCCTCTATCTTGATTAATCTCTTTGCTCCTTTTTATAAAAGAAGAGAAAAATCAATTTGTTGAGAAAATATCTTATTGAGAGATCATGATTAATTTCATGATCAATCAAAATGATCTTTTAGATCAATCGGTGAATTTTATTCACCGTTGGATTTTTAATCCAAAGGCTCTCTGTTTAACAGAGAAGATTTTTTGTTTATTTAATAAGATTAGGAAATATTTTTCTAAGATAGAATTTTATTCTATTATATGAATATCTTGCTAGTTTAACAAGATTGAAATTTTATTTTATCATATGGATATCTTGTTAGTTTAATAAGATTAGGAAGATATTTTCTTAATATAGAATTTAATTTTATTATATGGATATCTTGTTAGTTTAACAAGATTAGAATTTTATTCCAATATAAAATTTAATTCTATCACATAGAATTTATTCTATCATATGAATATCTTGTTAGTTTAATAAGATTACAATTTTATTCTTTCATATGAATATCTTGTTAGTTTAACAAGATTAGAAATATATTTTTCTAACATAGAATTTAATTCTGTTATATGAATATCTTGTTAGTTTAACAAGATTAGGAAAATATTTTCTTAAGATAGAATTTTATTCTATCTAATGATCGATGAGTGATTTTATAATCACCGTTGGATCTTTGATACAAGGGTCTTCTTTTTAACAGAGAGGATCTTTCTAGTTTGAGGAAGATCGGGAAAATATTTCCCACATAGAATTTAATTCTATCAGATAGTTTAATTGGTGATATTTTGTCATTATTGGATTTTAAATCCAAGATTCTTTGTTAGAGAAAGATATTTCCATATTAGAAAGATCAGGGAAAATTTTTTCCAAATAAAATTTAATTATATCAGATGATTTAATTGGTGATATTTTATCACCATTGGATTTTAAATCCAAAATTCTCTGCTGGAAAAAGATCTTTCCATATTAGAAAGATCAGAGAAAATATTTCCTAAATAAAATTTAATTCTATTGCATAGAATTTAATTTTATTAGATAGTAGCATTTTAAATTGGGGCACTCACATACTTTGCATGTGATTGCTGCCAAAGAATGCGGCAAGAGAACTCACGTGTTTAACACGTGACCCTAGTATGGGTTCAGCCTGTTTATTTTCAGCGCTCATATGCTTTGCATATGAGCGCTAACGTGTTTAAAACGTGGAGCCTGTTTGGCATTTGGTTATTTATGCTCAGCGCTCATATACTTTGCAAATGGGCCCTCACGTGTTTAACATGCGAGGCCTGTTTGGCCTTTAGTTATTATCTGCTTCTAGTGCTTATATGCTTTGTATATAAGCACTCACATGTTTAACACGTGAGTCCTGTTTGGGCTTTGATTATTCATGTTCAGCGCTTATGAGCGCTCACGTGTTTAACACGTGAGGCCAATTTGGCCTTTAGTTATTATCTACTTCCAGCGTTTATATGCTTTGCATATAAGCGCTCACGTGTTCCTGTTTAGCCTTTGGTTATGTTCAGCACTCATGAGTGCTCACGTGTTTAACACATGAGGCCAGTTTGGCTTTTGAGTTTATTTTATTCAGCGCTCATATACTTTGCATATGAGCGTCCATGTGTTTTAACATGTGATGCCAGTTTGGCCCTTAGTTATTTGTTTTCAGCGCTTATATGCTTTGCATATAAGCCCCCACTTTTTTAATACGTGATGCCAAACCGTGAGGATTCTTTTCCTATTTTTTCTCTCCCTTTTTCATAAGGGAACAATAGCTCTTAGCCAAAAAATTTGGCGGGAACAACTTGATTTAGATTCAGACTTAAGTCAGACACTTATAACTGATTTAGATCCTGAATTATGTTCGGGAGTTATCGGTAATTGCTGCACATGGACGGCATGATTTGTGTCTTTTTCCAAGACAATTACCATTAATAACACCGTTAAGTTTTCTACCTTAAATAGGCAAGCACTCACTTTCTCAGGCTCCCTGGGGCTCAAGAGAATTGATATCGCTTAAATCTATATTTACAAAAGTTTTTAAAGATAGTTTTATAAAACTCGAGAGGATTTTATGAAAAATATTTTTAATATTGCTTCAAAATAACCTCAAGAAGTTATTTATATTATTTTGGATTTTCATGGACATGAATTTTAAGGATTTGATGTATTTTAGTGATAATAGCTTAGCTTGGATAGTTCATGGTATTTTTGTTGGAGATAGTGCCCTCAAAATCAATTATTGGATCACAGGCACGTGATTGCAATGATTGAGACAGGACCTATACCGATATGACAGTCTTGCTCGAGATGATAGTTTGCTATCTGGTTTGTCTTTATCATCGTATACATGCTTTAGTTCACTATTGCATGATGATAGAGCCCATAGGATTCTTGCTTGACTACCAGCAGTATGATGGCGATCATATACGTGGGAGCTGAGGTCTGTAAGCACATCCTTAAAGTTTCCCTAGTCGTGGGAGTTTCGAGACAGGGCATCGATACTCCAGAGTAGACTAGTGTATACAGTCGAGACCCCGACGAGGGGCGGTGGCCGGTCTCACAAGCCACTGGTGTCAGTTGGAGCACCTAAGATGTATACAGGTGCTCATTGGGTTATGAGTACACCGGACAGGACTCGCCGGGAACATTCTAGTGGGTATTATACATATCGTCAGATAGCAGTTCCTTGGTGGCATGTGTACAGGTTAGTTTGTCGACCTGAGATCGTCATTTGTCTCGTGTGAGTTCCCACTGTGCTTTGATTTCTACCCTACCACGGCTCAAAGGAGTCGTGCAAACAGGTCTTTTTTGGGTACAGTCCCGAGCCACATGGAGGCAATGAGCGGATCGTCGGGGATTCGTCTCTCCCGGTATTGGGGGTTGATGTCGCACAGTGCACGGGTGGCCATCACTAGAAATCCTTGGCCAAGGTAGTGGAGAATTACTGATTTGGATCAGTAGTTTCTCAGGTAGTGATGAGCTTCATACCGACACGAATTATCGCGTTATTAGGGGTCTGACTTTATCCACCCCCCTAGACTCGATATGCGATACTCTTTAGACGAACGGACCGGACTGTACGGATATTGTCACTGTCAGGCTCAGTAGGGTTTATAGATGAGTTCGCTCGTCAGCTTCCCTTCCAATCAATACATAGGCAAACCGCTACGTACAGCTAGTACCTCTGACGTGCTAGGGGTTATACCCAGTGCCAGTGTATTGATGAGTCATTAGAGTCCCCCACAGACACTTTCCCAAGTTCGGGTGAAACGTTGTAGAGGCTGTATGGGTTTATGGCAGGGTTCGGAAAATGCACGTGCGTTTTCGCACGTGTCATTTTTCGGGCAGATAATACTGGTCGGCTTTGGTATAAGCCAGATCCGAGTATTATACTGTGTAGATATAATATCTTTGTCTCAGTTTCATTTGTATTCGGTCATAATACAAATACGGGTATGTTTATACTGATACGGGGTTATCCTGAAATTCGTTTCAGGATCACTTTTGGAAGTTGCCAGTTTCTTGTTTTCTATCACCCGTATTTAACATTTGGTTAAATACGGATTTGTCTTTTCGTATTGAGGGTGAGTCATGCTTCTAGAAGGTTCTAGAAGTGGTGATTAGGCTAGTGACTCATTTGTTCATTAATGGTGCTTTGATTGTGCATTTATTGTGTTCATACTTGGTGTCTTTGGTGAGTCATGCTTTGATGTTATGTTATGATAAGTTCAAAGCTTATGGTCACCAAACCCTAGCTCCTACACTCACCTCCCTCCTCACTACATATATGGCCGGCCCTCTCTCCTTGAAAGAGGATGGTTATGATTGAAAAAAGGATATAAGTTTTGGTGCATAGAAATTAGATATGATTCATTTCTCATTTCCATTCGATCCAAAAGGCAACTTCATTAACCGTTCGTCCATAGCCTTGGACGTAACGAGACAAAATGTTCTACTCATTCTCTACTTCATCTTGGTCGTCTCTTTTAGCAAACTTGACGACCGAGTTTCCTCGGTTCAGAGGTGGGAGCCCGTTTAAAGATCCGTCGACGTGGTGCCACCTGGATGAGGAGATTGGAGATTCAGGAGATCGGAGCAGCCGCAACAAAGCGTGGGATGATGGTTGAAGACCGAAGGACTCGGATCATTCGGTATAACGTTTCTACCCACTTTGTAATTTGTTAGTTTAGCTTTAATGGCAGATCCGGGTTATAGTACGCCATAGCGTCAGTTGTAAAAAGTTTTTGTTCCTCATTGGGCGTCTGTTAGACGGCCGGGGCGCTACCGTAGACTTACAGTGGTATCAGAGCCTCACCATTAAGCTATACTAACTTGTGCTAACATGTTTAAAAGATCGATCGAACGGAATTTCCGAAATCACAATTTTAAAGCACACAAGTTTCTGTCGATTTTTTAAAGGGCCTAAAAATAATTTTACATATCACAGAAAAGCATGCAGGGTTTTCTAAGCATACTGGAAAAATTTGAGCACGTGATCCCACAAAAGAACCGCGGAACCGCGGCGCTTTAGTGGGAACAGTGCATCAATTTTTCCAGAGAGTTTCAAATTGGGAAATTGTGGTTTTTGGTAATATTCTTTTGGGCCCAGATTTTGTTACTGTACAACAGATGTACGTGGGGCCCACTTCGGGAAATTTGGTCGATCGAAATTTTAAATTTGTTAGTATGCAGTATTTACATTATATCTCCGACCGGAAATGTCATTTGATCGGTAAACCGCGTCTGATTGCTATAGTTCTTTTAGACGGGTTTGCGAACGTGACATTTGCGTTGATGTTCTGTGTTGTGCTGTGATGTTGCGGATTTTTCGTGGTGGATAGCAGGGTGCAATGATAGTGCAGTTTGGATTTATTTGTACATTTGATATTGCGGGACGAGTGTCCAACATGTGGATTGCCGTTACTGCCTGTTTGTATAATATTCTTTTGGGGCACGACCGGGTTGAGGTCGATATACCCGTTGTACATATTTTTATTTATGTACTAGGTTTATCCCGTGAAGGAGTGCACGGATAGCCGGGTTCTGGAGGGCAACGGGTCCGTATCTCATGGCTTTGAGAGGCAAAGGGACCTCACTCTAGAATTGGCAGACTATTCGCCGCACTCGTAGGGGGTACAGGTTAACCCAAGGAGGGGTGATCAATTTACCGGATTCCGTGAAGTGCCGGGTGTTCCATTCACTATGCTATGGGGGACTACCTCGCTTCAGGTTTTGGCGGGTAACTTTCCGCACCCGTAGGGGTCTAGGTTTCATTGCATAGGCTATCCACACGACCAGGGGAACGTCAGGTTTCAGCAGCGGCTCTGTGAAGCCCGGGGATCCCAGATTATCTGTGTTGTTCTGTGATGCTTATTACTTTTCTGTAATGTTGCATATTATCACGCCTGGAGCGATTATTGTATATTGGTATATATACTATTAGATGTTGTATATGTTTTACACCCGTGCTAGTCCAGCCCCCGCTCTGTCGTTAGTTAAGTAACCTAACGGGTGATGACGGGACCCAGTGGCGAATGCGGATGGCATATACGTACATTATATTTTCGTTCTTTTCTGGTGTGACTGATTGATGGGATTGCATTGATTCTTATCAATGCAAAGAAAAAACAAACCTATATTTGATGTTGTTGGAACCAATTTAAAAGTGTTATTACAAATATGTTTCCTTTTGTTTTGCATAGCGGTATTCAGTTAGAATATCCTACACCTCATTCGACGAGGCAAGGGCCGAGATCCCTTCACCGGGAATGACCCCTTGGGCAGAAGTTTACGTCAGGGTAATAACTTCAATATAGTCGATTACAAGTTGCTTTGCATCGCGGTATTCAGTTGGAATATCCTGCACCTCATTCCACGAGGAAAGAGCCGAGATCCCTTCACCGGGAGTGACCTCTTTAGCAAAACGTTTTCGCCACTATATTTTATAAAAAGCTATCAGGTTCCTTCAACGAGATCAAGTTCATTACGTTAAAGGTTTTTTGCCAAAAACCAGCCGTAGCCCTCCGTCATTTCTTATGGATGGTCAGTAGTATTCAAGCTATGTATACTTGGCCCTTAGTCAAGACATAGTGATTGGTAGCTGCTGGGGTGTTCACATGTTGCATAGATAGATGCGTTAGTTTGGGACAGTCGTATTACTATACTTGGCCCATTGTTAAGAGTAAGTACGGATGGGTTCAAATTGACCTGGATAATGATGGATAGAACTTGACATGTGACTTATGATATATTTGGCCCTTAGCCAAGGTCATAAGAGCATGGGGCAAAAATTATATCGGGAGTTTCAAACATACAGGAAACTTGCCAGGCATGCGCATACCTTCTGGAGTATGATAACTTGAGTGGCTTCCATCAAGTTATCATGCGATGATAATTGGATCCCGATTCCTACTGATGAGTTGGTTTACTCTTCGGGTGATCCCGACTAATTCTTCTTTAAGGTTTGGAGGAGAACTTGAGATTACAGTGGGAGGTTTCCTGATTAGATAAAGCGATAACCATTCTGATCTAGGTTAGAGTGCACGCAGAGTGTTTCTTTTCTCTCTCTCTTTTTGGCAGTGACCTTTGACCGACCCTAGACTGTAACTCAGTGACCAAGTTGACCGAACCTTCTTAAAATACTGACTTTTGGATTGTCTATAGTTGCATAAGTCATTGTCGCTCCTTCTTTTACCCTTTGTATTTCTCAGAACACCCCGTATTACTACGGATATCCACTTCCATTGGATAGATCCATCGTATGGTTATATACGAACTCGAAGGGACTTCTTTAAGGATGGATCCAGGTTCAGGAGAAATAGAATTGGATTATTCAGTTGTCTTTTATTATCACCTTCTCTCAGGTTGCGAGAGCTCCTTGGTTTAGGAGAGTACACCTATTACGCTTATTTGATAGTCTTATTCCAAATCATAGGCAGGTACCGAAAGGTAGGGAATGAAGAAAACCAATTAGCCTAAGTAAGATGTGCAGAAGGTAATATGTAAAGACAAAATAAAGGGATTAGAAAGAAGGCGAAGTAAATTAAGACTGTTATAATTCACGACCAAACCGCGTACTTCATCACTACTCCTATTTCACCTTTGCTTTTTTCCCAGTTAGGGAGAAATAGAATAAGGTATTATTCAGTTATCTTTTATCATCACCTTCTCTCAAGTTGCGAGTACTCCTAGGATTAGGAGAGTACACCTATTATGCTTACTGGATAGTCTTTTCCAAACCATAGGCTGGTGCCGAACGGTAGGGAAGGAAGAAAACCATTTAGCCTAACGAATGTGTACAGAAGGTAACGACTAAAGATAAATAAAGGGATTTGGAGAGATGGCAAAGAAATATACGGTTAAAGTCATGAATTGGATTATGGAAGAGGCATTACTAGGAATACTAGGATACCCCTACGAAACATTTTCATGTTTCAGTTACACTGTGCATTGTTAAAGGAGAACTGATTTTCCGATTAGATACTTACTCCAGGGTATGTATTTACCAGGTATGATGCTCACATCTATATGGGTTTACAGATGATGAGTGGGAGTAAGTTATTGGGAATTAAGTGATTATCCTCATTATATCGGAATTCGTTGTAATTGATGATATTTGAGGAAATCGCCTGGGTACAGTTTTCAACCTACGACGCACAGATTTTTGAGTTATTCAACTCAACAGACTTATACAGAGTATTGTATGTTGTCCAGTGTCCGTGAGGACAAAGGGGTAGGTTCTCGTACTCTGTTCTGTTTACTTATAACTTCTCTAGTTTTTAAACAAGTGTTTCGTAGAAATACAATGTCTAAGTTTTGAGAAGTTGTGAGTATAAGAATAAAGTAGAGAACCAAATGTCGCAAGTTTCGAAGATGTAGATTCTTGTGACGGGTATTCAGATGATAGTAATGGTTTTGAGAAACTTGTTTCTCTTTCAGGTTACTCATAATTGGATGGATTCCTAAGTTGAGTAATACTGAGTAAACTCTCTCCATTAAGATGATATGCACTGGAAACAGCTGCATGATTTGAATTTAGTTCCAATTAAATTAGTGCCTCTGTTTCTATATTGGATATAGAATGGTTCATATCTTAACGATGCTAAGGTAAGGGGAGTTGTCCAGCTTATTCTTAAAACCAGACACTGAATAACTCAAGGCACGTTTCTGTAATGGCAGTTTGTGGGTTGGCCCTGGCTTTGACGAGGGTTGACATTTCTACCATCTGGAAGATCAATAGTGATATTGTTCTAAACTCGCCATAGTTTTATTAAAATGGATTTTTTCAGAAAACAGTAGTGGGAGTACGGTAGAACTGGAAAAGATTCCAGAACCGCAAACGATTACGGAAAATCTAATAGGACCTATATATTCAATCCGGTTTGACATTCCAATAGCCACTCCATAGATATTGTGGGTAACCTCAGACACTCGAGAGGTACTCTGGTAGCCTCAAGGACGGTGACAGGGAGGTTCTTGTTTACCCAGACTTAACACTACTGTTTTTCCAGACTATGGGACCCGGCAGGAGGATAAATATAGCGTCGTTCTAAACTAGCTTTAGAAATGCACGTATATATTATTCTGCCAGAGGGTTATCGTAGTCAGTGGGAGCAGCGGAAGCATAGTGGGTAAGTAGCTTATGTCTATTTATAGGCTTGAGCAGATATAGCGGAGACAAGATCATTTATTTTTGATGTGACAGTCATGGGTTTGACTTCATCAAAATAGGGGATGGATCTCGTGAGAAGGTAGTAGGGTGTGATGTCCTGGTATTTGGATGACATACACAAAATAGGAAGTAAAATTCCTATACTACGATCGGTTATACTGTGGTTATCACACAGTTGTTTCTTCGCAAAGGACATGGATATAATATCAAACATTCTGGTTACTAGATCTATGGTTTTAGATGTAGATTTGGGTAGTTTCCTAATGTGGGTACTTTGATAATATTCTAATAGTATTTTAGAATAGATGACTCCTGGCAAGGTGGTGTACCTGCAGGTGATGGAGTCACCCTCTCTAAAGGTGTCTTACAGACTAAAGGAGAGAGGGATATACATGATTAGCAGATCACTTCCTTAGGCAATTGAGTCGATCATGAGATGTCAAGTACCACACCAGATGTTGTTTTTGCACTTAATGCAATAAGTTTATATTAATCCAATCCTGAAGAAACATAAGGAAGCAGTTTTAGAACATAAGTGCTTGTTCTACGGATTTAATGATGGTTGCCTCCTTCGGGAGACGGTTATCATTCCAGGCTTCCAAGGTGACATGGATGACAGAGTGATTGTCAGAGTTATAGTTTTTCCCTCTGACGAGAGACAGTATTATGGACAGGTGGTCCAAGAGGATACTATGGGAGGCATGGTGCTGGATACTGATTAGGTTCAGTTATCGATATAGTCTAAGAAGTTTGGATTTGGAGTTCATTTATGAACTAGGTCCCATCAGATATCCAGACATATTCTAAGACAGGTATTACTCGATTCGGGAGATGGCTTTCTCCGCGAACTTGAGATTAAGAGAAACATAGAAAGAAACATCAGGACGGATTCACTCACTGAGGCTATTTCTCGAACACAAGAGTTTTACAAACTAGCTTTGTGAAACTGATTAGTAGAGGAGTTAGATGTTCGGTATCACACGGGCTGTGAGTATGCGACATCGCAATAATTAGCCTTGAGTGCAAGTGGGAGATTGTTGGAGATAGTGCCCTCAAAGTCAATTATTGGATCGCAGGCACGTGATTGCAATGATTGAGGCAGGACCTATACCGATATGACAGTCTTGCTCGAGATGATAGTTTGCTATCTGGTTTGTCTTTATCATCGTATACATGCTTTAGTTCACTATTGCATGATGATAGAGCCTATAGGATTCTTGCTTGACTACCAGCAGTATGATGGCGATCATATACGTGGGAGCTGAGGTCTGTAAGCACATCCTTAAAGTGTCCCTAGTCGTGGGAGTTTCGAGACAGGGCATCGATACTCTAGAGTAGACTAGTGTATACAGTCGAGACCCCGACGAGGGACGGTGGCCGGTCTCACAAGCCACTGGTGTCAGTTGGATCACCTAAGATGTATACAGTGCTCATTGGGTTTTGAGTACACCGGACAGGACTCGCCGGGAACATGCTAGTTGGTATTATACATATCGTCAGATAGCAGTTCTCTGGTGGAATGTGTACAGGTTAGTTTTTCGACCTGAGATCGTCATTTGTCTCGTGTGAGTTCCCACTGTGCTTTGATTTCTACCCTACCACGGCTCAAAGGAGTCGTGCAAACAGGTCTTTTTGGGTACAGTCTCGAGCCACATGGAGGCAGTGAGCGGATCGTCGGGGATTCGTCTCTCCCAGTATTGGGGGTTGATGTCGCACAGTGCACGGGTGGCCATCACTAGAAATCCTTGGCCAAGGTAGTGGAGAATTACTGATTTGGATCGGTAGTTTCTCAGGTAGTGATGAGCTTCATACCAACACGAATTATCGCGTTGTTGAGGGTCTGACTTTATCCACCCCCTAGACTCGATATGCGATACTCTTTAGACGAACGGACCGGACTGTACGGATATTGTCACTGTCAGGCTCAGTAGGGTTTATAGATGAGTTCGTTCGTTAGCTTCCCTTCCAATCAATATATAGGCAAACCGCTACGTACAGCTAGTACCTCTGACGTGCTAGGGGTTATACCCAGTGCCAGTGTATTGATGAGTCATTAGAGTCCCCCACAGACACTTTCCCAAGTTCGGGCGAAACGTTATAGAGGCCGTATGGGTTTATGGCAGGGTTCGGAAAATGCACGTGCGTTTTCGCACGTGTCATTTTTCGGGCAGATAATACTGGTCGGCTTTGGTATAAGCCATATCCGAGTATTTTACTGTGTAGATATAATATCTTTGTCTCTGTTGCATTTGTATTCAGTCGTAATACAAATGCGGGTATGTTTATACTGATACGGGGTTATCCTGAAATTCGTTTCAGGATCACTTTTGGAAGTTGCCAGTTTCTTGTTTTCTATCACCCGTATTTAACATTCGGTTAAATACGGATTTGTCTTTTCGTCTGGAGGGTGAGTCATGCTTCTAGAAGGTTCTAGAAGTGGTGATTAGGCTAGTGACTCATTTGTTCATTAATGGTGCTTTGATTGTGCATTTATTGTGTTCATACTTGATGCCTTTGGTGAGTCATGCTTGATGTTATGTTATGATAAGTTCAAAGCTTATGGTCACTAAACCCTAGCTCCTACACTCACCTCCCTCCTCACTACATATATGGCCGGCCCCCTCTCCTTGAAAGAGGATGGTTATGATTGAAAAAATGATATAAGTTTTGGTGCATAGAAATTAGATATGATTCATTTCTCATTTCCATTCGATCCAAAAGGCAACTTCATTAACCGTTCGTCCATAGCCTTGGACGTAACGAGACAAAGTGTTCTACTCATTCTCTACTTCATCTTGGTCGCCTCTTTTAGCAAACTTGACGACCGAGCTGCTTCGGTTCAGAGGCGGGAGCCCGTTTAAAGATCTGTCGACGTGGTGCCACCTGGACGAGGAGATTGGAGATTCAGGAGATCGGAGCAGCCGCAACAAAGCGTGGGATGATGGTTAAAGACCGAAGGACTCGGATCATTCGGTATAATGTTTCTACCCACTTTGTAATTTTTTAGTTTAGCTTTAATGACAGATCCGGGTTATAGTACGCCATAGCGCCAGTTGTAAAAAGTTTTTGTTCCGCATTTGGCGTCTGTTAAACGGCCGAGGCGCTACCGTGGACTTATAATTTTACTGTAAAGTTTGACCTTTGTTCGTATCTTAATGGTATTTTGATGAAACTTGTAACTCTTTCATTTGAAAAAAATATAAAGTTATTATATTTTGAAAATATATGGATTTGTAATATTTATATAATTATAAAAAATTAATTTTATTAAATTAGAAAATGCGTTTTTCTTAAAAACCATGTTTAAAAACTTTCGAGACCGAATGCTCTGTGAGGAGGTCTGCATCTCGCTCTACTAACCTAAGGATGTGCGATAATCCGCACCATCTAATAGCGGGTCCCCTAAAAAGGGTTGTAGAGGCTTATTTGCAAAGGAATTTTAAAATACAATTCCAAAGAAAACCGTTTTTAAAGTAAATGGTATTTTAATGAAATATTTTCTCAAAACACAAATCTACATGAAAGAGTTATCGTACTATGGAACCATGTGTGTTTGTGAGGGCTAGATCATTACCCTATGAGGTTTTCTAAAGGTATAATTAACAAAAATACTAAAAGAGGGATATGTGAAGTTCATGGTATTTTTGTGTAAAAGTTAAGTTAAAGCTAATTTTGCATGATATTCTTGATTAAAAATTGGTCCTAAGCATTGGTTATATGATTACAAACATGGTGTAATAATAGGGATGAAAAATGTCACGCCCCGCTTCCTAGTGTACTGAGAAGTAGACATGACGGGTCGCGACGTATTTATTCAGAAGTAAACACGTTAAGCTTAAATAAGCAATATAAATGAATACACAAGAATAACAAGAGATGTAATAACAACAATAACTTTTATTAACATTCATATTTACATTACAACTGATTTTGAAAAGGAAAATATAATGATGGAAAGCGATGCTTAAACAGTAGCATATGAACTGAAAAGAAATAAGTACAAGTAAAAGCCTAGAAATCTAGCTCCTATGTGAACTGCTCAAAATAGTCCTAGCTGGGCTCGGTCTCCTGAGAGTCGGGTCTTCCTGACGAACATGTCAAAGAAAGAAGAGACAGGAATGTCGTCAACGAACTAGCGCTTGGTAAGTCTCAAAAGATAGAATGGAATAGATAAATAAAGAGAATAGAACTGGTAAAATAAATAGGTATATGTTTGCTATACTAACGTAGTTGTTTGTACCTTGGTATAGAATGTATCAGTGTATACGAGAAGTGTCCAACTTGGTCCGTGGACTATGGTAATCGGAAGTACAAAGCCCCGTCAAGACCCATAGGACAACGACCCGGATGTTCATCTAGGTGTCTTTTAGTGACCATCTCGTTCCACTTCTAATACATTCCGTACCAGTCTACCCCGTTAAACCCCGTAATGTATATTATATAGATTATAGTTATCAAACTTGCCGAGACCATGATATAAGTTGTTTATATAAACGGTTCAGGAGGTATCAAGTAATCATATAATGGAGTCAAGATATAACCATGGTTCGGTCAAGTCAAGTTATGTTGCATGTTTGATATTATTTGGTATTCATGTTCAAGTATTCATGTTGACTTGGATTCATGTTTTGGATTGGATTCAGATTGATTTATACTTGGACTCAGACTTGAGTCAGACACTTTAAACAGAATTGAATCCTGAATTAGGTTTGGAAATTATCGGTAACTGCTGCACATGGACGGCAGGATTTGTATCTTTTTTCAAGACAATTACTATTAATAACACCATTAAGTTTTCTACCTTAAATATCCAAGCACTCACTTTCTCAAGCTCCATGGGGCTCAAGAGAATTGATCCTGCTTAAACATATATTTACTAGGGCCCTTATGTAATTTTATATAACTCGAGGGGTTTTATGAAAAATGATTTTAATATACTTTCAAAATAAATCTAGAGTAATTATTTATATTATTTAGAATTGCCATGAATGTGAATTTTAGAGGATGAGGTATATTAGTGAAATATACATAGCTTGAATAGTTCAAGATATTTTAATGTAAACTTTGTCTTGCATTGATTCTTGATGGTATTTTCATGAAACTTGTAATTCTTTATTTTTTTTAGAAAACATATAATTTAATAATATTTTAAAAATATGTGGTCTTATAATATTTATATAATTATTAAAAATAAATTTTTATTATTAAATAGAAATCCTCGTTTTTCTTAAAATTGTATTAAAATTCCATCGAGATCGTATGCTCCGTGAGGAGGTCCGTATCTCACTCTACTAGTCCTGAGGATGTGCGATAATCCACACCATCTAATAGTGGGTTCCCCGAAATGGGTTGTAGAGGCACAATTGTAAAGAATTAAGTAACACAATTTAAAGAAATCTGGGTTTTTAATAGTTTAAGGTATTTTGATGAAAAGCCGTATTTTGCCATAAAAATATTGTTCAAGAGAATTGTACTATGTCAAGATGTATGTATATGAGAGGTAGGTCATTACTTCATGAGGTTTTCTAAAGGTAATATTAAGCAAAGCAATTAAAAGATGTCGTATGTAAACTTCATGGTATTTAAACATAAAAACTTAATTAAAGTTATTTAATATGGAGTTTAGAGTGAAATTGGTTTCTAAACATTAGTTAAATGATTACAAGTAAGGTATATACATGAGTAAAAGTGATTCTTAAGAAGAATTGCGGTTTTCAAAGGTTTTAGAAACAAATGTCGGTATAACTCCACTTGCTGACATGTTTTGAAAAAGAGAAGTTTTATAGTAGAAAGAGAAGAAAAGATATGGGATTTACAAGTTAGAAGGAGAGAGGGGAGGTAGAAGAAGAGGGTGTGATGGCCGTAGCGTCGTGGGGTCGTCGGAACTTGTGTAAATCCTCCCCGGAAGTCTTTTTTGGGCTAACTCCACTTAAACTCCACTTGTACTTGGAAAATTTTGATATTTTTGACTAGAATTTTCAGAATGAGGAGGGGCTAGGGTATGGGGTTGTATTTATAGTGTAAAATTAGGGTTTTGGAATTGAAGAAAGAATTACAAATGTATTAAAAATGGGATTTATGATGAATATAAATTCTCTGGATAACTGCAGGAAAAATAAACAGAATAGGAGTAGTGGGGTAAGCCAAAGGGTTTAGTGGGCGAAACACGGAGACCGTCCCCTACGGGGGGCCCGGCGGTGCCGGCCTAAAAGGGCATCTCGCCGGCCATGTGGAGGAGGTGGGGGGTGTTGGATTCTTGTCACGTGTCCTCGGCTGTGTACTCAACATTTTACACATGTTTATTTCTTCTTTCTTTTCATTTTTACGTGTATTGCACATGTAAACTTTTGGGCTTCCAAAAAGTTTAAAAGAAAAATTCAGAAAAATTACGTGGTTGATGGAATTCGAACATAGGGGCTATGTCATAGCAGTGCAAGGCTTTACCAATGACTACAAGCTTGTTCTTGCTGTTCTTAAATAAGAATAAGTTTTAAATTGTGCTCAGGCTTGTAAAATCTTTTCTGTACTTTAAGAAGAAAAAATTTTGTACAGAAAATTCAGGGTCGTTACAAAAAATATGTAAGAAAAAGTGGAATTTTAGAGGTTTAAAAGAAGATGTCGGTGTTAACTCCACCTCCGACATATTTTATGAAAATAGACTTATATAGAAGAAGGAAAGGGATTGGAAGGGACTTACAAGTTGGTTAGATTAAGAGAAGGTAGAAGGAGGGAGGGTTGTCATCGTGGTGTCGCGTGGTTGCCGGAACTTGCTTCGATCCTCGCCGGAACTTGATTAGTTGCTAACTCCTCTTCTACTCCTTTTGTACTTAGAAAATTTTGAGAATTTTGACTATAATTTTCAGAATGAGGAAGGGCTAAGGCATGGGGTAGTATTTATAGTGTGGAATTAAGGTTTTGGAATTAAAAAGATGAATTAAAATACATTAAAAAGATGATAAATTGTGAATTGAAGAGTTTCTGTTTGATTGCAGGGAAATCAAACAATACAGGGGAGTTAGGGGTAGGCCAAGAGTCGAGTGTGCAAAGCCCGGGGACATTTATCTACAGGGGGACCGTCGGTGCCGGCTATAAAGCCATTTTGGCTGGTCGATTTTTGGAGTGGGGCCATAGGATTGGTGCCACGTGTTCACACCAGTATTTACAATATTGTATACATGTTTGTTTTCTCTATCTTTTCATTTTTTATGTGCATTGCACGTGTTAACTTTTGGGCTTCCAAAAATTTTAAAAGAAAGAATCAGAAAAAAATATAATATGTCTGATGGGGTTCGAACACAAGGGCTATGTCACAGCAGTGCAAGGCTTTACCAGTGGGCTACAATTGGCATCTTGCTGTTCTTAAACAAAAATTAACTTATAAATTGTACTCAGGCTTATAAACTCCTTTCTATACATTAAAAAATTTTGTATAGTAAATTTAGAGTTGTTACAGGTAAGGTGCATTCAATAACGTGTAATTCTTCTTAACCATAATACAGTTTTCAACCTACGACACATAGGGTTTGAGTTATTAACTGGGAAGACTTATACAAAATATTGTATCTTGTCTGATGACCATTAGGACAAGGGGTTAGTACTCGTACTATATTCCATTTACTTATGATTTCTCTAATTTTAGATACGCAATTCGTTAACATACAAGGTCCAAATTTTGAGAAGTTATAGGTATAAGAATAAAGTAGAGAACCATGCATTGGAAGTATCAGGATTCTTCGAGGTGATCAAAGATGTAGATACTTATACTTGGTATTCCGTCATAGTAATTTTGAGAGTTGTATTCTCTCTTAGATTACTCATCCATGAGTGCGCTCCTTGATGAGTAATGTTGTATGGCCTTTTCCTCTTTGGTATTGCACTGGAAACAGCTGCATAATTTTTGAATCTGGTTCCAATTAAATTAGTTTCTTTGTTTCTATATTGGATATAGAATGGATTCATATCTTAACGATATTAAGGTATATAGAGTTGTCCGGTTTACACTTAAAACCAGAATCCGTATAAACTCAAGGTGCGTTTCCAATAATGGCAGTTTATGGGTTATCTCGAGCTTAGACGAGGGCTAACATTCTACCATTTGCAGTATCAATAGTTATATTGTTCTTGACTCGCCAACTTTTTAGTAAAATGAATTATTTTCAGAAAACATTAATAGGAGTATGGTAGAACTGGAAGTGATTCAAGAACCACAAATAGTTACTGAATATTTAGTAGAACCTAAGGTTCAATTAGATTTGAAAATCTATTAACCGCTCTGCAAATTTAGTGGGTAACCTTAGCCATCCGAGAGGTACTTTGTTCTCCTCAAAGACGGTGACCAAGAGGTTTTGATGACCCAAGTTTATCATTACTGCTGTTCTAGACTATGAGATCTGGCAGGTGGATGATTATAACGTCATTCTAAATTGAAATTAGAAGTTCATGTGTATATGAATTTGCCAGAGGGTTGTTATAGTCAGTGGGAGCAGCGGAAGCGTGGTGGGTAAGATGCTTATGTCTATTTATAGAATAAAGTAAGGAGAGCGGAGATGGATAATCTATTCTTGACGTAACAGTCAAAATGTTTGACTTCATCAAGAATGACAGATAGACCTGGTAAGAAAGTTGAGTAGGGAGTCTTGTCCTAGTTTTTGGATGACATACTCCTGATAGGAAAAGTTGTTCTTATACTTCGATCGGTTAAACTATAGTTGTCACAGATATTTCTTCACATAAAAACTGGAAAAAATATCAGAGATATTCTGAAGACTAGATCTATGGTTTTAGATCTAGATTCGAGAAGTGTCCTAATTCGGATACTTTGACACTATTCTAAATTGTTTTAGAATGGATGACTCCTGGCGTGGTAGTTGTTGGATATAGTGCTCTCAAGAAAATTATTATAATTGCAGGCACGCGTTATGATAATTGAGGGAGAACCTATACAGGTAGAACAATCTTACTAGAGATGATAGTATGCTATCTGGTTTGTCTTTATCATTGATGTTTACATGTTTTACTTGTTATTACGTGTCGCTAATACATAATGTTAAAGCCTGCAGGATTCCTGCTTGACTACCAGCATTATGATAGTGATTATATACGTGAGAGCTGGGTAGTCCGTAAACACATCGTTAAATGTCCCTAGTCATGGGAGTATCGAGATTGGGTATCGATATTTCGAAGTAGACCAGTGTATACGTTTTGAGATTTGATGAGGGACGGTGGTTGGTCTCACAAGCCATTGGTGTTGTGTCACGTAAGATAGTATACAGGTGCTCACTAGAGTTGAGTACACTAGACGAACTCGCTGAGAACTTTTAGATGGTATTATAACTATCGTCAGATGGAAATTCTTTAGTGGCGTGAGTACAGGTTAGTCTTTTGACCTGAGATCGTCATTTATCTCGTGTGAGTTCCCACTATACTTTAATTATTACCCTACCATAGCTCAAAAAAGTTGTACAAACAGGTTTTAGTCGGGTACAGTTCCGAGCCACATAGAGGCAGTGAGTGATTGTCGGGGATTCGTCTCTCCTGGTATTAGGAGTCAATATCGCGCTGTGTTCGGTTGGCTATCACCCTAAATATGTGGCCATGGTAGATGAGATTTACTGATATGAGTTCAATAGTTTCTTTGTTGGTGATGAGCTTGACTCTGACACGACTTATCGGGTTATTAGGAGTCTAACGTTATCCATCCCCTAGATCCGGTAAGTGATACTCTTAGACGAAGAGACCGGACTATACGGAGATTGTCATATTCAGGCTCAGTAGGGTGCAGACGGACTTGATTATCGACCTTCCTTCTGGCATATACCTGGATAGCCGTTACGTATAGCTAGTGCCGTTGACGTGCTTGTGGTTTTTGGATTTTTCCAGTAAATCACTGCCAGCATATTGTCGAGTCTTTAGAGTCCCACACAGAGAGTTTTCCCGATTCAGGCGATATGATATAGATGACGTATGTTGGTACATACACGGGGTCCAATAAAATACATGTACAGGCTACATGTACTTTAATCAGATGGTTGATAATACTAGTGGCTTAGGATTAAGCCGGATTATTAAATCAGGTTTTGATTTAATATATATATATATATATATATATATATTTAATATATGTATTCTAGTATTATTATTCATTATTCATTTTCTCTCTTTTGGCTATTCGTATTTTTATATGGATATGCGTATATGTATTTCGATACGTATACCGGATTGTATTCCAGATTTATATGGAATTTGTTCTAGAAGATGGACACTTCATTTGTTGATTTTTCTTTATAAGGAAAATAAAAAATGAGGTGGATGATGAGGTGTAAAGAAGTATGGTAGAGAGGCATGGCTTTGATTTTATATTCATAAATTTATTTGGTTTTACTATTCTAGTATGGTTGAAAAAATAAGAAGCCATTATTCTTTTCCACTTTGATTCTTTTTCCTACACAAAAAAAACTTAGCCATTTTTCTTGTCATGCCTACTTCTTCTTCACCTCATCCTTCTTCTTCTTGAGTTGCTCTCTTGAGCATTTGATTAAAGAGAAAATAATAGTTGAAAATTCTTACATCCCTACTCTCCATTCGTAATGAGCTTGGAGCGTCGGTTGCTTCACTAGGTGAAGCCGAAACTTGGATCGGTTCCCTCGGACGGATCATCTTCGGAAAGGACGGTCGCCATTCGAGCTTGTTACTGATGGCCTATGAGGAGATTGGAGGAGTCTTCCATGATTGGGTGGATGCACGTCGAAGGTTGTATTCCTTAACCATTGCATTCTAGCTTGCTAGTTTTCGTGTTTGGATCGATCACTAAGTTTTCATTTCAAGTTGCCCTCTCGATATTTTTTGTTTTTCGTTTCCGCATCAGCCGCAGCCTCTGCAGAGAGGGAACTATGAACTTACATTGGTATCGAAGCCTCCCAAACACCCTAAAATAGCTAGTTATGCATTTAGAATTCACGGTTTTTCCGGCGTTAAAAACTGTCGAAAAAACAGTCCCAAATTTCCGAGTTTTGAGATGTTTGTGCACCCCGCGGGCTCACGGTTTGGACCGAGAACCCGCTGGGTGATGCATGGGTACCCCAGGATGATACTCAGGAGGGCCAAAGGGTTAGGCCCACTCTCTAAGACCACCATGAGATGGTCTTGGGGGTGGGGACCCGAGACCACCCCATTAGGTAGTCTTGGGTCTGCCTTACCCCCTGGGCCATCTTATGGTGGCCTCAGAGGTGGGTACCCTCCTAGACCCCCTAATTGATCGTTAATTTCATGCTTTGTCTCCCCGCGAAGGTTTATGTGCGTTTCGTTTTGATTCGGACTCCCGGATTGTCTTAAAACTTGGATTTTTGGATGTTTAGTGCACTTGGAGTTTACCCCTTTGTATATTTGGGATGTGCGCCATTTGTGTGCGGAATTCTAATGTCGTGACTTCGTTTACATGCATGTATGTGTTGTTGAATGTCTTCTAATTTCTATATGCTCAATTAGACGGGATTGCACACTTGCTTCAGTTACTTGTTTCTATGGTTATATATATCTTAATTATGGTTTAGTCGAATTGTCGTGTCGGATAGCCCCTCGTGTGATTGCTTGTAAAGTTTTAATTTACCTTGTTATATTCATTTGTTTGAGACGAGCTCCAACTTGTGGCCATCTTTTTCATATTATGTATATTCTTTTATTAGGGCTTGACCAGGATGCGGTCAATGTTACCGTTGTATATATTTCATTTCTGTACTCGGATTAACCTAGAAAAAGTGTTCGAGTAGCTGGGTTCTAGAGTGCAGCGGGTGGCCATCTCATAGAGTTGAGACCGGTCCACCTCGCTCTAGAATTGGCATGTTCCTCGCCGCACTTATATTGGTTATAGGATTCGACCCGCGGAGGGGTGCGTAAGTTATCGAATTCTAGAAAGCGACGAGTCACCGACTCATGTCATTGAGAGCGTGTTACCCAGTTTCTAGAATTGGCAGGTGGCTTTCCACACTCGTAGGGGTCTAGGATCGACTTTGTATAGACTATCCATACGGCCGGGGAATGTCGCGTCTCATTTGAAGTTTAAATGAATCGCGGGGCTCCTAGTTTATTAGCTATTCCATATTGTTGGTCGCATGCATGTGATGATTATCATCTGCCTGCGATGTTGATATATATATATATTATATTTAGTAGATACTTCTATATTTTTTGCATCCACGTTAGCCATGTCCTCACCCTGTCGTAAGTTAAGTAACCTTACGGTGAAGGCCCGGGACCTCATGGCGAATACAGATGACATATAAAAGCATGCTATTTTGGTTGTTTATGGAGTGGCTTAGAAACTAAATATGATGGGACTGCATTATATTTTTAATGCAAGGAAAACAAATCTATTTGATGTTGTCGGAACCAATTTTTAAAACTACTCGGTTTTCTTCAAAACGACTGCCATATTCTTTTGCTTTGTATAGAGGTATTCGGTTAGGAATATTCCGCACCTCATTCTATGAGGAAAGAGCCTTGATCTCTTCATGGGGAGTTCTCTCTTAAGCAAAAGTTTATGTTACTAGTTTTAAAATACGGAACCTAAACCACTCAATTTCAAGCCACTCGAGTTCCTTCAACGATATCAAGTTCATTACGTTAAAAGTTTTTCGCCAAAAACCAGCCGTATCCCTCCATCGTTTCAGATAGTATCAAGTAGTATTCATGCAATGTGTTTTAACCTTCGCCAAGACATAGTGTTTGGTTGTTAGGGGATACTTGTTTATTGCATATATAGATGCAATAATTTAGGACAGGTGTACAACTGTTTTGACCTTCGTCTAGGGGTTGTACGAATGGGTCTAGATTAATCAGGACAATGACAGGTTGAACTTGAATTGCGACTTATGATGTTTTGACTTTCGTCAAGTCATAAGCGCTTAGGACAAAAACTATATCAGGAGTTTCAAATATAAGGGAAACTTACTAAGTTTGCGCATACCTTCTGGAGTGTGATAATTTTGGTCGGTTTCCGTCAATATTATCACATGATGATAGTTGAGTCCCGATTCCCACTAATGAGTAAGTATTACCCCGCGGGAAAATCACTTCACAATTAGCTAACCTATTAGGTGTCTAGAAAGTGTTAACGAGATTACGCCTCTCCGGAAACTGAGTTATTTAATTAATTCCGTGCGAAAGCACGAGGGACCTACCTCGGAGTACCAACACCGACTTGGATGAACGGTTAGCGAACTTGTAAGGTGTATATAATCCCAACTAGTTTTCCTTTTAAGGTTTGAAGAAGAATTCGAGAAAACAGTAGGAGCCATCTGATTAGATAAATTGATAACCAATTAATCTTGATAGAGTGCACGCTGAGTGTTTCTTTTCTTTTCTCCGGTACAGCGACCCATGACTTACCTTAAACTAAAACTCATGAACCAAGTTAACTGAACCTTCTTACACACGTTGGTTTTGGATTATCATGATTCACAATAAAGTCGCAAATATCCCTGCTACTGCTACTTTTCCTTTGCTTTTCTCCAGAACACTCCATATCACTACGATGATTCATATTGCTTGGAACGGCCATCGTATAGTTAAATACGAACTCGAAGAAATTATTTCAGTCGAGAATGACCACTGGTTCTGGAGAATTTGAACTGTATTATTAGGTTGTCTCTTACTTTTACCTTCTCTCAGGTTGTGAGAGCTCCTTATAATAGGAGAGTATATTTATTACGCTTATTGGATAGTTTTCTTTCAAATCTTAGGCAGGTGCCGAAAGGTAGGGAAGGAAGAAAACCAATTAGTTTAACAGAAGGTAAGATATAGAGACATATAAAGGGATTGAAGTGAGGGCAAAGAAAATTATAACTACTATCATGAATCT
Organism: Agapanthus africanus; assembly: GCA_030015575.1. Taxonomy (NCBI): domain Eukaryota; kingdom Viridiplantae; phylum Streptophyta; class Magnoliopsida; order Asparagales; family Amaryllidaceae; genus Agapanthus; species Agapanthus africanus. The sequence goes on along the minus strand of CM057338.1, from coordinate 101,805,470 downwards.
AGATAATGGAAGAGGCATTATTAGGAATACTCGGCCACCACTTTAAACATTTATGTTTCAGATTTTCTGTGTAATTGTTACCGAGAACTATTTTCCTAGTTAATTCTGACTCCAGGGTATGTATTTACCGTATTTGGATCTTACATTTGTACGGCGTTACAGATGCTGAGTAGGAGTAGAATATTGGGAAATGGACGATTTGATCCTCAATATCGGAATTCGTTGCAATTGGTGATATTGGATTAAATCGCCTGATTTTGCCTAATGGCAAATATTTAGTTTCGAATAACCGTTGTTATACACTAATTTTGTGATGTATCTATATCTTTATTTTATAAAGTGAGATTTAAATTTTGAAAATAGTGTTCTAAACATTTATATTTATCAGTTGAGGATAAAATAAGGTGTATTGAATAACGGCGTAAGACATTCTTAACCAAAATGCAGTTTTCACCTACAACACACGGAGTTCGAGTTATTGAACTCTTAAGGTTTATACACGAAAATATATGTTGTCCAATATCCTGCGGGATAAGGGGTTGATACTCTTACTTCATTCAGATTTACCTATGAGTTCTCTGGTTTTATATACGCATTCGTTGTAATGCAAGGTCTAAAGATTTTGAGAAGTTTATAGGTATAAGAATAAAGTAGAGAACCATACGTTGGAAGTATCAGGATTCTTCGAAGTGATCGAAAATATAGATATTTATGCTAGGTATTCCATCATAGTAATATTGTGAACTTGATTCTCTCGCAGGTTACTCATCCGTAGGTGCGCTCCTTGACGAGTAATGTTGTATTAGCTTTTTTCCATTTGTGATATGCATTGAAAAAAGCCGCATGACATTTGAATCTGGTTTCATCTAAATTAGTGTTTTTGATTCTATATGGATATAGATTGGTTGCATTTATTGAGATTATTAAGATATAGAGTTATCTAGTTTCTGTTTAAAAGCAGAATCCGGACAAATTCAAGGCACGCTTCGGTAATGGCTGTCTGTGGATTATCCCAAGTATTCGCTAGGGTTTTGTTTCTACCAATTTCAAGATCAATATTTACATTGTTCTTGACTCGCCACTTTTTTATGCAAGGAATCTTTTTGCAAAAATAAGTAGTGGGAGTATACTTGAACTGGAAGTTATTCCAGAATCACAAACGGTTACCAAAAATTTATTAAAACCTAAGAATTCAATTGGGCTTGACAAACCATTAGCCACTTCACAGATTTTAATAGGTGACCTCAGCCACTTGAGAGATACTTCGGTTTTCACGTTGACGGTGATAGGGAGGCCAACATCATGGTTATGATAGCCTTACTAGTTATATGCAGGCCATAGAAAGTGGTAACTTCCAGGTGACCGGATACTTTATATTCAAGATGGACTCCACGCACTTTAGCAAATTATAGATTTTGGATTTTGCTGGGTGCTCTTGAAGGGGTAAAACCCATTGGAGCAAGTAGATCTTTCGAGATCTGTGGAGGTGAAAAGGTATAAACCTAATAAGGCTAAACATATTGTAAATATTCTCATCAAATACCCTTTGTAGATTGTGATGAGACTTTTACTTCAGTGACTATGCTAAAGTATATACGGATATGACTTGCCACTGTTGCTATTCATGACTGTGATATCTGGCAGGTGGATGACTATAACGTCTTTCCAAATGGGAATTTGAAGTGCACGTGTATATGACTCTACCAGAGGGTTATCGTAGTCAGTAGGAGCAGCGAAATATGTGCAAGTTTCTTATGTTTATTCGTAGACTAAAGCATGCATAGCGAAGACGAATCATCTGTTTTAATGTGAAACTCAAGATGATTGACATCATCAAAACAACAGATGAACCTAGTAAGAAGGGTGTAAAGAGTACTGTCCTGGGATTTAGATACCATACTCCAGATAGGAAGTGATGTTCCTATATTACAATCGGTCAAACTTTAGTTATCACATGGTGTTTTCTCCATGTTGGATATGGATAATATATCAGGAATTATGGTGACTAGATCTATAGTTTTAGATCAAGATTTGGGATGTGTCCTAATCCGGGTATTTAGACAGTATTCAAAACGCATTTTAGAATGGACGACTACTGGCGTGGTGGTGTATCCACAAGTGAGGGAGTCACCCTCTCTAAAGAGATGTCTTCTAGACTGATGAGGAGAGGGACTGGCATGATGACATATCATTTGTTTAGGCAATTAAGTCAATCATGCAATATCTTGTACAAAACCAGATGTTGCTTATACACTTGCCATAGTAAGCAAATATTAATCCAATCATGGAGAAACAAAGGGAAGCAATTATAAAAATAAGAGGATGTTCTCTGTATATGGTAACAACAGGCTTTTCCAAGAAACGGTTATCGATTCAGGCTTTTAAGGTGACTTGGATGACAGAGATACTGTCAGAGTTTTGAGTTTAGCCTCTTCTGAGGATCAGTATATTGGATAGAGTTCCAATAGGGATACTGAGCTAAATATGGTGCAGGATGCTGGTTATGACTCAACAGAGAATACATCCCAAGAAGTTTGTTGGATAAAGTTGTTCATTTATGAATTTGGTCCCATCAAGTATCCAGACAAATTCTTATGGCAGGTATCACTTAGTTCAGGAGATTGTTCATCTCCACGAAGTTGAGATATAGAAAGAGAAAGTTGGAATATTGTAGCGGATCCATTCAGTGAGCCTATTTCTCGAACACAGATGTTTCTCAAACGAGCTTTGCGAAACTGATTAGTAGAGAAATTGGGTATTCGATAGCACACGAGATGTAGGTATGCGACATCGCAATAATTAGCCTTAAGTGCAACTAGGAGATTGTTGGATATAGTTCCCTCAAGGCAATTATTGTAATTGCAGGCACGCGATTATGATAATTGAGTGCCTGCAATTACGATAATTGAGGGGGGATCTATACAAGTAAAATAATCTTACTCGAGATGATAGTATACTATCTGGTTTGTCTTTATCATTGATGTGTACATATTTTATTTGTTATTACGTGTAGCTAATACATAATGATAAAACCCGTAGGACTCCTGCTTAACTGCCAGCATTATGATGGCGATCATATATGTGAGAGCTGGGTAGTCCATAAGCACATCCTTAAATGTCCCTAGTCAAGGGAGTATCGAGACTGGGCATCGATATTCCAAAGTATACTAGTGTATACGTTTCGAGACCTCGACGAGCGGCGGCGGCTAGTCTCACAAGCCATTGGTGTCGTGTCATCTAAGATAGTATACATGTGCTCACTGGAGGTGAGTATACTGGACGGACTCGTTGAGAACTTTTAGATGGTATTATATCTATTATCAGATAGAAGTTCTCTATTGGCATGAATACATGTTAGTATTTTGACCTGAGATCGTCATTTGTCTCGTGTGAGTTCCTACTGTACTTTGATTACTACCCTACCATGGCTCAAAGGAGTCGTGCAAACAGATTTTAGTTGGGTATAGTCTCGATCCATATGGAGGCAGTGATCGATTGTCGGAGATTCGTTTCTCCTGGTATTAGGAGTCAATATCACGCTGTGTTCGGTTAGCTATCACCCTAAATCCATGGCCACGGTAGATGAGATTTACTGATATGAGTTCAGTAGTTTCTCGGTTGGTGATGGATTTGACTCCGACACTACTTATTGGGTTACTAGGGGTTTGACGTTATCCACCCCTATCCCCGGTATGCGATACTCTTAGATGAAGAGATCGGACTGTACGGAGAATATCACATTCAGGCTCAGTAGGGTACGGACGGACTTGATTGTCGACCTCCCTTTCGGCATATACCTGGGTAGCCGTTACGTACAGCTAGTGCCGCTGACGTGCTTGTGGTTTTTGGATTTTTCTAGTATATCACTGCCAGCGTATTGTTGAGTTTTTAGAGTCCTACACAAAAGGTTTATTCAGTTCAGGCGATATGATATAGATGTCGTATGCTGGTACATACAAAGGGTCCGATTAAATACGTGTATAGGCTACATGTACTTTAATCGGACGGTTGATAATACTAGCGGCTTAGGATTAAGCCGGATTATTAAATCAGGTTTTGATTTAATAATTTATATATATATATATATAATATGTATTCTAGTATTATTGTTCACTATTCATTCTCTCTCTTGGCTATTCGTATTTTTATACAGATACGCATATATGTATTTCGATACGTATACCGGGTTATATTACATATTTATACAGAATTTGTTCTAGAAGATAGACACTTCATTTGTTGATTTTTCTTTATAAAGAAAATAAAAAATGAGGTAGAGGATGAGGTATAAAAAAGTATGGTATAGAGATATGGCTTTGATTTTATATTCATAAAATCATTTGGTTTTACTATTCTAGTATGGTTGAAAAAATGAGAAGCCATTATTCTTTTCCACTTTGATTCTTTTTCCTACATAAAAAGACTTAGCTATTTTTCTTTTCATGGCTACCTATTCTTCACCTCATCCTTCTTCTTCTTGAGTTGCTCTCTTGAGTATTTGATTAGAGAGAAAATCATAGTGGAAAATTTTTACATCCCCACTATCCATTCGTAGAAAGTTTGGAGCGTTGGTTGCTTCACCAGGTGAAGCCGGCGCTTGAATCGGTTCCCTAGGGTAGATCATTTTCGGCAAGGGTGTTCTCCATTCGAGCTTATTCTCAATGGCCTACGAGGAGCTTGGAAGGGTCTTTCACGATTGGATGGACACGCGTCGAAGATTGTATTCCCTAACTATTGCATGCTAGCTGCTAGTTTTTGTGTTTGGATTGATCATTAGGTTTTCGTTTCTAGTTGCCCTCTTGATATTTTTTTGCTTTTTGCTTCCGCATCGACCGCGGCCTCCGCGGCGAGGGCACTAGGAACTTACAGTGGTATATCCATAGGTGATGAAGTCACCCACTCTGAAGAAATGTCTTCTAGACTGATGAGAAGAGGGATTTTCATGATTGACATATCACTTGCTTAGGAAATTGAGTCGATCATGAGATATCAAGCACCACACCAGTTATTGCTTTTGCACTAGCTGCGATAAGTAGATATTAATCCAATGTCACTTCTCGCTTCCTAAAATACGGAATACGGGAGGCGACTAGTCCAGCCATACTCTTACAGTCAAGAAATAATCCCGTCGTAGTCACACTTAGGTTTCTAGTATTACATGGTAGTCAGTAAGCACATCACAGAAGTTAAGGAAACAGATCAAGTAGTTTATTATATTAACTCTCATTGTTCACAATTTACAATAGTTCAACAGAAAAAGAAACTACTAACCAAGTGAGGATACAAGGTTGCTTTAAGGAAAGCAGTAAAAGTGCTGAAAGTACAACCGTCTAGATCTCTGCAAGCTCGAACGGTAGATATGACTCCTGAGCGGCGTCCTCTCCAAGCTTTGAGCATGCATACTTAGGTCTTCAGGGCGACGCAATAGAAATAATATAATAGCAATATGATAAAGTATGAAATGAAATGTAATAACAGTGGAGACAGTATATGCAGGTCATCAGTGTATCAATAGTTAATACAGTATATGATCTATGTCCCTATTGATCTCTAAGTTAATTTGAAATCAAATTGTGGAAACGAGTGATCATGTTTAACGAGAGTCTCATGCATACCCGAGACTACGGCCCGCTGTTGCCCGAGACATAACCCTGTCAGCCGAACCGCTAAGTCCATAATCTAAAGTATATATAAAAGTCGTTGTTCGAATGGTCATCCTCTAAATCACCAACCTTGCTAAATATAAGTTCCATTCAACTTCGATTTCCACTTTTTCCCCAGGTTTCCATAACCATATGTATGGGGCTAGTTGTGTACAAGTACGCATCAATAACACGGTTTTATTCACTTTTCATAGCACTGTTCACTTTCAAGAATCAATCACTTATCACTAATGCAATTGAAATAACTAATCTAATACCACTCATGTTCGACAATGCAATAATCTCTAAGAATCAATAAGAACGATCTCTATTATTAAAGGTATCACGGTCGGGTAAAAATGAGAATTATACCACATATAAAGTCATGTATGATATGAATCACAACATGTATTATGAGTTCAGAGAAATCATATTAAATCGTATGATCATAATTAGGCAATAAATCCAACAAAATTGGTTTCAGATCAATCGGGTTTCGGGTTTGCGAGTTACGGTCATTCCATTTTAATTGTTCGCAGCTGGAAATCCAGTTCCTGAACTGAAAGTCCGTTTCGTAACACATTTTACACCCTGTTGGGATCATAATTAGGCAATTCTACAGCTATGTAATATTTAGATTTATCTGCTATATTTCCAACGCACCAGACGGATCGATAATATCCATTGTATGCAGAGAGATATGCATCGGTTAAGGTTAAGGTATACAATCTGTCTCTGTAGGAAACTGCAGTACATCCTGACGGTTTAAAATATCAAACGACAGTAAAACTGAATGAAAACACCACCTATAGTTAGCTAATAGGATTATCTTCGTAACGGTATAGGATTCCGTATATTTTCATTTTCATACGGAGATATACAGACATTTAAATTTAGGTGTCAACATGAAATACAGCTCTGGACTGCAGTCCAGAGCGGTATTTCCGGTTAGTTTTATTCATAGTGTTATAGCAGTAACGAAATATAAAATATAGAGGATTCTAGGTTATCGAGTTGGATTTGATGCGAGCCATGGAATACAACATTCTGGTATATGTCTAATTTACTATGATTTTTATAAACTACGTGTGCAGGGAATTTTAGTTTTGCCGAAACTAAATGGGTTATCATTTTAGGTATGGAAACGATGCTGATATACCACCAAATTTCTACAGTGGTTTGTTAACAGTATTAGGGTCTAGATATCATGAGTTCCCCCATATTTGATTTTGTTTTCGCATAAAGTTCGCATCAAACACCACAGATAAACATTTGGTTATCGATCGAATTTAACGTTCCTCTAACTAATTGAATTAGATGTCAATCATTTAACTTATACATGTTACCAACACAGTAATAAGACTTATTCGGGCTTTACACAGAATAAAAAGACATGATGGTTCGCTACACCAAATTCAAGTGTGTGTGTGTATCGATGTGGTTGTATTTATTTATGTATCTAGTTATAATGTAATTTCTCTATATTATAGCGTGAAATACAAGTGAAGATTTTCACTTGCCTGGAGATGATGGTAGCACGTCAGTGACGGTGAGCACGGCACGGGCATGAACACGGCACAATCACGATAACGGCCAAAAGCTTAGGGTTCGATGCTCGGGTTTGGAGTGGTCGACGGCTAGGAGCTCTGGAAATGGCTTAGCGGCGACACGGCGGAGATAGGGGCTCAGGCAATATGGTTGATGGAGTTTAGCTCAACAACGGGTGCTTGGGGCTGAAGGGAAAGAGCTTAGGGCTAGCTTAAGCTCGGTTGGATGTGGTGGGTTATGAGAGAACTCGGGGCGTGGCTCAAGTTGAAGGAGGAGGGGATGACAACGACGATGAAGACATCGAGAGGAGGTGATCGGCGATGAAGTTGCAGCGGTAGTGCTGGGTTATATGAGACGGAAGGAATAGTGGTGGGTTCGGTTTTGAAAAGGGGAGGAAGTCGAGGAGACCTTGAAGAGGAAGGTGGTGGTATCAGGAGCTGGGGCTCCGCGGAGGAGGGTTCGTCAGCGTTGGGTAGCGGTAGTAGTGGTGTTGTACAGTGGTGAGAGAGAAGGAGGGAGAGCGAGTAATATAGAGAGAGTGAGTGAGATGTTAAGAGATGAGAGAAAGATGTTGAGAAGATGAGAGGAGGTTGTGGGGATCTCTGGGAGGTTGTTGGGCGAGGCGAGTTCGCGGCCGTTGGTGAGGAGCGGGTCTCGCGGATGTGGGCACGAAAGAGGAGGGTTGTAGGGTGTTTTTCATCACCCCATTAAGATGAGAAATATGCATCGCTTGTCGGGCGTATACAGATTCTCCCTGCCTAGAATAGGCTGGGGTTTATTAATTATGGGAATCCGAATCTCCGGCAGCCACGGACTAAGCTGCCGTTAATTACCCCTCGCCTTTGAAGTGAAGGAATCTCCGATTGTCGGGTAAAACTAGTCATGTGAACTCAATGTACAGTATGCGTATGCGTGTGTCTTGAGGGGTTTTCGGTACATCGGGGTCCTCGCAGAGTTTACGGGGGTTCCGCAATACGGATAACGGGCTGGGGGTCAAAGGGGCTAGCAGCCCCCTTGCGGGGTGCGGGGCAGCATCCCGTTAGAATTATTTCTAGCGGGGGACGTGTTTTGAGTGTGGAGTGTATGAAAAAAAAGAAAGAAGAAAATAAAAATAAAAAAATGAGTAACTTCCTAAGGACGTGTTGGCGCCAGGCGTCTCATGCGTCCGGCACGTGGGCGCCGTGCGCCTGCAGAAAGAAGGGGCTTAGCCCCGAAATTAGGAGTTAAACTCCCGAAAAGGATTTTTATCTATGGAGTTAAACTCCAAAAGATTTTGAATGTAGTTAAACTCCAAATAGGATTTTAGTTATGGAGTTAAACTCCAAAGATTTTGACAAATGGAGTAGAACTCCCAGAAATCTTTGGAGATGATAAAAGGGGACCCATTTCTTCTCTCCTTTAGTCCTGGATCTTCTTTTGAGCCATGAATCTTCCCGAAGTGGGGTTTTTGGAGATGGGTCTCCTTCTTCCTTCTCTCTGTTGGCTGGATATTGGAACAAAGGGGGTGAGACTTAGAAATCTCCTCTTTTGGGGATTTGATCGAAGATCCTAAGCTACACTAACTTAGAATCTAACTAGAGAATTAGGGTTTACAAAATTTAAAAGCAAGTTATATATTAAGTGATGAGGGTTACGACTTTTGTAGACCGGTCTTTCACTTCTAAAGCTCCAAGTAGTAGTCCCTAGAACTCTTCTTAGGCTCCATTAGGTGAAAGGAACGATCTTGCTTTGGCGTCTTCGAGACAGAAGATGATCCTCCTTGAAATCTCTCTAACTCAAACTAATGCTTCACTAATCAAGTATTAGTGAAGATAACAACCTAAACTTATGGGCTGGATGAGTATAGGTTGATGAAGTAGGAATTTTGCTCACTTTAGAAATTTCTTTCTCCTTTTATTTTCTCACCTCAAGAAAAGCTAGAGAGCTCAAGAGAAGGAAGAAGATAAACTTTTGTGAGGAAAATATATCAAGTGATAAGTAAAGAGAGTTAACCATGAGCTAAAGATAATGGTTGGGTTATAAAATATCTAGAATAGAACAAAATTAGTGAGACGAGCCATGGCGTTTACATGCTTCTACAAGTATCTTAAACCATGCTCATTTTCACTAATTTTATTTTACTCTTATTAAATAATTACCATAATTATCTTTAGCTTTAGTGTAAGTCTCATATACCCATGTTCTATGTATCATCAAGCATGATATAATAGAATTTTATATATAAATAAATATATACATACATACATACATATATATATATATATATATATATATATATATATACACACATACATACATACGTACATACATATATATATATACATACATACATACATACATATATATATATATATATAATCAAGAGAATAAAATCTTTAGCGAGCACAATATTAGTTAATATATAAATATATCAAATATAAATATATATTAAATTATTAAATCAACACTTGATTCAATAATCCGGTTATATCATATATAACAGACTAATATCATTTATATGTATATCCAATTATCAAATCAACACTTGATTCAATAACCCGGTCATATCACATATAACCGAACCGATATCAAATATCGCGAGATTAGAATACGGTATCACATACTCGTATTTAATCAAGCATCCACACATATCACCATATGTGCCCTACTTCGTTTCGCTTGAGCTAAGAAACCTCTGTCTGGGACTCTAAAGACTCGTCAATATGCCAACAGTAGGTATTGATCATATCAGATACCGATAAACCGTCAACAGTACTAGCTGGACGTAACGGCTACCCAGGTATTGAGCGAATATAAGATCAACAAGCAAGCTTGTCCAAACTCCCGCAAAGCCTATAAGCAACACTTACCGTATAGTTCGGTCTTTTCGTCTGATATGTCGCATATCGAGTCTAGGGGTGGAATCGTCAGACCCCAGTAACTTGATAAGTCATGTCGATATGTGGCCTATAACCATTCGAGAAACTACTGATAACACTTATCAGCAAATTTTATCAGCCATGCCCAGGGACTTGCTATTATAGCCAATCGAGTATAGCGCAACATCAACTCCCTATACTGGGAGAAACGAAACTCCTCCTATCGCTCATTACCTCCATATGACTTGGGACTGTACCCAAAATCCACCTGTTTGCATGAATCCATTGCGCCGTGGTAGGGAGGAAATCAAAGCACAGTAGGAACCACACAAGACTCTATGACAATTTCGGGTCTACAGACTAACCTGTACAAGTGTCACCAGAGAACTGCTATCTGACGATAGGTATGGTACCATCTAAGAGTTCTCAGTCAGTCCTGTTCGGTGTACCCATTCTTTAATGAGCACCTATGTACAATCCTTGATGTGAAACACCAATGGATGTGGGATCAACTATCGCTCCATACAGGGTCAAGAACCGTACACACTAGTCTACACTGGAATATCGATGCCCTGTCTCGATACCCCTTCGAATAAGAACTATTTATAGGATGTGCTTATGGACTACACAAGCCCTACTAGTATGATCTGCATCATAGTCCTGGTAGTCAAGCTAACATCCTAAGGGCTTTATCAACATGTATCAGAGAGACAGTATAACAACACAAGTATACATGTTAAGATAAAGAGCAACCAGATAGCATACTATCATGTCGACCAAGAAAGTCTTATATATATTCAAGCATCCACTATAATATACAATAATGGCCTCTAGGGCATACATATCACTAACAATCTCCTACTTGCACTAAGGCCAGTTGTTGTAGTATGACATACCCAACATCCCATAAAGTCTTTCAAATTGTGTCTGGGGGAGGGCCTTCGTGAGTGGATCCGCTGTGTTGTCCTTCATGTCTACTCTCCTGATCTCGATCTCCTGGTAATCAACTATCTTCCGAATCAGGTGATACCGTCTAAGAATATGTCTGGATCGCCGATGGGACCGGGGTTACTTGGATTGTTATCACAATACAAAGGTATTGGATGCTCAATTGATGGAACCATACCAAGTTCAGCAATGAACTTCTTCATCCAGACCGCCTCTTTGGCAGCATCGTTGGCAGCGATGTATTCAGCCTCCATCGTCGAGTCTACCACGGTATCTTGCTTGGAACTCTTCCAACATACCGCCCCTCCATTGAGGGTGAAGACAAAACCTGAGACCGACTTACTGTCGTCCTTATCACTCTGGAAGCTCGAATCGGTAAAGGACTCCACCTGGAATTCTCCGTTATCATACACCAAGAACATTTCTTTAGTCCTTCTCAAGTACTTAAGAATGTTCTTCACAGCTATCCAGTGTTTCTTCCCAGGATCTGATTGATACCTACGTACTCCACTAAGTGCGTAAGCAACATCCGGTCTGGTGCATAACATCGCGTACATGATAGACCCAACCGTAGAAGCATAGGGTATCCTTTGCATGCGAGCCCTCTTCAAATCAGTCTTGGGAGATATCTCTTTGGAGAGAGTGATTCGTGAGCAAACGGGTAAATTACCATGCTTAGAATCTTCCATACTAAATCTTTTTAGTATGGTGTCAATGTACCCAGATTGGGACAATCCCAACATTCTTTTAGATCTATCTCTATAGATCTTAATCCCCAGGATGTACAAGGCATCACCCAAATCTTTCATAAAGAACTTTTGTGATAAGAAGAGCTTGACCGAGTGTAGCATAGGAACCTCATTTCCTATCAAGAGTATGTCATCCACGTACAATATGAGGAAGATAACCTTACTCTCTATAACCTTCTTATATATATAAGGTTCATCTACGTTTTTATGAAGTCAAACTCTTTGACTGCCACATCAAAACAGATGTTCCAACTCCACGATGCCTGCTTTAATCCGTAGATTGATTTAAGAAGTTTGCACACCTTTTCGCTGCTCCTACTATCTACGAAGCCCTCTGGCTGTGTCATGTACACGTTCTCTTCTAAATCGCCATTTAGAAAAGTGGTCTTGACGTCCATCTGCCAGATTTCGTAGTCATGGTATGTAGCAATGGCAAGTAGGATCCTGATGGACCTAAGCATAGCCACTATAGAAAAGGTTTCATAATAATCGACACCTGGTCATTGACGAAAACCTTTAGCAACAAGTCTAGCATTGAAGGTCTCAACCTTCCATCTACACCAAGTTTCTTCTTAAAAATCCACTTGCTCCCAATGGGTTTTACCCCTTCAGGAGCAACTTCCAAAGTCTATACATTGTTGGTGTATATGGATTCCATCTTAGATCGCATAGTATCCAGCCATTTCACAGAGTCCCCACTTATGATAGCCTGCTCGAAACTAGTTGGGTCATCATCTTCCATGATGCAATCCTTACTCCCACCATCTATGAGAAAACCGTAGTATCTCTCAGGTGGATGAGGAACCCTACTAGATCTGCGGAGTAGCTGAGATTCGTTGGAGACTACTGAATTCTCCGGTTCTACCAAATTATCAGTCATAGTTTGTGTAGCTGGAACTTCTTCTAGTTCTAACTCATTACCATTAATTTCTTTCATAAGAAACTCCTTTTCTAAAACGGTGGCATGTCGTGAAACAAACACCTTTTGTTCCTCGGTGTGGTAGAATATATACCCTCGTGAATACTTGGGATATCCTACAAACTTGCATAAAACTGACCTTGCCTCGAGCTTGTACGGATTTTGCATTTTAATGTAAGCCGGACAACTCCATATTTTAATAAAATTAAGACATGGTCTCTTCCCTTTCCATATCTCATATGGAGTAGTAGGCATGGATTTGGTCGGAACCCTATTCAATAGGTATACAGCTGTCTCAAGTGCATAACCCCAAAAGGAAATAGGTAACACAGCATCACTCATCATAGAGCGCACTATATCTAATAGGGTGCGATTTCTCAGCTCCGAAACTCCATTATGTTGTGGTTTATACGAAGGAGTAAGATGAGAGAGAATCCCATTCTCTTTTAAATAGTCTCTGAATTCTGTGCTCAAGTATTCTCTTCCCCGATCAGATCGTAGGATTTTAATACTTTTAATCGTTTAGTTCTCTACTTCGTACTTGTATTCCTTGAATTTCTCAAAAGATTCAGATTTGTATTTCATTAGGAACATATGTCCATATCTTGAGAGATCATCGGTGAATGTAATAAAGTATGAGTAACCATTCCTAGCATGCGTAAACATAGGACCGCATACATCATTATGTATCAGCCATAACAGTTCAGTAGCTCTTTCTTCGTGTCCAGTGAACGGAGTTTTGGTCATTTTTCCTTTGAGACATGAATCGCAAGTTTCATAAGATGTAAATTCGAATGGATTCAAATATCCATCTTTATGTAACTTAGCTAGTCTTGTCGCATTGATATGACCAAGTCTATAATGCCACAAGAAGGATTCGTTCATTTCTGAACTTTTCCTCTTGTGTGTGTTCTGTATATTTAGAACTGTAGTTTGATTTCGAACGTATATACCGTTATACAACGTACCAAACCCAATCAACACTTGATTTAGGAAAATGTTCATAACATTTTCCTCCAATACAAAATTATATTCTTCTTTATGTAATAAAGAAACTGATATAATATTGCATATAATTTTTGGTATGAAATAACAGTCGTTCAGAATTAATGTATTACCATTTGGTAGTACTAGGTGATATTCGCCAACTATTTTGGCTGCAACAATTGCACCATTCCCTACTACGAGAGACTTATCACCCATTCCCAGTTCTCCGCATCTTATTAACCCTTGTAACATATTACAAATATGGGATCCTGATCTGGTATCTAATACCCAGGACGTAGAGGAAACTGGGAAACAGTTCTCGGTTACGAACACACCCGAAGAAGATGCATCATCATGCTCTTTCTTCGTTCGGGTTGTGAGGGAATCCTGATATTTCCCTATTCCTTGCTCAGACTTATGACAATCATAAGAAAAAGCGGAACCAACGTTCCCCGACTCAGTATAATAAGCGGGTTCGGTCAATACATCCATATTATTATCTTGATTAAGGCGTGTCATGGTCGCTACCTGGAGAGAGAGAGAGAGAAGAAAACACTTTAGCATGCGCTCTTGCAAGATTAGATTGGTTATTATCTTATCTAATCAGGATGGCTCCCACTGTTTTTATCAAATCTTCCTTCAAACCCTAAAAGGTAAGATTAGCTGGGATTAATTACAGCCTACAAGTTCGCCAATCGGTCAGCCAGACAGGTATTGGTACTCCGAGAGAGTCTCCCCATGCTTTCGCATGTAACTAATTAAATAACCTCGTTTCCGCAGGGGCATAACCTCGTTAACACTTTTCTTAGACACCTACTAGATCAGCTAATTGTAAAGTAGAAAACTCTCTCAGGAGTAACACTTACTCGCAGTGGGTATTAAGATCCAACTATCATATAGAAGGTATGCAATCTCATTACAAATTTCAACACTTAAAATCTCCAATATCTATTTTTACCCCTAGCGTCTTATGACCTTAACTATGGTCAACAAATCATAAGCTCTAGTCAAGTTCTACCTGTCATTTCGTGATTGATTTAGACCCATCCGCATGACCCTTAACTATGGTCAACAAAATCATATGAATGTCCTAATCGATCGCATCATATGCTTTATAGGAAGATATCACTTAGCTACCGTACACTACACCTTAACTATGGTTAACAAACGTAGCACGAATACTAAGTACTCTACTTTCTAAAATAGCGGAGGGTTATGAATGGTTTTGTAGAAAACCTTTAACGTAATGAACTTGATATCGTTGTAGAATCATGTGATTTGAAAAAGAGTGGTTTAAGCTCCGCTTTTGAAATCGAGTAGTTTTTAAAACAAACCGAATGAGTTGTAGTATTTGCTAGTTTTGCTAAAGAGGTTACTCCCGGTGAAAGGATCTAGGATCTTTCCCCATCGAATGAGGTGCTGGATATTCATAAAGGAATACCGCTATGAAAAGAAAAAACTAGAGCTACCTTTTTGAAAAATTTGATTCTACAATATCTTTAGGTTTCTTTTCTTTTCATTAATCTCATTAATGACGTCCCATCATTTATGTTTCCTAAACATCACTGAAGAAACGAAAATAGAACATACGTTTATGCCATCCGCATTCGCCACGGGGCCCCGTCATGCACCGTTAAGTTACTTAACTAACGGCAGCGCAGGGGCAGGACTAGCGCGGGTGCAAAACATAAGCAACGTTTATTATATATATATATATATATATAGCATTCGTCTCACGCAGTTATATGATCACATTACAGAACACGGGCAGCAGAAACAAACATATGAAATATGGGATATATTAGGAGGTCCATATTTTAAATTAAGCCAGTAATGAAAAACATGGATTCCACGGTCGTGATGAATAGCCAAACCTACATCCCTAGACCCTATGAGAGCGGCAAGTGACCTTTCCAGTTCTAGAGTTAGGAGACCCGGTCTTGACTCCTCGAGATGGTCTTCTACTGGACTCTAGAACCCGGTTACCTGTGCTCCCCGTCTTGGGTCTATCCTAATGCAAAAATGTAAATAATATACATCAATGGTGACAACATTCTCAACCCGGAAGTGTCCCAATAAAATAATATTACATACAATTTATTACATGAATGAAAATATAGAAAAACTCTTATGTCACATAAAAACCTCGGCTATTCATTTACGACGATCCAATATAACATATCATAAGGAACACATAACACCACATGACATCAACGTAAGTAAATATGCGTATCCCAAATGTCATCGACGTATATCAACGAGATCGGAGATACACCACATATTACACTTACGGTCGCAAAAAAGAAAAGAAAACTACAATAATTAGAATCTGCATATCTCCTTAGACATCATAAACCCGGAATATCTCATATTTCGGATTTCATGCCTAACCCTATAAACCTTGCATTTACGTTTTGAATTGAAAATACTTCTTAATAACAAGTCGGGTAATTCAACAGGATTCCCGATTCAATGATCGAACGATCGTCAGGAACTTTAGTAGATTGCCGCACCCCTGATGCCGTCGACGAAGTTCACTTAGGCGGAACACCGTGGCCGCAAGCACCTGAGTGGATGCTTTTAGCAATGAGGTTCTCCTATGGTCACTTGGTCAGGGCTATGGGGCATGGCTATCTAGTAGTGTTATCTGGCGAATGCTCGTGTACTATACAAGATTGCGGCGGAGTTTTGATCCAAATCGAAACTCTGTGGCAACCAATCAAATGAGACTAAAATGCTAGATTTATAAAACACTAACTAGTTTTCACAAAACTGGTTATTGTGGATTCCAAATATTGTATCACATATCATAATAATCTAGACGATGTTAAACATTTCGATCGATTCATTAAACACCCACAAAACATAGAGACCTCAACAACTTGAGCCTCACTAAAAATACCTAGAAAGTGTCAAATATCACAATAGAGCAGCACAAGAAATACGATCCCACAACTCCATAAACTGTCACGCCCCGCTTCCCAGTATACGGGTAGAGGACGTGAATGGGCCGCTACGTATTTACTGTGAAGTAAATACGCTAAGCGTATCTAAGCAATATAAAAGTAAATGCACAAGAGACAAGATATAATCAAAACAACAACTTTATTTATTCACATTCTTTCTGTACAATACATGGAAAGTAAATACAACTGATAAAAAGCAATGCCTAAACAATGGCATAACAGAAATGAAAAGTACTGAATGGAAAGTGTACAATGAACTGGAGCTCTGGGTCTTCATTGAATTGGTCCAAGTCTTCAGCAGTGGGCTCGATCTCTGACGTGTCCAGATCACCTGATGACATTCAAAGAAGAAAGAAAGAGAATGCCGTCAGTGAACAGATCGCTTGGTAAGTCCCAAAGATGAGGGAGAAATAGAATAGAAAGAGTAAGGAGGTATCTTTTAAAGTTGTATTATACTGTTATAATATTGTGTTAATGCTGTTGTTTGTAGCTTGGTACAGAAGGATGCCAGTGTATACGAGAGGGGTCTCTATATGCTAGAGACCAAGGCAAACGGAATATAGAGTACAAGGCTCCGTTAGAAAGCCCGGAACAACGACAATTGGATACGGTTAGGTGTCTTTAAATATTGCATTCTCGTGCCACTTTTAACACCTTCCGTACCAGTCTACCCCTTAAACCCCGTGTTATTTTGATTGTATTGTTGTATTGTATTGCAACTTGAATTGTCTTGTAATATAGATTGTATAATTGGATGACTTACCGAAACCATGATATCCGTAAACGGATGTAACTGTATAATCTTGTAAATGGATGTAACTGGAGAATCATGTAAATGGAAGTATATCCATGGTTTGGTTCAGTCAATACAAATTGAATAGTTTGAACATATTGAATATATGGATTCATGGATTCATATTGAATTGTAATATTGTAGATTGTAGATTGTAGATTATACTTGAATCATATTCAACTCAGATTATAATGAGACTCACTCTGAGTCAGACAATTAGAAAAGTAAATTGAAGTCCTGATTATTTTAATGTTATCAGTAACCGCTGCACATGGGCGGCAGGATTTGTGTCTTTTTCAAAGTCGATTACCGTATTGATAACACCGTTGTTAAGTTGTCTACCTTAAATAGGCAAGCACCCACTTCTCCGACTCCCGGAGGCTCAAGAGATTGGTCCCGCTTAAACCTATATTTACTAGGGTCCTTAGGGTAATTTATAGAACTTGAGGGGGTTTTATGTAAAAATACTATTATATACTTTTCAAAATACTCCCCAAGTATTTAGTTATCATCTTTAGAGTTGTAATGAATATAGATTTTATATTGTGATATTTCTAGTGAAAATATCCTAATTTCATAAATAAAGGTATTTATTTGTAATATTGATTTGTACGGTCGGGGGCCGTGTCGTCGTTCCACTTTCTCACTGGTTTATTTATTTTATAGATTGTAGTGGGGGTTTTTGTGAGAGATGCACGTGTTAATCCTTTGTATTCTAAAGGTTTAAAAAATATCAATATTAAAAATAATGTGGGGTATGGGATTTGAACTCTCATGGCTTGGTTCAGTAGTGCAAGGTATTACCAATGAGCCACAAGCTCCTTCTTATAATTAAATTACTAATTAATTACTTATCTTGTGCTCAGGCAATAAATACCCCTTTAAAAAATTTTGAAAAAAAAAATTGTACAAAAATTTGTATAGGAAAATTAGGGTTGTTACATAAACGTGCGGTGGAACCGCGGCTAAACTATGGTTTATGCCGAGGTTTCGCGGTGGTTTAGTGGAGATGGGGCCTCGTATTTCTTGAGGCTCCATGAAATACCCTGCACGATTTTCTGCATATTTTTAATTTGAAAAATATCGATTTTTGAAAAATGGACAAAAACTTGGTAAGATGCGGATTTCGAAACTCGATCGAACACTTTAACGTCGTATAGACTTCCCCTAAAATCGTGATATCGTGAAAGTGTGTTTTAGCTTGGCTCTGATATCATGAAAGTGTGTTTTAGCACCACCATAAGGTTTATACAAGCATCAAGTATGCAATTTTAAAAAAATCCAGAGTGCTAAGCTACACTAATCTAGAATCTAACTAGAGAATTAGGGTTTATAAAATACAAAAGCAAGTTATATACTAAGTGATGAGGGTTACGGCCTTTGTAGACCGGTCCTTCACTTCTAAATCTCCAAGTAGTTGTCCCTAGAACTCTTCTTAGGCTCCACTAGGTGAAACGAACGAGCTTACTTCGTCGTCTTCGAGGCTGAAGATAATCCACCTTGAAGTTTCTCTAACTTAAGCTAATGCTTCACTAATCAAGTATTAGTGAAGTTAACAACCTAAACTTATGGGCTATATGAGTGTAGTTTGATGAAGTAGGAATTTTGCTCACTTTAGAAATTTCTTTCTCCTTTTATTTTCTCTCCTTAAGAAAAGCTAGTGAGCTTAAGAGAAGGAAGAAGATAAACTTTTGTGAGGAAAATATCTTAAATGATAAGTAGAGAGAGTTAACCATGGGCTAAAGATAATGGTTAGATTATAAAATATCTAGAGTAGAACAAAATTAGTAAGATGGGTCATGGCTTATACATACTTCTACAAGTATCTTAAGCCATGCACATTTTCACTGATTTTATTTTACTCTTAATAAATAATTACCATAATTATTTTTAGCTTTAGCGTAAGTCTCATATACCCATGTTCTATGTATCATCAAGAATGATACAATAGAATTTTATATATAAATAAATATATACATATATCATATATATATCATTATATATAATCAAGAGAATAAAATCTTTAGTGAGCACAATATTAGTTAATATATAAATATATTAAATATAAATATATATTAAATTATTAAATCAACACTTTATTCAATAATCCGGTTATATCATATATAATCGACTAATATCATTTATATGTATATTCAATTATCAAATCAACACTTGATTCAATAACCCGGTCATATCACATATAATCGAATCGATATCAAATATCGCGAGATTAGAATATGGTATCACATACTCCTATTTAATCAAGCATCCGCACATATCACCGTATGTGCCCTACTTCATTTTGCTTAAGCTAGGAAACCTCTGTGTGGGACTCTAAAGACTCGTTAATGCGCCAGCAGTAGGTATTGATCATATCAGATACCCACAAGCCGTCAGCGGTACTAACTGGACGTAACGGTTACCCAGATATTGAGCGAATAGCAGACCAACAAGTAAGCTTGTCCAAACTCCCGCAAAGCCTATAAGCAACACTTACCGTACAGTCCGGTCTTTTCGTCTGATATGTCGCATACCGAGTCTAGGGGTGGAATCGTCAGACCCCAGTAACTTGATAAGTCATGCCGATGTGTGGCCTATAATCGTTCGAGAAACTACTGATAACGCTTATCAATAAATCGCATCAGCCCTGGCCAGGGACTTGCTATTATAGCCAATCGAGTAAAGCGCAACATCAACTCCCTATACTGGGAGAGACGAAACTCCTCCTATCGCTCATTGCCTCCATGTGACTTGGGACTGTACCCATCCATCTGTTTGCATGAATCCATTGCGCCTTGGTAGGGAGGAAATCAAAGCACAGTAGGAACTACACAAGACTCAATGACGATCTCGGGTCTACAGACTAACATGTACAAGTGTCATCAGAGAACTGCTATCTGACGATAGGTATGGTACCATCTAGGAGTTCTCGGCGAATCCTGTTCGGTATACCCATTCTCTAATGAGAACCTGTGTACAATCTTTGATGTCAAACACCAATGGATGTGGGATCAACCATCGCCCCATACAGGGTCAAGAAACGTACATACTAGTCTATACTGGAATATCGATGCCATGTCTCGATACCCCTTCGACTAGGAACTGTTTAACGGATGTGTTGTGGACTATACAAGCCCCACTAGTATGATATGCATCATGGTCCTGGTAGTCAAGCTAATATTCTAAGGGCTTTATAAACATGTATCAGAGAGATAGTATAACAATACAAGCGTACATGTTAAGATAAAGAGCAACCAGATAGCATACTATCATGTCGAGCAAGAAAGTCCTATATATATATATGTGCGTGCGTGCGTGTGTGTGTGTGTCTAAGCATCCACTATAATATACAATAATGGCCTCTAGGGCATACATATCACTAACAAGAAGAAGGTTTAGAATCTTGAGGAAAGAGAAGGAGGCACAAAATTCTAATTTTTTGAGAGTGAAAAAGTTGATGTTGATTTTTTCATTATGTTTGCTTTTATAGGCTACACACTTTACATATAGCCCCTTGGGTTTTGCCAAATGGCATTTGTGCCACCCCATGTTTTATGTGCTTATTTCTTTTTGCACATAAGTTATGGGGTTTACAAAATTTCGGCTTTCTGTCCATTTTTCATACATTTATTTCTAAAAAAATTGCATTGAACTAACTTATTGCTTCATTCTTTGGATGGAGCCGGCCCCTTCCATTCTTCGTCTTGAATTGGGTTTGGGCCCACTTCGCTTGAGCTTGGGCTCGCTTGGCTGGGGGTTGACTGACTTTGACTTGGTCAACCAAGGTGTAATTTTTGACCCCAACAAGGGAGACGTGGGTTTTCGAACATGGGGGGAAGAAGGAAGAAAGAAAGAAGGAAAGGGAAGGAGATGGGTTCGAGTCAGGTTCGGTATAAGTGAGTGTTAGGGAGTGGGTTTTTGGGTTTGTGGGCTTGGGCCGAGGCTTGGGTTTGGTGTTAAACATATATGTGGTTGGGTTTTAAGTTTTAATTGATTAGGTAAAAAAATAATTAGGATAATTAAAATTTTTAATAGGATTTAAAAAGGGGATAAATATTATAAAGAAATATGGAAAAATACAAGGAACTAGGGATTTATATCATAACCCCCTTACAAAAATTTTGTCCTCAAAATTAAAAAATGAAAACAACATAAACGAACGAAAGAACAACTACTCGAAAAGGCGCGGGAATCATGGACGGATATCCTCTTCATGTTCCTAGATAGATTCCCCAGGAAAACGACCGCTCCAAGATACTCGGACTAGCAGAATGACCTTGTTCTTCAGCACCTTCTCTCTACGATCGAGAATAGTAGTAGGCTGCTCCACGAAACATAAGTCGATACCAAATGTCAATTCCGAATGATCGAGGACATGACTATCTTCTCGATCATAACGCCGCAACTATGACACATGAAACGTGTTGTGCATGCCAACTAACAATTGGACAAGGTAAGTCGAAAAGCCACCATCCCCACCCGCTTTAGCACCTCGAAAGATCCGATGAATCGGGGACTAAGCTTCCCGTGACTACCAAATTTGATCGCTCCTCGAGTAGGTGATATCTTCAAAAATACGTGATCACCGACTTCAAATTCTAACAATCTCCTGCTGATATTTACCTAACACTTCTGTCGGTCTTGAGCAGTCTTAATGCTCTGTCTGATCATCTGTACTCTGTCTACCGTCTGAACTATAAGCTCGGAGCCCAGTAATCTTCGTTTACTAACGTCATCCTAACAAAAAGGGGATCAACATTTTCGTTCGTAAAGAGCTTCGAACGGAGCCATCTAGATGCTAGCTTGGAAATTGTTATTATAAGAAAACTCCACCATATGAAGGTGATCTTCCCAAGAACCCTGAATGTACAGCATGCATGCCTTTAACATGTCCTCGAGCGTCTGAATAGTACGCTCAGACTGTCCACCCTTCTATGGATGGTAAGCCATGCTGAACTTGAGACGTGTACCCAAACTCTCCTGTAAACTTTTCCAGAAGTGTGAAATGAATCTGGTGTCTCTATCCGATACTATGCTGATCGGAACTCCGTGAAGTCACACTATCTCCTGCATGTACTTCTCTGCAAGAGACTCTTTCAACTATCCCACTCGGAAAGGTATAAAGTGTGCTGATTTCATAAGACGGTCGACGATAACCTATATGACGTTATTGCCTCTTGGACTCCGTGGTAGGGTTGTCATGAAATCAATAGTAATGTGCTCCTATTTCCACTCGGGTATCAGAAGCAATTGCAACAAACCAGCTGTCCTCTGATGTTCTACTTTTACCTGTTGGCATGCTAAGCACTTAGATATAGACCGTGCAATCTCCCGCTTAATCCCGTTCCACCAATAGTGCTGCCTCAAGTCTCGGTACATTTTCATGCCTCCCGGATGCACAGAATAAGCTGAGCTACAAGCCTCAGCTAGTACTTCTTCTTGAACATCACCATTGGGAACGCAGAGTCTGCTACCGAATCTCAAAGAACCGTCTCGATATATGAGTAAATATGTCCTCAGTCCGACTTACACTATCTCTCTGAACTTCTGCAATCGAGGATCGTCAGCCTGTGCAGCCTTAATTCGATCTACAAGTGAAGACTGCACCTGTAGTTGCCAAAGCTGCCCGGTTATACTCGGTGCAACGACTTCTAGTTTGAGTTTATGAAAGTATTCAATGATGCTTCTCTTTCTGGTCAATACCATGACTGCTGGCTTGCGACTAAAAGCGTCGGGTACGACATTTACTTTCTTCGGATGGTACTGTAGGTCCTAGTCGTAGTCCGCCATTAGTTCGAGCCATTGGCGTTGCCTCATATTCAATTCCTTCTGAGTGAACACGTAATTTAGACTCTTGTGATCCATGTATACTTCTACCTTTTTGCCCAATAAATAATGTCTCCAGATCTTCAAGGCGAAAATCACTGTAGCTAACTCCAAGTCGTGAGTTTGGTAGTTCTTCTTATGATTCTTCAGCTGTCGTGAAGCATAAGCAACTGCCCGAATGTTCTACATCAAAACACAGCCTAAACCTTTTCCTGAAGTATCGTTGTGTATTACTAAACCACCTGAATTATCCGGCACTGTAAGAATAGGTGTCGTGGTCAATTTTTTTCAGCAACCCAAAAGCCTGTGCACATTTCTCTGACCACACATAAGACACTTCCTTCCGCGTAAGCTTTGTCAAGGGTTCAACAACTTATGCAAAGTCCTGAACAAAACGCCGATAATATCCTACCAATCCCTGGAAGCTTCTGTTCTTGGCCACTGACTTCGGTGTCGGTCAATCTTTAACAGATTCTATCTTCGCTGGGTCCACTGAAATACCTTCGCCCGAAAAAATGTGTCACACCCCGCTTCCCAGTGTACGGGAAGAGGACGTGGCAAGATCCGCTCTGTATTTACTCAGAAATAAACACGCTAAGCGTATCTAAGCAATATAAAGTAAAATACACAAGAGACATGAATGTAAAAGAACAGCAACATTATTTATTAAACATTCCTTTACAGGTACAACTAAAATATAAATACATGAGTAGAAAGCGATGTCTAAACAATGGAAAAATGAAATGAAACAAATATGTACAAGTGTCTAAAGCTCTGGGTCAAAATCAAACGGTTAATGTTTGATTATATTGTTAATGCTGTTGTTTGTAGCTTGATACAGAAAATTCCAGTGTATACGAGAGGAGTCCCACTATTCCGGAGACTAAGGTATACAGAGCACAAGGAACCGTTCAGCTACGGTACGACGGCAATGGATATTCAGGTTAGGTGTATTATGCTTATAGTCTCGTGCCACTTCTAACACCTTCCGTACCAGTCTACCCCTTTAAAACCCCGTAATGACTTTTTGTTATTGATTGTATTATTTTGTTATACAGATGGATGACTTGCCAAAACCATGATATCGGTAAACGGAATGGATATAAATGGAGAGTCATGTAGACGGAGTATATCCATGGTTCGGTTCGATCAATATAGATTGTTATAGATTGAGTAGACGGATTCATGTTGAATTGTAGTTTATACTTGAATCACTTCAAGTCAGATTGATTAGATTGAGACTCAGTCTGAGTCAAACACTTTGAAAAGAACTTGAAATCATGAATTAATTTTGATGTTATCAGTAAAAGCTGCACATGGACGGCATGATTTGTGTCTTTTTCCAAGAAAATTACCGTGTTGATAACATTGTTTGTTAAATTGTCTACCTTAGATAGGCAAGCACCCATATTCTCCGGCTCCTTGAGGCTCAAGAGACTGGTCCCGCTTAACCTATATTTATTAGGGTCCTTATTGTAATTTAGTATAACTTGAGGGGGTTTTATGTAAAAATAGTTTTGGTATAATTTCAAAATACCCTTCAAGCATTTAGTTATCGTCTTTAGGGTTTTCATAGATGTATATTTTATAAAAGTGAAATTTCTAGTGAGTAAAACCTAGTTTTCATAATATATGGTATTTTATTGAAATATTGGAATTATTTTGTATTTGGATGGTATTTTCATGTAACGGTGATTCCTTTGATTTGGAAAACTTGGAATATTTATATAAATAATTAAAATAGATATTTTGATTATATATATATATATTAAAAAATAAATTTTATTTATTTTCTTGTAGAAATCTCATTTTCTAAAGAAAAAGGCATTAAAATTCCATTGAGATCAAATGCTCCTTTCGGAAGTCTGCATCTCGCTCTACTAAGCCCGAGGACATGAGATAACCCGCACCATCCCAATCGAAGTCCCCAAAATGGGTTGTAGAAGCGTAATTGCAAGAAATTGATTAATACATCTTTTTAAAGAAATGGTTTTGTAAGTTGATGGTATTTATTTGTAAAGTCGTGTTATCCCATGAATATGTTAGTTATATGTATGCCCTAGAGGTCATTACTATACATATGATGTATATTGTAGTGGATACTTGGACATATATAGGGAGGACTTTCTTGCTCGACATGATAGTATGCTATCTGGTTGCTCTTTACCTTAACGTGTACACTGATTGTCTCTCTGTTACATGTTGGTAAAGCCCTTAGTATGTGTACTTGACTACCTAGACTATAATGCAGATCATACTAGTGGGGACATGGTAATCCATAAGTACATCCTTCAAGGTCCCTAGTCGTGGGTGTATCGAGACGGGGCATCGATATACCAGAGTAGACTAGCGTATACCTTCTCGACCCATACAGATGGGCGATGGATGATCCCATATCCATTGGTGTTTGACATCAGAGATGATATATGGGTGCTCAGTGGAGACTGGGTATAGTGGATGGACTCGCCGAGAACTCCCAGATGGTATTATACCTTACGTCAGATGGCAGTTCTCTGGTGACACTGGTACAGAATAGTCTGTTGACCCGAGATCGTCATAGAGTCTTGTGTGATTCCCATTGTGCTTTGATTTCCACCTTACCACATCCAAGAGGGCATGCAAAACGGTGGTTTTTGGGTACAGTCCCGAATCACATGGAGGCAATGAGCGATAGGAGGGGATTCGTCTCTCCCGGTATAGGGAGTTGATGTTGCGCTGTGTTCGATTGGCTATAACCGGAAATCCCTGGCCAGGGTTGCTGAGATTTACTGGTAAGTGTTACCAGCAGTTTCTCGAACAGTTGTAGACCTCATATCGACACGACTTATCGAGCTACTGGGGTTTGACGTTTACCACCCCTAGGCGAGATATGCGATATATCAGACGATCAGACCGGACTGTACGGTAAGTGTTACTGGTTGGATTCATAGGAGTGTGAGCGGGCTTACTCGTTGATCTTCTGATCGCTCAATACCCGGGTGGCCGTTACGTTTAGCAGACCGCTTGCGGCTTGTGGATGCTTGATATGATCATCATCTGCTGACGGCGTATTGACGAGTCTTTAGAGTCCTACACAGAGGTTTCCTGGCTCAGGCGAAACGAAATAGGAGCGCATATGAGATATGTGCGGGACCTAGAATAATGCGTGTATGATACCGTATTCTATTCTCACGATGAATGTATCGATTGGTTGTATGCGATATAACCTAGTTATCGAATCGAGGATTGATTCGATAAGTCAATACATTGGATATTAGTCGGTCATATGCGATATGACCGGATCATTAAATCAAGTGTTGATTTAATGATTTGATGTATAATTATATATATTTGATATATTACTTTACATTAACTAGTATTTTTTCACTTAAAGATGGATTTTCTCACTTGATGTGCACATTGTATATATGATATAGTATTGTGCACTAGTTTGTACCATGTTTGATGATACATGCAAACTTGGGTGTATGTTTGATTTAAACCATGTTTAGTTAATGGTTAGGGTTTCATTTGCTTTATTTACTTATTCATTTATTTATTTATTCATTTTGGGCAAGAAACAAAATGGTGACTTCTTTTGTTCTTATCTTGAAGTTTCATGAAGCTTTGACCACTTTGTTTTTTACTTAACCCTAACGATTCAACTAAACTCTAGTTTAGTCTCTACACTTGTTAAACTAACCCAAGGTTGCATTATGATAAAATCAAATTATTTTATTATTCTCTTGATTTTCTTTTTCTTCTTCTTCTTCTTCTTCTTCTTCTTCAAGAAGAAGAAACCTTGCTATTTCAATGGTGCCATGAGAAAAAGAGTGAGAAATCCAAATCCAAAGTGAACCCACTTCCTATTTCTTCATCCCCTACCACTTTCCATGTAGTATAAGGTGTTTTCTTCACAAGTTTCATGACTTGGTGAAGTTGGAGCTTGATCTTGAGTTGCCTCGACGTAGATCATCTTCGGCATCGAAGTCGACGACCTAGCCCGATCTTTTCTCCGATGAAACCACCGCGAGAGTCTAGGATTCCGATGGGTACAGTGGAGGGACGTCATCACGGAGCTAAAGAAATGGTGGAACAGATCTACAAAGGTTGTATTTCCATTCACTTATTAGTTAAGTTGTTAACTAGTTGCTTGTTTCGCCTATCCTCTAGTAAGGATCTTCGCTTAGGGTTCTTTGGTACATGGAATTTTTTGAATTGGCCATGTTTGATCACTTGTAGAACCTCATGGGTGTGCCTAGGAACCCTACAGTGGTATCAGAGCCTAGCTAACGAATTAGGTGATGCGTAGACGATGTTAGAAACCCAATCGAACCCGAAACCCTAATTCGACCCCTTCTCTGTACATTTTTCAAAACTGTGCATTTTTCCTAATTAAAAATATGCAGAAAAATAAGCAGGAAATTATAAGAATAACTGTGCAAAACGACACTTCTGGAGGAGTTTACAGGAAAGTTTGGGGACTCGATTGAAGTTTAGCACAGCTTATCATCCTCAAACTGATGGTCAGTCGGATAGAACGATCCAAACTCTTGAAGACATGTTGAGAGCATGCATGTTGGACTTCAAGGGTTCCTGGGAGGATCACCAACACTTGGTGGAGTTTTCTTACAACAATAGTTTCCAAGCAACTATTCAGATGGCTCCGTTTGAAGCTTTGTATGGTCGTAAGTGCCGTTCACCTGTTTGTTGGGATGATATTGGTGAACGAAAATTATTGGGACCGGATTTGGTGGTATAGACAGTTGAGAAGGTGAATACAATCAGGAAGCATATGAAGGCAGCTCAAGACAGACAGAAAAGTTGGGCTGACACGTCAAGAAGACCTCTAGAGTTCGCCGTGGGTGATTTGGTATTCTTGAAGATATCACGGACTAGAGGGGTGATTCGTTTTGGGAGTCGAGGGAAGCTTAGTCCTCGATTTGTTGGACCCTTCGAGATATTGGAGCGCGTTGGAGAGGTAGCGTACCATTTAGCGTTACCGCAGTCCTTGGCGGGTGTGCATGACGTGTTTCACGTATCTCAACTACGAAGGTATGTTCGAGATGAAACACACGTCTTGGATCATTCGGAGTTAACTGTACGGGAGGACCTAACTTTTGAGGAGCGACCGGTTGAAATCATGGATCGAAAGGAAAAGGTTCTTAAGAACAAGGTTATCCCCCTTGTGCTAGTTTCTTAGGGTAATCGATCGCATAGAGAGTCCACTTGGGAGCGAGAAGATGAGATCCGGCAGAAGTTTCCTCACCTTTTCCTGTAGTTTTTCTATCTTGTATTCTTGGAATTTCGAGGACGAAATTCTTTTGTAGTTGGGTATAATGTAACACCCGAGCCCAATACTACTATTTTCTGTTACTGGTTGAGCATTAGATATTACTCATTTCATTTAGCTTGCCTGTTTGACCCTTGCCGTGAAATTTTATCTGGCTAAGTCATTTCTACAGATAACAAATTTTAGCATCTAAAATAAAATTAAAAATATCTATCTTGGCCTACTCGTCACCCCTAACCGCGTGGTAGCGTTCGTGCGTCGAGTTCTCATCCCGTTCGGTGAAACGGGCGAGTTTGGACGACTACGCGCGCGTACAGGTGGCCGACTTGGGGGTATGCTTTTTAATCATAAAACATTTCATTTTAAAATTTGGAACCCGCTTAAAATCCTATTATTTGAATTTCAAATTTTTGGACCCAACCCGGACGCGGTTTGGAAATGTTTCATTTTGCGCCAAAATCCTAAATTAATAATATAATCAAACCTTATATTATTTCGTTATATATTGAATCTTACTGTTAACTAAATAAAATTTTGGAAATCTATCAAATCTTCTTTTAATCTCTTTTAACCACTTAAATCGTTCAGCAGCCAGTCACGAGGGTTTTTAAACCCCGTGGGCCCCCTCCATTATTCCTATCTCTCTTTCTCTCTCCATCTCTCGTATCTCTCTCTCTCTCCCTCTAATTTCCCTATCTCTCTCTCTAACTCTCTCTCGCTCCCCCCTATATATATTATCCCTTCCTGAAACTTTCCCAGAACGAACACGAGAACCCCATCGCAAACCCTAGCCCAGCCACCGTGCCCGTCGCCGCCGCAGCCCAACGCCGACGCCACCACCACCATTACCTTCGCCTCTTCGCCCTCGTCGCAGCCACTGCACCTTCTTCCCCCTCTTCCCTCTTTCCCAAGCGCCTGCACCCCGCCTGCACGCCACCTGCACACCGCCTGCACCTCGTCGGATCGCCGCCGGCGATCTCGATCCGCCCCCGGCCTCGCTAGCACACCCTCGGTGAGCTTCTCATCCTCCATCTTCTCCTTTCTTCTTCTTCCTTCTCTGATTAAGGTTTCTTGATCTGGAATTTTTCCGACGTTCCAGCGAGGTACCCCGGTTCACATGGTCCCATTGTTCGTTGTTCGGGTTCAATCCGTGAACCGTGCGTCCGTCGCGAGTTTCCCCGCCGACGTTACGTTTCGTTTTTCCCGGTTCACGACCCGTCGAGGCAAGTATCACTTGCTACATGCTATACTATACAATTATATATGTTTGACTCATTAAACCTGCAAAACTTAACTCGGCATAGTCATTTTCTCATTTGGTTGCAATATGATATATATCATTTTACAGTTAAAATAGAAATTACAATTTGCCACTTTTAACCTAAGAACCAAGTTTTCCTGTTAATAACATTTTACCGTTTAATAGATTATAGCACTTTCATATGTAGTTCTATTACATTCGGATATTCGTATTCAAAGGCTTGATATAACTGTATTGCATCATCATTTAAACTGCTGCACCGCTAAGGGTGCTCAAAACCTGTTAATACAATAAAACGGCTGCACTATATTAATGCACTATTGTGATTGAATGAACTGCTTATTGTTGTTTAATTTATTGCTTATTTCCTGCTGTTAATCCCCTGTTCGATTATATATCTGTTGTAAGCACACCCACGATATCGTTACATCTTGACTTGACTTTGTTACACATGATATATAATGATACACCTGACATGGTACCGTTTACTGTTGACTTGACCTGATGTACCATGACCCGACCGATTACCTGATCTCGTGCCTAATGCCAACAAACCCGACATGTAGTCCTCATGGACCATTCCTGTTGTCTATCCAGACGAACCTGCTGTTACCTGATCCTGTGTTGGCATTAGTTCTTGATTACTGAATACCTGACCTGACACATATAGTTTGGGGGTATGGGGAAATCAAAAGTGTAAACTAAAGTGTAACTTAAATGGGTATTACTTGATCCGTGGTCCCGGGGGGGTAACGGGACAGAGCCATTCGTGAATCTTACATTTCCTGATCCGTGGTCCCGGGGGGCAACGGGACAGAACCGCTATTGGTTCCCATATTCCTGATCCGTGGTCCCGGGGGGTAATGGGACATATCCTTTGAGTTACATGGAGGATTACTCAAATTGATTTCAAAGACTTTAGAATAGAAAACCTGATAGAACAGTTTAGTTACCCACTGCACACTACCCTACACTGCTTGCGTCATACTATTGCTTTATTCATGTTTATTTCTGCATTGCCTATTACAATATTCATATTATATTATTGGTTGACATGACGCGCTGACGTCTGGGTTTTGCATGGCCCATATTCTTTACCACTGTCGTTGTCCGAGCAGGAGTACTTCAGCCAGCAGGCTGAGTTGTGAGTTCTGTAGTGGTTAGTTTTATTTCCTGCATTTTTTCCAGATGTGAGCCCGCATTATGGGACATACTTTTCTGTGATTGTATTGGATCATCTGCTTCCGCATTTATTTATCATTGACTCTTGCTATTCTGGATTGTGGACATGTGTTAGATAGTTTTATCTTGTTCTTGATATCTCTACAGCCGTAATGTGACTGTGGATGGATACTTCCTACCCACAGGTAGCATGGTTGGCTATGTCACGTGTCCAATCTTGCGTACTCTGGGAAGCGGGCGTGACATGGTTCTTTTGGTATCAGAGCCATAGGTTAGTTTGGTTGATTCTTTTGTATTTGGGTATTGTACCTAATACACGAATCAGAATACCCATGTTTAGGAAACATGTCCTGCCACCTTGCCTTTTACCATTTTGAATCACATTCTTCCTGATTATATCTTTTACGACGTGCAAACTTACTTTGCATGTCGACTCGGAAACCTGATTTCTTGTTATCCCTAGGACTTAGGCGACTTGGGTAGAGTTAAGTAATTGTGGCTATGATACCGCGGCATAGTTACAATGCGGTACTCTATTTAAGTATCTTGGAGTTCTAGGCTTGATCTATATATTGAATCTATCATCATGCTAATGTTGGGTGTTTTTGATTTCAGGAATATGGCAGATAAGAATTTCAAGACGTATCAGAGGCGCGTGGACGAAGCCGCCATGTTGGGAGTAATACGGGGAATGCTGGAAAATCAGAAGAGGTATACTGAGCTGATCCAGCAGCAAGCAGATTCGTTTCAGGAGGGTTTACAGGCCATTCGGCAGTCTGTAAACAACGCTGGAGCTAAACCAGTTGACCGGGTAGGGACCGTGGCAGATTTCCGACGTTTGGGCCCGACTACATTCTCTGGTTTGGAGGAGCCGTTACCAGCCGAGCAGTGGCTGGTCGACACGGAGAATTTGCTGATTGCGGCACAGATTCTAGAGGACAAAAGAGTTGATGTGGTGCGCATTCAGCTAGTGGATTACGCCCGAGAGTGGTGGCTTGTGGAAGAGACCCGCTTGCCCAAGCCGATCAAATGGGCGGATTTTTCTAAGAGTTTCCTGGAGAAGTTCTTCCCGCGAACTGCACGGGAGGAAATGGAAGAGAAGTTTATTGGGCTGAGGCAGAATGGAGCACCCGTGGATGTGCATGCAGCGGAATGGACGAGACTCAGTAGATTCGCTGGACCTTTAGTTGCCAATGATGCAGACAGGGCACGGAGGTTCATGCGCAGCTTGGATGTGAACATCCATAGGCAGATTGTCTCCCTGGGTTTGACCACTTTCTCACAGGTTCTTACGGCAGCTCGGGAACAGCAGAGTTTATCTGGGATGAAAGGGAGCTTGCAGCAGACAGCGGTTGCGGCAAAGAAGCCCGCATTTGTACCTAACAGAGCTCACGGTCGCAGAGGTATTCCAGTGGACCGTCGAGGTATAGCACCCATGAAGAAGCCTGTGATCATTGATCGAAGAAAGAGCATGATTTGTGACTACTGCCGTTTACCTGGGCACATGCAGAAGGATTGTCGAAGGAAGCTGGGACTTTGTTTGGTTTGTGGAGCAGCTGATCACGCAGTTGGTGCCTGTCCGTCGAAGCTTCGCACGAGAGATGATATACAGAAGCCTCCGTAGAGACCGTTCCAAGGGCAGAAACAGCTGACTCCGGGACCTAATCAGGCTCGAGCTTTCACCTTGACAGCTGAGGAAGCTAAGGCATCAGGAGAAGTGGTTTCAGGTATTCTACTCGTTCATGGTTTTCCCGCAGTGGCATTATTTGAATCTGGTGCATCCCATTGTTTTATGTCATCTAAGTTTATAACTACACACTCGATTGCCTGCACGACCCTGTCTAGTTTCTGGGACATACACACTGGGAATGGGAAAATTGTATCTAGTAGGGAATGTAAAGACTGTACAGTTGTGGTATGCGGACGGGAGCTTTTTGCAGATTTCTTGGTGATTGATACGGGCAGCTACGAGGTCGTCTTGGAAATGGACTTTCTTGGCACTTTCCACGCTCACATTGACTGTAGGGCAAGGAAGGTAATTTTCCAGATTCCCGGACATCCTGAGTTTACCTTCACTGGAGGAAGCAGTTCTGTCGGGCCAGTCGAGTTTAGGGCTAGGCCGACAAATGTTATTCTTGCAGCAATGGATGTTGATAGTAATGAAGAGCCGGCGGTTGTTCGCGATTTTATGGACGTATTTGAAGATATACCGGGCTTGCTGCCGAAGCGAGACGTGGAGTTCGCGATTGACCTTATTCCTGGTGCAGCGCCAGTATCTAAAGCGTATTATCCAATGGCACCAGTGGAATTGGAAGAAGTTAAGAAACAAGTTGCGGAATTGCTTGAGAAGGGTTGGATTCGAAGCAGCAACTCGCCTTGGAGAGCTCCAGTTCTTCTAGTAAAGAAGAAGGATGGCACGAGAAGGATGTGCATCGATTATCGAGAATTAAACCGGGTAACTATTAAGAACAAGTACCCGATCCCTCGCATTGGAGAACTTTTTGAGCAGCTTAGTGGAGCGAGGGTATTCTCGAAACTGGATTTGCGATCCGGATATCATCAGGTCCGAGTGAAAGCAGAAGACATTTGCAAGACGGCGTTTCGAACTCGGTATGGACATTACGAGTATCTAGTGATTCCGTTCGGAGTAACGAATGCGCCGGCAGTATTCATGGACTTGATGAACCGAATCTTTTCACCGTTCTTGGACCAGTTTATTGTAGTATTCATTGACGATATTCTGGTTTACTCAAAGAGTTTTGAGGAGCATGCTGAGCATTTGAAGATCACACTGCAGACTTTGAGACGGGAGAAATTGTATGCGAAGATGAGTAAGTGCGAATTTTGGCTGGAAGAAGTGAAGTTTCTGGGGCATATTGTGTCGGGCGATGGAATCGCCGTCGATCCCGAAAAGATTGCAGCAGTTCGAGATTGGCCTATTCCAAGGAATGTAGCTGAGATAAGAAGTTTCCTTAGACTAGCCGGGTACTACAGGAGATTTGTGGAGAACTTCGCTCGTTTGGCAGAACCGTTGACCAAGCTTACGCGCAAGGAGGTACCTTTTGTATGGACGGATAAATGTGCGTTGGCTTTCGAGACGTTGAAGCAGAAGTTGATAACCGCCCCTATCCTGACCGTACCAGACAATTCCGGAGGACTGGTGATTCACAGCGACGCATCTGGAAAGGGATTGGGATGTGTTTTGATGCAGAATGGGAAGGTTGTAGCGTACGCATCGAGACAATTAAAGACCCATGAGAAGAATTATCTCACTCACGACTTGGAGCTTGCGGCTGTGATCTTCGCTTTGAAGATTTGGAGACACTATCTTTTGGGCGAGAGAGTCGAAGTTTTTACAGATCACAAGAGTTTGAAGTATGTGTTCACTCAGAAGGAGTTGAACATGAGGCAGCGTAGATGGTTGGAGCTGATGGAAGACTACGACCTTGATCTTAAGTACCATCCGGGAAAAGTTAACGTCGTGCCGGATGCGCTTAGTCGGTTACCAGCGATTCAGGTGTTAACTACGCAGAGGGAGATCATTGCAGATTTTCGAAGATTCGATTTGGAGGTTGTGCTACCACATTCTACGGGACAGTTGATGCAGTTGCAAGTACAGTCGTCCTTGGTTGAGAAGATTAAAGCGGCACAATCGCAGGATCCTAGACTGCAGAAGTTTCGAGAGCAGGTTGAAGCTGGACTACGAACAGATTTACTGGTCCACGAAGATGGTTCGTTGAGGTATGGTAGCTGTTTGTGTGTGCCAAAGGGAGATGTTCGTGAAGAGCTTATGTAGGAGGCACACAGTTCAGCTTACTCTGTACATCCAGGAGGTACAAAGATGTACCGAGATATTCGACAGCATTTCTGGTGGGAAGGCATGAAATGGGAGATTGCTCGCTTTGTGGCTAAGTGCTTGGTATGTCAGCAAGTCAAGGCTGAACACCAAAGGGTTGCTGGTTTGTTGCAACCACTTCCGATTCCTCAGTGGAAGTGGGAACATATAACCATGGATTTCGTGACGGCTTTACCGCGGAGTCCAAAGGGCAACAATGCGGTATGGGTGATTGTCGATCGGTTGACCAAGGCAGCTCACTTTATACCTTTCCGGGTTGGTCAATCAACGGAGACTTTGGCAGAACGGTACATGCAGGAGATTGTAAGATTGCATGGCGTACCGGTGAGCATCGTGTCCGATCGGGACACTCGGTTCTTATCACACTTCTGGAGGAGTTTACAGGAAAGTTTGGGGACTCGATTGAAGTTTAGCACAGCTTATCATCCTCAAACTGATGGTCAGTCGGAGAGAACGATCCAAACTCTTGAAGACATGTTGAGAGCATGCATGTTGGACTTCAAGGATTCCTGGGAGGATCACCTACACTTGGTGGAGTTTTCTTACAACAATAGTTTCCAAGCAACTATTCAGATGGCTCCGTTTGAAGCTTTGTATGGTCGTAAGTGCCGTTCACCTGTTTGTTGGGATGATGTTGGTGAACGAAGATTATTGGGACCGGATTTGGTGGTACAGACAGTTGAGAAGGTGAATACAATCAGGAAGCATATGAAGGCAGCTCAAGACAGACAGAAAAGTTGGGCTGACACGTCAAGAAGACCTCTAGAGTTCGCCGTGGGTGATTTGGTATTCTTGAAGATATCACGGACTAGAGGGGTGATTCGTTTTGGGAGTCGAGGGAAGTTTAGTCCTCGATTCGTTGGACCCTTCGAGATATTGGAGCGCGTTGGAGAGGTAGCGTACCGTTTGGTATTACCGCAGTCCTTGGCGGGTGTGCATGACATGTTTCACGTATCTCAACTACGAAGGTATGTTCGAGATGAAACACACGTCTTGGATCATTCGGAGTTAACTGTACGGGAGGACCTAACTTTTGAGGAGCGACCGGTTGAAATCATGGATCGAAGGGAAAAGGTTCTTAAGAACAAGGTTATCCCCCTTGTGCTAGTTTCTTGGGGTAATCGATCGCATGGAGAGTCCACTTAGGAGCGAGAAGATGAGATCCGGCAGAAGTTTCCTCACCTTTTCCTGTAGTTTTTCTATCTTGTATTCTTGGAATTTCGAGGACGAAATTCTTTTGTAGTTGGGTATAATGTAACACCCAAGCCCAATACTACTATTTTCTGTTACTGGTTGAGCATTAGATATTACTCATTTCATTTAGCTTGCCTGTTTGACCCTTGCCGTGAAATTTTATCTGGCTAAGTCATTTCTGCAGATAACAAATTTTAGCACCTAAAATAAAATTAAAAATATCTATCTTGGCCTACTCGTCACCCTTAGCCGCGTGGTAGCGTTCGTGCGTCGAGTTCTCATCCCGTTCGGTGAAACGGGTGAGTTTGGACGACTACGCGCGCGTACAGGTGGCCAACTTGGGGGTATGCTTTTTAATCATAAAACATTTCATTTTAAAATTTGGAACCCGCTTAAAATCCTATTATTTGAATTTCGAATTTTTGGACCCAACCCGGGCGCGGTTTGAAAATGTTTCATTTAGCGCCAAAATCCTAAATTAATAATATAATCAAACCTTATATTATTTCGTTATATATTGAATCTTACTGTTAACTAAATAAAATTTTGGAAATCTATCAAATCTTCTTTTAATCTCTTTTAACCACTTAAATCCTTCAGCAGCCAGTCACGAGGGTTTTTAAACCCCGTGGGCCCCCTCCATTATTTCTATCTCTCTCTCTCTCTCTCTAATTTCCCTATCTCTCTCTCTATAATTTCCCTATCTCTCTCTCTCTAACTCTCTCTCTCTCTCCCCCTATATATATTATCCCTTCCTGAAACTTTCCCAGAACGAACACGAGAACCCCATCGCAAACCCTAGCCCAGCCACCGTGCCCGTCGCCGCCGCAGCCCAACGCCGACGCCACCACCACCATCACCCTCGCCTCTTCGCCCTCATCGCAGCCACTGCACCTTCTTCCCCCTCTTCCCTCTTTCCCAAGCGCTTGCACGCCGCCTGCACGCCACCTGCACACCGCCTGCACCTCGTCGGATCACCGCCGGCGATCTCGATCCGCCCCCGGCCTCGCTAGCACCCCCTCGGTGAGCTTCTCATCCTCCATCTTCTCCTTTCTTCTTCTTCCTTCTCTGATTAAGGTTTCTTGATCTGGAATTTTTCCGACGTTCCAGCAAGGTACCCCGGTCCGCGTGGTCCCATTGTTCGTTGTTCGGGTTCAATCCGTGAACCGTGCGTTCGTCGCGAGTTTCCCCGCCGACGTTACGTTTCGTTTTTCCCGGTTCATGACCCGTCGAGGCAAGTATCACTTGCTACATGCTATACTATACAATTATATATGTTTGACTCATTAAACCTGCAAAACTTAACTCGGTATAGTCATTTTCTCATTTGGTTGCAATATGATATATATCATTTTACAGTTAATATAGAAATTACAATTTGCCACTTTTAACCTAAGAACCAAGTTTTCCTGTAAATTACATTTTACCGTTTAATAGATTATAGCACTTTCATATGTAGTTCTATTACATTCGGATATGCGTATTCAAAGGCTTGATATAACTGTATTGCATCATCATTTAAACTGTTGCACCACTAAGGGTGCTCAAAACCTGTTAATACAATAAAACGGCTGCACTATATTAATGCACTATTGTGATTGAATGAACTGCTTATTGTTGTTTAATTTATTGCTTATTTCCTGCTGTTAATCCCCTGTTCGATTATATATCTGTTGTAAGCACACCCACGATATCGTTACATCTTGACTTGACTTTGTTACACATGATATATAATGATACACCTGACATGGTACCGTTTACTGTTGACTTGACCTGATGTACCATGACCCGACCGATTACCTGATCTCGTTCCTAATGCCAACAAACCCGACATCTAGTCCTCATGGACCATTCCTGTTGTCTATCCAGACGAACCTGCTGTTACCTGATCCTGTGTTGGCATTAGTTCTTGATTACTGAATACCTGACCTGACACATATAGCTTGGGGGTATGGGGAAATCAAAAGTGTAAACTAAAGTGTAACTTAAAAGGGTATTACTTGATCCGTGGTCCCGGGGGGTAACGGGACAGAGCCATTCGTGACTCTTACATTTCCTGATCCGTGGTCCTGGGGGGCAACGGGACAGAACCACTATTGGTTCCCATATTCCTGATCCGTGGTCCCGGGGGGTAACGGGACATATCCTTTGAGTTACATGGAGGATTACTCAAATTGATTTCAATGACTTTAGAATAGAAAACCTGATAGAACAGTTTAGTTACCCACTGCACACTACCCTGCACTGCTTGCGTCATACTATTGCTTTATTCATGTTTATTTCTGCATTGCCTATTACACTATTCATATTATATTATTGGTTGACATGACGCGCTTACGTCTGGGTTTTGCATGGCCCAGATTCTTTACCACTGTCGTTGTCCGAGCAGGAGTACTTCAGCCAGCAGGCTGAGTTGTGAGTTCTGTAGTGGTTAGTTTTATTTCCTGCATTTTTTCCAGATGTGAGCCCGCAATATGGGACATACTTTTCTGTGATTGTATTGGATCATCTGCTTCCGCATTTATTTATCATTGACTCTTGCTATTCTGGATTGTGTACATGTGTTAGATAGTTTTATCTTGTTCTTGATATCTCTACAGCCGTAATGTGACTGTGGATGGATACTTCCTACCCACAGGTAGCATGGTTGGCTATGTCACGTGTCCAATCTTGCGTACTCTGGGAAGCGGGGCGTGACAGATGTGTACTTGACTACCTGGACTATGAAGCAGATCATACTAGTGGGGACATGGTAATCCATAAGTACATCCTTCAAGGTCCCTAGTCGTGGGTGTATCGAGACGGGGCAGCGATATACCAGAGTAGACTAGCGTATACCTTCTCGACCCATACAGATGGGCGATGGATGATCCCATATCCATTGGTGTTTGACATCAGAGATGATATATGGGTGCTCAGTGGAGACTGGGTATAGTGGATGGACTCGCCGAGAACTCCCAGATGGTATTATACCTTACGTCAGATGGCAGTTCTCTGGTGACACTGGTACAGAGTAGTCTGTTGACCCGAGATCGTCATAGAGTCTTGTGTGATTCCCACTGTGCTTTGATTTCCACCTTACCACGTCCAAGAGGGCATGCAAAACGGTGGTTTTTGGGTACTGTCCCGAATCACATGGAGGCAATGAGTGATAGGAGGGGATTCGTCTCTCCCGGTATAGGGAGTTGATGTTGCGCTGTGTTCGACTGGCTATAACCGGAAATCCCTGGCCAGGGTTGCTGAGATTTACTGGTAAGTGTTACCAGTAGTTTCTCGAACAGTTGTAGACCTCATATCGACACGACTTATCGAGCTACTGGGGTCTGACGTTTACCACCCCTAGGCGAGATATGCGACATATCAGACGATCAGACCGGACTGTACGGTAAGTGTTAATGGTTGGATTCACAGGGGTGTGAGTGGGCTTGCTCGTTGATCTTCTGATCGCTCAATACCCGGGTGGCCGTTACGTTTAGCAGACCGCTTGCGGCTTGTGGATGCTTGATATGATCATCATCTGCTGTCGGCGTATTGACGAGTCTTTAGAGTCCTACACAGAGGTTTCCTGGCTCAGGCAAAACGAAATAGGAGCGCATATGAGATATGTGCGGGACCGAGAATAATGCGTGTATGTGATACCGTATTCTATTCTCGCGATGAATGTATCGATTGGTTGTATGCGATATAACCTAGTTATCGAATCGAGGATTGATTCGATAAGTCGATACATTGGATATTAGTCGGTCATATGCGATATGACCGGATCATTAAATCAAATTTAATGATTTGATGTATAATTATATATATTTGATATATTACTTTACATTAACTAGTATTTGTTCACTTAAAGATGGATTTTCTCACTTGATGTGCACATTGTATATATGATATAGTATTGTGCACTAGTTTGTATCATGTTTGATGATACATGCAAACTTGGGTGTATGTTTGATTTAAACCATGTTTAGTTAATGGTTAGGGTTTCATTTTCTTTATTTACTTATTCATTTATTTATTTATTCATTTTGGGCAAGAAACAAAATGGTGACTTCTTTTGTTCTTATCTTGAAGTTTCATGAAGCTTTGACCACTTTGTTTTTTCCTTAACTCTAACCATTCAACTAAACTCTAGTTTAGTCTCTACACTTGTTAAACTAACCCAAGGTTTCATTATGATAAAATCAATTGATTTTATTATTCTCATGATTTTCTTTTTCTTCTTCTTCTTCTTCAAGAAGAAGAAGAAACCTTGCTACTTCAATGGTGCCATGAGAAAAAGAGTGAGAAATCCAAATCCAAAGTGAACCCACTTCTTATTTCTTCATCCTCTACCACTTGCCATGTAGTATAGGGTGTTTTCTTCACAAGTTTCATTACTTGGTGAATTTGGAGCTTGATCTTGAGTTGCCTCGACGTAGATCATCTTCGGCATCGAAGTCGACGACCTAGCCCGATCTTTTCTCCGATGAAACCACCGCGAGAGTCTAGAATTCCGATGGGTACAGCGGAGGGATGTCATCATGAAGCTAAAGAAATGGTGGAACGGATCTACAAAGGTTGTATTTCCATTCACTTATTAGTTAAGTTGTTAACTAGTTGCTTGTTTCGCCTATCCTCTAGTAACGATCTTCACTTAGGGTTCTTTGGCACATGGAAATTTTTGAATTGGCCATGTTTGATCACTTGTAGAACCTCATGGGTGTGCCTAGGAACCCTACAGAATATATTCCCAAAACTTCATCGTGCTATGTCAAAGATATATGTTGTGATGAGGTGGGTCATTACCACGTGAGTTATCTAAAGGTAATACAAGTTTTGTGTTGTTTAATGTCGGAAATGAAGTATGTGGTATTTTATCATAAAAATACAATAAAATTTGCATAAAAGAATATTTTGAGATGAAACTTGTTTTAATGTTTTTTTTTAATGTTTGTTAAATATTATATGATAGTACGGAATTTTATTGATTAAAAAAAGTAGAGTTTTATAGAAAAACCGAATCGGAAGTCGGATTAACTCCGCTTCCGTCGGATTTTAGAAATAGAACTTTTTATAATAAGAGAAGAGAGGGGGAGAGGGGACTTACTGGCTTGCGGCCAAGAGAAGAGAAAGATGAAGCTACGGAAGGTGTCGGTGTATCGTTTCGTCGTCGGAAACTCCTTAGAACGTCGCCTTTCGCTAACTCCACTTGCACACTAAAGGGACTTGAGAATTTTGGAGAGTTTTGACAGTGAATTTCTGAGTGAGGAGGGTTGAAATATGGTGCGGTATTTATAGGGAAAATTAGGGTTTAGGGGTGAAAGGATGCATTAAAAATTGCGTTAAAATGGGATTAAATGGGGTTTTATTGTTCTCTGGATGAATACAGAGAAAATAAACAATGTGAGAGAAGTGGGGTATCTGAAGAGGTGCAGGGGGCAAAAATTCAAGGTAGTACCTACGGGTACGACCGGCGATACCAGATTTTCTTTGAATTTCGCCCGCCCAAAACCGGTGGAATGCGCTTGTTTCATTGCTACGTGTCCCTGTCGCTTCAACTAGCCTCGTGCACATGTTTAAATATTCTGTAACCTAACATTCTACGTGTAGTGCACGTGCAAACCCTTGGGCTTCTAAAAGATTAAAAGAAAGTTTAATAAAAAAAGATAAAGTGGCTGGGGGATTCGATCACAAGGGCTACGTCACAGCAGTGCAAGGCTTTACCAGTGAGCTCCAAGTACTTTCTTACTGTTCTAAATTAAAACAAATACTTATAGTATACACAGGATTGTAAATACCCCAATTGTACATTAACTTTTAAAATTTTTTCTGTACATTGAAATTGGAGTTGTTACACAATGAATCCCAAGAACTGTACTTTGTTGAGCCAGAACTCGTACTTGCTCATGTTTGCGTATAGCTTCTCTTCTCGCAGAATTTGCAGTACAGTTCGCAAATGTTCGACGTGCTCCTTTCGAGTCTTAGAGTAGACTAATATGTCGTCAAAGAATACAACGAAAAATGTGTCCAAGTATTTAGCAAAGACCATGTTCATCAAATCCATGAATATTTTTGGAGCATTGGTAACACTGAACAGCATCACAAGAAACTCATAATGTCCGTATCGGCTCCGAAAAGCCATCTTGCATACATTTTCAGCTGTTACTCTAATATGGTAATAACCTGAACGAAGATCCATCCTCGAAAATACCTTGGCACCACCCAATTAATCAAATGAGCCATCGATGCGCGGAATATGGTACTTGTTCTTTATCGTTACTCTGTTCAGTTCACAGTAGTCTATGCACATCCGCAGCGAGCCATCCTTCTTCTTTCCTAATAGAACTAGTGCACCCTATGAAGAAGCGCTTGGATGAATAAAGCCTTTCTCTAGAAGATCTCTAATTTGCTGCTTCAATTCTGCTAATTCAACTGGCTCCATTTTGTATGGTGCTCTAGAAACTGGTGATGTATCCGGAATTAGGTCGATTGAGAATCCCAAGATGCGAGGGGGTGGTAGACATGGTAAATTTTCAGGAAACACATCAAGGAAATCCCAAACTATCTTTGGCGTTGGGTTCTCGTCAATCTCCATAACCGTCAATACCTTTGGCTTAGCTCTATACTTGGCTGGCTCCAAAGATTCGTTTCCACCCTCGAAAACAAACTCGGGGTGATTGGGGATGCAGAAAGTCACATTCCTAGCTTGGCAATCAATGATTGCATAGAATGTACTCATCCAATCCATCCCAAGAATCGCATCATAACTGTCTGTCCCAATTAAAAGGAAATTCTCATAGAATTCCCTGCCACAAACTACAACTGGAAAAGATCTAAATTCTCGACTAGACACTATAATACCATTTCCCGTATGTATTTCCCATCCCTTGGTTAAAGGATCATATGGTATGGAGTGAGTGTAAACAAAATGTGCAGATATGAAACAATGTGATGCTTCTGAATCAAATAGTACTCTAGCAGGAGTAGAGTGAATGGGTAAAGTACCTGTATCAACTTCACCCAAGGCTTCTTCCTGCTCGGTAGTCAGGGTGAAAGCTCGTCCCTGACCACGACCTGTGTTAGTCTACCTCTGCTCCAACGATCTTTGCTGCTGCGGTCCAGATCCTCCCTGTAACTCTGTCCGCTGAGGACAACCACTAACCCTATGCTAACTAGACCCGCAAAGTAAACATTGTCCCTTAGCACGGCGGTTGTCCTTCTGAGTATGTTCGTTCATGTGACAGTAACCGAAGACCAAAGCCTTCCTTTGTTGTTGCTGCTGAGGCACGAAGGGATGCTTCATCTGCATCATTCCTGCCTTGTGAACTGGTATGACCCCTCGGGACGATGTTTGAGTACATGCCGGGATCACAGGGGGCTTTCTTTCACTTGAGTTGGGGCTTTTGAATTTATCGATCAGCTTCTACTGAATTTGTGTAGCATTGAGTACTTGCGTGAAAGTCTGCAACTCGAAAGATGCAATCAACTGCTGCAGCTCAAAATCCAGTCCCTGTAAGAAACGTCTGGCCTTCGTGGCCTCTAAAGCGACCATATAAGAAGTGAATCGGCTCTGACAGTTGAATTTTGCCGCATAAACATCAACGGGGTGGCCATTCTGTTTCAGCAAAATAAATCTTTCCTCCATTTCTGTTTTGGCTGTGGTGGGGAAGTAGTGGCCCAAGACACATTCCTTGAACTTGCTCCATTCAATCGGCTCACCTACCCTGCTCTTTTCGATTGACCACCAAGTATGGGCCTCGTCTTACAGCTGAATCTTTATCACGCTTACTTTCTCTTCATCAGGGACCCGTGCGGCCGTCAATAGGTTCTCCATATTGACTAGCCATTGATCGACCTTATGTAATATTTTGGAAAATTGTAAATATTAATTTATAATTTTAAATATGAATTTAATAAGTTTACAAAAATGATATCGCTTATGAAATTGGGTATCGGAATTATATCCGAAAAATATAGTTATTTCGATAAATATGAATAAAAGTGTGTGATATCATAAAAATGATATTTTTAGTTATTTTAACATGACATTGTATTTTATATTAAGTTAATGATATTTAGATGATAAACTAAATATCTCATATCTTTTATTTTACATGGATTTAAATTGTAACATGAAAGGTTTTGATATTTTGATAATTCTTTTAATGATTGATATATTTTAACCTAGGCTAGACCCTCACCCTCAACACACCCTCACCATGCTCGCATCTCTCCACCTCATGTTTAAATACTTACACAACCATTTCACAAATCCTCCACTTCCTCCTTCCACCATGACACCTCCACCTCTCAACCCTCCACCTCATGCTCTCTCTACACAACATGTAACACCCTAGTTCATTTATACCAGTTCTTTTGGGTATTTCTTTATTTATGGTTATTTCTTTATTTATTGTTGTTTGGGTGCGAATATTATAATTGGTATCTGTATTTGCATCCGACCCGACCCG
Source organism: Agapanthus africanus (assembly GCA_030015575.1). Lineage (NCBI taxonomy): Eukaryota > Viridiplantae > Streptophyta > Magnoliopsida > Asparagales > Amaryllidaceae > Agapanthus > Agapanthus africanus. Next base: position 101,761,019 of record CM057338.1, on the reverse strand, counting down.
TTTGCTGGAAACCCGTCTTGATTCCTGTTTATGATTTATCCCGGCTAGTTATGAGAATCCGTGCACTTTCATGACTGCATTATATATGACATCTGCATTTTTTCAATATAACATATAAAGTCAATAAAATATTTTTAAAATATCTAGCATGGCCTGTACCATACCCCTAACCCTGTTGTAGCATCCGTACATCGTGTTCTCGTCCCGTTTGGATAGCAACGTACACGCTACGTGTATCCGTTCTTGGGGGTATGCATTTTCATTTCCCGGTTATCATATTTTGGTTTTGGTTAACACATATATTATCCGTATTTTTAAACCATAATTTTAGACCCGACCCGGACGCGTTTTGGAGTAATTTTGTATTAACCAAAATCTCAAATTTAACTAATATTATATTCTATATATATATATAACGATTTATATAAAATTTTATAACAAACAAATATATTTTCTTAAAATCAAATCCTAACTTATTCTATTCTATTCTGTCTCTTTCTCTCTATTTAATTAATATATTCCTTATATATTTTTAAAACCCCAGCCCACGTCCTTCCTTCCTCTTCTCCTCGCCTTCGTTCCCGCCTTCGCCTCTCGAGAACCCACGCCCGCGCCCGAGCCTCTGCCCTCGTCGCCATCACCGTCAACCCTCGCCTGCATCTCCGACCCCTCCTCGACTTCTCCTCCGCCTCCTCCCAACACTACGACCACCACTGCCGTCACCCTCGCTCAAACTCACACCCCGACGACAACCCAACCCAAGGAACTTCGACCCATGCCTCGCCGTCATCGTCATCACACCGACGACTCCTTCCCGTTGTCTCTCTTTCCCCTCTCTCCTCCACAACGCTGACCCAAACCTCGAGACCCCTGCACCGAGCACCCACTGCAACCTAACCCAGGTCCCCTGCACATCACTTCGCCGGCACCCTCACTGCTGATCACCTCATCGGCCTCAACCCGTCAACACCTCGGCACCTCGACTTCCTGACCATCTCCTTCTCCTTGCCAACCACTTCTCCTCACCTGCACCTGAACACTGTAGCAACCTACGCCCGAGCTTCACATCGTCGTCGCCGTTCACTCACCGCCGGAGACCCCGACACCATCACCTCGTTTTCTCCTCAACTCCTCTCTCTACTTCACCCTAAAGATCCCGAGCAAGAACCTTGCACAGAACCCGATCCCTGAGCCCAAGAACTTGCACACCGCGGCCACTGCCATCGTCGTAGATCTCACCGTCGATGGCCCATCATCAACGTCGTCATCTCGCCTGCCTCGCCTCTATCCACAACCACCAAAACCCCAGCCCTCCCCTTCATTCTTCTTCTTCTTTCTTCTTCTCTTTCTTTTTCTTGATCGTTCATTTTCCAGTCGTCGCCAGAGCCGTGCCGTTGCCGACGATCCGAGCGACCCAGTGGACGTTCCCAGCCAGCGTGGTCACTTTATTGCATCGCCTAGTTCAGTTTTGTACGCGTGCGTGCATTGCGACGTTTACACGACGTCGGACGCAGCGTACGCACCCCGTCATAAGATCCGATCAGGCAAGTTTATCTTGCTACATACTATGATATATATTTTGCATCCATATGAATAAAAATATCACATGTTTACTGCATTGTGCATCATATGTTACAGTTTTACAATACCCGTTTGCATCCGTACAGTTTATTACATATCTAGTCGCATGCAAGTTTATCTTGCTACATGCTATGTCTATATATTTTCATTATATGAATAAAAATATTGCATGTTTATTTTATTATGCATTCCATGTTACCGTTTTACTGTTTTACGATACCCGTTCATATCCGTACTGTATATTACATATTTAGTTGCATGCCGGAACCTGATTGCTTCATGTTACTGCTAGATTCATATATCATGCTTGCTAGTATGCATCATACGACTCATGAACTCATTATATGTTACCACTGATATCTATTCGTGCATCCATGCTTTTACCGTGTTTCGAGACTTGCTACATTTTACTGTTGAGCATCCACTTGATACATATGCACCACATGATATGACCTGATACACTACTGCTTGACTTGATACCTAATCCTGTTACTAATGCCGACAATCCTGACTTGTTGTCTCGATGGACGTTATTGTTGTCTGTATAGACAAAACATGTACCTGCTTGATCCTGTGTCGGCATTAGCTCCAGATTTATCAATACCTGACTTGAACACATAACCTTGGGGGTAAGGGAAAATCGATAATGAAACCTGAATTGTAACTCAACAGTTCGACGCTTATACTGATCAGTTTTGGGGGCTAGGCCAGTCCCGGGATGATGATGCTGACATCATTCGTCTGTACATGTTTCCTGTTTTGTTCTTAGCGGCATGTCTCAGATTCAACCCCGAGAGTCTGGACCGTGGTCCCGGGCATGTACGGGATACTATTGAGTTACATCGACGATTCATTAAATTAATTTCAAAGACTTGAGAGTAATTAACCCAATAGTATAGATTACTCACCGCACGACACATACACTGATACACTTCATTATTCTATATCCGTGCTTACCTATTCATTTCATGTTACTGTTTATACTCATGCCTGCATATCTTGTTACCTCCTGGCTATACTTTATTGTTTGATATTATGACGCACTGACGTTTGGGTTTTGCATGGCCCAGATCCTTTATATCTTTCACAGGCCGACCAGGAGTTCTTTAGCCGACAGGCCGAATAGTGAGGAGCATGCTAGTGAGTGTTTAGCTTAGTTTCCTTTCCGTACTTTCATTTCCTGAGGTGATCCCGTATTTTGGGACGTAGTTCCAGATGTTACTGTTATTTGGATTTATTACTTCCGCACATTTATATTTCTTGACTCGTTTATTCTGGCATATGGACATGTACTAGATGGTTTATTTTATTTTACTGTTCTTGATATCTTATAGACAGTCGTAATGTGACTGTGGAGGGATGTTTCCTAGCCATAGGTAGCATGGTTGGCTCTGTCATGTGCCGATCTTAGCGCACTCTGGGAAGCGGGGCGTGACACAATACAACACATAGAATCCTTTTAGCATTCTCAAAACTAAACACCATTAGTTCTCCAACTGTAATAAAAATATTCTAAGTGTTCATCTCATCAAAAGGGTAAAGCCATGATTTCTTTCATGAATATTGTTCACATCTTCATGCTTGAGCCAATACAAACCCTTGATACTCCCACAAACACTTTTTGAACTGGTGTTCTCTTGTGAATCATCTCTATAGGTATAATTCCCTCCTTTTTTCAAATATCAAACATGTTCAATATCAGTTTTCATATGCGGTATAGAAAAACATGAACTTTTGTGATATTTATCATACTGAATTTGAATATGGAACCATTAGGTGTAACCACTAGAAAATCTAACAAGACCAAAAGTATCATAAGATCGCTAGAAGACTTCACCTAAAGCCCGAGACCCAATATCCAATTTTGGACCGGTGAGAACCCAAAATTTTCCGATGTCGCCAGATTTATAGGGGAGTTTGGTGTTGAGTTTTGTTTTGTAGGTGTATTTGGTTATTTTATGATATACAGTATTTTTTGATTTGCCCCAATATGCATACAGAGAAATCTGGGAATGCTTAGTTTGGTTGTTATTTAAGTTTCCGATATTCCGATACGGGTTTTCGTATTTTTGTACTGCAACTGAAACATTGACGTTCGTACATTAAATTCAGGGGCAATTGATCGTTTCTGGAGTAAGTAAGCTATAGGTTCTAACCTATGGATACTTAGCTCGTTATTTTGATTTGGATATGATATTTACGCCGATATTTTATAACTACGATTATAGGTACGATCACGAAGGTTTTAAAGATGGAGTTGGCGGACATAGCAGCGTGGATTTCAGTGAGCTCAACACGTTGGTGAGTATATTTACATCTACGGGGAAAGTCGGGTGGATGGCGTATAGCACCCCCGCAACCTTATAAATACGATAGTATGATATATAATTGGTTTTAGGAGTTGTTCAAGATAATGATATTAAAGTTATGATTGCATTTAGTTTATATTCCTGTGTATATAGTTTGTTCATGATTTGATGGATTAGTACGAAGGATTATGCCGTACTTGAGAGGATTTGGAGTATTGTGATGATGTGGATACGGTACGAAGAACCATACCGTACTTGTAATATGAGATTAGCATGCCGAATAACGACCATGTTTCCTTTAGACTCGTAGCGTTTTATTTTATTCCGTTTTAGAACGAAATACTTGAGTGAGCTATACTCTTTTAAAAACTAGCGTTTCTCGTTTAAAGAATAAAAGACAAGGATGCGATACCAATTTCCAAAACGAATATCTATTTTCAAACTAAGGCAGTTTTCTTATTTCAAAACCAACGTTTCGTTTCATTTTCAAAGATAATGGTATAGCCCATAGCAAGTAGTTACAATTAATAGTTATGCTTAGATTTACTTTACATATATTCCTCGATGTTATATGCTTCCTATATACGAACATAATGATAGAACACTGCACAACTACCAATGAGTATTATGCTGCACAAGCACGTACATACATGTTGCACTACATCTCATTGGTACTGCCATGTCACTGTATGACCGTTATGTTATGTAATGCGTATGTAGATGTTGATATGAGTAGGCTATTACACTTTTAGAACATTTGCACAAATACTAATGATTGCCATACTGCACGAGCACAGACGCGTATGCTATACTACACATCATTAGTAGTGCCATGACACGGTAGAATTGATATATTTGTGCCTGTATGATTTATTTACGTACTCTTCTTTTATTACCTGTTGCGTATTGCGAATTCCAGTACTATGGATGTTCATATTTGATTCTTATGGGTTTTCTGGATGTTTTACTCTTGATGATATATATCAGTGGTATGGGATACTGTTATATATGTATATATATATATAATATCATCAGAATGATATATGCAAGTATTCTTATTCTTTCTGGATATGATGAGTTGACGTCCACCATGAGCTTGAGGTTTTCTGATTGTTTTATTCCGAATCGAGTGGGGGGAGGGATATACGGTTTCGGACCTGCTACTTATCCGGGCTGAGTAGGGGAGTATACAGACGGATACATGATGGACCCGGTCGAGACCTAGGGGCAGAAAAGCCGCAGTTGAGGCGGGGAGCCTAGCGAGGATACTCGATACCGGAGATAGAGATGAGCACGGCAGATATCCATTGGATACTGCCGGGGTTCGATTGGGCACGGCGGATATTCGGGGGATACCGACCGGGGCCAGGGATATCGGGTGACGATCATCTGTTGAGATGGTGTCGACGATATCTGCGTTTGCGTGTCGGTGATGGACACGAGAGATTTGAGGATTTGCGTGTCGGTGATGGACACGAGAGATTTCTAATTTCGGGTGTCGATGCTGGACATCCATATATATTGATATGTTTCTATCATGAGGTACACAGTTATATTATAGTTATTGTACCCGACCAGGACTGATCCGGGGGACAGTATCTGCATACCTTTTTTTATGAGTAGTTGCATACAAAAAGGAATTCAAAAATTGAGCTATAGCCTCATTATTTTGACATGTCTGGTATGATATTGAAATCTTTTAAATTGTAAAGTTCTTAACACTATTCATTAAAACAGCAAGACGTATATCTTAAATTAGATACCTATTATATTTCATACCATCACGTCTGCTTTTATGCCGTGATATATGTATTCCACGGCTATTTTAAAGAAGAGGTTTACATATATATTTTCGACTACTTATGAGCTTATACCTAGATATAGGTTGGTTGCATGATATATTCTATTTTGAGTTCATGTGATAGATAGAGTTGCATTTACGATACATTTGCATATCATATATTATATTAGTACAGCATATGATAGTACTATACTATGACCTAGGTATCGTTGTGTATTTCGATTTCTATCTTGTGATGTATTTTATTCACTGAGTTGGCATGTCATGCCGCGCTTCCCAGTGTACGGCGAAGGGGACGCGACGAGGTCCGCTACGTATATACTCAAAAGTACATACGCTAAGCGTATCTAAGCAATATAAAATAAATACACAAGAGACAAGATATAAAAAGAATAGCAACTTTTATTTATTAACATTCTTTGTACAATGCATGAAAGGAAATACAACTGAAATAAAAGATGCCTAAACAGTGGCATAACAGGAAATGAAAAGTACAGAGGGGAAAAGTGTACAATGAAACTAAAGTGCAGGGTCTTCAGCAAACTGCTCCAAGTCTTCTTGCGATGGCTCGATCTCAGCCGGGTCCAAATCACCTGACGACATTCAAAGAAGAAAGAAACAGAATGTCGTCAGCAAACAGGTCGCTCGGTAAGTCCTAAAGGTAAGAGGAGAATAGACGGAGAGTAAGATAGAGAGAGAGTAGCTTTACAGTTGTATTATAGTGTTTTAGCATTAAGCTGTTGTTATCGTAAGTTCAAGGGTGAATGTCAACTAATCTCAAGAGTGTTCTCAAACCCAACAGGCCACAGTCCAGGGATAGGGAACCACGGGCCCGAATCAAATGTTAGTATTGGGACTTCGATCGTCGTCGAAGTATTCCAAACTCAACAGGCCACAGTCCAGGAGCATGGAAACACGAGCCCTCGTGATTGTTTACTTGTGTTAGTAGACATGGATTCATGATCTAGGAGGACTCTTGAGATTATGTTGGATTCACGAATGAACTACCCCAATACCCCGTGTAGTTATGTTATTGTTAGTACTGCATTGCATTGTATTGTCTTGTAAATTGAATTGTGTAATTGGATGACTGACCAAAACCATGATATCAATAAACAGATGTAACTGCATAATCATGTAAATGGAATAACTGGAGAACCATGTAAGTGGAATGTATATTCATGGTTCGGTTCAGTTAAATTGTATAAATTGATAACTGGATTCATGGATTCATGTGTTCATATTAAATTGGAATATTGTAGATTATGGATTGACTTGAGTCATATTCAAGTCAGATTAATCAGACTCAAATCCGAGTCAGACAATCAGAAATGTGAATCGAAGTCTTATAATTGCTAGGGTCCTTAGGGTAATTTATAAAACTTGAGGGGGTTTTATGTAAAAATACTTTTATATAATTTTCAAAATACACCTCAAGTATTTATTGTTCGTCTTTAGAGTTGTAATGAGGATGGATTTTATGTTGTGACATTTCTAGTGAAAATATCCTAGTTTTATAAATAAGGATATTTATCTGTAATATTGATTTATTTGAAGTACATGGTATTTTAGTGCAAAATTTATTCCTGTGATTTTTAGAAAAAGGTGAAAAATTTATATTATAGTAAAATAGATATTTAAATGAAAAATATACATATATTTATACAAAAATCATTTTAATAAATATTTTATATTCCAAAAATCTCATTTTCTTAAGATGTCGTATTTTAAACCTTTCGAGACCGAATGCTCCTTGCGGAGGTCTGAATTTCGCACTACTAGCCCGAGGGTACGCGATAAACCGCACAGTCCCGAACGGGTTCCCTAAAAATGGGTTGTAGCGGCGCTTTGCAAAGATTGTCAAATACTAATCCTTTAGAAAACGGTTTTATAAAGTAAAAGGTATTTATTTGCAAAGTGTAATTTTCCGTATTTTAGATTCTAGGATTTTCTAAGCAAACTAGACTATTTCTAAATGGTCTAAACGATAAGTTGTGAGATGTCTCAACTCGCCTCTTCACCGCCAATTGTGGCCAGGTAAGTACAAATGAGGAAAGGAGGGATCCGCTCACGAATCGTGAGGCGGGCCTTTTAAAGTTACCTTTGCTCACTTTCCTAGCCTAGACACCACAAAGTCAGGTTTAGATAAACGATCGATGTCCACAACTTATCGTATTTTCCTAATAAAATGTATTTGTTTAAAAGTGTATCAAAGCTAAACTTTTAGAATTGATTTTATTAAGAAAATGGTATTTAAATGAAAGTGTTGTTTTATCGTATTCTAAGTTTTTGAGGATGTCGCTTAGGGTTGTATTTACGTGTGTGTGGAGGTAGGTCATCACCTCGTGCTCTACTTTAAATGTATAGCAAAGTTAATGGGTTAAATGTGAAATTGAAACATGATGGTATTAAACTGAAAAATACGATAAATTGGAAAGGTTATCATTTCATGTGATGAAACTTATTCAAATTGATTGTTAAATGTTTAATACTCAACATAAAGATGTTTAGGCATGAATGTATTGGTGAGAAGTGAAATTTTATAGAAAATTGAATCCGAAATCGGATTTGTTCCGATTCCGTCGGGTTTTGTAATTTCGTATTTTAGAGAAATAGAAAGAGCGATAGATTGGGACTTACTGGTTTCGATTAAGCAAGGGAGTGAAGGGGGACTAGAGGGGTTGCCGAGGCGTTGCTTCGTCGTCGGCTGTTCTTAAAAAAACGTCGCCGGAATTTCCGCCGGAATTTCGTCGGAGCTTCGCCGCGAGCTTGTTTTCAAAGTACACAACTCTTGGAAAATTTTGAGAGAGTAAGCTTAGGATTTTGGGGGTGAGAGGATAGTGTGTAGGGTTGGTATTTATAGGGTTAGGCTTGGGTTAGGGTAGATGAAAAGTTAAAAATAAAAATGTGATAAAATGTAATAAAAATGTATTAAAAGTGGAGTAATTAGGGTTTTTAAAGAGCTCTAGAAGTGGTCTGAGGCTGACATTTTGCAGGTGCATAGGGAATATTAAAAGACACAACTTTCATATTGGGGCCGTTGCCGGAATCGGCCGAATCGGTGGTGACTCGGCCGTGACTCGGTCGGAGCACTGAGTAGACCGAGTCGAGGCCGAGTTGGCCGATTCCCGGCCGAGTCAGGCGGCCAGGATCCCCCCGACGGTTCATCTAACTCCTGCAAGTGTTACATCTTTGGATGTAGTGGGGGTTTTGTGAGATATGCACGTGTAAACTCTTGGTATTCTAAAGGTTTTAAAAAAATCAATATTAAAAATAATGTGGGGTATGGGATTTGAACTCTGGTGGCTTGGTTCAGCAGTGTAAGGTATTACCAATGAGCTACAAGCTCCTTCTTGTAATTATTGTGGTATTTAATTACTTAAAATGATAGCACCAAGAATAAATACTCCTAGTATACATTAAATTTAAAGTAATTTCTTGTACACTAAAATTGGAGTTATTACATTCTTGTAGCTTGTAATTAAAAACAAAATAATTACCTATATCTTGTGCTCAGGCTAAAATACCCCTTCGTGGATTTTTGGAAAAAAAAATTATTTGAAAAAATTTTGTATAGGAAATTTAGGGTTGTTACATGGAAACGCATTCTCGTTGTGCCACAGTTTATTACAGGTTTTACCACTTGGATTATCAGCTGCTTGAGGCACACATTCCTTTCGGTGATTGCTTTGGTAGGTGGGTTACTGTTGTATCGTACTCACACTGGTATTTTCATATATTCTTGTATTTAGTGAAACTCCATCAACTTAGAAATGGTATATTGTGGACTTAGAAGCGAGACTTAGAGTTTGTGTATTGTGGTTGTCGCACTTTTGGAGTCGACTTTTCATATTGTTGATGTTGTTTCTCTTTTCTTTTCTTCACCTTTGAGCGTCGTATATTGTTTGTTTGGTTGCTCCGCCAATTAGGCGTGGAAGCTAGCTCTCGTTGAGATACTATTTATATTATTATGTTGTATCGGATATAAAATTACAAAGGAGGTGATGTCGAATTTCAAAACGCCATAGATGCTTTTTAAACATACTTAGTTAAACTTAAATATTTATTTTAAACTGATCCCATCTGATGACTATTTTAAACCTCACCTCCAATATTTTCCAAAAAGAGTTTAGATTCCGGATTTCGGCTTACTTGGACCGCATCGACGTCTGTAGATGTCACGTGATTTAAGTGCCAGTCACGTGCCACATTCGGGACGTGACACCTTAAGTGGTTCAGCTAACCCTGTAAATACAGTCGGGTGTAGTCTCTGATATCTAATACAGTGCCAACCCTGGCAGGTGTAGCTGGTGTAGTGGCACCCTCAGGGGCGATAATGAGAGCCGAGGGTCCTTCCAATGTGGTAATTGCCCTGAGACCCTTGGTAAGTAGGTCAGTCTTTCTCTCTTGAGCTTCCGTGAGAGTCGTTAGTGCATTCAGGATCCCCTCTATGTGATCTTAGGAACTAGAGTCTGAAGAGAGGTCGTTCGGGGAGGCCATATTGCTGGAAGATAGATGAAAGGATATGATTAGATACAAAGATGGAAATAAAAAAGAGTGAAGTGAAAACAACGTAATAAAACGTAAGTCACGTTATTCCCTTATTCTAAACCTGGCTCTGATACCAACAAAACCATGTCATGCCCCATTTCAAAAATACGGAATACGGGAGGTGATTAGGCCAACCATACTCCTACGATCAAGGAATAATCCCGTCGTATTCACACTTCGGCTTCTAGCATTACATGGTAATCAATAAACACAGCACAGAAGTAAAGGAAACACATCAAGTAGTTTATTACATCAACTCTCATTGTTCACAATTTACAATAGTTCAACAGAAAAGAAAACTACTAACCAAGTGGATACAAGGCTGCTTTAGGGAAAGCAGTAAAAGTGCTAAAAGTACAATCGTCTAGATCTCTGCGAGCTCGAACGGTAGCTCTGAATCTTGAGTGGTGTCCTCTCCAATCTTTGAGCATGCATACTCAGGTCGTCCGGGCAACGCAATAGCAATATAATAAAGTATGAAATGAAAGGTAATAACAGTGGAGACAGTATATGCACGTAATCAGTGTATCAGTAGTCAATACAATATATGATCTATGTCCCCATTGGTCTCTAGATCAATTTGAAATCGAATTATGAAAATGAGTGATCATGTTTAATGAGATTCTCGTGTGTATCCGAGACTACAGCCCGCTGTTGCCCGGAACATAACCTTTTCAGCCGGATCGCTGAGTCCAAAACTTAAAGTATATATAAGAGTCGATGTTCGAATGATCATCCTCTAAATCGCTAATCTCGCTAAATAAAAGTTCCATTTCACTTTGATTTCCCCCCTTTCCCCAAGTTTCCATAACCATATATATGGGGCTAGTTGTGTACAAGTACGCACCAATAACACGATATTATTCATTTTTCACTGCACTGTTCACTTTCACGAATCAATCACTTATCACTGGCGCACTACACACAACTAATCCAATACCACTCACGTTCGACAATGCAATAATCTCTAAGAATCAATAAGAAAGTTCTCTATCACTAAAGGTATCACAGTCAGGTAAAAATAAGAATTATACCACATATCAAGTCATATACGATATGAATCACAACATGTATTATGAGTTCAGCGAAATCATATTAAATCGTATGATCGTAATTAGGCAAAATAATATAAAAGAGGTAGAAAGTAAACTTAAACAGCAATCCAACAAAATTCGTTTTAGATCAATTGGGATTTGGTTTTGCGAATTACGGTCATTCCATTTTAAGTGTTCATGGATGGAAATCTAGTTTCTGAACAGAAAATCTGTTTCGTAACACATTTTGCACCCTGTTGGGATCATAATTAGGCGACTCTACAATTATATAATATTTATATTTATCTGTTATATTTCCAACAAACTAGACGGATCTATAATATCCACTGTATGCAGGGAGATATGCACTGGTTAATATTAAGGTATACAATCTGTCTCTGCAAGAAACTACAGTACATACCGACGGTATAAAATACATTTAAAATATCAAAAGATAGTAAAATTGAACAAAACCACCACCTATAGTTAGATAACAGGATTATATTTGCAATGGTATAAGATTCTACATATTTTCATTTTCATACAGAGATATACAGACATTTAAATTCAGGTATCAACATGAAATACTGCTATGGACTGTAGTCCCGAGCCGTATTTCTACTTAGTTTTTGTCATCGTGTTATAGCAGTGCTGAAATATAAAATATAGAGAGTTCTAAGTTATCGAGTCGTCTTTGATGAGAACCATAGCACATAACATTCCGGTATATATCTAATTTACTATGATTTTTATAAACTACGTGTGCGAGGAATTTCAGTTTTGTCGAAACTAAATGGGGGTATCATTTTGGGTGTGGAAACGATACTGATATGCCACCAAATTTCTACAGGGGGTTTGTTAACAGTATTAGGGTCTAGATATCATAAGTTCCTTCATATTCGATTTTGTTTTTGCATAAGGTTCGTATCGAACACCTAAGATAAACATTTGGTTATCGATCGAATTTATTGTTTCCTCTAACTAATTGAATTAGATGTCAATCATTTAACTTATACGTGTTACCAACACAGTAATAAGCCCTAGTCGGGCTCTACTCAAAATAAAATGGCATGATAGTTTGCTATACCAAATTCAAGTGTATACATATATCGATGTAGTTGTATTTGTTTATGTATCTAGTTATAATGTAATTTCTCTATATTATGGCATGAAATACAAGTGAAGATTTTCACTTGCCTGGAGATGACAGTGGCACGGCAGCGATGGAGAGCACGACACAGGCACGAACATGGCATAATCACGGCAGCGACCCCAAGCTTGGGGGTTCGAGGTTCAGACTTGGAGTGGTCGACGGCTAGGAGCTCTAGCAATGGCTTAGCAGCGATACAGTGGCGATAGGGGCTTAGGTGACGTGGGTGCTGGAGTTTGGCTCAGCAGCGGGTGCTCATGGCTAAAAGGAAAGAGCTTGTGGCTAGCTTGAGCTCGGTTGGAGGTAGTGGGTTAAAGGTGGACTTAAGGCGTGGCTCGAGTTGATGGCGAAAGGGACGACGGCGATGATGATGGCATCAAGAAGAGGTGACCGACGATGGAGTTGTAGCGGTGGTGCTTGGTTATGTGAGATAGAGGGAGTGGTGGTGGGTTCGGTTTTGAAGAAAAGAGGAGCTGGAGGAGTCTTTGAGGAGGAAGGTGGTGGTGTCGGGAGCTGGGGCTCGATGGAGAGGGGTTCGTCGGCATTGGATAATGTCACGCCCCTCTTCCCAGAGTATGGGTAAGGAGACGCGACGAGGCCCGCGACGTCTTTACTCAGAAGTAAACAAGTTAAGCGTAAATAAGAAATATAATAAATGTACACAAGAAATGACAAAAAGTATAACTCAACAGCAACTTTTTATTGATTAAATATTTTTTACAATACACTAGAAAGTAAATACAATACTGGAAAGCATGCCTAAAAAATGGCATGAACTGAAAGTAAAATGTATATACAAGTGAACTAGAGATCTTGGTTCTCAATGAACTGCTCCAAATCGTCCTGCTGGGCTCAATCTCCAGAGAATCGGGTCCTCCTGACAACATTCCAAAGAAAGAAGGGAAAAGGAATATCGTCAGCGAACAATCGCTCGGTAAGTACCAAAAGATAAAGAAGAATAGACAGAGAATAGAACAGGTAAAGTATATATGGTTATGTTTTTTATGTTAACGTAGTTGTTTGTAGTTTGATACAGAATGTGCCAGTGCATACGATAGGAGTCCAACTTGCTCCGTGGACTTAGGTATATAGAGTATAAGTCCCCGTCAAAACCCACGGGACAACGGTAACAGATGTTCAGGTTATGTGTATTATAGTGACCATCATCGTTCCACTTTTAACACATTCCATACCAGTCTACCTCTTAAAACCCCCGTAATGCATATTGTATTGATTGTAATGATTTGTTGTATAAGACTTACCGAAACCATGGTATAAATTGTTCATGTAAACGGATAAGGATATAAACGGATAGTCATGTAGTCAAGTCAATATATATCCATGGTTCGGTCTAGTCGAGTCATGTTGATATTTAATAGTATTCTGGTATTCATGTTCATGTTCCAGTATATATTGAATTGTATTCATGTATGGATTGTATTCAGATTAGACCGAAACTCTGTCTGAGTTAGACACTTAAACAGAATTGGATTCTTGAATTAGGTTTTGGAGTTATCAGTAACTACTGCACATGGACGGCAAGATTTATGAATTTTTCCAAGCCAATTACCATTGATAACCCCATTTTAGTTTTCTACCTTAAATAAACAAGCACCCACTTTCTCCGACTTCCTGAGGCTCAAGAGAATTGGTCCCGCTTAAACCTATATTTATTGTTAGAATATTTTGCCCTAGATGCTATTGTTGTACATAATTGTATATTATAGTGGATGGTTGGATATATATAGAGAGGACTTTCTTGCTCAACATGATAGTATGCTATCTGGTTGATATTTATCTTAACAAGTACGCTTGTATCCTTATACAGTCTCTCCGTTACATGTTGATAAAGCCCTTAGGATGTGTACTTAACTATCAGGACTATGATGCAGATCATACTAGTGGGGCTAGGGTAGTCCACAAATTCATCCTTTAATTGTTCCTAGTTAAGGGATTATCGAGACAGAGCATCGATATTCCAGAGTGGACTAGTGTGTATGTTTCTTGACCCTGTATGGGGCAATGGATGATCCTACATCCATTTGTGTTTGACATCAAAGATTTTACATAGGTGCGCATTGGAGAATGGGTACACCGAACAGAACTCGCCGAGAACTCTTAGATAGTATTATACCTATCGTCAGATAGCAGTTCTGGTGACACTGGTACAGGTTAGTCTGTAGACCCGAGATTGTTATAGTGTCTTGTGTAATTCCCACCGTGCTTTGATTTCCTCCCTACCACGCTCAACAGAGCGTGCAAACAGGTGGATTTTGGGTACAGTCCCGAGTCACATGGAGGCAATGAGAAATAGGAGGGGTTTCTTCTCTCTCGGTATTGGGGGTTGATCTTGCGATATGCTCGATTGGTTATAACAGGAAGTCCCTGGCCAGGGCTGATGATGAGATTTACTGGTAAGTGTTATCAGTAGTTTCTCGACCCGTTATGAGCCTCACATCGGCATGACTTATTAAGTTATTGGTGTCTGACGTTTACCATCCCCAGACTCGATATGCGACATATCAAATGAAGAGACCGGACTGTACGGTAGTATTACTTACTGGATTCACGGGAGTATGGACAAGCTTGCTTGTTGATCTTCTGATTGCTCAATACCTGGGTAGTCGTTACGTCCAGTTAGTACCATTGACGGCTTGTGGATAACTGATATGATCATTACCTACTGCTGGTGTATTAACGAGTCTTTAGAGTCCTACACAGAGGTTTCTTGGTTCAAGCGAAACGAAATAGGGCATATATGTGATATGTACGGGACCGAGATTAATACGTGTATGTGATACAGTATTCTAATCTCGCGATATATGATATCAGTAGGTTATATGAGATATAGCCGGGTTATTGAATCAAGTGTTGATTCGATAAGTTGCTATAAATGATATTAGTCGGTTATATGTGATATAGCCGGATTATTAATTCAAGTCTTGATTTAATAATTTAATATATAATTATATATTTGATATATTAATATATATTAACTAATATTAGCTCACTTAAGAATTTGTTTTCTCTAAATACATTTAAATATATATGTGATATATATTAATATATTTATTTTTTGTGCCATGCTAGATGATACATTAGACTTGGGTGTATGAGACTCATACCCAACTAAAGATAATTTGGGTGATTAATTATTAAGGGGAAAATCAAAATTAGGTGGAAATTAAACCAACTATTATGTTTAGATGCTTGTGGAAGCATGTAGAAGTTTTGACTTAAGTCCACTAATTTTATTTTACTCTAGATATTTATTAAACCAACTATTATCTTTAACCATGGTTAAGTCTCTACAAGTGATATATGAGATATTTTTCACACCATGGTTTATAACTTGAGCTTCTTCTTCATCTCATTTTTCTTCTCTTGATTTCTAGTGAGGTGAAAAAGAAAAGCGAAAAATAATTCTAAAGTAAGCAAAATTCCTATTTCATCAATCTATACCAAACTAGCCATTTAGTATAGGTTGTTTACTTCGCTAATCCATCAATCCGTGAAGAGGTAGCTTGAGTTAGAGATTTTTCGACGTAAATCATCTTCGGCCTCGAAGATCCTTATGCAAGCTTGTTTCTTTCGCCTAGTGGAACTTAAGAAGAGTTCGGGAGCCACTACTTGGAGCAAAGGGACTGCTATACGGAGCTTTAGAAGTGAAGGACCGATATACGAAGGTTGTATTCCTATTCCACTTAGTGTAAAGTTTTTTTACATGCATATAAAACCCTAATTCTCTAGTTAGATCCTTGGTTCGGGTTGCATAGCACTCTAGATTTTTTGAAATTGCATACTTGATGCTTACCAAAACCTAGTGAGGGTGCTAAGCGAACCCAGCAGTGGTATTGAAGCCAAGCTAGAGCATTAGGAGTCATCTAGGCAAAGTTAAAGTGTTCGATCGACTTTTCGAAACCCAAAAATCCCACTCTCTGGAAAATTTTCAAATGTTTGATTTTTCCAGATTAAAAATTACCAAAAAATTGTGTAGGGTTTTGTATGGATCCCCAAGAAAAACAATGGCCCAACTCGACCCGATTCCGCGGCGCCGTTGGTGAGGCAGGGAACGTGGCTTCTTGTGCTGATCCGTAGGTACATTTGGCACACTCTAGATATTTTTAAGTGTGACTTAAGTGTTGAGCTCTCTGGGAATTTTGGGAGTTTGATAAATCGATTGAAATGTTTTACATCGTCTAGATATCTGTGATTTGTGATACAATATTTGGAATCCACAATAATTAGTTTTGTGAAAACTAATTAGTGTTTTGTAAATCTAGCAATTTAGTCTCTTTTGATCGGTTGCCACGGAGTTTTGATTCCAATCAAAACTCCATCGCAATCTCGTATAATACGCGAACACTCGCCAGGTAACACTAATAGATAGCCACGCCCCATCGCCCCGACTAAGTGACTGTAGGAGAACCCTGTTGCCAAAAGCATCCGCTCGGGTGCTCGCGGCCGCGGTGTTCCACCTAAGTGCACTTCATCGATGGCATCGAGGGTGCGGCCGTCTACTAATTTTTCCGACGAGCATTTGATCATTTGTCGGGAATCTTATTGAATTTCCCGACTGGTTATTGAAAAGTGTTTTCAATTTGAGACTAAAATGCTGGGTTTATAATGTTAGGCATGAAATTCGGAATATGTGATATTCCGAGTTTATGATGTCTAAGGAATTTATACGGTTAGGCATGAAATTTGAAATATGTGATATTTCGGCTTTATGATATCTAAGGTGGTTGCTGATTCCAATTATTGTAGTTTTTATTTCTTTTCTGCGACAGTAAGTGTAATATGTGTTATATCGCCGGTTTCGTTGCTATACGTCAACGACAATTAGGATACTCATATTTATTTACGTTGATGACATATGATGTTATGTGTTGCTGTGATATGTTATATTGGATCGTTGTGTTTGAATAGCCGGGGTTTTTGCGTGTGATGGGAGTTTTTCATTTTCATTGATGTAAAAATTTGATGTAATATTCTTTTATTAGGACCCTTCTGGGTTGAGGATAATGTCACCATTGATGTATATTATTTACTTTTCCACATTAGAATAGACCTAAGGCGGGGAGCACAAGTAACCGGATTCTAGAGTCCAGTGGGAGACCATCTCGAGTAGTCGAGACCAGGTCTCCTAACTCTAGAATTGGCAGGGTTTCTTGCCACTCTCGTAGGGGTCTAGGGATATGGGTTTTACCTATTCATCACGACCGTGGAATCCGTATTTTTTACTGGCTTGATTTAAAACACGGATCTCCTAGTATATTCTATATTTCATATGTTGACTTCTGCTGCAATGTTATGTGATGGGATCATATAATTGCGTGAGACGAATGCTTTATATTATATATATGATATATAATAAACTTTGCTTATATTTTGCATCCGCGCTGGTCCTGCCCCCGCTCTGCCGTTAGTTAACTAACCTGACGGTGCATGATGGGACCCCGTGGCGAATGCGGATGGCATAAGCGTACGTTGTATTTTCGTTTCTTTATCTGTGATGCTTAGGAAGCATAAATGATAGGATTTCATTAATGGATTAATGAAAAGGAATGAAACCCAATGATGTTGTGGAATCAAATTTTCAAAAAGGTGGCTCTAGTTCTTGCTTTGCATAGTGGTATTCTTTGTTGAATATCCAGCACCTCATTCGATGAGGAAAGAGCCTAGATCCCTTCACCAGGAGTGACCTCTTTAGCAAAAGTTAGCAGATGCTATAACTACTCGGTTTATTTTGAAAAACTCGATTTTAAAAATGGAGCTTAAATCACTTCCTTTCAAATCACTCGATTCTACAACGATATCAAGTTCATTACGCAAAATGTTTTCTTAAAAACCTGTCGTAGCCCTCCGTTATTTCAGATAAGTGCTATTTAGTATTCGTGCTACGTTTGTTGACCATAGCTAAGGCGTAGTGTGCGGTAGCTAATTAGTACTTATCTGCAACCATATAATGCGATTGGATTAGGGTAGTCATATGGCTTTGTTGACCATAGCCAAGGGTCATACGGGTGGGTTTAATTCAATCAGGAAATGACGGGTTGAACTTGGCTAGCGCTTATGATTTGTTGACCATAACCAAGGTCATAAGTTGCTAGGGGAAAAACATTATCGGTAATTTCAAGTGTTGAAAAAGTTGTAATGAGATTGCATGCCTTCTATGAGATAGTTGGATCCCGATACCCGCTGCGAGTAAGAGTTACTCTTGAGAGAGTTTTGCACTTTACAATTAGCTGATCAAGTAGGTGTCTAAGAAAGGTGTTAACGGGGTTATGCCCCTACGGAAACGAGGTTATTTAATTAGTTCTATGCGAAAGCATGAGGAGACTCCCTCGGAGTACTAATACCTGCCTTGCTGAACGATTAGCGAACTTGTAGGGTGTAATTAATCCCGGATAATCTTACCTTTCAGGATTTGAAGGAAGATTTGATCAAAACAGTGGGAGCCATCCTAATTAGATAAAATAATAACCAATCGAATCTTGCAAGAGCGCACGTAGTGTTTTCTTCTCTCTCTCTCCTGGGAGTGACCATAACATGCCTTAATCAAGATAATAATATGGATGTATTGACCTAACCTGCTTATTATACTGAGTTTGGGAACGTTGGTTCCGCTCTACCTTATAATTGTTATAAATCCGAGCAGGAAATAGGGAAATACCAGGATTCCCATGCCATCCGGACGAGGAATGAGCATGTTGATGCATCTTCTTCGGGTGTGTTGTTACCGATAACTATTTTTGTCATTCCCCGCTTTCCAAAATACGGAATACGAGAGGCGACTAGACCAGCCATGCTCCTACGATTAAGGAATAATCCTTTTGTAGTCACACTTCGACTTCTAGCATTACATGGTAATCAGTAAACACAGCATAGAAGTAAAGGAAACATATCACTAGTTTATTACACCAACTTTCATTGTTCACAGTTTATAATAGAATGAAAGAAAAGAAATTACTAACCAAGCGCGAATACAAGGTTGATTTATGGAAAGCGGTAAAAATACTGAAGGCACGACCGTCTAGATCTCTGCGAGATTGAAGGGTGGGTCTGACTCCTGAATCCGGTTCTCTTCAAACTCTGAGTATGCATACTTAGATCGTCAAGGCGACGTAATAGCAATATTATAATAATAACAAAAGGAAAGGAAATAAAGTAATAACGGTGGAGACAATGTATGCAGGTAATAGATATGCCATTAAAAAATTCCATGTATGATCTGTGTCCCTATCGGTCTCTAGGTCACTTTTAAAATCGAGTTGAGGAAAGGAGCGATCGTGTTTAACGAGGGTCTTATACGTACCCGAGACTACGGCCACTGTTTCCCGGGACATAACCCTGTCAGCCGGACCGATAGGTCCAAACCTAATACATAAGAGTCGCTGCTTGAATGGTCATCCTCTAAATCACTGACCTCTCTAAATACAAGTTTCTTTCCATTTCGATTTTCCCTTTTTCCCCAGATTTCACTATCTATGAGTATGGGCTAGTTGTGTACAAGTACAAATCAATATCACTGCTTTATTCACTGTATTGTTCACCATCACGAATTATTCACTTTTACTGGCGTATTTGACACATCTAAACCGATACTATCCATGTTCGAAAATGCATTATTCACTGAAATTAATAAGAGCGCTCACTATCGCTAGAGGTATCGCAGTTGGGTAAAATATGTGCATTTATACCGCTAAACAAATCATGTGCAATGCAAGTTATTATGCGTCTCATGAACTTATAAAAATTGTACTAAATCATACGTTTAGAATTAAGAAAAATGATACAAAAGCGGGAATAAGTAAACTCAGTCAGTAGTCTAATGAAATTGGTTTCAATTCGATCGGGTCTCAGGTTCACGAATTACAGTCATTTCTTTTTAAATGTTCTCTGCTGGAAATTCAGTTCCTGAACTGAAAGTCCATTTTGTAACTCAGTTTTCACCCTGTTGAGATCAAAATTAGGCAATTCTACAGTTGGATAATATTTAGGTTTATCAGTTAGGTTTCCAACGCTCCATACGGATCGATGATATCCACTGTGTGCTGGGAGTTATGTATTGTTTAATATGTGGATATACGTTATGTCCCTGCTTGGGACTGCAATATGTACTGATGGTTTAAAATGTGATTAAAATAACAAACGATGATAAAAACGAATGAAACCACTTTCAATGATTAGATAATAGATTTATCTTCACTACGGTAAAGGGTTCCCCATAATACCATTTCCACACATAGATGTAAAATTATTTCATTCCAAATGTCTACATGCAGTGCTGCTCTGGACTGCAGTCCAGAGCCGCACTCCCGAATAGTTTCTGCACCTTTTAAAATAGAAACATATTATATATTATATACGGTTCTAGGCTGTCGAGTCGGTTTCGATATGATCCCTCGAACACAACATTCCTGTGTGTAACCAATTTACTATAATTTTCACAATTTTCATGTACGGAAAGTTTTAGACTTGACGGATCTAAATGGGGATGATATTTCACGGGGTTAAAGTCCGTATTTTCGAGCCAACTTAACACAGTATTCGTTATCACTGGGGTAATCCTTTATGGTTAAGTTCTTTCATTTTAAGAGTGTTTTTAGATTATATTTTGCATCGAGCACTTATATTAACATTTGATTCGCAACCGAAATGAATATACTATAGCATGTAGCAAGTATTGAACTTGCCTGATAACAACGATCGGTGACACGACAACAGCGACGGTGATGAACGGCACGGCATGTTGTATGCACGGACTAGGCACGACACGGCAACGCAAAGAGTTCGTCCTCGGATCAAGCTCGGTGCGGCGATGGTGGATCTCTGTTGATGGAAACGGGGCTGTTGGTTATGGCAGCAAGGGTCTAGGGGTCGGTGAACGATGGAGATAGTGGACGGAGCTGTGGTAGGTATGGTGGTCGGTGATGATTAGTTAGCTGTGGTGTTGGGGTTATCGGGAAAAACTGGGGCTGTGCTGGATCGGGACTCGCAGTGGTGTCGGGTGTTGAAGGGAGAGGGAGGTGAGGAGACGGGGACGGTGACGAGGGGAGACCGACGAGGTGGCCGGTGGTGTAAGGCGACAGCAACAGAGGAGATGGGTGCGTGGGTGTTCGGTGATGAGTTCATCAGGGCTGGGTGCAGGGGTCGAGCTCGTTGGTGAGATAGGTGCTGGTGGTGAAGGCGAGGGATGCTCGGGGGAGAGTGTAAGGGTCGCCGACGGCGGTGATGAAGGTCGGAGCAGTGGGCATTTGTGGAGGTAGGGGTGATGGGTTTTTGGCAGGGTTCTTGCTCTGGAATGATGGCTAGGCGAGCTCGGGGTTGGGTTGTCACGGGGTTTTGGAGGAGAGAAGAGAGAGATGAGGTCAAGGGTGGTGGTGAGGTAAAGGGCGGTGAGGCGCAGGCAGGCGACGTGGGGGTTCGGACGTAGGTTCTTCATAGGGGAGAAAGAGAGAGGTAGGAGTTTTTATTGAGAGGAGAGAGAAATAGAACGTGGTCGTGAGAGAGAGAGAGAGAACGTGGTGAGAGTGGGAGAGAGAGAGTGGTTTGAGAGGAGAGAGAGAACGTGATCAAGAGGGGAGAGAGTGAGAACGTGAGGGTTTTAAAATTTAATAATAAGGGAAAATTTAAGGGGGGCAGAGAGTGTGAACAGGGAAAATTAATAATAGAATTAAAAAATTTAAAGGAAAAATAATAGGGAGTAATTGAGGGATTAATTTAAATAGTTATTAGGTTTTAAAGGAATTTATTTGAAATTAAAGAGGACATATTTTTTTTTTTGAATTTTGAAATGGGAAGGCATTTGTTGGTTGAAGTGGTGGGTTTTGGGTTGTGTGTTGGACCGTGGGCCTTGGACTTGGGAAAATATAGAGAGGAAGGAAAATGAGTGGGCATGGTCTTTAGGAAGTTGTTAGGGTAGTAAAATTTTCTAAGGAGGAATATCGGGAAAATATTTGGATGGAATAAATTAAATAGAACAATATAGGAAAGTTATTATTAAAATACGGATAATGGAGTACAAACTAAAATGGGTATTACATCATATCCCCCTTACAAAAATTTCGTCCTCAAAATTAAAAGAATGAAAAAGAGAGCGGCGATACAAATGGATACTCGAAGAGATGTGGGAACCGCAAACGGATATCCTCCTCACGTTCCCAGGTAGATTTCCCAGGTGAATGACCGCCCCAAGACACTCGGACTAACGAAATGACTTTATTCTTCAGCACCTTCTCCCTACGGTCGAGTATAGTAGTAGGCTGCTCCACATAAGTTAAATCGGCACCCAAAGTCAACTCAGAATGATCGAGAACATGACTGTCATCTCGAACGTAGCACCGCAACTGTGACACATGAAATGTTTTGTGTACGCTCGCTAACGATGGGGGTAAAGGCAAGACGATGACAGAAGAGATAGGTGTATGGGTGTTCAGTGATGAGTTCGTCGAGGCTGGGTGCAGGGGTCGAGCTCGGTGGTGAGATGGGCGCTGGAGGTGAAGGCGAGGGAAGCTTGGGGGGAGTGTAAGGGGTCGCCGACGGTGGTGATGAAGGTCAGAGCAGTGGGTGTCGGTGGAGGTAGGGGTGATGGGTTTTTGGAGGGGTTCTTGCTCGGGAATGATGGCGAGGCGAGCTCGGGGTTGGGTTTTCATGGGGTTTTGGAGGGAAGAAGAGAAAGACGGGGTCGAGGGTGGCGGTGAGGTAGAGGGCGGTGAGGCGCGGGCAGGCGATGTGGGGGTTCGGGCGTGGGTTCTTTGTAGGGGGAGAGAGGTGCGAGTTTTTATCGAGAGGAGAGAGAAAGAGAACGTGATCGTGAGAGAGAGAGAGAGAACGTGGTGAGAGTGGGAGAGAGAGAGAGTGATTCGAGAAGAGAGAGAGAACGTGATCG
The DNA here is from genome assembly GCA_030015575.1 of Agapanthus africanus. Classification (NCBI taxonomy): domain Eukaryota; kingdom Viridiplantae; phylum Streptophyta; class Magnoliopsida; order Asparagales; family Amaryllidaceae; genus Agapanthus; species Agapanthus africanus. The sequence goes on along the minus strand of CM057338.1, from coordinate 101,737,699 downwards.
AAAGGAGAGAGAGTGAGAACGTGAGGGTTTTAAAATTTAATAATAAGGGAAAATTTAAGGGTAGGCAGTGAGTGTGAACGTGGAAAATTAATAATAGAATTAAAATTTTTAAAGGAAAAATAATGGAGAGTAATTGAGAGATTAATGTAAATAGTTATTAGGTTTTAAAGGGATTTATTTGAAATTAATGAGGCTATTTTTTTTGAATTTTGAAATGGGGAAGGCTTTTGTTGGTTGAAGTGGTGGGTTTTGGGTTGTGTGTTGGGCCATAGACCTTGGACTTGGGAAAATATAGAGAGGAAGGAAAATGAGTGGGCATGGTCTTTGGGCAGTTGTTAGGATAGTAAAATTTTCTATGGAGGAATATCAGGAAAATATTTGGATGGAATAAATTAAATAAAATAATATAGGAAAGTTATTATTAAAATACGGATAATGGAGTACAAACTAAAATGCGTATTACTGTTTTTCAGTACACTCTACATCCTGAGTATTAAATACTGGATCAGGATCCCACATATGTAATATGTTTTAGGGGCTTAAGAGAGGTAGAGAACTGGGAAAGGTGATCATTCTCTAAAAGTAGCGAATGGTACAAATGTTGCTGCTAAAGCAGTTGGTGAATATCACCTTGTATTACCAAATGGGAATACATTGATCTTGAACGACTGTTATTACGTACTATCTATGATGTGTAATTTAATATCAATTTTTTTATTAGATAAAGAAGGGTATAAATTTATAATAGAGAAAAATGTTATGAATATTTTCCTAAATCAAGTGTTGATTGGGTTTGGTATATTATGTAACGGTGTATACGTTCTGAATCAAAATACAGTTCTTAACGTACAGAACACACACAAGAGGAAAAGTTCAGAAATGAACGAATCCTTCTTGTGACATTGTAGATTAGGTCATATCAATGCGATACGACTAGTTAAGTTACATAAGGATGGATATTTGAACCCGTTCGAATTTACATCTTATGAAACTTGTCAGTCATGTCTCAAAGGTAAAATGACCAAAACTCCGTTTACTGGACACGGAGAAAGAGCTACTGAACTCTTGGGACAGATACATAATGATGTATGCGGTCCTATGTCTATACATGCCAGGAATGGTTCTTCATACTTCATTATATTCACCGACGATCTCTCAAGATTCGGACATGTGTTCCTGTTGAAATATTAGTCTGAAGTTTTGTAACACCCTAGTTCTTTTATACCAGTTCTAGTTCTAGTATTTCTTTATTTATAGTATTTTCCTGTTTTACCTTGTTTTGGGTGCGAATAGTATTTTTGACATCTGTATTTGCATTCGACCCGCTTGCTTGAAACCTTTCTTGATTCATGTTGTGATCTACCCTGACTTGTTACGTAGACTCGTGCACTTTCATTTTAATTTGTACATTGCATACTCGCATTTTATCTAGTATCTGTATTTTAAATATAACATTTTAAGTTACATAAAATCTTTTAAAAATACATTGCATGGCCTGCTTGATACCCCTAACCCTGTGGTAGCATCCGCGCATCTTGTTCTCGTCCTGTTCAGTGAAACGGACTTGTTTGGATGGCTACGCGCACGTACGTGCATCTGTTCTTGGGGGTATGCATTTTAGTTACCCGGACATTCATTTTTAATTTTGGTCGTCGCATATATTTTTCATATTTTGAAACTAAATTTTAGACCCGACCCGGGCGTGTTTTGGACTAAGTTTGTATTTACCAGAAAATCAAATTTTATTAATATAATATTTTTTATTAAAATAAATCGACAGTTTAAATTTTCTATAACTTACAAATCTTTTTTTTTATTTTAAATCTTTTCCTTAACAATCTGACTCTCTGTTTCTCTTTCTTCCTGGCCCCCACCACTCAGAGCTCCCCCCTCGCTGTCTCTCTCTCTCTCTCTTTCTCTTTCCTCTCGCTCTTTGTCTCTCCTCTCGGAAATACTGTTTCCTTCTCGATTCTGGTCACCTCCCCGCGTGCTACGCTCACCTCCCTCCTATTTCTTTCTCCTCTTCTTCCTTTAAAACCCCGAGCCCTCGCCACGAGAACCCACAGCCTCCTCAAAACCTAACCCTAAAACTCCTCACTGCCCTCGACCTCGACCTCAACCCTCATCTCCATTCCCTCCTCCTCCTCCTCGTCATCTCTTTCTTCTCCTTCCCCCTTCCCGAGCTCACCCTGCACACCCAAGCCCGTGAACCCATCACCCAAAGACTACACCTCCATCACCGCCGATCACCTCGTCATTGCCATCACCTCCTTCTCTCCTCATCTCTATCATCTCCTTCTTCTCTCTTCTCCCTTCCTCACCCGAGCACCACCTGCAGCTAACCCCGATCAAGAAAACCCTAACCCTAACCCTCATCTCGCCGGCGCACCTCACCGCCGTTGATCTCGTCGTCGCCCTCTCGTCTCCCTGACCCCAGTGCACAACCCGAGTAAGCATCAACCTCTTCCCTCTTCCTTTCTTCTTCTTCTTCTTCTTTTCTTTTTCTTCTCTTTTCTTGTTCTTGAATCTTGGAATTGCAGCGATCGTCGGAGCTGTGATGTCGTTGCCGTTCCAGACGACCCAGTAGACATACCTTACCTGTGTGATCACCCTCTTGCATTGTTTAGACCTGTCCCGTGTGCCGTACGTGTGTTGAGAAATTTTACCAACGTCGGACGTGTCGTGCGTATCCGTCTTGTGATCCATCGAGGCAAGTTTATTTTGCTACATGCAATGTTACTCTTTTACATCCATTTGAATAAATATGATACTTGTATTTTAAATCATGCATCCCATGTTATAGTTTTATAGTTTTACGACGTCCGTTTGTATCCATATCATTATTTACATATCTAGATGCATGCTAATTCATCTTGTTACATGCTAGATATAGTATTGTGCATCTATATGAGTAAGGTGTTACCCGTTTATCACAGTATACATCCATTTTGCAGTTTTACTGTTTTCGGATACCCGTTTGCATCCATATCATTTAAAATATATATAACTGCATCTATAGATCACATTAATTCATATTATTATTGTAGTAACACCCCATGCTTAATAATGTGCATCTCACTTAGTTTTGGAACTGTAAATGTAACCCTAATCGATATTTGTGCATCCATACCATTAATTTTATATCTATTCGCATACCATGTCACATTATTATATATTATTGTTTTATTAGCACTCCATGCTTGATAATGTGCATCCTACATAGTCATAATGTAACCCCTGACAAAATATTTGGGCATCCATGCTTTTACCGTGCATCCGTACTTGCTACAGTTTTCTTATGAGCATCTGCTTGACACATGTGCACTACCTGTCATGACCTGATATACCACTGCTTGACTTAATACCTGATCTTGTTACTAATGCCGACAATCTTGACATGTTGTCCCTACGGACATATCATGTTGTCTATTTAGACAAACCTGTACCTGCTTGATCATGTGTTGGCATTAGCTCTAGATTATCAATACCTGACTTGAACACATAATCTTGGGGGTATGGGGAAATCAAAAGTGTAAACTAAAGTGTAACTCAAAAGGGTATTACTTGATCCGTGGTCCCGGGGGGTAACGGGACAGAGCCATTCGTGACTTTTACATATTCTTGATCCGTGGTCCCGGGGTGTAACGGGACAGAACTACTCTTGGTTCACATATTCCTGATCCGTGGTCCCAGGAGGTAACGGGACATATCCTTTGAGTTACATGGAGGATTATATTAATTGATTTCGAACAACTTTAGAATAGATAACCCAGTAGCACAGTTTAGATTGATCATTGCACGTCACATATATTGGTACACTTCACTGTTCTATATCCGTGTTTACTTATTACATTTATATTACTGTTTATGATTCATGCATGCATATCTCGTGTATCCTGTTCATTTATTATTGTTTGATATCATGACGCATTGACATCTGGATTTTGCATGGCCCAGATCCTCTATCTCTTTCGCAGGCAGTTCAGGAGTATTTTGACCAGCAAGCTGAGCAGTGAAGATCATGTTAGTTGCTAGTTAGTTTAGTTTTATTTCTATTTTCATTCCTGATGTGAGCCCGTATTATGGGACGTACTTTCTAGATTGTCATTGTTACTTGAATTTATTGCTTCCGCATATTATTTCTTGACTCGTTATTTCTGGCTCATGGACATGTACTAGAAAGTTTCTTTTATTTTTCCTGTTCTTGATATCTCTAGACAGCCGTAATGTGACTGTGGAGGGATGTATCCTAGCCACAGGTAGCATGGTTGGCTCTGTCACGTGCCGATCTTAGCGCACTCTGGGAAGCGGGGCGTGACAGGGTTTGTTTGGTATCAGAGCCATAGGATTTAGGTTTATCGGGTTTGATTTTTTTGTAGTTGGGTATTGGACCCAATACACGAATCAGAATACTCATAATTAGGAATATGTCCTGCCACATTGTTCTCATGATTCTTGAATTTTATCTTTCTCTTGATCCTTTGTCTTGACGATATGCAAACAACTTTGCATCTTGACTTGAAACCTTCTGGTTCCCTATTGTTTCTTTCTATTCTGATACTAGGATTTGAGCGACTTGAACGGAGTTATGTGATTGTACCTATGTACCGTGGCATGGTTACAATGCGGTACTCTATTTAAGTAACTTGGAGTCCTAGTCTTGATTCATTACCTTGATTCATGGTCATGAAATTTCCTTAGTTCTCTCAGTTTCATTGCTTACCAGTTCATGTTTTTGAAGATTTCTTGGTAATCGATACAGGCAGCTATGATGTTGTCTTGGGAATGGATTTTCTTAGCACTTTCCACGCTCACATTGATTGTAGGGCAAAGAAAGTGGTTTTCCAGATTTCCGGACATCCGGAGTTTGTTTTCACTGGAGGAAGCAGTTCTATCGGGCCAGTCGAGTTTAGGGCTAGGCCGACAAGCAATGTTCTTTTGTCGATGGAAGTTGATAAGAAGGAAGCGCCAGCTGTAGTTCGAGAGTTTATGGACGTGTTCGAGGACATCTCAGGTTTACCGCCAAAATGAGACGTGGAGTTCGCGATCGATCTTGTTCCTGGTGCAGCGCCAATCTCAAAGGCGTACTATCCAATGGCACCAGTGGAGTTGGAATAGGTCAAGAAGCAGGTTACCAAATTACTTGAGAAGGGTTGGATTCGCAGCAACAATTCACCTTGGGGAGCTCCAGTTCTTCTAGTCAAGAAGAAAGATGGCACAAGGAGGATGTGTATCGATTATCGAGAATTAAACCGGGTGACTATTAAGAACAAGTACCCAATCCCTCGTATTGGAGAATTGTTCAAGCAGCTTAGTGGCGCGAGGGTATTCTCGAAGCTGGATTTGCGATCCGGATATCATCAAGTCTGAGTTAAATCAGAAGATATTTGCAAGACTGCGTTCCGAACTCGGTATGGGCATTACAAGTATTTAGTGATGCCATTCGGAGTCACGAATGTACCGGCGATATTTATGGACTTGATGAACCAAATCTTTTCACCGTTCTTGGACCAGTTTATAGTGGTGTTCATCGATGATATTCTGGTCTACTCAAGGAGCATTGAAGAGCATGCGGAACACTTGAAGATCGCACTGCAGACATTGAGGCAAGAAAGATTGTATGCAAAGATGAGCAAATGCGAGCAGTTTTTGGGGCATGTCGTATCCGGAGATGGAATCGCCGTTGATCCCGAGAAGATTACAGCAGTTCCAGATTGGCCGATTTCGAAGAATGTAGCAGAGATCAGAAGTTTTCTTGGACTTGCCGGATATTACAGAATGTTCGTGGAGAATTTTGCTCGTTTGGCTGAGCCTTTGACCAAGCTTACGTGCAAGGAAGTACCATTTGTATGGACGGATAAGTGTGCGTCAGCTTTTTAGGCGTTGAAGCAGAGATTGATAACCGCTCCTATTTTGACCGTACCAGACAGTTCCAGAGGATTGGTGATTCACAGCGACGCATCTGGGAAAGGTTTGGGATGTGTTTTGGTGCAGCATGGAAAGGTTATAACTTACACATCGAGACAGTTGAAGATCCATGAGAAGAATTACCCAACTCATGATTTGGAGCTAGCAGCTATGATTTTCGCTTTGAAGATTTGGAGACACTACTTATTGGGCGAAAGGATCGTAGTATTCAACGATCACAAAAGCCTAAAGTATGTGATCACACGGAAAGAACTTAACATGAGGCAGCGTAGATGGTTGGAGTTGATGACTGACTACGATCTTGATCTTAAAGTACCATCCGGGGAAAGTTAATGTAGTGCCGGATGCGCTTAGTCGGTTGCCAGCAATGTCCGGTCCTTTATACTACGATTTCACCGTTACCTCGTAGGTAGGGTGCCGTAGGGAGCGGATCATGCATGCATGCATGAAGTTCTAGTTGTTACAAGTTATTGGGCTTGAAAGAGATGAGAGATATTCATCTCTCAACCCCTCCCTTATTCCTAACCCTAACAAGCGAGGAAATTACTCGCTCATTAGGGTATCTTTTAAAAATAACATTTTAAAATTCACTTACCTACTGCAGTTTAAGAAAGACTACACTAGATTAAACTAGGGCAATGGTATGATTTATCTAAGGCAAGAATTAAATTAGAGAGCTAGGGCAATAAATTAATTTTAAACTAAGGCAGAAAAATTAAAAGGAACTTACAAGAAAATGATGCTCTTCAATCCTCAAAAGATCTGAATTTTTATTAATTGAAAATAGGCATCCCCATTACAGTATTTTGATTACAATTTTATAGGGAAACAGGGAAATTTAAGGTTACGGGATTCGCACACGTGCGATTACAAAAATACCCCCAAAAAATCCCAACCTTCGCACCGACGCACCGACACCCAAAATCTGCACCGACACGTGCATTAAATGGCCGCGGAACCGCGGCATTAGTGGGGGTTAGGCCGCGGTTCCGCGGCCCTTTGGTGAGATCATCTTATCAAAACTTTGGGTATGCTTCTTGATGCTTTGTTCTTTCTACTTCTATGGTTCTTTTCTTCATTTGGCTTCTGGTTTTCTCCAGATCTTTCAGTGAAACTTGTAGTGGTCTTTTAACTGTTTCCTTTAACATTTCGGACCATGCGTTGCCTTGTACACTTGTGAATTGTTCTTCGTCTAGGCTTGACTAAGATCCTTCTACTTGTTGGTCAAAAGTCCCGATTTTTTGTGTCGTCTTCTGTCTCTTTCACTTTTTTCGCTCCAAGAACCTGTATCCTGTAATATGTAGCAGACATGCGTCAAAAGCACATGTTTATTTATAAAACGCATAGAATGGGGAATATAAAATACAATATTATGATATGAACAAATACCCTCAAACTTATCTTTTGCTCGTCCTCGAGCAAACTTATTATTTTCGATAAAACCTAACCGCACTTTCGCAGGGAAACGCGATTGCACTGAGCTCGTGCAACAAGCCGTTAAACTTCTAGGTGTCCCTAGTAGGAGGAGTGTTGTCTCCTGAGGGTTTTCAGCGGATACTACCCACAAAATCCTATCAATTTGGCTCATTAACTTTAATTCTCCAATTAGGTTTCTAACAAGGAATTCTATTATCGTCGACTTGTAAACTATCCACCCATGTTCTTCAACTTCCTCTTCATTTAACTTAAGATTATATAAGTTCGATAGACTCATTCAGCTTTCAGCATTTCTTAAGTTTTCCTTTTAAGGTTCCATCTCCACTTGGGAATTTTTCTATCAACTCTACTAAAGATACAAGTTCTATTCTTCATTCCTTTCTCTTATCTCAACTGTAATCATTTATACCCACGTGTGTGTATAACTCACCCTTACACTTGGAAATTCAAATCAAGCAACCATACCCTTGTCCATTGTCCAAAGCACTTATTAATTGGTGAATTTTGCTTACACATCCTTCATGCGACTGTTAATACTTCTTGAGGTACCAACAACCGATTACAAGATATGTTTGCACTTTAAAGCGTAATTCCTAGTCTTGCAATACCCAAGGCTTTTAGCAGTGACTCCCAAACCAGTTGGTCTAAGGCACTAGGTGATGAAGCACCCTCGCTAAATATTTTTTTCTATTTTTGCAGCCTTAAGTAATCACAAAGACCAGAGTTCATTTTTTTCTTTATTCACACATTTTTTTTATTTTCTCCGTACTCAGGACTTTAGACAGAGCATTTCAAGGTCTCTTCTACTATTCCAAGTTTCAAGGTGCCTGATTGTGCAATTTGTAGAGTATACATTTTCAGAATCTAGACTTAGGATAGGAATTATTTTTCAAACTTATACTCTAATAAGAATATCAATATTTTTCCTTTATTTCAACTTAGCCTAAAAAGTGAACTCAAAATTTGCCTATTTCTAAATAAACTACAAAGACATATACTTTCTACCATTAATCTTTAAAGAAGGTTATTTTTAAGGTTTTCAATTTACTCAGTCTAAGATCTAGTTGTTCCTAACCAGTTAACCTATTTTTCAAACTCAAGTTAGATATGGTCAAAATTGAATACATTTATTTTTATAATTTTTGAAATTTTTCAATTTTTATGGGTTTTCAAATAAATATGCAAATGCAAAAATATGTACAAATGAATGCGAAGGAAAAAAACGTACCGAGCATACCCCCAAACTTGAACTTGACAGTGCCCTCACTGTCATACTAAACCAAGAGGGTCAAAATGTCGGCACTCCCCTATTTATTCACATCTTTACAAATGATACACACCCCCAAACTTATTCGAAATAAGGTTTTGGAAAAATTGATTGGAAATTCAGGGGTGAAAGTGGAGGAAAATCAATCAGTGTAAATCGGCTCCTGCAAAAACATGAGCTCCTCCGATGGGTCCGCTGTGAAGAACGGTTTCAATCGATGCCCATTCACTTTGAATAAGGTACCGTCTTCAGGATTTTCAAGATCAACCGCACCGTGCGGATAAACGGTGCGGACTACAAAAGGTCCTCTCCATCTAGAACGGAGCTTGCCGGGGTGATAATGTAACCGAGTATCATAGAGTAAAACCTGTTGACCAGGTTCAAAAGTTTTTCGCAAAAGGTGATTATCGTGGAACACCTTAGTTCGGTTTTTCAGAATTACGGCATTATCATATGCCTCACCCCGCAGCTCTTCTAGTTCATTCAACTGCAGCTTTCGATTGCTGCCCGCATCTCCTAAAGATAAATTTAGCTCTTTGATAGCCCAAAATGCCTTATGCTCAATCTCCACTGGGAGGTGGCAAGCCTTCCCGTAAACAAGCCGGTATAGAGACATACTGAGATCGGTCTTATATGCAGTACGGAAAGCCCATAGTGCATCAATCAGTTTAAGTGACCAATCTTTACGGTTTTTAGAAACCGTTTTCTCTAGGATTTGCTTGATTTGCCGATTTGAAATCTCGGCTTCTCCACATGTTTGGGGATGATATGGCGTTGACAGCTTGTGGGTGATAGAGTATTTGCGCATTAAGGACTCGAAAGTCCTATTGCAAAAGTGAGAAATATTATCACTTATTATCGCTCGAGGGTGCCCAAATCGAGAAAAGATGTGTTCTTTAAGAAATCGAACGACAACCTTGTTGTCATTCGTTCGGCTAGGCACAGCCTCGACCTACTTTGAAACGTAGTCAACAGCCAACAGAATATAAACATTCCCACAAGAATTGGGAAATGGTCCCATGAAGTCTATACCCCAAACATCAAAAACATCGACAACCAAAATTGGTTGGAGTGGCATTTCGTTTCTCCGAGATATCCGGCCCAAGTGTTGGCACCGGGAGCAAGTCTTGCAGTATTCATAAGCATCCTTAAAGAGTCGTGGCCAATAAAAACCACACTGCAAGACTTTTTCGGCTATCTTCTTTGGGCCAAAGTGCCCGCCACATTCTTGATCGTGGCAAAAAGACAGCACACTCTTAACCTTATTTTCTGGTACACACTGACGAATGATTTGGTCGGAACAGTATTTAAAAAGATAAGGTTCATCCCAGTAAAAATGCTTTACTTGGGACAAGAATCGAAGTTTATCCTGTTTCGACCAATCGTTAGGTATCAAGCCGGTGGCTAAGTAGTTTACAATATCGGCGAACCATGGTTCGCAAGAAACGGTCAAGAGTTTCTCATCGGGATAAACATCAGTGATTGGAAGTTCAAGTGTAGGCGAAGAAGGAAGTCGTGAAAAGTGATCGGCCACTACGTTTTCACATCCTTTTTTGTCCCTTATGACAAGGTCAAACTCTTGTAGCAGGAGGATCCAATGTATTAGCCTCGACTTAGCATCCTTCTTCGCAAAAAGGTGGCAAAGAGCTGAATAATCTGTATATACAATGACAGGAGAGCCGATTAAATAAGGCCGAAATTTTTCAAGTGCAAACACAACTGCTAAAAACTCTTTTTCTGTTGTTGTGTAGTTTAGTTGAGCCTCATTTAATGTACGGATAGCGTAATAAATCACGTGCGGCATCTTGTTAATATGCTGTCCAAGAACAGCACCAATGGCAAAATCTGATGCAACGCACATAATTTCGAAAGGTTGCGTCCAGTCTGGAGATGAAAGAATGGGCGCAGAGATGAGAGAGTGTTTCAAAGACTCGAATGCTTCCATGCAAGTTGAGTCGAAATCAAATGTTGTGTCCTTGGCCAATAAGAGAGTCAAGGGTCTAGCAATCTTACTAAAGTCCTTGATGAACCGTCTATAAAATCCGGCGTGGCCAAGGAAAGCTCGGATGTCTTTAACGCATTTAGGAGGAGGAAGATTAGAGATGACTTCAAGTTTGGCTCTATCAAGCTCTATGCCGTTTTGCGAGATGACATGTCCTAAGACAATGCCCTCTCGTACCATAAAATGGCACTTCTCCCAATTCAAAGTTAGGTTCTTATCCCTACAGCGGGTAAGAACGGTGTCAAGATGTCGTAATCACTCGTTGAAGGAGTCACCAAAGATGGAGAAATCATCCATAAAGATCTCCAAGAACTTTTCAACCATGTCTGAAAAGATCCCCATCATACACCGCTGAAATGTCGCGGGTGCATTGCATAACCCAAAGGGCATGCGACGATAAGCAAAAGTGCCAAAGGGACAAGTAAATGTTGTCTTGTCTTGATCCTCTTTGGCGATGGGGACTTGGTTATAACCGGAATAGCCATCTAGAAAGCAATAGAACTCGTGCCCTGCTAATCGTTCGAGCATTTGGTCAATGAAAGGTAAAGGAAAGTGGTCTTTCCTTGTCGCGGCATTGAGTTTTCTATAGTCTATGCAAACTCGTCACCCAGTTTGGGTGCGAGTGGGAATTAATTCATTTGCCTCATTTGTAATGACCGTGATGCCCGATTTCTTTGGCACAACATGGATTGGGCTAACCCATTGGCTATCCGAGATAGGGTAAATGATACCATTATCCAGACACTTAACAATCTCCTTCTTAACAGCCTCTTTCATAAAGGGGTTGAGGCGTCTTTGTGGATCCCTTGCTGGCTTGGCATCATCCATCAAGTGTATATGATGTTCGACTATGAGGAGACTAATCCCCTTGTTGTCCGCCATAGACCAGCCGAAAGCTTGCCGATTATTATGTAAGACCAATAAAAGGGTCTTCTCTTGCTCAAGAGCTAGAGAGGCCGATATGATGACGGGTAGGGTCTCATTATCACCTAGATAAGCAAATTTTAGGTGCGACGGCAAAAGCTTTAATTCGAGTTTAGGAGGTGAAACAATAGGTGGTAACAATGGAGTAACTGTTTCAAACTCGAAGGATTCCATCAAAGGTTCAAATCGAGTGTACGCGACCGAGTCGGATGGTTCAACTAACTCATCCAAAAAAGCAAAAGACTCCAACTCAGGTGATGAGTCTTCAAAGTCGTCAACGAAGGTGAAACACTCATAATCGTTGTCCGCAGTGAAAGCTGTTGGAGATAGTGCCTTCAGAGTCAATTATTGGATCACAGGCACGTGATTGCAATGATTGAAGGAAGACCTGTCCCAGTAGGACAGTCTTACTCAAGATGATAGTATGCTATCTGGTTTATCTTTATCATCGTGTACTGCTTTAGGTGACATTACTGATCACTATTGCACGTTGATAGAGCCCTTAGGATTCTTGCTTGACGGCCAGCAGTATGATAGCGATCATATACGTGGGAGCTGGTAGTCTATAAGCACATCCTTAAATGGTCCCTAGTCGTGGGAGTTTCGAGACTGGGCATCGATACTCCATTAGTAGACTAGTGTATACAGTCGAGACCCCGACGAGGGGCGGTGGCCGGTCTTACAAGCCACTGGTGTCAGTTGGTTCACCTAAGATGTATACAGGTGCTCATTGGGTTATGAGTACACCGGACAGGACTCGCCGGGAACCTGCTAGTTGGGATTATACCAGACGTCAGATAGCAGTTCCCTGGTGACATGTGTACAGGTTAGTTCATCGACCTGAGATCGTCATTTATCTCGTGTGAGTTCACACTGTGCTTTGATTACTACCCTACCACGGCTCAAAGGAGTCGTGCAAACAGGTTTTAGTTGGGTACAGTCCCGAGCCACATGGAGGCAGTGAGCGGATCTACAGGGGTTCGTCTCTCCCGGTATTGGGGGTGAGGTCGCGCTGTGTCTAGGAGAGCCATTATACAAAGCTCTCGGCCGAGGCTGGAGATTTACTGGTAGGTATTCCAGTAATATCTCAGGGTGTTCTGGGCTTCACTCCGACATGACTTGTACCGCTTTTGGGGTCTGAATTTTACCAACCCCCTAGGCCTGCCATGCGATACTCATAGACGAACGGACCGGACTGTACGGATATTATCACTGACAGGCTCAGTAGGGTGTCAGGATGAGTTCGCTCATCGACGTCCCTTTTGGTCAATAGCTGGTAGCCCGTCACGTATAGCTAATACCTCTGACGTGCTAGTGGTTAAATCCACAGCCATAGTATCGACGAGTCTTTAGAGTCCACCACACACAGTTACTCAAGTTTCGGGCGAAACGCTGTAGAGGCCGTATGGAGATATGGCAGGGTTCGATCAGATACATCCTGTATTGCACGGATCGTGATCGGACGGATTTTACTAGACGGCTTTGGTTTAAGCCGGATCCTAGTATTAGAAAGTGTAGATTTTGTCTCTTTACATTTGTATTCAGTGGGAATACAGATGCGGGCATGTATATGCAGTAGCGGGGTTTTCCTGTAATTTATTACGGGATCAGTTTTCTGAAGTTGCCAGTTTGCATTCCGTTCCGGCCGGTTTTCCTTTGTTGCTTCACGGCCGGACTTTTATGATGGAGGGGGTTATTTGCATGTTTGCAAATAACTTATTGTGGAGGGGGTTTCTTGCATTTGTGGCTTCTATCATCATGAGATACTTTATACATCATTTCTTTGTGATTAGAGTTGATCTTGATTTAGATTTGACCTTTTTATCATTGCCCATGGATGTGGTCACCCTCTACTTTTCCTACCATTACCTCCCTTCATGGTTTTGGGTTTTTCTCTCCTCATTCTAGCATATAGGGGTCGGCCACTCTGTGGGAGGGAGAGAGAGGTTTTCATTTTTTTGATGAGGGAAATTAGATCATCTCATTTGCATGCTCCAAAATCAAAAACCCCTCTCCAAAGTTCTTTGATTCTTCCATCACCCAACGGCAACATAAACCCCAAAGAGACATACACTCTACACTACACCTACAGTACCCTTGGACGCATCGGCTAGCCAACTTCGCGCCCAAGTTGCCTCGGTCCAGAGGTGGGAGCCCGTAAAAGAATCCGGCTACGTGGTGCCCTTTCCGACGAGGAGATGACGGACGGAGTTTCCGCGGGAGATCGGGACGACGACGAGAAGACCAGAGGACACGGATCACTCGGTATATCTCTCGCCCTTTCTCTTGATAGCTAGGATTAGGTTAATGGTTACGATCCGGGTTTTATTGTCCGCGGTAGCGCCGGTTTACAGTTAAGAAAATTTTTGATTCCGCATTTTGGCCACGAGTAGAAGGCCGGGGCACTGCCGTGGCGCAACAAAAGCTGTGTCGGATTCTAGGAGGAACGCACTAGTGGCGTTAACATTGCTGTGATCGAACAAAAAATTCTCGAACTCACAGTCCTCCTCCGCGATCTCATTGATCGAGTAAACATCAAGTACGCTGGCATTGAGCTCAGCAGGCTGACTCCCTAACTTGAAAATATTGAGCTCAATTGTCATATTGTCGAAAGATAGGTTCATTGAACCATTACGACAATTGATCACTGCGTTGGAGGTCGCCAGGAATGGTCGACCAAGTATCACCGGAATTTGATTCCGGAGGTTTGCGACAGGTTGTATATCCATCACAATAAAGTCAACGGGGAAAATGAAATCCCCTACTCTAATTAACACATCCTCCAGCTCTCCCCTAGGATGGGTGATTGATCGGTCGGCCATTTGGAGAGTACAGTGAGTGGGCTTAAACTCTCCAACGCCCAATTGCTCGTACACACAGAATAAGGTAGCAAATTGATGCTAGCACCAAGATCTAATAGTGCTCTATTGATGTTCTTGTCCCCAATTGTTATCGAAATAGTAGGACATCCGGGGTCCTTTTGCTTTGGGGGTAAAGAATTGACAAGAGCATCACTAATAGCACTAGCCACAAAAACTTTCTTTGGTACTTTGACTTCCTCTTTTTGGTGCATAAGTCCTTTAAAATTTTTGCATATGAAGGAACTTGTTGGATTGCATCCAAAAGAGGGATATTTATGCTAACCTGTTTGAACAACTCGACAATCTTCTCCATTTGTGGAGTTGGTTTATTGGATCTCAATTGATTTGGAAAAGGAACATTTTGAAAGGTTGTTGAGTCCAATTTTTGCGGATCAGATTGTCGAGTTGGAACGGCACCCCGTGTAGATGTGTTTTCGTGTTGTGAGAAATGGGTCCGTTCGAGCTAGAAGAAGTAGAGCCGTATGAAGGATGGAGAATAGGCTCTAACGAAGAAGAAGTAGAAGAAGGTGAAGAAGATGAAGAAGGGCCACCGGCAGGGGTGTCATTGTTAATACCCACATTGTTTTGCAACACTTTTCTCGATCTCAACGTGGTCACAGCATTTACGTTATGATTCTGCTGTTGATATGCAGCATGTGCGTGACCGGGATTGGGCAGTGGTTGTGACGGGAGTTTTCCTATTTCGCGCTCGCTCAAAGCTGCATTGAGTTGTACAATTTGTGCCTCAATAGATTCGATGCTTTGATTGTGTGAGGCACTGTTTTGCACCAAAGATTGAATAGAAGTCTCTAGTCTTGCTGTAGACTGTGTAGATTGCTTTAAGAACGCATCTAGATTTCTTTCGAGCGAGCTAACCTTGTCATTATTAGGTTGAACATAATTGTTTGGCGGGTAAGAAGTGTTAGGCACAAAATTGTTCACCTGATTAGGGTAAGGTTGCTGTTGAAAAGGTTGCTGTTGAAATTGAGTTTGTGGAGGTACTTGTTGTTATGGAAAAGGAGGCCTTTGAAAATTGTTATTTCCTTGGAATTTTTTATTTTGGTTCCAAGCGAAATTTGGGTGACTCCTCCACCTCGGATTGTATGTCGAAGAGTAAGGATCGTTTCTTTGTCGTTGCTGAAAGGCAGTATTGACTTGATCCTGTCCTTAAGTAGATGCATTGTAAGGACACTCTTCGGTTAGGTGTGATGGGTCCGCACAACAAGCACAAACAGTTCGTGGAGGCATAACAGGGGCAGGAGAAGGCGATGAGATTTTGGTCTCAATCGCTTCTAGCTTTTTCGTAAGAGTGGCCATCTCGACCTTCATAGCAATCGACATCTCTACTTGATGTATGCCTGCCCTAGATTGACCACTAGAAGAAGATGATGTGGTCTTGGAGCTCTCCAACTGAATTGTTTGTTCACTGAGATCCTCAAGAAACTGCCAAGCTTCCTCACTAGACTTGGAGAGAAAGTGACCTTGACAGATGGTTTCTAGCAACTGCATCGTTGCCGAGTTCAATCCCTCTTATAATGTTTGACAAAGTTGCCAACTTTCGATCCCATGATGAGGGCATTGAACGAGTAGGTCTTTGAATCTCTCAAAACACTTCCAAAATGGTTCGGAAGGAAGCTGTGAAAATTGTATAATCTCATTACGGATTCTAGCAGTTTTGTGATGAGGATAGAACTTTTTAAGAAAAGCTTTTACAAACTCGTCCCAATTTCTAATTGAATGTGAAGTGGTGTTGTATAGCCACTTCTCGGCTAGGTCACATAAGGTGAAAGGAATGACCCTTAGCCTTATTGCGTCATCACTTAATTGGGTAGTTTTCATCATAGCGCAAACGTTTTGGAATTTATTAATAAAAATATACGCATCTTCTGATTCCAAACCATGAAATTTTGGCAGCATATTGATGAAATGTGGTTTTATTTCAAAGTTGTCCCCATTTGCCCGTGGGGGTGAAAGACAGGTAAGTAAAGAGGTGCGGACAGGATAGAAGAGATCCTGGAGCGCAACTCGTGCGAGCGCTTCAACAGGCGGTTGATTCGGGTTATTCGCACCTAACGGAGGTGGAATCATTCCCGTCGGTAAGGTATTGTTGGGGTTGAATCCCGACATGCCTTCGGAGGAAGAATTTGAAGGTGGAGGTAAGAAAGTGGACGGAATTTTGACTTCGGTGTCGAAAGGTTCGTCGGTCGGTACCAACGAAACACGGACTAATCGGGCGCTAGTGTCCCTAGTCCAAAGTGAAATACACTAAAGGGGTAGTGTAGTCAGAAAAAAAAATGAAAGACAGAATATGGAGGTAAGATAATGTCAATGAGAGGAAGTGGT
Organism: Agapanthus africanus; assembly: GCA_030015575.1. NCBI lineage: Eukaryota > Viridiplantae > Streptophyta > Magnoliopsida > Asparagales > Amaryllidaceae > Agapanthus > Agapanthus africanus. The sequence goes on along the minus strand of CM057338.1, from coordinate 101,720,937 downwards.
GTAAGTGAGGTGCAAGTTTTCTTTAGCAACAAGTTGCAAGTTTTGAAAAGATTTTTCTTTTTTTTTATTTATGTGAGAGTTTTGCAAAGAGGTTTTTTGAAAAGAGACTTGAGACGCAAACGCGATCAACCACACATGCACAATCAGGCCTAGATCTAGGGTCACCTAGGTCAGCTAGACAGCTCCTAACTAGGGCTAGAAATAGGACCTCAAACCACCTCTTCACCGTCAATTGCGGCCAGGTAAGTGCCAGGTAAGTGGGAAAGAACCACAGTAGTGGGCCTAATTAATAACCACTAGCCTTTGACACACTTGACTAGACACCGCAAAGTCAGTTAGGATAAACGGTCGATGCCTATACTAGTCCTTTTTCCTATTGAGCTCGACGTCCTTAGGGCTGAGTCTAACATTTTTTAATTAAGAGTGGTCAATGCAAAATGCTTTTAAGTGATTTTTGGGGTCCTGGGAAGGGTGATGAAATCCCCACCCAATCTGAGTTTGGTCAATAGCCCCTTAAAGTCAGATTAAAACATGCAAAACAGTAAATTCACTTGCAATCAATTTTTTTTAGCGCGACGCAAAGAAACCTGCTGAAAATCTGTTATTTAGAAGGAGGAAGAAGATTTTTTTTTAGTGCAAAGAAATCCTGTAGAGAATTTTGATAGAAGATATATGGGGATTTGCAGAGAGGAGAATGAGGAAACAAACCAGAAAATTTCGCGCACTGAAGAACCAAAATGACCGCGGTTCCGCGGTTTTTAGTGTGTCAAGGCCGCGGTTCCGCGGTTGTCTGGTGGACTTAGGGTTCGGTAAAAATTGTACGGTCCTGTTGTTGAGTTTCCCCTCTGTTCTGATGTGCACTTTTCTGATTTGCCCTTTGTAAATTTCCAGATCAGAGATTCTTCGCTGTTCCTGCAAGATTCAAACAATAAAACCCTTCAAATAGATAAAAATTGATAAAATATTTTTGTACTTTTTCTATTTTCAGATTTTTATGATTTTTTAAAATTTATATCAACCCGAAATTACACAAAAGAAATTTTACGCCATCCCCGGCAACGGCGCCATTTGATTATAGTGGGTTTTACGATCACCAAAAATATTATACCATAATCAGAAACGGCGTCGCATGAAGCTAACCGGTGAATACGGGTCGATCCATAGGGATGTGTAATTTTCCTACGTGTTCTTACGAGTTGATTCCAATGGTTGTTTGGTTTTGTTGATTGATTCTAAAAACTAAGTTGTACGATGGTTAAGGAACTTGCTAGGGTTAGGTCTAAAGTAGGGTTTGATAAGATTAATATTAACACCTCTTTCAATGCTCTCGATTAAATCTTTTTAGAAGTTATAACAATTATTAGTAAAGGGGATTAGGATGATTGGGAAGAAACGAAGTTTCTTCCTCTAGATCCTTGTCCGTCCTTTCCTACTAATTGCTATAACCTTCATGGAAGTCATGCATGTCCGGTCCTTTATACTACGATTTCACCATTACCTCGTGGGTAGGGTGCCGTAGGGAGCGGATCATTCATGCATGCATGAAGTTCTAGTTGTTACAAGTTATTGGGCTTGAAAGAGATGAGAGATATTCATCTCTCAACCCCTCCCTTATTCCTAACCCTAACAAGCGAGGAAATTACTCGCTCATTAGGGTATCTTTTAAAAATAACATTTTAAAATTCACTTACCTACTACAGTTTAAGAAAGACTACACTAGATTAAACTAGGGCAATGGTATGATTTATCTAAGGCAAGAATTAAATTAGACAGTTAGGGCAATAAATTAATTTTAAACTAAGGCAGAAAAATTAAAAGGAACTTACAAGAAAATGATGCTCTTCAATCTTCAAAAGATCTGAATTTTTATTAATTGAAAAGAGGCATCCCCATTACAGTATTTTGCTTACAATTTTATAGGGAAACAGGGAAATTTAGGGTTACGGGATTCGCACACGTGCGATTACAAAAATACCCCGAAAAATCCCAACCTTCGAACCGACGCACCGACACCCAAAATCTGCACCGACACGTGCATTAAATGGTCGCGGAACCGCGGCATTAGTGGGGGTTGGGCTGCGGCTCCGCGGCCCTTTGGTGAGATCATCTCATCAAAACTTTGGGTATGCTTCTTGATGCTTTGTTCTTTCTACTTCTATGGTTCTTTTCTTCATTTGGCTTCTGGTTTTCTCCAGATCTTTCAGTGAAACTTGTAGTGGTCTTTTAACTGTTTCCTTTGACATTTCGGACTATGCGTTGCCTTGTACACTTGTGAATTGTTCTTCGTCTAGGCTTGACTAGGATCCTTCTACTTGTTGGTCAGAAGTCCCTTTTTTGTGTCGTCTTCTGTCTCTTTCACTGTTTTCGCTCCAAGAACCTGTATCCTGTAATATGTAGCAGACATGCGTCAAAAGCACCTGTTTATTTATAAAATGCATAGAATGGGGAATATAAAATGCAATATTATGATATGAACAGTGCCAAAAGGAGATATTCGCGAAGAAGTTATGAAGGAGGCGCACCGTTCCACATATTCCGTACATCCAGGAGGCACGAAGATGTACCGCGATCTAAGACAGCATTTCTGGTGGGAAGGCATAAAAAGGGAGATTGCTCGTTTTGTAGCAAGGTGCTTGGTGTGTCAGCAAGTTAAGGTTGAACATCAAAGGGTTGCTGGTTTATTGCAACCACTTCCGATTCCTCAATGGAAGTGGGAACATATAACCATGAATTTCGTGACAGCTTTACCGCGGAGTCCAAAAGGCAACAATGCAGTTTGGGTGATTGTTGATCAATTAACCAAGGCAGCTCATTTCATACCATTTCGAGTTGTTCAGTCAATGGAAGTGTTGGCGGAACGGTACATGCAGGAGATTGTAAGATTGCATGGAGTACCGGTGAGCATCGTGTCCTACCGTGACACCCGATTCTTATCGCACTTCTGGAGGAGTTTACAGGAAAGTTTGGGGACGCAATTGAAGTTTAGCACGGCTTATCATCCTCAGACAGATGGCTAGTGGGAGAGAACGATCCAAACTCTTGAAGATATGTTGAGAGCTTGCATGTTGGACTTAAAGGGTGTAACGACCGTGATTTCTAATACCTAATAAAATATATTTTAGTATCAAATAATTATTTACGTGTTTCTTTGATAGAAAAATATTTTTTGTAATATTAATAATTTTCAGAGCAGTGAAATATGATTTAGGGAATCTTATAAAATCTATTAATTGTTTTCCTAGACTTAAAATGTTTTAAATTTTTTATAATGCCTTAAAATAATTGTAGGGTGTTTTTCGTCACCCCATTGAGAAGGGAATATGCGCGCGCTTGTCAGGCATACTACAGATTTCCCGGACCTAGGGTAGGCCGGGGTTTAATGATTGTGGGGATCCGAATCTCCGGCAGTCGCGAACTAAGCTGCCGTTAATTACCCCTCGCCTTCGGAGCGAGGGAACCTCCGATTGACGGGTTAAACTGGTCATACGAACTCAATGTGCAGTGTACGTGTGTTGTGTTTTGAAAGAGGGGTTTTGGATATATCGGGAGCCACGCAGAGTTTTTACGGGGGACCCACTACCCGGATAGCGGGCTGGGGGTTAAGGGGGCTAGTAGCCCCTTTGCGGGGTGCGGGGCAGCGCCCCGTTAGAAATTTTTTTCTAACAGGGACAGTGTCGTGGTGTATGTGTGTGTGCACATATGTATGCATATGTGTACATATGTATATATATATATTTGTATGTATATACATAAGAAAAAAAGGGGGGAAAGGCATCCAAAGGATGCGTGGGGGCAGCACCTTAGAAGCTGTGCGTCTAGGTGCTGTGCGCTCAGGCGCTAGAGTGCCACGTGTCGGCACGTGGGTACTCTGCGCTTGAGCGCTGGGCGCTTGAGCACAAGTGCTCCACGTGTCGGCACGAGGACGACTTGCGCTTGAGCGCCTGAGCTTGAGCGCAAGCGCGCCACGTGTCGGCACGAGGGAGACTTGCGCTCGAGCGCTTGCGCTGGAGCGCAAGTGCGCCACGTGTCGACACGGGGGCGACTTGCACCTGAGTTCTTGCGCTCGAGCGCAAGCGCGCCATGTGTCGGCACGGGGGAGACTTGCGCTCGAGCGCTTGCGCTGGAGCGCAAGTGCGCCACGTGTCGGCACGAGGGCGACTTGCGCCTGAGCGCTTGCGCTTGAGCGCAAGCGCGCCATGTGTCGGCACGGGGGAGACTTGCACTCGAGCGCTTGCGCTTGGGCGCAAGCATGCCACGTGTCGGCACCGGGGCGACTTGCGCTCGGGCGCTTGCGCTTGGGCGCAAGCGCGCCACGTGTCGGCACGCGGGCGCTCTGCGCTTGAGCGACGGCGAGAAAAAGAGGTTTTTAGCTTAAGAAACAGAAGCTATGCTTCAGAAAGGAAATATTTGTTGTTATATATATATATATATATATATATATATATATATGTTATGGAGTTAAAACTCCTAGGATGTTTTGAAGCTGATGAAGAGGGTTCTTCTTCTTCCTCCTGTTGTTTGGCCGGATCTTGAAGATCAAGAAGTAGGAGATTTTAAAAATCACTCCTTTTTGAGATCTGATGGGAGATCTGAGTTCCCCTTTATGGGTTTTGTGGTGGAAAACTACTTAGTTTTTGAAGAGAAAGAGTAAAACTCTTGATTTAATTCAAAAGAAATGAGAATGTTTAGAACCTTGGAGAAGGTGCAGGAGGCACAAAGAACCCTAGGTTTTTTGAGGGGAATGAAAACTGTATTGGTTTATTCATCATCATGTTGCCTTATATAGGCTTACATATTTACATATAGCCCCTTGGGCTTCACAAAATGGCATTTTGCCTATCCCATGGCTCATGTGCCATTTCATTTTTGCACATAAGCTATGGGCTTACAAAATATTGGCTTTATACCCATTTTGCGTGCATTCATGTATAAAAAATTACATAAAAATTATTTATTACATGATTTGTTGTTGGCATGGGGAGGTTGGCCGTGGGTTTGGCTTGGGCATGGGCCCGCTTGACCTGGGCTTGGGCCCACCTGGCTTGGGGTTGACCTTAACTTTGACTCGGTCAACCGGGATGCAAATTTTTACCCCAACAAATTGCCCCCCATCAATAAATGCACACAGCATATGTGGGTCGTGTGCATGAAATTGATGGATCTTCTTTCACGTGGAGGCGACTTGCTTTGGTTCCCACTTTTTGGGATGCACTGCCCTTTTTACGACATGGACGGTCAACGCTTGACGCGTCTCCGAGACAGAGTGTCCGTGGTAGAGTTTTCCCTAGCCCGGAGTGATTTCGTTGACGTGCCCCCGGCGTGGAGTGTCACTGGTCGACGTTTCCCCAAGGCGGAGTATCGGCTGGTTGACGTGTCCCCGAGACGGAGTGTCTGCTTGACGTTTCCTCGAGACGGAGCGTCGCTGGTCGACGTGTCCCCGGCGCGGAATGTCTGCTGGTTGACGTACCCCCGAGACGGAGTGTCGCTGTTGGACGTTTCCCTGATGCGGAGTGTCTGTGTTGGACGTTTCCCCGATGCAGAGTGTCGCTGGTTGACGTGTCCCCGGCACGGAGTGTCTGCTTGACGTTTCCCCGGCACGGAGTGTCTGCTTGACGTTTCCCCGGCACGGAGTGTCTGCTTGACGTTTCCCCGGCACGGAGTGTCGCTGTCGGATGTTTCCCTGATGCAGAGTGTCTGTGTTGGACGTTTCCCCGATGCAGAGTGTCGCTGGTTGACTTTTCCCTAGCACGGAGTGTCGCTGATCGACTTTTCCCCGGCGCGGAGTGTCGCTGGTTGACTTTTCCCCGGCATGGAGTGTCGCTGATCGACTTTTCCCCGGCGCGGAGTGTCGGGTAGACTTTTCCCCGGCACGGAGTGTCGCTGATCGACTTTTCCCCAGCGCGGAGTGTCGGGTTGACTTTTCCCCGGCACGGAGTGTCGCTGATCGACTTTTTCCCGGCGTGGAGTGTCGGGTTGACTTTTCCCCGGCACGGAGTGTCGCTGATCGACTTTTCCCCGGCACGGAGTGTCGGGTTGACTTTTTCCCGGCACGGAGTGTCGCTGATCGACTTTTCCCCGACACGGAGTGTCGGGTTGACTTTTCCCCGGCACGGAGTGTCGCTGATCGACTTTTCCCCGGCGCGGAGTGTCGGGTTGACTTTTCCCCGGCACGGAGTGTCGCTGATCAACTTTTCCCCGGCGCGGAGTGTCGGGTTGACTTTTCCCCGGCACGGAGTGTCGCTGATCGACTTTTCCCCATCGTGGAGTGTCGGGTCGACTTTTCCCCGACATGGAGTGTCGCTGATCGACTTTTCCCCGGTGCGGAGTGTCGCGGGTCGACTTTTCCCCGGCACGGAGTGTCGCTGATCGACTTTTCCCCGGCACGGAGTGCCGGGTTGACTTTTCCCCGGCACGGAGTGTCGCTGATCGACTTTTCCTCGGCACGGAGTGTCGGGTTGACTTTTCCCCGGCACGGAGTGTCGCTGATCGACTTTTCCCCAGCGTGGAGTGTCGGGTTGACTTTTCCCCGGCACGGAGTGTCGCTGATCGACTTTTCCCCGGCGCGGAGTATCGGGTTGACTTTTCCCCGGCACGGAGTGTCGCTGATCGACTTTTCCCCGGCGCGGAGTGTCGCGGGTTGACTTTTCCCCGGCACGGAGTGTCGCTGATCGACTTTTCCCCGGCGTGGAGTGTCAGGTTGATTTGATTCCGAGGCGGAGCATAATTCCGGCAGGGAAGGTAGATATCCCGAGGCGAAGCATGATTTCGACACGGGGTAAATTCTGGGATGGAGCATGATTCCGCCATAGAGGTTGTTGGATTGATTTTATTTGGGTTGACATTAGCATCGCTACACTGGAATATGGTACCAGGAGAGAATCATCATTTGTCCCGAGAGGATTTGGGAATTGGGGTTTTTGTTTGGCATCTGCATTGCTGCACTGGAATAATGCCAGGAGCAACTCATCATTTGCCCCGAGAGGATTTGGGAATTGATTTATTTGTTTGGCATCTGCATTGCTGCACTGGAATAATGCCAGGAGCAACTCATCATTTGCCCCGAGAGGATTTGGGAATTGGTGGCTTAGGAGACGGGTTTAGATCCCTATCGCCTAAGGCTTTTCAATTTTGTGAGCCGTAAGGGTCTCACAAAGCATTTTCTCCCTACGGGTCATGAGGATCCCGTATATGTATTTTCTCCTTAGGAGTCGTAGGGACTCCTAAGTGTGTTGCTCCTTTGTGAGTCGTAAGGATCTCACGCGGGAATTTTCTCCTCACAAAATCGAGAGGACTTTGCGAGTGCATTACATTTCATTTCTTTTTTTTTTACGAGTTTGCGCCCTTTCGGGTTTTCACAAACTCGCCGGTAGTGCTGCTGTTTTTACTCACGGAGCCATTTCGGGTTTTCATCCGTGCCCATTTTGCTTGTGGACATACCATTTTATTTATTTTATTTTATTTTTTTTCATTTTTTTCATTCATTCATTTTTTTTGGACTTTGAATGCGGTCTCACCGGTAGGACTTGGGAGAGATTGGGATCGTTTTACGCCCGTGGATTGTATACGGTTTTGTAGGATGTATGATCCAGACTGTAGGGCCATAAAATTTTTGGGACTTTGTTGGCGTCTGCATCGCCGCACTGGAATATGGTACCAGGAGCGACTCATCACTCGCCCTTGGGGTATGGGATTTGGAATTTGGTTGGCGTCTGCATCGCTACACTAGAATATGGTACCAGGAGCGACTCATCATTCGCCATTGGGGTATGGGATTTGGAATTTGGTTGGCGTCTGCATCGCTGCACTGGAATGTAGTACCAGGAGCGACTCATCATTCGCCGTTGGGGTATGGGAGTTGGAATTTGGTTGGCGTCTGCATCACTGCACTGGAATGTAGTACCAGGAGCGACTCATCATTCGCCGTTGGAGTATGGGGAGTTATGTCTTAGGAGACAGGTTTAGATCCCTATCACCTAAGGCTTTTCAATTTTATGGGCCGTGAGGGTCCCATAAAAGCATTTTCTCCCTGCGAGTCGTAAGGATCTCGCAGGTGTATTTTCTCCTTAGGAATCGTGAGGACTCCTAAGTGTGTTTTTCCTTTGTGAGTCGTAAGGATCCCACAAAGGTTTGTTCTCCTCATGTATCGTGAGGACACATGAGTGGATTTCCCTCGTTCCCAGTTTAATGACTTAGAGGTCGACTGTTTCCAGTTTAACGACTTAGCGGTCATCTGTTTCTAGTTTAACGACGTGATGGTCATCTGCTTCCAGTTTAACGACTTGGAGGTCATCTTCTTCCAGTTTAACGACTTGGAGGTCATCTGTTTCCAGTTTAACGACTTGGAGGTCATCTGTTTCCAGTTTAACGACGTAGAGGTCATCTGCTTCCAGTTTAACGACTTAGTGGTCATCTGTATCCAGTTTAACGACATAGAGGTCATCTGTATCCAGTTTAACGACACAGAGGTCATCTGTTTCCAGTTTAAAGACTTAAAGGTCTATGGATGGCGAGCTTGGAATTTTGGGGTAGGGGTCATCATCAGCGTTGCTAACACTGAAGCAGAGGTGCCAGGACACATGAGTGGGTCTTCCCAATGGAGCACAATTCCGAGGGTGGAGACCAACCGTGTAACTGGTGATTGTGGAGGGGCATGAGAGTGATGAGAATTATTTGAGCCCGTGGATTGTATACGGTAGTCAAATTGGGGACTCACCGTAGGGCCGGAAGAATTCTGGGAAACTGGATTTTTGTTGGCGTCTGCATCGCTGCACTGGAATATGGTAACAGGAGCAACTCATCATTCGCCAGTTGTTTTTTTTTGTTGTTGTTGTTTTTTTTTGTTTTACCGCGATTGCTCTATCATTTCAGCTTTTCTTATCGCGAAGATCGTGATTGCCCTATCATTTCGGCTATTTATTCGCGGTTGCCCCATCATTTCGGCTTTTCTTTATTTTTCTTTTATTTACACTTTTTTTTGTTTATTTACATATATATGTATACATATTTTTTACATTCCCAGTTTAAGGACTTAGAGGTCGATTGTTCCCAGTTTAACGACGTGGTGGTCGTTTGTTCCAGTTTAACGACGTGGTGGTCATCTATTTCCAGTTTAATGACGTAGAGGTCATCTGCTTCCATTTTAACGACTTAGTGGTCATCTGTTTCCAGTTTAACGACTTGATGGTCATCTGTTTCCAGTTTAACGACGTAGAGGTCATTGATGGAGCTTGCATGAGATGCCTTATTACTTTGTCGATGTTGATGGCCTTGCCCCCAGCTGGGGCCAAGAAAAGTCATCCAAATACCGACTCGCATTCGAATATGGCAATTGGAAATTGTTAACCCCTACAAAAAGAAGCAATATTTCAGTACAGGTAATCAATCTATATTGATTGAGTTCGCATGAATATTTAACCCGAAATATAGGAGGAGAGATTAGGTCCCACCGGGCGTGCCAGAATCTGTAGGATGTTTTTCGTCACCCTATTGAGATGGAAATACGCGCGCGCTTGTCAGGCGTACTACAGATTCCCCCGGCCTAGGGTAGGCCGGGGTTTAATGATTGTGGGGATCCAAATCTCCGGCAGCCGCGAACTAAGCTGCCGTTAATTACCCCTCGCCTTTGGAGCGAGGGAACCTCCGATTGACGGGTTAAACTGGTCATGCGAACTCAATGTGCAGTGTATGTGTGTTGTGTTTTGAAAGGGGGTTTTGGATATATCGGGAGCCACGCAGAGTTTTTACGGGGGTCCTGCTACCCGGATAGCGGGCTGGGGATTAAGGGGGCTAGCAGCCCTCTTACGGGGTGCGAGGCAGCACCCCGTTATATATATATATATATATATATATATATATATATATATATATATATATATATATATATATACATACATAAGAAAAAAAAGAGGGGGGAAAGGCATCCAAAATATGCGTGGGGGCGGCACCTTGGGCGCTGTGCGCCTAGGTGCTGTGCGCTCAGGCGCTAGAGTGCCACGTGTCGGCACGTGGGCGCTCTGCGCTTGAGCGCTGGGCGCTTGAGCGCAAATGCTGCACGTGTCGGCACGGGGGCGACTTGCGCTTGAGTGCCTGCGCTTGAGCGCAGGCGCGCCACGTGTCGGCACGAGGGAGACTTGCGCTCGAGCGCCTGTGCTTGAGCGTAAGTGCGCCACGTGTCGGCACGGGGGCGACTTGCACCTGAGTGCTTGCGCACGAGCACAAGCGCGCCACGTGTCGGTGTTCACACCATAATATTGCATTTTATATTCCCCATTCTTATGGATTTTACAATAAAAACAGGTGCTTTTGACGCATATCTACTACATGTTACAGGTTACAGGTTCGTGGATCTAAAACAGTGAAAAACACAAAAGACGACACAAAAGAAGAACTTTTGACCAACAATTAGGAAGATCGCAGTCAAGTCTAGACGAAGAACAGTTCACAATCAACAAGACAACGCAAGATCCAAATTATCATGGCAAACGGTTAAAAGATCGCTACAAGTGTTCACTGAAGATCTGGAATCAATGTAGAAGCCCAAATGGAGAAAAGACTAAATAAATGAAAAGCCCAGAGAAACCTAAAGAAGCCCAGAAAAATGTGTCAGGAGATCTCACTAAAGGGCCGCGGAACCGCGGCCCAAGCGCACCATTGCCGCGGTTCCACGGCCATAAGAAGACAAAAGAGAGATTTATTTTTACCATAATGTCGTGGCGGCTCTGAAAAGATTTCCTGGGGGTATATTTGTAATTGTAGACATGCGGAGCAATTGTAAACCAAGGGTTTCTATGTCCTATAAATAGAACCCAAAACCCTTGTATTTTCTTATGCCTCTATTCATGAATAAAATTATGTTTTCTTGAAGTTAGAGCGCATCAATCGTAAGTAGGTTATTTTTCTTTCCCTAGTTCTAGTTTTTTATATCTGCCTTAGGTAAATTCTTTACTTGCCCTAGTTTAATTTAGTTTAGAATTTTATAAACTTGCAATAGATGTTTCTTCTCTTTAATAAAAACAAAACAAAAATTATATCTTTCTTAATTCCCTCAATGAGCGAGTAGTTTCCTCGCTTGTTGGGGTTAGGAATAGAGAAGGGTTTGAGAGATGAAGATCTCTCATCTTTTTTCTTTGCTAATCTATTATGAATATTTGGACTCCATGCATACTCTCATCTTCCGCTCCCTACGGCACTCTACCCTCGAGGTAACGGTGATCCGTAGTATAAAAGACCGGAGTTGTGAGTTTTCTATGGAGGTTAGGGTAAAGGTTAATAAAGGAAGGACAAGGATCTAGAGGAAGAACATCTTCCCAATCATCCTAATCCCCTCTATTAAAATTTACCATAACCCCTAAAATCAAATCTAAATTAAGGCATTGAAAAGAGGTGAGAATCTTTGTTTACCAAACTTTACCTGAATCTAATCCTAGCAAGTTTCTAATCCTAGTATAACACAACGTCAATTTTTAGGTTTAATTATAAGACTAAACACCATTTGAAATTAACTCGTACGAACTTAAAGGAGATTTACAACATCCCTATGGAACGACCCGTATTCACCGGCTAGCTTCAAGCGACACCGTTCTTGATTGCGGTAAATATTTTTGATCGACAAAACCTCTCTAAATCAAATGGTGCCGTTGCCGGGGATGGCGTAAAATTTCCTTTTTGTAATTTCGGGTTAATATAAAATATAAAAAATCATAAAAATTTGAAAAAAAAATCAAAAATATAAAAATTTTATCATCTTTTATTGTTTGAAGGGTTTTCTTTGTGAATCTTTGCAGGTTTGACGGATCTGAAACAACACAGAAGGCAAATCAGAAAAGAGTACATCAAAACAGGAGGAGATTGAAAGTACAGAGCAGCTGAAAAAATTTGGAGACTTAAAGTCCCTAACCAGCCGCGGTTCCGCCGCATTCACCCTGTCAAAACCGCGGTTCCGCGGTCTTCTGGAGTCTTCTTTGAGTGAAATTTGCTCGGTTTGCTTCGTCATTCTCTCCTCTGCAAATCCCCATATATCTTTTGCCAAATCTTCTGCAGGATTCTTTGCGCTAAAAATCTTCTTCCCCCTTCCAATAATTGATTTTCTGCAGGATTCTTTGCGCCGCGCTAAATAGCAAATTGATTGCAAGTGATTTACTGCTTTGCATATTTTAATCTGACTTTAAGGGGCTATTGACCAATTCAGATTGGGTGGGGATTTCATCACCCTTCCCAAGACCCCAGAAATCACTTAAAGCATTTGCATTGACCACTCTTAATTAAAAAATTATTAGACTCTGCCCTAAGGACGTCGCGCTCAATAGGACAAAGGACTAGTATAGGCATCGTCCGTTTATCCTAACCTGACTTTGCGGTGCCTAGACAAGTATGTCAAGGCTAGTGGTTTTTAATTAGGCCCACAGCGTGTTTCCTTCCCACTTACCTGGCACTTACCTGGCCGCAATTGGCGGTGAAGAGGCGGTTTGAGGTCCTATCTCTAGCCCTTTGGAACAGTTAGGAGCTGTCTAACTGACCTAGGTGACCCTAGATCTAGGCCTGATTTTGCATGTGTGGCTAATTGCATTTGTGTCACAAGTCTCTTTTCAAAAATCCTTTTGCAAAAGCACACATAAAAAAAAAGAATAAGGAAAAATCTTTTCAAAACTTGCAACTTGTCGCTAAAGAATCTTTGCACTCACTTACACCACTTCTTCTCATTGACGTTTTCTTACCTCCACATTCTTTCTTTCATCTTTCGACTAAACTAACTCTTTTAGTGTATGTCCGGTTGGACTAGAGACCCTAGCGCCTGATTAGTCCGTGTTTCGTTGGTACCGACCGACGAACCTTTCGACTCCGAAGTCGAAATCTTGTCCACTTCTTCACTTTCACCATCACATTCTTCTTCCGAAGGTATGTCGGGATACAATCCTAACAACACCTTACCGACGGGAATGATTCCACCTTCGTTAGGTGCGAATAACCCGAATCACCAGCCTGTTGAAGCGCCCGCACTAGTCACGCTCCAGGATCTTTTCTACCCCGTCCGCACCGCCCTTCCTACTTGTCTTTCCCTCCCACCGGCAAATGGGGACAATTTTGAGATCAAACCCCACTTCATCAATATGCTGCCTAAGTTTCATGGTTTGGAATCCGAAGATGCATATATCTTTATCAATAAATTCCAAAACATTTGCGCTATGATGAAAACGACCCAATTAAGTGATGACGCTATAAGGCTAAGGGTCATTCCTTTCACCTTATGTGATCTAGCCGAAAAGTGGCTATACAGCACCGCATCACATTCAATTAGGAATTGGGACGAGTTTGTGAAAGCTTTTCCTAAAAAGTTCTATCCTCATCACAAAACTGCTAAAATCCGTAATGAGATTATACAATTTTCACAGCTTCCTTCCGAACCATTTTGGAAATGTTTTGAAAGATTCAAAGACCTACTCGTTCAATGGCCTCACCATGGGATCGAAAGTTGGCAACTTTGCCAAACATTATACGAGGGATTGAACCCGGCAACGAAGCAGTTGCTAGAAACCATTTGTCAAGGACATTTTCTATCCAAATCTAATGAGGAAGCGTGGCAGTTTCTAGAGGATCTTAGTGAACAAACAATTCAGTGGGAGAGCACCAAGACCACATCATCATCTTCTTCTATTGGTCAACCTAGGGCAGGCATACATCAAGTAAAGATGTCGATTGCTATGAAGGCCGAGATGGCCGCTCTTACGAAAAAGCTAGAAGCGCTTGAGACCAAAATCTCAGCACCTTCTCCTACCCCTGCTGTGCCTCCACGAACTGTTTGTGCTTGTTGTTCGGATCCATCACATCTTACAGAAGAGTGTCCTTATACTACATCTACTCAAGGACAAGATCAAGTCAATGCTGCCTTTCAGCAACGACAAAGAAATGATCCATACTCTTCGACATACAATCCGGATTGGAAGAGTCACTCAAATTTCGCTTGGAACCAAAATCAACAATTCCAAGGAAATAACAATTTTCAAAGGCCTCCTCCTCCACAACAACAAGCACCTCCACAAACTCAATTTCAACAACCTTTCCAACAGCAACCTTACCCTAATCAAGTGAACAATTTTGTGCCTAACACTTCCTACCCACCAAACAATTTTGTTCAACCTAATAATGACAAGGTTAGCTCGCTCGAAAGAAGTCTAGAGGCTTTCCTAAAGCAATCTACACAATCTACAGCAAGATTAGAGACTTCTATTCAATCTTTGGTGCAAAACAGTGCCTCACACGATCAAAGCATCAAATCTATTGAGGCACAAATTGCACAACTCAACGCTGCATTGAAAGAGCGAGAGAAAGGAAAGCTTCCGTCTCAACCACTCCCAAATCCCGGTCACGCACATGTTGCATATGAACAGCAGAATCATAACGTAAATACTGTGACCACGTTGAGATCCGGAAAAGTGTTGCAAAACAATGTGGGTATTAACCATGACACCCCTGCCGGTGGTCCTTCTTCATCTTCTTCACCTTCTTCTTCTTCTTCGTCGTCGTTAGAGCCTATTCTCCATCCTTCACATGGCTCTATTTCTTCTAGCTCGAACGGACCCACTTCTCACAACACGAACACATCTACACGGGGTTCCGTTCCAACTCAACAATCTGATTCGCAAAGACTCAACAACCTTTCAAAATGTTCCTTTTCCAAATCGGTTGAGATCCAATAAACCAACTCCACAGATGGAGAAGATTGTAGAGTTGTTCAAACAGGTTAGCATAAATATCCCTCTTTTGGATGCAATCCAACAAGTTCCTTCATATGCAAAAATCTTAAAGGACTTATGCACCAAAAAGAGGAAGTCACAAGTACCGAAGAAAGTTTTTGTGGCTAGTGCTGTTAGTGATGCTCTTGTCAATTCTTTACCCCCAAAGCACAAGGACCCCGGTTGTCCTACTATTTCGATCACAATTGGGGACAAGAATATCAATAGAGCACTATTAGATCTTGGTGCTAGTGTCAATTTGCTACCTTATTCGGTATACGAACAATTAGGCGTTGGAGAGCTTAAGCCCACTCATTGCACTCTCCAAATGGCCGACCGATCAATCACCTATCTTAGGGGAGAGTTGGAGGATGTGTTAATTAGAGTAGGGGATTTCATTTTCCCCGTTGACTTTATTGTTATGGATACACAACCTGTCGCTAACCCCCGTAATCAGATTCCGGTGATACTTGGTCGACCATTGCTCGCGACTTCTAACGCGGTAATCAACTGTCGTAACGGTTCAATGAATCTATCTTTTGGCAATATGACAGTTGAGCTCAACATTTTCAAGTTAGGAAGTCAGCCTTGCGAGCCTAATTCTAGCGTACTTGATGTTTGCTCGATCAATGAGATCGCGGAGGAGGACTGTGAGTTCAAAAATTTTATGTTTGATCACAGCAATGTTGACGCCACTAGTGCGTTCCTCCTAGAATCCGACACAGCTTTCACGACGGACAAAAATTATGAGTGTTTCACCTTTGTAGATGATTTTGAAGACTCTCCACCCGAGTTTGAGTCTTTTGCTTTTTCGGATGAGTTAGTTGAACCATCCGACTCGGTAGCGTACACTCGATTTGAACTTTTGATGGAATCCTTCGAGTTTGAAACAGTTACTCCAATGTTACCATCTATTGTTTCACCACCTAAACTCGAACTAAAGCTTTTGCCGTCGCACCTAAAATATGCTTATCTAGGTGAGAATGAGACCTTACCCATTATCATATCAGCCTCTCTAGCTCTTGAGCAAGAGAAGGCTCTTTTAACGGTCTTACACAATAATCGGCAAGCTTTCGGCTGGTCTATGGCGGACATCAAGGGGATTAGTCCCCTCATAGTTGAACATCATATACACTTGATGGATGATGCCAAGCCGGTAAAGGATCCACAAAGACGCCTCAACCCCATTATGAAAGAGGCGGTCAAGAAGGAGATTGTTAAGTGTCTTGATAGCGGTATCATTTACCCTATCTCGGATAGCCAATGGGTTAGCCCCATTCATGTCATGCCAAAGAAATCGGGCATCACGGTCATTACCAATGAGGCAAATGAGTTAATTCCTACTCGTACCCAAATAGGGTGGCGAGTTTGCATCGATTACCGAAAACTCAATGCCGCGACAAGGAAGGCCTACTTTCCTTTACCGTTCATTGACCAAATGCTAGAACGATTGGCAGGGCGCGAGTTCTATTGCTTTTTAGATGGCTATTCCGGTTATAACCAAGTCCCCATAGCCAAAGAGGATCAAGACAAGACCGCATTTACTTGTCCCTTTGGTACTTTTGCTTATCGTCGCATGCCCTTTGGGTTATGCAATGCACCCGCTATATTTCAGCGGTGTATGATGGGGATCTTTTCGGACATGGTGGAGAAGTTTTTGGAAATCTTTATGGATGATTTCTCCATTTTCGGTGACTCCTTCGACGAGTGTTTACGGCATCTTGACGCAGTTCTTACCCGCTGTAGAGATAAGAACCTAACTTTGAATTGGGAGAAGTGTCACTTTATGGTATGAGAAGGCATTGTCTTAGGACATGTCATCTCGCAAAACGGCATAGAGGTTGATAGAGCCAAAATTGAAGTCATTTCTAATCTTCCTCCTCCTAAATGCGTCAAAGATATCCGAGCTTTCCTTGGCCATGCTGGTTTTTATAGACGGTTTATTAAGGATTTTAGCAAGATTGCTAGACCTTTGACTCTCTTATTGGCCAAGGACACAACTTTTGATTTCGACTCAACTTGCATCGAAGCGTTCGAGTCTTTGAAACACTCTCTCATTTCTGCGCCCATTCTTTCATCTCCAGACTGGACGCACCCCTTCGAAATCATGTGCGACGCATCAGATTTTGCCATTGGTGCTATTCTTAGACAGCACATAAATAAGATGCCTCACGTGATTTATTACGCTAGCCGAACATTAAATAAGGCCCAATTAAACTACACAACAACAGAAAAAGAGTTTTTAGCGGTTGTGTTTGCACTTGAAAAATTCCGGCCTTATTTAATCGGCTCTCCAGTTATTGTGTACACGGATCATTCAGCTCTTCGCCACCTTTTTGCGAAGAAGGATGCTAATTCGAGGCTCATACGTTGGATCCTCTTACTATAAGAATTTGACCTTGTCATAAGGAACAAAAAAGGATGTGAAAACGTAGTAGCCGATCACCTTTCACGACTCCCTTCTTCGCCTACACTTGAACTTCCAATCATTGATGTTTTTCCCGATGAGCAACTCTTGACCGTTTCTTGCGAACCATGGTTCGCCGATATTGTAAACTACTTAGCCACCGGCTTGATACCTAACGATTGGTCGAAACAGGAAAAACTTCGATTCTTGTCCCAAGTAAAGCATTTTTACTGGGATGAACCTTATCTTTTTAAATACTGTTCCGACCAAATCATTCGTCGGTGTGTACCGGAAAATGAGGTTAAGAATGTGCTGTCTTTTTGCCACGATCAAGTATGTGGCGGGCACTTTGGCCCAAAGAAGACAGCCAAGAAAGTTTTGCAGTGTGGTTTCTATTGGCCACGACTCTTCAAGGATACATACGAATACTGCAAGACTTGCTCCCGGTGCCAACACTTGGGCCAGATATCGCGAAGAAACGAAATGCCGCTCCAACCGATTTTGGTTGTGGATATTTTTGATGTTTGGGGTATAGACTTCATGGGACCATTTCCTAACTCTTTTGGAAATGTGTATATTCTTTTGGCTGTTGACTACGTTTCAAAGTGGGTCGAGGCTGTGCCTGGTCGAACGAATGACAACAAGGTTGTCGTTCGATTTCTTAAAGAACACATCTTTTCTAGATTTGGGCACCCTCGAGCGATAATAAGTGATAATGGTTCTCACTTTTGCAATAGGACTTTTGAGTCCTTAATGCGCAAATATTCTATCACCCATAAGATGTCAACGCCATACCATCCCCAAACATGTGGGCAAGCCGAGGTCTCGAATCAGCAAATTAAGCAAATTTTGGAGAAAACGGTTTCTAAAAACCGTAAAGATTGGTCACTAAAATTGATCGATGCACTATGGGCTTTCCGTACTGCATACAAGACCGATCTTGGCATGTCTCCATACCGGCTTATTTACGGTAAGGCTTGCCACCTCCCAGTAGAAATCGAGCACAAGGCATTTTGGGCTATTAAAGAGCTGAATTTATCTTTAGGAGATGCGGGCAGCAACCGAAAGCTGCAGTTGAATGAACTAGAAGAGCTACGGGATGAGGCATATGACAATGCCATAATTTCTAAAAACCGAGCTAAGGTGTTCCACGATAACCACCTTTTGCGTAAAACATTTAAACCTGGTCAACAGGTTTTACTCTATGATACTTGGTTACATTATCACCCCGGCAAGCTCCATTCTAGATGGAGAGGACCTTTTGCAGTCCGCACCGTTTATCCGCACGGTGCGGTTGATCTTGAAAATCCAGAAGACGGTACTTTATTCAAAGTGAATGGGCATCGATTGAAACCGTTCTTCACAGCGGACCCATTGGAGGAGCTCCTGTTTTTGCAGGAGCCGATCTACACTGATTAATTTTCCTCCACTTTCACCCCCGAATTTCCAATCATTTTTTCCAAAACATTATTTCAAATAAGTTTGGGGGTGTGTATAATATGTAAATATAATTGCCGACATTATCAACCCACTTGGTGCAGCATGACAGTGAGGACACTGTCCAGTTTAAGTTTGGGGGTATGCTCGGTAAGTTTACTTTCTTTGAATTCATATTTAATTTCTGCATTGCATCTTTATATAAAAATCATAAAAATTTAAAAAATTTAAAAAAATAAAAAAAAATTAGAAAAAGAAAAACCCATAAAAATTGAAAAATTTTAAAAAATTATAAAAATTAATGTATTCAATTTTGGCTAATTGACTTGAGTTTGACAAATAGGTTAACTGGCTAGGAACAATTAGATCTTATACTTAGTAAATTAAAAACCCTAAAAATAACCTTCCTTAAAGTTTAACGGTAGAAAGTATATGTCTTTGTAGATTATTTAGAAATAGGCAAATTTTGGGTTCACTTTTTGGGCTAAGTCGAAACGAAGGAAAAGTATTGATGTTCTTATTAGAGTACAAGTTTGAAAGATAATTCCTAGCTTAAGTCTAGATTCTGAAAATGTATACCCTACAATTTGCACAATCACGCACCTTGAAACTTGGAATAGTAGAGGAGACCTTGAAATGCTCTTGTCCAAAGTCCTTAGTACAATGAAAATAAAAGGAAAAAAAAAAGTGAATAAAGGAAAAAAAATGAACACTGGTTTTTGTGATTACTTAAGGCTGCAAAAATAGAAAAATATTTAGCGAGGGTGCTTCATCATCTAGTGCCTTAGACCAACTGGTCTGGGGAGTCACTGCTAAAGCTTTGGGTGTTGCAAGACTAAGAAGTACGCTTTAAAGTGATAACGCATCTTGTAATCGGTTGTTGGTACCTTAAGAAGTATTAACGGTCGCATGAAGGATATGTAAGCAAATTTCAATTAAAAATTCACCAATTAATAAGTACTTTGGAAATGGATAAGGGTATGATTGCTTGATTTGAATTTCCAAGTGTAGGGGTGATTTACACACACACGTGGGGATATGTGATTGGAATTTAGATGAGAGAAAGGAGTGAAGAATAGAACTTGTATTTTTAGTAGAGTTGATAGAAATTCCTGAGTAGAGATGGAACCCTAGAAGGAAAACTTAAGAAATGCCGAAAGCTAGGTAAGTCTATAGAACATATATAATTTTAAGTTAAATGATGAGGAAGTGTGAAGAATATGGGTGGATAATTTGCGGGTCGACGATAATAGAATTCCTTGTTAGAAAACCTAATTGGAGAACAAAAGTCGAAAAGCCAAATTGATAGGATTTTGTGGGTGTAATCCGCTGAAAACCCTCAGGAGACAACACTCCTCCTACTAGAGACACCTAGAGGTTTAACGGCTTGTTGCACGTGCTCAGTGCAATCGTGTTTCCTTGCGAAAGTGCGGCTAGGTTAGATTTTTATCGAGAATAAAAAATAAGTTTGCTCGAGGACGAGCAAAAGATAAGTTTGGGGGTATTTGTTCACACCATAATATTGCATTTTATATTCCCCATTCTTATGCATTTTACAATAAAAACAGGTGCTTTTGACGCATGTCTTCTACATGTTACAGGTTACAGATTCGTGGATCTAAAACAGTGAAAAACACAAAAGACGACACAAAAGAAGAACTTTTGACCAACAATTAGGAAGATCGCAGTCAAGTCTAGACGAAGAACAGTTCACAATCAACAAGACAACGCAAGATCCAAATTATCATGGCAAACGGTTAAAAGATCGCTACAAGTGTTCACTGAAGATCTGGAATCAATGTAGAAGCCCAAATGGAGAAAAGACTAAATAAATGAAAAGCCCAGAGAAACCTAAAGAAGCCCAGAAAAATGTGTCAGGAGATCTCACTAAAGGGCCGCGGAACCGCGGCCCAAGCGCACCATTGCCGCGGTTCCACGGCCATAAGAAGACAAAAGAGAGATTTATTTTTACCATAATGTCGTGGCGGCTCTGAAAAGATTTCCTGGGGGTATATTTGTAATTGTAGACATGCGGAGCAATTGTAAACCAAGGGTTTCTATGTCCTATAAATAGAACCCAAAACCCTTGTATTTTCTTATGCCTCTATTCATGAATAAAATTATGTTTTCTTGAAGTTAGAGCGCATCAATCGTTAGTAGGTTATTTTTCTTTCCCTAGTTCTAGTTTTTTATATCTGCCTTAGGTAAATTCTTTACTTCCCCTAGTTTAATTTAGTTTAGAATTTTATTAACTTGCAATAGATGTTTCTTCTCTTTAATAAAAACAAAACAAAAATTATATCTTTCTTAATTCCCTCAATGAGCGAGTAGTTTCCTCGCTTGTTGGGGTTAGGAATAGAGAAGGGTTTGAGAGATGAAGATCTCTCATCTCTTTTCTTTGCTAATCTATTATGAATATTAGGACTCCATGCATACTCTCATCTTCCGCTCCCTACGGCACTCTACCCTCGAGGTAACGGTGATCCGTAGTATAAAAGACCGGAGTTGTGAGTTTTCCATGGAGGTTAGGGTAAAGGTTAATAAAGGAAGGACAAGGATCTAGAGGAAGAACATCTTCCCAATCATCCTAATCCCCTCTATTAAAATTTACCATAACCCCTAAAATCAAATCTAAATTAAGGCATTGAAAAGAGGTGAGAATCTTTGTTTACCAAACTTTACCTAAACCTAATCCTAGCAAGTTTCTAATCCTAGTATAACACAACGTCAATTTTTAGGTTTAATTATAAGACCAAACACCATTTGAAATTAACTCGTACGAACTTAAAGGAGATTTACAACATCCCTGTGGAATGACCCGTATTCACCGGCTAGTTTCAAGCGACACCGTTCTTGATTGCGGTAAATATTTTTGATCGACAAAACCTCTCTAAATCAAATGGCGCCGTTACTGGGGATGGCGTAAAATTTCCTTTTTGTAATTTCGGGTTAATATAAAATATAAAAAATCATAAAAATTTGAAAAAAAAAATCAAAAATATAAAAATTTTATCATCTTTTATTGTTTGAAGGGTTTTCTTTATGAATCTTTGCAGGTTTGACGGATCTGAAACAACACAGAAGGCAAATCAGAAAAGAGTACATCAAAACAGGAGGAGATTGAAAGTACAGAGCAGCTGAAAAAATTTGGAGACTTAAAGCCCCTAACCAGCCGCGGTTCCGCCGCATTCACCCTGTCAAAACCGCGGTTCCGCGGTCTTCTGGAGTCTTCTTTGCGCGAAATTTGCTCGGTTTGCTTCCTCATTCTCCCCTCTGCAAATCCCCATATATCTTTTGCCAAATCTTCTGCAGGATTCTTCGCGCTAAAAATCTTCTTTCCCCTTCCAATAATTGATTTTCTGCAGGATTCTTTGCGCTGCGCTAAATAGCAAATTGATTGCAAGTGATTTACTGCTTTGAAACGGTATATTTCACTTCTCCAGTTGTTGTTCCGTGGCCACAACGAAATAGTCGCGAGTATCTGGACCCTTGTTTAACAAACTAATACGAACTTTTACCTTTACTTCCTACCACTTAACTCCATATAACTTACAACATACTCATGCTCATATACACCTCTCTTCAAAACAGCTTAAGTTTGTGCATTTCAAACATTTACACCCCTTACTTTATGTCTGCATGCATACATCATACTCTTATATACACCTGTTCATTTTTATACTCCTATTTCCTTATGAGGCAATCCTACCCGAGTATAACTCGCTAACGGACCTTCCTTTTCTTCCTCTATCTTTGGAATGTCCGTCAGATAAGAATGAGTATTACTGGAAGAGTATGATGTATTCATGAGGTAGAACTGGAAGAAGTTCCAGCTACACAAACTACAGCTGATGATTTGGTGGAGCCGGAGGTTTCAATAGTCTCCGACGAACCTCAGCCACTCCGCAGATATAGTAGGGTTCCTCATCCGCCTGAGAGATACTACGGTTTTCTCATAGACGGTGTGAGCGAGGATTGCATCATGGAAGATGATGACCCAACTAGTTTCGAGCAGGCCATCATGAGTGGGGACTCTGTGAAATGGCTGGATGCAATGTGATCTGAGATGGAATCCATGTACACCAACAAATTGTAAACTTTGGAAGTTGCTCCTGAAGGGGTAAAACCCATTGGGAGCAAGTGGATCTTGAGAAGATTCTTGGTGTAGATGGAAAAGTTGAGACTTTCAAAGCTAGACTTGTAGCAAAAGATTTTCGTCAACAACCAGGTGTGGATTATGATGAAACCTTTTCTCCAGTGGCTATGCTTAAGTCCGTCAGGATCCTACTTCCCATTGCTACATTCCATGAATACGAAATCTGGCAGTTGCGCGTCAAGACCGCTTTTCTAAATGGTGATTTAGAAGAGTGCGAGTATATGACACAGCCAGAGGGCTTCATAGATAGTGGGAGCAGCGGAAAGGTATGCAAGCTTCTTACATTAATCTACGGATTAAAGCAGGCATCATGGAGTTGGAACATCTGTTTTGATGTGGCAGTCAATGAGTTTGACTTCATCAAAAATGTAGATGAACCTTATATATACAAGAAGGTTGTAAAGAGTAGGATTGTCTTCCTCGTATTGTACGTAGATGACATACTCTTGATAGGAAATGATATTCATATGCTACACTCGGTCAAGCTTTTCTTATCACAAAGGTTCTCCATGAAGGATTTGGGTGATACCTCTTGCATCCTGGGAAGAATCACTGGACAGCTGTGAAGAACATTCTTAAGTACTTGAGAAGGACTAAAAAAATGTTCTTGGTGTATGGTAACGGTGAACTCCAAGTGGGGTCCTTTACCGATTCGAGCTTCCAGAGTGATAAAGTCGACTGAAATTCAGTCTCGAGTTTTGTCTTTACCCTCAGTGGAGGGGCGGTATGTTGGAAGAGTTCCAAATTAGATACCGTAGCGTACTCGAGGATGAAGGCTGAATATTTCACTACCAACGATACTGCCAAAGAGGCTGTCCGGATGAACAAGTTCATGAGATGAACTTGGTGAGGTTCCTACCATTAAGCATCCAATACTTGTGTATTGTGATAACAATGGAGTTGTAGATTTGGCCTAGGAACCTCGGTCCCATCAGTGGTCCAGACATATTCTTAGGTGGTATCACCTGATCAGGGAGACGTTGATCTCCGAGAGATCAAGGTCAGGAGAGTTGACATGAAGAATAATACGGCGGATCCACTCACAAAGGCCATTTGGGAGACCTTTTAGGATGTTGGGTATGAGATACTACAACAATTGGCCTTAGTGTAAGTGGGAGATTGTTATTTATATGTATGCCCTAAAGGCAATTATTGTACATGATTGCATATTATAGTGGATGATTGGACATATATAGAGAGGAATTTCTTGCTCGACATGATAGTATGATATCTGGTTGATCTTTATCTTAACATGTACACTTGTATCCTTATACAGTCTCTCCGTTACATGTTGATAAAGCCCTTAGGATGTGTACTTGACTACCAGGACTATGATTCAGATCATACTAGTGGGGCCAAGGTTGTCCACAAGTTCATCCTTTAATTGTTCCTAGTCGAGGAAGTATCGAGACAGGGCATTAATATTCCAGAGTAGACTAGTGTGTACGTTTCTTGACCCTGTATTGGGCGATAGATGATCCCACATCCATTGGTGTTTAACATCAAAGATTGTATACAGGTGCTAATTGAAGAATGGGTACACCGAACAGGACTAGCCGAGAACTCCTAGATGGTATTATACCTATCGTCAGATAGCAGTTCTCTGGTGACACTGGTACAGGTTAGTCTGTAGACCCGAGATCGTCATAGAGTCTTGTGTGATTCCCACCGTGCTTTGATTTCTTCCCTACCACGTTCAACAGAGCGTGCAAACAGGTGGATTTTGGGTACAGTCCCGAGTCACATGGAGGCAATGAGCAATAGGAGGGGTTTCTTCTCTCCCGGTATTGTGGGTTGATGTTGGGCTATGCTCGATTGGCTATAACAGGAAGTCCCTGGCCAGGGCTGATGATGAGATTTATTGGTAAGTGTTATCAGTAGTTTCTCGACCCGTTATGAGCCTCACATCGGCATGACTTATCAAGTTATTGGTGTCTGACGTTTACCACCCCAGACTCGATATGCGACATATCAGACGAAGAGACCGGACTGTACGGTAGTGTTACTTACTGGATTCACGGGGTATGGACAAGCTTGCTTCTTGATCTTCTGATCGCTCAATACCTGGGTAGCCGTTACGTCCAGCTAGTACCGCTGACGGCTTGTGGGTAATTGATATGATCATTACCTACTGCTGGCGTATTGACGAGTCTTTAGAGTCCTACACAGAGGTTTCCTGGCTCAAGCGAAACAAAGTAGGGCACATATGTGATATTTGCGGGACCGAGATTAATACGTGTATGTGATACCGTATTCTTATCTCGCGATATATGATATCAGTCAGTTATATGAGATATAGCCGGGTTATTGAATCAAGTGTTGATTCGATAGGTTGATATAAATGATATTAGTCTGTTATATGTGATATAGCCGGATTATTAAATCAAGTGTTGATTTAATATATAATTATATATTTGATATATTAATATATATTAACTAATATTAGCTCAAGAATTTGTTTTCTCTAAATACATTTAAATATATATGTGTGATATATATTAATGTATTTATTTTTTATGTCATGCTAGATGATACATTGGACTTGGGTGTATGATACTCATACCTAACTAAAGATAATTTGGGTGATTAAGTATTAAGGAAAAAATAAAAAATAGGTGGAAATTAGTATGGCTAAAATGCTTGTGGAAGCATGTTGAATCCTTGACTTAAGTCCACTAATTTTGTTTTGCTCTAGATATTTATTAACCCAACCATTATGTTTAGCCATAGTTAAATCTCTACAAGTGATATATGAGATATTTTTCACACCATGATTTATAACTTGAGCTTCTTCTTCATCTCATTTTTCTTCTCTTGATTTCTAGTGAGGTGAAAAAGAAAAAGAGAAAAATAATTCTAAAGTGAGCAAAATTCCTACTTCATACCAAACTAGCCATTTAGTATAGGTTCACTAATCCATCAATTAGTGAGGAGGTAGCTTGAGTTAGAGATTCTTCGACGTAGATCATCTTGGCCTCGAAAATCCTTAAGCAAGCTGTTCCTTTCGCTTAGTGGAGCCTAAGAAGAGTTTGGGAGCCACTACTTGGAGCAAAGGAAATTCTATACGAAAGTTTAGAAGTGAAGGACCGGTCTACAAAGGTTGTATTCCTATTTCACTTAGTGTAAAGTTTGTTTATATGCATATAAAACCCTAATTCACTACTTAGATCCTTAGTTCAGGTTGCTTAGCACTCTAGATTTTTTTAAATTGAATACTTGATACTTGCCAAAACCTAGTGAGGGTGCTAAGCGAACCCAGCATTTACTAGGGTCCTTGATGTAAATTATTATAACTTAAGGAGATTTTATGAACAATAGTTTTAGTATAATTTCAAAATAATTCTTAAGTATTTATTTATTATATTTATGGGTTTTATGGATGTAAATTTTAAAAGTGAGGTATTCTAGTGAATAAATACCTAGCTTGAATAATATATGGTATTTTTGTGTAAATTTGACTTGTATGGATTCTTGATAGTATTTTCATGAAACTTGTGATTCTTGTGTTTAAAAAACATGGAATTTATATAAATATAAAATAAATGTTTTGATAATATATATATATATAATTATTAAAAAAATAGAATTTATTTATTAAATAGAAAATCACGTTTTCTTAAAAATTGTATTAAAAATCCCATCGAGATCGTATGCTCCGTGAGGAGGTCTGCATCTCGCTCTACTAACTCCGAGGATGTGCGATAACCTGCACCATCCAAATCGGATTCCCCAAAAGTGGGTTGTAGAGACGTAATCGTAAGGAATTTAATTTAAAACAATTTAAAGAATACGGTTTTTAATAGTTTATGGTATTTAAATGTAAATTCGTATTTGTCCAAAAAATATATATTGTTTTCAAACAATCGTGCTATGTCAAGATGTATATTGTGAGTGGTAGGTCATTACCTCGTGAGATTTTTCTAAAGGTAATACAAGTAAATATGATAAAAGATGCCGAATATAAAGTTTGTGGTATTTAACTATAAAAGTGTAATAGAAATTGTTTTACATGGGGTTTTATAGTGAAATTAGTTTCTAAGATTTTAGTTAATGTTTAACAAGCAAGGTATAATAATTTGAATAATTGTTTCCTAAGAAAAATTGTTATTTTAAAGAGAATAGAATTTATAAGTCGGGTAACTCCACGTACTGACGTCATTTGAAAAGAGATAGTTTTGAGATGTGAAAAGAATAGAAGAGAGGGGACTTACGGTTTGAAAAGAGAGAGGGAAGCTATGGGAACAATATGGAAACTTCGTGGAGTCGCGGTGTCGCCGGAATTGTCGCGAATTGTCGCCGGAAAGTGACCTTGGGCTAACTCCACTTGTATACTTCTTTGACTTGGAAAAATTTGAGAATTTTTTATAATGGATTTCAGAATGGAAAGAGCTGGGATGTGATGTGGTATTTATAGGAGAAATTAGGGTTTTGAGGATTGAAGAAAGGCATTAAAAATGCATTTAAACTTGGATTAATGCTCATTTTTAATTCTCTGTTTAATTTCAGGAAAAACAAACAGAAGAGGAGTAGTGGGGGTAGGCCAAAGGAATAGGGTTCAAATTTTTGGAGTAGTCTCGATGAGGGGGCCCGGCGGCACCGGCTCATGTGAAATTTTTGCCGGTCGATTTGGTGGAGTTGGGATCTGGATTCTTGCCACGTGTCGGGGTCTGTTCATATAATATTTTCTACATGTTTGTTTTCATTGACTATTCATTTTTACATGTATTGCACGTGTAAACCTTTGGGCTTCCAAAAAATTTAAAAGAAAAATCATTAAAAATAATATGTGGCTGAGGGGATTTGAACACAGGGGCTACGTCACAGCAATGCAAGGTTTTACCAATGAGCTACAAGTGCTTTCTTGTTGTTTTTCAAACAAAATAATATTTAAAGTATACTCAGGGATGCATATACTCCGTTCAGTACATTAACTTTTTAAAAAATCTTGTACATTAAAACAGAATCGTTACATTCTACCCTCCTTATAAAAATTCCATCCTCAAATTTACAAATATCTAAGGACTAATTTACAAACAAGTAAGGGTATCTTGCACGCATGTCGTCTTCTCTTTCCCATGTTGATTCTCCTGGTGAATCTTTTCTCCACATCACTTGGACCAAGTTTACTTTCTTGTTCCTGTGACTTTACCTTTCTGTCCAGGATTTCAACGGGTTGCTGCTCACAAGATAAGTCTGTCTGTACAGTGAGCTCGGAGTGATCAAAGATGTGGCTGGGGTTGCCCACATATCTTCGAAGCTGTGATATGTGGAATATGTTGTGCACTCCTTCTAATGAAGATGGAAGTGCCAAACGATATGCCACTTCTCCGACTCGTTCGAGTATGTCGAACGGTCCAATAAATCTCGGACTGAGCTTACCCCTCTTTCCAAAGCGAATCACTCCACGGTTTGGAGAGATTTTTAAGAACACATGATCTCCCGGTTGGAACTCTAAGTGTCGGCGTTTTGCATCAGTCCAATGCTTCTATCGGTCTTGGGCTATGCGCATTCTTTCTCTGATTATGCGAACTACATCCACAGTTGCTACGATCATCTCTGGTCTAAAGAGTTCCCTATCTTCGATATTGTCCCAACTTAATGGTGAACGACACTTTCTTCCATAGAGAGCTGCGAACGGTGCCATTCCAATACTAGCTTGGTAGCCGTTGTTGTATGAAAACTCCATAAGATGTAGGTGATCTTCCCATGAACCTCCGAAGTCTAACATACACGCTCTTAGCATATCTTTAAGGATCTAAATCGTTCGCTTAGATTGACCATCTGTTTGTGGATGATAAGCTGTGTTGAAGTTCAGACTCGTTCCCAAGCTAGCTTGCAGACTCTGCCAAAATTGCGATTAGAATCTGGTGTCACGATCGGAGACAATGCAAACCGGTACTCTATGTAATCTCATAATCTCCTGCATGAGTTTATGGGTATCAGAAATAGTACACTATGAAGAGTTAAATCTTACTTAAATTCAAACTTACTTCCATGTACTTCTTTGCTATTGTCTCGATAGATTGGCCAACTCGAAATAGGATGAAGTGAGCCGACTTTGTGAGTCGAACCATAATAACCCATAATGCATCATTACCTTTCATGCTGCGAGGAAGTGCAATCACGAAGTCCATGGTGATGTGTTGCCACTTCTATTCTAGAATAGGTAACGGTTGAAGTAAACCAGCAGTCCTGTGATATTCAGCTTTTACTTACTGACACACAAAGCATTTGGCTACGCTTCTGGCTACTTCACGCTTCATTCCATGCCACCAGTAATGTTGATGTAAATCTTTGTATATTTTTGTACCACCAGGGTATACTGAATATGGAGAGCTGTGAGCTTCTTTCATCAACTCTTCTCGAACAGAACCTTATGGTACACACAATCTGCTTCCGTATCTCAAAGATCCATCTTCATGAATGATGAAGTCTATTCTAAGTCCACTTTTTACTTGTTCTCCGATCTTTTGCAACTTGGTATCGCTTGCTTGAGCTGCTTTGATCTGATTGACAATAGTAGATTGAACTTGTAAATTCATCAACTCTGAAGTATTACCTGGCATAACCACTTCAATCTCCATCTTGTGCAAATCTTGCTGTAGCTCCTACTGTGCGGTGAGATTCATTGATAATGGCTAGCGACTAAGTGCATCAGGAACTATATTCATCTTCCTTGGATGATATTGTAGGTTGATGTCGAAGTCCGCCATAAGTTCTAGCCATCCTCTCTGCCGCATATTCAGCTCTTTCTGAGTAAACACGTACTTCAGACTTTTGTAGTCCATGTATATATCTACCCATTCTCCAAGAAGATAATAACGCCAAATCTTCAGTGCAAATATAACTGCTGCCAACTCTAAGTTTTGCGTTGGATAATTGCACTCATGAATCTTCAGCTGTCTTGATGCATAAGCTACAACTTTTCCATGCTAGTGTAGAACACATCCTAATCCCTTACCGGATGCATCGCAATGCACAACAAAACCTCTTGATTGGTCCAGTATTACGAGAATAGGCGCTGATATCAATCTTGAATTGAGTTCTACAAAAGCCTGTTCGCATGCTTCTGACCACACGAATACTTCATCTTTACATGTGAGCTTGGTCAGGGGTGTTGCAATCTTCGAAAAGCCTTCTATGAATCTTCGATAGTATCCCGCTAATCCCAAAAAATTTCGAATGTCCTTCACTGTCTTTGTTGTCTGCCATTCACTTACTACTGATACTTTAGCTGAATCCACAAAGATTCCTTCACCTGAAACGATATGCCCGAGAAATCCGACTTGATTTAGCCAAAACTCGCACTTGTTGTACTTGGCATAGAGTTG
Source organism: Agapanthus africanus (assembly GCA_030015575.1). Classification (NCBI taxonomy): domain Eukaryota; kingdom Viridiplantae; phylum Streptophyta; class Magnoliopsida; order Asparagales; family Amaryllidaceae; genus Agapanthus; species Agapanthus africanus. Next base: position 101,690,877 of record CM057338.1, on the reverse strand, counting down.
ATGCTATCGCAAAGTCTCCAGAACAATCCTCAAATGTTCAGCGTGTTCTTTCCGACTCTTAGAATACACTAGGATATCGTTGATGAATATGACAATGAACCTGTCTAGGTACTCTCAGAAAACTTGGTTCATCAGATTCATGAATATGGCTGGTGCATTGGTCACTCCAAATGGCATCACAAGAAACTCATAATAACCATAGCGTGTCCTGAATGTCTTCTTTGGAATATCAGACTCTTTGACCTTCACCTGATGATAACCCGAATGAAGATCTTACTTTGAGAAAATGTAAGACCCACTTAGCTGATCGAACAGATCTTCGATTCGTGATAGTGGATACATGTTCTTTATCGTGACTTCGTTCAGAGCTCGGTAGTCAATGCACATTCTGTATGAACCTTCCTTTTTCATCACAAGCAAAACTAGGGATCCTCAACTTGAAGTACTGGGACGAATCCATCCTTTATGCAAAAGTTCGTCCAGCTGAGTACGGATCTCCTTCAATCCTTTTAGACTTAACCGATACGGTGTTTTGATCACCGGTTGTGCACCAGGTACTAAGTCAATACTGAATTCAAGAGCTCGATCGGGAGGCAAACCTGATATGTCTTCAGGAAATATATCGTCGAACTCTCGAACTACCTCTGGCTTCGATTTTTCCTCTACTTGTAGTGTTGCAACCATAGCCTTCCTGGCTTATCTTTGTATGTGCTAGGCTCCAGAGTACGGTCTTCACTCTTGAAATAAAAGACCAGATGGTCTGGAATCTCGAACACTACCCTCTTTTGACGACAGTCAATGGTAGCGTAAAAAGTTCCTAGCCAATCCATACCCAAAACTACATCGAAGTTCAGTAAGTCCAGCATCTTGAAGTCAACATAAAATTCTCTGCTGCAGACGACCACTGGACACAGATCGTATCCCAAAGTTGCCTTTAAAACACCATTCCCTGAACTGACATTCCTGGATATGAGCGATTTAACTGGAATTGCATGAGTTCGGATGAACCGTTGCGACATAAAGCAATGATGCTCCAGTATCGAAGAGTGCTAGTGCAGGAAGTGAGGCTACTAAGATTGTACCTAAGTTATGTGGAATATGTTTAGGTATAGGGAAAGATATTTTGATATGTATAAAGATTGAAAGAAATTTTGAAAGAAAGGGAGTTACCAGTGATGACTTGGCCAGTGGCTTCAGCTTCTTCCACAGTCATTGTGAAAGCCTGTCACCTAGCTACATTCCTCCTTGCTGGGGGAGCATTCCTCTGTCCGTTCCTCTATCTTTGAGACAGGTTCCTTTTTGCATGATGAAACTGAATAGGAGGAGGTGCAGTAGGTCTACAAGGAGGTGGAGCTGGGAGAGTAAGTTGAGGAGCAGGTGCTTAGATAGCTGGCTGCTGCGGATAGGTGATTGCTGGTCTGGGTGCAGGGTTTGAATTGAATCTATGAGGACAAGATCCAATATCGTGTTTGGATGAGCCACAGACTAAGCAAAGGCGATTAGCACGCCTGCAATCCTTCACCAGGTGTCCATTTCTTTTCCAGTAAAAGCAGAAATCTGTACTGGGCCGGTTAAAAAATACTCCCGGTCTCCTGGGTACAAACGGTAGCTTGGAAGAGGCTCCTCTTGCTATCTGAGTAGCAGAGCGCTTCACACCGGCAGATTGAGGTCTGCCCTTCTTCTTCACCACTGCCCCATATTTTCGAGCAGCCTTCAGAGCTAAATCATGGGTTGGGAAATCCCCTGTAGCTAATGCAACTTGGATCTCCGGATCCAACCCTTGCTGAAATCGTCTGGCCCTGATATCAGCAATCGGTATGAGATGGGTCGCAAACCTGTTACGGTCTTGTGTTAGCTGTGTAGTATGTGATATTAGAAATTCTAATATTTAAGGCATATCTTACCTGCTCAATATGGTGAACTCAGCATCATACTCATCCACAGATTTGCTCAATATAGATCCTTGTTGCAAGTGGATGAACTGCTGCTCCATAACAAAATGGGCAGTCTCGGGAAAAAATTTCGTGTCGAACATCTCGCGAAAAATCCTCCATTCGATCAGCTGGGAAAGACGGCTTTCTTTCGCCTTCCACCATACCCTGGCATTATCCGTTAGTTACAGCTTTGCAATGCTTATCCAAGCGATCTCTGGTACTTGTGCTGCTGCCAGGTCGTCTTCGATCGACTGAGCCCATTCATCTGCTTCCAAAGGGCTCTCATTCCCAGAGAATTATTTAGGGTGCAATGCCCGGAATTGTTTCACTCCAGGTGTCTCAGCTTCAGGGCGGTTCATTAAGATAGCAGTCTGCTGCTGTTGTCCCTCCAAGAGGCTCTTGATCGCCTTGAGCAATATCGTCTGCTCGTTAATAGGAGTTGCTACGGTAGTGTAAGTGCACGGCGGTGCCCCGGCCGTCAATCCGAGGCCAAAATGCGGAAACGATATTTTTACAAAACTTGTAAACCGGCACCACCGCGCACTAAAATCCCGGATCGGGCCATTAACCAACTCCTAGCTAACAAGAGAAGGGGTAGAGAGATATACCGAGCGATCCATGTCCTTCGGTCTTCTCGTCGTCTTCCCGATCTCTCCGCGGAATCTCCGGTCTTCATCTCCTCGTCGGAAGGGCACCACATCGCCGGGTTCTTTTACGGGCTCCCACTTCTGGACCGAGGCAACTCGGGCACGAAGTTGGCGAGTCGACGTGTCCAAGAAATGCTGTAGGCTAGTGTAGAGTTCTTTGTCTCATGGGGTTACTCGAAGTTGCCTATTGAATGGAGGAATGAGATATCAACTTTTTGGATGAACAAAGGGATTTTTAGCATGGAAATGAGACTCATTTTTCACTCCCAAAAATTGGACAGCCCCTTCAAGCTTGGCTGGCCATGGCTCATGAGGAAATCAAAGAGTGGAGAGAAAGAATGAGGGAGCCCCAAAAAATAATGCATGAAAGAGAAAAAAGGTTATTATGATGAATCATGATCACAAACCAAGTCCAACACTCATCAACCCATCATCAAACCCATGTCATCACAAAAGTTAAGCCATGATGAAGTCAAATGAAGTCAATGGATGGTGCACCATCATGATGCAACTACTTGCAAAAACAACCCTCCAAATTGCTAATTTGCACATTTGCAAATTAGCCCTCCTCCACCTAAATTCAGACAAAGAAAGAAATAAAGGAAAATGGCCGAAACCGGAATGCAAACTGGCAATTTCAGAAAACTAATCCCGTAATAAATTACAGAAAAACCCTGCGACTGTATATACATACCCGCATTTGTATTCCGACCGAATACAAATGCAATGAGACAAAATCTACAGTGTACAATACTAGGATCCGGCTTAAACCAAAGCCCGCTAGTATTATTCGTCTGATCATGATCCGTGCAATACCGTACATACATGATCGAACCCTGCCATATCTCCATATAGCCTCTACAGCGTTTCGCCCGAAACTTGAGCAACTGTCTGTGGGGGACTCTAAAGACTCGTCAACACCTTGGTTGTGGATTTAACCACTAGCACGTCAGAGGTATTAGCCATACGTAACGGGCTACCAGGTATTGACCAAAAGAGACGTCGATGAGCGAACTCATCTTGACACCCTACTGAGCCTGTCAGTGACAATATCCGTACAGTCCGGTCCGTTCGTCTATGAGCATCGTATGGCGGGCCTAGGGGGTTGGTAAAGTCAGACCCCCTAAAGCGGTACAAGTCGTGTCAGAGTGTAGCCCAGAACACCCTGAGATACTACTGGAATACCTACCAGTAAATCTCCTACCTTAGCCAAGGACTTCATGTAATAGCTCTCCTAGACACAGCGCGACCTCACCCCCAATACCGGAAGAGACGAACCCCTGCAGATCCACTCACTGCCTCCATGTGGCTCGGGACTGTACCCAAATAAAACCTGTTTGCACGTCTCCTTTGAGCGTGGTAGGGTAGTAATCAAAGTACAGTAGGAACTCACACGAGACAAATAACGATCTCAGGTCGATGAACTAACCTGTATACATGTCACCAGGGAACTGCTATCTGACGTCAGGTATAAGACCAACTAGCATGTTCCCGGCGAGTCCTGTCCGGTGTACTCATAACCCAATGAGCACCTGTATACATCTTAGGTGAACCAACTGACACCAGTGGCTTATGAGACCGGCCACCACCCCTCGTCGGGGTCTCGACTGTATACACTAGTCTACTCTGGAGTATCGATACCCTGTCTCGAAACTCCCACGACTAGGGACCTTTTAAGGATGTGCTTATAGACCCCAGCTCCCACGTATATGATCGCCATCATACTGCTGGCCGTCAAGCAAGAATCTTAAGGGCTCTATCAACACGCAATAGTGACCTGTAAGGTCACCTAAAATAGTACACGATGATAAAGATAAACCAGATAGCATACTATCATCTTGAGTAAGACTGTCCTACCGGCATAGGTCCTCCCTCAATCATTGCAATCACGTGCCTATGATCCAATAATTAACTCTGAGGGCACTATCTCCAACAGGTAGGTGTAAGTGCAAGAGATGGTGGTGTGGTGTTGCCGTTCACGTTGGTGCTCGTGTTGTTCGGGGAATCGATAACCTTGTAAGAAAAATAGGGTTAGGATAGATTCAAAGAATATGAAATGTAAAGAACGTTTAGTTGCTGATTCTTATAATTCTTGTGATATATTACTTAGGTTTCCATGCAGAATTGACCCTGCATGGTATGACTTCATGCAGAACTGACCTGCATAAGCCACCAACAAAACCTGTTACACCCCGCTTCCCAGAGTATGGATAAGGAGACGCGACGAGGCCCGTGACGTATTTACTCAGAAGTAGACACGTTAAGCGTAAATAAGCAATATAATAAGTGTACACAAGAAATGACAAGAGGTATAACTCAACAACAACTTTTTATTGATTAAACATTCTTTACAATACATTGGAAAGTAAATACATTACTGGAAAGCAATGCCTAAACAATGGCATGAACTGAAAGTAAAATGTATATACAAGTGAACTAGAGCTCTGGGTCCTCAATGAACTGCTCCAAATCGTCCTGGCTGGGCTCGATCTCTAGAGAGTCGGGTCCTCCTGACAACATTCCAAAGAAAGAACGGAAAAGGAATGTCGTCAGCGAACAATTGCTCGGTAAGTCCCAAAAGATAAAGAAGATTAGACAGAGAATAGAACAGGTAAATTATATATGGTTATGTTTGTTATGTTAACGTAGTTGTTTGTAGCTTGGTACAGAATGTGCCAGTGCATACGATAGGAGTCCAACTTGCTCCGTGGACTAAGGTATATAGAGTACAAGGCCCTGTCAAAACCCACGGGACAACGACAACGGATGTTCAGGTTAGGTGTATCATAGTGACCATCATCATGCCACTTTTAACACATTCTATATCAGTCTACCCTTAATGCATATTGTATTGATTGTAATGATTTGTTGTATAAGACTTGCCGAAACCATGGTATAAATTGTTCATGTAAACGGATAAGGATATAAACGCATAGTCATGTAGTCAAGTCAATATATATCAATGGTTCGGTCCAGTCGAGTCATATTGATATTTGATAGTATCCTGGTATTCATGTTTAAGTTCCAGTATATATGGATTCATGTTGTATTGGAGTTATATTTGAATTGTATTCTTATATGGATTGTATTCAGATTAGACTGAGACTCTGTTTGAGTCAGACACTTAAACAGAATTGCATTCCTGAATTAGGTTTTAGAGTTATCGGTAACTGTTGCACATGGACGGCAGGATTTGTAACTTTTTCCAAGCCAATTACCATTGATAGCCCCGTTTTAGTTTTCTACCTTAAATAGATATGCACCCAATTTCTCCGACTCCCTGAGGCTCAAAAGAATTGGTCCCGCTTAAACCTATATTTACTAGGGTCCTTAATGTAAATTAATATAACTTGAGGGGGTTTTATGAAAAATAGCTTTAGTATAATTTCAAAATAATTATCAAGTATTTATTTATCGTATTTATGGTTTTCATGGATGTAAATTTTAAAAGTGAGGTATTCTAGTGAATAAATACCTAGCTTGAATAATATATGGAATTTTTGTGTAAATTTGACTTGTATGGATTCTTGATGATATTTTCATGAAACTTGTAATTCTTGTGTTTAGAAAACATGGAATTTGTATAAATATAAAATAGATGTTTTGATAATATTTATATATATATATAATTATTAAAAATAGAATTTATTTATTAAATAGAAAATCTCGTTTTCTTAAAAATTATATTAAAAATTCCATCGAGATCGTATGCTCCGTGAGGATATTTGCATCTCGCTCTACTAGCTCCGAGGATGTGCGATAATCCGCACCATCCAAATCGGATTCCCCAAAAGTGGGTTGTAGAGACGTAATCATAAGGAATTTAATTTAAAACAATTTAAAGAATACGATTTTTAATAGTTTATGGTATTTAAATGTAAATTCGTATTTGTCCAAAAAAATATATATTGTTTTCAAACAATCGTGCTATGTCAAGATGTGTATTGTGAGAGGTAGGTCATTACCTCGTGAGATTTTTCTAAAGGTAATACAAGCAAATATGATAAAAGATGCTGAACATAAAGTTTGTGGTATTTAACCGTAAAAGTGTAATAGAAATTGTTTTACATCGAGTTTTATAATGAAATTGATTTCTAAGATTTTATTTAATGTTTAACAAGCAAGGTATAATAATTTGAATAATTGTTTCCTAAAAAAAATTGTTATTTTAAAGAGAATAGAATTTATAAGTCAGGTAATTCCACTTACCGACGTCATTTGAAAAGAGATAGTTTTGAGATGTGAAAAGAATAGAAGAGAGGAGACTTACGGTTTGAAAAGTGAGAGGGGAGGTATTGGAACAAGATGGAAATTTCGTGAAGTTGTGGTATCGCCAGAATTGTCCCGAATTGTCGCCGGAAAGTGACCTTGGGCTAACTCCACTTGTACACTTCTTTGACTTGGAAAATTTTAAAAAAAATTATAATGGATTTCAGAATGGAGAGGGCTAGGATGTGATGTGGTATTTATAGGAAAAATTAGGGTTTTGAGGATTGAAGAAAGGAATTAAAAATGCATTTAAACTTGAATTAATGCTCATTTTTAATTCTTTGTTAATTTCAGGAAAAACAAACAGAAGAGGAGTAGTGGGGGTAGGCCAAAGGACTAGGGTTCAAAGTTTTGGAGCAGCCCCGATGGGGGGGCCCGGCGGCGCCGGCTCATGTGCAATTCTCGCCGGTCGATTTGGTGGGGTTGGGGTCTGGATTATTACCACGTGTCGAGGTCTGTTCATATAACATTTTCTATATATTTATTTTCAGTGACTTTTCATTTTTACGTGTATTCCACGTGTAAACTTTTGGGCTTCCAAAAAGTTTAAAAGAAAAATCAATAAAAATAATATGTAGCAGAGGGGATTTGAACACAGGGGCTACGTCACAGCAATACAAGGCTTTACCAATGAGCTACAAGTGCTTTCTTGTTGTTTTTCAAACAAAATAATACTTAAAGTATACTCCGGCTTGCAAATACTCCATTCAGTACATTAACTTTTCAAAAAATCTTATATATTAAAACAGAGTCGTTACAGATAGCGGTGGTGGTGGTGTTGTGTAGTGGTGAGAGAGAAGGAGAGAGAGCAAGTGAGATAGAGAGAGTGAGTGAGATAATAAGAGATGAGAAAAAGAGAAAGGTGTTTGGAAAATGTGGGGAAGTTGAGGGGATCTCGGTGAGGTTGTTGGACGAGAGGGCGAGTTCGCGGCCATTGGCGAGGAGCAGGTCTCGCGGAGGTGGGAGCGAGAGAGGAGGGTGGCATAGGTTTTCTAACGGGGGAAGAAGAAAGAAAGAAAGAGTAGGAAGGAGATGTGTTCGGGTCGGGTCGGGTATGGGTGAGGGTTAGGGAGTGGGTTCGTGGGCTTAGGCCGGGGCTTGGGTTTATGGTTAGACATATATGTGGTCGGGTTTTATGTTTTAATTGATTAGGGAAAAAAATAATTAGGATAATTAAACATTTAAATGGGATTTAAAAAGGGGATAAATATTGTAAAGAAATACGGAAAAATACAAGGAACTGGAGATTTACATCCAATCCTGGAGAAATATTGGGAAGCAGTTATGAACATGAGAGAATGTTCTTGGAGCATGGTAACGGCAGTCTTCTTAAGAAGACAAATATCATTTAAGGTTTCCAAGGTGACCTAGATAACAGTGTGGCTGTCAGATTTGAAGTTTACCCTCTTCTGACGGGCTATATGTTGGACAGAGGTCCAAGTGGATAGTGAGGAAGGCATGACACAGGATACCAATTAAATCAGTGGAAGATACTGATGGATTCCTTAGCACCCTTACTAGGTTTTATAAGGAATCGGGCATGCAATTTTAAAAATCTAGAGTGCTAGGAAACCCATAACCGAGGATCTAACTATAGTATTATGGTTAAGCTTAACATGTAAACAATTTTACACTAAGTGAAAAAGGCATACAACCTTTGTAGACTGGTCCTTCACTTCAATAGCTTCGTGTAGTAGTCCCTTCGCTCCAAGTAGTGGTCTCCCGGACTTTCGTCAGGCTCCACTAGGCGAAAGAAACAATCTTGCTTGAAGAACTTCGAGGCCGAAGATGATCTACGTCGAGAAATCTCCAACTCAAGCTATGTAACAACTCCAAATTCTGTGTACAGAAAATTCATTAAAAGTTAATGTATACTTGGGGTATTTGATTTCCTGTGAATGTTGTAAGAATTTATTTTGCTTTAGAACAGCAAGAAAGAGCTTGTAGCCCACTGGTAAGGCCTTGCACTACTGAGACAAAGCACCAGAGTTCAAATCCAATTAGCCACATTATCCTTTTGTTTTAATTTCTTTTAATCTTTTATAAGCCCAAGAGTTTGCATGAGCACAACACGTAAACTGAAGAGTCACACATAAAACAAACGAGTGCACTGCAGTATACCAACCGACCCCGACACGTGGAACAAAACCCAGCCCCATCCGTCGGGAATAAGCCGGCGACACTTGCATTGGGGCCGGCGGCATCGGCCTCCCCCGTCCTAAATATTCTTATATTTTAACCCCTGCAACGTTTGGCCTAGCCCACTAACCCCATATTATTTGTTTATTCTGAATATTTCCTGAGAGCAATAAAATACCCATTTAATCCAATTTTAATGCATATTTCAATGTATTCTTTAAACACCCTAAACACTAATTTTTCCTATAAATACCACCCTCATTTCACACTTCCTCACTCACAATTCTCTGCCAAAACTCTCAAGAAATTTTCAAGTTTCTATAGTGTGCAAGTGGAGTTAACGAAGGGCGGAGCTTCAACGAAGTTCCGGCGACGACCCGAGGAGTTTCCGGCGACGAACGACGCACCGGTGCTTCCTCACTCTTCCTCCTTCTCCCCACTACCATATAAGCCCGTAAGTCCCATTTCCCCTCTGATCTTCATCTTTAAAATGTTCCATTTCTAAAACCCGACGGAAGAGGAGTTAATTCGACTTCCGATTCGGTTTTCTTTAAAAACTACACTTTTCTTTAATAAGATAAAACAATATTCTCATATGTTGATTATTAAACATTAAAAAACTCAACAAAATAACTTTCACATCAAAATAATCATTTTTGTAACTTTTATCATACTTTTTCAGAAAAATACTATATAGTTTAGTTTCAACATAAACCATCATAATTCCTTGTTGTACCTTTAGATAGTCCACGAGGTAATGACCTACCTCCTCACAACATATATATCTATCATAACACGATGAATTTTGGGACAATAGAATACGGGAAATACGACTTTACAAATAAATTCCTTTAACTTATAAAATCGTTTTCTTTAAAAGATGTATTAAAACATTTCCATGCAATTGCGCCTCTACAACCCATTTTGGGGACCCCGTTCGGGATGGTGCGGATTATCGCACATCATCGGGCTTAGTAGAGCGAGATGTAGACCTCCGCAAGGAGCATTCGATCTCGATGGAATTTTTATACATTTTTCTTTTACAAGAAAATAAATAAATTTATTTTCATTAAATATGTATATATAATTATTACCAAAATTCTTATTTTAAATATATATATATATAGTATTCCATGTTTCCAAAACTCAAGAAAAGAATTCAAATATTACATGAAACTACCATGATAATTCAAAACAATATTCATATTACAAATAAATACCATATATTATGAAATTAGGTTTTATTCACTAGAAATGTCACATTTATAAAATATACATCAATGAAAACCCTAAAGACGATAATTAAATACTTGAGCTGTATTTTGAAATTATACCGAAACTATTTTTACGTAAAACCCTCTCAAGTTATACTAAATTACAATAAGGACCCTAGTAAACATAGGTTTAAGCGGGACCAGTCTATTGAGCCTTAGGGAGCCGGGGATATGGATGCTTGCCTATTTAAGGTAGACAACTTAACAAATGGTGTTATCAACACGGTAATTGTCTTGGAAAAAGACAGAGATCCTGCCGTCCATGTGCAGCAGTTACCGATAACACCAAAACAATCAGGATTTCAAGTTCTTTTAAAAAGTGTCTGACTCAGACCGAGTCTCAAACTAATCAATCTGACTCGAATGTGATTCAAGTATAAAACCACAATTCAATATGAATCCATCTATTCAATCTATACAACTTGACTGAACCGAACCATGGATATACTCCATTTACATGTTCATCCATTATATCCGTCCCATTACTAATATCATGGTTTCGGTAAGTCATCCATCTATACAATTTACAATACAAAATAATTCAAACAATACAATCAAGACATCGCGGGGTTTATAATGGGTAGATTGGTACGGAAGGTGTTAGAAGTGACACGAGACTGCAACCATAAGATACCTAACCTGAATCTCTATTGCCGTTGTACTGTGGCTGAACGGTTCCTTGTACTCCGTATAGCTTAGTCTACGGGATAGTGAGACTCCTCTTGTATACATTGGCCTCTTCTGTACCAAGTTACAAACAACAGTGTTAACAATATAGTACAATTTTAAAAGTACATTCTCTTTCTATCTATTCTGCCTCTACTTACTCTTGGGACTTACCGAGCGATTTGTTCGCTGACGACATTCTCTTTCTTCTTCTTTGGAATGTCATCAGGTGATTCGGACTCACTGGAGATCGAGCCCAGCAGTAAGGACTTGGATCAGTTTACTGAAGACCCAGAGTTTTAGATTCACTTATACATTGCATTTCATTTTTATTTCTGTTATGCCACTGTTTAGGCATTGCTTTCATTCCATGTATTCTCATTTCAGTTGTATTGTAAAAAGAATATTTAATAAATAAAGTTGTTGTTTATTTACATCTTGTCTCTTGTGTGCATTTTATTTTATATTGCTTAAATACGCATAGCGTGTTTACTTCTCAGTAAATGCGTAACGGCCTCGTCGCGCCCTCTGCCCGTACACTGGGAAGCGGGGCATGAAGGTTTTGTTGGTGACCCATGCAGGTCAGCTCTATATGGACATACAAGTCAGCTCTGTATAGACATGCAGGTCACCTCTGCGTGGACAAACTAAGAAATATAACACAAGAACCAGAAACTAAAAACATTCTTTATAATTCATATTCCTTGAATCTTCAAATTTCATATATTTTGAATCTATTATAACCCAAATTTTTCTTTCAAGGTTATGGATTCCCCAAACAACACCAGAACCAACTTCAACAACACTCCACCATCCCTACCAATTGCACCGGCCGTATCTGCTCCTATCAATGAGCAGATGGTACTGCTTGAGGCGATCTGTAGCCTCCTGGAGGAACAGCAGCAGCAAACTGCTATATTGATGAACCGTCCCGAGGCAGAAGCACATGGGGTGAAACAATTCAGGGCCTTGCACCCCAAGCAGTTTGCAAGAAAAGAGAGCCGTCTAGAAGCCAAGGAATGGGCTCAAAGCATTGAAGATGACCTGGCAGCGACTCAAGTGCCAGAAGTCACTTGGGTTCGAGTTGCAAAACTGTAGCTCACTTATAATGCATGGGTTTGGTGGAAGGTGGAAGAAAGCCGTCTTACCCAGCCGATCAAATAGAAGACTTTCCGTGACATGTTCGATGCAAAGTACTTCCCTGAAACTGGCCGCTTTGATATAGAACAGCAGTTCATCCATCTGCAACAAGGTTCAATGTGGACCAAGTCAGTAGATGAATATGACGCTGAGTTCACCATGCTCAGTCGGTAAGATACGTCTCAATATTTCGATTTTAAAATATCATATAGTATACAGCTTACACCATACCTTAACAGATTTGCGGCACATCTGATATCGACGGATGAGATTAGAGCCCAACGATTCCAACAAGGGTTAGATCCAGAGATCTAGGCTGCATTAGCCATAGAAGATTTTCCGACCCATGAATCGGCTCTGAAAGCTGCCCGCCGTTATGAGGCAATGATGAAGATGAGGGGCAGACCTCAGTCTGCCGGGATGAAGCGCTCTACCAACCAGATGGCAGGAGGAGCCTCTTCAAGGCCACCATTTGTTCCAAGGAGACCAGGAGTACCGAACAACCGGCCCAACCCAGCATTTTGCACATACTGTAGGAGAGATAGACATCTGATGAAAGACTATCGGCGTGCAAATCGTCTTTGCTTAGTCTGCGGCTCAGCTACTCACGATATTGGGTCTTGTCCTCGTAGACAAAACCCATATGCTACACCCAAGCCAGCAATCACATACCCGCAGCGTCCAGCCATACAGGCACCTGCTCCGAGACTTACACTACCTGCTCCGAGACTTGCACTACCTTCTCCACCTCCTCGAGTACCAACTGCACCTCCTCCTCGTCAGTTCCATCAAGCTCAAAGGACCCACCTTAAGGACAAAGGAATGGTCCTCCAGCAAGGAGGAATGTGCCGAGGCGACATGCTTTCACATTGACCGTGGAAGAAGCAGAAGCCACCGGCCAAGTCATCACTGCTAACATCTCCCATTCAAATTCTCTTTCAGTCCATAGACATACCTATATATCTTTTCCCTTATACCTAAAACATATCCCACATATAACTTAGGTACAATCTTAGTAGCCTCACTTCCTGCACTCGCACTATTCGATACTGGAGCATCTCATTTCTTTATGTCGTAACGGTTCGTCTGAACTCGTGCGATTCCAGTCACACCACTTGTATCCAGCTGGAATGTCAGTTCAGGGAACGGCGTTCTAAAGGAAACAATAGGATACAGCTTGTGTCCAGTGATCCTCTGCAGCAGAGAATTCTATGCTGACTTCAAAGTCTGGACATACCGAACTTCGATATGGTTCTAGGTATGGATTGGCTCGGAACATTTTATGCTACCATTGACTGTCATCAAAGGAGGGTAGTATTCAAGATTCCAGACCATTCGGTCTTCTATTTCAAAAGTGGAGACCGTACATTGGAGTCAAGTACTTACAAGGCGAAACCAAGGAAGGCAGTGATTGCGGCAATTCAAGCGGAGGAAGGATTAAATCCAGAATTAGTTCGAGAGTTCGACGATGTGTTTCCTGACGATATATCAGGTTTGCCTCCCGATCGAACTCTTGAATTTAGCATTGATTTAGTACCAGGAGCACAGCCGGTGATCAAAAGACCATATCGATTAATTCCGGAAGGTTTGAAGGAGGTCTGAACTCAGTTGGACGAATTATTGGAGAAAGGATGGATTCGTCCCAGCACTTTAAGTTGGGGATCTCTAGTTCTATTTGTGAAGAAGAAGGAAGGTTCATACAGAATGTGCATTAATTATAGAGCCTTGAACAAAATAACAATAAAGAAAAAGTATCCACTCCCGTGTATCGACGATATATTCGATCAGCTAAGTGGATCTTGTGTTTTCTCCAAGTTAGATCTTCATTCGGGTTATCATCAGGTGAAGGTCAAGGAATATGATATCCATAAAACGGTATTCAGAACTCGCTATGGTCATTACGAATTTCTTGTGATGCCATTTGGAGTGACCAACGCACTAGCAATATTCATGAACCTGATGAATCAAGTTTTCCGGGAGTACCTAGACCGGTTTGTTATCATTTTCATCGATGACATCCTGGTATATTCTAGAAGTTGAAAGGAACACGCTGAACACTTGAGAATTGTCCTAGAAACTCTACGACAACATCAACTCCATACCAAGTATAGAAAATGCGAATTTTGGCAAGATCAAGTTGGTTTTCTCGGACACATTGTATCGGGCGAAGAAATCTCTGTAGATCCAGCGAAAGTTTCAGCAGTAAGCGAATGGCCGACACCAAAGTCGGTGAAGGACATTCGAAGTTTCTTGGGTCTAGCTAGATATTACCGAAGGTTCGTTGAAGGATTTTTGAAGATAGCAACACCCCTGACCAAGCTCCCACGTAAAAATGATGAATTCGTGTGGTCAGAAGCATATGAGCAAGCTTTCAAAGAACTCAAGTCAAGATTGACATCAGTGCCTATTCTCATTATACCGGACCAATTTGGAGGTTTCGAAGTGCATTGTGATGCATCCGATAAGGGATTAGGATGTGTTCTACATCAGCATGGTAAGGTTGTGGCTTATGCTTCAAGACAGCTGAAAATTCATGAGCGCAATTACCCAATGCATGATTTGGAATTGGCAGCCGTTATCTTTGCTCTTAAGATTCGACGCCGATATCTTCTTGGTGAACGAGTGAACATATACACAGATCACAAGGGTCTGAAATATGTGTTTACTCAGATGGAGCTTAATATGTGGCAGAGACGATGGTTAGAACTCATGGCGGGCTTCGACATCAGCCCGCAATATCACCCAAGGAAGGTGAATATAGCACCTGATGCCCTTAGTCGCCAACCATTAGCAATGAATCTCACCGCTCAGTGAAAGCTTCAACAAGACTTGCATCAGATGGCGATTGAAGTGCTCATGCCAGGTAACGCTTCAAGTTTGATGAACTTACAAGTTCAATCTACCATTGTCAATCAGATCAAAGCAGCTCAAGCAAGTGATGCCAAGTTGCAAAAGGTCGGGGAACAAGTAGAGAATGGATTCAGAATAGACCTCATCATTCTTGCAGACGGATCTTTAAGATACGGCAGTGGACTGTGTGTACCAAAAGTTCTGTTCGGGAAAAGTTCATGAAAGAAGTTCACAGCTCTCCCTACTCAATACACCCTGGAGGTACAAAGATATATAAGGATCTGCGTCAAAATTACTGGTGGCATGGAATGAAGCGTGAAGTAGCCAGAAGCGTCGCTAAATGCTTGGTGTGTCAGCAAGTAAAGGCTGAAAATCACAGGACTGCTGGATTACTTCAACCGTTACTTATCCCAGAATGGAAGCGGCAACACATCACAATGGATTTTGTGACTAGACTCCCTCGCAGCACAAAGGGTAACGATGCGGTATGGGTTATTATGGATCAACTCACGAAGTCGGCTCACTTCATCCCATTTTGAGTTGGCCAATCAACTGAGACATTAGCAAAGAAGTACATGGAGGTAAGAATCTAAGTAAGATTTTAAATTCTTCAAATATGTACTATCTCTGATACCCATGAACTCATACAGGATATTGTGAGACTTCATGGAGTACCGGTCTGCATTGTCTCCGATCGTGACACCAGATTTCGATCGCAGTTTTGGCAAAGTCTGCAAACGATCTTCGGAACAAGTCTAAACTTCAGCACAGCTTATTATCCACAAACAGATGGTCAGTCTGAACGAACTATTCAGATCTTGGAAGATATGCTCAGATCATGTATGCTTGACTTCGGAGGATCGTGGGAAGATCACTTACATCTTGTGGAGTTTTCATACAACAACAGCTACCAAGCAAGTATCGGAATGGCGCCTTTTGCAGCACTATATGGAAGGAAGTTTCGATCGCCATTAAGTTAGGAATACATCGGAGATAGAAAGCTCCTTGGACTTGAGATGATAGTAGCAGCTGTTGACATAGTTCGTACTATCAGGGAAAGAATGCGTATAGCCCAAGATCGACAGAAGCAGTGGGCTGATGCAAAGCGCCATCATTTGGAGTTCCGGTCGGGAGATCACTTATTTCTGAAGATATCTCCAAACCGCGAAGTTATTCGTTTTGGAAGACGGGGTAAGCTAAGTCCAAGGTACATCGGACCGTTCGACATACTCGAACGAGTCGGTGAAGTGGCTTATCGCTTGGCACTTCCACCTTCATTGGAAGGAGTGCACAACGTATTCCACATATCCCAACTCAGAAGGTATGTGAGTGACCCCAGCCATATTCTCGATCATTCCGAGCTCACTGTACAGCCCGACTTATCTTGTGAGCAGCAACCTGTTGAGATCCTGGATAGAAAAGTGAAGTCACTTCTGAACAAGAAAGTCAACTTGGTTCGAGTGAAGTGGAGGAAAGACACTCCAGGAAAATCGACATGGTAAAGGGAGGATGAGATGTGTGCAAGATATCCTCACGTATTTGTAAACTAGTCTTTAAAAAAATTATAAATTTCGAAGACGAAATTTTTGTAAGGAGGGTAGACTGTAACAACTCTAAATTCTGTGTACAGAAAATTCATTAAAAGTTAATGTACACTTGGGGTATTTGATTTCTTGTGAATGCTGTAAAAATTTGTTTTACTTTAGAACAACAAGAAAGAGCTTGTAGCCCACTGGTAAGGCCTTGCACTACTGAGACAAAGCACCAGAGTTCAAATCCCATCAGCCACATTATCTTCTTATTTTAATTTCTTTTAATATTTTAGAAGCCCAAGAGTTTGTACGAGCACAACACGTAAACTGAAGAGTCACACATAAAATAAACGAGTGCGCTGCAGTATACCAACCGACCCCGACACGTGGAACAAAACCCGGCCCCATCCGCCGAGAATAGGCCGGCGACACTTGCATTGGGGCCGGAAGCGTCGGTCTCCCCCGTCCTAAATGCTCTTATATTTTACCCCCTGCAACGTTTGGCCTACCCCACTAACCCCACATTGCTTGTTGACTCTGAATATTTCCAGAGAGCAAATGCCCATTTAATCCAATTTTAATGTATATTTCAATGTATTCTTTAAACACCCTAAACCCTAATTTTCCCTATAAATACCACCCTCATTTCACACTTCCTCACTCATAATTCCCTGCCAAAACTCTCAAGAAATTTCCAAGTTCCTATAGTGTGCAAGTGGAGTTAACGAAGGGCGAAGCTCCGAAGAAGTTCCGGCGACGACCCAAGGAGTTTCCGGTGATGAAACGATGCAAGGGCGCTTCCCCACTCTTCCTCCTTCTCCCTTCTACCTTATAAGCCCGTAAGTCCCATTTTCCCTTCTCAACTTCTTCTTTAAAAAGTTCCATTTCTAAAATCCGACGGAAGCGGAGTTAATCCGACTTCTGATTCGGTTTTCTTTAAAAACTACACTTTTCTTTAATAAGATAAAACCATATTCTCGCATGTTGATTATTAAACATTAAAAAACTCAACAAAACAACTTTCACGTCAAAATAATCATTTTTGTAACTGTTATCATACTTTTTCAGAAAAATACCATATAGTTTAGTTTCGACATAAACCATCATAATTCCTTGCTATACCTTTAGATAGTCCATGAGGCAATGACCTACATCCTCACAACACACATATCTATCATAGCACGTTGAATTTTGGGACAATAGAATACGGGAAATACGACTTTGCAAATAAATCTCTTTAACTTATAAAACCGTTTTCTTTAAAAGATGTATTAAAACATTTCCATGCAATTGCGCCTCTACAACCCATTTTGGGGACCCCGTTTGGGATGGTGCGGATTACCGCACATCCTCGGGCTTAGTAGAGCGAGATGTAGACCTCCGCAAGGAGCATTCAATCTCGATGGAATTTTTATACATTTTTCTTTAGAAAATGAGATTTTTACAAGAAAATAAATAAATTTATTTTTGTTAAATATGTATAAATAATTATTACCAAAATATTTATTTTAAATATATATATAGTATTCCATACTTCCAAAACTCAAGAAAAGAATTCAAACATTACATGAAACTACCATGATAATTCAAAATAATATTCATATTACAAATAAATACCATATATTATGAAATTAGGTTTTATTCACTAGAAATGTCACATTTATTAAATATACATCAATTAAAACCCTAAAGACGATAATTAAATGCTTGAGGTGTATTTTGAAATTATACCAAAACTATTTTTATATAAAACCCCCTCAAGTTATACTAAATTACAATAAAGACTCTAGTAAATATAGGTTTAAGCGGGACCAGTCTCTTGAGCCTCAGGGAGCCGGAGATATGGGTGTTTGCCTATTTAAGGTAGACAAATTAAAAAATGGTGTTATCAACACGGTAATTGTCTTGGAAAAAGACACAAATCCTGCCGTCCATATGCAGCAGTTACCGATAACACCAAAACAATCAGGATTTCAAGTTCTTTTAAAAATTGTCTGACTCGGACTGATTCTCAAACTAATCAATCTGACTTGAATATGATTCAAGTATAAAACCACAATTCAATATGAATCTATCTATTCGATCTATACAACTTGACTGAACCGAACCATGGATATACTCCATTTACATGTTCATCCATTATATCCGTCCCATTACTGATATCATGGTTTCGGCAAGCCATCCATCTATACAATTTACAATACAAAATAATTCAAACAATACAACCAAGAAATCGCGAGGTTTAGAAGTGGCACGAGACTACAACCATAAGACACCTAACCTGAATCTCCATTGCCGTTGTACCGTGGCTGAACGGTTCCTTTTACTCCGTATACCTTAGTTTCTGGGATAGTGAGACTCCTCTCGTATACACTGGTCTCTTATGTACCAAACTATAAACAACAGCGTTAACAATATAATACAACTTTAAAAGTACATTCTCTTTCTGTCTATTCTGTCTCTACTTACTCTTGGGACTTACCCAGCGATTTGTTCGCTGACGACATTCTCTTTCTTCTTCTTTGGAATGTCGTTAGGTGATTCAGACTCACTGGAGATCGAGCCCAGCAGTAAGGACTTGGATCAGTTCACTGAAGACCCAAAGTTTTAGATTCACTTGTATATTGCATTTCATTTTCATTTATGTTATGCCACTGTTTAAGCATTGCTTTCATTCCATGTATTCTCATTTCAGTTGTATTGTAAAAAGAATATTTAATAAATAAATTTGTTGTTTATTTACATCTTGTCTCTTGTGTACATTTTATTTTATATTGCTTAGATACGCATAGCGTGTTTACTTCTCAGTAAATGCGTAGCGGCCTCGTCGAGCCCTCTGCCCTACACTGGGAAGCGGGGCGTGACAAGCTATCTCTTCACTAATTGAGAATTAGTGAAGTAAACAACCTATACAAAATGGCTAATCTAGTGTAGATTGATGAAATATGAATTTTTCTCACTTTAGAATAATTTTTCTCACTCTTTTTCTTCACCTCAAGAAAACCTAGTAAGCTCAAAAGAGATGAAGAAGAAGATGAAGTCAAGGATAGAATGGCAACCCTTGCAAACCATAGGTGAGAAAATATCATATATAACTCATGTAGAGACTTAACCAAGGCTAAAGATAATGGTAATGTTAATAAATATCTAGAGTAAAACAAAATTAGTGGACTAAGTCAATGGTTTCCACATGCTTCTCCAAGCTTCATAAGCCATGACAAATTCCACCTAATTTTGATTTCCCCTTAATAATTAAATCCCCAAATTATCTTAAGTATGGTATGAGTCTCACACACCCATGTATAATGTATCATCAAGCATGACACAAAGAAAATAATACATTAATATATATCACATATATATTAAATGCACAATGAGAAAAAGAAATCCTTAAGTGAGCTAATATGTATTAATATATCAAATATATAATTATATATTAAATTATTAAATCATCACTTGATTTAATAATCCGGCTATATCACATATAACCGACTAATATCATATGTATGAACTTATCGAATCAACACTTGATTCAATAACCCGGCTATATCACATATAACCGACCGATATCACATATCGAGAGATTAGAATACGGTATCACATACACGTATTAATCTCGGTCCCGCACATATTACATATGTGCCCTATTTCGTTTCGCTTAAGCCAGGAAACCTCTGTGTAGGACTCTAAAGACTCGTCAATACGCCGGCAGTAGGTAATGATCATATCAGTTACCCACAAGCCGTCAACGGTACTAGCTGGACGTAACGGCTACCTGGGTATTAAGCGATCAGAAAATCAACAAGTAAGCCTGCTCATACTCCCGTGAATCCAATAAGTAACACTACCATACAGTCCGGTCTCTTCGTCTCATATGTCGCATATCTAGTCTGGGGATGGTAAACGTCAAACCCCAATAACTTATTAAGTCATGCCGATATGAGGCTTATAATGGGTCGAGAAACTACTGATAACACTTACCAGTAAATCTCATCAGCCTTGGCCTGGGACTTCCTGTTATATCCAATCGAACACAGTGCAACATCAACCCCCAACACCGGAAGAGACGAAACCCCTCTTATCGCTCATTGCCTCCATCTGACTCGGGACTGTACCAAAAAACCACCTGTTTGCACGGTCTCTTGAATGTAGTAAGGTGAAAATCAAAGCACGGTGGGAATCACACAAGACTCTATGATGATCTCGGGTCTACAGACTAACCTGTACCAGTGTCACCTGAGAACTACTATCTGACGTTAGGTATAATACCATCTAGGAGTTTTCGGCGAATCCGGTTCAGTGTACCCAGTCTCTACTGAGCACCTATATACCATCTTTGATGTCAAACAACAATGGATGTGGGATCATCCATCGCCCATCATATGGGTCAAGAAGCGTATACACTAGTCTACTCTGGAATATCGATCCCCCGTCTCGATACACCCTCGACTAGGAAAAATTAAAGGATGTACTTGTGGACTACCCTGGCCCTACTAGTATGATCTTCATCATAGTCCTGGTAGTCAAGTACACATCCTAGGGGCTTTATCAACATATAACAAAGAGACAGTACAAGTATACATGTTAAGATAAAGAGTAACCAGATAGTATACTATCATGTCGAGCAAGAAAGTCCTCCCTATATATGTCCAAGCATCCGCTATAATATACAATCATGTACAATAATGGCCTCGAGGACATACATACAACTAACAATCTCCCACTTGCACTAAGGCCAGTTGTTGTAGTATCTCATACCCAACATCCCTTAAAGTCTCTCTAAGGAAAGACCTTCGTGAGTGGATCCGCCGTGTTATTCTTCTTGTCAACTCTCTTGACCTCGATCTCCTGGAGATCAACCATCTCCCTGATTAGATGATACTGCCTAAGAATATGTCTGGATTACTGATGGGACAAGGGTTTCTAAGCCAAAGCCATTGCTCCATTGTCACCACAATGGTAGAAACCAAGTTCATCTCATGAACATCTATACCCAGACAGCCTCTTTGGTAGTATCGTTGGCAGCGATGTATTCACCCTTTATCGTTAAGTTTGCCACGGTGTAACAACTCGAATTTCAATGTACAGAAAATTATTTAAAATTTAATGTACAATTGGGGTATTTGCAATTCTGTGTATACTATAAGTATTTGTTTTAACTTAGAACAGCAAGAAAGTACTTGTAGCTCACTGGTAAAGTCTTGCACTGCTGTGACGTAGCCCCTGTGATCGAATCCCCCCAGCCACTTTATCTTTCTTATTAAATTTTCTTTTAATCTTTTAGAAGCCCAAGGGTTTGCACGTGCACTACACGTAGAATGTTAAGTTACAGAATATTTAAACATGTGCACTAGGCTAGTTGAAGCAACAGGGACACATGGCGATGAATCAAGCCCATTCCAATGGTTTTGGGCCGGCGAAATTCAAAGAAAATCCGGTACCTCCGGTCGTACCCATAGGTACTGCCTTGAAATTTTTCCCCCTGCACCTCTTCAGCTACCCCACATTTCTCACATTGTTTATTTTCTCTGCATTCATCCAGAGAACAATAAAATCCTATTTAATCCCATTTGTAATGCAATTTTTAATGCATTTTTCACCCCCTAAACCCTAATTTTCCCTATAAATACCACACCATATTTCATCCCTCCTCACTCAGAAATCCCCTGTCAAAACTCTCCAAAATTCTCAAGTCCCTTTAGTGTGCAAGTGGAGTTAGCGAAGGGCGAAGTTCCGGCGACGTTCCAAGGAGTTTTCGGCGACGAAACGATACCTCGTCACATTCCATAGCTTCATCTCTCTCTTCTCTTAGCCCCAAGCCAGTAAGTCCTCTCTCCTCCTCTCTTCTCCTATTATAAAAAGTTCTATTTCTAAAACCCGACGGAAGCGAAGTTAATCCGACTTCCGATTCGGTTTTTCTATAAAACTCTACTTTTCTTAATCAATAAAATTATATACTATCACATAATGTTTAACAAATATTAACAAACACTTTAAAATAAGTTTCATCTCAAAATATTCTTTTATGCAATTTTTATTTTATTTTTACGGTAAAATACCACATACTTCATTTCCGACATAAAACAACACAAAACTTGTATTACTTTTAGATAACTCATGAGGTAATGACCTACCTCATCACAACACACATTTTTGACATAGCACGATAAGTTTTGAGAATATATTCATGGGATAACACGACTTTACAAATAAATACCATCAACTTACAAAACCATTTCTTTAAAAAGATGTATTAATCAATTCTTTGCAATTACGCTTATACAACCCATTTTGGGGACCCCGATCAGGATGGTGTGGGTTATTGCACGTTCTCGGGCTTAGTAGAGCGAGATGCAGACCTCCGAAAGGAGCAATCGATCTCGATGGAATTTTAATGCATTTTTCTTTAGAAAATGAGATTTCTACAAGAAAATAAATAAAATTTATTTTTAAATATATATATATATATATATATATATATATATTATCAAAATATCTATTTTAATTATTTATATAAATATTTCAAGTTTTTCCAAGTCAAAGGAATCACCATTACATGAAAATACCATCCAAATACAAAACAATTCCAATATTTCAATAAAATACCATATATTATGAAAACTAGATTTTACTCACTAGAAATTTCACTTTTAAAAAATATACATCTATGAAAACCATAAAGACGATAATTAAATGCTTGAGGTGTATTTTGAAATTATACCAAAACTATTTTTACATAAAACCCCCTCAAGTTATACTAAATTACAATAAGGACCCTAATAAACATAGGTTTAATCGGGACCAGTCTCTTGAGCCTCAGGGAGCCGAAGAATATGGGTGCTTGCCTATCTAAGGTAGACAATCTAACAAACGGTGTTATCGACACGGTAATTGTCTTGGAAAAAGACATAAATCTTACCGTCCATGTACAGCAGTTACCGATAACATCAAAACTAATTCAGGATTTCAAGTTCTTTTCAAAGTGTCTGACTCAGACTGAGTCTCAATCTAATCAATCTGACTTGAATGTGATTCAAGTATAAACTTCAATTCAACATGAATCTGTCTACTCAATCTATAACAATATATATTGACCGAACCGAACCATAGATATACTATGTCTACATGACTCTCCATTCATATTCATTCCGTTTACTGATATCATGCTTTCGGCAAGTCATCCATCTGTATAACAAAACGATACAATCAATACCAAAAAGACATTATGGTGTTTTAAAGGGGTAGACTGGTACGGAAGGTGTTAGAGGTGGCACGAGACTGTAACTATAATACACCTAACCTGAATATCCATTACCGTTGTACCGTGGTTGAACGGTTCCTTGTGCTCCGTATACCTTAGTCTCCGGAATAGTGGGACTCCTCTCGTATACACTGGCATTTTCTGTACCAAGTTACAAACAACAGCGTTAACAATATAATCAAACATTATAATTTATATTCTTTTTCTGTCTATTCTATCTCTACTCACTTTTAGGACTTACCGAGCGATTGTTCGCTGATGACATTCCTTTTCTTTTCTTTGGAATGTTGTCAGATGTTTCGGGCGCTTTAGAGACCGAGCCCAACACTGAAGATTTGGAGCAGTTTTCTTTTGACCCGGAGTTTTAGACACTTGTACATATTTATTTCATTTCAGTTATGCCATTGTTTAGGCATCGCTTTCTACTCATGTATTTACATTTCAATTATACCTGTAAAACAATATTTAATAAATAAAGTTGTTGTTCTTTTACATTCATGTCTCTTGTGTATTTTACTTTATATTTTTTAGATACGCTTAGCATGTTTACTTCTGAGTAAATACATAGCGGACCTTGCCACGTCCTCTTCCCGTACACTGGGAAGCGGGGCGTGACACACGGTATCTAGCTTGGAACTCTTCCAACATACCGTCCCTCCACTGAGGGTAAAGACAAAACCCGCGACTGTCTCACAGTCTACCTTATCACTCTGGAAGCTCGAATCGGTAAAGGACTTCATCTGGAGTTCACCGTTACCAAGAACATTTATTTAGTCCTTCTCAAGTACTTAAGAATGTTCTTTACAGCTCTCCAGTGTTTCTCCTCAGGATCTGATTGACACCTACTCACTACACTTAGTGAGTATGATACATCTTCCTAGATCTATCTCTATAAATCTTAATCACGGGATGTAGGAGGCATCACCCAGATCCTTCATGGAGAAACATTGTGATAAGAGGAGCTTGACCGAGTGTGGCATAGGAATACTATTTCCTATCAAGAGTATGTCATGCACGTACAATACGAGGAAGACAACCTTACTCTCTACAATATTTTTGTATATACAAGGTTCATCTACCTTTTTGATGAAGTCAAATTCTTTGACTGTCACATCAAAACAGATGTTCCAACTCCGCGATGCCTGCTTTAATCCTGATGGACATAAGCATAGCCGCTGGAGAAAATGTTTCATTAAAATCCACACCTGCTATTGACGAAAACTTTATTCTACAAGTTTAGCTTTGAAAGTCTCAACTTTTCCATCTACACCAAGAATCTTCTCAAGACCCACTTGCTCCCGATGGGTTTTACCTCTTTAGGTGCAACTTTCAAAGTCATACTTTGTTGGTGTACATGGATTCCATCTCAGATCGCATAGCATCCAGCCATTTCACAGAGTCCCCACTCGTGATGGCCTGCTTGAAACTAGTTGGGTAATCATCTTCCATAATGCAATTCTCGCTCGCACTGTTATTGAGAAAACCATAGTATCTCTCAGGCGGATGAAGAACCCTACTAGATCTGCGGAGAGGCTGAGGTTCGTCGGGAACTATTAAATCCTTCGGTTCTACCAAATCATCAGTTGTAGTTTGTGTAGCTGGAACTCCTTCCAGTTCTACCTCATGACCACTAATTTCTTTCACAAGAAATTCTTTTTCTAAAAAGGTGGCATGCCGAGAAACAAAACACCTTTTATTCATCGGTGTGGTAGAAGATATACCCTCGCGAATGTTTGGGATATCCAACAAACATACACAGAACTGACCTTGCCTCGAGCTTGTCCGGATTTTACCTTTCAACATAGGCCGGACAACCCCATATGTTAACTCGTTTAAGACATGGTCTCATCCCATATCATATCGCATATGGAGTGGTAAGCGCTGATTTGGTCGGAACTCTATTCAATAGGTATGCGGCTTCTTAAGCGCAAAACTCCAAAAGGAAATAGGCAACTCAGCAATACTCATCATAGAGTGCACCATATCTCATTGGGTGCGATATCTCCACCCCGATATACCGTTGTGTTGTAGTGTATACGGAGGAGTAACCTAATTGAGAATCGCATTCTCCTTTAAATAAACCAGGAACTCCGTGCTTAATTATTCTCCTCCCCGATCGGATCGAAGGATTTAGTACTTCTACCCGTTCGGTTCTCGACTTCGCACTTATATTCCTTGAATTTCTCAAAAGTTTCAGACTTGTGTTTCAACAAGAACACATATCCGAATCTTGAGAGATTATCGGTGAATATAATGAAGTACGAGGAACCATTCCTGGCATGTGTAGACATGGGACCGCATACATCACTATGTATCAGTCCCAAGAGTTCAGTAACTCTTTCTCCGTGTCCAGTAAACGGAGTTTTGGTCATTTTACTTTTGAGACATGACTTGCAAGTTTCATAAGATATGAATTCGAACGGATTCAAATATCCATCCTTATGTAACTTAGCTAGTTGTGTCGCATTGATATGACCTAGTCTACAATGTCACAAGAAGGATTCGCTCATTTCTGAACTTTTCCTCTTGTGTGTATTCTGTATATTAAGAATTGTAGTTTGATTTAGAACGTATATGCCAATAAATAACGTACCTGATCCAATCAACTTTTGATTTAAGAAAATGTTCATAATATTATCCTACGATACAAAATTATATCCTTCTTTACATAATAGAGAAATTGATATAATATTGCATATCAGGTTTGGTATGTGATAATATTCGTTCAGAATTAATGTATTACCAGTTGGTAATATAAGGTGATATTCGCCAACTGCTTTGGCTGCAACATTTGCACCATTCTTTTAGAGAATGATCACCCCTTCTCAGTTGTCTACCTTTCTTTAGCCCATGTAACATATTACATATGTGGGATCCCGATCCAATATCTAATACTCAGGACATAGAGTGTACTGAGAAACAGTTCTCGGTGACAAACACACCCGAAGAAAATGCATCAATATACTCATTCCTCGTTTGGGTCACATGGGAATCCGGATATTCCTTTAATTCCTGCTCGGACTTATAACAATTATATGATAGAGCGGAACCAACGTTCTCCAGCTCAGTATAACAAGCGGGTTCGGTCAATACATCCATATTATTATCTTGATTAAGGCATGTCATGGTCGCTACCTGGAAAGAGAGAGAGAAAGAAGAAAACACTCTGCGTGCGCTCTTGCAAGATTAGATTGGTTATTATTTTATCTAATCAGGATGGCTCCCACTGTTTTTATCAAATCTTCCTTCAAATCCTAAAATGTAAGACTAGCCGGGATTAATTACACCCTACAAGTTCGCCAATCTTTCAACCATGCCAGGGTCGGTACTTTGAGGGAGGTTCCCCGTGCTTTCGCACGGACCTAATTAAAATAAGCCTCGTTTTCCCATAGGCATAACCCCATTGACACATTTCTAGTCACCTACTTGATCGGCTAATTGTGAAATGCAAAACTCTCCCAAGAGTAACTCTTACTCGCAGTGGGTATCGGGATCCATCTATCTCATAGAAGGTATGCAATCTCATTGCAAATTTCAACACTTGAAATTCCCGATAATGTTTTGCCCCTAGTGTCCTATGCCCTTGACGCAGGCCAACAAACCATAGTCCGCTATTCAAATTCAACCAGTACATTTCATGATTGAATTAAACCCACCCGCACGACCCTTGACGCAGGCCAATAAAGTCGCACGACTACCCTAATCCAATCGCATCATATGCAGCAGATAAGCACTAATCAGCTACCGCACACTATGCCTTGACGCAGGCCAACAAACGTAGCATGAATACTAAGTAGTCCTTATCTGAAATGACGGAGGGCTACAACAGGCTTTTATAATGAACTTGATATCATTGTAGAATCGAGTGATTTTAAAAAAGAGTGTTTTTTAGGCTTTTAATAGATTTGCTAAAAGGGTCACTCCTGGTGAAGGGATCTCTGCTCTTTCATCATCGAATAAAGTGATGGATATTCAAGAATACCTCTATACAAAGCAAGAACTAGAGAAGCAATCAAAAGACAAAACCGAGTGGGTTGTAGCATCTGCTAGTTTCGCTAAAGAGGTCACTCCCGGTGATGGAATCTCGGCTCTTTCCTTATCGAATGAGGTGCTGGATATTCATCAAGGAATACCACTGTGCAAAGCAAGAACTAGAGCTACCAGTTTTTAAAACATGATTCTACAACATCTTTACGTTTCTTTCCTTTCATTAATCTCATTAATGAAGTCCCATCATTTATGCTTACTAAGCATCATAGATAATGAAACGAAAATACAACGTACGCTTATGCCATCCGCATTCGCCATGGAGTCCCGTCATGCACCGTTAGGTTACTTAACTACCGGCAGATCGGGACAGAACTGGCGCAGATGAAAACATAAGCAACGTTTATTATATATCATATATATAATATTAAGCATTCGTCTCACGCAGTTATATGATCTCATCACAGAACATTGCAACAGAAGTCAACATATGAAATATTGGATATATTAGGAGTTCCGCGTTTTAAATTAAGCCGGTAAAAAACACGGTTTCCACGGTCACGATGAATAGCCAAACCCACATCCCAAGACCCCTGCGAGAGCGGCAAGCAACCATGCCAATTCTAGAGTTAGGATACCTGGACTCAACTCCTCGAGATGGTCTCCCACTGGACTCCAGAACCCGGTTACTTGTGCTCCCCACCTTGGGTCTATCCTAATGCGGAAAAGTAAATAATATACATCAATGGTGACATCATCCTCAACCCGGAAGTGCCTCAATAAAAGAATATTACATACAAGCTTTTACATGAATGAAAATGAAAAACTCTCATCTCACGCAAACGCCCCCCCCCCCCAGTTATTCAAACACGACGATCGAATATAATACATCACAGCAACACATAACATCACATGTCATCAAAGTAAGTACATATGCGTATCCCAATTTTCGTTGACGTATAGCAACGAAACCGGCGATACACTATATATTACACTTACGGTCGCAGAAAAGAAAGTGAAAACTACAATAATTGGAATCCGCAACCACCTTAGACATCATAAATCCGAAATATCACATACTTCGGATTTCATGCATAACCAAATGAATTCCTTAGACATCATAAACTCATAATATCTCATATTCCGAATTTCATTCCTAACATTATAAACCCTGCATTTTAGTCTTGATATTGAAAACACTTTTCAATAACTAGTCGGGTAATTCAACAAGATTCCTGACATCCTAATCGAATGCTCGTCGGAAAATTTAGCAGACGGCTGCACCCCTGATGCCTTCGACGAAGTGCCCTTAGGCAGAACGCCGTGGCGGCGAGCACCCGAATGGATGCTTTAGGCAACAGGGTTCTCCTACAGTCACTTGGTCAGGGCTATGAGGCATGGCTATCGAGTAAAGTTACCCGGTGAGTATCCGCGTACACTACGTGATTATGACGGAGTTTTGATCCAAATCAAAACCCCGAGGCAACCGATCAAATGAGACAAAATTGATAGATTTATAAAATTCAAACCAGTTTTCACAAAACTAACTATTGTGGATTCCAAATATTGTATCACATATCACAGATAGCTAGACGATGTTAAACATTTCGATCGAATCAACAAACACTCACATTTCCCAGAAAGCTCAACACTTGAGCACAGTTAAAATTACCCAGAACATGCCACCATCACTTACGGATCAGCACAAGAAAAGCGCGCTCCCTGCTTCACCAACGGCGCCGCGAAACTGCCGCAAAAAGCCTATTTTGGCCGCGGTTCCACGATCATATGGTCGAGTTGGGCCATCGTTTTTCTTAGGGATCCATAGAATAACCTGCATAATTTTTTGAATATTTTTAACTTGGAAAAATCCAACATTTGGAAAAAATTTCAGAGAGAATGGCAAGTTTGGGTTTCGGGGTTCGATCGAACACTTTAAAGTCGTATAGGCTACTCCTAATGCTCTAGCTCGTCTTTGATACCACTGATGGGTTCCTTAGCACCCTCACTAGGTTTTCTAAGGTATCGGGCATGCAATTTTAAAAATCTAGAGTGCTAGGAAACCCGTAACCGAGGATCTAACTAGAGAATTAGGGTTAAGCTTAACATGTAAACAACTTTACACTAAGTGAAAAAGAGATACAACCTTTTTAGACTGGTCCTTCACTTCAAAAGCTCCATGTAGTAGTCCCTTCGCTCCAAGTAGTGGTCTCCCGGACTCTCGTTAGGCTCCACTAGGCGAAAGGAACAAATTTGCTTGAAGAAGTTCGAGGCCGAAGATGATCTACGTCGAGAAATCTCCAACTCAAGGTACCTCTTCACTAATTGAGAATTAGTGAAGCAAACAAACTATAATAAATGGCTAGTCTAGTGTAGATTGATAAAGTAAAAATTTTGTTCACTTTAGAATAATTTTTCTCACTCTTTTTCTTCACCTCAAGAAAACCTAGTAAGCTCAAAGGAGATGAAGAAGAAGATGAAGTCAAGAATAGAATGGCAACCCTTGCAAATCATGGGTGAGAAAATATCATATATAACTCATGCAAAGACTTAAACAAGGCTAAAGATAATGGTTATGTTAATAAATACCTATAGTAAAAAAAATTAGTGGACTAAGTCAATGGTTTCCACAAGCTTTTCCAAGTTTCATAAGCCATGACAAATTCCACCTAATTTTGATTTTTTCTTAATAATTAAATCCCCACATTATCTTAAGTATGGTATGAGTCTCACACACCCATGTATAATGTATCATCAAGTATGACACAAAGAAAATAATGCATTAATATATATCACATATATATTAAATGTATAATGAGAAAAAGAAATTCTTAAGTGAGCTAATATTAATTAATATATATTAATATATTAAATTATTAAATCAACACTTGATTTAATAATCCGGCTATATCACATATAACCGACTAATATCATATGTATCAACTTATCGAATCAACACTTGATTAAATAACTCGGCTATATCACATATAACCGACTGATATCACATATCGCGAGATTAGAATACGGTATCACATACACGTATTAATCTCGTTCCCGCACATATTACATATATGCCCTATTTCGTTTCGCTTGAGCCAGGAAAGCTCTGTGTAGAACTCTAAAGACTCGTTAATACGCCGGCAGTAGGTAATGATCATATCAGTTACCCACAAGCCGTCAACGGTACTAGCTAGACGTAACGGCTACCCGGATATTGAGCGATCAGAAGATCAACAAGCAATCTTTCTCATACTCCCGCGAATCCAATAAGTAACACTACCGTACAGTCCGATCTTTTCATCTGGGAAAGTCCAATAATAAGACTTCCTAGCTATAGGGAAAACCCGGTGTGCCCTACGGTAGTTGTATCAGTCGTATATCTAGTCTGGGGGTGGTAAACGTCAGACCCCAATAACTTGATAAGTCATGTCGATATGAGGCTCATAATGGGTCGAGAAACTACTGATAATAATTACCAGCAAATCTCAGTATCAACCCTGGCCAGGGACTTCCTGTTATAGCCAATCGAGCACAGCGCAACATCAACCCCCAATACTGAGAGAGACGAAACCTCTCCTATCGCTCATTGCCTCTATCTGACTCGGGACTGCACCCAAAAACCACCTGTTTGCATGTTTTCTTGAACGTGGTAAGGGGGAAATCAAAGCATAGTGGGAATCACACAAGACTCTATGACGATCTCGGGTCTACAGACTAATCTGTACCGGTGTCACCAGAGAACTGCTATCTGACGTTAGGTATAATACCATTTAGGAGTTCTCGGCGAGTCCTGTTCAGTGTACCCAGTCTCCACTGAGCACCCGTATACCATATTTGATGTCAAACACCAATGGATGTGGGATCATCCATCGCCCATCATATGGGTCAAGAAGCGTATACGCTAGTCTACTCTGGAATATCGATACCCCGTCTCCATACACTCTCGACTAGGAATAATTAAATGATGTACTTATGGACTACCCTGGCCCCACTAGTATGATCTCCATCATAGTCCTGGTAGTCAAGTACATATGCTTAGGGCTTTAGCAACATATAACAGAGAGACAGTATAAGTATATATATGTTAAGATAAAAAGTAACCAGATAGCATACTATCATGTCGAGCAAGAAAGTCCTCCCTATATATGTCCAAGCATCCACTATAATATACAATCATATACAATAATGGCATCTAGGGCATACATACAACTAACAGATATAGTCTAAGAAGTTTGTTGGATTTAGTGTTCATGTTATGAAGTTGGCCCCATCAGATATTCAGATAAGTTCTAAGACATGTACCGTTCATTTCGGGAGATAGTCGTTCTCCGCAAAGTTGAGATATGGAGAGATAAATATAGAAGTATTAGAGCGGATCCACTTACTGAGGCTATTTTTCGAACACGAATGTTTCGCAAACATGATTTGCGAAACTGATTAATAAAGAAGTTGGGTGTTCGACGTCGCATGGGCTATGTGTATGCGACACCGCAATAACTAGCCTTAAATGCAAGTGGGAGATTGTTGGCTATAGTGCACTCAAGTCAATTATTGTAATCGCAAGCAGGCGATTATGATGATTGAGGGAAGACCTATACGGGTATAACAGTCTTACTCGAGATGATAATATGTTATCCGATTTGTCTTTATCATCATGTACATATATAATGTGGTATTACAGATCACTATTACATATTGATAGAGCCCATAGGATTCTTGCTTGACTACCACGATTATGATGGTGATCATACAAGTGAGGCCTGGCAGTCTATAAGCAAACCCTTAAATGTCCCTAGTCATGGGAATATCAAGACTGGGTATCGATATTCCGGAATAGACTAGTGTATACGTTTCTTGACCCCGACGATGGGCGATGGCCGATCTCACAACCATTGGTGTTAGTTAGTCACCAAAAATTGTATACAGGTGCTCATTAGGTTATGAGTTACACTGGACGGACTCGCCGGGAACATGCTAGATGGTATTATACTTATTGTCATGTAGCAGCTCTCTGGTGACATGAGTACATGTTAGTTTGTCGACTTGAGATCGTCATTTGTCTTGTGTGAGTTCCCACGGTACTTTGATTACTACCCTACCATGGCTCTACTGAGTCTTACAGACAGGTTTTAGTTAGGTACAGTTCCGAACCACATGGAGGCAGTGAGCGAATTGTCTGGGATTCGTATCTTCCGGTATTGGGGTAGATGTCGCACTGTGTACGGGTGGCCATCACCAGAAATACTTATCCAAGGTGGACGATATTTACTGATTTGGATCAGTAGTTTCTCTGTGGATGATGGGCTTCACACCGACATGACTTATCGCGCTATTAAGGGTCTAATTTTATCCAACCCTAGACCCGATATACGATACTCTTATATGAACAGACAGGACTGTACGGAGATTGTGACTTTCAGGCTCAGT
Organism: Agapanthus africanus; assembly: GCA_030015575.1. Lineage (NCBI taxonomy): Eukaryota > Viridiplantae > Streptophyta > Magnoliopsida > Asparagales > Amaryllidaceae > Agapanthus > Agapanthus africanus. Next base: position 101,657,751 of record CM057338.1, on the reverse strand, counting down.
AGGGATACGAACGAGTTTGCTTGTCGACCTTTCTTTCGTTCAATACCCGGGTAGTCGTTATGTACAGCCAGTGCCGCTGATGTGTTTGTGGTTAAACCCATTGCCAGCGTATTTTCGAGTCTTTTGAGTCCCACACAGAGGATTTTCCAGCTCAGGCGAAACAATATAGTGTACGTATTTTGATACGTACTTAGTTTCAATTAAAACACGTATTTTTGTACACGCACTTTTAATCGAAATTTTTAAATACTACCCGGTCTGAAAGATAGCCAAATTATCACATTTGAATGAATGTGGGCTAATATTATATATCTCTTTTAGTATCTCTCTTTTCGGTATTCATATTTTGACAGAATACGTATTTATACGAATACGGGTATTTGTATAAATACGTGTATTTGTGTCTTGATATAAATACGAGTATTCGTATTTTATACGAATACAAGTGTATATATTTGTAGCATATACTTATTTTAGTGTATTTATATATGTGTGTGTGTGTACACCTGAGATGGCATTCTCATCTCTTCTCTTTCTTCAAGTTCTTCTTAGAATATTGTGAACTTGTGACTCATCATTGTAAGTCAAAATTCCACTAATTCTAAAAGGAAAAAGAAGTAGAGAGAGAGAATGATTAGCCATGCTTACTCATTTGCTTCACCATCATCCTTGGTTTTCTCCTTCCTCTCTCTTGAGTTTTTAGAAATAGAGAAAGGAAAAAAGAAAAAGAAAGAACATTTAGAGATTGGCTACTACTATATCCTAATGATCAATTCTTAGCAAGTTTTGATCACTAATTACTTCACTTTGCATTTAGTGTGAAGCTAGAGCCTGAGCGAGGGTTCCCTCGGATGGATCATTTTCGACAAGGAAGACCGACTCTCAAGCTCGTTCTTAATGGACCTAGGAGCTAAGCAAGTGATATAGAAGACGAAGGACACAACTACAAGGGTAGCTAAGCACTAACCGAGTAGTTAAACTCCTTTATTACTATTTTAGTGTTTGGATTCGATTTTAGGTCGTAGAGTTCGTGCTCGTCTTTGAAATTTTTTTTTGTATTCTGTCTTGACCGCAAGTTTACGGTACGAGCACGAGCATCTACCAATAGACCCATCCCCAACCTTGATTTTGGGAATTTTTCCAAATTAACCATAATTTTAAAAATAATTCCTAAAATAAGATGGGCCAAAACTACTTCCAAGAATAGACCTCCGTACAAGCAAAAACAAAAAAAATCCATCAGAAATAGCATTTTCTTTGTGATGAAAACGTTATTTCTAATTGCGTTTTCGTATGTCATGGCTGAAATCTTTTATTCTATAGTTTAAGATATATTTATAATTGTATTTGTTTAATTTGTTATTGATTTATTATTTTAAAAGATTTGAAAAGATTTCAGAAGTTAATATATGTTTTTAAAAATATTTTCTATTGAACATCTTTATTTATTGAGTTTGTTGATGAACATAAATATATGTTGTATTAGTTTAAGATATAACAAATTTGAAATTTTTGTTTATCAACAAATTTAACAAATAAAAGATACCCAATACAAAATATTTTAAAAATAATATATTAAATTCTCAAAATTTTAACATAATAAATCGATAAAAAAATTAAACTAATACAATCATACATATTTTAAACTATAGAATAAAAGATTTCCGCCAAGACATATGACAACTAAAATATTATTTCTAATAGCGTTTTCATCCTAAAGAATAGCGTTTTCTGTTTTCCTATAACCATTTTCGTAAGTCCATATCCTACGTCTATCTTTGGAAATAGTTTTGGTCTAGTCATATTTTGAAAATTATTTTTAAAATTGGGATTAATTTGGCGGGATAATCTGATTTTGGCATGCTTTCCCAGGCCAGGGCCCATCCCAAGGTCATTATCTCATAGCAAAAGCCATTCATAAAAATATAGCCGTTATTGCCGTGCAAAATACTACTCTATTATTATAATGCAAAAGAAAGAGGATCGGTGCTTTTAAAATCGATTAATTATGTAGCTTCCCTATTTTTACAGAAATCTGAGAAAAAACACCAAAAATCCAGTCTAAATCAAAAAAAGAAAAAAAGAACAAAAATCCTATGACCCTCTCGAGATCTCTCTATATCCAACAGGCTCCAAAAGAGTGATGCATAGATCATTACATTGTTGTGGTGACAAAAATAATGGAGCCAACAACTATATTAAAGTATTTTGACTTTATATGGAACACTTCTCTTAATTTGAATCTTTTATAGGGTTGACTACACAAAACCCTCTTTAATATCCCATGCCATGCACGGGCACAGGGAGTTGATAAAAAATTATATATTCTATGACATTGATCAGAATCAAAACTAAATAAAATATTCAGCTTTACCTAAATTTTCTTAAAACAATTTTTAAAATATCTTCATTTTCTCTCAAAACAATTCATAAAAATATTTATCTTTTACATGTTTGTAAATATTACATTTATTTAGCGGATGATAAATTGTCTTTGAAAATTCTAGATCAATCTATGTGTCCAAGATGGAAATTTTCATATTTAACTTTTACAATTAAAACATCTAAAAAAGTGGGGAAATGAAAAATTTTGAGAGGGAAAATCCATAAGTAAAATTAAAATCTGAAGATTTTATTTTTACCATGATTATCAGGAGCATCATAAAAATCAAAAGCAAATCCATTAGGTAAATTAGAATAACATTTGTTCCTAGTAGAATTTTGTCGGGTCCCATCCCCAACACAAACAGTATTGTCCGTTCTGATCGAAACCGTACGACTTTGTCTTTCGGAGCGAACCGGAACCGAGGCCAAGATGGAAATTTTCATATTTAACTTTTACAATTAAAACATATGAAAAAAATGGAAATTTTAGAGAGGGAAAATCCATAACTAAATCCAAATCGGAAGATTTTATTTTAACCATATGGAGGAGCATCATAAAATCAAAAGCTAATTCATTAGGAAAATTAGAATAAAATTTGTTCCTAGAAAGCATTGTGTCACGCCCCATTTCCAACATAAACGGTATTGTCCAATCTGGCCGAAACCGTACGGATTTTTCCTTCGGAGCGAACCGGAGGTGGCCCCCGCTCTTTGGAGTGACACTTTGTTCCGTGTGGCACTTTATTCTGTGAGCAAGGACCTGTGCCCGACATCCTCTCCATCTTTGATCAATTGTTCGTCATTATGTCACGCTCCACCCTCAATACAGACGGTATTGTCCGCTCTGAGCGAACCTGCACGGTTTTGTCTTTCGGAGCAAGCCAGACCAGACCAGAGGCCACTTCCTAGTAAGAATTTTTTCATGCCCCCATTTCCAACACAAACGGTATTGTTCACTCTGGCCGAAACCGCACGGTTTTGTTCTTCGGAGCGAACCGGAGCTAGCCCCCGCTCTTTGGAGTGACACTTTGTTCCGTGTGGCACTTTATTTTAACTATAAGGAGGAGCATCATAAAATCAAAAGCTAATTCATTAGGAAAATTAGAATAAAATTTGTTCCTAGTAAGCATTTTGTCACGCCCCATTTCCAACATAAACGGTATTGTTCACTCTGGCCGAAATCGTATGGTTTTGTCCTTCGGAGCGAAACGGAGGTGGCCCCCGCTCTTTGGAGTGACAGTTTGTTCCGTATGGCACTTTATTCTGTGAGCAAAGACCTGTGCCCGACATCCTCTCCATCTTTGATCAATTGTTCGTCATTATGTCACGCCCCACCTCCAATACAGACGGTATTGTCCGCTCTGAGAGAACCCGCACGGTTTTGTCTTTCGGAGCAAGCCAGACTAGACCAGGGGCCACTTCCTAGTAAGAATTTTGCCACGCCCCATTTCCAACACAAACGGTATTATCCACTCTGGCCGAAAACGCACGGTTTTGTCCTTCGGAACGAACTGGAGCTGGCCCCCGCTCTTTGGAGTGACACTTTGTTCCGTGTGGCATTTTATTTTAACTATAAGGAGGAGCATCATAAAATCAAAAGCTAATTCATTAGGAAAATTAGAATAAAATTTGTTACTAGTAAGCATTTTGTCACGCCCCATTTCCAACATAAACGGTCCGAAGGATAAAACCGTGCGGTTTCGCTCCGAAGGATAAAACCGTATGGTTTCGGCCAGAGTGGACACTTTGTTCCGAAGCTGGCCCCTGCTCTTTGGAGTGACACTTTGTTCCGTGTAGCACTTTATTCTGTGAACAAGGACCTGTGCCCGACATCCTCTCCACCTTTGAACAATTGTTTGTCATTATGTCACGTCCCACCCCCAATACAGACGGTATTGTCCGCTCTGAGCGAACCCGCACGGTTTTGTCTTTCGGAGCAAACCAGACATGACCAGGGGCCATTTCCCAGGAGGTCACCCATCCCAGAATTTCCCTAGCCCGAGCACGCTTAACTACAGAGTTCTCAAGATCTTGTAGTGCCGGTTCACTTAAAAAGTGCCTCTATATTTAAAAGAGGTATCATTCCATTTATAGTACAAATCTGCCCTCTTTCGGAATGTATTTTGAAAATTCCCCATTATTCTATAGTGGGTTCTACGGACTTAAGAGGCAGCCTCTGCCCTTTGGCATGACACTTTGTTCCATGTGGTATTTTATTCCATGAGCAAGGACTGGGGCTTGACAAATTTAAATCTAAACTTTTGGGACGCATGATGGATGTAATCGTCCATTAGTTTAGTGCATGGATGGTGTATATGTAAGAACCCTAGTATTCGCGCCGCAAGACTCGCGGTTAAGACGAAAGCGTAAACAAAAATTTTAAATCAAGCACCAGCGATCGAAACTCTAAAATCGATTCCAAACTCTAGATTAGATTACAAATATACAAGGTTAAGGGATTAGATACCTTTGTATCGTGTCCGCGCAATTGCAGAAGGCCTCTACACCACTCTAAAGACTCTAACAATGCTCTGAAATCGCCAGGAAATAGCTTGCACTCCGATCTTCCTCGTTGAAGTGATACGCCCGAAGGAGTCCGAATCCAAGACTTAGCTTCACACAAGTAAATCAAGTGAAGCAACTCACAATCAAAACTTGCTGAGAATTGATTGTGAGATTGATATAGTGATGATATCTCAAGTTTTCTCTCTTTGCTGATTTTCTTTTTAAAAATGGAAGCTCAAAAGAGAAGATGAGAGAAGAGGATGAAGATGTAAATAATAAATCCTCAATCAAAATCCTTTCTCTCTCTCTTATCCTTAGTTTAATGGTGAATCACCATATGACTCACCTCACGACTCATGTCATGAGTCATGAGCCTACACTCAACTACGAGCTTCCAAAAAGAGAAGAGATAATAACATATGTACACACACATATACATACACACACATGCATATATATACATACTCCCGAATATGTACAAATACATATATCCGTATTCGTATCAAAATCGAATACCTTATTCGTATAAAAATACGAATACCTGTATTCGTATTGAGATAAAAATACTGTGTTCATATTAAGATACAAATACCAGTATTTATACAAATACATATATTCGTATAAATATTGTATTCGTATCAAAATACAAATAGCCGTATTCGTATAAAAATACGAATACCAAAAGAGATATAATGAGAGAGATATAATACTAGCTCACAATGATCCGGCTATCTTTCAAACCTGCCAGTATTATCAAAACGTCCGATTAAAATACGTGCACTAAATACACGTATTTATTCGAATCTGAGTGTGTATCAAAATACGCACATACTATATCGTTTCGCCTAAACCGGGAAACCCTCTGTGTGGGACTCTAAAGACTTGAAAATGCGCTGGCAGTGGGTTTAACCACAAGCACATCAGCGGCACTAGTTGTACGTAACGGCTATCCAGGTATTGAATGAAAGGAAGGTCGACGAGCAGACTCATTCATACTTCTACTGAACCTGTAAGTGACAATCTCCGTACAGTCTTGTCTCTTTGTCTAAGAGTATCGCATACCAGGTCTAGGGGGTGGAAAACATCATACTCCTAATAACCCGATAAGTCGTGTCGGTGTCAAGCCTATTACCAAACGGAGAAACTACTGATCTCTAATCGGTAAATCTCATCCGTCCTGATCAGGGACTTATGGTGATGGCCAACCAAACACAACATGACATCGACTCACTATACCGGGAAAGACGAATCCCTGATGATCGCTCACTGTTTCTATGTGACTCGGGACCGTACACAACTAAAACCTGTTTGCACGACCCAGTAGAGCCGTGCTGGGAAAGAAATCTAAGTACAATGGGAACTCACCGAGACAAATGATGATCTCAGGTCAACAGACTAGCTATACTCATGTCAACTGAGAACTATTATCTGACGATATGTATAGTGTTGGAAATAGTGCTCTCAAAGCACTTATTGTAATTACAGGAACGCGATTATGATAATTAAAGAAGGACCTATATAGGTAGAACAATGTTACTCGAGATGATAGTATGCTATCTGGTTTGTCTTTATCATTGATGTGTATACGTTTTACTTGTTATTACGTGTCACTAATACATAATGAAAAAGCCCGTAGGATTCTTGCTTGACTACCAACATTATGATAGCAACCATATATGTGAAAGCTGGGTAGTCTATAAGCACATTCTTAAATGTTCCGGGTCATGGGAGTATCGAGGCTGGACATCGATATTCCGGAGTAGACTAGTGTATACGTTTCGAAACCCCGATGAGCGACGGTGGCCAGTCTCATAAGCCATTGGGATCGTGTCACCTAAGATAGCATACAGGTGCTCATTGTAGGTGAGTACACTGGAAGGACTCGCTGAGAATTTTTAGATGGTATTATAACTATTGTCAGATAGAATTTCTCTAGTGGTATGAGTACATGTTAGTTTTTTTTTACCTGAGATCGTCATTTATCTCGTGTACGTTTCTACTGTACTCAGTTTACTACCCTACTACGGCTCAAGAAGAGGCATGCAAACAGGTTTTAGTTGGGTACAGTCCCGAGCCACATGGAGGCAGTAAGCGATTGTCGGGGATTCGTCTCTTCTGGATTAGGAGTCGATGTCGCGCTGTGTTCGGTTGTCCATCACCCTAAATCCGTGGCCACGGTGGATGAGATTTACTGATATGAGTTCAGTAGTTTCTCGGTTGGTGATAAACTTGGTTCTGACGCTTCTTATCGGGTTATTAGTGCTCTGACGTTATCCACCTCCTAGACCCGGTATGCGATACTCTTAGACGAAAAGACCGGACTATACGGAGATTTTTACATTCAGGCTCAGTAAGATACGGATGGACATGATTGTCAACCACCCTTTCGGCATATACCTGGATAGCCAGTACGTACAGCTAGTGCCGCTGACGTACTTGTAGTTATGGATTTATCCAGTAATGACTGCCAGCGTATTATCGAGTCTTTAGAGTCCCGCGTAAAGGGTTTTCTCGGTTCAGACAATATGGTGTAGATGACGTATGTTAGTACATACAAATGTCCGATTAAATATGTATACAGGCTATACGAATTTTAATCGGATGGTTGATAATACTAGCGGTTTAGGATTAAGCCGGATTATTAAATCAAGTTTTGATTTGATAATTATATATAGAGAGAGTTTTTTTCCGTTAGCCTCCCATACTTCAATATTTTTCTCTGTCCCCCCTAGTTAGTATTTACCTGTAACCCCCTATACTTATAACCTACTCCTACAGCCCCCTACTTCACTTTTGAAAATTATTCCCCCTCCCCCGCTATCGCCGCAGTCCCCCTCCGCCGACACCTTCTTTCTCCTCCTCTTCAACATTACCACCGCCACCGCCACAACACCACCACCATTTTCCTCCTCCTCCTCTTCAACCCATCAACACCAACTTCTTCATTCTCCTCCTCTTCAACACCACCGTCGTTGCCACCGTCATCAACACCGTCGCCACCATCTTCTTCTTTCTCTTCTTCTTCAACCCACAATCGCCATCGCTGCCACCATCAAAAAGGAGGAGGCGATTGTGGGTTGAAGAAGAAGAGAAAGAAGAAGGTGGTGGTGATGGTGTTGATGATGGTGGTGATGGTGTTGAGAAGGAGGAGGATGAAGATGATGGTGGTGTTAATGGCGGCGGCTGCGGCAGTGTTGAGAAGGAGGAGGAATGAGGCGATGAGTTGAAGAGGAGGAGGAAGGAAGCGATGGTTTGAAGAGGAGGAGGAAGAGGAAGGCGGCGGCGGGGACGGTGGCGGCCGAGAAAGAGGAGAAATAATTTTTAAAAGTGAAGTAGGGGGCTGCAGGAGTAACTTATAAGTATGGGGGGCTACAGATAAATACTTATTAGGGGGGACAGAGAAAAATATTGAAGTATGGGAGGCTAACGGAAAAAAAAAAACCCCATATTTTAATATATGTATTCTAGTATTATTGTTCACTATTCATTCTCTTTCTCTTGGCTAATAGTATTGTTATACGGATATGCGTGTGTGTATTTTGATACGTATACCGGTTATATTCCGTATTTATATGGAATTTGTTCTAGAAGATAGACACATCATTTCTTGATTTTTCTTTTTAAAGAAAATCAAAAATAAGGTGGAGGATAGGGTGTAAAGGAGTATGGTAGAGATGTATGGTTTTGTTTTTATATTGGAAAATCATTTGTGTTTACTATTCTTGCATGGTTGCAAAACTTAGCCATTCTTTTCTGCATTCTATTCTTCATTCAACACTTGCTCATTTTTGGTTATAACTACCACTTCTTTACCTCCAACTTCTTCTTGAGATGCTCTTTTGAGCGTCAAATTACAGAGAAAAAAATAGTGGAAAAATCCTACATCCCCAGTTGTAACGACCCTAATTTTTCTGCACAAAATTTTTCTTCTTAAATTACAGAAAGGGGTTTGCAAGCCCGAGCACAATTTAAAAGTTATTCTTGTTTAAGAACAGCAAGAAATAGCATGTAGCTTATTGGTAAAGTCTTGCACTGCTGTGACGTAGCCCCTGTGTTCGAATCCCATCAGCCACATATTATTTTTACTGATTTTTCTTTTAAACATTTTGGAAGCCCAAAAGTTTACACGTGCTCTGCACATAAAATGAAAAGTCACAGAAAATCAAACATGTGCTAAATATTTTATGAACAGAGAGGGACACATAGCAGAGATCCAACGGCCCAACTCCAATATTTGACCAGCGAGATCGGGCCTAAGGCTGGCACCGCCGGGCCCTCCATAGGTGATGGTCCCCGTGTTTTGACCACTAAACCCCTTGGACTACGGTTCAGTCGAAAATAGTGCACTTTTAATATGATAATTTCCTTACTTTTCTTAATCATCTAAACGTATTTGTTATAAATAAAACACATATTAGAAGTTCATCTGCAAAATACCATTTACCATGTGTTTATATATTATAATCAATATTATGAAGGAAATTGTATGTTTAATATTTTACGCATAATATTTTGTATCTCAAACATAACTAATATTCTTCATTGAGATATTGTGCAAGTTTAGCTCAAACCAGATATTCGAAAATAAGAATTTGCCGATAAAGTAAAGAAAGTCGAAGAATCAAATACTGGCAGAGATTCAGAAAAGATAAGAAGATTCCAGATATCAAATAAATACATAAATATTAAAAAGAGAAGATTCCAGAAGAATGAAGCTAAGAACCCACCGAGTTGCGGCCGATCCGTAGCCGAGTCTGCTGAGTTGCCGCGGTTCAGCAGTCAAGAAGAGGAGTTAGAGTGATTCTTCTGAAAGCTTCTATGCAACAAACTTAGTTTGTTGGGATTTTCTGTTACTGGATTTGAGACTATAAAAAGGACCAAGGGCTACATCCAATTGGATCCAATCTTTTAAAATAAAATCAAGAAAAGAGCCAACAAATCTCTACATCAAATCCAAGATCAAATCCAATATCAAAAAGGGAATCTAAGATCTAAGATCAAGAATCTTCAATCTTAAGATCCAAGATCAAGAAATTATCGAGAAATTCATCAAGTGATATCAATCAAGTTTCCTTTACACGAAGCCAATCATTGTCAACGAGCAAGCTCCAATACAGGTCCAAGACTCGAGGTGATCAAGCGACGTGAAGATCGACGGAACATTTACATCTTCGAGGCAGAGATCGAGAGCAATTCTTCTTCCTCTTGTAATCTAAACTAAAAAAAATGTATTGTGAAGTTGAATAATAAAGGTAGATCATTAGTTTTATCAATTCGTTTTCTTTTAATTTCCACATTATGAATTCTTTCTCTATTCTTTCTTTTATTTTCATGATGTGCGAGTAATTCTCCGCTTGATAGGATTCGTAGGATTAGGGTAGATCAGTGGGTGAGAAAATTCTATACTCCTTTTAAATCTTATGAAGTTTATAAATTTTAGCAAAAGAATCGTCAACATCCTTATCGAGCGCGATATCAATTTCTTGATAATCTCGACCACGATTTGAGATAAGATTGACGATCTTTTTGTTAAGGGCTAGATATGAATGGAGATCAATGAAAGGACAAGGGTCAATAGAGGAGAAACCCTAGTTTCTTCCAAAGAATACTCATTCATCGCCATCAATCTAGTTTTAAATCTATCAATAGATCAGAGGAGTCATCTTTATTAGTCATCCAGGGCTACTAAATCCAATCGAATTCTTCAAGACTTTTTCATATAAATTTTTCTTGATAACTCAATTAGATCTTGAACCATTTTCTTGATAATTCAATTAGATCTTGAAACTATTTTCTTGATTTTCTTGAAAATATCTTCTTGATTTTCTCTTTTCTATTTCTTTCAACCGATCTAAAGAAAGAACTATAAAATTCCACAAATCCCAGAAGATGACCCGTACTCACTAAAGGTTCGCTACACGTGACATCGTTATTGATTGCGGTTATTTTACTACTAATTTTTCTTTCACAAATCACAATCAATCAAATGGCGCCGTTGTCGGGGATCCGTGCGTAATTTTTTCTTTCTTGCTATTTGGATTGAAATATTACTATTCCATCAAAATATAAATCGAGAACGCATCTTGTGCTTAACGATTAGTGTGTGAATTTTTTGAGAGAATCTGAAATCATTGTAGCAGAGAGATAAAGATTCAGAGGCATTCATCAAGACCATAGGAGCAAGTGAAGCAACTGTAGAAAAAAGAATTTCAAGAACCATCAAGTTGGCGGCGGAACCGAGGCAAGAAGGCTATTCTCGTGGCGGAACCGCAGTGGCTTGGGTGACTTAGGGCTTCAAATCTCTCTGGTATCTTTTCTATCTTCTTCTCTCTCCTTTGAAAAATTCCAATAACAATTTTTCTGCAGGATTCTTTGCAAAATAAAAATTCGCCGCTTAAAATATTCTTGTTGCGTGTTTTGATTTTACATATTGTAATACGGAAAATTAAGAGGCAAAGACCAAATTCAGATTAGGTGGGGATTTCATTACCCTTCCATAGCCACACAAATCACAAAACTAGTATCCGCATCACCCTTCATAATTAAAAAATATCTAGACCAAGACTCTAAGGACTGTCGCGCTCATTAAGGACAGAGGAAGATCGTAGGTAATCTACTGCTTATCCGTATTTCTTTTGTGGTGTCTAGGCTTGCGTGTCTAAGACAAGTGGTTACTTAATTAGGCTCGCTATTTCGGTGATTCGTATAGCGGATACTTCCTACTTAGCTGGCACTTACCTGGCCACAAGAGAGATAAAGAGGTAGTAGAGAATTGATCCTGCGATTTGTTTTCTGGAAGTTTTGGAACGGTCTAGTGACTTGATCTAGGTGACCTTAGATCTAGAGTTGATTGTGCATTTTTGTGATTTGTCTAAATCCGTCTTTTTCAAAAACAAACTTTTCTTTTTGCGTAATTTTCATAAACGCCGCCACTTGCGCTAAACCCGCTTAGTGCATGCTCGGCTAGACACGGGATTCTAGTGCCCGTCTTGTCCGTGTTTCTTATATCGACTCCGAAGTCGGTACTTCTTCTTCTTTTTTTCCCCCACCACCCACAACATCAACCGAGATGGACGGTTCTCCATCAAATTTTAATAACACCACTCTGCCGCCACCAGCAGGTGCGCAGAATCCACCGCGCATATCTCTTCAAGAGAGATGCTACCCTATATGTGATCCCCTTCCTACTTGTCTTTCTATCCCACCAGTCAATGGGGATAATTTTGAAATCAAACCACGCTTTATCAATTTTTTTCCTAAATTTCACGGTCTTGCGTCTGAAGACGCATACATTTTTATCACTAAATTCGAAAACGTATGTGCTATGATGGGCACTTCACAACTTTCTGTGGATGCTATGCGTTTACGTTTTCTCCCGTTTACTTTGTGCGATTTAGCCGAAAAATGGCTTTATAACACGACCACACACTCTATTTCTAATTGGGATGAATTCGTTATAGCATTCCTTAAGAAATTTTATCCCAATCATAAGACCGCCCGTATTCGGAACGAAATCAACCAGTTTACCCAGCTTCCAAATGAACCATTTTAGAAATGTTTTGAATGGTTTAAGGATCTTCTTGTCCAATGTCCTTATCACGGAATCCATAGATGGGATCTGTGCCAAATTATATATGAGGGCATTAATCCAACGACAAAGCAGACGCTTGAAACCACGTGTCAAGAAAATTTCATGTCTAAAGACGATGGTGAAGCTTGGAAATTCTTGGAAGATTTTGCTGAAAACACTTTGCAATGGGAAAGCGTTAGACAACCATCATCTAGGGGAGGTATCCATCAACTCGATATTTCCATCGCAGAAAAAGCCGAAATGGCAGCGATGCAAAAGAAACTCGAAGCTATGGAAAACAAATTTTTATTAGCCTCCCTAAACCAGGTAACGCTCCCTAAAACCGTGTGTGGATGCTGTTCCAATCTATCACATCTGACGGAAGAATGTCTTTTGAATTCTCTGTTTCAAAGTCAAGAACACACTAATGCTGCTTTTCAGCAACGACCTAGAAACGATCCTTATTCTTCCACATATAATCAGGGTTGGAGGAATCACCCTAATTTTTCTTGGAACCAACACCAAACTCAAACTCAAAACACGGTTCCAAACCAAAATAACTATCAAAGGATTCCTTCACAGTAACAGCAACCACCACAGAGTCAGCACCCCTTTCAACCACAAACTTTTCAAAATACGGCTAACAATTTTGCACCTTATAATAATTCTTTCCAAATGACCGGTACCGAAAACTCCTCTGCACTCGAACGAACCTTGGATTTGTTTATGAAACATTCCATGCAAATGTCGGCTGATATAAAGTCTTCTATCGTAACAATAACGAAGGACTCCGCCTCCCACGGTGAAAGTATAAAATCGATAGAAACACAAATTGCAAAGTTAAATGTCGCGATGAGTGCTAGACAGAAAGGGAAACTTCCATCTCAACCCTTACCGAATCCTGGCCACTCACAACATTATAATGTGAATGTCATTACCACATTGAGATCAGGAAGAGTGCTGAACAACCAAGTCGGTGAACAGGTTGATAATGAGGAATCAATCAATGATACCCGGCTTCCACTTCTAACCCTATTTCGTCTAATCTACCATCTTCTTCCGAGCCTATTTTCCGTTTCCCCCTAGGCTTGAACCCTCCACCCATCTCCTTGAGTCAACCTAACACGATCCCCACTCCAATTTTAGGATCCGTTCCACCCCCACGATCTTCTTCAATATTAGACCCAACTCTTATTGATAAAGCTCCTTATCCAAATAGGTTAAGGGGAAACAGACCAAGTCCACAAATGGAGAAGATTGTGGAAATTTTTAAGTAAGTTAACATAAATATCCCTCTCCTAGATACTATACAACAAGTTTTGTCCTATGCGAAAAATCTAAAGGACTTGTGCACTAGGAAGAGGAAAATCCAAGTACCTAAAAAAGTTTTCCTTGCGAGTAATGTGAGCACTGTTTTTACACAGCAGCTACCCAAGAAACGTAAGGACCCAGGGAGTCCTACAATATCTATTTCTATTGGGAGTAAAAATATCAATCGTGCTCTACTCGATTTAGGTGCTAGTGTTAACTTACTTCCGTATTTTGTGTAAGAGCAGTTTGGTATCGGAGAGCTAAAACCGTCGCACTACACGTTTCAGATGACCAATCGATCTATTACCCAACCTAAGGGTGAGCTAGAGAACGTGTTAATCAAAGTCGGGGAATTTATATTCTCTGTGGACTTCATAGTTATTGATACGCAGCCTGTAGTAAATCCACGGAACCGAATTCCGGTGATTCTAGGTTGGCCTTTTTCTAGCGACTTCCAACGCTGTAATCAATTGTCGAAACGGCTCTATGAATCTATCCTTCGGGAAGATGTCAATTGAGCTTAACATTTAAAAGTTGGGAAGCGAACCCTCCGAACCCTCTGCTCAAGTATGTTCTGTTGAAGGGATGGATTCCAACAGCAGCAAATTTGAAAAGCTTCACGATACAGATCTAGACTCTCTTAATACGTTGTTGTTTAACCCTGCTATGTATTATACACATACGGACTTTTTTATCGAGCTGTCCGGGTCAACATCTAATGCTTATTATGAACCTTTTATGGAGTCTGAGTATCATCCCGTTCTTTCCAATGAGATTATTCTTCGAGATATCGATGAAAGTTTTGAAGAAATTTTCTCTAAAGAACTTGCATTCTTAGAAGACACGGGAGTTGTGATGAATCAACCCCAAACCAAAGAAGTTGAACCACCATCCCTTCTTCTTAACAATAACAAGAATGCGAGTAATCCATCATCATTATTTCGTCTCTACAAATCGAGACGCAAACCCGTTCTATTACACCACTTATCTCTTTCACATTTCTTCTTGGCTATATATAACATGTTCTTCCACCAACCGGTGCGTTACATTGATAAAATATTAAAATGGTTGGTGTTGACTTTTGGTCTTTGTAAAGTTATATATTGACCAATAGCTTTACCCCCCTTTTATGATTTTAAAAGCTTAACATTTGTTTAACTCAAGTTTGGAGGGGGGATTTTTGGCTCTTAAAAATAAAATTTATACACAAAATTGTGAGCCAAAAATAAGTTTGGGGGAGATTTTCATGTTTAATTATTTCTTGTCCCCATTAATAACATTTTTCTCTCAAGTTTACAGGTTTTGAGATTTAAAAGATGACAACAGTGAGGACACTGCTGTAAACAGATTTGGGGGAGCTTTGTGCTTATTTACGCATTACTTTGCGTTACACCTTACATAAGCACAAATTTTTTTCTTTGATAATGAAAGATTAGAAAGTGAAAAATTACATTTAAAAGATTGGAAGAGTTTGAAAAAAACAAGAAAGTTAGATGTTTTCTTAAACGAAACTAGTAATAAGTAGTTATGAGCCGTTGTCCCAAGGATTAGTAATATGAAGAAAGTCACTGATCTGAGAATAAAAATAAGTCTGAAAAATGGTCCATATTCTTAAGGCCAAACATTTGAACGTTGATACCCTACTATATGCACTTACACGCGTCTTGAAACTCGAGATAGTAGAGAATACCTTGAAATGCTCTTGTCTAAAAGCCAAAATACGAAGAAAATATAAATAAAGCATAAAATATAAAATGGTGAAAAAAATGAACACTTGTTTTGTAATCACCAAGGCATCATAAAAAAATATAGTAAGGGTGCTTCATCACCTAGTGCTTTAGACCAACTGGTTTGGGAACCACTGCTAAACCTTAGGTGTTGCAGGACGAGGAAATTGCTAATTACGCCTGATAAGTGAGCACATTTAGTAGTCGGTCGGTTAGTACCTCAAGAAGTATTAACGGACGCATGAAGAATGTGTGAGCAATTCCATCCAAAATATTCACCGACTAAAAATACTGAGGTAGATGGACAAGAGTATGATCGCTTGAATTGAATTCTCCGAGTGTACGGATGTCTTTTACATATAGTAGGGGTATATGATCAATGTTTGGAAGAAAGGTAGGGAGGAAGAATAAAGGTGATGTTTTTATTGAGGGATGATATGATTTCTAATATCTTTTCATGACCATTAAGATAGGGCTCATGACAACCGAAAAGCTAGTGTAGTTGGAAACTCTTATTTTCAAGTTCTTTCTTTTATATGGTTTTTATCTTTATATGTAACTTTCACAGTCTTTCTTTTATTATAGGATTTTATAGGTGTAATCCGCTGAAAACCCTCAGGAGACAACACTCCTCCTACTAGAGACACCTAGAGCTTTAACGGCTTGTTGCACGTGCTCAGTGAAATCGTATTGCCTACGAAAGTGTGTTAGTTAGTTTTTCTATTTTTCTTTTCTGCTTCTCTTGAATAAATAGTTTGCTCGGGACGATCAAATTCAAATTTGGGGGTATTTGTTCAGTCGAAAATAGCGCAATTTGACAATTTTCTTACTTTTCTTAATCATCTAAAGGTATTTGTTATAAATATAACACATATTAGAAGTTCATCTGCAAAATACCATTTACCATGTGTTTATATATTATAATCAATATTATGAAGGAAATTGTATGTTTAATATTTTACGCATAATATTTTTTATCTCAAACATAACTAACATTCTTCATTGAGATATTGTGCAAGTTTAGCTCAGGTCAGATATCCGGAATTAAGAATCTGCCGATAAAGTAAAGAAAATCGAAAAATCAAATACTGGCAAAGACTCAGAAAAGATAAGAAGGTTCCAGACATCAAATAAATACCTAAATATTAACAAGAGAAGATTCCAGAAGAATGAAGCCAAGAACCCACCGAGTCGCGGCCGATCCGCAACCGAGTCGGCCGAGTTACCGCAGTTCAGCGGTCAAGAAGAGGAGTTAGGCTTCAAGATTCTTCTGGAAGCTTCTGTGCAAAAAACTTATTTTGTTAGGATTTTCTGTTACTAGATTTGGAGCTATAAAAAGGACCGAGGGCAATATCCAATTGGATCCAATCTCTTAAAATAAAATCAAGAAAAGAGCCAATAAATCTCTACATAAAATCCAATATCAAAAAGAGGATCTAAAATCTAAGATCAAGAATCTTCGATCTTAAGATCCAAGATCAAGAAATTATCGAGAAATTCATCAAGCGATATCAATCAAGTCTCCTTTACACGAAACCAATCATCGTCAACAAGCAAGCGATCCAAGACAGGTCCAAGACTCGAGATGATCAAGTGACGTGAAGATCGACGGAATATTTACTTCTTCGAGGCAGAGATCGAGAACAATTCTTCTTCCTCTTGTAATCTAAACTCAAAGAAATGTATTATGAAGTTGAGTAATAAAGGTAGATCGTCAGTTTTATCAATTCGCTTTCTTTTAATTTCTGCATTATAAATTCTTTCTCTATTCTTTCTTTTATTTTCATGATGCACGAGTAATTCTCCGCTTGACAGGATTCGTAGGATTATGGTAGATTAATGGGTGAGAAAATTCTATACTCTTTTTAAGTCTTATGAAGTTTATAAACTTTAGCAAAAGAATCGTCAACATCCTTATCGGGTACGATATCAATTTCTTGATAATCTCGACCACGATTTGAGATAAGATTGACGATCTTTTTATTAAGGGCTAAATATGAATGGAGATCAATGAAAGGACAAGGGTCAATAGAGGAGAAACCCTAGTTTCTTCCAAAGAACCCTAATCATCATTCATCGCCATCAATCTAGTTTTAAATCTATCAATAGATAAGAGAAGTCATCTTTATTAGTCATCCAGGGCTATTAAATCCAATCGAATTCTACAAGCCTTCATCATATAAAATTTTCTTGATAACTCAATTAGATCTTAAACCATTTTCTTGATAATTCAATTAGATCTTGAAACTATTTTCTTGAAACTATCTTCTTGATTTTCTTGAAACTGTTTTCTTAATTTTCTTGAAACTATCTTCTTGATTTTCTTGATTTTCTCTGTTCTATTTCTTTCAACCGATCTAAAGCAAGAACTATAAAATTCCACGAATTCCAGAGGACGACCCGTACTCACTAAAGATTCGCTACACACGACACCGTTATTGATTGCGGTTATTTTACTACTACTTTTTCTTTCACAAAATCACAATCAATCAACTACCCTACTACTCCTGTTCTGTTTATTTTTCCTGCAATTATTCAGAGAGTTTAAATTCATCATAAATCCCGTTTTTAATGCATTTTTAATTTTTTCTTCAATTTCAAAACACTAATTTTACACTATAAATACAACCCCATACTCTAACCCTCTAATTCTGAAATCTATTGCCAAAATTCTCAAAAAAATTCTAAGTCTAAGAAGAGTACAAGTGGAGTTAGCCCTACGTCAAATTCCGGCAAGACTTCGAGACGTTTCCGGCGACCGCACGACTCCCCGAAGGCTACTACCTCATCTTCTACCTCCCCTCTCTCCTTTTACCTTGTAAGTCCCATCTTCCCTTTTCTCTTTCTACCATAAAATTCTTCTTTTTCAAAACTTGTCGGTAAGTGGAGTTATACCGACATTCAATTCTGTAATCTTTAAAATTACAATTTCTTCTTAAGAATCACTTGTACTCATGTATATACATTACTTGTAATCATTTAACTAATGTTTAGAAATAAATTTCACTCTAAAACTCCATGTTAAATAATTTTAATTAAGCTTTTACATTTTAATACCATGAAGTTTACATACAGCATCTTAGCATACCTTTAGAAAACCTCATGAGGTAATGACCTACCTCTCACATACACACATCTTGACATATCATGATTCTCTTGAACAATATTTTTGTGGTAAAATACGACTTTTCATCAAAATACCTTAAACTATTAAAAATCCGGATTTCTTTAAATTGTGTTACTTAATTCCTTACGATTATATCTCTACAACCCATTTTGGGGAACCCGGTTTGGATGGTGCGGATTATCGCACATCTTCGGGACTAGTAGGGCGAGATACAGACCTCCTCACGGAGCATACGATCTCGATGGAATTTTAATACAATTTTTAAGAAAAACGAGGATTTTGATTTTTTAATAAAAATTTATTTTTTATAATTCTATAAATATTATCAAATTATATATTTTTAATATATAATAAAATTTCATGTTTTCTAGAAAATAAATGAATGACAAGTTTCACTAAGATACCATCAAGAATCAATACAAGTCAAATTTTACACTAAAATATCTTGAACTATTCAAGCTATATATATGTTCACTAATATACCTCATTCTCTAAAATTCACATTCATGACAATTCTAAATAATATAAATAATTACTCGAGATTTATTTTAAAAGTATATATAAAATATTTTTTATAAAACCCCTCGAAATATATAAAATTGCATTAAGGACCCTAGTAAATATGGATTTAAGTGGGACCAATTCTCTTGAGCCTCAGGGAGCCGGAGAAAGTGGGTGCTTACCTATTTAAGGTAGAAAAATTAAAACGGAGTTATCAATGGTAATTGTCTTGGAAAAAGACACAAATCATATCGTCCATGTGCAGCAGTTACCGATAATTCCCAAACCTAATTCAGGATCCAATTCTATTTAAAGTGTCTGACTCAAGTTTGAGTCCAGGTCTAAATCAATCTGAATCGAATCCAAACATGAATACAATTCAACATGAATCCAATATACTTGAACATGAATACCAGAACAATGTCAAACATGCAACATAACTTGACTTGACCGAACCACGGCTATATCTTGAACTTGACTATATGACTACCGTTTACATTCTGAATCTGTTTACATGAACAACTTATACCATAGTCTCGGCAAGTCTGATAAATACAAATCAATACAATCAATACAATATACACTACGGGGTTTTAACGGGGTAGATTGGTACGGAATGTGTTAAAAGTGGCACGAGATGGTCACTAAAAGATACCTATATGAACATCTATGCCGTTGTTCCGTGGGTTTTGACGGGGCCTTGTACTTCCGATTACCATAGTCCACGGAGCAAGTTGGACTCCTCTCGTATACATTGACACCTTCTGTACCAAGTTATAAACAACTACGTTAGTATAACAAACATAAATCTGTAAAATTTACTAGTTCTATTCTCTTTACTTGTATATTCTACCCTTTCTTTTGGGACTTACCGAGTGCTAGTTCGCTAACGACATTCTTATCTCTTCTTTCTTTGGAATGTTCGTCAGGAGGACCCGACTCTCAGGAGACCGAGCCCAGCCAGGATGATTTGGAGCAGTTCACAAAGGAGACAGACTTCTACGCTTTTAATTGTACTTATTTCTTTTCAGTTCATATGTCTCTGTTTAGGCATCACTTTCTATCATTGTACTCTACTTTTCAGTTGTATGTAAGGAAAGAATGTTAATAAAGTTGTTATTATTACACCTCTTTTCATTCTTATACTTTACATTTATATTGCTTATTTACGCTTAACGTGTTTACTTCTGAGTAAATATGTCACAGCCCGTCACGTCTCCTTCCCCGTACACTGGGAAGCGGGGCGTGACAAGTTTTGTTGGCGGCCCATGCAGGTCAGTTCTGCATAGAAACCTAAGCAATATATCACAAGAATTATAAAAATCGGTAACTATACATTCTTTACATTTCAATTCCTTGAATCTATCCTAATACTACTTTTTCTCAAGGTTATGGATTCTCCCAACAACATGAGTACAAACGTGAATGGAAACACTCCACCTTCTCTACCACCACCTGCCGTAGCATCTCCTATCAATGAGCAGACGGTATTGCTTGATGCAATCAAGAGCCTCTTGGAGGGTCAGTAGCAGCAGACTGCTATCCTCTTGCACCGTTGTCGGGACCTGGTTCTTGTTCACGGAGCAAAGTGCCACGCCAATTTTCATACCAATGGGTCGAGGGCCACCTTTTGAATCCGTGGGGGCCACCTCTAGAATCCGTGGGACCCACTGCAGAACAATAGGGAATTTTCGGAACACATTCCGAAAGAGGACTGAACTGCATTATAAATATAATGATACCACCCTGAATTACAGAGGCGCCTTTTTAAGTGAATCTACACTACATGAGCTTGAGAATTCCGTAGTTAAGCGTGCTCGGGCCAGGAAAGTCTTGGGATGGATGACCTCGTGAGAAGTGGCCCCTGGTCAGGTCCGGTTCGCTCTAAAGGGCAAAACCGTGTGGTTTCAGCCAGAGCAGACAATACCATCTGTACTGGGGAGTGGGGCGTTACATTTTTATGGTGGCCCATGCAGGTCCCTCAGTAGTAGGTCTGTGATTCGAAGACGAACCATTGTTCAAAGGTGAGGACAATGTCGGGACCCGGTTCTTGTTCACGGAGCAAAGTGCCACACAGAACAAAGTGTCATGCCAAGGTGGCGGGGGCCACCTCTTGCATCCGTGGGGGCCACCTCTAGAGTCCGTAGGACCCACTGTAGAACAATGGGGAATTTTCGGAACACATTCCGAAAGAGACCGAACTGTATTATAAATATAATGATACCACCTTCAATTACAGAGGTGCCTTTTAAGTGAATATGAACTAAAGGAGCTTGAGAACTCCGTAGTTAAGCATGCTCGGGTTAGGGAAGTCTTGGGATAGGTGACTTCCTAGGAAGTGGCCCTTGGTCGGGTCCGGTTCGCTCTAAAGGGAAAAACTGTGCAGTTTCGGTGAGAGCGGACAATACCATCTGTACTGAGGCGTGGAGCATTACAACCGCTCTGAGACTGAGGCATCCGGAGTCAACCAATTCCGGGCATTGCACCCTAAGCATTTTTCTGGGAAAGAGAGCCCATTAGAGGCAGAAGAATGGGCTCAGTCCATTGAAAATGACTTGGCGGCAGCACAAGTGCCAAAGATTGCTTAGGTGAGGGTTGCAAAGTTGCAACTAACTGACAACGCCAGAATATGGTGGAAGGCTGTAGAAAGCCATCTTGCCCAGCCGATTGAATGAAAGACATTTCGCGACATGTTCGACGCGAAATATTTTTCCGAGACTATCCGTTTTGACATGGAGCAGCAATGCATCCACTTGTAGCAAGGTTCAATGTGGAACAAATCTGTGGATGAATACGATACTGAGTTTACCATGCTTAGCAGGTAAGATATGTCTCAATATTCAATTTCCTAAAATCACATACTACACTGCTAATACAAGGTCGTAACAGGTTCGCTGCACACCTCATCCCGACTGCTGAGATCCGGGCAAGAAGATTTCAGTAAGGGTTGGACCCGGAGATCCAGGCTGCTCTAGCTACAGGGGATTTCCCAACCCATGATCTTGCTCTGAGGCTGCCCGAAGATATGAGACAGTTGTAAAGAAGAAGGGCCAACCTCAGTCTGCCGGTGTGAAGCGCTCTGCCACCCAGATAGTAGGAGGAGCCTCTTTCATGCCAACTTTTGTACCCAGGAGACCGGAAGTAACATTTAACTGGCCAAGTCTAGATTTTTGCTTCTACTGCAAGAGAAATGGACACCTGGTGAAGGATTGCAGGCATGCAAACGGCCTGTGCTTAGTTTGTGACGCTTCCACTCACGACATCGTAGCATGTCCTCATAAACGCAATCCAAATTTAGCTCCCAGACCAGCTAACACCTTTCCACAGCGGCCAGCTATTCAGGCTCCTGCTTCTCGCTTAGCCCTACCTGCTCTACCTTCTCGTGGACCTCCTGCACAGTCTCCTCGTCAGTTCCACCAGGCAATGAGGAACATGCCTCAAAGGCAGATAAATATGCTCGAAGGACAGAGAAATGTGACTTCAGCTAGGAGGAATATACCCCGGCGTCAGGCTTTCACTTTAGCGGCCGTAGAAGCCGAAACTATAGGTCAAGGTAACACTGGTAATTCTTCTTCTTCCAAAACCCTTACATCCTTTTGTTCTTTCATACATATTTTTTCATGCACTTTCAGTAATTCTTTTCACCACCACTGTCATCAAATTTTCTTGAATCTGTTACAACTTTCTTTTATAAATTTTGAGGACAAAATTTTTATAAGGAGGGTAACGACCATAATTTTTCTGTACAAAATTTTTCTTCTTAAAATACAGAAAAGAGTTTGCAAACCTGAGCATAATTTGAAAGTTATTCTTGTTTAAGAACAGCAAGAAATAGCTTATAGCTCATTGGTAAAGCCTTGCACTGCTGTGACGTAGCCCCTGTATTCGAATCTCATCAGCCACATATTATTTTTACTGATTTTTCTTTTAAATATTTTTGAAGCCCAAAAGTTTACACGTGCTCTGCACATAAAATGAAAAGTCATAGAAAATCAAACATGTGCTAAATATTTTATGAACAGGGAGGGACACATGGCAGAGATCCAACGGCCCAACTCCAATATTTGGCCGGCGAGATCAGGCCTAAGGCCGGCACCGCCGGACCCCCCGTGGGAGATGGTCCCCGTGTTTTGCCCACTAAACCTCTTGGACTACCCCACTACTCCTGTTCTGTTTATTTTTCCTGTAATTATCTAGAGAGTTTAAATTCATCATAAATCTCATTTTTAAGGCATTTTTAATTCTTTCTTCAATTCCAAAACCCTAATTTTACACTATAAATACAATCTCATACCCTGGCCCTCTTCATTCTGAAATCTATTGCCAAAATTCTCAAAAAATTTCTAAGTCTAAGAAGAGTACAAGTGGAGTTATCCATAGGTCAAATTCCGGCGAGAATTCGAGACGTTTCCAGCGACCCAGAGACTCCCTAAAGGCCACTACCTCATCCTCTACCTCCCCTCTCTCCTTTTAACTTGTAAATCCCATCTTCCCTCTTCTCTTTCTACCATAAAATTCTTCTTTTTCAAAACTTGTCGGTAAATAGAGTTATACCGACATTCGTTTCTACAATCTTTAAAATTACAATTTCTTCTTAAGAATCACTTGTACTTATGTATATACCTTACTTGTAATCATTTAACAAATATTTAGAAACCAATTTCACTCTAAAACTCCATGTTAAATAATTTTAATTAAGTTTTTACGTTTTAATACCATGAAGTTTGCATACGACATCTTTTAATTATTTTACTTAGCATACTTTTAGAAAATCACACGAGGCAATGACCTATCTCTCACATACACACATCTTGACATAGCAAGATTCTCTTGAACAATATTTTTATAGTAAAATACGACTTTTCATCAAAATACCTTAAACTATTAAAAACCAGGATTTCTTTAAATTATGTTACTTAATTCCTTGCGATTATGCCTCTACAACCCATTTTGGAGAACCCGGTTTGGATGGTGCGGATTATCGCACATTCTTGGGACTAGTAGGGCGAGATGCAAACCTCCTCATGGAGCATATGATCTCGATAGATTTTTATACAATTTTTAAGAAAAACGAGGATTTCTATTTAATAATAAAATTTTATTTTTAATAATTATATAAATATTATCAAATTATATATTTTTAATATATAATAAAATTCCATGTTTTCTAGAAAATCAACAAATGACAAGTTTCACTAAAATACCATCAAGAATCAATACAAGCCAAACTTTCCACTAAAATACCTTAAGCTATTCAAACAATGTATATGTTCACTAATATACCTCATTCTCTAAAATTCACATTCATGACAATTCTAAATAATATAAATAATTACTCGAGATTTATTTTGAAAGTATATATAAAATATTTTTCATAAAACCCCTCGAGATATATAAAATTACATTAAGGACCCTGGTAAATATAGGTTTAAGCGGGACCGATTCTTTTGAGCCTCAGGGAGCCGGAGAAAGTGGGTGCTTGCCTACTTAAGGTAGAAAAACTAAAATAGAGTTATCAATGGTAATTGTTCTGGAAAAATTCACAAATCCTACCATTCATATGCAGCAGTTGCCGATAATTTCCAAACCTAATTCAGGATCCAATTCTATTTAAAGTGTCTGACTCAAGTCTGAGTCCAATTCTAAATCAATCTGAATCCAATCCAAACATGAATACAATTCAACATGAATCCAATTCTATTTAAAATATTTTTCATAAAACCCCTCGAGATATATAAGAAAAGAATGTTAATAAAGTTGATGTTATTATTACATCTCTTGTCATTCTTGTGCTTTACATTTATATTGCTTATTTACGCTTAACGTGTTTATTCTGAGTAAATACGTCGTAGCCCGCATGTCTCTTTCCCCGTACACTAGGAAGCAGGGTTTGACGCTACTCTCCATTCCTAGCGAGCTTGGAGTATCAGTTGCTTCACTAAGTGAAGCTAGAGCTTGGAACGGTTCCCTTGGGTGGATCATCTTCGGAAAGGGCGGTCGCTATTCAAGATTATTCCCGACGGCCTACAAGGAGTTTGGAGGGGTCCTCCACGATTGGGTGGACACGCGTAAAAGGTTGTATTCCCTAAACCTTGTGTGCTACTTTGCTAGTTTTGGTATTTGGAAAAGATCGGTAGGGATTTGATTCTATTACCCTCTTGTAAATTTTGTTTTCCAATTCCGCATCGACGGCGGCTCCCGCGGCGACGGCACTAGGAACTTTCAATGGTATCAAAACTATTAGGCAGGAATGCCGACCCATGGAGGGTTCTCACTGTGTGATAGTAGTGGTGAAGCGCTGGCTCTTATCCCTACAGTGCCCCGTGTAGTTATATTTTCCGGCGGGTTGTAGTCCATAGTAAAAGAACTACATAAAAAGTAGCTGCTGAGGGACCTATGAACGCCACGGCCGGTTTTCGCTGCGCTGACTGACCTTTCGTATAATACCATCTAGAAGTTCTCGGCGAGTCTGCCCAGTGTACTTATCTCTAGTGAGCGCATGTATACAATTTTATGTGCAACACATCAATGGCTATGAAACATGCCACTGCCCCTCGTCGGGGTCTAGAAACATATACACTAGTCTACTCTGGAATATCCATACTCAGTGTCGATACTCCCACGATTAGGGACATTTAAAGATGTGCTTATGGACTACCCAGCTCTCACTACTATGATCACCATCATAACTCTGATAGTCAAGCAAACATTTTACGGGCTTTATCATTATGTATTAACGACACGTAATAACTAGTAAAATACATACACATTAATGATAAAGACAAACCAAATAGTATACTATCATATCAAGTAAGACTGTTTTACATGTATAGGTCCTCCTTCAATTATCTTAATCATCTACTTTCGATTACGATAATTGTCTTGAGAGCACTATAGCCAACGATAAAGATGCAATTGCTACTTAATGGTGCGATCTCCATTCTACAGGAACAGTATCCAACTTATTAACAAAAACTTTTACACTTTTCAATTTGAGTGATTCTGAAAGATCAGTAAATTATTTAACAAATTTGTCAAACTATACATGCATTTCTATTTATTCAAACCAAGACGATTATCACAGATGTTGCTCACCATTGAACTCTACCGATCACAATCATCATTGATTGCTGTTAACATCCACCCTCCTCCGGACGACGATTATCTCAACGTCATCATGAACTCTTTTCTCTCGCTAATTTTCATATTATGTAATTCAACTCACTACTTTTAATATATATATTTCAAAAGCATATATAACTTTTAATATATATTTCATAACCGTATTGGTAGTCGATTTATAAAATACGGATTTTCATTTCTTATAACTATCCATATGTATATTTACATCCGTCAATGTTCACATGATACGAATATGGTAATATCTACATTCGATCCATATCCGGTTGATGGAAATGTATACAAAGTATCGGTTGAAGTGTTGATTGCAAATTTTCAAATAAACATTAAGAGCCTCGTCTAATTTTCTACGCATGTACATATAGAAGGTACATGGGTATACGATATAAGATAGACCTCTATAAGGCTTGAATCTTATTAGATGGATCATGTCTATATTAAAAGTCCGTGTACACTCGTATAAATATAAATATAAAATTGTCTCGTCCTATCGTTTTTGAATATATAAATTTAATATGGTATCAGTGCTAGGTGGAACACTTGTGTGGATCCGTACTTTATAACACCTCTGAGAGAGAGTAGTCTACTTGTATCTGAGAGACTAGTCTCTACATGTGTCATAATATCTCTGTGAAAGAGCCGTCTACATGTCTATGAAAGACTAGCCTCTACATATATTATACGATCCACGTACAATTTTTAAAAGATATCAAGTGCCTCATTTAAATTTCTATACACATGTATCAAGGGAGAAAATACTTTCCATAAATGCTATAATACAATGTAGATTAAATAGTAATAACTCATATGAAAATAAATATAGATAACTCATTTGAATATATATTGTGTGCAGGTGATTTACAACAAAATTTACTAAAAGCAAAATTTAATGACGAACACAGATAAACAAAATATGTTGATGTATCGAATTAAATTATTTTCAATTTCATTTTCTACATGAGGTTTTATAAGAATTTTAAAATAAGGCATCTATTTATTTATCTACTTCTCAAAATTCTAGTTTTAGCCAAAAAAAAGTTTTTAAAGCTAAGCCAATTTTATCTATAAATATCACTCAATTTCTATCTTAAAAAAAAGATGACACCGATGACACCAAACAAATTAAAATTTGTTCCTAATAAAGATTTCTCTACAAAAAATTATAAACAAGTGTTTCAATATATACCTCCGTAAAAACTTTGAATTAGCGTCATAAACCAGTCTGCAGATTTCCAATGTTTTCACATTCCCTTGCCAAAACATTCCATATGTAATTATCTTTTTATTTTACTTCTTTTATATATGTATCTAGCCCATAGATGTTAAGCATGTTTGAAGAAGCACATGATATTTTTAGAATTCTATTAACCGACAGGGGCAATTAGAAAATTAACATGACATAGCTTTTTATAGATACACCGTGAAGGGATCAAATGCCAATTTGCAGCAAAAAGAAAGGGAAAAATTAATTTTCCACGGAAACAACTCACTTAGTTTTGTATAGATAAAAGGGGCCAAATATAATTTAACTAAAATATAGGGGCAGAAGATAAATTCCTTACAAAAAGACCAAACGAGGGACTAAGTGCAATTTCCTTAACATAGAAGGGGTGGAGTCTAATTATTCATGCAAAAAGACAATAAAAAAGTTCGAGGGGGGAATTATTTTTCATACAGCTTTATTTATATATATATATATATATATATATATATATATATATATATATATATATATATATACCCTTAGAGGATACATATCATGCAATTGGATAGATTCCTAATCAATGTTTGAAGAACCGACATCCATCGACAGCTCTATAATTGTTACCAGAATATATTAATAACTGTTATAAAAAAATGTAAAATTAATATTATTTTGAAATAAAACATATATATTCTAACCTAATAAAACATTTTTTAATAGGAAATAGTATTAATTTTATATTTCAAACAACTGCCAATATAGCATTTTGCTTTAATAATGCTCTTTTCAATGAGTTTACTTTATTAAATTGTTCTTGAAATTTTCGTACATTTATGATTTATTAGAGCATTAGTAGCCGGTCTAGATTCCTGTAATAAGAGCATTTACTTCAAAGGATTAGTCGAACAATCTTTTGCATCATGTCTCTACTCCCATCGGCTTCTCATCTCCATTCATGCATGCAACCAATCCCTCCACTCCCATCGGCTTCTCATCTCCATTCATGCATGCAACCAATCCCTCCACTCCTATCGACTTTTATTAAATTGTTCTTGAGATTTTTGTTTCTTTTATGATTTATTAAAGTAGAATACCCTGTCCAGATTCCTGTGGGAGCAATTACTTCAAAGGATTAAGCAAACAATCTTTTGCATTAGTTCTCTGCTCCCATTGGCTTCAATTCTCCATTCACGCAACCAATCATATCCTTTCACTCCTCAACGCAACTTGTCCTTTTCCATCTTCTTATTTTAACTCTCTATGAATTCTCTCAGTGCCAAAAAAAAAACACTCTATAAAGTCTCTATTACAACAGTAAGCCAAAACAAATTAACTCTCTTCAACACAACACCATGGATTTAAACATGCTCACCATAATGTTTCTCTTTTCCTTCATAACCCCAACAAAAATCATGGCTTATTCTCATCCCCGAAAAGGCTTTAGCCTCGAACTAATCCACCACGACTCGATACACTCTCCTCTCTACCCTGGAAATCTAACCCAGCACTCTAAATACCATATCGAGCCGCAAGACATAAACATACGACCTAGAGTGGCGTATGACAATATACAGTATATGGTGAGATTGGGAATTGGAAGCCCACCGACGAACCTTCATCTTCTGTTGGACACTGGTAGCAGCCTTGTTTGGACGCAGTGCGAGCCATGCACTTCTTGTTTTGATCAGGATGGGCCTAAGTTCAAACCACGCAGGTCGGGGAGTTTTCAGCCAATTCCGTGTAATCATCCTCTGTGTAAGCCCCCATCATTTCAGTGCAGAGGCAACCAATGCGTGTATAATCAGAGGTATATTAATTAATTAGTCACGAAATCATCCTTAGTGTATTAAGCATGTAGGTACATATGTGTATGCATGTACCTAGTTTCGATCAAGCTTTTAGTAAATATTCTTGTTTTTTTGTCAAGAATTAGTTGAACATATGTAGAAAGTCAACATCATTCTCCATTTTATTGTGTCAAACAAAAGATTGATAAGAAATAAATATATCTGTTTACTAAAGAACCTATCTTAATATCTAGAATTATATTTATACATGATCTTAGTTAAAATTTGTTAAACAAAGTAAGTTGGTGAACAGAGAGTTTATCATCCAAATTGTTTCCTTGATATATTGAGATCACGGATAGGAGTTAGAGAGACAAAAAGTTTTGTGATATATACAGTGGTGGATGAAATGGGATGACATCATCATCATTTTTTTCAAACGCATGTCATTAATAACTACCTATTTTGAATCCAAAAAACATAAGAGAAGAATATTACTTTTTTTCTAAGTAGAATACTCCTATAACACATACACACACACAGGAGTGATCCATTGCAAATCGGTCCGTGATTTTTAAAAACGGGAACTCTCGGTCTACGACATTTTTTAACGATCCAAACCGTTCAGGTTGATCACCATACCCTCAACTGTATGTGTATGAAAAATCAAAAGACTTGGAGGTCTCTCACTCATGTATCGGATGGCGTTTATGTTGCATTATCGAAAGGCGTTCATTTTTGCACTCATCGATGCATAGGTTAGAGGCTACAAATTCTTTGATTTTTCATACACATGCATTTGAGGGTATGGTGATCAACTTGAACGGCTCGGATCGTTAAAATATGCCATAGACCGAGAGTTTTCGTTTTTAAAAAACGTGGACCGGTTTGCAATGGATCACTATGAGGGTTTTTTTGTTAGGCGGCGGTAAAAAGTACATCCTCCACCATTTTATTCGATGATCGGCACCGTCCATCTTGATCATCATTGTCTAATATGTCGATATACTAAATTTTATGTGATCCCACCACTTTTTCACCATTGAATTAGCAATGTAAAAAGATCTATTGTCGATAAACCATTAATTTTGCACTCATTAAATAAACTGTGAAAAAGTGATGAAATCATATGAAATTTGGTTTATCTATATCTTACATGATAAAGATGATGATGATGGGTGCAGATCGTCGAAAAAAATCATGGAGAATGTATTTTTACGATGTCATAGGAGAAAATTTCTTCCCGTGACATCTTTCCTCCACACACACACACAGGAAACGGGTTATCAGTTAGTAGCTGATATTAAATCGTCAGCTAGTGTCTAGAGATTGGTCAATCCGACCGTCAAATCGATGATCCGCTCTTGCCACCTTGTTCTATGTATGGAGTGATCTATGTGTGAAATTTTGATCGATATAATACTTTATAAGTGATATATCAAGCATTTAAAAAATGCATGACTTTTAAACATAATAAAATTTCCATATATAGGGGACTCTTGATCAAAGAGATAGAAGGTATCAAATTGATCAAAATTTCATACACACATATATATCATTTCCATGTGTTGATAAGATGGTCAGAAGAGATCGTCGATTTGACAGTCGGATTGAGTTATACAAAAAGCTAGCTGATGGTTTACTATCAGCTACTAACTGATAATCTGTTTCCTCGTTAGTTATATATATATATATATATATATATATATATATATATATATATATATATATATATATATATATATATATATATATATATATATATATATATATATATATATATATATATATATATATATATATATATATATATATATATATATAACAAAATGGATTTGAGATGGCAGCTCCATGTTTATAAAGAGGCCCCTAGCCTAAAACCGCATTTTACAGTCCAAACTGGCCATTTTGATTTACGTAGTATGAAACTTCTATGTACTTTTTTTTTGGGATTTAATGACCTCTAAGGTGTTCATCAAACCGATACAAAAATTAATGATATAAGAAAATCACGGTCGTTTCATGAACTCCTCAGAGATCGATGTTTAAATCTTGAGATTACATAAGGGTTTCATAATACTTAAATCAAGATGACCGGTTAGAATTGGTGAAACACACAAAGTGTATGTGTGTTTTGTGGCGAGTGCCCATTTAAAAAAGGGTTTCTCTCTATACCCCCTCTTTCTATATATATAGAGGAAGGATGCTATAGAACTACGGCATCTGAAAATATCCTCCACCACGATTTTTTTCGATGATCGACATTTATCATCATTTTAATCTTCTAAGATGTGGATATATACACCAAATTTTATGTAATTCTATCACCTTTTTACCGTTGAATTAACAATTTAAAAATTTATATTTTTAGCAAACCTTTAGTTTTGCACCCACTAAACTAAATGTGAAAAATTGTAGAATTACATGAAATTTGGTGTATCAACATTTTAGATGATAAAGCTAAAGATAATAGATGCCGATCGTTGTGAAAAATGGTGGAGGGTGTATTTTTCCGATGCCGTAAAGAAATCCCTCCTATATATGGCCCCTTTCCTCTATTATTTTACACACATGTATATATCCTAACAACTTTTGTGTGTAAATCCGAACTACTTTTGTGCATTTACTTCTATACATAACATCCTAAATTTTAGGAGGAAATGTAAAAGCTTAATGGAAAATGGACCAAATGGTCTTATTAATTCTTTCATTCTTCTGCCAGTATTCGTCTAGGCCAATACAAACGCATCACAATAGATTAGAATGTGTATTAATAAAAGGATTGAAAGATCATTTTGCTACTGACAATATTTTATCACCATCTTTTAATAGGTATGCAGACAATACCTTCACTGGTGGGGTCCTCGCCACTGACCACCTCACCTTTGCTTCAAGAACCGGTCAGCCGGAGACGATTCCAAACATAGTCTTCGGCTGTTCTCATGCAAGCAGCCATCGTATGTTTGGATCAAAAAAGGTAGGAGGAATTATGGGAATGGATTTCGAAGAAGAATCCTTTATAATGCAGCTAGCGAACAGAATCAACGGCTCTTCTCGCTTCTCCTACTGCTTTCCTCGCGACCGCAGCATAATTAGCTATATACGTTTTGGAGGGGACATCATACAACGTAGAAATCTTCAGAGAACCCCAATAATAAACCATAACGATCAATTCTACCACATATTGGAGGATATAAGCGTTGTCGGAGAACGCATGCGTTTCCCAGCTGGGACCTTCGACCTCCATCCTGATGGGTCTGGAGGTTGCCTTACCGATACAGGTGCCCCGTCATCACGGATGATTAGACAACCATATGCTCGTGTCAAGACCGCATTTATGAAATATTTTGAAAACTTCAAGCTCCGAATTGTTAGTGGAAGCGACATTGGTGCAGATCTTTGTTATGAGATGCCGAGAAATTTTAGACATTTCCCTTCCATGGAATACCACTTTAGAGGGGCGAACCTCTTTGTTACAGGAGAAAAGATGTTCTTGATCTTACGTGGTAGGTTTTGTTTGACGTTGATCCCTACAGATACAAAGACTAAAATTGGTTCTACACATCAACAAGATGTTCAATTCGTGTATGATCTTAGAGAAAAATTAGCTTATATTGGTCCGGCTAATTGTGCTCAGGTTTAAATAGTGTTCTTTGTACCTTCATCAATAAATCTAAAATGAATAAATTTATGAGAAAAATGTGTTGGACCCATGTTTTGATGTTTACATATTTTTCTTAACGCACGCACTTTTGAGAGATATCTAAAAATACCCTAGCAGTTCGTAAACCCGATTGTTGTTGGATACAAGAATGGCATGTTATAGCAACCTGACGGAGGTACTAATCTCCCTCAATAGTTGTCCTCTGTCGATTTTATAGAAAGCGGTTCTGAACGGTTGAGATTAGGAACAAAGGTTGAATGTGTGGATCTCAATGGGTTGTTATTGACACCGAGCTACTTGCAAGGATGTCCCGGAGTGGGTAACCACCATAGGACCCTCCGACGATCAAGTAAATACCGATGAATAAAGGCAGGGTAGAGGCGTATTGGAATCAATTTGAGTTACCTGAATCAACCGGAGTAGGGGTTTATATACGGTCGCATGGAGCGAGCCGATGCGAGATTCTCGCCGTCCGTTACGCCCCTGTGTTACGTTCGCATCGATGGCGGGGTACGCCCATTAATGGCAAGATACGCTCATTAATGACGAGATACGCTAACGTAAGATATGGAACGTGGAGCGGTGGAGATCTCATCGTGGCGAGATACACGGAGCCGTTATGGGGGCGCTTGGGCTCCGTGCTCCCGGCCAAACAGATACGCTGAGGAATCTCAAATATAGGATGGCTCGGTGACGAGCAAGTGAGCTTAGGAGTCTCAGATATAAGATAGCTCGGAGACCAGCTATTGGCTGGTGGTCAGCTGAAGCGGGTACGTACTCTGGGGGGATCCTTTAAAAGGTCAGGTACAACCTCGGAGGCGAGACGCCGAGAAATGTCCCCAATGCGTCATATTTATTCCAGCTCCGTAGCCCCCAAGAATCTAATGGACGTACGTGGACGACACGTCATCTGCTATTAGACTTTGCTCATTGCAATGGAACTAGCTATTACGCTCTGTATGTGTAGTGCCGCCTTCAAAGGCGACTCACGGTTGGCAATTTACAACCACATATATAAGCCATCATTCGGTGTAATGTTGTGAACTATTCATATCTTATGAAATTTTATAAAACTAGCTAGTCATATATAACCATAATTTTTTATCATTTTTATGGCATAATCTTCATTTTACTTATTTTTTTTTTATTAAAATTTAGTCAGGTTCTAAATTACCTTTCCTTTTGAGAAAAGGACTTGGACAACATTTATTTGATTTTTCTAAAATTCGTTGACCTCATTAACCTATAACTCACTAATATTGAAATGGTTTATTCACAATTTTATATATTTTTTCTGTGCTATGACAACCAAATTTTTCTATGATGGAATGAGGGTTTTATTTTTATTAAATCTTGCAGTGCAATAATCCAAATTTTCTGCTTTTCGATCTTTTTTTATGGCCATCAAAGTTAGTAATTCTTCATGTGTTTATGATCCATGAATTTACTCTTTATTCGATAAATATCTTATTCATCATTTATATAATTCTTATAAAAATAAGCCTTTTAAAGTGTGTTAACGGAATAATTTTTTCATATATTTTCCAATTAAAAGAATAACTTCGAGAATCAGAAAGATACTTTTCGAGTTTGAATTTGATGAGATTGTAAAATAGGACACAAAATTATAAATTGGTATAAATACAAAAAACCCAAAGAAGAAGTTTTAGAATATATTTGGCAAAATAACAAAAAAGTTATAAAAAGATTTCGATAAGATTTAATTTCCTTCATATTCAGTACAGTTTATTGTTCCAATTTTTTTTGACAAAAAGGGTTTTCAAGCAACTTAAAGATTTTTACCCCATTAGGATATAAATAAATATCAAATTTGTTACAAATTTTTTCATATCATTTTGCCTTTTCTGTACTCCTCTTCCAAACTCCTGAGCCATGGCTTCATGAACTGAAACGACAGAGAAACACATTGCAGAGATTAGAAAAAGAAAATTCTCGATAGGAGTTGCAGGAGATCCCAATCCATTAACAAAGGACCTTGACCATTCTGTTTATAATCTCTCATGGATATGAACGTGAATTTTTCTATTTATTTTATTTTGGTGATATGGAATTTCATTCTCATGGATATGAATGTGAATCCTTATTAATTAAATTACAGTTATGATGATATGAATTACACCATCATTATTGTTTCTCATAATGCATAATAAAGTCTATTTTAACCATACAAATGTTAGCTGCTAGTGTTCTTGATGGTTCCCACTCATATGTTATTCAATTACGAACATTGAAGTAGAAAAAAACGTTTGTCGTGTTTATGTTTTTAGAAGTATTTAAGATCAACTTATTGGTTTCTCTTCTGTGATGCTTGTTCAAGAATGCCGAAGACAATGAATACCCTGAAGGAGTTGAACCATCCTTAGAATTTATTGTGACTTCTAAGGACATAACCGAAACTGGAGCTCTGATGACTTTACTCGTATTCAATAACGAGGTTGGTTTCTCGAGGAGGAACATGGAGTCTATTTGTAGTATAGGACAATCGACCAAGAAAGAAAGGAGACAGGAAGGTTTTGTCGGTGAAAAGGGTGAGTTGTCATTAGTTAGCAGTCAACACGGTTAATTCTTGCCTTACTACTATCCATGAATGCGATTTGGTTACTAACTTTTTGTGTAATGTTACTTAAGGAGGCAATATACTTTGGTCAATAACATTTTTAGTAAAGGGGATCATTTTAATTACCAACGATTGTAATTAATCCTAACCCCTGTAGGGTGTTTTTCGTCACCCCATTGAGATAGGAATACGCGCGCGCTTGTCAGGCGTACTACAGATTCCCCCTGCATAGGGTAGGCCGGGGTTTAATGATTGTGGGGATCCGAATCTCCGGCAGCCGCGAACTAAGCTACCGTTAATTACCCCTCGTCTTTGGGGCGAGTGAACCTCCGATTGACGGGTTGAACTGGTCATGCGAACTCAATGTGCGGTGTACGTGTATTTTGTTTTGAAATGGGGGTTTAAATATATCGGGAGCCACGCAGAGTTTTTACGGGGGTCCCGCTACCCGGATAGCGGGCTGGAGGTCAAGGGGGCGAGCAGCCCCCTTGTGGGGTGCGGGGCAGCGCCCCGTTAGAAATTTTTTTCTAACAGGGACAGTATCGTGGGGTATGTGTATGTGTACATTTGTATCCATATGTATATATATACATGTATATATAAATAAAGGGGAAAAAGACATCCAAAGGATGCGTGGGGCCAGCGCCTAGGCGCTGGAGCGCAAGCGCGCCACGTGGGCGCTTTGCGCTTGAGCAAAAAGTGCTGGAGCGCAACGCGCCACATGTCGGCACGAGGGCGCTTTGCGCTCGAGCGCAGAGCGCTTGGGCGCAAACGCGCCACGTGTCGGCACGTGGGCGACTTGCGCTCGAGCGCTTGCGCTTGAGCGCGAGAGCGCCACGTGTCGGCACCGGGGTGATTTGCGCTCGAGCGCTTGCGCTGGAGCGCAAGCGCGCCATGTGTCGGCACCAGGGTGACTTGCGCTCGGGCGCTTGCGTTTGAGCGCAAGAGCGCCACGTGTCGGCACGTGGGCGATTTGCGCTCGAGCGCGAGCGCTGGAGCGCAAGTGCGCCACGTGTCAGCATGTGGGCGCTCTGCGCTTAGCGCCGGCGAGAAAAAGAGGCTTTTAGCCTGAAAAAATTTCTTAGAAGAGAAATCAGAGAGGAGTTGGACTCCTGAGTGTGTTTTTCTTCTTTTTTTTTAGGGGTTTAGTGAAAAATGTTCTTCTTCTTCCTCCTCTGTTAGCTGGATCTTGAAGATCAAGAGATGTGAGACCTCAAAATCTCTCCTTTTTGAGATCTGATGACAGATCCAAGTTCCCCTTTATGGGTTTTGTGGTGAAAAACTATTTTGTTTTTGAAAAGGGAGAGTAAAACTCTTGATTTAATTCAAAAGAAAGAAGGAGGTTTTGGAACCTTGAAAAAGGAGGAAAGGATCTCAGATCTCAAACTTTTTTTTGGAGAGAGAAAAGTTGTTGGGATATTTCATTATCCTTGCCTTTATAGGCCATACATTTTACACATAGCCCCTTGGGCTTCACAAAATGGCATTTTGCCTATCCCATGGCTCATGTGCCATTTCTTTTTGCACATAAGCCACGGGCTTTATAAAAATTTGGCTTTATGCCTATTTTTCTTACATTTATCCGAAAATAAAATAAAAGAAATACAACAAAATTATTTATTACAAAATTTTTATCTTGGCATGGGGGGGAGGCCGGCCGCTTCATGTTCGGGCTCGATCCGGGCATGGGCCCACTGGATCTGGGCTTGGGCTCACTTGGTTTGGGGTTGACTTTGATTTTGACTTGGTCAACCGGGGTGTAAATTTTTACCCCAACAAATTGCCCCCCATTAATAAATGCACACCACATATGTGGGTCGTGTGCATGAAATTGATGGATCTTCTTTCACGTGGAGGCGACTTGATTTGGTTCCCGCTTTTTGGGAAGCTGGCACTGCCCTTTTTACGACATGGACGGTCGTTGCTTAACATGTCTCCGAGACGGAGTATCCGTGATAGACGTTTTCCCTAGCCCGGAGTTATCTGGTTCCCGCTTTGTAGGAATCCTGCGCTGCCCTTTTTGCGACTTGGACGGTCGGTGCTGCCCTTTTAGCGACGTGGACTGTCGGTTCTGCCCTTTTTGCGACTTGGACGGTCGATGCTGCCCTTTTAGCGACGTGGACGGTCGGTGCTGCTCTTTTAGCGACGTGGACGGTCGGTTCTGCCCTTTTAGCGACGTGGACGGTCGATGCTGCCCTTTTAGCGACGTGGACGGTCGGTGCTGCCATTTTAGCGACATGGACGATCGTTGCTGCCATTTTAGCGACTTGGACGATCGGTGCTACCATTTTAGCGACGTGGACGGTCGGTGCTGCCATTTTAGCGACTTGGACGGTCGATACTGCCCTTTTAGCGACGTGGACGGTCGGTGCTGCCATTTTAGCGACGTGGACGGTCGGTGCTGCCATTTTAGCGACGTGGACGGTCGTTGCTGCCCTTTTAGCGACGTGGACGGTCGGTGCTGCCATTTTAGCGACGTGGACGGTCGTTGCTGCCATTTTAGCGACTTGGACGGTCGGTGCTTGATTTGACTTGCTCTGCTTCGTGCAATGTCAGGGGTAGACTTGACTTGCTCCGCTTCTTGCGGTGTCGGAGTGGAAGTTGACTTGTTGATTTTGATTTGGGTTGACATCAGCATCGCTATACTGGAATATGGTACCAGGAGCGAATCATCATCTGTCATGGAGAGGATTTTGGGATTTTGGTTTTTGTTTGGCATCTGCATTGCTGCACTGGAATAATGCCAGGAGCAACTCATCATTTGCCCCGAGAGGATTTGGGAGAAATTGGGATTGTTTTACGCCCGTGGATTGTATACGGTTTTGCAGGATGTATGATCCAGACCGTAGGGCCGGAAAAATTTCGGGACTTTGTCGGCGTCTGCATCGCTGCACTGGAATATGGTACCAGGAGCGACTCATCATTCGCCGTTGGGGTATGGGATTTGGAATTTGGTTGGCGTCTGCATCGCTACACTGGAATATGGTACCAGGAGCGACTCATCATTCGCCACTTGGGGATTGGGGAGCGATTGCTTAGGAGACAGGTTTGGATCCCTATCACCTAAGGCTTTTCAATTTTGTGAGCCGTAAGGGTCTCACAAAGCATTTTCTCCCTACGAGTCGTAAGGATCCCGCAGGTGTATTTTCTCCTTAGGTGTCGTGAGGACTCCTAAGTGTGTTTTTCCTTTGTGAGTCGTAAGGATCCCACAAAAGTTTGTTCTCCTCATGTATCGTGAGGACACATGAGTGGATCTTCTCAATGGAGCATAATTCCAAAGGCGAAGACCGACCGCGTAGCTGGTGATTACGGTGGGGCATGAGTATGATGAGAATTATTTGAGCCCGTGGATTGTATACGGTAGTCAATTTGGGGACTAACCGTAGAGCCGGGAGAATTTTGAGAAATTGGATTTTGGTTGGCGTTTGCATCGCTGCACTGGAATGTGGTACCAGGAGCGACTCATCATTCGCCATTTGGGGACTTAGAATTTGGGTTTTTGGTCGGCATCAGCACCGCTAACACTGAAGCGAAATGCCAGGAGCGAATCATCATTTGCCGTTGCCCGTTGGGGAACGATGGCTTAGGAGACAGGTTTGGGTCCCTATCACCTAAGGCTTTTCAATTTTATGGGCCGTGAGGGTCCCATAAAAGCATTTTCTCCCTACGAGTCGTAAGGATCCCGCGGGTGTATCTTCTCCTTAGGAATCATGAGGATTCCTAAGTGTGTTGTTCCTTTGTGAGTCGTAAGGATCTCACGCAGGGGTTTTCTCCTCGCAAGGTCAAGAGGGCTTTGCGAGTGTATTTCATCTCTTTTCACGAGTTTGCGCCCTTTCGGGTTTTCACAGACTCGCCGGTAGTCCTGCTGTTTTTACTCACGGAGCCCTTTCGGGTTTTCATCCGTGCCCGTTTTGCTTGTGGACATACCGTTTATTTCTTCTTCTTCTTTTTTCTTTTTCCTTTTTTTTTGCCGCTGGTGGGACTTTAAAAGTAGTCTCACCGGCAGGATTTGGGAGAAATTGGGATTGTTTACGCCCGTGGATTGTATACGGTTTTGCAGGATGTCTGATCCAGACCGTAGGACTGATGTGCTCAATTCGCCTGCGACTTGGAGCATTCACGTGTAGTATTTTTTGAGATATCGGCCATTGATGGGTGGCATGGGCCTTTCTCCCTCGGCGCTTATTAGTTGGTAGGATCCTCCGTCAAA
Source organism: Agapanthus africanus (assembly GCA_030015575.1). Lineage (NCBI taxonomy): Eukaryota > Viridiplantae > Streptophyta > Magnoliopsida > Asparagales > Amaryllidaceae > Agapanthus > Agapanthus africanus. The sequence goes on along the minus strand of CM057338.1, from coordinate 101,618,042 downwards.
CACTTTCTCGATGATGTATGGTCCTTCCCAGTTCGGCTCGAATTTTCCCTTGGCATGTCGATTGGGGATGATCGGTCTTTTGAGGACCAACACCAACTCACCTTTCTTGAAAGCGCGGAGACGGGTTATCTTGTCATAGGCCCGTGACATTTGGGCTCGGTATAGCTCCAGATTTTGCTGCACCGCGAGCCTCTTTTCTTCGAGGGCATCGAGTTCTTCAAGTCGAAGGAGCACGTTTTCCTCCTCCGTCAACTCATGCTGAATGGCCATTCTTAAGCTTGGAACTTCGACTTCGAGGGGGAGGACCGCCTCCACTCCGAGAGCAATGAGTATGGAGTGGACTGAGTTGGAGTACGGTGCATGGTACGATATGCCCATAATGCCTCGTGAAGCTTGAGATTCCAGTCTCTCTTGTTGGCTGAAGCATTTTTCCTCAGGAGCTTGCATAGAGTCTTATTGAAGGCTTCGGCTAGCCCATTGGCTCTTGGATTATAGATGGAGGAATATCTCCAATTTATCTTGTGCTGAGTAGCGAACCTCGAGATATTGAAGCTCTTGAAAGAAGGCCCATTGTCAGAAATGATTCTTCTTGGTGTACCGAAGCGGTATAGGATATTATGCTGGAAGAATGTCAGAATATCTTTTGTCTTGACTTCTTTTAGCGGGACAGCTTCAGCCCATCTGGAGAAGTAGTCTATCGCGGCCAGTATGAACCGGTGGCCTTTAGATGACGGAGGATCAATTGGGCCAACAATGTCGGTGCCCCAGACTTCGAAGGGCCACGACGCCACCGTAGGATGCAGTGGATTGGGATGCTTGTGAATAAAATCACCGTGAATTTGGCAGATATAACATTTCTTTGCATGCTCTCCGCAATCCCGTATCATGGTGGGCCAGTAATACCCAAGCCGTTTGATTTGAAGCCGCATCTTGGGGCCAGATTGGTGAGCACCGCAAACGCCCGAGTGGACATCTTTCATGACCTTTTGGGCTTCGGCCAATGACAGACACCTGAGCCAGAGTTGGTCGTATGACCTGTGGTATAACGTGTCATTTACAAACACGTATCGGAGAGCTCTTTTCTTCAGCTGAATCCTCGCAGATTTTTCTTCGGGCAGCTTGTCGTATCGGAGGTACTCTATGAAGGGTTCTCTCCAATCGGGCTCGTCTTGGATGATCAAAGCTTCTTCCACAGGACTGCTCTTCTGTTCCGCACTTTTCTCTTCTCGTAGAGAGACTGGGGGTAGAATTTGCCGGCTCCTGACTGTGATCAGAATTTCGTCCATGTCAGGATCAGCCAGCTCCTTGGCCAAGCGAGCGAGTACATCAGCCTTTCCATTCAACGCTCTAGGGACTCTCGTTAGTTCAATATGAGTGAACCTTTTCATGAGTTCCACCACTCGACCTCTGTACCGAGCTAACTCGGGTTTGTATATCTTATAGTCGCCGCTTACTTGGTTGACGACAAGCTGGGAGTCACCGTAGACTCGTAGCCGACGGATTTCCATTTCTACGGCAAGCTCCAAACCAGCTATCAGAGCTTCATACTCAGCTTCATTGTTTGTCCGAGGCTCGGTGAGAGCAAAAGAACGCCGTAGGGTTCCCATTGATGGTGTGATGAACACCAATCCTATCCCTGCTTTTATCTCCGGGACGCTTAATTTACTGGAGGTCCTTATTGACGAGGCTCCATCGAAGTAGAGCTCCCAACATGGCTCATCTTCCTCGAGGTGCAGCACTTGTTCATCGGGTAACTCACAATTTAGCGGCGACCCTTCTGGTATGGGATGAGCAGCGAGAAAGTCTGCAAGAGCTTGCCCTTTTACTGCTTTCTGAGAAGTGTAAACTATGTCAAACTCAAGTAGCATAACAGCCCATCTTGCCATTCTGCCGGCTAGGCTCGCTCTGGTCATCAAGTGTTTGAGCGGGTCGACCTTGGAGATCAGCATGACCCGACGAGCGAGCAGATAGTGCCTCAGCTTCTTCACAGCAAATATCAGATCCAGGCATTGCTTTTCGATTGGGGAGTAGTTGTGTTCCACCCCGACTAGAGTTCGACTGAGGTAGTAGAGGGCATTTTCTTTTCCTTCCTTGTTATTCTGGGCAAGGAGCGCACCGAGTGACTAGTCCAGCGCGGCAGTGTAGAGAATCAGCGGTTTATTTGGAATGGGAGCGGCCAGCACTGGAGGGTGCAACAAGTATTGTTTGATGCTTTCGAACGCTGCTTGACAATCGGCATCCCAGATAAAAGGAGCTCCTTTCTTCATGAGCTTTGAGAAGGGCCTACATCTTCCCGATAAATTTGAGATAAACCTCCGTATATAAGCAAGCTTGCCTTGAAAAGATCTTAGCTGCGTCAGACTCTTCGGAGGGGGCATCTCCATGATGGCCTTTATCTTTGATGGGTCAACTTCGATCCCTCGATGTCGGACTATGAAGCCCAGGAATTTTCCCGATGACACGCCAAAAGCGCACTTCAGAGGATTCATCTTCAGATCGTATTCCCTCAGTCTGGTGAGAACGGTCCAGAGATCTTGGATATGATCGGCCTTGGCTTTAGTCTTGACGACCAGATCATCAACATAGCATTCGACGACTTTATGGATTAGGTCATCAAAGATATTAGTCATTGCCCTTTGATATGTAGCACCTGCGTTCTTCAGTCTGAATGGCATTACCTTGTAGCAATATATTCCGATCGGGGTTCGAAATGCTGTGTGCTTCTCATCCTCAAGCGACATCTTGATCTGATTATATCCAGACGAGCCGTCCATAAAGGTGAACAGTTCATAATTTGAGGTGTCATCGACCATCATTTCCATGACCGGTAGCGGGAAGTCGTCTTTAGGACATGCCTTGTTGAGGTCCCTGAAATCGACACAAACTCGGATCTGCCCATTTTTCTTCTTCACTGGGACTATGCATGAGATCCAGTCTGCATATTTCTCTTCCCTGATGAAGCCGGCATCGATGAGTTTCTTGGTTTCCTCGGTGACCTTTTCTTCCAACTCCCTTCTCATTCTTCGAGGAGCTTGTTTGACTGGCTTAGCATCAGGAGATATAGCCAGCTTATGCACGACAACCTCAGGGGAAAGGCCAGGCATTTCTTTGTATGTCCACGCGAAGCAGTCGACGAACTCACGCAGCAGGGCAATTATCTGCTCTTTCATTTCCTCCGAAAAGAGTGAGCTGATGTAGGTCGGCCTCGGATTATCGGGCATTCCTAAGTCAATCTCGGTTAGCTCATCAAAGGTTGCTTGTCCGCCATCTTCGAGCTCTTGAGGAGCTTCTTCTGGCTCGGCTATCTCGTCATCATCATTCGATCTTTCGCTGGCCTCACCAACATGGATCATGTAGCATGCTTTGGAATCAGGTTGAATGTAGCCTATACCCCATCTATCTGGAGTTCGTCCATCGATGAGTGCTCGGACCTGGGGCGGATACCATAGCCCTTCGTAAAACTTGGCTTCGGACTCCGTTTGATATAACCGGCATCCGCACTTCTTAAAATATTCCCGCATCTCGGGCGCATAGTATCTGGGATTGAGGACGGCTCTTATGCCTCTCTCATAGGGAAGGCACGCGACAGAAAGATCGTCCGGGTGCACAACGGGGTTTGACCTGTAAAACAGGATGCCCTTCTGTCCATTTTTCCTCCCGGGCACGTAGAAAGTTTTCAGCTGGTCCACGGTAGAGACTGACAATGCGTCGAGCTCTTTGCACATCCGTTCCGGCACCCTTATGATGGCCAGGGACCCTTCTGCGACTTCGAAGGTCTCTCGTAGTTTCGCTTGCTGCATGGGGGGCCGATCTGCACAGCTGTTGCACGGCAGGTCCTCTTCTTCTGACTCTTCAGTGTCACTGCCAAGATGAGGGCGGACTTTGTTGCTAGATGGGCCTTCAGTAACAGATTCGTCCGTATCGCTGCCGAAATGAGGGCGAGTTTGGTGGAAGGACGGGCTTCCAGCGTCGAACTCATCAGTGTCGCTGCCGAAATGCGGGCGCACTGGGTATTTTTGCTTTTGAAAGTGATAGCCGGCGCAGATTTGCTTTTGAGTCTTGGGGCCGGTCTATCCTCAGTCAGTTGTGGCTTAGCATTTTGGTGGTTCATAAAGTACCGAGAATCTTCATATCGGACTTCATGCACACCGAACGGATGGATGTCTCCGTCAATGCGTCTTTCTTCGCCATTTTTAGTATACTTCATGCATTGATGGAGAGTTGACGGAATGATGCCATAATCGTGGAGCCGCGGCCGCCCCAAGAGAATCTTATAAGACGTGTCGGCGTCGATCACGTATATCTTAGCTTCAGTTTGCAGATCCCCAAATTTGATTGGCAAAGCTATAGACCCCAGAAATTGCTGGCAATTTTGGTTGAAGCCTTGAATGACAATCCTTTCCCTTGACAGGTGTCGGACGTCCATTGACAAACTCTTCAGAGTTCGCACGTTCATGATGTTCACTGAGGACCCCGGATCAATCAATATGCGATTAATTCGATCTCCGTCGCTGTACCCGGTCACGTAAAGCGGCCGATTATGCTCTGTCATTCCTAGTAGCAAGTCTTCATCCTTAAATGTGACTGCGGTGGCATGCAAAGCGTGCTGGGCTTCTTTCATATTAATTTCCGCAAAGTGAGCCTGATACCGCTCGGGGTTTTGTAGAGCATGAATGAGAACATCTTTAAGCTCCTTAGATAGGACCAAGGCGTCGTAGATGCTCAGGAGAGACGGAAGCTTCCGGAGATGCGCCAAGACATTATAGTCCACCGAGGAAGGACTTATGTTTTCATCAGCCGGTTCTTTGCCATCTTCTTCATTAGCGACTTGTTTTTCCTTCCCTTTTGGGGCGTTGCCCTGATTTTGCGGTAGAGCCCTGCCGCTTCTGAGCTGGATTTGATTGGCCTTTGTAGTGAGCTCCTCGTCCTCTTCGGGAAAACAGAGATCATCCTCGGAGTCGCTGGCAAGATGGATGGCGTAACAGGTCACTACTGGGATCTCTTCATTGGAGTCTTCTTCTAACTCCTCCAGAATTTCAGCCGCTTGTACAGGGAAGAACTCCTTCAATTGAATCAATGTTCTTTCCTTTTGTTCATATTCTTCGAGGGAATCGATATATTTTTGAATTGTCGATCTCCCTGCAGACTCTTTTTCGCGCCGAGCTGCACTTTTCTTCTTCTTGAGCTTCTTGGATTTTGAGCCTGATGGAGCCGCATTGGCAGCTGGACTGGTAGGCTTCTTCTGTCCTTCCCATTCCATCCTGGGCTCTTTCTGAAGTAGCTTTAGCATCTTCTTCGTCTTATTAGATATATGCGTACTCCACGGAGGCCGCGATGAGTCGGTTTCTTTTTTCAGGGCAGCAGGTTCAGCTGTCTGCTCCCAGAAGGGTTCAACTTCTGTCTGTATAAAGTTGGCGATTGCAACTTGATTGTTCACCAACACGCTTTTGGACAGCTCGATCTCTCCAGCCTTGTACTGCTTCTCGACCCAGTCTTTGAAGATATAGCAATCCTCGATCGCATGGCTCACTACTCGGTGGTACGGGCAATACAGACGATTGTCGGTCATTTTAGCTTCTTGGGGTCTTTTCAACTCCGGCAGTTGGAGGCCGTTGTTCAAGGCATCTTTAAATATCTTGCGGACCTTGTCCCTTCTGAAAGAGTAAACCTTGTTCTTTTTCTCCTCTAGGGAAGGCCCATCTCCTCCCAACAATGGCTTTCGAGACCGGTTAGTTTTGGATTCACCCGCCCTTCGCTTTTCTTCATTGTCGGACGCATTGAAAACATTGGTACTGCTGGAACTCCCGCTTCTACGGCTGTCGTCCCGCTTGCTTTTCCAAGTTTTGTCTCTCTGAGAGTCTGGCGGGGACTCTTGCTTCGAGCGTTCCAGCATTTGTACTTTCTTGGTTGGCTCCTGGAATGTCTTGAGGCCCGCTGTACACAAGAATGGGACCATCCAATTGCTGAGGTTCCCAATAAGAAGGCTGACGGACTGGTCCTGCTCCAGCGGCGGTTCGCACTTGACCGTGAGATTACGCCATCGGGCGATAAAGTCAGTGTTGCATTCATTCTTCCCCGGCTTGGTCCTCATAAGGTCGGCAATGGAGATTTTATCACTGACGCTCATGAACCTTTGCCGGAACAGAGATTCCATTTGAGCAAAGGTAATGACGGACCCGTCTGGTATGCTCGCGTACTAGTCGAAAGCGACACCGGTCAGGCTGTTGACAAATTGACGAAGAAGGAGCGCGTCATTGCCCCCTGTATTTCCGCACGATGCTTTGAAGTGGGCAACGTGCTGATTTGCATTCCCCGTTCCATCAAATCTTCCGAACTTAGGAATGACGTAGCCGCTTGGGAACTCAATCAGATCGTACTGCGCGGGATATGGCTGCCCACTACTGCCGATTTCTTTCTGAGCTTCAGCTTCAGCCACCAAGGTTTTAACCTTGCTGGTGACCAAATCCATTATCCGATCCTGTGTTAACGGGATAGCGCTATCTGGGGCCAAGGCGTCCCCAGAAGCGGAGTGTGGCCGGCTTTCATGTGGCTCGACCAGTCTTGGACCCGAAGGAACGGGCATTGGCTGCCTCGGATTGTCATCACCCGGCTGATTAGTAGCGGCTTGTGCTTGATTGGGAGGCGCTCGAGCAATTTGAGCCGTAAGCTGCATCACCACGTTCGTTAAGTCGTCAATCTTTGAATAGAGCTTAGCCATCTCTTTATCTTTGCTCCTTAGCTGTTTTCGAAGCTCTTGAAGCAGCTCTTGCTCCGCAGTCCTGGGGCGGAAAGTCGGCTCTTCCTCGCTGTCCGAGCTTGACTCTACATGGACCGAGGGGTCTATTTGCCTATCATCCTCATCGAGAGGGTTTTCTTCATCCAGTGGGGGCGGCTGTTCTTGGGCGGCGGCAACCACATTCAGGCTAGATTGGGCTTGGGATATGGTGGCCCCGTCCTTGCTTTTGCTGCGAAGGTTGTCGCTGGAGCGCCCGCCCGCCATATAGACCGTATGGATGATATATCCGGCCGTCTTTCTATCATTGGCAGCTGATTTCACGGATCGCTGTCTTGACCCCCTTGTTTCGGTAGATGGTAGTCGATTGAAGGCGGCCGGCCTAACCAGGCTCTTGAATGGTGCTGGCGCTTCTTTTCTGGATTTTCCCCGCTGCTTTCGTGCGGCACAGAGCACCTGATAGACCCTTGAAGAGACAGTGTCATACTTTTTTTGTTGGTGTCAGGACACGTCTCTTTGTAGCACTGTTCGGACCGCTGTCTTCTTGATTCTGGCGGTCATGGCATTTTTCTGAACCCACTTCAGAGGCTCGAAGGAATTGCTGATTCTTACGTCCGACTCAACCATCGTCGCCGGGCAACCCTGCACTTGGAACTTCACACGATTCCATTTGGCCGAAGCCTTGGCCCTCTTGTTGGCTCGATACCTGAGCCGCTTTTGCCTTAACTTTTCCGTTCTAAGCATCTGGCAGACTTCGGCTCTTTGGGAAGACGCCCCAGACCGGTTGATGGAGGGCCTTGGAGATACGCCCGATTGTGTATTTGTTGGAGTCATCGCCTGAGCTCGTCCGCAACATTTAATGTTGCCCTTCGCATCGGAAGTCTTGCCCCCAGCTAGAGCGCCAGGGAGTCGTTCAGACACCATCTTAAGTTTCGGTTGTGGTGCCTTGGCGATCACGACATTCGGCCTCTTACCCCTTGAGACCGGCTTAGCCATCTGTTCCGCCGGGATCTCCACCAGATGAGCGCTTCCGGCAGGGAAGATGATGACGGAGCCAAACTGGCGGGACGGTTCCTCCCACTGTCGACTGAGGCTAGCGGGGAGAACCACACGAGCGTTGATCTTGACCACGTACGGAATCGGGGTCACTTTGGAAGTTGAATTCGTCTGGGGAGACATTGTCGTCGAAAGTTGATTGCTGAACGGAAAAAAGAACATCATTTCAGTATAGGCAATCGATATGTATATTGATTGAGTTCGCATGAACGTTTAACCCGAAATATGGGAGGAGAGATTGGTCCCACCGGGCGTGCCAGAATCTGTAGGGTGTTTTTCGTCATCCCATTGAGATGGGAATACGCGCGCGCTTGTCAGGCGTACTACAGATTCCCCCTGCCTAGGGTAGGCCGGGGTTTAATGATTGTGGGGATCCGAATCTCCGGCAGCCGCGAACTAAGCTGCCGTTAATTACCTCTCGTCTTTGGGGCGAGGGAACCTCCGATTGACGGGTTGAACTGGTCATGCGAACTCAATGTGCGGTGTACATGTGTTTTTGTTTTGAAAGGGGGGTTTAAATATATCGGGAGCCACGCAGAGTTTTTACGGGGGTCTCGCTACCCGGATAGCGGGCTGGGGGTCAAGGGGGCTAGCAGCCCCCTTGCGGGATGCGGGGCAGCGCCCCGTTAGAAATTTTTTTCTAACAGGGACAGTGTCGTGGGGTATGTGTATGTGTACATTTGTATCCATATGTATATATATACATGTATATATAAATAAAGGGGAAAAATACATCCAAAGGATGCGTGGGGCCAGCGCCTAGGCGCTGGAGCGCAAGCGCGCCACATGTCGGCACGTGGGCGCTTTGCACTCGAGCGCAGAGCGCTGGAGCGCAACGCGCCACGTGTCGGCACGAGGGCGCTTTGCGCTCGAGCGCAGAGCGCTTAGGCGCAAGCGCGCCACGTGTCGGCACGGGGGCGACTTGCGCTCGAGCGCGTGCGCTGGAGCGCAGGCGCGCCACGTGTCGGCACCGGGGTGACTTGCACTCGAGCGCTTGCGCTGGAGCGCAGGCGCGTCACGTGTCGGCACGAGGGCAACTTGCGCTCGAGCGCTTGTGCTGGAGCGCACGCGCGCCACGTGTCGGCACCGGGGTGACTTGCGCTCGGGCGCTTGCGTTTGAGCGCAAGAGCACCACGTGTCAGCACGTGGGCGCTTTGCGCTCGAGCGCGAGCGCTTGAGCGCAAGTGCGCCACGTGTCAGCACGTGGGCGCTCTGCGCTTAGCGCCGGCGAGAAAAAGAGGCTTTTAGCCTGAAAAAATTTCTTAGAAGAGAAATCAGAGAGGAGTTGGACTCCTGAGTGTGTTTTTTTTTTTTTAGGGGTTTAGTGAAAGATGTTCTTCCTCTTCCTCCTCTGTTAGCTGGATCTTGAAGATCAAGAGATGTGAGACCTCAAAATCTCTCCTTTTTGAGATCTGATGACAGATCCAAGTTCCCCTTTGTGGGTTTTGTGGTGAAAAACTATTTTGTTTTTGAAAAGGGAGAGTAAAACTCTTGATTTAATTCAAAAGAAAGAAGGAGGTTTTGGAACCTTGAAGAAGGAAGAAAAGATCTCAGATCTCAAACTTTTTTTTGGAGAGAGCAAAGTTGTTGGGATATTTCATTATCCTTGCCTTTATAGGCCATACATTTTACACATAGCCCCTTGGGCTTCACAAAATGGCATTTTGCCTATCCCATGGCTCATGTGCCATTTCTTTTTGCACATAAGCCATGGGCTTTACAAAAATTTGGCTTTATGCCTATTTTTCTTATATTTATCCGAAAATAAAATAAAAGAAATACAACAAAATTATTTATTACAAAATTTTTATCTTGGCATGGGGGGGAGGCCGGCCGCTTCATGTTCGGGCTCGACCCGGGCATGGGCCCACTGGATCTGGGCTTGGGCCCACTTGGTTTGGGGTTGACTTTGATTTTGACTTGGTCAACCGGGGTGTAAATTTTTACCCCAACAACCCCAACCCCAACTAATTAACCCTAACCCTAACCCTAACCCTAATTACCCTAACCCCAACTAATTGACCCTAACCCTAACCCTAACACTAACTAATTGACCCTAACCCTAACCCTAACCCTAACTGAATCGAACCCTATCCCTAACCCTAACTGACCGAACGCTAACCTTAACCCTCACCCTAACCGAACCCTGAACCCTAGCCTAAATAGCAACCCATTAATCATCAAAATTATAAATAAAAACAATATTAGAAAGAAAAATTTGAGATTTACTAATCTGTAGCTCGGTCGACGATGGAGTAGACCGGTGGTCGACGACGCAATCGGCGACGAGTCGCGGACGGTGGCGACGAGGAAGTTTTGGGAGATCGAGGGCAGTGGCGGGCCGTGGGCGGAGGGCGGTGGCAACGAGGTGCGGGAGAGGTGGCGACGAAAGGCACGCGCGGGAGATCGAGTGTGAGAGGAATTTTGGTAACGAGGACTTTTCTGTGCTTTTTTTTAATATTAATAACCCATATGTATGCCCCCCTACGGACTTAACCGTAGCCTTCGTTTGCGGCTCCGTAAGGTCAAAGGGCAAATTATGTTTTAATATTTTTAAATTAAAACGTAGGGCACCGTAGGGACAACATGGGGGAAGTAATCCGTAGGGCAATAAAATGTTGCCCCTACGGATGCCTTTATCCGTAGGGGCAACCCCTTATTGTAGTAGTGTTTGAAGAACCGACATCCATCGAAAGCTCTATAATAGTTACCGGAATATATTAATAACTGTTAAAAAAATGTAAAATTAATATTATTTTGAAATAAAACATATATATTCTAACCTAATAAAACATTTTTTATTAGGAAATAGTATTAATTTTATATTTCAAACAACTGCCAATATAGCATTTTGCTGTAAATAATGCTCTTTTCAATGAACTTACTTTATTAAATTGTTCTTGAAATTTTTGTACATTTATGATTTATTAGAGCATTAGCAGCCGGTCTAGATCCCTGTAATAAGAGCATTTACTTCAAAGGATTAGCCGAACAATCTTTTGCATTATGTCTCTACTCCCATTGGCTTCTCATCTCCATTCATGCATGCAACCAATCCCTTCACTCCTCAACTCAGCTTGTCTTTTCCCCCCTCTTCAACACTATAAAGTCACTATTACAACAGTAAGCCAAAACAAATTAACTCTCTTCAACACAACACCATGGATTTAAACATGCTCACCATAATGTTTCTCTTTTCCTTCATAACCCCAACAAAAATCATGGCTTATTCTCATCCCCAAAAAGGCTTTAGCCTCGAACTAATCCACCGCGACTCAATACACTCTCCTCTCTACCCTGGAAATCTAACTACCCAGCGCTCTAAATACCATATCGAGCCGCAAGATGTAAACATACGACCTAGAGTCGTTCCCGACAATAAGTATCTATATATTGTGAGATTGGCAATTGGAGGCCCACCGACAAACCTTCATCTTGTGTTGGACACCGGTAGCGGTCTTGTCTGGACGCAGTGTGAGCCATGCATTTCTTGTTTTGAGCAGGATGGGGCCAAGTTCAAGCCAGCCGGGTCGGGGAGTTTTCGAAGGATTCCGTGTAGTCATCCTCTGTGTAAGCCACCATTTCAGTGCAGACGCAACCTATGCGTGTATGATCAGAGGTATATTAATTAATTAGTTGTATTCATAAAATCATCCTTAGTATATTAAGCATGTATGTACATAATGTGTATGCATGTACTTAATTTCAATCAAGCTTTAGTAAATATTAGTAATTTTTGTGCTTGGTAGAATTAGTCAGACATCTCTACTCTTATAACTAGATCCCAAGGAGTAACATGTGGTATTTTGTCATTTTTCAAGGAAAAAACTCAGAAAATCTTTAAAATTCTACATTTATTTATGGGTTTTGCTAACAAGTGCATCCAAAGCACTTGTTAGACCCCCAATTAAATGACAAATTTTTGAAGTCTGTGCGTAGTACGAAAAGTCTTAGTTTCTCTTTTGGAAAGAGAGCATTAAATATGCTGCATGACCCGTTTTTTAATCAAATACTAAGTTTACCCTTAATAATTATGTGCAATGATAGCATAACTTTTCACACTTCCAAAAATGATTGTTCCTTTTTCATAATTGCTATACAGAGTGACTTGGAGAGACATATAATCTCCCCAGTTTTCTTATTTTATGTCTTTTAAGTTGGAAGTTAATAATACCATACTTGAATCCTTACACAAGTCATTTTCCAATTGCTTGACTGTGGATTGTAATATATCTATAACCTAAAGGCCATTATATATATATATATATATATATATGACAATCTTGTTCGAAATGATAATATGCTATCTGCTTTGCTATTATCTAACATGTGCATATATTTTACTAGTTATTACATATTGCTTATACATGTTGATAAAGCCCGTAGAATTATTGTTTGACTAACAGTATTATGATGGTGATCATACTTGTGGGGGCTGGATAGTCTATAAACGCATCCTTAAAGTGTCTCTAGTCGAAGGAATATCGAGACATGGCATTAATATTTCAGACTAGACTAGTGTATACGTTTCTAAATCCCGACGAGGGGCGATGGTTAATCTCACAGCCATTGGTGTGTTTCACCTAAGATTGTATACAGTTGCTCATTGAGGGTGAGTACACTGGACGGACTCGTCGAGAACTGCTAGATGGTAATATACCTAGTGTCAGATCGCAGTTCTCATGTGGAATATGTACAGGTAATCTGTTGACCTGAGATCATCATTTGTCTCGTGTGAGTTCCCACTATACTTTGATTACCGCCCTACAGCGACTCAAAAGAGTCGGGCAAATAGCTTTTAGTTGGGTACAGTCCCGAGCCACATGGAGGCAGTGAGCGATTGTTAGAAATTCACCTCTCCCGGTATATGGAGTCGATGTTGCACTGTGTTTGGTTGGTCCACACCATAAGCTCCTGGTCAGGGCAGTTGAGAATTACCGATAGTTAGATCGGTAGTTTCTCGGATGGTCTTGAGTCACACCAGCACGACTTATCGGGTTAGTAGGGATCTGATATTGACCACCAACTAGACCAAGTATGTGATACTCTTAGACAAACAGACCAGACTGTGCGGATATTGTCACGGTTAGGCTCAATAGAACTTCAGATGGTTTTGCTCGTCGGCCTTCTTTTCGACAGGTATCTGGGTAGCCGTTACGTACAGCTAGTGTCGTCGACATGCTTATGGTTAAACCCACCGCCACCGTACTGTCGAGATTTTAAAGTTCTACACAGAGGGTTTTTCTGATTCAGGCGAAACGATATAGAGGCCGTATGTTTATACATGTAGGGTTCCGATTAATTACGTGCACTAGTTGTGCGGAATTTAATCGGACGGATTATGATACTAGCGGGTTTAGGATTAAGCCGGTTTTTTAAATCAGATATTGATTTAATACTAGTATTATATTAGTAGTAGTATTCTATCTCTAGAGTATTCGTATTTTGATACGAATACGGATATGTATATACGGTAGAAAGTATTTTGTATTTACACAAAATACCTTCTTGAAGGACACATCATTCTTGTATTAACCATTTATTTTGATATTTGGAAATGAGATGGAGAGTTACGTGGAAAAAGAGAATGGTGTGAGGCATGGCCAATTCATTTAGAATTACTATTGAAACATGGCTCATTTGTTTATTGTGAAAAAGATTCACAAAACAAAAATGGCCATGAGATTTTTTCACAACCTCACTTTATTTTCATTTGCTACTGCTCGCTCCTCTCTTGAGTTCATCCTCCTCCTCAACCTTGAACATTTTTCATATGTTGAGATATATAGGGTTAGAGATAGAAAAAGTTACTATTAATCATCTCTACATCTTCTAAACAAACTAGATGAGCAAACTAGTTAGTTTAGTTGCTTCCTTTTGAAAGTAGAAACTTGAATCAAGAATCTTCGGATAGATCATCTAGGATCAAGGAGGCCGACGACCAAGCTTGATTTAGGACAGGAAAGGAGCTTAAGAAGAGAATCAAGAAAATCCGAATGACACGAATCTATTGGTATAAAACTTCTATCGCAATAGATAACCATCTACGAAGTTTTTGCTATTAGGGCTTATGATAGTTTTTGGTTTAGATGTCTTTGTTGCATGCTTCAAGATCGTTTTTTGAAAATTCCGCCTCTTTACAAAACCTGTAGAGTATGCAATATAGATTTACATTCATTGCATTCTGCAGTGTATAGGCAAAGATTCTATTTTCTTTGCAAGGACAGTTTCAGAGTTTTGATTATGCAAAGGACTAGGAATATAAAAAAAGGTGATGTCAGCATAATAAATGGCAGAATATTTGAGGCTTTTAAGTTATTTCCTGGATTGAGCAGTCAAACATTAATGAAATTCAAAAAAGTTGCCATTCAATAAAGGCTCTAACAAGTGTCCTGAGTGCACTTGCTAGCAAAACCCTTTATTTATTAATTCTAGATTTTTCACATCATTTGCTCTCACCTCTCTCCTCTCTCTCATACACATCTCCCAAAAAGTTATTTATGCATCTTGGAACATGTGAAAAAAAACTACATATATCCCCTCAATAATTATTAACTAGCATTATGCACGTGTGGTATTTAAATATGTTCTAAAATGAGTTGTTTAAGGACTTTAGCCAAAAACTAGAGATGAAATTTAAAATTTGTTTTATATTGTAAAGCTCTTGGTTTTAAGGTGAAATTTAAAATGTCAAATTAGATTAGATTGTAGAAGGCTCAGGTAATGAAATTTAAAATTTGATTTATGGTGGAAATCTTTAGGATTTTTGTGTTTCTCATGCACTTGGCTTAGGGAAGAGGGAAAGGTAATGGGAAAAAATATTATTTTATTAAAAGATAAGGTGAACCAACTAGCTTATTTACTTTTCTTGTAGGATTTTTATCTTATTTTTTATTTTTCTCTTGTAAAAAAATACCAAAAAGCAACGAAACATCACCTAAGAGTTTGATATATATATAGATATACACGAATAATGAACGAAAGAGGCCCTAAGAGGTTTTTGCGTTAGGTGGCTGCAAAAAGTATGTCCACCATTTTATTCGGCGATCGGCGCCTTCCAACTTGATCTCCATCATCAAATTTTTCGATACACAAAATTTCATATGATTACAACACCACTTCACCACTGATTTAGCAATGTAAAAAGTTCTATTGTCGATAAACCGGTAATTTTGCACCAATTAATTCTAGTATATAGAAACTCGACTTCATTCTGCATATTATATTGTGTCAAACAAAAGAAGCTGGATAAGAGAGAAATATTTCTGTTTACTAAAGAACTTATCTTAATATATCTAGAATTATATTTATACATGATCTTGGTTAAAATTTGTTAAATAAAGTAAGTTTGTGAACATCGAGTTTATTATCCAAATTGTTTCGTTGATATATAGAGATCACTAATAGGCTTTAGAGCGACAAAAAGTTTTTATAAAAGGAGGCTTCCGTCCCAAAACACATATACCCTCCATGTATTTCACAATCCAAACCGTCTTGATTTATATGTTATGAAATTCTATGTACATAAAATCTCGAGATCTATAAAGACCTCTAATACCTCCATCAAGCTCATTGAAAAATTAAGGGCCTACTGTGATAAGAAAATTATGGTTGCTTGGTGAACGGCTAAAAGATGTTTATATATGTGGTTCGAATACAGGACATACCCTCTCCCTCTTCCCCTCCCCCCCCCTCTCTCTCTCTATATATATATATAAAAGGGTTGAAAGAGTTATTTTATTAATGAACATATTAATTTCTCAGAATCTTTTTATAGGTATATGGATAACTCCTTCACTCAAGGGGTTCTCGGCACAGACGGCTTCACCTTTACTTCAAGAACCGGTCAGCCTGAGACGATTCCAGACATAGTCTTCGGCTGTTCTCCTGCAAGCAGCCCTCATATGTTTCAATCAACAAAGGTTGGAGGAATCATGGGAATGGATTTCAAAGAAGAATCCTTTATAATGCAGCTAGCGAACCGAATCAACGGCTCTTCTCGCTTCTCCTACTGCTTTCC
Source organism: Agapanthus africanus (assembly GCA_030015575.1). Taxonomy (NCBI): domain Eukaryota; kingdom Viridiplantae; phylum Streptophyta; class Magnoliopsida; order Asparagales; family Amaryllidaceae; genus Agapanthus; species Agapanthus africanus. The sequence continues at coordinate 101,602,233 of CM057338.1, read as the reverse complement.
TCGTGACCTCAACACAATTAGCTATTTGCGTTTTGGAGGAGATATTGTACACCGTAATAATCTTCAGAGAACCCCAATACTAAAACATAACAATCAATTCTATCACATATTGGAGGATATAAGCGTTGATGGAGAACGCATGCGTTTCCCATCTGGGACCTTCGGCATCCATCGTGATGGGTCTGGAGGTTGCATGGCCGATACAGGTGCCGCGGTATCACAGATGATTAGACAACCGTATGATCGTGTGAAGACCGCATTTATGGAATATTTTGAACATTTTAACCTCCGAATTGTTAGTGGAAGCGACATTGGTTTAGATCTTTGTTATCAGAGGCCGAGAAATTTTAGACATTTCCCTTCCATGCAATATCACTTTAGAGGGGCGAACCTCTTTGTTGGAGGAGAAAAGATGTTTTTGATCTTGCGTGGTAAGTTTTGTTTGACGTTGCTTCCTATGGATGGAAGGTCAAGAACTATTATTGGGGCTGCACATCAACAAGATGTTCAATTCGTGTATGATCTTAGAGAAAAATTAGCTTACATTGGTCCGGCTAATTGTGCTCAAGTTTAAATGATCTTCTTTGTACCTTCATCAATAAATCAAAAAATGTATTGGAACCATGGTTTGATGTTTACTTATTTTTCTTGACGCCCACACACTTTTGAGAGATGTCTAAAAATGCCTTAACGGTTCTTAAACCCGATTGTTGTTGGATACAAGTATGGCATGTTAGAGCAGCCCTCTTCAATATCTCGATATACCAAAACCCCATTACCTTTATGATAAATTTTCATTGCAAAGAACAAATTAAATAAGTGTTGGATTTGTTTATTGTATCCGTTTGTGCATCTGAGGATTATGTTGGGCCGGGCCACGTATATATGTTAAATGTTCTCAATCCTGCTTCTTTTATATGTACCTAAACGGACTCAATTCACCAACTGTTATATATATATATATATATATATAACGGAGGAAAGAGGCCATAGGAGGGAATTTCCTCTTATGGCGTCGAGAAAACACACCCTCCATCGTGTTTTCCGACGATCGGAATGCATCATCTTCATCGCTATTATCTAGAAGTTCTCGGCGAGTCTGTCCAGTGTACTCATCTCTGGTGAGCACATGTATACAATTTTAGGTGCAACACATCAATGGCTATGAGACATGCCACTGCCTCTCGTCGGGGTCTAGAAACATTTACACTAGTCTACTCTGGAATATCCATGCTCAGTGTCGATACTCCTACAATTAGGGACATTTAAAGATGTGCTTATGGACTACCCAGCTCTCACTACTATGATCGCCATCATAACTCTGGTAGTCAAGCAAACATTTTACGGGCTTTATCATTATGTATTAACGACACGTAATAACTAGTAAAATACATACACATTAATGATAAAGACAAACCAAATAGCATACTATCATATCAAGTAAGACAGTTTTACCTGTATAGGTCCTCCTTCAATTATCTTGATCGTCTACTTTCGATTACGATAATTGCCTTGAGGGCACTATAGCCAACAATAAAGATGCAATTGCTACTTAATGGTGCGATCTCCATTCTACAGGAACAGTATCCAACTTATTAACAAAAACTTTTACTCTTTTCAATTTGAGTGATTCTGAAAGATCGGTAAATTATTTAACAAATTTGTCAAACTATACATGCGTTTCTATTTATTCAAACCACGACGATTATCACAGATGTTGCTCACCATTGAACTCTACCGATCACAATCATCATTGATTGTTGTTGACATCCACCCTCCTCCGGACGACGATTATCTCAACGTCATCATGAACTCTTTTCTCGCAAATTTTCATATTATGTAATTCAACTCAATACTTTTAATATATATATTTCAAAAGCATATATAACTTTTAATATATATTTCATAACCGTATTGATAGTCGATTTATAAAATATGGATTTTCATTTCTTATAACTATCCATATGTATATTTACATCCTTCAATGTTTACATGATACGAATATGGTAATATCTACATCCAATCCATATCTGGTTGATGAAAATGTATACAAAGTATCAGTTTAAGTGTTGATTGCAAATTTTCAAATAAATATTAAGAGCCTCGTCTAATTTTCTCCGCATGTACATATAGAAGGTACATGGGTATACGATATAAGATAGTCCTCTATAAGGCTTGAGTCTTATTGGATGGATCTTGTCTATATTCAAAACCCGTGTACACTCATATAAATATAAATATAAATTTGTCTCGTCCTATCGTTTGTGAATATATAAATTTAATATAGTATCAATGCTAGGTGGTACATTTGTGTGGATCCGTACTTTATAACACCTATGAAAGAGAGTAGTCTACTTGTATCTAAGAGACTAGTCTCTACATGTGTCATAATATCTCTGTGAAAGAGTTGTCTACATGCCTATGAAAGACTAGCCTCTACATGTGTTATACGATCCACGTGTAATTTTTAAAAGATATCAAGTGCCTCATTTAAATTTCTATACACATGTATCAAGGGAGAAAATACTTTCCATAAATGTTATAATACAATCTAGATTAAATAGTAATAACTCATTTGAAAATAAATATAGATAACTCATTTGAATATATATTGTGTGCACGTGATTTACAATAAAAGTTACTAAAATCAAAATTTGATGACGAACACAGATAAAAAAATATGTTGATGTATCCGAATTAAATTATTTTCAATTTCATTTTCTACATGAGGTTTTATAAGAATTTTAAAACAAGGCAACTACTTATTTATCTACTTCTCAAAATTCTAGTTTTAGCGAGAAAAAAAGTTTTTAAAGCTAAGCCTATTTTATCTATAAATATCACTCAATTTCTATCTTCAAAAAGATTACTCGAAACAAATTAAAATTTGTTCCAAATAAAGATTTCTCTGCAAAAAAAAATATAAATAAGTGTTTCAATAAATACCTCCGTTAAAACTTTGAATTGGCGTCATAAACCAGTCCGTAGATTTCCAATGTTTTCACACTCTCTTGCCAAAACATTCCATATGTAATTATCTTTTTATTTTACTTCTTTTATATATATGTATCTAGCCCATAAATGTTAAGCGTGTTTGAAGAAGCGCGTGATATTTTTAGAATTCTATTAAGTGACAGGGGCAATTAGAAAATTAACATGACATAGCTTTTTATAGATACACCGTGAAGGGAACAAATGCCAATTTGCGGCAAAAAGAAGGGAAAAAATAATTTTCCACGGAAACAGCTCTTTTAGTTTTTTTTATTGATAATCATAAAAGGGGCCAAATGTAATTTAATTTGAAATATAGGGGCAGAAGATAAATTCCTTACAAGAAGACCAAACGAGGGACTAAGTGCAATTTCTTTAACATGGAAGGGGTGGAGTCTAATTTTCCATGTAAAAAGACACAAAACAAAAGTTTGAAAGGGGAATCTTTTTTCATATAGCTTTATATATATATATATATATATATATATATATATATATATATATATATATCACCTGTACCCTTAGAGCATATATATATATATATATATATATATATATATATATCTCTTATATATATCTCACCTGTACCCTTAGAGCATACATATCATGCAATTTGATAGATTCATAATCAATGTTTCACTACTACAATAAGGGGTTCCCCCTACGGCTTTATCCGTAGGTGCAAAGTATTGCCCCTATGGATATATTCGTAGGGGTTAGAAAATTCTCTGTAGGTGCAATCACCGCAGGTGCAAATTTTCGTCATGTACATACCCCTACGGTGTAAAAATTGACCTTACGGTTTAATGCGTAGGGGACTGTGTACCTTCGGGTGTATCCGTAGGGACAAAATATTTATTTAATTTAGTGGTTTATAAAATAAAATACTTGTCCTTCCGGTGCTATCCGTAGGGGCATCTTCCAGCCTCTACGGAGTTAGCCGTAGGTCTACATATAAGCCCCTACGGTTGTTTAACCCCTGTTACTGGGTCCATAGGGGCAAAATATCAGTTACTAATATTTTGTCCTTACGGATAAATATGTAGGGGCAAACATTGGACCTACGGATTAATCCGTACGTGCAACAGATGGCACTACGGTTTAATCCGTAGGGACATAATATCAGGGTTTTTTTTAAAAAAAAAAGGGCTTCAGGTTTTTAACCTGCCCCGTGCACAATAATGTATACATCATACGATATCTGGATAAATATAATAGAAATAGACATAATACAGAAATATTCATAATCAAACATGTCACGCATAATATATAATAGAAATAGACACACATAATATGATATCAGGATAAATCATCGTTCATAAACAACCACCAACCATTATCGTCCAAAATGTATACAATATGTATCAGATAAGTATATACATTCTCAAAAATATAAACAAAGCTACCCTAGCTCGGTCAAGCTCCTCCACCTCTGATAATCGACGTAATCTGGCGCATCTTCTCCTTGGTGCAGCCCTGAGTCGTCAAAAACTCGACCAATGAAGGAGCGGACTGTGCAGGAGTCTGAGTGGGCTGTGGAGCTGCAGGAGCGGTCTGCGCAACCGCAGCCGAGGTAATGGCTTGCGGAGCCGCAGCCGAAGAAGATGCATATGGATCCGCAGTCGAAGTACCCCGTCGCATCTGTTCAATTTTGTGTGTAATAAACGAGTAAGAACTGTGTATTAGTCGAATTAGTTTCATTATCAGGTTATTGCGAAACCCCAATCCAAGATTAATCAAAATTAAGTCTACAACCAAATAAGCTTAGGCTACTAATATTGGATATATTACTATCTATAATATGATATAATATTTTACTATTAAGTTGTATACATACCATCATCTCCTTCAACTCCTAGACGGTGGTCTTCAATGTGGCAACATCTTGCTCTAGACGTCGCTCACGGGGGGTAAGGGAAGTAACCGTCGGAGTAGAGTCCAACCTCATATGGGCCCTGCCAGGACCCAGTCACCGGCTTCTCTCGCAACCTCCTTGGTGCTCTCCGTGTGCGGCGTCTTGAACTGGCGTCAGTAGCATCCGATCGTTCTGTCCAGTAAAATCGATCCCCGATGCCTCCGCCTGCTCCACCACCCGCTGCTACACCCACATTAACCATTAAAATATAAGTATATTATTTAAATTTGAACTTTTCAAAACAAAATTTTCAAACATGTTAGAGTAAATATTAACACTTACGTAATACTCCTGGGTAGCGGTGTCGGGGAATCGAAGCTCGACTGTGAAAGGATCTGTCGAGGTGCCGTGAACGGCAAGATACGTGGATAGCATGCTCGGTGTACCATCCTGCGCCAGGGTCTGAGCTCTCTGCAATTCGCGAAAAATTTACATATATTATAAAATAACTCTTAATATTACATTATATCATAGTAGGTCTATTGCAATTTACCGATAACTCCATGGCACGAGTAATATTTCTCGAGCCACCTATATAAGTGGGCGACCCCTCTTCCCCGACTTCCTATTCTTTTTATTTTTATCGGCATGTTTCTGTACAACATATTCCGATTTAGTTTTCTAATTAAACAACACAAAAAAATAAATTATATACTAAATAATAAATTGCATTTAAAATGCAAATATCTAAGAACTTATTACTATCATAATACCGCAGGCGCATGATTGTTGCAAGTGGAATGCAGGGAATGGGAGGATTTCGCCAGCGATGGAGTTTGCATGATTGCCTTGAAGATGCTAAGTTCTTATTTCTTCGCTCTCTTTCCCGTGGAGGAAATGAAATAGCTAGCATTTTTTCAAGCATATATCAATTGCTTATCGATTCGATTATTTCTAATGTAAGGTTTTTCTACAGGCCTTGTTATCAGAAAAGAGTTGGAATCGTTGGATCAGGGAATGGAAAAGAGGGGGCCGGGAAAGAATAGATAAGAAAAGAAGATACTACCCGCACTGGCTGTGTTTTCCGGCAAAAATAACGTGGCCGAATATGAGACTTTGCTCATAGCAATGGAACTAGCTATTACGCTCCGTATGTGTAGTGCCGTCTTCAAAGACGACTCACGGTTGGCAATTTACAACCACATATATAAGCCATCATTCGGTGTAATGTTGTGAACTATTCATATCTTATGAAATTTTATAAAACTAGCTAGTCATATATAACCATAATTTTTTATCATTTTTATGGCATAATCTTCATTTTACTTATTTTTTTTTATTAAAATTTAGTCAGGTTCTAAATTACCTTTTCTTTTGAGAAAAGGACTTGGACAACATTTATTTGATTTTTCTAAAAATTCGTTGACCTCATTAACCTATAACTCACTAATAGTGAAATGGTTTATTCATAATTTTATATATTTTTTCTGTGCTATGACAACCAAAATTTTCTATGATGGAATGAGGGTTTTATTTTTATTAAATCTTGCAGTGCAATAATCCAAATTTTCTGCTTTTCGATCTTTTTTTATGGCCATCAAAGTTAGTAATTCTTCATGTGTTTATGATCCATGAATTTACTCTTTATTCGATAAATATCTTATTCATCATTTATATAATACTTATAAAAATAAGCCTTTTATAGTGTGTTAACGGAATAATTTTTTCATATATTTTCCAATTAAAAGAATAACTTCGAGAATCAGAAAGATACTTTTCGAGTTTGAATTTGATGAGATTGTAAAATAGGACACAAAATTATAAATTGGTATAAATACAAAAAACCCAAAGAAGAAGTTTTAGAATATATTTGGCAAAATAACAAAAAGTTATAAAAAGATTTCTATAAGATTTAATTTCCTTCATATTCAGTACAGTTTATTGTTCCAAATTTAAAAAAAAAAAAAGGGTTTTCAAGCAACTTAAAGATTTTTATCCCATTAGGATATAAATAAATATCAAATTTGTTACAAATTTTTTCATATCATTTTGCCTTTTCTGTACTCCTCTTCCAAACTCCTGAGCCATGGCTTCATGAACTGAAACGGCAGAGAAACACATTGCAGAGATTAGAAAGAGAAAATTCTCGATAGGAGTTGCAGGAGATCCCAATCCATTAACAAAGGACCTTGACCATTCTGTTTATAATCTCTCATGGATATGAACGTGAATTTTTCTATTATTTTATTTTGGTCATATGGAATATCATTCTCATGGATATGAACGTGAATCCTTATTAATTAAATTACAATTATGATGATATGAATTACACCATCATTATTGTTTCTCATAATGCATAATAAAGTCTATTTTAACCATACAAATGTTAGCTGCTAGTGTTCTTGATGGTTCCCACTCATATGTTATTCAATTACGAACATTGAAGAAGAAAAAAACGTTTGTCGTGTTTATGTTTTTAGAAGTATTTAAGATCAACTTATTGGTTTCTCTTCTGTGATGCTTGTTCAAGAATGCCGAAGACAATGAATACCCTGAAGGAGTTGAACCATCCTTAGAATTTATTGTGACTTCTAAGGACATAACCGGAACTGGAGCTCTGATGACTTTACTCGTATTCAATAACGAGGTTGGTTTCTCGAGGAGGAACATGGAGTCTATTTATAGTATAGGACAATCGACCGAGAAAGGAAGGAGACATGAAGGTTTTGTCGGTGAAAAGGGTGAGTTGTCATTAGTTAGTAGTCAACACGGTTAATTCTTGCCTTACTACTATCCATGAATGCGATTTGGTTACTAACTTTTTGTGTAATGTTACTTAAGGAGGCAATATACTTTGGTCAATAACATTTTTAGTAAAGGGGATCATTTTAATTACCAACGATTGTAATTAACCCTAACCCCAACCCCAACTAATTAACCCTAACCCTAACCCCAATTATCCTAACCCTAACCCTAACCCCAACCCCAACTAATTAACCCTAACCCTAACCCTAATTATCCTAACCCTAACCCTAACACTAACTAATTGACCCTAACCCTAACCCTAACCCTAACACTAACTAATTGACCCTAACCCTAACCCTAACCCTAACTGAATCGAACCCTACCCCTAACCCTAACTGACCAAACGCTAACCTTAACCCTCACCCTAACCGAACCTTGAACCCTAGCCCAAATAGCAACCCATTAATCATCAAAATTATAAATAAAAACAATATTAGAAAGAAAAATTTGAGATTTACTAATCTGTAGCTCGGTCGACGATGGAGTAGACCGGTGGTCGACGACGCAATCGGCGACGAGTCGCGGACGGTGACGACGAGGAAGTTTTGGGAGATCGAGGGCAGTGGCGGGCCGTGGGTGGAGGGCGGTGGCAACGAGATGCGGGAGAGGTGGCGACGAAAGGCACGCGCGGGAGATCGAGTGTGAGGAATTTTTGGTAACGAGGACTTTTCTGTGCCTTTTTTTTATATTAATAACCCATATGTATGCCCCTACGGACTTAACCATAGGGCCTTCGTTTGCGGCTCCGTAGGGTCAAAGGGCAAATTATGTTTTAATATTTTTAAATTAAAACGTAGGGCACCGTAGGGACAACATGGGGGGAGTAATCCGTAGGGCAATAAAATGTTGCCCCTGCGGATACCTTTATCTATAGGGGCAACCCCTTATTGTAGTAGTGTTTGAAGAACCGACATCCATCGAAAGCTCTATAATAGTTACCGGAATATATTAATAACTGTTAAAAAAATGTAAAATTAATATTATTTTGAAATAAAACATATATATTCTAACCTAATAAAACATTTTTTAATAGGAAATAGTATTAATTTTATATTTCAAACAACTGCCAATATAGCATTTTGCTGTAAATAATGCTCTTTTCAATGAATTTACTTTATTAAATTGTTCTTGAAATTTTTGTACCTTTATGATTTATTAGAGCATAAGCAGCCGGTCTAGATTCCTGTAATAAGAGCATTTACTTCAAAGGATTAGTCGAACAATCTTTTGCATTATGTCTCTACTCCCATTGGCTTCTCATCTCCATTCATGCATGCAACCAATCCCTTCACTCCTCAACTCAGCTTGTCTTTTCCCCCCTCTTCAACACTATAAAGTCACTAATATTACAACAGTAAGCCAAAACAAATTAACTCTCTTCAACACAACACCATGGATTTAAACATACTCACGTTAGCCTTTCTATTTTCCTTCACAATCCCAACAAAAATCATGGCTTATTCTCATCCTCGAAAAGGCTTTAGCCTCGAACTAATCCACCGCGACTCGATACACTCTCCTCTCTACCCTGGAAATCTAACCCAGCGCTCTAAATACTATATCGAGCCGCAAGACGTAAACATACGACCTAGAGTCGTGCCCGACAATAAGTATCTATATATTGTGAGATTGGCAATTGGAGGCCCACCGACAAACCTTCATCTTGTGTTGGACACCGGTAGCGGTCTTGTCTGGACGCAGTGTGAGCCATGCGTTTCTTGTTTTGCGCAGGATGGGGCCAAGTTCAAGCCAGCCGGATCGGCGAGTTTTCAGCAGATTCCGTGTAATCATCCTCTGTGTAAGCCCCCATTTCAGTGCAGACGCAACCTGTGCGTGTATGATAAGAGGTATATTAATTAATTAGTTATATTCATGAAATCATCCTTAGTATATTAAGCATGTATATATGTACATAATGTGTATGGATGTACTTAATTTCGATCAAGCTTTAGTAAATATTAGTAATTTTTGTGCTTGGTTTTGTCTAGAATTAGTCAGACATCTCTACTCTTATAACTAGATCCCAAGGATTAACATGTGGTATTTTGTCATTTTTCAAGAAAAAAACTCAGAAAATCTTTAAAATTCTACATTTATTTATGGGTTTTGCTAACAAGTGCATCCAAAGGGCTTGTTAGACCCCCAATTAAATGACAAATTTTTGAAGTCTAGTGTGTAGTACAAAAAGTCTTAGTTTCTCTTTTGGAAAGAGAGCATTAAATATGCTGTATGACCCGTTTTTTAATCAAATACCAAGTTTACCCTTAATAATTATGTGCAATGATAGCATAACTTTTCACACTTCCAAAAATGATTGTTCCTTTTTCATGATTGCTATACAGAGTGACTTGGAGAGACATATAATCTCCCCCGGTTTTCTTATTTTGCATCTTTTAAGTTGGAAGTTAATTATACCATACTTGAATCCTTACACAAGTCATTTTCCAGTAGCTTGACTGTGGATTGTAATATATCTATATTCTAGAGGCCATTATTTATAATGGATACATATATATATATATATATATATATATATGACAATCTTGCTTGAAATGATAATATGCTATCTGCTTTGCTTTTATCTTAACACGTGCATATATTTTACTAGTTATTACGTATTGCTTATACATGTTGATAAAGCCCATAGAATTATTGTTTGACTACCAGTATTATGATGGCGATCATACTTGTGGGGGCTGGGTAGTCTATAAACACATCCTTAAAGTATCTCTAGTCGAAGGAATATCGAGACATGGCATTAATATTTCAGAGTATACTAATGTATACGTTTCTAAATCCCGACGAGGGGCGATGGTTAATCTCACAGCCATTGGTGTGTTTCGCCTAAGATTGTATACAGCTTCTCATTGAGGGTGAGTACACTGGACGGACTCGTCGAGAACTGCTAGATGGTAATATACCTAGTGTCAGATCGCAGTTCTCATGTGGAATATGTACAGGTAGTCTGTTGACCTGAGATCATCATTTGTCTCGTGTGAGTTTCCACTATACTTTGATTACTGCCCTACAGCAGCTCAAAAGAGTCGTGCAAACAGGTTTTAGTTGGATACAGTCCCGAGCCACATGGAGGCAGTGAGCGATTATTAGGAATTCACCTCTCCCGATATATGGAGTCGATATTGCAGTGTGTTTGGTTGGTCCACACTATAAGCTCCTGGTCAGGGCGGTTGAGAATTACCGATAGTTAGATCGGTAGTTTCTCGGATGGTCTTGAGTCACACTAGCACGACTTATCGGGTTAGTAGGGGTCTGACGTTAACCACCAACTAGACCAGGTATGTGATACCCTTAGACAAACAGATCGGACTGTGCGGATATTGTCACGGTTAGGCTCAATAGAGCTTCAGATGAGTTTGCTCGTCGGCCTTTTTATCGACAAGTATCTGGATAGCCGTTACATACAGCTAGTGCCGCCGACATGCTTATGGTTAAACCCACTGTCACCATACTGTCGAGATTTTAGAGTCCCACACAGAGGGTTTTTCTGATTCAGGCGAAACGATATAGAGGCCGTATGTTTATACTTGTATGGTTCCGATTAATTACGTGTAGTAGTTGCGCGGAATTTAATCGGACGGATTATAATACTAGCCGGTTTAGGATTAAGCCGGTTTGTTAAATCAGATATTGACTTAATACTAGTATTATATTAGTAGTATTATTCTATCTCCAGAGTATTCGTATTTTGATACGAATACGAGTATGTATATACGGTAGAAAGTATTTTGTATTTACACAAAATACCTTCTAGAATGACACATCATTCTTGTATTAACTATTTATTTTGATATTTGGAAATGAGATGGAGGGTTACGTGGCAAAAGAGACTAGTGTGAGGCATGGCCAATTCATTTGGAATTACTATTGAAACATGGCTCATTTGTTTATTGTGAAAAAGATTTCACAAAACAAAAATGGCCATGAGATTTTTTCACAACCTCACTTTATTTTCATTAGCTACTTCTCCCTCCTCTCTTGAGTTCATCCTCCTCCTCAACCGTAAACCTTTTTCATGTGTTGAGATATATAGGATTAGAGATAGAAAAAGTCACTATTAATCATCTCTACATTTTCTAAACAAACTAGATGAGCAAACTAGTTAGTTTAGTTGCTTCCTTTTGGAAGTAGAAATTTGAATCAAGAACTTTCGGGTAGATCATCTAGGGTCAAGGAGGCCGACGACCAAGCTTGATTTAGGACAGGAAAGGAGCTTAAGAAGAGAATCAAGAAAATCCGAAAGACACGAATCTATTGGTATAAAACTTCTATCACAATAGATAATCATCTATGAAGTTTTTGCTATTAGGGCTTATGATAGTTTTTGTTTTAGATGTTTCTGTTGCATGCTTCAAAATCGTTTTTTTGAAAATTCCGCCTCTTTACAAAACCTGTAGAGTGCAACATAGACTTACATTCATTGCATTCTGCAGTCTATGGGCAAAGATTCAATTTTCTTTGCAATGACAGTTTCAGAGATATGATTATGCAAAGGACTAGGAATATAAAAAAAGGTGATGTCAGCATAATTAATGGCAGAATATTTGAGGCTTTTAAGTTATTTCTTGGATTTATTTCTTGGATTGAGTTGTTTAAATATGTTCTAAAATGAGTTGTTTAAGGACTTTTGCCAAAAACTAGAGATGAAATTTAAAATTTGTTTTATGTTGTAAAGCTCTTGGTTTTAAGGTGAAATTTAAAATGTCAAATTAGATTAGATTCTAGAAGGCTCAGGAAATCAAATTTAAAATTTGATTTATGTTGGAAATCTTTAGGATTTTTGTGTTTCTCATGCAATTGGCTTAGGGAAGAGGGAAAGGTAATGTGAAAAAATATTATTTTATTAAAAGATAAGGTGAACTATCTAGCTTATTTACTTTTCCTGTAGGATTTTTATCTTATTTTTTATTTTTCTCTTGTAAAAAAATACCAAAAAGCAACGAAACGTCACCCAAGAGTTTGATATATATATAGATATACGCGAATAATGAACGAAAGAGACCCTAAGAGGTTTTTTGCGTTAGGTGGCTGCAAAAAGTACGTCCGTCATTTTATTCGACGATCAGTGCCTTCCAACTTGATCTCCATCATCGAATTTTTCGATACACAAAATTTCATATGATTACAACACCACTTCACCATTGATTTAGCAATGTAAAAAGTTCTATTGTCGATAAACCGTTAATTTTGCACCCATTAAATCAACGGTGAAAAAGTGTTGGAATCATATGAAATTTAGTGTATCGACGTATTAGACGATGAAAATCAAGATGGTCGGTGCCGATCGTCAAATAAAATGGTGGATGACGTGATTTGTGCCGTCAGCTAACGCAAAAAACCTCCTAGGGTCTCTTTTCCTCCATTCTCTCTCTCTCTATATATAGTAAAGATTTATACTTCTTGATTTATACTATTGTTTTTTTTATCTTTCAGCACGTGCATAAATTCTAGTATATCTGCATATTATATTGTGTCAAACAAAAGAAGCTGGATAAGAGAGAAATATTTCTGCTTACTAAAGAAATTATCTTAATATATCTAGAATTATATTTATACATGATCTTGGTTAAAATTTGTTAAATAAAGTATGTGAACATCAAGCCAAATTGTTTCGTTGATATATAGAGATCACTAATAGGCTTTAGAGCGACAAAAAGTTTTTTAAAAAAGAGGCTCCCGTGCTAAAACACATATACCCTCCATGTATTTCACCAACCAAAACCGTCTTGATTTATATTTTATGAAATCATATGTACATAAAATCTCGAGATCTATAAAGACCTCTAATACCTCCATCAAGCTCATTGAAAAATTAAGGGCTTACTGTGATAAGAAAATTATTTTTGCTTGGTGAACGCCTAAAAGATGTTTATATGTGGTAGGAATACAGGACATACCCCTCTCCCTCTTCCCCTCAGACACACAGCCGCCCCCCCCCCCCCCCCCCCCCCCTCTCTCTCTCTCTATATAAAAGAGGATCGAAAGAGTTATTTTATTAATGAACATATTAATTTCTCAGAATCTTTTAATAGGTATATGGATAACTCCTTCACTAAAGGGGTCCTCGCCACTGACCACCTCACCTTTGCTTCAAGAACCGGTCGCTACCCGGAGACGATTCCAAACATAGTCTTCGGCTGTTCTCATGCAAGCAGCCCTCATATGTTTGAATCAACAAAGGTTGGAGGAATCATGGGGATGGATTTCAAAGAAGAATCCTTTATAATGCAGCTAGCGAACCGAATCAACGGCTCTTCTCGCTTCTCCTACTGCTTTCCTCGTGACCTCAACACAATTAGCTATTTGCGTTTTGGAGGGGATGTTGTACACCGTAATAATCTTCAGAGAACCCCAATACTAAAACATAACAATCAATTCTACCACATATTGGAGGATATAAGCGTTGATGGAAAACGCATGCATTTCCCATCTGGGACCTTCGGCATCCGTCGTGATGGGTCTGGAGGTTGCATGACCGATACAGGTGCCGCGGTATCACGGATGATTAGACAACCGTATGATCGCGTGAAGACCGCATTTATGGAATATTTTCAACACTTTAACCTCCGAATTGTTAGCGGAAGCGACATCGGTTTAGATCTTTGTTATGAGATGCCGAGAAATTTCAGACATTTCCCTTCCATGCAATATCACTTTAGAGGGGCGAACCTCTTTGTTGGAGGAGAAAAGATGTTTTTGATCTTGCGTGGTAAGTTTTGTTTGACGATGCTTCCTGTAGATGGAAGGTTAACAACTGTTATTGGTGCTGCACATCAACAAGATGTTCAATTCGTGTATGATCTTAGAGAAAAATTAGCTTACATTGGTCCGGCTAATTGTGCTCGGGTTTAAATGGTCTTCTTTGTACCTTCATCAATAAATTGAAAATGAATAAATTTATGAGAAAAATGTATTGGAACCATGGTTTGATGTTTACTTTTTTTGTTAACACGTACACACTTTTGAGAGATATCTAAAAATGCCCTAGCGGTTCTTAAACCCGATTGTTGTTGGATACAAGTGTGGCATGTTAGAGCAGCCCTCTTCAATATCTCGATATACCAAAACCCCATTACCTTTATGATAAATTTTCATTGCAAAGAACAAATTAAATAAGTGTTGGATTTGTTTATTGTATCCGTTTGTGCATCTAAGGATTATGTTGGGCCAGGCCATGTATATATGTTAAATGTTCTCAATCCTACTTCTGTTATATGTACCTAAACTTACTCAATTCACCAGCTGTTATATATATATATAGAGAGAGAGAGAGAGAGAGAGAGAGAGAGAGAGGGAGGATCTGAGCGGGTTCGCATATTTAAATGGGGACCAACGGATCTTATGCCTGCTTTCAATGGTTACAGCTTAATAAATCCTTAGAAAATGGAAGCTAAATATTTTTCTTCTTGATTTTAGAGATATACATGCATGCCTTTTCTTTTTTATTTATTTTTCCCTCTCCGCTGCTCTCATCTCCTTCCATTGCCATGAAAAAAATTCAGCCACCGCGCCCGTCCTATCGCACTCATGAATTTTTTTCATCGATTTGTTTGCACTGCCAAATATTGTGTAAGGTAATATTAAAGGATTTGACTTTTCCCTTCAGTTTTTTTTTCCATCTAACTTTTCCAGTTTGATGCAAATCTCATATAGTTTGATTGATTTTAAAAATTTGCTAATGATCATGTAAGGTTTCTTCCTGGTTTATGATGGGAACCTTCAATATATTGCGGAAAGATGAACTTGAATAACGGAGCTGATCATGATTTCAATGAATTCGGCAGATTAATTTAAATCCATGTTGTAATCTGGTAGAGTAAAAATGTACCGGTAAAAGGTTGTTTATGTAAAGAAAAAGTTCTCGGAAAAGGCTGCATGAGTATTTTAAAAATATGATATGTTGAATGAAAATGTGTTTGAGATTTCATTTTGTGCAAGTAAGTTTGAGATGTCTTCAAGAACTTCTGTACGCTCTGTTGCTGCTTTGATTTTCTTTGACCTGGGACTTGTGCTGCTTTAGCACTATATCAGAAAACTTGTGTACATTCTAATTAGTTGTGGTTTGCAATAATTTTACTTGCATTCAGTGAAGAAACATAATATGATGCATTTGGGGAAGAAATTATTGAATACAACAAATAGGTGAACAATTATGTTTATTGCCTGAAACTACAAGTAAGCCAACCAATAAATTTCTCAACTGCAACGAAACGGTTTAAAGAAAAGATAAATTTCTTGACTGAAATTGAAATAGCAGAACAAAGGTACCAAAATAAAAATTCATGGATCAAAATGACCACAGCAATTCCCACTAAATTTAAATTACAATTATTCCAAATAAAAAAATAATACAGCTAATGTAAAAATTCTGTAATTTGGTTCATCACAAATTGAGTTTATTGTCTTCAACGATGAGTTATTTGTTCACCATGTAGCCAACCCCTACATTATATCAGAAAAATTAGTGTTGATATTACATCTCAAAAGCAAATATTAAATCAGAAAAATTTCGAGCATCATGCTTGCATCTTTTATTTCCTTTTTTCGGTTCTCTCTTTCGGACTTCATTCGCTTCGATCCCTTTGCATCATCCCTTCATTATGGCTTAGTTAGGCTCATGCAAACTGATTTATTAAGTAGATTTTCTCTTTCTTTTTCCTTTTCTTCTCTTAGTCTTCTCTTGTTCCTTTATCATTTATGTCTTCGTTCTCCAAGCTAGGCATTTGCTTCAATCCTTCTTGCAACCATGATAACGCAAAATCAAATGCACTATCAGAAGATCAGCCCTTATTTTTAAAATGTGTTGGCCAAACGAGTTAATTCGTAGAATTTTCCTGAATATTCTCTTCGATTGCCATTGCCAACGACACATCCATCTCCCCCCACAAGAATTCCCCTTTTTAAATCTTTAGTCCACCTCTTGAAAATATAATAATTTGGACATTTTACATGATTACTATACTTTAGATATGCCAGATATGACG
Source organism: Agapanthus africanus (assembly GCA_030015575.1). Lineage (NCBI taxonomy): Eukaryota > Viridiplantae > Streptophyta > Magnoliopsida > Asparagales > Amaryllidaceae > Agapanthus > Agapanthus africanus. Next base: position 101,585,580 of record CM057338.1, on the reverse strand, counting down.
ACATGGAATGTCTTTAAATTCGAGCATCAAACAAGTACATGAGCACAATTGTGCAGGTTTACAATATGTCAACACTTTGCTCTTCTTTTCTTCTTCAACAAAGATTGCTTTATAAAGGATTGTTGTCAAATCTTCTGAATATGAGCAATATTATAAAGCATGCTAGCACATATCTCCTCTTGAAATATATAAAAGATACATCTGGTATAAAATTGTGACATTTGCTCCTCTACATCGCAACCTATCAGAAAAATTAGTGTTGATATTACATCTCAAAAGCAAATATTAAATCAGAAAAATTTCGAGCATCATGCCTGCATCTTTTATTTCCTTTTTTCGATTCTCTCTTTCGGACTTCATTCGCTTCGATTCCTTTGCATCGTCCCTTCATTATGGCTTAGTTAGGCTCATGCAAATTGATTTATGAAGTAGAGTTTCTTTTTCTTTTTCTTTTTCTTTTTCCTTTTCTTCTCATAGTCTTCTCTTGTTCCGTTTTCATTTGTGTCCTTGTTCTCCAAGCTAGGCATTTGCTTCAGTCCTTCTTGCAACCATCATAATGCAAAATCAAATGCACCATCAGAAGATCGGCCCTTATCTATAAATGTGTTGGCCAAACGAGTTAATTCGCAGAATTTTTCTGAATATTTTCTTTGATTGTCATTGCTAATGACACATCCATCTTCCCCCACAAGAATTCCCCTCTTCAAATCTTTAGTCCGCCTCTTGAAAATATAATAATTTGGACATTTTACATGTTTACTATACTTTAGATATGCCAGATATGATGACATGGAATGCCTTTAAATTCAAGCATCAAACAAGTACATGAGCACAATTGTATAGGTTTACAATATGTCAACACTTTGCTCTTCTTTTCATCTCCAACTGTCATGCCCCGCTTCCCAAAAAACGGAATACGAGGGGTTGACAAGGCCGGCCATGCTCCTACGGTCAAGGAATATCCTGCCGTATTCACACTTCGGTTTCTAGCATTTACATGGTAATCAGTAATCAATGCACATGTAATGAGAAATGCAGTTACTAAATCAAAACAGATATAAAAATGACCAGATAGAGTCGAAGGAAAGATAGTGCTGTCGTCGCTGATCTAGATGTTCGCGATATCCTCAAGGTACGAAAGGTCCTGGTCCGAGCTCAGTCTCCTTCTCACTCTGAGCATGCATACTCAAGTCGTCAAAGCGACACAATAGCAATAAATATAAATACATATATAAACACGTGCAATAATGATGAATATGAAACAGTAAGTATGGAGTGATGACATGAGTATGAAGTAACCGGTACAGGTAAACAGTAAAGCATGTATATCGATGTTGGGGTCAAAATTTGCACCCCGGTTGACCAAGTCAAAATCAAAGTCAACCCCAAATCAAGTGGGCCAATACCCGGGTCGAGCCCGAATATGAAGCGGCTGTTCATATCATAATATTGCATTTTATATTCCCCATTCTTATACGTTTTATAAATAAACAGGTGCTTTTGACGCATGTCTGCCGCATATTACAGGTTATAGGTTATTGGAGCGAAGACGGTGAAAAAGACAAAAGATAATACAAAAGAGAGACTTTTGACCCACAAGTAGAAGGATTCTAGTCAAGCCTAGACGAAGAACAATTCACAACTGTACAAGGCAAGGCAAGGTCCAAAATATCATAGTGAACGGTTAAAAGATCATTACAAGTTTTCACTGAAGATCTGGAGAAGACCCAGAAGTCAAATGGAGAAAATAACTAAAAAAATAGAAAGCCCAAAGCATCATGAACAAGTACACAAAATTGCAGTCAGTGATCTGACCAATGGGCCGCGGAACCGCGGCCCAAAGCCTACTATTGCCGCGGTTCCGCGGCCATTAAGTGCACGTGTCGACGCAAAATTTTTGTGTCGGTGCGTCGGTGCGAAGGTTGGGATTTTTCGGGGGTATTTTTGTAATCGCACATGTGCGAATCCCGTAACCCTAAATTTCCCTGTTTCCCTATAAAATTGTAATCAAAATACTGTAATAGGGATGCCTCCTTTCAATGAAATAAAATTCAGATTTAATTCAGTGGGAAGAGCATCGTTTCTGTAAGTTCTTATTTTAATTTCTGCCTTAGTTGATAATTTAATTATTGCCCTAGATCTAATTAATCTTTTGCCCTAGTTTAATCTAGTATAACCTTTCTTAAACTGCCGTAGGTAAGTTATTTGAAAATGTTATTTTTAGAAGATCCCCTAATGAGCGAGTAATTTCCTCGCTTGTTAGGGTTAGGAATAAGGGAGGGATTGAGAGATGAATATCTCTCATCTTTTTCATGCGCAATTATTTTCTTAACTAGAACTTCATGCATGCATGCATGATCCGCTCCCTACGGCACCCTACCCACGAGGTAACGGTGAAACCGTAGTATAAAGGACCGGACATGCATGTCTTCCATGAAGGTTAGAGGACGGACAAGGATCTAGAGGAAGAAACTTCGTTTCTTCCCAATCATCCTAATCCCTTCTTCTAATAGTTGCTATAACTTCTAAAAGATTTCATTCAGGGCAATAAAAGAGATGTGACATTCAATCTTATCAAACCTTACCTTAGACCTAACCCTAGCAAGTTTCTTTATCATCGTACAACTTAGTTTTAGATTCAATTAAAACAAAACCAAACAACCATTGGAATCAACTCGTGAGAACACTTAGGAAAATTACACATCCCTGTGGACTGACCCGTATTCACCGGCTAACTTCATACGACGCCGTTCTTGATTGCGGTAAATTAAATATTTTTTATCGTAAAATCCCTACACTAATCAAATGGCGCCGTTGCCGGGGATGGCGTAAAATTTCTTTTTTGTAATTTCGGGTTGATATAAATTTTAAAAATCATAAAAATCTGAAAATAAAAAAAAGTATAAAAATATTTTATCAATTTTTATCTGTTTGAAGGGTTTTATTGTTTGAATCTTGCAGGAACAGCGAAGAATCTCGGATCTGGAAATTTACAGAGGGCAAAACAGAAAAGGGTACATCAGAACAGAGGGCAAACTCGACAACAGGATAGCATAATTTTTACAGAGCCCTGATCCCACTACTCCGCCACCCTTCCGCGGCATAAGTGCGCTCTGAACCGCGGTTCCGCCGCAGTCCTGCCATGTCAGCTGCTCAATTTTGCATGGTTTGTCTTCTCCTTCTCCCCTCTGCAACCTACAATATATCCTTTTGCGAAATTTTCTGCAGGACTTCTTTGCGCTAAAAATCTTCTTCCCCCTTCTCAATAACAGATTTTCTGCCGGTTTCTTTGCGCCGCGCTAAAAATAATTGATTGCAAGTGAATTTAATGTTTTGCATAATTTAATCGGACTTTAAGGGGCTATTGACCAAACTCAGATTGGGTGGGGATTTCATCACCCTTCCCAGGACCCCAGAAATCACTTTAAAGCATTTGCATCGACCACTATTAATTAAAAAATACTAGACTCAGCCCTAAGGACTTCGAGCTCAATAGGACAAAGGACTAGACATAGGCATCAACCGTTTATCCTAACCGACTTTGCGGTGTCTAGGCAAGTGTGTCAAAGGCTAGTGGTTATTAATTAGGCCCACTACTGTGGTTCCTTCCCACTTACCTGGCACTTACCTGGCCGCAATTGGCGGTGAAGAGACGGTTTGAGGTCCTATTTCTAGCCCTAGTTAGGAGCTGTCTAGCTGACCTAAGTGACCCTAGATCTAGGCCTAATTGTGCATGTGTGGTTGATCGCGTTTGTGTCTCAAGTCTCTTTTCAAAAATCTCTTTGCAAAACTCTCACCTACATAAATAAAAAAAAAATCTTTTCAAAACTTGCAACTTGTCGCTAAAGAAAACTTGCACCTCATTTACACCACTTCTTCTCATTGACGTTATCTTACCTCCACATTCTGTCTTTCATTTTTTTCTGACTATACTACCCCTTAGTGTATGTCACTTTGGACTAGGGACACTAGCGCCCGATTAGTCCGTGTTTCGTTGGTACCGACCGACGAACCTTTCGACACCGAAGTCGAAATTCCGTCCACTTCCTTACCACCACCTTCACATTCTTTTTCCGAAGGCATGTCGGGATTCAACCCCAACAATACCTTACCGACAGGAATGATTCCACCTCCGTTAGGTGCGAATAACCCGAATCAACTGCCTGTTGAAGCGCCCACACGAGTCGCGCTCCAGGATCTCTTCTATCCTGTCCGCACTTCTTTACCTACCTGTCTTTCACCCCTACCGGCAAATGGGGAAAATTTTGAAATAAAACCACATTTCATCAATATGCTCCAAAATTTCATGGTTTGGAATCTGAAGATGCATATATCTTTATCAATAAATTCCAAAATGTTTGCGCTATGATGAAAACGACCCAATTAAGTGATGACGCTATAAGGCTAAGGGTCATTCCTTTAACCTTATGTGACCTAGCCGAGAAGTGGCTATACAGCACCGCATCACATTCTATCAGAAATTGGGACGAGTTTGTGAAAGCTTTTCTTAAAAAGTTCTATCCTCATCACAAAACTGCTAGAATCCGTAATGAGATTATACAATTTTCACAGCTTCCTTCCGAACCATTTTGGAAGTGTTTTGAGAGATTCAAAGACCTACTCGTTCAATGCCCTCATCATGGGATCGAAAGTTGGCAACTTTGCCAAACATTATACGAGGGATTGAACTCGGCAACGAAGCGGTTGCTAGAAACCATCTGTCAATGTCACTTTCTCTCCAAGTCTAGTGAGGAAGCATGGAAGTTTCTTGAGGATCTTAGTGAACAAACAATTCAGTGGGAGAGCTCCAAGACCACATCATCTTCTTCTAATGGTCAATCTAGGGCAGGCATACATCAAGTAGAGATGTCGATTGCTATGAAGGCCGAGATGGCCGCTCTTACGAAAAAGCTAGAAGCGATTGAGACCAAAATCTCATCGTCTTCTTTTGCCCCTGTTGTGCCTCCACGAACTGTTTGTGCTTGTTGTTCGGCTCCATCACACCTCACCGAAGAGTGTCCTTACAATGCATCGACTCAAGGACAGGATCAAGTCAATGCTGCGTTTCAGCAACGACAGAGAAACGATCCATACTCTTCGACATACAATTCGGGGTGGAGGAGTCACCCAAATTTCGCTTGGAACCAAAATCAACAATTCCAAGAAAATAACAATTTTCAAGGGCCTCCTCCATAACAACAACAAGCACCCCCCTAAACTCAATTTCAACAACCTTTCCAACAGCAACCTTACCCTAATCAAGTGAACAATTTTGTGCCTAATAATTCTTACACGCCAAACAATTTTGTTCAACCTAAAAATGACAAGGTTAGCTCGCTCGAAAGAAGTCTAGATGCGTTCCTAAAGCAATCTACACAGTCTACAGCAAGACTAGGGACTTCTATTCAATCTTTGGTGCAAAACAGTGCCTCACACGATCAAAATATCAAATCTATTGAGGCACAAATTGCACAACTCAATGCAGTATTGAGCGAGCGAGAAAAAGGAAAGCTCCCATCTCAACCTCTGCCCAATTCCGGTCACGCATATGCTGCAAATCAACAGCAAACTCATAACGTAAACGCTGTGACCATGTTGAGATCGGAAAAAATGTTGCAAAACAATGTGGGTATTCACGATGACACCCCTGCCGGTGGTTCTTCTTCACCTTCTTCTTCTTCGTTAGAGCCTATTCTCCATCCTTCCCACGGCTCTACTTCTTCTAGCTCGAACGGACCCACTTCTCACAACACGAACACATCTACACGGGATTCCATTCCAGCTCAACAATCTGATCCACAAAAATTGGACTCAACAACCTTTCAAAATGTTCCTTTTCCAAATCGGTTGAGATCAAATAAACCAACTCCACAAATGGAGAAGATTGTTGAGCTGTTCAAGCAGGTTAGCATAAATATCCCTCTTTTGGATGCAATCCAACAAGTTCCTTCATATGCAAAAATCTTAAAGGACTTATGCACCAATAAGAGGAAGTCACAAGTACCAAAGAAAGTTTTTGTGGCTAGTGCTATTAGCGATGCTCTTGTCAATTCCTTACCCCAAAAGCAAAAGGACCCTGATTGTCCTACCATTTCGATAACAATTGGGGACAAGAACATCAATAGAGCACTACTAGATCTTGGTGCTAGTGTCAATTTGCTACCTTATTCTGTGTACGAGCAATTAGGCATTGGAGAGCTTAAGCCCACTCACTGTACTCTCCAAATGGCTGATCGATCAATCACTCATCCAAGGGGTGAGCTAGAGGATGTGTTGATCAAAGTTGGGGAGTTCATATTCCCCGTTGATTTTATTGATATGGATACACAACTTGTTGCTAACTCACGGAACCAAATTCCGGTGATCCTCGGTCGACCATTTTTGGCCACTTCCAATACCGTAATAAACTGTCGCAATGGCTCCATGACTCTATCCTTCGGGAAGACGTCTAGTGAGTTCAATATTTACAAGTCAGGAAGTCTGCCTCCCGTGCCTAATACTAGTACACGATAAGTTTGCTCTATTCATGAAATCACGCAGGAGGACTGCGAGTTTGAAAGTTTCTTGTTTGATGAGAACAGTTTTGACGCCACTAGTGCGTCCCTCCTTAAGCCTACCACAGTTGACACAACCGATATTGATTATGAATGTTTCACTTTTTCGGATGATGAAGACTCACGGCCCGAATATGAGTCTTTTGAATTTTTGGATGAGTTAGTTGAACCATCCGAATCGGTTGTTTGCAGTGATTTCGAACCTGTGCTAGAGTCCTTCGAGTTCGAGGTAGATTCCCCAATTTTACCTATGATTCTTTCGCCTCAGAAACTCGAACTCATGCCCTTGCCGTCTCACCTTAAATATGCTTACATAAGTGAGAATAAGACCTTTCCCATTATAATATCAGCCTCTCTAGCCTTCGAGCAAGAGAACGCTATTTTAAAGGTCTTACAAGATAGGCGGCAAATTTTCGGTTGGACTATGGCGGACATCGAGGAGATTAGTTCCCTCATAATTGAATATCATATGCAAATGATGAATGATGCCAAGTCAATAAAGGATCCACAGAAACATTTTGGGGATATTGTGGTAAGTCAACCTCCTCCTTTAGAAGTTGAACCACGCTCATTTCTTTTAATAAGCTATGAGAATGCCAATATTCCATTGATTGCTGATCATTCTCATTCTCGTTTTGATTCATCACCACATCATATCTATTCACTTCCACACTTTCCCTGTCATCACTCTTATCTTCCCCAATTCTTTTTGGATCGGTATAACATGTTCTTCCACCAACCGACAATCTTTACAGATAAATTTTTCAACTGGTTGGTGTTGATGTTTGGTCTATGCAAAGTCTGGCAGTAATGTCTAACTTTGTTTCACTGAAGTTTGGGGGGCCTTTCTGTATATATTTTTGTTTTTCTTTTAACAATAAAATAAAAAAAAATTATAAATAAATAAACAGGGGAGTGCCGACATTTTGACCCACTTGGTGTAGCATGACAGTGAGGACACTGTCCAGTTTAAGTTTGGGGGTATGCTCGGTACGTTTTCTTCCTTCGCATTCATATATACATTTTGCATTTGCATACTTATTTTGAAAACCCATAAAAAATTTGAAAATTTCAAGAATTATTAAAATAAATGTATTCAATTTTGACCATATTTAACTTGAGTTTGACAAATAGGTTAACTGGCTTCGAACAACTAGATCTTAGACTGAGTAAATTGAAAACCCTAAAAATAACCTTCTTTAAAGATTAACGGTAGAAAGTATATGTCTTTGTAGTTTATTTAGAACTAGGCAAAGTTTGAGTTCACTTTTTGGGCTAAGTTGAAATAAAGGAAAAGTATTGATATTTTATTAGAGTATAAGTTTGAAAAATAATTCCTAGCTTAAGTCTAGATTCTGAAAATGTATACCCTACAATTTGCACAATCACGCACCTTGAAACTTAGAATAGTAGAAGAGACCTTGAAATGCTCTTGTCTAAAGTCCTTAGTACAATGAAAATGAAAAAATATATATAAGTGTGAATAAAGAATAAAAAAAATGAACACTGGTTTTTGTGATTACTTAAGGCTGCAAAAATAGAAAAATATTTAGCGAGGGTGCTTCATCACCTAGTGCCTTAGACCAACTGGTTTGGGAGTCACTGCTAAAAGCCTTGGGTATTGCAAGACTAGGAATTACGCTTTAAAATGCAAACATATCTTGTAATCGGTTGTTGGTACCTCAAGAAGTATTAACAGTCGCATGAAGGATGTGTAAGCAAAATTCATTAAGAATTCACCAGTTAATTAGTGTTTTGAACAACGGACAAGGGTATGATTGCTTGATTTGAATTTCCAAGTGTAGGGGTGATTTATACACACACATGGGGATATATGATTAGAGTTGAGATAAGAGAAGGGAATGAAGAATAGAACTTGTATCTTTGGTAGAGTTGATAGAAAAATTCCTAAATGGAGATGGAACCTTAAAAGGAAAACTTAAGAAATGCCGACGGCTGAATGAGTCTATCAAACATATATAATCTTAAGTTAAATGATGAGGAAGTTGAAGAATATGGGTGGATAATTTACAAGTCGACGATAATAGAATTTCTTGTTAGAAAACCTAATTGGAGAACAAAAGTCAATGTGCCGAGTTGATAAGATTTTGTGGGTAGTATCCGCTGAAAACCCTCAGGAGACAACACTCCTCCTACTAGGAACACCCAGAGGTTTAACGGCTTGTTGCACGTGCTCAGTGCAATCGCGTTTCCCTGCGAAAGTGCGGTTAGGTTTTATCGAGAATAAAATAATAAGTTTGCTCGAGGATGAGCAAAAGATAAGTTTGGGGGTATTTGTTCATATCATAATATTGCATTTTATATTTCCCATTCTTATGCGTTTTATAAATAAACAGGTGCTTTTGACGCATGTCTGCCACATATTACATGTTACAGGTTATTGGAGCGAAGACAGTGAAAAAGACAAAAGATGATACAAAAGAGAGACTTTTAACCCACAAGTAAAAGGATTCTAGTCAAGCCTAGACGAAGAACAATTCACAACTGTACAAGGCAAGGCAAGGTCCAAAATGTCATAGTGAATGGTTAAAAGATCATTACAAGTTTTCGCTGAAGATCTGGAGAAGACCCAGAAGTCAAATGGAGAAAATAACTAGAAAAATAGAAAGCCCAAAGCATCATGAACAAGTACACAAAATTGCAGTCAGTGATCTGACCAATGGGCCGCGGAACCGCGGCCGAAAGCTTACTATTGCCGCGGTTCCGCGGCCATTAAGTGTACGTGTCAGCGCAGAATTTTTGTGTCGGTGCGTCGGTGCGAAGGTTGGGATTTTTCGGGGGTATTTTTGTAATCGCACATGTGCGAATCCCGTAACCCTAAATTTCCCTGTTTCCCTATAAAATTGTAATTAAAATACTGTAATAGGGATGCCTCCTTTCAATGAAATAAAATTCAGATTTAATTCAGTGGGAAGAGCATCGTTTCTGTAAGTTCTTATTTTAATTTCTGCCTTAGTTGATAATTTAATTATTGCCCTAGATCTAATTAATCTTTTGCCCTAGTTTAATCTAGTGTAATCTTTCTTAAACTGCCGTAGGTAAGTTATTTGAAAATGTTATTTTTAGAAGATCCCCTAATGAGCGAGTAATTTCCTCGCTTGTTAGGGTTAGAAATAAGGGAGGGATTGAGAGATGAATATCTCTCATCTCTTTCATGCCCAATTATTTTTCATAATTAGAACTTCATGCATGCATGCATGATCCGCTCCCTACGGCACCCTACCCACGAGATAACGGTGAAACCGTAGTATAAAGGACCGGACATGCATGTATTCCATGAAGGTTAGAGCAAATATTAGGAAAGGACGGACAAGGATCGAGAGGAAGAAACTTCGTTTCTTCCCAATTATCCTAATCCCTTCTTCTAATAGTTGCTATAACTTCTAAAAGATTTCATTTAGGGCAATAAAAGAGATGTTACATTCAATCTTATCAAACCCTACCTTAGACCTAACCCTAGCAAGTTTCTTTATCATCGTACAACTTAGTTTTAGATTCAATTAAAACAAAACCAAACAACCATTGGAATCAACTCGTGAGAACACTTAGGAAAATAACACATCCCTGTGGACCGACCCGTATTCACCGGCTATCTTCATGCGACGCCGTTCTTGATTGCGGTAAATTAAATATTTTTGATCGTAAAATCCCTACACTAATCAGCGGCCGGCCTTCCCCCATGCAAAAATAAAAATTTTGTAATAAATAATTTTTTTGTATTTATTTTATTTTATTTTATGAATAAATGTAAGAAAATGGGCATAAAGCTAAATTTTTGTAAAGCCCATGGCTTATGTGCAAAAAGAAATGGCACATGAGCCATGGGATAGGCAAAATGTCATTTTGTGAAGCCCAAAGGGCTATATGTAAAGTGTATAGCCTATAAAGGCAAAGATAATGAAAATATCTCAACAACTTTTTCTCTCTCCAAAAAGAATCCAGATCTGAGATCTTTCTCCTTCCTCAAGCTTCTAAAACCTTCTCCTTTCTTTTGAATTAAATCAAGAGTTTTACTCTTCCTTTTATAAAACTAAATAGTTTTTCACCACAAAACCCACAAAGGGAAACTCAGATCTTTCATCAGATCTCAGAAAGGAGAGATTTTTAAAATCTCATACTTCTAGATCTTCAAGATCCGGCCAACAAAGGAAGAAGAAGGAGACCCATCTCCAGAAACCCCACTTTGGGGAAGATCCAGGGCCCAAGGGGAGAAGCCTCATTCATCAGCTTCAAAATACCTTAGGAGTTTAACTCCCCATATATATACATATATACAAATAATAAGTGCCCATTTCTGGGAGTACAACTCCCATTGCAGGGACCGGGTCCCTTTTGCCGCCCGAACGCCCACGTGCTGATACGTGGGGCGCTAGCGCTCAAAGCGCTAGCGCCCGAGCGCCCACGTGCTGACACGTGGGGCGCTAGCGTTCAAAGCGCCAGCGCTCTTGCGCTCAGAGCGCTAGCTTCCAAAGCGTTAGCACCCACGTGCTAACACGTGGGGCGCTAGCGCTCAAAATGCTAGCGCTTTTGGGCTTGGAGCACTAGCGCCCGAGCGCCCACGTGCTGACACGTGGGGCGCTAGCGCTCAAAGCGCTAGCGCCCGAGCGCCCACGTGCTGACACGTGGGGAGCTCTTGCGCTCAGAGCGCTAGCGTCCGAGCGCCCACGTGCTGACATGTGGGGCGCTAGCGCTCAAAATGCTAGCGCTCTTGCGCTCAGAGCGCTAGCACCCAAAGCGCTGGCGCTTTTTCCCACGCATCCTTTGGATGTCCTTTCCCTCTTCCACACACACACACACACACACACACACAAACTCTGCAGGGCCCCCAATATATCCAAAACCCCTTCAAAACACAACACTGCACATTAAGTTCGCATGACCAGTTTAACCCGTTAATCGGAGGTTCTCTCGCTCCAAATGCGAGGGGTAATTAACGGCAACTTAGTCCGCGGCTGCCGGAGATTTGGATCCCCGCAATCAATAAACCCCAGCCTACCCTAGGCAGGGGGAATCTGTAATGCTCCTGACCAGCGCGCGCGTATTCCCATCTCAATGGGGTGACGAAAAACACCCTACAGATTCTGGCACGCCCGGTGGGACCTTTCTCTCCTCCCATATTTCGGGTTAAACGTTCATGCGAACTAAATCAATATACATATCTATATTTATACTAAAATAATGCTCTTTCATGCAGGTCTTCAAGAAATCAACTTTCAATGACAGTGTCTCCCAAGGCGAGTTCAGCTTCTAACGCGACCCCGACCTCGTACGTGGTCAAGATCAACGCTCGTGTGGTTCTCCCCGCAAGCCTCAGTCGACAGTGGGAGGAACTGCCCCGCCAGTTTGGTTCCATCATCATCTACCCTTCCGGAAGCACTCATCTGGCAGAAATCCCGGCGAAATAGGTGGCCAAGCCGGTCTCAAGGGGCAAGAGGCCGAATGTTGTGATCGCTAAGGCACCACAACCGAAGCTTAAGACGGTGTCTGAATGGCTCTCTAGCGCTCTAGCTGGAAGCAAGACTCCGGTACAAGGGGCAACATCAAATGTTGCGGACGAGCTCAGGCGATGACTCCAACAAATGCACGATCAGGCGTCTCCTCTGGCCTCTCTATCAATCGGTCTACGGCATCTTCCCGAAGAGCCTGGATCCTGCCAAGCGCTCAAATCAGAAAAGTTAAGGCAGAAGCGACTCAGGTATCGAGCCAACAAGAGGGCCAGGACTTCGGCCAAGTGGAATCTTGTGAGGTTCCAAGAGCAGGGTTACTCTGCGACGACGGCTGAGTTGGCTGTAAAAATCAGCAATTCCTTCGAGTCTCTGAAGTGGGTTCAGAAAAATGCTATGACCGCCAGAATCAAGAAGACAACGGTCCGAAAGTCGCTACAAATAGACGTGTCCCGGCCCCAACAGAAAAAGTATAACACTGTCTCTTCAAGAGTCTATCAGGCGCTCTGTGCCGCACGAAAACAGCGGGGCAAAACCAAAAAGGAAGCGTCAGCACCATTCAAGAATCCGGCCAGGCCAACCGCCTTCAGTCGACTGCCCGTTACCAAAACAGGAGGGTCAAGACAGCGATCCGAGAAATCGGTCGCCGATAATAAAAAGACGGGTGGATATGTTATCCATACAGTCTATATGGCAGGCGGCCGCCCCAGCGACAACCTTCGCAGCAAAAGCAGGGATGGGGCCACCACATCTCAAGCCCAATCTGGCTTGAATGTGGTTGCCGCTTCCAAAGAATATCCGCCTCCGCTGGATGATGAAAACCCTATCGAGGAGGACGATGGGCAGAAGGACCCTTCGGTCCAGGCAGAGTCAAGCTCGGACAGCGAGGAAGAGCTGACTTTCCGCCCCAGGACCGCGGAGCAAGAGCTACTTCAAGAGCTTCGGAAACAGCTCAAGAGCAAAGATAAAGAGATGACCAAGCTCTTTTCGAAAATTAACGACTTAATGAATGCTGTGATGCAGCTTACGGCTCAAATTGCTCGAGCGCCTCCCAATCAAGCACAAGTCGCTACTCATCGGCCGGGTGATGACAGTCCGAAGCAGCCAATGCCTGTTCCTTTGGGTCCAAGACTGGTCGAGCCGCACGAAAGCCGGCCACATTCCGCTTCTGGGGACGCCTTAGCCCCAGATAACACTATCCCGCTAACATAAGACCGGATAATGGATTTAGTCACCAGCAAGGTTAAAACATTAGTAGTGGGCGGCCATATCCTGCACAGTACGATCTGATCGAGTTCCCGACCGGCTACGTCATTCCTAAGTTTGGAAGATTTGATGGGACGGGAAATGCAAATCAGCACGTCGCCCACTTTAAAGCATCGTGAGGAAATACAGGGGCAATGATATGCTCCTTCTTCGTCAGTTTGTCAACAGCCTGACCGGTGTCACTTTCGACTGGTACGCGAGTATACCAGACGGGTCCATCATTACCTTTGCCCAAATGTAGTCTCTGTTTCGGCAAAGGTTCATGAGTGTCAGTGATAAAATCTCCATTGCTGACCTTGTGAGGACCAAGCTGAGGAAGAATGAAAGCAACACCGACTTTATCGCCCGATGGCATAATCTCACGGTCAAGTGCGAACCGCCGCTGGAGTAGGACCAGTCCGTCAGCCTTCTCGTTGGGAACCTCAGCAATTGGATGGTCCCATTCTTATGTACAGCGGGCCTCAAGACGTTTCAAGAGCTAACCAAAAAAGTCCAAATGCTGGAACGCTCGAAGCAAGAGTCTACCCCGGACTCTCAGAGAGACAAGACTTGGAAAAGCAAGCGGGACGACAACCGTAGGAGCGGGGATCCCAGCAGTACCAATGTCTTAAATGCGTCCGACAATGAAGAAAAGCGAAGGGCGGGCGAATCCAAAACCAACCGGTCTCGAAATCCAGTGCTGGGAGGAGAAGGGCCTTCCCTAGAGGAGAAAAAGAACAAGGTATACTCTTTCAGGAGGGACAAGGTCCGCAAGATATTTAAAGATGCCTTGAACAACGGTCTACAATTGCCGGAGTCGAAAAGACCTCAAGAAGCAAAAATGACCGACAATCCCCTGTATTGCCCGTACCACCGAGTAGTGAGCCATGCGATCGAGGATTGCTATATCTTCAAAGACTGGGTCGAGAAGCAGTACAAGGCTGGGGATATCGAGCTGTCCAAAAGCGTGTTGGTGAACAATCAAGTTGCAACCACCAACTTTATACAGACAGAAGCTGAAGCCTTCTGGGAGCAGACAGCCGAACCCGCTGCCCTGAGAAAGGAGACCGACTCACCGCGGCCTCCTTGGAGTCAGCACATATCTAATAAGACGAAGAAGATGCTAAAGCTGCTTCAGAAAAAGCCCAAGACGGAATGGGAAGGACAGAAGAAGCCTACCAGTCCAGCTGCCAATGCGGCTCCATCAGGCTCAAAATCCAAGAAGCTCAAGAAGAAGAAATGTGCAGCTAGGTGCGAAAAAGAGTCTGCAAGGAGATCGACCATTCAAAAATATATCGATTCCCTCGAAAACTATGAACAGAAGGAAAGAACTATGATTCAATTGAAGGAGTTCCTCCCTATAGAAGCGGCTGAAATTCTGGAGGAGTTAGAAAAAGACTCCAATGAAGAGATCCCAGTAGTGACCTGCTACGCCATCTATCTTAGCAGCGACTCTGAGGAGGAGCTCTGTTTTCCCGAAAAGGACGAGGAGCTCACCACAAAGGCCAATCAAATCCAGCTCAGAAGCGGCAGGGCTCTACCACCAAATCAGGGCAACGCCCCAAAAAGGAAGGAAAAACAGGTGGCTAATGAGGAAGATGGTAGAGAACCGGCTGATGAAAACTCAAGTCCTTCCTCGGTGGACTATAATGTCTTGGCTCATCTCCGGAAGCTTCCGTCTCTCCTAAGCATCTACGATACCTTGGTCCTATCTAAGGAGCTTAGAGTTGTTCTCATTCATGCTCTACAAAACCCTGAGCGGTATCAGGCTCGCTTTACGGAAATTAATATGAAAGAAGCTGAGTACACTTTGCAAGCCGCCACAGTCACGTTTAAGGATGAAGACTTGCTACTGGGAACGGCTGAGCATAATCGGCCGCTTTACGTGACCGGGTACAACGACGGAGATCGGATTAATCGCATATTGATTGATTCGGGGTCCTCAGTGAACATCATGAACTTGCGAGCTCTGAAGAGTTTGTCAATGGACGTCCGACACCTGTCAAGGGAAAGGATTGTCATTCAAGGCTTCAACCAAAATTGCCAGCAAGTTCTGGGGTCCATAGCCCTGCCAATCAAATTTGGAGACCTACAAACCGAAGCTAAGATATACGTGATCGACGTTGACACGTCTTATAAAATTCTCTTGGGGCGGCCGTGGCTCCATGATTATAGCATCGTTCTGTCAACTCTCCATCAATGCATGAAATATACCAAAAACGGAGAAGAAAGACGCATTGAGGGAGACATCCAGCCATTCGGTATGCATGAAGTCCGGTATGAAGATTCTCGGTACTTTATGAATCTCCAAAGTGCTAAGCCACAACTGACTGGGGATAGAGCGGCCCCAAGACTCAAAAGCAAATCTGAGCCGGCTTTCACTTTCAAAAACAAAAACGCCCAAGTGCGCCCGCGTTTCGGTAGCGACACTGATGAGTCTGGCGCTGGAAGTCCATCCTTCCGTAAACTCGCCCTCGTTTCGGTAGTGATACGGACGAATCTATTACCGAAGCCCCATCTAGCAGCAAAGTCCGTCTTCATCTTAGCAGCGACACTGAAGAGTCGGAGGAAGAGGACCTGCCGTGCAACAGCTGTGCAGATTGGACCCCTATGCAACAAACAAAACTACGAGAGACCTTCGAAATTACAGAAGGGCCCCTACCTGTCATAAGGGTGCCGGAGCAGATGTGCAAAGAGCTCGATGCATTGTCAGTCTCCACCGTGGACCAGCTGAAAACTTTCTACGTTCCCGGAAGGAAAAGTGGACAGAAGGGCATCCTGTTTTACAGGTCAAATCCTGTTGTGCACCCGGACGATTTATCTGTCGCGTGCCTTCCATATAAGAGAGGCATAAGAGCCGTCCTCAATCCCAGATACTATGCGCCCGAGATGCGGGAATACTTTAAAAAGTGTGGATGCCGGTTATATCAAACGGAGTTCGAAGCAAAGTTTTACGAAGGGCTATGGCATTCACCTCAGGTCCAAGCACTCATCGATGGACGAATTCCAGATAGGCGGGGCATAGGTTTCATCCAGCCTGATTCTAAGGCATGCTACATGATCCATATTGGGGACGCCAGCGAAGAGTCAAATGATGAAGACGAGCTAGCCGAGCCCAAAGAAGCTCCTCAAGAGCTCAAAGATGGCGGACAAGCAACCTTTGACGAGCTAACCAAGATTGTCTTAGGAACGCCCGATAATCCAAGGCCGAACTACATCATGTTGGGGTCAAAATTTGCACCCCAGTTGACCGGGTCAAAGTCAAGGTTAACCCCAAGTAAGCGGGCCCAAGCCTAAATCAAGTGGGTCCATGCCCAAGTCGAGCCCGCGGCCGGCCTCCCCCATGCCGAAATAGAAACCATGTAATAAATAATTTTTATGCATGAATGTAAGCAAAATGGGCATAAAGCCAAATTTTTATAAAGCCCATGGCTTATGTGCAAAAAAGAAATGGCACATAAGCCATGGGATGGGCAAAATGCCATTTTGTAAAGACCAAGGGCTATATGTAAATATGTAAGCCTATAAAAGGCAACATGATGAAAATATCTAATATACACTTTTCATTCCCCAAAAAATTAGGGCATGTGCCTCCTGCTCCTTCTCAAGATTCTAAAACTTTCTTCTTCTTTAAGAATTAAATCAAGAGTTTAACTCTTCCTTTTCCAAAACTAAATAGTTTTTCACCACAAAACCCACAAAGGGGAACTTGGATCTTCCATTAGATCTCAAAATGGGGAGATTTTTAAGTCTCGCCCCCTTTTTCCAAGATCCGGCCAAATGACAGGAAGAAGAAAGAGACCCATCTCTAGAAACCCCACTTTGGGAAAGATCTAGGGCTCAAGGGGAGAAGCCCCTTCATCAGCTTCAAAACACCCTAGGAGTTTAACTCCTCACACACACACACACACACACACACACACACACACACAAACTAACAAGTGCTCATTTCGGGAGTACAACTCCCATTGCATGGACCAAGTCCCTTTTGCCCCCCGGACGCCCACGTGCTGATAAGTGGGGCGCTAGCGCTCAAAGTGCTAGCGCCCTTGCGCTCAGAGCGCTAGTGCCCTGAGCGCTAGCGCCCGAGCGCCCTCGTGCTGACACGTGAGGCGCTAGCGCTCAAAGCGCTAGCGCCCAAAACGCTAGCGCCTGAGCGCCCATGTGTTGACATGTGGGGCGCTAGCGCTAAAAGCGCTAGCGTTCTTGCGCTCAGAGCGCTAGCGCCCGAGCGCCCACGTGCCGACACATGGAGCGCTAGCGCTCAAAGCGCTAGTGCTCTTGCGCTCAAAGCGCCAGCACCCAAAACGCTGGCGCTTTTTCCCACGCATCCTTTGGATGCCCTTCCCCTTTTTTTTTATTTTATATATACGTATATATAAACACACACACACACACATACTCTACAACACTATCCCTTTCAAAAAAATTTAGGCCGGGGTGCTGCCCCGCACCCCGCAAAGGGGGCTGCTAGCCCCCTTGACCCCCAGCCCGCTATCTGGGTAGCGGCACCCCCGTAAAAACTCTGTGGGGCTCTCGATATATCCAAAACCCCTTCAAAACACAACACTGCACATTGAGTTCGCATGACCTGTTTGACCCGTCAATCGGAGGTTCCCTCGCTCCAAAGGCGAGGGGTAATTAACGGCACCTTAGTCCGCGGCTGCCGGAGATTCGGATCCCCACAATCAATAAACCCCAGCCTACCCTAGGCAGGGGGAATCTGTAATGCGCCTGACAAGCACGCGCGTATTCCCATCTCAATGGGGTGGCGAAAAACACCCTACAGATTCTGGCACGTCCGATAGGACGAATCTCTCCTCCCATATTTCGGGTTAAATATCCATGCGAACTCAATCAACATGTACATTGATTCCCTATACTGAAATCATGCTTCTTTGTGCAGGTTAACGACTTTCAACTGCAATCTTCGAACGCAAGTCGGTATTTGAACGACTTTCCTTGGCCCCAGCTGGGGGCAAGCCCATCAACACCACCAAGGCAACAAGCTAAGAGCCAAGCGAGCTACGTTGCTAATGAAGAAGCAATGGACAGGCATACAACCCATACGACCTATATGATGGAACTCGGAGGAGCAAGACCTCCTACGCCTTATAGCCATGACAATGATGCGGTTGTTGCCATCCAACACCGGCTTAATCCAAATGATGAAGAGCTCACTCATGTAATTAAGCCTAAGGAGCCAGTAGTTCCTGCAAAATCAAGCCCAAGCTCCAACAATCGACCACCACATCATTAAACTGGGAACAATCGACCACCACGTCATTAAACTGGGAACAATAGACCGCTAAGTCTTTAAACTGGGAACGGCCGACCTCTAAGTCGTTAAACTGGAGATGTAAAAGTGTGTAAATAAAAAAATACATATATATGTATATATATATGTATATAAATAAAAAGCCGAAATGATGGGGCAACTCGTAATAGAAATCAGCGAGTAAAATAAAGATGAAAAATAAAGCCGAAATGATAGGGCAACCGCGAATAAAAGCCGAAATGATAGGGCAATCGCGACCTTCGCGATAAGAAAAGCTGAAATGATAGAGCAATCGCGGTAAAACAAAAAATGCAAAAAAAAAAATGGCGAATGATGAGTTGCTCCTAGTACTATATTCCAGTGCAGCGATGCAGACGCCAACCAAAATCCGATTTTCCAAAATTCCCCCAACCCTACGGTTAGTCCCCAAATTGACTACCGTATACAATCTACGGGCTCAAATAATTCTCATCACACTCATGCCCTACTGCAATCACCAGTCCAGCGGCCGGTCTCCGACCTTGGAATTATGCACCCACTCATGTGTCCTCACGATACATGAGGAGAACAAACCTTTGTGGGATCCTTACGACTCACAAGGGAAAAACACACTTAGGAGTCCTCACGACTCATAAGGAGAAAATGCACCTACGGGATCCTTACGACCCGTAGGGAGAAAATGCTTTTATGGGACCCTTACGGCCCATAAAATTGAAAAGCCTTAGGTGATACGGATCTAAACCTGTCTCCTAAGCCATCGCTTCCCAATAGGCAACGGCGAATGATGAGTCGCTCTTGGTACCATATTCCAGTGCAGCGATGCAGACGCTGGCCAAAATCCAAAGCAAACCAACAACCTTTGCGGCAGAATCATGCTCCGTCCCAGAATTTACCCCGTGTCGAAATTATGCTTCGCCTCGGGATATCTACCTTCCCTGCCAGAATTATGCTCCTCCTCGTAATCAAATCAACCAACCGGCTCTGAGTCAGAATCATACTTCATCTCAGAGTGTACCCCGTGTCGAAATCATGCTTCGTCTCGGCGTATCTGCCTTCCTTGTCGAAATTATGCTTCGCCTTGGAATCAAGTCAACCGGCAAGCTCTGTGTCGAAATCATACTTCGTCTCAGAATGTTCGAAATCATGCTTCGCCTCGGAGTATTTGCCTTCCCTGTCGGAATTATGCTTCGCCTAGGAATCAACCTTTGCATCGAACTTATACTTCGGTAAGAATGTCTGCCGCTCTTCGGAATAATGCTTCGAACCCTGGAATCATGCTCCGCCCTTCGGAATGATACTCCGAACCCTGGAATCATGCTCCGCCCTTAGGAATGATGCTCCGAACCCTGGAATCATGCTCTTCCCTTCGGAATGATGCTCTGAACCCTGGAATGATGCTCCGCTCTTCGGAATGATGCTCCGAACCCCGGAATAATGCTCCGATCTCCGGAATGATGCTCCGATCTCCGGAATGATGCTCCGATCTTCGGAATGAAGCTCCGAACCCTGGAATGATGCTCCGCTCTTCGGAATGATGCTCCGATCTTTGGAATGATGCTCCGATCCATGGAATCATGCTTCGCTCTTCGGAATGATGCTCCGAACCCTGGAATCCTGCTCCGCCCTTCGGAATGATGTTCCGATCCCTGGAATCATGCTCCGCCCTTCGGAATGATGCTCCGCTCTTCGGAATGATGCTCCGATCCCCGGAATAATGCTCCGATCTCCAGAATGATTCTCTGATCCCCGGAATAATGCTCTGATCTCTGGAATGATGCTCCGATCCTCGGAATGATGCTCTGATCCCGGGAATCATGCTCTGCTCTTCGGAATGATGCTCCGATCCCTGGAATCATGCTCCGCCCTTCGGAATGATGCTCCGATCCTTGGAATCATGCTCCGCTTCGGAATGATGCTCCGATCCCTGGAACCATGCTCTGCGCTTCTGAATGATGCTCCGATCCTTCGGAATGATGCTCCGACCCCTTTGGAATCATGCTCCGCGCTTCGGAATGATGCTCCGATCTTTGGAATCATGCTCCGCTCTTCAGAATGATGCTCCGATCTTTGGAATCATACTCCGCTCTTCGGAATGATGCTCCGATCTTTGGAATCATGCTCCGCTTTTCGGAATGATGCTCCGATCCTTGGAATCTTGCTCCGCTTTGGAATGATGCTCCGCTCCCTGGAATGATGCTCCGCCCTTCGGAATGATGCTCCGATCCTTCGGAATGATGCTCTGATCCTTGGAATTATGCTCCGAAAATCGGAATGATGCTCCGATCCCCGGGCATCATGCTCCCCAAGGGATACTCCAACCCTGGAATTATGCTCCGCAAATCGGAATGATACTCCGATCCCCAGGAATCATACTCCCCGGGATGATGCTCCGCCCCTAGAATGATGTTCCGCCTCGAAGTACAACTTCAAGATCCATCAATTTCGTGCACACTACTCATGAATGCGGTGTGCATTCATTGATGGGGGCACTTTGTTGGGGTCAAAATTTGCACCCTAGTTGACCGGGTCAAAGTCAAGGTCAACCCCAAGTAAGCGGACCCAAGCCCAGATCAAGTGGGTCCATGCCCAAGTCGAGCCCGCGGCCGGCCTCCCCCATGCTGAAATAAAAACCATGTAATAAATAATTTTTATTTAATTTTTTATGCATGAATGTAAGCAAAATGGGCATAAAGCCAAATTTTTATAAAGCTCATGGCTTATGTGCAAAAAAGAAATGGCACATGAGCTATGGGATGAGCAAAATGCCATTTTGTAAAGCCCAAGGGGCTATACGTAAATATGTAAGCCTATAAAAGGCAACATGATGAAAATATCTAATATACACTTTTCATTCCCCAAAAAATTAGGGCATGTGCCTCCTGCTCCTTCTCAAGGTTCTAAAACCTTCTTCTTCTTTAAGAATTAAATCAAGAGTTTAACTCTTCCTTTTCCAAAACTAAATAGTTTTCCACCACAAAACCCACAAAGGGGAACTTGGATCTTCCATTAGATCTCAAAAATGGGAGATTTTTAAGTCTCGCCCCCTTTTTCCAAGATCCGTCCAAACGACAGGAAGAAGAAGAAGACCCATCTCCAAAAACCTCACTTTGGGGAAGATCTAGGGCTCAAGAGGAGAAGCCCCTTCATCAGCTTCAAAACACCCTAGGAGTTTAACTCCTCTCTCACACACACACACACACATAAAATAACAAGTGCTCATTTCTGGGAGTACAACTCTCATTGCATGGACCAAGTCCCTTTTCCCCCCTGGACACCCACGTGCTGACACGTGGGACGCTAGCGCTCAACGCGCTAGCGCCTTTGCGCTCAGAGCGCTAGTGCCCAAAGTGCTAGCGCCCGAGCGCCCACGTGCTGACACGTGGGGCGCTAGCGCCCTTGCGCTCAGAGCGCTAGAGCCTAAAGCGCTAGCGCCCGAGCGCCCACGTGTTGACACATGGGGCGC
Organism: Agapanthus africanus; assembly: GCA_030015575.1. Lineage (NCBI taxonomy): Eukaryota > Viridiplantae > Streptophyta > Magnoliopsida > Asparagales > Amaryllidaceae > Agapanthus > Agapanthus africanus. The sequence continues at coordinate 101,563,575 of CM057338.1, read as the reverse complement.
TAGCGCTCTTGCGCTCAGAGCGCTAGCGCCCAAAGCGCTAGCGCCTGAGCGCCCACGTGCCGACACATGGGGCGCTAGCGCCCAGAGCGCTAGCGCTCTTGCGCTTAGAGCGCTAGCGCCCGAGCGTCCACGTGCCGATACGTGGGGCGCTACCGCTCAAAGCGCTAGCGCTCTTGCGCTCAAAGCGCCAGCACCCAAAGCGCTGGCGCTTTTTCCCACACATCCTTTGGATGCCCTTCCCCTTTTTTATTTTATATATACGTATACACACACACACACACACATACTCTACAACACCATCCCTCTCAAAAAAATTTGGGCCGGGGCGCTGCCCCGCACCCCGCAAAGGGACTGCTAGCTCTCTTGACCCCCAGCCCACTATCCGAGTAGCGGGACCCCTGTAAAAACTCTGCGGGGCCCCCGATATATCCAAAACCCCTTCAAAACACAACACTGCATATTGAGTTCGCATGACCTGTTTGACCCGTCAATCGGAGGTTCCCTCGCTCCAAAGGCAAGGGGTAATTAACGGCAACTTAGTCCGCGGCTGCCGGAGATTTGGATCCCAACAATCAATAAACCCCAGCCTATCCTAGGCAGGGGGAATCTGTAATGCGCCTGACAAGTGCGCGCATATTCCCATCTCAATGGGGTGGCGAAAAACACCCTACACATCAGCTCACTCTTGTCAGAGAAAATGAAAGAGCAGATAATTGCCCTGCTGCATGAGTTCGTCGACTGCTTCATGTGGACATACAAAGAAATGCCTGGCCTTTCCCCTGAAGTGTCCATGCATAAACTGGCTATATCTCTTGATGCTAAGCCAGTCAAACAAGCTCCTCGAAGAATGAGAAGAGAACTAGAAGAAAAGGTCATCGAGGAAACCAAGAAGCTCATCGATGCCGGCTTCATCAGGGAAGAGAAATATGCGGACTGCATTGCATGCATAGTCCCAGTGAAGAAGAAAAATGGGCAGATCAGAGTTTGTGTTGATTTCAGGGACCTCAATAAGGCATGTCCTAAAGACGACTTCCCGCTGCCGGTCATGGAAATGATGGTCGATGACACCTCAAATTACGATTTGTTCACCTTTATAGATGGCTCGTCTGGATATAATCAGATTAAGATGTCGCCTGAGGATGAGAAACACACAGCATTTCGAACCCCGATCGGAATATAGTGCTACAAGGTGATGCCGTTCGGACTGAAGAACGCAGGGGCCACATACCAATGGGCAATGACCAATATCTTTGACGACCTAATTCATAAAGTCATCGAATGTTATGTTGATGATCTAGTAGTCAAGACTAAAGCCAAGGCCGATCACATCCAAGATCTTAGGACCGTTCTCACCAGACTGAGGGAGTACGATCTGAAAATGAATACTCTGAAGTGCGCTTTTGGCGTGTCATCGGGAAAATTCCTGGGCTTCATAGTCCAACATCGAGGGATTAAAGTTGACCCATCCAAGATAAAGGCCATCATGGATATGCCCTCTCCGAAGAGTCTGACGCAGCTAAGATCTTTTTAAGGCAAGCTTGCTTATATACGGAGGTTTATCTCAAATTTATCGGGGAGATGTAGGCCCTTCTTAAAGCTCATGAAGAAAGGAGCTCCCTTTATCTAGGACGCCGGATGTCAAGAAGCGTTCGAAAGCATCAAACAGTACTTGTTGCACCCTCCAGTGCTGGCCGCTCCCATTCCAAATAAACCGCTGATTCTCTACACTGCCGCGCTAGATGAGTCACTTGGTGCGCTCCTTGCCTAGAACAACGAGGAGGGAAAAGAGAATGCCCTCTACTACCTCAGTCGAACTTTAGTCGAGGCAGAACACAATTATTCCCCGATCGAAAAGCAATGCCTGGCTCTGATGTTCGTTGTGAAGAAGCTGAGACACTATCTGCTCGCTCATCGGGTTATGCTGATCTCTAGGGTCGACCCGCTCAAACACTTAATGACCAAAGCAAGCCTAGCAGGTAGAATGTCGAAATGGGCTGTCATGCTACTTGAGTTTGACATAGTTTATACTCCTTAGAAAGCAGTAAAGGGGCAAGCACTTGCAGAATCTCGTTGCTTATCCCATACCGGAAGGGTTACCGCTCAATTGCGAGTTACCCGATGAACAAATATTGCACCTCGAGGATAGCGAGCCATGTTGGGAGCTCTACTTCGATGGAGCCTCATCAATAAGGACCTCCTGCAAATCAAGCGTCATAGAGATAAAAGCAGGGATATGATTGGTGTTCATCACGCCATCAATGGGAACCCTACGGCGTTCTTTTGCTTTCACGAGCCTCGAACAAACAATGAAGCTGAGTATGAAGCTCTGATAGCTGGTCTGGAGCTCGCCATAGAAATGGAAATCCTTCGGCTACGGGTTTACGGTGACTCCCAGCTTGTCGTCAACCAAGTAAGCGGCGACTATAAGATATACAAACCTGAGTTAGCTCGGTACAGAAGCCGAGTGGTGGAACTCATGAAACGGTTCACTCATATTGAGCTGATGAGAGTTCCTAGGGCGTTGAATGGAAAGGATGACATACTCTCTCGCTTAGCCAAGGAGCTGGCTGATCCTGACATGGACGAAATTCTGATCACAGTCAGGAGCCGGCAAATTCTACCTCCAGTCTCTCTAAGAGAAGAGGAAAGCGCGGAATAGAAGAGCAGTCCCGCCGAAGAAGCTTCGATCATTCAAGACGAGCCCGATTGGAGAGAACCCTTCATAGAGTACTTCCGATACGACAAGCTGCCTGAAGGAAAATTTGCAAGGATTCGGCTGAAGAAGAAAGCTCTCCGATATGTGTTTGTAAATGACACGCTATACCGCACGTCATATGACCAACTCTGGCTCAGGTGTCTGTCATTGGCCGAAGCCCAAAGGGTCATGAAAGAAGTTCATTAGGGCGTTTGCGGTGCTCACAAATCTGGCCCCAAGATGCGACTTCAAATTAAACGGCTTGGGTATTACTGGCCCACCATGACACGGGATTACGGAGGCCATGCAAAGAAATATTATATCTGCCAAATTCACGGTGATTTCATTCACAAGCATTCTAATCCGTTGCATCCTACAGTGGCGTCGTGACCCTTCGAAGTTTGGGGAACCGACATAGTTGGCCCAATTGATCCTCTGTCATCCAAAGGCCGCCGGTTCATATTGGCCGCAACTGACTATTTCTCCAGATGGGCTGAAGCTGTCCCGCTAAAAGAAGTCAAGACAGAAGATATTCTGATATTCTTCCAGCATAATATTCTATACCGCTTCGGTACACCAAGAAGAATCATTTCTGACAACGGGCCTTCTTTCAAGAGCTTCAAAGTCTCAAGATTCGCTACTCAACACAAGATAGACTGGAGATATTCCTCCATCTATAATCCAAGAGCCAATGGGCCAGCCAAAGCCTTCAATAAGACTCTATGCAAGCTCCTGAGGAAAAATGCTTCAGTCAACAAGAGAGACTGGAATCTCAAACTTCACGAGGTGTTGTGGGCATATCGTACCACACACTGTACTCCAACTCAGTCCACTCCATACTCACTGCTCTTCAGAGTGGAGGCGGTCCTCCCCCTCAAAGTCGAAGTTCCAAGCTTGAGAATGGTCGTTCAGCACGGGTTGACGAAGGAGGAAAACGTGCTCCTTCGGCTTGAAGAGCTCGACGCCCTCGAAGAAAAGAGGCTTGCAGTACAGCAGAATCTGGAGCTGTATCGAGCCCAAATGTCATGGGCCTATGATAAGATGACTCGTCTCCGCGCTTTCAAGAAAGGCGAATTGGTGTTGGTCCTCAAAAGACCGATCATCCTAAATCGACATGCTAAGGAAAAATTCGAGCCAAACTGGGAAGGACCATACGTTATCGAGAAAGTGTTCGACGGAGGATCCTACCAACTAATAAGTGCCGAGAGAGAAAGGCCCATACCACCCATCAATGGCCGATATCTCAAAAAATATTATGCGTGAATACTCCAAGTCGAATACTCCAAGTCGCAGGCGAATTGAACACACCGGCCCTACGGTCTGGATCATACATCCTACAAAACCGTATACAATCCACGGGCGTAAAAGATCCCTATCTCTCCCAAGTCCTGCCGGTGAGACTACTTTTAAAGTCCCACCAATAAAAAAGGTACGTCCGAAAGCAAAACAGGCACGGATGAAAACCTAAAAGGGCTCCGTGAGGAAAACCAGCAGGACTGCCAGCGAGTTTGTGAAAACCCGAAAGGGCGCAAACTCGTGAAAAAAGATAAAACAAACTCGCAAAGTCCTCTCGACTTTGTGAGGAGAAAATCCCTGCGTGAGATCCTTACGACTCACAAAGGGGCAACACACTTAGGAATCCTCATGATTCCTAAGGAGAACATACACCTGCGAGATCCTCTCGACTCGTAGGGAGAAAGTACTTTTATGAGACCCTTACGGCTCATAAAATTGAAAAGCTTTAGGTGATAGGGATCTAAACCTGTCTCCTGAGCCATCGCTCCCCAACGGGCAACGGCAAATGATGAGTCGCTCCTGGCATTTCGCTTCAGTGTTAGCGGTGCTGATGCCGACCAAAAAACCAAATCCCAAGTCCTCCCAAGGCAAATGATGAGTTGCTCCTGGTATTATTCCAGTACAACAATGCTGATGCCAAACAAGATCCAAATTCCAAGTTCCCAAACGGAGAATGATGAGTCGCTCCTGGTACCATATTCCAGTGCAGCGATGTAGACGCCAACCAAACTCTGAATGTCCCGACGGCGAATGATGAGTCGCTCCTGGTACCATATTCCAGTGCAGCGATGCAGACGCCAACCAAAATCTAATTTCTCAAAATTCTCCCGGCCCTACGGGTAGTCCCCAAATTGACTACCGTATACAATCCACAGGCTTAAATAATTCTCAGCATACCCATGCCCCACCGCAACCCCCAGTTACGTGGCTGGTCTCCGCCCTTGGAATTATGCTCCATTTGGAAGACCCACTCATGTGTCCTCACGATACATGAGGAGAACAAACTTACGGGATCCTCACGACTCGTAAGAAAACACCTTCGTGGGATCCTTACGACTCACAAAGGAAAAACACACTTGGGAGTCCACACGACACCTAAGGAGAAAGTACACCTACGAGATCCTTTCGACTCGTAGGGAGAAAATGCTTTTATGGGACCCTTACGGCTCATAAAATTGAAAAGCCTTAGGTGATAGGGACCTAAACCTGTCTCCTAAGCCATCGCTCCCTAACAGGAAAAGGCAAATGATGAATTACTCCTGACATATATGCTTCAGTGTTAGCAACACTGATGCCTGCCCTAACCCCAAAATTCCAAACTCCAATCCAATAGACCCCTAAGTCTTTAAACTGAGAACAGAAGACCTTTAAGTCTTTAAACTGGGAACAGATGACCTCTAAGTCGTTAAACTGGAAACAGATGACCCCTAAGTCGTTAAACTAGGAACGAGGGAAATATCCTAACGGCAAATGATGATTCGCTCCTGATACCATGTTCCAGTGTAGCGGTGCTGATGTCAACCCAAATCACATCAAATCAGAAAAACAACCAATGGCCTCCCTGGCAGAATCAAACTCCACCTCGGAAACAAGTCAACTTCAATCCTGACACCGCAAGGAGCGGAGTAAGTCAAATCCAGCATCGACCGTCAAGTCGCAAAAAGGGCAGAATCGACCGTCCAAGTCGCAAAAAAGGCAGAACCGACCTTCAACATCGCTAAAAGGGCAGCACCGACCGTCCACGTTGCAAAAAGAGCAAAACCGACCGTCCAAGTCGCAAAAAGGGCAGCATCGACCGTTCACGTCGCAAAAAGGGCAGCACCAACCGTCCAAGTCGCGAAAAGGGTAGCACCGACCGTCCAAGTCGCAAAAAGGGAAGAACCGACCGTCCAAGTCGCGAAAAAGGCAGAACCGACCGTCCAAGTCATGAAAATGGCAGCACCGACTGTTCAAGTCGCAAAAATGGCAGCACCGACCGTCCAAGTCATGAAAATGGCAGCACCGACCGTCCAAGTCTCAAAAAGGGCAGCATCGACCGTCCATGTCGTAAAAAGGGCAGTGCAGGCTTCCTACAAAGTGGGAACCAGATCACTCCGGGCTAGAGAAACGTCTACCACGGACACTCCGTCTCGGAGACATGTCAAGCAACGACCGTCCATGTCGTAAATAGGGCAGTGCCAGCTTCCCAAAAATCGGGAACCAAATCAAGTCGCCTCCAAGTAAGAGAAGATCTATCAATTTCATGCACACGACCCACATGTGTGGTGTGCATGTATTGATGGGGGGCAATTTGTTGGGGTCAAAATTTACACCCCTGTTGACCAAGTCAAAATCAAAGTTAACCCCAAGTCAAGTGGGCCAATACCCGAGTCGAGCCCGAACATGAAGCGGCCGACCTTCCCCCATGCCAAAATAAAATTTTTGTAATAAATAATTTTGTTGTATTTCTTTTATTTTATTTTATGAATAAATGTAAGAAAATGGGCATACAGCCAAATTTTTGTAAAGCTCATGGCTTATGTGCAAAAAGAAATGGCACATGAGCCATGGGATAGGCAAAATGCCATTTTTTGAAGCCCAATGGGCTATATGTAAAGTGTATAGCCTATAAAGGCAAAGATAATGAAAATATCTCAATAACTTTTTCTCTCTCCAAAAAGAATCCAGATCTGAGATATTTCTCCTTCCTCAAGGTTCTAAAACCTTCTCTTTTCTTTTAAATTAAATCAAGAGTTTTACTCTTCCTTTTATAAAACTAAATAGTTTTTCACCATAAAACCCACAAAGAGGAACTCATATCTTCCATCAAATCTCAGAAAAGAGAGATTTTTAAAATCTCATACTTCTGGATCTTCAAGATCCGGCCAACAAAGGAAGAAGAAGGAAACTCATCTTTAGAAACCCCACTTTGGGGAAGATCCAGAGCCCAAGGGGAGAAGCCCCTTCATCAACTTCAAAATGCCTTAGGAGTTTAACTCCCCATATATATACATATATACAAAATAATAAGTGCCCATTTCTGGGAGTACAACTCCCATTGCAGGGACCGGGTTCCTTTTGCCACCCGAACGCCCACGTGCTGACACGTGGGGCGTTAGCGCCCTTGCGCTCAGAGCGCTAGCGCCCAAGCGCCCACGTGCTGATCACGTGGGGAAGCGCTGGCGCTTTTTCCCACACATCCTTTGGATGCCCTTTCCCTCTTCTATAAATATATATATATATATATATATATATATATATATATAGACACACACACATGTATATATACATATACACACAAACACACGCATGCTCCACACTAAATATACCCCCCCCGTTAGAAAAAAATTCTAACGGGGCGCTGCCCCGCATCCCGCAAGGGGGCTGCTAGCCCCCTTGACCCCCAGCCCGCTATCCGGATAGCGGGACACCCGTAAAAACTCTGCGGGGCCCCCGATATATCCAAAACCCTTTCAAAACACAACACTGCACATTTAGTTCGCATGACCAGTTTAACCCGTTAATCGGACGTTCTCTTGCTCCAAATGCGAGGGGTAATTAACGGCAGCTTAGTTCGCGGCTGCCAGAGATTTGGATCCCCGCAATCAATAAACCCCAGCCTATCCTAGGCAGGGGGAATCTGTAATGCACCTGAACAGCGTGCGCGTATCCCATCTCAATGGGGTGACGAAAAACACCCTACAATCGAATCAGTAATCAATGCATGTCCATGTCACTAAACCTATCAGTCTCTAAGTCTCACTGTCCAGATCGCTAAACCTATCGTCAGTCCAAGTGTGAGCGTCAACCATGCAGGAGTATCCCCAACCCAAGGGTAGGGCCCCAGGGGCAAGGGAACACAGGCCCGAATCACGCACGATAATAATCAGTAACACCATCCATACAACTCCCAAAATCACAATATATGCCAGCAATGGGACTCCCGAGATTCCATTGAACTCATACTCAAACTACCCCACACCCACGGTCTGCATCAAATACCGACCATAAACCCAAATACTAGTCGGTCCATGACAAGTTTATGCAAGAACTGGAAACTAGATCTCCATCATGCATGTCTCGACTGGTACCTGTTCACACCATAATATTGTATTATTATATTCCTCATTCTTATTCTTTTTATAAATAAACAGGTGCTTTTGACGCATGTCTGCTACATATTACATGTTACAGGTTCTTGGAGCGAAAACAGTGAAAAAGACAAAAGACGACACAAAAAAGGGACTTTGACCAACAAATAGAAGGATCTTAATCAAGCCTACACAAAAGATCAGTACAAGGCAACGCAAGGTCCAAGATTACAAAGCAAACGGTTAAAAGTCCACTGCAATTGTTCACTGGAGATCTGAAAGAAATAGAGAAGCCAAATTGAATAAAAATCCAAAGAAATAAAAAGCCCAAGAAGCCCAGAATCAGTTCCAAAATTTCCAGACATAAAATTTTACCAAAACTTGGAAGTCTACTTTGACTAGGTCTTCCTAAGGATATTTTAGTAAATGTAGACATGCGAATCAATTGTAACCTAGGGTTTCTATCTCCTATAAATAGAAGCCTAAATCATTGTATTCTTTTCATGCCTCCCTTCATTAATAAATTTCAGCATTCTTTTGGAGAGCATCATTTTTTGTAAGTTCTTTATTTTCTGCCCTAGGTTAATTTTCTATTCTTGCCCTAGTTAAATTTAATTCTTTGCCCTAGTTAATCTTTTATTCTCTGCCCTAGATAAATGTTCTTTAATTTCCTAATGAGTGAGTAGTCTCCTCGCTTGTTAGGGTTAGATCTGGAGAAGGTTTGCGAGACGAAGATCTCTCATCCCCTTTCTTGCCCGTTATATATTTTCATAGAACTCCATGCATACCTTCTTATTCCGCTCCCTTCGGCACTCTACCCACGAGGTAGCGGTGATACCGTAGTCTAAAGGCCCGGATTTTAAGGTTTTCCATGGAGGTTAGGGTAAAGATTAAGAAAGGAAGGACAAGGATCTAGAGGAAGAACAATCTTCCCAATCATCCTAATCCCTTTTATTAATATTTACCATAACACCTAATTAGATCTTCATATGGGTATAGAAAGCAGTGAGATTTATAGACTTTCCAAACTTAGTCTAGACCTAACCCTAGCAAGACTTAGATATAGATTAATTTAGTTTTTAGATTTAATAATCAATCCGACCACGATCGGAATTAACTCGTTTGAGCGAATAGGAAATTCACAACATCCCTGTGGACCGACCCGTACTCACCGGCTAGCTGCAAAGCGACGCCGTTCTTAATTGCGGTAATAGATAGTTTTTGAGACCAAACCAAATGGCGCCGTTGCCGGGGATGGCGTGTTATTTTCTTTTTGCAATTTCGGGTTAATCAAAATTCAAAAAATCATAAAAATCTGAAAAAAAAATAAAAATAAAAATATATCATCTGTTATTTTTGGAAAGGGTATTTTTGTTTGAATTTTGCAGGATCTACGAATAAATTCGGATCTGGAAATCTACAGAGATCAAAACAACAAATATCAAATCCGAACAAACAGAGGAATATCATAACAACCGAGGAACATAAGAAATTTGGAGGACTGAGTCAACAAGAAGAACCGTGGAGATCTGCAGAGCAAAAAAAAAGCGCGTCGGCGGCCTTATTCCGGCCGCGGAACCGCCGCGGGACACCCCTTCTGGCCGCGGAACCGCCGCGGCCTGGTCGATTCAGGGCGGAAAAAAAAATCAGAAGCCCAGTTTAAAAAAAAAACTGTAAGTATTCTGATCTTCTCCTCTGCAAATCTCTGATATCTCTTCTGAAAAATCTCCTGCAGGATTTCTTTGCGCTTAAAAATCTCCCCCCTTCCAAATAACAAATCTTATGCAGGATTCGTTGCGCTGTGCTTAAAATAATAATTGATTGCAAGTAATATTTTTTGTTTTGCATATCTTTTATCGAAAATCTTTTTGCAAAATTTCCAAATAAAGAGTAAGCGGAAAAAGGAAAATTTTAATTAGAAAATTTGCAAGCTTTGAAATTCATAGAAAAAAAAGATTTGATTGAAAGTGATTTACTGTTTTGCATATCTTTAATCGGATTTTAAGGGGCTTTTGACCAATTCAGATTGGGTGGGGATTTCATCACCCTTCCCAGGACCCCAGAAATCACATAAAGCATTTGCATTGACCAATATTTAATTAAAAAACACTTGACTTAGCCCTAAGGACTTTGAGCTCAATAGGACAGAGGACTAGTTATAAGCATCGACCGTTTATCCTAACCTGACTTTGCGGTGTCTAGGCAAGTGTATCTAAGGCAAGCGGTTACTTAATTAGGACCGCTATTTGTAGCGGGGAGCCTCCCACTTACCTGGCACTTACCTGGCCGCAATTGGCGGTGAAGAGACGGTTTGAGGTCCTATTTCTATCCCTTTGGAACGGTTAGGAGCTGTCTAGCTGACCTAGGTGACCCTAGATCTAGGACTGATTGTGCATTTCTGGTTATTTACATTTGTGTCTTAGCCCTTTATCGAAAATTTTTGCAAAACAAATAAGAAAGAATAATAAGAGGAAATTTTTTTTTATAAAAAGACTTGCAACTTTTGTCGCTGAGAAATCCTTGCACCACCTACCATCTTCATCTTCTCTTTCTTCTATCATGGGTACCCCACATCATAAATCTCTTGCCGAACTTTGGTATCCCGAACCTAATTTTGCGTCATACGTTAATGTGTTCGGTCAATTTAAAGATGATCCCTCCATGCAAAAAATTTCGTTGAAAGATCAAATAGAAGCGTCTAGGAGAAACAGTTTTACTTTACAACCCACTTTGTGTCAACCAAGTCAACCTTTACCACCTTCATATGTTGATACCATTTTTTCGAGTCCAGCTGTAACTCCTAAACCGATGTCCATTGCTGAGCATATTGCTCAATCTCGTAGCCGATCTTTCACCCCTCTCCACACATCTAGTTCTAGGGATCAACAAGTCCATTCACCTTTTTATCCACATGTTGACCCTACTCCTGTCCAACCATCCAATTCCTACCAGTCCTACCCGACTTTCCCACCTTCACTAGACCCTGTTTCTACACAACCTTTTGGGAGTTTCACATACCCAAACAATTTCGAATCTTTTGCCGAAACCTCCTTACCACCAAAGTCTAGTTTGGAAAAGTCGTTGGAAGCTTATATTGCTGCAACAAACAAAATGGTTAGGAATATGGAAGCGTCTGTGGCCGCCCTTATGCAACATGCTGAACCGGTAGCTAGTTTCCAACTAGCTCCAAATTTTCCAATGTATGAGGAGGCGGTTGTATAGAGTGCGAATTTGAGAGGATTTCCAAATCAAACCTACCCATACCCAATTCCAGCCCACAACTCCGGTTTTCCATCGATTGTCCAAAATAGTTCACCAGTTGAAAATAAAAACGAGTTGTGTTAATTTGTAGTTCTTGATTTGCCAGATTGTGAAGAACCCCTTTCGAGTGAAACCACACTTAATCCTTTCGATCTTTACACCTCCACTCTAGGACCTAAATCGATAAATATCCATGCTTTTGATGAGGTGTCTAAGAAAATTGATTTTCACTTGATTGAGGATATAGACGCCGGGAATATTTCGGATGATGAGCCTGTCGATTTAATTGAAATTTTATGTTCAAATCATCATCCCGAGTTATTAAATGTTTCTCCCGAATCTCATATGCGTCTTGATTTTGATGATAATGTCATGGATGAGTTGAATATTGAGGAGAATTATGAGGATAATATTGAGGAGAGTAGTGAGGATCATATTGAGGTTGAACCATTTTTCTTTGATGTGTTGGATTTTCCAATTCATCCTCTTGAACCTTTACCAAAATCACCCTCCCTCTTTTCCATCGTTCCGACCACGCCTCATTTCACGCTTGACGACTGTGAGCTTGAAAACTTTTCCTTTGAATCTGACACAGTTCTTACAGCCGATGACACTTACGAGTGTTTCACTTTTTCGGACGATGTTGAAGTCTCACCGCCCGAGTTTGAGTCCTTTGCATTTTCAGATGAGTTAGTTAATCCATCAGACTCGGTTGCTTACAGTCGTTTCGAACCATTGATGGAATCTTTCCAGTTCGATACAGTTTACTACGGTGGGAATGAGACTATCCCTAATTCACTCCCTTTCGTATTCCTATTGTTCCGACCGTGCAAGTGACCGTTACGCTTTCATCTCAAATACCAAGTTCGGCGTACCCATGTTTTCTTGCGAATCTTGAGGGATTTGACCCCATTGCACGACGAGTTAATAGCTTAGCATAATCAGTTTTCACACTTCGGTCATCTCAAATTGCGCTAATTTACTCACTCGATTTACACCCTCAAGATCGTGCTACCCTTCTTTCTCTTTTCCGCCCTTCTTCTCCTCCACCGAGACCATATTCCACTCTTCTTCCCACACGGTCTCGTGTGCTTCTCATCTCTTTTCTTTCCACTCCATTCTTTCACCAACTCGACCATTACCACGATAAGATTTTTGAATGGTTGGTGCTAACCTTTGGCTTGTGTAAGGCCAAGCTTAAGTTTGGGAGGAACCTTGTTGTATATATGTATATATATTTTTGTTTTCCTTTTCTATAAAAAATAAAAAAATTTCAAAACATTAAAAAATGAATTTTTTTTTTTATAAATAAATAAACAGGGGAGTGCCGACATTTTGACCCTCTTGGTGCAACATGATAGTGAGGACACTGTCAAGTTTAAGTTTGGGGGTATGCTCGGTACGTCTTCTTTCTTCGCATTCATTTGTACATATTTTTGCATTTGCATACTTATTTTAAAACCCATAAAAATTGAAAAATTTCAAAAATTATAAGAATTATTGTATTCAATTTTGGCTAATTGACTTGAGTTTGACAGATAGGTTGACTAGCTAGGAACAACTAGATCTTTAACGTAGTAAATTAAAAACCCTAAAGATAACTTTCCTTAAAGTTTAGCGGTAGAAAGTATATGTCTTTGTAGTTTATTTAGAAATAGGCAAATTTTGGGTTAACTTCTTAGGCTAAGTTGAAACGAAGGAAGAGTATTGATATTTTTATTAGAGTATAAGTTTGAAAAATAATTCCTAGCTTAAGTCTAGATTCTGAAAATGTATACCCTACAATTTGCACAATCACGCACCTTGAAACATGGAATAGTAGAAGAGACCTTGAAATGCTCTTGTCTGAAGTCCTTAGTACGAAGAAAATGAAATAAAAAAATACAAGTGTGAATAAAGAATAAAAAAAATGAACACTGGTTTTTGTGATTACTTAAGGCTGCAAAAATAGAAAAATATGTAGCGAGGATGCTTCATCACCTAGTGCCTTAGACCAACTGGTTTGGGAGTCACTGCTAAAACCTTGGGTGTTGCAAGACTAGGAATTACGCTTTAATGTGCAAACACATCTTGTAATCGGTCGTTGGTACCTCAACAAGTATTAACGGTCGCATGGAGGATGTGTAAGCAAAATTCTTTTAAAAATTCACCAATTTATAAGTGCTTTGGACAACGGACAAGGGTATGATTGCTTGATTTGAATTTCTAAGTGTATGGGTGATTTATACACACACGTAGGGATATGTGATTGGAGTTTAGATGAGAGAAAGGAGTGAAGAATAGAACTTGTATCTTTAGTAGAGTTGATAGAAATTCCTAAGTGGAGATGGAACCCTAGAAGGAAAACTTAAGAAATGCTGAAATCTAAGTAAGTCTATAGAACATATATAATCTTAAGTTAGATGATGAGAAAGTGTGAAGAATATGGGTGGATAATTTGCAAGTCGAAGATAATAGAGTTCCTTTTAGAAATCCTAATTGGAGAATTAAAGTCGAAAAAGCCAAATTGATAGGATTTTGTGGGTAGTATCCGCTGAAAACCCTCAGGAGACAACACTCCTCCTACTAGGGACATCTAGAGGTTTAACGGCTTGTTGCACGTGCTCAGTGCAATCGCGTTTCCCTGTGAAAGTGCGGTTAGGTTTTTGTCAAGAATAAAAAATCAGTTTGCTCGAGGACGAGCAAAAGATAAGTTTGGGGGTATTTGTTCACACCATAATATTGTATTATTATATTCCCTATTCTTATTCTTTTTATAAATAAACAGGTGCTTTTGACGCATGTCTGCTATATATTACAGGTTATAGGTTCTTGGAGCGAAAACAGTGAAAAAGACAAAAGACGACACAAAAAAGGACTTTGACCAACAAATAGAAGGATCTTAATTAAGCCTACACAAAAGATCAGTACAAGACAGCGCAAGGTCCAAGATTACAAAGCAAACGGTTAAAATTCCACTGCAATTGTTCACTGGAGATCTGGAAGAAATAGAGAAGCCAAATTGAATAAAGATCCAAAGAAATAAAAAGCCCAAGAAGCCCAGAATCAGTTCCAAAATTTCCAGACATAAAATTTTACCAAAGCTTGGAAGTCTACTTTGACTAGGTCTTCCTAAGGATATTTTGGTAAATGTAGACATGCGAATCAATTGTAACCTAGGGTTTCTATCTCCTATAAATAAAATCCCAAATCATTGTATTCTTTTCATGCCTCCCTTCATTAATAAATTTCAGCATTCTTTTGGAGAGCATCATTTTTTGTAAGTTCTTTATTTTCTGCCCTAAGTTAATTTTCTATTCTTGCCCTAGTTAAATTTAATTCTTTGCCCTAGTTAATCTTTTATTCTCTGCCCTAGATAAATGTTCTTTAATTCCCTAATGAGTGAGTAGTCTCCTCGCTTGTTAGGGTTAGATCTGGAGAAGGTTTACGAGACGAAGATCTCTCATCCTCTTTCTTGCCCGTCATATATTTTCATAGAACTCCATGCATACCTTTTTATTCCGCTCCCTATGGCACTCTACCCACGAGGTAGCGGTGATACCGTAGTCTAAAGGCCCGGATTTTAAGGTTTTCCATGGAGGTTAGGGTAAAGATTAAGAAAGGAAGGACAAGGATCTAGAGGAAGAACAATCTTCCCAATCATCCTAATCCCTTTTATTAATATTTACCATAATACCTAATTAGATCTTCATATGGGTATAGAAAGCGGTGAGATTTATAGACTTTCCAAACTTAACCTAGACCTAACCCTAGCAAGACTTAGATATAGATTAATTTAGTTTTTAGATTTAATAATCAATCCGGCCACAATCGGAATTAACTCGTTTGAACGAATAAGAAATTCACAACATCCCTGTGGACCGACCCGTACTTACCGGTTAGCTGTAAAGCGACGCCGTTCTTGATTGCGGTAATAGATAGTTTTGAGATCAATCAGTACCCAAGATAAATGGACAGTGTTTGACGCCTTACCTATAACACTAATATAAGTGCTTCCATAGCCGTCCCATACCAGTTATAGTTACACTTACATATTCCCCATAGGCGTCGAAAATGCAATAATTTAACCGGTTCCGCTGATTGTGTACAAGTACGTGTCACTTCACTTATCATTCACGCTTTAACACTAACGTACTTGCCATAATCTCAATCACTAATATCTATCACTGGGTAATGTACACGATCACTAGATTATCAATTCTTCATGACCACTATTCAATGAGGATATAACCGCCACATGATATGATGAGAATGCAATTAATTATAATGCGAATATAACATAGCAGCCAGTGTCATACCACTTGTAAAATTTACTATAAAACATACGTGGAGAATTTAGCGAAACAGGGTAAAAGGGGTAAGAATTATGTTTAATTATCTATCCATCAAAATTGGTTTCACATCAATCGGGTTTCAGGTTCTCTAGTTATGGTCATTTCATTCTAAGTGTTCACTGCTGGAAATCCAATTTCTGAACTGGAAGTCTGTTTCGTAATACGTTTTACTCCCAGTTGGGAGCACCATTAGGCGATACTACTGTTCAACTAATTGTAGTGTTATAACTTAAATTTATAGATCAGGAGGCGGATAAACAATATTCATTTTTGTTTAGGAGTTATGATCGAATTACCGACGAAGGGTGCAAACTGAAATGACAGAAAACTGCCGTACAAGTCATCCGTTTAAAATATGATTTAAATACTAAATGACACTGGATTTTCGTGAAACTGGTACCATTGGAAAGATAAAATAATTTTCTATGCAGGGGTAATTGGCCTCGCACACTATCACAATTAAAAATTAAGGTTTCGGGGGTACAAATGCAGGTCAAGGGGTAAGTTCTTGCACTGGACTGCAGTCCAAGGTCAGGTAAGTTCTTTGTTTTCAATATTCAGAAGATATATCTAATAGTAAAGCTACATGTGGGGTTAAATATTATGCAGTACCCTTCGTAACGAGCCCAAGAACGCTGCGATTGGATTTTTCTAGAATTAATTGTGAATTTAACGGTGTCAAGTGTTCGGTAAATTGTAAGTTTCGGTATTAAAGTTAGGGCGTCACTTATGTATGGACATGGCATCGATTTGCCACCAAATTTCTACAACGCGTTTGTTAATAGTGTTAGGGTATAAATATCATGAGTTTCGCCATTTTAAGATATGTTTTGATTTAGGACTTTATATCGATCGATCTTGATTATGCATATCGGTGTATACAGTCTAATTAAGCATCCATTTTGATTTGTAAAGTAGTAGCATGTAAGCAAGTGAGAAGTTCACTTGCCTTCGGTTGCTTGATATAGAAGCGACGTCGCTTGCAGACTTCGTTTCGACACCCGAGACGATGCGATGCTAGACACAGGCGCGGCGCGGGTGCGATGCGTGGAGATCCGGTACTGGGCACGGTGGTGACGCGGACGTGATACGGTAGTGGGCGTGGTCCTGACTCGGTGTGTGGAAAGGCACGACACGGCACTGGGCACGGTCCTGACTCGGTGTGTGGTTCGGGAGTGGCACGGCGCGTACACTGGATCGAGCACGGTGTGGCACAGGGGCTGGCACGACGTGACACGGAGAGTGGGTACAGGGCACGACACGTGAGTGGGTCCGATGGTGGCGTGGTGTCGGGTACGGAGTGGGTGCTGTCGTGGAACACAGGTGGGCACGGTTGTGGCACGGTGGTTTTGGTAGTGGGCACGGGCCTGGCACAGCGGCAGCACAGACACGAGCACGGCACGTTCCCGGCTGCGACGGCGGTAACTTGGCTTAGCTACGGGTGTTGGACTTGGCCATGGCGTCAAGGTCGATGTCACGCCCCGCTTTCCAAAATACGGAAAACGAGGGATGACTAGGCCAGCCATGCTCCTACGGTCAAGGAATCATCCCGCCGTAGTCACACTTCGGCTTCTAGCATTACATGGTAATTAGTAAATAAAGCGCAGTGGTAAAGGAATCACATCACTAATCTATTACATTAATATTCCATTGTTCACAATTTGCAGATAACAAGAGCAAATACTATCAAAAGTCAAACTTACGATCACTTTTATGGAAAGCAGAAAATAGAAAGTACACCAGTCTAAATCTCCGTAAACTCGAAGGGCAGATCCGTCTCCTGTGCTGGTCCTCCCGCGGGATCTGAGCATGCATACTCAGGTCGTCAGAGCGACACAATAACAATATTATTATAATGAGATGTGACAGGTATATGAGTAATACTAGTGTAAGAACAATGCAAGTAATCACTATGTCGCTATATGATGCAGAGTAAGTTATGTGTCCCTATCGGTCTCTAGGTCAAGTTTGAAATCACATAGTGGAAGGAGGATCATGTTTAACAGGAGTCTCGTACATACCCGAGACAACGGCCCACATGCTCGGGACATAACCCTGTCAGCCGGATCGCTAGATCCTATCCTACATGTATCGATATCTCTGTTCGAATGATCATCCTCTAAAATCGGTCCCGCTAAATACGATACTCTTTCCACTTTGATTTCCCCTTTTTCCCCAGGTTCTCACTAGTTATGATCTTGATCTAGTTATGTACAAGTATATCAATGGCACGATTTTTATCACTGTTCACTGTATCAATCACTGTCACGAATGTTCATTTTCCATTGATGTACTTGTCACAACTAAACCAACATCTGTCACGTACGATAATGCAATGTCCACACGTACTAACACTGAGTATATGGCAAGGGTATGATATATGTATGTATGCTACCAATGAGTTCTGTATATCATGAATCAACATGCATGTCATGAAAATAAATTGTACTAATTAACATGTTAAGAATTCAGTACAAATGATGTAGGTAAGATACATAGAACAATCAGTCGGTAATTCACCAAAATTTGTTTCAGTTCAATCGGAGTTTCGGTTCTCAAGATATAGCAGTTTCATTTTAAGCGCGTGCGGCTGGAAACTCAGTTTCAGAACTGAACGTCCATTTCGCGGCACGAATTGCACCCACTTGGGCTCAAAATTTAGCGACGTTACAGTTACATGAAATTTGGAGTTTCCAATAGAGTATTCAACGCAACAGACGGATCTTCAATCGCATCTGTACGTTGAAAGTTATACATAGTTTAACTTCAATATGTCACTTCAGAATCTGTTCTGAACAGTCATACGTTCTGCCCTTTTTAAAATAGTTTAAAATAACAAACGGCGATGGATCGGGGTGAAACCACTTGTTTTGCTTAGATAACATAATTATCTCTAATCTACTGTAAAGTTCCGTAAAGTGTGATTTCAGGAAACACAGTAACGCAGGTCCTTTGAACAGAAATCAATAATCAGAAACGCTCTGGACTGCAGTCCAGAGTCGTGTTCCGACCCAGATATCATCATGATTACAGAACAGAAATCATTAGGATTTTCCATAGGGTTAAAGTTTGTCAAGTCGGCTTCGATTTAAGCCCTAGAACACATCAATCCATTATGCATATGATTTATGGTGATTTTATCCGTTTTCAGGCACGAGAAACTTTCTAGTTTTAACGGCATATTTGGGGGTATCAATTTTTGTTACAAACAATCATATTTTCCAGCGATATTCATACACTATGTTTATCACTATAAGGGCCAACATAAAACGTCGGGTTCCGTCAAAATAAACAATCATTTTCAAGAGAGAATAGCATCGAACACTTTGATCGTATTATGCATTAGTATTTGGCAATTCCGTAAACTAGTTATTTTAGGTTCATATCATTAATACTTTAGCATGAAGCAAGTAAACACTTGCCTGGTAACGCCTCGGGGTCGCGGGGCAGCAACGTCGTCATGAACGCGCGTTGTACGCCGCGGAACAAGTTCGCGCGAGCCTCGATCAAAAAACGGGTTTTGCGTCGGAGTTGTCGGGGGATATATCGCGATCACCGGAGATGGAGGGGTGCTCTGTAGACCTCTTGGGAGGTTTTGGGATCGACAACGGTCGGCGACGGTGGCTCCGACGATGTGCACGGTGCACGGTGAGGGAAAAATGGGTTTTTCTTTGTGTGGGGAGAGAGAGAGAGAGAGAGAGAGAGAGTGCAGTGTGGGGGTCGGGTTTGTGGTGATGGTGATGATGCTGAGGAGGTGAGGGAGTCTCAGAGTGGTTCAGGCGAAGTGGGGAAGGCTCGTCGGCGTCGGTCGTGAGGTGGCCGAGCTCGGGTTTGGGTGTGCAGTTGAGGGGAGTGCTCGGTTGAGGCTGGGAATGTGAGGGAAGCTTGGTGAGGTCTGAAGAGGAAAGAGTGAGGGAAGAGAACGGGGGAAAAACGAGGAGTTCGTCGTCGTCGGCACGATGAGGTTGGCAGTGGGCTGTTTCGAAGTGGGTTCGTGGGGGAAAACTTGCGGGGTTAGAGTTTTGAGGAGTTTAGAGGTGAGAGGGTGGTGAGGAGTTGGGGAGCGCGAGTTAGAGGGAGTCGTGGTCGGGGTCGTGGGCGACGGCGAGGGCGACGTGGGGAGCTCAGCGCGACGTGGGGGCGACGTGAAGATTCGAGCGGGAAAAGTTTAGAAGGGAAGAAGAAAAGGAGTGGGCTTCTGAGCTGGGCCGGGGAGAATGGGCTGGGGATTTAAGGAATTAGGGAATTATTTGTGAATTTTGAGTGGGCTGAGACTTGTGACGGGCCAGGGGAAAGGCCGAAAAAAACAATTAATTCTTTTAAAAGAACAATGGGCCGAGTAAGGGATTCGGGCCGAGGGAGATAAAAGGATTTGTTTAAAAACAAACAAATGGGCTGGGGGTGAATTAATAAAAAGGGTTTTAATTTATATTAACCTTAGTTTTAATTCGGCTTTGGTTTTAGGTTTTAAATCTCAGGTTTTAACTTTTAGGTTTAGGGAAAATACCAATATTTAGCTTAAACAACCAATTCAAATATATGAAGGAGAATAAAAGAAAGTCACTAGAATTTAGAAAAAGGAGAATTTTATTTAGAACGGAAACGGGGATTTACAGTCGAGGTGGTCAGAGGTAGAGCAGATGCTGGTGGTGGCACTAAGCTCATCGAGGTGTTGGTGGGTCATTGAGCCCAGTGGTGGAGGTGAGGTGGTCGTCGGCGGTTGCAGGCGGTGGCAATAGTGGAGTTATTGGGTTCGGGAGAGTGATGAGGTGCTCGGGGTGTTGGAGGTTGAGGTGCGAGGCTTGTTCGTCGGAGGTGGTGTGGCTCGGTGAAGTTATGAGGTGGCTAGGTGGTTGCCGTGACAACTGGGGCTCGCCGGCATGGAGCCAGCGAGGGGCTCACAAAGGAGAAAGGTGAAGGTGTAGTGGGCGGCAATGGTGTCGGTGGGTGGAAGCGGCAGCTAGGGGTCTCGGGGCTCTGCTGCGGCGGCTCAGGTGCAGCGACGGTTCCGACGAGGTGGGAGGCTCGGCGACGTACTTGGAGGAAGGAGGATGAAGATGGAGACGAGGGGAAGCTGGTGGCGGCGAGTGGTTGCAGAGGTGCGGTGACGGTGTTGATGAGGGTCGGGGGTTGAAGATGGGGTCGGTGCTCAGGT
This sequence comes from Agapanthus africanus, assembly GCA_030015575.1. Taxonomy (NCBI): domain Eukaryota; kingdom Viridiplantae; phylum Streptophyta; class Magnoliopsida; order Asparagales; family Amaryllidaceae; genus Agapanthus; species Agapanthus africanus. The sequence goes on along the minus strand of CM057338.1, from coordinate 101,542,764 downwards.
GGGTGTGCAGGCGAGGGTGTTGGATTCGGGTGAGAAAGAGAGAGAGAGAGAGAGAGAGAGAGAGTGAAGAAGGGAGAGGCGAAGGAGGGAGGGAATGGAATAGAGAGGATGAAACCGAGAGAGGCGAGGGAGAGACGAGGGAAGTCGTGGTAGTTAGAGACGTGCGGGTCATGGGGAGATGGGCACGGCCGTCGCGGGCGAGCGCGAGGAGCGAGGAGTCATGAGGGGGGAGCCATTGGGGGAGCAGGTCTCGAGTGGGCGCGGTCGTCGTGGCGAGTGCGAGAAGAGGGAGCCGTTGGGGGTGACGCGAGGGACGCGGTCGTCGTGGCGAGCGTGAGAAGCGGGGAGGCATAGCGAGAGAAGTGGCAGGAAAAGAAAACGAGTGGAGGAAGGAGAAGAAGGGAGTAGGGAGCGGGTCGGGTCGGGTTTGGCCGGGTCGGGTAGAGTGAAAAGTGACGGAGATGGGTCATGGGCTGGACCAGCTTAAAAATTGAAAAATAAAATAAAAGGGTTTAAGGTTTGGGTTGTTTAGGGTTTAGATTAGGTTTTTAAAGAAGAAGGATTTAGAAAAATTAGAATAAATAAATTATAGGTTAGGGTTTTTAGTTGGGTCATGGGCCAGCTTGGTTTGGGGGTAGGGTTTTAAATAGGTATTTTAAAAGGGATTAGTAATTTTTATTAGAAAAATATTGGAAAATATTTATAGGAAATAATATAATGGGAACATAAATAGGAAAATATTTATTTAAAATACGGAAAGTATTTTCAACAGAACTGGGTATTACACCAACTAAGCTTGCTTTATAAAGGATTGTTGTCAAATCTTCTGAATATGAATAATATTATAAAGCATGCTAGCACATTCCTCCTCTTGAAATATATAAAAGTTACATCTTGGTATAAAATTGTGACATGTGCTCCTCTACATCGCAACCTATCTTCAGCTTCGACTTTTTCTCCAAACTATTATGATCCTCCAACAATTCATTTTCTCTTTGTTTTGCCAACACCCGATCAAGAATACACAGACACGCCCTAGTTTTATGCATATGTCATGCACGTGAATAATTGATAAATTTCTTGAGATAATTTCGGATATACATCATTTAAAAACGGACAGTTTTGTTAATAAGCAAGTAATCATGAAAAGAAACCTTATTGAACATTAAAATAGACCTTTTTTGCAACATAACCATATAGAATAAATATTTGTCTACATGGCAGTACTTATGTGGCAATTAAGATAAAATTTTCAAAGAGGCCTATCGTTAAAAGTATTCATTAGGTCTATTTTCCTAAATAAGCTTCAAGGATGTTTAATTTCCTAGCTATTTATTAAAATGAGACTTTTTTTGTTAAATGTCCTTATAAACTTTTATAAAATTCTGACGGTTAAGATCATGTTTTTCGATGTTAAAGCAAGCTCGTTGACTTGATTCTCATGAGAATCAACTCATGAATATATGGGATTGAAACTTAAAATTCAACAAAAATTAAATTTAAGAAATAAACATTTTTTGTACATATCCTCTTGCAATCTGTTATATTTATATCTCCTTCTAATCTTTATATTTGTATATACCCCTTTGAAATCTTCATAGCTGTCAAAGCTGATTAAAAAACACTTTTTCATCCATATTTGCTCTAAACTTCACCCTTTTAAGTGCAATAATTAAGTTCACTTAGTCAATGCAGTACAAATATGAAACATGTATATTATTTCCATTTTAAAAAAATTTCAATCACCATCAAGTAATTTATATGCAATATTTTATTTAGACTTCATTGTCTTGCTTTATACAAATTTTTCATTTCTATCATTCATTTTCACTATATTATATTCATTTAGCTTAAGTTTTGTTATACATATATATATATAGGCGACAGTGTTGAGCCATAAAAATATAAAGATTAAGCTAAGATAACTATAATAAGCTTTAATAACCAAGGGTAGACCCAGGAATTTAGATCAAAGGAGGCACATCGGCAACCATGCATGCTCAACTACTTTTATACATTTAGGCTAGCACAATTTGATAATTAAAAAATATTAAATTTATATAAGAATAATAATGGGTTTTTTTGCATACATTCCTCAAAGATGAGGAATTTTGAAAAAACACATCCAAAGATTAAAATTAAAAAAAAATACCCTCTAAGATTGGTAGTTAACTATATACAACCCTCTGTTACACTGCTTACTCATGTTTGATCCTGATTTACGATTAACCATAATTATTTGGGATATTTTTAGAGATATTAAATGACCAATATACTCTCGGTCCCTAAGATCCCATCATCTCCAAAAATCATGCATCATCTCATATCATCAAGTAAAAACCTTAGCTTCTTCTCTCTCTTTCCTCTTCTAAAAAGCAAGCCATCACCTAAGCCCTCCTTCAACTCAAACCCTCAATCTCAAACAATATTTACATAACCCTTTCCATCTCCTCCTCTCTATTTAGATATCTTTTCATCCTCAACTCCTCCATCCGCCACGTTGCACTCATCAACGCCCTCATCCCTTTCTTCTCTTCTTCACAAGACCCTCTCCATCTCTAAACTCCTCTGCCTCTACTCGATCCACTGCTCGATAAAAAATCCCAGCACATAGTTGAAGCCGGGAATGTTAGAGGAGGGGTAAAAATATCTTTTTTCTCAAACCCAACAACTAGTTTTAATACCATTGAAGTTAACTTCAGGGTCCTTTTAGTTAACTTCACATTTTTGGGGGCTGTTTTAATTTTTTTTTTATCTTCAGTAGTGTTTTTTCAAAATCCTTCATCTTTGAGATAATTTATGGCTAGATTTCCATTGTCATGATTCATGGCTAGATTTCCATTCTCATGGCTAGATTTTCATTGTTTAAAAAAAATACTCTGCATAAAGTAAAAAAAATAATGAATATTGATATGATTTGAACCCATAACCTTTTATTTAGGAATTTACCACAAGAATTATATACTCTTATGAATTAATTTGAAAAGGTAAATTTATATATAACATATATCCCAAAAAATACCCGACGTGTCGAATACAACCATTACAAGATATTTTTTTCCCGAAATTTGAGAGGGGCCTCAATGTGGATCCGCCCCTGTTAATAACTATTAGTTGTTGTCTGCTTTGCATACATTCATTCTAAAGCTAAGCCTTTTTTTGGGAAACCACTTATAAAATTTTAGGGGTATATACAAAGACAAAAAAGACAAAGAAGAGGGTATATATATAAATATATACCCTCTTCATATATATACTGCATAAAGTCAAAAAAAAAAAAAATAACGACATTTGCTGAATAAGCCGTAAAAATTTTGTTGAATAAATGTACATATATATAAATTTTAAACGTGGAGTATAACATTTGCAGATTGAAATAAAAACATTATTATCAATAATAAATGATAAATTTTAAATAATAAAATCAAAGATGATAAGAAAATGGATTTCTTGAAGACTTGAGGCTGTTTTCTCTGCTTATTTTATACAGCAGAAACGGCATGCCGTAGTTTATTTGTTACACAAATGATGCCTAGATATTTAGGGGCAACAGATCAACTATTGTAGGAACATAAACACCATATCAAATTACCACATTGAATTATATTGCTCTGAATATGCGGGCTATTTTGTCTAACTGGTGGATGTGTGTGTTTGTGTAAAGAATGACACGGTGAGATAGTGTTTCCCCTTATATTGAGGTAACACAAGCGACGCATTCAACTGCTACACTAGGATATCTTGCATCCTACACTGGAGTCTTTTGGCTTAATAATTATATATTTTGTACGACATGCCATAATATATATAATATATATATAGTGACACAAGCATACAGCGATACAGCTCATAATAATAATAAAAAAAAGAATTGCCCAAGTAGAAGCAATGTAACACACTGTGGTAGCGCAAACATCGGACTGAAGTGTAGATCGTTTTTTATCATCATATTGAGATGGGAATGCGCGCGCTCGTCGGACGTATACAGATTCCTCCTACTTAAGCAGGCTGAGATTTATTGATTGTATGGATCCAAATCTCCGGCAGCCTCGGACTAAGCTGTCGTTATTACCCCTCGCCTTTGAAGCGAGAGAACCACCGATTGACGGGTCAAACTAGTTATATGAATTCAATGTGCGGCATGCGTATGTTGTGTTTTGAACGTATCGGGAGCCTCGCAGAGTTTACGGGGATCTCGCTATCCAGATAGCGGGCTGGGGGTCATGGGGCTAGCAGCCCTTGCGGGTGCGAGGCAACGCCCGTTAGAAATTTTTTTCTACCAAGAGAGATGGTGAGTGTATATATGTCAAGTGCACACGTAGCAAAGTAAGCAAATGGCAAGGTGCGCGCTTGGTAAAGGGGCACACATGACAAGTGCGCACCTGCCGAAGCGCGCACCTAAGAAGGTGCACACTTCGCAAGGTGCGAGGGAATGAGGAGGATCAAAGAGTTCCGAATGGATCAAAAGATCCAGCAAGATGCGCACTTAAGGAAGTGTGCACCTAGAGAACTGCGCACCTAGATAGGTGCACACTTGGCTTGATGTGCACCCAATAGGATGCGCACCTAGCCAAATGGACACCTAACACGGCACGCACTCCGCACGATGCAGATAGGGTCGAAACCCAATGAAGTAACAATCCAAAAAAACCATGATTTTGACTTTTGAAGATCAAAAAGGACTCTTTCCCCCCCTTTTTAGGTCTTCTCACATGCGCACTTTATAAAAAAAAAAGGAAAAGTGAAAGAGGGACTTACGCACTAAAGAGCAACTCAAGACTTAAGATTTTTCTTTCTTTCTTTGGGGCAATCAAGATTAAGATTTTTTGTTATCTTTCCCTAATCACCATGGGTTTTTTATAGGCTTATGTAATATCCATTTTTCTTTAAACATATTTCCCGTATTTATAAATAAAAATTTCCCGAAATTCTTCTATCAAAATATTTCCTATAAATAATTTCCTACACTTTCTAATATTAATTTACTAAACTTTTAATTAATTAATATTTCCTAATTCTTTTCCTAAACTCAAACCTTAACCTTTATTTATTATTTTTCCTAATTCTTTTCTTAGCCCAGTCCCACTCCCTCAACTAAATCCTATCCCTTTCTATTTTCTTCAAATTATTTTCCAAATCCTATCTACCCCGGTCCAGCCCAGCTCCTAATCTACCCGACCCAACCGACCCGACCCGACCCACACTTCCTCCTCCCCTTCTTCTCCCACTCCTTCTCGTTCCCGCCTTCCTCGCACTGAGCCCTACGAGACCCGCTCCCCCTCCGCGACCTCCGCAGCGCCTCCCCTCTCTCGCCAACTCCCTCATCTCTCTCGCGCTATCCCCCCTCCCGACCTTGCCTCGCCCCAACATCCCCCCTCATTCACGCGCCCATCTCCTCCAAATCCTCAACAACTCTTCTCTCTCTCTACCTCTCTCTTTCTCTCCTCCTCACCAAAAACCCACCAAACACAAAAACTCCTGCACTACTCCGCCGCAGGCGAACTAACCGACCACCATCGCCACCATGAGCCACTGTTGTCGAGACCTCCAGCTCCTCCAGAAACCAACACCGACTACAACAACGAGCTCCCCACTTCTTCCCTCCCCTCAACCCAACACCGAGATCCACCCATACCCATTGCACCTCTAGCCACGAACCACCACCGGGCCCTTGACCTCGTCGCCGACAAGCTGCCAAGACACCACAACCACAACTCTTCCTCACCGCATCCGCCATGCCTTGAACCCATTGCCACCTCGCTGCCTCCATCGACCTACCGGGCCCCTGCATTCATCGCCGCAGCCACTGTTCACACCATAATATTGTATTATTATATTTCCCATTCTTATTTTTTTTATAAATAAATAGGTGCTTTTGACGCATGTCTGCTACATGTTACAGATTACAGGTTCTTGGAGCGAAAACAGTGAAAACGATGTAAAGACGATGAAAAAGTGGACTTTGACCAACAAACAGAAGACTCTTGATCAAGCCTACATCGAAGGACAGTTCACAAAGTACAAGGCAATACAAGATCCAAAGATTACAAAGCAAACGGTTAAAAGTCCACTACAAATTGTTCACTGGAGATCTGGAACCAACGTAGAAGCCCAAATGAAAAAAGAACCAAAGAATCAGAAGATTAAGAAGAAGCCCACAAAAGATAAGCATCTGAGCCTACCAATGGGCCGCGGAACCGCGGCTCAAGCCTACCCATGCCGCGGTTCCGCGGCCGTTATATACCCGTATTGGTGGATTTTGGTGGCGGTGCGTGTAACGTTGAATAGGTCTTTTTATAGAGGGCTTTTTTTGTAAATGCAGATATACGAATCAAATGTAATCTAGGGTTTTCTATTCTTTATAAATAGGAACTTTAAAGCTTGTATTCTTTTTATGCCTCCTTTTAATAATAAAATCAGAATTCTTTATGGAAAGCATCGGTGCCTCTTTTCAATTCATCTATTCAGATCTGACAACCCTGCGTAAATGTTTGGAGAGAGCCATCTGTAAAGTAAGTAAATTTATTTATTTTCTTGCTCTAGGTAATTTCAATTCCCGCCCTAGATTAAATTTAATTTCCTGCCCCAGTTAGATAGTTAGATCTTTAATTCAATTGCCCTAGATAGAATAATTAGGTTTTCCGAAGGGTGTTTAATAATCAATCCGAACATCCTTCGGAATTAACTCGTAAGAGTGACTAGGAAATTCACAACATCCCTGTGGACCGACCCGTACTCACCGGCTAGCTTCATACGACGCCGTTCTTGATTGCGGTTAATAGATAGTTTTTGAGAATCAATCAAATGGTGCCGTTGCCGGGGATCGAACTCGGGTCACCCGCGTGACAGGCGGGAATACTCACCACTATACTCCCACTAGCTCCAAATTTTTCAATTTATAAGGAGGCAGTTGGACAGAGTGAGAATGAGAGAGGATTTCCAAATCAAACTTATCCATACCCAATTGAATCCAACAACTCCAATTTTCAAACATGTATCCAAAATGATGAGTTGTGCAACTTTGTAGTGTTTGATTTGCCAACTTGTGAAGAACCCCTTTCGAGTGAAACCATACTTAATCCTTTCGATCTTTACATCTCCCCTTTAGAACCTAAATCGATAAATATCCATGCTTTTGATGAGGTGTCAGAAAAAATTAATTTTCACTTGATTGAGGATATAGACGCCGGGAATATTTCAGATGATGAACCTATCGATTTGATTGAAATTTTATGTCCAATTCATCATCCCGAGTCATTAAATGTTTCTCCCGAACTTAATATGCGTCTTGATTTTGATGATAATGGCATGGATGAGCTAATTATTGAAGAGAGTCATGAGGATAATATTGAGGTTGAACCATTTTTGTTTGATGTGTCGAATTTTCCAATTCATCCTTCTGAACCTTTAACTGTTATATCACCCTCCCTCCTTTCCATCGTTCCGACCACGCTTGACGACTGTGAGTTTGAGATTTTTTCCTTTGAATCTGACACAGTTCTCACAGACGTAAACACTTATGAGTGTTTCACTTTTTCGGACGATATTGATGACTCACCGCCCGAGTTTGAGTCCTTTACATTTTCAGATGGGTTAGTAGAACCATCAGACTCGGTTGATTACAGTAGTTTCGAACCATTAATGCAATCTTTCAAGTTCGAGACAGTTTACTACGGTGAGAATGATACTATCCCTAATTCATTCCTTTTCGTCCTTCCCATTGTTCCGACCGTACAAGAGACCGTTACGCTTTCATCTCCAATACCAAGTTCGGCGTACCCATATTTTCTTGCAAATCTTGAGGGATTTGACCCCATTTCTCGACGGGTTGATAAGTTAACACAATTTCTTTTAACATATCGGTCATCACAAATTGCGTTAATTTATTCACTCGATTTACACCCTCAAGATCGCGCGACCCTTCTTTCTCCTTTCCGCCATTCTTCTCCTCCACCGAGACCATATTCTACCCTTCTTCCCACACGGTCTCGTGTGTTTCTCATTTCTTTCCTCTACACCCCATTATTTCACCAACTCGGCCATTACCATGATAAGATTTTTGAATGGTTGGTGCTAACATTTGGCTTGTGTAAGGCCAAGCTTAAGTTTGGAGGGAACCTTGTTGTATATATGTATATATTTTTGTTTTCTTTTTCTATAAAAAAATAAAAAAAAATTTCAAAACATGAAAAAAAAATTTATAAATAAATAAACAGGGGAGTGCCGACAATTTTGACCCTCTTGGTGTAGCATGACAGTGAGAACACTGTCAAGTTTAAGTTTAGGGGTATGCTCGGTACGTCTTCTTCCTTCGCATTCATTTGTACATATTTTTGCATTTGCATATTTATTTTAAAACCCATAAAAATTGAAAAATTTCAAAAATTATAAAAATTAATGTATTCAATTTTGGCCTAATTGACTTGAGTTTGACAAATTGGTTAACTGGCTTGGAACAACTAGATCTTAGACTTAGTAAATTAAAAACCCTAAAAATAACCTTCCTTAAAGTTTAACAGTAGAAAGTATACGTCTTTGTAGTTTATTTAGAAATAGACAAATTTTGGGTTCACTTCTTGGGCTAAGTTGAAACAAAGGAAAAATATTGATATCTTTATTAGAGTATAAATTTGAAAAATAATTCCTAGTTTAAGTCTAGATTCTGAAAATGTATACCCTACAATTTGCACAATCACGCACCTTGAAACTTGGAATAGTAGAAGAGACCTTTAAATGCTCTTGTCTAAAGTCCTTAGAATGATGAAAAATGAAAAAATTTACAAAGTGTGAATAAAGAAAAAAATGAACACTGGTTTTTGTGATTACTTGAGGCTGCAAAAATAGAAAAATATTTAGCGAGGGTGCTTCATCACCTAGTGCCTTAGAGCAACTGGTTTGGGAGTCACTGCTAAAAAGCCTTAAGTGTTACAAGACTAGAAAGTACGCTTTAATGTGCAAACACATCTTGTAATCGGTTGTTGGTACCTTAAGAAGTATTAACGGTCGCATGAAGGATGTGTAAGCAAAATTCAATTAAAAATTCACCTATTAAGAAGTGCTTTGGACAACGGACGAGAGTATGATTGCTTGATTTGAATTTCCAAGTGTAGGGGTGATTTATACACCCACACGTAGGGATATGTGATTAGAGTTTAGATAAGAGAAAGGAATGAAAAATAGAACTTGTATCTTTAGTAGAGTTGATAAAAATTCCTAAGTGGAGATGGAACCCTAGAAGGAAAACTTAGGAAATGCCGAAAGCTAAGTAGGTCTGCAGAACATATATAATCTTAAGTTAAATGATGAGGAAGCGTGAAGAATATGGATGGATAATTTATAAGTAGAAAATAATAGAATTCCTTGTTAGAAAACCTAATTGGAGAATAAAAATTAATGGGCCAAATTGATAGGATTTTGTGAGTGTAATCCGCTGAAAACCCTCAGGAGACAACACTCCTCCTATTAGGGACACCTAGAGATTTAATGGCTTGTTGCACGAGCTCAGTGCAATCGCGTTTCCCTGCGAAAGTGTGGTTAGGTTTTTTGTAGAGAATAAAAAAATAAGTTTGCTCGAGAACGAGCAAAAGATAAGTTTAGGGGTATTTGTTCACACCATAATATTGTATTATTATATTCCACATTCTTATTCTTTTTATAAATAAACAGGTGCTTTTAACGCATGTCTGCTACATGTTACAGGTTACAGGTTCTTGGAGCGAAAACAGTGAAAACGATGTAAAGACGATGAAAAAATGGACTTTGACCAACAAACAGAAGACTCTTGATCAAGCCTACATCGAAGGACAGTTCACAAAGTACAAGGCAATGTAAGGTCCAAAGATTACAAAGCAAACGGTTAAAAGTCCACTGCAAATTGTTCACTGGAGATCTGGAACCAACGTAGAAGCCCAAATGAAAAAAGAACCAAAGAATCAGAAGATTAAGAAGAAGCCCACAAAAGATAAGCATCTGAGCCTACCAATGGGCCGCGGAACCGCGGCCCAAGGCTACCCATTCTGCGGTTCCGCGGCCGTTATATGCCCGTATTGGTGGATTTTGGTGGCGGTGCGTGTAGCGTTGAATAGGTCTTTTTATAGAGGGCTATTTTTGTAAATGCAGATATGCGAATTAAATATAACCTAGGGTTTCCTATTCTTTATAAATAGGAACTCTAAAGTTTGTATTCTTTTTATGCCTCCTTTTAATAATAAAATCAGAATTCTTTATGGAGAGCATCGGTGCCTCTTTTCAATTCATCTATTCAGATCTGACAACCCTGCGTAAATGTTTGGAGAGAGCCATCTGTAAAGTAAGTAGATTTATTTATTTTCTTGCCCTAGGTAATTTCAATTCCTGCCCTAGATTAAATTTAATTTCCTGCCCTAGTTAGATAGTTAGATCTTTAATTCAATTGCCCTAGATAGAATAATTAGGTTTTTAGATTTAATAATCAATCCGAACACCCTTCGGAATTAACTCGTAAGAGCGACTAGGAAATTCACAACATCCCTGTGGACCGACCTGTACTCACCGGCTAGCTTCATGCGACGCCGTTCTTGATTGCGGTTAATAGATAGTTTTTAAGAATCAATCAGCCACCACCAGCTCCACCTCGCCGATGAACCCGAGCTCCATCGCCTCAGCAACCACCTCGACCCTGCTTCCACGCTCCGAGCCTAGCCCCTTCACTGCAACCCCTGCGTCTTGAGCTCGTCGCCACCATCCATCATCGACAAGCCCCAAGCGCCGCCGACGAGTTCCCAACACTCCCTGCTTGTCCTCGACTCCAGCACCACAAACTCGAGCCTGAGCTGCTACCCATCACCGCTTGCGCCATCTTTGAAGCCGAGCCCAAAGACCCGCCGGCATTCCATCAAGCACGCATGCCATTGACGTCGAATTTCCCCTAACTGCCGCTGCCTTTCGCCGCCGACGGCTCCGTTGTGACCACCGTCATTGTCGCCCCGTTAAGCCGAGCTCCCTGCGGCTGAGCCATCACTGAACTCCTAGTCGTCGCCTGAATTGTTGCTGCCTCCGTGCCACCGCGTACCCAGACGTGGCGCGCCCCGTATCCAGTCCCCGTGCCACGTCGTGCCAGCCCCGTGCCACATCGTGCCCAATCCAGTGCTCGCGCCGTGCCACACCCGCACCGAGTCAAAACCGCGCCCAGTACCGAGTCACCACGCATCACGCACGCACCACGCACTTGTCCAGCATCGTGCCGTTTCGTGTGTCGAGACAAACTCTTCACGTTCGTCGCTTCCATATCAAGCGACCGAGGCAAGTGAACCCCTCACTTACTCTACATGCTATAAATTATTAGTTGTCAAATTGTAGTTATATTAATATTATGTTTACACTATAATTATCGTTACATTCAAATATGTGACCATCGTCATTTAATCATATTGGGTGGAACACATTCGAGTTTAATATTACCTTTCTAGTATCGTGTAGAACTTGTAGTGATTAAATCACACTTTAATTAATTGGGTAAAACCGAAGTTTCAATCGTGACATGTATATAATGCAAGAGTGTTCGATGCGAATTCTAAACCAAAACCAAAATGAAAATAGCGGAACTTATGATAGATAAATTCCTTTACTATTTATAATTATCATGTAAAAATTTGAAGGCAAAATAACGTTGTTTAGCACAAGAAACGACGCCCCCAAAAGGCGACGTTGAATCTGGAATTCACCGCACAAGCCATGTTCTAAAATCCATATTAAATTGAATACAACTCGCAACTTAACGTTCGATGGCTCGTATAAAAGCCAATAGATAAACCTACAGCACCCCAGGTACATCCTTGTATGCTAATAAGCTTTAACGACGAATACTGAGGCTATTCGTGGCTCTGGATTGCTGTCCAGAGCAAGAATCTTTACCCCTACCTCTTTTGGAACGCATGTTTCTCACTGTTTACGCACGCAAGTGTGCGGAGCCCTACATAGAAGTTTAGATAATTGAATTATCCTTCTAATGGTACTGGTCTCGTTGTATTCCAGTGTCATTTGGCATTTAAATCACATTTTAGACAGATAACTTGTACGGCAGATTTCTGTCATTTCAGCTTGCACCCTTCATCGGTAATCTTATCATAACTCCTAAACCAAGATGAATATTGTTAATCTGTCTCTGGATCTGTAAAGTTAACTCATAAACCTACAATTATTTGAACAGTGGCGTCGCCTAATTATGCTCCCAACTTGGAGTATAACGTGTTACGAAACGGACTTCCAGTTCAGAAATTGGATTTCCAGCAGTGGATACTTAAAATGAAATGACCATAACTAGTAAACCTGAAATCCAATTGAAACGAAACCAATTTTTATGGACAGATAATTACATATACTGCTTACCTCTTTTATATTGTTTTGCCTAATTCTATACGTGTGATTTATAGTAAATTTTGCAAGTGGTATGACACTGGCTGCTATATTTTTATTCGTATCATAATTAATTGCATTCTCATCATATCATGTGGCGGTTATACCCTCATTTGAATAGTGGTCATATACATTGATAACCTAGTGACCGTGTTACATCATCCAGTGATAAATATTAGTGATTGGATTGTGGCAAGTACGTTAGGGTATAAGCGTGAATGAATAAGTGAAGTGATACGTACTTGTAAACAATCAGCGGAACCAGTTAAATTATTGCATTGTCGACGCCTGTGAGACATATATATGTGTAACTATAACTGGAATGGAACGGTTATGGAAGCACTTATATTAGTGTCATAGGTAAGACATCGAGTACTTTCCATTTATCTTGGATACCAGTCGAGACATGCTTGATGGAGACCCTGTCTCCAGTTTCTCGCGTAGAATTGTCATATAACGACTAGTATTTGGGTTCGTGGTCAGTGTTTGATGTAGACCGCGGATGTGGGGTAGTTTGAGTGTGAGTTCGATCAACGGAATCTCGGAAGTCCTACTGCCGGCATATACAGCGATTTCAGGAGTCGTATGGGTGATATTACTGATTATTAGCGAGTGTGATTCGGGCCCGTGTTCTCTTTCCCCTGGGGCCTATCCTCGAGTTGGAGATACTCCTGCGGTGGTTGACGCTCACACTTGGACCGACGATAGATTTAGTGACCTGAACAGTGAGACTTAGAGACAAATAGGTTTAGTGACATGAATATACATAGATTACTGATTCGATACCTTCTTTATTGTTTGCTTGTACCGATTATTTCATGCTCGCGTTATTGTTCTATATTTACTGCTTCATGTTCATCATCATTGCATGTGTTTATATATATATATATATATATATATATATATATATATTGCTATTGTGTCGCTCTGACGACCTGAGTATGCATGCTCAGAGTGAGAAGTGGACTTAGCTCGGATCAGGATCTATCGTGTCTCGAGGATATTGCGGACATCTAGATCAACCATGCCAGCGCTGTCTCTTCCTTGATTTCCATCTGTTTAGTTTTGTATCTATTTTGGTAATATTTAGTGACTGCATTTCTATTTACCTGTGTTATGATTACTGATTACCACGTAGTGCTAGAAACCGAAGTGTGACTACAGCAGAATATTTTCTCGACCGTAGGAGCATGGCTGACCTTGTCACCCCTCGCATTCCGTATTTTGGGAAGCGGGACGTGACAGCTTATATCTTTTACATTTAGCCCCATGATTTGTACAAAAATTAGCTTATTGCCTATTAAAAACAAAAATTTTATTAAGTTTTTCTTTTTTTTTCTTTTCTTTGGTCGGCCCCCTCTTCATGCTTGGGCTTGACTTGGGCCCAGGTTTGGGCTTGGGCCCACTTGGCTTTTGATTTTAATTTTGGCTCTGACTTTATGCTTGATTTTGATTTTTGAGTTTGAAAACGGGGTGTAAATTTTTACCCCAACATGAAGTACTCTTACATTGTACCTTTCCTTTATTTTCTCTGCCTATTTTATATGGTTAATAACACAAAATCACTTGCAGTTTATCCATATAGCAGTTACAGCCTCAAGCAAAACATTTTCTCTCTCTTTTGAACTGGCTCGTAAGCCGAACTCATGCACACCTCACACCCTCACACATAGCAACATTTTTATTTTTATTTTTATCTTTTGAAGATCAGTATTTACATGAATACATCCAAATGACCATTTGAGAGGGAAGAGAATTCAAATTCAAATTATAGTAATTAATGAATGGTATAGCAAGGGAAAATGTTAAAGTTTCATAATTTCTCCATCAAAAATGTTCTAATGTTGCTAATATTTGTCGTAATAACGTAATGTATTGATCAACAAGGCAATAATATTTAGAAAGATTGAAATGATATATGAAAAAATAGAAAGGAGAAGAATTGAATAAATGATAGCCAATCCCATCTTAATGTTAAAGTTCAACGTATATGAAAGTTAGCGACACGCCATAAGTTCAATGTATGTGAAAGGTTCGATGTATTTAATTATAAATTTGGCCAAATGTTATAAGTTTGACACATGATCGAAAGTTCACCAAATGTGAAAAGTTTGCTATATATAGCATCGTATGCATCGTATGAATTACATGATTATATATGTTGATGTACTTGTATTACATTAGACATACGGGTTGTTTGTAGCTTTATTTCATTTTGTGTATATGAATTATCTATATGGTTAAGGACATTTGTTTGACCTCGCCTGCTAATCCAAGCACATGGGAGCGGGTGAAACCCATCCCCACTACTACAAAGGGGCCCATTAGGGACGGTTTTAACCGTCCCCTATGGCCCTGGGACGATGCAAACCGTCTCCCATATTTTGGGAACCGATCTATGGCCTTGGGACAATGCAAACCGTCTCCCATGTTTTGGGAACCGATCTCATTGGTTCGGTCCCTAATAATGTGGGAGACGGTTAAACCCGTCCCATTTAAAGCTCGAGGATGGTTTTAACCGTCACCAATGGTCTCATACCATATTAATCTTTTTTTAACCATCCCCAACAATTATTTAAAAAAAAATTAATCAATTTTCCTCCTTCTTGTCTTGCATAATATATATTATCAATATATAATGTAAACATCGCAATTGCACCGATCTCAACCATATAACCAATATAGACAATATAGAATGAAAAACTCACAACATCAGATTCAAATAAATCCATAAATTAACATATCAATCATTCAACAATATTAACAATACACAAATCTCTAACAAGTAAAATTACAATGTCACTAACACTAAGCTTATAAATAGAGTTAGATTGTAATAATCAAATCAAGTTACTATCTATCAAATGTCTCGACCATTAAACAAAACTACCAAAAGTCTAACCCATCACCTGATCTTGATCGAGCCAAATGACGGTGTGGCTGGGGAAATATGAAATCCGAATGTGTTCGGATCATCTCTTCTTACCTTCATGATTTCTCATCATGCACTTTGGCTTGTTGTCTTGTGAACTCTGTCATACGAGCATTGAATTGAGCCCCCGTTTGAAGCGTCGATATCTATTCTTGAACAACATCGCTGCAAGAAGAGCATCTTGAGATGACTTCACAATTTCCTCTTCTTATGCTCAATACGCTCTTTCATATGCTTCATAAAATTTGTTATATCATAGAATGCAACTAGCTCATTATTGTCCCTAATGCCAACAAACTAGTAGTACCCGTTCTCCTGAAATTATAGAAAAAAGAATTTTGAAAAGAAAAATCTTGAATGGGTACCAATACATAAAACATAAATTAAACATGAAATTATACATGTGCGGATATATTCGTGCGGCCCTGGTTAGAGATGCTGTACTTTTAGGCTGAATTTAAAGGAGGTTGAAGGAATCATACAAAAACAATGGAAATTTGCCAAATTAGGGTTTTATTAATCGAAATCTACCTATTACAATTGCAAAGAGTATTTTAAATAGACCCATACAAAATAAAAAATCATAACCAATTTACCAACAAAATAAAAACCGTCTAAAATAAATAACTGCTAAAAATAAAAAGTTGCTAAAAATGGAAATTAATTATTTAATTGTGTTCATAATTGATTCCCGATACTGCATGTAAAGTCTTAACTGATCCGGACGTCGATTTCATCCATAATTCAAAAATCAAAGTTTCGAAGCAAATCTTCGGCGTCGATTTCAGGGTCCTAAATGATGGATTTTCGCGATTCTGAGAGACGTTAATGTGCTTGCAGCATTGACCTGGAGGATTTTGCGAGAGTTTCGATTTGGTTGGGAGAACGCGCGAATTGGATAAGATTTGGGAGTTCGGCTTTCTCGGTTGAACTAGACGTGACGTGTTTTGGAACGGTCAAACCGTTCTGACGCGACCTAGATCACACCAAGATATTACCTTCCGTTGATCTGCTGACGGCGGCGATGGACGGCTGAGATTGGATCTGGAGGCAGGCTCCCGAAACATGTGGATCTCAATGGGTTTGAGATTGTTGTTACCGAGCTACCTGCAAGGAAGTCCCGGGGTGGTTGTACCACCGAGGACCCTCCGGGTCAAGCTAGAGAGGAAATCCGAGCAGAGTAACGACTTAGTAGAGTGAAAATGGCTTACTTGGACCGTCTGAAGAAGGGGTTTATATAGCGGTGGCAGCAGGCAGGGCAGGCGTGAGAATCAAGCCGGCCGATACGCTCCCGACGTCACGCCCGCGTGATGAGCGGGATCTCCCATTAATGGCGAGACAGGCTCGTTAAAGGGGGATCGTGATGGCATGGAACGTGGGATGTGGCCGGCGGATATCTCGCGCATGGCGAGATTCATGGGATGGCGGTTGCGCCTGTGAGCGATGCTGTTGATCGGTCGATGAGACCGAGGAAGATAGCCTCGGCGGGAGAGCTCGTGGACGAGCGGGAGAGCCGAGATATCTTGGTTCTGTGGGAGCCCAGAGACGAGCTGGGAGGCCAAGGAGGCCAATTGTGCAGGGGGCTCGGTGGAGAGCCAGCGTTTGTGGGCACAGGAGTGGCCTGGTCGGCCACTGTAGGCCCTTTCTTATGAGCTTTGGGACACGTCATCTGCTACGCGTCATGATCTGGGAGATCACCGATATCGAGCATCATCATTATCCCCCCACTCTCATCCCGACCAGCTGACGGGTTGGGTCGAGAGTGGTCTGCCGGGTCACCCGAGGTGAGATCTTTTCCAAAGATATCGTCGGGACGTGTTCCTGGGCAATCTGCTGTATTTTTTGGATGACGCCAGCGGATCAGGGGAGAGATCTCCGCATTAAAGAGGGTGCGCCGGATCGTGTGTACGTTTACTAGAGCTACAGTCCATATGTCGGGCACTGGTTGGCTGACGCGACGGGCCGCAGACATCTGGCGTCTGAGGGGATATGCCAATGTGCGTGCGACAGGTGGAGCGATTGTGGCCGTCGAGTGTACTGAATCATTTCGGCTGGAGATGACCGTCGCCGTTGGATGAGAACCCCGGTGGCAATAAGTAGAGGTGGGGTCCATGTGAGGGCCTATTCCTCTTCATAATCTCCTCGTTCTGAGTCTTGTTAACTCGGCGCTCACCTCTTTAGGTCGGATCTTTGCGTTCCCGAGGACTTCTCTTTATCAGGTTGAATGTCTTCCTTTTCTTTCTTCTGCTTCTTCTCCTTCTGAGTCGAGTCTACCTCTCCCTTTGGCAGGGCAAATGGATCGATCTAGGACTCTTGGTGCCCTTGGCGCTCAGTCCTGGATGGGGGCCGGCGGTGCGGCCGTGCCTCCGGCTGACCCGAGCCCAGCACCAAATATGTCGCCAATGGCGGGGCTATCTACCTTGTCACGGGCTCCCGATGATTGTCCCGGCGGCGGCCAAAGGAGTCCACGGGTTCCGGAGCCCCAGACGAGGGACGCAGGAGAGGACAAAGACGGGGTTCCTCTTAAGAGGAAGAGGACGATCTCTCGAGCGCCACCGTCGGATAATCCTGGGAGGATTCCTGTGCAGGATGGGGATGTCCATTTCGTTGTCCCATCTGGGCTTTCTGTTGCTGCCAGCCAGCCTGCTGGTATGGAAGAGTCGGCCGGGGGCAAGATTCCGTAGGGGACCCTGAGGGCCCAAATGGCGGTTATAGCTCAGGAGGCGGTGCAGGTACGTACTCCCTCATGTGTTGTTTTGAGCGCCCTTTTTTTAGTTCGAGTGTCTTTAAGTCTCTCTGCTGTTTCCCGTCAGGTCTTTCAGCGATGCGCCCTTGTCACTCGCATGGAGGCCGAGAGGGCTATCCACGCTATGAGGCCGGCAGGAGAGTCTTCTTCGGAGGCCAAGGATCTGTGACTTGAGCTGCGTCTGGAGAGGGAGAGGATGGCTGTCCTGGAAGCCCGATCGGCAGCCGCGGAGCTCGCCATCTCAAAGTGCCGGGAGTCCTATCACCGCCTAAATGAGTTCCACCGAGTCATCGAGGCGACGTTGATGGAACTGGCCGATCGCTTTGCAGCCATGAAAAGGGCAAGGGATACCAGCAGGCGGGGTGCCTTGGCGGCGCTTCAAGCGGCGGAGGTTGCCGAGATTCGGGCTAGGAAGGCGGTGACTGATTACAAGGGATCGGACTAGTTTTACTTCGATCTTGGTGAGGCCGCCGCCATTGCATGGAACAAAGCTCTTGATGCCGTTAAGGAGCAGTTTCCGGAGTTTGCCGACGGTGAGCTCCGTGCTCGGGTCCTATTTTCGGTGGTCGTTTCTCCAACCGATGGTGATGAGGGAAGTGACGTCTAGACGGGGCTTGCGGCTCGAACTTTTTAGATTTTCCTCCTCTCTCTTTTGTAAGCTTCCAGGCATTTTGTAAGGCTGGAGAGCCTACAATACCCTTGTAAAGACTTTTTGCTTTGTGAATAAAAACTTTTTGCAGTAGTGTTTGTGCTTGTATTTTCCTTTGTCGGTAAACACTTATATTTGCATAGTACTGCCTTCGTGTTATGGCGGTTCTTCATCTATCGATTACGCGTCGTGTTGAATCCGTTCACTTGCCATACAAAGACCGGCGGGAAGATGGTATCTCCATGGCCCCGAAGTCGTGGTGGAGATCGCTCAGACGTAAATAGACCGGATGCCTCGTGTTGAGGTCATATTCCTTAGCGTGGAAGGCTCGGGGAGGCATGCTAAGGACGGGGACGAGCATGGTGGCTGCCCGGTGCCTCTTGGCAAGAGTTTTGATCCCTGGGGTGTTGGGGCAGGGAGCTACCAGCCAGAGATAACCGAGCAAGAGCCGGCCCGGTTGCCTCGTGCGAGGGCTTTTGATCTTTAGCGCGGGAGGGGTCGTAAGGGGCCTACTAAGGACGGGGCCGAGCAGGGTAGCTGCCCGGTGCCTCTTGGCTTTGATCCCTGGGGTGTTGGGGTAGGGAGCTACTAGCCAGGGATAACTGAGCAAGGGCGGGCCTGGTTGCCTCTTTCGAGGGCTTTTGATCCTTAGCGCGGGAGGGGCCGTAAGAGGCCTACTAAGGACGAGCCGAGTAGGGTTACTGCCCGGTGCCTCTTGGCTAGGGCTTTGATCCTTAAGGACGGGCCGGGCAGGGTTGCTGCCCGGTGCCTCTTGGCGAGGGCTTTGATCCCTGGGGTGTTGGGATAGGGAGCTACCAGCCAGGGATAACCGAGCAAGGGCGAGTCCGTTTGCCTCTTTCAAGGGCTTTTGATCCTTAGCGCGGGAGGGGCCGTAAGAGGCCTACTAAGGACGGGCCGAGCAGGGTTGCTACCCGGTGCCTTTTGGCGAGGGCTTTGATCCTTAAGGATGGTCGGGCAGGGTTGCTGCCCGATGCCTCTTGGCGAGGGCTTTTGATCCCTGGCGTTGTGGGGTAAGGAGCTACTAGCCAGGGATAGCCGAGCAGGGTAGCCGCTCGGCTTCCTCTTGATGAGGGCTTTAATCCCTGGCGTTGTGGGGTAGCGGAGCTACCAGCCAGGGATAGCCGAGCGGGGTAGCCCCTCGGCTGCCTCTTGATAGGGGCTTCGATCCCTGGCGCTGCGAGGTAGGGAACTACCAACCAGGGATAGCTGAGCGGGGTAGCCGCTCAGCTGCCTCTTGATGAGGGCTTCGATCCTTAGCGCTGGAGGGGCCATAGGAGGCCTACTAAGGATGGACCGAGCAGTGAAGCTGCTCAGTTGCCTCTTGGCGAGGGCTTTGATCTCTGACGTTGCGGGATAGGGAGCTACCAGCCAGGGATAGCCGAGCAGGGTAGCCGCTCGGCCGCCTCTTGGTGAGGGCTTCGATCCTTAACGTTGGAGGGACCATGGGAGGCCTGCTCAGGATGGACCGAGCAGTGAAGTTGCTCAGTTGCCTCTTAGCGAGAGCTTTAATCCCTGGTGTTGTGGGTTAGGGAGCTACCAGCCAGGGATAGCCGAGCAGGGTAGCCGCTCGGCTGCCTCTTGACGAGGGCTTCGATCCTTAGCGCTGGAGGGGCCGTGGGAGGCCTTCTAAGGATGGACCGAGTAGTGAAGCTGCTCAGTTGTCTCTTGGCGAGGGCTTCGATCCCTGGCGTTGTAGGGTAGGGAGCTACCAGCCTGGGATAGCCGAGCAGGGTAGCCGCTCGGCTGCCTCTTGGTGAGAGCTTTGATCCTTGGCGTTGCAGGGGAGGGAGCTACCGGCCATGGATAGCCGAGCAGGGCTTTGATGATGTCGTTTTGTATGACCAATCTCTGACCGAGGGTGGGTACCGGGAAGTGGTTCAGCACCTCGAGGATCACTTGGGCCGGCTTCTCCCTCGGCGGTCGTCCCTGCTTCGGATGTTGATGTACACAATCTTCCGCTGACGCGACGCGACCTGGACCGAGCCCCTTCACCGAGGAGCTTTTGGACGAAGCGCTAGACAAGGCGCGTTCGATCTCGTCTCGAAGGCCAGGTACGATCGATCCTTGGGTCTTATCCTGGAGTGTTTCAAGATGAGGTACATCATAGGCCAAGGCTTGGGGAGCGGTGCGTCGGGTGCTTCTGTAGCGTCTCGGGTCCGCGCGCTGCGTCGGTGGGAAAGGGCTATAGCGGCGAGGGCCCGGCTAACGGAAATACACTCCGAGTATCACTAGGAGTGCTTCCTTGATCCCGTTCCTTTGTTGTAACCCTATCTTTTTCTGTAAGGCTGAGGAGCCCATAGTTCCCTTTAGGACGAATAAGACTCTACTTTTGCAATGTTCTAGCGTTCCCTTCTTGTTATTTGAGTGGAAAGGACTTTTTAGAAAAATTTACATTATCTTTGTGAAAGGAGAGGTACACACTCGTAGGTATTCATTTCACTGGTACAACTTGAGTTTCTCAGCGTTGTAAGGCCGTGGAAACTTGCGCCCGTCCGCGTCCTGTAGACGGTAGGCTCCGCCACGAAGTACCTCGGAGACGAGGAAAGGTCCATCCCATTTCGGGGAAAGCTTATGCAGCCTGCCTTGATCGACGAACTCGTTTCGCCGTAGGACCAGATCTCCGGTCTTGAAGAAGCGACGCTTGACCCGCGCGTTGTAGTATCGGGCAGTTTGGTGCTGATAGGCGGCAGCCCTGATCTGATCCCGGTCTCGTTTCTCCAGCTAGATGTCCGGGTTGGTCCATAGTGCCGTGGTGTTTGCGTCGTCGTCGAAGTGTTCAACCAGGTGACTGGGTGGCCCGATCTCTGCTGGGACCATTGCATCGGTGCCGTAGCAGAGGCTGAAAGGGGTCTCCCCGGTGGGGGTCTTCTTTGACGTGCGCAGGGCCCATAGAACCCGGGGAAGTTTCTCGACCCAGCTGCCTTGGCGTCCTTCTAGGCGGGTCCGGAGACCTTGGAGGATGTCCCGGTTAGCAACTTCGGCCTGCCCGTTGCATTGGGGATGTGCGATCGCGGCAAACTTCATGAGGATATGATATTCATTGCAGAAATCCTTCACTTTCTCATTTTCGAAGTTCGTCCCGTGGTCGGTGATGATACACCTCGGGATGCCGAACCGGAGTATCAGGTTGTTCTGCAGGAACTTGATGGTCGTGGAGGCATCCGGTCTCCTGATGGGGACGGCCTTGATCCACTTCATGAAGTAATCTACTGCGACGAGGACATATCTGTACCCATCCGCACCGGTAGAGAACTGGCCTATCATGTCCAATCCCTACTGGGAGAACGGCCACGAGGAGGTTAAAGTGGTCAACTCGGCAGCCGGAATGCGAGGTATGCTCCCGTGGAGTTGGAAACTTTTGCATCTCCTAACGAGCTTCTGGGCGTCTTCGTGAACAGTTGGCCAGTAGTACCCTTGGAGCAATGCCTTCTGAATTAAGGTTCGGGCCCCTTGGTGTGCGCCACTGACCCCTTCATGAATTTCACGGAGGACGTAGTCGGCTTCGTGTGGGTCGACGCACCGGAGCAGGGGCTGAGTGAAGGACTTCTTGTAAAAGTTCCTATTGCTCCAGACGAAGTGACAGGCTTTGGCTCGGAGACGGCGGGCTACTCCTCGATCTTCTGGGAGCGTACCATCCCTTAGGAATTCCACGAGGGGCTTCCACCGGTCTTGGTCATCTTCCTGCGCCGTATATACATGAAGTATTGTCGCCCTGTCTTCTACGCTGGGCCACGACAAGGTCTCGAAGAGGATAGATCATTTGTTGTTGGCCGAGTAATATGAAGCCAGCTTGCTCAGGGTAACGGCTTGGGCATTGAGCTGCCTGGGTATCTGCTCTACCTGGACTTCGTCGAAGTTCTTCCAAAGTTTTCTTACCTCGGCTAAATACTTTACCATTAGAGGTTCCCGAGCCTCGAAGTGGCCGGTCACTTGGCCAACGACTAGGGCTGAGTTACTGCGGATTCGAATTGTTTTCAGCCCCAGCCCGGAGGCCATGCGCAGTCCAGCCAGCAGGGCTTCGTACTCTGCCGCGTTGTTTGAAGCCTTGAATTCGAGCTTTAGAGAATGCTCCATTTCCGCCTCGTTCAGGCCCCGAATGATGAGGCTGGCGCCACAACCTTCCTCGGTTGAGGACTCATCAACGTAGATGACCCACTCAGGGACCGAGTCGGGTCTCCCCACGATCGGGTGTTGATCCTTTAGGGTCGGCGTAGGCTCCGGTTCCTTGCTAGGGATGGTGCACTCGACGATAAAGTCGACCAGGGCTTGTGCTTTGATGGCCCGCCTCTACCGGTATTTTATGTCAAACTGGGAAAGCTCCCATCTCCACTTCTCTAAACGACCCGAGGATTTGGGTGAGATGAGGATAGCCCCCGACGGGCGTTCGGTGAAAACGAGGATAGTGTGCGCTTGGAAGTAGTGCCGTAGCTTCTTTGAGGCCACAATGAGTGCAAGACAATCTTTTCTGTGGCTGAGTACCTCGTTTCTGCGTCTTTGAAGATGTGGCTCACATAGTACACCGGCTTCTGCGCTCCGTCGACCTCTCGAATGAGCACTGAGCCCGCTGCTTGGTCGGATACTGCCAAATACAGTGATTGCCTGTCTCCTTCAACTGGTCGGGTGAGCAGCGGTGGCGTCGCAAGATGTCTTTTTAATTGGTCAAAGGTGGTTTGACACTCTTCTGACCACTCGAACCTCGGGATTTTCCTTAGAGCTTTGAAGAAGGGTAGGTATTTTCCCCCAGACCTCGACATGAAACGGCTCAGAGCGGCTACCCGCCCTGTCAGTCGCATGATCTCGACGTTGGTCTTGGGCGCGGTCATGTTGAGGATAGCCTCGATTTTTTCCGGGTTAGCCTCGATCCCTCGGTGGGTGACCATGAAACCGAGGAACTTTCCCCCGGTGACCCCGAATGCACACTTGGCGGGGTTCAGCTTCATCTTGAACTTGCGGAGTACCTCGAAGGCCTCGCCCAGGTCCTTGGCGTGTTCGGTTGACGAGACTGATTTGACGAGCATATCGTCGACATAAACTTCCATGTTCCTGCCGATCTGTGGCTTGAACATGCGGTTGACCAACCGTTGGTACGTAGCACCGGCGTTCTTGAGACCGAAGGGCATCACCTTATAGCAGTATACCCCCCAATCCGTTGTGAAGCGGTGAGATCTTCGTCTGCTGGATTCATACGGATCTGATTGTAGCTAGAGAAGGCATCCATGAAGCTCAATAGCTCGTAGCTAGAGAAGGCATCCATGAAGCTCAATAGCTCGTAGCCCGCCGAGCTGTCAACGAGCTGATCTATCCGAGATAGGGGTAGTTGTCTTTGAGGCATGCCTTGTTGAGGTCGGTGAAGTCGACGCACATGCGCCACTTCCCGCTTGACTTCTTGACCAGGACTACGTTCACTAGCCACTCCGAATAGGGCACATTCCGAATGAAGTTGGCGGCGAGGAGCCGATCTACCTCGTCCTCGATAGCCTTCTGTTTGACCGGGGCGAAGCTTCACTTCTTCTGTCTGACGGGTCGGGCCGTAGGATCTATCCCGAGCTTGTGAGATATAACTTTAGGGTCGATCCCAGGCATGTCAGCAGGCGTCCAGGCAAACACGTCGGAGTTGTTTCTGAGGAAATGAACCAGGTCATCTCGCTGAGTTTCTGTCAGAAGCGACCCGATCTGAACGAGTTTTTCGTCGTCCCCTTCTACGAGGGGGACCTCTGTCAGAGGCTCCACCGGGGTCCCTCGGACCTCTTTTTGCTCGTCTCGAGTATCTAGAGAGCCCCTGATGTCACCCTCACCTTCGACGTCGTCGACCGGCCTCTTCGATGGAGATGTTGCGGTGAAGCAAACCTTTGCAATTCGCTGGTCTCCATAACCCCGACCTATCCCGCCCTGGTCGAGAGGGAATTTCATCGCCATGTGGTAGGTCGATATCTGGATTCGGAGGGAGTTCAGTATGGGGCGGCCGAGGAGGATGTTGTAGGCCGATGGAATTTTCGCTACGATGAATTCCGCCGGCACTGTCCGCATACGGCCGGCCTCCCCGATGTTGAACTGCAGGGTGACCACCCCTTCCGCCGGGATGGAGTGGTTGGTAAATCCTGAAAGGACGTGGGAGGTCAGCCTCAGGTCTGCCGCGGTGAGCCCCATGCACAGAAAGCAGTCATAGAAGAGAATGTCTGCCGAGCTTCCCGAGTCGACCAGGATCCTGTGCACCTCGTATTGATGGACCCGAGCCGTAATCACCAGGGGGTCTTTGTAGGGCAGGGATATGCTGTGAAAGTCCCCGTCGTCAAAAGTGAACGGCTCGGTGTCCCTGGCCTTCTTCCTCGGACGGTTGTCGGCCTCCGCGGCTGGCGTGGGGTACTGAGTCTCGCAGGTACTCGACGTACCCCCCGCCGTCATGACCATGATTTTTGACGAGCCTCGGTTCCTTTCGGTGAGGTTCCTTACGCCCTCCGATGGGGTTGTTTTTGAGCTGTCGTGGCGAGTCTTGCGTGTGCGACCCCGTCGAGGGAGGGGGTGCCGGTCATGCCTGCGAACAGGCGAGCTGACCGCTATCGCCTCGGGAGGAACAGGGGTGCGGTGATACTCGGGGCGAAACTCTCTGGCGTAAGACCTCGGAACCGAACGAAGTGGTACCTACCGGGTTATTAAGCATGTCGGCCTGGGGGACCTGCGGCTGTTGGAAACAGTGAGGCAACGATCGGCCGTGCCTGCACGAGCGGAGCCTTCTCTCCCTCTTAAGGTCCCCGATCTCGCGGAGGGGGACCGACGGCCTGGGGAGCTTGCCCCGCCGTCCGTACATGGACAGGCGCGTCCACGATGGACGCGAGTCGATCTATTCGAGCGGCAAAGGCGTTGATGGCATTCGGTGGAGGAGGTTCGTCCGCGCCTCCGTTGAGGGGGAAGCGGCAGCTAGTGCTTGGATCGTCGTGATGATCGTTCGCCATTAGATTGAGATCGGAAGATGAACTTTGGTATTTGTGGAATCAAGGTGTTCCCACAGACGGCGCCAATTGACTTGACCTGGATCACTCCAAGATGTTACATTCCGTTGATCTGTTGACGGCGGCGATGGACGGCTGAGATTGGATCTTGAGGCAGGCACTTGAAATGTGTGGATCTCAATGGGTTTGAGGTTGTTGCTGCCGAGCTACCTGCAAGGAAGTTCTGGGGTGGTTGTACCACCAAGGACCCTCCGACGGTCATGTTAGAGAAGAAATCCGAGCAGAGTAACGGCTTAGTGGAGTGAAAATGGCTTACTTGGACCGTCTGAAGAAGGGGTTTATATAGCGGTGGCAGCAAGCAGGGCAGGCGTGAGAATCACGCCGGCCGTTACGCTCCCGACGTCACGTCCGCGTGATGAGCGGGATCTCCCATTAATGGCGAGACATGCTCATTAATGGGGGATCGTGATGGCGTGGGATGTGGCCGGCGGATATCTCGCGCATGGCAAGATTCGCGGGATGGCAGTTGCGCCTGTGAGCAGTGCTATTGATCGCGGTCGATGAGACCGAGGAAGATGACCTCGACGGGAGAGCTCACGGTCGAGCGGGAAAGCCGAGGTATCTTGGTTCTGCGGGAGCCCGAAGACGAGCTGGGAGGCCGAGGAGGCCAATTGTGCAGGGGGCTTAGTGGCGAGCCAGCATTTGTTTGTGGGACGGGCATAGGAGTGGCCTGGTCGGCAACTGTAGGCCTTTTTTTGTAAGCTTTGGGACACGTCATCTGCCACGTGCATGATCTGGGAGATCACCGATATCGAGCATCATCATGCTCCATGTAGGCTAAGGCTGCATAATATATACAATGCCTTCATAGGCTCTTCTTGGACCAAGTCCCACTACCTTTCTCACTTAGGAACTCTTGTATGAGTGAAGGGTCCTCTGGGATAAACTGTCTCTTGTGAGTCAAAGAAGCAACTTCCTGCCTTATGATAGCTTCCAGTTACTTGTATCTTATTCTCAACACCTGCTTCTCACTCGATCTACTCCAACAATAATCTTCTTCAATTAAAAGATAAAAATAGCTACAATTATTATTGGAAATCTACTAAATAATTAGAGATTTTATTTTTGAAAAGAATTAGTACCTAGAAAGGCCACCACCAAGACTGTCAAGTCGGTGTAGACAAAATTAAGACATCACTGCAAAAAGGATTAACAAAACAAGTGCTTGTTATTAAATATAAAAAGAATTAACATATCTTA
Organism: Agapanthus africanus; assembly: GCA_030015575.1. Classification (NCBI taxonomy): domain Eukaryota; kingdom Viridiplantae; phylum Streptophyta; class Magnoliopsida; order Asparagales; family Amaryllidaceae; genus Agapanthus; species Agapanthus africanus. The sequence continues at coordinate 101,515,816 of CM057338.1, read as the reverse complement.
GGAGGCAGTGAACATAGTAATATATATCATAAATATGATTGACGATGATCGCGGACACTACTTGATGAACAGACATATTTTCATAAAATTTGAGATTGTTGGAATAACAATTAACCAACAAGTAATAGTAAAGGAACTAAAAATAAGGCAATAGCCACAATTTTTCTTTATTTTATCATATGTCGGATTTTTCTTTTCCTTTATCATCTAAATTTTTTGTACTCTATTATTAAATGATCAAATTAAATACGGTAATATCAAATTTTCATGTGAATGATTTATTTATTATATCATATGTCAAAAAAAAATTCATTCCTTTGCCATTTAAATTTTTTGCACTATATTATTAAATGATCTTCTTCAAAACTAGATGGGGATTTTGATGGAATAAAAAATTATATATCTTTTTCTCATTTAGTGTTATATTTTAAGTATTCTGTAAGATTGATTTATTGTTTATGTTCAAGTATTCTATCAAATTGATTTATCATCTTTCTTATTAATACTTAGCATTTAGTTTTGACATAAACACATTGAACACATACAACAAAATCCTAACGAAGATAAATCTAGGGTTTTCTCAATCTTGATTAATAACAATGATAGAAACAAAACTACCGAATCGTAATTGATGATCAATCATGGAAACATGAAGGATTTGGGTTTTGCGATTTTAGATCTAGATAAAAAAATGAAAGTGGGAAAAAAAGAGTTACCCTGAGAGAGAGAGATAGATAAAAAAATGATCTATTTGGAGAGAGAGCCGGAGTTCGCCAGAGTCTTTCCGAAGTCGCCGCCGGAGAAGAAGGGGGAGGGAGAGAGGAGCTAGGGTTTAATTTTACTTTATTCTTTTAGGAGGAGGGGGGGGGGGGGTTGGGTGTGTTTGGAACTGGCGGGTTCGGAAGAGGACGTGGGGCTCTATTTTTTAAATCAGGAAAGTTTAAAACCGTTTAACTGTCCCAAGTTCTTTGGGGACGGTTTTTACCGTCCTTTTAAATCGTAGGAGACGGTTTGAACTTTTCCGAACCTCATATACCTTATAAACCCTTTTGTAGCCGTGCCCTTTATGGGTGGGAATCCTACCCTTGATATGGCCAGCGTACGCAAGCCAGGGCCCTGATAAAGCTTTCCAAGGTCATTATTTCATAGGAAAAGCCCTTCATAAAAATATAAACGTCATCACATGTGCAAAATGCTAGTCTACTGTTATAATGCAAAAAGAAGGAGGTCAATGATTTTAAAATCAAGGCTTATCTATTGAAAACCCCTAACAGGTTTGGGTCGGAATTAGAAAACTATCAATATCTTTGAAATGATCAAATAAACTATCAAATTTAATGATCCCACGTCAGCACCGTCTGTGTTACGTCAACATTTTTTTAAACCTTAAATTTTCTCTATTGTAACCAGGGACGAAGGCATAGGGAACGAGCAGGGGCGGTCGTCCCTCCTCACCGCCTAAAAATCCTGCGACCCTAGTTTGCCGTGTCTCCCACCTTCCTAAAAAATCAGCATTCCCTACTTTTGGGTGCTCATCAAAACATTGTTAGTCCCTATTTTCTATTTTTTTAAATCCAAACTAAAAATTAGGTATCCATTCCTGCGGGATTCTCTATTTTTTCTATTTAGTTTTTAAGAACTAATCAATATATATTTAATACTAAACCTAACTACAACTTTGATGTTTATCTTCATGCCAAATCAAGATGATATCTAATTGAAATTAATAAAACTAACCAAAACAAGATATAATCCTTTCAAAATTCTTATAAAACAAATCATATTTTCAAACTATAGATCATATACACTGATATATACACGTGAGACGAAGGAAAAAGAAATGCAAGGTACACCTCATTTGATTGCATGGTTTTACTGCTCATATCTTGCATTCAAATGTATGGACCCTTTTATCATCATCATCTTCTTCTAATTAGTTTTTCCCCTATTTTACTTACTAATATTGTAAGGTTTAGATGATAATTCTTTATACACACCCACACATACAACTATCTGAAAATTTGAATGGAATCACCCCTCGTAGATCATGCACTTAACAATTTTATAACTCAACAATCACATAGTTAAACTTACTCTTTTAAATAATATCCGTGAGCTTTTATTTATATGTATTTTGTATGGATTCATGGGCATTTTCTTTATTTTAGCTCGTCCCTGCAACCTTAGAAGCCTGGCTCCATCCCTAATTGTAACCCTAACACTGGTTTCAAAAAATTAAAAAATAAAAATACATAAAGAAAAAAAAACCCGACTTCCTCATCCTCTCCGGTCTACACCGTCGATGACGGTGGCACCTTGCCGCCACCGCCACCATCAACAACACCGCCACCACCTTTTTCTTCCTCCTCTTCAATCCACTACCACTGCCATCACCACTACCATCACCACCACCACCGTCAATAGCCACACCACCACCATCTTTGCTACCATCACCACCACCACCTTCTTTGCTACCACCACCACCACCATCATCATTGTTGAAGTTTGACCTGTATTGTTGACCCCGTGTGTGTGAAACGGCTCAGAACAATATTGAGTCGGCTCACAAGTCATTTGGCATTTATTCTTTATTTGTATGAGCTGGCTCAAACCATCCCAGGCTGAATTCTGGACTGTTTTGCTGAAAATTGGTTTTGGAGATTTATTTAGAGGATATTTGAAGATTTATTTAGAGATTATTTTTTGGAGATTTGATGAGATCTAAATTAATTAAATTAGGTTTTTTTAATAGGAATAGCTTTTGGCTTTTTAGGTCTATAAATATAGATTGATTAAGGTATTTTATATAGAGAAGAAGAAGAGTTGAAGAGAAGTTTTTTGTAGGAAAAGAAATTCTGTAATTCTTATTAAATAAAGAAGGGAAGTTGGAATTATTTCTTACGTTTGATTGTACCTTTTATTTTATTTATTTTTTCTCAAAGATCTTGTGTTTGTTTTCTGAATTGTTTGGGACCTAAAAATCCGAACAATTGGTATCAGAGTTTGGTTAAAAAAAGAACGACGAAAATAGAGATAACTCAAATCACAACAAAAATGGTGTGTTTGAATAGCACAAATTGGTCGATATGAAAGTCAAAGTGGAGGACATATTGTGCTTTAAAGATTTAGATGCGTTTCTTTATGGGATTAGTGCCAAACCAGAGAAGATGAAGATTGGGTGAGAATGGATCGAAAGGTGCGAAGTTTTATTTGCAAATGGATAGAAGATTCGGTGTTCCACCATGTATCTTCAGAAAGTATTGCAGAAACTTTATGGAAAAAATTGACAAATCTCTACGAGAGAAAAACGGCTATGAACAAGGCTTTTCTAATGAGAGGATTGAAGAATTTGAAGTTCTAGAAAGATTTCTCAATAGCGGAGCACTTGAACGAAGCTCAGAATATTGTGCATCAACTTGCAGCCATGAAAATACTGATCGAAGACGAGATGCAAGCACTTATCGTATTGAGTTCCCTTCCGAGCAGTTGGAAAACTCTGGTAGTTTTTTTGAGCAATTCGTTTACTGACGGAGTTATTTCTATGAGCATAGTAACAAACTGTCTCCTAAATGAAAAATTAAGAAGAAAATTATCAAGTAGATCATCTGATTCATCTCTACTTGTTGCAAAAGATGGTCCGAAGTAGAAGAAGGAACAGAGCAACCATGGAAGAAATCAGAGATCGTGACTTGCAAGAGATGTTTCGAAAATAATGTCTTATTACTGCAACAAGATGGGTCACATATGTCTGATTATCCCAAGATGAAGAAGGACTTAGATGATCGAAGAGACGTAGTGAGGAAGAGCAAGCGAATGTAGCCCATGATATCAAGATAGAGCGCGATTTGCTTATGACCGGTGATGAAAAAAGTCAAGAAGGAAGATATGTGGTACATGGATTCGGGAGCATCCTTTCACGTATGTTCAAATAAAGAGTGGTTCGATAAAATTAAGGAGAAAAAGTAGACGGTGATATTAACGGATAATTCTGAAGTAGAAACAGAAGGTGTGGGCACCATGAAAATGAAGATGTTCAATAGGAAACAGTGAGTTCTTGAAAATATCTGGTATGTCCCAAAATTGAAGAGGAATTTAATTTCGCTTGGATGATTGGATACGAAAGCTTACACAATTATTGCTTAAGGTGGAGTGATGAAGGTGTGCTAGAAGAATTGCGTCGTGATAAAAGAAGTCAAAATCTCATGCGACATATATTAAATTGTGAATAAGTCTGTGCATGGAAGAACAACCTTGGAGTAAGGTGGAGGAAACTTGAGTCATGGTGGAGTTTTGTGGAAAGCTCAAAAGATGTCGTGGGTGAATGCTGTGAAAAGAAGATAGAAAATGGCTTGTTGAATACAAGTCAAGATGAAAATTTGTTGAAATTTGACTTGTATTCTTGACCCCATGTGTGTGAGACGAATCATGACAATATTGAGCCGCTCATAAGTCGTTTGGAATCTTTATTTGTTCTCTGTTTGTATGAGCCGGCTTATAATCTTCTTGAGCCGGCTCAAACCATCTCTGGCCGAATTCTGGGCAGTTTTGGTGAAAATTCGTTTTGGAGATTTATTTAGAAGATATTTGAAGATTTGTTTAGAGATTATTTTTTGGAGATTTAATAAGATCTAAATTAATTAAATTAGGTGTTCTAGTAGGAATAGATTTAGGGTTTCTAGGTCTATAAATATAAATTGATTAGGGTATTTTATATAGAGAAGACGAAGAGTTGAAGATAAGTTTTTTATATGAAGAGAGATTTTGTAATTCATATTGAAGTTTGAATAAAGAAGAGAAGTTGAAAATATTTCTTGCGTTTAATTGTGCATTTTATTTTATTTATTTCTTCTCAAAAATCTTGTGTTTACTTTCTGAATTGTTTAGGACCTAAAAATCCTAACAATCATCAACACCACAAGCACCAACTTTCTCCTCTCTTCTTCAACCCGCCGCCACCTTCATGACCATCTCCATCATCATCATCAGCACCACAACCACCATCTTCTTCTTTCTCCTCATTTTCTTCACCACCACCACCATCGCCCTCACCGGCACCCTCCCCCTCCTCCACTCCGGCCACCTTCCTCCCCTCCTTAGCCCCTGACCCAGCCCCTCCAACCACCACCACCACCGTCACCACTATCTCTCGACCTCCTTGCCCCCCTAAAATAATCTAATTTATTTAGTTAACAATTATCAAAAAATATTATATAATATAGTTAATAATTAATTATTTGTTCTATGATAAGGGCTAAATGGACTTTTATTGCGAAATTTAACACCATTAAATTGGACCGTTAACTCACTGTAGATTTTTTTATCATTTCAAAAACAGTGGTAGTTTTTTTATTTAGACCCAAACTTGTTGGGAGTTATTTTTCAGTAAATAAGCATAAAATCAATTAATGTTGTGACTTCACCTTTTTTAGTGAAATCAGATAAAAACACCAAAAATCCAGTCTAAATAAAAAAAGAACAAAAGAACAAAAATCCCACGACCATCTCTCTCTATATCTAACAGACTCCAAACGAGTGATGCACACAGATAAGGCCAAGGAATGCATTGTTGTGGTTGTGATGATGCTCGATATCGGTGATCTCCCAGATCATGACACGTGGTTGATGACGTGTCCCGAAGCCCGTAAGGAAGGACCAAGGACAGCACGTCGGAGGAACACCCGGGTCTGCGACCCATGGACGTGGCCGACCTTCTGAGCTGCCCACACCACTCCTATGCCCGCCTTGCAAACAACCGTTGGCTCGCCTCCGAGCCTCCTGCACATTTGGCCTCCTCGGCTCTCTCAGCTCGCCTCCGGGCTACAACAGAACCAAGATAGCTCGGCCTTCCGCTCAGTCCCGAGCCCCTACCGAGATCATCTTCCTCGGTCCCTTCGACCGACCAACGACATCATTCGAAGGTGCTTCCGCCTCGCCTTCGCGAATCTCGCCATGCGTGAGATATCCGCTGCCCACGATCCCGCATTCCACGCCATCACGATCCCCATTAACGAGCTTGTCTCGCCATTAATAGGAGATCCCGTCCATCACACGGGCGTGACGTCGGAGGCGTAACGGCTAGCATGATTCTCGCACCTGCCTGCCTGCTGCCACCGCTATATAAACCCCTCCTTTAGACGGTTCAAGTAAGTCATTTTCCACTCACTAGGCTGTTACTCTGCTTGGATTTCCTGTCTAACTTGATCGTCGGAGGGTCCTCGGTGGTATAACCACCCTGGGACTTCTTTGCAAGTAGCTCGGCCCCAACAACCTCAAACCTATTGAGATCCACACACTTCAGCATCTATCTTCCAACTCAAATCTCGGACATCCATCATCGTCAACAACAGATCAACGGAAGGTAACTTCTTGACGCGATATGGCACGCGTCAGCTGGTGCCGTATGTGGGAATCTTGATTCCACTAAGACAAAGTTCATCTTTCGATCTCAACCCAATGGCGAGCGATCACCACGACGACCCAAGCGCTAGCTGCCGCCTCCCCCACAACGGGGGCACAAACGAATATTCTCCCACGAACGCCATTAATGCCCTAGCCGCCTGGATAGACCGACTCGTGTCCTTCGTGGATGCGCTCGTCCGTGTCCAAACGGCGGGGCAAGCTCCCCAGGTCCATTTTAATAAAACTGTGGTGAGTCAAGAACAATATCATTATTGATCTTCCAAATGGTAGAAATGTCAACCCTCGTCAAAGCCAGGGTCAACTCACAAACTGCCATTACAGAAACGTGCTTTGAGTTATCCAGTGTCTGGTTTTAAGCATAAGCCGGACAACTCCCCGTATCTTAACATCGTTAAGATATGAACCATTCTATATACAATATCATACGATGATATTTGGATCCTAACCAGTGTCTGGTTTTACTGTTATCATTCACGACCAAACCTCCGCTATAGATGATAAAAGACAATTGAATAATACCTTATTCTATTAAAGGTGAAATAGGAGTGGCGATGAAGTCGCAATTTACTTTGCCCTCTTTCTAATCCCTTTATTTTGTCTTAACATATTGCCTTCTGCACACCCTACTTAGGCTAATTGGTTTTCTTCATTCCCTACCTTTCGGCACCTGCCTATGGTTTGGAATAAGACTATCCAATAAGCGTAATAGGTGTACTCTCCAAAACTAAGGAGCCCTCGCAACCTGAGAGAATGTGATAATAAAATACAACTGAATAAACAAATTCTATTTCTCCTGAACCTGGATCCATCCTCGAAGAAGTCCCTTTGAGTTCGTATATAACCATACGATGGATTTATCCAATGGAAGTGGATGTCCGTAATAATACGGGGTGTTCTGAGAAATACAAAGGGTAAAAGAAGGAGCGGCAATAACTTATGCAACTTTAGACAATCCAAAAGCCAGTATTTTAAGAAGGTTCGGTCAACTTAGTCACTGAGTCATAGTCTAGGGTCGGTCAATGGTCGCTGCCAAAGAGAGAGAGAGAGAAAAGAAACACTCTGCATGCACTCTAACCTAGATCAGAATGGTTATCACTTTATCTAATCAGGAAACCTCCCACTGTAATCTCAAATTCTCCTCTAAACCTGAAAGAAGAATTAGTCGGGATCACCCGAAGAGTAAACCAACTCATCAGTGAGAATCGGGATCCAACTATCATCGCATGATAACTTGATGGAAGCCACTCTAGTTATCACACTCCAGAAGGTATGCGCATGCCTGGCAAGTTTGCTTTATGTTTGAAACTCCCGATGTGATTTTTGCCCCATGCTCTTATGACCTTGACTAAGGGCCAACAAATCATAAGTCACATGTCAAGTTCTTCCCGTCATTATCCAGGTTAATTTGAACCCACCCGTACAAGCCCTTGACGAAGGTCAACAAGGCTATACGACTGTCCCAAACCAACACATCTATCTATGCAACAAATGAATACCCAGCAGCTACCAAACACTATGCCTTGACTAAGGGCCAACAAACATAGCTTGAATACTACTGACCATCCATAAGACATGACAGAGGGCTACGGCTGGTTTTTGGCGAAAAACCTTTAACGTAATGAACTTGATCTCGTTGAAGGAACCTGATAGCTTTTTATAAAAATATAGTGACGAAAAACCTTTGCTAAAGAGGTCACTCCCGGTGAAGGGATCTCGGCTCTTTCCTCGTGGAATGAGGTGTAGGATATTCCAACTGAATACCGCGATACAAAGCAACTTGTAATCGACTATAATGAAGTTATTACCCTGACGCAAACTTCTGCCCAAGGGGTCTCTCCCGGTGAAGGGATATCAGCCCTTGCCTCGTCGAATGAGGTGCCGGATATTCTAAACTAAATATCACTATGAATAACAAAAGAAAACGTCTTTGTAATAACACTTTTTAAAAATAGGTTTGTTTTATCTTGCATTGATAAGAATCAACGCAGTCCCATCAATCAATCACACCAGAAAAGAACGAAAAATAAAATGCGCGTATATGCCATCCGCATTCGTCACTGGGTCCCGTCATCACCCGTTAGGTTACTTAACTAACGACAGAGCGGGGACTGGACTAGCGCGGGTGTAAAACATATACAACATCTAATAGTATATATACCAATATACAATAATCACTCCAGGCGTGATAATATGCAACATTACAGAAAAGTAATAAGCATCACAGAATAATACAGATAATCTGGGATCCCCGGGTTTCACTGAGCCTCTACTGAAACCCGACCCCTGGTCTTGTGGATAGCCTGTGCAATGAAACCTAGACCCCTACGGGTGCGGCAAGTTACCCGCCAAAACCTGAAGCGAGGCAGCCCCCTACAGCAAAATGAATGGACCACCCGGCACTTCACGGAATCCGGTAACTTGAGCACCCCTCCTTGGGTCAACCTGTACCCCTACGAGTGCGGCGAATAGTCTGCCAATTCTGGAGTGAGGTCCCTCTACCTCTCAAAGCCATGAGATACGGACCCATTGCCCTTCAGAACTCGGCTATCCGTGCACTCCGTCGCGGGGTAATCCTAGTACAGAAAAGAAAATATATACAACGGGTACATCGACCTCAGCCCGGTCGTGCCCCAAAAGAATATTATACAAACAGGCAGTGACGGCAGTCCACATGTTGGACGCTCGCCCCTCAATATCAAATGTACAAATAAATCCAAACAACACTACCATTGCACACTGCTATCCACCACGATATATCCGCAACATCACAGCACAACATAGAACATCAATGCGAATGTCATGTTCGCAAATCCGTCTAAAAGGACTATAGCAATTAGACGCAATTTACCGCTCAAATGACATTCCCGGTCGGAGATATAATGTAAATACTGCATACTAACAAGTTTAAAATTTCGATCGACAAAACTTCCCGAAGTGGGCCCCACGTACATCTGGTATACAGTAACAAAATATGGGCCCAAAAGAAATATTCCAGAAACTACAATTCAATGTATAGAACATACTGTAGAAATTTGGATCATTGATTCCACAATCTCGCGGCGGATCCACGGCCAAACCCTGGTTTGGGAGATCACTTGCCCAAATTTCACCAGTGTTCTACTAAAAGCCTGCATGAATTTCTATGATGCTCAAAATAATTTTTAGACCAGATTTAAAATCGACAGAAACTTTGTACAGAAAAATTGTAGTTTTCGAAAATCCGTTCGATCGATATTTTAAACGTGTTAGCACAAGTTAGTAAAGCTTAATGGCGAGCCTCTGATACCACTGTACTTTGATTTCTACCCTACCACGCTTAAAGAAGACGTGCAAACAGGTATTTTTTGGGTACAGTCCCGAGCCACATGGAGGCAGTGAGCGGATCGTCGGGGATTCGTCTCTCCCGGTATTGGGGGTTGATGTCGCACAGTGCACGGGTGGCTGATTGATGCGAAAAAGTGTTTTTGTAGTTAACCGCAATAAGAACGGCGTCGCGCGTAGCTAGACCGAGGTGAGTACGGGTCGTCCTCAGGGGGGTCGTCCTCAGGGAAACGTTGAATATTGTACTCTTACTTTAGATGTGTTGAAAAAGAGAGGAGGGATAAAGAATTTTGAAGAATGGTTTCTAGATCTACGTTAAGCAAGAATTCAAAAATATAGATCTAGATTATTTATGGATGTAGTTAATATAATAAGGGGGCTTGTAGGGTTCGTTAGGATTTAGTAGTTATGGACGATTAATTAAAAGTTACCCTTTTTATCCTTTAATAGATTTAAAACTAGAACGACAGTGATGCGTGTAGATTAGGGTTTCTAGAGGGAAAAGGAATCCCACTCTTAACCCTTATCTCGACACGGAACTCCGTTCATATCTAGCCTTTACTAAAACAATCATTAATCTAATCTCTAATCGCGGTCGGAACTAACAAAGAATTGTTAGCGCGCCCGATTAGGATGTTAATGATTCTTTTGATAAAGTTCATAAACTTTATAGGACTTAAAAAGGGTTTAGGAATTTTCATCATCCATTAGCCTACCCTAATCCTACGAACCCTAACAAGCGGAGAATTACTCGCGCATGTTGGGAGAAAAAGAGATGGAGAGAAAATGCATAATTAAACTACGAAGAAATAGAATAAGAAAAAGAAAGCTACCTTTATTAATCAACAATATTCATTACACTTTGATTCCTTAGAAAATGATTACAAAGACAAGTTTGCTTCTCGATCTCTTCCAAGGAGGTAGACGAACAGTTGATGATCAGCCTGAATGCGTGAGCCGTCTTAGACTTCGTGATCTCGTCGGCTTGATAAATTTTCTAAGGGGCTCTCGGTCTTTATTTATAGCCCCAAAGCCATAACCTTTGCTTTCAAATATGGAAGTTTAACAGCAAAGATTCACCCACAGAAAGATCACCCTCTATCTCCTCAATCATGCCGCGGATCCGCGGCATCAAGCGTCTCTGGCCGCGGATCCGCGGCCAGAAGATCAGATCCATTGATCAATTTTTTATGGTAATTCTCCTTGTGACATGTGGCGATCCTTGGAACCTTCAGAATTTGGAAATCATTTCTTTTCTTCTGCCAGAATTGATTTCTTCATTTTGATTTCTTAATTAGGCAGGTTAGCTTTAACAACTTGATTTCCTTGATTTAAGACCTGAAAATTCTGCACAACAACTTAAATAATATTTAGTAGACTTAGTTCTACTAGGATTTGGTCAATAATATTGTTTGCATATATTTTCCTACCAAATGCTAATTATAATATATCAACACATGGAAAATAGTATTTTTACACATAAACCCTCATATGTATGATATATTATAATAAAGACCTTTTTTAATATAGAAATAGTAGGAAAAATGTAATAACAAATGTGCAGTTTTATCAACTGAACAAATACCCCAAACTTATCTTTGATCGTCCCGAGCAAACTAGTTTATTCAAGAGAAGGAGAAAAAGAAAGGAGAAAACTAAGCACACTTTCGTAGGCAAACACGATTACACTGAGCACGTGCAACAAACCGTTAAACCTCTAGGTATCCCTAGTAGGAGGAGTGTTGTCTCCTGAGGGTTTTCAGCGGATTACAACCACAAAATCCTATAATAAAAGAGAGATGGTGAAATTTACATATAAAGATAAGAACCATAAAAGAAAGACTTTGAAAATAAAAGTTTCCAACTACACTAGCTTTTCAGTTGTCATGAGCCCTATCTTAATAGTCATGAAAAAAATATTAGAAATCACATTATCCCTCAATAAAACATCGTCTTTATTCTTCATTTCTAACTTTCGTCCAAACATTGACCATTTAACCCTACGTGTGTGTAATGAACATCCCTACACCCGGAGAATTCAATTCAAGCTATCATACTCTTGTCCATCCGCCTCAGTACTTTTTAATTTTATGAATATTTAGATTTGCTCACATATTTTCATGCGACCGTTAATACTTCTTGAGGTACTGACCGACCGATTACTCATGTGCTTGCTGATTAGGTGATAATATTTTCCTCGTCTTGCACCGCCTAAGGCTTAGCAGTGACTCCCAGACCAGTTGGCCTTAGGGCACTAGGTGAAGAAGCACCCTCGCTATATTTTTTTATTGCTGCCTTGGCGATAACAAAACCAGTGTTCATTTTTCTTTTCACCAGTTTTATATTTTCTTCATTTTTTTTATTTCCTTCATACTTTGGTTTTTAGACAAGAGCATTTCAAGGTATCCTCTACTATCCCGAGTTTCAAGACGTGTGTAAGTGCATATAGTAGGGTATCAACATTCAAATGTTTGGCTTCCAGAATAGAAATTATTTTTCAGACTTATTTTTATCCTCAGATTAATGACTTCCTTCATCTTACTAACCCTTGGGACAACAGCTCATAACTACTTTTTACTAGTTCGTTTAAGAAAACTTCTAATTTTCTTGGTTTTCTTAAACTATTCCTATCTTTTGGATGTAATTTTTCACTTTCTACTTTTTTGTTATAAAAGAATTTTTTTCTTCTTTTTTTCTAAAAAAGTTGTGCTTATGAAAAATATGATGCAAATTGATGTGTCAATAAGCACAAACCTCCCCCAAACTTGTTTTCAACAGTGTCCTCACTGTTGCTATCTGCTAGATCACAAAAACCTGTAAGCTTGGGAGGACATTATTAATGGGGGCAAAAATATATGAAAATGAAAATCCTCCCCCAAACTTATTTTTGGCTCACAAATTTGAGGACAAGAGTTATGTTCAAGAGCCAAAAATATACCCCCCCTCAAACATAAGTTAGAGAATACGAAGCATTTTAAGAGGGGGTGAGTCGTTTGGTCAAAATAAGACTTTACAAAGACCAAAAGTTAACACCAACCATTCAAAATTTTTATCAGTATAGCGTATAGGTTGGTGGAAGAATGTGTTGTACCGAGTCAAGAAAAAATGGGGAAGGGATAAGAGGTGGTCTGGAAAGGGTTTGAAATTAGAGAAAAGAAATAATGGGGATGAATGTGAATGATTAGGAAGAAGGAATGGTGACGGTTCAATCTCTATAGGTGGAGATTGATTAATCACGAAACCCGTATTGTTTAAAAATTCAAGTTCGTCAGCAAAAAGTTCTTCAAAACTTTTATCAATGGTGTAATTGAACATTTTGCTGTAAAAGAGTTTTGTGCCAGAATTTATCCTACTTGATTCAAAAATTATTGAGGTAGAGGACTCGAAAAACTCATCTACCTCATTTTCAAAAATATCCAAATCAAGTTGAATTTATGGTATTATTGAACTTGAATTAACGGATTGTGATTTATCAAAACTCACAGAAACTATAGGAACAGAAGAAGAACCAGAGAAGGTAGAAGGTGAAATGGGTAAACAAATTGGTGTGTCGAGTGTTGCTGAACCAGATGTGGAAGATGGAGGCTGTATTTCGGTTTGATCTTCGGGTATACCATTATCATCAACTTCAAGACATATTTGGGGTTCGAGAAGAATTAAAGGCATAAGATGATGACCACAAGGAAGTGAAAAGATTTGATGAATTGGTGGGACAAAATCATCCAAAATTTCGGGTTCATCAATCAATATATCCCCAATGTCAATCACCTCATTCAAGTGAAGGTTAAAATTCTCAAACACCTCATCAAAAGTATGGTTTTCAATCAGATTTGGTTCAAGAGTGGAGGTGTAGAGATCACAAGGGTTGGGTATGGTTTCACTTGAATTGGACCCTTCACAGTCGGGTGAATCAAACACTACAAAGTCACACAACTTATCAGACATTCTATTTAGTGTACTTGATGAATCTATGAAACTGGAGTTGTGGATTTCAGTTTGGAATGGGGAGGTTTGATTAGGAAGAGTGTACAGTTCTGTCTTACTACCAAAATCCTTCCTAATTTGGTTCGACAGTTCCAGAAATTTTTCTAATGTCTGCTCCAGACTAGTCTTGGGTTGATAAGGGGTTTCAGTATAAGATTGAAATTCATGTAGATAATTAAAACTCCCAAATGACTGATTAGAAGAACTGTCTAGAGTAGGTGGAAAAGTCGGATTCGATTGATAGGAATAGAATGGTTGCGGAACTTGGGTAGGAGTAGGATTATGATAAGAAGAATATTGATATGGGTTGGTTGGTTGGCTATTTTCAACAGACATCTTATATGCCACAAACCGCATATCAAACTCTTCTCCGGACAGTGGTGGTGATGGTTGATATTGGTCCGGGTTGAAACTTTGGCCTCTAGACCTAGCTATGTGCTCAGCAATGGACATTCGTCTAGGGGCTTCCTCACTCTGGGTATGAACTGAAACAGGTGTAGGATTAGGATACGGTTGATAAGACCTAGACTGAGGTGGCTAACTGTTTCTTCCCTCTTGTTCTATATGATCTCTTAAGGACATGGAAGAGCCGGACGGTATACCGAAGGGATTACGAAAACATGAGATATCTGGTTGTGGACAGCAAAGCTCGGTAAGTGTTCTTATGTTTAGGTCACCCATTATAAGAAGAGAAGAAGGGGGAAGGGGTAAAAAGGAGAGAAAGTAATTGGTTTGTTTTGAAAAATGACGGATTTAGACAAATCACACAAAAATGCACAACCTTAGAACTGTGGTTACCTAGGTCCAGTCTCTAGACCGCTCCTAGACTTCCAAAGGACAAGCCGCAGGATCAATCCTCTACCGCCTCTGTACTACCCTTGTAGCCAGGTAAGTGCCAGGTAAGTGGGAAGGAACCACAGTAGTGGGCCTAATTAAAAACCACTAGCCTTAATTTGACACACTTGCCTAGACATTACAAAAGTAATGCGGATAAGCGATAAATTACCCACGACCTTCCTCTGTCCTTATTGAGCGCGACAGTCCTTAGAGTCTGGTCTAGATATTTGTTAAATTAATGTAGGGTTGATGCAGATGCTCGGTTTGTGATTTGTGGGGCTTAGGAAGGGTGATGAAATCCCCACCTAATCTTGATTTGGTCTTTTCCCCTTAAAAATCCGTATTAAAATATGCAAAAACAAACCGCAAAACAAAACTTTGCAAAAATATTTTTGAGCGGCGATATTTTGCAAAGAATGCTGCAGAAAATAGATTTTATTGGATTCGAGAAGAGAGAGAAGGAGTTAAGAAAGATACCAGAGAAGTGTGAAACCCTAGATCTCCCGTTTCCTCAAGTCCGTGACTCTAGTTTCCCTCGCAAAATTCACACACAAATCGTTAAATATGCAATTTGCAGTTTTGTTTTATTATGATATAGATCGTATAAGAATTCAACACAAATAGTAAGAATAAAAAATTACGCACATATTCTCGGCAACGGCGCCATTTGATTGTTGCGAAAAAACGTTTTTGTAGTTAACCGCAATCAGAACGGTGTCGCGCGTAGCTAGATCGAGGTGAGTACGGGTCGTCCTCAGGGGGGCCGTCCTCAGGGAAACGTTGAATATTTTACTCTTACTTTAGATGTGTTGAAAAAGAGAGGAGAGATAAAGAATTTTGAAGAATGGTTTCTAGATCTACGTTAAGCAAGAATGCAAAAATATAGATCTAGATTATTTATGGATGTAGTTAATATAATAAGGGGGCTTGTAGGGTTCGTTACGATTTAATAGTTATGGACGATTAATTAAAAGTTACCCTTTTATCCTTTAATAGATTTAAAACTAGAACGACGGTGATGCGTGTAGATTAGGGTTTCTGGAGGGAAAAGGAATCCCACTCTTAACCCTTATCTCGACACGGAACTCCGTTCATATCTAGTCTTTACCAAAACAATCATTAATCTAATCTCTAATCGCGGTCGGAACTAACAAAGAATTGTTAGCGCGCCCGATTAGGATGTTAATGATTCTTTTGATAAAGTTCATAAACTTTATAGGACTTAAAAAGGGTTTAGGAATTTTCATCATCCATTAGCCTACCCTAATCCTACGAACCCTAACAAGCGGAGAATTACTTGCGCATGTTGGGAGAAAAAAAGATGGAGAGAAAATACATAATTAAACTACGAAGAAATAAAATAAGAAAAAGAAAGCTACCTTTATTAATCAACAATATTCATTACACTTTGATTCCTTAGAAAATGATTACAAAGACAAGTTTGCTTCTCGATCTCTTCCAAGGAGGTAGACGAACAGTTGATGATCAGCCTGGATGCGTGAGCCGTCTTGGACTTCGTGATCTCGTCGGCTTGATAAATTTTCCAAGGGGCTCTCGGTCTTTATTTATAGCCCCAAATCCATAACCTTTGCTTCCAAATATGGAAGTTTAACATCAAAGATTCACCCACAGAAAGATCACCCTCTATCTCCTCAATCATGCCGCGGATCCGCGGCATCAAGCGTCTCTGGCTGCGGATCCGCTGCCAGAAGATCAGATCCATTGATCAATTTTTTATGGTAATTCTCCTTGTGACATGTGGCGATCCTTAGAACCTTCAGAATTTGTAAATCATTTCTTTTCTTCTGCCAGAATTGATTTCTTCATTTTGATTTCTTAATTTGGCAGGTTATCTTTAACAACTTGATTTCCTTGATTTAAGATCTGAAAATTCTGCACAACAACTTAAATAATATTTAGTAGACTTAGTTCTACTAGGATTTGGTCAATAATATTATTTGCATACATTTTCCTACCAAATACTAATTATAATATATCAACACATGGAAAATAATATTTTTACACATAAACCCTCATATGTATGATATATTATAATAAAGACCTTTTTTAATATAGAAATAGTAGGAAAAGTGTAATAACAAATGTGCAGTTTTATCAACTGAACAGTGGCCATCACTAGAAATCCACGGCCGAGGTAGTGGAGAATTACTGATTTGGGTCAGTAGTTTCTCTGGTGGTGATGGACTTCATACCGACACGAATTATCGCGTTATTAGGGGTCTGACTTTATCCATCCCCCTAGACTCGATATGCGATACTCTTTAGACGAACGAACTGTACTGTACGGATATTGTCACTGTTAGGCTCAGTAGGGTTTATGGATGAGTTCGCTCGTCAGCTTCCCTTCCAATCAATACATAGGCAACCGTTACGTACAGCTTGTACCTCTGACGTGCTAGAGATTATACCCAGTGCCAGTGTGTTGATGAGTCATTAGAGTTCCCCATAGACAGTTTCCCAAGTTCGGACGAAACGTTGTAGAGGCCATATGGGTTTATGGCAGGGTTCGGAAAATGCACGTGCGTTTACGCACGTGTCATTTTTCGGGCAGATAATACTGGTCGGCTTTGGTTTAAGCCGGATCTGAGTATTATACTGTGTAGATATAATATCTTTGTCTCAGTTGCATTCGGTCGTAATACAAATGCGGGTATGTTTATACTGATACGGGGTTATCCTGAAATTCGTTTCAGGATCGCTTTTGGAAGTTGCCAGTTTCCAATTTTCTATTGGCCGTATTTAACATTCGGTTAAATGCGGATTTATCTTTTCTTCTTGGGTGAGTTATGAGGGTGAGTCATGCTTCTAGAAGGTTCTAGAAGTGGTGATAAGGCTAGTGAGTCATTAGTGCTTTAATTGTGCATTTATTGTTTTGGGTGAGGTGTTAGATAACTCATTGATTCCATTAATGTTGTGATAAGCTTTGCTTATGGTTACCCTCCCTTGCTCCTACCCTCACCCCCTCCTCTATATATGGCCGGCCCTCCCCTCCTCTTCACACAATCTCACTTGGTTAAAAAAAGATGATAGATTTTGGTTCATGAAAATTTGTATGCTTATTTCTCATTTACCCGATTCCAAAAGGCAACTTCATTAACCGTTCATCCATAGCTTTGGATGTACCGAGACAAAGTGTTCTACTCATTCTCTACATCAATCTTGGTCATCTCTTTTAGCAAACTTGATGATCGAGTTGCCTCGGTTCAGAGGCGGGAGCCCATTTAAAGATCCGTCGATGTGGTGCCACCTGGACGAGAAGACTGAAGATCGAGGAGATCGGAGCATCCACAACAAAGCGTAGGATGATGGTTGAAGACCGAAGGACTCGGATCGTTCAGTATAACATTTCTACCCACTTTGTAGTTTGTTAGTTTAGCTTTAATGGCAGATTCGGGTTATAGTACGCGATAGCACCAGTTGTAAAAGTTTTTTTTTCCGCATTTGGCGTCTGTTAGACGACCGCGGCGCTACCGTGGACCTACAGTGTTAGTGTATATGCCCTAGGGGCCATTATTGTATCATACTAGCATGTATATTACTTAATGGAAGTTTGGGATATTCATAGTTGTATATACAGTCTTGCTAAAAATGGTAGTATGCTACTTGGTTTGTGTCTACTTTAATATGTGCATATGTTTCTTGTAACGTATCACTTATACATATTAGTAGAGCCCATAGGATCTTTGCTTGATTACCAGCATTGTGATGGCAGTCACACTAGTGGGGGCTGGGTAGTCTATAAGCAACATCCTATACTTGTCCCTAGTCGTAGGATTATCGAGACAGGGCATCGATACTCCAGAATAGACTAGTGTGTACGCTTCTCATCCCAGTTGGGGAGATGGTCTGTCCCACAGCCATCGGTACGTCGTACTGGAGATAGTATACAGGTGCTCGTTAGGTTACGGGTACACCGGACATGACTCGCAGGAGAACTGACTAGATGGTATTATACCTAACGTCAAATAGCAGTTCTCAGGTGACATGTGTGCAGATAGTCTGTTGACTTAGGGTCGTCATTTGTCTCGTGTGAGTTCCCACTGTGCTTTGATTACTACCCTACCACGGCTCAAAGGAGTCGTGCAAACAGGTTTTAGTTGGGTACAGTCCCGAGCCACATGGAGGCAGTGAGCGACTGTTAGGGATTCGTTTCACTTTTTATAGGGAGTTGATATTGCACTGTGATTGGTTGGTCATTACCATAAGTCCCTGGCCAGGGCTGATGGAGAATTACTGGTGGACTGATCAGTAGATTCTCAAATGGTTTTGATCCATACCGGCACGACTTGTACGGTTATTAGGGGTCTGACGTTTACCACCTCCCTAGACCGTACATGCGATACTCTTAGATGAACAGACCGGACTGCACGGATATTGTCACGGACAAGCTCAGTAGGAGTTCGGATGGGTTTCCTCATCGGCCTTCTTATCGACATCTACCTAGGGACCGTTACGTACAGCTAGTGCCGTTTGCGGTCTGTGGTTAAACCCACTGCCAGCGTAGTGTCGAGTCTTTAGAGTCCCACACATAGAGTTTCCCAGTTCCAGGCGAAACGATATAGAGGTCGTATGGTTTTACGACAAGGGTTCGAACGCATACGCGTTTAAACGTACGTACGACGTTCGGACAGTTTTTACTAGCCGGCTTTGGTTTAAGCCAGATTCTAGTATCGGGTTATTGGATTTATACAGTCTAAAGTTTTTCCGTGTTTTCACGGATTGGAGGGGCGTTCTCGTAATTTTCCGGGAAGCTTCTAGAAGCATGGTGACTTGGGGGTTAAGGTGGCATAAGCATTTATTGCTTAATGACTCATTTGTGTGATTCATCCATGGAGTTAAATGAAGCATTTATTAGCTAATGACTCATATGATGAATCACACAAGGTGAATGCATCAACCATGATGATTAATCATTTAAATTATTTATTTGATAAATTGTTATGGTTGTTATATTCAAATGATCTCATTATTCAATATCATTCTTATCATCACCTTCTCTCTCCTCAAGCTCTCTCATTCTTGAAACCCTAACCCTAACCTCTCATGTGTTGAGATCAAGGGTTAGCTAGACTAATACATCCATAACATCACTCTATATCCCCTAGGTAGCTTAGATTAGCACTTTGAGCAACCTAGTTATCTCAAGTCAGAGATCAAGCTTGGAGAAGGAGCTCTCGGGTGGATCGTCTTTGACTCGAGGAGGCCGTTGAGGTGCCGATGTTCCAAGGAGCCTACGAGGAGTGGAGGACAGCGATGAAGACCCGAAGGACAAGCAACGTGAGGTATAACTTTGAATCCGAGTAGTTAAATCTCTCGTAGTTAGTTAGTAACGGTTTAGATACGATTCATGCGCTCAAGTCCGTGTTACGAAGCTTTGATAATCGTTTTTCATATATTCCGCCTCCCCGCAAGTTCGTGGGATGCGTGACATGGACTTATAGTGGTATCAGAGCCAACTAAACCATTACTGGTTTGTTAGCAACTAATTAGAACTTCGATCGACGGAAAAACACGAAAACGAAACCTCGGAACCCTAACAGTTTCTGTAAATTTTAAACGTGTCGAAAAAAATATTTGATATGCCTTAAAATTCACAGCAGTGAAATATAAGAATACTGGGAAAATACAAGCACTCAACTCGACTTGACGGCCGCGGATCCACGGCCAAATGGTGCTTTTGGTCGCGGATCCGCCGCCGAGTCAACTCCGAGCTGACTCGGATTTGCTCTGTAATTCATGATTTTTGGTGTTTTGTTTTCTAGTATATTCTGTTTCTGCCCAGGGTACTTCTGTGCTGATTTGCTTTTGGGGTAGACACGGAAAAAGGTAGTCGATCGATGTTCTAAGTTAATTGCTAATTGGTTTTTTATCTGTAATCTTTAATGTGTTCGTAAACCTCCCCTAACTGCTAATATGTCGGTTAGCAGGGGGTTGCACATTTCTGTAATGTTTACTGTTTGTGTATATGGACTTGATTGGAATGTTGTGATGATTAGCCGGGGTTTTGAGATGTGTTTTATATTCATTCATTCAATATAAATTGTAATATGATGTAATATTCTTTTGCGGGGCACATCCAGGTTGCGGTTGTAGCCACCGTTGTATTATTTGTTTTTACTGTTTATGATCCTAGGATAGACCCAAGATGGGGTGCACAAACTACCGGGTACTTTGAAGTGTTTAGTGGCCTACTCGCGTTGTTGAGGGAGACCGCTTCACTTTGGGCACTTGGCGGGTAGTTTGCCGTACCCGTAGGGGTCTAGGGTGGGGTAAAATGGCTATTCATCACAACTGTGTAATCCGTCTTTTGTTGCAGGCTCAAAGCAAACGTGGATTGCTAATATATCCAATAAAGTTCATCAGTGATCTGGAATGCTTATTATTGCGTTTGACGAATGTACAATATCTATATATGATAGCTATTAGACGTCACTTATGTTTTACACCTGCGCTAGCCCAGCCCCCGCTCTGTCGTTAGTTAAGTAACCTAACGGGTGATGACGGGACCCCGTGGCGAATGCGGATGGCATAAGAGGACGTTGTATTTACGTTGTTTTCTGCAATGATAGGATAAATGATGGGACGCATTATAATAATACAAAGAAAATAAACCAAAGTTAAGTCGTTGGAACAAATTTAAAAGAAACCACTCAGTTATTTTAAAAAATCAGAATTTTTAATTGCGGAGCTTTAACCACTCCTTTTAAAAAGTATCAGGTTCCTTCGATCATATCAAGTTCACTACGTTCACGGTTTTTCCAAAACCAGTCGTAGCCCTCCGTCATTTCATATGGATAGTCAATAGTATTCAAGCTGTGTTTGTTGGCCAAAGTCAAGGCTATGTGTTTGGTAGCTATTGAATATTCATATGCAGCATAGATAGATGCGTTGGTTTGGGACAGTCATACTGCTTTGTTGGCCAAAGTCAAGAGTATGTACGGATGGGTTCAAATTAACCTGGAAATTGACGGGTAGAACTTGACATGTGACTTATGATTTGTTGGCCAAAGTTAAGGTCATAAGAGCATGGGGCAAAAATCCACATCGGGAGTTTCTAAAGAAACTGAAACTTGCTAGTGTTGCATACCATTTGGAGTTTGATGAATGTTGGTAGGATACCTTCAACATTATCATACGATGATATTTGGATCCCGATCCTACTGTGAGTACATGCTACTTATCAGGAGATTCGTCACTTAACGATCAATGCTATAAACTAAGTAGGTGCCTAGAAAGGTGTCAAAGGAGCTACGCCCCCAGAGAAAAGAGGTTCTTTAATTAAGGAACTTCGCGAAAGCGTTGGAAAACCTCCCTCGAAGTATCGACACTGGCCTGGCTGAACGGTTAAGCAAGTATTGTATGGGTTGAATAGTCCTGGCCAATTCTTCTTTTATGGTTTGAGGAAGGATTCGAGAAACAGTAGGAGCCATCCTGTTTAGATAAATTAAAAACCACTCTAAACTTGCAAGAGCATCATGCTAAAAGTATTTTCTTCTCTCTCTCTTAATTGCAGCGACCTTGTGACCACGACTAGGTTACATCTAGATAACAAATTGACTGAATCTGACTTATATGACTGGCAAAGGTCTGTCCAGATGTCCATTGCCTATGACAAGCTGGACCACCCTATTACTACTCAAGATCCCGCCATCCCAGGTCCAGTTTCCACTGTCGCGGATATGGATATCCGTCAGACAAGAGAAAAGGATAAAACGAAAGCCAAGTGGCTCGTGTTAGCTTCAGTTGATGGTGTATACCAGAAGCAGCACGAGAAGATGGACTTAGTTTCCATCTTTCTCCATAACAAAGATTTATATGGAGAGCAATCTCATATCACAAGATATGAGACCTCGAACAAATTAATTCAAGCGAGGTTGGCTAACGGGTCATCTGTAGGGGACAACGTCCTTACAATGACTAGCTATATTGATGAGCTCACGGACCTGAAGACCACGTTGGAGAACGGGTCAGATACTGACTTGATTCTACAGTCTCTGCCTTCTACCCTGAAGGAAACCAGGGAAGTAGAAGGAAAGGGAAGGGCAAAAGTTTTGGGACTGGATGTAGTAAAAGAAGGACGTTCCTATTGTTACGGGAATGAACATTGGCAGAAGGATTGCAGGGCTAGCAAAGCCAGTAGCCAGGATTCGAAGCATGTTGTGGCTTCGGCTTCGGGTGTGTTTATAATAGAGAACTGTTTGTCAGTTAACCCTACTTCCTGGGTATTAGATACCGGATCAGGATCTCACATCTGTAATTCGTTACAGGCTCTGAGAAACCGTAGGGTTATCAGGATAGGTGATATGACCCTCAGGGTTGCTAACAGAATGAGCATGAACGCTGAATCCGTAGGGGAATATCATATTGGACTGACAACTGGGCAGATATTGATTCTACGTAACTGTTTTTATGTACCAGGTACAACTTGTAATATCATATCTGTATCCTTACTTTCTAAGGAAGGATATGATTTTACTTTTATAAGCGATATGGTTCACATCTACCTAAATCAAGTTCTGATTGGGTCAGGTACATTAAAAAACGGAATATACGTATTGAATCAAGCTCATATTTTCAGTGTCCAGAACACACTTAAAAGAAAGTCTCCGGAATTAAATCAGGCTTTCTTATGGCATTGTAGACTGGGTCACATCAATGAGAGAAGGTTAACTAAGTTACATAGAGAAGGATATTTGAATCCGTTCGAATATCAATCTTATGCTACTTGTGAATCTTGTCTCATAGGAAAGATGACAAAATCTCCGTTTACTGGACACGGAGTAAGAGCAAGCGAGCTCTTTGGGCTCGTACACAGTGATGTGTGTGGTCCAATGTCTACACATGCGCGAAGCGGTTATTCTTACTTCATTACTTTTACGGATGACTTTTCGAGGTACGGATATGTCTTCTTAATGAAACATAAATCTGAAGTCTTTGAAAAATTCCAGGAATACAAGAATGAAGTGGAAAACCAAACAGGCAAAAGTATCAAGACACTGAGATCTGATCGAGGTGGTGAATACTCAAGTGCCGAGTTCCTAGGTTACTTAAAAGAGAATGGAATTCTCTCTCAGCTTACTCCTCCATACACACCACAACATAACGGTGTATCGGAGAGACGGAACCGAACCCTATTGGATATGGTTTGTTTCATGATGAGTAACGCTGAGTTGCCGCAATCATTCTGGGGATATGCACTAGAATCAGCTGCATACCTTTTGAACCGAGTTCCAACCAAGACTGTGCCTACCACACCATATTAGATGTGGAGTGGGAAGAAACCCTATCTTAAGTATCTTAAGACATGGGGATGCCCAGCTTTTGTAAAGAAGCAGCATGCGGACAAGCTCGAGGCATGCTCAGTAAAATGAAAATTTGTAGGATATCCAAAGAACTCCAAGAGATATTATTTCTATTACGCAGAGGAACAAAAGGTCTTTGTTTCTCTTCATGCCTGCTTCTTGGAAACTGAGTTTTTAGAAAACCAGAAGAGTGGGAGCGCAATAGAACTGGAAGAAATTCCAGAACCACAAGCTATTACTGAAACCTTGGTAGAACAAGAAGGTTCAGGAGAACCGGACATCCCAGCGCCTATCCGCAGGAGTAGTAGGCCGTCTCATCCGCCTGAGAGATACTACGGTTTTCTCATAGACGGGGATCGAGAAGATTGCGTCATTGATAATGATGACCCTACTAGCTTCCAGCAAGCCATTCAGAGTGGCGACTTGGTAAAATGGCTGGATGCAATGCGAACCGAAATGGAATCCATGTACACTAACAAAGTATGGACTTTGGAATTTTCTCCAGATGGGGTAAAACCCGTAGGATGCAAATGGATTTTCAGAAAGAAGATTGGTGTAGATGGACAGGTTGAAACCTATAAGGCTAGACTTGTTGCAAAGGGTTTCCGTCAAAGACCTGGTTTGGACTATGACGAAACCTTTTCTCCAGTAGCTATGCTAAAATCCATTAGGGTCCTTCTTGCTATTGCTGCCTTCCACGATTATGAGATCTGGCAGATGGACGTAAAGACGACCTTTCTAAATGGAAATTTGGAAGAGAGCGTCTATATGGATCAGCCAGAGGGATTCATTCAGAGTGGGAGCAGCGGTAAAGTATGCAAGTTGCTTAAGTCCATTTATGGACTAAAGCAGGCATCGCGGAGTTGGAACATCTGTTTTGATGATGCTGTCAAAGAATTTGACTTTATCAAAAATCCAGATGAACCATGCATATACAGAAAGATTGTAGGGAGAGCTGTAGTATTCCTCGTATTATACGTGGATGACATTCTCCTAATAGGAAATGATATTCCTATGTTACAGCCAGTCAAAAGATTCTTGTCACAGAAATTCTCCATGAAGGACCTGGGAGATGCCACCTACATTCTGGGGATCCAGATCTATCATGATAGATCAAAAAGGATGTTGGGACTTTCGCAGTCCAGGTACATAGACACCATATTGAAAAGATTCAGTATGGAAGATTCTAAGCGTGGTAACCTACCGGCTTGTCACGAAATCACCCTTTCCAAAGAGATGTCTCCCAAGACTGATTTGGAAAGGGATTGCATGTCGATTATACCCTACGCTTCTGCGGTAGGCTCTATAATGTATGCAATGTTATGCATCAGACCAGATGTAGCATACGCATTAAGCGTAGTAAGCCGGTATCAGGCAAACCCAGGGGAGAAGCACTGGATAGCAGTAAAGAACATTCTAAAGTACCTGAGGAGGACTAAGGATATGTTCTTGGTGTATGGTGGAAAAGACCTCCAGATGGAGGCCTTTGCCGACTCCAGCTTCCAGAGTGACAAGGATGACTCCAAATCCATGTCGGGTTATGTCTTCACCCTCAATGGAGGGGCGGTCTGTTGGAAGAGTTCCAAGCAAGAGACCGTTGCTGACTCAACAATGGAAGTGGAGTACATAGCTACTTGCGATGCCGCAAAAAAAGCTGTCTGGATGAAGAAGTTCCTCACAGAACTTCAGGTGGTTCCTACAGTGTTGATCCAATACCTCTGTATTGTGACAACAATGGCAC
Source organism: Agapanthus africanus (assembly GCA_030015575.1). Lineage (NCBI taxonomy): Eukaryota > Viridiplantae > Streptophyta > Magnoliopsida > Asparagales > Amaryllidaceae > Agapanthus > Agapanthus africanus. The sequence goes on along the minus strand of CM057338.1, from coordinate 101,490,190 downwards.
TATAGCTTTAGCGAAGGAACCCAGGTCCCATCAGAAGTCCTGACACATCTTAAGGCGGTATCGCCTGATCAGAGAGATTGTAGATCGCCGGGAGATCGAGATGAAAAGAGTAGAGACGGAGAATAACATTGCTGATCCATTCACAAAGGCCATTCCTCAGACGCAGTTCGAGAGGCTATTCGAGATGATAGGTCTACGATATGCCAGCTCATGGCCCTAGTGCAAGTGGGAGATTGTTAGTGTATATGCCCTAGGGGCCATTATTGTATCATACTAGCATGTATATTACTTAATGGAAGCTTGGGATATTCACAGTTGTATATACAGTCTTGCTGAAAATGGTAGTATGCTACTTGGTTTGTGTCTACTTTAATATGTGCATATGTTTCTTGTAACGTATCACTTATACATATTAGTAGAGCCTATAGGATCTTTGCTTGATTACCAGCGTTGTCATGGCAGTCACACTAGTGGGGGGCTGGGTAGTCTATAAGCAACATCCTATACTTGTCCCTAGTCGTAGGATTATCGAGACAGGGCATCGATACTCCAGAGTAGACTAGTATATACGCTTCTCATCCCAGTTGGGGAGATGGTCTGTCCCACAGCCATCAGTACGTCGTACTGGAGATAGTATACAGGTGCTCGTTAGGTTACGGGTAAACCGGACAGGACTCGCAGGAGAACTGACTGGATGGTATTATACCTAACGTCAGATAGCAGTTCTCAGGTGACATGTGTGCAGATAGTCTATTGACTTAGGGTCGTCATTTGTCTCGTGTGAGTTCCCACTGTGCTTTGATTACTACCCTACCACGGCTCAAAGGAGTCGTGCAAACAGGTTTTAGTTGGGTACAGTCCCGAGCCACATGGAGGCAGTGAGCGACTGTTAGGGATTCGTCTCTCCCAGTATAGGGAGTTGATATCGCACTGTGATTGGTTGGTCATTACCATAAGTCCCTGGCCAGGGCTGATGGAGAATTACTGGTGGACTGATCAGTAGATTCTCAAATGGTTTTGAGCCATACCGGCACGACTTGTACGGTTATTAAGGGTCTGACATTTACCACATTCCTAGACCATACATGCGATACTCTTAGACAAACAGACCAGACTGCGCGGATATTGTCACGGACAGGCTCAGTAGGAGTTCGGATGGGTTTCCTCATCGGCCTTCTTATCGACATCTACCTGGGGACCGTTACGTACAGCTAGTGCCGCTTGCGGTCTGTGGTTAAACCCACTGCCAGCGTAGTGTTGAGTCTTTAGAGTCCCACACAGAGAGTTTCCCTGCTCTAGGTGAAACGATATAGAGGTCGTATGGTTTTACGATAAGGGTTCGAACGCATACGCGTTTAAACGCACGTACGACGTTCGGACAGTTTTTTCTAGCCGGCTTTGGTTTAAGCCAGATTCTAGTATCGGGTTATTGGATTTATACAGTCTAAAGTTTTTCCGTGTTTTCACGGATTGGAGGGGCGTTCTCGTAATTTTCCGGGAAGCTTCTAGAAGCATGGTGACTTGGGGGTTAAGGCGGCATAAGCATTTATTGCTTAATGACTCATTTGTGTGATTCATCCATGGAGTTAAATGAAGCATTTATTAGCTAATGACTCATATGATGAATCACACAAGGTGAATGCATCAACCATGATGATTAATCATTTAAATTATTTATTTGATAAATTGTTATGGTTGTTATATTCAGATGATCTCATTATTCAATATAATTTTTATCATCACCTTCTCTCTCCTCAAGCTCTCTCATTCTTGAAACCCTAGCCCTAACCTCTCATGTGTTGAGATCAAGGGTTAGCTAGACTAATACATCCATAACATCACTCTATATCCCCTAGGTAGCTTAGATCAGCACTTTGAGCAACCTAATTTTCTCAAGTTAGAGATCAAGCTTGGAGAAGGAGCTCTCGGGTGGATCGTCTTTGACTCGAGGATGCCGTTGAGGTGCCGATGTTCCAAGGAGCCTACGAGGAGTGGAGGACAGCGATGAAGACCCGAAGGACAAGCAACGTGAGGTATAACTTTGAATCCGAATAGTTAAACCTCTCATAGTTAGTTAGTAACGGTTTATATACGATTCATGCGCTCAAGTCCGTGTTACGAAGCTTTGATAATCGTTTTTCATATATTCCGCCTCCCCGCAAGTTCGTGGGGTGTGTGGCATGGACTTACAGTCCCTGCTCCCCTACCTCGGGACCGGGACCCCAACAGAGGGAGAGAAGGCTCTGCTCGCATCGGCACTGCCGACCACAGCCTCGCTGCCTCTCACGGCCGCAGATCTCCCGGGCTGACATATTCTATTACCCGCTGGGCGCCCCACAGTTCAACACCGAGGTATGTCGCCCGAGTGCCTCGCCCCGAGCCCCTACGGGCTCCTGTTGTCACGACCCGAAGGTACAGAACATGACCGACACTTAAATTACGAAACGTCTAGAGGCGTAATGTAATCTAAGCAAGCCGAAGCCCAGAAATCTAAACCAATTAAAAGAAGAAGTGTAGGAAAACAAGTTTAAAAGCAATATCAAATTTTCTCAAAAATTTCGGCAGAGTCTCCTTTGTAAAAATTGTCCCCAAACTGGTACAAACAAGAAATATTACATAAGTAATAATAAAGGCATCCCCAAGCGGGAGCTAGCTCTTCGCCAACTGGCGGTCACAACCACGCAAGCAATATAAAATACAACGCCGAAGGGCGAGGATCAAAACTCAAAGAAAACCATCAAAACCACCAGAAAACCATAATAATACAAGCGCGACTCTAAGGTCGAAAGAATAAACAACTGGTCTTCTAAATCTATCAAGTAATAAAAGTCTGGTTGTTGGAGCTTACTAGATACAAATGTAATAAATAACAGTACAACGGCGGTTCCGATACAATGAACCAACCTACCAAGCAATCACCCTGAATGAAATGAAGTGCCAGCAAGCTGCCAAGGAAACTTATACATCTAACCTGTAAGAAAAATTTGGCACAACGGGAGTGAGTTGCCAACTCGTGAGTAGAACACATCTACGGGTAGAAATCGCATGCACGATGATCTCTAACGTCATAATAATATACATATATAACACTAGTCATCTAGTAGTGACAGGGTAATGATCTATGCATAAGTGCAAGATTCGGTGCTCGTGTCAGTGTCACTAAACAGTAATAAGTCATATATCTGATGTATGAATGCATCATGAATGAGGAAATCCACCACGAAATCTGAAAAATCTGATGTAAAGAAATCATCAGTGAAGCTTGTATAATAAAACTGAAATAGCATCAGTGAAATCGACAGAAATCTGTGTCAAGTATCGACACAATATCTCAATATCTCAAGTCTCAATATCTCAATGTCTCAGTATCTCAATGTCTCAATATCTCGGGCTCCGTCAGTCCGGATCGGCCCAAATCATCAAATCTCACGACAATGGTCGGTATCCTCCGGATATCTGCCGCGCTAGAAATCACCGGTAGGTAGTTTTCCCCTGCCAGGCTCATCGTCTACAACTCGAGCTTCTTGCCCCGGGGTACCTTACCGGGCCTATCATGTACCCTAAACGGTTCATCCTACTCCTCGAATCGGGTCTCGAAATCAAACAACAATCATGAAAACTCATGGTTGACGATCCATACATCACGAGAAAACCGCAACTTGCATTTTAAAATGAGAGAAAGAAGAGAGAGAAATTATTATAAATTCTTGCGGTTTTCCCCCAAATCCAGAAATCTCATGGAAATACGAAATCCAATAATCAAGAGTAAGTAAACAGTGAATATCGGCATAAAACCCCAGAATAGTACATGAATGATTATATGAATGCATGAGGTATCTATGTAAAGAATGCAATCTCTAATATAACACATGAGAGTAATCACGCAAGTATTATGTGGTAACTAGCATTTAGCTGATTATATCAATGAGATAATATTTTCTAAAGTGTACATGACATGGCAATTACCGATGATGATGTGTGTGGGCCGGCAAGTAAGTGTATATGAGACATGCGCATTATCGGTAATGGTGATGGTGTCCTAACAGATGGAATCATAACAGTGAAGGAAACATATGTATAAGCATGCAGTGAAATGATAATAACATGAATATAACAGAGAAAGAGTAATAACCACAATACCGAAGAATATACTTTTCTACTATACGAGTCATACCGTTTTGGTGTTTGAGAAAGCACGAATCGTGATTTTTAGAAAAAATAGGGGATACGGTGTTTTTGAGAAAAGATACATCCTTTGAAAATCCGTACTATCCCCCAGTTGTATTTTTGAAAAATGCTCACGATTCGTTGGTTTTGAAAATATGTATGACTCGAGCCTAAACTAGCATCTACCTAAATCACTAATAGACTAACTAAGGAACTGGTCGAAAGGTAAGAAAAGTCCACCTAAAGTCTGAGTCGATACCTCTAAGAGTCGGCGATCCAGCATCAATAGCGTCATGTACATAGTACGACTTCCTCGAGTCAAGAGTGTGGATCAATCATCATATCTATACCTCGTACGGTAAAATCTATCGTACGGCATCCCAAAATCGGGGTACTGGTCAACTATCATATATATATCATCATTCATCTGGTATGATCATCAAATAATATCATGATCTGGTTACTGATCTAAAGTCTCGTGCAATCCGATGTCATCAACACATATTATCATATATGAGTATACATTACACAAGCGATCCATTATAAATATCATAGCATATCTCATTTCATATCTCAATCATATGTCAACTACCATATATATATATATCATCATCAATCACATGGTATCATCGTCCAACGATCCGCTGTAATATCATAACATATCTCATATCATAGCTCGATCATATAACAAATTTCTCACGGCATCATGCCCGATCATATCGACTCATCCCCAAGAATCATATAACATCATCATGTCATGCGTATATGTTGTGTGTGTGTGTGTGTAAGAAACCTACACACATTCATACACACACACACACACACACCAAGTCAAGTGTATGTGTGTGCGCGCGCGTGTGTGTCAACCTATACTCTAGGGTCTCGCGACTAAGAACTAGACTAAAACACTATCATCTCACTTACACAATTTTCGATCCATGGTCTCCTAAAACCTTTCTTGCTCAGTATTCGTATCTCGCAATAAAATATCTATATATAACTATCTCAATACCACATCATATCCTACGAAGTTGCGGGGGTGCTATACGCCATCCACCCAACTTCCCCCGTAGATATACATCTATTCACCTGGTCCTCGCTTGCCGAAGTCGATGCCGCCATCCTCTTCTTCATCGTCCGAAGTCCACGTGAGGGGTACTTATACGCAAACATATATAATATCGTAAACCAAAATCGCGGACAAAACCAAAACGGCACACGAAACACGCATAGGTTAAAACCTATGACCCGCTCATGCAAAAGAACCAAATAACCCCCGATATCGGCGTACGAACGCCAATTGATCGAGAAAAACCCAAACGTACCAATCGTGGTTCCACAAATCGCTAATTATAATATGAAATAGATTGTAACTCATCAAAACCTCAAAATAAATCAAATCGATTTATTTCCGAAAACATAGAAAGCACTTAATTACCGTTTTAATTCGAAACTTGATATTTTAACAAAACTAATGGCCATAATATTCACTAAATATCATAACTAAGTTATACAAATGATCACCATAATTTAATCTCATCAATTTTTCTTAAACCCAATATTCTAATTTGCAATTTTATCCAATTTTAACAATTTCAAAGTAAAAATGCGCAAAACAACAACTAAACTTGGTTTTGCATGATCTAAAATATTAAACTACAATTTATAATGTTAATAATGTCATGAAACCCTAATTATATTTTAATCTCAATCATTTAATCAATTTCCAAAAACCTAGTTTGCAAAATTAGCATAATTAGCATAATTTTAAACTATCAATTAGCAACTAGTAACTAGATTAGGTTTTGCATTCCATTAACATGTTAATCTCCTCATTAAAACCATGAATAATTGATAAAATCCTCACTTGATCACAAACCCAAATCTTGAATTTTTAATTTAGCAACTAAAACAATAATTAAACACCGAAATCCATTAAATTAAAGTAATTAGCCTATAATTAACACTTGGGTTAGGATTATATCTCAATAAACATGAGATTAAACATGAAAATCATAGCCTCTAAAGTGCTAACTTTGCTCCAAGATTCATGCTAGATAGGCTAAAGAATAATGGGTAGAGTTTGGATTTGGAATTTGAGCTTTTATTTTGGATTTTTGTTGAATTATTGAAGAGTTTTTGAGAGGAAATGAAGTGGGGAATTAGAGAAACGGGGGAGAAAATTTTCGGCAAGAAAATGATGAGGGAAGGAGAGAGAGAAGGGTGTGTAAATGTATAGAAGCTTCACAATTTATTACATCATTTAGTCTTACTAATTGTTTCATGCTAGAATCTACTAGAATATTGGAGACATATTAAGAAAAGAGTAAGCATATTACAAACTTGTTTTAATTCGTCACGGTTCATTAAAATGTAATTAACCCATTCTCATTTGTATTTATCACTAATTTAATGTATATTTAAAAGCTTAAAATAATATTTAAAAACAATTAATTAAGGAAAAATATTTAAATAACTAGAATTTTATAAGTAACTAATTAATTACCAAATACTAGCAATTACATAGTTAAAATAGGCCTATTTAATTGTATGATGAAAAATAACTATAGTTATATTTTACAAAAAATACGGTTTATCTTACCGATTATCAGAAAATTCACCTAATGGATTTTATTTATCTAATTATTTATTTATTTATCTTTAAAATATTACAATCTTTCCTCCTTAAAGAAATTTGGTCCCCGAATTTAAATCAAAACTCCCCCAAATACTAAAACATTTCAGCAAAGCACTCAAATCGTCGGGGCTCCGAAATCATTAATACTTAAAACACACCTTAGCGCAATGCATACGCATGGAAAACAAGTACATAACTCAAAATCAAAACTCCGTCAAGCATAACGCAATCATCAGAGTTATGGTGAAAATATGATACCAAAGCCCAATATGAAAACCAACATGATATACATCAAAACTATAACTTGTATATAGTACGCATCGTAGTGAAATCGTCCAAATATCTGAATAAAGAAGCATGCAAAAATCCCTTTTTTCAAATCGCCGTGCGATGCGCGTGTCACGGCATAAGTAGCGAACGTTCATATTTAAAAAAAGCTATACATATATATCTTTTATTTAACATACACGTCCCGCCTTTTGAAAATAATTTAGAAGGGTTTCCTTTGAAAAATATTTCGTGTCATCTTAGACACATAAGAAAATATTGAGACTATAGCTCTATTTTGGAAATCCCTCCGGTAACTATCAATGCATGCAAAAACACCTTTGGTACTGTTCTCAGAACAGTCCTGCTCGGTTACTACACCAAAGTAAATATCATAAAAACGTACTGCTGAAAATGAAATCAATCTCAAATACATTATACAAAGTACCACGTGCGTCCGGTGCGCACGGAAATCGAAACCAAATACAGATGCCATGAATACGCACAGAAACAAAACTGAGTGCAACGGGCGTGCACCAAAAAAATCTGTCAAGTGCAACAGGCATGCACGACAACCATATCAGGTGCATCTAATCTGCACAAATCTCGATTTAGTGCATCTGGTGTGCACAAAATCCCATCAAGTGCGCCAAGTGTGCGCAAGAATCTCAATCGAGTGCACATGGTGCACGAAAACATATATCGAACATCGAAATCGAAATCAGCGGTATACGATATACACCGAATCAAAATCAAGTATACTGTGCTAGATAAACATACAATCATATGCATCAGTGTGCACCAAACCCAATAAAAGTACGAAAAGTGCATGAAAACTATACTGAAAACAGAAGTCTAAAATCATGTGCAACCCATATACACAAAATCAAATCAATTAAATCCAGGTGTATGAAATCAAAATCAAACATCTCATAAAGTATACAAGAATCAAATCAGGTGCAATGGGTATGCACAAAACGAACATCAAAGCAACTGATACATGGAACACTAATCGAGTGCAATGAATGTGCACGTAGGAAATACCAATCATAAAACGAAATCCTCAAAATACCAAAATCCAAACAACGGAAATGTGATATTCAAATCACCAGATCGCAAATCGTAACACCGACGTCGATTTGCTCCTTTTTTCTCTGGTGTCGATTGATTCGAACTCATCTCTTCGTAGTTGTAAGAACGGCGCTACAAACGGCTATACTCATATCTAGAGTCTCCCAAGTAATGTATCCCATCACATGATATCCAGACTACATTAAACTTTTCGATCGATTCATCAAAGTCCTATAATTCCCCGAGAGCTCAACACTCAAGTACAGTTTAAAAATATCCAGTACATGCCACAACACCTACGAACCAGCCGTAGAAGGGAAAACCCAAGCCTCACTAATGGCACCGCGGAACTGCCGCAAACCCTAAGGTTCAAAGGCGTTCTCATGGTCATTATGTCGAGTTAGGGTTTCATTCTTCTAGAGGGTCCATAGAATTACCTGCATGTTCTTCCGAATACCTTAAACTTGGGAAAATGGGTTTCTGACATTCGTTCGAACCTTTTAAATTCGTCTAGACGACATGTGAATACCTTTCGTCCGCACGCTAAACAGTGCCTCGATCCTCAAAAATAGACGATACACTAACGGTCATCACATTCTATCCGGTCTCTAGCAGTGGCCCGATCATCTGGTGCAGATATCAAACGCTCGCGTCCACAAGAAAACATAGTCAATGACATATCTAAACGCTCATGCTGACCGCAACTCTAGCTGCAACTCTTTCTGCCCGTGCGACCGTGGTAACAGAAACCACCATCCGACATCGACGAAGATAGATCATAAAAATGAATAGAAATACGGTGCAAAGAAATGTACATCCTAAGGCTTCTTAAGAGGAGTATCGTATCGCAAGTATGCCGCGGAACATACCCACGGTACGTCACTCTACTTTAGTCACCTACTCCATTAACCAAGAGTCATCCTACACTAGAAGGTAAAACCTAACGCTCTGATACCAATTTTGTCACGACCCGAAAGTACGGAACATGACCGACACTTAAATTACGAAACGTCTAGAGGCGTATCGTAATCTAAGTAAGCCGAAGCCCAGAAATCTAAACCAATTAAAAGAAGAAGTGTAGGAAAACAAGTTTAAAAGCAACATCAAATTTTCTCAAAAATTTCGGCAGAATCTCCTTTGTAAAAACTGGCCCCAAACGGGTACAAATAAGAAATATAAGATAAGTAATAATAAAGACATCCCCAAGCGGGAGCTAGCTCTTCGCCAACTGGCAGTCACAATCACGCAAGCAATATAATATACAACGCCGAAGGGCGAGGATCAAAACTCAAAGAAAACCATCAAAACCACCAGAAAACCATAATAATACAAGCACGGCTCTAAGGTCGAAAGAATAAACAACTGGTCTTCTAAATCTATCAAGTAATACAAGTCTGGTTGATGGAGCTTACTAGATACAAATGTAATAAATAACAGTACAACGGCGGTCCCGATACAATGAACCAACCTACCAAGCAATCACTCTGAATGAATTGATGTGCCAGCAAGCTGCCAAGGAAACCTGTACATCTAACCTGTAAGAAAAATTTGGCACAACGGGGGTGAGTTGCCAGCTCGTGAGTAGAAGACATCTGCAGGTAGAAATCGCATGCATGACGATCTCCTAGGTCATAATAATATACATATATAACACTAGTCATCTAGTAGTGACAGGGTAATAATCTATGCATAAGTGCAAGACTCGGTGCTCGTGTCAGTGTCACTAAACAGTAATAAGTCATATATCTGATGTATGAATGCATCATGAATGAGGAAATCCACCACGAAATCTGAAAAATCTGATATAAAGAAATCATCAGTGAAGCTTGTATAATAAAACTGAAATAGCATCAGTGAAATCGACAGAAATCCGTGTCAAGTATCGACACAATATCTCAATATCTCAAGTCTCAATATCTCAATGTCTCAGTATCTTAATGTCTCAATATCTCAGGCTCCGTCAGTCCGGATCGGCCCAAATCATCAAATCTCACGACAATGGTCGGTATCCTCCGGATATCCGCCGCGCCAGACATCACCGGTAGGTAGTCTTCCCCTGCCAGGCTCATCGTCTACAACTTGAGCTTCTTGCCCCGGGGTACCTTACCGGGCCTATCATGTACCCGAAACGGTTCATCCTACTCCTCGAATCGGGTCTCGAAATCCAACAGCAATCATGAAAACTCATGGTGGGCGACCCATACATCACGATAAAACCGCAACTTGCATTTTAAAATGAGAGAAAGAAGAGAGAGAAATTATTATAAATTCTTGCGGTTTTCCCCTAAATCCAGAAATCTCATGGAAATCCGAAATCCAATAATCAAGAGTAAGTAAACAGTGAATATCGGCATAAAACCCCAGAATAGCACATGAATGATTATATGAATGCATGAGGTATCTATGTAAAGAATGCAATCTCTAAGTTAACACATGAGAGCAATCACACAAGTATTATGTGGTAACTAGCATTTAACTAATTATATCAATGAGAAAATATTTTCTAAAGTGTACGTGACATGACAATTACCGATGATGATATGTGTGAGTCGGCAAATAAGTGTATGTGAGACATGCGCATCATCGGTAATGGTGCTAGTGTCCTAAAAGATGGAATCATAACAGTGAAGGAAACATATATATAAACATGCAGTGAAATGAGAATAATATGAATATAACAGAGAAAGAGTAATAACCACAATACCGAAGAATATACTTTTCTACTATACGAGTCATACCGCTTTGGTGTTTGAAAAAGCACGAATCGTGGTTTTTAGAAAAAAAATAGGGGCTACGGTGTTTTTGAGAAAAGATATATCCTTTGAAAATCCGTAGTATCCCCCAGTTGCCTTTTTGAAAAATGCTCACGATTGGTTGGTTTTGAAAATATGTATGACTCGAGCCTAAACTATCATCTACCTAAACCACTAATAGACTAACTAAGGAACTGGTCGAAAGGTAAGAAAAGTCCACCTAAAGTCCGAGTCGACACCTCTAAGAGTCGGCGATCCAGTATCAATAGCGTCACGTACATAGTACTAATTCCTCGAGTCAAGAGTGCGGATCAATCATCATATCTATATCTTGTACGGTAAAATCCATCGTACGGCATCCCAAAATCGGGGTATGGGTCAACTATCATATATATATCATCATTCATCTGGTATGATCATCAAACAATATCATGATCTGGTTACTGATCTAAAGTCTCGTGCAATCCGATGTCATCAACACATATTATCATATATGAGTATACATTGCACAAGCGATCCATTATAAATATCATAGCATACCTCATTTCATATCTCAATCATATGTCAATTACCATATATATATATATATATATATATATATATCATCAATCACATGGTATCATCGTCCAACGATTCGCTGTAATATCATAACATATCTCATATCATAGCTCGATCACATAACAAATTTCTCACAGCATCATGCCCGATCATATCGACTCATCCCCAAGAATCATATAACATCATCATGTCACGCGTATATATATATCATCAATCACATGATATTATCGTCCAACGATCCGCTGTAATATCATAACATATCTCATATCATAGCTCGATCACATAACAAATTTCTCACGGCATCATACCCGATCATATCGACTCATCCCCAAGAATCATATAACATCATCATGTCACGCGCGTGTGTGTGTGAGAGAAACCTACACACATTCATACACACACACACACACCCCATATACACCAAGTCAAATGTATGTGTGTGTGTGTGCGTGTGTGTGTTAGCCTATACTCTAGGGTCTCGCGACTAAGAACTAGACTAAAACACTATTATCCCACTTACACAATTTTCGATCCATGGTCTCCTAAAACCTTTCTTGCTCAGTATTCGTATCTCGCAATAAAATATCTATATATAACTATCTCAATACCACGTCATATCCTACGAAGTTGCGGGGGTGCTATACGCCATCTACCCGACTTCCCCCGTAGATATATATCTACTCACTTGGTCCTCGCTTGCCGAAGTCGATACCGCCATCCTCTTCTTTATCGTCCGAAGTCCATGTGAGGGGTACCTATACGCAAACATATATAATATCGTAATCCGAAATCGCGGACAAAACCAAAACGGCACACGAAACGCGCATAGGTTAAAACCTATGACCCGCTCATGCAAAACAACCAAATAACCCTCGATATCGGCGTACGAACGCCAATTGATCGAGAAAAACCCAAATGTACCAATCGTGGTTCCACAAATCGCTAATTATAATATGAAATAGATCGTAACTCATCAAAACCTCAAAATAAATCAAATCGATTTATTTCCGAAAACCTAGAAAGCACTTAATTACCGTTTTAATTCGAAACTTGATGTTTTAACAAAACTAATGGCCATAATATTCACTAAATATCATAACTAAGTCATATAAACGATCACCATAATTTAATCTCATCAATTTTTATTAAACCCAAAATTCTAGTTTGCAATTTTATCCAATTTTAACAATTTCAAAATAAAAATGCACAAAACAACAACTAAACTTGGTTTTGCATGATCTATAGTATTAAACTATAATTTATAATGTTAATAATGTCATGAAACCCTAATTATATTTTAATCTCAATCATTTAATCAATTTCCAAAAACCTAGTTTGTAAAATTAGCATAATTAGCATAATTTTAAACTAACTATTAGCAACTAGTAACTAGATTAGGTTTTGCATTCCATTAACATGTTAATCTCCTCATTAAAACCATGAATAATTGATAAAATCCTAACTTGATCACAAACCCAAATCTTGAATTTTTAATTTAGCAACTAAAACCATAATTAAACACCGAAATCCATTAAATTAAAGTAATTAGCCTATAATTAACACTAGGGTTAGGATTATACCTCAATAAACATGAGATCAAACATGAAAAATCATAGTCTCTAAAGTGCTAATTTTGCTCCAAGATCCATGCTAGATAGGCCAAAGAATAATGGGTAGAGATTGGATTTGGAATTTGAGCTTTTATTTTGGATTTTTGTTGAATTTTTGAAGAGTTTTTGAGAGGAAATGAAGTGGGGAATTGGAGAAATGGGGGAGAAAATTTTCGGCCAGAAAATGATGAGGGAAGGAGAGAGAGAGAGAGAGAGAGAGAGAGAGAGAGAGAAGGGTGTGGAAATGTATAGAAGCTTCACAATTTATTACATCATTTTGTCTTTTCAATTGCTGTTTTATTTATTTATTTATTTACTAATTGTTTCATGCTAGAATCTACTAGAATATTGGAGACATATTAAGAAAAGAGTATGCATGTTACAAACTTGTTTTAATTTGTCATGGTTCGTTAAAATGTAATTAACCCATTCTCATTTGTATTTATCACTAATTTAATGTATATTTAAAGGCTTAAAATAATATTTAAAAACAATTAATCAAGGAAAAATATTTAAATAACTAGAATTTTATAAGTGACTAATTAATTACTAATTAATAACAATTACATAGTTAAAATAGGCATATTTAATTTTATGATGAAAAATAACTATAGTTATGTTTTACGGAAAATGCGGTTTATCTTACCGATTATCAGAAAATTCAACTAATGAATTTTATTTATCTAATTATTTATTTATTTATCTTTAAAACGTTACACCTGTCCCTCTCGAGGAGATGTCGGTCAGCTCGCCTGATCCCAGGCATGACCGACACCCCCTCCCTCGACAGTGTCGCGCGGACGGGACTCGTCATGGCAGCTCGAAGACTACCTCGCCGGGCGACCTAAGAAACCTCATCAAAAGGAACCGAGGCGGCGACCAAACGCAAGTCTCCAACGACAGGGGCCAAAGATCGGAATGTGCCAAATCGTCGGGGTACCATGGCCGGCTCGACGCCCTTGAAAAGAAGATCGAGGGCATGCATCGAGAAGGTCGTTACTCGAGCGACAGGGCTAAATACGCAACCGACTCGCTCACAAAGCCCTTCACTGAGGAGCTTCTCGCCATCCATGTCTCCTCCCAGAACAATCCCCCTAAGGTCTCGCTCTTCGATGGAAAGTCAGACCCGAAGGACCATCTGGACACGTTCACGACCGGGATGAGCTTCCAAGACAACTCTGACGCCGCCCAATGCCGAGCTTTCCCGGCCACTCTCATCCGCTCCGTACGAGAATGGTTCCGAGGACTCACACCATGCTCGATCTCAACCTTCAATAAGCCGACCACCCAATTCCTCGGCCATTTCGTCGGGAACAGACGGCAGAAATGGACCGTCGACCATCTCTTCACGATCAAGAGCAGGGACAAAGAAACATTCAAAGCGCACGTCACCCGCTTCTACAATGCCCTTCTCGAGGTCCCCGAACATCGGGACGAGGCAGTCATCACAGCCCTGAGGTCTGGTCTTAGGCACAAGGAGTGGTTACGCTCCTTTGCATTAGCGCAACCTAAGACCATGGCCGAGGTAAAAGCCTGGACCGAGCATAAAATCCAGCACGAGTCTGAGGTGAACTCAAATCTCCCCGGGGCAGAGCAAACTGACCAGAAGGAAAGGGCGAGGGAAGAGAGAAAGAGACTTGAGCGGCCAAAGCCCTACTCCCCGAGGTTTCAGGAGTACACCCCGTTCAACGTCTCCCAGACGGTACTGCTTGAGGAGGCCAAGGGCGAGGGGTTCTTCAAGCTACCCCCGATCTCGCGCATGGCGGCAAAGCATACTCAGGGCCCCTACTACGGTTTTCACAGATCGCTAGGCCACTCCACGGAGAGCTGTAACCAGCTCCGAGACTACATCGAGGAGCTCATCAGTTCGGGACACCTTGCAGCGTACTTGCGGGACCAGCGGCAAGCTGATCGCGAGCAGGAGCAGCGTCCTCCTCCTGGCGATTTGACGATCGGCCAAATCATGGTCGTGTCAGCGGAGGGTACGTCGGATACCTATGAGGCCCAACAGCCCGCACCGGTCGCGGAGGCTAACAGACATCCGAGGGGCTCAAGCTGCGCAAATAAAAAGAACATCTACTAGCTTGTACTTCTTTTACTTAGGAAATATAAACTTTATCAGGATCTTTCTGTTTATATAATAAGAAGAGATCAATAAAACATTGAAAAAAGAAGAGTTTGTTTATTCAAAGGGTACTATAGGCTCCTCAGCCGTACACCGAAAAAGAAAAATTACAATAGCGGGGAAAGGGGGTACAGGAAACATTGCTCATGGTACTCCGAGTATATTTTCGCCAGCTGAGCCCTCGCTGCTTCAGCACTTTGCCTCTGATACCGCCCACGAATGTCGGCGTGGTGCCTCAATTGATAGCACTCAAGGATGAGTGCCACCGAGCGATCCCGCCGACACGCAGAGATCAGGCCGAAGTGCCGCAAGGACCTTAGCTTACCAACCGCCTCGTCACTCAGCTGTTCGGACAAGGGGTTGTAGAGCCCCGGCGATGCCCTCCAGATGGAGTACATCAGCAGCTGGAGCAGGGGAGAGCGCCGGGAAAGCAGCCAGCCGAAATGATCCTCAATGCGGCCAACCGCTAGCTGCACCGTGTCCTCGGTGCAGTACTGGTCATAGAGATACATGTCCTCAAAATTCACGATGTCGGGAATCGTAAAAGGGAAGTCCTCCATTCTTACGTTTTGGGTGTGAAGAAAAGAGTGATCAACACTCCCTCCGCTTTATAGCCATCTTCGCCCTCGAAAATCCAACAGTCGCCCGTTTCACCCACTGCTGTGCCGCCACGCGGCAGACTTCGAGCCTTTCTTAGAGAAATCGAAACGACGTGGCTCCGGCGCTTCACCTCCCCCATGCGTTCGATACACGTGTTGCCCGCGACTGTCCCTATTCTCCATACTTACACTGGGAAGGTCGGATAGAACCTCCAGAATCGTCTGGGCGGCTTCACTTCTCGGTCCATCCTTAGCGGGCCTCTTCCGGCCCTTCCAGCGCTAGGGATCGAAGCTCTCATTAAGAAGCAACCGAGCAGCTTCACTGCTCGAACCATCCTTAGTAGGCCCCTTACGGCCCCTCCCGCGCTAAAGATCGAAGCGCTCATCAAGAGGTAGCCGAGCGGCTACCCCGCTCGGCTACCCCGCTCGGCTATCCCTGGCTGGTAGTTCCCTACCCCATGACGCCAGGGATCAAAGCCCTCACCAAAAGGCAACCGAGCGGCTACCCTGCTCGGCTATCCCTGGCTGGTAGTTCCCTATCCACGACACCAAGGATCAAAGCCCTCACCAAGAGGCAGTGTAACATTTCAAAAAAAATAAAATAAAATATTATTTTTGGGAATTTTCATAATTTAATATTAATTTTTAATGAATATTTTAATAGTCGGTGTAATTAAATACCGATAAATGGTGAAAATTCTGGAGAAAATTATGGAAATTCTAAAACAGGTTATTTTGTGGAAATATGTCATTTTTAAGCTTTTATGGTTACGTAAATGCTATTTTGGTGTTAACCGCAATTAAAAATCGCTAATTGGATTTTTTGGGCTTTTTGTGCAAAAATGTGCACATAACATTTTTCTACACTTGTTTCATGTTTTGGCCATGTTAAGCCTAGGGTTGAACCATGTAGATGACCATGATGGGTTAACCTTTTGGTTAAGATAATTAGTTTAATTAAGGGTGTAGCTTTGTTTAAATTTAATTAGGGTAGGGGTTGACTTGTAGGTAGGTGAGAGAGGGGGAGCCTTGATGACTTGAGCAAGCAACATTGAGAGAGAGAGAGAGAGAGAGGTGGTTAGGGTGTGCCATGGTCCATCTCATTCCATAATCCCTTGTGTTCTTTCACCCCCCCTCTCACTCATACCACTCCCTCTCATTTGTCACACATTTCCTCACATCACACACTCTCACACTCAAAAACCATTACAACAGCACCATCATGAGCTGCAGCAGCAGCTGATATGAAACATCAGCCTACCCTCAGCACACTTCAGCCCCCATACACCCCCATCAGCCCCAATTTTTGAATCAGCAGCAGCAACTTCATTTCAAAGCAAATCCACACCATCATCATCCTACCACCTCACACTTCACCACACTTCAACTTCACCACAACCATCCCCACAACATAAGCCACAGCAAAGAGCTGCTGCAACAGCAACAGAGGAAACAAAAAAAAGAGAAGTTGCAAGCAGCAGCAGCTGTAGCCCAAACAACAGCAACAACACCACATACTGTAACACCACGCCCTCATCTAACCCTACAACATCACTCTCCCACTTCACCAAAGCAACAACAGCTGCAGCTGCTGTAACAATAGCAACCCAACACAATAACAATAGCAACAGCTTCAGCCAGAACAGCATCAGCACAAGCAAACCAGCAACACTTGAGGCTGCCCAGCAGTAGCCACAGCACTCCACCAGCAACCACACACTCCCCTCCTTAAAGATCTTCCTTTCTCCTTTATCGTAGGGTTTCCTTGAGGTATAAATCTTGCAACCCACTCCTATCTTGTTAAGTTATGGATAATTGGCTGGAACTTAGTGTTATTAAGTAGATTAGAGCTAGTTTAGATAGAAATTGAGTGAGATGTGGCCAAGTGATGGTTTCAATCATTAGGGTAACTTTGTTAGGTGTATTTGAGACCATTGTAACCAAGATTACCCCAGATTTCCAGTAAGTTACCTGAATGTTTCAACTTGGCGTATTTTAGCGATTTTGTCGATTTTGTGACCTTTCTGATATCTACTTCAACCCGAGACCTCCTAAATTAAAATTGACTTGGCAGTAAGCTGTGCAGGCACCCTGGAACCATCCCCTAAAACCCTAGCCCCCACCTCAAATTCCTGGCCGCAGTTATATTCCCTCTGGCCGCAATTTGCGGCCAAAGCAGTAGGGAATCCCCTCTTTTTGCGTGCATAGCCCTATTTCATGTAAACTTGACCCCTGGTGTGTCTAGTTTTGACTGATTCCAGTTAGGATAGAATCTGGGTTGATTTTCATGAGTTGGCGTATGATTTACGACTTGTTTTTGTATGGGTTTTTGGTATTCGATGATTCGTTCTGTCGGGTGGCGTTTGGACGTCAACGACAGTGGATATTGGCTGCGTTTGCACACGAGGCCATAGGTTTTTACCTATGGGCGTAGCGTGCACCATTTTGGTTTCCGACATGGTTTTCATGTGTTTTAGCGTGTGATATTCATGTAGGTACTCACGTGGCGTCGAGGCGTTGGAGATGCAATGGCGACATTGGCACCGGCACGCACAAAGAAAGGTGAGTAGATTTATATCTACGGGGAGAAGTCGGGTGGATGGCGTATAGCACCCCCGCAGTTCGATGTCCAGTATACCATATATACTTTATATATATAGATATATGTTAGCTTATGTGTGACTTGGTTGTTTAGGATGTGTTAGGTGTAATATGCATAGGTTAGGGTTAGAAGTAACTAGTGTAGTTGCTAGTCGCGAACCTAGAATAGGTTTACACCCACACACACACACGTGCATATTTGCTATGTTTTTACTGTGATGATGAGGATATTGGAGGACATTGGAGATGAGTCAATGAGATTGGGCATAGTGCTGTGATATTGGTGATGTGATGTGATTCGTATTTGGGATACGATATATGATTTTTAGCGAGCCTTGGGACGTGTGTTTTACACACGCGTTCTTACTTATAATGGTATCGATTTGTACTAGACTTAGATCAGTACCCCAGATTATGTGAGATGATGATAAGGATACCAAATAATTGATGAGCTGATTATGATATTGACCTGTACCCAGCTATTGGGATGCCGTACGACGATTTACCGTACGAGCTATATATTGATGATTGATCCGCACTCATGACTCGAGGATGTTAGATGACATACGGTATAATACGCGATACTATGGAGGCGGAATCACCGACTATTTATATTTATATTTATATATATATCGACTCAGATTATGTGGTTTCCATACCCCTCCCGACCTACTTGATAGTTAGATCAGTAGTTAGTATAGTAGATGTTAGACTAGACCCGAGCCATACCTATTTCAAAAACTTATGAATCGGGAATATCTTAAAAACAAGTAAAGGGATTCTACGGATATTTTCAAAGGACGTATCTTACTTAAAAACTCCGTAGCCCTTATTTTACTAAAAACCCCGATTTGTCTTATTTCAAATGGCACAATTTCATGACATATACATATTGATGTAGACTCTTCACAGTTGCGTTGATTTATTCGATTCCGCATTTTTATTGCTATTCGCATTTCATTTCATGAGCTATTGTTATATTATCATCATGCTATTAGGACACCGGCACAATTATCGATGATGCATATGTCCACGTACACTGTTTGCCGGCTCACACACTTCGTCATCGATAATTGCCATGTCACTACACTGTAATACTGTTGCATTCAGGATATGACCCTTGCATGGCATACTTGTACATCTACTTATCGTACACTTATACTTGTGCACATACTTATTGTACACTCATACTTATGCACCTGCCTGTCGTACACTCATATTTGTATACATACATATTTGCACATACATAGATGATAATTCTAGATTTGGAAACCGCAAGATACTCTTCAAAACTGATTCATTTTAAAAGAGCGGTTTCCCTCAATATGTGCATATTACTATTCCTGGTTGCATGATAGACAGATATGCTTGCATTTCTTTTACATGTTGCATATATCATGCTTCTGATTATACGCATTGAGATATGTTGTTTTCATGATATTTCTGGATTTGGGAACCGTGGATATTTCAAAGGAAAATATGTAATTGTTTTAAAAACCCGGTTACCCTTGATATGATATTTCAGTGCATCCACCATGTGTTTTCTCGGTGCTAGAGTGACATGTGAAACCCGATTCGAGGAGGCGGATGAGACCGATTGCGGGTACATGGTGGGCCCGGTATGGTACCCCGGGGCGAGGACGGATCGCTGTGTAGTAGACGGTGTGCCTGGCAGAGGGACTACTACCTACCGGTGATTGTATTTGAGCTCGGCGGATATCCGGAGGATACGGACCGGAGTTGAGAGATGGATATGGGCGTACTGCTGGGGCCGAGGGCCGATACCGCAGACGGAGCCCGTGGGCTGACCCAGACTGACGGGTGCCCGATATATGAGGATTTACGTGCCGATGCCGGGCACAGTTTTCATGATGTTTTCGAGTGTCGATGCCGGGCACTCCGGTTCCATGATTTTGATTATATCCTCGTACTTCCATGCATATGCTTATGGTATTTACATGCATGATGCTTATTGTCATTGGGTGACGGGTGGACGGGATCCACGTTTATACAAACTTTGATTACATACAGACCTCGATTACATTGATCATACTTCATTTGTACATATAACAGGGTATGAGGGCGATGTTATATATACCCTTACACCAATATTAGTGGAATGGGACGCTAATATATGTGTATTGATATCCATTTGATACTTCATCATATACTCCTTGCAGACATACCTCTTATATATGACATGTTATTATCTGAGGCACAGACACGAGCACTTGGTACTACTTACATGTATAGATGTTTCATTGCTACCTTAGCATGCTTCAGACTTATTCATTTGACGTTTATATATTGATCGTATGACCTAGGATTGCGTCATACATGCGATTTTCTGTTCGTAGATCTTTTTCTACCCACGAGTTGGCAACTCACCCCCGTTGTGCCCCAGTTTCTTGCAGGTTTGCCGTACAGGTTTTATTACGGCTTTGCGGGCACTGTTCCTTTCGGGTAACTTGCTAGTAGGTGGGTTTATTGTATCGCACCCATTATTATACATTGTATATTATATTTCAGTTGTATCTAGAAGTTCCATCAACCAAACATGTACTTATTGAGATAGAGACCAGTGATATTTATTCTTTCGACCGTAGAGTCGCGCGTTATATTTCTATGGATTTCTTGCTGTTAGATTTACCTTTCTGTTGTGATCCTCGCCTTTAGGCGTTGTATATTATGTTGCTTACAGGTTGATTGCTATGGTTCTTCCTACTCTCTACTACTTTTCTTGGTTTGGATTTCTGGGTTTTCGGCTTACTTAGATTATGTACGCCTTGAGACGTTCGTAGTTTAAGTGCCGGTCATATTCCGTACTTTCGGGACGTGACAGGCAGCCAAGCGGCTACCCTGTTCGGCTATCCCTGGCCGGTAGTTCCCTACCCCACGACGCCAGGGATCAAAGCCCTTACCAAGAGGCAGCCTAGCGGCTACCATGCTCGGCTATCCCAGGCTGGTAGTTCCCTACCCCACGACGCCAGGGATCAAAAGCCCTTGCCAAGAGGCACTGGGCAGTAACCCTGCTCGGCCCGTCCTTAAGGATCAAAGCCCTTACCAAGAGGCACCGGGCAGTAACCCTGCTCGACCTGTCCTTAGTAGCCCTCTTACGGCCCCTCCCGTGCTAAGGATCAAAAGCCCTCATCAAGAGGCAACCGGGCCCGCCCTTGCTCGCTTATCCCTGGCTGGTAGTTTTCTACCCCACAACGCTAGAGATCAAAGCCCTCGCCAAGAGGCACCGGGCAGTAACCCTGCTCGGCCCGTCCTTAAGGATCAAAGCCCTCGCCAAGAGGCATCGGGCAATAACCTTGCTCGACCCGTCCTTAGTAGGCCTCTTACGGCCCCTCCCGCGCTAAGGATCAAAAGCCCTCATCAAGAGGCAACCGGGCCCGCCCTTGCTCGGTTATCCCTGGCTGGTAGTTTCCAACCCCACAACGCCAGGGATCGAAGTCCTCGCCAAGAGGCTACTGAGAAACTTCACTGCTCGGTGCATCCTTAGCCACCTCTTACTGCCCTTCCAGCGCTAAGGATCGAAGCCCTCATCAAGAGGCAGCCGAGAGGCTACCTTGCTCGGCTATCCCTGGCAGGTAACTCCTTACCCACAGCGCCAGAGATCAAAGCCCTCACCAAGAGGCAGCCGAGTGGCTACCCTGCTCGGCTATCCCTGGCTGGCAGTTCCCTACCCCACGACGCCAGGGATCAAAGCCCTCACCAAGAGGCGGCTGAGCGGCTACCCTGCTCGGCTATCCCTGGCTGGTAGTGTTGGGTTACGGCAGCGCTCCGGCCGTTTTTCCGAGGCCAAATGCGGAACAAAAACTTTTCAAAACTTGGCGCTACCATAACCAAATACCCGGATCGTTCCATTAACCGTTAACTAGCAACTACTAAGAAGTTAGAATGGCTATACTGATCGATCCGTGTCCTTCGATCTTTAGCCACCATCCCTAGCTCCTCGCGGCATCTCCGATCTCGCTCGATCTCCGGTCTCCTCGTCGAAAGGGCACCGCGTCAAGAAGTCTTTTTACGGGCTCTCGCTTCAAAAACCGAAGCAACTCGGACATGAAGTTTGCTAGCCGACATGTCCAAGGTGAAGTAAAGAATGTGTGTGATAATTTTGTCTCTATACATCCATTGATTCTCAACTCATGAGATGGTATGGATGGAGGTTGAAGAAGAAGCCATTGATGAGGAAATTGTGAGCTCAAGCAAAAGGAGGAAGAAGAAGAGCTTGCTTGCTTATTGTGTGGAATCAAAAATGTGAGAGAGGATTAGACAAATGAAGAGCCAACCCAAAGACTTAGTGGCTGCCCTATTTCTCTCCTCACATCAATTCAACATAACAATCAATCAAGAAAATTGACATGTCACCAAAAATAAGACCATGAGTCACCAAACATGCACATGCCTCATTAATTGCTCTTCATGATGACTTGAGCTCACCATTTCCATCTAATTAAACATTTAAACCAAAATGTTTAATCCAACAAAAAAGATATGGCATCAGCTAAAGTAAACTCGTGATGGATCACAAGGATAGCCCTCACCTGTATATACATACCTGCATCCGCATTCCGACTGAATGCGAATGCAATGAGACGAAAGCAATCTAAGAAATCTAATACTAGAATCCGGCTTAAACCAAAACCCACTAGTATGATCCGTCAGATCATGATCCGTGCACAAGTGCACGTATATAATCGAACCCTGCCATAAAACCATATGGCCTCTACAACGTTTCGCCCGAACTTGAGAAACTTTCTGTGGGGGACTCTAATGACTCATCAATACGCTGGCAGTAGGTTTAACCATAATTACGTCAGTGGTACTTGCTGTACGTAACGACTGCCCATGTATTGAGCGAAAAGGAAGCCGACGAGCGAACTTATCCTGAAACCCTACTGAGCCTAACAGTAATAATATCCGTACAGTCCGGTCCGTTCGTCTAAGAGTATCGCATATCGGGTCTAGGGGATGGATAAAGTCAGACCCCTAATAACGCAATATTTAGTGTCGGTATGAAACCCATCACCATCAGAGAAACTACCGATCCTAAATCGGTAATTCTCGACTACCTTGGCCAAGATTTTAGAGATTTAATCCATGTTTAATTTTTTTTGAAAGAAGTTAAACTTCTGTTAATGGTGTTTTGACCATTGATAATCACCAAGATCTCTGTTTTGAAGATCTCGGATCGGATTTTTGAGAAATAAGTTCTTCTGTTTCTTTTTTATAAGAACTAAGTTATTTATATAAGGTTAAACCCTATTTTTAGAGGAATTAAATTTCTGGAATATAAGTTCTCCTTCTTTTCTTCATATTTCTTTTCTCATATCTAACTTTTCCCCTAGATCTTTAGTCTGAAGAGCAAAATTTTCCCGATGAGAATTAAATTCTCAACTTATGGGAAATTTGTTTTGTGTATTTCAGATCCCGAGAAAAAACTTAGTTCTTTATGGAGGGCTAAACCATTGTATTTACATATATTAGGTAAATGAGATATTTTTTATGTCTGCTTTTTTTTTTACCTTGGGTTTGAGAGGAGAAGGAACTTTTTCAGCAAGATAATTAAATTCTCGGTTGTAACTTTTTTATCACCTTATGGGGTTGACTCGCTCTTTTTTGAGACTTGAAGTCTCGGGTCCTTTATATAAGTGATGAAAAATTATTGATTAATTGAGAAAATCCATTATTTGAGAGATCTCAATCTGATTTTATAATCAGAGGTGGTTTTTAATCACCATTAGATCTTAGATTCAAGGCTTTCTATTTAACAGAATATATTTTTCTTGTTTTTAACAAGATTAGGGAAATATTTTCCCATGCATAGAATTTAATTCTATCTTTTGATTCAAATGATAATTTTTAATCACCATTAGATTTTTAATCCAAGAGTTCTCTGTTTAACAAAGTATATCTTTCTTGTTTAGAAAGATTAGGGAAATATTTTCCCATATAAAATTTAATTCTATCTTTTGACGACCATTGGATTTTTGATCCATCGGCTCTCTGTTTAACAGAGAATATTTTTCTTATTTAATTTGATCAGAAAGATATTTTTCTCTAATAGAATTTAATTCTATCATTTAATGATGATTATTTATTATCACCATCGGATATTTGATCCAACGACTCTCTGTTTAACAGAGAATATCTTTCATGTTTAGAATTTAATTCTACAAAAGCAAAACTGTTTTAATTTGGACGCTGACGCCCACGTGTTATGCATGTGGGTGTAGCCAAAGAATTTAATTCTTACTAGAACAGGTACCCGCGTGCTTTGCACGCCGGCACTCACGTGCCTAACACGTGAGGTGCTGTCCTAGGATTTAAAACTAGCAGAGGCAGGCGTCCACGTGCTTTGCACATCAACGCTCACGTGCTTTTCATGTGAGGCGCTGCCTTAGAATTTAATCTTATCCAAGACAGGCGTCCACATGCTTTGCACACCGGCACTCACGTGCCTTTTACGTGAGGCGCCGTCTCATTTTATGAGTGAACGAACCTCCTAGCCTCCGAGATGGTCCGTTGAAAGCTGGCCTGAAAGAAGCTCCTCCTGTAATCTTGTGCATAGAGCATTTCACACCGGCCGACTGCAGCCTGCCCTTCTTCTTCACAACTGTTTCATAATGTCGGGCAGCCTTCAAAGTAAGCTCGTGGGTTGGGAAATCCCTTGTAGTGAGTGCGACTTAGATTTCAAGGTCCAACCCATGCTGGAATCGTCATGCCCGGATCTCAGCAGTGAGAATGAGGTATGCAGCAAATCTGTTACGACCTTGTGTTAGTAGTGTTTAAGTGAGATAGGAAAATTTAAACTGAGACTACAGCTTACCTGCCGAGCATGGTAAACTCAGTATCATATTCATCCACGGACTTGACCCACATCGAGCCGTACTGTAGATGGATGAATTGTTGCTCTATGTCAAAGCGGGCAATTTCCAGAAAGTATTTTGCATCAAAGAGACCTCGGAATTTTTTCCACTCTATTGGTTGTTCGAGACGACTCTTCTCTGCCTTCCACCATACCCTGGTATTATCCATCAGTTACAACTTAGCAACTCTTACCTAAACTATATCTGGCACTTGAGCCGCTGCCAAGTCATCCTCAATCGCTTGAGCCCATTCTTCTGCTTCAATCGAGCTCTCTTTAACCGAGAAGTTATTTGGGTGCAAAGCCCGGAACTACTTAACTTCGGGTGCTTCCGCCTCATGGCGAGCAAGTCCTTGGTGCATGAGGGTTGTCTTCTCCCGCTGCCCCTCAAATTGGCTCCTGATAGCTTCAAGAAGCATCGTCTATTCGTTGATAGGCGCTGCAACGGTAGGTGGAAGCGGTAGTGTAGGCGGTGGGGTGTTGTCATTGACATTAGTGCTAGTATTATTCAGAGAATTCATCACCTTGATAGAAAAGACATATTAGTATATATTCAAGAAATTTGAAATGCAAGGAATGTAAATGTTTGTTGAATTCATTAATTCTTGTGGTATTTTGTTTAAGAATTTATCCAAAACTAACCTGCATGACCCACCAATAAAACATGTCATGTCCTACTTCCCAATAGACGGAAACGACGACGTGTCAAGCCCACGACATATTTATCCAGAAAAGGTCATTCCCTAAATAAATGCTAAACGTATTGAAACAATAATACACAATGCAAGAATAAATAGAGAGTGAATTTTTTTCCAGAAAATATCTTTATTTATATTCAAACTTGAAACATTTACAATACATGAGTTCAACTGAAAAGGAAATATAAGAAAAGAAATGCCTAAACAGGTGGCATACATAAACTGAAAGAAAAGATAAGCCAAACTAAGCTTGAGCAGCGATCTGGTCGTAATCCTCTTCTTTGGCGTCCATCTCCTCAGTCTCAACCGTATCTGACGAACATTCCAAGAAAACAAAGATGGATGGAATGCCCATCGGCGAACTAGCGCTCAGTAAGTTCTAAAGGTAAGATAAAAGTGAAGAGTGACAGGTATAAGATAAACATGAAGTAATGTAAATGACAAGTAAAAGCATGTGAAAATGAACATAGGTATATGTCTTATAGGCCTCTATATGGTCACCATGTTAACGTTAACTTCCAAGTGTGAATATCAATGCAACCATAGAAGTATTCACGAGCTCAAGAGTGGGACCCCAGGAGCAAGAAAACACGAGCCCATTTCATGTGTTAGCATCGGGACTCCAAGCTGTGGAGGAGTCGACCCGACTAAGATTCGAGTGAATAAAATTCGAGTAGGTTAATACGGGACTCCTGAAATTCCATTGGATTTACATCTGAAACTATCCCAAACATCCTGAGTATAATGGATTATAACTGTTGTATCGACTTAGTTGATTTGATTGGTTGATTATAACGTGTCTTGATCGAAAACCTTATATTGCAAAAGTGAATAATTTAGTCAAGTAAGTCAAGTAGAATGCGAGTCATGTCAATTGCAATCCTAGGTCGGGTTAAGTTAGTTTGAGTAGATTGAGTTTGTCTCACCCCGCTTCTCAAAAGAGCGGTAATGGCACGCGACAAGCTCGCGACGTATTTATTCCGAGAAGATCCTTTCTCGAAACAAATACGCTAAGCGTATATAAGCAATATAAAATGACAAGAAAAGGCATGATAATGAAAATCCAACTTTATATATTTATATCCCCAACTTTCACAAGTTTTAAACTGAATACATTATATCTGAAAACAAAGATACATAAAAGAAAATGCCTAAACAAGTAGCATACTGGAAGTAAAAACTGAAAAGAAAGAACTAGTAGTCGGTCTGCTCCGCAAGCTGAGGCTAATCCTCTTGACTCGGCTCGATCTTCTCAATCTCTTGATTATCTGACGAACATTCCAAGAAAACAAAGAAATAGGTAGAATGCCCGTCAGCGAAGTTGCGCTCGGTAAATCCCCAAGAAAGGTGGGATGTGAATGTATATAAATGAATATGCAAGGTGACATGTGATATACTATGAATGGAAATAAAACATGAACAAATATAACATGGTATTATTAATAGCAACTAGGTAAGCATGGCAATGTAACATGAGCATAACAAACAAGTATAGTATGGCCGTGTAGTGTAGGTATAGTGAACATGAAATAAATGTCAGCGTCCTAAGAGGCCTCTACAAGGTAATCTATCCTAACGTCAATTCAAGTGTGAATATCAACTAATCTCAAAAGTATTTTCGAACCTAAGCCTATCGTCCAAGGGTAAGGAATCACGGGCCCAAAATAGCGGGACTGCAATTGTTATTGAAGTATTCCAAACCCAACAAGCTGTCATCCAGGGGTTTAGAAACACGGGTCCTCATTCATGAATTCATGTTGTACCATTTCAGCCCAGTACCATAGCAACATTATTTGTACCGTTTCAACCCGGTACCACAGTAACATGATTTGTATCGTTTCAGTCTGATACCACAGCAACATGATTTATAGTAATAGGACGCATGAGATTCCATTGGATTCATACTTAAACTATCCCCAACACCCCATATATATAAGTCTATGATTAATGTTAAGGGTCTTGATCGAATCCATGAATACAAAAGGTGATGTATAATATCTAGTTTCAATATTGAGTTCATGTAGTCATGTCAATTGCAAGGATTCGTGTCCATTGTATTCATGTTTCAAGTCAAGTTAGATCAGGCATGATAGTTTAGTACAAGTCATATCAAGTGGTCATGTAAACATGTCAAGTATTCATGTAGTCATGTCGAGTGTACAAGAATTCATGTTACGCCATGTAGGATATATATGTGTAAATGGGTCATTTAGAAAAATTCATGGTATTTATGTAAAATACTATATTTTAATATCTCTAGATTGTTTTGATAAAAGAAATTATTATTTAAAAGTTTAGGGTATTTTGATAAAATATTCTTTAGGTAACTTAAGGTGTTTTAGTAAAAACTAATCTTTCTAGAATTAAGGTATCTTATTGAAAACTCTAAATTAACACTTTGTTTTCTTTTAAACTAATAGAAATGATAAATAATGGGTTTTATCCCAATTAATTTAAATTATTATCTTTTCCTTTTATTTTAGTATTCTAGAAATTGGTTTAAGATTTGATTTTTCTTTCTTTTCAAGACCACGCTCCGTGAAAAGCTCTGCGCCTTACTCTACTAGACCTCAAAATATACTTTAAGCAGCACCATTCATAAAAGGGTTCTCCTAACGAGGGTTGCAGAGACGAAGTTGCAAAGGTAGAGTTATAGTTTAAATTATTTTAAAATCTATGGTATTTTCTCACAAAGCCAATCTTTTAGAAATATTGCTACAAATATGTAAGGATATTATGATTCAAAAGTGTGCGTGTGTGTGGGATAGGTCGTTACCCCGTGGTGTATCATCTAAAATATGTTTAACAAATTTTCTCCCATACAGGTTTGCTGGACTTTCGCAAAGACATGACTTTAGCAACAATTAATGATAAAAAAATAGCATTCACTCAATGCCAACTTCTATACTCTAACAATATTAATAATGCAACCTTAATACAACATGAGTATATCAATAGTAACTATTGATATAGTGACAAATTAAAATATGAATTTATACTACTAAACAAATGATAAATAAAACAAACAATGCAAAATAATAATACCATCAACCTGCAACTAAAATAACAAACTATGGCATGAAATGAACAAATACAAATTACTATATAAATCACATAAATATATAGTAGACTATAAATGAATGATTACTGTGAAACCAATTACCATTGCTTGCACCTACAGTGAACATATGCATGAAACCCCTAATTATGCTTACTCACTAATTTAACTTACACACACCAACACTTACATATGTACATTTGGATGAGAAACAAGATGATTACATTGGCAAGTAGATAAATTTATAGAGCCTGAAACTCACATGAAAGATCAACAATGTTCATTTTAATTTCTACTTTCTAAAATATTATTACTGATAAAGAATTTGTATGGTTTAGAGGTATCGGAACTGATGACAAAAGACCTATAAACAGAACTATAGTAAAATGATGGGCATTGAGGTGATATCATATTTATCAAAACCTCCTCTATGAACTTAAATGGTTCTTTAAAAACCTCATGGCTCGAAACACCCGTTAACCATAAATCAATTCGAGAAGGAGAAAGACAAGTGAAGAAAAGTGGGAAAAACGAGATATATAGAAAGAGGAAGAGGACTTACTTCTATCGATTCACAACCGAGGGGGAATAGATTAAAAGAATTGGGACTTACTCGCGATGGGATACGACCTAAAACCTCGGGTGCGACATTGGGAAAATTTGTAGGAGAAGAAGTAGAAGCCGTGGTTTCATTAATATCATTGACATCAACGTCATCAAGTTCCGTCCGAATTGATTTAATGAAATGTGTACAGGTTGCTAGTTGGTATTATACTTGATGATGTTGACAGATCTGCCCACGACACCTAGGAACTACAATTCGGACGTCAACGTCATCAAGTATAATACCAACTAGCAAGTAGAAGCCATGGTTTCACTCAAATTTTCTTGAGAGGAATGTTCATCAACATAATCACCCACTTGTAGGAGAAGAAGTAGAAACCGTGGTTTCATTAATATCATTGACATTAACGTCATCAACATAATCATGCCGGATGGAGTACAAACGTGCAACTTCTTTAGCCTTCAAAACGGAAACTCCATCCTTAAGCATGTCATGCAACAGCTTGACCACTCTCGAATGTTCTTGGCTAGTAGTCATAACCCTGTCGATGAAGGTCATGCTGTTTCCTATAAGGCATGGACGCAAGAGCAATCTTCGAGCCGCCCATTGTGTTGGATCGGGAGAAGAAGTATCATCCAACTTTATGACCCGCGGGAAGTTATACCCCTCATAAAACTTGGGTCTTTTATGCTCACCAAAAGCACCTAGCACATGCACTTCAATCCATGATGTAAAATAATAGAGGGGGAAGTTTACGGGTTCTACAAATAGGCTAATCCCGCAACACCGACGGCCATATATGTTCTATTCACAATATGGTGAGCTGGGTAAAAGACAGATGGTCTCATGTATTGATGATGCATCGGAAGCGCGAACCGGCTGAGCCATAAACCAATGAAGTCCACAAGAAACGTCTCCTCATCAATGTCAGGAGCGACAATTTCTTCAAAGGAAGCGACAGGGGTATCAGGAATATAGAATTGCTTCATATCCTTGTCAGCGGTCGGTAGTTTATTTAAGCCAAACCCGAAGGGATCATTAAGCTTAACAAACTTCGCAGTCTTTTTGGACAAAACGTCCACTTGACGGAAACGGGCGATGAAATCCACGAAGCTGACCCCATGACCTCCTGATTCTATACAAGCTTTCGTAGATGTTCAGCACTTTGATGAGACTCGGGAATTTGTGTCGGATAACGTTCTCAGGTGTAAGACTAATGATTACCGATTCTGTCGTGAAAGTATATTCGTCAGGAGGAAGTACCTCCTCGTAGTACTCCCCCATGACGGGTAATCCAGAAATTTCTAGGAATTCCTCCAAAGAAATCGACACCTCCCGGTCTGATGGTAGAAAAGTATTGGTTAAGATATTCTATTGTTCCAAGAAGAACTTAACCCAGGGGTCCCGACAGCAGGAACCTCCCCTTTTAGGTAGGAGGGGAGGTTTTGAAGCGGGAACCCCTTTTAGGGGGTTCCAAAAGCTAGGACCCTGGGAGGGGTCCCTAAGGGAATCCATTTTACGGGATTCCGAAACAGGAACCCTTTTTGGGGGTTTCCGAAGGCAGGGACCTCGGGAGGGGTCCCAAAGGGAATCCCTCTTAGGGGATTCCGAAGCAGGAACCCCTTGTTAGGGTCAAAAATTACAGCTCGGTTGACCAATTCAAACTCAAAGTCAACCCCAAGTAAGCGGGCCCAAGCCCAGGTCAAGTAGGACCATGCTCAAGTCGAGCCCTGCGGCCGGCCTACTTCATGCCAAAATAAAAATTATGTAATAAATAATTTTGAAATAATTTTTATGAATAAATATAAAGAAAATGGGCAAAAAGCCAAATTTTTGTAAAGCGCATGGCTCATGTGCAAAAGAAAAAAGCACATGAGGCATGAGATGGGCAAAATGCCATTTTGTAAAGCCCAAGGGGCTATGTGTAAATTTGTAAGCCTATATAAGCCAACATGATAATGAAATAAAAAACAATAATTCATCCCCTAAAAAATTGGGGTTCTGTGCCTCCTTTTCCTTCCTCAAGGTTTTAAACCGACTTCTTTTTTTGAATTAAAATGAGAGTTTAACTCTTTCTTTTCCAAAAAGAAATAGTTTTTCACCATAAAACCCTTGAAGGGGAGCTCGGATCTTCCATCAAATTTCTAAAAGGGGATATTTTTAAATCTCGCCACTCTTTTTTTCTAAGATCCAACCAACAAAGAGGAAGAAGAAGCAGCTCCATCTCCAAAAGTCCCATTTTGGGAAGATCTGAGGCTTACGAGAGGATCCAGGGCTTAAGAGAGAAGAAAGGGGACCTCCCTTTGATCATCTCCGAAGTTTTTTTGGGAGTTCAACTCCATTTGTCAAAATCTTTTGGAGTTTAACTTTATAAATAAAATTCTTTTGGGAGTTTACCTCCACTCAAAATCCTTTTGGGAGTTTAACTCCATAAAAATAAAAATCCTTTTTTTTCTAGGAGTTCCAAAATCCCCCGGGAGTTTAACTCCTAGTCCCGGGGCTAAGCCTCTTTTTCTGCACATAACCGTTGGCGCCCTGTGCCCACATGCCATCTCACGCGTCCTTAGGGTGCTCCTCACCCCTCTTTTTCCCACACACTTCATACTCAAAACATGTCCCCCGTTAGAAAAAATTTCTAACGGGGCATTGCCCGTACCCCACAAGGGGGCTGCTAGTCCCCTTGACCCCCAACCCGCTATCTGGATAGCGGGACCCTCGTAAACTCTGCAAGGCCCTCGATATACCCAAAACACCTCAAGACACACATACATACACTGTACATTTAGTTCACATGACCAGTTTGACCCGTCAATCGGAGATTCCCTCGTTCTAAAGGTAAGGGATAATTAATGGCAGCTTAGTCCGCAGCTGCCGGAGATTCGGATCTCCACAAGCGATAAACCCCCGCTTACCCTAGGTAAGGGGAATCTGTAATGCGCCTGACAAGAGACGCGTATTTCTAATCTTAATGGGGTGACGAAAAACACCCTACAGATTATGGCACGCTCGGTGGGACCTTTTCTCTCCTCTCACATTTTGGGTTAAATATTCATGCAAACTCAATCAACATATACGTCGATTGCCTGTGCTGAAATCATGCTTCTTTGTGCAGGTTAATATTTTCCAATTACAACCTTCGGACGCAACAAAATATCTCCAAGGACAAGCTCAGCTCTCAACACAGCTCACATCTCCTATACGATGAAGATGGGCGCCAGGACGATCCTCCCGGCCAGTATCGGGCGACAGTGGGAGGAGCCGCTGCTACCTTTTGGCTCTATTCAGTTCGTGCTAGCTAATGCCATCCCTGCTCCTCAAGCCCCGGCGACAGATAAACCGGCCTCAAAAGGGAAAATGCCAATTGTCATGGTCGCAGAAGCACCTCAGCTCAAGCACAAATCCGTTTCCGAATGACTCTCCGTTGCTCCAGCTGGGGGCAAGGCCATCGACACCAATAAAACAATAAGGCGTCTCGGGCAAGCTCCAGCAGTACCCCTGAAAACTGCTCGATCAGGTATCTTCTCTAAGCTCCCCGTCAATCGACTCATGATAGCTTCCTGGATAACGGATGCCCTCTAAGCCATCAAAATCGAGAAGCTAAGATAGAAAAGGCTTAGATACAGAGCCAACAAAAGGGCTTGGGCTCCTGCTAGGCTGAAATTCATAAGGTTCCAAGAACAGGGTTACCCCGTAACAATAGCTGAATCGGCTGTAAAGCTCGCTAAGTCTTTTGAACCGTTGAAATTGGTTCAGAAAAATGTCATGACCGCAAAAGTCAAGAAAATTGCGATTCGGACAGCGCCGCCCAAGGATCCAGTCAGGCCAACTGTCTTCAGTCGCCTGTCTTTTCCAGAAGAGGAAGGGCCACGGCGACGGTCTAAAAAATCAGCCGCTAAAGATAAAGAGATGGCTGGATATGTGGTACGTACTGTCTATATGGTGGGCACACACAGCAAGAGCAAGGATGAGGCCACCACATCTCAAATCCAATCTGGTGTGAATGTGGCGGCCACTTTCCAAGACCAACCTCCTCTGGAAGGTAACGAGGACCATTCCAGTGAGGCTGATAAGCAGAGAGATCCCTCAGTTCATGAGGAGTCAGGCTCGGAAAGCGAAGAGGAGCTAATCTTCCGTCCCAAGACCGCAGAGCAGCAACTTCTCCAAGAGCTCCAGAAGCAGCTCAGAAATAAAGACAAGGGGATGGCCAAGCTCTACTCGAAGATTGACGACTTGACAAACATCGTCTTACATCTCACGGCCCAAGTTGCCTCTTAGCCGCCCAATCAAGCGCAGGGCTCTGCTCAAGAACCGGGAAACAGTGTCCCGAGGCAGCCAACGCCTGTTCTCTCAAATCTAAAGATGGGCGAACCGCATGACGGTTGGCCGCAGCCTATCTCGGGAAATGTCTTAACTACCGATGACAGCAACCCGTTAACGCAAGATCAAATCATGGATTTGGTCGCCAAAAAAGTCAAAACATTGGTAGCTGAAACCAGAGCGCAAAAAGATGTTAGCAGTAGCGAGAGACCATATCCGGCTCGGTATGATCTAGTAGAGTTTCCTAGTGGCTATGTCATCTTCAAATTCGGAAGATTTGATGGGACGAGAAATGCGAATCAAACCATGGGGTCGATCCCTCCTTCTCCTTCCTTGAGTTGGAGGAAAAGAGTCTCTTTTTCTTAGATCTTGAGTTTTGATAGTATGTGTTTGTGGAGTTTTGAAGAAAAGGGGTTCGTTTTCTTTCTTTTCTTGGAGTGTAAGCTAAAAAGATGAAGAAGATGAAGAAGATCACCTTAAGAGGTAGAGACTCAAAACCCTAGAAAGATATGAGGGAATGAAAGTTGTTTTTTATTTCTTCATATATTTGTCTTATATAGGCTTACAGCTTTAAACATAGCCCCTTGGGAATTACAAATTTGGATTCCCCATGTGCATATCTTTTTGTACATGAGCCATGGGTTTTATAACAATTTGGCTTTTTGACCATTTATATTACATTTCAATACTTATTTGCATACAAAATTTATTTATTACATTTTCTTACTCCTTTCTTGGCATGGGGCTGGCCCCATGTTTAAGCTTGGACTGGTTGGGGTTGGGCCTACTGGTTTGGGCATGGGACCGAATTGGTTGGACTTGGGTCTACTTGTTTGGGCGTTGGCTTTAACTTTGAATTTTTGACTTTTAATTTTGATTTGGCAATGGGGTGTAAATTTCAAGCCCAACATAAACATAGGGTGATCGGATTTCTCGAATATTACCCTCCGTTGATGGCAGTCGATGGTAGCATAGAACGTCCCTAACCAATCCATACCCAAAACTACGTCGAAGCTTGGAATTCCTGTCACCATGAAATTGGCGTAGAACTCTTGATTGCATATCACTACCGGACACAGGTTGTATCTGTCGGTTACCTCAGCACTCTACCCTAGGGCCTTCAGCTACAGGAACCGTGGCCATAGGAGCTACTGCCATAAGAGCTACTGCCATAGGAGCCTCAGGAATGGGATCCTCTTCCTCGGCTGGATCCTCGACTTCTATTGGATCCTCGGCCGAATCCTCCTCTCCCGGGTCTTCTTTCGGTTCTTTCTCTTCCTCGGTGGGATCCTCTTCCTCGGGATCCACAACCCTAGAATCATCCTTCATATCTACGAGTTCTCGAGTAACGTCCTCATCAGAATCGTTCGTTACGTCTAAATCAAAGGTAAGGATAGACTCGTAGCCCTCCTCGATGATCTCGTCAAATGGTGCTCCCTCAGGGTAAGCTATGGCCCAAATAAAAGCCATGGTAAGATGATCAAAATATGGAGGAAAATAGAATAGCGGCTGATATGGGAAGAGATAAAATTGATAGAACAGATAGAATTAAAAGACATAATATGATTAGTTAATATTTTGTTTTAGTACATTGAGGACTTATATGGGCCACCACTAAACATGTCACGCCCCTCTTCCCAAGGAACAGGAGCTGAGACACGACGCGGTCCGCAACCTAACCATACCAAGAGATGACCCTAACTTGATATAGTTACGTTAAGTGTAAAAATAAATGTATGACAATGTACCAAAGCAAAATTAAATAAAAGCGATGTCGTTACTTCCATTTATTACATCAGCACGAGATATGAAAAATTTATTTCATCACTTGAAAGAAAAGCAAGCCCTAAACAAGTGGGCGACAAGATAAAAGAAATAAGACGACTAATCCTAATAATATGTAGAGAGCTCGACACAGTCCTTTGCCTTTGGTTCCACCTTCTCGACTATTGCCTGGTCCTCTCCTTCACCTAACGGATGTTTCGGGGAAAAAAGAAAGGAGAAAACATCCATCAACGAGATAAACTCGGATAGGATTCTCAAGATAACGGAAGCTTAAAGATGTAATAATAGGTGTAGAGCAAGTCGCATATGTCAATGTAACTATATGTAAACGGATGTCACCAGCTATATGTGTCAGGTTTAAGCATGGTATCATCAATCTAATTACAAGGTACAATTAGCTTGTTATATCATAGTTACATAAGGGTACCAGCGTACTCGGGAATATTCCGTTAGTGCCAAGGAACAACAACAACGTTCCGTTTCACCCCCGGAACCATGGTTAACTGGAGAGGGAATCCCGAGACCCTTAATACAGCCTCACGTAATCTAAACTATCCCCCCGGGTCTAAGTTTATTATATAAGGGTACAAGTAGGTGTTATCACGCGGCTCTACTAGGCATGGTAACATGAGATTCGCTTTACAAATCAAGGTCATCCGTATATCGGAATCTTCAATAGTAATCAAGGTCATTTGTATATCGGAATTTTCAATAGTACTTCATGCCTAGGTTCACGTGTCTAACCCTAACCGTACAAGATAGCATGGCACATAGAGTTCCTTGTATTCCATTAAGAGTCTCATCTAAGTTGTATAGGGTATTTTTAAGAAACTAGGGTTTAATAAAAGTTCATGATATTTTTATCAAATTATAGTTTTAGGAAGGGTTATGGTATTTTATTGAAATAGGAATTTTAGAAAATTTTATAGTATTTTATTGAAATATGAATTTTAGAAAAGTTTATGGTATTTTATTGAACATACGGTATTTAGGACTTTAGGGGATTTTAGTGAAAATACGGTATTTAGGACTTTAGGAGATTTTAATGAAAATACGGTATTTAGAACTTTATGGTATTTTATAAAGTTAAGATATTTATTTGAAATACGCATTTAGAAACTTTGTGGTATTTTGATGTAAATACAAGTTTAGAAATTTTGTAGTATTTTGATGTAAATACAAGTTTAGGAGCATTTTTTAGAAAATACGAGTTTTGCAATCATTAGGGTATGGCTAAAAAGGGCAACAAACCTTCACTAAAAATTGGGTGGTATTCCGGTTATAACCGGTGATTTGCCAGAGTGATTTTAGACAACATAACGTCATGTTATGGTGTGCTAGTGAACCGTTGAATAGAGTATCTTGGTAGAAAATTACAACGTCTATCAATAAGGGGGGAAATCTAGTATAATCTTGATTAGAAACTAGTTACCGAAATATTTAGGTTTTATTATAATTTTTATATTAAAATTAGATTAAACAGTGAACAAAAAAGTAGGAACCGTATTAAGATTTTTGGAGAGGCTGATAGCATGAGATCAGAAATCATGATCAGAAATGGAGAGGAGATTGAGAGGAAAAGATGAGAGATCCTACCGGTTGATTCGGTTATCAAAAAAAGAATGTATAGCGTCTTCTCGAAGCTCCTTCTCTCTCTTCCGATTAGTGGTGGCTGAAAATTTGAACTCCTTCATAATTTTCGGTGGAGGAAAGAATGAGAAAAAGATAATAAAGTGAGAGATTAAGTCTTTTTAAAAGAGATGCATATGTTTTCAAATTTCAAAAACCCACATCTTCTCATATGGTTAAAACCACCAAGTCAAAAGGACAAAATCCGAACTTTCAGGATTTTGCATTGACTTGAGAGGAAATTGAGATATTTTCAAGAAGAAAGATTTTTTTTAACCAAAAAATTAATGCATCAAAGGTTCAATCTTTTGACCCGTAGAAAAACACTTCAATGTCTTAACCAAAGAGATACTAGTGCTACCATGCATATAGTTAAGAAGAAATGAATATATATCAAGCTTCAAAGTGAAAGGATCTTTATTACCAATGAAAATATTTAAAGAACAAATTGTCTT
Organism: Agapanthus africanus; assembly: GCA_030015575.1. Classification (NCBI taxonomy): domain Eukaryota; kingdom Viridiplantae; phylum Streptophyta; class Magnoliopsida; order Asparagales; family Amaryllidaceae; genus Agapanthus; species Agapanthus africanus. The sequence continues at coordinate 101,452,420 of CM057338.1, read as the reverse complement.
AAAAAAATCATTAAAAATAATTTCTCCTCTTTATAAAAATTAATCTTTTCCCTAAATTCTTTCCTCTAACAAAATTAAAAATGCCACATTTAAATAGGATTAATATTTTCTAAAATAATATTCCCCTTTAATTTTTCTAACAAAATATTTTTCTTAAAATAAACTTCTTTTTCTTTTATTTTCCAAAGCCGGTAAATTATTTTCTTTAACTAAAATTGCTTTCCGTTTCCTTTTTCGAAAAGAAATTTCTTCTTTATGATATGTGAAACAGAACAAAAAAAAGGATTAAATTCAGGCAAAATATTTACTTGCTTTAAAACGGACACGGTCGATACATTGTTCCTAGTACGACATCGAAGCTTAGCAAATCGATCACCACAAAGTTGACTAAATTTTTTTCGGTTTCTCTAACCATCTGAGTTAATAGGCCACGATCAACAGATACCTATCCTTGCTGCAGAATAGTAGCCTGTTGCCGCTAGTTCTTCTGCATAGCTCGTATAAGCTATAACAAAGTCGTCTGGTCGGAAGAAGGGTTCACATCGAAAAATGACATTCAAGGAAGACAAGGAAGGATCAGATTCAAAGGACATAAATTAAAAAGGAAGTTAAATGTTATTGGATTAAAACAATTACAATAAGAATTAGAATGGATTCAAGGAAATGTTTAAAAATATATGTAGAAGAGTAACATATAAATATATAGACAAGAATTTAAAAAATGAATAAAATTTAAATAAAATCATTACAAGATTAGTCCAATCGGACACAAATGTTTAAAAATAAGGAAAAGACATGAAGGCTGTGAAAAATCTCGAACAATGCATACTGAAAAGAGACTAAAAGTTGGCTTGTGAAGTTAGTTGATCGAAATCCTCCTCTGTTGGCTCTGTTTCGTACTGAACCTCGTCACCTGCCCAAATATTGTCTGACGATATTCCCAAGTAAAGAAAACAAGAAAAAGGAATGCCGTTAGCAAACTAACGTTCGATAAGCTCCCAGTTTTAAAAATAAAATAAAATTGCAAACAAAACATGATATACATAATAAATTATGCATGAGAATAGTAGTGGAAAGTAAATAATAGTGAGGGTTAATAAAATCAAGCATATATCTATGATATATTAAGAAAAAAATATAACTAGAATGTCATGATGTTCGTTATTAAAATGTTTTAAGTCATAAGCTCGAATTGTGAGGATTTTACAGATAACTAGGATATTCCGTTAATCCCACGGAACAACATGAACACGAGATTCACGGTTGGTTCGAGATTAAAGCCTTTTTGGGGATGAGAATAAGCCATGATTTTTGTTGGTGTTGTGTCGAAGAGAGAGTTGATTTGTTTTGGCTTACTGTTGAATAATAGAGACTTTCTAGGGTTACAGAAGGGGGAAAAGACAAGCTGAGTTGAGGAGTGAAGGGATTGGTTGCAGGGATGAATGGAGATGAGAAGCCAACGGGAGTAGCTAGAGACATAATGCAGAAGCTTGTTTGATTAATCCTTTGAAGTAAATGCTCTCACAGGAATCTAGACAGGCTGCTATGCTCTAATAAAGCATAAAAGAGCAAAAATTATAAGAGCAATTTAATAAAATAAATTCATTGAAAAGAGCATTGTTTAAAGCAAATTGCTATCTGGCAGTTATTTGGAATATAAAATTATGAAAAATGCTTAATGAAATTCTACCGCAATCTAGACAATAAACAAATATTATGGGCTCACTTGTTTGACACTAGTATCTAGTATCTAGGTGTTGTGATTCTGACCATTTTGTCGTAAATTGTGTTGGGAATTCAAGTCTGTAGGTAAATAATTACTCTAAAATTAATACTATTTTTTATTAAAAAATGTTTAATTAGGTTAGAATATATATGTTTTTATTACATAATATTAATTTTACATATTTTAAAATACGAGTAGCATACGGATCAGTTATTGATATATTCTGGTAAGTATTTTAGAGATGTCGATGGACGCCGGTTCTTCAAACATTGGTGAGAAATCTATCCAATAGCATGATATTATGTATGCTCCAAGGTATAGGTGCCATACTAAACTAAAGAGGGTTTTGTGTAGTAACCCTATAAAAGATTCAAATTAAGAAAAGTGTCCCATATAAAGGCAAGATGCTTCCGCTCCATTATGTTTGCAACCTGATGGGTGCCGTATCGCGTCAAGATGTTACCTTCCGTTGATTTACTGTTGGCGATGATGGACGGCCGAGATTTGAGTTGGAGGATAGCTGCTGAAGTGTGTGGTTCTCAATGGGTTTGAGATTGTTGGGGCCGAGCTATCTGCAAGGAAGTTCCGGGGTGGTTGTATCACCGAGGACCTTCTGACGATCAAGTTAGACAGGAAATTCGAGCAGAGTAACGGCCTAGTGAGTGGAAAATGACTTACTTGAACCGTCTGAAGGAGGGGTTTATATAGCGGTGGCAGCAGGCAGGCAGGTGCGAGAATCACGCCGGCCATTACGCCCCTGACGTCACACCCGTGTGATGGGAGGGATCTCCCATTAATGGCGAGACAGGCTCGTTAATGGGGATCGTGGTGGTGTAGAACGCGGGATCGTGGGCAGCGGATATCTCACGCATGGCGAGATTCGTGGAGGCGAGGCGGAAGCACCTGCGAATGATGCCGTTGGTCGGTCGAAAGGACCGAGGAAGATGAGCTCGGCAGGGGCTCGGGACCGAGCGGAAGGCCGAGCTATTTTGGTTCTGGGGTAGCCCGGAGGCGAGCTGAGAGGGCCGAGGAGGCAAAATGTGCAGGAGGCTCGGAGGCGAGACAACGGTTGTTCGCAAGGCGGGCATAGGAGTGGTGTGGGCGGCCCAGAAAGTCGGCCATGTCCATGGGTCGCAGACCCGGGTGTTCCTCTGACGTGCTATCCTTGGTCCTTCCTTGCGGGCTTCGGGACACATCATCAGCCACATGTCACGATCTGGGAGATCACCGATATCGAGCATCATCATTAGTCCCCCACTCTCGTCCCGACCAGGTCACAAGTCGGGTCGAGAGTGGTCTGCTGGGTCACCCGAGGTGAGCTCCTCGTCGTAGATATCGTGAGCGTGTGTTACTGGGCAATCAACTGTATTTTCTTGGTGATGTCAGCGGATCAGGGGTCAGATCTCGCATTAAAGAGGATGTGCCGGATCATGCGTACATTCACCAAAGCGACAACCCACGTATCGGGCGCTGGTTGGCTGATGCGACGGGCCGCAGGCTTCTGGCGTCTGATGGGATACGGCCAATGCACGTGTGGCAGATGGGGCGATCGTAGCCATCGAATGCACTGAGCCGTTTCGGCGGGAGATGACTGTCGCCGTAGGATGTGTATGCCGGCAGCTATAAAAAGAGGTGGGGTCCCCATCAAGGCCTATACCTCTACAAATTTTCCTCTTTCTGAGTCTCGTTAGTTCGGCGCTCACCTTTTTCGGTCGGATCTCTGCGTTTTCCCTTTCGAGGACCCATCCTTTTAATCAGGTTAGATGTCTTCTTCTGAAGAGTTTATAGAAATAGATCGGGTAGGGTCTAGGGAGCCCCCTGTAGATTCTTCTTCTTCCTCTGCTTCTTCTTCCACTGAGTCAGAGTCTTCCCGGAAAGATAGGGTCAGATCCTCTTCTTGGGGTCGCGAGATGGGGGCGGTTCCCAGAGCGGAGGTCGTGGACGCTCCTGGTGTGTCATCCTTGGTGAGGTATGAGGACGAGCTTGCCACCGCTCGGGCTCGTTTCCATATTCCTCCCGGCTATACGCTACGTTTGGCCGAGGAAGGAGAGAGGGCAGATCAGGTACGGGGTAAAGAGATTGCCTTGTACCTGGAAGCCTTTTGGGCCGGAATGCGCCTGCCTTTCTCTCCCGAGGTTGTTAGAGCGCTGAACCATTTCGGGATAGCCCCGGGCCAGCTAGTGCCGAACTCCTGGAGAATTCTCCTTGGGTTCTTGGTCTGCCTGAAGTTGCAGTCGATCCCTTTCAGACTGTCCAACCTTGCCTCTTCTCTCATTTACAAAAGCCACCTGGCACTCGCGGGGGCAAGCCGAGGTGGGTATACCTCTCGTTTAGAAAGCAGCAGGGAAGTGCTCCCGGATCGGGGGTCATCGTCATGCCTTCTTCCATCTATGATTGGAAGAAGAAGTTTTTCTTTGTTGGGCCGCCCGAGTGTGAGAACTGTCCCGTGATCATCCAGTGGTCTAGGGATAGGTGTCGGCGAGAGGGCCGGTCGAGCGATCCCGACGCGCAGAAAGTGGCGAACTGGGAGCCCATTCCTCGAGCCGACGTGCTGCTTTCTGAGAAGGATTTGAGTTGGGCTGGGTTCAGCCCCGCCCAGTTCGCGAGTAAGTTAGGAGTTTGCAGGCGATCTATTAGACTTGCGTTTATTTTGCTTTTACTCGTATTGCTGACTCCATTGTAGCTTGTCTTGTGCAGAACCCATGGACGCGAGCAAACTTCGAGCGGCCATGCACAAGACGAAGAAGGGATCGAAGGCTGGAGGTGCCAGCTCTTCCCGTCCGACGTCGGCCCTGGCTCCCCCGGCAACCGCCCCACCCCGACGTTCGAGTGTGGGCTGTGCCCCAGAGCCCAGCCAGGTGCCGAGCCGAAAGTGGGTTCGGGAACAGGAGGACGAAGCTTCAAAGATGGAGACTGGCTCCCCGGCGTCGTCTCTCAAGCGGTTCCCCCAGACGGTTCCGCGGACCCCGGCCTCCCCGATCTTGGTGGACGAGGGGAACCTCCGCTTTGAGGTGCCCTCGGGGCTCTCCGTTGCTGGCAGCTTGCTGACGGATATGGAGAGGTCGGCCGGAGGCAAGGTTCCTTGGGGGATCCTAAGGGCGCAGATAGCGGCAATCGCCTAAGAGGCCGTGCAGGTTAGTGCTCGCACCTTACTTGATTTTTCTCTCAATGTCTTACCATTCGTGAGATTTGGTGCCTCCCTTTTCTTTCTGACCCCTCCTCTGATTTCTTCAGGTCCTCCAACATGTCGCTCTCGTCGTCCAGATGGAGGACGAGGAAATTGCCCCGGCGATGCGAGCCGCGGGCGAGCTCTCCTCGCTGGAGGAGAGCTCGAAGTTGGAGCTGGAGGCGGCGATGGCGAGGGTCGCCGTCCTAGAGGGCGAGGTGGTGGCCGGGAAGCAGGAGGTTGCGGCCGGAAAGCAGGAGGTCGCCAGGTACCGCGAGGCTGCCCAGGTCACCGAGGCTAAGCTTCAGGACTCCACGTTGCTCGTCGGCACCCTGAAGAAGTCGGCGGGCGCCCTTCGGAAGGAGCTGGAGGCGGTGGTAGAGGGGACGAAGCGGGCCGAGCTCAGGACAGCGAAGGCGGTAGAAAACTACAAAAAGTCGGACCATTTTTATGTCGACCTAGCCACAACCACTACCCTCATCTGGCACGAGGCCCTCGACGCCGTTAAGGCTCGGATGCCGGAGTTCCCTGATGAGGAGCTCCGGAATGAATATCCTCGCGGGAACGACGCGCAGGGGGATGCCCCCGGGAGCACTGCCGGGGAAGGGACTCCCGTTGAGTGCGACGCCGAGGCTCCCGTGATGGGCGCAGCTCCAGTCGTGGTGGACGTTGAGCTCCCCAGGGTTGCGCCCGACCCCGAGGCCCGAAGCCTCTCGTCTTCCTGTTTCTTTTCTTTTGTTGCATCGGGAATTTTTTAGGCCTCCAGGCATTTCATAAGGCTGGGAAGCCCACAATACCCATGTAAAGACTTTTGTCTTTATGAATAAAATCTTTTTGCAGTAGTATTTTCCTTTGTCGGTAAACACTTGTATTTGCACAGTTCAACCTTTACGTCGGGTCGGTTCTTCGTCTGGCGATCGTATGTCGAGTTGAATTCGACTATTTGCCAAGTGTATAAAGACCGGTGAAGGGTCGGTATCTCCATGGCCCCGAAGTCGAGGTTGGGATCGCTTAGACGTGGATGGCCTCATGGCGAGGACTTGGACCGTGGCGTCGGCGGTTTGTAACACCAGCTACGGACGACCGAGCATGGTAGATGGTCGGTTGTCTCTTGGCGATGACTTAGTTTTCTGTCTTCGTGGGGTAGTAAACGACATCCATCATAACCGAGCATGGTAGCTGCTCGGTTGCCTCTCGGTGAGGGTTTCGATCCTTAGCGCTGGAAGGGCCGTAAGAGGTGGCTAGGGATGCACCAAGCAGTGAAGCTGCTCGGTGGCCTCTTGGCGAGGGCTTCGATCCCTGGCGTTGTGGGGTAGGAAACTACCTGTTGGCTATAGTGCCCTCAAGTCAATTATTGGATCACAGACACGTGATTGCAATGATTGAGGGAGGACCTATACCGGTAGGACAGTCTTACTCGAGATGATAGTATGCTATCTGGTTTGTCTTTATCATCACTATTACATATTGATAGAGCCCATAGGATTCTTGCTTGACTACCAGCATTATGATGGCGATCATATAGTGGGAGCTGGCGGTCTATAAGCGCATCCTTAAATGTCCCTAGTCGTGGGAGTTTCAAGACTGGGCATCGATACTCCAGAGTAGACTAGTGTATACTGATCGAGACCCCGACAAGGGGCGGTGGCTAGGTCTCACAAGCCATTGGTGTTAGTTTGTTCACCTAAGATAGTATACAGGTGCTTATTGGGTTATGAGTATACTGGACGGACTCGCCGGGAACCTGCTAGTTGGTATTATACCTATTGTCAGATAGCAGTTCCCAGGTGACATGTGTACCGGTTAGTCTGTCGACCTGAGATCGTCATTTGTCTCGTGTGAGTTTCCACTGTGCTTTGATTACTACCCTACCATGGCTCAAAGGAGTCGTGCAAACAGGTCTTAGTTGGGTACTGTCCCGAGCCACATGGAGGCAGTGAGCGGATCGTCGGGGATTCGTCTCTCCCGGTATTGGGGGTTGATGTCGCACCTGAGCTCATCTTCCTCGGTCCCTTCGACTGACCAACGACATCATTCGCAGGTGCTTCCGTCTCGCCTCCGCGAATCTCGCTATGCGCGTGTCACGCCCCGCTTCCCAAAATACGGAAAACGAGAGATGACTAGGCCAGCCATGCTCCTACGGTCAAGGAATAATCCCGCCGTAGTCACACTTCGGCTTCTAGAATTACATGGTAATCAGTAAACAAAGCACATAAGTAAAGAAAATACATCACCAAAATATTACATCAAAGTTCACTGCCCACAATTTACAAATAAACAAGAAAAGAACTACTAACCAAGTTCGAGTACAAGGTCTCTTTTAGGAAAAGCAGTAAAAGATGAAAGAGATACTCCAGACTAAATCTCCGCTAGCTCGAAGGGTAAATCCGACTCCTGCGCTGGTTCTTCCTCGAGGTCTGAGCATGCATACTCAGGTCGTCAGAGCGACGTAAAAGCAATATTATAATAATGACATGAAACAGGCAAATAAGGTAATAACAGTGGAAGTAAAATGCAGATAATCACTATGTCACTAAATGATGCAAAGTATGATCTATGTCCCTACCAGTCCCTAAGTCATGTTTGAAATCGAATAGTGGAAATGAGGATAGTGTTTAACGGGAGTCTCGTACATACCCGAGACAACGACCCACACGCCCGGGACATAACCTTGTCAGCCGGATCGCTAGATCCTACCTAATATATATAAGAGTCGTTGTCCGAATGATCATCCTCTAAAACACGGTCCTCGCTAAATACGATACTCTTTCCACTTCGATATCCCCTTTTCCCCCAGGTTTACACTATTGATATGGTTTAGTCGTGTACAAGTATGCACCAATAACACGGTTTTGTCACTGTCCACTGTATCGATCACTGTCACAAATCATTCACTTTTCCATTGGCGTACTTGACACTCAGAAACCAATATCATTCACGCATGATAATGCATTGTACACCGAATAATAACCCGCACTATCACTAGGTTATGGCAATTGGGTAAGGTATGTACATTTATGCAGTTAACAAGTCATGTGTAATATGAACTAGTATGCACCTCATGAGCTTATAAAATTTGCAGTAAATCATATGTTCAGAATTCAGTGAAACGATTTAAATACGGTAACAAGTATACTCTGTCTAAAGTTCATAAAAATTTGTTTCAGTGCAATCGGATATCGGGTTCGCAAGTTACAGCCGTTTCATTTTAAGTGTTCGCTGCAGGAAATTCAGTTTCTGAACTGAACGTCCATTTCGCGACACAATTATCAACCTGTTGGGATCAGAATTTAGCGATGCTACAGTTGAATAAAATTTAGGGTTTTCAATAGGGTTTCTAACGCAATAGACGGATTCTCAATCGCATCTCTACGTCAGAAGTTATGCACTGTTCAACACTAAGGTATCAGTTCTATTTCTGTTTGGGATTGTTATACGTCCTGTTCTTTTAAATTGCAGTTTAAATAGTAAATGACGATAAAAAGGAGTGAAATCACTTGAGTTATTTAGATAATAGTTTCATCCTCAATAAAGTGTAGGGTTCTGCAACATACAAGTCCAGGCAGCAAGGTAGTGATCATTACGAGACAGAAAACAACAACCAGAGCTGCTCTGGACTGCAGTCCAGAGCCGCTCTCCGAGCCAGTTCTCGTCAGATTTTCAGTACAGAAACAATTAAAAACTTATATAGGGTTCCAGATCGTCGAGTCGTCTTCGATTTGAGCCCTCGAACGCATCATTTCAATATGTACACAATTAATTATGATTTTAACAAGTTTCAGACGCGGGAAATACTCAGTTTTAACGGGTGTAATTGGGGGTGATCGTTTAAGCCAGTAACAATCATATTTTTCAGTCAAAATTCACCACAATATTCATTGCCACATGGAACATCATATGCAATCGAGTTCCGTCCGTTTAATGGAATATTTTCGTTCGGGTTTTGCATCAAGCACTTGTGTCGTATAAGTTTTCACGAGTTATAAACACGGAATTAATGATATTTTGGTTTGTAACGGAAATAATCTAGAATGTAGCAAGTAGGGTACTTGCCTGGAGACGCTTTGGCGACGCACGGCAGTGGCAACGACACGAATGCGCGACGAACGGTACGGTTTGGATTCACGGCCTCGGCTCGCGTTTCGGGTTCGTCGTTGGAGTTACCCGGAGATAGCTCGCGATCATTGGAGGCGGAGTGGGGTTCTATGGATCCCCTGTGAGTGTGCTGGGGTCGACGGTGGTCGGCGGTGGTCATTCCGGCGATGGGTGCAGTAGGGGGTGAGGTTGCAGCGAGGGGTTTGGTGTGGGTTCGGAGAGAGGGAGTGAGTTAGTGGGGGCTCGGGTTTGATGGTACTGGTGATGATGAGGATGTAGAGGGTCGACGAGGTGGTGGGGACTCGTCGGCGTCGGGGTGCAGGTGGTGGCCGAGGTGGGTGTGCAGGAGAGTTCGAGCTCGAGTGAGGGGGTGTTCGGTTGAGGGGTTGAGGCAGTTGTTCACACCAGAATATTGCATTATTATATTCCCCATTCTTATTCTTTTTATAAATAAACAGGTACTTTTGACGCATGTCAGCTACATGTTACAGGTTACAGGTTCTTGGACAGGAAACAGTGAAAATGATGTAAAGACGATGAAAATATGGACTTTTGACCAACAAATGGGAGGATCTTAGTCAAGCCTACATCGAAAGATAGTTCACAATTAACAAGGCAACTCAAGGTCAAAAATACAAAGCGGACGGTTAAAAATCCATTGCAAATGGTTCACTGAAGATCTGGAGCTAATGTAGAAGTCCAATTGATAAAAGAACCAAAGAACCAGAAGCCCAAAAAGACCTAAAACAAAACCATGAATTTTCAGCATCCAAGCCTGCCAAAAGGCCGCGGAACCGCGGCCCAAGCCCACCATTGCCGCGGTTTCGCGGCCATAAGAAGACAAAAGAGAAATTGCTTTTTACCATAATTCTTATGCGATGCTGAAAAGATTTTCTAGGGCTATTTTTGTAATTGTAGACATGCGGTTCAAGATGTAACCTAGGGTTTCTATTTCCTATAAATAGAACTCTAATCATTGTAATTCTTTATGCCTCCCTTTAATGAATAAAATTTAGAAATCTTTTGGAGAGCATCGGTTTTTCTTCTCCATTCAAAAATTCAGATCTGACAACCCTGCATGGATGATTGGAGGGATGCATCTGTAAGTGATTTAATTTCTTGCCTTAGTGTAGATTTAAATTCCTTGCTCTAGGTAGATTTAATTTCATGCCGTAGGAACTTGTTTAGGGTTTAGCTTTTGGGAAGGATTTTGAGAGATGAGATCTCTCATCCTTTTCTTACCCACCAAATATTTACAATAGGACTCCATGCATACATGCACATACCGCTCCCTACGGCACTCTATCCCTCGAGGTAGCGGTGATACCGTAGTATAAAGGCCCGGGTGTGATGTTTTCCATGGAGGTTAGGGTAAGGATCTCTAAAGGAAGGACAAGAACCTAGAGGAAGGAACACCTTCCCGAACGGATCTAATCCACTTTATTGATAATTACCATAACTCCTCATAGATCTTCATTCGGGTATTGAAAGCGGTGAGATTTAATTACATTTCCAAACCATCCCTAAACCTAGCCTTAGCAAGAGTAGATCTAGATAATTGCCCTAGGTTAATTAGATTTTTAGATTTAATAATCAACCGAACACCCTTCGGAATTAACTCGTAAGAACGAATCGGAAATTCACAAAATCCCTGTGGATCGACCCGTACTCACCGGCTAGCTGCAAAGCGACGCCGTTCTTGATTACGGTTACAAATATTTTTGATCTATCTTTTAGAAAGCGCAAGTACGCTAAATCAATTAATCAAATAATACCCCCAAACTTAATTTCGATCGTCTCGAGCGAATGTTTTATTAAAAAGAGAAGGAGAAAATAAAGAAAGAGAAAAACTAACTAGCACACTTTCGTAGGCAACACGATTGCACTGAGCACGTGCAACAAGCCTTTAAACCTCTAGGTGTCCCTAGTAGGAGGAGTGTTGTCTCCTGAGGGTTTTCAGCGGATTGCACCCACAAAATCCAATAATAAAAGGAAGATCATGAATATTACATTTAAAGAAAAGAATTGTAAAAGAAAGACTTCGAAAATTAGGGTTTCCAACTAAGCTAGCTTTTCGGTTGTCATGAGCCCTATCTTAATGGTCATGAAAAGATGTTAGAAATCACGTCCTCCCTCAATAAAACATCGTCTTATTCTTCATTCCTATCTGTATTCCAAACATCGATCATATAACCCTGCGTGTGTGTAAAGGACATCCCTACACCCGGAGAATTCAATTCAAGCTATCATACTCTTGCCCATCAGCCTCAGTATTATTTTTTTTTTCGATGAGCTCACACACTTTCATGCGACCATTAATACTTCTTGAGGTACTAACCGACCGATTACTCATGTGATTGCTTATTTGGTGTATTTTCCTAGTCTTGCACCACCTCAGGTATAGCAGTGACTCCCAGACCAGTTGGCCTTAGGGCACTAGATGAAAAGGCACCCTTGCTATATATTTTTTTATTTCCCTTGGTGATAACAAAACCAGTGTCCATTTTTCTCACCAATTTTTTTTTTCCATACTTTTGGCTTTAAGACAAGAGCATTTCAAGGTATCCTCTACTATCCCAGGCTTCAAGACGTGTGTAAGTGCGAATAGCAGGGTAGCAACGTTCAAAATGTTTGACTTCCAGAATAGAAACTATTTTTCAGACTTATTTTTATCCTCAGATTAGTGACGTCCTTCATCTTACTAACCCTTGGGACAACGGCTCATAACTACTTATTACTAGTTCGTATAAGAAAACTTCTAATTTTCTTGGTTTTCTTAAATTTTCCTAATCTCATGGATGTAATTGTTCACTATCTAAACTTTTATTATCTTATTTATATACAAAAAAGTATTTTTATAGTTTTGAAAATTTTTAAATTTTTATAGGTTTTTAAAGAAATGTTTTGTGCTTATGCAATGTATGATGCAAATGATGCGTAAATAAGCACAAACCTCCCCCAAACTTGTTTTCAACAGTGTCCTCACTGTTGCCATCTGCTAAATCTCGAAAAACCTGTAAGCTTGGGAGGAATTTATTAGTGGGGGCAAAATATTTAAGTGAAGAACCTCCCCCAAACTTATTTTGGCTCAAAATATTTTGTAAAACTTTTCTTTTCAAGAGCCAGATAATATACCCCCCCCCCCAAACTTGAGTTATGCAATGTTAATCTTTGAAAATCATATGAGGGGGTCAAGAATCATTGGTCGATGCCAAGCTTTGCAAAGACCGAATGTCAACACCAACCATTCAAAATTTTTATCAATGCAGTGCTCGGGTTGGTGGAAGAAGAAGTGGGGAAAGGTTAAGTGGTGGAAGAGAGTGTATGTGCGTCTCATATTGGAGAGACGATGCAGTGTATGTGATGGATTACTCGCATTCTTCTTACAGTTCAAAAGAAGGGGTGGAGGTTCAATTTCAATGATTGGGAGATGATTCATCTCAACACCCGTGTCATTCAAAAATGCGAGTTCATCAGCGAAGATTTCCTCAAAAGTTCCATCTATACCCCGGTGAATAATGTCATCACAAAGTGCGGGGTGATCTTCAGACTCTAAAAGCAGTTCATAATCGGTGTTAATTGTTGACCCGGACATCTCGGTAGGAGATTCCGTATGTGTATGATACATAGTTTGGTCAAACAATAACATATGAAAAGAGTCTAGATCAATATCAGGAGGATCATCAAATTCGCTGCTGTTGACATCCATTAAGTCAACAGAACAGACCTGTGCAGTAGGTTCGGAGGGTACACTTCCCAACTTGTAAATGTTCAGCTCTATTGACCTATTCCCGAAAGATAGGGTCATAGAACCGTTACGACAGTTGATAATAGCATTGGAAGTGGCCAAAAAGGGGCGACCTAAAATCACCGGAATTTGATTCCGTGGGTTCGCTACAGGTTGTGTATCAATTACAATAAAATCTACCGGGAATATAAATTCTCCGATTTTTATTAACACATCCTCCAGTTCACCCCTAGGTTTGGTGATTGATCGGTCAGCCATCTGGAGAGTGCAATTGGTTGGCTTTAACTCTCCGATCCCTAGTTGCTCATAGACTGAGTATGGAAGCAAGTTAACACTAGCGCCAAGATCTAGTAGAGCACGGTTGATGTGTTTTTCCCCGATAGAAACGAAGATAGTAGGATATCCAGGATCCTTACGTTTCCTCGGTAATTGTTGGGGGAAAGCCGTGTCTATTGTTTTTTCCATGAATATCTTTTTGGGCGCTTGAGTCTTCCTCTTCCTAGTGCACAAGTTCTTAAGAGTTTTCGCATAAGACGGAACTTGTTGGATGGCATCTAGGAGAGGGATGTTGGTGTTTACTTGCTTAAAAATGTTCATAATCTTCTCCATATGTGGACTCGGTGTGTTTGCCCTTAACCGATTAGGATAAGGTGCTTTAGCAATAAGCGCTGGGTCCATCATAGGAGAAGGAAGTGGGTGTGGAACCGATCCTGGAATAGAAGTGGGGATCGTCCGTGGAGGGGTAAAAGAGGTGGGCTGTAATGGCGAGCCTTTTGGGAAACGAAGAATAGGCTCGGAAGAAGATGGTAGGGTAGAAGAACTGGGGTAAGAAGTGTGTGTGTGAAGAAAGGTCTCAGCCGGGGTGTTATTGATTGATTTATTAGTATCATCAAACTCTTCCCCAAGGTGAGTGTCAAGCACTCTTCCAGATCTCAACGTGATCTCATCCACATGATGTGAATAGCTAGAATTGGGTAAAGGTTGAGCTGGAAGTTTCCCTTTCTCTCGTGCACTCATTTCGGCTTTTAGTTGTGCAATTTGTTCTTCCATCGATTTGATATTATCATTTTGAGAAATAATGATCTTCATCACATTCTCGACGGAAGATTGCAAACTTGCCGTCCCTTGGATGGATTGTTTCATGAAAGTATCCAAGGTTTGTGCTAGTGCAGAGGTATTATCTGTACCGGTCAATTGCAAAAAGTTTTCATGTGGTGAAAAAGTGTTGGCCGGTTTTTGGAAATTTTGTGCTTGGAAGGGGTGCTGACTCAATTGAAGTGGTGGCTGCTGTTGTGGTGGAGGGACCCCTTGGAAATTGTTTTGGGTTGGAACCGTGTTTTGAAATTGTGATTGGTTCCAAGCAAAGTTAGGGTTATTCCTCCAACCCTGATCATATGTGGAGGAAGATGGATCGTTTCTAGGTCTTTGAAATGCGGCATTGGTATGCTCAGGACCTTGAAACGGACATTCTTCCGTCAAGTGAGACGGATCAGAACAGCATCCACATACAGTTTTGGAGAGTGATATTTGACTTAGGGCGGCTAAAAATTTGTTTTCCATATTCTCGAGTTTCTTTTGCATAGCTGAAATGTCAGCTCTAACTCCTATGGAAATATCATTGCCATCCCTAGACGATTGACTCACACCCTCCCACTGTAAAGATTTTTCAGCGAAATCTTCTAGAAATTTCCAGGCTTCCCCATCATCTTTGGTCATAAAGTTGCCTTGACACATGGATTCAAGGGTCTGTCTTGTGTAAGGAGTAATGCCCTCATAAATGATTCGGCAAAGATCCCATCTTGGGATGCCGTGATGTGGACATTGGATTAACAGATCCTTGAAGCGGTCAAGACATTTTGAAAATGTTTCATTTGGAAGCTGGGTGAATTGATAGATTTCGCTACGGACTCGAGCTGTTTTGTGATGTGGGTAGAATTTATTAAGGAATGCTTTGACGAATTCGTCCCAATTTGAAATTGAATGTGCGGTAGTGCTATATAGCCACTTCTCGGCTAAATCGCACAAAGTGAATGGGAGAAGACGAAGACGGAAAGCATCCACAGACAACTGTGAAGTACCCATCATTGCGCATACATTTTCAAATTTCGTGATAAACACGTATGCGTCTTCAGACTCGAGACCGTGAAATTTTGGTAGAAGGTTGATATATTGGGGTTTTATTTGAAAATTTTCCCCGTTGGCTGGTGGTGTGGAAAGACAGGTGGAAAGTGGGCCTCGTGTTGGATAACACCTCTCTTGGAGAGAGATGCGAGGTGGATTCTGCGCACCAACGGACGGCGGCAGAGTAGTGGGAAAGAAGTTCGATGGAGGTGGATCCATCGATGTGGGTGTGGTGGTGGGTAAAAAAAAGGGTAAATGTAGAAATACCGACTTTTGGGTCGATGAGGGAAACGCGGACTTAACAGGCACTAGAAACCCGTGTCCAGCCTATCTTGCACTAAAAAGGGTTAGTACAAGTGGCAGCGTGAATTTATAATTAGGGGAAATGATGTATGCGGTGTTTGCTTTAAAAAGATACGGATTTTTGAAAAAATATGATGCAACACAACAAATGCAACACACAAACCCTAGAATCTAGTGGTCACCTAGGTCAAACTCTAGACCGCTCCTAACCGCCAAAAGACAAGTCACAGGATAAATCCTCCACTGCCTCTTTGTTCCCCTGTGGCCGGATAAGTGCCAGGTAAGTGGGAAGGAACCACCACTACAGTGGGCCTAATTAATAACCCCTAGCCTTAAACACACTCGCCTTAGGCACCACAAGAAAACTCGGATAAGCAATGAATTACCCACGGCCTTCTCTTGTCCTAATTGAGCGCGACGGTCCTTAGAGTCATCTCTAGATTTCTTTTAATTAATGAGGGTAAATGCGGATGCAAGTTTTGCGATTTTCGGGGCCTAGGAAGGGTAATGAAATCCCCACCTAATTTGAATTTGGTCGTGCCCCTTAATTTCCGTTTTAATATGCAAACAACCAAGAATCAAAAACACGCACAAATTTTTATTTTGCTTTGCGGCGCTGCGATTTATTTGCAAAGAAACCTGCAGCAAAATTGTTATTGGAGCAGACAGAGGAGGAGATAAGAAAGATAGAGACTCACTGGGGAAAATTTGTGCAGAGAGGAGCTAGAATAGCCGCGGAACCGCCGCGTTTGAAGGGTTATTGCCGCGGAAACGCGCTTCTCTGGTGAGATCACTGTACAGGATTTTTACAGAGAGCTTCTGTTCAGCTGCTGAGTCCATTGGAATTTTCAGAAAAATTTTTCTCCAGCTCCAATGATTCCAGATTTTCTCGCAATCAAATCACAACACACGTATTAGTGTTTGCACGAATTTTTTGATCTAAAATTTATAATGGAATAAATTGCTCAACTCAAATTTCAAAATACGAACTATTAGCGCACTATCCCCGGCAACGGCGCCATTTGATTAATTGATTTAGCGTACTTGCGCTTTCTAAAAGATAGATCAAAAATATTTGTAACCGTAATCAAGAACGGCGTCGCTTTGCAGCTAGCCGGTGAGTACGGGTCGATCCACAGGGATTTTGTGAATTTCCGATTCGTTCTTACGAGTTAATTCCGAAGGGTGTTCAGTTGATTATTAAATCTAAAAATCTAATTAACCTAGGGCAATTATCTAGATCTACTCTTGCTAAGGCTAGGTTTAGGGATGGTTTGGAAATGTAATTAAATCTCACCGCTTTCAATACCCGAATGAAGATCTATGAGGAGTTATGGTAATTATCAATAAAGTGGATTAGATCCGTTCGGGAAGGTGTTCCTTCCTCTAGGTTCTTGTCCTTCCTTTAGAGATCCTTACCCTAACCTACATGGAAAACATCATACCCGGGCCTTTATACTACGGTATCACCGCTACCTCGAGGGATAGAGTGCCGTAGGGAGCGGTATGTGCATGTATGCATGGAGTCCTATTGTAAATATTTGGTGGGTAAGAAAAGGATGAGAGATCTCATCTCTCAAAATCCTTCCCAAAAGCTAAACCCTAAACAAGTTCCTACGGCATGAAATTAAATCTACCTAGAGCAAGGAATTTAAATCTACACTAAGGCAAGAAATTAAATCACTTACAGATGCATCCCTCCAATCATCCATGCAGGGTTGTCAGATCTGAATTTTTGAATGGAGAAGAAAAACCGATGCTCTCCAAAAGATTTCTAAATTTTATTCATTAAAGGGAGGCATAAAGAATTACAATGATTAGAGTTCTATTTATAGGAAATAGAAACCCTAGGTTACATCTTGAACCGCATGTCTACAATTACAAAAATAGCCCTAGAAAATCTTTTCAGCATCGCACAAGAATTATGGTAAAAAGCAATTTCTCTTTTGTCTTCTTATGGCCGCGAAACCGCGGCAATGGTGGGCTTGGGCCGCGGTTCCGCGGCCTTTTGGCAGGCTTGGATGCTGAAAATTCATGGTTTTGTTTTAGGTCTTTTTGGGCTTCTGGTTCTTTGGTTCTTTTATCAATTGGACTTCTACATTAGCTCCAGATCTTCAGTGAACCATTTGCAATGGATTTTTAACCGTCCGCTTTGTATTTTTGACCTTGAGTTGCCTTGTTAATTGTGAACTATCTTTCGATGTAGGCTTGACTAAGATCCTCCCATTTGTTAGTCAAAAGTCCATATTTTCATCGTCTTTACATCGTTTTCACTGTTTCCTGTCCAAGAACCTGTAACCTGTAACATGTAGCTGACATGCGTCAAAAGTACCTGTTTATTTATAAAAAGAATAAGAATGGGGAATATAATAATGCAATATTCTGGTGTGAACAAATACCCCCAAACTTATCTTTTGCTCGTCCTCGAGCAAACTTATTTTTATTCATTAAAATCCTAACCTAGCCGCACTTTCGCAGAGAAACGCGATTGCACTGAGCTCGTGCAACAAGCCGTTAAACCTCTAGGTGTCCCTAGTAGGAGGAGTGTTGTCTCCTGAGGGTTTTCAGCGGATTACACCCACAAAATCCTATCAATTCGGCCCATTAACTTTAGTTCTCCAATTAGGTCTTCTAACAAGGAATTCTATTATCTTCGACTCGCAAATTATCCACCCATATTCTTCATACTTTCTCATCATTTAACTTAAGATTATATATGTTTTATAGACTTACTTAGCCTTCGGCATCTCTTAAGTTTTCCTTCTAGGTTTCCATCTCCACTTAGGAATTTTTATCAACTCTACTAAAGATACAAGTTCTATTCTTCATTCCTTTCTTTCATCTAAACTCCAATCACGTACCCCCACGTGTGTGTATAGATCACCCCTACACTTGGAAATTCAAATCAAGTAATCGTACTCTCGTCCATTGTCCAAAGCACTTATTGATTAGTGAATTTTTAAATGAAATTTGCTTACACTTCCTTCATGCGACTATTAATACTTCTTGAGGTACCAACAACCGATTACAAGATGCGTTAGCACTTTAAAGCGTACTTCCTAGTTTTGCAACACCCAAGGCTTTTAGCAGTGACTTCCAAACCAGTTGGTCTAAGGCACTAGGTGATGAAGCACCCTCGCTAAAGATTTTCTATTTTTTACAGCCTTAAGTAATCACAAAAACCAGTGTCCATTTTTTTCCTTTATTCACTTTTTTTTTCTTTTATTTTCATTGTACTAAGTACTTTAGACAAGAGCATTTCAAGGTCTCTTCTACTATTCCAAGTTTCAAGGTGCGTGATTGTGCAAGTTGTAGGGTATACGTTTTCAAAATCTAGACTTATGCTAGGAACTATTTTTCAAACTTATACTCTAATAAGAACATCAATACTTTTCCCTTGTTTCGACTTAGCCCAAGAAGTCAACCCAAAATTTGCCTATTTCTAAATAAACTACAAGGCATATACTTTCTACCGTCAAACTTTAAGAAAGGTTATTTTTAGGGTTTTTAATTTACTAAGTCTAAAATCTAGTTGTTCCTAGCCAGTTAACCTATCTGTCAAACTCAAATCAAATATGGCCAAAATTGAATACAATATTTTTTTAATTTTTTTAATTTTTCAAATTTTTATGGGTTTTCAAATAAATATGCAAATGCAAAAATATGTACAAATGAATGCGAAGGAAGAAGACGTACCGAGCATACCCCCAAACTTGAACTTGACAGTGTCCTCACTGTCATGCTGAACCAAGAGGGTCAAAATACCGGCACTCCT
Source organism: Agapanthus africanus (assembly GCA_030015575.1). Lineage (NCBI taxonomy): Eukaryota > Viridiplantae > Streptophyta > Magnoliopsida > Asparagales > Amaryllidaceae > Agapanthus > Agapanthus africanus. The sequence continues at coordinate 101,433,486 of CM057338.1, read as the reverse complement.
CTGTTTATTTATTTACAATTTTTTTTATTTTTTAATGTTTTGAATTTTTATTTTTTTTTATAGAAAAAGAAAACAAAAAATATATATACATATATACAAAGGTTCCCCCCAAACTTAAGCTTGGCCTTACACAAGCCAAAGGTTAGCACCAACCATTCAAAAATCTTATCATGGTAAAGGTATAGTCGGTGTAAGAATGGGGTGGAGATGAAAGAGATGAAAAGCACGCAAGACCGTGTGGAAAGAAGGATGGTAGAATATGGTCTCGGTGGGGGAGAAGAATGGCGGAAAGGAGAAAGAAGGGTCGCGCGATCTTGAGGGTGTAAATCGAGTGAATAAATTAGCATAATTTGTGATGACCGATGTGTTAAGAGCGATTGCGCTAACCTATCAACTCATCGAGAAATGGGATCAAATCCCTCAAGATTCGCAAGAAAACATGGGTACGCCGAACTTGGTATAGGAGATGAAAGCGTAACGGTCACTTGCACGGTCGGAACAATAGGAAGGATGGAAGGAAGTGAGTGAGGAAGGGTATCAGCTAAGGATTTAGGAGGGTGTATTGGAAAATTTGACACATCAAACGAAAATGGTTCAACCTCAATATTATCCTCAGTACTATCCTCATAATTCTCCTCAATATTTTCCTCAAAAATTTGCTCATCCATGCCAATATCATCAAAATCAAGACGCATATGAAGTTCGGGAGAAACATTTAATGACTCAGGATGATGAATTGGACATAAAATTTCAATTAAATCGACGGGTTCGTCATCCGAAATATTCCCGGCGTCTATATCCTCAATCAAGTGAAAATCAATTTTTTCTAACACCTCATCAAAAGCATGGATATTTATCGATTTAGGTTCTAGAGTGGAGGTGTAAAGATCGAAAGGATTAAGTATGGTTTCACTCGAAAGGGGTTCTTCACAATTTGGCAAATCAAACACTACAAAATCGCACAACTCGTTTTTATTTTGAACTTGTGAATCATTTAGGACAATCGATGGAAAACAGGAGTTGTGGGCTTCAATTGGGTAAGGGTAGGTTTGATTTGAAAATCCTCTCTCATTCTCACTCTGTCCAACTGCCGCCTCATACATTGAAAAATTTGGAGCTAGCGGGACACTAGCTACCGGTTCACTAGGTTGCATAAGGGCGGCCACGGACGCTTCCACATTCCTAACCATTTTGTTTGTTGCTGCGATATACGCCTCCAACGCCTCTTCCAAACTAGACTTTAGTGGTGAGGGGGTTTCGGTAAAAGATTCAAAATTGGTTGGATATGTGAAACTCCCTAATGGCTGTGCAGAAACAGTGTCTAGTGAAGGTGGGAAAGTCGGATATGACTGGTAGGAAATGGGTGATTGGACAGGGGTAGGGTCAACATATGGATAAAAAGGTGAATAGTCGTGTTGATCCCTAGAATTGGATGAGTGGAGAGGGGTGAAAGATCGACTGCGAGATTGAGCAATATGCTCAGCAATGGACATCGGCCTAGGAGTGTCAGAAGGACTCGAAAGAGTGGTATCAACATATGGAAGTGGTGAAGGTTGATTTGGTTGACACAAAGTGGGTTGAAAAGTCAAACTGTTTCTCCTAGACTCCTCTATGTGATCTTTCAACGATTTTTTAGGCACGGAAGGATTGTCTTTAAATTGACCGAACACATTGACATATGACGCAAAATTAGGTTCGAGATACCAAAGTTCGGCTAATGATTTATTGTGTGGAGTACCCATGTTGTAAGAAGAAAGGTGACAAGAAGGATGGTTGGTGGTGCAAGGATTTATTTGCGGCTAAAAAATTTTGCAAGTTTCTATAAAATATTTGTCCTTTTTATTTTCATTCTTCATTGATTATTTTTTCTTTCTCTTTATTTGGAAAAATTTTTGTTGCAAAAAGATTTTAGTGAAAAGATATGCAACAGCAAAATATTTTATAGAAAAGATATGCAACAGCAAAATATTACTTGCAATTGGTTATTATTTGAAGCATATCACAAGAATCTTTATTTGGAAAAAATTGTTGCAAAAAGATATTCGAGAAAAGATATGCAACAAAAAAGATTACTTGCAATCAATTTCAATTTTGAGCGGGGCCCAAAAATCCTGCACAAGATTTGTTATATGGAAGAGAATATATTTTTAAAGCATACAAAATCTTGCAGGCATTATTCAGAAAATATATTAAAATTTGCAGAGGAGAAATAACAGAGAGCTTACAATGCAAATTTCATAGGATGATCTCACCAAAAGAGCGCGGTTCCGCGGTATAAACGCGTTATTGCCGCGTTTTCGCGGCGGTCTAATCAGCACGAATCCCTAAAAAAAATTTGACGCTCTGATTCCACTAGAAGGCCGCGGTTCCGCGGCCTAAAGTGGGTTTTGGCCGCGGAATCGCGGCGGGTTGGGGGAATTGGGTCTCCAAAAAATTTTCACTGTTCTGTTATTTGATTCCCCTTCTGTTTCGATCTTCTGATTTCTGTTTCGCCTTCTGGAAATTTCCAGATCGTCTTTGTAAATCCTGCAAAATTAAAACAACAAAGTATCCCTTCCAAAAATAACAAAAAATATATATTTTTATATTTTTTTGGATTTTTTTAGATTTTTATGATTTTTTAAATTTTGATTAACCCGAAATTGCGAAAAGGAAATTTCTACGCCATCCCCGGCAACGGCGCCATTTGATTGAAACGAATTCTTGATGTGTAGTAAAAAATTGTAAAGAAATCACAACCAAAAATTATTTGACCGCAATCAACTACGGTGTCGGATGTAGATTGTTAGTGAATACGGATCGTCCACAGAGAAAGTGTAATCGTTCGTCTTTTGAATTAGATGAGTCGAAACTTTAAAGAAAAGAAAACAAACAATTCATGATTTAAAATTGTATTTCAAGATAAAGAAAATATCTAGATCTAAGAAAGCATTAAAAGATAGAATCAAGAATTGATCGTTTGATGATTTTTCCAAACCAAATCTCAAGAATCGAAATGAGGCTCGTAGGAATCGATCGGATCTATAGATGTGATGTAATCTTAGAATTACGTATTCTTATCCTTCGATGAATTGATACTAGATCGATGATGATCGATGAGAATTAGAGACTTCTTGTGAAACTAGGGTTTCATCTTATCTCTTGTTCTTTCATTGATATCATTCATATTCTAGCCTCTAGTAAATTCAAGAAACGATCGTAGATCCCTAATTTCGAGCGATCACAATCAAGAAAGTATCGCTACGAAACTAGGTCATCGATTCTTGAACTTGCTAGGGTTTACAAAGCTCGTAGGACTTAAAAATCGTATTAAGATTTGTTACATCATTATTCTACAATCGTCTCGACTCCTTTACGAGCGGAGTTTTACTCACACATCACAACAAGAACAACAATTACAAATTGAGATCTAATCATGATGCAAGAATTAAAAGAAAGCAAGATTAAAGAATTTCACCTTTTATTTATATCAACAATTTCATTACATTCGCTCAAGAACTACAAGAGGAAGAATTCGATCGTCGACTTGGCTTCGCTCGTCTCCGTGGATCGCGGATCGGCTTGGATCACTTGCCCGATTGAAGATCGGCTCGGCTCCTAAACGGTTGAAAGCTTCTCACTTGATTTGGTACTCAAGATCTTGGATTTAGAGTGGAATTAGGGTTAGGGTTTCGCACAAGCCTTGTCACGAGACTTGTGGAAGAAAATGGTGTAGAATGAACCAATGGTTATTGATTATTGATTAGCCTTTAACCCTAGGTCTAGGTTCCTATTTATAGATAACTAACCCTAGATCTAGGATTTCAAATTCCAAGTTTCCCTCCAAAAGTTTGTTGAAGAAATTCAAATTTCCCTCCAAAAGTTAGTTAGGGGAGAAGCTTCTAGATGTGATTAGTTAGGAGGGAGCTTCTAGAAGAGGATTAATTAGGAGCTTAATTTAGGATTAGCCTTCTTAATCTTCTTTGCTGATCTGGCAGTAGGTTCGAGAGAATTATGGGATTTGAAGTATCACAATGAGGTGTGGGTCCCGCTGGAAGAACTTTGCACTGAAAATGAGGAGATGAAGTCACCACTGAGCCGCGCTTCCGCGGCATAAGGAGGCTATTGCCGCGGATGCGCGGCCAAGTTGGAGCTTTGGGCTTTCATTCTTCTGTTGTGGGCTTGTACTTTTGTATGGGCCTTCTTTTGATATATAGAATTATCTAATTCCTTCTGCACTGCTACCAGATCTGAAAGTATGGAGTTGGTGTAATGTTGATCAGCTCTTTGGTTTTTCTTCCATATTTTCCTGCATAGACTCAAGACAAGTGTTGCGCAAATACAGAAATGATGCGATGCCATGAAATGCGGTTAATTTCCTTTAAAGTGTCGGTTTAAAAGTCTAACACATGCAATCTCATATTTTGTGACAGATTTGCTAATATGTAGAATATGAATGCCGAACACTTCTAAATGTATGCAAATGTTAAGGAAATTGCCGGCTAAAATATACAATATTTTCGACTGATCAGCAGTGTAGGGTTCGGAGTTTTGGAGAGAGGAGCGAGGGAGGAAAGACGAGAAGAGTCATCGTCATCGTCGGGGATGAGCGGGGTGCAGGGGCTCGAGGCTGGGAGTTTTGGAGAGAGGTGAAGGGAGGAAGACGAGAGAACGAGGTGATGAGGGAGAGAGGAGCTTGAGACGAGGAGAGGTTGAGGAGCTCGAGGGGGTGCGCGGCGTGGGCGACGAGCGCGGAGACGTGGGGCGGTGAGGCGACGTGGGCGCGCGGAGTGGGAAGAAAACGAGCGGGAAAAATTTGTGGAGTGGGGAAGAAGAAAGAATGCTAACGGGTCGGGTCGCGTGAGCGCGGGTAAGGGGGTTTAGGCTCGCTTGGGTCAGTGGGGAATTGAAGTTTAATTCAATTTTTTTCTTTTGTTCTGGGCTGGCTGAGGAGTTTATTTTAAATGATTTGTTTTTTTTATTTCTTGGATGTGCTTCCATTAGCTTGGGCTGGTTTAAAATGGGAGGGGGGTGGATTATATATATTTTTAGTTTTAGTTTTGGCCTTTGATTTGAAAAAGGGGTTAGAAAAAATTAAATACTAAGTCTTAAGCAACCAATTTCACACCAAAATACAAGGAAAAATAGGAAAATATTCGGGGGACTAGGAAAAATACAGAAAGATTTATTGATGGGAACGGGGATTTACATCATACCCCCCTTACAAAAATTTCGTCCTCGAAATTTAACAAGAATACAATGAAACAAAGTACTAAACAAAGAGATGTGGAAAACGTGCACGGATATCTTCCTCTCGCTCCCAGGTAGATTCTCCTGGGGAACGACCGCCCCAAGACACTCGGATTAACGGAATGACCCTATTCTTCAGCACTTTCTCTCTGCGGTCGAGGATGGTGGTGGGCTGCTCCTCGTAGGATAGGTCGGTACCCAAAGCTAAATCCGAATAGTCCAGAACATGGCTCTCATCCCGAACACAACGCCGCAACTGAGACACGTGGAAGGTATTATACACACCAGCTAGCGATGGAGGCAAGGCGAGTCGATAGGCCACCTCTCCTACTCGCTCTAGCACCTCAAAAGTTCCGATGAAGCGGGGAATGAGTTTTCCCCGACCTCCAAACCTGATAACTCCACGGGTAGGGGAAATCTTCAGGAACACGTGATCTCCGACTTCAAATTCTAGCGCTCTCCTGCTGGTATCTGCCTAACTCTTCTGTCGATCCTGAGCCGTCTTAATGCGCTGCCTGATCATTTAGACCTTGTCGACTGTCTGAACAATAAGCTCGGGACCCAGTAATCTTCGCTCTCACACATCATCCCAACAAATTGGGGATCGACACTTCCGCCTATAAAGTACTTCGAAAGGAGCCATCTGAATGCTAGCCTGATAACTGTTGTTATAGGAAAACTCGACTAGATGCAGATAGTCTTCCCAGGAACCTTGAAAATCCAACATGCAGGCTCTCAGCATATCCTCGAGCGTCTGAATTGTACGCTCGGATTGTCCGTCCGTCTGCGGGAGATAAGCTGTGTTGAACTTGAGGCGGGTACCCAAACTCTCCTGTAAGCTCCTCCAGAAGTGCGACACGAATCTGGTGTCTCGATCTGACACAAAGCTGACCGGAACACCGTGAAGTCGCACTATCTCCTGCATGTATCTCTCAGCCAGTGACTCTGTCGACTGTCCCACTTGGAAGGGTGAGAAGTGTGCAGCTTTCGTGAGGCGGTCGACGATAACCCAAATGGCGTTATTGCCCCTAGGGCTCCGTGGTAAGGCCGTCACGAAATCCATAGTAATGTGCTCCCACTTCCATTCTGGTATCGGAAGCGGTTGTAACAATCCTGTGTAAGTGCACGGCGGCGCCCCGGCCGTCGGAACGAGGCCAAAATGCGGAAACGAAACTTCACTTTAAACTTTGAACCGGCACCACCGCGCACAAAAATCCTGGATCGGGCCATTAAACTAATCCTAGCTAACTAGAGAAGGGGTAGAGAGATATACCGAGCGATCCGTGTCCTCCGGTCTTCTCGTCGTCGTCCCGATCTCCCCGCGGAATCTCCGGTCTTCACCTCCCCGTCGGAAGGGCACCACATCGCCGGGTTCTTTTACGGGCTCCCACCTCTGGACCGAGGCAACTCGGGCATGAAGTTGGCGAGTCGACGTGCCTAAGAATTGCTGTAGCATAAGCATAGTGCTCTATGTCTCTTTTGGGGTTGTAGGAAGTTGCCTTTTGGTGGAGGAAATGATATATGAACTTTAGTGATGAACAAGGGAATTTTTGCAAGCAAATGAGACCAAAAATTCCCATCAAAAATTTGGGACAGCCCCCCCCCCCCTCTTCCCTTGGCCGGCCATAAAAAATAGAGAGGAGAAAATGAGAGTGGGAGTGTGTGTATCAAAATGAGTGAGTCAAAAGAATAATACTCAAGAGAGATAAAAATGGTGATGATCAAAAAGGTAAACCTCACACAAACATCATCACCCTCCATCATCAACCATCACTCATCACACCACCAAAAGTAAATCATGATGAATAAGAAAGTCAAGCAATGATGAATCATGGAGTCAAGGTCAAACAAGAGCTATCATGAAGCAACAATATGCAAAAACCACCCTCTACAAAACAAATTTGCATGCTTGCAAACAAGCCCTCCTCCACCAATTATCAGCCAACGAAAGAAACAAAGGAAATTGGCCGAAACGGAAAGCAAACTGGCAACTTCATAAAACTGATCCCGTAATAAATTACAGGAAACCCCGCTATTGTATATATATACCCGCATTTGTATTCTGACCGAAATACAAATGTAAATGAGACAAAATCTATACTGTACAATGCTAGGATCCGGCTTAAACCAAAGCCCGCTAGTATTTTCCGTTCGATCATGATCCGTGCAATTCCGCACGTATCTGATCGAACCCTGCAATATCTCCATACGGCCTCTACAGCGTTTCGCCCGAAACTTGAGCAACTGTCTATGGGGGACTCTAAAGACTCGTCAATACTATGGCTGTGGATTTAACCACTAGCACGTCAGAGGTATTAGCCATACGTGACGGGCTACTAGCTATTGACCAAAAGGGACGTCGATGAGCGAACTTATCCTGACACCCTACTGAGCCTGTCAGTGACAATATCCGTACAGTCCGGTCCGTTCGTCTATGAGTATCGCATGGCGGGCCTAGGGGGTTGGTAAAAGTCAGACCCACAAAAGCGGTACAAGTCGTATCGGAGTGTAGCCCAGAACACCCTGAGATACTACTGGAATACCTACCAGTAAATCTTCTGCCTTGGCTAAGGACTTCGTGTAATGGCTCTCCTAGACACAGCGCGACCTCACCCCCAATACCGGGAGAGACGAACCCCTGAAGATCCGCTCACTGCCTCCATGTGGCTCGGGACTGTACCCAACTAAAACCTGTTTGCACGTCTCCTTTGAGCGTGGTAGGGTAGTAATCAAAGTACAGTGGGAACTCACACGAGACAAATGACGATCCTCAGGTCGATGAACTAACATGTACACATGGCACCAGGGAACTGCTATCTGACGTCAGGTATAAGACCAACTAGCATGTTCCCGGCGAGTCATGTCCGGTGTACTCATAACCCAATGAGCACCTGTATACATCTTAGGTGAACCAACTGACACCAGTGGCTTGTGAGACCGGACACCGTCCCTCGTCGGGGTCTCGACTGTATACACTAGTCTACTCTGGAGTATCGATGCCCTGTCTCGAAACTCCCACGACTAGGGACCTTTTAAGGATGTGCTTATAGACTACTAGCTCCCACGTATATGATCGCCCTCATACTGCTGGAAGTCAAGAAAGAATCCTAGGGGCTCTATCAACATGTAATAGCGACCTGTAAGATCACCTAAAGCAGTACACGATGATAAAGATAAACCAGATAGCATACTATCATCTTGAGTAAGACCGTCCTACCGGAATAGGTCCTCCCTCAATCATTGCAATCACGTGCCTGTGATCCAATAATTGACTATGAGGGCACTATCTCCAACAATCTCCCACTTGCACTCAAGACTAATTATTGCGATGTCGTATACTCACAGCCCGTGTGATACCGAATATCCAACTCCTCTACTAGTCAGTCTCACAAAACCTATTTGCGAAACTATTGCGTTCGAGGAATAGCATCAGTGAGTGGATCCGCCTTGATGTTTCTTTCTATGTCTCTCTATATCTCAAGCTCGCGGAGAAAGCCATCTCACTAAATGAGCAATACCTGTCTTAGAATGTGTCTGGATGTCTGATGGGGCCTAGCTCATAAATGAACTCCAAATCCAAACTTCTTAGACTGTATCGTCAACTGAACTTAATCAGTATCCTGTGCCATGCCTCCCTCAGTATCCTCCTGGACCACCTGTCCATAATACCGTCCCTCGTCAGAAGAAAAACTATAACTCTGACAACCTCTCTGTCATCCATGTCACCTTGGAAGCCTGGAATGATAACCGTCTCCTAAAGGAGGCTGCCGTTATCGAATCCCTAGAACATCCACTTATGTTCTAAAACTGCTTTCGAATGTTTCTCCAGGATTGGATCAATATCTTATTGCATCTACTGCAACAACAACATCTGGTGTGGTACTTGACATCTCATGATTGACTCAATTGCCTAAGCAAGTGATCTGCCAATCATGCACATCCCTCTCCCCTTTAGTCTGTAAGACACCTTTAGAGAGGGTGACTCCATCACCTGCAGGTACACTACCGTGCCAGGAGTCGTCCATTCTAAATTCTCTTAGAATGCTGTCTAAGTACCCAGATTGGGAAACTACCCAAATCTAGATCTATAGATCTAATAACCAGAATGTCTTGATATTATATCCAAGACCCATGTGGAGAAACCACTGTGTGACAACCAAAGTATAACCGATCGTAGTATAGGAATATCATTTCCTACTTTATGTATGTCATCCAAATACCAGGACATCACACCCTACTACCTTCTTAACAGATCCATCCCCTATTCCGATGAAGTCAAACCTATGACTGTCACATCAGAAATAGATGATCTATCTCCGCTGTATCTGCTTTAGTCTATAAATAGACATAAGCCACTTGTCCACCATGCTTCCGCTGCTCCCACTGACTACGACAACCCTCTGGCAGAGTCATATACACGTGCACTTTTAAAGCTAGTTTAGAACGACGCTATACTCATCCTCCTGCCGGGTTTCACAGTCTGGAACAACAGCAATGGCAAGTCTGGGTAAACAAGAACCTCCCTGCCACCGTCCTTGAGCATACCGAAGTACCTCTCGAGCGCCTGAGGTTACCCACCATATCTGCGGAGTGGCCAATGGAATGTCAAACTAGATTGAATTTTTAGGTTCTTATCAAATCTTCAGTAATCGTTTGCGGTTCTGGAATCACTTCCAGTTCTACCATACTCCCACTACTGTTTTCTGAAAAAATCCATTTTTGTTAAAACTGTGGCGAGTCAAGAACAATATCATTATTGATCTTCCAGATGGTAGAAAGTCAACCCTCGTCATAGCCTAGGTCAACCCACAAACAGCCATTACAGAAACGTGCCTTGAGTTATCCGGAGTCTGGTTTTAAGAATAAGCCGGACAACTCCCCGTACCTTAACATCATTAAGATATGAACTGTTCTATATCCAATACAGAAACAGAAGCACTGATTTAATTGAACCATATTCAAATCTTGCAGCTGTCTCCAGTGCATGTCAATTAAATGGAAAGAGGACGATCAGCGTTACTCAACTTAGGAGTACTTCCAATTATGAGTAACCTGAAAGAGAAGCAAGTTCTCTTAATCATTACTATCTACTGAATACCATACATAAATATCTACATCTTCGATCACTTTGAAGAATCCCGATACTTGCAATACCTGGTTCTCTACTTTATTCATATACCTATAACTTCTCAAAATTCGGACCCTGTATTTCTACGAAACACCTGTCTAAAAACTAGAGAAGTCATAAGTAAACCGAATATAGTACGAGAACCAACCCCTCTGTCCTCATGGACGCTGGACAACATACAATACTCTGTATAAGTCTCTTGAGTCTAATAACTCATCCCCTGTGTGTCGTAGGTTGAAAACTGTACTTATGGTTAAGAAGAATTACACCGATGTTTGATGCTCCTTACCTAACCATCCACTGATATAGGTAAATGTCATAAACATAATTTCAAAAGGTATATCTCACTCTATAGATGTACAGATATATCAATTTGAAATTGGTGCATAACAACGGATATTCAAAACCAAATATTTGCCGTCCGGCAAACAACCCAGGTGACTTCCTCAAATATCACCAATTACAACGAATTCCGATATAATGAGGACAATCACCTAATTCCCAATAACTTACTCCCACTCATCATCTGTAAAACCATACAGATGTGAGAATCATACCTGATAAATACATACCCTGGAGCAAGTGCTAATTGGGAAATCAGTTTTCTTTTAACAGTACACAGTGAAACTGAAACATTGAAATATTTCGTAGGGGTATCCTGGTATTCCTAGTAATGCCTCTTCCATTATCCAGATTCACAACTGTAACCGTATAATTCTTTGCCACCTCTCTAAATTCCTTTATATGTCTTTAGTCATTACCTTCTGCATACCCCTTTAGGCCAAATGGTTTTCTTCCTTCCCTACCGTTCGGCACCAGCCTATGGTTTGGAAGAAGACTATCCAATAAGCATAATGGGTGTACTGTCCTAATTCTAGGAGCACTCACAACGTGAGAGAAGGTGAAGATAAAAGACACATGAATAAACCTTATTCCTATTTCTCCTGAACCAGAATCCATCCCCGAACTGGAACAAGTTCCTTTCGAGTTCGTATATAACCATACGATGGAGTATCCAATAAACTGTGGATTTTCATAGTGATACGGAGTGTTCTAGAGAAATACAAAGGTGATTTAGGATTGGCGAAGAAATACTTGGTTTGGTCGTGAATAGCAGTCGCAATTTACTTTGCCCTCTTACTAATCCCTTGATATGTCTTTACTTAATACCTTCTGTACACGATCGTTATGCTAATTGGTTTTCTTCATTCCCCACCGTTCGGCGCCAGCCTAAGGTTTGGAATAAGACTATCCAATTTGCGTAATTGGTGTACTATCTCCTAAACCAAGGAGTACTCGCAACCTGAGAGAAGGTAAAAGGAAAAGACAACTGAATAGTCATATCCGTTTCCTCCAGAACCGGAAACCATCCTCGAATAAATTCCTTCGAGTTCGTATATAACCATATGATGGTTTTGTCCAATGGAAGTGGACGTTCGTAGTAATACGGGATGTCCTGGAGAAAAGGGTAAAAGTAGGAGTGGCAATGAGGTATGCAACTCTGACAATCCAAAAGCCAGTGTTTAAGAAGGTTCGGTCAACTTTGGTCACTGAGTCATAGTCAAGGGTCGGGTCATGGTCGCTGCCAAAGAGAGAGAGAGAGAAAAGAAACACTCAGTGTGCACTCTGACCTAGATCAGAATGGTTACCAATTTATCTAATCTGGAAACCTCCCACTGTACCGTCAAATTCTTCTCCAAACCAGAAAGGAGAATTAGTCGGGATCACCCGAGGAGTAAACCAACTCATCAGTGGGAATCGGGATCCAACTATCATCGCATGATAACGTGACGGAATCCGCTCACGTTATCACACTCCAGAAGGTATGCGCATATCTGGAAAGTTTCAGTTTCTTTAGAAACTCCCGATGTGATTTTTGCCCCATGCTCTTATGACCTTGACTTTGGCCAACATATCATAAGTCACATGTCAAGTTCTACCCGTCATTCTCCAGGTTAATTTGAACCCACCCGTACCTACCCTTGACTTTGGCCAAAATGGCAGTACAACTGTCCCAAACCAACGCATCTATCTATGCTGCATATGAATACCCAATAGCTACCAATCACTGTGCCTTGACTTTGGCCAACATACACAGCTTGAATACTTATTGACTATTCTTATGAAACGACGGAGGGCTACGAATGGTTTCTGGCGAAAACCTTTAACGTAATGAACTTGATATCATTGAAGGAACCGGATAGCTTTTTATAAAAATATAGTGACAAAAACCTTTGCTAAAGAGACCACTCCCGGGGAAGGGATCTTGGCTCTTTCCCCGTAGAATGAGGTGCGGGATATTCCAACTGAATACCACGATGCAAAGAAAAAGCAATCGGCTATAGTGAAGTTATTGCCCTGACGCAAACGTCTGTCCAAGGGGTCACTCCCGGTGAAGGGATCTCGGCCCTTACCTCGTCGACTGAGGTGCTGGATATTCATAACCGAATACCACTGTGCAAAACAAAAGTGAACGTCCTTGCAATAACAGCTTTTTGAAAAAATTGTTCCAACAACATCAGAATAGGTTTGTTTAGCTTGCATTGATCTGAATCAATGCAGTCCCATCAATTGATCACACCAATAAAGAACGAAAATAATGACGTACGTATATGCCATCCGCATTCGCCACTGGGTCCCGTCATTACCCGTTAGGTTAGTTAACTAACGACAGAGCGGGGACTGGACTAGCGCGGATGCAAAACATATACAACATCTACTGGTATATATATCAATATATAATATTTCGTTCAAGGCGTGATAAAATGCAACATCAAAGAAATGTAATAAGCATCACAGAACAATACAGATATCTGGGATCCCCGGATTTCACAGAGCCGCTACTGAAACCCGACGTTCCCCTGGTCGTGTGGATAGCCTGTGCAATGAAATCCTAGACCCCTACGGGCGCGGCAAGTTACCCGCCAAAACCTGAAGCGAGGCAGCCCCCTTCAGCAACGTGAATGGACTACCCAGCACTTCACGGAATCCGGTAACTTGGGCACCCCTCCTGGGTCAACCTGTACCCCCTACGAGTGCGGCGAATAGCCCGCCAATTCTAGAGTGAAGCCCCCTCCGTCTCAACGCCATGAGATGCGGGCCCGTTGCCCTCTAGAACCCGGCTCTCCGTGCACCCCACCTTGGGGTAATCCTAGTACAGAAAGTAAAATATACATACAATGGGTACATCGACCTCACCCCGGTCGTGCCCCAAAAGAAAAATATACAAACAGGCAGTGACGGCAGTCCACATGTCGGACGCTCGCCCCACAATATCAAATGTACATATAAAACAAAACTGTACTAACATTGCATCCAGGCTATCCCCCACGACCAATCCGCAACACCACAGCACAACACAGAACATCAACGTGAATGTCACGTTCGCAAATCCGTCTAACCGGGCTATAGCAGTTAGACAGGATTTACCGATCAAGTGACATTCACGGTCGCAGATATAATGTAAATACTGTGAAGTAATGTGTTTAAAATTTTCGATCGATCAAATTTTCCTAAGTGGGCCCCCAAGCACTACTGTAGCACTTAAAGAAATTCTAAGCCCAAAAATAATATTCCAAAAACCCCACTTTCAACTCATAAGCTCTCTGTAGAATTTTGATGCACTGAACAGTAAATCTTGCGGCGGAACCGCGGCCCAAGCATGGGTTTGGCCGCGGTTCCGCGGTGGGACAGTGTGTTCACGTGACCAAAATTTCACAGAATGCTTAGAATTTCCTGCACATATCTCTGTAATGTACTGAAAAAATTTTGGAGCTAAAAAAATTTCGACAGAAACTGATGCAAATGAAAATACGGTTTTTGGAAAATCCGAACGATCGAACTTGTAAACACGTTAGAGCAAAGCTAGACTAGGTTAATGGCGTGGCTCTGATACCAGTGTAAGTGCACGGCGGCGTCCCGGCCGTCGGAACGAGGCCAAAATGCGGAAACGAAACTTTACTTTAAACTTTGAACCGGCACCACCGAGCACAAAAATCCCGGATCGGGCCATTAAACTAATCCTAGCTAACTAGAGAAAGGGTAGAGAGATATACCGAGCGATCCGTGTCCTCCGGTCTTCTCGTCGTCGTCCCGATCTCCCCGCGGAATCTCCGGTCTTCACCTCCTCGCCGGAAGGGCATCACATCGCCGGGTTCTTTTACGGGCTCCCACCTCTGGACCGAGGCAACTCGGGCACGAAGTTGGCGAGTCGACGTGCCCAAGAATTGCTGTAGCATAAGCGTAGTGCTCTATGTCTCTTTTGGGGTTGTAGGAAGTTGCCTTTTGGTGGAGCAAATGAAATATGAACTTTTGTGATGAACAAGGAAATTTTTGCAAGCAAATGAGATCAAAAATCCCCATCAAAAATTTGGGACAGCCCCCCCCTCTTCCCTTGGCCGGCCATGAAAAATAAAGAGGAGAAAATGAGAGTGGGAGTGTGTGTATCAAAATGAGTGAGTCAAAAGAATAATACTCAAGAGAGATAAAAATGGTGATGATCAAAAAGGTAATCCTCACACAAACATCATCACCCTCCATCATCAACCATCACTCATCACACCACCAAAAGTAAATCATGATGAATAAGAAAGTCAAGCAATGATGAATCATGGAGTTAAGGTCAAACAAGAGCTATCATGAAACAACAATATGCAAAGACCAGCCTCAACAAAACAAATTTGCATGCTTGCAAATAAGCCCTCCTCCACCAATTATCAGCCAACGAAAGAAACAAAGGAAATTGGCCGAAACGGAAAGCAAACTGGCAACTTCATAAAACTGATCTCGTAATAAATTACAGGAAACCCCGCTACTGTATATATATACCCGCATTTGTATTCCGACCGAAATACAAATGCAAATGAGACAAAATCTACACTGTACAATACTAGTATCCGGCTTAAACCAAAGCCCGCTAGTATTTTCTGTCCGATCATGATCCGTGCAATACCGCACGTATCTGATCGAACTCTGCCATATCTCCATACGGCCTCTACAGCGTTTCGCCCAAAACTTGAGCAACTGTCTGTGGGAGACTCTAAAGACTCGTCAATACTATGGCTGTGGATTTAACCACTAGCACGTCAGAGGTATTAGCCATACGTGACGGGCTACCAGCTATTGACCAAAAGGGATGTCGATGAGCGAACTTATCCTGACACCCTACTGAGCCTGTCGGTGGCAATATCCGTACAGTCCGGTCCGTTCGTCTATGAGCATCGCATGGCGGGCCTAGGGGTTGGTAAAAGTCAGACCCCCAAAAGCGGTACAAGTCGTGTCGGAGTGTAGCCCAGAACACCCTGAGATACTACTGGAATACCTACCAGTAAATCTCCTACCTTGGCCAAGGACTTCATGTGATGGCTTTCCTAGACACAGCGCGACCTCACCCCCAATACCGGGAGAGACGAACCCCTGAAGATCCGCTCACTGCCTTCATGTGGCTCGGGACTGCACCCAACTAAAACCTGTTTGCACGTCTCCTTTAAGCGCGGTAGGGTAGTAATCAAAGTACAGTGGGAACTCACACGAGACAAATGATGATCCTCAGGTCAATGAACTAACCTGTACACATGTCACCAAGGAACTGCTATCTGACGTCAGGTATAAGACCAACTAGCATGTTCCCGGCGAGTCCTGTCTGGTGTACTCATAACCCAATGAGCACCTGTATACATCTTAGGTGAACCAACTGACACCAGTGGCTTGTGAGACCGGACACCGCCCCTCGTCGGGGTCTCGACTGTATACACTAGTCTACTCTGGAGTATCGATGCCCTGTCTCGAAACTCCCACGACTAGGGACCTTTTAAGGATGTGCTTACAGACTACCAGCTCCCACGTATATGATCGCCCTCATACTGCTGGAAGTCAAGAAAGAATCCTAGGGGCTCTATCAACGTGTAATAGCGACCTGTAAGGTCACCTAAAGCAGTACACGATGATAAAGATAAACCAGATAGCATACTATCATCTTGAGTAAGACTGTCCTACCGGAATAGGTCCTCCCTCAATCATTGCAATCACGTGCCTGTGATCTAATAATTGACTCTGAGGGCACTATCTCCAACATCCTGCTGTCCTCTGATGTTCCGCCTTCACCTGCTGGTATACCAAGCACCTGGATATGAACCGCGCAATTTCTCGCTTCATCCCGTTCCACCAAAAATGCTGCTTTAGATCCAGATACATCTTTGTACCTCCGGATGCACAGAATAAGCTGAACTATGCGCCTCATCCAGTACTTCTTCTCGAATATCTCCTTTGGGTACACAGAGTCTGCTACCGAATCTCAGAGAACCGTCTTCATGTATGATTAAGTCTATTCTCAGCCCGGCTTCTACTTGCGTTCTAAACTTTTGCAGTCGAGGATCATCCGCTTGTGCAGCCTTGATGCGATCCACAAGAGAAGACTGCACCTGTAGTTGCCAAAATTGACTGATTGCACCCGGTGTGACGACCTCAAGCTCGAGTCTCTAAAAATCCTCAATAATGCTCCTCTGACTGGTCAACATCATGACCGCTGACTTGCGACTGAGAGCATCTGGTACAACATTTACTTTCCCCGGATGATACTGAAGGTCTAAGTCATAATCCGCCATCAGTTCTAGCTATCGGCGCTGCCTCATGTTTAGTTCTTTCTGAGTGAAGACGTACTTCAGACTATTATGATCCGTGTACACCTCCACCTTCTCGCCCAATAGATAGTGCCTCCAAATCTTCAACGCAAAAACCACCGCGGCTAACTCCAAGTCATGCGTAGGATAGTTCTTCTCGTGATTTCTCAGCTGTCGAAAGGCGTAAGCAACCACTCGACCGTGCTGTATCATAACACAGCCTAATCCCTCCTCCGAGGCATCACCGTGTATCACCAAACTACCGGAATCATCTAGTACTGTAAGAATAGACGCCGTGGTTAACTTCTGCTTCAGTGTGTCAAATGCCTCAGTACACTCCTCTGTCCATGCAAACAGTACATCCTTCTGTGTCAGACTCGTCAACGGTTCAGCGATTCTTGAAAAGTCTTGGACGAACCGCCGATAATATCCTGCTAGTCCCAGAAAGCTTCTAATCTCGACCACTGACTTCGGCGTTGGCCAATCTCTGACAGATTCTATCTTTGCCAGGTCCACTGAGATGCCTTCGCCCGAAACGATGTGTCCCAAGAATTGAACCTTGTCGAGCCAGAATTCACGCTTGCTTAATTTCACATACAACTTCTCTTCCCGAAGAATTTGTAGAACCGTGCGCAAATGCTCAACATGCTCCTCCCGGGTCTTCGAGTAAACAAGTATGTCGTCGATAAATACAACGACAAACGTGTCCAAGTACTTTGCAAACACCATGTTCTTCAAGTCCATGAATATTGCTGGAGCATTGGTAACACCGAACGGCATCACAAGGAACTCATAATGTCCGTATCAGGTCCTCAAAGCCGTCTTGCATACATCCTCGCTGCTACTCTGATTTGATGATATCCAGAACGGAGATCCAATTTCGAAAATACCCTAGCCCCACTTAACTGATCGAATAAGTCGTCGATACGCGGAATTGGGTACTTGTTCTTTATTGTGACTTTGTTCAGCTCCCGATAATCTATACACATCCGCAGCGATCCATCCTTCTTCTTCACTAATAGAACTGGTGCACTCCACGGTGAAACGCTCGGCCGGATAAATCTCTTCTCCAAGAGTTCTTCAATTTGCTTCTTCAATTCTGCCAACTCAACCGGTGCCATTCTGTACGGGGCCTTGGAAACTGGTGCTGTACCTGGAGTCAAATCGATCGAGAATTCCAAGACGCGTGGAGGTGGTAGACCTGGTAAATCTTCAGGGAACACGTCCAGAAAGTCTCGAACAATCTCTGGGGCTGCGCTCTCATCAATATCCATAGCTGTCAGCTCTTTTGGCTTGGCTCTGTACTTGGCTGGCTCCAAAGATTCACTCCCGCCTTTGAAATAAACTCCGGGTGATTGGGAATGCGGAAGATCACATTCCTTGCTCAATAATCAATAACTGCATGGAAGGTACTCATCCAATCCATCCCGAGAATCGCGTCATAGCCGCCTGTCCCGATCAAAAGGAAATTCGCATAGAATTCCCTGCCACACACTACAACCGGACAGGATCTACATTCTCGACTAGATACTATCACGCTATTACCCGTATGTATTTCCCAACCCTTGGTTAATGGTTCATGTGGTATGGAGTGTGTATCAATGAAATGCTCAGATATGAAACAGTGCGATGCTCCAGAATCAAATAGTACTCTAACTGGCAAGGAATGTACGAGTAGAATACCCATGACAACTTCGCCAGAAGCCTCTGCCTGCTCGGCGGTCAAGGTGAAAGCCCATCCCTGACCGCGGCCTGTGTAGGGTTTTCTCTGTTCCTGTAACCTCTGCTGCTGTGGTCCAGACCCTCCCTGTATCTCTGCTCGCTCGGGGCAACCGCTAATCCTGTGCTGACTAGATCCGCAAATCAAGCACTATTCCTTGGCGCGGCGACAGTCTTTCTGGGTATGCCCATCTCTATTGCAGTAGCCGCAAACTACGTTCTGTCTCTGGGGGCGATGTTGGGGCACGAACGGATGCTTCATCTGTGTCGTTCCAGGCCTGTAAACTGGTATGACTCCTCGAGAAGGTGCGTGGGTGCGTGCTGGAACGACTGGGGGCTTTCTGAATTTGTTGATCAATCTCTCCTGAATTCGCGCCGCGTTGAGTATATGTGCGAAAGTCTGCAACTCAAGTGACGCGATCAACTGTTGCAGCTCGAAATCAAGTCCCTGCAAGAAGTGTCTGGCCCTGGTGGCCTCTGAAGCAACCATGTATAGAGCAAATCGGCTCAGACGGTTGAACTCTGCCGCATATACGTCCACGGGGCGGCCATTCTACTTCAGTAGAATGAATCTTTCTTCCATCTCTGCCTTGGCGGTGGAAGGGAAATAATGGTCCAGGAAGCACTCCTTGAATTTGCTCCATTCAATTGGCCTGTCTAGCCTGCTTTCTTCCACTGACCACCATGTACGGGCTTCATCTTCCAACTGGATCTTTGTCACATTCACTTTATCTTCCTCTGGTACCCTGGCAGCCGTCAGCAAGTTCTCCATATTAAATAGTCATTGCTCGGCCTCTAGTGGTTCGGCTAGCCCTGTAAATGCAGCTGGATGCAACCTCCGGAAATCTGACACGGTGCCAGCCCTGGCAGAGTAAGCTGGTGGAGTAGTCCCCTCGGGGGCGGTAATGAGTGCGGAGGGTCCCCCTACAATGGTAATAGCCCTGAGTCCCTCGGCGAGTAGGTCCGTCTTTCTCTCCTGAGCTTCTGCGAGAGAGGTCAATGCACTAAGTATCCTCTCCGTGCGGTCTTGAGAACTTGAGTCCGAGGAGTGGTCGTTCGGGGACGTCATGTCGCTGGAAGATATTCAAAACGTTATGATTAGATACAAGGATGAAAATCAGGAATAATGAAGCGAAAATAATTTAATACAGTGTAGTTAGTGTTATCCCTTACTATTAAACACGGCTCTGATACCAACAAAACCATGTCACGCCCCACTTCCCAAAATACGGAAAACGAGGGATGACTAGGCCAGCCATGCTCCTACGGTCAAGGAATAATCCCGCCGTAGTCACACTTCGGCTTCTAGTATTACATGGTAATCAGTAAACAAAGCACAGAAGTAAAGAAAATACATCACTAAAATATTACATCAAAGTTCATTGTCCACAATTTACAAATAAACAAGAAAAGAACTACTAACCAAGTTCGAGTACAAGGTCTCTTTTAGAAAAAGCAGTAAAAGATGAAAGAGATACTCCAGACTAAATCTCCGCTAGCTCGAAGGGTAAATCCGACTCCTGCGCTGGTTCTTCCTCGAGGTCTGAGCATGCATACTCAGGTCGTCAGAGCGACGTAAAAGCAATATTATAATAATGACATGAAACCGGCAAATAAGGTAATAACAGTGGAAGTAAAATGCAGATAATCACTATGTCACTAAATGATGCAAAGTATGATCTGTGTCCCTATTAGTCCATAAGTCATGTTTGAAATCGAATAGTGGAAAGGAGGATAATGTTTAACGGGAGTCTCGTACATACCCGAGACAACGGCCCACACGCCCAAGACATAACCCTGTCAGCCGGATCGTTAGATCCTACTTAATATATATAAGAGTCGCTGTCCGAATGATCATCCACTAAAACACGGTCCTCGCTAAATACGATGCTCTTTCCACTTCGATTTTCCCTTTTTCCCCAGGTTTACACTATTGATATGGTTTAGTCGTGTACAAGTATGCACCAATAACACGGTTTTGTCACTGTTCACTGTATCGATCACTGTCACGAATTATTCACTTTTCCATTAGCGTACTTGACACTCCTAAACCAATATCATTCACGCACGATAATACATTGTACACTGAATAATAACGCGCACTATCACTAGGTATATGGCAATTGGGTAAGGTATGTACATTTATGCAGTTAACAAGTCATGTGTAATATGAACTAGTATGCACCTCATGAGCTTATAAAATTTGCAGTAAATCATATGTTCAGAATTCAATGAAACGATACAAATACGGTAACAATTATACTCTGTTGGAAGTTCAGAAAAATTTGTTTCAATGCAATCGGATATCGGGTTTGCAAGTTACAGCCGTTTCATTTTAAGTGTTCGCTGCAGGAAATTCAGTTTCTGAACTGAACGTCCATTTCGCGACACAATTATCACCCTGTTGGGATCGGAATTTAGTGATTCTACAGTTGAATGAAATTTAGGGTTTTCAATAAGGTTTCCAACGCAATAGACGGATTCTCAATCGTATTTCTACATCAGAAGTTATGCACTGTTCAACACTAGGGTATCAGTTCTGTTTCTGTTTGGGACTGTTATACGTCATGTTCTTTTAAATTGCAGTTTAAATAGTAAATGACGATAAAAAGGAGTGAAATCACTTGCGTTATTTAGATAACAGTTTCATATTCAATAAAGTGTAGGGTTCCGCAATATACAAGTTCAGGCAGCAAGGTAGTGATCATTACGAGACAGAAAACAACATCCAGAGCTGCTCTGGACTGCAGTCCAGAGCCGCTCTCCGAGCCAGTTCTCGTCAGATTTTCAGTACAGAAACAATTAAAAACTTATCTAGGGTTCCATTTCGTTGAGTCGGATTCGATTTGAGCCATCGAACGCATCATTTCAATATGTATACAATTAATTATGATTTTAACAAGTTTCAGACGCGGGAAATACTCAGTTTTAACGGGTGTAATTGGGGGTGGTCGCTTAAGCCAGTAACAATCATATTTTTCAGTCAAACTTCACCACAATGTTCATTGCCATACGGGCCAGCATATGCAATCAAGTTCCGTCGGTATAATAGAATATTTTTGTTCGGGTTTTGCATCAAGCACTTGTGTCGTATAAGTTTTCACGAGTTATAAACACGGAATTAATGATATTTTGGTTTGTAACGGAAATAATCTAGCATGTAGCAAGTAGGGTACTTGCCTGGAGACGCTTGGGCGATGCACGGCAGCGGCAATGGCACGAACGCGCGACGAACGGTACGGTTTGGATTCACGGCCTCGGCTCGCGTTTCGGGTTCGTCGTCGGAGTTGCCCGGAGATAGCTCGCGATCACTGGAGGCGGAGTGGGGTTCTGTGGATCCCCTGTGAGTGCACTGGGGTCGACGGTGGTCGGCAGTGGTCGCTCCGGCGATGGGTGCAGCAGGGGGTGAGATTGCAGTGAGGGGTTTTGTGTGGGTTTGGAGAGAGGGAGTGAGTTAGTGGGGGCTCGGGTTTGATGGTACTGGTAATGATGAGGATGTAGAGGGTCGACGAGGTGGTGGGGACTCGTCGGCGTCGGGGTGCAGGTGGTGGCCGAGGTAGGTGTGCAGGGGAGTTCGAGCTCGAGTGAGGGGGTGTTCGGTTGAGAGGGTGAGGCAGTGTAAGGTTCGGTGTTTTGGAGAGAGGAGCGAGGGAGGAAAGACGAGAAGAGTCGTCGTCGTCGTCGGGGATGAGCGGGGTGCAGGGGCTCGAGGCTGGGAGTTTTGGAGAGATGTGAAGTGAGGAAGACGAGAGAACGAGAGTGATGAGGGAGAGAGGAGCTTGAGACGAGGAGAGGTTGAGGAGCTCGAGGGGGTGCGCGGCGTGGGCGACGAGCGCGGAGACGTGGGGCGGCGAGGCGATGCTGGCGCGCGACGTGGGAATAAAACGAGTGGGAAAAATTTATGGGGTGGGGAAGAGGAAAGAATGCTAACGGGTCGGGTCGCGTGAGCGCGGGTAAGGGGGTTTGGGCTCGCTTGGGCCAGTGAGGAATTGGAGTTTAATTCAATTGTTTTCTTTTGTTCTGGGCTGGCTGAGGAGTTTATTTTAAATGATTTGTTTTTTTTATTTCTTGGCTGAGCTTCCATTAGCTTGGGCTGGTTTAAAAGGGGGGGGATTATATATATTTTTAGTTTTAGTTTTGTCCTTTGATTTTTAAATGGGGTTAGAAAAAATTAAATAATAAGTCTTAAGCAACCAATTTCACACAAAAATATAAGGAAAAATAGGAAATTATTCGGGGGACTAGGAAAAATACAGAAAGCTTTATTGATGGGAACGGGGATTTACAGCGCAAGAAATCCGCTGCCCACGATCCCGCGTTCCACGCCATCACGATCCCCATTAACGAGCATGTCTCGCCATTAATGGGAGATCCCACCCATCACGCGGGTGTGACGTCAGGGGCGTAACGGTCGGCGTGATTCTCGCACCTGCCTGCCTGCTGCCAACCAAGTGGGTATCCAACAAGTTCCGTCCTGAAAAATTTTGCTCTTCAGACTAAAGATCTAGGGGAAAGTTAGATGACGTTGATGTCAATGATATTAATGAAACCACGGCTTCTGAAGAAATCAATTCGGACGTCAATCAAGTATAATACCAACGTAATCACCCACTTGGTTGTTCACCCACGTGGTTTCATTAATATCATTTCGGACGTCAACGTTAATTGGGAACGTTGACGTCATCATGTTTCATTAATATCATTGACAATAGGTATAATACTAAACAGCCTGTCTCGCCATTACTCTCAACATCATCAACATAACACCTACTTGGTTGTTCATGATATTAATGAAACCATGGCACTCAAGAAAATTTGGGGAAAATTTTTAAGCAAGTTAAAATAAACATTCCTCTCCTAGATGATATCCAACAAGTTCCGTCCTATACGAAAATTCTAAAGGACTTATACACTAGGAAAAGGAAAATTCAAGTACCTAAAAAAGTTTTCTTAGCGAGTAATGTAAGCACCGTTTTTACCCAACAATTACCCAAGAAGCGAAAGGACCCCGAGAGTCCTACCATATCTATTTTTATTAGGGGTAAAAATATCAATCGTGCTCTACTCGATTTAGGCGCTAGTGTTAACTTGGTTCCATATTCTATCTATGAGTAATTAGGGATCGGAGACTTAAAACCGGCGCACTGCACTTTTTAGATGGCCAATCGATCTATCACCCAACCTAAGGGTGAGCTAGAGAATGTGTTAATCGAATTCGGGGAATTTATATTCTCTGTGGTCTTTATCGTTATTGATACACGGCCTGTAGAAAACCTCCGAAACCAAATCCTGGTGATTTTAGGTCGACCTTTCTTAGCGACTTCCAACGCAATAATTAATTGTCGAAACGGTTCTATGACCCTATCTTTCGGGAAGATGTCAATTGAGCTTAACATTTACAAGTTAGGAAATGAACCCTCCGAACCCTATACTCAAGTATTTTCTGTCGAAGCGATAGATTCTGACAGCAGCGAATTTGAACAGCTTCACGATACTGATCTTGACTCCACTAGTGCATTGTTGTTTGACCATGCTATTTATTATACACATACGGACCCTTCTATCGAGCTGTCCAGATCAACATCTAACGCTAAATATGAACCTTTTATGGAGTCCGAGTATCATCCTTTTCTTTCCGATGAGATTATTATTCAGGATATCGATGAAAGCTTTGAAGAAATCTTCGGTGAAGAGCTCGCATTCTTAGAAGACATGGGCGTTGTGATAAATCAACCCCAACATAAAGAAGTTGAACAGCCACCCCTTCTTCTTATCAATAACGAGAATGCGAGTAATCTATCATCATTGTTTTGCATCTACAAACCGAGACGTAAACCTGTTTTATTCCACCTCTTATCCCCTCCCCACTTCTTCACGTCTATAGGTGACATGTTCTTCTATCAATCTTGGTGCTACATTGATAAAATATTTGAATGGTTGGTGTTGACTTTTGGTCTTTTTAAGACTTTACTTTGATCAATAACTTTACCCCCCTCTTTCTAATTTTAAATGCTTAATACTATTTTACTCAAGTTTGGGGGGAGAAAATCTTTTGGCTTTTGAAAGAAAATAAATTTTTACAAAATTATGAGCCAAAAATAAATTTGGGGGAGGATTTCACTGTCATTAATTCATGTCCCCGTTACTAACTTTTCCTTCCAGGTCTACAAGTTTTTTAAGCTTAACAGATGACATCAGTGAGGATACTGCTGCAAACAGGTTTGGGGAGGTTTATGCTTATTCACGTATTATTTTGCATTATCATAAATATAAGCACAATTTTTTTTATTGATAATGAAAGTTTGAAAGTGAAAATTTACATATGAAAGATAGTAATAGTTTGAGAAAAGTAAGAAAGTTAGATGCTTTCTTAAACGAAACTAGTAATAAGTAGTTATGAGCCATTGTCTCAAGGGTTAGTAAGATGAAGGAAATTGCTAATCTGAGAATAAAAATAAGTTTGAAAAATAGTCCCTATTCTTGAGGCCAAACATTTGAACGTTGATACCCTACTATACGCACTTGCACACATCTTGAAATTTGGGATAATAGAGAATACCTTGAAATGCTTGATTGTTAAGGATTCTGCGTGTTCAAGTTTAGTTAATTACCGCAATCAAAACGGTTTCGCTTGTAGCTAGCCGGTTGAGTACGGGTCGTCCGCAGGGAGATGGGAATCTTTTTCTATGTGCTTTAACGAGTTAAGTCCAATTTTCCAGATTTGTTTGTGATTATCTAAGTGTTAAAATGATATGTAAAGAGAGCTTGTTAGGGTTAAGATTAGGTTAGTTTGAGTTAGGAGTCGCTCACTTCTTTCGTTGCCACTCTTAATATCGGTGTTACGGTAATTGGCAACAACGGGGATTAGCACGACTATGAAGGAACTTGCGAGTATAAGCTAGGCTTTCCAACGCTTAAGTTCTTCCTTTTGGTGCTTGTCCGTCCGTTCTTGGCTCTTATCCATAACCTCCGGTTAATTCAACCACAACCGGTCTCACTATGGAATCACCGCTATCATGTAGGATAGGGTGCCGTAGGGAGCGGATTGTGGTTCAATTAACGGGAGTCGATTTAAGATGTTGGGCAAGGAAAGAGTGAGAGAGATTTGCTTCTCTCAAACTTCCCTTATCCTACCCTAACAAGTTTGGAAACTACTCACACATCATAACGAAAAGAAAATAAAACCAAAGAGGAAGATAGAAAGAAAGAGATTAGAAGATAACAACTAGCTATTTGCGAGCTCACCTTGGCAAGGATCAAGGGTAAGCATCATGGTTGTTTAAGGATAAAGGAAAAGAGAAAAGAAAGAAACAACAAGAAATAACAACAACTAAATTATCAATTAAAGATTACAAATAATAAGCATAACAAGAGCAAGACAAGTATAATAACATAATGAACTTCTTTATTCATCATTCTTCACTCACAAAAGCTCACTACAAGTTTTTCAATGGAGAAGAGATGAGAAGAGGAAGAAGAACAACAAGTATTCTAAAACCTAAAAATACAAGATTAAGCACACTTGGCTTTGGCAACTTCTGGACTATTTATAGGCAGAGAAATGGAAATCTAGGGCAACAATCTGCCTCCTTACAAAATTACCCAACTGCCCTTGAAAAACGACTGCCTGAAGAGGCCGTACGGCCGCGGTTCCACGGCCTAGACCCCCTATTGGCCGCGGAACCGCGACCATATAGAGGAGTTGGGCCCTCAAATTTTCTGTGCTTCCCTGGTCTTCTCTGTACTTTATTCTGGTATATGTTTTTTCTCAGATTTTCTTCACGATTTTTCCAGAATTTCTGTTGAGTAAAAGGTGATTTGATGTGGATCTTTTTGCCATGATTTTCTTGAGCTCCGTGTAGATTTCTTGGATCTTGTGTTGCCATTGAGCCTTGTGCATGAAAATGACATTGATTTGCCATTTTGTCTCTTAAACTGGTGTGTGGCAACAGACGGATAAAGAGCGGAGACCCGTATTTTATCTGTGGTTGGCAGGAACCCGGATTTTGTCGTGTTTTTCCATGAATTTCACTGTTTAGAGCCGAGAACCTGTATCCTACAATTGACTAGCAAACACGGCTCAAGAGTACCTACCGATATGCAATGTGATAAAAATTGGGCGGTATGAAAATGCAAAAATCTGATATGAACAAATACCCCCAAACTTATCATTTGCTCGTCCCGAGCAAAACCAATTTATTTACAAAAAATTTCCTAACCTCATTTTCGCAGGGAACGCGATTGCACTGAGCATGTGCAACAAGCCGTTAAACCTCTAGGTGTCCCTAATAGGAGGAGTGTTGTCTCCTGAGGGTTTTCAGCGGATACTACCCACAAAATCCGGTCAAGTTAGTTTTGCAAAATAACTAAGATTCAAACCCTAAAGTTTGTTTCAGAAAATAACAATTTTATTATCCTAAGTCTAGACTATCGAACCTTTATTTTTCACACCTCGCTTCTTATTTAACTACAGATTTTATATGTCTTTACGTGCAGTGCAAATAGTGTCGTTAAGTTTCTAGAAGGATCGATTTAAAGTCATCATGTCACACAATAAAGCCCAGATAAATTTTTTTAAACGGATCACATAAGTTTTATAAAGAGTTAAGCGTTTTTCAAGTTTCGTTTTCCAGTAAGGTTTCAACTTCAGAATTTCTATCTTCCTTAACAGGAAACTAGGTCTTATTTTTCACTCCACCTTTTTCTTGTTTTCATTTCATACACACCTCTGTGAACGTGCAATAGTCTTTATCATAGAATAAAACCTTCATATCTCCGCTAAATTTTTTTATAAAAGCCTGTCTTTTATCAAGATTATTCTCACACAAAGAACCGTTAGGAATTTTAACTCGGAGAGAACACTTGCTTGACTTTGTTTTAATCTGGACTTTCTAGGCTTCTTAGCGAGCTTTGGGCCAATGCACCCAAACCAGTTGGCTTTAGGGCATTAGGTGTAGAAACACCCCAGCGGACTTAATTACTCAAGTTACCTAGGTCCAAAAACAAAAGACAGTTTTGCGTGAAAATCATGATGATTCAATACGAACAGAGACATAACCGGCAGTTCAATTATTTATTTATTTTTAATAAAAGACGTGTTTAGTGGGTTTGGTGTGTAATCATTCCAATCAAGTTTCAGATGGGTTATTTTTCAGACTTAGTTCCAATTAAGGCATCAATAATATCCCTTCATATTCACTTCACTTCATAAACTATTCTTGATATTACTTATTTCAGAACAAACCTATTTGATCCTTAGAAAATCATTTATCCATTTAAAAGTTTTTTAGACATAAAAGACTTGTCATCTAATTTCCAAAACTCACGACACGTGTAGTGTGATGTAAAGACGTATATCAGCTATAGTTAACTTCAAAGGAGAGTTATCTTTCAGGTTTTCAAAATCTAAACATAAGATTTAGTTATTCTTATTTTATCAAACAAAACCGTCGAAATGTTGAATCAGAATCCTTCCACTAGCTAACTTGACAGAAAAGTTTTTATGTTTTTAGAAAATTTTCAGATTTTTATGGATTTTAATATGCAGATGCAAAATATACATATGGATGCGAAGGTTAGAAATGCGTACCGAGCGGACCCCTAAACTTAAACTGGACAGTGTCCTCACTGTCATTGCATGAAGAGATCATTTGAAGGGCCAAAATTGTCGGTTAGATATACACAATTTTTTTTTTTGTTTTTAAAGAAAAGAAAAAAAAACAAAAAAAAATGTAAAAGAGTATCCACAAATAAATACAAAAAGGTATATACATACCCCCAAACTTATTTGGAACAGTGTCCACTGTTCTTGACTGGATAACCGAAGTTTGGAGGTAGGCAGAGGAAGATTATGCAGGGTAAACCGGCTCCTGTAAGAACAGGAGCTCCTCTGTTGGTTCGGCGCTAAGGTACGGTTTTAGTCGGTGTCCGTTCACTTTGAAAAATGAACCGTCCTTTGGATTCTCCAAATCCACAGCGCCATGAGGATACACATTCCACACAAAATACGGCCCTTTCCAGCGAGATCTGAGCTTTCCTGGATGGAAGTGTAGCCGGGTGTCATAAAGCAATACCTGTTGACCAGGTACGAAAGTTTTGCGCACAAGGTGTTTATCGTGAAACACCTTCGTTCGGTTCTTAACGACAACCGCGTTATCGTAAGCCTCATCCCTAAGCTCGCTCAATTCATTCAACTGCAACTTCCGATGGCTGCCCGCATCTTCAAGAAACAGATTTGGCTCCTTTATCGCCCAAAATGCGCGATGCTCTATTTTGACAGGTAGGTGGCAAGCTTTTCCGTACACAAGCCGATAGGGAGACATGCCAAGGTCGGTCTTATAAGCGGTTAGAAAGGCCCAAAGGGCATCAGTGAGTTTCAGCGACCAATCCTTACGGTTCTTGGAAACCGTCTTCTCCAGTATCTGCTTGATTTTCCGATTTGAAACTTCGGCCTGCCCGCAGGTTTGGGGGTGGTAGGGCGTAGATAGCTTATGATTAATGGAATATTTCCGCATCAAGGCCTCGAAAGTCTTATTGCAGAAATGAGTTCCATTGTCGCTAATGATCGCTCGGGGGTGCCCAAACCGGGAGAAAATGTTTTCTTTAAGAAATCTAACGACAACCTTGTTGTCGTTAGTCCGGCTGGGCACAGCCTCGACCCACTTAGAGGCGTAATCAACTGCGAGAAGGATGTACAAGTTCCCGAAAGAGCTGGGAAACGGCCTTATGAAATCTATCCCCCAAACATCGAAAATCTCCACAACCAAGATCGGTTGGAGCGGCATCTCGTTCCTCCGGGATATCCGGCCCAAGTGTTGGCACCGGGAGCAAGTCTTGCAATAGTCATTAGCGTCTTTGAAGAGTTGTGGCCAGTAGAAACCACATTGCAAGATCTTCTCAGCTGTCTTTCTGGGGCCAAAATGCCCGCCACACGCTTGATCGTGGCAAAATGACAGGACACTCTTGAATTCCTCATCAGGGACACACCGACGAATAATCTAGTCGGGACAGTACTTGAACAGATAGGGTTCGTCCCAGTAAAAGTGTTTTACTTGGGATAGGAATCGAAGTTTGTCCTGACTTGACCATTCAGTCGGTAGTAACCCTGTGGCCAAATAGTTCACAATATCTGCGAACCAGGGTTCGCAAGATACTGTCAAGAACTATTCATCCGGGAAAACGTCGTTGATCGGAATTGGAAGCGAAGGCGAAGAAGGAAGTCGTGAGAGATGGTCGGCAACTACGTTTTCACATCCTCGTTTGTCCTTAATGACAAGGTCAAACTCTTGAAGCAAGAGGATCCAACGTATTATCCGAGATTTTGCATCTTTCTTCGCAAAAAGATGGCGCAGAGCAGAATGGTCTGTGTAGACAATGACGGGAGAGCCGATGAGGTAGGTCCTGAACTTTTCTAAAGCAAATACCACAGCCAAGAATTCCTTCTCAGTTGTTGTATAATTGAGTTGGGCGTCGTTCAGGGTTCGGCTCGCATAATAGATTACATGCGGCATCTTGTTGATGTGTTGTCCAAGGACAGCACCAATAGCAAAGTCGGATGCATCGCACATAATCTCAAATGGGTGCGTCCAGTCAGGTGAAGAAAGAACGGGAGCAGAAGTGAGTGAGCTTTTTAGTGACTCGAATGCAGTCACACAGCTCGAGTTGAAGTCGAATGGCGTGTCCTTGGCCAACAAAAGAGTCAAGGGCCTAGCAATCTTGCTAAAGTCCTTGATGAACCATCTATAGAAACCGGCATGGCCAAGGAAGGCTCGGATGTCTCGGACGCATCTGGGAGGAGGTAGATTGGAAATGACCTCAATCTTTGCTTTGTCAACCTCTATGCCATTTTGCGAGATGATATGTCCTAAGACAATACCTTCGCGCACCATGAAGTGGCACTTCTCCCAATTCAAAGTGAGATTCTTGTCCTTACATCGGGTAAGGACAGAGTCAAGATGCAGCAAACACTCGTTGAAGGAATCGCCGAAGATGGAGAAATCGTCCATGAAGATCTCCAGAAATTTTTCCACCATGTCTGAGAAGATTCCCATCATACACCGCTGGAAGGTAGAGGGCGCATTGCATAACCCAAAGGGCATGCGACGATATGCAAACGTGCCGAAAGGACAAGTGAAAGTGGTCTTGTCTTGGTCTTTTTCGGTGATGGGAATTTGATTATAGCCAGGGTAGCCATCAAGGAAGCAGTAGTACTCGTGTCCGGCCAATCGTTCAAGCATTTGGTCAATGAAAGGTAGCGGAAAGTGGTCCTTCCGCGTTGCGGCGTTGAGTTTTCAGTAATCGATGCATACTCGCCACCCAGTTTGGGTGCGAGTAGGGATTAACTCGTTCGCCTCGTTAGTGATGACCGTTATACCTGATTTCTTGGGGACAACGTGAATGGGGCTAACCCACTGGCTATCAGAGATAGGGTAAATGATACCACTATCCAGATATTTTATGATCTCCTTCTTCACAGCCTCTTTCATGACTGGGTTGAGACGTCTTTGTGGATCCCTGGCTGGTTTGGCATCATCCATCAGATGAATGTGATGTTCAACGATCAGGGGACTAATCCCCTTGATGTCCGCTATGGACCAGCCAAAAGCTTGCCTGTTGCTATGCAAGACCGCGAGAAGGGCTTTCTCTTGCTCTGGAGCTAGAGAAGCTGAGATGATGACAGGGAGGGTCTCGTTCTCACCTAAGTAAGCGTACTTAAGGTGAGACGGCAAAGGCTTGAGTTCAAGCGTCGGAGGTGAAACGATGGAAGGCAAGATTGGTGAAGAGGTCTCGAACTCAAAGGACTCCAGCAAAGGTTCAAAACGAGTGTAAGCGACCGAGTTGGATGGTTCAGGTAACTCATCCGGAAATTCGAAGGATTCAAACTCAGGTTGTGAGCGGCTAAGATCGTTCGAGAACGTGAAACACTCGTAGTCGTTGTCGGGCATGGAAACAGCAGCAGGTTCGAAGAGGAACGCACTAGTGGCGTCAAGGTTATCGTGATCAAACAGAAACTCCTCGAATTCACACTCTTCTGGGGTGATCTCCTGGATCGAGCAGACGTCCAGTATATGAGCATTCGGTTCAGAGGGCTGATTCCCCAACCTAAAAATGTTGAGTTCAATCGTCATATTTCCAAAAGATAGGTTCATCGAACCATTGCGACAATTGATCACAGCATTTGAGGTTGCAAGGAATGGGCGACCGAGTATCACCGGAATTTGATTCCGGGGGTTAGCTACAGGCTGTGTGTCTAATAGAATGAAGTCAACGGGGAATATGAAGTCCCCGACTTTGATTAACACATCCTCTAGCTCACCCCTAGGATGGGTGATCGATCGGTCGGCCATTTGGAGAGTGCAGTGCGTGGGTTTCAGCTCTCCTACGCCTAATTGCTCATATACTGAGTACGGAAGCAGGTTAACACTGGCACCAAGATCTAATAGTGCGCGGTTGATGTTCTTATCCCCAATGGTAATAGAAATCGTAGGACAGCCAGGGTCCTTCCGTTTTTGTGGTAAAGATTGGGTAAAAGCATCACTCACAGCACTAGCCAAGAAAACTTTCTTTGGTACCTGAGACTTCCTCTTTTTTGTGCACAAGACCTTTAAGATTTTCGCGTAGGATGGGACTTGTTGGACGGCATCTAAAAGAGGAATGTTAATGTTAACCTGCTTAAATAACTCCAGAATCTTCTCCATTTGAGAATTTTGTTTATTAGACCTCAACCGGTTTGGAAATGGGACGTTTTTAAAATTGGTTGAGTCTAATGCTGGAGGAGGAGATTATGGAGTTGGAACGGATCCCAGAACAGGTGTTTTCGTGGAGTGAGAAGTGGGTCCATTCAAAGCAGAAGAAGAGGAAGGAGAGCCTTGTGAAGAACGGAGAATAGGCTCAGAAGACGAAGAAGCAGGAGGAGAAGAAGAAGAAGCAGCGGCCGGGGTGTCATCGTTGATCCGTGTGCCAATGTTGTTTTGCAGCATCCTTCCCGATCTCAATGTGGTCACGGCACTCACATTATGGTTCTGTTGTTCAAGAGCAACATGTACATTATGTGGGTGACCGGGATTTGGGAGTGGCTGGGACAGAAGCTTCCCCTTCTCTCGCTCGCTTAAGGCCGCATTCAACTGTGCAATCTGGGCCTCGATGGTCTTGATGCTTTGCCCGTGAGCGGCAGTGTGTTGTACTAAGGACTGAATGGAAGACTGGATGTTGGCGGTGCATTATGTCGATTGTTTAACGAACGCCTCCAGACTTCGTTCGAGCGAGGAAACCTTATCGTTGTTTGACGGAACAAAGTTGTTTTGGGGAAAAAAATTATTGGGTGCAAAGTTGTTCGTCTGATTTTGAAAAGGTTGGGGTTGGAAAGGCTGCTGAAACTGATGTTGAGTTTGTTGTTGCGCTTCTTGTTGCGGCGGAGGGGGCCTTTGCTAACTTTTCCTCCCAGGTCTACAGGTTTTTTAAGCTTAACAGATGATATCAGTGAGGACACTGCTGCAAACAGGTTTGGGGAGGTTTGTGCTTATTCACGTATTATTTTGCATTATTATAAATATAAGCACAATTTTTTTTATTGATAATGAAAGTTTGAAAGTGAAAATTTACATATGAAAGATAGTAATAGTTTGAGAAAAGTAAGAAAGTTAGATGCTTTCTTAAATGAAACTAGTAATAAGTAGTTATGAGCCGTTGTCTCAAGGGTTAGTAAGATGAAGGAAATTGCTAATCTGAGAATAAAAATAAGTTTGAAAAATAGTCCCTATTCTTGAGGCCAAACATTTGAACGTTGATACCCTACTATACGCACTTGCACACATCTTGAAATTTGGGATAGTAGAGAATACCTTGAAATGCTTGATTGTTAAGGATTCTGCGTGTTCAAGTTTAGTTAATTACCGCAATCAAAACAGTTTCGCTTGTAGCTAGCCGGTTGAGTACGGGTCGTCCGCAGGGAGATGGGAATCTTTTTCTATGTGCTTTAACAAGTTAAGTCCAATTTTCCAGATTTGTTTGTGATTATCTAAGTGTTAAAATGATATGTAAAGAGATCTTGTTAGGGTTAGGATTAGGTTAGTTTGAGTTCACTTCTTTCGTTGCCACTCTTAATATCGGTGTTACGGTAATCAGCAACAACGGGGATTAGCACGACTAGGAAGGAACTTGCGAGTATAAGCTAGGCTTTCCAACGCTTAAGTTCTTCCTTTTGGTGCTTGTCCGTCCGTTCTTGGCTCTTAGCCATAACCTCCGGTTAATTCAACCACAACCGGTCTCACTATGGAATCACCACTATCATGTAGGATAGGGTGCCGTAGGGAGCGGATTGTGGTTCAATTAACGGGAGTCGATTTAAAATGTTGGGCAAGGAAAGAGTGAGAGAGATTTGCTTCTCTCAAACTTCCCTTATCCTACCCTAACAAGTATGGAAACTACTCACACATCATAACGAAAAGAAAATAAAACAAAAGAGGAAGATAGAAAGAAAGAGATTAGAAGATAACAACTAGCTATTTGCGAACTCACCTTGGCAAGGATCAAGCGTAAGCATCATGGTTGTTTAAGGATAAAGGAAAAGAGAAAAGAAAGAAACAACAAGAAATAACAACAACTAAATTATCAATTAAAGATTACAAGTAATTATCATAACAAGAGCAAGACAAGTATAATAACATAATGAACTTCTTTATTCATCATTCTTCACTCACAAAAGCTCACTACAAGTTTTTCAATGGAGAAGAGATGAGAAGAGGAAGAAGAACAAAAAGTATTCTAAAACCTAAAAATACAAGATTAAGCACACTTGGCTTTGGCAACTTCTGGACTATTTATAGGCAGAGAAATGGAAACCTAGGGCAACAATCTGCCTCCTTACAAAATTACCCAACTGCCCTTGAAAAACGACTGCCTGAAGAGGCCGTACGGCCGCGGTTCCGCGGCCTAGACCCCTTATTGGCCGCGGAACCGCGGCCATATAGAGGAGTTGGGCCCTCCAATTTTCTGTGCTTCCCTGGTCTTCTCTGTACTTTATTCTGGTATATGTTTTTTCTCAGATTTTCTTCAATATTTTTCCAGAATTTCTGTTGAGCAAAAGGTGATTTGATGTGGATCTTTTTGCCATAATTTTCTTGAGCTCCGTATAGATTTCTTGGATCGT
This sequence comes from Agapanthus africanus, assembly GCA_030015575.1. Classification (NCBI taxonomy): domain Eukaryota; kingdom Viridiplantae; phylum Streptophyta; class Magnoliopsida; order Asparagales; family Amaryllidaceae; genus Agapanthus; species Agapanthus africanus. The sequence goes on along the minus strand of CM057338.1, from coordinate 101,398,646 downwards.
TTGTTGCCATTGAGCCTTGTGCATGAAAATGACATTGATTTGCCATTTTGTCTCTTAAACTGGTGTGTGGCAACAGACGGATAAAGAGCGGAGACCCGTGTTTTATCTGTGGTTGGCAGGAACCCGGATTTTGTCGTGTTTTTCCATGAATTTCACCGTTTAGAGCCGAGAACCTGTATCCTGCAATTGACTAGCAAACACGGCTCAAGAGTACCTACCGATATGCAATGTGATAAAAATTGGGCGGTATGAAAATGCAAAAATCTGATATGAACAATGCTCTTGTCTAAAAGCCTTGGTATGGAGAAAAATATAAATATAAATGAAAAAAAATGGTGAAGAAAAATGAACACCAGTTTTGTAATTGCTTAAGGCAGTATAAAAAAAATATAGCGAGAGTGCTTTATCACCTAGTGCCTTAGACCAACTGGTTTGGGAGCCACTGCTAAGCTTTAGGTGTTGCAAGATGAGGATTTTAGGCCTTAATGCGCGATCACATTTAGTAATCGGTCGGTTAGTATCTCAAGAAGTATTAATGGCCGCATGAAAAATGTGTGAGTAATTCCATCTAAAAATTTACCGACTAAAAAGTACTAAGGAAGATGGATAAGAATATGATAGTTTGAATTGAATTCTCTAACTTTAGGGATGTTTTTTACACACACGTAGGGGTATTTGATCGATATTTGAAAGAAAGATAGGGAGAAAAACTAAAGGCGATATTTTATTGAGGGGTGATGTGATTTCGGACATCTTTTCATGATCATTAAGATAGGGCTCATGGCAACCGAAAAGCTAGTGTAGTTGGAAACTCTTCTTTTCAAGTTCTTTCTTTTATATATTCTTATCTTTGTATATAATTTTCATTTTCTTTCTTTCATTATGGGATTTTATGGGTGTAATCCGCTGATAACCCTCAGGAGACAACACTCCTCCTATTAGGGACACCTAGAGATTTAACGGCTTGTTGCACGTGCTCAGTGCAATCGTGTTGCCTACGAAAATGTGCTATTTAGGTTTTTCTTTTTCTTTTTCTCCCTCTCTTTAATAACTAATTTGCTTGGGACAATCAAAATTAAGTTTGGGGGTATTTGTTCAGTCGAAAATATCGCACATTTGATATAACATTTTCCTTGCTTTTCTTAATTATTTAAAGATGTTTATTATAAATATAGAACATATTTGAGTTTATCTGCAAAATACTATTTACCACATGTTTATATATTACAATTAATATTATGAAGGAAAATATATGCATATAATATTTTTATAATATTTTTATTATGCATATCATATCAAATAATCTTAATCAAATTGCTTAAAGATTTATTACCATATAAAATAATTAAAATCATATCTCTATAATAAATATTACTAATATTATTCATAGAGATATTGTGCAGATTTATCTCATGTTAGGAGATCGGGATATCGAGATGTCAGAATCAAAAATATGTCGATAAAGTTAAATAAAATCGTAGAATCAATACTGGTAGAGACTCAAAGAAGATATGAAGATTCCAGATATCTAGAAGATTTCCATGTGTCAACATGGAGAAGCTCTAGAAAATTGAAACCCTAAAGCCCCCAAACGGCCACCGTTGCGCGGAAAATACCCTATAAACGCGGCAGATCCGCGGCATTGTTGTGGAGTTAGGTTTTAGGATTTTATGGGCAGGATTGCAACAACAAACCCTAATATTTGGGATCTAGGGTTTCTGCTTCCAGAGCTATATAAAGGACCGAGAGCTAAAGTTAGAAATCATCACTTTTAACACAAAGAAAATCACCATCAAAAAACAAGTGATCCATGACAGGTCCGCGATTCGACGTGAATATCGACGGAATATCTGCTTCCTACGAGGCAGAGACCGAGAACAACTTCTTCTTCTTGTAATCTAAACTCGAAGGAATTGTACTTGTAAAGTTGATTAGTAAAGGTAGATCATTAGATTAATTAATTCGCATTTAATTTCTGCACTTTATTTCTGCGTTATATTTATGATCTCATTCTCTATCCTTTCTTTTTCATTCTCCATCATGAGCGAGTAATTCTCCGCTTAATAGGATTCGTAGGATTAGGGTAGATCAATGGATGATGAAAATTTCTTAACTTCTTTTACGTCTTATGAAATTTATAAACTTTAGCAAAAGAATTGTTAACATCCTAATTGGGCACGCTATCAATTTATTAATAGTCTTGACCGCGATTTGAGATTAGATTAACAATTGTTTTGTTAAGGGCTAGACATGAATAGAGATCAATGAAGGGACAAGGGTCAATAGTGGGGAAACCCTAGTTTCTTCCAAAAGAACCCTAATCCACATTCATCACTATTGATCTAGTTCTAAATCTATTAAAAGATAAAAGGAGTCATCTTTAATTAATCATTCATTACTACTAAATTCTAACGAACCCTACAAGCCCTCTTTTTTATATATATTCTACATCCGTATTTAATATAGATTTAGAATCTATTCTCCAATCTCCCCTATTTCTAATCAACTCGTCTAAAGCAAGATTAAAAGTTCCACGCATCCCTGCGGACGACTTGTACTCGTCTCGGCTAGCTACACGCGACGCCGTAATTGATTGCGGTTACTACCACAAACACACTTTTTCACTTTCAATCAGCCACCTCTTAATCAAGGACGATCTCTTCGGGTATTTTCCCCTTCTATTTATCCTTTTTATTCGAACCTTTATTTGCGGGTCCAAGGTTCTTTTCAGGCAGCGTGCGGTTACACAGCTGGATGTTCTCTCAATCATTCTCCTCCTCTCTTTTTTTTTACAAGGGGGAGTTTTAAAGAGAGAATCGAGAGGTATTTCATTCTCAGAATCGCTCCCAAACGTGAGAACTCGGGGGTTTTTCCCTTCTGAACTGGTACCAGCCATATGACAGCAGCCAGTTGCTTCTTTGTGTGATGTCGTTTTACCATTCTCATTTCGACGAGCGCGGGCTTCATACTTCTCTTTCTTGAAGTGTTTTCTGTGGGCAACATATCATTGCCACTACTTCTTGAAAGCGCTGCACTCCTTGATGGGATAAGCGATTCTTCGGTGGTATGCACAATGTGTTGGGTGTCCTTCTCCACCATCAAAAGCAAGAACAAACAATATTTCATCGGAGGGAGCTTGGATTGTTTTCAATTCAGGCAGATACGTGCTCCTTTAGACCCCAGGCATGTACAGCATAAGAGGTGGCAGCTTCATCCCCATTGATCGGGTTTTGGCAAACCGCTTTTCAGCTTTATCCCTGCTCTTATTTGTTGCAGGGCTGCCTTGGTTTGGTCGGAGAGCTTTATAACTCGTACTCACCACAGTTTCTTTGTTCAAACGTTGACATTTAGCCTTTTCATATATAGTCAACTCGCGTTTTTTGTCGTCTTTGCTCTTTTGAAAAGTTTCATTTAGTAACCTTTCAATCGGGTCTTCTTCCAGCAGTTTCGGAGAATTTAACGCCGATTCTGCCCCCAGTTCACCCACACCACTTTCTGACACCGACGGAGCTTCTTCATCATATAGTGATGCATGGGAGATCATGTGGCAGCTTGCTACACGTTCCTCCGTTTCGTCTGATGAGTCGTTTTCCTCATCATCGTCACTATCTTTATCCTTAAGAATATGCTTGAGAAATTCTTCCAGTGTGACTTGCGTTCACGCTTTCTGATTGTATTCTTCTAGCACATATATATATTTCTGAAGGTCTGTGCGCTTGTCGGTATATTTAGTAAGCTGCACAAGCTTCTTAGTCTTCTTCTTTTTCTTAGAAGACTTCGAAGGCTTGACTTAGAGGCATTTCCCTGTGTCAGTGACTTTCAGTGCGGGACGCGGTTTTAGCATTCCTTCTATAATTTCAGGATCAAATAGGCTTTTCCACATAATCACCGGATAAGCTTGTATATCCTTCCGCATTCTTTTAATTTTTTCCGAAAGAAATACTTCTCATGGAGCTTCTTCTACAAGCGAGCAGAATGCCCCCTGCACATTCACCTTTTTGGAAGCGTGCTTTTGGGACGGATCTACCCTCCAACAATCGGATAGTGTGAACTTCTCCTGCTGGTACTGGTCCCCGACCCAGTTTTTGAATATGTAGCAATTCTCGATTGGATGGCTTACTATCCTGTGGTAGGAGCAGTAGTTGGGGTTATTGACGTCGCCGGCTTATGCGGGCCACCACGGGTTTGGTAATGTGATAAGATCATATCGCATTGCCAGCTTGAACAATCTCCTCGTCTTATCGCGAGGGAACAAATAAACACTATCCAACCTTTCTTCCAAGGACGGGCATGTACGAGGGTTGTTTTGGCGAGCAGCTGCTTTTGGACCGCTTGGTTGTTGTTGCGTGTTGGCAACAAAAGCCTTCTTTCCTTTCCACTTATTATTCCGGGGGTCCTTGCTTGAGGAGGAAGGACTATGACCCATCTAGGCCAATTTATCAATCAAAACCTGGAACGTGGTAGGCTTGAAGAAGGTCATGAATTGGGATACGTTCTACTAGGGATCGATAGTCCCAATGAACATTTCCACAGCCGAAGACTCTTCAATGCGCTGTTCACATTTAGACCATAAGTTCCGCCACCGGATCGCGTATTAGACCCATGTTTCCCTCGGCTTATCCTGGCATTGATCAGCGCCGTGATTGGAGTGCGTTCACTTGCACTGGCGAACCTTTGCGTGAAGAGCAGCTCCATTTCAGAGAAAGTTTTCATGAAGTCATTTGGGAGCTCCGAGTACCATTCGAAAGTTGTTTCTAATAAGCTTCCAACGAATTGAAGAAGGAACAATTTATCGTCCCCTTCAGTATTGCCACACAGAGCTCTGAACTGTACGACGTGCTGATGGGGATTCCCCGTTCCATTATATACATGGAAATTTGGGATGGTATATCCCGGCGGGTATTTTATTTGGTCGTACCAGGCCAGATATGGTTGTCCGGTTTCGACAATTTGGTTAGCAGCTTCATTGGCCTGGTGAGCTCTAATTTGCTGAGCGATATAATCGTCTAGGCCCGCCTTGGAGAGCGTGTCCTCCTTGGCCGTTAATAGGGCCTGGGGAGAATTCGATGTTTCCCCTCTATCATCATCGATAATCACTGGAGGATCTATCATCATTGCTAACATAAAACGTATGTCTTTTCTCTTTCAAGATATGGTTGGGATGATGATCCAACCAGAATCTCCGCGGCTTCCTTATCTTTCTTCTCCAGAACCCGTCGCAAGAATTCTGTATCGTTTTTTTACTGCAAGCGTTGTTCTGTTTCTTTGTCCGGACTTTCTTTAGGTCCGGTGAGTGCTACCATTTTGGTTAGCAACTCTTAGAGCTACTGCTATTGCTCCTGAGCCTTCGTCAGCAACCAAGTATACGGTCTGTGACTCAAAGAAGCACGGCTCTCTTCTTTACCGTTGACCATATAGACTGTATGTATGGTTATGCCCTCAGTTTTGGGGCGTTTGGAGCCTTCGCCTTTAGGTTTTTCTGCCGGGGATGAAATTTTCTCCGGACTCATTCTTTTATTATAGGTTGTAGCACGAGGAGGCGTTATGACATGCGCCTCTTTATGAGAATTCCCTCGTTGTATGGCAGAGGAGCGATCATTTTCTCAATGGACCATGGATTTTCTCGGTCGACAAGAATAGCTTTAATCGAGCACCGAGTCTTGGAATTTACGCCAAACTTTATGGATTTGCAAGTAGAGTCGTTGATACGGCTACTCCAGTTTTGCCTGCACTGCAGTTTCTGCAGGTGGAGGTGAACTCTTTAGTACCGTCGTCGGGGAGTTTTTGTGCACTCTCCTGAACAGGTCAAAGTTGTTCCCAGTTAGAACAACAGTGTCAACATCCATTATAGGAGCTGGTGGGGTAAGCCCGGAGGGAGAGTTGCCCCCATCCTGTCTCACTCGGTGCCAATAGCGACGTCGAGTATGTCGCGCAGTAGGAACTGCCTCAGTATTGGAGGCATCCTCGTCATGCCCCAGGCGTTGCTGGGGTGTTTCGCTTGGTGTCAGCCTATTGAAAACGGATGCTCTTGGTGAAGCTAGAGCAGGGTTGGCCAATTTGTCAAAGACCGACCATCTTAGAGGTGAAGCACTTTTGCCGGTTTCACGCATTGCAGGAGCAGGGAGAGCTAGCCATTTTAGGGCAACTCCTTCTGGAATCATGGACTTCTTTACGAGCCCGTTTGAGTTCTTCTTTAGCCTATTGGAGACTGAAACTTCAGAGTTGGACGGCTTACTGATAGGAGCCGTCATAGTAGCCAGCCGATCAAAGACCGACCTTCGGGAAGCTTCTTCTCAGGGCGTTGTGGTGCCAAAGCTAATGTGTGGGAGCATGGTCCCAAAGAATAGCCCGGTAGTAGCATGAGTGACATGTCCTACTGGCATTAAGAAGATGGAAGCAACGTTGGGCCCGTACGTCACTTTTCCGGTTAGGACGGAGTGGGAGTTGCTTTTGCAGGAAGTGCAGTAAGAGGCCATTGATTCTGCACAGAGGCGAAGCACCAAGTTTTAGTATCTCGCATCCAAGGGCAACCGTGAATATAGCGAACCATGATTTTGCTCACGAAACACAACACGAAGTGTGGAATGGAAAGAAGAAGAGGTCCCACCGGGCATGCCAGAATCTGTTTACCGCCAAAAACAGAGACGAACTGGGATTTATCGTCTTGCCTGAATTTGGGGGCAGATACTATTTGGAACATATCCATCCACCTCTCCGAAAATGCCAAGTTGATTTATAGCACCGTATATCGAAGGTTTGAATAGATGCGACCGATGTAGTAGAGTTTATCAGATTCCCCTTCATTTGTGTGGGGTTTTTGATTGTAGGGACGCTCTTCCTTATAGGCGGAAGCCCCTGCAGTTAATTACATTGTCGCGTTGCGATAATAATTTTCTCCTGCTCCGGAATTTCACTTCGTGTCGTGTTGTATTTTGTTTATTTTGGTTGCCCGTGGATTGTATACGAAGACTAGTTTATGTCGTCGCTCGTAGGGCGCGGATTAGCCTAAATCCGTATATATTAGATTTGGGTTTGAACTTAGCTTGTATGTTCCCTCGGTTCAAGAGATATTTTATTTTATTTAAGGACCGTTAATCTGGTTTTAGATTAAGATCGACTTAAATATATGAGAATATAGGCTCAATTTATTTTAACTATGGATACGTTAGTCTTATATGAGACTAAGATCAACTTAGAAATATATTTAAGGATCATTAAATTTTTTTAAGATCCATCAATAGAGCATATAGGCTCGGCTACAAGGAAATTTCATAGACTTAGCCAATTTTAGGCTCAGTCTTGGGTTTTTTCCATCATTCAGCAGTGCTAAGCACTTGGTCTTTTAACAACGGATATGATATCTAATTGCTGCTCTGGTGCTCACGTGTGTATCACGTGAGACGCTTAAACTTAGGCGTTACCCTATCAGTGCTAAGCACTTAGTCACTTTGACTATATAGTGCTAAACACTTTTTATACAGCACTCACGTATGGAGCACGTGAGGCGCTGAGCTTTTACGGGCGCTCACGTGTGAGGCACGTGCGGCGCTGAGTTTATAGAATCTTTCACATGCTCACATGGATATCACGTGAAACGCTGAGATTTTAGAGATTTAATCCATGTTTAATTTTTTTGAAAGAAGTTAAACTTCTGTTAATGGTGTTTTGACCATTGAGAATCACCAAGATCTCTATTTTGAAGATCTGGGATTGGATTTTTGAGAAATAAGTTCTTATGTTTCTTTTTTATAAGAACTAAGTTTTTTATATAAGGTTAAACCCTATTTTTAGAGGAGTTAAACTTCTGGAATATACGTTCTCCTTCTTTTCTTCATATTTCTTTTCTCATATCTAACTTTTCCCCTAGATCTTTAGTCTGAAGAGCAAAATTTTGCCAATGAGAACTTGTTGGATACCCACTTGGTTGGCAGCAGGCAGGCAGGTGCGAGAATCACGCCGGCCGTTACGCCCCTGACATCACACCCGCGTGATGGGCGGGATCTCCCATTAATGGCGAGACAGGCTCGTTAATGGGGATCGTGATGGCGTGGAACGCGGGATCGTGAGCAGCGGATATCTCGCGCATGGCGAGATTCGCAGAGGCGAGGCGGAAGCACCTGCGAATGATGCCGTTGGTCGGTCGAAGGGACCGAGGAAGATGAGTTTGGGTGCGACATCAACCCCCAATACCGGGAGAGACGAATCCCCGACGATCTGCTCACTGCCTTCATGTGGCTCGGGACAGTACCCAACTAAAACCTGTTTGCACGACTCCTTTGAGCCGTGGTAGGGTAGTAATTAAAGCACAGTGGGAACTCACACGAGACAAATGACAAACTCAGGTCGACAGATTAACCTGTATATATGTCACCTGGGAACTGCTATCTGACAATAGGTATAATACCAACTAGCAGGTTAATGTCCGCTGGTTTCATTAATATCATTTCGGACGTCAACGTCATCAAGTATAATACTAACTAGCAACATAATCTTATTAAGACATTTCGTCGAACACCTCCGGCGCAAATTTAAAACGTCGATGGAATGGAGATCCAGAGGCACGAAAATTATCGCGGCGCTCACGTGGACTTGGGATTTGCCTTGGACCCTCGGTTAATGGTCTGGAACGCGCCGAGAAAGAGATCGAAAATCGATGGTGCGTTGCTCGTTTGATGTTGCGGCTGCTGTAGTTGCTTCTGGCGACGACAGGGTTGGGTCGATGGTGATGATGATGGAGGGAAAAAGGGTGCTCGACTAAAGGATGTAGTGGTTGGCCATGGGGGAGTTTGGTGTTGTGTTCGGTGGTTGAAGAGATTTGAAGAATGAGGTCAGGGGTTTTGAGTGGAAGGAGAGAGATATATAAATAGAAGAAAGAGATAAAAGTTGGTGATAATGATGACATTGATGAAGATGAGAATGAGGGGAAGATGGGGCTCATCGGGTATGCAAGGAGGCAACGTGGCTGAGGCATTACAAGGAGAAGGACCAGAGTAGAAAGAAGAAGGGAAAGAGAGAAGGGGAAAAGGTTGGGCCAAGTCTGTGTTTGGGTGTGAGTAGAGATTCCTATGAGTTTTAATAGAGATTTAAATATATGGTTTAGGAATTGTGGCCTCTTAGACCATTATGCTTAGGAAAAAGAGAATGGGGAAAATAGAAAATGAAAAGATTAGTATATTAAATTTGGGTTTTATTTGAAATAAAATAAAAATAAAATATTTTGAGATGAAGGGATAAATAGCTAAGTGATTAAATAATATAAATGGCTTTTGGGCTTAAGGAAAATACTAAGAAAAAATAGGTGGCGAGATTTAACAGAAATAAACACAATATTTTATTAATACGAAGGTATAGGAATCTTGGTGTCGTTACAGAGTTCGAGTTTAGATTCGAGTTCGAGTTTAGATTCAAATTTAGATTCGAGTTTGGATTCGAGTTATAATCAGTTCATATTACTAGATTTAAATCTTACGAATAGCTTTAATCTTGTAAATTCTTGAGTTTGAAAAATTATCGATAACCGCTACACATGAACGCCAGAATTTGTGTCTTTTTCATTGACGATTATCATTGATAATTTCCACCCTAAGAGTACGATCTATATTTAGGAAGAGATAAGTGGTGCATCATTGTCTCCGGCAATCCCGAGACAACTGACAAGAGGAGATACCACTCAAACCAATCTGCGACCTAAATACGTAAGCTAAACTAATATATTGATTTTCTAGAATATTTTAATAAAAATGTCATTTAAATTCTCAAGGGGTTTTTAATTCGTCCTAAAGTCTCGAATAAGTTTTTAATAAAAATATGTTGTTTTAAAAAGTTAAGATATTTGTATAAAAACGTATTTCATATTTTGTGGTTTTTTAGTGTAAAAATCTAACTTTTAAAGTGTATGGTATTTTAATGAAAATTACCACTTTTGGAAATTTGATGGTATTTTTGTGTAACTTTAATTTTTCATCTGCAAATATAATTTTTAAAAATTTGTTTTCATAGAAAAATACGGATTTATGATTTATATAATTTTCAAATGATTTAATTTGTTTTTAAAAAGTAATATTCTTTAAAATCATATTTTTATTTCCTTTCGAGACCGAATTCTCCGTGAGATATTCTGCATCTCGCTCTACTATCTCAAAGATATACGATAATCCGCACCATCTGCAAACACTACTACAATAAGGGGTTGCCCCTACGGATTTATCCGTAAGGGCAAAGCACTTCCGTTACCGATATAGCCGTAGGGACATAAAATTCCCCCGTAGGTGCAAAGGCCGCAAGTATAAGTCTTCATCCGGAACATGCCCCTATAGAGTAATACTTGCCCCTACGCCTTAATCCGTAGGGACACGTATCCCTACGGATTACTCCGTAGGGCCTGATAAATATTTTAATTTATTGGTTTATAAAATAAATTACTTGCCCCTACGAATACATCCGTAGGTCCGGAGAAACACCCCCTTCGGATAAATTCATAGAGGCAAGTTTTATCCCTGTTACTGAGTTCATAGGGACAAAATATCAGGTATCTTAATATTTTGTCCCTACGGCTAACTGTGTAGGTGCAAACATTGGACCTACGGATTAATCCGTAGGGACAAAATATCAGGGTTTTTTTTAAAAAGGGGTTTCCTGTTTTTTCCCCCGTCCTGTCCACAATAATATATACATCATATAACCAATTACAGAAATATTCATAATCAACATCTCACGCATAATATATAAAAGGAATAAACAAACAGAATACGATATCATTCTAAATCATCGTGAACAAGCAAACAACCACCAATATCATCCAAAAAATATACAATATGTATCAGAGAAGTACATACATTCTCAAAAATATAAAAAAAAGCTACCCTAGCTCGGTCCAACTCCACCACCTCTGATAAACGCCGTAATCTGGCGCATCTGCTCCTCGGTGCAGCCCTAAGTCGTCAAAAACTCGACTAATGAAGGAGTGGATTGTGCGGGAGTCTAAGCGGGCTATGGAGATGCAGGAGTGGTCTGCGCAACCGCAGCCGAGGTAGTGACTTACGGAGCCGCAGCCGAAGGAGATGCATGTGGAGCCGCAGCCGAAATAACCTGTCCCATCTGTTAAATTTTGTGTAATAAACGAGTAAGAACGGTGTATTAGATTTTAGTCGAGCTCGTATCATTATCAGGTTATTGCAAAACCCCAATCTAAGAATACTTAAGGACTTAGGCCTCGTTTGGATATCTAGTTTGGAAAACCGCAGTTTATTTTAATTATATAGTTTTATGTAAGTATGATTAATCAAAACTAAGTCTACAACCAAATAAGCTCAGGTTACTAATATTGCATATGTTACTATCTATAATGTGATATAATATTTTGCTATTAAGTAGTATACGTACCATCTCCTTCAACTTCTCGACGGTGGTCTTCAAGGCGGCAACATCATGCTCTAGACGTCGCTCACGGGGGTAGGGGAAGTAACCGCCGGAGTGGATTCCAACCTCATATGGGCCCTGCTAGGACCCAGTCCTCGGCCTCTCTCCCAACCTCTATGGTGCCCTCCGTGTGCGGCGTCTAGGACTGGGGTCAGCAGCATTGGATCGGTCCGTCCAGTAAAATCGATCCCCGATCCCTCCGCCTGCTCCACCACCCGCTCCTACACCCATATTAACCATTAAAATATAAGTATATCATTTAAATTTGAACTTTTCAAAACAAAAATTTCAAACATGTTAGAATAAATATTAACACTTACGTAGTACTCCTGGGTAGCGGTGTCGGGGAATCGAAGTTCGCCCATGGCGGGATCTGTCGAGATGCCGTGGACGGCAAGATACGCGGTCAGCACACTCGGTGTACCACCCTGCGCCAGGGTCTGAGCTCTCTGCAACTCGCAAAATATTTACATATATTATAAAATAACTCTTAATATTACATTATATCAAAATAGATCTATTGTAATTTACCCATGCCTCCATGGCACGAGTAATGTTCCTCGAGCCTCCTGTATAAGTTGGGCGACCCCTCTTCACCGACTTCTTATTCTCCTTATTTTTATCGGCTTATTTCTACACAATACATTCAGATTTAGTTTTCAAAAATAAATTATATACTAAAAAATGAATTAAATTTAAATTACAAACCTGTTTGCGCTGAGAGTCAAAATATTGGCACAAGAAAGGCCATGTATCTACATCGACTCTCGCAAAGGCCGGAGTATGTAGTAGAGCCGCTCTCTCTGTCTCGGAGGTCACCATCCATAAGGAATAGCAGTCGATCTTCAGCTCGTTCCTATTGTATCGGACCTTTGATTGCATGTTCTTCATCAAGCCCTGGTACAGAGCGTGAAGATCGAGCACTCTCTCAGGGTGATCAGGGTCGGGTATAGGCTGAAAGTCATAATCCAACTACAAATACAAAAAAATAATCTACTTAAATTGCAAGTGTTAAATAATAAAAAACATTAATTGTCCACATTAAAGCCGCACGCAGTGTGAAGGTTGTATCTGTGTTTGTATCGTAAGTCTCTACACCTTCAATAAATAAAGATTTTAACTCATCGATCAGAGGTCGGAGATAGACGTCGATATTGTTTCCCGGTGAGTTTGGTCCGTCAGTATAAAGAGGCATCATAAAGTAGGATTGACCATAGCCAACCAAGACGACAGATTATAAACTATCATTACAACGGGCCATATGCTGTGGCTTCCAGCCATATAGTTGAATGGGAAGAAGCCATCACTAGAGATTCCGAGCCTGACATTGCGAGGATCACTACTGAATATTTCGTGCCTCCTATCGAAATCCTTCTATGCCGGTGAATCTTTTGGATGACTCATTTTTCCATCTTCACTTAGAGGAGCACGGTGATGCCAAATCATTGCCTTGGCTATTTTCTTGCACCTGAATAGCCTCTGCAGTCTCTGTGTTATGGAAAAATATCGTGCTATCTTGACGGGTATATCGGGCTTCTTATCAGATTCTTTCGGCTTATACCTGGTGTAACAACACTAAACTTTCTGTACATTTTTTTTCAAAAATACAAAAAATGGTACTTGAGCCTCAGCAAAAGTTATAAATTTGATTTTCTTTTGAATAGCAAGAAAGAGCTTGCAACTCATTGGTAAGACCTTGCACTGCTGAACCAAAGCACCAGAGTTCAAATCCCATCAATCCACACATTTTTTTAATTAAATTCTTTTAATTTTTTAGAAGCCCAAGAGTCTACACGTGCACTACACGTAATAGGGTAAGTTACAGAATAAACAAACATGACCATGAGGTGAGACCAAGTGTCAGGGACACGTGGCATCAAGACGCCCCCGACTTGTCCAACTCAGGCTAGCGAATCGTCTGACTCGGCCGGCGCCGCCGGGTCAACTCGGTCCGATCCTACTTTTTCTTGAACCCCTTGCAACATTTGACCTACCCCACTCCTCCTGCACTATTTAAATTCTCTGTAATTAACCAGATAATTAAAATACCCCCTTTTAATCCTTTTTAATGTAAATTTAAATACAATTTTTATCACACCCTTTCACTACCCTATACCCTAGATTTTTCCTATAAATACTACCCCTCAAATCACCCTCCTCACTCATAAATCCCTGCCCAAACTCTCAAGAAAATTCCCAAGACTTTTTGTGTGCAAGTGAAGTTAGCAAAGGGGGAAGCTCCGACGAATTTTCGACAACGATCCGAGGACATTCCGACGACGAAACGACGCGCCGGCACCTCCTACCTCTTCATCTTTCTCTCTTCTAGTCTAATAACATGTAATTCCCTAGTTCTTCTTCTTTTCTCTATTCTAAAAATATTCAAAACTAAAACCCAACGGAAGCGGAGTTAATCCGACTTCCGATTCGGTTGTTCCTTAAAAAATTCTATTTTTCTTAAACACGATAATACCAAACTCTTATGTCATGACCATTAAACATTAACTAAGATAATAGAACAAGTTTAGTATCAAAATGATAACCGTAGCAAGTTTTATTCCACTTTTACATTAAAATACCCTTATGTTTCATTTCGACATGCTTGAACTTTTTAAAACCGTATTACCTTAGAAAACTCACGAGATAATGACCTACCTCCTCACAACACTCATATGTAACATAGCACGATGAAATTTGGGAATATAGATTCGGAAAATACGATTTTACACATAACTACCTCCGGCTTATAAAAACATTTTTCTACAAGATATGTATTTTAACAAATCTTTGCAAATGCGTCTCTACAACCCATTTTGAGGAACCCGTTCGGTATGGTGCGGATTATCGCATATCCTCGAGCTTACTAGAGTGAGATGCAGACCTCCGCAAGGAGCATACGATCTCGAAAGATTTAAAATACAATTTCCTTTAAAAAAATATGATTTCTATTATAAATAAAACTTATATTTTTAATATATATATATATATATATGTAATTAATATCAAAATATCTATTTTTAATATTTATAATATTTCACATTTCCAAAATACAAGAAAATCATCTCATTTACAAGAAAATACCATACAGTTCCAATATTACAAATAAATACCATATATTATGAAATTAGGTTTTATTCATTAGAAATGTCACATTGTTAAAATATACTTCCATGAAAACTCTAAAGACGATAATAAAATACTTGTGGTGTATTTTGAAAATTATACAAAATTATTTTTACATAAAACCCCCTCAAGTTATACTAAATTACAATAAGGACACTAGTAAACATAGGTTTAAGCGGGACCGGTCTCTTGAGCCTCAGGGAGCCGGAGATATGGGTGCTTGCCTATTTAAGGTAGACAACTTAACAAACGGTGTTATCAACACGGTAATTGTCTTTGAAAAAGATACAAATCCTGTTGTCCATGTACAGCAGTTACCGATAGCATCAAAACATAATTCAGGATTCAATTTCTTTTCTAATTGTCTGACTCAGACTGAGTCTCAATTTAATCAATCTGACTTGAATATGATTCAAGTATTAAATTTCAATACAACATGGATCTATGAATCCGTCTATTCAATCTAATCAATCTATATTGACCGAACCGAACCATGGATATACATCCATCTACATGATTCTCCAGTTACATCCATTTACTGATATCATGGTTTCGGCAAGGCATCCATCTATATACAATATACAATTCAAACAATATATCAATACAATCAAGACACCGCGGGGTTTATACGGGGTAGAATGGTAAGGAAGGTGTTAGAAGTGGCACGAGACAGCAACCATAAAGGCACCTAACCTGAATTCAATTGCCGTTTGTACCGTGGCCGAACGATTCCTTGTACTCCGTATACCGTAGTCTCGGGTCTAGTGAGACTCCTCTCGTATACACTTACATTTTCTGTACCAAGCTACAAACAACAACACTAACACTAAATACAACATTATAATAATATATACTCTATTCTGTCTTTTCCATTCTTGTCTATTTACGGGACTTACCGAGCGATTTGTTCGCTGACGACATTCTCTTTCTTCTTCTTTGGAATGTCTTCAGGTGATTCGGACTCACTGGTCATCGAGCCCACCGGCGAGGATTTGGACCAGCTAGCTTTCGACCTAGAGCTTTAGATTCCTTATACACATTTACATTCTGTATTTTTCATATATACACTTACATTTTCTGTACCAAGCTACAAACAACAGCACTAACACTAAATACACCATTATAATAATATATACTCTATTCTGTCTTTTCCATTCTTGTCTATTTACGGGACTTACCGAGCGATTTGTTCGCTGACGACATTCTCTTTCTTCTTCTTTGGAATGTCTTCAGGTGATTCGGACTCACTGGAGATCGAGCCCACCGGCGAGGATTTAGACCAGCTATCTTTCGACCTAGAGCTTTAGATTCCTTGTACACATTTACATTCTGTATTTTTCATTTCTGTTTTTATGCCACTGTTTAGGCATTGCTGTCACGCCCTACCCCTAATACAGAGAGTATTGTCTGCTCTGGCCGAAACCGCACGGTTTTGTCTTTCAGAGCGAATCAGACCCGACCAGGGGCCAATTCCCAGGAGGTCACCCATCCCAGGACTTCCCTGGCCAGAGCACACTTAACTAAAGAGTTCTCAAGCTCCTGTAGTGCCAGTTCACTTAAAAGATGCATTTGTATTAAAGAGTGGTATCATTCCATTTATAATACAGATCTGCCCTCTTTCGGAATGAATTCTGAAGATTTCCCATCGTTCTACAGTGGCCCCTACGGATTCAAGAGGTGGCCCCCATGGATTCAAGAGGTGGCCCCTGCCCACATAACATGACATTTGGCGTGGCACTTTGTTTCGTGAGGCACTTTGTTCCGTGAGCATGGCGTGGCACTTTGTTTCGTGAGGCACTTTGTTCCGGGTACCGACAATTGCTTTTCTTTCCATGTATTTACTTTTCAGATGTACTGTAAAAAGAATGTTAATAAATAAAGTTGATGTTCATTTACATTATGTCCCTTGTGCATTTTACTTATATTGCTTAGATACGCTTAGTGTGTTTATTTCTGAGTAAATACGTAGCAGCCTCATCACGTCCTCTGCCCGTATACTGAGAAGCGGGGCGTGGCAAGTTTTGTTGGTGGCCCATGCAGGTCAGAGCTGTATAGAACCCTATCATGCAGTTCCGTTCTTCGTGGACAACCTAAACAATATAACACAAGAACCGGCAACTGAAAACATTCTTTACAATTTATATTTCTTGAATCTTCCAATTTCATCCATCCTAACCCAAAATTCCCACAGCTCTTTTACAATCTTACCAAAACCTTCGCATTCTTTCGTTCTTCCAAATATTTTTCATAAACTACCAATAGTTCTACCACCAAACTTTCCTTGAATCCGTTACACTTTCCTTTTACAAATTTCGAGGACGGAATTTTTATAAGAAGGGTAGAATGTAACAATCCTAAACTTTCTGTACATTTTTTTTTCAAAAATATAGAAAGGGGTACTTGAGCCTGAGCACAAGTTATAAATTTGATTTTCTTTTGGATAGCAAGAAGGAGCTTGTAGCTCATTGGTAAGACCTTGCACTGCTGAACCAAAGCACCAGAGTTCAAATCCCATCAAACCACACATTTTTTTATTAAATTCTTTTAATCTTTTAGAAGCCCCCAAGAGTCTACACATGCACTACATGTAATAGGGTAAGTTACAGAATAAACAAACGTGACCACGAAGTTAGACCAAGCGTCAGAGACATGTGGCATCAAGACGCGCCCCGACTCGCCCAACTCGGGCCGGCGAATCGGCTGACTCGGCCGGTGCCGCCGGGTCAACTCGGTCCGATCCAACTTTTTCTTGAACCCTTTGCACCCTTTGGCCTACCCCACTCCCCCTGCACTGTTTAAATTCTTTGTAACTAACCAGAGAATTAAAATACCCCCTTGTAATCCTTTTTAATGCAAATTTAAATACAATTTTTATCACACCCTTTCACTACCCCAAACCCTAGATTTTCCCTATAAATACCACCTCTCAAATCAAACCCCCCCCCCCCACTCACAAATCCCTGCCCAAATTCTCAAGAAAATTCCCAAGACTTTATGTGTGCAAGTGGAGTTAGCATAGGGCGAAGCTCCGACGAACTTCCGACGACGATCCGAGAAGATTCAGATGACGAAACGACGCACCGGCACCTCCTACCTCTTTCTCCTTCTCTCTTCTAGTCTAATAACCAGTAAGTACTTAATTATTCTTCTTTTCTTGTCATGCCCCGCTTCCCAGTATGCTGGCAGAGGACGCGATGAGGTCGCTACATATTTACTCAGAAGTAAATACGCTAAGCGTAACTAAGCAATACAAAAGAAATATACATAAGAGACAAATGTAATGAAACAACAACTTTATTTATTAACATTTTTTGTACAATGGATGGAAAAGTAAATACATCTGAATGAAAGCAATGTCTAAACAGTGGCATAACAGAAATTGAAAGTACTAAAATGAAATGAAATAGGTACAAGTGGTTACAGCTCTGGGTCTTCGGTAAACCGGTCTAAGTCTTCAGTGCTGGTGGGCTCGATCTCTTGAAGATCCGAATCACCTGACAACATTCCTAAGAAAAAAGAGAAGGAATGTCGTCAGCGAACAATCGCTCGGTAAGTCCCAAAGATAAGGGAGAAGTATAATAGACAGAGAAAGAAAGAGAGTAGCTTTTAAAGTTGTATTATATTGTATGATGTTGTATTTAGTGTTAATGTTGTTGTTTGTAGCTTGGTACAGAAGAGGCTAGTGTATACGAGAGGAGTCACTATATGCCAGAGACTAAAGGCAAATGGAATACAAGGCTCCGTTAGAATGCCCGGAACAACGGCGATTGAATTCAGGTTAGGTGTCTTAATGGTTGCAGTCTCGTGCCACTTCTAACACCTTCCGTACCAATCTACCTCTTAAACCCCGCGATATCTTGATTGTATTGTTTGTAGTGTATTGCAACTTGTATTGTCTTGTAATATAGATTGTAAAATTGGATGACTTGCCAAAACTATGATATCAGTAAATCGATGTAACTGGAGAATCATGGATGTAACTGGAGAATCATGTAAACGGAAGTATATCCATAGTTCGGTTCAATCAAGTTGTATAGATTGATAGATTGAATATATGGATTCACATGTTGAATTGTAGTTTAGATACTTGAATCATATTCAAGTTAGATTATTATAATGAGACTCAGTCTGAGAGAACAATTAGAAAAGAAATTGAAGTCCTGAATTAGGTTTTGATGTTATCGGTAATCGCTGCACATGGGCGGCAGGATTTGTGTCTTTTTCAAAGACGATTACCGTGTTGATAACACCGTTTGTTAAGTTGTCTTCCTTAAATAGGCAAGCACCCACTTCTCCGACTCCGTGAGGCTCAAGAGATTGGTCCCGCTTATACCTATATTTACTAGGGTCTTTATTGTAATTTATAAAACTTGAGGGGGTTTTATGTAAAAATAATTTTGTATAATTTTCAAAATATACCTCAAGTATTTTATTATCGTCTTTAAAGTTTTCATAATTATAGATTTTATCATTGTGACATTTCTCGTGAATAAACCTATTTTTCATAATACATGGTATTTAATTTTAAAGTATTGAGCTTGTATGAAATTGCATGGCATTTTCATGTAAAGTGATTCTTTTGACTTAGAAAAGTTGGAATATTTATACTGTATAAAAAATAGATATTTTAATAACACACACACACACACACACACACACACACACACACATATATATATATAAATAATTTTAATTTATTATTTTTCTAGAAATCTCATTTTCTAATGGTATTTGTATTTTTAAATCTTTCGAGACCGAATGCCTGTGATGCCTCATGCCCCAATACAGATGGTATTTTCCGCTCTGGCCGAAACCGCACGGTTTTTCCCTTTAGAGCGAACCGGACCCGGCCAGGGGCTACTTCCCAGGAGGTCACCCATCCTAAGACTTCCCTGGTCTGAGCACGCTTAACTACGGAGTTCTCAAGCTCCTGTAGTTCCGGTTCACTTAAAAGGCACCTCTGTAATTGAGGGTGGTATCATTATATTTATAATGCAGTTCGGTCCTCTTTCGGAATGTGTTCCAAAAATTCCCCATTGTTCTACAGTGGGTCTTGATTGATTGTTCTTTTGTGCGTATGCGTTTTGGAATCAAAGAATTAACCGCAATCAATAACGGTGTCGCTTGGTAGCTAGCCGGTTGAGTACGGGTCGGTCCACTGGAAAAACGTGTTCTTTTCTAATTGTTCTAACGAGTCAATTCCTATTTGTGGTAGATTTTGATTTTTTTTAAAAACTGAAATTAAATTTGATTTGGATTAAAACCTTGCTAGGGTTAGGATTAGGTTAGTTTGGAAAGTTAATTCTCTCACTGCTTCCTTTGCCCTAATTTAGAACATAGGTGTTAGGGTAATAATTAACAAAGGGGATTATCACGACTGGGAAGAAACGTAGTTTCTTCGTTTTGGTCCTTGTCCGTCCTTTCTTAATTCTTAGTCCTAACCTCTATCTAAATCAACCACGACCAGTCTAACTGGGGAATCACCGCTATCTCGTAGGATAGGGTGCCATAGTGAGCGGTAGATGATTGATTTACATAAAGTCCTAATTTATAAAGTTAAACGGGCAAGAAAGGAGTGAGAGATTTCCATCTCTCAAAACTTCCCCAAACTAACCCTAACAAGTGAGGAACTACTCACTCATTAGGGAAATTGCGACAAAATTCATTTTTATGGATTTTCTTTTAATAACTAAATTAATTTGCAGATCAATAAAACAGGTAAAAAAATGCAGAGAAATAAAATTGCAACTAAGAACACAAAATGAAAAGAAAACAACATACTTTATTGATGCACTCTTGAACGATTACAAGGAATTGAAATTTTTAAACTAGAATATGAAAAGAGATATGCCCCAAAAATAGCTGTAGGCTTTCCTATTTATAGATAGGAGAAACCCTAGGGTTTACATCTGATCCACATCTAAAATTACAAAACTACCCTAAGAAAACCGGGTCAATGCACCGACTCCCACCGACATGCACCGACACACCGACACGTGTTCTATATGGCCGCGGAACCACGGCCATAAGCCTTGTTTGGCCGCGGTTCCGCGGCCGTCTTGAAGGTTCTCTGGCTCTTTTTCTCTGGGTTGCTTCATGTTGCTATTTTCTTTTGTTTTTTTTACTTGGTTTCTCAGAATATCTTCTATTTTCTTCCAGATTTCCACAGTGTAGAATGTTGTGGACTTTTACCGTTAGCTTCGCGTTGCAGTCTTGAATCTTTATGCTGCCTTTGTACTTTGTATATTGAACTGTTTGCTGATCTTCGTTTGTTTCTCAAACTGGTAGGCGGTATTTTGCAGATTCATCTCTTTGTTGGTCGTAGTCTCACATTTGTAGCGTCTTTTTACCATTTTCACTGTATTATTCCGAGAACCTGTAACCTGCAACTATTTAGCAGATATGGATCAAAAAACACATGTTTATTTGTAATATGATTAAGAATGGGGAATATAATAATGCAAAATTCTTATATGAACAAATACCCCTAAACTTATCTTTTGCTCGTCCCGAGCAAAACCAATTTATTCTCGAAAAAACCTAACCTCACTTTCGCAGGGAATCGCGATTGCACTGAGCTCGTGCAACAAGCCGTTAAACCTCTAGGTGTCCCTAGTAGGAGGAGTGTTGTCTCCTGAGGGTTTTCAGCGGATACTACCCACAAAATCCGATTAATTTGGCGTATTGACTTTCATTCTTTAATTCGGTGTTCTAGCAAGAAATTCTATTATCTTTAACTTAGAAATCATCAACCCGCATTTTTCACACTCACTTATCATTTAACTTAAGATTGTATATGTTCTGTAAATTTATTTAGCTTTCAGTATCTTTTGAATTTTCCTTCTAAGGTTCCATCTCAACTTAGGAATTTTTATCATCTCTACTGAAGGTATAAGCCCTATTTTTTATTCATATCTCTCATCCAAACCCCAATCATATACCCCTACGTGTATGTATGTATCATCCCTACACTTGGAAATTCAATTCAAGCTATTATACTCTTGTCCATCGTCCAAAGTATTTTTAGTTGGTGAATTTTAGATGAAATTGCTCACGCATCCTTCATGCGACCGTTAATATTTCTTGAGGAACTAACGACCGATTACAAAATGTGTTTGCGCATTAAGGCGTAATTCCTCGTCTTGTAATACCTAAGGCTTTAGCAGTGACTCCCAAACCGGTTGGTCTAAGGCACTAGGTGATAAAACACACTCGCTATATATTTTTTATTTTACGCAGTTTTAAGTAATTACAAAACCAGTGTTCATTTTTTATATCTCTTTATTCACAATTTTATTTTCCTTCATACTAAGGATTTTAGACAAGAGCATTTCAAGGTATCCTCTACTATTCCAAGTTTCAAGGTGCGTGTTTGTGTAAGTTGTAGGGTACATATTTTCAGAATTTAGACTTAAGGTTCGGAATTATTTTTCAGACTTACACTTCAATAAAAATTTCAATACTCTTCTCTTGTTTTGACTTAGCCCAATAAGTGAACTCAAAATTTTCCTATTTCTAAGTAAACTACAAGGACATATATTTTCTACCGTTAAATTTTAAGAAAGGTTATTTTTAGGGTTTTTAATTTACTAAGTTTTGGGATCTAGGTTTTTCTAGCTAGTTAACCGTCTTGTCAAACTTAAGTCAATTATGGCCAAAATTGAATTTTTCAATTTTTATAATTTTTAAAAATTTTCAATTTTTTATTTGATTTTATTTTATATATTTTTTTATTTTCATTTTTTTAATTTTTATAATTTTTTTATAAAGATGCAATGCAGAATTAAACATGCAAAAGAAAAAAGAAAAAATATGTACAAAAATTAAAAATATGCAATGCAATGCAATGATAACTATTTACAACCACCTCCTCCCCCAAACTTACCAAAAGCGGTGCCCTCACTGCTCAGGCCCTCGCCGTCCCCTTGAGTGTGAACGGGAACGCTCCTCTCGCGCTAGCAGCGTAGATACTCCATGTTCTATCTCAGTCACCCGGTGATCCAAGTTGGTCACCATCCCTAACAAATTATCAATCCCCCTAATGGCTCTTCTTATTAAACGTGTATGTTCTATGGGGGTGAGCTCTTCTTCGCTCACGGTCGAGCTGGAGCTGGGTGTTCTGGCGGGTACATGTTCGGCCGGTTCTCTTCGCGAGCAAATATCAGTCAAGCGGCTATAGGACGTGGATACGCCCTCAATGAGAGGCCTAATGGGTATACCTCCATGCATGTAGAATTCAAATTTCTCCACAAGGAGGAAATAGCGACACAGTTGTGTCACTAACATGGGGCATGGGTAATTTGCGGCCCTTTTGCCAGCACCAATGAAATAAAGAAAAACAGTGCACATGTCAAATCTAGGGTTCCTAGTCATTAAAGTGTGCACGATATGAAGTGACGGGGTGAAAAATGTGGTATCATATGAACTCCCAAAATTATTATTTTGTGCCCACCGGCACATGGTTAAAACATTAGCGAAAAGTGTTCTAGCCTGTATTCCCTTCCTTGGTTCCCTCAAACAGTCGTTACCCATTAAGGGTAAGTAATCTTCAAATTGAAGGGGTTGGTCGTGAACAGGTAATCTAGGGATTAAAGTGACTTCATGGATGAAGTCTCTGTCAATAATTATCTCCCTATCGTCCCAAAGTAGTTTGATAAAACCGTATTGTGCAAGGCAGCCTTCTTCCATGCACTCGTAAAAACGAGTGACTCGATCTGGAAGGGCATAAGCATTGGGATGATTGTAAATTAAAAAATTCCACCCCCTCCGTGTGATTTCATCACGAAAATTACTCTCATAGATTGTGTGTGAAAAGATTTGTGAAAAATCACGTTCTAATTGCATGTTCGGTGCCATTACAGAAAGTGCAGATCTAAAAGGAAAATTTAACAGAGAGGAGTTATAGAAAATGAACCACCTCTGAGAATTTCAGAGGGGGAAGTGGCAGGGGAGCGGCGGAAGCGCGGCACAGAAGCGGGTTCTGCGGCGGATGCGCGGCGGCTAGGAGGGATCTTGCTGTAGAAATCGAAGCGGCGGCTAGGGTTTGCAGAGAGGTGAAAATTTTGGGTTAAGAAAACAGAGAGAGGTCGGGGTTTATTTATAGTGGGTGAATGTGTTGGTTATTTGCAAAAAACCCCTCTTAAAAAGAGGAAATTATTTGCAAATAAAATTTTTATTTTTATTAAAACTGGAAATTTACAAAAATACCCCAAATTTTTTTTTCTTCAAATTTTCAAAATTTTTTTATTTCGTTTTTATAATTACAAATGATACATACCCCCAAACTTGTTTGAAACAATATTTTGGCTAGATAATCGAAATTTAGGGATAGATGGAGGAAGATCAGTCAATGTAGATCGGCTCCTGCAAAAACAGGAGCTCCTCCGAAGGGTCCGCGGTGAGAAACGGTTTAAGTCGATGTCCATTCACTTTAAACAGTAAACCGTCCTCCGGGTTTTCTAGATCGACCGCACCGTGCGGATATACGGTGTGTACCAAAAATGGCCCTTTCCATCGAGATTTGAGCTTGCCGGGATGGAAATGTAACCGAGTATCATAAAGTAAAACCTGTTGACCAGATTTGAAAGTCTTGCGCATAAGGTGTTTATCGTAGAACACTTTCATTCAGTTTTTAACAACTACCGCGTTCATATAGGCTTCATCCCGTAGCTCGTCTAATTCGTTCAACTGCAGATTTCTATTGCTGCCCGCATCTCCCAAAGATAAGTTCAACTCTTTAATTGCGCAAAATGCCTTATGCTCTATTTCAACTGGAAGGTGGCAAGCCTTTCCATAAACAAGCCTGTATGGAGACATGCCAAGATCGGTCTTATAGGCAGTACGGAATGCCCAAAGTGCATCAATAAGTTTTGATGACCAATCTTTACGGTTTTTGGAAACCGTTTTCTCCAATATCTGTTTAATCTGCCGATTCGAAATCTTGGCTTGCCCACAAGTTTGAGGATGATAGGGCGTTGACAGCTTATGAGTAATGGAGTATTTTCGCATTAAGGACTCGAAAGTCCTATTACAAAAGTGAGATCCATTATCACTGATAATCGCGCGAGAATGCCCAAACCGAGAAAAAATGTTTTTTTTTTTGAGAAATCTAACGACAACCTTGTTATCATTAGTTCGGCTGGGCACGGCCTCGACCCATTTGGAAATATAGTCAACGGGAAGTAGAATATACATGTTCCCAAAGGAATTGGGAAATGGTCCTATAAAGTCTATCCCCCAAACATCAAAAATTTTAACAACCAAAATTGGTTTGAGCGGCATTTAATTTCTCCGAGATATCCGGCCCAAGTGTTGGCACCGGGAGCATGTCTTGCAGTACTCATATGCGTCTTTAAAAAGTCGTGGCCAGTAGAAGCCACACTGCAAGATCTTTTCTGCTGTCTTTTTGGGGCCAAAAGGCCCGCCACACGCTTGATCGTAGTAGAATGACAGCACGCTCTTAAACTCGTTATCGGGGACACACCGACGAATGATTTGGTAGGAATAGTATTTGAAGAGATACGGTTCATCGCAGTAAAAAAATTTTACTTGGGACAGGAATCGGAGTCTGTCCTGAGTCGACCAATCGTTTGGTATCAGTCCGGTGGCCAAATAATTTACGATATCAGCGAACCAAAGTTCACATGACACAGTTAAGAGCTGCTCATCTGGAAAAACGTCTTTAATAGGAATTTGAAGTGTAGGCAAAGAAGGAAGTCGTGAAAGGTGGTCGGCGATTACGTTTTCGCATCCTCTCTTGTCTCTGATGACAAGGTCAAATTCTTGTAGCAAGAGGATCCAACGTATCAGCCGGGATTTAGCATCCTTCTTCAATTGGGCTTCGTTTAAGGTTCGGCTAGCGTAATAAATTACGTGTAGCATCTTATTTATGTGCTGTCCAAGGACAGTACCAATGGCGAAATCAGATGCATCGCACATAATTTCAAATGGATGTGTCCATTCAGGAGATGAAAGAATGGGAGCGGAAATGAGTGACTTTTTCAACGACTTGAACGCCTTCATGCAGGTTGAGTCGAAATCAAAAGTGGTGTTCTTGGCCAACAAAAGAGTCAAGGGTCTAGCTATCTTGCTAAAATCCTTGATGAACCGTCTATAGAAATCGGCATGGCCACGGAAGGCTCGGATGTCTTTGACGCACTTGGGAGGAGGAAGATTGGAAATGACTTCAATCTTAACTTTATCAACCTCAATTCCATTTTGCGAGATGATATGTCCTATGACAATACCCTCTCGTACCATAAAGTGGCATTTCTCCCAATTTAAAGTGAGGTTCTTATCCCTACACCGGGTAAGAACTGCGTCTAAATGTAGCAAACACTCATCAAAGGAGTCGCCGAAAATGGAGAAATCATCCATAAAAATCTCCAAAAAATTTTCCACCATATCTGAAAAAATGCCCATCATACACCGCTGGAAAGTAGCGGGTGCATTGCATAACCCAAAGGGCATGCGACGATAAGCAAATGTACCGAAAGGACAAGTAAATGTGGTCTTGTCTTGGTCCTTTTCGGCGATGGGAACTTGATTATAGCCGGAGTAGCCATCCAAAAAGCAGTAAAATTCATGCCCAGCCAATTGTTCTAGCATTTGGTCAATAAAAAGTAATGGAAAGTGGTCTTTCCGTGTCGCGGCGTTGAGTTTTCTATAATCGATGCAAACTCGCCATCCAGTTTGGGTGCAAGTAGGTATTAACTCATTCGCCTCATTAATTATGACCGTTATGCCCGATTTCTTTGGGACAACGTGAATGGGGCTAACCCACCGGCTATCAGAGATAGGGTAAATGATACAACTATCTAGACATTTTACAATCTCCTTTTTAACAGCCTCCTTCATTATAGAGTTGAGGCGTCTCTGTGGATCCCTTACTGGCTTGGCATCATCCATCATATGAATATGATGTTAAACTATAAGGGGACTAATCCCCTTGATGTCTGCCATAGTCCAGCCAAAAGCTTGGCGATTATTTTGTAAGACCGTAAAAAGGGCTCTCTCTTGCTCGGGGGCTAGAGATGCCGATATGATAACAGGAAGGGTCTCATTCTCACCTAAATAGGCGTATTTAAGGTGAGACGGTAATAGCTTGAGTTCGAGTTTTGGAGGCGAAACAATTGAAGGTAAAATTAGTGAAACTGTCTCAAACTCAAAGGATTCCAATAGAGGTTCGAAGCGAGTGTAAGCAACTGAGTCGGATGGTTCAGCTAACTCATTCGAAAATTTAAAGGACTCAAACTCGCGTGGTGATGTTTCCCGCCGAAAGACGCGGACGAAGACGCGACGGACGTCTCGCCTGAATTTCGGGGCAGATGCTAATTGGTGCTATTCGTCCACCTCTCCGAAGATACCAAGTTGATTTATGGCACCATGTATCAAAGGTTTAAACGGATGCAGCCGATGTAGCAGACTTCGTCAGATTCCCACTCGTTGATGAGGGGTTTTTGATTATGGGGACGCTCTTCCATACAGACGCACGCCCCTGTAGTTAATTACGCTACCGCATCACGGTAACAACTTTCTCCTTCTCCAGACGGTCACTTCGTGTCGTGGGTGTTTGTTTTGTTTTTGGTTGCCCGTGGATTGTATACAGAGACTAATTTATGTTGTCTCCCGTAGGGCGTGGATTAGTCCAAATCCGTATTTTCTTAGATTTGGGTTTTGGGTTGGGTTTAAGGATACGTTAGTCTCATTTAAGACTAAGATCAACTTAAACGTTCGTTGAGGATACGTTAGTTTAATTTTAGACTAAGATCAACTTAACAGTTTGTTAAGGACACGTTAGTTTAATTTTAAACTAAGGTCAACTTAATCATTTGTTAAGAATACGTTAGTCTAATTTTAGACTGAGATCTACTTAACGGGATCATTTAGATCCAACAAAAGAGCATTTGGGCTCTATTGTTCTAGTTTAGGGACTTTGCGGTCAATTACCAGTTTAAGGACATGGTGGTCCAAGGTTAAGGACATTATAGTCCATGAGTTTAAAGACATCACAGTCAAGGTTAAGGACATCATAGTCCATGAGTTTAAAGGGACCCCACAGTCCGAGGTTAAGGACATCATAGTCCGTGGGTTTACAGGGACCCCACAGTCCGAGGTTAAGGACATCATAGTCCATGGAATGATTGGTTATCGGGACCCGTCACCTCTCTAAAGACGTTGAAGGATTACAACGACAAATATCAGAGGAGTGAAGAGATGTACCCTTGAACCAAAGTTGATTGGGAAATCTGTAGTTCAATTTGGAACTAAGATCAATTAATTAGATTATGAGCACATTGGCTCAGTTAAATCTGAATTGAGGACTTATGGCCAACTTGGGTTAAGTCCAATTAGGTTTGAAATGTTGGCCCTTTGTTGGACTATTGAACATTTGTCTGGGTTCAGCCCTCTATTATTTAGCAATTCTAAATAGGGGTTTGGGGGCTCTGACAACATTTTTTCTTTGGCTAAGCACTAACCATTCATTATAGCTCTAGACTTTACTTTGCATATTATATGAACTGACCAATTTTGAGGTCCAGTTGAAGGGGAGATTTGCCTCTGGAAAACTTAACCAATTTGGGATAAGCTTGGCTTTAAAATAGTGTTGAACACTAGGGGATACTTGGCGATCACGTGCTCCCACGTGATATGCTAAAAATAGTGTTAAACACTAAGGACGAGACGCTTAAAATAGTGTTAAACACTAAAATTGAATTGGTCACATGGGGTCACATGGGGTCACGTGAGGCATCTAAAGATGGGGCCAGTCTTCCTTTATTTTGTTCTCAGAATATTCGGATAAGTGTTAAACACTTTTAGACTTTGAAATTATCACGTGTGGACACGTGACAATGCCTCTGCGTTGGGAATCAATTCCTCTGTCTTCCCCTATTTTATTCTTTTGAAAAGGGGTATTTGTCAGGGGTCACGTGGGGACACGTGAGGCGCCCTAGATCAGTACTGCTTTTGCCTTTGTTCTCTTTTATTTTGAGGGTCACGTGGGAGCACGTGAGGCATTGCCTCCAGACTTGTTCTTTCTTATTTTGAGGAGTCTGTTTAGGGATCACGTGGGAGCACGTGAGGCATTGCCTCCAGACATGTTCTTTCTCATTTTGAGGAGTCTGTTTAAGGGTCACGTGGAGGCGCGTGACCTAGTTTTGTTCTCTCTTCTCTGCTCATTGAGAATTGAGGGTCACGTGTTACCACGTGACCAAGTTCTTTACGTCCATGGAGAGCTTTAAGTCTCTTGTTTTAAGAATTAAATTCTCTGCAGGGTTAAACCCTAATTCTGTTTTAGAGGAATTAAATTCCTATGTATGTGGAAGAATTAAATTCTTATGTAGTGTTAAACCCTAGTTCTGTTTTGGAGGAATTAAATTCTTGTGAATTTGGGAGAATTAAATTCTCATATAGGGTTAAACCCTAATTTTGTTTGGGAGGAATTAAATTCCTATGAATTTGGTGGAATTAAATTCCTTAAACTCAATTCTCCCTCTAATTTTTGGATCTGCATGGCAGAATCTTCCCGATGAGAATTAAATTCTCAACTTGTGGGGAGATCTGCTTCTGCAGATCTTCAACCAAAGGAAGAACTAGGTTCTTATTCAGAATAGTTAAACTCTTAAATTGAGAATTAAATTCTCTTTGTTTTATGGAACTTAGATCTCTTTCCCCTTTCTCACCTAGGGTTTCTTTTCTCTGAAGAGATTTTTTCTCTCTCTTGAGACATAAATTCTCCTCTCTTTTTTCTCTCTGTTGTTGTTATCTCCCAAAAAAGTAGATCCTTCCCTCTTCTCTTCTTGGTTTCTATTTATAGGAGAAAGAAAAGAATCAATTTGTTTAGTCAATCTTTCATTGAAAAATTTTAATTGATTTTGTAACCAACGTGATCTTTTAGATCGCTCAGTGAATTTTATTCACCATTGGAATTTTTAATCCAAAAAATCTTTTATCTGTTATTCAAATTTCAGGGAAATCTTTTCTTGTATAGAATTTTTCTATAAATTGGTGATTTTTAATCACCATTGAATTTTTAATCCAACGGCACTCCACTTTATAAAGCACTATCTTTTTGTTTGGAAAGATTTACAGAAATATTTTTCCAGTTAGGGTTTTTGATTCCCTCTTAATTAGAATTTAATTCTATTAATTCATAGATCTTTAGCAACCCATCACATATTGGCACGTGACCCCCTGATTAAGCATTTGACCAGAATTTAATTCTGTTGTTTTAAAGAACTCAGGAATTATTACGTGTCAGCACGTGACCCTTGGTCACATGTTGGCACGTGATGCCCCATTGGGGTTTTCCTTGTTATTTTATTATACCTTTAATTCTTTTCAGTGAGTTTAAAGGCCCATCACGTGTTGGCACATGACCCCACTGATTAATTATTTCCAATTATTTATTTTATTCAGTGCCTACAGGCTTTGCCTGTAAATGGTCACGTGTCTGCACGTGATGCCCGGTCACGTGTGAGCACGTGATACCTCATAACTTTTGATCCCGGATGAATTATGAGGCCCATAATATATCAAATCGAAGTTTTTTTCGAGGCTCTTTTGAAACCGTCAGAATTTAGTTGTTTCACATTTGGGAGTTTGTCAAAATACAGTCTGGAAAATACTGGTTCATATTTTCTTAAACGTATCGCTGCCATTTGATACCTTGGGCTCTTTTGCGCAGAATTTTTTTTTTGGCGGGAACAAATGTCCTCCACTACTTTGCCCACATAAGTATATATGTGGGTGAAGTAGTGCAGAATAATTCATAGCGTACGACCAGTTTCGGGTTGGTGTATAATTTTCAGAATCTTGATCTGAGAAGATAACGAGCGGACACAAGCGTCGTCATTTATCATTGACTCAAATCTCGACTCTTAAAGGATATAGTTCCAAATCCTCTGCTCCATGAGCCGCACCCTTCTACTTCTTTATATTTTACTCTGGCGTGAAGTAGTTTATATGCTCATGAGTAACTTCTCCATTTCAGTGGCACGTAGCTTTGGCAAGTGTGGCCCATAGATGGTAGATAACAGTTCATCTTGAACTCTTTATAAGATAGCAATGGCTTAGGAAACAGGGTTAGGATCTGTTGCCTAAGACTTTCCAACTTTATGAGCCGTGAGGGTCTCACAAAAGCTTTTCTCCCTACGAGTCGTGAGGATCTCGTAGGTGTTTTTTCTCCTTAGGAGTCGTGAGGACTCTAGAGTGCGTTTTCTCCTGAGAATCGTAAGGATCCCATAAGAGAATTATCTTTATGCGTAGGGACACTAATTTCCCCACATATTGAGACGAATCGAGAGATTCTCGCAAAGACACTGATTTCCTTACGAGTCGAAACGAATCGAGAGGTTCTCGCCAAGGACGCTGATTTCCCTGAATCGAAATAAGAAGCGATGGCTTAGGAAACAGGTTCAGATCTGCCGCCTAAGACTTTTCAACTTTATGAGCCGTGAGGGTCTCATAAAGATTTTTTCTCCCTATGAGTCGAGAGGATCTCATAGATGTATTTTCTCCTTAGGAATCGTGAGGATTCCTAAGTGTGTTTTCTCTTGAGAGTCGTAAGGATCTCATAAGAGAATTTTCTTCCTTACAAGTCGAGAGGACTCGTAATTGATTGATGAGTTGACCTACTCCCAAGTCAAACCATTGCTTCAACAGGGAGGTCAAGGGTTGACTTTGGGTTGTCTGTGCACCGCCGAGTCATGGAACTGGAAACTTTGTCGCGGCTCCGCTTTGCTGATGTTGTATATTCCTGCAGAGACACTGATTTCTCTGCGGGTCGGCGTGAATCGAGATGTTCTCATCAAGGACGTTGATTTCCCTAAATCGAGGTATTTTCCAAGGACACTGATTTTCTCGGAGTTGAGTCGAATCGAGGTATTCCTGCAAAGACACTGATTTCCTTGCGGGTCGACGCGAATCGAGATACCCTCGCCAAGGACATTGATTTCCCTGAATCGAGATTTTGCCAAGGACACTGATTTCTCTGGAGTTGAAACGAATCGAGGTATTCTGGAAAAGTCACTGATTTCTCTGCGGGTCGACACGAATCGAGGTGCTCTCGTCAAGGAAGCTGATTTCCCTGAATCGAGGTTTTTGCCAAGGACACTGCTTTCCTCGGAGTTGAAATGAATCGAGGTATTCCTGCAAAGACGTTGATTTCTCTGGGGGTCGATGCGAATCGAGATGCTCTCGTCAAGGACGCTGATTTCCCTGGATCGAGGTTTTTGCCAAGGACACTGATTTCCCTAGGGTTGAGAAGAATCGAGGTATTCCTGCAAAGACGCTGATTTCTCTGCGGGTCGGCGCGAATCGAGATGCTCTCGTCAAGGACGCTGATTTCCCTGAATCGAGGAGGTTTCCAAGGACACTGATTTCCTCGGAGTTGAAACGAATCGAGGTATTCCTGCAAAGACGCTGATTTCTCTGCGGGTCGACGCGAATCGAGATGCTCTCGTCAATGACGCTGATTTCCCTGAATCGAGGTTTTTGCCAAGGACGCTGATTTCCTCGGAGTTGAGACGAATCGATGTATTCCTGCAAAGACGTTGATTTCTCTGCGGGTCGACGCGAATCGAGATGCTCTCGTCAAGGATGTTGATTTCCCAGAATCGAGGTTTTTGCCAAGGACGTTGATTTCCTCGGAGTTGAAACGAATCGATGTATTCCTGCAAAGACGCCGATTTCTCTGCGGGTCGATACGAATCGAGATGCTCTCGTCAAGGACGCTGATTTCCCTGGATTGAGGGTTTTGCCAAGGACACTGATTTCCCTGGGGTTGAGATGAATCGAGGTATTCCTGCAAAGACGCTGATTTCTCTGCCGGTCGACGCAAATCGAGATGCTCTCGTCAAGGACGCTGATTTCCCTAAATCGAGGAGGTTGCCAAGGACACTGATTTTCTTGGGGTTGAGACGAGTCGATGTATTCCTGCAAAGACACTGATTTCTTTGCCGGTTGACGCGAATCGAGGTGCTCTTACCAAGGATGCTAATTTCCTTGAATCGAGGAGGTTGCCAAGGACACTGATTTCCCTGGGGTTGGTTGACTTGTTTCCGAGACAGAGTCATTGGATAACGTATTTCCGAGACGGGGTCATTTGATGACGTGTTTCCGCGGAGGGGTCATTTGATGACATGTTTCCGCGACGAGGTCATTTGCTGACGTGTTTCCGCGATGGGGTCATTGGATGACTCTAGCTTGTTTGTGAACCATAGAGTCTTAGAACTGGGGCTTTGCCATGGCTCCAAGGTTGATTGTCGCGTCTGAATCCTACTGGAATGAGGAGGAACGCTGTTAGTAATCTCTAGGCTGTCTGTAAACCGTTGAGATTTGGAACAGGGACTTTGCCATGGCTCTAAGGTTGATTGTCGCGTCTGAATCCTGCTAGAATGAGGAGGAACGTTGTTGGTGATCTCTGGGCTGTCTGTGAACCGTTGAGATTTTGAACTAGGGGACTTTGTCATAGTTCCGTTGTTTTGACCCTGGGGTCGTTTGTTGACGTCGCGTCTGCATCAGGTTGGAGTGAGGAGAAACGCCGTTGGTGATCTCTAAGTTGTCGCTATTGACATCGAGACCCTGAAGCTAGGGATCTTCCTTTGCTTCGTTTGTTGACATTGTGTCTGCAATATTGCGATAAATGTCGAGATTGTCTCTTGGTTGTCTATGAACCATCAAGATTTGGCTTCGCTTTCTGATAGAACCTGATGGGAAGGTATGGTTCCCTTTTTGTTTGTGCCCCTGGATTGTATACAGGGATCGATGTGATCTCACCTGTAGGGCAAAAAGTTTTATTCTTTCATTTTTTAATTCTTTCTGCGATGCTCTATCATTTCGGCTTTTTATATCGCGAAAATCGCGATTGCCCAATCATTTCGGCTATTTTTCTCGGTGCCCAATCATTTCGGCTATTTTTGTTTTTTACTCGCAACTTTTTATTGTGAGTTGCCCAACCATTTCGGCTATTTTTGTATGCATATATTTTACTTGCTGATTTTGTTGCAAGTTGCCCCATCATTTCGGCTATTTCATATGCATTTATAGCTCGCTGACTTTTCGCCACGAGTATAGAACTTGGGATCCGGTGCCAATCTTAGCATCAGCATCGCTGCGACTGGAATATTGCCAGGAGCGAATCATCATTTTCCATGAAAGGACTTGGAATTTGATACCTATTTAGGCATTAGCATCACTACAACTGGGATATTGCCAGGAGCGAATCATCATTTGCCTCTGTCGATGTCGAACAAAGGTGGCTTAACAAACAGGATTAGGATCCCGTCGACTAAGGCTTTTGACTTCATGAGCCGTAAGGGTCTCATAAAGGTGCTTCTCCCTATGAGTCGTGAAGATCTCGTAGGTGTGTTTTCTCCTTAGGAATCGTGAGGATTCCTAAGTGTGTGTTCTCTTAAAAGTCGTAAGAATCTTACAAGAGTGTTTTCTCCTTATAAGTCAAGAGGACTTACAAGTGTCGTTCGCCGTATGAGCATATCCCTAGTCACTGTTGGGACTTTGTTAGGGAAATGTTTATTCGTGCCCGTAGATTGTATACGAGGGTCAGTATTGAACCGTTTGTAAGGCAATCTGGGGAAGGTGATGGCTTAAGAACAGGTTCAGATCCCTGTAGCTTAAGGCTTTTGAATCTTATGAGCCGTGAGGGTCTCATAAGAGGGTTCTCCTTACGAGTCGTGAGGATCTCGCAAGTGTAATTTCTCCTTAGGAATCGTGGGGATCCCTAAGTGTGTTTCTCATTTTTGAATCGTAAGGATCTCACGCAGGTGGTTTCTCCTTACAGGGTCGAGAGGACCTTGCAAGTGTCTTTTGACGAGATTGCGCCCTTTCGGGTTTTCACAAAACTCCCCGGTAATCCCGCTGTTTTTACTCACGGAGCCCTTTCGGGTTTTCATCTGTGCCCATTTTGCTTGTAGACGTACCCTTTTCT
The DNA here is from genome assembly GCA_030015575.1 of Agapanthus africanus. Classification (NCBI taxonomy): domain Eukaryota; kingdom Viridiplantae; phylum Streptophyta; class Magnoliopsida; order Asparagales; family Amaryllidaceae; genus Agapanthus; species Agapanthus africanus. The sequence goes on along the minus strand of CM057338.1, from coordinate 101,364,157 downwards.
TTTGAACGAGTCTGCGCCCTTTCGGATTTTCACAAACATCGCCGGTAGTCCTGCTGTTTTTACTCACGGAGCCCTTTCGGGTTTTCATCCGTGCCCATTTTGCTTATGGACATACCTTTTTTTTTGTCAGCCTTGGGATGCTGCGGTCCGTAGTAGTTTATAGACGTCTCGGTCAAAGGTCCGAGATTTTTCAGGCAACATACGATTACGCAGCTAGATTTTCTCGCAAATCTTCGCATCTTTTGTGTCGGAGGTGGATTCCTTGAAGAAAGGGCTGAGGGCGATTTCTTCGTCAGAATCACTTCCAAAGGTGATAACTTGCGATCCCTTGGTGTCGACTATGCGACAGTTGCCAGCGGCTCTTTTGCGCTCATCTGTCGGGCTTTTCTGTTCCCGACGAGCCTTGCGCCTCACTCGTTGAACGTGTTGTCGATGGCCAACATATCCCTGCCACCAGTTTTTAAAGGCTATGCACTCCTCGATAGGGTGTGCAATCCTCGGATGGTATAAGCAGAAGTTAGGATGTATGTCTGCTTTATCAAGAAGTATACCGCCAGGAGAATTTCCTCTGAAAGAGGGCAACTTCATTCCTATTGACATGGCCCTAGCGAATCGTTTCCTTACTTTAAGCTTGCTTTTGCTGGCGATAGGGATGCTTCGATCCGGTTGGGGTGCCTCGATCTTTTCTCGGCGTTTGGCTTTTTCGAATATAGCCAGTTCGCGCTCTCGATTGGCTTTGCTTTTCTGACGGGCTTCGTTTAGTAGCAAGTCGATCATCTCGTCAGACGGTTCCAAGGGTTTTGGCTCCGATCCTGCCCCCAGCTCTTTTATGCTGCCTTCTATCGCCGAGTGAGCTTCTTCGTTAGTTAACGCCGAATGAGAAATCATGTGTCAACTTGCTACATAGTTCTCAGATTCTTCTGACGAGTCATCCCCATCGTTATTGTCGTTATTTCCGCTCTTAAGGATATTGTTGAGAAATTCTTGGAGTGTGACCGGGATCTACGTCTTCTGGTTATATTCCTCCAGCGCGTCAATATATTTTTACATATCCGTGCGCTTGTCATCAAACTGTGCAGGCTTTTTGGTCTTCTTCTTTTTCTTCGAAGACTTTGACGGCTGGGCCTGAATGTTTTGTCCATCATCACTATTAACTCCCAATGTTGGGCGTGGTTTCAGCATTCCCTCAATGATCTCAGGCTCTAGCGGGCTTTTCCACCTGATCGCCGGGCATGTTTGAAGATCTTTCAGTATTCTTTTAGTTTTTTCCGAAAGAACAACTTCCCATGGAGCTTCTTCTATGAATGAGCACGATGGCCCCGGCATGTCCATCTTTTTCGGAGCATGTGGTTGTGGCGGGTTCACCCTCCAATTTTCAGACAACGTGAATTTGTCTTGCTGGTATTGGTCTTCAACCCAATTTTTGAAGACGTAGCAATTGTTCCCCTCCGAAAGGCGGCGCACAGGACTGCGAGGTCCTGACGCTGGGGTTCGGGACAGATGCTATTTGGTTTTATCCGTCCACCTCTCCGAAGATGCCATGTTGATTTATGGCACCATGTATCGGAGGTTTGGACGGATGCGGCCGATGTAGCAGACTTCGTCAGATTTCCCCTCGCTTGAAGGGTTTTTGATTGTGGGGACGCTCTTCCCTGCAGTCGCAAGCCCCTGCAGTTAATTACGCTATCGCATCGCGGTAACAACTTTCTCCTTCTCCAGAATTTCACTTCGTGTCGTGTGTGTTTGTTTTGTTTGTGGTTGCCCGTGGATTGTATACGGAGACTGAGTAATGCCGTCGCCCGTAGGACGTGGATTAGTCCAAATCCGTATTTACTTAGATTTGGGTTTGGTGTTTTTAGTTTAAGGATACATTAACCATATTGAGGCTAAAATCAACTTAAACATTCGTTAAGGATACGTTAGTCCTGTTTGAGACTAAGATCAACTTAACGTGGTGATCCGTTTAATATATGGCCGTCAGGACTCATCACCTCTCTGACGTCGTTGAAGGATTACAACGATAGGTGTCAGAGGAGTTCAGAGACGTACCCTTGAACCAAAGTCGATTTAGAGTTTTATAGTCCATTTAAATGTTTAAGGATACGTTAGCCGTATTTGGGGCTAAGATCAACTTAAACGGGATCGTTTAGATCCGGCAAAAGAGCATTTGGAGGCTCCATTGTTCCAGTTTAGGGACGTGGTGGTCCGTATTCCAGTTTAGGGACGTGGTGGTCCGTATTCCAGTTTAGAGACGTGGTGGTCCATATTCCAGTTTAGGGACGTGGTGGTCCAATATTAGTTTAAGGACGTTTCGGTCCACGAGTTTAAGGACCCCGTAGTCCGTATTCGTATGTGTGTGGTCGTCGGGACCCGTCACCTCTCTGACGACGTTGAATGATTACAACGACATGTGTTAGAGGAGTTCGGTGATGTACCCTCGAACTGGATATAAATTGATTTAAGAGAGTAATCTTGCTCAGTCAATTTAATTTGAGGACTTACGGCCAGAATTGGGCTAAGTCCAGTTGAAAATGTTCGACATTTTATTTACTTTTGCATTGCATTTCTTTTTATTTTTATTTGGGCTTTACCCATAAAGGATGCAGAGCATCAATTTGTTTTGGGCTCTGCCCATTTATAAATGATGCAAAGCATCTACTTTGTTTGGGCTCTGCCCTTTTTAAAATGCAGAGCATCAATTTAATTAGGCCTGCTTGGTCTTTTTGATTTGGGCCTGGCCCTTTAGGAAATGCATTGCATTTATCAGGCGCTTTGCGCCAATCAGAGAGCGCAAGCGCTTGTAGTGTTGACATGTGTCACGCAAGCGCAGTGCGCTGCGCTAATGCGCTGTGCCTGCGCTGCTGACACGTGGCGCGCTCTGGGGGCTTGCGCCAACCCAGGAGCGCAACAGCGCAGTTTGCAAGTGCAAGGCACTATGATTTGAGAATCTTTCAGATTCAAGTACCAATGGTTCATAAAAAAAAGTGCAAAGCACTATTCGTTTTCTTGATCTAATTTAGATCAAAGAAAAACAAGTTTTTTCTTATTTCAGGAACCAAAGGTTCATAAAAAAGTGCAAAGCATTGTTCTTTATTTTTTTTCCTTGTTTTAAAGAACCAGTGGTTCATAAGAAGTGCAAAACACTGTTTATTATGTGAAGATCATTGATCTTGTTCTTAGATCGATGATCTATTAGAAGAAATTTCTTCTATTTTGTGAAGGTTTTTTTTACCTTTTTCTTGAAACTTCTTCAGAGTTCTCTCTATTTGAAGCTCTTGATTTCTTAAGAATGTTGATGCCTTTGAATTGAGGTCTAGGGTCCTTTTTATAGTGCCCATAAATTAGTTAAAGAGATTTTTCTCTGAGTGATTTGGGGAATTTTTTCCACCGTTGGATCTTTGATCCAAGGGCTTCTGTTTTATAGAAGAAAATCTTCTTGTTTTAACAAGAACAGAAAGATTTCTTTAGAATCTTGATTCTGTTTGGCGCAAATGCCCCAGCGCGTGACACGTGTCAAGCAGCGCACAGCGCAGCGCAACTGCGCTAGCGCAACTACGCTAGCGCATCTGCGCTGACACGCGTCGCGCAGCGCAACTGCGCTAGCGCATCTGCGCTGACACGCGTCGCGCAGCGCAAAGCGCAGCGCAACTGCGCTAGCGCATCTGCGCTGACACGCGTCGCGCAGCGCAACTGCACTGACACGCGTCGCGCAGCGCAGCGCTTGCGCAACTGAAGTGTTGCTTCCTTTAATTTTACTTTAAATAGAGCTTTGCTCTGATTGGGTGCACTGCTTTGGGCGCTGCGCTGATGTGTCTGCGCCTGACACGTGGCGCGCTGCGCCCGGGATTTGAAGCGTTGCTTCAAAATTTGAATTTTGAATTTCCAGCAGAGCTTTGCTCTGATTGGGAAATGCCCCCTCCCCCCCCACCGTTGCGCTCACGTGGCGCGCACGTGAGTGCAGCGGTGGCAAGCTCCTGACCGTTGGATCAAGGGGTGAGCTGAAGGGGCGCAAGCGCCTTATAAATAGGACCTATGGACCTTAAAAAAAATCTTCACCATCTTTTAAGATTCTTGATTTCAACAAAGCTTTACTCTTTCTTAAGAACTTCAAAGCTTTGCTCATTTCCAAAGTTAGAAACTTTAGGTAAAACTTAATTTAAATCAAATTAATTTAAATTAATCTTAACCAAAGAGCTTTGCTCTCACAGATCTTTTGATCTAAAGAAATCCCCATTGGGGTTTCATACACAGAGCTTTGCTCTCAAAAACTTATAGATCTGCAAAGATCTTGTTCATTGGTTCTAACCCATGAACAGAGCTTTGCTCTTGAATCAACTGTAGATCTTTTAGATCTGAAAAATGAAGAATTTTTCATAGGTTTTTCATGGATTTTTCAAGATTCCAAAAAAAAATTTAATTCTTTTAAGTGTAAAAATTTTCTGATGGACCTTTCCATTATTACCACAGAGCTATGCTCTTTTAAGGAATTTTATTCCTATGAGACCAGAATTTGACAAGTGTCATTCTGTGACAGAGCTTTGCTCTGAAAGAGGAGATTTTCTCCTTGTCTCTAGGGATTCCCCACTGATGAGAATATTCTCTTGGGGATTTTTTTCTTTAACTGACAGTCTCATCTAATGATGAGGCTGTTTTATTAAACGAGGCATTTTCATCCAGATTTTGTGGGTCCCCATTTGGTCTCCCACCTACTGCACTGCAGTGTGGTGTAATTAATTTTAATTTAATTAATTTTTAAATTCAGTTAATTGGAAATTTTTTAACGCCAAGTGTTGGAATTGCATCACTAACGACTATTTCTTGTTCCTTTGCAGTGACTATGTCTCTCGATACCTCGTTCCCGTTCGTCCGCTCGGAGGAAGGGTTTCCTGAAGCGCCCTTGGACCGTGACGTCTTGGCTATGATTAGGGACTACGACCTGGAATATAAGAGTCTCCACCTTTGGGGGTCGTGGTATAACCAGATCATCATGGATCGACGAAGCTTCACGTGCGCCGTACCGTCAGAACCCATCACGGCGATTCACTATGCTACCCCATCCTCGGTGCAGTATGCCGTGGAGATGGTTGATTGGACCTCAAAGGGCTTTCTTCATCCTGCTATGGATGCGATTCCGGTCCAGCGTCCTATGGTTTTGGATATTCTAGGACGCCGTATCTGTCAGGGCGAGGCGCGACCCTGGGGGCAATCATATAACATTGGTCTGATCCCCCGCCACCCGATCGGTTATCTGCCGTGGGCCCGGTACATCCTGTCGACGAAGAAGTCGCAGTTGATAAAGTTAGGATTATATACCGCGGTGTACGTCTCTCTGTTCCAATATCCCACGCTCCCCACCTGGTGGTTCAAGGCCTTCCTGGAGCAGTGGAACATTCCTACCCACACTTTCCTCGCCATGGATCGGGAAGTGTCAATCTCTCTGGAAGAGTTTACGGAGGTATCCGGTTTACCGGTTATAGGGGAACACTATGAAGAGTTGCTCCCGACAGACGAGTACGTCTTTGGTGCTAGGCCGGTGGTAAGGGGGCTCACGCCGGAGAATGCTGTTCAACACCAATTCCCAAGCTTGATTAAAGTGTTGAACATCTATGAGTCCCTTTTTATCGAACATGGGAGTCGGGGAGTTAACTTTGAGGATTTCATCGCTCGGTTCCTTCGCCCAAGCGTCCTCTCATCAGAAGCTGCCAAGTTCGCTATCCTGGATGACCCTTTCGGTCTAGGTGTGGACAACCTGCCGGAGAAGGAGATAGACCAAAAGGGTTTTTTCCTTCCGGACTTCCCGACTATGTCTTTTGCAGAAATTGCAGCCCCCGAGATGGACGAGGAGGCCTTTTTCTTAGGATTTCTAGGGTTGTGGCTGAGTTGGTTTGCGATCCCAATGCACACTCACCGTATGCGGCCTTCTGTCTTTTACCCAGCCCACCGGATGGCCATCGGGGTAAAGGTGGCCGTTGGGATCGCTGGCTTGGCACACCTATATCATGGCCTCAGTCGAGCAGCGAATGCTAATGAGCCCGGGGTACTGCACGTGGTCCTCCCGATGGACTACTTTGTATCGTGGCTCGAGCTACACACGGCGGGTGTCTTCGGCATGCACAAAAGGCCCTCGTTCTTCGACAAGTGCGGTTTCCCTCGCATTATACAGCTGATCGGCGCATCAATTGTGACCCCATCACCACGGAACGCTAGGGGTTTACTCCTTCGCTCTCACACCGTTGGAGCCGGGATATCCTTTATTGACAAGGTGCTGACTATTGGAAAAGCGTCCACCACCGCGGTGCGACCATTACAAGACTCCTTTAAGGATGGAGCATCAGTTTCGACGGCCCGGGAGACCCTTCACTTATACTCTATTAGACCGGGCTTCCTAGTCTTCAGGCAGAATGGTGCGGCGATTTTCATGAGATATAACCCGCATCGTTTTGCCCAACAACTGGGCTACGATCAAGGGGTCCCCTTGGAAGCTTTCCTGCTGGAACCCGCTGCCACTGAAGAAGGGATGGAAAACGCGCTGCATCATTTCATGCGCCTGAATACGGGTTCTCATTTCTTTATCAGTGCGCCGGCTTGCGCTCCATGACTCCTCAACGTATACAAAGACTGGTATAATCATGCGACAGGAGGCGTTATAAAAGAGGAAAGGCGACTGCTGGTCGACCGTAAGGGTGCGCCTCCAGGAAGTGACCGCAACGCTCCTTTGGTCCCGAGGACTCCAGTAGTTACCCCTCTAAAAGAGGTTAGAACCGGGCCATCGCGTGCGCAAAGTCCTCCGCACGGATTTCCGCTTCCCGATATTACAGATGCAGCCCTAGCGCCCTGTGCTCCAGTGGAGACAGTGGTTGTAGCTTCGCCGGAGTCTGGCGTGGGTGCAGACATCGGGACCCGCCGTCCCAAGGTGGCTGCTAAACGGAAGTCGATTCCACGTGCACCTAGGGTCGGAGGGCAGAAGAAAAAGAAGTCGCTCTTCGCCGCAGACGTCGTGTTCGGTCAGGAACCCCGCGCTCCCTATGCCGAGGGCCTGAGTGAATATAGGACTAACGAGGGATTAGTCATGCCGCCGCCGGATGATACGGACTTGGAGGCCGCTCTCAAAACTTCAGCGTGGTTGGCAAGGCGTGACGCATGGCTGGCTAACCTTGCGGATTCCGGTAATCACTAGTCGCATTTTTTTTATTGCATCATATCTTTATTATTGCCTTTGACTAATATTTTTCCTTCTTTTCTTCCAACAGGCATCACCACTGAAGAAGCCATTGCCGCTTCACTCAAGACCTTCCAAGAGGAGGAACGCCTTAGAGCGTCTTTAGGCCTCAGTAAGTTTTGACTCATCAAGTTTTTATTCTCCTTGTGTTATGGTCAATCTAATCTCTCCCTTTTTTATTGCAGAAACCTTGATGCCGTTTCCACCAGGTGACGCAAATGTTTTGCCAGCTGCCGATGTTCCTGCTTCTTCTGAGCTACTGTAGGAGGTTCATCTTGAAGAGCCAATGAGAGACGCCTTAAAGGCTCTGGAGGCATCTTTAAATGAGGACGATGACACTTCGATGAAGGAAGCGTCAAAGAGGTCCATCGTGACAGCCCGGGAGGAACGGAAGCGGTCGAGGCGTGAAGCAAAGGCACGCAGGGCTGCCTTGGCCATTGGAACGGGCCCAAGCACCATCCCTCGTGCCGACACTCCATCAGAAGAGCCCCCGGTCGCCCTGTCTACAGCTCATAAACAAGCGATCCGCGCCAATAGAGAGGCTAATGACAAGTCTACCTCAGGTAATACTTCTTTCAGAATTTTGCTATAAGACTTATAAAGCTGTCGGTTCTTATATGTTCTACCCTGCAGGGCCAAGCCCAACCGAGGGGGAGGCGGAGACTATTAAACCTGAGGGGCTGAGGGGAGAGACATTGGTCGAGCCCGAGTCGGTGGCGGATGACACAGCTGGGGCTACTGGGCCCGAGGTAGTGGTTGACGAACTGGTCATGTCCACTATACCTGAGCAAGCGGTTGTTGCTGAGCCCGAGGTAGCAGTGGGCGGAGTGCCTAAGGCCGATGACCTTGTGGTGACGGTGGACGAGACAACCGCTACTGCTGAACCCGAGGGAGTAGCGGGTGAGGTGGCCATGATTCCTGAGGATGAGCTAACCGCTCCTTCTCAGGAATCTGGCAATGCTCCAGTCATAGCCCTCCCTGTCTATGGTCCTCCGCCGTCTCCAGGTCTCGCGAGCACGACAACGGTTCCTATTGAGTCGGGTGATGAGGCCACGGGCGGTGGCCTCATGTCGATGGAGGAGGGAGTCGCCTCCGTTTTGGCTGGCAGCTCACCAGGTAAATCCCAAGTTACTGTCCTCTTTATCTTACAATCCTTTCTGACAAGTTCACATTTGTTCGTAACGCAGGTGCGGCCAGTGCCGACGCCCCATTACTCGAGGGAGCGCCTTTAACTACTGCCTTGGCGGTGGTCACCTCTCAGCCCTCTCTCATACCGTCAAAGATGTTGGAAGGTATGAGTTTGCAACTTATTAATCTCACTTTTCAGACGTATAATTCGTGTACTAAAGTCATACTGTTGTGTCTTTCAGGAGTGCTTTTTGACCATCTTTATCAGATGCTGCTCCCACACTTCTCCTTTCCATCCGAACTCGCTTCTTCCTCTGGTGGCGCTGGTGAGTATGATTTCCATTGATATCTTTCTTTTTCATTGATGGAATTACTTCTAACCCTTTTTTTCTCATCTCGACTACAGTGCTACAGATTGAAAGAGGGGATAAAAGATCGGATGTGCCACCGGCCCTTCCGACTTTGCCACCTGTCTCAGCTGGTACGGCGACTATCACATTGATAACTCCCCCCTTTTTATTTTATGTACTGTTATCTGATCACATCATGTTTCTTTTCAGCCGTCGTTCCAGTTTCGGCACCCTTCGAGCCTCGCATTACAATGCCGGCAGGTCCATATCTAAGACGTCCCTCTTCGAAAGGCGCCGCGAATAGTCTGCGCATGTTGAGTGACTACGTCGAGGAACTCGATGTTGAAACTCCTACATCTGCCGCAGACTTCGCTACGGCGGTTAACCTGATGCTGGTGATACTCGTGAACTTTCATGATGAGGGTATCATCGCATCTTGGGTTAACCATTGCAGGGAGATCGAGGCCCGCCTGCATCAGTTGGAGTCGATGCATCCTGCTCCCGAGACCTTAGCCGCCAGTAATCAAAGAGCAGCGTGGATTGAGCAGAGCGCTTCTTACTTCCGCCATCTCGAACAAGAAGTCATTTCAAGGCGTAAGGAACACGGTGAGACTTCGAGCAAATCTGCCCAACTGCATGCTCGGGTGGAGACCAATGTTGTACGGCTGAAGGTTGTCTTTGAGGGCCTTCTGCAATGTCTTTCCGGAGGGTTATCATTGAGGCAACAGCTTGACGTTGTCGAGCGGGATGCACCCAGCCAAGAAGCAGCCCAGAAGGCGGCCGAGGAGCAACTTTCATCTTTTTTACAGCAGCCCCAGGTGGAAGCGGAGGTGGCCGCGGCAGCCACTCAGGAGGAGGCGCTGAAGGAAGTGCGAGAGCAGCTTGTGGATTTACTAAAGACACTTCCTCCTCAGTAGCTATCCCTCTTTGTATCGTTTGTACTTGTAGATAAAACAGAATGTGTATATATTTTTTTTTATTCTTTAACATAATGTATCCTGTACCCAATCAAGTTTATGAATAAAAGATACACACTTTTTTTTGTAATGTCTTGTGTCATTTTTCCCGTCTTTTCTTTCTTTTATTATCAGCATGCTACCTTAGTAAACATGGTTGACGGATGATTATAGCGAGTATCTTGACTTTCTCAAGAAATAGCGATGGCTTAGGTCGCAGGTTCAGATCTGCTGCCTAAGACTTTTCAACTCTATGAGCCATGAGGGTCTCATAGAGATTTTTCTCCCTACGGATCGAGAGGATTTCGTAGGTGTGTTTTCTCCTTAGGAATCGTGAGGACTCCTAAGTGCGTTTTCTCTTATAAGTCGTAAGGATCCTATAAGAGAATTTTTCCCTCCTACGAGTCGAGAGGACCCGTAAGCGGTTGTTTCCCTCCTTGTCGAAACTCGACTTCGGAGAGTGAGACCCGTGAATAGTATGCAAGAGACCGTTTTAGATCGACTTGCAGGGTCCCATTGTTCAGGAAGCAAGTTTTTTAGTCCCTGCTGCCTGAGGCTTCATCTTGCAAGTTGAGACGAATCGGGAATTTTCCCGCGGAGACACTGGTTTCTCTGCGAGCCGACGCGAATCAGGAGGCTCTCATCAAGGATTGTTTGTTTCCCTGAGTTGAGGTATTTGCCAGGGATTATTTGTTTCCCTGGTGTTGAAACGAGTCGAGAATTTCCCACGGAGGCACTGGTTGCTCTGCGAGTCGACGCGGATCAGGAGGCTCTCGTCAAGGATTGTTTGTTTCCTTGAGTTGAGGTATTTGCCAGGGATTATTTGTTTCCCTGGTGTTGAAACGAGTCGAGAATTTCCCACGGAGGCACTGGTTGCTCTGCGAGTCGACGCGGATCAGGAGGCTCTCGTCAAGGATTGTTTGTTTCCTTGAGTTGAGGTATTTGCCAGGGATTATTTGTTTCCCTGGTGTCAAAACGAATCGAGAATTTCCCACAGAGGCACCGGTTACTCTGCGAGTCGATGCGAATCAGGAGGCTCTCGTCAAGGATTGTTCGTTTCCCTGAGTTGAGGTATTTGCCAAGGATTATTTGTTTCCCTGGTGCCAATGATTATTTGTTTCCTTGGTGTTGAAACGGATCGAGAATTTCCTACGGAGGCACTGGTTGCTTGCGAGTCGATGCGAATCAGGAGGCTCTCGTCAAGGATTGTTTGTTTCCCTGAGTTGAGGTATTTGCCAAGGATTATTTGTTTCCCTGGTGCCAAGGATTATTTGTTTCTTTGGTGTTGAAACGAGTCGAGAATTTCCCACGGAGGCACTGGTTGCTCTGCGAGTCGACACGGATCAGGAGGCTCTCGTCAAGGATTGTTTGTTTCCCTGAGTTGAGGTATTTGCCAGGGATTATTTGTTTCCCTGGTGTCGAAACGAATCGAGAATTTCCCACGGAGGCACTGGTTGCTCTGCGAGTCGACGCGGATCAGGAGGCTCTCGTCAAGGATTGTTTGTTTCCCTGAGTTGAGGTATTTGCTAAGGATTATTTGTTTCTTTAGCGCCAAGGATTATTTGTTTCCCTGGTGTTGAAACGAGTCGAGAATTTCCCACGGAGGCACTGGTTGCTCTGCGAGTCGACGCGGATCAGGAGGCTCTCATCAAGGATTGTTTGTTTCCCTGAGTTGAGGTATTTGCCGAAGACACTGGTTTCTTCGGAGTTGGGATGAACCGTCGAGATTTGGCTTCGTTTTCTGGCGGAGCTTGTTGGGAGAGTATGGTTCCTTCTTTGTTTACGCCCTTGGATTGTATACAGGGATCGATGTGATCTCAACTATAGGGCTAAAGTTTTATCATCATTTTTTCTTTGTTTTATTTCCGCGATGCTCTATCATTTCAGCTTTTATATCACGAAGGTCGCAATTGCCCAATCATTTCGGCTATTTTTCGCGGTGCCCAATCATTTCAGCTGTTTATTTTGCTTTCACTCGCTACTTTTTATTGCGAGTTGCCCAATCATTTCGACTATTTTGCATGCATACATTTTTACTTGCTGCTTTTTATTGCAAGTTGCCCTATCATTTCGGTTATTCCGTATGCATGTGCGGCCTACTGGCTTTCCGCCGTAAACCTGGAATTAGACACCGATTTCGGCATCAGCACCGCTCCAACTAGGATATTGCCAGGAGCGAATCATCATTTGCCTCCGTCAATGTTGAACAAAGGTGGCTTAGCAAACAGGGTTAAGGCGTTGTCGACTAAGGCTTTTAACTTCATGAGCCGTAAGGGTCTCACAAAGGTATTTCTCCCTACAAGTCATGAGGATCTTGTAGGTGTATTTTCTCCTTAGGAATCGTGAGGATTCCTAAGTGCATGTCCCTCTGTAAGTCGTAAGGATCCTACAGGAGGGTTTTCTCCTTGTAAATCGAGAGGATTTACAAGGGTCGTTCACCATACGAACATATCCCCAATCACGGATGAAACTTGGTTGGGGGAATGTTTATTTGCGCCCGTGGATTGTATACAAGAGTCAGTATTGAACCACTTGTAGGGCAATATTGGAAGTTGTGGGGATTGCTTAAGCACAGGTTTAGGTCTCTGTAACTTAAGACTTTCAAATCTTATGAGCCGTGAGGGTCCCATAAGAGAGTTCTCCTTACGAGTCGTGAGGATCTCGCAAGTGTATTTTCTCCTTAGGAATCATGGGGATCCCTAAGTGTGTTGGTCCCTTGTGAGTCGTAAGGATCTCACGCGGGTGGTTTCTCCTTACAAGGTCGAGGGGACCCTGTAAGTGTCCTTTAACGAGGTTGCGCCCTTTCGGGTTTTCACAAACACTCGCCGGTAGTCCTGCTGTTTTTACTCACGGAGCCCTTTCGGGTTTTCATCCGTGCCCATTTTGCTTATGGACATACCGTTTTTATTTTATATATTTTTTTATTTATTTTCTTCTTCTTCTTTTTTTACGAGGTTGCGCCCTTTCGGGTTTTCACGAACACTCGCCGGTAGCCCTGCTGTTTTTACTCACGGCGCCCTTTCGGGTTTTCATCCGTGCCTTTTTTTGCTTAGGGAAATACCGTTTTTATTTATTTATATTTTTTATATATTTTTTTTTATTTTGTCAGCCTACGGATGCTGCGGTATTAGTTTAAGGACGTTTCGGTCCGCTAGTAGTTTAAGGACTTTTCAGTCCGGCGTTGAGAAAGTTGACTACTGCTTATAAAGCTTGAGCTGAGGAAGATAGCGAGCGGACATAGTCGTCGTCATCTATTATTGACTTAGGCCGTGGCTCATTAAGCATGGTATTTCCTTAGGAAGCGACCGTTTATTGGCCTGAAAGGCCTTTCACTGTGCATGTCCATGAGTAGATAGGCCCCACCCTGGTAAACTTTATCTATGATGTACGGGCCTTCATAGTTTGGCTCGAATTTTCCCCGCTTGGCGCGATAGGGAATCATAGGCCTTTTGACCACTAGCACAAGTTCGCCTTGGCGGAATGTCCTTGGTCGGGTCAATCTTTCATATAAACGCGTCATCTTTGCTTTATAGGCCTCCAGATTTTGTTGCGCTATGAGCCGGGTCTCATCGAGGGCATCAAGCTCCTCAAGCCGAAGGTTAGCATTTTCTTCATCTGTTAGCTCGCAGTGGACTGCCATTCTTAGAGAGGGTAACTCTATTTCGAGGGGAAGTATTGCTTCCGTACCGAATACCAACGCGTACGGCGTTGTGTTTGTGGCCGTCTTGAACGTAGTTCGATACGCCCAGAGAGCTTCTTGCAGTCTTTTGTGCCAGTCTTTCTTATTTCGTGACACCGTTTTCTTCATGATCTTCGTCAAGGTCTTGTTGAAGGCCTCAGCTAGACCGTTAGCTCACGGATTATAAACCGAGGAATATCTCCAGTCTATATTGTGCTGTTGCACGAAGCGACTGATCTTGTAGCTTCTTTAAGCTGGCCCGTTATCGGAGATGATTTGGCGCGGAGTTTCAAACCGATATATGACGTGCGTCTTGAAGAAATGGAGGATATTCTCCGTCTTCACTTCCCTCAGCGGTACTGCTTCTGCCCATTTGGAGAAGTAGTCAGTCGTCGCCAGGATGAAACGATGTCCTCTAGATGATGCTGGTTCGATGGGGTCGACTATGTCAGTTCCCCACATTTCGAACGGCCAGCTAGCCACCATTGGATGTAGTGGATTTGGATGCTGGTGGATGAAGTCCCCATGAATTTGGCAAGAGTAGCACTACTTCGCATACTCAAGGCAGTCTTGGATCATCGTGGGCCAGTAGTAGTCCATCCGTTTAATCATCAACTTCATCTTCGGGCCCGCTTGGTGAGAACCGCAGAGTCCATCATGAACTTCCTGAACGACTCTTCCCGCTTCGTCAGGTCCGAGACATCTCAGCCACAGAGAATCAAATGACATCTTGTACAAAGTATCGTTGACGAAGGCGAAAGACAGAGCTCGTTTCATGAGCTGATGTCTTGAGGACGCATCTTCGGGCGTTTGACGGTATTTGAAGTAGTCTATAAAGACTTCTCTCCAATCCTCGGTATTTTCCCGATCTTTTATTTGCAGGGTCGTCTGCTCAGTCGTTCCCTTCTCTTCGGGTGATTCTGGAGATATTTCCGTTGGGGCAAGCACCCGACGGCTTTGTACCATGATTCTTACGTCATCGAGGTTCTCGTCAGCCAATTCTTTAGCGAGCTTAGCCAACGCGTCCGCTTTGCTGTTTTCCGCGCGCAGTATGTTCTCCAAAGTGTAGGAAGAAATTTGGGTCAACAATTGTTGCACTTTTTGGCCGTACTTCACCAATTCTGGCTTGCACGTTTGGTAGTCGCCGTTTACTTGACGACCAGTTGGGAATCTCCATATACGAGGAGGTTTTCAATTCCCATGTCAATGGCGATCTCGAGGCCTGCTATCAAAGCTTCATATTCGGCTTCGTTATTCGTCTTCGGCTCAGTCAAGGAGAAAGCAAAATGCATTATCCCTCCTTGTGGAGTTACAAAGATGAGTCATACCCCCGATTTGATTATAGGGGTACTTTGTTTGCGCTTCTTCACGGAAGATGCACCATCGAAATAAAGCTCCCATCGGGTATCACCACTGTTGATCGCGTCAAACGCATGTTCGTCTGGAAGATGGCAATTCAGAGGAGAATCGGCGGGTATCAGATGTTCAGCGAGGAAGTCGGCGATGGCCTGGCCTTTCACTGCCTTGAGAGGTTGATACGTTATCGAGAACTCCATCAAGAGCAGGGCCCATTTAGCGAGTCGCCCCGTCAATATGGCCTTTGACATTAAATATTTAAGGGGGTCCACTTTCGAAACGAGTCAGACTTCATGTGCCAACGCATAGTGTCTAAGCTTTGTTATCGCGAAGATCAACGCCAGGCAGTGTTTTTCAATGGGGGAGTAGTTACTTTCTGCCCCCAGCAGAACTCGACTTAAGTAGTAGAGTGTTCTTTCCTTCCCTTGATCGTTCTCTTGTGCCCATAATGCGCCTAAGGAACCTTCGAGGGCGGTTGTATAAAGAATGAGGGGCTTTCCCTTGACCGGAGCAGCCAGCACTGGCGGGCTCTGCAGGTATTGTTTGATCTCATCTAGCGCGCTTTGGCATTTTTGGTCCCAAACGAACGGGGTTCCCTTCTTCATCAGGTGGCTATAGGGACGGCACTTTCCTGAATGTTGGCTATAAATCGTCGTATATATGCGAGCTTCCCTTGAAGAGACCGCAGCTGTTTGAGGGTCCTTGGCGGAGGCATTTCCATGATCGCCTTGATCTTTGACGGATCTATTTCGATACCCCGATGTCGGACGATGAATCCTAGGAACTTGCCCGAGGAAACTCCGAATGCACATTTGAGGGGGTTCATCTTCAAGTTGTATTGTCGAAGGCGTTGAAATACGGTCTTCAAATGCTCGAGATGTTCCTCGTATGATTTGCTTTTAACCACAAGGTCGTCGATATAGCATTCGACGATTTCGTGTATAAGGTCATCGAAGATCTTTGTCATGGCCCTTTAGTAGGTGGCACCGGCATTCTTTAACCCGAAGGGCATCAACTTGTAGCAGAATATACCCAAAGGAGTCCTGAAGGCGGTGTGCTTCTGGTCTTCGGGATGCATTTTTATCTGATTATATCCTGACGATCCGTCTATGAAGGAGAAAACCTCGTGAGTGGACGTATTGTCTATCATCAGTTCGGTGACTGGCACTGGGAAGTCGTCCTTCGGGCAAGCTTTATTAAGATTCCGGAAGTCTACGTATATGCGCACTGTCCCATTTTTCTTCATCATCGGGATGATGTTGGCGATCCATTCAGGGTATTGAACTTCCTGGATGAAGCCAGAGTCGATCAGCTTCTTGACCTCGGCGTTGATACTCATCTCAAGCTCGAGCCGCATTCTTCTCGGCGTCTGTTTGACTGGCTTGACGTCCGGAGATATCGCCAATCTATGCACAGCAATTTCTGGATCTAGTCCCGGCATTTCGGAATAGTTCCATGCGAAGCAATCTCTATGCTGTAGAAGCACGTCCTTTAACGCAGCCACCCTTTCTTCAGATAGCAGCTCGCTGATGAATGTCGGTCGCGGGTCATTCGCCGTTCCCAACTCAATTTTCTTAAGGTTATCTGCAGTGGTATGAATTCCATCTTCCAGCTCTTTTGGCCCTGATGGAAATTCTGAGATTACCTCGTCATTGCTATTTTCGAAGCACCAGGGAAGGCTGTCCATGTTCTAGGGCTCTTCTTTTGATATCGTTATCATATGACAAGTACGAATTCGCTTCCAATCCTAATGTGGAACTAGTTCTTCTTCCGTGGCCTTGGGTTCGTGCTTCTGTGACGGCGCTACCCTCCAGTTGTCGGACAGAGCGAACTTGCCAAGCTGATACTGATCTTCAACCCAATTCTTGAAGGTGAAGCAGTCTTCGAGAGGATGCCCTACCACTCGATGATAAGAGCAATAGTCTGGGTGTGAGACCTCGCATGTTTGTTCGGGGTGTTTAGACTCCGGCAGTGTAAGCATCTAATGTTTTAAAGCGAGGTCAAGTATTTTCTTCGTCTTGTCCCGAGGAAAAGAGTATGCTCGACCCATTTTTCTCATGAGGGATAGATCGGAACCGCTTGGTTCCCGCTTGCGCGGCCTTTTAGCCCCGCTTCGTTGCTGTTGAGCGCCTTTTTCGCGTTTCGACTTGTTTCTACCTTTGCGTCGGGCCTTCTTTATAACGGTTGACAAGGAGCGACATTTTCATCTTTCATGGCCTGTTGGAGAAGACGCTGTGTTTTGGCTTTCTCGTAGATGACCATTTCGCGGTTATGATCGTCCCGGACTTTTTGACCCGCTTCCTTTATAAGCTTGTTCATTTGTTCTTCGAACGACGGACTGGGCTCCTATGCATCTGGAACTTTCATTGGCTCAGGATTAGCGTTCTCCCATTGAGCATCCGCTTCTTCATCGAAGTCATACACGACGTAGCAGCCGTGTAGTAGCTCTCGTTTCTTTGACCGAATGTGTAACACCCAGCCCCTTTTATACGCCTATATCCGTAATTCTTTTCACCTATATAATTTATTTACAATTATTTATTTAGTTATTTTCGAAACTCCATTAAACCCTAAACTCCCAATCCATTTTCCCCCGCTATTTTCTCAAACCCAAAATCTATTTCTCAGCCCAAATCTATTTTCCTTTTATTTTATAAAGCCCCAAGCCCATTCCTTATCTCATTTTATCCTTCATTCATAGCCATGGCCCGTTCACTAATTAAATTCTTTTTCCAATTTCCTTACCATTCTTTTATCGCGGCCCGGCCCCATCTCACCGAGCCCATTTCTTTTCTTAACAATTCCTTCTCAGACCCTGGCCCAGCCCGATCAGCCGGCCCGGCTCCTCACGCTTAATCAATGGGGAATTTACTTATTTTCTGGCCTGGCCCACTCTTCTCCCCAGCAGCCCACTCCCACGCGTCTTCGACCCGACCCGTTTTCTACACCCCCTTCTTCCCAACGGCTCTCTTCCTAATCTCGCGCGTGCGATCCACGATCTCCGCCGCTTCCCACGCCCACGCGCTGCCGTTCTCCCCACGACTCGTGTGCCGTTACCTTGACGTGCGCACCCCCTCTCTAACCCCCGTCGCCTCCGTTCTCTCTCACTCGTTCTCCTTCCTCCTCCTATCTTACTCTCACACTCTCGAGTCCCTGCACTCAACTCCCGGCGACGACGACGACGACCAATTTCCATCCGATCATCATCACCGCCTCCACCTCGTCATCTCCACCTTTGTCCTCACCCTCGTCGTACCCACCAATCCACCATTACCCACAACCGACCATCCTCTACAGCCCCGATCTCCGGCCACCTCTTTCCCGAGCACCCTCACCTGCACTCCCTCGCCAGAACCCGCTGCTTCTCGTCGACCCCATCACCATCATCATCATCACCGTCGCCGCCAACCTCCACCCTTGCTCACCCGAGCCTTCCTCCTCACTCCCTCAATCCCTCTCTTTCTCACTATACTCTTTTCTCTGCCTCTGCCTACTCTAACTCTCTTTGTACACCTCTCTCTCTCTCTTTCTAACTCTCTCTCTCTGGCCTTTCCCTCACTGTCTCTCTCTCTGGTCTCTCACTCACTATCCTTCTCTCTCTCTCTCAGTACACACTCTCTCTGTCTCTCTAACACTCTCTCAATCCCTCTCTGCCCACTCTCTCTCTCTCTAAAGCTCTACCCCCAAGCCGATGTCACCCCTACACATCGTTGGAACTCCTAGTTGTTGCCACCTGGATCGCCGCAGTTGAGATACCGAGCCCCAGCTCCTCTCCGCCTACCCGTCGCAGTCGAGCTTGAGTCCAGTCGTCGCGAGCCGAAGCCGTGAAACCAAACCACGTCGTTCGTCGCGCGCTCGTGACGTTGTCGCTGCCGTGCATCGCCTACACGCCTCTAGGCAAGTTCTCTACTTGCTTCATGCTATTCTATTTATGTTACAAATCCAAATCATATAAATTGCTATGTTACCATTCCTGAAAACGCACACTATTTACCTGTTCGACGTGTGTTCCCAATGAGAATCCTTTCCTAATTTGACGGAACTAAACAGTATTGTTTGGCCCGTATGGCTGTGAACCTAGTGCATGAATTTCGTTGGATAATTTGATCGTTAACGACTAAAACAACTACCCCCAAGTTTAATCGTAAAACTGTAATTTTATTATACCTGAAAACCGTTAAATTTACCATAAATCATATACATACTGGATTGATGCGCTCGAGGGCTCAAATCGAAGCCGACTCGACGAACTTTAACCTTATATTTTTTCCGGACATTCCTGTACTTAAATTGTAATGATATTCGGATCGGAGTACGACTCTGGACTGCAGTCCAGAGCTACTCCAGTTGTTGCTTGCTGTTCCGTAATGGGTATCACAAGATCTCCTTAACTCATAGATTGCGGAACTCCGCTGCTTATTATAGGTAAATCTGTTAGCTAGGCAACACAATTAGTTTCATTCTGTTTCGTTACCGTTTGATATTTAATCTGTAATTTAGTAGATCGGGACACATAACAGTCCCAGCAGAATCAGAACTGATATATTGGTGTTAAACAGTGTATAACTCTTGACGTGCAGATGCGATTGAAGATCCGTCTGTTGCGTTGAAAATCTTACTGAAAACCCTAGATTTCATCCAACTGTAGCGTCGCTAAAATCTGATCCCAACTGGGATTAAAATGCGTTGCGAAACGGACTTCTGATTCTGAAACCGGATTTCCAGCCGCGAGTGCTTAAAATGAAATGGCTATAATTAATGATCCTGGAACCCGATTGGCTTGAAACTAAATTAGATGGATAGCTAACTGAACATACTAATTACTACCTGTTTATCATTTCGCTAAACTATATACGTATGTTTCATGATAAATCGTGCTAGTGATAAAATACTATTTTTGTGACATCTTAATCGTGCTTATATACTGTTCACGCATCATATCATACCCATATCATTGTAGTGATAATCTAGTGATATCGTGCATTTACCCAGTGTTAGATTTTAGTGATGATTGTGGCAAGTACGTCAGTGTTCGTGTATCCATGATTAAGTGAAAGTGATACGTACTTGTACACAATCAGTGACCCTATTATTCTATTGCATTATCGACGTCTGTGGGATGCGTGTACGTGTGACTATAAGTGGTATGAGACACTTATGGAAGCGCTTGCACGGGTGTCACAGATAAGGCACCAGACACTGCCATTTATCTTAGGTATTAATCGGGACGTGCTTGATGGAGGTCCTGCCTCCAGTTCTCGCGCAGACTTGTCACGGATCGATTAATATTTAGGGTTATGGTTAGCGTTTGATGTAAACCACGGGGTTTGGGGTAGTTTAAGTATGAGTTCAACAGAATCTCGGGAGTCCCATGCCGGTTTATATATTTAGGGAGATATATGGAGATTTACAGGGTATGTGATATTCACCGTGATATACTTGTTACATGTTGAGCCCGTGGTCCCTTGCCCTTGAGTTCTACCCTTGGGTGGAGGACACTCGCGAGTGGTTGACTCTCACACTTGGACTGACGATAGGCTTAGTGACATGTACAGTGAGACTTAGAGACTGGTAGGAATACTGGCATTGATATATCTTATTTTACGGTGTGGACATGCATGGCGTATCGTTCTACTGCCTTCACTGTTCCGCTGCATTGATTACTGCACATTCATATTCATGCTGTCATTGATTTACTGTTATTCATATCTATTACTACTGTTAGAACTGTCACTTGATTTTATATATTATATTGTTATTGTGTCGCTCTGACGACCTGAGTATGCATGCTCAGTGTGAGAAGAAGATTTAGCCTGGACCAGGACTAGACGCACTTCACGGACATCTTGTTTAGCTATTCAGAGTTATATCTTTTGTTTCCCATCAGGTCAGTTCATTTTACTGTTTTATTCCAGTTACTGCATTTCTCATTACCTGTGCATCATTTACTGTTTACCACGATAAACTAGAAGCCGAAGTGTGACTACGGCGGGACATTTCCTTGACCGTAGGAGCATGGCTAGCCTTGTCCACCCCTCGTATTCCGTATTTTGGGAAGCGGGGCGTGACATGGTTTAGTTGGTATCAGAGCCAGGTTTTGCTTCGGTTGGGATTGCAGTTTTCCGTGTAGAGCTTGACAATCTAAGATATCCTTCAGTCTAGATTGTAAGCTTGATATTCTTGATTCATATTCGCATTGAGCGTTCTGCTATCCATTCACAAGGGTTTCAGGTGACTTGGCAAAGTTTCGTGGTTGTATTGGTGAACTACATCATGATTACACTACCATACTTTGTTTAAGCAACTTAAAGTCATACAGTTGATTTTCCGCTTGTAATAAATTTCATCACCACTGATATTCTTGAATCTTTGTCCAATCCATATTATATCCTTATAGCTTGTACCTTATATCATCCTCAAAATTATTGTTTCGGGATCATGTCTTCCAGCAACTCTTCCTTTATCTCCACTCCCCAAAATCAGACCATCGAGATTCTGAGTGTACTGCAAGGTCTAAAGGAAGCCCAGGAGCGAACAAACGACTTGTTGGCTGAAGGACTGAGAAGACAGGTGAATCAGGCACCAGTGGGAGTCTCCAATCATAAAGAGATCCCCGTTAGATGAGGAAAAGAGAAGAAGATGAAGCGCCAATTTGTTTCTCCGCGACAGAAGAAGCAGAAGACCCCATGTTGTGGATACTGTAAGAGGCCAGGACATCTTCAGAGGGATTGCCGCCGCGCCCAGGGGAAATGTCTGATATGCGGGTCCAACAAATATCTCATCAACGGTTGCCCAGAAAGGAAGGAATTGCAGGGAGGAGACTCGTCCACACTCCCCATTTCTGCCAAGTGAGGATTATTGCGTAGTTCGCATTTCGAGGATAAAGCAGACCCAACGCAGGATCCAACTCGCGTGACGAGATTGCAGCGGTCTAGCAATCAAAGAAGAATTTTATGTTTTCTACTCTCAGTAATAATGTTGTCATCTTCTTATGAATATTTCTTTCAGTTTGAAATCTTGTATCCACTGAACTTTTGATTGAATGCAATAAAACTTGAATCATAATATATGCATCATTCTCTTGTTTTCTCCTTATTTATATTATTCGTTATCACAGCGTTTCTATCCTGATTTTTTTCAGTTCCTGCAACCACATATTTACCTATACTTCATACCCTGAGCTTTTTCCTTGATGTATCCCACTATCTAATCATGACTTTTCTTTTCAGACCATGGCCCACCCTGGAGCAGCGCCACATCTAGATAAGGATACACAGTCATGCATTTCCTTAGATCGCACGCTGATGAGTTCTGATGATGAGGTCAACGGTCCCCAGGTCAACTTCGGAAACAACGATTCAGAGGACGAAGGAGTAGCCGCCCCAGAGCTTGACATGATAGCTGATTCCGACGAAGAAGAAGGAGATCCTGAAGAGAACCCTATAGAGGAAGATCCCGATGAAGAACCGATAGAAGAAAATCCAGTTGAAGAAAATCCCGTGGAAGAAAATCCAGAAGAAGAGAATCACATGGAATCGGACCTCGATGAAGAAGCTCTATCCGAGGAAGAAGGACCAGAAGATCAAGACCCTGCTGTGGAAGAACTTCCAATGGCGATGCCCGCGAGGCGATATGGGAATGGACGCCCCTACCTGAGTGCGCGAGCCTACCACAACCTACTGAATCTCCACAACCGCGACTGACGGAATTTCTTTTTGATGTTGTCTTCTGGCCAAATAGAATGTGTATAGTTTAGGGCCACTTTTCGCCTTTGAGAATGCCTTGTTTCAGATTTCCTTGAATGAAATAAATCTTCTGAATTCGTAAACCTTTTGATTTTTTTGGTTCGCTTGATGCTTGTTATTGCCCTTAAACAATTATTTTCTGCTGAGATCCCTGACTGTCCACCCCTACTCATTGTATAGTTTTCACCCTCGTTTCGATTAGAAAGTACCGCACCATGATCCTTGGAATGAGCCACCATTCATCCTTTGTCTGCGTCTCGTTTGAGATCCTTCTGGGAGGAGAAGATTTTAGAGAAATTTCCGAGTTCGTTAACCTTTCAAATCTTTGATTCATAGGATATACCGACCGTCTTCCTCCCTGTATTTTTCTCCTAGTAGTCCTTTGTTGCTCGCCCTTACTTCTTGTGCTGACCCGATCCCAATCTCTTTGACCTTCAGCCTAAAGCAGCCACACTCCGACCTTTGAATGATCCACACTTCCTTGTAATCTTTACCTTAGCTAGCCCTATACATTTTATGTGTTTTCCTATTACCCTATGTATATTTAGGGACTTTATCATTCGAAAATTTGGTTTTTATTATTTTATATTTATCGAGGAGTGTGTTTTATCGACTATTTCCGTTTTACGCATTTCAAGTACTCCACTCCTTCCCATTGTTTTTCAGTAGCACCACCTTACATCGCGCATATTTTCGTTACGTGATTCTTAATTTCATTATGTAGGTTCTCTAAATTATTTTAAAAAAACTATTTTATCTATACCTTACCCTAAACTGGTTTAACCTACCGACTAATTTTCATTGCTTTATTGTCGTTACTTTATTTTCGGGTATTGTGCCTATGATTACTATTATAAGTGGTTGAGCCTTATACTTATTATTTCTGCTTGCTATCTTGATATACTTAAATGTGCACATATTTGAGTTTCGATTTTATCGAACACACTTTGATTATTATTGTTCGTTACTGTTACCTATATTCTCGTATACTTGTAGTTGCTCTTATAGTGTTCCTGCATTATACTTATTAGATCTATCTTTCGTATAAGGTTCTTACATATATATAAATACCTTCAAATTTTGTCTAAACATTTAAGTAAATCAACATGTATTAGTGTTCGATATGATAACCCTTCGCTTGTTATATTGTTTCTTTTAAATTTCGAGGACGAAATTTTTGTAAGGGTGGTATGATGTAACACCCAGCCCCTTTTATACGCCTATATCCGTAATTCTTTTCACCTATATAATTTATTTACAATTATTTATTTAGTTATTTTCGAAACTCCATTAAACCCTAAACTCCCAATCCATTTTCCCCCGCTATTTTCTCAAACCCAAAATCTATTTCTCAGCCCAAATCTATTTTCCTTTTATTTTATAAAGCCCCAAGCCCATTCCTTATCTAATTTTATCCTTCATTTATAGCCATGGCCCGTTCACTAATTAAATTCTTTTTCCAATTTCCTTACCATTCTTTTATCGCGGCCCGGCCCCATCTCACCGAGCCCATTTCTTTTCTTAACAATTCCTTCTCAGACCCTGGCCCAGCCCGATCAGCCGGCCCGGCTCCTCACGCTTAATCAATGGGGAATTTACTTATTTTCTGGCCTGGCCCACTCTTCTCCCCAGCAGCCCACTCCCACGCGTCTTCGACCCGACCCGTTTTCTACACCCCCTTCTTCCCAACGGCTCTCTTCCTAATCTCGCGCGTGCGATCCACGATCTCCGCCGCTTCCCACGCCCACGCGCTGCCGTTCTCCCCACGACTCGTGCACCGTTACCTTGACGTGCGCACCCCTCTCTAACCCCCGTCGCCTCCGTTCTCTCTCACTCGTTCTCCTTCCTCCTCCTATCTTACTCTCACACTCTCGAGTCCCTGCACTCAACTCCCGGCGACGACGACGACGACCAATTCCCATCCGATCATCACCACCGCCTCCACCTCGTCATCTCCACCTTTGTCCTCACCCTCGTCGCACCCACCAATCCACCATTACCCACAACCGACCATCCTCTACAGCCCCGATCTCCGGCCACCTCTTTCCCGAGCACCCTCACCTGCACTCCCTCGCCAGAACCCACTGCTTCTCATCGACCCCATCACCATCATCATCATCACCGTCGCCGCCAACCTCCACCCTCGCTCACCCGAGCCTTCCTCCTCACTCCCTCAATCCCTCTCTTTCTCACTATACTCTTTTCTCTGCCTCTGCCTACTCTAACTCTCTCTGTACACCTCTCTCTCTCTCTCTCTTTCTAACTCTCTCTCTCTCTGGCCTTTCCCTCACTGTCTCTCTCTCTCTGGTCTCTCACTCAATATCCTTCTCTCTCTCTCTCTCAGTACACACTCTCTCTGTCTCTCTAACACTCTCTCAATCCCTCTCTGCCCACTCTCTCTCTCTCTCTCTCTCTCTCTCTCTAAAGCTCTACCCCCAAGCCGATGTCACCCCTACACATCGTTGGAACTCCTAGTTGTTGCCACCTGGATCGCCGCAGTTGAGATACCGAGCCCCAGCTCCTCTCCGCCTACCCGTCGCAGTCGAGCTTGAGTCCAGTCGTCGCGAGCCGAAGCCGTGAAACCAAACCACGTCGTTCGTCGCGCGCTCGTGACGTTGTCGCTGCCGTGCATCGCCTACACGCCTCTAGGCAAGTTCTCTACTTGCTTCATGCTATTCTATTTATGTTACAAATCCAAATCATATAAATTGCTATGTTACCATTCCTGAAAACGCACACTATTTACCTGTTCGACGTGTGTTCCCAATGAGAATCCTTTCCTAATTTGACGGAACTAAACGGTATTGTTTGGCCCGTATGGCTGTGAACCTAGTGCATGAATTTCGTTGGATAATTTGATCGTTAACGACTAAAACAACTACCCCCAAGTTTAATCGTAAAACTGTAATTTTATTATACCTGAAAACCGTTAAATTTACCATAAATCATATACATACTGGATTGATGCGCTCGAGGGCTCAAATCGAAGCCGACTCGACGAACTTTTACCTTATACTAGTTTCCGGACATTCCTGTACTTAAATTGTAATGATATTCGGATCGGAGTGCGACTCTGGACTGCAGTCCAGAGCTACTCCAGTTGTTGCTTGCTGTTCCGTAATGGGTATCACAAGATCTCCTTAACTCGTAGATTGCAGAACTCCACTGCTTATTATAGGTAAATCTGTTAGCTAGGCAACACAATTGGTTTCATTCTGTTTTGTTACCGTTTGATATTTAATCTGTAATTTAGTAGATCGGGACACATAACAGTCCCAGCAGAATCAGAACTGACATATTAGTGTTAAAAAGTGTATAACTCTTGACGTACAGATGCGATTGAAGATCCGTCTATTGCGTTGAAAACCTTACTGAAAACCCTATATTTCATCCAACTGTAGCATCGCTAAAATCTGATCCCAACTGGGATTAAAATGCGTTGCGAAACGGACTTCTGATTCTGAAACCGGATTTCCAGCCGCGAGCGCTTAAAATGAAATGGCTATAATTAATGATCCTGGAACCCGATTGGCTTGAAACTAAATTAGATGGATAGCTAACTGAACATACTAATTACTACCTGTTTATCGTTTCGCTAAACTATATACGTACGTTTCATGATAAATCGTGCAAGTGATAGAATACTATTTTTGTGACACCATAATCGTGCTTATATACTGTTCACGCATCATATCATACCCATATCATTGTAGTGATAACCTAGTGATATCGTGCATTTACCCAGTGTTAGATTTTAGTGATGATTGTGGCAAGTACGTCAGTGTTCGTGTATCCGTGATTAAGTGAAAGTGATACGTACTTGTACACAATCAGTGACCCTATTATTCTATTGCATTGTCGACGTCTGTGGGATGCGTGTACGTGTGACTATAAGTGGTATGGGACACTTATGGAAGCGCTTGCACGGGTGTCACAGATAAGGCACCAGACACTGCCATTTATCTTAGGTATTAGTCGGGACGTGCTTGATGGAGATCCTGCCTCCAGTTCTCGCACAGACTTGTCACGGATCGATTAATATTTAGGGTTATGGTTAGCGTTTGATGTAGACCACGGGGTGTGGGGTAGTTTAAGTGTGAGTTCAACAGAATCTCGGGAGTCCCATGCCGGCTTATATATTTAGGGAGATATATGGAGATTTACAGGGTATGTGATATTCACCGTGATATACTTGTTACATGTTGGGCCCGTGGTCCCTTGCCCTTGGGTTCTACCCTTGGGTGGAGGACACTCGCGAGTGGTTGACTCTCACACTTGGACTGAAGATAGGCTTAGTGACCTGTACAGTGAGACTTAGAGACTGGTAGGAATACTGGCATTGATATATCTTATTTTACGGTGTGGACATGCGTGACATATCGTTCTACTGCCTTCACTGTTCCGCTGCATTGATTACTGCACATTCATATTCATGCTGTCATTGATTTACTGTTATTCATATCTATTACTACTGTTAGAACTGTCACTTGATTTTATACATTATATTGTTATTGTGTCGCTCTGACGATCTGAGTATGCATGCTCAGTGTGAGGAGAAGATTTAGCCTGGACCAGGACTAGACGCACTTCACGGACATCTTGTTTAGCTACTCAGAGTTATATCTTTTGTTTCCCATCAGGTCAGTTCATTTTACTGTTTTATTCCAGTTACTGCATTTCTCATTACCTGTGCATCATTTACTGTTTACCACGATAAACTAGAAGCCGAAGTGTGACTACGGCGGGACATTTCCTTGACCGTAGGAGCATAGCTGGCCTTGTCTACCCCTTGTATTCCGTATTTTGGGAAGCGGGGCGTGACAGAATGTATCCAAGCCCGATTGTCTCCATTCTCCCATTAGGCAGTTTGCGTTGAGTCCCGGGAACGTTCCAGACTTTGTCATAGAACTTGGCTTTTCGAACGGTCTGCTTGAAGGATATCCCTTGGCGTTTCAGCAGCTTTTTCAAACATTCCGTATAATATCTGGAAAGACGGATAAGCTGAAGCCTGTCGAGCATAGGATCAGCGCCATGCCAGATTTCTTTCTCCACTTTAGTTTCTTCAGAGCGGTAGAATAGAATTGCTTTTTCGCTTTCTCACTTGGGAGGAATATAGAACGTTCGCAGCTCTTCTACACTGTAGATATCAAGCGCATCCAGTTCCTTACGGTGTTTAAGCGGCACCATGGCGACTTGTAGACTTTGTTCTTCATCAGCGAACATTCGTATTGAAGGTCGAGCAGAAAATACAGCATGGACCTCATCTTCCGAATCTCTACCAAAGATCAACGTAGGAGCGGACGGTCCTGGCTTGTTGTGTCGGGGCGGCCCCGAATAAACTATCTCCTCTTCCTCCTCGGTATCACTGCCGAAGACAGGGATGGTGGCGTTAGCTTTGTTTTCCAGCTTGTAGCACCTTTCTGTGTCTTCGAAATCTGGTAAGAAGTACTTGGCATCTTCATATTTGCGGACTTCATTCACGGAAAACGGATTCAGTTCTCCCGCTATGGTATACTCGAGACCATCCTTAGCATACTTCATACACTGATGTTGTGTAGAAAGGATGACGTTGTATTCATGTAACCATGGTCGGCCGAGCAAAGCGTTGTAGCATGTCTTGGCGTCTATGACGTGGAATTTAATATCTGTGACGAGTAGCCCAAAGCGTAGCGTCAGTATCACAGACCCAAGAGTTCTTGATGATTGGAAGTCGAACCCGAAAATAGTGATCTTGTCCCGAGCAAGGTACTGGACGCTCATGCAGATTTCTTTTAACACCCGCACATTGAGGAGATTAACGGAGGATCCATTGTCGATCAGGATCTTGCCTATCTTTATATCGTGGCAGTATCCTGAGACGTAAAGGGGGCGATTGTGTTCGCATGTCCCAAGGAGAAGATCTTCATCACCAAAAGCTACATCGGCCGTGTGCACTTCCTCCAATTCATCCTTCATCTTTTCTTCGGCCAGGAAAGCTTGGAATTGCTCCGGATCCTGTAGTGCCTTGATTAATGAATTTCTCGCTTCCTTCGATAGCAAAAGGGCGTCAAGAATGCTGAGCTGTGATGGTAGCTTCCTCAGATGCGCTAAGACGTTGTAATCCACCTTATTCCTCTTCGGCGGGTCCTTGGCACTTAGCTCCTCCACCACTTTGTCATCTAAGACGATATCTTCAGAGAACTTTTCTTTCCCTTTATCTTTTCTGTTTGAGGGCCCGAGATTCTTTTCGGGGAGCGTGCGATTACGTAGCCGGATATTTTTGCAGACCTTCGGCTCTTCTTCTTTTCCCGAGGTGGACTCTTTAAAGAGAGGGCCAAGCTCTAGCTCCTCATCAGAATCTCTCCCGAATGTAGGCACTTGTGACCCGCCGGTGCTAACCATGCGACAATCGCCGGTAGTTCTTTTAAGCCCTTCGGTCGTATTTCTTTACTCCCGACGAGTTTTGCGCTTTTCCCGCTTAAAATGTTGTCGATGAGCAACATATCCCTGCCACCATCTATCGAAAGCTTTGCACTCTTGAGTAGGGTGCGAAACCTTCTGATGATATAAGCAATAGGAGGGGTGCATTTCTATTTCACCAGTAATTTTTCCTTCGGAGGATGGTAGCTTCATGCTCATTGATATGGCCTTAGCAAACATTTTCCTCATCTTGAATTGGCTTTTGTCGGTAGTGGAGGTATTTTGCTCCAGCGGGATCGACTCAGCTCTTTCATCAAGTCGCTGGTGCTTGGCCCTTTCAAATATGACCGCCTCACGTTCTCGATCAGCTTTACTTTTCAATCAAGCTTCATTAAGGAATGCGTCAATTACTTCATCTGATGGCCCCAGAATTTTTGGTTCAGGATCTGCCCTCAGCGTTTCAATACAAGGAGTTTTCTTATCGTCCATGAACGAATGGGAAATCACATGACAGCTCGCCACGCATTCTTCAGATTCATCAGATGAACTTTCTCCTTCATATTCCTCTTGAAAGACATGATTGAGGAACTCTTGGAGTGTAATGGGAGTCTGTGCCTTCTGGTTGTATTCTTCCAGCGCGTCAATTTGTTTTTGCAAGCCCGAGCGCTTGTCGTCAGGCTTCAAGGGCTTCTTTGATTTCTTTTTCTTCTTCTTCGAAGATTTTGACGGCTGGTTGCGAGTGCTTAAGCCACCCCCATCGGTCTTTGGAGTTGGACGTGGCTTCAACATCCCTTCAATGACCTGCGGTTCCAACAGATTCCTCCACTTGATCGCTGAGCACACTTGAAGATCATTTAGCATCCTCTTTATCTTGGCTGATAATACAACCTCCCAAGGAGCTTCTTCAACGACAGAGCATGTTGCCCCCGGCGTACTCATCCCCTCAGAGGTATGGGGCTGCGGGGAATTCACCTTCCATTTGTCAGATAACGCGAACTTGCCCTGTCAGTACTGGTTTTCAAGCTAATTTTTGAAAACATAGCAATCTTCGATCGGATGGCCCAGTACTCGATGATAAGGACAGTAGTTAGGCTCATTGACATCACTTGGTTGCAACGGACGTTTTGGATCCGGCAGATTTATGAGTCGGTTGCGTAACGCCAGCTCGAATAACCTCCTCATTTTATCGCGGGGAAAGGAGTAAGAACGTCCTGGCCTCTCCTCAAGGGCTACGTACGGACGCATATTATTTTGACGAACAACCGGCTTTGAGTTGCTCGGTTGTTGTTGAGCATTAGCGACAACGATCACTTTTCTCTTCCCTTTGTCATTTCGGGAGTCCGGCTTTGGAAGAGGGGGTTTATGGTCCATATGATCCATTTGCGCTAGCTTCTCAATTAAGGCCTGGAAGGTAGTCGACTTGAAAAACATCATAAATTGCGAGATGGTTGCTTGCGGATCAAGGGTTCCTACAAACATGCCTACCGTTGGTGCTTCTTCGATCCGTTGTTCGCACTTAGACCATAAGTTCCGCCACCGTATAGCATATTGAACCCACGTCTCGCCTGGCTTTACCTTGGCGTTAATCAGTGCCGTCATTGGGGTACGTTCACTGGCGCTTGCAAAACGCTGAGTAAACAACAGCTCCATCTCTGCGAAGGTCTTGATAGAGTCATTCGGGAGCTCAGAGTACCACTCGAACGCCGTATCTGATAAACTTCCAACAAACTGGCGAAGCAACAGCTTGTCGTCACCGCCGGTGTTTCCGCAGAGTGCCCTGAACTGGGCAACATGCTGGTGAGGATTGGCCGTCCCCTTGTAGACATGGAACTTACGAATTGTGTAACCGGGCGGGTACTTGATTTGATCGTACCAACTTGGATACGGCCACCCTGTTTTTCCGACCTGGCCGGCTGCTTCGGTCGCATGATGAACCCGTATTTGTTGGGCTATGTACTCGTCCAAATCAGCTTTAGAGATTGTATCCTCCTTAGTTGTTGATAGAGCTGGCGGAGGATTCGACGTTTCTCTCCTATCGTCACCAAGGACGATCGGGGGATTTTCAACCGGAGGATCTTGTTGTATCATCATCCCTGTCATATCTTGAAATAGGAGGCCCATACGCTGTATGTTGGCTGCTTGTTCAGCAGCCTCTTTGTCCTTCTTCTCCAATATTCGACGAAGGAAATCGGCGTCGGTTTCTTCCTCCTGGTGTTCATCCGACGACGTTTCAGGGTTTTCTTTTGGCCCTGTAAGTGCGGCCATAGCGTTCATCATCTCTTGGAGCTTCTGCTGCTGCTCCTGGGCTTTGGTCACTGATCGCGTAAGCGGTCGATGACCCGTAGATATGCGACTGTCCTCTTTACCAGACGCCACGTAGGCGGTATGAACTACAATGCCCCCTGACTTAGGGCGTTTGGGTTCACCACCTCTAATATTTGTCGTCGGCGCGGGGGTTTTCTCCGACCTTCTTCTTTTATGGGTCATAGAAGTTGAGGGGGCCGTTGCTTTGGGCACCCTGGTGACTGTCATCCTTTCCTGTTTGATTGGACGGTCTTTTTCTTTTTCCACTTTCGCCTTTTTCTGTTGACGAGAGCGATCTGGGTCAATTACGGAGTCTTGAACTCTCCGCCAAACTTTATAAATTTTTGAGGACAGCCGTTGAGGGGGTTGTTCCTGTTTTGTTTTCGGAACTCTCTCCACAGGTGGAGGAGATCTTTTCGGTGTAGCGGTTGGAGAGTTCTTACATACCCTCCTCAGCAGTTCAAAGCTGTTCCCGGTCGGAACAGCAGCATTGACTTCCACCACTGGAGCCGGTGGAGTTAGCCCTGAGGGGAAGTTGCCCCCTGCCTTCCTTACTCGTCGCCAATGACGACGTCGAGCATGACGAGCCGTTGGGACTAGCTCGGAGATTGAGACAGCTTCTTTTTGCCCCCTGTCTGAATGAGGCGCCGCTGGTGTTAACCTCTTAAAGACTGAAGTTGTCTTTTTAGGGATGATATTCAACCTGTCGAAGACAGATCCTCGAGCAGGGACAGGAGCAGGAATCGTCAGTCTTGAAAAGACTAACTCTTTGACAGAGGAAGCCGCCTTGACGACTTCTGGAGCAGCAGTTATTGCCTTCCTTGGGACAGCCAATTTAGAGTTCTGATCCAGCCTAGCGAAAATAGAAGCTGTCGGTTTGGTAGTGGGCGACCCGTTGACAGGGGCCGTCGTAGCAGTGAGCCGGTCGAAGACCGACTTCTTGTTCACTTCCAGTACAGGTATTGGCATAGAGAAGCTTGTAGGTGGGATCATGGTCCCAAAAAACAGGTCGGTGGTGGCTTGGGTTACCTGTTCTACCAGCAAAGCGAGGAAGGAGGCCGCTTGGGGCCCATATGCTACACCTCCAGGGGAGGTGGAGCGTCCGTTGCAGTGGCACTTCGAGCAGTTGGTGCAGTTAGAGGCCATTGATGTTTGAGTTCTGCGCCAGGCAAAAGACCAAATCTTAGTAGCTGAAAATCCGAAGGCAACCATTAACAAACCGCGATTGGTTCGCGAAGACGACACACGAAGTGTGGAGTGGAAAGAGGAAAAGGTCCCACCAGGCGTGCCAGAATCTGTTCCCCTCTGAAAGGCGGCGCACAGGACTGTGAGGTCCTGACGCTGGGGTTCGGGGCAGATGCTATTTGGTTTTATCCGTCCACCTCTCCGAAGATGCCATGTTGATTTATGGCACCGTGTATCGGAGGTTTGGACGGATGCGGCCGATGTAGCAGACTTCGTCAGATTCCCCCTCGCTTGAGGGGTTTTTGATTGTGGGGACGCTCTTCCCTGCAGGCGCAAGCCCCTGCAGTTAATTACGCTACCGCATCGCGGTAACAACTTTCTCCTTCTCCAGAATTTCACTTCGTGTCGTGTGTGTTTGTTTTGTTTGTGGTTGCCCGTGGATTGTATACGGAGACTGAGTAATACTGTCGTCCGTAGGACGTGGATTAGTCCAAATCCGTATTTACTTAGATTTGGGTTTGGTGTTTTTAGTTTAAGGATACATTAACCGTATTGAGGCTAAAATCAACTTAAACATTCGTTAAGGATACGTTAGTCCTGTTTGAGACTACGATCAACTTAACGTGGTGATCCGTTTAATATATGGCCGTCAGGACTCATCACCTCTCTAACGTTGTTGAAGGATTACAACGATAGGTGTCAGAGGAGTTCGGAGACGTACCCTTGAACCAAAGTCGATTTGGAGTTTTATAGTCCATTTAAATGTTTAAGGATACGTTAGCCGTATTTGGGGCTAAGATCAACTTAAACGGGATCGTTTAGATCCGGCAAAAGAGCATTTGGAGGCTCCATTGTTCCAGTTTAGGGACGTGGTGGTCCGTATTCCATTTTAGGGACGTGGTGGTCCGTATTCCAGTTTAGGGACGTGGTGGTCCGTATTCCAGTTTAGGGACGTGGTGGTCCAATATTAGTTCAACGACCAATCCTTTCGGTTCTTGGAAACCGTCTTCTCCAGTATCTGCTTGATTTGCCGATTTGAAACTTCGGCTTGCCCACAGGTTTGGGGGTGGTAGGGCGTAGATAGCTTATGATTAATGGAATATTTCCGCATCAAGGCCTCGAAAGTCTTATTGCAGAAATGAGTTCCATTGTCGCTAATGATCGCTCGGGGGTGCCCAAACCGGGAGAAAATGTTTTCTTTAAGAAACCTAACGACAACCTTGTTGTCGTTAGTCCGGCTGGGCACAGCCTTGACCCACTTAGAGACGTAATCAATAGTGAGAAGGATGTACAAGTTCCCGAAAGAGCTGGGAAACGGCCCCATGAAATCTATCCCCCAAACGTCGAAATCTCCACAGCCAAGATTGGTTGGAGCGGCATCTCGTTCCTCCGGGATATCCGGCCCAAGTGTTGGCACCGGGAGCAAGTCTTGCAATAGTCATGAGCGTCTTTGAAGAGTTGTGGCCAGTAGAAACCACATTGCAAGATCTTCTCAGCTGTCTTCCTGGGGCCAAAATGCCCGCCACATGCTTGATCGTGGCAAAATGACAGCACACTCTTGAATTCATCATCAGGGACACACCGACGAATAATCTGGTCGGGACAGTACTTGAACAGATAGGGTTCGTCCCAGTAAAAGTGTTTTACTTGGGATAAGAATCGAAGTCTGTCCTGACTTGACCATTCAGTCGGTAGTAGCCCTGTGGCCAAATAGTTCACAATATCTGCGAACCAGGGTTCGCGAGATACTGTCAAGAGCTGTTCATCCGGAAAAACGTCGTTGATCGGAAGTTGAGGCGACGACGAAGAAGGAAGTCGTGAGAGATGGTCAGCGACTACATTTTCACATCCTCTTTTATCCTTGATGACAAGGTCAAACTCTTGAAGCAAGAGGATCCAACGTGTTAGCCGAGATTTTGCATCTTTCTTCGCAAAAAGATGGCGCAGAGCAGAATGGTCTGTGTAGACAATGACTGGAGAGCCGATGAGGTAAGGCCTGAACTTTTCTAAAGCAAATACAACAGCCAAGAATTCCTTCTCAGTTGTTGTATAATTAAGTTGGGCGTCGTTCAGGGTTCGGCTAGTATAATAGATTACGTGCGGCATCTTATTAATGTGTTGTCCAAGGACAGCACCAATGGCAAAGTCGGATGCATCGCACATAATCTCATATGGGTGCGTCCAGTCAAGTGAAGAAAGAACGGGAGCAGAAGTGAGTGAGATTTTTAATGACTCGAACGCAGTCACACAGCTCGAGTTGAAGTCGAATGGCGTGTCCTTGGCCAGTAGAAGAGTCAAGGGCCTAGCAATCTTGCTAAAGTCCTTGATGAACCGTCTATAGAAACCGGCATGGCCAAGGAAGGCTCGGATGTCTCGGACGCATCTGGGAGGAGGGAGATTGGAAATGATCTCAATCTTCGCTTTGTCAACTTCTATGCCATTTTGCGAAATTATATGTCCTAAGACAATACCTTCGCGCACCATGAAGTGGCACTTCTCCCAATTCAAAGTGAGGTTCTTGTCCTTACATCGGGAAAGGACAGCGTCAAGATGCAGCAAACACTCGTTAAAGGAATCGCCGAAGATGGAGAAATCATCCATAAAGATCTCCAGGAATTTCTCCACCATGTCTAAGAAGATTCCCATCATACACCGCTGGAAGGTAGCGGGCGCATTGCATAACCCAAAGGGCATGCGTCGATATGCAAATGTGCCAAAAGGACAAGTGAATGTGGTCTTGTCCTGGTCTTTTTCGGCGATGGGAATCTGATTATAGCCGGAGTAGCCATCAAGAAAGCAGTAGTACTCGTGTCCGGCCAATCGTTCAAGCATTTGGTCAATGAAAGGTAGCGGAAAGTGGTCCTTCCGCGTTGCGGCGTTGAGTTTTCTGTAATCGATGCATACTCGCCACCCAGTTTGGGTGCGAGTAGGGATTAACTCGTTCGTCTCGTTTGTGATGACCGTTATACCTGATTTCTTAAGGACAACGTGAATAGGGCTAACCCACTGGCTATCAGAGATAGGTTAAATGATACCACTATCCAGACACTTCACGATTTCCTTTTTCACAGCCTCTTTCATGACTGGGTTGAGTCGCCTTTGTGGATCCCTGGCTGGTTTGGCATCATTCATCAGATGAATGTGATGTTCAATGATCAGGGGACTAATCCCCTTGATGTCCGCCATGGACCAGCCAAAAGCTTGCCTATTGTTGTGCAAGACCACAAGAAGGGCTTTCTCTTGCTCTGGAGCTAGAGAAGCTGAGATGATAACAGGGAGGGTCTCGTTCTCACCCAAGTAAGCGTACTTAAGGTGAGACGGCAAAGGCTTGAGTTCGAGCGTTGGAGGTGAAACGATTGAAGGCAAGATTGGTGAGAAGGTCTCGAACTCAAAGGATTCCAGCAAAGGTTCAAAACGAGTGTAAGCGACCGAGTTGGATGGTTCAGGTAATTCATCCGGAAATTCAAAGGATTCAAACTCGGGTGGTGAGGGGCTACGATCGTTCGAGAAAGTGAAACACTCGTAGTCATTATCGGGCATAGAAACAGTAGCAGGTTCGAAGAGGAACGCACTAGTGGCGTTAAGGTTATCGTGATCGAACAAAAACTCCTCGAATTCACACTCTTCTGGGATGATCTCCTGGATTGAGCAAACGTCTAGTATATGAGCATTAGGTTCGGAGGGCTGATTCCCCAACCTAAAAATGTTGAGTTCAATTGTCATGTTTCCAAAAGATAGGTTCATCGAACCATTGCGACAATTGATCACAGCATTTGAGGTTGCAAGAAATGGGCGACCGAGTATCACCGGAATTTGATTCCGGGGGTTAGCTACAGGCTGTGTGTCTAATACAATGAAGTCAACAGGGAATATGAAGTCCCCAACCTTGATTAACACATCCTCTAGCTCACCCCTAGGATGGGTGATTGATCGGTCGGCCATTTAGAGAGTACAGTGTGTGGGTTTCAGCTTTCCTACACCTAATTGCTCATATACTGAGTACGGAAGCAGGTTAACACTGGCACCAAGATCTAATACTGCGCGGTTGATGTTCTTATCCCCAATGGTAATAGAAATCGTAGGACGGCCAGGGTCCTTCCGTTTTTGCGGTAAAGATTGGGTAAGAGCATCACTCACAGCACTAGCCAAGAAAACTTTCTTGGGTACCTGAGACTTCCTCTTTTTCGTGCACAAGTCCTTTAAGATTTTCACGTAGGACGAGACTTGTTGGACAGCATCTAAAAGGGGAATGTTGATGTTAACCTGCTTAAACAACTCCAGAATCTTCTCCATTTATGGATTTTGTTTATTGGACCTCAACCGGTTTGGAAATGGAACGTTTTTAAAATTGGTTGAGTCCAATGCTTGTGGAGGAGATTATGGAGCTGGAACGGATCCCAGAGCTGGTGCTTTCGTGCAGTGAGAAGTGGGTCCGTTCAGAGCAGAAGAAGAAGAAGAAGAGCCTTTTGAAGAATGCAGAATAGGCTCAGAAGACGAAGAAGAAGAAGAAGAAGAAGCGGCCGGGGTGTCATTATCCTCAATTGCTGTGCCGATGTTGTTATGCAGCATCCTTCCTGATCTCAATGTAGTCACGGCACTCACATTATGGTTCTGTTGTTCAAGAGCAACATGTACATTATGTGGGTGACCGGGATTTGGGAGTGGTTGAGATGGAAGCTTCCCCTGTTCCCCTCCGAACGGCGGCCGGGACGTCGGGACGTCTGAGGCGTTAGGTTCGGGACAGATGCTAATTGGTGCTATCCGTCCATCTCTCCGAAGATGCCAAGTTGATTTATGGCACCATATATCGAAGGTTTAAACGGATGCGACCGATGTAGCAGACTTCGTCAGATTCCCCCTCGTTTGAGGGGTTTTTTGATTGTGGGGACGCTCTTCCCTGCAGGCGCAAGCCCCTGCAGTTAATTACGCTACCGCATTGCGGTAACAACTTTCTCCTTCTCCAGATGGTCACTTCGTGTCGTGGGTGTTTGTTTTATTGCCCGTGGATTGTTTACGGAGACTGAGTTATGTCGTCGCCCGTAGGGCGTGGACTAGTCCAAATCCGCATTATCTTAAATTTGGGTTTGGGGGGGTTTGGTTTGAGGATACGTCAGCCCTACTCGAGGCTAAGATCAACTCAAACGTTTGTTAAGGATACGTTAGTCTAACTTTGTGACTAAGATCAACTTAACGGGATCGTTTAGATCCGACAAAAGAGTGTTTGGACTCTAATGTTCCAGTTTAGGGACATAGTGGTCCATCGTCTGTATGGCTGTCGGGACCCATCACCTCTCTGACGACGTTGAAGGATTACAACGACAGATGCCAGAGGAGTTCAGAGATGTACCCTTGAGCCGGAGTTAATTTGGGGGATTCGTAGTCCAGTATGTTTGAGGGTCTAAGGACGCGTTAACCATCTCCAAGGCTAAGATCAACTTAGACGGGGCCGTTTAGGTCCAACAAAAGAGCATAAGAAAGGGCTCTATTGTTCTAGTTTTAGGGACATCGCGGTCCGTGGGTAGTTTAAGGACATTGCGGTCCATGGGTAGTTTAAGGACATTGCGGTCCGTGGGTAGTTTAAGGACATTGCGGTCCGTGGGTAGTTTAAGGACATTGCGGTCCATGGGTAGTTTAAGGACATTGCGGTCCGTTGTTAGTTTTAAGACATCTCGGTCAAGGTTAAGGACGTCGTAGTCCATGGGTTTAAGGACCCCACAGTCCGGTATGTGCTCTGGATGCTTCACACGGGTTCACTGCCGTGCTTAGCGAGGACCAGGCTCCGCTCTGGATGCTTCGCACGGGTTCACTGCCGTGCTCTGCGAGGACCAGGATCCGCTCTGGACGTTTCCCACGGGGTCAAAGAGTGACATTATCCGTATTCCACGTGACCAGGAATTTGTATGAGTTTAAGGACCCCACAGTCCATATCATGGGTGGTCGTCGGGACCCGTCACCTCTTTAAAGACATTGAGGGATTAAAATGCCAAGTATCAAAGGAGTGAAGAGATGTACCCTAGAACCGGAGTGGC
Organism: Agapanthus africanus; assembly: GCA_030015575.1. Classification (NCBI taxonomy): domain Eukaryota; kingdom Viridiplantae; phylum Streptophyta; class Magnoliopsida; order Asparagales; family Amaryllidaceae; genus Agapanthus; species Agapanthus africanus. Next base: position 101,325,807 of record CM057338.1, on the reverse strand, counting down.
TTGAGCAGCCCCTGGCCCAATTTGAGGTCAGGACTGATTAATCATGTTATGAGCCCATTGGCCCAATTAGTCACGAATTGAGGACTTATGGCCAGCTTGGGCTAAGTCCCATCATGTCTGGAATATTGATTCCTTGTGAGTCCATCGAGGGAGAAGCTTTGCCTCCATCCCTTTAGCCAATTGGGCTATAGACTAGTGTTAAACACTTCAAAGCAATCAGTGTTGAACACCAGCAACAAGGCCTTGAAATGATCATAAGCACTAAAACAGCTCAGTGTTAAACACTGGCAATGGGGATCTTAAATTAGTGCCGAATATTAAAACAATTAATATTGAACACTACGAACAAAATTCTTTAATTAGTGTTGAACACTAAGGCCCGATAGCACTTCAATACTGGATTCGAGAGTTTTAACTTAGTGTCAAACACTACAGCAAGAACGGTCACGTGGCCCCACGTGAGAGTGCCTTCCCTTCAATGATTCTGCCGAAATTACTGTGTCTTTGATAGCGTCACGTGTTAGCACGTGACGGGCATTCAAATGCCTATGTGTTAAGGCTCCTGCTGAAAGTCACGTGTGTCACGTGGGGTGCTGCCTCAAAGGGGCTTTCTGTAGGGCTTTTGGGGGGGGTCACGTGGTGACACGTGACCCTGCCTCAATGCTGTTTTTTGGAGGATCTGTTGCTCCTCTTTCAGGAATTAAATTCCTCGAACTTTTAATTTCAGAGGAATTAAATTCCTATTTCCTTTTGAAGGCTTATATTCTGGAACAGAGTTTAAATCTGAGTTTTCTGTGGGAATTAAATTCCTTGTTTATGCGAAGAACCGAATAGGGTTAAACCCTAAAAGCTTTTAAGGAATTAAACTCCCCTTTTCTGAGGATTATGATTAAAGGAATTAAATTCCCACTGTTTCGACAAAACTATGTTCTTGATTAGGGTTCAACCCTGTTTCTTTTTGTTTTGAAGGAATTAAATTCCCATAATACAGGGTCGAACCCTAACTTTACTTAGGAGGAATTAAATTCCTATAGTTCTATGAGAGTTAAATTCTCATACTTGCATTCCTTCTCTATGTTTTGGATCTGCATGGCAGGATCTCGACCCATTGAGAATTAAATTCTCAACCTTAAGGGAAGATGTGCACTTTGCAGATCCTCTATCAAAGAGGGAGGAGATATGCTCTCTCGTTTTATGCCTCAGAGTTAAACTCTGTTGAGAATTAAATTCTTTTTCTTTCCAAAAGGCTTTCCCTTTCTTACCTAGGGTTTTTTGCAGAAGATCTGAGTCTTTTTCAAGTATCAAAGCTCTTCTCCTTTTCTCTTTTCTTCTCTGCGTATGTATATCTTTCTCTGTGTCTTTTGGCTCCTATTTATAGGAGAAGCAGCCGAATCAATCAGTTTTTGACGAATCTTCATTGATATTTGATTTGCATTCATCATTCATTTTGGGCCGTTGGATGATTAGGTGAATTTTATTCACCATTGGATTTTAAATCCAGAGATTCTCCCTTGCTATTTTGGTTAGATTTAAAGGGGAAATCTTTCCAAACCCGAGATTTTCCATAGATAGATGATATTTAATCATCTCTGAATCTTTAATTTGATTGGTCCCAAATAATTACTTTCCTTTGGAAAGATTCGAATTTCCTTCAGAATTTAATTCTGTCGTTAAAAAATATGGGCTTTGAAAGCCGGTCACGTGTGACCACGTGATCCATGGTCACGTGTAGACACGTGACCCCCTTTGGAATAAAGAATCCTCTTCCTTTCTGCGCTATCTTCCGGTTGCTGTTGTAGCCATCACGTGCTACCACGTGACGCCCGGTCACGTGTGAGCACGCGACCCCTGTCTGGCGCTTCTTTCTTTGGTTCAATTGGAGAGCGAGTTTGCTGCTTTGAACGTCACGTGTCGACACGTGACCCTGGTCACGTGGGAGCACGTGACCTCTTCTGAAGCTTTTTTCTTGACTTGATCAGCGAATCAAAGTGCGCTTTTTCTGTATTTTGTAGGTCACGTGTCAACACGTGACTGCTGTCACGTGTAAGCACGTGGCCTCTTTTGAAGTTTTTCCCAGAAGCTTTCCTGATTTTAAATCAGGAAACAAATGCCCCCACAGCGTTGTTCTCACGTGTCGGCACGTGAGTGCAACGCTGTCATCTCTCACGACCGTTGGATTCCTTTAGGGATCTGGGGAGATGAAACGTTTCCATTGTTTTCTATAAATACTGTTGTCTCTTCATAAGAGCCTTCACTTTGTTCATCTTCTTCTTCTGAGAACTTTTTCTGAGAATTTAATTCTCTTCTTCCAGAGCTTAGTTCTCTGTCTTGAAACAATCTTCAGAGTTTAACTCTGTTCAAAAGGAATCCTTTTTCCTCAGGTAATGTTCTTGGACAACGATGGACCTTCACATTTTCCTGGATTTTAAATTCAAAACAAGGGTTTTTACCCTTCTTTCTTAATATTTTCCATACGAACATGAAACTGTTTAATCTTTCAACTGTAGATCTCTTAGGGTTAAGGTGACCTTTGGGGAGATGATGACAACGTTTCAACTCCATGGACTTTAATTCCATCAAAATTATTTCTGGGAATTTAATTCCCCTCTTTTTTTTTTAATAAGGAATTTAATTCCTATGAAGAACTCAATCTCTTCACACAGAGGCTCCTTGGGGTCCCTTGGCCCGAGGCTGTTCTTCTGCAATTAATGCGCTAGGGATTTTGTAATGATGCTAGTGACTTTTATTTTAGGTATCATGGACGCCCATCTGTATCGTCTTGACGAGATCATTTCCTATGGGAACATTCGTGCGCTGGGCCGCAGTCAGAACCAGGAGTTCACCGATGCTCAGTGCGCCGAGATCATGAGCCGCTTTGATGAGTACAACCATCGACTACTTCCCCGTCGCTCTTCTCTTCTGAGGCTGATCGTGCTGGCGATCCGGGAGGCCCTTCCTCTCTTTTGCGCCGGCATACCACTCGGGGACTTAGACGCTGCCGAGGATAAGGTGCATTCGGTGTACCTTATGGGCTTGATCTCAAAGAGGGGGCGGGATGATCTCATTGATCTCCTTCATCAGCTTTTTCAACAATCAGCCATACTGGGCGCCTATCGGAGGATAGAGGACATCCGCGGGGATCCCGATGCTTGTGACCGTGAGCGAAAGCATACTCGGGAGGTTCGCAACGTTTGGAAGGTTTTGAATAAAGTTAATTTTGAGTTTCTCAACCCATGCCCCGCATCTGAAGTGTTTCCATTGTAAATGTATCCTCTATATTTTGTATGAACCTCTTGAAGTATGAGCGGCGAGTTTTATTATGTTCTCCCATGTTTGCACGCCTTTTTTTTTATCATTTCACTATTGTTGTTGCTGATGCCTTTAATATGCATGGTGCTATTCTATTTTCTAGTGCACGTCAAATTTGGGTCTCACACGTTCCGCACGTGGGACCATTTGATGGGACTGTTCACAAAATTTTCCATGCCGCATTTTTAGCGCGCAGTATCAGATGCATAAAAAAGAGCCTTGGAAATAGTCATTTCTCCTTGATTTTCGATGCCTTTCCTTTTTGGGCCTTGGAAACATCTTTCGCATGCAAGATTTTTCGCGCATGGCACTTAATGCACCTCTTTATATTCTTGAGGCCATAGCCTATTTTCTTCTCACAGAGAAATTCATTCCCATATCGACGTGATTTAATTTGAGGAGTATCTGAGCGTTATGGCCTGCAACCGTCCACATGCTCGTCGGCAGCCATGGGAAGTGCCCATCGAGGAGATGATCCCCCGCTTTGCCGCTCGGCTAGTGGATCCGCTCCTTACTGACGACGAATGCGACTCAGCCGTGCATGAACTCTCGATCCGTAGGGGGTCTCCCCTCCCGATGGGTTCCTTCTGGCTCCGAATGATTCTCACGATCGTGCTTGCCGACATTCCTCCTCACCCAGCGGAGATGACCCTGGCAATGCTTGATGCGGCGGAAGAAAAGCTCGAGGGCTTTCATGAAGCGTGCCTGATTACCCAGGCCTTGAAGGCCTGCTCAATTCGTCTGTTGAGCGAGATAAGGGCCCGGCGAGCCATTATGTTTGCTTTCGCGGACGAACACGGCACCAACCGATGGGGAGCGACTCCTCGCGAGAATCGTCGTTTCGATGTGCTGGAGAAAGCGGAGAGAGAGATGGAGGATCTTGTCCTTTGCTTCATCAACCCCTGTGCCGTTGATCTTGTGTTTGGTGATCTTTTTCGTTAGTGTAGAACCCCTTTTTTTTTTTTTTTTTTTGTACATACTCACGAATAAGAGTATCTGCCCCTTTTTTTGTTTTGAATTGTATTTTGCATCCATTTTGGTTTATGAATAAAAGATACAATTTTCCTCTCAGTGATGTGTCTCCTTTTCATTGAATGCATTCTGCAGATATTCTATCTTAATCTTCTTGCAGGACGGCCGTGGCTTAGGATTCAGGGTTAGGATCTGTTTCCTGAGGCCTTTGCTTTTTACGAGCCATGAGGGTTTCGTAAAGAGTTTTTCTCCCTACCGGTCGAGAGGATCCCATAGGTGTGAGTTCTTCTTAAAGATCGTGAGGATCCTTAAGCGGGTTTTCCCTTGAGGGTCGTAAGGATCTCACAAGAGAGTTTTTCTTCCTTACAGGTCGTGAGGGCCTGCAAGTGCCAGGTGAGATCACCTTTTTCCGTGTTTCACGGGGTTAGGGATCTCTCAAGGTATCGTAGTTTAAAGACGTCGCGGTCAAGGTTAAGGACCTCATAGTCCGTGGATTTAAGGACTCCACAGTCCGCTGTTAGTTTTAAGACATCGCGGTCAAGGTTAAGGACCTCATAGTCCGTGGATTTAAGGACTCCACAGTCCGGTGTTTGGTTGCAGGGACCCGTCACCTCTTTGAAAACGTTGAGGAATTACAACGCCAGGTATCAAAGGAGTGAAGAGATGTACCCTTAAACCAAGGCGAAATCCGTAGGGAATCGGGGGGGTTGATCGTTAGTTTTAAGACATCACGGTCGAGGTTAAGGACGTCATAGTCCGTGGATTTTAAGGACTCCACAGTCCGGTGTTTGCTCTGGATGCTTCACACGGGTTCACTGCCGTGCTTGGCGAGGACCAGGCTCCGCTCTGGACGTTTTCCACGGGGTCAAAGAATGACGTTATCCGCGTTCCACGTGACCAGGAAGTTTGCACTAGATGCTTCGCACGGGTTCACTGCCGCGTTAGGCGAGGACTAGGCTCCGCTCTGGATGCTTCGCACGGGTTCACTGCCATGCTCTGCGAGGACCAGGATCCGCTCCGGACGTTTTCCACGGGGTCAAAGAGTGACGTTATCCGCGTTCCACGTGACCAGGAAGTTTGCACTAGATGCTTCACACGGGTTCACTGCCGCGTTAGGCGAGGACTAGGCTCCGCTCTGGATGCTTCGCACGGGTTCACTGCCATGCTCTGCGAGGACCAGGATCCGCTCTGGACGTTTTCCACGGGGTCAAAGAGTGACGTTATCCGCGTTCCACGTAACCAGGAAGTTTGCACTAGATGCTTCACACGGGTTCACTGCCGCGTTAGGCGAGGACTAGGCTCCGCTCTGGATGCTTCGCACGGGCTCACTGCCATGCTCTGCGAGGACCAGGATCCGCTCTGGACGTTTTCCACGGGGTCAAAGAGTGACGTTATCCGCGTTCCACGTAACCAGGAAGTTTGCACTAGATGCTTCACACGGGTTCACTGCCGCGTTAGGCGAGGACTAGGCTCCGCTCTGGATGCTTCGCACGGGTTCACTGCCATGCTCTGCGAGGACCAGGATCCGCTCTGGACATTTTCCACGGGGTCAAAGAGTGACGTTATCCGCGTTCCACGTAACCAGGAAGTTTGCACTAGATGCTTCACACGGGTTCACTGCCGCGTTAGGCGAGGACTAGGCTCCGCTCTGGATGCTTCGCACGGGTTCACTGCCATGCTCTGCGAGGACCAGGATCCGCTCTGGACGTTTTCCACGGGGTCAAAGAGTGACGTTATCCGCGTTCCACGTAACCAGGAAGTTTGCACTAGATGCTTCACACGGGTTCACTGCCGCGTTAGGCGAGGACTAGGCTCCGCTCTGGATGCTTCGCACGGGTTCACTGCCATGCTCTGCGAGGACCAGGATCCGCTCTGGACGTTTTCCGCGGGGTCAAAGAGTGACATTATCCGCGTTCCATGTAACCAGGAATTTTATCGATTGTATCCGCATTTCACGGAATGGAGGTTTGACTGTTGGCGATATGTACACCGCCGAGCCATGGAACTGGGAGTTGCCGCTGTTTCGTTTAGCTTGAAGTTGTGTCCGTCGTTACGAGACGAGTGTTGAGACGATCTCCAGGTCTCCTTTGGCCCGTCGAGATTTGGCTTCTTCTTCTTTGGTGAAACCTGGGGGAAGGAGTACGACTCCTTCTTTGTTTGCGCCCCTGGATTGTGTACAGGGATTGTTGTAGTATCACCTGTAGGGCAAAAAGGTTTCATTTTTCCATCATTTCTTTTATTCTTTCCGCGATGCTCTATCATTTCAGCTTTTTATATCGCGAAGGTCGCGATTGCCCAATCATTTCGGCTATTTTTCGCGGTGCCCAATCATTTCGGCTATTTGTTTTATTTTTACTCGCTGCTTTTTTTTATTGCGAGTTGCCCCATCATTTCGGCTATTTTTCATGCATACATTTTTACTTGCTGCTTTTTATTGCAAGTTACCCCATCATTTCGGCTATTTCGTAGGCATGTGTGGCTTGCTAGCTTTTTCGCCGCAAGCTCGGATTTTGGACACCGATTTCGGCATCAGCATCGCTGCAACTGGGATGTTGCCAGGAGCGAATCATCATTTGCCTCTATCGATGTTGAACAAAGGTGGCTTAGCAAACAGGGTTAAGGTCCTGTCGACTAAGGCTTTTGACTTCATGAGCCGTAAGGGTCTCACAAAGGTATTTCTCCCTACAAGTCGTGAGGATCTTGCAGGTGTATTTTCTCCTTAGGGATCGTGAGGATTCCTAAGTGTATGTTCCTCTGTAAGTCGTAAGGATCCTACAAGAGGGTTTTCTCCTTATGGGTCGAGAGGACCTACAAGGGTTGGACTTTGCTGGGGAAATGTTTATTCGCGCCCGTGGATTGTATACAAGGGTCAGTATTGAGCCTCTTGTAGGGCAATATCGGAGGTTGTGGGGGATTTGCTTAAGAACAGGTTCAGGTTTCTGTAACTTAAGACTTTCAAATCTCATGAGCCGTGAGGGTCCCATAAGAGAATTCTCCTTACGAGTCGTGAGGATCTCGTAAGTGTATTTTCTCCTCAGGAATCGTGAGGATCCCTAAGTGTGCTGCTCCTTTGTGAGTCGTAAGGATCTCACGCAGGTGGTTTCTCCTTACAGGGTCGAGAGGACTCTGTATGTGTCCTTTAACGAGGTTGCGCCCTTTCGGGTTTTCACAAACACTCGCCGGTAGTCCTGCTGTTTTTACTCACGGAGCCCTTTCGGGTTTTCATCCGTGCCCATTTTGCTTATGGACATACCATTTTTTTTTATTTATATCATTTTTACTCTTCTCTTTTTTTTTACAAGGTCGCGCCCTTTCGGGTTTTCACGAACACTTGCCGGCAGCCCTGCTGTTTTTACTCACGGAGCCCTTTTCGGGTTTTCATCCGTGCCCATTTTGCTTATGGACATACCGTTTTTTTTTGTTTTTTTTTATCATTTTTTTTTTTTATTTATCCATCTCGTCAACCTAAGGACGTTGCGGTGGTAGTTTAGGGACGTTTCGGTCCGTCGATAGTTTAAGGACGTTTCGGTCCGCTGTTAGTTTAAGGACGTTTCGGTCCGACGATAGTTTAAGGACGTTTCGGTCCGACGATAGTTTAAGGACGTTTCGGTCCGTCGATATAGGAAGGCCGGCTGCTGCTTGTAAAGTCTGAGCTTAGGAAGATAGCGAGCGGACATAGTCGTCGTCATCCATCATTGACCTAGGCTGCAGCTTATTAAGCATGGTATTTCTTCAAGAAGCGGCCGTTTACTGGCCTGAAAGGCCTTTCACCGTGCATGTCCATGAGTAGGTAGGCTCCACCCTGGTAGACCTTGTCTATGATGTACGGGCCTTCATAGTTTGGCTCAAATTTTCCCCGCTTGGCGCGATTGGGGATCATAGGTCTTTTGACCACTAGTACGAGTTCGCCTGGGCGGAATGTCCTCGGCCTGGTCAATCTTTCGTAAGAGCGCATCATCTTTGCTTTGTAGGCTTCTAGATGTTGTTGCGCTATGAGCCGGGTTTCATCGAGGGCGTCAAGCTCCTCAAGCCGAAGGTGAGCATTTTCTTCGTTCGTCAGCTCGTGGTGGACTGCTACTCGTAGAGAGGGTAACTCTATCTCAAGGGGGAGAACTGCTTCCGTCCCAAATACCAACGCGTACGGTGTTGTGTTCGTGGCCGTCTTGAATGTAGTTCGATAAGCCCAAAGGGCTTCTTGCAGCCTTTCGTGCCAGTCCCTCTTATTCCTGGAGACGGTCTTTTTTATGATCTTCGTCAAGGTCTTATTGAAAGCCTCGGCTAGACCGTTAGCTCGTGGGTTGTAAACTGAAGAATATCTCCAGTCTATATTGTGCTGCTGTGCGAAGCGGCTAATCTTATGGCTTCGGTAGGCCGGCCCATTATCGGAGATAATCCGTCGTGGAGTTCCGAACCGATAGATGACTTGCGTCTTGAAGAAATGGAGGATATTCTCCGTCTTCACTTCCTTCAGTGGTACTGCTTCTGCCCATTTGGAGAAGTAATCAGTTGTCGCCAGGATAAAGCGGTGTCCCCGGGATGATGCTGGCTCAATGGGGCCGACTATGTCAGTCCCCCACATCTCGAATGGCCAGCTGGCCACCGTTGGGTGTAGTGGATTCGGATGTTGGTGGATGAAGTCTCCATGGATCTGGCATGAGTGGCATTGCTTCGCATACTCGAGGCAGTCCTGGATCATCGTGGGCCAGTAGTAACCCATCCGTTTAATTTTTAACTTCATCTTTGGGCCCGCTTGATGAGAACCGCAAAGCCCGTCGTGAACTTCTTGAACGACTCTTTCTGCTTCGTCAGGTCCCAAGCATCTCAGCCATAGAAAATCAAACGATCTCTTGTACAGGGTATCGTTGACGAAAGCGAAGGATAGAGCTCGTTTCATAAGCTGATGTCTTGAGGACGCTTCTTCGGGCATTCGGTGGGACTTAAAGTAGTCTATGAAGACTTCCCTCCAGTCCTCAGCCTTCTCACGGTCTTTTATTTGTAGGGTCGCTTGCTCAATCGCTCCCTTTTCTTTATATAATTCCGGAGGTATTTCTGCCGGGGCGAGCACTCGACGGCTTTGTACTATGATTCTGACGTCATCGAGGTTCTCGTCGGCCAGTTCTTTAGCGAGTTTGGCCAATGCGTCTGCTTTGCTGTTCTCTGCGCGCGGTATGTTCTCTAGAATATAGAAGGGGATCTGGGCCAACAGTTGTTGCACCTTTTCGCCGTACTTCACCAATTCTGGTTTGCACGTTTGGTAGTCACCATTTACTTGGCTAATGACCAGCTGAGAATCTCCGTATATGAGGAGGTCTTCAATTCCCATGTTGATGGCGATTTCGAGGCCTGCTATCAGAGCTTCGTATTCGGCTTCATTGTTTGTCCTTGACTCCGTTAAGGAGAAGGCGAAGCGCATTATTCCTCCTTGTGGAGTTGCAAAGATAAGGCCTATCCCCGATTTGATGATCGGGCTACCCTGTTTCTGTTTCTTTATGGAGGACGCTCCATCAAAATAGAGTTCCCATCGTGTGCTTCCACCGCCAATTGCATCAAATGCATGCTCATCCGGCAAATCACAGTTCAGAGGAGAGTTGGTCGGTATCGGGTGCTCGGCGAGGAAGTCGGCAATGGCCTGGCCCTTCACTGCCTTGAGGGGTTGATATGTTATCGAGAACTCCATCAAGAGCAAGGCCCATTTAGCGAGTCTTCCCGTCAATATAGCCTTTGACATCAGGTATTTAAGGGGGTCCACCTTCGAAATGAGGCGGACTTCATGTGCCAACGCATAGTGCCTGAGCTTCGTTATTGCAAAGATTAATGCCAAGCAATGTTTTTCGATGGGCGAGTAATTGCTTTCTGCCCCCAGCAGCACTCGACTTAAGTAGTAAAGTGCTCTTTCTTTCCCCTGATCATTCTCCTGTGCCCATAATGCGCCCAAAGAACCTTCAAGGGCGGCCGTGTAAAGAATGAGAGGCTTTCCTTTCACTGGGGCAGCCAACACCGGCGGATTTTGCAAGTATTGTTTGATCTCGTCTAGTGCACCTTGACATTTGTGATTCCAAACGAACGGGGTTCCCTTTTTCATCAGGTGGCTGTAAGGACGGCATTTGCCCGAAAGATTAGCGATAAACCGCCGGATGTATGCGAGCTTCCCTTGGAGAGACCGCAACTGCTTGAGGGTTTTTGGCGGAGGCATTTCCATGATCGCTTTAATCTTTGACGGATCTATTTCAATACCTCTGTGTCGAACGATGAATCCCAGAAATTTGCCCGAGGAGACTCCAAACGCGCATTTGAGGGGATTCATTTTTAAATTATATTGCCGAAGGCGTTGAAATACGGTTTCGAGATGCTTTAAATGCTCTTCGTATGACATGCTCTTCACTACGAGGTCATCGATATAGCATTCGACGATGTCGTGTATGAGATCGTCGAAGATTTTTGTCATGGCCCTTTGATAGGTGGCGCCAGCGTTCTTTAGACCAAAGGGCATAACCTTGTAGCAGAATATGCCCAAAGGAGTCCGGAAAGCGGTGTGCTTCTGGTCTTCGGGATGCATCTTTATCTGATTGTATCCTGATGAACCATCCATAAAGGAGAAGACCTCGTGAGTGGATGTGTTATCTATCATTAGCTCGGTTACCGGCACCGGGAAATCGTCCTTTGGGCATGCTTTATTGAGATCCCTGAAATCCACGCATATGCGCACCGTTCCATTCTTCTTCATTACCGGGACGATATTGGCGATCCAGTCGGGGTATTGGACTTCTTGGATAAATCCGGAATCGATCAACTTCTTGACTTCGGCGTTGATGCTCATCTCCAGCTCAAGTCGCATCCTCCTTGGCGCCTGCTTGACTGGCTTGATATCCGGGGATATTGCTAATCTATGCACCGCAATCTCCGGATCCAATCCTGGCATCTCGGAGTAGTTCCACGCGAAGCAGTCTTTATGCCGTAGGAGCACGTTCTTTAACGCGGCCACCTTTTCCTCGGATAACAGCTCGCTGACAAATGTCGGCCGCGGGTCGTCTGCCGATCCCAGCTCGATCTTCTTGAGGTTATCTGCGGTAGTATGTATACCGTCTTCCAGTTCTTTCGGAGCGGGCGGGAATTCTGAGATCAACTCATCATCGCTGTTCTCGAAGCACCGGGGAAGGTCATCTTCGTTCTCGGGCTCTTCTTTTAATATCGTAATCATATAACAGGTGCGAACTCGCTCCCAAGACTGAGGCGGATCCGGTTCTGCTCTTGTGGTTTTGGGCTCGTGCTTTTGCGGCGGCGTCACTTTCCAACCGTCGGATAAAGCGAATCTGCCCCGTCGGTACTGGTCCTCGACCCAGTTCTTAAAGGTGAAGCAGTCTTCGGTAGGATGTCCTATGGCTCGGTGATAAGAGCAATAACTCGGATGAGAGACCTTGCTAGCTTGCTCAGGATGTCTAGACTCTGGAAGCGTGATCATTTGATGTTTTATAGCGAGGTTGAGCAGCCTCTCCGTCTTGTCTCGGGGGAAGGAGTACGCTCGACTCATCTTCTTCATGAGGGATAAGCCCGAGCCGCTTCTTGATTTATTTCCGTCTCTGCGTCGGGCCTTTCGTACAACGGATTGACGAGGATAAGCGTGTTTGTCTTTTGTAGCACGTTGAGATAGACGTTGCGTCCTGGCCTTCTCGTAGATGGCCATTTCGCGGTTGTGGTCTTCCCGAGCTTTCTGACCCACCTTCTTGATAGGCTTGCCCATTCGCTCTTCAAACGACGGACTTGGCGCTTCGATCGCGGGGTCTAGTTTTGATGAGGGGTCGGCCTCTCCTGACAGGGCGTCGTCTTCTTCATCAAAGGTAAATATAGCGTAGCTGCTGTGGGTTCGCCCTCGTTTTCCGGTTCTCGCGTACCCAAGCCCAAGTGTTTCCATTTTCCCATTGGGCAATTTGCGCTGAGTCCCGGGGACATCCCAAATCCTGTTATAGAACTGAGCCTGCCGCACCGTCTGTCTTAAAGGTACTCCTTGGCGCTTCAATAACTTCTTCAATCCATTTGTATAGTATCTAGGCAGACGGATGGGTTGGAGCCTGTCAAGTATAACATCCGCGCCGTGCCAGATCTCTTTCTCCACCTTCGACTCTGAGGATTGGTAGAATAGGATCACCTTCTCACCCCTTCGCCTGGGAGGGACGTAAAATGTTTGCAGGTCTTGCACGCTGTGAGCTTGAAGCGCGTCGAGATCCTTATAGTGTTCTTGCGGTACCATGGTGATTTGCAGACTATGGTCCTCGCAAAGGGGTGCCTGTATTGACAGCCGACTGGAGAATACGGCATTAACCTCGTCCTCCGAATCACTCCCGAAGACCGGTATGGGGGTGGGCGCCCCCAGGTTGTTGCGTTGGGATGGCCCTGTATACACTATTTCCTCCTCTTCTTCAGTATCGCTCCCAAAAACGGGAATGGTGGCGGCGGCTTTGTCCTCTGGGTCGCGACACCTTTCTGTATCTTCGAAATCTGGCAAAAAGTATTTCGCGTCTTCGTATTTGCGAACTTCGTTTACAGAAAACGGGTTCAACTCGCCTGTTACGGTGTACTCGAAACCATCCTTGAAGTACTTCATACACTGATGTTGCGTAGAAGGGATGATGTTGTACTCGTGTAGCCAAGGACGACCGAGCAAGGCGTTGTAGCAGGTCTTGGCGTCAATGACATGGAATTTGATGTCTGTGACGAGAAGTCCGAAGCGTAACGTCAGTATTACAGATCCGAGAGTCCGTGACGATTGAGAGTCGAAACCGGAGATAGTAATTTTGTCACGAGCGAGGTGTTGCACACTCATGCAGATTTCCTTCAACACCCGAACATTAAGGAGGTTAACGGAGGATCCATTATCCACCAGGATCTTGCCTATCTTGATGTCATGGCAGTATCCAGAGACATATAGGGGGCGGTTGTGGTCGCACGTCCCGAGAAGGAGGTCCTCATCACCGAAAGTGACATCGGCCGTATGCACTTCCTCCAGTTCATCCTTCATCCTTTCAGTGGCGAGGAAGGCTTGGAATTGCTCGGGTTCTTGTAACGCCTTAATTAGTGAGTCTCGCGCTTCTTTCGATAATAGGAGGGCATCAAGAATGTTAAGCTGAGAAGGTAGCTTCCTTAGGTGCGCGAGGATGTTATAGTCTACCTTACCCTTTTTGGGAGGGTTTTTGGTAGTTAGCTCTTTTGTGACCTGGTCATCTAGAGTGATATCTTCAATGACCTTTTCCTTTCCCTTATCTTTTCGGCCGACGGGCCCGAGATTCTTTTCTGGGAGCGTGCGATTGCGCAGCTGGATGTTCTCGCAGATCTCCGATTCCTCCTCCTTCCCCGAGAAAGATTCTTTAAAGAGAGGGCCCAGAGCCATTTCTTCATTAGAGTCGCTCCCAAAGGTGAGAACTTGTGACTCCCTGGCGTTAACCATGCAACAGTTGCCAGTCGTTATGTTGTGCCCATCGACAGTGCTTCTTCGCTCCCGACGGATCTTGCGTTTCATGCGCTTAAAATGTTGCTGACGAACAACATATCCTTGCCACCATATCTTAAAGGCGTCGCACTCCTCCGCGGGATGTGAGATTTTCCGATGATATGTGCAATAGTCAGGGTGCGTCTCTACCCCATCGTGTGTGTTTCCTTCCGAGGGCGGTAGCTTCATCCCCATTGACATGGCTTTGTTGAACCTTTTTCTCGTCTTGAATATCTTCTTGTCTACCTCGGATACTTTTCGCTCTGGCGGAGGTAGTTCAACTCTTCCGTTCAGTCGCCCGCATTTGGCTCTTTCCGACGTGGTCATTTCACGCTCCTGGTCCGCTTTACATTTTAGACGAATCTCGTCTAGAAAAGCGTCGATCATTTCATCTGTTGGCCATGGACGCTCTGGTACAGGCTCTGCCTCCATCTTCTTAGTGCCGGGAGTTTTCCCATCATCGGTAAACGAGTGGGAGATTACGTTACAACTCGCCATATATCCTTCGGATTCATCCGACGAGCTCTCTCCCTTATCTTCCTCTTGAAAGATATGGTTGAGGAACTCTTGCAGTGTGACAGGAGTTCGCGCCTTTTGATTGTATTCTTCCAGCGCGTCGATTTGCTTCTGTAAGTTCGTGTGCTCGTTTCCAAGCTTCACGGACTTCTTGGATTTCTTCTTCTTTTTCTTCGAAGATTTTGACGGTTGGACGTGAGTATTTGGGCTCTTATCGTTAGTCTTTATAATTGGGCGGGGCTTCAACATTCCTTTGATAATTTGAGGTTCAAGAGGGTCCTTCCATTCGATCGCAGGGCACGCATGAAGGTCTTTCAGCATTCTTTTGGTTTTAGTTGATAGCACGACCTCCCATGGAGCTTCTTCAATAAAAGAACATGTTGCCCCCGGTGTATCCGCTTTCCTAGGAGCATGCGGCTGTGGTGGGTTCACCTTCCACTTTTCGGACAGTACAAACTTCCCCTGGAGGTATTGGTCTTCAATCCATCCTTTGAAGACGAAGCAATCTTCAATCGGATGGCCTACCGTTTGATGGTAAGGGCAGTAGTTGGAGTCATTCACCTCGGTGGGTTGCGGCGGTCGCCTTGGATTTGGTAGGTTTATAAGCCTGTTGCGTATCGCCAGCTCGAATAACCGCTTCGTCTTGTCTCGCGGGAACGAGTAGGGACGCTTCATTTTCTCATTATAGTACCGGCGTCTTTCCTCCAGTTGATCCGCCGATTTCGGGACGTTAGGTTGCTGTTGGGCGTTCGCGACGAAGGTTGCCCTTCCTTTACCCTTGTCATTCCGCGGTTCCGATTTCGGGGGAGATGGTCTATGACCCATTGGTCCATCTGAGCCAACTTGTCGATTAAAGCCTGGAATGTGGTTGGCTTAAAGAACATCATGAACTGGGAGATAGTTGCGTGGGGGTCTAGGGTTCCCACGAACATGCCCACCGCAGGTGCTTCCTCGATGCGTTGCTCACATCTCGACCACAAGTTCCGCCAGCGTATAGCGTACTGGACCCAGGTTTCGCCCGGCTTTACCCTGGCGTTAATAAGTGCGGTTATTGGAGTGCGTTCGCTGGCACTTGCAAATCGCTGAGTGAACAACAACTCCATTTCAGCGAACGTTTTAATGGAATCGTTCGGGAGTTCTGAATACCATTCGAACGCTGTTTCTGATAAGCTGCCCACGAACTGGCGAAGCAACAATTTATCGTCACCGCCGGTGTTACCGCAGAGGGCCCGGAACTGGGCAACATGTTGATGGGGATTGCCGGTCCCTTTATACACATGGAATTTCGGTATCGTATAGCCTTGCGGGTATTTGATTTGATCGTACCAGCTCGGATACGGCCGCCCCGTTTTCACGACTTGACCAGCTGTCTCAGTCGCATGATGAACTCGGATTTGCTGGGCTATGTAGTCAGCTAAGTCAGCCTTAGAGATTGCCTCCTCCTTGGCCATTGAAAGGGCTGGTGGTGGATTTGACGTTTCTCCTCGGTCGTCTTCAAGAACGATCGGGGGATCCTCGGCGGGCGAGTCCTGCTGGATCATCATTCCTATCACGTCTTGAAAGAGAAGGCCCATCCGTTGTATGTTGGATGCTTGTTCAGCAGCCTCTTTGTCCCTTCTCTCCAGTGTCCGGCGAAGGAATTCAGCGTCTGTTTCTTCCTCCCGGCGTGCGTCTGAGGACGTTTCTGGGTTTTCTTTTGGTCCGGTGAGCGCGGCCATAGCATTCATCATTTCTTGAAGCTTTTGTTGCTGCTCCTGGGCTTTCGTCACGGATCGGGTTAGGGGTCGGTGGCCCGTGGAAGTGCGGCTTTCCTCTTTCCCAAAGGCCATGTAGACAGTGTGCACCACCATGCCCCCAGACTCAGGGCGTCTGGGTTTAGTGCTTTCAGTCGTCGCTACTTGCTGTGAGGTCCTCTTTGGCCTCCTCCTTTTGTGAGTCAGTTGATCACCGGCTTTTTGGGGCTTAGCTTGGTGACTGGCTTCAGGTTGGATTTTCAGCTTCTTGTGCTGGCGGGAGAAGTTTGGATCGATGATCGAGTCTCGGGCCTGCCGCCAAGCCTTATAGATTTTGGAAGACAGCCGTTGAGGAGATCGGGGCTGTTCGGGTTTTGTTTCCTCAACCTTTTTCAATGAGGGAGGAGACCTCTTCAGTACTGCCGTGGGGGAATTCCTTCGCACCTTATTTAGCTGTTCCGAGTTGAAACAGCAGCATTGACCTCTGCCACCGGGGCCGCTGGAGTCAGCCCGGAGGGAGAGTTGCCCCCAGCCTTCCTTACTCGGCGCCAATGGCGACGTCGAGCGCGTCGAGCGGGTGGCGTTGGGTCAGCAGTAAGAATGGTTCCTTCTTGCCCCCTGTGTGGATGGGGGGTTGTTGTTGGCGTTAGCCTATCGAAGACCGATGTCCTCTGGGAAGCGGGAGCAAAGGCCGGAGCCGTCAATCTTGTAAAGACTGACTTTTTGGCTGGAGAGGTTGCCTTGGCGATTTCGGGAACGGGAACGGCCATCTTCTTAAAAGCAGCCTTCTCTGAGATTGTAGGCCCCGTGATGAGCTCGCAGGATTCCTGGCCCAGTCTAGAGAAGACCGAGGCATCGACGTTGGGCGACTCGTTGAGAGGAGCTGCGGCAGGGGTAAGACGATCAAAGACTGACTTCCCGAGAGTTTCCTTTGTCAGCACTGGAGCGGTAAAGTTTGTCGGCGGGATCATAGTCCCAAAGAACAATCCTGTGGTGGCGCGAGTGACCTGTTCCACTGGCATTGTGAATAGCGAAGCAGCTTGGGGTCCATAGGCTATACCTCCTGGCGAGGCAGAGCGTCGGCTGCAATTGCCGTCTGAGCAGTTGGAGGATTTCGCAGGGGTGGAAGCCATCGATCCTTTGTTTTCTGCAATAAGCGAGATGCCAATTCTCAGTACCTTGAAACCCGAGGGCAACTATTAGCGAACCGCGTTTGGTTCGCGAATCACGACACACGAAGTGTGGAGTGGAAAGAGGAAAAGGTCCCACCGGGCGTGCCAGAATCTGTTCCCCTCCGAACGGCGGCCGGGACGTCGGGACGTCTGAGGCGTTAGGTTCGGGGCAGATGCTAATTGGTGCTATCCGTCCATCTCTCCGAAGATGCCAAGTTGATTTATGGCACCATATATCGAAGGTTTAAACGGATGCGACCGATGTAGCAGACTTCGTCAGATTCCCCCTCGTTTGAGGGGTTTTTTGATTGTGGGGACACTCTTCCCTGCAGGCGCAAGCCCCTGCAGTTAATTACGCTACCGCATTGCGGTAACAACTTTCTCCTTCTCCAGATGGTCACTTCGTGTCGTGGGTGTTTGTTTTATTGCCCGTGGATTGTTTACGGAGACTGAGTTATGTCGTCGCCCGTAGGGCGTGGACTAGTCCAAATCCGCATTATCTTAAATTTGGGTTTGGGGGGTTTGGTTTGAGGATACGTCAGCCCTACTCGAGGCTAAGATCAACTCAAACGTTTGTTAAGGATACGTTAGTCTAACTTTGTGACTAAGATCAACTTAACGGGATCGTTTAGATCCGACAAAAGAGTGTTTGGACTCTAATGTTCCAGTTTAGGGACATAGTGGTCCATCGTCTGTATGGCTGTCGGGACCCATCACCTCTCTGACGACGTTGAAGGATTACAACGACAGATGCCAGAGGAGTTCAGAGATGTACCCTTGAGCCGGAGTTAATTTGGGGGATTCGTAGTCCAGTATGTTTGAGGGTCTAAGGACGCGTTAACCATCTCCAAGGCTAAGATCAACTTAGACGGGGCCGTTTAGGTCCAACAAAAGAGCATAAGAAAGGGCTCTATTGTTCTAGTTTTAGGGACATCGCGGTCCGTGGGTAGTTTAAGGACATTGCGGTCCGTGGGTAGTTTAAGGACATTGCGGTCCGTGGGTAGTTTAAGGACATTGCGGTCCATGGGTAGTTTAAGGACATTGCGGTCCGTTGTTAGTTTTAAGACATCTCGGTCAAGGTTAAGGACGTCGTAGTCCATGGGTTTAAGGACCCCACAGTCCGGTATGTGCTCTGGATGCTTCACACGGGTTCACTGCCGTGCTTAGCGAGGACCAGGCTCCGCTCTGGATGCTTCGCACGGGTTCACTGCCGTGCTCTGCGAGGACCAGGATCCGCTCTGGACGTTTCCCACGGGGTCAAAGAGTGACATTATCCGTATTCCACGTGACCAGGAATTTGTATGAGTTTAAGGACCCCACAGTCCATATCATGGGTGGTCGTCGGGACCCGTCATCTCTTTGAAGACATTGAGGGATTACAATGCCAAGTATCAAAGGAGTGAAGAGATGTACCCTAGAACCGGAGTGGCTTGAGCAGCCCCTGGCCCAATTTGAGGTCAGGACTGATTAATCATGTTATGAGCCCATTGGCCCAATTAGTCACGAATTGAGGACTTATGGCCAGCTTGGGCTAAGTCCCATCATGTCTGGAATATTGATTCCTTGTGAGTCCATCGAGGGAGAAGCTTTGCCTCCATCCCTTTAGCCAATTGGGCTATAGACTAGTGTTAAACACTTCAAAGCAATCAGTGTTGAACACCAGCAACAAGGCCTTGAAATGATCATAAGCACTAAAACAGCTCAGTGTTAAACACTGGCAATGGGGATCTTAAATTAGTGCCGAATATTAAAACAATTAATATTGAACACTACGAACAAAATTCTTTAATTAGTGTTAAACACTAAGGCCCGATAGCACTTCAATACTGGATTCGAGAGTTTTAACTTAGTGTCAAACACTACAGCAAGAACGGTCACGTGGCCCCACGTGAGAGTGCCTTCCCTTCAATGATTCTGCCGAAATTACTGTGTCTTTGATAGCGTCACGTGTTAGCACGTGACGGGCATTCAAATGCCTATGTGTTAAGGCTCCTGCTGAAAGTCACGTGTGTCACGTGGGGTGCTGCCTCAAAGGGGCTTTCTGTAGGGCTTTTGGGGGGGGTCACGTGGTGACACGTGACCCTGCCTCAATGCTGTTTTTTGGAGGATCTGTTGCTCCTCTTTCAGGAATTAAATTCCTCGAACTTTTAATTTCAGAGGAATTAAATTCCTATTTCCTTTTGAAGGCTTATATTCTGGAACAGAGTTTAAATCTGAGTTTTCTGTGGGAATTAAATTCCTTGTTTATGCGAAGAACCGAATAGGGTTAAACCCTAAAAGCTTTTAAGGAATTAAACTCCCCTTTTCTGAGGATTATGATTAAAGGAATTAAATTCCCACTGTTTCGACAAAACTATGTTCTTGATTAGGGTTCAACCCTGTTTCTTTTTGTTTTGAAGGAATTAAATTCCCATAATACAGGGTCGAACCCTAACTTTACTTAGGAGGAATTAAATTCCTATAGTTCTATGAGAGTTAAATTCTCATACTTGCATTCCTTCTCTATGTTTTGGATCTGCATGGCAGGATCTCGACCCATTGAGAATTAAATTCTCAACCTTAAGGGAAGATGTGCACTTTGCAGATCCTCTATCAAAGAGGGAGGAGATATGCTCTCTCGTTTTATGCCTCAGAGTTAAACTCTGTTGAGAATTAAATTCTTTTTCTTTCCAAAAGGCTTTCCCTTTCTTACCTAGGGTTTTTTGCAGAAGATCTGAGTCTTTTTCAAGTATCAAAGCTCTTCTCCTTTTCTCTTTTCTTCTCTGCGTATGTATATCTTTCTCTGTGTCTTTTGGCTCCTATTTATAGGAGAAGCAGCCGAATCAATCAGTTTTTGACGAATCTTCATTGATATTTGATTTGCATTCATCATTCATTTTGGGCCGTTGGATGATTAGGTGAATTTTATTCACCATTGGATTTTAAATCCAGAGATTCTCCCTTGCTATTTTGGTTAGATTTAAAGGGGAAATCTTTCCAAACCCGAGATTTTCCATAGATAGATGATATTTAATCATCTCTGAATCTTTAATTTGATTGGTCCCAAATAATTACTTTCCTTTGGAAAGATTCGAATTTCCTTCAGAATTTAATTCTGTCGTTAAAAAATATGGGCTTTGAAAGCCGGTCACGTGTGACCACGTGATCCATGGTCACGTGTAGACACGTGACCCCCTTTGGAATAAAGAATCCTCTTCCTTTCTGCGCTATCTTCCGGTTGCTGTTGTAGCCATCACGTGCTACCACGTGACGCCCGGTCACGTGTGAGCACGCGACCCCTGTCTGGCGCTTCTTTCTTTGGTTCAATTGGAGAGCGAGTTTGCTGCTTTGAACGTCACGTGTCGACACGTGACCCTGGTCACGTGGGAGCACGTGACCTCTTCTGAAGCTTTTTTCTTGACTTGATCAGCGAATCAAAGTGCGCTTTTTCTGTATTTTGTAGGTCACGTGTCAACACGTGACTGCTGTCACGTGTAAGCACGTGGCCTCTTTTGAAGTTTTTCCCAGAAGCTTTCCTGATTTTAAATCAGGAAACATCCCCTTTTCTCGCTCGCTTAACGCCGCATTCAGCTGTGCAATCTGGGCTTCGATGGTCTTGATGCTTTGCCCGTGTGCAGCAGTGTGTTGCACCAAAGACTGAATAGACGACTGGATGTTGGCGGTGGATTGTGTCGATTGTTTAACGAACGCCTCCAGACTTCGTTCTAGCGAGGAAACCTTATCGTTGTTTGACGGAACAAAGTTGTTTTGTGGAAAAGAATTATTGGGTGCAAAGTTGTTCGTCTGATTTTGAAAAGGTTGAGGTTGGAAGGGCTGCTGAAACTGTTGTTGAGTTTGTAGTTGCGCTTGTTGTTGAGGAGGAGGAGGCCTCTGGAAATTGTTGCCTTGGAATTGTTGCTGATTCTGATTCCAGGCGAAATTGGGGTGGTTCCTCCAACCGGGATTGTAGGTGGAAGAGTATGGATCATTTCTCGGTCTTTGCTGAAATGCAGCATTAACCTGATCCTGTCCTTGGGATGGTGGATTGTAAGGACACTCTTCGGTTAAGTGAGAAGGATCGGAACAACAAGCACAAATGGTACGAAGGGGAAGAACAGGGGCAGGAGCAGGAGATGAAAATTTGCTCTCTATCGCTTCAAGTTTTCTCGTTATTGCAGCCCTTTCAGCTTTCATCGCAATAGAGATATCGAGTTGGTGAATTCCTACCCTAGATTGACCAGTAAAAGTGGAGGAAGAAGAAGAAGTAGTAGGTCTAGTGCTCTCCCATTGAATCGTTTGTTCCGCAAGGTCGTCGAAGAATTGCCACGCTTCCTCGTCAGATTTCGATAAGAAGTGGCCCTGACAAATGGTTTCCAACAACTGCTTGGTTGCTGGGTTCAGGCCCTCGTATAAGGTTTGGCAAAGTTGCCATTTCTCGATACCATGGTGAGGACACTGAACAAGAAGGTCTTTATACCGGTCAAAGCACTTCCAGAAGGGTTCAGAAGGAAGCTGAGAGAATTGGTTGATTTCGTTACGGATCCTTGCGGTTTTATGATTCGGATAGAATTTCTTGAGAAACGCTTTCACAAACTCGTCCCAACTGGTTATGGAGTGGGAAGCGGTGCTATACAACCATTTTTCAGCAAGATCGCATAAAGTGAACGAAATGACCCGTAGACGTATAGCATCATCCGACAGCTGGGTAGTTTTCATCATGGCACAAACATTTTGAAACTTGTTGATGAAGATATAGGCATCTTCAGATTCAAGCCCATGAAATTTCGGAAGCATGTTAATGAAGAGGGGCTTAATTTCAAAATTATCCCCATTGGCCGGTGGAAGGGAAAGACGGGTGGGAAGTGCAGAACGGGTGGGATAGAAACGATCCTGGAGCGCGATTCGCTGCGGAGCTACAACAGGCGGTGGTGGTGGGTTATTTGTCTCCATAGGAGGTGGAGTCAATCCCGGGGGAGTCAAAGAGATGTTTGGATTAAATCCTGACATCGCGGAAGAAGAGGTTGGTGATGGTGATGGTGAAGATGTATGAACAGAATTCCGGTCAACGTCGGAGTTGGCCGACAAAGGTAAGGGTGAAAGAGGCGTGGACGGAGTTTCGACGTCTGAGTCGATCGCGTAGTCGGTAGCGACTAACGTAACGCGGACTAGGCGGGCGCTAGTGTCCCGAGTCCAAGCGGACATACACTAAACGAGTTTAGTAGAGTCAAAGCGAAGAAGGTGAGGGTAAGAAAACGTCAATGGAGAAATATGATAGGAGGTGGGTAAAAAATGGATTCTGGCGACAAAGGGAAAGTTTTTAAAAAAGTTTTTGGTTTTGTGTTTTTTTTTTAAGAAAGAGCTTTACAGAAATATGTACGGGCTTACGGCTTCAAGCAATCACAAACAAGATATGCACAATCACACATAGATCTAGGGTCACCTAGATCGGCTAGACAGCTCCTAACTGAAAGAGCGCGTTGTGCTTCTGTCAGGTAGCGCACACGAAGATGACACGTGTCGCGCTTAGCGCTAAGCGCTAGTTTATTAGCGCATTGCGCTTTCCATTTATGAGCGCTTTGCACTGATTTAATGGTGCACCAGTGAGTGACACGTGGCGTGCTTGGCGCTGAGCGCCAGCCCATGAGCGCAGTGCTCTGTTTCAGAAGCGCAAAGCGCAAGCTGTGTCTGTGTTTGACATGTGGCATGCTTTGGCGCTGAGCGCGTGTCCAATAAGTGCAAAAGCGCAGTTCATGAGTGCAAGGCACTTTTCAGTAGCGCAAACGCACTTGATCAAATTTATGATCAGAGAACAAATTTATGTTCTCCCTTTAAAGAAGGCCTTGCCTCAAGATTCAAGAACAGAAGTTCTTGTTTAAAAAAGGGCTCTGCCTTTGTAGATCAAGGATCTATGAATGAAGTAAATACTTCTTTTATTATTTTTTTATGATTAGATCTTTTAATCTTTTTATGCGAGACCTTGGTACGTTGTAGATCTATGATCTTTTAAGAAGATAGTTCTTCTTTTTTAATGAGATAATTTCTTCTCTGTTGTTCAAGAATTAATTCTTTACCTTGAAGAAATGATCTTCTTTTTCTAAGAGCTTGCTCTTCTTTCTTTGAGATTTCTCAAAGTTTGTAGGGGGTTTCTCTATATCAGACTTTAAGTCTTGGGGCCTTTATATAGGGCAAATTGATTTGTTAAATCAGTTAAAAAGATCTTTCTCTGATTGATTTGGGAATATTTCCCACCGTTGGATCTTTGATCCTAGGGCTTCTGTTTTGGAGAAGATAATCTTATTGTTTTTAACAAGATTGGAAAGATCTTTCCATAACAGAATTTTAATTCTGATTAATGATTTATCATTATTAGATCTTTTGATCTAACTGTGGGGAATTTTTAATTCCAGCGCCGGCGCACCCGTGCTTTGCACGTGGTGCGCTGCTCAGAGCACAGCGCACTTGCACTAGCGCACCTACGTTTGACACGTGGCGCGCAGCGTAGAGCGCAGCGCAACTGCGCTAGCGCACCTGCGTTTGACACATGGCGCGCAGCGCAGGGCGCAGCGCAACTATGTTAGCGCACCCGTGTTTGACACATGGCGCGCAGCGCAGAGCGCTGGATCTGAAGCGTTGCTTCAATTCTTTTGAATTTTGAATTTTAAAACAGAGATTGTTGAAGTCAAAATTTGCACCCCGGTTGACCAAGTCAAAGTCAAGGTCAACCCCAAGTCAGGTTGGCCCAAGCCCAAGTAAGTGGGCCAATGCCCAGGTTGAGCCCGAACACGAAGCGTCCGGCCTTCCGCCATCCCAACAAAAAAATCATGTAATAAATAATTTTTATGTAATTTTTTATACATGAATGTATGCGAAATGGGCATAAAGCCAATATTTTGTAAGCCCATGGCTTATGTGCAAAAATGAAATAGCACATGAGCCATGGGATGGCTAAAATGCCATTTTTGTAAAGCCCAAGGGGTTATATGTAAATATGTAAGCCTATAAAAGGCAACATGATGAATAAAAAAAAAGGACAACTTTTCATTCCCCCAAAAAATAGGGTTCTTTGTGCCTCCTTCTCCTTCTCCAAGGTTCAAAACCTTCTCATTTTATTGAATTAAATCAAGAGTTTTACTCTTTCTTTTCAAAAACTAAGTAGTTTTCCACCTCAAAACCCACAAAGGGGAACTCAGATCTTCCATCAGATCTTAAAAAGGAGCGATTTTTAAAATCTCCTACTTCTTGATCTTCAAGATCCGGCCAAACAACAGAAGGAAGAAGAAGAACCCCCTTCATCAGCTTCAAAACATCCTAGGAGTTTAACTCCATATATATAAAACAACAAATATTTCCTTTTTTGAAGCATAGCTTCTGTTTCTTAGGCTAAAAGCCTCCTTTTCTCGCCGGTGCTCAAGCGCAGAGCGCCCGCGTGCCGACACGTGGCGCGCTTGCGCTCCAGCGCAAGCGCTCGAGCGCAAGTCGCCCCGGTGCCGACACGTGGAGCGCTTGCACTCAAGCGCAAGTCGCCCCCGTGCTGACACGTGGCGCACTTGCGCTCAAGCGCCCAACGCTCAAGCGCCCAGCGCTCAAGCGCAGAGCGCCCACGTACCGACACGTGGCACTCTAGCGCCTAAGCGCACAGCATCTAGGCCCACAGAGCCCAAGGTGCTGCCCCACGCATCCTTTGGATGTCTTTTCCCCCTATTTTTATGTACATACATATATATATATACATATGTATACATATTTATACACACACATACTCCGCGACACTGTCCCTGTTAGAAAAAAATTTCTAACGGGGCGCTGCCCCGCACCCCGCAAGGGGGCTGCTAGCCCCCTTGACCCCCAGCCCGCTATCCGGGTAGCGGGACCCCCGTAAAAAAACTCTGCGTGGCTCCCGATATATTCAAACCCCCCTTTCAAAACACAACACGCGCACACTGCACATTGAGTTCGCATGACCATTTTAACCCGTTAATCGGAGGTTCCCTCGCCCCAAAGGCGAGGGGTAATTAACGGCAGCTTAGTCCGCGGCTGCCGGAGATTCGGATCCCCACAATCATTAAACCCCGCCCTATCCTAGGCAGGGGGAATCTGTAGTATACGCCTGACAAGCGCGCACGTATTCCCATCTCAATGGGGTGACGAAAAACACCCTACAGAGATTTGCTCTGATTGGGGGTGCGCTGCCTAGGACGCAGCGCACCTGGCGTCAGCGTGTCTGTGTTTGACACGTGGCGCGCAGCGCAGAGCGCTGGATCTGAAGCGTTGCTTCAATTCTTTTGAATTTTGAATTTCAAAACAAAGCTTTGTTATGATTGGGGGAAACAATGGACTTGCTGGCTTTCGGTTTATAGGAGAGGAAGAGGGAGTGGAAGTAAGTTCCGATGCGTTGTTTCGTCGCCGGGAGTTCCTAGAGTCGTCGTCGGAAGTTCGCCGGAGTTTCGCCCTTCGCTAACTCCACTTGTACACAAAAATTTTATAGAGTTTTCTTGAGAGTTTTGGACAGAGTTTGTGAGTGAGGGGGTGTGTTTATGGGTGGTATTTATAGGGTAAAACTAGGGTTAGGGTAGGTGAAAGGTTGTATTGAAAATTGTATTAACAATTGTATTTAAAAATGGTTTAATGGAGTTTTAAAGAGGCTCTATTACTGTGCAGGATATTTAAACTATACAGGGGTTTCAAGAAGACCAAAAGGCACAAAACTCATGAAGGAAGAATCGGAGTTGGCGCGGAATCGGCCGGTGGCGGCGGTCGAGCCGCCGGCCCGATCTGGCCGAGTCAGTGCCGAGCTCACTGCCACGTGTCCCTCATCTCATGGTGTATCCCCTGTGTCAGTTTGTTTTATATGTGACTTTTGGTTTTTACGAGTTATGCACGTGTAGGCTCTTGGGCTTCTAAAAAATTGAAAAGAAAACAATATTAAAAATAATGTGGGTGATGGGATTTGAACTCTGTTGCTTTGGTTCAGCAGTGCAGGGTCTTACCAATGAGCTACAAGCTCCTTCTTGCTATTAAAAAGCAAAACAAATTTATAACTTGTGCTCAGGCAAAAATACCCCTTTCTATATTTTTGAAAAAATTGTGCAGAAAGTTGTACAGAAAGTTTAAGCTTGTTACATTTCTCTATTCTAAAAATATTCAAAACTAAAATCCGACGGAAGCGGAGTTAATCCGACTTCCGATTCAGTTGTTCCTTAAAAAGTTATATTTTTCTTAAACACAATAATACCGAACTTTTATGTGATGACCATTAAACATTAACGAAGATAATAGAACAAGTTTGGCATCAAAATGATAATCGTAGCAAATTTTATTCCGGTTTTACATTAAAATACCCTTATGTTTCATTTCGACATGCTTGAACTTTTTAAAACCGTATTACCTTAGAAAACTCACGAGGTAATGACCTAGCTCCTCACAACACTCATATGTAATATAGCACAATTAAATTTGGGAACATAGATTCGGAAAATACGATTTTACACATAACTACCTCCGGCTTATAAAAACCGTTTTCTACAAGATGTGTATTTTTACAAATCTTTACAAATGCGCCTCTACAATCCATTTCGGGGAACCCGTTCGGTATGGTGCGGATTATCGCACATTCTCGGGCTTAGTAGAGTGAGATGCAGACCTCCGCAAGGAGCATACGATCTCAAAAGATTTAAAATACAATTTTCTTTAGAAAATGTGATTTATATTATAAATAAAACTTATATTTTTAATATATATATATATATATATATAATTTCAAAATATTTATTTTTAATATATATAATATTCCACATTTCCAAAATACAAGAAAAACATCTCATTTATAAGAAAATACCATACAATTCCAATATTACAAATAAATACCATATATTATGAAATTAGGTTTTATTCACTAGAAATGTGACATTGATAAAATATACATCCATGAAAACTCTAAATACCATAATAAAATACTTGAGGTGTATTTTGAAAATTATACAAAATTATTTTTACATAAAACCCTCTCAAGTTATACTAAATTACAATAAGGACCCTAATAAACATAGGTTTAAGCGGAACTAATCTCTTGAGCCTCAGGGAGCCGGAGATATGTGTAACACCTTAGTTCATTTATACCAGTTCTATTTTGAGTAATTCTTTATTTATGGTATTTTCTTGATTTACTGTGTTTTGGGTGCGAATAGTGTATTTGACATTTGTATTTGCATCCGACCCGACCCGCTTGCTGGAAACCCGTCTTGATTCCTGTTTATGATTTATCCCGGCTTGTTTTGTGGATCCGTGCATTTTCATTTTATACTGCATACTGACATTTTATCTGGCATCTGCATTTTTAATAAAACATTTAAAGTCACATAAAAACATTTTTAAAATATATATATAGCATGGCCTGCATGATACCCATAACCCTGTCGTAGCATCCGCGCATCTTGTTCTCATCCCGTTCAGTGAAACAGACTCATTTGGATGGCTACGTGCACGTGCGTGCATCCGTTCTGGGGGGGTATGCATTTTCGTTACCCGGATATCCGATTTTAATATTGGTCGATACGTATATTTTTCGTATTTTAAAACTGGATTTTTAGACCCGACCCGGCCGTGTTTTGGACTACTTTTATTATATAAAATATAAAATTCTTTTATATATTAAACGGTTTTAATAGGGTTAGGATTTTTAGCCAAAATCTCAAAATATAAAATATAAAATTCTTTTATATATTAAACGGTTTTTATATATCGTTTATAACAAAATATATATTATAATATTTTAAAAATCTTTTAAAATCTCACAGACTTCTTTCTT
The DNA here is from genome assembly GCA_030015575.1 of Agapanthus africanus. Classification (NCBI taxonomy): domain Eukaryota; kingdom Viridiplantae; phylum Streptophyta; class Magnoliopsida; order Asparagales; family Amaryllidaceae; genus Agapanthus; species Agapanthus africanus. Next base: position 101,297,841 of record CM057338.1, on the reverse strand, counting down.
TTTCTCTCTCTCTCTCCCTTTCTCTCTCCTCTCGCGGTATGCAGGATCCCGTCACCTCCTTCTTCCCTACGCTCACCTCCCTCCTTCATTTCTTTTCTTATTCTTTTTAAAACCCATGCACACCCCGCGACGAGATCTCACCAAACCCTAACCCTAACTCTCGCCGCCTCCACACTTCGTCGTTGCTTCCATCTTCTCTTTCTCCTTATCGTCACCTCCTCTCTCTTCCCTTCAACCTCTCTCCTCCCTTCAACCTCTCTCCTCTCCCGAGCACCCGACGATGAACTCATAACCCCACGCACCCATCTCCCCGTTCCTGCACCTCGCCACCAACGACCTCGTCGTCGCCTCTACGACCTCATCCGTCTTCTTCTCTCTCTCCTCTCTCCTTCGTGCCCTCAACCCCAACAGGAACCCTGCAACCGCAACCCTACGACCACCAAGAAACCCCACCGGCCTCACCTGCACACCCATCGCCGGAGCTCCGATAACCCCGACGACCTCACACCATCGTCACCGTCTCCATCTCATCCTACTCATCCCTCCTACACCCTTCAAACCACAGCCCTCTCTTCTTCTTCTTCTTCTCTTTTCTTTTCTTTCTTGATTTCTTGTTTCTTTTCCGGTGATCACTCGCCGGAGCCGTGCTCGGCGCTGATGATTCAGGGGATCCAGTGAACGTCCCCTACCTATGTGGTTATCCTCTTGCCTTGCCTGGACCCGTCCCGCATGCCGTATGTGCGTTGCAACGTTTACCCGACGACGGACGTGCCGTACGCACCCGTCGTGTGTTCCGCTCAGGCAAGTTTATCTTGCTACATACTATAATACTTATCTTGCATCCATATGAATACAAATATTACATGTTGATTGCATTATACATCCATATTAAAGTTTTACTGTTTTCGGATACCCGTATGCATCCATATCATCTATTATATATGTAACCGCATCTACAGATCACATTAATTCATGTTATTGTTATAGTAACACCCCATGCTAAATAATGTGCATCCCACTTAGTCTTGAAGCTGTAAATGTAACCCCTGATCGATATTTGTGCATCCATACCATTAATTATATATTTAGTTGCATGCCATGTCATATTATTTCATATTATTGTTATACTAACACTCCATGCTTGATAATGTGCATCCTACATAGTCGTGGAACGGTAGTTATAACCCCTGATAGTTAATTGAGCATCCATGTTTTATTGTGTATCCATACCATTAATTCTGCATACCTAGTTGCATGCCATATTAAATTAACTCATATTATTGTTACATTAGTATCCCAGGCTTGATAATGTGCATCCTACCTAGTCATGATGTAACATCTGATAGATATTTGTGCATCCATGTTTTACCGTACATCCGTACTTCTACCGTGATTCAATACTAGCTACATTTTACTGTTGGACACCTATATGTTACACTGTGCACTACTTGACATGACCTGATACACCACTACTTGACATGTTCCCTGATCCTGTTTCTAATGCCGACAATCCTGACATATTGTCCCAATGGACATATCCTGTTGTCTGCATAGACAAACCTGTACCTGCTTGATCCTGGGTTGGCATTAGCTCCCGTTTATCAATACCTGACTTGAACACATAACCTTGGGGGTATGGGGAAATCAAAGGTGTAACCGAGTGTAACTTAAAAGGGTATTACTTGATCCGTGGTCCCGGGGGGTAACGGGACAGAATCATTCATGATTCTTACTTGATCCGTGGTCCCGGGGGATAACGGGACAGAGTCATTCATGACTCCCACTATCTGATCCGTGGTCCCGGGGGATAACGGGACATATTCTTTGAGTTGCATAGAGGAGTACACTAATTGATTTCAAACAAACTTTAGAATAGATAACCCAGTAGCACGATTTAGATTGATCACCGCACGTCACATACACTGATACACTTCACTGCTCTACATCCGTGTTTACTCATTACATTCATGTTACTTTTCATGCCCACATATCTTGTTACATCCTGGTTGCTTATTATCATTGATATTATGGCGCGCTGACGTCTGGGTTTTGCATGGCCCAGATCCTCTATCTTTGTCGCAGGTCGTTAAGGAGTATTTCAGCTAACATGCCGAGCAGTGAAGATCCTGTTAGTAGCTAGTTAGTTTAGTTTTATTTTCGTACTTTCATTCCTGATGTGAGCCCGTATTTTGGGACGTACTTTCTAGATGTTATCGTTATTTGGATTTATTGCTTCCGCATATTATTTCTTAACTCGTTTATTCTGGCATATGGACATGTACTAGATAGTTTATTTTATTTCTACCGTTCTTGATATCTTATAGACAGCCGTAATATGACTGTGGAGGGATGTTTCCTAGCCACAGGTAGCATGGTTGGCTCTGTCACGTGTCGATCTTAGCGCACTCTGGGAAGTGGGACGTGACAATATGGGTGCTTGCCTATTTAAGGTAGACAACTTAACAAACGGTGTTATCAACACGGTAATTGTTTTTGAAAAAGACACAAATCCTGCCGTCCATGTGCAGCAGTTACCGATAGCACCAAAACATAATTCAGGATTCAATTTCTTTTCTAATTGTCTGACTTAGACTGAGTTTCAATATAATCAATCTAACTTGAATATAATTCAAGTATTAAACTTCAATACAACATGGATCTATCCGTCTATTCAATCTAATCAATCTATATTGACTGAACCGAACCATGGACATACATCCATCTACATGATTCTCCAGTTACATCCATTTACTGATATCATGATTTCGGCAAGTCATCCATCTATATACAATATACAATTCAAACAATACATCAATACAATCAAGACATCACGGGGTTTATAAGGGGTAGACTGGTATGGAAGGTGTTAGAATTGGCACGAGACAGCAACTATAAAGACACCTAACCTGAATTCAATTGCCGTTGTATCGTGGCTGAACGGTTCCTTATACTCCGTATATTGTAGTCTATGGTCTAGTGAGACTCATCTCGTATACACTGGCCTCTTCTGTACCAAGCTACAAACAACAGCGTTAACACTAAATACAACATTATAATAATATATACTCTATTTTGTCTATTCTATTCTTGTCTATTTACGGGACTTACCGAGCGATTTGTTCGCTGACGACATTCTCTTTCTTCTTCTTTGAAATATCGTCAGGTGATTCGGACTCACCGGAGATTGAGCCCATCGGCGAGGATTTGGACCAGCTAGCTTTCGACCCAGAGCTTTAGATTCCTTGTACATATTTACATTATGCATTTTCCATTTTTGTTATGTCACTGTTTAGGCATTGCTTTCCATTCCATATATTTACTTTTCAGATGTATTGTAAAAAGAATGTTAATAAATAAAGTTTTTGTTCATTTACATCCTGTCTCTTGTGCATTTTACTTATATTGCTTAGATACGCTTAGCATGTTTATTTCTGAGTAAATACGTAGCGACCTCGTCACGTCCTCTGCCCGTATACTGGGAAGCGGGGCGTGACACCTGGCCTCTCCGCATATTGGATACTCTTTCAAATCTGAATTCTCTTTCCGGTACAACATGCAATTTTTGGGACATTCTTGAATCTTCTCATACTTCAAACCCAAATCAGACATCATCTTCTGGGCTTCGTACCAGCTGTCGGACACGCTATTTTCCGGGGGTATAGAATCTTTCAAGAACTTCAGAAGCATCATGAATGACTTATTGCTCAATCTATTTAGGCACTTAATCTGGAAAAGTTGGACGAACCATGATAGGGTGGAATACTTTGCATTCTCATAAATTGGTCTTCTAGTATCATTCATGAAATTTTCATACTTATCCGCACATGGTCCTTGACCGAAAGGAATGTCATCTTTGGTACGAATACTATCACCTAGAGCAGCCTTTACGATATCCTCCATTTCTTTTCCTGAAAAGAAGTTACCGTCTTCTTCTTCTGCCACATTACCGTCTTCTCCTTCTTCATCTGCCGTATTACTGTCTTCTTCTTCTCCTTCCCTGTAATATATCCAAGTTATATAAAGTCTAGTAAAACCATGTAACGATATGAAGCTCTACGAATTCTACCTTCTGCCAGTTCTTATTCCCACATCTATCGCACGGGCAGAGAATCTTCTCTAACATGATCTTATTATGTGCGCGTGCAAATTCAATGAAAGAAGCAACTCCTGTGACAAACTTAGGTTGCATACATTGTTGTCAATTCACGTACATCCAGTTCTTAACTCTGATGTACTCATAGGCCATATTAGACTGTATAACATATAAATTGTAGGTTATGATACTATATTGAGAAATCTAAGAACGTGATGGTTATTGACAAAGAAGAAAATCCATAGATGCAAGTTTGTCGTTGAAAAGAATAAATTATCGATAAACAAAGTTAGATTTGAAGATACCCAAGTATGAGTTGTATTCTGTGTATGTTTGTTTCAATTTATTATTTCGCTTAAATTTAGGGTTGTTAGTGTGTATATTCTTTGTGTGTGCGTTTGTTGTGTATTCGTGTTGTATGTGTGTGTTTTGGCTGTCGAGGGTAAGGTTTCTATCCCATTAAGAATGTATAAAGTAGACACCCATTCGCTTGTGCTTTCATCCGTTTCGAGTAAATTTCGGCAGCACCTCCCCGCTGTTCTCTGAGTACACTGTAATAGAATAGATAATCATTTCAATGCTATGAAACAATTTTGAAATGAACATCTAATATATCTTTGTACATGGAGAACCAGCGGAAAAGTACCGACGAAATAACTCGAAACGAATGAAAACACAAGTGAATGCAGGTGTTAGCTTTATACATTTCTAACTTGTCTACACTGGACAAATCTATCAGTTATCATACGATCGAATCTTCTCGCCACATAAACTATACGAAGGTTGTTAGTACCGAACTATACCGTCCGATATTTAACAACCTTCATATAGTTCTATGTTACGACGAATATTAAACGTATGTTAACCGATAGACGGGGACTAGGTCGCGTTTTGATTTTCACATATGAGTATCGATGAGAATATGAAAGTTTCATATTATCATCAAGTATCATAAATTGGTTTTAACTTGAACATTTAACTTGAATAGGTTTTACGTTTACGTTTCGTTATTAAGGGTTCGAAGTTTTTAGTTTAGGGTAAATTATTCTTGCGTTTACGGTAAACTTGTACATTTATGTTATCATCGAATATCCTACTAAATGAACTAGCGCACCCTAAACCCTAACCCTAAGTAACCCAAATTAACCCTAATCATCACCCTAACTCAAATTATCCATAATTAACCCAATTAATCCAAATTAACCTAATTAACCCAAATTAACCCTAATCCTAACTCAAATTATCCCTAATTAACCCAAAATTAACCCAATTAACCTAACCCTAACCCTAATCAATACCCTAACACAAATACACTCTAGTTTACCTAATTAACCCAAATTAACCCTAACTCAAATTAACCTAACCCTAATAATCACCCAAACCCTAACCCTAATTAACCGAAACTAACCCTAACCATAACCATAACCCTATATAATTCACCCTAACCCTAACCCTAAACCGAACCCTAACCCTAACCCAATTAACCCAAACCCTAATCCTAATTAACCCCCAATTAACATTGAAATAGCTATAACCCTAACCCTAACCTTAAAATCAATATTAACACAAAAAAAAGCATAATTATAAGGGAAAAATGGAAATTAACTCACCTCGGAGTAGTTTTGCCGGCGGTAGACTGTGGTGCGGCCAACGATGACGAGCTCGCGGGAGAATTACTGAGCTCGACGAGACACAGTCGACGAAGAGACAAAGTCGACGACGACTGTGGTGCGGCCAACGATGACGACGAAGTCGACGATGGGTCTACCGGCGACGAGGTGTGGTGGCGAGGAGGTGCGTGCAGGAATCGATCGCGGGAGAGAGAGGGAAATTTTGGGGATGACGGTGGAGAATTACTGAGCTTTATTTTTGTATAAATAACCCATCGTTGCCCCTACGGATTAATCCGTAGGGCTTTTTTTTGCAGCTCCGTAGAGCCAAATAAAATATTGCATTTTAATATTTTTTAATTAATACGTAAGGCACCGTAGAGACAATCATATGGACCTACGGATTAATCCGTAGGGGCAGTAATAAGTTGTCCCTATAGATTACTATAGCCGTAGGGGCAGCCCCTTATTGTAGTAGTGAAATGGGTTCCCTAACGAAAGTTGTAGAGGCGTAATTGCAAGGGGTTAAAAAATAGCGATAAAAAGTATTTTATAAAGTGAGGGTATTTTAATGTAAATTGTTTCATTTAGGATAAAACTTTGTAATCTAAAATATCGTGCTATGAAACCATAATATATATGATGGGGTAGATCGTTACCCCATGAGTTTTCTAGAGTTATATTTCAAAATAGCGATAAAGGGTGCATGCAAATTTCATGGTATTTTTGCGTAAAAGTTCAATTCTCGTTTTATTTACATGAAATTCCAAACAATTCAAAAAAGTAATTAGATGATCATCATTAATGTTGTTGTTAACAAGATTAAGGTAATTTAATTAGCATAGCAAGGCTGATAAAAATTATTTAAAAGAGAGTTTACAAAAGTTAACTCCACTTTTGGTCGATATCGTTTTAAAGATGGTTTGGAAATTAAACGAATGAGAGGAAGAAGGGACTTACAGGTTTTTACGCTTGAGAAGAGAGGAAAAGGAGAAAGGGTCTTTATGGAATGCGGTAGCGTCGAGAACGGCTCCGGTCTTCTGAAGAACGAACTTGGATCGAGCTAACTCCACTTGACAAGCTTAACTCCTTTTGAACTAAGAAATTTTTTTAGAATTTTTGCTATAGATTTCAATAGGGAAGAGTTAGTGGATGGGGTGGTATTTATAAGGTAAAATATGAGAGTATGAAAAATTAAAATGGATTTAATGATGTTAATGGGGGAAATGGAAGGGTTGTGAGTTCTCTGGTTTAATTCAGAGAAAATAAATAGGAAAAAGGAGAAGAGGGGAGCCAAAGGGACACACAGGCGAAGCACGGAGTCAAACGGGCAAGATCCAACCACCATAAACGGTTTTTGGCAATTTTTTGGCAGTCGGATGGAGGCCACTTGTCTCGAGGCTTTGGTCATGTGTTTTAATTCGTGTTAACTTCTCATTTCTCCAGTTTGTTTTCTCTGAAACTTTTCATTTCTCCATGAATTGCACGTGTAACTCTTGGGCTTCCGAAAAGTTAAAAAGAAAAAATATTAAAAATAATTGGGGCTGATGGGAGTCGAACACGCAGGCTAAAGAACAGTAGTGGAGAGTTTTAACCAGTGAGCTACAAGTTGTTTCTTATTTTTATTGAACAAATTTAACTTATAACTCCTACTCATGCTGAAATATCCCTTTTCTATATATTGAACAAGTTATATTTATACAAAGATTTCAGGATCGTTACATCCTACCCTCCTTACAAAAATTTCATCCTCGAAATTTATACAAAAGACTAAACTTCAAATAGATGAGGGTATCGTGTACGCATATCATCTTCTCTCTCCCAGGTTGATTCTCCTGGCGAATCCTTTCTCCACTTCACTCGGACCAAGTTCACCTCCTTGTTCCGTAATGTCGTCGCCTTTCGATCTAAGATCTCGATTGGTTGCTGCTCGCAAGATAAGTCAGTCTGCACTGTGAGTTCCGAGTGATCAAGTATGTGGCTGGGGTCGTTCACATATTCAGGTACCTAAAGGTAGATATCAGAACGTGGAGGAAGCTATAGTGTAGGATCAGGTTCAAGAACAGGATGGTGACCATATTTAGCAGCCAGATGTACTGGTTCTGAGAAGATTTACGTGAGATAGGCGGCTGCCGGAAATACATGTGACCGACTTCATTCCGTACACGGATTCGGGGGAGCCCGAATCCCATAAAGAAGCAACAAGCGGCGGTGCTAGCAAGCAGTAAGAGTAAGCTATGAATGAGGATATGGATTCTTTGAAGAAGAAACGTATGTGGAATCTAGCGAAACTACCAAAGGGTCGGAAAGCATTGCTGAATAGGTGAGTGTACAGAATTAAAGATGAAGCCAATGGTGTGAAGCGCTACAAGACTCGCTTAGTGGTCAAAAGATACGCGCAAAAGTAAGGAATTGACTATCAAGAGATTTTTTCCCCGGTCGTGAAGATGACATCTATTCGGGTGATTCTCAGTATCGTGACGGTAAAGGATTTGCACTTAGAGCAGCTAGATGTGAAAACTATGTTCTTTCATGGATTTTTGGATGAAGAGATCTATATGATGCAACCACCGGGATACGAGGTGAAGAGGAAAGAGAATATGGTATGTAAACTGCGAAAAAGACTGTATGGCCTCAAGCAAGCTCCAAGGCAGTGGTATCTCAAATTCGATCGGTTTATATTAGAGACGGGATTTGTGCGCTGTAAATCAGATTGCTGCATGTACATTCTGACTTTTAAGGATGGAAACTACATTATTTTGTCATTTTACATCGATGACATGTTGGTAGCGGGTCCGAATTTCAAGAAAATTCGAAGTTTGATGAAGATGATAGCTGAGAAATTCTCTATAAAGGATTTTGGAGCGGCCAAGCAACATGAAGATCGTGAGAGATAGGAAGCAGCGGAAGCTGAGGTTATCGCAAAGGGTATCGAGAAGGTTTTGAAACGGTTCAATATAGAAAAGTCAAAACCGGCGAGTACGCTCTTAGCGAAGCATTTCAAATTTATGAAGGAGTTGTGCCCGAAAACTCAAAAACAGAAGTACGAAATGACAAAAGTACCATATGCATCTGCGGTGGGGAGTTTGATGTATGCAATGGTGAGTATGAGACCAGATATTGCACATGCAATGGGAGTTGTGAGCAGGTATATGCAAAACCCAAGGAAGGAACATTGGAATGTAGTGAAGTGGATTTTGAGATATCTAAGGGGTACGTCAGGTCATTGCTTATGTTTCGGGGGTGACTCTCTAAAAGTGAAAGGTTACGTTGATGCGGACTACTCGGATAATCTAGATAGTGGGAAGAGCACAACAGGGTATGTATTCACGGTTGGGAGAACAACGATGAGTGGGGTCTCTTAATTACAAAAGATTGTGGTATTGTCGACTACGGAGACTGAATACGTGGCGATCACGGAATCCAGCAAGGAGATGATATGAATGTAAGGGCTACTTAACGAATTGGGGAAAAAACAAGACTTCAATATCTTATTGAGCGATAGCGAAAGTGCGATACATTTGGTAAAGAATGCGGTATATCACTCTCGGACGAAGCACATCAAGATGTTGTACCACTTCATACGCATAGCGGTAGAAGAGGGCGAGTTGACACTGTAGAAGATCGCAGGAGAAAAGAATCCGGCGGATATGTTTACCAAGGTCATTGACAGAGATAAGCTGGATCTCTACCGCGGGTTGGTGAACCTCTATTGAAATCTAGTGAGGAGAGAGTAGAGCGGAGTCATGTGAAGTCTACGAATGTTGGGAATTAAGGCTGAAATATCTTCAAGTGGGGGATTGTTGAAATTATGGAGAAACTTCAGGCAGATGTATGGATGTGCACATAAGCCATATCAGATTTTACCAAAACCACAATATCTTAATTAAGGAGTGTGTCTTATAGCAATTTCTTAATAATGGTAGTTCCTTAATTAATGAATTAGTTTGTGTGTACATAGTGATCTCTTATATGTTTTATTTACAGCCAAATAGAAGAGAGATCATTGTATGAGAAGATGACGGCTTAGATCTAGAGAGTTTTGAAAAAAAAAACTCCTAAGTTTGTTCCGTATAATTGATTCAAGGATTTTAGTAGACATTTGCAGATTCTGCTCTGTCGGAGACTAGCCATACAGTGGGTGAACACCATTAAAAATTCTTATGTATCTTATTTCTGTGTTTGATTTCTTATTTATTCTCGCATATTTTTACTTGTGATCTTTTGTTGTTAATTGTGTGGCGTTGAGTGCGTGATTTGGTTGTTTGTCGCGAGTATTGTTCCGTGCATCGGCTTCTCCCTTTCCAACACAAAGAACTATGAAAAAATAATATTTAGTGTCGTAACGAGACTGTGAGTCTAAGGACACTAATTTTAAAATAAATGCTAATTTTATAAGCTCTAAAATATTTTGAGTGTTAATAAAAATTAGAATTTAAATCCAAAACTCTAAAAATATTAGAAACATATATATATATATATATATATATATATATATATATTCCTCTCTTCTAAGAATACTGTGAAGATGTATGTTTGTTTATCAAGCTTTCTAGTATCCTAGTAGTTTTACAATTAAGTCGGTATATAGGTGCATTGCACCCGGGCATGGAAGAAAAAGAGAGGAGATTTTCGGGCAGATTAATTTATGGAGTCCATACTTATGTTAAATTTTTTCTCTTTCATGATCAATTGAACGCATTGCACAAGAACTTTTCTCAACGGATGCATTAATTTGAATATCCTTGAAGTTTTGTGTGGTCCTGTGATTTAGGGTAACAAGAAAAATCCTTTCTCTTGTTAGACTTCTGGTAGTGCATTTACTCCAAAGGTTTAGTCAAATTTAAACAATCTTTGCATAAATTATCTCCTCACTCATTGGCTTCTCATGCTCAAGCTCATGCATGCAATCCCTCTATAAATTCAACCCCAAGAAAGCAATTAACTCACTCATAAAACACAACACCATGGAATGTTTAACCATTCTCACCATAACCCTTCTCTTCTCCTTCACATCCCCAACACAAATTATGCCTGCAGCTTCTCATCTCAAGAAAGGTTTCAGCCTAGAACTGATCCACTGCGATTCGATCCACTCTCCTCTCTACCCTGGAAACCTACCCTCAACAGAAGGAACAAAGAGAGTAAGCCAGTTCCCTAAAATCCATATTCTTGCTTTGAACGAGTCTTCGTCCATCGAGCCGGAAGATACAAATATAAGGCCTATTGTCACCAACGATCGGTATATGTATACGGTGAGGATGGGAGTTGGTGATCCACGGTGGCCCCTGCATCTTTTGCTGGACACTGATAGCAGTCTTGTATGGACGCAGTCCGAGCCATGCACTTCTTGTTTTCCTCAGGATGGGCCTAATTTCAACCCAAAAAGGTCGAAGAGTTTTCGTTGGCTTCCATGTAATCACACTCTCTGCAAGCCGCCGTCGTATACATGCATAGACGGGAGGTGTAGATATACTCAGAGGTATATATTTCATCACAAATGATTTCATCATTTTCATGTATCTGCAATTTCATCAATTTCATGATGAAGTAAACTTTAACAAGATGAACACTTTAATAATTAGTACTTTATTTGATATATATGTCGCTAGCATCGATTCGATCTATCTAAAAGATAAACATACAGATTATTACCTTGTATATTATGTCATATAAAAGATGGAATATTTTGTTTAGTAAAGAACTCAGAGAAACTCATATGTTTTCTTGCTTTAATTTCTTCATACATACCAAAGGCAACTTCTTCACTAACCATAGCTATATATTCTCATTGATCGTCTTCAATTTCATCAGATATGCGGGAGGCTCCTTCACTAAAGGCGCCCTCGCCACTGATCTGGTCACCTTTGCTTCAAGAAGTGGTCAAGCGGAGACGATTCCTAACCTGGTCTTTGGTTGTTCCGGTGAAAGCAGCCCTACCATGTTATCGAGAAAGGTCGGCGGAGTAATGGGCATGGATCTCAAAGAAGAGTCCCTCATAATGCAACTAGCTAGCCGCATCCACAGCCCTCTTCGTTTCTCCTACTGCTTTCCTCGTGACACCAACGCAATTAGCTATCTACGTTTCGGACAGGACATTGTGTCACGGAGCAATCTTCAGAGCACCCCCATGCTGGAAAGGAACTGTGGGCTCTACCACATAGTGTTGGAAGGCATAAGTGTCAATGGTCAGCGCTTGCCTCTCCCAGCTGGGGTCTTCAGACTCCGTTCCGATGGGAGCGGTGGCTGCACGACTGATTCGGGAAGCTCGTATGCACATATGATTAGACAACCATACGAACTCGTGAAGGCTAAAATCAAGAGCTACTTCGAACGATTTAACCTTAGTATCGTTGATGGAAGGGACGTCAGAATGGATCTTTGTTACGCTAGGCCGCATAATTTTAGTTCTTTCCCTCCTATGGATTATCACTTTGCGGGGGCTGCAACTCTTCATGTTGAAGGGCAAAATCTGTTCCAGATCATGGGGAATAGATTCTGCATGTTGTTGCTCCCTAATGATCAACATACTATAATCGGCGCCGCACTTCAACGGAATGTTCAGTTCATATATGATCTTACTAAGGAACGAGTCTATTTTGGTCCCGCAAACTGTGCTCAGGCCTGAATGACCTTGTTAGTATCTTCTGTGAATCAATGGAAAATTGAATAGATTTAGAGAAAAATGCTATCGACTCGCTTTTGGAAATTTACTTGTTTTTCTTAAAACCAAATACATTTTCATAAATATCTGAAAATCCAATAACTTTTGCACTGGTTCATAAATAGAATGCGATACACTATTCGGTCTATACTAAACTCGTTTAGACAATGCAGAAATAACAGGAGTAGCCGCAAAAACACACAAAAAGTTCTATGTATAAAGTGATCCCTAGCTAAATATACGGGTCGTTGTAATTATAAAATACCAAAATACTGGTATCTTTCTTTTAAAAAATGCCGAAAGTTTAATGGTATTTTAGTGTAATTTTATGAGCAAGTTCAATACATGACATTTTATAAGGGTTTAATGGACATCGATCCTACAGCTGCCTTTTTCGATCCTAGTCCCAAACTGCGACCTTTTTGGGAGCGACAGGCGGCGCCGGCATGTGTTAACATACGGCGGCCATTGTATGTGACCATGTCAGTTGTCGATGCCCTAGGCCTCGTCTTGGTTTAGGACATTCATGCGCCCCCCATCCTCTCCCTCCTTATCGCTCATTGGTAGGCTTTATGTTTATATAAATTCAATATTTCTGAATTATATTTTAAGAATTATTCTATATTGAAAGTTCTACTTTAAAAATTTTATATTAAAAAACTTGTAAAATACAAGCAAAATGAATCCCAGATAAGAGTTCGTGTGTGCCTAATATATATATAAGGTTATCACAAGATCATAATCTTGCACATATGGTTCTACGTCTTCGCTGAATTTTATGGCAACTTTTAACATTCGTCGTACTTTTGACTACATTAAATTTAATGATTAAATACATTCAGTTTGTTTCCACATCTAAATGGTTATTTCATTTTTATATATATTTCTGAACTCTCACTGAATTCTCAATACCTTAAGATGAATATATAACATGATATCCATCAAATATTTTATGCAGTACTACATTTTATTAAAACCTATTTGATTGTGTCTTTATACAACTTCATTAAATTTAGTAATTATATATTTTTGGCATCCGATAAAAAAATAGGTATCTTAAAACAATTGTCAGTAGCAATATAAATGATTCATATAAACATACACAAAATAGAAATATAGCTAAAAGAAATCCGTACGACCAAATGTAATACCAAGACATCAAACATTTGTAACCTTGCACTAGTACAAAAATGGCTTGTCCCTACGGATAATAAATTCCGTAGGAGCAATTAAAGAATGCCCCTACGGATTAATCCGTAGGGACAACTAATGCCCCTACGGATCACACTATAGGGACGTATATAAATAAAAAATTCTTAAAATTTAACTTATGCACTTGCTCCTACGGTGCCGCGAGATAAGCTCTTATGGATATATCCGTAGGGGCAAATTTAAAGATTAAAAAAACCAAAGATTATCGTCCCCGTCACCATACGCTAATTCACTATTCCTCCGAAAATTTCCCAGCGCGCGTCTCCTCTTTCGTAGCCTCCTCCCTCGACGATCATCGCCTCCGACCTCCTCGTCGCCTCCGACCTCCTCTGCGCCTCCTCCCTCATCACTTTCTCCTCCGACATCTCGTCACCTCCTTCGAGCTCTTGGCCCTTCCTCCGACTGCGTCGCCTCCTTCCTCGTCGTCTTCTTCGTCCTCTTACGACCTCTAGCGCTGTCTCTGTCACCTCCAGCGCCGCCCTCTTCATCAACGTCCAGCTCCTTCCCAGCTTTCTCTTCACTGTCGAAATCCTCAACATGTTAGTTAATTTATTGATAAATTTAAATTTTTATTTTCGTAAATTGAATTTGGTGGGTATGGCTTCAATTTGGGGATTTTGAATTGTGGTGGTGGCATTGGTGGGCGGCGGCGGCTGTGGTGGTGGGCGGCGGCGGTTGTGGTTTGGGGATGTGAGTGGTGGCGGCGGCGGCTGTGGTGGTGAGTAGTGGTGGCTATGGATGATGGTGGCTGCACTGTAATTAGGTCTAGTGTTAGGGTTAATTGGGTCTAGGGTTAAGTTTAAGATAGTTAGGGTTAAGGTTAAGGTAATTAGGGTTAAGTTAAGAGTGAGGGTTATGATTAGGGTATTTTAGTGTTAGTTTAAGTGGATGTGTATATGTCAGAGAGAGATAATGTTGATGATATGTGTGTGTTTGTAATAATGATGATATTGATCTCTCATATTAAATAAGGCCAAACCCTAATTTTAAACTTAACACCAGAATTAAATCCAAAATCTTAAACTTAATACCAGAACCATATCCAAAATCTTAAACTTAATACCAGAACAAAATCCAAAATTTTAAACTTGATTAAGAAAATCCTTAATTTTAAAAAACTTTATCTAAACTAAAAACTTGAAACCCTTGAAATTGAAATGTAAAAGTAAAACCAATTCAAATTAAATATTATAAAAAGTGTATATATGATAATCGATGATAATATGAAATTTTCATATGCTTATCGATCGTCATATGTGAAAATCAAAGCGCGACTTAGTCCCCGTCTATCGGTTAACATACGTTCGATATTCGTCGTGATATAAAACTATACGAAGCTTATTAAATATCGGACGATATCGTTCGGTGCTAACAACCGTCGTGTAGTCTATGTGACAAGAAAATTCAATCGTATGATAACCGATAGATTTGTCCGGTTTGGACAAGTTAGGAATGTATAAAGCAAATATCTGCATTCACTTGTATTTTCATTCGTTTCGATTTATTTCGTCGGTACTTTTCTGCTGGTTCTCGGTGTACAAAAATATATTAGATACTCATTTCAATGTTGTTTCACAACATTAAAATGATTATCTATTCTATTACAATGTACTCGGAGAACAGCAGAGATGTGCTGCCGAAATTTACTCGAAATTGATGAAAACACAAGCGAATGGGTGTGTGCTCTTTACATTCTTAATGAAATAGAAGTCTTACCCGTGACAGCCGAAACACGCACATACAACACGAATACACAATACACGCATACACAAAACACATACACACTAACAACTCTACATCTAAGCGAAATTATAAATTGAAACACACATACACAGAATACAACTCATATTTGGGCATCTTCAAACCTAATTTTGTTAATCGATAATTTATTCCTTTCAACGACAAATTTGCCCCTATGGATTTTCTTCTTTGTCAATAATCATCTCGTTCTTAGATTTCTCAATATAGACACTATAACTTACAATTTATATGTTATACAGTCTAACATAGCTCATGAGTACATCAGAGTTAAGGACTGGATGTACGTGTATTTGGTACTATATATGAGCCGATACAGATAAGTGGAGAAACAATTTCGGGACTTGGAAAAATGAATATGGATTGACTAGTGTAAACACACTTTGATTTTAAGGTTATGACGATCCATTCATCTTTCTGCAACAAGCGTTTCAAGTATACTACTCACAGTGCTTGAAGTATCCGGATTGGAGTGTCATAAATCGTTGGAAACCCAAGGATGTTTATAATGTCCCAGAATTTGAAAATCGTATGGAGGGCAGTAATGAGAATGAAGAAGAGAGAGAAGACTTAGAGTTCTCCGACCATCTGTCTCCAAAGACGGGTTGTCTTTGGCTGATCATAAAGTTACGTCAGTTAGGAATGGTATCAATGATGAAATCTAAGTAGATATGTCTAATGCGTCTTCGAAACAAAAAAGGTTATCAGTAATGTTATATTATTACTTCACATTTTTACGATCTATACATATATTGCATGCATATGTAATGGTTGACTTTTATTTAGGTCTGATGACGACACCAGGAGCAGCGAAGGGCGGCAGGAGTGCCAGCCGCGGCAGCGGCAGAAGCAGAGCGGTTCTGCCGCTCGGGAAGCTGCATAGAGAGCTCCACAGGGCTAGTTTTGCACTCCGATCCGTATCCCCTTCGGATGACTCCTTCCGCGTGGACTTTGTCACACCTCCAGGTATATTGCACGCATAATCATTTCGAATGTAATATTATAGATATACACGCATATTTATTTTAAAGTTACTTATATAGTCAATTTTTGATTGTCTAGCTGTAGGTGGTGTGTCTACATTAGAGGCAGATGCCACTACAGCACCTGCAGATATGTTTATATATCCTATATTGTATACATATTGATTTAGAATGTTATATTATAAATATACACACATTATTTTTGCAATTACTTATATAATCAATTTTTGATTGTCTGGCTGTTGGAGGTGCCTCCACATCCCGGGCAGAAGCCGCCGCCACACCTGCAGGTATGTTTATATATCCTATATTGCATGCATATCTATTTAGATTGTTATATTATAGATATACACATGTTTTTTTGCAATTAATTATATAATCTATTTTTAATTGTCTAATTGTAAATGGTGCATTCACATCTGACGCAGAGGCCACTCCCGTCACTTTCATACCCCCCGCGCAGTCTACAGGTTAGTATTCTTAAATATAAAATCTTTTATCGTCAATGTTTACATATACTCTAAGAATAACCATGAACTTCAAATAATTTTATCATCGATATTTATTTTCTGGTTGGAGGAGACGCGTCCACGTCCGGATCATCGGCGGTTCCTCACCGGAGAAACTATCGTCCCACTTATGCTGCTGTCCGGGTCCAGGCTCGTGCTGTTCTCGCCTAAGGTATATACCGCACTTTAATTTTCGTTAATCCTTAATTTCTAAATACCGTTTTGTCTTGATATTTTTTGTAGATACAGGACGGCCCGGTCCCGAGAGGGAGACTTGAGACCCAAAAGACAATTAAGTGTCTTTTGTTCGATGGATTCGATGATATATATGGAAAGCTTTTCACATTCAGACGACTTTTGATAGATGGATATGATGATATATATGGAAAGTTTTTCACATTCGGACGACTTTTGATATATGCCAAACTTATAAAATTTGGCCAATTTTTAACTTTTCGCATAGGTACGTTGAACTTATGATATGTCGCCAACTTTTATATGGGTCGAACATTAAAGTAGAACTATTGTTATTTAATCAATTATTAGCCTTTCTATTATTTTCATATATCATTTTAATCTTTCTAAATATTGTTGTCTTGTTTACTATATTAAGTAATTTACAACAAGTATAAGCTAGCTGTAGTGCTTTCCATATATACAATCAACTGAGAAATTAGGCAATTTAGCATTTTCCCTCCCACTATAATTCATTAATATAATTTGGATTAGGATTCTCTTCGCTCTCAAACGATTATTTGGATATGTATTTTCAAAAACTTTCCTTAATAAACCCTAATTTCAACTATAAATAAACCCATTATAATTCTAACTCCACTCATATTATCTAAAATTATCACCATTCTCTTCTTCGCTCTTTCTTTAATTTATTTCATTTTCTACTACTTCATACAAAATGAAACGTCAGGATCATTTCGATATCTACCGGTCTCCATCAGTAAAATATTTTGTTTTTGTCGATCTCAGCTAGAGCGATGCGAGTAGCAACGATCCGAACATGCGCCCTGATAATGCTCACAAGTGGTATTTTCTCAGATTACGATAAGTGGCGAATGACATGTCCCGAAGGCTACGGAAGTGGAATAAATGAGTTGTATCAGGGGCATTCCTCGGGACCTCGTCTCGAGAAAGTGTCCGACCTTTCAGGAGACCTCCCTGAGTATCTCCCACCCTCACCTAGCAAACTACCAACAGCTCGTCTCCGAGCCTTCTCGGCCTCCTTACTCGTCTCCGAGCCTTCTGTCATGCCGAGCTTCCTCAGTCTTTCCGATCAATCGAGAGCGCAGAATCCAAGCGTCCCTGCAACGGCTCCGCGTAGATATCCGCATCCCCACGTTCCGCATCCCACGCTAGCGGATCCCTCCATTAATGGGCGTATCCCGCCATTAATGTGAGGATAACGCAGGGGCGTAACTGAAGGCGACGATCTCGCGCTTGCTCGCTCCACGCGACCACTATATAAACCCATCTCTCAGACGACTCAGGTAACTTGAACTTATTCCAATACGCCGTTACTCTGCACCTATTCCTCGGTACTAACTTGATTGTCGGAGGATCCTACGATGGTCACCCATCCCGGGACTTCTTTTGCAGATAGCTCGGCGTAAACGCCAACCCATTGAGATCCACACGCTCAATGACTCCCAAACAAAATCTCAACCGTCAAAGACCGCCATCACAGGATCGACGGAGGACAACATCTGAAGGAGATCACGGCCTCCATCAGTTGGCGCCGTCTGTGGGAACACACTTCAGAAGTTTCTCCACCCCTAAAGTTGAGCTTCTGCCCTTGACCCGATGGAGAGCGACAACCGCGACGATCCAAATACGAGCCGCCACAACGGAGGCGGGAGCGGCTCGTCTCTTCCTCCTAACGTGATCAACGTCTTATCCGTTTGGATAGATAGGCTCACATCGCTGGTGGATGCTTTCGTCCGAGTTCAAGTGGCGGGCCCTACCCACCAGACCGTCGTTCCCCCTCTCCGGGATAACGACGTCAGTAGAAGGACGGATGGGCACGCTTAAGCCCTCGATCTCACTCGTGCTCATCCCAGCGTCACCGAGCACCGGCGTACCGACTCCGACCACAATGACCCGCATGCGGCGATTGATTCCATGACCCGCTGGGCGCCGGACAGCTCCACGCCCCGATCCCGGGGAAGACTGGGCCGTCGCTCCGATGCCGGCCGCGCGTTCTCTACCCTTGAGGAGGTGTCGGTCAGCTCGCCTGCTTCCAGGCATGACCGACGCCCCCACGCTCGCTGGGGGCGCGCGAACAACGAACATCGGGACTACTCGAGAAAGGCCTCATCCGAGGATCTGAGAAATTTGATAGAGCGGAATCGGAGCCACACCATTGCGCTGACCCGGAGCGGGAGTAGCCACGACTCCGATTGTGCTGAATCCTCGGGGTACCACCACCGACTTGAGACCCTAGAAAAGAAAATCGAAGGCATACGACGGGATGGCCATGCGTCCGGCGAAGGGGCCAGGTACTCCGCCGACTCACTGACAAAGCCCTTTACAGAAAAGCTGCTAGCCGAGCACGTTTCGTCCAGGAACAAGCCGCCAAAAGTGGCCCTTTTCGACGGGAAATCCGACCCGAAAGACCACCTAGACGCATTTACGGCAGGCATGAGCTTCCAGGATAACTCGGACGCAGCTTAATGCCGAGCTTTTCCCGCCACCTTGATCCGAGCTGGCCGGGACTGGTTCCAGGGGCTTACACCGCGCTCTATCTTTACCTTTGAGGAGTTGGCTACCAAATTCCTCAGTCATTTCGTCGGTAACCGACAATAAAAGAAGACGGTCGACTATTCATTCATTGTCAAGAGCGCCGACAAGGAATCCTTCAAAGGGTATGTCACCCGCTTCTACAATGCCCTCCTGGAGGTACTCGAGCACCGCAATGAAACGGTCATCACCGCGCTGAGGTCAGGTCTCAGGCACAAAGAGTGGCTCTACTCTTTTGCATTGGCGCAACCTAAGATTATGGGCGAAGTGAAAGCCTGGACCGAGCGAGAAATCCAGCTCGAGTCAGAAGTGAACTCAAACCCGTCCCGAGCCGACCAAGCAGACCGAAAGAAGAGAGACATGGAAGAGAAAAGGAAAGACGATCGTCCGAGACTTTATTCCCTGAGGTTCCAGGAGTATACCCCTCTGAACATTTCCCATGCCAAGCTGTTGGAGGAAGCTAAGGGCGAGAGGTTCTTCGGGTTCCCGCCGGCTACCCGAAGCATGGGCAAACAGCTCCGAGGCTCGTATTGTGCCTATCACCGGACATCCGACCGAGGATTGTAAACAGTTGCGCGATTACATCGAAGAATTGATCCGCTCCGGTCACTTAGCGAAATACCTGCGAGACAAACGTCAAGCAGATAGGGGGCAAACCGACCGAATTACAGCCGAAGAGCGGACAATTGAGTAGATCATGGTCGTCACCAACTGACCCAAGTCCGACCAACAAGGACACCCGCCGAATCCGTTCATTTAATAGGGGAGAGCTTAAATTAAATCATTAAATCTTTATTTTCTTTAATCATAAAAATTCTTGCTTCCCTGCAATCTGAACCGCTTCTCTCTGTTTCCATGCTGTAACTTATTGCAAGGCCGCCAAGTAGCCTCCTGCTCGGTCCATCCGCAGCGGGTAGCTTCCTTCCCAACAACGCTGTGGATCCAAGGCCCTTGTCCCGAGGCCACCGAGTAGCTTCCTACCCGGTCCATCCGTAGCGGGTAATTTCCTGCCCAACAACGTTATAGATCCAAAGCCCTTATCCCGAGGCCACCGAGTAGCTTCCTGCTCGGTCCATCCACAGCGAGTAGCTTCCTGCCCAACAACGTTGTGGATCCAAAGCCCTCGTCCCAAGGCCACCAAGTATCTTCCTGCTCGGTCCATCTGCAGCAGGTAGCTTCCTGCCCTACAAAGAAGTGAATCAAAAGCCATCGTCCCGAGGCCACCGAACAGCTTCCTGCTTGGCCCATCCGCAGCGGGTAGCTTCCTGCCCAACAACGCTGGAGATCCAAAGCTCTCGTCCCGAGGCCACTGAGTAGCTTCTTACTCGGTCCATCCGCAGTGGGTAGCTTCCTGCCCAACAACGCTGTGGATCCAAGCCCTTGTCCCGAGGCCACCGAGTAGCTTCCTGCTCTGTCCATCCGCAGCGGGTAGCTTCCTGCCCAACAACGCTATGGATCCAAGGCCCTCGTCCCAAGGCCACCGAGTAGCTACTTGCTCGGTCCATCCGCAATGGGTAGCTTCCTGTCCAACAACGATGTGGATCCAAAACTCTCGTCCCGAGGCCACCGAGTAGATTCCTGCTCGGTCCATCCACAGCGGGTAGCTTCCTGCCCAATAACGCTGTGGATCCAAGACCCTCGTCTCGAGGCCACCAAGTAGCTTCCTGCTCAGTCCATCTGCAGCAGGTAACTTCTTGCCCAACAATGTTGTGGATTCAAAGCCCTGTCCCGAGGCCACCGAGTAGCTTCCTGCTCGGTCTATCCGCAGCAGGTAGCTTCCTGCCCAACAACGTTGTGGATCCAAAGCCCTCGTTCCGAGGCCACCGAGTAGCTTCCTGCTCAGTCCATCTGCAATGGGTAGATTCCTGCTCTACAAAGAAGCGGATCAAAAGCCCTCGTCCTGAGGCCACCGAGCAGCTTCCTGCTCGGCCCATCCGCAGCGGGTAATTCTTGCCTAACAACGCTGGGGATCCAAAGCCCTCGTCCCGAGGCCACCGAGTATCTTCTTACTCGGTCCATCCGCAATGGGTAGACTCCTGCCCTACAAAAAAGCGGATCTAAAAGCCCTCCTCACGAGGCCACCAAGCAGTTTCTTGCTCGGCCCATCAATCGGTTCATACTCGATGCGCAATCACCACCTCGACTTCAAGAAAAGAGAAGATACCGACCTTGCTACACTTGGCCATCGATCGATTCATACTCGACGTGCGATCGCCACCTCGACTCCAGGAAAAGGGAGGATACCGATCTTTCTACACTTGGCCATCGATTGATTCATACTCGATGCGTGATCGCCACCTCGATTCCGGAGAAATGGAGGATACCAACCTTCCTATGCTTGGCTACAGTGCCTATAAATACTCGCAGAAAAAGTGGACACCGGCCTAACACTCGCAAGATAAAGAAACCTACGAGTTAAAAATACTTGCGCAATGAAGATTCAAACAATGAAAAGTATACGAGCTAAAGTACTTGCGCGGTGAGCAAACATTTGGGCAAAAGAAAAATGAGTACTTTATTTACAATCAAAGATAAATACAAGATATTCTGGGCTTCTCAGCCTTACAGAAATGCCCGGGGGTTTACAAAATTTTAATGGGTTATTTCAAAAGAAAAAAATCTTCAAGGGAGGAAAGCTCAGGCCGTCCACTCGGCCGAGATCTCACCCTACTGAAGGCCGCCATTAGGGACCAAAACTGCGACCTCGGGGTCGGCGCTTCTGCCGACAGCCTCGCCCCCAACTGCCGCCTCGGCGGCTTCTCCTTGCGGCGCTTCCTCGGTCAGGAGGTACTTAGCGCGGAGGTCGCTGCCATCAAACCCCGGCATAGACTCCTTGACGGCGTCGAGGGTGCTGTGCTACACGACCGCCGCGGATTCGGCGAGATCGACGTAAAATTGATCGAACGCCTTGTATCCCTCCATGGCCTTCGCCGCCCGGCTCTCGGCGAGCTTCACCGCGTCCATAGCCACCCGGACATCCCTCGACTTCTTCATCAAGTTGTAGAAGTTGTTCACCTCCTCCAACTTGGCCTGGATAGGCCGGTTGGACTGATCCAGGAGCCGATGAGACTCCTTCAGCTTGGAGTTCGTTAGCCCCTCGACGACCAGTCGGGTGTCGAGGAGAGCCATCTTCTCCTCCGCCTGCCGCAGTTGGAGGCGGAGTTCCTCCTCCCGCATGGAGGATTCGCCCGCCTTTTTCATGGCCGGGGCTACCTCTTCGGATTCCATGGCGACAAGGAGAGCACAGTGATGAAGGACCTGAGGAAAGCAACAAACGGGTTAGAAAGCTCAAACCGAGAAAACAAGACTTGAGAAATTTTAAGGAAAGTCAAGTACCGATCTGAACCGCCTCCTGCGCTATGGCGGCCACCTGGGCTTTCATGGTCCCCCGGGGAATCTTGCCCCCGACTGTTTGCTCTATGTCCGAAAGCAAGCTGTCAGCGACGAAGAACCCCGAGGGCACCTCAATACAGAAGTCGCCGTCCTACACTGGGATCCCGGTAGAAGATGGCCGAGAGACCATCCGCTTCAACCTTTTGAGGGGGATTTCGGTGGGCTCAGCCTCCTCTTCCTCTCTTGCTCGGGGCGCCCGGTTCCCGCGCATGCTTATGACCCTCCTCCTCGCGGCATTCTTCTGGGGAGAGGCGGAAGAGGCGGAAGGCTTGGACGGTGGAGTTGAACTTGGAGCAAAGCTCGGACCGGGTCGGGACGAGCTTGCGCCTCCGGCCTTCCTTCCTTGGTTCTTGGCGGCCATGGCGGCTAGGATCTTCGATCGGTCCATGGGCTAAAAGAACACACAAACAAAAGGGAGTTAGCAACACTGAAAAGGAGAAAGAAGTTAACGAAGTCTAAACAGGTCGTCGAAGGCCCTAACTTACCCAGAAAATGCGCAGGACTAAGCCCAGCCCAGCTCAGTGCCTGCTCGAATAGCAGAACATCCGCCCGCTGGATTGGTTCCCAGTGGGACACCACCCTCGTCTTGGGGGAAGTCGACTGCTTTGCCTTCGGGCAGTCGGCCCTGTGCCACTGTGTAGGCACAGACCAATCTTCGCCCTCAGGTGGCCCGAAGAATACAAACTTCTTCTTCCATTAGTGGATGGAAGAAGGGACGGCTATTACCCCCGACCCGGCCGCCCCACCCTTACGCATTTTATACGAAAAATACACCCAGCTCGGCTCTTTCTTGCTGGTGCCGGGATGATTTTTATAACAAAGAAAAGACACAAGAAGGGTCAAACTGAAGAGGATCTGATCTAATATCAACCGGACCAAAAACCTGAGGAAAATCCTCCACGAGTTCGGCGGTAGCTGGCTCGGAGCAAGACGGAAGCAATGAAGCACCACATAAATCTCGGTTGGGAAGGGCAGACGCATTCCTGCCCGGAAAGCTTTCAAATACAGGGCAATCTCCTTGCCCTGCACCTGGTCCGCCCACTCACCCTCTCTAGCTAAACGGATGGAATAATTAGAGGGGATATGAAATCGAGTCCGAATTTCGGAAAGCTCGTCCAGACTTTTCAAAACGGAGGACGCATCGTGGGTGTTCCCAATGCGCACCTTGGGATCCCTTGTCCCCGCCCGACGGCGAGTGACAAGGAAAGCCCTGACCCTAGAGGCGCGAACCCGGCACAGAAGACGAAGAAGAAGAAGAAATCTCTTTGCTATCTGAAGCGGAAGAGGAGGAAGACCCACTGGACTCGGCCCTAGAAACTGAGGCCTCATCGTCCGACTCTACCCTTATTACCTCTACAGACTTCTCGGATGAAGATATCTAACCTGATTCAAAGGAAGGGACTCGCCGAGGAAAAAATCAACAGAAGATCCGATCTAAGAAGTGAAGCGTCGGGCAATGTTCAACAATGAAAGAGAATTAGATGAAAGTGTTGGCCCTAGGATAGTCCCCTCCTATTTATACACCCCAAAAGAGAACATCCCACGGCCCAGATTGATTCCCGCCAAAACGAAACGTCGCGCCCAAGCGGCAGTCGAAGCTCCACGTGGCGACCGACTATTAGGGACGTCTCTTCAACAGCAGAGTCAGAGACAGCCTGTCGCTTCCGCCAACCAACGTCAGACACGTGGCCCGTATCCCAACTGGCGAATCGACTAAAATGGCTCTCTCTCTTTAAAGCGCAATCATTTCACTGATCCGCTGACGCCATCGGAGATACGCGCAAAAATTCAGGTGCACGACGAGATGACACGTGGGCCCAAAGGTCGAAACGACGCAACCGCCAAACGCCATGTCGTTCCTGGACGATCCACATTCTGATTCTCGGCGCCAAACTGAGCCGAAGAAAAACCGAGCAGGCCACTCTCGACCCGACCCATAAATAGGTCGGAATGAGAGTAGGGGGCTAATGATGATACTCACAAGTGGTATTTTTTCAGATTACGACACGTGGTGGATGACATGTCCCGAAGGCTACGGAGGTGGAATAAATGAGTTGCATTAGGGGCATTCCTCAGGATCTCGTCTCGAGAAAGTGTCCGATCTTTCAGGAGACCTTCCTGAGTACTTCCTACATTCACTTAGAAAACTACCAATAGCTCGTCTCCGAGCCTTCTGTCAGGCCGAGCTTTCTCGGCCTTCTTGCTCGTCTCCGAGCTTTCTTGGCCTCCTTGCTCGTCTCCGAGCCTTCTGTCAGGCCGAGCTTCCTCGGCCTCCCTGATCAAATGAGAGTGCAGAACCCAAGCGCCCCCGCAACGGCTCTGCATATTTCGCCAGGGCGAGATATCCGCCTCCCCACGTTCCGCATCCCACGCTAGCGGATCCCCCCATTAATGGGCGTATCCCGCCATTAATGCGAGGATAATGCAGGGGCGTAACTGATGGCGACGATTTCACGCCTGCTCACTCCACGCGACCACTATATAAAGCTCTCTCTCAGACGACTTAGGTAACTCGAACTTATTCCAATACGCCGTTACTATGCACCCATTCTTCGGCACTAACTTGATTGTCGGAGGATCCTACGGTGGTCACCCATTCCGAGACTTCTTTTGCAGATAGTTCAGCGTCAACGCCAACCCATTGAGATCCACACGCTCAATAACTTTCAAACCAAATCTCAACCGTCAATGACCGCCATTACAGGATCGACGGAGGACAACATCTGAAGGAGATCACAGCCTCCATCATGCCCCGTATAGATGTTCAATATTGTAGAAAAAGATTGGGACATTGATTCCCCGCTCGATATCAACACAAAGGAATTCCAATTATCCGTTGACTCGATGAGCTTGGAAGTTCAATTGGAGCAGGTTCTTGTTTCTTGTTATGATATCTTATTTTAGTTGCTTGGATAACTGCAGTGACAAGTTAAAAGCTAACGGAGGTAATTAAAAATTATATGTATGACTCAAATCAAGAATCTGATGATCATGGGCTTAACCTAAATGTCTAAATAGAACTTCTTAAGATAGAACCGGTAAATGATGATGCAACACAAGAATTAGTTATAGAAGAAGAAGGAAAACAACGACGAGAAGATGAAGGTGAACAAGAAGAAGGAGAACAAGAAGAAAAGGAAACAAGGTAAACAGCAACAGCAACAAGGTGAAGGTGAACAACAACAAGAAGAAGAAGAAACGGAGTTCGGTGAAATTGAACGTGCAATTTAAAACTCTATGATGGATGGAGTTGAGGGGATTCCAGCTTCGAGTGCTATAGATAATTTAAAAACAATAGAATATGGAAGGAAAAATGGTGGTAAAAAAATTAATTATTGTTGCATATGTCTCGATGAGTTTACTTTAAGAATGGAGGTAACTACGCCATGTCTGGTCATCTTTTTGACACGTTTTGTATCATTTAGTGTTGAAACTAATCCATTTCTGTCCAATATGTAAATACGCGTTGCCAACCACTCATGAAGAATGAAATGATCTGCTTATGAAATCTTCTTTAAAGTTCTTGGTTGATTATATGATATTGCTCGTCTTCCAGTTGTTGCTGCATGATTCTATGTGTTATTTTTCCATTTCATTTTTCGTATTGTTGTAGTCTTTTTTGGCTTATTAATTTGTAACCATCAATTTTAGGGATCATTAATAAAGCTTATGTGTTTGTTTAAAGCATGAAAATGTTGTCGAATATGATGATTTTTTTTAACACATGCAAATTTCATTGATTTCATCAATCCCAAGAGTAGTGGCAAACACCAAAAAAAAATTATCGTATAAAGCAGTGATGCTTAAATGTATGGTAACAAGCAGAAAACGTACAAATTTCTTAAACAAAAGAGAAACACATGTTTTAAGTGGAATGATATTGGAATTAAAAAGGAGATGGCATTGATGGTAGGAGAAGCGTGGCAAATCGTCCTTTTCTCACCGATCGGAGTTCGGATGGAAACCTAAGAGGACCAATCTTCATAAGTTAAATGACCTAGGTTGTTTTATATGCTAAAGGTTCACAAATCACAATTCACAAGGTTGTATTTGTAAATACCTAACATTCAGTAATTAATAATATCAAAATTATTGCGGTATGTTTCTGACCAATGATGAAAGTTCATTGGGTTTTTTTTTGAAATATTAGGAATTTAAAAATTAATTATTAAAATAGGATGATTGGGTTTAAAATTATTAAGACAGGACGGTTTCGCCCCCCCACCCTCCCACCCCACCCCCAACCCAGAATAGAGGGCGGGTTCCTAGAAGAACCCGCCCCTATATAATTATATTAATTTTATAATTTTAATTATATAATTATATAATTATAATTATAATTATATTTTAAAAAAAATTAAAAATAAATAAACGTAAAAAATATTTGAATAAAATAATAAAATTTTATTATATCAATGTTTTTTACAGAATGAATCCGTCAAAATTTACAATACAAAAAAATCCTATCCGATTTCTATCTCGACGGTCAAATTTATAATATCAAAATGAATCTGTCAAATTTACAACATAAAAAAATCCTATCTGTTTGTAAAATGTAAATAACTATCGTTTTCCTTTTCCCTTTCTCTTATGAAATCCGAGGAGGCTTGACATAAGCCTATGCCTCCTGAGATGACTGGAGGACCTACCCGTTTCTTGGGTAGATGGCGGCGGCGGCGGCGGCGTCTGCTCTTCTGCTTCGGGTTCGGCTTTGGCTTCAGCTTCGTCTTCAGCAGCGTCTTGGACAGGCTGTTGTTCCGCAAATCCTGAACCTGAATGTGGGACAGGTGTCGGATATGTGCTGCCTCCCAACAACTGCATCTAGGACGATAAATCCGTATCCCAACTGGGCAGTTGTAGCGAAGAACCTGTCCCAGTTTCATGCGGCTGCTGTTGCACAAAACCTTGGCCCCATGGCTGCGCAAATCCTGACCCCCAAGATTGCTGTTGTTGAGCAAAACC
Source organism: Agapanthus africanus (assembly GCA_030015575.1). NCBI lineage: Eukaryota > Viridiplantae > Streptophyta > Magnoliopsida > Asparagales > Amaryllidaceae > Agapanthus > Agapanthus africanus. The sequence goes on along the minus strand of CM057338.1, from coordinate 101,269,906 downwards.
TGACCCCCTAAACGGCTGTTCTGCAAAACCTGACCCCCAAAACTGGTGTTGTTGCGCTTGTCCGATATGCCAGGGTTGCTGCTGACGATATGGTGATCCAAACCACTGATCCTGCTGCGCTAGATCTCCGTGATGCTGCGGCTCTGGTGCCGGCTCATGCTGCGGCTCTGGTGCCGGTTCATACTGCGGCTCCGGTGCCGGCTGATAGTGCTGCTCTGGTGCCGGCGATAAATGTTGAGGAATATTATATGAACCGAATACACCACCAATTAATTGGTCTGCACTTGAAAATAAAGCCTGAGTTGCCGGACCAGCATCAGTCAGGTATGGTTCCTGCACCATTGTTTGTATAAGATGCAACCCACGAGCCTGTCGTTACATTAGAAATAAGAAATAAGTATTGACTCATACCGCCGGATGTTAAAAAGTAATATAATATAAAGAATTCAACTTACCAAATCTCGTTCCACGTGGCCTCTAGGCTCGTACCGCGAGATGTTTGAGAAGTTGTTAGGGGGAGCAGAAAGATATCTTATGGTGACACGCTTATACCACTGTAGATATGCTTTGGTAGCGTCGGTGGCTGTTTGGTCACCTATTTGCTGTAAAACAATATTACGCTGCCTATCCTCCCATCTCAGCAAATATTGATGATGATGCTCCCTCCAATCACGCTCCGCCTTTCCTCCTCGCATGTCTCCCTCTATTGTCATAGGCGAAGGCGGCGGGACAGGAATATTTTGCGATCTATTAAACTGTCGCAACACCTGGTCCGGGAGGTGCATGACAACGACATTAATGCAGAGGAGTGGGCATCGAGCCCGCCAAACCGGCTCTCCTTCGATACAGATGTCGGGTAATCTTTGGAGACGATCTGCTGTATAAGGCGTCCACATGAACTGTGCAAATAACATAGTACAAAAATTGTGATGAAGGTATTTCAAAATTTTAAAACAAACTTAATTACCTAAGTTATGATTACCTGAGTCGCCTCCATACGATCCAACTCATCTCTATAGTACCTAAATACTCGACGAGGAGCTTTATACGCTTTCTTCCCATTCCACCAACAGCCGAGCGGCTTTCCAGGGGTATCCAAACCAGTTATTTTAACTCGATCCGGTCTTCCCATATACATATGCTCCCAGGACCAGATCTATAAATAAAGTTTCAGATGATAAGAAAGAAAACCAATATTACAATTTTGCAAATTTCTAGCTGTGAAAAACAAGGAATTTACCTGAAGTAATATAATGCATCCACAAATTTTATTCTTCGTTGGAGCACATGCCTTATCGAGTTCCTTATAAAGAAAGGCCAGGACCCCTGCTCCCCAAGCATATTGGCCACACACATCAAAATCCGTAAGGAAGCCAAGGTATAACGGATGGACATGCGTTGCCGATTGGTCCGGCATCAACCAAGAACCGATCATGTACAGAATGTAGGCACGTGCATGTCTATCCAAGACTTCATCGCTGGCTTCATCAGGGATATTACTAAATGTATCTTTTAGCCAGTTTAAACTGATCTTATACCCCTTACTGTAGCCTCCTGGTGCCTGATATTAGCATTTTTTGTGAAATATTAAAACTAGAAATAATGTACAACATGCAATAGGTACACTAAAGAGAGGAATCAAAATGAAATTTTTTACCTGTCCGAGAACAGATTCGGCACATGTATCCCAGTATGGGTGGTCGGTATCTGGACCAACAATTTTTCCTCCGACCAATCCAAGCCCATTGACCCGTAAACCGAGTAAGAGGCCAATATCCTGGAGTGTGATAGTGGTCTCACCCCATCTTAGATGAAAAATGTGGGTCTCTTTTCTCCAGCGCTCAACTAGAGAGGTAACGAGGGCGTGGTCGATTTGGATATGACGAAGCAATGAAGCTTCATAAAATCCGGCCTGTCGAAGCCGCTGGGTTATTCGTTGGTCGGTAACTATCCACTTGTCTGCACTATGGGTGACGACGGTGAGATTATCTTCATCCTGCAAAATTAAATAATGTTATTTTCAACTATTAGAATTAAAAGAAAGGGGTAATTAAAAAAAATTACGAAGTTTAGAATATTTTCTCTCCGTGTAATATATTAAAAGATCTGTGTTCGTTTTGATGAACGAGCAGAAATTTGTCGAATGGTTGATTCTCCATTGAAACGATTTTAGATATGAGAAGGGACAGAGTTAATTTGACGAAAGAGTTAATTTGATGAAAGTTTGATGGAAGGCACACTAGAGGGTGGGGGTGGGTTTTATAGGGAAAGGAGGGCGGGTTTCTGGAACCCGCCCTCTTTAACGATACATCAGTTTGTATTGTCAAATCAATTTTTCTATTGTCAAATCAGTTTTTGTCAGAAGGAAGAGGGCGGGTTTCAGGAACCCGCCCTCTTCAATAATTATATTTAGTCTGGTTGTGGTGTCAAATCAGTTTTTTTAATATATTTTTAATATTCTATTTATTAAAACAAAGAGGGCGGGTTCTAATAACCGGCCCTCTTCAATAATTATATTATATTCCGTTGTGTCACATCACTTTGTTTTGTCTGTTGTCCCATCATTGTTTGCAGAAGGAAGAGGGCAGGTTCTAATAATCCGCCCTCTTCAATAATTATATTTCTGTGGTGTCAAATCAGTTTAGTTTTTATATATTTTTTAATATTGTGTTGTCTTCGTGTGTTATTAAAGAGGGCGGGTTATTATAACCCATCCTCTTCAATAATTATATTATATTCCGTTGTGTCACATCAGTTTGTTTTGTCAGGAAGAGGGCGGGTTATTAGAACCCGCACTCTTCAATAATTATATTATATTTCGTTGTGTCACATCATTTTGTTTTGTCTGTTGTCCCTTTGCAGAAGGAAGAGGACGGGTTCTAATAACCTGCCCTCTTCAATAATTATATTTCTGTGGTGTCAAATCAGTTTAGTTTTTTGTCGTGTGCTATTAAAGAAGGCGGGTTATTAGATCCCGCCCTCTTCAATAATTATATGATATTCCGTTGTGTCACATCACTTTTGTCCTATTATTTTTGGTTTGTCGTGTTTGCAGAAGGAAGAGGGCAGGTTATTAAAACCCGCCCTCTATTAAAACAAACCGCGGGTTATTAGAACCCGCCCTCTTCAATAATTATATGATATTCCGTTGTGTCACATCACTTTTTTTGTCTGTGTGTTGTCCCATCATTTTTTATCGTGTTTGCAGAAGGAAGAGGGCGGGTTATTAGAACCCGCCCTCTTCAATAATTAACTCGCCCTCATATCCTATAAATAGCTCTCTGCTATACAACAACTAACAATTTACGCTCTATCCTATACACAGCTATCCACTTACGCTCTATACTATACACAACTATCCACTTATCCTTATTTTGTGTAAGTGTGGAGTTTAGGAAGAAAATCAAGTTCAGTACCATAGTCGAGAGGGAGGAGCTGCTGGATAGGATCAAGACAACAGTTCACAAAGTATTGGAGGTAGGCCAATCTTTTCTAGCATCTTCCCAATTATATATACCAGGATCCTTGAGAGAAAGATCAACAAATATAGACTTCGAAAACAGTTCACAAAGTATTTTTTTTTATGACTCCTTTTCTTCCAGAACAATCTTTGATATTCAATGTTCTTCTGCAAAAAAAAAAGTAATATAAAAACCACCATATTCATGCTTTCACTAATTCAAAATGAAGAAAAGGATGTAAGCAAACATACATATCAAAACCACCATATTCATGCTTTTAGGACAAAAAAAAGATACTCCCGACATGAAAACCCTTTTCTGCATGTTCATGCACAATGAGGAAGCATTTCCCTGTCAAGAATATCCAATTACGAATAATAACATCCATTATATTTTCTATATATACTAATATCTTGTTAAGTTTGATATTTATTATTTTGTATTATAAAATGTTTGTTTCAACACAACATAAAAAATATAGTTCATAAAACTGAATATATATAAGTCAATGCAAACTTATTGCAAGTTTCTTCTTTGCGCAAACTCTCTTTCTCTCTCCAATATAACTGTTTTTGTGCAGGATTCTTTGCGCCGCCGCCAAATAAAGTGTTTTCGATTTATGTTTGTTACTGTTTTGCATAAATAATACGGACTTTAAGGGGCTATAACACCAATTCAGATTGGGGGGGGGGATTTCATCACCTTTCCTAAGACCCCAAAAATCACTAACAACATACGTATTACCCTCGAGTTTAATTAAAAAATATCTAGACTCAGCCAACTAAGGACTGTCGTGCTCAATAGGACAGAGGAAGGTTGTGGGCATTCGATTGTTTATCTAAACTTGATTTTGTGGTGCCTAGGCTAGACAAGTGAGAAAGGTAACTTTAAAAGGCCCGTCTCACGGTGATTCGTTAGCGGATCCCTCATTTCCTCATTTGTGCTTACCTGGCCACAATTGGCAGTGAAGAGGCGATTTGAGGGTTATCTCACAACTTATCACTTTGGAACAGTTAGGAGCAGTCTAGTAGACTTTGAAGACCATAACTCTAGGTATGATTGTGCATGGTTTGACTGTGATTTTATGAAGTTGTTAACGCTTTTTTTATTGTTGGCTTGATATTGTTTGATGCAGATTATGGCAAGTTCAAGTTTATTTGTTGTATGTAAATACGATGGCCGGATTATCACAAGTACACAAGGTCCTGAATATATGGGCGGGTCCGCAAGAATCATGCAATTAGAACCATCAACGACTTTTAATGAACTAGAGAATAAAGTGTTCAAAATCACGAAATACGATCCCCGTGAAATTAGGGTTAAGTTAAGTTGTATATGGCCTATGTTTAGTGGAAATGTATTGGTTGAAATTATAGACGATGCATCAATATCTTCGATGATAAATTTCGGTCTGTCAAACACCCAGCATTCTTTTGAACTTTTGGTTCAGAAGGAGCAATTGGAAGTATCAGATGTCCCTCCAACGGGTAATTTTGATGGTAATGCTGGAGATAGTTCCTGGGGGTACGGTCACATGGTTAACGATGATACCGTCAGTCTCGGTGGATATGACTATACACACAAACCTTCAAACTCATGGGTAAACATTTTATAAATCCATATTCAAACATTTTAGTAATACCAAGATACTAATATTCGAACATTTTATAAATCCATAAATTCAGGTTCTCCCAGTCGACTGCTGCAGTTATATGCACCCCGGAAGAACAATAAGGATTACCATACACAAGCTTTGTCACGCCCCGCTTCCCAAAATACGGAATACAAGGGGTTGACAAGGCCGGCCATGCTCCTCCGGTCAAGGAAATGTCCTGCCGTAGTCACACTTCGGCTTCTAGTTTTTCATGGTAAACAGTAAATGATGCGCAGGTAATGAGAAATACAGTAACTGAAAGAAACAATGTAAAGAACTGACCTGAGAGGAAACAAAAGAGTATAACTCTGGATAGCAAATCGAGGTGTCTGTGATATACGTCTAGTCCTGGTCCAGGCTAAATCTTCTCCTCACACTGTGCATGCATACTCAGGTCGTCAGAGCGACACAATAGTAATATATAAAATCATGTGACAATTCTAACAGTGATGATAGATATATATAACAGTAAATCAATGACAGTACAGATATGAACATGCAGTAATCAATGCAGCGGAACAGTAAAAGCAGTAGAATGATATGCCACATATGTCAACACAGTAAGTAAGGTATATCAATACCATTATTCCTATCAGTCTCTAAGTCTCACTGTACAGGTCACTAAAGCCTATCGTCAGTCCAAGTGTGAGAGTCAACCACTCGCGAGTGTCCTCTACCCAAGGGTAGAACCCAAAGGCAATGGACCACGGGCCCAACATGTAACTCACGATAATAATCATGTACCCTGTAAATCTCCATATATCTCCATATATATAAGCCGGCAAGGGACTCCCGAGATTCTGTTGAACTCACACTCAAACTACCCCACACTCCATGGTCTACATCAAACGCTAACCATAACCCTAAATACCAGTCGGTCTGTGACAAGTCTGCGCGAGAATTGGAGGCAGGACCTCCATCAATCACGTCACGACTAATACCTAAGATAAATGGCAGAGTCTGATGTCTTATCTGTGACCCCCATGCAAGAGCTTCCATATGTGTCCCATACCACTTATAGTCACACGTACACGCGTTCCACAGACGTCGACAATGCAATAGAATAATAAGGTTCACTGATTGTGTACAAGTACGTATTACTTTCACTTAGTCACTGATACACGAACACTAACGTACTTGCCACAATCATTACTAATACCTAATACTGGGTAATGCACGTTATCACTAGGTTATCAATGCAGTGACATGTGTATGATATGATGCGTAAACAGTATGTAAAGCATGATTAGGGTGTCATGAATCAATAATCTACCACTTGCAAAATTTATCATAAATCATACGGTTACAGTTTAGTGAAACGATGAATGGGGAAAAATAGTGTGTTCAGTTATCTATCCAGCGAATTTAGTTTCATGCCAATCGGGTTCCAGGATCATTAATTATAGCCATTTCATTTTAAGCGTTCACGGCTGGAAATCCGGTTTCAGAATCGGAAGTCCGTTTCGAAACGCAATTTAATCCCAGTTGGGATCAGAATTTAGCAACGCTACAGTTGAATGAAATCCAGGGTTTTCAGTAAGGTTTTCAACGCAATAGACGGATCTTCAATCGCGTCTGTACGTCAGGAGATGTACACGGTTCAATACTAGTATGTAAATTCTGATTCTGTTGGGACTGTTATACGTCCCGATCTTTTAAATTACAGATTAAATAGCAAATGATGACGAAACAGGGTGGAACCACTTGTGTTGTCTAGCTAACAGATTCACCTTTCACAAACAGTGGAGTTCTGTAACCTACGAGTTAAGGAAACAGGGTGGTGTTCATTACGGGACAGTAAACAACAATTGGAGTCGCTCTGGACTGCAGTCCAGAGTCGCTCTCCGATCCAAATATTGTCACAGTTTAAGTATAGAAACAATTAGAAATTTACATAGGGTTAAAGTTCGTTGAGTCGTCTTCGATTTGAGCCCTCGAGCGCATCATTCCAGTATGTATATAATTTATGGTAATTTTAACGGTTTTCAGGTACAAGAAAATTCCAGTTTTACGGGTAAATTTGGGGGTAGTCGTTTTAGTCATTAACAGTCATATTATCCAACGAAATTCACACACTACATTCACAGCCATACGGGCCAGATTATACAATTGAGTTTCGTCAAATTAAGCAAGTATTTTCATTGGGGCCATACGTCGAACAGGTAAATAGTGTACGTTATCACGAATAGTAACATTGCAATTTATACGATTTGGATTTGTAACATAAATAGAATAGCATGAAGCAAGTAGAGAACTTGCCTGGAGACGGTGAACTGATGGTGCGGCAGCGAAGGCAATAGTGACACGTCCCGGGCACGGGGTAGCAAGCACGCGACGAGTCTCGGTTAGGCTTGGGCTTGGCTCGAGCTTGGGAATGGGCTGTTGCGAGCTCAGGCGATGTCGTGTGGTGGTAGTAGGTTGATAGAGAAGGGAAAGACGGGCGAGGTTTAGAGAGGGAGAGAGGGAGTGCTAGAGAGAGAGAGAGAGAGAGCACAGAGAGTTAGAGTGAGAGTGAGAGAGACAGAGAAAACCAGAGAGAGGGGAGGAGAGAGAGAGAGAGAGAGACAAGCAGAGAGAGAGATGAGAGAGAACAGAGAGAGAGAAGCAGAGGGGGAGAGAGAGATCAGTAAGAGAGAGAGAGGATGATGAGAGAGACGATGGCGACGATGATGATGAGATTGCCGGCGAGAGGGTGCAGGGTGGCCGATGACGTCGAGGCTCCGGGGAGTTTGAGAGGAGTGGGTTTTTGTGAGGAGGAGGAGCTCGGGCGAGTAGGGAGAATGTGTTCGGTGGATTAAAGGAGGTGATGAGGGTGCGCGTCGTGGAGGGAGGCGAGATGATGGAGGTCGGAGCTCCGGCGAGGGGAGCGGGTGAGGGAAAACGGAGCACAGAGGACAAGGTTAGTGGGTGCAAGGAAAAGGAGAAGTGAGAAAGGGAGAGAGGTACAGAGAGAGATAGGGGAGACGAAGGGTTAGAGAGGGGAGTGAGAGGGATAACGTCGCAGCGACGTGGGCGCGAGCGCGGGCGGAGGCGTCGGCGAAGGAAGTGGGTCGCGAAGGAAACGCACGCGGGAAATTAGGGAGTACCCGTTAGGGAGATGCACTGTAGGAACGGGTCGGGTAGGATTTGAAGCGGGCGTGGGGTGAGGGGATAAGGAGAGTGGGCCGGGCCAGGGATGGGTTTGGGATTAAAATAAAAGAATTGTGGGGGAAAAAGAAATGAGGGCGGGGCCTGTGGGGATTTGAGGATTAAATTTAAATAAAAAGGATTTGGGCTGGGTATGCTGGGCTTGGGGAAACGGGCTGGCTGAGGACAGTATATATATATATAGGGTTTTAGTTTTTTTGTTGGGCTGAAGGGAATTAGTTAATTCAATTGGTTTTTCTTAGGTGGGTTTGGGTTTAAATTAAAATATGAAAGAGAGAGATGGGCCGGAATAGAGGTTTATATGAAGGGGGAAAAATGAGGAATTGGGATTAGGGTTTGAGAACGGAGATGGGAGAAAAATAAAAAGGCGATGAATTCTCTTAAAGAAAGGGAAAGGGCTGGGCTCAAATAATCTTAACTTAGAATGGGAAAAGCAACAGCTGGGCCGGAGGAAGTGAAAGGTAAGGTTTGGGTTTAATGGGATTTTGAAAATAAAATAAATAATTATAAATAAATTAAAATCTTATAAGTTAACGAGAAACACGAATATTGGTATAAAAAGGGCTGGGTGTTATATCATACCACCCTTATAAAAATTTCGTCCTCGAAATTTAAAACTAAACGATAAGTTGTACAAACATAGGCGAAAGTTATTATATTGCAAACTAACACATAAAGATTTACTAGAAATATGTGGACGAAGAAATTTGAAGTTATAAATATGTAAGAACAACATACAAAAAGATAGGTCTAAATAGGTATAAGGCAGGAATAACTATAGGGACAACCACATGTATACAAGAATAGCAATAACAACAATAACGAACAATAATAATCAAGGCGTGTTCGATAGAATCGAACCAAAATATGTGCACATATAAGTATATTAAAAGTAGCACAGCAGAAATAATAAGTATAAAGTACAACCACTTATAATAGTAACTATAGGCACAACACCCGAAAATAAAGTAACGATAATAACGTAGTGAAAGATTTGTCGGTAGGTTAAAATATTTTAGGATAATGTATCGTTCAAATAACGTAGAAAACTCATATAGTGAAAATAGGAAATATGGAACAAAATATGCGCGGGGTAAGATTGCGCTACTGAAAAAAATAATGGGAAAGCTAGTAATGAAGTACATGAAGTGCGTAAAACGGGGATAGTCAATAAAAATGCACTCTTCGATAAATACAAAATAATGAAAACCAAATTTCGAATAATAATGTCTCTAAATATAGTTAGGGTAACAGTGAAAACACAAATATGAATAGGGCTAGCTAGGGTAGGGATTACAATGGAGTGTGGCTCATTCAAGGGCCGGAGTGTGATGGCTTTTGACTGAAAGTTGAAAAGATTTGGATCGGGTCAGCATAGGAAGTAAGGGTGAGCAACAAAGGACTACAAAAGGAAAAGTATGGGGAGGATAACGGTCGTTACATCATATGAACCAAGAATTTGAAGGGTTAGCAAACTCGGAAGTTTCTCTAAAATTTTCTCCTCCCAGAAGGATCTCAAACGAGGCACAGACGAAGGATAGAGGGTGGACCTCAAAAAGATCGGGTGTGGTACTTGTTAGTCTGAGTGAGGGTCGAATCAGCACGAGGTATAGGTGTGGACAGTAAGGGGTCTCAGGAGAAAAAAAAACGGTAAAGGGAAAATCAAAGTATCGAGTGAACCAGTAAATAACAGATTTGCGAACTCATAAGATTTATCCCATTCAAGAAAATTCGAAACAAAGCACTCTCGAAAACGAAGGTGGCCCTAAACTATACATAAATTTATTTGGCCAGAGAAGACAACAACTAAAGTCCCGTCAGTCGCGATTGTGGAGGTTCAGCAGGTTGCGGTAGGCTCGCGCGCTCAGGTAGGGGCGTCCATTCTCATATTGTCTCGCAGGGATCGCCCTTGGGAGTTCTTCCACAGCAGGGTCTTGATCTTCTTGTCTTTCTTCCTCGGATGGAGCTTCTTTATCGAGGTCCGATTCCATGTGATTCTCTCCTTCTGGATTCTCTTCCATGGGGTTTTCCTCCACTGGATTTTCTTCTATCGGTTCTTCCTCGGGGTCTTCCTCTATCGGGTTCTCTTCAGGGTCTCCTTCCTCTTCGTCGGAATCGCCTATCATATCAAACTCTAGGGCGGCTGCTCCTTCGTCTTCGGAATCGCTGTTTTCGCCAATGACCTGGGGATCGTTGATCTCATCGTCAGAACTCATCAGCGTGCGGTCTAACGAAACGCATGACTGTGCATCCTCATCCAAATGCGGCGCTGCTCCAGGGTGGGTCATGGTCTGAAAGGAAAGAGTCGCGATTAGATAGTGGAACACATCAAAAATAGCTAAGTGTACGAAGTATAGAAAGATATGCGGTGGCAGGAACTGAAAAATCAAGATTAAAATGCTGTGATAGTGAATAGTGTGAATAAGGGGAAGGACAAGAGAAGGGTACATATATTACGATTCAAGTTTTATTGCATTCAACTAAAAGTTTGACGGATACAAGATTTCAAATGGAGAGAAATATTTATAAGAGGATGACACAACATAATACATGAAATTAGAAAACATGAAAAATTTTCTTTGATTGCTAGACCGCTGCATCATCGTCACGCGAGTTGAATCCTGTGTTGGGTCCGCTTTATTCTCAAAGTTCGAACTACGCAATAATCATCACTTAGCAGAAGTGAAGAGTGTGGATGAGTCTTCTCCTTGTAGCTCCTTCCTTTTTGGGCAACCGTTGATAAGATGTTCGCTGGATCCGCAAATCAGACATTTCCCTTGGGCGCGGCGACAATCCCTCTGAAGATGTCCTGGCCTCTTACAGTACCCACAACATGGGGCCTTCTGCTGCTTCTGTCGCGGGGAAACAAAATGGCGCTTCATCTTCTTCTCTTTTCCTCGTCTAACGGGATCCCTTTATGATTGGAGTCTCCCGCTGGTACCTGATTCACTTGCCTTCTCATTCCTTCAGCTAACAAGTCGTTCGTTCGCTCCTGGGCTTCCTTCAGACCTTGCAGTACACTCAGAATCTCAACGGTCTGATTCTGGGGAGTGGAGATAGAGGAAGAGTCGTTGAAAGACATGATCCTGAAAACAATAATTTTGAGAATGATATAAGGCATAAGCTTTAAGAATCAAAATGTAATACGGATTGGACAAAGATTCAAGAATATCAGATGTGATGAAATTTATTACAAGCGGAAAAATCAACTGTATGACTCTAAGTCACTTAAACAGAGTATGGTAGTGTGATCGTGATGTAGTTCACAATTACAACCACGAAACTTTGCCAAGTCACCTGAACCCTAGCGAATGGATAGCAGAATACTCGATGTGAATATGGATCAAGAATAACAAGTTTACAATCTAGACCGATAGATGTCATAGATTGCCAAGCTATACACGGAAAACTGCAATCCTAATCGAAGCAAAACCTGGGCTCTGATACCAACTAAACCATGTCACGCCCCGCTTCCCAAAATACGGAATACAAGGGGTTGACAAGGCCAGCCATGCTCCTACGGTCAAGGAAATGTCCTGCCGTAGTCACACTTCGGCTTTTAGTTTTTCATGGTAAACAGTAAATGATGCGCAGGTAATGAGAAATGCAGTAACTGAAAGAAACAATGTAAAGAACTGACCTGAGGGGAAACAAAAGAGTATAACTCTGGATAGCAAATCGAGGTGTCTGTGATATACGTCTAGTCCTGGTCCAGACTAAATCTTCTCCTCACACTGTGCATGCATACTCAGGTCGTCAGAGCGACACAATAGTAATATATAAAATCATGTGACAATTCTAACAGTGATGATGGATATATATAACAGTAAATCAATGACAGTACAGGTATGAACATGCAGTAATCAATGCAGCGGAACAGTAAAAGCAGTAGAATGATATGCCACGTATGTCAACACAGTAAGTAAGGTATATCAATGCCATTATCCCTATCAGTCTCTAAGTCTCACTGTACAGGTCACTAAAGCCTATCGTCATTCCAAGTGTGAGAGTCAACCACTCGCGAGTGTCTTCCACCCAAGGGTAGAACCCAAGGGCAAGAGACCACGGGCCCAACATGTAACTCACAGTAATAATCATGTACCCTGTAAATCTCCATATATCTCCATATATATAAGCCGGCAAGGGACTCCCGAGATTCTGTTGAACTCACACTCAAACTACCCCACACCTCGTGGTCTACATCAAACGCTAACCATAACCCTAAATACCAGTCGGTCTGTGACAAGTCTGCACGAGAATTGGAGGCAGGACCTCCATCAAGCACGTCACGACTAATACCTAAGATAAATGGCAGAGTCTGATGTCTTATCTGTGACACCCATGCAAGAGCTTCCATAAGTGTCCCATACCACTTATAGTCACACGTACACGCGTTCCACAGACGTCGACAATGCAATAGAATAATAAGGTTCGTTGATTGTGTACAAGTACGTATCACTTTCACTTATTCACTGATACACGAACACTAACGTACTTGCCACAATCATCACTAATACCTAACACTGGGTAATGCACGTTATCACTAGATTATCAATGCAGTGACATGTGTATGATATGATGCATAAACAGTATGTAAAGCATGATTAGGGTGTCATGAATCAATAATCTACCACTTGCAAAATTTATCATAAATTATACGGTTACAGTTTAGTGAAACGATGAACGGGGAAAAATAGTGTGTTCAGTTATCTATCCAGCGAATTTAGTTTCATGCCAATCGGGTTCCAGGATCATTAATTATAGCCATTTCATTTTAAGCGTTCACGGCTGGAAATCCGGTTTCAGAATCGGAAGTCCGTTTCGCAACGCAATTTAATCCCAGTTGGGATCAGAATTTAGCAACGCTACAGTTGAATGAAATCTAGGGTTTTCAGTAAGGTTTTCAATGCAATAGACGGATCTTCAATCGCGTCTGTACGTCAGGAGATGTACACGGTTCAATACTAGTATGTAAATTCTGATTCTGTTGGGACTGTTATACGTCCCGATCTTTTAAATTACAGATTAAATAGCAAATGATGACTAAACAGGGTGGAACCACTTGTGTTGTCTAGCTAACAGATTCACCTTTCACAAACAGAGGAGTTCCGCAACCTATGAGTTAAGGAAACAGGGTGGTGTTCATTACGGGACAGTAAACAACAACTGGAGTCGCTCTGGACTGCAGTCCAGAGTCGCTCTCCGATCCAAATATTGTCACAGTTTAAGTACAGAAACAATTAGAAATTTACATAGGTTTAAATTTCGTCGAGTCGGCTTCGATTTGAGCCCTTGAGCGCATCATTCGAGTATGTATATAATTTATGGTAATTTTAACGGTTTTCAGGTACAAGAAAATTCCAGTTTTATGGGTAAACTTGGGGGTAGTCGTTTTAGTCATTAACGGTCATATTATCCAACGAAATTCACACACTACATTCACAGCCATATGGGCCAGATTATACAATCGAGTTCCGTCAAATTAAGCAAGTATTTTCATTGGGGCCATATGTCGAACAGGTAAATAGTGTACGTTATCACGAATAGTAACATTGCAATTTATACGATTTGGATTTGTAATATAAATATAATAGCATGAAGCAAGTAGAGAACTTGCCTGGAGACGGTGAACTGATGGCGCGGCAGCGAAGGCAGTAGTGACACGTCCCGGGCACGGGGTAGCAAGCACGCGACGAGTCTCGGTTAGGCTTGGGCTTGGCTCGAGCTTGGGAATGGGCTGTTGCGAGCTCAGCCGATGTCGTGTGGTGGTAGTAGGTTGATAGAGAAGGGAAAGACGGGCGAGGTTTAGAGAGGGAGAGAGGGAGTGCTAGAGAGAGAGAGAGAGAGAGAGAGAGAACACAGAGAGTGAGAGTGAGAGTGAGAGAGAGAGAGAGAAAACCATAGAGAGGGGAGGAGAGAGAAAGATCAGAGAGAGTTAGAGAGAGAGAGACAAGCAGAGAGAGATGAGAGAGAACACACAGAGAGAGAGAGATCAGTGAGAGAGAGAGGATGATGAGAGAGACGACGGCGACGATGATGAGGAGATCGCCGGCGAGAGGGCGCAGGGTGGCCGGTGACGTCGAGGTTCCGGGGAGTTTGAGAGGAGTGGTTTTTTGTGAGGAGAAGGAGCTCGGGCGAGTGGGGAGAATGTGTTCGGTGGGTTAAAGGAGGTGATGAGGGTGCGCGTCGTGGAGGGAGGCGAGATGATGGAGGTCGGAGCTCCGGCGAGGGGAGCGGGTGAAGGAAAACGGAGCACAGAGGACACGGTTAGTGGGTGCAGGGAAGAGGAGAAGTGAGAAAGGGAGAGAGGTACAGAGAGAGATAGGGGAGACGAGAGGTTAGAGAGGAGAGTGTGAGGGAGAAAGTCGCAGCGACGTGGGCGCGAGCGCGGGCGGAAGCGTCGGCGAAGGAAGCGGGTCGCGAAGGAAACGCGCGCGGGAAATTAGGGAGTAGCCGTTGGGGAGATGCACTGTAGGAGCGGGTCGGGTAGGATTTGAAGCGGGCGTGGGGTAAGGGGATGAGGAGAGTGGGCCGGGCCAGAGATGGGCTTGGGATTAAAATAAAAGAATTGTGGGGAAAAAAGAAATGAGGGCCGGGCTTGTGGGGATTTGAGGATTAAATTTAAATAAAAAGGATTTGGGCTGGGTATGCTGGGCTTGGGGAAACGGGCTGGGTATGCTGGGCTTGGGGAAACGGGCTGGCTGAGAATAGTATATATATATATATATATATATATATATATAGGGTTTTAGTTTTTTTGTTGGGCTGAAGGGAATTAGTTAATTCAATTGGTTTTTCTTGGATGGGTTTGGGTTTAAATTAAAATATGAAAGAGAGAGATAGGCCGGAATAGAGGTTTATATGAAGGGGAAAAAATGAGGAATTGGGATTAGGGTTTGAGAACGGAGATAGGAGAAAAATAAAAAGGCGATGAATTCTCTTAAAGAAAGGGAAAGGGCTGGGCTCAAATAATCTTAACTTAGAATGGGAAAAGCAACAGCTGGGCCGGAGGAAGTGAAAGGTAAGGTTTGGGTTTAATGGGATTTTGAAAATAAAATAAATAATTATAAATAAATTAAAATCTTATAAGTTAACGAGAAACACGAATATTGGTATAAAAAGGGCTGGGTGTTACAAGCTTCCACAGGTAAATAAATCTGAAACAAGTGATGATTTATTTACGAAAATATTAAGGAATAATATTATAATAACAATTTATATACTAAACGCAGATTTTCCCACACCTCCGCATCATTCCAACACGATTCAAGTAGCGCATTCCAAGCATGTCCGTCCACATCTTTCCGGTCTTCTCACCCCGAACCATCCACATTACACCGACCACAACCATTATATATTGCACCCGAGCCTTATGTTGCTACGGGTGATATTGATTTGCGTGGCAGTGATGATGATGAAATCGGTGAAGGTCATCAGGGGGAGGATAGCGTGGAATATGCCGCTGGATTGAATGAGGTAGCATTCTTTGATGGTATGGTTGCGAATAATGATTTTGTCCAACTAGAAGATCCCGGCCTCGATCCGCTGGAAGATGATAGTTGGGTAGACTTAGCCGTGGCAGAAGTAAATACGACACCCTATTTGGAAGCGACAGCAGCAAGCGAAGATTGCGTCAGTGTCGGGGATTTGTTTCAGGAAAAAGGAGATCTTATTTGTAAGCCGAAGTCGTGGTCTATTCAGCAAAACGTTACATTTAAAACCGAAGAGTCAAATAAAACGTACTATACGGTGGTATGTACGAAAGCTCCTGAAAGTAAGTGGAGATTGCATGCATGTTGTTCCAAAAGAGCCAAAGCTTGGAAGGTCACGAAATACAACCAAGAACATACTTGCATCAATTCTATTATGTTACAAGATCACCGGAATTGCACTTCATCTTACATTTGCTCGCTAATCATGCCACTAATCCGTACAGATGTGGCGATGACTCCCCGAGAGATACGGCTCTTGGTTAGCGGAGAGCATAAAATTCAGATTTCATATGTGAAGGCATGAGATGCTCGTAGAAAGGTTTTATGCAAGATATTTGAGGACTGGGAAAGCTCGTACAACTCACTAGTCCCTTTTATGGAAGCCATGAAAGCATCAAATCCGGGGACCGTATACCGGTTAAAAACCACAGAAACAGATGTTGAAGGCTCTGTCGGGTTTCAAAGAATTTTCTGGTGCTTTGGTCCATGTGCGACTTGTTTCACACACTGTCGGCCGGTATCGTGCGTTGATGGTACGTATCTATACGGTAAGTACAGAGGCTGCATGTTAATTGCTACAGGTGTTGATACTAATAACGGTATATTTCCGTTGGAATTTTCTATTGTCGAGAGTGAAAATACATCATTCTGGTCATGGTTTTTCCGTCAACTCAAAAATATCCCATCTGTTATTGATAAAACAGATTTATGCATCATATCTGATAGACATCTGGGAATACTAGCTGCAATGAGATCTGTATTTCCGACGACCCCACATAGGTTTTGCCTACGGCACTTCAAGCAAAATTTTGATAGAAAATTAAAAAAATCGGATCTACATAAGCTTATGTACAAAGCCGGTGAAACGCCTGGCCCTATTGTTCACGACATATACATGACGAAAATTGGGGAGATGAGTCAAGCCGCGAAAGCGTGGTTAGATGAGTATCCAGTACGCATGTGGTCACAAGCACATGATGATGGGTGCAGATATCTATTAATAACGACTAATATGTCTGAAAACTTCAACGGGGTCCTTAAAGGCGTTAGAGGCTTACCGATACAGAGGTTGATTGTTCGAACCTTTTTCGGGATGAATACTTACTTTGTGCACAGAAGAGAAAAGTCCTTGGCGATGGAGACTCCGCTCACCGCGTATTACGAAGATATATTTGGAAAAGAGAGCGCAGAGCACAATACTACAGATCCGAAAGGTTTGACACGACGGAGTTTCAAGTAACGGGCAGTAATGGGAATCAATATACCGTGAACTTTAGAGATGAAGGGCTCTCTTCGTGTTCATGCGGTCTTTTCCAGCAACAAGATTTATCTTGTGCCCACGCAATTGCTGCTGCGAGCAGCATGCATAACTCACATTACAATTTTGCTTCCCATTACTATACAATTTCCAATTACCAAGACGCATACGATCCAAAATTTCATCCTATACCGGACAGTCGCTATTGGCACTATTATACTGCCAACAGACAAATACCGACTGTATTACCGCCGGAAAAAAAAGAGGCCCGGAAGACCTAAGGTGTGTCGAGATCGAATGACAATGGATGCTGATCCTCAGAAAAGACACGCCAGATGTAGCCTATGCAAACAACCAGGGCATTATAGGACCAGATGTCCAGGACCGTCATCAGGGACGGGACCTTCGAGATCGTGACAAGTGCACCGGTCAGATTTTTTTGTATTATAAATTTGACGGATTCATTTTGTTATTATAAATTTGACCGGCGATATAGAATTTACATTTTACAAACAGATAGGATTTTTTTATATTGTAAATTTGACGAATTAATTTTGATATTATAAATTTGACCATCGAGATAGAAATCGGATAGGATTTTTTTGTATTGTAAATTTTGACGGATTCATTCTGTAAAAAACATTGATATAATAAAATTTTATTATTTTATTCAAATATTTTTTAAGTTTATTTATTTTTAAATTTTTTTAAAAATAATTATAATTATAATCATAATCATAATCATAATTATAATGATATAATTAAAATTATATTTATAATTATATAATTAAAATTATAAAATTAATATAATTATATAGGGGGCGGGTTTATAGACCCACCCACTGTACATTAGTATAGAGGCCGCCCCATAGAACCCGCCCCCTATTCATTTCCAAGTCCCAAACTGCGACCTTTTTGGGTGAAGCGAAACGAAAGGCGGCGCCGGCATGAGTCAACGGCGGTCATCTCCTCCTCCGATGGTGTCAGTCAAAGAGGCTCTCCGCGCAGTGCTGAGCGTCGCTGACCGGCTACCTCCGGTGACCGTGCCGGTCATCGATGCCGTCGGCCTCGTCTTGGCCGAGGATATTCGCGCTCCCGATCCTCTCCCTCCTTATCGCGCATCGATCAAGGTCTCTCCTTTCCTCAATCGTTTTCTTGGGTTCTAAATTAACCGAGTTGGCCCTAAAAATTCGATTTTTTTTGGTAGACTCTTTAAAATTTTCGCGATCAGTTCTCTTAATTGCTATGATTATATGTTTTAATTGACTTCAAAGAGGTTTCGGGCCTGTTTGGGTATGGACTTAGGATAACTGGACTTTATTTTTAAGTGGAGGCAGAGGGAATGCAAGTTTTGGGATTTTGGAATTAAGTTTAGACATCTTTATGAAACTTTGGTTATCTAAACCTAACTCCATTCCTTAAGGGTGAAATATGAAAGGAAAAAAACCGAAAAAAGAAAGAAAAAGAAAAAAAGAGA
Source organism: Agapanthus africanus (assembly GCA_030015575.1). Classification (NCBI taxonomy): domain Eukaryota; kingdom Viridiplantae; phylum Streptophyta; class Magnoliopsida; order Asparagales; family Amaryllidaceae; genus Agapanthus; species Agapanthus africanus. Next base: position 101,251,197 of record CM057338.1, on the reverse strand, counting down.
AAAAAACCCCACAAAAACAAAAACAAAAAACAAAGAAGAAGAAAAAGCTTTTGAGGCATGATATCCGAAAAGGGTAAAATCCCCCCTCCCCGCGCTCACGCGTTAAATTAAGTTCTCCAGCCTTGTAAATGGCTGTACGCATATTGATCTTAATTAAACTAGTTTTAAGCCTTATACTAACACCATAGGCTAGTTTGTAAATAACTGTAGACAAGGAATATCTGGATTATTCTGGTTATACCAAAGAACAAGTTTCGTTGCTCAATTTTAGCATTCAATGTTCATGACAAAAATGTGCTCAAGCTAGTAGTCCATAGTCCAACGTACTTTGATAATTAAAATGTCATATTTTCATACTTATAATTAGTTAATGAATAAAAGGTTTAGTACTAAACCTAAAAGGATGCATTTTAAGGAGGGAATCAAAATCCTAGGCCCATAAATTTGAGATGTAAACGGACTGGATATGAAGTGGATATAGATGTTACATTATTCATATTAGGAGTAAAAGTCTCTTTGTATGTGTTAGATCGGATATGGATGAAGTGTCGGTAGGATTATTCATATCCGTTTACGTCCTTGCCATATATATACAGATAAAAGGAAATTTCTAGATTTCACGAATATTAATTTTGATAATCAATCGTGTTGATGGTCTAGTTGTTTGCTTGGTATCGCACCTCGCTAATTGACTAAGTTGATGGTATTGTTGGATGGTTGCTTGCTTAGTATTGTGGGAATGTCGTTTCTCCTAGTTTTTGGTTTCTTTTTGTACATCTGAGTTAGATATAATGCCATTTGATTAAACTTATTGGCTATACTATTTTATCCAGTCCTCATGTTCTTCAGGCAGTTAAATTTTTTAATCCACGTTTCCTACACTTTTGGAGATGTTTAAAGAATTATTCTATCGTTCATAAAAGTTACACCTGATGATACCACCGATTCTGTAAACTAATACATATACATTAAATCCACAACAAATCAATTAAATATTTGTGTTGTTTAACCACTATATCTAAGAATTATAAGCTAGTGAGTGGAAAATAATGCATTGTCTTACAATTAAAACACCTCAGACATGAAACAATTTTTTTTAATGCTAAATGGGATTTGAACCAAGCATCTCTTACTCCCAGTACAATGATATTTGATAGTCTCCACATTACTTAAAAGTTTAAACTTGTAAATGGTGTGGCAAAAGTAGCATTCAACATCCTGTAGTATATATAGTTAGTTAACTTACTAGCTGCTCTAATATTTCTGAAGATTATTTATGCATTCAAACCATTCATCTAGACCTCATTCAACATTTGTAACCTTTATCTGACTTATTAGCAATTGCACCCAAGGAGTTAGTTTCGGTCTGGGCTGATATATCCCTTGAACTTCCCAATTGATAATTCGAGGGTACCTGGTGTAACAAGTTAGTTGAGGGAGTTACAACTGATGAATGAGATATGGATGGCACTATTTGCAGTTAACCCAATTATTTAGTTATGCACCACACATGGTTACTGTGCCATCAAATTGTTGCACATAAACTGAAAATGTAGTTATCCCCAAACACTTACGATGGTATATGCTCGTATATACAAACAAGTGTAAATCCCAAGAAATACGTAGGAGTCCATTTTTTGCTACTTAACGGCATCACGACGGTGAGATTGAGGATGATGTAGTTCCTCGAATGAAAGTGGGAGATGACTAAAGTTAAGAAATGCTTATAGAGTATCATATGATTACTGAATACCTACAAATCCATGGGAATAGTCTACAGGCTATAAAGGGAGCAAACTATATTCCCCAAATAGTTGAATATTTATGAATTAAAGCCTCAAAACTTGAGTGTAGCTAAAAGGAGAATTTGTGGTTATGAGTGAAAATACACTTATATAGGATTAGAATTATTGTATCCATTGAAAGTTGGATGGCTCTGTTTGAGGATTAAATGCGGGAGGACTGGTTGAGATGGTTAGAGCATGTAAACTCAGAATTGTGTTTCTTTTTTTTTCTACACTACATATTTAAGACATTTTGATGCCACCCCCTTTTTGCTTTTGTTTCTTACCTTTCTTGTTAACAACTTATAACTAAAAAAGGAAAATTATGCTATGTTCCTTGTGTTTTGAAGCACAGAGAAAACTATGCCCGTCTCCTCTGCGCTGATATATATACACAAGTTAACTTGAAGATTCTCTTTCCCCTCTATTTTTCTTCATAGAAACTATGCCCGTCTCCTCCCTATTTTTATTTATAGAGAAAACTGTGTATACAAAAGTTTACTTGAAGATTCTTTCTCCCCTCTATTTTTATTCATAGAAACTAGTTGCTGTTGTAGGATGGGTATGCTGTAGTTGCTTCAGATGGGCCTGGTGTATATCCAGTAATCACTGAATCAAGAGCTGGAAATGATGGCATTGGAGTGGTAGTTAGCCCTGGAACTGTTGCATATGTTACAACTGGAGGTAAATGTTCCTATATCTTTGTTGACCTATAACACGTGAGTTCTCTATCTTTTGATATATGTGATTTAAAATTCAAGTGTTGTAATACCCATATTTTGCTCTAGCAAGTAGTGTAGATTTAAAGCCTTAGAATTTCTTTTATTTCTGAAGTGTACTTGCAATTGGAAACTAATGGGGTATACTAATGCAACACATAACTATAGAAATGAGGGATGCACGGCGAAAACACAAACATGCAATGATGTATGTGTGCTAAACAGTCAAAATCTTATGTTAACCCAAATCCTAAAATCCAAGATTTAAAACATGATTTGATATCTCAGCCGATCCCGATCTGAGATGGCAGATTCCGATTCTAAATATGACTCTCTATGTTTTGATACCAAGACCGAAGCTGAAATTTTAAACCTTGGTATTCGGTTCACCTATTGGTTATTTCGATTATAATGTAAGTTGATTTAGTGGACTAGTGAGTTTATTAATGGGTTATTAGTTTCTTTGGCATCATAGTTACTAATAAAATGTCAAAAGGTGTGTAGTCATATTTATAACATATTTTAAAAACCATTCTTGACATCATTAATTACTAAGAAATGCGTCATCATTTTCAGTTATTTTTACTATTTATTTACCATTTTTACTAATTTTCAAAAATTAATTTACCCAAAGGATTAAAAAATATGATATTTCCGATCCGAGATGATTGGTTCTGATCCCAAAAATGATCATTCGATACTAGTACCGATCCTGAGATTTTAAACCTTGATTTGAAACAAATAAACAAGTATTTTCCAGCTTTGTTTCAGAAAGAGGCATTAGAGATATCAAAAACACGCACCTTGCTAGTTCTATCATGGGTATTACCTATTTTTTGAGACAACTGACAAGCAGGAGTTCTTGATTAATTTTGTTGTGTGATCGTCGACACCATTACGCTTTCTATCACAACAGGATTGGGCATAGAACATGACACATGTTGAGAAAGCTCCACATTATTTTTTAAACCAAATTTGTATCCCCACCTGACGCAAAAAATTGTGTTTGTGGCACATTCCTAGCTGATGCAAATGTGTGCTGGGGATGGCAATTTACTAAGCCATGTAATCTTTTGCTAAGAAAATTGTAGCTTCTAAAAGCTTGAACCGTTGAACATGTTACACTCTATATCTGTCTATTATAATTGCTACTCTTTAAATAAAAAGCCCAATTAATTTGTAGCTCAATAAAGATGTCCAAATTTCAAGAATATATAAGAAAATATGAGAAAAAGGTTATAATCAAAGTAGAAGATGCCATGTCATCACAGTAAAAGACAAGAAAAGTCAACATATACCCTTCATTCTAGAGCTCTCTACACCGTCAAGAGATCAACTTTACAGACCCATCAAGTAAAGTCTTCAACCATTCCAACTACATTTTTTTGGGGAAAGGATCCACAACTACAGTAATTATAGAGAAGGGAAAATAATTAGAAGGAAAGAGCATAATCAATAGAGTTATCTTCCATTTTCTTCTTTTGTTGCTATTTTTTTTTTCTTTTGAACCTATCTTTTTTTATTTTGAAAACCTCATTTGAACCTTCGTAACTGTCTTTGGTTTTTTGTTCACAAAGGTAGGAAATAATTGAATTTTTATCTATTGCTTAAATAATATCAAGAAAATGCGTGTTGTGTTCTTTTTGTGTATTTAAATATCTTAATGTTTATACGATCATCACACATGCATAATACTAGTTCTCCTAAATATGATCGAAGGACATCTCATATTGGAAATACTAGTTATTTAAGCTGATTGATGCTAACTTCTTTTAACAATATGAACCCTTACCTTTTATCATAATAATTGTAAAACTCGGTTTAGGCCAACAAGACATGGGCTCACACATGGATGTACATGTGCTTTTAATATAGTGGGACTCCATCCAAAAGACTCAAATCTTATGGAGATTTATCCCATCTTCTATATTATATCTTCTTATACCCATATTCATCCCATAGTTTTTCCAATGCGAGAATAAATGTTAACCACATTTTCAACACTCCCCTTCACGTGCAACGCACATGGACAAAGAGGACTTCACGTGCGAGGACTCAAACTTTATGTGCAAACGTGGAACAAACACCCGAGCTCTGATACCACGTAAAACTCGGGTTTGCGCCCATCCAAATAGGGCCAAACCATGGATGCATATGAGCTTTTAATATAGTGGGACTCTATCTAAAAGACTCAAGTCTTGTGGAGGTTTATCCCATCTTATATCTTATACCCATATGCATACTATAGTTTTTCCAATGTGGAACTAAATGTTAACCACATTCTCAACAGAATACGCAAGCCATTAGTGTTGTTACGGTAAAACACCGAGTGGTCATGTGCATACCTTTTAAGGCCAAACGAAGTAACCACCTCGGTAAATTTCCCAAACCACGCTTGTGGAGACCGTTTCAAGCTATATAGTGAATTTTGCTATCGACACACTAGGCTCACTTCTCATAACTGAGAACAACATCAGTCTCTCAACCAACCATGCCGTTCACTTCGCCGAACTCTTTCGTTAGCTACAAAGTATGCCGTTCACTCGTTAACCGTGAACTCTCTCGTTAGTCTGCTCTATATAAACTTCTTCAGCCAACGAGCCATGAAGAAACACGTTCTTCACATCAAGCTGATGCAGTGGCCAATGTGTGTAGCCGCAAGAGATATAAGTAGGTGAACAAAAATCATCTTGGCCAGAGAAGAAAAGGTCTCTTCGTAATCGATCCTATAAGTCTGTGAGTAACCTTTAGCAACCAGTCTTGTTTTCAAGCGTGAAAGAGCCCCGCCAGGATTAAGCTTCACAGTATACACCCAGCGACAACCCACCACCTTCTTGCTAACCCGAAGAGGCATGATAAATTCCAAGTCTGATTCTACGCAAGGGCCATTATCTCGTCAATCATAGCATCAGTCCACCATTATGGGATAAAGCATCAGAGAGAGAATTTACATAGAAGCATTGAAGAAAAATACATTATTGACATTATATTGAAGAGTAAAGTCATATTCTCAAGCGCTTGCAGACCGTTCTTCGAATAGGCGAACATTTTCTAGGCAGTAAATATTGTTGCATTGTTGCTCAGACTAAATACAATCATAAGGTAGTATTGATGGACTACTTGACACTTGACCTCCAAATTGTCATAAATATTCTGTAACTATCATAGATTTGTCCCAGTTGCTCCCCATAAATCTCTTGTAGCTATTTTTACTCTGGAGGGCGCATATTGATACGACGGTTTTCTCTTCCAGGACCTATACCTGATGGTGCTGATGCTGTCGTCCAAATTGAGGATACTGAGCAAGTAGCTGACACGTCTTATGGGTTAAAGCATGTCAGAATATTGGTGGGAGTGTCTCAAGGACTTGATATTCGTCAAGTGGTACGGGATAATTTGGTTCTTTTGGTTTTTTGTTAAATGTTTTTTTCGAAAGCTAAGTACATTATCTCATCGAGTAGGCTAGAATATCATATAATTCAGATCCACAAAGTACTAATGATGCTTGGATGTTTGCGTTTCCTTCAAAATTTGAAATCTTGAAGCTGATCACCTAGTTTTATATATTAATATATACATATTTGCACACAATCACACGAATTATCACCTAGGTTAATATCTCTACTATTGTAATAAGAACACGGGGGTATGTGGCACATCCAATTTCAATTTGAAGGGAAAAGACAAGAATTATTCTTTAATATCAGGATGTCCACATCATCTCAAAAATTTAGTTGGATTTAAAAAGAAAGAAAAAACCCCACTATCTACAAAATAGTTGCAAGATCTTGTTAAAATAAAAAATTTCCATCATCTATAACCAATAATGTTCTTTCCACATGCAGTTCGCATGTGCAAAATTCTAGTTATTGTATACTGTAACTACATGTAGACTTCCTTGTTGCCTAAGTAATACTATATTCTGTTAACACTAGAATGGTAATGTTACCTTAGGTATACCTATAATGATACTGGATTCTTGGAATGAATCTTTTAAATGACATGCTTTGTTTCACCTGTCTTTTGTGGGCAAAAAATGAGCGTCGTATACGGAGTAACATGGAATGCAAGACATGTTATTTTCTGGAATCTCTCTCTCTCTCTCTCTCTCTCTCTCTCTCTCTCTCTCTGGCTAAGGAAAAGAGCAGGTCTCAGGATGAGTCCATCCCAGATAATGTATATGTATGTAATTACGTATGCATATATTCTTTTTTAGTAAACATGCAATAAAACCGATAGTAGTCATTACCAACAGTGTTAACCCCCCCCCCCCCCCCGCCCCAAAAAAAAAAAGAAAAGAAAAGAAAAAAAGAAAAAAAAAGAAGAGAGGATTATTAATGCACTGCATAATCCCTTCCATATGCTATTGAATTATACAAAACAGGTTGTAAATTTGATAAGCATGTATGAGACTCTAACTATGTTACTGTACTAAATGTTGAAAAAAAAGTCAAATGGCCAATGTATCATTTGTTTGCTGAAGCTTTAAGGTTGGATGCATGGATCTGCTAATTTAATAGACAAACAGCCTACAGTGTTTTCATGAAGTCTACCTCTTCGTAGAAACTAGAAAGAATTGATAAATGATGAATCTATTATATAACTTCTGCTGGACTATACAACTTCTACAAATTTAAATTAAAAAATGGAAAGCAATCATAAGCATGCATATTTATCTAACTTCTGATTGAATAAACAATGTACTTTTCATTACTTGTCAGGGTTGTGATATTGTGAAAGACGCAATTGTGTTGATGTCAGGCGAGCACATTGGCAATCCCGAGATCGGCTTGCTTTCCACTGTGGGAGTAACAACCGTGAAGGTATATACTATATACCTTGTTGTTTCTTCTCAGGTAATATTTGAAAAGTACTAATGCTTACCCACTTTTCCTTGATTGCAGGTCTACCCCAGACCAACTGTAGCGGTTCTCTCTACTGGTGATGAGCTAGTAGAGCCACATACGAAGGCTCTAGGTAGAGGACAGGTTGCTTGCTTTGTTCCTCTCTGAGTAAATAGGATTTTATCTAGTACTCAATGCGTGCGATCCTTTTTGTTTCTCTGTATAAGACTTAATATTGAGAATAAAATATTGTTCCTTTATGCAGATAAGAGATTCAAACCGTGCTATGCTACTAGCTGCTGCTATTCAGCAGCACTGCAAAGTTGTCGATCTTGGTATAGCTCCTGATGATGAAGAAAGTCTTGGTGAAACTTTGGATGCAGCAATTGACTCAGGGATTGATATACTTTTAACTTCCGGTGGTGTTTCAATGGGAGATAGAGATTTTGTCAAGCCTAATTTGGAGAAAAGGGGGACCATTCATTTTGAAAGGGTAGATTGGTGATTCCCTTGATTTATTATTTCTCCATATTTGTTTCTCTCTATATTTCTTAACTAGCAAGAAAGACAGTAGCTTATGTAGGGTTTTTTAATGTGTAAGCGGTGTAGAAAACTGCTGATGCTTTTTTATTTTGTACTGGTTGATCTTTCAGAAACTAGAGTTAGTATATTTTTTTGGTAACATTAAAGAAGCAAAAATCCTTTTGCGTCTAATTTAGTGATGAATATCTAGACAGTAAAATAGATTGTTAGAGGTAAAATGAGCAGCCTCAATATCTGCATAGAATCAACATCTTAATCCGAATGTCTTGGTTCCTTTTGACTACAATAATTCGAGTAGGTTTAAGATCGGTCTACCTGAAATATATATAATATCAAGATTTAACTGCCTTGGTTTCTCTAGTTGATTCCATTGTAGAGTTCCAACTGCTCCTTCCATCGTGTTTGTATGTAGGTTTAATTTAAATAACACCTTTTACATAAGAGATCTTTGCTTTTATGACTATTGTAGAAATTCAAATTTTAAAGTGCTCCTTAGTCTTTATGACATGAAATGTTGTCCTTATGCTATGTCCTGGGACGTACTTTCTGATGCCAGTTTCTACGCTGAAGAAATTATAGGCTGTCGAAAGTAATAAATATGATAATGATCATCCTTATTCATTGTACCAGAAAAAAAATTAAATGCGAGATACAAATTTAATTCAGTACTAGGTTAAAGTACTTTTAGCGTTATCTCAAAATTTTATTGATGATGCACTATTGCACTGCCTGCCTGAAGTCTTAGAATATGATTATGGCATTTTAGTAACGCCCCATAAACAGATTTTTGTCGTGTCAAGCATTCTCATATTTTGGAAAATTGGATAAAGTCTTTGCTATTGTTCTTGCTCTGTTCATTTAAATTTCAAGACTGGTGTGTTACTATTGCCATGGGATTAAGAATCACTTATATCATAAAATCATATATAGGTTATCTTGTTAATGAAACGGCACTAGAATAACATAATTCCATATGCCACATTGGTAATTATTTATTTTCTCGGAAATCAGCCATCAACGATTGTTCTTTGTATCTTATATAGGTTCTTATGAAACCTGGAAAGCCTTTGACATTTGCCCAGATTACCAGTAGGTCAAGTGACGAAGAAAATGTTAAGACCATTCTTGCATTTGGCTTGCCTGGAAATCCAGTGAGCTGCTCAGTTTGTTTCCATCTTTTTGCTGTTCCTGCTATTCGCCATCTTTCTGGTTGGTCGAATCCTCACCTCCAAAGGTTACTATAAGTGTAAAGTATTTTCTTTAAGCTTACAAGTCGAATTGTTTGTCTGATTTTCAATCATGACCTAATCTTCAGGTCACTTCATTAACTTAACCCTGAAGCTTAAAGTTAATGCTTAATCAAATTCTAACCCTAATTTAGCTATTTTAATATTGCCCTTGACATCGCCAAATTGTTTATGACATGGAATTTTGCTTCTATGCGTAACTAGTGTCGTGCATATGTGATGCACGTGGATTTATAGTATTACCTGTATGATTTTAATAAATATTATGGGATTTAATTATTAAGCTTGAGAATAAAGTTCAATAGATGTCTTTAGAAATTGAAAGAGACAGTTTGAATGTGGTGCCTAGTTATAGAAAGAGGGAGTGAGGGAAAGAGTTTGAAATTTAAATTTAAATGTGTCAATTAACATATTTAAATAGGTTGATGATATGATATAGCTTTATATGAGAATTATATGTAAAAACTTTTCTTACATCTTAAGAACTTTTGTTAAAAAAAAAGCATCATCAATTGGTGGCATGCATGAGGTATATTCGTGGAATTTGCATTATAATAGCAGAGATAGAGATAAACTATTCGCAAACTCTATCGAAAATAAAATACTGTAATTATATAATAATAAGAAATACTTTCTATTAATTATCAAGCAATATCTCATATCGAAATGGCTCGGTTTCATTGGTATAACAATCCCATTCTTCTTGAAATTGACTCAATAGACGTCTAGCACTACGACATCAACATTAATCATTTCATCCGTAATTTTTTTTAGAAGGACAAGGATGAGCCTATGACATCATGAAAACTTTATCTTTCATAATTGCAGTATAAGACATTAAAGGTCATTGCTGAACTCAACCAGACCAATATAAATGTCATCAATGGAGTCATCTTCATTCATTCGGCATGAAAATCCAAAGAATATACAAAGAGAGTGTGTCGTGTACAATTTAGTATATAATTAGAGTTTCAATAATTCGTTAGATAATGATAGAGCTTCGGTGGGCCTAATATGCGTCTTCTAAATACATTGTGTGTGGATTAGAGTGAAATTCCATTATCCTGAGAAAGAGAGAGAACATCAGTAGAGAGAGAATATACATCCGTTTATATATTCAACTTCTGTAGAATAATATAACATAGCTTTAAATCAGGCGAAAAGCTTAATGAAGACACTGTAGTAAAGCATCGCTTGCCATCCATATTACAAACATGGACGACCTATGCATTGCTCAAGAATCCCTTCATTAGTACGTAGTGTGCAAAATAAACCGATCCTAGTTCGCCAACATATTTACGTGCCTAAGACAGTGCACAAGCACAAGCAAAAATGTATGTGAGCGTCACTTTCAAGAGTAATACCCCTGCTATCAATAATGGAGCCAATCATTTAAATGACCTTTTCTCTTTATATTTTCTATCATGGAGAAAAAATATAGAGAGCTACAATGTATTTATAGAGTGATGGTAAATAGGTTAAAAAATAGGAGAATGCTAAAAGTCGAGAAACTGTACAACAACCGAGTCTTTTATCCTGAGCATATGGGGTAGGCTATATGAACCAACATAAGAATCACGCTGGGTCCAGCACATGAATCCTCCGCCTTCACTCACTCCTATCGAATAATATACTTTCATTGAAGGCTTTGGCAATCATATTTTTTCGTATCACCTCCATCTATGTTTTCTTCGGTCTCCTTTTTGTCCTTTTGATATTGCCTATATCGAGAGTATCTATTCGTCGAACCGGTTCTTCTATAGGTCTGCGTCGCACATGACAAAACCATCTTAGCTGGCTTTCCCGCATCTTCTCCACAGGTGCTACACCAACTTTTGCATGAATATTTTCATTTTGCACCTTATCTTTTCTAGTGTTGCCACACATTCAACGAAGCATGCGCATCTCCGCTACGTTTTGTGTATGATGTTTCTTAAGAGCCCAGCATTCTGTACCATATAATAAGGCAGACCGAATAGCCCTCCGATAAAACTTCTCTTTCAACCTTAACGGAAAGTTATGATCGCACAAAATCCGTGTTGCATTTCTCCATTTCAACCAACCAGTTTGAATCCTTTGATATCGCTATCGATCTTCATATCTTTTTGGATGATAGAAACTAGATATCTAAACTGATCGTTCGGTGATATCTCTTGCCCATCCAGTGATACCACTGTGGTCTCGACTTTTCTGTTTTTTAAATTTGCAATGCATATATGCTGTCTTGGACCTGCTCAATCTGAACCCTCGAGAGTCCAACGTTTGCCTCCATAACTCCAATTTGGCATTAACCCTATTTTCGTCTCATTTACTAGAATAATATCATCAACGAATAGCATACACCAAGGTATCTCATCTTAGATAGTTCTAGTAAAGCCCATCCTTCACATTGGTAAACATGAATGGATTTAATGCAGATTCTTGATGTAAGCCAATTGTATTCGAAAAATCACTCGGTAGGCTGCTGCAAGTTCTGACATTTGTCACTACATCGTACATGTCCTTGATTATGTCAATGTATTTGACTGGGACCCCTTCATCATTGTCCCCTCATAATACCTTCCTAGCTATCTTGTCGTATGCTTTCTCTAACTCAATAAATATCATATGCATCTCTTCTCCTCTCTCGAAAACGCTCGATAAGTTGACGAAGCAAATGAATAACATCTATCACCGATTGTCCAGCCATGAAGCCAAACCGATTCTCTGTTATTTTAATAGCCTTAGCCTACGATCAATACTCTCTCCCAAAACTTCATGGTATGACACATAAGTTTTATTTCACGATGGTTTGAGCAACTTTAAAAGTCAAGAAACCGCGTGACTATAAATGTTTTTTAGATCTTAGACTTAATTTTTCTTATTAATATTAATTCGTTAAATAACTTGATTGTATTTATTCAGTAATTGTGACCAAATGCGTGCTATGACCATTGATCAATGTGTAACCCATTACATTTATTCATCAAGTCAACGTGGGTTGCTATAGCCATTTATTAACATAAGCACTTGAAAACTCATTCATTAAATCAAGTTTAATGTTGATTCTTTTCGTTTTACTATAACGATGACTTGGAGGCATGCTCTAAACTTAATTAACCTGGAATTTCAAGCATCATGAGCTACTTATGTAACTTGAATTAATTCTGAAAGCCTCCTATAACTCTTGGCCTTCTTACCAATCATTAATCTAAATTTACTTGTTGGTCTATTACCACCAAACCTTTTATGAACGAAAAAATTCACACAAATATTCATACTTAAATTAAAGATAGAAAAATTAATTTGTAGGTATATAATATTAATTATTGATCCGTTACATAATGTTCGTTTATAAGTAGGGCTCCATAACCATGTAATCCAAGAGTTTTCTCAAATGGATAAACTTACAAAAATTAATATTAGTTAATAATTATGGACTAAATGAAAGCACTTGAATGTACATTCTATCACCACTCTATTTTCATATTAGATTCACTCTTCTACGCATTGATTTTTATTTTTAATATTAAGATATGACTCAAATTAAAAGAGTATATAATAGAGAGGACTACGAAGACTATCAAAACCTTATCATTATTTTTTGTTAGTAGAGTATTATAGATAGATATTAGAGTGAGGCATTTGAAAAATAAGTGTTCATTACTATGCATGAATTTGAATGGGGTGTTCCATTAATAAAGTTTATGGGAATATGTTATAAGATAGCTGTGAAACCACTAAGATGAAAGTGGTGTCTTTTAGAGTACCTTGTTGCCTTCCATTTGGAGAATTAAACTATGCTTACAATTAAAGTGAGGCGTGTGAAAAATTAAATTGTTTTATAAGATCACCATGTTGCCTTGCATTAATAAAGTTGTAGAGAATACTTTATGATATAGCTATGAAATTACCCTGATTATTGGAAATGACAATTTCACATGTCCAAACACCGGCTATCACTAGAAATATGTGTTGTCGAGATGGACAAGCGATTTGTATGCATTTCTGGGGTAGCTTTGCTCCAGAATAGAAGGAGAAGATTTTCGCATAGTACAACCAAAAACCATTTAACATTTTTGCATTCAACAAGAAAAATACAAGTATTGGTGTCGGAAAGTCGTTCTTGGGATAGGAATCATCTATCTTGGCTCTATTGGCCGTCTCAGATCAGAGTATTGGTGTTTTTGTTGTTTGAATAAAAAAGTTTCTAAATTAGAAAATTTTAAATTAATATTAAAAATAACTGTAAACAATGTGACTTATTTTTTGTTAATTTATATATCTAGAGTTATCTTTACAAGTACACCGTGATGATACTATAAACTTTTTGACTTCTTAGTTATAATGATATGTAATGATCCAATAATTAGTAATGAACTCACTATCCATCAATAAACCCACTAACCCATTAATATATTTAATACTAAAACCCCAATAATTAATTGGTCAATAAATGAACCCAATAAGGCTTAAAATCTTGGTATCAATCCCGGTATTGATATTTGTTTTAGAGTCAGAATTGTCCATCTCGAGTCAGAATTGGCCATCTCAAATGAGAATTGGTCAAAATTTAAAACCTTGGTTACATGCGGTCAGCTCGTGTGAAACATGTGTTGGGCAAGTAACCATGTCGATACGTGTCTAATGTGACTACTAGGAATATTTTGGCTTGTTGGTGCATTGTAGGATAAGGTCATATGTTTTTTGTTCAAGTCAAAACTTAATCAGTGCATGTCCAGGCTTTTGCATTAGAAATACTGTGAAGACATTTATCATAGTTTCTACATAGAGCCTGCAAATGAAAATGTCCTTTATATGATCCTCTTTCCTTAACATTTGAAAGTAGTTTCTTATTTATTTTTTTGTTTTATACACATTATAATTGTTTTCATAATTAATTGATAACGAGCTCAGTTTATTTTCCACATGCAGTAAACATATATGAGCAGCCTCCCTGATTGTCTAAGTAGTCTGGAAAATATTACAGAATGGAAGTTTCTTATAAAATTAACTTATGATATTAAATTATGTGGTAAATGAATTGTTTTCCCTAGATGCATTTAAAAATAAAGATTAACAACCATTGTCAATATAAGAAATTGATTGGCTCTTCCTTACTGTACAGAGTGCAAGCCTGCATTACAAACTCTAGAAAGACAGACCCGACTCGACCAGAATATCATCGTGCCATAGTAACATGGGAGTTCTCCAATGCAACAGGCCTCCCTGGGTTAGAATATAACCTGCTTATTTTAGGCTCATATTTTTCTTGTTGAATGTGAAAATGTTAAATGTTTTTTGTGCTTGTAGTTTTGTTGCGGAGAGCACTGGAGAACAAATGAGCAGCCGCCTTCTCAGTATGAAGTCCGCCAATGCATTATTAGAGTTGCCGGCGACAGGGAAAGTACTTCCTGCTGGAACATCTGTGGAAGCTATATTGATTTCAGACATAAGTACCTTTCCTCACAGTAGGTCACTGGATAGTACCTCTAAGTCAATTCATCGAGAAAATACTGTCAAAAGCAGCAAATCTACCGGTATGCAAATTGAGGCTGCATCTTCAGAAAAGGTTAAGGTAGCGATTCTTACTGTGAGCGACACGGTTGCATCGGGGGCAGGCCCTGATAGGAGGTACTTCAATTTTCTTTTATCATTGAATATTGCTTACATTGTTGATGTGGTTTTTTTTTAATTTATAAATCAACCCCCTTCGGGAATCGAACCTGTGACCTCTCACATTGGAGAGAAAATTGGTATCAACTGAGCTAAAGCCCAATTGGTCATTGTTGTTGTGGTTTTTACTTGTCAGTTGTTACATCTGAAAATTCTCTCTCTCTCTCTCTCTCTCTCTGGAGGGACCTTTTCTCCTGTCGGTCAAAAGTCAACTCTTCACAATTTTTTTTAAATGATCGGCACTGTCCATCTTTTCTGTTTTTGGATGCGGCACTGTCCATCTTGATCTTCATGGCTTATAACATTCTACATCAGTTATCATGTGTTTTGAGGTGGAAAATATTGTATCGCCGATAAATATTCTGACTTTGTAACCATCTAACCATAGGGTGCAAGAGCAATAAGTACTGATAATACTTTTTGGCAAGGCTACATTTTAGAACTTAGGACATGACAATCTACCCTAACTAAGATTTAATGGCCATCTAAGCATGGACAATTTATTTGGGAGACTTTTGGAGCTCACTAATAGTGAGAAGAATTTAACTACTGTATTTTTCATCTTTGCTTTGGCTCTTTATAGAGAGTATTATCCGGTTGATTATGCCTTTTGCGTAGACTGGCAGTAACATTATTATTACTAGAATTTTGCACATGTATTGCAGGTGATATATGTTAAGTAATCATGAAAATCTATATTTGTTTGGTATCCTGAAAAATATTTAGAAAGATCTTGAAAGACATTTGATAAAATAGCAATATTTTGAAAGCTTGTAATATTCATTTTTACAGATTTAAGATATTATATATCAATGGCATTTTCAATATTTTTCCTCAAAGTTATCAGAAGACTTTTTAATATTTTGTTGATAGTTTGAATCTCTCTTACTAAACATAGATATGAAGAGTGAAGAAAAGATTTAGAGGGGTTATATATCTGTGGGTTTGTGTTTTTTCAAATTCACGAACTTTTTTGTTTGACCTCCTTTCAACAATCCGCTCCGTCCAAGGTGTTCTACATGTTCTAGGTAGTGTATGGATGAAAAATCACCTCGAATGGAAGTGTTTTGCATGTGCAAAATGTGTGGATTTATTTCAGCCGTGCAGTTTTTAAAATTTTTAAACAAGGTTTTGCTCATCCAAAACACTTCCATTTGATGTGATTTTTCATCCATACACGATCTATGACGTGTAGAACACCTTGGACGGAACGGATTGTTAAAAAGAGGTCACACGTGTGAATTTGAAAAACATGAACCCGCCCTAGAGAGAGAGAGAGAGGTGATTGTCCTAAAATTAAGAGAAAGATGAATCAATTTTCTATTTTTTAAACCTTTGTTCGGCAAAAAAAGCAGAAAATGCCGCATGCCATCTCTTGAGTTCTAGCTATAATAGTAGAGATTATCGTTTTGGGTCTTGCGCCAGACCAATAAATGTTGGCGTTATAAATACAAAGTTTGGTACAGATTTTCAATCAACAATATCGTCATCATCAGCTATCATCATCTATAAGACTTTTCCCATCCAAATGGGACTATGATGCAAAGCTCCAATAAAGATTTGACAAGGTTTTACGATTGGCCGTCAACTTGATGTCAACCCTCTATAAATATTTTGTTTCTGAAGTTGTAATCTCTTAATTTGGTCCTTGTTTCTTCCTCTTTCTTCTTCTGGTCAGAAATAATTATTCATGTAGAAAGCATGCATCTTGATACACCTCTTTGAATCGTTATTTGGAAGGGGTCACAAATTTGATGCTACATGAAATTTTATGGAGTAAATGTTGCTCTTTGCAATAGAAAACAAAGAAGCAACACCCTATGCTCTGCACACATTTCATGCCCAGATTCTGTCCCTGTGAAATTGGAGCATGCCCATATCTGGTTTTGGTCATATTGTGCCTCCAAGCTGAAAATTTCCCTTGATTTTTTAGTCCGTAGAAAATAACTGCTTGTTTTATGTTATATTCCTTTTTCTGTACAGTTTCCTTATCCAGGGATTTGGTACTAAGCGGTCGGTGTCAGTTTGACAATCAATCATTAAATTGCCAATCCTTTAAGCAGTGAATTCTCACATTGGTCCAACCAACGCCATTCTTATGGGAAAAGTTTAGATGATGATGGGAACATCATCATCAACTTTGACCTCTATGTTGTGTGGACTTTTATTTTTAGTAATCTTGACTTGCATCTCTTCGTTCTTCTTTTTCAGTTTTTCCCTCAATTCAAGGAAAAATAAAACTGACTTATTGATAATGCTACACATCTTGATGGATAAGAAGTTACAGTCATGGTTTTCTATATTGATTTGCTCTAGAAATATGATAGTTTGTGTATTGAAATTACAAACAAACAGGCACCCAAAAAAGAAAATTAAATACAATTATATGTGAGATACTTTGTATTTTGTATCTATTTAGTTGAAGGACCTTGGGATCAAATCAGGTCATACACATCGCTGCTGGGCCTTGTATTTTGTATTGGTTGGCTTAGAAATATATTCATGCAGCCATGGTCCCATTTCTACTCATCTTTGGTACCATCATCTGAATATTCTATTTTGGAGTCTTGGGGAAACCTTTTATATTTATTTTATTTTATTAAATTGTGATCTCTTAATTCTCTTGGCCCGTTTCTGATTTTCTCGAGCAACAAACATGGGTAATGGAAATTTCATGAAGCACTCTTCATACATCTAGCTTTATAACTATGTACAGCTGTTATTCTATTACGGGACTCTGCACACTGGAGGAAACCTTCAAGTTTTGTGTTCCTCTATTAGTCTCCGCAACATGAGATTTAATAATGTATGAAGAATCTTTGGTTACTTGTCTAAATTGACTTCTTCAAATGTATGCAGTGGTCCCAGAGCAGTATCTGTAGTGAATTCTTCATCAGAAAGATTAGGTGGAGCATATATTATTGCAACAGCTGTTGTTCCTGATGAAGTTGATAGGATAACAGATATTCTTCGGAAATGGAGTGACATTGACAAAGTTGACCTCATTATCACTTTAGGTATATTTAAAGTTATTCTGTCATTAATCTCAAAACCGGCGCATTTCTTCTGATAATAATTTCCTTATCCTGGTTTCCCACTACTCTTTTTAAGGCGGCACTGGATTTACACCTAGAGATGTCACACCTGAAGCCACAAAGGCTGTTTTAGAGAAGGAAGCTCCTTGTCTCTCATTTGTGATGCTTCAAGAGAGTCTCAAGGTATCCTCCTCCTTTCATTCAAGTTGGTTTTGATGATTGCTGAGAGGTTAAACCATTGTAATTGATTTTGTGCATGCTTGGTGAAAGTATGTTACCTTGAACCATCAATGGTTTTCTCCAATTTTCTGAGTTTGTGAACAGTGAACACAATGTATCATATGGTTCCTTACATTATTGGTATGCCTTTCAATATTATCTATTAAGGAGCAATGTTTCATTATTTCTACACACACAATAATGCATAAGCTGGTGGGCTTCAGTTGGTGCAAGTATTTCCCGTAGGGTGTGTTTGGTTGTGTGTGGTTGGAAAATTAATGTATTTCCAGCTAGATACTGGAACTACATTTCTAACTTTGGATAGAAATAACTACTTATTATATAAAAGAAGTAACGTGTTCAGTGTGATAGCTATGTGCCCTTTAATTTTCTTTTTCCATCTTATGTAGTTGGGATCACGCTAGAATTTTGCAACATTCGAACCAAAGTTTTCCAACTCAAAACTGTGGCAGAACTACTGAAACCAAACAAATTGCTTATAGGTTTTTGTGTGGCTGCTAGTGGCCCCAAGGTTTAAAATATCGGTATCGGGATTGTTATCGGACGGTCACTTTTGGGATTAGAATCGGCATTTTCGGCCATATCAGCCATCTCCAATTGAGAATATCAGATTTAATATCATTTGAGAAATAATTTTTTTTTAAAAATTAGGATTTGATTTTTTAAATAGCAGCTTAAAGTAACTATACGATTTGGAAAATTCTTTAGTAATTGATAATGTGTGAAGGATAATAACGTGTCAAATTAACCATAATAATCCAATAACATATAATGAACCCCACCAATAAATCCACAAACCATTGATAACCTTAATACTAAAACCCCACTAATCGATTGAAAATCCCAATATTACTTGCTATTGAACGGTGTCACTCTTGGAACTCGGACTGTCATTTTTGTTATCGGAATCGGCCGAGATTCCAAACCATGGCTGGAACCACATGGGGGCTTAAAATTTACACACTCAAGCGACCCTTAATATTGATTTCTTCTTCTTTTAGCCTAAGCTTTTCTGTTAACATACTTTGTTTTTCCGAGTAAACAGGTGACACCATTTGCAATGCTCTCACGAGCTGCAGCTGGAATCAGAGGTTCTACCTTGGTAATAAATTCTTTTCCCCTGAATATATATCTGCTCGGTACAATCTTACCATCAACTTAGTAACAATTTTTCCCCTTGTGATACCAAACTTTTCAGATCATCAACATGCCTGGCAATCCTAACGCAGTTGCTGAGTGCATGGAGGCGTTGCTTCCAGCCCTGAAACATGCATTGAAACAAGTAAAAGGCGACAAAAGAGAGAAGCATCCAAGTCATGTGCCCCATTCCGAATCAAAGCCTACAGATGAATGGGCACGCAGCTTCAAATCTGCATCATCATCGGGCTGCTCATGCTCCCATTAATAGCGTTTTTGTTCAAATGTTGTACGAATTTTGTTACTGCTGAGCTAAAAAGCATACAAATAAGCTCTGTACAATGTTAAGGGATATATCTATGGAATTATCCAGTAAAAAACTTACTTGAGGATTACCTATGGAATAGAAAGATATAATTAGAGCAATTATTGAAATAGTTAGTGCCTAATTTGTGGCTTAATTTGTATTGCAATCAAGATTCCAACCACTCTTTCAAGTAAGATATATAAAGAATGCACAGAGAAATAAGGTAACCTAAAAATAATGATAAGAAGCATATCTTGCAACTGAAGCAGCAGCAATGGTGCCACCCTCCTTGTGCAGCAGAGAAATCAGTGTAATAAAAGCTTGGTTTTATTATTGCAACATACTAGCAAGGGAGAGTTAAGAAAAATCATACTTATTTAATATTTTATTATTATATGAGTTGTGATTAATCACATATTTGTTGTCTTCATGTGTAAAATATATGAATAATTAACTTGTAAAATATATGAATAATTAACTTGTAAATATTTCGGTATTTTTTTTTCAGTTTAATTTTAATTTTCTTGTTATGTAGCATACAAAAAATTATGAAATTAAAAAAATTCTTCTTCATTTATCAATATTTTAGTTGTTATAGTACACGAGAATCATGAAATGTATAACAATTCCAATTTTTTTTTGTTTTCTTCAACTTTCAAACATATTGCATGTTATATATAGCACATGAATAAGGCAAAATTTTAAAATCTTCAAATTTCTGTTATCTTCAATTTTCTAATATCTTAGAACAAGAAAATAATGAAATTTTCTAAAATAAAATAAGTTTTTTTTTCTTTGGTTTTCAATATTTTCCATGATATAACACATGAAAACCATAAAATTTTTAACAATTCTAAATTTTTCTTCCTTTTTAGTGTTTTGCATGATATAGCATATGAACGGTAGCGAAATTGGCAAAAATCCCAAATTTATTTGTTTTATACAATATTTTGCACTCTATCATACAAAAATTGCGTAATTTTTAAAAATCTTAGAACTTTTCTTTTTTCTTCCGTTTTCAATATTCTGCTTGCTGTTGCACAAAAAAATCGTGAAACTATCAAATATCTTAAAAAATTTCAATTTTTTTTCGATTTTTCAATATTTTAAATGCTAGCAGACGGAAACCATGAAATTTTTAAAAACCTAAAATTTTTCTAAGTTTTTGTATGTTTTAATATTTTTCTTGTTGTATAGCACAAGAAAATAGGGACATCTTCAAAAATCCCAAATTTTCTGTTTCTTCAAATTTTTATTATTTTGCTTGCTAAAGCACACGAAATCGCAAATTTCTTTTAAATTAAAAAATATTCTGTTTTATTTAAATTTTCAATATTTGAATGTCATAGCACACGAAAATCACGAAATTCAAACCCTCAATATTTTCCATTTTATTTGATTTTCAATATTTTGCTTGCTGCAGCACACAAAGATCGCAAACTATTCAAATATATCAAAATTTTCCTTTTTCTTCCGTTTTTTATATTTTGCTTTTTTTTGCATGAAAGTTATAATATTTTCATAAATCCCAATTTTTTCTGTTTCCTCCTGTTTTTGAACATTTTGCTTGTTACAACAAATAAGAAATCCCGTTTTCTTCGCTTTTTTATTATTTTGCAAGATATGCGGCACATTATAATAGCAAAATTTTCAAAATCTCAAAAAATATTCTGTTTTCTTTCTTTATTTTATTATTTTGCTTACTCTATAATACAAGAAAATCATGAAATTTCAAAAATCTTCTATTTGCTTCGATTTTTCAATTTTACTTGCTCATACTTTTGGAGAAATCGGGTATCAAGAAGGCAAAAAGTTATCTAAAGTAAAAGAAGAAAATTCGTCAATTGGTATTAAGAATCCAACGGAATAAAGAATTTCCATCCGATTGATTGAGTATCCCTAGCAACCCATGAAATCAAGGAATTTTTTAAAAAATCAAATTAGTTTAAAAATTTTATTATCTTTTGCATGCTATATGCGCAAGAAAACCATGAAATTTTCAAAAATCTCTATTTTTTTTTTGTTTTCTTTAGTGTTTCAATATTTTGCTTTGTATACCGTATATGAAAACCGTAAAATCTTCAAAAATCTCAAGAATTTTCTGTTTTATTCAGTTTTCAATATTTCTTGTTTGGTATGTGAAATTTTTATAAGTCTTAATATTTTATTATCTTCCATTTTTCCATTCTTTATATGCTTAGCACAAGAAAATCATACATTTTTTAAAAATCTAAATTTTTATGTTTTATACGTATTCCAATTCCAATATTACGCTAAGCATATACGAAAATCGCGAAATTTTTCTAAAAACTGTAGTTTTCTTTTTCCTTCAAAATTTTAAAAAATTTGATGCTATAAAACATGAAAATAGCATGTTTTTTTTTGTTTTTCTATATTTTTTATGCAACATTAAACATAAATCGTAAAATTTTTAATTCTCAAAAATTTTCTTTTCTTTTTATTTTTAAATATTTTGCATGCTACGACACATAAAAATCGAGAAATTTTTAAATATTTTGCCAGTAAAACTTATGTAGTGGGAGAAAAATAGAAAAACATTTTAAAGAAAATGGTCGATTGGTATTTTTACAACATATATTCCTAGCTGTATAGAATATAAGCATGCTAAATAGCTTAGGAAACCAATAAAAAAAATTTATGACCCAAATACAATAAAGAAATTAAATGTGGACAAGATAGTGATTTCCTGCTAAAGTACAAACTAAATAAGAGTATATTTTCTCATATAGCTTTATATATTATAATAGCAAGAGGACCGCGTAATGCATTGGTACCGTGCGCAGGTACTGTGCCCAAAATCCAGAAAAATCTTATTAAACTAAAATTTTATTATTACATGACTGGTAAGTTACAACATCTCAGTTTAGATTCAAAATATATGAATGATAACTTGCATATACTTTGGCACTGTTATTAATTTTTTCAATGTTTTACTTGTGAAAATCGTGATATTTTCTTTTTACTTAGGTTTGTAATATTTGGCTTATTATAACACACGAGAATTACGAAATGACCAAAAATCCCAAATTTTTTTGTTTTCGAATTTTCAACGTTTTGCACAAGTATACGAATTTGGAGAAAATTTTAAAATCTCAAAATTTCTGTATTATTTGGTTTTCCAATATGTTAATTGCTAATGTAGCAACCAAAAAAACATAAAAGTTTCAAATATAAATTATTTTTTGTTTTGTCTAGTTTTCAATATTTTTCATAATATAAAACACAAAAATCATAAATAATTTTAGAAATTTCAAATTTTTTATTATCTTCATTTTTTTCAATATTATCATACTATAGCAAAGGAAAAACATGAAATTACATCATAAATTTTTTTTGTTTCCTTTGGCTCTTTGAATATTTTGCATACCCTAGAACGTGACAATTGCGGAATTTATAAAAATTATCAAATTATTATTTTTTTATTTAAATTTAAAATATTTGCACGGTACATAAAAATCACGTAACTTTCAAAAATCTTAGAATTTTTTTGTTTCTTTTTCCGATTTTTTGAATATATTGCTAGTTATATAAAGCACACGAAAATCATGAAATTTTCAAAAAGATAAAAAACTTTCATTTGTTATATTTTTTAATGCTTTGTATGAACCACACAAAACTTTTAAAGTTTTTATGCTCTTCGATTGTTCAATATTTTGTTTGTTATAACATATGAAAATCGTGATATCTTAAAAAATCCAATTTTTTTCTATTACTTTCAAATTTTCAATATTTTGCATGTTGGCCAGCATACGAAAATTGCGAATTTTGTAGGAATTCAAAATTAATTCCGTTCTCTTCTAATTTTCAACATTATGCATGCTTGCTTGTTGTATGGCACATGAAAATTGCGAAAATTTAAAAATCTCAAGGTTTTATTTTCTATTCAGTTTTCAATATTTTGCTTGTAGCACACATAGATTATGAACTTTTGAAAAATATCAAAATTTTATGTTTTTTTCTTTTTAAATTTTTTTCTTCAACCTATAACACGCGAAAATTGCTAAATTTAAAAAATGTCGATAAATATTTGTCTTCTTCAATTTTACAATTTTTGTATGCGAACATGAAAACTCATGAAATTTTCCATAATTCCATAATTTTCTGTTTTATTTAGATTTTTGTTATTTTGCTTACTATATAAAGCATGAAAATTTCAATATTTTCAAAAATCCCAATTTTTTTTTGTTTTCTTTGGGTTTTCAATATTTTGTTTATTATAACAAACGAAAAGCGCAAAATTTTCGGTGTTATTCACCTTTTCAATATTCTGCATGATATAGCATTTGAAACCATAATTTCATAAATCTCAAAATAAATTCTATTTCATTCCTTTTTCATTATTTTGATAGCATATGGAAATCATGAAATTTTAAAAATCTCAGAATTTTCTATTTTCTTTGAATATTTTAGTTGCTTATAATTTTGGAGAACTTCCTGATATCAAGATGACCAGAAAAACTATATGAAGTAAAAAAAAAAATATCGTCAATTACAACTAAAAACCTAGCAAAACAAAGAAATTCTGTCCGATTGACTGAGACTCACCCTTTGCAACACACGAAAATCATGAAATTTAAAAAATCTTAAAATTTTTTGTTGTTTCAAATTTCTAATATTTTACACAATAGCATACGAAAATCAAGAAACTTGGCTCAAAATTTTCTTTTTCTTCTTTTTCTTTAGTTTTTTTAGCTTGCTATAGCATTTGAAAATCTCAAAATCTTCAATTATCTTTAAATTTTTTGTGTTTTTTGGTCAAACTAGATAAGAACTTTATTGATAGAAAGATAGATAGATGGTAGAATAAGAATGTAAAGATGGCAAGTGAAGATGGGATCATCAAACATCATCAAACGCTTGAGATGACAAGCATAACAGCCAATCAAACATAAGTCAGAGCATAAAAACATACAAGTGATGACAACATACCTCTGCTACAAGGCATCCCCATGCAAAATACCAACACAAAAGAAGGCCATCTAAGCCCTGCACAACAACAAAAGAAAGAAAGAAAGAAAGAAAAAGCCCTGCACAAGACATAAATGCCACTTCAAGTAATAGATCATCAAACATTTGTTTAGACAAAGAATTTAATGGGCAAACCATCCCCAAGCATCAACATACGATATCGTAAACATTTAAACGGGTTATCTAAAGCAAAAGAGCATTTCCCTGAAATATTCAGTATCTAATACAAAATTGCACCCTTCAAATCTCCATGGGAGTGGTATTCGACTGTACGTGGAAACTTTCGAGATTAGAGATGGGCATAATAGAGCTGACTTGCCTAACGTAACCAATAGCAAACAAAATTTACAAATATGTACTCAATTTAGCTCTCTAAGTACCAGATTCCCCATCTCCATTACCATAACCATCAGGGTAATAGCCATAACTTCCATAACCATCATAACTTCCATAACCGGCCAAAATGAAGACCGCTTCCATAACTATCGTAACCTCCATATCCATATATAACCACCATAACCAGCATAGCTTCCAGAACCTCCATAACCGGCATAGTTTCCATAACTTCCATAACCGTCAAAATTTCCATAACCTCTACAACTATTCCAATGAGAACCAAAATCGATACAACCATATTGATTCTGAAACCCTCTCCCAAATTCAGGCCTTTGTTGGCGCATTTGGGGACTTGTTCGATCTAGGATGTCCCAAACTCCTGATTTCAACCTGTAAGAACATGGAGAAGTAGCTTTTCATCACAATTTATGAAAATTATTCTGCCTGCTTAATCTCATTAACACACAGTTCAAAATGAAATTAAGTGGAAGAAAGGGCATGCTTAGGACTTCTGCCTTTTGATTTCAATGAAGGCCGTTTTTTCAGGAAGAAAAACTAGAGAGAGAAAATTTCCTGTAAGAAGTACGAAGTATCTCTGACCAAAGTACTTGTGTATTCGCACTAGTGTTTTGGTGAACAGGAGGGATTAGGAACCCAACTTGATCTGAAATTACCTTTTTAGTAGATTAGAGTTCACATTTTTCTCTAATCTTACCCTAGAACCAGAATCTGATCCAGGTTAAGAGAAGTTCCAACTTTGGCCGATCACTTAATGACGTAAAATAAGGTTGAAGTTAATTGGGAAAGTCCTAGTCACTCCTGCAAAATGTGTGTGCACGTGTGTGCACACATCTATATATAAGTGCATAAAAAAATTGTAGATCTGCAATTGACCAGGCAACAAGTCATAAAAAAAGCGAAGAAAAAAATAATAAGCAATACCTCTATCGATATAGCATGTTTGAAGTAACCTACTTTAACTGGCTAAGGTGACCTCAACAAAATAAAAACTTTAATCTGAAATTTGTTCAGTCTTGTAAGCTGAAATTTGTTCAGTCTTGTAAGCAAAACATAGATACAAAAGAATAAAAGCTCAAGCATCACGCATACTCTCATAAAATGAGTCACCCAACTAAAAGGGACTAATGCGACGACTAAAAACAGAAAAGAGCTTTTGAGCAAGCAAACAGTATATATCTATCATGTCCGAATATTAAATAAAAAGTTAATAGTATGTCTGAAAATTAAATTACAAGCTGTAATATGTCTGAAAATAAAATAACAAGTACTGCCACATACCAAGCTCAAACTAACCGATTGTTCCCTTTAGCCAAGAGGTCATCAATGTCCTTTTCCTTGCTGAAAGTGATGAACCCAAAGCCACGGGAATGGCCCGAAGGGGGGTCACGCTTGTTCACACCCTCTTGAACTTCACTAAAATTTGCAAAGAAGTTCTTGAATTCATCTGATACAGTTCCCACATCAAGCTAATTTACAATATCCAGCACTAAAAGAAGACGACAAATAGAAAGAAGCGCATATGTCTCACCATGGTTTACAAAATCTGGAATGCCACCTACAACAATGGTTGCACTCATAGGGATACTTCTCTTGATTTCAACCTAGCAACAAAGGTTTTATTGTTGATTAATAAGGGTAGCTACTAAATATGATACATTTAAGGGCACCTTTAAGTAGTAGAGTGAATATTGTTAGAGATAATGTGTGATAAAATAGTCGGGATTTTTGATATTAGATCCAAATCCGTATCCGTAAACTCTAGTATAAATTTATATGTATTATTTCATGAATTAGCTAATAAAAAAAGAATTCTATTTTTTCATCAAATTCCTTGTCATGATATCAGAGCCATGTTCTAGCCGCCGCCAAACTCCACCATCAAACCCTAGCCGCCGGCAACGCACCAGACCTCGCCTCCAGATCCTCATCATCATGCACCACGGCACCGGATCACCGCACCAAATCGCACTACCACGCCAGATTTCACACTACCGCACCAGATCACGCACCACCGCTACATCACCATCGCATCACCAATCACCACTGCATCATGCCTCACCGCATTATATTTATGATCTGATTCAGATCTGATCTGGATTCACACAATATTATCCAAACTTTTTCGTTGGTTGTTGGATGTCGTATGTTGATTTGCTTATCATTCGTTGTTGATCTGATTATCGTTGGTTGTTGATCGTTGTTGTCGTTGGTCATTGTTGGTTATGGTTGTGTGGTTGATCCTTACTGCTGGAATCATGTCAATGACATCGGGCAATGGAGGAAGTTTATCTATCTCGACTGATTTTATTCCAATGGTATCGACAAAACTTAATGGTGATAATTATGTATGTGATGAATATAATTAGTTATTAAATATTAGTTATTAGCTTTAGTCCCACATCGGCTATAATAGAAGAGGTGATCTATGACTCTTTATATATATTTATATGTAAAACTCTTAATTTAATATACCAATAAAATTTCCTCTTGATTCTTTTCATGATATGAGAGTTTTGAAAAGAATTAAGAATAAAAAAATCCTAATTTTTCCAAACCCTAACCCTAATTTCCTCTTCCTCACCAACCCTAGCAACCACTTCTGCCTACCACCCTAGCCCTTCTCCTTCTCTGCCCTTCGAATCCCCCTCCAGCCTCCTCCACGGCCCTCGACAACCCCCTCCTTCTCTACCCTTCAAATCCCTCTCCAACTTCCACACAGGCCTCGACAGCCCCTTCCGGAGCCACCAGCACCCCCTCCGCCCCCCTCCAGTGTTCCTTGCCCCTCCAGCCCTTTCGAAACCCATCTCCAGCTCCTCCTACCACCTCCAGCGACCTCTGCAGCCCTTCCATCCCCCTCAGGCGACCTCAGCAGCCCCCCTCAACACCCCTCTAGACCCCTTCCAGCCCACTACAACCCCTCCAGCCCTCTCCAATCTCCATCACTCACATGGACGGCTCTTTTGCTCTTGAAACTCTCTTCGTCTCCATGATCTATTAGATCATCTTGCTCCGTGTGCTTGTTGTGAGTTAGACAACCTTTATTCTCTCGGGATCTTATTTTGCGCAGTTCATCATGGCTTCTGGCGATGACAAAGTTAACTCGGTCTCTCTGTCGTCCGTTGATTTCAAGACGGACCTTCGCTTGACTACGATCTCTCTCTCCGGCGCAAAGAATTACCTTCAGTGGTCTAGTGCTATTGAACGAGTCTTGAACAGCAAATACCTTCACTGCCACTTGACGGATTCTCCTCTTGACTCTAAAGATCCTAACTATGATACCTGGTTCCAAAACGATAACAAGGTAATTGTTTGGTTGTCTAACTCTATGGATTCTCGCTGCTATACGTCTATTATGATTTTGAAAACTGCTAAGGAAGTTTGGACACGCTTTCGTTCTCTGAAGAAAACTTGCAGAAGCTCTATGATATTTTCTATATCTTTACTACGGCTACTCTAGGTGAAGATGTTCAGGATTTTGGTGCCCTCTTCAGTGGGCTTCTTGATCAGTGGAACGTCTATCAGCTTATTTTATTGGCCCTGCTGTCACTCGTCACCAACGCGAGTCTCTTGTTGGCGTGTTACGCTTGGCCAACTACCGCCTAGCTTTGACGGCGTGTGCTTCCTCATTCTCTCTCAGAATGGCTCTCCTTCATTGATGGGCATCATGTCGAGCGTTTATTGTATGCCCACAGTCTCTTCCCCATCTACTGATCCTATCTCGACCGCAATGTTAAAAAAACAGCCTACCCGGCCGATTAATTGGCCGTATAATCATACCCAGTGCGTAACCTTATAGAAATTGCATTAATCGCTCAATTATACGGTCAAAAACGATTAAACAACATATAATATGTTTAAAACGGTTAATCGGGCGTTTAATTTCTAAACGGTTGTGAAAAAATAGAAACCCGCTGTGAAAAAAACCTTAACCGTTTCTACCCCTTTACTGAAGCAAGACTAAAAGACTTGTTCTTTTGTTCATCCAGGTCTCGACTTCATCCTCGATCGCAGCCCAACTTCGACCTCCACCTCGATCGCCAGCCCCGACTTTGATCTCGACGATCTTCAGCCTCGACTTCGACGATCTCTGACTTCGAACGATCACCAACATCGACGTTGACCTCTCCACTCTCCAGCCTCGACTTCGACCACAGCCTAGACGTTATATTCTCCAGGCGTCGTCCAGCCTCGAATTCGACCATCTCTGGCCGACGTCGACCATCTCCAGAGGTAATTTTTTAAATTAGGGTTTTCACTTTTTACCCTAAACTTTTCTATAATTTTTTTGGTTTTGGAATTTCTTGGGAAAGGGATAGGTGAGGTGGCTTTTAAACTTCTTTATTGCTGGGAAAGGGAGGAGTGATGGGTGAGTGGGTTAGGTGTTAATGTTGCTTTTTAATTTTTTTATATTTTTTGTAAAATGTTTTTTGGTTCAAATCTTTCATAGTTTTATGGTTAGTATATTTTGTTGTTTTATTATAAATATTTTGTTGTTTTATTGGATTTTTTGTTATTAAATATTTCAACTTGTTAATTGTTATATCCAAAGTGTGTAAGATGTTGCATATGCCTCCATGATTGTTTGTGCGTAAATTATATAATATATATCGTACAAAATATATTGTATGTCCGGTGGGACTCGAACCCACAATCTTCCTCATTTAATTTTATTCGGATGCCTTACCACTAGAACATATTTAATATTTAATAATTGCAAGTAAGGCTAAATTTTTCTTATAAATATTTATGTGTGTGCGTTTATTTGTTTATGGCCGCATAATCCTCGTAAAATGATTAATCACCGTATTATCCGACCATACGCTACACGCTAGCCGAATGAATAGAAAACGAATACGTGTTTTACAACATTGCTCGACCACACTTGTTACTCGAGACCATGGGTGGGGACCTATACTCAGTCTGGACGTGGTTCCTCTGATTCTGTTTCCGGTGGTCATGGGGCATTTCGTGGTCGTCCCCTCTGACTGCTCATGGTCATGGTTCTCGTGGACGCAGTCGTGGCCGAGCCGGCCTTTATTGTGCTTATTGCGGAGACACCAACTATCATGAAGACTGGTGTTGGAAGAAGTATGGCTATCCTGACGATACACCTACAGCTCGCCAGACATCCACACCAGCAGCTGCCGATCAACCTTCTTTGTCTGTCGGCCAGGTACCGTTATCCAGCGATAAGTGTGGCCAGTTGCGCCGTCTCCTCTCTTCTGTAGCTCATATCAACATTTGCACTTCATCAGGTATATCTTTATCTTTTCATTCTGATTCGTGGGTAGCCGATTTCGGCGTCTCAAATCATATGTCTCGTGATGGACCATCTGACCTTACTTCTAGTCTTCACAAGTTTATTTTCATGGCTGATCGTAATACTACACCTGTTTCTGGCTCTACTGATTTATCATTTACTTCCTCTTTACACCTAAAAATTCTTTAATTGTGTCATCTTTAAAATAAAACTTGCTTTCTATTCGTTACCTTACAAATGATTCCAACTGCTCTATAGCTTTTTATCAATCTTAGTTTATGATAAAGAATTTTCTGACGAAGCAACGGATTGGTGAGGGCATGAGCAGAATGGACTGCACTGTGGTGATCATCTTTTCTGTACGTCTGCAGCTGTTTCTACTATCCAATGGCGCCGAAGACTTGGTGACCCTCCCCTTTCTTTTTTACGTACTATGCTATCTTTTTTTAGTTTATCAAAATTTAGTTGTGAGTTTTGTATTCTTGAAAAGCATCATCGCTTTTCTTTTTCTCCAGTTAATAAGAGACATAATTTACCTTTTGTTTTAGTTCACTCCAATATTTAGGGACCCTTTAAATTTCCTAGTTTATTTGGTTATAAATATTTTATGACATTTATTGATGATCATTCACGTATGACTTGGTTATATCTTCTACATAATAGGTCTGAAATTCTGTCTACTTTAAAAACATTTGTTGCTAAGATTACTAATCAATTTGGTGTTTCGGTTAAGATACTTCGTTCAGATAATGCTAAAGTGTATATTACCACGAATTTTACTGCATTTTATAAGACACGCGGAATATTACATCAAATTTCTTGTTCTTATACTACTCAGCCAAATAGGAGTGCTGAACGAAAGAACCGATATTTACTTGAGATAGTTCGTTCTCTTCTTTTACATATGTATATCCCTAAATGATTATGGAATTTTGTGGTTTTAGCTGTCTGTTTTTATATCAATCGCATGCCTTCTTCGGTCCTAGACAACCCGTATCTTTTCTCTGTTTTGTTTCGACAGGACAAGCCTGTTCATGTTCCTTCTAAGATGTTTGGTTGCCTATGCTACCCGTATGGTGTTTGTAGGTTACTCACGGTCCCAAAAAGAGTATGTTTGCTTTGACCCCGCCACATCTAAAGTTTGTGCTTCATGTGATGTGACCTTAGAAGATCAAACCTATTTTCTACCATTTATTAAGGATTCCACACCCACTATTCAAGTTCTTCACCTAACTTCCTCAGAGGTTGATTTGTCTGTTTAACCTGTGCTCTCTAGTTTTAAACCTGTAGCCCCTTATCCACAGGTGTATCACCGTCGTAACAAAGTTTTCCCATCTCCTCCCACCAATGTTTCTTCTAACGATTCTTCTGTATGTACTTCAATACAATCCACTGTTCCTGATTCTCCACCGCCGCTAGTTTCAGAAGATCTCTCTTCCTATTGCCTTACGCAAGGGTAAACATTTCTGTACTGCTACACATCCGATTTCTAGCTTTGTTTTCTATCATAAACTAACATCATCTGCTCGTCAGTTTGTTCTTCCTTATCTGCCATCACTTTTCGTTCGTCTATTCAGGAAGCTCTTTAGCATCCAGGTTGGCAGGCAAGTATGTTAGAGGAGATTGCCGCCCCGCGCTCTAATCAGACTTGGAAATTGGTATCTCCTCTTTCAGATAAGAAGGTTGTCGGCTGTAAATAGGTCTTTGCTGTCAAGCATAATACAGATGGAATGATTGACCGTCTCAAAGCTTGATTAGTGGCCAAATGTTTTACTCAGCAATATGATTTGAATTATACTGAGACTTTCGCCAGTTGTCAGATTGATCTCGGTTTGTGTTCTTATATCCTTAGCTGTTTCTAAGGTATGGTCGCTTCATCAGCTTGATATGAAGAATGCCTTTCTTAATGACGATCTTTCGAAAACTATTTATATACAACAGCTTCTTGATTTTGAGTGACCGAGAGAGTCTATAGTTAAGCCTTCTACAAAAATCGTTATACGGATTGAAGCAGTCACCGCATGCTTGATCCGTTTCCTCCGGGAAAACTCAGACGTATTCGCTTAGACGCCTGCGGACATGCCCGGGATCGACCCCAAATTGATTTCCTACAAGCTCGGGGTCGACCCGCAAGCCCGACTCGCCCGACAAAAGAAGAGAAGCTTTGCGCCGGTTAAACAAAAAGGCGATAGAAGACGAGGTAGATCGATTGCTCGCAGCCAACTTCATCAGGAACCTGGACTACTTAGATTGGCTGGCGAATGTGGTCATGGTCAAGAAAGCAAACGGGAAATGGCGCATGTGCGTCGATTTCACGGACTTGAAAAAAGCTTGCCCCAAAGACAACTATCCACTTCCTCGAATAGATCGGCTAGTGGACAGTTCGGCCGGCCACGAACTATTGAGCTTCATGGACGCTTTCTTCGGTTACAATCAGATCCGTATGAACCTGGCCGACAAAGAGCTTACCACCTTCACCACAGATCGAGGGTATACTGCTACAAAGTGACGTCCTTCGGACTCAAGAACGCAGGGGCCACGTATTAACGTCTGGTCAACAAGCTGTTCAAACCACAGATTGGGAGAAATATAGAAGTCTACGTCGACAACATGCCCGTAAAATCCGTCTCCTCAGCCGGGCACACTAAAGACCTCGACGAGACATTCGACGTCCTGCTACAAGTACAAAATGAAGCTGAATCCGACTAAGTGTGCGTTCGGAGTCACCAATGGGAAGTTCATCGGGTTCATGGTTATCCATCGAGGAATCGAAGCAAACCCAAAAAAGATCAGCGTCATCCTCAACATGGCAACACCCAAGAGCAATGTCGACATCATGCGCCTCACGGGAAGGGTGGCTGCCCCGAGTCGCTCTATGTCCAGATCCGGAGAGAAGTGTCTCCCGTTCTTCAAGGCCCTAAGGAAAATTTCTAAGTTCGAATGTTCTGAGGAATGCCGAAACGCTTTCGAACAACTCAAAGCGCACTTAGCGATTCCCCCGCTACTCACCAGACCGGTCGAGGGAGACGAGCTATTATTATATCTAGCCGTCTCCGACCAGGCTGCAGGCTCGGTGCTTGTCAGAGAATTTGAAGGCATACAGAAGCTGGTCTACTACGTGAGCCATGTCTTCAAGGATGCGGAAACAAGATACCCGGCCATAGAGAAGATAGTCCTGGCACTTGTCATCGCCTCTAGAAAACTTCGACGTTATTTCCAAGCGCACACAATTCTCGTCCTCACCGAGCGACCTTTAGGGCCTATTCTCGCCTCTCCCGAGTCGTCAGGTCGTCTGGAGAAATGGAGGTGGGAATTGTCCCAATTCGATATCAAGTACCGTCCCCAACAAGCCATCAGAGCGCAGGTCTTAGAAGATTTCGTTGTCGAATGCACTATTCCCGCTAAAGAAGGAACGGTAGCGCAATGCCCCGCACCACGTCCCTTGGTCGAAGAGGTACCGGACCCCATCCCAGACTGGATGCTCTACGTGGACGGATCCTTTACCGAGGAGGGTAGCGGGGCTGGTTTGATCATCCGCGGCCCGGACGAAGCAGAAATGGAATACTCTTTAAAGCTCGGGTTCAGAGCGTCGACCAACGTCGCGGAATACGAGGCTTTGTTGGCAGGGCTGTGAATCGCCTCCGGGGTAGGGCTGAAGACCATCAGAGTTCGCAGCGACTTCGCATTGGTTGTTGGCCAAGTAACCGGGCGTTTCGAAGCTCGGGAGCCACTCATGATAAAATACCTGGACAAAGTCAAAGGACTTCGAAAAAATTTCGACGAAGTCCAAGTGGAGCAGATTCCCAGGAACTTGAACGCCCGAGCCGACCTTGAGCAAGCTCACTTTTTTCTATTCGGCTAACCATAAGAGAAATATCCTTTTCGAAGTCTTACCACGGCCCAACGTAGAAGACGGATAGGTAACACTCCAGATCTACACAACTCGGGAGGAAGGCCGGGATTGGAGAAAGCCCCTCATGGAGTTCCTAAAAGGCGGTGTACTTCCCGAAGACTGAGGAGAAGCTCGCCGGCTTTGGGCCAAACCACGACATTTCGTCTGGAGCAACGGAAACCTGTACAAGAAATCATACACCCAGCCTCTACTCCGGTGCATCGACCCCCACGAGGCTGACTATATTCTGCGAGAGATACATGAATGGGTCGGCGAAGCACATCAAGGGGCTCGAACCTTGGTCCAAATGGCACTACTGCAAGGGTACTATTGGCCGAGATTGCACCAGGATGCCGAGAAACTGGTCAGAAGATTCAAGAATTGCCGACTCTTCGGTAGCATATCTCGTCTTCCCTCCACCGAGCTAACACCACTCAGTTCCCCTCGGCCGTTTGCACAGTTGGGAATGGATACGGTGGGCTAACTCCCCACTGGCATGGGCGGGCACAGATACATCCTCGTTGCAGTGGACTATTTCACGAAATGGATAGAGGCCGTACCCATCAGAAAACCGGACACCACCTCTACGATGAAGTTCCTGCAGAACAACATAATTTCTCGATTTGGGATCCCAAGGTGCATACTTACTAACCATGGGACCAACTTCGAAAATGATAAAGTCAAGGAGTTTTGCAGCGATTACCACATATTGATGAAGTTTGCCGCAGTCGCACATCCTTAATGCAACGGGCAGGCAGAGGTAGCCAACCGAGGCGTCATCCGCGGTCTCAGAGCCCGCTTGGAAGAAAGGCAGGGCGGCTGGGTCGAAGAACTGCCACGAGTGCTATGGGCATTGCGAACATCGAAGAAAACACCCACGGGAGAAACCCCATTCAGCCTCTGCTATAGCACCGAGGCGATAGTCCCCGCGGAGATTGGACCGTCCAGTTATAGGGTAGAACATTTTGATGACGAAGCCAACACCTCGGCGCTCCGAAGCAACTTAGACGTCCTATTGGAAAAGCGGGATCGAGCGCAAATCAGGGCAGCCACCTATGAGCAGAAAACCGCCCGCTACTACAATGCCCGAGTTAAATATCAAGCCTTCAAGACGGGAGATCTGGTCTTATGAAGAAACGAGTTCGTGGACCAAGGGAGACTACATAAGTTCTCCCCGAAGTAGGATGGACCATTCCTCATAACATAGGCTTTGCTCGGTGGAGCGTACCGCCTGCAGGACGCCGGGGGACGTAATTTTCTTCGGCCTAATAACGCCGAGAAACTTAAGTTGTATAAATAAACATGTACCCTCTTTTGAAATAATGTAATTCCTATGGGCATTTAATTAAGTCTCCTAAGTTAGGTCCTCTCACAGAAGAAGCCTCTTTTGTTCCTTTTCTCGGTTCCGAGACTCCTAGGTTTTTTTAA
This sequence comes from Agapanthus africanus, assembly GCA_030015575.1. Taxonomy (NCBI): domain Eukaryota; kingdom Viridiplantae; phylum Streptophyta; class Magnoliopsida; order Asparagales; family Amaryllidaceae; genus Agapanthus; species Agapanthus africanus. The sequence continues at coordinate 101,215,760 of CM057338.1, read as the reverse complement.
AGAAAGAACATAAAATGTACCGAAAGGGTAAAAAGAGACAATGCACCTCAACAAAAGAGAAATTTATTTATTAAGAGGTATTATGGGCTCCCCAGCCTTACAACAATTACAACAAAGGAGGATGAGAATTAAGGAAACATTGTCGATGGTATACCGAAGAAAGCTCCTCCAGCCGAGCCCAAGCGGCCTTGACCCGCTCACTCCGACGGTATTCTCGGACCCTAGAAGCCAAGGACTCCCGGGGATTCCCGTCCGTCGAGCAAGATGCGATGACCAACCTTTGCTGGAAACTCTTAAGAAGGAGGTCCACCGAGCGATCCCACCTACTCTTCGAGATCAGACCAAGCCCGTGGACATTGTGTATTTTGTCAATCGCCTCGTCCATTAACTGCGGAGACAGCGTGTTGTACAGACCCGGGAAAGTCCTTCATATCGCATAAATTAGCACCTGGAGGAGAGGAGTGTTAGTTATATGTATGCCCTAGAGGCCATTACTATACATAGGATGTATATTGTAGTGGATGCTGGGACATATATAGGGAGGACTTTCTTGCTCGACATGATAGTATGCTATCTGGTTGATCTTTACCTTAACGTGTACACTGATTGTCTCTCAGTTACATGTTGGTAAAGCCCTTAGGATCTGTACTTGACTACCTGGACTATGATGCGGATCATACTAGTGGGGACATGGTAGTCCATAAGTACATCCTTGAAAGTCCCTAGTCGTGGGTGTATCGAGACGGGGCATCGATATACCAGAGTAGACTAGCGTATACCTTCTCGACCCATACAGATAGGCGATGGATGATCACATATCCATTGGTGTTTGACATCAGAGATGATATACGGGTGCTCAGTAGAGACTGGGTACACTGGACGGACTCGCCGAGAACTCCCAGATGGTATTATACCTTACGTCAGATGGCAGTTCTCTGGTGACACTGGTACAGAGTAGTCTGTTGACCCGAGATCGTCATAGAGTCTTGTGTGGTTCCCACTGTGCTTTGATTTCCATCTTACCACGTCCAAGAGGGCGTGCAAAACGGTGGTTTTTGGGTACAGTCCCGAGTCGCATGGAGGCAATGAGCGATAGGAGGGGATTCGTCTCTCCCGGTATAGGGAGTTGATGTTGCACTGTGTTCGATTGGCTATAACAGGAAGTCCCTGGCCAGGGCTGCTCAGAGAATTGCTGGTAAGTGTTACCAGTAGTTTCTCGACCCGTTATGAGCCTCATATCGACACGACTTATCGAGCTATTGGGGTCTGACGTTTACCACCCCTAGGCGAGATATGCGACATATCAGACGATCAGACCGGACTGTACGGTAGTGTTACTGGTTGGATTCACTGGAGTGTGAGCGGGCTTGCTCGTCGATCTTCAGATCGCTCAATACCCGGGTGGCCGTTACGTTTAGCAGACCGCTTGCGGCTTGTGGGTGTTTGATATGATCATCATCTGCTGCCGGCGTATTGACGAGTCTTTAGAGTCCTACACAGAGGTTTCCTGGCTCAAGCGAAACGAAATAGGAGTGCATATGAGATATGTGCGGGACCGAGAATAATGCGTGTATGTGATACCGTATTTCATTCTCGCGATCAATGTGTCGGATGGTTGTATGCGATATAACCTAGTTATCGATTCAAGCGTTGAATCGATAAGCCGATACATTGAATACTAGTCGGTTGTGTGCGACATGACCGGATCATTGAATCAAGTGTTGATTTAATGATTTAATGCATAATTATATATTTGATATATTACTTTGCATTAACTAGTATTGGTTCACTTTAAATGGATTTTCTCACTTGGATTGTGCACATTGTATATGTGATATACATTTGTACATTTGATTGTATCATGTTTGATGATACATGATAGTTTGGTGTATGGATTAAACCATGGTTGGTCAATGGTTAGGGTTTCTTTTGCTTTATTTATTCATTTATTTATCCATTTTGTTTATTTTAGCAAAAGAAAATAATGAAGAGATAATGGTGGCTTTCTTTGTTTGTTTATGAACCTTCATGAAGGTTTGACCAAAGTGACCATTTTGTCTTCATGTCTTAACCCAACCATTCACTAACCCTTGTTAATTCTCTACACCTAACTATGGTTTGATTATGATAAGGATGATTATTCTTTTCTATTCTTGAATTCTGATGATAACTTATCATCTTCTTCCTCTTCTTCTTCTTGATGAAGAAACCTTACTTCATCAATGGTGGATTGATGAAACAAGTGAGAAATCCAATTCTAAAGTCTACCCACTTCCTATTTCTTCATCCTCTACCTCTTGCCAAGTAGTAGAGTGTGTTCTCTTCACAAGTTTTTGGACTTGGTGAAGTTGGAGCTTGATCTAGCGATGCCTCGACGTAGATCATCTTCGGCATCGTCGTCGATGACCTAGCCCGTCCATTCTCCGATGAAGCTGACGCTAGAGCCCGGGGTTCGACTTGGACAGCGAGGAGACCTCATTGCGGAGCTATGGAAGTGGAGCACCGGATCTATAAAGGTTGTATTTCCGTTATCTTATAGTTTAGTTGTAAACTAGTTCTTTTATCGCCTAGAAATCTAGCCAACGATCCGTAGTCAGGTTTCTCGGCACCATTAAAATTTGAAATTGGCATGTTCGATACCTTGTGAGCCCTCTAGTGTGTGCCTAGGAACCCTACAGTGGTATCAGAGCCTAGCTAGAGCCTTAGGCGAAGTCTAGACGCAATTTGAAGTCCGAACGAACCCGAAACCCCAATACAAAATGCTCTCTGTCCTTTTTCTAAAAACAGGGATTTTTCCAAATTAAAAATTCGTAAAAAATTCAGCAGGGAATTCTAAGAATTACGGCGCAAAAATTTATTCATGAACAGTGTAAACGGCGGCGGAACCGCGGCAGAAGCCTGGCCTCTGCGGCGGTTCCGCGGCAACATGGTGACGTCATCCTACACTTTTTGCACAGTAATTCATGTTTTCTGATGCTGAGTTTTCTGGGAATTTTTAATATTTATTCAAGAGTTGAATTTTCTGGGGTTGTTTTGGGGATTCGGTGTTTCGATCGGAGCATCAAATTTTGTCTGTGTGGCTTTCCGGATAAATTTTAGAATATGTTAAAAAGTTCGACCGGATACAAATACCCAATTTTTCCCCTGTCGGGAAATTTCCAAGTGTTGGATTTTTCCGTAGTTTAACGACGTTCTAAGTAGTGCAAGTAACTCGATAGACCCTCTAGAAGACAACAAACCTTAACTCGATTATGTGACCGTCTTGAACTGCCCTTTGAACCTTAGGGTTTGGGGCAGTACGGCGTGCCACATATGAGGCGTTGGCTTGACCCTTCTACGGCTGGACCGTTGGTACTGAGGTACGAACTGAATGTTGTTAGACTTGTTTCATGTGTTGATCTGTATCGGGAAAACTTGGGTGTTCGACTGTTCGATCGGAAAGTTTAACATTTTCTATTTATCTGGAATGGGATACAATAATTGGAATTCTCAAATAGTTATGAGATAACGGAATGAATATTATAAACATAGCAGTTTAGTCTCATTTGATCGGTTGCCACGGAATTTTGATGTGATCAAAAGTCCGTCGCAATCACGTAGCGTACGCGGATACTCGCCGATAAACTTAATAGACAGCCTCGCTCCATAGCCCCGACCAAGTGACTGTAGGAGAACCCCGTCGCCGAAAGCATCCGTTCGGGTGCTCGCGGCAGCGGTGTTCCGCCTTGGTGCACTTCGTCGACGGTACCGGGGGTGCGGCCGTCTACTGAAGTTTGCGACGAGCATTCGATCAGGATGTCGGGAATCTTGTTGAATTGCCCGACTTGATATTGAAAAGTGTTTTCGATGATGGGACTAAAATGCGGGGTTTATAATTGTTAGGCATGCGATGTCTAAGTAATTCATTTGATTAGGCATGCGATGTCTAAAGAGGTTGCGGATTCCAACTGTTGTAGTTTTACACTTTCTTTTCTGTGACCGTAAGTGTAATATGTGATATCGCCGGTTTCGTTGCTATATGTCAACGACAATTGGGATGGACATATTTACTTACGTTGATGACATGTGATGTTATGTGTTGCTGGATATGTTATATTGGATCGTCGTGTTTGAATAGCCGGGGTTTTTTTATGTGAGATGAGTGTTTTTCATTTTCATTCATGTAAAAACTTGTATGCAATATTCTTTTATCTGGGGCACTTCCAGGTTGCGGAAGTGGTCACCCTTTGTATATTATTTACTTTTCCGCACTAGGATAGACCCAAGGAGGCGAGCACAAGTAACCGGGTTCTAGGGTCCAGTGGGAGACCAACTCGAGGAGTCGAGTCCGGGTCTCCTAACTCTAGAATTGGTAGGGTTGCTTGTCGCTCTCGTAGGGGTCTAGGGGTGTGGGTTTGGCTATTCATCGCGACCGTGGAATCCGTGTTTTATACTGGCTCGTATTGAAAACACGGACGTCCTAGTATATCCAATATTTCATATGTTTCTTCTGCTGCGATATCTGTGATGTGATCATGTGATGTTCTGTGATAGATACAGTATATAGTATATATGATATATTATATAGACGTTACTTATGTTTTACACCCGTGCTAGCCCTGCCCTGCTCTGCCGTTAGTTACCTAACCTAACGGTGCACGAGGAGACATCGAGGCGAATGCGGATGGCATAAGTGTACGTCGTATTTATCTGTGATGATTAGGTATTTAAATGATGGGACTTCATTAATGTGATTAATGAAATAAAAGAAACCTAAGATGTTGTAGAATTGAATTTCAAAATAAAACAGGTAGCTACAGTTCTTGCTTTGCACAGCGGTATATATGATATATCCTGCACCTTATTCGATGAGGAAAGGACCGAGATCCCTTCACCGGGAGTGACTCCTTTAGCAATAACTGGCAGATGCTACACACTCGGTTTGACTTTTGATTGCTTTTAACTGTTTTTGCTTTGCACAGTGATATATATGATATATCCCGCACCTCATTTGACGAGGAAAGGACCGACGATCCCTTCACCGGGAGTGACTCCTTTAGCAAAACTAGAAAAGCTTCAAAAACACTCCATTTTAAAATCATTTGATTCTACAACGATATCAAGTTCATTACGCAATAGGTTTTCAGAAAAACCTGTCGTAGCCCTCCGTCATTTCAGATAAGTAGTAGTTAGTATTCGTACTACGTTTGTTGGCCTGCGTCAAGGCGTAGTGTGCGGTAGCTAACTGGTGCTTATCTGTATAAGCATATGATGTGATTGGATTAGGGTAGTCGTGCGACTTTGTTGGCCTGCGTCAAGGGTCGTGCGGGTGGGTTTAATTCAATCAGGAAATGACGGGTTGAACTTGACTAGCGGACTATGGTTTGTTGGCCCGCGTCAAGGTCATAGGACGCTAGGGGCAAAATTATCGGGAATTTCAAGTGTTGAAATTTGCAATGAGATTGCATACCTTCTATGAGATAGTTGGATCCCGATACCCGCTGCGAGTAAGAGTTACTCCTGGGAGAATTTTATACATTACAATTAGCCGATCAAGTAGGTGTCTAGAAAGGTGTTAACGAGGTTAAGCCTCTGGGAAAACGAGGTTTACAGTAATTAGGTTCGTGCGAAAGCACGGGGGACCTCCCTCAAAGTACCGACACTGGCCTGGCTGAAAGATTGGCGAACTTGTAGTGTGTAATTAATCCCGGCTAGTCTTTCCTTTTAGGGTTTGAAGGAAGATTTGATAAAAAGCAGTGGGAGCCATCCTGATTAGATAAAATAATAACCAATCTATTCTTGCAAGAGCGCACGCTGAGTGTTTTCTTCTCTCTCTCTCCAGGTAGCGACCATATCACGCCTTAATCAAGATAATAATACGGATTATTGACCGAACCCGCTTGTTATACTGAGCTGGGGAACGTTGGTCCCGCTCCAACTTATAATTGTTATAAGACAGAGCAGAAAATTAGGGAATACCAGATTTCCCGTGCCGCCTAAACGAAGAGAGTGCATGCTGATGCATCATCTTCGGGTGTGTTCATTATAAAGAACTGTTTCTCAGTATCCTCTGCGTCCTGGGTATGTGATACCAGATCAGGATCCCAGATATGTAATCTGTTACATAGGGCTACAGAAAGGTAGAGAACTGAGAACGGGTGATAAGTTTCATGAGGCAGAAAACGGGGCAAGTGTTGCAGCCAAGTCTGTTGGTCACTGTCACCCTATATTACCAATACATTGATTCTGAACGAATGTTGTTAGATACCGAACCTGATATACAAAATCATATCAGTCTCTTTATAAGTAAAGAAATGATAAAATTTTGTATTGTTGGATAATGTTTTGAACATTTCCTATATCAAAAGTTGATTAGTTCAGGCACGTTATCTAAAAGCATTGATGTTCTAAATCAAATTACAGTTCTTAGTATATGGAACACACACAAGAGGAAGAGTTCAGAAATGAACGAATCCTTCTTGAGGCATTGTAGACTAGGTCATATCAATGCGACCTGACTAGCTGAAGTTACATTTAGATGCATATTTAAATCTGTTTGAATTTACATCTTATGAAACTTGCCAGTCATGTCACAAAGATAAGATGACCACAGCTCTGTTTATTGGAAACAGAGAAAGAGTTAGTAAACTCTTGGGATGATACATGTTGATATATGTAGGTCCCCTGTCTACACATGCCAAGACCGGTTCTTTATACTTCATTACGTTCTCTGATGATCTCTCAAGATTCAGACCTATGTTCCTGTTGAAACACAAGTCCGAACCTTTTGAGATATTCACAGAATATAAGTTAGAAGTAGAGAACCAATAACCGGTATAAGTATTATGTCCTTTGATGAGATCAAGGAGGAGAATACTTGAGCACGGAATTCCTGGACTATTCTAAAGGAGAATGAGATTCTCTCTCAGCATTACTCCTCCGTATACACCATAGCACGATGGTATATCGGGGCGGAGCAATCACACCCTATATGATATGGTGTGCTCTATGATGAGTACTACTGAGTTACCTATTTCCTTTTGGGAGTTATGCACTTGAGAAGCTGCATACCTATTGAATTAGGTTCGAATCAAATCACTGCCTACCATTTCATATGTGATATGGAAAGGGAAGAGCCCATATCTTAAGTTAGTTAAGATTTGGGGTTGTCCGGGCTATGTCTAAAAGCATAATCCGGACAAGCTCGAGGCAAATACTGTTATGTAGAACTGGAATGGTTCCAGCTATACAAACTACAGCAGATGATTTGATAAAACCAAAGGATTCAATAGTTACCGACGAACCTCAGCCTCTCCGCCGATCTAGTAGGGTTCCTCACCCACCTGAGAGATACTTCTGTTTCTCTATGACAGTGAGAGCGAGGATTGCATCATGAGATGATGACCCAACTAGCTTCGAGCTGGCCATCAGGAGTGTGACTCTGTAAGAATGGCTGGATGCTTAGCGATCTGAGATGGAATCCTTATACACCAACAAAGTATGGACTTTGGTTGCTATATCTGAAGGGTTAAATCCCCATCAGGAGCAAGTAAATCTTGAGAAGATTACTTGGTGTACATGGAAAGGTTAAGACTTTCAAAGCTAGACTTGTTAAAGGTTTTCGTCATCGACCAGGCGTGGATAATGATGAAACCTTTTCCAGTGGCTATGCTTAAGTCCATCCGGATCCTACTTGCCACGGCTACATACCATGACTACGATATCTGGTGGTTGGGTGTCATGACTGCTTTTCTAAATGATATTTTGGAAGAGAGCGTCTATAAGTACACAGCCAGAGGGCTTCGTAGACAGTGGGAGCAGCGGAAACGTGTGCAAGATGTTTTATAGGATAAAGCAGGCATCGCGGAGTTGGAACATCTGTTTTGATGAATTAGTCAAAGAGTTTGACATCATCAAAATGGTAGATGAACCTTGTATAAACAAAAAGGTAGTAGGGAGTATGGTGATGATCCTCGTAGAGTACGTGGATGACATACTCATGATGGGGAAGGAGTTTCCTATGCTACGCTCGGTCAATCTCCGCTTATCACCATAATTCTCCATATAGGATCAAAGTGATACCTCCTAAATCCTGGATTTTGGATCTATGAGATAGATCTAAATGGATGTTAGGATACTCACTAGCTGTAGTGAGATGGTATCAATCGACCCTGGGGAGAATCACTGGAATGGTTCCAGGGTGATGAAGACGACTGAATGTCAGTCACAGGCATTGTCTTTACCCTCAGTAAAGGGACGGTATGTTGGAAGAGTTCCAAGCTAGATACCGTGACATACTAGACGATAAAGGCTGGATACATCGCTACTTAAGATGCTACCAAAGAGGCAGTCTGGGTGTATATTGGTTCATGAGATGAACTTTGTTCCTCCCATTGTGTGACAATGGAGTTGTGGCTTATGCCAAGGAACGCAGGTCCCATCAGTGATCCAGACATATTCTAAGGCAGTATCACCTGATCATGGAGATAGTTGATCTCCAGGGAGATCGAGGTTAGGAGAGTAGACTCAGAGGACAACACAGCGGATCCACTCACAATGGCCTGTTCCCAGAGAGAGACTTTTATGGGATGGTTGAGTATGAGATACTGTAACCACTGCTATCAGATGGCCCTAGTGCAAGTGGGAGATTGTTAGTTATATGTATGCCCTAGAGGCCATTACTATACATAGGATGTATATTGTAGTGGATGCTGGGACATATATAGGGAGGACTTTCTTGCTCGACATGATAGTATGCTATCTGGTTGATCTTTACCTTAACGTGTACACTGATTGTCTCTCAGTTACATGTTGGTAAAGCTCTTAGGATCTGTACTTGACTACCTGGACTATGATGCGGATCATACTAGTGGGGACATGGTAGTCCATAAGTACATCCTTGAAAGTCCCTAGTCGTGGGTGTATCGAGACGGGGCATCGATATACCAGAGTAGACTAGCGTAAACCTTCTCGACCCATACAGATGGGCGATGGATGATCCCATATCCATTGGTGTTTGACATCAGAGATGATATACGGTGCTCAGTAGAGACTGGGTACACTGGACGGACTCGCCGAGAACTCCCAGATGGTATTATACCTTACGTCAGATGGCAGTTCTCTGGTGACACTGGTACAGAGTAGTCTGTTGACCCGAGATCGTCATAGAGTCTTGTGTGGTTCCCACTGTGCTTTGATTTCCATCTTACCACGTCCAAGAGGGCGTGCAAAACGGTGGTTTTTGGGTACAGTCCCGAGTCACATGGAGGCAATGAGCGATAGGAGGGGATTCGTCTCTCCCGGTATAGGGAGTTGATGTTGCACTGTGTTCGATTGGCTATAACAGGAAGTCCCTGGCCAGGGCTGCTCAGAGAATTGCTGGTAAGTGTTACCAGTAGTTTCTCGACCCGTTATGAGCCTCATATCGACACGACTTATCGAGCTATTGGGGTCTGACGTTTACCACCCCTAGGCGAGATATGCGACATATCAGACGATCAGACCGGACTGTACGGTAGTGTTACTGGTTGGATTCACTGGAGTGTGAGCGGGCTTGCTCGTCGATCTTCAGATCGCTCAATACCCGGGTGGCCGTTACGTTTAGCAGACCGCTTGCGGCTTGTGGGTGTTTGATATGATCATCATCTGCTGCCGGCGTATTGACGAGTCTTTAGAGTCCTACACAGAGGTTTCCTGGCTCAAGCGAAACGAAATAGGAGCGCATATGAGATATGTGCAGGACCAAGAATAATGCATGTATGTGATACCGTATTTCATTCTCGCGATCAATGTGTCGGATGGTTGTATGCGATATAACCTAGTTATCGATTCAAGCGTTGAATCGATAAGCCGATACATTGAATACTAGTCGGTTGTGTGCGACATGACCGGATCATTGAATCAAGTGTTGATTTAATGATTTAATGCATAATTATATATTTGATATATTACTTTGCATTAACTAGTATTGGTTCACTTTAAATGGATTTTCTCACTTGGATTGTGCACATTGTATATGTGATATACATTTGTACATTTGATTGTATCATGTTTGATGATACATGATAGTTTGGTGTATGGATTAAACCATGGTTGGTCAATGGTTAGGGTTTCTTTTGCTTTATTTATTCATTTATTTATCCATTTTGTTTATTTTAGCAAAAGAAAATAATGAAGAGATAATGGTGGCTTTCTTTGTTTGTTTATGAACCTTCATGAAGGTTTGACCAAAGTGACCATTTTGTCTTCATGTCTTAACCCAACCATTCACTAACCCTTGTTAATTCTCTACACCTAACTATGGTTTGATTATGATAAGGATGATTATTCTTTTCTATTCTTGAATTCTGATGATAACTTATTATCTTCTTCCTCTTCTTCTTCTTGATGAAGAAACCTTACTTCATCAATGGTGGATTGATGAAACAAGTGAGAAATCCAATTCTAAAGTCTACCCACTTCCTATTTCTTCATCCTCTACCTCTTGCCAAGTAGTAGAGTGTGTTCTCTTCACAAGTTTTTGGACTTGGTGAAGTTGGAGCTTGATCTAGCGATGCCTCGACGTAGATCATCTTCGGCATCGTCGTCGATGACCTAGCCCGTCCATTCTACGATGAAGCCGACGCTAGAGCCCGGGGTTCGACTTAGACAGCGAGAAGACCTCACTGCGGAGCTATGGAGGTGGAGCACCGGATCTACAAAGGTTGTATTTCCGTTATCTTATAGTTTAGTTGTAAACTAGTTCTTTTATCGCCTAGAAATCTAGCCAACGATCCGTAGTCGGGTTTCTCGGCACCATTAAAATTTGAAATTGGCATGTTCGATGCCTTGTGAGCCCTCTAGTGTGTGCCTAGGAACCCTACAAGGAGATCTCCGGGAAGCAGGCGCCCACGATGGCCTTCTAGACGCCCTATCACTGCCTCGTACGTCTCCTCGGAACGATCAAGATTGTAAAAGTATACATCATCACGAGAAACGATCTCCCTGATAGTATACGCGGCCGGTCATTTTCAGAGGATACAAGACTAGGAAGAAACCTACATGCCTTCGGTATTTATAGCCTCAACAAGAATCTTCCAACGACCGAGATTTACTCGTGCAAACGACGCGAATCACGGAATATCGCACTTTCCCGATAAGGAACAGCCACGTGTCACCCATGACGGTCACCCTTCCCCTGCTTTACGGGTCACGGGAGGTTGAACGACGCCCCAAGATGATACCAGAGAGTTAACAAATCCCTCATCACGAGTCCGCCGAGCAAATTCCTGCTCGGCCCATCTGCAGCGGATAGCTTCCTGCCCAACAAACGCTGTAGATCTAAAGCCCTCATCACGATGCCGCCGAGCAAATTCCTGCTCGGCCCATCCGCGACGGGTAGCTTCCTTCCCAACAAACGCTGTGAATCTAAAGCCCTCATCACGAGGCGGCCGGGTAGCTTCTTGCTCGACTCATCCACAAAGGGGTAGCTTCCTACCCAAACAAACATCATGAATCTGAAGCCCTCACCACGAGGCGGCTGGGTAGAATCGAGTGGCGCCGACCTTCCTACACTTGGCTATCAATCGATTCATACTCAATACGCGATCGCCACCTCGACTCCAGAGAAAGGGGGATGCCGACCTTTCTACACTTGGCTATCAATCGATTCATACTCAATGCGCGATCGCCACCTCGACTCCAGGAAAAGGGAGGACACCGACCTTACATTAGCAAGATAAAAAGACTTACGAGCTAAAAATACTTGCAGAATAAAGATTCAAATAATGAAAAGTACACGAGCTAAAGTACTTGCAGATTGATCAGATATCTGAGCGAAGAAAAAGTACACCTTATTCATGATAAAAATTATGTACAAAGGTATTGTGGGATCCTTAGCCTTACAAAAATGCCTGGAGGTTTACAAAAATCTAAAACAAAAATAGATACAAGAAAATCGCAGAGGGGGGATAGCTCAGACCGCCCGCTCGGCCGGGATCTCTCCCTGCTCGACGCCACCATCAAGGGCCAAAACGGCGACCTCAGGCTCGGCGCTTTCGCCAACAGCCTTGTTTCCTGCAGCCAACTCGGCGCCTCCCCCCTGCGGCTCTTCCTCGATGAGAGGGAACTTAGCATGGAGCTCGCCGTCGACAAACTCCGGCATAGACTCCTTGACGGCGTCGAGGGCCTTGTGCCACCCGACGGCCGTGGATTCGGCATGATCAAGGTAAAACTGATCAGACGCCTTGTAATCCTCCATGGCCTTCGCCACCCGGCTCTCGGCAAGCTTCGCCGCGTCCAAAGCATCCTTTTTGAAAGCGTCCCTTGACCTTTTTATGGAGTTGTAAAGGTCGTTCGTCTCCTCCGTCTTGGCTTGAATAGCCCAGTTGGATTTGGTTAGAAGACGATGGGACTCCTTCAGCTTGGAGTTCGTTAACCTCTCGGCGACCAATCTTGAGTCAAGAATGGCCGCCTTCTCCTGCGCTTGCTGTAATTGAAGGCGACGCTCTTCCTCCCGCGAAGAGGATTCGCCCGCCTTCTTCATTACCAGGGCTATCTCCTCGGACTCCATGTGGACAAGGAGAGCACAGTGCTGGAGGACCTGAGTAAAACAACAAACGTGTTAGAAAACTGAAACTGAGGAAATAAATAAGTGATTCCTTAAGAAAGAAACTACCGACTTGAACCGTCTCCTGGGCAATCGCGGCAACTTAGGCCTTCATGGTGCCTCGGAGAATCTTGGTTCCCGCCACCTTCTCCATGTCTGCCAGCACTGTCGGCCACGGATAGCCTCGAGGGCACTTCAAGGTTGTAACATTTCAAAAAAATAAAATATTATTTTTGGGAACTTTCATAAATTAATATTAATTTTAATGAATATTTTAATAGTCGGTATAATTACATACCGATAAATGGTGAAAATTCCGAAGAAAATTATGGAAATTCTAAAATAAGTTATTTTTGTGGAAATATGCCATTTTACAGTTTTTATGATGGATTATATGGTATTTTAATGTTAATCGCGATTGGAAATCGCTAATTTGTATTTTTGGGCTTTTTGGGCAAAAATGTGCACATAACATTTCCTACACTTGCACACTTGTCTCATGTTTTGGACCCATGTTAAGCCTAGGGTTGAACCATGCTTAGGTGACCATGGTGGGTGAACCATTTGATTAGGGTAATTGGGATGCTTAGTGTTTTGGTTAGGTTAATGAGATAATTAGGTTGGGGGTTGACTAAGGAAAGAGAGAGATGTGACTCTAGGATGGGTCATGTTCCATCTCATTTCAAATCTCATGCTTCCCTCATATCTCTCCCTCTCACCCTCACACAACAACACACCCCTGAGTGATAATCACCAGCTGAAACCTTACATCAGCCACCCAACACTTCAGCTGCATCAATTCAGCACCTTTCAGCCCTAATATCTGACCCATCAGCAATCACTTCAGCCACCAGAACAGCCCCCCTATACCTACAGCTTTATTAGCTGCTGAAACCAGGCATTTCAGCCATTGTATCAGTAAGACAGCAGCAAGTGCAACCCCAATATCAACACTTCATGCCTCAATTCTGCATCAGCTTAACACCTTTCAGCCCATTTTCAGCCCAAACAACTACATCAGCATCAACAGCAACATGCAGCCACAATTACTTCAGCACAACTTCAGCTGCTGATATACCAAATCAGCCACCAATACAACACATCATCAGCCCAATTCTCCCTCACATCTCACACTACATCAGCACATTTCAGCCCTCATATAACAACAGCCTAACACTTTTCAGCCCCCCCATAGCTGACCTGCACACTCCCAAACCACACTTTTCAGCCCCAATAGCTGAAACCTTCAGCCACAAAAAAAAAGCAGCTGATGTAAAGTTCAGCCACCATCAGCAACACATCAGCCCCAAATCTTTCAACATCAGCACCACACTAATAACATCAGCCAAGTCCTTGCTACATCAGCCAATATCAACACTTTACAGCCCCAATTTCATCACATCAGCAGCCCCTAACACCTTAGCCCACACCTACACACTCCTATCAACACTTCAGCCCCCAAAACCAACACTTCACCATTCAAAAAAGCAGCAGCAGCTGCCATTGCAACAAAAGAAAAGGGAAGAAGAGATGGCAGCAGCAGCAGCTACAAAACCAGAACAGCTGCAATAAACAGCCCCTAGCCTTATTGCAACATCACCACACCACCATACCCACACGAAAATCACAACAACTCACCACAAAACAACACCCAAACAACAACAACATCAGCCACTGCTGTTGCTGCTGCAACAGCAGCAACGAAAGAAAAGATTGCAAGCAGCAGCAGCAGCCTGAGCAGCAACAGCAACAACTGCTGTTGAAAAACAGCAGCAACATCAGCTGCACCAGTAACCCCAGTAGCAGCAGGAGCAGCTCCACAGCAGCAACCCTTCCTTCATCCTCTCTTCTCCTACATTCTGGGATTTCCCTGAGGTATAATCTCACAACCCAACTCCTATCTTACAAGTTATAATTGTTTAGCTGATAGTTACTGTTACATTTGAGATCTAGTGCTAGTTTTAGGGAAATTGAGTGAGGTTTGGCCAAGAGATGGTTTTGATTGTTAGGATGACCTTATTTGGTGTACTTGAGACCATTGTGACCAAGATTTGTTCCAGATTTCACCAAAATACCAGATTGGTTATACTTGGTGTAAATCAGCATTTTTGTCGACTTTGTGGCTTTCTGGAAACTGCTACAACCCGAGAGACCCTAAAATGAAATTGACTTGGCAGTGATGTATGCAGGTAGATAGGAACCAACACCCAAAACCCTAGCCCTAACCACCATTTTATGGCCGCATATTTATTCCTTCTGGCCGCAATTTGCGGCCAGACCTGGGTGAAACCCCCTCGTTCTGCGTGCACAGCTCTATTTCATATAAACTTGACCCCCCCTGTATGTCTAGTTTTGACTGTTTCCTGTTAGGGTAAAATCTGGGTTGTTTTTCATGAGTTGGCGTATGATTTACGACCTGTTTTCCGTATGGATTGTGATATTCGATGATTCGTATCTGTCGGGTGGCGTTTGGACGTCAACGACAGTGGTTATTGGCTGTGTTTGCACACAAGGTCACAGGTTTTACCTATGGGCGTAGCGTGCACCATTTTGGTTTCCGACATGGTTTTCATGTATTCTAGTGTGTGATATCCTTGTAGGTACTCCATATGGCGTCGAAGCGTTGGAGATGCGAATGGCGATATCGGCACCGGCACATATAACTAGGTGAGTAGATTTATATCTATGGGGAGAAGTCGGGTGGATGGCGTATAGCACCCCCGCAGTCCGTGGTGATGTATACGGATGCGTATACACACCTACAATTATTATTATTATATGTTGTTTGGGAAATTATTGATGTTTAAATGGATATTGGTACATTGGATTGGTGTAAGGTTACGAAACCTTAGGGTAGTGGGTGCACTTCACATACACACACACATACATACTTGCATACGTCCTTATGTCATATGTGGTTATGGGATCCTATGTGGATATGTGTTCACATGGATTTTGGGATTATGTGCTCACATACGGATTTGAGGATGATACATGGGATTGATATGAGTCGAGAAGTTTGATATGAGATTATGATATCGGTGATATGATAAATTCATAATTGAGATACGTCTTGATGTTTTAGAGGATTTTGGGAATGATGATGCCATAGTAATAGTGATATATATATTATGTGGTCGACATGTGATTATGTTATGAGATATGATATGATATGATATGGCAGGATACTTGTGATAGGCCGCCTTAGGCGATGTATACTCTTGTGACGATATGTGATTTATACTAGGCTGTCGATCAGTAATCAGATCTTCATTATAGTGATGATGTTAGCGTAGTACTAGACGTAGGTCAGTACCCCAGATTATGATATTTGATAAAGAGAATACTTGATGAATGACATGACGAATGTGATATTGACCCGTACCCAGATTTGGGGAGGCCGTACGGCGGATTTACATACGAGCTATAATTTGATGTTTGATCCGCACTCTTGATTTGGGAATAATTGATTATAGAGGTATGTTATCGGATGTAATATTATCGGGGCGGGATCACCGACTATATATATATATATATTTATATGTACCGACTCAGAGGTTGGGCGGTTTCCCTTACCTACTGTTAGCTTTAGCTCAGCCTTGTAGTGGTGTAGCTATATGACTTATATGACGTTAGATGCAGTTTAGTGATCATGGTGTTCAGTATTTCAGCTCCCGCATATTATTATTGTTGCTCTGCGTCGCATACTGTTGTGATTCATATTCTATTATTGATATCCTGCTGCTAGGACATCAGCACCATTACCGATGATGCGTATGTACCACGTACACTTATCTACTGCCGCACACACATCTTCATCGGTAATTGCCATGACACGAACACTTAGAAAATATTATTGCTTGATTTAGCTTGATAGCTAGCATTGACATGATATTAGTGTACTTGCCATACGTACCAGCTTGACATTGCAATTATTACTTGTCACTCCATGCATACTGTTATTCATTATATGTTGCATTCATGGATTCTCATGCTTATATTCATGATTTCACATGCTATTGATGATTTGGATTCGGGTTTCCATGATATTTTCTGGATTTGGAGAAAAACCGCAAAACATACATATAAACCGTTTTCTCTTTTTAATAAAAATGCGGGTTTTCCATGATGTATGAGTCGTCCACCATGAGTTTTGCTGATGGATTTCGAGACTCGATTCGAGGAGGCGGATGAACCGTTTCGGGTACATGGTGGGCCCGGTGCGGTACCCCGGGGCAAGAAGATCGCAGGAGATGGCGTTGAGCCTGGCAGGGGAGCACGACCGACCGGTGATATTACCCGACACGTCGGATATCCGGAGGATACCGTCGTAGTCATGAGATGGATGATAGGGGCCGATCTGGACTGACGGCGCCCTGGATATTATGATTGAGACATTGAGATTTGAGATATTGAGGTACAGAGATTGCGATACAGAGATATCGAGATATCGAGATTTATGTTTTGTGCCGATGCTAGGCACTGTTCTATGCTGAGTTCACTATGATACCTCATTTTAAAAAAATACAGAAATCTCACAAAGTTACAAAAGCAGTTTTCTTCAGTACATGCATTCTGTTTCATGCATTCATACATCATTCATTTGATATATTGCCACCTGATGCACTGACACAGGCACATGGGTTTACACTTGGGTTAGATATTTACCCTAGACATGGTTAGAGATTGCTGGTTATATATTTGAGGATTATATATTATGATCGTATGACCTAGGATTGCGTCATACATGCGATTTTCTGTTCGTAGATCTTTTTCTACTCACGAGTTGGCAACTCACCCCCGTTGTGCCCCAGTTTCTTGCAGGTTTGCCGTACAGGTTCCATTACGGCTTTGCGGGCACGGTTTCTTTTCGGGTGACTTGCTATCCGCTAGTAGGTGGGTTATTGTATCGTACCCATCATTGTACATTGTATATTATATTTCAGTTGTATCTAGAAGTTCCATCAACCAAACTTGTACTTATTTGAGATAGAGACCAGTGATGTTTATTCTTTTGACCTTAGAGTCACACGTTATATTTATATGGATTTCTTGTTGTTGGAGTTTCCTCTCTGCTGTGATCCTCGCCTTTAGGCGTTGTATATTATGTTGCATACAGGTTGATTTGATATGGTTCTTCCTATTCTCTACTACTTTTCTTGGTTTAGATTTCTGGGTTCGGCTTACTTAGGGTACGTACGCCTCGAGACGTTCGTAGTCTAAGTGCCGGTCATGTTCCGTACTTTCGGGTCGTGACTAAGGTAGAAGTCACCATCCTGCACTTGGATCCTGGTAGGGGACGGCCAAGAGACCACCCTCTTCTGTCTCTTGAAAGGGATTTTCTTGGCGGGGGGAGATTCCTCCTCCCTCACCCGGGGCGTCGGGTCTCGCATATGCTTCTGACCCCCCACGGCGCTCCTCCGGGACTAAGGGTGCTGGCCGGAGGAGTTTGCCTCGGGGGCGCGCTTGAACCGGGTCGGGACGAGCCGGCGCCGCCGGCCCTTTTTCCTTGGGCCTTCGCGGCTATGGCAGCCATGATTTTTGATCGGTCCATGGGCTCTGCAAAAAAAGAACACACAGGAAAAGAAGGTCAGCGACATTGAAAAGGCAAAAGAAACTTAACCAAAGTCTAAACAGATCGTCAAAAACCTAACTTACCCAGGAAACACGCAGGACTGAGCCCAGCCCAGCTCAATACCCGCTCGGAAAGCAGAACGTCGGCCCGCTGGATCGGTTCCCACTGGGACACCATCCTCGCCTCGGAGGAGGTCGATTGCTTTGACCTCGGGCAGTCGGCCATGTGCCACTGTGTGGGCACAGGCCAATCCTCGCCCTCCGGTGGCCCGACGAATACGTACTTCTCATTCCATTCATGGATGGAAGAAGGGACAACCATTATCCCCGACCCGGCTGCTTCTCCCTTACGTTTTTTAAACGAAAAATACACCCAGCTTGGTTCCTCCTTACTGGTACCGGGATGATTTTTATAGCAAAGAAAAGACAAAAGGAGGGTCAAATTAAAAGGGATCTGATCAAGTTTTAACCGGACCAGAAACCTGAGAAGGATCCTCCACGAGTTCGGTGCTAGCTGGTCCGGGATGAGATGGAAGCAATGAAGCACCGCACAAACCTCTGGTGAGAAAGGCAGACGCATTCCTGCCCGGAATGCTTCCAGATACAAGGCAACCTTCTTGCCCCAGACCCGGTCTGCCCGTTCACCCTCTCTAGCCAAACGGAGTGAATAATTGGAGGGAATGTGGAATCGAGTCCAGATGTCGGAGAGCTCGACCATGCGATTCAAGACGGAGGGCGCATCGCGGGTATTCCCGATGCGCACCTTGGGAGCCCTTGTCGCTGCCCGATGTCCTGTGACTCGGACAGCTCTGACTCTAAGGGTCGAGCCTGACACAGTAGGCACTATAGAAGAAGAACCCTCTTGCTATCTGATGCCGAAGAGGAAGAAACCCACTGGACTCGGCTCCAGCAACTAGAGCCTCATCGTCCGACTCTATCCCTACTACATCTATAGACACCTCGAAGGAAGATATCTCACCTGATTTAAAGAAAAGGACTCGCCGAGGAAAAATCAACGGAAGATCCGATCTATGCGGTGGAGCTCCGAGCAATCTTCAAGCAGCGGAAGGGAATTAAGGCAAAGTGTTGTCCCTAGGATGGTCCCCTCCTATTTATACATCACAAAGAGAACATCCTATGGCCTGGATCGATTCTTGCCAAAATGAAACATCGCGCCTAGTGGCAATCGTAGCTCCACGTGGCGGTCGACCATTGGGGACGTGTCTTCGATTGCAGAAGTCAAAGACAGCCTGTCTCGCCAACCGACGTCCGACACGTGGCCCGTACCCCAACCGACGATCGACTGAAACGACGCTCTCTTTTTAAAGCGCCATCATTTCATTGATCCGCTGATGCCATCGGGGATACGCGCGAAAATTTAGGCACACGACGAGACGACACGTGGGCCCAAAGATTGAAACGACGCAACCACCAAACGCCATGTCGTTTCCGGGCAATCCACACTATGATTCTCGGTACCAAACTGAGCAAAAGAAAAACTAAGTAGGCCACTCTCGACCTGACTTATGAATAGGTCGGAATGAGAATGAGGGCTAATGATGATGCTCACAAGTGGTATCTGCTCAGATTACGACACGTGGCGGATGACGCGTCGGAAGGCTATGGAGGTGGAATAAATGAGATGCATTAGGGGCGTTCTTCGGGATCTCGTCTCCGAAGACGCATCCGACCTTTCGGAGACCTCCCTGAGTACTTTCCACATCCACCTAGCAAACAGTCAATGGCTTGCCTTCGAGCAGTCCGGCAAGCTTCCTCGGTTTTCCTGCTCGTTTCCGAGCCATCTTACAGTCCGAGCTTCCTCGGTCTTCTTGCTCGTCTCCGAGCTATCTGACAGGCCGAGCTACCTCGGCCTCTCTGCTTGTCTCCGAGCCTCCTGACAGGCCGAGATTTCTCGGCTCTCCCGATCAACCGAGAGCGTGGAACCCAAGCGCCCCCGCAACGGCTCCGCGTATCTCGCCGGGGCGAGATATCTGCCTCCCCACGTTCCGCGTCCCAAGCTAGCGGACCCCCATTAATGGGCCTATCCCGTCATTAATGTGAGGATAACACAAGGGCGTAACTGTCGGCGATGATCTCGCGCTTGCTCACTCCACGCGACCACTATATAAATCCCTCTCTCAAACAACTCAGGTAACTCGAATTGAACCCAATAGATCATTGGCCGCCTTTATTCTCCGGCACTAACTTGATCGTCGGAGGGTCCTATGGTGGTCTCCCATCCCGGGACTTCCCTTGCAGGTAGCTCGGCCTCAGCAACCTGCAACAACCCATTGAGATCCACACGCTCAACAACCCCCAAAATAAATCTCAGTCGTTAAAAACCGCTCGCTACCAGATCGGCGGAAGACAACATCTGAGGGAGATCACAGCCTCCATCAACGGGGATGATTTGTCCTCTGTCCTCCAGCAGTTATGACAGTTACGATGAGCAGTTATGACAGTTACGATGACCGCCTTATGACAGGAAAAGACCAATCTATGGCTACCCAGAGATCAGGCTAGTGTATGATCTTTGCATAACCACCGGAGTTCTACCATCACTGATTCAAGCATCAGACGAGGTATGCCGAAGCAAAAACTTTGATGACGTGACTGACGCCATTGGCATTTGACTACATCGTATAAGATTTCGTCTCATTCAACAAAGCTTTTTGATGTTTAATATCCTCGGTGTCAGGTTTTAGGATCTGAAATCATCAAAATGGTGTTATTGTCTCGTTCATGATTCACTAATGGTTCGTCAAGTCAAATAGCAAGATGTAGATGGTGATCATGTCTCACTCATATAAGTCCACATGAAAATGCATTTTATTAAGCTAAGGATCAAGAAAAAATCAAATAATATATAGTTTAAATGCTTAGATAGGGTAAAATACAAACCTGCTAATGGAAATTGGGATCATGGGACATCTACTACAACAATAAATCTAAGTATGAACAACCTCCTACTTTCAACAGTAATATAATATGATGAACATATCTGAAACAAATTGTCTAAAGCAATAGTTCAGCTCTCCGATATATTCAACTTATCTGCTGTTGAATACGAATTACAATGAAGTGTACAAGGAAAAATTCAAGAGATTCCAATGCATGCAACATAGAGAAAAATATGTACCAAGAAAACTGTAATCGATTTTGTAGTTCACTGTTGTCCATAAGGATGGTATCGGCCACTAGGATCAGCTCCATAATCCCTTCGCCCTCCGCTACTAGAAGAACCACTGTATTTCCCATAACTCTTACCCGGCTCATCATAGGCTCTATTCAGGCCGGCTCCACTACCAGAAGATTCCCCTCGATGTGACCATATACCTGTACCCATGCCTCCATAGTATCCATACACCACTAAGCATACCTCCATAATCTCTTCCCGCTCCGCTACTAGAAGAACCACTGTATATCCCATAGCTCTTACTTGGCTCATCGTAGGCTCTATTCGGACCGGCTCTGCCACTAGAAGATCCCCCTAGATGCGACCATGTACCCGTACAGGCCGTACCCATGCCTCCAGAGTATCCATAACCACCACTAGGCATATCTCCATAACCATCACCACCAACACTGGGCTCAGGCCGAGATTGATAACAGCTTCCATAACTAGAATAACCAACATTATATCTCCTATGCATAGCTCTCACCAGTGCCACCGCGTGCAACTCTACGATCATCATAGGGCTTTGTTGGTGGCGGAGGAAAATACACATTTCGAGGTATGTACTTCTTGATTATCAGCTGCATGAATATTAAGAATTTTACCAAATGTTAGAATGTGGTTAAAATCTTAGGTTGAGTTTTAAGACTCTAGAATCTGACTAATAATTAAATTCGTTGAATATCCATTTATAGATTTTTGGTCAATTGGGCTTATAAACTTTTTGCCCAGATATAAATGCATATTAAATATGCATGAACCTGTTATTTTGGGATCCAGTATGCGCCGGCTGTGCGTGTATGCATATTAAATTTGCATGAACCTGTTATTTTAGGATCCAGTATGTGCTGGCCCCGCACACGTGTGTGTGCGTGCGTGCGTGTGCGTGCGTGTAGAGAGAGAGAGAGAGAGAGAGAGAGAGAGAGAGAGTTGTGTCTCTGTAAGTCTCCTGCCAAGGTGTATTGGCCACGGAACACAGAATAATTTCTTTTTCGAAAGGTCAACAATAAAGCAATTTAATCAGTATAAGCTTTAATCAGGAAAAAAAGAAAAGCAAAGCATTGAACAATTTAAGATCATGAACACTGACGCATTGTTAGATAGTATCATTTCATGATTCGACAAAGTTCAGATAAATGATGGGCTTGTGTCTGTGCTTCTGTTTCTATAAGGGACTTCTTGAGAATCTCGAGAATAAATTTGACAGAAGCAAAAAATCATGTATGGCACTGTTTAGCTTGCAATTTTTTAAACCAAAATTAAGCCTGCTAAACTTGCAAAAGCATTTTATCTGGCCGCCTAGATAATAAATAAGGGTCAAAGCAATATTCAACTTGACCTGAATACACTTTACAGTGCATTTTCATTTAAAAATATGCATATGGGTTATTTTCACTTTTCAGCAAACCTACTATAAAGCCAGAACCCTGCCCACATTGAGATTTAATTTTGACTGATAAGTAAGGGCCTAACCTAATTTGAATTTCTAGTGATTAATCATTGTATTTGATTAAACTCAATTTATGGCTTTTCCATTTCGCTTAAACCTTTTTATCAGCTTCTTTCAGTTAACAGGTGGAGGCCATGCTCAGTTTCATTTAGGAAGGAATTTTTTTCCTATTCTTTTTTTCTTTTTCCTTTTTTGTGAAGATATTCAGTGAATGCAGGAATTTGGTTTTATTTGCTACAGATCCCACATTGCTAAAAATGCACCAATATTAGGCAAAGAACTGAGTATTGATCATGTCTGAAGGTTAAATATAATACTCAATGTAAACCTATTGGTATAAGTACTCGTACAAGCACAAGACTGAACAAGACAAATATGGTGCCAGCTAAAGAACAGCAGCCTCCAGATAACTAGCAAAATAGTTGTTTGCTGACTCGTATGGAAACTCTTCTTGAATGCACTAAAAATGAAAAAATCGCTTGTAAATGGTCGTCACCAAACACTAAAGTAATAGAATCGCTTGTGAATGACTTTTTTTTTTAGCTTTGTCACTAACCTTGTCGCCAGCAAAATCAATACTGTTTCCATTAGCCAAGAGGTCTTTGACGGACTTTTCAGTGCTGAAAGCGATATAACCAAAACCTCGGGAAAAGTTACTAGTATCACGCCAGATCTAACACTCAAGAACTTCACCAAACCGTGCAAAGAATTTCTTGAGGTCATCTGACACAGATCCACCCATCAAGTTAATTTACAGAATGCGATATTAAAAGATAATGATACCGAGGAAAAAATGCAAATAGAGTACTCTCACCCTCCTTTACAGATTTCGAGAATCCGCCTACATAAATCTTTAATCCCATCGGTATCGATCTCTCTACCCTCGCCTAGAAGTAAAGTAGCTACTGTTGATTAATAACGGTAGCTACTGTTTACGGTACATTTAGGAGCATATTGATAATAATTGTTGCTGTAATCAGTTGTGCCGAAATGTATTTTGGTCCATCCAAGGCATCAGTTGTGAGAATGACTTTATAAAAGACCAGGCGTCATATTCATTATAAACTGAAGCCTAGGATGCTTTATTCCAAGGTAATTGATTGCATATGTAGAAAACAATGTTACATGGTTAAAAAATTTATATTTACAAAGATATTGTCTTATAGAGGTCTCTGAAGTTGTTTTAAGAGATTTATTTTGAATCATGCGGCAGGTTTGCATTTGAAGAGACATAAAGGGTCCTGAATTCAACAAACCAAATTTTCTATCTTGTATATATTTTAAATTTTTTTATTGTTACATGAAATGATTCCCATGCATAAATATAGATATTCACCTCCTTTCCTTTAAAGATATGACTTCTGTAAATGGCATCGTCAACTGCTGCCGGGTCTTCATAAGTAACGAATCCGAATTCACGGGAGAGTCCTGTAGCCTCATCCCTCACTATCATTGAATCCACTATGTTTCCATACTTCTCAAAATGCTTAGTGAAAGCCTCTGCAATATCAGACGAGAGACGAAACCGTCCAGATTATATTATAACCATATCTGAGCAAAATCTCCAAAATCTAGGCCACAGGTTTAGACAACATGCCATGCAATAGCAATAACACTAGATGCAGTTTCAATATTACAGCTTGAAGAAAGCTAAATGATTATCTATTGAGAAATAAATAACTGAAATTAACGATCAATCTCCATTGAGTCTGTTCAAGATATCACCAAACTCTATCTAGACATTCGGCAAAATAAGCTGGGTTCAGGTTTACTTCAAAACTTGGATCATAATCATATAATATTATCTTCCAGATAGCTTTCTTTGAAAGATTATGAGCTTCTTATAAATTTTCAATTTAATTGAAATAAGGGTCAGGAATGAACCATTAAAATACCAATCAATCAATATCCTTAATTCTTGATTATTCTTTTCCCTATTTGACCGAGTTCTTGATTTTTAAATCTAATCCATCACAACTTTTCAATTTCCTTGTTCTAACCTTAAAGGAAGAATCCATACAACACATAAAACCATTTTAGCCAATATACGCCAACTTATAAATCTTGATTATATTAGGCATAAAGAACCAGAAACAGACTAATATCTTGTACAAAATCATATAAACCCTTACGAAATACTGAACTCAGGTAATGCGCAGCTAACCTTCGGTAAGATCTTTCAGCAGCCCCATGACAAAAATTTTCCTATAAAACAAAGATATAGCAAGTAAGCCCAATGAAGTTGGAACAAAAGTAACAGAAAAGGAGCACAACTAGCATATAACAGCAGCAATAAAAAGAAGTACCCAAGAACAATTTTATTATCATCATTCTTATAATTCTGGGATTCTTGATGATGACAGCGGCCTGCCATAGTTTATATTCTAGCAGAGTGAAATCAAATCTTGGAAGTCGGAACCGAGAAAATAAATTGAGGAGGACTTGAATAAGATTAGAGAAGGAAGAAGACGGAGGAAGAAGAAACGCAGAATAAAAGAAATTGGGAAAGATGTGAGGGGGTGCAAAAACAATTTATTAAAGAATAACCCAAATTTCAGTACAATATTCAAAGCATACTCCCTTCTCTCTCACTTCCCTTTCTCTTTTATAGTCATTATGGCAACAAAAATTAAACAAAACACAAAAATGAAATTCTGATGCAACTTCGATATTTGCGGGACTAACTTCCCATATTACCTCCAAATTTTGTTAATCAGAGAGAAATGGATCATAATATCATAATAACTTCGAATATGAACCATGTTCTCTCCACCATCATGGGCAACATGAAATGAGAAGGTACATAACGAATGCAAAGGTACAGAATGCCAGTTCAAATCAACCCTGACCATTTCCCTTCACGCACATCCATGCGAGATATATTGCATGTTTCATCTACTTCTTTAAGGACAGCACAATATATCACATAAAACTATAGGCAATCTCCTTCTTAATATTAAAATCAAACATAGAGAGCTGATTCTGAATGCATGTAAGTTAACAAATAGAAAAAAATTCCACGCGTATAGAATTAGTCGATATCAGAGATCAGAATGTTCATGTTGTTACCTGGCTGAGGCTTCTTCACATTCTATCAGAAGCTGGTAACCATGGCGGCTGGACATTTGATTAAACAGCTTCTGGCCAAACCCTTAGAAACCAACTTCACGGGCCTCGATTTCTTCATCTTGTTATGATGATGATGTCATGTTGTTCTCCTTTGAATCAATGGAGAATTTGAGAAGAGGCAAATCATAAAGGAGAAGCTCTTGTCTTACGGTTTGCTTTGAAGAGAAAAAATGCGCAAAACACGACACCATGGTTGGGACTTGCATGCTTTTTAACAAAAAAGAAAGAAAGAAAGAAATAATCCTGCAGTTGGAGCAGTTCTGCACATGAGAAATTTCTCAAGAATAGTTAGCAGTTAAGAATCAATAGATCATCTCTCTGATATATTTGCAGCTATCAAGAAAAAAAATCGCCTAATTCCATGGGTAAATGAAAAACCTCTAGAGATCCCAATGCAATACATTACAAGAAAAACAAACGATGATGTTAATTTTTACATTATCTAGTACTACAATATGATGAGCATTTGTCTGAAGCAATGAATCATCTCTCTGATATTTTTCACTATCTGGCGCAAATTCACTCAGTTGTAAAGCACGGGTTACAATTTAGTGTGCTAGAAAAAACTCCAACGCATAAAAAATGAACAAAAAAAGATTTAAAAAATCATAACGGAGAAGAAGAACAAGAAAAAACATAGAAAACTGTAACCAATTTTGAATACTTCTTTATCGTCCCAACATTATACGTCCCATAGCTCTCACAGGGCCACACATAGACGCCTCCATGGGGACCAGAAAACCTAAAGAAGGGTCTTCTACTCTCACAGGGCCACACATAGCCGCCTCCATAGGAACCAGAGAACCCTAAAGAAGGCTCTTCTAGATGCGATGCTCTGCCCATGCCTGTGCTCATGCTTCCGTTGTCTCCATAACTACCAGCAAGCTTGCTTCCAGAACTTCCTATGTCAAGTCTGCAGGCTTCAGATTTAGTGCCACTCTCTGCAACTCTAGGATTGGGATAGGATTTTATTGGTGGGGGAGGACCAGGTGCATTCATATGTTAGTGATCTGAACCTCTTGATTTCCACCTGCCAAGAACAGTAAGAATTTTACCAAACGTTAGAATGCACTACAAATCTTCTTCACTGGTGAGTTGAGTATTAAGACACCTCGTGTACCCCATGCGCCGGGGGGGGGGGGTGGTGGTGTTGAAGATTCTAGAATCTAACTGAATATTACATTGGTTGATTTCCCATTTATGGATGTTGGTCGACTAGGCTAATAAAGTTTCTTCCCAGTTATACATGCATATTAAATTTGCAAGAACCTATTATCTTGTATAGGAAAAATCCTGTGTGCAACAGCCATGTATGCACGCGCGACACACATGCGTGCGCACAGATCCACAATGTTGTCCCTAAGCTGCCTGAATAATTGTGTCTCTGCCACTTTCCTACTAAGGTGTATTGCCCATCAATCACAGAATTATCTCTTCGTGATTACTATTCTTTTCTAAAGGTCAAACCTAAAGCAATGTAATCATTAACATCTAACCAAAAGCATCGAACAATTTAATCTCATGAGCACCAACACTTTATTAGATAATATCATTTCACGATTCCCAAAATTTAGCTAAATAACTTGAATGTACTTGTGAATTCTGCTCTAATAGAAGGCCTATTAAGGATCTAACTAAATATTTGACAGAAGCAAAATTCGTTTATGATCATCTTTAGCTTGCATATTTCTGTTTTCCTTTTATTTCTGGGACCAAAATTAAGCTTGAATAAGTAGCAAAAATATTCTATTTGGCCAACTAGATAATAATAGATAAGGGTTAAAGCAATATTCAATTTGACCTGAATACACTTTATAGTGCAATTTAGTTTCAAATTTTGCATATGGGTTTATTTTCAGCAAACCTACTAGAAAACCAGAATCCCAACCAGATTGAGATTTAACATTGACTGAAAATTAAGGGCCAAAACAAATTTGAATTTCTAGGCAGTAGTCAGTATGATAATAGATTAGTTATCTAGTGATAAATCGTTGTATTTGATTAAATTCAATGAAATTCTTCAGTGCTATTCCATTTTGCTTAGACCTTTTTATTCGCTTCTTTCGTCAGGAATCAGTTTTACTTGCTACAGTTCGACAAATGCCAACAGTGCATCAATATTCCAGAAATAACTGCATGTTGACTTGCTTCAATCAAGGTAGATTTAGGTTTAACACCGAACTCATAAAGGATTTAGCTGTTACAGTGGTCAGCTTAAGAATAGCAGTAAACAAGCAAGATATTTGGTTTCCAACTCTATCACAATCATAAAGGCTCCATCTTTTACAGTGTTAAATTGAGAATCGATTGCAGATAGCTGTCACCAAAAAATAGTTAAAAAGACATGAAAGGGCCTATTTTACAACCGGAAAATATGTGAAACGTGGTAAAAGGAAGACATTTCCATTATGTAACCGACCTAAGCTTCAGAAATCGATGAAGTTCTCAAGTTCAACACTAACTATTGGTCCAACATTGCTAACAGCTAGATTGCACCAACATGGTAATTTGGGTGCAATATCCATGTCGTACAGGATTCATGGCATGCAAGATAATCGGCACGAATCGGTGAAGTGCATGGTGGATGATGAGTTTGGGGAGTTGGCCTCGTATTAACGAATGAGGCCCTTGGTCTCAATGGATAAGCTCCCCATATATATACACGGGCGTGTGGGGAGGGATGGAGGGAGAGGGGGGGGGGAGACTATGATCCACTATCCACATGATAGAATTTCGAAACAACAACCATCATGTTTTCAGCCATTTGATGCGCTTCAAGATTTGTGGTTATCATGATTAAATAAACTAGCATTTTGCACGTGCGATGCACGTTTTATTAATAAAATGTGTAATACTTATATAAATATGAATGAACAATGTAGTTTTATCCTGTTTAGAGTCCCAAAAAGTTTTCTTGAGCCCATGAATAAATATAAAATTGGGCGATTTTGGTTTAAAATTATTTTGAATGTTGATAAGTGAAGAGAATAGTCATTTTAGTAACTTGGATCAAGAGTATTCTAAAAGATACTATAATATATTATTTACCATATTTAAGTAAAAGAATGTAGTTTTAAGTAAATAAAAGTAGAAGTTGAAAAATGATAAGATTAAAATAAATTCTAAAAAGTTCTTTTTTGTCTTAAGTTTGAGTATAATATAGAGTGAATTTGGAATTCAAACTAATTTTTAAAAAGTTCTTTTTTGTCCAAAGTTTTAGAGAATGTCGAGTTAATTATTTGACTTTTTCTTTGATGATGTGGAGGCTTTAAGATTTGAGAAATTCTCTCATTTTTCTTTATTTTTTCAAAAATGGAGAAGGTGGACTCTGACCAATGTCATTTGCATTATAGAATAGTATAGATGAGAGCTTTTCTTCATAATTGATTGCACAAAGCCCAAAGTGAATCTAATGGCTTAAAGTTTGATAGAATTTGTCTCCAAATCCTGTAGAATGGAGTGGAGCATATGTACGTATGAATGTACGTACATGTGTGTGTATACATACACAGACACAAAAACACAAACTCTATGTTGCACGGATACTTCGTCAAGGAAGCGTATCCGAAAAGGATTCATATCTAAGTCGGATTCTTTGAGGATAACCATGGAACTTTTTTCACATCATAATAATAAGAATGTATTCAATGTACGTCAAATATGTATCAATGGCTAGCATACCAACAATCTATGCATTAAAACTAACAAATTACATGTATTCTAAGTCTATATTGGCTAAAGTGATATTTTTTGCTATTTTTATATATATTCAAACAAAAAAATGCTAGCTTATCTACACGAACTGTATCCCTGATACTTTTGATAATCGTGAATCCTTGAATCCGACTCGTTTCTTCTCTCACATCTGTAACCAAATCCATGCTGCATAGTATATCCTCATATCCTCTATTTTGGGATTTTGTCGTGCCACATCATGTCATGTCCACGCAACCTTGGCTAACAGTGCTTGAGTGCATCAATCTTGCAAATAACCGAGTGTTGGCTACAACCGGAGTTCACCAGTAACACATAATTGATTGCACAAAGCCCAAAGTGAATCTAATGGCTTAAAGTTTGATAGAATTTGTCTCCAAATCCTGTAGAATGGAGTGGAGCATATGTACGTATGAATGTACGTACATGTGTGTGTATACATACACAGACACAAAAACACAAACTCTATGTTGCATGGATACTTCGTCAAGGAAGCGTATCCGAAAAGGATTCATATCTAAGTCGGATTCTTTGAGGATAACCATGGAACTTTTTTCACATCATAATAATAAGAATGTATTCAATGTACGTCAAATATGTATCAATGGCTAGCATACCAACAATCTATGCATTAAAACTAACAAATTACATGTATTCTAAGTCTATATTGGCTAAAGTGATATTTTTTGCTATTTTTATATATATTCAAACAAAAAAATGCTAGCTTATCTACACGAACTGTATCCCTGATACTTTTGATAATCGTGAATCCTTGAATCCGACTCGTTTCTTCTCCCACATCTGTAACCAAATCCATGCTGCATAGTATATCCTCATATCCTCTATTTTGGGATTTTGTCGTGCCACATCATGTCATGTCCATGCAACCTTGGCTAACAGTGCTTGAGTGCATCAATCTTGCAAATAACCGAGTGTTGGCTACAACCGGAGTTCACCAGTAACACACAATATAAACCTATAGATACAAGTTTGCTTCAATCAAGTTTAGATTTGGATTAACACTAAATAGTAAAAGTGTAGCTTCCAGATGATGACAAGCAAAATATTCGCTATTTAACCCTGTCAAGAAGGCTCTTTTTTAGTGTACTTAAAAGAGAACCACTTGAAAATGGCTGTTATTAAAAGAAAAAATTGTTTAAAGAAGACAAAAGAACTTATTTGACAGCCCTAAATGTACAGAATGTGCTGAAAATATAGACATTTCAAATTTGGAACCAACCTTTGTTCCAGCAAAATCAATCCAGTTGCCCATAGCCAAGAGTTTATAAACGTCCTTTTCCGTGCTGAAAGAGATGAATCCAAAACCACTGGAATAGCTCGAGTTGTCACGCTTAATCGTACACTCCTCAACTTAACCAAAACTTGCAAAGCAGTTCTTGAGATCATCTGGTACAGATCCACCTATCAAGTAAATTTACACTATCCAGAAGTAGAAAACGTTGATAAGCATGATGAAGCAAAACATATATCTCACCATCCTTTGCAGACTTTGGGATGCCGCGTACAAAAAGCGCTGCATACTTCTGCATCTCTCTATCGATCTGAACCTAAAAATAAAGGTGGCATTGTTGATCAATAAGAGTAACTGCTGAGATGGTACATTTAGGGGAACCTTTATGTGGTAGAGAGCATTTAAATAATAATCATTGAAAATTAGGTGTACTAACTACTAATATTAATGCTTTCTGGTCATAAACGATATAGAGACCTACAGCTGGTTGTGGATAAGGATTTTTTTTTTGAAGCGAGACTTTTATCTTAAATAGTATTTGCCCCTGGTTTGGGTATAAAGGCATTTGAGGAAATAAGCTCAAGCATCATGTTGTGTCCGTGCAACCTTCGCTAACAGTGCTTGAGTACATCAATCTTAGAAATAATCGGGTGTTGGCTACAACCAGAATTCAACAGTAACACTCAATACAAACCTATAGGCACAGGTCTGCATCAATCAAGTTAGGTTTGGATTAACACTTTAATCCTAAAAGAGTAGCCTCCAGATAATTACAAGCAAAATGTTTGCTATTTAACCCTGTCAAAAAGGTTCTTTTTTAGGGTACTTAGAGAGAATCACTTACAAATGGCTGTTTTTTTGTGCGCGCGTGTGTGTGGTGGGGGGGGGGGGGGTTAAGGAACACAATAGAACCTATTTGAAAAGCCTTAAATGTACATAATGTGCTGAAAAGAAAGACACTTAAAATTTGGAACCAACCATAGTTCCAGCAAATTCGATCTTGTTCCCCTTAGCCAAGAGCTTATCAACATCCTTTCCAGTACTGAAAGAGATGAATCCAAAACCACGGGAATGGCCTGTATGGTTGTCATGCCTAATCGAACACTCTTCAACTTTACCAAACTTTGCAAAGAATTTCCTGAGATCATCTGAGACAGATCCACCTATCAAGTAACTTTACACTATCCAGAACTAGAAAACATTGATAATCATGACGAAGCACGGCATGTATCTCACCATCCTTTACAGATTTTGGGACGCCGTCTACAAAAATCCTTGAATTCTTTTGCGTCGCTCTTTTGATCTCGACCTAAAAACAATCGTGTTATTGTTGATCAATAAGGTAGCTGCTGAGTGTGGTACATTTAGGGGAACCTTTAAGTTGTAGAGTGCATTTAAATAATAATCGTTGGCAATTAGGTCTACTGATATTAATGTTTTCTGGCCATAAACGAAATAGGGACCTAGAGCTGGTTGTGCACAAGAAATTGTTTTTTAAGCGAGACATTTATCTTAAATAATATTTGCCCCTGGTTTGGGTATAAAGGTCTTTGATCAAACAGGCTCACGCAAGAGTTTATTGAGCTCCCATAACAAGTTCGGTTCTTTCTCCTACTTATTTATTATTTCCATTTATCTTTTTGTTCCTAACAGTATGTAAAATGCAATCGTAAGTGTACAGGACAAAAGATGTAGAATCCCTGTAGATGACCCCAGATAAACAAGAAGGATTATTTCAGAGGAAAACTACCAAATATAGCACAAAATTTTACACAATCTTCAAAAATACTAAGCTAGGGTAAAGAACAACAAACCGTGAGTAGTGTCTTTTGGAAGCCCAACGACAAAAATCTTCCTACAAAACAAAAATATAACAAGGCCAAGAAACAAGAAAAAAACAAATAGGGGGAATGACAATCATAATATTAACAGCAAAAAAACAAGTACCCAAGAATATCATTCACATTATTCTTAGATTCTTCGACTATGATCTTGGATCCCTCTTTATTGGTTTCAGGATGATATGAACCCGCTGTTGTTTCAGGTCCAGCTCCCTCTTCATTGGTTTCTTGGTGATACGAACGCATTGTTATTCCAGGTCTGGTCCCCTCTTCATTGGTTTCTTGATTATGACTGAGGACAGTCATACTGTTTATCTGAATTCCTAAAGAATTGAAGGGTTAGAATCACTAATTGTTATTGGGAAGAGGATTGGGGTAAGATTGGAAAGACTGAAGAACAAAGTAGATGGCGTATATGAGAATTGGAGAACAACAAAAAGAAGCTAATAGTAAAAGGAAGAAGGTAGAAGAAGATGGAAAAGGAATTTGAGGAGTACCTTGAACTCACTACAAGACTCAAAACATCGACTCTGTTCCTTCTCACTGCCCTCTCTCTTTTATAGTCAAGAATTAAAAATAATAATAATAATAATAATAAATGCAAAAGGAAACCGCAAATGCATATTCTGTATAAAAAAAATGTCCTCAAAAAAAAAGTAATACAACTTCAAAAACGGCCATTTCTAATTAGATCCATTGCTTCACCAAATATACCATGTGATCCATTTAATTACAAACTTTTTTATCAACCAATATTTCTACAAATTTTGTTAATTAATACATATCAACCTAAATATCTTCATACACAATATTGTTGTGGGAAAAAATTGAATATAACTTTCGAGTTACATATCAACAGACGTATTCCCTTGTTTAAGTTATTCGTTTCATCTCACTATGCGATCTCCCACTCCCTTTATGGGGCAACCAAGGTTTAAAATCTCGGTATCAGTATCAATGTTTTTACCCGTGTATGAAATTTCGGGTCAAAATCTACCATCTTGACCGTATCTGCCATCTCGGATTGGAAAATTCGGGTTTTATATCGTAAGAAAAAACATTAAATTATGAAACTTTAAACAAATAGTATCAGCAACTAAACAATTTGACAAATTCTTTAGCACTAGATGTTAGGTAGAACGGTTCTTTTGATGCTTGGTAAAGATAACTGTAATGTTGTTAATATTTTTATAGTAATCAATGGCATCAAATAAACCATAAATTAATCAACTAACCCACTAATCAAATGGTAAACCTAATATAACTTTGTATTGGACGTTATCTGTATTGCATCTCAGACAGTCATTTCTTGGATCGGAATCGGCCATCCATGGGGGGCAAAGATTTCAAACCAGGGGGGCCAACAACTTGAAGCTCCGAATTCAAGGCGTAAATTGCAGTTCAAAAAGAACCTAATCATTTCCATGAAATTTCAATCTTTTAGCAACACAAACCGTTCCATTTGCACATAAAACTTTACCAACATCAACAGTTGAACTCGAAAAAATACTCCTTTCACATACAACAACAACAACACAAACAATAGGAAACTGAGATAGCGCTTAAAATGGCAAATTATAAAGAGGTTTTAGTGATGGTTTCACCTTAGGTTAGGTTCCTCTTCGTTTCGAGAGTCTTCCACTGCGTATAACCCTAGAATTTAGATACCTTCCTTGCTCTGTGAAATTGGCAGGCGCTTCAGCAGATGTGCGCAATGTGTTGTTGTTGTCCATTGAATCCACGGAGAATAGGGGGGTTAGGGTTTTACTTCGTCGCCAGAGACGAGAGAAGAGTGAAGGAGACGAGAGAAGGGTGAAGGACATTAAAATACCCTTAACTATCGCAGTTTTTTGCTCAGGTACTTAAAGTTTTTTTTATACGGCAAAGTGCCTTCGCTATCCATTTTGAGGATACTTTAGTGAAAAAATTCCCTGTGAAATCCATAGCTTAAGCTATTTTACTGTAACAAAAAAAACTTCAAGGTATTTTTGTGAAATCTAATGATGGTTAAAGGGTGTTTTAATGTAATTTACCCCCTACACAAACCAAAGTGCTACTTTGGGGTGGGGTGGAGGGGGGGGCGGGCGGGCGGGATGGGGTAGCGGAAACAATTCCCTTACAAATCACAGTCTAAGGTGTATTGTTGTCACTAAAAAATTTTAAGTACTTCAGTGAAAAATGTGATAGTTGAGGGTAAATTTCCCCTAATTATACGCTAAAGAACTAAACTATGTCTGGGGTCAAGCGCCACCAATCCCACTACAAAGTTGGCTCCCGCACACCATCCTCTTATTTTACCCAATTTTACCGTGTCAACTAATTAGTTGCGGTATATAAATCCCAACTAAAATAGAAGTCTAAATGACAAATACCTAAGTTAGTTACTTTTATCCACATGGCAAGAAACCATTCTTAGTTTTAAAAATCTATTTCAACTTCAACAGTGTTATCATTTCCATTAATTATTTTCCAAAATGGCCACGGACGGCTTCTATAATTTTTTATTTTATTTTATTTTATTTTATTTGCACTGGATATCATTATTTTTAACATAGATTCATTTGCTAGTCAATATTAATATTTAGAGGATAATGGGGAATTTGCTCCTATGACGTCGAAAAAATATATTCTCCACGGATTTTTTCGGCGATCGGCACCCATCACCGTCGTCTTTATCATGTAAGACGTGGATACACCAGATTTCATGTGATTCCATCACTTTTTCACCGTTGATTTAATGAGTGCAAAATTAACGGTTTACCGACAATAGAACTTTTTACATTGCTAATTCAACGGTGAAAAAGTTGTGAAATCACTTGAAATTTTGTATATCCACATCTTAAATGATAAAGATGATGGTGCTGGATGCCAAAAAAACCGTGGAGGATATAGATTTTTGACACTATTTAACGAAAAAGACTTCTCGGACCTTTTTTCTACATTATTCTCTAATATTTAACCAAAACAAAATAACATAGCGTGAAAAAGTTAACGATCCTTAAAAAGCACAGCAAAATTCATGTTTTTCAAATTGACGGTGGCCTCCTCCAAATCGGTCAAAAATAATAAAAGATTCTTATAATCTAGCCAAAATAAAACTACAATTTCTAATTTCAGTAGAAGATCCAGCATTTGCCCCAAAAAAGGGGGAATATATACCATTAAATTGCCAACAATTTCTCTAACAACAATTGGAAATTTGGAGCAAATGCAGCCAATAAAACACCAACAGATAATAACACAAGCCAGCAAAAGGAAACCAGTACTAGAGACAAATTTATGCTTTATAAAAATTACAAGCAACAATTAAAGCATTTACTCTTTCAAGAAACAAATAATAATTAGTACAACTCCACGAGCACATGCTCTCAATTACCCCCTAAATACAGAAGAAGCCCTCTTCAACTCAAATTATTTGTAATCTCCACAAACTAATTCCTCAATGAACTAATTTTCATTGGCCTTTTAAGAAAATCTGTATTATTCAAACTCCAGTCCAAGATAAATATGGCCTTTACAAGAAATGGTAGAAATAGATCCCAGTTGTAGGAATTGCAATGAATAGCTAATGCGAAATTACTCATCCATGAAAAATACGCATTTCATTACATTCCGTGGAAAAATACGCATTTCATTACATTCCGTGAAAAAATAACTTGCAACTTGCAACTCGAACAAGATGAGCAACAAATATTCTAAGGAGAAATCTCCTCAATAGAAGTAAGTGGCGGCTTCCAACCCTCGAGCAATCCTTTCTTCGTTCTCACATTCGTAATTGGCGGCTTAAATTCCTTCTTCTTCTTCTTCTTCTTCTCCTCCTCCTCCTCCTCCTCCTTCGCCTCTTTCCCGCGTCTTCTCATTGTACACCGCCTCCATTTCTCATTCGCTATATAAAAATCTCTTGCAGAACATATCTTTTCTTCTCCCTCCTCTACTGTAACTTCGGCCACTTTCACTCTCTCTTTCTTCCTATTCTGTAGCATCAGTTTCCTCAGAGTTGTTTTAGGCACAAGGTAAAACTTCTGGCCAGGCAAAAGCATCTCTTTGGGGCCCACGAGCGAGTCGTGTGGCCTCATAAAAACCTCGGGTCGGGCAAGAACGAGGCCCGGGTACCTTTGAATCACTGAGAAAGCCGAGATCACGCTGTCATAGATTTCAACCATTCCACCAGCAAGAACAATCCTCACTATTGAATCTTTGTTTTCAACTAGTGATGTAGAGCTCAATTCACCATGTATCCTCGAATCATATCTAAAAGGTAACGAATTGAGCTTCTTCCTATTTGTTGGAGGGAGAGGGAGGCAACTAAAATATGAGGAAGATACCATCTCAAAAATTTCATGAGTTGATGTCAAATGAGAACTCAAAATTTGTGTTCTTTGATGATATGAGCGAGGAAGAAAAGATACTGTCATTGATGTTAACTTCTTTTGTTCTTGTTCTCCATTGCCAAGGTTATCTAAAATTCTCGTTTGAAATATTATTATCTGTCTGTACCTAAATGTGTTGATGAAGTGAACGCCCCAAGTGACACCAAGCACACAAAGTGGTGAGCAAAACAAAAGCTTACTTTGTGAATATCACCAATTTTGGCCCCTTCTTGTTTCAAACTTTGTGATGATACTCATAAATGGGAACTCCCCAGATCAAGATACGCGGTAGATGACGTGTCCCGGAGCTCACGGAAACAGGGCAAACACCATACATTGGAGGCATCCTCCGGGCTATCGTCCCGAGGCATGACCCAACCTTCAATGGATCCCTGAACACTCCTATGCTCGTCTTACAAATAACTATCGACTCGCCTTTGAGCCCTC
This sequence comes from Agapanthus africanus, assembly GCA_030015575.1. NCBI lineage: Eukaryota > Viridiplantae > Streptophyta > Magnoliopsida > Asparagales > Amaryllidaceae > Agapanthus > Agapanthus africanus. The sequence goes on along the minus strand of CM057338.1, from coordinate 101,178,243 downwards.
CTACACGCTGAGCTTCCTCAGCCATCCCTGCTCTCCTCCGAGCTATCACAGAACCGAGCTTTCTCGGCCTCCCGCTCGCCCTGAGCCTCCCGCCGAGCTAAGCCTCCCAGGTTCTGCCGAGCAACCAGGGACGCAGAACCCGAGCGCCTCCGCCACGGCTCCGCGTATCTCGCCAGAGGCGAGATATCCGTCATCCAACATCACGCGTTCTACGCCACCGTATCCCCCCATTAACGAGTGTATCCCGCAATTAATGGGGGATCCCTTCATTCACACAGGCGTAACGTCAGGGGCGTAACCGATGGCGAAAATCTCGAGTCAGCTCGCTCCAAGCGACCACTATAAAAACCCTCTCTCAGACGACTCGGGTAATGCAATTTTATTCCAATAAGCCACTACTCTGCCCAAATTCCTCAGCTAACTTGATCGTTGGAGAGTCCACGGTGATACAACCATCCCAGTACTTCTTTTGCAGATAGCGCGGCTACTTCTCACAACAAGCCCACTAAAATCCACACGATCAAGGAGGCAACCCTCAACACCAATCTCAGCCGTTCACCAACGCTCGCGACAGATCGAAGGAGGACAACATCTGAAAGATATCCCAACCTCCATCAGTTGGCGCCGTCTGTGGGAAGCTAGAAATTTTTCCACCCATCAAAAATTGATCTTCCGCTCTTGACTATATGGTGAGCAAGGACCGTGGCAATCCCAGCACAAGCCGCCGCCCTCCCCACAATGGAGGCGCGGACGGATCTACTCCCCCACCGAATGCATTCTCGTCCTCTCGGCAAGGATCGATAGGCTTGCGTCCATAATGGATGCCCTTGTCCGTGTCCAAACGGAGGGCCTAGCCCCCCAGGTCATCTTTCCCCAGTCTGGGGATCACGACCTCTGCAGAAGGGGAGATGACGCTGCCCACGCTGGAACCACTGAGCAACGTCTTGCTCATTCCGGCGACCACAGGTCCCCCGCGGCGACCGATTCTATGACCCGCTGGGCGCCACATAGCCCCACGCCGCGGTCTCGCGAAAGAGCCCATCGCCCTGAGGCCCGTCGTGTTTCCGTCCCTCCCGAGGAGGTATCGGTCAGCTCGCCTGCACCCAGGCATGACCGACGCCCCCTACCTCAACGGGATCGCACGAACGACACTCGCTGCCTGGACTCAAGAAGGACCTCGCCGGGGGACCTGAGAAATTTGATAGAACGGAACCGGAGTCGCATCCAGGCGCAGGCCACAAGCGAGAAGGGACGCTACTCCGACCACGCCGAATCTTCAGGGTACCACAATCGTCTCAATGCCCTCGAAAAGAAAATCGAGAGTATATATCGGGAGGGTCACCCATCGAGCGAGGGGGCCATGTATGCTGCCGACTCGCTTACAAAGCCCTTCACCGAAGAGTTGCTCGTCGTACACGTCTTCTCCAGAAACAAACCTCCCAATGTGGCCCTCTTCGACGGAAAGTCCGACCCGAAGGATCATCTGGACGCATTCACGACGGGCATGAGCTTTCAGGATAACTCCGACGTTGCCCAATACCGAGCATTTCCTGCCACACTCATCCAGGCTGGACGAGACTGGTTCCGAGGACCCATGCCACGCTCCATCTCTACCTTTGATGAGATGGCCGTTCAGTTCCTCAGACATTTCGTCGGGAACAGACGACAGAAGCGGACTGTCGATTACCTCTTCACCATAAAGAGTGGGGACAAAGAATCCTTTAAAGGATACGTTACTCACTTCTACAACGCTCTTCTTGAGATTCCCAAGCACCGGGATGAAACTGTCATCACCGCTCTGAGGTCGGGTCTTAGGCACAAGGAGGGGCTCCACTTCTTTGCATTAGCGCACCCGAAGACCATGGCCGAGATGAAAGCTTGGACCGAGCGAGAAATCCAACTCGAGTCTGAGGTAAACGCAAACCTACCCCGGGACGACCAGGCCGACCAAAAGAAGAGGGGCAGAGAAGAGAAGAAGAAGGTCGACCGGCCAAAGCCATACTCCTCGAAGTTCCAAGAGTATACTCCACTCAACACTCTCGGACCGAGCTGTTAAAGGAGGCGAAAGACGAATGATTCTTCAAGCTCTCTCCGGTCACCAATAGAGCAGCTAAATGAACCCGGGGCCCGTACTGCGCCTTCCATAGGTCGCAGGGGCACCCGACCGAGAACTGTAAACAACTCCGCGATTACATCGAGGAGTTGATCCATTCAGGCCATCTGGCGAAGTACCTGCGAGATAAGCAGCAGGCGGACAGGGAGCGTGAGAACCAGCCCCCTTCCGGCAAATTAACGATCAGCCAAATCATGGTCGTTTCTTCGGGGTGTGCATATGGGGCTGGCGAGCTTCGCCGCCTCCAACCCGTCGAAGGAACAAGCGACCAACCCCGGAAGAAATGCAAGACCGGCAAGCTCATCACCTTCACTGATGAAGACATCCACGGTATATCCTTGCCTCACAACGACCCCCTCGTAATTACGGCACAGGTCCACCACTACGAGGTTCAAAAGATATAGGTCGACTCAGGAAGCTCGGCAGATATCATTTTCTATGACTGCTTCCAGCGTATGGGGCTCGGCCCATCAGACCTACGGCCAACCGCCCACATCCTATCAGGGTTTACCAACCACTCCATCCCGGCCGAGGGAGTGGTTACCCTCCTACTTAACATTGTGGAAGCGGGCCGTACGAACACCGTACCGGTGGAATTCATCGTCGCCAGGATCCCCTCGTCCTACAACATCCTCCTGGGATGCCCGACCCTAAACTCTCTTCGGGCTCATATCTCGACCTACCACCTCGCGATCAAGTTTCCGTTGGATCAAGGTGGGATAGGCCAGGCCTACGGGAACCAGCAAATCGCCAAGATTTGCTTCACAGCAACATCCATCACTGAAGAGCAAAGCGACGACCTCGGAAGCACAAATGATTTCCAGGGGTCCTTGGATACTCGTGACGAACAGAAGGAAATCTGAAGAGCCCCGGTGGAGGCGCTAACGGAGGTCCCCCTCGTCGAGGGGAACAAGGAATGAACTGTCCAGATCGGATCCCTTTTGACGGGAGCCCGGCGCGAAGACTTGATCCACTTTCTCCGAGGAAACTCGGACGTGTTCGCCTAGGCGCCTGCTGACATGCCCGGAATCGACCTTAAGGTAATCTCACACAAGCTCGGGATCGACCCGACGGCCTGACCCGTCAGACAAAAGAAGCGAAGTTTCGCTCCGATTAAACAAAAGACGATCGAGGACGAGGTCGATAGGTTGCTTGCAGCCAACTTCATTCAAAATGTGGCCTACTCGGAATGGCTGGCGAATATGGTCATGGTTAAAAAGGCGAGCGGGAAGTGGCGCATGTGCGTCGACTTCACAGATTTGAACAAGACCTGCCCGAAAGACAACTATCCCCTCTCGGATAGACCAGCTTATGGACAGCTCGGCAGGACAAAAATTGCTCAGTTTCATGGACGCTGGGTCGAAGAACTACCACGGGTGTTATGGGCCTTACGCACATCGAAGAAGACGCCTATGGGAGAGACCCCCTTCAGCATCTGCTACGGTACCGAGGTAATGGTCCCAGCAGAGATCGGAATGACAAGTTACAGAGTCGAACACTTCGATGACGAAGCAAACACCTCGGCGCTCCGGACTAATTTGGATATCTTGCTAGAGAAGCGGGACCGAGCACAGATCAAAGCCGCCGCTTATCAACAGCAAATTGCTCGCTACTACAACGCACGAGTTAAGTATCGTGCCTTCAAGATGGGAGATTTAGTCCTGAGACGGAACGAATTTGTAAACCAAGGCAATCTGCACAAGTTCTCCCCGAAGTGGGACGACCCATTTCTCGTCTCCGAAGTATTGCCCGGTGGAGCCTATCGCTTACAAGACGCGGGAGGACGCAAGTTTCTTCGACCCTACAACGCTGAGAAACTCAAACTATACAAATGAATGTATTTTCATCTTTTCGAAGCAATGTAATTTTTTTAAGTCTCCCAAGTTATAAGAGACTTCTTCCATAAATTTTGTTCTCTTTCATGGTTCCGAGATCCCCAGATTCGTTTTTGAGAAAATATGCAAAAATATTAAAGGGATAAAAAAAAGACAAAAGCACATCGGAAAAGAAGAACTTTATTCATTGAGTGGTATTATAAGCTCATCAGCCTCACACACAAAATATATATATACAAAAATATTATAGTAAAGGGGGCCGGGGATTCAGGAAGCACTGCTGGTGGTACTTTGGGGAGATTTCCGCCAGCCGAGCCCTAGTTTCTGCGGCCCGCTCCCTATCATGGTGCCCGCGGACCCGAGAGGCCACGAATGGGCCAGAGACCGTACCCGCCGGGCAGGAGTCGGCGATCAGCCTCTTCTGGAAACACTCCAGAAGAAGAGCCGCCGAGCGATCCCGCCTGCTCTTCGAGATCAGGCCGAAGTGATGGAGCGTGTGCAACTTGTCGATCGCCTTGTCTGCAGCTGCTCGGACAAGGCATTGTTCAGGTCCGGGGACATTCTCCAAATCGCGTACATGAGCAATTGGAGGAGAGGGGATCATCGAGGGAGTAGGCGGCCGAAGTGGCTCTCCACGCGCTCTATCACCCCTTGGTACGTCTCCTCGGTGCACTCCGGGTCATAAAGGTACACATCATCGAAGGAAATAATCTCCTTGACGCTGTAAATAAACCCGGCCATTTTTCAAAAGCGCAAGGATGGGTTTATTTGAAGGAAATGCCTTCGCTATTTATAAGCCCCAAGCGAATCCCTAAAGGCCCAAGTTTTCACGCGCGAAAACGCGAATCACGCGCGAATCCCTAATACGGAGCTGCCGCATGGCGACTATGTCATCCCTCACAGGCCCCAAGCGGTCAATGAGAGTTGGAACGACGCGCACTACGGAGCGATGCGCCTCGTCTGTGCGCTTCTGCCACGTGTTGTCCACGACGGTCTCTCTTCCAGGGTTTGCGGGTCAAGGGAGACTAACCAACGCCTCATAAGGCCACCGAGCAGCTTTCTTGCTTGGTCAATCCTTAGCGGGCACATTCTGCCCACCAATGCTAAAGATTGAAGCCCTCCTCATGAGGCCACCGAGCAGCTTCCCTGCTCGGCCAATCCTTAGCGGGCACATCGTGCCCACCTACGCTAAAGATCAAATCCCTCCTCACGAGGCCACCGAGCAGCTTTCCTGCTCGGCCAATCCTTAGCAGGCACATCGTGCCCACCTACGCTAAGGATCGAAGCCCTCCTCACGAGGCCACCGAGCAGCTTCCCTGCTCGGTCAATCCTTAGCGGGCACATGGTGCCCACCTGCGCTAAGGATCGAAGCCCTCCTCACGAGGCCACCGAGCAGCTTCCCTGCTCGGTCAATCCTTAGCGGGCACATCGTGCCCACCTACGCTAAGGATCGAAGCCCCTCCATGAGGCCACCGTATCGAAGCCCTCCCTATGAGGCCACCGGATCGAAGCCTTTCCCACGAGGCCACCGAGCAGCTTCCCTGCTCGGTCAATCCTTAGCAGGCACATCATGCCCACCTACACTAAGGATTGAAGCCCTCTGTAGGGTGTTTTTCGTCACCCTATTGAGATGGGAATACGCGCGCGCTTGTCAGGCATATACTACATATTCCCCCTGCCTAGGGTAGGCCGGGGTTTATTGATTGTGGGGATCCGAATCTCCGGCAGCCGCAGACTAAGCTGCCGTTAATTACCCCTCGCCTTTGGAACGAGGGAACTTCCGATTAACGGGTTAAACTGGTCATGCGAACTCAATGTGCAGTGTACGTGTGTTGTGTTTTGAAAGGGGGGTTTGGATATATCGGGAGCCACGCAGAGTTTTTACGGGGGTCCCGCTACCCGGATAGCGGGCTGGGGGTCAAGGGGGCTAGCAGCCCCCTTGCGGGGTGCGGGGCAGCGCCCCGTTAGAAATTTTTTCTAACAGGGACAGTGTCGTGGAGCACGTGTGTGTGCAAATATGTATATATATGTATATATATATGTATATATGTATGTATATATATAAAAGAAAAAGAAAGGGGAAAAATGCATCCAAAGGATATGTGGGGGCAGCACCTTGGGCGCTGTGCGCTCAGGTGCTAGAGTGCCACGTGTCGGCACGTGGGCGCTCTGCGCTTGAGCGCTGGGCGCTTGAGCTTGAGCGCAAACGCGCCACGTGTCGGCACGGGGGAGACTTGCGCTCGAGCGCTTGCGCTTGAGCGCAAGCGCGCCACGTGTCGACACGGGGGAGACTTGCGCTCGAGCGCTTGCGCTTGAACGCAAGCGCGCCACGTGTCGGCACCGGGGCGACTTGAGCTCGGGCACTTGCGCTTGAGCACAAGCGCGCCACGTGTCGGCACGTGGGTGACATGTGCTTGAGCGCTTGAGCTTGAACGCAAGCGCGCCACGTGTCGGCACGTGGGCGACTTGCGCTCGGGCGCTTGCGCTTGAGCGCAAGCGCGCCACGTGTCGGCACGTGGGCGACTTGCGCTCGGGCGCTTGTGCGTGAGCGCAAGCGCGCCACGTGTCGGCACGTGGGCGCTCTGCACTTGAGCGCCGGCGAGAAAAAGTGGCTTTTAGCCTAAGAAACAGAAGCTATGCTTCAGAAAGGAAATATTTATTATATATATATCTATGTAAATATATGGAGTTAAACTCCTAAAATGTTTTGGTTGATGAAAGGGGTTCTTCCTCTTCCTCCTCTGTTGGCTGGATCTTGATGATCAAAAGATGTGAGATCTAAAAATCCCTCCTTTCTGAGATCTAATGGTAGATCCAAGTTCCCCTTTATGGGTTTTGTGGTGGAAGACTTCTTAGTTTTTGAAAAGAAAGAGTAAAACTCTTGATTTAATTCAAAAAAAAATGAGAAGGTTTAGAACCTTGGAGAAAGAGCAGGAGGCACAAAAGATCTCAGATCTAATTTTTTTTGGAGAGAATGAAAAAGTCCCTGAGATATTTCATTATCTTTGCCTTTATAGGCTATACACTTTACACATAGCCCCTTGGGCTTCACAAAATGGCATTTTGCCTATCCCATGGCTCATGTGCCATTTCTTTTTTGCACATAAGCCATGGGCTTTACAAAATTTTGGCTTTATGCCTATTTTTCTTACATTTATCCATAAAATAAAATAAAAGAAATACAACAAAATTATTTATTACAAATTTTTATCTTGGTATGGGGGGAGGCCGGCCGCTTCACGTTCTGGCTCAACCCGGGCATGGGCCCATTGGATCTGGGCTTAGGCCCACTTGGCTTGGGGTTGACTTTGATTTTGACTTGGTCAACCGGGGTGTAAATTTTTACCCCAACAAATTGCCCCCCATCAATAAATGCATACCACATATGTGGGTCGTGTGCATGAAATTGATGGATCTTCTTTCACGTGGAGGCGACTTGATTTGGTTCCCGCTTTTTGGGAAGCTGGCACTGCCCTTTTTACGATATGGACGGTCGGTGCTTGACATGTCTCCGAGACGGAGTGTCCGTGATAGACGTTTTCTCTGGGCCGGAGTGATCTGGTTCCCGCTTTGTAGGAATCCTGCGCTGCCCTTTTTGCGACTTGGACGGTCGGTGCTGCCCTTTTTGCGACTTGGACGGTCGGTGCTTCCCTTTTAGCGACTTGGGCGGTCGGTACTGCCCTTTTTGTGACTTGGACGGTCGGTGCTGCCATTTTAGCGACTTGGACGGTCGATTCTGCCCTTTTTGCGACGTGGACGGTCGGTGCTGCCATTTTAGCGACGTGGACGGTCGGTTCTGCCCTTTTAGCGACGTGGACGGTCGGTGCTGCCCTTTTTGCGACTTGGACGGTCGGTTCTGCCCTTTTTGCGACTTGGACGGTCGGTGCTGCCCTTTTAGCGACGTGGACGGTCGGTTCTTGATTTGACTTGCTCTGCTTCTTGCAGTGTCAGGGGTAGACTTGACTTGCTCCGCTTCTTGCGGTGTCGAGATTGGATTCTGACTTGCTCCGCTTTCTGCGGTGTCGGAGTGGAAGTTGACTTGTTGATTTTGATTTGGGTTGACATCGGCATCGCTATACTGGAATATGGTACCAGGAGCGAATCATCATCTGTCATTGAGAGGATTTTGGGATTTTGGTTTTTGTTTGGCATCTGCACTGCTGCACTGGAACAATGCCAGGAGCAACTCATCATTTGCCCCGGGAGGATTTTGGAATTGTTTTTTTTTTTTATTATTATTTTTTTTTTGTGGGACTTTGAATGTGGTCTCACCGGTAGGACTTGGGAAAGGTTGGGATTGTTTTACGCTCGTGGATTGTATACGGTTTTGCAGGATGTATGATCCAGACCGTAGGGCCGGAAAAATTTCGGGACTTTGTCGGCGTCTGCATCGCTGCACTGGGATATGGTACCAGGAGCGACTCATCATTCGCCATTGGGGTATGGGATTTAGAATTTGGTTAGCGTCTGCATCGCTGCATTGGAATATGGTACCAGGAGCGACTCATCATTCGCCATTTGGGGATTAGGGAGCGATGGCTTAGGAGACAGGTTTAGATCTCTATCGCCTAAGGCTTTTCAATTTTATGGGCCGTGAGGGTCCCATAAAAGCATTTTCTCCCTACGAGTCGTAAGGATCCCGCAGGTGTATTTTCTCCTTAGGAGTCATGAGGACTTCTAAGTGTGTTTTTCCTTTATGAGTCTTAAGGATCCCACAAAGGTTTGTTCTCCTCATATATCGTGAGGACACATGAGTGAGTCTTATCAATGGAGCATCATTCCCAAAGCGGAGACCGGCCGTGTAACTGGTGATTACGGTGGGGCATGGGTATGATGAGAATTATTTGAGCCCGTGGATTGTATACGATGGTCAACTTGGGGACCCACCGTAAGGCCAGAGAATTTTGAGAAATTGGATTTTGGTTGGCGTCTGCATCGCTACACTGGAATATGGTACCAGGAGCGACTCATCATTCGCCGTTTGGGGACTTGGAATTTGGATCTTGTTTGGCATCAGCATTGCTGCACTGGAATAATGCCAGGAGCAACTCATCATTTGCCTTAGGAGGACTTGGGATTTGGGTTTTTGGTCGGCATCAGCACCGCTAACACTGAAGCGAAATGCAAGGAGCGACTCATCATTTGCCGTTGCTCGTTGGGGAACGATGGCTTAGGAGACAGGTTTGGGTCCCTATCACCTAAGGCTTTTCAATTTTATGGGCCGTGAGGGTCCCATAAAAGCATTTTCTCCCTACGAGTCGTAAGGATCCCGCAGGTGCATTTTCTCCTTAGGAATCGTGAGGATTCCTAAGTGTGTTGCTCCTTTGTGAGTCGTAAGGATCTCACGCAGGGGTTTTCTCCTCACAAGGTCGAGAGGACTTTGCGAGTGTATTTCATCTCTTTTCACGAGTTTGCGCCCTTTCGGGTTTTCGCAGACTCGCCGGTAGTCCTGCTGTTTTTACTCACGGAGCCCTTTCGGGTTTTCATCCGTGCCCGTTTTGCTTGTGGACATACCGTTTATTTTTTTTTATTTTTTTCTTTTTTCCTTTTTTTTGCCGCTGGTGGGACTTTAAAAGTAGTCTCACCGGCAGGATTTGGGAGAAGTAGGGGTCATTTACGCCCGTGGATTGTATACGATTTTGTAGGATATATGATCTAGACCGTAGGGCTGATGTGCTCAATTCGCCTGCGACTTGGAGCATTCATGTGTAGTATTTCTTAAGATATCGGTCATTGATGGGTGGCATGGGCCTTTCTCCCTCGGCACTTATTAGTTGGTAGGATCCTCCGTCGAACACTTTCTCGATGACGTATGGTCCTTCCCAGTTTGGCTCGAATTTTCCCTTGGCATGTCGATTGAGGATGATCGGTCTTTTGAGAACCAACACCAATTCACCTTTCTTGAAAGCGCGGAGACGGGTTATCTTGTCATAGGCCCGTGACATTTGGGCTCGGTATAGCTCCAGATTTTGCTGCACCGCGAGCCTCTTTTCTTCGAGGGCATCGAGCTCTTCAAGTCGAAGGAGCACGTTTTCCTCCTCCGTCAACTCGTGCTGAACGGCCATTCTTAAGCTTGGAACTTCGACTTCGAGGGGGAGGACCGCCTCCACTCCGAAGAGCAATGAGTATGGAGTGGACTGAGTTGGAGTACGGTGCGTGATACGATATGCCCACAACGCCTCGTGAAGTTTGAGATTCCAGTCTCTCTTGTTGGCTGAAGCATTTTTCCTCAGGAGCTTGCACAGAGTCTTATTGAAGGCTTCTGCTAGCCCATTGGCTCTTGGATTATAGATGGAGGAATATCTCCAGTCTATCTTGTGCTGAGTAGCGAACCTTGAGACATTGAAGCTCTTGAAAGAAGGCCCGTTGTCAGAAATGATTCTTCTTGGTGTACCGAAGCGATATAGAATATTATGCTGGAAGAATGTCAGAATATCTTTTGTCTTGACTTCTTTTAGCGGGACAGCTTCAGCCCATCTGGAGAAGTAGTCTGTCGCGGCTAGTATGAACCGGTGGCTTTTGGATGACGGCGGATCAATTGGACCAACAATGTCGGTGCCCCAGACTTCGAAGGGCCACGACGCCACCGTAGGATGCAACGGATTGGGATACTTGTGAATGAAATCACCATGGATTTGGCAGATCTGACATTTCTTTGCATGCTCTCCGCAATCCCGTATCATGGTGGGCCAGTAATACCCAAGCCGTTTGATTTGAAGTCGCATCTTGGGGCCAGATTGGTGAGCACCGCAAACGCCCGAGTGAACATCTTTCATGACCTTTTGGGCTTCGGCCAATGACAGACACCTGAGCCAGAGTTGGTCATATGACCTGCGGTATAACGTGTCATTTACAAACACGTATCGGAGAGCTCTTTTCTCCAGCTGAATCCTCGCAGATTTTTCTTCGGGCAGCTTGTCGTATCGGAGGTACTCTATGAAGGGTTCTCTCCAATCGGGCTCGTCTTGGATGATCGAAGCTTCTTCTGCAGGTCTGCTCTTCTGTTCCGCGCTTTCCTCTTCTCGTAGAGAGACTGGGGTAGAATTTGCCGGCTCCTGACTGTGATCAGAATTTCGTCCATGTCAGGATCAGCCAGCTCCTTGGCCAGGCGAGCGAGTACATCAGCCTTTCCGTTCAACGCTCTAGGGACTCTTGTTAATTCAATGTGAGTGAACCGTTTCATGAGTTCCACCACTCGGCCTCTGTACCGAGCTAATTCGGGTTTGTATATCTTATAATCGCCGCTTACTTGGTTGATGACAAGCTGGGAGTCACCGTAAACCCGTAGCCGAAGGATTTCCATTTCTATGGCGAGCTCCAAACCAGCTATCAGAGCTTCATACTCAGCCTCATTGTTTGTGCGAGGCTCGGTGAGAGCAAAAGAACGCCGTAGGGTTCCCATTGATGGCGTGATGAATACCAATCCTATCCCTGCTTTTATCTCCGGGACACTTGATTTACTGTAGGTCCTTATCGATGAGGCCCCATCGAAGTAGAGCTCCCAACATGGCTCGTCATTCTCCAGGTGTAGCACTTGTTCGTCGGGTAACTCGCAATTGAGTGGTGACCCTTCTGGTATGGGATGAGCAGTGAGAAAGTCTGCAAGAGCTTGCCCTTTTACTGCTTTCTGAGGAGTATAAACTATGTCAAACTCAAGTAGCATGACAGCCCATCTTGCTATTCTGCCGGCTAGGCTTGCTCTGGTCATCAAGTGTTTGAGCGGGTCGACCTTGGAGATCAGCATAACCCGATGAGCAAGCAGATAGTGCTTCAGCTTCTTCACAGCAAATATCAGAGCCAGGCATTGCTTTTCGATTGGGGAATAGTTGTGTTCCGCCCCGACTAGAGTTCGACTGAGGTAGTAGAGGGCATTCTCTTTTCCCTCCTCATTGTTCTGAGTAAGGAGCGCACCAAGTGACTCATCTAGCGCGGCAGTGTAGAGAATCAGCGGTTTATTTGGAATGGGAGCGGCCAACACTGGAGGGTGCAACAAGTACTGTTTGATGCTTTCGAACGCTTCTTGACATTCGGCATCCCAGATAAAAGGAGCTCCTTTCTTCATGAGCTTTGAGAAGGGCCTACATCTCCACGATAAATTTGAGATAAACCTCCGTATATAAGCAAGCTTGCCTTGAAAAGATCTTAGCTGCGTCAGACTCTTCGGAGGGGGCATCTCCATGATGGCCTTTATCTTTGATGGGTCAACTTCGATCCCTCGATGTCGGACTATGAAGCCCAGGAATTTTCCCGACGACACGCCCAAAGCGCATTTCAGAGGATTCATCTTTAGGTCATATTCCCTCAGTCTGGTGAGAACGGTCCTAAGATCTTGGATATGATCGGCCTTGGCTTTAGTCTTGACGACCAGATCATCAACATAGCATTCGACGACTTTATGGATTAGGTCATCAAAGATATTAGTCATTGCCCTTTGATATGTAGCACCTGCGTTCTTCAGTCCGAATGGCATTACCTTGTAGCAATATATTCCGATCGGGGTTCGAAATGATGTGTGTTTCTCATCCTCAGGCGACATCTTGATCTGATTGTATCCAGACGAGCCATCCATAAAGGTGAACAGCTCGTAATTTGAGGTGTCATCGACCATCATTTCCATGACCGGTAGCGGGAAGTCATCTTTAGGACATGCCTTGTTGAGGTCCCTGAAATCGACACAAACTCGAATCTGCCCATTTTTCTTCTTCACTGGGACTATGCATGCGATCCAGTCCGCATATTTCTCTTCCCTGATGAAGCCGGCGTCGATGAGCTTCTTGGTTTCCTCGATGACTTTTTCTTCTAGTTCCCTTCTCATTCTTTGAGGGGCTTGTTTGACTGGCTTAGCATCAGGAGATATAGCCAGCTTATGCACAGCCACTTCAGGGGAAAGGCCTGGCATTTCTTTGTATGTCCACGCGAAGCAGTCGACGAACTCATGCAGCAGGGCAATTATCTGCGCTTTTATTTCCTCTGACAAGAGCGAGCTGATGTAGGTCGGCCTTGGATTATCGGGCGTTCCTAAGTCAATCTTGGTTAGCTCGTCAAAGGTTACTTGTCCACCATCTTCGAGCTCTTGAGGAGCTTCTTCTGGCTCGGCTATCTCGTCATCATCATTTGATCTTTCGCTGGCCTCACCAACATGGATCATGTAGCACGCTTTGGAATCAGGTTGAATGTAACCTATGCCCCGTCTATCTGGAATTCGTCCATCGATGAGTGCTCGGACCTGGGGCGGATACCATAGCCCTTCGTAAAACTTTGCTTCGGACTCCGTTTGATATAACCGGCATCCCCACTTCTTAAAGTATTCCCGCATCTCGGGCGCATAGTATCTGGGATTGAGGACGGCTCTTATGCCTTTCTCATAGGGAAGGCACGCGACAGAAAGATCGTCCGGGTGCACAACGGGGGTTGACCCGTAAAACAGGATGCCCTTCTGTCCATTTTTCCTCCCGGGGACGTAGAAAGTTTTCAGTTGGTCCACGGTGGAGACTGACAACGTATCGAGCTCTTTGCACATCTGCTCCGGCACCCTTGTGACGGCTAGGGACCCTTCTGCGACTTCGAAGGTCTCTCGTAGTTTCGCTTGCTGCATGGGGGGCCAATCTGCACAGCTGTTGCACGGCAGGTCCTCTTCTTCTGACTCTTCAGTGTCACTGCCAAGATGAGGGCGGACTTTGCTGCTAGATGGGCCTTCAGTAACAGATTCGTCCGTATCGCTGCCGAAATGAGGGCGAGTTTTACGGAAGGACGGGCTTCCAGCGTCGGACTCATCAGTGTCGCTACCAAAATGTGGGCGCACTTGGGCGTTTTTACTTTTGAAAGTGACAACCGGCGCAGGTTTGCTTTTGGGTCTTGGGGCCGGTCTATCCTCAGTCAGTTGTGGCTTAGCATTTTGGTGGTTCATAAAGTACCGAGAATCTTCATAGCGGACTTCATGCACACCGAACGGCTGGATGTCTCCGTCAATGCGTCTTTCTTCGCCATTTTTAGTATACTTCATGCATTGATGGAGAGTTGACGGAATGATGCCGTAATCGTGGAGCCACGGCCGCCCCAAGAGAATCTTATAAGACGTGTCGGCATCGATCACGTATATCTTAGCTTCAGTTTGCAGATCTCCGAATTTGATTGGCAGAGCTATGGACCCCAGAACTTGCTGGCAATTTTGGTTGAAGCCTTGAATGACAATCCTTTCCCTTGACAGGTGTCGGACGTCCATTGACAAACACTTCAGCGTCCGCAAGTTCATGATGTTCACTGAGGACCCCGGATCAATCAATATGCGATTAATTCGATCTTCGTCGCTGTACCCGGTCACGTAAAGCGGCCGATTATGCTCAGCCGTTCCCAATAGCAAGTCTTCGTCCTTAAATGTGACTGCGGCGGCATGCAAAGCGTGCTGGGCTTCTTTCATATTAATTTCCGCAAAGTGAGCCTGATACCGTTCGGGGTTTTGTAGAGCGTGAACGAGAACATCTCTAAGCTCCTTAGATAGGACCAAGGCGTCGTAGATGCTTAGGAGAGACGGAAGCTTCCGGAGATGTGCCAAGACATTATAGTCCACCGAGGAAAGACTTATGTTTTCATCAGCCGGTTCTCTGCCATCTTCTTCATTAGCGACTTGTTTTTCCTTCCCCTTTTGGGGCGTTGCCCTGATTTTGCGGTAGAGCCCTGCCGCTTCTGAGCTGGATTTGATTGGCCTTTGTGGTGAGCTCCTCGTCCTCTTCAGGAAAACAGAGCTCATCCTCGGAGTCGCTGCCAAGATGGATGGCGTAGCAGGTCACTACTGGGATCTCTTCATTGGAGTTTTCTTCTAACTCCTCCTGAATTTCAGCCGCTTGTACAGGGAAGAACTCCTTCAATTGAATCAATGTTCTTTCCTTTTGTTCATATTCTTCGAGGGAATCGATATATTTTTGAATGGTCGATCTCCCTGCAGACTCTTTCTCACGCCGAGCTGCACTTTTCTTCTTCTTGAGCTTCTTGGATTTTGAGCCTGATTGAGCCGCATTGGCAGCTGGACTGGTAGGCTTCTTCTGCCCTTCCCATTCCGTCCTGGGTTCTTTCCGAAGTAGCTTTATCATCTTCTTCGTCTTATTAGATATGTGCGTACTCCACGGAGGTCGCGATGAGTCCGTTTCATTTCTCAGGGCAGCGGGTTCGGCTGTCTGCTCCCAGAAGGCTTCAGTTTCTGTCTGTATAAAGTTGGTGGTTGCAACTTGATTGTTCACCAACACACTTTTGGACAGCTCGATCTCTCCAGCCTTGTACTGCTTCTCGACCCAGTCTTTGAAGATATAGCAATCCTCGATCGCATGGCTCACTACTCGGTGGTACGGGCAATACAGAGGATTGTCAGTCATTTTTGCTTCTTGGGGTCTTTTCGACTCCGGCAATTGTAGGCCGTTGTTCAAGGCATCTTTAAATATCTTACGGACCTTGTCCCTTCTGAAAGAGTAAACCTTGTTCTTCTTCTCCTCTAGGGAAGGCCCATCTCCTCCCAGCAATGGCTTTCGAGACCGGTTGGTTTTGGATTCGCCCGCCCTTCGCTTTTCTTCATTGTCGGACGCATTGAAGACATTGGTACTGCTGGAACTCCCGCTTTTACGGCTGTCGTCCCGCTTACTTTTCCAAGTTTTGTCTCTCTGAGAGTCCGGCGGGGACTCTTGCTTAGAGCGTTCCAGCATTTGGACTTTCTTGGTTAGCTCTTGAAATGTCTTGAGGCCTGCTGTACACAAGAATGGGACCATCCAATTGCTGAGGTTCCCAACGAGAAGGCTGACGGACTGGTCCTGCTCCAGCGGCGGTTCGCACTTGACTGTGAGATTACGCCATCGAGCGATAAAGTCGGTGTTGCTTTCATTCTTCCCCGGCTTGGTCCTCACAAGGTCGGCAATGGAGATTTTATCACTGACACTCATGAACCTTTGCCGAAACAGGGACTCCATTTGGGCAAAGGTAATGACGGACCCGTCCGGTATACTCGCATACCAGTCGAAGGCGACACCGGTCAGGCTATTGACAAACTGACGAAGAAGGAGCGCGTCATTGCCCCCTGCATTTCCGCACGATACTTTGAAATGGGCGACGTGCTGATTTGCATTCCCCGTTCCATCAAATCTTCCGAACTTAGGAATGACGTAGCCGCTTGGGAATTCAATCAGATCGTACTGCGCGGGATATGGCCGCCCGCTACTGCCGATTTCTTTCTGAGCTTCAGCTTTGGCCACCAATGTTTTAACCTTGCTGGTGACCAAATCCATTATCCGATCCTGTGTTAGCGGGATAGTGCTATCTGGGGCCAAGGCGTCCCCAGAAGCGGAATGTGGTCGGCTTTCATGCGGCTCGACCAGTCTTGGTCCTAAAGGAACATGCATTGGCTGCCTCGGATTGTCATCACCCGGCTGATTAGTAGCGGCTTGTGTCTGATTGGGAGGCGCTCGAGCAATTTGAGCCGTAAGCTGCATCACCACGTTCGTTAAGTCGTCAATCTTCGAATAGAGCTTGGCCATCTCTTTATCTTTGCTCCTGAGCTGTTTTCGAAGCTCTTGAAGCAGCTCTTGCTCCGCAGTCCTGGGGCGGAAAGTCGGCTCTTCCTCGCTGTCCGAGCTTGACTCTGCATGGACCGAGGGGTCTTTCTGTCTATCATCCTCATCGAGAGGGTTTTTTTCATCCAGCGGGGGCGGCTGCTCTTGGGCAGCGGCAACCACATTCAGGCTAGATTGGGCTTGGGATGTCGTGGCCCCATTCTTGCTTTTGCTGCGAAGGTTGTCGCTGGGGCGTCCGCCCGCCATATAGACCGTATGGATGATATATTCGGCCGTCTTTCTATCATTGGCAGCTGATTTCACGGATCGCTGTCTTAACCCCTTGTTTCGGTAGCTGGTAGTCGATTGAAGGTGGCTGGCCTAACCAGGTTCTTGAATGGTGCTGGCACTTCTTTTATGGGTTTGCCCCGCTGCTTTCGTGCGGCACAGAGTGCTTGATAGACTCTTGAAGAGACAGTGTCATACTTTTTCTGTTGGGGCCGGGACACGTCTCTTTGTGGCACTGTTCGGACCGCTGTCTTCTTGATTCTGGCGGTCATGGCATTTTTCTGAACCCACTTCAGAGGCTCGAAAGAATTGCTGATTCTTACGCCCGACTCAGCCGTCGTCGCGGGGCGACCCTGCACTTGGAACTTCACACGATTCCATTTGGCCGAAGCCCTGGCCCTCTTGTTGGCTCGATACCTGAGCCGCTTCTGCCTTAACTTTTCTGTTCTAAGCGCCTGGCAGACTTCGGCTTTTTGGGAAGACGCCGCAGACCGGGCGATGGAGGGCCTTGGAGATACGCTCGATTGTGCATTTGTTGGAGTCATCGCCTGAGCTCGTCCGCAACATTTGATGTTGCCCTTTGTACCGAAGTTCTTGCCCTTCGCTGGAGCACCAGGGAGTCGCTCAGACACCGTCTTACGTTTCGGTTGTGGTGCCTTGGCGATCACGATATTTGGCCTCTTGCCCCTTGAGACCGGCTTGGCCACCTATTCCGCCGGGATCTCCACCAGATGAGCGCTTCCGGCAGGGTAGATGATGACGGAGCCAAACTGGCGGGGCGGTTCCTCCCACTGTCGACTGAGGCTCGCGGGGAGAACCACACGAGCGTTGATCTTGACCACGTACGGAATCGGGGTCACGTTGGAAGCTGAATTCGTCTGGGGAGACATTATCGTCGAAGGTTGATTGCTGCATGGAAAAAAGAACATCATTTCAGTATAGGCAATCGATATGTATATTGATTGAGTTCGCATGAACGTTTAACCCGAAATATGGGAGGAGAGATTGGTCCCACCCGGCGTGCCAGAGTCTGTAGGGTGTTTTTCATCACCCTATTGAGATGGGAATACGCGCGCGCTTGTCAGGCATATACTACAGATTCCCCATGCCTAGGGTAGGCCGGGGTTTATTGATTGTGGGGATCCGAATCTCCGGCAGCCGCGGACTAAGCTGCCGTTAATTACCCCTCGCCTTTGGGACGAGGGAACCTCCGATTAACGGGTTAAACTGGTCATGCGAACTCAATGTGCAGTGTACGTGTGTTGTGTTTTGAAAGGGGGGTTTGGATATATCGGGAGCCACGCAGAGTTTTTACGTGGGTCCTGCTACCCGGATAGCGGGCTGGGGGTCAAGGGGGCTAGCAGCCCCCTTGCGGGGTGCGGGGCAGCGCCCCGTTAGAAATTTTTTCTAACAGGGACAGTGTCGTGGAGCACGTGTGTGTGCAAATATGTATACATATGTATATATATATATGTATATATGTATGTATATATATAAAAGAAAAAGAAAGGGGGAAAAGGCATCCAAAGGATGTGTGGGGGCAGCACCTTGGGCGCTGTGCGCCTAGGTGCTGTGCGCTCAGGTGCTAGAGTGCCACGTGGGCGCTCTGCGCTTGAGCGCTGGGCACTTGAGCGCTGGGCGCTTGAGCTTGAGCGCAAACGCGCCACGTGTCGGCACGGGGGAGACTTGCGCTCGAGCGCTTGCGCTTGAGCGCAAGCGCGCCACGTGTCGACACGGGAGAGACTTGCGCTCGGGCGCTTGCGCTTGAACGCAAGCGCGCCACGTGTCGGCACCGGGGCGACTTGCGCTCGGGCGCTTGCGCTTGAACGCAAGCGCGCCACGTGTCGGTACCGGGGCGACTTGCGCTCGGGCGCTTGCGCTTGAGCGCAAGCGCGCCACGTGTCGGTACGTAGGCGACTTGCGCTCGGGCGCTTGTGCTTGAGCGCAAGCGCGCCACGTGTCAGCACGTGGGCGCTCTGCGCTTGAGCGCCGGCGAGAAAAAGTGGCTTTTAGCCTAAGAAACAGAAGCTATGCTTCAGAAAGGAAATATTTATTATATATATATCTATGTAAATATATGGAGTTAAACTCCTAAAATGTTTTGGTTGATGAAAGGGGTTCTTCCTCTTCCTCCTCTGTTGGCTGGATCTTGATGATCAAGAGATGTGAGATCTAAAAATCCCTCCTTTCTGAGATCTAATGGTAGATCCAAGTTCCCTTTTATGGGTTTTGTGGTGGAAGACTTCTTAGTTTTTGAAAAGAAAGAGTAAAACTCTTGATTTAATTCAAAAAAAAATGAGAAGGTTTAGAACCTTGGAGAAAGAGCAGGAGGCACAAAAGATCTCAGATCTAATTTTTTTTTGGAGAGAATGAAAAAGTCCCTGAGATATTTCATTATCTTTGCCTTTATAGGCTATACACTTTACACATAGCCCCTTGGGCTTCACAAAATGGCATTTTGCCTATCCCATGGCTCATGTGCCATTTCTTTTTTGCACATAAGCCATGGGCTTTACAAAATTTTGGCTTTATGCCTATTTTTCTTACATTTATCCATAAAATAAAATAAAAGAAATACAACAAAATTATTTATTACAAATTTTTATCTTAGTATGGGGGGAGGCCGGCCGCTTCACGTTCTGGCTCGACCCGGGCATGGGCCCACTGGATCTGGGCTTAGGCCCACTTGGTTTGGGGTTGACTTTGATTTTGACTTGGTCAACCGGGGTGTAAATTTTTACTCCAACACCCT
Organism: Agapanthus africanus; assembly: GCA_030015575.1. Classification (NCBI taxonomy): domain Eukaryota; kingdom Viridiplantae; phylum Streptophyta; class Magnoliopsida; order Asparagales; family Amaryllidaceae; genus Agapanthus; species Agapanthus africanus. The sequence goes on along the minus strand of CM057338.1, from coordinate 101,158,725 downwards.
CCTCACGAGGCCACCGAGCAGCTTCCCTGCTCGGTCAATCTTTAGCAGGCGCATCATGCCCGCCTACGTTAAGGATTGAAGCCCTCCTCACGAGGCTATCGAGCAGCTTCCCTGCTTGGTCAATCCTTACCGGGCACATCGTGCCCACCTACGCTAAGGATCGAAGCCCTCCTCACGAGGCCATCGAATAGCTTCCCGGCTCGGTCAATCCTTAGCGGGTACATCATGCCCACCTACACTAAGGATCGAAGCCCTCCTCACGAGGCCACCGAGCAGTTTCCCTACTCGGTCAATCATTAACGGGCACATCCTGCCTACCTATGCTAAGGATCGAAGCCCTCCTCACGAGGACACCGAGCAGCTTCCCTGCTCGATCAATCCTTAGCGGTCAGATTCCAACCCACTGATACTAGGATCGAAGACCCCATCAAGAGGCCACCGAGCAGCCTCCCTGCTCGGTCGTGTTGGGGTAAAAATTTACACCCCGGTTGACCGAGTCAAAGTCAAGGTCAACCCCCAAGCTAGGTGGGCCCAAGCCCAGGTCAAGCGGGCCCATGCCCAAGTCGAGCTCGCGGCCAGCCTCTCTCATGCCAACAACAAAATCATGTCATAAATAATTTTTATGTAATTTTTTATGCATGAATGTAAACAAAATGGGTATAAAGCCAATATTTTGTAAGCTCATGGCTTATGTGCAAAAATGAAATAGCACATGAGCCATGGGATGGCTAAAATGCCATTTTTGTAAAGCCCAAGGGGCTATATGTAAATATGTAAGCCTATATAAGGCAACATGATGATGAATAAAGCATAGACTTTTTCATTCCCTCAAAAAACTAGGGTTTGTTCCTCCACTCTCTCTTTTTCAAGTTCTTCCTCTTTCTTTTCATTTTCAAAATAAATCAAGAGTTTAGCTCTTTTTTTTTAAAAACTAAATAAAGTTTTACCATAAACCCATCTCCCAAAACTCCATCAAGAGAAGAAAAAGGGTCTCTTTTTTTATCATCCAAGATCTAGATCTTGGAGTTTGAAGAGAACCCATTTTGGGTTTCTTCTCAAAGGAGAAAGGAGAAAATTTTTTGGAGTTCAACTCCACAAATAAAAAATCTTTTGGAGTTCAACTCCACCACCAGAAAAATTATTTTAGAGTTTAACTCCATTACAAAAATTCTTTTGGAGTTTAACTCCACAGTAAAAATCTTTTGGAGTTCAACTCCACAAATAAAATTCCTTTGGAGTTCAACTCCACAAATAAAATTCTTTTGGAGTTTAACTCCAAAAAAAAAAAAATTTTTTTTTTGGGAGTCTAACTTCACATTACATTTTTTTAGCCATATAAAATTCTTTTGGAGTTGAACTCCACGTTCATCAAAAAAAAAAAGAAAAAAAAAGAAAAAGTTAGTTTTGCATGTGACGGGATCACATGCAATGCATGTGACGGGTCACATGCAAAGCATGTGACCCCATGCTAAGCATGTGACGGGGTCACATGCTAAGCATGTGATGGCCTTCTCACATGCTAGCATGTGACCCCCCTCACATGAGGGGTCACGTGCTAACATGTGACCCTCCATGTCACATGCTAACATGTGACCCTACTTTTAAAATAAAAAAAAATCTCTTTTCTTCTTTCTTCCTCCTTTTTCTTTTATTTAAAATAAAAATAAATAAATATTAAATAAATTATAAATAATATTTAAAAATTAAAATAAAAATTCTTTTCTTCTTTTCTTTATTTAATCCCTTTTTTTTATATATAATAAATATTAAATAAATTATAAATAATATTTAAAAATTAAAATAAAAACATAATTATTTTCTTTTCTTCTTTTCTTTATTTAATCCCTTTTTTATATATAATAAATATTAAATAAATTATAAATAATATTTTAAAATTAAAAAAAATAATAATAAATTTTTAAAAATAAAAAAAATCTCTAAATATTTATTTACTTATTTATTTTTGTTTTTATATATAGAAAATATATATATATATGTATATATCTCTTTTTACAAGTGGAACAAAACAAAAAAAATATACACACACCAACACACCGTATATTGAGTTCGCATGACCAGTTTAACCCGTCAATCGGAGGTTCCTTCGCTCCAAATGCGAGGGGTAATTAACGGCAGCTTAGTCCGCGGCTGCCGGAGATTCGGATCCCTACAATCATTAAACCCCGGCCTACCCTAGGCAGGGGGAATCTGTAATGCGCCTGACAAGCGCGCGCGTATTCCCATCTCAATGGGGTAACGAAAAACACCCTACAGATTCTGGCACGCCCGGTGGGACGAATCTCTCCTCCCATATTTCGGGTTAAACGTTCATGCGAACTCAATTAATTTACATGTCTATATTTATACTAAAATAATGCTCTTTCATGCAGATTTTCAAGCAATCACCTTCCGACGATGTCTTCGATGATGAACTCAGCTCCTGTCTCCTACACGATGAAGATAGACTCCAGGACGGTCCTTCCGGCCAGTCTCGGGCGACAATGGGAGGAGCCGCTGCTACCATTCGGCTCTATTATGTTCATGCCTGTTGGCACCATCCCGGCTCCTCAAGCCCCGGTGGCAGACAAACCGGTCTCGAAAGGTAGGAGACCAAATGTGGTGGTCGCGAGGGCACCTCAGCCCAAGCGCAGGTCCGTTTCCGAACGACTCTCCATGGCCCCAGCTGGGGGCAAGGCCACCAACACCAACAAAGCTACAATGCGTCCCGAGCAAGCTCCAGCGGTGCCCTCGACCACTGCTCGATCGGGTGTCTTCTCTAAGCCCCCCTCTGATCAACTCACAATGGCTTCCCGGATAGCGGATGCCCGCCAAGCCTTCAAAATCGAGAAGCTGAGGGAGAAAAGGCTCAGATATAGAGCCAACAAAAGGGCTAGGGCTCCTGCCAGGCTGAACCTCATGAGGTTCGAAGAACAGGGTTACCCCGCCGAAGATGAGGAAATGGCTGGGTATGTGGTCCACACTGTCTACACGGTAGGCACGCGCAGCAAGAGCAAGGACGGGGCTACCACATCTCAAACCCAATCTGGCTTGAATGTGGTGGCCGCTTCCCAAGAACAGCCGCCTCTGCTGGGTGATGAAAACCCTCTCGATGAGGATGATAGGCAGAAAGACCTTTCGGTCCATGAGGAGTCAGGCTCGGAAAGCGAAGAAGAGCCGACTTTCCGCCCCAGGACCGCGGAGCAAGAGCTGCTTCAAGAGCTCCGAAAGCAGCTCAGAAACAAAGACAAGGAGATGGCCAAACTCTACTCCAAAATCGATGACTTGACGAATGTCGTGATGCAGCTCATGGCCCGACTTGCCTCTCAACCGCCCAATCAAGCGGAGGGCTCTGCTCGTGAACCGGGAAGTGGTGTGCCAAAGCAGCCAACGCCTATTCCCTCAAATCCAAAAGTGGGCGAACTACATGAAAATCAGTCGCATCCTATCTCGGGAAATGTCTTGGCTACCGATGACAGTAGCCCGCTAACTCAAGATCAAATCATGGATTTGGTTGCCAGCAAAGTCAAAACATTGGTGGCCGAAGCCGAAGCGCAAAAAGATATCAGCAGTAGTGGGAGACCATATCCTGCTCAGTATGATCTGGTGGAATTCCCTAGCGGCTATGTCATCCCCAAATTCGGAAGATTCGATGGGACGGGAAACGCGAATCAGCACATCGCCCACTTCAAAGCCTCATGCGGGAATACTGGGGGCAACGATGCGCTTCTCCTCCGCCAGTTCGTTAATAGCTTGACCGATGTTGCTTTCGACTGGTACGCGAGCATACCGGATGGCTCCGTTACTACTTTCGTCCAAATGGAATCTTTGTTTCGACAAAGGTTCATGAGCGTCAGCGATAAGATCACCATTGCCGAGCTCGTAAGGACCAAGCCCAAGAACAACGAAAGCAACACGGATTTTATAACCCAATGGCGCAATCTCTCCGTCAAATGTGAACCACCGATAGAGCAGGACCAATCTGTCAGTTTCCTTGTCGGAAATTTCAACAATTGGATGGCCCCGTTTCTATGCACCGCGGGTCTCAAAACATTCCAAGAACTGACCAGAAAAGTTCAAATGCTGGAGCGCTCAAAGCAGGAGTCCTCCTCGGATTCCCAAAATAACAATAGGTCATGGAGAAACCGAAAGGATGATAATCGCAAAGGCGGAAAATCCGACGATTCTGAGTCTTTCAATGCCTCGGCCAACCGAAATAAGCAAGGGTTGAGCGGGCCTAGCGCCAACCAGCCTCGGAAGCCAATGTTCGGAGAGGGAGGAGAATCTCCACTGAAAGAGAAGCTGGATAAGGTCTATTCCTTCAGAAGGGACAAAATCCGTAAAATATTCAAAGACGCCCTGAAGAACGATCTACAACTGCCAGAGTCAAAAAGACCGCAGGAAGTGAATAGGACCGACGACCCCAAATACTGCCCCTATCACAGAGTGATAGGTCATGCCATTAAGGACTGCTTCGTCTTCAAAGATTGGGTCGAAAAGCAATACAAGGCAGGAGAGATAGAACTGTCCAAAGGCGTGTTAGTAAACAGTCAAGATGCGACCGCCAATTTCATACAAACGGAGACCGAAGTTCTTCGTGAAACTAATTCTCTCAGACATCTGCCTTTCTCTGAACACAGTCGACCACCACGTCATTAAACTGGGAACAATCGACCTCTAAGTCGTTAAACTGGGAATGTAAAAATATATGTATACATATATATGTAAATAAACAAAAAAAAAAGTGTAAATAAAAAGAAAAATAAAGAAAAGCCGAAAAGATGGGGCAACTCGCAAAAAATCAGCGAGTAAAAATGAAAATGAAAATAAAGCCGAAATGATAGGGCAACCGCGAATAAATAGCCGAAATGATAAGGCAATCGCGACCTTCGCGATAAGAAAAGCTGAAATGATAGAGCAATCGCGGTAAAAAAAAAAACAAAAAAAAACAATAAAAACAAAAAAAGCGGCGAATGATGAGTCGCTCCTAGTACCATATTCCAGTGCAGCGATGCAGACGCCAACAAAAATTCAAATTTTCAAAATTCGCCAGCCCTATGGCCAGTCCCCAAATTGACTACCGTATACAATCCACGGGCTCAAATAATTCTCATCACACTCATATCCCACCGTAATCACCAGTTATGCGGTTGGTCTCCGCCTTTGGAATTATGCTCCATTAAGAAGACCCACTCATGTGTCCTTATGATACATGAGGAGAACAAACCTTCGTGGGATCCTTACGACTCACGAAGGAAAAACACACTTGGGAGTTCTCACGACTTCTAAGGAGAAAATACACCTGCGAGATCCTTACGACTCGTAGGGAGAAAATACTTTTATGGGACCCTCACGGCCCATAAAATTGAAAAGCCTTAGGTGATAGGGATCTAAACCTGTCTCCTAAGCCATCACTCCCATACCCCAACGGCGAATGATGAGTCGCTCCTGGTACCATATTCCAGTGCAGCGATGCAGACGCCAACCAAATTCCAAATCCCAATCCCCAACGGCGAATGATGAGTCGCTCCTGGTACCATATTCCAGTGCAGCGATGCAGACGCCAACCAAATTCCAAATCCCATACCCCAACGGCGAATGATGAGTCGCTCCTGGTACCATATTCCAGTGCAGCGATGCAGACGCCAACAAAGTCCTGAAATGTTTTCGGCCCTACGGTCTGGATCATACATCCTGCAAAACCGTATACAATCCACGGGCATAAAACAATTCCCAAATCCTTCCGGGGGCAAATGATGAGTTGCTCCTGGCAGATGCCAAACAAAATCCAATTCCCAAATCCTCCCGGGGCAAATGATGAGTTGCTCCTGGCATTATTCCAGTGCAGCAATGCAGATGCCAAACAAAATCCAATTCCCAAATCCTCCCGGGGCAAATGATGAGTTGCTCCTGGCATTATTCCAGTGCAGCAATGCAGATGCCAAACAAAATCCAATTCCCAAATCCTCCCGGGGCAAATGATGAGTTGCTCCTGGCATTATTCCAGTGCAGCAATGCAGATGCCAAACAAAAAACAATTCCCAAATCCTCACGGGGCAAATGATGAGTTGCTCCTGGCATTATTCCAGTGCAGCAATGCAGATGCCAAACAAAAACCCCAATGCCCAAATCCTCTCAAAGACAGATGATGATTCGCTCCTGGTACCATATTCCAGTATAGCGATGCTGATGTCAACTCAAGTCAAACAAATCAAATCAACCAATTCCAACATCGACCTCTACGTCAAACAAAAGACACTCCGTCTTGGGGACACGTCAGCCAGCAGACACTCCGTGCCGGGGACACGTCAGCCAGCAGACACTCCGTAACGGGGAAACGTCCAACAACAGACACTCCGTCTCGGGGAAACGTCCAACAGCAGACACTCCGTGCCCGGGACACGTCAGCCAGCAGACACTCCGTGCCGGGGACACGTCAGCCAGCAGACACTCCGTAACGGGGAAACGTCTAACAGCAGACACTCCGTCTCGGGGAAACGTCCGACACAGACACTCCGTCTCGGGGAAACGTCCTACAACAGATACTCCGTCTCGGGGAAACGTCCAACAGCAGACACTCCGTAACGGGGAAACGTCCAACAACAGACACTCCGTCTCGGGGAAACGTCCAACAGCAGACACTCCGTGCCGGGGACACGTCAGCCAGCAGACACTCCGTAACGGGAAAACGTCCAACACCAGACACTCCGTCTCGGGGATACGCCCTACAACAGGCACTCCGTATCGGGGAAACGCCCTACCACAGACACTCCGTCTCGGGGATACGCCCTACAACAGGCACTCCGTATCGGGGAAACGTCCTACCACAGGAACTCCGTCTCGGGGATACGTCCTACCACAGGCACTCCGTCACGGGGATACGCCCTACAACAGGCACTCCGTATCGGGGAAACGCCCTACCACAGGCACTCCGTCTCGGGGATACGCCCTACAACAGGCACTCCGTATCGGGGAAACGTCCTACAACAGGCACTCCGTATCGGGGAAACGTCCTACCACAGGCACTCCGTCACGGGGATACGCCGTACAACAGGCACTCCGTATCGGGGAAACGCCCTACCACAGGCACTCCGTCTCGGGGATACGCCCTACAACAGGCACTCCGTATCGGGAAAACGTCCTACCACAGGCACTCCGTCTCGGGAAAACGTCCAACAACAGACACTCCGTCTCGGGGAAACGTCCAACAGCAGACACTCCGTGCCGGGGACACGTCAGCCAGCAGACACTCCGTAACGGGGAAACGTCCAACAACAGACACTCCGTCTCGGGGAAACGTCCAACAGCAGACACTCCGTGCCGGGGACACGTCAGCCAGCAGACACTCCGTGCCGGGGACACGTCAGCCAGCAGACACTCCGTGCCGGGGACATGTCAGCCAGCAGACACTCCGTAACGGGGAAACATCCAACAGCAGACACTCCGTCTCGGGGAAACGTCCGACACAGACACTCCGTCTCGGGGATACGCCCTACAACAGGCACTCCGTATCGGGGAAACGTCCTACAACAGGCACTCTGTATCGGGGAAACGTCCTACCACAGGCACTCCGTCACGAGGATACGCCCTACAACAGGCACTCCGTATCGGGGAAACGCCCTACCACAGGCACTCCGTCTCGGGGATACGCCCTACAACAGGCACTCCGTATCGGGGAAACGTCCTACCATAGGCACTCCGTCTCGGGGAAACGTCCAACAACAGACACTCCGTCTCGGGGAAACGTCCAACAACAGACACTCCGTGCCGGGGACACGTCAGCCAGCAGACACTCCGTAACGGGAAAACGTCCAACAACAGACACTCCGTGCCGGGGACACGTCAGCCAGCAGACACTCCGTAACGGGGAAACGTCCAACAGCGGACACTCCGTCTCGGGGAAACGTCCGACACAGACACTCCGTCTCGGGGATACGCCCTACAACAGGCACTCCGTATCGGGAAAACGCCCTACCACAGGCACTCCGTCTCGGGGATACGCCCTACAACAGGCACTCCGTATCGGGGAAACGTCCTACCACAGGCACTCCGTCTCGGGGAAACGTCTACCAGCGACACTCCGCGCCAGGGAAAAGTCGATCAGCGACACTCCGTGCCGGGGAAAAGTCAACCCGACACTCCGCGCCGGGGAAACGTCAAGCAGACACTCCGTGCTGGGGACACGTCAGCAAGCGACACTCTGCATCGAGGAAACGTCCAACACAGGCACTCCGCATCAGGGAAACGTCCAACAGCGACACTCCGTGCCGGGGACACGTCTACCAAATCGCTCCGGAGCAGAGCGTCGACCGTCCTTGTCGCAAAAAGGGCAGTGCAGGCTTCCTACGAAGCAGGAACCGGATCGCTCCGGGCAAAGGAAACGTCTACCACGGACACTCTGTCTCGGAGAAGCGTCAAGCGTCGACCGTCCACGTCGTAAAAAGGGAAGTGCATCCCAAAAAGTGGGAACCAAAGCAAGTCGCCTCCACGTGAAAGAAGGTCCATCAATTTCATGCACACGACCCACATGTGCGGTGTGCATTTATTGATGGGGGCAATTTGTTGGGGTAAAAATTTACACCCCGGTTGACCGAATCAAAGTCAAGGTCAACCCCCAAGCTAGGTGGGCCCAAGCTCAGGTCAAGCGGGCCCATGCCCAAGTCGAGCCCGCGGCCAGCCTCTCTCATGCCAACAACAAAATCATGTCATAAATAATTTTTATGTAATTTTTTATGCATGAATGTAAACAAAATGGGCATAAAGCCAATATTTTGTAAGCCCATGGCTTATGTGCAAAAATGAAATGGCACATGAGCCATGGGATGGATAAAATGCCATTTTTGTAAAGCCCAAGAGGCTATATGTAAATATGTAAGCCTATATAAGGCAACATGATGATGAATAAAGCATAGACTTTTTCATTCTCTCAAAAAACTAGGGTTTGTTCCTCCACTCTCTCTTTTTCAAGTTCTTCCTCTTTCTTTTCATTTTCAAAATAAATCAAGAGTTTAGCTCTCTTTTTTTTAAAACTAAATAAAGTTTTACCATAAACCCATCTCCCAAAACTCCATCAAGAGAAGAAAAATGGTCTCTTTTTTTATCATCCAAGATCTAGATCTTGGAGTTTCAAGAGAACCCATTTTGGGTTTCTTCTCAAAGGAGAAATGAGAAAATCTTTTGGAGTTCAACTCCACAAATAAAAATCTGTTGGAGTTCAACTCCACAAATAAAAAATCTTTTGGAGTTCAACTCCACCACCAGAAAAATTATTTTGGAGTTTAACTCCACTACAAAATTTTTTTTGGAGTTTAACTCCACAGTAAAAATTTTTTGAAGTTCAACTCCACAAATAAAATTCCTTTGGAGTTCAACTCCACAAAAAATTTTTTTTTTTTTTTGTGGAGTCTAACTCCACATTACATTTTTTTAGCCATATAAAATTCTTTTGGAGTTGAACTCCACGTTCATCAAAAAAAAAAAAAAGAAAGAAAAAAGTTAGTCACATGCACATGCTTTGAATGTGACGGGGTCACATTCAAAGCATGTGACGGGATCACATGCAAAGCATGTGACCCCATCACATGTTTAACATGTGATGGGGCTAAGCATGTGACGCGGTCACATGCAAAGCATGTGACGCGGTCACATGCAAAGCATGTGACGGGTCACATGCTAAGCATGCGATGGCCTTCTTACATGCTAGCATGTGACCCCCCCATATGAGGGGTCACATGCTAACATGTGACCCTCCATGTCACATGCTGACATGTGACCCCACTTTTAAAATAAAAAAAAAATCTCTTTTCTTCTTTCTTCCTCCTTTTATTTATTTAAAATAAAAATAAATAAATATTAAATAAATTATAAATAATATTTAAAAATTAAAATAAAAACATAATTATTTTCTTTTCTTCTTTTCTTTATTTAATCCCTTTTTTTTATATATAATAAATATTAAATAAATTATAAATAATATTTTAAAATTAAAAAAAAACATAATTATTTTCTTTTCTTCTTTTCTTTATTTAATCCCTTTTTTTATATATATAATAAATATTAAATAAATTATAAATAATATTTTAAAATTAAAAAATAATAATAAAAAATTTTTAAAAATAAAAAAAAAATCTCTAAATATTTATTAACTTATTTATTTTTGTTTTTATATATATATATATATATATATATATATATATATATATATCTTTTTACAAGTGGAACAAAACAAAAAAAATATACACACACCAACACACCGCATATTGAGTTCGCATGACCAGTTTAACCCGCCAATCGGAGGTTCCTTCGCTCCAAATGCGAGGGGTAATTAACGGCAGCTTAGTCCGCGGCTGCCGGAGATTCGGATCCCCACAATCATTAAACCCCGGCCTACCCTAGGCAGGGGGAATCTGTAATGCGCCTGACAAGCGCGCGCGTATTCCCATCTCAATGGGGTGACGAAAAACACCATACAGGTCGACCCTTGGCGGGTACACTCCTACCCACCGACGCCAAGGATTAATGCCCTACCAAGGGGCGACCGTGCAAATCCCTACTCGGCTAACCTCCGAGTGGTGAATTATTACCATCCCAAGACGAAGGTCTGGTAACCGTGTAAAGGGAGAACCCGCCGACGCCAATCAACTCTGACTTGGCTGTTGTTCGCCTAACGCTAAGAACCGATTTTAAGGAATGGCTTACACTCCTTCCTACTCGGAGAAGTCTCTTGATGTATCCTAAGTGAACGATCGTCACTTTGACTTCGGGGGCAGGAGGACACCGGCCTTCCTGACTTGACAACTAATTGGCTTACACTCGACGCGCGATCGTCATCTAAAAGGTCGGTCATTGATCTACGACCTAACATTTGGATCAAGGAAGAGACCGACAAACTCAAGTACTCACACAAGAAAAACATTGCCACGCAGAGAAAGATAAACCCAGTTTTATTTATGTTCTAAAAAGCCTTTACAGGGTATTCGGGGCTCCTCAGCCTTACAAAAATTATCCGGAGGCTTACAAAAATTTTTGGATCTAAAAGAAAAAAAAGGGAGGAGCTCAGGCAGCAGGCTCCGCCGGGACCTCGTCTTGTTCAGCACCGCCCTTAGGGGTCAGGATTTCTGCTTCCGTAGCCGCCCCGCTTCCAGCGCCAGCCGCCTGCGGTGCTTCCATCGAGAGAGGGACCCGAGCACGGAGCTCACCGTCGGCAAACTCCGACATCAACTCCTTGACGGCATTAAGGGACGCATGCCAAACGATAGTGTAGGCTTCGCTGAGGTCGGTGAAGAACTGGTCTGACGCCTTGTACGCGTCCACTGACTTGCGGGCCCGAAGCTCGGCGATCTTCGCCGCCTCAAGCGCAGCCTCAGTCTCCCTCCTGCTGGCGTCCCTCGCCTTCTTCATTAAGGCATAACGCTTACCAGGCTCCTCCAACTTGCCCTCCATGGCTCGGTAGGGCTCACCCATAAGCCGGTAGGACTCCTGGCTCTTAGAGAGCATGAGCTTCCAGGCGGCAAACCGGATCTCAAGGGCGGCCGTCTTCTCCTTCTCCTGCAGCAGCTGAAGGCATGGATCCTCCGCCTCCGAAAACAACTCCCCAACCTTCCGCATGGCCAGGGCGATCTCCTCGGCTTCCATGTTGACGATAAGGGCGCGATGTTGGAGGACCTAAGGGAAGCAACAGATGGATATAGAAGTGTCCGGGCTAAGAAAGGGCAATTAAGACAACACTTAAACGAATACTGACCTGAACAGCCTCCTGAGCGATGGCGGCCACTTAGGCCTTCAGGGTTCCCCGCGGAATCTTTCCCCCGGCCGACTGCTCTATGTCCGCGAGCAACCTGTCGGCGACGAAAAGCCCCGAGGGGACCACGAAGCAGACGTCCCCCTCCTGCATTGGAATCCCCTCAGAGATATCAGTCGACGGCGTGCGGGAGACCGTCCTTTTCCTCTTCAGGGGGGCCTCGGTCGCCTCCTCCTCCTCCCTCGCCCGGGGTTCTAGGTCTCGGGCGTACTTCTGGCTGCCCCCTCGACGGTCATCGGTGGCCCGGGGCGCCGCGGAGGACTTCGCCGGTGGGGAAGGTTTCAGGGCCGAGCTCGGGCCTGATCAGGACAAGACCACGTCCCCGGCCTTCTTCCGGGCCATGGTGGATATGGCAGCTAGAATCTTGGACCGGTACATGTGTCCTGCAAAGGGAGAAAGCACATAGAAGTTAGTGATGCAAGAAGGGCAAAAGTAAATTACTCAAGTTTAAACAGGTCGTTCAATCTCCTAAGTTACCCACAAAGCGCGCGGGGATGAGCCAAGCCCAGCTAAGGACCTGCTCGGAATGCAAGACGTTGGCCCATTGGGTCGTCTCCCACATGGACACTGCCCTCGTCTCGGGAGAGGACGATTACTTCGCCCGTGGGCAGTCGGCCCTGTGCCATTGTACAAGCACAGGCCAGTCCTCACCCTCGGGTGGCCCAACGAATACAAACTTCTCCTTCTAGTCATGGATGGAAGAAGAAACGACCACTACACCCGACCCGGCCACCCCACCCTTGCGTTTTTTAAAGGAAAAATACAACCAGCTCGGCTCGTTCTTGCAGGTGCCGGGGTGACTTTTATAGCAGAGAAAGAAAGTAAAAAGGATCAAGCTGAAGGGGATCTCCTTAAGCTTTAGCCGGACCAGAAACCCGAGGAGGATTCTCCACGAGTTTGGCATAAGCTGGCCCGGCGAGAGTTGGAAACAACAAAGTATCTCGCATACCTCGGTTGGAAAGGGCAGATGCATTCCCTCACGGAACGCCTCCAAATATAGGGCAATCTCTTTCCCCTGCATCAGGTCCGCCCGTTCGCCTCCCTTTGCCAAACAGAGCGAATAGTTAAAGGGGATATAGAAACGAGACCGAATCTTGGTAAGCTCGTCCAGATCCCTCAAGACAGAGGGCGCATCGCGGGCGTTCCCGATGCGCACCTTAGGGACCCTCGTCGGAGCCGGGCGGCTAGCAGCGCGGATAGCCCTGACTCCATGGGATAGGCCCGACGATAAGGAAGCAACAAGGGAGCACTCTTGGCCGTCAGCAGCCGAAGAGGTGGAAGACTCCCTAGACTCCACTCTAACTATTTCAACAGACTCCTTAGAAGAAGATACCTAACCTGATTCAAATGAAGGAGTTCTCCAAAGAAAGAGCGCGAAGGATCCGATCTAAAGGATGGAGCGCCAAGCAATCTCTCGCAACAAAGGAAAATAGTGGCGAAAGTATGAACCCAAAGGGGATCCCACACCTATTTATACTGCTTGGGGGAAGCATCCGACGGCTCAGATTGTTTCCCGCCAAAACGAAGCTTCGTGTCTGCCAGCCGTCGAAACCCCACGTGTCGAACGACCATTGGAGATGTCCCTTCGGGCGCAGGCGACAGCCTGTCACGTCCGCCAATCTGTGTCGGAAGCATAGCCTGTGCCTCAACAGACGTACAAGCGAATCGGTGCCCTTCTTTAAATGAACGATCTTTTCCCCTGACCCGCTGACGTCATCCAAGATACGCGCAAAGATCCAAGTGCCCGGGATACGACACGCGAGCTCAAAGATCTGAACGACGCAACCGCCTCCCTGGAAATCCGCGCTGACGGGTTCTTGACAACAGGATGAGCCTAGGAAACCGATCCAGACCACTCTCGCCCCGACCCATAAATAGGTCGGGACGAAAGTGGGGGGCTAATGATGATACTCATAAATGGGAACTCTCCAGATCATGACACATGGTAGATGACGTGTCCCGGGGTCACGGAAACAGGACAAGCACCATACATTGGAGGCATCCCCCGGCTATTGTCCCGAGGCATGACCTGACCTTCGATGGATCCCTGAACACTGCTATGCTCGCCTTATAAATAATCATCAACCCGCCTCCGAGCCCTTCTACACGCTGAGCTTTCTCAGCTCTCCCTGCTCTCTTCAGAGCTATCACAGAATTGAGCTTTCTCGGCCTTCCGCTCGTCCCCGAGCCTCCCGCCGAGCTAGGCCTCCCAGGTTCTGCTGAGCAACCAGGGACGCAGAGCCCGAGCGTCTCCACCACGGCTCCGCGTATCTCGCCAGAGGCGAGATATCCGCCACCCAACATCCCGCGTTCCACGCCGCCGTATCCCCCCATTAACGAGCTTATCTCGTCATTAATGAGAGGATCCTGTCATTCACTCAGGGGTAACGTCAGGGGCGTAACCGACGGCGAAGATCTCATGCCAGCTCGCTTCAAGCGATCACTATAAATACCCCTCTTTCAGACGACTCAGGCAACACAATTTTATTCCACTAAGCCTCTACTCTGTCCAAATACCTCTGCTAACTTGATCGTCGGAGGGTCCACGGTGGTACAACCACCCCGAGACTTCTTTTGCAGATAACTCGGTTACGCCTCACAACAAGCCCACTGAGATCCACACGCTCAAGGAGACAACCCTCAACATCAATCTCAGCCGTTCACCAACGCTCGCAACAGATCGACGGAGGACAACATCTGAAGGAGATCCCAACATCCATCACTTTGCAATCTCAACTTTTTGCAGCATATTTAAGTAGATTCACTAAAGCCGACACTTAACAGTATCTAATCCTTTGCCAGCTCTGAGCGCTTATCCTCAAACTAGAATCATATTCCCAAAGCCGAGAATGAATTCGACGCTCTAACTTCTTCTTTCTCCCACCGATCCAGTTGTTATGAATTATAATGCATTTTAACTTTGAGCAGGCTGATTTGATCTTGGACTTCCTCCAAAGATCTTTGTAAGCTCCATTAGGAAATAAATTGCTATTGAGGAAAATTACTGTTAGATTTGTGTTTGGTTCGAGGCATCTATCATCACCAAAGCTCCATTAGGAAATAAATTGCTATTGAGGAAAATTACTGTTAGATTTGTGTTTGGTTCGAGGCATCTATCATCACCAAAGCTCCATTAGGAAATAAATTGCTATTGAGGAAAATTACTGTTAGATTTGTGTTTGGTTCGAGGCATCTATCATCACCAAGGCATCTATCATCACCAACACGATTGATTCCTTCTTTTCCATATAACACATCATAGAAGCTCGGTTGTTCCGATAGGTTTGAATTGGATGCATGCTTCACAACCATTTCGATTGCAGATATTGTCGGTGGTTCCGAGCGAGCGAAGTAGAAACCAGAGTTTAATCGCCGAGGTAGGTTGATGGGCCCTGTGATATATAAGGTGACAAGAGAATCAATTGAGCAAAAGAAACAGCAGTTTTCTAAAAATTGGGCTAGTCGCACAAAACCGCCCTATAGCTTACCAGCATAGCACTTATACCCCCTCAAGTGATACATGAGCGCAAACACGACATATGCTCATTGACCAAAATCCTAATAAAACATTCGCATTCAATTCCAAACTCAAATGATTGCATAAATTAACTCTAGAGCTTGTTTTACTGTTTAGCGTAAAACATGAGTGTTTTGAGGGTTTTGGTTGATGAACACAGAGGTGTTTGTGATAATAAAATCGATTGAGGGGATAGAAGTGATATATGGGGTAAACTACAGGGTGTTTTGTGCAATTGAGCCTTAAAAAATTCCAATAGCGTTTTGGTTGAGATAATGAAGAGGAATATAAAGTTAAAAGAGCTTTAGCCGAAGGCAGTATGGTATTATATGATAAACAATGTTGAAAGGCCATGACAGTATTATATGACTAACAATGTTGAAAGGTCATGGCAGTAGGTTGAAAATGACCAAGTTCAAGGTATCAACTTGGAATTTGTAGATAATATAATATTATCAGGAAAACACTAACAGGTCATGGTATTCTTGGGAAATTCAGCCGTATATTTAATATTTGAGAATAATGGAGGAAAGATGCTACATGAGGGAATTTTCTCTTATGGCGTCGAAAAAATACACCCTCTCTCATTTTTTCTACCGATCGGCACCCACCTTCTTCATCGTTATCACCTAAGATGTGGGTACACCAAATTTCATGTGATTCTACAATCATTTCACCGTTGATTTAGCAATGTAAAAAGTTCTATTTCGGTAAACCGTTAATTTTGAACCCACTAAATCAACGGTGAAAAGGTTGTAGAATCACATGAAATTTGGTGTACCCACATCTTAGATGATAACGATGAAGATGATGGAGTCCGATCGTCGGAAAACACGATGGAGGTTGTATTTTTTTGACGCCATAGAAGGAAATTCCCTCCTATGGCATCTTTCCTCTATTATTCTCTTAATATATAGATGGTAAAAGGTTCATAAGCCACAATATAATTTTACTAGCGAGTGCCCCATGCCATGCATGGGCCAGAGAATTTACCCCAAAAATATACTTTCGCGTAGACGGTCAAATCGTAACTAAATTTTATTACAGGCAAATTTGTCAAGCTTAACCTAAATTATCTCGAAACAATTTAGAAAATTTCTTCATTTTCTCTCAAAACAATTTCATAAAAATATATGTTTTTACACATTTCTCGTATTGCATGTATTTGCATGTATTCAACGGATGGCAAATTGCGTTCGAAAATTCCTACCTTCATCACTAATTGCATTTGAAATTTAGAAAGATTTTGTCCGGAATCTTTCTGGCATCATCACTGATTGTTGTCGACCTCCATCCTCCTCAGACACGGTTATCTTCACATCATCATGTACTCTCATCTTATTAATTTTCATATTATATAATTCAACTCACTGCTTTTAATATATATTTCACAAGTGTATAAAACTTTTAATATATATTTCAATACTGATAGTCGATTAATAATATACGGATTTTCATTTCTTATAACTATTCAGATTCATATTTGCATTCGTCAACGACCACATAATACGAATATGATAACATCCAGCAATTGTTCTCGCGCATTACCCGCGGATGGGAGTCCAACCATAAATTATCTCAAGCAAAATGGTAATTCGTGTAATGATGATTGTGCTTGATGAAAGTTAAGGCTATCAAAAATTATTGCACGTTAATATTTAAAATTGCCACGCAAGAATGTACCAAATGTAAAAAATCTCAGAGCACAACAAACTCAAATTGTTGATTATAAGCAGAAAAAAGAAAAAAAAACTCTAAGATTGGCAAACATACTACCAACTACAAAATCAAACAGAAACATGTTCAAATTAATTTAAGAAAAACCAATCAATAATTTGAATGAAATATTTTTTTATGATCGCAACTATGAATGTAGGCGGATACGAATAATTCGAATGGAATCTGTATTCATATCTTATCAAACATGGATATTGATAAACGGGAATGTAGCTCAAATGGTAGAGCACCTACTTAGCATGCGGGAAGTATGAGGATCGTTCCCTAGCATCTCCATGTTAATTTCCAATTCTCTTTTTTTTGAAGGATCTTGATGTAGTTTCGTTAAATCGTCGTTTAATGAAACGCGGGAGCATTTTGCCTTCATTTTTAAAAAAACATGGGTATTAATTTTCATATCCAATGAGTATCTGTACCCGAATTTATATCCGCTAACGATAACTGGACGGATACGACAACACATATATTCCTTCTATAGTCATGTCCGATTTAATATACGACTTCCTATACTATTTACTATTTATTTATGTTATTTGATGATGGATTTCATGAGGGACATGGAACTCCTTGTATGTTAATGTTAATTTTTTTCATCCATGGCTTACTTGAGACGGTGGCCCAACCTAATTTTCAACTACTTTGTAATTTTATCCAAGAAAATATAGTCATTTGTAAATTTTCCAATTATGTAAATCCTATTCTTATTGTGGTGAAAGGGGAAATTGTTATTTGCAAAAAAATTCTTGCGTGGGCGATGGAATTTTATAGGCAATGAAGACAAAAAAAAAGCTAGAAGTGGGAATCATTTTCCATATATAAGAAGGGAACAACCTAGGGTTCAAGTATAAGGGGCTTTAGTAGTAGAAAATACCTATCTCATTGTATTCATCCGACTGTGCCAACAATGTGGGAGGACCAAAGGAACGGAGATATGGCAACGGGTTCTTAAACCAATAGATGTGGACATCGCTCATTAAAACATTGTACCCAAGTTTTAGTATCAACAAAACTATCCAAGATTTCACTTTTGTCACTCTTTGAAAATACTTGGTGCCAAAGTGACAATCGTTAAAGCTGATGTTGTTAGGACCAAGAGGGTCCTTGAACACTGGCAACCCCTAAAATTGAGAGAAATAAATGCATCAATATAACAAACTGATAGTATCCATTAAATATAAAAGGCCAATCACACTAAACTACCCTTAACTACGATGTTTTTACCAAACTACCTTGTAGTTCTCTTATTACAATAAGCTTCCAAAGACTTCAGTTTCAACGGAGTTTTTCTTTAAAATACGCTTAAATGTGGCGCTTTAAGGGAGCTTACTGTAGGCAGTTTGATGAAGACATTTTATTGTAATTTTAACCAATTTATAATCAAAATTTAAGGGAAGAGTAAGCGCGTCATATTTGCAACACCGAGAACCGATATATATCAAGATCAAGAGCACAAACTATAAAATTTGTGACAGCTAAGCTTCATAAACGACAGACCCAATTCATAAGCATGTCCTTGTAATTATCTCTAACAGCTGCAAGCACAACAGTCTTATCCTCATCCGCAACAATATTGAGAAGTGACTTCAAACAGAGTGAGAAATTTAATGACATTGGCATTTTGAGAGAAACTTTGTGCCAATCCGAGCAAGGACTTTTCTCTTCCATACAATTAATCAATTTATTTTGTCGATGGGATTGCAAGAATTTTGTATACAACCCTGAATGCTTCTCAAGACTATTCAGAAAATGGAAAGTGCCATGTGTAAGATATAATGACTCTATATCTTATTAAACTAAGTTTTGAGCATAATATAAAGTAGTTTCTATAACTACTTGGTAGTTCTACAGCTCCTTAATGGAAGGGTTATATAAAAGAGTGCTCACCTACACATTTCAATCCCTGTGAATTCAGATTAGTTTATTTTTCATCAAAAGATAAACCCTAAGATAATGAAGTAGGCAAGAAGAAAAGATCAAAAAGAAGAATTAGAGATTCTATTTCCGATCATGGCTGAAGATAAGTTCATGTATTGCATGTTCATGACATTATTAAATAAGTTAATTATGCTTTTAAGCCTTACAATTGGTATTAGAGTAAATAGTACTTTGATTGATTTTTTTTTTAGATCCATAAATTTGGGTCCATAAATGTTTCTATAGCATCCCTAAAGGTTGTTCTCTATTAATTCCATAAATTTGGATCTCACAAGCATCTTACAATGACATCTTTATGTTCAACGTGATAAACTTTTCTGTTAATTTTATTATTGATCATTAAGTGCAGGCATACCAATTAAATGGAGTCCATTAATTTTATTAACAGAAAGCCTGAAGGCTTAATCCCATGATATTATTTTTGTTGATGCTTGTATGCATAAATTTCCATTTCTTTTTGTAACTTTATTGACATATGAGCATAGCAGCTTTAGAGTGCTTACACAGGAAGGTTTAAACTTCCATCAGAGTTTTAATTGTAACATATTTTGTTGTTCAGAATTTTAAAGAAAAAAATGGAATTTTAAAGTGTTATACAATTAATAAGTGTATGCGCTCTGCTATATATGAAATTGGCTTCTAAGCACTACTCTATACAAACTAGCATACACTTATGCGCTATACTTTATAAGAGATTGTTTTCTAAACTTTACGCTATAGAAACTAGTCTGTATTTTTTTTCCTTCTTCTTCCTTCATATACTGTATTTTATTGGTTTGAGTTGCTATCGAAATAAAAGAATTTTCTTAAAATGATTTTGTTTGCTCTATTCTATTTGAGATTAGTTTTTATGCTCTACTAAATAGATATTAGCCTTATTTTTTCTCTTAATTTTCATGAGCAACTCAATCAAAACTATATCAAATTATATGAAGTAAATTGCATGCTAAAGTATAAATTACAGTAATCTTATGTGGTATGCATGATAAAGGACTTCTAGATGTAAATTTTAATATTTTGATTGTAACAATTTTATTAAAACTTGTGAAATGGCCACAAAATTCATGAGTTTTGTGATGAACATGTGATCTCTTGTTAATATTGTTTCTTAAACATCTAGTATTGCAATTAATATACATGTATGCATACTATGCCCTATAGTTATATATGTATACTAATTAGGTTAAGACAATAAAATACTTTAATGGAAGAAATATCTTATACCCACAGAAGAGGAGTTTCTTTCATTAAAATTGATCTTTATTGGTTTTAACTAAAGTATAAAATAATGAATTTATTGTAAATATAGGAGCTCTACCCACAAGAAGGTTTTAAGTCATTATTTTTTAACTAAAGTGGATCACTCGTAGTATTAATTTTGTCTTATTTAACTATGCAGTTATTCCCGTCCCTGTACTTAATGATGTTCATTTATTGTGCGGTGATCACTTTTCAGACTGGATAGATAAAATCTTTTTGAAGTTAGGTTGTTTAGTTTTAGATTTGGCTCTTCGTGAGGAATGTCCCCCTATTCCCACAGAGACTACGGAGCCAATCAAAAAGGCTGAATTTGAAAAATGGAAGTGTGCAAATCGTCTAAGCATGATACTCATGAAATCCTATATAAGTAAGAGTATTAGGGGATCAATTCCCGAATGCGATAAAATAAAGGATTTCATGAAGGCGATTGAAGAACAATTCGTCAATTGTGACAAGGTTTTAGCAATGACTTTGATTCAGAAGCTAACAAGTGCGAAGTATGACCACTCTAAAGATGTGCGGTTGCATATAATGCAACTTAGGGATATTGTTTCTCAACTAAAATCCCTAAAGATTGAGATGTCCGAATCATTTATAGTGCATTTCATATTGTCTTCTCTTCTAGAAAAATATAGACCATTTAAGTTCTCTTACAGCACATATAAGGAGAATTGGTCCGTAAATGAACTCCTAACTATATGTGTTCAAGAGGAAAAAAGGCTTAAACAAGAGATTATAGAAACTGTTAATATAACAACTCATGCTAAAAGGAATGCATTCAAAGGCAAGGATTTGATCTCTCCAAGATAAAGGATAAGCAGCCTATGAAAAATAAAGACAAGACACTGAAGTGCTTCTTCTGTAGAAACAAAGGGCATATAAAGAAAGATTTCCTCAAATATAAGAACTGGCTCGCTTAGAAAGGTAATTCATTTCATATGTTTATTATGAATTTAATTTTAGTCATGTCCTTAATAATACTTAGTGGATTGATTCTGGTTCATCAACTCATATTGCCAATACCATGCAGGGTTTCCTAACCCGACGGAGGCCAGCGGGAAGTGAGTCTGGCATCTAATCAGAAAATGGGATGCGGTCACATGTTGAGGCCGTGGAAACTTATCGACTTGTTTTAAATTCTGGTTTTGTAATTGATTTAAAAATGTATTTTATGTACCATTATTTTCTAGAAATTTGATTTCTGCATCAAAACTATCAAAACTAAGTCTTTGTGGTTATGTAATAAAGTTCAAAACTAATGGATTTTATTTGTATAAAAATGGTGTTTGCATTGGTTTTGGAAAATTGACTGAAAATCTTTTCAAGCTTAATTGTAACGACTCTGTTTATAATGTACAAAAATTGTTTAAAGTTAAAATACTAAATGGAGTATTTGCAATCCTGAATATACTATAAATATTTGATTTGTTTTTAAACAGCAAGAAACAACTTGCAGCTCATTGGTAAAGCCTTGCACTGCTGTGATGTAGGCCCTGTGTTCAAATCCCTTCAGCCACATATTATTTTTGATGATTTTTCTTTTACACTTTTTGGAAGCCCAAAAGTTTACATGTGCAATACATGTAAAAATGAAAAGTCACTAAAATCAAACATGTGGGAAATGTTATATATCCTGAACATGACACGTGGCAGCAATCCATGACCCAACCCAACCCACACGACAGGCGAGATTTCGCTTGGGGCCGGCGCCGCCGGGCCGCCAATCTCAAATGCTCCAAATTTCTGCCCTAACACCCCTCGGCCTCCCCCACTACTCCTCTTCTATTTGATTTTTCTGCACATTAACAGAGAATTAAAATGAGTTTTAAAACCAAATTTTAATGCATTTTTAATTCTCATTTTAATATCCTAAACCCTAATTCTATCCTATAAATATCACCCTACACCCTAGCCCTCTCTATTTTGTAATCCATTGTCAAAACTCTCAAATTTTTCCAAGTCCAAAAAGTTGTACAGGTGGAGTTAGCCCAAGGTCAAGTTCCGGCGACGAGTCGGGACAAATCCAGCGACACCGCGACTCCATGACGCTTGCGAAACTTTCCTCTACCTCCCCTCTCTCTTCTCAACCAGTAAGTTCCCTCTCCTCTCCTCTCTTTCTATTCTAAAACGATCTTTTATTAAAACCCGTCGGAAATGGAGTTATTCCGATTTTCGATTCTAATTTCATTAAAAACCCAACTTTTCTTAAAACAAATCAACCATTTCTTTATATCTTGTTTAGAAACCATAAAACAATATTTAGAACAAGTTTCAATTCAAAATAAAATGCTATGCAACTTGTATTACACTTTTTCATTTAAATACCACAAGGTTTATATACGACATTACTTCATCATATTGCTCATATTACCTTTAAAAAACTCATGAGGTAATGACGTACCTCATCACAACACTCATTATGACATAACACGATGGGTTGAAAATAATATTTTTGTGGCTAAAACAAATTTACAGTTAAATATCATAAACTATCAAAACCGTATTTCTTTTAATTGTTTTAATCAAATTGCAAACGATTATGTCCTTACAACCCATTTCGGGGAATCCGATTTGGTTGGTGCGGGTTATTGCACATCCATCGGACTAATAGGGCGAGATGCAAACCTCCTCACGGGGCATACGATCTCGATGGAATTTTTATTATTACAATTCTTAAGAAAACGTGATTTCTATTAATAAATAAATTCTATTTTTTAATATATATATATATATATATATATATATATATATGTAAATATTATCAAAATATCTATTTTAAATATATAATATATTACATGTTTTCTAAATCAAAATAAAAGAATCACAAAAGTTCATGAAAATACCATCAAGAAATCAATACAAGTCAAATATACACTAAAATACCCTATACTGTTCAATTTAGGTTTATATTCACTAAAATACCTCACTTTTAAAAATTACATCCATGAAAACCCTAAATACGATAAATAAATTCTTGAAGTTTATTTTGAAAATATATCAAAACTATTTTTCATAAAATCCCTCAAGTTATATTAATTTACAATAAGGACCCTAGTAATCATAGGTTTAAACGGGACCAATTCTCTTGAGCCTCAGGGAGCAGAAGAAAGTGGGTGCTTGCCTATTTAAGATAGAAAACTAAAATGGGGTTATCAATGGTAATTGGCTTGGAAAAAGTCATAAATCCTACCGTTCATGTGCAGCAGTTACCGATAACTCCAAAACCTAATTCAGGAATCCAATTCTGTTTAAGCGTTTGACTCAAACAGAGTCTCGGTCTAATCGGAATACAATCCATACTTGAACACAATCCAAATATAACTCCAATACAATATGAATCCATATATAACAGAATACAATCTATATCAACATGACTTGATTTGACCGATCCATAGATATACATTGACTTATCTACATGACTATCCGTTTATATTTTTATCCGTTTACATAAACAATTGATATCATGGTTTCGGCAAGTATTATATCTACAAATCATCTATAAACAACACAATAATACATTACGGGGTTTAAAGGGGTAGATTGGTACGGAATGTGTTAAAAGTGGCATGAGACGATCACTTTAATACACCTAACCTGAATATCCGTTGTCGTTGTCCCGTGGATTTTGACGGGGCCTTGTACTCCATATACCATAGTCCACGGGGTAAGCTGGACTCCTCTCGTATACACTGGTATATTCTGTACCAAGCTACAAACAACTATGTTAACATAACTATCAAACAATATACCAGATATATTCACTTTACATGTTCAGTCTATTTCTATATCTCTTTGGGGCTTACCGAGCGATTGTTCGCTGACGACATTCCGATTTCTTTTTTCTTTGGAATGTTGTCAGGAGGATCCGATTCTCTAGAGATCGAGCCCAGCCAGGGCGATACGGAGCAGTTTACTGAGGATTCCGAGCTTTAGTTCACTTGTACTTCGTTTGCTTTCAGTTCATGCCATTGTTTAGGCATCGCTTGTCAACACTGAATTTACTTTCCAGTTGTATTGTAAAGAATGTTTAATCAATGAAAAGTTGTTGTTCTTTTATATCTCATATCTTTCTTATGTACATTTACATTATATTGCTTATTTACGCTTAGCGTATTTACTTCTGAGTAAATATATCGCGTGCCCCGTCGCGTCTTCTTACCGTATACCGGGAAGCGGGGCGTAACATTAATTTAAATCCTATTTTTGAAAATAATTTGCTTTCACTAAATGTTGAAACTATTGGCAACAAAAGATGTATAATTAAGGAAAATTCCTCTAAATTATGATATAAGAGATTATGTCATATTTCAGTTAACAGAATAAAAAGATTGGTAAATGAAGAGATTCATCATATAGATTTTACTGATCTTGGTACTTGCGTGGATTGCATAAAGGGAAAGCAAACCAACAATACCAATAAAGATTCTAAGAGGAGTATAAAATGTCTTGAAATTATTCATGCAGACATATGGGGTCCTTCTCCGATCACTTGTCTAAATGGTCAGAAATATTTCATTTCATTTATTGATAATCATTCTAGGTTCATGTATCTATACCTCCTAAATGATAAGGATGAAGCATTTGATGCTTTTAAAATCTATAAAGCTGAGGTAGAGAAACAAAATGACAAGATAAAAATTGTGAGATCGGATAGGGGTGGAGAGTACTATGGGAGGTGTTCCCCTCCGAATGGCGGCCGAGAGATTAGGACGTCTTGCCTGAGATTCGGGACAGATACCATTTGGTTTTATCCGTCCACCTCTCCGAAGATGCCAAGTTGATTTATGGCACCGTGCATCGGTGGTTTAGACGGATGCGGCCGATGTAGCAGACTTCGTCAGATTCCCCCTCACTTGAGGGGTTTTTGATTGTGGGGACGCTCTTCCCTGCAGGAGCAAGCCCCTGCAGTTAATTACGCTACCGCATCGCGGTAACAACTTTCTCCTTCTCCAGAATTTCACTTCGTGTCGTGTGTGTTTGTTTTGTTTGTGGTTGCCCGTGGATTGTATACGGAGACTAATTTATGTCGTCGCCCATAGGATGTGGATTAGTCCAAATCCATATTTTCTTAGATTTAGGTTTGGGGTTTTGGTTTAAGGATACGTTAGCCGTATTTGAGGCTAAGATCGACTTAAACGTTCGTTAAGGATACGTTAGTCCGATTTGAGACTAAGATCAACTTAACGGGATCGTTTGGATCCGACAAAAGAGCATTTGGGGGCTCTATTGTTCCAGTTTAGGGACGTAATGGTCTATAGGTAGTTTAAGGACGTTGCGGTCCGTATTCCAGTTTAGGGACATGGTGGTCCATATTCCAGTTTAGGGATGTGGTGGTCCATAGGTCGTTTAAGGACGCTTAAGTCCGTGGGTTTAAAGACCCCACAGTCCGTGTTTTAGTTTAAGGACGCATAAGTCCGCGGGTTTAAGGACCCCACAGTCCGTGTTTTGGTTTAAGGACGCTTAAGTCCATGAGTTTAAGGACCCTACAGTCCGTGTTGATGTGTGGTTGTCGGGACCCGTCATCTCTCTGACGTCGCTAAAGGATTACAACGATAGGAGTCAAAGGAGTTCGGAGATGTACCCTCGAACCGGATGTAAATTGATTTAAGAGAGCAGTTGTGCTCAGTCAATTTAATTTGAGAACTTACGGCCATGATTGGACTAAGTCCAGTTGAAAAATGTTCAACGCTTTTATTTGTTTTTGGCCTATTAGGCCTGTGCTAGGGCTTTGCCCATGTTTAAGTAATGCATTGCATTTTTTTTATTTTGTTTGGGCTCTGCCCATATATAAATGATGCAGAGCATCAATTTTGTTTGGGCTCTGCCCTTTCATTGCATTTTATTTTGTTTGGGCTCTGCCCTTTTATAAAAGATGCAGAGCATCAATTTTACTTGGGGTCGGCCCTTTTATTGCATTGCAATTTATTTTGACCTACTAGGCCTTTTTGATTTGGGCCTGGCCCTTTAATAAACAATGCATTGCATTTGTCAAGCGCTTTGCGCCAATCAATGAGCGCAAGCGCTTGTGGTGATGACACGTGTCACGCAAGCGCAGTGCGCTGCGCCAGTGCGCTGCGCTTGCGCTGCTGACACGTGACGCGCTCTGGTGAGTTGCGCCAATTTCAGAGAGCAAGGCTCTATGTCAAAAGCGCATAGCACAAGTGGTTCAGGTGCTGATACGTGGCGCTTTCTGGTGGCTTGCGCCAATCCAGGAGCGCAACAGTGCAGTTTTGCAAGTGCAAGGCACTATTTGATTTCTTGATCCAATTTAGATCAAAGAAAACAAGTTTTTCTTGTTTTTCTTGTTTTCAGAGAACCAGTGGTTCATAAAAAGTGCAAGGCACTATTATTATTTGAAGATCGTTGATCTTGTTCTTAGATCAATGATCTATTAGAAGAAATTCTTCTTTTTTATGAAGGTTTTTACCTTTTTCTTGAAATTTCTTCAGAATTCTCTCTGTTTTGAGGTTCTTAATCTCTCACAATGTTCATCCTCTTTGAATTGGGGTCTAGGGGTCTTTATATAATGCCCATAAATTTGTTAAATTTTTTAAAAAGATCTTTCTCTGAGTAATTTGGGGAATTTTCTCCACCGTTGGATCTTTGATCCAAGGGCTTCTGTTTTACAGAAGGCAATCTTCTTATTTTAACAAGAACAGAAAGATCTTACTAGAATTTAATTCTGTTTGGCGCAAACGCTCCAGCGCGTGACACGTGTCGCACAGCGCAACCGCGCTTACGCAACTGCGCTGACACGTGTCGCGCAGCGCACAGCGCAGCTCAACTGCGCTTGCACTGACACGTGTCGCGCAGCGCAGCGCTTGCGCCACTGCGCTGACACGTGTCGCGCAGCACAGCGCTTGCGCAACTGCGCTGACACGTGTCGCGCAGCGCAGCGCTTGCGCAACTGAAGCGTTGCTTTCTTTAATTTTTGTTTTAAATAGAGCCTTGCTCTGATTGGGCGCGCTGCCTTGGGTGCTGCGCTGACGTATCAGCTTTTGACACGTGGCGCGTTGCGCGCAGCGTAAGGAATTCAAAGCGTTGCTTCGAATTTTGAATTTTTGAAATTCAAACAGAGTTTTGCTCTGATTGGGGGAAACAAATGCCCCCCACCGTTGCGCTCATGTGGCGCGCACGTAAGTGCAGCGGTGGCAAGATCCTGACCGTTGGATCAACTCAGGAGCTGAAGGGGCGCAAGCGTCTATATATAGGACCCCTGGCCCTTAGAAAATCTTTACTATTTCCAAGATTTTGATTCAGAGCTTTGCTCTTGCTTAAGAACTTCAGAGCTTTGCTCTTGTTTCCAGACTCTAGAGCTTTGCTCTCATTTCCAAAGTTAGAAAAACTTTAGGTAAAATTAATTTAAATTAATTTAAATCAATCTTAACCAACAGAGCCTTACTCTCATAGATCTTTTGATCTAAAGAAATCCCCTTTGAGGTTTCATAAACAGAGGTTTGCTCTCAAGAATTTGTTTCAGGGTTTCTTAACCCATGAACAGAGCTTTGCTCATTGACAGAATGTAGATCTTTTGATCTTCTGATGATGAACTCTTAAGAGTTTTTTATATGGATCTTTAAGATCCCAGAACTTCAAATTTTTTTTAGTAATTAATTAATTTTCTTTCTTTGATAAATTTTTTTACCATCATTACAGAGCTAGGCCCTTTTAAATAATCTTATTCCCCTGAGACCAGAGTTTGACAAGTGTCACTCTGTGATAGAGCTTTGCTCTGAAAGAGGAGAATTTCTCCTTGTCTCTAGGGATTTTTTTTATTATTAATGGGAATATTCTCTTGGGGATTAACTGACAATCTCATCCAATGATGGGGTTGTTTCCTGATATAAAATCAGGAAAGCCTACGGAAGAGGCATCACGTGCTAACACGTGACCAGCAGTCACGTGTTGGCACGTGACATTTAAAAGCAGCTTCAAAGGCACATCAATTCCCTGATCAAATCAAGGAAAAGGCTTCAGAAGAGGTCACGTGCTCACACGTGACCAGCAGTCACGTGTTGGCACGTGACATTTAAAAGCAGCGGACTCATTCTCTGATTAAATCAAGAAAAAGGGTCCAGACAAGGGTCATGTGCTCACACGTGACCAGGGGTTACGTGCTGGCACGTGACGGCTGAACAGCGGCTAGGAGACAAGGCGCAGAAAGCAGAGGAAAGCTCGTTCCAAGGGGGTCACGTGCCCACACGTGACCATGGGTCACGTGCCCACACGTGACCAGGGGTCACGTGGCCACACGTGACCGGCTTTCAAAGCCTATTTATTTAACAGAATCAAATTCTGAAGAGATCACTCAAATCTTTCCAGAGGAAAATGATTATTTGGAACCGATTGGACTAAAGATTTAAAAGGTGATTAAATATCACCTATCTAGGGAAAAATCTTGAACTTGAAAAGATTTCCCCTTAAAATCTGACCGGAATAACAAAGGAATATCTCTGGATTTAAAATCCAATGGTGAATAAAATTCACCTAATAATCCAAAGGTCCAAACGAATGGTGAATACAAATCAAATCTCTCAATGAAAGATTCATCAAAAAACTAATTGATTCTGCTGCTTCTCCTATAAATAGGAGCCAAGAGACACACAGATATAGATATATACAGAGGGATCAATACATAGAGAGGAAGAAAAATAGAGCCTTGATACTTTGGAGGAATTTGGATCTTCTGCAAAAGAAAATCTTAGGTAAGAAAGGGAAGGCCTTAAAAGAGAATTTAATTCTCAACAGAGTTTAACTCAGATATTAAACAGAAGAACATAGTTCTCTCTTTAGTGGAGGATCTGTAAAGTGCACATCTCCCCTTGAATTGAGAATTTAATTCTCATTGGGTTGAGATCCTGCCATGCAGATCCAAAGTATAGAGAGGGAATAGAAGCTTGAGAATTTAATTCTCACAGAACTATAGGAATTTAATTCCTTTAAAATAAAATTGGGGTTTAACCCTATGGGAATTTAATTCCTTCAGAATGAACAGAATCAGGGTTTAACCCTAGTTAAGAACTTAATTCTGTTAAAATAACAGGAATTTAATTCCCTTAAGAAAGGAGAAATTAGGGGTTCACCCTATGACAGAATCTCATTCCTCAGAATAATTCTCTAAAAGAGAGTGGGAACTTAATTCCTTAAAGCTGTTATTAGGGTTTAACCCTATGATAGAATGCAGTTCTTCACATATATAAGGAATTTAATTCCTACAGAAAATTCAGAGTTCAACTCTATCCCAGAATATAAATCTTTTGAAGGAAATAGGAATTTAATTCCTCAAAAAAATTATTGTTAGGGTTCAACCCCGCGAAGAATTTAATTCTTAAAGGGATTGACAGATCTTCCAAAAAAACATACAAAGAGGCAGGGTCACGTGCTACCATGTGACCCCCGAAAAGATCCACAGAAAAGGCCCTTTGAGACAGTGCCTCACGTGACCCTTGGCAGAAGCTTTAACATACAAGCACCAAGATACCCATCACGTGACAGCACGTGATGCTCCAAAGTATTCAATGCTTTTGACAGAATAAAATAAAGGGAGGGTGCCCTCACGTGTTACCACGTGACCCCTCTTGCTTTAGTGTTTAACACTAAATTGGAACCCCGGAATCCAGTGTTAAACACTGTTTTGCCTTAGTGTTCAACACTAATTAAAGAGCTTTCTTGCAGTGTTTAACACTGAATTTCTTAGTGTTTAACACTAAATTAAATCCCTGTTAACAGAGTTTAACATTAATCTTCTTAGTGTTCGACACCAAATTAAAGTCTCTGTCACCAGTGTTTAACACTGATTATCTTAGTGTTTAACACTAATTTGAGATCTCTGTTGCTAGGGTCTCACACTGATTTGTTTTAGTGTTTAACACTAATTTGAACCCCCTGTTGCCAGTGTTTAACACTAACTTCAGCACAATTGGCTAAGTATCCAGAGGCAAAGCCTCTCCTCTAATGGACCAACAGAGGGCCAATATCCTAAACATGATTGGACTTAGCCCAAGCTGGCCATAAGTCCTCAATTCAAATTCAACTGAGCCAATGGGCTCATAATATAATCAATTGGTCTTGGTTCCAAATTGGGCCAAAGATTATTTAATCTACCTCGGTTTAAGGGTACATCTCTTCACTCCTTTGATACGTGGCGTTGTAAATCCTCAACGTTTTCAAAGAGGTGATGGGTCTCGATGACCACATATTGATACGGACTGTGGGGTCCTTAAACTCATGGACTATGAGGTCCTTAACCTTGACCGTGATGTCTTAAAACTAACATCGGACTGTGGAGTCCCTAAATCCACGGACTATGAGGTCCTTAACCTTGACCGGGATGTCTTAAAACTAATAACGGACTGTGGAGTCCTTAAATCCACGGACTATGAGGTCCTTAACCTTGACCGGGATATCTTAAAACTAACAACGGACTGTGGAGTCCCTAAATCCACGGACTATGAGGTCCTTAACCTTGACGGCAACGTCTTAAAACTAACATTGGACCGCAACGTCCTTAAACTACCCATGGACCGCAATATCCTTAAACTACTTATTGACCGCAATGTCACTAAACTAAACAACAGAGCCCCCCTCATTGCTCTCTTGTTGGATCTAAACGATCCCGTTAAGTTATCTTAGTCTAAAAACTAGACTAACGTATCCTTAACAAACGTTTAAGTCGGTCTTAGTCTTAAATGAGGCTAACGTATCCTTAAACACAAACCCCCAAACCCAAATCTAAGATAATACGGATTTGGACTAGTCCACGCCCTATGGGTGACGACATAACTCAGTCTCCATATACAATCCACGGGCAACCAAATACAAAATAAACACACACGACACGAAGTGATCATCTGGAGAAGGAGAAAGTTGTTACCGCAATGCGGTAGCGTAATTAACTGCAGGGGCTTACGCCTGCAGGGAAGAGCGTCCCCACAATCAAAAACCCCTCAAGCGAGGGGGAATCTGATGAAGTCTGCTACATCGGACGCATCCGTTTAAACCTTCGATACATGGTGCCATAAATCAACTTGGCATCTTCGGAGAGGTAGACAGATAGCACCAATTAGCATCTGCCCCGAATCTCAGGCGAGACAGTCCATGTCTCGGCCGCCGTTCGGAGGGGAACAGATTCTGGCACGCCCGGTGGGACCTTTTCCTTTTTCCACTCCACACTTCGTGTGTCGTGATTCGTGAACCAATCGCGGTTCCCCAATGGTTGCCCTTGGGTTTCAAAGTACTAAGATTTGGTGTTTCGTTTGCCTTAGAAAGCAAAGAATCAATGGCTTCCACTTGTGCGACATGCTCGGACTGCAATTGCAACCAACGCTCTGCCTCGCCAGGAGGTATAGCCTACGGACCCCAAGCTGCTTCGCTATTCATAATGCCCGTGGAACAGGTCACTCGAGCCACCACAGGGTTGTTTTTTGGGACCATGCTCCCGCCAACGAGCTTCACCGCCCCGGTGCTGATAGCGGAGGCTCCCAAGAAGTCGGTCTTCTCCAGACTAGGCCAGAGCTCCTGTGAAACCATGATGGGGCCTACAATCCCAGAGAAGGCTGCTCCTAAGAAAGTAACCAGTCCTGCTCCTGAAGTCGTCAAGGCGGCTTCCCCTGCCAAAAAGTCGGTCTTTACAAGATTGATGGCTCCAGCTCCCGCTCCTGCTACCCAAAGGACATCGGTCTTTGACAGGCTGACACCAGCAGCGACCCCCCACCTATACAGGGGGCAAGACGAAACTATCGCCCTCACCAAGCCGGTTCCATCAGCACGACGTGCTCGACGTCGTTACTGGCGCCGAATGAGGAAGGCCGGAGGTAACTCCCCTTCTGGGCTAACTCCTCCAGCCCCGATGGCAGAAGTTAATGCTGCTGTTCCAACTGGGAACAGCTTTGAGATGCTAGATAAGGTGCGTAGGAATTCTCCTACCGCGGTGCTAAAGAGGTCTCCCCCTCCGCTGAAAAAGGCTGTAGAAGTAAAGCCAGAACATCCCCAATCTCCTCAACGGCTGTCCTCCCAAATCTATAAAGTCTGGCGGCAGACTCGAGACTCGGTGATCGATCCAAATTTCTCCCGCCAGCACAAGAAACTGAAAATCCAACAGGAAGTCAGTCACCAGGCTAAGCCACGAAAAACTGTCTGGGTGCCCACTTCAACGGCCCCTCAACTTCCACTGCTCATAAAAAGAAGAGGCCGGAGAGGACCCCCAGGCCTGCAACGAGAGCTAAAAGCGCTGAACCCAGACGCCCTAAGGCTGGGGGCAGGATGGTCCACACTGTATACATGGCGTCGGGGAAAGAAGACAGCCGCGCGTCCACAGGTCATAGACCGCTTACACGGTCGGTGACCAAAGCCCAGGAGCAACAGCAAAAGCTCCAGGAAATGATGATCGCAATGGCCGCGCTTACTGGATCGAAAGAAAGCCCCGAGGCGTCCTCGGATCAGCAACAAGAACAGGAAACCGACGCCGAGTTCCTCCGGAGGATACTGGAAAAGAAAGATAAAGAGGCTGCGGAACAAGCGGCCAATATAAAGCAGATAGCCCATTTATTCCAGGATATGGTGGGAATGATGATCCAACAAGACCCACCCGCTGAGGATCCCCCGATCGTCCTTGAAGACGACAGGGGAGAAACGCCAAATCCACCACCGGCTCTCTCAACGGCCAAGGAGGAAACAATCTCTAAGGCTGACTTGGACGACTATATAGCACAGCAAATCCGGGTTCATCATGCGGCTGAGGTAGCTGGTCAAGTCGTAAAAACGGGGCGGCCGTATCCAAGCCGGTACGACCAAATCAAATATCCGCCGGGTTATACAATACCAAAATTCCACATGTATAAGGGGACCGGCAATCCCCATCAACATGTGGCCCAGTTCAGAGCCCTTTGCGGTAACACCGGCGGTGATGATAAGCTGCTGCTTCGCCAGTTCGTGGGCAGCCTATCAGAAACGACATTCGAATGGTACTCGGAACTCCCGAACGATTCTATCAAGACGTTCGCTGAAATGGAGTTGCTATTCACTCAGCGATTCGCAAGCGCCAGCGAAGGCACTCCAATAACGGCATTGATTAATGCCAGGGTAAAACCAGGCGAAACGTGGGTCCAGTATGCTATACGCTGGCGAAATTTGTGGTCGAAATGCGAGCAACGCATTGAGAAATCGCCCGCGGTGGGCATGTTCGTGGGAACCCTAGACCCTCACGCAACTATCTCCCAGTTTATGATGTTCTTTAAGCCAACCACATTCCAGGCTCTAATCGACAAGTTGGCCCAGATGGACCAGATGGGTCATAGACCGTCTCCCCCGAAGCCCGAGCCTCGGAGTGACAAGGGTAAAGGAAAGGCAACCTTCGTCGCGAATGCCCAGCAGCAACCCAATGCCCCAAAACTGGCGGATCAACTGGAAGAAAGATGCCGGTATTATAATGACAAGAGGAAGCATCCCTACTCGTTCCCACGGGACAAGACGAAACGGTTATTCGAGCTGGCAGTACGCAACAGACTTATAAACTTGCCAAATCCAAGACGACCGCCACAACCCACTGAGGTGAATAACCCCAACTATTGCCCTTACCATCAAACGGTAAGCCATCCGATTGAGGATTGCTTCGTCTTCAAAGGATGGATTGAAGATCAATACCTCCAGGGAAAATTTGCACTATCCGAAAAGTGGAAGGTGAACCCACCACAGCCGCATACTCCTAAGAAAGCAGATACACCGGGGGCAACCTGTTCCTTTATTGAAGAAGCTCCATGGGAGGTCGTGCTGTCAATTAAAACCAAAAGAATGCTGAGGGACCTTCATGCGTGCCCGGCGGTCGAATGGAAGGACCCGCTTGAACCTCAAATCATCGAAGGGATGTTGAAGCCGTGCCCAACTACGAAGACTCGTGGTGATGGCCCAAATACTCACACCCAACCGTCAAAATCTTCGAAGAAAAAGAAGAAGAAATCTAAGAAGCCCGTGAAGCCTGGAGACAAGCGCACGAACTTGCAGAAGCAAATCGACGCGCTGGAAGAGTACAATCAAAAGGCGCGAACTCCTGTCACGTTGCAAGAGTTCCTCAACCACATCTTTCAAGAGGAAGATGATGGAGAGAGTTCGTCGAATGAATCCGAGGGATATGTGGCGAGTTGTCATATGATCTCCCATTCGTTTACGGATGATGAAAGAACTCCTGGCACTGAGAAACTGGGGGCACAGCCTGAGCCAGAACTTGTATGGCCAACAGATGAAATGATCGACGTCTTTCTAGACGAGATTCTTTTGAAGAGTAAAGCCGATCAGGAGCGTGAGATGGCTGCATCGGAAGAAGCCAAATGCAGGTGAATAAACGAAAGAGTCGAAGCACTCCCGCCAGATCGAAAGGCATCCGACGCAGACAAAAAGATATTCAAGATGAGGAAACGATTTGCCAAGGCCGTGTCAATGGGAATGAAACTACCACCCTCGGAAGAAAACACGCTCGATGGGGCGGAGATGTATCCTAATTACTGCTCATATCATCGGAAGATTTCATACCCCACAGAGGAGTGCGGCACTTTTAAGATGTGGTGGCAAGGATATGTTGCTCACCGGCAACACTTTAAGCGCATAAAACGCAAGACTCATCGGGAACGAAGAAGTACTGCCGATGGGCACAACAGAACTACTGGCAACTGTTACATGGTCGATGCCAGAGGATCGCAAGTTCTAGCCTTTGGAAGCGACTCTGATGAAGAAATGGCTTTGGGCCCTCTCTTTAAAGAATCCGTTTTAGGGAAAGAAGAATCGGAAGCTTGCGAAAACATCCAGCTGCGCAATCGCACGCTCCCGGAAAAGAATCTCGGGCCCGCAAATAGAAAAGATAAGGGAAAGGAGAAGGTCACTGGGGATATCGCCTTAGATGACCAAGTTATGAAAGAGCTGACTGTCAAGGACCCTCCCAGGAAGGGTAAGGTGGACTACAATATCCTAGTGCACCTAAGAAAGCTACCTTCTCAGCTCAGCATTCTCGACACCCTCCTATTATCAAAAGAAGCGCGAGATTCATTAATCAAGGCGTTACAAGAACCCGAGCAATTCCAAGCCTTCCTCGCCGAAGAAAGGATGAAGAATGAACTAGAAGAAGTGCATACGGCCGACATCACTTTCGGTGACGAAGACCTCCTTCTCAGGACGTGCGACCACAATCGTCCCCTATATGTCTCTGGATACTGCCATGATATCAAGATAGGCAAGATCCTGGTGGATAATGGATCCTCAGTCAATCTCCTTAATGTTCGGGTGTTGAAGGAAATCTGCATGAGCGTACAACACCTCGCTCGTGACAAAATTACCATCTCCGGTTTCGACTCCCAGTCGTCACGGACTCTCGGATCCGTAATATTAACATTACGCTTTGGACTACTCGTCACGGACATCAAATTTCACGTCATTGACGCCAAGACCTGCTACAACGCCTTGCTCGGTCGTCCTTGGTTATATGAGTACAACATCATCCCTTCTACACAGCATCAGTGTATGAAATACTTTAAGGATGGCTTCGAATATACCGTAACAGGTGAGCTGAACCCATTTTCCGTGAACGAAGTCCGCAAGTACGAAGATGCGAAGTACTTTTTGCCAGATTTCGAGGATACAGAAAGGTGTCGCAAGCCGGAGAACAAAGCCGCCGCCACCATCCCTGTTTTCGGGAGCGATACCGAAGAAGGAGAAGAGATAGTTTACGTGGGTCCGTCCCGACGCAACAACCCGGGACCGTCCGCCCCCATGTTGGTCTTCGGAAGTGACTCGGAAGATGAAGTTAATGCCGTGTTCTCCAATCGGCCGTCAATACAAGCATCCCCGGCGATGATCAGAGTTTATAGGTCACCATGGTGCCGCAGAAACACTACAAAGATCTCGACGCACTTCAAGCTTACAATGTGCGAGACCTGCAGACGTTTTACGTCCCTCCCAGGCGAAAGGGTGAAAAGGCGATCCTATTCTACCAATCCACAGAGACGAGAGTGGAGAAAGAGATATGGCATGGCGCGGATGCTACACTCAACAAATTCCAACCCATCCGTTTGCCCAAATATTACACAAATGGACTAAAGAGGCTATTGAAGAGCCAAGGAGTATCCTTAAAACAGACTGTTCGATAAGCTCGGTTCTACAACAGGATTTGGAATATCCCTGGGACTCAGCGCAAATTGCCCAACGGGAGAATGGAAACGCTTGGGCTTGGGTATGTAAGATCCGGGAAACGGGAGCGAGCCCACGGCAGCTACGCCATATATAACTTCGATGGGGAGGAGGACACCTCGTCGGAGAATGCTAACCCCTCGTCAAAATTGGATCCCGCGAGTGAAGTGCCGAGTCCGTCATTTGAAGAACAAGTGGACAAGCTTATCAGGAAAGCAGGTCAAAAGGCTCGGGAAGACCACAACTGTGAGACGTCCATCTACGAGAAGGCCAGGATGCAACGTCTGTTTCAACAGGCTGCAAAAGATAAAGATGCTCTTCCCTGTCAACCCGTTGTACAAAAGGCCCCATGCAAAAGCAGAAGTAAGTCAAGGAGCGGAAAGAGGAGCCGACAACAACGACATAGGAATAGAGAGTCGTGTGATCGGGCATTGCGCGGTCCGGATTTGTCCCTTATGAAGAAGATGAGTCGAGCGTATTCCTTCCCTCGAGACAAGACGAAGAAGCTACTCGAGCTCGCTATAAAATATCAAATGATCGCACTTCCGGAGTCTAAGCACCCTGAGCAAGCTAACAAAGTTTCCCATCCGGGCTATTGCTCTTATCACCGAGCCATAGGACACCCTATCGAAGACTGCTTCACCTTCAAGAACTGGGTCGAAGACTAGTACCAGCAAGGCGGATTTGCTCTATCCAGCAGCTGGAGGGTAACGCCGCCAAAAAAGCACGAACCTAAAGCCGCAAGAGCAGAACCAGATCCACACCCGTCTTGGAAGCGGATTCGCACTTGTCACATGATTACAATGTTAAAAGAAGAGCCCGAGGACATAGATGAGCTCCCTTGGTGCTTTGAAAACAATGACAATGAGGTAATCTCAGAATTTCCACCGGCTCCGAAAGAACTGGAAGATGGCATACATACCATTGCAGATAACCTCAAGAAGATTGAGTTGGGATCGGCAGATGATCCGCGACCGACATTCGTCAGCGAGCTGCTATTTGAAGAAAGGGTGGATGCGTTAAAGGACGTGCTTCTACAGCATAAAGATTGCTTCGCGTGGAACTATTCCGAGATGCCGGGATTAGATCCGGAGATTGCTGTGCATAAATTAGCAATATCCCCGAATATCAAGCCAGTCAAGCAGGTGCCGAGAAGGATGCGGCTCGAGCTTGAGATGAGCATCAACGCCGAAGTCAAGAAGCTGATCGATTCTGGATTTATCCAAGAAGTCCAATATCCTGACTGGATTGCCAACATCGTCCCGGTAATGAAGAAAAATGGGACGGTGCGCATATGCGTGGATTTCATGGATCTCAATAAAGCCTGCCCGAAGGACGATTTCCCAGTACCGGTAACCGAGCTAATGATAGATAACACGTCCACTCACGAGGTTTTCTCCTTTATGGACGGTTCATCAGGGTACAATCAGATAAAGTTGCATCCCGAAGACCAGAAGCACACCGCTTTCCGGACCCCTTTGGGTATATTCTGCTACAAGGTTATGTCCTTTGGTCTAAAGAACGCCGGTGCTACCTATCAAAGGGCCATGACAAAGATCTTCGATGATCTCATACATGAAATCGTCGAATGCTATATTGATGACCTCGTAGTGAAGAGCATGTCATACGAAGCGCATTTAGAGCATCTGAAGACCGTATTTCAGCGCCTTCGGCAATATAATTTGAAGATGAATCCCCTCAAATGCGCGTTCGGAGTCTCCTCGGGTAAATTCCCGGGATTCATCATCCGACACCGAGGTATCGAAATATATCCATCTAAGATTAAGGCGATCATGGAAATGCCACCTCCGAGGACGCTCAAACAGCTGCCGTCTCTCCAAGGGAAGCTCGCATACATCCGGCGGTTTATCGCCAATCTTTCAGGCAAGTGCCGTCCTTATAGCCACCTGATGAAGAAGGGAACTCCATTCGTTTAGGATCATAAATGCCAAGGCGCACTGGACGAGATCAAGCAGTACCTGCAGAACCCTCCAGTGTTGGCTGCGCCGGTCAAGGGAAAGCCTCTCATTCTTTATACAACCGCCCTAGAAGGTTCTTTAGGCGCATTATGGGCCCAAGAAGACGACCAAAGGAAGGAGAGAGCGCTCTACTATTTAAGCCGAGTTCTTTTGGGGGCAGAAAGCAATTACTCCCCGATCGAAAAACATTGCCTGGCGTTAATCTTTGCGATAACAAAACTCCGGCACTATGCATTGGCACATGAAGTCCGTCTTATATCAAAGGTGGACCCCCTAAAATATCTAATGTCGAAGGCCATATTGACGGGGAGACTCGCTAAATGGGCCTTACTCCTGATGGAGTTTTCAATAACATATCAGCCTCTTAAGGCAGTGAAAGGCCAAGCCATTGCCGACTTCCTTGCTGAGCATCCAGTACCTGCCGGCTCTCCTCTAAATTGCGATTTGCTGGACGAACATGCGTTTGACGCTGTCGACGGTGGTGATACCCAATGGGAACTTTATTTCGATGGAGAATCTTCCATGAAAAAGCGCAAACAAAGTACCCCTATAGTCAAGTCGGGAGTGGGCCTTATCTTCGTGACCCCACAAGGAGGGATAATGCGCTTTGCTTTCTCCTTAACGGAATCAAGGGCGAACAATGAAGCCGAATACGAAGCTTTGATAGCGGTCCTTGAGATCGCCATTGACATGGGAATTGATGACCTCCTTATATACGGGGATTCTCAACTGGTCGTTAGTCAAGTAAATGGCGACTACCAAACGTGCAAACCGGAGTTAGTGAAGTACGGCAAAAGGGTGCAACAACTATTGACCCAAATTCCCTCCTATACTTTGGAAAACATACCAGGCGCGGAAAATAGCAAAGCGGACGCGTTAGCTAAGCTCGCTAAAGAATTGGCTGACGAGAACCTCGATGACGTTAAGATCATGGTACAAAGCCGTCGAGTGCTCGCCCCAGCAGAAATATCCCCAGAATCATACGAAGAAAAGGGCGCGACCGAGCAGACGGCCCTGCAAGTAAAAGATTGGGAAAATACCGAGAATTGGAGAGAAGTCTTCATAGATTACTTCAAATCCCACCGAATGCCTGAAGAAGCGTCTACAAGACATCAGCTCATGAAACGAGCTTCATCTTTCGCTTTAGTCAATGATACTCTGTATAAGAGGTCGTTTGATTCCCTGTGGCTGAGATGTTTAGGACCTGACGAAGCAGAAAGAGTCGTTCAAGAAGTTCATGACGGAATCTGTGGTTCTCATCAAGCAGGCCCGAAGATGAAGTTAAAAATTAAACGGATGGGTTACTACTGGCCCACGATGATCCAGGACTGCCTCGAGTATGCGAAGCAATGCCACTCATGCCAAATCCATGGGGATTTCATCCACCAGCATACGAATCCACTACATCCGACGGTGGCTAGATGGCCATTCGAAATGTGGGGGACTGACATAGTCGGCCCCATCGAACCAGTATCATCCCGGGGACATCATTTCATCCTGGCGACGACTGATTACTTCTCCAAATGGGCGGAAGCAGTACCGCTAAGGGAAGTGAGGACGGAGAATATCCTCCACTTTTTCAAAACGCACGTCATTTATCGGTTTGGAACTCCACGGCGGATTATCTCCGATAACGGGCCAGCCTATAGAAGCCATAAAATTAGCCGCTTCGCGCAACAGCATAATATAGACTGGAGATACTCCTCAGTCTATAATCCACGAGCTAACGGTCTGGCCGAGGCCTTCAATAAGACCTTGACAAATATCATAAAAAAGACGGTGTCCCGAAATAAGAAGGACTGGCACAAGAGACTGCAAGAGGCTCTTTGGGCATATCGAACTACGTTCAAGACGGCCACAAACACGACGCCATACGCACTGGTATTCGGTACGGAAGCGGTACTCCCCCTCGAGATAGAGCTGCCTTCTCTACGAGTGGCAGTCCACCACGAATTGACAAACGAAGAGAATACTCACCTTCGGCTTGAGAAGCTTGATGCCTGATTGGTGTCAAAAATTGTAAGTTTACCGCAATCAGAAACGGCGTCGCTTCGCAGCTAGCCGGTGAGTGCGGGTCGATCCACAGAGACGGGTAAATTTCTTTAGAGTGTTTTAACGAGTTGATTCTATTTGTCGTTTTGGTTGTTTTATGAAAATCTATGAAAACTGATCTAATTTATCTAATTAAAAGTCTTGCTAGGGTTAGGCTTCGGGAAAGTTTTGGAGATTAAATGTTTTCTTCACCGCTTTCATTGCCATATTTTTAGATCTGTTAGATGTTACGGTAATTATCGATAAAGTGGATACGAATCTTTTGGGAAGATGTTTTCTTCCTCTAGATTCGCATCCTTCCTTTATCGTTAATTTCCCTAACCCCCATGGAAAACGTGCGCAACCGGCCCTTTATACTGCGGTTCACCGTTACCTCGAGGGTAGGGTGCCGCAGGGAGCGGTTGTGCGCGCATGCATGGAGTGCTAACTATTAGGTGTGGATGGCATGAAAGGGGTGAGAGATATCATCTCTCAAACCTTTCCCTAAGCTAACCCTAACAAGCGAGGAGACTACTCGCTCATTAGGGGATGATAAAACATTAAAAGAATAAAAGAAAAACTTACTAATTTGACGGCTCCCTCCAAGCAAGAAGAACAGATCTGAAATAATACTCTCAGCAATCTGATTTTTATTGATTGAAAATAGGCATACATTTTTCAGATCTCAAATTACAATTTATAGGAAAATAGGAAACCTAGGGTTACAGACTCTCGTGCATGCGCAATTACAGATTTGCCCACGAAAAATCCCAACACCCGCACCGACGCAACAGCACAAAATCTTTGCGCCGACACGGGCATTAGACGGCCGCGGATCCGCGGCAATTGATGGCTTGGGCCGCGGATCCGCGGCCCATTGGTGGTCTTGGGCTTCCAAACTTCTGGGGTCCTTTTGTGGTTGTCTGGGCTTCTTAGTTTTATACTTCTTTTTCTCTGTTGGCTTCTCACTCTTCTCCAGATCTTCAGTGAAGACTTGTATTGGGCTTTTTAACCGTTTCACCTTGACATTCGTTGCCTTGCACCTATGTGAACTGGGCTTGACTAGGATTCGTCTAATTGTTGGTCAAAAGTCCCTTTTCTGTTGTTTTGTGTCTTTATCACTGTATTTGCTCCAGAAACCTGTATCCTGTAATATGCAACAAACGTGCGTCAAGAGTACCTGTTTATTTATAAAAAGGATAAGAAAAGGGGAATGATAAATGCAATATTATGGTCTGAACAAATACCCCCAAACTTACCTTTTGCTCGTCCTCGAGCAAACTTATTATTTTATTCTCTAAAATCCTAACCACAC
Source organism: Agapanthus africanus (assembly GCA_030015575.1). Taxonomy (NCBI): domain Eukaryota; kingdom Viridiplantae; phylum Streptophyta; class Magnoliopsida; order Asparagales; family Amaryllidaceae; genus Agapanthus; species Agapanthus africanus. Next base: position 101,116,984 of record CM057338.1, on the reverse strand, counting down.
TTTCGCAGGGAGACGCGATTGCACTGAGCATGTGCAACAAGCCGTTAAACCTCCAGGTGTCCCTAGTAGGAGGAGTGTTGTCTCCTGAGGGTTTTCAGCGGATTACACCCACAAAATCCTATCAATTCGGCCCATTGACTTTTGTTTTCCAATTAGGTCTTCTAACAAGGAATTCTATTATCTTCTACTTGTAAATTATCCGCCCATATTCTTCACGCTTCCTCATTATTTAACTTAAGATCATATATGTTATGTAGACCTACTTAGCTTTCGGCATCTCTTAAGTCTTCCTTCTAGGGTTTCATTTCTACTTAGGAATTTCTATCAACTCTATTAAAGATACAGGTTCTATCTTTCATTCCTCTCTCTTACCTAAATTCCAATCACATACCCCTACGTGTGTGTATAGATCACCCTTACACTTGGAAATTCAATTCAAGCAATCATGCCCTTGTCCGTTGTCCAAAGTACTAATTAGTTGGTGAATGAAATTTGCTTACACATCCTTCATGCGACCGTTAATACTTCTTAAGGTACCAAACGACCGATTACAAAATGCGTTTGCATTTTAAAGCGTACTTCCTAGTCTTTGCAACACCCAAGGCTTTAGCAGTGACTCCCAAACCAGTTGGTCTAAGGCACTAGGTGATGAAGCACCCTCGCTAAATATTTTTCTATTTTTGCAGCCTTAAGTAATCACAAAAACCAGTGTTCATTTTTTTTATATTCTTTATTCACTTTTTTTTTTCTTTTATTTCATTGTACTAAGGACTTTAGACAAGAACATTTCAAGGTCTCTTCTACTATTCCAAGTTTCAAGGTGCGTGATTGTGCAAATTGGAGGGTATACGTTTTCAGAATCTAGACTTAAGCTAGGAACTATTTTTCAAACTTATACTCTAATAAGAACATCAATACTCTTCCCTCATTTTGACTTAGCCCAAGAAGTGAACCCAAAATTTGCCTATTTCTAAATAAACTACAAGGCATATACTTTCTACCGTTAAACTTTAAGGAATGTTATTTTTAGGGTTTTTAATTCACTAAGTCTAAGATCTAGTTGTTCCTAACCAGTTAACCTATTTGTCAAACTCGAGTCAAATAAACCAAAATTGAATACAATAATTTTTATAATTTTGAAATTTTTCAAATTTTTATGGGTTTTCAAATAAGTATGCAAATGCAAAAATATATACAAATGAATGCGAAGGAAGAAGACGTACCGAGCATACCCCCAAACTTGAACTTGACAGTGTCCTCACTGTCATGCTAAACCAAGAGGGTCAAAATACCGGCACTCCCCTGCTTATTTATTTACAATTTTTTTTATTGTTTTTTATAGTTTTGAATTTTTTATTTTTATTTTTTATAAAAAGGAAAGCAAAAATATATATACATATATACAACAAGTTTCCCCCCAAACTTAAGCTTGGCCTTACACAAGCCAAAGGTTAGCACCAACCATTCAAAAATCTTATCATGGTAGTGGTATAGTTGGTGCAAGAGTGGGGTGTGGAGGAAAGAAATGAGAAACAAGCGAGACCGTGTGGAAAGAAGAATGGTAGAATATGGTCTCGGTGGGGGAGAAGAAAGACGGAAAGAAGAAAGATGTGGAGTGCGATCTTGAGGGTGTAAATTGAGTGAATAAATTAGCGCAATTTGTGATGACCGATGTGTTAAAAGCGATTGCGCTAACCTACCAACTCGTCGTGCAATGGGGTCAAATCCCTCAAGATTCGCAAGAAAACATGGGTACGCCGAACTTGGTATAGGAGATGAAAGCGTAACGGTCATTTGTTCGGTTGGAACAATAGGAAGGAGGGAGGATGATATAACAGTCAAAGGTTCAGGAGGCTGAATTGGAAAATCCGACACATCAATTAAAAATGGTTCAACCTCGATATTATCCTCAAGACTCTCCTCAATATTTAATCCATCTATGCCATTATCATCAAAATCTAGACGCATATGAGATTCGGGGGAAACATTTAATAACTCAGGATGATGATTTGAACATAAAATTTCTATTAAATCGACAGGTTCATCATCCGAAATATTCCCGGCGTCTATATTCTCAATCAAGTGAAAATCAATTTCTTTAGACACTTCATCCACAACATGGATATTTATCAATGTAGGTTCTAGAGTGGAGGTGTAAAGATCGAAAGGATTAGGTGCGGTTTCACTCGAAAGGGGTTCCTCACAATTTGGCAAATCAAACACTACAAAATCGCACAACTCATTTTTATTTTCAACTGGTGAATCATTTGGAACAATCGATGGAAAACCGGAGTTGTGGGCTTCAATTGGGTAAGGGTAGGTTTGATTTGAAAATCCTCTCTCATTCTCACTCTGTCCAACTGCCGTCTTATACATTGAAAAATTCGGAGCTAGCGGGACACTAGCTACCGGTTCACTAGGTTGCATAAGGGCGGCCATGGATGCTTCCACATTCCTCATTATTTTATTTGTTACAGCAATAAATGCTTCCAACGACTCTTCCAAACTAGACTTAGGTGGTGAGGGGGTTTCAGTAAAAGATTCAAAATTAGTTGGGTATGTGAAACTCCCTAATGGCTGTGTCGAAACAGCGTCTAGTGAAGGTGGGAAGGTCGGGTATGACTGGTAGGAAGTGGGTGGTAAGACAGGAGTAGGGTCAACATATGGATAAGAAGGTGAATAATCGTGCGGATCCCTAAAACTAGATGAGTGGAGAGGGATGAAAGATCGACTGCGAGATTGAGCAATATGCTCAGCAATGGACATCGGCCTAGGAGTGACAGAAGGACTTGAAGAAGTGGTATCAACATATGTAGGTTGTAAAGGTTGACTTGGTTGACACGAAGTGGGTTGAAAAGTCAAACTATTTCTCCTAGACGCCTCTATTTGATCTTTCAACGAAATTTTTGGCAAGGAGGGATCGTTTTTAAATTGACCGAAACAATTGACGAACGATGCAAAGTTAGGTTCGGGATACCAAAATTCGGCAAGAGATTTATGATGTGGTGTACCCATGATAGAAGAATGCAAGGATTTCTTAGCGACAAAATTTTTGCAAGTTTTTAAAAGATTTTTTCCTTATTTTTTTTTTATTGGAGAGTTTTGCAATAAGGTTTTAGAAAATGGGACTCGTGACACAAATGTATCAACCACACATGCACAATCAGGCCTAGATCTAGGGTTGCCTAGGTCTACTAGACAGCTCTTAACTAGGGCTAGAAATAGACCTCGAACCACCTCTTCACGGACAAATACGGCCAGGTAAGTGGGAAGGAACCACCAGTACAGTGGGCCTAATTAATAACCACTAGCCTAGACACCGCAATGTCGGTTAGGATAAACGGCCGATGCCTACCCTAGTCCTTTACCTATTGAGCTCGCTGTCCTTAGGTCTGAGTCTAATCTTTTTTTTAATTAATTGTGGTCGATGCAAAATGCTTTAGGTGTTTTCTGGGGTCCTGGGAAGGGTGATGAAATCCCCACCCAATCTGAGTTTGGTCAAATAGCCCCTTAGAGTCCGGTTAAATTATGCAAAACAGATAAAATTTCACTTGCAATCAAAAATTTTAGCGCGGCGCAAAGAAACCTGCAGAAATCTGTTATTTAGAAGGGGGAGAAAATTTTTTTTTAGCGCTAAGAAACCTGCAGAAAATTTTACAGTGGAGATATGGAGGTTACAGAGGGGAGAATGAGGATCAAACCCACAAAATTTGATGCGCTGACGTGGCAATAGGAGCGCGGAACCGCGGTGGATGGCCCTCTTTTGCGGCGGAAGCGCGGCGGGGAAGTGGGATCGGGATCTGTAAAATTTTGTGCTACTCTGTACTAAGATTTCCTCTCTGTTCGTATGTACCAATTTTTGTTTTGCCCTCTGTAAATTTCCAGATTCTCAATTCTTCGCTGTTCCTGCAAGATTCAAAAGATACACCCTTCAAACAGATCAAATTTGATACTTTTTTTTTCTTCAGATTTTTATAATTTTTAAAATTTATATCAACCCGAAAATTCACAAAAAGAAATATTACGCCGTCCCCGGCAACGGCGCCATTTGATTGGTGTCAAAAATTGTAAGTTTACCGCAATCAGAAACGGCGTCGCTTCGCAGCTAGCCGGTGAGTGCTGGTCGATCCACAGAGACGGGTAAATTTCTTTAGAGTGTTTTAACGAGTTGATTCTATTTGTCGTTTTGGTTGTTTTATGAAAATCTATGAAAACTGATCTAATTTATCTAATTAAAAGTCTTGCTAGGGTTAGGCTTCGGGAAAGTTTTGGAGATTAAATGTTTTCTTCACTGCTTTCATTGCCATATTTTTAGATCTGTTAGATGTTACGGTAATTATCGATAAAGTGGATACGAATCTTTTGGGAAGATGTTTTCTTCCTCTAGATTCGCATCCTTCCTTTATCGTTAATTTCCCTAACCCCCATGGAAAACGTGCGCAACCGGCCCTTTATACTGCGGTTCACCGTTACCTCGAGGGTAGGGTGCCGCAGGGAGCGGTTGTGCGCGCATGCATGGAGTGCTAACTATTATGTGTGGATGGCATGAAAGGGGTGAGAGATATCATCTCTCAAACCTTTCCCTAAGGCTAACCCTAACAAGCGAGGAGACTACTCGCTCATTAGGGGATGATAAAATATTAAAAGAATAAAAGAAAAACTTACTAATTTGACGGCTCCCTCCAAGCAAGAAGAACAGATCTGAAATAATACTCCCAGCAATCTGATTTTTATTGATTGAAAATAGGCATACATTTTTCAGATCTCAAATTACAATTTATAGGAAAATAGGAAACCTAGGGTTACAGACTCTCGCGCATGCGCAATTACAGATTTGCCCACGAAAAATCCCAACACCCGCACCGACGCAACAGCACAAAATCTTTGCGCCGACACGGGCATTAGACGGCCGCGGATCCGCGGCAATTGATGGCTTGGGCCGCGGATCCGCGGCCCATTGGTGGTCTTGGGCTTCCAAACTTCTGGGGTCCTTTTGTGGTTGTTTGGGCTTCTTAGTTTTATACTTCTTTTTCTCTGTTGGCTTCTCACTCTTCTCCAGATCTTCAGTGAAGACTTGTATTGGGCTTTTTAACCGTTTCACCTTGACATTCGTTGCCTTGCACCTATGTGAACTGGGCTTGACTAGGATTCGTCTAATTGTTGGTCAAAAGTCCCTTTTCTGTTGTTTTGTGTCTTTTTCACTGTATTTGCTCCAGAAACCTGTATCCTGTAATATGCAACAAACGTGCGTCAAGAGTACCTGTTTATTTATAAAAAGGATAAGAAAAAGGGAATGATAAATGCAATATTATGGTCTGAACAATGCCCTCGATGAAACCCGGCTCATAGCGTAACAAAATCTGGAGGCCTACAAAGCAAAGATGACGTGCTCGTACGAAAGATTGACCAGGCCGAGGACATTCCGCCAAGGCGAACTCGTGCTAGTAGTCAAAAGGCCTATGATCCCCAATCGCGCCAAGCGGGAAAAATTCGAGCCAAACTATGAAGGCCCGTACATCATAGATAAGGTCTACCAGGGTGGGGCCTATCTACTCATGGACATGCATGGTGAAAGGCCTTTCAGGCCAATAAACGGTCGCTTCCTAAAGAAATACTACGCTTAATAAGCCACAGCCTAGGTCAATGATAGACGACGACGACTATGTCCGCTCGCTATCTTCCTAAAGCTCAAAGCTCTATAAGTAGTAGCCGGCTCTCTCCTCAACGGACCGAAATGTCCTTAAACTAACGACGGACCGAAAAGTCCTTAAACTAACGACGGACCGAAACGTCCTTAAACTAACGACGGACCGAAACGTCCTTAAACTAACGACCGACCGAAACGTCCCTAAACTACTACCGCAGCATCCTTAGGCTGACGAGATGAATAAAAAAAAAGAAGAGAAAAAAAAATATAAATAAAAAAAAAAAAAACTGTATGTCCATAAGCAAAATGGGCAAGGATGAAAACCCGAAAGGGCTCCGTGAGTAAAAACAGCAGGGCTACCGGCGAGTGTTCGTGAAAACTCGAAAGGGCGCGACCTTGTAAAAAAAAAGAGAAAAAGAATAAAAAAAACGGTATGTCCATAAGCAAAATAGGCACGGATGAAAACCCGAAAGGGCTCCGTGAGTAAAAACAGCAGGACTACCGGCGAGCGTTTGTGAAAACCCGAAAGGGCGCAACCTCGTTAAAAGACACTTACAAGATCCTCTCGACCTTGTAAGGAGAAACCACCCGCGTGGGATCCTTACGACTCACAAGGGAGCGACACACTTAGGGATCCCCATGATTTCTAAGGAGAAAATACACTTACGTGATCCTCACGACCCGTAAGGAGAACTCTCTTATGGGACCCTCACGGCCCATAAGATTTGAAAGTCTTAAGTTACAGAAACCTAAACCTGTTCTCAAGCAAATCCCCTACAACCTTCGATATTGCCCTACAAGTGGCTCAATACTGACCCTTGTATACAATCCACGGGCGCAAATAAACATTTCCCCAGCAAAGTCCCACCCGTGACTAGGGATATGTCCATATGGTGAGCAACCCTTGTAAGTCCTCTCGACTTATGAGGAGAAGACCCTTTTATAAGATCCTTACGACTTGCAAGAGGACATGCACTTAGGAATCCTCATGATTCCCAAGGAAAAAAACACACCTACAAGATCCTCATGACTTGTAGGGAGAAATACCTTTGTGAGACCCTTACGGCTCATGAAGTCAAAAGCCTTAGTCGACAGGACCCTAACCCTATTTGCTAAGCCACCTTTGTTCAACATCGACAGAGGCAAATGATGATTCGCTCCTGGCAATATCCCAGTGGTAGCGATGCTGATGCCGAAAGAGGCGTCTAAAACCCAAGCTTGCAGCAAAAAGGCTAGCAAGCCACACATGCCTATGAAATAGCCAAAATAATGGGGCAACTTGCAATAAAAGCAGCAAGTAAAAATGTATGCATAAAAAATAGCCGAAATGATGGGGAAACTCGCAATAAAAAGCAGCGAGTAGAAAATAAATAAATAGCCGAAATGATTGGGCACCGCGAAAAATAGCCGAAATGATGGGGCAATCGCGACCTACGCGATATAAAAGCTGAAATGATAGAGCATCGCGGAAAGAGAAATAAAAAAAAAGAGTTTTAATTTATGCTCTACAGGTGATGTTCCATCACACCCTGTATACAATCCAAGGGCGTAAACAAAAAAAATATATCATCCTCCCCCCCAGGTTTCATCAGAAGAAGAAGCCAAATCTCGACGGGCCAAAGGAGACCTGGAGATCGTCTCAGTACTTGTCTCGTAACAACGGACACAACTCTAAGCTAAGCGGAACAGCGGCAACTCCCAGTTCCATGGCTCGGCAATATACATATCACCAACAGTCAAACCTCCATTCCGTGAAATGTGGATACAATCAGCAAAATTCCTAGTTACGTGGAACGTGGATAACGTCACTCTTTGACCCCGTGGAAAACGTCCAGAACGGATCCTGGTCCTCGCAGAGCATGGCAGTGAACCCATGTGAAGTATCCAGAGCGGAGCCTAGTCCTCGCCGAGCACGGCAGTGAACCCGTGTAAAGCATCTAGTGCAAAATTCCTGGTTACGTGGAACGTGGATAACGTCACTCTTTGACCCCGTGGAAAACGTCCAGAGCGGATCCTGGTCCTCGCAGAGCACGGCAGTGAACCCGTGTGAAGCATCCAGAGCGGAGCCTAGTCCTCGCCGAGCACGGCAGTAAACCCGTGTGAAGCATCTAGTGAAAAATTCCTGGTTACATGGAACGCGGATAACGTCACTCTTTGACCCCGTGGAAAACGTCCAGAGCGGATCCTGGTCCTCGCAGAGCACGACAGTGAACCCGTGTGAAGCATCCAGAGCGGAGCCTAGTCCTCACCGAGCACGGCAGTGAACCCGTGTGAAGCATCTAGTGCAAAATTCCTGGTTACGTGGAACGCGGATAACGTCACTCTTTGACCCCGCGGAAAATGCCCAGAGCGGAGCCTGGTCCTCGCCAAGCACGGCAGTGAACCCGTGTGAAGCATCCAGAGCAAACACCGGACTGTGGAGTCCTTAAAATCCACGGACTATGATGTCCTTAACCTTGACCGTAATGTCTTAAAACTAACGATCAACCACCCCGATTTCCTACGGATTCTGTCTTGGTTTAAGGGTACATCTCTTCACTCCTTTGATACCTGGCGTTGTAATTCCTCAACGTCTTCAAAGAGGTGACGGGTCCCTGCAGCCAAACATCGGACTGTGGAGTCCCTAAATCCACGGACTATGAGGTCCTTAACCTTGACCGTGATGTTTTAAAACTAACATCGGACTGTGGAGTCCCTAAATCCACGGACTATAAGGTCCTTAACCTTGACCGTGATGTCTTAAAACTAACATCGGACTGTGGAGTCCCTAAATCCACGGACTATGAGGTCCTTAACCTTGACCGTGATGTCTTAAAACTAACATCGGACTGTGGAGGCCCTAAATCCACGGACTATGAGGTCCTTAACCTTGACCGTGATGTCTTAAAACTAACATCGGACTGTGGAGTCCCTAAATCCACGGACTATGAGGTCCTTAACCTTGACCGTGATGTCTTAAAACTAACATCAGACCGTGGAGTCCCTAAATCCACGGACTATGAGGTCCTTAACCTTGACCGTGATGTCTTTAAACTAACATCGGACTGTGGAGTCCCTAAATCCACGGACTATGAGGTCCTTAACCTTGACCGAGATGTCTTAAAACGAACATCGGACTATGGAGTCCTCAAATCCACGGACTATGATGTCCTTAACCTTGACCGCGACGTCTTTAAACTACGATGCCTTGAGCAGCCCCTGACCCCGTGAAACACGGATAAGGGTGACCACATCCAACACTTACAGGTCCTCACGACCTGTAAGGAAGAAAAACTCTCTGGTGAGATCCTTACGACTCTCAAGGGAAAACCCGCTTAAGAATCCTCACGATTCTTAAGAAGAACTTACACCCATGGGATCCTTTTGACCCATGGGGAGAAAAACTCTTTATGAGACCCTCGTGGCTCATAAGGCGCAAAAGTCTTAGGAAGCAGATCTTAACCCTGAATCCTAAGCCACCGATGCCCTGCAAGGAGATCAAGATAAATTGTCCACAAAACACATTCAACAAAAAGGAGACGCATCATTGAGAAGAAAAATGTATCTTTTATTCATAAACCAAAATGGATACAAAGTACAATTCATGAAAGAACAAAAGAAAATACTCTCATGTATGAGTATATACAAGAAGGCAGGAAAAGATACAGACGTTTCAAGCCGGCGGGCGATTTAGCAGCTTGGTCAGCTCATCCTGCTTTTCTTGGACCACGGCTTCATGATTTAAGATCGCCAAAAGACGGGCCTCCGCCTGAGCTTGCTGGGCCTGATATGAAGCAAGCCGAGCTTCAAGCTCTTTCTCGGTGGCTTTATGGGCCTCGATCCTTTCACGAGTGAATGTGGCAGCTTTATCGAGAGCCACCACCTCTTTTATGGACTCCTGAAGCACCTGCCAGAGTTCGTATGCTTTGTTGGCTTTGGCTGTGAGGCTGGCCTGAAGCTCGCTCAGCGCCTTAGAAGCCAACTCCCTCTCCGAGAATTTACGGCCGAGCCTCTTCTCGCACGACGTCATGTTTGCAGCGCACCGTGCTATCAACACCCGTAACTCCGCCTTTGCAGCCACAGCTTCCGAGGAAAGGTGGGAACGTTCAAGGGCGTACAAACAAGCCTCCACCTTCCTACAGAACTCCACCCAGACCCGCACCACCTCCTCACTATGATAGGTGGCAAGAAAAGGGAGAGAGCCGTTAGCCTCGGCGGCAAACGCTTCGGCTGTAGTCGCGCTACCAGCACGGAGCTCCTCAATAAAAGATGAGAGGGAGATAAGGCTTAGTTGGGCCAAGCGCTCTGAAGACCGCAAAGCATAAGGACCGGGCGACATCACGATGCGCGATTCCAATGCCGTGGAGACTGGCAGGGCTGTTCAAATTTGAAAGACGTCAATAAAATCCTTAAGCACAGAACGAATGGGATTATAATAAAATGTCGCTTACCGACAGTCATACAAGTAGGAGCTGAAGGTTCCCCTGGCCTTTCAACGACCTCGACCTCGTCGTCAGCTTCCAAAACTGCAAGAGACATCAACGTCATTTCGCAAAATGGCGACAATGCAATAATAAAAAAATGGCGAATGACGCTAACCCTTCCCGGAGGAAAGGACAATACGCTGAGGGGAGATCGCCTGCGGAGCTGCCATCTCCAATAAACGCTGAAATGACTGTCGAGGCGACAAATCAGCGATAGTGGTCGCCAAACCGCGCAGTTCTGGGAAAGATAAAAGAATTTAGACCATGGAAGGGTTGCTAATTTAAAATGCAGAGGGTTACCTTCAACACTTCTCCCGTTCTGAGTCGGGGGGATAGCGGCTTCGACAGCCTCTGCCGGAACCTCGGGCTCCAACAGAGGGAGGGTAGTCCCCACTACCTCCATCTCAGCCTCTGGGCCGCCTTCGGGAAGAGCCGTTGGGGCAGCAACCTCCAAAAGAGCCTCCCCCAAAGGGGCGAGCACTCCCTGATCAAGAACCGCCGCTGGAGGCTCTACCATGAGAGAAGCAGCCTCATCAGCCCCCCTCACATCAAGCAAGGCTTTGTCGAGGATTTCGGCGGGCTTTAGCTTTAATGAGCCCGTAGGGAGCTCCCCCAGCGTCGAAGATTCTGCACAATTCACATAAGAATAAGGATGCATATATACAGGCATGAATAATCTGGAAAAACTACAAAAAAAAGAACAACAACGTACCGATGCGCAAAGAAGCCCTCAGTATGGCTTCTTCAAGCCGCTGCTCCTTCTGAAGGAGGCGTGCTCGCCGGGGTTCAAGGGTAGACTCATGGCCGCCGGTCCATAAAGAAAGTGCGTCCGCTGCGTCTTCTGAAGCGGCCTGCTTCAGAGCCCTTTCCCCCCATTCCTCCAAAGGACCGATAAATCGCCACCGAATCCACGAAGGGTCTTCGTAAAAAATTACAGCGGGATAGGACTTCTTCGGAACCTTGGCATTATGAGACACGTCTTTGGAATGCCGTATGGCCTCGGCCAACTGTGCGGCTTCCTCATCGGCCGAACTCGGGAAGAGAAGTCCAGCGTCTGACTCTTGCAAGGCCAATGGTTCGTCTTCAAGAATGGGCCCAGACTCCGCCAAAGAATCGAGCAAATTGGTGGCCGCTTTCCTCCGCCGCTTAGACCCAGAGCCGGTCGCCGAGGATGACCGCTTCTTCCCCCGCGAAGCCTTAGGGCGGCGCTGACCTACATCGCCTTCGACACCCTCATCCCTATTACCCTCGCCCGGTGCCACGACCGAGGATGACACTGCCATTGTCGATGCCACGGGGGGCGGTGCTGCCACAGGCGGTGGTGCTACTACTGGGGCCCTTCTACCTCGCGATCGGGAACCCAGGGGCATACCAGCCGTTGGAGTAAGGTCTACCTCCGATTCTCCTGGGATGAGCGCAGTGCCGGTATCCTTTAGAGGGAAGCGGACCGGAGCCCTCGGTCGCAGCTTAGCTCCTGGAACCAGAGGAGGGGCGTCGTGGCCAAGAAGCACCCTCCTTTCCTCAAGAATAATTGGGTTGATCCGATGAAGATACCAACCCGTAAACGCGCCCACGCACCGGGGCAGGTACTCAGCTTCAGGAACCATGAAGTGGGAGCCGGGGTTTAGCTTCATGAAATGATGAGCGGCGTCACGAACGGCATCGAGCGAATGGATCGGGGCGACTATAAAAGCCTCGAAAGGAACACCCTGGTCGTATCCAAGCTGTCGGGCGAATCGGTGCGGATTGTACCGCATGAAAAGAGCCGCACTGTCCTGGCGAAACACCAAGTAGCCCGGTCTAATAGTATACAAGTGTGCGGCCTCCCGAGGCTTCAAAGAAGGTGCGTTGTCTTTTGACAGGTCCCAGAGTTGTTGAACTGGACCTGAGGGAGTAGACAAGACCCGATCATTAAAAACCATCCCGCCAGCGGCAGCATAAGGAGAAATCAGCACCCGAATAGCCCCGAACTGAGTCGGGTCGGCGGCAGAAGCATCCACCAATCGCATAAGTCGCGGGAAGGGATAGGCGTCGTAAAACGCAGGCCTCTGATGCATAGAGAAAGCCCCCAGCACATGCATTTCGACCCAGGACGTGAAATAATGAAGCGAAAAGTTTACTACATCCACGCCGGGAGTAGAGGTGTTAGCTGCGGTGCCCAACCCGTGATAAAGATGCGCCAGCGCCGGGATGCCGATAGCCAATCGCATCCCCTCAGCAATACGATGAGTCGGGTAGATAACCGAGGCTCTCATGAAGCGGCGATGCATAGGGATAACGAACCAACTGAGCCAGACACTGACAAACCCCACGAAGAACGTCTCTTCATCCATACCGGGTGCCGCAATGGACTCAAAAGACATCGGCGACATGATGGGGATATAGTATTGAGGTAGATCCGATTCAGTGGTCGGCAGCTTCTTCGGAACAAATCCAAAGGGGTCTTTGACGTTGGCAAACTTTGGAGCTGTTTTCGACACGACATCTTCGCGAAGGAAGCAGGCGATGAAACTCTTGAAAGTAACACCCTGCTCTTCGGATTCGGTGAACAATCAGTCGAAGATACCTAGCGCCTTGATCAAACTGGGACGCTTGTGGCGAACAGCGTTCTCAACAGACAAATCGTCAACCGGTGCAGGCTCGGGCTCGAAGACATACTCGTCAGGAGGCAACAACTCCTCATACAGTGCACCCCTGATTGGCAGTCCCGAGATTTCATAAAATTCTGCCAGAGAAATCGAAACCTCGCGATCTCCTAAAATGAAAGTGTTGGTAGGGAGATTCCATTGATTCAAGACGCCCTAACCCAACAGACATGCGGGGACTTATAATGGAAGAGTGACGCGTATATTGCCTAATAAAGCCCGACCTTCTGCAGCCGCGCACGATGGGTGGCAAGGATATAGCGAGCCCAGAGAAGGTAGCCCGTGGGGTGTCGAGGAGTAAACCCTATCTTATAAATCTGCCCCCATGGATGGGCCTCACCCTGACAAATGCGACGCCCCAGGATATCTATAGCGGGGATCGGATGGTTTGGGATACCGGTCGTCGAAGGCTCGAGCCTCCCCGTTGGAGTCCAGTTGGGCATCTCCACAGCAAAAACCGTTCTCGGAGGGTCCATCGGCAAGAATGGGAAAGTAGGCTCTGTTGGTACTGCACAGAGGAAACTCCGGCGACCCCGGATAATATGGCTGTACCAAGTTCCCCATAGAAGCAAGTTGGTGCAGTTCGGGTCATGAGCCCGGATCATCGCCATCACTTCCTCGTCAGATGGTGATTGAGGAAAAGCGGCCTCCGAACGAGTAAAGGGAAAACACGGAACAGAAGCCATCGCACCTGAAATCGAATAAAAGAAGACTATCAAAAGCAAAGTCAACAGTATATACACATGCATGAACATGAAGACTAGTTAAAGAAAGCAACAACAGACTCTTTTATGGAACCATTGGGCCCCACAGAATCAGGATAACGGCTTGTTAATAATGAGACCAAGCAGTTATAATAAGACAAAAGGGATATCCTCATTAAATGAGGAGTGGGTTTCAAGTGATTCTGTACATCTCTTGGAAGATAAATCTGCCTCGGCTCCACAACAAATCAAACAGGATCAGGAGAATTAAATTCCTACAAAAGACATCATTGCAACCGTCTTCTTCACTGATCACAGAAGGACAACCTGGGGTGAAGGAAACCCCAAGAAGCCTCTATAGGGAAGAACTTAGTTCTTCACAGGAATTGAATTCCTTTTGGAAAGGGGAATTAAATCCCCAGAAACTTTTTTATCTGTGAACGGAGTTAAACTCCATGGATTTGAACTGTCATCATCATCTCCTTGGAGGATCAGATGAACCCTAAAAGAGATTTACTGCTGAAGATTAATTGGTTTCATGGGTTCATGTTTAAAGGGTAAAAACCCTTGTTTTGGATTTAAAATCCATAGAGAAAAGAGGGTTCATCGTTCATACGAGAGCATTACCTGAAGAAAAGAATTCGTTTCGAACAGAGTTAAACTCTGAAAATTGTTTCAGGGCAGAGAACTAAGCTCTGGAAGAAAAGAATTAAATTCTCAGAAAAAGTTTGCAAGGAGGAAGATAAGCAAAGTGGAGGCTCTTCTGAAATGACCCCAATATTTATAGGAGGTGATGGAAACGCTTTATCTCCCCAAATCCCTAGAGGAATCCAATGGTCGCGAAAGGTGACAGCGTTGCACTCACGTGCAGACACGTGAGAACTACGCTGTGGGGGCAATTGTTTCCTGATTTAAAATCAGGAAAGCCTACGGAAGAGGCATCACGTGCTAACACGTGACCAGCAGTCACGCGTTGGCACGTAACATTTAAAAGCAGCTTCAAAGGCACATCAGTTCCCTTATCAAATCAAGGAAAAGGCTTCAGAAGAGGTCACGTGCTCACACGTGACCAGCAGTCACGTGTTGGCACGTGACATTTAAAAGAAGCGGACTCATTCTCTGATTAAATCAAGAAAAAGGGTCCAGACAAGGGTCACGTGCTCACACGTGACCTGGGGTCACGTGCTGGCACGTGACGGCTGAACAGCGGTTAGGAGACAAGGCGCAGAAAGCAGAGGAAAGCTCGTTCCAAGGGGGTCACGTGCCCACACGTGACCATGGGTCACGTGCCCACACGTGACCAGGGGTCACGTGGCCACACGTGACCGGCTTTCAAAGCCTATTTATTTAACAGAATCAAATTCTGAAGAGATCACTCAAATCGTTCCAGAGGAAAATGATTATTTGGAACCGATTGGACTAAAGATTTAAAAGGTGATTAAATATCACCTATCTAGGGAAAAATCTTGAACTTAGAAAGATTTCCCCTTAAAATTTGACCGGAATAACAAAGGAATATCTCTGGATTTAAAATCCAATGGTGAATAAAATTCACCTAATAATCCAAAGGTCCAAACGAATGGTGAATACAAATCAAATCTCTCAATGAAAAATTCATCAAAAAACTAATTGATTCTGCTGCTTCTCCTATAAATAGGAGCCAAGAGACACACGGAAATAGATATATACAAAGGGATCGATACATAGAGAGGAAGAAAAATAGAGCCTTGATACTTTGGAGGAATTTGGATCTTTTGCAAAAGAAAATCTTAGGTAAGAAAGGGAAGGCCTTAAAATTAAATTCTCAACAGAGTTTAACTCTGATATTAAACAGAAGAACATAGTTCTCTCTTTAGTGGAGGATCTGTAAAGTGCATATCTCCCCTTGAATTGAGAATTTAATTCTCATTGGGTTGAGATCCTGCCATGCAGATCCAAAGTATAGAGAGGGAATGGAAGCTTGAGAATTTAATTCTCACAGAACTATAGGAATTTAATTCCTTTAAAATAAAATTGGGTTTTAACCCTATGGGAATTTAATTCCTTCAGAATGAACAGAATCAGGGTTTAACCCTAGTTAAGAACTTAGTTCTGTTAAAATCACAGGAATTTAATTCCCTTAAGAAAGGAGAAATTAGGGGTTCACCCTATGATAGAATCTCATTCCTCAGAATAATTCTCTAAAAGAAAGTGGGAACTTAATTCCTTAAAGCTGTTATTAGGGTTTAACCCTATGATAGAATGCAGTTCTTCACATATATGAGGAATTTAATTACTACAGAAAATTCAGAGTTCAACTCTATCCCAGGATATAAATCTTCAGAAGGAAATAGGAATTTAATTCCTCAAAAAAATTATCGTTAGGGTTCAACCCCGCGAAGAATTTAATTCTTAAAGGGATTAACAGATCTTCCAAAAAAACATACAAAGAGGCAGGGTCACGTGCTACCACGTGACCCCCGAAAAGATCCACAGAAAAGGCCCTTTGAGGCAGTGCCTCACGTGACCCACGTGACCCACGTGACCCTTGGCAGAAGCTTTAACATACAAGCACCAAGATACCCATCACGTAACAGCACGTGATGCTCCAAAGTATTCAATGCTTTTGACAGAATAAAATAAAGGGAGGGTGCCCTCACGTGTTACCACGTGACCCCTCTTGCCTGAGTGTTTAACACTAAATTGGAACCCCGGAATCCAGTGTTAAACACTGTTTTGCCTTAGTGTTCAACACTAATTAAAGAGCTTTCTTGCAGTGTTTAACACTGAATTTCTTAGTGTTTAACACTAAATTAAATCCCTGTTAACAGAGTTTAACATTAATCTTCTTAGTGTTCGACACCAAATTAAAGTCTCTGTCACCAGTGTTTAACACTGATTATCTTAGTGTTTAACACTAATTTGAGATCTCTGTTGCTAGGGTCTCACACTGATTTGTTTTAGTGTTTAACACTAATTTGAACCCCCTGTTGCCAGTGTTTAACACTAACTTCATCCCAATTGGCTAAGTATCCAGAGGCAAAGCCTCTCCTCTAATGGACCAACAGAGGGCCAATATCCCAAACATGATTGGACTTAGCCCAAGCTGGCCATAAGTCCTCAATTCAAATTCAACTGAGCCAATGGGCTCATAATATAATCAATTGGTCTTGGTTCCAAATTGAGCCAAAGATTATTTAATCTACCTCGGTTTAAGGGTACATCTCTTCACTCCTTTGATACGTGGCATTGTAATTTCTCAACGTCTTCAAAGAGGTGACGGGTCCCGATGACCACATATTGATACAGACTGTGGGGTCCTTAAACTCATGGACTATGAGGTCCTTAACTTTGACCGTGATGTCTTAAAACTAACATCGGACTGTGGAGTCCCTAAATCCACGGACTATGAGGTCCTTAACCTTGACCGGGATGTCTTAAAACTAACAACGGACTGTGGAGTCCCTAAATCCACGGACTATGAGGTCCTTAACCTTGACCGTGATGTCTTAAAACTAACATCGGACTGTGGAGTCCCTAAATCCACGGACTATGAGGTCCTTAACCTTGACCGGGATGTCTTAAAACTAACAACGGACTGTGGAGTCCCTAAATCCACGGACTATGAGGTCCTTAACCTTGACCGCAACGTCTTAAAACTAACATTGGACCGCAATGTCCTTAAACTACCCATGGACCGCAATGTCCTTAAACTACTTATTGACCGCAATATCACTAAACTAAACAACAGAGCCCCCCCTCATTGCTCTCTTGTTGGATCTAAACGATCCCGTTAAGTTGATCTTAGTCTAAAAACTAGACTAACGTATCCTTAACAAACGTTTAAGTCGGTCTTAGTCTCAAATGAGGCTAACGTATCCTTAAACACAAACCCCCAAACCCAAATCTAAGATAATACGGATTTGGACTAGTCCACGCCCTACGGGCGACGACATAACTCAGTCTCCGTATACAATCCACGGGCAACCAAATACAAAATAAACACACACGACACGAAGTGATCATCTGGAGAAGGAGAAAGTTGTTACCGCAATGCGGTAGCGTAATTAACTGCAGGGGCTTGCGCCTGTAGGGAAGAACGTCCCCACAATCAAAAACCCCTCAAGCGAAGGGGAATCTGATGAAGTCTGCTACATCGGACGCATCCGTTTAAACCTTCGATACATAGTGCCATAAATCAACTTGGCATCTTCGGAGAGGTAGACGGATAGCACCAATTAGCATCTGCCCCGAATCTCAGGCGAGACAGTCCATGTCTCGGCCGCCGTTCGGAGGGGAACAGGGGTTGTCTTATTAACTCACGTATTGTCATCCAGATTTTGTGGGTCCCCCTTTGGTCTCCTACCCACTGCACTGCTGTGTGGTGTAATTAATTTTAATTTAATTAATTAATTAATTAAATTTTTTTTTGAATGCCAAGCATTGGAATTACAACACTAACGGCTAATTTTGTTCCCTTGCAGTGACTATGTCTTTCGATACTTCATTCCCGTTCGCTCGTTCGGAGGAGGGGTTTCCTGAAGCGCCCTTGGACCGCGAAGTCCTAGCTATGATCAGGGACCACGACCCGGAATATAAGAGTCTCCACCTTTGGGGGTCGTGGTACAATCAGATTATCATGGGTCGACGGAGCTTCACGTGCGCAGTACCGTCAGAACCCATTACGGCGATTCATTATGCCAGCCCACCCCCGGTGCAGTATGCCGTGGAGATGGTTGATTGGACCTCGAAGGGCTTTCTTCATCCTGCCATAGATGCAATTCCGGTCCAGCATCCTATGGTTTTGGATATCCTGGGACGTCGTATTTGTCAAGGCGAGGCGTGACCTTGGGGGCAATCATATAACATAGGTCTGATCCCCCGCCACCCGATCGGCTATCTGCCGTGGGCTCGCTATATCCTGTCGGCGAAGAAGTCGCAGTTGATAAGGTTAGGGTTGTACACTGCAGTTTACGTCTCCCTCTTCCAGTATCCCACGCTTCCCACCTGGTGGTTCAAGGCCTTCTTGGAGCAGTGGAACATTCCTACTCACACTTTCCCCGCAATGGATCGGGAAGTATCAATTTCTCTGGAGGAATTTACAGAGGTCTCCAGTTTACCGGTTATAAGGCAGCACTATGAGGAGTTGCTTCCTACAGACGAGTATGTCTTCGGTGCTAAGCCTGCAGTAAGGGGCCTCACTCTGGAGAATGCTGTTCAACATTAATTCCCAAGTCTGATCAAGGTGTTGAACATCTATGAGGCCCTTTTTATCGAACGTGGCAGTCGCGGAGTTAGTTTCGAGGATTTCATCGCTCGGTTCCTTCACCCAAGCGTCCTCTCGGCAGAAGCTGCCAAGTTTGCCACCCTTGATGACCCTTTCAGTCTAGGTTTGGATAACCTGCTGGCGAAGGAAATAGACCAGAAGGGTTTTTTCCTTCCTAATTCCCCGACTGTGTCTTTTGCGGAAGCTGCAGCCCCCGAGATGGACGAGGAGGCCTTCTTCTTAGGATTTCTTAGACTATGGCTGAGTTGGTTCACGCTCCCGATGCATTCTCGCCATATGCGGCCCTCTGTCTTTTACCCGGCTCACCGGATGACCATCGGGGTAAAAGTGGCCATTGGGATCGCCGGCTTGGCACACTTGTATCACGGCCTCAGTCGAGCGGCGGATGCTAATGAGCCTGAGGTGCTGCACGTGATCTTCCCGATGCACTACTTCGCATCATGGCTCGAGCTACACACATCAGGTGTCTTCAGCATGCACAAAAGGCCCTCGTTCTATGACAGGTGCAGCTTCCCTCGCATCATACAGTTGATTGGCGCATCAATTGTGACTCCATCGCCACAGAATGCCAGGGGTTTACTCCTTCGTCCCTACATCGTTGGAGACGGGGTGTCTTTCATCGACAAGGTGTTGACTATTGGAAAGGCATCTACCACTGCAGTGCGACCATTGCAAGACACTTTCAAAGATGGAGCCTCAGTTTTGACGGCCCGGGAGACCCTCCACTTATATTCTATCAGACTGGGCTTCCTGGTGTTCAGGCAGAACGGTGCGGCGATTTTCATGAGATACAACCCGCATCGTTTCGCCCAACAACTGAGCTACAATCAAGGGGTACCACTGGAGGCTTTCTTATCGGAACCTGCTGCTGCCGAAGAAGGGATGGAGAGCGCGCTGCATCACTTCATGCGTCTGAATACGGGTTCCCACTTTTTTATCAGTGAGCCGGCTTGCGCCCCACGACTCCTCAAGGTATATACAGAATGGTACAGTCATTCGACGGGAGCCGTCATAAAGGAGGAAAAGCGATTACTGGTCGACCGTAAGGGTGTGCCTCCAGGTAGCGACCGCAACGCTCATTTAGTGCCAAGGACCCCGGTAGTTCCCCCTCTAAAAGATGCTAGAGCCGGACCACAGCGTGCACAGAGTCCTCCACACGGATTGCCGCTTTCCGATATTGCGGATGCACCACCAGCGCCCTGTGCTCCAGTGGAGACAGTGGTTGTAGCCTCGCCGGAGTCTGGTGTGGGTGCGGACATCGGGACCCGCCGCCCCAAGGTGTCTGCAAAGCGCAAGTCGATCCTGGGTGCACCTAGGGTTGGTGGACAGAAGAAGAAAAAGAAGTCGCTCTTCGCCGTGAACGTCGCGTTCGGTCAGGAACCCCACGCTCCCTATAGTGAGGGCCTGAGTGAATATAGGACTGACAGGGGATTAGTCGTGCCGCCGGACGACACGGATTTGGAGGCCGCCATCGTAGCTTCAGAGCGGTTGGCGAGGCGTGACGCGTGGCTAGCTAAGCTTGCGCAATCAAGTAATCGCTAGTCGCATTTTTTATTGCATCATATCTTTATTATTGCCTTTGACTAACGTTTTTCCTTCTTTTCTTCTAACAGGCATCACCACTGAAGAAGCCATTGCTGCTTCCCTTAAGACTTTCCAAGAGGAGGAACGCCTTAGAGCGTCCTTAGGCCTTGGTAAATTTTGAATCATCAAGTCTTCATTTTCCTTGTGTTATGGTCGATCTAATCTCCCCCTTTTTTATCGCAGGAACCACAATGCCGATCCCGCCAGGTGACGCGGAGACTCTCCCCGTGCCAGCCGTCGATGTTTCTGCCTCCTCGGGGCTACCACGAGAGGCCCGTCTTGAAGAGCCGATGAGAGATGCCTTAAAGGCTCTGGAGGCATCTCTGAATGAAGACGACGATACCTTGATGAAGGAAGCGTCGAAGAGGTCCATCGCGATAGCCCGGGAGGAAAGGAAGCGGTTGAGGTGCGAAGCGAAGGCACGCAGGGCTGCCTTGGCCATTGGAGCGGGCCCAAGCACCGTCCCTCGTGCCGATACTCCGTCAGAAGAGCCCCCGGTCGCCTTGTCTACAGCTCATAGACAGGCGATACGCGCCAATAGGGAGGCTAACGATAAGTCCACCTCAGGTAATATTTCTTTCAGAATTTTGTTGTAAGAATTATGAAGCTGTCGGTTCTTATATATTCTGTCCTGCAGGGCCAAGTCCAACCGAGGGGGAGGCAGAGACCGTCAATCCTAAGGAGACAGAGGAAGAAGAGCCGGCCGAACCCGAGCAGACGGTGGGCAACGTCGCCGGGGTTGCTGAGCCTGAGTTAGGGGCTGAGGGAGCCGCACCCGAGAAGGTTGTTGATGCCGAGCCTGAGATGGCGGCAAATGAGACGACCGCTACAACTGAGCCCGAGGTAGCGGCGGACGAAGTGCTTGAGGCCAGTGACCCCCTGGTGATGGCAGATGAGACAATGGAGACCGCTGAGCCTGAAGAAGTAGCGAGTGAGATGGGCACGACTCTTGGGGAAGAGCTAGCCGCTCATTTTCAAGAGTCCGGCAATGCTCCGATTATTGCCCTCCCCACCTACGATCTTCCACCATCTCCCGGCCGCGCAAGCACGACGACAGCCCCCATTGAGTCGGGTGATGAGGCCACGGGCGGTGGCCTCATGTCGATGGAGGAGGGAGACGCCTCTGCTTCAGCCGGCGGCTCATCAGGTAAATCTCGAGTTACAGTACCCCTTTTTTTATCTTGCAACCGCTTCTGACAGGTATATCCTTGTTTTTAACGCAGGTGCAGCCAGTGTCGATGCTCCATTGCTCGAGGGAGCGCCGTCAACTACTGCCTTGGCGGTGGTCACTTCTCAGCCCTCTCTTGTACCATCGAAGATGTTGGAAGGTATGTATTTGCAACCTATTAGTTCCGTCTTTCAGCCACATAATTTATGTATTAAAGTCATACTGTTGTGTCTTTTCAGGAGTGCTTTTTGATCATCTTTATCAAGTGTTGCTCCCACACTTCTCCTTCCCATCTGAACTCGCTTCTTCCTCGAGTGGCGCTGGTGAGTATAGTTTCCAACTGATGTCTTTCTTTTTTAGTGATGGAATTATTTCTAACTTCTTCTCGTCCTGGTTATAGTGCTACAGATCGAAGGAAGGGATGAACGATCGGCCGCGCTACTGGCCCTTCCGGCCTTGCCACCTGCTGCAGCTGGTATAGCAAACTATTGCATTGATGACCCCTTCTTTTTTTGTCTTTCTTAAAGTGTCATCTAATCGCATCTCTTTTTTTTTTAGCTGTCATTCCGATCTCGGTGCCCTTCGAACCTCGCATCACAATGCCCGCAGGCCCTTTCCTGAGACGTCCGTCCTCGAAAGGCGCCGCGAACAGTCTGCGTATGTTGAGCGGCTACATCGAGGAACTTGACATCGAGACTCCTACGTCTGCTACAGACTTCGCTACGGCGGTTAACCCGATGCTGGTGATACTCGTAAATTTCCATGACGAGGGCATCGTTGCGTCTTGGATTAATCACTGCAGGGAGATCGAGGCTCGCCTGCATCAGCTGGAGTCGATGCGTCCTGCTCCTGAGGTTCTGGCCGTGAGCACTCAAAGAGCAGCGTGGATTGAGCAAAGCGCTTCCTACGTCCACCACTTGGAACAAGAAGCGGCTTTAAGGCTGAGGGAATACCGAGAGACATCGAGCGAGACGGCACGTCTGCATGCTGAGGTTGAGGCGAATGCTGCCCAAGTGAAGGCTATCTTTGAGGGCCTCCTGGAATGCATCTCTGATGGGCTAAACTTGAAGCGAAAGCTTGATATCGCCGAGCGTGACACCCCAGGCCGCGAAACTGCTCATCAGGCCGTTGGGGAGCAGCTTGCATCTTTCTTGCAGCAGGGGGCTCAAGTGGAGGCAGAACTGGCGGTGGTGGCCGATCAGGAGAAAGCGTGGAAGGAGGTGCGCGAACAATTGCTAGAGCTATGCAAGACGCTTCCTTCCTAGTAGTTCCCCTTGTATCAATACAATTGTAAATTTTTTCTTTTTTCAAATAATATGTATCCATTCTTTATTCTTTTGTACGATCCACCTTGTATTTGATTGAAGTTAATAAATAAAGATACACATTTTTCTTTGCAATGTCTTGTACTATTTCTTCGCTTTCTCTCTTCTCTTATTATCAACATGCTGTCTTGATAAACACAATTGACAGATAATAGAGTAAGCATCTAGATTTTTCCAAGAGATAGTGATGGTTTAGGCTGCAGGTTCAGATCTGCTGCCTAAGACATTTCAACTCTATGAACCGTGAGGGTCTCATAGAGATTTTTCTCCCTACGGATCGAGAGGATTTCGTAGGTGGATTTTCTCCTTAGGAATCGTGAGGATTCCTAAGGGCGTTTTCTTTTATAAGTCGTAAGGATCTTATAAGAGAATTTTCTCCCTTACAAGTCAAGAGGACTCGTAAGTGGTTGGTGAGTTGACTTGTTTCCAAGTCGAAGTATTGCTCTGACTGGGAGGTCGTTGGCTGACTTGTTTCCGGGTCGGAGCGTTGTTCCGACGAGGAGGTCCTTGGCTGACTTGTTTCCGCGACGGATTTCATTTGATGACTTGTTTCCACGACGGAGGTCGTTGGCTGATTCGTTTTCGAGACGGAGGTCGTTGGCTGACTTGTTTCCGAGACGGAGGTCATTGGCGACTTGTTTCCGAGACGGAGGTCATTGGCTGACTTGTTTCCGAGACGGAGGTCATTGACTGACTTGTTTCCGAGACGGAGCTCACTGGCTGACTTGTTTCCGCGACGGAGGTCATTTGCTGACTTGTTTCCGAGATGGAGGTCGTTGGTTGACTTGTTTCCGCGACGGAGGTCATTGACTGACTTGTTTCCGAGACGGAGGTCATTGGCTGACTTGTTTCCGAGATGGAGGTCATTGGCGACTTGTTTCCGAGACGGAGGTCATTGGCTGACTTGTTTCCGAGATGGAGGTCGTTGACTGACTTGTTTCAGAGACGGAGGTCGTTGGCTGACTTGTTTCCGCGACGGAGGTCGTTGGCTGACTTGTTTCAGCGACGGAGGTCATTGGTTGACTTGTTTCCGTGACGGGGGTTATTTGCTGACTTGTTTCCGCGATGGGGGTCATTTGTTGACTTGTTTCCGAGACGGAGGTCATTGGCTGACTTGTTTCCGCGACGGAGGTCGTTTGCTGACTTGTTTCCGCAACGGAGGTCGTTGGTTGACTTGTTTCCACGACGGAGGTCATTTGCTGACTTGTTTCCGAGACAGAGGTCGTTGGTTGACTTGTTTCCGAAACGGAGATTGTTGGCTGACTTGTTTCCGCGACGAAGGTCGTTGGCTGACTTGTTTCCGAGACGGAGGTCATTGGCTGACTCTAGGTCATCTATGAACCGTAAAGATTTGGCTTAGCTTTCTGGCGAAGCCTGTTGGGAAGGTGTGGTTCCCTCTTTGTTTGTGCCCTTGGATTGTGTACAGGGATTGATGTGATCTCAACTGTAGGGCAAAAGTTTCATTCATCTTTATTGTTTTATTTCCGCGACGCTCTATCATTTCAGCTTTTATATCGCGAAGGTCGTGATTGCCCAATCATTTCGGCTATTTTTCGCGGTGCCCAATCATTTCGGCTATTTATTTTATTTTTACTCGCTGCTTTTTATTGCGAGTTGCCCAATCATTTCGGCTGTTTTGTATGCATACGTTTTTACTTGTTGCTTTTTATTGCAAGTTGCCCCATCATTTCGGCTATTTCGTATGCATGTGTGGCCCACCGGCTTTTCGCCGTAAACCTGAAATTAGACACCGATTTCGGCATCAGCACCGCTACAACTGGGATGTTGCCAGGAGCGAATCATCATTTGCTTCTGTCGATGTCGAACAAAGGTAGCTTAGCGAATAGGTTAAGGTCCTGTCGGCTAAGGCTTTTGATTTCATGAACCGTAAGGGTCTCACAAAGGTATTTCTCCCTACAAGTCGTGAGGATCTCGTAGGTGTATTTTCTCCTTAGGAATCGTGAGGATTCCTAGGTGTATGTTCCTCTGTAAGTCGTAAGGATCCTACAAGAGGGTTTTCTCCTTGTAAATCGAGAGGACCTACAAGGGTTGTTCATCATACGTACATATCCCCAGTCACGGATGGGACTTGGCTAAGGCAATGTTTATTTGCGCCCGTGGATTGTATACAAGGGTCAGTATTGAGCCACTTGTAGGGCAATATCGAAAGTTGGGGGGTTTACTTAAGCACGGGTTCAGGTCTCTATAACTTAAGACTTTCAAATCTTATGAGCCGTTAGGGTCCCATAAGAGAGTTCTCCTTACGAATCGTGAGGATCTCGCAAGTGTATTTTCTCCTTAGGAATCGTGGGGATCCCTAAGTGTGTTGCTCCCTTGTGAGTCGTAAGGATCTCACGTGGGTGGTTTCTCCTTATAAGGTCGAGAGGACCCTGTAAGTGTCCTTTAACGAGGTTGCGCCCTTTCAGGTTTTCACAAACACTCGCCGGTAGTCTTGCTGTTTTTACTCACGGAGCCCTTTCGGGTTTTCATCCGTGCCCATTTTGCTTATGGACATACCGTTTTTTTTATTCTTTTTATTTTCTCTTCTTTTTTTACAAGGTCGCGCCCTTTCGGGTTTTCATGAACACTCGCCGGTAGCCCTGCTGTTTTTACTCACGGAGCCCTTTCGGGTTTTCATCCATGCCCATTTTACTTATGGACATACCGTTTATTATTATTTTTTATTTAATTTTTTATATATATATATTTTTTTCTTTTACTCATCTCGTTAGCCTGAAGATGCTGCGGTAATAGTTTAAGGACGTTTCGGTCCTTCGTTAGTTTAAGGACGTTTCGGTCGGCCATTAGTTTAAGGACGTTTCGGTCCATCCAGGAGAAGGCTGGCTACTGCTTATAAAGTTTGAGCTTAGGAAGATAGCGAGCGGACATAGTCGTCGTCATCTATCATTGACCTAGGCAGTAATTCGCTAAGCGCAGTATTTCTTTAGGAATCGGCCATTTATTGGCCTGTAAGGCCTTTCACCGTGCATATCCATGAGTAGATAGGCTCCACCTTGGTAGACCTTGTCTATGATGTACGGGCCTTCATAGTTTGGCTCAAATTTTCCCCGCTTGGCGCGATTGGGAATCATAGGCCTTTTGACCATTAGCACGAGTTCGCCTTGGCGGAATGTTCTCGGCCGGGTCAATTTTTCATATGAGCGCGTCATCTTTGCTTTATAATCCTCCAGGTTTTGTTGCGCTATGAACCGGGTCTCATCAAGGGCATCAAGCTCCTCAAGCCGAAGGTGAGCATTTTCTTCGTCCGTCGGCTCGTAGTGGACTGCCACTCGTAGAGAGGGTAACTCTATCTCGAGGGGGAGTACTGCTTCTGTGCCGAATACCAGTGCATATGGCGTTGTGTTCGTGGCTGTCTTGAACGTAGTTCGATACGCCCAAAGTGCTTCTTGCAGCCTCTCATGCCAGTCCTTCTTATTTCGGGACACCGTTTTCTTCATAATCTTTGTCAAGGTCTTGTTGAAGGCCTCAGCTAGACCATTAGCTCGCGGATTATAAACCGAGGAATATCTCCAGTCTATATTATGTTGTTGTGCGAAGTGACTGATCTTGTGGCTTCTATAAGCTGGCCCGTTATCGGAGATGATCCGTCGCGGAGTTCCAAACCGATAAATGACGTGCGTCTTGAAAAAGTGGAGGATATTCTCCGTCTTCACTTCTCTCAACGGTACTGCTTCTGCCCATTTGGAGAAGTAGTCAGTCATCGCGAGGATGAAACGATGTCTCCTGGACGATGCTGGTTCGATGGGGCTGACTATGTCAGTTCCCCACATTTCGAATGGCCAGCTAGCCACCGTTGGATGGAGTGGATTTGGATGCTGGTGGATGAAATTCCCATGAATTTGGCATGAGTGGCATTGCTTCGCATATTCGAGGCAGTCCTGAATCATCGTGGGCCAGTAGTAGCCCATCCGTTTGATCTTCAACTTCATCTTTGGGCCTGCTTGGTGAGAACCGCAGAGTCCGTCATGAACTTCCTGAACGACCCTTTTCGCTTCGTCAGGTCCCAGACATCTCAACCACAAAGAATCGAACGACCTCTTGTACAGAGTATCATTGACGAAGGCGAAAGACAGAGCTCGTTTCATAAGCTGATGTCTTGAGGACGCATCTTCGGGCGTTTGACGGTATTTGAAGTAGTCTATAAAGACTTCCCTCCAATCCTCAGCCTTTTCCCGGTCTTTTATTTACAGAGCTATTTGCACAGTCGCTCCCTTTTCTTCAGGTGATTCCGGAGATATTTCCGCTGGGACGAGCACCCGACGGCTTTGTACCACGATTCTTACGTCATCGAGGTTCTCATCAGCCAATTCTTTAGCGAGTTTGGCCAACGCGTCCGCTTTGCTATTTCCGCGCGCGGTATGTTCTCCAAAGTATAGGAGGAAATTTGGGTCAACAGTTGCTGCACCTTTTCGTCATATTTCACCAACTCTGGCTTGCACGTCTGGTAGTCACCGTGTACTTGACTAATGACCAGTTGAGAATCTCCATATATGAGAAGGTTTTCAATTTCCATGTCGATGGCGATCTCGAGGCCTGCTATCAAAGTTTCGTATTCGGCTTCATTGTTTGTCCTCGGCTCTGTTAGGGAGAAAGCAAAGCGCATTATCCCTCCTTGTGGAGTTACAAAGATGAGTCCTACCCCCGATTTGATTATAGGGGTATTTTGTTTGCGCTTCTTCATGGAAGATGCTCTATCTAAATAAAGCTCCCATCGGGTATCACCACCGTCGATCGCATTAAACACATGTTCGTCTGGAAGATCGCAATTCAGAGGAGAATCGGCGGGTATCGAATGCTCAGCGAGGAAATCGGCGATGGCATGGCTTTTCACTGCCTTGAGAGGTTGATACGTTATCGAGAATTCCATCAAGAGTAGGGCCCATTTAGCGAGTCGTCCCGTCAATATGGCCTTTGACATTAAATATTTAAGAGGGTCCACCTTCGAAATGAGACGGACCTCATGCGCCAACGCATAGTGTCTGAGCTTTGTTATCGCAAAGATCAATGCCAGGCAGTGTTTTGCAATAGGGGAGTAGTTGCTTTCTGCCTCCAGTAGAACTCGACTTAAGTAGCAGAGTGCTCTTTCCTTCCCTTGGTCGTTCTCTTGCGCCTATAATGCGCCTAAGGAACCTTCGAGGCCGGTTGTATAAAGAATGAGGGGCTTTCCCTTGACCGGAGCAGCCAACACTGGCGGGTTCTGTAGGTATTGCTTGATCTCGTCTAGCGCGCTTTGGCATTTTTGGTCCCAGACGAACGGGGTTCTCTTCTTCATCAGGTGGCTGTAAGGACGACACTTGCCTGAAAGGTTGGCTATAAATCGCCGTATATACGCGAGTTTCCCTTGGAGAGACCGCAGCTGTTTGAGAGTTCTTCGCGCTCATCCCTTGCTTGGTTTCTTTCAATACCGAAATCACACTTGTGAACTCTATTTGCGTAGTAGAGGCATTTCCATGATCGCTTTGATCTTCGACGGATCTATCTCAGTACCTCGGTGTCGGACGATGAATACCAGGAATTTGCCCGAGAAAACTCCGAATGCACACTTGAGCGGGTTCATCTTCAAGTTGTATTGTCGAAGGCGTTGAAATACGGTCTTCAGATGCTCGAGATGTTCCTCGTATGATTTCCTTTTAACCATGAGATCGTCAATATAGCATTCGATGATTTCGTGTATAAGGTCATCAAAGATCTGCGTCATAGCTCTTTGATAAGTGGCACCGGCATTCTTTAAACCGAAGGGCATCACCTTGTAGCAGAATATACCCAAGGGAGTCCTGAAGGCGGTGTGCTTCTGATCTTCGGGATGCATCTTTATCTGATTATACCCTGATGAGCCGCCCATGAAGGAGAAAACCTCATGAGTGGACGTATTGTCTATCATCAGTTCGGTGACTGGCACTGGGAAATCGTCCTTCGGGCAGGCTTTATTGAGATCCCGAAAGTCTACGCATATGCGCACCGCCCCATTTTTCTTCATCACCGGGACGATGTTGGCGATCCATTCAGGATATTGAACCTCCTGAATAAAGCCGGAGTCGATCAGCTTCTTGACATCGGCGTTGATGCTCATCTCAAGCTCGAGCCGCGTTCTTCTTGGTGCCTGCTTGACCGGCTTGACATCCGGGGATATTGCCAATTTGTGCACAGCAATTTCTAGATCTAGTCCCGGCATTTCGGAATAGTTCCATGCGAAGCAATCTTTATGCTGCATAAGCAGGTCTTTTAATGAAGCCACCTTCTCTTCAGACAGCAACTCACTAATGAATGTCGGTCGCGGGTCATTCGCCGTTCCCAACTCAATTTTCTTAAGGTTATCTGCAGTGGTATGAATTCCATCCTCCAGCTCTTTTGGCGCTGGTAGGAATTCTGAGATCACCTCGTCGTTGCTGTTTTCAAAGCACCAGGGAAGGTCATCCATGTTCTCGGGCTCTTCTTTTGATATTGTTATCATGTGACAAGTACGAATTCGCTTCCAATCCCAATGTGGAACTGGTTCTTCTTTCGTGGTCTTGGGTTCGTGCTTCTGTGACGGCGCTACCCTCAGTTGTCAGAAAGAGCGAAATTGCCAAGCTGATACTGATCTTCAACCCAATTCTAGAAGGTGAAGCAGTCTTCGAGAGGGTGCCCTATCACTCGGTGATAAAGGCAATAGTCTGGGTGCGAGACTTCGCCTGCTTGTTCGGGGTGTTTGGACTCCTGCAGTGTAAGCATCTGATGTTTTAGAGCGAGGTTAAGTATTTTCTTCGTCTTGTCCCGAGGAAAAGAGTACGCCCGACCCATTTTTCTTATGAGGGATAGATCGGAACCGTTCGATTCCCGCTTGCGTGACTTCTTAGTCCCGCTTTGTTGCTGTTGAGCGCCTTTTCCGCCTTTCGACTTATTTCTGCCTCTGCGTCGAGCCTTTTTTATAACAGGTTGATAGGGAACGACATTTTCATCTTTCACAGCTTACTGGAGAAGGCGTTGCGTTTTGGCTTTCTTGTAGATGGACATTTCGCGGTTATGATCGTCTCGAACCTTTTGACCAGCTTCTCTTATAAGCTTGTCCATTTGCTCTTCAAACGATGGACTGGGTACTTTGGCATTAGGAACTTTTATTGGTTCAGGATCAGCGTCCTCCCATTGAGCATCTGCTTCTTCATCGAAGTCATGCACGACGTAGCAACCATGGAGTAGCCCTCGTTTCTTGGACCGAATGTATCCAAGCCCGATTGTTTCCATTCTCCCATTAGACAGCTTGTGTTGAGTCCCGGGAACGTTCCAGACCCTGTCATAGAATTTGGCTTTTCGAGCGGTCTGTTTAAAGGATATCCCTTGGCGTTTTAGCAGCCTCTTCAAGCCTTCTGTATAATATCTGGGGAGAGGGATGGGCTGAAGCCTGTCAAGCGTAGGATCCGCGCCGTGCCAGATTTCTTTCTCCACTTTGGTTTCTTCAGAGCGGTAGAATAGAATTGCTTTTTCGCCTTCTCTTCTGGGAGGGACATAGAACGTCCGCAGCTCCTCTACACTGTAGGTATTGAGCGCATCCAGTTCTTTATGATGTTTAAGTGGAACCATGGCGACTTGTAGACTTTGCTCTTCGTCAGCGGACGTTTGTATTGAAGGCCGAGCAGAGAATACAGCATGGACCTCATCTTCCGAGTCGCTACCAAAGATCAACGTAGGAGCAGATGGTCCCGGCTTGTTGTATTGGGGCGGACCCGAATAAACTATCTCCTCTTCTTCCTCGGTATCACTGCCGAAGACAGGGATGGTGGCGTTGGCTTTGTTCTCCGGCTTGTGAGACCTCTCCGTGTCCTCGAAATCCGGTAAGAAGTATTTGGCATCTTCATATTTGCAGACCTCGTTCATAGAGAACGGGTTCAGTTCTCCCGTCACGGTATACTCGAAACCATCCTTAAAATACTTCATACACTGATGTTGTATAGAAGGGATGATGTTGTACTCGTGTAACCATGGTCGGCCGAGCAGAGCATTATAGTAAGTCTTGGCGTCTATGACGTGGAACTTAATGTCTGTGACGAGTAGCCCGAAGCGTAGCGTCAATATCACAGACCCAAGAGTTCTTGATGACTGGGAGTCGAACCCGGAGATGGTGATCTTGTCCCGAGCAAGGTGCTGGACGCTCATGCAGATTTCGTTTAACACCCGCACATTGAGGAGATTAACGGAGGATCCATTGTCGATCAGGATTTTGCCTATTTTTATATCGTGGCAGTATCCCGAGACATAGAGGGGGTGATTGTGTTCGCACGTCCCAAGGAGAAGGTCTTCATCGCTAAAAGTGACATCGGCCGTGTGCACTTCCTCCAATTCATCATTCATCTTTTCTTCAGCCAGGAAAGCTTGGAATTATTCCGGATCCTGCTGTGCCTTGATTAATGAATCTCTCGCCTCTTTTGATAGTAAAAGGGCGTCAAGAATGCTAAGCTGCGAGGGTAGCTTCCTCAGATGCGCTAAGACGTTGTAATCCACCTTATTTCTCTTCGGCGGGTCCTTGGCAGTTAGCTCCTCCGTAACTTGGTCATCTAAGGCGATATCCTCAGAGACCTTTTCTTTCCCTTTATCCTTTTTATTTGAGGGTCCGAGATTCTTTTCGGGAAGCGTGCGATTACGCAGCCGGATATTTTCATAGACCTTCTGCTCTTCTTATTTTCCCGAAGTGGACTCTTTAAAGAGAGGGCTAAGAGCCAGCTCCTCGTCGGAATCGCTCCCGAATGTAAGCACTTGTGATTCCCCGGCATTAACCATGCGACAATCACCGGTAGTTCTATTAAGCCTTTCGATCGTATTTTTCCGCTCTCGACGAGTTTTGCGCTTCTCCCGCTTAAACTGTTGTCGGTGAGCAACATACCCTTGCCACCATCTATCGAAAGCTTTGCACTCTTCAGTGGGGTGTGAAATCTTCCGATGATATAAGTAATAGGAGGGGTGCATTTCCACTTCACCAGTAATGTTTCCTTCGGAGGACGATAGCTTCATGCCTAATGATATGGCCTTATCAAACCTTTTCCTCGTCTTGAATTTGCTTTTGTCCGTAGTGGATGTATTTTGCTCCAGCGGAAGTGTCTCAGCTCTTTCGTCAAGTCGCCGGCGCTTGGCCTTTTCAAATATAGCCGTCTCGCGTTCCCGATCAGATTTACTTTTCAACAGAGCTTCGTTGAGGAAGGCGTCAATTACTTCATCCGATGGCCCCAGAATTTTTGGTTCAGGATCTGCCCCCAGCCTCTCAGTGCAAGGAGTTTCCTCATCGTCTGTGAACGAATGGGAAATCACATGACAGCTCGCCACGTATTCCTCAGACTCGTCCGACGAACTTTCTCCCTCATCTTCCTCTTGAAAGACGTGGTTGAGAAACTCTTGGAGTGTAATGGGAGTCCGTGCTTTCTGGTTGTATTCTTCCAGCGCATCAATTTGTTTTTGCAAGTCTGTGCGCTTGTCGCCAGGCTTCACGGGCTTCTTGGATTTCTTCTTCTTCTTCTTTGAAGATTTTGACGGCTGGTTGTGAGCGCTTAGGCCACCACCATCGGTCTTTGGAGTTGGACGCGGCTTCAGCATCCCTTCAATGAATGACCTGTGGTTCCAACGGGTTCTTCCACTTGATCGCTGGGCATGTTTGAAGATCGTTCAGCATCCTTTTTGTCTTAGCTGACAGCACAACCTCCCATGGGGCTTCTTCGACGAGAGAGCACGTTGCCCCCGGCATATTCATCCTCTTAGAGGCATGAGGTTGCGACGGATTCACCTTCTATCTATCGGATAATGCAAACTTACCCTGTTGGTACTGGTCTTCAAGCCAATTTTTGAAGACGTAGCAATCTTCGATCGGATGACCCAGTACTCGGTGATAGGGGCAGTAGTTGGGCTCATTGACATCATTTGGTTGCGACGGACATTTTGGCTCCGGCAGATTTATGAGTCGGTTGCGCAACGCCAGCTCGAATAATCTTCTCGTTTTATCTCGGGGAAACGAGTAAGGACGTCCTAGCCTCTCTTCAAGGGGTACTTGCGGACGCATATTATTTTGACGAACGACCGGCTTTGAGTTGCTCGGCTGTTGTTGAGCATTAGCGACAACGATCGCTTTCCCCTTCCCCTTTTCATTTCGGGAATCGGGCTTTGGAAGAGGAGGTTGATGGCCCATCTGATCCATTTGCGCTAATTTGTCAATCAAGGCCTGGAAGGTAGTCGGCTTGAAGAACATCATAAATTGCGAGATGGTTGCTTGCGGATCAAGGGTTCCCACAAACATACCCACTGCAGGAGCTTCTTCAATGCGTTGCTCGCATTTCGACCATAAATTCCGCCACCGTATAGTATATTGGACCCATGTCTCGCCTGGCTTCACCCTGGCGTTAATCAGTGCCGTCATCGGGGTGCGTTCGCTGGCGCTTGCAAAACGCTGGGTAAACAGTAGCTCCATCTCCGCGAAGGTCTTAATAGAGTCGTTCGGGAGCTCAGAGTACCACTCGAACGCTGTATCTGATAAGCTTCCAACGAACTGGCGAAACAACAGTTTGTCATCACCGCCGGTGTTGCCGCAGAGTGCCCTGAACTGGGCAACATGCTGGTGGGGATTGCCCGTCCTCTTATTGACATGGAACTTGGGAATCGTGTAGCCCGGCGGGTACTTGATCTGGTCATACCAGCTCGGATATGGTCGTCATGCTCTTACGACCTGGTCGGCTGCTTCAGTCGCATGATGAACCCGTATTTGTTGGGCTATGTACTCGTCCAAGTCAGCTTTGGAGATTGTGTCCTCCTTAGCTGTTGACAGAGCTGGCGGAGCATTCGACATTTCTCCCCTATCATCTTCAAAGACGATCGGGGGATCTTCGGCCGGAGGATCTTGTTGGATCATCATCCCCACCATGTCTTGGAACAGGAGGCCCATACGCTTTATGTTGGCTGCTTGTTCAGCAGCCTCTTTACCCTTCTTCTCCAATATCCGACGAAGGAATTCGGCGTCATTTTCTTGCTCCTGGCGTTCATCCGAGGACGTTTCAGGGTTTTCTTTTGGCCCAGTGAGTGCGGCCATCGCGTTCATCATCTCCTGGAGCTTCTGCTGCTGCTCCTGCGCTTTGGTCACCGATCGCGTAAGCGGTCTATGACCTGTGGATATACGGTTGTCCACCTTACCGGACGCCATGTAAACGGTATGAACTACGATGCCCCCGGACTTAGGGCGTTTGGGCTCACCACCTTTGATATTCGCCGTCGGCGTGAGGACTTTCTCCGGCCTCCTTCTCCTATGGGCCATTGAAGTTGAGGGGGTCGTTGCTTTGGGCACCCAAGTGGTCGTCGCCTTTCGTTGCTTGACAGGGGGATTTTCTTCCTGCCGACCTTTCGACTTCTTGTGTTGGCGAGAGAGATTAGGATCAATCACAGATTCTCGGACTCGTCGCCATGTCTTGTAGATCCTAGAGGACAGCGATTGAGGAGACTGCTCCGGCTTTTCTGCTTCCACGGCGGTCTCTACCGGTGGAGGAGATCTTTTGAGCACCGCAGTTGACGAATTCCTGCGTATCCTGTTCAGTAGCTCAAAGCTGTTCCCAGTTGGAACAGCAGCATTAACTTCCACCGTTGGAGCTGGTGGAGTTATCCCAGAGGGGGAGTTGCCCCCGGTCTTCCTTATCCGGCGCCAGTGGCGTCGTCGGGCGCGACGAGTTGTCGGTATTGGTTCAGAGACAGCTTCTTCTTGCCCCCTTTCCAGGCGAGGGACTGTTGCCGGTGTCAGCCTCTTGAAGACTGACGTCCGTTAAGGAGTTGTGTCTAAGCGGTCAAAAGCAGATTTCTGAGCGGGAGTGAGAATAGCCAGCCTTGCAAAGACTGACTCTTTGATAGGAGAAGCCGCCTTGGCGACTTCGGGAGCAGCCGTCTTCTTTCGGATGACCGCCTCAGGTGTTATGGGCTTCTTGATAGGCCCTTTGGTGCTCGAGCTCAGCCTGGTGAAGACTGAAGAGTTGGGCGACCAGTTGAGAGGGGCCGTGGGAGTAGCAAGTCGATCGAAGACCGACTTTCTTGAAGCTTCTGGTGCGGGCACAGGGATGGTGAAGCTTGCTGGAGGGATCATGGTCCCGAAAAATAGGCCGGTGGTGGCTTGAGTCACTTTCTCCACAGGCATAGTAAGGATGGAGGCCGCTTGAGGCCTATATGCTACACCTCCAGGCGAGGTGGAGCGTCGGCTGCATTGGCACTTCGAGCAATTTGAGAAATTTGAGGCCATTGATGCTTGATTTCTGCGCCAGGCAAAAGACTAAATCTTGGTAACTTGAAATCCAAAGGCAACCATTAACAAACCGCGATTCGTTCGCGAAAACGACACACGAAGTGTGGAGTGGAAAGAGGAAAAGGTCCCATCGGACGTGCCAAAATCTGTTCCCCTCCGAATGGCGGCCGAGACATTAGGACGTCTTGCCTGAGATTCGGGGCAGATGCTATTTGGTTTTATCCGTCCACCTCTCCGAAGATGCCAAGTTGATTTATGGCACCGTGCATTAGAGGTTTAGACGGATGCGGCCGATATAGCAGACTTCGTCAGATTCCCCCTCACTTGAGGGGTTTTTGATTGTGGGGACGCTCTTCCCTGCAGGCGCAAGCCCCTGCAGTTAATTACGCTACCGCATCGTGGTAACAACTTTCTCCTTCTCCAGAATTTCACTTCGTATCGTGTGTGTTTGTTTTGTTTGTGGTTGCCCGTGGATTGTATACGGAGACTAATTTATATCGTCGCCCGTAGGACGTGGATTAGTCCAAATCCGTATTTTCTTAGATTTGGGTTTGGGGTTTTGGTTTAAGGATACGTTAGCCGTATTTGAGGCTAAGATCGACTTAAACGTTCGTTAAGGATACGTTAGTCCGATTTGAGACTAAGATCAACTTAACGGGATCGTTTGGATCCGACAAAAGAGAATTTGGGGGCTCTATTGTTCCAGTTTAGGGACGTAATGGTCTATAGGTAGTTTAAGGACGTTGCGGTCCGTGTTCCAGTTTAGGGACATAGTGGTCCATATTCCAGTTTAGGGACATGGTGGTCCTTAGGTAGTTTAAGGACGCTTAAGTCCGTGGGTTTAAGGACCCCACAGTCCGTGTTTTAGTTTAAGGACGCATAAGTCCGCGGGTTTAAGGACCCCACAGTCCGTGTTTTGGTTTAAGGACGCTTAAGTCCATGAGTTTAAGGACCCCACAGTCCGTGTTGATGTGTGGTTGTCGGGACCCTTCACCTCTCTGACGTCGCTGAAGGATTACAACGATAGGAGTCAAAGGAGTTCGGAGATGTACCCTCGAACCGGATGTAAATTGATTTAAGAGAACTGTAATACCCAGCCCCTTTTATACCAAAATCCGTATTGTGTCACTTTATAATTTTAATTATAAAGTTTATTTCTCTTAAAGCCCATTCCCTTTTATTAGACCAAAACCCAAATTTTTCCCTTTCAACCATTTCCTTTATTTACTCAAAACTAAACCCTAAAACCAAATAAATTCCTTAAGCCCACTCATTTATTTTCATCTAATTTCCTTTATATTCCCTCAGCCCAGCCCGTTCCATTTCCTTTTCTTTTTTAAACTTAATTTCCTGGCCCAACTTACCCCGGCCCGTTCTTTTCTTATAATTCTTTTAATTTTATTTTTCTTTGGCCGGCCCACTTCCAACAGCCCACTCCCTTATATTCTCCATTTAATTTTCTTTTCTCCTGGCCCGGCCCATCTTTTCCCCCAGCAGCCTCTTACTCGACCCGACCCGCCATGTACAGGGTCGTCTCCCCAACGGCTCTCTTTCCCGCTTCCTCCGCTCGTGCCTACGACCACGTCGCCCGCGTTCCTCGCCTCCACCGACGCCCGCGCTCGCGCCCGTTACTCCCAGCGCGCCTCTCTCCTCCCTCTCTCCTCTCGCCTCCCCGTTCTCTTCTCTTTCCCTCACGTTTTCCCCGGCTCCTTTCTCTTCTCCCGCCCCTGTCGCTCGCGATCCACCTTCCTCTCCGCCTCCTCCGCACTCGCTCACGCGAGCGTTACCCCACGCATTCCCCTCTCCAACCCCGTCACCCTCGTCCTCTCCTCTCAAAACTCCCAATCACTCGCTCCCCTCCTTCTTTTCCTTCCTCCTCCCTCGAACCCACCATCAGCAACCCATTGCAGCACCGACCATCGGCCACCTCCTCCCCGAGCATCCTCATCTGCACCCCCTCACCACTCCAATTCGTCCACCAAGCAACCCTACCCACACCCGAGCACCCCCTGCCGGTGCCCCTCAACCCAAGATCCCCGACCGCACCCCTCACTTCCCTGCACACCCCATCACCACACCCGAGCTCCTCCAACCACCACGACGCCGACGAACCCCCACCTGCACCGACTACCTCATCACCTCCTTCAGCCGTCGGCGCCTCCAGCCACCATCCGAGAACCCATCTCCCTCTCTCCCAATCTCTCACTCTCTCTCTGTCCCTCACCCTATCTCTCTACTTCTCTCTCCCCCTCTCTCCCTCTCACTTCTCTCTCTTTCACTGCTCCTCCTCTCCCTCTCTCTCTAAAATCTCTCTCTCCTCCTTCCTACGTCCCTCAGTTCAAACACCATTGCTTTTCCCTTGCCGTTGTCACTTCTCTTTCGACAACAGCCAGCCCGCACCCACGAGCCTCCTTGTGCATTCGCATCAACATCAAACCCCAGCTCGAGCCAAGGTCGAGACTTTTGTCACTAGTGGGCCGTGCCGGAATCGTTGTCGCTGTGCCGCGCATGTGTCGTTGCCACCGTCGAGTACCCCAAACGTTTCCAGGCAAGTATTTTACTTGCTTACATGCTATTTACTTAAGTTACAGTCGTTAATTGCATAGATGATAAAGTTACAAGTTTAAGCCAATTTTTTTGTCATACCTGTTCGACGCGTGTTCCCAAAGAAAATACTTTTCTAAAATGACGGAACTGGATTAATTACCTTGGCCCTTGCTGTAATGAATACCTTGTGCAAGTTTCGCTGGAAAATATGACCGTTAATGACTAAAACAACTACCCCCAAGTTTAATCGTAAAACTGTAATTTTATTGTACCTGAAAACCGTTAAATTCACCATAAATCATATACACACTGGATTGATTCTTTCGAGGGCTCAAATCGAAGCCGACTCGACGAACTTTAACCCTACACCAGTTTCCAGACATTCCTGTATTTAAACCGTGATGATATTTGGATCGGAGTGCGACTCTGGACTGCAGTCCAGAGCGACTCCAGTCGTTGCTTGCTGTTCCGTATTGGGGACCACAAGATCTCCTTAACTCGTAGATTGCGGAACTCTGCTTCTTGTTATAGGTAAATCTGTTATCTAGACAAAACAATTGGTTTCATTTTGTTTCGTTACCGTTTGATATTTAATCTGTAATTTAATAGATCGGGACGCATAACAGTCCCAGCAGAATCAGAACAGACATATTGGCATTGAATAGTGTATATCTCCTGACGTACAGATGCGATCGAAGATCCGTCTATTGAGTTGAAAACCTTAATGAAAACCCTAGAATTTATCCAACTGTAGCATCGCTAAAATCCGATCCCAACTGGGATCAAAATGCGTTGCGAAACGGACTTCTGATTCTGAAATTGAATTTCCAGCCGCGAGCGCTTAAAATGAAGTGGTTATAATTAATGATCCTGGAACCCGATTGGCTTGAAACCAAATTTGATGGATGGACAACTGAACATACTAATTACTACCTGTTTATCGTTTCGCTAAATTATATATGTACGTTTCATGATAAATCGTGCAAGTGATAAAATACTGTTTTTGTGACACCTTAATCGTGCTTATATACTGTTCACGCATCATATCATACCCATATCATTGTAGTGATAACCTAGTGATATCGTGCATTTACCCAGTGTTAGATTCTACTGATGATTGTGGCAAGTACGTCAGTGTTCGTGTATCCGTGATTAAGTGAAAGTGATACGTACTTGTACACAATCAGTGACCCTATTATTCTATTGCATTGTCGACGTCTGTGGGATGTGTGTACGTGTGACTATAAGTGGTATGGGACACTTATGGAAGCGCTTGCACGGGTATCACAGATAAGGCACCAGACACTACCACTTATCTTAGGTATTAGTCGGGACGTGCTTGATGGAAGTCCTGCCTCCAGTTCTCGCGCAGACTTGTCACGGATCGATTAGTATTTAGGGTTATGGTTAGCGTTTGATGTAGACCACGGGGTGTGGGGTAGTTTAGGTGTGAGTTCAACAGAATCTCGGGAGTCCCATGCCGGCTTATATATTTAGGGAGATATATGGAGATTTACAGGGTATGTGATATACACCGTGATATACATGTTACATGTTGGGCCCGTGGTCCCTTGCCCTTGGGTTCTACCCTTGGGTGGAGGACACTCGCGAGTGGTTGATTCTCACACTTGGACTGACGATAGGCTTAGTGACCTGTGCAGTGAGACTTAGAGACTGATAGGGATACTGGCATTTATATTCCTTATATACTGTGTTGACATACGTGACATATCGTTCTACTGCTTTACTGTTCCGCTGCATTGATTACTGCACATTCATATTCATACTGTCATTGATTTACTTTTTCACATATCTATTACCACTGTTAGAATTGTCACATGATTTTATATATATATTATATTGCTATTGTGTCGCTCTGACGACCTGAGTATGCATGCTCAGTGTGAGGAGAAGATTTAGCCTGGACCAGAACTAGACTTGCATCACATACTTCTTGACTTGCCATTCCGAGTTACATTCGTTTGTTCCACTTCAGGTCAGTCTTTACATTGTTTCTTTCAGTTACTGCATTTCTCATTACCTGCGTATCATTTATTGTTTACCATGAAAAACTAGAAGCCGAAGTGTGACTACGGCAGGACATTTCCTTGACCGTAGGAGCATGGCTGACCTTGTCTACCCCTCGTATTCCGTATTTTGGGAAGCGGGGCGTGACATGGTTTAGTTGGTATCAAAGCCAGGTTTTGCATTGATTGGGATTGCAGATTTCCGTGTATAGCTTGGCAATCTAAGACATCCCTTGTCTAGATTGTAAACTTGTCATTCTTGATCCATATTCACATCGTACTTTCAGCTATCCATTCGCTAGGGTTTCGGGTGACTTGACAAGGTTACGTGGTGGCAAATGCACTACCGTACTCTATTCAAATGACTTAAAGTCATACAGTTGATTCCCCACTTGTAATAAAATCATCACCTCTGATATTCTTGAATCTTTGTCCTATCCATATTATATTTTGATTCGTTTAGCTTGTGACTTATATCATTCGCAAAATTGTTGTCTCAGGATCATGTCTTCCAACGACTCTTCATCCATATCCGCTCCCCAGAATCAGACTGTTGAAATCTTGAGTGTACTGCAAGGTTTAAAGGAAGCCCAGGAGCGAACAAACGATTTGTTAGCTGAAGGACTGAGAAGGCAGGTGAGGCAGGCACCAGCGGGAGTCTCCAATCATAGAGGGATCCCTGTTAGACGAGGAAAAGAGAAGAGGATGAAGCACCAATTTGTGTCCCCGCGACAGAAGCAGCAGAAGGCCCCATGTTATGGGTATTATAAAATGCCAGGACATCTTCAGAGGGATTGTCGCCGCGCCCAAGGGAATTGTCTGATATGCGGTTCCAACAAACATCTTATCAACGGTTGCCCAGAAAGGAAGGAGCTACAAGGAGGAGATTCGTCCACACTCCCCACTTCTTCCGAGTGACGATTATTGCGTAGTTCGCTCTTCGAGGATAAAGCAGACCCAACACGTGATTCAACTCGCGTAACGATGATGCAGCGGTCTAGCGATCAAAGAAGAATTTTTTTTGTTTTCCAATTTCAGTATTATGTTGTCATCTTCTTATAAACATTTCTTTCCGTTTGAACTTTTGTATCCGCCGAACTTTTAGTTGAATGAAATAAAATTTGAATCGTAATATATGCATCATTCCCTTGTCATTTCCCTTGTTCATACTATTCATTAGCACAACATTTTAATCTTGATTCTTTTAAAATTCCTGCCACCGCATATTTTCCTATACTTCGTACCTTGAGCTTTTTCCTTGATGTATTCCACTGTCTAATCATGACTTTTCTTTTCAGACCATGGCCCACCCTGGAGCAGCGCCTCATCTAGATGAGGATACACAGTCATGCGTTTCCTTGGACCACACGCTGATGAGTTCCGACGATGAGATCAACGGTCCCCAGGTCAATTTCGAAAACAACGATTCAGAGGACGAAGGAGCAGCCGCCCCAGAGTTTAACATGATAGCTGATTTCGACGAAGAAGAAGGAGATCCTGAAGAGAACCCGATAGAAGAAGATCCCGAGGAAGATCCGATAGAAGAAAATCCAGTAGAGGAAGACCCCATGGAAGAGAACCCAGAAGGAGAGGATCACATGGAATCAGATCTCGATGAAGAAGCTCCATCCGAAGAGGAAGGACCAGAAAATCAAGACCCTGCTGTGGAAGAACTTCCAATGGCGATCCCGCGAGGCGATATGGAAATGGACGCCCCTACCTGAGTGCGCGAGCCTATCGCAACCTACTGAATCTCCACAACCGCGACTGACGGAATTCTTTTTGATGTGTCTTTCTGGCCAAATAAAATGTGTATAGTTTAGGGCCACTTTTCGTCTTTGAGAATGCCTTGTTTCAAATTTTCTTAAATGAAATAAATCTTCTGAATTCGTAAACCTTTTGATTATTGGTTCGCTTGATACTTGTTTATTGCCCGTATCCATTTTTTTTTCTGCGGAGTTCCCTGACTGTCCACCCCTACTCATTGTATAGTTTTCACCCCGTTTCGATTAGAAAGTACCGCACCCTGATCCTTGGAATGAGCCATCCTCATCCCTTGTCTGTGCCCCGTTTGAGATCCTTCTGGGAGGAGAACAGTTCTTGTGAAACCTCCGAGTTCACTAACTCTTCAAATTTTGATTCGTGTGGTGTACCGACTGTTGTTTTCTCCCACACTTTTCTCTGGTATTCTTTTGTTGCTCATCCTTACCTCCTGTGTGACCCGATTCCAATCTCTTTGACCTTCAGTCTAAAGCCGCCACATTCCGACCTTTGAATGAACCACACTTCCTTGAAACCCTTACCCTAGCTAGCCTATACA
This sequence comes from Agapanthus africanus, assembly GCA_030015575.1. Taxonomy (NCBI): domain Eukaryota; kingdom Viridiplantae; phylum Streptophyta; class Magnoliopsida; order Asparagales; family Amaryllidaceae; genus Agapanthus; species Agapanthus africanus. Next base: position 101,075,038 of record CM057338.1, on the reverse strand, counting down.
TTTTTGTGTTCTTCCTATTACCCTGAATATATATAGGGACTCTATTATTCGAAATTTGGTTTTCAGTATCTTGAATTTATCGAAGAGTGCGTGTTATTGACTAGTTAGTTTTATGTATTGTAAGCACACTATTATTATCTTCAGTTTCAGTAGCGCACCCTTATACCGCGCATATTTTGTTCCATGTTTCTTACTTTCACGATACGAGTATTCTAAGTTTTTTTATAAAAAAAAAATATTTGATTGATACATCGTCCTAAAATATTTTTACCTACCGACGAATCTTTCACTACCCTATTGTCGCTACCTTACTTCGGGTATTGTGCCCACGTTTGCTATTATAAATGATTGTGCCTTACACTTATTTTTCCCGCCGTATTACTTTTGTTATACTTATACGTGTACATATTTGAGTTTCGATCTTATCGAGTATGCCTCGAATGATATTGCTCGTATTGTTGTTATTTATATTTCCGTATATATGTAGCTACCCTTATAGTTGTCCCTATTTTATACCTATTTAAATCTATATTTTGTATGTTATTCTTACGTATTTTATATCTTCGAAATTTCTTCGTCCACACATTCCAAGTAAATCCTTATGTGTTAACTTGCAAAATAATAGCTTTCGCATATGGTTGTATTACTTATAGTTTATTTTAAATTTCGAGGACGAAATTTTTGTAAGGGTGGTATGATGTAATACCCAGCCCCCTTTATACCAAAATCCGTATTGTATCACTTTATAATTTTAATTATAAAGTTTATTTCTCTTAAAGCCCATTCCCTTTTATTAGACCAAAACCCAAATTTTTCCCTTTCAACCATTTCCTTTATTTACTCAAAACTAAACCCTAAAACCAAATAAATTCCTTAAGCCCACTCATTTATTTTCATCTAATTTCCTTTATATTCCCTCAGCCCAGCCCGTTCCATTTCCTTTTCTTTTTTAAACTTAATTTCCTGGCCCAACTTACCCCGGCCCGTTCTTTTCTTATAATTCTTTTAATTTTATTTTACTTTGGCCGGCCCACTTCCAACAGCCCACTCCCTTATATTCTCCATTTAATTTTCTTTTCTCCTGGCCCGGCCCATCTTTTCCCCCAGCAGCCTCTTCCTCGACCCGACCCGCCATGTACAGGGTCGTCTCCCCAACGGCTCTCTTTCCCGCTTCCTCCGCTCGCGCCTACGACCACGTCGCCCACGTTCCTCGCCTCCACCGACGCCCGCGCTCGTGCCCGTTACTCCCAGCGCGCCTCTCTCCTCCCTCTCTCCTCTCGCCTCCCCGTTCTCTTCTCTTTCCCTCACGTTTTCCCCGGCTCTTTTCTCTTCTCCCGCCCCTGTCGCTCGCGATCCACCTTCCTCGCCGCCTCCTCCGCACTCGCTCGCGCGAGCGTTACCCCACGCATTCCCCTCTCCAACCCCTTCGCCCTCGTCCTCTCCTCTCAAAACTCCCAATCACTCGCTCCCCTCCTTCTTTTCCTTCCTCCTCCCTCGAACCCACCATCAGCAACCCATTGCAGCACCGACCATCGGCCACCTCCTCCCCGAGCATCCTCATCTGCACCCCCTCACCACTCCAATTCGTCCACCAAGCAACCCTACCCACACCCGAGCACCCCCTGCCGGTGCCCCTCAACCCAAGATCCCCGACCGCATCCCTCACTTCCCTGCACACCCCATCACCACACCCGAGCTCCTCCAACCACCACGACGCCGACGAACCCCCACCTGCACCGACTACCTCATCACCTCCTTCGGCCGTCGGCGCCTCCAGCCACCATCCGAGAACCCATCTCCCTCTCTCCCAATCTCTCACTCTCTCTCTGTCCCTCACCCTATCTCTCTACTTCTCTCTCCCCCTCTCTCCCTCTCACTTCTCTCTCTCTCACTGCTCCTCCTCTCCCTCTCTCTCTAAAATCTCTCTCTCTCCTCCTTCCTACGTCCCTCACTTCAAACACCATTGCTTTTCCCTTGCCGTCGTCACTTCTCTTTCGACAACAGCCAGCCCGCACCCATGAGCCTCCTTGTGCATTCGCATCAACATCAAACCCAAGCTCGAGCCAAGGTCGAGACTTTTGTCACTAGTGGGCCGTACCGGAATCGTTGTCGCTGTGCCGCGCATGTGTCGTTGCCACCGTCGAGTACCCCAAACGTTTCCAGGCAAGTATTTTACTTGCTTACATGCTATTTACTTAAGTTACAGTCGTTAATTGCATAGATGATAAAGTTACAAGTTTAAACCAATTTTTTTGTCATACATGTTCGACGCGTGTTCCCAAAGAAAATACTTTTCTAAAATAACGGAACTGGATTAATTACCTTGGCCCTTGCTGTAATGAATACCTTGTGCAAGTTTCGCTGGAAAATATGACCGTTAACGAATAAAATAACTACCCCCAAGTTTAATCGTAAAACTGTAATTTTATTGTACCTGAAAACCGTTAAATTCACCATAAATCATATACACACTGGATTGATGCGTTCGAGGGCTCAAATCGAAGCCGACTCGACGAACTTTAACCCTACACAAGTTTCCAGACATTCCTGTATTTAAACCGTGATGATATTTGGATCGGAGTGCGACTCTGAACTGCAGTCCAGAGCGACTCCAGTCGTTGCTTGCTGTTCCGTATTGGGGACCACAAGATCTCCTTAACTCGTAGATTGCGGAACTCCGCTTCTTGTTATAGGTAAATCTGTTAGCTAGACAAAACTATTGGTTTCATTCTGTTTCGTTACCGTTTGATATTTAATCTGTAATTTAATAGATCGGGACGCATAACAGTCCCAGCAGAATCAGAACAGACATATTGGCATTGAATAGTGTATATCTCCTGACGTACAGATGCGATCGAAGATCCGTCTGTTGAGTTGAAAACCTTACTGAAAACCCTAGAATTTATCCAACTGTAGCATCGCTAAAATCTGATCCCAACTGGGATCAAAATGCGTTGCGAAACGGACTTCTGATTCTGAAATTGGATTTCCAGCCGCGAGCGCTTAAAATGAAGTGGTTATAATTAATGATCCTGGAACCCGATTGGCTTGAAACCAAATTTGATGGATGGACAACTGAACATACTAATTACTACCTGTTTATTGTTTCGCTAAATTATATATGTACGTTTCATGATAAATCGTGCAAGTGATAAAATACTGTTTTTGTGACACCTTAATCGTGCTTATATACTGTTCACGCATCATATCATACCCATATCATTGTAGTGATAACCTAGTGATATCGTGCATTTACCCAGTGTTAGATTCTACTGATGATTGTGGCAAGTACGTCAGTGTTCGTGTATCCGTGATTAAGTGAAAGTGATACGTACTTGTACACAATCAGTGACCCTATTATTCTATTGCATTGTCGACGTCTGTGGGATGTGTGTACGTGTGACTATAAGTGGTATGGGACACTTATGGAAGCGCTTGCACGGGTATCACAGATAAGGCACCAGACACTACCACTTATCTTAGGTATTAGTCGTGACGTGCTTGATGGAGGTCCTGCCTCCAGTTCTCGCGCAGACTTGTCACGGATCGATTAGTATTTAGGGTTATGGTTAGCGTTTGATGTAGACCACGGGGTGTGGGGTAGTTTAGGTGTGAGTTCAACAGAATCTCGGGAGTCCCATGCCGGCTTATATATTTAGGGAGATATATGGAGATTTACAGGGTATGTGATATACACCGTGATATACATGTTACATGTTGGGCCCGTGGTCCCTTGCCCTTAGGTTCTACCCTTGGGTGGAGGACACTCGCGAGTGGTTGATTCTCACACTTGGACTGACGATAGGCTTAGTGACCTGTGCAGTGGGACTTAGAGACTGATAGGGATACTGGCATTTATATTCCTTATATACTGTGTTGACATACGTGACATATCGTTCTACTGCTTTACTGTTCCGCTGCATTGATTACTGCACATTCATATTCATGCTGTCATTGATTTACTGTTTCACATATCTATTACCACTGTTAGAATTATCACATGATTATATATATATATTATATTGCTATTGTGTCGCTCTGACGACCTGAGTATGCATGCTCAGTGTGAGGAGAAGATTTAGCCTGGACCAGAACTAGACGTGCATCACATACTTCTTGACTTGCCATTCCGAGTTACATTCGTTTGTTCCACTTCAGGTCAGTCTTTACATTGTTTCTTTCAGTTACTGCATTTCTCATTACCTGCGCATCATTTATTGTTTACCATGAAAAACTAGAAGCCGAAGTGTGACTACGGCAGGACATTTCCTTGACCGTAGGAGCATGGCTGGCATTGTCTACCCCTCGTATTCCGTATTTTGGGAAGCGGGGCGTGACAAGAACTGTTGTGCTCAGTCAATTTAATTTGAGGACTTACGGCCATGATTGGGCTAAGTCCAGTTGAAAAATGTTCAACGCTTTTATTTGTTTTTAGCCTATTAGGCATGTGCTAGGGCTTTGCCCATGTTTAAGTAATGCATTGCATTTTTTTATTTGTTTGGGCTCTGCCCATTTATAAATGATGCAGAGTATCAATTTTGTTTGGGCTCTGCCCTTTCATTGCATTTTATTTTATTTGGGCTCTGCCCTTTTATAAAAGATGCAGAGCATCAATTTTACTTGGGCTCTGCCCTTTTATTGTATTGCAATTTATTTTGGCTTACTAGGCCTTTTTGATTTGGGCCTGGCCCTTTAATAAACAATGTACTGCATTTGTCAGGCGCTTTACGCCAATCAATGAGCGCAAGCGCTTGTGGTGATGACACGTGTCACGCAAGCGCAGTGCGCTGCGCTTGCACTGCTGACACGTGGCGCGCTCTGGTGAGTTGCGCCAATTTCAGAGAGCAAGGCTCTATGTCAAAAGCGCATAGCGCAAGTGGTTCAGGTGCTGACACGTGGCGCTCTCTGGTGGCTTGCGCCAATCCAGGAGCGCAACAGTGCAGTTTTGCAAGTGCAAGGCACTATTTGATTTCTTGATCCAATTTAGATCAAAGAAAACAAGTTTTTCTTGTTTTCAGAGAACCAGTGGTTCATAAAAAGTGCAAGGCACTATTATTATTTGAAGATCGTTGATCTTGTTCTTAGATCAATGATCTATTAGAAGAAATTCTTCTTTTTTATGAAGGTTTTTACCTTTTTCTTGAAAATTCTTCAGAATTCTCTCTGTTTTGAGATTCTTAATCTCTCACAATGTTCATCCTCTTTGAATTGGGGTCTAGGGGTCTTTATATAGTGCCCATAAATTTGTTAAATTTGTTAAAGAGATCTTTCTCTGAGTGATTTGGGGAATTTTCCCCACCGTTGGATCTTTGATCCAAGGGCTTCTGTTTTACAGAAGGCAATCTTCTTGTTTTAATAAGAACAGAAAGATCTTACTAGAATTTAATTCTGTTTGGCGCAAACGCCCCAGCGCGTGACACGTATCGCGCAGCGCAGAGCGCAGCGCAACTGCGCTTGCGCAACTGCGCTGACACGTGTCGCGCAGCGCAGCGCTTGCGCCACTGCGCTTGCGCAGTTGCGCAACTGCGTTGACACGTGTCGCGCAGCGCAGCGCTTGCGCAACTGCGCTGACACGTGTCGCGTAGTGCAGCTCTTGCGCAACTGAAGCGTTGCTTCCTTTAATTTTTGTTTTAAATAGAGCCTTGCTCTGATTGGGCGCGCTGCCTTGGGTGCTGCGCTGACGTATCAGCTTTTGACAAGTGGCGCGTTACGCGCAGCGCAAGGAATTCGAAGCATTGCTTCGAATTTTGAATTTTTGAAATTCGAACAGAGCTTTGCTCTGATTGGGGGAAACAGGAGGTATACTGAAAAAGGACAAATGCCTGGTCCATTTGCTCAATTCATTAAAAGTGAAGGTATTGTGGCCCAATATACAATGCCGGACACACCACAACAAAATGGTGTGGCTGAAAGAAGGAATAGAACATTAATGGACATTGTTAGAAATATGACTAGTAATATTAATCTACCGTCGTATCTTTGGAGTGAAGCACTTAAAACAGCGGTGTACATACTTAATCGAGTTCCATCTAAAGCAGTTCCAAAAACTCCTTTCGAGGAAAAGATGGAAACCGGGTCTAAGTCATATGCATGTATAAGGTTATCAAGTGGAGGTACAATCCTCACATAAAGAAGCTTGACCCAAGAACAGAAAGTGACTTCTTTATTGGGTATGCATTAAATTCCAAAGGTTGCATGTTTTATTGTCCATCGCATACGCCAAGAATTGTAGAAGCTAGAAATGCTAAGTTTCTTGAGGATTCAGATTATAGTGAATTTCCTCGCAAGATAAGAATTAAGAGAATACAGGATCCTGGTTCGTCATCTACAATTAATGAATTGTTTAACCCAAAATTGGTTATGCCTATTCAAGAAGACTTGCCTAATCAAGTTGAGGAACAACCAATTCAGAATGAATTGCAGCATGATGAGGCACCTCAAGAGGAGGCTGTTTATGAGTAACCTGTTATCCAAAATCAAGAAAATTTGGATGAACAAGTTGGACCTAGAAGATCTTCAAGGATAAGAAAACCAACAGTTTCTAGTGACTTCCTTGTATATCAACTTCAAGAATCTGACATTGATGTCGAACCTAAAGATGATCCAGAGTCATTTTTACAAGCCATAAATGGAGAAAATTCTAGTTTATGGTACGATACCATGAAAGAAGAAATGGAGTCCATGGCAAAGAATCAAGTATAGGATCTTGTTAAGTTACCTAGAGGGGCTTAGGTTGTTGGTTGTAAATGGGTTTTCAAATTTAAACGAGACTCGTCTGGTAATATCGAGAGAAATAAGGCCAGACTTGTAGCCAAAGGGTTTACTCAAAAGGAAGGAATGGATTTCCATGAAACATTTTCTTCAGTTTCAATTAAAGATTTATTGAGAATTATTATGGCATTAATAGCTCATATGAATTTAGAGTTACATCAAATGGATGTGAACACGGCTTTTCTAAATGGAGATCTTGAAGAGAATGTATATATGAAACAACCTGAAAGATTCACTTGGGTAAAATAATCGGTTATATTGCAAGTTAAAGAAATCACTCTATGGGCTTAAACAAGCCTCACGCAAATGGCATATTAAATTTCACGATACTATTCTTTTATATGGTTTTATTGAGAATGTTGTGGATGAATGTATATATGTCAAGGAGAGTGGAAGCAAGTTTATTTTGTTAGTTCTGTATGTGGATGATATTTTACTTGCATGTAACGATATTGAGTTATTACATAAGACTAAGGACTATTTATCGCAAAACTTTGAGATGAAGGATATGGGTGAAGCCTCTTATGTTATTGGTATAGAGATTCACAGAAATAGATCTCCCAAGACCTTAGGACTATCTTAAAATGCATGCATTCAAAAGGTTCTGGATAGATTCCAAATGCAAGATTGCGCACCTAAAGATACACCTATCTCAAAAGGTGATAAATTTAATTTGGATCAATGTCCAAAGAGTGTTTTGGAAATAAAAGATATGAAAAATATTCCATATACTTCTGCGGTTGGAAGTCTTATGTATGCGGTTGTTTGCACAAGACCAGACCTTGCTTTTGTAGTAGGGATATTGGGTAGGTATCAAAATAATTCTTGGAAGGCTCACTGGAAAGTTGTTAAAAGGATAATGAGATACCTAAAAGGGACTAAAGATTATATGCTCACTTACAGTCATTCTGATCATCTGGAGTTGGTTGGATATTCGGATTCGGATTGGGCCAGTTGCGAGGATACGAGAAAGTCTACTTCATGATATGTTTTCGTATTTGCTGGAGATGCAGTATCCTGGAGGACAATGAAGAAAAATTTAGTTGTATCCTCAATAATGGAAGCGGAATTTATAAGTTGCTACGAGGCATCTTCACAGGCATTCTGGTTAAGGGATTTTGTCACAGAACTTAAAACAATTAATCTCGTATCAAAGCCATTACTGATCTATTGTGACAATACCTCTGGGGTTGTATTTGCTAACAACAACACAAGCGGGAGTCGATCAAAATACATCGATATAAAGTTCCTTAAAACTAAATGTCACGCCCCGCTTCCCAAAATCCGAAATGCGGAGAGCGACGAAGGCTAGCCGTGCTACCTACGGTAAGAAAAGATCCTTCCATAGTCACATAAGGATGTCTATAATAACCTGTCAAGAATAAAATCCCAAAACCAAAAGGGATAATACTGATAATCATGCCGCAACGAAACCACAAAGAATACTAAAAATGGGTCCACTAAATAATCGATGCAATTAAAGATCTGATACAATAGATTCGAAATAAAAACAAGATCCAAAAGAGATACATAAGTCCTAATGTCCCATAAGGGCGCACATACTAAAAACTAACTGAAAAGGAAAATAAACCTACGGGTTATTGATCTTCGGCAAAGTCCTGGTAGTCGCTGCGGTCCCGCTCGGCCTGAAAATCTGTCTCTAAACCTGAGATGGCAAATCTCAGGGATGCCAGAATATCCCAGCAAGTACTCAACGTATAAAGTGTATGTGTAGTTTGATAACATGAATATATGAATGTAGTGAAGCCCGTGTGCGCAAGCAAAACAGATATATAAATAAATAGATGCATTAACACTATGAAACATGTATGTAAGAGGTCAAGTCATAACCTAACTGGTCACTAAAAGATAAATTATCCTATCGTAAGCTCGAGTGTGTGCGTCAACCTCTGCAGGAGTATTCCTAACCCAAGAGTGGTGCCCCAGGGGCTAGGAAACACGGGCCCAACTGTGGAATGAACAAGCGACCGATATAGCCCGGTACGAGCTGTAAACATGAGACCGATATAGCCCGGTACGAACTGCCGGTATGGGACTCCTGAGATCCTGTTGTACGAACGCACACTCAAACTACCCTAACACCCGCGTATTTATAGCTACTATGGTAATGACTAAATCACTAATTAAGAATACTGAAAAGACAGGAACTTGTGGTATGGTAATTGTATGGAAATAAAACTGATGAATAGTAGTGTGTCATAGCATGTAGTTCAGCATCCTAATCAGCGATCTCGTTCATAAAGACTAGAGTATTGAATAGTCAAGACTTGTCAGTGGTAATAGTTATCAGGTAATAGTAACTGCATGAAGGCGGTGTACAAGCTGCTATGAGTCACAATTGTTATCTTTGGCGTTAGCCTTAATATGGATATACTAATCATAATCTGGCTAGAAATATATAAATATGAGATAGGTTAACAACTTTCGAACTTTATTTGTAGTTAAAATAAATCTCATTTTAAAACCACACTTGCTAATTATTCTTACCTGCAGCATAAAAGTTTGCATATATATATATATATATATATATATATATATATATATATATATAACGAAAAATAGGTACTAAAACATTTCTCTTTTATTCTAATAGGAATGCAGATGTACATCGACCAAAAGTAGAGCATGAATACGTGCCTTGAGGATAAAGGTCACAGGAAAATGATGTACGAAGATGCGAGGCATGAACTCGGCTAGGATTCAACTTGGGATCAGAGTTATACGCTCTTCCTAGATTGATTTTACCATAAGCCAACAATGTACCGCACTTAACATATGATTGTATATAACCAAACATGCACATTAACAATTACGTTGTACTATATAACAGCAACATGATGTAATCAAGTTCCGGCATACAACTAGATATGTAATAAACAGTATGGATAAAACAAAATTTTCTCCTCCGAAACACGGAGACGCGACCGCGTAGGTCCGACTTGCCTGAATTTCGAGGGCAGATGCTAATTGGTACTATCCGTCCACCTCTCCGAAGATGCCAAGTTGATTTATGACACCATTTATCGAAGGTTTAAACGGATGCGGCCGATATAGCAGACTTCGTCAGATTCCCCCTCATGGTAAGAGGTTTTTGATTGTGGGGACGCTCTTCCCTGCAGGCGCAAGCCCCTGCAGTTAATTATGCTACCGCATCGCGGTAGCCACTTTCTCCTTCTCCAGATGGTCATTTCGTGTCATGGGAGTTTGTTTTGTTTTTGGTTGCCTGTAGATTGTATACGGAGACTAATTTATGTTGTCGCCCGTAGGTTGTGGATTAATCCAAATCCGTATTTTCTTAGATTTGGGTTTTGGTTTGGGTTTAAGGATACGTTAGTCTCATTTGAGACTAAGATCAACTTAAACGTTTGTTAAGGATACGTTAGTCCAATTTCAGACTAAGATCAACTTAACAGGATCATTTAGATCCAACAAAAGAGCATTCGGGCTCTTTTGTTTAGTTTAGGAATATTGCGGTCGATTACCAGTTTAAGGACATGGTGGTCCATTACCATTTTAAGGACATGGTGGTCCATTGTTAGTTTAAGGACATTTCGGTCCAAGGTTAAGGACATCATAGTCCATAGGTTTAAAAGGACATCACAGTCCGAGGTTAAGGACATCATAGTCCATGGATTTAAAAGGACCCCACAGTCCGAGGTTAAGGACATCATAGTCCATGAGTTTAAGGACCCCACAGTCCATGGAATGATTGGTTACCGGGACCCGTCACCTCTCTAAAGACGTTGAAGGATTACAACGACAAATATCAAAGGAGTGAAGAGATGTACCCTTGAACTAAAATTGATTGGGAAATCTGTAGTCCAATTTGGAACTAAGATCAATTAATTAGATTATGAGCACATGGGCTCAGTTAAATCTGAATTGAGGACTTATGTCCAACTTGGGCTAAGTCCAGTTAGATTCAAAATGTTGGACCTTTGTTTGGACTGTCGAACATTTGTCTGGGTTCAACCCCCCATTATTTAGCAATGCTAAACATGAATCTGGGTTCTGACCATGTCTTTATCTTTTATTGAGTGCTGAGCACTCATATGCCATATGAGATGATCAATCTTGGAAGATAAGGATATATTTGAGGCTCAGTCAAAGGGGAGTCTTGCCTCTGGAAGACTTAGCCAATTTGGGCTAGATTGGTTTTAAAATAGTGTTAAACATTAGAAGATATTTGGCGATCACGTGTTCTCACGTGATGCGCTTTAAAACAGTGTTAAACACTGGGGACAAAATACTCAAAATAGTGTTAAACACTAAAAGTGGGGTGGTCACGTGGGGTCGCGTGAGGCGCTTGAGAATTGGGCCAAACCTCATTTATTTTACCCTCAAATCTGCAAATGAGTGTTAAACACTTAGCCTTCAGGCCATCACGTGTGAGCACGTGAGGCATCTGAAGATGGGTCCAGACTTCCTTTATTTTGTTCTCGGAATATTCAAATAAGTGTTAAACACTATTGGTCTTCAGACCATCATGTGTTGGCACGTGATGGGTATCCATGTATTGATTATTAAAGTGTTTATTAGGGGTCACGTAGGGACACGTGAGGCGCCCAAAATTGATTCTGCTCTTGGATTTGTTCACTTTTGTTTTGAGAGTCACGTGTGAGCACGTGAGGCATTGCTTTCATGCTTTTTCTTTCTCATTTTGAGGGGTCTGTTTAAGGGTCACATGGGAACACGTGACCTAATCTTGTTCATTCTTTTTCTGATCATTGAAGGGAAGGGTCACGTGTTGCCACGTGACCAGGTTGGATATTGATTTCTTTACGTGCTTGGAGAGTTTTAAGTTCCTTGTTTTAAGAATTAAATTCTTTTGTAGGGTTAAACCCTAATTTTGTTTAGAGGAATTAAATTCCTATGTATAGAATTAAATTCTTATGTAGGGTTAAACCCTAGTTTTACTTGGGGAAATTGAATTCTTATGAATTTGGGAGAATTAAATTCTCATATAGGGTTAAGCCCTAGTTTCATTTGGAGGAATTAAATTCCTATGAATTTGGGAGAATTAAATTCTCTAAACTCAATTCTCCCTCTAAATTTCGGATCTGCATGACAGAATCTCCCCGATGAGAATTAAATTCTCAATTTGTAAGGAGATCTGCTTCTGTAGATCTTCAACCAAAGGAAGAACTAAGTTCTTATTCAGAAGAGTTAAACTCTTAATTTGAGAATTAAATTCTCTTTTTGGTTTTTGGAGCTTAGATCTCTTTCCCTTTCTCACCTAGGTTTTTTTCTGAAGAGATCTTCTTTTTCTCTCTTGAGAATTAAATTCTCCTCTCTTTTTTCTCTATGTTATTGTATATTTCCCAAAAAAAGTAGATCCTCCTCTCTTCTCTTCTTGGCTCCTATTTATAGGAAAAGAAAAGGAATCAATTTGTTTTGTCAATCTTTCATTGAAAGATTTTAGTTATTTTTTGTAACCAACATGATCTTTTAGATCATCCAGTGAATTTTATTCACCATTGGATTTTTAATCCAAAAGATATTTTTTCTGTTATTCCTGACAAATTTCAGGGAAATCTTTCCTTGTATAAAATCTTTCCATAAATTGGTGATTTTTAATCCAACGGTGCTCCATTTTACAGAGCACCTCTTTTTTGTTTGGAAAGATTTAGAGAAATATTTTTCCAGTTAGGGTTTTTGATTCCCTCTTAATTAGAATTTAATTCTATTAATTCATAGATTTTTTGGAACCCATCACGTGTTGGCACGTGACCCCCTGATTAAGCATTTGACCAGAATTTAATTCTGTTGTTTTAATGAACTCAGGAATTATCACGTGTCAGCACGTGACCCTTGGTCACGTGTTGGCATGTGATGCCCCATTGGGGGTTTTCCTTGTTATTTTATTATAGCTTTAATTATATTCAGTGGGTTTAAAGGACCATCACGTGTTGGCACGTGACCCACTGATTAATTATTTCCAATTATTTATTTTATTCAGTGCCAACAGGCTTTGCCTGTAAATGGTCACGTGTGGGCACGTGATGCCCGGTCGCGTGTGGGCATGTGATACCACATAACTTTTGATCCCGGATGAATTATGAGGCCCATAATATATCAAATCGAAGGATTTTTCGAGACACTTTTGATACGATCAGAATTTAGCTGTTTCTCATTCGGGAATTTGTCAAAATGCAGCCCGGAAAATACCGGTTTGCATTTTCTTCCTTAGATTACACGTGCATAGCATATTTGCTCATAACTTTTGATCCCGGAAGAATTATGAAGCCCATAATATATCAAATCGAAGGTTTTTTCGAGATGCTTTCGATACCATCAGAATTTAGCAGTTTCACGTTCGGGAGTTTGTCAAAATACAGCCCGGAAAATACTGGTTCACATTTTCTTAAACGTAACGCTGCCATTAGATACCTTGGGCTCTTTTGCGCAGAAAATTTTCTGGCGGGAAGAAATGCCCCCCACTATTTTACCCACGTAAGTATATACGTGGGTGAAGTAGTGCAAAGTAATTCATAGCGTATGACCAGTTTTAGGTTGGTATATAATTTTCATAATCTTAATTTGAGAAGATAACGAGCGGACACGAGCGTCGTCATTTATCATTGGCTCAAATCTCGACTCTTAAGGGATATAGTTCCAAACCCTCAGCTCCATGAGCCGCACCCTTCTATTTCTTTATGTTTTACTCTGGCGTGAAGTAGTTTATATGCTCATGAGTAACTTCTCCATTTCAGTGGCATGTAGGTTTGGCAAGTGTGTCCCATAGATGGTAGATAACAGTTTATCTTGAACTCTTTATAAGGTAGAAATGGCTTAGAAAACAAAGTTAGGATTTGTTGCCTAAGACTTTTCAAGTTTATGAGCCGTGAGGATCTCATAAAGACTTTTCTCCCTACGAGTCGAGAGGATCTCGTAGGTGTATTTTCTCCTTAGGAATTGTGAGGATTCATAAGTGTGTTTTCTCTTGAGAGTCGTAAGGATCCCACAAGAGAATTTTCTTTATGCGTAGGGACACTAATTTTCCCGCAAGTTGAGACGAATCGAGAGATTCTCGCAAAGACACTGATTTCCTTGCGGGTCAAAACGAATCGAGAGGTTCTCACCAAGGACGCTGATTTCCCTGAATTGATATAAGAAGCGATGGCTTAGGAAACAGGTTCAGATCTGCTGTCTAAGACTTTTCAACTTTATGAGCCGTGGGGGTCTCACAAAGGCTTTTCTCCCTATGAGTTGAGAGGATCTCGTAGGTGTATTTTCTTCTTGGGAATCATGAGGATTCCTAAGTGTGTTTTCTCTTGAGAGTCATAAGGATCTCATAAGAGAATTTTTTTTATGTGTATGGACACTAATTTCCCCACAAGTTGAGACGAATCGAGAGGTTCTCGACAAGGACGCTGATTTCCCTGAATCGAGATAATAAGCGATGGCTTAAGAAACAGGTTCAGATCTACTGCCTAAGACTTTTCAACTTTATGAGCCGTGAGGGTCTCACAAAAGCTTTTCTCCCTACGAGTCGAGAGGATCTCGTAGGTGTATTTTCTCCTTAAGAATCGTGAGGATTCCTAAGTGTGTTTTCTCTTGAGAGTCATAAGGATCTCACAAGAGAATTTTCTTCCTTACAAGTCGAGAGGACTCGTAAGTGATTAATGAGTTGACATACTCCCGAGTCAAAGCATTGCTTCAACAGGGAGGTCGAGGGTTGACTTTGGGTTGTCTGTGCACCGCCGAGTGATGGAACTGGGAACTTTGACGCGGCTCCGCTTTACTGACGTCGTATATTCCTGCAGAGACACTGATTTCTATGCGGGTCGGCGCGAATCGAGATGTTCTCGTCAAGGACGCTGATTTTCCTGAATCGAGGTATTTGCCAAAGACACTGATTTCCTCAGAGTTGAAACGAATCGAGGTATTCCTGCAAAGACACTGATTTCCTTGCGGGGCGACGCGAATCGAGGTGCTCTCGTCAAGGACGCTGATTTCCCTGAATCGAGGTTTTTGCCAAGGACACTGATTTCCTCGGAGTTGAGACGAATCTAGGTATTCCTGTAAAGACACTGATTTCTCTGCAGGTCGACGCGAATCGAGGTGCTATCATCAAGGACGCTGATTTCCCTGAATCGAGGTTTTTGCCAAGGACACTGATTTCCTCGGAGTTGAGACGAATCGAGGTATTTCTGCAAAGACGCTGATTTCCTTGCGGGTCGACGCAAATCGAGATGCTCTCGTCAAGGATGCTGATTTCCCTAAATCGAGATTTTTGCCAAGGACGCTGATTTCCACGGAGTTGAGACGAATCGAGGTATTCCTGCAAAGACACTGATTTTCTTGCGGGTCGACGCGAATCGAGATGCTCTCGTCAAGGACGCTGATTTCCCTGAATCAAGGAGGTTGCCAAGGACATTGATTTCCCTGGGGTTGAGACGAATCGAGGTATTCCTGCAAAGACGCTGATTTCTCTGCAGGTAGACGCGAATTGAGATGCTTTCGTCAAGGACGCTGATTTCCCTGAATCGAGGAGGTTGCCAAGGACACCGATTTCCCCGGGGTTGAGACGAATTGAGGTATTCCTATAAAGACGTTGATTTCTCTACGGGTCGACGCGAATCGAGATGCTCTTGTCAAGGACGCTGATTTCCCTGAATCGAGGAGGTTCCCAAGGACACTGATTTCCCTGGGGTTGAGACGAATCGAGGTATTCCTGCAAAGACGCTGATTTCTCTGCGGGTCGACGCGAATCGAGATGCTCTCGTTAAGGACGCTGATTTCCCTGAATCGAGGAGGTTGCCAAGGACACTAATCTCCCTGGGGTTGAGACGAATCGAGGTATTCCTGCAAAGACACTGATTTCTTTGCGGGTCGACGCGAATCGAGGTGCTCTCGTCAAGGGCGCTGATTTCCCTGAATTGAGGTTTTTGCCAAGGACATTGATTTCCTCGGAGTTGAGACAAATCGAGGTATTCCTGCAAAGACACTGATTTCCTTGCGGGTCGACGCGAATCGAGATGCTCTCGTCAAGGACGTTAATTTCCCTGAATCGAGGTATTTTGCTAAGGACACTGATTTCCTCGGGGGTTGAGACGAATCGAGATATTCCTGCAAAGACACTGATTTTCTTGCGGGTCGACGCGAATCGAGATGTTCTCGTCAAGGACGCTGATTTCCCTTAATCGAGAAGGTTGTCAAGGACACTGATTTCCCTAGGGTTGGTTAACTTGTTTCCGAGACAGAGTCATTGGATAACGTATTTCCGAGACGGGGTCATTTGATGACGTGTTTTCACGGTGGGGTCATTTGATGATGTGTTTCTGCAACAGGGTCATTTGCTGACGTGTATCCGAGATGGGGACATTGGTTGACTCTAGGTTGTCTGTGAACCGTAGAGTCTTGGAACTGGGAACTTTGCCGTGGCTCCGATTGATGGTGTAGTATCTGTGTCCTGCTGGAATGAGGAGGCATACCGTTGTTGGTCTTTGGGCCGTAGATGTGGCTCTTGAGATTTGGAACTAGGGACTTTGCCATGGCTCCGCTTCGTTGCGACTCTGAGGTCGGTTGTTGACGTCACGTCTGCATCTGGTTGGAGTGAGGAGAAACGCCATTGGTGATCTCTAGGCTGTCTGTGAACCGTCGAGATTTGGAACTAGAGGACTTTGCCATGGTTCCGGGGTAGTCTCTAGGCTGTCTGTGAACCGTCGAGATTTGAAACTAGGGGACTTTGTCATGGCTCCGTTTGTTGATGTTGCATCTGCATCCGATTGGAGGGAGGAAGAACGCCGGTGTTGATCTCTAAGTTGTCGATGTTAACGTCGAGACCCTGAAGCTAGGGATCTTCCTTCACTTCGTTTATTGACATTGTGTCTGCAATATTGCGCCGAATGTCAAGATTGTCTTTAGGTTTTCTATGAACCGTCGAGATTTGGCTTCGCTTCGACGAAGCCTGGTGGGACAATATGGTTCCCTTCTTGTTTGTGCCCATGGATTGTATACAGGGGTCAATGTGACCTCACCTGTAGGGCAAAAAGTTTCATTCTTTCATTTTTTAATTCTTTCCGCGATGCTCTATCATTTCAGCTTTTTACACCGCGAAAATCGCGATTGCCCAATCATTTCGGCTATTTTTCGCGGTGCCCAATCATTTCGGCTATTTTTCTTTTTACTCACTGTTTTTTATTGCGAGTTGCCCAATCATTTCGGCTGTTTATGTATGCATACATTTTTACTTGCTGATTTCGTTGCAAGTTGCCCCATCATTTCGGCTATTTCATATGTATTTTTGGCTCGCTGATTTTTTATCGCGAGTGTGAAACTTGGAATCTGGTGCCAATCTTAGCATCAGCATCGCTGCGACTGGAATATTGCCACGAGCGAATCATCAGTTGCCGTGAAAGGGCTTAGAATTTGATACCGATTTAGGCATCAGCATCGCTACAACTGGGATATTGCCAGGAGCGAATCATCATTTGCCTCTGTCGATGTCGAACAAAGATGGCTTAGCAAACAGGGTTAGGATCCCATCGACTAAGGCTTTTGACTTCATTATCCGTAAGGGTCTCATAAAGGTGTTTCTCCCTACGAGTCGTGAGGATCTCGTAGGTGCGTTTTCTCCTTAAGAATCGTGAGGATTCCTAAGTGTGTGTTCTCTTATAAGTCGTAAGGATCTTAGAAGAGTGTTTTCTCCTTGCAAGTCGAGAGGACCTACAAGTATTTGTTCACCGTGTGAGCAAATCCCTAGTCGCTGGTGGGACTCTGTTAGGGAAATGTTTATTCATGCCCGTGGATTGTATACAAGGGTCAGCATTGAACCGCTTGTAGGGCAACATTAGAGATTGTGATGGCTTAAGAACAAGTTTAGATCTCTGTAGCTTTTGGCTTTTGAACCCTGTGAGCCGTGAGGGTCTCGAAGGGGAATTCTCCTTACGAGTCGTGAGGATCCCGTTAGTGTGTTTTCTCCTTAGGAATCGTGGGGATCCCTAAGTGTGTTGCTCCCTTGTGAGTCGTAAGGATATCACGGAGGTGGTTTCTCCTTACAAGGTCGAGAGGACCTTGCAAGTGTCTTTTAATGAGATTGCGCCCTTTCGGGTTTTCACAAAACTCGCCGGTAACCCTGCTGTTTTTACTCACGGAGCCCTTTCGGGTTTTCATCCGTGCCCATTTCGCTTGTGGGTGTACCGTTTTTTTTTTACACCACGTCAGCCTGAGGACACCGCGGTTTGTAGTAGTTTAACGATGTTTCGGTCATTTGTCCATAGGTCCAAGATTTTTCGGGCAACGTACGATTACACAGCTAAATTTTCTCGCAAATCTTCGCATTTTTTTGTGTCGGAGGTGGAATCCTTGAAGAGAGGGCTGAGGGCGATTTCTTCGTCAGAGTCGCTTCTAAAGGTGATAACTTGCGATACCTTGGTATCGACTATGTAACAGTTGTCAGCAGCTCTTTTGCGTTCATTTGTCGTGCTTTTCTATTCCTGACGAGCCTTGCGCTTCACTCGTTGAACGTGTTGTCGGTGGGCAACATATCCCTGCCACCAGTTTTTAAAGGCTATGCACTCCTCGATAGGGTGTGCAATCTTCTGATGGTATAAGCAGAAGTTAGGATATATGTCCGCTTTATCAAGATGTATACCGCCAGGAGAATTTCCTCTGAAAGAGGGCAACTTCATTCCTATTAGCAGGGCCCTAGCGAATCGTTTCCTTACTTTAACCCTGCTTTTGCTGGCGATAGGGATGCTTCGATCCGGTTGGGGCGCCTCGACCTTTTCATCTAGTCGTCGGCGTTTGGCTTTTTCGAATATAGCCAGTTCGCGCTCTAGATTGGCTTTGCTTTTCTGACGGGCTTCGTTCAGTAGCAAGTCGATCATCTCGTCAGACGGTTCCAAGGGTTTTGGCTTCGATCCTGCCCTCGGCTCTTTTATGCTGTCTTCTATCGCCGAGTGAGCTTCTTCGTTAGTTAACGCTGAATGAGAGATCATGTGGCAACTTGCCACATAGTCCTCAGATTCTTCTGACGAGTCATCCCCGTCGTTATTATCGTTATCTCCGCTCTTAAGGATATTGTTGAGAAATTCTTGGAGTGTGATCGGGGTCCGCGCCTTCTGGTTATATTCCTCCAGCGCGTCAATATGCTTTTGCAGATCCGTGCGCTTGTCATCAAACTGCGCGGGCTTTTTGGTCTTCTTCTTTTTCTTCGAAGACTTTGACGGCTGGGCCTGAATGTTTTGTCCACCATCACTACTAACTCCCAATGTTGGGCGTGATTTCAGCATTCCCTCAATGATCTCAGACTCTAGCAGGTTTTTCCACCTAATTGCCGGGCATGTGTGAAGATCCTTCAGCATTCTTTTCGTTTTGGCTGAAAGAGCGACCTTCCATGGAGCTTCTTCTATAAAAGAGCACGATGCCCCCGGTGTGTCCACCCTTTTAGGAGTATGCTGTTGTGGCGGATTCACCTTCCAATTTTCAGATAGGGCGAACTTGCCTTGTTGGTATTAGTCTTCAACCCAGTTTTTGAAGACGTAGCAGTCTTCGATCGTATGGCCCAATACTCGGTGGTAGGGGCAGTAATTAGGATCGTTGACGTCATTCGGTCACGGTGGGTGTCTCGACTCCGGTAGAGTAATGAGCCCATTGCGCACTGCCAGTTCAAACAGTTTCCTTGTTTTATCTCGGGGAAATGAGTAAGGACGTCTTAACTTCTAATCGAGGGATTGCCGCTTGTTGCCTTGGCGAACAACCGGTCTCGGGCCACTCGGTTGTTGTTGAGCGTTGGAGACGAAGATAGATTTCCCTTTACCCCTTTCGTTCCGAGATTCCATCTTCGAGGAAAACGGTCTATGGCTCATCTGATCCATCTGGGCCAGTTTGTCAATCAAGGCCTGGAAAGTAGTCAGCTTGAAAAACATCATGAACTGCGAAATGGTCGCCTGCAGATCAAGAGTACCCACGAACATGCCTACCGCAGGTGCTTCCTCGATGCGTTGTTCGCACTTCGACCATAGATTCCGCCACCGTATCGCGTACTGGACCCAAGTTTCTCCTGGCTTCACCCTGGCGTTGATCAGTGCCATGATTGGGGTACATTCGCTAGCGCTCGCGAAACGTTGGGTAAATAGCAGCTCCATCTCTGTAAATGTTTTAACAGAGTCATTCGGGAGTTCAGAATACCACTCGAATGCTGTCTCCGACAAGCTGCCAACGAATTAGCGAAGCAGTAGCTTATCGTCACCTCCAATAGTACCGTACAAGGCTCTGAATTGAGCAACGTGCTGGTGTGGATTTCCCGTCACCTTATATACGTGGAATTTGGGGATCGTGTATCCTGGCGGGTACTTTATTTGGTCATACTAACCCGAATAGGGTCGTCCATTTTTAACAATTTGCCCAACCGCTTCATTTGCCTGGTGAACTCATATCTGCTGAGCGATGTAATCATCCAGGGCAGCTTTGGAGATTGTCTCCTCCTTGGCTGCTGACAGAGCCGGCAGAGGATTTGATGTCTCTCCTCTATCATCTTCAATTATTGCTGGAGGGTCTTCGGCTGGAGGGTCTGGCCGGATCATCATGCCCACCATATCTTGGAATAGAATGGCCATTTGTTTTATATTGGTCGCTTGTTCCGCAGCCTCTTTGTCCTTCTTCTCAAGCATTCTCCGAAGGAATTCAGCATCAGTTTCCTACTCACGGCGCTGCTCCGAGGATGTCTCCGGGCTTGCTTTCGGTCCCGTAAGTGCGGCCATAGCTGTTAGCATTTCTTGGAGCTTTTGTTGTTGTTGCTCCTGAGCCCTAGTCACTGATCACGTAAGCGGTCGATGACCTGTAGAGATACGGCTATCCTCTTTTCCAGATGCCATATAAATGGTGTGCACCACCATACCCCCAGACTTGGGACGTTTAGATTTAGTGTTCTTGCGATTTGTCGCAGACTTAAGGATTTTCTCCGGCCTTCTTTTCTTGTGAGCGGTCGAAGTTGAGGGGGCCGTTGTAGTGGGCACCCAAGTAGCCGTCGTCTTATGTGGCTTAACAGGATGGTGATTAATCCAAAAATTATAGTTTACCGTAATCAGAAACGGCGTCGCTTTGCAGCTAGCCGGTGAATACGGGTCGATCCGCAGGGATGTGTAAATTTCTGTTTTTGTGTTATAACGAGTTGATTACGTTGGTTGTTTGGTGTTTTGTCGAATGATTTAAAAACTAATTTATGTGATGTGAAAGAACTCGTTAGGGTTAGGTCGAAGGTAGGGGTGTTGAGATCAATGTTGTCACCTCTTTCAATGCCGTTGATTTAAGCTTTTTAGAAAAATCACAACAATTATTTAGCAAAGGGGATTAGGATGATCGGGAAGAAACAAAGTTTCTTCCTCTAGATCCTTGTCCGTCCTTTCCTATTAATTGCTGTGATCTTCATGGACGTCATATATGTCCGGCCTTTTATACTACGGTTCACCTTGTCCTCGTAGGTGGGGTGCCGTAGGGGGCGGATCATACATGCGTGCATGAAGATTTCGTTTTAAAAATATGTTGGCATTGAAGGAGGTGAGAGATATCCATCTCTCACTCCCTCTCCTGTTCCTAACCCTAACGAGCGAGGATTTTACTCGCTCATTAGGGAATTATTTGAAAGTGACATTTTTTTTTATGTTTATATTTTAAAGTGTTACCTTACGATAGATTAAAAATAGCTAAAACTAGTGAACTACAGCAAACAAATGGATAAGTAGGGCAAGTAGTGAAATTAAACTAAGGCAGGAATTAAATAAATTAAGAACTTACAAGAAAAGATGATGCTCTTGATCTCTCAACAGGTCTGAACTTTTATTGATTGAAAAGAAGCATGCCATTTTACAGATCTTGAGTACAATTTATAAGCAACTAGTGAAGCTAGGGTTACAGACTCTCGTATACATGAAATTACAGATTTGCCCCCTAAAAATCCCAACATATGAACCGACACACCGACACAAGAAGTCGGTGCCGACACGGGCACCATATGGCCGCGGATCCGCGGCAAAGACATGCCTTTGGCCGCGGATCCGCGGCCCTTTGGTGAGGTTATCTCACCAACTTTCTGTGATTGGTTTGTCTTCTCTTGGGCTTCCTATTTTCATTGTTCTTTTCTCTGTTGGGCTTCTTAGTATTCTCCAGATCCTCAGTGAAACTTGTAAGGATCTTTTGACCGTTTCACTTTTTTTTCGTCTCGGCTTGAGTAAGATCCGTGTGCTGGTTGGTCAAAAGTCCATTTCCTGTATCATCTTTGTCTTTTTCAGTGTATTTGCTCCGAGATTCTGTATCCTGTATCATGCAACAAACGAGCGTCAAAAGTACCTGTTTACTTATAAAATGCATAAAAGTGGGACGTATGAATTGCAATATTATGATGTGAACAAATACCCCCAAACTTACCTTTTGCTCGTCCTCGAGCAAACTTATTAGTTTATTCTAACCTAGCCACACTTTCGCAGGGAAACGCGATTGCACTGAGCACGTGCAACAAGCCGTTAAACCTCTAGGTGTCCCTAGTAGGAGGAGTGTTGTCTCCTGAGGGTTTTCAGCGGATTACACCCACAAAATCCTATCAACTTGGTTTTTCGACTTTTGTTTTCCAATTAGGTTTTCTAACAAGGAATTCTATTATCGTCGCCCCGCAAATTATCCACCCATATTCTTCACACTTCCTTATTATGTAACTTAAGATTGTACATGTTCTATAGAATTACTTAGAATTCAGCATTTCTTAAGTTTTTCTTCTAGAGTTTCATCTCCACTTAGGAATTTCTATCAACTCTATTAAAGATACAAGTTTTATTTTTCATTCCTTTCTCTTATCTAAACTCTAATCACATATCCCCACGTGTGTGTAATTTTCACCCCTACACTTGGAAATTCAAATCAAGCAATCGTACTCTCGTCCATTGTCCAAAGCACTTAACTTTCGCTTACACATCCTTCATGCGACCGTTAATACTTCTTGAGGTACCAACAGCCGATTACAAGATGCGTTAGGCCTTTAAAGCGTATTTCCTAGTTTTGCAACACCCAAGGCTTTTAGCAGTGACTCCCAAACCAGTTGGTCTAAGGCACTTGGTGATGAAGCACCCTTGCTAATTAATTTTCTAGCCCTAAGTAATCACAAAAACCAGTGTCCATTTTTTTTATTCACCCCTTTTTTTTTCTTTTTCTTTTTATTGTGCTAAGGACTTTAGACAAGAGTAATTCAAGGTCTCTTCTACTAATCCAAGTTTTAAGGTGCGTGATTGTGCATTTTGTAGGGTACATGTTTTTAGAATCTAAACTCAAGCTAGGAACTATCTTTCGAACTCATACTTTAATAAGAACATTAATACTCTTCCCTCGTTTTGGCTTAACCCACGAAGTGAACCCAAAATTTGCCTATTCCTAAATAACCTACAAAGACATACACTTTCTACCGTTAAACTTTAAGCAAGGTTATTTTTAGGGTTTTTAATTTACTAAGTCTAAGATCTAGTTTTTCCTAGCTAGTTAACATTTTTATCAACTCAAGTCAATTAACCAAAATTGAATACAATAATTTTTGAAATTTTTGAAATTTTCTCAATTTTTATGGGTTTTTTAGTTTTCTAATTTTTTTTATTTTTCAAATTTTTAAATTTTTATGATTTTTATATAAAAATGCAATGCAGAAATTAAATATGCAAAAGGAAAATAAAGATATATACAATATGCAATGCGAAGGATAACTATATACATCACCCTCTAATACCCCCAAACTTAAGCAAAGCAGTGCCCTCACTGCCCGGCCCCACGTCGCGCTCGTGAGCGTGAACGTGATCTCTCCCCTCTAGCCAAAAGTGTTTGGATCCCCCGCTCAATTTCCGTCAACCGACGGTCGTGCTCTCGTGCAGTTGCCCGAAACTCATCTCTCAAAGAGTCTAATCTTCTCACTGTTCTTCACATTAATCGCGCATGCTCCTGGGGAGTTAGCTCTTCCCCGCTCAAAGTCGAGCTCGAGCTAGGGGTGTGTGCAGGTACATTCTCTGCCGGTTCTGTTCGTGTCCAAATATCTGTGAGTCTAGAGTAGGACGACGAGACGCCCTCTAAAAGTGGTCGAACCGGGACACCGTCTATCATATATGAGTCAAATTCCTCGGCTGGGAGGAAATAACGGCAGAGTTGGGTAACGAGCATGGGACATGGATATACACTACCTCGTTTCCCCGTACCTATGGATTGCAGCAAAACCGTGCACATGTCGAACCTAGGATTTTTCGTCATTAAAGTGTAGACGACATGTAACGAAGGGGTGAAAAAGGTCGTGTTGTGAGAACTTCCAAAAATATTGTTTTGTGCCCACCGGCACACAGTTAAAACGTTTGCGAAAAGGGTACGTGCTTGGATGCCCTTACGCGGTTCTCGTGCACAGTCATTACCCATTAATGGCATATAATCTTCAAAGCGAAGTGGGTGTTCATGTGCAGGTACACGTGGTATGAGTGTAACCTCGTGTATCATGTCCCTATCGATGCGAATTTCACGGTTTCCCCAATTCAGTTTAATGTACCCTAAGTTGTCTAAGCTATTATCTTCGATGGATTCGTAAAATAAAGCAACTAGGTTCGGTAGAGCAAATGCAGCTGCATAATTATAGAGGAGGAAATTCCAGTCCCTTTGTGCGATTTCGTGTGGGAAATATGTACCGTAAATCTCGTGTGCGAAAACAGGGAAAAAATCCCTTTCATACTGCATTTTGTGTGCCATCATGATTTTACAGTAAAGAAATATGCAGTAACAGAGAGGGTGTAGACAGATTTACCTCCCCTAAAAATTTCAGGGGGTGAAGAGGCAAGGCGGCGGCGGTTGCGCGGCAGGAGACGGCAAAGGCGGCGGATCCGCGGCGATCTGGTGGCGGCGCAGCGAGATTCTTCTGCAGCGGGTAGGGGGCGGCGGCTAGGGTTTGATGAGATGAAAAGTTTTTAGGGTAAACACACAGGGGGCTCGGTTCCTTTAAATAGGGGATGAGAGAGTGATTTGCACAAAACACCCTCTAAAACGAGGGTTTTATTTGTAAAAACAGCTCTTAATCTGTAAATTTGCAATTAGGTCCAAAAATTATTTATATATATTTTTTTTATTTTTTTTTTATTTTTTTTTTATAGTATTTTGGAAATATATACAAATAATATACACACCCCCAAACTTATTTGAAATAGTGTCTTCGGGAAACGAAATTTGGGGGTGAAAGCGGAGGAAGATCAATCAGTGTAAATTGGCTCCTGCAAAAACAGGAGCTCCTCCGAAGGATCCGCTGTGAAGAACGGTTTCAGTCGATACCCATTTACCTTGAATAAGGTACCGTCTTCAGGGTTCTCAAGATCGACCGCACCGTGCGGATAAACGGTGCGGACTACAAAAGGTCCTCTCCATCTGGACCGAAGCCTCCCGGGATGAAAATGTAACCGAGTGTCATAAAGTAGAACCTGTTGACCAGGTTCAAAAGTTTTTCGCAAAAGGTGTTTATCGTGGAACACCTTGGCTCGGTTTTTTGCAGTTATGGCATTATCATATGCCTCATCCCTCAGCTCCTCCAACTCATTCAATTGCAGCTTTCTGTTGCTGCCCGCATCTCCTAAAGACAAATTCAGCTCTTTGATAGCCCAAAATACTTTATGCTCGATCTCCACTGGGAGGTGGCAAGCCTTCCCGTACACAAGCCGGTATGGAGACATACCAAGATCGGTCTTATATGCAGTACGGAAAGCCCATAGTGCATCTATCAGTTTAAGTGACCAATCCTTACGGTTTTTGGAAACCGTTTTCTCCAAAATTTGCTTTATTTGCCGATTTGAAACCTCGGCTTGCCCACATGTTTGGGGGTGATATGGCGTTGACAATTTGTGGGTGATAGAGTATTTACGCATTAAGGACTCGAAAGTCCTATTGCAGAAATGAGAACCATTATCACTTATTATTGCCCGAGGGTGCCCGAATCGAGAAAATATGTGTTCTTTAAGGAATCGAACGACAACTTTATTATCGTTCGTTCGGCTGGGCACAGCCTCGACCCACTTAGAAACGTAGTCAACCGCCAACAGAATATACACATTTCCAAAAGAGTTAGGAAATGGTCCCATGAAATCTATACCCCAAATATCAAAAATGTCCACTACCAAAATGGGTTGGAGTGGCATTTCGTTTCTCCGCGAAATCCGGCCCAAGTGTTGGCACCGGGAGCAAGTTTTGCAGTATTCAAATGCATCCTTGAAGAGTCGTGGCCAATAGAAACCACACTGCAAAACTTTCTCGGCTGTCTTCTTTGGGCCAAAGTGCCCGCCACATGCTTGATCGTGGCAGAAAGACAGCACGCTCTTGACTTCACTCTCGGGCACACACCGACGAATGATTTGGTCGGAACAGTATTTAAAAAGATAAGGTTCATCCCAGTAAAAATGCTTTACTTGGGACAAAAATTGAAGCTTATCCTGTTTCGACCAATCATTAGGAATCAGGCCGGTGGCTAAATAGTTTACAATATCGGCGAACCATGGTTCGCAAGAAACGGTCAAGAGTTGCTCGTCGGGAAAAACGTCAGTGATTGGAAGATCGAGCATGGGCGAAGAAGGAAGTCGTGATAGGTGATCAGCTACTACGTTTTCACATCCCTTTTTGTCCTTAATGACAAGGTCAAACTCTTGCAATAAAAGGATCCAACATATTAGCCTTGACTTAGCATCCTTCTTCGCAAAAAGGTGGCGAAGAGCCGAATGATCAGTATAAACAACGACTGGAGAGCCGATTAAATAAGGCCGAAATTTTTCGAGTGCAAACACAACAGCTAAAAATTCTTTCTCTGTTGTTGTGTAATTAAGTTGGGCCTCATTTAGTGTTCGGCTAGCATAATAAATCACGTGCGGCATCTTATTAATGTGCTGTCCAAGAACAGCGCCAATAGCAAAGTCTGATGCGTCGCACATGATTTCAAAAGGGTGCGTCCAGTCGGGAGATGAGAGGATGGGCGCAGTGATGAGTGAATGTTTTAAAAACACGAATGCTTCAGTGCATGTGGAGTCGAAAGCGAAAGTTGTGTCCTTGGCCAGTAAGAGAGTCAAGGGTCTAGCAATCTTGCTAAAGTCCTTGATAAACCGTCTGTAGAAACCGGCGTGGCCAAGGAAGGCTCTAATATCTTTGACGCATTTTGGGGGAGGTAGGTTAGAAATCACTTCGATTTTAGCCCTGTCAACCTCGATGCCGTTTTGCGAGATGACATGTCCTAAGACGATGCCCTCTCGCACCATGAAATGGCACTTCTCCCAATTCAATGTTAGATTCTTATCCCTGCAGCGGGTAAGAACAGCGTCAAGATGGCGTAAACACTCGTCGAAGGAGTCGCCAAAGATGGAGAAATCGTCCATAAAGATCTCCAAGAACTTTTCAACCATGTCTGAAAAGATCCCCATCATACACCGCTGAAATGTAGCGGGCGCGTTGCATAACCCAAAGGGCATGCGACGATAAGCAAAAGTGCCAAAGGGACAAGTGAATGTTGTCTTGTCTTGATCCTCTTTGGCTATGGGGACTTGATTGTAACCGGAATAGCCATCGAGAAAGCAGTAGAACTCGTGCCCTGCCAATTGCTCGAGCATTTGGTCAATGAAAGGTAAAGGAAAGTGGTCTTTCCTTGTTGCGGCATTGAGTTTCCTATAGTCTATGCATACTCGCCACCCAGTTTGGGTGCGAGTGGGAATCAACTCATTTGCCTCATTGGTGATGACCGTAATGCCCGATTTCTTTGGCACGACGTGGATTGGGCTAACCCATTGGCTATCCGAGATAGGGTAAATGATACCGCTATCCAGACACTTGACAATTTCCTTCTTAACCGTCTCTTTCATGATGGGGTTGAGGCGCCTTTGTGGATCTCGTGCTGGCTTGGCATCATCTATTAAGTGTATATAATGTTCGACTATGAGGGGACTAATCCCCTTAATGTCCGCCATAGACCAGCCGAAAGCTTGCTGATTATTATGTAAGACCATCAAGAGAGCCTTCTCTTGCTCAAGAGCTAGAGAGGCTGATATAATGACGGGTAAGGTCTCATTATCACCTAGATATGCATATTTTAGGTGTGTCGGCAAAAGCTTTAATTCGAGTTTAGGAGGTGAAACAATAGATGGTAACAATGGGGTAGTTGTTTCAAACTCGAATGATTCCATCAAAGGTTCGAACCGAGTATACGCAACAGTGTCGGATGGGTCAACTAACTCATCCGAAAAAGCAAAAGACTCCAATTCAGGTGATGAGTCTTCAAAGTCGTCGACGAATGTAAAACACTCAAAATCATTATCCGTGGTGAAAGCTGCGTCGGATTCTAGGAGGAACGCACTAGTGGCGTTAACATTGCTGTGATCGAACAAAAAATTCTCGAATTCACAGTCCTCCTCCGCGATCTCATTGATCGAGCAAACGTCGAGTACGCTAGCATTAGGCTCAGCAGGTTGACTTCCCAACTTGAAAATATTAAGCTCAATAGTCATATTGCCGAAAGATAAGTTCATTGAACCGTTACGACAATTGATCACTGCGTTGGAAGTTGCCAAAAATGGTCGACCTAGTATTATCGGAATTTGGTTCCGGGGGTTAGCGACAGGTTGTGTGTCCATCACAATAAAGTCAACGGGGAAAATGAAATCCCCTACTCTTATTAACACATCCTCCAGCTCTCCTCTAGGATGGGTTATTGACCGGTCGGCCATTTGGAGAGTACAGTGAGTGGGCTTAAGCTCTCCAACGCCCAATTGCTCGTACACAGAATAGGGTAGCAAATTGACGCTCGCGCCAAGATCTAATAGTGCTCTATTGATATTCTTGTCCCCAATTGTTATCGAAATGGTAGGACACCCGGGGTCCTTTTGTTTTGGGGGAAGGGAATTTACAAGAGCATCACTAATAGCACTAGCCACAAAAACTTTCTTTGGCACTTGCGACTTCCTCTTTTTGGTGCACAAGTCCTTTAAAATTTTGGCATATGAAGGAACTTGCTGAATTGCATCCAAAAGAGGGATATTTATGCTAACCTGTTTGAACAGCTCGACAATCTTCTCTATCTGAGGAGTTGGTTTATTGGATCTCAGCCGATTAGGAAAAGGAACATTTTGAAGAGTGGTTGAGTCCAATTTTTGTGGATCAGATTGTCGAGTTGGAACGGCACCCCGTGTAGATGTGTTCGTGTCGTGAGAAATAGGTCCGTTCAAGCTAGAAGAGGTAGAGCCATGTGAAGGGTGGAGAATAGGCTCGAAAGAAGAAGAAGATGGTGAAGAAGATGAAGATGGCCCACCGGCAGGGGTGTCATTGTTAATGCCCACATTTTTTCGCAACACTTTTCCCGATCTCAACGTGGTCACAGCATTTACGTTATGATTTTGCTGATGGTGTGCAGCATGTGCGTGACCGGGGTTGGGCAATGGTTGAGACGGGAGTTTTCCTTTTTCGCGCTCGCTCAAAGCTGCATTGAGTTGTGCAATTTGTGCCTCAATAGATTTGATGCTTTGATCGTGTGAGGCACTATTTTGCACTAAAGATTGAATAGAAGTCTCAAGTCTTGCTGTAGACTGTGTAGATTGCTTAAGGAACGCATCTAGACTTCTTTCGAGCGAGCTAACCTTATCATTATTAGGTTGAACATAATTGTTTGGCTGGTAAGTATTGTTCGGCATAAAATTGTTCACCTGATTAGGGTAAGGTTGTTGAAATTGTTGCGGTTGATATTGAGTTTGCGAGGGTGCTTGTTGTTGTTGTTGTGGAGGAGGAGGAGGTCTTTGAAAATTATTATTATTTCCTTGGAATTGTTGATTTTGGTTCCAAGCGAAATTTGGGTGACTCCTCCACCCCAGATTATACGTCGAAGAGTACGGATCGTTTCTTTGTCGTTGCTGAAATGCAGCATTGACTTGATCCTGTCCTTGTGTAGATGCATTATAAGGACACTCTTCGGTCAGGTGCGATGGATCCGCACAACAAGCACAGACAGTTCGTGGGAGCATAGCAGGGGCAGGAGAAGACGATGAGATTTTGGTCTCGATCGCTTCTAGCTTTTTCGTAAGAGCGGCCATCTCGGCCTTCATGGCAATCGACATCTCTACTTGATGTATGCCTGCCCTAGATTGACCACTAGAAGATGATGTGGTCTTGGTACTCTCCCACTGTATTGTCTGCTCACTAAGATCCTCGAGAAATTGCCACGCTTCATCACTAGACTTAGAGAGAAAATGACCTTGACAGATGGTTTCTAGCAACTACTTCGTTGCCGAGTTCAATCCCTCATATAATGTTTGGCAAAGTTGCCAACTTTCTATCCCATGATGAGGGCATTGAACTACTAGGTCCTTGAATCTCTCGAAGCACTTCCAAAATGGTTCGGACGGAAGTTGTGAGAATTGAATTATTTCATTGCGGATTCTGGCAGTTTTATGGTGAGGATAGAACTTTTTTAGAAAAGCTTTCACAAACTCATCCCAATTTCTAATAGAATGTGATGCGGTGCTATATAGCCACTTCTCGGCTAGGTCACATAAGGTGAAAGGAATGACCCTTAGCCTTATAGCGTCATCACTCAATTGGGTCGTTTTCATCATAGCGCACACATTTTGGAATTTATTAATAAAGATATACGCGTCTTCAGTTTCCAAACCATGAAATTTCGGCAGCATATTGATGAAATGTGGTTTAATCTCAAAATTGTCCCCATTTGCCGGTGGGGGTGAAAGACATGTAGGTAAAGAAGTGCGAACGGGGTAAAAGAGATCCTGGAGCGCAACTCGTGCGGGCGCTTCAACAGGTGGAAGATTCGGGTTATTCGCACCTGGCGGAGGTGGAATCATTCACGTCGGTAAGGTATTGTTGGGGTCGAATCCCGACATACCTCCGGTGAAAGAAGTTGAAGGTGATGGTAAGAAAGTGGACGGATTTTCGACTTCGGTGTCGAAAGGTTCGTTGGTCGGTACCAACGAAACGCGGACTAATCGGGCGTCTGTATCCCTAGTCCAAAGTGACATACACTAAAAGGGATAGTGCAGTCAAAAAAAAAAGAAAAACAGAATGTGGGGGTAAGATAACGTCAGTGAGGAAAAGTGGTGTGGTGAATTTGCAGGTTTTCTTTTTGCGACAAGTTGCAAGTTTTGAAAAGTTTTATTTATTTATTTATTTTTTGTTTTATGTGGGAGTTTTGCAAAGAGGTTTTTGAAAAAGGACTCGTGACACAATTGTATCAACCACACATGCACAATCAGGCCTAGATCTAGGGTCGCCTAGGTCTACTAGACAGCTCCTAACTAGGGCTAGAAATAGGATCTCGAACCGCCTCTTCACGGACAAGTACGGCCAGATAAGTGGGAAGGAACCACCACTACAGTGGGCCTAATTAATAACCACTAGCCTAGACACCGCAATGTCGGTTAGGATAAACGGCCGATGCCTACCCTAGTCCTTTTCCTATTGAGCTCGCTGTCCTTAGGTCTGAGTCTAGTCTTTTTTTATTAATTGTGGTCGATGCAAAATGCTTTAGGTGTTTTCTGGGGTCCTGGGAAGGGTGATGAAATCCCCACCCAATCTGAGTTTGGTCAAATAGCCCCTTAAGTCCAATTAAATTATGCAAAACAAAAATTCACTTGCAATCAATTTTAGCGCGGCGCAAAGAAACCTGCAGCAAATCTGTTATTTAGAAGGGGGAAGAATAATTTTTTAGCGCAAAGAAACCTGCAGAAAATTTTTACAGTGGAGATATGGAGGTTTCAGAGGGGAGAGAGAGAAAACTAACCCTGAAAATTTTAAGCAGTGAAGAGCCCTAATGGCCGCGATTCCACGGTCTGAGGTGCTCCTTGGCCGCGGTTCCGCGGCTTGATGAGTAGATCAAGCTCTGGAAAAAATTGTGTAGCTCTGTACTGGTGATTCCTCTCTGTTCTTATGCTCCCTTTTCTGTTTTGACCTTCTGTAAAATTCCAGATCCAAAAGTTTTTGCTGTTCCTGCAAGATTCCAACGAAAAAAAAACCCTTCAAACAGATAAAAATAATAAAAAGAAAATTTTTGTATTTTGTATTTTCTGATTTTTATAATTTTTCAAAGTTTTATATCAACCCGAAATCATACAAAAAGAGAAACTTACGCCATCCCCGGCAACGGCGCCATTTGATTAATCCAAAAATTGTAGTTTACCGTAATCAGAAACGGCGTCGCTTTGCAGCTAGCCGGTGAATACGGATCGATCCGCAGGGATGTGTAAATTTCTGTTTTTGTGTTATAACGAGTTGATTACGTTGGTTGTTTGGTGTTTTGTCGAATGATTTAAAAACTAATTTATGTGATGTGAAAGAACTCGTTAGGGTTAGGTCGAAGGTAGGGGTGTTGAGATCAATGTTGTCACCTCTTTCAATGCCGTTGATTTAAGCTTTTTAAAAAAATCACAACAATTATTTAGCAAAGGGGATTAGGATGATCGGGAAGAAACAAAGTTTCTTCCTCTAGATCCTTGTCCGTCCTTTCCTATTAATTGCTGTGATCTTCATGGACGTCATATATGTCCGGCCTTTTATACTACGGTTCATCTTGTCCTCATAGGTGGGGTGCCGTAGGGGGCGGATCATACATGCGTGCATGAAGATTTCGTTTTAAAAATATGTTGGCATTGAAGGAGGTGAGAGACATCCATCTCTCACTCCCTCTCCTGTTCCTAACCCTAACGAGCGAGGATTTTACTCGCTCATTAGGGAATTATTTGAAAGTGACATTTTTTTTTATGTTTATGTTTTAAAGTGTTACCTTACGACAGATTAAAAATAGCTAAAACTAGTGAACTACAGCAAACAAATGAATAAGTAGGGCAAGTAGTGAAATTAAACTAAGGCAGGAATTAAATAAATTAAAAACTTACAAGAAAAGATGATGCTCTTGATCTCTCAACAGGTCTTTATTGATTGAAAAGAGGCATGCCATTTTACAGATCTTGAGTACAATTTATAAGCAACCAGTGAAGGTAGGGTTACAGACTCTCGTATACATGAAATTACAGATTTGCCCCCTAAAAATCCCAACATATGAACCGACACACCGACACAAGAAGTCGGTGCCGACACGGGCACCATATGGCCGCGGATCCGCGGCAAAGACATGCCTTTGGCCGCGGTTCCGCGGCCCTTTGGTGAGGTTATCTCACCAACTTTCTGTGATTGGTTTGTCTTCTCTTGGGCTTCCTATTTTCATTGTTCTTTTCTCTGTTGGGCTTCTTAGTATTCTCCAGATCCTCAGTGAAACTTGTAAGGATCTTTTGACCGTTTCACTTGTTTTTCGTCTCGGCTTGAGTAAGATCCGTGTGCTGGTTGGTCAAAAGTCCATTTCCTGTATCATCTTTGTCTTTTTCAGTGTATTTGCTCCGAGATTCTGTATCCTGTATCATGCAACAAACGAGCGTCAAAAGTACCTGTTTACTTATAAAATGCATAAAAGTGGGGCGTATGAATTGCAATATTATGATGTGAACAGATGGTCCTTTTCTCGCTGAACTTTCACCTTTTTCTGTTGGCGAGAGTAATCTTGATCAATCACCGATTCCTGAACCTGTCACCAAACTTTGTAAATTTTAGAGGACAGCTGCTGAGGGGGCTGCTCTAGCTTCGCCTTTGAGGCATTCTCCACAGGTGGAGGGGATCTCTTCAGCACAGCAGTCGTAGAGTTTTTGTGCACTCTCCTTAGAGGTTCAAAGTTGTTCCCAGTTGGAACGGCAGCATCGATTTCCACCGTTGGAGCCGGCGGAGTTAGTCCAGAAGGAGAGTTGCCCCCAGCCTTCCTTACTCGGCGCCAGTGGCGGCGTCGAGTGTGTCGAGCCGTTGGGATTGTCTCAGCTGTAGGGGTGACTTCCTTATACCCCCTGTGTTGGTCAGAAGTTGTCGTTGTCAGCCTATTGAAGACTGATATCTGCTGAGTGGGGATAACCAGCCTATCGAAGGCAGACTTCCGAACAGGGGAAGCAACCTTGACGATTTCATTTGGAACAGGAGTTGGAACGGTCAGTCTTGCAAAGACTGACTCCTTAGCAGGGGAAGCCGCTTTGACGACTTCAGGGGCAGGAATGGCTATTCGCTTCGGGATAACCTCTTCAGGAATTGTGGGCTTCTTCATGGGCCCCTCTGAGCTTCGGCCCAGTCTGTTGAAAACTGAGGCACTGGATTTGGGCGACCCGTTGAGAGGGGCCGCGGTCGTTGTAAGCCGATCAAAGACCGACTTTTTCGGAGCTTCTTGGGACGGTAATGGGGCGTTGAAGCTCATTGGTGGGATCATTGTCACGCCCCGCTTCCCAGTGTACGGCAAAGTGGGCGCGACGAGGTCCGCTACGTATGTACTCAGAAGTACATACGCTAAGCGTATCTAAGCAATATAGAAATAAATACACAAGAGACAAGAGTATAAAAAGAACAGCAATTTTTATTTATTAACATTCTTTGGTACAATGCATGAAAAGAAAATACAACTGAAATGAAAAGCGATGCCTAAACAGTGGCATAACAGGAAAGGAAAATACTGAAAAGAACAAGGTACAATATCTAGAGCTCGGGGTCTTCGTTAAACTGCTCCAAGTCTTCACCGGTGGGCTCAATCTCAGCTTGGTCCAACGCACCTGACGACATTCAAAGAAGAGAGAAACAGAATGTCGTCAGCGAACAGATCGCTCGGTAAGTCCCAAAGGTAAGAGGGAAGTAGAGAAGACAGAATAAGAAGGTACATTTTTAAAATGTAAACTATTGTTGTAATGTTATGTTATCGCTGTTGTTTGTAGCTTGGTGCAGAAGGATGCCAGTGTATACGAGGGGGGTCTCTATATGCTAGAGGCCAGGGCAAATGGAAGTACAAGGAACCGTTAAGCCACGGTACAACAGCAATAGGATTCAAGTTAGGTGTCTTAATCTGACCATCTCGTGCTACCTTTAACACCTTCCGTACCAATCTACCCCTTAAACCCCGTAGTGTTTTAACAGTATTATTGTACTGTATTGTGTAAGTTGGGTGACTAACCAAAACCATGATATCAGTAAACATGTTGTAACTGTATAATCAGGTAAATAGAGTAACAGGATAATGGATGTATATCCATGGTTTGATTCAGTCAAATTGAATAGATTGTTAACTGGATTCTGGGATTCATGTGTTCATATTGAGTTGGAATATTAAAGAATATAGATTGACTTGAATCATATTCAAGTCAGAAATAGTCAGACTCTAACCCGAGTCAGACTACAAGAAAGGTAATTTGAAATTCTATAATCGTTAGGGTCCTTATTGTAAATTATAAAACCTGAGGGGGTTTTATGTAAAAAGTACTATTGTATAGTTTTCAAGATACACCTCAAGTATTTATTATTCGTCTTTATTGTTATAATGAGTGTAAATTTTATTTGTGTTATTCTAGTGAATATATCCTAATAAAAGTATTAATTGATTTATTTAAAATTCATGGTATTTTAATGTAACTTTTAATCTTGTAATTTTTAGGAAAAGTGGAAACTTTATATTATAATAAAATAGTTGTTTAAATGGTAATTATATATATATATTAATACAAGAATAATTTTATATAAATATTTTTATTTTCCAAAATCTCATTTTTCTTAAATGTCGTATTTTAAACCTTTCGAGACCGAATGCTCCTTGCGGAGGTCTGAATCTCGCACTACTAGCCCGCGGGTGCACGATGAACCGTACTATCCCTAACGGGTTCTCCAAAGGTGGGTTGTAGTGGCGCTTTGCATAGGTTTAACAAATACCATTCATTTAGAAAAAAACGGTTTTATAAAGATAAGGTATTTATTTGTAAAAGGTGTAAATTTCCGTATTTTAGATTCTAGGGTTTCCTAAGCCAACTAGCCTATTTCTAAATGGTCTAAACGACACATCATTAGAAGCCTCAAATCGCCTCTTCACCGTCAATTGCGGCCAGGTAAGTACAAGTGAGGAGGGAGGGATCCGCTCACAAATCGTGAGACGGGCCTTTTAAAGTTACCCAAGCTCACTTGTCTAGCCTAGACACCACAAAGTCAGTTTAGATAAACGATCGATGTCCATGACATATCGTATTTTCCTATTAAAAGATATTGTTTTAAAATTGTAACAACTTAGAACTTTTAGAAAAGGTTTATAAAGAAAAGGGTATTTTAGTGAAAAATCTTGTATTTTCGTATTCTAAGTTTTAACGATATCAATTAAGGTTATATTTGTGTGTGTGTAGAGGTAGGTCATTACCTCGTGACTTATTTTAAGGTTTAGTGAAGTTTAGAGGTTAAATATGATATATTAAACATGAAGGTATTTAAGTGTAAGAATACGGTATTTGTAAACGTTATCATTTCATGTGTGAAAACTCATTCAAATTGATTTCTATAAGTTTAGTGATCAAGATGAACATGTTTAGGAATAAGGGAATTGATTAAAAGAAGAAAACTAAACTTTATAGTATTATTGTGAAAAGAATACGATATTACAAGAAAGCTATCATTTCATGTGAGAAACTTTGTCTAAATTGATTTTTATGTGATTAATAGTCATCATGAATATGTTTAGGTGTTATGGATTAGGTGACAAGTGGGATTTTGTAGAAAAAACCGAATCGGAAATCGGTTTGTTCCGATTTCCGTCGGGTTTCATAAAGCCGTATTTTCTTTCAAAGAAAAGGAAGATAGAAAGAGTGGGACTTACAAGTTTGGACAAGCTAGGGAGTAGTGGGTTGTCGGTGCGTCGAAACGTCGTGAAGGATCCTAGTGCGGTCGCCGGAATTCGTCGTCGGTTTCGGCAGCGCTTCGCCTTTAGCTCTTTTTCTAACTTACCGAGTTCTCTTGAGAATTTTAAAGAGCGGACTTAGAATTGTAGGGTGAAATGGTAGAGGGTAGGGGTGTTTATATAGGGCTAGGCTAGGGTTAGGGTTTTGATTAAAAAAATAAAAATATATAAGAAAATCATTAAAAATCATTAAATTTAGGAGTAAAAGTGAGTTATGGAGAATTTGATAACTGTTCTGAAAAAATGAAGTATTCAGGTGAGAAGACCAGGTCAACACGGACTTTTTCCGTGTTGACGACTCGGCCGACCGGCCGACTCGATCGATCCGCCGGCCGACTCGGCCGAGTTGGGCCGAGTCGAGGGCTCGTTGGGTGGGGTTTTTCATGGGGGGATTTTTGGTGTATTTAACTTTTTATGTGCAGTATTAATTTTAAGAGTTATGGCTGTTTGACTGTTGACTTTCCAAAAAAATTAAAACAAAACAATATAAAAATAATGTGGGGCATGGGATTCGAACTCTGGTGGCTTGGTTCAGCAGTGCAAGGTATTACCAATGAGCTACAAACTCCTTCTTGTAATTATTGTAGGGAAATAGATACTTAAAGTGTTATCAGCAACATTAATACTCCAAGTATACTTCAAATTTAAATCAAATTTAGGTATACAAAAATTGGAGTTGTTACAATCTACCCTCCTTACAAAAATTTCATCCTCGAAATTTACAACTTTTATTTGAGGACCAGTTTACAAAAAGGTGCGGATATCTTGCACGCATTTCATCCTCCCTTTCCTACGTGGATTCTCCTGGAGTGTCTTTCCTCCATATCACTCGAACCAGGTTAACTTCCTGTTCCTAAGTGTCTTCACTTTCCTGTCCAGGATTTCCACAGGTTGTTGCTCACAAGACAAGTCGGGCTGTATAGTGAGCTCGGAATGATCAAGTACATGGCTGGGGTCACTCACATACTTTCTGAGTTGGGATATGTGGAACACGTTATGCACTCCTTCCAATGAGAGTGGAAGCGCTAATCGGTATGCCACTTCACCGACTCGTTCGAGTATGTCGAACGGTCCAATGTATCTCGGACTCAATTTACCCCGTCTTCCAAATCGGATTATTCCGCGGTTCAGAGATATCTTCAAGAATACATGGTCTCCTGGCTGGAACTCCAAGTGTCGTCTCTTTGCATCAGCCCAGTGGTTCTGTCTATCTTGGGCTATACGCATTCTTTCCCTGATAGTACGAATCACATCAACAGTCGCTACTATCATCTCTGGTCCAAGGAGTTCCCTATCTCCGATGTCGTCCCAACTTAATGGCGATCGACACTTCCTTCCATACAATGCTGCAAAAGGTGCCATTCCTATACTTGCTTGGTAGCTGTTGTTGTACGCAAACTCCACAAGATGCAGGTGATCTTCCCACGATCCTTTGAAGTCGAGCATACATGCTCTGAGCATATCCTCCAAGATCTGAATAGTTCGTTCCGACTGACCATCTGTTTGTGGATGATAAGCCGTGCTGAAGTTCAGACTTGTTCCCAAGCCTGCTTGCAGACTCTGCCAAAATTGCGATCGGAACCTGGTGTCACGATCGGAGACAATGCAGACCGGTACTCCATGAAGTCTCACAATTTCCTGTATGAGTTCATGGGTATCAGAGATAGTACATTATGAAGAGTTTAAATCTTAAATTAGATTATTACCTCCATGTACTTCTTCGCTAGTGTCTCAGTTGATTGGCCAACTCGAAATGGGATGAAGTGAGCCGACTTTGTGAGTCGATCCATAATGACCCATATCGCATCGTTACCCTTTGTGCTGCGAGGAAGAGCAGTTACAAAGTCCATCGTGATATGCTGCCACTTCCATTCTGGAATTGGTAACAGTTGAAGTAGTCCAGCTGTCCTGTGATGTTCAGCCTTTACTTGCTGACATACCAAACATTTTGAGACGCTTCTGGCTACTTCACGCTTCATTCCATGCCACCAATAATTCTGACGTAGATTCTTGTACATTTTGGTACCTCCAGGATGTACTGAATAGGGAGAGCTGTGAGCTTCTTTCATTAACTCTTCCCGAACAGGACCTTTTGGTACACACAATCTGCTGCCGTATCTCAAAGATCCGTCTTCATGGATGATGAAATCTGTTCTGAGTCCATTCTCCACTTGTTCTCTGATCTTTTGTAACTTAGAATCGCTGGCTTGAGCTGCTTTGATCTGATTGACAATGGTTGATTGAACTTGTAGATTCATCAAACTTGAAGCATCACCTGACATGACTAGTTCAATTTCCATCTGATGTAGGTCTTGCTGAAGCTTCCACTGGGCGGTGAGATTCATTGATAATGGTTGGCGACTAAGAGCATCAGGTACTACGTTCACCTTTCCTGGGTGATATTGCAAGTTGATGTCAAAATCCGCCATGAGTTCTAACCATCTTCTCTGCCGCATATTCAACTCCTTCTGAGTAAACACGTACTTCAAACTTTTATGATCTGTGTAGATGTTCACTCGTTCACCAAGTAAGTAGTGGCGCCAAATCTTGAGAGCAAAAATGACGGCTGCCAACTCCAGATCATGCGTCGGATAATTACGCTCATGAGTCTTCAGTTGTCTTGAAGCATAAGCCACAACCTTACCGTGCTGATGTAGAACACATCCTAGTCCCTTACCGGATGCATCGCAATGCACTTCGAATCCTCCAGATTGATCCGGTATTACGAGAATAGGTGCAGATGTCAGTCTTGACTTGAGTTCTACGAAAGCTTGCTCGCATGCTTCTGACCACACAAATTCTTCATCTTTTCGTGTGAGCTTGGTCAGGGGTGTTGCTATCTTCGAAAAGCCTTCAATAAACCTTCTGTAATATCCAGCTAAACCCAAGAAACTTCGAATATCCTTCACTGACTTTGGTGTAGGCCATTCGTTAACTGCCGAAACTTTTGCTGGATCCACAGAAATTCCTTCTCCTGATACGATATGTCCAAGAAAACCAACTTGATTTAGCCAAAACTCGCACTTGTTGTACTTGGCATAAAGCTTATGTTGTCGAAGAGTTTCCAGGACAATTCGTAGATGCTCCGCATGCTCTTTCCGATTCTTAGAATATACCAGGATGTCATCGATGAAGATGACAACAAACCTGTCTAAATACTCCCGGAAAACTTGGTTCATTAGGTTCATGAAGATTGCTGGTGCATTGGTCACTCCAAATGGCATTACTAGAAATTCGTAATGTCCATAGCGAGTTCTGAAAGCTGTTTTGTGAATATCAGCTTCCTTGACCTTCACTTGATGATAACCTGAACGAAGATCTAGTTTAGAGAAGACACAAGATCCACTTAGCTGATCAAATAAATCGTCGATGCGCGGGAGTGGATACTTGTTCTTTATAGTGACTTCGTTCAAGGCCCTATAATCGATGCACATTCTGTATGAACCTTCCTTCTTCTTCACCAATAGCACAGGTGCTCCCCAACTTGAAGTGCTGGGACGAATCCATCCTTTCGCCGGTAATTCGTCCAACTGTGTTCGGACTTCCTTCAATTCTTCCGGACTTAGTCTATACGGTGCTTTGATCACCGGTTGTGCTCCTGGTACTAAGTCAATACTGAATTCAAGAGCTCGATCGGGAGGCAAACCTGATATATCGTCAGGAAATACATCGTCGAACTCTCGAACTGCCTCTGGTCTTGATTCTTCCTCTGCTTGAGCTGCCGCAACTACTGCTTCCCTTGGCTTCGCTTTGTAGGTACTTGGCTCCAGGGTACGATCTCCACTCTTGAAATAGAAAACCGGATGATCTGGAATCTCAAATACTACCCTCCTTTGACGACGGTCAATGGTAGCATAAAAGTTCCAAGCCAGTCCATTCCTAGAACCACATCGAAGTTTGGTATGTCCAGTACCTTGAAGTCAGCATAAAACTCTCAACTACAGACGACGACTGGACACATGCTGTATCCCATAGTTGCCTTTAGAACACCATTTCCGGAACTGACGTTCCAGCTCGATACAAGCGGTGAGACTGGAATCGCATAGGTTCGGACAAACCGTTGCGACATAAAGCAGTGGGATGCTCCAGTATCAAACAGTGCAAGTGCAGGTAGTGAAGCTACTAGGATTGTACCTAAGGTATATGGGATATGTTTTAGGTATAGGGAAAGTGTGTAGTTACACAAAACTAAAAGATAAGTTTGAGAAGAAAAGTTTACCAGTAATGACTTGGCCAGTGGCCTCAGCTTCTTCCACAGACATCATGAAAGCCTGGCACTTTGGCACATTCCTCCTGGCCTGAGGAGCATTCCTCGGAACGTTCCTTTGAGCTTGATGGAACTGACGAGGAGGTGGTGCAGCTTGTGGTCCCCTGGGTGGTGCGGGCAGTGCAAGTCTGGGAGCAGGTGCCTGAAGAGCTGGTCGCTGCGGATAGGTGTTTGCTGACCTGGGTGCAGCAACTGGGTTCTGTCTTTGGGGACAAGACCCAATATCGTGAGTAGCTGAGCCGCAGACTAAGCAAAGGCGGTTGGGTCGACGGCAGTCCTTCATCATATGTCCAGTTCTCTTACAGTAGGTGCAAAAGGCTGGGCTAGGACGATGGGTTGGTACTCCGGGTCTTCTTGGCACGAAAGATGGTCTGGACGAAGCTCCACCTACCATCTGGTTGGTAGGGCGTTTGACTCCTGCAGACTGAGGTCTGCCCCTCTCTTTTATCACTGCCTCATAACTGCGGGCAGCTTCTAGAGCTTCCTCATGAGTCAAAAACTTTCCTGTGGCTAGAGCAGCCTTAATCTCTGTGTCCAAACCTTGTTGAAAGCGACGGGCTCTGATCTCGTCCGTCGGTATCAGGTGTGCCGCGAATCTGTTTAAAGATTGTGTTAGCTGTGTAGTATGTGATAATTAAAAATTGAACTATTGCGACATATCTTACCGGCTCAACATGGTGAATTCAGCGTCGTATTCATCTACCGATTTGTCCCACATTGATCCTTGCTGTAGATGAATAAACTGCTGCTCCATGGAGAACCTAGCAGTCACAGGGAAATATTTCGCGTCAAACTTCTCGCGAAATGTCTTCCATTCAATCGGCTGTACCAGACGGCTTTCTTCCGCCTTCCACCAATTGCGAGCATTATCCGTGAGCTGTAGCTTTGCTACACGGACCCAAGCGTTGTCTGGCACATGAGCTGCTGCCAGATCGTCTTCGATGCTTTGTGCCCATTCTTCCGCTTCAAGAGGGCTTCCTTTACCAGAGAATTGCTTTGGGTGCAAAGCCCTGAATTGCTTTACTCCCGGTGCATCGGTCTCAGGACGGTTCAAAAGTTGTTGCTGTCCCTCGAGAAGGCTGCGGATCGCCTCAAATAGCATCGTTTGCTCAGTGGGTGGTGCAGGAACAGCTGGTGTGAGAGGTAGTGCTGAAGGAGTGTTGTTGACGTTGGTGCTAGTGTTGTTCGGCGAATCCATAAGCTTGAAGAAAAATTTGGGTTAGGACAGATTCAAATACATGATAAGATTCAAGGAATAGAAATTTGCAAGATTCAAGGAATATGAATTGTAAAGAATGTTTTAAGTTGTTGATTCTTGTGTTATATTGCTTAGGTTGTTCACGCAGACCAGAACTGCATGACAGGGATTCATACAGCTCGGACCTGCATGGGCCACCAACAAAACCTGTCACACCCCGCTTCCCAGTGTACGGCGAAGTGGGCGCGGCGAGGTCCGCTACGTATGTACTCAGAAGTACATACGCTAAGCGTATCTAAGCAATATAGAAATAAATACACAAGAGACAAGAGTATAAAAAGAACAGCAACTTTTATTTATTAACATTCTTTGGTACAATGCATGAAAAGAAAATACAACTGAAATGAAAAGCGATGCCTAAACAGTGGCATAACAGGAAAGGAAAATACTGAAAAGAACAAGGTACAATATCTAGAGCTCGGGGTCTTCGTTAAACTGCTCCAAGTCTTCACCGGTGGGCTCAATCTCAGCTTGGTCCAACGCACCTGACGACATTCAAAGAAGAGAGAAACAGAATGTCGTCAGCGAACAGATCGCTCGGTAAGTCCCAAAGGTAAGAGGGAAGTAGAGAAGACAGAATAAGAAGGTACATTTTTAAAATGTAAACTATTGTTGTAATGTTATGTTATCGCTGTTGTTTGTAGCTTGGTGCAGAAGGATGCCAGTGTATACGAGGGGGGTCTCTATATGTTAGAGGTCAGGGCAAATGGAAGTACAAGGAACCGTTAAGCCACGGTACAACAGCAATAGAATTCAGGTTAGGTGTCTTAATCTGACCACCTCGTGCCACCTTTAACACCTTCCATACCAATCTACCCCTTAAACCCCGTAGTGTTTTAACAGTATTATTGTACTGTATTGTGTAAGTTGGGTGACTAACCAAAACCATGATATCAGTAAACATGTTGTAACTGCATAATCAGGTAAATGGAGTAACAGGATAATGGATGTATATCCATGGTTTGATTCAGTCAAATTGAATAGATTGTTAACTGGATTCTGGGATTCATGTGTTCATATTGAGTTGGAATATTAAAGAATATAGATTGACTTGAATCATATTCAAGTCAGAAATAGTCAGACTCTAACCCGAGTCAGACTACAAGAAAGGTAATTTGAAATTCTATAATCGTTAGGGTCCTTATTGTAAATTATAAAACTTGAGGGGGTTTTATGTAAAAAGTACTATTGTATAGTTTTCAAGATACACCTCAAGTATTTATTATTCGTCTTTATTGTTATAATGAGTGTAAATTTTATTTGTGTTATTCTAGTGAATATATCCTAATAAAAGTATTAATTGATTTATTTAAAATTCATGGTATTTTAATGTAACTTTTAATCTTGTAATTTTTAGAAAAAGTGGAAACTTTATATTATAATAAAATAGTTGTTTAAATGGTAATTATATATATATATTAATACAAGAATAATTTTATATAAATATTTTATTTTCCAAAATCTCATTTTTGTTAAATGTCGTATTTTAAACCTTTCGAGACCGAATGCTCCTTGCGGAGGTCTGAATCTCGCACTACTAGCCCGCGGGTGCACGATGAACCGTACTATCCCTAACGGGTTCTCCAAAGGTGGGTTGTAGTGGCGCTTTGCATAGGTTTAACAAATACCATTCATTTAGAAAAAAACGGTTTTATAAAGATAAGGTATTTATTTGTAAAAGGTGTAAATTTCCGTATTTTAGATTCTAGGGTTTCCTAAGCCAACTAGCTTATTTCTAAATGGTCTAAACGACACATCATTAGAAGCCTCAAATCGCCTCTTCACCGTCAATTGCGGCCAGGTAAGTACAAGTGAGGAGGGAGGGATCCGCTCACGAATCGTGAGACGGGCCTTTTAAAGTTACCCAAGCTCACTTGTCTAGCCTAGACACCACAAAGTCAGTTTAGATAAACGATCGATGTTCATGACATATCGTATTTTCCTATTAAAAGATATTGTTTTAAAATTGTAACAACTTAGAACTTTTAGAAAAGGTTTATAAAGAAAAGGGTATTTTAGTGAAAAATCTTGTATTTTCGTATTATAAGTTTTAACGATATCAATTAAGGTTATATTTGTGTGTGTGTAGAGGTAGGTCATTACCTCGTGACTTATTTTAAGGTTTAGTGAAGTTTAGAGGTTAAATATGATATATTAAACATGAAGGTATTTAAGTGTAAGAATACGGTATTTGTAAACGTTATCATTTCATGTGTGAAAACTCATTCAAATTGATTTCTATAAGTTTAGTGATCAAGATGAACATGTTTAGGAATAAGGGAATTGATTAAAAGAAGAAAACTAAACTTTATGGTATTATTGTGAAAAGAATACGATATTACAAGAAAGCTATCATTTCATGTGAGAAACTTTGTCTAAATTGATTTTTATGTGATTAATAGTCATCATGAATATGTTTAGGTGTTATGGATTAGGTGACAAGTGGGATTTTGTAGAAAAAACCGAATCGGAAATCGGTTTGTTCCGATTTCCGTCGGGTTTCATAAAGCCGTATTTTC
Organism: Agapanthus africanus; assembly: GCA_030015575.1. Lineage (NCBI taxonomy): Eukaryota > Viridiplantae > Streptophyta > Magnoliopsida > Asparagales > Amaryllidaceae > Agapanthus > Agapanthus africanus. The sequence continues at coordinate 101,030,441 of CM057338.1, read as the reverse complement.
TTTCAAAGAAAAGGAAGATAGAAAGAGTGGGACTTACAAGTTTGGACAAGCTAGGGAGTAGTGGGTTGTCGGTGCGTCGAAATGTCGTGAAGGATCCTAGTGCGGTCGCCGGAATTCGTCGTCGGTTTCGGCAGCGCTTCGCCTTTAGCTCTTTTTCTAACGTACCGAGTTCTCTTGAGAATTTTAGAGAGTGGACTTAGAATTGTAGGATGAAATGGTAGAGGGTAGGGGTGTTTATATAGGGCTAGGCTAGGGTTAGGGTTTTGATTAATAAAAATAAAAATATATAAGAAAATCATTAAAAATCATTAAATTTAGGAGTAAAAGTGAGTTATGGAGAATTTGATAACTGTTCTGAAAAAAATGAAGTATTCAGGTGAGAAGACCAGGTCAACACGGACTTTTTCCGTGTTGACGACTCGGCCGACCGGCCGAGTCCGGCCGGCGGCGCTGGCCAACTCGGCCGAGTTTGGCCAACTCGGCCGATCGTTGGGTGGGGTTTTTCATGGGAGGATTTTTGGTGTATTTAACTTTTTATGTGCAGTATTAATTTTGAGAGTTATGGCTGTTTCACTGTTGACTTTCCAAAAAAATTAAAACAAAACAATATAAAAATAATGTGGGGCATGGGATTCGAAGTCTGGTGGCTTGGTTCAGCAGTGCAAGGTATTACCAATGAGCTATAAGCTCCTTCTTGTAATTATTGTAGGGAAATAGATACTTAAAGTGTTATCAGCAACATTAATACTCTAAGTATACTTCAAATTTAAATCAAATTTAGGTATACAAAAATTGGAGTTGTTACAATCATGATCCCGAAGAATAGCCCAGTGATGGCCGGAATCACCTGTTCCAACGGCATAGCGAAGATGGAGGCCGCTTGGGGCCCGTAAGTCACTCCTCCGGACGGGACGGAGCGAGAGTTGCAGTTGCAGTTAGTGCAGTTTGAAACTATTGATCTCGTGTTTTCTGCACGGAGCAAGACACCAAATCTTAGTACCTCGAATCCACAGGCAACCATAGCAAACCGCAATTCGTTCACGAACACGACACACGAAGTGTGGAGTGGAAAGAAGAAAAGGTCCCACCGGGCGTGCCAGAATCTGTTCTCCTCCGAAACACAGAGACGCGACCGCGTAGGTCCGTCTTGCCTGAATTTCGAGGGCAGATGCTAATTGGTGCTATCCACCCACCTCTCCGAAAATGCCAAGTTGATTTATTACACCATTTATCGAAGGTTTAAACGGATGCGGCCGATATAGCAGACTTCGTCAGATTCCCTCTCATGGTAAGGGTTTTTAATTGTATGGACGCTCTTTCCTGCAGGCGCAAGCCCCTGCAGTTAATTACGCTACTGCGTCACGGTAGCCACTTTCTCCTTCTCCAGATGGTCACTTCGTGTCGTGTGTGTTTGTTTTGTTTTTGGTTGCCCGTGGATTGTATACGGAGACTAATTTATGTTGTCTCCCGTAGGGCGTGGATTACTCCAAATCCGTATTTTCTTAGATTTGGGTTTTCGTTTGGGTTTAAGGATACGTTAGTCTCATTTGAGACTAAGATCAACTTAAACGTTTGTTAAGAATACGTTAGTCCAATTTTAGACTAAGATCAACTTAACAGGATCATTTAGATCCAACAAAAGAGCATTCGAGCTCTATTGTTTAGTTTAGAGACATTGCGGTCGATTACCAGTTTAAGAACATGGTGGTCCATTACCAGTTTAAGGACGTGGTGGTCCATTGTTAGTTTAAAGACATCCCGGTCCAAGGCTAAGGACATCATAGTCCATGGGTTTAAAAGGACCCCACAGTCCGAGGTTAAGGACATCATAGTCCATGGATTTAAAAGGACCCCACAGTCCGAGGTTAAGGACATCATAGTCCATGAGTTTAAGGACCCCACAGTCCATGGAATGATTGGTTATCGGGACCCGTCACCTCTCTAAAGACGTTGAAGGATTACGACAAATATCAAAGGAGTAAAGAGATGTACCCTTAAACCAAAGTTGATTGGGAAATCTGTAGTCCAATTTGGAACTAAGATCAATTAATTAGATTATGGGCACATAGGCTCAGTTAAATCTGAATTGAGGACTTATGGCCAACTTGGGCTAAGTCCAGTTAGATTCAAAATGTTGGACCTTTGTTTGGACTGTCGAACATTTGTCTAGGTTCAACCCCCCCATTATTTAGCAATGCTAAACATGAATCTGGGTTCTGACCATATCTTTATCTTTTATTGAGTGCTGAGCACTCATATGCCATATGAGATGATCAATCTTGGAAGACAAGGATATATTTGAGGCTCAGTCAAAGGGGAGTCTTGCCTCTGGAAGACTTAGCCAATTTGGGCTAGATTGGTTTTAAAATAGTGTTAAACACTAGAAGATATTTGGCGATCACGTGTTCTCACGTGATGCGCTTTAAAACAGTGTTAAACACTGGGGACAAAATGCTCAAAATAGTGTTAAACACTAAAAGTGGGGTGGTCACGTGGGGTCACGTGAGGCGCCTAAGAATTGGGCCAAACCTTCTTTATTTTACCCTCAAATCTGCAAATAAGTGTTAAACACGTAGCCTTCATACCATCACGTGTAAGCACATGAGGCATCTGAAGATGGGTCCAGACTTCCTTTATTTTGTTCTCAGAATATTCAAATAAGCGTTAAACACTTTTGGTCTTCAGGCCATCATGTGTTGGCACGTGATGGGTATCCATGTATTGATTATTAAAGTGTTTATTAGGGGTCACGTGAGGGCGCCTAAAATTGATTCTGCCCTTGGATTTGTTCCCTTTTGTTTTGAGAGTCACGTGTGAGCACGTGAAGCATTGCCTTCATGCTTTTTCTTTCTCATTTTGAGGGGTCTGTTTAAGGGTCACGTGGGGACACGTGACCTGGTCTTGTTCATTCTTTTTCTAATCATTGAGAGGGAAGGTCATGTATTGCCACGTGACCAGGATGGATATTGATTTCTTTACGTGCATGTAGAGTTTTAAGTCCCTTGTTTTAAGAATTAAATTCTTTTGTAGGGTTAAACCCTAATTTTGTTTAGAGGAATTAAATTCCTATGTATAGAATTAAATTATTATGTAGGGTTAAACCCTAGTTTTACTTGGGGGAATTGAATTCCTATGAATTTGAGAGAATTAAATTCTCATATAGGGTTAAACTCTAGTTTCATTTGGAGGAATTAATTCCTATGAATTTGGGAGAATTAAATTCTCTAAACTCAATTCTCCCTCTAAGTTTCGGATCTGCATGGTAGAATCTTCCCGATGAGAATTAAATTCTCAACTTGTGGGGAGATCTACTTCTGCAGATCTTCAACCAAAAGAAGAACTAAGTTCTTATTCAGAAGAGTTAAACTCTTAATTTGAGAATTAAAATCTCTTTTTGTTTTATGGAACTTAGATCTCTTTCCCTTTCTCACCTAGGTTTTTTTCTGAAGAGATCTTCTTTTTCTCTCTTGAGAATTAAATTCTCCTCTCTTTTTTCTCTCTGTTGTTGTATATTTACCAAAAAAAAGTAGATCCTCCTCTCTTCTCTTCTTGGCTCCTATTTATAGGAGAAAGAAAAGAATCAATTTGTTTTGTCAATCTTTCATTGAAAGATTTTAGTTGTTTTTTGTAACCAAAATGATCTTTTAGATCATCCAGTGAATTTTATTCACCATTGGATTTTTAATCCAAAAGATATTTTATCTTTTATTCCTGACAAATTTCAGAGAAATCTTTCGTTGTATAAAATCTTTCCATAAATTAGTGATTTTTAATCCAACGGTGCTCCATTTTACAGAGCACCATCTTTTTTGTTTGGAAAGATTTAGAGAAATATTTTTCCTGTTAGGGTTTTTGATTCCCTCTTAATTAGAATTTAATTCTATTAATTCATAGATCTTTAGGAACCCATCACGTGTTGGCGCGTGACCCCCTGATTAAGCATTTGACCAGAATTTAATTCTGTTGTTTTAATGAACTCAGGAATTATCACGTGTCAGCACGTGTCCCTTGGTCACGTGTTGGCATGTGATGCCCCATTGGGGTTTTTCCTTGTTATTTTATTATAGCTTTAATTATTTTCAGTGGGTTTAAAGGCCCATCACGTGTTGGCACATGACCCCACTGATTAATTATTTCCAATTATTTATTTTATTCAGTGCCTACAGGCTTTGCCTGTAAATGGTCACGTGTGGGCACGTGATGCCCGGTCGCGTGTGGGCACGTGATGCCTCATAACTTTTGATCCCGGATGAATTATGAGGCCCATAATATATCAAATCGAAAGATTTTTCGAGACACTTTCGATACGATCAGAATTTAGCTGTTTCTCATTCGGGAGTTTGTCAAAATGCAGCCCGGAAAATACTGGTTCGCATTTTCTTCCTTAGATTACACGTGCATAGCATATTTGCTCATAACTTTTGATCCCGGATGAATTATGAAGCCCATAATATATCAAATCGAAGTCGTTTTCAAGACGCTTTCGATACCATCAGAATTTAGCTGTTTCACATTCGAAACTTTTTCAAAATATAGCCCGAAAAATACTGGTTCATATTTTCTTAAACGTATCGCTGCCATTAGATACCTTGGGCTCTTTTGCGCAGAAAATTTTCTGGCAGGAGCACGGATATCGGAAAACGGTAAAACGGTAACATGGGATGCACAATGAAATAAACATGTAATATTTTTATTCATATAAATATAAATACAGCGACATAGCATGCAGCAAGAGAAACTTGCCTGATCGGATCTCACGACGGGGCACGTACGCTGCGTCCGACGTCGGGTAAAACGTCGCAATGCACACGCGGGCATACAGAACCGAACCAAGTAAGGCAAGAATGTGACTATGCTGGCTGGGAACGTCCACTGGGTCGCCTGGATCGTCGGCGACAGCACAACTCTGGCGGTGATCGGAAAACCAAGAAACTAGAAAAAGAAAGAAGAAGAAGAAAGAGAAGAAGAAGAGGAGGAGGAGGAGGTGGGGTTACTTCTGGGGTTTTGGGTTCTGGGACAGAGGAGGCGAGGAGGAGCTGTCGACGAGTCGTGGGTCTCCAGCGAGGTTTCATGGCAAGGTGGGGATCAAGGTTCTTGACGTCGGGGGTTCTGCAGGGTTCGAGCTTGGTGAAAGGAGATGGTGTTGGGTTAGAGTGAGGGGAAAGGAGAGGAAGAAGAGGTGGTGGAAACGGGGTGAGGCCGACGAGGTTGAAGTTCCGGCGAGGTGTTGCGACGAGGGTTGCAGGGTTGGGCTCTTGCAGTGGTCGGGTGATGGTTTGCAGGTCGGGAAAGAAGGGGAGGAGGAAGAAGAGAAGGAGAAGAGGGTGTCAACGAGGGTGTGGGGGCGATCGGCGGTGAGGTGGACGGTGGCGACGATGGGGGTCGGGTTCTTGGGTTGTTGGGTTCGGGGATGGGTTGCAGGGGAGAGGCGAGAGAGGGAGGTGATCGAGGCAGATGAGGAGGCGAAGGAGGAGAGACGGGGTCGAGGGTGGAGGCGGCAACGGCGAGGCGCGGGCGAAGCTAGGGTTAGAGTTTCGTGGAGGCGGCGAGAACAAAGACGAGGAAGAAGAGAAAAGACATGGGTTCAAAATGTTGTTTTCAAAAATTAAAGAATTAATAATATATAATGTGCAGAGAGAGAGAGAGAGAGAGAAAGAGATGGGATTGGTTTAGAATATTAGGAAAAATATTTTTAAAATCTTTTTTGTTAAAGAAAAATTTATAACGTATATAACATATATATTTAACAGTTTAAATATATTAGAATATAATATTGATTAGATTTGAGTTTTGCAGCTAATACAAACTTGCTCTAAAATATGTCCGGGTTGGGTCTAAAATTATGGTTTGAAAATAAGGATAATATACGTGTCAACAAAAACCAAAAAGCAATGTCCGGTTAAAGAAAATGCATGCCCCCAAGAACGGATACACGTAGTATGCACGTAGCGATCTAAACGAGTCTGTTTCACTAAACGGGACAAGAACATGATGTACAGATGACACCACAAAGTTAGGGGTATGATGCAGCCCATGCTAAGTATTTTAAAATATATTATTTGACTATAAATGCAATATTAAAAAAATGCAGATGCCAGATATACGATGCAGGTAAACGGAACATATGTGAGCACGGATTCTCGGGACTAGCAGAGATAAGACGTAAACAAGAACCAAGACGGGTTTCAAGCATGCGGGTCGGGTCGGGTCGGATACTAAGCACAGAATACCAAAACACTATCTGCACCCAAAAGCGAATTAAAATAGGAAATAGACACAAGATAAATAGAATAAACAAATCGATCATGTATAACTGAACTAGAGTGTTATATTCTACCCACCTTATAAGAAATTTCGTTCTCGAAATTTGAAGAACGAAAATACAAGGTCGCGAACTAATTATAAGGATCAATGAAAATAAATAGGTATGAAAAATAAAGGATTAAGGAAATAAATGAGGGTATGAAGAGTCATGGTCTTGGCTCGAGAAATCGGCGTGTGCAAGATAATCAAATCAGCGGAAACAAATCAAATAGAACTCTAAGTCACTCAAACAGAATGACGCATTGTAACCATGCCGCGGTACATGAGTACAATATCGTAATTCTATCTCAGTCGCCCGAATCCTACGGTCAGAGTCAACGAAATCTGCAACATGACATACTTGAGAAAACCTAGACATGTGATTCTAACCTAAAAGGTCGGTAGAACCCAGACTAACTTTTGACGTCAGTTTGGCTCCGATACCAACAAAACCTTGTCACGCCCCGCTTCCCAAAATACGGAATACGGAGAGCGACGAAGGCCAGCCGTGCTATCTACGGTAAGAAAAGATACTTCCATAGTCACATAAGGCTGTCTATAATAACCTGTCAAGAATAAAATCTCAAAACCAAAAGGGATAATACTGATAATCATGCCGCAACGAAACCACAAAGAATACTAAAAATGGGTCCACTAAATAATCGATGCAATTAAAGATCTGATACAATAGATTCAAAATAAAAACAAGATCCAAAAAAGATACATAAGTCCTAATGTCCCATAAGGGCGCACATACTAAAAACTAACTGAAATGGAAAATAAACCTACGGGTTATTGATCTCCAGCAAAGTCCTGGTAGTCGCTGCGGTCCTGCTCGGCCTGAAAATCTGTCTCTAAACCTGAGATGACAAATTTCAGAGATGCCAGAACATCCCAGCAAGTACTCAACGTATAAAGTGTATGTGTAGTATGATAACATGAATATATGAATGTAGTGAAGCCCGTGTGCGTAAGCAAAACAGATATATAAATAAATAGATGCATTAACACTATGAAACATGTATGTAAGAGGTCAAGTCATAACCTAACTGGTCACTAAAAGGTAAACTATCCTATTGTAAGCTCGAGTGTGTGCGTCAACCTCTGCAGGAGTATTCCTAACCCAAGAGTGGTGCCCCAGGGGCTAGGAAACACGGGCCCAACTGTGGAATGAACAAGCGACCGATATAGCCCGGTACGAGCTGTAAACATGAGACCGATATAGCCCGGTACGAGCTGTAAACATGAGACCGATATAGCCCGGTACGAGCTGCCGGCATGGGACTCCTGAGATTCTGTTGTACGAACGCACACTCAAACTACCCCAACACCCGTGTATTTATAGCTACTATGGTAATGACTAAATCACTAATTAAGAATGCTGAAAAGACAGGAACTTGTGGTATGGTAATTGTATGGAAATAAAACTGGTGAATAGTAGTGTGTCATGGCATGTAGTTCAGCATCCTAATCAGCGATCTCATTCATAAAGACTAGAGTATTGAATAGTCAGGACTTGTCAGTGGTAATAGTTATCAGGTAATAGTAACTGCATGAAGACGGTGTACAAGCTGCTATGAGTCACAATTGTTATTTTTGCCGTTAACCTTAATATGAATATACTAATCACAATCTGGCTAGAAATATAGAAATGTGAGATAGGTTAACAACTTTCGAACTTTATTTGTAGTTAAAATAAATCTCATTTTAAAACCACACTTGCTAATTATTCTTACCTGCAGCTTAAAAGTTTGCATATATATATATATATATATATATATATATATATATATATATATATATATATATATATATATATATTGTATAATATAACGAAAAATAGGTACTAACACATTTCTCTTTTATTCTAACAGGAATACAGATGTACATCGACCAAAAGTAGAGCATGAATACTTGCCTTGAGGATAAGGGTCATGGGAAAACGATGTATGAAGATGCGAGGCACGAACTCAGCTAGAATTCAACTTGGGATCAGAGTTATACACTTTTCCTAGATTGATTTTTCCATAAGCCAACAATGTACCGTACTTAACATATGATTGTATATAACCAAACATGCACATTAACAATTATGTTGTACTATATAACAGCAACATGATGTAATCAGGTTCCGGCATACAACTAGATATGTAATAAACAGTACGGATAAGAACGGATATCGGAAAACAGTAAAATGGTAATATGGGATGCACAATGAAATAAACATGTAATATTTTTATTCATATGAATATAAATATAGCGACATAGCATGCAGCAAGAGAAACTTACTTGATCGGATCTCACGACGGGGCACGTACGCTGCGTCCGACGTCGGGTAAAACGTCACAATGCACACGTGGGCGTACAGAACTGAACCAAGCAAGGCAAGAAAGTGACCATGCTGGCTGGGAACGTTCACTGGGTCGCCTGGATCGTCGGCGACGGCACAACTCCGGCAGTGATCGGAAAACCAAGAAACTAGAAAGAGAAAGAAAAAGAAGAAAGAGAAGAAGAAGAGGAGGAGGAGGAGGTGGGGTTACTTCTTGGGTTTTGGGTTCTGGGACAGAGGAGGCGAGGGGGAGCTGTCGACGAGTCGTGGGTCTCCAGCAAGGTTTCATGGCAAGGTGGGGATCAAGGTTCTTGACGTCGAGGGTTCTGCAGGGTTCGTGCTTGGGGAAAGGAGATGGTGTTGGGTTGGAGAGAGGGGAGGGGAGAGGAAGAAGAGGTGGTGGCGACGGGGTGAGGCCGACGAGGTTGAAGTTCCGGCGAGGTGTTGCGACGAGGGTTGCAGGGTCGGTCTCTTGCAGTGGTCGGGTGATGGTTTGAAGGTCGGGAAAGAAGGGGAGGAGGAAGAAGAGAAGGAGAAGAGGGTGTCGACGAGGGTGTGGGGGCGATCGGCAGTGAGGTGGACGGTGGAGACGATGAGGGTCGGGTTCTTGGATTATTAGGTTCGGGGACGGGTTGCAGGGGAGAGGCGAGAGAGGGAAGTGATCGAGGGAGATGAGGAGGCGAAGGAGGCGAGACGGGGTCGAGGGTAGAGGCGGCGATGGCGAGACGCAGGCGAAGCTAGGGTTAGAGTTTCGTGGAGGCGGCGAGAACGAAGATGAGGAAGAAGAGAAAGGACGTGGGTTCAAAATGCTGTTTTCAAAATGTAAAGAATTAATAATATATAATGTGCACAGAGAGAGAGAGATGGGATTGGTTTAGAATATTAGGAAAAATCTTTTTAAAATCTTATTTTGTTAAAGAAAAATTTATAACTTATATAACATATATATTTAACAGTTTAAATATATTAGAATATAATATTGATTAGATTTGAGTTTTCCGACTAATATAAACTTACTCCAAAATATGCCCGGGTTGGGTCTAAAATTATGGTTTGAAAATACGGATAATATACGTGTCAACAAAAACCAAAAAGTGATGTCCGGTTAAAGAAAATGCATACCCCCAAGAACGGATACACGTATTATGCACTTAGCGATCTAAACGAGTCCGTTTCACTAAACGGGACAAGAAGAAGATGTACGGATGACACCACGAGGTCAGGGGTATAATGCAGGCCATGCTAAGTATTTTAAAATATATTATTTGACTATAAATGCAATATTAAAAAAATGCAGATGCCAGATATACAATGCAGGTAAACGGAACATATGTGAGCACGGATCCTCGGGACTAGCAGAGATAAAACGTAAATAAGAACCAAGACGGGTTTCAAACATGCGGGTCGGGTCGGATACCAAGCACAGAATACTAATCACTATCTGCACCCAAAAGCGAATTAAAACAGGAAATGGCCACAAGATAAATAGAATACACAAATCGATCATGGTATAACTGAACTAGGGTGTTACACTAAAGATCATGTTCATGATCACACAGTGGTTTTCGAACACATAAGAACAGAGTTTATGATTGTTGATCCTATGACTAAAGCGATACCAGTCATTTCATTTAGGGGTCATCTAAAGAACATGGGACTCATCGGTATTTAATGTTGTCATTCGTTGTGAGATTTATGTATATTTTATATCTAGACATATTTGAATGTTGTTAGTGTTAAAGACATGACTAATAAAGTATGCACAATAAATTTAAGTCATGTGATTATTGTTAATTGAAGCAATAAAAGATTAGACTCTCAATAATTGCTTATAAAGTTACATGTACATATTTGAAGATTCTAAAAGATATAATATTTGCTCAGTTAAGTACAACTATTTAATTTGGCCATAAAGTATAGTTGCAACAATATTATACCTTTAATAGGATGACTATAGTCAAGTGGGAGAATGTAAGAAATAATGACTCTATATCCTATTAAACTAAGTTTTGAGCATAAAATAAAGTAGTTTCCGTAACTACTTGGTAGTTCCATAACTCCTTGATGAGGAGGTTATATAAAGAAGTAATTGCCTACACATTTCAATCCCTATGAATTCAGATTAGTTTATTTTCCATCAAAAGATAAACACTAAGATAATGAAATAGGCAAGAAGAAAAGATCAAAAAAGAGAATTAGAGATTCTATTTCCGATCATGGCTGAAGGTGAATTCATGTATTGCATGTTCATGACATTATTAAATAAGTTAATCATGCTTTCAAGTCTTACACCATGGGCTAAATCAAGTAAAAGATGTTGCCCCGAGCACTGTTTAGCTTGTAATGAATTATTTGGTCAGTAATAAAGAAATCCATAGAGTGAGGCAAGATGATGATTTCCTTCGTATCCCCATTTTTCCTCGAGCTGGGGCCCTGAATTTTCTATGTAGAAACTGGATGGTATCAAGCTGGCATCAATTACAAATCGGAAGTCTGATGACAGTACTTCATTTAATAGTCACTCATTGTGAAGACCCTTACCATATAAGAAAGGAGGAACAACTCCAGCGTGTAGAGGAAGATCTCCTGTATTCCAAGCCATAAAAGGTCTCTCTCCACAATTTTTCCATTGGCGGTTCTGAACTATAAAATCCCGCAATTGTTTAAACTTTTAAAAGGTCATGCTGTTATCCATCAAACTTGTTAAGATATAAAATCATATCCCTCAACATTGAGATTATGTCAACAAAACATAGGTTAAAAGCCGACCGGGTGCCCATTAAGAAAAGGGATTAATAATGCAACACAACAAAAGGCCGAGTTTTTTCCACCTATAAAGTGTTATGTTAGCTAGATATACAGTGTTTTCCTACAACCGAGCTGCTTAAACGTTTGGGTCTAATGGTTCATGGCATGGTATCAAAGGACATTCGGTATTTAGAGGTCTTAAGGTCAAACCTAATCATTGTCAATTTAAATATATTTATTTACCTCGTTTATTTACAAACGAGGGATTCCTCTAAAGGCCTTTCCACGTGGCTTAAAAGCCCATGTTAAAGGGAGCATGAAATATTATATTGGCTTGATATGCGTTGTTATTCCACAACCCAACAGCAAAAGCTTTTGAGTCAAGGGGTTCTTGACATCACTAAAAGTAGGCACTCACCCTACAGGGCCCGGGGTGTGCTAAAATAGAAAATTTAGCTCTTAACCTTTTACCTCTACTTCAGAGTTTTGGTGCAATGGTGGAGACTTCAAGGAAAATTATTGCTTTTACAAACCATTTAAAATTTGTTATAGGTTATGTTTTACCTTCCTTGGTCCTTATCCTTTTCCTGTCTTTTTGTAGCCAATGTCTTCCGGTTTCATCCTATTAAATTTAGTTGTAAACGAACGAGGGGGCGGTTATATATTTTATTTATATGAGTGTACACGGGCTTTTAACATAGACTCGCAATAAGACTCAAGCCTTATTAAGGTTTGGCCCATCTTATATTTTATACCCATGCACTTCTCATACTTTTTCAATGTGGGACTATTTTAATCCACACATCTCAATACTCCCCCTCACGTGCAACATGGTTGTCACATGAATCGTACAGAGCACGAAGGCTCAAAGTCCGGCACGAAGGCCCAAATTACACACAAGAAAGCACGAAGGCTCGAAAGATAGCATAAGGCTAAGAGAGCATGAAAGCTCGAAGGAGAGCACGAAAGCTCGAAGGAGAGCTCGAAAGCCGAGAGTAGGCTTGAAGAGGTGTGTGTTAAAGTACAAATCCACGAATGTTATCAACTTAGCTCTGATACAATATTAAATTTAATTATACACGAACGAGGGGGCGATTATATATTTTATTTATATGAATATACACGGGTTTTTAACATAGACGGGCACAATCAATAAGACTCAAACCTTGTTGAGGTTTGGCCCATCTTTTATGTGTACACGAAAGCTCGAAGAGGTGTGTGTTAAAGTACACATTCACAAATATTATCAACCTAGTTTTGATTCCATATTAAATTTAATTATACACGAACGGGGGGGGGGGGGGGCGATTATATATTTTATTTATATGAGTGTACATTGGCTTTTAATATAAATGGGTTCCAACAATAAAAGTCAAGCCTTACTGAGTTTTGGCTCATCTTATGTTTTATACCCATGCACTTCTCATACTTTTTTCATTGTAGGACTATTTTAATCCACACATCTCAACACATCCAAAATGAATAGGAAGTCTGGGAAGCTTGGAGAGATTGATACGAGGAACCAATCACAGTTGAGTCTGTGAACGTAATGCAGGGTTTTGATGATACAGGTATGTTGAAAGTAAAAAAACCAAATGATGGGAGTTTAAAGATAATCTCATATTAGAAACAGCAAAAGAAACACATGGGTATAAAATATAAAATGGGTCACACCTAAACAAGGCTTGAGTCTTATTATTGAAACACATTTATCATTAAAAGCCCATGTGCAAAAGCACATCACTTCTCCAACTCTACTCTACTTTAAAAATAACTTTGACATGGTATCAGAGCCAATGGCTCGATTCAAACTCGACTTGACAATACTACCAAGTGTTATACTTTCTACGTGACAACCACACCAAAGAAAAAAGTGATGGTTGCACGTGAGGATGAGTGTTAAAAATAAAAAAACCAAATAATAGAACTTTAAAGATAGTCCCACATTGGAAACAATAAAAGAAACACATGTGTATAAAATATAAAATGAGTTGCAACTCAACAAGACTTGAGTGTTATTGTTGGAACCCGCTTATCATTAAAAGCTCAAGTGTAAAATCTCATCACTTCGGCTCTACTCTACTTTAAAAATATAAAAATAACCTTGACAAGGTAGAAGAATGGTCTCTGGATCAATAAGAATAGAAATCCCAGTGTGAGAAGCCTGTGATCTTTGCAACCATGGACTGAAATAATAGGTTATTAGTTATTTAACATCATTGATTACTGAAGAAATGTCAAAAGGTTCATGTGAACTTTATTCCAATTTAAAATATCACCCTACTCGTCATTAATTACTAAAAAATATGAAAAATTGTTGTAGTCATTTCTACAATATTTAACTTATTTAATACCTTTCCACGATAAGTTTGGTCAACCAATAAAATAATAAGTTATTCCGATCTAAAATAGCCGATATAGCTGAGATGGCCGATTCTGATTTCGAAAATGATTGTCCAATACGAGGTATTGGGATTTCAAATCTTGATTAGCAAGACATGGCTCTATACGAATGCCTAGGAAACAATCTTTAGAATTTTTCAGTTATTTTAAAACCAATACAGTTCTGGATGCTACAAGTGGTGGAAAAGTGTTGTGTCATTGAAAATATAAAAATAACCTTGACAATATTTAACTTATTTAATACCTTTCCACGATAAGTTTGGTCAAGCAATAAAAAATCCGATATTCCGATCTAAAATGGCCGACATAGCTAAGATGGTTCGAAAATGATTGTCCAATACGAGTTATTGGGATTTTAAATCTTGATTACCAAGACATGGCTCTATACGAATGCCTAAGAAACAATCTCTAGAATTTTTCAGTTATTTTAAAACCAATACAGTTCTGGATGCTACAAGCGGTGGAAAAGTGTTGGTGTCATTGAAATGGACTCGGAACTTACCTTTTAAGTTGCCATGCATGCTTCCTAGGTTATCAATCTATGGTTTTGTCTCTCCATAGACACCGTTCAACAAAAAGGGCTCCAATTTCTTATGTTTCGGGTTTTAAATATCGGATATCAGAATCGTATCGGACCGCTGCTTCATATCGCCTATACGGAGGATGATATATCAAGCGATATCGCCATATCGGACGATATATCAAGGATATTATATCGGTTTTATTGTATCGCAAGTGGTTCCTACACGATATATCGATCGATAAGACCGATATTTGATTCATTAGATGTTGCAGACATTTTCTTGGATTGCCTTCCATTCTCTTCTTTTTCAGCTATATATTTTCTTTCCAAGAATCTACAGAAGATGTTAATACGTTTTATATTGATAGGGACTCACAAAATTTCAGTAATTTCTTCAGCCAGTAAAATAAAATCAGCGGTAAATACGAGCTCGGTAAATTGGTATGGATGCCTTACATAGTTATCTAAATGCTCTTCCCAGTGAAATAAGATCCGATCTTTCAACACGTTATACAAAAACTTAGGTTAATTCCACAAGCCAAGTCCAAGAAAGGGGTACTAGAGTACTAGAGATATTGATATCATGTCCATAGAATATATGGGATCTTTAGTTGCAAAATCCTAGCTTCTAATAAAAAGTATTCTAAAGATTAAAAGGGGGCATTTTCGGTGACATATTTAGATAATTCATATCCAAAAAAATTCTCTTTCATAAACAAAAACTACCCTAACTCTACCATGATAAGACAACCTCTGAAAATATAACATTATCTCTCTCACACACACCAAAAAAAGGACAATTCTTTTTAGTAAAACAAAAATAAACAATAATTATAAAAAAACCATTTTAAAAAAAATAATTATTGCCTCATAGGCGCCAGCTCAACGCTGGCGTAAAATAAAAAAAAATTATGGGCGTAATTTCAAACTGCGCCCATAGCATTTGTATGTACAAATTTATTGAGCACAGTTTGTATAGCACCCTAGTTTGGATGCGGTGTTTCTAAAATTATCGAGATATTATTTTATAAAAAAATTTACTATAATTTTAAAATTTACTTAATGGTTGGTTGCCGGTATAATTATTTTGACTTTTCCGTATATCATTTTGATATAAAAGATCTTCAGTTTTTAGATAATATATAATAGTTCCTCAGTGACAGCAAAACAATATTTTTATATCTTAAAATTCCTAAACTAATCTATTAATATTTAGTTTGCATACACATTTCTTTGGCAAACTCCTTTTGCTGTTGATATGAGAACACATAAAATCCGTACCAAATCGCTAAATACACTCATATAAAAATATGTATACACACACACACAGACACACCCCAATATCCCTTTCTCTCTAAATTTATATATATATTAATCTCTCTCTCTTATACCCATGTCTCTCCCCCCCCCCCTCTGCTCCTCAAATTTTCTCCCGACGCCGCCTCTACCCTCGTCGCCAGCACCATCACCGCGAACCGCTCCTCACCCCGACGACCACCGCTTCCTTCTCTTTCCTCCCTCGCCTTCACCCCTACGCCTGCATTCGTCCCCACCCCGCAACCGCCACTGTCGCCTTCACCCCCCATCACCGAGCTCCACCTCAAAACGCCCACGACCCATCTCGTCTTTGTCATCGCCACCTCCCTCTACCCTTCCTCATCACCGCAACACCACAAGCCCTTACCGTCAAACCCATCGCCCCATCTCCCCTCTCGACGAACCCATTCCACCGCAGCCACCTCGACACCAAAACCACCACCGTCCTCGTCTCCTTCTTCGCACCACCATCCCCGCCTCCACTGAACAACCCCAACTCCCCCTCCTCTCGTCCTGACGATCACCGCCACGATCAACACCACCTTCCACCACCGCAGCCCTAACCCTCTTCTCCGACCATCCCCTCGCTACAGCCGCCACATCACCTGCACGAGTCCTCACAACCGAACCCATCAACTCACCCGTACCACTGCTCCTTCCCTCTCCTATCGCCGACGGTCTCGTCATCAGGCCAGATTCTAGCCGGGTCCAAGTGTCGCCAGTCCGTTGCTTCATATATTATGATTGTCGTGCTTCCGTCACCAAGGCAAGTATTCTTGCTTTACATTTAGTCAATGCACATCGGCAACCCGCGTATATATATGTATATATATGTGTGTGTGTGTGTGTGTGTGTGTGTGTGTGTCTTCTGTACTATTAAAATAGAAGGAACAATATCAGTATTCAATTATTTCGTATTGTCAGGATGATATAGATTTTTATGTAATAAGGAGATAAAAAGAAAATCGGCAAGTATGGATCAAAAATGAAATTTATTTTAAATACAAATAAAAGTTTGGCATTGCTAACCTATCTCATATAAGCATCTTACTAGCTAGCATGTAATTATTTTATATATATATCAAGGCTGATGGTAAAGCCAACATTTGTGACTTGTGCTAGCTTGTGCATCGCTTTCATGCGGTTACTATTACCAGATTAAGATTACATTTGACATGTCATGATTATTCATTACTAAAGTCCATTTTATTTAAAAACGAGATCTCTAATTAGGATGCTAAACTACATGCCATGATACACTACTATTTACCAGTTTTATTTCTGTACAATTACCATATCACAAATTCCAGTCTTTTCAGCATTCCTAATTAGTGATTTAGTTATACCATAGTGGATATGAACACGCGGGGTGTAGGAGTAGTTTGAATGTGCGTTCGTGCAACAGGATCCCAGGAGTCTCATGCCGGCAGCTCGTACCGAGCTATATCGGTCGCATGTTTACAACTCGTACAGGGCTATATCGGTCGCTCTTTATTACAGCTCGTACCGGGCTATATCGGTCGCATGTTACTACAGCTCGTACCGGGCTATATCGGTCGCATGTTCATCCTACGGTTGGGCCCGTATTTCCTAGCCCCTAGGGCCCTACCCTTGGGTTAGGAATACTCCTGCAGAGCTTGACGCACACACTCAAACTCACGATAGGATAGATTGCCTTTAGTGACCAGTTAGGTTATGACTTGACCTGTTTACATGCATGTTTCATAGTTTTAATGCATATATATATACATCTATTTCCACTTGCACACACGGGCTTCACTACACTCATATATTCATGTTATCATACCACACACACACACCTTATACGTTGAGTACTTGCTGGGATGTTTTGACATCCCTAAGATTCCATCTCAGGTTTAGAGGCAGATTTTCAGACTAAACAGGATCGGAGCAGCTATCAAAACTTTGCCGAAGAACAATAGCCCGTAGGTTTATTTCTTTTCAGTTAGTATTTAGCATGTGCGCCCTTGTAGGACATTAGGACTTATGTATCTTTTCGGATTCTGTTTTTATTTCGAACCTATTGTATATGATTTTTATTTGCATCGATTATCTAGTGGGCCTATTTTTAGTATTCCTTATGGTTTCGCGGCAGCATGATTATTAGTGTTATCTCTCATGTTGTTGAATATTATCTTTGACAGGTTAGCTAGACAGCCTTTATATAACTATGGAAGAATCTTTTCTTACCGTAAGTAGCACAGCTGGCTTTCGTTGCTCTCCGTATTCCGCATTTTAGGAAGCGGGGCGTGACAGTTTAAACTGCGCCCCAAAAAATTTGAGCAAAAAATAATGGTGCGCATTTTCAAAGTGTGCCCATTCCCCAATAAACCCGAGCCCACTTTCCTCTTTCCTCACTCTACTCTCATCTCTCTCGGGCTCACTCTCTCTCTCTCTGCTTCGCTCCTAATCTTTCTCTCTCTGCTCTCTTTCCCTCTCCCTCTCTCGAGATCTTTCTCTCTGCACTCTCGATCTTTCTCTCTCTATCTCTTTCTCTCTCTCCCTCGACCTCCCCCCTCCTCCGACCTCACCCCGCGCCTCCTCTGATCTCCCCCAGCCTCCTCTGGCTGCTCTCTCTCCTTTCTCTCCCTCTGTCTCTCTCTCCTCTCTCTCACTCGGTCTCGATCTCACAGTCTCTCGATTGTGCAGATTTAGTTGGAAATTCACGGACGAACAATCGCCTTTATCCTCGCCATAATCATCACCATTGTGAGCATCTCGAAAGTTAGCTAAACCTTAATTTTATTTTTGAATAATTAAAAAAATTGGTTAAAATTTTGTATTGATAGGCAATTCGAACAAATTGGATATATATTAGGGGTTTTCGCCAATTTTATTTATAACGGATCAATGAATAGGATACAAGTTCTTGCAACTTGTTACATGCTATGAACATGGATTTTATTGTAATGTTATGTAATTAGTTGAGTATAATCGTATAGATAAATAAGTAGGTTGTTTGATGATAACTCTCAAAGTGTGTCAATATTTCTGGCAGGTAGAAAAATGACGGATAATTACATCCATCTAATTTGCTATTTCTGTAGCCAATTAACGATTGGAAAAAATAATATCTCTGAATATGTCGGTGGAAAAACTAAGATGACTAGAGTCAAGAAGTCTAGCACATACAACGAGTTGTGCCAAGTAGTGTACAAAGCTACCAAAATCAATCCGTTAGAGTTCAAAATCTCCTTAATATGCAAATGGCCGACGGAGCATGAATATACCGCCATTGAAGTATCCGATGATGAAGATACACAAGTCATGATTGCTTCGGAATCGAAATCGATCGAGCTATTTGGGAAGAAAGAGATATTGACGTCCGCTCAACTGTCCAAACCTTATTCTGAAGTGTCTGATCCTTCTTTTCGAGCATCCGAGCAATACCCGTAAGGAGAAATGACACGCATGCTCAATATGAATGTCGATTCTACCGGATTTATGTTTTCTACCAATGATGAACAGTATATATATCAAAATTACGTAGATGAAGGCACATCAAGCGGGACGCCAGTGTATTGGCAGTTTACGAAATAAGTATTACCTTGCATATCTTTATACCGAATATACATTTATTGATAGTGGAGGTATGCTATAGGTACTAAGTATTCATAAATTTGTATGCAGTTCTTATATACCGCCGCCCGGTTATAATTGCATGTCACCGCCAAGCTTTGGTTTTAATTGCATGCCAGCGCCAAGCTTCGGCTTCAATATTATCCCCCAAAATACCGAGCACTTGCAGTCATACAATACGGAATACAATAAGGGTTGGACCCTGTTTGCTTCGGCTTTAATGTTTTCGGCTTATTGTTCTTCGCCATTTGGACGTCATATATTATGCGTGGATTGTGTCTCCGCCGTTTGAGCGTTGAGTCTCCGCCGTTTGGGTGTTGAGTTAGCTCCGTCTGTGGATGCTATTATTTTACTATACTTGTACATGAATTTTATTCAAAATTTACAAAGGAGATATTGTCCAATTTTTCCCGATTATTTCTTTACAAAATAACATTTTAATTCATTTTAATTCAAACGTTGATTCTCTACCACAAACATGTGTTCATACACGATATATTACACACACATGGTACACCCATCCACAACATACACGAGAATGACGCAAACAAAATAGATATAAAGAACAGTAACAACGCCATAATTCATTACTAAAATTTCAAAAATAAATTCTCTACATTACTTAACTCCGCAGCAACAGAATTAATCCGCTCTGTAATTACATCAATGACCTCATCACCTAGCGCAGTATCTCGAGTGGGTTCGAGGTGGTTCAAATTCCGACGGTGCATAAAGATGCGGTAAAGAGAGCTTGCGGAGTACTCGATATTGCGACCTGAAAGAAGACCCATAGAATGAAGTGAAGACGACAATGTGCTTCCCCATGGTGATCATGAGTTATTTCTTCAGGGGGATACGGGAGTGCATCCAATACGGCTAAGTGCAAAAGCCGCAGAATTTCACGATCGATCTTCATCGGCCAGTTCATACCCTCTCGTAATCGATAGAGAATGCTTTCGTAACCAGAATAGTCTATTATCGTATATACAGATTTCACCACGGTGTAAGAGATGCACCTCTTAATTTCATCAATTGATGGCAATTCTGCAGATGAAGATCCCGACATTGAGAGAGAGAGAGAGAGAGGCTAAGAACTGAAAGGGAGAAAGACAGAGAATGTGATGGCGATGAGATCTGAGAGAGAGTGAGAGAGCTCAGCACAGATAGTGAGAGTCGAGATAGAGGAAGAGATTGAACTCTTAATATAATGAACACAATCATTCTATAATGAACACAATCATTCACGGGTATGGGTTTTTTTGGGGCGCAGTTTGCAACTGTGTCCCAGAAAAACATACCCGTGAATGATTGTGTATCTTTTGGGGCGCACCTTCAAACTGCACCATAGAAAAAACACAGACCCGTGAATGAGTATGTTTCTTTTTTTGGACGCAGTTTGCATCTGCGCCCCCAGAAAAAATCATACCCGTGAATGATTGTGTATCCTTTTAGGGCTCACCTTCAAACCGCGCCATAGAAAAACACACAACTGTGAATGAGTATGTTTCTTTTTGGGACGCAGTTTGCAACTGCGCCAAAAAAAACAAACAAAGTCCTTACAAAAACAATGATCATATTATTTTGCATTTATTAATTGTATAGGGTGCAGTTTGGAACTGCGCCTGCAGTTTGAAACTGTGTCCAATACATTTGTATGGGGCGCAGTTTTAAAATGTGCCCCATACAAATGTAAAGGACGTAGTTCTTGCACCCATAACAAATATATGGGACGCATTTTCAAACTGCACCCCATACAAATGCTACGAGCGCAGTTTGAAATTGAGCCCATAAAAAAATTTATTTCACCCCAGCACCAGCACTGAGCTGGCGTGGACGCGGCGCCTACGAGACAAAAAATAGTCTCCTTTTGTAATTATTTTTGAAAATAGATTTTTTTTATAATTATTATTTAAATTTGGTCTACAATCAAAAATTGTCCCAAAAGAAACCAAATTTTTAGCCATTTACAAGAAATCTATGCCCGATTCAACGACAACCGGGCTTCCAAAACTGCTAGCAAATTGATGTCTAGAAGGGTGCTGACCAAATAGAACAACACTGACATTTGGGGAGTGACCCAACCAAGATGTCACAGCCAACTCCTGCCTTGCCCTAATTGAACCCGACCCAATTGAAGAGAATGGGCGAGGAGCGGCAAAAATTGTAACTTTAGGAAAGCCACCATCACCATCAACTTCAAATTTGTTAGCAAAACTAGCGTTTTGATTATTGGGCAGTAATTTGTTCTGCTGTTGGTGGTGCTTTTGTACAGAATAGCAAAGGGAGGCAGTGATTAAGAGGAGCCCTAATAGGCAAAGTGAGGATCCAAGCAAACCCATTTTCGCCTAATCAAAGCAAAGAAAACCCCAATTTAGAGAGAGAGAGTTGGATGCATACTTTGGGCCTGTTGTTGATGAGCCGAGGTGATGATGCTCAATATTGGCGATCTCCAAGATCAGGACACGTGGCAGATAACGTGTCCCGAAACTCAGAAGAAAGGGCCCACAGGGGCCGACCAGGCCACCCCTGTACCCGACCTGCAAGCACAAGTTGGCTCACCTCAGAGCCCCCTGAAAATTGGCCTCCTCGGCCTCTCAGCTTGCCCCGAGCTGCCACAGGACCAAGACTCCTCAGTCCTCTCGCTCGTCCCCGAGCTCCCCAGTCGAGGCCATCTTCCTCGGTCCTCCGACCGACCAACTCCACCACTCACAGGCGTAACCGCCGCTCTGCAAATCTCGCCATGCACAGATTCTCCGACAGCAACATCCCACGTCCCACTCCATCACGATCCCCATTAATGGGCGATCCGCTCTTTACGCGGGCGTGACGTCGGGAGCGTAACTGCCGGCAAGATTCTCGAGCCTGCTGCTGCGTGCTGCCGCCACTATATAAACCCCCATCACAGAGAGGTCAAGTAAGCCATTTTTACTCCACTTATCCATTACTCTGCTCGGATCTCGTACTAACTTGATCGTCGGAGGGTCCTCGGTGGCACCAAACCACCCCGGGACTTCCTTGCAGGTACTCGACGCTACACTCCTCAAAATCACCAATCTCCTCAAAACCCATTGAGACCCACACGCAACAGGAGATCACCTCCAAGATCCACCGGGAGATCGACGGAAGACAACATCTGAAGGAGACCCGAAAAGGACCTCCATCAGTTGGCGCCGTCTGTGGGAAATGATTTTCCATAAAAACAAAGTTGGCCTTCCGATCTCCATCCACATGGCAAGCGATCACCCCGAAGATCCAAGCACCCGCTACAGCCTCCCCCTCCACGGAGACGCGGGTGAGCCTCCACCGAATGTCGTCGATTCCTCCACCGGCCACCGCCTTACAGACTCCGGCAGTTATCCATCCCGGTCAACCTCGAAGCCCCACATAGGAGAGCTTCGCCTCGAGCCTTGCCCAAGGGACCTCGCCGGAAGGAACCGGGGCCCATCAAGAACTATGGTCATGACGACAGAGTGCCAGTCGAGCTCCCACGAGACTCGGCACCCCACGCCGGCAACGAACGCCGACGGTCGCCCGAGCAAAATGGCCAGAGGCCACGAGCCTATCACCTTCGGCGATGGGGACCTCCACGGCATATCCATGCCCCACAACGACCCCCTGGTGATCATGGCCCGAATCCATCCGTACGAGGTCCACCGGATACTTGTCGACTCGGGCAGCTCGACAGACATCCTCTTCCATGACTGCTTTCTGCGCATGGGGCTCACCCCAGCAGACTTGAAACCGACCTCCCACATCCTTTCAGGGTTCACCAACCACTCCATCCGTACAGGGGTAGTCACCCTGCAGTTCAACGTCGGGGAGCCCGGCCGCACCCGTACGTTGCCTGTGGACTTCATCGTAGCAAAGGTCCTGTCGGCCTACAACGTCCTCCTTGGCCGCCCGACGCTGAACTCCCTCCAAGCCCAGATATCGACCTACCACTTGGTGATGAAGTTCCCTCTCGATCAGGGCGGGATAGGTCGGGTCTAAGGGAACCAGCAGGTCGCGAAGATATGCCTTACCGAAGCATCTTCGTCCGAGTAGCCGGTCGACGACGCTGAGGTAAATAACGACATCAAGGGTTCAATGGACACCCGAGACGAGCGGAAGGAGGTCCGAGGGACGCCGGTCGAAACACTGACCGAGGTGCCCCTGACAGAAGGGGATGATGAAAAAACCGTCCAGGTCGGATCACTCCTGACAGGGACTCAGCGAGATGACCTGGTCAGTTTCCTCAGAAATAACTCCGACGTCTTTGCCTGGGCGCCCGCTGACATGCCTGGGATCGACCCCAAAATCATTTCCCACAAGCTCGGGGTTGATCCTGCGGCCCGACCCGTCAGACAGAAAAAACGAAGCTTCGCCCCGGTCTATCCTTGCATCTCCAGAATCCTCAGGCCGCTTAGAAAAGTGGAGATGGGAACTATCTCAGTTTAACATAAAATATCGCCCGAGGCAGGCTATCAAAGCGCAGGTCCTGGCCGATTTCATCGTTGAATGTACCATCCCTAGCAAGGAGCCAGAGCCCACGCCGCCCCTCGCAACTCAGTGTCCCATCATGGAAAGGCCTGGCTCGGTTCCTGAGTGGGTCATCTACGTCGACGGGTCTTCCACCGAGGAAGGCTGTGGTGCCGGCCTCATTATCCGGGGCCCGAACGAGGCGGAAATGGAGTACTCTCTGAAGCTCTGTTTCAAAGCCTCGAACAACGCGGCAGAGTACGAGGCCCTCCTGGCTGCATTGTGCATGGCCGCCGGGCTGGGACTGAAGACAATTCGGATCCATAGCGACTCAGCCCTTGTCGTCGATCAAGTGACCGGCCGCTTTGAAGCTCGGGAGCCTCTGATGATGAAGTATCTGGACGTGAGGAAACTCCGGAAGAACTTTGACGAAGTCCAAGTAGAGCAAATACCCAGGCAGCTGAATGCCCAAGCCGATGCCCTGAGCAAGCTGGCTTCATCATACTCGGCCAACAATAAGCGGTCTATCCTCTTCGAAACCTTGCCTCAGCCCAGCGTGGAAGACGAAGTGACAACACTCCCCGTATATGCAGCACAGGAAGGCGACCGAGACTAGAGGAAATGTAGGGTTCCTAGGCACACTAAAGAGGTCTCACAAGGAATCAACCATGCCAAATTCAAAATTTACGGTGCCGAGAAACCCTAGACTACGGATCGTTGGCTAGAATTCTAGGCGAAACGGTAAACTAGTTAACAACTTAACTAAAGTTAAGAAGCTACAACCTTTGTAGATCCCGATATCCCCTTCCTTGGCTCCACGTCGGCGTCCTCTCGCTGTCCATCTCGGATCCCGGACTCAATCGTGGGCTTGATCGGAGAAATGGGCAGACTGGGTCGTCGGCTTCGTGCCGAAGATGATCTACGTCGAGGCATCTCAAGTTCAAGCTCCGACTTCACAAGTTTGTGAAACTTGTGAAGAAAACACCCAAAACAACTTGGCAAGAGGTAGAGGGTGAAGAAATAGGAGGTGGGTTCACTTTAGAATTGGTTTTCTCACTTTGGAACTCAAGTTGCCATTAATGGCATCAAGCTTTTTCTTGTGAAGATGAAGAAGAAGATGAAGCTAGAATTATGATAAGTGTTGAGTTAAAATGAATAATAATTCAATACTTATCATAAGCTAACTATAGTTAAGTGTAGAGAATAGACCATGGTTACTTGGATGAGTTAGGGTTAAGCATGAAGACAAGAATGGTTACAAAAGTCAAAGCTTCATGAAGCTTCAACTTAAAACAAAGAAAGCCACCATTCTCATCATAATCCTTTTCAAATAAATAAATAAATAAATAAATGAATATGCAAAACCCTAATCAACACTTAACCATGGTTTTAATTCTTTACACTTAACAAAATGATCAAGTATCATCAAACATGATACAAATATGTGCACAATAATATATCACATATACTTCTTGCACATCAAGTGAGAAAATCCATATAAAGTGAACCAATACTAGTTAATGCAATGCAATATATCAAATATATAATTATACATTAAATCATTAAATCAACATTTGATTCAATGATCCGGTCATGTCGCACATAACCGACTAGAATCCAATGTATCGATTTATCGAATCAATGATTCGATAACTAGGTCATATCGAATATAACCAATCGAAACATATATCGCGAGAATGAAATGCGGTATCACATACACGCATTATTCTCGGTCCTGCACATATCTCATATGCGCTCCTATTTCGTTTCGCTTGAGCCAGGAAACCTCTGTGTAGGACTCTAAAGACTCATCAATACGCCGGTAGCAGATGATGATCATATCAAGCATCCACAAGCCGCAAGCGGTCTGCTAAACGTAACGGCCATCCGGGTATTGAGCGATCAGAAGATCGACGAGCTAGCCCGCTCACACTCCTGTGAATCCAACCAGTAACACTATCGTACAGTCCGGTCTGTTCGTCTGATATGTCGTATATCAAGTCTAGGGGTGGTAAACGTCAGACCCCAATAACCGATAAGTCGTGCCGATGTGAGGCTCATAACGGGTCGAGAAACTACTGGTAACACTTACCAGCAAATTTCTGATCAGCCCTGGCCAGGGACTTCCCTGTTACGGCCAATCGAGCACTGCGCAACATCAACCCCCAATACCGGGAGAGACGAAACCCCTCCTATCGCTCATTGCCTCCATGTGACTCGGGACTGTACCCAAAGACCACCGTTTTGCACGCCCTCATGGACGTGGTAAGGTGGAGATCAAAGCACAGTGGGAATCACACAAGACTCTATGACGATCTCGGGTCTACAGACTAACCTGTACAAGTGTCACCTGAGAACTGCCATCTGACGTGAGGTATAATACCATCTGGGAGTTCTCGGCGAGTCCGTCCAGTGTACCCAATCTCCACTGAGCACCCGTATACCATCTCTGATGTCAAACACCAATGGATATGGGATCATCCATCGCCCATCTCATGGGTCGAGAAGCATATACGCTAGTCTACTCTGGTGTATCGATGCCCCGTCTCGATATACCCACGACTAGGGACCTTGAAGGATGTACTTATGGACTACCATGTCCCCACTAGTATGATCTGCATCATAGTCCAGGTAGTCAAGTACACATCCTAAGGGCTTTACCAACATGTAACTATAAGACAGTTTAAAGAGACTAGTGTACATGTTAAGATAAAGAGTAACCAGATAGCATACTATCATATCGAGCAAGAAAGTCATCTCTATATATGTCCAAGCATCCAATATAATATACATCATCTGTACAATACTGGCCTCTAGGGCATACATACAACTAACAATCTCCCACTTGCACTAGGGCCAGCTGCTGTAGTATCGCATACCGAGCATCCCGAAGAGTCGCTCAAACTGTATCTGGGGAATGGCCTTCGTGAGTGGATCCGCCGTGTTGTTCTTCGTGTCAACCCTCCTGACCTCGATCTCCCGGCGATCAACTATCTCCCGGATCAGGTGATACCGTCTCAGAATATGCCTGGATCGCTGATGGGACCTGGGTTCCTTGGCCAAAGCCACCGCTCCATTGTTATCGCAATACAAAGGTATTGGATGCTCAATAGATGGAACCACTCTAAGTTCAGTAATGAACTTCTTGATCCAGACAGCCTCTTTGGCAGCATCGTTGGCAGCGATGTATTCAGCCTCCATCGTCGAGTCTGCCACGGTTTCCTGCTTGGAACTCTTCCAGCTAACCGCCCCTCCTTAAAGGGTAAAGACAAATCCCGACTGCGACTTAGAGTCGTCCTTATCACTCTGGAAGCTCGAATCGGTAAAGGACTCCACTTGGAGTTCTCCGTTACTATACACCAAGAGCATCTCTTTAGTCCTTCGCAAGTACTTGAGAATGCTCTTCACAGCTGTCCAGTGACTCTCTCCAGGATCAGCTTGATACCTGCTCACTACACTTAGTGAGAATGCTACATCGGGTCTGGTACATAGCATCGCATACATGATAGAGCCTACAGCCGAAGCATAGGGTATCCCTTGCATGCGAGCTCTCTCCAAATCAGTCTTTGGAGACATCTCTTTGGAGAGAGTGACTCCAGAGATCGTGGGTAAGTTCCCACGCTTGGATTCTTCCATACTAAACCTCTTTAGTATGGTGTCAATGTATCTGGATTGGGACAATCCCAATATCCGTTTGGATCTATCTCTATAGATCCTGATTCCCAATATGCAGGAGGCATCACCAAGATCTTTCATTGAGAATCTTTGTGATAAGAAGAGCTTGACCGATTGCAGCATAGGAATATCATTTCCTATCAAGAGTATGTCGTCCACGTACAATACGAGGAAGACAACCTTACTCTCTGCCACCTTCTTGTAAATACAAGGTTCATCTGGGTTTTTGACGAAATCAAACTCTTTGATAACGACGTCAAAGCAGATGTTCCAACTCCGCGATGCTTGCTTTAATCCATAAATGGATTTAAGCAGCTTGCACACCTTTCCGCTGCTCCCACTATCTACGAAGCCCTCTGGCTGAGTCATGTACACGCACTCTTCTAAATCACCATTTAGAAAGGCGGTCTTAACATTCATTTGCCAGATTTCGTAATCATGATATGCAGCGATGGCAAGCATGATCCGGATGGATTTAAGCATAGCCACTGGAGAAAAGGTTTCGTCATAGTCCACACCTGGTCTTTGACGAAAACCTTTTGCAACAAGTCTAGCTTTGAAAGTCTCCACTTTCCCATCTACACCAAGTTTTTTCTTGAAGTTCCACTTGCTCCCAATGGGTTTTACCCCTTCAGGAGCAATTTCCAAAGTCTATACTTTGTTGGTGTACATGGATTCCATCTCGGACCGCATAGCATCCAGCCATTTCACTGAGTCCGCACTCGTGATGGCCTGCTCGAAACTAGTTGGGTCATCATCCTCCATGATGCAATCCTCGCTCCCACCGTCCATGAGAAAACCGTAGTATCTCTCAGGTTGGCGAGGAACCCTACTAGATCGGCGGAGAGGCTGGGGTTCGTCGGGTACTACTGAATCCTCTGGTTCCACTAGATCTTCTGTTGTGTTTTGTTCAGCTGGAACCTCTTCCAGTTCTACCTCAGAGCCACTAATCTCTTTTGCAAGAAATTCCTTTTCCAAAAAGGTGGCATGTTGAGCAACAAATACTCTTTGTTCCTCACTGTGGTAGAAGATATACCCTCGCGAATGTTTGGGATATCCAACAAATTTACACAATACAGACCTTGCCTCGAGTTTTTCCGGTTTTTGTCTTTTGACATAGACTGGACAACCCCATATCTTTATGAAATTAAGATATGGTCTCTTCCCTTCCCATATCTCATATGGTGTGGTAGGCACAGATTTGGTGGGAACCCTATTCAGTAGGTATGCTGCTGTTTCCAGTGCATATCCCCAGAAGGAAACAGGTAACTCAGCTACACTCATCATAGAGCGCACCATATCTAATAGGGTGCGGTTCCTCCGTTCTGATACACCGTTATGCTGTGGTGTATATGGAGGAGTTAGCTGAGAGAGAATCCCATTCTCTTTTAGGAAGTCCAGGAATTCAATGCTCAAGTATTCACCTCCTCGATCAGATCGTAGAATTTTAATACTTTTTCCGGTTTGGTTCTCGACTTCTTGTTTATATTCTCTAAATTTCTCAAAAGCTTCTGATTTGTGTTTCATCAGGAACACATATCCGAATCTTGAGAGATCGTCAGTGAATGTAATGAAGTACGAAGAACCATCCCTCGCATGTGTAGACATGGGACCGCATACATCACTATGTATCAGTCCCAAGAGTTCGGTAACTCTTTCTCCGTGTCCCGTAAACGGAGTTTTGGTCATCTTGCCTTTGAGACATGACTGGCAAGTGTCATAGGATGAAAATTCAAACGGATTTAAATATCCATCTTTATGCAACTTAGCTAGTCGTGTCGCATTGATGTGACCCAGTCTACAATGCCACAAGAAGGATTCGTTCAGTTCAGAACTCTTCCTCTTGTGTGTGTTTGTTATGTTCAGAACTGTTGATTGATTTAGAACATAAATGCCATTGCACAACGTGCCTGATCCAACCAACTTTTGGTTACGGAAAATGTTCATAACATTATCCTGCAATACAAAATTATATCCCTCTTTACTTAATAAAGAAACCGATATAATGTTGCATATCAGGTTCGGCATGTAATAGCATTCGTTCAGAACCAATGTATTACCAGTTGGTAATGTAAGGTGATATTCCCCGACAGTCTTAGCTGCAACAATTGCACCATTTCCAACTCTAATGTCTTTATCACCTTCTCCAAGTTCTCTACCTTTTCTAAGCCCATGTAACTGATTACATATATGGGATCCTGAGCCGGTATCTAATACCCAGGACGTAGGGCAAATGGAGAAACAGTTCTCTGTAACGAACACACCCGAAGAAAATGCATCATCATGTACTTTCTTCAATCGGGTGGCATGGGAATCCTGGTATTCCCCTATATCCTGTTCAGTCCTATAACTCTTATAGGAAAGAACGGAACCAATGTTCCCCAGCACAGTATAACATGCGGGTTCGATCAATACATCCATATTATTATCTTTATTAGGGCATGCAATGGTCGCTACCTGGAGAGAGAGAGAAGAAAACACTTTAGCGTAAGCTCGTGCAAGATCAGATTGGTTATTATCTTATCTAATCAGGATGGCTCCCACTGCTTTTTATCAAATCTTCCTTCAAACCCTAAAAGGAAAGACTAGCCGGGATTAATTACACACTACAAGTTCGCCAATCTTTCAGCCAGGCCAGTGTCGGTACTTTGAGGGAGGTCCCCCGTGCTTTCGCACGAACCTAATTAATGTAAACCTCGTTTTCCCAGAGGCGTAACCTTGTTAACACCTTTCTAGACACCTACTTGATCGGCTAATTGTAATATGTAAAACTCTCCCAGGAGTAACTCTTACTCGCAGCGGGTATCGGGATCCAACTATCTCATAAAAGGTATGCAATCTCATTGCAAATTTCAACACTTGAAATTCCCGATAAAATTTTGCCCCAAGCATCCTATGACCTTGACGGAGGTCAACAAACCACAGGGTGCAAGTCAAGTTCAACCCGTCATTTCTTGATTGAATCAAACCCACCCGCACGACCCTTGACGGAGGTCAACAAGGTCGTACGACTACCCTAATCCAATCTGCATCATATGCATAAGCAGATAAATACTAGTTAGCTACCGTACACTACGCCTTGACGGAGGTCAACAAACGTAGCACGAATACTAAGTAGGATTTATCTGAAATGACGGAGGGCTACGACGGGTTTTTCTGAAAACCTATTGCGTAATGAACTTGATATCGTTGTAGAATCAAATGAAGTTTTAAAATGGAGTGATTTTAAGGCTTTTTCTAGTTTTGCTAAAGGGGTCACTCCTGGTGAAGGGATCGTCGGCCCTTTCCTCGTCGAATGAGGTGCGGGATATATCATATATATCACTGTGCAAAGCAAAACTCAAAAACAATTAAAAGCAAACCGAGTATGTAGCATCTGCCAGTTATTGCTAAAGGAGTCACTCCCGGTGAAGGGATCTCGGTCCTTTCCTCATCGAATAAGGTGCAGGGTATATCATATATACCGCTATGCAAAGCAAGAACTGTAGCTACCCCTTTTTATTTAAAATTTGATTCTACAACATCTTAGGTTTCTTTTCTTTCATTAATCACATTAATGAAGTCCCATCATTTAAATACCTAAACATCACAGATAAATACGACGTACACTTATGCCATCCGCATTCGCCTCGATGTCCCCTCGTGCACCGTTAGGTTAGGTAACTAACGGCAGAGCGGGGCAGGGCTAGTACGGGTGTAAAACATAAGTAACGTCTATATATAATATATCATATATACTATATACTGTATCTATCACAGAACATCACATGATCACATCACAGATATCGCAGCAGAAAATATCATATGAAATATTGGATATACTAGGACGTCCGTGTTTTCAATACGAGCCAGTATAAAACACGGATTCCACGGTCGTGATGAATAGCCAATCCCACACCCCAAGACCCCTACGAGAGCGGCAAGCAACCCTACCAATTCTAGGGTTAGGAGACCCGGACTCGACTCCTCGAGTTGGTCTCCTACTGGACCCCAGAACCCGGTCACATGTGCTCCCCTCCTTGGGTCTATCCTAGTGCAGAAAAGTAAATAATATACAAAGGGTGACAACTTCCGCAACCTGGAAGTGCCCCAAAAAAAAGAATATTACATACAAGTTTTTACATGAATGAAAATGAAAATGAAAAACACTCATCTCACATAAAACCCCCCGGCTATTCAAACACGACAATCCAATATAACATATCCAGCAACACATAACATCACATGTCATCAACGTAAGTAAACATGCGTATCCCAATTGTCGTTGACATATAGCAACGAAACCGGCGATATCACATATTACACTTACGGTCACAGAAAAGAAAGTGTAAAATTACAACAGTTAGAATCCGCAACCGTTTTAGACATCACATGCCTAAACAAAATGAAATACTTAGACATCACATGCCTAACAATTATAAACCCCGCATTTTAGTCTCATTATCGAAAACTCTTTTCAATATCATATGGGACTAAACTGCTAGATTTATAACATTCATTCAGTTATCTCATAACTGTTTGTGAATTCCAATTATTGTATCCCATTCCGGATAAATAGAATATATTAAACTTTCCGATCGAACATTCGAACACCCAAGTTTTCCCGAAACCGTTCAACACATGAAATAGGTTCAAAGACATTCACTTCATGCCTCAGTACCAACGGTCCAGCCGTAGAAGGGTCAAGCCAACGCCTCACATGTGGCAGCCATACTGCCCCAAACCCGAAGGTTCAAAGGACAGTTCAAGACGGTCACATAATCGAGTTAAGATTTGTTGTCTTCTAGAGGGACCATCGCGTTACTTGCACTACTCAGAACGTCCTTAAACCACACAAAAATCCAACACTTGGATATTTTCTGGCAGGGGAAAGATTGGGTATTTACATCCGGTCGAACTTTTTAACATATTCTAAAATTATCCGGAAAACCACACAGACAAATTTGATAATCTGATCGAAACACCGAGTCCCCAATACAACCCAGAAAATTCAACTCTTGAATAAATATTAAAAATTCCCAGGAAAACCAGCACTGCAAAGTAAGAATTACTGTGTGAAAATTTTTGTACAGTGGGGCCGTACGGCCGCGGAACCGCCGCACGAGCCATGCTCGTGCCGCGGAATCGCGGCAGTTTAATTGAATTATACCATCGAATTTCACAGTAAATCTTACAATCTCCTGCTGATTTCTCTGCATATTTTTAATATGGAAAAAACCCCATTTTTGGAAAAAGTACAGAGAGCATGTTTTGAATTAGGGTTTCGGTTCGATCGGACTTCAAACTCCGTCTGGACTTCGCCTAAGGCTCTAGCTAGGCTCTGATGCCTCTGTAGGGTTCCTAGGCACACTAAAGAGGTCTCACAAGGCATCAACCATGCCAAATTCAAAATTTACGGTGCCGAGAAACCCTAGACTACGGATCGTTGGCTAGAATTCTAGGCGAAACGGTAAACTAATTAAGAACTTAACTAAAGTTAAGAAGCTACAACCTTTGTAGATCCCGATATCCCCTTCTTTGGCTCCACTTCGGCGTCCTCTCGCTGTCCATCTCGGATCCCGGACTCAATCGAGGGCTTGATCGGAGAAATGGGCGGACTGGGTCGTCGGCTTCGTGCCGAAGATGATCTACGTCGAGGCATCTCAAGTTCAAGCTCCGACTTCACAAGTTTGTGAAACTTGTGAAGAAAACACCCAAAACAACTTGGCAAGAGGTAGAGGGTGAAGAAATAGGAGGTGGGTTCACTTTAGAATTGGTTTTCTCACTTTGGAACTCAAGTTGCCATTAATGGCATCAAGCTTTTTCTTGTGAAGATGAAGAAGAAGATGAAGCTAGAATTATGATAAGTGTTGAGTTAAAATGAATAATAATTCAATACTTATCATAAGCTAACTATAGTTAAGTGTAGAGAATAGACCATGGTTACTTGGATGAGTTAGGGTTAAGCATGAAGACAAGAATGGTTACAAAAGTCAAAGCTTCATGAAACTTCAACTTAAAACAAAGAAAGCCACCATTCTCATCATAATCCTTTTCAAATAAATAAATAAATAAATAAATGAATATGCAAAACCCTAATCAACACTTAACCATGGTTTTAATTCTTTACACTTAACAAAATGATCAAGTATCATCAAATATGATACAAATATGTGCACAAAAATATATCACATATACTTCTTGCACATCAAGTGAGAAAATCCATATAAAGTGAACCAATACTAGTTAATGCAATGCAATATATCAAATATATAATTATACATTAAATCATTAAATCAACATTTGATTCAATGATCCGGTCATGTCGCACATAACCGACTAGAATCCAATGTATCGATTTATCGAATCAATGATTCGATAACTAGGTCATATCGAATATAACCAATCGAAACATATATCGCGAGAATAAAATGCGGTATCACATACACGCATTATTCTCGGTCCTGCACATATCTCATATGCGCTCCTATTTCGTTTCGCTTGAGCCAGGAAACCTCTGTGTAGGACTCTAAAGACTCGTCAATACGCCGGTAGCAGATGATGATCATATCAAGCACCCACAAGCCGCAAGCGGTCTGCTAAACGTAACGGCCATCCGGGTATTGAGCGATCAGAAGATCGACGAGCTAGCCTGCTCACACTCCTGTGAATCCAACCAGTAACACTTACCGTACAGTCCGGTCTGTTCGTCTGATATGTCGCATATCAAGTCTAGGGGTGGTAAACGTCAGACCCTAATAACCGATAAGTCGTGCCGATGTGAGGCTCATAACGGGTCGAGAAACTACTGGTAACACTTACCAGCAAATCTCTGATCAGCCCTGGCCAGGGACTTCCCTGTTACGGCCAATCGAGCACTGCGCAACATCAACCCCCAATACCGGGAGAGACGAAACCCCTCCTATCGCTCATTGCCTCCATGTGACTCGGGACTGTACCCAAAGACCACCGTTTTGCACGCCCTCATGGACGTGGTAAGGTGGAGATCAAAGCACAGTGGGAATCACACAAGACTCTATGACGATCTCGGATCTACAGACTAACCTGTACAAGTGTCACCTGAGAACTGCCATCTGACGTGAGGTATAATACCATCTGGGAGTTCTCGGCGAGTCCGTCCAGTGTACCCAGTCTCCACTGAGCACCCGTATACCATCTCTGATGTCAAACACCAATGGATATGGGATCATCCATCGCCCATCTCATGGGTCGAGAAGCATATACGCTAGTCTACTCTGGTGTATCGATGCCCCGTCTCGATATACCCACGACTAGGGACCTTGAAAGATGTACTTATGGACTACCATGTCCCCACTAGTATGATCTGCATCATAGTCCAGGTAGTCAAGTACACATCCTAAGGGCTTTACCAACATGTAACTATAAGACAGTTTAAAGAGACTAGTGTACATGTTAAGATAAAGAGTAACCAGATAGCATACTATCATATCGAGCAAGAAAGTCATCTCTATATATGTCCAAGCATCCAATATAATATACATCATTTGTACAATACTGGCCTCTAAGGCATACATACAACTAACAGGAAACCCCTTATGGAATTCCTGAAAGACGGTACGCTCCCAGAAGATCGGGAAGCCGCCCGCCGTCTCCGGGCCAAAGCCCGCCACTTCATCTTGAGCAATGGGAACCTCTACAATAAATCCTTCACTCAGCCCCTTCTCCGGTGCATCGACCCCCACAAAACCAACTACGTCCTTTAGAAAATCCATGAGGGGGTTGGCGGTGCGCACCAAGGGGCCTGAACCTTGATCCAAAAGGCGTTGCTCCAGGAGTACTACTAGCCCACTGTTCATGAGGACGCCCAGAAGCTAGTCAGAAGATGCAAGAGTTGCCAGCTCCACGGCAGCATCCCTCGCCTCTCCGCTACCAAGCTGACCGCCCTAACATCCCCATGGCCGTTCGCCCAGTAGGGATTGGACATGATCGACCAGTTCCCTACTGGTACAGGCGGGCACAAATACGTCCTCGTCGCAGTAGACTACTTCACCAAGTGGATCGAGGCCGTCCCCATCAGAAAATCGGACGCCGCCACGACCATCAAGTTCCTGCAAAACAATCTGATACTCCGGTTCGGCATCCCAAGATGTATCATCACCGACCACAGGATGAACTTTGAGAACGAGAAAGTGAAGAACTTCTGCAAAGAATACCATATCCTCATGAAGTTCTCCGCGGTCGCGCATCCCAAATGCAACGGGCAGGCCGAAGTCACTAACTGATACGTCCTCCAAGGTCTCCGGACCCGCCTAGAAGGGCGATAAAGCAGTTGGGTCAAAGAACTGCCCCGGGTCTTATGGGCCCTACGCACGTCAAAGAAGACCCCCACAGGGAAAACCCCCTTCAGCCTCTGCTACGGGACCGAGGCAATAGTCCCAGCGGAGATCGGACTTCCCAGTCATCGGGTCGAGCACTTCGCGAACACCTCGGCGCTACGGACCAACCTGGACAACTTGTTGGAAAAGAGAGACCGGGCTCAGATCAGGGCCTCCGCTTATCAACAACAAATTGCCCGATACTACAACGCTCGGGTCAAGCGCCTGTTCCCCGCCGAAAGACGCGCAAGACGGACGTCTTGCCTGAGATTCAGGGAAGATGCTAATTGGTGCTATCCGTCCACCTCTCTGAAGATACCAAGTTGATTTATGGCACCATGTATCGAAGGTTTAAATGGATGCGGCCGATGTAGCAGACTTCGTCAGATTCCCCCTCGCTTGAGGGGTTTTTGATTGTGGGGACGCTCTTCCCTGCAGGCGCAAGCCCCTGCAGTTAATTACGCTACCGCATCGCGGTAACAACTTTCTCCTTCTCCAGATGGTCACTTCGTGTCATGGGTGTTTGTTTTGTGTTTGGTTGCCCGTGGATTGTATACGGAGACTAAGTTATGTTGTCGCCCGTAGGGCGTGGACTAGTCCAAATTCGTATCTTTCTTAGATTTGGGTTTGGGGGTCGGGTTTAAGGATACGTTAGCCTCATTTGAGACTAAGATCAACTTAAATGTTAATTAAGGATACGTTAGTCTCATTTTAGACTAAGATCAACTTAACGGGACCGTTTAGATCCTACAAGAGAGCAATTGGGCTCTATTGTTTAGTTTAGTGACATTGCGGTCGATAATTAGTTTAAGGACATTACGGTCCAATGTTAGTTTAAAGACATCGCGGTCGAGGTTAAGGATATCATAGTCCATGGATTTAAGGACTCCACAGTCCGTTGTTAGTTTTAAGACATCACGGTCGAGATTAAAGACGTCATAGTCCATGAGTTTAAGGACCTCACAGTCCAATGTTAGTTTTAAAACATCACGGTCGAGATTAAGGACATCATAGTCCATGAGTTTAAAGACCCCACAGTCCGATATTAGTTTTAAGACATCACGGTCGAGGTTAAGGACATCATAGTCCATGAGTTTAAGGACCCCACAGTCCGATGTTAGTTTTAAGACATCACGGTCGAGGTTAAGGACATCATAGTCTATGAGTTTAAGGACCCCACAGTCTGATGTTAGTTTTAAGACATCACGGTCGAGGTTAAGGACATCATAGTCCATGAGTTTAAGGACCCCACGGTCCGTAGAAATGTATGGTTGTCGGGACCCGTCACCTCTGAAGACGTTGAAGGATTACAACGACAAATATCAGAGGAGTGAAAAGATGTACCCTTGCACCAAAGTGGATTAAATGATCTGTAGTCCAATTTGGAACTGAGATCAATTAATTAAATTATGAGCACATTGGCTCAGTTGAGTCTGAATTGAGGACTTATGGCCAACTTAGGCTAAGTCCAATTAAATTTGAAGTATTGGCCCTCTGTTGGACCATTAGACATTTGTCTGGGTTCAAGCCCACGTTATTTAGCAATGCTAAACAAGAGTTTGAGGGTTTTGATAACATTTGGGTCTTTGGCTGAGGATTAAACATTATACCTCTGAATTTTTACTCAATTTTGAGATTCAATTGAAAGGGAGGCTTTGCCTCTAGAAAATTAGCCAATTTGGCTAACACTAGAGAACAACAGTGTTAAACACTGGAAATAAGATTATCAAATTAGTGTTAAACACTAGAAATGTGATTCTCAAATTAGTGTTAAACACTAAAAGATAGCAGTGTTAAACACTGGAAACAGAATTGTCAGATTAGTGTTAAACACTAGAAGGAGAAGGGGTCACGTGGAAGCACGTGATGGCATCAAAAGCAGGGCCAGATCCTCTTTATTTTATTCTGCAAACAAGTGTTAAACATTTTTAATTTTCATAGCCATCACGTGTAGGCACGTGATGTATACTCATACCCTGATTTATTAGAACATTTATTAGGGGTCACGTGGTAACACGTGAGAGCGCCCAAGTCAGATTTTGCCTTTGCTTTTGTTCCATTTACAATGAGGGTCACGTGGGAGCACGTGAGGCATTGCTTCAAAGCTAATTTTTTCTCATTTGTGGGGATCTTTTCAGGGGTCACGTGGGGACATGTAACCCTAGTTCTTTGCATACACAGAGATCTCTTTAATCTCTTTATTTTATTTTGAGAATTAAATTCTCTGTAGGGTTAAACCCTGATCATGATTTGGAGGAATTAACTTCCTATTATGAAAGAATTAAATTCTTATATAGGGTTAAACCCTAATTTTCTTTTAGAGGAATTAAATTCCCATATATGTAAAAGAATTAAAATCTTGTATAGGATGAAACCCTAACTTCATTTTTTAAGAGGAATTAAATTCCTGTGAATTTGAGGGAATTAAATTCTCAATAAGGGTTAAACCCTAGTTCTGTCCATCTTGAAGGAATTAAATTCCCGTAGTTTTTGGAGAATTGAATTCTCATATAGGGTTGAACCCTAGTTTTTATCTTAGAGGAATTAAATTCCTATAACTTTGGGAGAATTAAATTCTCATATAGGGTTAAACCCTAGTTTTGTTTTGAGAGAATTAAATTCTCTAAACTCAATTCCCCCTCTAAGTTTCGGATTTGCATGGCAGGATCTCAACCTGATGAGAATTAAATTCTTCAACTTATGGGGAGATGTGCTCTTTGCAGATCTTCAACCAGAGGAAGAACTAAGTTCTTTTGTGCAGAAGAGTTAAACTCTTAGATTTGAGAATTAAATTTTCTGTTTGAAATTTTGATCCCCTTTCTTTTCTCACCTATGGTTTTTCTTTGTTGATAATTATATTCTTCTTTCTTTTCTCTCTGAAATTTCAAAATTCGAAAACTTTATCTCCCCAAAACTCTCTATCTTTTTCTTTTAATTTTTCCTCTTGGCTCCTATTTATAGGAGAAAGAAAAGAATCAATTTGTTTAGCAAATATTTCATTGAAAGGTCTTGTTTGTTTTCATAATTGATATGAGCCTTTAGATCATTAAGTGAATTTTATTCACCGTTGGATTTTAAATTCAAAGATATTTTGTTTGTTATTTCTGGTGAGATTTTCAGGGAAATCTTTCCTTGTCTAAAATCTTTCCATAAATTGGTGATTTTTAATCACCCTTGGATCTTTAATCCAACGGTCCCCATAATCCTTTTCCATTTGGAAAGATTTAGAAGCTTTTAGAATTTTAATTCTATTAACTGTAAGACTTTCGAAGCCAGTCACGTGCTGCCACGTGACTCCCAATTGAGTCTTTTTCTCAGCGTTTACTTACGCTTCAGTTTTAACCATCACGTGTCAACACGTGACCATTGGTCACGTATGAGCACGTGACACCTCATTGAGGTATTTCCTTCATACGTTTGTTATTTTATTTCTGTTTTAATTGTCACGTGTCAACACGTGACCGCTGGACACGTGTGAGCACGTGATACCTCATTGAGGTAATTCCCGATTTTTAGAATTAAATTCTATTAAGCTGCAAGGCTTTCAAAGCCTGATCACGTGTGAGCACGTGACCCTTGGTCACGTGTGAGCACGTGACCCCTAATTGAGTCATCTTTCAGCCTTTTGTTTTCCTTTCTGCTTGATGGGGTTTTATCCATCACGTGACCATTGGTCATATGTGAACACGTGATACCTCATTAAGATAATTCCTGATTTTTTAATCAGAAAACAAATGCCCCCACAGCGTTGCTCTCACGTGTCTGCATGTGAGTGCAACGCTGTCACTTTTATGACCGTCGGATCAATCTAGGGAATCGGGGAGATGAAGCGTTTCCATCACATCCTATAAATGCAGGGGTCTCTTCAGAAGCGCCTCCGCTCTTTCATCTTCCTCCTTTGCTAACTTTTCCCTTTTGAGAATTTAATT
Organism: Agapanthus africanus; assembly: GCA_030015575.1. NCBI lineage: Eukaryota > Viridiplantae > Streptophyta > Magnoliopsida > Asparagales > Amaryllidaceae > Agapanthus > Agapanthus africanus. The sequence continues at coordinate 100,990,820 of CM057338.1, read as the reverse complement.
CTCATTCTCGGAGCTTAGTTCTCTGCCTTGAAAATTTTCCAGAGTTTAACTCTGTTGAAAGATTTCCTTTTCTTCAGGTAATGATCTTGAACGAACGAAGAACTTTCACAGAAATCACCACGGGATTTTAAATCCATACCAAGGGTTTTCCCTCTTAACAAGAACCCATTTTTAAGTTCTTTAAAATAAAAAGAAAACTATTCAATCTTTCATCAACAGACCCTTTAGGGTTTCTCTGATCTTCAGGGTTTAATGGTGGTGTTTGCCTTTATCATGGAATTTAATTCCATCTCAAAAAAGAGTCTCTGGGAATTTAATTCCCCTTTTCCAAAAGGAATTTAATTCTTATGAAGAACCTAGTTCTTCCCAGAGAGCTTCTTGGGGTTTTCTTACCCTGAGTTGTCTCTTTGCAACCAAGAAGAAGAGGCCTGCAGTGTCGCTTTTTCTGGGAATTTAATTCCCTTGATTCTGTTTGATTTGTTACAGAATCCAAGATGGATTTCTTTTTAGGGGAATGTGTAGGGTCATTTGAAATCCACTGTCTATTTAATGAGAATCTTCCTTTTGTCTCATTATAATTACTTTGCCTCATCATTAACCAGCCGCCATCTTGATTTGGTGAGACCCATGTGTTTTGTAACCAATGGTCCCATAAAATGAGTCCTCTGTCACTATTTTTTATATATATGTATCTGTAATCACTGTTGGCTTTGCTTTAACAGTTTTCCTTTTCTTTATTTCAGGTACAATGACGTCTGTTCCGTATTTCCCTTTCACTTACTCGGAAGCCGCTTTTCCCCAATCATCATCTGACGAGGAAGTGATGGCAATGATCAGGGCTCATGACCCGAATTGCACCAATTTGCTCCTGTGGGGGACCTGGTACAGTCACATCATCCGGGGTCGCCGGAGTTTTCTTTGCGAAGTACCGACGGAGCCTACCTTTCCGTTCCTGCCGATGGATCCTCCAGGGACAATCTTTACTGTAGAGATGCCTAATTGGACTCCGATGGGATGACTTGAGCCTTCGACGACGGGCATCCCTAATCATCCTATCCCGGCCATATATATTCTGGGACGCCGTATTTGCCAGGGCGAGGCCCAACCGTAGGGGCAGATCTACAAAATAGGGCTCACCCCTCGACACCCCACGGGCTACCTTCTTTGGGCTCGCTACATCCTGTCCGCCCATCGCGTGCGACTGCAGAAGGTCGGGCTTTACCAGGCGATCTATGCGTCCCTCTTCCACTATCCATCTCCTTACGTCTGGTGGGTTAAGGCTTTCCTGAACCAGTGGAATCTCCCCACCAACACTTTCCTCCTAGGGAACCACGAAGTTTCGATTTCCTTGGAAGAATTCCGCGAGATCTCGGGGCTGCCAATCAGAGGGACATTTTATGAGGAATTGCTGCCTTCTGACGAGTACGTCTTCGAGACTGAGCCCGCAATGCTCGACAGCTTGTTGTTCATAACATAATATTGCATTTTGTATTCCCCATTCTTATGCATTTAAGAATAAAAACAGGTGCTTTTGACCCATGTCTGCTACATGTTACAGGTTACAGGTTCTTGGCGCGAAAACAGTGAAAAAGACAAAAGACGACACAAATAGAGACTTTTGACCAACAAATAGGAGGATCTTAGTCAAGCCTAAAAACGAAGAATAGTTCTCAATCAATAAGGCAACTCAAGGTCCAAATTGTCATGGCAAACGGTTAAAGGATCGGTACAAGTGTTCACTAAAGTTCTGGAATCACTGCAGAAACCCAAATGGAAAAAGAAATAAAGAAACAAGAAGCCCAGAAGAACCAAACCAAGCCCAAGAAAAATCATGAGCTGAACTCATCAAAGGGCCGCGGATCCGCGGCCCAAGCGCGCCCATGCCGCAGATCCGCGGCCGTCCTATGCACGTGCTTCGAGAAAATTTTACTAAAATTCTGTGACGGCTCTGAAAAGATTTTCTAGGAGTATATTTGTAACTTTAGACATGCGGTGCAATTGTAAACGTAGGGTTTCTATGTCCTATAAATAGAACCCAAGACCTTGTATTTTCTTATGCCTCTACTCATGAATAAAATTCTGTTTTCTTGAAGTTAGAGCGCATCAAAAGTAAGTAGGTTATTTTCCTTGCAGTAGTTGTAGTTTTTCATATCTGCTTTTATTTTTCTCGCCTTAGTTTAAATTATTTTAGCTTTTATTAATTTGCAATAGATGTTTCTTCTCTTTAATAAAATCATGTCTTTCTTCATCCCTTCAATGAGCGAGTAGTTTCCTCGCTTGTTAGGGTTAGGAATAGGGAAGGATTTGAGAGATGAAGATCTCTCATCTCGTTTCTGTTGCCAATCTTTTATGAACATTAGAACTCCATGCATACCTTCTTATGCCGCTCCCTACGGCACTCTACCCTCGAGGTAACGGTGATTCCGTAGTCTAAAGGCCCGGATTCTAAGGTTTTCCATGGAGGTTAGGGTAAAGATTAAGAAAGGAAGGACAAGGATCTAGAGGAAGAATCAATCTTCCCAATCATCCTAATCCCCTTTGTTAAGATTTACCATAACACTAATATGATATCTTTAATTAAAGGCAATGGAAAGAGATGTAGATCTTTGTTTACCAAATTTTCCCTAAACCTAATCCTAGCAAGTTTCTAATCCTAGTATCATACAACTTTAATTTTTAGATTTAATAATTAATCCGAACACCCTTCGGAATTAACTCGTTAGCGCGAATCGGAAATTCACAACATCCCTGTGGACCGACCCGTACTCACCGGCTAGCTTCATGCGACGCCGTTCTTGATTGCGGTTATAGATATTTTTTGAGATCAATCACTTGTCCACTGAGACTGCCGTCCGCCACAAGCGCTCGAGTTTGATCAAGGCCCTGGGCATCTTTGACAAACTGTTTACAGAGTCGGAGGAACGCGGTATAACCTTTAAGAGCTTCATCGCTTGCTTCCTTCGCGAAGGTGTCCTATCGAAGACGGCTCCAAAGTTTCCAAACATCAATGACCCTTTTGGGTTTGGTTTGAATAGGCGGCCGACTAAGGAATCAGATTTACCGCAGTATTATATTCCCATTACACCGCCGGTATCTTTCGAATCGATTGCAGCTCCCAGCATGGACGAGGAGACATTCTTTGTGGGTTTTATCGGTGTCTGGCTTAGCTGGTTCGTCATCCCCATGCATCGCCGCTTCATGAGAGTCTCGGTTATCTATCCGACTCATCGTATCGCTGAAGGGACACGGCTGGCCGTAGGCATCCCGGCGCCAGCGCATCTCTATCATGGATTAGGCGCCGCGGCAAATACTTCGACCCCCGGCGTGGACGTAGTAAATTTTTCTTTCCATTACTTCACGTCTTGGATCGAGATGCATGTGTTGGGAGCTTTTGCTGCGCACCAGAGACCTGCATTTTACGACGCCTACACTTTCCCGCGGCTCATGCGGCTAGTAGATGCTTCTTCCCCTGACCCGACTCAATTTGGGGCCATTCGTGCATTGATTGCTCCTTACGCTACCACGGGTGGATTGGTATTCGTTGATCGGGTTCTATCCTCTCCTTCAGGTCCAATCCAACAACTCCACGACTTTTCGAAAGAGGGGACACCTTCTCTGAAGCCCCGGGAGGCCACGCACTTGTACACGATTAGACCAGGTTATCTGGTATTCCGTCAGAACAGTGCGGCTCTTTTTATGTGGTACAATCCGCATCGCTTCGCCCGGCAGCTCGGATATGATCAGGGCATTCCCTTCGAGGCTTTTACAGTTGCGCCGGTCCCTTCACCTGAAGCTGTTCGTGATGCTGCTCATCACTTCGTGAGACTGAACACTGGTTCTTACTTCATGATCCCCGAAGCCGATCATATTCCCCGATGTGCGGGGTCCTTTACGGGCTGGTATCTTCATCGGGTCAACCCAGTTATTGCTGAGGAGAAGAGGTTGCTTCTTGGATATGGCGCTCCTGCTCCAGCTCAGGCTACGGGAGTTCCGCTGCGGCCGCGCGCACCGGTCCGTTTCCCCTTAAGGGACACTAGTGTTGCGCTCATTCCGGGGGAGTCAGAGGTGGACCTTACTCCCACAGTTGGTATGCCATTGGATACCCGGGCTCAGTCAAGGGGTAAAAGGGCGCCAGTAGCAGTACCACCGCCGGCGACATCAACAATGGCCATGTCGTCCTCAGCAGCACCGCCAAGCGAGGGTGCCGGCAGCGAGGGTGGTGAAGGTGAGGGGGGTCGGCGTCGTGCCAAGGCTCCACGGGGGAGGAAACGGTCGTCTTCAACGGTCGGTTCTGGATCCAAGCGGTGGAGGAAAACAGCTACCGATCTGCTCGACTCTTTAGTAGAGTCTGAGCCCATTCTTCCGGACGAGCCCTTGGCCATGCAAGAGTCGGATGCTGGCCTGCTTTTTCCAAGTTCAACTGCCAAGGAAGCTGCACAATTGGCTGAGGCTATAAGACATTCTAAAGATGAGTCTCAGAACGTAAGGGTTCCGAAGAAGCCCTATCCCGCCGTAATCTTTTATGAAGACCCTTCGTGGATCCGACGGCGATTTATCAGCCCTTTGGAGGAATGGGATGAAAGGGCCCTTAAACAGGCTGCTTCGGAAGATGCTGCGGATGCGCTTTCATTGTGGACTGGTGGCCACGAGTCCACCCTTGAACCTCGGCAAGCACACCTTCTTGAGAAAGAGCATCGGCTTGAGCAAGCCATACTGAGAGCTTCCTTGCGCATCGGTATGTTCTTGTATTTCTTTGTAATACTTCATATTGTCTGCAATTGTATATTTGTTTTCTTATTCTTTTGTGAACTGTGCAGAGACTTCGGCGATGGGGGAGGTTCCCACGGGTTTGTTGACCGTAGAGCCTGCTGATACCCCTTGTGAAACACTGCTCAATGTGGAGGGGGTTGATGAAACGGTCCCTCTTGTGATAGAGCCTCCTGCGGTGGTTCTTGCTCCCGAAGCACTCGCTCCTTCGGGAGAGGCACCCTTGGTGGTCGCCGTCCCACTGGATCTCCCTAGGGGCAGCCCGGAGGCTAGGATGGAGGTAGTCGAGACTACCCCCTTTGTTGGAGCCCGAGGTCGCGGCGGAGGCCGTTGAAGCTGCTATCCCTCCTATTCAGAATGGGAGAAGTATCGAAGGTAACCTTCTACATTTTGAATTAGTATCCTTTCCATTATCTGAACTTTTTCTGTCTTTTCAGAGTTGCGCGGATTGGCGGCTTCAATTGCCGACTTGTCTCCCAGGCAGTCCTTTCAGCGCCTGTTGGAGATGGCTGCTCTACAAGCGATATCTTCTCAACTCATCGTCCTCTCGTCTGGGAAAGATTAGTGTTGTCCACCATCTTTTCATAGCATTGTTGTTATTTCGCAAAATGACATTGATGTCCTTTACAGTTCTGGAGGCCGACGACGAGGTTGAGGTTCTTGAAGGGCCAGGGGAGCCTTCATCTCCTTCTTGCATGATTGTGGGTAAGTGAAGTCTCAATCTTTTTCCACTTGTTCTTTTGCTTAAAAGTTTCACTGATCTTTTATAAATCTGAATAGCCCTGCCAGTTCTCACAGCGCTGGAGTCGCGCATCGCCATGCCGCCCGGCTCTTATGCTTTGCGAGCCTCAGACCGTCTGGCAAAATTAAGCATTGACTCCTTGTCATCCCTGATCGAGGAGCTTCGTGCGGGCAGTGTAATCACAGCCGAGGTGTTTGCTGCTGAAGCTAACGGCTCTCTTCCCTTTCTTGCCACCTATCATAGCGAGGCAGTGGTACGAGTCTGGGTTGAGTTTTGCAGGCAGGTAGAGGCTTGTCTGCACGTGCTCGAGTGTACCCGCCTTTCTTCGGAGGATGTGGCTGTGAAAGCGGGCTTGCGGGGTCTGATAGAGCGGTGCGCGGCGAATATGGTGTCGTGCGAGAAGAGGCTCGGTCGCAAATTCTCGGAAAGGGAGCTGGCTTCGAAAGCGCTGAACGAGCTCCAAGCCAACCTTACAGCCAAGGCCAACAAAGCGTATGAACTCTGGCGAGTGCTTCAAGAGGCCATCAAGGAGGTGGTGGCCATCGACAAGGCCGCCGTGTTTACTCGCGAAAGGGTTGAGGCTCACAAAGTCACTGAGAAAGAGCTCGAAGGCCGGCTTGCCTCATATCAGGCCCAGCAGGCTCAGGCGGAGGCCCGTCTTCTGGCGATACTGAATCACGAAGGCGTGGCCTAGCGAAAGAGGGATGAGCTGACCAAGCTGCTAAATCGCCCGCCGACCTGAAGGCTTGTATATCTTCTCTTTTTTTTCTTTTGTACATACTCCTAAATAAGAGTATATTTTTGTTCTTTTACGAATTGTACTTTGTATCCATTTTGGTTCATGAATAAAAAACATATTTTTCTTCTCAATAGTGTGTCCCTTTTTATTGAATGTATTCTGCGGATAGTCTATCTTGATCTCTTTGCAGGATAACGTAGGCTTAGGATTCAGGATTAAGATCTGCCTCCTAAGATTTTTCAACTTTATGAGCCGTGAGAGTCTCAAAAAGAGTTTTCCTCCCTACAGGTCGAAAGGATCCTGTAGGTGTAATTTCTCCTTAAGAATCGTGAGGATTCCTAAGCGTGTTTTCTCTTGAAAGTCGTAAGGATCTTACAAGAGAATTTGCTCCCTTGCGAGTCGTGAGGACCCGCAAGTGATGGGTGAAGTTGCCCTTATCCGTATTTCACGGGGTCAGGGGTTGCTCTGGATGCTTCCCACGGGTCCACTGCCGTGTTTGGCAAGGACCAGGCTCCGCTCTGGATGTTTTCTAGGGTACCGTAGTTTAAAGACATCGCGGTCGAGGTTAAGGACATCATAGTCCGTGGATTTAAGGACTCCACAGTCCATCGCTAGTTTTAAGACATTACGGTCGAGGTTAAGGACATCATAGTCCGTGGATTTAAGGACTCCACAGTCCGTTGTTAGTTTTAAGACATCACGGTCGAGGTTAAGGACATCATAGTCCGTGGATTTAAGGACTCCACGGTCCAATTTTTTTTTGCTCTGGATGCTTCCCACGGGTTCACTGCCATGTTCGGCGAGGACCAGGCTCCGCTCTGGATGCTTCACACGGGTTCATTGCCGTGCTCCGCGAGGACCAGGATCCGCTCTGGATGTTTCCCACGGGGTCATTGCCGCGTTCCACGTAACCAGGAATTTTGCTCTAGATGCTTCCCACGGGTTCACTGCCGTGTTCGGCGAGGACTAGGCTCCGCTCTGGATGCTTCATACGGGTTCACTGCCGTGCTCTGCGAGGACCAGGATCCGCTCTGGATGCTTCACACGGGTTCACTGCCGTGCACCATGAGGACCAGGATCCGCTCTGGATGTTTCCCACGGGGTCATTGCCGCGTTCCACGTAATCAGGAATTTTGCTCTAGATGCTTCCCACGGGTTCACTGCCGTGTTCGACGAGGACTAGGCTCCGCTCTGGATGCTTCACACGGGTTCACTGCCGTGCTCTGCGAGGACCAGGCTCCGTTCTGGATGCTTCACACGGGTTCACTGCCGTGCTCTTCGAGGACCAGGATCCGCTCTGGACGTTTCCCAGGGGGTCATTGCCGCATTCCACGTAACCATGAATTTTGATCTAGATGCTTCCCACGGGTTCACTGCCGTGTTCGGCGAGGACTAGGCTCCGCTCTAGATGCTTCACACGGGTTCACTGCCGTGCTCTGCGAGGACCAGGCTCCGCTCTGGATGCTTCACACGGGTTCACTGCCGTGCTCCGTGAGGACCAGGATCCGCTCTGGACGTTTCCCACGGGGTCATTGCCGCGTTCTACGTAACCAGGAATTTTGCTCTAGATGCTTCCCACGGGTTCACTGCCGTGTTCGGCGAGGACTAAGCTCCGCTCTGAATGCTTCACACGGGTTCACTGCCGTACTCTGCGAGGACCAGGGTCCGCTCTGGATGCTTCACACGGGTTCACTGTCATGCTCTGCGAGGACCAGGATCCGCTCTGGACGTTTTCCATGGGGTCATTGCCGCGTTCCACGTAACCAGGAATTTTGACTATATCCACATTTCACGGAGTCGGGGTTTGACTCTTGGTTATCTGTGCACCGCTGAGTCATGGAACTGGTGGTTGCCGCTGTTCTGCTTTGCTTGATATTGTGTCTGTTGTAATAAGACGAATGCTAAGATGATCTTCAGGCTATCTATGAACCGTTGAGATTTGGCCTCTCCTTCTGATGAAGCTTGGGGAGGAAGGGTGTGATTCCCTCTTTGTTTGCGCCCCTGGATTGTATACAGGGATTGACATGATATCACCTGTAGGGCATAAATTTCATTTTTATTTTTATTTTATTTCTTTCCGCGATGCTCTATCATTTCATCTTTTATATCGTGAAGGTCGCGACTGCCCAATCATTTCGGCTATTTTTCGCGGTGCCCAATTATTTCGGCTATTTATTTTATTTCTACTCGCTATTTTTTATTGCGAGTTGCCCGATCATTTCGGCTATTTTGCATGCATGCATTTTTACTTGCTGATTTTGTTGCAAGTTGCCCCATCATTTCGGCTATTTCGTATGCATGTGTGGCCCGCAAGCTTTTTGCTGCAAGCTTGGGATTAGACACCGATTTCGGCATCAGCACGGCTACAACTGGGATATTACCAGGAGCGAATCATCATTTGCCTCTGTCGATATCGAACAAAGGTGGCTTAGCGAACAGGGTTAGGATCCTGTCGACTAAGGCTTTTGACTTCATGAGCCGTAAGGGTCTCATAAAGGCATTTCTCCCTGCGAGTCGTGGGGATCTCGTAGGTGCGTTTTCTCCTTAGGAATCGTGAGGACTCCTAAGTGTATGGCTTCTCGTAAGTCGTAAGGACCTTACAAGGGAGTTTTCTCCTTATAAGTCGAGAGGACTCATAAGGGTTGTTCACCGTGCGAACATATCCCTAGTCACGGGTGGGACTTTGTTAAGAAAATGTTTATTCGCGCCCGTGAATTGTATACAAGGGTCAGCATTGAGCCGCTTATAGGGCATTAGTGGAGCTTGTGGGGGCTGCTTAAGAACAGGTTCAGATCCCTGTAACTTAAGACTTTCAAATCTTACGAGCCGTGAGTGTCCCATAAGAGGGTTCTCCTTACGAGTCGTGAGGATCTCGCAAGTGTAATTTCTCCTTAAGAATCGTGAGGATCCCAAAGTGTGTTGCTCCCTTGTGAGTCATAAGGATCTCACGTAGGTGGTTTCTCCTTACAAAATCGAGAGGACCTTGCAAGTGTCTTTTAACGAGATTGCGCCCTTTCGGGTTTTCACAAAACTCGCCGGTAGCCCTGCTGTTTTTACTCACGGAGCCCTTTCGGGTTTTCATCCGTGCCCATTTTGCTTATGGACATACCGTTTTCTTTTTTCTCTTTTTTTTTTATTCTCTCCTTCTTTTTTTATTCTAACGAGGTAGCGCCCTTTCGGGGTTTCACAAAACTCGCCGGTAGCCCTGCTGTTTTTACTCACGGAGCCCTTTCAGGTTTTCATCCGTGCCCATTTTGCTTATGGACATACCGTTTTCTTTCTTTCTTCTCTTTTTTTATCCTCTTTTTCTATCAGTTTTGGGATGCTGCAGTCCACGTAGTTTATCGACATCTCGATCAACGACTAGTTTTAGGACATAGTGGTCCGTTGTTAGTTTAAGGACATTTCGGTCCGTCGTTAGTTTAAGGACGTTTCGGTCCGCTGTTAGTTTAAGGACGTTCGGTCCGTTGTTAGTTTAAGGACATTTCGGTCCCATGTTAGTTTAAGGACGTTTCGGTCCGCTGTTAAGGAAGCCGGTCACTACTTACAGAGTTTAGGCTTAGGAAGATAGCGAGCGAACATAGTCGTCGTCATCTATCATTGACCTAGGCCGTGATTCGTTAGGCATGGTATTTCTTCAGGAAGCGACCATTTATTGGCCTGAAAGGCCTTTCGCCATGCATGTCCATAAGTAGATAGGCTCTACCTTGGTAGACTTTGTCTATGATGTACGGGCCTTCATAGTTTGGCTCGAATTTCCCCCGTTTGGCGCGATTAGGGATCATAGGTCTTTTGACCACCAGCACGAGTTCGCCTTGGCGGAATGTCCTCGGCCTAGTCAACCTTTCATATGAGCGCGTCATCTTTGCTTTATAAGCCTCTAGATTTTGTTGTGCTATGAACCGGGTTTCATCAAGGGCATCGAGCTCCTCAAGCCGAAGGTGAGCGTTCTCTTCATCCGTTAGCTCGTAATGAACTGCCACTTGTAGAGAGGGTAACTCTATCTCGAGGGGGAGTACCGCTTCTGTACCGAATATCAATGCGTATGGAGTTATGTTCGTGGTCGTCTTGAACGTGGTCCGATACGCCCAAAGAGCTTCATGCAATCTCTCATGCCAGTCCTTTTTATTTCAAGACACCGTCTTTTTCACGATCTTCGTCAAGGTCTTGTTGAAAGCCTCAGCTAGACCGTTAGCTCGGGGATTATAGACTAATGAGTATCTCCAGTCTATGTTGTGTTGTTGTGCGAAGCGGCTGATCTTGTGGCTTCTGTAGGCTGGTCCGTTATCGGAGATAATCCGTCGCGGAGTGCCAAACCGATAAATGATGTGTGTCTTGAAGAAGTAGAGGATATTCTCCGTCTTCACTTCCCTTAGCGGTACTGCTTCTGCCCACTTGGAGAAGTAATCAGTTGTCGCCAAAATGAACCGATGTCCTCTGGACGATGCTGGTTCGATGGGGCCGATTTTGTCAGTTCCCCACATCTCGAACGACCAGCTTGCCATCGTTAGATGTAGTTGATTTGGATGCTGGTAGATAAAGTTCCCATGGATCTGGCATGAGTGGCATTGCTTCGCATACTCAAGGCAGTCCTGGATCATCGTGGGCCAATAATAGCCCATCCTTTTGATTTTCAGCTTCATCTTTGGCCCGGCTTGGTGAGAACCACAGAGTCCGTTGTGAGTTTCTTGGATGACTCTCTTTGCTTCTTCGGGTCCCAGGCATCCTAGCCACAAAGAATCAAACGACCTCTTGTACAGGGTATCATTGACGAAAGCGAAAGACAGAGCTCGTTTCATAAGCTGATGTCTTGAGGACGTATCTTCAGGTGTTCGACAGGATTTGAAGTAGTCTATGAAGACTTCTCTCCAATCCTCAACCTTTTCCTTGGTCTTTTACTTGCAGAGCCATTTGCTTGGTCGCTCCCTTTTCTTTAGACGACTCTGGAGATATTTCCGCCGATGCAAGAACCCGACGGCTTTGTACCACGATTCTTACGTCATCGAGGTTCTCATCAGCCAATTCTTTAGCAAGCTTGGCTAATGCATCCGCTTTGCTATTTTCCGCACGCGGTATGCTTTGCAAGGTGTAAGAAGGGTTTTGAGTCAGCAGTTGCTGCACTCTCTCGCCGTACTTCACCAATTCTGGTTTGCACGTCTGGTAGTCGCCATTTACTTGACTAACGACCAGCTGGGAGTCTCCGTATATAAGGAGGTTCTCAATCCCCATGTCGATGGCGATCTCGAGACCTGCTATCAAAGCTTCATACTCGGCTTCATTGTTCGTCCTCGGCTCTGTTAAAAAGAAGGCAACGCGCATTATCCCTCCTTGCGGACTTACGAAGATGAGGCCTACCCCTGATTTGATTATGGGGGTGCTTTGTTAGCGCTTCTTCATGGAAGATGCTCCATCAAAATAAAGTTCCCACCGGGTATCACTTCCATCGATCGTGTCAAATGCATGTTCGTCTGGCAGTTCGCAATTCAGAAGGGAATCGGCAGGTATCGGATGATCAGCGAGGAAGTCGGCGATGGCCTGGCCTTTCACTGCCTTAAGAGGCTGATAAATTATTGAGAACTCCATCAAGAGCAAGGCCCATTTAGCGGGCCGTCCCGTCAATATGGCTTTTGACATCAAATATTTGAGGGGGTCCACCTTCGATATGAGACGAACTTCATGCGCCAACGCATAGTGCCTGAATTTCATTATCGCGAAGATCAACGCCAGGCAGTGTTTTTCAATTGGAGAGTAATTGCTTTCTGCCCTCAGTAGAACTCGACTCAAATAGTAGAGCGCTCTCTCCTTCCCTTGGTCGTTCTCTTATGCCCGTAATGCGCCTAAGGAACCTTCAAGAGCGGTTGTATACAGAATGAGGGGTTTTCCCTTGACCAGAGCAGCCAGCACTGGCGGGTTCTGCAGATACTGCTTGATTTCGTCCAGTGCGTCTTGGCATTTGTGATCCCAGACGAACGGGGTCCCTTTCTTCATCAAGTGACTGTACGGGCGGCACTTGCCTGAGAGATTGGCTATAAATCGCCGGATATACATGAGCTTCCCTTGGAGAGATCGCAATTGCTTGAGAGTCCTTGGCGGGGGCATCTCCATAATTGCTTTGATCTTTGACGGATCTATCTCGATGCCTCGATGTCGGACAATGAATCCAGGAATTTGCCCGAGGAAACTCCGAATGCGCGTTTGAGAGGGTTCATCTTCAAGTTGTATTGCCGAAGGCGTTGAAATACGGTCTTCAGATGCTCCAGATGTTCCTCATATGATTTGCTTTTAACTACGAGATCGTCGATATAGCATTCGACGATTTCATGTATGAGGTCATCGAAAATCTTCGTCATGGCCCTCTGATAGGTGGCACCGGTGTTCTTTAGACCAAAGGGCATCACCTTATAGCAGAATATGCCCAGAGCAGTCCGGAAAGCGGTGTGCTTCTGGTCCTCGGGATGCATCTTTATCTGATTGTATCCCGACGAACCATCCATATAGGAGAAGACTTCGTGAGTGGACGTACTGTCTATCATCAGCTCGGTGACTGGTACCGGGAAATCGTCTTTCGGGCAGGCTTTATTGAGATCTCAAAAGTCCACGCATATGCGCACTGTTCCATTTTTCTTCATCACCGGGACGATGTTGGCGATCCAGTCAGGGTACTGCACCTCTTGGATGAAGCCAGAGTCGATTAGCTTCTTGACCTCTGCGTTGATGTTCATTTCAAGCTCGAGCCGCATTCTTCTCGGCGCTTGTTTGATTGGCTTGACGTCTGGGGATATTGCTAGTTTGTGGACAGCAATCTCTGGATCTAGTCCTGGCATCTCGGAATAGTTCCATGCAAAGCAAACTTTATGCTGCATAAGCACGTCTTTTAATGTGGTCACCCGTTCTTCAGACAGCAACTCACTAACAAACGTCGGTCCTGGATCACTTGCCGTTCCCAAGTCAATTTTCTTGAGTTCATCTGCAGTGGTATGTATTCCATCTTCCAGCTCCTTTGGCGCCGGCGGAAACTCCGAGATCACCTCGTCGTCTTTGTTTTCGAAGCACCATGGGGGGTCATCCATATCCTCGGGCTCTTCTCTTGATAGCGTTATCATGTGATAGGTACGAGCTCGCTTCCAAGACCGACGTTGATTTGGTTCTATCCTCATGGATTTGGGTTCATGCCTTTGCGGCGGGGTTACCCTCCAGCCGCTGGATAGAGCGAACCTGCCCTGTCGATATTGATCTTCGACCCAGTTCTTGAAGGTGAAGCAGTCTTCAATAGGATGTCCTATTGCCCCATGATAGGAGCAATAGTCCGGATGAGAGACTTCTCCTGCTTGCTCGGGGTGCTTGGACTCCGGGAGTATAATCAGTTGATGTCTTATGGCGAGATCGAGCATCTTTCGTGTTTTGTTCTAAGGAAAAGAGTATGCTCGACTCATCTTCTTTATAAGAGACGAATCTGGATTACTAGAGTCACAATCGCGTGGCTTCTTGGTCCCGCTTTGTCGCTCTCGAACGCCTTTCTCGTTCTTTGGTTTGTTTCTGCCTCTGCGTTGTGCTTTTTGTACAACGGGTTGACAGGAAAGAACATTTTCATCTTTCGCAGCCTGTTGAAGAAGGCGTTGCGTCCTGGCTTTCTCGTAGATGGCCATTTCGCGATTATGGTCATCCCGGATCTTTTGACCCGCTTCCCTGATAAGCTTGTCCATTCATTCTTCAAATGACGGACTCGGCGCTTTGATGATCAGACCTTGTTTTGGTTCAGGATCAGCATCTTTTAACAGGGCGTCCTCTTCTTCATCAAAGTCATATATGACGTAGCTACCATGGACTCATTCCTGTTTTCGGGATTTCACATATCCAAGCCCGATCGTTTCCATTCTCCCGTTGGGCAACTTGCGCTGAGTTCCGGGGACATCCCAAATCCTGTTGTAGAATCGAGCTTGTCGAGTAGTCTGTCTGAAGGGTACCCCTTGACGCTTTAATAGCCTTTTCAAACCTTTCGTGTAATATCTCGGCAGACGAATGGGCTGAAGTTTGTCAAGTGTAGAATTCGTGCCATGACAAATTTCTTTTTCCACTCTGGTTTCCCCGGATCGGTAAAATAGGATCGCCTTTTCACCTTTTCGCCTGGGAGGGACGTATAATGTCTGTAGTTGTTGCTCATTATAAGTTTCAACTGTATCGAGCTCTTTATAATGTTCGGGCGGAACCATGGCAACTTGAAAACTTTGCTCTTCATCAGCGAATGTTTGTATTGAAGGCCGAGCAGAGAATATAGCATGGACTTCGTCTTCCAAGTCGCTGCCGAAGATCAACATGGGGGCGGACGGTCCCGGGTTGTGGCATTGAGGCGGCCCCGAATAAACTATCTCTTCTTCCTCCTCGGTATCACTCCCGAAGACTGGAATAGTGGTGATAGCTTTGTCCCTCGGCTTGTGACATCTCTCCGTGTCCTCGAAATCTGGTAAGAAGTATTTCGCATCTTCGTATTTTCGGACTTCATTTACGGAGAATGGATTCAACTCTCCTGTTACGGTGTATTCGAGACCATCCTTGAAGTATTTCATGCACTGATGTTGTGTAGAAGGGATGATGTTGTACTCGTGTAACCAAGGCCGGCCGAGCAAAGCATTATAGCAAGTCTTAGCGTCAATGACGTGAAATTTAATATCCGTGACGAGTAGCCCGAAGCGCAGCGTCAGTATCACAGACCCGAGAGTCCGTGACGACTGGGAGTCGAAACCGGAGATAGTAATTTTATCGCGAGCGAGGTGCTGAACGCTCATGCAGATTTCCTTCAACACTCGCACGTTGAGGAGATTGACGGAAGACCCATTGTCGACCAGGATTTTGCCTATCTTTATATCGTGGCAGTATCCTGAGACATATAGAGGACAGTTGTGCTCGCACGTCCTAAGGAGGAGATCTTCGTCGCCGAAGGTGATATCGGCTGTGTGCACTTCTTCCAGCTCGTCCTTCATCTTTTCTTCGGCGAGGAAAGCTTGGAATTGTCCTGGCTCTTGTAGCGCCTTGATCAATGAATCTCTCGCCTCTTTGGATAACAGAAGGGCGTCGAGATTGCTGAGCTGGGAGGGTAGCTTTCTCAAGTGTGCCAGAACGTTGTAGTCCACCTTGTTCTTCTTTGGCGGGTCCTTAGCAGTCAGTTCTTTCGTGACTTGGTCATCTAGGGTGATATCTTCAGAGACCTTCTCTTTTCCCTTATCTTTTCTGTTCGCGGGACCGAGATTCTTTTCGTGCAGCGTACGACTGCGCAGCTGGATATTTTCGCAGGTCTTCGGTTCTTCCTCTTTCCCCGAGGTAGATTCTTTAAAAAGAGGGCAAAGATTCATCTCTTCGTCGGCGTCACTTCCGAAGGTGAGGACTTGCGATCCCCCAGCGTTGACTACGCAACAGTTGCCGGCGGTCCCTCTAAGCTCCTCAGTCGTGCTTCTTCGCTCCCGACGAGTTTTGCGTTTCATCCGCTTAAAATGTTGCCGGTGAGCAACATATCCTTGCTACCATCTTTTAAAAGCGTTGCACTCTTCGGTGGGGTGCGTAATCTTCCGGTGATATAAGCAGTAGCTAGGATGTATTTCCGCTTCATTAGTAGCGTTTCCTTCTGAGGGTGGCAGCTTCATTCCCATTGATATGGCCTTGGCGAACCTTTTCCTTGTCTTGAGCTTGTTTTTATTTGTGACAGATGTCCTCTGATTTGGCGGGAATGTCTCGAATCTTTCGTTCAGTCGCCGGCGTTTGGCCTTTTCAAGTTGTCACGACCCGAAAGTACGGAACGCGACTGGCACTTAGATTACGAGACGTCTAAAGGCGTACCGTAACCTAAGTCAGCCAAAGCCCAGAAGAATCTAAACCAAAATCAAAAGAGAGTGAAGGAAAACCTTTAATGAAAATGGTTTTTAAAAATCATTTAAGTTGCATAGAATCCCATTTTAAAACATCAAAAATTTCCGAAAATTTCGGCAGAGTCTCCCCTGTATTTTCTATCCCCCCAAAATGGGTACAACAAGATAATAAACCTGTAATCATAAAAATGGCATCTCCAAGCGGGAGCTAGCTCTTCGCCCAAGGCGGATCACAACCACATGCAATATAATAGCAATATCAAGAAAAGAGCATAAAAGAAACGCAAAATATCAGAAAACACAACGCCGGCTCAAGTGAGCTCGACCCAAAAGAAACCACAATATACAAATCTCTCAGTCTCATCACTAGGTCACATATACAATCTAAAGTGGTAGATGGAGAATACTAGATACAATGATAAAGCAAAAGAAATAAAGTGTGCTCGCAACCCACCTACGGGCGATGTCGCGAGTCTGAGCAAAAGGAGCTGATGATAGGATAGCCCGCCGCTACAAGACTGACGGGTCCGACCTGCAAGACACTGTGGCACAACGGGGGTGAGTTGCCAGCTCGTGAGTAAATATAACATCTAATAAGGCAATCGTAAGAATGCAGGCAATGCGGCACAACATGTATGTCCAAATGTGATATAATATCTCTAGTATGCATGCACATGTATGCAATGTCATTATTAAGTCTTTAAGTGTTTTAAATGCTACGGGTATTGAATTCTTAACTTTAGAAACTGAATATCTGTATAATAGCTAAGTACCATCAAGAAATCATCTGAAAACCCGTGTCAAGCATCGACACCAAATAGGAATCATATCTGTCTCAATATCGGGCTCCGTCAGTCCGGATCGGCCCATATCATAAATCTCACGAC
The DNA here is from genome assembly GCA_030015575.1 of Agapanthus africanus. Lineage (NCBI taxonomy): Eukaryota > Viridiplantae > Streptophyta > Magnoliopsida > Asparagales > Amaryllidaceae > Agapanthus > Agapanthus africanus. Next base: position 100,973,828 of record CM057338.1, on the reverse strand, counting down.
AACGGTCGGTATCCTCCGGATATCCTCCGTGCCAGACATCACCGGTAGGTAGTCTTCCCCTGCTAGGCTCATCGTCTACATCTCGATCTTCTTGCCCCGGGGTACCATACCGGGCCCACCATGTACCCGAGACGGTTCATCCACTCCTCGAATCGGGTCTCGAAATCCAACAGAAAACATGAAAACTCATGGTGGACGACACATACATCACGAGAAAACCGCAACTTTGTTTTGAAAATGATAAATATAAGGTTTTGTTAAATTCTTGCGATTTTCCCCAAAAATCCAGAAATCGCTGAAAACTGAAATCATCAAGAAAATCATAGTGTCCACATGTTATATATGATAAATGTCTATGATATCAATGTATATGATGTGAGTTTTGGTAGAAATCTATATAAATATGATGATGATGCGAGATATATGCATGCGATGCAGTTTCATATATCAAGTATGAATGCAGGTGACGATATTAAGATAAACAGGTTCTATAGTGCACATGGCATGGCAATTACCAAGGCGTGTGTGTCACATGAATAGTGTGCGTGCAACAGATGCCAATGGTAAGGTGTTCGTGTCCTACGAAATGATATCGCATAAGTATAGATGAATGTCCATACGATCTAATATACTGTTCGCTACAAGGGTATGCAGTGTACATGAATGGATAAGCTAGCTAACAACATGAATCTTACAAGAGATAAGGAAATCCTAACTAGGGGGCGCATCGCGCCATCCAGACGATTCCCCCATAGATGAATACATCTACTCACCTGAAATCCCCGCTAAACCGATCCGACCACCGCCTTGCCTTTTCGCGCCGTGTCCGATGTTTCCCCGACCGATCCTATATTTGTACAATACCAAGCATAAGATTACAAAACCTAAAACGATGCAAGTCACAATATACAATTATCAACGCTCTCGAATTAATCATAGCATGCACTCGGTGCGCGGAAAAACGCACGAAGATCGCTAACCTTTAACTAGAATCGTCATTTCGGGGAAATCGACAAAACTACAACCCGACTAGACGAAACCCCGCGTTCACGCACTCTAATAGTCCTATACGAAGCTAATTATATCGCTAACATAACGAATTTTGATCGCATTCTAATTTTCGTAAAAATCTAGTAAGCAAATTCAATACCGATTCGATGCAAACATCGAAATTTAATCGATTTAGCGAGCATATCATTACACAATTAACCACTCTAATCAATTAGATAACCAAAACCCTAAGTTAATTCTAACAACCATGTTTCAAACCCTAACTCAACATCAAAACCCCTTCTTGATTTTCATGAACAAGAATTTACAACTAAATTAATACTTCAAAATTAAATTCTAGCATATATAAACTACAAGTTAGCAACTAGTTTAGGATTTTACCTCACAAGTGGAAACCTAGCAAGATCAAGTCACCAAGAAAGCCTCCTTTCATCAAGTTTTTGAACTAATTTGGGTTGAAGAGAGAATGGATTAGGGTTTGGCTTTGAATGGGTGAATGAAATTTGTGGATTTTTATGAATTTTTGCATGAAAATTGAAGCAAAAAGGAGTGAGAAGAGAGGGAATTCTGCAGGTGAGGGGGTCGGCCAGCAGCAAGGGAGAGGAGATGGGGAAATTTGGAGAAGTTTATAGGTCCCAAAACACCCCATGTTGTCATTTAATGCTTTCATATCAACATTTTACAAAAAAACCTTATTTTACATCATTTTTTCATAAAATTTCCAACCCTAAAACCAAAAATTTGCAAGCCATTATACAATTTTATTAACACCCTATTTTAGCTTATAAAGACTCCTAATTATGAAATTTACCTAATTAAATTTGTATTTATCCCTAATTTAATGTATTTAAAAAGGCTTAAAATAATAAAAAATAATAATTAATTACGAAATTTTTTTTATTTAACTAGATAATTATAAGTGACATTTTAGTGACAAAATTATAGTAATATCTTATCTAAATTTTGTATAATTAGATCTACAATGAAAAATACCTATTTTGACTTTTTACGGAAAAAGCCGAAAAATTAGCCGATTACCGAAAAACTGCCTAAACGATTTTCGAATGGTTACAATCTTCCCCCCTTAAAGAAATTCGGTCCCCGAATTTAGAATTTAACTACGCGTACCTTCAAAAAGATGGGGATATCTCTTCCTCATCTCGACCTCGGTCTCCCATGTGACCTCCTCGCTGTTCGGGCCACGCCAAAGGACTTTGACGGACGGTATAACCTTCGACCTCAATTTCTTCACCTGCCGATCCAAAATGACCACCGGCTGCTCGGTAAAAGAAAGATCACGCTCTAGCTGGATCGTCTGGTGCTGAATCGCCTGGGAAGGATCATGAAGGTACTTGCGGAGCATCGAGACATGGAATACGGGGTGAACATCGGGGAAGCTGGGCGGAAGAGCTAACCGATAAGCGACTGGACCAACACGCTCTAGGATCTTGAAAGGACCAACATATCTAGGACTCAGTTTCCCTTTCCGCCCAAATCTCATCACACCCTTCATCGGAGAGACCTTCAGGAAAACATGATCGCCAATAGCGAACTCGAGTCGGCGACGACGCTTGTCAGCATATGATTTCTGCCTGCTCTGTGCCGCTCTCATCCTGTCCCGAATCAGCTGTATCTTCTCGGTCGTCTCCTGTACGATCTGCGGCCCCAAAATACTACTCTCCCTGAGCTCTGTCCAACATACAGGCGATCGACATCTCCTCCCATATAAAGCCTCAAAAGGTACCATCTGAATCGTCTCCTGGAAGCTATTATTGTAGGAAAACTCGATCAAAGGCAAATGACGATCCCAGGTACCACCGAGATATAAAACACAAGCTCTGAGCATGTCCTCAAGAGTCTGAATAGTACGCTCCGACTGACCGTCAGTCTGTGGATGAAAGGCTGTGCTAAAACTCAATCGGGTGCCCAAAGCCTCCTGGAGTTTCTGCCACAATCGGCTGGTAAACTGGGTGCCACGGTCGGACACGATGCAAGTCGGAACGCCATGCAGTCGCACTATCTCATCAATATAAACCTGGGCGTACTGAGAAAATCCAAAAGTGGTCTTCACTGGCAGAAAGTGAGCCGCTTTCGTCAGTCGATCCACAATCACCCAAATAGAGTCATACCCTCGACTAGTCCTGGGTAGACCGATAATGAAGTCCATGGAGACCTGCTCCCACTTCCACTCAGGGATGGGCAAAGGCTGTAACTCGCCGGCTGGCCTTTGGTGCTCGGCCTTGACTTGCTGACAAGTCAGACATCTCGATACAAAGTCTGTAATATCCTTCTTCATCCCGTCCCACCAGTAAACCTCTCTCAAATCATGGTACATCTTGGTGGAACCTGGGTGAACACTGTATACTGATCTATGTGCCTCCTCGAGAATATCACGCCTCAGTCCCTCTGAATCTGGCACACACAGTCGAGTCCCAAATCGAAGTATCCCCTGATCATCAATCACGAACTCAGAAACTCTGCCCTGCCGAATCTGCTCAATAATCTCCAATGTACGGGCATCGCCGGACTGTGCCTCGCGGATACGGTCAAGTAACTGTGGGCGTGCTCTGAAATGGGCCAGCTGTCCCCCTGTAGGAGTAAACTCGAACTGCACTCTGCTGTCACATAACACCTGCCAATCCGCCATCGACTGCATCTGCACTGCGCTCAAACAAGATAAGCTACCTCCGGGCCTCCTACTCAAAGCATCTGCCACCACATTCGCCTTGCCCGGATGGTATAAAATCTCGCAGTCATAATCCTTCACCAACTCCATCCAACGGCGCTGTCTCAGGTTCAGGTCTCGCTGCTGGAAGATATACTTCAAACTCTTGTGGTCAGTGAATATCTGGCACGACTCACCGTATAGGTAATGTCTCCAGATCTTAAGTGCAAATACCACTGCAGCCATCTCTAAATCATGCGTGGGGTAGTTCTGCTCGTGTTTCCTCAGCTGCCGAGAAGCATACGCGATAACTCTGTCGTGCTGCATCAACACACATCCCAGCCCCACTCTAGAAGCATCACAATATACCACGAACCCGCCTGATCCTGAAGGCAATGTTAACACTGGTGCAGTAGTCAGACGAGTCTTCAACTGCTGGAAACTATCCTCACATGCCTGGGTCCAATCAAAAGGAACCCCCTTCCGGGTCAACCCGGTCAAAGGTGCAGCAATGCGGGAGAAATCCTGGACAAAACGTCGATAGTAGCCGGCCAGACCTAGAAAACTGCGAACCTCTGTAACTGATACTGGTCTAGGCCAACGCTGAACTGCCTCGATCTTCTTCGGGTCCACACAAATACCGTCTCTCGTCACCACATGACCCAAGAAATCGACACTGTCTAACCAGAATGCGCACTTGGAAAATTTGGCGAACAGCTGATGCTCCCTCAAAGTCTGCAATGTGATACGTAAGTGCTGCTCATGTTCCTCCCGGCTCCGAGAATAAACCAAGATGTCATCAATGAACACAATGATGAACTGATCGAGATACGGCCTGAATACGCGGTTCCTCAAATCCATAAATGCTGCCGGGGCATTGGTGAGCCCGAACGACATCACCAAGAACTCGTAATGACCATAACGAGTACGGAAGGCGGTCTTCGGAATATCCTCCTTCCGAACCCGCAACTGGTGATAACCTGACCGTAAATCAACCTTCGAGAAGAACCCTGCACCCTGGAGCTGATCGAATAAGTCATCAATGCGGGGTAGGGGATACCTATTTCGCACAGTAACCCGGTTCAGCTGACGATAATCAATGCATAAACGCATACTTCCGTCCTTCTTCTTAACAAACAAGATGGGAGCACCCCAAGGTGACACACTCGGTCTGATAAGCCCTTTGTCCAGCAAGTCCTGTAACTGATCCTTTAGCTCTCTCAGCTCTGCCGGGGCCATCCGATAAGGCGGTATAGAAATAGGCCCCGTGCCAGGGATCAAGTCAATACAGAACTCAATCTCGCGCTCTGGTGGCAGACCAGGCAGCTCGTCAGGGAATACATCAGGTAACTCTCTCACAATAGGGACCTGGTCCAAAGAAACCTCTGTGGAGCTAGTATCACAAACATAGGCTAAGAATCCCTGACACCCTTTCCTTAAGAGCTGACCAGCGCGAAGAGAAGAAATCAAGCTGGGAAGGGTAGCACTACGATCTCCCTGAATAACAAGAACCGGCTCACCAGAAAAACTGAATCTGACTGCTTTTTCACGGCAGTCCACAGATGCATAACAGGTGGCTAGCCAGTCCATACCAAGAAGAACGTCGAAGTCTAGCATATCGAGGAGAATCAAATCAACTGAAGAATCTCTCTCCCCGATACGAACGGAACACGATCGATACACAAAACGGGCAACAAAAGACTCGCCTACCGGGGTAATAACGACAAGCGGCTGATCTAACGGAGAAGACTCTCGGCCCAACCTCGGTGCAAAATACGTGGAAACATAGGAATGTGTGGAGCCTGGATCAAATAATACCCGTGCATCAAAAGAACATACTGGCAGAGTACCTGTCACGACGGCATTGGATGCCTGTGCATCCTGAGGAGTCAATGCGAACACTCGGGCCTGTCCACCACTAATAGCTGGCAGTCCTCTGCCTCTACCTCGGCCTCTGCCTCTGTCGCCTCGTCCTCTCGGAACTGGACCGCCACGCCCACGGCCTCTAGAAGCATCTGACTGGCATGAAGCATCATCAGGAGTAGGAAGTAAAGCTCTCTGAGAAGGTGGTGAGGGTGGTAAGGTCACATGCGGGACTGTCGCCGCGCCCTGGCGTCCCATGGTACAGTCTCTGACACGGTGGTACTGACTCCCACACCGAAAACATCCTGGAGACGACTGCTGGGTCTGTGGATATGAATCAAATAACTGACCTCGTCTCAATCCTCTGCCTCCACCATCTCCCGGAAATAATCTATCACGATGTCTGCCCATCTGCCGCTGAGCTGGCGTATCAGTACGGATCCTCTTCAGCCCAGAAACGACCGGAGTCTCAGAAATACGCTCCTCCAAAAGTAAGGCTGCATCCATCGCGGCAGCGTATGTATCAAAGTGCTGGGTGCCGATGGCAAGGAATAGCTGTGTATCAAGCCCTCGTACAAACCTCTTTATTCTCTTCTCTTCTGTGTCGACTAGGTACGGAGCATATCGAGACAACTGGGTAAACTGTATATCATACTCCGACACTGTCATCCCAGGAGTCTTGCGCAAAGACACAAAACTACGGGCTCGAGCATCTCGGACACTCTCCGGAAGAAAACTGGCAAGAAATGCAGCTGTAAACTCATCCCAGGTCATAGAAGGCAGACCTGCAGCTCGGCCTCTCTCTACTAAATCGTACCATGTCTGGGCAAGACCCTCCAGACGAAAACTCGCAAACTCCACCAATCTATCATCAGAACGCCTCAACGAACGGCAAATCCGAGCCATCCTATCAAGAAATGCCTGTGGGTCCTCTGTCGCATCTGTACCGGTAAAAGCTGGAAGTCTCAATCTCATGAACTCCTGTAGTGAAACAGGGATAGTCTCCGTAGTAGCAGCAGGAGTGACCATCTGTGCAGCAGGTACGATCGTGGTCTGTGCGGTGGAAGGAACGTCCTCGGATCTCTGTGCCCGGCTGGACTCAACTAAAGATCCCATCATCTGCCGCAACTCTTGCATGCCGGCCTCTAGTCTGGCAATACGATCTGGATAAGGCGGATCAGTATGACCCTGAGGGGTAAGTGTATCATCCCGCTCGATCCTCGCCTCAGACGGGCCCGCCCGAATCTCATCCCTAGCGGCAGCCCGCTGAGCTCTCGTAGTCTTTGGCGGCATCGAAGCTAGAATAAGAAACAGGACTGATAAGGACATTGCAATTGAATCAAGGAATGCAAGGAATCAAGAAAGGAAATACAAGCAATTATGTCCTAAGGTCACTTAGGCGGAGTACCGTATCGTAAGTATGCCGCGGATCATACCCACGCTACGCCACTCTGCTTAAGTCACCACTCCATCTACCAAGGTCGTCCTACACTCAGAAAGGTAAAACCTACGCTCTGATACCAACTCTGTCACGACCCGAAAGTACGGAACGCGACTGGCACTTAGATTACGAGACGTCTAAAGGCGTACCGTAACCTAAGTCAGCCAAAGCCTAGAAGAATCTAAACCAAAATCAAAAGAGAGTGAAGGAAAACCTTTAATGAAAATGGTTTTTAAAAATCATTTAAGTTGCATAGAATCCCTTTTTAAAACATCAAAAATTTCCGAAAATTTCGGCAGAGTCTCCCCTGTATTTTCTATCCCCCCAAAATGGGTACAACAAGATAATAAACCTGTAATCATAAAAATGGCATCCCCAAGCGGGAGCTAGCTCTTCGCCCAAGGCGGATCACAACCACATGCAATATAATAGCAATATCAAGAAAAGAGTATAAAAGAAACGCAAAATATCAGAAAACACAACGCCGGCTCAAGTGAGCTCGACCCAAAAGAAACCACAATATACAAATCTCTCAGTCTCATCACTAGGTCACATATACAATCTAAAGTGGTAGATGGAGAATACTAGATACAATGATAAAGCAAAAGAAATAAAGTGTGCTCGCAACCCACCTACGGGCGATGTCGCGAGTCTGAGCAAAAGGAGCTGATGATAGGATAGCCCGCCGCTACAAGACTGACGGGTCCGACCTGCAAGACACTGTGGCACAACGGGGGTGAGTTGCCAGCTCGTGAGTAAATATAATATCTAATAAGGCAATCGTAAGAATGCAGGCAATGCGGCACAACATGTATGTCCAAATGTGATATAATATCTCTAGTATGCATGCACATGTATGCAATGTCATTATTAAGTCTTTAAGTGTTTTAAATGCTACGGGTATTGAATTCTTAACTTTAGAAACTGAATATATGTATAATAGCTAAGTACCATCAAGAAATCATCTGAAAACCCGTGTCAAGCATCGACACCAAATAGGAATCATATCTGTCTCAATATCGGGCTCCGTCAGTCCGGATCGGCCCATATCATAAATCTCACAACAACGGTCGGTATCCTCCGGATATCCGCCGTGCCAGACATCACCGGTAGGTAGTCTTCCCCTGCTAGGCTCATCGTCTACATCTCGATCTTCTTGCCCCGGGGTACCATACCGGGCCCACCATGTACCCGAGACGGTTCATCCACTCCTCGAATCGGGTCTCGAAATCCAACAGAAAACATGAAAACTCATGGTGGACGACACATACATCACGAGAAAACCGCAACTTTGTTTTTAAAATGATAAATATAAGGTTTTGTTAAATTCTTGCGGTTTTCCCCAAAAATCCAGAAATCACAGAAAACTGAAATCATCAAGAAAATCATAGTGTCCACATGTTATATATGATAAATGTCTATGATATCAATGTATATGATGTGAGTTTTGGTAGAAATCTATATAAATATGATGATGATGCGAGATATATGCATGCGATGCAGTTTCATATATCAAGTATGAATGCAGGTGACGATATTAAGATAAACAGGTTCTATAGTGCACGTGGCATGGCAATTACCAAGGCGTGTGTGTCACATGAATAGTGTGCGTGCAACAGATGCCAATGGTAAGGTGTTCGTGTCCTACGAAATGATATCGCATAAGTATAGATGAATGTCCATGCGATCTAATATACTGTTCGCTACAAGGGTATGCAGTGTACATGAATGGATAAGCTAGCTAACAACATGAATCTTACAAGAGATAAGGAAATCCTAACTAGGGGGCGCATCGCGCCATCCAGACGATTCCCCCATAGATGAATACATCTACTCACCTGAAATCCCCGCTAAACCGATCCGACCACCGCCTTGCCTTTTCGCGCCGTGTCCGATGTTTCCCCGACCGATCCTATATTTGCACAATACCAAGCATAAGATTACAAAACCTAAAACGATGCAAGTCACAATATACAATTATCAACGCTCTCGAATTAATCATAGCATGCACTCGGTGCGCGGAAAAACGCACGAAAATCGCTAACCTTTAACTAGAATCGTCATTTCGGGGAAATCGACAAAACTACAACCCGACTAGACGAAACCCCGCGTTCACGCACTCTAATAGTCCTATACGAAGCTAATTATATCGCTAACATAACGCATTTTGATCGCATTCTAATTTTCGTAAAAATCTAGTAAGCAAATTCAATACCGATTCGATGCAAACATCGAAATTTAATCGATTTAGCGAGCATATCATTACACAATTAACCACTCTAATCAATTAGATAACCAAAACCCTAACTTAATTCTAACAACCATGTTTCAAACCCTAACTCAACATCAAAACCCCTTCTTGATTTTCATGAACAAGAATTTACAACTAAATTAATACTTCAAAATTAAATTCTAGCATATATAAACTACAAGTTAGCAACTAGTTTAGGATTTTACCTCACAAATGGAAACCTAGCATGATCAAGTCACCAAGAAAGCCTCCTTTCATCAAGTTTTTGAACTAATTTGGGTTGAAGGGAGAATGAATTAGGGTTTGGCTTTGAATGGGTGAATGAAATTTGTGGATTTTTATGAATTTTTGCATGAAAATTGAAGCAAAAAGGAGTGAGAAGAGAGGGAATTCTGCAGGTGAGGGGGTCGGCCAGCAGCAAGGGAGAGGAGATGGGGAAATTTGGAGAAGTTTCTAGGTCCCAAAACACCCCATGTTGTCATTTAATGCTTTCATATCAACATTTTACAAAAAAAACCTTATTTTACATCATTTTTTCATAAAATTTCCAACCCTAAAACCAAAAATTTGCAAGCCATGATACAATTTTATTAACACCCTATTTTAGCTTATTAAGACTCCTAATTATAAAATTTACCTAATTAAATTTTTATTTATCCCTAATTTAATGTATTTAAAAAGGCTTAAAATAATAAAAAAATAATAATTACTTACAAATTTTTTTTTATTTAACTAGATAATTATAAGTGACATTTTAGTGACAAAATTATAGTAATATCTAATCTAAATTTTGTATAATTAGATCTATAATGAAAAATACCTATTTTGACTTTTTACGGAAAAAGCCGAAAAATTAGCCGATTACCGAAAAACCGCCTAAACGATTTTCGAAGGGTTACACAAGTATAGCCATCTCATGTTCCCGATCAGCTTTACTTTTCAGAAGAGCTTCGTTCAGGAATGTGTCGATCATCTCGTCTGATGGCCCTAGAAGTTCTGGTTCAGGAGTTGCCCCCAGTTTTTCGGTGCAAGGAGCTTCTTCATCGTCTGTGGACGAGTGAAAGATCATATGGCAACTTGCTACGTAATCCTCAGATTCATCCAACGAGTCTTCTCCATCATCTCTATCTTCAAGGACGTGGCTGAGAAACTCTTGGAGCGTGATTGGGTTCCGCGCTTTCTGGTTATACTCTTCCAGCGCGTCGATCTGTTTCTGCAAGTCCGTGCGCTTGTCACCAGGCTTCACGGGCTTTTCGGATTTCTTCTTCTTTTTCGAAAATTTCGATGGCTGGGTGTGAGCACTTTGGCTATCACTACCAATCTTTGGAGTTGGGCGCGGCTTCAGCATCCCTTCGATGATTTGGGGTTCCAGTGGATTCTTCCACCTAATTGCCGGGCATCTCTGGAGATCATTCAGTATCCTTTTGGTTTTGGCCGAAAGAGCCACCTCCCATGGAGCTTCTTTAACAAAAGAGCACGTTGCCCCCGGTGTGTCCGTCTTCTTAGGAGTGTGCGGTTGTGGTGGGCTCACTTTCCACTTCTCAGACAACGCAAACTTGCCTAGTTGGTACCGATCCTCGATCCATCCCTTAAAGACGAAGCAATCTTCGATTGGATGGCTCACCGTTTGGTGGTACGGGCAATAATTGGTATTATTCGCTTCGCCGGGTTGCAATGGTCGCTTTGGATTCGGCAAATTGATAAGCCTGTTGCGCATCGCCAGCCTAAAGAGTCTCTTCATTTTATCCCATGGGAACGAGTAAGGACGCTTTATTTTCTCATTATAATAGCGTCGTCTCTCTTCCAATTGATTTGTTAGTCTTGGAGCACTGGGCTTTATTGGGTATTCGCAACGAAGGTCGCCTTCCCTTTACCTTTTTCGTTCTGTGGCTCCGGCTTCGGAGTAGACGGTCTATGACCCATCTGGTCCATCTGGGCCAGCTTGTTGATTAAGGCTTGGAAAGTGGTCGGCTTGAAGAACATCATAAACTGTGAAATAGTGGCATGAGGGTCTAGGGTGCCCACGAACATGCCCACCGCTGGTGCTTCTTCGATGCGCTATTCGCACTTCGACCACAGATTCCACCATCGGATTGCGTACTGAACCCATGTCTCGCCCGGCTTCACCCTGGCATTGATCAATGCCTTATTGGGGTGCGTTCACTAGCACTTGCAAATCGCTGGGTGAACAACAACTCCATTTCTGCAAAAGTTTTGACGGAGTCGTTTGGAAGTTCGGAGTACCACTCAAACGCCGTCTCCGACAAGCTGCTGACGAATTGACGGAGCAAAAGCTTATCGTCACCACTAGTGTTGCCGGAAAAAGCCCTAAACTGAGCGACATATTGATGGAGATTGCCTGTCCCCTTATATACGTGGAATTTGGGGATCGTGTAGCCCGGCGGGTACTTTATCTGATCATACCATCCTGGATACGGTCGCCCAGTTTTAACAACTTGGCCGGCCGCTTCATTTGCCTGGTGAACTCTTATTTGCTGAGCAATATAGTCATCCAGTGCAGCATTGGAAATTGTCTCTTCTTTGGCTGTCGACAGAGACGGCAGAGGGTTTGATGTTTCTCCTCTATCATCTTCAATTATCACTAGAGGATCTTCGGCTGGAAGACCCGGCTGTAACATCATCCCGACCATGTCTTGGAAGAGAAGTGTCATTCGCTTTATGTTAGCCGCTTGCTCTGCGGCTTCTTTGTCCTTCTTTTCGAGGACTCTGCGAAGGAAGCCAGCATCAGTTTCTTGTTCGTGACGCTGCTCCGCGGATGTTTCCGGGCTTTCTTTTGGTCCGATGAGTGTGGCCATCGCAGTCAGCATCGCCTAAAACTTCTGCTGCTGTTGTTCTTGAGCTCTGGTGAGGGATCGGGTGAGTGGTCGGTAGCCCGTAGAAGCGCGGCTATCCTCTTTCCCGGATGCCATATAGACGGCATGCACCACCATGCCCCCAGACTTAGGGCGTTTGGGTTCAGTGCCTTTGACATTTGCCGCAGGCATGGGGACTTTCTCTGGCCTCCTTTTATGAGCGGTCGAAGTCGAGGGGACCGTTGCAGTGGGCACCCAAGTAGTTGTCGTCCGTTGTGTTTTGACAGGATGGTGCTCTTCCTTCTGAGCCTTCAGCTTCTTCTGTCGGCGGAGATAGTCCTGATCCACCACCGACTCTCGGACTTGTCGCCAGATCTTGTAAACTTTGGAAGACAGCCATTGAGGGGACTGCTTCAGCTTTATTTCCGTGACAGTCTCCACCGGTGGCGGAGATCTTTTCAGTACGGCAGTGGGCGAATTCCTGCGTATTCTGTTCAGCAGCTCAAAACTGTTCCCTGTTGGGACAGCAACATTAACTTCCACCGTTGGAGTTGGTGGCGTTAGCCCAGAGGGGGAGTTGCCCCCGGCCTTCCTTACTCGGTGCCAGTGGCGACGTCGAGCGTGTCGAGCTGATGGAGTTGGTTCGGTGATGGAGATGGCTTTGTCTTGCCCCCTGTCCAGGTGAGGGGCTGCTGCTGGCGTCAGCCTGTTGAAGGCTGATGTCCTTTGAGAAGCAGTATCCAATCGGTTGAAAACGGTCTTCTGAGCAGGGACAGGAACCTTAGTGGGAACCGAAACAGTCAATCTTGTAAAGACCGACCCTTTGGTAGGAGAAGCCGCCTTGACGACTTCAGGAGAAATGATGGCTATCCTCTTCGGAACAATCTTCTCTGGGATTGCAAGCTTCATTGTGGGCCCACAAGAATTTTGGCCCAGTCTGGCGAAGACCGAGGAGCTGGAGTTGGACGACCCGTTGAGAGGGGCCGCAGTAGCTGTAAGCCGATCGAAGACCGACTTCTTGGGAGCTTCCGGTGTTGGCACAGGAGTGGTGAAGCTCATTGGCGGGAGCATGGTCCCGAGAAACAATCCTTTGGTGACTTGAGTGACCTGTTCCACCGGCATTCTGAACAAGGAAGCCGCCTGGGGCCCATAAGATATACCCCCAGTTGAGGCAGGACGTGGTTTGCAGTTACATGTGGAACACTTTGAGCAGGTGAACGCCATTGATCCTTTGCTTTCTGCACCAAGCAAAACGCCAAATCTTAGTACCTCAAAATCCACGGGCAACCATTAGCAAACCACGATTCGTTCGCGAACACGACACACGAAGTGTGGAGTGGAAAGAGGAAAAGGTCCTACCGGGCATGCCAGAATCTGTTTCCCGCCGAAAGACGTGCAAGACTGACATCTTGCCTGAGATTCGGGGCAGAACCTAATTGGTGCTATCCGTCCACCTCTCCGAAGATACCAAGTTGATTTATGGTACCATGTATCGAAGTTTTAAACGGATGCGGCCGATGTAACAGACTTCGTTAGATTCCCCCTCGCTTGAGGGGTTTTGATTGTAGGGACGACCATGTATCGAAGGTCGTGGGAGTTTGTTTTGTGTTTGGTTGCCCGTGGATTGTATATGGAGACTAAGTTATGTTGTCTCCCGTAGGGCGTGGACTAGTCCAAATCCGTATCTTTCTTAAATTTGGGTTTGGGGGGTCGGGTTTAAGGATGCGTTAGCCTCATTTGAGACTAAGATCAACTTAAACGTTAGTTAAGGATACGTTAGTCTCATTCTAGACTAAGATCAATTTAACGGGACCGTTTAGATCCGATAAGAGAGCAATTGGGCTCTATTGTTTAGTTTAGTGACATTGCAGTCGATAATTAGTTTAAGGACATTACGGTCCAATGTTAGTTTAAAGACATCGCGGTCAAGATTAAGGACATCATAGTCCGTGGATTTAAGGACTCCACAGTGCATTGTTAGTTTTAAGACATCACGGTCGAGGTTAAGGACGTCATAGTCCATGAGTTTAAGGACCTCACAGTCCAATGTTAGTTTTAAGACATCACGGTCGAGGTTAAGGACATCACGGTGGGGTCCATGAGTTTAAAGACCCCACAGTCCGATATTAGTTTTAAGACATCACGGTCGAGGTTAAGGACATCATAGTCGATGAGTTTAAGGACCCCACAATCCGATATTAGTTTTAAGACATCACGGTCGAGGTTAAGGACATCATAGTCCATGAGTTTAAGGACCCCACAGTCCGATGTTAGTTTTAAGATATCGCGGTCGAGGTTAAGGACATCATAGTCCATGAGTTTAAGGACCCTACGGTCCGTAGAAATGTATGGTTGTCGGGACCCGTCACCTCTCTGAAGACGTTGAAGCATTACAATGACAAATATCAAAGGAGTGAAGAGATGTACCCTTGCACCAAAGTGGATTAAATGATCTGTAGTCCAATTTGAAACTGAGATCAATTAATTAAATTATGAGCACATTGGCTCAGTTGAGTCTGAATTGAGGACTTATGGCCAACTTGGGCTAAATCCAATTAAGTTTGAAGTATTGGCCCTCTGTTGGACCATTAGACATTTGTCTGGGTTCAAGCCCATATTATTTAGCAATGTTAAACAAGAGTTTGAGGGCTTTGATAACATTTGGGTCTTTGGCTGAGGATTAAACATTATACCTCTGAATTTTAACTCAATTTTGAGATTCAATTGAAGGGGAGGCTTTGCCTCTAGAAAATTAGCCAATTTGGCTAACATTAGAGAACAACAGTGTTAAACACTGGAAATAAGATTATCAAATTAGTGTTAAACACTAGAAATGTGATTCTCAAATTAGTGTTAAACACTAAAAGATAGCAGTGTTAAACACTGGAAACAGAATTGTCAGATTAGTGTTAAACACTAGAAGGAGAAGGGGTCACGTGGGAGCACGTGATGGCATCAAAAGCGGGGCCAGATCCCCTTTATTTTGTTCTGCAAACAAATGTTAAACACTTTTAATTTTCATAGCCATCACGTGTGGGCACGTGATGTATGCTCATGCCCTGATTTATTAGAACATTTATTTGGGGTCACGTGGTAACACGTGAGAGCGCCCAAGTCAGATTTTTCCTTTGCTTTTGTTCCATTTACAATGAGGGTCACGTGGGAGCACGTGAGGCATTGCCTCAAAGCTAATTTTTTCTCATTTGTGGGGATCTTTTCAGGGGTCACGTGGGGACACGTGACCCTAGTTCTTTGCATGCACAGAGATCTTTTTAATCTCTTTATTTTATTTTGAGAATTAAATTCTCTGTAGGGTTAAACCCTGATCATGATTTGGAGGAATTAACTTCCTATTATGAAAGAATTAAATTCTTATATAGGGTTAAACCCTAATTTTCTTTTAGAGGAATTAAATTCCCATATATGTAAAAGAATTAAAATCTTGTATAGGGTGAAACCCTAACTTCATTTTTTAAGAGGAATTAAATTCCTGTGAATTTGAGGGAATTAAATTCTCAATTAGGGTTAAACCCTAGTTCTGTCCATCTTGAAGGAATTAAATTCCCGTAGTTTTTGGAGAATTGAATTCTCATATAGGGTTGAACCCTATTTTTTATCTTGGAGGAATTAAATTCCTATAACTTTGGGAGAATTAAA
The DNA here is from genome assembly GCA_030015575.1 of Agapanthus africanus. Classification (NCBI taxonomy): domain Eukaryota; kingdom Viridiplantae; phylum Streptophyta; class Magnoliopsida; order Asparagales; family Amaryllidaceae; genus Agapanthus; species Agapanthus africanus. The sequence goes on along the minus strand of CM057338.1, from coordinate 100,958,127 downwards.
TTCTCATATAGGGTTAAACCCTAGTTTTGTTTTGGAAGAATTAAATTCTCTAAACTCAATTCCCCCTCTAAGTTTCGGATCTGCATGGCAGGATCTCAACTCGATGAGAATTAAATTCTTCAATTTATGGGGAGATGTGCTCTTTGCAGATCTTCAACCAGAGGAAGAACTAAGTTCTTTTGTGCAGAAAAATTAAACTCTTAGATTTGAGAATTAAATTCTCTGTTTGAAGTTTTGATCCCCTTTCTTTTCTCACCTATGGTTTTTCTTTGTTGAGAATTATATTCTCCTTTCTTTTCTCTCTGAAATTTCAAGATTCCAAAATTTTATCCCCCCAAAACTCTCTATCTTTTTCTTTTAATTCTTCCTCTTGGCTCCTATTTATAGGAGAAGGAAAAGAATCAATTTGTTTAGCAAATCTTTCATTGAAAGGTCTTGTTTGTTTTCATAATTGATATGAGCCTGTAGATCATTAAGTGAATTTTATTCACCGTTGGATTATAAATCCAAAGATTTCTGTTTGTTATTTCTGGTGAGATTTTCAAGGAAATCTTTCCTTGTCTAAAATCTTTCCATAAATTGGTGATTTTTAATCACCCTTGGATCTTTAATCCAACGGTCCCCATAATCCTTTTCCATTTGGAAAGATTTAGAAGCTTTTAGAATTTTAATTCAATTAACTGTAAGGCTTTCGAAGCCAGTCACGTGCTGCCACGTGACCCTTGGTCACGTGTGAGCAGGTGACTCCCAATTGAGTCCTTTTCTCAGCGTTTACTTACGCTTCAGTTTTAACCATCACGTGTCAACACGTGACCATTGGTCACGTGTGAGCACGTGACACCTCATTGAGGTATTTCCTTCAGACGTTTGTTATTTTATTTCTGTTTTAATTGTCACGTATCAACACGTGACCGTTGGTCACGTGTGAGCACGTGATACCTCATTGAGGTAATTCCCGATTTTTAGAATTAAATTCTATTAAGCTGCAAGGCTTTCAAAGCCTGTCACGTATGAGCACGTGACCCTTGGTCACGTGTGAGCACGTGACCCCCAATTGAGTCATCTTTCAGCCGTTTGTTTTCCTTTCTGCTTGATGGGGTTTTATCCATCACGTGTGATCACGTGACCATTGGTCACGTGTGAACACGTGATACCTCATTAAGGTAATTCCTGATTTTTTAATCAGGAAACAGCGCCGCTCCTTCCAGACCGGAGATCTGGTCCTACGGCGAAACGAGTTCATTGATCAAGGCAGACTACACAAGTTCTCTCCGAAGTGGAACGGTCCTTTCCTCGTCTCTGAGGTGCTCCCCGGCGGATCCTATCGCCTACAAGACGCGGACGGATGCAAATTCCCGCGGCCTTACAACGCCGAGAAGCTCAAGCTATACCAGTGAGGTCAAGGCCAACAAGTGTGTACGCCTCCATTCGCAAAGACGATGTAAATGTTTTCTAAAAATCCTTTCCATTCGAATAAAGAAACGCCGGAACATTGCAAACAGAGTCCTGTCTTTGCGATCCAAAGCCCTCACCAAAGAGGCAACCGCGCAGCTTCCCTGCCTGGTTATCCTTAGCCGGCCTCCTAAGGCCCCTCCAACGCTAAGGATCAAAGTCCTCCGTAGAGGCAGCTGAGCGGCTCCCCTGCTCGGCTATCCTTGGCCGGTAGCTTCCCTACTCGCAACGCCAGGAATCAAAGCCCTCGCTAAGAGGCAACCGCGCAGCTTCACTTCCCGATTATCCTTAGCAGGCCTCATATGGCCCCTCCAACGCTAAGGATCAAAGTCCTCCTTAGAGGCAATTCAGCAGCTACCCTGCTCGGCTATCCCCGGCTGGTAGCTTCCTACCACGACCGACAGGGATCCAAAGCCCTCCCAGAGGCAGTCGAGCCCGAGGGTCCCTCGCTCGGATATCCTTCAGAACAAAAGCCCTCGCCAAGAGGCACCGGGCAGTAACCCTGCCCGGCCAAAGGTCCTTGGTAGGCTTCTTACAGCCCCTCCCGCGCTAAGGACCAAAGTCCTCCCAGAGGCAGTCGGGCCCTTGCTCGGCTATCCCCGGCTGGTAGCTTCCTAACACAACCGACAGGGATCAAGGTCCTCGCCAAGAGGCACTGGGCAGTAACCCTGCTCGGTCCCCGTCCTGAAGGATCAAAGCCCTCGCAAGAGGCAACCGAGCAGCTACCCTACTTGGTCATCTCCGGCTGGTAGCTCCCTACCCATGACGCCAGGGACCGAAGCCCTCGCAAGAGGCATCCGAGCGGCTACCCCGCTCGGTCATCCCAGGCTGGTAGTTTCCTACCCACGATGCCAGAGATCAAATCCCTCGCCAAGAGGCAACCGCGCAGCTTCACTACCCGGTCATCCTTAGTGGGCTTCTTACAGCCCTTCCAACGCTAAGGATCAAAGTCCTCCTTAGAGGAAGTTCAGCAGCTACCCTGCTCGGCTACCTCTGGCTGGTAGCTCCCTACCCATGACACCAGGGATCGAAGCACTTGCAAAGGCATCCGAGCGGCTACCCCGCTCGGTCATCCCAGGCTGGTAGTTGCCTACCCACGACGCCAGAGATCAAAGCCCTCGCCAAGAGGCAACCGCGCAGCTTCACTGCCCGGTCATCTTTAGTGGGATTCTTACAGCCCCTCCGATGCTAAGGATCCAAAGTCCTCCCAGAGGCAGTCGAGCCCGACCCTCACTCGACCATCCCCAGCTAGTGGTCGTTGCTCGCAACGCCAGAAGTCAAAGGCCCTCGCCAAAGGGCAGCCGAGCAACTTCCCATTCATGCTCGGCACAAATACGGCGGACATCCCTCTGCCCATCACACGCAGAGGATCCGAGGCCCCAACAAGGGGCATCAGGTCTATCCAAGTCTGAGCGATCCCCCCTCGACCCCGGGGCCATGGAGATGCCTCCTTCTCAGCAGCGCTCGGCACGCTTGGCAAGTGACCGAAATCAACTCGACGTACGATCACCTGACATGGAAGCCCAACAAAGCAAGCAAGGATATTCTACGAACACTCTTCACATCCAAAAGATAAAATGTAAAGCGATGAAACAGCAAGAGTTTTATCGCACAAGTAAAACGTTTTACAGGGGTATTGGGGGCTCCCCAGCCTTACAAAGTTCCAGACGCTTACAAAAGAGGGACGGGGAAATATCAAAAAGGCCTAAGTCGCAAACCCCCCCAGCACCTCGCTCCCATCATCACTGTCATCGCGGTCTGCCAAAAGTTTCACCATCGAAGGTTTTGCCACCAGGGGTGCGCCTCGCTTCCCTCATCGTTGTCTACCGGAGGCCTTGCCACTGGGAGTGGGACCCGAGCATGGAGCTCGCCATCGGCGAACTCGGGAAGTTGCTCCTTCACGCCATCGGCGAACTCGGGAAGTTGCTCCTTCACGGCGGAATACTCTCCAAGCTCGACGTAAAATTGCTCTGACACCTTGTAATCGACCACAGCTTTCCTAGCCCGTACCTCGGCAGTCTTGGCCGCCAGAAGCGCCGACTTGGCATTCCCCCGCTGGCGTCTGTTTACCCCAATCAGAGCAAAGCTCTGTTCAAATTCCAAGACGGGAAACGAAGCAACGCTTCTGTTTCCCCCAATCAGAGCAAGGCTATATTTTGAAAATTAACGTAAAGATTAAAATTAAAATAAATGAAGCAACGCTTCAGATCCGCTGCGCTGCACGCAGAGCGCCACGTGTTAAAATCAGACACGCCAGCGCAGGGAGCGCAGCGCCCAAGGCAGCGCACTCAATCAGAGCAAGGCTCTATAAAAGAAGCAACGCTTCCGCTGATTTGCGCTCTGCGCTGCATGACACGTGGCAGCGCAGTTGCGCTGCGCTCTACGCTGCGCGACACGTGTCAAGCGTAGGTGCGCTTGCGCCAAACAGAAAAATTCTGAAAGATCTTTCTCGATCTTGTTAAAAACAAGAAGATTGACTTCTGTAAAACAGAAACCCTTAGATCAAAGATCCAACGGTGGGGAAAAATCCCCAAATCACTCAGAGAAAGATCTCTCTAACCAATTTAACAAACTAATTGGCACTATATAAAGGCCCCTAGACCCCAATTCTAAAAGACACACATCAACACAGAGAGAACTCCTCTAAAGAAAATTTTGAGAAGAGCTCAGAAAAGAAAAAAGGTAAAAACCTTTAAAAAAAAAAAGAAGAATTTCTTCTAAAAAGATCATTGATCTAAGAACAAGATCAAAGATCTTCAATAAAAATATATATATATATAATAATAATAATAATAATAAAGGCATCGCCTTTTGATGAACCACTGGTTCTTTGAAAACAAGAAAATTTGTTTTCTTTGATCTAAAATTGATCAAAATAATAAAACAGTGCCCTGCACTTGCAAAATCTGCACTGTTGCGCTCTCGGGTTGGCGCAAGCCACCAGAGAGCGCCACGTGTCAGCCCCATAACAGCTTGCGCTATGCGCTTTTAAAATAGAGCACCGCTCTCTGAAATTGGCGCAACTCGCCAGAGCGCGCCACGTGTCAGCAGCACAACAGTGCAGCGCACTGCGCTAACTGCGCTTGCGCTCACCGGAGCGTGACACGTGTCACCTTCATATGGACTTGCGCTTTGCGCTCCTCAATTGGCGCAAAGCGCCTGACAAGCCACGTGGGGTACTGTCAGAATATTAAATGCACCGCATTAACAAAAGGGCAGGACCCAATAGAAAGGTTTATCAGACCAAACAAAAGTGCTATGCACTATTAAAAGGGACAGTGCCCAAATCAAAAATGCCTAATAGGCCAGAATAAAATGCAGTGCATTATTAAACAGGGGCAAAGCCCTAGCACAGGCCTAATAGGCCAAACATAAAAACGTTGAATATTCTCAACTGGACTTAGCCCAATCATGGCGGTAAGTCCTCAAATTAAATTGACTGAGTATGGCTGCTCTCTTAAATCAATTTACATCCGTTTCAAGGGTACATCTCCGAACTCCTCTGACGCCTATCGTTGTAATCCTTCAACGACGTCAGAGAGGTGACGGGTCCCGACGGCCACAAATAAAATGGACCACCATGTCCCTAAACTGGAACATGGACCACCATGTCCCTAAACTGGAACATGGACCACCATGTCCCTAAACTGGCAATGGACCGCAATATCCTTAAACTACTTATGGACCACTACGTCCCTAAACTGGAACAATAGAGCCCCCAAACGCTCTTTTGTCGGATCTAAACGATCCCGTTTAAGTTGATCTTAGCCTCAAATCTGGCTAACGTATCCTTAAACATTCAATCGAACTACATATTCCCTATTCAACTTTGGTCCAAGGGTACATCTCCGAACTCCTCTGACACCTGCCGTTGTAATCCTTCAACGTCGTCAGAGAGGTGACGGGTCCCGACGGCCATATATTAAATGGACCACTACGTCCCTAAACTGGAACAATAGAGCCCCCAAACGCTCTTCCGTTAAGTTGATCTTAGTCTCAAATAGGACTAACGTATCCTTAACGAACGTTTAAGTTGATCTTAGCCTCAATATGGCTAACGTACCCTTAAACTAAAACACCAAACCCAAATCTAAGTAAATACGGATTTGGACTAATCCACGTCCTACGGGCGACGGCATAACTTAGTCTCCGTATACAATCCACGGGCATCCACAAACAAACAAACACACATGACACGAAGTGAAATTTCTGGAGAAGGAGAAAGTGGTTACTGCGATGCGGTAGCGTAATTAACTGTAAGGACTTGCGCCTGCAAGGAAGAGCGTCCCCACAATCAAAAACCCCTTAACCGAGGAGGAATCTGACGAAGTCTGCTATATCGGCCGCATCCGTCTAAACCTCCGATGCACGGTGCCATAAATCAACTTGGCATCTTCGGAGAGGTAGACAGATAAAACCAAATAGCATCTGCCCCGAATCTCAGACAAGACGTCCATGTCTTGGCCGCCGTTCGGAGGGGAACAACGTCTCTCTGTAAGTCGACGTTAGACACCCCACATGATGCGGGGAGGCGGAATAGGTAAAACAATCATTTTGTTTAAGTTAACATCGACTAACTTTACGGATCTTTGCTAAACCCTAACTAACAACTATCTAAAAGTGATTAACTACTATGATAGATGATTATACCTCAAAATTCTAGTCCTTCTTGTTCTTGTTGTTCACCTCCTCGTCGGCCTCCTCGATGCGATAGAAGATCCACCCGAGAGTTCCTCTCCAAGCTTTAACCTCTCACTTGAGGTAACTAGGTGGTTATGATTGCTAATCAAGGTAACCTAGAGAATAAAGAGATGGATTAGGGATCTATTAGTCTTGCTAACTCTTGGGATCTCAACACATGAGAGAATTAGGGTTAGGCCTTTGAAGAGAGAGAGCTTGAGGAGAGAGAATGTGTTTGTGAGAATGAATATAAATCTTGAGTCATTTGGATAAATAATGAAGCATGAAAATATCTAAGTAATAATATATAAAATTATCAACCATGCTTCATTAATTACTTTGAGGTGAATCACCTCATGACCCATGATGTAATTAATGCAAATTTCACATCATCTCCTCCACCTCATTAAGCTTAATTCATAAATGAATTAAAACATAATGAGTCGCATTTCTTCTAGAAGCTTCTCGAGTAATTCCGAGAATGCCCCTCCCATCCGTAAAACACAGAAAAACCGAGACTGTATAAATCCAATAATCCAATACTAGAATCTGGCTTAAACTAAAGCCCGCTAGTAAAAACTGTCCGAACATCGTACGTGCATAAATACACGTATGTGTCCGAACCCTGTCGTAAAACCATACGACCTCTATATCGTTTTGCATGAAACAGGGAAACTCTCTGTGTGGGACTTTAAAGACTCGACACTACGCTGGCAGTGGGTTGAACCACAGGCCGCAAGCGGTACTAGTTGTACGTAACGGTCCCCAGGTAGATGTCGATAAGAAGGCCGATGAGGAAACCCATCCGAACTCCTACTGAGCCTGATGTGAAAATCTCCGTACAGTCCGGTCTGTTCGTCTAAGACTATCGCATATCGGGCCCAGGGGTGGCAAGCGTCAGTCCCCTAAAATCTGTATAAGTCGTGTCGGAGTGAAGCCCATTACACCTTGAAAAGCTACTGGAAATGCTACCAGTAAATCTCGTTTGCCCTGGCCAGGGACTTTGCGTAATGGCTCTCCAAACACGGCGCGATATCAACTCCCAATACCGGGAGAGACGAATCCTATCTAACCACCACTGCCTCCAAGTGCTTCGGGACTGCACCCAACTGCTATCTGTTTGCACGACTCCTTTGAGGCATGGTAGGGTAGCACTTTAAGAACAGTGGGAACACACTCGAGACGAAGCAGCAGTGTCAAGTTTGCACTATGCTGTACTCATGTCATCTGGGAACTGTTAACTGACGACGGGTATAATACCAACCAACAGTTCCCTGCGAGTCCTATCCGGTGTACCCGTAACCCAACGAACACTTGTATACTATCTCCAGTACAACGTACTAATGGCTGTGGGACAGACCATTTCCCCTGCTTGGATGAGAAGCGTACACACTAGTCTACTCTGGAGTATCGATACCCTATCTCGATAATCCTACGACTAGGGACCTGAAAAAGGATGTGCTTGTAGACTACCCAGCTCCCACTAGTGTGACTGCCATCACAACGCTGGTAGTCAAGAAAGATCCTAAGGGCTCTATCAATATGTATTCGCGATATGTTAAAAGAAACATATACACATATTAAGATAGATATAAACCAAGTAGTATACTACTATATTGAGTAAGACTGTTAAGACAACTGTGAATATCCCAAGTTTCCATTAAGTAATATACAAGCTAGTATGATACAATAATGCCCCCTAGAGCATATACACTAATAATCTCCCACTTGCACTAGGGCCATATACTGGCATATCGAAGACCTATCATCTCGAATAGCCTCTCGAACTGTGTGTCTGAGATAAGGCCTTTGTGAATGGATCTGCAGTGTTCTCCTCTGTAGAAACTCTCCGGACCTCGATCTCCTGGCAATCTATGATCTCCCTGATCAGGTGATACCGCCTCAAGATGTGTCTGGACTTCTGATGGGACCTGGGTTCCTTCGCTAAAACTATAGCGCTGTTGTTGTCACAATACAGCGGTATTGGATCAGCAATGGTAGGAACCACCTGAAGTTCTGTTAAGAACTTCTTCATCCAGACTGCTTCTTTTGCGGCATCGCAAGTAGCGATATACTCCGCTTCCATCGTCGAGCCAGCAACGGTTTCCTGCTTGGAACTCTTCCAGCACACCGACCCTCCATTGAGAGTAAATACATAACCTGACATGGACTTGGAGTCATCCTTGTCACTCTGGAAGCTGGAGTCAGTAAAAGTCTCGATCTGGAGGTCTTTTCCGCCGTAAACCAAGAACATATCCTTAGTTCTTCTCAGGTACTTGAGAATGTTCTTTACTGCTATCCAGTGCTTCTCCCCTGGGTCTGATTGATACCGGCTTACCACGCTCAGTGCGTAAGTTACATCTAGTCTGTGCACAACATCACATACATTATAGAGCCTACTGCAGAAGCGTAGGGTATAACTGACATGCGATCCCTTTCCAAATCAGTCTTGGGAGACATCTCTTTGGAGAGAGTGATTACGTGACAAGCCGATAAATTACCGCGCTTAGAATCTTCCATACTGAATCCTTTCAGTATAGTGTTGATATATCTGGACTGCGAACGTCCCAACATCCTCTTAGATCTATCACGATAGATCCAGATCCCCATAATGTAAAAGGCATCACCCATGTCTTTCATGGAGAACCTGTGTGACAAGAATCCTTTGACAAATTGTAGCATAGGAATGTCATTTCCTATCAAGAGAATGTCATCCACGTACAAGACGAGGAATACGACAGTTCGTGCTACAATTTTACTATATATAAATGGTTCATCTGAAGATAAAGTCATATTTTTTGACCTTTTCATCAAAACAGATGTTCCAACTCCGCGACGCCTGCTTTAGTCCATAAATAGACTTAAGCAACTTGCATGCTTTCCCACTGCTCCCACTCTGATTGAAACCTTCTGGCTGATCCATATAGACGCACTCTTCTAAATTACCATTTAGAAAAGCCGTCTTTACGTCCATCTGCCAGATCTCATAATCATGAAAGGCGACAATGGTAAGAAGGATCCGAATGGATTTGAGCATAGCCACTGGAGAAAAAGTTTCGTCATAGTCCAAACCAGGTCTTTGACGAAAACCCTTTGCAACAAGTCTAGCCTTATAGGTTTCCACCTGTCTATCTACACCAATCTTTTTCTTGAAGATCCACTTGCATCCTATGGGTTTTATCCCATCTGGAGCAAAGTCCAAAATCCATACTTTGTTGGTGTACATGGACTCCATCTCGGTTCGCATTGCATCCAGCCATCTTACTAAGTCGCCGCTGTGGATGGCCTGCTGGAAGCTAGTAGGTTCATCATTATCAATGACGCAATCCTCTCTATCCCCGTCTATGAGAAAACCGTAGTATCTCTAAGGCGGATGAGACGGCCTACTACTCCTGTGGAGGGGTGCGGGAATGTCCTGTTTTTCTTGAACTTCTGGTTCTACCAAACTTTCAGTAGTAGTTTGTGGTTCTGGAATTTCTTCCAGTTCTATTTCACTCCTATTTGTTTCCTTTACTAAAAATTGTTGTTCTAGAAAATGGGCATTACGAGAAACAAAAACTTTTTGTTTCTCTGCGTAATAGAAAAAATACCCATTAGAATTCTTTGGATATCCCACAAACTTACACTGTACTGAGCGTGCCTCATATTTGTCCGCATGCTGGTTTTTAACAAAAGCTGGACATCCCCATATCTTCAGATACTGAAGATAGGGTTTCTTCCCACTCCACATCTGATATGGTGTGGTAGGAACAGTCTTGGTAAGAACCCTATTCAAAAGATATGCAGCTGATTCTAACGCATAACCCCAGAAAGATCGCGGTAACTCAGCATTACTCATCATGGAACGTACCATATCCAATAGGGTTCGGTTCCGTCTTTCCGATACACCGTTATGCTGTGGAGTGTATGGAGGTGTAAGCTAAGAGAGAATTCCATTCTCTTTTAGGTAACCCAGGAACTCGGCACTTAAGTATTCACCACCTCGATCAGATCCCAGTGTCTTGATACTTTTGCCGGTTTGGTTTTCTACTTCATTCTTATATTCTTGGAATTTCTCAAAGGCCTCGGATTTATGTTTCATTAAGAAAATGAATCCATACCTAGAGTAATCATCCATAAAAGTAATGAAATATGAAAAACCGTCTCTTGCATGTGTAGACATTGGACCGCATGCATCGCTGTGTATGAGTCCTAAGAACTCGCTCGCTCTTACTCCATGTCCAGTGAATGGAATCTTTGTCATCTTTCCTTTGAGACATGATTGACAAGTGGCATAAGATTGATATTCGAACGGATCCAAATATCCTTCTCTATGTAACTTGTTTAACCTTGTCTCATTGATGTGACCCAGTCTACAATGCCACAAGAAAGCCTGATTTATATCTGGAGACTTTCTTTTTAGTGTGTTCTGGACATTGAAAATATGTAATTGGTTTAACACGTATATACCGTTATCTAGTGTACCGGACCCAATCAAACCATGATTAAGGTGGATGTTAACAACATCGCTTACAAATGTGAAATCATAACCTTCTTTTGATAACAACGATACTGATATGATATTACACGTTAAACTGGGTACACAAAAACAGTTGCGCAAAACCAAAATATGTCCACTCGTCAATCCAAGGTGATAATCCCCTACGGACACAGCACCCACGCTAGCTCCGTTAGCAACCTGCAGGGTCATATCACCAACCTTCATCACTCTACGGTTTCTCAGTGCCTGCAATGAATTGCATATATAAGATCCTGATCCGGTATCCAATACCCAGGAAGTAGAGTTGATTGACAGACAATTTTCAATTACAAACACACCTGAAACCGAAACCACAACTTGCCTCGGGTCCTGGTTCTTGGCAATCCAAGCTTTGCAATCTTTCTTCCAATGGCCTTTCCTACGACAGTGGAAGCACTCGTCCTTTGCCACTACTGGCACCACAACCTTTCCCTTTCCCTTGACTCCCACCTTACCAACACTACCTCTTAGTTTGGTAGCGGCCTTCTTCTTCCTTCCTTTGGCCCTTGCCTTGGACCTGGAAGAGGAAGCACCACGAACAAACATAGTGGGTGTTTCCCTTGCCTTCTGCAAGGTGCCCTCTGCACTCCTCAATATATTAAGGAGTTCTGCAAGTTCAACTTCTTTACCTTGAATGTTGAAATTCAAGATAAACTGGGTGTAGGTGGAAGGAAGGGACTGGAGAATCAAGTCTATATACAGCTCGTTCTCTAATGTTGTCCCGAGGTCTACGAGCTCTTCAATATAACCAATCATCTTAAGGACATGTTCCCCTATAGACGATCCGACGGCCATCCTCGACTGAAACAAGTTCTTTGAGGTCTCGTATCTAGCTATACGAGATTGGTCTCCATACAGATCCTTGGTGTGGAGAAATATAGATTCTAGATCTATATTCTCGTGCCTCCTCTGATGTTCATTATTCATATAGGCAAGCACGATGAACTTGGCCTTCGTGCAGTCTAACTCCCAGGATTTGTGGATTTCCTTATCCGCGACACTGGATTCAGGACCTGGGACGGCAGGGGCCTTTGTAGTAAGGACATACCCCAATTTGTCATAGGTAATAACCATCTTAACATTCCGGAACCAATCTTTATAGTTTGGCCCTGTCAAAATATTTTTATCTAATAGTAATTTAAGGCCTGTCATGTTCTGGGTCGCTGCAATGAGAGAGAGAGAGGGAACACTTTAGCATGATGCTCTTGCAAGTTTAGAGTGGTTTTTAGTTTATCTAAACAGGATGGTTCCCACTGTTTCTCGAATCCCTCCTCAAACCAAAAAGGAAGAACTAGTCAGGACTATTCTCACCGTACAATACTTGCTTAACCGTTCAGCCAGGCCGGTGTCGGTACTTCGAGGGAGGTTTTACGACGCTTTCGCGATGTTTCTTAATTAAATAACCTCTTTTCTCTGGGGGCGTAGCCCCGCTGACACCTTTCTCGACACCTACTTGGTTTATAGCATTGATCGTTAAGTGACGAATCTCCTGATGAGTAGCGGATACTCACAGTAGAATCGGGATCCAAATATCATCGTGTGATAAAACTGAAGGAATCCTACCAAAATTATCACACTCCAAATGGTATGCAACTCTTAGCAAATTTCAGTTTCTTTAGAAATTCCCCATGTGGATTTTTGCCCCATGCTCTTATGACCTTGGCGTTGGTCAAAATGTCATAAGTCACATGTCAAGTTCTACCCATCATTATCTTGTTAATTTGAACCCACACGTACATACCCCTGACGTTGGCCAAATGATAGTACGACTGTCCCAAACCAACTCATCTATCTATGCAACAAATGAATACCCGGCAGCTACCAAACACTATGCCTTGGCGTTGGTCAAAATACATAGCTTGAATACTACTGAATACCCAAATGAAATGACGGAGGGCTACGAATGGTTTTGGCGAAACCGTGAACGTAGTGAACTTGATATGATCGAAAGAACCTGATAGCTTTTAAAAGGAGTGGTTTAAGCTCCGCAATTAAAAAAATATCTTCTGTTTTTAAAATAACCGAGTGGTTTCTTTTAAACTGTTCCAACGATTAAACTTTGGTTTATTTTCTTTGCATTAATATAATGCGTCCCATCATTTAACCTATCATTGCAAAAAACAACGAAAATATGACGTCCTCTTATGCCATCTGCATTGGCCACTGGGTCCCGTCATTCACCCGTTAGGTTACTTAACTAACGACAGAGCGGGGGCTGGGCTAGCGCGGGTGCAAAACATAAGTGACGCCTACTAGATATCATATATAGATATTGTACATTCGTCAGACACAATAATAGGCATTCCAAATCACAGATGAACATATTGGATTTTCTATGAATCCGCATTCCTTTTGAGCCTGCAAAGAAAGACGGATTACACAGTCGCGATGAATAGCCAAAACCCCACCCTAGACTCCTACGGGTACGGCAAACTAACCGCCAAGTACCCGAAGTGAAGCGGTCTCCCTCAACGACGTGAGTAGGCCACTAAACACTTCAAAGTACCTGGTAGTTTATGCACCCCACCTTGGGTCTATCCTAGGAGCAGAAAACAGTAAATGAAATAATACAACGGTGGCTATAACCTTAACCCGGATGTGCCCCGCAAAAGAATAATACAACAAATTACAATTTATATTTAAATGAAAGAAACACTCATCTCACATCCCCGGCTATCCATTCACGACAATCCAATAAGTTCACAATCACAAACCAGTAAAATCTATTACAGAAATGTGCAACCCCCTGCTAACCGACATACTAGCAGTTAGGGGAGGTTTACGAACACATTAAATACAACACAGATATAATCAAGTTAACCAAATATCTTAGAATTTCGATCAAGCAACACTAATGAATCTACTCCAAACAATTCTCTGTGCACATAAAATCTGAGCAGAAACAAAACATCCCAGAAAACACAACATCAACACAGAAGAATAACTGAGCAAATTTGGGTTGACTCGGAGTCAACTCGGCCGCGAATCCGCGGCGGATCGCTTGGATCTGCGGCGGTTCCGTGGTGGTATGGCTGATTCACAGTCCCAAATTTCTTCACAATTCTTAAAAAACCCTGCTTGTATTTTTAAGGGTCCCTGAAAAATTTTTAGACCCCGTTTTAAAATCGGCAGAAACTATGTGGAAATGTTGTTTTTTCGGGTTCGTTTTGCGATCGAATTTCTAACGACTTTGCTAACATGTTAGTTATGGTTTAGTTAGGCTCTGACACCACTGTAAGTCGACGTTAGACACCCCACATGATGCGGGGAGGCAGAATAGGTAAAACAATCATTTTGTTTAAGTTAATATCGACTAACTTTACGGATCTTTGCTAAACCCTAACTAACAACTATGTAGAAGTGATTAACTACTATGATAGATGATTATACCTCAAGATTCTAGTTCTTCTTGTTCTTGTTGTTCACCTCCTCGTCGACCTCCTCGATGTGAAAGAAGATCCACCCGAGAGTTCCTTCTCCAAACTTTAACCTCTCGCTTGAGGTAACTAGGTGGCTATAATTGCTAATCAAGGTAACCTAGAGAATATAGAGATGGATTAGGGATCTATTAGTCTTGCTAACCCTTGGGATCTCAACACATGAGAGAATTAGGGTTAGATCTTTGAAGAGAGAGAGCTTGAGGAGAGAGAATGTGTTTGTGAGAATGAATATAAATCTCGAGTCATTTGGATAAATAATGAAGCATGAAAATATCTAAGTAATAATATATAAAATTATCAATCATGCTTCATTAATTACTTTGAGGTGAATCACCTCATGACCCATGATGTAATTAATGCAAATTTCACATCATCTCCTCCACCTCATTAAGCTTAATTCATAAATGAATTAAAACATAATGAGTCACCTTTCTTCTAGAAGCTTCTCGAGTAATTCCGAGAATGCCCCTCCCATCCGTAAAACACGAAAAAACTGAGACTGTATAAATCCAATAATCCAATACTAAAATCTGGCTTAAACTAAAGCCCGCTAGTAAAAACTGTCCGAACATCGTACGTGCATAATACACGTATGTGTCCGAACCCTGTCGTAAAACCATACGACCTCTATATCGTTTCGCCTGAAGCAGGGAAACTCTCTGTGTGGGACTCTAAAGACTCAACACTATGCTGGCAGTGGGTTTAACCACAGGCCGCAAGCGGTACTAGCTGTACGTAACGGTCCCTGGGTAGATGTCGATAAGAAGGACGATGAGGAAACCCATCCGAACTCCTACTGAGCCTGATGTGAAAATCTCCGTACAGTCCGGTCTGTTCGTCTAAGACTATCGCATATCGGGCCTAGGGGGCGGCAAGCGTCAGTCCCCTAAAATCTGTATAAGTCGTGTCGGAGTGAAGCCCATTACACCTTGAGAAGCTACTGGAAATGCTACCAGTAAATCTCGTTTGCCCTGGCCAGGGACTTTGTGTAATGGCTCTCCAAACACAGCGCGATATCAACTCCCAATACCGGGAGAGACGAATCCTATTTAACCGCCACTGCCTCCAAGTGCTTCGGGACTGCACTCAACTGCTACCTGTTTGCACGACTCTTTTGAGCCGTGGTAGGGTAGCAATCTAAGAACAGTGGGAACACACTCGAGACGAAGCAGCAGTGTCAAGTCTGCGAACTATGCTGTACTCATGTCACCTGGGAACTGTTAACTGACGATGGGTATAATACCAACCAATAGTTCCCTGCGAGTCCTGTCCGGTGTACCTGTAACCCAACGAGCACATGTATACTATCTCCAGTACAACGTACTAATGGCTGTGGAACAGACCATTTCCCCTGCTGGGATGAGAAGCGTACACACTAGTCTACTCTGGAGTATCGATGTCCTGTCTCGATAATCCTACGACTAAGGACCTGAAAAAGGATGTGCTTGTAGACTACCCAGCTCCCACTAGTGTGACTGCCATCACAACGCTGGTAGTCAAGCAAGATCCTAAGGGCTCTATCAATATGTATTCGCGATATGCTAAAAGAAACATATACACATATTAAGATAGATATAAACCAAGTAGCATACTACTATGTTGAGCAAGACTGTTAATACAACTGTGAATATCACAACCTTCTATTAAATAATATACAAGCTAGTATGATACAATAATAGCCCCTAGGGCATATACACTAACACTCTCTCCTTCACTATGGCCGCGAAACGATCGACCAGATCCGCCAACTTCCTCTCGGCAACTCGGTGGAATGCGCTCAGGCGACGATAGGCACCCCGGTTCACTGAATTGGCGAGCTCCGCAGCCTCTGCTCGGGATGCCAGGACATCAGCCCTCGCCCTCTCCAGACGCAGGTCACACCGCAGGACCTCGACCTCTGAAGGAAACACTTCTACCGGCCTCGGCGCGTAGAACACCCCCTCGGCCTCCATACGAACAGCGAAGGCGCGGTGTTGAAGGACCTGACGAGAAACGAATGAGAAACTTGGAGACGCTCGAGCCAAAGAAAAGAAGGTCAAAAATAACGCGTAGAAGAGTTCGTACCTGGACCGCCCCTTGGGCTATGGCCTCCATTTGGACCCTCAGGGTGCCGTGCGGAAGCCTCCCCCCGGCCGACTCTTCCATCCCGGCGAGCAGGCCGGCAGCGACGGAAAGCCCAGATGGAGCCGTGAAGACGGCATCACCCCCCTGCACGGGAATCCCCTCAGGAACCGCCGACGACGGCGCACGAGAGATTGTCCTTTTTCTCTTAAGGGGGACCCCGTCCTCGCCCTTTCCTACATCTCTCGTCTGGGGCTCGGATGACCGTGGACGTCTCTGGCCACCGCCGGAACGATCACCGGGAGCCATCAACGAGGCGGACGGCCCTATCGCCGGCGGAACATTCGGCGCGGGGCGCGAGCCAACTGGGGGCGCGACCGCGCCGCTGGCCTACCCCCGGAACAAAAAACCCAAAGAGTGGGAACGAACCATATATCCAACCCTAAAGAGGAAGAGCGCCGAGCAAGCCAAGACTTAGAAGAAAGGAAATATGAAATAGTAGGGGCCCTGGAGTGGGCCCCACCTCTACTTATCACCGCAAACAACCTCATCCAACGGCGCCCTTCATCTCCCGCCAAAACGCCTCCTCGCGTCCAACGGCTCCAATTGCTTCACTTGTCGTTCCCACACTGGACCACACCCCATCAGGCGTCGCAGGTCTACACACGTCGCGTCGGCCAACCGACGCTTGACACGTGGACCGTCGCTTCAGTGGCAGGATGTGCGAACCGGCGCACCTTCCTTAAATGCAGAGATCTCGTCCTGATTCTCGAGCAGAAGAGACAGATGACAGTCCGGGGACGCGTCCCGACGAAACCTTAGGAGGGAGCTCACTCCGAGCGGCCCGGCAGTCCACTCCTGACCCGACCCGCTAGCTGGTCGGGGCAAGAGTGGGGGGAAAATGATGATGCTCAATATTGGCGATCTCCAAGATAAGGATACGTGGCAGATAACGTGTCCCGGAACTCAGAAGAAAGGGCCCACATGGGCCGACCAGGCTACCCCTGTACCCGACCTGCAAGCACAAGCTGGCTTACCTCAGAGCCCCCTGAAAATTGGCCTCCTCGGCCTCTCAGCTCGCCCCGAGCTGCCACAGGACCAAGACTCCTCGGTTCTCTCACTCGTCTCCGAGCTCCCCAGCCGAGGCCATCTTCCTCGGTCCTCCGACCGACCAACTCCACCACTCACAGGCGTAACCGCCGCTCCGCAAATCTCGCCATGCGCAGATTCTCCGCCAGCAACATCCCACGTCCCACGCTATCACGATCCCCATTAATGGGCGATCCGCTCTTTACGCGGGCGTAATGTCGGGAGCGTAACTGCCGGCAAGATTCCTGCGCCTGCTGCCGCGTGCTGCCGTCACTATATAAACCCCCATCACAGAGGGGTCAAGTAAGCCATTTTTACTCCACTTAGCCGTTACTCTGCTCGGATCTCGTACTAACTTGATCGTCGGAGGGTCCTCGGTTGTACCAAACCATCCCGGGACTTCCTTGCAGGTACTCGGCGCTACACTCCTCAAAGTCACCAATCTCCTCAAAACCCATTGAGACCCACACGCAACAGGAGATCACCTCCAAGATCCATCGGGAGACGACGAAAGACAACATCTGAAAGAGACCCAAAAAGGACCTCCATCACGAGGGCTGTTAAAAATCTCCCTCATTAAAAGAGGAGATGATGATGATAATGATGAGAGAGAGAGAGAGAGATATGTGTGTGTCGAGATCCGAGGAGTGAAACTTTAACTTAAAAAGAAAGAAAAGTCAAAGTTTAATTGTGACAGCCGGCCACAGCCGGCCACAGCTAAGTTGATATGTAGAGACAAAGAAGGCACCTAAAAATTTAAGAGTTAATTGCTAAATAAAACCTCAATGTTTCACCCATTTTGCATTTATATGTCTTATTGATTTTTTCGTTATATTTAGATATCCTAAAGTACAAACCGTATGGATTTTGTTTAAATTAATGATAGATTTAATGGTCAACTAAAGGGAGCAGAGTATTAACGATTTGTACTTTAGAGTATATAACTGTGGTGAAAAAATCTGAGTGCAAAGTAGGTGAAACATTGGGGAATTATTTAACAATTAACCCAAAATTTAATTGTGATAAAACCCACAACCGCAGTAATGCAGTAATGGGACTGTAGCCGACGGCAGCCCTATGAAAACTTTTACAAATTACTTGGACTTCATGAAAAACTAGTATTTCATATATTTATGGAAATTCGGATTAGTCTCTGTATATTAAAAATTTGTCCGTTTGCAGTCGGTTCTAATTTTTGCCGGAAAACATGTGGCAATAAACAAGTTATGCTTGCTCAAACAAGGTTAGTAAAGCGCCATTTACAGTTATTTTCTAAACAATTATTAGTCAAATACATTCAAGATTTGTGATGGCTAGTTTGTGCTCTGCATATCTGGCAGGATGTTCAGAATGTTATTCTTTTAACCATGACCGTGCTTTTAATTGAGAGTATTTAATTGAGAGTTGGATCTTGGGCTCCCAAATTCTTCTTTCTTTTTAATTTTATGGAAAATAGTTATAACACATAAAGTTTATCAAGGTAGATTATACATTTTGATTTATTAGTATATAACGTAACCACAAGATACATGGCGCGTCATATCTGAAAAGGGACGTTTTTCAAAGAATAATTGATAACTATGGAGGGATATACTCAATAATGTTGCACTATGAAATAGTAACGGAATATTTCTGACAAAGAGGGACAAAGAGTCGGGGAGGGGGTTGTTCCAAAATGTTTCCGTGTGTTGATTATGCAATGCACATGAAAATTAACATCATCAAAACTTGGAATATATGGTTTGTTAATAGGCGGCATGTCTTTTTTCTATGTGTTCTAAAATCCAATCATACCTCTTGCCAATTTACCAGAGAGGTTAAAAAAGAGCAAACTACAACTTCAAACCCTTGATAAGAGTTTGAATTATAATAGTAGAGATATTGTAATAGCTTAATTGCAGTATGTATCTTTGATCATACATCTTAAACATCTCTATTACAGTGCTGAAGGTAGGGGGTCTCCAGTTGTGAAATTGATTAGGGGATTTGGCTCTCTAATTTGCAGGAGAAATTCATTAAAATATATATATATAATCCAATTTCAAATTGTAGCCGCAACTAGCCCATATATCTCTTCCAATAACCAATTTCACAACTCGCTCAAAACTCTCTCAAAAATTACTCCGTACAATCTCTTCTAATAACTGATTCCGCAAATCTCCCATAAATTACCATACAATTTTTTAAATGCATGCATACACATGCAAAACGCCAGTCTCTTCAACTACAATAATATTATTGCTTTGCAAGGACTAATTATATAAGATTACAAATTTGGAGTAACCTTGAATTGTCCAAAGGTTTCAGTAAAGGCCCGGCCCAAAATATTGAAGTCCATGGTTTTTAAAGCTCAACAGCTTTTGCTTTATTAAATTGTCAGCATTAGATTTCTTTCTAAACTCTTCCAATAATTAGGAATTAAGAAAATTAGAGCCATTGCTTCTTCAAATATTTGGACCCTCTCCGTTTGTTGATTCGTGGAGAGTTAAATGATAAAGATCTGTATTTATCAACTAGATGCATATAGAATATATAATGGTCAGAAAAACTACCATTGGAGAAGAAAAAAGCGAATCATAAACCTTATCGACATTGTCGTAAGTATTTGCCTACCTAAATGAGTAGAAGTGTATAAATTCTTTTAGTACGCATAATAGTCAATTCCTAATTAAGAATGGTATTGGCAAAAAAGATCTCAACATGAATGCAATCCAACCCCCACTTTGAGCAACAAGATACAACCTAATTCATATCAGCTTGTAAATAAATGGCTAATATAAATTTTGTAAGCAACGAGCAATATCCAACATATTTTCAATTCTTATATTTAAGACATCCCAAATGGCGGATGCATATATATCATGCCTTCGTTGAGATTTTTTTTATATATATAAGAGAGAAGAAAAAAAGAGTTGGCAAGCAAATGCCAGGCTGGATTCCGCATCACTTTGGATTTAGACAGTGATATCTTTATATGTTTTTTATTCTTTCCAATGCTAAATTGTTTTGCTTATTTCTCAATTTATTGGAGTGTTTGAACCATTACAACACAAACGCCTTTGGAGAATATGATCCATGCATCCATCCAATGCAGCGAGAGAAATTTGCTCATTTTACACAGCTGCACCAATAATCTTCCAAATTATGATGAAAATTGAAGGAATGTTCTAACATGTCCCCTTCGGTCAAAGGCCCTTAGGGCTGATACCTAAGCTATGCACAACATACAATTTAAATCAATCCGCATTTAAAAACGCGCCCAATGGGAGTTGAACCCGGTTGCCACTGCACCAAACTTCAAAGTTTTGACAAGGGTCGAGGAAATATATTTTACATTGTAATAAAACAAAATAGATAAATATCGCCTTTTTTTTCCAGAAAAGATTGCAATAGAAATTGTAAGATAACTGTGAGGTAAACCCTAACAAGCCAACCCACAGAATATAATTTGAATTTTAGGTATGCATTTTGCATTCCTGAAATAAACATTTTAGACCAATAACAAATATCACAACACAAACTTGTTAGAATTTCAAGGAAACAGATGTATATAGCTCTTTATTCTTTTTGCGTGGTTCCCTTTCCGTCGATGCTAGGCCATTTTCTGCATCTTTGGAAGAAGGCTTTTGTCTGAGATGTAGAGAATTTATCTTGAATTCCAAGAGCATAACTGTTGTAGATACCTGCATAGATCAATTGATGGCTTTTCAATATCCACCCACATAATCCAGAATAAAAACTTATTAAATTCCAGCCAAGTAATCATTAGTGTAAACAGTGGTAGTCAAAATCTAAAATGATACAGCAATATTAAGATGATATGAACATTAGAGATAAAAATGTACTCCAAAGCATTTAGTTTGGTTGTCAAAATTTTTACAATTTTTTCACTTTAAGGGTACACAAATATAGGAATGTCTTAACTAAGAACAGGTCTTCAGATTAATAAATTGGAACAAAAAGAAGGATAATGATGTGAAGTTAGTATAATGCTGCCTTGAGACAGATCACTAAAACAGAAAAATGAGTGTGTTATTAATTCGCCTCTCTGTACATTAACAGGAAAAAGTCAAATAAAATTATAATATCGTTCTTACAGCCGTCATAATGCAAATGAAACCTCGACTGACTTCTATTTCATATAACAAAATTTAAGTGTCACAATTTGTGTACTTACACAAAGTATGTTATATAGATTTAGATATAGCTACTCATAGCTTTGGCCATAAATTTCTAACTACCCATTTTCGCTATATGTCAGCAATATGGGGATTTTTAACCAGTCAGCACTCATGCATTGATTACTTCCCATTATTTCTCTTGTTGTTTCTCCACTGGGATCTGGATGCACTCGTCTCGACAAAATCATCATGATGTAAGCCTTTTCCTGTAAAAATAAAGTAGGCTATGAAGCAAAGCTTCATGATACATATCAGAAAGCTTTATGACGAGTTGTTGAACTGATGTCAACCGTTATGTAAATACTGTCAAATTATTGGCTGAGAACTATCGGTTAATTTGGCTGAGAACTATCACACACACACACACACACAGAGAGAGAGAGAGAAGATTTTTTACATGGCCAAAAAGGCCACAAAAAATCTGTGATCTCTGTCAACGGTCATATTTACAGAGATAATGTTAAGTCGGCTGCTAATAAATGTGAGAACATCTTTGGTAAACATAATGAACAAAATGACTGAATCAAAGTACCTCATTTGTAAAAATAGAATGGTTAAGATCATTTCAACTTGTTGCAAGATCTAAGAACTAGTTGGCCATGTCAGGTTCTCATTAGCAGACAAGAGATTAGCCAACCCCAGAAAATTCCTTCTATCCCTAGTCCTGCCCAGTGGAAGCACTTCATCATTATGACTCAGTCTTAATTATTTTAAACTAGATTATGTCATCAAATGCTAAGTTGAAATATTATATATGTTCTATGTAAATATATATGACCAAAGCTATAAGTAGCTATATCTAAATGTAAAGAAAATACTGTGTAAGTACACAAATTGTGACACTTAAATTTTTGTTACATGAGAAATTTCCTGCTATCCTAGTCCTGCCCGGTGGAAGCACTTCATCATTATGACTCGGTCTTATTTATTTTAAACTAGATTATGTCATCAAATGCAAAGTGTGTGTGTGTGTGTGTGTGTGTGTGTGAGAGAGAGAGAGAGAGAGGAAGAGAACAGAGAGAGGAAGGAGGGAGAGAGAAATGGGAGGATGGAGAAAAACAGAGGAAGGGTTGGGGGTATTAGTAGCAGTGGATGTAACGAAGGAGATAACAGATAATGCATTGGAATGGGCAATTCGTAATATTGTGCAGCCTAAGGATACATTGATACTACTGGCGTTGCTTAAATCAACAATACCCTCAGGAAAGTTGCCGCCTAAATCGACGGCTTCATCCAATCCAAATATTCCTTCAAGCTTCAACCAGTTCATCACAAGTACGACTTCATGTTATCTTCCTCGTTTTGAATACACTAACTTGGACTTGCATTAAACCTCCTTTGCTTTTACCATATAGAAGGATATCATTCTAACTTTTCAGAGGATGGAGACGTTAATTTTCTTTCCTGTAACTGCAACTATTTTCTTCCCAGATTGCACCTGTTTTCTGCATTTCGCCGAGGGTATTTTGGGAAGATAAGAGTTGCATAAATGGAAAAAATGTCTGCTATTGAAATTTGGGCATAACAGTCAACTTTTAAGAGATTAGAATGGTATCATGCTATACACAAATAAGTGACGGTTTTTTCCAGCACTTTATCCTTCGGAAAATTATAAAGCTTAATAATGTCCGCTCGCAGATAATTTTAATTAAATTCTTATCTATGTTATTTGATTAGCGATGCTAAAGAAATGGGGACGACGAAATGATAGCATCAAGATAAACAAGATTAAATCATTGGAAGTAAGCAATAGCAAAAAAACCAACAGTGGAAATGGAGTGGACGAGGAAGAAATGAAACGTATGATTGAAGTATGTTTAGAGATGATGAATGATCTATGCTCCAAAAACAATGCGAAACAAGTCCGAGCACAGGAGAAGCTCCTTTCAAGTGCTCAGATCAACTCCGTGGCCATTAAATCTGAAGAATATCAAGCGAGCTGGGTAATTCTCGATAGGTATGGGACAATTTTACTCCTAGCCTATCGTGCTTTAATTGTAGGCTAACTTGCAATAGTTAGAGGGTTAGATTTAAGAATGAAGTAAGTATGCGCGTAAAAGTGAGGGGAGTTTCCTGCAATTTAGCCTTTATAACAATAACGGCGTTTCTGCTTGAAATAAGGTTCAACACTTTAACTGTAATTTTGTATAGGTGCTTGAAGAAAGAAAGCGAATATTGTTCCAAACAACTTAACTGCAACATTATCATCATAGACCATACGATTCCAAAAGTCCTACAACTAGTAAATGCACCTTCAACAGTAGCAGAAGAAGAATCTAGCAATGATGATACCACAACGGTACAAAACCGAAGCAAAAGAAGTAACATAAGTTTACAGAGAAGCAATAGTTTAAAGAGTTCGGGCACTAATACCTCGAGCTCCCTCGGGTTTGGTTCTGAACAAGACGCTGCAGCTGCAACATCTGCAAGGGAATCAGAATCTGTGAATCCCACACTTCAAGATTATATCAGTATAGTCCCTGAGGGAGAGCAACAAGATAAGAGTCCAGAAATATTGTCTCGGGATAACATATCCAAACTCAATAAATCGGAATTGTCTGTAATGCCATCAAATAGAAAAGGTAATGATAAAAGCATTGCCTTCTTCATGCTATAGTTTAGCGAGATTTCTAGTTTTTACTTTCAATTTGTTCCTTTTTTGGCTCAATTATACTTATATGCCTCTAATGATCATCTAAGGTTAGTGGGAAAAAATCCCTTTGGAGTT
Source organism: Agapanthus africanus (assembly GCA_030015575.1). NCBI lineage: Eukaryota > Viridiplantae > Streptophyta > Magnoliopsida > Asparagales > Amaryllidaceae > Agapanthus > Agapanthus africanus. The sequence goes on along the minus strand of CM057338.1, from coordinate 100,933,977 downwards.
TAAGGGAATTTACCGTGACAAAAAATTAAGGTAGTTTAGTGATAAATAGCTATTAAGGGTAATTTACTGTAATTTAGCATTTTCTCTTCCTAAATTCCCTTAGAGAAGCCAAGCTAATGTATAATATAAAGATAATTCCAAAAAAACTACCAAATACATTGGCCTAATTACGAGAAACTACCAAACTCTTGTTAAATACACAAGAAACTACCACAAAACTTTCAAAAATTACATGAAAATACTACAAAACTTTCAAAAACTATGAAAAACTACCGTTAATAAAGTGCCACATCAGCAATAATTACAAGAAACTACCATAAAACTTTCAAGCGTCATAGTTTCTCGTAATTTTGAAAGAATTTGGTAGTTTTTTGTAACTGAGGTAAAGAATTTGGCAGTTTTTTTGGAATTAAGCCTAATATAAAATAGCTTAATAATAGGCATAAATGACTATCTTACCATGTTAGAATAGAATAGAACACAAAATAACTGTTTGTCATACATCGAAACATGTATGAAGGAGATTAAACTTGAACAGTACACAAAAGCTTACGTAGACATTGAAAACTGGTCAGCTCTAGATCTGACTCAATGATGGGAAAGTGAAATTACAGGTAAATTATTCAATTGCCCAAAAGGATTATTTTCCATGAAATTTATTTATATTTTCCAGCAAAAACTAACAATATCATGTGGTATAAAAAGGGTCAAATCCGCAAGTAAGAAGGTCATTGGATTCTGCAATGAAGCACAACACCCAAAGGCAACCAACAAGCCGATCAGGATGTTCATTCAACGACAGTAGCACGGGTTGGTGAATCTTCTGTTTATAAACCGTCGATACAGTACATTTTTGCATTTGCTTCCTCAATAACATCAAAATATATAAATCAAGCACCTATTCCAGAATAACAGCCTATCTAATGAGTAACACTGTTATAGTGATAAAAGTCTCACCAGTTTCAAACTTCGCTCATGCCATGGTGACAGGTTTTTACTTTGAAGAATCTAAAATTCTACAATTCAAATACTTCTGAATCTTGTATAACGAAATCTCTTTCTTAATTCTTTCTTTTTTCTTTCCTTTTTACAAAAATGCATAAGCTCTTGTTCTTAAACATTTGATACACTCATACACAAATTGTTTGTTCGAAATCCACCTTATCAAATTAATTATTTAATTTTTGTTCATTTCATGTTATTTGTTTCCTCATAAGTAGGGTTGGCTGCAGGCTTTGAACTTCTGCCCTCCATATCAAAAATCCCTTATTGTCGCCCCTCCCACAATAATAGCTAACTCTTGCGTGTAAATAAAACTATTAAGAATTCAAGATGCTCAAAGGTAAACCAAAGCACAAGAAGTCAACCTCGCAAAAGCTCATCAAAGATCATACTTCCCAATTGTTCTAATCGCACACTTGACTAACCTGAACAGGAACGAAGATAGGCAGCAGCAGTGCCAAACAAGACCCAATCACCAGCAACAGATGGTCGGTAGATTCCGCAATGGTTAACCGCAAGACCAAAACAAAACCTACTACCAACCAAGTCGACGGTCCCTCAAAGACAACACCACTACCAAGTTCGATCGCGCATCAAGCATCCACAAAGCCATGTCTCTTTCAATAAAACAACTGACGACGACGCCCCCGCTCTGCTCAGTATGCAAACACAAGACACCAGTCTTCGGAAAACCACCAAGAAAGTTCAGTTATGAGGAAATAGAGGAAGCAACGGACGTCTTCTCAGAAGACAACTTTTTAGCAGAGGGTGGGTACGGGCCCGTGTATAAAGGAGTGTTGAAGGATCAGCAAGTTGTGGCGGTGAAGAAACACATGAAGGCAAGTACGCAGGGCGCAGCCGAGTTTTGCGTGGAGGTCGAGGTGTTGAGCTGTGCACAACATAGGAATTTGGTGATGCTGGTGGGATATTGTGTGAAAGGGGAAGAGTGGTCGTTGGTTTATGAGTTTGCTTGCAATGGGTCGTTGGACAAACATTTACATGGTAAATTTGCTGAAAGTTTCCTTCAGACACCATATATTGATATTTACGGTTATTGATTTATTAGTTACAGCTTAGTTTTTACCAGGTTTTGATTAGGATAATATCCAATGAAATATACGTAATTTAGCACTAGGTAATTTGCCACATGATTACAAGACTAATATTCATAGCTTGTAACTTATATAGAAACTTGTCGTATTTGTAGATAAGGATGAAAGCAAGGTGATGGCATGGAGCCAGAGACAAAAGGTAGCCATTGGAGCAGCAAGAGGTTTAAGATATCTTCACGAGGACTGCCGTGTTGGTTGTATCATCCATCGAGACCTCAGACCAAAGAACATTCTTCTTACACATGATTTTGAACCCAAGGTTATTTCATCTCTGTCTACTACTTAGATTTGTTTTCTTAAACCAATTAAGGGATTAGTCTAATATTCTCCTAAATATTGCAATTCAATTTATGTTTGTCTATCCCTAGGTAGGAGATTTTGGTTTAGCAAGATGTCAAATGGATGGTCAGAAAGATGAAGAGACGCGTGTTGTTGGGACACTTGGGTAAGATTGCATATGCCTGATAATGAATAAGAAGCTCAATTTGAGAAAGATCTCAAAATTCATTGGAAACATTTCGGAAGATCACTTCCGAGGGAATTGGTCATTATGGCTCTATAATATAATTGAGCCTTGATTTGAGCAGGTGTCCATTACATATCATTTCAGTTATCGGTACATTGTCCTAACACTATGTGATCCTCATTCACACAGGTACTTGGCACCAGAGTATACCCAATCAGGGCAAATTACAGAGAAAGCTGATGTATATGCATTTGGATTGTTATTGATAGAGCTCATAAGTGGTTTAAAGGCAGCTGATTTAAAAAAGCATAAGAAGCTATATCACCCTCAATGGGTAAGCCAATCTCATTGACGCTCAAAAGTACACAGTCATTGCTGTATAATAGCAACGCCCAAATATCTGAAGTACGTTAAGTACGATTCAAAAACCATATAGTAGATAATAATGCATAGTGTGTGTGTGTGTGTAGAGAGAGAGAGAGAGGTTAATGGACCAAAGAGGCCATAGGAGGGGATTTCCTCCTATGGCGTCGAAAAAATACACCCTCTCTCATTTTTTCCGACGATCGGCACCCACCATCTTCATCGTTATCATCTAAAATGTGGGTACACCAAATTTCATGTGATTTTACAACTTTTTCACCGTTGATTTAGTGGGTTCAAAATTAACGGTTTACCGACAATAGAACTTTTTACATTGCTAAATCAACGGTGAAATGGTTGTAGAATCACATGAAATTTGGTGTACCGACATCTTAGATGATAACGATGAAGATGGTGGGTGCCGATCGGCGGAAAAAATGAGGGAGGATGTATTTTTTCGACGCCATAGGAGGAAATCCCCTCATATGACCTCTTTCCTCCATTATTCTCATAGAATAAGTCAACGGTTAAAAAGTTGTAGAATCACATGAAATTTGGTGTACCCACATCTTAAATGATAACGATGAAGATGGCGGGTGCCGATCGGCGGAAAAAATGAAGGAGGATGTATTTTTTCGACGCCATAGAAGGAAATCCTCTTCTATGGCCTCTTTTCTCCATTATTCTCATAGAATAAGTCAGCGGTGAAAAAGTTGTAGAATCATATGAAATTTGGTGTACCCACATCTTAGATGATAACGATGAAGATGGTGGGTGCCGATAGTCGGAAAAAACGAGGGAGGGTGTATTTTTTCGACGCCATAGGAGGAAATCCCCTCCTATGGCATCTTTCCTCCATTAACACCTCTCTCTCTCTCTCTCTCTCTATTATGGTGTACCCACGTCTTAAATGATAATGATGAAGATGGTGGGTGCCGATCGTCGGAAAAAACGAGGGAGGGTGTATTTTTTCGACGCCATAGGAGGAAATCCCCTCCTATGGCCTCTTTCCTCCATTAACACCTCTCTCTCTCTATATATATATATAGAGAGAGAGAGAGAGAATAATGGAGGAAAGAGGCCATAGGAGGGGATTTCCTCCTATGGCGCAGAAAAAATACAACCACCACCATTTTTTCCGACGATCGGCACCCATCATCATCATCATTATCATCTAAGATGTGCATACACCAAATTTCATGTGATTCCACAACTTTTTCACCGTTGATTTAGTGGGTTCAAAATTAACGGTTTACCGACAATAGAACTTTTTACATTGCTAAATCAACGGTGAAAAAGTTGTAGAATCACATGAAATTTGGTGTACCCACATCTTAGATGATAACGATGAAGATGATGGGGGCCGATCATCGAAAAAATTGGTGGAGGTTGTATTTTTTCCACGCCATAGGAGGAAATTTCCTCCTATGGCCTCTTTTCTTCATTATTCTCATATATATATATATATATATATATATATATATATATATATGGAATAGTCTAGTACTTACAGACAAAATTACAATGTTAAGGGTCGCTTTGCATGCATGAGGGGTAAACCTTTGCCACCTTCAGTTTCCCATACCATGTCATATTTGATGAGAACCCGTTGGGATTCCACTATTAATCTCTCCCCTATTGGCAAAGAAAAAGAGCTTGCCAGTTATCTGGCCACATACGGCGCATTTGGGTAAATTGGTTTTCTAACAAACGATATATTAATTCTCATCTCATCAGCTAGTTTTGTAACATCTACATCGTTTGTTTAATTCCTGTTATCTTGTAGTCAATCTTATTTCTAATAGTTGATGGCATAGCATAGCATAGGGTTTTCTGAACTTTGTTACACTTTTCATCATAGGCTACTTCACTGATGCAAAGGATGAGGATGCATGATTTGATTGATCCTCGGCTGAACGGGAACTATGTAGAGCGGGAAGTAAGGTACATGATGGATGTCGCCGCTCTGCGTGTTTCACCAGATCCAGAGATGAGGCCTCGCATGTCTCAAGTACGTATTACGAAATCTTCATGTAAATCATTTGACTTTTTTCTTGATCCTTCTCCAGAACCAAAAAGTTGAAGCATCCATTTATATAATAATATAGCATCCATTCATATACCAGTGCTTTACTGCACAATGGTTATGTATTAGTGTTATAAAGTAACAGTTATTTTTGAAAACCTTATGAATTATTCACCAAAAGCTAGAGGGCTAGCAATATTTCAAAGGTATAATGTAATGTGGACTTCACTGGGGTTATTTTCACCATGCAAATATAAGCATTGTAATAAGACAAGATGTAATATGCTAATTAATTGGTGCTCAAACGTCAAATAGTATTATACGGGTGAATGACTGCATAAATGGCCCTGCTTGAAATATGCTGTAAACGACCATTCAAAAACCTGATATGCAGACTCAATATCCACTTGATAAAGGCTTGATTATTTCCCTTTCTTCACAAGGAAATATTTTTGTATATTTTCTGGTCTGTGTATGACTGTTAAAATATATTTCTGCATATTTTTGGTATAACCCCATTATGCGACGTATCATCCGTTTATGTGAGCACAGGCTGACTAAATATTGAATGAATACTAGTTTTTTGACATTGAATATAAGCAACAAGACTCGCATTAATGTTTCTCAAGGCCCGCTAAGATAAACCATTACTTAAAAACACACTGTTATTTTGAAGGTATTGAGGATGTTGGAAGGAGACATGCCAAGTGATAATGCATCTCATCAGCAATCTCAAGCAGCTTATCCAATCCCAATGTCTAATTCATCATATCAACTCTCGCAAACAACTACGATGTCAAGACCCGCTGATTCTCATCGCCGCTCTCAGCCACTACCTCCTATCTCTAGATTCAGCGATAATGCATCACATTTTCGCTCTACGACATCACCGCCTATTCACTCAAGATCAAGTGATATTACATGTGATCTAGACTCTCAAATACCAGTACCAGCTCGTTCGCCTATATATGGTAAGGGTTTTAATTATCCATTTGAGCAATCTAAATTTGTACAGAAAATATACGGTTTGCCTAATGAGAAGCACAACAACAACGCCAATATGATGAAGCCAGCACCAATACAGCAAACCAATACAACTGGAGCTGCCGAAATGGAGAAAGTGGACAATGAAAGAATTATGGACAAGAATAAGGATGGTCAATTCACTGCTCAAAAATACCAAGCGTACCTTGAAGAATCATACTTTGAATTTATACAGAGGACGAAAGGAGTTGCAATGCATGAGATTTCACAGTGATGTTGATGGCCCTCCCTCCCTCTCTCTCACACCAATTTGTCTGGGTAAATTAAATAAAGCTTCAAGCATGTGTTATCTGAAAACAAATCCATCATTAAGTATTTGATAATTGTAGTTAACGCGGGTGAGGATTTTGTTCAGAGTTATGATATGTTATATGATGAGGTTCATTAGAATCAAGTTTGTTATTTCTTATTATTTTATCTGCATTCCAGGAGAAAACGGTCCTTAAAACACACGTTGCGCCCTAAGAGATTACCCACAAAGGTATTCTGATTCCTTAATCCTAAATTAATATAAGCAACAAATATAGTTCAAAATTAAACATAGAAAAAAACAGTAAGAAAGCATACCAACTGCCACACCTTATAAACATTATAAGTTTGTTTCAAACAGGGTAAAAATCTTGGTATCAGAATTGGCATCTAACGGTCACTTTGTGAGATCAGAATCATAAATCTCGGCTGTATCAGACCTTTCGGATCGGAAATATTAGAAATTTACTATTAGATAATAATTCTAAAAAATAGTAAAAAAAATTATCTAAAAAGTAAAAGTAGACTATAAATAATTTGACAAATCCTTTAGTTAATGATGTCTATGAGTGGTTGTTTTATTTAACCTTTTTTGTAAATATAACACTGATGATGTCAAATAAACAATAATAACCAATAACTTAAATAAAACCACCAGTCCAATTATACTATAGCCCACAATAATCAAACGGTAAACCAAATATTACTCGTATTGGACAACATCAGAATTGGGACTCAGAAAGTCCCTTTTTTGAATCGGAATCGGCTACAAACCATGGTTTCATACAAAAATAGTTTCATGTTGACAACCAGACTAGTAATAAAGGGTATGGGATTTCTCTGGGAATATGCATTTCTAGGATCAGAATCGGCCGTCCTTTGGAATATGATTTTCTTTTTCCCGCTTTTCGCTTTAAATTGAGAAAAAATTACTATAACAAATCTACACCGACCTGTCGTTGTGAGTTATGAAAGGCCCTTCTTTTGTCAACAATTTCCTCTGCCAAATGTTAGGTACTAACTCAGAGAGTTTGGGTCGATTATCAAAGCCTATTTTGGTGGGGAAAATGCTTATTAGATGGCGATGATGATGAAAATGATCGCTTCTGATTAGATGGTTGGTTTTAAAATGTAGGTGCAAACTGAAACTTGAACAGAAAAATAAGAATAAAACTGAGTGAGAGAGAGAGAGAGAGAGAGGAAATCAGACCTTAACACTAGAGAGCAGGATTGTGGCATGGCGATGGCACTTCGGTAACTCGATCGATTAGATTTGATTCCTATTTGAATCATCTGAAAAGATCCATGATTTTTTAATGGGAAAAGGCACATATAATGGAGCCACAGTCGCTTACCATTGAATTCTTGGGGTTAGGGTTTAACGACGATCCGTCGTCTTCGTTGTCTTGGTTTGCTCTTTGATTCTTCTTGATAACACCCATCAAATTTTGACAAAAACCTACCCAAGAGAAACACTACGAGAAACGCTGTGGTGACGTCATTGAAAGTGCACCCAACGGTAATCGCAGTGGGAAATCACAAACCCATTGTAGCAAAAGCATTACTCAAAAGCTATATGGGCCAGTAGGTTAAACATTTTTCATTACTTTATCGGTTAATACTTACTTTTTAACTATGGAGTTCGCATTTATTTCCTTCAATGCCATTTGGAATTATTATAACCAAGAATGTGGGGTAAACAAGAGGCGCATGGGGATTGTGTTTTTCTGACTTTTGATGTATCGCTCAAAGGTAATAATAGAAAACTGACAGTAATGGTAGAGGTTTCTATTCCCTACGTAATAAGAAAATAGTTGACAATCCATGACTCCGGTCTCCGGGAGACGAGCAAAGACTAGCCAAAAAGGAGAGTTGGGTCCCTGGGGTTTATTGGGATACGTCCCACTCTGGGCTGAAAAATGTATTTATTGCTGTCAACCACAACCCCATTAAAACAATAAGGAAGTAAATCGTATGATTTGAGTAATCAAACTTTTGTTAGAAAACTTGTCAGGCTACCACTTCAGTATTAGTATCTTCTTTTTACCCAACCCCTTAAGTGATCCACATTAACAAACATTTGTTTAGAAACAGTAAATCAATTAAATGTTGATGTGATTCTATTTCCATCAGTCATTATTTGCATGGAAATCAACAATAAAAACAATGAAAAGTCCAATAGTTTTCAACAATTGCACTTTCAGTATCTATACCTACAGATTGCCAAACAGCTCTGTAACAGTCAGGATTTTTCAGGGTGAGGTCCTTTTCCCTTCGAAGCCCAAAGGTCAAAAACGACAATGTGCGACAAAAAATTTGATCCAAACAATATTAATACAATTTCCACATAATTCTTCATATCTAAATGCAAGTTCCTCTCCCCCTTACTATATCATCAAAGTACACAAAAAAAAGCTGCTGCTTCACACTGATGCTACAGCAGATGGGGCATCTCTCACCCAGAGAAAAAATGAGGGTTTTATCAAGATATCATCATTTTGTTGCGGCGACTCAAGGAAATATTTTACCATAATCATGTAACTCCTCAGCATTCTGGTTGAAACTGTTATCATAAAGTAAGACCAGCAGCTATCTTCGCCTATAAAAAAAACTACCAAAGAAACAAAACCCATGCAGCAGTTATACATTCGTTCTTCTTGAGAATCTTGTTCGTCTTCTATCAACAAAGCCACCCATTTGTTTATTGAGCGTTTGCTCGGTCTCCTCTTCACTTGATTCATCAGACCTCCACCTCAACCCACCTCTCGTGTTCGAGTCTTCAACCATAAGATCTGTCTTTCTTGAGCTACAAATGAAGAGAGAAAAGGTAGATCAAAACTCAAGCTCACGGTTCGCACGCTACATACATGCAACACACACAAGTGGCCGAAACTTTGAAATTTTAGTACATGCATGCATTACACGTACAAAACACTAGTAATTATAATGCAAGACCCTTTCCCAGGAGAACTTGCAATTGATGTTTAATGGTTTTACTTATATATCACCTAAAACTTAGCCATTTCCTTATTTCACTCCCCAAAACTTAATATTCCATATTTTACACATAAGACTTCTTTGTACGCCGAAAAAAACCTCCAATGTTTGTTCTTTCCATCAATTCTCTAACTGGGGCCGGGTTAAATTATTTTTGGTCAGGACAGAAAAGAGACAAAAGAGCAAATGGCTTTTTATCTTCCTCGAATGTTGCTTTTTTCTCAAACCCTCGTTTTTTACATCTCAAATCACTCTTCTTCACCCTTTGATTTTTCACGAACTCCTCATGTCCAACTCAAATCTTTTTCGCAAAACTCTTATTCAAGTCACTAATATATGAAATAATAGAAACTCCGATCTCTTTGATATTTTCTCACCGTTAAAATTCATGTCTCGTTTATTTTTCAATTTGTTTATGTCTATGCATATCTTTGTATGGCATCCAATTTGGGGGGGGGGGGAGCCATTAGGTCTAAGGTTCGAAAAAAATTGAAAGGACCATAACAGATTTGGAATGTTGGCCAAGACCTGAGGATGAATAAATTAGAAAAACAAGTAGCTAATTTGAGGTTTAGAAAAACCATAACCCATAATAACCATGGACCAAGGTTGAAGATGATGTCATTTTGGTCATTTTTAACAGAATTAATACCAGGTTGAGAATATTCCATAGAAAGTAACCATGGGGTGAACTTTGAAGTTTGAATAACTTAACATATTTCCGGGAGAAACAAAGAAATCCAAAGTTCTGGGGTGATATAGAGAAATAGGCAAGTGCTAAGGGTGATATATGGGAAAAAACCTATCTTTAATTCATGTCCTCACAAAATGCTGCATGGAAACTTCATAGCCAAAACAAATCCATTATATACAACATGGGTCCTTTTTTCGTATCTTAGAAGGGTGTTCCCTTCTAGATACTTAAAAATTATACAACTATCTCAAAAATTTGATTTTAAATTAGAGTCTACATTAAAGCCCATGTCTTCTTTTTCCGAATCTTTAATCGCAATCCTCTTTTGTGTCTGTGTGTGTGTCTAGGTTTTTTTTGGGGGTGAGGATGGGGTGGGGTGGGGGTGTCGCAGGCATGCCATGTGGAACAACTATTTAGGGGTACATATTTTAAAACAATTGACATTTAAATTGCTGAATAATCGAAATCTGATTTTCATTATTATACACATGCATAGTATCTGACAACAATCTATCTTTATATCTGTAATTTATATACACATGCATAACACATGCCCGGTTATAATATCGGAATTGCAACAAAATCCAATTATGTTGATTACTTGGGGAAATAAATGACGGAGTTTATTAGATGGAAATTTACCTCAATGTATTTAAAGTTGCCTCCTCCCTTAGCACCCTTCTCCAGGGTCTATTTAAATGATTTTGTAACTCTTTCGGTTGTCTGCTATGAGTTGGCTCATCTGAGAAACCATTACTAAATGAAACATCCATCATATCATGATGATCAGCAGTAGTGATTTTGGAACTATATCGCCGGAAGGTTTCTGCATGTTCTTCAACACTGTTTAGTTTCACAGCATTTTCACCATGAAACTGATGGCCATTCTGAGGAGCTTTTGATATATTTTCATTAAATTCGCTAACGGGCATGCTCTTTGAACCAGATTGCACACTTTTGGGAATTATATCATCCGATAGACAGCGGTCCGCATTGTATGGATTTGATGAAGAAAGTAGCCTCTGTTGGAGAAAGGAGGATCCTCTTTTGCCTGACTCTAAATGGGCATTACTGAAATTTGTCAGGGTATCAGCTGAAGATTTTTTGAAAGGAAAGGATCTAATATTTTTCTGAAGAATGAGGGGTGGCTTTGTAGATGAGGGAGTCAATATAGTAACCGGATTTGGTAGAATATTGGTTGAATCTGGTGAGAGAGACATTTGGACATCCTTGGAGAAAGAAGAATCGACATCAACTGTGCTTGCAGCCATTGCTTGCTGTCTCTGTACCTCGGGAAGCAATTCCAGGCTCTTTTCCTGTTGGCGATTAATTCAGAAGGTCGATCATAGAATAATAATAGCAACTTTGAAAGTTAAAAATGTCTGGGCAAAGACTGCTCAAATTAATGCCACCAATGCACCTACCAATATTCAAAGTATTGGTATGAAAGGCTAAAATTTAAAGCTAATCATTCACTTAGTGATAAGTTTGACGAAGCCGTCTAAAAAAAGCCCACTTCTTATTGGCCATTAGCCGTACAATTTATTGCTTAATTTTCTTAATTTGTTCTCAAGGAAATTTTTTAACTCTTAAGTCAACAGTTTTGGGGTTAACAAAATTTTATAATGTGCGCCTAAAATGTAGATGTGGAACGGGGGAGGATTCTGGTTAGTGCTGAAGATAACTATGTCACACATCAGAGCTCCCTCTACAAGCATATGGACTCGTAGCCTAAAAATGCGATGGACAAACGGCAAACCAGTATACAAGGATGTTAACTTTGCTTTTCTAGAACTTTATGAGTGGCTTAACAAAAGATACAGGTTGGTGGCAATCAGAGTAGCAGGTGCCATGTAGCTGAATGTTGTAAAACACATCTTGCATACAATTTTGGAAGGCGAAGGGTGGTTGAAATCATATTACAGGATTTGCTTTAAAATTACTGGGGCCTAAGGTATTAAATAACGCCTATTTGTTTAGGTTTAATGAAATGCAAATTACAAAAGAATAATCACTCACATTCATTGAAAATTACTTGCAAAAAGACAAACTGCATTTTATATGAAAGAAAATTACTAGACAGCAACTAGGAATGGAAATTACAGTACTTACGGGGGAACAAATTGTCAAATTCTACTCATGTTTCCCTTCATGTCCAATTAATGTTGTTACATGACTGTAGAGGGAAGTGATCGATTCGGAATACTTCTGGAAAAGGAGAATGAGACTAGAGAAGTTTTAAGGAGATGCAGCAGGACGCAGTCATGTCTAAGGTGTTCACGCACAAGGAGAACAACATGAAGGGATCCAACAAACTCTACTTTGAGGATATCCGAGCTAACTTTTGGACGAGGTTGTGTGATCGATGCTTCACTTATATGTTCACACTATACAGAAATATCCTACATAACCAAGCATAACATTATTTTCCTGTAAATTGCCTCTTTATATTTTGCAGCAACTAGGTCATAGATACCTAACAGTTAACAACATTCTTCTATATCAAAGAATATTTGTCGTAATTTTTGTTGGGGGGGGTTGGGGGGGATGACATATGGACAGTCGGTTCTAAAAATTTGTCAAATCTTTCATGGATTTTTAGCTGTCCCTAATTTTTAACGCAAGAGGCTTAGATACAGAGACTACTGGCAAAAGGAAAGTTCAAATACTAAAGTAGTAAATAAATATAGAAAAGTCAGGATGAGCTTACAACTAATCCTGATCTCCAGTGACTAATTGAATTTATCCTGCGCACAACACCCTCATTAGCAGTCTCCAAGAAGTTCTGCTCCACACTCTGAAGTTTACAGTCAACTTGACACGCTTCTACGTACCGATAGCGCTGACAAGAAAATGATATATAAGTTAAACATACTACAATTCCATTTTATTAATGTTCAAAGAACATTCACGAGACCTACTATGAAAATAAGAAAGACTTATGTTTCCTATTAATATTATAAACTAGAACTTAACCAGAATAGAAGTCAAGTTTACATATCATTAGCCGATTCAAGTAGATATCAGCTACTTTTGTTTTACGTGTTTCCTGATTGCAAACATTTCTTATGTGGTGTAAAAGTTCCCTTCAGCATCTAGGATTCTTCGCAGCCCGCAGGCTCTTGGTATTTCACTCGCCCTTCTTTGCTCCTACCATCTTTACTTAATTCTATGAGACGCAACCTCCATGGTGCCAGTGCTACTATATAATATGACAATATGCAACGGAATGATAACAAACTGATAGAGCATAGTTCTCTTGGTCATCAATATGAACTAAGATCTGAAAGACATTTTTACTTTAATTAGTTATGTTTCTCTTACTAGATGCATCAGCTTCCTAAGTTAAACTCTCATATCCTAGAGCTTTTCTCTGCCTTATGAACTTCAAATTATCCTTCCTAGTCTCGTATTGTGACTCCTTCCTAGTCTCGTATTGGGATGCCAATTGAATGGAACCTAAAATCTTAAACAAGGCAACTTCATTGAGAACATACGTTGAACTTTGATGTAAATGTATGGTGATAATAAGCATGTGTATCTCCCCAATTGTTCTCATGCTGATAAATGGAACTATAAAACCATTGAGTAATTGATATAACCTCTAGAGGCTTGCCCCCCCCCCCCCCTCCAAAACAACAAAAACAAACAAAAAGAATCCACTGAATATTATTCCTAAGGAACTAAATTATAAGCTTTACTATACTAATGAACACATAATTACATCCCTATTTCACTCTCTAAGAACTCATATACATCATCTAGATAAATGGCTGCGTACAACTAAATTAATTATCATAAAGTGCTCATTTATTGCCTAGTCATTGCTCAATTTTTCTCTCCCAAGGTTTCACAGTTCATGAGTCTGGATCCACAAAAGAACAGAGAATATTGCCTGCCTCCTTCATCCTTTCAAGACATTAACATGTCGGTGGTATGTCTTATAGTTCAGACATTTTCTAGTCTTGATAATTTCATAGAATAAGTAAATCAGCCATTCTAACTATTTGTCTGATGTCTCCCAAAAACTTTAAGATCTAAAACAGTTTACACTTTACAGAAGAACATGCTGCTTTTAAAGCCGTCAGAACTGGTTCTGTTGCCAGATAGCACAGGCCAGAATTAGACAAATAAGGAGGTAATGCGTTAAAATTGTCCTTTGGAATGTATTGTATTCTATCTGACCAAGACTCTACCTGAAAGGTGAATAACTCCTCGGTTTGGGAAAGCGTTATAAAGGTGAACAGTTCAATTTAGCTCCGACACATCTCAACTTTTATTGTTGAGCAGAATTTTGAAGGGTTGTTCCTTCATTGCATGATAATTGCACCAACAATAAGGTGACAATAAACTCAAAATTAATGAGTAAAGCAAAATAAGTGTGATTACTTTTGAAATTAATGGTTATTTCCTCAGTATGAATTCAACAACGAAATCTCTTTGGGATTCGTTTGATAGATATCCGACTATGTTTTATGTTGGCTATCAGCTATTGAACTCCTCATTTATTCTGGCTTGGGACAGGCAGTGAAAGATTAAGACATTTAAGCATAGCACAAGAGGCATCACTTGTTCGCATTAAACTGTTGGAATTTAATGCAAGCTCCCACGACTAGCCAGATAGGCATGGAATCTGATGAATCAACTTTAAATAATAAAAAATTGGGAAAATCAATATGACCAAAGACAAATGTTGTTATACAATATTAGGGCACAGTGAATTAAGTGTGAAGAATAAATAAAATATTAAATAATTATATAGTCCTGCAAAGTATTATTAATAAATGTTACGTTATTATTTAATATCATGTCTTCAATATAAATCAAGTGTAGTAGAGTAGGTCCCTACCCGCCTCCAAGTCTCAGGTTTTATGTGAAGGTTCCCTCCCATCAATTAACTGCTTGGCTAGAAATTCCAAACCAATTTATCAAGATTGAAATCTTGTTGGGAACCAAACACTAAACAATGGTCAAATTCTTTTTTGAAGTTTCTAAATTTGCACCCTTCTCCACAGACAACCTCATTTTAATAGGAAAGGCTTAGATGACCGTGCATTACACATTTTGTTTTTAGTTCCAAACAATTTGTTGGATGCAGAAGAAGAAAATGCTGTAATGTTCTACACAAGGTCAACATTACTTCTTTATGGTAAGTAACAACTTCGCAAAAATATTTGTTAAAAGCAGAGCAAGCTGAAAATACTGGCCGAGAAAAGTTCAATAGAATAAGGAAGCTACCTGCAGATAGAACACCACAAGTAGACTACCAGATATTGACTCAGGACTTTGACAAGCATGTTCAAAGAGACACCTACGGAGAATTTTCTCTTCATCAGAGTTCCAAGGCAACTCAATCATTCTGTCCACCACGCTCCTTCTGATGCAGAGCTGGCAAATTTCAGTTACCAAAACCTCAATATGATATAACCAGGAATCTGATTTAAAATTATCAGAAAATGGCACAGATCTATTTTTAGATGATAATTCCTTCACTTTCAAGCAGTGCATCCTTTGGTACATAAAGGATTCTGTTAAGAGACCACACTCAATTCTGACACGAATAATTGTGATTGCCTCATTCACTGAGATATATGGTAAGGTATCTTGCTCAAATTTTGGATAGACGGAGAAACTGTCATGCCCACTGCACCTTAAGACAGTCAGTGCAACATCAGGACGCTGGCGTTCCAATAAAACTTGTGATATCTTTGGATGTGTTTCCGGCCCAGCTATTTCTGGAAGAAGTTGGGTGACCTCCTATGATAAGAATAGATTGACAACTGCAAATGAGTAAATAATAACAACAAATAAGTACTAAAAATAAATTAATGTTCCAGACAAGTTGAAATCACAAGAGTTTCCTTTTATGACCATGGAACGATGGCAAAATAACACTTCGCATATGTCGACAATAAATAATAAAATTATTCCTAGTTCCTAGACAATTTAAGAGTATGTCTTCGGTAGTTCATATAGAATGATATATCAGCTTCAAATTTGTTTTGGGATTTAAATTCAAGATCACATGCTATAAAGGGTGATCCATCAGTTGGCAGTCAGCAGTAAGACAAGTACAAGCTACAGATGAATGCCGCAAGCAGAAGGCTTAGCAGGGAAAGATAATGGGGTCTGAGCTATATAAATCCAGGCAGAATGAAACTTGAATCAGCTACAATTTGCTTCCTATCATTCACTTATGCACTCAGAAAATATCCTAATGGACCATGAGCGCAGTAATCCATATTTATAATGATGCCCTCCGCAGACTCCTTACGCTTTTTGGTGGAGGTAGGGGGGTGCATCAAACGGGTTATGGAGCCACATGCTAATGTAATATGGATTTTACTTAGTTTAGTCCCTATGAAAGTAGACCTTTATAAGTATTTGACATATATAACTGGCTGGCAATTGGATTGGGTAGGAGTTTCAGACTGAATCAACATGAACAAGTCAAGCCTGCCTAGAAACCTACCCGAATACAATTACACAGGTTTGACTGTTTGACCCAAGCCCAGCTCATAAGCCCATTTTGCTTATAAACAGGTTTTCACAGAAGACCCACCCATCCTATTCAATCTGTTCACTAAATGGCTTCGCAGGTTGGCTAGATCGGTTTGCAATTTGTAAATCAAGGAAAGAAGGTGAAGGGACTACATGTTATTATTGAGAAATACATATTGACAGAAAAAACAATGAATTGTTTCCAGTACATTCCTATCTTGATTTTTTTCCGCACCGGTATTTCAATTAAAATAACCAGGCATGTTGCAAACCACAGCAAATCTATATTGACTAAACAGGCAATCTTCAAAGCCACCAAACTCCAGTAGAAGTTTTT
The DNA here is from genome assembly GCA_030015575.1 of Agapanthus africanus. Lineage (NCBI taxonomy): Eukaryota > Viridiplantae > Streptophyta > Magnoliopsida > Asparagales > Amaryllidaceae > Agapanthus > Agapanthus africanus. The sequence continues at coordinate 100,917,186 of CM057338.1, read as the reverse complement.
TTTAATCTAACTAAATAATTATTTCAACTCGAAACCAAAACAAAATCCGAGAATAACTAAATAATTATTTCAACTCGAAACCAAAACAAAATCCGAGAATAACAAAAACTTTGGCGGTTATTTTTGCTTCATCCAAAACAGAAGAGTGTGCAGTAGTTGACCAAACCTCAAAATCGATCTTGATCAATAAAATAACAAATGTTTTCAAAGATCAAAGATGGCCTCCAAATATTTCAAAATTTGTTTTCTCTTAAAGGCATTTGCTTAATAAGATAGAGATCTCTGCAGCTTCATCCCGACTGCATTTACACTCGAGATATGATGATCAATACTGGATGTGGAATCTAAAAGGTGCATGGCAGTGAAGGACTACACCTAGAGGCGGTATATTGAAAAGGACAGAAGGTACTGCATGCTACTACTTTGGAGATTCCGTTTCTAACTTTTTACAAACAAACCAAATGTATTCCAAAATACAATACCCGAACACTAAATTTGTAGCTCGAATTAACTGAATAAATGAGAGCTTTTGAACTGGAAAGTAGTGCATACTGCTGTATTGGACATTCTAGTTCTAATTTATATATAAACAGACAAATGTATTCCAAAATGCAGTAAATTAGTAACACAAATTATGTAAATAAATGAGCAGTTATGAATTTGCCTGTGACTAGCAAGAACTTGAGTTTCTAGCTTGACACTAATTCCGGTTAGACATTTTACATATAAGCAGGTGTTATGGTAGTTTCACATGCTGATGCCAGTAAAAACCAGGTTATGTTCTAATTAACCAAATGAAACAAGAAATAATGCAAGACATAGCTACCTGAACAGCTTGATCTGTATGGTCATCCAGAAGGTAAAATACTAAAGATTCTAGTACTGAATGCCTGCTTATACCAAAGGATGCAGCAAAATCATCCACAAGATGTTTCCATTTCTCATCAGGTTTATTCCAATGCCGGTCAAATAGATAATACAAAAACTGCAAGCGTGTCAAGGAAAAAAGTTTATAAACTATAATCAGTGCCAAGAACACAGAACGATAATACAGTAATAGAAATAAGATTAAGGATACTATTGCACGTTTTGCAACCACCATATCTGATGTTCCGTGAAGAAACAGAATATCAGTCGCAGTTCTCATATTTTCAAAAGGATAATAAGTCAAACCCTCATCCTCATTAGTCTCATTCATGTTGGACTGCAGAAACAATGATGAATCTTTGTCTTGCAAGCAAGAAATGTCACCTTCCACGCTTTCTTCGGTCTCAAATTGTTCTATACCCAAATTTAATAGTGCTTCTTCAATGAAAAGTGTAGGTTTAGATCCTGAAGAATCTGCTGTGCTACTTGAAATTTCCGGCCATGCTCGCTTTACTGCAGCTACTTTCCTTTCATGGAAATTGATAACCCATGAGGTGTAATTAGGATAACGATACTGTACATTCTCTAAAAATTGATGTCGAATGCACCAAATCATGATCTCCAAATGCTGAAAAAATGAACATCAACAATTATAAAGACACTAGATCAGTGACATGATTGATAAAGCTATATTGAGATTCTCTCATACCTATATAGTTATAAAAAAAATTGAATTGCTTCATAACAACCAGATAAAAATTAGATATTAGCATAATACAATTAATTATCTGATAGTGACTTCAGTCACCACTACAGCTCGAAACAAATAAAATTGAATGATAAGATATCATACTTCCAATGTGTTTACAAGGCAGTATTTGAAGTTCCTTTTAATTAAAATAATAAACAATGTTCAGAGAATCAGAGTCAGTCTCAGACAATACCTCTGTTCGAATTTGACTACATATAATAGTTCATTTGCAAAGCAAAAATAAAGTATTTCAGAACTTGTGTATCCATTCAGTTGCAGAACAAAGAATTACTTTAAAAACAACTAGATACTTATTAGCTACTACCAGAATATCATGAGTACTACAAGAATATCATGAATTCTCTAATACCAAATAGAGTCACCATCAATAGAATTGCATAATAAGAAATTTGTATTCTTTTCGATAATTTAACCCAATTGAATATTTGGGTTTTCAAAAACGGTCCATGAATTATTCATTTAAAGAGTTATTTATGTTGGGGTCAAAATTTGCACCCCGGTTGACCAAGTCAAAGTCAAGGTCAACCCCGAGCCAGGTGGGCCCAAGCCCAGATCAAGCAGGCCCATGCCCAAGTCGAGCCCGCGGCCAGCCCCCCCATGCCAAAATAAAAATCATATAATAAATAATTTTGATGTAATTTTTTATGCATGAATGAAAGCAAAATGGGCATAAAGCCAAATTTTTGTAAAGCCCATGGCTTATGTGCAAAAGAAATGAGCACATGAGGCATGGGATGGGCAAAATGCCATTTTGTAAAACCCAAGGGGCTATATGAAGTGTATAGCCTATAAAAGCAAAGATAATGAAAATATCTCAAGATCTTATTCTCTCTCTAAAAAAAATCAAGATCTGTGCCTCCTCCTTCTCCTTCTCCTTCGTCAAGGTTCTAAATCTTCTTCTTTTTTTTAAATTAAATCAAGAGTTTCTCTTCCTTTTTCAAAACTAAATAGTTTTTCACCACAAAACTCACAAAGGGGAGCTCAGATCTTCCATTAGATCTCAAAAAGGGCAGATTTTTAAAATCTCACCCCTCTTGTTCTCCAAGTTCCGGCCAACAAAGAGGAGGAAGAAAGAGACCCATCTCCGAAAATTCCACTTTGGAAAAGATCCAAGGCTCAAGAGAAGACCCGAGGCTTTAAGAGAGAAGAACCTCTGAAGATTTTAGAGAGTTCAACTCCAAGATCCAAATCCTCAAAAGAGTTTAACTCCTAATCCAGATCTTTTGGAGTTTAACTCCACTCAAAATCCTCTTTTTGGAGTTTAACTCCTATTTCTGGGGGTAAAAACCCCTTCCTTTCGCTAGCGCCCAAAGCACTAGCGCTAGCGTCCGAGTGCCCAAAGCACTAGCGCCCGAGCGCCCACTTGCCGGGCACGTGAGGCGCTAGCGCTTTGGGCGCTAGCGCCCGAGCGCCCACGTGCTAGCGCCAACGTGCTAGGCACGTGAGGTGCTGGCGCTCACCGTCCTTTGGACGCCACTTTCCCCTCATTTTACATGTACTTCACACTAAAAATACCTTCCCCGTTAGAAAAAATTTCTGACGGGGCGCTGCCCCGCACCCCGCAAGGGGCTGCTAGCCCCCTTGACCCCCAGCCCGCTATCCTGGTAGCAGGACCTCTGTAAAAACTCTGCGGGTCCCCGATATATCCAAATCCCCTTCAAAACACAACACGGCACATTGAGTTCGCATGACCTGTTTGACCCGTCAATCGAAGGTTCTCTCGCTCCAAAGGCGGGGGGTGATTAACGACAGCTTAGTCTGCAGCTGCCGGAGATTAGGATCCCCACATTTAATAAACCCCAGCCTACCTTAGGCACGGGAAATCTGTAATGTGCCTGACAAGCGTGTGCGTATTCCCATCTCAATAGGGTGACAAAAACACCCTACAATTTACAATTTTCGAGGATAGTATCGGGTTCCATTGATTAGGTTTTGACAATATGAAATGATAATGATGTCACATATATGCTAGAATGCAATCTCTATACCAAAAAAAGCTGCCATAATATATACGAAAGTTTAATGAACACATAGTGTAAGTAAAAAATGTAGCAAAGTATGTATCATATATATTGAGAATGTGGTTAACATAGTCCCACATTGGAAAAACAATGGGATGCATATGAGTATAAAATATAAGATGGGATAAACCTCCATAAGGTTTGAGTCTTTTGGATGGAGTCCCGCTATATTAAAAGCCCATGTGCATCCATATATGAGCCCATGTGTAGTGGGCCCAAACCAAGTTTTACATGGTATCAGAGCTCGGGTGTTTGTTTGTCCACGATGCACAAGGGGATTGAGTTCTCGTTTGCATGTGAGAGTTCGTCCACGTTGCACGTGAGGGGGAGCGTTGAGAATGTGGTTAACATAGTTCCATATTAGGGAAAAAACATGGAATGCATATGGGTATAAAATATAAGATGGGATAAACCTCCATAAGTCTTTGAGTCTTTTGGGTGCAAACTGGACTCATTTTATTTTTATTTGTTGATAGATTGCATGAAAGTCAACCTTGCATAATTGTTTGCACATATATTTAAAATAAGATTGCTGTCTTCAAAGAATAAAACTAGCATGGTCCCAGATCAGAACTCATGCAAGAACAGCCACTAAAGTTTCAATATAAAGAAAAGGATTTTCGGCTAAATTGCAAGAAACCTCACTCAATTTTAGATTGATTTTCGGAGGAGAAAAGGTCTTTAGAAATAGCTGAATTGTTCAAATCCTTCTAAAATCTAGCAGAGGTAACAGATACTAAGTTGTTCAATTCAATTTCTAGAATTATGCTGAGTTAAATGATCTTATTGCCCTTGTTATCCTCAAGTCATAGCTTCATTTATGGTAAACTGCTAGCCTCCCCTTCATAAGCTTGCCTGAAACCTACTACTCGTTAAAGAACCACCAGTTTTTATCATTAAAGAACAACCAATTTTTAGTTAAGCAAAGGCATCTCTTCCCTCACTTTTGCTTTATTTTACAAGATTTTCCCATTTTTTAAATTTGTTACAATTCTTTCAGGCATGTGGTCTTCATTCCGGTTAGGGATTAGCTGGCCGCTGGGTAGATGGGTTCAAGAAGACATGAACCTTAGTGGGAATTCGGAACTTCACTCTAATCCATATGAAGTAAAGTGATGATGGAGACGTAATGCTGATTGAGAACGTTGATCCTGAGTTAGTAAGATGGTATGAGCTGCAGCTTATGACGGAGAAGCTAGTATATGGTGGGGACTGCATTTATTGAGGCAGATTCAGAAGTACTTTTGCTTCTCTTTTTTGGGGTTATTAAAAATGACTCATGCGGTACACAGTCCTTACCTATATATAGGAGTTATCTTCTCTCCCAAGTTGGTAGCATGCCATGACCTTCATTTCACAATCCTCATGTCCTGCCATCTGTCCTGCCCTTTGTGGAGTGTGGCTGGTTATATATTGTGTACTCCATTGAGATAAAGGATAGTGATGATTTGAGAGGGAGTATTGAAATAAGTGCTATTGAGTTAACTGAACGGATACAAAAGGAATTCAAATACAAATTGCACCATTAGTCCTAGCCACAAATGATGCATACTAGGTGATTCGTGTTGTGAATGAACCACCCAGCCATCTGTGAAGCCAGAGGAAAACGGGGATGTTAAGATTGGGGATAGTAGTAACAGTGAGGATGATCATATTCTAGGAATGAATAAGATGGTGTCAAGCTGCAAAAAAATCAGATCTCAAGCAATTATTCAGATTGTGTACATGGGAGAAGAATGTGATATGGAAGAAGATAGTGATTTTGAGAGTGACATTTCAAAGTTCACAAGCAGTACCACTAAGAGTCAATGGGATCTAATAAGTTTTTCTACCCATCTTCTTTTTTTCGTTGTATCATCTAGACTTGATTGTGTTCAATTGGCGGAATAAAAATGTGGTGAATGATCAAACTTGACTCAGATCGACTCAATAGCAGATCTACGAAAGGAAGGTAACCTTTCAAAGGTTGAACCTGTGAGGAAGATGCTCAAAGAAGTTGACTGCAACTCAACAGCAGGATGAACAGGATCGAAGGGGGCAGCAAGATAAAGAGGGCAAGGACCGGATGAAACTAATGTTGATATTGAATAAAAAATAAAAAAAAGTGTTGATCTGAAGTTAGTTCATCCAAAGCATACGCTTGAGGTCTCGAGTGTGTCCGTTTTGTGTACTATTTCACTGTTGCTTTTATTGTTGTTCTTTCATCTCGGGATGAGAGCTAAGCTGAGTTGTCGTTCCATGTCTGGTTCATTTTGAAAATGAACAAAGTGGTGGCCTAAAGTTTGTTCATATCGAGCATGCATTTGGATTTTGGGGTCTAAAAATATTTCTAGAATTTATCGGATAGGTCGACTTAACAAATCGTTGAGTTATGTGCTCAAGATATTCAATCAAAATTTGCTAATCAACCAGAATTCACACACGCGCGCGCATATTCAAACCTGATCAAATCAATGTGAAGTTAATTACAAGCGATATTCTAACAGGAATCCTTCTGAAATTCCTACGGGAAAGAATGACATATATTGATATGTGGTAGCCGACATAAATATAGCAATGCTCGAGGTAGAATGTGCATACTTTGTAAACCAAGGCAAAACTATATGCTTTTTGCCTTCACACCTTCACCCTGACGCATGCAAAATGGCATGACAGTGGCTGCCTCTTCATGCTCCCTTTTAGTATTGCTCAACCTTCTTATCTCTTTAGTCACTCCTAACCCATGACATTATTAAACCAAAAAAATTAGATACCTCGTACACACCTCAAAAACCATCTATATATGTGCCAGAAGGCCCTAGATCTGGTTCATAAGATCCTGACAATATTTATTATATCTAGCCGTGAAAACATAAGTTAAACCTCTAATAGGCCGATGTTGGAGTCGACGGACACTCTCAGGTGCTATGGCTATACATTATCATCTGACTAATCCCTTACCTAAGTGTGTTGTCCACTAGAAGTGCAACGTTCCAGGTAAAGGAAAATATGTTAGCTGCAGTCGTAATACCAGGCCTAAACAAACCCAGCTATCTAATATTATAACTTGAAATAGGATACCAGGGAGGGGAAATACCAATTATTGCTAAAAAGACGCATTTTCGATATATGTGAACAGAATAAAAGAAATCCCGAGCATAGGAAGCAAATGTAAAATATATACACAAGAAAACAAACAGTTGCATCTATATATTATGCATAAATTGTGTCAAGTCGACGATCTACGGCTATATATGAAAAGTCTGAAGTGGTTCAGAAAGCACATACAGTACATTGACTTCTTTAAAACTTACCTGCTTAGCCTTCAAGGTGCTCTCCAGTAGGTGATGCAAGTCGTGTACTGGCCCAGAAAAAGTTTCTTTGAGTGATGAAACCATGACCTCAAAAACATTAGAAATTCCTGCCAATTGTACAGCTAGCTTCTGAAATGAACACAGCTCTGACTTCATTTCTTCTGCTCCAAGACAATCTACACCAATGTTCAAAAATAAGCTTTCAATGTAAGTAAGAACAAAGGAAGAGGTAAATAACCTGCTAGGATCTAGAAGCAATAAAATCTTGTAGGAATGTAGGATACATTTTCCTTGAAGATCGCTAATTATATTGCTGAATTTTTGCTTGCACCAGTCCTTCACAACAACTTCATCCAAAAGAAATGCAAGAACAGGATCACTTGACACGGCATTCTCATCCATACATACATCTGTAACATCTGTGGATTTGTTAAGGCAACACCGAGAAGATTGAGATGCATAAATATTATCTGAGATACAGAGTCGTCGTTTCTGTTATTTTTTGAAGAAAAGTTATTTACTTCTAACGCACTTCATCAATTTCTCATGGAGTGCTTACAACCTCTCATCTGGCTTATTAGCACATGACACTCCTAAGGTTAGTCTCGATGTTGGCTGAAATAGCACTCATAACCCCTCAAATTACTAGCTCATTGAGTGTCATGTGTTATAATTCAGAATGTTGTATAGATGAAAGCTGTTCCATGCAATTAACTTAAGAACTCAGACAAAGAAATGAACCAAAGGATACAATGACAGATCAAAGAAACTAGGCAATTCCCCAGTGCAACATCAAACAGAGAATATAGCCGTTGAATATCAGCCATAACATGCCTGCCGCTTTCATTATTATCCTGAAACCTTTCATCGTGTCTTTTAGAAATCAAACCGGCATCAATGCATTTATAATATAGCCGACGCCTGACTCTCGTCCCACTAGTCGGTATGGAAGTCCTGCAAATTGGGCACACATCACATCTCTGGCTGCATTCGGCACATAGAGAAGCATGCCCACAAGAGCTAAGAACATCTTGCACATAGCGACCGCAGCTACTCAGATCTCTACTTGCCCGGCACCGCTCGAGCTTCGCTTCGTTGCATAGCTCAATTGGATCAATCGATGCTAGGTGCTCTAGCGCCTATTGACAGAAATCAGGTGACCATAAACTAATGATAAAGGTTAAACATTTGAGCTCCAAATGGCTAACAAAAAAACCATACACGTAAAAAATAGTCGATTTGTTGAGAAACCCAACCCTAGGTGCATAAATGCATAAACAAACAAATAAAATGCGGAAAGATTGAGGAACCATAAAGAGAAGGAAAGAGGAAAGAAGAAGGAGCGGCTGAAATAATTACTGAAAAAGGAACAAAAAATACTTCTCTGATGTTCGTTGTTCTCGTCGTCGGCATCATCGCTGGCGGCGATTTAGGGTTTTCAGAGAAATTGGGAGCCAGAGTGAATTAATCGAGCGAGAGAGAAAGAAAGAGAGGGCGGGAACGGGTCGGGCCCGTTTATTTTTCTTTGCCCGCATTATACGGTTCTAATAAGCAGCCCTTCAAACATAAAATCCTCGGTAAAAATATGAAGCCCGCACTCACAGTTGAAGCTAATAGTGTATGTTGTCAAAAAGCGCCTGGCCCCCTCTCACGACTTGTCTAAAAATCCTCGATATTTTTAAAATTGTTGGGAAGGCCTGATATTCAAAATCTTTGGAGAAAAAAAACCTCGGCCGCAATTCATTTAGGCCTTTGTTCCCTTCAACTGCTTGGATGTTACGCCGCTTAGATATTACAGACAATTAGTGTAAAGGGGGATTTAGTTGGGTCCAGCGGTTTTTTAACAAGAGCAAAAGGCCCATGGGTTTTTACACAAGTGTGAAGCAGGCCGGGGGCTTTTTGGCAATTTACCCTTTTATCTTTAGCTCAGTAAAATGTTTTGGGATTGAAATTTCAATTTGGTTCTTAGTTGTCATGCGGCATGAAAAAATTTCAAATAGAATTTCAGATTATTTTCGTTTCTGATATATCGGAACTTCTAAATCCCCTTAAAATTTCTAGGTTTTACCTAAATTCTCTAATGCCTTTCCTCGGTGCTTCGCAGATTATCCAGTTCATAATGTATCTTTACATGCATCACGTGTGCAAGTTGCTAATGAAATACAAGCAACGGAAGGAAGGACGGAGAGAAAGCCCTTCGGCATGGGGCATTTGGAATAGATTCCACCAAAATGCTTTTTTCTTAATTGAATATATTTTTCTCGAGACACTCTTAGGTTTTTTTTGCAATGTTTTGTTAGTCGGTTGTTTAATTAAAGCCTTTTTATGGTTCTAACTAGAAGCATTTAAGCACGGGACATTGATATAACCAAAAAAGGGTTTCTCGTCGTTAAATCGGAAGACGGTATAAAAACAGAGTGAGCGGTTTTATGCCATCGGTAAAGAAATGAGGGAGGTTCCACGTAATTTGGCCATGATAATAGTTTTGAAGAGCCTTAATTCACAAAATATACTAAAATGCTTGGATGTTTGGAAGAAATCTGCTAAGAAATTTCAAAATCAAGAGAAACCGCTGTGACTCGGTAACCAAGGATTAATAGTGTTGATGCGGTCTAAAACGATCATTATACCCCGAAGGTGGATGAGGGAAGAAGAGATGGAGATAAATGATCAAGAAGATGGTGGGGGATGCTCAAAAATTAGGCCGGATGATGCGAAGGCAGCGGAAGGCGTTGAAGGAGGAAGGGAAAAAATTGTTGTTCGATTTAGTTTGGGAAATTGGAAAATCAAGTCAAAAGGTGACGGGGAGAGGAAGAACATGAGATTGAGATGTTGTTGGTGTTAGAAGGCGGTGGAGGAAGAGCATGAAGAACAAAAGAAGTTATGGTGGCACCAGCTCTGGATTTGGATATCAGACAGTCAAGGGTAATGATGAAGCGAGGAGGCGAAGGACATTGACCGTAGGAGGAGGTAGAGATGGTTGGTCAAGGAATGAGGCGGAAGCGGATGGCAGGAAAAGACAAAAGAGAAGGAAGTAGAAGAAATTAAGATCCTTGTTGGGAAAATTAGGATGAACGATTCATCATTGAAGATATTTTGAATATACCGCATGCCATTCATATAACTTAAACAACACGACCTTATTGGAGACAACGGATAATCAGGACAGGCTTGACCGCGTCAATGCTGTTAAGCTTGACCCCGTTGTTATTGTTGGAAATAGTGTAAAACTCGCTTTGGGCCACAACACATAGACGCACATAAGCTTTTAATATATCCGGACTCCATCCAAAAAAAACCCAAGCCTTATGGAGGTTCCCGGCTTATATCTGTTGGGGTCAAAAATTGCATCCCGGTTGACCAAGTCAAAGTCAAGATCAACCCCAAACCAAGTGGGCCCAAGCCCAGATCAAGTGGGCCCATGCCCAGGTCGAGTCCGAACATGAAGCGGCCGGCCCTCCTCCATACCCAAAATGAAATCATGTAATAAATAATTTTTATGTAATTTTTTATGCATGAATGGGCATAAAGCCAATTTTTTGTAAAGCACATGCCTTATGTGCAAAAAGAAATGACATATGGGCCATGGGATGGGCAAAATGCCATTTTGCAAAGCCCAAGAGGCTATATGTAAATATGTAAGCCTATATAAGGCAACATAATGATGAATAAAAAAGAACACTTTTTCATTCTAAAAAATTAGGACATGTGCCTCTTTCTCCTTCTTCAAGGTTCTAAAACATTCTTCTTTCTTCTGAATTAAATCAATAGTTTTACTCTTTCTTTTCCAAAACTAAATAGTTTTTCACAACAAATCCCACAAAAGGGAACTTGGATCCTCCATTAGATCTCACAAAGGGGGGATTTTTAAATCTCACTCTCTTTTTCCAAGATCCGGCCAACCGACATGAAGAAGAAGGAGACCCATCTTCAGAAACCCACTTTGGGAAAGATCCAAGGCTCAAGGGGTGAAGCCCCTTCATCAGCCTCAAAATATCCTAGGAGTTTAACTCCTCATATATATATATATATATATATATATATATATATATATATATATATATACACACACAAAAAAATAATAATAATAAGTGTTCCTTTCTGGAAGTACAACTCCCATTGCAGGGACTAAGTCCCTTTTGTCTTCCAAAGCGCTAGCGCCCGAGCGCCCACGTGTCTGGCATGTGGGGCGCAAGTGCCCGAGCGTCCACTGTTTCCCCCAATCAGAGTAAATCTCTGTTCAAAATTCAAATTTTAAAATAAAGCAACGCTTCAGATCCAGCGCCCAGTGCGCTGCGCTCTGAGCAGCGCACCACGTGCAAAGCACGCGTGCGCTAGCACCAAGTGCACTGCGCTCTTAGCAGCGCACCACGTGCAAAGCACGGGTGCTGGAACTAAAAGTTCCCCACCGTCAGATCAAAAATCTAATAATAATGATAAATCATTGATTAATCAGAATTAAATTCTGTTAAGGAAAGATTTCTCAAAATCTTTCCAAATAACAAAATTGTGCTCTGTAAATCAGAGCACCGATTGGATCAATGATCCAATGGTGATTAAAAAAAACACCAAAATACAGAATGAATTCTGTTTGGAAAGATTTCCCAATCTTATTAATAACAAGAAGACTACCTTCTGTAAATCAGAAGCCCTTGGATCAAAGATCCAACGATGGGAAATTCCCCAAATCAATTGGAGAGAAGATCTCCTTAACTGATTCAACAGATCAGCCTTCCCTATATAAAGGACCCAAGACTTCAAGTCTTGTACAGAAGAAACCCCCCATAAGCTTTGAGATTCCAGGAAGAGAAGCATAGCTCTCAGCAAAAAAAGATTTTTTCTTCAAGGTAAAAAGAATGGTGATGAGCAAAGAGATGAAATTATCTCACAATTAAAAAGAAGAATTCCTTTCTTAAAAGATCATAGATCTACAAAGACCAAGATATCAAAAGATCTCATCATAAAACAAAGAAGTACTTACTTCTTTCATAGATCATAGATCTATAAGACAAATTGTCTTTCTGAGATCATGAACATCTCATTATAAAGGGGGGAAGAATTATTAAATTCTCTTAAGAATCATAGATCCATAAAGGCAAAGCCTTTCATTAATACAAGAGATTGAAGCATCTCCTATAAAATAAGAACTTTTGTTCTTTTGATCTTGAGATAAGTCTCTTCTGGGGGAAAATTTATTTCCCAGATCATAAAATTGATCAAATGCGCTTCTGTGCTCCTGGACTGGCGCTCAGCGCCGAGCGCGCCACATGTCACTCATGAGTGCGTTACTCAACAGTTAGCGCTTTGCGCTCTTGAATTAGCGCACTGCGCTCATGGACTGGCGCAAAGCACCAAGCGCACTACGTGTCATTCATGTGTGCGCCATTGAATTAATAGCGCAATGCGCTCATATATTAGCGCAATGCGCTCATCATCTGGCGCTCAGCGCCAAGTGCGCCATGTGTCACTCACGTGTGCGCTACTCAGCAGAAGCGCACTGCGCTCTTTGACTGGCGCAAAGCGCCAAGCGTACCACGTGTCCCTCACGTGGGCGCTGACAGAACTTAAATTTTTCTTTTTCAAGCCCCAGAGCTATGATGAATGCTCAGCATTCAATGAAAAACAAAAATACTGTCAAAACTCAAATCAATGCTCAGCATTGTTAAAAGGGCCAAGCCCAAACAAATGCTCAACGGCTCAAAATAAATGTTAAACATTTTAACTTGAATGGACTTTGCCCAGGACTGGCCATAAGCCCTCAACTCAGATTAATTGAGCCCATACGCTCATAAATCTTTTACAAATCTTAGTTCCAATTGGACTATAGATCTATCAAACAAAATCGGTTCAAGGGTACATCTCTGAACCCCTCTGATACATGTCGTTGTAATCCTTCAACGTCTTCAGAGAGGTAACGGGTCCCGACAACCATACATTTCACGGACTATGATGTCCTTAACCTCGGACTGTGGGGTCCCTTTAAACCCACGGACTACGATGTCCTTAAACTTGGACCACCATGTCCTTAAACGGGTAATCGACCGCAGTGTCTCTAAACTAAACAATAGAGCCCAAATGCTCTTTTGTTGGATCTAAATGATCCCGTTAAGTTGATCTTAGTCTAAAATGAAACTAACGTATCCTTAACAAACGTTTAAGTTGATCCTAGTCTCAAATGAGACTAACGTATCTTTAGACCCAAACCCAAACCCAAATCTAAGAAGATACGGATTTGGACTACTCCATGCCCTACGGGCGGCAACATAAATTAGTCTCCGTATACAATCCACGGGCAACCAAAAAAAAAACATGACACGAAGTGACCATCTGGAGAAGGAGAAAGTGGTTACCGCGATACGGTAGCGTAATTAACCGCAGGGGCTTGCGCTAGCAGGGAATAGCGTCCTTACAATCAAAAAACCCTCATCAACGAGGGGGAATCTAACGAAGTCTGCTACATCGGCGGCATCCTTTTAAACCTTCGATACATGGTGCCATAAATCAACTTGGCATCTTCGAAGAGGCGGACGGATAGCACCAATTAGCATCTGCCCCAAAATTCAGGCAAGACGTTTGTCTCTCCGGTTTTCGGCGGGGAACAGATTCTGGCACGCCCGGTGGGACCTTTTCCTCTTTCCACTCCACACTTCGTGTGTCGTGTTCGCGAACGAATCGTGGTTTGCTATGGTTGCTTTTGGGTTCAAAGTACTAAGGTTTGGTGTCTTGCTCGGTGCAGAAAACGAAAGATCAATGGCGTCTACCTGGACAAAATGTTCCAGCTGCAACTGCAACTCTCGTTCCGTCCTATCTGGGGGTGTAACCTACGGCCCCCAAGCGGCCTCCCTTTTCACGATGCCGGTAGAGCAGGTAACGCAGGCTACCACCGGGTTGTTCTTCGGGACCATGCTCCCACCAGTGAGCGTTAACATCCTGCTGCCGCAAGAAGCGCAGAAGAAGTCGGTCTTTGATCGGCTCACTACCACCACGACCCATCTCAACGGGTCATCCAATGCCAAGCCGATAGCATCAGTCTTCGATAGGCTAAGCCTGGACTCCAATGAGCCTGTTAAGAAGCCCACGATACCTGAAGTGGCCATCCCAAAACGGATAGCCATTCCTGCTCTTGAGGTCACTAAAGAAGCTTCTCTCGTCAAAGGATCAATCTTTACGAGGCTGGCCACTCCGGCTCCTGTTCCTGCTCAAAGGTCTGTCTTTGACAGATTGGATATTGCTGCTCAACGAACGTCGGTCTTCAAGAGGCTGGTACCAGCAGCGCCTGACCAGAACAGGGGGCATGACAAAGCCTGCCCCATAGCTGAACCAACACCATCTGCGCGACATGCTCGCCGTCGTCACTGGCGCCGAGTAAGGAAGGCTGGGGGCAACTCTCCGTCTAGATTTACTCCACCAGCTCCAACGGTGGAGATCGATGCCGCTGTTCCAACCAGGAACAGCTTTGAACTGCTTAACAAGGTGCGCAGGAACTCTCCAACTGCAATGCTGAAGAGATCTCCTCCACCCGTGGAGAATGCACCGAAGGCGAAACCGGAGCAGCCCCCCTCAGCGGCTTTCTTCCAAAATTTACAAAGTCTGGTGACAGGTCCAGGAATCGGTAATTGACCAGGACTACTCTCGCCGACCAAAGAAACTCAAAGTTCGGCAAGAGAAGGACCGCCCTGTCGTACCGCAGAAGGTGTCATCTACTTAGGTGCCCGCTGCAACGGCCCCCTCAACTTCGACCGCTCACAAAAGAAGAAGGCCGGAGAAAATCCCCGTGTCTGCGACGAAAGGCACTGAACCTAAAGGTCCCAAGTCCGGGGGCATGGTTGTGCACAATGTTTATATGGCATCCGGAAAAGAGGATAGCCGTATCTCTATGGGCCATCGACCACTCACCCGATCTGTGACAAAAGCTCAGGAGCAACAACAGAAGCTCCAGGCAATGTTAACAAAGATGGCCGCGCTCACTGGGCCAAAAGAAAGCCCGGAAATGTCGTTGGAGCAGCGTCAGGAACAGGAAACTGATGCCGAATTCCTCCGAAGAATGCTCGAGAAGAAAGACAAAGAGGCCGCGAAACAAGCAGCCAATATAAAACAAATAGCCCTTCTATTCCAAGATATGGTGGGCATGATGATCCAGCCGGACCCTCCAGCTGAAGATCCTCCGATTATCCTTGAAGACGACTGAGCGGAGACGCCAAACCCTCTTCCGGTTTGTTCAGCAGCCAAAGAGGAGACCATCTCAAAAGCTGCCCTGGATGATCACATCGCCCAGCAGATACGAGTTCATCAAGCGAATGAAGTGGCAGGGCAAATTGTTAAAACTGGACGACCCTATCCGGGTTGGTACGACCAAATAAAGTACCCGCCGGGATACACGATCCCCAAATTCCATGTGTACAAGGGGACAGGCAATCCCCATCAACATGTCGCTCAGTTCAGGGTTCTCTGCGGCAACACTGGAGGAGATGATAAGCTACTGCTTCGCCAATTCGTCGGCAGCTTGGCAGAAACGGCCTTTGAGTGGTATTCGGAGCTTCCCAACGACTCCGTTAAGACGTTTGCAGAGATGGAGCTGCTATTCACCCAACGTTTTGCCAGCGCTAGCGAATGTACCCCAATCACGGCGCTTATCAATGCCAGGGTGAAGCCAGGCGAAACTTGGGTCCAGTACGCAATACGGTAGCGAAATTTATGGTTGAAATGCGAGCAGCGCATCGAAGAAGCGCCGGCAGTGGGCATGTTCGTGGGCACTCTTGACCCTCAAGCGACCATCTCGCAATTCATGATGTTCTTCAAACCGACCACGTTCCAGGCCTTGATTGACAAACTGGCCCAAATGGACCAGATGGGTCATAGACCGTCTCCTCCAAAGACGGACTCTCGAAATGAAAAAGGGAAAGGAAATGCAACTTTTGTCGCCAATACCCAACAACAGCCGAGCAATTTAAAGCCGGTTGTTCGACAAAACAACGGGCGTCCACGCCTATCCCTCGAGGAGAGACCGGGACGTCCTTACTCGTTCCCCCAGGATAAAACGAGGAGACCGTTCGAGCTGGCAGTGCGTAACAGACTCATCAATCTGCCGGATCCAAAACGTCCGTTGCAGCCAGGCGATGTCAACGATCCTAATTACTGCCCTTACCACCAAGCAGTAAGCCATCCAATCGAAAATTGCTTCGTCTTCAAAGGCTGGATTGAGGACCAATACCAACAAGGCAAGTTCGCATTATCCAAAAATTGGAAGGTCAACCCGCCACAACTTCATGCTCCTAAAAAGGTGGACATGTCGGGGGTATCGTGCTCATTCATAGAGAAAGCCCCATGGACCGGAAAGTCCGTAAACTAAAAACTCGCCTCAAATATGGCAACGGCAGACCGAAAGTCGTTAAACTAACGATGGACCACTATGTCCTAAAACTGGCTATTGACCGAGACGTCGATAAACTACCACGGACCACAGCATCCCAAGGCTGACACAAAAAAACAAAAAAAAACGGTATGTCCATAAGCAAAATGGGCACGGATGAAAACCCGAAAGGGCTCCGTGAGTAAAAACAGTAGGGCTATCGGCGAGTTTTGTGAAAACCTGAAAGGGCGCAAGCTCGTTAAAAGACACTTGCAAGGTCCTCTCGACCCTGTAAGGAGAAACCACCTGCGTGAGATCCTTACGACTCACAAGGGAGCAACACATTTAGGAATCCCCACGATTCCTAAGGAGAAATTACACTTACGAGATCCTCACGACTCGTAAGGAGAATTCCCCCTTTGAGACCCTCATGGCTCATAGGATTCAAAATCCTTAAGCTACAGGGATCTGAACCTGTTCTTAAGCAGCCATCACAACCTCCAATGCTGCCCTACAAGCGGTTCAGTATTGACCCTTGTATACAATCCACGGGCGCGAATAAATATTTCCCTAACAAAGTCCAACCCGCGACTAGGAATATGTCTACATGGTGAACAACCCTTGTAAGTCCTCTCAACTTATAAGGAGAAAACACTCTTGTAAGATCCTTATGACTTATAAGAGAACACGCACTTAGGAATCCTCACGATTCCTAAAGAGAAAACGCATCTACGTGATCCTCACGACTCGTAGGGAGAAACACCTTTATGAGACCCTTACGGCTCGTAAAGTTAAAAGCCTTAGTCGACAGGATCCTAACCTTGTTTACTAAGCCACCTTTGTTCGATATCGACAGAGGTAAATGATGATTCGCTCCTGGCAATATCCCAGTTGTAGCAATGCTGATGCCTAAATTAGTATCAAATCTCAAACTCGCAGTGAAAGTCAGTGAGCCATAAATGCATATGAAATAGCCGAAATGATTGGGCAACTTGCAAATTAGCAAGTAAAAATGTATGCATGCAAGATAGCCGAAATGATTGGGCAACTCGCAATAAAAAGCAGCGAGTAAATAAAACAAATAGCCGAAATGATTGGGCAACTCGCAATAAAAAGCATCCAGTAAATAAAACAAATAGCCGAAATGATTGGGCAACCGGCAATAAAAAGCAGCGAGTAAATAAAACAAGATAGCCGAAATGATTGGGCACCACGAAAAATAGCCGAAATGATTGGGCAATCGCAACTTTCGTGATATAAAAGCTGAAATGATAGAGCATCGCGGGAAGAAATAAAAAAAATGAAATGAAATGAAATTCTTGCCCTACAGGTGAGATCACATCGATCCCTGTATACAATCCAGGGGCGCAAACAAATAGGAAACCATATAATCCCACCAGGCTCTATCAGAAAGAGAGCCAAGTCTCGACGGTCACATCTACATCCCAGAAGGCCAACAACAGCGTTCCTCCTTATGCCAGCAAGGCACGGAAGCGACACAACGAAACGGAGCCACGACATAGGCCCTAGTTCCAAACCTTAACGGCGATATGTACAGCCTAAGAATCAGCAACGGTGATCTTCCTCATTCCAACAGGACTCGGACGCAACATCACCAAGCGGAGTGACGGCAAAATCCCAGCTCCATCTCAGCATTCGTCTCGTTACAACAGACGCAATGTCAACAACAGCGTTCCTTCACAGTCCAGCAGGATGCGGATGCAACGTCCATGAAAACCTCACGGTTGAAACAAAGCGGAGTGATGGCAAAATCCCAACTCCACCTCAACATTCATCTCGTTACAGCAGACGCAACGAAACAAAGCGGAGTGATGGCAAAATCCCAACTCCATCCCAGCATTCATCTCGTTACACCAGATGCAATGTCAATAACGGTGTTCCTTCGCAGTCCAGCAGGATGCAGATGCAATGTCACCCCAGCGTCCTTCCTCCAACAGGATTCGGACACGCCAAAGCAAACGAAGCGAAGGTCAAATTCCTAGCTTCAAGGTCTTGATGACAGCTCATATAAAACCTAAAAGACTATCGGAGATCATCCCACACCAGCGCGGAGTGGTCACCACCTCGACGTTCATCTCGATACAGCAGACGAGATGTCGCTACAGCGTCCTTCCTCCAACGGGATTCTGACACGCCAAAGCAAACGAAGCGAAAGCCAAATTCCTAGCTTCAGGGTCTTGACGGCAACTCATATAAAACCTGAAAGACTATCGGAGATCATCCCACGCCAGCGCGGAGTGGTCACCACCTCGACGTTCGTCTCGATACAGCAGACGAGACGTCACCACAGCGTTCTTCCTCCAGCAGGATTCAGACACGACAATCAAACAACGGAGCCACGGCAAAATCCCTAGTTCCAAATCTCGACGGTTCACCAACAACCTAGAGACAACAGTGACATTTGTCTCGATACAGGAGACGCAATACCAACAAACGAAGCAAAGGCCAAATTCTTAGCTTCAGGGTCTTGACGGCAACTCAAATAAAACCTGAAAGACTATCGGAGATCATCCCACACCAGCGTGGAGTGGTTATGACTCATCGGGGCTCCCCAAACTGAGCCTAACCTCAAGTAAAAGTGGCATGGCAAAATTCCTAACGCTTGCTCTTCCGACGGTCAAACTGCCTAGGAAGATTGCTTGAAGACGTCTTGTCCTGCCCCCGAAGGGATCAGAGAAACGACAGTCGCAAGGCTACTCGAACAGCAAAATTGCCTATCGAGGAATATACTAGCCAACGCGACGGTATGACGGGCAAAACCCTAATACCACAGACCCTAACGGACCTCTGTCGTAAAAGAGCAGAGGTTAACTATGACGTTAGGACATTCTTGCGAGAACTTCTCGATTTGTCTCAACTCGTGAGGAAATTAGTGTCTTTGCGAGAACTTCTCGATTCGTCTCGACTAATAAGGCAAAGCCTTAGGTAATGGGGATTAAAAAAAAACCTGTTTCCTAAGCACTGGGGCCCTGCAAGTCGGTCCAAAATGGACTCTTGCATACTATTCACGGGCCACACTCTCCAAAGTCGAATCTCAACAAGGAGGGAAACAACCACTTACGAGTCCTCTCGACTGTTAAGAGGGAAAATTCTCTTGTGAGATCTTTACGACTTATAAGAGAAAAACACACTTAGGAATCCTCACGATTCCTAAGGAGAAAATACACCTATAAGATTCTCTCGACTCGTAAGGAGAAAAGTCTTTATAAGACCCTCACGGCTCATGAAGTTGAAAAGCCTTAGGCAACAGATTTGAACCTGCTTCCTAAGCCATCGCTACCTCTCGAAGAATTCAAAACAGAATGCTCTTTCTATCATCTGCAGGCTACGCTTACTAAAGTGACATGCCGATAACAAAGAAAAGAAGAAAGCAAGAAATGACACAAGATAGTACGAAAGAAATGTATCTTTTATTCATAAATTCAATTGAGTACAATTTACATCATATGAAAGGATAAAAAAAAGGGAGGATACATTTTATTCAAAAGTTACATGGTGCAAAAACAGCTATTGGGAGGGAAGCGTTTTCAATAGACCAATCAGCCGCTCACACACTCCCCTCAGCCTCTTTTTACGGTCAGCTGCCACGACTAACTCTGCTTCAACCTGAGCTCGTTGCTGCAAATAGGATGAAAGTTGCTCTTCGATGACCCGCTAAGCTACCCCACGATTCTGTGCATCTCGCTCGATGAGGTCGGGCTTCTGCCTCAGCGTCAGCCCGTCAGAAATACATCGTAGAAGGCTTTCGAAGATAACTTTCAGCTCTGCAGCGTTTGCGTCAACTTGAGCATGCAATCGAGCAGATTCTCTTGAAGCTTCTTCGCACTCCTTACGCTTTAAGGTCGCTTCCTGTTCAAGATGGCGGAAGTAGGAAGTGCTCTCCTCGACCCATGCATGTTCTCCTTCGAAAGACGCGACGAAGACGCGGCGGACGTCTTGCCTGAATTTCAGGGCAGATGCTATTTGGTGCTATCCGTCCACCTCTTCGAATATGCCAAGTTGATTTATGGCACCATGTATCGAAGGTTTAGACGGATGTGGCCGATGTAGCAGACTTCGTCAGATTCCCCCTCGTTTGAGGGGTTTTTGATTGTGGGGACGCTCTTCCCTGCAGGCGCAAGCCCCTGCAGTTAATTACGCTACCGCATCGCGGTAACAACTTTCTCCTTCTCCATATGGTCACTTCGTGCCGTGGGTGTTTGTTTTGTGTTTGGTTGCCCGTGGATTATATATGGAGACTAATTTATGTTGTCGCCCGTAGGGTGTGGATTAGTCCAAATCCGTATTTTCTTAGATTTGGGTTTGGGGGTTGGGTTTTAGACTAAGGTCAACTTAACAATTTGTTAAGGATACGTTAGTCTAATTTTAGACTAAGATCTACTTAACAGGATCATTTAGATCCAACTAAAGAGCATTTGGGCTCTATTGTTTTAGTTTAAAGACTTTGCGGTCAATTGCCAGTTTAAGAACATGGTGGTCCAATATTAGTTTAAAGACATCGCGGTCGAGGTTAAGGACATCATAGTCCGTGAGTTTAAAGACCTCACAGTTAAGGTTAAGGACATCATAGTCCATGAGTTTAAGGACCCCACAGTCCATGGAATGATTGGTTATCGGGACTCGTCACCTATCTGAAGATGTTGAAAGATTACAACGACAAATATCAGAGGAGTTCAGAGATGTACCCTTGAACCAAAGTGGATTAAGTGATCTGTAGTCCAATTTGGAACTAAGATTAATTAATCAGAATTATGAGCACATGGGCTCAGTTGAGTCTGAGTTGAGGACTTATGGCCAACTTGGGCTAAGTCCAATTAAGTTTGAAAAATTGGCCCTTTGTTGGGCCATTAACACTTGTCTGGGTTCAAGCCCACATTATTTAGCAATGCTAAACATTTTCATCTTTGATTTCCTCAATTTTGAGATTCATTTGGATGAGGGACTTTTGCCTCTGGAAAATTAGCCAATTTGGGTAAAAGTAGTGTTAAACACTAAAGAACAACAGTGTTAAACTTTGGAGCCAGACCTCTCAAATTAGTGTTAAACACTAAAAGACCAGCAGTGTTAAACGCTGGAAATATAGAATCCCAAATCAGTGTTAAACACTAGAAAACACCAGTGTTGAACACTGGGTATAATTTCTTTAAATTAGTGTTAAACACTGAATAGGAATGGGTCACATGGGGCCACATGAGGGCACACAGAGGTGGGACCAGATCCCCTTTTACTTTGCTTTGCAGATAAGTGTTAAACACTTCTATTATATTTTATTTTGAGCATCACGTGTTGACACGTGATAGGGATTTATGCATCGATAATTAAAGCACTTGCTGAGGGCTCACGTAGTAACACGTGAGAGCGCCCAAAGCCTTCATTTCCTTTGCTTTTCCTTTCTGTGTTTTGTGAGTCACGTGGGAGCACGTGAGGCGTTGCCTCCGAACTTTTTCCTTCTCATTTCTGGGGATCTTTTCAGGGGCCACGTGACCTTAGTTCTTTGCATGCATGGAGATCTTTTAAGTCTCTTTATTTTTAAGAATTAAATTCTCTGTAGGGTTAAACCCTAATTATGATTTTAGAGGAATTAAACTCCTATTATGAAAGAATTAAATTCTTATGTAGTGTTAAACCCTAATTTTCTTTAGAGGAATTAAATTCCCATTAATCTGAGAGAATTAAATTCTCAATTAGGGTTAAACCCTAGTTTTGTTCATCGTGAAGGAATTAAATTCCTATAGTTTTTAATAGAATTAAATTCTTAGATAGGGTTTAAACCCTAATTTCATTTGGAGAAATTAAATTTCTATAAATTTGGGAGAATTAAATTCTCATATAGGGTTAAACCCTAGTTTTATCTTTGGGAGAATTAAATTCTCTAAACTCAGTCCTCCCTCTAAGTTTTGGATCTGCATGGCAGGATCTCAACCCGATGAGAATTAAATTCTCAACTTATGGGGAGATGTGCTCCTGCAGATCTTCAACCAGAAGAAGAACCAAGTTCTTTTATGCAGAAGAGTTAAACTCTTAGATTTGAGAATTAAATTCTCTGTTTGAAGTTTTGATCCCCTTTCTTTTCTCACCTATGGTTTTCTTTGTTGAGAATTAAATTCTCCTTTCTTTTCTCTCTGAAATTTCAAGATTCCAAAACTCTATATCCCAATTCTCTTCTTAGATCCTATTTATAAGAGAAGGAAAAAGAATCAATTTAGTAAATCTTTCATTGAAAGATTTTGTTTGTTTTCATAATTAATATGATCATTTAGATTATTCAGTGAATTTTATTCACCGTTGGATTTTAAATCCATAGATATTCTGTTTGTTATTCTTGGTGAAATTTAGGGAAATCTTTCCTTGTATCAAATCTTTCCATTAATTGGTGATTTTTAATCACCCTTGGATTTTTAATCCAATGGTGTCCCACTTTACAGAGCACAATCTTTTTTTTTGTTTGGAAAGATTTAGAGAAATATTTTTCCGGTTAGGGTTTTTGATTTCTCTCAATTAGAATTTAATTCTATTAATTTATAAGGCTTTTAAAACTCATCACGTGTTGGCACGTGATCCCAATATTTGACCATTGAAATAGAATTTAATTCCATCAATTAGAGAGCTAAGGGGCCTGTCACGTGTTGGCACGTGACCCTCTTTCATTCAGAATTTAATTATGTTTTTTAACTGGGCTAAAGGACCATCACGTGTCAGCACGTGACCCTTGGTCACGTGTGAGCACGTGATGCCCCATTGGGGTCTTTCCTTAGCCGTTTTGTTTACACTTTTGTTTCTCTTCAATGGGTTTTTAAAGGCCTATCACGTGTTGGCACGTGACCCCATTTAATTATTTATTTTATTCAGTGCCTACAGGGTTTGCCTGTAAATGGTCACGTGTGGGCATGTGATGCCCGGTCATGTGTGGGCACGTGATGCCCGGTCCCGTGATGCCCGGTCCCGTGATGCTTCATAACTTTTGATCCCGGATGAATTATGAGGCCCATAATATATCAAATCGAAGGGTTTTTCGAGATGCTTCCAATATCATCAGAATTTAGCTGTTTCTCATTCGGGAGTTTGTCAAAAAACTGCCCGGAAAATACTGCTTCGTATTTTCTTAAGCGTATCACTGCCATTTGATACCTTGGGCTTTTTTGCGCAGAAATTTTCGGCGGGAACAAATGCCCCCCATTACTTTGCCCACGTAAGTATATACGTGGGTGAAGTAGTGCAGAGTAATTTCATAGTGTAAGACCAGTTCCGGGTTGAAATATAATTTTCAGAATCTTGATCTGAGAAGATAACGAGCGGATACAAGCGTCGTCATTTATCATTGACTCAAATCTCGACTCTTAAGAGATATAGTTCCAAACCCTGAGGTCCATGAGCTGCACCCTTCTGTTTCTTTATGTTTTACTCTGGCGTGAAGTAGTTTATATGCTCATGAGTAACTTCTCCATTTCAGTGGCATGTAGCTTTGGCAAGTGTGGCCCATAAATGGTAGATAACAGTTCATCTTAAACTCCTTATAGGGTAGCGATGGCTTAGGAAACAGGGTTAGAATCTGTTGCCTAAGACTTTCAACTTTATGAGCCGTGAGGGTCTCATAAAGACTTTTCTCCCTACGAGTCGTGAGGATCTCGTCGGTGTATTTTCTCTTTAGGGATCGTGAGGACTCCTAAATGCGTTTTCTCTTGAGAGTCGTAAGGATCTCACAAGAGAATTTTCTCCCTTACAAATCGAGAGGACTCATAAGTGATTGTTTCCCTCCTTGTCGATGTTCGACTTCGGAGAGTGTGGCCTATAGATAGTCTATCTTGACCTCCTTGTAGGGCACTGATGGCTTAGGAAACAGGGTTAGGATCTGCCACATAAGGCTTTTCAAATTTATGAGCCGTGAGGGTCTCATAAAGACTTTTCTCCCTACGAGTCGTAAGGATCTTGTAGGTGTCTTTTCTCCTTAGGAGCTGTGAGGATTCCTAAGTGTCTTTTCTCTTGAGAGTCGTAAGTATCTCACAAGAGAATTTTCCCGCTTATAAGTCGAGAGGACTCGTAAGTGGTTGTTTCTCTCCTTGTCGAGATTCGACTTTGGAGAGTGTGGTCCGTGAATAGTATGCAAGAGTCCATTTTGGACCGACTTGCAGGGCCCCAGTGCTTAGGAAACAGGTTTTTTAATCCCCGCTGCCTAAGGCTTTACCCTACGAGTCGAGACGAATCGAGAAGTTCTCGCAAGGACGCTAATTTCCTCATGAGTCGGGACGAATCGAGAAGTTCTCGCAAGAATGTCCTAACGTCACAGTTAACCTTTGCTCTTTACAACAGAGGTCCGTTAGGGTCTGTGGTACTTGGGCTTTGCCCGTCGTACCGTCGCATTGGCTGATGTATCCCTCGATAGGCAATCTTGCTGTTCGAGTAGCCTTGCGACTATCGTGTCTCTGATCCCTTCGGGGGCTGGACAAGACGTCTTCAAGCAATCTTCTTAGGCAGTTTGACTGTCAGAAGAGCAAGCGTTAGGAATTTTGCCATGCCGCTTTTTACTTGAGGTTAGGCTCATTTTGGAGAACCCCGATGAGTCATAACCACTCTGCGCTGGTGTGGGATGATCTCCGATAGTCTTTCAGGTTTTATATGAGTTGCCGTCAAAACCCTGAAGTTAGGAATTTGGCCTTTGCTTCATTAGCTGGCATTGCGTCTGCTGTATCGAGACGAATGTCGCGGTTGTCTCTAGGTTGCTGGTGAACCGTCGAGGTTTGCAACTAGGTATTTTGCCGTGGCTCCGTTGTTTGATTGTCATGTCTGAATTCTGCCGGAAGAAGAACGTTGTGGCGACATCTCGTCTTCTGCGTCGAGACGAACGTCGAGATGGTGACCACTCCGCGCTGGTATAGGATGATCTCCGATAGTCTTTCAGGTTTTATATGAGTTGCCGTTAAGACCCTGAAGCTAGGAATTTGGCCTTCGCTTCATTTGCTTTGTCGTGTCCGAATCCGGTTGGAGGAAGGACGATGTGGTGACATTTCGTCTGTTGTATCGAGACAAACGTCGAGATGGTGACCACTCCACGCTGGTGTGGGATGATCTCCGAAAACCTTTCAGGTTTTATATGAGTTGTCGTCAAGACCCTGAAGCTAGGAATTTGGCCTTTGCTTCGTTTGTTTTAGCGTGTCCGAATCCTGTTAGAGGAAGGACGCTGTAGTGACATATCCTCTGCTGTATCGAGACGAACGTCGAGGTGGTGACCACTCCGCGCTGGTGTGAGATGATCTCCGATGGTCTTTCAGGTTTTATATGAGTTGCCGTCAAGACCCTGAAGCTAGGAATTTGGCCTTCGCTTCGTTTGCTTTGGCGTGTCCGAATCCTGTTGGAGGAAGAACGCTGTAGTGACATTTTGTCTGCTGTATCGAGGCGAACGTCGAGGTAGTGACCACTCCGCGCTAGTGTGAGATGATCTCCGATAGTCTTTCAGGTTTTATATGAGTTGCCGTCAAGACCCTGAAGCTAGGAATTTGGCCTTTGCTTCGTTTGCTGGCATTGCGTCTGCTGTATCGAGACGAATGTCGTGGTTGTCTCTAGGTTGTTGGTGAACCGTCGAGGCTTGGAGCTAGGAATTTTGTCGTGGCTCTGTTTGGTGATGTTGCGTCTGCTGTAACGAGACGAATGTCGAGATGATCTCTAGGTTGTCTGTGGACCATCGAGATTTGGAACTAGGGACTAAGCCATGGCTCCGTTTGGTGATGTTGCGTCTGAGTCCTGTTGGAATGAGGAGGAACACTGTGGTGGGTCTCCAGGCTGTAGATGTGGCCGTCGAGATTCGGAACGAGGGATTTTGCCGTGGCTCCGTTGTTTTGACCGTGAGGTCTTTTGTTGACGTTGCATCTGCATCCTGCTGGACTGCGAAGGAACGTCGTTGTTGACATTGCGTCTGTTGTAACGAGACAAATGTTGAGGTGGAATTGGGATTTTGCCGTCACTCCGCCTTGCTGGCGTTGCGTCTACTGTAACGAGACGAATATCGAGGTGGTCTCTAGATTGTCTGGGAACCATCGAGATTTGGAGTAAGGGCTTTGCTGTAGCTCCAGGGTTGATTACAGCGTCTGGATCCTGCTGGACTGCGAAGGAACGCTGCTGTTGACATTGCATCTGCTGTAACGAGACGAATGCTGATGTGGAGCCGGGATTTTGCCGTTACTCCGCTTTGCCGACGTTGCGTCTGCTGTAACGAGATGAATGTCGAGGTGGAGCTGGGATTTTGCCGTCACTCCGCTTTGCTGACGTTGCGTCTGCTGTAACGAGACGAATATCGAGGTGGAGGTGGGATTTTGCCGTCACTCCGCTTTGCTGCGACTCTGAGGTCGGTTGTTGACGTCACGTCTGCATCTGGTTGGAGGAACGAAGAACACCGGTGTTGATCTCTAAGTTGTCGATGTTGACGTCGAGACCCTGAAGCTAGGGGTCTTCCTTCACTTTGTTTGTTGACACTGTGTCTGCAATATTGCGACGAATGTCGAGATTGTCTTTAGGTTGTCTTATGAACTGTCAAGATTTGGCTTCGCTTCCTGATGGAGCCTGGTGGGAAGGTATGATTCCTTCTTTGTTTGTATCCATATATTGTATACAGGGGTCAATGTGATCTTACCTGCAGGGCAGAAAGTTTCATTCATTCATTCATTCATTTTTTCTATTCTTTCCGCGATGCTCTATCATTTCAGCTTTTATATCGCGAAGGTCGCGATTACCCCCGGTGTGTCCGTCTTCTCTGGAGTGTGCGGTTGTAGTGGGCTTACTTTCCACTTCTCAGACGGCGCAAACTTGCCTTGCTGGTACCGATCCTCGATCCATCCCTTAAAGACGAAGCAATCTTCGATTGGATGGCTTACCGTTTGGTGGTAAGGGCGATAATTAGGACTATTAGCCTCGCCAGGTTGCAGTGGTCGCTTAGGATTCGGCAGATTGATGAGCCTGTTGCGCATCACCAGTTCGAATAGTCTCTTCGTTTTGTCCCGAGGGAACGAGTAAGGACGCTTAATTTTCTCATTATAATAGCGCCGTCTTTCTTCCAGTTGATCTGTTAGTTTTGGGGTACTGGGCTGCTGTTGGGTATTCGCAACGAAGGTCGTCTTCCCTTTACCATTTTCGTTCCGCGGCTCCAGCTTCAGATGTGATGGTCTATGACCCATATGGTCCATCTGGGCTAGCTGGTCAATTAAAGCCTGGAACGTGGTCGGTTTGAAGAACATCATGAACTGTGAAATAGTTGCATGAGGGTCTAGGGTGCCCACGAACATGCCCACCGCTGGTGCTTCTTCGATGCGTTGTTCGCACTTTGACCACAGATTCCGCCATCGAATCGCGTACTGAACCCACGTCTCGCCCGGCTTCACCCTGGCATTGATCAATGCCGTTATTGGGGTGCGTTCACTAGCACTTGCGAATCGCTGGGTGAACAACAACTCCATTTCTGCGAAAGTTTTGACGGAGTCGTTTGGAAGTTCGGAGTACCACTCAAACACCGTCTCCGATAAGCAGCCGACGAATTGGCGGAGCAAAAGCTTATCATCGCCACCGGTGTTGCCACAAAGAGCCCTGAACTGAGCAACATGTTGATGGGGATTGCCTGTCCCTTTGTACACATGGAATTTGGGGATCGTGTATCCCGGCGGGTACTTTATCTGATCATACCAGCCTGGATACGGTCGCCCAGTTTTGACAACTTGGTCGGCTGCTTCATTTGCCTGGTGAGCTCGTATTTGTTGAGCAATATAGTCATCCAGGGCAGTCTTGGAAATAGTTTCTTCCTTGGCTGCTGAAAGAGTCGGCAGAGGGTTTGATGTTTCCCCTCTATCATCTTCAATTATTACTGGAGGGTCTTCGGCTGGGGGATCCGGCTGGATCATCATGCCCACCATATCTTGGAATAGAAGGGCCATTTGCTTTATATTGACAGCTTGTTCTGCGGCCTCTTTGTCCTTCTTCTCAAGCATTCTCCGAAGGAATTCAGCATCAGTTTCCTGCTCACGGCGTTGCTCTGAGAATTCCTCTGGGCTTGCTTTCGGTCCTGTGAGTGCGGCCATAGTCGTCAACATCTCTTGGAGCTTTTGTTGTTGTTGCTCCTAAGCCTTAGTCACTGATCGTGTAAGCATTCGATGACCTGTGTAGATACGGCTATTCTCTTTTCCGGATGCCATATAGACTGTATGCACCACCCTGCCCCCAGACTTGGGGCGTTTAGGCTCAGTGCCCTTGACATTTATCGCAGACATGGGGATTTTCTCCGTCCTTCTTCTCTTATGGGCGATCGAAGTTGAGAGGGCCGTTGCAGTGGGCACCCAAGTAGTCGTCGCCTTCTGTAGCTTAACAGGACGGTTTTCTTCCTGTCGGACCTTCAGCTTCTTCTGCCGGCGGGGATAGTCTTGATCAACCACCGACTCTCGGACTCGTCGCCAGACTTTGTAAACTTTGGAGGACAGCCGTTGAGGAGGCTGGTCCAGCTTTATTTCCGTAACATTCTCCACCGGAAGAGGAGATCTTTTCAGTACGGCGGTGGGAGAGTTCCTGCGCACCTTGTTCAGCAGTTCGAAGCTGTTCCCAGTTGGAACAGCAGCATTGACTTCCACCGTCGGGGCTGGCGGAGTTAGCCCAGAGGGGGAGTTGCCCCCAGCTTTCCTCACTCGGCGCCAGTGGCGACGTCGAGCGCGTCGAGCTGTTGGGATAGTTTCAGCTCGAGGGGTGACTTCGTCTTGCCCCCTGCTTTGGAGAAGGGCTGTTGCTGGCGTCAGCTTCTTGAAGACTGAGGTCTTTTGAGTAGCGGTATCCAATCTGTCAAAGACAGACCTTTGAGCAGGAACGGGAGCCGGGGTGGGAGCTAAAACAGTCAGTCTTGTAAAGACCGACCCTTTGGCAGGTGAAGCCGCCTTGACGACTTCGGGGGCAGGGTTGGTTACTCTTTCCGGAATAACCTTCTCTTGAACCGCATGCTTCATCTTGGGCCCACAGCAACTTTGGCCCAATCTGGCGAAGACTGAGGCGCTGGAGCTGGACGACCCGTTGAGAGGGGCCGCAGTAGCTGTAAGCTGATCGAAGACCGACTTCTTGGGAGCTTCCGGCGTTGGCACAGAAACGGTGAAGCTCGTTGGCGGGAGCATGGTCTTGAAAAACAATCCAGTAGTGGCTTGAGTGATCTGTTCCACCGGCATCGTGAACATGGAAGCCGCTTGGGGCCCATAAGTTATGGCTCCAGATGAGGCGGAGTGTGGGTTGCAATTGCAGTTAGAACATTTTGCATAAGTGGACGCCATCGATCCTTCGCTTTCTGCACCAAGCAAAACGCCAAATCTTAGTATCTCGAAACCCAAGGGCAACCATTAGCAAACCGCGATTCGTTCGCGAACACGACACACGAAGTGTGGAGTGGAAAGAGGAAAAGATCCCACCGGGCGTGCCAGAATCTGTTCTCCTCCGAAAACAGAGACGCTGCCGCGTAGGTTCGTCTTGCCTGAAATTCAGGGCAGATGCTAATTGGTGCTATCCGTCCACTCTCCATAGATGCCAAGTTGATTTATGGCACCATGTATCGAAGGTTTAAACGGATGCGGCCGATGTAGCAGACTTCGTCAGATTCCTCCTCGTTTGAGGGGTTTTTGATTGTGGGGACGCTCTTCCCTGCAGGCGCAAGCCCCTGCAGTTAATTACGCTACCGCATCGCGGTAACAACTTTCTCTTTCTCCAGATGGTCACTTCGCGTCGTGGGTGTTTGTTTTGTGTTTGGTTGCCCGTGGATTGTATACAGAGACTAAGTTATGTCGTCGCCCGTAGGGCGTAGACTAGTCCAAATCCGTATCTTTCTTAGATTTGGGTTTGGAGGGTTTGGGTTTAAGGATACGTTAGCCTCATTTGAGACTAAGATCAACTTAAACGTTTGTTAAGGATACGTTAGTCTAATTTTGGACTAAGATCAACTTAACGGGACCGTTTAGATCCGACTAGAGAGCAGTTAGGCTCTATTGTTTAGTTTAGTGACGTTGCGGTCGATAATTAGTTTAGTGACGTTGCGGTCGATAATTAGTTTAAAGATATCGCGGTCGAGATTAAGGACATCATAGTCCGTGGGTTTAAGGACTCCACGGTCCGTTGTTAGTTTTAAGACATCACAGTCGAGGTTAAGGACATCATAGTCCGTGATTTTAAGGACCTCACAGTCCAACGTTAGTTTAAAGACATCACGGTCGAGGTTAAGAACATCATAGTCCATGGGTTTAAGGACCCCACAGTCCGATGTTAGTTTAAAGACATCACGGTCGAGGTTAAGGACATCATAGTCCATGAGTTTAAGGACCCCACAGTCTGGTGTTTAGAGACGTCATAGTCTATGAAATGTGTGGTTGTCGGGACCCGTCACCTCTTTGAAGACGTTGAGGAATTACAACGACAAATATCAAAGGAGTGAAGAGATGTACCCTTAAACCAAGGTGAGTTGGTTGAAAGAGCAGATGTGCTCAGTTCAAGATAAGCTGAGGACTTACGGCCAGAATTGGGCTAAGTCCAATTAAAATGTTTAACACATTTTTTTGTTCTGGCTATTAAGCCTTTATTTGGGGCCTTTTTAATAATGCTAATCATTGGGTTCTGACATCTTTTGTCTTCATAAGAACAAACTGTGTTCTGACAATGCGCCACGTAGCGCGCCAGGCGCTTTGCGCCAGTTAAAGAGCCAATTGCACTTCTATTAGGTAGCGCACACGAAAAGGACACATGTCGCGCTTAGCGCTAAGCGCTGGTTCATTAGCGCATTGCGCTTTTAATTTATGAGCGCTTTGCGCTAGTCTGTTGGCGTGCCAGTAAGTGACACGTGGCGCGTTTGGTGCTGAGCGCCAGCCCATGAGCGCAGTACGCTGTTTCAGAAGCGCAAAGCGCAGATTGTGTCTTTGGTTGACACGTGGCAGGTTTTGGCGCTGAGCACCGATCCAATGAGCGCAAGAGCGCAATTGATAACTGCAAGGCACTTTCAAGATCAAAGAACAAATTTATGTTCTTCTTAAAGGAGGCTTTGTCTTAAGAACAAAAGTTCTTATTTTTATAAAAGGCTCTGCCTTTATAGATCAAAGATCTGTGAATGAAGTAAAATACTTCTTTTATATGTATATTTTTTTATGATTATATCTTTTGATCTTTTCTTTTTATCAAAGACCTTGGTCTTTTTTCAGATTTATGATCTTTTAGAAGATGGCTCTTCTTTTTACGAGATGGTTTCATCTCTGTGGTTCAAGAACTAGTTCTTTACCTTGAAGATGAAGAAAAAATCTTCTTTTCCTAAAGGCTTGCCTTTCTTTCTCTTTGAGTTTTCTCAAAGTTTGCAGAGTGTTTTCTCTCTCTTTCTGTATATCTCTCTTAGACTTGAAGTCTAGGGGCCTTTATATAGGGCCAAATGATTTGTTGAATCAGTTTTAAGAGATCTTTCTCTGATTGATTTGGGAATATTTCCCACCATTGGATCTTTGATCCTAAGCTTTCTGTTTTATAGAAGATAATTTTCTTGTTTAAATAAGATTGAAAAATATTTTCATAACAGAATTTTAGTTCTGATTAATTAATAATTTATTATTAGTAGATGTTTTGATCTAACGGTGGGGAATTTTTAATTTCAGCGCTGGCGCATCTTGCGTTAGCGCACCCATGTTCGACACGTGGCGCGCAGCGCAACTGCGCTAGCGCACCCGTGTTCGACACGTGGCCCGCAGCGCAGAGCGCCGGATCTGAAGCGTTGCTTCAACTTTTAAATTTTGAATTTTGAAACATAGCTTTGCTCTGATTGGGGGTGCGCTGCCTAGGGCGTAGCACACCTGGCGCTAGCACGTCTGCGTTTGATACGTGGCGCGCAACGCACAGAATCTGAAGCGTTGCTTCAATTTAAATTTTGAATTTTGAAACAGAGCTTTGCTCTAATTGGGGGAAACATGTACTCACCAGCTCCGCTAGAAGAGGCAATCTCTGACTGAAAAGAGAAGTGTGGATGTAGCACCTGATACAGATGATCAAAAAGGACTCCTGCAAGGATGTAGTAATGCGGTGTCAGTGCATAAAATATATTGCCCACAATGAAACCGATGGGTCACAAGTCCGTACCTTCCAGCATTTGAGAGGATACGAGAGAAGGCAAAGGGGCGGCCACCGTCAAAGTAGCAACTAGCGATACTTCCTCGGATGGCACAATCTCAACGCTCGCCACGCCTGCATTAGAAGTGAAAGAAATACTGTCAGGAGAGATCGAAAGGGATTGCAAAACGAAAAGAAAAGCAATAACCCAAAATCTACCTGGTAGGTCGCCGGTCGAGACCGCAACAAAGGCATCACTGGATGCAGCGACTGCCTCACCCTCCTCCAACGGAATGGTCTCGCCTCCCGTCGCCTCATCCCCTGACTCTACGAGAGCCGTCGTAACGCTCGCGACACCAGGAGATGACAGAGAACCGCAGGCGTAAAGAATGGCGATTGGGGCAGTGCCAGACTCCTGAGAAAGAGTGGCTACCTCAGGCTCGACGATTGCAGCCATCTCGCCTACCGCTACCTCAGGCTCAGCAATTGTAGCCACCTCACCTACCGCTACCTCAGGCTCGGCGATTGCAGTCACCTCACCTACCGCTACCTCGGGCTTGGCGATTGCAGCCACCTCACCTACCGCTACCTCATCAAGACTCGGCCCTGCAAGATAGGATATATGAAAATCTGAAAATTAAAACTTTGACAAAAAGAACCCAATGTCACGTTACCTTGGGTCAGTTTTTCGACTGCTTCCCGAGCTGCACGTGCTGCCTGTCTGTGGGCGGTAGACAAGGCAGCCGAAACACTCTCTGAAGGAGTAGGTGAAAGGGTAGCAGCGCTTGAACCTGCACCCGCGGCCAAGGCAGCGTTGCGCTCCCTTGCTGCGCGCATTCTACGCTTCCTTTCTGCCCGGGCCGTGAGGGCAGATCTTCTCAAGACCTCCGTCAACGGGACGTCATCGTCCGCGCCAATAGTTACCTCTGAAGTCGTTATGGCATCCGTTATCGGTCGTTTGAGTAAAGCCTCTTTCGGCAGTGCTGAGGAGGCCGGGACTTTGATGGCTGGCCCTGGAAGCATCTCCGCATCACCCTGCGGGATTGGCATTGTAGTCCCTGCAATAAGATAAGAAGGGGTCAGATTGTCCATAAGAAAGGCGAATGAAGGCGCAATGAGCCGAAATACACCAACGCCCAACAAAGCGCGAATCCTCTCCTCCTCCTCGAAAGTCTTGAGGGAAGCCGCTAGAGCCTCTTCAATGGAAATTCCTGTTAAAGACGAGGTGTTAGTCAAGGCATGATAATAGAAAAATATGTAACAGCAAAAAAGATGCAACTAAAGATTACCTACCTCAGCAAGGATGATCATTCCTGCTTTGTAGCTTGCTGATCGTACAGAAGCTGCAACAGCAGCCTCCAGATCCGTATCATCCGGCGCTACGAATAGGCCCTCATTGGTCCTATATTCGCCCAAGCCCTCACTATAAGGAGCATGGGGCTCCTGACCAAATACAACGTTGGTAGAGAGAATCGACTTCTTCTTCCTCTTCTGCGAGCGAGCGCCGGTCGCCGCTAGCACAAGCTTACGCTTGGTGGGCACCTTGGGACGACGAGTCCCGATATCTGAACCCACGCCAGACTCGAGAGACGCTACGGTCACCACTTTCACTGGAGCACGGGGTATCAGCAGCTTAGGCCTATCATGCGGGACTTCGATCACTTCAGCTTCTCTTATGGGAGGTTGGACAATGGTCTGTCGCTTCAGAGCGACGTTTGGATCATCGGCAGGGGGTGCACCCTTGCGATCGAGCAACAATCTCTTTTCCTCCCTGATGACGGCACCCATTGCGTGTTGATACCACGCCACATATACGTTTAGGGCCCTAGGAACACAACTTGGTTCGCTAATAAAGAAATTGGACGCTGTATTTAGGTACATGAAGTGGTGCAAAGCTCTCCGGATACCCTCCTCGGTATAAACTGGTTCCGCCAGGAATGCCTCGAGCGGGATGCCCTGATTATAACTTGATTGCTGAGCAAAACGGTGGCGATTGTATCTCATGAACAGAGCCGAATCGCTCTGCCTGAACACCAAATACCCTGCCTGATGGAATATAGATGGAGAATTCCCGAGCTTTCAGAGTAGAAGCTCCATCCTTAAAAGTGTCCCGCAATGGCTGCACCGTCTTAGCAGACTCCTTACCAATGGTCATGACCTTATCAACAAAGGTCATGTAGTCCCCGACGGTACGTGGGCGAAGGATTACACCTCGAGCCTCTCGCTG
Source organism: Agapanthus africanus (assembly GCA_030015575.1). NCBI lineage: Eukaryota > Viridiplantae > Streptophyta > Magnoliopsida > Asparagales > Amaryllidaceae > Agapanthus > Agapanthus africanus. The sequence continues at coordinate 100,882,562 of CM057338.1, read as the reverse complement.
ACTTGGCTCCACAATGGAAGCGTTGACCAGCCGCATGATCCGGGGGAAATTGCAAGTTTCATAGAAATGAGGCCGCTTGTGCATTCCAAAGGCACCGAGCACGTGCAATTCAAGCCATGAGGTAAAATAATGCATCGGGAAGTTCACGGGCTGCACCCCCGGCTAAGCGGTATCGGCCGCCAAACTAAGACCGTGATACAAATGAGCCAGCACGGCAATACCAACGGCAACTTGTCTCCCTTCAACCATCCGATGAGCTGGGTAGAAGACTGACGACCTCATGTAGCGAGAGTGCATGGGAAGCGCGAACCAGCTTAACCACAAACTAAGGAACCCTAAAAAGAATGCTTCCTCATCAATGCCCGGAGCAGCAATTTCTGAAAAAGGGACGATCGCGGCGTTTGGAAGAAAGAATCCCTTTTGATCAGCTTCCAGTACTGGTCGGCGATCCAATCCAAAGCCGAAGGGATCATCGAGTGTGGCAAACTTTTCGCCTTGTCTCGATAGAACTTCTGAGCGAAGAAAACGGGCGATGAAATCCGCAAAGCTAACCCCATGGCTTCCAGATTTAAGAAATAGGCCTTCGTAAATGTTTAGCACCTTGATTAAGCTAGGGAATCGGTGTTGAATGGCATTCTCTGGTTTTAAACCCGTCATCACTAGTCGGGTAGCGAAAACATATTCATCAGGGGGCAAGATCTCCTCATAATGCTCCCCTCTGACAGGCATGCCGGAGATATCCGCAAACTCTTCCAGAGAGATGGAAACTTCCCGATCTAGTATAAGGAAAGTATGAGCTGGAACGTTCCATTGTTCCAAGAAGGCTTTAACCCACCATGCGGGAGGTGTGGAGTAGTGGAACAGAGAAGCATAAATCGCAGGATACAACCCAAGCTTCAGCAGTTCTGACTTCTTTGCCGATAGGATATATCGGGCCCACTGCAGGTACCCAGCCGAGTGACGGGGGGTCAGACCTATATTGTAGGGTTGTCCCCAAGGGCACGACTCACCTTGGCATATACGCCGCCCTAGAATGTCCAAAGCCATCGGCGGTTGTACAGGTATTGCAGCCATAGAGGGCTGAAGATAACCCTCCGAAGTCCAATTAACCACCTCCACAGTATAGTTCACCGGGGGTGCGTCAGCATAGTGGATCGCCGAGATAGCCTTTGAAGGTGTTGCGCAAGAGAAGCTGCGTCGACCCATGATGATCTGGTAATACCATGTTCCACACAAATGAAGATTCTTGTGTTCTGGGTCATGGTCTTTGATCAGCGCAATAACCTCCCGGTCTACGGGCGCCTCAGGAATCCGCCTTCTGAGCGGACGAACGGAAAAGAAGTGTCGAAAGACATGTCACCCGCGCGAAAAAGAACAAAATTCAATTGTCAGTGCTATAATTTAAATGCCGACACTTGGTACTTTAAAATTCGTACCGCACTGCAATGCAATAGAGAGGGACCAAAGAGGGCCTATAAAATCTAGATGACAGTTCATCAATTAATAAACCAGCATCATCATTTGATGAGACTGTTAATTAAATGAGGAAATCCTCAAGTGATTCTCATTTAATGAGGAATCCCTCGGGCTAAGGAGTAAATCTCCTCTTGAGAGCAGTGCTCTGTGACAGAGTGACACTTGTCAAACTCTAATCATGAAGGAATAAAAATTCCTCAAGAGCCTTGCCCTGGAGAAAATGATGGAATAATCCATCAGGAAAATTGAAATCAATTTTTATATGAATTAAAAATTCTGAGATCTTCAAGATCCATGAACAAACTCTTAAGAGTTCTTCATGAGAGATTAATAAATCTACATGATTTGAAAGGAGCAAATCTCTGTTAATGGGTTAAGAAACCCTGAAAAAGATCTCTTAGATCTATGATTCCAACATAGCAAAGCTCTGTTAATGAAACCCTAAAAGGGTTTTCTTTAGATCAAAGATCTATGAAGAGCAAGGCTCTGTTGATGAGTAAAACCCTGGATCATTAAAAAGTCTTTTAAGAAGATTTAATCTTTACCTAAGTTTGGCAGAGTTTAGACTCTTGAAAAGTTCTTAAGCAAAAGAGCTATGCTCTGAATAAAAATTATCAAAGGATGAAGATGAACAGAATCATCTAAAGGGCCAAGGGTCCTATTTATAGGCATAAATAGTCGTTTCAACTTCTGAGTTGATCTAACGGCAGAGATTCTGCCACCGCTGCACTCACGTGTGGGCCACGTGAGCGCAACGGTGGGGGGGGGCATTTGTTTCCCCCAATCAGAGCAAAACTCTGTTCAAAATTAGAATTTTAAAATAAAACAACGCTTCAGATCCAGCGCCCAGTGCGCTGCGCCCTAGGCAGCGCACCACGTGCAAAGCACGCGTGCGCTAGCGCCAAGTGCGCTGCGCTCTGAGCAGCACACCATGTGCAAAGCACGGGTGCGCTAGCGCTGGAACTAAAAGTTCCACACCGTCAGATCAAAGATCTAATAATAATAATAAATCATTAATTAATCAGAATTAAATTCTGTTAAGGAAAGATTTCTCAAAATCTTTTCAAATAACAAAATTGTGCTCTGTAAATCAGAGTACCGATTGGATCAATGATCCAATGGTGATTAAAAAAAATCACCAAAATACAGAATGAATTCTGTTTGGAAAGATTTCCCAATCTTATTAATAACAAGAAGACTACCTTCTGTAAATCAGAAGCTCTTGGATCAAAGATCCAACGATGGGAAATTCCCCAAATCAATTGGAGAGAAGATCTCCTTAACTGATTCAACAGATCAGCCTTCCCTATATAAAGGACCCAAGACTTCAAGTCTTGTACAGAAGAAACCCCCCATAAGCTTTGAGATTCCAGGAAGAGAAGCATAGCTCTCAGCAAAAGAAGATTTTTTCTTCAAGGTAAAAAGAATGGTGATGAACAAAGAGATGAAATTATCTCATAATTAAAAAGAAGAATTCTCTTCTTAAAAGATCATAGATCTACAAAGACCAAGGTCTTTTATAAAAAGATCAAAAGATCTCATCATAAAACAAAGAAGTACTTACTTCTTTTACAGATCATTGATCTATAAGACAAATTGTCTTTCTGAGATCATGAACATCTCATTATAAAGGGGGAAAGAATTATTAAATTCTCTTAAGGATCATAGATCCATAAAGGCAAAGCCTTTCATTAATATAAGAGATTGAAGCATCTCCTATAAAGTAAGAACTTTTGTTCTTTTGATCTTGAGACAAGTCTCTTCTGGGGGAAAATTTATTTCCCAGATCATAAAATTAATCAAATGTGCTTCTGCGCTGCTGGACTGGCGCTCAGCGTCGAGCGCGCCGCGTGTCACTCATGAGTGCGCCACTCAACAGTTAGCGCTTTACGCTCTTGAATTAGCGCACTGCGCTAATGGACTGGCGTAAAGCGCCAAGCGCACTACGTGTCATTCATGTGTGCGCCATTGAATTAATAGCGCAATGCGCTCATATATTAGCACAATGAAATCATCATCTGGCGCTCAGCGCCAAGCGCACCATGTGTCACTCACGTGTGCGCTACTCAGCAGAAGCGCACTGCGCACTTTGACTGGCGCAAAGCGCCAAGCGTACCACGTGTCCCTCACGTGGGCGCTGACAGAACTTAAATTGTTCTTTTACAAGCCCCAAAGCTATGATGAATGCTTAGCATTCAATGAAAACAAGAAATACTGTCAAAACTCAAATCAATACTCGGCATTGTTAAAAGGGCCAAGCCCAAACAAATACTCAACAGCTCAAAACGAATGTTAAACATTTTAACTTGAATGGACTTAGCCCAGGACTGGTCATAAGTCCTCAACTCAGATTAATTGATCTCATACACTCATAAATCTTTTACAGATCTTAGTTCCAATTGGATCATAGATCTATCAAACAAAATCAGTTCAAGGGTACATCTCTGAACCCCTCTGATACATGTTGTTGTAATCCTTCAACGTCTTCAGAGAGGTAACGGGTCCCGACAACCATACATTTCACGGACTATGATGTCCTTAACCTCGGACTGTGGGGTCCCTTTAAACCCACGGACTACGATGTCCTTAATCTTGAACCACCATGTTCTTAAACTGGTAATCGACTGCAATGTCTCTAAACTAAACAATAGAGCCCAAATACTCTTTTGTTGGATCTAAATGACCCCGTTAAGTTAATCTTAGTCTAAAATGAGACTAACGTATCCTTAACAAACGTTTAAGTTGATCTTAGTCTCAAATGAGATTAACGTATCCTTAGACTCAACCCCAAACCCAAATCTAAGAAGATACGGATTTGGACTAATCCACGCCCTACGGCTGGCAACATAAATTAGTCTCCGTATACAATCCACGGACAACCAAAAAAAACAAACAAAACAAAAACACACGGTACGAAGGGACCATCCGGAGAAGGATAAAGTGGTTACCGCGATACGGTAGCTTAATTAACTGCAGAGGCTTGCGCCTGCAGGGAAGAGCGTCCCCACAATCAAAAAACCCTCATCAACGAGGGGGAATCTGACGAAGTCTGCTGCATCGACCGCATCCATTTAAACCTTCGATACATGGTGCCATAAATCAACTTGGTATCTTCGAAGAGGCGGACGGATAGCACCAGTTAGCATCTGTCCCGAAATTCAGGCAAGACGTTTGTCTCTCCGGTTTTCGGCGGGGAACACCCACGTGCCTGGTGTTGGGGTAAAAATTTACACCCCGGCTGACCGAGTCAAAGTCAAGGTCAACCCCAAGCCAGGTGGGCCCAAGCCCAGGTCAAGTGGGCCCATGCCCAGGTCGAGTCCGAAACATGAAGCGGCCGACCCTCTCCATGCGAAAAATGAAATCATGTAATAAATAATTTGTATGTAATTTTTTATGCATGAATGTAAACAAAATGGGCATAAAGCCAAATTTTTGTAAGCCCATGGCCTATGTGCAAAATGAAATGGCACATGAGGTATGGGATAGGCAAAATGCCATTTTTGTAAAGCCCAAGGGGCTATATGTAAATATGTAAGCCTATAAAAGGCAACATAATGATGAATAAAAAAAGAGGAACTTTTTCATTCTCTCCACAAAAATTAGAGCTGAGCTCTTTCTTCCTTCTTCAAGGTTCCAAAACCTTCTTCTTTCTCTTGAATTAAATCAAGAGTTTTACTCTTCCTTTTTCAAAACTAAATAGTTTTCCACCACAAAACCCACAAAGGGGAACTTGGATCTGCCATCAGATCTTAAAAAGGAGAGATTTTGAGATTTTACATCTCTTGATCTTCAAGATCCAGCAAGCAACAGGAGGAAGAAGAAGAACCCTTCCATTAACCCAACAAAAAAAAAACACTCAGGAGTCTAACTCCTCTTTGATTTCTCTTCAGAGAAATCTTTTTAGGCTAAAAGCATGTTGTGTGCGCAAGTCGCCCGCGTGCCGACACGTGGCGCGCGCGCTTGCGCAACTGCGCAAGTGCGCAAGTCGCCCGCGTGCCGACACGTGGCGCGCGCGCTTGCGCACCTGCGCATCCCTTGGATGTCTTTTCCCCCTCTTTTGTGTACATATATACACATATACATATGTATACAAATTTATACATACACGTACTCCACGACACTGTCCCTGTTAGAAAAAAATTTCTAACGGGGCGCTGCCCCGCACCCCGCAAGGGGGCTGCTAGCCCCCTTGACCCCCAGCCCGCTATCCGGGTAGCGGGACCCCCGTAAAAACTCTGCGTGGCTCCCGATATATCCAAACCCCCCTTTCAGAACTGAACACACGTATACTGCACATTGAGTTCGCATGACCAGTTTAACCCGTTAATCGGAGGTTCCCTCGCCCCAAAGGCGATGGGTAATTAACGGCAGCTTAGTCCGCGGCTGCCGGAGATTCGGATCCCCACAATCATTAAACCCCCGCCTACCCTAGGCCGGGGGAATCTGTAGTACGCCTGACAAGCGCGCGCGTATTCCCATCTCACTGGGGTGACGAAAAACACCCTACAGATTCTGGCACGCCCGGTGGGACCAATCTCTCCTCCCATATTTCGGGTTAAGCGTTCATGCGAACTCAATCAATATACATACCTATATTTATACTAAAATAATACTTTTTCATGCAGATTTTCAAGCAATCACCTTCCGACGATGTCTTCGATGATGAACTCAGCTCCCGTCTCTTACACGATGAAGATAGACTCCAGGACGGTCCTCCCGGCCAGTCTCGGGCGACAATGGGAGGAGCCGCTGCTACCATTCGGCTCTATTGTGTTCATGCCAATTGGCGCCATCCCAGCTCCTCAAGCCCCGGTGGCAGACAAACCGGTCTCGAAAGGCAGGAGACCAAATGTGGTGATCTCAAGGGCGCCCCAACCCAAACGCAAGTCGGTGTCTGAACGAATTTCCTTGGCCCCAGCTGGGGGTAAGGCCATCAACACCAATAGAGCTACAACACGTCCTGAGCAAGCTCCAGCGGTGCCTTTGACCACTGCTCGATCGGGTGTCTTCTCTAAACTCCCCTATGATCAACTCACAATGGCTTCCCGGGTAGCAGATGCCCGCCAAGCCTTCAAAATTGAGAAGCTGAGGGAGAAAAGGCTCAGATATAGAGCCAACAAAAGGGCTAGGGCTACTGCCAGGCTAAACCTCATGAGGTTCGAAGAACAGGGTTACCCCGCCAAAGATGAGGGGATGGCTGAATGTGTTATCCACACTGTCTACGTGGTGGGCACACGCAGCAAGAGCAAGGACGGGGCCACCACATCTCAAATCCAATCTGGCTTGAATGTGGTTGCCACTTCCCAAGAATAGCCGCCTCCGCTGGATGATGAAAACCCTCTCGATGAGGCTGATAGGCAGAGAGAGCCCTCAATTCATGAGGAGTCAGGCTCGGAAAGCGAAGATGAGCCAACTTTCCGTCCTAAGACCGCAGAGCAGCAACTTCTCCAAGAGCTCCGAAAACAGCTTAGAAGCAAAGATAAGGAGATGGCCAAGCTCTACTCAAAGATCGACGACTTGACAAATGTCGTCTTACGGCTTACGGCCCAACTTGCCTCTCAGCCGCCCAATCAAGCACAGGGCTCAGCTCATGAACCGGGAAACGGTGTCCCGAGACAGCCGACGCCCGTTCCCTCAAATCCAAAAGTGGGCGGACCTCATGAAAGTCAATCGCATCCTATCTCAGGAAATGTCTTGGCTACCGATGACAGTAGCCCGCTAACTCAAGATCAAATCATGGATTTGGTTGCCACCAAAGTCAAAACATTGGTGGCCGAAGCCGAAGCGCAAAAAGATATCAGCAGTAGTGGGAGACCATATCCTGCTCAGTATGATCTGGTGGAATTTCCTAGCGGCTATGTCATCCCTAAATTCGGAAGATTCGATGGGACGGGAAATGCGAATCAACACATCGCCCACTTCAAAGCCTCTTGCGGGAATACTGGGGGCAATGATGCGCTTCTCCTCCGCCAGTTCGTTAATAGCCTGACCGATGTTGCTTTCGACTGGTACGCGAGCATACCAGATGGCTCCGTTACTACTTTCGTCCAAATGGAATCTTTGTTTCGACAAAGGTTCATGAGCGTCAGCGATAAGATCACCATTGCCGAGCTCGTAAGGACCAAGCCCAAGAACAACGAAAGCGACACGGATTTTATAACCCGATGGCGCAATCTCTCCGTCAAATGTGAACCACCGATAGAGCAGGACCAATCTGTCAGTCTCCTCGTCGGAAATCTCAACAATTGGATGGCCCCGTTTCTATGCACCGCGGGTCTCAAAACATTCCAAGAGCTGACCAGGAAAGTTCAGATGCTGGAGCGCTCAAAGCAGGAGTCCTCCTCGGATTCCCAAAATAACAATAGGTCATGGAGAAACCGAAAGGACGATAGTCGCAAAGGCGGAAATTCCGACGATTCTGAGTCTTTCAATGCCTCGGCCAACCGAAATAAGCAAGGGTTGAGCGGGCCTAACGCCAACCAGTCTCGGAAGCCAATGTTCGGAGAGGGAGGAGAATCTCCACTGAAAGAGAAGCTGGATAAGTTCTATTCCTTCAGAAGGGACAAAATCCGTAAAATATTCAAAGACGCCCTGAAGAACGGTCTACAACTGCCAGAGTCAAAAAGACCGCAGGAAGCGAATAGGACCGACGACCCCAAATACTGCCCCTATCACAGAGTGATAGGTCATGCCATTGAGGACTGCTTCGTCTTCAAAGATTGGGTCGAAAAGCAATACAAGGCAGGAGAGATAGAACTGTCCAAAGGCGTGTTAGTAAACAGTCAAGGTGCGACCGCCAATTTCATACAAACGGAGACCGAAGTTCTTCGTGAAACCGATTCTCTCAGACATCTGCCTTTCTCTGAGAACAGTCGACCACCACGTCATTAAACTGGGAACAGTCGACCTCTAAGTCGTTAAACTGGGAATGTAAAAAAAATGTAAATAAAAAAAAATGTGTAAATAAAAGAAAAATAAAGAAAAGCCGAAATGATGGGACAACTCGCAATAAAAATCAGCGAGTAAAAATAAAAATGAAAATAAAGCCGAAATGATGGGGCAACTCGCAATAAAAATCAGCGAGTAAAAATAAAAATGAAAATAAAGCCGAAATGATGGGGCAACCGCGAATAAATAGCCGAAATGATAGGGCAATCGCGACCTTCGCGATAAGAAAAGCTGAAATGATAGAGCAATCGCAGTAAAATAAAAAAAAAAAAAAAAAACAAAGGCGAATGATGAGTCGCTCCTGGTACCATATTCCAGTGCAGCGATGCAGACGCCAACAAAAATTCAAATTTCCAAAATTCTCCCTGCCCTACGGCCAGTCCCCAAATTGACTGCCGTATACAATCCACAGGTTCAAATAATTCTCAGCATACCCATGCCCCACCGTAATCACCAGTCACGCGGCTGGTCTCCGCCTTTGGAATTATGCTTCATTGGAAAGACCCACTCATATGTCCTCACGATGTATGAGGAGAACAAACCTTCGTGAGATCCTTACGACTCACCAAGGAAAAACACACTTAGGAGTCCTCACGACTCTTAAGGAGAACATACACCTGTGGGATCCTTACGACTCGCAGGGAGAAAATACCTTTATGGGACCCTCACGGCCCATAAAATTGAAAAGTCTTAGGTGATAGGGATCCAAACCTGTCTCCTAAGCCATCGCTCCCCAATCCCCAAGTGGCGAATGATGAGTCGCTCCTGGTACCATATTCCAGTGCAGCGATGCAGACGCCAACCAAATTCCAAATCCCATACCCCAACGGCGAATGATGAGTCGCTCCTGGTACCATATTCCAGTGTAGCGATGCAGACGCCAACCAAATTCCAAATCCCAATGGCGAATGATGAGTCGCTCCTGGTACCATATTCCAGTGCAGCGATGCAGACGCCGACAAAGTCCTAAAATTTTTATGGCCCTACGGTCTGGATCATACATCCTGCAAAACCGTATACAATCCACGGGCGTAAAACAATCCCGATCTCTCCAAAAAAAAAAAGGAAAAAAAAAGAAGAACGGTATGTCCACAAGCAAAACGGGCACGGATGAAAACCCGAAAGGGCTCCGTGAGTAAAAACAGCAGGACTGCCGGCGAGTTTGTGAAAACCCGAAAGGGCGCAAACTCGTAAAAAAAAAATAAAAAAAAAGAAATGAAATGCACTCGCAAAGTCCTCTCGACTTTGTGAGGAGAAAATTCCAGCGTGAGATCCTTACGACTCACAAAGGAGCAACACACTTGGGGGTCCTCACGACTCCTAAGGAGAAAATACACCTACGGGATCCTTACGACCCGTAGGGAGAAAATGCTTTGTGAGACCCTTACGGCTCACAAAATGGAAAAGCCTTAGGTGACAGGGATCTAAAACCTGTCTCCTAAGCCAACAATTCCCAAATCCTCTCGGGGCACATGATGAGTTGCTCCTGGCATTATTCCAGTGCAGCAATGCAGATGCCAAATAAAAACCCCAATTCCCAAATCCTCTCATGACAAATGATGATTCGCTCCTGGTACCATATTCCAGTGTAGCGATGCTGATGTCAACCCAAATCAAATCAAACCAACAACCTCTACGGCGGAATCATGCTCTGTCCCAGAATTTACCCCGTGTCGAAATCATGCTTCGCCTCGGTATACCTGCCTTCCCTGTCGGAATTATGCTTCGGCTCGGAACCAACCAACGACCTCCTCGTCGGAATTATGCTCCGCCTCGGAATCAAATCAACCAGCAAGCTCCCTGTCGGAATTATGCTTCGGCTCGGAATCAACCAACGACCTCCTCGTCGGAATTATGCTCCGCCTCGGAATCAAGTCAACCAGCAAGCTCTGCGTCGGAATTATGCTTAGTCTCAGAATGCACCCCGTGTCGAAATGATGCTTCGCCTCGGTGTACCTGCCTTCCCTGTCGAAATTATGCTTCGTCTCGGAATCAAGTTAGCCAACAAGTTCTGCGCCGGAATCATGCTCCGTCTCAGAATATATCCCGTGTCGAAATCAATGCTTCGCCTCGGAATATTTGCCTTCCTTGTCGGAATTATACTTCGCCTAGGAATTTACCTCTGCATCGAAATCATGCTTCGGTCAGAATGTCTGCCGCCCTTCGGAACGATGCTCCGAATCCTGGAATTATGCTCCGCTCTTCGGAATGATGCTCCGAACCCTGGAATTATGCTCCGCCCATCGGAACGATGCTCCGATCTCTGGAATTACGCTCCGCTCTTCGGAAAGATACTCCGAACTCTGGAATCATGCTCCGCCCTTCGGAATGATGCTCCGATCCTTGGAATTATGCTCCGCAAATTGGAATAATGCTCCGCCCATCGGAATGATGCTCCGATCCCCTGGAATGATGCTCCGCAAATTGGAATAATGCTCCGCCCATCGGAATGATTCTCCGCTCCCTGGAATGATGCTCCGCAAATTGGAATGATGCTCCTATCCTTGGAATCATGCTCCGCCCATCGGAACGATGCTCCGATCCCTGGAATTATGCTCCGCTCTTCGGAAAGATGCTCCGAACTCTGGAACCATGCTCCGCCCTTCGGAAAGATGCTCCGAACCCTGGAATCATGTTCCGATCATCGAAATGATGCTCCGATCTCTGGAATTATGCTCCGCCCATCGGAACGATGCTCCGATCTCTGGAATTACGCTCCGCTCTTCGGAAAGATACTCCGAACTCTGGAATCATGCTCCGCCTTTCGGAATGATGCTCCGAACCCTGGAATCATGCCCCGCTCATCGAAATGATGCTCCGATCCCTGGGAATCATGCTCCTCGGGATGATGCTTCGCCTCTGGAATGATGTTCCACCTTGAAGTTCAGCTTCAAGATCCATCAATTTCATGCACACAACTCAAATGTGCGGTGTGCATTTATTGATGGGGGGCACTTTGTTGGGGTAAAAATTTACACCCCGGCTGACCGAGTCAAAGTCAAGGTCAACCCCAAGCCAGGTGGGCCCAAGCCCAGGTCAAGTGGGCCCATGCCCAGGTCGAGTCCGAAACATGAAGCGGCCGACCCTCTCCATGCGAAAAATGAAATCATGTAATAAATAATTTGTATGTAATTTTTTATGCATGAATGTAAACAAAATGGGCATAAAGCCAAATTTTTGTAAGCCCATGGCCTATGTGCAAAATGAAATGGCACATGAGGTATGGGATAGGCAAAATGCCATTTTTGTAAAGCCCAAGGGGCTATATGTAAATATGTAAGCCTATAAAAGGCAACATAATGATGAATAAAAAAAGAGGAACTTTTTCATTCTCTCCACAAAAATTAGAGCTGAGCTCTTTCTTCCTTCTTCAAGGTTCCAAAACCTTCTTCTTTCTCTTGAATTAAATCAAGAGTTTTACTCTTCCTTTTTCAAAACTAAATAGTTTTCCACCACAAAACCCACAAAGGGGAACTTGGATCTGCCATCAGATCTTAAAAAGGAGAGATTTTGAGATTTTACATCTCTTGATCTTCAAGATCCAGCAAGCAACAGAAGGAAGAAGAAGAACCCTTCCATTAACCCAACAAAAAAAAAAACACTCAGGAGTCTAACTCCTCTTTGATTTCTCTTCAGAGAAATCTTTTTAGGCTAAAAGCCTGTTGTGTGCGCAAGTCGCCCGCGTGCCGACACGTGGCGCGCGCGCTTGCGCAACTGCGCAAGTGCGCAAGTCGCCCGCGTGCCGACACGTGGCGCGCGCGCTTGCGCACCTGCGCAGTTGCGCAAGTCGCCCGCGTGCCGACACGTGGCGCGCGCGCTTGCGCAACTGCGCAAGTGCGCAAGTCGCCCGCGTGCCGACACGTGGCGCGCGCGCTTGCGCACCTGCGCATCCCTTGGATGTCTTTTCCCCCTCTTTTGTGTACATATATACACATATACATATGTATACAAATTTATACATACACGTACTCCACGACACTGTCCCTGTTAGAAAAAAATTTCTAACGGGGCGCTGCCCCGCACCCCGCAAGGGGGCTGCTAGCCCCCTTGACCCCCAGCCCGCTATCCGGGTAGCGGGACCCCCGTAAAAACTCTGCGTGGCTCCCGATATATCCAAACCCCCCTTTCAGAACTGAACACACGTATACTGCACATTGAGTTCGCATGACCAGTTTAACCCGTTAATCGGAGGTTCCCTCGCCCCAAAGGCGATGGGTAATTAACGGCAGCTTAGTCCGCGGCTGCCGGAGATTCGGATCCCCACAATCATTAAACCCCGGCCTACCCTAGGCCGGGGGAATCTGTAGTACGCCTGACAAGCGCGCGCGTATTCCCATCTCACTGGGGTGACGAAAAACACCCTACACCTGGCACGTGAGGCGCTGGCGCCCGAGCGCTTTCTCCCACGCATCCTTTGGATGCCCTTTTCCCTTACACACACACACACACATACTCCACACTAAAAATACCTCCCCAGCTAGAAAAAATTTCTAACGGGGCGCTGTCCCGCACCCCGCAAAGGGGCTGCTAGCCCCTTTGACCCCCAGCCCGCTATCCGGGTAGCAGGACCCCCGTAAAAACTCTGTGGGGACCCCGATATATCCAAAACCCTTTCGAAACACAACACTGCACATTGAGTTCGCATGACCTGTTTAACCCGTCAATCGGAGATTCTCTCACTCCAAAGACGAGGCGTAATTAACGACAGCTTAGTCCGCGGCTGCCGGAGATTCGGATCCCCATGATCAATAAACCCCAGCCTACCCTAGGCAGGGGGGATCTGTAATGCGTCTGACAAGCGCGCGCGTATTCCCATCTCAATGGAGGGACGAAAAACACCCTACGGATTCTGGCGCGTCCGGTGGGACCTTTCTCTCCTCCCATATTTCGGGTTAAACGTTCATGCGAACTCAATTAATATACATATCGATATTTATACTAAAATAATGCTCTTTCATGCAGGATTGTCAAGCAATCACCTTTCAACGATGTCTCCGAAGATGAACTCAGCTCCCATCTTCTACACGATGAAGATGGACGCCAGGACAGTCCTTCCGGCCAGTCTTGGGCGACAGTGGGAGGAGCCGCCACTACTATTCGGCTCTATTCTGTTCGTACCAGCTAACGCCATCCCAGCTCCTCAAGCTTCGGTGACAGACAAATCGGCCTCGAAAGTCAAGAGGCCAAATGTGGTGGTCTCGATGGCGCCCCAACCCAAATGCAAGTCGGTGTTTGAACGAATTTTCTTGGCCCCAGCTGGGGGCAAGACCATCAACACCAACAAAGCAACAAGGAATCTCGAGCAAGCTCCGGCAGTGCCCCTGACAACTGCTCGATCGGGTATCCTCTCTAAGCTCTCTATCGATCGACCCGCGGTGGATTCCCAGAAAACAGATGCTCGCCATGCCCTCGAAACAGAGAAGCTGACGCAGAAGCGGCTCAGATACAGATCCAACAAAAAGGCTAGGGCTCCCGCTAGGCTAAACTTCAGGAGGCTCCAAGAACGGGGTTACCCCACCAAAAATAAAGAGACGGCCGGATATGTGGTCCACACTGTTTATATGATCAGACATGAAGAGACGAACCCTCCTATGCCTCACAGCCATGGTGATGATATAGTGGACGCTACCCATCGTTGACTCGGTCTAAATGATGAAGAGCTCGCTCAGGCTGATGAGCCAAAGGAGCTCGGGTTCTTGCGGAATTGAGCTCAGGCAATAAGGATGACCCGGTTGTCATAACCGGGACTGCAGAACAAGCATTATTCCGATAGCTTCAGAGGCAGCTTCAGGACAGGGATGAGGAGTTAGCCAAGGTACAGTCTAAGGTCGACGAATTGGCAAACGTCGTGGCAGATCTCGCGACCCAAGTCGCCCGATTGCAATTACAGCAAAATCAAATTTTGGTTCATGAGCCAGGGATTGATACCCGGAGGCAGCCAACTAATACCCCCTTCAACCTAAGAGCGGAGCGCCTTCGCGAAAAATGGCCGCGATCAGTCTCCAGTCCCTCCAATGCATACACCGAAGGGAAATCACCTCTGAAAGAGAAGCTGGAAAAAGTCAATTCCTTCAAAAGGGACAAAGCCCACAAGATATTCAGGGACGCCCTAAGAAACGGTCTACAACTGCCGGAGTCAAAAAGACCGCAGGAAGCGAATATGACCAACGACCCTAAATACTGCCCCTATCACAGAGTGATAGGTCATGCCATTGAGGACTGCTTCATCTTCAAAGATTGAGTCGAAAGGCAATACAAGATGGGAGAGATAGAACTGTCTAAACGCGTGTTAGCAAACAGTCAAGCTACGGCCGCCGATTTCATACAAACAGTCAAGCTACGGCCGCCGTTTTTTATTTTTTTCATACTAAGGACTTTAGACAAGAGCATTTCAAGGTCTCTTCTACTATTCCAAGTTTCAAGGTGCGTGATTGTGCAATTTGTAGGGTATACATTTTCAGAATCTAGACTTAAGCTAGGAATTATTTTTCAAATTTATACTTTAATAAAAATATCAATACTTTTCCTTTGTTTCAACTTAGCCCAAGAAGCGAACTCAAAATTTGCCTATTTCTAAATAAACTACAAAAATATATACTTTCTACCGTTAAACTTTAAGGAAGGTTATTTTTAGGGTTTTTAATTTACTAAGTCTAAGATCTAGTTGTTCCTAGCTAGTTAACCTATTTGTCAAACTCAAGTCAAATAAGCCAAAATTGAATATATTAATTTTTATAATTTTTCAAAATTTTTCAATTTTTATGGGTTTTCAAATAAGTATGCAAATGCAAAAATATGTATAAATGAATGCGAAGAAAGAAGACGTACCGAGCATACCCCCAAATTTGAACTTGACAGTGTCCTCACTGTCATGCTAAACCAAGAGGGTCAAAATGTCGGCACTCCCCTGTTTATTTATTTATAATTTTTTTTTATTTTTTAATGTTTTGAATTTTTATTTTATTTTTTTATAGAAAAAGAAAACAAAAATATATATACATATATACAACAAGGTTCCTCCCAAACTTAAGCTTGGTCTTACACAAGCCAAAGGTTAGCACCAACCATTCAAAGATCTTATCGTGGTAATGGTAGGGTTGGTGAAAGAATGGGGTGTAAAGGAAAGAAATGAGAAACACACGAGACCGAATGGGAAGAAGAGAATATGGTCTCGGTGGGGGAGAAGAATGGCGGAAAGAAGAAAGAAGTGGAGTACGATCTTGAGGGTGTAAATCGAGTGAATAAATTAGCGCAATTTGTGATGACCGATGTGTTAAAAGCGATTGCGCTAACCTATCAACCCGTCGAGAAATGGGATCAAATCACTCAAGATTCGCAAGAAAACATGGGTACGCCGAACTTGGTATAGGAGATGAGAGCGTAACAGTCTCTTGCAAGGTCGGAACAATAGGAAGGATGAAAGGGAGTGAATTAGGGATAGTCTCATTCTCACCGTAGTAAACTGTCTCGAACTGGAAAGATTCCAACAATGGTTCGAAACGACTATAAGCAACCGAGTCTGATGGTTCAACTAACTCATCTGAAAATGTAAAGGACTCAAACTCGGACGGTGAGTCATCAACATCGTCCGGAAAAGCGAAACACTCGTAAGTGTTATTGGCTGTGAGAACTGTGTCAGATTCAAAGGAAAAATTTTCAAGCTCACAGTCTTCAAGCGTGGTCGGAACGATGGAAATGAGGGAGGGTGATATAACAGTTAAAGGTTCAGGAGCATGAATTGGAAAATCAGTCACATCAAACAAAAATGATTCAAGCTCAATATTATCCTCAAAACTCTCCTCAATACTTTCCTTATAATTCTCCTCAAAATTCAACTCCTCCATTGCATTATCATCAACATCAAGACGCATAGGAAGTTCGGGAGAAACATCTAATGACTCGGGATGATGAGTTGAACATAAAATTTCAATCAAATCGACAGGTTCATCATCCGAAATATTCCCGGCGTCTATATCCTCAATCAAGTGAAAATCAATTTCTTTAGACGCCTCATCAAAAGCATGGATATTTTTCAATTTAGGTTCTAGAGTGGAGGTGTAAAGGTCAAACGGATTAGGTGCGGTTTCACTCGAAAGGGGTTCTTCACAATCTGGCAAATCAAGCACTACAAAGTCACACAACTCATCATTTTGGACAATCGATGGAAAACCGGAGTTGTGGGCTTTAATTGGGTAAGGGTAGGTTTGATTTGGAAATCCTCTCATATTCTCACTCTGTCCTACCGCCTCCTTATACATTGAAAGATTTGGAGCTAGCGGGAAACTAGCTACCGGTTCACTAGGTTGCATAATGGCGGTAATGGATGCTTCCACATTCCTAACCATTTTGTTTGTTGCTAAGATATAAGCCTCCAACGACTCTTCCAAACTAGACTTGGGTGGTAAGGGGGTTTCGGTAAAAGATTCGAAATTGTTTGGATATGTGAAACTCCCAAAAGGCTGTGTAGAAACAGTGTCTAGTGAAGGTGGAAAAATCGGATAGGACTGGTAGGAAGTGGGTGGTTGGACAGGGGTAGGATCAACATGTGGATAAAAATGTGAATAATCGTGTGGATCCCTAGAACTAGATGAGTGGAGAGGGGTGAAAGATCGGCTGCGAGATTGAGCAATATGCTCAGCAATGGACATCGGTTTAGGGGTGACAACAGAACTTGAAAAAGTGGTATCAACATATAGAGGTGGTAAAGGTTGACTCGGTTGACACAAAGTGGGTTGAAAAGTCGAACTGTTTCTCCTAGACGCTTCTATTTGATCTTTCAAAGATATTTTAGGCATGGAAGGATCGTCTTTAAATTGACCGAACAAATTGACGTACGACGCAAAATTAGGTTCGGGATACCAAAGTTCGGCAAGTGATTTATTATGTGGGGTACCCATGTTAGAAGAAAGGGGGAAAGAAAGAAAGTTGGTTGGTGCAAGGATTTATTTGCGGCAAAAGTTTGCAAGTTTTCTAATAAAAATTCCCCCCTTTTTTTTATTCTTTTTCTCTTTATTTGGAAAAATTGTTGCAAAAAGATTTTCGAGAAAAGATATGCAACAGCAAAGATTACTTGCAATCTAATTTAAGCGAGGCGCAAAAATCCTGCACAAGATTGTTATATGGAAGGGAATATATTTTTAAACCGCAAAAGATACTGCAGGCAAATTTACAGAGGACATATCAATATTTGCAGAGGAGACAAAGGGAAGCTTACAGAGATTTTTTTAAGCACTGTTTCAGCCAAGATACCGCGTTTCCGCGGCCTAAGTGTAGGTGGGGCCGCGGTTCCGCGGTGGGCGCGCCAGATCATCTCTTCAAACTTCGCTGACGTCACCGTATCGCCGCGCTTCCGCGGCAGGAGCTGTCTTTTGCGGCGGATCCGCGGTTTGACCGTTGACTTGGCCCTTCAACTTCCTGCTGCTGTTCTGTTGTCAAAATTCTCTGCTGTTCAGATCGTTTGTTTTCCGTTTTGCTTTCTGTATATTTCCAGATCCGAATTTGTTCCTGCAAGATTCACACAACAAAGTATCCTTTCCAAAAAAATAACATATGATATATTTTTATATTTTTTATGATTTTTCAGATTTTTATGATTTTTTAAATTTATATTAACCCGAAATTACAAAAAGGAAATAACACGCCATCCCCGGCAGCGGCGCCATTTGATTTGAGATCAAAAACTATCTGTTACCGCAATCAAGAACGGCGTCGCATGTAGCTAGCCGGTGAGTACGGGTCGGTCCACAGGAATGATGTGAGTTTCCTATTCGCTCTTACGAGTTAATTCCGAAGGGTGTTCGGATTGATTATTAAATCTAAAATCTAAATCTATCTATACTACGATTATCTAGATCTGAGACTTGCTAGGGTTAGGTTTAGGGATGGTTTGGAAATGTAAGTAAATCTCAACGCTTTCTATACCCAAATTAGGATCTAAGAGGAGTTATGGTAATTATCAATAAAGGGGATTAGATCCATTCGGGAAGGTGTTCCTTCCTCTAGGTTCCTGTCCTTCCTTTAGAGATCCTTACCCTAACCTCCATGGAAAACGCGCGCAACCGGGCCTTTACACTACGGTGTCATCGTTACCTCGAGGGGTAAGATGTCGTAGGGCGCGGTGTGTGCGTGTATGCATGGAGTCCTATTGAAAATATATTATGGGTAAGAAAGGGATGAGAGATCTCATCTCTCAAAAGCCTTCCCCAAAGCTAACTCTTAACAATTATCTACGGCAAGGAATTAAATCTACCTGGGGCAAAGAATTAAAATCTAAACTAAAGCAATTAAATAAAAGTACTTACAGATGGCTCTCTCCAAACATCAACGCAGGGTTGTCAGATCTGAATTCATGAATTGAAAAGAGGCACCGATGCTCTCCATAAAGAATTCTGAATTTATTATTAAAAGGAGGCATAAGAAATTACAATGATTTGGGTTCTATTTATAGGAGATAGAAACCCTAGGTTTACAATTGATTCGCATGTCTGAAATTACAAAAATATCCCTTAGGTTGACTAGTCAGCGCCGCACCCACGTTTTGGTAAAAATTCATTTTCCTCTGGACTTCTTCTTGCCGCGGAACCGCGGCATTGGTAGGCTTGGGCCGCGGTTTCGCGGCCCATTGGTAGGCTTGACTGCTTAAAATTTCATGTCTTGTTTTGGGTCTTTTTGGGCTTCTGATTCCTTGGTTCTTTTATCAATTGGGCTTCTACATTGGTTCTAGATCTTCATTGGACAATTTTGCAATGGATTTTTAACCGTTCGCTTTGTATTCTTGGACCTTGCGTTGCCTTGTTCATTGTGAACTTTATCTTTGATGTAGACTTGATCAAGAGTCTTCTGTTTGTTGGTCAAAGTCCACTTTATATCGTCTTTTCATCATTTTCACTGTTTTCTGTCCAAGAACCTGTAACCTGTAATATGTAGCAGACATGCATCAAAAGCACCTGTTTATTTATAAAAAGAATAAGAATGGGGAATATAATAATACAATACATCTCCTAAGCCATCGCTTCCCAATAGGCAATGGCGAATTACGAGTCGATCCTGGTACCATATTCCAGTGCAGCAATGCAGACGCCGGCCAAAATCCAAATCCCCAAGTGGCGATTGATGAGTCGCTCCTGGTACCATATTCCAGTACAGCGATGCAGACGCCGTCCAAAACTTAAATTCCCAAATAGCGAATGATGAGTCGCTCCTGGTACCATATTCCAGTGCAGCGATGCAGACGCCAATAAAGTCCTGAAATTTTTCCGGCCCTACGGTCTGGATCATACATCCTGTAAAACCGTATACAATCCACGGGTGTAAAACAATCACAATCTCTCCCAAGTCCTACCGGTGAGACCACATTCAAAGTCCCACCAAAAATAAAAATTTATATATATATAATAAATAAATTAATAAAATGGTATGCCCACAAGCAAAATGAGCACGGATGAAAACCCGAAAGGGCTCCGTGAGTAACAACAGCAGGACTGCCGGCGAGTTTGTGAGAACCCGAAAGGGCGCGAACTCGTAAAAAAGAGATGAAATGCACTCGCAATGTCCTCTCGACTTTGTGAGGAGAAAATTCTCGCGTGAGATCCTTACGACTCACAAAGGAGCAACACCCCCACGACTCCTAAGGAGAAAATACACTTATGAGATTCTTTCGACTCGTAGGAAGAAAATGCTTTTATGGGACTCTTACGGCCCATAAAATTGAAAAGCCTTAGGTGATAGGGATCTAAACATGTCTCCTAAGCCACAAAAAACCCAATTCCCAAATCCTCCCGGGACAGATGATGAGTTGCTCCTGGAATTATTCCAGTGCAACAATGCAGATGCCGACCAAAACCAAAATCCCCAAATCCACTCATGACAAATGATGATTCGCTTCTGGTACCATATTCCAGTATAGCGATGCTAATATCAACCCAAATCATAATCAACAAGTCAACTTCAACTCCGACACCGCAGAAAGCGGAGCAAGTCAGGATCCAATCTCGACACCGCAAGAGGCGGAGCAAGTCAAGTTCACCCCTGACACTACAGGAAGCAGAGCAAGTCAAATAGAGCGTCGGTCGTCCATGTCGCAAAAAGGGCAGTGCAGGCTTCCCAAAAATCGAGAACCAAATCGCTCCGGATCAGAGTGTCGACCGTCCATGTCGCAAAAATGGCAGTGCAGGCTTCCCACAAATCGGGAACCAAATCGCTCCGGATCAGAGCGTCGACCGTCCATATCGCAAAAAGGGCAGTGCAGGCTTCCTACAAAGCAGGAACCAGATCACTCCGGGCCAGGGAAGTCTACCACGGACACTCCGCCTTGGAGACGCGTCAAGTGTCGACCGTCCATGTCGTAAAAAGGGCAGTGCATCCCAAAAAGTGGGAACCAAAGCAAGTCGCTTCCACGTGAAAGAAGATCCATAAATTTCATGCACATAACCCACATATGTGGTGTGCATTTATTGATGGGGGCACTTTGTTGGGGTCGAAAATTGCACCCCGGTTGACCAAGTCAAAGTCAAGGTCAACCCCAAGCTAAGTGGGCTCAAGCCCAGATCAAGTGGGCCCATACCCAAGTCGAGTTCGAACATGAAGCGGCCGGCCCTCCTCCATGTCCAAATTGAAATCATGTAATAAATAATTTTTATGTAATTTTTTATGCATAAATGGGCATAAAGCCAATTTTTTGTAAATCCAATGGCTTATGTGCAAAAAGAAATGGCACATAAGCCATGGGATGGGCAAAATGTCATTTTATAAAGCCCAAAGGGCTATATGTAAATATGTAAACCTATATAAGGCAACATGATGATGAATAAAAAAAACACTTTTTCATTTTAAAAAATTAAGGCATGTGCCTCTTTCTCCTTTCTCAAGGTTCTAAAACTTTCTTCTTTCTTTTGAATTAAATCAATAGTTTTACTCTTTCTTTTCCAAAACTAAATAGTTTTTCACCACAAAACCCACCAAGGGGAACTTGGATCTTCCATTAGATCTCAAAAAGGGGAGATTTTTAAATCTCACCCCTTTTTCCAAGATCCGGCCAAACGACAGGAAGAAGAAGGAGACCCATCTTCAGAAACCCCACTTTGGGGAAGATCCAGGACCCAAGGGAAGAAGCCCCTTCATCAGCCTCAAAATATCCTAGGAGTTTAACTCCTCATATACACAGACACGCACAAAAAAATAAAAAATAATAAGTGTTCCTTTCTGGGAGTACAACCCCCATTGCAGGAACTAAGTCCCTTTTGCCTTCCAAAGCGCTAGCGCTCTTGCGCTCTTGTGCTCAGAACGTTAGCGCTCGAGCGTCCACATGCCTGGCACGTGGGGCGCTCGCGCTCTTGCGCTCAAAGTGCTAGCGCCCGAGCGCCCACGTGCCTGGCACGTGGGGCGCTAGCGCCCAAAGTGTTAGCGCCCTTGCGCTCAAAGCGCTAACGCCCACGTGCCTGGCACGTGGGGCGCTAGCATCCTTGCGCTTAAAGCGCTAGCGCCTGAGCGCCCACGTGTCTGCCACGTGAGGCGCTAGCGCCCGAACGCTTTCTCCCACGCATCATTTGGATGCATTTTTCCCTTATACACACACACATACACACACACATACTCCACACTAAAAATACCTCCCCCGTTAGAAAAAATTTCTAACGGGTCGCTGCCCCGTAAGGGGGCTGCTAGCCCCCTTGACCCCCATCCCGCTATCCGGGTAGCGAGACCCCCGTAAAAACTCTGCGGGGACCCCGATATATCCAAAACCCCTTCGAAACACAACACTGCACATTGAGTTCGCACGATCTGTTTAACCCGTCAATCGGAAGTTCTCTCGCTCCAAAGGCGGGAGGTAATTAACGGCAGTTTAGTCCGCGGCTGCCGAAGATTCGGATCCCCATAATCAATAAACCCCAGCCTAACTTAGACAGGGGGAATCTGTAATGCGCCTAACAAGCGCACGCGTATTCCCATCTCAATGGGGTGAAGAAAAACACCCTACAATATCATATTCCCATATGCATCCTACAAATTTTCCCAAGCCCCGATACCATGCAAAACTTGGTTTGGGCCACAGCACGTGGGCTCACACATGGCTATACGTGAGCTTTTGGTACGGTGGGACTCCATCGAAAAGACTCAAACCTTATGGAGGTTCCGAACTTATATCATATACCCATATGCATCCCACATATTTCCCCAAACTCTGATACCATAAAGATCGCACATAATTGATGATGGTTCAATTACTTTATCATGGTGTATTCTCATGAATATTGTAACACCCTAGTTCAGTTATATCATGTTCGATTTATTTATTCTATTTATCTTGTGGGTTTTTCTTGACTTTATTTGTTTTTGGGTGCGGATAGTGTTTTGTTTCTTGTGCTTGGTATCCGACCCGACCCGCATGCTTGAAACTCGTCTTGATTCTTGTCCACGTTTTATCTCTGCTGATTTTTTAGGATCCGTGCATTCTCATGTTGTATATCCTGTATATTTGCATTATATCGGGCATCTGCATTTTTTAATACAAATATAATTAAATAATATATTTTAAAAATATCTAGCATGGCCTGCATCATACCCCTAACCCTGTGGTGGCATCCGTACATCCTATTCTCGTTCCGTTTAGTGAAACCGACTCGTTTGGATCGCTACGTGCATATTACGTGTATCCGTTCTTGGGGGTATGCATTTTCTTTAACCGGATATCGCTTTTTGGTTTTGGTTGACACGTATATTATCCGTATTTTCAAACCGAAATTTTAGACCCAACCCGGGCATATTTTGGAGTAATTTTATATTAGCCAGAAAACTCAAATCTAATCAATATTATATTCTAATATATATAAACTATTAATATATATATTATGAACGATTATAAATTTTCCCTTAACAAAAAAAATATTTTATAAAGATTTTTCCTAATATTCAAAACCAATCCCAACTCTCTCTCTCTTATATATATATATTCTTTACCTTTTTATTATTTATTGAACCCATGTTTCACACATCCTCTTTCTCTTTCGCTGCTTCTTCCTTCTGTGTTCCCGCCGCCTTCGCCTGCAAACCCTAACCCTAGCCTTCGCTCGCTCGCCGTCGGCCTCGTCAGCCTCCCGTCGCCCAATCTTTTTCTCCTTTCTCTTGCTTGTTCGCGACCCCTTCGAGTCTTTTTACCTTTGGGATATTTCGGGTTCAGAGCTCGCTTTGATTGATCATGGCGTCTTCTAGCTCTGAAATCCACCGACAACGGGAAAAATTAGATCTTGAAGAAGAAGGAGAAGAGGACGATCAAAACGTAGACGAGCTCGAGTGCTTCGGTGATTTCACGGTCGCGTCTTCGTGGGAGAGATTAATTTCGGACACAGAGGCAGTTTGTCGGCAATGGCTGGTTGATGGCCCAATTAATTTGAAGGAGAAGGGCGCAGAATATTTGGGTTCTAGAAGGAATTTATACAAGGTGAAATCCGAAGTGAAATATGGTATAAAGTTATATTGCATGGAATACTATTTCGAGGTCACTAAAGATAGTAAAGCTGTGCCATGGGATGATGATTTGCACAAAATACAACTATCCTTTGGAGTGACTGAATTTCTGGTTATTTCACCTCTGAGTGCTAGCGGTGTGGTCCTTGATGCCCCTGAATCAAGCAAGCTTCTAAGCGCTGCTGCAATTGCTTTATCAAATTGTGGCAGCAATTGGCGTGCTTTTGTCTCTTCTATCATATAACATTTTAAGTCACGTAAAATTTATCCGGCGCATTTCATGTTTAGTGCATATTGGCAATTTATCTGGCATTGCATCTTCTATCATATAACATTTTAAGTCACGTAAAATAATTTAAAATTGCATCTCATGGTCTGCTTGATACCCCTAACCTTGTGGTAGCGTCCTTGCATCGTGTTCTCGTCCCGTTCAGTAGAACGGACGTGTTTGGATGGCTACGCGCACGTACGTGTGTCCGTTCTTGGGGGTATGCTTTTCTGTTACAAAATCCTTCATTTCAATTTTTGGAACTTGCTAATAATTTTCATGTTTCAAATTCAAAACTTTGGACCCGATCCGGGCGCATTTCTGAATTATTTTTGTATTCCGCTAAATTCGAATTATTTTAGAATTTCTGTGGAATCGTTATAAATATTTTATATCAGCTTAAGATTTATTTTACAGCTAAGGAAATATTTTTTCCAACTAAAAATCTTTTCTGGGTTTTATTTTAAAATCCTTCATAAGCCAGTCTCTCTCTCCCTCCTTCAGAAACCAATCACAAATTTTTCCCTTCTCGTGGTCCCCACGTTTTGTTTTCCCTCAACCAATTAAAATCATTTTAGTTTGTCGCTGGGCCCCACGATCCATATCTGATGATTCCAGTTCTCTTTCTCTCCCCCCCTCTCTCTCCCTCTCCCTTTTTCTCTCCTCTCTCTCCCTCCTCTCGGTACTACTGTGCACTTCTCGATTCTGCTCACCTCCCTCTTTTCTTCCTTCTTCTTCGTTTCTTTTTAAATCCCGCGCTCACTAAACCCTAACTCCATCGACTTCTTCCCTCGTCTTCACCGTCGCCAACGCCTCCTCCCTCGGCTAACACCAAGCACCTTCTCTCCGTTCATCCTCGACGCTTTCATCCTCCCCTCTCGCCTCCGACCACCAACACCCTCCCCCGAGACCTCGACACGAGATCACCGTCGTCTTCTTAATTCTCTTCGTGCTCGTTCACCTCTTTTCAACACCACCGTTGCCACCTCCTTTCACCCATCTCGTAGCACTCTCATCATCGCCTCCACCGCAGAGCCCTTGTCTCAACTACAGAAACCCTTGATCATCCCCAGCGACCACCATCGACCCTTTCAACACCTTCGATCCCTTTCCCCGTGACCTCCATCGACCTCTTCCCCACCTCTCGATCCCTCGTCGACCCCTCCTGCCTCTTTCCCAACCCTACTCGAACCCTCTCCGGTCCTCGTCGCAACCTTCTTTGCTCGTCGATTCTTCCCCAGACCTCGTCCCCATGCTCTCTAACCTATTCAAAGTCTTCATGCCCTTTTCCAGCACTCCGAAGCCCTTTCAGGGTTTTGGAAAGGTGAGGGAGCGGCTATATGGGTTGTTAACTAATAATCAGAGAAATGAAATCTTCTTTATAGGTGGTGATTACTCTTTGTATGACATAACCTCTTGTGGGCTTACTCAGGCGGTCCAGAGGGTTGTTCCCCAACCACTAGATTTCCTTGTGCGGGTTGTAGCATGGCTGGCTCCATCTACCATGAGAGTTTATTCCCCTGAGCACCAACCAGAAGCAATCTCTCTCTCTTCTTCTTCTATTCTCTTCTTCTTTCTCTCTTGGCTTCTCGGTTTCCGATCGTTGCCGGAGCCGTGCTCGTCGTCGACGATCCGAGCGACCCAGAAGACGTTCTCGCGCAGCGGGGTCACTTCTTGTTTTGGCGGGTCCTTTCCGAGCACACGAGTGTGCATCGCAGCTTTTACAAACCTTGGACGTTGCACCACGTATCCGTATTGCGATCCATCAGGCAAGTTAATCTTGCTACATGCTAGTCATACTATTTATATATCAATCTATCTATTTTCCTATTAATCTATAGATAAAATCTAAAGCTTTGAATTCCAGATTAACAGTACAATGTTCCGTTTTTATATTTCAGATCTAAAACATGAAACCTGATTGTTGCATTTAGTTGACTATACCTAGTAATCACATTTATATGTAGATCTCATAATCATAATTGTTTTATAGCCATATTACCCCTTTTTGTAGTTTTACCCTATCGGACGACCGATTGCATACATTTAGCCTTATTCACATTCAATTGCATCTCTAGATGGTTTTAATACATATTAATATGATTTTATCATCCACATGTGTAATACTGCATTCCTGAAATGTTAAAACCATTCCTTAAACCAAACTGATAACCGTACAACTAAGTAGTTTAATCTGTACCTATTGTTATCATGTTACTGTGCCTGTTTATTGTTCTGATAGTACCATGCTTGTTTATTTATAACCATGATCATGCTAGTTGATTATGAGCATCCACATGATATCTGTACACCATGACATGACTTGCTACACATATTGCTTGACCTGGCATGGTACCGTACACTCTTGACATGACATGACATCTAAATACACTACTCGGCTTGACCTGATGTCCCATGGCTTTACATGTTACCTGATCTTGTGTCTAATGCTAACAAACCTAACATGTAGCCCTCACGGACCGTTCCTGTTGTCTATCCAGACAAACCTGCTCCTACCTGATCCTGTGTTGGCATTAGTTCTTGATTACTGAATACCTGACTTGACCTACATAACTTGGGGGTATGGGGAAATCAATGATGAAATCCTGACTTGTAACTCGACGGTTGCTTGCTTTTACTGATCAGTTTTAGAGGCTAGGCCCGCCTCGTGACGATGCTGCTGACATCGTTGGTCTGTATCCTTTTCCTTTTAGTGCCTAGGGCACGTCTCGGTTTCAGCCCGAGAGTCTTAGACCGTGGTCCCGGGCATGCACGGGATACTATTGAGTTATATCGATGATTTATCAAATTGATTTCAAAGACTTGAGAGTAGATAACCAACAGACCAGTTAGTTTACTTACTGCACACTACCTTCCACTGTCCTGATTTATATTGCTGTACATCTGCTTTACCATTGTTATTATACTTACATGTCTTGCTATCCTGTTTATATATTATTGCTTGATGTTATGACGCGCTGACGTCTGGGTTTTGCATGGCCCAGATCTTTCTACCTTTGTTGCAGATTGATCAGGAGTATTGCCGCTGTTAGACCGAGCGGTGAAGTTCCTGTCGATATGTAGTCTTACTTTCCAGGTGTTTCATTTATTGTATCTTTTGCTTCCGCATACCATTATTTCTTGACTCATTCATTCTGGCTCATGGACATGCACTAGATAGTTTAGTTTACTTTCCTGTTCTTGATATCTCTACAGCCGTAATGTGACTGTGGAGGGATTTTCTTATCCACGGGTAGCATGGTTGGCTATGTCACGTGCCCATCTTAGCGTACTCTGGGAAGTGGGGCGTGACAAAAAGCATTTATTGGAATTCAAAATATGGGGACAACGTTCACTAGAAGATTTGAGGCTGACAGAATTGGTAGCCAGGTTCCTGTAAAGCTCATGCATATGGAGGGACTGTATGAGTTATTTGTCTCCAAATTTGCCTTGTCCTCAATAGATTTCTCAACCTCATACATCAAAGTTCATTGCACAATGAAGCTTACGTATAGAACACCCCCTAATGATGATGAAGAGGGTACCGGGAATTTAGAAACTGAAACAAAAGAATCAAGAGCAGATACTGATGTGCTCAATCACATCAAATCCCAGTGGGATGATGATTGCCCTTGGGCAGAGTGGTATTCTGCTGAGGATCCAGTTAAAGGATTTGAGTTGACTGCCATTTGGTCAAATAAGATCTTTGAAGGTTCCCTTGAGATGGCTGAGCTAGAAAATGCTTCTTCATTTGATGCAGAGAAGTGGCTACTTTATCTTATTGCATCTCCAAATATGCGGATCGTATAACTCATATCCAAAGTCGCACTTTAGCTGTGATCGTGCCTCGCATCTTCGTACATCGTTTTCCTTGATCGTTATCCTCAGGCAAGTACTCTTTCTTTACTTTTGGTCGATATACATCGGCATTCCTTTATGGTTATATGTATATATATATATATATTTCCTGCACTGTTAGAATAAAAGAGAACTGTGTTAGTATCTTTTTCGTTATATTATACAATATATATAGGCAAACTGTTATGTAGCAAGTGAGAATAATTAGCAAGTGTGGTTTTAAAATGAGATTTATTTTTACTACAAATAAATTTCGAAAGCTGTTAACCTATCTCACATTTATATGTTTCTAGTCAGATTGTGATTAATATACCCATATTAAGGTTAACGGTAAAAACAACAATTGTGACTCATACCAGCTTGTACACCACTTTTATGCAGTTACTATTACCTGGTAACTATTACCACTGAAATGTCTTGACTATTCATTACTTTAGTCTTATTGGGCGAGATCGCTGATAAGGATGCTGAACTATATTACATGACATGACACAATCTATACTGTTTACAAGTTTTATTTCCATACAATTACCAAACCACAAGTTCCTGTCTTTTCAGCATTCTTAATTAGTGCTCTAGCCGTTACCATAGTAGCTATAAATACGTGGGTGTTGGGGTAGTTTGAGTGTGCGTTGTACAACAGGATCTCAGGAGTCCCATGCCGGCAGCTCGTACCGGGCTATAGCGGTCTCATGATTACAGCTCGTACCGGGCTATAGCGGTCTCATGTTTACAGCTCGTACCGGGCTATAGCGGTCTCTTGTTCATTCCACAGTTGGGCCCGTGTTTCCTAGCCCCTGGGGCACCACTCTTCGATTAGGAATACTCCTGCAGAGGTTGACGCACACACTCGAGTTTACGATAGGATAGTTTACCTTTTAGTGACCAGTTAGGTTATGACCTGACCCCTTACATACATGTTTCATAGTGTTAATGCATATAATTATTTATATACTTGTTTTTCCTGCGCACCGGGCTTCACTATTTTCATATATTCATGTTATTATGCTACACACACACTTTTTACGTTGAGTACTTACTGAGATGTTCTGACATTCCTGAGATTTGCCATCTCAGGTTTAGAGACGGATTTGCAGGCTGAGCAGGATCAGAGTGGCTACCAGGACTTTGTTGAAGACCAGTAACCGTTGGTTTATTTTCACCCTTTTTATTTAGCTTTTAGCATGTGCGCCATTCTGGGACATTAGAACTTTTGTATCTTTCAGATGTTGTTTTCTTTTCAAACCTACTGTATCGGATCTTTTTGCATCAATTATCTAGTGGATCCATTTTTAGGATTTCTTATGGTTTCATT
This sequence comes from Agapanthus africanus, assembly GCA_030015575.1. Lineage (NCBI taxonomy): Eukaryota > Viridiplantae > Streptophyta > Magnoliopsida > Asparagales > Amaryllidaceae > Agapanthus > Agapanthus africanus. The sequence continues at coordinate 100,853,235 of CM057338.1, read as the reverse complement.
GCAGCATGATTATCAGTATTATTTCTTTGGGTATTGGATTTTATTTTTGACAGGTTAATTTAGACAGCCTTATGTGACTATGGAAGAACTTTTCCTTACCATAGGTAGCACGGCTGGCCTTCGTCGCTCTCCGCATTCCGGATTTTGGGAAACGGGGCGTGACAAGGTTTTGTTGGTATCAGAGCCAGGCTAACGTCAAAGGTTAGTCTGGGTTCTTCCGACCTTTTAGGTTAGAATCACATGTTTAGGTTTTCCCCAGTATGTCATGCTGTATATTCCTTTGACTCTGGTTATAGGATTCGGACGACTGAGATAGAATTACGATATTGTACCCATGAACCGCGGCATGGTTACAATGCGTCATTCTGTTTGAGTAACTTAGAGTTCTACCTTATTTGTTTCCACTAATTTGATTTTCTTGCACACGCTGATTTCTCGAGCCAAGACCATGACTCTTCATACCCTATTTTGTTTGCTTGAATCTTATGTGACTATGGAAGGACTTTTCTTTACCGTAGGTAGCACGGCTGGCCTTCGTCGCTCTCCGCATTCCGGATTTTGGGAAGGGGGCGTCACAAATATATAGTATGAACAAATACACGAGAACAACACATGTCTAAAATATCTACAACTAACCATAATCTCATTACAGGAAGCTTAACCCTGTCATTATCCCTTGTCTCCAATACACCCTATTGGTACCGTCATGACAACGTGTAATTTAAAAATCTTATACTAATAAGCAATAGCCAAGCTGGTATGATCACTTCTTTTGAGGGAGAGTGGGGGGTTCCAGCTTTGGAACCTCATGAGAGAAAAAAACACAAATTAACTTTCTCATGGCAAATTCGTCAGTCCCCTGGATACGTGTGTGCCGTGTGCATATGTCAGGGCTTACGGACAGCGCCGAAATAAAATTTATTTTAGCAGTTTCTTGCCAAATATCCATGTTTTTGGGAAGCTGGCGTTCTCAAGAACAAAGGCTCAATACCTTGTGGGATTGTTTGAAGCAAGCATATCAAATTGCCAGCCCAAGCGCAGACGAGTACTATAATCCAAACTACCAAAACGGGCCCTAGCCTACTAGCAACCGTTATAGTGGATCGGGTATAGAACGACATCATGCAGTCTTAACCCGATCCGAATCGAATATTAATCTTTTTTGGTTTGCTACATGGCACCTAGGGTTTCTGTTAATTCTCCCTCTTTCAGAGCTTAGATCAAAACCCTAAACCTTTCAAGGGTTTTCTTCGATCTCTTACATTAATTTATCTAATTTGATACAATTATTCGGAAAAGATGGCATCTTTGAAGAGGAAATCCCTAGAAACTCCAAAAACCGATCCCCAGCTGCCTCAAAAATCTCAAAAGGGCGAAGAGGATGGGAACGATGAACCAATTCGCGTCGATGGCCCTGTTGCTTGTCTCCACGATGTGTCCTACCCTGAAAACTACGCCCGATCTCGGTCTCAGCCGCAGCCTTCGGGCGAGAAACCGAAGCCAGCGAGGGAGTTCCCTTTCGAGCTCGATCCGTTTCAGACGGAAGCCATCAAGTGCCTCGATACCAGAGAATCAGTCATGGTAAGCTTATTATAATTTATGAATTGGTGATTCAGTCATTATCTCACAGGGAAAACAATTTTTGGGGATTTTCTTATACTGGTAATTTCATTAATGCCAGTAGCATCTGTATTTTTATAACTTACCCTTAAATTTATCAACTTGCTTCATATTTAGCCCTTTTAGGCAGGAAAAAACCAGCATGCAAGGGCTTGCATGGTCCAAGCCACCTCCAAGCGCTTAGATAGTTTTGGGGTTTGTGTAAGGGAAGTCTTCCAAGGGCTTGTAAGGGGCTTGCACCTTGCAAGCCCTTGCATAGAAGATTTTTCCTTTTAGGCACCGGCGGGTGACGAGTTTAAAGTTTTGAAAATAAATGGTCGAGTTTCCAATGGCAAATTCCTCCTTGTTATCATCATGGCCTTTTCCCATCAAAACTGGGTCGGCTATGAACCAAAGTTCGGGTAAATACCCGACAAAGTTTCATGACTGGCTGTTGACCTGTTATCAACCCTCTCCAAATATGCGCTAAATTGCTGGTTCAGATAACTATGATAGAGAGGGGCTTGTCAAAGTCCAAGATGAACAGCTGGTATTCTCCAAATTCTCATCGAAGAAGCCTTAAAGAAGGGGAAAAGATGCTATATGGAATTATATTCAACTCTAAGGCACAAATATAGTCGAGCAAATGGAACATGTTCCATAATTAAAACCTTGCTCTGTTTGGCTATCAAAATGTAGTTCTTAAAAACGGGGATTGGGAGGCTCCAACTCTACAAAACCTTATCATTTTGAAATTTTGATATTGTTAGCGTTTTGAAAAGTTTCGTTAACCTAATCTTGAGTTGGTGTTGCCAAATAACACCTCAGCTTAAGCAAAACCTTAATTTTTGAAACTTGGGTTAGAAGCTATAGGGAACCCAGCATAGTTTTAACTCAAAGGTAACTGTGCGCATAACTTGCAACCCTTGTCAAGCTTGTAATGGAGATTGTTATGTAGTGTTGTTGAATATGCACTTTTGTGTTGGTTCGATGTGAAATGGGAAGAATTATATTTGAGTTTCATGTAGTAAACCTAGATGATTGACGACATTTCTTTGATAACATTTTATTATATCCTGGATTTACCTATCAACAATTAGTTATAGAAAGAGATCAAGAGTTAGGGGAGTAAGTTATTATTTTCAAAATCAGAATACAAAATACTAAAATTGAGTGATATGGGGTGTGATATATAATTATTTGACCATTAAAATTTAGATTGTTGAGTGGCCATTTGTGTATTTCTTCAAGTTCTACGCAGAGATTTTAACATTTTATTAGTATTTGTTTCTGTTCCAAGTATCAAGCTGGCTGGCAGCTCTAAATCCAGTACCTGTACATACTTGCTAGTAGAAGTTTCTTGTACCAATTTCACTATTTCGATGTGAATATAAATCTATTCTCTCTCACATATTTTGTTGTTTTTGAATGGTTATTACCTAGTGAAAATTTGTTTCTTTACAACCTTTGAGCCTTCATTGATTTGCGCAGCATGTTTTGAAAGTGATATTCTTCTAGTGATCATATAACTTTTCAATTTTTTGCTTCGTCCACATTATACTAGTGTCCCTTGCTAATTATTATCTTCTAATTGGGTAAGGTGTCAGCACATACATCAGCCGGAAAGACTGTTGTTGCATTGTATGCTATTGCCATGTCCCTAAAAAACCAACAAAGGGTCATTTATACCTCTCCAATCAAAGCTCTTAGCAACCAAAAGTATAGAGAATTCAAAGAAGAATTTTCTGATGTTGGTCTTATGACTGGGGATGTCACCATTGAATCAAACGCCTCTTGCTTGGTAAGACATGAAGCTTTCCCTTTTGTTTTCTTGGGTTCCCACTTCCCATTGACATCAATATAATATCATTTTGTAACTTTTGTTGTTAAATTTGAAACATTTAGGTCATGACAACAGAGATTTGGCGTAGTATGCAATACAAAGGATCAGAGCTCATGCGGGAGGTTGCTTGGGTTATATTTGATGAAGTACATTACATGCGTGATAGGGAAAGAGGTGTTGTTTGGGAAGAAAGCATTGTCATGGCTCCTCAGAACTCACGCTTTGTGTTCCTTTCTGCAACAGTTCCTAATGCTAAGGAGTTTGCTGATTGGGTAGCAAAGGTTCTTGACATATTTTCTCTTTAATTCCCATTCTCTTCTATGTCCTTTTTTTGATTCTACATGCATGTTGTTTCTTTTTTTTGGTATATTCTACTCTAACTGTCATGCTTCTATTTTTAGGTAAATTCTATTGTAAAATTTCCTTTCGTATATGCCTAAAATAATTTCCATGTCATGTTTCTTCTTATTCTACACTCTAAAGTCCAAGGAAATAATATCATAAATGAGCCTAATTTCTTAAGATAAGATTACTTGTCTGCCAACTGGCCTTCTAGGATGCATATCAATCCCCTATGTTATTTATAGTTTTGTGGACACAAATTTGGCACATATTTAGGGGTTTTTACAGTTATAAAATTTAGTTCAGCTCATACCTTGACTATATGGTAAAGAGTCTAAAGACTAACAAGCTCATGAGATCAAAGCAAAGTTAATAAATGGATTGAATCAACAATTTGGATAGCCAGCTATGGATGCATGTAGGTGCTTGTAAAATCAAAAATCGTTTATTGAAGACCCGTGTGTATTATTATTTTACAACTTGACCTTATACGTGAAGCATGAAGAAAAAAATGTGCATATTAAATACGAATATCTCAATTTAGATCCAAACAAACATCTTAGCGCACTTTATGGTATATAAACATCTTAGCGCACTTCATGGTACATAAGAAAGCCATATTGTTAGTAATATCTGATTTTGGACCCAGACAAATATGCTAGCATACTTCATAATACATTTTTCTAGGAAATGGTAATTTAAACAGATAAATTGGTAATATATGATTATAGCGTCTAACCAATATTTATAGCACCTATCATATTCACATTCTTTGAGGTATTAAAGGTGGCAATGATATTTGAATATGGTTTCTAGATGGCTGTTGTAAAGTGCAGAGGGAAAGATATATTGGCTTTTTTGAGGAATGGTCTAGTTAACATTATATCGTCTCACATTTGAGTAATTCATAATTGTGTGCATATAGTTGATTAATTACTTTATCATGGTGTATCACTTTTTGCTCAATTCAGGTACATCAGCAGCCTTGTCACATTGTTTATACAGACTATCGACCTACACCACTTCAGCATTATATTTTCCCTGCTGGAGGTGATGGATTGTACTTGGTAGTGGATGAAAGAGGTAAGTTTCGGGAGGAAAGCTTTCAAAAAGCTTTGAATGCACTTGTTCCTGGCGGGGACGGTGATAAGAAAAGAGAAAATGGGAAGTGGCAAAAAGGTTTACTGTTAGGCAAACCCAGTGAAGAAAGTGACATATTTAAATTGCTAAAAATGATAATTCAGCGGCAATACGATCCTGTGATACTTTTCAGTTTTAGCAAAAGGGAATGCGAATTTCTAGCAATGCAGGTAATGCTTTCCGGTTGCTCTGTTTGTTTATTTTTTAAATTTTTATGTTATATAAATCTATAATTTTGACATTATGCTAAAGTCCGCTTATATTTATGGAACATCGATTGTAATTATAATGAAGGTGGCAATTAATCTTATTAGCTTAGAGGCATTTTCTTAATTAGTCATCTAATCATGAATTTTGAGCCATCAGGTATGTTTCCTTTTGTATATTAAATTATTACTTAATGGAATGAAATTAATGAATGTTATGAAGGAGCAAGTTTCTTAAGGTTAAATTTATCTGCTTGCAGCTCAAGTTTCCATTCAGATAGTAGTTATACAACTCCTTAACTACTTGATTCATGAACTGGATAATTTTGGAGCTTGTATAGTTGTATGGTGTATTAATCTAATGCTATATTGCATCCTTTTGGTACGCGAGTCTTGTTCGTTTGCCCAACTTTTGTAGTAATTCTTTTGTACTTGATCCCAGGTTTTGTTGATTTTATTATCTTTGTTATCTGTTTTATCATATTAAATTTCAGATGGCAAAAATGGACTTAAATGAGGACGACGAGAAAACAAATGTTGAAACCATCTTCTGGAGTGCAATGGATATGCTCTCTGATGATGACAAGAAGCTTCCACAGGCAAGATTTCATTCAACTTATTATCTATGTTCTAAATCCTATCACAATTTCCATGTCTATTCCTCAACCTGAAATTCAAATCCAATTATTTATTTACAATGGCATACCACATTCTGTAAGTTTTTGTGTCCAATACATATTTAAGGGTGTCTTTCATCCTTTTGTTTTTGCATTTAAATTTACCTTTTTCTAGTTGCATGTTCTTGTCAGCACATTTCTTATTGCTGATGTGTATGTTAATTTGTCCAACGTGACTGGGGACTATCTATCTACAGGTTGTCGTTAGGCCCCTTCCCTTCTATAAGCATGTTGCCATCAACCTATAGGCTAGCACAAAGTGTAGTCTTGGGAGTGCATTGGTATTTCATAATTCGTTACTTAAAATATCCTATTAATGAATAACTTGCAATGGAAAGGTTGACCGGTTTAGTTCAGGTGCTGTTTGGTTGGATGGAAATACTGACCAAGCAACACACACACACACAACACACACAAAGTGTTGCTAACAAACTGCACCAAATGCAACGACAAGTGATGAGCTAGTTACTTCTTTTCCTGCACCATATCAGCAAAACATTGTTATCATCTAATTAAGAATGCGCGACAAATGTTAATTGGAGCACACCGATTAATAAATTTGGAGTTCATTTCCTAATCAAATGTAGCTCTGGCGTGCAACAAATGCTGCATGTCTTTTGCAGTAAACCAAACAACTGTTTAAATGAGTTGCAAGTTTTCGTTTTCATACTTCGGTTGATGTTCTGTTGACAAGAGGTTGCATGACAATAAAAGTTCCGCATATAAATATTACTTCTGATATTTACTTGATGGCTATCAACGTATAATGCCGGGATATGCGGCAGGGTTTCTTTAAAAATATTGTTTCCAATAATCATGCTTCCTTTATACCCTTGTTTTGTTTTCGCTTTATCTGAACAGATTTCCTGTTCTCTCATATATATTTTTTCTGATTCAATTATCTACCATTGCAACCGTTCAATAATAATCCTTAAACTAGATTTATCTCCTTAACTGGGATTTGAGCATCTTCAGCAATAAAGGAAGGCTGCTGGGACAAACTTAGCTGGTAGCATTTTTTGAAGACGTTTTTAGTTCTTTTTTGAATCTGCTTTGCTTACGCCTATATTCTGTTTCACAATTTCTGCAAACATTTCATGTTCTCTGTTGGATAACCACACATGTTTTCCTTGTCTTCATTGTTTGTGTGATTTTTGGATGTAAATTACTTTATCAAGGAGTAAATTGTTCTGCATTTCCACAGGTTTCAAATATGTTACCCTTGTTAAAACGTGGGATTGGTGTGCATCATTCTGGCCTGCTGCCAATTTTGAAGGAAGTGATTGAAATACTTTTCCAAGAAGGGTTTATCAAGGTTGGTATCAAAATTCCGATTGCTTGCTAAATTTATCTGTCATTAGGATTTTCAATTGGATGTCTTTTGAAGCTGATTGTTTTTGTATACAAAATCATAACCTCTTGAGATTTTAGAGATCAAATGCAAATAGAAGTCTTTATTACCTAGCCATGATGTTTTCCTATTTTCTTACTTTTATCTAAAAGATACTTGCACATGCAGAGAGTACTAGGTTCGGCAAGTTAAATCACTGGTTAGGGGTGCAAGTGATATGTTTATTCATGTTCATCTGCTTCTAATTTTAAATTAGTTTCCAACTTCCAAACCTTGTCGGGAAATCAGGCTTCCTTCTAGCTTTGCCATGATGAACATTTCTGTCACAAAGGCCTAACCATGCCAATCATGTATTGAATGCCACAACTCATTTCAAATACTGAAAACTTCCCAGGGATACTATAAATTGTAAACTCTTCGGCACATATCACATCTTGACACACTCTTCACTATTTCTGAACACATTTCATATTTCAGATTGATGGTTGTGAGCCATCTGATTCCATCGAATGAATAAAAGGCTTTCAAAGAGAAAAGAGGGACCCACATAGATACTTAGCCATGTTGTCATCATCTTCTTCCTCTGTTCTTCTTATCCCTCCCCCTCCCAAAAAAAACCCTTTCTTTATGTGCAACATCCACCATATGATGGATGTTGGAAATTTGAGAATATTTTCACATTCATCCATCAATTACAAAAATATTAACATCCATAAAAAATTATATATTCTGAACCATAAGAACAGATAATTTGAAATTTGGTCTTTTAATCATTTACGGACCCCTCATCATCTACATTCTACCAAATCCCAATTACATCACCAACTTTGAGTTTCACATCGATTGAAAGCTATAAAATAAAAGTTTGGGATGTGAAATTTTAGATCCGAGAAGGCCGCATCGTTTTTGTCCATCAGTTAGAAAATTTTCAGTTTGAGACTGTATTGAGATGATCATAATGACTTCTTGTTCCCAATCTTTAGGCAATTAAACAAAAATAAAATAGGATATACAACCTTACTTTCAAATTAAGAGAGTTGGAGGTAGAGAAGTCTGAGCTTTGAGAATAGGAGGTAGAGTATATGAGATTGAGGTGGGGACTGAGAGATCAGGATGTAGTGGAGAGGAGATTGAGACTGTGGAAATTACGTATTAACTTAAAGAGCAGATAGAGATGGGAAGATTTGGGGCTTTTCCCTTTTGAAGTCTCAGTCAAGGGTGACCCATCGAATTAAATGTTAAAAACTTTTTATCCGTTGGATTCTATCCAATGGCTGACAGCAATCACTCGACTCTCCAGTGCCAAAATAGGCCATGGAGAGGATTTGAACCCTTTACTGAGAAGGATATCACAATAATGGGTTACAAAGGTTGCGATCATCATCATCTCTCTTTTTTTTGGGGAGTTATAGGATGATATAGAAATATTATCTAGACAATTTATGAAATGTTCATTTACACAAACATTATATATAATTTAAACACAATCGAATGATGGGTATTTTCTATATGTAGTTAACGGACCTAATTAATATTTCTTATTCATGTTGTGTAAATTCAGAAAATTATTCTTAAATGGAATTATTTGCATTGTGGGAGCCTACTTGTTTAGGATTTAGCTATCGGTGGCCTTATGTTCATGTTCCATAGGCTATGGACACTATTATCATTTTGGATATCGTTATTAAGCAATGTTGATAGGTTTCTTTTGAGTACAAACTACGTTTTTATGGATCTAGTGGTAAGATATTGCATTTACTTATTAATTGCTATAACTGAATTCTATGATTGATTTTACTGCTTTTCTGGAATATCATTTTCATACCTTGTTATGGGTTTGGTGTTGAGTCCTAACTCCTAACAAATAGAAATGACAGTGTAGTTTAATGATCAAGAACACAAGAGAGCAGTGCTTTTTAGAGCCCATTCATCCATTTGTTCCTCAAATTTAAAGTTCAATTTAGAACGATTTTAAGCTTTGTTCCATGATATATTTTATTTTGGGCTGCTAATGTGGTAACATTATTCTGAGATACTGGCATTTACATATGAAGAACATAAATATTGTTGATCTCTCTGCCATTTCACCTCTTTAAGCAGACTGCGAACTTCGAGTTTTACAGCTTTTCTAACAGTTGGAAATTTTTCTATTTTAGTGTTTGTTTGCCACAGAAACTTTCAGCATTGGTTTGAACATGCCTGCAAAGACCGTAGTTTTCACAAATGTGCGCAAATTTGATGGGGATAAATTCAGATGGATATCTAGTGGGGAGTATATTCAAATGAGTGGTCGTGCTGGTCGTCGAGGTATTGACCAGCATGGTATCTGCATTCTAATGGTAGATGAGAAAATGGAGCCATCTTCTGCCAAAATGATGGTAAAAGGCAGTGCTGATTGTTTAAATAGGTATGCATATCTGAGTATTTTAACATGCTGAGATATTTAATTATTCCTGATTTGTCTGTACATTATCTCCTCAAATTTAATTATTTTATCTGTTCTGTTTAACTACTTAGTTGTTACTACACTTTTATGATACTTTGTAAATGAAACTACTGGTAATACGATCAATTATAATCAAACTGTACTTCAATCATGTTTGTATTTATATTTCTGGTATCACACTGGTGATAGATGTAGGAATGTCTTCTTATTTGCCCTTTTTCTTATTTGTTTATTTAAATATTTAGTGTTTGTGTGTCTATGTGTGGTTTTTCTTTCGAACGTCTTCTTTCCCTCTTTCCATTTCCCCCATTTTTATTTTATTTTTTGGGAGGTGGGAGCGCGGGGTGTGTGCAGCTTGGAGAGATCTTTGTATAGATTGTGTTAATATAGGGATTGATCTATGTTCTCTAAAGTATCACTTGATTTCTTTTTGTAGTTTTAGTTTAAGGGAAAATGATAACTTGTTTAAAGCCAACACCGCTAGCTTGAACTCTCTTTTTATCTTTTTAATACATTCAACAATTTACTCATTGTTACTTTTTAATACAATCCCCAAATCTTTTTAATACAATCAAGAATTTACTCATTGTACATTATCTCCTCAAATTTATATAGGGCAAGCTGATTTGTTCAATCAGTTAAGGAGATATTTTCTCCAATTGATTTGGGGATTTCCCCACTCTTGGATCTTTTGATCCAAGGGCTTCTGATTTACAGAAGGCGATCTTGTTTTTAACAAGATTAGGAAATTTTTTCATACAGAATTTATTCTGTATTTTGGTGATTTTTAATCACCATTGGAACATTGATCCAACGGTGCTCTGATTTACAGAGCACAATCTTGTTTGTTTGGAAAGATTTCAAAATCTTTCCTTAACAGAATTTAATTCTGATCAATTAATGATTTATCATTATTATTGGATTTTAGATCTGACGGTGGTGAGCTTTTAGTTCCAGCGCTAGCGCACCCGTGCTTTGCACGTGGTGCGCCGCTTAGGGCGCAGCGCACTTGGCGCCAGCGCACACGGCGCCAGCGCACACGTGCTTTGCACGTGGTGCGCCGCTTAGGGCGCACCGCACTTGGCGCCAGCGCTTTGGCGCTGTTTCTGAAGCGTTGCTTTATTTCAAAATTTGAATTTTGAACAGAGCTTTGCTCTGATTTGGGGAAACAAATGCCTCCCACCGTTGCGCTCACGTGGACCACACGTGAGTGCAGCGGTGGCAGCATCTGCATCCTTGGATCAACTCAGAAGTTGAAACGGCATCACAATGCCTATAAATAGGACCTTTGGCCCTTGAGATGATTTCTGTTCATCTTCTTTTTGTCTTCTGAGAATTTTTATTCTCTTTCAGAGCATAGCTCTTCACTTTAAGAATCTTCAAGAGTCAAAACTCTGCCAATTTTTGTTGGTAAGATTTGAACTTTATCAATAGAGCTTTGCTCTTCCTTAGATCATAGATCTCAAAAATGTTTTTAGGGTTTTACCCATTAACAGAGCTTTGCTCTCTTGAATAATGGAGATTTGTTAATCTCTCATGAAGAACTCTTAAGAGTTTGTTCATGGATCTTGAAGATCTCAGAATTTTAATTCATATAAAAATTGATTTCAATTTTTCTGATGTATTGTTCCATCATTTTTTTTCCAGAGCAAGGCTCTTGGAATTCCCGGAGAATTTTTAACTCCTTTCATAATTGACTTTGACATGTGTCATTCCTGTCTGCAGAGCATTGCTCTCGAAGAGTTTAACCCCTGGACCCGAGGTGTCTCCCATTAAATGAGAATCTTTCTTTATGATTTCTATTTTATTTACACAAATTTAAATTTGTTAGTTGTCTTAAACAGAGCTTGTTTTCTCGATGGAGATATCAAGAGTCGTTTAAATCCTCATGTCTGTTTCAGTAAGCTTTTTCTTAATCAGTATGTCCACTAACTCCCACTGATTTTCCTTCTCAGACGTTATGGACGCTCATACGCTCATATGTATGATCTCGAGGAGATTATTTCTTACGGAGACATTCGCGCACTCGGTCGTTCCCAAAACCGAGAATTCACAAACGCTCAGTGTGCTAAAATTATGGGTCGCTTTGATGCATACAATGGTCGACTGCTTCCTCGTCGTTCCTCTTTCTTGAAGCTTATTGTGGGAGCGATCTGGGGAGCACTTCCTCTATTTTATGCTGGCATGCCGCTTAAGGCATTGGACGACGCTGAAGATAAGATGCACTCGGTGTATCTGATGAGCTTAATCTTAAAGAAAAGGCGAGACAACCTTGTTGATATCCCGCATCAAGCTTTTTAGCAGGCGGTGATACTCGCTGCCTATCGAAGGGTGGAGGACATCAGTGGGGACCCTGACGCTTGTGATCGTGAAAGGATGCACATGAAGATGGTCCGAGAGGCCCGAAATTTTTTGGATGGCCTCACTTTTGAATTTCTCAATCCATGTCCTGGATTTGATGTTTTGCCTTTGTAAACATTTTAATGGCGTTTTTGTTTTCCGTTTTCATCAATGTAAGAATTTTCTGAAGTATGAATAGCAAGCTTTTCCATTTCCATGTGTTTATTTTATGCATTAAACCTTTTCGCTCATGCATAAATGGGTGCGCTTTGAATGCTTAACTGAATGCGAATCAAATGTTCTTCTTACTGTCGCTTTCTTCTCTTTGCTGTGTCGTTGCCATGTGATTTTAGCAAGTGTGGCCTGTAGATAGTAAGTGACGGTCCATCTCGGACTCTTTGCACGATAACGATGGCTTAGGAAACAGGTTCAGGTCTGCTGCTTAAGACTTTTCAATTTTATGAGCCGTGAGGGTCTCATAAAGATTTTTTTTCCTTTACGGGTCGAGAGGATCCCGTAGGTGTATTTTCTCCTTAGGAATCGTGAGGATTCCCAAGTATGCTTTCTCTTGAGAGTCGTAAGGATCTCACAAGAGAATTTTCCCTCTTACAAGTCGAGAGGACTCGTAAGAAGTTGTTTCCCTCTTTGTCGAGATTCGACTTTGGAGAGTGTGACCCGTGAATAGTATGCAAGAGTCCATTTTGGACCGACTTGTAGGGCCCCAGTGCTTAGAAAACATGTTTTTTAATCCTCACTGTCTAAGGCTTTTCCCTACGAGTCGAGACGAATCGAGAAGTTCCCGCAAGGACGTCCTAACGTCACAGTTAACCTCTGCTCTTTACGACAAATGTCCGTTAGGGTCTGTGGTATTAGGGTTTTGTCCGTCGTACCGTCGCGTTGGCTGATATATTCCTCGATAGACAATCTTGCTGTTCGAGTAGCCTTGCGACTGTCGTGTCTCTGATCCTTTCGGGAGCTGGACAAAACGTCTTCAAGCAATCTTCCAGGTAGTTTGACCGTCGGAAGAGTAAGCGTTAGGAGTTTTGCCATGCCGCTTTTTACTTGAGGTTAGGCTCAGTTTGGGGAGCCCCGATGAGTCATAACCACTCCGCGCTGGTGTGGGATGATCTCCGATAGTCTTTCAGGTTTTATTTGAGTTGCCGTCAAGACCCTAAAGCTAGGAATTTGGCCTTTGCTTCGTTTGCTGGCATTGCGTCTGCTGTATCGAGACGAATGTCGCGGTTGTTTCTAGGTGGTTGGTGAACCGTCGAGGTTTGGAACTAGGGATTTTGCCGTGGCTTCGTTGTTTGATTGTCGCGTTGTTTTAGCGTGTCCGAATCCTGCTGGAGGAAGAACGCTGTGGTGACATCTCGTCTGCTGTATCGAGACGAACGTCGAGGTGGTGACCACTCCGCGCTGGTGTGGGATGATCTCCGATAGTCTTTCAGGTTTTATATGAGTTGCCGTCAAGATCCTGAAGCTAGGAATTTGGCCTTCACTTCGTTTGTTTTAGCGTGTCCGAATCCTGCTGGAGGAAGAACGCTGTGGTGACATCTCGTCTGCTGTATCGAGACGAACGTCGAGGTAGTGACCACTCCGCGCTGGTATGGGATGATCTCCGATAGTCTTTCAGGTTTTATATGAGTTGCCGTCAAGATCCTGAAGCTAGGAATTTGGCCTTTATTTCGTTTGTTTTAGCGTGTCCGAATCCTGCTGGAGGAAGAACGCTGTGGTGACATCTCGTCTGCTGTATCGAGACGAACGTCGAGGTTTTCGTTTCGTTTGCTGGCATTGCGTCTGCTGTATCGAGACGAATGTCGCGGTTGTCTCTAGGTTGGTGAACCGTCGAGATTTGGAACTAGGGACTTTGCCATTGCTCCGTTGTTTTGACCCTGGGATGACATTGCGTCTGCTGTAACGAGACGAATGCTGGGGTGGAGTTGGGATTTTGCCATCACTCTGCTTTGTTTCGACCGTGAGGTCTTTCGTTGACGTTGCATCTGCATCCTGCTGGACTGCAAAGGAACGCCGTTGTCGACATTGCATCTGGTGTAACGAGACGAATGCTGAGGTGGAGCTGGGATTTTGCCATCACTCCGCTTTGTTTCGACCGTGAGGTCTTTCGTTGACGTTGCATCTACATCCTGCTGGGGTTGAGAAGAAACGCCGCTGTTGACACTGCGCCTACTGTAACGAGACGAATGTCGAGGTGGTCTCTAGATTATCTGCGAACCGTCGAGATTTGGAACTAGGGATTTTGCCGTGGCTCCGCTTTGCTGACGTTGCGTCTACTGTAACGAGACGGGTGTCGAGATGATCTCTAGGTTGTCTGTGAACTGTCGAGACCTGGCTCTCTCTGATGGAGCCTGGTGGGATGATATGATTCCCTCTTTGTTTGTGCCCCTGGATTATATACAGGGATCGATGTGATCTCATCTATAGGGCAAAATTTTTATTTTATATGTATTTTTTGTTTTCTTTCCGCGATGCTCTATCATTTCAGCTTTTATATCGCGAAAGTCGCGATTGCCCAATCATTTCAGCTATATTTCACGGTGCCCAATCATTTCGGCCATTTGTTTTATTTACTCGCTACTTTTTATTGCGAGTTGCCCAATCATTTCGGCTATTTCATTTGCATATATTTTACTTGCTAATTTTGTTGCAAGTTGCCCCATCATTTCGGCTATTTCATATGCATTTGTGGCTCGCTGACTTTTCGCCGCGATTTTGGGATTTGATACCGATTTAGGCATCAGTATCGCTACAACTGGGATATTGCCAGGAGCGAATCATCATTTGCCGCTGTCGATATCGAACAAAGGTGGCTTAGCGAACATGGTTAGGATCCTTTCGACTAAGGCTTTTAACTTCATGAGCCGTAAGGGTCTCAAGAAGTTATTTCTCCCTACGAGTCGTGAGGATCTCGTAAGTGCGTTTTCTCCTTAGGAATCGTGAGGATTCCTAAGTGCGTGTTCTTTTATAAGTCGTAAGGATCTTACAAGAGTGTTTTCTCCTTATAAGTCGAGAGGACTTACAAGGGCCGTCCACTGTGTGAACATATCCTTAGTCGCGGGTGGGATTTTTTTAGGGAAATGTTTATTCGTGCCTGTGGATTGTATACAAGGGTCAATATTGAATCGCTTGTAGGACAGCATTGGAGGTTGTGATGGCTTAAGAACAGGTTCAGGTCCCTGTAACTTAAGGCTTTTGAACCCTGTGAGCCGTGAGGGTCTCAGAGGGGAATTCTCCTTACGAGTCGTGAGGATCTCGTAAGTGTGATTTCTTCTTAGGAATCGTGGGGATCCCTAAGTGTATTGCTCTCTTATGAGTCGTAAGGATCTCACGCAGGTATTTTCTCCTCCCAAGGTCGAGAGGACCTTGCAAGTGTTTTTAAACGAGTTTGCGCCCTTTCGGGTTTTCACAAAACTCGTCGGTAGTCCTGCTGTTTTTACTCATGGAGCCCTTTCGGGTTTTCATCCGTGTCTATTTTGCTTATGGACATACCGTTTTTTTAGCCTTGGGATGCCGTGGTCAGTAGTAGTTTATAGACGTCTCGGTCAATAGCTAGTTTTAGGATATAGTGGTCCGTCGTTAGTTTAAGGACATCTCAGTCATTCGTTGCCGTATTTGAGGCGAATTTCTAGTTTACGGACTTTTCGGTCCATTGCAAGTTTTAAGACCTTGCGGTCCATCGTTGCCGTATTTGAGGCGAATTTCTAGTTTACGGACTTTTCGGTCCATGGGGCTTTCTCTATGAATGAGCACGATGCCCTCGGCATGTCCATCTTTTTCTTATCATGTATTTGTGGCGGGTTCATCTTCCAGTTTTCAGACAGCGCGAATTTGCCCAGTTGGTATTGGTCCTCAACCCAGCCTTTGAAGACGAAGCAATTTTCGATTGGATGGCTTACTGCTTGGTGGTAAGGGCAGTAATTAGGATTGTTGACATCGTCTGGCTGCAACGGACGTTTTGGATCCGGTAGATTGATGAGTCTGTTGCGCACTGCCAGCTCGAACAGTCTCCTCATTTTATCCCAGGGAAACGAGTAAGGACGTCCCAGTCTCTCCTCGAGGGATGGGCGTGGGCTCGCGTTGTTTTGGCGAACAACCGGTTTTAAGTTGCTCGGCTGTTGTTGAGTATTGGCGACGAAGGTCGCTTTCCCCTTCCCTTTTTCGTTTCGAGGCTCCGACTTTGAAGAGGAAGGCCTGTGGCCCATTTGATCCATTTGGGCCAGCTTGTCAATCAAGGCCTGGAAAGTGGCCGGCTTAAAAAACATCATGAATTGGGAAATGATCGTCTGAGGGTTGAAGTACCCACGAACATGCCTACCGCATGCGTTTCTTCGATGCGCTGCTCGCATTTCGACCATAGATTCCGCCACCGTATTGCGTACTGAACCCATGTTTCTCTAGGTTTCACCCTGGCATTGATCAATGCCGTGATTGGGGTGCGTTCGCTAGCACTTGCGAAACGCTGAGTGAATAGCAACTCCATCTCCGTAAAAGTTTTGACGGAATCGTTGGGAAGCTCTGAATACCATTCGCCGTCTCCGCCAAGCTGTCGACGAACTGACGAAGTTACAATTTGTCGTCATCCCCGGTATTGCCGTAAAGAGCTCTGAACTGAGCGACATATTGATGGGGATTGCATGTTCCCTTGTATACGTGAAACTTAGGAATAGTGTATCCTGGCAGATACTTGATCTGATCGTACCATTCTGGATATGGTCGCCCAGTTCTGACGACTTGGTCAGTTGCTTCATTTGCTTGATGAACCCGTATCTGCTGAGCGATGTAATCATTTAGGGCGGCTTTTGAGATGGTTTCCTCCTTGGCTGCTGAAAGAGCCGCAGGAGGGTTCGGTGTCTTCCCTCTGTCGTCTTCAATTATTATTGGAAGATCTTCAGCTGGAGGGTCCGGCTGGATCATCATGTCCACCATATCTTGGAACAGAATGGCCATTTGTTTTATATTGGCCGCTTGTTCCGCAGCCTCTTTGTCCTTCTTCTCAAGCATTCTCCGAAGGAATTCAATATCAGTTTCTTACTCACGGCGCTGCTCTGAGGATATCTCCGGGCTTGCTTTCGGTCCCGAAGTGCGGCCATAGCTGTTAGCATTTCTTGGAGCTTTTGTTGAATTTATTATCATGTTAGTTATAGATACACGGGGGTTGGGATAGTTTGATTGTGCATTCGTTCAACAGGATCTCAGGAGTCCCATTGCCGGCAACTCGTACAGGGCTATATCGGTCACTTGTTCATACAGCTCGTACCAGGCTATATCGGTCGTTGGAGCTCGTACCGGGCTATATCGGTCGCTGGAGCTCGTACCGGGCCATATCGCTTGTTGTTCATCAGCTGGTTTCGAGCTTTATACGGGCAATGTTCATGCAGCTCGTACCGGGCTATATCGGTCATTGTTCATGCAGCCGGTACCGGGCTTTATACGGTCAGCGTTATTTCCACAGTTGGGCCCGTGTTTCCTTACCCCTGGGGTCCTACTTTTGGGTTAGGAATACTCCCGCAGAGGTTGAAATATACATTCGAACCCACGATAGGATAGATTGCCCTTTTAGTGACCAACTAGGATATGACTTGACCGACTTAACCTGTTTGCATGTTTGCTTCATATTGCCATCATATCTATATCTACTTGTGCACGCGGGCTTCACTACACTCACATATTCATGCTATCACACACATTATCACGATTGAGTACTTACGGCATGCTCTGACATTCCCGAGATTTGCCATCTCAGGTTTAGGGACTGATTTATAGGCAGAGCAGGATCAGAGTTATCAGGAGTTTGCCGAAAAGCAGTAGTATTTATAGGTTTATTTCTATTTTATTTCAGTTGCTATTAGAATGTGCACCTTCGCTGGACGTTAGGAGTGATGTATCTTTATTTTGGATCATGTATTTCGTTTATTCAGATCTTTTATCTGCCATGGATATTTTATTGGATTTATCGTCATCTTGTGATTCCATTTTTGATATTACTCGTTATTCTTGCAGCATGATGTTAGTATTAAATCTTGGATAATATCGTACAGGTTTAGTTAGAGTCTCAAGTGTGATTATGGCAAGGCGATTTTCCCTTGTCTATGAGCACTGGTGGTTTCGGTCCATATTTCTGTATTCCGGGAAATGAGGCGTTACGGTCCTAATCCTTGGAGCCGTTTCATAAATATTTACTAAGCTCTGTGCTCGCTGTAGGCCATGTAATGGTTCTCCCCTCTTTATCCAAGCCTGGGATCAACAGCGAGTGAATAAGAGATTAGGGACAACAATTGACATGTTGCAATCTGTCATGGCCTCCTTGAGTATAAAAACTGTAACTTATTTTGGACCTTTAAAAGTTCGCCTGTGGTGATATTTTTTGCCAAATTTTTTTCTTGAACTCGTAAACACGCCTGTTCTTATCTAAATTTTCTTTTAAACAGTGCTTTCCACCTAAGCTACAATATGCTGCTGAACCAAATGAGGTGTGAAGATGGTGATCCAGAAAACCTTCTCAGAAACTCGTTTTATCAATTTCAAGCTGACCGGGCACTTCCTGATCTAGAGGTTGTTACCTTGATATCGAAGAGCATTTTACCTTTTTTCAACAAGCCCCTAGCATCTTATATAATATTCTAAATACAAAATTAGTGAAATTTGTGCATTCATTATCTTTAAAGAATTTACCAGAGGTGATTTATGTTATGCCCAATGCTGGTGAAATATATCACATACTCTCTTTATTTGGTGACAACTAGGAAATTTATATGTTGCCCTCTTTGATTATTATGGTTCCTCGTTCTTAATGCCCTCACACCTTGACTACAGAAACACGTAAAGAATTTGGAAGCTGAGAGAGATTCGATTATTATTGAAGAAGAGGAGAGCTTGAAAGACTATTCTGATCTCGTACATCAGTACAAAAGTTTAAAAAGTGATGTTCGAGATATGGTATTTTCCCCGAAAAACTGTTTACCATTCTTGCTACCTGGCAGACTTGTACGTGTACAATGCACCCGTGGTGGTCGAAAGACATCTTTCTCAATGGAAGATAATGTTACATGGGGTGTACTAATTGATTTTGAAAAGGTGAAAAGCCCAGGTGTAGGTATGCAGACTTGAAGGACTTATTTCATTTCTTAAAAATATGAACCGAAATATTATTTTAGTGCGAGTAGGCCATTCAGGTCAAGAGTTATAACCAGTCGGTCTACACAAAATCAAATATAGAACGTTAATAACAAATTCTTCCATATTGATGCACATAGCTCTTAAAAATATGGATAGTCAAGTTGAAGTATTTCAATGGTTTAATCAAACTATTAAGTACTTACGATTATAAATGTTAGAAAAGCTTTATAGAGATAGGAGTATATTTGCAATCTTGGATTATTTTAGGTATACACTGAATGGAGAAGGGAATTGCCCTAACCTAGTTTTGCCTCTTTCTCATTTCTAATAATAATGATAATGATAATGATAATTTGCTTGAAACTTCGTAATGATATGCATGTTAGATTGTATTACTCTGTCCTTCTGGTTGCACCCAAAGTCCCAAACTCATCTGCATTCTCGTCATTCTTGTACTAACTTGTCTTTTTGATGTGTCAGATAAAAGACCTGAGGATTCAAATTATAATGTGAATGTTCTAATCAGGTGCATGATAAACAAGGAAATGGGTGCAAAGAAGTCGACGAAGATTGTTCCATTAAATGAGCATGGAGAGCCTGTTGTTGTTTCTTTACCTCTTTCCGAGGTCATTATCATTTCCTACATCCTGAAAGAAAGCAATTTGTTATGTTATAGGACATTTACTTAAATCATGTTATATCTCATAGCATGTGCATAGTAATGTCTGCTTTATCCTAATTAAGTGGCTTATTCAATTTGTTGAACAGATTGATAGCTTGAGCAGCATTCGCCTTTTCATTCCCAAGGATCTCTTACCACTCGAAGCTCGAGAGAATACGCTGAAGAAGGTTTCAGAGGTTCTTTCCAGATTCTCCAAAGATGGGATGCCCCTTTTAGATCCTGAGGAGGATATGAAAGTAAGCTGCGCGATTTAATTTTCAGATTTTGATACTGTATTTTTAATCTTTGTATTATATTTTATTATTTCATTTGCTTTCAGGTTCAAAGTAGCACGTAAAAAAAGCTGTTCGCAGGATTGAGCTTCTGGAGAGCCTATTCGAAAAGCATGATTTACGAAAGTCCCCACTTATTCAGCAGAAGTTAAAAGTATTGCATGAGAAGCAAGAACTGACAGCAAGAATTAAATCGGTTAAGAAAGCAATGCGGTCTACCACAGCGTTAGCCTTTAAAGATGAACTCAAGGCACGCAAGCAGGTTCTCAGGAGACTTGGGTAATGCATTTAAACTATTGGCTCTGTTTAGTGCAGTGTAGCTTTCAGTGCTTGGCCACGTTTTTTTGTCCCCCCCCCCCCCCCCCCTCTCTTTCCTTTTGTTTTTGGAGAAACAGTGCTTGTCTAGGTTCTAATTAGATCTGTATGATCAATTTATTTTACTTTTGTCCTGTCTAAGTCCACAAACTACTTCAAAATGTATGGAGATAGTATAAAAGCTCAATTGAGTTCTAGTGGGCATCGTACTCTTGATTTATAAGAAAGGAAGAAAAATCGTTTCTGTTCAACATGGCCACATCACTCCTTGTTTAAAATTAAAATCTACAACTCATCTATGTTTTATATCTTCTTTAACTGAGAAGCTCTTTAAAATAAGTAAAATTTGCATGGAACTTATTTTGACAGAATTAGAAAATATGACTATGCAGAGTGAGTTTCATATTTCCCCGTGCTAGAAATCCAGTAGGTTAGAATGGAAAAGTAACAGGTTAGGAAAAATGTAACGAAGTGGCTACCTCTTCTTTGTCATTTTGTCCTTAGAGATAGAATTTAGGATTTCTTTCTATGGTTTGCATCAACTCAGGAACCACTTTTTTTATTTTTATGCTACATATTTTGCTTGCTTGTAAATTTTGCTTTATTGTGTGTCATTTATAGATACACTACCAGTGAGGATGTTGTGCAGTTGAAAGGCATGGTTGCCTGTGAGATTAGTTCGGCCGATGAATTAACTCTGACAGAGCTCATGTTTAATGGAGCACTGAAGGATGTGAATGTTGAGGAGATGGTGGCACTACTCTCTTGTTTTGTGTGGCAGGAGAAGCTCCACGATGCTCCGAAACCAAGGGAAGAGCTTGATTTGCTGTTTTCACAACTACAGGAGACAGCTAGGAGAGTTGCCACTGTTCAGCTTGAGTGCAAGGTAACCCTTTTTTAGTATTAGGTATAATAATACTATACATGTAGTCATGTACTCGGACTACATATACCTAGGTACCAGTGAGTATCATAAATTGTGTCCTTGGGATCAACAGTATGATACTACTAGATTCTTAGCATGTGTTTTGCATGTGGATAAGTTGCTAATTGGACCGAATCCTGGAATCGTGACCTTATTTTTGAACTTCTTTTTGTTTGTTATACAGTAAACTCTTGTTCTAATCAGAGGTGAAATTAGTAATAAAAGTGCAACAAAGAACCACCAAGACCTTAGCTTGCAACAAAAACCTAAGAGGTTTATTATATATAGCAACAAAAATGGAAGCCTAGGTTCTTGGCTTCATGTTAGTTTACTATTTGTATCTGGCATGTGATTTGCAGGCGTACAAGTTGAAATTTATTAAAATCTTGACTTTATGAAATGAGACCTTATATATGTATTTCTAAAAGTTTTATTATGTTCACTTTGTTAATGATAAGCATTTCAAGCAAGTGAGCCTTTTATCATGTAGATTGCTTCCGTTGACGCTGTCATGGGCTATTTAGATATGCGAGTGTCGCAAATTGAAATATTAAATTTGCAATCTCCTAGTGGTTTTTTGTTGCAAATTAGAGATGAACTAGAGCTAAACCCTGCAGGGGCTGCAAGTGGGCAAAATTTATAGATAACTAGTTAACTACACATGAAACCTTCGGAGGAAAGAATTTATTGCACAAATAGATATAAATAAGAAGTGTGTGAAAGGATATTTCATAACTCGAGAAGTACAAATTAAACTATGCCCACAGACCAACAACCACCCAAAAAAGTCGCAATAGTGAAGAAACACACTGCAAGTGAAGACTTTATTTCAATTGGCATGTATTTTTCTGATTGCAATAACCAACAATTATAACATTAGAAACCATCATTTTCTAAGGTTCTTAAAAACAATCATTTTCCCTCGGAGTCTCCACTCTCCTCGAACTTACAAGATTCATACCATAGTTTTTTTTTTGGGGGGGGGCATAATATTAATACCATAGTTTGTACTTTGTATTATGAAGCAAGCACCATCACAATGTGCACCATAGAGAAGCATGACCATGTATACCTTCTCACTCTCATCAATGATGCAGCTAGAAATCGATCAAGTATGGCTCATATAGAGGCCTATGTTTGATAGATATTAAAGTCTTGGTATTTTTTAATGCCAATTTTTGGAGAAGAATATGAGCAGAATATAAAAAAGAACAAAGGTAAAAAAAACCTGAAGAGAACATTAATTTTTTTTATAAAAAATATGAGAAAAACATGGTTTTTGCAATTACATCATTAAAGAAAGAAGAAAAAATATAAAGGGTATAAACCAGTCTGTGATGCAAGGAAAGAACAAAATTTCTAAAGTGAACGTAAATCAAATAGATATGAAAATCAATAAATGAAAATGGAACTATTATCATATATATATGAACATGGAACGGTTTTTGCAAATACATCTTAAAGAAAGGAAGAACAAAAATCTAACGAGCCAAGGAACGGTTTATGCTGGAAAGACTTCATCTATTCAAAAGAAGTGAATTAATAATAAGAAAAAAATCCTAAAATTCGAAAATAAAGAGATTGATTTGTTTAATTGCACCTTCTTTCTTCTGAGTAAACTCCTCTCAAGCCTTTTTTTCAATCATTAAGCTCTCTAATTTTAATCTTCTTTTTTTTCGAAAAAGTACTTTTATCCTTATCTTGCACACTTACTTACACGTGTTGTCGGATCCACCAAAGGGTGAAAGTGGCTGGACCCACTAGTCATTCTTATCCTAATTAGTTCTTTGTTCTTCCCCCCTATACAGAGATTGATTACCCTGCGCATGTTGTGGGACCTACAATTTCTCTTTTTATATTTGTGCTGTTAGCTTACACGCTTGTCACAGGGCCTATTGTGGTGTTGGGTTCATCGAGGGATTACACTAAATTTTTTGGACAGTTGGACAGGAAGGGAATACTCCAATGTATCGATATAAGATGAGGCCAAGAATAAAGCAAGATTTTTCTACCACCTGCTTTTGGCTTTAGGTAGCATTCATATAATGGACAAGAAAAATAATGTATTTAAAATGAGTTATCTAAAAGAAATGTCTGCTAAGATGTAATCAGCATATAAGGAGATTATTTTTACTTAAGTAAGCTTTCATAGCGTGTTTTTTGCATGTTCCCCGAATTTTAAAGCAGAGGATAAGCAAGTGAATACCAACTTTCTAAATATAAAAAAGTTTATAAAAATCGTACATTGCATTCCAAAAGCTTGCATCTTTTTTTTCTTCTTTGGTTGTGCCACGTATCATTTAAAGTTTAATTGGAATTTCCAATTCCGAAACCCCCTGAGTCAGCATAAATAATTTATTATAGTAAAATTATCTACATATAGTTCTGATAATAGTTATTGTAGCGTATAATAAAGGATTGTGAGCCTATTTGGTTAAACTTTTTGCTTCTCCAAGGAATGCTATTTTTATTATAATCCTTGTGTTTAGCAGATCCAGATTGATGTTGAGAATTTTGTAAGCTCTTTTCGCTCTGATATCATGGAGGCTGTATATGCATGGGCAAAAGGATCAAAGTTCTTCGAGATAATGGAGATCACACAAGTTTTTGAAGGCAGCTTAATCAGAGCAATAAGAAGACTGGAGGAAGTTTTACAGCAGTTACTTTTAGCAGCAAAGTCGATTGGAGAAACTCAGCTTGAAGAAAAATTCGAAGATAGCGTTATAAAGATAAAGCGAGATATAGTATTTGCCGCATCTCTGTACTTGTAATCCAATACCACAATTTAAAACTCCAGATATCGGAAGTTCAGCAGTTTTGTAATTTAGGAGGTGCTGTCGATGAACAAATTGACCTCAGGTTCAAATTCCTGGAAGATTTACAGTTTCAGAAAATATCATGCTGTTGTCAATTGTAAAATAAACTGTCTTAACTTTCTATTTATTTATAGACAAGAGTACATTCTTTTTGAGGAACACAAAATTGTATTAGAGTAACTTGCGTGTACAAGAAACCAAGAGGTTTGAATGAGAAATACAATTTTGCAAAATTAGTATGCAACTCCTGACCTCTGCAAAATCTTGTGCCCTGAAAACGTAGCTTAATCTTATCATTTTTGGCATTCTTATGAATTTGCATAAATATTATTAGTGCTTCGTGGCATATGTGCAAAATCTTTGGCATGCAGAATTCATTGCTTCTATCTGTCAAAATCTCTCAGCTGCATAATGTCATGAATGAATCCTTTCCTATATGAACGATCTCCCCATACCACATAGAGTGAATTAGATGTACTGATGAAATGCTTTCTAGTATCATTAATCCAAATAAAATGCATCTGATATTTGGTTAGAAAATGTTTGGCAGTAATAAATTATCAGCACGAAAGGATCGGAGTTTGATGCATGAATCTTTTTCATATATGCACCATCTCTTTATGACCAAATTATCTGTATTAATAATTACCAAGTATTGATAATGAAATATTTGGTTACTGCTCCTTCAAGCTAAGGCTACAGATAATCAATTGAAGTTGTATATAAGAAGGGTTCTTGAAGATGGAAAAAAAAAACCAAAGTCAAAAATATAATAATAGCTTAATAGGTAATATATGCATGGTCTCTCATGGCCATATTTGGATTTGATAAACACTCCTACTGAGGCCCAGAGGTCAATCCTAATAAGCGGAGCTTCACCACCTCGCTTGGAGAGTGAAGAGCGTTCTTATAGGTCGGCAAAACGCATGCAGCAGATCAAGGGCATGCAAGGAGACCACCGTTTTTTTTTTCTTTTATTTTTTTGGGGTGGGGGGTGTAATGGAATGTGATGGATGATATGATACATCAATTTACCAAGTTTATCATATGCCATATAAAAATAAAAATAAAAATCCAATCTGCAATATATATCTTCTAATAAATGTGTTATCTACGCTTACATGTTTACGTATACAGCTTGCAACGTGGAGTGTGATTTGTGTACAGTGTAGAAAACATCGCTCACATCAGCTGTTCTTGTATGTTTTCTAATCTGCACTAGTCACCTGAGTAGAATTTGTATTTGGGCTTTATATATATAAGAGAGAGAATAACGGAGGAAAGAGGCCATAGGAGGGGATTTTCTTCTAAAAAATTATACCATCTCTCATTTTTTCCGACAATCGGCATCCATCATTTTCATCGTTATCATCAAAGATGTGGATACACCAAATTTCATGTGATTCAACAACCTTTTCACCGTCAACATAACTTTTTACATTGCTAAATCAACGGTGAAAAGGTTGTTGAATCACATGAAATTTGGTGTACCCACGTCTTAGCTGATAACGATGAAGATGATGGGTGCCGATTGTCGAAAAAAATGAGGGATGCTATAATTTTTTGACGTCATAGGAGGAAATTCCCTTCTATGGCCTCTTTCCTCCATTATTCTCTCTCTTTCTATATATATTTTAAATTGTCATCAAGGTGCTTGCAACATGTAATTTTAGCAGCAAAGTCGAACAGCGAAACTCAGGTCGAAGACGCTGTTGC
Source organism: Agapanthus africanus (assembly GCA_030015575.1). NCBI lineage: Eukaryota > Viridiplantae > Streptophyta > Magnoliopsida > Asparagales > Amaryllidaceae > Agapanthus > Agapanthus africanus. The sequence goes on along the minus strand of CM057338.1, from coordinate 100,827,431 downwards.
AAAGATAAAGCGAGATAAGGTATTTGCCGCGTCCCTGTACTTGTAATCCAATATTACAATTTAGAACTCCATATGTTGGAAGTTCAGCAGTTTTGTAATTTAGGTCGGCGCTTTCGACGAACAAATAGGCCCAGGTGCAACTTCTTTTGAAGATTTTCAGAAAAATATTGTGCTCTTGTCAATTGTAAAATATACCATCAGATTTTCTATTTATTTATTTAGGAACACAAATTTGTAATAGAGTAATTTGTGTGTACATGAAAAAAAGTTGATGTTTGAATGTTAATTTCAGTTTTGCGAAAACTGGTATGCAATGTTGTGAAAATAGCACCAAAGTACACAGCGGATGATCGAAACGTGTGAATAGAAACTAATGAAAATGAATAATCAGCAACAACTACACAAACCCAATAAGTAATAAAAAAGAAAACACACCAAGCAAAGAACACAGAATTTTATTCAGGTTCGGTGCGAGCTCGCACTTAATCCTGCAAACCGACGACGAAAAATCAATGCTTAATTAATCTATACAATATATATAGGAAAGGACTATGTTTTGAGATAAACTTGCTTTTAACTAGAAATCAACATGCAAGTCCTCATCACCTCTCCTGGAAACATAATTTAGTTCCTGAAAAAGGCTGAAAGTTCAGGGTACTTTAATGAAACTAACCCTTGATTTCATGCTTACATTCATATTAACAGGATTATCATTATCGGCATTCTCGAGAATTCGCATAAATATTATTTGCGCATCTTAGCATATATGCAAAATCGTTGGCATACCTAATTAATTGCTTTTAGCTGTCAAAATCTCTCAGCTGCATCCTGTCAAATTCAATGAATAATTTCATGAATGAATACTTTATTGTAAGGACCATCTCCTCATAGAGTGAATTGGTTGTATTGATGAAATGCTTAGCATCGTGAATCGAAATAAAATGTGTCTGATATTTTATTTGAAAATATTTGGTAGGAAAGGATTGGGGTTTGATGAGTGATTTTTTTCATATATGCACAATTTTTTATGCACCGAAGTATCTGTACTGATTAATTACCTACTTGTATTGATCATTATAAAATATTTAGTTATTGGTCCTATATATATATATATATATATATATATATATATAAAGAAGGGTTCATGAAGATTGGACTAATTAAACCAAGTCAAAATTATAAATTTATAATAGCTTAATTAGTAGGTAACATACGGTCTCTCATGGCCATCTTTATAGTTGAGTTGGGCGAGATCAAAGAAGTTCTGTCGATATTGATGTTTCCGTAGGAATGATAAGAAATTGCCGCCAGTAACGGCAGACCTTGATATTAACCGAGCCAAAATTTTACAATCCTATTAAGGTTTTGATTTATAAATCAGAGAAGAATGGGCATTGAAAAGATGCATTTTGAATGAAGTATCTAAATGAAACGCATGTCGAGATGTAAAGAGATTATATGCAGACCGATTTATTTTAGTAAAAATTCTTCAGGTGGAGATTTTGCATATTCTCCAATTATAGAGTAGAGATTAGACAATTGAGAACTTCTTGCTTTCTAAACTTAAGAATTTCAATTTTCATTTCGACTTTCATTGCGCCACTCATCTGACTTCATCATCGATGCAGCTCGTGTCTTTGAGTAGTAAAGACGGGGTGGCTTTTCCTCATTTTCGCCCAATAATTTTTCTCCATTGCAAAATAATTATAAGAAGATTAAGTAATCAGGAAAATTTGGATTTTGATTTATTGATAGGTTAGAATTTTAAAGAGGGCCCCTAAACTTATTAGAGTGGAGATGAAAGAGTTTATCGTTTAAGTAAATGAATTTTCAGTAATATCGGCCATCCAGGACACTTTGCAAAATTTTGTAGATTAAATATTGGGTAGCATAGTGAAATTACTCCCGTGTGCACATCTAGATTGATAAGATTCCTATTTTTGCATATTTTACTCCGCGGGTAGCATATTTGGGTAGCATAGTTAAGATGTCCTAATATTATTTTTGTGCTAGAACTTTTTTTTCTTGTAGCAGAAGATTTTTTTTCCAGACAAAATGGCTATACATTACAATGATATTTTCTCAAATAAAATGGCAATGATAATTTTTTACTATCCTTTTCACTTTATAGTCTTTTCATCTTCTTTTGATGAACAGGTACTAGATCCCCCCAAACAAACAAAAAAAAATCATGGAAATTTCTTCATTTCTATATCATCGTTTCTATCTATTCATCTTATTTACCTTTTTCTCCTCGATTAATTAGGTCTCAGATTATATAATTTATGAGGTGAGTTTGTGGATTAACCAACAATGATTAGTATAAAGTCTAAAACTTGTTTTAGCAACAAAAATGAAAATTTTAATTAAATAGCAAGTTATATAAACCTAATATTTTTTTCTACAAATTACTTTTTTGAGTTCTATACTTCTGGGTCTGTTTCATTCTTTTTCCAGTATAAGAGTTTCTACTGCATTGCAGATTGCAAAAAATCTTAATCATTTTGCGTTTCTTATATTTATTTGATCATCTTCCTTATTTTCTTATGTGTAGTTTTATAAATCTAGTTCTTTTTTTTTTGGCGACACAGATCCACAGGTTCATGAGTCTGGAATGGTGGATGCAAGAGGTCGAGATGCACGAGCCCGAAGACAAGCGGGTCCTTTTTCCCTAATGAATTTGGAACGTATAGATAATATAAATTACGGACATGTGCAATTCTTATATATTCTATAAAGAAAATCCAATTTGTATTATACATTTTCTAATAATTACATTTTAATGCTTACAGGTTATAATATTTACTGTAATCTTGTGCACAGTTTAAACAACTCAACAACACTCACATAAGCTGCACTTACCGTGCATGCTAAGGTATATTAATTTGTATCGGGTTTAAAATTTCGTACTAAGTTTTTTTGGTGTGATAAAGTTATTATATCAAAAATGGATTGCTGATGAATGTGGAGTTATGAATCTAGATGTCAGATTCAAACTCCGATAAAAAAAAACAAGAACAGGATGGAAGTTCTAATTAAAGAAAATTCTAGCTAAAAAACACTAATCAGAAATTGGTTGTTTACAAATAATTTGAAACAGGTTGATAAAATGAACAGTAATATAATTTGTCAAATTTATTCCGAACTAGCTAGTAAAAAAATTGAAGATGCCATTACTAATAGTATTTGCTGCATATCTGTACTTGTAAACCAGCATTACAAATTGGAACTCCATATACTGCACATTCAGTAGTTTTTGTAATAATTGAAGATTTTGAGATTTTCAAATGCTATAACAAGCAAAATAACAAAAAACAAAAGAAAAAGAAAATTTTGAGCCATTTAAAAGTTTCTTGATTTTCGTATGCTAGTGTGTAAAATATTAAAATTTGAAACAACAAAAAATTTTAAGATTTTTTAAATTTCATGATTTTCGTGTGTTGCAGGGGATGAGTCTCAGTCAATCGGACGGAATTTCTTTGTTCTGTTAGGTTTTTAGTTGCAATTGACAATATTTTCTTTTTTTTTACTTCACATGGTTTTTGTTGTCTTCTTGATATCAAGAAGTTCTCCAAAATTATGATCAAGCAAAATATTGGAAAATCAAAAAAAGTAGTTTTGTAATCTACAAGTTTTTTATTTAATGAATAAATTGGCTTTGGGTTCAAATTAATTGAAGATGTAGAGTATCAAGAAATTTTTCTATATATATATCGAAGTTTTCTATCGCATATTCTTTTTGAGGCTAGATAAAAGCATAATTCAAAGGTGTAGCTCCTTTCTATGCTAACATGAACATAAATTATGGTTCGGATGAGAAAATCGGTTTTGTTTAAAAAAACGGTATGCAAATCCTGAGCTCTCTCCAACATCTTCTGCCCGGAAACAAAGTTTGGTTTATCAAGGTTGAAAGCTCATGGTAGTTTAGTGAAATTAACCTTCGATTATTGTTAGTGCATCTTAGCCTATGTACAAAATGTTTGGTATACAGAATTCATAGCCTTTAGCTGTCAAAAGCTTCCACGGTATCCGATCAGATCCTTTGAAGAATTTGATGCATGTATTCTCTCATGCATGAATCATCTCCTCAGAAAGTAAATTAGTTGTACTGATGAAATGCTTCTAGAATGATGAATCCAAATGTGAGGTATTTGATATTTGATTAGAAAATATTTGAATCTGATGGATGAATTTTTATCGTACAAGCACCAACTCTTTATACACAAAATTATGTAATACTAATATGATGCATGAACGGTGGCAGATTGGACAGTGAAAATTTCAAGTCTTTAGGTAAAATGGTCCCTCATGACTAATTTACTTTCCCCATATCCTAAATTTTTAGCAATGAAACTCTCTGGGGATGTTAAAATGAGCATTGATCTCTTAAGGCTTCTTTAGCTAGGAAGTCTGCTATTATATTAGCTTACCTGAAAACATGCTGCACCACAGAATTTTCATGCAACAAACTTCATATAGCTTTAACAATAAATTTCAGTCTCCATGGAACAACACATTGGCCGTGTATGCAGTCAGCTAGGATCTTGGAATCAGTTTCTATGATGACATTTTGCAGCTTCATATAATATGACATTGCAGTACACCATCAAGCATTGCCCTGCCCTCAGCTTCCAACACTTCACCTCTGCCATAAAAAAATTTTGTTGCAGAAATGATATCCCCCTTAGAATCCCCGAGAAGTATTTCCCGGCCCTTGCAGTGTTTTTTGATACTTGACATTGAGCACAGTCAACATTAAGTTTGTATTTCCCTTCAGGATAATAACTCCAGCTGCATTAACACAATGCTTTTTGTGAATTTGAGCTAAATTCCTCAAATCAGAAAGGAATTTAATCTAGATAGCCTCTACAGAAATAAGATGATTTTGGTATTTAAGTTGTATAGTTCTGGGTCTGTTTCATTCTTTCTCTAGAAGAGTTTCTGCGTACAAGAGTTTCTGCTGCGCAGAGTGCAACAAATATTAATCATTTTTATTTTGGTATTTAAGTTAATTAAAGTTCATCATCTTTTTAATGTAGATTTATAAATCATTTTTCTTTTCTTTTTTGGCAACACAGATCCATATGTTCATGAATATCGGAGAAATACAGCATGTCTATGCTTACATTTCTCTTATAAAGTAATAATGAACAAATGATTCTGGAATGGTGGATGCAAGAGGTCGAGATGCACGAGCCTGAAGCAAAACGAGTTTTTTTTTGAACTTGGAATGTAACAGATAATATTAATACTGACATGTACTATTTCCATACATACTATAAATAAAATCCATTTTGTGTAGTATTTGTGTGTTTTCTAATAATTGTATCATGTTTATGCTTACTGGTTAAAATATGAATAGTGTAATCTTTGTACAGTGAGGAAGAAGTAACTAAACTCACATAAGCTAGCTGCACTAGTTGCAGCATATGTTGAGGTATAATTTGTATTGGGTTTAAATTTTAAATTTTGAACCAAGTCGTTTTGCAGTATGAAAACTAAAATATCAAACTGGATTGCTTAATGAGTATGGATCTATGAATTTACAAGTCAGGTGAAACCCTCACCAGCGAAAGAATATGTGGAGGTTCTAATTAAAAAAAGCTATTCTAGGTTGAAAGCTAGATTTTTACAAATATATTAAAACCAGTCGACTATTAAAAATGACATGTTCTATATTTCGTTGTACCGTTAACATTCCGAATGATACGTAGTAAAATTTATCAAGTTCTTTCACATTTCAAATGAAAATCATTTAATATTAAATCTATGTGGGACTTATCGGATTGGCAAAATTAAAATTAGCAAGACAAAACAAGAAACTCAACTTGCAGCGAAATTTGAAGATGCCTTTACAAAAGATTAAAGCCCGGTATTGTTTATGCATCCCTGTACCAGTAAGCAAGTACTACAAATTGGAACTCTGAATATTGCACGTCCAGTAGTTTGTAATTTAGAAGATTTTTTCAAAGAACAAATTGGCTTCGGGTTCAAATTATTGGAAGATGTAGAGTATCAAGCAATTTTTCTGTTTATAATTATAGCATATTCTTTTTAATTTATTTAAAAAAGTGTAGGTCCATTCTATGTTGAAAAAACATGAAAACAGATTGTGATCTGGATGAGATTCTCAGTTTTGAGAAAAATTGCAAATCCTGCTGGTCTCTCCAAAATTGGAAACAAAAGTTTTTTTTTGTTTTCTTTTTTGTTGATGCGACCTCTTTGGGAATCAAACCAGCTATCTCTCACTTTGGAAAGAAAAGTTATACCGCATGACTTAGGAAAGGAAAAAAAAACGGTCATACCGACAAAGTTGGGTTTAATGAAAAAAGGTTGGAAGCTCATGGTGGTTTAATGAAATTAACCCTTGTTTAATATTAGTGCATCTTGGCATATATACAAATTCTCTGGTATACAGTATTCATTGCTTCTAACTGTCAAAAGCTTTCCACTGTACCCAATCAGATTCGCAGGAGAATTTGATGCATGAATTCACTCATGCATGAATCATCTCCTTATAAAGTAAATTAGTTGTACAGATGAAATGCTTTCTAGTAGCATGAATCCGCATCCGGGGTATCTGGCATTTGTTTAGAAAATATTTGAATTTGATGCATGAATCCACCATTTCTGTATATACCAAAAATTCTGTACTGATTAATTATCTAATAGTAATGATTATGATATATATATATATTTGGTTACTAGTCCTCCCTGGCTACAGATAATCTAACGAATCATTATATATAAGGAGGGTTGCAGATTGGAATAATTAGTCAAAATTTAATAATTTATTAGGTAGTAGTCTCTCATGTCCATCTTCAAAGTCCAAAATCGCTTTTGTGATATATATCTTGAGGTCCAGAGTCCAATCCTAGGAAGCTCCTGTCTTGTTGCCTTTCTTCTGTAAGTCGATCGGCAATAAAATGATTTATTTATACATAGTTTTTCACTTGATCATAATATTGCTTGAATTGTTAGAGTTTTCTTTATTAATGGAAGCAAGAAAGAAAATAACCGGATCGATATGTGTTAACTCATTTCTTTTTCTCTCTTGATCATAAGTTCTTTGATTTGCATCTGCCCCCTTAATTTTATATTTTATAAAAAAAATCTGGTAAACTATTTTATATATATTGATCTTTGTTCAATTAAAACTTAATGACAAGACATAGCGATGGTAGTTGCTATTTGACTATCCAGTATACAAGAGAAAATAAATATACTTTTCAATTTATTCAATATTTTCATCATTTTTTTGTGTAGATATATATTAGTTCTAACCTTTTGTTTTAAAGATTTTCATGGAAACTTCTTCATCTGTACTAGTTTTACCATCTTTTCTATCTATTTCATCATATATTTTTTTCTGCTCAATGAGGTATGAGATTATAAAATTTTAAGGGATGAATTTGTAGATTAACCAACTGCAATTAGTATAATATCTAAAATTTGATTTAGCAAAAATAATGAGGGTTTAAATCAGATATTAATATAATTAATTTATCAGGACCTCCACAGATATGGCAGGAACCGAAGAGCATTCTTATAGGCTATAGCTTATATTAGAAGTCTTCCATGAGTTTGACATGGTAGTGAACAAGATAGAGATAGCACAATTCCGAGAAGAGATCGAGCCGCGTGCATTGGCATGCATTTGAGCTATTTTTTTCTTAATTGGAATGTAGTCAATGATTAGATAACTAGGATGATTTTTTTTTTAAAAAGTTATTAGAATGTACTATTATATATGAGCATCTGAATGCAATTAATTGGATTGTTTGAAGTTTGATTTGAACTTATTCGTTCAGACAAATATTGTGGTAATAGAGTTATTTATTCGTTGAAATACAATCCATTTCTTTTACATGGGATGAAGGCAGAAGAAATTTAGTATCCAGCCCCAGAAAATTTTGAAATTTTTTGTCTAGTTAAACTAAGTTAAGCTTCTGAGAAAAGGTTGAAAATTATGAACCAAGTCGTTTTGCATTACGAAAATTAAAATATCAAAACTGGATTGCTAATGAGTGTGGATTTACGAATCTAGATATCAGGTGAAACCCTGACTAAAAAAAGAATATGGTGGAAGTTCTACTCGAAGAAAGTTCTAATTAGAAAACCGCTATTCTTGGTTGAAAGCTAGATTTTTACAACTAAATTAAATCTGGTCTACTATTAAAAATGACATGTTATGTATTTCGTTAAATTTGTTCCAAATGATACCTAGTAAAATTTATCAAGTTCTTTCCGATTTCAAATGACAATAACTTCATATTAAATCCGTGCGGGATTTAGGCTTGGCAAAATTAGAATTAGCAAGACAGAACAGGAAACTCAGCTCGCAGCGAAATTTGAAGATGTCTTTACAAAAAATAAAGCCTGGTAATGTATTTGTACTTGTAAGCCAGTATTACAAACTGGCCGGAACTCTGAATATTAAAAGTTCGGTAGTTTTGTAATCTAGAAGGCACTTTCAAAGAATAAATTGACTCCGTGTTAAAATCATCGGTAGATGTATAGTATCAAGCAAATTTCCTACTTATAAAAGATTTTCTATAGAGTATTCTTCCAAGTACAAAAAATTGAAATAGAGCAATTTATTCACCAAAGTGTAGCTCCTTTCTATGTTAACATGAAAACAAACTGAGGTTTGGATAAGATTTTCAGTTTTGAGAAAAACAGGCATGCAAATCCTGAGCTTTCTCCAAGATCTTGTGCCTAGAAACCGAAGTTTGGTTTACTGAAAAGGGTTGAAAGATCAGGGTGGTTGAATGAAATTTTCATGGGATGCAAGCCTGACAGGAACTGGTGAACTCTTCTAAAGTAATATGGCCGTTTTATTACCCTTTGGTTAAACTTCAAAATCTCAGGATCAGTACCGGTATCGGATGATCAATTTTGGGACCGGAATCGGCCATTTTGGTGATATCAGCCATCTGATTTCTTGTCTTTTTTTTTATTCAACAATTTTTTGGCAGTATCGGTCATCCAGGGAACTTGCAAAATTTTGCGGAATCAAATTTGGGTAGTCTAGTGAAATTAATCCATGATTTTGTGCACACCTGGATTGATAAGACTGCCAATTTTGCATTTTTGAGAATATCAAAACGGATGAATTAGTGAATACTGCACAAAAATATTGTTTGGTCAACTTAGAACATGTACAGAAAATTTGTCTGTGTATACAAAATTCATTGATTCCACCTGTCGAAAGCTGTCAACTCAATTCAATCAGATTAAATGAAGAATTTGATGCATGAATCGTTTCATGCATGAACCGTCTTTTCATAAAATAAATTAGTTGTACTGATGAAATGATTTCTAGTATGATAGAATTCAAATGCATGGTATCTGATATTTGGTTGTAAAAATTTGAATTTGATACATGAATCTCTTTTATATTTTGATTATGAAATATTTGGATACTGGTCCTCCCTGGTTACAGACAATCAAATAAATTGTATATAAGAAGGGTTGCAGATTGGAATTGTTGAAAATATGGGAAACTTCAAGTAGATGTCTAGACGTGCACACAAGTCATATCAGATTTTACCATAACCACAATTTCTTAATTAAAGAGTGTCTTATGCCAGTTTCTCAATTATGACAGTTTCTCAATTATGGCGGTTTCTTAATTAAGGAGTGTTTTATGATAGTTTCTTAATTATATCAGTTTCTTAATTAAGTCATTGGTTTGTGTATAAATAGGGACATGTTAAATGTTTTATATACTACCAAATAGAAGAGAGACCATTGCATGAGAGGGTGACAGTTTAGATCTAGAGAGATTTGAGAGAAATCTTCTAGGGTTTGCTCGTGGTGTATTTGATTCAAGATTATAGTAGACATTGCAGATTCCGCTCTTCCGGAGACTAGCCATACGGTGGGCGAATCTCGTTAACAAATCCCTCTCTTGTTTGGTTTGTGATTCTTATTTACTTATTCTCTCATCGTTATTAATTTGTCTTTTCATTGTTAATTGCGTGCTTATTTATTGCGTGATTGGTTTGTCGCAAGTATTGTTCCGTGCATCGGCTTCTCCATCCCAATAACTGGTATTAGAGTGTGGTTAAAGAACCTAGGGTTCTTCAATTCCACGATCTAGGTTAACGGTAGATAACGACGCATATGTCCTCTTCTCTACTTTCTTAGATCGTTGTTTTGAAGGCGTTGGTTTAGATCAAGAGAGAAGTTGTGTTTTGCTGCGACGTTAGATGAAAAGATAGCGGAGGATAAAATAAGTATTGAAAAATTCAATGGTCATAATTATGGTTGGTGGCATATACAAATGGAGGACTACTCATAGCAAAAGGACACGTATCTTTCGTTGCTATTAGAAAAGCCCGAGAAGATGACCGATGAGACGTGGAACCTTTTGGATAGGAAAGCCCTGACGACTATCAGATTGTCGTTGATTTCGCAGATGGTTTTTAACATCTCAAAGGAGAAGACAATCATTTCAAAGTTGTAGGGAAGCCTTCAACATCAAACAAGATTTACTTGATGAAGAAGCTTTTCAAAATGAAGATGGCTGAAAGTGGTTCGATGATGAAACACCTGAACGAGTTCTATAGTGTGACGAGCTAGTTAGAATCCGTCTTGATCGTGTTTGAAGACAAGATTCGGGCCCAGTTATTCCTGTGGTCATTGCCGGAGGGTTGGGAGAACCTAGTTATGGCGGTTAGCAACCCTATCTCAGGAACTCTCACGTTTAATAATGCGGTAAGTTACATATTAAACGATGAGATGCGGAGAAAACCCCTGAGTGGGAGTTCGTGAACTTCTGCACTTTCGGTGGAGAATCACGGTAGAACGATGGAAAGGGGAAAGAACAAGAAGGGCAAGTCTAAGAGGCAAGGAAAATCGAAGGTGAAATCTAAGACGAATGTTGGAATTGTGGAAAGAAAGGTCACAGAAAAAACGAATGTCGGAAAAAACGAATGTCGACTCTTGAAGAAAGACTCAAGTGAGAAGGTGGATGAAAAGGAAGCGGATGTGGTGTCTACATAAGAACAAGAGGAACAAGGTCTTTTTCAATCGGCGAGCGAGAATACAAAGGTGGATGCTTGGTTCTTAGATTCGGGCATATCTTTTCGTTGCACTTCAGGCCGGCATCACTTCGGTGAGTATGTTCAAGATGATCTTAGACATGTGACGGTGGGAAATGATCAGCCGTGTAAGATCGTTGGCAAAGGGACGATCATCTTGCAACCGTCAGGATGAGATCAAATAAAGCTGAAGAACGCGAGACACATTCCAGATCTGAAGCAAACCTTAATTTCTACAAGTCGGCTGGACAACGAAGGTTTTATGACGATGTTTGGGAATTCTAAATGGAAGATTTCTAAAGAATCGTTGGTGGTCGCAAGGGATAAATTAAGCGGCTCGTTGTATTTCTTTAGTGGGAGAAGTGGAGGTTCGGTTGCATTAGTGACAGGTTCGGAGATAGATTCGGAGACTTTGTTGTGGCACAAACGATTGGGGCACCTCAGCGAGAAGAACATGAAAATTCTTCAGGATAGAAGACTTTTTTCAGAGCTGAAGAAGATGGAGTCGGGGTTTTGCAAGAGCTGCGTTTGTAAGAAGCAAAGTGCGTTTATATTTCAGATTGGAGGCGTAGCTAAAAAGACCAAAAAGCTGGAGCGGACGTATGAGGTCAGACCTCGGTGGAGTCTTATGATGGGAATCGGTACTTCATGACGTTAATCGACGATGCAAGCCGAAAGATATGGATGTAATTGATGAAGAAAAAGTCTGATATGTTTAGCATCTTCAAATACTGGATTGCACAAGTTGAGAACCAAACGGGGGCTAAAGTAAAATGCTTTAAGTCCGATAATGGAGGGGAATACCGTACACAAGAGTTCGAGGCATTTTGCTTGTAGAAGGGTATTCGTTGGCTGAAAACGTTACTGGAAACGCCACAACAGAATGTCATCGTTGAAAAGATGAACATGATGATCCTGAAGCGAGTGCGGAACATGACCTTGGATGCGGATACGCCAAAGTTCCTATAGGCAGCGGCGGTCGATACTGCTGTGTACTTGATCAACAGAAGTCCGGCAATTGCGTTTGATGGAGGCATTCAGGAAGAAATTTGGTTAGGTAAATAGGTTAATTACGCGCATCAAAAAGTTTTTGGCTGTATTGCATATTCTTTAATTGATAAGGCAGAAAGGAGTAAGCTTGACTCAAAATCTAAAAAATGTGCTTTCATCAGCTATGGTAGAGAAGAATTCGGATATTGGCTGTGGGATTATGCAAGCAAGAATGTAATACGAAGCCGGAAAGTTGTCTTTGATAAGCAACACTTGTACAAAGAAGAAAAGTAAGCTAAGGAAAGTGCGGTATCGGAGTTCATCGTGTTGGATAAAACTCAAGATAGCATTCAGGTACCTACAGGTGAAGATCAGAACGTGAAGGAAGCTATAATGCAGGATCAGGTTCAAGAACAGTATGATGACCATGTTCAGCAACCAGATATACCAGTTCTGAGGAGATCTACACGAAATAGACGGCTACTTGAAAGACTTGTGATCGACTTCGTATTGTACACAGATTCGGAGGAGCCCGAATCCCTTGAAGAAGTAACAAATGACGGTGCTAGCAAGCAGTGGGAGCAAGCTATAAACGAGAAGATGGTTTCTTTGAAGAAGAACCGTATGAACGATCTAATGAAACTACATAAGGGTCGAAAAGCATTGTTGAATAGGTATGTGTAACACCCGAGCCCAATAATACTATTTATATTACTAGTTGAGGGTTATATATTGCTCATTCCAATTTTCCTGATTTTCTGGTGTTTATTGCTAAATTTTACCCGGTTAAGTCATTTTGGCACATAACAAATTTTAACTCCGAAAATGAAATTTAAGATGTCCATGTTAGCCTACTCGTCGCCACTAGTCGCGTGGTAGCGTCCGCGTGTCGAGATTCCGTTCCGTTTGGCTAAAACAGGCAAGTTTGGACGACTACGCGCGCGTGCAAGTGTCCGACTTGGGGGCATGCATTTTTATCATTAAACACCTCTTTTCAAAATTTGGAACCCGCTTAAAATCATATAATTTGAATTTGGAACATTTGGGCGCAACCCGGGCGCGATTTGGAAATATTTCATTTCGCGCCAAAAAGGGCCCGTTTCAATTTAATTTATAAAACTAATATATATTTATACGAATAATTCCCAACGGCCAAATCCATTCAAATCTTATTCCAAATAATTTCTCACCTCCCTTCAGCCAATCACGAGCTCACAATCGAGCTCGTGGGCCCCGCCTCCTTTTCCCTATCTCTCTCTCTCTCTTCCCTCAATCCCTCGCTCAAATCTCTCTCTTCAATCTTTTCTCTCTCCTCCCCTATACATACCCATGCATGCAGCCGCCTTTCTTGAGCATCCGTCGCGACCACGAGAAACCCTAACCCTAACCCTCGCGATCCCATCGCCGACTTCCCCGCGACTTCGCCGTCGCCGCCACCATCCCGTCGACCTCACAGCACCTTCCTCCTCCCTCCTTCCTCCTCTCTCCTGCGCCTGCACCCATTCCCGACCTCACCTCCACCTTCGCAGACCTCGCCGTCGACGCCACCCATCGTCGTCGACGACTCCCGCAGCACCCTCTCACCCTACTCGACCCGACCTCGTCGTCGCTGTCCTCCTCCCCTCGCCGGAACACCCACACGAGCCCTAACCCCTCGCCTAACCTCCGCTGTTCGCCGGAGAAGCGCGCCGGCGACCTCGTCGACGCCACCTCCGACCACCTACTTCTTCCCCTCGACCACCAGAGCCGACCCCCTCTCCTCCAGCTCGCCGCAGCACCCTATCCCGCGCACCCCGAAGCCTTCAACCCTCGCTACAGCCGCTGCCGTCGCTTCGCCGGCGTTCCAGCGCCGTCGAGCTCGCCGGGGTCACCTGGTATACCTCTCTGTAAGTGCCTCCTTTCCTTCCTTTGTGCAAATCATTCCCCTTGCTGGTTGTAGTCGCTTGTATCCTATCGTTTTGCTAACTTCGCTTCCTTTTGTCGTTGCCGGAACCCGACCGTGCCGTCTTGACGAACCCGACGCTCCAGCGAAGCCCCCTGGTCCGTGTGATCCCGTTGACCTCTGTTGGGACTCGATCCGTGGCCCGTGCTTTCATATCGCAGTTTCTGCCGACATCGCATCCGTGTTTCGGTTTGCGGAACCGCCGAGGCAAGTATCCGAATACTTGCTCTAACATGCTACAACTTAATCATCATATTATAACCACACAACTATTATAACATCGATACCTTTTATAACTTAGAATTGCTAGTCACAATTATCCGTAACTTTAAATCAATGAAATCATTGCTCGTATTAACCGGTCTGCTATTAATTCATACTTAACTAATCAAACCAAGTAGATCATCCCCACTTCATTTGTTAAAATCACTCATGAGACAATTATTATGCTTAGTTCAAATTCATGTAACTCCATTACGTATATTATCGATATTGTTTCGTATTGTGGCTATTGCACCTCAAAGGTGCGTGAACCGGATTAATAAGAGAATACGAAACATCACTGTGTTTACCTAGATTAATATTGTTATTTACTGTTTCCTGCTACTGTTCATTATTGATTGCATACCTGTTGCGAGCACACACCTGATTGCATTACATATTGACCGATCTTGATACACATGACACTTGTACTGATACACCGGACATGACACCCTGTGCATATCGACTCGACCTGTTGAAAGTAACCTGACCTGTTACCTGATTTCATGCCTAATGCCGACAAACCTGACCATTTCCCGCTGTCTATCCAGACCGACCTACTCTTACTGGATCTTGCGTTGGCATTAGTCCTTGACAACTGAATACCTGACCTGACATACATAGCTTGGGGGTATGGGGAAATCAAAGGTGAAACCGACTTGTAACTCAACAGTTCGATACTTGTTCTGATCAGTCTTACGGGCTTGGCCAGCTCCGGAGTGTTGATGCTGACATCACTCATCTATCCTACTACCTTTTACTGCTTAGCGGCACGTCTCGGATTCAGCCCCGAGGATCATGACCGTGGTCCCGGGCATGCACGGGATACTATTGAGTTACATCGACGATTCATCAATTGGTTTCAAAGATTATAGAGTAGAAAACCTGATAGGACAGTTTAGTCACCATTACATATTACCCTGCTTGTTATCTCTTATTGTTGCTTATTCATGTTCATACTTGCATTGTTTATTACCATGTTTATGCTATATACTTGATATCATGACGCGCTGACGTCTGGGTTTTGCATGGCCCAGATTCCGTACCTTTGTCGTCGACCGAGCAGGAGTACTTCAGCCAGCAGGCTGAACAGTGAGTCCTTAGGATTTATTTATTGCTTTTCATTTCCAGATGTGAGCCCGCATTATGGGACGTACTGTTTATTCATTGTATTGGATCATTAGCTTCCGCACTTATTGTTTATTGATTCTTGTTATTATGGATTTGGACATGTATTAGTTTAGTTTATTTTACTGTTCTTGATATCTATACAACCGTAATGTGACTGTGGACGGATGCGTCCTACCCACAGGTAGCATGGTTGGCTATGTCACGTGCCCAATTTTGCGTACTCTGGGAAGCGGGGCGTGACATGGTTCTTTTGGTATCAGAGCCATAGGTTAATTGGGTTGATTCTTGTAGTTGGGTATTGCACCCGATACATGAATCAGAATACCCGTGATTAGGAAACATGTCCTGCCACTTTGACCGTTTTACTATCCTTGAATCATTCTTCCGGATCATGTCGACGTGCAAACTTACTTTGCATTTGTCAACTCAAAAACCTAATTTCTTGTTATCTCTAGGACTTAGGCGACTTGGGTAGAGTTAAGTAATTGCGGCTATGATACCGCGGCATAGCTACAATGCAGTACTCTATTTAAGTATCTTGGAGTTCTAGCCTTGATCTATACTCAGAATCTATCATCATGCTAATGTTGGGTACTTTGATTTCCAGGATTCATGGCAGGTACGAATTTGAAGATGGACCAAAGAAGTGCGGTCTTAGCCGCCAGGCGTAGAGTGATAAGGGGATTGCTGGAGAGTCTAAAGGAACAGATCGAGCTGGAACCGGCTTTTGCACTGAACCAAACGTCGGTACGTAGAAGTATTCCAGTGAACAGGCGCAGCGTAGCACCGATGAAGAAAATGATTGTGGGTGATCGA
This sequence comes from Agapanthus africanus, assembly GCA_030015575.1. Classification (NCBI taxonomy): domain Eukaryota; kingdom Viridiplantae; phylum Streptophyta; class Magnoliopsida; order Asparagales; family Amaryllidaceae; genus Agapanthus; species Agapanthus africanus. Next base: position 100,811,243 of record CM057338.1, on the reverse strand, counting down.
AAGGGGAGCGTGATCTGTAGCCACTGCCATAAACCCGGACATGTGCGAAGGGAGTGTCGTTTGAGGCTGGGACTCTGTTTGAGATGTGGAGCGGCAGATCACACCGTTAATGCTTGTCCGTCGAAGCCTCCGCAGAGACCGTTCCAAGGGCAGAGACAGTCGAATCAAGGACCAAATCAGGCTCGAGCGTTCACATTGACAGCCGAGGAAGCCAAGGCATCAGGAGAAGTGGTTTCAGGTACTGTACTCGTTCGTGGTTTTCCCGCTTTGGCATTATTTGATTCCGGAGCATCCCACTGTTTTATGTCATCAAATTTTATAACTAAACACTCGATCACCTGCACGACCCTGTCTAGTTTCTGGGACATACACACTGGGAATGGGAAAATCATAGCTAGTAAGGAATGTAAAGATTGTACGGTTGTTGTTTGTGGACGGGAGCTTTTCGCAGATTTCTTGGTGATTGATACGGGCAGTTATGAAGTAGTCTTGGGAATGGATTTTCTTGGCACTTTCCACGCACCCATTGATTGTAGGGCAAGGAAAGTAATTTTCCAGATTCCCGGACACCCTGAGTTTATTTTCATCGGAGGAAGCTGTTCTGTCGGGCCAGTCGAGTTTAGGGCTAGGCCGACGAACAATGTTCTTGCGGCTATAGTAGTGGATAGTAATGAAGAGCCGGCAGTTGTTCGCGACTTTATGGATGTGGTTGAAGATATTTCGGGCTTACCGCCGAAGCGAGATGTGGAGTTTGCGATTGACCTCATTCCTGGTGCAGCGCCAGTATCAAAATCGTATTATCCGATGGCACCGGTGGAATTAGAAGAAGTTAAGAAACAAGTTGGCGAACTACTCGAGAAGGGATGGATTCGAAGCAGCAACTCGCCGTGGGGAGCTCCAGTTCTTTTAGTAAGGAAGAAGGATGGCACGAGAAGGATGTGCATCGATTATCGAGAATTGAACCGGGTGACTATTAAGAACAAGTACCCGATCCCTCGCATTGGAGAACTTTTTGAGCAGCTTAGTGGCGCGAGGGTATTCTCGAAACTGGACTTGCGATCAGGATATCATCAGGTCCGAGTGAAGGCAGAAGACATTTGCAAGACGGCGTTTCGGACTCGGTATGGACATTTCGAGTATTTAGTGATGCCTTTCGGAGTGACTAATGCGCCGGCAATATTTATGGACTTGATGAACATGATCTTTTCACCATACCTGGATCAGTTTATTGTGGTATTCATTAACGATATTCTGGTGTACTCGAAGAGTCCGGAGGAGCATGCTGAGCACTTAAAGATCGCACTGCAGACACTGAGACAGGAGAAATTATTCGCGAAGATGAGTAAGTGCGAATTCTGGCTGGAAGAAGTGAAGTTTCTAGGGCATGTCGTGTCGGGCGATGGAATCGCCGTTGATCCCGAGAAGATTGCAGCAGTTCGAGATTGGCCTGTTCTAAAGAATGTTGCAGAGATAAGAAGTTTTCTTGGACTCGCCGGTTACTACAGAAGATTTGTGGAGAACTTCGCTCGTTTAGCTGAGCCGTTAACCAAGCTTACGCGTAAGGAGGTACCGTTTGCTTGGACAGATGGATGTGCATTGGCCTTCGAGACGTTGAAGCAGAAGTTGATAACCGCCCCTATCCTAACCGTACCGGATGGTTCAGGAGGACTGGTGATTCACAGCGACGCATCTGGAAAGGGTTTGGGATGTGTATTAATGCAAAATGGAAAAGTCGTCGCGTACGCATCGAGACAACTGAAGACTCATGAGAAGAATTATCCGACCCATGATTTGGAGCTTGCAGCCGTGATCTTCGCCCTGAAGATTTGGAGACACTACCTGTTGGGCGAGAGAGTCGAAGTCTTTACAGATCACAAAAGTTTGAAGTATGTATTCACTCAGAAGGAGTTGAACATGAGGCAACGCAGATGGTTAGAGTTGATGGCCGACTACGACCTTGATCTTAAGTACCATCCGGGAAAAGTTAACGTCGTGCCGGATGCGCTAAGTCGGTTGCCAGCCATTCAGGTATTGACCGCACAAAGGGAGATCATTGAGGAGTTTCGGAGATTTGACTTGGAGGTTGTGCTACCGTGTGCTACAGGACAGTTGATGCAGTTGCAAGTACAATCGTCCTTAGTTGAGAAGATTAAAGCGGCGCAATCGCAGGATCCTAGACTGCAAAAGTTTCGAGAGCAGGTTGGAGCCGGACTACGAACCGATTTACTGATCCATGAAGACGGTTCGTTGAGATATGGTAGCCGTGTGTGTGTGCCAAAAGGAGATGTGCGTGAAGAGCTTATGAAGGAGGCACACAGTTCAGCTTACTCTGTACATCCAGGAGGGACAAAGATGTACCGAGATATTCGACAGCATTTCTGGTGGGAAGGTATGAAACGGGAAATTGCTCGCTTCGTGGCTAAGTGCTTGGTGTGTCAGCAAGTCAAGGCTGAACACCAAAGGGTTGCTGGTTTGTTGCAACCACTTCCGATTCCTCAATGGAAGTGGGAACATATAACCATGGATTTCGTGACGGCTTTACCGCAGAGTCCAAAGGGCAACAATGCTGTATGGGTGATTGTCGATCGGTTGACCAAGGCAGCTCACTTTATTCCTTTTCGGGTTGGTCAATCGACAGAGACTTTGGCAGAGCGGTACATGCAGGAGATTGTCAGATTGCATGGAGTACCGGTAAGCATCGTGTCCGATCGGGACACTCGGTTCTTGTCGCACTTTTGGAGGAGTTTACAAGAAAGTTTGGGGACTCGATTGAAGTTTAGCACAGCTTATCATCCTCAGACCGATGGACAATCAGAGAGAACGATCCAGACCCTTGAAGATATGTTGAGGGCTTGCATGTTGGACTTCAAAGATTCTTGGGAAGATCATCTACACCTGGTGGAGCTTTCGTACAACAACAGCTTCCAAGCAACTATTCAGATGGCCCCGTTTGAAGCACTGTATGGTCGTAAGTGCCGTTCACCGGTTTGTTGGGATGATGTGGGTGAACGAAGGTTACTAGGACCAGATTTGGTGGTACAGACAGTCGAGAAGGTGAATACAATCAGGAAGCATATGAAGGCAGCTCAAGACAGACAGAAAAGTTGGGCCGACACGTCAAGAAGACCTCTAGAGTTCGCCGTGGGTGATTTGGTATTCCTGAAGATATCACCAACTAGAGGGGTGATTCGCTTTGGAAGTCGGGGAAAGCTTAGTCCCCGATTCGTTGGACCCTTCGAGATATTGGAACGTGTTGGAGAGGTATCGTACCGGTTGGCGTTACCACCGTCATTAGCAGGAGTTCACGATGTGTTTAATGTGTCTCAACTACGGAGGTATGTTCGTGATGAGACTCATGTCTTGGATCATTCGGAGTTGACCGTTCGGGAGGACCTGACTTTTGAGGAGCGACCAGTCGAGATCAAGGATCGAAGAGAAAAGGTTCTTAAGAACAAGGTTATCCCTCTTGTGCTAGTTTCTTGGGGTAACCGATCGCAGGGAGAATCTACTTGGGAGCGAGAAGACGAGATCCGGCAGAGATTCCCTCATCTTTTCCAGTAGTTAGTTATCTTGTATTCTTGGAATTTCGAGGACGAAATTCTTTTTGTAGTTGGGTATGATGTAACACCTGAGCCCAATAATACTATTTATATTACTAGTTGAGGGTTATATATTGCTCATTCCAATTTTCCTGATTTTCTGGTGTTTATTGCTAAATTTTACCCGGTTAAGTCATTTTGGCACATAACAAATTTTAACTCCGAAAATGAAATTTAAGATGTCCATGTTAGCCTACTCGTCGCCACTAGTCGCGTGGTAGCGTCCGCGTGTCGAGATTCCGTTCCGTTTGGCTAAAACAGGCAAGTTTGGACGACTACGCGCGCGTGCAAGTGTCCGACTTGGGGGCATGCATTTTTATCATTAAACACCTCTTTTCAAAATTTGGAACCCGCTTAAAATCATATAATTTGAATTTGGAACATTTGGGCGCAACCCGGGCGCGATTTGGAAATATTTCATTTCGCGCCAAAAAAGGCCCGTTTCAATTTAATTTATAAAACTAATATATATTTATACGAATAATTCCCAACGGCCAAATCCATTCAAATCTTATTCCAAATAATTTCTCACCTCCCTTCAGCCAATCACGAGCTCACAATCGAGCTCGTGGGCCCCGCCTCCTTTTCCCTATCTCTCTCTCTCTCTTCCCTCAATCCCTCGCTCAAATATCTCTCTTCAATCTTTTCTCTCTCCTCCCCTATACATACCCATGCATGCAGCCGCCTTCCTCGAGCATCCGTCGCGACCACGAGAAACCCTAACCCTAACCCTCGCGATCCCATCGCCGACTTCCCCGTGACTTCGCCGTCGCCGCCACCATCCCGTCGACCTCACAGCACCTTCCTCCTCCCTCCTTCCTCCTCTCTCCTGCGCCTGCACCCATTCCCGACCTCACCTCCACCTTCGCAGACCTCGCCGTCGACGCCACCCATCGTCGTCAACGACTCCCGCAGCACCCTCTCACCCTACTCGACCCGACCTCGTCGTCGCTGTCCTCCTCCCCTCGCCGGAACACCCACACGAGCCCTAACCCCTCGCCTAACCTCCGCTGTTCGCCGGAGAAGCGCGCCGGCGACCTCGTCGACGCCACCTCCGACCACCTACTTCTTCCCCTCGACCACCAGAGCCGACCCCCTCTCCTCCAGCTCGCCGCAGCACCCTATCCCGCGCACCCCGAAGCCTTCAACCCTCGCTACAGCCGCTGCCGTCGCTTCGCCGGCGTTCCAGCGCCGTCGAGCTCGCCGGGGTCACCTGGTATACCTCTCTGTAAGTGCCCCCTTTCCTTCCTTTGTGCAAATCATTCCCCTTGCTGGTTGTAGTCGCTTGTATCCTATCGTTTTGCTAACTTCGCTTCCTTTTGTCGTTGCCGGAACCCGACCGTGCCGTCTTGGCGAACCCGACGCTCCAGCGAAGCCCCCTGGTCCGTGTGATCCCGTTGACCTCTGTTGGGACTCGATCCGTGGCCCGTGCTTTCATATCGCAGTTTCTGCCGACATCGCATCCGTGTTTCGGTTTGCGGAACCGCCGAGGCAAGTATCCGAATACTTGCTCTAACATGCTACAACTTAATCATCATATTATAACCACACAACTATTATAACATCGATACCTTTTATAACTTAGAATTGCTAGTCACAATTATCCGTAACTTTAAATCAATGAAATCATTGCTCGTATTAACCGGTCTGCTATTAATTCATACTTAACTAATCAAACCAAGTAGATCATCCCCACTTCATTTGTTAAAATCACTCATGAGACAATTATTATGCTTAGTTCAAATTCATGTAACTCCATTACGTATATTATCGATATTGTTTCGTATTGTGGCTATTGCACCTCAAAGGTGCGTGAACCGGATTAATAAGAGAATACGAAACATCACTGTGTTTACCTAGATTAATATTGTTATTTACTGTTTCCTGCTACTGTTCATTATTGATTGCATACCTGTTGCGAGCACACACCTGATTGCATTACATATTGACCGATCTTGATACACATGACACTTGTACTGATACACCGGACATGACACCCTGTGCATATCGACTCGACCTGTTGAAAGTAACCTGACCTGTTACCTGATTTCATGCCTAATGCCGACAAACCTGACCATTTCCCGCTGTCTATCCAGACCGACCTACTCTTACTGGATCTTGCGTTGGCATTAGTCCTTGACAACTGAATACCTGACCTGACATACATAGCTTGGGGGTATGGGGAAATCAAAGGTGAAACCGACTTGTAACTCAACAGTTCGATACTTGTTCTGATCAGTCTTACGGGCTTGGCCAGCTCCGGAGTGTTGATGCTGACATCACTCATCTATCCTACTACCTTTTACTGCTTAGCGGCACGTCTCGGATTCAGCCCCGAGGATCATGACCGTGGTCCCGGGCATGCACGGGATACTATTGAGTTACATCGACGATTCATCAATTGGTTTCAAAGATTATAGAGTAGAAAACCTGATAGGACAGTTTAGTCACCATTACATATTACCCTGCTTGTTATCTCTTATTGTTGCTTATTCATGTTCATACTTGCATTGTTTATTACCATGTTTATGCTATATACTTGATATCATGACGCGCTGACGTCTGGGTTTTGCATGGCCCAGATTCCGTACCTTTGTCGTCGACCGAGCAGGAGTACTTCAGCCAGCAGGCTGAACAGTGAGTCCTTAGGATTTATTTATTGCTTTTCATTTCCAGATGTGAGCCCGCATTATGGGACGTACTGTTTATTCATTGTATTGGATCATTAGCTTCCGCACTTATTGTTTATTGATTCTTGTTATTATGGATTTGGACATGTATTAGTTTAGTTTATTTTACTGTTCTTGATATCTATACAACCGTAATGTGACTGTGGACGGATGCGTCCTACCCACAGGTAGCATGGTTGGCTATGTCACGTGCCCAATTTTGCGTACTCTGGGAAGCGGGGCGTGACAGTATGTGTACAGAATTAAAAACGAGGCCAATGGTGTGAAGCGTAAGGCTTGCTTGGTGGTCAAAAGATATAAGCAAAAGCAATGAATTGACTATCAAGATAATTTTTTCCCCTCGTCGTGAAGATGACGTCTATTCGGATGATTTTCAGTATCGTAGTGACGAGGGATTTGTACTTAGAGCAACTGAATGCGAAAACTGCGTTCCTTCATGGAGATTTAGAGCAAAAGATCTATATGATGTAGCCACCGGGATACGATATGTAGGGGAAAGAAAATATGGTGTGTAAGCTGTGAAAGAGCTTGTATGGCCTCAAGCAAGCTCATAGGCTATGGTATCTCAAATTCGATCAGTTTATATAAGAGACGAGATTTGTACGCCATGAATTAGATCACCACGTGTACGTTTAGACTTTCAAGAATGGAGACTATATTATATCGTTGCTGTACGTGGATGACATGTTGGCAGCGGGTCTGAATTTCGAGAAAATTCAAAGTCTGAAGAAGATGATGGCTGAGAAATTCTCTATGAAGAATTTGGGAGCGGCCAAGCAAATCCTGGGCATGAAGATTGTGAGAGATAGGAAGTGGCGGAAGCTGTGGTTATAACAAGGGACTGCATCGAGAAGGTTTTGAAGCGGTTCAACATAGACAAGTCAAAGCCGGTGAGTACGCCTTTAGCGAAATATTTCAAACTGAGTAAGGAGTTGTGCCCGACAACTCAAAAACAGAAAGATGAGATGGTAAGCATACCTTATGCATCTGCGATGGGGAGTTTGATGCATGGGTGGTGAGTACGAGACCAGATATTGCACATGTAGTAGGAGTTGTTAGTATGTATATGCAAAACCGAGGGAAAGAGCATTGGAATGTGATGAAGTGGATGTTAAGTCATCTAAGGGGTATATCAAGTTACTGTTTATGTTTCGAGGATGGCTCTCTAAATATGTAAGGTTACGTTGATACGGACTACTCAGGAGATCGAGATAGTGGGAAGAGCACGACGGGGTACGTATTCATGGTTGAAGGAATAACGGTGAGTTGGGTCTCTCAATTGCAAAAGATGGTGGCATCGACTATGGAGGCTAAATATGTGGCGATCACGGAATCCAGCAAGAAGATGATTTGGTTGCAATGGCTATTTGAAGAATTGGAAAAAAAAACTTCAATATCTTGTGGAGCGACAGCCAAAGTGCTATACATTTAGTGAAGAATGCGGCATATTACTCTCGAACGAAGCACATTAAGGTACGGGACCACTTTATACGCATAGCGGCAGAAGATGGCGAGTTGACTCTGCAGAAGATCGCGGCAGAAAAGAATCTGACGGATATGTTCACCAAGATCATAGATAGAGATAAGCTGGATCTCTGTTGTAAGTTGGTGATCCTCTTCATGAAAACCTGATGAGGAGAAAGTAGAGCTGAGTCGTGTGAAGTCTACTAGCATTGGAAATTAAGGCTGAAGTATCTCCAAGTGGAAGATTGCTGAAATATTGAGAAACTTCAGTCAGATGTCTGGACGCACACACAAGTCATATCAGATTTTACCAAAATCACAGTTTCTTAATTAATGAGTGTCTTATGGCGGTTTCGTAATTATGGCAGTTTCTTAATTAAAAAGTGTCTTATCACAGTTTCTTAATTATGACAGTATATTAATTAAGGAGTACCTTATCACCTTTTCTTAAATATGATAGTTTCTTAATTTGGTTTGTGTATAAATAAGAACCTCTTATATGTTTATGTACATCCAAATAGAAGAGACATCATTGCATTGAGAGGGTGGGGGCTTAGATCTAGAGAAATTTGAGAGAAATCTCCTAGGGTTTGTTTGTGGTGTACTTGATTCAAAATTATAGTAGACATTGCAGATTTCGCTCTGCCGGGGACTAGCCATACGGTGAGTGAAACTCGTTAACAAATCTCTCTCTTGTTTGGTTTGTGATTCTTATTTGCTTATTCTCATATCGTTATTAATTTGTCTTTTCTTTTTTAATTGCGAGGTTGTTTATTGAGTGATTGGTTTGTCGCGAGCATTGTTCCGTGCATCGGCTTCTCCATCTCCAACAGGAATAAACTAGATGAAATTACAATAATTTAGTGGGTAAAAATGGTCTCTCATGGCCATCTTAAGATCTGAGAAGCTCCGTTGCTATATCCGAGAGATCCTAGTCCAAAATTGTGTTGTTGTGACTATTGATTAGAAGAACGCAGTGTTTTGTTCTCTTCCATGAGTTTGACATGGTGGTACACAAGATAGATAGAGATAGCACAATTCCAAGAAGATATCGAGTCTTGTTTGGTGTGCTTTTAGGCCCTTTTTTCTGTAATTGGAATGCAGTCAATGATTTGATAATCAGAATGTTTTTTTAAAAAAAGTTGTTAGAATGTACTATTTTTAATATATGCTATAAGAAATCACTTTTTTGTGTTATATGCCATTCTCATAAATACATCATCTTTATATTTTACAGGATATAATATGTACTGTGATTTTGAGTACAGTGTAAATGTCTAGCTTCTGAGAAACGGTTGAAAATTCAAGGTAGTTAAGTGATATTTAAGCCATAATTTTGTGTGTATGTAAATTGATAGGATCGCCATTTTTGCATTCTTGAGAATCCGTATACACATGAATAACCGCACATCAGCAATATTAGTACATTTTAGCACATAAACAGAAACCTCATCTGGGTATAAAGAATATATACATTGATTCTAGCTGTGATCGACTGTTAAATTCTTTTTACTCAATTCAGTTATATTCAGTGAAGAATTTGCATGAACCATTTCATGCATGCACCATCTCTTCATAAAGTAAATAAACTGGTCATGCCGATGAGATGCTTTCTAGAATGATAAATTGAAATGAAAGGTATTTGATATTTGATTAGAAAATATTTCATTTTGATGCATGAATCTTTTTCATGTATGCATGCATACTTATTTCCTTGGTTAGCGTATATTTAAGGTTTTTATTCATCAAAAATAAAAGGAAAATATAACATATCTTTGAAGACCACCTTGAATAAATACTAGTTTATCCTAAGTATCCATAACAGATTGGTCGATTCAAAGCAAAGGACTATTTAATTTTGGGAACATGTATTCAAACTTAATTTCACCTTTTTAGGAACTATTTTTGGACGACGATTGAATTTATCCACATTCAACTTATTTACATATATAGCATTATCTTAATCTACATAAAATTTAGACATGATCATTTATTTATTGGAAGCTATGGCTGGCCATCTTCCAACATACATCTAATTTGTGGTTTCATATATAGCATTGTTGATCATGTGTGATTTTCGTAGTTTAAGATTGAAAGGGTTGCTTTTTAAAGCATTACGGGAGCACGTCGGATCAAAGTGGTTCTCCTTTTCGAATTTTCATGATCATTGGCTAAAAGCAAAGAAATTTCAATACTTAGAGGATCTAAATAATTGGAAATAAAAATATTTTTTATAAAGCCCGTTAAACCATCATCTCATCAAATATGACAACGCCATTGAACGCTATCCAGCCGTCCTAGATGGTGTTGCCGGGATGATGAGTTAAGACATTTTCAGTTGGTTGGTAATGATTCCAAGTATGTATTTAGGATGCTCTCGTGAAAGCCCTTTGAAGTCATTCACACCAGTCGAGCGCTGCTCATTTATCGTTTGACTTCAGACGAGTTACCTGAATCATTTACGAGAGCGGTCGACTTGAGCTTGATTCTTTGTCAAATTTTAATTAACAAGCCTCTTGCATTTAACAATACAAATTTTTAGGGTTTTTAAAAATATTTTGGACACCAAATTCTTTGATATTTTCGAAAAACCCACTAAATACTTGTTATTTCTAAAAACAACACCAACTATTTTTAACTTATCTAAAAATGACACTTCCATTAACTATCCATCTAATATTAACCGTTAAGGGCTTGAAAATACGAAAATGCTCCCGAAAGCCTCAATAATCTTCTCCCATTTACTCGGGAAGATCGAGGGCGGCGAATTTGGGGATCCGACATGGGAGGGGGTCAAGGTGGAGGGAGGGGGTCGCCAGAGGTTAGTTCGAAAGGGGCAAAGGGGGTGAGGAGAAGGGAGAAGGAGATCCAACGAGGCGAAAGGTTAGGGTTTCGAAATGGGGGGGAAGGAGGAGGAGGAGATGGCGAGGAAGTGGAGCCTGTTGGGCTTAGGGTTTCGGGGTTGGGGATCGAGAAGGAAGGAGAGTGATGAGATGGAAGGGGTATTTTCGTTTTTTGATGCCCTAACATCCATTAATTTTCTTTCAAAGAATTTGGTGGTGTTTTTAAAAATACAAAGAATTTGGTGTCATTTGAAAATATGGAAAACTTGGTGGGCAAAATAAAAAAACTCAAACCTTTATTAAAAATGGGTAAATTGTCAAAAAAATCTTGGCAAATTCTGCCGTGTCAAAAAAAAACATGGTTGGTTTACTGAGGTTGAAAGCTCCCTCCAAATCTTCTGCTTGGAAACAAAGCTTGGTTTTCTGGGGTTGAAAGCTCAGGGTAGTCTAATGAAATTAACTCTTGATTATAATTAGCGCATCTTGGCGTATGTACAAAATGTTTGGTATACAGAACTCATAGCCTCTAGCTGTTAAAAGCTCTCCACCATATCCTATCACATACATTGAAGAATTTTATGCATGAATCATCTCCTCAGAAAGTAAATTAGATATTGGCGCGATTATTACCTTCCTTTGATCTGCTGATGGCGGCGATGGGTGGCTGAGATTGGATCTGTGTGCTGTCGCTCCTGAAGCGTGTGGATCTCAATGGGTTTGAGGTTGTGGTTGCCGAGCTACCTGCAAAGAAGTCCCGGGGTGGTTGTATCACCGAGGACCCTCCGACGGTCAAGTTAGACTATAGATCCGAGCAGAGTAACGGCTTAGTGGAGTCAAAATGGCTTACTTGGACCGTCTGAAGAAGGGGTTTATATAGCGGTGGCAGCAGGCAGGGCAGGCGCGAGAATCACGCTGGCCGTTATTCTCCCGACGTCACGCCCGCGTGATGAGCGAGACCTCCCATTAATGGCGAGACAGGCTCGTTAATGGGGGATCGTGGTGGCGTGGAACGTGGGATGTGGTCGGCGGAGATCTCGCGCATGGCGAGATTCGCGGGATGGCGGTTACGCCTGCAAGCGATGCCGTTGGTCGGTCGATGGACCGAGGAAGATGACCTCGGCGGGAGAGCTCGCGGTCGAGCGGGAGAGCCGAGGTATCTTGGTTCTGCTCGAGTCCGGAAGCGAGCTGAGAGAGCCGAGGAGGCTCGGGCCTGTGATAGCTCGGAGACGAGCTGTGAGGCCGAGGAGGCCAATTGTGCTGGGGGCTCGGAGGTGAGCCAGCGTTTGCTTGTAGGACGGGCACATGAGTGGTCTGGTCAGCCACTGTAGGTCTTTTCTTGTGAGCCCCGGGACACGTCATCTACCACGTGTCATGATCTGGAAGATCACCGATATCGAGCATCATCATTAGCCCCCCACTCTCGTCCGACCAGCTGACGGGTCGGGTCGAGAGTGGTTTGCCTGGTCATCCAAGGTGAGCTCCTTTTCGAAGATATCGTCGGGCGTGTCCCTGGGCAATCCGCTGTTTTTCTGGGTGATGCCAGCGAATCGGGATGAGATCTCCGCATTAAAGAGGGTGTGCTGGATCGTGTGCACTTTTACTGAGGCGATAGACCACGTGTCGGGTGCCGGTTGGCTGATGTGACGTGCCGCAGGCTTCTGGCGTCCGATGGGATGCTGCGCTTGCAACAGGTGGAGCGATCGTGGCCGTCGAGTGCAGCGAACCGTTTTGGCGGGATTCAACCATCGCCGTTGGATGAGGACGCCGGCAGTATAAATCGAGAGGAGGCCTGATTCGGGGTCTCTCTCTCTCTCTCTTCACATTTTTCTCATTCCGAGTCTTGTTAGCTCGGCGCTCTCCCCTTTTAGGTCGGATTTTGCGTTTTCTCTTCTCGAGGATTTCTTCCCATCAGGTTAGATGTCTTGTTTTGAGGAGTTTTTAGATGTCATAAGGGTAGATACTAGGGATTCTTCCCATGGGTTGGAGCCCCTTCGGGAATTTAGGGTCAGATCCTCTACCCGGGGTCGCGCGTCTGGGGCGGTTCCCGGAGCGGTGGCGGCGGACGTCCCTGGTGTGTCGTCCTCAGTGAGATATGAAGACGGGCTTGTCACTGCTCGGGCTCGTTTCCATATTCCTTCCGGCTACACGCTACGATTGGCTGAGAAAGGAGAGAGAGCAGATCAGATGCCGGGTAGAGAGATCGCCTTGTACCTGGAAGCCCTTTGGGCTGGAATGCGCCTACCTTTCTCTCCCGAGGTTGTAGCTGCGTTAAATTACTTTGGGCTAGCTCCGGGCCAGCTAGTGCCGAACTCCTGGAAGATTCTCCTTGGGTTCCTGGTCCGGCTGAAGCTGCAGATGATCCCCTTTAGTCTGTCCATCCTTGCCTCCTCTTTTGTTTACAAAAGTCATCCCGGAACTCGCGCGGGCGACCCGTTGTGGGTTTACCTCTCCTTTAGGAAGCAATGGGGGAGTGTAGCTGGGTCAGGAGTTGTCGTCTTGCCTTCTTCCATCCATGATTGGAAGAAGAAGTTTTTCTTCGTCGGGCTGCCAGAGGGTGAGGACTGGCCCGTACCCATCCAGTGGTCTAGGGATAGGTGCTAGCAGGGAAATCCGTCCAATGACCCCGACGCGGTGAGGGTGGCGGGGTAGGAGCCTATTTCCCGGGCCGATGTGCTGCTTTCTGAGCGGGCCTTTAGTTAGGCCGGGCTTAGCCCCGCCCAGTTCGTCGGTAAGTTAGGCTTGTATTTGTTTCTGTTTGTGATTTTGTCGCTGATTCCATTATATCTTGTCTTGTGCAGAAACCATGGACTTGGACCTCCTCCGAGCAGCCATGCGCAAGCCGAAGAAAGGGTTGAAGGCTGGAGGGGCCAGCTCTTCTCATCAGATGCCGGTCACGGCTCCCCCGGCAGTTGTCCCACCCAGCGCTCGAGTACGGGTCGCCCCCCGGAGCCCGGCCAGGCGCCGAGCAGAAAAAGGGCTCGGGGAATGTTACGCCCCGCTTCCCAGAGTGCGCTAAGATCGGCACGTGATAGAGCCAACCATCCTACTTATGGATAGGAAACATTCCTCCACAGTCACATTACGGCTGTCTAGAGATATCAAGAACAGTAAAATGAAATAAACTATCTAGTACATGTCCATAAGTCAGAATAAACGAGTCAAGAAATAATATGCGGAAGCAATGAATTCAATAAACAATAATAATCTGGAATGTATGTCCCAAATACGGGCTCATATCAGGAATGAAAATGCTGGAAGAAAACTAAACTAAAATACTAACAGGTCTTCACTGCTCGGCCTGTACACTGAAATACTCCTGATCGGTCAGCTGCAAAGGTAGAGGCCCATACAAAACTCAGACGTCAGTGCGTTATAATATCAACGATAATATAATCAGGAGATAACAGGATATGCAGGCATGAGTATGAACAGTAATAAAAGTATAACAGTAACACGAATGTGGAACAGTGAAGGGTAAAAGCATATATGACGTGCAGTGAGTAATCTAAACTAAGCTACTGGGTTAACTACTCTCAAGTCTGTGAAATCATTTTAATGAATCGTCGATGTAACTCAATAGTATCCCGTGTATGCCCGGGACCACGGTCAAGATTCTCGGGCTGAATCCGAGACGTGCCGCTAGGCAGTAAACAGGTAACATGTACAGGATGGATGATGTCAGTAGCATCATCCCGGGGCTGGCCTAGCCCGTAAAACTGATCAGTATAAGTATCGAACTGTCGAGTTACAAGTCAGGTTTCATCATTGATTTCCCCATACCCCCAAGTTATGTGTTCAAGTCAGATATTGATAAATCTGAAGCTAATGCCAATACAGGATCAAGCAAGAACAAGTTTTTCTATACAGACAACAGGATATGTCCATCGGGATAACATGTCAGGATTGTCGGCATTAGAAACAGGATCAGGTAACATGTCAAGTAGTGATATATCAGGTCATGTCAAGTAGTGCACAGGTATCAAACGGGTGCTCATAATCAAACTGTAGCAAGTATTGAATCAGGGTGAAAGTACGGATGTACAATAAAAGCATGGATGCACAAATATCGATTAGGGGTTACATCATGACTATGTAGGGTGTACAATACCAAGCATGGGGTGTCGATATAACAACAATATATAATAATGTGCCATGGTATGCGAATAGATATAGAATTAATGGTATGGATACACAATAAAATATGGATGTAAACGGGTATCCGAAAACAGTAAAACTTCAGTATGGATGTACAATGTGATAAACGGGTAACATTTTACTCATATGGATGCATAATACTATACCTAACATGTAGCAAGATGATTTAGCATACGACTAGACATGTAAATAATGATACGGATGCACACGGACGTCATATAATAGTAAAAATGATAAACTGGTAAATGCAGGAGGCACAACTAAATACCATAAGATGTAAATATTCCATTTGGTGCAGTATATAGTAATATAGTATGTAACAAGATAGGTTTGCATGCACTAGATGTGAAATAACTTGTACGGATGCATACGGATGTCGTAAAACTGTAAAACTATATATAGGATGCATAATTTGAAATACAAGTGTTATATTTATTTAAATAGATGTAAATACAGTAATGTAGCATGTAGCAAGGTAAACTTGCCTCGATGGATCACAATACAGATACGCACGGCACGTTCGACGTCGGTAAAACGTCGCAACGCACGCATGGCACACGGGACTGAACCAAGCAATGCAGGAACGGACCACGCTGGATAGGGATGTCCACAGGGTCGCCCGGATCAGCGGCGGCGAGTACGGCTCCGGTGATGATCGGAAACACCGATCAAGAAACAAGAAAGCAAGAAGAGAAGAAAAACAAGAAGAAGAAGAAGAAAGAGAAGAAAGAAGAGATGAAGGTTGTGGCTGTTCTGTGGTTTGGTATGGCTCGGGTTAGGGATAGAGGATGCGAGGGGGCGTCGATGGGGGTTTTCCGGAGAGGCAAGGTGAGGCAAGTGGCTGCTAGGGTTTCTCGGGCTCTTGATTGTTGGGGTGTGTAGGGTTTTATGGGTACTCAGGTGAGGAGAGGAGAGAGGAAGGAGATGGTGGTGATGGGGTAAGGCCGACGGGGTCGGAGCTCCAGCGAGGAGCCGGCGATGGGTGCAGGGTTCGCTGTGGTTGGGTGCAGATGAGGTTCTGTGGTCGCAGGGGAGAGGGTGAATATATGGGAAGAAGTGAGGTGACGAGGACGACGGGGGTCGCCGGCGGAGAGGCGGCAACGAGGTGGTGCAGGCTAGGGCGTCGGGTGTGGGGTAGGTTGCAGGTGGAGGTGGTTGTGGTGTTTAGAAGGAGGCGGAGGAAGAAAGGAAAAGGGGAGGTCGACGATGAGAGGAGGGAGGCGAAGGCGAGGATGGAGACGAGGGTGAGAAGGAGGCGATGGCGACGAGGCAAGCGTGAGGTGATGGGCGCGCGCGTGGATTTTCTCGTGGGCGAGGAGGTGGGAAGAAGAAGAAGAAGATGATGGAGGAGAGATGTGAACGTGGGTAATAGTGTAAGGAATAGGAAAAAGGAAAAAAAAGAATGTGATTAATATATATATATAGATGCAGAGAGAGAGTGAGATATAGGTGTTCCCCTCCGAAAGACGCGACGAGATGCGGTGAACGTCTTGCCTGAATTTCGGGGCAGATGCTAATTGGTGCTATCCGTCCACCTCTCCGAATATGCCAAGTTGATTTATGGCACCATATATCGAAGGTTTAAACGGATACGGCCGATGTAGCAGACTTCATCATATTCCCCTTCGTTTGAGGGGTTTTTGATTGTGGGGACGCTCTTCCCTGCAGGCGCAAGCCCCTGCAGTTAATTACGCTACCGCATCGCGGTAACAACTTTCTCCTTCTCCATATGTTCACTTCGTGTCGTGGGTGTTTGTTTTGTGTTTGGTTGCCCGTGAATTGTATACGGAGACTAATTTATGTTGTCGCCCGTAGGGCGTGGACTAGTCCAAATCCGTATCTTCTTAAATTTGGGTTTGGGGGTTGGGTTTAAGGATACGTTAGTCTCATTTGAGACTAAGATCAACTTAAACGTTTGTTAAGGATACGTTAGTCTAATTTTAGACTAAGATCAACTTAACGGGATCGTTTAGATCTGACGAGAGAGCATTTGGGCTCTACTGTTTAGTTTAATGACATTGCGGTCGATTAGTTTAAGGACATTACGGTCCATGGGTTTAAGGACCCCACAGTTAGTTTAAAGACATCACGGTCGAGGTTAAGGACATCATAGTCCATGGGTTTAAGGACCCCACAGTCCGATATTAGTTTTAAAACATCACGGTCGAGGTTAAGGACATCATAGTCCATGGGTTTAAGGACCCCACAGTCCGATATTAGTTTTAAGATATCACGGTCGAGATTAAGGACATCATAGTCCATGAGTTTAAGGACCCCACAGTCCGATATTAGTTTTAAGATATCACGGTCGAGATTAAGGACATCATAGTCCATGAGTTTAAGGACCCCACAATCCGTGAAATGTGTGGTTGTCGGGACCTGTCACCTCTCTGAAGATGTTGAAAGATTACAACGCTAAATATCAGAGGAGTAAAGAGATGTACCTTTGAACCAAGGTTGCTTGGGGATCTGTAGTCCAATTTGGAACTAAGATCAAATAATTAGATTATGAACACATTGGCTCAGTTAAATCTGAATTGAGGACTTATGGCCAATTTGGGCTAAGTCCAATTGATCTGAAGTGTTGGCCCTTTATTGGACCATTGGACGTTTGTCTGGGTTCAGCCCATATTATTCAACAATGCTAAACATTTTCATCTTTGATTTCCTCAATTTTAAGATTCATTTGGAGGAGGGACTTTTGCCTCTGGAAAATTAGTCAATTTGGCTAAAAGTAGTGTTAAACACTAAAGAACAACAGTGTTAAACATTGGAGACAGAACTCTCAAATTAGTATTAAACACTAAAAGACCAGCAGTGTTAAACACTGGAAATATAGAGTCCCAAATTAGTGTTAAACACTAGAAAATAACAGTGTTAAATACTGGAAATAAAATTTTCAAATTAGTATTAAATACTAAAAGATAATCAGTGTTAAACACTGGAATAAAGCTCTCGAATTAGTGTTAAACACTAAAGAAAAAGGGTCACATGTGGACACATGAGGGCGCCCAACGGTGGGACCAGATTCCTTTTCTTCGTTCTGCAATTAAGTGTTAAACACTTTTTCTATTTTTATTTTGAGCATCACGTGTTGACACGTGATGCGCTGACTGTTAAAGCGTTTGCCAAGGGGTCACGTGGCAACACGTGAGAGCGCCCAAAGCTTAGATTTCCTTTGCTTTTTCTTTCTGTGTTTTGTAAGTCACGTGGGAGCACGTGAGGCGTTGCCTCAAAGCTTCCTGCTTCTCATTTCTGGGGATCTCTTCAGGGGTCACGTGACCTTAGTTCTTTTCATGCACGGAGATCTTTTTAGTCTCCTTATTTTATTTTGAGAATTAAATTCTCTGTAGGGTTAAACCCTAATCATGATTTTGGAGGAATTAAATTCCTATTATGAAAGAATTAAATTCTTATGTAGGGTTAAACCCTAATTTCTTTTAGTGGAATTAAATTCCCATATATATAAAAGAATTAAATTCTTGTATAGGGTGAAACCCTAATTTCATTTTAAGAGGAATTAAATTCCTGTGAATTTGAGAGAATTAAATTCTCAATTAGGGTTAAACCCTAGTTCTGTCCATCTTGAAGGAATTAAATTCATGTAATTTTAGGATAATTGAATTCTCATATAGGGTTAAACCCTAGTTTTGCTTTGAGAGAATTAAATTCTCTAAACTCAATTCTGTAGGGTGTTTTTCGTCACCCCATTGAGATGGGAATACGCGCGCGCTGGTCAGGCGCATTACAGATTCCCCCTGCCTAGGGTAGGCTGGGGTTTATTGATTATGGGGATCCGAATCTCCGGCAGCCGCGGACTAAGCTGCCGTTAATTACCCCTCGCATTTGGGGCGAAGGAACCTCCGATTGACGGGTTAAACTGTTCATGCGAACTCAATTTGCCGTGTTGTGTTTTAAAGGGGGGTTTGGATGTATCGGGAGCCCCGCAGAGTTTTTACGGGGGTCCCGCTATCCGGATAGCGGGCCGGGAGTCAAGGGGGCTAGCAGCCCCCTTGCGGGGTGCCGGGCAGCGTCCCGTTAGAAATTTTTTCTAACGGGGGAAACACATTTAATATGGAGTGCACAAAAAAGAAGGGAAAAAGCGTCTTAAAGACGCGTACGTAGCATGTGGGCGCCTCAGCGCCCGGGGTCACGTGGCGCACACGTGACCGTTGGGCGCCTCAGCGCCCAGGGGTCACATGTGACCGTTTGGGCGCCTCAGCGCCCGGGGTCACGTGGACACACGTGACCGTTTGGGCGCCTCAGCGCCCGGGGTCACGTGGGCGCACGTGACCGTTGGGCGCCTCAGCGCTCGGGGTCACGTGGGCGCCTCAGCGCCCCGGGGTCACGTGGCGCACACGTGACCTTTGGGCGCCTCAGCGCCCGGGGTCACGTGAGCGCACGTGACCAATGGGCGCCTCAGCGCCCGAGGTCACGTGGGCGCACATGACCACGGGAAAACACCCGCTGGATGGGGGGCCTAGCCCCTAGGTTGGGGAGTTGAACTCCCAAGGGATTTTTGGAGTTAAACTCCTGACAGAAAATTAATTTGTGGAGTTAAACTCCAACAGATCTAGAAAGGAGTTAAACTCCTAGGAATCTTTGGCCCTTCTTCTGAGCCTTGGATCTGTCCAAAGTTAGATTCTTGGAGATGGGTCTTCTTCTTCTTCTTCTTTTCTTTTGGCCGGATCTTGAAAATCAAGAGGTGTGAGATTTAAAAAAAATCTCTTCTTTTTCGAGATCTGGTGGGAGATCTGAGTTCCCCTTTGTGGGTTTTGTGGTGAAAAACTATTTATTTTGAGAAAAGGAAGAGTTAAACTCTTGATTTAATTCAAAAGAAAGAAGAAGGTTTTAGAACCTTGAAGAAGGAGAAAGAGTCACAAACCCTAATTTTTGGGGAATGAAAAAGTATTGCTTTATTCATTATCATGTCGCCTTATATAGGCTTACACATTTACATATAGCCCCTTGGGCTTTACAAAAATGGCATTTTACCCATCCCATGGCTCATGTGCCATTTCATTTTGCACATAAGCCATGGGCTTACAAAAATTTGGCTTTATGCCCATTTTGCATACATTCATGCACAAAAATTACATAAAAATTATTTGTTACATGATTTTTGTTGTTGGCATGGGGAGGCTGGCCGCGAGCTCGACTTGTGCATGGGCCCGCTTGACCTGGGCTTGGGCCCACCTAGCTTGGGGTTGACCTTGACTTTGACTCGGTCAACCGAGGTGTAAATTTTTACCCCAACAAATTGCCCCCCATCAATAAATGCACACAGCATATGTGAGTCGTGTGCATGAAATTGATGGATCTTCCTTTGCATGGAGGCGACTTGCTTTGGTTCCCACTTTTTGGGATGCACTGCCCTTTTTACGACATGGACGGTCGGCGCTTAACGCGTCTCCGAGACGGAGTGTCCGTGGTAGACATTTCCCTGGCCCGGAGCGATCTGGTTCCTGCTTTGTAGGAAGCCTGCACTGCTTTTTTTTTTGCGACATGGACAGTCGACGCTCTGATCCGGAGCGATTTGGTAAACGTGTCCCCGGCACGGAGTGTCGCTGTTGGACGTTTCCCTGATGTGGAGTGTCTGTATTGGACGTTTCCCCGATGCAGAGTGTCGCTGGTTGACGTGTCCCCGCGACGGAGTGTCGCTGATCGACTTTTCCCCGGCGCGGAGTGCCGGCTTGACTTTTCCCCGGCACGGAGTGTCACTGATCGACTTTTCCCCGGCGCAGAGTGTCGGGTTGACTTTTCCCCAACACGGAGTGTCGCTGATCGACTTTTTCCCGGCGCGGAGTGTCGGTGGTTGACTTTTCCCCGGCACGGAGTGTCGCTGATGGACTTTTCCCCGGCGCGGAGTGTCGGGTTGACTTTTCCCCGGCGCGGAGTGTCGCTGATCGACTTTTCCCCGGCGCGGAGTGTCGGGTTGACTTTTTCCCGGCACGGAGTGTCGCTGATCGACTTTTCCCCGGCCTGGAGTGTCGGGTTGACTTTTTCCCGGCACGGAGTGTCCCTGATCGACTTTTCCCCGGCGCGGAGTGTCGGTGGTTGACTTTTCCCCGGCACGGAGTGTCGCTGATGGACTTTTCCCCGGCGCGGAGTGTCGGGTTGACTTTTCCCCGGCGCGGAGTGTCGCCGATCGACTTTTCCCCGGCGCGGAGTGTCGCCGATCGACTTTTCCCCGGCTCGGAGTGTCGCGGGTTGACTTTTCCCCTGCACGGAGTGTCGCTGATCGACTTTTCCTCGGCGCGGAGTGTCGGGTTGACTTTTCCCCAGCGCGGAGTGTCGCTGATCGACTTTTCCCCGGCACGGAGTGTCGCGGGTTGACTTTTCCCCGGCATGGAGTGTCGCTGATCGACTTTTCCCCGGCGCGGAGTGTCGGGTTGACTTTTCCCCGGCACGGAGTGTCGCTGATCGACTTTTCCCCGGCGCGGAGTGTCGGGTTGACTTTTCCCCGGCATGGAGTGTCGCTGATCGACTTTTCCCCGGCGCGGAGTGTCGGTGGTTGACTTGATTCCGAGACGAAGCATAATTTCGACAGGGAAGGCAGGTACACCGAGGCGAAGCATCGTTTCGACACGGGGTGCATTCTGAGACGAAGCATAATTCCGACGCAGAGCTTGCTGGTTGACTTGATTCCGAGGCGGAGCATAATTCCGGCAGGGAAGGTAGATATCCCGAGGCGAAGCATGATTTCGACACGGGGTAAATTCTGGGACAGAGCATGATTCCGCCGTAGAGGTTGTTGGTTTGATTTGATTTGGGTTGACATCAGCATCGCTACACTGGAATATGGTACCAGGAGCGAATCATCATTTGTCATGAGAGGGTTTGGGGATTTTGGTTTTGGTCGGCATCTGCATTGCTGCACCGGAATAATGCCAGGAGCAACTCATCATTTTCCCCGGAAGGATTTGGGAATTGGTTTTTGTTTGGCATCAGTATCGCTACACTGGAATATGGTACCAGGAGCGAATCATCATTTGCGCTTGCTTATCAGGAAGCGATGGCTTAGGAGACAGGTTTTAGGTCCCTATCACCTAAGACTTTTCAATTTTGTGAGCCGTAAGGGTCTCACAAAGCATTTTCTCCCTACGGGTCGTAAGGATCCCGTAAGTGTATTTTCTCCTTAGGAGTCGTGGGGACTTCCAAGTGTGTTGCTCCTTTGTGAGTCGTAAGGATCTCACGCGGGAATTTTCTCCTCACAAAGTCGAGAGGACTTTGCGAGTGCATTTCATCTCTTTTTTTACGAGTTTGCGCCCTTTCGGGTTTTCGCAAACTCGCCGGCAGTCCTGCTGTTTTTACTCACGGAGCCCTTTCGGGTTTTCATCCGTGCCCATTTTGCTTGTGGACATACCTTCTTTTTTTCTTCTCTTTTTTTTCTTTTTTTTTTTTGAATCTTCCCTGCTGGTGGACTTTGAATGTGGTCTCGCCGGTAGGACTTGGGAGAGATTGGGATTGTTTTACGCCCGTGGATTGTATACGGTTTTACAGGATGTATGATCCAGACCGTAGGGCCAGAAACATTTCAGGACTTTGTTGGCGTCTGCATCGCTGCACTGGAATATGGTACCAGGAGCGACTCATCATTCGCCGTTGGGGTATGGGATTTGGAATTTGGTTGGCGTCTGCATCGCTGCACTGGAATATGGTACCAGGAGTGACTCATCATTCGCCGCTTGGGGATTTGGATTTGGAATTTGGTTGGCGTCTGCATCGCTGCACTGGAATATGGTACCAGGAGCGACTCATCATTCGCCACTTGGGGATTGGGGAGCGATGGCTTAGGAGACAGGTTTAGATCCCTATCACCTAAGACTTTTCAATTTTATGGGCCGTGAGGGTCCCATAAAAGCATTTTCTCCCTGCGAGTCGTAAGGATCTCGCAGGTGTATGTTCTCCTTAGGAGTCGTGAGGGCTCCTAAGTGTGCTTTTCCTTTGTGAGTCGTAAGGATCCCACAAAGGTTTGTTCTCCTCATGTATCGTGAGGACACATGAGTGGATTTCCCTCGTTCCCAGTTTAATGACTTAGAGGTCGACTGTTTCCAGTTTAACAACTTAGAGGTCATCTGTTTCCAGTTTAAAGACTTAGGGGTCTATTGATGGCGAGCTTGGAATTTTGGGGTAAGGGCCGGCATCAGCGTTGCTAACACTGAAGCAGAGGTGCTCGGAGCAATTCATCATTTGCCTACTCTTGTTGGCGGAGCGATGGCTTAGGAGACGGGTTTAGGTCCCTATCGCCTAAGGCTTTTCAATTTTATGGGCCGTGAGGGTCCCATAAAAGCATTTTCTCCCTGCGAGTCGTGAGGATCCCGCATGTGTATTTTCTCCTTAGGAGTCGTGAGGACTCCTAAGTGTGTTTTTTCCTTTGTGAGTCGTAAGGATCCCACAAAGGGTTGTTCTCCTCATGTATCGTGAGGACACATGAGTGGGTCTTCTCAATGGAGCATAATTCTGAGGGCGGAGACCAACCGCTGGACTGGTGATTGCAGTGGGATATGGGTATGATGAGAATTATTTGAGCCCGTGGATTGTATACGGTAGTCAAGTTGGGGACTAAACGTAGGGCTGGAAGAATTTTGGGAAATTGGATTTTGGTCGGCGTCTGCATCGCTGCACTGGAATATGGTACCAGGAGCGACTCATCATT
This sequence comes from Agapanthus africanus, assembly GCA_030015575.1. NCBI lineage: Eukaryota > Viridiplantae > Streptophyta > Magnoliopsida > Asparagales > Amaryllidaceae > Agapanthus > Agapanthus africanus. The sequence continues at coordinate 100,787,833 of CM057338.1, read as the reverse complement.
CGCCGTTTTTTTTGTTTTTGTTTTTGTTTTTTTTTTTGTTTTACCGCGATTGCCCTATCATTTCAGCTTTTCTTATCGCGAAGGTCGCGATTGCCCCATCATTTCGGCTTTTATTCGCGGTTGCCCCATCATTTCGGCTTTATTTTCATTTTCATTTTTACTCGCTGATTTTTATTGCGAGTTGCCCCATCATTTCGGCTTTTCTTTATTTTTCTTTTATTTACACATTTTTTTTATTTACACATTTTTTTTTTACATTCCCAGTTTAACGACTTAGAGGTCGATTGTTTCCCAGTTTAACGACGTGGTGGTCCTTTGTTCCCAGTTTAATGACATGGCGGTCGATTGTTCCCAGTTTAATGACGTGGTGGTCTTTTTTGCTTATCCCAGCTCCTTGAACTTTGATCTTGGCGGAGCTGTGTTGATGGCCTAGCTCTGTGGCTTGCTGATACATCCGAGGATTGTGAGGTTTTTCCAAGCTTATATTGGTCCTCTGCCCAATCTTTGAAAATATAGCAGTCTTCGATGGTATGACCCACCACTCTATGATATGGGCAGTATATGGGATTGCCGGTCATGTTCATTTCTTGTGGCCTCTTTGGAACAGGCAGTTGCAGACCACTGTTCAGGGCGTCCATGAATATTTTGCGGACTTCATCCCTCCTGAAGGAGTATATCTTCTTCTTTCCCTCCATTGGGGTAGGTGCCTTTACTGATGCTGGTCCTCGAGGCATATGTCTGGGAGGATTAGGTTCCCGAAAGGTTTCGGTCTCCATTTGCATGAAATCGGCGATCGTAGCTTGACTGTTTGCTAACACGCCTCTAGACAGTTCTATCTCTCCCATCTTGTATTGCCTTTCGACCCAATGTTTGAAGACGAAGCAGTCCTCAATGGCATGACCTATCACCCTGTGATAGGGGCAATATTCTGGATCGTCGGTCATATTCGCTTCTTGCGGTCTCTTTGATTCCGGCAGTTGTAGACCGTTTCTTAGGGCGTCCCTGAATATCTTGTGGACCTTTTCCCTCTTGAAGGAATAGACCTTTTCCAACTTCTCTTTCAGAGGCGATTCCCCCCCGGCGTATGTATCGGAGGGACTGGAGGCTGATTGCGGCCGTTTTTCGCGAAGGCGCTCCGCTTTTAGGTTGAAAGGGATATCAGTTGGCTGCCCCCGGGTATCAATCCCTGGCTCATGAGCCAAAATTTGATTCTGCTGTAATTGCAATCGGGCGACTTGGGTCGCGAGATCTGCCACGACGTTTGCCAGCTCGTCGACTTTGGAATAGACCTCGGCCATCTTCTCATCCCTGTCCTGAAATTGCCTTTGAAGCCATTGGAATAATGCTTGTTCTGTAGTTCCGGCTATGACAACCGGGTAATCTTTATTGCCTGAGCTCCATTCCGTAGGAACCACGGGCTCCTCTGGCTTATCGGCCTGAGCGGGCTCTTCATCATTTAGATCGAGCCGATGCTGGGTAGCGTCAACCATATCATCACCATGGCTGTGAAGAAGAGGAGGGTTCGTTTCTTCATGTCCGGCCATGTAGACAGTGTGGATAACACACTCAGCCATTCTTTCATCACTGGCAGCTGGTTTCACGGAGCGGTCCGGGCTTTGGAAATTCATAAATTTTAACATGGCCAGAGCCCTAGCCCTTTTGTTGGCTCTATATCTGAGCCGCTTCTGCCTTAGCTTTTCTGCCTTGAGCGTCTGGCAGGCTTCTGCTCTTCGGGAAGCCGCCATAGGCTGAGTGATGGGGATGCTTGAGAAGATTCCCAATCGAGCAGTTGTCAGAGGCGCCGCTAGAGCTTGCCCGAGAGGCCCTGTTGCTTTGTTGGTGTTGATGGCCTTGCCCCCAGCTGGGGCCAGAGAGAGTCGTTCAAAGACCGATTTGCGTTTGAATTGGGGCGCCTTCGAGACCACCACATTTGGCATCTTGCCTTTTGAGACCGGTTTGTCTGTCACCGGGGCTTGAGGAGTTGGGATGGCACTAACTGGCATGAACATAATAGAGCCAAATTGTAGCAGCGGCTCCTCCCATTGTCGCCCGAGACTGGCCGGAAGGACCGTCCTGGAGTCTATCTTCATCGTGTAGGAGACAGGAGCTAAGTTCATCATCGAAGACATCGTCGGAAGGTGATTGCTTGAAAATCTGCATGAAAGAGCATTATTTTAGTATAAATATAGGTATGTATATTGATTGAGTTCGCATGAACGTTTAACCCGAAATATGGGAGGAGAGATTCGTCCCACCGGGCGTGCCAGAACCTGTAGGGTGTTTTTCGTCATCCCATTGAGATGGGAATACGCGTGCGCTGGTCAGGCGCATTACAGATTCCCCCTGTCTAGGGTAGGCTGGGGTTTATTGATTATGGGGATCCGAATCTCCGGCAGCCGCGGACTAAGCTGCCGTTAATTACCCCTCGCATTTGGGGCGAAGGAACCTCCGATTGACGGGTTAAACTGTTCATGCGAACTCAATTTGCCGTGTTGTGTTTTAAAGGGGGGTTTGGATGTATCGGGAGCCCCGCAGAGTTTTTACGGGGGTCCCGCTACCCGGATAGCGGGCCGGGGGTCAAGGGGGCTAGCAGCCCCTTTGCGGGGAGCGGGGCAGCGCCCCGTTAGAAATTTTTTCTAACGGGGGAAACACATTTAATATGGAGTGCACAAAAAAGAAGGGAAAAAGAGTCTTAAAGACGCGTACGTAGCATGTGGGCGCCTCAGCGCCCGGGGTCACGTGGCGCACACGTGACCGTTGGGCGCCTCAGCGCCCGGGGTCACGTGGCGCACACGTGACTGTTGGGCGCCTCAGCGCCCAGGGGTCACGTGGGCACACGTGACCGATGGGTGCCTCAGCGCCCAGGGTCACGTGGCGGACACGTGACCGATGGGCACCTCAGCGCCCGGGGTCACGTGGACACACGTGACCGATGGGCACCTCAGCGCCCGGGGTCACGTGGACACACGTGACCGTTTGGGCGCCTCAGCGCCCGGGGTCACGTGGGCGCATGTGACCGTTGGGCGCCTCAGCGCCCGGGGTCACGTGGGCGCACGTGACCGTTGGGCGCCTCAGCGCCCGGGGTCACGTGGGCGCCTCAGCGCCCCGGGGTCACGTGGCGCACACGTGACCTTTGGGTGCCTCAGCGCCCGGGGTCACGTGGGCGCACGTGACCAATGGGCGCCTCAGCGCCCGAGGTCACGTGGGCGCACATGACCACGGGAAAACACCCGCTGGAGGGGGGGCCTAGCCCCTAGGTTGGGGAGTTGAACTCCCAAGGGATTTTTGGAGTTAAACTCCTGACAGAAAATTAATTTGTGGAGTTAAACTCCAACAGATCTAGAAAGGAGTTAAACTCCTAGGAATCTTTGGCCCTTCTTCTGAGCCTTGGATCTGTCCAAAGTTAGATTCTTGGAGATGGGTCTTCTTCTTCTTCTTTTCTTTTGGCCGGATCTTGAAAATCAAGAGGTGTGAGATTTAAAAAAAATCTCTTCTTTTTCGAGATCTGGTGGGAGATCTGAGTTCCCCTTTGTGGGTTTTGTGGTGAAAAACTATTTATTTTGAGAAAAGGAAGAGTTAAACTCTTGATTTAATTCAAAAGAAAGAAGAAGGTTTTTAGAACCTTGAAGAAGGAGAAAGAGTCACAAACCCTAATTTTTGGGAAATGAAAAAGTATTGCTTTATTCATCATCATGTTGCCTTATATATGCTTACACATTTACATATAGCCCCTTGGGCTTTACAAAAATGGCATTTTAGCCATCCCATGGCTCATGTGCTATTTCATTTTGCACGTAAGCCATGGGCTTACAAAAATTTGGCTTTATGCCCAATTTGCATACATTCATGCACAAAAATTACATAAAAATTATTTGTTACATGATTTTTGTTGTTGGCATGGGGAGGCTGGCCGCGAGCTCGACTTGGGCATGGGCCCGCTTGACCTGGGCTTGGGCCCACCTAGCTTGGGGTTGACCTGACTTTGACTCGGTCAACCGGGGAGTAAATTTTTACCCCAACAAATTCCCCCTCTAAGTTTTGGATCTGCATGGCAGGATCTCAACCCAATGAGAATTAAATTCTCAACCTATGGGGAGATGTGCTTCTGCAGATCTTCAACTAGAGGAAGAACTAAGTTCTTTTGAAGAAAAGTTAAACTCTTAGATTTTGAGAATTAAATTCTCTGTTTGAAGTTTTGATTCTCTTTCTTTTCTCACCTAGGGTTTTCTTTGTTGAGAATTAAATTCTCCTTTCTTTTCTCTCTGAAATTTCAAGATTCCAAAACTCTCTCTCTCCAAAATTCTCTCTTTTTTTTTCCTCCTCTTGGCTCTTATTTATAGGAGAAGGAAAAGAATCAATTTGTTTAGTAAATCTTTCATTGAAAGATTTGATTTGTTTTCATAATTAATATGATCCTTTAGATCATTCAGTGAATTTTATTCACCGTTGGATTTTCAATCCAAAGATATTCTGTTTGTTATTTCGGTGAGATTTGAGGAGATCTTTCCTTGTTTAGAATTTTTCCATAAATTGGTGATTTTTTAATCACCCTTGGACTTTTAATCCAACAGTTCCCTCTAACCTTTTCCATTAGGAAAGATTTAGAAAAATTTAGAATTTAATTCTATTCAGTTATAAGGCTTTCAAAGCCTGTCACGTGCTGGCACGTGACCCTTGGTCACGTGTGAGCACGTGACCCCCAATTGGGGTCTTTCTTCATCCGTTTGTTTTCATTTCTGTTTGATGAGATTTTAACCATCACGTGTCATCACGTGACCATTGGTCACGTGTGAGCACGTGATACCTTATTGAGGTGATTCCTGATTTTTAGAATTAAATTCTATTAAGCTGTAAGGCTTTCAAAGCCTGTCACGTGCTGGCACGTGACTGTAGGGTGTTTTTCGTCACCCCATTGAGATGGGAATACGCGCGCGCTGGTCGGGCGCATTACAGATTCCCCCTGCCTAGGGTAGGCCGGGGTTTATTGATTGTGGGGATCCGAATCTCCGGCAACCGCGGACTAAGCTGCCGTTAATTACCCCTCGCATTTGGAGCGAAGGCACCTCCGATTAACGGGTTAAACTGGTCATGCGAACTCAACGTGCAGTATCGTGTTTTGAAGGGGTTTTGGAAATATCGGGGGCCCCGCAGAGTTTTTACGGGGGTCCCGCTACCCGGATAGCGGGCTGGGGGTCAAGGTGGCTAGCAGCCCCCTTGCGGGGTGCGGGGCAGCACCCCGTTAGAAATTTTTTTCTAACGGAAGACAGTGTCGTGGAGTTTGTGTATGTTTTCCTTCCCCCCTTTCTTTTTTTTTTTTAAAAGTGGAGTTTAATTTCAAAAGGAATTTTATTGTGGAGTTAAACTCCAAAGAATTTTAAATGGAGTTAAACTCCTAAAAGAATTTTATGCAGAGTTAAACTCCTAAAATAGAACTTTATTGTGGAGTTAAACTCCAAAGAATGTATGTATATATATATATTTTTAAAAAGGTTTAAACTCCAGAAGGGATTTTGTTGGGGAGTGCACGTAAAACGAGGGGGAAAAGAAAACAAAATGGCGTCTAAAGGACGCTCGCACAGCAGGTGGGCGCCTTAATGCCCAGGGTCACGTGCGCGCACGTGACCAATGGGCACTTTGGCGCCCGCCAGGGTCACGTGGGCACACGTGACCGATGGGCGCCTTGGCGCCCGCCAGGGTCACATGGGCACACGTGACCGATGGGCACCTTGGCGCCCCGGGGGTCACGTGCGCATACGTGACCGATGGGCGCCTTGGCGCCCCGTGGGTCACGTGCGCACACGTGACCGATGGGCGCCTTGGCTCCCCGGGGTCACGTGGGCACACGTGACCGCGGGAAAAACCCACGGAAAGGGAAGCCTAGCCCCTAGACCGGGGAGTTAAACTCCCAAGGGAAATTTTGGAGTTGAACTCCTAGCAGAAACAAATTTATGGAGTTAAACTCCAACAGAAATAAATTATGGAGTTAAACTCCAGCAACTTTAGAAAGGAGTTAAACTCCTGGGGGATTTATTGCTCTTCTTTTGAGCCTTGGGTCTGTCCAAAGTTAGATTTTTGGAGATGGGTCTCCTTCTTCTTGCTCTTGACTGGCGGGATCTTGGAGAAAAGGGGACGAGCCTTAAAAGCCTCCCCTTTTCGAGATCTGCTTGGAGATCCGAGCTCCCCTTCGTAGGTTTTGTGGTGGAAATCTATTTATTTTGAGAAAAGGGAGAGTTAAACTCTTGGTTTAATTCAAAAGGAAAAAGAAGGTTTTAGAACCTTGAGGAAGGAGGAATAGATCTCAGATCTAGAAAATTCTTTTGGAGAGAGAAAAAAGTTGTTGAGATATTTCACTATCTTTGCCTTTATAGGCCATACACTTTACACATAGCCCCTTGGGCTTCACAAAATGGCATTTTGCCTATCCCATGGCTCATGTGCCATTTCTTTTTGCACATAAGCCATGGGCTTTACAAAAATTTGGCTTCATGCCTATTTTTCTTACATTTATCCATAAAATAAAATAAAAGAAATGCAACAAAATTATTTATTACAAAATTTTTATCTTGGCATGGGGGGAGGCCGGCCGCTTCATGTTCGGGCTCGACCCGGGCATGGGCCCACTGGATCTGGGCTTGGGCCCCCTTGGCTTGGGGTTGACTTTGATTTTGACTTGGTCAACCGGGGTGTAAATTTTTACCCCAACAAATTGCCCCCCATCAATAAATGCACACCACATATGTGGGTTGTGTGTATGAAATTGATGGATCTTCTTTTACTTAGAGGCGACCTGATTTGGTTCCCGCTTTTTGGGAAGCTGGCACTGCCCTTTTTACGACATGGACGGTCGTTGCTTGACATGTCTCCGAGACGGAGTGTTCGTGATAGACGTTTACCTGGCCCGGAGTAATCTGGTTCCCGCTTTGTAGGAATCCTGCGCTGCCCTTTTTACGACATGGACGGTCAATGCTGCTCTTTTTGCGACTTGGACGGTCGATGCTGCCCTTTTAGCGACTTGGACGGTCGGTGCTGCCATTTTTGCGACTTGGACGGTCGGTTCTGCTCTTTTTGCGACTTGGATGGTCGATGCTGCCCTTTTTGCGACTTGGACGGTCGGTTCTGCCATTTTAGCGACTTGGACGGTCGGTGCTGCCCTTTTAGCGACGTGGACGGTCGGTGCTGCCCTTTTTGCGACTTGGACGGTCAGTTCTGCCCTTTTTGCGACTTGGACGGTCGGTGCTGCCCTTTTAGCTACGTGGACGGTCGGTGCTGCCCTTTTTGCGACTTGGACGGTCGGTGCTGCCCTTTTAGCGACATGGACGGTCGGTGCTGCCCTTTTTGCGACTTGGACGGTCGGTTCTGCCCTTTTTGCGACTTGGACGGTCGGTGCTGCCCTTTTAGCGACGTGGACGGTCGGTTCTGCCATTTTAGCGACTTGGACGGTCGGTGCTGCCCTTTTTGCGACTTGGAAGGTCGGTTCTGCCCTTTTTGCGACTTGGACGGTCGGTGCTGCCCTTTTAGCGACGTGGACGGTCGGTGCTGCCCTTTTTGCGACTTGGACGGTCAGTGCTGCCCTTTTAGCGACGTGGACGGTCGGTTCTGCCATTTTAGCGACTTGGACGGTCGGTGCTGCCCTTTTAGCGACGTGGATGGTCGGTGCTGCCCTTTTTGCGACTTGGACGGTCGGTGCTGCCCTATTAGCGACGTGGACGGTCGGTGCTGCCCTTTTTGCGACTTGGACGGTCGGTTCTGCCCTTTTTGCGACTTGGACGGTCGGTGCTGCCCTTTTAGTGACGTGGACGGTCGGTTCTGCCATTTTAGCGACTTGGACGGTCGGTGCTGCCCTTTTAGCGACGTGGACGGTCGGTTCTGCCATTTTAGCAACTTGGACGGTCGGTGCTGCCCTTTTTGCGACTTGGACGGTCGGTGCATGATTTGACTTGCTCTGCTTCTTGCAGTGTCAGGGGTAGACTTGACTTGCTCCGCTTCTCGCGGTGTCGAGATTGGGTTCTGACTTACTCCGCTTTCTGCGGTGTCGGAGTGGAAGTTGACTTGCTGATTTTGATTTGGGTTGACATCAGCATCGCTATACTGGAATATGGTACCAGGAGCGAATCATCATCTGTCATTGAGAGGATTTTGGGAATTGGTTTTTGTTTGGCATCAGCATCGCTGCACTGGAATATGGTACCAGGAGCGAATCATCATTCGCGCTTGCTTATCAGGAAACGATGGCTTAGGAGGCAGGTTTTAGGTCCCTATCACCTAAGACTTTTCAATTTTGTGAGCCGTAAGGGTCTCACAAAGCATTTTCTCCCTACGGGTCGTAAAGATCCCGTAAGTGTATTTTCTCCTTAGGAGTCGTGGGGACTCCCAAGTGTGTTGCTCCTTTGTGAGTCGTAACGATCTCACGCGGGAATTTTCTCCGCACAAAGTCGAGAGGACTTTGCAAGTAAATTTCATCTCTTTTTTAGAAGTTTGCGCCCTTTCGGGTTTTCACAAACTCGCCGGCAGTCCTGCTGTTTTTACTCACGGAGCCCTTACGGGTTTTCATCCGTGCCCATTTTGCTTGTGGACATACCCCCCCTTTTTTTTTTGAATCTTCCCTGCCGGTGGGACTTTGAATATGGTTTCGCCGGTAGGACTTGGGAGAGATTGGGATCGTTTTACCCCCGTGGATTGTATACGGTTTTGCTGGATGTATGATCCAGACCGTAGGGCCATAAAACTTTCGGGACTTTGTTGGCGTCTGCATCGCTGCACTGCAATATGGTACCAGGAGCGACTCATCATTCACCGTAGGGGTATAGGGGTTGGAATTTGGTTGGCGTCTGCATCGCTACACTGGAATATGGTATAGGGGTTGGAATTTGGTTGGCGTCTGCATCGCTACACTGGAATATGGTACCAGGAGCGACTCATCATTCGCCACTTTGGGGTTGGGGACTTGGAATTTGGATCTTGTTTGGCATCAGCATTGCTGCATTGGAATAATGCCAGGAGCAACTCATCATTTGCCTTGGGAGGACTTGGGATTTGGTTTTTTGGTCGGCATCAGCACCGCTAACACTGAAGCGAAATGCCAGGAGCGACTCATCATTTGCCGTTGCCCGTTGGGGAACGATGGCTTAGGAGACAAGTTTGGGTCCCTATCACCTAAGGCTTTTCAATTTTATGGGCCGTGAGGGTCCCATAAAAGCATTTTCTCCCTACGAGTCGTAAGGATCCCGCAGGTGTATTTTTTCCTTAGGAATCGTGAGGATTCCCAAGTGTGTTGCTCCTTTTGTGAGTCGTAAGGATCTCACGCAGGGTTTTCTCCTCACAAGGTCGAGGGGACTTTGCGAGTGTATTTCATCTCTTTTCACGAGTTTGCGCCCTTTCGGGTTTTCACAGACCCGCCGGTAGTCCTGCTGTTTTTACTCACGGAGCCCTTTCGGGTTTTCATCCGTGCCCGTTTTGCTTGTGGACATACCGTTTTTTTTTTCCGCTGGTGGGACTTTAAAAGTAGTCACACCGGAAGGATTTGGGAGAGATAGGGGTCTTTTACGCCCATGGATTGTATACGGTTTTGCAGGATGTATGATCCAGACCGTAGGGCTGATGTGCTCAATTCGCCTGCGACTTGGAGCATTCACATGTAGTATTTCTTGAGATATCGGCCATTGATGGGTGGCATGGGCCTTTCTCCCTCGGCGCTTATTAGTTGGTAGGCTCCTCCGTCAAACACTTTCTCGATGACGTATGGTCCTTCCCGGTTTGGCTCGAATTTTCCCTTGGCATGTCGATTGGGGATGATCGGTCTTTTGAGGACCAACACCAATTCACCTTTCTTGAAAGCGCGGAGACGGGTTATCTTGTCATAGGCCCGTGACATTTGGGCTCGGTATAGCTCCAGACTTTGCTGCACCGCGAGCCTCTTTTCTTCGAGGAAATCGAGTTCATCCAGTCGGAGGAGCACGTTTTCCTCCTCCGTCAACTCATGCTGAACGGCCATTCTTAAGCTTGGAACTTCGACTTCGAGGGGGAGGACCGCCTCCACTCCGAAGAGCAATGAGTATGGAGTGGACTGGGTTGGGGTACGGTGCGTGGTACGATATGCCCAAAGCGCCTCGTGAAGCTTGAGATTCCAGTCTCTCTTGTTGGCTGAAGCATTTTTCCTCAGGAGCTTGCATAGAGTCTTATTGAAGGCTTCGGCGAGCCCATTGGCTCTTGGATTATAGATGGAGGAATATCTCCAGTCTATCTTGTGCTGAGTAGCGAACCTTGAGACATTGATGCTCTTGAAAAAAGGCCCGTTGTCAGAAATGATTCTTCTTGGTGTACCGAAGCGGTATAGAATATTATGCTGGAAGAATGTCAGAATATCTTTTGTCTTGACTTCTTTTAGCGGGACAGCTTCAGCCCATCTGGAGAAGTAGTTTGTCGCGGCCAGTATGAACCGGTGGCCTTTGGATGACGGAGGATCAATTGGGCCAACAATGTCGGTGCCCCAGACTTCGAAGGGCCACGACGCCACCGTAGGATGCAACGGATTGGGATGCTTGTGAATGAAATCACCATGGATTTGGCAGATCTGACATTTCTTTGCATGCTCTCCGCAATCCCGTATCATGGTGGGCCAGTAATATCCAAGCCGTTTGATTTGAAGTCGCATCTTGGGGCCAGATTGGTGAGCACAGCAAACGCCCGAGTGAACATCTTTCATGACCTTTTGGGCTTCGGCCGATGACAGGCACCTGAGCCAGAGTTGGTCATATGACCTGCGGTATAACGTGTCATTTACAAACACGTATCGGAAAGCTCTTTTCTTCAGCTGAATCCTCGTAGATTTTTCTTCGGGCAGCTTGTCGTATCGGAGGTACTCTATGATGGGTTCTCTCCAATCGGGCTCGTCTTGGATGATCGAAGCTTCTTCGGCAGGACTGCTCTCCTGTTCCGCGCTTTCCTCTTCTCGTAAAGAGACTGGGGGTAGAATTTGTCGGCTCCTGACTGTGATCAGAATTTCGTCCAAGTCAGGATCAGCCAGCTCCTTGGCTAGGCGAGCGAGTATGTCGGCTTTTCCGTTCAATGCTCTAGGGACTCTTGTTAGTTCAATGTGAGTGAACCGTTTCATGAGTTCCACCACTCGGCTTCTGTACCGAGCTAACTCGAGTTTGTATATCTTATAGGTGCCGCTTACTTGGTTGACGACAAGCTGGGAGTCACCGTAAACCCGTAGCCGAAGGATTTCCATTTCTATGGAGAGCTCCAAACCAGCTATCAGAGCTTCATATTCGGCCTCATTGTTTGTGCGAGGCTCGGTGAGAGCAAAAGAACGCCGTAAGGTTCCCATTGATGGCGTGATGAACACCAATTCTATCCCTGCTTTTACCTCCGGGACGCTTGATTTACTAGAGGTTCTTATCGATGAGGCCCCATCGAAGTAGAGCTCCCAACATGGCTCGTCATTCTCGAGTTGCAACACTTGTTCGTCGGGTAACTCACAATTTAGCGGCGACCCTTCTAGTATGGGATGAGCAGCGAGAAAGTCTGCAAGAGCTTGCCCTTTTACTGCTCTCTGAGGAGTATAAACTATGTCAAACTCAAGTAGCATGACAGCCCATCTTGCCATTCTGCCGGCTAGGCTTGCTTTGGTCATCAAGTGTTTGAGCGGGTCGACCTTGGAGATCAGCATAACCCGATGAGCCAGCAGATAGTGCCTCAGCTTCTTCACAGCAAATATCAGAGCCAGGCATTGCTTTTCAATTGGGGAATAGTTGTGTTCCGCCCCGACTAGAGTTCGACTGAGGTAGTAGAGGGCATTTTCCTTTCCCTCCTCGTTATTCTGGGCGAGGAGCGTACCGAGTGACTCATCTAGCGCGGCAGTGTAGAGAATCAACGGTTTATTTGGAATGGGAGCGGCCAGCACTGGAGGGTGCAACAGGTATTGTTTGATGCTTTCGAACGCTGCTTGACATTCGGCATCCCAGATAAAAGGAGCTCCTTTCTTCATGAGCTTTGAGAAGGGCCTACATCTCCCCGACAAATTTGAGATAAACCTCCGTATATAAGCGAGCTTGCCTTGGAAAGATCTCAGCTGCGTCAGACTCTTTGGAGGGGGCATCTCCATGATGGCCTTTATCTTTGATGGATCAATTTCGATCCCTCGATGCCGGACTATAAAGCCCAGGAATTTTCCCGATGACACGCCAAAAGCGCACTTCAGAGGATTCATCTTCAGATCGTATTCCCTCAGTCTGGTGAGAACGGTCCTAAGATCTTGGATGTGGTCGGCCTTGGCTTCAGTTTTGACGACCAGATCATCAACATAGCATTCGACGACTTTATGGATTAGGTCATCAAAGATATTAGTCATTGCCCTTTGATATGTAGCGCCCGCGTTCTTCAGCCCGAACGGCATCACTTTGTAGCAGTATATTCCGATCGGGGTTCGAAATGCTGTGTGCTTCTCATCCTCAGGCGACATCTTGATCTGATTGTATCCAGACGAGCCATCCATAAAGGTGAACAGCTCATAATTTGATGTGTCATCGACCATCATTTCCATGACCGGTAGCGGGAAGTCGTCTTTAGGACATGCCTTGTTGAGGTCCCTGAAATCGACACAAACTCGGATCTGCCCATTTTTCTTCTTTACGGGGACTATGCATGCGATCCAATCCGCATATTTCTCTTCCCTGATGAAGCCGGCATCGATGAGCTTCTTAGTTTCCTCGATGAACTTTTCTTCTAGTTCCCTTCTCATTCTTCGAGGAGCTTGTTTGACTGGCTTAGCATCAGGAGATATAACCAACTTATGTACGGCCACTTCAGGGGAAAGGCCAGGCATTTCTTTGTATGTCCACGCGAAGCAGTCAACAAATTCATGCAGCAGGGCAATTATCTGCGCTTTCATTTCCTCTGACAAGAGCGAGCTGATGTAGGTCGGCCTTGGATTATCGGGAGTTCCTAAGTCAATCTCGGTTAGCTCGTCAAAGGTTGCTTGTCCGCCATCTTCGAGCTCTTGAGGAGCTTCTTCTGGCTCGGCTATCTCGTCATCATCATTTGATCTTTCGCTGGCCTTACCAACATGGATCATGTAGCACGCCTTGGAATCAGGTTGAATGTAGCCTATGCCCCGTCTATCTGGAATTCGTCCATCGATGAGTGCTCGGACCTGGGGCGGATACCATAGCCCTTCGTAAAACTTTGCTTCGGACTCCGTTTGGTACAACCGGCATCCGCACTTCTTAAAGTATTCCCGCATCTCGGACGCATAGTATCTGGGATTGAGGACGGCTCTTATGCCTCTCTCATAGGGAAGGCACGTGACAGAAAGATCGTCCGGGTGCACAACGGGGTTTGACCTGTAAAACAGGATGCCCTTCTGTCCATTTTTCCTCCCGGGCACGTAGAAAGTTTTCAGCTGGTCCACGGTAGAGACTGACAATGCATCGAGCTCTTTGCACATCCGTTCCGGCACCCTTGTGATGGCCAGGGACCCTTCTGCGACTTCGAAGGTCTCTCGTAGTTTCGCTTGCTGCATGGGAGTCCAATCCGCAGAGCTGTTGCACGGCAGGTCCTCTTCTTCTGACTCTTCAGTGTCACTGCCGAGATGAGGGCGGACTTTGCTGCTAGATGGGCCTTCAGTAACAGATTCGTCCGTATCGCTGCCGAAACGAGGGCGAGTTTTACGGAAGGACGGGCTTCCAGCGTCGGACTCATCAGTATCGCTGCCGAAATGCGGGCGCACTTGGGCATTTTTGCTTTTGAAAGTGACAGCCGGCGCAGATTTGCTTTTGAGTCTTGGGGCCGGTCTATCCTCAGTCAGTTGTGGCTTAGCATTTTGGTGGTTCATAAAATACCGAGAATCTTCATAGCGGACTTCATGCACACCGAACGGCTGGATGTCTCCGTCAATGCGTCTTCCTTCGCCATTTTTAGTATACTTCATACATTGATGGAGAGTTGACGGAATGATGCCGTAATCGTGGAGCCACGGCCGCCCCAAGAGAATCTTATAAGACGTGTCTGCGTCGATCACGTATATCTTAGCTTCAGTTTGCAGATCCCCGAATTTGATTGGCAAAGCTATAGACCCCAGAACTTGCTGGCAATTTTGGTTGAAGCCTTGAATGAAAATCCTTTCTCTTGACAGGTGTCAGACGTCCATTGACAAACTCTTCAGAGTTCGCAAGTTCATGATGTTCACTGAGGACCCCGGATCAATCAATATGCGATTAATTCGATCTCCGTCGCTGTATCCGGTCACGTAAAGCGGCCGATTATGCTCAGCCGTTCCCAGTAGCAAGTCTTCATCCTTAAATGTGACTGCGGCGGCATGCAAAGCGTGCTGGACTTCTTTCATATTAATTTCCGCAAAGTGAGCCTGATACCGCTCGGGGTTTTGTAGAGCGTGAATGAGAACATCTCTAAGCTCCTTAGATAGGACCAAGGCGTCGTAGATGCTCAGGAGAGACGGAAGCTTCCGGAGATGTGCCAAGACATTATAGTCCACCGAGGATGGACCTATGTTTTCATCAGCCAGTTCTCTGCCATCTTCTTCATTAGCGACTTGTTTTTCTTTCCCTTTTGGGGCGTTGCCTTGATTTGGCGGTAGAGCCCTGCCGCTTCTGAGCTGGATTTGATTGGCCGTTGTGGCGAGCTCTTCGTCCTCTTCGGGAAAACAGAGCTCCTCTTCCGAGTCGCTGCCAAGATGGATGGCGTAGCAGGTCACTACTGGGATCTTTTCATTGGAGTCTTCTTCTAACTCCTCAAGAATTTCAGCCGCTTGTACAGGGAGGAACTCTTTTAATTGAACCAAAGTTCTTTCCTTCTGTTCATATTCTTCGAGGGAATCGATATATTTTTGAATGGCCGGTCTCCCTGCAGACTCCTTTTCGCGCCGAGCCGCACTTTTCTTCTTCTTGAGCTTCTTGGATTTTGAGCCTGACGGAGCTGCATTGGCAGCTGGACTGGTAGGCTTCTTTTGCCCTTCCCATTCCGTCCTGGGTTCTTTCCGAAGTAGCTTTATCATCTTCTTCGTCTTATTAGATATGTGCGTACTCCACGGAGGCCGCGATGAGTCAGTTTCGTTTGTCAGGGCAGCAGGTTCAGCTGTCTGCTCCCAGAAGGCTTCGACTTCTGTCTGTATAAAGTTGGTGGTTGCAACTTGATTGTTCACCAACACACTTTTGGATAGCTCAATCTCTCCAGCCTTGTACTGCTTCTCGACCCAGTCTTTGAAGATATAGCAATCCTCGATCGCATGGCTCACTACTCGGTGGTACGGGCAATACAGAGGATTGTCGGTCATTTTTGCTTCTTGGGGTCTTTTCGACTCTGGCAATTGTAGGCCGTTGTTCAAGGCATCTTTAAATATCTTGCGGACCTTGTCCCTTCTGAAAGAGTAAACCTTGTTCTTTTTCTCCTCTAGGGAAGGCCTATCTCCTCCCAGCAATGGCTTTCGAGAACGGTTTGTTTTGGATTCGGCCGCCCTTCGCTTTTCTTCATTGTCGGACGCATTGAAGACATTGGTATTGCTGGAACTCCCGCTTCTACGGTTGTCATCCCGCTTGCTTTTCCAAGTTTTGTCTCTCTGAGAATCCGGCGGGGACTCTTGCTTCGAGCGTTCCAGCATTTGGACTTTCTTGGTTAGCTCTTGAAATGTCTTGAGGCCTGCTGTACACAAGAATGGGACCATCCAATTGCTGAGGTTCCCAACGAGAAGGCTGACGGACTGGTCCTGCTCCAACGGCGGTTCGCACTTGACCGTGAGATTACGCCATCTGGCAATAAAGTCAGTGTTGCTTTCATTCTTCCCCGGCTTGGTCCTCACAAGGTCGGCAATGGAGATTTTATCACTAACACTCATGAACCTTTGCCGAAACAGGGATTCCATTTGGGCAAAGGTAATGACGGACCCGTCCGGTATACTCGCATACCAGTCGAAGGCGACGCCGGTCAGGCTGTTGACAAACTGACGAAGAAGGAGCACGTCATTGCCCCCTGTATTTCCGCACGATGCTTTGAAGTGGGCGACGTGCTGATTTGCATTCCCCGTTCCATCAAATCTTCCGAACTTAGGAATAACGTAGCCGCTTGGGAATTCAATCAGATCGTACTGCGCGGGATATGGCCACCCGCTACTGCCGATTTCTTTCTGAGCTTCAGCTTCGGCCACCAATGTTTTAACCTTGCTGGTGACCAAATCCATTATCCGATCCTGTATTAGTGGGATAGTGTTATCTGCGGCCAAGGCGTCCCCAGAAGCGGAATATGGCCGGCTTTCATGCGGCTCGACCAGTCTTGGTCCTAAAGGAACAGGCACTGGCTGCCTCGGATTGTCATCACCCGGCTGATTAGTAGCGGCTTGTGCTTGATTGGGAGGCGCTCGAGCAATTTGAGCCGTAAGCTGCATCACCACGTTCGTTAAGTCGTCAATCTTCAAATAGAGCTTGGCCATCTCTTTATCTTTGCTCCTGAGCTGTTTTCGAAGCTCTTGAAGAAGCTCTTGCTCCGCAGTCCTGGGGCGGAAAGTCGGCTCTTCCTCGCTGTCCGAGCTTGACTCTGCGTGGACCGAGGGGTCTTTCTGCCTATCATCCTCATCGAGAGGGTTTTCTTCATCCAGCGGGGGCGGCTGTTCTTGGGCAGCGACAACTACATTCAGGCTAGATTGGGCTTGGGATGTGGTGGCCCCATCCTTGCTTTTGCTGCGAAGGTTGTCGCTGGGGCGCCCGCCCGCCATATAGACCGTATGGATGATATATCCAGCCGTCTTTCTATCATTGGCAGCTGATTTCACGGATCGCTATCTTGACCCCCTTGTTTCGGTAGCTGGTAGTCGATTGAAGGCGGCTGGCCTAACCAGGTTCTTGAATGGTGCTGGCGCTTCTTTTCTGGGTTTGCCCTACTGCTTTCATATGGCACAGAGTGCTTGATAGACTCTTGAAGAGACAGTGTCATACTTCTTCTGTTGGGGCCGGGGCACGTCTCTTTGTGGCACGGTTCGGACCGCTGTCTTCTTGATTCTGGCGGTCATGGCATTTTTCTGAACCCACTTCAGAGGCTCGAAGGAATTGCTGATTCTTATGTCCGGCTCAGCCGTCGTCGCGGGGCAACCCTGCACTTGGAACATCACACGATTCCATTTGGCCGAACCCCTGGCCCTCTTGTTGGCTCGATACCTGAGACGCTTCTGCCTTAACTTTTCTGTTCTAAGCAACTGGCAGGCTTCGGCTCTTTGGGAAGACGCTGCAGACCGGTTGATGGAGGGCCTTGGAGATACGCCCGATTGTGTGTTTGTTGGAGTCATCGCCCGAGCTCGTCCGCAACATTTAATGTTGCCCTTCGCATCGGAAGTCTTGCCCCCAGCTAGAGCGCCAGGGAGTCGTTCAGACACCATCTTAAGTTTCGGTTGTGGTGCCTTGGCGATCACGACATTCGGCCTCTTACCCCTTGAGACCGGCTTGGCCACCTGTTCCGCCGGGATCTCCGCCAGATAAGCGCTTCCAGCAGGGTAGATGATGACGGAGCCAAACTGGCGGGATGGCTCCTCCCATTGCCGGCTGAGACTGGAGGGGAGAACTACGCGGGCATTGATCTTGACTACGTACGAGATCGGGGTTCCGTCGTAAGCCGAATTCGTCTTGGGAGACATCGTCATTGAAAGTTGATTGCTGCACGAAAGAAAGAAATTATTTTAGTACAAACATCGGCGTATATGTTAAATGAGTTCGCATGAACGCTTAACCCGAGATATGGGAGGAGAGAAAGGTCCCACCGGGCGTGCCAGAATCTGTAGGGTGTTTTTCGTCACCCCATTGAGATGGAAATACGCGCGCGCTTGTCGGGCGCATTACAGATTCCCCCTGCCTAGGGTAGACCGGGGTTTATTGATTGTGGGGATCCGAATCTCCGGCAACCGCGGACTAAGCTGCCGTTAATTACCCCTCGCATTTGGAACGAAGGCACCTCCGATTAACGGGTTAAACTGGTCATGCGAACTCAATGTGCAGTATCGTGTTTTGAAGGGGTTTTGGAAATATCGGGGGCCCCGCAGAGTTTTTACGGGGGTCCCGCTACCCGGATAGCGGGCTGGGGGTCAAGGGGGCTAGCAGCCCCCTTGCGGGGTGTGGGGCAGCGCCCCGTTAGAAATTTTTTTCTAACGGAAGACAGTGTCGTGGAGTCTATGTATGTTTTCCTTCCCCCCTTTCTTTTTTTTTTTAAAAGTGGAGTTTAATTTCAAAAGGAATTTTATTGTGGAGTTAAACTCCAAAGAATTTTAAATGGAGTTAAACTCCTAAAAGAATTTTATGCAGAGTTAAACTCCTAAAATAGAACTTTATTGTGGAGTTAAACTCCAAAGAATGTATGTATATATATATTTTTTTAAAAGGGTTTAAACTCCAGAAGGGATTTTGTTGGGGAGTGCACGTAAAACGAGGGAGAAAAGAAAACAAAATGGCGTCTAAAGGACGCTCGCACAGCAGGTGGGCGCCTTAATGCCCAGGGTCACGTGCGCGCACGTGACCAATGGGCACTTTGGCGCCCGCCAGGGTCACGTGGGCACACGTGACCGATGGGCGCCTTGGCGCCCCGGGGGTCACGTGCGCACACGTGACCGATGGGCGCCTTGGCGCCCCGGGGTCACGTTGGCACACGTGACCGCGGGAAATACCCGCGGAAAGGGAAGCCTAGCCCCTAGGCTGGGGAGTTAAACTCCCAAGGGAAATTTTGGAGTTGAACTCCTAGCAGAAACAAATTTATGGAGTTAAACTCCAACAGAAATAAATTATGGAGTTAAACTCCAGCAACTTTAGAAAGGAGTTAAACTCCTGGGGGATTTATTGCTCTTCTTTTGAGCCTTGGGTCTGTCCAAAGTTAGATTTTTGGAGATGGGTCTCCTTCTTCTTGCTCTTGACTGGCGGGATCTTGGAGAAAAGGGGATGAGCCTTAAAAGCCTCCTTTTTTCGAGATCTGCTTGGAGATCCGAGCTCCCCTTCGTAGGTTTTGTGGTGGAAATCTATTTATTTTGAGAAAAGGGAGAGTTAAACTCTTGGTTTAATTCAAAAGGAAAAAGAAGGTTTTAGAACCTTGAGGAAGGAGGAATAGATCTCAGATCTAGAAAATTCTTTTGGAGAGAGAAAAAAGTTGTTGAGATATTTCACTATCTTTGCCTTTATAGGCCATACACTTTACACATAGCCCCTTGGGCTTCACAAAATGGCATTTTGCCTATCCCATGGCTCATGTGCCATTTCTTTTTGCACATAAGCCATGGGCTTTACAAAAATTTGGATTCATGCCTATTTTTCTTACATTTATCCATAAAATAAAATAAAAGAAATGCAACAAAATTATTTATTACAAAATTTTTATCTTGGCATGGGGGGAGGCCGGCCGCTTCATGTTCGGGCTCGACCCGGGCATGGGCCCACTGGATCTGGGCTTGGGCCCCCTTGGCTTGGGGTTGACTTTGATTTTGACTTGGTCAACCGGGGTGTAAATTTTTACCCCAACAGTGACTGATTCATATGGATTTTTAGATCAAAAACATTTTTACCGCAATCAAGAACGGCGTCACTTGGTAGCTAGCCGGTGAATACGGGTCGGTCTATAGGGATGTTGTGTATTTCCTAATTGGTCTAACGAGTTAATTCCAAATGGTGTTTGGATCTTTATAACTAAAACTAAATTGATTTAGACTAGGATTTAGAAATCTTGCTAGGGTTAGATTTAGGTTAAGTTTGGAAAGTTAAAGATTTCCAACCACTTTCAATGCCCTAAATTAGATCTCTTTTTAGGAGTTATGGTAATTATTAATAAAGGGAATTAGGACGATCGGGAAGAAACAATGTTTCTTCCTCTAGGTCCTTGTCCGTCCTTTCTTAATCCTTACCCTAACTTCCATGGAAAACATGCACATCCGGTCTTTTGTACTACGGTATCACCGTTACCTCGTGGGTAGGGTGCCGTAGAGAGCTGTATGTGTATGTATGCATGGAGTCCTAATAATTAACATATGATGGACAAGAAAGGGGTGAGAGATTTGTATCTCTCAAACCTTCCCTATTCCTAACCCTAACAAGCGAGGAACTACTCGCTCATTAGAGGATCTATGAAAAACATGATTTTTATAAGTTTTTGATTTAAGAGATTAATTATCTAACTACTGCAGATTAATAAGAAATTCTAATCTAAATTAAACTAGGGTAGAGAATAAATTTAACTAGGGCAAAAATAAAATACTAAGAACTAGGGAAAAATAAAAGACTACTTACAAAATTGATGCTCTCAAAAGAAAGGAATTCTGAATTTTATTAATGTAAAAAAAGACATGACCTAAAACAAGTTTTTGGGTCTCTATTTATAGGACATAGAAAACCCTAGGTTTACAATCGCCGCACGTATGCTTTTACAAATATATCCCTAGAAAGACTATTCAACGCGCCGCCGGTCCCTTTGGAAAATTTTCACCAACACGGGTTATATCCGGCCGCGGAACCGCGGCCATAGGCCTTGTTTGGCCGCGGTTCCGCGGCCAAGTAGGGGGCTTGTTGGGTGGTTTCTTCTGTGCTGCTTCTGGTCTTGTTTGTCTTCCTATTTATTTGGTTGGTTCTTCAGAATATCTTCTATTTCTCTTCCAGATCTCCACAGTAAGTAATGTAGTGGACTTTTACCATTCGCTTCATGTCGAAGTCTTGAACCTTGCGCTGCCTTGTACTTTGTGAAATGATCTTCGTTTATTCTCCAACTGTAGGCTTGGTCAAGATTCTTCCATTTGTTGGTTATAGTCTCACTTTTGTATCATCTTTTGTCTTTTTTCACTGTTTTTGTTCCGAGAACCTGTAACCTGCAACTATGTAGCAGACATGGGTCAAAAGCACCTGTTTATTTGTAAAATGTATAAGTATGGGGTCTAAAAGAATGCAAAATTATGATATGAACAAATACCCCCAAACTTATCTTTTGCTCGTCCTCGAGCAAACCTAGTTTTATTCTTGAAAAGATCTAGTCTCACTTTCGCAGGGAAACACGATTGCACTGAGCTCGTACAACAAGCCGTTAAACTTCTAGGTGTCCCTAGTAGGAGGAGTGTTGTCTCCTGAGGGTTTTCAACGGATACTACCTACAAAATCCTATCAATTCGGCCTATTGACTTTTATTCTCCAATTAGGTCTTCCAACAAGGAATTCTATTATCTTCGACTCATAAATCATCCACTCGTATTCTTCACGCTTCCTTATCATTTAACTTAAGATTATATATGTTCTGTAGACTTACTTAGCTTTCGGCATCTTTTAAGTTTTCCTTCTATGGTTCTATCTAAACTTAGGAATTTTTATCATTTCTATTAAAGATATAAGTCCTATTCTTCATTCCTATCTCTTATCTAAACTCCAATCACATACCCCTACGTGTGTGTATATATCACCCCTACACTTGAAAATTCAAATCAAGCAATCATACTCTTGTTCGTTGTCCAAATCACTTCTTAATTGGTGAATTTTTTTTTAGATGAATTTTTGCTCACACATCCTTCATGCGACCGTTAATACTTCTTGAGGTACCAACAACCGATTACAAAATGTGTTTGCACATTAAAGCGTAATTCCTAGTCTTGTAACACCTAAGGCTTTAGCAGTGACTCCCAAACCAGTTGGTCTAAGGCACTAGGTGATGAAGCACACTCGCTAAATATTTTTCTATTTTTGCAGCCTTAAGTAATTACAAAAACCAGTGTTCATTTTTTTTCTTTATTCACACTTGTATTTTTTTATTTTTCTTCATACTAAGGACTTAAGACAAGAGCATTTCAAGGTCTCTCCTACTATTCCAAGTTTCAAGGTTCGTGTTTGTGCAATTTTGCAGGGTATATATTTTCAGAATTTAGACTTAAGTTAGGAATTATTTTTCAAACTTATACTTTAATAAAGATATCAATACTTTTCCTTTGTTTTAACTTAGCCCAAGAAGTCAACTCAAAATTTGCCTATTTCTAAATAAACTACAAAGACATATATTTTCTACCGTTAAACTCAAAGAAAGGTTATTTTTAGGGTTTTTAATTTACTAAGTCTAAGATCTAGTTGTTCCTAGCTAGTTAACCTATTTGTCAAACTCAAGTCGATTAAGGCCAGAATTGAATGTTTTAATTTTTATAATTTTCGGTTTTTATGTGTTTTTCTTTTTCTAATTTTTTTCTAATTTTTTTATTTTTTATTTATTCAAATTTTTTCAATTTTTATGATTTTTATATAAGGATGCAATGCAGAATTTAAATATGCAAAAGAAAAAGAAAGATATATACAAAAATTAAAAATATACAATGCAAAAGATAACTATATACAACAACCATCTCTCCCAAACTTAACCAAAGCAGTGCCCTCACTACTCGGCCCCACGCCGCGCTCTCGAGCGTGAACATGAACGCTCCTCCTTAGCCAAAAGGGTTTGAATACCCCGCTCAACCTCCGTCAATCGTCGGTCGTGCTCCCTTGCTGTCGCCCTAAATTCCTCCCTCAACGCATCAATACCCCTAACTGCTCTCCTCATTAATCGTGCATGCTCAAGAGGTGTCATTTCACCTTCGCTCGCGCTCGAGCTCGAGCTAGGTGTGCTGGCAAATACATTTTCTGCCGGTTCGGTCCTCGACCACACATCTGTCAGTCGTGAGTAGGACGTAGAAACGCCCCCGATAAGAGGTCTGACCAGAATGCCTCCATGCATATAAAATTTGAACTCCTCCGCGGGGAGAAAATATCGACAAAGCTATGTAACCGGCATGGGGCAAGGGTAATTAGCGGCCCGTTTACCCGCACCTATGGAGTTTAACAATACTGTGCACATGTCAAAACGTGTGTTCTTGGTTATAAGAGCGTGCACAATATGTAAGGAGGGTGTTAAAAAAGATGTATTATAGGAACTACCGAAAATATTATTTTGTGCCCACCGGCACACAGTCAAAACATTCGCGAAAAGGGTTCATGCTTGGATAACCCTTCGCGGCTCCCTCGAGCAATCGTTGCCCATCAGGGGCATATAGTCCTCGAATTGAAGGGGTTGGTCATGTGCAGGTATGCGAGATATTAGTGGGACCTCGTGTATTATATCCCTATCAATTATAATTTCGTGATCGCCCCATTGCAATTTAATAAAACCCAGCAGGGTGAGACACCCCTCCTCCATAGACTCGTAAAATTGGTTTACTAAATCCGGAAATGCAAATGCATAAGGGTGATTATATATTAAATAATTCCATCCCCTACGCGCGATTTCATTCGCGAAATAGCTACCATAGACCTCATGTGAGAAAACTTGTGAAAAATCTCTTTCTAACTGCATGCTATGTGCCATGGGAGTTCTACAGATTTAGGAATTGAGAAACAGAGAGGCTATGATCAGAAGGTACCTCCCCTGAAGTTTCAGGGGGCGAAGATGGCAGGCGGCGGCGGATGCGCGGCGGGAGTAGGGTAGCGCGGCGGTTTCGCGGCAGGAAGGAGGGATCGAGCGGCAGAAAGAGGGTGGCGGCGCTAGGGTTATGTGGAGATGGTGAAAATTAGGGTTAGAACAGAGAGGGGGGCTCGGGCTTGTTATATAGAGGGTTTGTGGATATTTGCAAATAAATCCCTCTTAAAAGAGGAATTTATTAGCAAATAAAAAATTATTTATTCTGCAAATTTTTATTTTTTATTTTCAAAATTTTTATTTTTTTATGTTATTTTGTATTTTTATATTTACAAATGATACACACCCCCAAACTTATTTGAAATAAAGTTTTGGCAAAATGATCAAAAAATTTGGGGGTAAAATGGAGGAAAATCAATCGGTGTAAATCGGCTCCTGCAAAAACAGGAGCTCCTCCGACGGGTCCGCAGTGAGGAACGGTTTCAATCAATGTCCGTTCACTTTAAATAAAGTACCGTCCTCCGGATTTTCAAGATCTACCGCACCGTGCGGATATACGGTGCGTACTAAAAACGGCCATTTCCACCTGGATCTGAGCTTGCCGGGGTGAAAGTGTAACCGGGTGTCATAAAGCAAAACCTGTTGACCAGGTTTAAACGTTTTGCGCATAAGGTGTTTGTCATGGAACACCTTAGTCTGGTTTGTAACAATGACAGCATTATCATATGCCTCATCCCGCTGCTCTTTTAGTTCATTTAATTGCAGTTTTCGATTGTTGCCCCCATCTCCCATTGATAAATTCAACTCCTTGATCGTCCAAAATGCCTTGTGCTCAATCTCAACTGGGAGGTGGCAAGCCTTTCCATAAACAAGCCGGCATGGAGACATACCAAGATCGGTCTTGTATGCAGTACGGAATGCCCATAGTGTATCAATCAATTTGTGTGACCAATCTTTACGGTTTTTAGAAACTGTTTTCTCCAAGATTTGCTTAATTGCCGATTCGAAACCTCGGGTTGCCCACATATTTGGGGATGGTATGGCGTTGACAGCTTGTGAGTAATGGAATATTTGCGCATTAAGGACTCAAAAGTCCTATTGCAAAAGTGAGATCCATTATCACTTATAATCGTTCGAGGGTGCCCAAATCGAGAAAAGATATGTTCTTTAAGAAATCGAACGACAACCTTGTTATCATTCGTTCGGCTAGGCACAGCCTCGACCCACTTTGACACATAGTCAACAGCCAAAAGAATATACACATTCCTAAAAGAATTAGGGAATGGTCCCATGAAGTCGATTCCCCAAACATCAAAAATATCCACAACCAAAATTGGTTGGAGCGGCATTTCGTTTCTCTGCGATATCCGGCCCAAGTGTTGGCACCGGGAGCATGTCTTGCAGTATTCATATGCATCCTTAAAGAGTCGTGGCCAATAGAAACCACACTGCAAGATTTTCTCGGCTGTCTTCTTTGGGCCAAAGTGCCCGCCACACGCTTGATCGTGGCAAAAAGACAGCACACTCTTAAACTCATTTTCAGGTACACACCGACGAATGATTTGGTCGGAACAGTATTTAAAAAGATACGGTTCATCCCAGTAAAAATGTTTTACTTGGGACAAGAAT
The DNA here is from genome assembly GCA_030015575.1 of Agapanthus africanus. Classification (NCBI taxonomy): domain Eukaryota; kingdom Viridiplantae; phylum Streptophyta; class Magnoliopsida; order Asparagales; family Amaryllidaceae; genus Agapanthus; species Agapanthus africanus. Next base: position 100,762,819 of record CM057338.1, on the reverse strand, counting down.
CGGAGTTTATCCTATTTCGACCAATCTTTAGGTATCAAGCCGGTGGCCAAGTAGTTTACTATATCAGCGAACCATGGTTCGCATGGCACTGTTAAGAGTTGGTCATCGGGAAAAACATTTTTAATTGGAATTTCAAGTGTAGGCGAAGAAAGAAGTCGTGAAAGGTGATCGGCCACTACATTTTCACATCCTCTTTTGTCCTTTATGACAAGGTCAAACTCTTGCAGCAAGAGGATCCAACGTATTAGCCTCGATTTAGCATCCTTCTTCGCAAAAAGGTGGCGAAGAGATGAATGGTCCATGTATACTATCACTGGAGAGCCGATTAAATAAGGCCGGAATTTTTCAAGTGCAAACACAACGGCTAGAAATTCCTTTTCTGTTGTTGTGTAGTTCAGTTGGGCCTCATTTAATGTTCGGCTAGCGTAATAAATCACGTGCGGCATCTTATTAATGTGTTGTCCAAGAACAACACCAATGGCAAAATCTGATGCATCGCACATAATTTCGAATGGATACGTCCAGTCTGGAGATGAAAGAATGGGCGCAGAAATAAGAGAGTGTTTCAATGACTCGAACGCTTCCATGCAAGTTGAGTCAAAATCAAATGTTGTGTCCTTGGACAATAAGAGAGTCAAGGGTCTAGCAATCTTGCTAAAATCCTTGATGAACCGTCTATAAAAACCGGCATGGCCAAGGGAAGCTCGGATGTCTTTGACGCATTTAGGAGAAGGAAGGTTAGAAATGACCTCAATCTTGGCTTTATCAACCTCTATGCCGTTTTGCGAGATGACATGTCCTAAGACAATGCCTTCTCGTACCATAATGTGACACTTCTCCCAATTTAAAGTGAGGTTCTTATCCCTACAATGGGTAAGAACTGCGTCAAGGTGTAGCAAACACTCGTCGAAGGAGTCACCAAAAATGGAGAAATCATCCATAAAGATCTCCAAAAACTTTTCAACCATGTCTTAAAAGATCCCCATCATACACCGCAGAAATGTAGCGGGTGCATTGCATAACCCAAAAGGCATGCGACGATAAGCAAAAGTACCGAAAGGACAAGTAAATGTGGTCTTGTCTTGATCCTTTTCGGCGATGAGGACTTGGTTATAGCCGGAATAGCCATCCAAAAAGCAGTAAAACTCGTGCCCAGCCAATAGTTCTAGCATTTGGTCAATGAAAGGTAAAGGAAAGTGGTCTTTCCTTGTCGCGGCATTGAGTTTTCTATAGTCGATACAAACTCGCCACCCAGTTTGGGTGCAAGTAGATATTAACTCATTTGCCTCATTGGTTATGACTGTAATGCCCGATTTTTTTGGCACAACATGAATGGGGCTAATCCACTGGCTATTTTGAGATAGGGTAAATGATACCACTATCAAGACATTTAACAATCTCCTTCTTGACAGCCTCTTTCATTATGGGGTTGAGGCGTCTTTGTGGATCCCTTACCGGCTTGGCATCATCCATCAAGTGTATATGATGTTCAATTATGAGGGGACTAATCCCCTTGATGTCCGCCATAGACCAGCCAAAAGCCTGCCGATTATTTTGTAAGACCATTAAAAGGGCCTTCTCTTGCTCGAGAGCTAGAGAGGCCGATATGATAACGGGAAGGGTCTCATTCTCACCTAGGTAAGCATATTTAAGGTGCGATGGCAAAAGCTTTAGTTCGAGTTTAGGGGGTGAAACAATTGAAGGTAGCATTAGTGAAACTGTTTCAAACTCGAAGGATTCCATCAACGGTTCAAATCGAGTGTACGCAACCGAGTCGGATGGTTCAACTAACTCATCCGAAAAATCAAAAGACTCAAACTCGGGTAGTGAGTCTTCAAAATCGTCCAAAAAGGTGAAACACTCATAATCGTTGTCCGACGTGAAAGCTGTGTCGGATTCTAGGAGGAACGCACTAGAGGCGTCAACACTGCTGTGATCGAACAAAAAGTTTTCGAACTCACAGCCATCCTCCGTGATCTCATTGATTGAGCAAACATCAAGTACGCTAGAATAAGGCTCGGAAGGCTGATTTCCCAACTTAAAAAATGTTGAGTTCAATTGTCATATTGCCAAAAGATAGATTCATTGAACCATTACGACAATTGATCACCGCATTAGAAGTCGCAAGGAATGGTCGACCAAGTATCACCGGAATTTGACTCCGGGGGTTAGCTACAGGTTGTGTATCCATAACAATAAAGTTAACGGGAAAAATGAAATCCCCTACTCTAATTAACACATCCTCCAACTCTCCCCTAGGATGGGTGATGGATCGGTCGGCCATTTGGAGAGTACAATGAGTGGGTTTAAGCTCTCCAACGCCTGATTGCTCGTACATTGAATAAGGTAGCAAATTGACACTAGCACCAAGATCTAATAGTGCTCTATTGATGTTCTTGTCCCCAATTGTTATCGAAATAGTAGGACAGCCGGGGTCCTTGTGTTTTTGGGGTAAAGATTGGACAAGAGCATCACCAACAACACTAGCCACGAAAACTTTCTTTGATACTTGTGACTTCCTCTTCTTGGTGCATAAGTCCTTTAAGATTTTCGCGTAAGAAGGAACTTGTTGGATTGCATCCAAGAGAGGGATATTTATGCTAACATGTTTGAACAACTCTACAATCTTCTCCATTTGTGAAGTTGGTTTATTGGATCTCAACCTGTTTGGAAAAGGAATATTTTGAAAAATTTTTGAGTCCAATTTTTGTGGATCAGATTGTGGAGTTGGAATGGATCCCCGTGTAGATGTGTTCGTGATGTGAGATGTGGGTCCGTTCGAAGTAGAAGAAATAGAGCCTTGTGAAGAATGAAGAATAGGCTCTAACGGAGAAGAAGAAGAAGAAGGTGAAGAAGATGAAGAAGGACCACCGGCAGGGGTGTCATTATTAATACCCACGTTATTGTGCAACAATTTTCCGGATCTCAACGTGGTCATAGCATTTACGTTATGATTTTGCTGTTCATATGCAACATGTGCGTGACCGGGATTTGGCAATGGTTGAGATGGAACCTTTCCCTTTTCTCGCTCGCTCAACGCAGCATTGAGTTGTGCAATTTGTGCCTCTATAGATTTGATGCTTTGATCGTGTGAGGCACCGTTTTGCACCAAAAATTGAATAGAAGTCTCCAACCTTACTGCGGATTGTGTAGATTGCTTTAAGAACGCATCTAGACTTCTTTCTAGCGAGTTAACCTTATCATTATGAGGTTGAACAAAGTTGTTTTGAGGGTAAGAATTGTTGGGTACAAAATTGTTCATTTGGTTGGGGTAAGATTGCGGTTGGAAAGGTTGCTGGTATTGAGTTTGTGGAGGTGCTTGTTGTTGTGGAGGAGGAGGCCTTTGAAAGTTATTGTTTCCTTGGAATTGCTGGTTTTGATTCCAAGCAAAATTTGGGTGACTCCTCCAACCCGGATTATAAGTCGAAGAGTATGGATCATTTCTTTGTCGTTGCTGAAAGGCAGCATTGACGTGATCTTGTCCTTGAGCAGGTGGATTGTAAGGGCACTCTTCGATAAGATGTGATGGATCCGAACAACAAGCACAAACAGTCCGTGGGGGCAAAGCAGGGGCAGGAGAAGGCGATGAGATTTTGGTCTCAATCGCTTCTAGCTTTTTCGTAAGTGCGGCCATTTCGGCCTTCATAGCAATCGACATATCTAATTTATGTATGCCTGTCCTAGACTGACCAATAGAAGAAGATGAGGTGGTCTTGGTGCTTTCCCACTGAAGTGTTTGTTCAGCAAGATCCTCGAGAAACTGCCATGCTTCCTCACTAGATTTGGTTAGAAAGTGACCTTGACAAATGGTTTCTAGCAACTGCTTCATTGCTGGGTTCAATCCCTCGTATAAAGTTTGGAAAAGTTGCCAATTTTCGATCCCATGGTGAGAGCATTGAACAAGTAGGTCTTTGAATCTTTCAAAACACTTCCAAAATGGTTCGGAAGGAAGCTGGGAAAATTGTACAATCTCATTACGAATTCTCCCAGTCTTGTGATGGGGATAAAACTTTTTAAGAAAAGCTTTAGTAAACTCTTCCCAATTCTTAATTGAATGTAATGCTGTGCTGTATAACCACTTCTCGGCTAAGTCACATAAGGTGAAAGAAATGACCCTTAGCCTTATAGCATCATCTGATAATTGGGTTGTTTTCATCATTGCGCAAACGTTTTGGAATTTGTTTATGAAGATGTAGGCATCTTCAGATTCCAGTCCGTGAAATTTCGGCAGCATATTGATGAAGTGGGGTTTGATCTCAAAATTGTCCCCATTTGCCGGTGGGAGTGAAAGACAAGTAGGTAAGGCGGTGCGGATCGGGTAGAAAAGATCTTGGAGCGCGATTCGTTGGGGCGCTTCAACAGGCGGGTGTTGCGGGTTATTCGCACCTAACGGAGGTGGAATCAGTCCCGTGGGTAAGGTGGTGTTAGGATTATATCCCGACATCCCTTCGGAAGAAGAATTTGAAGGTGAAGGTGAGGAAGTGGAAGGAATTTCGACTTCGGAGTCGAAAGCTTCGTCGGTCGGTACCAACGAAACACGGACTAATCGGGCGCTAGTGTCCCTAGTCCAACCGGACATACACTAAAGAAGTAGTGTAGTCAAAAAGGTGAAAAAACAGAATGTGGAGGTAAGAAAACGTCAATGAAAAGAAGGTGGTGTAAGTGGGGTGCAAGGATTTCTTAGCGACAAGCTGCAAGGTTTTGTAAAAATCATTCCTTTTTTCTCTCTTTCTTTTTTTTTTTTTGGTGCTTTTTGCAAAAAAAGATTTTCGGTAAAAGGCTTAGACATACTTTCAATCAACCACAAATGCACAATCAGGCCTAGATCTAGGGTCACCTTGGTCTGCTAGACAGCTCCTAACTGTTCCAAAGGGCAAGAAATAGGACCTCAAACCGTCTCTTCACCACCAATTGTAGCCAGGTAAGTGCCAGGTAAGTGGGAGGCTCTCCATCACGTAAGTAGTGGACCTAATTAAGTAACCACTTACCTTAGACACACTTGCCTAGACACCACAAAGTCAGGTTAGGATCAACGGTCGATGCCTACAACTAGTCCTTTGTCCTATTGAGCGCGAAGTCTTTAGGGCTGAATCTAGTCTTTTTAATTAATGATGGTTAATGCAAAATGCCTTATGTGATTTCTGGGGTCCTGGGAAGGGTGATGAACTCCCCACCCAATCTGGATTGGCTTCAAGCCCCTTAAAGTTTGATTAAAAATATGCAAAGCAGTAACAACCACTTACAATCAATTTTTTATTTTTAGCGCGGTGTAAAGAATCCTGCACAAGATCAATTATTGGAAGGGGCAGAGATTTTTTAGCGCAAAGAATCCTGCAGGAGATTTTTCAGAAGAGATATCAGGGATTTGCAGAGGAGGAGAGAGAAGCTTACAGAGGAGTTTCACTCGCCGACGTCACGGTATTGCCGCGTTTCCGCCGCCCAAGCGCATTCCTGCCGCGGTTTCGCAGTTAAAGTTGAGGCTCGGTTCCCAAAAATTTCTCCTCCCCTCTGGTTTGACTTTCCTCTGTTGTTCGGATCTAGGGTTTTCTGTTTTGATCTCTGGATTTTTCCAGATCCGAACTCGTTCGTCGATCCTGCAAAATTCACACGAAAAACCCTTCAAACAATAAAAAGATAAATTTTTATATTTTTTAAATTTTTCAGTTTTTATGATTTTTTTTAATTTTATATTAACCCGAAAGTGCAAAAAGAAAATACTACGCCATCCCCGGCAACGGCGCCATTTGATTCGTATGGATTTTTAGATCAAAAATATTTTTACCGCAATCAAGAACGGCGTCGCTTGGTAGCTAGCCGGTGAATACGGGTCGGTCCACAGGGATGTTGTGTATTTCCTAATTGTTCTAACGAGTTAATTCCAAATGGTGTTTAGATCTTTATCACTAAAAACTAAGTTGACTTAGACTAGGATTAGAAATCTTGCTAGGGTTAGGTTTAGATTAAGTTTGGAAAATTAAGATTTCCCACCGCTTTCAATGCTCTAAATTAGATATCTTTTTAGGAGTTACGGTAATTGTTAATAAAGGGAATTAGGACGATCGGGAAGAAACGATGTTTCTTCCTCTAGGTTCTTGTCCGTCCTTTCTTAATCCTTACCCTAACCTCTATGGAAAACATGCACATCCGGTCTTTTGTACTACGGTATCACCGTTACCTCATGGGTAGGGTGCCGTAGGGAGCGGTATGTGTATATATGCATTGAGTCCTAATAATTAATATATGATGGGCAAGAAAGGGGTGCGAGATTTTCATCTCTCATACCTTCGCTATTCCTAACCCAAACAAGCGAGGAACTACTCGCTCATTAGGGGATCTATGAAAAACATGATTTTTATAAGTTTTTGATTTAAGAGATTAATTATCTAACTACTGCAGATTAATAAGAAATTCTAATCTAAATTAAACTAGGGTAGAGAATAAATTTAACTAGAGCAGAAATAAAAGACTAAGAACTAGGGCAAAAATAAAAGACTAAGAACTAGGGCAAAAAAGAAAAGACAACTTACAAAATTGGTGCTCTCAAAAGAAAGGAATTCTGAATTTTATTAATGAAAAGAGGCATGACTTAAAACAAGTTTTTGGGTCTCTATTTATAGGACATAGAAAACCCTAGGTTTACAATCGCCGCATGTATGCTTTTACAAATATACCCCTAGGAAGACTATTCAACGCGCCGCCAGTCCTTTTGGAAAATTTTCACCAACACGGGTTATATCCGGCTGCGGAACCGTGGCCATAGGCCCTGTTTGGCCGCGGTTCCGCGGCCAAGTAGGGGGCTTGTTGGGTGGTTTCTTCTGTGCTGCTTCTGGTCTTGTTTGTCTTCCTATTTATTTGGTTGGTTCTTCAGAATATCTTTTATTTCTCTTCCAGATTTCCACAGTGAGTAATGCAGTGGACTTTTACCATTCGCTTCGTGTCGAAGTCTTGAACCTTGCGCTGCCTTGTAGTTTGTGAACTGATCTTCGTTTATTCTCCAACTGTAGGCTTGGTCAAGATTCTTCCATTTGTTGGTCATAGTCTCACTTTTGTACCATCTTTTGTCTTTTTTCACTGATTTTGTTCCGAGAACCTGTAACCTGCAACTATGTAGCAGATATGGGTCAAAACATCTGTTTATTTGTAAAATGTATAAGAATGGTGTCTAAAAGAATGCAAAATTATGATATGAATAGTGACCCTTGGTCACATGTGAGCACGTGACCCCTAATTGAGTCATCTCTCAGCTGTTCGTTTCCATTTCTGTTTGATGAGATTTTAACCATCACATGTCATCACGTGACCATTGGTCACGTGTGAACACGTGATACCTCATTGAGATAATTCCTGATTTTTTAATCAGGAAACAAATGCCCCCACAGCGTTGCTCTCACGTGTCTGCACGTGAGTGCAACGCTGTCACTTTTATGACCGTTGGAACCATCTAGGGAATCGGGGAGATGAAGCGTTTCCATCACATCCTATAAATGCAGGGGTCTCTTCAGAAACGCCTCCACTCTTTCATCTTCTTCCTTGCAAACTTTTTCTTTTTGAGAATTTAATTCTCTTTTCCAGAGCTTAGTTCTCTGCCTTGAATATTTTCAGAGTTTAACTCTGTTCAAAAGACCCTTTCTTCAGGTAATGAACTTTGAACGATCGAAGAACCTTCACAGAAACCTTCACTGGATTTTAAATCCACACCAAGGGTTTTCCTTTTTAATCAAGAACCCATCTTTTTGAAGCTCTAAAAAAACAGAAAACCATTTAATCTTCAAATAATAGATCTCTTAGGGTTTCCCTGATCTTTAGGGATCGGTGGTGGTGTTTGTCATTTCCATGGAATTTAATTCCATCTCAAAAAGCTTTGTCTCTGGGAATTTAATTCCCCCTTTTTTTAACAAGGAATTTAATTCCTATGAAGAACTCAGTTCTTCTCATAGAACTCCTTGGGTTTTCTTGTCCTGAGTTGTCTTCTTCATAACCAAGAAGAAGAAGTTTGCAATGTTGCCTTCTAGGAATTTAATTCCCTTAATTCTGTTTGATTTGTCACAGAGTCCAAGATGGATTTCTTTTTAGGGGAATGTGTAGGGTCATTTGAAATCCACGGTCTATTTAATGAGAATCTTCCTTTTGTCTCATTATAATTACTTTGCCTCATCATTAGCCAGTTGCCATTTTGATTTTGTGGGACCCATGTGTTTTGTAACCAATGGTCCCATAAAATGAGTCCTCTGTCACTGTCTTTTTATATATATATATATATTTATAATCATATATATATATATACTCTTTTGGCTTCGCTTTAACAGTTTCCCCTTATTTTATTTCAGGTACAATGACGTCTGTTCCGTATTCCCCTTTCACCCGCTCGGAAGCCGCTTTTCCCCAATCGCCATCTAACGAGGAGGTGATGGCAATGATCAGGGCTCACGACCCGAATCGCACCAATTTGCTTCTGTGGGGGACCTGGTACAGTCACATCATCCGGGGTCGCCGAAGTTTTCTTTGCGAAGTACCGACGGAGCCTACCTTTCCGTTCCTGCCGATGGATCCTCCAAGGACAGTCTTTGCTGTAGAGATGCCTAATTGGACTCCGATGGGACGACTTGAGCCTTCGACGACGGGCATCCCGAATCATCCTATCCCGGCCTTAAATATACTGGGATGCCGTATTTTCCAGGGCAAGGCCCAACCGTGGGGGCAGATCTACAAAATAGGGCTCACCCCTTGACACCCCACGGGCTATCTCCTCTTGTCCGGCCATCGCGCGCAACTGCAGAAGGTTGGGCTTTATCAAGCGATATATGCGTCGCTCTTCCACTACCAATCCCCACACGTCTGGTGGGTTAAGGCGTTCTTGAACCAGTGGAATCTGCCCACCAACACTTTTCTCCTAGGGGACCGCGAAGTTTCGATTTCTTTGGAAGAATTTCGCGAGATCTCGGAGCTGCCAATCAGGGGGACACTTTATGAGGAATTGCTGCCTTCCGACGAGTACGTCATTGAGACTGAGCCCGCAATGCTCGACGGCTTGTCTACTGAGAACGACGTCTGCCACAAGCGCCCGAGTTTGATCAGGGCCCTGGGCATCTTTGACAAACTGTTTACAGAAGATGAGGAGTAGGGCGTCACTTTTAAGAGCTTCATCGCTTGCTGCCTTCGCGAGGATGTCCTGTCGAAGATGGCTCCAAAGTTTGCAAATATCAATGACCCCTTTGAGTTTGGCTTGAACAGGAGGCCGACTAAGGAATCATATTTACCGCGGTAATACATTCCTATTACGTCGCCGGTATCTTTCGAATCGATTGCAGCTCCCGACATGGATGATGAGACATTCTTTGTGGGTTTTATCAGTGTCTGGCTCAGCTGGTTCGTCATTCCCATGCATCGTCGCTTCATGAGAGTCTCGGTGATCTATCCGGCTCATCGTATCGCTGAAGGGACACGGCTAGCCGTAGGCATCCCGGTGCTAGCGCATCTCTATCATGGGTTAGGTGCCGCGGCTAATACTTCGACTCCCGGCATGGACGTTGTAAACTTTTCTCTCCATTACTTCACGTCTTGGATCGAAATGCACGTGTTGGGGGCCTTTGCTGTGCACCAGCGACCCGCATTTTACGACGCCTATACCTTCCCACGACTCATGCGGTTAGTGGATGCTTCTGCCTCTGACCCGACTCAATTTAGGGCCATTCGTGTGTTGATTGCTCCTTACGCTACCACGGGCGGATTGGTATTCGTTGATCAGGTTCTATCCTCTCCTTCAGGTCCAATCTAACAACTCCACGACTTGTCGAAAGAGGGGGCACCTTCTCTGAAGCCCCGGGAGGCCACGCACTTGTACACGATCAGACCAGGTTATCTGGTATTCCGTCAGAACAGTGCGGCCCTCTTTATGTGGTACAATCCACATCGCTTCACCCGGCAGCTTGGATATGATCAGGGCGTTCCCTTTGAGGCTTTCACAGTTGCATCGGTTCCTTCACCTAAAGCTGTTCGCGATGCTGCTCACCACTTTGCGAGGCTGAACACTGGTTCCCGCTTCATGATCCCTAAAGCTGACGATATTCCCCGATGCGTGGGGTCCTTTACGGGCTGGTACCTTCATCGGGTCAGCCTGATTATTGCTAAGGAGAAGAGGGTGCTCCTTGGATATGGTACTCCTGCTCAGGTTCAGGCCACCGGAGTTCCGCCGCGACCACGTGCACCGGTCCACTTTCCACTGAGGGATACCAGTGTTGCGCTCATTCCGGGGGAGTCGGAGGTGGACCTCACTCCCATAATTGGCATGCCATTGGATACCCGGGCTCAGTCAAGGGGTAAAAGGGCTCCGGTAGCAGTACCACCACTCGTGGCGTTGACAATGGCTGTGTCATCCTCGGTCGCAGCGCCAAGCGAGGGTGATGGGAACGAGGGTGTTGAAGGTGAGGTGGGTCGGCGTCGTGCCAAGGCTCCACGGGGGAGGAAACGGTCGTCCTCGGCGGTCGGTTCTGGATCCAAGCGGCGGAGGAAGGTGGCTACCAACCTGCTCGACTCTTTAGTAGAGTCTGAGCCTGTTCTTCAGGACGAACCCTTGGCTCTGCAAGAATCGGACGCTGGCTTAATTTTTCCCAGTTCAACTGTCGAGGAAACCGCACAGTTGGCTGAGGCTATAAGACGTTCTCAAGATGAGTCAGAGAACGTAAGAATTTTGAAGAAGCCCTACCCAGCCGTCATTTTTTATGAAGACCCTTCGTAGATCCGGCGACGATTCATCGGCCCTTTGGACGAATGGGGAGAAAAGGCCCTTAAGCAGGCTGCTTCGGAGGACGCTGTGGATGCGCTTTCGTTGTGGACTGGCGGCCATGAGTCCACCCTTGAACCTCGGCGAGCACACCTCCTCGAGAAGGAGCGTCGGCTTGAACAAGCCATATTGAAAGCTTCCTTACACATCGGTATGTTCCTGTTATTTCTTTGTAATATTTTATATTGTCTGCACTTGTATATATGTATTCTTATCCTTGTGTGAACTGTGCAGAGACTTCGGCGATGGGGGAGGTTCCTACGAGTTTATTGACTGTAGAGCCTGCTGATACCCCTAGTGAAACACTGCTCAGTATGGAGGGGGTTGACGAAACTGTTCCTCCTGCGATAGAGCCTCCTACGGTGGTTCCTACTCCCGAAGCACTTGTTCCCTCAGGGGAAGCACCTTTGGTGGTTGCCGTTCCAATGGATCTCCCTGAGGGCGGCCCAGAGGCTAGGATGGAGGTAGTCGAGGTTATCCCCCTTTTGTTGGAGCCCGAGGTTACGGCAGAGGCCATTGAAGCTGCTATCCCTCCTGCTCAGAATGGGAGGAGCGTCGAAGGTAACCTTCTACATCTTAAATTAATAATCTTTCCGTTATTTAAACTCTTTTTGTCTTTTCAGAATTGCGCGGACTGGCGGCCTCTATTGCCGATTTGTCTCCCCGGCAATCCTCTCAGCGTCTGCTGGAGATGGCCGCTCCGCAAGCGATATCTCCTCAACGCATCGTCCTCTCGTCTGGGCAAGGTTAGTGTTGTTCACCATCTTTTCATAGTATTGTTATTATTTTGCAAAATGACATTGATGTCCTTTACAGTTCTGGAGGCCGACGACGAGGTTGAGGTTCTCGGAGGGCCAGGGGAGCCTTCAGCTCCTTCTTGCATGACTGTGGGTAAGTGAAGTCTCAATGTCGTCCCATTTGTTCTTTGCATAGAAGTTTTACTGACCGTTTATAAATATGAACAGCCCTGCCAGTTCTCACAGCGCTGGAGTCGCGCATCGCTATGCCACCCAGCCCCTATGCTTTGCGAGCCTCGGAACGGATGGCCAAGCTAAGCTTGCCTCTCTGTCGTCTTTGATCGAGGAGCTTCGTGTGGGCAGCGTAATTATGGCCGAAGCATTTGCTGCCGAAACTAACGGCTCTCTTCCCTTTCTTGCCACCTATCATAGCGAGGCAGTGGTGCAAGTCTGGGTTGAGTTTTGCCGGCAGGTGGAGGCTTGTCTGCACGTCCTCGAATGTACACGCCTTTCTTCAGAGGCTGTGGCTGCGAAGACGAGCTTGCGGGGTCTGATAGAGCGGTGTGCGGCGAACATGGTGTCGTGCGAGAAGAGGCTCGGCCGCAAATTCTCGAAGAGGGAGCTGGCCTCTAAGGCGCTGAACGAGCTCCAAGCCAACCTTACGGCCAAAGCCAACAAAGCGTATGAACTCTGGCGAGTGCTTCAAGAGGCCATCAAGGAGGTGGTGGCCATCGACAAAGCTGCCGTGTTCACTCGTGAAAGGGTTGAGGCTCACAAGGCTGCTGAGAAAGAGCTCGAAGGCCGGCTTGCCTCATATCAGACCCAGCAGGCTCAGGCGGAGGCCCGTCTTCTGGCGATACTGAACCATGAAGGCGAGGCCCAGCAAAAGAGGGATGAGCTGGCCAATCTGCTAAATCGCCCACCGGCTTGAAGACTTGTATATCTATTTCTTTATTCTTCTTTTGTACATACTCCTGAATGAGAGTATATTTTTGTTCTTTCACGAATTGTACTTTGTATCCATTTTGGTTCATGAATAAAAGACATATTTTTCTTCTCAATGGTGTGTCCCTTTTGAATGTATTCTGTGGCTAGTCTATCTCGATCTCCTTGCAGGACAACGATGGCTTAGGATTCAGGGTTAAGATCTGCCTCCTAAGACTTTTCAACTTTATGAGCCGTGAGGGTCTCATAAAGAATTTTCTCCCTACCGGTCGAGAGAATCCCGTAGGTGTAATTTCTCCTTAAGAATCGTGGGAATTCCTAAGTGTGTTTTCTCTTGCGAGTCGTAAGGATCTCACAAGCGAATTTGCTCCCTTACGAGTCGTGAGGACCCGCAAGTGATGGGTGAGGTTATCATCATCCGCATTTCACGGAATCAGAAGTTGCTCTGGATGCTTCCCATGGGTTCACTGCCATGTTCTGCGAGGACCAGACTCCACTCTAGACGTTTTCCAGGATACCGTAGTTTAAAGACCTCGCGGTCGAGGTTAAGGACATCATAGTCCGTGGATTTAAGGACTCCTCAGTCCGTTGTTTAGTTTTAAGACATCACGGTCGAGGTTAAGGACATCATAGTCCATGAGTTTTAAGGACCTCACTGTCCAAAGTTAGTTTTAAGACATCACTGTCGAGATTAAGGACATCATAGTCCATGGGTTTAAGGACCCCACAGTCCGATGTTAGTTTAAAGACATTACGGTCGAGGTTAAGGACATCATAGTCCATGAGTTTAAAGACCTCACAGTCCAATATTAGTTTTAAGACATCACGGTCGAGGTTAAAGACATCATAGTCCAAGGGTTTAAGGACCCCACAGTCCGATGTTAATTTAAAGACATTACGGTCGAGATTAAGGACGTCATAGTCCATGAGTTTAAGGACCTCACAGTCCAATATTAGTTTTAAGACATCACGGTCGAGGTTAAGGACATCATAGTCCGTGAGTTTAAGGACATCACAGTCCAATTTTTGCTCTGGATGCTTCCCACGGGTTCACTGCCGTGTTCGGCGAGGACCAGGCTCCGCTCTGGATGCTTCACACGGGGTCATTTCCGCGCTCTGCGAGGACCAGGATCCGCTCTGGACGTTTTCCACGGGGTCAGGAATGACATAATCCGCGTTCCACGTAGCCAGGAATTTTTGCTCTGGATGCTTCCCACGAATTCACTGCCGTGTTCGGCGAGGACCAGGCTCCGCTCTGGATGCTTCACATGGGTTCACTGCCGTGCTCTATGAGGACCAGGATCCGCTCTGGATGCTTCACACGGGGTCATTGCCGTGCTCTGTGAGGACCAGGATCCGCTCTGGACGTTTTCCACGGGGTCAGGAGTGACATAATCCGCGTTCCAAGTAGCCAGGAATTTTGCTCCGGATGCTTCCCATGGGTTCACTGCCGTGTTCGGCGAGGACCAGGCTCCACTCTGGATGCTTCACACGGGTTCACTGCCGTGCTCTGCGAGGACCAGGATCCGCTCTGGACGTTTTCCACGGGGTCAGGAGTGACATAATCCACGTTCCACGTAGCCAGGAATTTTGCTCTGGATGCTTCCCACGGGTTCACTGCCGTGTTCGGCGAGGACCAGGCTCCGCTCTGGATGCTTCACACGGGTCCACTGCTGTGCTCTGCAAGGACCAGGATCCACTCTGGACGTTTTCCATGGGGTCAGGAGTGACATAATCCGCGTTCCACGTAGCCAGGAATTTTGCTCCGGATGCTTCCCATGGGTTCACTGCCGTGTTCGGCGAGGACCAGGCTCCGCTCTGGATGCTTCACACGGGGTCAGAGTTGACATTATCCGCGTTCCACACGACCAGGAGGGGTTGACTTTATCCGCATTTCACGGAGTCGGAGTTTGACTCTCGATCATCTGCACACCGTCGAGTCATGGAACTGGGAGTTGCCGCTGTTCCGCTTTGCTTGATGTTGTGTCCGTTATAATAAGACGAATGTTGAGATGATCTCTAGGCTGTCTATGAACCATTAAGATTTGGCCTCTCCTTGTGATAAAGTTTGGAGAGGAAGGGTGTGATTCCCTCTTTGTTTGCGCCCCTGGATTGTATACAGGGATTGACATGATATCACCTGTAGGGCATAAATTTCATTATTATTATTTTTATTTCTTTCCGCGATGCTCTATCATTTCAGCTTTTATATCGCGAAGGTCGCGATTGCCCAATCATTTCGGCTATTTATTTTATTTTTTACTCGCTGCTTTTCATTGCGAGTTGCCCAATCATTTCGGCTATTTTGCATACATACATATTTTACTTGCTGATTTTGTGGCAAGTTGCCCCATCATTTCGGCTATTTCGTATGCATGTGTGGCTCGCCAGCTTTTTGCTGCAAGCTTGGAATTAGACACCGATTTCGGCATCAGCACCGCTACAACTGGGATATTTCCAGGAGCGAATCATCATTTGCCTCCGTCGATGTCGAGCAAAGGTGGCTTAGTAGACAGGGTTAGAATTCTGTCGACTAAGGCTTTTGACTTCATGAGCCGTAAGGGTCTCATAAAGGTATTTCTCCCTGCGAGTCGTGAGGATCTCGTAGGTACGTTTTCTCCTTAGGAGTCGTGAGGATTCCTAAGTGTATGGTCTCTTATAAGTCGTAAAGATCTTACAAGAGTGTTTTCTTCTTATAAGTCGAGAGGACTTACAAGGGTTGTTCACCGTATAGACATATCTCTAGTCACGGATGGGACTTTGTTAGGGAAATGTTTATTCACGCCCGTGGATTGTATACAAAGGTCAGCATTGAGCCGCTTGTAGGGCAGTATCGGAGATTGTGGGGACTGCTTAAGAACAGGTTAGATCCCTGTAGCTTAAGACTCTCAAATCTTATGAGCCGTGAGGGTCTCATAAGAAAGTTCTCTTTACGAGTCGTGAAGATCTCGCAAGTGTAATTTCTCCTTAGGGATCGTGGGGATCCCTAAGTGTGTTGCTCCCTTGTGAGTCGTAAGGATCTCACGCGGGTGATTTCTCCTTACAAAGTCGAGAGAACCTTGCAAGTGTCTTTTAACGCGGTTGCGCCCTTTCGGGTTTTCACAAACACTCGCCGGTAGCCCTGCTGTTTTTAGTCACGAAGCCCTTTCGGGTTTTCATCCGTGCCCTTTTTGCTTGTGGTCATACCGTTGTTGTTTTTTCCTTCTTCTTTTTCTTCTTTTTTTTGTTGTTGTATCAGCTTTGGGATGCTGCAATCCACCGTAGTTTATCGACATCTCGGTCAACGGTTAGTTTAAGGACGTTTCGGTCCGTCGTTAGTTTAAGGACGTTTCGGTCCGTTGTTAATTTAAGGACAAGGACATTTCGGTCCGTTGTTAGTTTAAGGACGTTTCGGTCCGTTGTTAAGGAAGCCGGTTACTACTTACAGAGCTTAGGCTTAGGAAGATAGCGAGCGGACATAGTCGTCGTCATCTATCATTGACCTAGGTCGTGACTCGTTAGGCTTAGTATTTCTTCAGGAAGCGACCATTTATTGTCCTGAAGGGCCTTTCGACATGCATGTCCATGAGTAGATAGGCTCCACCCTGGTAAACTTTGTCTATGATGTACGGTCCTTCATAGTTTGGCTCGAATTTCCCTCGTTTAGCACGATTGGGGATCATAGGTCTTTTGACCACTAGCACGAGTTCGCCTTGGTGGAATGTTCTCGGCCTAGCCAATCTTTCGTATGAGCGCGTCATCTTTGCTTTATAAGCTTCCAGATTTTGTTGCGCTATGAGCCGGGTTTCATCAAGAGCGTCGAGCTCCTCAAGCCGAAGGTGAGCATTCTCTTCGTCCGTTAGCTCATAATGAACTGCCACTCGTAGAGAGGGTAGCTCTATCTCGAGGGGGAGTACCGTCTCTGTACCGAATACCAATGCGTACGGCATTGTGTTCGTGGCCGTTTTGAACGTCGTCCGATACGCCCAGAGAGCTTCATGCAGTCTCTCGTGCCAGTCCTTTTTATTTCGAGACACCGTCTTTTTCACAATCTTCGTTAAGGTCTTGTTAAAAGCCTCGGCTAGACCGTTAGCTCGGGGATTATAGACTGAAGAGTATCTCCAGTCTATGTTGTGCTGTTGTGCGAAGCGGCTGATCTTGTGGCTTCTGTAGGCTGGCCCGTTATCGGAGATGATCCGTCTCGGAGTTCCAAACCGATAAATGACGTGTGTTTTAAAGAAATGGAGGATTTTCTCCGTCTTCACTTCCCTCAGCGGTACTGCTTCCGCCCATTTGGAGAAGTAATCAGTTGTCGCCAAAATGAATCGATGTCCTCTGGATGATGCTGGTTCGATGGGGCCGATTATGTCAGTTCCTCACATTTCGAACGGCCAGCTAGCCACCGTTGGATGTAGTGGATTTGAATGCTGATGGATAAAGTCCCCATGGATCTGGCACGAGTGGCATTGCTTCGCATACTCGAGGCAGTCCTGGATCATCGTGGGCCAATAATAACCCATCCGTTTGATCTTCAGCTTCATCTTCGGCCCGGCTTGGTGAGAACCATAGAGTCCGTCGTGAGTTTCTTGGACGACTCTCTTTGCTTCTTCGGGTCCCAGGCATCTTAGCCATAAAGAATCAAATGACCTCTTGTACAGAGTGTTGTTGACGAAGGCGAAAGATAGGGCTCGCTTCTTGAGCTGATGTTTTGAGGACGCATCTTCAAGCGGTCGACGGGATTTGAAGTAGTCTATAAAGACTTCTCTCCAATCCTCAACTTTCTCCTGGTCTTTTACTTACAAAGCCATTTGCTCAGTCGCTCCCTTTTCTTTGGACGACTCCGGAGATATTTCTGCCGGTGCAAGAACCCGACGGCTTTGTACAACGATCCTGACGTCATCGAGGTTCTCATCGGCCAGTTCTTTAGCGAGCTTGGCTAATGCATCCGCTTTGCTATTTTCCGCGCGCGGTATGCTTTCTAAGGTGTAGGAAGGAATTTGAGTCAGCAGTTGCTGTACTCTCCCGACGTACTTCACTAACTCTGGCTTGCACGTTTGGTAATCGCCGTTTACTTGACTAACGACCAATTGAGAGTCTCCGTATATGAGGAGGTTCTTAATTCCCATGTCGATGGCGATCTCGAGACCTACTATCAAAGCTTCATACTCGGCTTCATTGTTTGTCCTCGGCTCTGTTAAGGAGAAGGCAAAGCGCATTATCCCTCCTTGTGGAGTTACGAAGATGAGGCCTACCCCTGATTTGATTATGGGAGTGCTTTGTTTGCACTTCTTCATGGAAGACGCTCCATCAAAGTAAAGTTCCCATCGGGTGCTATTACCGTCGATCGTGTCAAACGCATGTTCGTCTGGCAGTTCACAATTCAAGGGAGAATCGGCAGGTATCGGATGCTCGGCGAGGAAGTCGGCGATGGCCTAGCCTTTCACTGCCTTGAGGGGATAATAGGTTATCGAGAATTCCATCAAGAGCAGGGCCCACTTAGCGAGCCGCCCTGTCAATATGGCCTTTGACATCAAATATTTGAGAGGATCCACTTTCGATATGAGATGGACTTCATGCGCCAACGCATAGTGCCTGAGCTTTGTTATCGCGAAGATCAATGCCAGGCAGTGTTTTTCGATGGGAGAATAATTGCTTTCTGCCCCCAGCAGAACTCGACTCAAATAGTAGAGAGCTCTCTCCTTCCCTTGGTCATTCTCTTATACCCATAATGCGCCTAAGGAACCTTCAAGGGCGGTTGTATACAGAATGAGGGGTTTTCCCTTGACCGGAGCAGCCAACACTGGCGGATTCTGTAGGTACTGCTTGATTTCGTTCAGCGCGCTTTGGCATTTGCGATCCCAGACGAAAGGGGTTCCCTTCTTCATCAGGTGGCTGTAAGGACGGCACTTGCCTGAGAGATTGGCTATAAATCGCCGGATATACCCAAGCTTCCCTTAGAGAGACCGCAATTGCTTAAGAGTCCTTGGCGGGGGCATCTCCATAATTGCCTTAATTTTTAACAGATCTATCTCGATGTCGTACGATAAATCCCAGGAACTTGCCCGAGAAAACTCCGAACGCGCATTTGAGAGGGTTCATCTTCAAGTTGTATTTACGAAGACGTTGAAATACGGTCTTCAGATGCTCTAAATGCTCCTCGTATGATTTGTTTTTCACCACGAGGTCGTCGATATAGCACTCGACGATTTCATGTATGAGGTCATCGAAGATTTTCGTCATGGCCCTCTGATAGGTGGTGCCGGCGTTCTTTAGACCGAAACGCATCACCTTGTAGCAAAATATACCCAAAGGGGTCCGAAAAGCAGTATGCTTCTGGTCCTCAGGATGCAGTTTTATCTGATTATATCCTGATGAGCCGTCCATGAAAGAGAAAACTTCGTGAGTGGACGTATTATCTATCATCAGCTCAGTGACTGGTACTGGGAAGTCATCCTTCGGGCAGGCTTTATTGAGATCCCGAAAGTCTACACATATGCGCACTGTCCCATTTTTCTTCATCACCAGGATGATGTTGGCGATCCAGTCAGGATATTAAACTTCTTGGATGAAGCCAAAGTCGATTAGCTTCTTGACCTCTGCATTGATGCTCATCTCAAGCTCGAGCCGCATTCTTCTCGGCGCTTGTTTGATTGGCTTGACATCTGGGGATATTGCCAATTTGTGTATAGCAATCTCTGGATCTAGTCCTGGCATCTCGGAATAGTTCCATGCGAAGCAATCTTTATGTTGCCTAAGCACGTCTTTTAGTGTAGCCACCCTTTCTTCAGACAGCAACTCACTGACGAATGTCGGCCGCGGGTCGCTTGTCGTTCCCAAGTCAATTTTCTTGAGCTCATCTGCAGTGGTATGTATTCCATCTTCCAGCTCTTTCGGCACCGGCGGAAACTCCGAGATCACCTCGTCGTCGTTGTTCTCGAAGCACCATGGGAGGTCATCCATACCCTCGGGCTCCTCTTTTGATAGCGTTACCATATGACAAGTTCGAGCTCGCTTCCAAGACCGATGTTGATCTGATTCTATTCTTGCTATGTGTGCGGCTTTTGGTTCGTGCTTCCATGGCAGATTTATCCTCCAACTGCTGGATAGAGCGAACTTACCGAGCTGATATTGGTCTTCGACCCAATTCTTGAAGGTGAAGCAGTCTTCGAGAGGATGTCCTATCGCTCGGTGATAAGGGCAATAGTCTGGGTGAGAGATCTCGTTGGCTTGCTCGGGGTGTTTGGACTTCGGAAGTGTAATCATCTGATGTCTTATGGCGAGATCAATTATCTTCCGTGTTTTGTTCTGAGGAAAAGAGTATGCTCGACCCATCTTCTTTATAAGAGACGAATCTGGATTACTTGATTCCCGATCGCGTGGCTTCTTGGTCCCGCTTTGTCGCTCTCGAACGTTTTTTCGGCTCTTTGATTTATTTTTGCCTCTGCGTTGGGCCTTTTGTATGACGGGTTGATAAGGAAGAGCATCGCCATTCTCCGCAGCCTGTTGATGGAGGCGTTGTGTCCTGGCTTTTTCGTAAATGGCCATTTCACGGTTATGGTCATCCCGGACCTTTTGGCCCGCTTTCCTAATAAGCTTGTCCATTCGTTCTTCGAACGACGGACTCGGCATTTTGATGGTAGGATCTCGTCTTGGTTCAAGGTCAGCGTTTTCTGACAGGGCGTCCCCTTCTTCATCAAAGTCATATATGACGTAGCTACCATGGACACGTCATCGTTTCCCGGATTTCACATATCCAAGCCCGAGCGTTTCCATTCTTCCATTGGGCAACTTGCGCTGAGTTCCAGGGACATCCCAAATCCTGTTGTAGAACCGAGCTTGTCGAATGGTCTGTTTGAAGGGTACCCCTTGGCGCTTCAATAGCCTTTTCAAGCCTTCTGTGTAATATCTAGGCAGACGGATGGGCTGGAGCCTGTCGAGCGTAGAATCGACGCCATGCCAAACTTCTTTCTCCACTCTAGTTTCTGTGGATCGGTAGAATAGGGTTGCATGTTCACCTTTTCGTCTGGGAGGGACGTAAAATGTTTGTAGCTCTTGGACGCTATAAGCTTCAAGTGCGTCGAGATCTTTGTAATGCTCTTGTGGAACCATGATAATTTGCAAACTCTGATTATTACCAGCGAATGCTTGTATTGGTGGTCGAGCAGAGAATATAGCGTTAACTTCGTCTTCTGAGTCACTGCTAAAGATCAACATGGGGGCGGACGGTCCCGAGTTGTGGCGTTGAGACAGCCCTGAATAAACTATCTCTTCTTTCTCCTCGGTATCACTCCCGAAGAACGGAATAGTAGTAATATCTTTGTTCTTCGGTTTGTGGCATCTTTCCGTATCCTTAAAATCTGGTAAGAAGTATTTTGCATCTTCGTACTTCCGGACTTCGTTCACGGAGAATGGGTTCAACTCCCCCGTCACGGTGTACTCGAGACCATCCTTACAATACTTCATACACTGGTGTTATGTAGAAGGGATGATGTTGTACTCGTGTAACCAAGACCTGCCGAGCAAAGCATTGTAGCATGTCTTGGCGTCAATGACATGAAATTTAATGTCTGTGACAAGCAGCCCGAAGCGCAGCGTCAGTATTACAGACCCGAGAGTCCGTGATGACTGGGAGTCGAAACCGGAGATGGTAATTTTATCGCGAGCGAGGTGCTGAACGCTCATGCAGATTTCCTTCAATACTTTCACGTTTAGGAGATTGACGGAAGACCCATTGTCAACAGGATTTTGCCTATCTTTATATCGTGACAGTATCCTGAGACATATAGGGGACGGTTGTGCTCACATGTCCCAATTAGGAGATCTTCGTCGCCGAAGGTGATATCGGCTGTGTGCACTTCTTCTAGCTCATCCTTCATCCTTTCTTCGGCGAGGAAAGCTTGGAATTGCTCTGGCTCTTGTAGCGCCTTGATCAACGAATCTCTCGCCTCTTTGGATAACAGAAGGGCGTCGAGAATGCTGAGCAGCGAGGGCAGCTTCCTCAAGTGCGCCAGAACGTTGTAGTCCACCTTACTTTTCTTTGGCGGGTCCTTGGCGGTCAGCTCTTTCATGACTTGGTCATCTAGGGCGATATCTTCAGAGACCTTCTCTTTTCCCTTATCTTTTCTGTTTACGGGTCCGAGATTCTTTTCGGGCAGCGTACGATTGCGCGGCTGGATATTTTCACAGGTCTTCGATTATGAGTGAGAGATCACATGGCAACTTGCTACGTAATCCTCAGATTCGTCCGACGATTCTTCTCCATCACCTCCGTCTTCAAGGACGTGGGCGAGAAACTCTTGGAGCATGATTGGAGTCCGCGCCTTCTGGTTATACTCTTCCAGCGTGTCGATCTGTTTCTGTAGGTCCGTGCGCTTGTCGCTAGGCTTCACGGGCTTTTTGGATTTCTTCTTCTTTTTCGCAGATTTCGACAGTTGGGTGTGAACACTTTGACTATCACCACCAATCTTTGGAGTTGGGCGTGGCTTCAGCATTCCTTCGATGATCTAGGGTTCCAGCGAAATCTTCCACTTGATCGCTGGCATGTCTGGAGTTCATTCAACATTCTTTTGGTTTTGGCTGAAAGACCCACCTCCCATGGAGCTTCTTCAACAAAAGAGCACGTTGCCCCCAGTGTGTCCATCTTCTTAGGAGTATGCGGTTGTGGTGGGCTTATTTTCCATTTCTCAGACAACGCAAACTTGCCTTGTTGATACTGATCCTCGATCCATCCCTTAAAGACGAAGCAATCTTCGATCGGATGGCTTACCGTTTGGTGGTAAGGACAATAATTGGGGTTATTCGCTTCATCGGGTTGCAATGGTCGCCTTGGATTCGGCAGATTGATAAGCCTGTTGCGCATCGCCAGCTCGAATAGTCTCTTCATTTTGTCCCGTGGGAACGAGTAAGGACGCTTCATCTTCTCATTATAATAGCGTCGTCTCTCTTTCGGTTGATCCGCTAGCTTTGGGGCTCTGGGCTGCTGTTGGGTGTTCGCAACGAAGATCGCCTTCCCTTTACCCTTTTCGTTCCACGGTTCCGGCTTCGGGGGAGATGGTCTATGAACCATCTGGTCCATCTGGGCCGGCTTGTCGATTAGAGCTTGTAACGTAGTCAGTTTGAAGAACATCATGAACTGTGAAATAGTTGCATGAGGGTCTAGGGTGCCCACGAACATGCCCACCGCTGGTGCTTCTTCGATGCGCTATTCGCACTTCGACCACAGATTCCGCCATCGGATCGCGTATTGAACCCACGTCTCGCCTGGCTTCACCCTGGCGTTGATCAATGTTGTTATTGGAGTGCGTTTAGTAGCACTCGCGAATCGCTGGGTGAATAACAACTCCATTTCTGTGAAAGTTTTGACGGAGTCATTTGGAAGTTCGGAGTACCACTCGAATGCCGTCTCCGATAAGCTGCCGACGAATTGGCGAAGCAAGAGCTTATCATCGCCGCCGGTGTTGCCACAAAGAGCTCTGAACTGGGCGACATGTTGATGGGGATTGCCTGTCCCCTTGTACACATGGAATTTCGGGATCGTGTAGCCCGGCGGGTACTTTATCTGATCATACCAGCCTGGATACGGTCGCCCAGTTTTGACGACTTAGCCGGCCGCTTCATTTGCCTGGTGAACTCGTATTTGCTGAGCGATATAATCATCCAGGACAGCTTTAGAGATTGTCTCCTCCATGGCTGTTGACAGAGCCGACAGAGGATTCGATGTTTCTCCTCTGTCATCTTCAATTATTACTGGAGGATCTTCGGCTGGGGGATCCGGCTGGATCATCATGCCCACTATGTCTTGGAAGAGAAGTGCCCACCATGTCTTGGAAGAGAAGCGCCATTAGCTTTATGTTAGACGCTTGCTCCGCGGCTTCTTTGTCCTTCTTTTCGAGGACTCAGCGAAAGAAGTCGGCATCAGTTTCTTGTTCGTGACGCTGTTCTGATGATGCCTCCGGGTTTTCTTTTGGCCCACTGAGTGCGGCCATCGCAGTCAGCATCTCCTGAAGTTTCTGCTGCTGCTGTTCCTGAGCTCTTGTGATGGATCTGGTGAGTGGTCGGTGGCCCGTAGAAGCGCGGCTATCCTCTTTCCCGGATGCCATATAGACGGTATGCACCACCATCCCCCCAGACTTAGGACGTTTGGGCTCAGTGCCTTTGACATTTGTGGCAGGCATGGGGATTTTCTCCGGCCTTCTTCTCTTATGCGCGGTCGAAGTTGAGGGGGCCGTTGCAGTGGGCACCCAAGTGGTTGTCGTCTTTTGCGGCTTACTGGGACGATTCCCTTCCGGCTGAACCTTCAGCTTCTTCTGTCGGCGGAGGTAGTCTTGATCGATCACTGACTCTTGGACACGTCGCCAGACTTTGTAAACTTTGGAGGACAGCCGCTGAGGGGGCCGTTCCGGTTTTGCTTCTGCGACAGTCTCTACCGGAGGAGGAGATCTTTTTAATACGGCGGTAGGCGAATTCCTGCGCACCTTGTTCAGTAGCTCAAAACTGTTCCCGGTTAAAACAGCAGCATTAATTTCCACCGTTGGAGCCGGTGGAGTTAGCCCAGAGGGGGAATCGCCCCCGGTTTTCCTTACTCGGCGCCAGTGGCGACGTCGAGCGTGTCGAGCTGTTGGGGCTGGTTCAGTGATGGGGACGGCTTTGCCTTGCCCCCTATCCAGATGAGGCGCCGCTGGTGTCAGCCTCTTGAAGACTGACGTCTTTTGAATAGCGGTATCCAATCTGTCAAAGACAGACCTTCGAGCAGAAACGGGAGCCGGAATAGTCAGTCTTGTAAAGACCGATTCTTTGGCAGGAGAAACCGCCTTGACGACTTCAGGAGTAGGGGCGGCTATCTTCTTTGGGATGGCCTCTTCAGGTATCTTGGGCTTCTTGGCAGGCCCATCGGAGTTCAGGCTCAGTCTGGCGAAGACCGAGGAGTTGGAGCTGGACGACCCGTTGAGAGGGGCCGTGGTAGTAGCAAGCCGATCGAAGACCGACTTCTTGGGAGCTTCCGGTGCTGGCATAGAAGCGCTGAAGCTCGTTGGTGGGAGCATGGTCCCGAAAAACAATCCTGTGGTGGCTTGAGTGACCTGTTCCACCGGCATCGTGAACAAGGACGCCACCTGGAGCCCGTAAGCTATGCCTCCAGTTGAGGCAGAACGTGGGTTGCAGTTGCATATGGAACACTTCGAGCAAGTGAACGCCATTGATCCTTGCTTTCTGCACCAAGCAAAACGCCAAATCTCAGTATCTCGAACCCAAGGGCAACCATTATCAAACCGCGATTCGTTCGCGAACACGACACATGAAGTGTGGAGTGGAAAGAGAAAAAGGTCCCACCGGGCATGCCAGAATCTGTTCCCCTCCGAAAGACGCGACGAGACGCGGTGAACGTCTTGCCTGAATTTCGGGGCAGATGCTAATTGGTGCTATCCGTCCACCTCTCCGAAGATGCCAAGTTGATTTATGGCACCATATATCGAACACTGGGTAAATGCACGGTATTACTAGGTTATCACTACAATGATATGGGTATGATATGATGCGTGAACAGTATATAAGCACGATTAAGGTGTCACAAAACAGTATTTTATCACTTGCACGATTTGTCATGAAACGTACATATATAATTTAGCGAAACGATAAACAGGTAGTAATTAGTATGTTCAGTTGTCCATCCATCGAATTTAGTTTCAAGCCAATCGGGTTCCAGAATAACTAGTTATAACCATTTCATTTTAAGCGCTCGCGGCTGGAAATCCGGTTTCAGAATCAGATGTCCGTTTCGCAACGCATTTTAATCCCAGTTGGGATCAGATTTTAGCGACGCTACAGTTGGATGAATTATAGTGTTTTCAGTATGGTTTTCAACGCAATAGACAGATCGTCAACCGCATCTGTACGTTAGGAGTTATAATCTGTTTAATATTAACATGTCAATTCTGATTCTGCTGGGACTGTTATGTGTCCCGATCTACTAAATTACAGATTAAATATCAAACGGTAACGAAACAGAATGAAACTAATTGTGTTGTCTAGCTAACAGAGTTACCTATAATAAGAAGTGGAGTTCCGCAACCTACGAGTTAAGGAAATCCTATGGTATCCAATACGGAACAGCAAGCACGACTGGAGTCGCTCTGGACTGCAGTCCAGAGTCGCACTCCGATCCGAAAATCATCACAGTTTAAATACAGAAATTCTGGAAACTGGTATAGGGTTAAAGTTCGTCGAGTTGTCTTCGATTTGAGCCCTCGAACGCACCATTCTAGTATGTATATGATTTATGGTGAATTTAACGGTTTTCAGGTACAACAGAATTACAGTTTTATGGTTAAACTTGGGGGTAGTCGTTTCGGTCATTAACGATCGAATTATCCAACGAAATTCATACACTAAGTTCAAAGCCATACGGGCCAAACAAAACTATTTAGTTCCGCCAAATTTGATAATGATTTCCTAAGAGAACAAGCATCGAACAGTTACGACACATAATTTATCTAAACTTGCAACTTTACGATATATGTAATTAAAGATCGTAACTTAGGTAAATAGCATGTAAGCAAATAGAAAACTTGCCTGGATCAGTCCCGGGGATGCACGATGATTGTAACGTCACGAACGCGCGACGCACACGCGTCACGGCACTCGACTTGGCTCGAATTCGAGTCTCGGCAATGTCGTGTGGTGGTGTTGGTTGATAGAGAATGGAAGGGGTGAGGTTTAGAGAGGGGGAGAGAGAGTGCTAGAGAGAGAGAGAAATGAGAGAGAGAGAGAGAGAGACTGCAGAGAGATAGAGAGAGAGAAGAGTGAGAAAGAGAGAGAGAAATGTGAGAGAGAGAGAGACTGCAGAGAGATAGGGAGAACTAAGGGAGTGAGAGAGTGAAAGACAGAGAGAGAGGGAGAGAGTGTGTAGGCAGAGAGAGAGAGAGAGAGAAGCAGGGGAGAGAGAATGAGAGAACTGAGAGAGAGAAAGTAAGAACAGGGAGTGTGAGTGCAGGGTGAGAAGGAGAGGGAGAAGTCGGGTGGGGGAAATCAGAGGGAGAGAAGGAGGTGCGTGGGAGGGGGTTGTTGGTGATGTGGAGGAGATCGCCGTCGTCGGGGTACACGGTGATGGTCGGCTCGGTGAAAAGGGTTGGTGTGCAGGGGTGCTCGTGATGGAGGGGGTGCTCGGGTGGTCGGTTGCTGGTGATCGAGGGAGGAGAATGGAGGTGAGATGAGGGCAGCGACGGTGGTATAAGGAGGTCAAGACGGCGCCGGCGGTTTCTGGTGAGGAGGAAGGAGGTGGGTTCCAGAACGAGAGAGGAGGAAGGAGCACGAGGGAGAGAGCGATGAGGGAACTGGAAAAGTGAGGGGGTGAGCGGGGTGGAAAGAGTTAAGAGAGATGAGAGGTGCGCGTTGTGGGGGCGAGGCAACGGTACTGCGTGGGCGTGGGCGACGGCGGAGGAGGCGGGTCGCGCGCGTACGTTTGGGATGTAGCCGTTGGGAATTTGAAGAAGGAGATGCACAGTGGCTGTTGGGGTGGGCTTCACGAAGATTTTGGACCGAGGCAATTTAAAGAAAAGAGATTGGGAAAAAGGAAACGGGCCGCAGAGAAAAATAGAAAAGGGAAGGAGACGGGCCGGGGTGTGTTGGGCTGGGGAATAAAATAAGAAAGGATTAAATATTGAGAAGGGCCGGGCCAGGTTAGCTATATATATAAAAAATCAGATAGAAAGAAAAACAAAGGAAAGAATGGGCCGGCTGATGAGGTGGGCTCGGGTTTGGGCAGGAATTAAAACAATTTAATTAGAATGGAGATGTGGGCTGGTGGGAAATGTGGGCCGAGAAAAATTCAATATAAAAGGAAAAAGAAGAAGGCCGGGCCAGAGATTTAATATGGAAAATGAAAAAGTGGGCTGGGTAATTAAAATTTATAGTTTGGGTTTGGGTTTAGGATAAATAACTAGAACTAGGATTTGGGTTGAAGCGGCTGCGGGGGAAAATCAAATGAAAAAGGTTTAGTCTTGGGTTCTAAATTCAATAATAGGAAAACGGCTGAGGCAGAGGAAAGAAAGATAAGATCTGAGTTTAATAGGATTTCGAAAATAAATAATAAATCTTATAGGTAAAAGAAATACGGATCTAGACGCATAAGAAAACTGGGTATTACATCATACCACCCTTACAAAAATTTCGTCCTCGAAATTTAAAATAAACGATAAGTTATACAAAACATAAGCGAAAGCTATTAGATTGTTCACTAACACCAAAGATTTATTAGCAGTACGTGGACGAAGGAATTTTGAAAATTTATATATATGTAAGAACAACATACGAAAAAATAGGTTTAAATAAGTATAAAGCAAGAATAACTATAAGAGCAATTACGAGTATACGAGAATATAGGTGTCAATAGCGAACAATAATAATCAGAGTGTGTTTAATAAAAGTCGAAACCCAAACATGTGCACGTATAAGTGTATTAAAGATAGCACGACAGAAAACTAAGTATAAGGCACAGTCATTTATAATAGGGATCATAGGCGCACAAACCCGAAATTAAGATAACAAGAATACAGTAGTGGAAATTTAGTCGGTAGGTTAAACCATTTTAGGAAAATGTATCGATCGAATAACTTAGAACTCACATAGTGAAAATAAGATGGAACAAAATACGCGCGGTGTAAGATTGCGCTACTGAAAATAATGATCATAGTAGGGTGCTTTGAAATTCATAAAGCCAACTAGTCAATAATACGCACTTTTTGATAAATACAAGATAATGAAAACCAAATTTTCAAATAACAAAGTCTTTAAATGTACATAGGGTAATAAGAGAACACACAGAGATATATAAGACTAGATAGGGTAAGGATCAAAGGTCGAGGTGTGGCGGCTTTTAGGCTGAAAATCAAGGAGTTTGGGATCGGATCGGCCCAAGGAAGTAGGGGTGAGCAATAAGGGACTTCAAGGTGAAGGTATGGGGAGGACAACGGTCGGTACAACATATGAATCAAAATTTGAAGAGTTAGTAAACTCGGAAGTTTCACAAGAATTGCTCTCCTCCCAGAAGGATCTCAGACGGGGCACAGACGAGGGATGAAGGGTGGTTCATCCCAAGGATCAGGGTGCGGCATTTTCTAATCGAACGGGGTGAAAACTATACAATGAGTAAGGTGGACAGACAGGGAACTCAGCAGAAAAATAAATGGATATGGGCAATAAATAAGTATCAAGCGAACCAATAATCAAAAAGGTTTACGAATCTAGAAGATTTATTTCTTTCAAGAAAATTTAAAACAAGACATTCCCAAAGACGAAAAGTGGCCCTAAACTATACACATCTTATTTGGCCAGAAAAACAACATAAAAAGGAATTCCGTCAGTCGCGGTTGTGGAGATTCAGTAGGTTGCGGTAGACTCGCGCACTCAGGTAGGGGCGTCCATTTCCATAGCGCCTCGCAGGTACCTCTATTGGAAGTCCTTCCACCATAGGGTCTTGATCTTCTGGTCCTTCTTCCTCGGATAGAGCTTCTTCATCGAGATCCGATTCCATGTGATTCTCTTCTTCTGGATTTTCTTCCACGGGGTTTTCCTCCGCTGGATTTTCTTCTATCGGTTCTTCCTCGGGGTCTTCCTCTATCGGGTCTTCCTCTATAGGGTTTTCTTCCGGATCTCCTTCTTCTTCGTCAGAATCAGCTATCATGTCAAACTCTGGAGCGGCTGCTCATTCGTCCTCTGAATCATTGTTTTCGAAGTTGACCTGTGGACCATTGACCCCATCATCGGAACTCGTCAGTGTGTGATCTAAGGAAACGCATGACTGTGCATCCTCGTCTAGATGCGGCGCTGCTCCAGGGTGGGCCATGGCCTGAATAGAGAAGTCATGATTAAACAGTGGAATACATCAAGGAACAAGCTCAGGGCACGAAGTATAGGAAAATATGCGGTTGCAGGAACTGAAAGATCAGAATGAAAATACTGTGATAATGAATAGAATTTGACATAGAGAAAGCATGAGAATGATACACATATTATGATTCAAATTTTATTTCATTCAACTAAAAGTTCGACGGATACAAAGGTTCAAATGGAAGGAAATGTTTATAAGAGTATGACAACATAATACTGAAATTGGAAAACATAAAATTCTTCTTTGACTGCCAGAACGCTGCGTCATCGTTACGCGAGTTGAATCCTGTGTTGGGTCCGCTTTATCCTCGAAATTCGAACTAGGTAGAAATCCTCACTTGGCAGCAGTAGAGAGTGTGGACAAGTTTCCTCCTTGTAGTTCTTTCCTTTCTGGACAACCGCTGATGAGATGTTTGTCGGAACCGCATATCAGACATTTCCCTTGGGCACGGCGACAATCCTTCTGAAGATGTCCTGGCCTCTTACAATATCCACAGCAAGGGTTCTTCTGATGCTTCTGTTGACGCTTCATCTTCTTCTCTTTTCCTCGTCTAATAGGGATCCCTTTATAATAGGAGACTCCCGCTGGGGTCTGACTCACCTGTCTTCTCAGCCCTTCGGCTAATAAGTTGTTTGTTCGCTCCTGGGCTTCCTTTAGACCTTGCAGCACACTAAGGATCTCAACGGTCTGATTCTGGGGAGCGGAAACAGATGAAGAGTCGTTGGAAGACATGATCCTGGGACAACAATTTTGAGAATGATATGAGTCACACGCTAAATGAATCAAAATATGATATGGATAGGACAAGGAAACAAAATTCTATGGATGGATAAGGATTCAAGAATATCAGAGATGCTGAATTTATTATAAGTGGGGAATCAACTGTATGACTTTAAGTCACTTGGTTAGAGTACGGTAGTGCAATTGCAACCACGTATCCTTGTCAAGTCACCCGAAAACATAGCGAATAGATAGCTGAACACACGATGTGAATATGGATCAAGAATGACAAGTTTACAACTTAGACCGAGTGATGTCTTAGATTGCCAAACTGTACACGGAAAACTGCAATCCCAATCGATGCAAAACCTGGCTCTGATACCAACTAAACCATGTCACGCCCCGCTTCCCGAAATACGGAATACGAGGGGTAGACAAGGCCAGCCATGCTCCTACGGTCAAGGAAATGTCCTGCCGTAGTCACACTTCGGCTTCTAGTTTATCATGGTAAGCAGTAAACGATGCGCAGGTAATGAGAAGTGCAGTAACTGAAAGATACAATAATATAAACTGACCTGAAGTGGAACAAACGAAAGTAACTCGGAGTAGCAAGTCAAGAAGTCTGTGAAGCACGTCTAGTTCTGATCCAAGCTAAATCTTCTTCTCACACTGAGCATGCATACTCAGGTCGTCAGAGCGACACAATAGCAATAATATATATATAAAATCAAGTGGTAGTTCTAACAGTGGTAATAGATATGAATAACAGTAATCGATGACAGCATGAATATGAATGTGCAGTAATCAATGCAGCGGAGCAGTAAAGCAGTAGAACGATATGTCACGTATATCAACACAGTATAAGGTATATAAATGCCAGTATCCCTATCAGTCTCTAAGTCTCAATGCACAGGTCACTAAGCCTATCGTCAGTCCAAGTGTGAGAGTCAACCACTCGTGAGTGTCCTCCACCCAAGGGTAGAACCCAAGGGCAAGGGACCACGGGCCCAACATGTAACAAGAATATCACGGTGTATATATCACGTACCCTGTAAATCTCCATATAACTCCCTAAATATATAAGCCGGCATGGGACTCCCGAGATTCTGTTGAACTCACACTTAAACTACCCCACACCCCGTGGTCTACATCAAACGCTAACCATCACCCTAAATACTAATCGATCCGTGACAAGTCTGCGCGAGAACTGGAGGCAGGACCTCTATCAAGCACGTCCCGACCAATACCTAAAATAAATGGCAGTGTCGGATGCCTTATCTGTGACACCCGTGCAAGCGCTTCCATAAGTGTCCCATACCACTCATAGTCACACGTACACGCATCCCACAGACGTCGACAATGCAAAAGAATAATAGGGACACCGATTGTGCACAAGTACGTATCACTTTCACTTAATCACGGATACACGAACAATGACGTACTTGCCACAATCATCGCTAGAATCTAACACTGGGTAAATGCACGGTATTACTAGGTTATCACTACAATGATATGGGTATGATATGATGCGTGAACAGTATATAAGCACGATTAAGGTGTCACAAAACAGTATTTTATCACTTGCACGATTTGTCATGAAACGTACATATATAATTTAGCGAAACGATAAACAGGTAGTAATTAGTATGTTCAGTTGTCCATCTATCGAATTTAGTTTCAAGCCAATCGGGTTCCAGAATAACTAGTTATAACCATTTCATTTTAAGCGCTCGCGGCTGGAAATCCGGTTTCAGAATCAGATGTCCGTTTTGCAACGCATTTTAATCCCAGTTGGGATCAGATTTTAGCGATACTACAGTTGGATGAATTCTAGGGTTTTCAGTAAGGTTTTCAACGCAATAGACGGATCGTCAACCGCATCTATACGTTAGGAGTTATAATCTGTTTAATATTAACATGTCAATTCTGATTCTGCTGGGACTGTTATGTGTCCCGATCTACTAAATTACAGATTAAATATCAAACGGTAACGAAACAGAATGAAACCAATTGTGTTGTCTATCTAACAGAGTTACCTATAATAAGCAGTGGAGTTCCGCAACCTACGAGTTAAGGAAATCCTATGGTATCCAATACGGAACAGCAAGCACGACTGGAGTCGCTCTGGACTGCAGTCCAGAGTCGCACTCCGATCCGAAAATCATCACAGTTTAAATACAGAAATGTCTGGAAACTGGTATAGGGTTAAATTTCGTCGAGTTGGCTTCGATTTGAGCCCTCGAACTCACCATTCTAGTATGTATATGATTTATGGTGAATTTAACGGTTTTCAGGTACAACAGAATTACAGTTTTATGGTTAAACTTGGGGGTAGTCGTTTCGGTCATTAACGATCGAATTATCCAACGAAATTCATACACTAAGTTCAAAGACATACGGGCCAAACAAAACTATTTAGTTCCGCCAAATTTGATAATGATTTCCTAAGGGAACAAGTATCGAACAGTTACGACACATAATTTATCTAAACTTGCAACTTTACGATATATGTAATTAAAGATCGTAACTTAGGTAAATAGCATGTAAGCAAGTAGAAAACTTGCCTGGATCAGTCCCGGGGATGCACGGTGATTGTAACGTCACGAACGCGCGACGCACACGCGTCACGGCACTCGACTTGGCTCGAATTCGAGTCTCGGCAATGTCGTGTGGTGGTGTTGGTTGATAGAGAATGGAAGGGGTGAGGTTTAGAGAGGGAGAGAGAGAGTGCTAGAGAGAGAGAGAAATGAGAGAGAGAGAGAGAGAGAGACTGCAGAGAGATAGAGAGAGAGAAGAGTGAGAAAGAGAGAGAGAAATGAGAGAGAGAGAGAGACTGCAGAGAGATAGGGAGAACTAAGGGAGTGAGAGAGTGAAAGACAGAGAGAGAGGGAGAGAGTGTGTAGGCAGAGAGAGAGAGAGAGAGAAGCTGGGGAGAGAGAATGAGAGAACTGAGAGAGAGAGAGTAAGAACAGGGAGTGTGAGTGCAGGGTGAGAAGGAGAGGGAGAAGTCGGGTGGGGGAAATCAGAGGGAGAGAAGGAGGTGCGTGGGAGGGGGTTGTTGGTGATGTGGAGGAGATCGCCGTCGTCGGGGTGCACGGTGATGGTCGGCTCGGTGAAAAGGGTTGGTGTGCAGGGGTGCTCGTGATGGAGGGGGTGCTCGGGTGGTCGGTTGCTGGTGATCGAGGGAGGAGAATGGAGGTGAGATGAGGGCAGCGACGGTGGTATAAGGAGGTCAAGACGGCGCCGGCGGTTTCTGGTGAGGAGGAAGGAGGTGGGTTCCAGAACGAGAGAGGAGGAAGGAGCACGAGGGAGAGAGCGATGAGGGAACTGGAAAAGTGAGGGGGTGAGCGGGGTGGAAAGAGTTAAGAAAGATGAGAGGTGCGCGTTGTGGGGGCGAGGCAACGGTACTGCGTGGGCGTAGGCGACGGCGGAGGAGGCGGGTCGCGCGCGTACGTTTGGGATGTAGCCGTTGGGAATTTGAAGAAGGAGATGCACAGTGGCTGTTGGGGTGGGCTTCACGAAGATTTTGGACCGAGGCAATTTAAAGAAAAGAGATTGGGAAAAAGGAAACGGGCCGCAGAGAAAAATAGAAAAGGGAAGGAGACGGGCCGGGGTGTGTTGGGCTGGGGAATAAAATAAGAAAGGATTAAATATTGAGAAGGGCCGGGCCAGGTTAGCTATATATATAAAAAATCAGATAGAAAGAAAAACAAAGGAAAGAATGGGCCGGCTGATGAGGTGGGCTCGGGTTTGGGCAGGAATTAAAACAATTTAATTAGAATGGAGATGTGGGCTGGTGGGAAATGTGGGCCGAGAAAAATTCAATATAAAAGGAAAAAGAAGAAGGCCGGGCCAGAGATTTAATATGGAAAATGAAAAAGTGGGCTGGGTAATTAAAATTTATAGTTTGGGTTTGGGTTTAAGATAAATAACTAGAACTAGGATTTGGGTTGAAGCGGCTGCGGGGGAAAATCAAATGAAAAAGGTTTAGTCTTAGGTTCTAAATTCAATAATAGGAAAACGGCTGAGGCAGAGGAAAGAAAGATAAGATCTGAGTTTAATAGGATTTCGAAAATAAACAATAAATCTTATAGGTAAAAGAAATACGGATCTAGACGCATAAGAAAACTGGGTATTACACGCCCAATAAGTAGTGTCTCCAAATCTTCAAAGCGAAAATTACTGCTGCAAACTCCAAATCATGAGTTGGGTAATTCTTCTCATGGATCTTCAACTGTCTCGATGCGTAAGCTATAATTTTCCCATGCTGCATCAAAACACATCCCAAACCTTTCCCAGATGCGTCGCTATGAATCACCAATCCTCCGGAACCGTCTGGTACGGTCAAAATAGGAGCGGTTATCAATCTTTGCTTCAATGTGTAACAACCTAGTTCATTTATACCAATTCCAGTTCTCTTATTTCCTTAATTGTGGTATTTTCCTGATTTATCGTGTTTTGGGTGCGAATATTATTTTACATTTTACATTGCATTCGACCCGACCCGCTTGCTTGAACTTATTTGATTCATATTTATGAATTATCCTGACTTGTTACGTAGACTGGTGCATTTTCATGTTTACTGCATACTGGCATTTTATCTGGCATTTGCATTTTTACAATATAACATTTTAAGTCACATAAAATATTTTAAAAATACATTGCATGGCCTGCATGATACCCCTAGCCCCGTGGTAGCATCCACGCATCTTGTTCTCGTCCCGTTCAGTGAAACAGACTTGTTTGGATGGTTACACGCACGTACGTGCATCCGTTCTTGGGCGTATGCATTTTTCGTTATCCGGACATTCATTTTTTTTATTTTGGTCGACATGTATATTTTTCGTATTTTAAAACTGAATTTTAGACCCAACCCGGGCGTGTTTTGGACTATATTTGTATTTACCAGAATATCAAATTTTATTTATATAATATTAATTTTATAAATTGATACAAATTAAAATTTAGTTAACTAATAAAAATTTTTTTAAATTTGAATCTAAACTAATTTCCTAACAAACTAACAACCCCTTTCTCTCCCTCTCTCATCTGCATATATATATTTATATATATTTTATTTATTTAATTTTTCTTTCCTTATTTAATACACAGCCTCTTTTTCTTACTTCTTCTTCTTCTTTCTTTTTTCTTTTTCTTGATCTTGTTTCTTGATTCCGGTGATCACCGCTGGAGCCGTGCTCGTCGCTGACGATCCGAGTGATCCAGTGAACGTATCTGACTTGCGTGATCACCCTCGTGCGTTGTTTGGAATTGTTCCGTGTACCGTGAGCGCGTCGTGACATTTCGCAGACGAAGGACGTTCCGTACATATCCATTCTTGTTCCGTCTAGGCAAGTTAATCTTGCTACATGCTATATAACTCATTATATACCTATTTAAATAAATATCACACCTGTATTTTAAATCAAGCATCCCATGTTTCATATTACAGCCTTTCGACGTTCCGTTTACATTTGTATAGTGCATTTTAGATCTAGGGCATGCAAACCAATCTTAATTACATGATACATTACTTTAGACACATCTATTTTAATAATGTAATACCTGTATTTAAAATCATGCACCCCATATTTAGTTTTACAACTTTTCGATGTTCCGTTTGCATCCATTCATATCATTTCAGATCTAGCTCATGAAAACTTATTTTGTTACATACTATACTATCATATACTGCATCAAATTGAATAGTTACATTTCATATTGTTTAGTTATATGTTCCGCACTTGTTAGTTTATCATTTTACGATTATGTGATACCCGTTTGCATCCATATCATTTAAAACATATATCGTCGTAATATTTCTTATTATTATCTTTAATTAGTTTATAATCTGCATTTTATAATGTTATACATTTGAAAATATTATAGTTTACACATGAAACGTCGTTGAAAAGCGGATACGACAAATCTGAAATTTATTGTACACCTTACCTTATAAAATTCATTATAAATCATAGAAAAATCATTAGTATATGTTCTTTAGTTTGTTACGAAGCTAACTCAGACTACTAGAAATCTATGAAATATTTACTTGCAAAATAAATTTTTTAAATAACGTAAAATGCAAATGAAAATGTCTCTAAACTGCTGTCCAGGGAAATTCCAGCAGCAAACTTTCAAATTCGAATGTTCATAACTTTTTGAAGGGACAACCTGAGATGCTTATACTTATAAAAATGAAAACCTTATTGAATTATCTTTGTTTTTGTATAAGACACGTCCCTTTTGGAGAATGTTTGTTATTTTTAAGCTATTTTACAAATCAGGATGACGCTGAATTTCTGAACGGAACTTTCTTGTGCATGGTTAATCAATACCACTTTTATAGTTATTAATCAGTTTGAATATGTTATCCATGTTAATATTATTAAATCAATATCTATTTAATAAATAATAGTGCTTGTGTTTTAATATTCAGCAAATTTTACCGATTTACAGTTTTATAGTATCCGTCTGTATCCGTACGGTTTATTACATATCTAGTTGCATGCCGAGACCATATTATTTCATGTTACTGTTGTATTAGTATACCATACTTGATCTTGTGCATCCTACATAATCATGATGTAATCCCTGATAAATATTTGTGCATCCATACTTTATTTGTGCACCCGGACCTATTACAGTTTAGTTATGAGCATTCGTTTGATACCTGTGCACTACTTGACATGACTTGATACATGTACACTACCTGTCATGACCTGATATACTACTGCTTGACTTGATAACTGATACACCACTACTTGACATGACTTGATACATGTACACTACCTGACATGACCTGATATATCACTACTTGACATATTACCTGATCCTGTTTCTAATGCCGACAATCCTGACATGTTGTCCCGATGGACATATCCTATTGTCTGTACAGACAAACCTGTTCCTGCTTGATCCTGTGTTTGTATTAGTCTCAGATTTATAAATACCTGACTCACACACATAACTTGGGGGTATGGGGAAATCAAGAATGTAGCTGAACGTAACTCAAAGGGCTATTATATCATTTTACCGTGGTCCCGTGGGGAATGAACGGGACATAGACTCACAGTCTATTACATCATTTTACCGTGGTCCCATGGGGAATGAACGGGGCATAGACCGATGGGTTACGATGAGAATTATATTAATTGATTTCGAATAACTTTAGAGTAGATCACCCTATAGCACTGTTTAGACTACTCACTGCACTTCACCTGTTTATATCCTGTTCACTGATTTATATTCATGTTACTGTTACTTGTTATTGATGGCTTGTTACTGTTCATACTCATGCCTGCATGACTTGTTACCCCCTGATTATATCATTGTTGATATTATGACGCACTGACGTCTGGGTTTTGCATGGCCCAGATCCTCTACCTTTGTCGCTGGCTGATCAAGAGTATTTCCGCCGTCAGGCCGAGCAATGAGGATCCTGTTGGTATCTAGTTAGTTATTTCCTTACTTTCCAGATGTTATTGTATTGGATCTTTTAGCTTCCGCGTTATTTTATTCTTGACTCGTTATTCTGGCTCATGGACATGTATTAGATAGTTGTTTATTATTGTTCTTGATATCTCCACAGCCGTAATATGACTGTGGAGGGATATTTCCTATCCACAGGTAGCATGGTTGGCTCTGTCACGTGCCTATCTTAGCGTACTCTGGGAAGCGGGGCGTGACAGGGTTTGTTTGGTATCAGAGCCATAGGATTTAGTTAATCGGGTTTGATTCTTTTGTAGTTGGGTATTGGACCCAATACACGAATCAGAAAATCCGTGATTAGGAACATGTCATGCCATATTGTTATCATGATTCTTGAATCATATCTTTCTTTTGACCCCTGTCCTGACGATATGCAAACAACTTTGCATCTCGAGTTGAAATTCTTTTGGTTCCCTATTGTTTCTTCCGTCCTATTCCTTTGATTGTGATACTAGGATTTGGACGACTTGAACGGAGTTATGTGATTGTAACTATGAACAGCAGCATGGTTACAATGCGGTACTCTATTTAAGTAACTTGGAGTCCTGGTCTTGTTTCATTTCCTTGTTTCATGGCCGTTCTATTACCTTGGTTCTCTCCGTTTCATTGCTTACCAGTTTATGTTTTGCAGATTTCTTGGTGACCGATACCGGCAGTTATGAAGTTGTCTTGAAAATTGATGGTCTCACTTTCCACGCTCACATTGATTGTAGGGCAAAGAAAGTGATTTTCCAAATTCCCGGACATCCGGAGTTTGTTTTGCTGGAGGTAGCAGTTCTGTCGGGCTAGTCGAGTTTAGGGCTAGGCCGACAATCAATGTTCTTTCGTCAATAAAAGTTGATAAGGAGGAAGCGCCAGCTATAGTTTGAGAGTTCATGGACGTGTTCGAGGACATCTCGGGTTTACCGCCAAAACGAGATGTGGAGTTCACGATCGATCTTGTTCCTGGTGCAGCGCCAATCTCAAAGGCGTACTATCCGATGTCACCAGTGGAGTTGGAAGAAGTAAAGAAGCAGGTTACCGAATTGCTAGAGAAGGGTTGAATTCGCCGCAGCAATTCACCTTGGGGAGCTCCAGTTCTTCTTGTAAAGAAGAAAGATGGCACAAGGAGGATGTGCATCGATTATCGAGAATTATACCGGGTGACAATTAAGAACAAGTACCCGATCCCTCGCATTGGCGAATTGCTCGAGCAGCTTAGTGGTGCGAGGGTATTCTCAAAGCTGGATTTGCGGTCCGGATATCATCAGGTCCGAGTTAAATCAGAAGATATTTGCAAGACTGCGTTCCGAACTCGGTATGGACATTACAAGTATTTAGTGATGCCATTCGGAGTCACGAATGCACCGGCGATATTTATGGACTTGATGAACCAAATC
The DNA here is from genome assembly GCA_030015575.1 of Agapanthus africanus. Classification (NCBI taxonomy): domain Eukaryota; kingdom Viridiplantae; phylum Streptophyta; class Magnoliopsida; order Asparagales; family Amaryllidaceae; genus Agapanthus; species Agapanthus africanus. The sequence goes on along the minus strand of CM057338.1, from coordinate 100,723,906 downwards.
TTTTCACCGTTCTTAGACCAGTTTATAGTGGTGTTCATCGATGATATTCTGGTCTACTCGAGGAGCATTGAAGAGCATGCGGAACACTTGAAGATCGCACTGCAGACATTGAGGCAAGAAAGATTATATGCAAAGATGAGCAAGTGCGAGTTTTGGCTTGAAGAAATGAAGTTTTTGGGGCACGTCGTATCCGGAGATGGAATCGTCGTTGACTCCGAGAAGATTACAGCAGTTCAAAATTGGCTGATTCCGAAGATCGTAGCAGAGATCAGAAGTTTTCTTGGACTTGCCGGCTATTACAGAAGGTTCGTGGAGAATTTTGCTCGTTTGGCTGAGCCTTTGACCAAGCTTACACGGAAGGAGGTACCGTTCATATGGATGGATAGCTGTGCGTAAGCTTTTGAGGCGTTAAAGCAAAAATTGACAATCGCTCCTATTTTGACCGTACCAGACGGTTCCGAAGGATTGGTGATTCACAGCGACGCATCTGGGAAAGGTTTGGGATGTGTTTTGATGCAGAATAGGAATGTTATAGCTTACGCATCGAGACAGTTGAAGATCCATGAGAAGAATTACCCAACTCATGATTTAGAGCTAGCAGCTGTAAATTTTGGCTTTGAAGATTTGGAGACACTACTTACTGGGCAAAAAGGGTCGAAGTATTCACCGATCACAAAAACCTAAAGTATGTGTTCACGCAGAAAGAGCTTAATATGAGGCAGCGTAGATGGTTGGAGCCGATGGCTGACTACGATCTTGATCTTAAGTACCATCCGGGGAAAGTTAATATTGTGCCGGATGCGCTTAGTCGGTTGCCAGCAATTCGGATGTTGACTGTACAGAAGGAGCTTATCGAATATTTTCGGAGATTCGAGTTGGAGATCGTGCTACCGCATTCTTCAGGACAGTTGATGCAGCTGCAAGTACAGTCTTCGTTGATCGAGAATATTAAAGCAGCACAATCACAGGACCCAAGATTGCAGAAGTTTAGAGAACAGGTTGAAGCTGGACTTCGTACGGACTTGTTAATTCATGAAGATGGTTCGTTACGATATGGTAGCCGTTTTTGTGTGCCAAAAGGAGATATTCGTGAAGAAGTTATGAAGGAGGCACACAGTTCCGCGTATTCCATACATCTAGGAGGCACGAAGATGTACCGTGATCTACGACAGCATTTCTGATGGGGAGGCATGAAAAGGGAGATTGCTCGCTTTGTAGCAAAGTACTTGGTGTGTCAGTAAGTTAAGGCTGAACATCAAAGGGTTGCTGGTTTATTGCAACCACTTCCGATTCCTTAATGGAAGTAGGAACATATAACCATGGATTTCGTGACAGCTTTACCGCGGAGTCCAAAGGGCAACAATACAGTTTGGGTGATTTTTGATCGATTGACCAAGGCAGCTCATTTCATACCATTTCGAGTTGGTCAGTCAACGGAAACGTTGGCGGAACGGTACATGCAGGATATTGTGAGATTGCATGGAGTACCTGTGAGCATCGTGTCCAACCGTGACACCCGATTCTTATCACACTTCTGGAGGAGCTTACAGGAAAGTTTGGGGACTCGATTGAAGTTTAGCACAGCTTATCATCCTCAAACAGATGGCCAGTCGGAGAGAACGGTCCAAACTCTTGAAAATTTGTTGAGAGCTTTCATGTTGAACTTCAAGGGTTCGTGGGAGGATCATCTACACTTGGTGGAGTTTTCGTACAACAACAGCTTTCAGGCGCCTATTCAGATGGCTCCATTCGAAGCATTGTATGGTCGCAAGTGTCGCTCACATGTTTGTTGGGATGATATTGGAGAACGAAGATTGTTGGGACTGGATTTGATCGTGCAAACCGTGGAGAAAGTTAATACTATCCGGAATTATATGAAGGCAGCACAAGATCGGCAGAAGAGTTGGGCCAATGTTTCACCCAATCAGAGCAAAGTTCTGTTGAAATTCAAAATTCAAAATTTTGAAGCAACGCTTCAAATCTTGGGCGCAACGCGCCACATGTCAGGCGCTGATACGTTAGCGCTGCGCCCAAGAAGGCGCGCCCAATCAGAGCAAACCTCTATTTTAAGCAAAATTAAAGGAAGCAACGCTTCAGTTGCGCAAGCACTGCGCTACGCGACACGTGTCAGCGCAGATGCGCTAGCGCAGTTGCGCTGCGCTGTGCGCTGCGCGACACGTGTCACGCCCTGGGGCATTTGCGCCAAACAGAATAAAGATTTTAAAGAAATCTTTCTGTTCTTGTTAAAACAAGAAGATTTTCTTCTGTAAAACAGCAGCCCTTGGATCAAAAATCCAACGGTGGGGAAAATTCCCCAAATCACTCAGAGAAAGATCTCTTTAACAAATTTAACTAATTTATGGGCACTATAAAAAGGACCCCAAGCCTCAATTCAATGGATGAACATTTTTTGAAAAAAGTCAAGAGCTTCAAACAGAGAGAGAACTCTGAGAAAATTCCAAAGAAAAAGGTAAAAACCTTCACGAGAGAGAAGAAATCTCTTTTAATAAATCATTGATCTAAAAACCAGACCAATGATCTTCACATAATAAACAGTGCTTTGCACTTCTTATGAACCACTGGTTCTTTAAAACAAGAAGAAAAAAAAAAATAGTGCTTTGCATTTTTATGAACCTCTGGTTCTTGAAATAAAAAGAAAAACTTATTTTTCTTTGATCTAAATTAGATCAAGAAATTAAATAGTGCTTTGCACTTCTGTTCTTGAATTTAAAAGATTCTTAGTGTTTTGCACTTGTAAACTGCGCTGTTGCGCTCTTGGGAGAGCGCCACGTGTCAGCTACAGAACAACTTGCGCTACGCGCTTTTGAAATAGAGCTTTGCTCTCTGTAATTGGCGCAACTCACCAGAGCGCGCCATGTGTCAGCAGCGCAACAGCGCAGCGCACTGCGCTGTTGTGCTTGCGCTCACCAGAGCATGACACGTGTCTTCACCACAAGCGCTTGCGCTCAGTGATTGGCGCAAAGCGCCTGACAAATGCAATGCATTTCTTTTACTGAAGGGCCAGGCCCAAATCAGAGGGGCCTGGTATGCCAAAATAAATTGCAAAGTAATAAAAAGGGGGCAGAGCCCAAGTGAAATTGATGCTCTGCATCTTTTATGGGCAAAACCCAAACAAAAAAAATAGAAGTAATGCAATACATTATTTAAGTGTGGGCGAAGCCCCAGCACAGGTCTAATAGACCAAAAACAAATAAGGGTGTCGAAAATTTTCAACTGGACTTAGCCCAATTTTGGCCGTAAGTCCTTAAATTAAATTGACTGAGCACGGCTGCTCCCTAAATCAATTTACGACCGGTTCGAGGGTACATCTCCGAGCTCCTCTGACACCTCTCATTGTAATCCTTCAATGACGTCAGAGAGGTGACGGGTCCCGACGACCACATATGAATATGGACTGCAGGGTCCCTAAACTCGTGGACCGAGACGTCCTTAAACTAATATCTCGGACCGAGACGTCCTTAAACTAATATCGGACCGAGATGTCCTTAAACTAATAATGGACCACTACGTCCCTAAACTGGCAATGGACCACCACGTCCCTAAACTAGAATAATAGAGCTTCCAAATGCTCTTTTGCCGGATCTAAACGATCCCGTTTAAGTTGATCTTAGCCCCAAACACGGCTAACGTATCCTTGAACATTCAAATGGACTATAAAACTCCAAATCAACTTTGGTTCAAGGGTACATCTCTGAGCTCCTCTGACACCTATCGTTGTAATCCTTCAACGACGTCAGAGAGGTGATGAGTCCTGACGGCCATTTATTAAATGGATCACCACGTTAAGTTGATCTTAGTCTCAAACAGGACTATCGTATCCTTAACGAATGTTTAAGTTGATCTTAGACGCAACGCGACTAATGCATCCTTAAACTAAAAACACTAAACCCAAATCTAAGTAAATACGGATTTGGACTAATCCACGTCCTACGGGCGGCGGCATTACTCAGTCTCCGTATACAATCCACGGGCAACCACAAACAAAACAAACACACACGACACGAAGTGAAATTCTGGAGAAGGAGAAAGTTGTTACGCGATGCGGTAGCGTAATTAACTGCAGGGGCTTGCGCCTGCAGGGAAGAGCGTCCCCACAATCAAAAACCCCTCAAGCGAGGGGGAATCTGACGAAGTCTGCTACATCGGTCGCATCCGTCTAAACCTCCGATACACGGTGCCATAAATCAACTTGGCTTCTTCGGAGAGGTAGACGGATAAAACCAAATAGTATCCGCCCCGAATCTCAGCGTCAGGACACCGCGGTCTTGTGCGCCGTCTTTCGGAGGGGAACAGATTCTGGCACGCCCGGTGGGACCTTTTCCTCTTTCCACTCCACACTTCGTGTGTCGTCTTCGCGAACCAATCGTGGTTTGTTAAATGGTTGCCTTTGGATTTCAAGTTACTAAGATTTGGTCTTTTGCCTGGCGCAGAACTCAAGATTCAATGGCCTCTAATTGCACCAACTGCTCGAAGTGCCACTGCAACGAACGCTCCACCTCACCAGGAGGTGTAGTATATGGGCCCCAAGCGGCTTCCTTCCCCGCTCTGCCGGTAGACCAGGTGACCCAAGCCACCACTGGCCTGTTCTTCGGGACCATGATCCCACCTACAAGCTTCTCTGCGCCAATACCTGCACCGGAAGTGAACAAGAAGTCGGTCTTCGACCGGCTCACTGCTACGACGACCCCTGTCAACGGGTCGCCCACTACCAAACTGACAGCCTCTGTTTTCACCAGGCTAAATCAGAACTCTAAATTGGCTGTCCCAAGGAAGGCTATAACTGCTGCTCCAGAAGTCGTCAAGGCGGCTTCCCCTGTCAGAGAGTCAGTCTTTTCAAGACTGACGATTCCTGCTCCTGCCCCTGCCCGAGGATCTGTCTTCGACAGGTTAAATATCACCCCTCAAAAGACAACCTCTGTCTTTAAGAGGTTAACACCGGCGGCGCCTCATTCGGGCAGGGGGCAAAAAGAAGATGTCTCAATCTCCGAGCCAGTCCCAACGGCTCGTCGTGCTCGACGTCGCCATTGGCAGCGAGTGAGGAAGGCAGGGGGCAATTCCCTCTCAGGGCTAACTCCACCGGCTCTAGTGGTGGAAGTCAACGCTGCTGTTCCAACTGGGAACAGCTTTGAACTGCTGAGGAGGGTACGTAAGAACTCTCCAACCGCTACACTAAAAGGATCTCCTCCACCTGCGAAGAGAGTTCCGGAAACGAAGCAAGAACAGCCCCCTCAACAGCTGTCCTAAAAAATATACAAGGTTTGGCGTAGGGTTCAAGACTCCGTGATTGACCCAGGTTATTCTCGTCAACAGAAGAAGGCGAAGGTGCAGAAAGAAAATGACCGTCCTATTAAACAACAGAGGACAACAATCACCAAGATGCCTACTGCAACGGCCCCCTCCACTTCAACGGCCCACAAAAGAAGAAGGCCGGAGAAAACCCCCGCGCCCGCGGCAAATGCCAAAGGTGGTGAGCCTAAACGCCCTAAGTCCGGGGGCATGATAGTTCATACAGTTTATGTGGCATCGGGAAAGGAGAATAGCCGCATATCAACAGGTCATAGACCGCACACGAGGTCAGTGACCAAGGCTCAGGAGCAGCAGCAGAAGCTCCAAGAAATGATGAACGCTATGGCCGCACTTACAGGGCCAAAAGAAAACCTTGAAACGTCCTCGGATGAACGCCAAGAGGAAGAAACCGACGCCGAATTCCTTCGTCGGATACAGCGTATGGGCCTCCTCTTCCAAGACATGATAGGGATGATGATACAACAAGATTCTCTGACCGAAGAGCCCCCGATCGTCCTTGGAGACAATAGGGGAGAGACATCAAATCCTCCACCAGCTTTATCGACGGCTAAAGAGGATACAATCTCCAAAGCTGATTTGGATGAGTACATCGCCCAGCAAATACGGGTTCATCATGCGACCGAAGCAGCCGGCCAGGTCGTAAAAACGGGGCGGCCATATCCAAGTTGGTATGACCAAATCAAGTACCCGCCAGGTTATACAATTCCCAAGTTCCATGTCTACAAAGGGACGGGCAATCCTCATCAGCATGTTGCCCAGTTCAGGGCACTCTGCGGCAACACCGGCGGTGATGACAAGCTGTTGCTTCGCCAGTTTGTTGGAAGCTTATCAGATACGGCGTTCGAATGGTACTCTGAGCTCCCGAACGACTCTATTAAAACCTTCGCGGAGATGGAGCTACTGTTTACTCAGCGTTTTGCAAGCGCCAGTGAACGTACCCCGATGACGGCACTGATTAACGCCAGGATAAAACCCGGCGAGATGTGGGTTCAGTACGCTATACGATGGCGGAACTTATGGTCGAAGTGCGAGCAGCGCATTGAAGAAGCTCCCGCAGTGGGTATGTTTGTAGGAACCCTTGATCCGCAAGCAACCATCTCACAATTTATGATGTTTTTCAAGCCAACTACCTTCCAGGCTTTGATTGACAAGCTAGCGCAGATGGATCAGATGGGCCATAAACCCCCTCTTCCAAGGCCGGACTCCCGAAATAATAAAGGGAAGGGAAAAGCGATCGTTGTCGCTAATGCTCAACAACAACCGAGCGACTCGAAGCCGGTTGCTTGTCAAAATAATATGCGCCCGTACGTACCCCTTGAGGATAGGATGGGACGTCCTTATTCCTTTCCCCGCGATAAAACGAGGAGGTTATTCGAGCTGGCGTTACGCAACAGACTCATAAATCTGCCGGATCCAAAATGTCCGCTGCAACCAAGTGACGTCAACGAGCCCAACTACTGTCCTTATCATCGAGTACTAGGCCATTCGATCGAAGATTGCTACGTTTTCAAGAATTGGCTTGAAAACCAATACCGACAGGGCAAGTTCGCGTTATCTGACAAATGGAAGGTGAATCCCCCGCAGCCCCACACCTCTAAGGGGACGAATACGCCGGGGGCAACATGCTCCGTCATTGAAGAAGCTCCTTGGGAGGTTGTATTATCAGCCAAGACAAAGAGGATGCTAAACGATCTTCAGACATGTCCAGCGATCAAGTGGAAGAACCCGTTGGAACCGCAGGTCATTGAAGGGATGTTGAAACCACGTCCAACCCCAAAGACCGATGGTGGTGGTTCAAGCACTTGCAGCCAGCCGTCAAAATCTTCGAAAAAGAAGAAGAAGAAATCTAAGAAGCCCGTGAAGCCTGGCGACAAGCGCACGGACTTACAAAAGCAAATTGACACGTTGGATGAATACAACCAAAAGGCACGGACTCCCATTATGCTCCAAGAGTTCCTCAATCACGTCTTTCAAGAAGAAGATGAGGGAGAAAGTTCATCGGATGAATCCGAGGAATATATGGCGAGCTGTCATATGATTTCCCATTCGATCACGAACGATGAGGAGACTCCTTGCACCGAAAAGCTGGGGGCAGATCCTAAACCAAAAGTTCTGGGTCCATCAGATGAAGTAATTGACGCATTCCTTAATGAAGCTCGGTTGAAAAGTAAAGCTGATCGAGAACGCGAGAAGGTTATATTGGAAAGGGCCAAGCGCCAGCGACTTGATGAAAGAGCTGAGATGATCCCGCTGGGGCAAAACATCTCCGCTGCCGATAAAAGCCAATTCTAAATGAAGAAAAAGTTTGCTAAGGCCATATCAATGGGCATGAAGCTACCATCCTCTGAAGGAAGCATCACCGGTGAAATGGAAACGCACCCCTCCTATTGCTTATATCATCAAAATATTTCGCACCCCACACAAGAGTGCAAAGCTTTCGATGGATGGTGGCAAGGATACGTGGCTCATCGACAATGCTTTAAGCGGGAAAAGAGTAAAACTCGCCGAGAGAAAAGAAATACGACCGAAGGGATTAAAAGAACTACCAGCGATTGTTGCATGGTTAACACCGGTGGGTCGCAAGTGCCTACATTCGGGAGTGATTCTGATGAAGAGCTAGAACTTGCCCTTCTCTTTAAAGAGTCCGCTTCGAGAAAAGAAGAAGAACCGAAGGTTTGCGAAAACATCCGGCTACGTAATCGCACGCTGCCCGAAAAGAACCTCGGACCCTCGAAAAAAAAAGATAAAGGGAAAGAAAAGGCCTCTGAAGATATCGTCTTAGATGACCAAGTGGTGGAAGAGCTAACTGCCAAAGACCCGCCAAAGAAGAATAAGATGGATTACAACGTCTTAACATATCTGAGGAAGCTGCCCTCACAGCTCAGCATTCTTGACGCCCTTTTGCTATCAAAAGAGGCGAAAGATTCGTTGATTAAGGCGCTCCAAGACCCAGAACAATTCCAAGCATGCCTGGCCGAGGAAAAGATGAAGGATGAATTAGAGGAAGTGCACACGGCCGATGTCACTTTCGGCGACGAGGACCTTCTCCTTGGGACGTGCGAGCACAATCGCCCCCTCTACGTCTCGGGATACTGCCATGATATAAAGATAGGCAAAATCCTGATCGATAACGGGTCGTCTGTTAACCTATTCAACGTGCGGGTATTGAAGGAAATCTGCATGAGCGTCCAGCACCTTGCTCGGGACAAGATCACCATCTCCGGGTTCGACTCCCAATCGTCAAAGACTCTTGGATCTGTGATACTGATGCTACGCTTCGGGTTACTCGTCACGGACATTAAGTTCCACGTCATAGACGCCAAGACATGCTACAATGCTTTGCTCGGCCGACCATGGTTACACGAGTACAACATCATCCCTTCTACACAACATCAGTGTATGAAGTATTTTAAGGATGGTTTCGAGTATACCGTGACGGGAGAACTGAACCCGTTCTCTGTGAACGAGGTCCGCAAATATGAAGACGCCAAATACTTCTTACCGGATTTCGAAGACACAGAGAAGTGTCACAAGCCGGAGAATAAAACTAACGCTACCATCCCTATCTTCGGCAGTGATACTGAGGAGGAAGAGGAGATAGTTTATTCGGATCCGCCCCAACACAACAAGCCGGGACCATCGGCTCCTACATTGATCTTTGGCAGCGACTCGGAAGATGAAGTCCATGCTGTATTCTCTGCTCGACCATCAATACAAACGTCCGCTGACGAAGAGCAAAGTCTACAAGTCGCCATAGTGCCGCTTAAACACCATAAAGAACTGGATGCACTTAATATCTACAGTGTAGAAGAGTTGCGGACATTCTATATCCCTCCCAGGCGAGAGAGCGAGAAAGCAATTCTGTTTTACCGCTCTGAAGAAACCAAGGTAGAAAAAGAAATCTGGCATGGCGCGGATTCTACGCTCGACAGGCTTCAGCCTATCCGTCTCCCCAGATATTATACGGAAGGTTTGAAAAAGCTTCTGAAACGCCAGGGGATACCCTTCAAACAGACCGTTGGAAAGGCCAAATTCTATGACAGGGTCTGGAATGTCCTCGGGACTCAACGTAAACTGCCTAATGGGAGAATGGAGACAAAAGGACTTGGATACATCCTGTCAAAGAAACGAGAGCTACTAAACAGCTGCTATGTCATGTATGACTTTGATGAAGAAGCGGATGCTCAATGGGAGGACGCTAATCCCGAGACAGTAAAAGTTCTAAATGCAAAAGAGTCCAGTTCGTCGTTCGAACAACGAATGGACAAGCTTATAAGGAAAGCAGGTCAAAAAGTCCGGGACGACCATGACCGCGAAATGGCCATCTACGAGAAAGCCAGAACGCAACGCCTCCTTCAACAGGCCGTAAAGGATGAAAATGCCGCTCCTTGTCAACCTGTTATAAAGAAGGCTCGGCGCAAAAGCAGAAATAAGTCAAAAGGCCAGAAAGGCGCTCAACAACAACAAAGCAAGGCTAAGAAGCCACGCAAACGGGAGTTGAGCGTTATTGATCTATCCCTCATGAAGAAAATGGGTCGAGCGTACTCGTTTCCTCGGAACAAGACGAAGAAGATACTTGATCTTGCTCTAAAACATCAAATGCTTACATTGCCGGAGTCTAAACACCCCGAACGAGCGGGCGAAGTCTCACACCTGGACTATTGCTCTTACCATCGAGTAATAGGGCATCCTCTTGAAGATTGCTTCACCTTCAAGAATTGGGTCGAAGATCAGTATCAGCTTGGCAAATTCACTCTGTCTGACAACTGGAAGATAACGCCGTCACAGAAGCACGAGCCCAAGGCCATGAAAGAAGAACCGGTTCCACATTGGGATTGGAAGCGAATTCGCACCTGTCACATGATTACAATATTAAAAGAAGAGCCCGAGGACATAGATGAGCTCCCTTGGTGCTTCGAAAACAATGACAATGAGGTAATCTCAGAATTTCCACCAGCTCCGAAAGAACTGGAGGATGGAATACATACCACCGCAGATAACCTCAAGAAAATTGAGTTGGGAACGCTAAACGATCCGCGACCGACATTCATCAGCAAGCTGCTATCTGAAGAAAGGGTGGCTGCGTTAAAGGACGTGCTTCTGCAGCACAGAGATTGCTTCGCATGGAACTATTCCGAGATGCCGGGACTAGATCCAGAAATTGCTGTGCATAGATTAGCAATATCTCCGGACGTCAAGCCAGTCAAACAGGCGCCGAGAAGAATGCGACTCGAGCTTGAGATGAGTATCAACACCGAGGTCAAGAAGCTGATCGATTCTGGCTTCATCCAGGAGGTTCAATACCCTGAATGGATCGCCAACATCATCCCGATGATGAAGAAAAATGGGACAGTGCGCATATGCATAGACTTCCGGGATCTTAATAAAGCTTGCCCGAAGGACGATTTCCCAGTGCCAGTCACCGAACTGATGATAGACAATACGTCTACTCACGAGGTTTTCTCCTTCATGGATGGCTCATCAGGGTATAATCAGATAAAGATGCATCCCGAAGACCAGAAGCACACCGCCTTCCAGACTCCTTTGGGTATATTCTGCTACAAGGTGATGCCCTTCGGTCTAAAGAACGCCGGTGCCACCTATCAGAGGGCCATGATGAAGATCTTAGATGACCTCATACATGAAATCGTCGAGTGGTATATCGACAACCTCGTGGTTAAGAGCAAATCATACGAGGAACATCTCGAACATCTGAAGACTGTATTTCAACGCCTTCGACAATACAGCTTGAAGATGAACCCGCTCAAGTGTGCATTCGGAGTTTCCTCAGGCAAATTCCTGGGATTCATTGTTCGACAGCGAGGTATTGAAATAGATCCGTCAAAGATCAAAGCGATCATGGAAATGCCTCCGCCGAGAACTCTCAAACAGTTGCGATCTCTCCAAGGGAAGCTCGTATACATACGGCGATTTATAGCCAACCTTTCAGGCAAGTGTCGTCCCTATAGCCACCTGATGAAGAAGGGAACTCCATTCGTCTGGGATCAAAAATGCCAGGGCGCGCTGGACGAAATTAAACAGTACCTGCAGAACCCGCTGGTGTTGGCTGCTCCGGTCAAGGGAAAAACCCCTCATTCTTTATACAACCGCCCTCGAAGGTTCTTTGGACGCATTATGGGCACAAGAGAACGATCAAGGGAAAGAAAAAGCACTCTACTACTTAAGTCGAGTTCTACTGGAGGCAGAAAGCAACTACTCCCCCATTGAAAAACACTGCCTGGCGTTGGTCTTCGCGATAACAAAGCTCAGACACTATGCGTTGGCGCACGAAGTCCGTCTCATTTCAGAGGTGGACCCCCTTAAATACTTGATGTCGAAGGCCATGTTGACGGGACGACTCGCTAAATGGGCCCTGCTCTTGATGGAGTTCTCCATAACATATCAACCTCTCAAGGCAGTGAAAGGCCAGGCCATCGCCGACTTCCTCGCTGAGCACCCGATACCTGCCGATTCTCTTCTGAATTGCGATTTGCCAGACGAACATGCGTTTGACGCGATCGACGGTAGTGTTACCCAATGGGAACTTTATTTCGATGGAGCATCTTCCATGAAAAAACGCAAACAAAGTACCCCTATAATCAAATCGGGGGTAGGCCTCATCTTCGTGACTCCACAAGGAGGGATAATGCGTTTCGCTTTCTCCTTAACAGAGCCGAGGACGAATAACAAAGCCGAATATGAAGCCTTGATAGCAGGTCTTGAGATCGCCATTGACATGGGAATTGAAGACCTCCTTATATACGGGGATTCTCAACTGGTCGTTAGTCAAGTAAATGGCGACTACCAAACGTGCAAGCCAGAACTGGTGAAGTACGGCGAAAAAGTGCAACAACTGTTGACCCAAATTCCCTCCTATACTTTGGAGAATATACCGCGCGCGGAAAACAGCAAATCAGGCGCATTGACCAAACTTGCTAAAGAACTGGCTGACGAGAATCTCGATGACGTTAGAATCATGGTACAAAGCCGTCAAGTGCTTGCCCCAGCAGAAATATCTCCGGAATCATCCGAAGAGAAGGGAGCGACTGAGCAAACGACCCTGCAAGTAAAAGACCGGAAAAAGGATGAGGATTAGAGAGAAGTCTTCATAGACTACTTTAGGTCCCATCGAATGCCTGAAGAAGCGTCCACAAGACATCAGCTCATGAAGCAGGCTCTATCTTTCGCCTTCGTCAACGATACTTTGTACAAGAGATCGTTTGATTCTCTGTGGCTGAGATGCTTAGAACCTGACGAAGCGAAAAGAGTCATCCAGGAAGTTCACGACGGACTCTGCGGTTCTCACCAAGCGGGCCCAAAGATGAAGTTGAAGATCAAACAGATGGGCTACTACTGGCCCACAATGATCCAGGACTGCCTCGAATATGCGAAGCAATGCCACTCATGCCAAATTCATGGGGACTTCATCCATCAGCATCCAAATTCGCTACACCCGACAGTGGCTAGCTGGCCATTCGAAATGTGGGGAACTGATATAGTCGGCTCCATTGAACCAGCATCGTCTAGGGGACATCGTTTCATCCTGGCAACGACTGACTACTTCTCCAAATGGGCAGAGGCAGTACCGCTGAGGGAAGTAAAGACGGAGAATATCCTCCACTTCTTCAAGACGCACGTCATATATCGGTTTGGAATGCCAAGACGGATCATCTCCGATAACGGGCCAGCCTACAGAAGCCACAAGATCAGTCGCTTCGCGCAACAGTACAATATAGACTGGAGATATTCCTCAGTTTATAATCCACGAGCTAATGGTCTAGCCGAGGCCTTCAACAAGACTTTGACAAAGATCATAAAGAAAACGGTATCCCGAAATAAGAAGGACTGGCACGAAAGACTGCAAGAAGCTCTTTGGGCGTATCGAACTACGTTCAAGACGGCCACGAACACAACGCCGTATGCGTTGGTGTTCGGTACAGAAGCAGTACTTCCCCTCGAGATAGAGCTACCCTCTCTACGAATGGCAGTCCACTACAAGCTGACGAACGAAGAAAATGCTAACTTTCGGCTTGAGGAGCTTGATGCCCTTGAAGAAACACGGTTCATAGCGCAACAAAATCTAGAAGCTTATAAAGCAAAGATGACGCGCTCATACGAAAGATTGACCCGACCGAGGACATTCCGCCAAGGCGAACTCGTGCTAGTGGTCAAAAGGCCTATGATCCCCAATCGCGCCAAGCGGGGAAAATTCGAGCCAAACTATGAAGGCCCGTACATCATAGATAAGGTCTACCAGGGTGGGGCCTATCTACTCATGAACATGCACGGTGAAAGGCCTTTCAGGCCGATAAACGGTCGCTTCCTAAAGAAATACTACGCTTAATGAGCCACAGCCTAGGTCAATGATAGGTGACGACGACCATGTCCGCTCGCTATCTTCCTAAGCTCAAGTTTTATAAGCAGTAGCCAGCCTCTCAATGTCGGACCAAAATGTCCTTAAACTAATAGCAGACCGAAATGTCTTTAAACTAATACCGCAGCATCCTTAGGCTGACGAGATGAATAAAAATAAATAAATAAAAATAAATAAATATAATAAATAAAAACGGTATGTCCATAAGCAAAAAGGGCACGGATGAAAACCCGAAAGGGCTCCGTGAGTAAAAAACAGCAGGGCTACCGGCGAGTGTTCGTGAAAACCCGAAAGGGCGCGACCTCGTAAAAAAAAAGAGAGAAAAAGAAAATAAAAAGAATAAAAAAACGGTATGTCCATAAGCAAAAAGGGCACGGATGAAAACCCGAAAGGGCTCCGTGAGTAAAAACAGCAGGGCTACCGGCGAGTGTTCGTGAAAACTCGAAAGGGCGCGACCTCGTAAAATAATATATAAAAATAAAAAGAATAAAAAAAGCGGTACGTCCATAAGCAAAATAGGCACGGATGAAAACCCGAAAGGGCTCCGTGAGTAAAAACAGCAGGGCTACCGGCGAGTGTTTGTGAAAACCTGAAAGGGTGCAACCTCGTTAAAGGACACTTATAGGGTCCTCTCGACCTTGTAAGGAGAAACCACCCGCGTGAGATCCTTACGACTCACAAGGGAGCGACACACTTGGGGATCCCTACGATTCCTAAGGAGAAAATACACTTGCGAGATCCTCACGACTCGTAAAGAGAACTCTCTTATGGGACCCTCACGGCTCATAAGAGTTGAAAGTCTTAAGTTACAGAGACCTAAACCTGTGCTTAAGCAACCCCCACAACTTCCGAAATTGTGCCCTACAAGTGGTTCAATATTGACCCTTGTATACAATCCACGGGCGCGAATAAACATTTCCCTAGCCAAGTCTCATCCGTGGCTGGGGATATGTTCGCATGGTAAACAATCCTTGTAAATCCTCTCGATTTATGAGGAGAAAACCCTCCTGTAGGATCCTTACGACTTACAGAGGAAACGAACACTTAGGAATCCTCACGAGTCCTAAGAAGAAAATACACCTACAAGATCCTCACGACTTGTAGGGAGAAATAACTTCGTGAAACCCTTACGGCTCATGAAGTCAAAAGCCTTAGCCGACAGGACCCTAACCCTGGTCGCTAAGCCACCTTTGTTCGACATCGACAGAGGCAGATGATGATTCGCTCCTGGTAATATCCCAGTTGTAGCGGTGCTGATGCCGAAATCGGCTTACGGCAAAAAGCCAGTAGGCCGCACGTGCATACAAAATAGCCGAAATGATGGGGCAACTTGCAATAAAAAGCAGCAAGTAAAAATGTACGTATGCAAAATAGCCGAAATGATTGGGCAGCTCGCAATAAAAAGCAGCGAGTAAAAATAAAAAAAATAAAATAGCCGAAATGATTGGGCAACTCGTGATAAAAAGCAGCGGGTAAAAATAAAATAAATAGCCGAAATGATTGGGCACCGCGAAAAATGGCCGAAATGATTGGGCAATCGCGACCTTCGCGATATAAAAGCTGAAATGATAGAACATCGCGGAAATAAAACAAAAAAATGATGATAAAACTTTGGCCCTACAGTTAAGATCACATCGATCCCTGTATACAATCCAAGGGCGTAAACAAAGAGTTATACAATCCAAGGGCGTAAACAAAGAGGGAACCATACTTTCCCAACAGGCTCCGCCAGAAGACAAAGCCAAATCTCGACGGTTCAGTTCAATTCCGAAGAAACCAATGTCTTCAGCAAACTTCTCGACTCACGGATACAAACACTCCTTGATGAGAGCCTCCTGATCCGCGTCGACTCGCAGAGCCACCAGTGCCTCCGTGGGAAGTTCTCGACTCGTTTCAAACCCCAAGGAAACAAATAATCCTTGGCGCTTGGGAAATAAATAATCCCTAGCAAACTCCTCGACTCACGGATACAAACACTCCTTGACGAGAGCCTCCTGATCCGCGTCGACTCGCAGAGCCACCAGTGCCTCCGTGGAAAATCCTCGACTCGTTTCAAACCCCAAGGAAACAAATAATTCTTGGCGCTTGGGAAACAAATAATCCCTAGCAAACTCCTCGACTCACGGATACAAACACTCCTTGACGAGAGCCTCCTGATCCGCGTCGACTCGCAGAGCCACTAGTGCCTCCGTGGGAAATCCTCGACTCGTTTCAAACCCTAAGGAAACAAATAATCCTTGGCGCTTGGGAAACAAATAATCCCTAGCAAACCCCTTGACTCACGGATACAAACACTCCTTGACGAGAGCCTCCTGATTCGCGTCGGCTCGCAGAGAAACCAGTGTCTCCGCGGGAAATTCCCGATTCGTCTCAACTTGCAAATTAAGCCTCAGGCAGCAAGGAAAAAAAACTTGCTTCCTAAACAATGGGACCCTGCAAGCCGATCTAAAACGGTCTCTTGCATACTATTCACGGGTCTCACTCTCCAAAGTCGAGTTTCGACAAGGAGGGAAACAACCGCTTACTGGTCCTCTCGACTCATAAGAGGGAAAAATTCTCTTATAGGATCCTTACGACTTATAAGAGAAAACCACACTTGGGAATCCTCACGATTCCTAAGGAGAAAAACCTACCTACGAGATCCTCTCGATCCGTAGGGAGAAAAATCTCTACGAGACCCTCACGGCTCATAGAGTTGAAAAGTCTTAGGCAGCAGATCTGAACCTGCGGCCTAAGCCATCGCTATTTCTTAAGAAAGTCAAGATGCGTGCTCTATTATCTGTTGACCGTGTTTACTCAGGTGGCGTGCTGATAATAAAAGAAAGAAAAGGCGGAGAAATGACACAAGACATTACAGAAAATGTGTATCTTTTATTCATAAACTTGATTGGGTACAGAATACATTGTGTTAAAGAATAAAAAATATATATATATGTATACATTTTCTATTTACAAGTACAAACGATACAAGGAGAGTTACTGAGAAGGAAGCGTCTTGCATAGCTCTAGCAATCATTCGCGCAATTCCTTCCCCATTTTCTCCTGATCGGCTACCACCGCTAGCTCCGCCTCCACTTAGGCCCGTTGCTGCAAGACAGATGCAAGCTGCTCCCTGATGGCCTGATAGGCAGCTTCCTGGCCGGGGGTATCGCGCTCGGCTACATCAAGCTTTCGCTTCAAGTTTAGTCCGTGGGAGATGCGCTCCAGGAGACCCTCAAAGATGGCCTTCACTTGGGCAGCATTCGCTTCAACTTCAGCACGCAGACGGGCCGTCTCGCTCGAAGTCTCTTGGCATTCCCTTAGCCTTAACGCTGCTTCTTGTTCCAAATGGTGTACGTAAGAAGCGCTTCCCTCGATCCATGCTGCTCTTTCATTGCTCGCGGCTAAAGTCTCGGGTGCAGGACGCATCGATTCCAGCTGATGCAGGCGAGCCTCGATCTCCATACAATGGTTAACCCAAGATGCGATGATGCCCTCGTCATGGAAATTCACGAGTATCACCAGCATCGGGTTAACCGCCGTAGCGAAATCCGCAGCAGGCGTAGGGGGCTCGACGTCGAGCTCCTCAATGTAGTCACTCAACATACGCAAGCTGTTTGCGGCGCCTTTCGAAGATGGGCGTCTTAGGTAAGGACCTGCCGGCATTGTGATGCGAGGCTCGAAGGGCGCCGAGACCGGAACGACAGCTGAAAAGAAACAAAATGTGATCAGATAACAGTACAAAAAAATAAAGAGGGGGGAGTTATCAATGTGATAGTCGCCGTACCAGCTGAAGCAGGTGGCAAGGCCGGAAGGGCCGGTGGTGCAACCGATCTTTCTTCTCCCCCTTCGATTTGTAACACTGCAGTCAGGATAAGAGAGAGTTAGAAATAATTCTACAACTGAAAAACAAAGATATCAATCGGGAACGGTACTCACCAGCGCCGCCAGAAGGAGAGGCGAATTCAGATGGGAAAGAGAAGTGTGGGAGCAACACTTGATAGAGATAGTCAAAAAGCACTCCTGAAAGACACAACAGTGTAACTTTAGTACACAAATTATGCGTCTGGAAGATAAGATTAATAAATTGCAAACCCATACCTTCCAACATCTTCGAGGGTATGAGAGAGGGTTGAGAGGTGACCACCGCCAAGGTAGTCGTTGAAGGCGCTCCATCGAGCAGTGGGGCATCGGCGCTGGCTGCACCTGCGTTACAGAAAAGGTAAATTTGTCAGTAAGATTGTAAGGCAAAGAAAGAACACTAACTTGGGATTTACCTGACGAGCTGCCGGCTGAAACGGAGACGTCTCCCTCCTCCGTGGACATGAGGCTACCGCCCGTGGCCTCATCACCCGACTCGATAGGGACCGTTGTCGTGCTCGCAAGACCTGGAAACGGCGGAAGATCGTACACGGGGAGGGCAATGATTGGAGCGTTGATGGACTCTTGGGAGAGAGTGGCTAACTCTTCCCCAAGAGTCGTGCCCATCTCACCCGCTACTTCTTCAGGCTCCGCGATCTCCATCGGCTCATCCGCCGTCACCGCGAGGTCGCCGGCCTCAAGCGTCTCGTCCGCCACTACCCTGGGCTCAGTTACGACGATCATTTCATCTGCCACCATTTCAGGCTCGGCATCAATGACCTTCTCGGCTATAGACCCCTCCACCTCCATCTCAGGCTCCGAAGCCTCAGCGATGTTGCCCACCGTCGGCTCAGGTCCGGCAGGTGCCGCCCCCTCTGTTTCTCTGGGTCCAACGGTCTCTACCTCCCCCTCGGTCGGATTTGGCCCTGCAAGATAGAATATATAAGAACCGACAGCTTTATGAGTCTAGCAACGAAATTCCGAAGGAAGTATTACCTGAGGTAGACTTGTCGTTAGCCTCTCTATTGGCGTGGATCGCCTGTCTATGAGCTGTAGACAGGGCGACCGGGGCCTCTTCGGATGGAGTATCAGCACGAGGGACGGTACTGGGGCCCTCTCCCATAGCCAAGGCAGCCCTGCATGCCTTTGCTTCGCGCCTCGATCGCTTCCGTTCCTCCCGGGCTGTCGTGATGGACCTCTGTGACGCTTCCTTCAAGGCGTTGTCATCCTCGTTCAGAGATGCCTCCAGAGCCTTTAAGGCATCTCTCATCGGCTCTTCAAGACGAACCTCCTGCGGTGGCCCAGAGGAAGCGGGAACATCGGCGGCTGGCGGAACATTTGCGTCGCTTGGTGGGAACGGCATTGAGGTTTCTGCAATAAAAAAGGAGAGATTAGATCGACCATAACATGAGGGAGATGGAGACTTGATGAATTAAAACTTACTAAGGCCCATAGACGCTCTAAGACGTTCCTCCTCCTGGAAAGTCTTCAAAGAAGCGGCAATGGCTTCTTCATCAGTGATGCCTGTTGGAAGAAAGGAAAGAAAAGCGTTAATCAAGGGCAATGAGGAAGATATGTTGCAATAAAGAAAATGTGACTAGTAACTACCTGATTGCGCAAGCTTAGCTAGCCATGCATCACGCCGTGCTAACCACGCTGAAGTTTCGAGGGCGGCCTCCAAGTCTGTATCATCCGGGGGTGGCAAGATTAATCCCTCGTTAGTCCCATATTCACTCAGGCCCTCGGCATAGGGAGCGTGGGGTTCCTGACCAAATACGACATCTGCAGTGAAGAGCGATTTCTTTTTCTTTTGCCCGCCAACCCTAGGTGCACGCGGGATCGATTTACGTTTAGCAGCCACCTTGGGACGATGGGTCCCGATGTCCGCACCCACGTCAGACTCCGGTGAGGATACAACCACTGTCTCTACTGGAGCACAGGGCGCTGCAGGTGCATCTGTGACATCAGGGAGCGACAATCCACATGGAGGACTTTGCGCACGCGGTGGCCCGGTTCTAACCTCTTTTAGAGGAGCGACTACTGGAGTCCTAGGAACCAAAGGAGCGTTGCTATCGGTACCTGGAGGCACACCCTTACGATCGACCAACAGTTGCCTTTCCTCCTTTATAACTGCTCCTGTTGCATGATTGTACCAGTCTTTGTACACATTGAGGAGTCTCGGAGCGTAAGCCGGCGCATTGATAAAAAAATGAGAGCTCATATTCAGGCGCATGAAATGGTGCAGCGCGTTCTCCATCCCTTCTTCAGTGGCAGTGGGTTCCAGCAAGAAGGCTTCTAAGGGGACCCCTTGATCGTAGCCCAGTTGTTGAGCGAAACGATGCGGGTTGTACCTCATAAAAATTGCCACACCATTCTGCCTACAAACTAGGAAACCCGGTCTAATGGAATATAAGTGAAGGGTCTCCCGAGCCGTCAAAACTGAGGCTCCATCCTTAAAGACATCCTGTAATGGCCGCGTCGCAGTGGTAGACACATTTCTAATGGTCAATACCTTATCGACAAAGGACATCCCGGCTCCAACGGTATGAGGGTGAAGGAGTAAGCCCCTGGCGTTCCACGGTGATGGGGTTACAAGTGATGCGCCGATCAGCTGTATAATGCGAGGAAAACCGCACTTGTCAAAGAACGAAGGCCTTTTATGCATGCCGAAGACACCCGCCGTGTGTTGCTCGAGCCACGATGCAAAGTAATGCATCGGGAAGACCACGTGCAGTACCCCAGGCTCATTAGCATCCGCTGCTCGACTGAGGCCATGGTATAAGTGCGCCAAGCCGGCGATCTCCACAGCCACCTTTACCCCGATGGCCATCCGGTGGGCTGGGTAAAAAACAGAGGGCCGCATACGATGAGAGTGCATTGGGATCGCAAACCAACTCAGCCACAATCCGAGAAATCCTAGGAAAAAGGCCTCCTCATCCATCCCGGGGGCCGCAATTTCTGCAAAAGATATAGTCGGGAAGTCCGGAAGAAAAAAACCCTTTTGGTCTATCTCCTTCACCGGTAGGTTATCCAAACCTAGACCGAAAGGGTCATCCAGGATGGCAAACTTGGTAGCTCCTGATGAGATGACGCTTGGGCGAAGGAAATGAGCGATGAACCTCAAAATTAACTCCTCGACTCCCATGCTCGATAAAAAGAGACTTGTAGATGTTCAACACCTTGATCAGGCTTGGGAATTGGTGTTGAACAGCGTTTTCCGGCATGATCCCCCTTACCACCGGCTTAGCACCGAAGACGTACTCATCTGTCGCGAGTAGCTCTTCATAGTGTTCCCCCATGATTGTAAGCCGGATACCTCCGTGAACTCCTCCAAAGAGATGGACACTTCCCGATCCATGGCAAGGAAAGTGTGGATAGGAATATTCCACTGCTCCAGGAAAGCCTTGAACCACCAGGTGGGGAGCGTGGGATACTGGAAGAGAGAGACGTAGACCGCGGTGTACAGTCCTAGTCTTACCAACCGCGACTTCTTCGTCGACAGGATGTACCGGGCCCACGGCAGATAGCCAATCGGGTGGCGGGGGATCAGACCAAGGTTATATAATTGCCCCCAGGGTCGTGCTTCACCTTGACAGATACGGCGTCCTAGGATGTCCAAAACCAAGGGACGCTGAACCGGTATCGCATCTATGGCGGGATGTAGAAAGCCCTTCGATGTCCAATCCACCAACTCCACGGCATACTGCACCGAGGGTGGGGTAGCATAGTGAATCGCCGTGATGGGCTCGGACGGCACTGCGCATGTGAAGCTGCGTCGACCCATAATAATCTGGTTATACCAAGACCCCTAAAGATGGAGATTCTTGTACTCCGGGTCGTATTCCCTAATCATAGCCAAGACTTCACGGTCCAAGGGCGCTTCGGGAAATCCCTCCTCTGAACGAGCAAACGGGAATGAGGTGTCGAGAGACATGATCGCTACAAAAGAACAATCTAGCCGTTAGTGTTGTAATTCCAACGCTTGGCGTTTAAAAAGAAAAATACGTTAATCGATGAATTAAATTAAAAACTAAATTAGAATTAATTAATTACACCACACAGCAGTGCGGCGGGTAGAAGACCGAAGGGGGACCCACAAAATCTGGATGACAATATGTCAGTTGGTCCCCAGGAAAACATCCCACTAATAATAATAATAAAAGAATCTCTAGAGACAAGGAGAAAATCTCCTCTTTCAGAGCAAAGCTCTGTCACAGAATGACACTTGTCAAATTCTGGTCTCAAAGGAATAAAATTCCTTAAAAGGAGCATAGCTCTATGGTAATAATGGAAAGGTCCATCAGAAAATGTTACACCTAGAAGAATTAAAATTTTTGGAATCTAAAAAAAAATCCATGAAAAACTTATGAATTTTTTTTCATTTTTCAGATCTAAAAGATTTACAGATGATTCAAAGAGCAAAGCTCTGTCCATGGGTTAGAACCCATGAACAAGATCTCTGTAGATCTGTAAGTTTTTGAGAGCAAAGCTCTGTTTATGAAATCCCAATGGGAATCTCTTAGATCAAAAGATCTGTAAGAGCAAAACTCTATTGGTTAATTAAATATTTAACTTAAGATTAATTTTACCTAAAATTTTCTAACTTGGAAAATGAGAGCAAAGCTCTAAAGTTCTGGAAACGAGAGCAAAGCTCTGGAGTTTTAAGCAAGAGCAAAGCTCTGGAATCAAAATCTAGAAAATGGTGAGATTTTTCTAAGGGCCAGAGGTCCTATTTATAAGGCGCTTGCGCCCCTTGAGCTCACCCCTTGATCCGATGATCAGGAGTTTGCCACCGCTGCACTCACGTGTGCGCCATGTGAGCGCAACGGTGGGGGCATTTGTTTCGCCCAATCAGAGCAAAGCTCTGTTGAAATTCAAAATTCAAAATTTTGAAGCAACGCTTCAAATTTTGGACGCAACGCGCCACATGTCAGGCGCTGATACGTCAGCGCAGCGCCCAAGAAGGCGCGCCAAATCAGAGCAAACCTCTATTTTAAGCAAAATTAAAGGAAGCAACGCTTCAGTTGCGCAAGCACTGCGCTGCGCGACACGTGTCAGCGCAGTTGCGCTGCGCTGTGCGCTGCGCGACACGCGTCAGCGCAGTTGCGCTGCGCTGTGCGCTGCGCGACACGTGTCACGCGCTGGGGCATTTGCGCCAAACAGAATAAAGGTTTTAAAGAAATCTTTCTGTTCTTGTTAAAACAAGAAGATTTTCTTCTGTAAAACAGAAGCCCTTGGATCAAAAATCCAACGGTGGGGAAAATTCCCCAAATCACTCAGAGAAACATCTCTTTAAAATATTTGACTAATTTATGGGCACTATAAAAAGGACCCCAAGCCTCAATTCAATGGATGAACATTTTTTGAAAAAAGTCAAGAGCTTCAAACAGAGAGAGAACTCTGAGAAAATTCCAAAGAAAAAGGTAAAAACCTTCACAAGAGAGAAGAAATCTCTTTTAATAAATATTGATCTAAAAACCAGACCAATGATCTTCACATAATAAATAGTGCTTTGCACTTCTTATGAACCACTGGTTCTTTAAAACAAGAAAACAACAAAAATAAAAAAAAATAGTGCTTTGCACTTTTATGAACCTCTGGTTCTTGAAATAAAAAAAAAATTATTTTTCTTTGATCTAAATTAGATCAAGAAATTAAATAGTGCTTTGCACTTCTGTTCTTGAATCTAAAAGATTCTTAGTGCTTTGCACTTGTAAACTGCGCTGTTGCGCTCTTGGGAGAGCGCCACGTGTCAGCTACAGAACAACTTGCGCTACGCGCTTTTGAAATAGAGCTTTGCTCTCTGTAATTGGCGCAACACACCAGAGCGCGCCACGTGTCAGCAGCGCAACAGCGCAGCGCACTGCGCTGTTGCGCTTGCGCTCACCAGAGCATGACACGTGTCTTCACCACAAGCACTTGCGCTCAGTGATTGGCGCAAAGCGCCTGACAAATGCAATGCATTTCTTTTACTGAAGGGCCAGGCCCAAATCAGAGGGGCCTAGTAGGCCAAAATAAATTGCAAAGTAATAAAAAGGGGGCAGAGCCCAAGTGAAATTGATGCTCTGCATCTTTTATGGGCAGAGCCCAAACAAAAAAATAGAAGTAATGCAATGCATTATTTAAGTGTGGGCGAAGCCCCAGCACAGGTCTAATAGACCAAAAATAAATAAGGGTGTCGAACATTTTCAACTGGACTTAGCCCAATTTTGGCCGTAAGTCCTTAAATTAAATTGACTGAGCACGGCTGCTCCCTAAATCAATTTACGACTGGTTCGAGGGTACATCTCCGAGCTCCTCTGACACCTCTCGTTGTAATCCTTCAACGACGTCAGAAAGGCGACGGGTCCCGACGACCACATATGAATATAGACTGCGGGGTTCCTAAACTCGTGGACCGAGACGTCCTTAAACTAATATCTCGGACCGAGATGTCCTTAAACTAATATCGGACCGAGATGTCCTTAAACTAATAATGGACCACCACGTTCCTAAACTGGCAATGGACCACCACGTCCCTAAACTAGAACAATAGAGCCTCCAAATGCTCTTTTGCCGGATCTAAACGATCCCGTTTAAGTTGATCTTAGCCCCAAACACGGCTAACGTATCCTTGAACATTCAAATGGACTAAAAAACTCCAAATCAACTTTGGTTCAAGGGTACATCTCTGAGCTCCTCTGACACCTATCGTTGTAATCCTTTAACGACGTCAGAGAGGTGATGAGTCCCGACGGCCATATATTAAATGGATCACCACGTTAAGTTGATCTTAGTCTCAAACAGGACTATCGTATCCTTAACGAATGTTTAAGTTGATCTTAGCCGCAACGCGACTAATGCATCCTTAAACTAAAAACACTAAACCCAAATCTAAGTAAATACGGATTTGGACTAATCCACGTCCTACGGGCGACGGCATTACTCAGTCTCCGTATACAATCCACGGGCAACCACAAACAAAACAAACACACACGACACGAAGTGAAATTCTGGAGAAGGAGAAAGTCGTTACCGCGATGCGGTAGCGTAATTAACTGCAGGGGCTTGCGCCTGCAGGGAAGAGCGTCCCCACAATCAAAAACCCCTCAAGCGAGGGAAAATCTGACGAAGTCTGCTACATCGTCCGCATCCGTCTAAACCTCCGATATACGGTGCCATAAATCAACTTGGCATCTTCGGAGAAGTGGACGGATAAAACCAAATAGCATCTGCCCCGAATCTCAGCGTCAGGACACCGCGGTCCTGTGCACCGTCTTTCGGAGGGGAACAGCCGACACATCGAGAAGACCTCTAGAGTTCGCTATTGGTGATCTAGTATTCTCGAAGATATCACCGACTAGAGGAGTGATTCGTTTTGCAAGTCGAGGAAAGCTTAGTCCTCGATTCGTTGGGCCTTTCGAGATTTTGGAGCGTGTTGGAGAAGTGGCTTATTGATTAGCGTTACCACAATCTTTGGCGAATGTTCATGACGCGTTTCATGTATCTCAACTCTGTAAGTATGTTCGAGATGAAGCACACGTGCTAGATCATTCGGAGCTGACTGTAAGAGAGGATTTGAACTTTGAGGAACGACCGATGTCGATTGTGGATCGAAGGGAAAAGGTTCTTAAGAACAAGGTTATCCCTCTCGTACTTGTTTCTTAGGGAAATCGCTCGCATGGAGAATCAACTTGGGAACGAG
The DNA here is from genome assembly GCA_030015575.1 of Agapanthus africanus. Classification (NCBI taxonomy): domain Eukaryota; kingdom Viridiplantae; phylum Streptophyta; class Magnoliopsida; order Asparagales; family Amaryllidaceae; genus Agapanthus; species Agapanthus africanus. Next base: position 100,698,680 of record CM057338.1, on the reverse strand, counting down.
AAGATGAAATCCGGCAGAAGTTTCCATATCTATTCTTGTAGTTTCTTGATTGTCTATCCTTTCTTGTTCTTGGAATTTCGAGGACGAAATTCTTTTGTAGTTGGGTATAATGTAATAACTTAGTACCAATTCAAGTTCTCGTATTTCCTTAATTGTGGTATTTTCCTGATTTATCGTGTTTTGGGTGCGAATAGTATTTTACATTTTACATTGCATTCGACCCGACCCGCTTGCTTGAACTTATTTGATTCATATTTATGAATTATCCTAACTTGTTACGTAGACTGGTGATTGATACGAATTCTCGGTGTGTAGTTTTAGAAATGTATAGAAATCACAATCAAAAATATTTTGACCGCGATCAATAACGGTGTCGGATGTAGCGCGTTAGCGAGTGCGGATCGTCCACAGGGAAAGTGAGATCCGTTCGAATTTCGAATTAGATGAATTGAAAATTAAAGAAAAGAGAAAAGACAATTCAATTCAAGATTTGTAAAATGAAGTTCAAGAATTATCTAGATCTAAATCTAAAATCAAGAAAAGCATTTAAAAATCAAGAATCAAGAAGTGATGATATCCAATCCAATAATCAAGAATCGAAGTGAGGCTCGTAGGAATCGATCGAATCTATAGACGTGATGAAATCTATTGATTACGTATTCTTATCCATTAATGAGTTGATACTAGATCGATGACGATTAATCGACATTTAAGGATCTTTCGAAGAAACTAGGGTTTCTTCATCTCATCATTTGTCCTTTCGATGAATCTCATTCAAATTCTAGCCTCGAGTAAATTGAAAAATCGATCGTGGATCACTGATTAAGAGCGAACACAATTAAGAAAGCATTGCTCGAAATTAGGTTGCCGATTCTTCAATTTACACGAGTTTACAAAACTTATAGGAATTAAGAATTGTTTCAAGATTTGTAACATCATCGTCTATTGATCGTCTCGACTCCTTCACGAGCGGAGTTTTACTCAAACATCATAACAAGACACACAATCAAGAATTGAGATCGAATCATGATGCAAGAATGTAAAGAAAGCAAGATATAGAAATTTCACCTTTATTTATCGACAATTTAGTTACAATTCTCTCAAGATCTACAAGTGGAAAGAACTTGATCGTCGATTTCGGCTTCGCTCATCTCCTTGAGTCGCGGATCTCCTTGGATCACTTGCTCCAATGAAGTTTGGCGTCACTTTCTAAAGGATCGAAGGCTTCATGCTTGATTTGGTATTCGAAGTTCTTGATTTTTGGCTTTGGAATTTGAATTGGGGATTAGGGTTTACAAATTGTGTCACTCAACTTGTATTGGGAATTGATGTAGGAATCAACCATCTTGAGAGTGAGGCCTTAGGGTTCCTTTTATAGCCTTCATTAGCTTTGGCTTCCTTTAGAAGTTAGGTCTAGTTTAGCTTCCCTTGTAAGCTAGGTAGTTAGGTAGAAGCTTCTAGAGGTAGGTAGTTAGGATTTAGCTTCCTTCATAAGCTTGGAAGTTAGGGAGAAGCTTCTAGGCTTAGTTTGTTAAGTGAGAAGCTTGGAAGTTTAGCTTGAACAAGGAGCTTGCTGATCTGGCAGAAGACTCTGGAGATTTCTGGAAATTGCCATAGCTTGATGAGGTGTAGGCATTGAGAGAAGAATACTAGAGAAGAGCTTTGCTGATGTCACTGTCACGTGACCGCGGATCCGCGGCACATGCCCTGCTCCGGCCGCAGATCCGCGGCCGTTTGGCTGCCTCTCTGTGTATAGTTACTTCTAATGCTTTCTGATGGCTTCCTGGTATATTTCTGATATGTGGAATCTTTTAATTCACTCTAGTTAATTGCCAGATCTCAAGTCTTGGAGTTGGCGTATTTTTATCAGCATTTTTTCACTGATTTGGCTTTTCTCCTGGAATTTCCTGTACAGATTCTCGAAACAAGTGTTGCGCTATACAAAGATGATGCGATGCTATGATAAACACTCAATTTCCCTAAAAATGTCGGTTATAATATATAACACATGTTATTTGGTATTTTACAGATATTTTGCTAATATGTGCTATATTAATACCGAACACCTCTAGATGAGTGCAAATGGTAGGGAAATTGTCGTGTTAAAAATGCAATATTTTCGACTGATCAAATTCCCCCAAACTTATTTTCGGTCGTCTCGAGCGAACTGTTTTATTAAAAAGAAAAGGAGAAAATAAAGAAAGAGAAAAACTAACTAGCACACTTTCGTAGGCAACACGATTGCATAAGCACGTGCAACAAGTCTTTAAACCTCTAGGTGTCCCTAGTAGGAGAAGTGTTGTCTCCTGAGGGTTTTCAGTGGATTGCACCCATAAAATCCAATAATAAAAGGAAGACCGTGAATATTATATATAAAGATAAGAATTGTAAAAGAAAAGCTTTGAAAATTAGAGTTTCCAACTATGCTAACTTTTCGGTTGTCATGAGCCCTATCTTAATAATCATGAAAAGATGTTAGAAATCACATCATCCCTCAATAAAATATCGTCTTTATTCTTCATTCCTATCTTTCTTCCAAACATCGATCATATAACCCTACGTGTGTGTAATAGACATCTCTACACCCGGAGAATTCAATTCAAGCTTTCATACTCTTGTCCATCTGCCTCAATACTTTTTAATTTGATGAATATTTAGATGAATTTGCTCACACACTTTCATGCGACCGTTAATACTTCTTGAGGTACTAACCGACCGATTACTCATGTGCTTGCTTATTAGGTGTATTTTCCTCGTCTTGCACCACCTAAGGCTTAGCAGTGACTCTCACACCAGTGACTCTAAGGCACTAGGTGATGAAGCACCCTCGCTATATTTTTTTATTGCTGCCTTAGCGATATCAAAACCAGTGTTCATTTTTTTCACCATTTTATTTTTTATTCATTTTTTATTTTTTTTATTTCCTTCATACATCGGCTTTTAGACAAGAGCATTTCAAGGTATCCTCTACTATCCCGAGCTTCAAGACGTGTGTAAGTGCGTATAGTAGGGTATCAACGTTCAAAATGTTTGGCTTCCAGAATATTAACTATTTTTCAGACTTATTTTTATCCTCAGGTTAGTGACTTCCTTCATCTTACTAACCTTTAGGACAACAGCTCATAACTATTTATTACTAGTTCGTTTAAGAAAACTTCTAATTTTCTAAGTTTTCTTAAATTTTTCCAATCTTTTGGATATAATTTTTCACTATCTAATCTTTCATTATCTTATTTATGTACAAAAATATTTTTATTTTATTTGAAAATTTTTAAATTTTTATAGGTTTTCAAAATTTTTTAAATTTTTATAGGTTTATAAAGAAAAGTTTTGTGCTTATGCAAAGTGATATGCAAATGATGCGAAAATAAGCACAAACCTCCCCCAAACTTGTTTTCAACAGTGTCCTCACTGTTGCCATCTGCTAAATCTCAAAAAACCTGTAAGCTTGGGAGGAAATTTATTAATGGGGGCAAAATATTTAAGTGAAGAACCTCCCCCAAACTTATTCTTTTCACTCACTTCCATTCAAAAGATGATGGAGTAATTTACAGGACATGGAGGTGAGACGGAGGAATTTTAATCAAGATAAAATGGCTCCTGTAAGAACAGGAGCTCCTCCGTGGGGTCAGTGGAAAAATACGGCTTTAGTTTATGTCCATTCACTTTGAAAAATGTACCGTTTTTAACATTTTCTACCTCAACTGCCCCGTGTGAGTATACAGACCGCACAACAAAAGGTCCCTTCCACCGAGATCGTAGCTTACCCGCGTGAAGGTGTAGTCGTGAATCATAAAGAAGGACTTGTTGACCAGGTGTAAATGTTTCCTCAAAATGTTTTTATCGTGAAAAACCTTAGTCTGATTCTTTACGATTACAGCGTTATCATAAGCTTCATCGCGGAGTTCGCTTAGCTCATTTAATGTCACGCCCCGCTTCCCAGTATACGGCGAAGTGGGCACGACGAGGTCCGCTACGTATATACTCAGAAGTACATACGCTAAGCGTATCTAAGCAATATAAAATAAACACAAGAGACAAGAAATGAAAAGAACAGCAACTTTTATTTATTAACATTCTTTGTACAATACATGAAAGGAAATACAACTGAAATAAAACGATGCCTAAACAGTGGCATAACAGGAAATGAAAAGTACCGAAAAGAAAAATGTACAATGAAACTACAATGCAGGGTCTTCAGTAAACTGCTCCAAGTCTTCTAGCGATGGCTCAACCTCTGCCGGGTCCAAGTCACCTGACGACATTCAAAGAAGAGAGAAACAGAATGTCGTCAGCGAACAGGTCGCTCGGTAAGTACCAAAGGTAAGAGGGAAGTAGAAAAGACAGAATAAGAAGATACATTTTAAAGTGCAAACTATTGTTGTAATGTTATGTCAACCTGTTGTTTGTAGCTTGGTACAGAAGAATGCCAGTGTATACGAGGGGAGTTTCTATATGCCAGAGACTAAGGGCACGTATGGTACAAGGTACCGTTTATGCCACGGTACAACAGCAACTGGATTCATGTTAGGTGTGTTAAATCTGACCACCTCGTGCCACCTTTAACACCTTCCGTACCAATCTACCCCTTAAACCCCGCGATGTCTTGTTTGTATTGTCATCTTGTAAATTGTGCTGGTTGTATGATTGATTGACTGACTGACCGAAACCATGATATCAGGAAATGGTTATAACCGTAGAGCCATGTAAATGAAATACTGAGAGTCATGTAAAAGGAATATATCCATGGTTCGGTTGAGCCAAATTGTATAAACTGATAATTGTATTCGTGGATTCATGTGTTCATATTGAATTGGAAACTTGTAGATTATGGATTGACTTGAATCATATTCAAGTCAGATTAATCAGACTCAAACCCGAGTCAGACAATCAGAAATATGAAACGAAGTCTTATAACTGCTAGGGTCCTTAGGGTAATTTATAAACTTGAAGGGGTTTTATGTAAAAATACTTTTATATACTTTTCAAAATACATCTCAAGTATTTATTTTTCGTCTTTAGAGTTGTGGATTTTATGTTGTGCCATTTAAAATGAAAATATCCTAGTTTCATAATTAATGGTATTTATCTGTAATATTGATTCTTTGAAGTTCATGGTATTTTAGTGTAACCTTTATTCTTTTGTGATTTTTAGAAAAAGGTAGAAAATTTATATTATAATAAAATAGGTATTTAAAAGATAAATATACATATGTTTATACAAAAATAATTTTAATAAATATTTTATATTTAAAAAATCTCATTTTCTTAAGATGTCGTATTTTAAACCTTTCGAGACCGAATGCTCCTTGCGGAGGTCTGAATCTCGCACTACTAGCCCGAGGGTGCGCGATAAACCGCACGATCCCGAACGAGTTCCCCAAAGATGGGTTGTAGCGGCGCTTTGCAAAGATTGTAAAGTACTAATCCTTTGGAAAACGGTTTTATAAAGTAAAAGATACTTATTTGCAAAGTGTAACTTTCCGTATTTTAGATTCTAGGGTTTCCTAAGCCAACTAGCCTATTTCTAAAAGGTCTAAACGACAAGTCGTTAGAAGCCTCAAATCGTCTCTTCACCGCCAACTGTGGCCAGGTAAGTACAAGTGAGGAAGGAGGGATCCGCTCACGAATCGTGAGGCGGGCCTTTTAAAGTTACCCAAGCTCACTTGCCTAGCCTAGACACCACAAAATCAGTTTAGATAAACGATCGATGTCCACAACTTATCGTATTTTCCTAGTAAGAAATATTTACTTAAAAGTGTAACAATCTAAAACCTTTAAGAATGGTTTTATGAAGATTATGGTATTTTAATGAAAATTTCGTTTTATCGTATTCTAAGTTTTGATGATATCATTTTAGAGTTGTATTTGCGTGTGTGTGGAGGAAGGTCATTACCTCGTGCTCTATTTTAACTGTATATTAAGGTTAAGGGGTTAAATGTGAAATTGAAACTTCATGGTATTAAAGTGAAAATACGGTAAATTGAAAAGGTTATCATTTCATGTGTGAAAACTTATTCAAATTGATTTTTACAAGTTTAGTGGTCAAGATGAAGGTGTTTAGGAATGATTGAATTGATTAGAAGAAGAAAAATAAACATCATGGTATTAAAGCGAAAAAGAATACGATATTGCAAAAACTATCATTTCATGTGAGAAACTTTGTCCAAATTAGTTGTTATGTGATTAATAGTCAACATGGATAAGTTTAGGTATTATAGAATTTGTGACAAGTGAGATTTTATAGAAAAACCGAATCGGAAATCGGTTTGTTCCGATTTCCTTCGGGTTTCATAATTTCGTATTTTTGAGAAGTAGAAAGAAGAAAAGAACGGGACTTACGGGTTTCGATCTATACTAAAGAGTATAGAGGAACTAGGGGAGTGGCTGAGGTGTTGTTTCGTCGCCGGTTGTTTCAAAGAACGTCGCCTGAATTCCATCAGCGTTTCGTCGTGAACTCGATTTCAAAGTACACCTTTCTTGTAAAAATTTTGAGAGATTAAACCTAGTGTTTTGGGATGAGAGGGTAGGGGGTAGGAGGTCTATTTATAGGGTAGGCTAGGATAGGGTGGGTGAAAGGTTTTTATTTTAAAAAAAATTGTAAAAATTAAAGAAAAATCATTAAAATTTGTATTAAATTGGGTGTAATTAATATTCAGAAACCGATCTAATAAAATGTTGTGTGTAGTGAGTTATAGAATGCCAAAAGCCACAATTTTCATTTTGGGGGCTCGGCCGTCCGGCCGAGTCCTGCCGGCGGCGCCGGCCGATTCGGCCGGTCTGCCGGCCGACTTGGCCGATCCCGGCCGAGTCCGGTGGTCGTCGCGTGCGGGGTCCTCTGACGTAGCTCTTGGTATAATTAGTTTTTTAGGGTTCAGTTCAACTTTTGGGAGTTATGGCCTGTGGACTGTTGGGCTTCCAAGAAATTTAAAAGAAAAATAATCTAAAAATAATGCAGGATATGGGATTTGAACTCTGGTGGTTTGGTTCAGCAGTGCAAGGTATTACCAATGAGCTACAAGCTCGTTCTTGTAATTATTGTGGGAAAATAGATACTTAAAGTGATAACAGCAACATTAAATACTCCAAGTATACTTTAAATTTAAATCAAATTTAGGTATACAAAAATTGGAGTTGTTACAATCTACCCTCCTTACAAAAATTTCGTCCTCGAAATTTACAACTTTTATTTGAGGACTAGTTTACAAAAAGGTAAGGATATCTTGCATGCATTTCATCTTCCCTTTCCCACGTGGATTCTCCTGGAGTGTCTTTCCTCCACATTACCCGGACCAAGTTAACTTCCTTGTTCCGAAGTGTCTTCACTTTCCTGTCCAGGATCTCCACAGGTTGTTGCTCACAAGACAAGTCGGGCTGTATAGTGAGCTCGGAATGACCAAGTACATGGCTGGGGTCACTCACATACTTTCTGAGTTGGGATATGTGGAACACGTTATGTACTCCTTCCAATGAGGGTGGAAGCGCTAAGCGGTATGCCACTTCACCGACTCGTTCGAGTATATCGAACGGTCCAATATATCTCGGACTCAGTTTACCCCGTCTTCCAAATCGGATCACTCCGCGGTTCGGAGATATCTTCAAGAATACATGGTCTCCTGGCTGGAACTCCAAGTGTCGTCTCTTTGCATCAGCCCAGTGTTTCTGTCGATCTTGGGATATGCGCATTCTTTCCCTGATAGTACGAACCACATTAACGGTCGCTACTATCATCTCTGGTCCAAGAAGTTCCCTATCTCCGATGTCGTCCCAACTCAATAGTGATCGACACTTCCTTCCATATAATGCTGCAAAAGGTGCCATTCCTATGCTTGCTTGGTAGCTGTTATTGTACGCGAACTCCACAAGATGCAGGTGATCTTCCCATGATCCTTTGAAGTCTAGCATACATGCTCTGAGCATATCCTCTAAGATCTGAATAGTTCGTTCCGAATGACCATCTGTTTATGGATGGTAAGCCGTGCTGAAGTTCAGACTTGTTCCCACGCTAGCTTGCAGACTCTGCCAAAATTGCGATCGGAACCTGGTGTCACAATCGGAGACAATGCAGACCGGTACTCCATAAAGTCTCACAATTTCCTGTATGAGTTCATGGGTATCAGAGATAGTACATTATGAAGAGTTTAAATCGTAATTAGATTATTACCTCCATATACTTCTTTGCTAGTGTCTCAGTTGATTGGCCAACTCGAAATGGAATAAAGTGAGCCGACTTTGTGAGTCGATCCACGATGACCCATATAGCATCGTTACCCTTTGTGCTGCGAGGAAGAGCAGTTACAAAATCCATCGTGATATGCTGCCACTTCCATTCTGGAATTGGTAACGGTTGAAGTAGTCCAGCTGTCCTGTGATGTTCAGCCTTTACTTGCTGACACACCAAGTATTTTGCGACGCTTCTGGCTACTTCACGCTTCATTCCATGCCACCAATAATTCTGACGTAGATCTTTGTACATTTTGGTACCTCCAGGATGTACTGAGTAGGGAGAGCTGTGAGCTTCTTTCATTAACTCTTCCCGAACAGGACCTTTTGGTACACATAATCTGCTACCGTATCTCAAAGATCCGTCTCATGGATGATGAAGTCTGTTCTGAGTCCATTCTCCACTTGTTCTCTGATCTTTTGCAACTTAGCATCACTTGCTTGAGCTGCTTTGATCTGATTGACAATGGTTGATTGAACTTGTAGATTCATCAAACTTGAAGCATTATCTGGTATGACTACTTCAATCTCCATCTGATGTAAGTCTTGCTGAAGCTTCCACTGAGCGGTGAGATTCATCGATAATGGTTGGCGACTAAGAGGATCAGGTACTACGTTCACCTTCCCTGGATGATATTGCAAGTTGATGTCAAAGTCCGCCATGAGTTCTAACCATCTTCTCTGCCGCATATTCAACTCCTTCTGAGTAAACACGTACTTCAGACTTTTATGATCTGTATAGATGTTCACTCGTTCACCAAGTAAGTAGTGGCGCCAAATCTTGAGGGCAAAGATGATGGCTGCAAACTCCAGATCATGCGTCGGATAATTGCGCTCATGAGTCTTCAGTTGTCTTGAAGCATAAGCCATAACCTTACCGTGCTGATGTAGAACACATCCTAATCCCTTACCGGATGCATCACAATGCACTTCGAATCCTCCAGATTGATCCGGTATTACGAGAATAGGTGCAGATGTCAATCTTGACTTGAGTTCTACGAAAGCTTGTTCGCATGCTTCTGACCACACAAATTCTTCATCTTTTCTTGTGAGCTTGGTCAGGGGTGTTGCTATCTTTGAGAATCCTTCAATGAACCTTCTATATATCCAGCTAAACCCAAGAAACTCCGAATGTCCTCACTGACTTTGGTGTAGGCCATTCGCTAACTGCTGAAACTTTGGCTGGATCCATAGAAATTCCTTCTCCTGATACGATATGTCCAAGAAAACCAACTTGATTTAGCCAAAACTCGCACTTGCTGTACTTGGCATAAAGCTTATGTTGTCGAAGAGTTTCCAGGACAATTCGTAGGTGCTCCGCATGCTCTTTCCGATTCTTAGAATATACCAGGATGTCGTCGATGAAGATGACAACAAACCTGTCTAAATATTCCCGGAAAACTTGGTTCATTAGGTTCATGAATATTGCTGGTGCATTGATCACTCCAAATGGCATCACTAGAAATTCGTAATGTCCATAGCGAGTTCTGAAAGTTGTTTTGTGAATATCAGCTTCCTTGACCTTCACTTGATGATAACCTGAACGAAGATCCAATTTAGAGAAAACACAAGATCCACTTAGCTGATCGAATAAATCATCGATGCGCGGGAGTGGATATTTGTTCTTTATAGTGACTTCGTTCAAGGCCCTATAATCGATGCACATTCTGTATGAACCTTCTTTCTTCTTCACCAGTAGTACATGTGCTCCCCAACTTGAAGTGCTTGGACGAATCCATCTTTTCGCCAATAATTCGTCCAACTGTGTTCGAACTTCCTTCAAACCTTCCGGACTTAGTCTATACGGTGCTTTGACCACCGGTTGTGCTCCTGGTACTAAATCAATACTGAATTCAAGAGCTCGATCGGGAGGCAAACCTGATATATCGTCAGGAAATACATCGTCGAACTCTCGAACTACCTCTGGTCTTATTTCTTCTTCCGCTTGAGCTGCCGTAACTACTGCTTCCCTTGGCTTCGCTTTGTAGGTACCTGGCTCCAGGGTACGATCTCCGCTCTTGAAATAGAAAATCGGATGGTCTGGGATCTCGAATACTACCCTCCTTTGACGACAGTCGATGGTAGCATAAAAGGTTCCAAGCCAATCCATCCCTAGAACCACATCGAAGTTCGGTATGTCCAGTACTTTGAAGTCAGCATAAAACTCTTGACTGCAGACGACGACTGGACACAAGCTGTATCCCATAGTTGCCTTTAGAACGCCATTTACGGAACTGACATTCCAGCTAGATACAAGCGGTGAGACTGGAATCGCATGGGTTCGGACAAACCGTTGCGACATAAAGCAGTGGGATGCTCCAGTATCAAACAGTGCAAGTGCAGGTAGTGAAGCTACTAGGATTGTACCTAAGGTATATGGGATATGTTCTAATTATAGGGAAAGTGTGTAGGTAAACAAGACTAAAAGATAAATTTGAGAAGGAAAGTTTACCAGTAATGACTTGGCCAGTGGCCTCAGCTTCTTCCACAGACATCATGAAAGCCTGGCGCTTTGGCACATTCCTCCTGGCCTGAGGAGCATTCCTCGGAACGTTCCTTTGAGCTTGATGGAACTGTCGAGGAGGTGGTGCAGCTTGCGGTTCTCTGGGTGGTGCAGGCAGTGCAAGTCTTGGAGTAGGGGCTTGGATGGCTGGACGCTGTGGATAATTGTTTGCTGGCCTGGGTGCAGCAACTGGGTTTTGTTTATGAGGACAGGCCCCAATACCATGTGCAGCTGAGCCGCAGATCAAGCAAAGGTTGTTCGCACGTCGGCAATCTCTAGCCAGATGCCCATTTCTCTTGCAGTAGTTACAAAAAGCTGGGCTGGGCCTGCTGATTGGTGCTCCAGGACGTCGTGGCACAAAAGGTGGTCTGGACGAGGCTCCACCTGCCATCTGGTTGGCAGGGCGCTTGACTCCTGCAGACTGAGGTCTGCCTCTTGCTTTTATCACTGCCTCATAACTGCGGGCAGCTTCTAGAGCATCCTCATGAGTCAAAAATTTTCCTGTGGCTAAAGCAGCCTGAATCTCCGTGTCCAGTCCTTGTTGGAAACGACGGGCTCTGATATCGTCCGTCGGTATCAAATGTGCCGCGAATCTGTTCAAGGATAGTGTTAGCTGTGTGGTATGTGATATTTAAAACTGAACTATTGCGACATATCTTACCGGCTTAACAAGGTGAATTCAGCGTCGTATTCATCTACCGATTTGTCCCACATTGATCCTTGCTGTAGATGAATGAACTGCTGCTCCATGGCAAACCTGGCAGTCACAGGGAAGTATTTCGCGTCGAACTTCTTGCGAAACGTTTTCCATTCAATAGGCTGCGCAAGACGGCTTTCTTCCGCCTTCCACCAGTTGCGAGCGTTGTCCGTGAGTTGTAGTTTCGCTACACGGACCCAAGCGACGTCTGGCACTTGTGCTGCGGCCAGATCATCCTCGATACTTTAAGCTCATTCCTCAGCTTCCAGTGGGCTCCCCTTTCCTGAGAACTGCTTCGGATGTAAAGCCCTGAATTGCTTTACCCCCGGAGCGTCAGTCTCAGGACGGTTCAAGAGTTGTTGCTGTCCCTCGAGAAGGCTGCGGATTGCATCAAGTAGCACTGTTTGCTCGGTAGGGGGCACAAGAACAGCTGGTGTGAGAGGTAGTGTTGGAGGTGTATTGTTGACGTTGGTGCTGGTGTTGTTCGGGAAATCCATAACCCTGAAGAAAAATTTGGGTTAGGACAGATTCAAGTACATGAAATGATAAGATTCAAGGAATAGAAATTTGTAAGATTCAAGAAACATGAATTGTAAAGAATGTTTTAGTTGCTGGTTCTTGTGTTATATTGCTTAGGTTGTTCACGCAGACCAGAACTGCAAGATAGGGATTCATACAGCTCTGACCTGCATGGGCCACCAACAAAACCTGTCACGCCCCGCTTCCCAGTGTACGGCGAAGTGGGCACGACGAGGTCCGCTACGTATATACTCAGAAGTACATACGCTAAGCGTATCTAAGCAATATAAAATAAGCACAAGAGACAAGAAATGAAAAGAACAGCAACTTTTATTTATTAACATTCTTTGTACAATACATGAAAGGAAATACAACTGAAATAAAACGATGCCTAAACAGTGGCATAACAGGAAATGAAAAGTACCGAAAAGAAAAATGTACAATGAAACTACAGTGCAGGGTCTTCAGTAAACTGCTCCAGGTCTTCTTGCGATGGCTCAACCTCTGCCGGGTCCAAGTCACCTGACGACATTCAAAGAAGAGAGAAACAGAATGTCGTCAGCGAACAGGTCGCTCGGTAAGTCCCAAAGGTAAGAGAGAAGTAGAAAAGGCAGAATAAGAAGATACATTTTAAAGTGTAAACTATTGTTGTAATGTTATGTCAACCTGTTGTTTGTAGCTTGGTACAGAAGGATGCCAGTGTATACGAGGGGGGTCTCTATATGCCAGAGACTAAGGGCACATATGGTACAAGGTACCGTTTATGCCACGGTACAACAGCAACTGGATTCATGTTAGGTGTGTTAAATCTGACCACCTCGTGCCACCTTTAACACCTTCCGTACCAATCTACCCCTTAAACCCCGCGATATCTTGTTTGTATTGTCATCTTATAAATTGTGTTGGTTGTATGATTGATTGACTGACTGACCGACCGAAACCATGATATCAGGAAATGGTTATAACCGTAGAGTCATGTAAATGAAATACTGAGAGTCATGTAAAAGGAATATATCCATGGTTCGGTTCAGCCAAATTATATAAACTGATAATTGTATTCGTGGATTCATGTGTTCATATTGAATTGGAAACTTGTAGATTATGGATTGAATTGAATCATATTCAAGTCAGATTAATCAGACTCAAACCCGAGTCAGACAATCAGAAATTTGAAACGAAGTCTTATAACTGCTAGGGTCCTTAGGGTAATTTATAAACTTGAAGGGGTTTTATGTAAAAATACTTTTATATACTTTTCAAAATACACCTCAAGTATTTATTTTTCGTATTTAGAGTAGTGGATTTTATGTTGTGCCATTTAAAATGAAAATATCCTAGTTTCATAATTAATGGTATTTATCTGTAATATTGATTCTTTGAAGTTCATAGTATTTTAGTGTAACCTTTATTCTTTTGTGATTTTTAGAAAAAGGTAGAAAATTTATATTATAATAAAATAGGTATTTAAAAAATAAATATACATATGTTTATACAAAAATAATTTTAATAAATATTTTATATTTAAAAAATCTCATTTTCTTAAGATGTCGTATTTTAAACCTTTCAAGACCGAATGCTCCTTGCGGAGGTCTGAATCTCGCACTACTAGCCCGAGAGTGCGCGATAAACCGCACGATCCCGAATGAGTTCCCCAAAGATGGGTTGTAGCGGCGCTTTGCAAAGATTGTAAAGTACTAATCCTTTAGAAAACGGTTTTATAAAGTAAAAGGTACTTATTTGCAAAGTGTAACTTTCCGTATTTTAGATTCTAGGGTTTCCTAAGCCAACTAGCCTATTTCTAAAAGGTCTAAACGACAAGTCGTTAGAAGCCTCAAATTGCCTCTTCACCGCCAACTGTGGCCAGGTAAGTACAAGTGAGGAGGGAGGGATCCGCTCACGAATCGTGAGGCGGGTCTTTTTAAGTTACCCAAGCTCACTTGTCTAGCCTAGACACCACAAAGTCAGTTTAGATAAACGATCGATGTCCACAACCTATCGTATTTTCCTAGTAAGAAATATTTACTTAAAAGTGTAACAATCTAAAACCTTTAAGAATGGTTTTATGAAGATTATGGTATTTTAATGAAAATTTCGTTTTATCGTATTCTAAGTTTTGATGATATCATTTTAGGGTTGTATTTGCGTGTGTGTGGAGAAAGGTCATTATCTCGTGCTTTATTTTAAATGTATATTAAGGTTAAGGGGTTAAATGTGAAATTGAAACTTCATGGTATTAAAGTGAAAATACGGTAAATTGAAAAGGTTATCATTTCATGTGTGAAAACTTATTCAAATTGATTTTTACAAGTTTAGTGGTCAAGATGAAGGTGTTTAGGAATGATTGAATTGATTAGAAGAAGAAAAATAAACATCATGGTATTAAAGCGAAAAAGAATACGATATTGCAAAAGCTATTATTTCATGTGAGAAACTTTGTTCAAATTAGTTGTTATGTGATTAATAGTCAACATGGATAAGTTTAGGTATTATAGAATTGATGACAAGTGAGATTTTATAGAAAAACCGAATCGGAAATCGGTTTGTTCCGATTTCCATCGGGTTTCATAATTCCGTATTTTTGAGAAGTAGAAAGAAGAAAAGAACGGGACTTACGGGTTTCGATCTATACTAAAGAGTATAGAGAAACTAGGGGAGTGGCCGAGGTGTTGTTTCGTCGCCGGTTGTTTCAAAGAACGTCGCCGGAATTCCGTCAGCGTTTCGCCGTGAACTCGATTTCAAAGTACACTCTTCTTGTAAAAATTTTAAGAGAGTAAATCTAGTCTTTTGGGATGAGAGGGTAGGGGGTAGTGGATCTATTTATAGGGTAGGCTAGGGTAGGGTAGGTGAAAGGTTTTTATTTTAAAAAAATTGTAAAAATTAAAGAAAAATCATTAAAATTTGTATTAAATTGGGTGTAATTAATATTCAGAAACCGATCTAATAAAATGGTGTGTGTAGTGAGTTATAGAATGCCAAAAGCCACAATTTTCATTTTGGGGGCTCGGCCGATCCCGGCCGAGTCCGGTGGTCGTCGCGTGCGGGGTCCTCTGACGTAGCTCCTGGTATAATTAGTTTTTTAGGGTTCAGTTCAACTTTTGGGAGTTATGGCCTGTGGACTGTTGGGCTTCCAAGAAATTTAAAAGAAAAATAATCTAAAAATAATGCAGGATATGGGATTTGAACTCTGGTGGCTTGGTTCAGCAGTGCAAGGTATTACCAATGAGCTACAAGCTCGTTCTTGTAATTATTGTGGGAAAATAGATACTTAAAGTGATAACAGCAACATTAAATACTCCAAGTATACTTTAAATTTAAATCAAATTTAGGTATACAAAAATTGGAGTTGTTACATTTAATTGCAGCTTCCGAAAGGTGCAGGCTTGATTTAAGTCAAAGTTGATTTCTTTAATAGCCTACATTGCTTTGTGCTCAATCTCGACTGGCAAGTGACAAGCCTTCCCAAACACTAACCTATAAGGAGACATCCCTAGATCGGTTTTATATGCAGTTTGGAATGCCCAAAGAGCATCTGTCAATTTGATCGACCAATCTTTTCTATTCTTCGCAACAGTCTTCTCCAGGATTTGTTTGATCTGTCTATTTGAATTCTCAGCCTGCCCGCTCGTTTGGGGATGATAGGGTGTGGAAAGTTTATGGTTGATTGCGTATTTCCGCATCAAAGTCTCGAAAGACCTGTTGCAGAAATGTGTCCCGTTATCGCTAATGATAGCGTGTGGGTGTCCAAATCGCGAAAAGATATTTTCTTTTAAGAACTTAATGACAACCTTCTTGTCATTAGTGCGAAAAAGAATAGCTTCAACCCACTTTGAGACGTAATCAACCGCAAGCAGTATGTACAGATTCCCAAAGGAGTTGGGAAAGGGACCCATAAAATCAATGCCCCAAACATCGAAAATTTCAACCACTAAAATGGGTTGCTGTGGCATCTCATTTCTCCGGGAAATCCTACCCGTGTGTTGACACTGTGTACAGGTTTTGCAATGATCAAATGCGTCTTTGAACAATGTCGACCAATAAAAACCGCATTGCAAAACCTTCTCCACCGTCTTTTTAGGACCGAAGTGACCCCCACATGCCTGATCATGACTAAAAGATAGAACACTCTTGAATTCCTCATTCGGGACACACCGGCGAATGATCTGGTCAGGACAATACTTAAACAGATAGGGTTCATCCCAGTAAAAATGTTTTACTTGGGATAGAAAATGATGTTTGTCCTGTTTTGACCAATCGCTGGGTATAAGTCCCGTGACAAGATAGTTCACAATATCCCTGAACCAAGGTTCATCGGATACGTTCAAGAGTTGTTCGTCCGGAAAAGAATCATTGATCGGTAGGGTCACAGGTGAAGAAGAGATGCGTGAAAGATGGTCGGCTACAACGTTTTCACATCCTTTCTTATCTTTGATAACAAGATCAAATTCTTGTAATAGAAGGATCCAACGTATTAGCCTAGCTTTAGCATCCTTCTTCCCCAAAAGATGTTTCAAGGCGGAGTGGTCAGTGTACACAACTATTGGTGAGCCAATCAAGTAAGGCCTGAATTTTTCTAATGCAAATACAACTGCCAAAAGTTCTTTTTCGGTAGTTGTATAGTTAATTTGAGCATCGTTCAGGGTCTTACTTGCATAATAGATCACGTGTGATATCTTTTCAATGTGCTGTCCTAAGACTGCACCAACTGCAAAATCTGATGCATCACACATAAGCTCAAAAGGGTGGTCCCAATCTGGAGACAATAGAACGGGGGCTGTAGTGAGGGAGTGTTTGAGTGAGTCGAATGCTGCCTCACAATCCGAGTCAAAGTAGAAGGTCGTATCCTTGGCCAAGAGAAGAGTTAAGGGTCTAGCAATTTTGCTAAAATCCTTAATGAATCTCCTATAAAAGTCTGCATGGCCAAGAAATGATCGGATATCCTTGACGCTTTTGGGATGAGGAAGGTTTTGAATGACATCTATCTTAGCTCTGTCAACCTCAATGCCTTTTCGTGAAATAACATATCCAAGCACAATTCCCTCTTAGACCATGAAATGGCATTTTTCCCAATTCAAGGTTAAGTTCTTCTCTTTGCAACGAGTAAGAACTGCGTCAAGATTCGATAGGCAGTCAGAAAAAGGGTCTCCGAAAATCGAGAAATCGTCCATGAAAATCTCCAAAAAATTCTCGACCATGTCCGAGAATATCCCCATTATACACCGCTGAAATGTAGCGGGAGCATTGCATAACCCAAAGGGCATGCGACTATAAGCAAAGGTACCAAAAGGACAACTAAATGTGGTTTTATCTTGATCCTTTTTGGCAATGGGGACCTGATTATAGCCAGAGTATCCGTCCATAAAGCAATAATACTCACGTCCAGCTAAGCGTTCCAACATCTGGTCAATGAAAGGTAGAGGAAAGTGGTCTTTCCTCGTAGCGGCATTGAGTTTTCTGTAATCAATACATACACGCCACCCAGTTTGGGCGCGTGTCTGAATTAACTCATTTGCCTCATTGGTAATAACAGTGATGCCAGATTTCTTAGGGACGACATGAATTGGACTCACCCATTGCCTATCGGAGATTGGGTAAATAATACCATTGTCAAGGCATTTGACGATCTCTTTCTTCACCGCATCCTTCATGACGGGGTTCAACCGTCTCTGTAGTTCTTGGGTTGGTTTGACATCATCCATCAAGTGTATATGATGTTCTACAATCAAGGGACTAATCCCTTTGATGTCCGCCATGGTCCAACCAAACGCCTGCCTATTGATCTCAATACCGTCAAAATGGTATTCTCTTGCTCTGATGCTAGAGAAGCGGATATGATAACCGGTAAAAACTCATTCTCACCTAAATATGCATATTTAAGATGAGAAGGTAAAAGTTTGAGATCTAATGCTGGCGGAGAAATAATAGAAGGTGGGATCATCGAATGATTTTCGGAGTCACAAAGAAGCTCATAGCCTGTGAAAGATACAGACTCGAATGGTGATGAGTCAGAAGTGTCGGACTCAAGCGTGGAAAATGTGTCCTCACTAAGATGTGCAAGATCAAACATTGATGTGGTAGTGTCGTCGAGATCTTCAAAGCAAAGTTCATCAACTCCGCAACTTTCGGGAGCAATCTCGTGTACATAGCACACATCAAGTATATGAGCAAAGGGTTCAGATGGTTGACTTCCAATTTTGTAGATATTCAGTTCAATTGTCATATTTCCAAATGATAAGTTCATTGAACCGTTTCTACAGTTAATGACAGCATTGGAAGTGGCAAGGAATGATCGACCCAAAATCACCGAAATTTGACTCCGTAGGTTTGCTACAGGTTGTATATCGAGAACAATGAAGTCCACATGGAATACAAATTCCCCGACTTTTATCAACACATCCTCTAGTTCACCCCTAGATTTAGTGATTGAACGGTCTGCCATTTGGAGAGAGCAGTGGGCTGGTTTCAACTCTCCAATCCTTAGCTGCTCATAAACAGAGTATGGAAGTAGGTTAACACTTGCGCCAAGGTCTAGAAGAGCACGGTTGATGTTTTTATCCCCAATAGAAATCGATATCATAGGACATCCTGGGTCCTTACGTTTCTTTGGTAGCTGTGCGATAAAAGCAGCGCTAATATTATTAGACATGAAGACCTTCTTTGGCACTTGAGTCTTTCTCTTTCTAGTGCACAAGTCTTTAAGAATTTTCGCATAAGCGGTGACTTGTTGAATAGCATCTAGAATAGGGATGCTGATGTTAACCTGTTTGAACATTTCCATAATCTTCTCCATATATGGACTCGATTTGTTACCCCTTAACCGATTCGGATAAGGAGCTTTAGCAATAAGAGCTGGGTCCATCATAGGAGAAGGTGGTGTGTGCAGACGTGATCGCAGAATAGGAGTGGGGATCGTCTGTGGTGGACTAGAAGAGGTGGGCTGAGGTGTCGAGCCTAGAGGGAAACGGAGAATAGGCTCGTGAGAAGGCGGTGGGTTAGAAGAACAAGGATCAGAAGTAGAAGTGTGTCTGTGAGGAAAGGTCTCAGCCGGGGTGTTACTGATAGATTTCTCAGAATAATCAAACTCTTCCCCAACATGATTATTCAGCACTCTTCCTGATCTCAACGTTGTGATGGCATTTACATTGTAATGCCCAGGATTCGGTAGGGGTTGAGACGGAAGTTTCCCTTTTTCTCTCGCACTCATTTCGGCTTTTAATTGTGCAATTTGTTCTTCCATCGATTTCATATTCTCATTTTGAGAGACAATAATTTTCATCACATTATCGAAGGAAGATTGCATTTTTGCCGTCCCTTGGATGGATTGTTTCATGAAAGTATCCAAGGTTTGTGCTAGTGCAGAGGTATTATCTGTACCGGTCAATTGTAAAGAGTTTTCATGTAGTGCAAAAGTATTGGCCAGATTTTGGAAGTTTTGTGATTGATAGGGGTGCTGAGTGAGTTGAAGTGGTTGCTGTTGTGGTGGAAAAGCCCTTTGGAAATTGTTTTGGTTTGGAACCGTGTTTTGAGTTTGTGATTGGTTCCAAGCAAAGTTAGGGTGATTCCTCCAACCCTGATTATATGTAGAAGAATATGGATCGTTTCTAGGTCTTTGAAATGCGGCATTGGTATGCTCTTGACATTGAAACGGAGAATTCAATGGACATTCTTCCGTCAAATGAGAAGGATCAGAACAACATCCACATACAGTTTTGGAGAGTGACATTTGATTTAGGGCGGCAGCTAAAAATTTATTTTCCATAGTGTCGAATTTCTTGTGTAAAGCTAAAATTTCAGCTCTAACTCCTATGGAAACATCCGATTGGTTATTGCCACCCCTAAACGATTGACTCTCCCACTGTAAAGATTTTTCAGCGAAATCTTCTAAGTATTTCCAAGCTTCCCCATCGTCTTTGGTCATAAAATTTCCATGACACATGTTTTCAAGGCTCTGTTTAGTGGTAGGGTTACTGCCCTCATATATGATTCGGCACAGATCCCATTTAGGGATTCCGTGATGTGGACATTGAACCAACAGATCCTTGAAGCGGTCAAGACATTTTGAAAATGGTTCATTTGGAAACTGGGTGAATTGATTTATTTCGCTACGGACTCGAGCTATCTTGTGATTAGGGTAGAATTTCTTAAGGAATGCTGCAACGAATTCTTCCCAATTCGTAATGGAATGTGCGACAGTGTTATACAGCCACTTCTCGGCTATATCGCACAAGGTAAATGGAAGAAGACGTAGACGCACAGCATCCACAGAAAGTTGTGACGTACCCATCATTGCGCATACATTTTCAAATTTGGTGATAAAGACGTATGCGTCTTCAGTCTCGAGACCGTGATATTTGGGTAGAAGGTTGATGTATTGGGGTTTAATCTCAAAATTATCCCCGTCGGCTGGTGGAATGGATAAGCAGGTCGCAAGAGGGCCTCGCATAGGATAGCACCTCTCTTGGAGAGAGAGATGCGGGATGGATTATGAGCACCAACGGACGGCGGCAGATTAGTGGTAAAGAAGTTCGATAGAGAAGGATCCATCGATGTGGGTGTGGTGGTGGGTAAAGAAGAAGTAAATGTAGAAATACCGACTTGGGAGTCGCGCGGGGGAATGCGGACTAAACGGGCATTAGAATCCTGTGTCCAGCCTATCTTGCACTAAAAGGGTTTAGTACAAGTGGTAGCGTTGATATAATTAGGGAAAAGATGAAGTGGTGTTTGTTTTGAAAAATATACGGATTTTTGAAAAGATGCAAATCACAACAAATGCAACAAGCAACCCTAAAATCTAGTGGTCACCTAGGTCAAGGCTCTAGACCGCTCCTAACTGCCAAAAGACAAGTCGCAGGATCAATCCTCCACTGTCTCTTTGTCTCTCCTGTGGCCAGGTAAGTGCCAGGTAAGTGAGAGGTTCTCCACTACGTAAGTAGTGGGCCTAATTAAGTAACCACTTGTCTTAGACACACTTGCCTTAGACACCACAAAAGAAACGCGGATAAGTAATGAATTACCCACGACCTTCTTCTGTCCTAAGTGAGCGCGACAGTCCTCAGAGTCATGTATAGATATTTTTTTAGTTAATAAGGGTAACACGGATGCAAGTTTATGATTTTTGGGGCTTAGGAAGGGTAATGAACTCCCCACCTAATCTGGATTTGGCCGTGCCCCTTAAATTCCGTGTTAATATGAAAACAACCAAAAATCAAAACACGCACAATTTTTATTGCTTTTTGCGGCGCTGCGAATTATTTGCAAAGAAATCTGCAGTAAATTTGTTAATGGAGCAGACAGAGGAGGAGATAAGAAAGATAGGATTTCACCGAGAAAGTTTCGTGCAGCGAAGAGCCTATGCCGCCGCGATTCCGCCGCGGGAGCACGCTTAGGCTACGGTTCCGCCGTCTGGTAGCAAGATACCTGCACAAAAATTCTTGCAGCAGCTCCTGTTCACCCCCTGAGTCCTCTGGAATATTCCAAATATTTTTCCAATTGCACAGAAGACTCCAGATTTCCTTGCAACAAATCACAACGAATCGTTTAGTGTTTGCGCGAATTTTGATCTCAAAATTATGATGGAATAAACTTTTCAACTCAAATTTCAAAAACAAACGAATTAGCGCACTATCCCCGGCAACGGTGCCATTTGATTGATACGAATTCTCGGTGTGTAGTTTTAGAAATGTATAGAAATCACAACCAAAAATATTTTGACCGCAGTCAATAACGGTGTTGGATGTAGCGCGTTAGCGAGTGTGGATCGTCCACAGGGAAAGTGAGATCCGTTCGAATTTCGAATTAGATGAATTGAAAATTAAAGAAAAGAGAAAAGACAATTCAATTCAAGATTTGTAAAATGAAGCTCAAGAATTATCTAGATCTAAATCTAAAATCAAGAAAAACATTTAAAAATCAAGAATCAAGAAGTAATGATATCCAATCCAATAATCAAAAATCGAAGTGAGGCTCGTAGGAATCGATCGAATCTATAGACGTGATGAAATCTATTGATTACGTATTTTTATCCATTAATGAGTTGATACTAGATCGATGACGATTAATCGAGGTTTAAGGATCTTTCGAAGAAACTAGGGTTTCTTCATCTCATCCTTTGTCCTTTCGATGAATCTCATTCAAATTCTAGCCTCGAGTAAATTCAAGGATCGATCGTGGATCACTAATTAAGAGCGAACACAATCAAGAAAGCATCTTTCGAAACTAGGTTGTCGATTCTTCAATTTACACGAGTTTACAAAACTTATAGGAATTAAGAATTGTTTCAAGATTTGTACCATCATCGTCTATTGATCGTCTCGACTCCTTCACGAGCGGAGTTTTACTCAAACATCATAACAAGACACACAATCAAGAATTGAGATCGAATCATGATGCAAGAATGTAAAAAAAGCAAGATATAGAAATTTCACCTTTATTTATCGACAATTTAGTTACAATTCTCTCAAGATCTGCAAGAGGAAAGAACTTGATCGTCGATTTCGGCTTCGCTCGTCTCCTTGAGTCGCGGATCTCCTTGGATCACTTGTTCCAATGAAGTCCGGCGTCGCTTTCTAAAGGATCGAAGGCTTCATGCTTGATTTGGTACTCGAAGTTCTTGATTTTTGGCTTTAGAATTTGAATTGGGGATTAGGGTTTACAAGTTGTGTCACTCAACTTGTATTGGGAATTGATGTAGGAATCAACCACCTTGAGAGTGAGGCCTTAGGGTTCCTTTTATAGCCTTCATTAGCTTTGGCTTCCTTTAGAAGTTAGGTCTAGTTTAGCTTCCCTTGTAAGCTAGGTAGTTAGGTAGAAACTTCTAGAGGTACTTAGTTTGGCTTTAGCTTCCTTCATAAGTTTGGAAGTTAGGGAGAACCTTTTAGGCTTAGTTTGTTAAGTGAGAAGCTTGGAAGTTTAGCTTGAACAAGGAGCTTGCTGATCTGGCAGAAGACTCTGGAGATTTCTGGAAATTGCCATAGCTTGATGAGGTGTAGGCATTGAGAGAAGAATACTAGAGAAGAGCTTTGCTGATGTCACTGTCACGTAACCGCGGATCCGCGGCACATGCCCTGCTCCGGCCGCGGATCCGCGGCCGTTTGGCTGCCTCTCTGTGTATAGTTACTTCTAATACTTTCTGATGGCTTCCTGGTATATTTCTGATATGTGGAATCTTTTAATTCCCTCTAGTTAATTGCCAGATCTCAAGTCTTGGAGTTGGCGTATTTTTATCAGCATTTTTTCACTGATTTGGCTTTTCTCCTGGAATTTCCTGTATAGATTCTCGAAACAAGTGTTGCGCTATACAAAGATGATGCGATGCTATGATAAACACTCAATTTCCCTAAAAATGTCGGTTATAATATATAACACATGTTATTTGGTATTTTACAGATATTTTGCTAATATGTGCTATATTAATACCGAACACCTCTAGATGAGTGCAAATGGTAGGGAAATTATCGTGTTAAAAATGCAATATTTTCGACTGATCAACCGGTGCATTTTCATGTGTAGTGCATACTGGCATTTGCATTTTTACAATATAACATTTTAAGTCACATAAAATATTTTTAAAATACATTGCATGGCCACATTGCATGGCCTGCATGATACCCCTAGCCCCTTGGTAGCATCCGCGCATCTTATTCTCGTCCCGTTCAGTGAAACGGACTTGTTTGGATGGCTATGCGGACGTGCGTGCATCCGTTCTTGGGGGTATGCATTTTTCGTTATCCGGACATTCATTTTTTTATTTTGGTCGACATGTATATTTTTCGTCTTTTAAAATTGAATTTTAGACCCGACCCGGACGTGTTTTGGACTATGTTTGTATTTACCAGAATATCAAATTTTATTTATATAATATTAATTTTATAAATTGATACAAATTAAAATTTAGTTAACTAATAAAAGATTTTTTTAATTTGAATCTAAACTAATTTCCTAACAAACTAACAACTCCATTCTCTCTCTCTCCTCTGCATATGTATATTTATATATATTTTATTTATTTAATTTTTCTTGCCTTATTTAATACACAGCCTCTTCTTCTTACTTTTTCTTCTTCTTTCTTCTTTCTTTTTCTTGATCTTGTTTCTTGATTCCGATGATCACCGCTGGAGCCGTGCTCGTCGCTGACGATCCGAGTGATCCAGTGAACGTACCTGACTTGTGTGATCACCCTCTTGTGTTGTTTGGAACCGTTCCGTGTACCGTGCGCGCGTCGTGACATTTTGCCGACGAAGGACGTTCCGTACACATCCGTTCTTGTTCTGTCTAGGCAAGTTAATCTTGCTACATGCAATATAACTCATTATATACCTATTTAAATAAATATCACACCTGTATTTTAAATCAAGCATCGCATGTTTCATATTACAGCCTTTCGACGTTCCATTTACATTTGTATAGTGCATTTCCGATCTAGGGCATGCAAACCAATCTTAATTACATGCTACATTACTTTAGACACATCTATTTTAACACAGAAATACCTGTATTTAAAATCATGCACCCCATATGTAGTTTTATAACTTTTCGATGTTCCGTTTGCATCCATTCATATCATTTCAGATCTAGGTCATAAAAACTTATCTTGTTACATACTATACTATCAAATTGAATAGTTACATTTCATATTGCTTACTTATATGTTCTGCACTTGTTAGTTTATCATTTTATTATTATGTGATACCCGTTTGCATCCATATCATTTAAAATATATATCGTCGTAATATTTCTTATTATTATCTTTAATTAGTTTATAATCTGCATTTTATAATATTATACATTTGAAAATATTATAGTTTACGCATGAAACGTCTTCGCAAAGCGGATACGACAAATCTGAAATTTACTGTACACCTTACCTTATAAAATTCATTATAAATCATAGAAAAATCATTAGTATACGTTATTTAGTTCGTTAAGAAGCTAACTCAGAATAATATAACTCTATGAAATATTTACTTGCAAAATATATTTTTTAAATAACGTAAAATGCAAAGGAAAATGTCTCGAAACTGCTGTCCAGGGAAATTCCAGCAGCAAACTTTCAACTTCGAATGTTCATAGCTTTTTGTAGGGACAACCTGAGATATTTATACTTATAAAAATGAAAACCTTATTGAATTATCTTTATTTTGGTATAAGACGCGTCCCTTTTGGAGAACGTTTGTTATTTTTAAGCTAATTTACAAATCAGGGTGACGCTGAATTTCTGAATGGAACTTTCTTGTGCATGGTTAATCAATACCACTTTTATAGTTATTAATCAGTTTGAATATGTTATCCATGTTAATATTATTATATCAATATCTATTTAATAAATAATAGTGCTTGTGTTTTAATATTCAGCAAATTTTACCGATTTACAGTTTTATAGTATCCGCCTGTATCCGTACGGTTTATTACATATCTAGTTGCATGCCGAAACCATATTATTTCATGTTACTTTTGTATTAGTATACCATACTTGATCTTGTGCATCCTACATAGTCATAATGTAATCCCTGATAAATATTTATGCATCCATGCTTTATTTGTGCACCCGGACCTGTTACAGTTTAGTTATGAGCATCCGTTTGATACCTGTGCACTACTTGACATGACTTGATACATGTACACTACCTGTCATGACCTGATATATTACTGCTTGACTTGATACCTGATACACCACTACTTGACATGACTTAATACATGTACACTACCTGACATGACCTAATATATCACTACTTGACATATTACCTGATCCTGTTTCTAATGCCGACAATCCTGACATGTTGTCCCGATGGACATATCCTGTTGTCTGTACAGACAAACATGTTTATGCTTGATGCTGTGTTGGCATTAGTCTCAGATTTATAAATACCTGACTCACACACATAGCTTGGGGGTATGGGGAAATCAAGAATGTAGCTGAACGTAACTCAAAGGGCTATTATATCATTTTACCGTGGTCCCGTGGGGAATGAACGGACATAAACTCACAGTCTATTACATCATTTTACCGTGGTCCCGTGGGGAATGAACGGGGCATAGACGATGGGTTACGATGAGAATTACATTAACTGATTTTGAATAATTTTAGAGTAGATCACCCTATAGCACAGTTTAGACTACTCACTGCACTTCACCTGTTTATATCCTGTTCACTGATTTATATTCATGTTACTGTTACTTGTTATTGATGGCTTGTTACTGTTCATACTCATGCCTGCATGACTTGTTACCCCCTGATTATATTATTGTTGATATTATGACGTACTGACATCTGGGTTTTGCATGGCCCGGATCCTCTACCTTTGTCGCTGGCTGATCAAGAGTATTTCCGCCGTCAGGCCGAGCAGTGAGGATCCTGTTAGTATCCAGTTAGTTATTTCCTTACTTTCCAGATGTTATTGTATTGGATCTTTTAGCTTCCGCATTATTTTATTCTTGACTCGTTATTCTGGCTCATGGACATATATTAGATAGTTGTTTATTATTGTTCTTAATATCTCCACAGCCGTAATGTGACTGTGGAGGGATATTTCCTATCCACAGGTAGCATGGTTGGCTCTGTCACGTGCCTATCTTAGCGTACTCTGGGAAGCGGGGCGTGACAGGGTTTGTTTGGTATCAGAGCCATAGGATTTAGTTAATCGGGTTTGATTCTTTTATAGTTGGGTATTGGACCCAATACACGAATCAGAAAATCCGTGATTAGGAACATGTCCTGCCATATTGTTATCATGATTCTTGAATGATATCTTTCTTTTAACCCCTGTCCTGACGATATGCAAACAACTTTGCATCTCGAGTTGAAATTCTTTTGGTTCCCTATTGCTTCTTCCGTCCTATTCCTTTGATTCTGATACTAGGATTTGGGTGACTTGAACAGAGTTATGTGATTGTAACTATGAACTGCAGCATGATTACAATGCGGTACTCTATTTAAGTAACTTGGAGTCCTGGTCTTATTTTATTTCCTTGTTTCATGGTCGTTCTATTACCTTGGTTCTCTCCGTTTCATTGCTTACCAGTTTATGTTTTGCAGATTTCTTGGTGACCGATACCGGCAGTTATGAAGTTGTCTTGGAAATTGATGGTCTCATTTTCCACGCTCATATTGATTGTAGGGCAAAGAAAGTGATTTTCCAGATTCCCGGACATCTGGAGGTGGTGCAGGATAGGGCGTCAGGTATGAGGTAGGTTGCAGGTGGAGGTGGTTGTGGTGTTTGGAAGGAGGTGGAAGAAGAAAGGAAAAGGGGAGGTCGACGATGAGAGGAGGGAGGTGAAGGCGAGGGTGAAGACGAGGGTGAGAAGGAGGCGACGACGACGAGGCGAGCGCAAGGTGATAGGCACGCGCGTAGGTTTTCTCATAGGCGAGGAGGTAGGAAGAAGAAGAAGATGATGGAGGAGCGATGTGAACGTGGGTAATAGTGTAAGGAATAGGAAAAAGGAATAAAAAGAACGTGATTAATATATATATAGATGCAGAGAGAGAGTGAGATATAGGCAGCTGTGAGAGAGAGAGAAAGAGAGAGAGGAGAGAGACAGAGAGAGATCGAGAGGGGGGAGAGAGAGAGTAGAGGAGAGATAGTTTTGTTTTGTTTTTGTGGTTTAGTGGTTAGGATAAAATCTTTTTCTGTTATTTAAATTTTAATTTGTTAGTTAAAAATATTTAAAATATTAATAAAATTTAATATTCTGTTAAATACAAACATAGTCCAAAACACGCCCGGATCGGGTCTAAAAATCCAGTTTTAAAATACGAAAAATATATGTGTCGACCAAAACTAAAATTGGATACCCGGGTAATGAAAATGTGTACCCCCAAGAACGGATGCACGTACGTGCACTTAGCCATCCAAACAAGTCCGTTTCACTGAACGTGACAGGAATAAGATGTGCGGATGCTACCATAGGGTTAGGGGTATCAAGCAGGCCATGCAATGTATTTTTAAAATATTTTATGCGACTTTAAATGTTATATTAAAATGCAGATGCCAGGTAAAATGCCAGTATGCAGTATTCATGAAAGTGCACAAGTATACGTAACAAGTCAGGATAAATCATAAACATGAATCAAGACGGGTTTCAAGCATGCGGGTCGGGTCAGATGTAAATACAAATGTCAAAATACTATTCGCACCCAAAACACAGTAAATCAAGAAACTACCATAAATAAGGAAATACATGAACTAGAACTGGTATAAATGAACTAGGGTATTACAGGGAAATGATGCCCAGGCTTCGGAGGTGGAGACGAGCTCCCCGCCGTCGTCTCTCAAGAGATTCCCCCGAACAGTTCCGCGGACCCCGGCCTCTCCGATCTTGGTGGACGAGGGGGAGCTCCGCTTTGAGGTGCCCTCGGGGCTCTCCGTTGCTGACAGCTTGCTGCACGACATGGAAAGGTCGGCCGGGGGTCGGGTCCATGAGGGGACTCTGAAGGTACAAATGGCGTCCATCGTCCAAAAGGTCGTGCAGGTTAGTGCTCGTACATCGTCTCGTCGCTTGCGAGATTTGGTGCCCCTTTTCTTCCTGACCCCCCTCTGGTTTCTTCAGGTCCTCCAGCACGTCGCTATCGTCGCCGGTATGGAGAAGGAGGAGATAGCCCCGGTGATGCGAGCCGCGGGTGAGCTCTCCTCGCTGGGGGAGAGCTCGAAGTGGGAGCTGGAGGCGGCGATGGCGAGGGTCGCTGCCCTTAAGGGCGAGGTGGCGGCCGGGAAGCAGGAGGCGGCGGACGCGAGGCAGGAGGTGGCGGCTGCGAAGTAGGAGGTGGCGGCCTCGAAGCAGGAGATTGCCAGGTTCCGTGAGGCTACCCAAGCTGCCGAGGCCGAGCTTCGGGACTCCAGGGTGCTCGTCGGCACCATGAAGAAGTCCGTAAGCACCCTCCGGAAGGAGTTGGAGGCTGCGGGAGAGGCGGCGAAGCGAGCCGACCTTAAAGCGGCGAAGGCGATGGAGAACTTCTAGAAGTCGGAACAGTTCTACACCGTCCTAGCCTCGGCCACCACCGCCATCTGGCACGAGGCCCTCGACGCCGTCAAGGCTCGGATGCCGGAGTTCGTTGATGAAGAGCTCTAAGCCGAATATCCCTAAGGGGATGACGAGCAGGAGGATGGCCCCGGGGAGATACCCGACGAGGGCGACTCCGAGGCTCCTATGGTGGGTGCTGGGCTTCCCAAGGTTGCGCCCGGCCCTGAGGCCTGAAGCCCCTTGTCTTCATGCTTTTTTTCCTTCTTTTTGTTGCGTCGGGTATTTTGTAGGCCTTCGGGCATTTTTGTAAGGCTGGGGAGCCCACAGTACCCTTGTAAAAGCTTTGACTTTGTGAATAAAGATTTTTGTTTTTGCAGTGGTGTTTGTGCTTGTATTTTCCTTGTAGGTAGACACTCGTATTTGCGCAACACTGCCTTCGTTTTATGTCGGTTCTTTGTCTAGCGATCACACATCGAGTTGAATCTGTTCGTTTGCCGAGTGTGCAAAGACCGGTGCGAAGACGGTATCTACATGGCCCTGAAGTCGAGGTGGAGATTGCTTAGACGTAGAACTGGATGCCTCTTAGTGAGGTCATGTTCTTTAGCGTGGGAAGCTTGGAGAAGCATGCTGATGATCGACCAAGCAGGGTAGCTGCCTGGCGCTTCTAGGCGAAGGATTCGATCCCTGGAGTTTTAAGGTATTGAATTTCCAGCAGGGGATGGCCGAGCAGGGTAGCTGCTCGGTGCCTCTTTGTGAGGGCCTCGATCCCTTAGCGCGGGAGGGGCCGTGAGTAGCCTACTAAGGACGGGGCCGAGCAGGGTAGCTGCAGGGCTGCCTCTTGGTGAGGGCTTTGATCCCTGGCGTTATGGGGTAGGGGAGCTACCAGCCAGGGATAGTCGAGCAGGGTAGCTGCTCGGTGCCTCTTGGCGAGGGCTTTGATCCCTGGCGCTGTGGGGTAGGGAAGCTACCAACCAGGGATAGCCGAGCAAAGGAGTGCCCGGTTGCTTCTTGCGAGGGCTTTAATCCTTAAGGACGGGTCGAGCAGGGTTACTGACCGATGCCTCTTGGCGAGGGCTTTGATCCCTGGTTTGGTAGGAAGCTACCAGCCAGGGATAACCGAGCAAGGGCGGGCACGGTTGCCTTTTGGCGAGGGCTTTGATTCCCGGTTTGTTGGGGTAGGGAGCTACCAGCCAGGGATAACCGAGCAAGGGAGGGCCTGGTTGCCTCTTGCGAGGGCTTTGATCTTTAAGGACGGGCCGAGCAGGGTTACTACCCGGTGCCTCTTGGCGAGGGCTTTGATCCCTGGTTTGGTAGGGAGCTACCAGCTGTTGGGGTAAAAATTTACACCCCGGTTGACCAAGTCAAAATCAAAGTCAACCCCAAGCCAAGTGGGCCCAAGCCCAGATCCAGTGGGCCCATGCCCGGGTCGAGCCCGAACATGAAGCGGCCGGCCTCCCCCCATGCCAAGATAAAAATTTTGTAATAAATAATTTTGTTGTATTTCTTTTATTTTATTTTATGGATAAATGTAAGAAAAATAGGCATAAAGCCAAATTTTTGTAAAGCCCATGGCTTATGTGCAAAAAGAAATGGCACATGAGCCATGGGATAGGCAAAATGCCATTTTGTGAAGCCCAAGGGGCTATGTGTAAAGTGTATAGCCTATAAAGGCAAAGATAATGAAATATCTCAATAACTTTTTCTCTCTCCAAAAAAGTTTCAGAGCTGAGCTCTTTCCTCCTTCTTCAAGGTTCTAAAACCTTCTTCTTTCTTTTGAATTAAATCAAGAGTTTTACTCTTCCTTTTTCAAAACTAAATAGTTTTCCACCACAAAACCCACAAAGGGGAACTTGGATCTGTCATCAGATCTTAAAAAGGAGAGATTTTGAGATTTCACATCTCTTGATCTTCAAGATCCAGCAAGCGACAGGAGGAAGAAGAAGAACCACTTCCATTAAACCCAAAACACATTCAGGAGCCCGACTCCTCTCTGATTTCTCCTTTGAGAAATCCTTTTTTTCAGGCTAAGAGCCTCTTGTGCCTCTCCGGCGCGCAGCGCAAGTGCGCAAGGCGCCAGCGTGCCGACACGTGGCGCGCGCGCTTGCGCACCTGCGCGCTTGCGCAAGCGCGCAAGGCGCCCGCGTGCCGACACGTGGCGCGCGCGCTTGCGCACCTGCGCGCTTGCGCAAGTGCGTAAGGCGACCGCGTGCCGACACGTGGCGCGCGCGGCGCGCGCGCTTGCGCACCTGCGCAAGGCGACCGCGTGCCGACACGTGGCGCGCGCGCTTGCGCACCTGCGCAAGTGCGCAAGGCGCCCGCGTGCCGACACGTGGCGCGCGCGCTTGCGCACCTGCGCACAGCACCTAAGCGCACAGCGCCCAAGGTGCTGCCCCACGCATCCCTTGGATGCCTTTTCCCCCTCTTTTTATGTATATACATATACATATACATATGTATACAAATTCACACATATACATACTCCGCCACATTCTCCCCCTCCAAAAAAAATTTCGGGCCGGGGCGCTGCCCCGAACCCCGCAAGGGGGCTGCTAGCCCCCTTGACCCCCAGCCCGCTATCCGGGTAGCGGGACCCCCGTAAAAACTCTGCGTGGCTCCCAATATATCCAAAACCCCCTTTCAAAACAAAACACACGCACACTGCACATTGAGTTCGCATAACCAATTTAACCCGTTAATCGGAGGTTCCCTCGCCCCAAAGGCGGGGGGGTAATTAACGGCAGCTTAGTCCGCGGCTGCCGGAGATTCGGATCCCCACAATCATTAAACCCCGGCCTACCCTAGGCAGGGGGAATCTGTAGTACGCCTGACAAGCGCTCGCGTATTCCCATCTCACTGGGGTGACGAAAAACACCCTACAGATTCTGGCACGCCCGGTGGGACCAATCTCTCCTCTCATATTTCGGGTTAAACGTTCATGCGAACTCAATCAATATACATATCGATTGCCTATACTGAAATGATGTTTTTTTTCCGTGCAGCAATCAACCTTCAACGACAATGTCTTCCCAGACGAATTCAACTTCCAAAGCGACCCCGATTCTGTACGTGGTCAAGATCAACGCTCGTGTGGTTCTCCCCGCAAGCCTCAGTCGATAATGGGAGGAACCGCCCCGCCAGTTTGGCTCTGTCATCATCTACCCTGCCGGAAGCGCTCATCTGGCAGAGATCCCAGCGGAACAGGTGGCCAAGCCGGTCTCAAGGGGCAAGAGGCCGAATGTCGTGATCGCCAAGGCACCACAACCGAAACTTAAGATGGTGTCTGAACGAGTCCCTGGCGCTCTAGCTGGGGGCAAGACTTCCGATGTGAAGGGCAACATTAAAAGTTGCGGACGAGCTCAGGCGATGACTCCAACAAATGCACAATCGGGCGTATCTCCAAGGCCCTCCATCAACCGGTATGCGGCGTCTTCCCAAAAAGCCGAAGTCTGCAAGGTGCTTAGAACAGAAAAGTTAAGGCAGAAGCGGCTCAGGTATCGAGCCAACAAGAGGGCCAAGGCTTCGGCCAAATGGAATCTTGTGAAGTTCCAAGTGCAGGGTTGCCCAGCGACGACGGCTGAGTCGGACGTAAGAATCAGCAATTCCTTCGAGCCTCTAAAGTGGGTTCAGAACAATGCCATGACCGCCAGAATCAAGAAGACAGCGGTCCGAACAGTGCCACAAAGAGACGTGTCCCCGCCCCAACAGAAAAAGTACGACACTATCTCTTCAAGAGTCTATCAAGCGCTCTGTGCCGCACGAAAGCAGCGGGGCAAACCCAGAAAAGATGCGCCAGCACCATTTAAGAACCTGGTTAGGCCAGCCGCCTTCAATCGACTACCAGCTACCGAAACAAGGGGGTCAAGACAGCGATCCACGAAATCAACTGCCAATGATAGAAAGACGGCCGGATATATCATCCATACGGTCTATATGGCGGGCGGGCGCCCCAGCGACAACCTTTGCAGCAAAAGCAAGGACGGGGCCACCACATCCCAAGCCCAATCTAGCCTGAATGTGGTTGCCGCCGCCCAAGAACAGCCGCCCCTGCTGGATGAAGAAAACCCTCTCGATGAGGATGATAGGCAGAAAGACCCCTCGGTCCATGCAGAGTCAAGCTCGGACAGCGAGGAAGAGCCGACTTTCCGCCCCAGGACTGCGGAGCAAGAGCTGCTTCAAGAGCTTCGAAAACAGCTCAGGAGCAAAGATAAAGAGATGGCCAAGCTCTATTCGAAGATTGACGACTTAACGAATGTGGTGATGCAGCTTACGGCTCAAATTGCTCGAGCGCCTCCTAATCAAGCGCAAGCCGCTACTAATCAGCCGGGTGAGGACAATCCGAGGCAGCCAATGCCTGTTCCTTTGGGACCAAGACTGGTCGAGCCAAATGAAAGCCGGCTACATTCCGCTTCTGGGGACGCCTTGGCCCCAGATAGCACCATCCCGCTAACACAGGATCGGATAATGGATTTGGTCACCAGCAAGGTTAAAACATTGGTGGCCGAAGCTGAAGCTCGGAAAGAAATCGGCAGTAGTGGGCGGCCATATCCCGCGCAGTACGATCTGATTGAGTTCCCAAGCGGCTACGTCATTCCTAAGTTCGGAAGATTTGATGGAACGGGGAATGCAAACCAGCACGTCGCCCACTTCAAAGCATCGTGCGGAAATACAGGGGGCAATGACGCGCTCCTTCTTCGTCAGTTTGTCAACAGCCTGACCGGCGTCGCCTTCGACTGGTATGCGAGTATACCGGACGGGTCCGTCATTACCTTTGCCCAAATGGAGTCCCTGTTTCGGCAAAGGTTCATGAGTGTCAGTGATAAAATCTCCATTGCCGACCTTGTGAGGACTAAGCCGGGGAAGAATGAAAGCAACACCGACTTTATCGCCCGATGGCGTAATCTCACAGTCAAATGCGAACCGCCGCTGGAGCAGGACCAGTCCGTCAGCCTTCTCATTGGGAACCTCAGCAATTGGATGGTCCCATTCTTGTGTACAGCGGGCCTCAAGACATTTCAGGAGCTAACCAAGAAAGTTCAAATGCTAGAACGCTCGAAGCAAGAGTCCCCGCCGGACTCTCAGAGAGACAAAACCTGGAAAAGTAAGCGGGACGACAACCGTAGAAGCGAGAGTTCCAGCAGTACCAATGTCTTCAATGCGTCCGACAATGAAGAAAAGCGAAGGGCGGGCGAATCCAAAACCAACCGGTCGCGAAAGCCATTGCTGGGAGGAGATGGGCCTTCCCTAGAGGAGAAAAAGAACAAGGTTTACTCTTTCAGAAGGGACAAGGTCCGTAAGATATTTAAAGATGCCTTGAATAACGGCCTACAATTGCCGGAGTCGAAAAGACCCCAAGAAGCAAAAATGACCGACAATCCCCTGTATTGCCCGTACCACCGAGTAGTGAGCCATGCGATCGAGGATTGCTATATCTTCAAAGACTGGGTCGAGAAGCAGTACAAGGCTGGAGAGATCGAGCTGTCCAAAAGTGTGTTGGTGAATAATCAAGTTGCAACCACCAACTTTATACAGACAGAAACTGAAGCCTTCTGGGAGCAGACAGCCGAACCCGCTACCCTGAGAAATGAAACGGACTCGCTGCAGCCTCCATGGGGTACGCACATATCTAATAAGACGAAGAAGATGATAAAGCTACTTCGGAAAGAACCCAGGATGGAATGGGAAGAACAGAAGAAACCTACTACTCCAGCTGCCAATGCGGCTCTATCAGGCTCAAAATCCAAGAAGCTCAAGAAGAAGAAAAGGGCAGCTCGGCGCGAAAAAGAGTCTGCAGGGAGATCGACCATTCAAAAATATATCGATTCCCTCGAAGAATATGAACAAAAGGAAAGAACATTGATTCAATTGAAGGAGTTCTTCCCTGTACAAGCGGCTGAAATTCTGGAGGAGTTAGAAGAAGACTCCAATAAAGAGATCCCAGTAGTGACCTGCTACGCCATCCATCTTGGCAGCGACTCCGAGGATGATCTTTGTTTTCCCGAAGAGGATGAGGAGCTCGCCACAACGGCCAATCAAATCCAGCTCAGAAGCGGCAGGGCTCTACCGCCAAATCAGGGCAACGCCCCAAAAGGGAAGGAAAAACAAGTCGCTAATGAAGAAGATGGCAGAGAACCGGCCGATGAAAACATAAGTCCTTCCTCGGTGGACTATAACGTCTTGGCACATCTCCGGAAGCTTCCGTCTCTCCTGAGCATCTATGACGCCTTGGTCCTGTCTAAGGAGCTTAGAGATGTTCTCATTCACGCTCTACAAAACCCTGAGCGGTATCAGGCTCACTTTGCGGAAATTAATATGAAAGAAGCCCAGCACGCTTTGCATGCCGCCGCAGTCACATTTAAGGATGAAGACTTGCTACTGGGAACGGCTGAGCATAATCGGCCGCTTTACGTGACCGGGTACAGCGACGGAGATCGAATTAATCGCATATTGATCGATCCGGGGTCTTCAGTGAACATCATGAACTTGCGAACTCTGAAGAATTTATCAATGGACGTCCGACACCTGTCAAGAGAAAGGATTGTCATTCAAGGCTTCAACCAAAATTGCCAGCAAGTTCTGGGGTCCATAGCTCTGCCAATCAAATTCGGGGATCTGCAAACTGAAGCTAAGATATACGTGATCGACGCTGACACGTCTTATAAGATCCTCTTGGGGCGGCCGTGGCTCCACGATTACGGCATCATTCCGTCAACTCTCCATCAATGCATGAAGTATATTAAAAATGGCGAAGAAAGACGCATTGACGGAGACATCCAACCGTTCGGTGTGCATGAAGTCCGATATGAAGATTCTCGGTACTTTATGAACCACCAAAATGCTAAGCCACAACTGACTGAGGATAGACCAGCCCCAAGGCTCAAAAGCAAATCTGCGCCGGCTGTCACTTTCAAAAGCAAAAATGCCCAAGTGCGTCCGCATTTCGGTAGCGACACTGATGAGTCCGAAGCTGGAAGCCCGTCCTTCCATAAAACTCGCCCTCGTTTCGGCAGCGATACGGATGAATCTGTCACTGAAGCCCCATCTAGCAGTAAAGTCCGCCCTCATCTTGGCAGCGACACTGAAGAGTCAGAGGAGGAGGACCTGTCGTGCAACAGCGGTGCAGATCGGACCCCCACGCAACAAGCGAAACTACGAGAGACCTTCGAAGTTGCAGAAGGGTCCCTAGCCGTTACAAGGGTACCAGAGCAAATGTGCAAAGAGCTCGATGCATTATCAATCTCTACCGTGGACCAGCTGAAAACTTTCTACGTTCCCGGAAAGAAAAGTGGACAGAAGGGCATCTTGTTTTATGGGTCAAACCCCGTTGCGCACCCGGACGATTTGTCTGTCGCGTGCCTTCCATATGAGAGAGGCATAAGAGCCGTCCTCAATCCCAGATACTATGCGCCCGAGATGCGGGAATACTTTAAGAAGTGCGGATGCCGGTTATATCAAACGGAGTCCGAAACAAAGTTTTACGAAGGGCTATGGCATCCTCCCCAGGTCCGAGCACTCATCGATGGACGAATTCCAGACAGACGGGGAATAGGTTACATTCAACCTGATTCCAGAGCGTGCTACATGATCCATGTTGGTGAAGCTGGCGAAAGATCAAATGATGACGACGAGATAGCCGAGCCAGAAGAAGCTCCTCAAGAGCTCGAAGATGGAGGACAAGCAACCTTTGACGAGCTAACCGAGATTGACTTAGGAACGCCCGATAATCCAAGGCCGACCTACATCAGCTCGCTCTTGTCAGAGGAAATGAAAGAGCAGATAATTGCCCTGTTGCGTGAGTTCGTTGACTGCTTCGCGTGGACATACAAAGAAATGCCTGGCCTTTCCCCTGAGGTAGCCGTGCATAAGCTGGCTATATCTCCTGATGCTAAGCCAGTCAAACAAGCTCCTCGAAGAATGAGAAGGGAGTTGGAAGAAAAGGTCATCGAGGAAACCAAGAAACTCATCGATGCCGGCTTCATCAGAGAAGAGAAATATGCGGACTGGATCGCATGCATAGTCCCAGTGAAGAAGAAAAATGGGCAGATCCGAGTTTGTGTCGATTTCAGGGATCTCAATAAGGCATGTCCTAAAGATGACTTCCCGCTACCGGTCATGGAAATGATGGTCGATGACACCTCAAATTACGAACTGTTCACCTTTATGGACGGCTCGTCTGGATATAATCAGATCAAGATGTCGCCTGAGGATGAGAAGCACACAGCATTTCGAACCTCGATCGGAATATATTGCTACAAGGTAATGCCATTCGGACTGAAGAACGCAGGTGCTACATATCAAAGGGCGATGACTAATATCTTTGATGACCTAATCCATAAAGTCGTCGAATGTTATGTCGATGATCTGGTCATCAAGACTAAAGCCAAGGCCGATCATATCCAAGATCTCAGGACCGTTCTCACTAGACTGAGGGAATACGATCTGAAGATGAATCCTCTGAAGTGCGCTTTTGGCGTGTCATCGGGAAAATTCCTGGGCTTCATAGTCCGACATCGAGGGATCGAAGTTGACCCATCAAAGATAAAGGCCATCATAGAGATGCCCCCTCCGAAGAGTCTGACGCAGCTAAGATCTTTTCAAGGCAAGCTTGCTTATATACGGAGGTTTATCTCAAATTTATCGGGGAGATGTAGGCCCTTCTCAAAGCTCATGAAGAAAGGAGCTCCTTTTATCTGGAATGCCGAATGTCAAGCAGCGTTCGAAAGCATCAAAGAATACTTGTTGCACCCTCCAGTGCTAGCCGCTCCCATTCCAAATAAACCGCTGATTCTCTACACTGCCGCGCTGGACGAGTCACTCGGTGCGCTCCTTGCCCAGAATAACGAGGAAGGAAAAGAAAATGCCCTCTACTACCTCAGTCGAACTCTAGTCGGGGCGGAACACAACTACTCCCCAATCGAAAAGCAATGCCTGGCTCTGATATTTGCTGTGAAGAAGCTGAGGCACTATCTGCTGGCTCATCGGGTTATGCTGATCTCCAAGGTCGACCCGCTCAAACACTTAATGACCAAAGCGAGCCTAGCCGGCAGAATGGCAAGATGGGCTGTCATGCTACTTGAGTTTGACATAGTTTATACTCCTCAGAAAGCAGTAAAAGGGCAAGCTCTTGCAGACTTTCTCGCTGCTCATCCCATACCAGAAGGGTCGCCGCTAAATTGTGAGCTACCCGATGAACAAGTTCTGCACCTCGAAGAAGATGGGCCATGTTGGGAGCTCTACTTCGATGGAGCCTCATCAATAAGGACCTCCAGTAAATCAAGTGTCCCGGAGATAAAGGCAGGGATAGGATTGGTGTTCATCACGCCATCAATGGGAACCCTACGGCGCTCTTTCGCTCTCACCGAGCCTCGGACAAACAACGAAGCTGAGTATGAAGCTCTGATAGCTGGTTTGGAGCTCGCCGTAGAAATGGAAATCCGTCGGCTACGAGTCTACGGTGACTCCCAGCTTGTCGTCAACCAAGTAAGCGGCGACTATAAGGTATACAAACCCGAGTTAGCTCGGTACAGAAGCCGGGTGGTGGAACTCATGAAACGGTTCACTCATATTGAACTGACAAGAGTCCCTAGAGCATTGAACGGAAAAGCCGACGTACTCGCTCGCCTAGCCAAGGAGCTGGCTGATCCTGACATGGACGAAATTCTAATCACAGTCAGGAGCCGACAAATTCTACCCCCAGTCTGTCTACGAGAAGAGAAAAGCGCGGAACAGGAGAGCAGTCCCGCCGAAGAAGCTTCGATCATCCAAGACGAGCCTGATTGGAGAGAACCCTTCATAGAATACCTCCGATACGACAAGCTGCCTGAAGAAAAATCTGTGAGGATTCAGCTGAAGAAAAGAGCTCTCCGATACGTGTTTGTAAATGACACGTTATACCGCAGGTCATATGACCAACTCTGGCTCAGGTGTCTGTCACTGGCCGAAGCCCAAAAGGTCATGAAAGATGTTCACTCGGGCATTTGCGGTGCTCACCAATCTGGCCCCAAGATGCGACTTCAAATCAAACGGCTTGGGTATTATTGGCCCACTATGATACGGGATTGCGGAGAGCATGCAAAGAAGTGTCAGATCTGCCAAATCCATGGTGATTTCATTCACAAGCATCCCAATCCGTTGCATCCTACGATGGCGTCGTGGCCCTTCGAAGTCTGGGGCACCGACATTGTTGGCCCAATTGACCCTCCGTCATCCAAAGGCCACCGGTTCATACTGGCCGCGACAGACTACTTCTCCAGATGGGCTGAAGCTGTCCCATTGAAAGAAGTCAAGACAAAAGATATTCTGACATTCTTCCAGCATAATATTCTATACCGCTTCGGTACACCAAGAAGAATCATTTCTGACAACGGGCCTTCTTTCAAGAGCTTCAATGTCTCAAGGTTCGCTACTCAGCACAAGATAGACTGGAGATATTCCTCCATCTATAATCCAAGAGCCAACGGGCTAGCCGAAGCCTTCAATAAGACTCTATGCAAGCTCCTGAGGAAAAATGCTTCAGCCAACAAGAGAGACTGGAATCTCAAGCTTCACGAGGCATTGTGGGCATATCGTACCACGCACCGTACTCCAACTCAGTCCACTCCATACTCATTGCTCTTCGGAGTGGAGGCGGTCCTCCCCCTCGAAGTCGAAGTTCCAAGCTTAAGAATGGCCGTTCAGCACGAGTTGACGGAGGAGGAAAACGTGCTCCTTCGACTTGAAGAACTCGATGCCCTCGAAGAAAAGAGGCTCGCGGTGCAGCAAAATCTAGAGCTATACCGAGCCCAAATGTCACGGGCCTATGACAAGATAACTCGTCTCCGCGCTTTCAAGAAAGGTGAATTGGTGTTGGTCCTTAAAAGACCGATCATCCTCAATCGACATGCCAAGGGAAAATTCGAGCCAAACTGGGAAGGACCATACGTCATTGAGAAGGTGTTCGACGGAGGATCCTACCAACTAATAAGTGCCGAGGGAGAAAGGCCAATGCCACCCATCAATGGACGATATCTCAAGAAATACTACACATGAATGCTCCAAGTCGCAGGCGAATTGAGCACATCAGCCCTACGGTCTGGATCAGACACCTGCAAAACCGTATACAATCCACGGGCGTAAATAACCCCTATTTCTCCCAAATCCTGCCGGTGAGACTACTTTTAAAGTCCCACCAGCGGCAAAAAAAAAAAGAAAAAGAAAGAAAAAGAAAAAAAGAAGAAGAAGAAATAAACGGTATGTCCACAAGCAAAACGGGCACGGATGAAAACCCGAAAGGGCTCCGTGAGTAAAAACAGCAGGACTACCGGCGAGTCTGTGAAAACCCGAAAGGGCGCAAACTCGTGAAAAGAGATGAAATACACTCGCAAAGTCCTCTCGACCTTGTGAGGAGAAAACCCCTGCGTGAGATCCTTACGACTCACAATGGAGCAACACACTTAGGAATCCTCACGATTCTTAAGGAGAAAATACACATGCGGGATCCTTACGACTCGTAGGGAGAAAATGCTTTATGGGACCCTCACGGCCCATAAAATTGAAAAGCCTTAGGTGATAGGGACCCAAACCTATCTCCTAAGCCATCGTTCCCCAACAGGCAACGGCAAATGATGAGTCGCTCCTGGCATTTCGCTTCAGTGTTAGCGGTGCTGATGCCGACCAAAAACCCAAATCCCAAGTCCTCCCAAGGCAAATGATGAGTTGCTCCTGGCATTATTCCAGTGCAGCAATGCTGATGCCGAACAAGATCCAAATTCCAAGTCCCCAACCCCAAAGTGGCGAATGATGAGTCGCTCCTGGCATTATTCCAGTGTAGCGATGCAGACGCCAACCAAATTCCAAATCCTATACCCCAATGGCGAATGATGAGTCGCTCCTGGCATTATTCCAGTGTAGCGATGCAGACGCCAACCAAATTCCAAATCCTATACCACAACGGCGAATGATGAGTCGCTCCTGGTACCACATTCCAGTCCAGCGATGCAGACGCCAACAAAGCCCCGAAATTTTTCCGGCCCTACGGTCTGGATCATACGTCCTGCAAAACCGTATACAATCCACGGGCGTAAAACAATCCCAATCTCTCTCATGTCCTACCGGTGAGACCACATTCAAAGTCCCAAGAAAAAAAAATCCCAAAATCCTCTAAATGACAGATGATGATTCGCTCCTGGTACCATATTCCAGTATAGCGATGCTGATGTCAACCGAAATCAAAATCAACAAGTCAACTTTCACTCCGACGCCGCAAAAAGCGGAGCAAGTCAGAATCCAATCTCGACACCGCAAGAAGCGGAGCAAGTCAAGTCTACCCCTGACACTGCAAGAAGCGGAGCAAGTCAAATCAAGCACCGACCGTCCAAGTCCCTAAAAGGGCAGCATCGACCGTCCACGTCGCAAAAAGGGCAGAACCGACCGTCCAAGTCGTTAAAAGGGCAGCATCGACCGTCCAAGTCGCAAAAAGGGCAGCATCGACCGTCCAAGTCGCAAAAAGGGCAGAACCGACCGTCCAAGTCGCAAAAAGGGCAGCATCGACCGTCCAAGTCGTTAAAATGGCAGCACCGACCGTCCAAGTCGCTAAAAGGGCAGCATCGACCGTCCACGTCGTTAAAATGGCAGCATCGACCGTCCACGTCGCTAAAAGGGCAGCATCGACCGTCCAAGTCGCTAAAATGGCAGTAGCGACCGTCCAAGTCGCAAAAAGGGCAGAACCGACCGTCCACGTCGCTAAAAGGGCAGCACCGACCGTCCAAGTCGCAAAAAGGGCAGCGCAGGATTCCTACAAAGCGGGAACCAGATAACTTCGGGCCAGGGAAAACGTCTATCATGGACACTCCGTCTCGGAGACATGTCAAGCAACGACCGTCCATGTCGTAAAAAGGGCAGTGCCAGCTTCCCAAAAAGCAGGAACCAAATCAAGTCGCCTCCACGTGAAAGAAGATCCATCAATTTCATGCACACGACCCACATATGTGGTGTGCATTTATTGATGGGGGGCAATTTGTTGGGGTAAAAATTTACACCCCGGTTGACCAAGTCAAAATCAAAGTCAACCCCAAGCCAAGTGGGCCCAAGCCCAGATCCAGTGGGCCCATGCCCGGGTCGAGCCCGAATATGAAGCGGCCGGCCTCCCCCCATGCCAAGATAAAAATTTTGTAATAAATAATTTTGTTGTATTTCTTTTATTTTATTTTATGGATAAATGTAAGAAAAATAGGCATAAAGCCCAATTTTTGTAAAGCCCATGGCTTATGTGCAAAAAGAAATAGCACATGAGCCATGGGATAGGCAAAATGCCATTTTGTGAAGCCCAAGGGGCTATGTGTAAAGTATATAGCCTATAAAGGCAAAGATAATGAAATATCTCAATAACTTTTTCTCTCTCCAAAAAAGTTTCAGAGCTGAGCTCTTTCCTTCTTCTTCAAGGTTCTAAAACCTTCTTCTTTCTTTTGAATTAAATCAAGAGTTTTACTCTTCCTTTTTCAAAACTAAATAGTTTTCCACCACAAAACCC
This sequence comes from Agapanthus africanus, assembly GCA_030015575.1. Lineage (NCBI taxonomy): Eukaryota > Viridiplantae > Streptophyta > Magnoliopsida > Asparagales > Amaryllidaceae > Agapanthus > Agapanthus africanus. The sequence goes on along the minus strand of CM057338.1, from coordinate 100,656,284 downwards.
ACAAAGGGGAACTTGGATCTGTCATCAGATCTTAAAAAGGAGAGATTTTGAGATTTCACATCTCTTGATCTTCAAGATCCAGCAAGCGACAGGAGGAAGAAGAAGAACCACTTCCATTAAACCCAAAACACATTCAGGAGCCCGACTCCTCTCTGATTTCTCCTTTGAGAAATCCTTTTTTTCAGGCTAAGAGCCTCTTGTGCCTCTCCGGCGCGCAGCGCAAATGCGCAAGGCGCCAGCGTGCCGACACGTGGCGCGCGCGCTTGCGCACCTGCGCGCAAGGCGCCCGCGTGCCGATACGTGGCGCGCGCGCTTGCGCACCTGCGCGCTTGCGCAAGTGCGTAAGGCGACCGCGTGCCGACACGTGGCGCGCGCGCTTGCGCACCTGCGCGCTTGCGCACCTGCGCAAGGCGACCGCGTGCCGACACGTGGCGCGCGCGCTTGCGCACCTGCGCACCTGCGCAAGGCGCCCGCGTGCCGACACGTGGCGCGCGCGCTTGCGCACCTGCGCACAGCACCTAAGCGCACAGCGCCCAAGGTGCTGCCCCACGCATCCCTTGGATGCCTTTTCCCCCTCTTTTTATGTATATACATATACATATACATATGTATACAAATTCACACATATACATACTCCGCCACATTCTCCCTCTTCAAAAAAAATTTCGGGCCGGGGCGCTGCCCCGAACCCCGCAAGGGGGCTGCTAGCCCCCTTGACCCCCAGCCCGCTATCCGGGTAGCGGGACCCCCGTAAAAACTCTGCGTGGCTCCCAATATATCCAAAACCCCCTTTCAAAACAAAACACACGCACACTGCACATTGAGTTCGCATGACCAATTTAACCCGTTAATCGGAGGTTCCCTCGCCCCAAAGGCGGGGGGGGTAATTAACGGCAGCTTAGTCCGCGGCTGCCGGAGATTCGGATCCCCACAATCATTAAACCCCGGCCTACCCTAGGCAGGGGGAATCTGTAGTACGCCTGACAAGCGCTCGCGTATTCCCATCTCACTGGGGTGACGAAAAACACCCTACACCAGCCAGGGATAATCGAGCAAGGACTAGCCCGGTTTCCTCTTGGCGAGGGCTTTGATCCCTGGTTTGTTGGGGTAGGGAGCTACCAGCCAGGGATAACCGAGCAAGGATGGGCCCAGTTGCCTCTTTCTGAGGGCTTTTCATCCTTAGCGTGGGAGAGGCTGTAAGTGGCCTACTAAGAATGGCCGAGCAGGGTTACTGCCCGGTGCCTCTTGGCGAGGGATTTTTGTCCTTAAGGATGGCCGAGCAGGGTTGCTGCCCGGTGCCTCTTCGTGAGGGCTTCGATCCTTGGCGCTGGAGGGGCCGTGGGATGCCCGCCAAGGATGAACCAAGCAGTGAAGCTGCTCGATCGCCTCTTTGTGAGGGCTTAGATTCCTGGCGTTGTGGGGTAGGCGAGCTACCGGCCAGGGATAGACGAGCAGGGTAGCTGCTGGGCTGCCTCTTTGTGAGGGCTTCGATCCTTGGCGCTGGAGGGGCCATGGGAGGCCTGCCAAGGATGAACCAAGCAGTGAAGCTGCTCGGTCGCCTCTTTGTGAGGGCTTAGATCCCTGGCGTTGTGGGGTAGGCGAGCTACCGGCCAGGGATAGCCGAACAGGGTAGCTGCTGGGCTGTCTCTTCATGAGGGCTTTGATCCTTGGCGCTGGAGGGGCCGTGGGAGGCCTGCCAAAGATGAACTAAGCAGTGAAGCTGCTCGGTCGCCTCTTTGTGAGGGCTTAGATCTCTAGCGTTGTGGGGTAGACGAGCTACCGGCCAGGGATAGCCGAGCAGGATAGCTGCTGGGTTGCCTCTTCGTGAGGGCTTTGATCCTTGGCGCTGGAGGGGCTGTGGGAGGCCTGCCAAGGATGAACCAAGCAGTGAAGCTGCTCGGTCGTCTCTTTGTGAGGGCTTAGATCCCTGGCGTTGTGGGGTAGGCGAGCTACCGGCCAGGGATAGCCGAGCAAGGTAGCTGCTGGGCTGCCTCTTCGTGAGGGTTTTGGGAAGATGGACAGTCACGAGTGACACGTGCCACGAACGCGTGGAGGAGGCAAAGTGCCAGAGCCGCGTCTTTTCGATTTCGCATCGAGCGGCGTGATGTCTACCGCGTAGCGGCACAGTTGCGGGCGACCGTTGAACTCTGAAGGCATTGTGGGTTATAAAATAGAGAGATTGTTGATGACTCCTTTCCTCACACCCAAAACGTAAGAATGGATGACTTTCCATTCACCATCTCCGATATCATAAGCATCGAGGACGTGTATATCTATGATCAGTACTGCACTGATGATACGGTGCAGTTGGTGATAGGCCGGATCGAGGATCATCTTGGTCGATTGCTCTCCCGGCGCTCCTCCCTACTTCAGGTGTTGATGTACTCCATCTAGAGGGCGTCGCCGGGGCTCTTCAACCCCCTATCTGAGCAGCTGAAAGACGAGGCCATTGGTAAGCTGAGGTCTCTGAGGCGCTTCGGCTTGATCTCTGCAAGCTGGCTAAATCGCTCGGAGGCGCTCGTCCTTGAGTGCTACCACTTGAGGCTCGATGCCGACGCTAGCGGGGGTCATCGAAGGGAGAGGTTAGACGCCGCGAGGGCTCGGCTGACGGAAATATCCTCAGAGTACCACGAACAGTGCTCTCTATACCTCATTCCTCCGCTGTTGTAATATATATTATTTTTATGTATGGTTGAGGAGCCTATAGTGTCTCTTGAATGAATAAGATTCTTTTTCTTTTCTGCAATGCTTTATTGATCCCTTTATTATATAAACAAAAGATCTCAAGAAAGATGTATATTGCTCTGAAAAGAAAATACATGCTAGTAGATGTTCTTATTCGTGCAGCTTGAGCCCACCGGATGTCTGTTGGCATCTATGCCCGGCACAGGGTACCGAGCTTCGTCGGTACCAGGCGTATCTCCCGCTGACACTACCATGATCTGGCCGATGGTTAGCTCGGCGGGAGGGGGACGCTGCTCCTGCTCGCGGTCAGCTTGCCACTTGTCCCTTAGGTACGCTGTGAGGTGCCCCGAACGGATGAGCTCTTCAATATAGTCTCGGAGTTATTTGCAGCTCTCCGTGGAGTGGCCCAGCGATCTGTGAAAACCACAGTAGGGGCCCCGGGTTCGCTTTGAGCCCATTCGCGAGACCGGGGGAAGCTTGAAGAACCCCTCGCCCTTGGCCTCCTCTAATAGCACCGCCTGGGAGCCGTTGAGCGGGGTGTACTCCTGGAATTTTGGGAGATAGGGTTTTTGCCGCTCAGGTCCCCTTCTCTCTTCTCTTGCTCTCTTCTTTTGGTCGGTTTGCTCTGCCCGGGGGAGATTTGCGTTCACCTCGGATTCGAGCTGGACCTCGCGTTCAGTCCAGGCCTTTACCTCGGCCATGGTCTTAGGTTGCGCTAATGCAAAGGAGCGTAACCACTCCTTGTGCCTAAGACCAGACCTCAGAGCTGTGATGACCGTCTTGTCCCGGTGTTCTGGGACCTCGAGAAGGGGGTTGTAGAAGCGGGCGACGTTTACTTTGAACGTCTCCTTGTCCCCGCTCTTGATAGTGAAGAGATGGTCGACCGTGCGTTTCTGTCGTCTGTTCCTGACGAAGTGGCCAAGGAATTGTGTGGCCAGCTCGTCGAAGGTTGACATCGAGCGCTGTTCGAGTCCTCGGAACCAGTCTCGCCCAGAGCGGATGAGAGTGGTCGGGAAAGCTCGGCACTGGGCGGCTTCGGAGTTGTCTTAGAAGCTCATTCCCGCAGTGAATACATCCAAGTGGTCCTTCGGGTCAGATTTGCCGTCGAAAGGGAGACCTTTGGGGGCTTGTTCCGGGAGGAGACGTGGACGGCGAGCAGCTCCTCGGTGAATGGTTTGGTGAGCGAGTCGGCGGCATACTTAGCCCCGTCGCTCGAATGGTGACCTTCCCGATGCATACCCTCGATCTTCTTCTCGAGGGCGTCGAGTCGGCCGTGATACCTCGACGACTCGGCGCATTCTGATCTCAGGCCTCTGCTGTTGGTAGCCTTCGAGCCGCCGCGGCTCCGGTTCCTCTCAATGAGGTTCCTTAGATCCCCCGGCGAGGTAGCCTTCAAGCCGCCGCGGCGAGTCCCGTCCACGCGACCCCGTCGAGGGAGGGGGTGTCGGTCATGCCTGGTAACAGGCGAGCTGACAGACATCTCCTCGGGAGGGACAGGTGCGCGGAGAGCCTCGGGACGAGGTGCTCTGGCGACAGACCTCGGTGTGGAACTGTAGGGTGCCCAGCGGGTTTCAGAACGTATGGGTCCGGGAGATCCGCGGTCGTGGGGGTAGCGAGGCGGTGCTCGGCAGTGCCGACGCGGACGGAGCCTTCTCTCCCCCTGTAGGGGTCCTGGTCTCGAGGCGGGGGAGCGGTGACTTGGTGATCTTGCCCCGCCGTTTGGACGCAGATCAATGCCTCCACAATAGACGCGAGTCGGTCTATGCGGCCGGCGAGGGTGTTGATGGCATTCGGCGGAGTAGGTTCGTCCGCGCCTCCGTTGAGGGGAAGGCGGCAGCTGGTGCTTGGTCATCGTGATGATCACTCGCCATTGGATTGAGATCGGAAAGTGAACTTTTATTTTTGTGGAATCAAGGAGTTCCCACAGACGGCGCCAGCTGACGTGACCTGGATCGCGCCAAGATGTTACCTTCCGTTGATCTGCTGATGTCGGCGATGGGTGGCTGAGATTGGATCTGGGGGCTGTCGCTCCTGAAGCGTGTGGATCTTAATGGATTTGAGATTGTGGTTGCCGAGCTACCTATAAGGAAGTCCCGGGGTGGTTGTACCACCGAGGACCCTCCGACGGTCAAGTTAGACTAGAGATTCGAGCAGAGTAACGGATTAGTGGGGTCAAAATGGCTTACTTGGACTGTTTGAAGAAGGGGTTTATATAGCGGTGGCAGCAGGGCAGGCGCGAGAATCACGCCGGCCGTTACGCTCCCGACGTCACGCCCGCGTGATGAGCGAGACCTCCCATTAATGGCGAGACAGGCTCGTTAATGGGGGATCGTGGTGGCGTGGAACATGGGATGTGGCCGGCGGAGATCTCGCGCATGGTGAGATTCGCGGGATGGCGATTACGCCTGCAAGCGGTGCCGTTGGTCAGTCGATGAGACCGAGGAAGATGACCTCGGCGGGAGAGCTCGCGGTCGAGCGAGAGAGCCGAGGTATCTTGGTTCGGCTCGAGCCCGGAGGCGAGCTGAGAGAGCCGAGGAGGCTCGGGCCTGTTATAGCTCGAAGACGAGCTGTGAGGCCGAGGAGGCCAATTGTGCTAGGGCTTGGAGGTGAGCCAGCGTTTGCTTGTAGGACGGGCACAGGAGTGGTCTGGTCGGTCACTATAGATCCTTTCTTGTGAGCCCTGAGACACGTCATCTGCCACGTGTCATGATGGAGATCACCGATATTGAGCATCATCAGTTATACCGATGAAATGCTTCTACAATGATGAATCCAATGTCATTTATTTGATATTTGATTAGAAAATATTTGAATCTGTCATGATTTTTTTTGTACATGCACCGCCTCTTTATACACAAAATTATGTGCACTAATTAGTTACATAATTGTGTTGATTAAAAGAATTTGGTTACCAGTCCTCTCTGTCTACATATTGAACGAATTAAAAATAAGAACGGTACTTGCAGATTGGACAGCTGTGAAAATTTCAAGTCTTTAGGTAAAATGGTCCCTCATGTCTCTCTTTAGAGGTGAAATGCTTTCTTGTATTATGAATCCGAATGCAAGGTATGTGATATTTGATTATAAATTTTTTGGATTTGATGCATGAAATCTTTTTCATCGCAATCCAATCAAATTCAATGAAGAATTTGATGCATGAATCCTTCATACATGAACCAACTCTTCATCAAATAAATTAGTTGTACCGATGTCAAATGCATGGTATCTGATATTTGGTTGTAAAAGTTTGAATTTGATACATGAATCTCTCTTTTATATTTTCCTCATCTCTTTGCACACCTAATTACCTGTACTGATCAATTACTTACCTAAATGTATTGATTATGAAATATTTGGTTACTGCTCCTCCCTGGTTACAGATAATCAAATGAATTGTATATAAGAAGGGTTGCAGATTGGAATAAACTAGACAAAATTTCAGTAGTTTAGCAGGTATTATGGTCTCTCATGGCCGTCATCAGAGCTGAGTAGCTCTCTTGGAATGTATACTCCTAGAGGTTCAGAGTTCGATCCCAGAAATCGCACACGAGGTGCTTGTGCAGCCTCTACTCATCTGTAATTTGGTAGAATGAAAGAATTTATTAGATTTTTTCTTCATATATCTTTATACTATTGAAGTGTTAGAGTGAGTTCTTAAGGGAAACAAGATTACAAAAAATTTTTAAAAAAAACAAAAGAAAAAACTAGTTTTGAGTTAATAATTCATTTTTTCTTGTAGAAGAAGATTTTTGTCCAAATTATAATGTTCTACGTGTGCCTGTACATACACATCTTAAATTCGTTCATTTGTATGCGACCCCTTAAATTTTCTAGAATTGTTTTAAGATTCTCATTGTCTTAATCTTTGTTCAAAACTCAAAGACTTGACGTTGTAATGATAGTTTTTGACCATCCTTTTCGATATATTGCATCTTTTCATCATTTTTTGATGAATACATACAAGACCCCCCCCCCCCCCCCCCCACTCTCCGGCGATTTTCATGGAAACTTCATCTTTTCAATCTATTCATCATTTTCCTTTCTGCTCAGGTCTACGATTATAAAATTTTAGGAGGTTGTGGATTTACCAGCTATGATTAGGATAAGTCTATGTTAGTAGTTTGAATATGTTGGTTGCATTTGTATGTGGGAAATAGTCCCACGTCGGATGGAGAGACGAATACCCAAGTCTTTATAATAGTTCCCAATATTTAAGTAATAACTTGAATAAAGTGAATATTGAGCCAAGTGGGCCTGATTTCTAACAGACTTATAACATTTATTTACTATTGTCTTTGATGAGGCACTTGGGCACTTGGGGGTGATTGCCTTCTACTGAATCTGTAAAGATCAAAGCTTTTTAATTCTGTCTTAACCAAACTAAAACTCAACAATCGAAAGGTGATATTATGGAGACATAATTAAATTCAAGTGTCAAGGTTCATTTTCAGAACCAAGATGTTATCAAACTAGATCGATTCGATGGGAGCAACTACACTAGATGGAAAGACAATATGGTGTTCTTGTTGACCGTCTTGAAGATATTTTACGTTCTCGATCCGAACTTGCCACCAATTTCAGATTCACCGCCAATTCTTGATTCAGTCCGCCAATTTCAGATTCACCGCCAATTCCAGATTCAGTGTCAACTTCGAATGATGCCGAGAGTGCCAGAACAGAGAAAAACAAGCGTGAAGAAGACGAACTAGTTTGTCGCGGTTAAATTCTCAATTCCCTCACCGATCGTCTGTATGATCTTTACAGAAATATGAAGACACCAAAGGAAATCTGGAATTTCTAGCGCTTAAATATTTTGAATTTAAGATGTCTGATGACATGCCAATCATGGATCAAGTGCATGAATTACAAATTCTCGTCTCTAAACTGAGCGAACTTGAAATTAAAGTCCCTGATTCATTTCAAGTTGGAGCGATTCTATCTAAACTTCCTCCTACTTGGAATGAATACAGAAAGAAAATTCTGCACTCTCCTGAAAGTTTTACCATAGAGCAATTTCAGACTCATCTACAGATTGAGGCAGAGAACCGTGCACGTGATATGAATTTTCTTAGTTCTAAATCTAACTCTAAGGTGAATCACGTCAATGAAAATGGTCATAGAAAATTTCAGAACAATTTCAAAGTCCAGAAGAAGGGAAATTTTAAGAAATTTAATTTTGCAAAGAACAAGTGGCCTTGTTATAACTGTGAAAAGAAAGGCCACTATATTAAAGATTGCAAATTCAGAAATACCGGAAAAAAAGCTTGGTTTCGGATCAGAAAATAGCAACAAGGCAAATCTAATAGAAAATGAAGTCAAAGAACTTGTTGCTATGGTTTCTGACATGCAGATAGACATGATTACGGAATTGCATATGGTTGCGGTAACTAAAACTGCATATTGGTGGCTCGATTCTGGCGCAACCATCCATGTATGTAATAACAAATCAATGTTCAAAACCTATATAGATCAGAAAGAACCTGAAGAGGTGTTGATGGGAAACCACGTTTCGGCCAAAGTGCTCGGTAAAGGAAGTGTTGAATTGAAGTTTACATCTGGACAGAAACTTACTCTGCTTAATGTATTTCATGTTCCTGATTTGAGGAAAAATCTTGTATCTGCAAATCTGTTGTGCAAGAAGGGATTTAAAATTGTTCTAGAGTCTGACAAAGTTGTAATATCGAAGAATGATATATTTGTAGGAAAGGGATATTCCTGTGATGACATGTTCAAACTCAGTATTAATGAAATAAATTGCGTGTTTACTTATGTTGTTGAGTATTCTTCTTCCTTGTGGAATGCTAGACTATGTCATTTAAATTTTCGCTCTTTAAAGTATATGTCTAAACATGGTTACATTGCATGTCAAAATGATCATAATGATAAATGTGAGATTTGCGTAGAAGCAAAAATAACTAGAAAACATTTTCCTAAAATCGAAAGAGATACTAATTTATTAGAACTTGTTCATTCTGATATTTATGAATTAAATGGTCAATTAACTAGAGGAGGAAAAAGATATTTTATAACCTTTACTGATGATCATTCTTGTTTTATATATGTATATTTATTAAGAACAAAAGATGAAGCATTTGAGAAATTTAAAGAGTATAAGTCAGTTGTAGAAAATCAGAAAGATAAAAGGATTAAAATCCTTAGAAGTGATAGAGGGGGAGAATATTTTTCTGATTCTTTTTCTCAATTCTGCGAAATGCATGGTATTATTCATCAAAGAACTGCACCTTATACGCCTCAACACAATGGATTAGCCGAAAGGAAAAATAGGACCTTAGTTGAAATGGTAAATGCTATACTTTTAAATGCTAAATTACCTTTTAATCTTTGGGGTGATGCGCTTTTAACAGCATGCTATATTCATAATAGAATATCATCCAAGAAAACTCATGTTTCATCATATGAAATTTGGAATGGTAGAAAACCCAATTTAAACTATATTAAAGTGTAGGGATGCATAGCATATTATAAAGTGACCAATCCATATAAATCTAAATTAGGGCCGAGAGGCATTAGAAGTATATTTGTTGGATATGCACAGAATTCTAAAGCGTATCGACTTCTAGATTTAGAATCAAATGTCATAATTGAGTCGATACATGTTGAATTTTTTGAAAATAAATTTATGCATGACAATGTTAATTCTAATTTGTATAATGATGAAAATGCCGCAACTTCTAAGAAAATTACAGATGAGAAAAGAAGAGAAAGTAATGAAAATATTGAACCAAGAAAAATTCAAAGAATCAGGAAAGAAAAATCTTTTGGTCCTGATTTTATTGATTCACGTTCAATAGTCTTTCTCGTTGAAGGAGATAGAACCAAAGTGCTTAACAAATTACCTATTCTACTTTATATAGAAGATGATCCTAAAACATTTAGTGAAGCAATGTCATCAAGAGATACTGCATTTTGGAAAGAGGCTATTGATGACGAAATGGACTCAATAATGTCTAACAATACTTGGATATTGGTTGACTTGCCTCAAGGATCTAAGCCAATAAAGTGTAAATGGGTATTTAGAAGAAAACTAAATACAGATGGCTCTATACAAACTTTCAAGACAAGATTAGTGGCTAAAGAATTCACACAAAAGGAGGGTATAGATTATTTTGATACTTATGCACTTGTGGCTAGAATAACATCCATAGAGTTCTTATAGCTTTGGCTTCAATATATAATTTATATGTGCATCAAATGGATGTAAAAACAGCCTTTTTAAATGGTGAATTAAATGAGGAAGTATACATGGAACAACCCGAATGTTTCATACTTCCTGAAAATGAGAACAAAGTTTGTAAATTAACTAAGTCGCTATATGGTTTAAAACAGGCCCCTAAATAATGGCATGAGAAATTTGATAAAGCAATAATATCAAATGGTTTTAAGCATAATAGTGCGGATAAATGCGTATATTCCAAATTCAATCAGAATTATGGGGTAATCATATATCTCTATGTAGACGACATGTTGATATTTGGTACAAACATGATTGGAATAAATGAAACAAAAATGTATTTAACTTCAGTATTCAAAATGAAAGATTTGAATGAAGTAGATACTATTTTAGGAATAAAGATGAAAAAACATAGTGAAGGGTTTGTGCTAAACCAATCTCATTATATAGAGAAATTATTAAATAAATTACAACATCTTAATATTAAAGAAAGTGTTACTCCGTATGATCCGAGTATGAAATTAAATGAGAATTGTGACAATGTCATCGGACAATTAGAATATGCTGGCGCTATTGGAAGCCTTATGTATGCGATGCATTGTATAAGGCCTGATATAGCTTTTGCAGTATGCAAATTGTCACGATATATCAGTAAACCCAGTACTAATCATTGGAAGGGCATCAGTAGAGTTCTTGGGTATCTAAAAAGAACAAAAGAGTTTGGTCTATTTTATTCCAATTATCCTGCAGTACTAGAAGGTTACTCGGATGCAAGTTGGATCACAAGTGCAAGTGATAATAAATCCACAACAGGTTGGGTATTTACAATTGGAGGCGGTGTCATTAGTTGGGCCTCTAAGAAACAAACTTGCATCACACATTCAACAATGGAATCTGAATTTATCGCTTTGGCTGCTGCCGGTAAGGAAGCGGAATGACTGAGAAATTTTTTATTAGATATAGAGTTGTGGCCACAACCAATGCCATCTATTTCCTTACATTGCGATAGTGAGGCGACTATGTCTAGAGCCTATAATAATGTTTATAATGGTAAATCTAGACACATCAGTTTAAGACATGAATATATTCGAGAATTAATAACTAATGGAATAATTACCATAGTTTATGTGAAATCTGCAAAGAATTTAGCAGATCCCTTTACCAAGGCATTATCTAGAGATTTGGTAAAGAATACGTCAATTGGAATGGGACTTAAACATTTACAATTTGGCACCAGTAATGGTAATCCAACTTTAATTAGTAAAAACTAATTTTAATAGTTCAATGGGTAATAACAAGTTACTGTCATGTGCTTGTATTGCACTAGACGTCTCATTCTTATATAAATAAATATCTAGTGCTGTCTGTTACGATAAAGAGGATGAGCGAAAGCTCTCAATGGAGTTATTTAATTTTTAAATATCCACAGTAATAGAGATATAATAAAGGAAACTCCACCTATATTAGCATAGAAGTGGTCCCGCTTCAACAAGAGATATGAAGTATTCTCTTGTAATTGCTTATGAAGTACAAGAGTAGCACATGGCCAGAATAGTGCTAAAGCAGTTTTAAACCTCTTAGAAAATAAGATGAATATTGTGTGTGTTGTATTTCAAATTCTAATAATAAAAGTTTTGGTTTAATCTGCGGACACCAATAACTTTGTTAGACGATTGATATATATACACTAATGGAAGGTTTATATCGAGAGATACCTTTCTTTATGCATAATATTTGTCACGAGAGAGATGTGGTTGCGGCCAATATATACAAACTAGTGGGGGATTGTTAGTAGTTTGAATATATTGGTTGCATTTGTATGTGGGAAATAGTCCCACATCGGATGGAGAGACGAATACCCAAGTCTTTATAATAGTTCTCAATATTTAAGTAATAACTTGAATAAAATGAATAATGAGCCATGTGGCATGGTTTCTAGCAGGCTTAAAACATTTATTTACTATTGTCTTTGATGAGGCACTTGGGTTGACTTAGTAACAGAGGTTGTCTGAACAGAACTAACGGTCGTGTCTGTTCAACTCTTAATGGTCACAACCATTCAAACGGTTGACATTTTGAATTTCAGATTCAAAGGTTGTCCGAACAGAACTAACGGTTGTGCTGTTCAACTCTTAATGGTCACAACCATTCAAACGGTTGTGGTCGTGTCTGTTCAACTCTTAATGGTCACAACCATTCAAACGGTTGTGTCTGTTCAAGTCTATAAATTATGTGCTACTCTTCACATTTAAGGCATGTTCTTCTCATTATCTTCTAAGAGAGTTTCAAGCGCTTTGTTGTATTTCGGGGGTGATTGCCTTCTACTGTATTCCCATAATGGGGGTAATATTTCATACACGTCTCAAAGCTTTTAATTCTGTCTTAACCAAACTAAAACTCAACAGTCTAAACCTGTTTTAGCACCAACGAGCAATAGCTCAGTTGGTATGGATCCTCTCTTGGGGAGAGTGCAGGGTTCGAAGCGCAGGAACCCCAAGAGGGGAACTGGCCACAAATCAATGCTTTCGGGGCAAATTCGTGGCTCCGTTGGCCGTGCGCATGTGTGTGATGTGTGGGTGGGTGGGTATACTGTGTGGGTTGTACGCATAGGTTAGGCCTTACGGACCAGTGCCAAAAAAAACTTGTTTTAGCTACAAAACTGAAAAGAAAAAAACCCAGATTAAATAGCAGAATTAAATTTAGTATATGGATATTACTTTCTAAGTTCTATACTTCAGCATATTACAAACAAACAAAAAAGTTCTATACTTCTGGGTCTGTTTATTTCTTTCCTTAGAGGAGTTTATGCTTATCTGGTACAAGAGTTTCGACTGCATTGCAGAGTGCACCAAATGTTAATCATTTTTATTTTTCTTATGTCCATTTAATTAAAGTTCCTCATTTTCCTATGTAGATTTATAAGTCTTTTTTTTCTGGCAACACAGATCCATCCGTTCATGGATATTGGAGAAATACGGCATGCTTATGTTCACATTTCTTTTAATAGTAAGAATAAGCAAATGATTCCGGAATGGCGGATGCAAGAGGTTGAGATGCACGAGCCGAAAGACAAGCGAGTTTTTTTAATGAACTTGGAATGTAACAGATAATATTAATTAACACTGACATGTACTATTTCCATATATACTATAAATAAAATCCATTTCGTGTTGTGTTTGCACTTTTTCTGCTAATTGTATCATGCTTATGCTTACATGTTATAATATGAGGAGTGTAATCTTTGTACTTACAGTGTAGAAGCTGCACTTGCAGCGTATGTTAAGGCATAACTTGTAATGGGTTTAAATTATGAACTAAGTTGTTTTGCGTTACGACGTTAAAATATCAAAACTGGATTGTTAATGAGCGTGGATTTATGAATCTAGATGTCAGGTGAGACCCTGACTAAAGAAAGAATATGGTGGAAGTTCTAGCTAATGAAAATTCTAAGGCAAAAACCACTATATATTCTAAGTTGAAAGCCAGATTTTTTACAAATAAAATAAAACCAGTCGGCTATTAAAAATGACATGTTATATATTTTGTTAAACTGTTTCCAAGGATACATAGTAATATTAATCAAGATGTTTCCTATTTCAATTGAGAATCATTTAGTATTAAATTCATGTAGGATTTAGGCTTGGCAAAATTAGAATTAGCAAGACAGATAAAGAAGCTTCATGTTTATAAATGTTCTTGGCTGCTAAATTAAATCACCGCAATAATTGTAGATTTCTTGATAGCGGCAGTGATCACTGATGATTACCACGGTTCTAGCAGCAATGAAGATAAAATTGATATCTTGATTTTGGCTGTAAAGTCAATTCGAGAAGCTCAACCCACAGCGAAATTTGTAAACGCCGTTACAAAAAATAAATCCCGGTAATGTATTTGATGCATTTCCGAACTTGTAGCCAGCATTACAGATTGGAATGTTGAAAATGATAATAGAAAATATATGTTAATATTCCATTACTAATTAGGTGGCTATAATTAGGCTATACTCTTGTTAAATAGGAGAGATTATCTCCTGAGTATCCGGCTATACATATAAATAGGAGAGATTATCTCCTAAATATCTTTCTGTATATCTCTTGTACATCTATAATTACAAATGAAGGCAAGGTTAATCCCCAAGAGGAATTTACCAATTTTTATGGTATCAGAACCAACAAAGCTCTAATCTTTTCTTTTCTCCCTCCTATTTTCTCCCTCATGGCCGGTCATGACGCCACCCCTCCTCTTCCTCCTCCTGCCACCGAAAAACCTTACGGCATCACCAACATCAAATCATGCATCCCTCTTATTCTAGACCTCGACGAACTCAACTATGATGCCTGGAGAGAGCTATTTAAGACCCATTGCGTCAGCTTTGGCGTTCTTGGTCACGTTGATGGTACAACCATAGCCTCTGGGCCTATCGATAATGAACGGAAACGACTTGACGGTTTGGTGAAACTGTGGATCTACGGTACTATTAGCAAATCCCTCCTCCAAATGATCTTGAAGAAAGGTGTCACCGCTCGCGATCTCTGACTCAGTCTCGAGAATCTATTCCGTGAACAAGGATGCTAGAGCCATCCAACTCGACAATGATCTCCGTAATATCGAGATGGGTGATCTTTCGATTACCGCCTATTGCCAACGTCTTAAAACTCTCTCTGATCTGCTGTCTAACATCGACGTGATAGTTCCCGAAAAGAATCTCGTCACCTACATGGTTAACGGCCTCCCCGAGAAGTTTGAGCAAATTGGAAATATCATCCGGCATCACAACCCCTTCCCTTTCTTCCTTCAAGCCCGATCCATACTCCTCCTGGAGGAACAACGTCTCTCCAAAACCCGCAAATATCAAGCCTCTCACACCGACCATCCATCCTCTCCTACGATCTTTTACACTGCTGCACCGACCACTCAGTCCTCCAACAGCAACTTCGCCCGCCGTAACAAGGTCGTTCTGGCTGGAACTACAACCGCAACCGTCAGCAGTCCAACAAGCATCACTACGCCAGCCCTCGGCCCAGCATCCGACAACCACCCCTTATGTCTGGGGCCCGTACTTCTGGCCTCCAAACTGGCCCGCTGCACCTCCTACTGCCAACCCGTGGCCCGGCCACTCTGCTGTAAAGCTAAGCCCTACTACCGCGCCTGGACTACTCGGCCCCAGCCCACGTCCATCAGCCCAACAGGCTCTCTCGGTCTTCGTTCCTCCGCCATGGACTCGGTTCGTGCTTGCGCCTGTCGATCAGCCCACTGCCTCGGTTGTGCCCACTACTTCTCTTCCTCAGGCCTTACACACCCTGGCCCTTCACGACAACGCAGGTAACTTATATTCTGTTTTTAATAATAGCATCATACAGTCCGTACTTGTTGGTGACGGATCCTCAATCCCTATTACTCACATGGGCCATGGACATTTACCCAATCCCCACCATCCCCTTTCACTACAGAATGTGCTTATCTCACCCAAAATTATTAAAAATCTCATTTCCGTGCGTCAGTTTACCAAAGACAATAATTGTACTGTTGAATTTGACCCTCATGGTTTTTCTGTGAAGGATCTCCAGACACAGCAAACTATCCATCGGTGTGATAGCACTGGTGACCTCTACCCCGTCACCACCAACTCCACTGCCACTCCACCTCTCGCCCTCCTAACCTCCAGTCCTTCCACATGATATAGACATTTGGGTCATCCGGGCGACACCGTTCTTCAGTCTCTAGTGTCTCATGGTTTTATTTCTTGTAATAAAGACAAAACTCAAAAGTTATGTCATGCGTGTCAATTAGGAAAACATGTTAGGCTTCCATTTTATCGTTCAGAGTCTATTGTTGAGTCCCCATTTGATATTGTTCATTCGGATTTATGGACTTCGCCTATTTCCAGTATTAGTGGCATTAAATACTACGTTATCTTTTTGGATCACTTCTCACAATTCTTGTGGGTCTATCCCTTACGGTGTAAATCTGATTTCTTTTCAAAATTCTTACATTTTCGTGCTTATGTCCACACTCAATTTAATCGGGAAATAAAAGCCTTTCAGTGTGACCACGGTGGTGAATTTGATAATACTCCCCTTCGTGATCTTTTTGCTGCTAATGGTATGCTTGTTCGTTTCTCGTGCCCCTATACCTCCCAACAAAACGGCAAATCAGAAAGGATGATACAGACTATTAACAATATTGTCCGCACCCTTCTCATTCAAGCCCACCTTCCTCCTGGGTATTGGGTAGAAGCCCTCCACATGGCCACACGCCTTCTCAATCTCCTCCCATCCACCTCAATACAAAATGACATTCCTTTCTCTAAACTCTTCCAAAAGCCTGTCTCATACTCTCATCTTCGAGTTTTCGGGTGCCTATGCTATCCCCATCTCTCGCCTCCTCATAAACTAGCCTCACGGTCTACCCCACGTGTCTTCCTCGGCTATCCGACTAATCATCGGGGTTTCCGATGCCTTGATCTCACCACTAGAAAAATCATCATTTCTCGTCATGTCACCTTCGACGAGTCCGTCTTCCCGTTTAACTCTCTATCTCCTACTCCGTCCACCACATACAACTTCCTCGATGTCTCCTCCGAACCGTCACATATCTCACGTCGTCTCCTAGAGTCGCCCGTTGTCCCCAACATCAATACAACCCCTCATACTACGGGGGTGCCCCCCACTAGCCCCACGGCCTCCACCACCCCACCATCCCACTCCACGAACTCCACAGCCTCAACATCCCCTTCAACGGCATCCACGACCTCACCTCCAACTCCCCCTTCCCCTCCACCTCTCTCGCATCCTATGGTCACCCTGCACAGCACGGGATATCCAAACCAATTCAAAAACTCAACCTCCACATATCCACTCCCTTCCCTATTCTCCGCTCTCATATCCAAGCCCTCAAGGATCCTCACTGGTGTGCAGCTATGCGGCTGAACATGATGCTCTTATTAAAAATAGAACTTGGGTTCTGGATCCTCGCCCACCTGGGGTGAATGTGGTTCGGTCTATGTGGTTGTACAAGCACAATCTTCACTTTGATGGGTCACTTGAGCGACACAAGGCTCGTCTGGTTGCTAACGGCAAGAGCCAACGGCCAAGAGTTGACTGTGACGACACTTTCAGTCCGGTGGTCAAACCAGCCACTATCCGCACTGTACTCAGCCTTGCCTTATCACGCTCCTGGCCTATACATCAGTTAGACGTGAAAAACGCCTTCCTTCATGGAGCCTTACATGAAACGGTCTATATGCATCAACCACCGGGTTTTATTGATCTTGTTCATCCCGACCATGTCTGTCGCCTCCGTAAATCCCTCTATGGTCTTAAACAGGCACCCCGTGCCTGGTACCAGCGGTTTGCCGAGTATGTGGCGCGCATTGGGTTCCGCAACAGTCTGTCAGATACTTCTCTCTTCATTTACCGTCATGGGAGCGACCTAGCATTTCTCTTACTCTATGTGGACGACATCGTCCTCACGGCTTCGTCAGATGCTCTACTACGGCCGATTATTGCGTCCCTCAACTCCGAGTTCGCCATGACTGACCTGGGCCCACTCCATTATTTCCTTGGGCTCGCGGCAACTCGTACCAAGGATGGTCTCTTTCTATCACAGCAGAAATATGCCCTTGAAATACTTGATCGCGCCAACATGGCTAATTGCAAGCCGTGTGCGACTCCAGTGGACACTAAGTCCAAACTTGGCTCCTCTGGTACACCGGTTCAGGACCCATCACTCTACCGTAGCCTTGTCGGCGCTCTACAGTACCTCACATTTACCCGGCCTGATCTCTCCTACGGTGTCCAGCAAGTGTGTCTCTACATGCATGATCCTCGGGAGCCTCACTTCAACGCTCTCAAACGCATCTTGCGCTGTGTTCGTAGCACAGTGGATCATGGCCTGCACCTATATCCGTCTACTATCACCGGACTAACTGCTTACTCTGATGCGGATTGGAGTGGGTGCCCCGACACACGCCGCTCTACCTCCGGTTACTGTGTGTTCTTGAGTGATAATCTTCTCTCTTGGTCCTCAAAGCGTCAAGCTACTGTCTCTCGCTCCAGTGCCGAAGCCGAATATCGTGGGGTTGCCAATGCCGTTGCTGAGACTTGTTGGCTCCGCAACCTGCTTTTGGAACTTCATTGCCCACTTACTCATACGACCCTTGTATATTGTGACAATTTTAGTGCTGTCTACCTATCCACTAATCCGGTGCAACACCAGCGTATGAAACATATTGAGATCGATATTCACTTTGTTCGTGAAAAAGTAGCTTTGGGCCACGTGCGGGTTCACCACGTCCCTTCCAGCTCACAATATGCCGACATCTTCACCAAGGGACTTCCTACTTCACTTTTCACTGATTTTCGCTCCAGCCTGAGCGTCCGACCTCCCGCTCCGCCTGCGGGGGTGTGATAATAGAAAATATATGTTAATATTCCATGACTAATTAGATAGCTATAATTAGGCTATACTCTTGTTAAATAGGAGAGATTATCTCCTGAGTATCCGGCTATACATGTAAATAGGAGAGATTATCTCCTAAATATCCTCCTGTATATCTTTTGTACATCTATAATTATAAATGAATGCAAGGTTAATCCCCAAGGGGAATTCACCAATCTTCAGAAAATTGGACATTTAGTAGGTTTTTTAATGTAGAAGGTGTTTTCAAAGAACAAGTTGGCTTCGGGTTCAAATTATTGGAAGACGTAGAGTATCAAGCAACTTTTCTGTTTTTTTTTTGAGATAAAAGGATAGGATGAAGGAGATCCTAGCCCCACAATTTTTTCTATTTGTAAACGTTTTCTATAGCATATTCTATTTTAGGATCAAAAATTGTAACAGAGTGATTTATTTACCAAATTGTATGTCCTTTCTATGTTGACATGAAAACAAATTGAGGTTTGGATGAGATTTTCAGTTTGGAGAAAAAATTGCAAATCATGTGCTCTCTCCAAAATCATGTGCCAGAAACAAAGTTTTTTTTTTTGTTGTTGTGGAGATGCCACCTCTTCAGGAATCGGACCGTCGATCTCTAACTTTGGAAAGGAAAGTTATACCGCATGACTTTGGAAAGACAGAAAAAAGGTTATACCGCATGAGCTATGCCCAATCGGTTCGTAACGAAGTTAGGTTTAATGAAAAAAGGTTGAAAGATCACGGTAGTTTAATGAAATTAACCATTGATAATTATTAGTGTATCTTGGCATATATACAAAATCTTTGGTATACAAAATTCATTGCTTCTCTAGCTGTCAAAAGACAAGCTTTCCACTATATCCAATCAGATTCAGTGAAGAATTTGATGCATGAATTTTCTCATAAGTAAATTAGTTGTGCTGATGAAATGCTTCTAGAATGATTAACCCAAATGCGAGGTATTTGATATTTGATTAGAAAATATTTGAATTTGATGCATGAACCCACCATTTCTACATGTACCAAATTTTCTATACCGATTAATTATCTAATAGTAATGATTATGATATATTTCCCTCTGGCTACAGATAATCAAATGAATGATTATATATAAGGGGGGTAGCAGATTCGAATAATTAGCCAAAAATTAATAATTTATCATGTTATGGTCTCTCATGGCCATCTTCAAAGTCCAAAATCTCTTTTGTGATACATACCTTGAGGTCCAGAGTCCAATCCCAGGAAGATCTGTCCTTGTTGCCCTTCTTCTGTAAGTTGGTGAATAAAATGATTTATTTATAAGTTTTTCTCTTGATCATAATATTACTTGAATTGTTAGAGTTTTCTTTATTGATGGAAACAAGAAAGAAAATAACAAGATATGTGTTAACTCGTTTCTTTCCTCGAATAATATTTCTGTCCAAATCAAAATGTTCAACAAGTGCTAATTTTTATTTGACTATCCAGTATAAAGCAGAAAATAAATATCATTTCTATTAATTGCATATTTTCATCATTTTTTGGTATATACACCAGATCCTTTTTTTTAATAACAATTTTCATGGAAACTTCTGGATCTGTACTGATTTTATCATCTTATATATATATATAAAATCAGGTATCTGATAATAAATTTAATGGGATGAATTTGTGGATTAACCAACTGCAATAAACATAACATCAAAAACTTGATTTAGCGAAAAAAAATAAAAAATGAGAGTTTAAATCGGAGATAGAGATCGTGTCCGCTTTGGTGTGCATTGGCGTGCTTTTGGGCTCTTTTTTTTTTCTCTCTTGTTGTAATTGGAATGTAGTCGATGATTTGATAACCAGAATGTTTTTTTTTTTAAAGTTATTAGAATGAACATTTGCTGCCTTTTCAATATATGCTATAAGAAATCGTTTTTTTTTGTTTTATATGTCATTCTCATAAATACATCATCTTTATATTTTACAGGGTATAATATGTACTGTGATTTTGAGTATAGTGTAAAAAAAACAACTCACATTTGCTGCCTTTTCTGTTGTATGTCGAGTTCGAATCCTGGAGTAGCCAATCCAAAGTGGAATTTGTATTGTGTTATAAAACTTCAAACTTGCCTTTTTCTCTGTGCAGTGAAATTGTACTAAAATTATTATGTCAAGAAACCAAGATTGCCAATCCTGAATTCATTCAAGCGGCAATGAACAGAAAGTTACTCGACTTGAATTCGTATGAAACGCTATGCAATAGGATCCGCGGGAGCTACCTCTGGGGCTAGATACTCATATATGAGCATCTGAATGCAATTAATTGGACTGTTTGAAGTTTGTTTTGAGCTTATTCATTCAGACAAATATTGTAGTAATAAAGTTATTTATTGGTCGAAACATAATCCATTTCTTTTACATGGATTGAAGTCTGAAGTAATTTACCATCCAGCTCCAGAGAATTTTGAAATTTTTTGTCCACTTTAGCTTGGTTTACCTTTTGAGAAAATATTTCAATTTGAAGCATGAATCTTTTTCATGTATGCACCTGTACTGGTTAATTGCTAATTTCCTTGGTTAGCATATAAACTAATATAGATTCAAGGTTTCTATTCATCAGAAATAAAAAGAAGAAAATTAAATAACTTTGAAACCTTTTGACAGAATAAATACTAGTTTATCTTAAGTATTCATAACAGATTTGTCGGTTCGGTAGAGAATCTGTATCCAAATTATTAAAAGTAAAGGAGAGTTTAATTTTAGGAACATATATTTAAACTTTTACCTTTTCGGGAACCATTTTTGGACGAAGAATCCACATTGAACTTATTTACATAATATTATGTTAATCTACAGAAAAATTATAGAATCGTTTATGATATTGGAAGCTATCTTTAGCCGTCTTCCAGCATACATTTAATCTGTGGCTTCATATACCGCATTGTTCACCATGTGAAATTTTAGTAGCTTAAAATCGAAAGGGTTGCTTTTTAGAACATTACGACATTACATCGAACCAAAGTGACTCTCCTTCAGATTTTCATGCTCATTCACTAAAAGCAAAGAATTTTCAATACTCAAAAGATCTAAATAATTGGAAATAAAAATCCACAAATGGTATTTTATTTTTAGGGCAACCAGGAAAGGTGTCTTGGAGGGAAGTTACTATACACCCTCCATGGCTTTTTTCGAGGATCGGCCCCTTCATCTCCATCTTTCTCGTTTAAGAGGTGGATTTACCAAATTTCATGTGGTTGTATCATTTTTTCAACGTCGATTTAGTGGGTGCAAAATTAACGGTTTACCGACAATAGAACTTTTTACATTGCTAATTCAACGGTGAAAAGTGGTAGAATCACGTGAAGTTTGGTGTATCCACATCTTAAATGGTAAAGATAAAAATGATGAATGCCGATTGTCGAAAAGAATGGCGGAGAAAACAGATTTTTGACGCTACCTAACCAAAAAGCCTTTTCCCCCCTTTCAAATCCCAAAATTTAGGTTTTTTAAAAAACTTTTCCTAACGGATCAAATTTAATATGCTTTCTACCTTTATAAAAGTCTATTGAACCATCCTCTCACCAAATATGACAACGCCATATAAAACCATCCGGCCATCCTATGGTCGGCTTGATTAGTTGACAATTTATGTTGATCGGTAATGATCGAAACTTGATTTTTGTCAAATATTAATAAGGTTTTTGAATTTAACAATAAATTGTTTTTAAAAAGGGTAAATTGTAAGAAAACCCCGGAAAAAATTTCCGCAGTAAAGGAACCATGGCTCAAAGAACCTCATCAAAACCCCTTGGAAAAGTTTTTCGCTATCAAACACCCTTGCCATGCAATATCTGTATAGTTGTCTGCAATATCTAGTTAGAGTATACATATTTCAGCAAACCATATAGATATATCAGTTAACTAACATACATGGTGCATATTGCAAGCAACTATATTGATATTGCATGTAGGGGGTGTTTACGGTGGAAAACTTTCCCAAGGGGTTTTTGACGAGATTCTTTGGGCAAGGGGTTTTTTTGAGGGAGGAAACTTAACCAGGGTTTTCTTAGAAACAATTTTCCCAAAAAAATGATGCCTCTCACGTTCCACTAGCCGCAGGATCGCCATTTAACCGCAAAACCCAAAACCCTAGCAACCGCCACCGCCGCCGCTGACAAACTCCGCGATGGAATTTCGTTGTGCAAGAACTGCTCTTCTCCGCTCTCTCCCTTCAACCAAACGTACTCTCTCTCTCTCTCTCTCGCTCTCAATTTCCAATCTCACTATCGCATTTGCAGTTCTTTGCCGATGGAAAGCTCAGGCCTTTTTCTCCACCGACATTGTCGGCGACAAGCCCATTCTCGTAAGTTCTTTTGCCCTTTAGAATGCTACCGTTTCATCAACTTTGCCCCTTTTTCATCTAAAGTTTGATCTCATCTTAGGTTCGAGATTACATTCGATCGGCATTATACGATCCCGATCATGGGTATTTCTCGAAGCGATCGGGGCCTGTTGGGTTTCTTGAGAAAAGCATCCGCTTCAATCAGCTCCAAGGTATCATCACTCACTCTACTTGACCTGTTGATGCATGAGCTTTGTTAAAATTTGTTCTTTTTATTGTTAGTCGATGATAAATTTAAAAGTTTTTTCTTCTCAAATTATTTGTTCGTTTAGAATATCGAGAAGCATCTCTTAGCTATGCTTCTATCACCGGTGCATTTTAAATATAGAGTTCCGAATCTAAGTAAAATTGCAATTAATGAAGACTATCATAGGGTTAAATTTTGGATTTTACATCTATGACATTTTAGATTTTAGGAAAGTAAGTGTGCAAGAGGGAAAAAAAGACTAGTATTGTGAAATGGATGTAGTTAGTTTGTTAATGAAGCAAATTAACCAACATGTTCAAAGCAAATATATACGATACTGTGGAAAAAAAGAAGAAGATCATTTTTGGGATAGAAGTATGAAATGCAATTAGTTGCCAAGATGGCTCCCCAATTTGACTGAGCCTACTTGTGCCTATAGATATGAGCAGTTTTCCATGAGACCCAGCTTGAATAATGTTCTTTTGTATTTGTAATGGCCTTGGAGTATCATATGGACTGTTGTGAAAACTCTTTTTAGTATGTCCTGAAGTTTATATTGTATTTTTAAATATATTGCACTGCAATAGCCTGTTCCAATCTTAGTAAACAATTGCATTTTGCAGGTAGGTCTGCTTACATGAAGTACTTGGATAATCTCTACAAGCAGCATGACATTGCCTGGTTTACTCCAGTGGAGCTTTTCAAGGTATGCCTTTTTCAAATAAGTCCAATAATATAGTGGTGTTTTACGGTTTTGAGAATTGATGCAACCTTTTTATGGTCTTGCACCATGTAGAGTCAAGCTTTGAACCACTTGTACTCATTTTGCGCTTGATGTTCCGTTATGTGACGTTTTGTGGTAGGTTTGGTTGGCAAAAATGTTTAAAATAAACCGATAGGAAATTATAAGCGAAGTCTGGCTAAGTGGTGGGTGATGTAACTGAATCCAGAACCTTGGATATGATTTTTGTTCGTGCAGATTTTTTGCAGGAACCAGTGGTGTCTGGTTGATGCCTGATTTGTTTGACAAGACACTTGAGCTCTTACTTCTATTATGCCACTCTACATATTAGCATAGCTTCTAACACTTGTCAGACACTAGCGGATGATGAAACAATAACATAAGAATTGCTGTTCAACTAAATAATATCGGAGAATTTCATCTTACTAGTTAATCTGATTGATATCCGGCTGTCAACTTAGTTACAAGTGCAAGAATACTTCCTTTCTCAAGCAAAAACTACGAGCGGTTATTAACAGTTTTTGTTGCTAAACTTCTATGTTCACCGTGAACATTTAACCACTTATGTCGATCCAAGACTAGGAATGCCGTACATCGAACATAAACCCAAATTCCTTGGTTGAAGCACAAAACCTTTTTTTTGCGAGTTAGATGAATATGCTTATGAGATTGCCATGAGAGGTTGACTTCAAGCTTCTAAATCCTGACATGAAAAGTTAAGTTTTAGATATAGATCCTTAAGAAATTGATGTCTGCTAAGTTACAATGAATAAAATTCTGGAGCTGTATCTATTAGCATGATGGGTAATTTATTCAATAAATGATCGAGATACTCTTCTGTCATAATGGTTATCGACCTTTACATATTTATCTATTAGACAAAAGATAAGATCTGGAACTGGCCCATAAAAGTGAGTTCCTTTCATACATCATGGATCACCCAAATGTTCTAACTACCAACTTGAGGTTCATGTGCCTGTTGTGTTTACTGTGATAGAATACTTAGCAAGTTCTCTTCTGGACTTCTTACAACCTTTCAGCAGATTCATCATTATCCCAAGTCCTAACCACTACATGAGAAAATGGTCATCTACAAGAAACTTACAATATACTCTTTTATACCCACTTGGAAACAGATATGATCACATGGCTCATGTCGGGTCAGACTCCTCCACAAACTCACTCATGGGGAACTCCTCTTGAAATTTTCAGTTTATGATATTCCTTGCAGTGGACTGTTTAACAAAAACTTATAGTTTTTTTTCTATAATAAAACTTATATAAGGAAGAGGGAACCTGTGTATAAGCTATTGCTTTTTATAGATTTGGCAAACATTTCTATAACTCGCGTCCTCAGCATTGTCAATGAAGGGATTTGAAAACAAATTATGTAAACTAAATTACCCATGGTTTTTCTAGCTATCTCAAGCCAATATATAGAACTGTAGAGAGCATATTAGATTGGATAAATGGTGCACTCCTATAACTGTTCTCTTCATTCATAATGCTACCTTGTAAGTGGGTAAGTGTATAAGCTATTTCTTTTATAGGTTTGGCAAACATTTCGATAATTCCCGACCTTCCTCGGTACTGTCAATGAAGGGATTTGAAAACAAATTAATTTGTAAACTAAATTACTCATGGTTTTTCTAGCTATCTCAAGCCAATATATAGAACTGTAGAGAGCATATTAGATTAGATAAATGGTGCACTCCTATGACCGTTTTCTTCAGTCATAGCGCTACCTTGTTAAGTGGGTAAGTGGAAACATGAGGTAAACTCTTCTCATATGAACTGTTAATGATGCAGCCTTGCATTTCTCAATGTCAACCATGGTAGATATGCTATACTGGTATACTCAAATTTAAGATGATATCATCTCTTTACATTGTGTAGAGATATACATATGAGATTTACTTTTTATATTTTTCTGACAGTTATTGAAGCATATGTAGTCTTTATATTGCTACGTAATTTCCTATCCCATTTAAAAGGAATAATTTTTAGATCAGATAACAGCGAAGGAAATATTTATTTTCTTTTTCTTTATTCCTGCAGCCATGGTATGCACATGGTATTGCTGAAGCGATATTGCGGACGGCTAACCTCTCAGTTCCATTAAAGGTGTGTTTCTTTTCTTAGACTTTTATTTTATTTTTGACATGCTTATTTATGCCCTTTTTAATATAAAATGTTTAATGCTAAGAAATGTTCAATATAAAACACAAGAGACAATGATGTCCCGAAGGAAATAAAGGCTGTAGGAGATCAATTGCAGAGCTACATAAATTTAGTGACATGTTCTGAACCAAATAACATTTGTTTTAAATGTCCCCGACATGTCATTCGTATGGAATGTCTTTTTTGAGCGCTGGCCAACACTCACATGCAATCAAATATAGTTTTTGATATTTCGGTTAATATTCCAACATGTCGTAGTTGATCAACATAGCGTCCAATGTTTTTCGAATATCTTCCAATTTCCTCATCATATCTTTCGCCTTGAATTGTGAATAGGAATTAAAATATTTTTTTATTGTTTATTTATTTGTTTTTTGTTATAATATTATGATATTAGTATTATTGCTTAAAAGTAATGTATCAAGGACTAAAGATAAGTTTACATGCACTTAATTTTAAATTATAGCTATTTTATGTTTATTATGTTATTCAAGGGTGCTTATTGATGAATTTATTGAATTGATAAGATAGCAAGTGTAGAAATTGCTGAGACCATATTGTAGACACAACTTTCATAGACTATGACAACCGATATTCACTAAATATGAAAATTTTCCGGTCAACACCGACATAACCATTTAAAGCATTGACAAATAAATCTAAGAAGAACAAAAGCAATACGACCCCATACCTGGATCTAGTTTACTTTGTTGTCTTTGGACATGTCTGTATCCAAACCCATTTTCTGCACTAAGGATACCTCTCTCATCTTTCCTTTCAGGTAACCATTCTCGTAGCTCATCACAGTGATTAGTGAATCAATCACATTAAGAACATCATCATCATCATCATTATCATGGAAGGGATCATCATATTGTCTTCAAATCAAATCCCAAGCCTATGGGGTAGTCATTAGCACCAAATTCATGGCATGTATTATAGACAAGAGAGGAACTTGCCATGAAACCTGATAGAATTAGATTTAATTCTTGAGTAGGAAACTATAGGCAAGAGAGTGACTTCCCATGGGCCCTAATAGAATTAGCAGGTGGTGCAGCATAATCCTATACAACCATGGACCATTCTCCATTTTTTAAAGTTCTTATAGGCCAGGAGAAGGTCTAGAAGAAGATGGGAATTGCTTTCCAGGATAGCACTAATATTAACTATTCCAAAGAGTTTCTTGAGAAATGGATGAAGGTACAGTCAATTGATTCAGGTGACAAAAAATACAAATATGTACAAGTGCTGGTGGCTTTAGCACAAGCAGTACTGACTTAAGGATTGGATAATTGAGGAGGGACGTTAGTGGACTGTATACATTAGGTTGACAACAGCTTGGATCAAGTATTTTCCTGCAAATACAAATATATATAGGCTTAAATACTTCACCAATTGCGAGGAGGCTGTTGATTCCCTTTACTTTTTTGAAGTATATTTGTAGTTGTGGTAGGGCAGATATATAGATATTAATAAAATGTTGATTCCCCACCCTGTAATCCATATGGCCTGCAATATTTACCCAACTATGCAACAACAAAGAGAGTGAAAAGCATCTCAGAAAAATGTTTGATTATTGTTCTTCATATGATTCATAGTGCACAAATTACACTTGTGCCATTTTGTTCACTTGTTTGTAAAAAAATGATATTTCATATTGACTGTTACTTGCCTATCATAACCCAATTTTGTTCGTATTCTAGATACTGGAGATATGTAAAAATGTTTGGTTTCATTGCATCCTTATTAATCATGATGACAAAGGGATAGTTTCTATGTGCTTCCATATGAACCATTGTTTGTTTATCCATAGTATTTGTTCTTTTCTTTATTATTTGTGACAAATTCATGTTGAGTTGATCTTCTTGTATGTTGATTCAGATTTATGAAATTGGGGGCGGTTCTGGAACCTGTGCGAAGTGTATAATGGATTACATGATGCTAAACGCTCCACCAAAAGTATACAACCATATGACTTACACGTATGTCATTAAGTTTCTTCTGATATGTTTTCATCTTGCTTACAATTGGCCTCTTACATGAGGCAATATTTACCCCAAAGATAATAGCCAAGAGTTTTTTTTAATTGCTATACACAATTTAAAGATGTAATGGGAATACTAAGAGTATGTATTGTAATCAGGTCTGCTTGTTTATACATATCACTGACGCTTATATAATCATATGACTTACACATATGCCATTAAGTTTCCTCTGGTATGTTTTCATATTGCTTAGCTGGCCTCTTTCACGAGGCAGTATTTCCCCCAAAAATAATAACTAAGAGGCTTTGATTGCTATTATAATTTGAAGATGTAATGGAAGTACTAAGATTATGTACTGTGATCAGGTCTGCTTGTTTATATGTATCACTTGTTTTCTTTTTTTTTGATACTTATTTTCATAAATGGAGATTCAGGTGACAAGCTGGGTTTCTTCAATTGTTTTTCACATCTTTTCATGCTAAGATATATGATACGGTTCCCAACTCCTACTCTCAGTTTGGCATGTTTGGTTGTATGGTGTATTCATGCACTTCTTTATGCATTAATTTCGGCATGTTATTATGGGTGCATGTAAATGTTTGTGTGATTATAGGTATGCATGTTTGTTTTAAAGCTATTCAGCTTAGCCACAAACACATGGCATTTATAACAACTTCAGTCATAATTGTTTTTTTCTGTCGAGTCTGACAGTGTAGGTCAGAAAATAATACAGTCAAAAAGCTTTTGATAGTGTTTAGCTGCTCTATATTTTTTGTTTAAATGAGTTCACATGTAATGGGAGTGGATAGTAATATTGCTCACATGGTTTTATTGGGTCTGACAGCATTGGCAATTACTGACAGAAATGTCTTATATAGAGCCTGTTGCTCTTGTAATACTTGACCATCACCTTTTAAGTTACAAACTTACATTTATCTCCATGCAAATATATAAATCTCCGTACTAATATATAAAGCTTTTTTATTTAGTTCAGAATAATGGAATTGTTTGTGTCTTTCCTGCAACTTTGCTTGAGATAGATGAACGCTATCTTGCTGCTAAATGTGATATTTTCTCTTTCATAGCTCAGTAGAAATTAGTCCATCTCTTGCCAAAAAGCAGCTAGAAACTGTTGGAGAAGTTCGGAGCCATTTATCTAAGTTCCGTGTTGAATGTCGTGATGCAACTGATAAAGAAGGATGGGGTAAGCTTTTCTATCATTTTCCAATTTTTTACTCGATTGCATATTCTATTTTCATTCTGCTGTCTGATTTGCTCTCAGTACTCAAGTTTAGATAATGCTGAATGAATACTGATTGGTATAATAGAAAACGAACTGTAATGAGCAATTCTTATAATCTAGAAAACATGTTCTCATGTTAATATTATTTGACACTTCTTACTGGTTAAAAGATAATAAATATTTTAGTTGGAGACGGTGCACTATGATTTTCATGTCGATCCTCTAGTGAAAAACATACTCTGTGGGTTCTCAGCACTTAATTTTAGATAATGTTGAATGAATACTGATTGGTATAATAGAAAACGAACTGCAATGAGCAATTCATATAATCTAGAAAACAGGTTCTCATGCTAATATTATTTGACACTTCTTACTGGTTAAAAGATAATAAATATCTAAGTTGCTGTTACCAATCTTGATTTTTAAATTCAGAGATGGCGTACTATGGTTTTCATGTTGATTCTCTTGTGAAAAACATATTCCGTGGGGAATTGTAACAACACTTACAGAGGAGAGGGAGTAAAGGTGGGCTATAAAAGGCGTCTTCTTCACTAAAGTAGGCAGAGGAAGACCTATTCATATGGCAGTCACCTAATAAGATAAAAGGGAAAAAAAGACATGGCGGGGAAGACGAGCCTTGGCAACAGGAACCTTCTTTGCTAATGCATGGTTCTCACAGAAACTAGTAGGATACAATTTACGAACATAAAGTTGGATGTTGCACACATCAAAACTATGCATTATCATTCAAATCCGATTAGCGCAACTGGATTAACTTTATATAATTTCTGCCCCTTTTTTCATGTCATCCTAACCATCTATCTATCTATGTATATAACATATAAAAGCCATATCAAAGCATATTCTAGGGAATATTCCCACCTCTATTTTGTTTGTTTGTGCAAAAATTAGTTTAAGCCCCAAATTTTCTATAAAATGTAAACTGATCCCTTTCTAAGCTCATATCTATGTACAAAAATTAGTTTAGGTTAAAATGTAAACTAATCTCATTCTAAGCTCATTTGTATATGCAAAAAATTACTTTAGATCCCTAACTTTCTATAAAATGTATACTAATCCCATTCTAAGCTCTAGCATAGAATAATATTCACCAAAATTAGGTTAGGTCCGCAATTTAGGAAATATTCCCACTTCTATTTTTTTTGTATGGGCAAAAATTAGTTTAGGCCCCAAACTTTCTAAAAAATGTAAACTAATCCCATTCTAAGCTCCAACATAGAAATAATATTCATCAAAATTAGGTTAGGTCCGTAATTTTCTTCAAAATTTAAATTGATCCCATTTTAGGCCCATCGTAGTATATAAATAATATTAATGGGATAGAAAATAAATGCCGGTCCCTTGATATTTTGGTAATACTTCTGGCATGTTGAGAACTTAGTTGTATTTTTTCTTTTTGTTCTGTTTTTTCCCTCTTTTAATTTTTTTTCATTTTGCAGGTTCTAGCATGGCAATAAAATTGAAAATTATTTAATCTGTTGCCTCGCGCAATGCGTGGGCACAAAATCCAAAGTCAAGGATAATCATATTAATTTCAAAGTTTATTGTTATATTATTTGTAAGCTGTAATATCTTATACTTATGAACTTTATACGAAAAAATATATGAAAGATTAACTTTCGAATCCTCGGGCACCTTTTTTTCTCCAGATTTTCAATATTTTTCTTGTTATAACATTTAGAAATTATGAAATTTATAAAAATCTTAAATTTTTCTTCGGTTTTTCGATATTCTGATTGTTATAACACACGAGAATCACGTAAATGTACAAAAATCCCAATTTTCCCCCTTTCTTCAAATTTTCAACATATTGCATGCTATATAGTACACAAATATGATGTAATTTTAATAATCGCAAAATTTCCATTTTCCAATATTTTATTTGTTATAATATAAGAAAATCATGAAATATTCAAGAATAATTTTTTTCTTCGGTAATTCAATATTTTCTATGCTATATGAGATATTACAACTTACAAATGATATACCAATAAACTTTGAAGTTAATATGATTATTTTTGACTTTGGATTTCGTGCCCGCGCATTGCGCGGGGGCCATTGCTAGTAGTTTTAAAATGGAAACCTCAAAATTATAGTTCACATATTTTCAAAGCCATAGTATGATAATATATTACTTAATGGAACCACAGACTGAAGCCAGAGTCTATGGACAGTGAAATTTGCTATTCATGACATCCAAGTTTCCTTAATTTGTTATTCAAGAGGAGAGTGGTCATTATTCACAGGGATCGCGACGACTTGAGAACAAGTATGAACATTTTGCATCTCAAGTGGGTGGGACTTGCTAAAATTAAATTTCAGAATGTGTGAGAAGACAAACATTTGCTTCTTAACATGGAAGGCATAATAATTAAGTAATCGACTACCATGCCTAAAAGATATTGGACAAATGTTCTTAAAAAAACAATCTTTACTAAATGTAGATGGTAAGGAAATGCCTTAAGGCCTTAACTGTTTCCTTGAACAGATGAGAGTTTATCAGAGTGCTTTGCTTCTTGTTGATGCAGCATAAGCTTATAGTTTCAATGCATTTTCAACTTGTAAGTTCAAAAGTTGTAGATGCACCTTACTATCATGTTTATGCTATAGCATTATTTAAAGATGTCATTCAGAAGGAACTCTTACAGAAACGACACCTTAATGAGAGGATTCAGCCTTCCCAAATAACTGTATGGATGAGAAGATGCCAAGTTCTCACTTCTTGGCAGCATACTAATTAAGTGATGAGCTACCACTTCCGAAAGAAATTTGAAAAACTGTGTTGAAAACAAGTTTTACAGCGTTGCTACTGTAAAAAAAAGAAAAGAAAAAGCCATAATCTTTTCATTGTGCTGTCTAGAGTTTACCAGAGTGTTGTGCTTCTTTTGAAACACCATAAGCTTGTAATTTAATATAGCACTAGCAACTCTATGTTCTCTCATAATTTACAGACATCATATGGAAGGGACTCTTACATAAACTTCCTCTTGAGAATGCCACTACTGGATAAGATGAATCAATGATGTGCATATTGTATGTTATTTCAAATGTTTATTAACCAATCACTTTATCACCATATGGATTTTGGCAAACACTATATTATAAAGCTTGACTTCGTAACATGCATCAATGTTATGCTGTGCAACACCCCCCCCCGGGGGGGGGGGTGTTTAAAAAGGTTCTGTATCGTACTATGGTACAGACAAAACATGTTCAAAGGTTTTACAGATTTCTGTGCATAAACTGGTAATGGTATCAAATGATTGCTGAATGCACCACGTTTAACATATATTCTTTTGATGTTTATCATAATGGAACCTAGTTTCATTTCTTATCCAAACCTGCTGTACTTTAGTTATATTTGTTTAGAGCATGAATATCTTAAAACGCATATGGGGCATTTCTTCCATGAACTAATATTGATTATTCTTTCGATTTATATAGGGGATGTGAAGCCTGAGCCATGTTGGGTAATAATGCTCGAGGTATATTGTTATTATCCGCTCAAGTTATCTGATTATTTAATAAAGCTGTCCCTTTCCTAAATAATTGATGGGAGATATGTTCAATTTTCTTAGAAGAGTCAGGACTGTGTAGTTAACTCTGTTCGTCACATCAGATAACAAACCAGAAGACTACCAACCTCAAGACATTTCCATTAGAATTGTTTCAAACATTGGTTTCAATGTTCCTGACAATGGCATGTCCAACATGTTGGCCACAATATCGTAGATTTTTAGCATTGGACGCAATGACATGCATGTCTGAACAACTTACTGCATTTTTCGGTCAATTTAGCTTGACCAGACATCACCTGAGATATTGCCCGACATACCTCATGATTTGACATTTTGCACATGAAAATAGTTTTGTTGATGTTCAATTATTTGCTTGTTTCTTGTATCATATCTTTTGTAAGTTACAATACACTGCATTTGATATTTTGATCTTTGTTGCATTATACCTTTTATTGTTTGACCCACTTCCACCATTACAATCTTGATCCGAAAAATGTCTTTAGTTGGTTAGATGATGCAATACAGGCTACATATTCAATTGTAAGTTGAGATGAACATGACACAGTTATGGTCACTAACGATGCAAATGACCTATAACCAAACCGAGAGGCAATGACCTATCCTAAAGAGAAATGCTTACGATGCAATATACAGATATATTGATGTTGCAAATATTATGATGTATACAAGTTACAAATAAATGGAAGATGAAGTACAAGACTAAATCCAATATCAAATATAGTGATAAGAAAGGCATGATATCTACCTAGAAACTAGTTAGATCAGAAATAATTCAAAAAAATCAAGTATGCTATTTGATGAGAAAGTAATAGTTGAAAGAAGTAGAGTAATCACACATTCTTGCATAAAGGCATTGTAGTGTTCTTCATTGCAAGATTGTAATACAATCCATCCCCTGCAAGATTGTGATACGGTCCATCTTAAATTGGAATTTCTCTGTTTTCTCATGCTTTGGATGCAACAACTCTTGAGGATCCAGGATTTAAAGGCCAACATTATGGTTTGTTCAGATCTGGACGCTTCCTGTTGAAGTCTTGGGTTTTAACTTGAGGTTCTGGGGTTCAAAGGTGAAGGAAAAAACTAAAGGATTGATATGGGTTCGAGAGTAGAGGGTTGAGGATAAGGATTGAGTTAGAATCAGAAGTGAAGGGACAAGGACAATGATTGATCCAAGATCAAAATTCAGAAGTGAAGGAAAAATAGGATATTTTTGTGGTTTGATGGAACGATATATGGAAGGGGTTGTCTAGAGTATTGAAAGGATTTATTTGGATGAAAGAGGCCAGAGTTAGTTTATGCCATGTTGTACTCCTTTGCAGCTTTCAGAATTTAGAATATTTTGGGCTGCTATTTGTGTTGCCCGCAACCGATGAAAGGATTATAGGTGTTGCTGTTGTGGTGTCTATTACAGTTTAATTTTGCTGCTTTTTTGTTTTTGTTTTTTTTGCTTCCAATGAAAAGAGAAAGTAAAGATGGAAGATGGAATGCATTACTTC
The DNA here is from genome assembly GCA_030015575.1 of Agapanthus africanus. Lineage (NCBI taxonomy): Eukaryota > Viridiplantae > Streptophyta > Magnoliopsida > Asparagales > Amaryllidaceae > Agapanthus > Agapanthus africanus. The sequence goes on along the minus strand of CM057338.1, from coordinate 100,622,226 downwards.
CTAGGAGCGGAAACCACATATAAGCCACACAACATGACTGTCATCGAAACAACTTGGAACCGATCAATTTTCTCAACATTCTATTCGAGGCTTATTTCTATAACAGTCTCAAAGGTTTTATGGCTTGGCAGCTAGGTACTAAAAGGTTTGTTATTAGAAAAGAACTATCATGACTAATGGTCAACTCTTGGAGGTGTTAATTATTCATATTAAATATTTTTAATCCTTTAATAATTACATTTAATATAATTAAATAATTATTTACTATTTTATTAACAATTACACATAACTATTAATTAAACATTAGCGGTGACGGGTGGCTGTAGACGATGATAGAAGAGAAGGAAGACGGCGGTGAAGTCTTGGGTTAGGGCTAGGGTTAGTTTAGGATTAAGGTTAGGTTTAAGAAAGGAAGGCCGGTGAAGGTGGAGGAGAAAGGATGGAGATGGGGGCAGAGGTGGAGGTTGAGACTTAAAATGGGAGTTGCGGTGGAGGAGTTGGGAGATGAAATGGGGGTGGGGCTGAGATGGGAAGGAGGGAGGAGCGTAGGGCTGGGATTAGGTTAAGGATAGGGACTTAGGATTAGGTTTAGGTTTTGTGAAGGAGGAGCTAGGTTAGAGTTTGGATTAGGGAAGAGTGGGAGGGTGGCGCCAATGGTGTTGCTGGCGGGGGAGGGCAAGGGTCAGATTAGGGTTAGGGTGAGGAGGATGAAGAAGAACGTAATTTAGGGATTTCTGCACCTTTTTTGATGATGTGGCAACTTAAATGATGGTGCTGACATGGCACTAGTAGTGCTGATGTGAGATCGCCAGCCATGGTAGTTTTTTTTGGGGTGAGATTTCAAACATATGGTAGTTTGTTTCCAAAGGAACCTTTTGGGACTATTTTAGAATCTTAGATACATTATAGTCCTAGCATCATGAATAGCATCAGCTGCAATCCTTTATATAGGATGTGGCCGGTTACAGTTTACTTACACTAGTGCCACTGACTTCAATTAAGATAAAACCTAACTACGCAAAATCAGATCTCCACTTTATTTAGGAAGCTCTTTAATCTAAATAGCCATGGAGTGTCTAATTAGCTATGGTTACATTGTGAGGCCTTGTAGCCTAGACCTCAGCTCTTTTGCCCCCATCTGAGTCCGACTCTATAATGCTCCTGTTCTGATGTGATTGGAAGAATTACCTACTTGGTTCGAGGTTAAGACCAAGAATTAGCTGCTGATGAATGACATAAGGTAATTCGTATCTGCCTCTTCAAGAACCCCAACCCCCACACCTGATAATAGTCGATATTATTCAAGATTAGTTTCATAGTTGTTATCATGAAGGTCAAGCATGAATATGGTCGAAGGTCAAAAGACAGATTTTAGGGATGGTTGAAATAATGCATATTGCTTTATAATGTGAAGATGATTTTGGAAAGACGCCTGAGATATGTTTGTTAGGACGGCTTTTACCCATGAGTTGCCTTTATGTATGTTCTATTACTTGTGAGACCCCTGTTCTTGTTATGGATTACAATGTGGCATCTTTCCATTAGTGACAAGATTTTTTACCTTTCTGCTCAAATGGCTAGAATATTGGAAGAATCATCAGTGACAAGATTTTTTTTACCTTTCTTCTCGGATAGCTAGAATATTGAAAAGATGGTGTGTGGGTTGCATCAATATGTGGTCTCTGATTATCATATCTAACAGAGTTTCTCACAAAATTTTTTATGGGATAAGAGCTTGCATTAAAGTGATAAATATAATATGGAAGAGTCATTTTGAAGAAAACCAGAGGCTTTGTGCCTCATTACAAAGAAGAGAATCTGCACAACATTGGTCGTGCAGGAACTGTAACCATTCTAACCAGCTTTTGCAACTATTCCATCACCATTCTTCAACTAGACGAGGTCCAAATGGGCAGTTAAGCCTATAAGAAGCATCTCTCTTCTAGTAGGCTCTAGGATCTGTGGTCAGTAGTCAGGACTTTGTTTTAAGCTTATCTCAGCAATTTACATTTGGCTTGCTTTATAATTCGTAGAAGCTTCGACTATTCCTAGAAGTTGGTCACTCATCTCATCACATGAAGTTACCAATTCTTATCTTGTTTGATGTAAGGCTTAATTCCCAAAAAACCACCAAAACTTATGGGCTATGGCACGCAAGTACCAAATTCTTTTAAAATTACAGGAAACTATCAAGTGTACGGAAACTTATAAAATTAATAAACAATAAACTACCAAACTTGTTTAGTAAATACTCAATAAACTACCAAACTTGTTTAGTAAATGTTCAATGCACTACCAAACTTGTTTATTAAATATTCAATAAGCTACCAAACTAGTTTTAAAAAGTATAAGAATGTTCGTATACTATGGCGGTTTTCTGTAATTTTCAAAGAATTTGGTAGTTACTTGCCACCCTAAGTTTATGGTAGTTTTTGGAAATTAAGCCTTGATGTAATGCATGATGCAATCTCTTGATGATTAATTTGGCACGCACTTGTTCTGATTGTACCCCTCATTTCTACACCAGTCTTAGTTATTATATGATTTTGAAGTAGCAGCGCTCCTGCAACCCTTTAGCATGCTTGAAAGTATGTGCTACAATTCATCCCCTGCAAAATTGGTTTATAGGCCGGTGCCCAAAAAAATCCTTCCCTGCAATTTTTTTTAATCGTAAGAGCAGAACTCATATGGAGTCCATCCCATGAACTTATATTAAAAACTCAAAGAACAAAAAATTCTGCAGAATTTACAAGAACAAGGCCACACACCTTCTCAGATGTGCACACAGTCACCCAAAAAGAAAAAAAGGAAAAAGGAGAAGAGAAAATTACAAACGACAGAAGAGAGCAGGAGGCCAGAAAGAATACTACAGGGAAAGGAAACTTTTACAGGTAAAGGAGAGGAGAAGTTGGTAGCAGCAAGGAGGAGTTGCATCTTTCAGGACTAATGTTAGCTGTTGGCTAGCTCCCAAAATATCAACTTGTCTTTTTAGGTTTGGTGCCTGTCTGTAATAGCTCAATCTATTCTCACATTTTTCTGTGTCCCAGTGTTTTGTATTATCTATAAGCTTTTGCACCCAATGTTTGTGTTGGAAGCACATGTGCCTACAAACACAGCAATATTTTGTATTCCCTGCAATATTTTCTTGATGTGAGCATAAAAGCAATAAAAAATCATGAGTCATAGCATAATCATTTTAACTAGTCAGCAATCAAAATATTTTTCAAGTTTACAGGATATAGACTAAGACCGAGACATTGCATCATTTCTACTGTGGAGCCTTCTTTACTGAACACGTTATTCCATATCCCACTCATGGAAAGGGATACACTGACGACATTTGACACACAATAATCGAAGTTGTATGGATCCAGTTAGCTTTGGACAGTAATATCTGTTGCTCTATGTGTCCCTTGGTATGCTCTTTTCCATTCCTAATTTTAATAACCTCTTTGCTTTAGGTACTTGACAATCTTCCACACGATCTTGTATATTCTCCTAATCAAGCTTCTCCATGGACAGAGGTTTGGCTTGAGAAAGTGCATGGCAGGTTTTAACACTTAGAATCATCAGTAATATAAATTTATTTCATATATCATATTTTCATTTATTTTCATGCACTTACCAAATTGACATGCTCTATCCGATTCCTGCATTCATATTTAGATTCTTTATTTGTGGACACTTGCATGGACCATACAATGGAATACATCACGATACCGTGAAATATTAAATGAGTTGAGCAGGACCTAGGAAGCGCCGACACTCCTGTTTGCTCTGTGTCTCCATGTCAACACTGGCACACCAACACTCCGACACAATATCCGACACGTTTCGGCCGTGCCAACCCAAATTGGTTGTGTCGGACGCTATTAAGTGCATGTGTTGAGAACTAAGAATGCGGATTATAGGTGTAGACTACTTCGATACTTCGGGGACATGAAAAAATTAAATTTTCCATCTCTCGCTTGATGAATTAGAGCTAGAAGTATTTTTTTCGAAATGATGGAGTTGGGTTTATGGAAGTCCTCTCCAATTAAGAAGGGTTAAAATTTTGTTTTTTTAACTCTTAATGATTGTAATTCTTGTGAATTTTATTTTTAGTTGCATATATATGTAAATTTGTGTATTCTCATTAGATATTTTGGTTATTGGTGAAAGTTGCATGTTTCTTCATGCATTTATAGTTACATTTATAGATAAATAATATTGATATGTCCCATGTCCTACTCTTGCAAAATTTTTGTGCCCTATGTATGTCCATGTCGTGTTGATCTCTATCCGTCTCCATTCTCCATAGAACAAGACAAAGGCACTTGTAGAGTGTTTTTCGTCACCCACCGAGATGGATGCGTTCGCGTGTCAGCCGTGTACAGGTTCCCTCTGTCTGATGGTGGGCAAGGGTTTATTGATTGTGGGGATTCTAATCTCCGACATCCGCGGACAAAACTGTTGTTAATTACCCTTCGTTTTGAGGCGAGGGGACTTCTGATTAACAGGTCGTGCGAATTATACGAACTCAATGCGGACGATGTGTGTTTGGATATAAAGGGAAAGTTTATTTTTGTTTTGTTTTGTATATATATATATATATATATAATTTTAAAAGGCGGTCGTGACAAGGGGTACCCCCTTTGGGGGGGGGGGGCGGATCCCCCTGGAGAAGCCGGAGTCGGTTTCCCCCCTTTTAGGGTCAGCGTTACATTTATTATTTTTAGTTTTGTTTTGAAAAAATGGTTAAGTTTGGAATTTTTACAAAATTTCGGCGACATAACCACTAGATTTTGTCGTTTTATTTGGAGAACATAGATCAAAATCTATGCTTTCGTGTTTTGGGTGAAGCACGGATGGATATTCGCGATCAAGAAAGGGGGTACGGATAAAATCCGTATCTCCGAGGGTTTTCCCGGGGGAGAAGCCCAAAGGCCTTCTCTCATGTGGGGTCATCCTTCTCCTAATTTGATGTCAAAATCCCTCTTTTATTCTTGGATCTTGAGTTTGAGTTTTTGATGAGAGAAAAGGAGGTCCCTTTTCTTTTCACTTGTGTCTTGGATCTTGAAGCAAAGGTGTTTTGAGAGAAGGGTTCTCTTTCTTCTTCCTTTTTTCTTTGGATTTTTGAAGAGGAAGATGAAAGAGATCCAAATGACTCTCTATTACTTGGGTTTGATGGAGAAAAGAGGACCCTTTAATGGGTTTAAGGGATTATTTCTCCTTTCTTTAAGAAAAGAGAGCTCTATCTCATGATATTTGATGAAGAAGATGAACTTGAGAGAGAGAGAGAGAGTGGAGCCAAAAACCCTAGTAGTTTGCGGGAAGAGAAAAACTTTTCATTTCATCATATGTTGGGGTTTAAATACCTCTTACACATTTACACATAGCCCCTTGGCTTTACAAGTTTTGGTCTTTTGTCTCTTTTTCATATCCATGTGCACACATTTTGCACTTTAGCCATAGGCTTTACATAATTTTGGCATTTTACCCATTTGCTTTACATTTTCCTACTTATTTACATATAAAATTTATTTATCACATTATCTTTTTCTTTTTCCTTGGATGGCCGCCTGGCTTTACTCGGGCTTGAGGCGGTTCAGGCTTGGGCCCACTTGTTTGGGCGTTGACTTTGACTTTTTGACTTCGGCAATGGAGTGTAATTTTTGACCCAAACAACACTGAGATTCATATTATATCATGATATGTCAAAATTACTTACTGTGTTTTGTTTAAAGTTTTTTTTAGGTCATCTGCAAATTAGTCGGGAGTAATGTTTATTTTATCAAGTACCCAAAAAGGTATCATTATTAAATTAAAAAAAAGTTTAGATGAGTTGGTTCATGGAAACTAAGCTCATATTTTTGGAAACATTTGATCTCAAGACTACAATTTAGCTGATTTTGACTAACCTGCATAGCAGGCTGGCCTTGTGTGCATTTAAGATGAGATGATTTTCTTCTTATTTGAGCGAGAAGACAGATAAGATCATCTTTCTGCTGATATATGAGTTGGTAGGTCATATTAAAAGATTTTTTTTGGAATATGAACAATTGTTTTGGCTTATTATGCATCCATTCATAGTTTAAAGACTTCAACAACCAAGATCCATGACGAAAGGACAGCTTGGTGAAGATTGAGTGATTGATTTTAAGGAATGTCGGATAATGGAGAAGCCAGCAGGAGATAATAGAAACTATAAATTTATCAAAGAATGCTTCTTCTTTTCTTGGTCAAATGATGACTCAGAGAAAGATCTTCTCTTGACTGAATGTTGAAAATCTACTAATGAGTGTTTCACCGACCAGCGATTGAATCGTTTATGCTCTAAATTGTTTCATATATTTTATCATACTAATATATTGGCTAAGAGGAAGCGGTATATACAGAACCATTGTACAGCGGCAGGACACATGGAAACACACTATTCATTGATCCATGTCAGATGTGACTTTACCTATTTCACTTTAATCTAAAAGCTAAAGTTGCACATGGATCAACGAATAGCATGATGTCGTGTCCCAACAATGTTAACTTTAGAAAGCACAACAATGGCAATGAGTAGTTAGTATTAATATAAGATCAATTCTCACGTTCTGATTGCCCCAATTCAACACCTCAACTTGTGGATGGGATAGAATACCCCTCATCTAGCACCTAGAGCAACTCTGTCTTTTCTCACATACTCAGGTCTTCTCTCGTATGCTTTCCAACTAGAAGTCAACTAGGCAAGAAATTCTTACAGTAGATGTATAGTAGTTTTCTCATTAGCTAATTGGTAAAAGGTTACATGTATGCTAAGTAATGTGCTGATATAAAAATCATTGAAATTTGAAGTTAAGATATTAATTTGATAGAACTCTAGTCAGTGAGTATTATGAGCATCAACGACAGAAGTGAACTTTTTTTTATTGGAACAGGAGACTACATATGAACTTTTTGTTCAGGTTTAGAATGATATAGTAGATTGTTAACATTAACTTCTGTTATCTGAAAATGGGACCAAAGGATTAAAGAGTGTTGTTTTATTTGTTTCCTATATTAAATGGTATTTTGTGACACTGACAAAGATGGAGAGTTTTATTTTATATGATTGATTGGGCTCACAAGTCAGTTTGGGCCGACTGTAATTTACCGAATTTTGAATGATCAGAGTTCACTTGGGTTATTACGAATGTCGATGAATGCTAGAGTCTATTGATGGATGATCCAATCACTCTCTAGTCCAACTACTAATTAATTGATGGTGCAATCTTCAACCCACCAGCAGGTCTACCTATTCAACGATGCATACCTATAATCATGTCCAGTAGTACTATGATCTTATTTTTTTTAATCCAATAGATCTACCATTAACTAAATTATACTAAAGTTCAATATCTGTATAGTACTGACGCTTGTTCCAGGGTCTAGTGTTATCAACTTTAGTGTCATGATACTGAGTTGAGTTGCTAGTACTCCATTTTCACAGAAAATGAAATTTGCTTTTGCATTATTACATATTATGCTTTTGAATATATTTTGGATTAGCGGTAATAAAATTAACGCACAATATGTTGCCTGCTTCACTATGTTCATATGTTATGTTAAGTAAAAAATGTTATCAATTACATTTGTTGACATTTTCTCACTTGTACTTCTCCAAGGAAGCTTACAAGTATCAGAGGTCTATAAGCCAATACACGATATCCTGATCTCTCAATGCATCAAAATTATTGGCATGGATAAAAGCCATACAAGTGGAAGCGTACTTAGTTCAAGTGCAAGAAACATGTGGGCGAAAGCATTTCCAAAGCCTAGAAGAGCATGGGTACCGACAGGCTGCCTGGTAGGTGAAATTTAACAATGTTGTTTAGATCTCAGTTATTGCGTGACAGCAAACAAATTCAGATGACTCAATTTAAGTTACTTGTATTCTTGATGGTGCAGCAATTATTGGAGGTTCTACACTGGGCTCTCCCGAAGATGTCTTTTATAGCATCTGACTTTAGCTACCTTCCTGATATCAAAATAGATGGTGATAGAGCCCCATTGGTTTCCACTAAGGTAATCTTTTTATGACCATTCACGATCACATTATTTATAAGTTTTCTGTCTGAGTCTTTAGGTTTCCTGGCACCTTTTTCTCCCTTTGTTTTAGTGCTCGTAGATTAGTAGTAACAATGCTTTTCACCAATATTTATTAAAGGATCTTTCATTCTATAATTTTCTCTTTGTCGTGCTTGTAGGTTTTCCTCATTAAGTCAGGCATAATTTTTGTTCACGTCGTGAGAAATCTTCCGATTTCATTATTTTTCACTATTCAGAGAATATTTGTTAATCCGTTTTGACAACTGACAATTGTCTTATTTCCAGGTGAAGAACTCAATTTACAAAATTGACCATTAATCAAAAGTTTTATCTGGTCACATAGACTGGTAGTTCAATATGGTTTTAGATAGACTTTCATTTCCTCAATCATAGCATCTCTTCAGTCCTCACCCGGTATGAGATAATGCCTCAGAAACAGTCTTGGGTAGAGTATGTGAGTCAAGTGAGCCAGTGAGGAGATGAATGCTCGATAATCATGGGACAGGAAAGCGCTAGTCACATGATTGGCAATGGGATGAAAAGTGCAACTCCGTGTTCTTTTTCTTAATGCGATAGGAACATCAAGATCAGATTGTTGTGGAGCTTGAGACGTTGGGAGAATAGGCACATTGCACAGGAGGTCGAGGCTGAGGAATGGTACGCACCCTACAAGCATAGACCCTAGTAACAAGTGGTGGGTCGCCCTCTGGAGGTGAATTAGGAGGTGGAGCAATGGGTGAAGCAGTCAAACTAAATCCTTATGGCTCTCTTACTTTGCTTAAAAGCTCTCTTAGTTGCAAAAGGATACTCACAAACGTATGTGATTGATTATCAGAAGAACTTTTCTTCTGTAGCCAAAATAACTTCTGTCCGAGTGCTCATGCCCTTTGCGACTATGGATCGTTGGCCTTGATTCAGCTTGAATGCTTTCCTTCATGGCAGTTTGACAAAGGAGGTACACATAGAGCAACCACCTAGTTTTGTTGTTCAGGAAAGGTCTAGCGTGTCAACTGAATAAATCACTATATGGCTTCAAGCAATCTCCTCGGGCATGGTTTGGATGATTTACAGAATGGTTACTTCATTTGGCCTTAGCTGCCGTGCTCATGATCACCCTGTCTTTTATCGCTCACTCCATGGCTTACGCATAGATGATATAGTGATTAGTGGTGATGATCAAGCCAGGATTACATTGCACCACTTTGAGACCCATTTCCAGACAAAGAACCTTGGGATCCTCAAATATTTCTTGGACATTGAAGTTGTCCGTTCTGAAAGGGGTAACTACATCTCTCAACGAAAGGATATGATTGATATCTTATCTGAAGCTGATGTTAGAATGTGGGCCCGTGAAGACTCTTATAGATCCTAACACCAAACTTCTTCCGAGACAAGGTTATCAATTGGAAGATTCTGGTAAATACTGAGATTGGTCAGGAAGTTGAACTATCTCACGGTTACCCGACCTGACATCGCTTATCTAGTCAGCGTTAGCCAGTTCATTTCAGACCCTCGGTTGCTCATTAGGATGCGGCAATCCGTATTTTACGGTATATGAAGAATGCTCCGGGGAGAGGTTTATTGTATTTAGATCAAGGGCATTCTCGAGTCGTAGGATTCACCGACGCTGATTGGTAAGGAATCACTGGATCTTCTTCAAATTGAAGATCCATGATTGGGTATTGTGTATTTGTAGGAGGTAGTCTGGTCTTCTGGAAAAGCAAGAAGTGTTTACCTATGAGTCTCATTCTCTTTAGGTTTGATTTTTTTACAAAACCATATTTTAAAGATATCCAATGTTAGTAACCATGTCAGATCAGCTAAAGTGTTAAAGCAATGGAATTATTCGAGTAAGAACAATCAACAAAGCAACTGGCATCACTATAATAACATCCAGAGTTTCTGAAGATCAAAGAGCAATTCAAAAGAAATTAACGAAGAAGTCAAACAATGGACAAATTGAAGACCTTTTATTTTCTTTGAGTTTAGAGTCAATCTCAATGGTTTGAATCTTTTCCTGATCTTAATTTTCAGTAATAGATAACTGTTTACTTAAAGAGATATGTAAATTATCGATTCGAGTTTCAAACATCATTCCTTTAAAGCAATATCAGTATAGACATTTATGACTGATATATCAGATTATAGACGTCTATGACCGATATATGAAACTATAGATGTTTATAGCAGTTATCAACCTTTTTCATTCTGAATCTTTTCGATTTGAATTTCAAATCTTATTGGCTATCAACTGCCTCCAACGGTCCAAAAGTTTGGGAACAGTTATTCTACCTGCCTACACTTGAATTTTATATAAAGGACCCCATATCTTGAGTTTTCATATACTTAACTCTTTTACGATACACTTTCATGTTTTTCATCATTCTTTAAATCTCTGTGTGAAATCTTTTGCTTTCTGTTCTCAAAATTTTAGTACTCTATTGAGAGAAGAGATCTTTCAGTGCCTTAGAATTTGTTCTAGTCAATTGTGAAGAAATGTCTCTATTTTCAATGTTTCCATTTGTTTAAATTTTCATTATCCTTTTAGAAAACTTTTTTGAATCGATCTTAAACGCTTTATCATCTCCTAAACACAATCCAATATCTCCTTGATTCTAAACTTGATTTATCTATTGAGATCAATAGTACTGTAAAGTTCGCTTTTGTTAAGATTTGTTAAAATCTACTTTGTACGGCCTAGCGAAGGTCTGTGATCTTCACCAGTTTAACCTTGGAAGGTTGGTTGATAACCTTGTGGGAAGGTTTGTGTCCCTACGTTGTATACTTAGTGGAGAAAGTTTGGTGTTCTTCATTTCACTATAGTAAGATCGTGAATTCTTGAGCCGGTGTCTCAAGCAGGGATTAGCCACAGAGTTGGTGAACCCTAGTGAACAAATCCTTTGTGTCATTTATTTTCTGTGCCATCTGTGTTGTGAAAATTTTATTACTATTAGACTCAGATTTACATTCCGTTGCAAAATTTCTCAAATTAACACAAACGTATTGAGTTTGTCATAAAGTCAACCCCCCTCTGAGGCTGTTTTCACTTGGTATCAGAGCACATGTTACTTTGTTTTCTAAGATTAAGCTTTTGAGTATCTGATCCTATGGCAAACCACATGGAAAGATATCCACTAATCGTCCTCCACTGTTCAATGGTACCCATTATCAATTCTAAACCAGTCAAGTCAAAAAGAGTAAGATCAGTATGAGATGTTCCAAATGAGAGACGATGAGACTATCGACTCCATATACTCTAAATTCAACAATGTCATCACATAATTCTTCAACCTAGGAAAGAAATTTGATGAGAGAGAAGTGCTATAAGTTGCTGAAATCACTTGCGATCTCCTGGCAACCAAAGATCACTACCATCGAGGAATCAAATGATATGACAACGTTGCGAGTCGACTCCTCCATAGGCAAGTTGAAGACGTACGAAATGCATCTAGACATTTGAAGCAAAAGCAAGAAAAAGACACCCAAGAGAACATCGCGCTAAAGGCATCAACAAGCAAGTGTAAGGTTAAGGAAGCGTCTAGTAATGATGAAACCGGTGATGAAGAAATAACCAACATTGCAAGGATCTTCAGAAAGCATCTAAAAGGCAAAAGATACACATCAAAGAAAGGTATGTATAAATCAAATAAATTTTTTAATACTAATAAAACTCTTCGTTGTTTTGAATGCAATAAGGAAGGCCATATCAAATCCGAACGCCTTACGTTAAATAAAGATAAGTAGAGATCAAAAGAGTCAGAAAAACGCTCCTTTCAAGCAAATTTGGGATGACACCGACTCCAGCAACTCAGAAGCAGAAAAGTCGCAAATATGTGCTTCATGGCACAAGAGAATGAGGACCTTCAAAAACGTAGCAATCGTTGGATCCTTGATAGCGGATGCTCAAGTCATATGACCGGCAATATTCAAAGCTTCGAAACGCTATTACGAGAAGAAAGTGGCAACATCACTTTTGGAGACAATAAGGGTAAAATCATTAGTAAATGTTATATTTCCTTTAATAATGATTCTAATACTACATTAATTAAGGACGTATTATATGTAGAAAACCTAAAACATAAATTATTTAGCGTGAATTAGTTTTGTGATAAAGGATATAATGTAATTTTTGAAAAAGAATTTTGCAAAATCCTATATGATGACAAGGTAGTTTTAACAGGCAAAAGATATAATAATATATACATAATTTATACTCAAGATTTTATAAATCCAGTTATTAAGCGCTTAATAGTAAATAATGACATAGATACTTTACTTTGGTATAAAAGATTAGGTCATTTCTCAATGAATATTTTATCCAAAATTTCAAGGAATAACCTTGTCAAAAGCATCCTTAATTAAAAATTTGTAAAAGATAGGATATGTGATGCCTGCTAAAAAGATAACAAACTAAGTCATAACTTAAACCTAAAACTAATGTATCAACTAATACTCCCTTGCAATTGCTTCACATGGATCATTTTGGTCCTAGTCGTAATGCAAGTCTAGAATGTAAATATTTTGCCTATGTCATTGTAGATGATTTTTCAAGATTTACTTGGGTTTTTTTCTTAAAAACCAAAGATAGAACTTTTGGTATTTTCAAAATATTTTCTAAACAAATTCAAAACGAAATGAATATAAATATATCCAAAATTAGAAGCGACCATGGCGGAGAATTTGAAAACTCAATATTCGAAGAATATTGTAATAAAAAAGGTTTCAAACATGAATTCTCCTATGCCAGAACTTCACAACAAAATGGAGTTGTTGAAAGGATAAATCGTTCCGTATAAAAAATAGCATGCACTATGCTCAATAAAAATAACTTACCACTATTTCTAGGCTGAAGCAATTGATACTTCATGCTATATAATTAATAAGTAGTAATTATGAAATTTTTAAATAAAACTATATATGAACTATTTTATAGTAAAACCCTTAACATTAAATATTTTAAAGTTTTTTGTTGTAAATGCTACATATTAAACACTTTAGACAACTTAGGAAAGTTCGATTCAAAAGGCGATGAAGGGATATTTGTTGGTTATTCAATGACTATCAAAGCCTATCGTGTTTATAATAGATAAACTTTAATAATTCAAGAAAGTATGCATGTCCAATTTGATGAAACCAACTCTTTTAATCCTGAGAATCTAATAGATAATGATTCTAACTTGTCAAAAGTTTTAGATGATCCATCAATAGACAAAAATGTTGAAATTAATCAATTGGAACAATAAGAACAAGTAATTGATACCACTATTCCAAAAGATTGGAAATTCAATAAAGATCACCCGAAGGATTTAATAATAGGAGAAATAGATAAAGGAGAGTTACTAGGTCATCGACTTTTAACTTATGCATCAATTCAGCTTTTATCTCGGACATAGAACCAAAGAATTTTAAAGAACCTGAAAATGACGAGCATTGAATAGATGCAATGCAAGATGAGTTAAATTAGTTTGAAAGAAAAAAAGTTTGGAAACTAGTTCCAAAACCCAAAGATAGACCAATAATTGGTACTAAATGGGTTTTTAGAAATAAATTAGACGAGTCAGGAAATATAGTAAGGAATAAAGCATGTTTAGTTGCTCAAGGTTATAATCAAATCGAAAGAATTGATTATGACGAAACTTACGCACCCGTTGTTAAACTTGAGGCTATTAAAATATTATTAGCCTACGCTTGTTTCAAAAATTTTAAGGTCTTTCAAATGGACGTTAATAGTGCATTCCTGAATGGTAGGATAGATGAAGAAGTATATGTAGCACAACCACCAGGTTTTATAAATCATAAATACCTAGAGCACGTATTTAAACTAGAAAAGACATTATACGGTCCCAAACAAGCGCTTAGAGCTTGGTATGAGAGATTAAGTACATTCTTAATAAAAATAGGATATCTAAAAGGCATATTTGGTAAAACTTTATTTACAAAAGTATATGGATATGATATAATAATAGTTCAAATTTATGTTGATGATATTATATTCAGTTCTACTAATGAGTTTCTCTGCCAAGAGTTTTCAAAGTCTATACAGGATGAGTTTGAAATGAGTATGATGGGAGAGTTAAATTTTTTCCTCGGAATTCAAATCAAACAAAGTCAAGGACTATTAATTACTCAAGCCAAGTTCACGAAGGAACTTATCAAGAAGTTCGGCCTAAAGGATGCAAAAACCTATGAAACTCAAATGGCAATGACAACTAAACTTACCGAGGACGAAAATGGAAAAGCGGTAGATATATGACTCTACCGAGGTATGATTGGTAGTTTATTGTATTTGACTGCAAGTAGAGCTGATATCATGCATAGCGTTTGCTTGTGCTAGATTTCAAGCTGATCCTAGAGAATCTCATTTAGCAGCCGTTAAGAGAATTTTTAGATATCTTAAAGGCACTATCAATTTAGGATTATGGTATCCGGAAAATAACGTGTTTCATTTAACTAGTTGTCCGAATGCTGACTGTGCTGGAAGTCAAACAGAAAGAAAATGTACCAGCGGCACATGTCATTTCTTAGGAAGCTGCCATGTTTCTCGGAATTCCAAGAAACAAGTATCAGTAGCTTTGTCTACTGCTGAGGCAGAATATACACCGCTGGTGCTTGCTATGCATAGAGTTTTTGGATAAAATACACCTTAGAGGATTATAAGGAAAGTCTCTAAAATTCTAATACTCTGTGACAACTCTAGCACTGTTCAAATGACAAACGCTGATCAACACTCAAGAATTAAACACAATGACGTTAGAAATCAATTCCTACGAGACCACTATAATAAAGGTGAGATAGGTCTTGAGTATATACCAATTGAATCTCAGTTGGCTGACATTTTCACAAAACTTATAGATAGAACTCTCTTTGCACAAATAAGGGGTGAACTCAATATGCTAGAACTAGAAACTTGACTACTATAAACCTTTTTAACCAAAATTTTATTAAAAAAATGTAAACCTAAATTTTATAGGCCAATAGACGTCTAACCCCTTTACAGACGTCCCTGCAGACGTCCACACAAATGTCTATAAGAAAACTGACACAACAATTTTCTTGCCAAACTACCTTTGTTAGTTTTGAAATTTCAAAATTTCATGGACGTTATAAAAATTAAATTTTAGTTTTTAAAACCCCTATCTAGTTATTTATCCCACTATATAAATACAAGTGAATGTTCACTTCTAAAATTCATTTACATTCTCTTCTAAACCTACACAAACCATGTCGAAGCGCACCATTGCCACTAGGAGCACCCCATTGGTCGAGATTGGGTCCCCTTCTTGCAAGAAACTTGATGTAAAGATCAAGGAAGAGCCCTTCTCACCAATTAGATTGATACCTAATCCTGCTCGGATTCTATCGTTTACCCTTTCCCAGTCTTCGTCAAATTCTTCCAACTCTATTGAGATCCTTTTGAAGACCCTTTAGAAGAGCCTTTTGAAGTGCATCCCTTTAATGAACCTCAGACGGAAAAAACTCCTATTGAAAATCCTTCGGCTACCGATCCACCAGGTCAAGGACTACCCACAAATAGTCCTAACACTGGTCGTTATCATTTTGACCTGAATGGATAGGGAGACCCATTTATGTTCATCCGTCTCCGACTCAACGCTTCATGTTAATTGCTAGAAATGAAGTGCATGATACTTATACCCAGATTTTCGACCGGGTCAAAGCGAAAGACGAAGACGACGGAGTATTGGAAGCACCTACCTAACTTCTAGGAACCTGTTAGGCCTAGAAACCCGTCTTAGTTTATTTTAGTATTTATGTATGTTTTAATGCTAGTATGTTTGATGTATGTTGTGTTTTTTAATTAATGTATGGTTATTGTACTATTATAATTGCTAAGTTATATTTTCCTATGTTTGCTCAACAATTGTTTGTAAATTAACATAAAATTCACTCCGAAATTCTAACTAAACCTTTATCTAAATAATTCACTGCAAAGACGTCTCTACGAACGTCTATAATGCCGTCTATGCCCCTATAGACGTCTTTGTAGACGTCTATAAATCGAAATTCCAGAAACGTTGTTTTTGATCTGAAACGTCGCTACCGTTGATTTGCAACCCTAAATCTAAGACGTCCATTCAACCTTTTTAAAGTCCTAAAATCTGACCTAAACCTTCACTTCTCTTTCTCTTCCATCCCAAATTTTAATCCTAGGGTTTCCATTACCCCATTTCTCCACAAAATGCCTAGAACTAAAAATTTAGGCATGGAAACTGGAGAATCCTCCACCTCCAAACGTAGAAGTGTTCCTCCTCCACCTCCCATTAAAGAATCGGAAGAAGATGAAGAAGACGAAGACTACAAAGAATAAGTAGAAGAAGAAGAAAAAGATGTCGCATTCAAATTTATCTCTGACAAAGCGTATCGGTTATACGAGTGAATCGTCAATAAGAAAATTGTAACCGGTGCTTTTGTCCGCTTAGATGAGATAGACAACTTCCATCTTAAACCCATTTTTCGATACCAAGGTTGGCTAAATTTCATGATTCTAGATTGTCCTACACATTCAAATTTCGTTTATCTTTTCTATGCCAATCTAGTGAGTAATCAAGACAATGCTACTATTCTTAAAACTCGGATTCAAAACTAATCAATAATCATTTTACTCTCTTCTCTTGCTACAATTCTTCAAATTCTTAATGAGGGTGTTGATATCTATAAATGCACATTGTCTAATTTTGAGCACTTTCCACCAAATGTGACCGAGATAGATGGTTCTAGGCTCCTTCACGGTAATGATATTCCAAATTTGTACAATGATCCTTACACCCAAACCCTCCTTCCTCAAGCCCAGATGTTGGCCTAATTACTAGGTCACACTGTTTATCCTAAGATGGGTTGTCGAGATCGAATCACTCTAACCCACAAATTGTTGACTTCCTGTATAATGGCACGTATCAAAGTGAATCTCTCTTTGTTCCTCATCAATACTATTTGGAATTTACCGACAACCACATCGAATCTTTATTATGGAAAAGTGACCACTAAAATCCTCGAAGCAGCCGGTATTAATCTCAATATCGACAAATCCATTGTTAGTAAGGACAAACACTTTGGTCGCTAAAATATTCGTCTCATTTCCTTGGATCCTCCATCGGCCGAAGAACAACCTCCACATGACTCTCCACCACATCCTCCACTCGAACTTGAAATTCCTCAACCTATGCCTTATAACTATCAAGACTTTGGAATCCGAATGTTCGAGCGTATGAACGCAATGCATCTTGAGACTCATGATTTGATTAATACGGGATTCGCCGAAACCAATGCGCGATTTGATTTTCATAGGAACTACATCTACGGTCAATCCGGCTTTCCTCCACCACCTTCTTTTCAGTATCATGCACCGATGGATTTTGACCAGCCTCCTACTCAACCCGACGACGACGCGTAGTTATTAGTTTTTCACTTTTCATAATTTGTTGTGTAATATTTAAAACTTATGTAGTTGCTTGAAAACTTGCTGAATGTTTGCTTGATGCTTCTTAGTAGTTGCTTGAAACTTAGTAGTTAGTACTTAATGTTTATTACTACTCGATATTTAATCAATTTGCTATGATCATTTTTGCTGCTCACTTGCTATCTATTTTTTCTATATTCACCCCTCCATGCTATACTTTTTGATATTTTCAAAAAGAAGGAGAATTAATATGCATATATTCATAAGGAGCATTTGAATATATATCCCTTTGAAATTATGTATATCTTGAATTTTATTATTTAAATTCTGTAAAATATCAAAAAGGGGGAGATTGTTGACCTGTGAGTTTAATTCTTTTTAGTTTTGATTGTTTTACAAAACCATATTTTAAAGATATCAAATGTTACTACCATATTAGATCAGTTAAAATGCTAAAGCAATAGAATTATCCAAGTAAGAGAACAATCAACAAAGCAACCGGTATCTCAATAGTAACATCAAGAGTTTATGAAGATCAAACGACAGTTCAAAATAAATTAATGAAGAAGTCAAACAACAGACAAATTGAAGACTTTTTATTTTCGTTGAATCTAAGAGTCGATCTCAATGGTTTGAATATCTTCTTGATCTTAATTTTCAGTAATAAATTACTCTTTATTTAAAGAGATTTAAATTATCGATTTGAGTTTCAAACATCTTCCTTACGTCTATAGGTCTATAGACGTCTATAGCAGATATCAGCCTTTTTCATTCTGAATCTTTTCGATTTGAATTTCAAATCTTAACGGCTATTAACTGTCTCCAACGGTCCAAAAGTCTGTGAACAGTTATTCTAACTACCTACACTCGAATTCTATATAAAGGACCCCATATCTTGAGTTTTCATATACTTAACTCTTTTACGATACATTTTTACACGTTTTCATCATTCTTTAAATCTTCGTGTGAAAACTCTTTTGCTCTCTGTTCTCAAAATTTTAGTACTTTATTGAGAGATCTTTAAAATTTGTTCTAGTCAATTGTGAAGAAAGATCTCTATTTTTTAAAGAAGTTTCCATATGTTTAAATTTTCATTATCCTTTTAGAAACTTCTTTGAATCGATCTTAAACGTTTTATTATCTTCAAAACACAATCCAATATTTCCTTGATTCTAAACTTGATTTATCAATTGAGATTAATAAGATTGTAAATCTGGTTTTTGTAAAGATTTGTTAAAATCTACTTTGTACGGCCTAGTGAAGAAGGTCTGTGATCTCCACCAGTTTAACATTGGGAGAAGGTTGGTTGATAACCTTGTGGGAAGGTTTGTGTCCCCATGTTGTATACCTAGTGGAGAAGATTTGGTGTTCTTTATTTCACTATAGTGAGAGTAAATTTTTGAGCCGGTGTCTCAAGCGGGGATTAGCCATAGAGTTGATGAACCCTAGTGAACAAATCCTCTGTGTCATTTACTTTCCGTGCTATCTGTGTTGTGAAAATTTTATTGCTGTTAGACTCCGATCTACATTCTGCTGCAAAATTTCTCAAATTAGCACAAACGTATCGAGTTTGCCATAAAACCTTATTCACCTCTCTAAGGCTATTTTCAAGCAGCAGAGTGTTGTCTCGTTTTAGTGCAGAGTCCGAGTATCGAGCCATGGCGAACACCACTTGCTAGTATGTATGGATTAACTTTCTGCATAGAGAGCTTGGTTTTGGGCCCATTTCTTTTATGACGCTATGTTGTGATGATAAAGCTTTAATTTATATTGCCTCAAATCAAGTGGTCTATGAAAGTACAAAGTAAATCAAAGGTGGTTGCCACTTCATGCGAGAGAAAGTAGAAGATGGAATCATTGATACATATTATGTGAAATCTGCACATCAGTTAGCATATTTGTTCACAAAACCTTTGGAAACAGCTAGAGTAAATTTCATCTGTGATAAATTTCATTTGTGGCAAGCTGGGCATATACGATGTGTATGCTCTAGCTTGAGAAGAAGTGTTAGAATGCACGGTGTTCTAGAGCTTTCTAGAACACTCTAATATATTTAACTAGTTAGAAAAATGGATTTAAATGTAAAATGACATTGCCTATTTAAAGAGAAGGATATTACTTATACTTATATTTTCAATTTCATTTCCCAAATTATCTTCTCTTTCATTCTTACTTTCTTTCTTCGTAAAATAATGTGTTGGAATAGTATAAATTACTTCTAGTATAGGAGTGGTAGGCTCGAGAGAATCAGAAGGAGACTCATGTGTTGTCAAGAAATGAGTGACATCTAAAGGAAAACCGTCCTCCATGATAGGTTGTCTCAGAAAAGTACGAGGTAGATTCATGAAAGGTTACAAGAGCTGATACAATATAACGAAGCAACTATGGTTATTACAACGATATAATTGAAATCACAATCAATAACACCAAAAGTAAGGATATCCTAAGACCCCACCCAAAGAATGCGATTGATCTCCTAAGATCCGATCAAAGAAAACTACACCGACAGCAAGAAACTCAAAGCATACAAACAGATCCGATCACGGACTCCGATAAAACGTTCTTCCCGATAAAGCCAAACTATGCAGCATACCAAACAATCGATAAGAAATTCAATGAAATCATAAAAGGACTTCAATAACTATACAAAAAGCTAAAGTATAAAGCGCAGGAAACACTTTGAGCAAAGAAATCGAACTCAAGATCTCACTGATCTAAGGAATGGACAGGGGATTGACATTGAGGCTCGGTTGTGACTAGATCTCGAGTAAAGATGGTCACTAGATCTTGCTGGATCTCGAGCAAGAAGGCTCGAGGAGGCTCGATTTGAGCCCGGGAAGCGTTGGCAAGGCTCGAGATGGGCTAGCGAGTGACAGCGAGACCTTAGGGAGGCTTGATCAGCGAAGACGAAGGCCAGGGATCCTCAAGCTTTGAAGGGAGAGCTGAGGGCTTCGATGGGCGGTGGTTGGTGAAAGGATCTATAAGTTTAGGGTTTTGTTGGGATCAAGGGTTGAGATTTGGTTTGAGGATCTGATGAAGGGCTCGGATTTGCTCTGATAGCACATTTTTTTTTAATAAAAAGAGAGCGAGGAGTGAAGATATTTTGGGGAATGAAATTGGATGGATAAGGATGAGTCCTATTATCCTTTTTATATAGGTAATGTCATTTTATATTTACATCCATTCTTTAAAACTAATTACATATATCAAAGTGTTCTAGAAATCTTTAGAACACCGTGCATTCTAACACATAGCAGTTTGTGCATATAGAATTCTTGGAGCCATTTGGGCAAAACTTGTTCGCAAAAAGTTGCTCTTTAATTCAGGACATTAGTTATGAAAGTATCTTGTCTCTCTTGGTGGTATTGGTCTATGATTTTGATCTTTCCTTTTGGGTAATAGAAGGCATCATCAGTTGCATTAATATTATTGGGCATTATGGTAGTAATGGGAGAAAGTGTGAAGTTGGACTTGGGAAAGCCCATAAGGTTGGAATTGAATTTTTGACCAGGCAATAAAGAAATATATTCTTAAATGAAACACCCAATGGAGGATGAATAAAGAAAGAATATCATGGCCATTTTATTTGTGTACCTCGATTCCTTAGATGATATTGATACATGGCTAGCCCATGTACAACCTAGGCCTTTATCACCTTTACATGGCCATAGGTTAAAATTGGAGGTCCTTTAAATCTTTTTACAACCTAGAAGAGAGAGATAATTTGCTTAATCAAGACAAACCACAACATAAAGTCATTGAACGCTTTGCATGATATGATTTTTCTTTTTTGGGGGGATACGATCTTGCTAGATTACTTTTCTACTTGTTTATAATTAGTTAAGCTTGGCCACTCATGTTGGCACACTTCTTTCAACCAGTGTGGCTTTTGGGGTTTTTTTCCCCTGGGTGGTGAGGGTTGATCAATTGGCATTCTTCTACCACCTACAAGATGAATTTGTTTTGTTGGGCTTATTTATTATTTATACATAGAATTGTCATCGGGGTTTATACATACTGAAGATCATATAGATAAATTGTTGAAGCGATTACAAAAAGCAAGTAACTCATGTTTAGGATCAGTATCTCTTCTAATTGTTCTTGTGTATCAAAGGCCTTCCATCCAAATGTGCAATCAGAGTATTAGGTCATTTTGAAATATGAAATGTTAAAGCAGGGTGCTATTTCATATGGGTGCAATTGCCAATGTTGGCATCTGCATTTACCTAAGGGCTTCTTTAAGTCGGTATCATTATATCAACTTTTTCATGTTACTTTTCTTACAATGGTTAATTCTTTCTCCTGTTTCAGAAGACATCAATAAATCTATCAGATTTTTGTTTCCTTAACTACGTTTTATTTGAAGCTTCAACATCAATCTTCGTAATGGCACAAGTATGGTTCCAGTCTTTTCATTACAGTACATACAAAGTAGAAGAGCTGAAAGCCCTTTGTATGTTAAGGGGGCCAACATGCAGAATGTAGGATACATGGATTGAAATCTAGGACGATCCTGATCCGAGATGGCCGATTCCGATCCGAAAAATGATCAGTATTTAATGTATTAACAGATTAGTGGGTTTATTCATAGTTTATTGGGTTGGTTTACGTTTTATTTAACATCATTGGTTACTAAAAATATATTTAAAATATCATAATTATTTTTACCGGGCATTAAAACAGCCATTTTACACATCATCAATTGCTGAAGAGTTTGTCAAATTGTTTGTAGTTGCTATTACTATTTATTTAGAGTATTTCATAATTTAAAAAAAATTTGTCATGTGATATAAAATCCGATATTTCTGATCCGAGATGGCCGATTTCAATCCTAAAAGTGACCGAAACCTTGGTAGGACACCGTGGTGGTTGCCAAAATGAAGGGAGAAGGGCCTTTAACCGAGCAAATTTTGCTGAGTGACATTCATTGTTACCATATCATCTTTGTTTGATTTATTTATATCACATGATATGCATTTTCCTAACCATGGTTTTTATGTCAACGGTAAAAAAGCGGCATAATAAATCTTCCCCTTCTGTTGAACATGTACATTATGTTGGACTATCTAACAAGCAGTCTCCTTGTTAAGCTTGCAGGATTTAACCAATCCCGAAGATCCATGCCTCAGCTAATGAGGGGAATTATGGTTATGGATACTATGGCTTAGTAACAAAAATAGAATTAGAAGGAAAGTTCTACCAATTGTTAGGCAAGTGCAAAAGTTCAATCCAAACTTCGACCACGTGCTGTTTAATTTCATAACCAAATGTGTTGATTTTATTATTACGCATCATAGCAACAATGATGTGTTTGCATGTGGACCTAGACTCAGCATTATCGTCATTGCTGTAACATCATGATAACATTGTTAAGCAGGATTGGGTTATGCATGCGATTGCTAACCATATGCCTCTGCAGTTCTATTACCTTTCTAATTGTAGAATATCTATACATGGAAGGTCCTACTAACAATTATTTACAGGTATTAAATCTTCTGTTTCAACTTTTCAGTAATCATTTTCTTCTTTTTTCTCTCTGCAGAAAGATGGCAGCACTGTTGATCATAGCAGCTACCTTGATGCAAAGGTATGTCTTTTTACACTTCAGTTAGGCTTATCCTTCTGACAAAACATAAAAACATAATTGTACATGTAGTAAAACATGTATAAACCTAATCCTCCCAAGAACTGAATGACCAATTCAAAATTCACCATTGTTAAGAAGCGGGCTCAAGTATTATACTGATCTGTAATTGGATTATAACTTAAAGTCACCATCATTTAATTTAGTCATCTCAAGTCCTAACTGTCATTAAATCCGTGTCATCATATCCGTAGAAATGTTGTGTTAGCATATAATCTAAAGATTTTGATGCTTCAATGTTTGGTATACTGTTCCATGTACAGTAAAATGTTTTACCGTATTTATTTCTGTTTAATTTATTTTTCCCTTTTCTGTGATTAAATTAACTTAAAGAAACTCTTCTGTGTGGCAGGGGGATGCTGATATCTTCTTCCCAACAGATTTCTGGCTATTAGAGAGGATGGATCATCACTGCTCCGGCTATTCACAGGAGAAGATGGGATCCACATCATCTAAGCCTGTGAAAAAGAGGAGAACGATAACAGTAAGTTGTGCAAACTATTTGAGTAATGAGGCTGTGTTCTTTAAGATATGTACTCTTGTACACAATAGTAAAGGTATACCTCATGTAATTGGACAATTATACATAACACAACTTAGATTAGATGATATCTTGCTTCCTCATCTCCAGATACGCCTCTAGATGGCATGGTACTAGTGCAAAGTGCAAACCCTTATATCATTACCTTAAACCGCAGGGCCGAGCTGTTTACCTATTTATACTTCCATGAGACCTCCGCTTCGCATAATCAATAGGAGAAACTATATCCCATATGCCATTGTTGTTGAGAGGGAGCGACTTTTTTTCTGATGCTACATCATTTTATGTGAAAATTTTGAGCGTCCTATGAATTGCATCAAATTCTGTTTTTTCATGAATGTGCAAAGAACTTTGAAGTTGATATTCTTTTATTAGGGACCAGCTTGATGATGACACTCATTCTCTTCCTATGCAATTTCAATTTGCTCATATATAATTACAAAAGCAATTTACCTGTGCTTGTCGTAGGCAAACTGATATGTTGCCTCATCGATTTGAGGGATAGTTGGAAATAAAGATCAGAAGGGCTACCCTAGTGCTTTAGTTCGTATGTAAATTCTCATGTGCTTGATAATAGAGGTACTCGCGTAATTGTACTTAATCGTCTATAAACACAACTCCATTATGGTGTGAAAATACATGATATCGTACTTCTTCCAACTAAGGTTGGTAACAACCCCCCCCCCCCTGGGGGGGGGGTATTCCTTCCCTTGAAGTGTATGTTTGGGCCCTATTTAATTGCCAACCAATTATTCTTCTCCATTGCTTGTAGCTTGATACAGACGCCTTTATGGAAGAATTTGGTTTGCCATCAAAAACAAGAACCAAGGATGGATACAATCCTCTACTTGATGATTTCAAGAACACTAAATTTTACTTGAGTGTGCCAACACATAATGCCCGGTAGACACATGGTTGATCAAACAGGACAGACAGCTAAGAACCAAGCCAATCAGCATTTCAAGTGAGAATACCAAGTGACATATTTTTATTAATTGTTTTTAAAATTTTTTTTATTGCTAATTAAAATTAAAATGGGGATAGCTTCCTTGCTTGCTGCAGATCACATTGGGTTGTTGGTTGGGGGAAGAAATACTCATCACTTTT
This sequence comes from Agapanthus africanus, assembly GCA_030015575.1. NCBI lineage: Eukaryota > Viridiplantae > Streptophyta > Magnoliopsida > Asparagales > Amaryllidaceae > Agapanthus > Agapanthus africanus. The sequence continues at coordinate 100,597,461 of CM057338.1, read as the reverse complement.
ACCTACCTTCTACACATGCGTCTTCAATTTCTTTCCGGATAATGAAGCCATGCTCAAAAATTTCCGACTCCCAGTCAGAATTCCTTGAAGCGGCGTCATCTCAGAAACAAAATGTGTATGATTTACTCTATGTGCTCCGTGTTGCTGCATTCATCATTCAGTTAAATTATTCGCTGATAAGCTTCATGATGAATAAATTCATTAATGGTAAATAATAAGAGCTGTATTTCATTATGTTCCCTTCATCAGATGATTAATTCCATTAATGGACCTAGTTTCAAGTTTCTTCCCAAATTTCTTTTTGCAATAGAGTGGCTGCATATTTGACAAAAATGTTGAAGTAAATATATTTTTGGTGATTGAACTTTTGAGTATTGCCATGGCCATTTTTTGTTTACAATCATCAGGCGACCAAGTTAAATCTCTGTAACCCACTAAAATTAGGTAGAAACAAATCAACGTCTTTAATTACCCAATTTGTTTCTACCTAATTATGTGGCAGAAACCATTAATGACTTGTTTGCACATAATCAAGTGGCAAGTGATTAATGAATATTCCAAAATATCGAAGGTTTTATATTCATACATATGGGAAGACGAGGTACATATACTTTATGCATAAATTTCTAAGAGCACCAGATTTGGGTCCCATCAGAGAGGTGAAGAGGGCAGTTCTTAGGAGCCATGCGGCAATTGCACCTAGGAGATGGCATTTGTTTCCCAGAGGATTTGCAGGTCACATAATCCACATCAAGGCAATATTGAAGGCAAGCCTTCACTCCAATGCTCTGCTGCTGCATCTCCCCAAATAGAACGATGGCTTTCGATATCAGCGCGCACACGAATAATCAAGGAAGCAAGCGATGAGATTTGATTGATTCTATATACATCTAACTTAATCATGGAATGTAGAAATATATGAAGAAATAGTACCAGAGAGCAGGAGGAGCAAGCGATTGCCATTTTTATTTGTTAATTTCCGCATGCAAATTGTATCTTATAGAGGAACTATGTGAGCTAAAAGTCTTATTTTACCATGACTGTTGACATTTTAAATGGGGAATTCAGGTGATGGATAGTGATGGTCATCTGAGACTGAGAATGCATGTAGGAGAATCTCTAAACCCAAAGATTCAATTTTAGTATATTTGACTTGATAAACAAACGGAAATTACGACAAAATTATGCACGCTAATTATCTTTTTATTCTTTTTATAGTTTGTTCCAAGTTGGGGTAGAGGAGGATGGCAATAGATAACCAATGTAAATCTCAGTCGAACATCTGAATCAGCATAACCAATGGATTTCAACACAACGAGCAAACAACATAGTTAAAGCATAGTTACTTTTAGAGCATGATAAAGACTGCGGCTGTAATGCACAGCAGAAGACCATCCCAGATCCGGGTATTCCGAAGACAGATGCATAAAATGAAGCCAGGGGCAAAAACAGTTATTACCAAAAGAAGAATAAACTTGGCATATTTTTTCTTTTCATGTAGCGTTTGTAAGTATGAGGGCATCCACCTAATTAAAGACAGGTGTGATGCCATTTACATCAAAATTACTAATGACAAATGTCGAGCAAGTATTCTAGTTCATTCTATGGCAAGGCTGTTTCAGAATCGCTAGCAACCGTGGTAAAATATATGGGCAAAAAAAATGGACACGGCCCTCAGCTTAGAAAACGACTTTGCAAGGATCAAGCTGCCCGCTGTAGTAACTGGATCCGACAACTGAGAGTTCTTGGCGACCCGCCCATTCTTCGAGGGGTTTTAGGGTAATAGGGGTTTCAACCACAGAAGAATCCAAGCATAACATGGACATGTAATCCTCATCTCCGAAATCTACGAGAGCTTTCGCCTTCTTATTCCATGGATTCCAAACACCTGCAGGAGTGTTTACACAAAAATAATGTATGTGAGCCGTGGGCAGGCGCGCGGGGGGGGGGGGTGTCAACCATGAGTACAAAAACTAACCTGCATCAGGAAATCCTTCTTTCCTTAGTTCCAAGGTTCGTTTCTTCTCATGATCGATGACTGCAATCTTTGGCGGGGTACTCAGATACACTCGATCGATCTGCAAACCAGGAAAAAAATAACATAAAACATGTGACAGTTTTATATAAAAATCACTTGTTTGTGCTTTAATTACACATAACAGGTTTTAAATGATGATTTTGATTTGGCTTAGCATATAGCTCCACCGTTTCCGACGTTGGTGGAGCTTCCATATGATGTCCAGCCATTTGGACTACACTATATTCTATCATTTCCTGACATTGGTGGAGCTTCCAAGTTATGTCCAGCCATTTGGACTACACTATAGTCTATTACATTAATACAGTAACCGCGATCTCATGTTGCCTCATCACTCTCAACTCTTCAGCATGTATCTATTCTCCCAATACTCCTGATCAAAGGTTCAAGGTTTTGTCCGAAACCACCGATACGTGATCATTTCGCATAGGTTTCAGTGGAGACCGATACGAAACCAATCATACGACCAGGTTCCGAAACCTGAAATAACAAAAAAAATATTGCCGTTTTTGCTATTATCGTAATCACTATAGGCTTTCATCATTAGATCTGAGATGTATTCATGATCAGTGGTCGCTATTTGCCCGCCAAAGACGATTGAGACCATAGCTTTCATTTATGGTACAGTTGGTCAGGTTATTTTCATCCTAAGAAGGCCACAAAAGTCGACCCAAACCATATATTAATACTTATCTAAGTAAGCTTTTCAATGTATTTTGCATTAGGTCTCATATGATTTTTTTAATACTAAGATCATTGTCTTGTGATATACAACCATAAATTTTATATATCTACATAGATGTATGTATTACCATCAAAACTGAAACCGAAACCTAAACCGAGATAAGAGAAACTAACCGAAACCCACCAAAACTAACAAAATTTTGCGAAACCGAATCCGAAACCAAGTTCTCGAACCTTGCTCCTGATGGCATTTATTCTCAAATTCAGTGTGCCATCAGTATCCCTTTGCAATTTTTATCTTCTAGAAGAATGGAAACAGATGCATAGATCGTCACTCCAAAAGGAAAAATATTACGACTCGTATTATTTTTGTAACACGGACATGCACACAAACACGCAAATCCACCAATCTTAACAAAATAGATATCAAATATTGCATGGGCTGTTGAACACCATCAGCAAAGACCTAAACCAACTAAGACATGATAGGATAGAAAATAAGCAAGTGTTAGGTTTCATCACAAGTGTTTATAATTTAACTGCAAAGATCATAAAAGCAAGTATATCTGATAAATTATAGCTTACCAACCGGTAGAGGAACCGGTAGAGGAATGCATGTGCGCGTGGTGGGTGCTTGCATGTGTGGGTGGGTAGGTGCATGTGTTGTGCATGCTGGTGTGGATTTAATGGGACTCATGGTTATATTTCAAGGTGTTTTTTAAGGAACGGTTATAAATTTTTATCTTAAGTGGGCCCTGTGATATAAATACATGAAACATAAACTTCTAATAAACTGATGTTCAGAGAAAATGGGCTATGTGGATCATAGTAGTCATCATCGAAGCCTTTCCCCTAAGAGCAAAGCTCCATGGAAGTTATTGACAGTTTACAGAAGTTGTAGACAGGAGAGGGGCAAAGATGACATGGATCATAGTCGTATGGTGTGAAACTACATTGTTTAGATCATGAGAGGCAACCAAACACTTGGCGGCGGCGGCGGGTTTGCACACCTGCGCACAGCTCAGCTCTTATCATTGTTTGAACCAATGGAGTATGCAAATATTAGAAGCAATGAGAAAATAATCTATGAGATGATTTAAAAGAGATGCTTATAGTTAAAAAAATCCTTCCTAGAATAAGTTCTTGTTGTTTTACGGAAAGCAGGGCTTAAAAAGCCTCTCGGTTCCATTCAATGGCAAAGTAAAAAAGATACATCAGATTTTTACAACCTCACACACTGTTCAACACCCTAAAAATCAGCTCACAAGTTCACAAATATAAATGACTTGGAAACTGCAACATACCGAGAGAATCCTAGAATTAGTCCTTTAGTTGCATAGATGAGAATCTTAGAATTAGTCCTTTAGTTACCTAGATGTATAACAAAATATTTACAATATGTATACTTCAGTCTGTGTATCCTTATAAATGCTATGTAGTTTTCATTTACCAGAACCAACAATGATAGCTAATGTAATTCTGGATTGGCCTCACAAATAATCAAATAGGGGAATATTTAAGACAAAAAGCATATCTTACCTCCCCATCAAAAGTAATAGCATCTGCTTGCTCAGTAAACCTCTCCTTCTCCATCAGATTATCAAGATAATCAAGCGTCTCCAACCCCTCAACACGGACCTCACTGCAAATGAACTAGAACCATTAAACCTTTATAAACAATAGCAGTGAATTAACTTCCAAGCAGATTTGAATATAGGAAGTAGACAGATAAAGATCACATCATAAAAGATGACTTCAACCGATAAAATTAAATTTAGTATGGATGAAAACCAATAAGATAAAGCGCCTCAGGACCAAATTGCAATAGGTTTGATTCTAAGTAGTCACGGGAAAGGGAAAATAATGTAAGAAACAAATTGGAAATCCCATAAAATTTCAATTGTCACTTGTAGATCCAAATTAATTGAAGTAATAGATGGATGTTAAATCACAAACCTGACATCTGAAACAGACAAGTAATTGCGAAGTGCAAAGGTAAAGGAGAAGGCCTTGCTGTCAGTATTCCTCACTCTAGGAATCAAGGTAAGTTTACCAGGAGCTAATATAACACGAAGTCTCAGTTCAAAGCTGCAGTAAATATTGACCAAATGAGTAGCTGAAGGAGCTATATGCAGCAGGAATTTCATGTCTTTTCCCCAAAGGTTTCATTAAAGCATACCTACGTGGCCACATCTTTACTTCATCATCTGTGGACTTCAAAATGAGGTCCACTGATGAGTGGCTCTTAGAAGGAGTCATTGGAGAGGACGAGCTATCCAATTCCCATAACCTGTTCATAGCAAATCCATGTTGCTCTAGAGATCCCATATTGCCAAACTGCGATTTGAGGGCAAGTTAGGACCGTATGCCCCCTACAAAGTTTCCACAATGATAAATCTATAGAGTACCTGAGGAAAGCAGATAGGTATTCCTCCCCTCACGGCGTTAGGTGGCTTTATAATAGCCTGAAAAAATAGAGTACCATCAGAAACCACAAAGATCACTCAGCATGTCTCATTGAACTTCAAGGGCATACAACAGGTGCACGATCAAACAAACAAAGTATCAATAACAATATCACAATTGCATGGGAAGCACTAGCTGGTATATTACGCTGAATTATCTGTGTTTTTCTATTTGATAACATCAAATCCAAAAGGTAAAAAAGAAGTTCAAAGGTATGAAACAGATGCATGATTTAAGAATCAAAGCATCAATAACAAACATCACAATATCATGGGAAGTTCTAACTGACACCTTTCGCTGAATGATCTGTTTTTTCTTAATTGATAATATTAATAACAAAATATAGATGCTGAACGACGGCAGAGCACCATCAGAAAGTATACAATAGCTCTGTTGAGCCTATTAATGCAAAACCCAAAATATATGAGTTAATTCAGCAGATAGGGCGGGGGTCAACTGAACTATTAGATAAAAAGGATATGAATGTCGTACCAAAAAAATCTAAGATTGTTTCGGTGAGAAGTATATGACGAAGATGTTAATTTTAATTCATGAATGATTCTTGCTTGCTTGAATACTATGATTCCGAAAAAGTTACTTTATAGTTCTCACTTCACTTCCAGGTGTTGGAGGTTTATACTGATGTAAATTGTGGGGCTTGGGTAACAAAGGTAAAAGGTTGAACCATTATATGTAGAACATGTGATTTAAAGATATTAAATCAGATTATTCTCTCTCTCTTGTTAGTGTATATGCCCTAGAGGCCATTACTGTATCATACTAGTTTGTATATTACTTGATGGAAGCTTGGGATATTCACAGTTGTATAGACAATCTTGCTCGAAATGGTAGTATTCTACTTGGTTTGTTTCTACTTTAATGTGTGCATGTGTTTCTTTTAGCATATCGCCTATACACATTAGTGGAGCCCTTAGGATCTTTGCTTGATTACCAGCGTTGTGATGACAGTCACACTAGTGGGGGCTGGGTAATCTACAAGCACATCCTTATACAGGTCCCTAGTCGTAGGATTATCGAGATAGAGCATCGATACTCTGGAATAGACTAGCATATGCGCTTCTCATCCCAGCAGGGGAGACGGTCTGTCCCACAGCCGTCAGTACGTCGTACTTGAGATAGTATGCGGGTGCTCGTGAGGTCACGAGTACACTGGACAGGACTCGTCGGGAACTGTTGGTTGGTACTATACATATCGTCAGTTATCAGTTCTCAGGTGACATGAGTACAGCTTAGTCCGCTGACTTGACACTGTCATTTCGCCTCGAGTGTATTCCCACTGTTCTTAGATTGCTACCCTACCACGGCTCAAATGAGTCGTGCAAACAGGTAGCAGTTGGGTGCAGTCCCGAAGCACTTGGAGGCAGTGACGGTTAGACATGATTCGTCTCTCCCGGTATTGGGGGTTGATATCGCGCTGTGTCAAGGAGAGCCATTACACATAGTCCTGGCCAGGGCAAGCGAGATATACTGGTAGGTTATCCAGTGTTATCTCAGGGTGTTCTAGGCTACACTCCGACACGACTTGTACTGCTATTAGGGGACTGACGTTTACCACCCCCTAGGCCCGCCATGCAATATTCTCAGACGAACAGACCGGACTGTATGGAGATTGTCACATTCAGGCTCAGTAGGAGTTCGGATGGGTTCACCTCATCAGTATTCTTATCGGCATCTACCTGGGGACCGTTACGTACAGCTAGTATCGCTTGCGGCCTGTGGTTAAACCCACTGCCAGCGTAGTGTCGAGTTTTTAGAGTCCCACACAGAGAGCTATTCGCCTTTGGGCAAAACAGAGTAGAGATCGCATGGTTTTGCGACAGGGTTCGTTCACATCCGCGCACTTGTGCACGTTTGGTGTCCGGGCAGTTAATACTAGCGGGCTTTGGTTTAAGCCAGATCCTAGTATGCGTTTTGGGATTGGTATTATCTCATTGTATTCGTGTTCCTCGGAACACTGATGCGGGTGTATATGCATAGTTGACAGAGGCAGAGGATTCTCATTAGGGTTGTTGACTGTTGACTTTTTCTAAACCCTAATGAGAATAAGAAATATGATTAAATAATATTAATTAAGTATTATTGTGCCATGATTGAGTTGAACATTTGACTTTTGTTGACTTAGTTGACCGGTTGACCATTGTGGACTTGTTGACCATCATCATTTCATTTCTATGACTTTTGTTTACTTGTTATTCTTTACAAAATGCATTAAATGCATGAAATGATCATGGTCATTAAAACTAACCATCACAATTCTTAATTATTATTATTATCATGATTATTCTTGCTTTTGTGAGCATGGTTGTAAATTATTGAGCTCATTCTATCATTCTCACTCTCTCTCATCCAAAGCTCACCCTCTTCCTCTCTCTCGAGGCTCCCATGTCTCATGTGTTGAGAAGCATGAGCCATTGAGATAAAACCCTCAAAACTCTTCTCTACTCACTCTAGAATACAAGGTCTAGCAAGCCAAGCATTTTAGTTTCCTCTCGGTTGAGGTAGGAGCTCAAGGTAGAGGCTTTCGGGTGGATCCTTCTTCGACAACAAGGGGACTACGAGGTGGAGCCGATCCAACCACTCCAAGGAGCAAGAAGAGAAGGAGTTCAAGACCTAGGTATAACCCTCTAACATAGTAGTTAAACTTCTAGTTAGTTTGCTAGTTTTTTGTTTAGTAAAGATCCTATTTTCTAGTCCATGTTACCTTGCCATAAAAAAATCGTAATTTACCGTTTCCGCATCCCCGAAAGAACCGGGACGGGTAACGTGGACTTACATCTCTCTCACTCTTTGTTTGGCTTATGAAACTATCATCCTATGTTTGGCAGAACTCATGCCAGTGGGAGCACTGATCCAGTTATCTTCACATGCATCCACTTCTCTCCGTCCTTGCAATGAGAGGTTCTATTCCACAACTAGAAGAGATTGAAGATAAACAACACTTCAAATCAGAAAGATGTCCAGCCAATTTGTTGAGAAGATCTTTTCCTTGGGATTCATGCAAACTCTAGAATAGCTCTCTTAAAACATTTGGAACCTTTACTGACAAGTTTTTCAAAACTCGATGACACATTTATTTATACAGCCTAATCGTAAACAGACAACTTTAAATTTCAGTGGCAATTACCCACTATTTAATCACCACTTCTCTGGATATGCTGCCGCTTTTAAATAGTTCTATCTATATTTATGAAAGTACGTTTCCAAATTGACTAATTCTCAATCTGAAGAGCTTGAGAATAAGGTTAGAATCAACTCTAAACTTTTCTAATGAGGTAAAAACTTAATTTCAAGGGATTAAGGTCCAGTGCACAATTTTAAATCACTGTGGCTTCTGTAAACGCCAATCCATTGGCAATAAGCTATCTGTAATAACAATTATGATTATACATCAACTTGACCATCGATGAGTATACAATTAACATATGATAAAGGTGCCTTCTATGGGTTTAGTTCCTGGAGAAAATCCTATGCACCTATAGTGTTGATATTCGCCTACCATCTAGCTCCTTACTTTCATATCCTCAAAAGGAAACTTACATAGCTTGTTTACTTGACACATTGCCATAGCTTCATCCGATTGGTCTCCCTTGATCCTTGATCATGTCATTAACCTCTTGACATGCATCCTGTTGGTTCTCATGAGCTGTGCCAATCTTAGGCGTGTATTTTGTAATTGATCTTGAATATTCAAGTATCCTGTTATTTATCAATAAACAACTACGGCAGTGACAAAATTAGATGGTCATACATAAAAATAAAGGAACTATTGACACCGCGTAACCTTAAGAGAAAATCTGTCTTGCTTCCTTGCTTAATAATTTATGCCTTACCTTGGTTTGCATATGCATCACACTATATTATAATTGTAGAATCTCTAGCTATTATTAAATTTCAAAGATGACATAACATGAGTTGGTTAGATATGAGATCACAACACAAATGAAAGACATGCCACCAACTTATACATTAAGGGGGATTTCTCCACCCTATGTTCTTTTTCGTTCCTAAAAAATCTATTATAATTTATCTACCCTATTCTTTAGCCAAATGATTAATGAAATGTTCCCCGATTGAACAACAACAAGGCCCTTGTCTGAAAATATTGGCAGCAGCTACCTGAATCCTTTTCTTTCATTCAGTACTCCAGTTAAACAATTACCATGACTTCATTCCCTCCATGTAGAGATGGAACTGAACTCTACCTCGAGCTAGAGGCATGATCTGATAAGAGCAAGAAACTTGACTTAATTTGACCTGATTGGCTAGCATATGTTATCCGGTCCTTTTAAGTTGAGGTGTCATAATGTGTGTGTGTGTGTGTGTGTGTGTGTGTGAGAGAGAGAGAGAGAGAGAGAGAGAGAGAGAGAGAGAGAGGTATATTGGAAATATAGCGCTCTTAGGTGGAGTTTACTTTCTGATAATAAAAATTTACTATGTCAGGAAAGATAAGTTGTTACAATTTAATAGGCTATGCTAATGTGGCTGCAAATTGCTTCTGTACTGCAAGATATTAAGAAACAATGTGAAAGATTCGCATAGTAGGAATATGTGATGGATTTTAAACAGCATATCCAAAAATAATAAGCGAGACTGGAATGGCACGGTCACAAATTATTACAGAAGTAAGAGGTGCTCAGAAATTTTGCTAGGCACAAAGTTGGAGCATCTCATTATTTTAGAAGTATATTTATGCTAAGAAGAGTAGCAACATAATACCGCATGTTCACAAAAATATGCCCCATGTCAATCTGCAGCAATCATCTTAACTTTTGAAGAAATAAACGAGTGTGAAAAGACTGTAGGGGGCCTACTTTTGAGCTCATAAAAAGTGATTCCTGTCGCCTTTGATCTTTCCATGATACAACTTGCCCACCATGGAGATAAACCTGGACAGAGATAACTCCGCAAGTCATGACTCCTTGAAATTTGTTATATCATGCCACTATAATTGACCAGTAAAAGGTTGTTCCCAGAAACGCAACAATAAATACGCTCACTAATTGGAAAGGGCATCAGGAACTGAAGTAGTAGATATCATGTGCTTTTATTCGTGATCACATGCAATGAACATGCTCTAATTAACACAAATCACCCACACAAAAAAAAAATCACAAAGACAGACAGCTATACGTATCATATCCACTAACAGTGGACAAAGTATAGCAGAAATTTTTATTTTGATGTAGACAAGGATTGAAACGAAAAAGCATACTCAAGTCCTGCCCAGTTTTCTAACCCTGTGTGTTGATGTATTTTGCTATGGACCTATGGTTATTGTATTCTCCAGATTCAGGATTACCTTCTGCAGAGTATGTATTGATATCCAGAAAAAAACAAGAAAAGAAAAAGAAACGGTATAACAAAAATAACCACAGGTATGCATCTTGTAATGTCCACCAATGCAAATGCTTTAGAATGTCGACCTGATAAGAGATAGTTTCAGTTCTTTCCTAATTATCTTGAAATTTCCCTTAAAAAAACAGATTGACAAGGATTACTGTCAAATGTCCGACCAATAAATTTAGTTTAAATCATAACAGTTGATTATTGGGTTTAAAACTTTAACCATCTTCTTTACTGCTTGTTATGAGCTAGCAGTCTACTTTTGTTTACACCACATGTTATTCATAACTCTCACCACATGTAACCAAGAACATGTAAACATTATACAAATTTTAAGAGTGGGTCGCATTCAAGCTTTGTTCCATCGTGGATTGGTGATCAATGGCATCATTCATTCAAGTTAGGGTGGGTATTTAGAATTACTAGGATATATATTTCTAAGAATTCTGATTCTTGCAATCATTTGATACTAATGGATATATGGGTGTTCATTCACGAGTTAGTTGCATCATTACATTCAAGATACATTCAATATAGTTGGCTATGGTTAACTAGAATGAACAAGAAATTCCAAACCGCGTTTATCTAGAAAAAAAACACCAGAGAGGAAAAATGAAAGGTAACAAGGGCAACTATTAGTAAGCATTAGCTTATAGTGCATTGTGCAACATAGCAAATGGCTCTATGCTTTGAGGCCAAATAATGATAGTCTCGGTTCTTAACTTCCTTTTCCAACTATCTTGAGTTTATTTTTGAGAAATTTGACATGCAAGGGTTTCCAAAAATCCGTCTAGCATATTTCATTAAATCATAAGAGTTTGTTACTGCGTTTGAACCATCTTCATTACATTGTCTGCTATCTCTAATTATCTCCATAAATCCCCAAATTGGGTACATTGTCCCAATTTGATTCAACCCATTGCATTCGAAGATTCAACCTTTCTTTGTCAAGAATCAAATCGGAGAGAGAGAGAAGGAGCCTCACCTCAGCAGAAGAACCAGTGGGTTCAGTGAGAATAATCCGAGGGAATCCATTCCCATCGTTAACTACGCTCCAAGGCATGATCTTCTCTCAATCCCTAATCTCTTTCTTCAAGAATCAAATCAAATCCCAACGCAAACAACAATTAGGGATCAATTTATAGGCAAATGAAACAAGAATTTTAAGGGGAAAGAAAATTACAGTGTCGTTACGGTTGGATGGAATCAGGCAGTTTACATTGGGGGATTTGGTTCTTGAATGGAGTCGAGAGATTCGATGAAAATTGGGGATTTGGGAGACAAAAAGAAGAGAGGGATAGATCTAGGGATTTAATTGTTGAGTGATTGATTGATTAATGAATGGATAAAATTAATTGGGGCGATTTTATTTTATTTATATGTATTTAGTTATTTATTAGTATCGAAACGGAAACGAGTTAAACGCGCCACTCTTATTCCAGCTGGCATCGAAGCAACCGAAATGGATATCAATCGCTCCTAGCAAATCTAATTTTATTTGGTTTAGTTAAATATTTACAGCCCAAATAGGAGAACAGAGAAGGGCTCTAATATCTATTGCTCCTACGCTAAGGATCCATTAATTATTAGGGTAAATTATCAAAAAGCCCCCGGCCCTCTAGAGAGTTGCCTAAAAAACCTTGTAATTTTCGAAATTGTTGGAAAAGGCATATTGTTCGAATATTTGTGAAATAGCCTCTGGGTTGTATTTCATTTAGCCCTTATATTTCTTCAACTGCTTGGATATTACAGGTAAATGCAACTGCATAGATATTACAGGCAACTGGTATAAAAGAGATTTTGACTAGGCCCGGAGATTTTTTAACAAGAGCAAAAAGCCTAGGAGATTTCAGGCAAGTTTGAAACGGGCCGGGAGCCTTTTGATAATTTACACTAATTATTATAGGTTTTGGCCTTCTCAATTTGTATGTGGGTAAAAAATATGTAATTTTCTTGGGTTCCAATGATAAATTTTTATTTTGTTTATTCAATAAGAAAAGGAAAAGGAATATTAATTTTAGCTATTGCTATAATTTAATTGTCTTAACTTATATTGAGATAACATTTTTACCACCTATCACACTACATCCTATTCATTTCGATTTACTACTATTGTAGTTATGAAGGTTTGAGTGGTGCAATTTCAAGAATAAATTTGGCTAAACAGAAGTAGCAAGGTCTGGCAAATAAAATAGAGGAGTTGAGTGAAAAATATAAGACAAATATAATAGACTGAAAAATATAAGACAAATATAATAGACTAAAAAATAACTAAGCTAATATTCTTTTTATCTACATCGGCTCTGACAGCTAAAAGGGTTTGTAAGAAAATGATTAGAGGGGTCATACATAAATACAAAAACAATAAGGGTGTCTTTATTAAAGCATCAAGTAAGAGTTGGCAGTGAAAGTGTGGCAGAAAAGAAACAGGAAAAAACAATTCAAAAGAGCTTTGAAAATGATGGAGGTTTTCCATATGATGCAAAAAAAATTAAAATTAAAATAAAATTAAGGAACCATAATGATTGATGTTCCAGAAGAATAATGGAATGATGTAAGCAAGCACATAATAAAAGGATAGGATGTGAAGAAAGATTAGGCAGAATAGAAGGAAAACATGCCATAAATGATATGAATGCTGATAATGTTAGTGTTCATCCTTAGACAGCTCATGATATTGCATTACATTATTTTTTTTTAGCAACCTGACTCACATTAAAAGCCAAAAGATTTGGTTAAGGATTTGGATTCATTCAAAAAAAATAAATTTAAAGAGATCTTACATCAAAATAAAACGGGTTAAGATTCACTTTTTCCAAAAACTTAATCCAAAAACAATGCATATCAAACTAAAGTAACTCAGGAACTTTTGCATCATGATGTTATAATAAAATTTTGAAGTATCTGGTACTGGATCAAAACTATAAAATTATGACGAGAATTAAAAGAAATATACCTATTCCTTCTTTACGGACCAAAGTGTTGTGGATAACTATGGAGAAGATTAACATGGAATAATTGCTTACGACCAATCTACGCAATCAAACCACGCAGATAAACAACGAAAGACAATAAAACGATATTAAAGCGAGAACAAATAGAATCACAAACTAGAGATAAGTGATTTGTTAACGAGATTCATCCACCGTATGGCTAATCCCCGGCAGAGCGGAATCTGTAAACTTCTACTAGATCTTGAATCAAGTTTACACTAAGCAACCCTATAAGATTTCTCTCAAATCTCTCTAGATCTTAGCCATTACCCTCTCTCTATACAATAGTCTTTCAAATCGACAGTATATATAACATAGGAGAGATCCCTATATATAGGCAAACCCTAATCCTATTTAAAATAAGAGATAAACCCAAATCTGAAATATTCGGTTCGCACAGAAAACTCGTTGGCAGACGTCTGATCAAGACTAGGTCATACGTCTACCTCTTCTATGCTTATCTTCAGCTCCTGGCACAGACGTTTGCACCCTTGGCATCAGACGTCTGCCGTGCTCTCGATTGGGTCTCAGCTTCCCCAGACGTCTGGTTACGCTCTGTTCTTTAGCTAAGACTTCCCAGACGTCTACACTTTGGCCGTCAAATGTCTGGCGTTGCTCTAGATTTCTGACATGAGTCTCGTGCATGTCCAGACGTCTGCACCTCATGCTTCAGACGTCCAAGGAAGAATTTTCCACAATTCAACAATCTCGCACTTGGAGAATTCTTCCGCTTGATTCCCAACACTAGTAGACTTCATACGTTCCACTTCTGCTCTCCCCTCATCAATTTTTCATGAAGAGGTTCACCAACCTGCAACAGATAATCAGCTTGTCTCTGTCTACGACCTTGGTGAACATATCTGCAGGATTCTTTTCTCCCGCGATCTTTTGCAGTGTCAACTCTCCATCTTCCAACGCTATGCGTATGGAGTAGTACCGCATCTTGGTGTGCTTCGTCCGAGAGTGATATGCCGCATCCTTGGCCAAATGTACTGCATTATGGATGTCGCTCCACAAGGTATTAAAATCTTGTTTCTTACCCAACTCATCAAGTAACCCTTGCAACCATATCATCTCCTTATCGGCTTCCGTGATGGTCACATATTCGGCCTCCGTCGTTGACAATGGCATAACTTTCTGCAACCGAGACACCCAACTAACCGTTGTTCCCCCAACTGTGAATACGTATCCTGTTGTGCTTTTCCTACTATCTCGATCACCAGAGTAGTACGCATCAACATAACCTTGCACTTTCAGAGAATCACCCCCGAAACATAAGCAATAACTGGACGATCCCCTGAGATATCTCAATATCCACTTCACCGCATTCCAATGTTCCTTTCCCGGGTTTTGCATGTACATGCTCACAACTCCCACTGCATGTGCAACATCTGATCTCGTACTCACTACGCATACATCAAACTTCCCACCGCAGATGCATAAGGCACTTTTTCCATCTTATTTTTCTGATCTTGAGTTGTCGAGCACAATCCTTATTGAGTTTGAAGTGTTTCGCTAAAGGCGTACTCATCGGTTTTGACTTGTCCATATTGAACCACTTTAAAACCTTTTTCACGTAGTTCTTCTGCGATAACCACAACTTTCACTGCTTCCTATCTCTTATGATTTTCATGCCCAGAATTTACATGGCTACTCCCAAATCCTTCATAGAGAATTTTTCAGTCATCATCTTCTTCAGACTTTGAATTTTCTCGAAATTTGGACCTGCTACTAACATGTCATCCACGTAAAGTGACAAAACAATGTAGTCGCCATCCTTGAAAGTCTGAACGTACACGTAGTGATCTGAATCAAGGCACACAGATCCTGTCTCTAACATGAACTGATCGAACTTGAGATACCACTGCCAGCTTGCTCGACGCCATACAAGCTCTTTCTTAGTCTATACACAATATTTTCTTTCCCCTTTAACTCGTATCCCGACGACTGCATCATATAGATATCCTCCTTTAAATCTCCATGAAGAAATGTCGTTTTCATATCCATCTGCTCTAAGTGCAAATCCTCCACCGCCACGATAATAAGAATCACCCGAATTGATCAAGTCATCTTCACCACCGGGGAAATATCTTTTGATTATTTGTACCATATTGTTGCGCATATCCCATGACTACCAAGCGAGCCTTATACCGCTTCATGCCATCAGCCTCATCCTTGATCATGTACACCCATCTATTTAGCAACGCCTTCCAACCCTTAGGTAGCTTCACTAGATCCCACGTACGGTTCTTCTTTAAAGAATCTATCTCCTCGCTCATAACTTGCTCCCACTTCTTGCTGGTATTGTCTTGCGTCGTCTCTACAAGAGATTCAGGATCTCCCGAATCTGTGTACAAAATGAAGTCGGTAACAAGTCTTTCAACTAGCCTCCTCTCTCATGTAGACCTCCTCAGAACTGGTACATCTGGTTACTGAATTTGGTCTTTAATCTGTTCTTGAAACTGATCCTGCACTGCCGTGCTCGTCTCCTCCATATTCTGATTGGTGGACATGTATGCCCTAGAGGCTATTGTTGTATTGGATGTTGGGTGTATGTATGTACAGGTCAGTCTTGCTCGATATGATAGTATGCTATTTGGTTTATCTTTATGTCATGCCTCGCTTCCCAATAGACAAAAACGGTGAAGCGACAAGCCCGCAATGTATTTACTATGAAACAAATACGTTAAGCGTAATTAAGCAATATAACAATGAACAAGAATGACAAGAGTAATAAAATGAAACAGCAACTTTATTTACATCCAACATTACATACAACTGTCTGAAAGTAAAAGATACAATAATAAAAGGAAATGCCTAAACAGTGACATACTGAAAGTAAGTGCAGGAAGAACTAATAGTCAGGCTGAGCTGCGAACTGGTCCAAGTCCTCCTGGCCTGGCTCTACGTCTTCAGAGTCCGGTCCTTCTGACGAACATTCCAAAGAAAGAAACAGAAAGGAATGTCGTTAGCGAACTAACGTTCGGTAAGTCTCAAAAGAAGTAAGAGAAGATAGTATATAATGAGAATCGAAACCAATTGAACAGAGGACAGGTAAAATTGTATATGATTATTCACAAGTATAGGATAGTTATTCTAACGTGGTTATTTGTAATTTGATAAAAAAAAAGGTATTTATGTATACGAGAGGAGTCTATCTTACCCCGTGGACTATGCTAACATGTAGTACAAGGCCCCGTTATAACCCACGGGACAACGGCACGCAATTCATGTAGGTGTCTTTTAAAGTGACCTCTCGTGTCACGATATATATTCCGTACCAATACCCTCTTATCCCCGTGTATGGTATTGTATGGATTAAGATTATAGATCTTGGCCGAATCCATGGATATAAAATATACAGGTTCATGTTCAAGATATAATCATGTGTTCAGGTATTCATGTCAAGTTATAAGCATGGTTCGGTCAAGTCGAGTCAAGTATATAAGTTTAAGTTTGATATTTGAATTCGAGTATTCAGGTTCATGATCAAGTATTCAGGTTCGTGTTTGATTTTTGGATTCTGGTTTGAATTTGGTTTCAGATTGAATCAGAAACTTATGAACGGATTTAACTCTTGATTTTTTCTTAGGTTCGGGAGTAATTGGCAACTGCTGCACATGACCGGCAGGATTTGTTTATTTTTCCAAGACAATTACCATTGAATACTCCGTTAAGTTGTCTAGCCTGAATAGACAAGCAATCACTTTCTCGGGCTTCCTGGGGCTCAAGAGAAATGATACCGCTTAAGTCTATATTAATTCTATAGTCCTTAAAATATTGTTTTGTATATCTCAAGGGGTTTTTATGAAAAATACTTTAATATAGTTTAAAATTAAACCTTGAGGATAATTTATAATATTTAGGGTTCTATGAACATGTATTTTAATTGTTATGGTATTTTGGTGATAAAACTTAGCCTTTTTAAAAGTTTGTGGTATTATATTGAAAATTAACTCTTTTCGAAACTTGACGGTAGTTTATTAAAATTCCAATCTTTCATTTAAAAAAATATAGTTTCATAATACGTTTTTATTGAAAATACAGATTCATATTTTTTTATATAATTTTTCAAAAATTGGTTTTGTTTAGAAAGTCGCATTTCTTAAAAACCGTATTTTATATTTCCTTTCGAGACCGAATACTCCGTGAGGAGTTCTACGTCCCGTTCTACTATCCCAAGGATGTGCGATAATCCATACCATCTATTAGCGGGTCCCCTAATGAGAGTTGTAGAGACGTATTTGTTGGGATTCCTCAGCACCCAGCCTAGGGTTTGCAAGCATCACTCATGCCATAACAAAAATTAAAAGGGGTGCTAAGCAATCAACCAAGGATACTACTAGAAAACTAGGGTAACAAAACTAGTAATCTAACATTACAAAAGAGAAGTGAAAGAAAATACAACCTTTGTAGATCCGGTCCTTCACTTCTAAAGCTCCGTGTTGACGTCCCTTTGCTGCGATCATCGAGATCCCGAACTCTAGAAAGGATTTCCTTGGAGAAATGATCAAGCTAGCTCGTTGACTTCGAGGCCGAAGATAATCTACGTCGAGGAGACTCAAACTCAAGCTCCATCTTCACTAGGTCATGAAATTTATGAAGAGAACACCCTAAACTAAATGGCAAGTAGTAGAGGATGATGAAAGAGGAAGTGCGTTCACTTTGGATTTTCATTTCTCACTCTATTTCTTCACTTGAAAAATTCTAGCAAGGTTTTCTTCTTGTTGAAAAAGAAGAAGAAGAAAGAAAAAGAATAATGAATATGAAAAAATAATGAGTGAAGATAGTTATCATAATGCAACCATGGGTGAGTTAACCTTTGTAGAGACTAAACCATGGTTTAAGTTAATGGTTTGGTTAACAAATATCTTATGCAAAACAAAGTGAGTGGACTTTGTCAAAGATGCTTAAAAGCTTCATGAAGCTTCAAGCCAAGACAAAGAAAGCCACCATTTTGTTTTACCAAAATAAATAAAAACCCTAACCATTATCTTAAATATGGTGTAATTCATACACACACCCAAGTTTGCATGTATCATCAATCATGATACAAACATGCACACAATTATATATCACATATACATTATGTGTACATCAAGTGAGAAAATCAATCTTAAGTGAATCGATACTAGTTAATGTAAAGTAATATATCAAATATATAATTATACATTAAATCATTAAATCAACACTTGATTTAATGATCCGGTCATATCGCATACAACCGACTAATATCTAGTGTATCAATTTATCGAATCAACACTTGATTCGGTAACTCGGCTATATCACATATAACCGACCGGTGATACAAATCGCGAGAATGAAATACAGTATCATATACTGGTATTATTCTCGGTCCCGCACATATCTCATATGCGCTCCTATTTCGTTTCGCTTGATCCAGGAAACCTCTGTGCAGGACTCTAAACACTCGTCAATACGCCGGCAGTAGGTGGTGATCATATCAGTCACCCACAAGCCGCAAGCGGTCTGCTAAACGTAATGGCCACCCGGGTATTGAGCGATCAGAAGATCAACGAGCAAGCCTGCCCACACTCCTGCGAATCCAATCTGTAACACTTACTGCACAGTCCGGTCTGTTCGTCTGATATGTCGCATATCTCGTCTAGTGGTGGTAAACGTCAAACCCCAGTAGCTTGATAAGTCATGCTGATGTAAGGTCCATAACATTCGTGAAACTACTGATAATACTTACCAGTAAATCACAGCAACCCTGACCAGGGATTTCCAGTTATGGCCAGTCGAGCATAGCGCAACACCAACCCCCAATACTGGGAGAGACGAATCCTCTCCTGTCGCTCATTGCCTCCATGTGACTCGGGACTGTACCCAAAAACCACCTGTTTGCACGACTCAGTAGAGCCGTGGCAGGGTGGAAATCAAAGCACAGTGGGAGACACACAAGACTCTATGACGATCTCGGGTCAACAGACTAAGCTGTACCAGTGTCACCAGAGAACTGCCATCTGACGTGAGGTATAATACCATCTGGGAGTTCTCGGCGAGTCCGTTCAGTGTACCCAGTCTCCATTGAGCACCCGCATACCATCTCTGATGTCAAACACCAATGGATATTGGATTATCCATCGCCTATCACATGGGTCGAGAAGATATACGCTAGTCTACTCTGGAATATCGATGCCCCGTCTCGATATTCCCACGACTAGGAACATTGAAGGATGTACTCATGGATACCCAGGCCCCACTAGTATGATCTGCATCATAGTCCTGCAAGTCGAGTACACATCCTAAGGGCTTTATCAACATGTAACAGAGAGACAATAAGTGTACATGTTAAGATAAAGAGCAACCAGATAGCGTACTATCATGTCGAGCAAGAAAGTCCTCCCTATATATGTCCCAGTATCCACTACAATTTACATCTCATGTACAGTAATGGCCTCTACGGCATACATATAACTAACAATCTCCCACTTGCACTAGGGCCATCTGTAGCAGTGGTTGTAGTATCTCATACTCAACCATCCCATTATAGTCTCTCTCTGGGAAAATGCCTTTGTGAGTGGATCCACCGTATTGTCCTTTGAGTCTGCTCTCCTAACCTTGATCTCCCTGGAGATCAACTATCTCCATGATCAGGTGATACTGCCTTGGAATATGTCTGGGTCACTGATGGGACCATGGTTCCTGGGCTAAAACCACACTTCCATTGTCACACAACGGTAGGAACCTAGTTCATCTCATGAACTAATATACACCCAAACTGCCTCTTTGGTAGTATCTTTGATAGCGATGTCACAGCCTTTATCGTCTAGTCTGCCATGGTATCTAGCTTGGAACTCTTCCAACATACCGTCCCTCCACTGAGGGTAAAGACAATGCATGCGACTGACATTCAGTCATCCTTACCACTCTGGAAGCTATCCAGTGATTCTCCCCAGGATCGATTGATACCATCTCACTACACCTAGTGAGAATCCTAACATCCATTTAGATCTATCTCATAGATCCAAAACCCAGGATTTAGGAGGTATCATCTTGATCCTATATGGAGAATCCTTGTGATAAGAGGAGATTGACCGTACGTAGCATAGGAAACTCTTTTCCTATCAAGAGCATGGCAACCACGTACTATACGAGGAACACCACCATACTCTCTACCACCTTTTTATATATAAAAGGTTCATCTACCATTTTGATGAAGTTAAACTCTTTGACTACTGCATCAAAACAGATGTTCCAACTCCGCGATGCCTGTTTTAACTTTCAAAGCAACTTGTACACGTTTCCGCTGCTCCCACTGTCTACGATGCCCTCTGGCTATGTACTTATAGACGCTTTCTTCTAAATCGATATTTAGAAAAGCAGTCATGACACCCAACCACCAGATGTCGTAGTTATGGTATGTAGCGATGGCAAGTAGGATCCGCATGGACTTAAGCACAGCCACTGGAAAAGGTTTCATCATTATCCACACCTGGTCGATGGTGAGAACCTTTAACAAGTCTAGCTTTGAAAGTCTCAACTTTTCTATCTACACCAAGTAATCTTCTCAAGATATACTTGCTCCTGATGGGGATTTAACCCTTCAGATATAGCAACCAAAGTCCATACTTTGTTGGTGTATATAGATTCCATCTCAGATCACGAAGCATCCAGCTATTCTTACAGAGTCCCCACTCTTGATGGCCTGCTCGAAACTAGTTGGGTCACCATCTCATGATGCAATCCTCGCTCCCACTGTCATCGAGAAACCGAAGCATCTCTCAGGCGGATGAGGAACCCTACTAGATCGGCGGAGAGGCTGAGGTTCGTCGGGAACTATAGAATCCACCGGTTCTACCAAATCATTAGTTGTAGTTTGTATAGCTGGAACTCCTTCCAGTTTTACAGAACCGACCATGCCTCGATCTTGTCCGGATTTTGATTTTAGACATAGGCCGGTCAACCCCAAATCTTAACTCGTTTAAGAGATGGGCTCTTCCCATACCATATCTCATATGGAGTGGTAGACACTGATTTGATTTGAACCCAATTCAATAGGTATGCAGTTTCTCAAGTGCATAACCCCCAAAAGGAAACAGGTAACTCAGTAATAGTCATCATAGAGCGCACCGTATCTAATAGGGTGCGATTGCTCCGCCCCGATACACCGTTGTGCCGTGGTGTATACGGAGGAGTAATGCTGAGAGAGAATCTTATTCTCCTTTAGAATATTCCAGGAATTCCTATGCACAAGTGTTCTCCTCCCTGATCTCATCAAAGGACATAATACTTATACCTGTATTGGTTCTCTACTTCTATCTTATATTCATTAAATTTCTCAGAAGTTTCAGACATGTGTTTCAACAGGAACATGTGTCCGAATCTTGAGAGATCATCAGTGAATGTAAGAAAGTACAAAGAACCAGTCCTGGCATATGTAGACTGGGGACCTTCATACATTACTATGTATTAGTCCTAAGAGTTCACTAACCCTTTCTCTGTTTCAAGTAAACATAGCTATGGTCATTTTATCTTTGTGACATGACTGGAAAGTTTCACAAGATGTAAATTCAAACTGATTTAAATATGCATCTAAATGTACCTTAGCTAGTCGGGTCACATTGATATGACCTAGTCTACAATGCCTCAAGAAGGATTCGTTCATTTCTGAACTCTTCCTCTTGTGTGTGTTTTATACGTTAAGAACTGTGGTTTGATTTAAAATGTATATGTTTTTAGATAACGTGCTTGAACCGATCAACTTTTGATTTAGGAAATGTTCAAAACATTATCCAACAATACAAAATTATATCTTTCTTTACTAAATAAAGAGACTGATATGATGTTGTATATCAGGTTCGGTATCTAATAACATTCGTTCAGAATCAATGTATTTGGTAATACAGGGTGATAACTGCCAACATCTTGGCTGCAACAATTGCACCATTTTCAACTCTTGAAACTTATCACCCATTCTCGGTTCTCTACTTATCTGTAGCCCATGTAACAGATTACATATCTGGGTCCTGATCCGGGTATCACATACCCAGGACGTAGAGGATACTGAGAAACAGTTCTATATAATGAACATACCCGTAGAAGATGCATCATCATGCACTTTCTTCGTTTGGGCGGCATGGGAATCCTGATATTCCCCTATTTCTTGCTCGGACTTATAACAATTATAAGTTGGAGCGGACCAACGTTCCCTAACTCAGTATAACAAGTGGGTTCGGTCAATACATCCATATTATTATCTTGATTAAGGGCGTGACATGGTCGCTACCTGGAGAGAGAGAGAAGAAAACACTCTGCGTGCGCTCTTGCAAGATTAGATTGGTTATATATTTTATCTAATCAGGATGGCTCCCACTGTTTTTATCAAATCTTCCTTCAAACCTTAAAAGGAAAGACTAACCGGGATTAATTACACTCTACAAATTCGCCAATCTTCAGGCAGGCCAGTGCCGGTACTTTGAGGGAGGTTCCCCGTGCTTTCGCACGGACCTACTTAAAATAAACCTCGTTTTCTCAGGGGCGTAACCCCGTTAACACCTTTCTAGACACCTACTTGATCGGCTGATTGTAAAGTGCAAAACTCCTCCCAGGAGTAACAATTACTCGCAGTGGGTATCAGGATCCAACTATCATATAGAAGTTATGCAATCTCATTGTAAGTTTCAACACTTGAAACTCCTGATAATGGTTTTTACCTCTAGCACCTATGACCTTGGCTATGGTCAACAAATCATAAGCACTAGTAAAGTTCTACCCGTCATTTCGTGATTAATTAGACTCACCCACATGACCCTTGGCTAAGGTCACCAAAGTCACATGACTGTCCTAATTAATCGCATCATATGCTGTGTAGGAAGACATCACTTAGCTACCGCACACTACGCCCCGGCTATGGTCGACAAACGTAGCACGAATACTAAGTACTCTACTTCCTAAAATGACGGAGGGTTGTGGATGGTTTTTAAGAAAACCTTTAACGCTTTGAACTTGATCTCGTTGCAGAATCAAATGGTTTTAAATGGAGTGTTTTGAGGTTTTTACTAGTTTCGCTAAAGAGATCACTCCCGGTGAAGGGATCTCGGCTCTTTCCTCGTCGAATGAGGTGCAAAATATTCACAATACCACTATGCAAAGCAAGAACTAGAAAAGCAGTCAAAAGACAAACCGAAAGTTGTAGCATCTATTAATTATTGCTAAAGAGGTCACTCTCGGTGAAGGGATCTCGGCTCTTTCCTCATCGAATGAGGTGCTGGATGTTCTACAAGGAACACCGCTATGTAAAGCAACAACTAGAGCTACCTTATTTTTGAAATTCGATTCACAACATCTTTTAGGTTTATTTTCTTTCATTAATCTCATTAATGAATGTCCCATCATTTAAATCACCTAAACATCACAGATAAATACAACGTACGCTTATGCTATCCGCATTCGCCTCGATGTCCCGTCATGCACCGTTAGGTTAGGTAACTAACGGCATAGCGGGGCAGGGCTAGCGCGGGTGTAAAATATAAGCAACGTCTATATAATATATCATATATACTATATATAGTATTTATATAAACATATCACATGATCACATCACAGATAACGCAGCAGAAAACAACATATAAAATATTGGATATACTAGGATGTCCGTATTTTATTTTGAGCTTATATAAAACACGGATTCCACGGTCGTGATGAATAGCCAAACCCACATCCCAAGACCCCTACGAGAGCAGCAAGCAACCCTACCAATTCTAGAGTTAGGAGACCCAGTCTCGACTCATCGAGATGGTCTCCCACTGGACCCTAAAACCCGGTTACTTGTGCTCTCCTCCTTGGGTCTATCCTAATACGGAAAAGTAAATAATATATATCAACGGTGATATCTTCCTCAACCCGGAAGTGCCCTAATAAAAGAATATTACATACAAGTTTTTACATGAATGAAAATGAAAAACACTCATCTCACATTAAAAAAACCCGGCTATTCAAACAGGACGATCCAATATAACATATCTAGCAACACATAACATCACATGTCATCAACGTAAGTAAATATGCGTATCCCAATTGTCGTTGACGTATAGCAACGAAACCGGCGATACTCCACATATTACACTTACGGTCGCACAAAAGAAAATGAAAACTACAACAGTTGGAATCCGTAACCACCTTAGACATCATAAACCCATAATATCTCATATTGCGGATTTCATGCCCAACAAATGAATTCTTTAGACATCGCATACCTAACAATTATAAACCCCGCATTTTAGTCTCGATATTGAAAACACTTTCCAATAATCAGTCGGGCAATTCAACAAGATTCCCGGTATTCTGATCGAATGCTCGTCGGAAACTTTAGTAGACGGCCGCATCCCCGATACCGACGACGAAGTGCACTTAGGCGGAACATCGCAGCCGCGAGCACCCGGACGGATGCTTTTTGGCTACGGAGTTCTCCTATAGTCACTTGGTCGAGGATATGGGGCGTGGCTATCTAGTAATGTTACCCGGCGAGTATCCAAATACACAAAGTGATTGCGACGGACTTTTGATCGCATCAAAATCCCGTGGCAACCGATCAAATGAGACTAAATTGCTAGACTTATAAAATTCAAATGTTGTTGATTCCAAGTATTGTATCATAATATACTAGACTATGTTTAAACGTTTCGAGCGAATCAACAAATCCCCACAACTCCCAATGAGCTCAACACTTGAGCGAAGTTAAAGTACCCAAAACGTGCCACAGTACCTACGATCCAGTCGTAGAAGGGTCAAATCAACGCCTCACCTATGACACCGCGGAACCACGGCAAATCCTAAGGTTCAAACCGCGGTTCCGAGGGCACATAATTGAGTTAAGTTTTATGTTCTTCTAGAGGGTCCATAGAGTTACTTGCACGAACATTGAATATAATTAACTTAGAAAAGTTCCAACACTTGGAAATTTCAGAGGGGGTCATGGGGTGAAGTTTGAATTTCGTTCGAAGTGTTAAACATGGTCTAGGTTACCAATACAATGCTAAAAATACGAATACGAAATACTCCGCAAAGAGTCCATAACACAATTATCATCACATGAAAATCTGGACTAAACAAACAATACCAGAAACCCCAGAATAGGAGTAAAAGATCACAGGTGCAATACGAGGGGGAGGGGAGCCTAAGGGGTCGGCGACGCCGGAAAAATTGGTTCTGTCGCCGGCCTAGGTCCGAGCACCCCCCTCGTATTCCCTCTGTGTTCTTAGAATCTCCAGTATATCACTCTGCAGTTGTTTAAATAATTTTCAGACCACTTTCAAAAATTTTCCAGAGAGCAAATCCATGGGTTTCTAAAATCGTATTTTTGCGAAGTTTTTCGGTTTCGCATTGTCTTAACATCGTCTAAGTTTCTAGTTAGGCTCTGATACCATGTTGGGATTCCTCAGCATCTAGCCTAGGGTTTGCAAGCATCACTCATGCCATAACAAAAATTAAAGAGGGTGCTAAGCAATCAACCAAGGATACTACTAGAAAACTAGGGTAACAAAACTAGTAATCTAACATTACAAAAGAGAAGTGAAAGAAAATACAACCTTTGTAGATCCGGTCCTTCACTTCTAAAGCTCCATGTTGACGTCCCTTCGCTGCGATCATCGAGATCCCGAACTCTAGAAAGAATTTCCTCGGAGAAATGATCAAGCTAGCTCGTTGACTTCGAGGCCGAAAATGATCTACGTCGAGGAGACTCAAACTCAAGCTCCATCTTCACTAGGTCATGAACTTTGTGAAGAGAACACCCTAAACTAAATGGCAAGTAGTAGAGGATGATGAAATAGGAAGTGGGTTCACTTTGGATTTTCATTTCTCACTCTATTTCTTCACTTGAAAAATTCTAGCAAGGTTTTCTTCTTGTTAAAGAAGAAGAAGAAGAAAGAAAAAGAATAATGAATATGAAAAAATAATGAGTGAAGATAGTTATCATAATGCAATCATGGGTGAGTTAACCTTTGTAGAGACTAAACCATGGTTTAAGTTAATGGTTTGGTTAACAAATATCTTATGCAAAACAAAGTGAGTGGACTTTGTCAAAGATATTTAAAAACTCCATGAAGCTTCAAGCCAAGACAAAGAAAGCCACCATTTTGTTTTACCAAAATAAATAAAAATCCTAACCATTATCTTAAATATGGTGTAAGTCATACACACACCCAAGTTTGCATGTATCATCAATCATGATACAAACATGCACACAATTATATATCACATATACATTATGTGTACATCAAGTGAGAAAATCAATCTTAAGTGAACCGATACTAGTTAATGTAAACTAATATATCAAATATATAATTATATATTAAATCATTAAATCAACACTTGATTTAATGATCCGGTCATATCGCATACAACCGACTAATATCTAGTGTATCAATTTATCGAATCAACACTTGATTCGGTAACCCGTCTATATCGCATATAATCGACCGGTGATACAAATCGCGAGAATGAAATACAGTATCACATACCGGTATTATTCTCGGTCCCGTACATATCTCATATGCGCTCCTATTTCGTTTCGCTTGAGCCAGGAAACCTCTGTGTAGGACTCTAAAGACTCGTCAATACGCCGGCAGTAGGTAGTGATCATATCAGTCACCCACAAGCCGCAAGCGGTCAGCTAAACGTAACGGCCACCCGGGTATTGAGCGATCAGAAAATCAACGAGCAAGCCTGCCCACACTCCTGCGAATCCAATCAGTAACACTTACCGCACAGTCCGGTCTGTTCGTCTGATATGTTGCATATCTCGCCTGGGGGTAGTAAACGTCAGACCCCAGTAGCTTGATAAGTCATGCCGATGTAAGGTCCATAACATTCGTGAAACTACTGATAACACTTACCAGTAAATCACAGCAACCCTGGCCAGGGATTTCCAGTTATGGCCAGTCGAGCATAGCGCAACATCAATCCCCAATACCGGAGAGACGAATCCCCTCCTATCGCTCATTGCCTCCATGTGACTCGGGACTGTACCCAAAAACCACCTATTTGCAGGACTCAGTAGAACCGTGGTAGGGTGGAAATCAAAGCACAGTGGGAGACACACAACACTCTATGACGATCTCGGGTGAACAGACTAAGCTGTACCAGTATCACCAGAGAACTGCCATCTGACGTGGGGTATAATACCATCTGGGAGTTCTCGGCAAGTCCGTTCAGTGTACCCAGTCTCCACTAAGCACCCGCATACCATCTCTGATGTCAAATACCAATGGATATGGGATCATTCATCGCCCATCACATGGGTCGAGAAGATATACGCTAGTCTACTCTGGAATATCGATGCCCCGTCTCGATATTCCCACGACTAGGAACATTGAAGGATGTACTCATGGACTACCCATGCCCTACTAGTATGATCTGCATCATAGTCCTGGAAGTCGAGTACACATCCTAAGGGCTTTATCAACATGTAACAGAGAGACAATAAGTGTACATGTTAAGATAAAGAGCAACCAGATAGCGTACTGTCATGTCAAGTAAGAAAGTCCTCTCTATATATGTCCTAGTATCCACTACAATATACATCTCATGTACAGTAATGGCCTCTAGGGCATACATATAACTAACAGTATTTGCAAAGGATTATAAAATACCGATTAAAAGAAACCCGTTTTGAAAAGTTGTGGTATTTTAATGAAAAACTTATTCTTTAAATTAGTCATATATCTAGAATGCCGTGCTATGAAAGCATAGTTTGCGTGTGTGGTAACTTGTTCCCCTGTGAAGTTTTCCTAAAGGTATTGTTTTAACAATTATCGAAAAGAGGGTGATACTAAAGTTCATAGTATTTTAATGAAAGTTCGATTTATGATAGTTTCTGTCATGGCCCGCTTCCCAAAATACGGAATACGAGGGGTTGATAAGACCAACCATGCTCCTACGGTCAAGGGAATATCCTGCCGTAGTCACACTTCGGCTTCTAGCTTTACGTGGTAATCAATAATCAATGCACATGTAATAGGAAATCCAGTCACTAAATCAAAACAAATACAAAAGAACTAAGCAGATGGAGATCAAGAAAGTATAGCTCTAGGTCGTTGATCGAGATGTTCGCGATATCCTTGAAGTGCGTCAGGTCCTGGTCCAAGCTAGATCCACTTCTCACTCTGAGCATGCATACTCAGGTCTTCAGAGCGACACGATAACAATATATATATATGTAGATACAAATGTGAGCTCGTACAATAATAACGAATATGTAACAGTAATCAGAGGAATAAAGACGTGAACATGAGGTAGCCAATGCAGGTAACTAATAGAGCAGGTAACAGTAGAGAAATAAACAGTATGGCAGGTATGTTGAATCAGTAAGCAATGCATGTTAATGTCGCTAAACCTATCAGTCTCTAAGTCTCACTGTACAGGTCGCTAAGCCTATCGTCAGTCCAAGTGTGAGAGTCAACCACTCGTGAGTATCCCCCACCTAAGGGCAGGACCCAAGGGTAAGGGAACATGAGCCCGAGTCACTCGCTAATAATCAGTAATATCCCCATATATCTCCAGAATCGCTGTATGTGCCGGCATGGGACTCCCGAGATTCTGTTGAACTCACACTCAAATTACCCCACACCCCGTGGTCTACATCAAATGCCAACCATAAACTTACATACCAGTCGGTCCATGACAAGTCTACGCAAGAACTGAAGACAGGGTCTCCATCAAGCATATCTCGACTGATACCCAAGATAAATAGACAGTGTTAGGTGCCTTGACACCCATACAAGTGCTTCCATAATTGTCCCATACCAATTATAGTCACACTTATACACGTCCCACAGACGTCGACAATGCAATAAATCAATAGGGTCCACTGATTGTGTACAAGTACGTGTCACTTTCACTTATCCATTCATGCTTAAACACTAACGTACTTGCCACAATCAAACACTAAAACCTAACACTAGGTAATGCATATGATCACTAGGTTACTAATACAATGACATCCGTATAATGTGATGAGAATACAATAATTAAGGCATGATTAAGATATCATCAGTCGGTGTCCTACCACTTGCATAATTTATCATAAATCATACATGCAAAATTTAGCGAAATAATGAAAAGTGGGTAAGCAGTATGTTTAATTATCTATCCATCAAAATTGGTTTCACGTTAATCGGATTTCAGGATCGCTAGATATGGCCATTTCATTTTAAGCGTTCACTGCTGAAAATCCGGTTTTAGAATCGGAAGTCCGTTTCGTAACGCATTTTAATCCCAGTTGGGATCGTAATTAGGCGACGCTATAGTTGAACAATATTTAGTATTATCAGTTAGGTTTCCACCTCACTTGGCGGATTAGTAATATGATATGCCGACAGGGAGTTATGGACAGATTATGTTCGATGTGTAAAATCTGCCTCTGCAGAATTCAGCAAGACGTATCGACATTGTAAAATGAATTAAAAATATCAAACGGTTGAGAAATCCAGTGAGATCAGTCGAGAAAGAAAGCTAATTAAACTTCCTACTTAACAATAAAGCGTTCCCTGCATTCTCATATTTGAACAGGAATATACAGGGGTCTAGAAACAGGGGTTAATCGGGATTTTCGTTCTGGACTGCAGTCCAGAATCGTAATTCTCCGTAATTATCTCTATCATAGCTTATTAAAATTCAGAGACCAACTACAGGATACTGTAGGTTAAAAAGTTAGCTTCGATACGAGCCATCGAAAGCTAAAATACGGTTTGTCTACAATTTATTATAAATTTTACGGTTTAGCATGTACGGAAGTTTCAAGCTTTACGACAGAAATCGGGACGCCATTTTACGTGAGCAAACGACCTTATTTTGTAACCAAAATCTAAAGGGGTATTCATTATAACTCGGGCCACTCAATGTTATTTATTGCCGTCAATTTAACTGGGTTTGTATGTCATGGTTTACATCGAACACTTAATTTATAACAATCTTCACGAAAAGTATATGTGGGAATTTTTTTGGTAACTAGAATTGTAATATGAAAAGTAGCATGAAGCAAGTATTAAACTTGCCTGGTGACGTGTCGACGACGATACGGCAGTGGCAACGGCAACGGTGCGATCGCGATACACGCGCGGCACGGCAACTCGACTT
Organism: Agapanthus africanus; assembly: GCA_030015575.1. Classification (NCBI taxonomy): domain Eukaryota; kingdom Viridiplantae; phylum Streptophyta; class Magnoliopsida; order Asparagales; family Amaryllidaceae; genus Agapanthus; species Agapanthus africanus. The sequence goes on along the minus strand of CM057338.1, from coordinate 100,566,813 downwards.
TGGCTCGAGGTCGACGGCTCGGCAGCGATGGCTTGGGTTGCTGGGGCGAGGCGGCTGCGGTCGGCGGTGAGGGGGCGTCGGAGGCATTCGAACACTGGAGGGAGGTAGCCGGGGCGGCTGAGGTGGTTGCCGGCGATGGAACAGAGACTCGGTAAGGATTGCAGTGGGTTTGAGGCCGGGGGTTTGATGGAGCTCGGTGGTTGGGGATGGGGGCAAAGGAGCTTGGAGCGAGGCTCTGTTGGCGTCGAGGTCGGTGGAGGCAGCGGAGGCGAAGGGAGAACGGGAGTGAGGGGGAGTGAGAGATGGGTTTTGTTTGAAGGAGGTGGTGGAGCTTGGGCACGGCAATGGGTGTGCAGGCGGGTAGCGGGAGGTGACGAGGGGTGGCCGGATGCGAGGAGACGGCGAGGGAGGAGCTCGAGTTGGAGGTTAGCGTCAATGGCGAGGGGTGAGCAGGGGTTGCCGGCGATGGCTCCTTAGGTTGTTGGGTGCAGCGAGAGAGGCTCGGTGATGTTGGGAGTTGGTTGCGAGGCTTGTATGAGAGAGAGAGGGAGACGAGGTCGAGGGAAGGGAAGTGGCGTGCGCGCGAGGTCGTGGGCGAGGAGCGGGGACGTAGGGATAGGCGCGGCGAAGTGGGGGGAGAGAATAAAAGGAGTGGGAAAATTAGAAGAGAGTGGGGGAGTAGAAGTTGCGAACGGGTCGGGTCGGGCATGGGCATGGAAACGGGCTGGGCCGGGAGATTGGGGAGTTATTGGTTTAATTCATTTTTTTGCAAGATAAAAGAAATGGAATTGGGCCGGGCCGGGAAGTGTGGGCTGGGGATGATTTAGTTTAATTAATTTTGTTTGTTTTGGGCTTTGATTTTAATCGTTTAGAAAAATCAAATACTAAAACCTAAGCAACCGATTTCACACAAAATAATACAAGGAAAAATAGGAAAATAATCGGGGAACTTAGGAAATATAGAAAATTTTTATTGATGAGAATGGGGATTTACATCATACCCCCCTTACAAAAATTTCATCATCGAAATTTAAAATACACGATAAGCTATAAATAATATGCGAAAAACCAAAGAATAAAATACTACTATATAGTGATCTACGTAAAAGCAGCTAGATAAAATCAGAATCCTAAATATATACATACATACATATATCAAAAATAGCGCGGCTAAAATAATAAGCATAAGGCATAACCATTGATAATAGTAAACAATAAGCACAACAGCCGGGAAAGATAAAGTAACAATAATAAAAATAGAGAAGGATTTGTCTATAAGTTAAAATATTTTTGAGTAAACATATCGATCAAATAACTCAAAATAACTTGAGGAAGCCCACATGGCGAAAATAAGAAACATAGAACAAAGTAATATGCGCGATGTATGTTTTGTGCTATTAAAACGTGGAGAATAGTAAAGCATTTAAAATGGGTAAAACGGAAGTAGCTAATAACACGCAATATAATTTAATTAATTTTTTTTTTGTAAACACAAAGTAGTGAATGATAAATTTCGAATACGATGTCATAGGACGTACTTATGGTAATAAGAGATAGAAAAATGTATAGGGCTGGCCAGAGTAGGGATTACAATGGAGTATGGCCCACTCAAAAGGTCGGACTGTGGTACTTCAAACTGAATGTCGAAGAGACTGGGGTCGGATCAGCACAGGGTGTAAAGGTGGACAGTCACGAATCTCAGGAGGAAAAGAAATATATAGGGGAAACAGTCAAAGCATCAAGCGAACTAAAAATCCACAAGGTTAGCGAACTCAGAAATTTTATTTCATTCCAGAAAATTCCAAACAAGGCATTCTCGAAAGATAAAAGATGGCCCTAAACTATACATAGATTTATTTGGCCAGAGGAGACAAAAGCTAAATCACGTCAGGTGCGGTTATGGAAGTTCAGCAGGTTACGGTAGGCTCGCGCGCTCAGATAGGGGCGTCCATTTCCATATCGCCTCGCAGGGGTTGCCACTGGAGGTTCTTCTACCATGGGGTCTTATTCCTCTGGTCCTCCTTCCTTGGCTGGAGTTTCTTCATCGAGGTCTGCTTCCACGTAATTCTCTTCTCCTGGATCTTCTTTCATAGGATTTTCTTCCACTGGATTCTCCTCAAGGTTTTCCTCTCCTGGATTTTCTTCTATCGGGTCCTCCTCGGAATCTTCCTCTATTGGGTCCTCTTCGTGGTTTTCTCCCTCGTCGTCAGAGTCGCTGATCATGTCAACTTCTGGGGCTGCGAATCTCTCACCCTCGGAATCGCTGTTTCCGAAAATCTCCTGTGGACCGTTGATCTCGTCATCTGAACTCACCAGCATGCAGTCCAAGGAAACGCACGATCGTGTGTCCTCATCTAGAGACGGCGCTGCTCCAGGGTGGGCCATGGCCTGAAAGGAAAGAGTCACGATTAGGCAGTGGATCACACCAAGAAAAATAACTCAGGATACGGAGTACAAGGAAAATATGCGATAGGTAAGGACTGAAAAGTCAAAATTTAGAATACTGATGCAATGAATAGTATAAATAAAGTGAGAAGCAAGGGAACGATACATACACCACAACTCAGAATTTTACCGCATTCAACTAAAAGTTCAACGGATACAAGATCTTAAACGAAAGGAAATATTTACAAAAGAATGACAACATTTTTATTGAAAGCAGAAAGGTGATAGTTCTTCTTTGATTTCCAGACCGCTGCATTCTCGTCACGCGAGTTGAATCCTGCGCTGGGTCCGCACTATTTTCGAAGCTCGAACTACGAAATAACCATCACTTAGCAGGAGTGGAGAGTGTGGACGAACCTCCTCCTTGTAGCTCCTTCCTTTTAGGGCAACCATTGACAAGGTGTTCGCTGGATCCGCTAATCAGGCATTGCCTTTTGGCACTGCGACAATCTCTCTGAAAGTGTCCTGGCTTCTTACAGTACCCACAACGTTGGGTCTTCCGCTGCTTCCGTTGCTGGGGAACAAGTGGGCGCTTCATCTTCACCTCTTTTTCTCGTCTAACAGGGATCCTTTTACGGTTGGAGGCTTCCGCTGGTGCCTGAGTCATCTGCCTTCTTAATCCTTCAGCTAACAGGTCGTTTGTTCGCTCCTGGGCTTCCTTCAGACTTTGCAGTACATTCAAAATCTCGACGGTCCGATTCTGGGGAGTGGAGATAGAAGAAGAGTCGTTGGAAGATATGGTCTTGAAACAACAATTTTGAGGACGATATAAGGCACAAGCTATAAGAATTAAAATACAATATGGATTAGGCAAGGAATCAAGAATATCGAGTGAGGTGAAATTCAAACAAGTGGAAATCAACTGTAGAACTCCAAGTCACTCAAACAGAGTACAGTATTGTAATTATGTTGCAGTTCACAATTACAACCACGTAACTCTACTAAGTCACCCAAAACTCTAGCGGATGGATCAAAATGTATAGCAGAACACACTATGTGAATCAAGATCAAGAATAACAAGTTTACAATCTAGACCGAAGGATGTCTTAGATTATCAAGCACTACACGGAAACTGCAATTCCAATCGAAGCAAAACCTGGCTCTGATACCAACAAAACCATGTCACGCACCGCTTCCCAATATATGGAATACGAGGGGTTGACAAGGCCAGCCATGCTCCTACGGTCAAGGGAATATCCTGCCGTAGTCACACTTCGGCTTCCAGCTTTACGTGGTAATCAGTAATCAATGCACAAGTAATAGGAAATGCAGTCACTAAATCAAAACAAATACAAAAGAACTAACCAGATGGAGATCAAGAGAGTATAGCTCTGGGTTGCTGATCGAGATGTTCGTGATATCCTCGAAGTGCGTCAGGTCCTGGTCCAAGCTAGATGCACTTCTCACTCTGAGCATGCATACTCAGGTCGTCAGAGCGACACGATAACAATATATATATGTAGATAAAAATGTGAGCTCGTGCAATAATAACGAATATGTAATAGTAATCAGAGGAATAAAGACGTGAACATGAGGTAGCCAATGCAGGTAACTAATAAAGCGGGTAACAGTAGAGCAATAAACAGTATGGCAGGTATGTTGAATCAGTAAGCAATGCATGCCAATATCGCTAATCCTATCAGTCTCTAAGTCTCACTGTACAGGTTGCTAAGCCTATCGTCAGTCCAAGTGTGAGAGTCAACCACTCGTGAGTATCCCCCACCTAAGGGTAGGACCCAAGGGCAAGGGAATACGGGCCCGAGTCGCTCGGTAATAATCAGTAATATCCCCATATATCTCCAGAATCGATGTATGTGCCGGCATGAGACTCCCGAGATTCTGTTGAACTCACACTCAAACTACCCCACACCCTGTGGTCTATATCAAATGCCAACCATAAACTTACATACCAGTCGGTCCATGACAAGTCTACGCGAGAACTGAAGACAAGATCTCCATCAAGCATGTCTCGACTGATACCCAAGATAAATGGACAGTGTTTGGTGCCTTACCTGTGACACCCATACAAGTGCTTCCATAATTGTCCCATACCAATTATAGTCACACTTATACACGTCCCACAGATGTCGACAATGCAATAAATCAATAGGGTCCACTGATTGTGTACAAGTACGTGTCACTTTCACTTATCCATTCATGCTTAAACACTATCGTACTTGCTATAATAAAACACTAAAACCTAACACTGGGTAATGCATATGATCACTAGGTTACCAATGCAATGACATGCATATAATGTGATGAGAATACAATAATTAAGGCATGATTAAGATATCATCAGTCGGTGTCCTACCACTTGCATAATTTATCATAAATCATACATGCAAAATTTAGCAAAACAATGAAAAGTGGGTAAGCAGTATGTTTAATTATCTATCCATCAAAATTTGTTTCACATTAATCGGGTTTCAGGATCGCTAGATACGGCCATTTCATTTTAAGCGTTCACTGCTGGAAATCCGGTTTCAGAATCGGAAGTCCGTTTCGTAATGCATTTTAATCCCAGTTGGGATCGCAATTAGGCGACGCTATAGTTGAACAATATTTAGGATTATCAGTTAGGTTTCCACCTCACTTGGCGGATCAGTAATATGCTATGCCGACAGGGAGTTATGGACAGATTATGTTCGATGTGTAAAATCTGCCTCTGCAGAATTCAGCAAGACGTATCGACATTGTAAAATGAATTAAAAATATCAAACGGTTGAGGAATCCAGTGAGACCAGTCGAGAAAGAAATATAATTCAACTTCCTACGTAAAAATAAAGGGCTCCGTGCATTCTCATATTTGAACAGAAATATACAGGGGTCTAGAAACAGGGGTTAATCGGGATTTCCGTTCTGGACTGCAGTCCAGAATCGTAATCCTCCGTAATTATCTCTATCATAGCTTATTAAAATTCAGAGACCAACTACATTATACTGTAGGTTAAACAGTTATCTTCGAAACGAGCCATCGAACTCTAAAATCCGGTTTGTCTACAATTTATTATAAATTTTACGGTTTAGCATGTACAGAAGTTTCAGGCTTTACGACAGAAATCGGGATGCCATTTTACGTGAGCAAACGACCTTATTTTGTAACCAAAATCTAAAGGGGTATTCATTATAACTCGGGCCACTCAATGTTATTTATTGCCGTCAATTTTACTGGGTTTGTATGTCATGGTTTAGATCGAACACTTAATTTATAACAATCTTTACGAAAAGTATATGCGGGAATTTTTTTGGTAACTAGAATTGTAATATGAAAAGTAGCATGAAACAAGTATTAAACTTGCCTGGTGACGTGTCGACGACGATACGGCAGTGGCAACGGCAACGGCAACGGTGCGATCGCGACACACGCGCGGCACGGCAACTCGACTTTGGCTCGAGGTCGACGGCTCGGCCGCGATGGCTTGGGTTGCTGGGGCGAAGCGGCTGCGGTCGGCGGTGAGGGGGTGTCGGAGGCATTCGGACGCTGGAGGGAGGCAGCCGGGGCGGCCGAGGTGGTTGCCGGCGATGGAACAGAGACTCGGCGAGGGTTGCAGTGGGTTTGAGGCTGGGGGTTTGATGGAGCTCGGTGGTTGGGGATGGGGGCAAAGGAGCTTAGAGCGGGGCTCTGTTGGCGTCGAGGTCGGTAGAGGCAGCGGAGGCGAAGGGAGAACGGGAGTGAGGGGGAGTGAGAGATGGGTTTTGTTTGAAGGAGGTGGTGGAGCTTGGGCTCGGCAATGGGTGTGCAGGCGGGTAGCGGGAGGTGACGAAGGGTGGCCGGGTGCAAGGAGACAGCGAGGGAGGAGCTCGAGTTGGAGGTTGGCGTCAATGGCGAGGGGTGAGAAGGGGTTGTCAGCGATGGCTTCTTGGGTTGTTGGGTGCAGCGAGAGAGGCTCGGTGATGTTGGGAGTTGGTTGTGAGGCTTGTATGAGAGAGAGGGAGACAAGATCGAGGGAAGGGAAGTGGCGCACGCGTAAGGTCGTGGGCGGAGAGCGGGGACGTGGGGATAGGCGCGGCGGCGTGGGGGGAGAGAATAAAAGGAGCGGGAAAATTAGAAGAGAGTGGGGGAGGAGAAGTTGTGAACGGGTCGGGTCAGGCGTGGGCATGGAAACGGGCTGGGCCGGGAGATTGGGGAGTTATTAGTTTAATTCATTTTTTTGCGAGATAAAAGAAATGGAATTGGGCCGGGCCGGGAAGTGTGGGCTGGGGATGATTTAGTTTAATTAATTTTGTTTGTTTTGGGCTTTGATTTTAATCGTTTAGAAAAATCAAATACTAAAACCTAAGCAACCGATTTCACACAAAATAATACAAGGAAAAATAGGAAAATAATCGGGGAACTTGGGAAATATAGAAAAATTTTATTGATGGGAACGGAGATTTACAGTTTCACATAGAAGTTTTGGTTAAACTCAAACCTAAAAGATTGTAATCAAAGTTACAATTAGGGTGGTAAAGTTAGTTTGACCTATGTATTAAGGAAAAGGGAGTTCCAAGTTTTAAAAAAAATGTATCGGAGGTAACTCCACTTTACCGATATATTTTTAGGAGATGATTTGAAATGAAAAGAAGAAGAGATGAGAAGGGATTATGGCTTTATAACTTCGAGAAGGGAGTAAGAAAATGAGAAGGGGCTTCGTGGCGTCGCGGAACCTCCGGAAACGGTTTCGATTTTCGATGGAAAGAGCTTAGTTGCTAACTCCACTTGACTCCACTTGCACTTAGGAACTTTCGGGATGATTTTGCTAGAAATTTTCAGAATAGAGGGGAGCTAGGGCATGAGAATGACATTTATAGTGAAAAATTAGGGTTTGGAAATTAAAATTTTGGATTAAAATGGTGTTAAATAGTGAATTGAAGAGTCTTTGTTTGATTGCAGGAAAATCAAACAGTGCAGGGGAGTTAAGGGGAGTCGAAGGGACAAGTGTGCAAAGCACGGGGGATTTGGCTTCATCATGACCGTCGGCGCCGGCCATTTGATGAGTTTGGATGGTCGGATTTGGTTGGGTTGTCTCAAGATTCGTGTCACGTGTCAAGTTGGGTGTGTACATCACATTGCGCCTGTTTGATTTTTCTGAAACTTTTCGTTTCTACATGAATTGCACGTGCAACTCTTGGGCTTCTGAAAAATTAAAAAGAAAATTCTAAAACATTAATTGGGACTGATGGGATTCGAACGCACAAGCTATGTCGCAGCAGTGTAGAGGCTTTACCAGTGAGCTACAAGTTATTTTTTGCTTTTATTTAACAAAAATAACTTTTAACTCTTACACGGACTGAAATACCCTTTTCTGTATAATAACAAGAAATTTCTGTACAGGAATTTCAGAGTCATTACACTTTATCTTAACATGTGTATATATTTTATTTGTTATTACGTATCGCTAATACATAATGATAAAGCCCGTGGGATCCTTGCTTGACTACCGGCGTTATGATGGCGATCACACTTGTATGGGCTGGTGGTCCATAAGCACATCCTTAAATGTCCCTAGTCATACGAGTATCGCGACTGAGCATCGATATTCCAGAGTAGACTAGTGTATATGTTTCTTGTCCCCGAAAGGGGCTATAGCCGGTTCCGCAACCATTCGGGTATGACATCAAAGATTGTATATAGGTGCTCATTGGAGAATGAGTTACACTGCACGGACTCGCTGAGAACTTCTAGATTGTATTATACCTATCATCAGATAGCAGTTCTCTGGTGACATGAGTATAAGGTGGTCTTTAGACCTGACATCGTCATTTGTCTCGAGTGTGTTCCCACTTTACTTAGATTACTATACTGCCACGGTTTTAAAGAGTTGTGCAAACAGGTTTTAGTTGGGTACAGTCCCGAAGCATTTGGAGACAGTGGGCGATAGAAGGGATTCGTCTCTCCCGATATAGAGAGTCAATGCCGTGCTATGTACGGTTGGCCAACACCATAAGACCTTGGTCAAGGTAGATGAGATTTACCTATAGTGAGATCAGTATTTCTCGACATGGTCTTAAGCCACATCGGCACAACTTATCGGGTTATTAGGGTCTGACGTTATCCACCCCTAGACTCGGTATGCGACACTCTCAGACGAAAAGGCCGGACTGTACGAAGATTGTCACTTATAGGCTCGGTAGGGGTACGGATGAGTTTGCTTGTCGACCTTCCTTTCGACAGATACATCGGTAGCCGTTACGTACAGCTAGTGCCACTAATATGCTTATGGTTATGGATTTTATCCAATAACTCACTGCCAACGTATTGTCGAGTCTTTAGAGTCCTACTGTTCCCCCCAAAATTTTCGGCCAAGAGTTGTTTGTTCCCTTACAAAAAAGGGGGGAGAATCCTCAAAATTAGGCCTCACGTGTAAAACACGTGGGTGCTCATATGCAAAGCATATGAGCGCTGAAAATAAATAACCAAAAGCCAAATAGGCATCACGTGTAAAACACGTGGGCGCTTATATGCAAAGCATATGAGCGCTGAAAATAAATAACCAAGGGCCAAACATGCATCACGTGTAAAACACGTGGGCGCTCATATGCAAAGCATATGAGCGCTGAACATAAATAGCCAAGGGCCAAACATGCCTCACGTGTTAAACATGTGAGCGCTCTGAACATAAACAGGCTAAAACCCATACTAGGGGTCATGTGTTAAATATGTGAGTGCTTTTGCCAATCACATGCAAAGCATGTAGCACCCCAATTTAAAATGTTCCTATCAAATTCTAGAATTAAATTCTATTTGGGAAATATTTTCTTGATCTTCCTTAAACTAGAAAGATTTTCTCTGTTTAACAGAGAACTCTTGGATCAAAAATCCAGCGGTGATCATATGATAGAATAAAAATCTATCATAGGAAAATATTTTCCTAATCTTATAACAAGAATAAAATTCTATATTAACAAGATATCCATATTAAGAAAATATATTTCTGATCTTGTTAAACTAAAAAGATTTGATAGGATAAAATTCTAATCTTGTTAAAACTAACAAAATATTCATAATCTTGTTAAACAAGCAAGAAATCTTCTCTGTTAAACAGAGAGCCTTTGGATTAAAAATCCAACGGTGAATAAAATTCACCGATCGATCTAAAAGATCATGGAATCAATCATGATCTCTCAATGAGTGATTTTCTTAACAAATTGATTCTTTTCTTCTAATATAAATAGGAGCGGGGAGAGGTAAGAAAAAGAGAAGATACACACAGAGAGGGGAGGGGGAGGGGAGAAAAATAGAGAGAGAATTTAATTCTCTAAAGAAGAGGAACCCCTCCCAAAAGCTCCCACAAAGCAAAAAGAGAATTTAATTTCCAAATCAAGAGTTTAACTCTTCTCAAAGAACTTAGTTCTTCCTCTGGTTAAGATTTGCAGAAGCAGATCTCCCCACAAGTTGAAAATTTAATTCTCATTGGGGAGATTCTGTCATGCAGATTCAAAACCTAGGGGAAAGAACCGAGTTCAAAAGAGTTTAACTCTTACAAAACGTATGGGAATTTAATTCCTCTGAAACTAGGGTTTAACCCTTTAAAAAGAATTTAATCCCTGCAAAGAACAAAAGGAGAACTTGATTCCTCAGAACCATAGAAGAACAGCCTGATGATTCATTAGCGTTCAAACGCTACGTAACAGATCACGTGTTCACATGTGAGCACCTCCGAGGAACAAAAAGGAACAACCGACATCGAGTCACGTGATCCCACGTGACCCCCTAATAGTTCTTAGCACTTGTAAAAGGAAAGGGGAATAAATCAAAGACAGTTCCCATTTTGGGGCGCTTCACGTGATCCCATATGACCCCCTAATAGTGCTTAGCACTTTCAAAAGAAAAAAGGGAATAAATCAAAAACAGTACCCATTTTGGGGCGCCTCACGTGATCCCACGTGACCCCCTAATAGTGCTTAGCATTTGTAAAAGGAAAGAGGAATAAATCAAAATAGTTCCTATTTTTGGGGTGCCTCACGTGATCCCACGTGCCCCCCAATAGTACTTAGCACTTATAAAAGAACAAGTGAATAAACCCAAGTGAACAACGCTAACTTTCAAGAGCTTCACGTGCCACACGTGAGCCTCCCCCAAATTTCAGTGTTTAACACTGCCTTGGAGTCTCACGTGGGAGCACGTGAGTACTGAGTATACATTGGTGTTTAACACTATAGGAAGCCAACTCCAACTTCAAATTGGCTAAGTCTCCCTGAGGATTAAAACATCTTGGATTTCCTAATAGACCGAGCCACCAAGCTCATGACTTCCCAAACTGATGATGATTCCTCAATCTCCTAAGTTAATCTTAGTCTCTCAAAAACGACTAATGATTCTTAGACGGGCCACTATGATCTTTCCCCTCAAATCTGGAATTTGGTTCAAGCGTACATCTCTCCATACCTCTGATACATGTCGTTGTAATTCTTCAACGTGTTCAGAGAGGTGGAGGGTCCCGACAACCAACAGCTCTTTGGTGCAACCCAAAACCCATGAGCACATCCCTATAGACCGTAACGTCCTTAAACTAGCTATGGATCACAACGTCCTTAAACTACGACCTCACCGCCAAATGGTGATCTATGGACCGTAATGTTCTGTGGACCGCAATGTCCTTAAACTAAACTATCATCCCCAAAATGGTGACCTATGGACCACAAAGTCCTTAAACTAGTTATGGACCAAAACATCCTTAACTTAACAACGAACTGCAACGTCCTTAAACTAGCTATGGATCGAAAACGTCCTTAAACTAAAACAATAGAGCCCAAATGCTCTTTTGTTGGATCTGAATGATCCTAAAATTCTGTTGAGTAGATCTTAGTCTAAAATTAGACTAACGTATCCTCAACAACCATTTAAGTTGATCTTAATCTCAAACGAGATTAACGATCCTTAAATCAACCCAAACCCAAATCTTAGAATATACGGATTTGGACTAATTCACGCCCTACGGGCGGCAACATAAATTAGTCTCCGTATACAATCCATGGGCAACCAAAAATAAAACAAACACACACGACACGAAGTGAACATCTGGAGCAGGAGAAAGTGGTTATCGCTGCGCGGTAACGTAATTAACTGCAGGGGATTGCGCCTGCAGGGAAGAGCGTCCCCACAATCAAAAACCCCTCACAACGAGGGGGAATCTGACGAAGTCCGCAACAACGGTTGCATCCGTCCAAACCTCCGATACACGGTGCCATAAATCAACTTGGCATCTTCGGAGAGGTGGACGGATAAACCCAAATAGCATCTGCCCCCAAATGCAGGCAAGACGTTTGTCTTTCCCGGATTTCGGCGGTAAACACCCATACTGAGGGTTTTCCCGGTTCAAACGAAACGATGTAGAGATCGCATGCTGATACGTACAGGTGTCCAATTAAACACGTGTACTGGATACACGGATTTTAATCGGACGGTTGATAATACTAGCCGGCTTATGTTTAAGCCGGGTTATTAAATCAAGTATTGATTAAATAATACACACACACACTAGTATTATATTCATTATCTTTTTGACTATTTGGTATTCGTATTTTGATACGAATACGGCTATGTATATACGGAGTTGTATTTTTGTATCCATACAAAAATACTTCAAGAAGTAGGACACCTCATTTGTATTTATTTCCTTTTTAGAAAATTATGAAATGAGGTGGAGGGGGAAGATGGATGAGTGGAATGGTGAGAGAAATGGGAGGAATAGGCTTATGAATTTTTTAATTCATTTGCCTTTACTATTAAGGGATGGGCACAATAGTTTATTGAAAATGGATTTTCATAAAACTAATATGTGATGGCTCATTTCTCACACCCTCTCTCATTCTCATCCTTGGCTCTCCTCTCTTCTCCTTCTTTCATTTTCTCTTCTCATGTGTTGAGAATTAAAATGGAAAAAGAGAAAGATAAAAGTGTAGAGTGTTTTTCGTCACTCCATTCAGATGGGAATGCGTGCTTGTCGGCCATGTGATGATTCTTTCTGTCTGGGATAGACCGGGGTTTATTGATTGTAGAGATCCAAATCTCCGGCAGTCGCGGACTAAGCTGCCGTTAATTACCTCTCGTTTTTGGAGTGAAAGAAACTCTGATTGATAGGTCAAAATGGTCATACGAACTCAATATGAGATGTTGGTGTTTTGAAAGTAATGCAGAAGAACGTGTACATTTCATTTTTTATTTATTCTATTTGTTACAAAAGATTTTTTTTATTTTTATTTTTTTATCTATTTATTTTTAATTTTTTTAAAAAACAAACGTGGTGGTGAAGCGTAAGTGCGCAGCGCATGCGCACGCGCATTGCGCTTGTATTGCTTGGACTTAGATTTGGGCGTGGGCCCTGTTTGAGTTCGGGTGTGGGCCCGGCTTGGATTCGACAGTAGAATCTGTTTGCTTTGGTTTGGGCCTACTTGTCCGCGGTTTGATTTTGACTTCGATTTTTGGTCAATGGGGTGTAAATTTTAACCCCAACAAAAAGTTTGTGATCAGCTCTACATCTCTAACCCACTTCTCTTACCAAGTTTAGTTAGTTAGTTGCTTCATTAGATCTCTTAGAAGTGAAGCTAAAGCTTGAACCGGCTTCTCTCGCGTGGATCATCTTCGACCAAGGACGACCGGCTTGCAAGTTCGATTCGGAAGACTCGGGGGCCTATCTAGAGTTCACCGCAACCTCGTTCGATCGCTACAAGTTCATTTGCTCGCTACTAGGATGACCGGAACACAAACTCGTTCCCGATTGCATAGGAGGGGGTCTTCTGCGAGTAGACAGACATGCTACAAAGATAGCTAACCCATATAACTTGTAGAATAGTTATTCTAGTTTGCTAGTTTAGTTTTTGGAACGATTGCTAGGTTTCGTAATGGCTAGTGCTTGCTAGAAAAATTTTCATTATCAATTCCATCTTGGTCACAAGCTAGCGGCGCGAGCACTAACAACTAATACCACTAATCTCCACTTGTAAGTACATGATTGCTCTCTTGAGTTCCATCTAACTCGACGAACTCTGACGCTGCACCATCTTTGGCTTGCGTTTCTTCTTTGTATAATTATTGCACATCAAAGACGACATTCCGGCTTCATATTACCTTCTTGCTTGTGTAATCTCACAGCCGATATTCGAACCCATCTCCACCATACCCGATGAAAGCACACTTCATAGACTTGGAGTCAAGCTTACTCTTTTCCGCCTTATCATTCAAAGAATACACAATGCAACCAAATATTTTGAGGTGCGAGTAATTAACCGGTTTACCTGACCAAATTTCTTCTGGAATACCTCCATCGAGCGCACTTATCGGGCTTCTATTGATCAGATACACAGTAGTATCGACAGCTGCTGCTCATACGAATTTTGGTACATCTGCATCCAGGTTCATGCTCCGCACCCGCTCTGGGATTGTCATGTTCATCTTTTCAGCGATGTCGTTCTATTGCGGCGTACTCGGTACCGTTTTCAACCAACGAATACCCTTCTGCGAGCAAAACGCCTCGAACTCTTGTGTGCAATATTTTCCGCCATTGTCGGACTTCAGGCACTTAACTTTCGTTCCCGTATGGTTCTCCACCTGCGCAATCCAGTGTTTAAAGAGACCAAACAAATAGTACTTCTTCATCGCATAAACCCAGGTCTTCTTGCTTGCATCATCTATGAAAGTTACGAAGTACCGATTTCCTACATAAGACTCCACCGAGGCAGATCTCCATACGTCCGTATGCACCGTCTCTAGTTTCTTGGTCTTCTTAGCAACGCCTCCAATATAAAATCTGAGTGCACTTTGCTTTCCACAAACACAACTCTCGCAAAGTCCTTACTCCACCATTTTCAGCCCAAAAATAAGCCCCCTACTCTAAAGAATCATTATGTTCTTCTGGATGAGGTGCTCTAATCACTTATACCATAGCGAAGTCTCCGAATCTGTATTCGAATCTGTCGCCAATGCAACCGAACCTCTACTGCTCCTGCTGAATGAGTACAATGAACCGCTCAACTTGCCCCTTGCGACCACCAACGCTCCTTTGGAAAACTTCCACTAAGAATTCCCAAACACCGTGATATAATTTTCGTTGTCCAGCTGACTTATAGAAATTAAGGTTTTCTTCATATCTGGAATGTGTCTCGCGTTCTTCAGTTTTATTTGACCTCCTCCTGACGGCTGTAGTATGATCTTCCTTTTCTCCAACGATCTTGCACGGTCGACCGTTTCCTATCGTCACATGTTCAAGATTCTCTTGAACATACTCACTAAAACGGTGCTGACCTGAAGTGCAATAAAGGATGCCCCCGAATTTAGGAACCAGGTATCCGCATTGGTACTCTCGTTCATTGATAGACAAAGCTCATGTTCCCCTTGTTCATGTGTAGACACTATGTTGGCTCCTTTTTCATCTGCCTTCCCATCCGAGTCTTTCTTTAAGAGTCTACATTCGTTTTTTCTATGACCCTTTTTTCCGCAGTTCCAACAGCTGTCTTGTATCTTCCCTTTCGATTTTCCTCGGCTCTTTGACTTGCCTACCTTCCCTTTTCGCTTTTCCATCGTTCTACCGCGATTTTCCACTGAAAGTGCAGAAGTTCTTGAACTCCCGCTCACAGTTTTTCTTCTCATCTCATCGTTTAATATTAAACCCACTGCATCATTAAACGTGAGAGTCTTTGAGATCGAGTTGCTTACCGCTATCACGAAGTTTTCCTAACTCTCCAGCAATGAACAGAGAAATAGCAGGGCTCGAATCTCATCTTCAAACATAATTGAAATCGATTCGAGTTGGCTTATCACGCTGTTGAATTCGTTCAAGTGCTCTATCACCGAACCATTCTCTGCCATTTTCATATTGAAAAGTTTCTTCATCAGAAATATCTTGTTTGACATCAAAGGCCTCTCATACAACTTTGTTAATGTCGTCTTTAGCCCCATAGTTTTCTTCTTCCTTGAGATGTTAAAGGCCACTTGCGGAATCAACGATAGCCTAATCGTTATCAAGGCTTTTCTACCCAATAAATTTCATGTCTCATCAGACATCTTCTCGGGCTTTTCACCCAACAACGGAAAATACAAATCCTTTTGGTATAAGTAGTCTTCTATCTGTATGCGCCACCAACCATAATTATGACCATTGAATTTCTCGATTCTTATCTTATTCTCCGTTATCTTTCGTCTACCATCGCTGCAAACTCAACTTCTCCTTCGGATCCCAACCAACACCTTTAAAACTATAATCTAAAAAGATAGGAAAGAGGACACAAGCTTTGTTACCCACCATTAATCTAAATCATAGAATCAAAGATCTTTTTGGTTCCCTAACCACGCTTTGATACCAGTTGTTGGTATCAAGCGTCAAACCCTGGGCTCTGATACTAGTTGTCGTGGATAACTATAGAGAAGATTAATATAGAACAATTGCTTACCACCAATCCATGCAATCAAACCACGCAAATAAACAACGAAAGACAATAAAACTATATTAAAGCGAGAACAAATAAAATCATAAACCAGAGACATGAGATTTGTTAACGAGATGCACCCACTGTATGGATAGTCTCCGGCAGAGCAGAATCTGCATTCTTCTACTAGATCCTGAATCAAGTTTACACCAAGCAAACCTAGAAAATTTCTCTCAAATCTTTCTAGATCTTAGCCGTCACATTCTCTCTATACAATAGTCTTTCAAATTGACAGTATATAAAGCATAGGAGAGATCCCTGCATATAGGCAAACTCTAATCCTATTTAAAATAATAGATAAATCCAAATCTGAAATATTCGGTTCACACAGAAAACTCGTCGACAGACGTCTGATCAAGACTTGGTCAGATGTCTGTCTCTTCTCTGCTTCTTTTCAGCTTCTTGAGCAGACGTCTGCATCCTTACCATCAAACGTCTGCCGTTGCTCTAGATTGGGCTTCAGTTTCTCCAGACGTCTGGCTACGCTCTGTTCTTTGGTTAAGACTTCCCAGATGTCCACAATTTGGCCATCAGACGTTTGGCATTACTCTGGATTTCTGACATGAGTCTCGTGCCGTTGCTCTTGATTGGGCTTCAGTTTCTCCATACGTCTGGCTACGCTTTGTTCTTTGGTTAAGACTTCCCAGATGTCCACAATTTGGCCATCAGACGTTTGGCATTACTCTGAATTTTTGACATGAGTCTCGTGCATGTCCAGACGTCCGCACCTCATGCTTCAGACGTGTGAGAAATTTTTTTCCACAAATCAACACAAAGCATAAGCTTTCAAGCAACAACATTTTTTAATGTGCTAATTAAATGCAAAGATTTGAACATTGGTTCCAAGCATGACATCTAAACAACCAAGGTTCAAGTCACACTTAAAATAGCTAGCGGATTAAAAGAGAATACTCTCGTGTACAGTTCGGGTTTAGGCCCAAAAAAAATTGCTCAAACGAGTAGTAAACGGGTATCATGTTCAGTTCATGGTAATATATTAATGTGTTGGTCTGGAAACAAATTATTTGAGGACGAGGGGTATATATCTTACAATTTATGCTAAGTAGAAAAGAAAAAGAAAAATCACATTTTTAGCATGCAGAAGCCAGTCAAGTTTGAGGACACATAGCACTCACTATAGATGAGTCAGGATAATATCATATACATGCAGAATCCATAAAGTTTGAACAGAAAAGCTACAAGAATAAGGCCTATTATAAACATTATCATCTTCATGACTCATGAATGTGTGTGTGTGTGTGTGTGAGAGAGAGAGAGAGAGTCTGTGTGTGAGAGGGGGGGGGGGGGGGGACCGACACGCAAAAAGACAGGCAAAAATGAGCTCTCATTTCAGAAGAAAATGTAACCGCCAATATTAATTTTTTGTTTGGTGGCAATGAGCTCTCATTTCAGAAGAAAATGTACTAGATAGTTGTCCTGCTCAATATTAAAAACTAAGTAACTCATTCTGGCATTTAGGGATGTAAAAAGATCGGATACGGTTCGGTGTTACCATATGCGGATACTGCAATTATCTACGGATTCAAGTACAAATAGTCATCGAATATGAAAATTACCGTATTTGGTAACAACAGGATATATATGGATACATGTATAAAACAAAAATTGAAAAACATACTCAATAAAACCAAAAAATCACTATTTTTGGCATTAGATATGGATATGAAATAGATATAGATGTTGTCATATATCTGATGGCTATTGACGAATGTAGATATAGATTCAGATACTCATTGGAAATGGAAATTAGTATCCGTATTTGATAAAAATCGAATACGGATACAAAATCAACTCGGATTATCTGTATCACAGGAGTTAATGACAATATGAAATTATACTACAATAAATTTTACTCGAAGAAAGAAAAGATTAACAAATGAAAATACAATTACTTTCACTTTTCATTGATTCATCCACTAAAATACAACAATTACACCTCCTTCAAATAAGAAGGAAAACAAAGAGAATGGCAGTAAAAACAAATTGAACAAGACATTCAATGAAACACAAGCAATGAACCAACTTCTACACTTCTTGCTTCCTTTTGCCTGTCTATCTCAATGGAGCATACATGCACATCTTCACTCATCTACCCATCTACACACATTGAACAATCAAACCAAACACCTTCCTCTTTGTATGTATTCATGATGCACTTTATTATCATCATATATTATGGCTTCCTTTTCCCTTATAATGTTGCCAGCTCTAAGCCATGTGAAATGTTGTGGTGAAGGGATCCATATTCACATGGTGAGATAAGGGATCCATATTCACATGGTGAGATATGAGAGGCATTATAGCTCAATGATCATGGAATCACGGCTGGGGAACAAACTGCTTCAACTGCAAATCTCTTGATCACACTAGGACATGGGTCCCCACCGAAGTTGTCGGTGGTGATTGCCACCGAGCATCTCTGCTGACCGATGCACCTGTGCACGAAAACGTGCGTCGAAAGGGTTAAATACGGAATTTTGCATTGAATAAAGAATAACGATTAGCTATAGTGATCATGAGTTGAATAATATATGCCACATTATAAGATTGTTGATTATTTGACGATTAGTTCTTTATCACATGAAACTCCCTTAAAGTTTGGTCTTAAAGGGGTTTCATTACAATACCCTTAGATGTAGCACTTTCAGGGAGCTTACCGAAATTTAAAAAGAAAAGTTTAAGGTAATTGACTGAAAACATTGATAGGTAAGGTAGTTTAATGTAACTTTGGATTTAGCCTAATTGAAGTTTAAAAGTCAGGTGGTTTCATGCTATTCAGGAAAAATAAGAGGATTTATCTCAAATTTAGCATGGTTTTTATCACCTTTTGAAGGGGGGTATAAGATTCTGGGGAATGACAAGTTCCCTCCTGAAAACTTCCACATGTTCCGGAAGGTGTGCCGAAACTTGCAAACTTGATGGACGATATAGATTGCCCAGGCGCGCAACGGAGGAGGACTTTCAGCCTACGAACCTCCTCGGGCTGCCCGTAATTTTCGATGTGCCAATTCTTTATCATTGGATGCTGTTCCGACACGTCAGCGCACACGCTTGACACCGATCTCTTCACCAGGGCGATCTTTGCCGCATCGCCTCCAAGTTCTTCGAATATTACTAAACTGTCCTTGCTTGATTGTAACCATGATCATGGCACATGATACCTGCCATCAGAAATTATCCGTGTAATCGTTCTGACCAGATTCTAATAGAATGAAGTAGGGCTTCGGTTACCAGGGTTGGGTTGGTTGGCCACAGCCAGTCTGGCACTTGGGCGATCGATAAGTCCCAACGTAACCGCATTCGTTACAATTTCCATTTGCCCATGTGCTCCAATATCTTCCGATGTTTTGTCCATTAATAAAAATCTGACCTTTGCTGTGTTGAACACAACATTTCTGCAATCAGGAAGAATACTAATTGACCATGGTGGCAAATTATAGTGCACGTTATTATATGTAACCCGAGCAAATGAATCTGTTTTGTAATTCGAGAGGAATGCTGCACAGCCTCCCGATTCAGAACTGAAGACATAAGCCTGAAATTTCCAAGTGATACTATATTGTTATATAAAGAATTTTGAGATGTACGTGTAATGTCGAAAGTTAATAATAAGCAATGACAACAAACCGTTCATAACTTCCCAAAGAAGTAACAACTGGATCGGCTGAAACTAAAGCCTTTTCACATAATTTAATCGCCCTATGCAACTCTTTCAAATGTCCATATTTCGGTTCTCTGATTAGTCCTATTAATTAAACAATGGAGATCAGTCAAAATAATGTGTAAATTGAGTGTGATCTAAAAAACATTTTGTATCCCGAAAATGGAACGATTATTGGAAGATAATAAACAACAAAAGGGGACAAATTATTACGCTTAGAAAAAATATCATGACTGAGCAAACATTTTTATGAAGCAACAATTATACGTCAATAATGGACTTGAATAGATAAATTATTGTTTGAAATTCCACTCTTAACCAAATTCATCGATGGGAGCATCATAATCGTAGCTGGTTGTCATGAATGGACCTCCAGCTGTTCCTCCGAAATCGGTTCCTCCGAAATCGGTTCCTCCGTGTTACTAATGCAAAGAAAATATTATTTTAATCATTTATATTCCCGCTTGGAAATTTCGGGATAACAAATTGGCAATGTATCATGCACAAAGATTTAGAATGCAAGTTGAAGTCCGATGGAGATTGGAATCTCCATCAGATGTTGTCCTCCGTCGATCTTTCGGCCAGCGGGAATGAACACTTGAGATTGGAAATGAAGTTTGGGTGTGGATCTTAATTGGTTGTTGGTTGTTGTTAACGCCGAGCTACCTGCAAAGGAAGTTCCGGGATGGGAAACCACCGTAGGACCCTCCAACGATAAAGCCGCGGCTTGAGCAGCTTAGGGTGTCCCTCTTCTTGTGCCTTTGAATCCAGAAGTATCGGCGGAGGCCCAAGAAACCACCCTGCCTCGTACATCTGTTACAGTTACAATGGTATTGTTGAAACTCGCTTGAACATGAATAACTCCTTTTGGTATTCTACGTCCATTCTTACGTGAACCAATACGTCCATTCCTACGCGAACCAATCCTTGGTATTCCTACGCGAACCAATCCTTGGTATAGGTTTTGCCATATTTTATCATCTCATAAATATGAATCAGAAATATACAGAAAGAGGATGAGCTGGACAGGAAGCTACCTGGCTGCCTCGTGATGAAGGCTTTGGATCTACGTCTTGGTTAGGCAGAAAGCTACCCACTGTGGATGGGCCGAGCAGGAAGCTGCCCGGTGGCCTCGTGATGAGGGCTTTGGTCGGCTACCTATAGGCACATCCGAGTTTCATTTACTTGAGTAAAGGGCTTGTCTATGCTTAATGTTTGTCTCGCAGGTATTTTGCGAAGTGACCGGAGCGGATCAAGTTCTCGATGTAATTACATAGCTGTTTACAATTCTCGGTCAGGTATCCTTATGTCGGATGATAGGCACAATATGGGCCGCGGAGTCGCTTGCCCGGCTTTCGTTTCATCGGTGGTAGTTTGAAGAATTTTTCGCTCTTCGCTTCCTTTAGCATTTCGGTCTGCGAGACATTGAGAGGCGTGTAGTCGTTGTCACGCCCGGCTTCCCAGTAGATGGAAACGGTGACGTGGTAAGCCCGCAACGTATTTACTATAAAATAAATACGTTAAGCGTAATTAAGCAATATATAAATGAACAAGAATGACAAGAGTAATAAAATGAAACAACAACTTTATTTACATTCAATTTTACATACAACTGTTTGTAATAAAAAGATACAATGATATAAAGCAAATGCCTAAACAATGGCATACAGAAAATAAGTGCAAAAAGAACTAGTAGTCGGGCTGAGCTGTAAGCTGGTCCAAGTCCTCCTGGCTCGGCTCTATCTCCTCAGAGTCCGTTCCTCCTGACGAACATTCCAAAGAAAGAAACAGAAAAGAATGTCGTCAGCAAACTAGCGCTCGGTAAGATTCAAAAGAAGAAAATAGAAGGTAAAATATAATATGAAGTGAACATGTAAAGTTGTATATGATCGTTCACAGGTATAGGATAGTTATTCTAACGTGATTATTTGTAGTTTGATAAAAAAGATATTCATATATACGAGAGGATTCCATCTTACCCCGTGGACTATGGTAACATGTAGTACAAGGCCCCGTCATAACCCACGGGACGTCACGTGAATTCATGTAGGTGCCTTTTAAATGACTTCTCATGCCACGATATACGTTCCGTACCAATCTACCCCTTTATTCCATATAATGTATTGTATAGATTATGGTTACAGGTTTTGGCCGAAATCATGAATATAACATGTTCAGGTTCATCTTTAGGATGTAATCATGTATTCAAGTAGTCATATTGAGTTCATGTCAAATTATAACCATGGTTCAGTCAAGCCGAGTCAAGTTTGAGTTTGATGATTGAATTCGAGTATACATGTTTATGATCAAGTATTCAAGTTCGTGTTTAAATTTGGATTCAGGTTTGAGTTTGGACTCAAATTGAGTCAGACGCTTGTAAACTGATTTAACTCTTGAATTCTTAGGTTCGGGAGTTATCGGCAACTGCTGCACATGGACGGCATGATTTGTGTCTTTTTCCAAGACAATTGCCATTGATAACGCCGTTAAGTTGTCTAACCTGAATAGACAAGCACTCACTTTCTCCGGCTCCGTAGGGCTCAAGAGAATTGATCCCGCTTAAACCTATATTTACTAAAGTTCTTAAAATATTATTTTGTATATCTCAAGGGGTTTTATGAAAAATATTTTTAATATAGTTAAAAATAAAACCTCGAGGGCGATTTGTATTACTTAAGGTTTTCATGAACATGTATTTTAAGTATTATGGTATTTTCATAATAAATACTAAGCTTTTAAAAGTTTATGGTATTTTATTGAAAACTATCCATTTTTAGTAACTTGATGGTATTTTATTGATATTTTTTTAATATTTCATTTTTAGAAAAATATAGTTTCATAATATAATGAAAATATGGATTTATAATTTTATATAATTTTTAATTTAAAAAAATAGTTTTATTTAGAAAATTCGCATTTCTTAAAATAACGTATTTTATTTCCTTTCGAGATCGAATACTCTGTGCGGAGTGCTGCATCTCGCTCTACTATCTCCAGAATATGCGATAATCGCACCATCCAGTAGCGGGTCCCCTAACAATGGTTGTCCATGCATAATTGCAAAGGAATAAAAATACCGCTTTAAAAGAAACCCGGTTGTTAAAAATATGTGGTATTTTATTGTAAAGTTATTCTTTGAATCAAATATACATATATAAGCATCGTGCTAGGAAAACCAAAGTGTGCGTGTGGGATAGGTCGTTACCCCGTGAAGTTTTCCTAAAAGTATTGTTTAAACATTTTGTCGGAAAGGTATAATAATAAAGTTCAAGGTATTTTAATGAAAAGTTGGTTTTATGGTTATTTCACATGAGAATTTTGATAATACTTGAATCTAAATATTGGCAATTAAAGTTACAAATAATGTGGTAAAATTATATTGACCAATATATAAAGAAAAAGAGAGCTCTAGGGTTTAGAAAAGAAAGGTATCGGTAATAACTCCACTTTACCGATATATGATTTATAGATGAATTTCAATAAAAAGAAGGAGAGTTGGGAGGGACTTACGGTTTGGAAATCTTAAGAAAAGGATGACGAAGAGAAGAAGTGTCTTCGTGGCATCGCGGGAGCTCCAGAAATGGTTTCGATCTTCGACGGAACAAGCTTGCTTGCTATCTCCACTTTACTCCATTTGCACTTAGAAATATTTTTAGAGATTTTTTGCTCGAATTTTCAGAATGGTGCTGAACTAAAGTATGGGGTGATATTTATAGTGAAGAATTAGGATTTGGAAATTAAAATTTTGGATTGAAATGGTGTTAATTGGTGAAACGAAGGGTCTCTGTTTGATTGCAGGGAAATCAAACAGTGCAGAGGAGTTAAGGGGAGCTGAAGGGACAAGTGTGCAAAGCACGGAGCAATTTGGATGCATCCAGACCGTCGCCGCCATCCCCTAGGGCATTTTCGCCTGTCGGATCTGAGGCAAATGCCTTGAGATTCGTGACACATGATTAATTCTGTGTTTACACCATTTTGTGTATGTTTGATTTTTCTGAACTTTTCATTTTCCCGTGTATTGCACGTGCAACCTTTTGGGCTTCCAAAAATAAAAAGAAAAATCAGAAAAAATAATTGTGCATGATGGGAATTGAACACACAGGCTACGTCACAGCAGTGCAAAGGCTTTACCAGTGAGATACAAGTTGCTTCTTGCTTTTATTAAACAATTCTAATTTATAATTCTTACACAGGCTGTAATACTCTTTTCTGTATATTAATAGAAAAATTTCTCTGCGGAGATTTCAGAGCCGTTACAGTCGTGAAATCTCGGAGTATAAGGTTTTGACCGATCAGCCTTCTTCTTGTCTTCTTCCTGATCCCTTTTCTTTTGGCATGTCCGGTCTTCCCGGGAAAGATGAGCGTTAACCTTTGATTCAAGCTGGATTTCCCGTTTGGTCCAGACTTTTACCTCGGCTAAAAACTTGGTTGCGCCAATGCAAAAGAGCGGAGCTGCTCTTTGTGCCTAAGACCGGACATCAGGGCGGTTATAACCGTCTCAACTCGGTGGTCGGGTACCTTCAAAAGGACATTGTATAAACAGGTAATATAGTCTTTGAAAGACTCCATGTCCTCGCACTTGATGGTGAACAGGTAGTCAACCGATCTCGTCTGTCGTCGGTTGCCGACGAAGTGGCCGAGGAACTGCGTGGCCAACTCTTCGAAGGTCGAGATCGAATGCGGAGTCGGGCTGCGGAACCAGTATCGTCCTGCTCGGATGAGGGTGGTGGGGAATGCTCGGCACTGAGCGGCGTCCGAGTTATCCTGATAGCTCATGCCCATGGTGAACGCGTCCAAGTGGTTTTTCGGATCAGACTTCCCGTTAAAGAGAGCCACTTTGGCGGTTTATTCCGGGATGAGACCTACTCCCTCAACAATTGCTCGGTGAAAGGTTTTGTAAGAGAGTCCGCGGAGTATTTCGCCAATGCATCGGGTGAACGGGTGGCGAGCCGCATATCCTCAATCTTCTTCTCAAGGACCTCGATTCGCTGCCGGTACCCCGAGAATTCTTCATAATCGGAGTGCCTGCTGTCTCTGCTTCGGCTTTGCGCGATGGAGCGACTTTGGCTTCGCTCTATCATGTTTCTCAGATTCTCGGGATGGACCCTTCATGGTTGGCCCCGACGTGCGCCCTGCGCGCGGCCTTGATGAGCATGGCGGCATCGGTCCTCTCTGGAATCAGGCGACCTGACCGACATCGTTTCGGAAGGCAAGGAAGCGCGGCAAGCGTTGAAGTGATAATTTGGTTAGTCTTGAGATCTCGGCGCTGGACTGTTTGGCGCCCAACGAGTCATAGAATCATTTCTTGTATGGGGCCCGTGGCTGCCGGAATCGGCACACCGGTGTTCCGTGGTGTGGTGGTCGGCATGAGCGAGGCCGAGGACCTGAACACGTCTCTCTGCCGCCTCGTGCACGCCGCCGTTCTGGGGAGCAGGGGCGATGGTTTGCCATGCGTGGCTGGCAGTTTGGACACGAGTGAGTGCGTCCACCATCGCTGTCAGCCGGTCCATCCGTGCCGATAAGGTTTCGACTATATTGGGAGGAGTGGAACTGTCCCCGCCTCTGTTGCGGAGGACGGGATGAATCGTGCTAGGATTCTCATTGCGATGATCGCTGGCCATTGAATCGAAGACGTAAGGTCGACTTTTTGTAGTGGAAAATGAAAGGGTGTACTCAAAGACGGCGCCAACTGATAGAGGTCCGAATCTTCCTCAGATATTGTCCCCCGTCGATCTTTCGGCCAACGGGGCTGAAAGGTTGAGATTAGGGGTGAAGCTTGGCTGTGGATCTCAATAGGTTGTTGGTTGTTGTTAACGCCGAGATACCTGCAAAGAAAGTCCCAAGGTGAGAAACCACTGCAGCACCTTCCGACGATCAAGTAAATATCGAGGAATATTAGGGTAGAAACGGGCGTTTTGGAATGAGTTCAAGTTATCTGAATCGTCTGGAGGAGGAGTTTATATAGAGGTCGCATTGGAGCGAGCCGAAACGAGATCTTCACCGTCCATTACGCCCCCGCGTTACGCTCGCGTTGATAGCGGGATAAGCCCATTAATTGCGAGGTACGGTTGTTTACATCGGTTTAAATTTCGTTTACAGATATGTGTGAAAGCAGGCTCATTCATATAAGCATGTGGAGGGTTAGTACATGACACGAGCACATTGGTGGCATTTGTGCTTAGCAAAAATCTCTAAAGGTAAAGTGCACGTGCGCACATGTATGTTGCATGTATATTTCAACAATACGACCAGAGAAAGGACATGCGTTAGAAATGAAGCACTCGGTGGTCAAACGATAAAAGAAAAGTATTTAAATAAACATTTTATGCTACAGGAAATAAATCACCAAACACGGGATCAAAAGTACAAGGGTTTACAAAATTATGAATAAAGTTTTCTAAAGCCCTTTCAGCCCTGTTGGGGTCAAAATTTGCACCCCGGTTGACCGAGTCAAAGTCAAGGTCAACCCCCAAGCTAGGTGGGCCCAAGCCCAGGTCAAGCGGGCCCATGCCCAAGTCGAGCCCGCGGCCAGCCTCCCCATGCTAACAAGAAAATCATGTAATAAATAATTTTTATGTAATTTTTTATACATGAATGTATGCAAAATGGGCATAAAGCCAATATTTTGTAAGCCCATGGCTTATGTGCAAAAATGAAATGGCAAATGAGCCATGGGATAGGCAAAATGCCATTTTGTGAAGCCCAAGAGATTATATGTAAATATGTAAGCCTATAAAAGGCAACATGATGATGAATAAAGTGATACTTTTCATTCTCTCAAAAACCTAGGGTTTGTATTTCTTCCCTTTTCTGAAGGACTCAAACCTTCTTCTTTCTTCTGAATTAAATCAAGAGTTTTACTCTTCCTTTTCACAAACAAAATAGTTTTTCACCATCAAACCCACAAAGGGGAACTTGGATCTGTCTTTAGATCCCCAAAAGGAGAGATTTTGAGATCTCACATCTCTTGATCTTCAAGATCCAGCTAACAGAGGAGGAAGAAGAAGAACCCCTTTCACTAAACCAAAAAAAAAACTCAGGAGTCCAACTCCTCTCTGATTTCTCTTCCGAGAAATTTGTTTAGGCTAAAAGCCTCTTTTTCTCTCCGGCGCTCAAGCGCAGAGCGCCCGCGTGTCGACACGTGGCGCGCTTGCGCTCAAGCGCTCAACGTTCGAGCGCAAGTCGCCCCGGTGCCGACACGTGGCGCACTTGCGCTCGAGCGCAAGTCGCCCCGGTACCGACACGTGGTGCGCTTGTGCTCGAGCGCAAGTCGCCCCCATGCCGACACGTGGCGCACTTGCGCTCAAGCGCCCAGCGCTCAAGCGCAAGTCGCCCCGTGTCGACACGTGGCACACTTGCGCTCGAGCGTCAGGCGCTGAAGCGCAAAGCACCCACGTGCCGACACGTGGCGCGCTTGCGCTCAAGTGTCCAGCGCTCAAGCGCAGAGCGCCCACGTGCCGACACGTGGCACTCTAGCGCCTGAGCGCACAGCACCTGGGCGCACAGCGCCCAAGGTGCTGCCCCCACGCATCCTTTGGATGCCTTTTCTTCCCTTTTTTCTCTTATATACATACATATATATATATATATATATATATATATATATACATATGTTCACACACACATACACCACGACACTGTCCGTAAAAAACTCTGTGTGGCTCCCGACATATCCAAAAAACCCCTTTCAAAACACATCACACGCACACTGCACGTTGAGTTCGCATGACCAGTTTAACCCGTCCATCGGAGGTTCCCACGCTCCAAAGGCGAGGGGTAATTAACGGCAGCTTAGTCCGCGGCTGCTGGAGATTCGGATCTCCACAATCAATAAACCCCAGCCTACCCTAGGCAGGGGGAATCTGTAATACGCCTGACAAGCGCGCGCGTATTCCCATCTCAATGGGGTGATGAAAAACACCCTACAAGCCCTCTCCACCATGTCGAAATGGCAATCTTTACGAGGAGTCGCTCCCCATCGGTTAGTGTCGTACCCATCGGCGAAGGCAGACATGATGGTCCGCTGAGCCCGTATCTGGCCGAGCAGCTGAACAGAACGATATCTCAGAGGCTTGGTAATCAAAAATGCCTCATGAAAGCACTCGATCTTGTCCTCCGCTGCGTCGAGTATCGCCGGAGTTATCTCTGCTGGATGAGGGAGAATGTCATCGACCACGAACAAGAAGATCATCCGGAGCCAAATGGAGCCGATAGGGAGAGGAGATCCTCTACGAGTCAAGCTCATGCAGCACCGTATCACATTAGTCATCCGTGAGAGCGGGATTCACCAAGTGTGCAACAAAGTGAGAAACAATTTCCTCAATAGGCGCATCCCATGGCTGCCGATTAGCATGCGGACGATTGCAAGCCATGACTCTTCTCTGTTAAAATGATTCTCTGAAAGTGAGAAAGAGAGGAGCATTGCTTAGATTATAAAGGGAAGCATTTAAGTCTCGGCACAGAAAATATTGTGCATGGTGAAACTATTTCCAAACTTTGACAAAAGATGGCATTGGAAAAGAAAGTTTGACTTTGGAAAAGCAGAGAAAGAAAGTGAAAAGAAACCTTCATTAATGAGGCAGCGCCTCACGTGCTCTTCACGAGGGCGCCAGCGCCAATCTTAGAGGATTAAATCTTAAAGTGGCGCCTCACGTGCTCCTCACGCGGGCGCCAATGTGCAAAGCACAGAAGAGTTCATTATATAAGAGTTAAACTCTTAGACGGCGCCGCACGTGCTCCTCACGTGGGAACCAATGTACAAAGCACATAAATACCCATTATAAGAATTAAATTCTTAAGTAGCGCCCACGTGTATAATACGTGAGTGCCGGCGCCCAGGTTGAATTAAAATTCTACAATACTCCCTGTTAAACAGAGCCGTTGGATCAAAAATTCAACAGAGATGATAAATTATCAAAATACAGAATTAAATTTTGTTGAGAGAAAACATTTCCCAAATCTTTCCAAAATAAGAAAGATACTCTCGGTTGGATTAAAAATCTAATTATAGAATAAAATTCTATTTCGGATTATATTCTCTTAATCTTTCTAAACAAGAAAGATCGCTCTCTGTAAAACAGAGAACTCTTAGATTAAAAAATCCAATAGTGATTAAAAAATCACCGTTTTACAGAATAAATTCTGTATAGGGGAAAATATTTCCCCAATCTCGTTAAAAACAAAAATCTTGTTCTGTAAAAACAGAAGTCCTTGGATCAAAAATCCAATGGTGGGTAAAATTCCCCAAATCAATTAGAATCTCTCAATGAGAGATTTTCCCAAAACCAATTAACAATTTGCCTTCACTATATAAAGGACTCGAGACTTCAAGTATCATACAATACAGAAGATGGCAACACAGAAGACCACAACACAGAGAGACACAAAAGGAGATAAAGAAAACCCCCTATAAGCTTCTGCAAAAATACAGAGAGCTCTAAAAAAGAGCAGAGAATTCAATTCTTAAAGAAGAAGACCTTCCTTCTCAAAACCCTAGGTAAAGAAAAGAGATCAAAATATCTCTATTACATCTAAGAATTTAACCCTTTTTAAAGAACTTAGTTCTTTCTCTGGATCTGAGATCCACAAACAAGTCTCCCAAAAGTTGAGTCTCCCAAAAGTTGAGAATTTAATTCTCATCGGGTTTATCTTATTCTTGAGAATCAAAGATTCAGAAAAGAACTAGGTCTACAGGTCATAGACCGCTCACACGGTCAGTGACTAAAGCTCAGGAGCAACAGCAAAAGCTCCAGGAAATGATGAATGCTATGGCCGCACTTACCGGGCCAAAAGAAAACCCAGAAACGTCTTCGGACGAACGCCAGGAGGAAGAAACCGACGCCGAATTCCTTCGCCGGATATTGGAGAAGAAGGACAAAGAGGCTGCTGAACAAGCAGCCAGCATACAGCGTATGGGCCTTCTCTTCCAAGATATGATAGGAATGATGATCCAACAGGATCCACCCGCTGAGGATCCCCCGATCGTCCTTGAAGACGACAGGGGAGAAACGTCAAATCCACCACTGGCCCTCTCAACGGCTAAGGAGGAGACAATCTCTAAGGCCGACTTGGTCGACTATATAGCCCAGCAAATCCGGGTTCATCATGCGACTGAGGCAGCTGGTCAAGTCGTAAAAACGGGGCGGCCATATCCAAGCTGGTACGACCAAATCAAGTACCCGCCGGGTTACACAATTCCCAAGTTCCATATTTACAAGGGGATCGGCAATCCCCACCAACATGTCGCCCAGTTCAGGGCCCTTTGCGGTAACACCGGCGGAGATGATAAACTGTTGCTTCGCCAGTTCATGGACAGCTTATCAGAAACAGCGTTCGAATGGTATTCGGAACTCCCGAACGATTCTATCAAGACGTTCGCTGAAATGGAGTTGCTATTCACTCAGCGATTCGCAAGCGCCAGCGAACGCACTCCAATAACGGCACTAATTAACGCCAGGGTAAAACCAGGCGAAACTTGGGTCCAGTATGCTATACGATGGCGGAATTTGTGGTCGAAATGCGAGCAACGCATTGAGGAAGCGCCCGCGGTGGGCATGTTCGTGGGAGCCCTAGACCCTCACGCAACTATCTCCCAGTTTATGATGTTCTTTAAGCCAACCACATTCCAGGCTTTAATCGACAAGTTGGCTCAGATGGACCAAATGGGTCATAGACCGTCTCCCCCGAAGCCAGAACCTCGAAATGACAAGGGTAAAGGAAAGGCCACCTTCGTCACGAATGCCCAGCAGCAACCCAATGCCCCAAAGCTGACGGATCAACTGGAAGAAAGACGCCGGTATTATAATGAGAAGATGAAGCGTCCCTACTCGTTCCCACGAGACAAGACGAAACGGTTATTCGAGCTGGCAGTACGCAACAGACTTATAAACCTACCAAATCCAAGGCGACCGCCGCAACCCACTGAGGTGAATAACCCTAACTATTGCCCTTATCATCAAACGGTATGTCATCCGATTGAGGATTGCTTCGTCTTCAAAGGATGGATTGAAGATCAATACCTCCAGGGGATGTTTGCATTGTCCGAAAAGTGGAAGGCGAACCCGCCGCAGCCGCATACTCCTAATAAGACGGACGCACCCGGGGCGACTTGTTCCTTTATTGAAGAAGCTCCATGGGAAATCGTGCTATCAGCTAAAACCAAAAGGATGCCGAGTGACCTTCATGCGTGCCCAGCGGTTGAATGGAAAAACCCGCTTGAACCTCAAATCATCGAAGGGATGTTGAAGCCGCGCCCAACTACAAAGATTCTTGGTGATGGCCTAAGTACTCACACCCAACCATCAAAATCTTCGAAGAAAAAGAAGAGGAAATCCAAAAGGCCCGTGAAGCCTAGAAACAAGCGCACGGATTTGCAGAAACAGATTGACGCGCTGGAGGAGTACAATCAAAAGGCACGGACTCCCATCACGCTACAAGAGTTCCTCAACCACGTCTTTCAGGAGGAAGATGATGGAGAGAGCTCATCGGATGAATCCGAGGGATATGTGGCGAGTTGTCATGTGATCTCCCACTCGGAAGATGAGAAAACTCCTGGCACTAAGAAACTGGGGCACAGCCTGAGCCAGGACTTGTATGGCCAACAGATGAAATGATCGACGCCTTTCTGGACGAGATTCGTCTAAAGAGTAAAGCAGATCAGGAGCGTGAGATGGCCGCATCGGAAGGAGCCGAACGCAGGCGACTAAATGAAAGAATTGAAGTACTCCCGCCAGATTGAAAGGCATCCGAGGCAGACAAGAAGATATTCAAGGCGAGAAAAAGGTTTGCCAAAGCCATGCCAATGGGAATGAAGTTACCACCCTCGGAAGGAAACACGCTCAATGGGGTGGAGAGGCACCCTGATTATTGCGCATATCATCGGAAAATTTCACACCCCACGGAGGAGTGCGACGCCTTTAAGATATGGTGGCAAGGATATGTTGCTCATCGGCAACATTTTAAGCGCATGAAACGCAAGACTCGTCGATAACAAAGAAGTACTGCCGACGGGCACAACAGAACTATTGGCAGCTGTTACATGGTTAACGCCGGAGGGTCACAAGTTCTCACCTTTGGGAGCGACTCCGATGAAGAAATGGCTCTGGGCCCTCTCTTTAAAGAATCCGTTTTAGGGAAAGAGGAGAAATTGGAGGCCTGCGAGAACATTCAGCTGTGCAATCGCACACTCCCAGAAAAGAATCTCAGGCCCGTGAGCAGAAAAGATAAGGGAAAGGAAAAGGTCACTGAAGATATCACTTTAGATGACCAAGTCATGAAAGAGCTGGCTGCCAAAGACCCTCCTAGGAAGGGTAAGGTGAACTATAACATCCTAGCGCACCTAAGGAAGCTACCTTCTCAGCTTAGTATTCTCGATACCCTCCTATTATCAAAAGAAGCGCGAGACTCACTAATTAAGACGTTACAAGAACCTAAGCAATTCCAAGCCTTCCTCGCCACTGAAAGGATGAAGGATGAATTGGAGGAAGTGCATACGGCCAACATCGCTTTCGGTGACGAAGACCTCCTTCTCGGGACGTGCGACCACAACCGTCCCCTATATGTCTCCGGATACTGCCATGATATCAAGATAGGTAAGATCCTGGTGGATAATGGATCCTCCGTCAATCTCCTTAATGTTCGGGTGTTGAAGGAAATCTGCATGAGTATGCAACACCTCGCTCGTGACAAAATTACTATCTCCGGTTTCGATTCACAATCGTCACGGACTCTCGGATCCGTGATACTAACATTACGCTTTGGACTCCTCGTCACAGACATCAAATTCCATGTCATTGACGCCAAGACCTGCTACAACGCCTTGCTCGGTCGTCCTTGGCTACACGAGTACAACATCATCCCTTCTACACAACATCAGTGTATGAAGTACTTTAAGGATGGTTTCGAGTATACCGTAACAGGTGAGTTGAACCCATTTTCCGTGAACGAAGTCCGCAAATACGAAGATGCGAAGTACTTTTTGCCAGATTTCGAGGATACAGAAAGGTGTTGCAACCCGGAGAACAAAGCCGCCGCCACCATCCTTGTTTTCGGGAGCGATATCGAAGAAGAAGAAGAGATGGTTTATGCCGGGCCATCTAAACGCAACAACCCGGGGACGTCCGCCCCCATGTTGGTCTTCGGAAGTGACTCGGAAGATGAGGTTAATGCCGTGTTCTCCAATCGGCTGTCAATACAAGCACCCCCTAGCGATGATCAGAGTTTGAAAATCACTATGGTCCCGCGAGAACACTACAAGGATCTCGACACACTTCAAGCTCACAATGTGCAGGACCTGCAAACATTTTACGTCCCTCCCAGGCAAAGGGGTGAGAAGTTAATCCTATTCTACCGATCCTCAGAGTCGAAAATAGAGAAAGAGATCTAGCATGGCACGGATGTTACACTCGACAGGCTCCAACCTATCCGTTTGCCCAGATACTACACAAATGGACTAAAGAGGCTATTGAAGCGCCAAGGAGTACCCTTAAAACAGACTGTTCGACAAGCTCGGTTCTACAACAGGATTTGGGATGTCCCTGGGACCTAACGCAAATTGCCCAACGAGAAAATGGAAACACTTGGGCTTGGATACGCGAGAACCGGAAAACAGGAACGGGCCCACAGTAGCTACGCCATATATACTTTTGATGAAGAAGAGGACGCCCCGTCAGGAAATGCCAACCCCTCATCAAAACTAGATCCCGCGATTGAAATGCCGAGTCCGTCGTTTGAAGAACGAATGGACAAGCCTATCAGGAAAGTGGGTCAAAAATCTCGGGAAGACCACAACCGCGAGATGGCCATCTACGAGAAGGCCAGGACGCAACGTCTATTTCAACGGGCTGCAAAAGACAAAGATGCTCATCCTTGTCAACCCGTTGTACGAAAGGCCCGACGCAGAGACGGAAATAAATCAAGAAGCGGAGAGAGGAGCCGACAACAACGACGCAGGATTAGAGAGTCACGTGAGCGGGCATTGCGCGGTCCGGATTTGTCCCTCGCGAAGAAGATGAGTCGAGCGTATTCCTTCCCTCGAGACAAGACGGAGAAGTTACTCGAGCTCACTATAAAACATCAAATGATCGCGCTTCTAGAGTCTAGACACCCTGAGCAAGCTAACAAGGCTTCTCATCCGAGCTATTGCTCTTATTACCGAGCCATAGGACATCCTACCGAAGACTGCTTCACCTTCAAGAACTGGGTCGAGGACCAGTACCAACAGGGCAGATTCGCTTTATCCAACGGCTGGAGGGTAACGCCGCCACAAAAGCACGAACCCAAAGCCGCAAGAGCAGAACCAGATCCACCTCAGTCCTGGAAGCGGATTCGCACCTGTTACATGATTACGATATTAAAGGAAGAGCCCCAGGACATGGATGACCTTCCCTGGTGCTTTGAGAACAGCAATGATGAGGTGATCTCAGAATTTCCGCCAGCTCCGAAAGAACTGGAAGATGGCATATATACTACTGCAGATAACCTCAAGAAGATTGAGCTGGGATCGACAGATGATCCGCGACCGACATTCGTCAGCGAGCTGCTATCTGAAGAAAGGGTGGCCGCATTAAAGAACGTGCTTCTACAGCAAAAAGACTGCTTCGCGTGGAACTATTCCGAGATGCCAGGATTAGATCCGGAGATTGCTGTGCATAAATTAGCGATATCCCCAGATATCAAGCCAGTCAAACAGGCGCCAAGAAGGATGCGACTCGAGCTTGAAATGAGCATCAACGCCGAAGTCAAGAAGCTGATCGATTCTGGATTTATCCAAGAAGTCCAGTATCCCGACTGGATCGCCAATATCGTCCCGGTAAAGAATGGGACGGTACGCATATGCGTGGATTTCAGGGATCTCAATAAAGCCTATCCAAAGGACGATTTCCCAGTACCAGTAACCGAGCTAATGATAGATAACACGTCCACTCACGAGGTTTTCTCCTTTATGGACGGTTCGTCAGGATACAATCAGATAAAGATGCATCCCGAAGACCAGAAGCATACCGCTTTCCGGACCCCTTTGGGTATATTCTGCTACAGGGTTATGCCCTTTGGTCTAAAGAACGCCGGCGCTACCTATCAAAGGGCCATGACAAAAATCTTCGACGACCTCATACATGACATCGTCGAGTGCTATATCGATGACCTTGTAGTAAAGAGCATGTCATACGAAGAGCATTTAAAGCATCTGGAGACTGTATTTCAACGCCTTCGGCAATATAATTTGAAGATGAATCCCCTCAAATGCGCGTTTGGAGTCTCCTCGGGTAAATTCCTGGGATTCATCATCCGACATCGAGGTATCGAAATAGATCCATCTAAGATCAAGGCGATCATGGAAATGTCTCCGCCAAGAACCCTCAAACAGTTGCTGTCTCTCCAAGGGAAGCTCGCATACATCCGGCGATTTATCGCCAATCTTTCAGGCAAATGCCGTCCTTACAGCCACCTGATGAAGAAGGGAACTCCGTTCGTTTGGGATCACAAATGCCAAGGTGCACTAGACGAGATCAAGCAGTACCTGCAGAACCCTCCGGTGTTGGCTGCGCCGGTCAAAGGAAAACCCCTCATTCTTTATACAACCGCCCTCAAAGGTTCCTTAGGCTCATTATGGGCACAAGAGAACGATCAAGGGAAAGAGAGAGCACTCTACTACTTAAGTCGAGTTCTGCTGGGGGCAGAAAGCAACTACTCTCCCATTGAAAAACATTGCTTGGCGTTAATCTTCGCGATAACAAAGCTCAGGCACTATGCGTTGGCGCACGAAGTCCGTCTCATCTCGAAGGTGGACCCTCTTAAATATTTGATGTCAAAGGCTATATTGACGGGTTGACTCGCTAAATGGGCTCTACTCCTGATGGAGTTCTCAATAACGTATCGACCTCTTAAGGCAGTGAAAGGCCAGGCCATTGCCGACTTCCTCGCTGAGCATCCAATACCTGCCGGTTCTCCTCTGAACTGCGATTTGCCGGACGAACATGTATTCGACGCGATCGGCGGCGGTGATACCCGATGGGAACTCTATTTTGACGGGGCATCTTCCATGAAGAAGCGCAAACAATGTACCCCCATAATCAAATCGGGAGTAGGCCTCATCTTCGTAACCCCATAAGGAGGGATAATGCGCTTTGCTTTCTCCTTAACGGAATCGAGGACGAACAATGAAGTCGAATACGAAGCTTTGATAGCGGGCCTCGAGATCGCCATTAACATGGGAATTGAAGACCTCTCTATATACGGGGATTCTCAATTGGTCGTTAGTCAAGTAAATGATGACTACCAAACGTGCAAACCGGAGTTGGTGAAATACGGCGAAAAGGTGCAACAACTATTGACCTAAATTCCCTCTTACACTTTGGAAAGTATACCACGCGCGGAAAATAGCAAAGCAGACGCGTTAGCTAAGCTCGCTAAAGAACTGGCTGACGAGAACCTCGATGACGTCAGAATCGTGGTACAAAGCCGTCAAGTGCTCGTCCCAGCAGAAATATCTCCGGAATTATACGAAGAAAAGGGGGCGACTGAGCAGACAACTCTACAAATAAAAGACCATGAGAAGGCCGAGGACTGGAGGGAAGTCTTCATAGACTACTTTAAGTCCCACCGAATGCCCGAAGAAGCGTCCTTAAGACATCAGCTTATGAAACGAGCTCTATTTTTCGCTTTTGTCAACGACACTCTATACAAAAGATCGTTTGATTCTCTGTGGCTGAGATGCTTAGGACCTGACGAAGCAGAAAGAGTCGTTCAGGAAGTCCACGACGGACTCTGCGGTTCTCACCAGGCAGGCCCGAAAATGAAACTGAAGATCAAACGGATGGGTTATTATTGGCCCACGATGGTCCAAGACTGCCTCGAGTATGCGAAGCAATGCCACTCGTGCCAGATTCATGGAGACTTTATCCACCAACATCTGAATCCACTACACCCAACGGTGGCTAGCTGGCCATTCGAAATGTGGGGGACTGACATAGTCGGCCCCATCGAGCCAGCATCGTCCCGGGGACATCGTTTCATCCTGGCGACAACTGATTACTTCTCCAAATGGGTAGAAGCAGTACCGCTGAGGGAAGTGAAGACGGAGAATATCCTCCACTTCTTCAAGACGCACGTCATCTATCGGTTTGGAACCCCACGGCGGATTATCTCCGATAATGGGCCAGCCTACAGAAGCCATAAGATTAGCCGCTTCGCGCAGCAGCATAATATAGACTGGAGATATTCTTCAGTTTACAATCCACGAGCTAACGGTCTGGCTGAGGCCTTCAATAAGACCTTGACGAAGATCATAAAAAAGACGGTGTCCCGAAATAAGAAAGACTGGCACGAGAGGCTGCAAGAGGCCCTTTGGGCCTATCGAACTACATTCAAGACGGCCACGAACACAACGCCGTACACGTTGGTATTTGGGACGGAAGCAGTGCTCCCCCTCGAGATAGAGTTACCTTCTCTACGAGTGGCAGTCCACTATGAGCTGATGGACGAAGAAAATGCTCACCTTCGGCTTGAGGAGCTCGATGCCCTCGACGAAACTCGGCTCATAGCGCAACAAAATCTGGAAGCTTATAAAGCAAAGATGACGTGCTCATATGAAAGATTGACCCGACCGAGGACATTCCGCCAAGGCGAACTCGTGTTAGTGGTCAAAAGGCCTATGATCCCCAATCGAGCCAAGCGGGGAAAATTCGAGCCAAACTATGAAGGCCCGTACATCATAGATAAGGTCTACCAGGGTGGGGCCTATCTACTCATGGACATGCACGGTGAAAGGACTTTCAGGCCAATAAATGGTCGCTTCCTAAAGAGATACTACGCTTAATGAGCCACGGCCTAGGTCAATGATAGATGACGACGACTATGTCCGCTCGCTATCTTCCTAAGCTCGAGCTTTATAAGCGATAGCCGGCCTTCTCTATGTCGGACCGAAATGTCCTTAAACTAATAACGGACCGAAATGTCCTTAAACTAATAACGGACCGAAATGTCCTTAAACTAACGACGGACCGAAATGTCCTTAAACTAACGACGGACCGAGACGTCCTTAAACTAACGACGGACTGAAATGTCCTTAAACTAACGACGGACCGAAACGTCCCTAAACTACTACCGCAGCATCCTTAGGCTGGAAAAAAAAAGGAGAAAAAGAAAAAAAAAAGAAAAAAAAAAACGGTATGTCCATAAGCAAAATGGGCACGGATGATAACCCGAAAGGGCTCCGTGAGTAAAAACAGCAAGGCTACCGGCGAGTGTTCGTGAAAACCCGAAAGGGCGCGACCTTGTTTTAAAAAAAAAGAGAGAAAAAGAATAAAAAAAACGGTATGTCCATAAGCAAAATGGGCACGGACGAAAACCCGAAAGGGCTCCGTGAGCAAAAACAGCAGGGCTACCGGCGAGTGTTTGTGAAAACCCGAAAGGGCGCAACCTCCTTAAAAGACACTTACAGGGTCCTCTCGACCTTGTAAGGAGAAAACACTCGCGTGAGATCCTTACGACTCACAAAGGAGCAACACACTTAGGATCCCCACGATTCCTAAGGAGAAAATACACTTGCGAGATCCTCACAACTCGTAAGGAGAATTCTCTTATGGGACCCTCACGGCTCATGAGATTTGAAAGTCTTAAGTTACAGAAACCTAAACCTGTTCTTAAGCAAGTCCCCCACAACCTTCGATACTGCCCTACAAGCGGCTCAATACTGACCCTTGTATACAATCCACGGGCGCGAATAAACATTTCCCCAGCAAAGTCACGCCTGTGACTAGGGATTTGTCCATATAATGAGCAACCCTTGTAGGTCCTCTCGACCCATAAGGAGAAAACCCTCTTGTAGGATCCTTACGACTTACAGAGGAACATACACTTAGGGATCCTCACGATTCCTAGGGAGAAAATACACCTACGAGATCCTCCTAACTTGTAGGGAGAAATACCTTGGTGAGACCCTTACGGCTCATGAAGTCAAAAGCCTTAGTCGACAGGATCTTAACCCTGTTTACTAACCCACCTTTGTTCAACATCGAAAGAGGCAAATGATGATTCGCTCCTGGCAATATCCCAGTTGTAGCGATGCTGATGCCTAAACCGATATCAAATTCCAAGTCCTTTCATGGCAAATGATGATTCGCTCCTGGTAATATTCCAGTTGTAGCGATACTGATGCCGAGATTGGCATCAGATTCCAAGTTTCACACTCGCGATACGAAAAATCAGCGAGCCACAAATGCATATGACATAGCCGAAATGATGGGGCAACTTGCAACAAAATCAGCAAGTAAAAATATATGCATGCAAAATAGCCGAAATGATTGGGCAACTCGCAATAAAAAGCAGCGAGTAAAAATAAAACAAATAGCCGAAATGATTGGGCACCGCGAAAAATAGCCGAAATGATTGGGCAATCGCGACCTTCGCGATATAAAAGCTGAAATGATAGAGCATCGCGGAAAGAATAAAAAAGAAATGATGGAAAAATGAAACCTTTTTGCCCTACAGGTGATTCTACATCAATCCCTGTATACAATCCAGGGGCGCAAACAAAGAAGGAGTCGCACTCCTCCTCCC
This sequence comes from Agapanthus africanus, assembly GCA_030015575.1. Lineage (NCBI taxonomy): Eukaryota > Viridiplantae > Streptophyta > Magnoliopsida > Asparagales > Amaryllidaceae > Agapanthus > Agapanthus africanus. The sequence goes on along the minus strand of CM057338.1, from coordinate 100,527,722 downwards.
CAGGTTTCATTAGAAGAAGAAGCCGAATCTCGACGGGCCACAAATAACCTAGAGATCATCTCAACACTCGTCTCACCACAGCGGACACATCATCAAGCAAAGCGGAATAGCAGCAACTCCCAGTTCCATGACTCGACGATGTACTCCAACAGAGAGTCAAATCCCAACTCCGTGAAATGCGGATATAATCAACAAAATTCCTGGTCACGTGGAACGCGGATAACGTCACTCTTTGACCCCGTGGAAAACGTCCAGAGCGGATCTTGGTCCTCGCAGAGCACGACAGTGAACCCGTGTGAAGCATCCAGAGTGGAGCCTAGTCCTCACCTAACGCGGCAGTGAACCCGTGTGAAGCATCTAGTGCAAAATTCCTGGTCACGTGGAACACGGATAACGTCACTCTTTGACCCCATGGAAAACGTCCAGAGCGGATCCTGGTCCTCGCAGAACACGGCAGTGAACCCATGTGAAGCATCCAGAGCGGAGCCTAGTCCTCGCCTAACGCGGCAGTGAACCCGTGTGAAGCATCTAGAGCAAAATTCCTGGTCACATGGAACACGGATAACGTCACTCTTTGACCCCGTGGAAAACGTCCAGAGCGGATCCTGGTCCTCGCAGAGCACGGCAGTGAATCCGTATGAAGCATCCAGAGCGGAGCCTAGTCCTCGCCTAACGCGGCAGTGAACCCGTGTGAAGCATCTAGAGCAAAATTCCTGGTCACGTGGAACACGGATAACGTCACTCTTTTCCCCCGTGGAAAACGTCCAGAGCGGATCCTGGTCTTCGCAGAGCACGGCAGTGAACCCGTGTGAAGCATCCAGAGCGGAGCCTAGTCCTCGCCTAACGCGGCAGTGAACCCGTGTGAAGCATCTAGAGCAAAATTCTTGGTCACGTAGAACACGGATAACGTCACTCTTTGACCCCGTGGAAAACGTCCAGAGCGGATCCTGGTCCTCGCAGAGCACGGTAGTGAACCCGTGTGAAGCATCCAGAGTGGAGCCTAGTCCTCGCTTAACACGGCAGTGAACCCGTGTGAAGCATCTAGTACAAAATTCCTGGTTACGTGGAACGCGGATAACGTCACTCTTTGACCCCGCGGAAAACGTCCAGAGCGGATCCTGGTCCTCGCAGAGCACGGCAGTGAACCCGTGTGAAGCATCCAGAGCGGAGCCTAGTCCTCGCCGAGCACGGCAGTGAACCCGTGTGAAGCATCTAGTGCAAAATTCCTGGTTACGTGGAACGCGGATAACGTCACTCTTTGACCCCATGGAAAACGTCCAGAGCGGATCCTGGTCCTCGCAGAGCACGGCAGTGAACCCGTGTGAAGCATCCAGAGCGGAGCCTAGTCCTCGCCGAGCACGGCAGTGAACCCGTGTAAAGCATCTAGTGCAAAATTCCTGGTTATGTGGAACGCGGTTAACGTCACTCTTTGACCCCGTGGAAAACGTCCAGAGCGGATCCTGGTCCTCGCAGAGCACGGAAGTGAACCCGTATGAAGCATCCAGAGCGGAGCCTAGTCCTCGCCGAGCACGGCAGTGAACCCGTGTGAAGCATCTAGTGCAAAATTCCTGGTTACGTGGAACGCGGATAACGACACTTTTTGACCCCGCGGAAAACACCCAGAGCGGAGCCTGGTCCTCGCCAAGCACGGCAGTGAACCCGTGTGAAGCATCCAGAGCAAATGCCGGACCGTGGAGTCCTTAAAATCCACGGACTATGATGTCCTTAACCTCGACCGTGATGTCTTAAAACTAACGATCAACCACCCCGATTCCCTACGGATTCTTCCTTGGTTTAAGGGTACATCTCTTCACTCCTTTGATACCTGGCGTTGTAATTCCTCAACATCTTCAAAGAGGTGACGGGTCCCTGCAACCAAACATCGGACTGTGGAGTCCCTAAATCCACGGACTATGAGGTCCTTAACCTTGACCGTGATATCTTAAAACTAACATCGGACTGTGGAGTCCTTAAATCCACGGACTATGAGGTCCTTAACCTTGACCGCGACATCTTTAAACTACGATACCTGGAGAAACCCCTGACTCCGTAAAACACGGACAAGAGCGACCACATCCAGCACTTGCAGGCCCTCACGACCTGTAAAGAAGAAAACTTTCTTGTGGGATCCTTACGACTCTCAAGAGAAAACCCGCTTAAGAATCCTCACGATTCTTAAAAAAAAACTTACACCTATGGGATCCTCTCGACCTGTGGAAAAAAAACTCTTTATGAGACCCTCGTGGCTCATAAAATACAAAAGTCTTAGGAGGCAGATCTTAACCCTGAATCCTGAGTCATCGCTGTCTTGCAAGGAGATCAAGATAGAATATCCGCAGAATACATTCAATAAAAAGGGGACCCCCTACGGATCGAGAGTTCGTATGTTGCCGAGTCGCATTCGTCATCGGTAAGAAGTGGACCCACCAATCGGGCAGCAAAGCGGGGGATCATCTCCTTGACAGGAACTTCCCATGGCTGTCGACGAGCATGAGGGCGATTGCAGGCCATGGCGTTCGGTTGTTTCTCAAGACAAATCACACCAAAATGGAAAAATAAATCTCTCTGTGAAGGGAAAAGAGGGCTATGGCCTCAGATATAAAGAGGTGCATTAAGTATTGAGCGTGGAAAATCTTGCATGATGAAGCTATTTCCAAGGCCCAAAAAGAGGAAAGGCATCGAAAATCAGGGAGATGGAACTATTTCCAAGGCTCCTTTTCTGCATATGATATTGTGCGCTAAAAATATGGCATGGAAAATTTTTGAACAGCCCCATCAAAGGACCCCACGTGCAGAACACGTGAGCCCCAAACTTGACGTGCACTAAAAAATGGAGTAGCACCCTGCATATTAAAAGCATCAACAACAACAGTAGCAAAATGATAAAATCCCAGAGAAAGGCATGCAAGCAGGGAAAGACATAATAAAACTTGTCACTCATGCTTCAAGAAGTTCATACAAAATAAAGAGAACACGTTTACAATGGTAAGACTTCAGATGCGGGGCATGGGTTGAGAAACTCAAGATTAACTTTGTCCAAGATTCTCCAAGCATTTCGAACCTCCCGAGTATGCTTCCTCTCGCGATCGCAAGCGTCGGGGTCCTCACGAATATCCTCCACCCTCCGATAGGCGGCAAGTATGGCTGACTGCTGAAAGGCTTGGTGCAAGAGATCAATAAGGTGATCTCGCCTCCTCTTTGAGATCAAGCCCATCAGGTACACCGAATGTACCTTATCCTCAGCAATGTCCAAGGCCCTGAGCGGTATGCCGGTGCAAAAGAGAGGAAGTGCCTCCCGGATCGCCAGCACGATCAGCCTCAGAAGAGAAGATCGACGGGGGAGTAGCCGATGGTTGTACTCGTCAAAGCGGCTCATGATCTCGGCACACTGAGCATCGGTGAACTCCTGGTTCTGACTGCGGCCCAGTGCACGAATATTCCCATAGGAAATAATCTCGTCAAGACCATACAGATGGGCATCCATGATACCTGAAATAAAGGTCATGGGAATCATTACAAAGCTCCTGTTGCATTAATTGCAGAAGGACAACCTCGGGTCGAGAGCCCCCAAGAAGCCTCCGTGTGAAGAAACTGAGTTCTTCATTGGAATTAAATTCCTTACTAAGAAAAGGGAATTAAATTCCCAGAAACATTTTTGGATGGAATTAAATTCCATGGAGTTGAAACGCCATCATTATCTCCCCAAAGATCATCTAAACCCTAAGAGATCTACAGTTCGAAGGTTAGGTGGTTTCCTGTTCTTATGGAAAAAACTTGAAGAAAAATGGGTTCCTTGTTGAAAAAGAGTAAAAACCCTTGTTTTGGATTTAAAATCCAAAGGAATGTGAAAATTTACTGTTTGTCCAAGAACATCACCTGAGGAAAAAGGGTCACCTGAACAGAGTTAAACTCTGAAGATTGTTTCAAGACAGAGAACTAAGCTCTGGAAGCGAGAATTAAATTCTCAAGGGAAAAAGTTCTCAAAGGAAGAAGATGAGCAAAGTGATGGCTCTTCTGAAGAGACATGGGTATTTATAGGAGGTAATGGAAACGTTTCATCTCTCCAAATCCCTAGAGGAATCCAACGGTCACAAAAGGTGACAGCGTTGCACTTACGTGCAAACACGTGAGAACAACGCTGTGGGGGCATTTGTTTCCTGATTTAAAATCAGAAAAAGTTACGAAGGAGGCATCACATGCGAGCACGTGACCAACAGTCACGTGTTGGCATGTGACACCTAAAAGCATCGGCAAGGCAGATTCAGCTTCCTGACTCCATCAAAGAAAAGGAGTTCAGAAAGGGTCACGTGCTCCCACGTGACCAGAGTCACGTGTTGGCACGTGACATTTAAAGGCGGCTTCGAAGGCACATCGGTTCCCTGATCACATCAAAGAAAAGGGGTTCAGAAAGGGTCACGTGCTCCTACGTGACCAGGGTCACGTGTCGGCACGTGACACTCAAAAGCAGCAGACTCAATCAAGAAAAAGGCTCCAGACGAGGGTCACGTGCTCACACGTGACCAGGGGTCACGTGGTGGCACGTGACAGCTAAGCAGCGACCAGAAAGCAGAGCGCAGAAGGAAAGAAGAGGGCTCGTTTCAAGGGGGTCACGTGTCCACACGTGACCAAGGGTCACGTGGCCACACGTGACCAGCTTTCAAAGCCCATTTGTTAACAGAATTAAATTCTGAGAAAAGACCTCTCAAATCTTTCCAAAACAAACCGATTGAATTAAAGATTTAAAGGTGATTAAATATCATCTATCTATGGGAAAATCTCGAATTTAGAAAGATTTCCCCGTAAAATCTAACCAAAATAACAAAGGAGAATCACTGGATTTAAAATCCAATGGTGAATAAAATTCACCTAATAATCCAAAGGTCCAAAACGAGTGGTGAATACAAATCAAATCTCCCAATGAAAGATTCACCAAAACTGATTGACTCGGCTGCTTCTCCTATAAATAGGAGCCAAGAGACACATAAAAGAAGATATAGGCAAAAGGGAAGAAAAGAGAGAGAGCCTTGATACTTTAGAGGAATTTGGATCTTCTGCAAAAGAAAACCCTAGGTAAGAAAGGGAAGGTTTCATTGAAAGAAAAGAGAATTTAATTCTCAACAGAGTTTAACTCTGATATAAAACAGAAGGACATATTTCTTCTCTCTTTGATGGAGGATCTGTAAAGTGCACATCTCCCCTTGAGTTGAGAATTTAATTCTCAATGGGTTGAGATCCTGCCATGCAGATCCAAAGCATAGAGAGGGAATGGAAGCACGAGAATTTAATTCTCACAGAACTATAGGAATTTAATTCCTTCAAAATAAAATTAGGGTTTGACCCTGTGTTATGGGAATTTAATTCCTTCAGAATAAAAAGAATCAGGGTTTAACCCTAGTTAAGAACTTAGTTCTGTTGAAACAACAAGAATTTAATTCCCTTAATCTTATTCCCCAGAATAATTCTCTAACAGAGAGTGGGGGTTTAATTCCTTAAAGCTTTTATTAGGGTTTAACCCTATTCAGTTCTTCACATATATGAGGAATTTAATTCCTACAGAAAATTCAGAGTTCAACTCTTCAAAAGGAACTAGGAATTTAATTCCTCTGAAATTATTGTTAGGGTTCAACCCTACGAGGAATTTAATTCCTGAAAGGGATTAACAGATCTTCTAAACAACTACAGAAAAGCAGGGTTACGTGTCACCACGTGACCCCCCCAAAAGATCTACAGAAAGCCCTTTGAGGCAGTGCCCCACGTGACCCTCATTATATATGGAACAAAAGCAAAGGGAGAAACAATTCTGGACGCTCTCACGTGACACCACGTGTCCCCTAATAAATGTTCTAATAAATCAGGGCATGAGTATACATCACGTGCCCACACGTGATGGCTATGAAAATTAAAAGTGTTTAACACTTGTTTACAGAACAAAATAAAGGGGATCTGGCCCCACTTTTTGATGCCATCACGTGCTCCACGTGACCCCCGAAACACAGAAAGAAAAAGCAAAGGAAATGAAAGCTTTGGGCACTCTCACGTGTTATCACGTGACCCCTCAGCAAATGCTTTAACAATCAGCGCACTAATCCTCCTCACGTGGCAGCACGTGATGCTCCAAAAAAAACATAAAAAGTGTTTAACGCTTACTTACAGAACGAAGAAAAGGAGATCTGGCTCCACATTTAGGGCACCCTCACGTGTCACCACGTGACCCCTAATGAGCATTCTAACAGACCAGAGCAGGGGCCTTCATCACGTGCTCACACGTGATGGCCGCCAGAATTAAAAGAGTTAAACACTGATCTGCAGAATAAAATAAAGGGAATCAGGGCGCTCTCACGTGTCCACACGTGACCCCTCTCTCCTTAGTGTTTAACACTAATCTGAAGACTTTGTCCTCAGTGTTTAACACTGATTTTCTTAGTGTTTAACACTAATTTGGAAAACTCTATTGGCAGTGTTTAACACTGATTTGCTTTAGTGTTTAACACTAATTTGGAAGCCCTGTTGCCAGTGTTTAACACTGGTTATCTTTTAGTGTTTAACACTAACTTGCTAATCTTATTCCCAGTGTTCAACACTGTTGGTATTTAGTGTTTAACACTAGCTTTAGCCCAATTGGCTAAGTTTTTAGAGGCAAAGCCTCTTCTTCAATGGACCAACAGAGGGCCAATATTTCAAACATAATTGGACTTAGCCCAAACTGGCCATAAGTCCTCAAATCATCTTGAACTGAGCACATCTGCTCTTTCAACCAACTCATTGGTTCAAGGGTACATCTCGGAACTCCTCTGATATTTGTCGTTGTAATCCTTCAACGTCTTCAGAGAGGTAACGGGTCCCGACAACCATACATCAACACGGACTGTAGGGTCCTTAAACCCGCGGACTCATGCGTCCTTAAACTAACGGACTAATGCGTCCTTAAACACACCCATATGGACTGTGGGGTCCTTAAACCCATGGACTTATGCGTCCTTAAACTGCCATTGGACCACCATGTCCCTAAACTGGAGATGGACCACCATGTCCCTAAACTGGCAATGGACCCTTATGTCCCTAAACTGGAACAATAGAGCTAATTTCTCTTTTGTCGGATCTAAACGATCCCGTTTAAGTTGATCTTAGCCTCAAATATGGCTAACGTATCCTTAAACTTTCAAACAGACTTTAGTCCCAAATTGGACTATAAATCCCCTAATCAACTCTGGCTCAAGGATACATCTCTGTACTCCTCTGACATCTGTCGTTGTAATCCTTCAACGTCGTCAGAGAGGTGATGGGTCCCGACGGCCATACATTTAATGGACCACTATGTCCCTAAACTGGAACATTAGAGCCCAAATGCTCTTTTGTCGGATCTAAACGATCCCGTTAAGTTGATCTTAGTCTCAAACTGGACTAACGTATCCTTAACAAACGTTTGAGTTGATCTTAGCCTCAAATATGGCTAACGTATCCTCAAACCAAAACCCCCCCAAACCCAAATCTAAGATAATACGGATTTGGACTAGTCCACGCCCTACGGGCGACGACATAACTCGGTCTCCGTAAACAATCCACGGGCAACAAAACATAAAATAAACACACACGACACGAAGTGACCATCTGGAGAAGGAGAAAGTTGTTACCGCGACGCGGTAGCGTAATTAACTGCAGGGAAGAGCGTCCCCACAATCAAAAACCCCTCAAGCGAGGGGGAATCTGACGAAGTCTGCTACATCGGACGCATCCGTTCAGACCTTCGATACACGGTGCCATAAATCAACTTGGCATCTTCGGAGAGGTGGACGGATAGCACCTATTAGCATCTGCCCCGAACCTCAGGCGAGACGTCCCGCGTCTCGGCCGCCGTTTGGAGGGGAACAGTGGTATTTGTCACTGATGCTCAACAAACAAAATGAGCGACTTCGAAACAACCTGTCACCAAAATAGCGACGGCGTGGGTACTCGCTCCCCTCGACGTATACACAGGGGGCATATTTCTCACTGGAGGAAGAATCTCTACGTAAGATGGTCCTTTCTTCTCAAAGAATAGAAAGGATATCAAGGGGCTTACAAACGAGTCCTGCAGTCAAGTGGAATATCCAACTTGAAACCAAAAAAAAATGGTATGTTCACAAGCAAAATGGGCACGGATGAAAACCCGAAAGGACTCCGTGAGTAAAAACAGCAGGGCTACCGGCGAGTCTGTGAAAATCCGAAAGGGCGCAGTCTCGTAAAAAAAATTCATGCACACTGGCAAGGTCCTCTCGACCCTGTTAGGAGAAAATACCTGCGTGAGATCCTTACGACTCACAAGGGAGCAACACACTTAGGGATCCCCACGATTCCTGAGGAGAAACGCACTTACGAGATCTTCACGATTCGTAAGGAGAAACATCTTTATGAGACCCTTACGACTTATGAAGTCAAAAGCCATAGTCGACAGGATTCTAACCCTGTTTGCTAAGCCATCTTTGTTCGAACGACAGAGGTAAATGATGATTCGCTCCTGGCAATGTCCCAGTGGTAGCGATGCTGATGCCTAAATTGGTATCAAATTCCAAGTCCTTTCACGGCAAATGATGATTCGCTCCTGGTAACATTCCAGTCGCAGCAATACTGATGCTAAGATTGGTGTCAGATCTCGAGTTCTATACTCGCAAAAAAAGGGTATGTCCATAAGCAAAATGGGCACGGATGAAAACCCGAAAAGGCTCCGTGAGTAAAAACAGCAGGGCTACCGGCGAGTTTGTGAAAACCCGAAAGGGCGCAATCTCGTTAAAAGACACTTGCAAAGTCCTCTCGACCTTGTAAGGAGAAAACTACCTGCGTGAGATCCTTACGACTCACAAAGGAGCGGCACACTTAGGGATCCCCACTATTTCTAAGGAGAAATTACACTTACGAGATCCTTACTACTCGTAAGGAGAATTCCCCTTTGAGACCCTCACGGCTCATAGGATTCAAAAGCCTTAAGCTACAGGGATCTAAACCTGTTCTTAAGCCGTCATACACCCCGATTTTGCCCTACAAGCGTTTCAATATTGACCCTTGTATACAATCCACGGGCACGAATAAATATTTCCCTAACAAGGTCCTACCAGCGACTAGGAATATGCTCACATGGTGAATGACTCTTGTAAGTCCCCTCAACTTATAAGGAGAAAACACTCTTGTAAGATCCTTACGACTTATAAGAGAACACACACTTAGGAATCCTCACGATTCCTAAGGAGAAAATGCACCTACGAGATCCTCACGACTCGTAGGGAGAAGTACCTTTATGAGACCCTTACGGCTCATTAAGTCAAAAGCCTTAGTCGACAGGATCCTAACCCTGTTTGCTAAGCCATCTTTGTTCGAATCGACAAAGGCAAATGATGATTCGCTCCTGGCAATGTCCCAGTTGTAGCGAAGCTGATGCCTGAATCGGAATCAGATCCTAAGTCTAAACTCGCGATCAAAGTCAGCGAGCCAATAATGCATATGAAATAGCTGAAATGATGGGGTAACTTGCAACAAAACCAGCAAGTAAAATATATGCATACAAAATAGCCGAAATGATTGGGCAACTCGCAATAAAAAGCAGTGAGTAAAAAGAAAAATAGCCGAAATGATCGGGCACCGCGAAAAATAGCCGAAATGATTGGGCAATCGTGACTTTCGCGATATAAAAAGCTGAAATGATAGAGCCTCACGGAAAGAAATTAAAAAATGAAAGAATGAAACTTTTGCCCTACAGGCGAGTCCATACCGACCCCTGTATACAATCTATGGGCATAAACAAAAAAGGAACTGCATTTCCCTACCAGGCTCTTTCAAACGGAGAGTCAAATCTCGAAGGCGACATCTACAGGCTGAAGACTCACAACGGCGCTCCCCCTCATTCCAGCAGGATTCAGGCGCGACAATCAACCTTGGAACTATGGCAGAGCCCCTAGTTCCAAATCTCGACGGTTCACAGACAACCTAGAGACCACCTCGACATTCGTCTCGTTACAGCAGACGCAACGTCAACCAGTAAACCCGTCGTAGAAACACGTCAGCACATGACCCCATCGCAGAAATACGTCATCAAATGACCCCGTCTAGGAAATACGTCATCCAATGACCCCGTCGCGGAAATACGTCATCCAATGACCCCGTTGCGAAAATACGTCAGTCAATGACCCCGTCGCGGAAATACGTCAGCCAATGACCCCGTCTCGGAAATATGTCATCAAATGACCCCGTCGCGGAAATACGTCATTGTTTCCCCCAATCAGAGCAAAGCTCTGTTTTAAATTTCAAAATTCAAAATTGAAGCAACGCTTCAGATCCCGTGCGCTGTGCGCCATATGTCAAAAGCAGACACGCCAGCGCCAGGAGCGCTGCGCCCTAGGCAGCGCACCCCAATCAGAGCAAAGCTCTGTTTCAAAAATTCAAATTTTAAAAGTTGAAGCAACGCTTCAGATCTAGCGCTCTGCGCTGCGCGCCGCGTGTCAAACACAGGTGCGCTAGCGAAGTTGCGCTGCGTTCGGCGCTGCGCGCCGTGTGTCAAACACAGGTGCGCTAGCTCAGTTGCGCTGCGCTCTGCGCTGCGCGCCATGTGTCAAACGTTGGTGCGCTAGCTCTGGAATTAAAAGAATTCCCCACCGTTAGATCAAAAGATCCAATAATAATAAATTATTAATTAATCAGAATTAAAATTCTGTCATGGAAAGGTTTTTCAATCTTATTAAAAGAAGAAGATTATTTTCTGTAAAACAGAAGCCTTAGGATCAAAGATCCAACGGTGGGCAATATTCCCAAATCAATCAGAGAAAGATCTCTTCAACTTATTTAACAAATCAATTGGCCCTATATAAAGGCCCCAAGACTTCAAGTCCCAGATAGAAAAAACCCTCTGCAAACTTTGAGAAAAACTCAAAGAGAAAGAAAGGCAAGCCTTTGAAGAAAGAAGATCATTTCTTCATCTTTAAAGGTAAAGAATTAATTCTTGAACAACAGAGATGAAATCATCTCGTAAAAATAAGAAATATCTTCTAAAAAGATCTTAGATCTATAAAAAAGACCAAGGTCTTTGATTAAACATAAAGGATTAAAAGATCCAATCTTTAAAATATAAAAAAGAAGTATTTTACTTCATTCACAGATCTTATGATCTACAAAGGCAGAGCCTTTTAATAAAAAACAAGAACTTTGGTTCTTGGATCTTGAGGCAAGGCCTCCTTTGAAGAACATAAACTTGTTCTTTGATCTTAAATTTGATCTGATGCGCTTTGCACTACTGGAAAGTGCTTTGCACTCTTGAACTGCGCTTTTGCGCTCCTTGGACTGGCGCTCAGTGCCAAGACATGCCACGTGTCAACCACAGACACAGCTTGCGCTTAACGCTCCTGAAAATAGCACACTGCGCTCTTGGGTTGGCGCTCAGCGCCAAGCGCGCCACGTGTCACTCACTCACTGGCGCACCCATAAACTAGCGCAATGCGCTCTTTAATTGGCGCAAAGCGCCTGATGCGCCACGTGGCGCGCTGTCAGAACATACTTTGTTCTGATAAATGCTATGCATTTAATTCCAGACAAAATGTCAGAGCCCAATGCTTGGCATTCTTAAGAGGGCAGAGCCCAAATAAAGGCCTAACAGGTAGAATAAAAATAAAATGTTAAACATTTTTAACTGGACTTAGCCCAATTCTGGCCATAAGTCCTCAATTTAAATTGAACTGAGCTATCTGCTCTTCCAATCAATTTACACCCGGTTCGAGGGTACATCTCTTTACTCCTCTGATATCCGTCGTTGTAATCCTTCAACGTCGTCAGAGAGGTGACGGGTCCCGACAACCACACATTGCTACGGACTGTGGGGTCCTTAAACTCATGGACTATGATGTCCTTAACCTCGACCGTGATGTCTTAAAACTAATATCGGACTGTGGGGTCCTTAAACTCATGGACTATGATGTCCTTAATCTCGACCGTGATGTCTTAAAACTAACATCGGACTGTGGAGTCCTTAAATCCACGGACTATGATGTCCTTAACCTCGACCGTGATGTCTTAAAACTAACATCGGACTGTGAGGTCCCTAAACTCACGGACTATGATGTCTTTAACCTCGACCGTGATGTCTTAAAACTAACATCGGACTGTGGAGTCCTTAAATCTACGGACTATGATGTCCTTAACCTCGACCGTGATGTCTTTAAACTAATATCGGACTGTGGAGTCCTTAAATCCACGGACTATGATGTCCTTAACCTCGACCGTATTGTCTTTAAACTAACATTGGACCGAGATGTTCTTAAACTAACAATGGATCGTAATGTCCTTAAATTGATTATCGACCGCAATGTCATTAAACTAAACAATAGAGCCCAATTGCTCTCTTGTCGGATCTAAACGATCCCGTTAAGTTGATCTTAGTATAGAAATAGACTAAAGTGTCCTTAACAAACGTTTTAGTTGATCTTAGCCTCAAATAAGGCTAACGTATCCTTAAACACAACCCCCCAAACTCAAATCTAAGAAAGACACGGATTTGGACTAATCTACGTCCTACGGGCGACAACACAAATTAGTCTCCGTATACAATCCACGGGCAACCAAACACAAAACAAACACCCACGACACGAAGTGACCATATGGAGAAGGAGAAAGTTGTTACCGCGATGCGGTAGCGTAATTAACTGCAGGGGCTTGCGCCTGCAGGGAAGAGCGTCCCCACAATCAAAACCCCCTCAAACGAGAGGGAATCTGACGAAGTCTGCTACATCGGCCGCATCCGTTTAAACCTTCGATACATGGTGCCATAAATCAACTTGGCATCTTCGGAGAGGTGGACGGATAGCACCAATTAGCATCTGCCCCCAGATTCAGGCAAGACGTCCAGCCTTCCCGGCTTCCGGCGGTGAATAGATTCTGGCACGCCCGGTGGGACCTTTTCCTCTTTCCACTCCACACTTCATGTGTCGTGTTCGCGAACGAATCGCGGTTTGTTAATGGTTACCCTTGGGTTTCAAGGTACTAAGATTTGGCGTTTTGCTTGGTGCAGAAAGCAAAGGATCAATGGCGTTCACCTGCTCAAAGTGTTCCACATGCAACTGCAACCCACGTCCTGCCTCAACTGGGGGCATAACCTACGGACCCCAAGCGGCTTCCCTGTTCACGATGCCCGTGGAACAGGTCACTCAAGCCACCACAGGGCTGTTTTTCGGGACCATGCTCCCGCCAACGAGCTTCACCGCTCCCATGCCCGTACCAGAAGCTCCCAAGAAGTCAGTCTTCGCGCGACTTACAGCTACTGCGGCCCTTCTCAACGGGTCGTCCAGCACCGGCGCCTCGGTCTTCTCTAGATTGGGCCAAAATTCCTGTGGGCCCACAATGAAGCCTGCAATCCCAGAGAAGGTTATTCCGAAGAGAGTAACCAACCCTGCTCCCGAAGTCGTCTGGGCGGCTTCTCCTACCAAGGGGTCGGTCTTTACAAGACTGACCGTCCCAACTCCCACTCCCACTCCTGCTACTCAAAGGACATCAGTCTTTAACAGGCTGACACCGGCAGCAGCCCCTCACCTGAACAGGGGGAAAGACAAGTCCATCCCCGTCACCGAGCCAACTCCATCAGTTCGACACGCTCGATGTCGCCACTGGCGCCGAGTGAGGAAAGCCGGTGGCAACTCCCCTTCTGGGCTAACTCCACCAGCCCTAACGGCGGAAATTAATGCTGCTGTTCCAACCGGGAACAGCTTCAAGCTGCTGAATAAGGTGCGTAGGAATTATCCTACCGCCATACTGAAAAGATCTCCTCCTCTGGTGGAGAATGTTGCGGAAGCAAAGCCAGAACAGTCCCCTCAGCGGCTGTCCTCCAAGATCTACAAAGTCTGGTGGCAGGTCCGGAACTCAGTGGTTGATCAAGATTACCCTCGCCGACAAAAAAAGGGCGAAAGTTCAACAAGAAGAAAGCCATCCTGCCAAGCCACGAAAAGCTATCTGGATGCCCACCGCGACGGCCCCCTCAATCTCGACCGCTCATAAGAAGAGAAGGCCGGAGAAGATCCCCGTGCCTGCGACAAATGTCAAAGGCACTGAACCCAAACGCCCTAAGTCTGGGGACATGGTGGTGCATACCGTCTACATGGCATCCGGGAAAGATGATAGCCACGCTTCTACGGGCCACCGACCACTCACCCGATCCATCACGAGACCTCAGGAACAGCAACAGCAGAAGCTTCAGGAGATGCTGACTGCAATGGCCGCACTCACCGGGCCAAAAGAAAGCCCGGAGGCGTCATCGGAATAACGTCACGAACACGAGACTGATGCTGAATTCCTTCGGAGAATGCTCGAAAAGAAGGACAAAGAAGCCGCAGAGCAGGCGGCTAATATAAAACAAATGGCACTTCTCTTCCAAGACATGGTCGGGATGATGATACAGCCGGATCCTCCAGCCGAAGACCCTCCGATCATTATTGAAGATGACAGAGGAGAAACATCGAATCCTCTGCCGGCTCTGTCAACAGCCAAGGAGGAGACAATCTCTAAAACTGCCCTGGATGATTATATTGCTCAACAAATACGAGTTCACCAGGCAAATGAAGCGGCTGGCCAGGTCGTGAAGACTGGGCGACCATATCCGGGCTGGTATGACCAGATAAAATACCCGCCGGGATACACAATCCCCAAATTCCATGTGTACAAGGGGACGGGCAATCCCCACCAGCACGTCGCCCAGTTCAGAGCTCTGTGCGGCAACACCGGGGGTGATGATAAGTTTTTGCTCCGCCAATTCGTCGGCAGCTTATCGGAGACGGCGTTTGAGTGATACTCCGAACTTCCAAACGACTCCGTTAAAACTTTCGCAAAAATGGAGTTATTGTTCACCCAGCGATTTGCAAGTGCTAGTGAACGCACCTCAATAACAGTATTGATCAATGCCAGGGTAAAGCCGGGCAAGACTTGGGTTCAATACGCAATCCGATAGCGGAATCTGCGAACAGCACATCGAAGAAGCACCAGCGGTGGGCATGTTCATGGGAACCCTAGACCCCCATGCAACTATTTCACAATTCATGATGTTCTTCAAACCGACCACGTTCCAGGCTTTAATCGATAAGTTGGCCCAGATGGATCAGATGGGTCATAGACCATCTCCCCCGAAGCCGGAACCGCGGAACGAAAAGGGTAAAGGGAAGGCGATCTTCGTTGCAAACACCCAACAGCAGCCCAGTGCCCCAAAGATAGCGGATCAACTGGAGGAGAGACGGCGTTATTACAATGAGAAAATGAAGCGTCCTTACTCATTCCCACGGGACAAAACGAAGAGGCTGTTCGAGCTGGCTATGTGCAACAGGCTTATCAATTTGCCGAATCCAAGGCGACCACCGCAACCCAACGAAGTGAATAATCCTAATTATTGCCCTTACCACCAAATGGTAAGCCACCCGATCGAGGATTGCTTCGTCTTTAAGGGATGGATCGAGAATCAGTACCTACAACTGTCTGAGAAGTGGAAAGTAAAACCACCACAACCGCACACTCCTAAGAAGACGGACACACCGGGGGCAACGTGATCTTTTGTTGAAGAAGCTCCATAGGAGGTCGTGCTTTCAGCTAAAACCAAAAGGATGCTGAATGATCTTCAGACATGCCCGGCGATCAGGTGGAAGAACCCGTTAGAACCCCAGATCATCAAAGGGATGCTGAAGCCGCGCCCAACTCCAAAGATTGGTGGTGATGGCCAAAGCACTGATACCCAGCCGTCAAAATCTTCAAAGAAGAAGAAGAAGAGATCCAAAAAACCCATGAAGCCTGGCGACAAGCGCACGGACCTACAAAAACAGATTGACGCGCTGGAAGAGTATAACCAGAAGGCGTGGACTCCAATCACGCTCTAAGAGTTCTTCAGCCACGTCATTGAGGACGGAAATGATGGAGAAGACTCATCAGATGGATCTGAGGATTACGTAACAAGTTTTCATATGATCTCTCACTCGTTTACAGACAATGAAAAGGCTCCTTGCACAAAGAAACTGGGAGCAGGGCCTGAACCGGAACTTCTTGGGCCGTCAGATGAAATGATCGACGCATTCCTAAACGAAGCTCTCCTGAAAAGTAAAGCCAATCGGGAGCGTGAGATGGCCATATTTGAAAGAGCCAAACGCCGGCGACCAGACGAAAGAGTCGAGCCACTCCCGCCGAATCAAGGAACATCCGTCGCGGATAAAAATAAGTTCAAGACGGGGAAAATGTTTGCTAAAGCCATATCAATGGGAATGAAGCTATCACCCTCTGAAGGAAACACTCCTGGTGAAACAGAAACACATCCCAGTTACTGGTTATATCATCGAAAGATTTCGCACCCTACCGAAGAGTGCAGCTCTTTTAAAAGATGGTGGCAGGGATATGTTGCTCACCGGCAACATTTTAAGCGGGTGAAACGCAAAACTCGTCGGGAGCAAAGAAGTGCGACTGAGGAGCATAAAAGAAATACCGGTAATTGTCGCTTGGTCAACACCGGGGGATCGCAGATTCTCACTTTCGGAAGCGACTCTGACGAAAAGATGGCTCTTGCCCCTCTCTTTAAAGAATCCACCTTGGGGAAGGAGGAAGAACCGAAGGCTTGTGAAAACATTCAGCTGCGCAATCGCACGCTTCCAGAAAAGAATCTCGGATCCACGAGTAGAAAAGATAAGAGAAAAGAAAAGGTCTCCGAGGATATCGCCCTGGACGACCAAGTCATGAAAGAACTGTCCGCCAAGGACCCACCAAAGAAGAGTAAGGTGGACTATAACGTTCTGGCGCACTTGAGGAAGTTACCCTCGCAACTCAGTATTCTCGATGCCCTTCTACTATCCAAAGAAGCAAGAGATTCACTGATCAAGGCGCTACAAGAGCCAGAGCAATTCCAACCTTTTCTCGCCGAAGAGAAGATGAAGGACGAGCTAGAGGAAGTACATACAACCGATATCACCTTCGGCGACGATGACCTCCTCCTTGGGACGTGCGAGCACAACCGTCCCCTCTATGTCTCAGGATACTGCCACGATATAAAGATAGGCAAAATCCTGGTCGACAATGGTTCTTCCGTCAATCTTCTCAACGTGCGAGTGTTGAAGGAAATCTGCATGAGCGTCCAGCATCTCGCTCGTGATAAAATCACCATCTCTGGTTTTGACTCCCAGTCATCGCGGACTCTCGGGTCTGTGATATTGACATTACGATTCGGGCTACTTGTCACGGATATTAAATTTTATGTCATTGACGCCAAGACATGCTATAACGCTTTGCTCGGCCGACCTTGGTTACACGAGTACAATATCATCCCTTCTACACAACATCAGTGTATGAAATACTTTAAGGATGGTCTCGAGTATACCGTAACGGGAGAGCTGAACCCATACTCCGTGAACGAAATCCGTAAGTACGAAGATGCAAAGTACTTCTTGCCAGATTTCGAGGACACGGAGAGATGTCGCAAGCCGGAGAACAAAGCTATCACCACCATTCCTGTCTTCGGAAGTGATACTGAGGAAGAGGAAGAGATAGTTTATCCAGGCCCGCCCCAGTACAACAAGCCAGGACCGTCCGCTCCCATGTTGACCTTTGGCAGTGACTCGAAAGATGAGGTCCATGCTATATTCTCTGCTCGGCCTTCAATACAAACATTCGCTGAAGAAGAGCAAAGTTTGCAAGTTGCCATGGTTCCGCCCAAACATCATAAAGAACTAGACGCGCTTGATACCTACAGTGTGGAAGAGTTGCAGACGTTCTATGTCCCTCCCAGGCGAGAAGGCGAACAGGCAATCATATTCTACCGATCCACGGAAACAAGAGTGGAGAAAGAAGTTTGGCATGGCGTGGATTCTACACTTGACAGGCTCCAGCCCATTCGCCTGCCTAGATATTACACAGAAGGCTTGAAAAGGCTATTGAAGCGCCAAGGGATACCCTTCAAACAGATCGCTTGAAAAGCTAAGTTCTATGACAGGATCTGGAACGTTCCCGGAACTCAGCGTAAGTTGCCCAATGGGAGAATGGAAGCAATCGGGCTTGGATATATTCGGTCCAAGAAACGGGAGCTACTCCGCGATTGCTATGTCATACATGACTTTGATGAAGAAGGAGATGCTCAATGGGAGAATGTTAACCTTGAACCAGAAAGAGCCCCCGACATGAAAATGCGCAGTCCGTCGTTCGAAGAACAAATGGACAAGCTTATAAGGGAAGCAGGTCAAAAGGTTCGAGACAACCATAATCGCGAAATGGCCATCTACGAGAAAGCCAAGACACAACGCCTTCTTCAACAGGTTGCGAAAGATGAAAATGTCCCTCCCTGTCAACCTGTTGTACAAAAGGCTCGACGCAGAGGCAGAAACAAGTCAAAGAGCGGAAAAAGCGTTCGACAGAGACAAAGCGGGACCAAGAAGTCACGCGATCGGGAATCGAGCGGTCCGGATTTGTCCCTTATGAAGAAGATGAGTCGAGCATACTTTTTTCCTCAAGACAAGACAAAGAAGATACTTGATCTTGCCATAAGACATCAAATGCTTATACTCCCGGAGCCCAAGCACCCCGAGCAAGCTAACGAGGTCTCTCATCCAGACTATTGCTCTTATCACCGAGCAATAGGACACCCTCTCGAAGACTGCTTCACCTTCAAGAACTGGGTCGAAGACCAATATCAGCTCGGTAAATTCTCTCTATCCAGCAGTTGGAGGGTAACACCGCCGCAGAAGCATGAATCCAAATCCGTGAGAGTAGAACCAGATCAGCCTCAGTCAAGGAAGCGAGCTCGTTACTTGTCATATGATAAAGATATCAAAAGAAGAACCCGAGAATATGGATGACCTCCCCTGGTGCTTCGAAAACAACGATGAAGAGGTGATCTCAGAGTTCCCACCGGCGCCAAAAGAGCTGGAAGATGGAATACATACCACTGCAGATAACCTCAAGAAAATTGATTTGGGGACGACAAGTGACCCGCGACCGACATTCATCAGTGAGTTACTGTCTGAAGAAAGGGTAGCTACACTAAAAGACGTGCTTATGCAGCATAAAGATTGCTTCGCATGGAACTATTCCGAGATGCCAGGACTAAATCCAGAGATTGCTGTCCACAAACTGGCAATATCCCCAGACGTCAAGCCAATCAAACAAGCGCCAAGGAGAATGCGGCTTGAGCTTGAGATGAGTATCAACGCCGAGGTCAATAAGCTAATCGACTCCGGCTTCATCCAAGAAGTTCAGTATCCTGATTGGATCGCCAACATCGTCCCAGTGATGAAGAAGAATGGGACGGTGCGCATCTGCGTAGACTTTTGGGATCTCAATAAAGCTTGCCCGAAGGACAACTTTTCAGTATCGGTCACCGAGCTGATGATAGACAATACGTCCACTCACGAAGTTTTCTCCTTCATGGACAGCTCATCAGGATATAATCAGATAAAGATGCATCCCGAGGACCAGAAGCACACCGCTTTCCGGATCCCTTTGGGTATATTTTGCTACAAGGTGATGCCCTTTGGTCTAAAGAACGCCGGTGCCACCTATCAGAGGGCCATGACGAAGATCTTCGATGACCTTATACATGAAATCGTCGAATGCTATATCGACGACCTCGTGGTGAAAAGCAAATCATACGAGGAACATCTTGAGCATCTGAAGATCGTATTTCAACGCCTTCGGCAATACAACTTGAAGATGAACCCTCTCAAATGCGCATTCGGAGTTTCCTCGGGCAAATTCCTAGGATTCATTGTCCGACACCGAGGCATCGAGATAGATCCGTCAAAGATTAAAGCAATTATGGAGATGCCCCCGCCAAGGACTCTCAAGCAATTGCGGTCTCTCCAAGGGAAGCTCGTGTATATCCGGCGATTTATGGCCAATCTCTCTGGCAAGTGCCGTCCTTACAGTCACCTGATGAAGAAGGGAACCCCGTTCGTCTGGGATTACAAATGCCAAAGTACGCTGGACGAAATCAAGCAATACCTGCAGAATCCGCCAGTGCTGGCAGCTCCGGTCAAGGGAAAGCCCCTTATTCTTTATACAACAGCCCTCGAAGGTTCCTTAGGCGCATTATGGGCACAAGAGAACAACCAAGGGAAAGAAAGAGCTCTCTATTACTTGAGTCGAGTTCTCCTGGGGGCAGAAAGCAATTATTCTCCCATCGAAAAACACTGCCTGGCGTTGATCTTCGCGATAACGAAACTCCGGCACTATGCATTGGCGCATGAAGTCCGTCTCATATTGAAAGTGGATCCTCTCAAATATTTGATGTCAAAAGCCATATTAACTGGGCGACTCGCTAAATGGGCCTTGCTCTTGATGGAGTTCTCAATAACTTATCAGCCTCTTAAGGCAGTGAAAGGCCAAGCCATCGCCAACTTCCTCACTGAGCATCCAATACCTGCCGATTCTCCTTTGAATTGCGAACTGCTAGATGAACATGCATTTAACACGATCGACGGAAGTGATACCCGATGGGAACTTTACTTCGATGGAGCATCTTCGATGAAGAAACGCAAACAAAACACCCCCATAATCAAATCAGGGGTAGGCCTCATCTTCGTAACTCCACAAGGAGAGATAATGCGCTTTGCCTTCTCCTTAACAGAGCCAAGGACAAACTATGAAGTCGAGTATGAAGCTTTGATAGCAGGCCTCGAAATCGCCATCGACATGGAATTGAAAACCTCCTCATATACGGAGACTCCCAACTAGTCGTTAGTCAAGTAAATGGCGACTACCAAATGTGCAAACCAGAGTTGGTAAAGTACGGCGAGAAAGTACAGCAACCGCTGACTCAAATTCCTTCCTACACCTTGGAAAGCATACCGCGTGTGGAAAATAGCAAAGCGGATGCACTAGCTAAGCTCGCTAAAGAACTGGCCGACGAGAACCTCGATGACGTGAGAATCGTTGTGCAAAGCCGTCGGGTTCTTGCACCGGCAGAAATATCTCCGGGGTCGTCCAAAGAAAAAGGAACAACCGAGCAACTGGCTCTTCAAGCTAAGGACCAGGAAAAGGTTGAGGATTGGAGAGAAGTCTTTATAGACTACAAATCCCGTCGAGCACCTGAAGATGCGTCCTCAAGGCATCAGCTTATGAAACGAGCTCTGTCTTTTGCCTTTGTCAATGACACTCTATACAAGAGGTCATTTGATTCTCTGTAGTTAAGATGCCTGGGACCTGAAGAAGCAAAAAGATTCGTTCAAGAAGTTCACGACGGACTCTGCGGTTCTCTCCAAGCAGGCCCGAAGACGAAGTTAAAGATTAAACGGATGGGATACTACTGGCCCACGATGATTCAGGACTGCCTCGAATATGCGAAGCAATGCCAGTCATGCCAGATCCATGGGGACTTCATCCACCAGCATCCAAATCCACTACACCCGACAGTGGCTAGCTGGCCGTTCGAAATGTGGGGAACTGACATAATCGGCCCCATCGATCCAACATCGTCCGGAGGACATCGGTTCATTTTGGCGACAACTGATTACTTCTCCAAATGGGTAGAAGCAGTACCGCTGAGGGAAGTGAAGATGGAGAATATCCTCCACTTCTTCAAGACGCACGTTATTTATCGGTTTGGAACTCCGAGACGGATCATATCCGATAACGGGCCAGCCTACAGAAGCCACAAAATCAGCTGCTTCGCACAACAGCATAACATAGACTGGAGATATTCATCGGTCTATAATCCCCGAGCTAACGGTCTAGCTGAGGCTTTTAACAAAGCCTTGACAAAGATCGTGAAAAAGACGGTGTCCCGAAATAAGAAGGACTGGCACGAGAGACTCCAAGAAGCTCTCTGGGCGTATCGAACTACGTTCAAGACGGCCACGAACACAACTCCATACGCATTGGTATTCGGTACAGAAGCGGTACTCCCCTTCGAGATAGAGCTACCCTCTCTACGAGTGACAGTCCATTACGAGCTGACGGACGAAGAGAACGCTCACCTTCGGCTTGAGGAGCTCGATGCCCTTGATGAAACCCGGCTCGTAGCGCAACAAAATCTGGAGGCTTATAAAGCAAAGATGACGTGCTCCTACGAAAGATTGACTAGGCCGAGGACATTCCGCCAAGGCGAACTCGTGCTAGTGATCAAAAGACCTATGATCCCCAATCGTGCTAAACGAGGCAAATTTGAGCCGAATTATGAAGGCCCGTACATCATAGACAATGTCTATCAGGGTGGAGCCTATCTACTCATGGACATGCATGGCGAAAGGCTCTTCAGGCCAATAATTGGTTGCTTCTTAAAAAAGTACTACGCCTGACGAGTCATGGCCTAGGTCAATGATAGATGACGGCGACTATGTTCGCTCGCTATCTTCCTAAGCCCAAATTCTATCGGTAGTAACCGGCTTTCTTTACTACGGACCGAAACGTCCTTAAACTAACAGCGGACCGAAACGTCCTTAAACTAACAGCGGATCGAAACGTCCTTAAAACTAACAACGGACCAAAACGTCCTTAAACTAACAGCGGACCGAAACATCCTTAAACTAATGACGGATCGAAATGTCCTTAAACTAACAACGGACCACTACGTCCTAAAACTAGCTGTTGACCGAGATGTTGATAAACTACGGTGGATTGCAGCATCCTAAAGCTGATACTAGAATAAAAAAAATGGTATGTCCATAAGCAAAATGGGCACGGATGAAAACTCGAAACGGCTCCGTGAGTAAAAACAGCAGGGCTACCGGCGAGTGTTTGTGAAAACCCGAAAGGGCGTAACCTCGTTAAAAAAAAGAGAATAAAATAAAGAGAAAACGGTATGTCCATAAGCAAAATGGGCATGGATGAAAACCCAAAAGGGCTCCGTAAGTAAAAATAGCAGGGCTACCGGCGAGTGTTTGTGAAAACCCGAAAGGGCGGAACCTCGTTAAAAGACACTTACAGGGTCCTCTCGACCTTGTGAGGAGAAACCACCTGCGTGAGATCCTTACGACTCATAAGGGAGCAACACACTTAGTAATCCTCACGATTCTTAAGGAGAAATTAGACTTGCGAGATCCTCACGACTCGTAAGGAGAATCCTCTTATGAGACCCTCATGGCTCATAAGATTTGAAAGTCTTAAGCTACAGAGACCTGAACCTGTTCTTAAGCAACCCCCACAACCTTCGATACTGTCCTGCAAGCGGCTCAGTGCTGACCCTTGTATACAATCCATGGGCGCGAATAAACATTTCCCTAACAAAGTCCCATCCATGACTAGGGATATGTCTGCACGGTGAACAACCCTTATAAGTCCTCTCGACTTAGAAGGAGAAAACACTCTTGTAAGATCCTTACGACTTATAAGAGATCATACGCTTAGGAATCCTCACGACTCCTAAGGAGAAAACACACCTATGAGATCCTCACGACTCGCAGGGAGAAAATTCTTTATGAGACCCTCACGGCTCATAAAGTTGAAAAGTCTTAGTCGACAGAATCCTAACCCTGTCTACTAAGCCACCTTTGCTCGACATCGACGAAGGCAAATGATGATTCGCTCCTGGCAATATCCCAGTTGCAGCGGTGCTGATGCCGAAATTGGTGTCTAATTCCGAGCTTGCAAGCAAAATGCTGGCAAACCGCACGTGCATACGAAACAGCCGAAATGATGGGGAAACTTACAACAAAATCAGCAAGTAAAAATATATGCATGCAAAACAGCCGAAATGATTGGGCAACTCGCAATAAAAAGCAGCGAGTAAAAATAAAAATAAATAGCCGAAATGATTGGGCACCGCGAAAAATAGCCGAAATGATTGGGCAATCGCGACCTTCGCGATATAAAAGCTGAAATGATAGAGCATCGCGGAAAGAAATATAAAAAAAAATGAATGAAATGATTGCCCTACTGGTAATATCACATCAATCCCTGTATACAATCCATGAGCGCAAACGAAGAAGGAGTCACACTCCTCCTCCCCAGGTTTCATCAGAAGAAGAAGCCAAATCTCGACGGTTCACAGATAGCCTAGAGATCATCTCAACATTCGTGTCATTACAACACACACAACATCAAGCAAAGCGGAACAGCGGCAACTCCTAGTTCGATGACTCGGCGGTGTACAGATGACCGAGAGTAAAATTCCGACTTCGTGAAATGTGGATAAAGTCAACCATTCCTGGCTACGTGGAACGCGGATTATGTCACTTCTGACCTCGTGGAAAACGTCCAGAGCGGATCCTGGTCCTCGCGGAGCATGGCAGTGAACCCGTGTGAAGCATCCAGAGCGGAGCCTAGTCCTCGCCGAACACGGCAGTGAACCCGTGGGAAGCATCTAGAGCAAAATTCCTGGTCATGTGGAACGCGGATTATGTCACTTCTGACCCCGTGGAAAACGTCCAGAGTGGATCCTGGTCCTCGCAGAGCACGGCAGTGAACCCGTGGGAAGTATCTAGAGCAAAATTCCTGGTCACGTGGAACGCGGATAACGTCACTTCTGACCCCGTGGAAAACGTCCAGAGCGGATCCTGGTCCTTGCAGAGCACGGCAGTGAACCCGTGTGAAGCATCCCGAGTGGAGCCTAGTTCTCGCCGAACACGGCAGTGAACCCGTGGGAAGCATCTAGAGCAAAATTCCTGGCTACGTGGAACGCGGATTATGTCACTTTTGACCCCGTGGAAAATGTCCAGAGCGGATCCTGGTCCTCGCAGAGCACGGCAGTGAACCCGTGTGAAGCATCCAGAGCGGAGCCTAGTCCTCACTGAACATGGCAGTGAACCCGTGATAAGCATCTAGATCAAAATTCCTGGCTACATGGAACACGGATTATGTCACTTCTGACCCCGTGGAAAACGTCCAGAGCGGATCCTGGTCCTCGCAGAGCACGGCAGTGAACCCGTGTAAAGCATAAAGAGCGGAGCCTGGTCCTCGCCGAGCACGGCAGTGAACCCGTGTGAAGTATCCAGAGAAAAATTCCTGGTTACGTAGAACGCGGATTATGTCACTTCTGACCCCGTGGAAAACGTCCAGAACGGATCCTGGTCCTCGCGGAGCACGGCAGTGAACCCGTGTGAAGCATCCAGAGCGGAGCCTAGTCCTCGCCGAACACGGTAGTGAACCCGTGGGAAGCATCTAGAGCAAAATTCCTGGTCACGTAGAACGCGGATAACTTCACTTCTGACCCCGTGGAAAACGTCCAGAGCGGATCCTGGTCCTCACAGAGCACGGCAGTGAATCCGTGTGAAGCATCCAGAGCAAACATTGGACTGTGGAGTCCTTAAATCCACGGACTAGGCACGTGCACAAGGGTCTACGAGGCATCAACCATGCCCGATTAAAATTTTAGCCGTGCCGAACAACCCAAAGCCGGATCTTTAAACTAGAGTTTATGCGAAAACAAGCATGTTAAACACTTTAACACTAAGTGAGAGGGATTACAACCTTTGTAGATCCGGTCTTTCACTTCTTAAGCTCCGTGTTGAGGTCCCTTCGCAGCGATCATCGTGTTCTGGACTCTTGAGAGGTTCCACGAAGAGAAAGATGCAAGCTTGCTTCCGATCTTCGATACAAAGATGATCTACCTTGAAGTTTCATTAACACAAGCTAACACTCACTAAATGAAGTGAACACTCTCATCTAAAGAGCAAGGATAGATGAGAATGATGAAGTAGGATTTTTGCCCTCTTTTATTTTCTTATTCTCACCCATTTTCATCACTTGGAAAAAAGCTAGAAAGCTTTTTCCATAAAAGAAAGAAGGAAGAAGAAGAAGAATATCATAATCCTTTTGTGATGAATAATGAATTAATTGTAGTGGTTACAAATCTAACCAAGGGTTAAGCATGAAGGAGTTAACCCTTGTAGAGAATTAACTAGAGTTAATGGTTTGGATTGGGTTAACATAATATCTTAACAAAATATCAAGCAAAACACAAAGTCAAAGCTTCGTGAAGCTTCATGGAAGCTTCATGCAAAAGCTAACCCAAATCCAAACCCTAACCAAGTTTAAACCCTAAACCATTGTTAAATTTGTAACCCTAACATGTTACAATATTATATATCACATATACAATATATTTTGTAACAATAGAAAATAATACAATTAACATATATCGCATATATATCAAAGTATTATCCCGTGAGAAAATGAATCTTTTAGTGAGCTAATATTAGTTAATGTAATTTAATATATCATATATATTATTATACATTAAATTATCGAATCAACACTTGATCCGATAATCCGGCTATTTCACAAATAACCGACTAATACGATAACCCGGGTATATCACATATACCCGGCCGATATCTGATATCGCGAGAATCCAATACGGTATCACATACCGCATTATCCTCGGTCCCGCACATATCACATATGTTCTCCTACTTCGTTTTGCTTGATCCAAGAAACCTCTGTGTAGGACTCTAAAGAATCGTCAATACGCCGGCAGTAGGTGATGATCATATCAAACACCCACAAGCTGCAAGCGGTCAGCTAAACGTAACAGCCACCCAGGTATTGAGCGCTCAGAAGATCAACAAGCAAGCCTGTACATTCTCCTGTGAATCCAATCAGTAACACTCCCGTACAGTTCAGTCTCGTCGTCTGATATGTCGCATATCTCGCCTAGGGGTGGTAAACGTCAGACCCCAGTAGCTTGATAAGTCATGTCGATATGAGGTCTATAACAGTTCGAGAAACTACTGATAACACTTACCAGTAAATCTCAGCAACCCTGGCCAGGGATTTCCGGTTATAGCCAATCGAACACAGCACAACATCAACTCCCTATACCGGGAGAGACGAATCCCCTCCTATCGCTCATTGCCTCCATGCGATTCGGGACTGCACCCAAAAGCCACATTTTTGCACGCCCTCTTGGACGTGGTATGATGGAAATCAAAGCACAGTGGGAATCACACAAGACTCTATGACGATCTCGGGTCAACAGACTACTCTGTACCAGTGTCACCGGAGAACTGCCATCTGACGTAAGGTATAATACCATCTGGGAGTTCTCGGCGAGTCCGTCCAGTGTACCCAGTCTCCACTGAGCACCCGTACACCATCCTTGATGTCAAACACCGATGGATATGGGATCGTCCATCGCCCATCATAGGGGTCAAGATGCGTATACGCTAGTCTACTCTGGTGCATCGATGCCCAGTCTCGATACATCCTCGACTAGGAACAGTTATAGGATGTACTCACTGACTACCGTGGCCCCACTAGTATGATCTCATCATAGTCCCAGTAGTCGAGTACGTATCCTAAGGGCTTTATCAACATGTAACATAGAGACAATCAGAGTACATGTTAAGATAAAGTACAACCAGATAGCATACTATCATGTCGAGCAAGAAAGTCCTCCCTATATATGTCTAAGCATCCATTACAATATACATCGTATGTACAGTAATGGCCTCTACGGCATACATATAACTAACAATGACCTCGTCACGGAAATACGTCATCCAATGACCCCGTCG
Source organism: Agapanthus africanus (assembly GCA_030015575.1). Lineage (NCBI taxonomy): Eukaryota > Viridiplantae > Streptophyta > Magnoliopsida > Asparagales > Amaryllidaceae > Agapanthus > Agapanthus africanus. The sequence goes on along the minus strand of CM057338.1, from coordinate 100,500,315 downwards.
CGGAAATACGTCATCATATGACCCCGTCACGGAAATACATCAGCACATGACCCCATCGCGGAAATACGTCATCCAATGACCCTTTCATGGAAATACATCAGCAAATGACCCCGTCTCGGAAATACGTCATCCAATGACCCCGTTGCGGAAATACGTCAGCGCATGACCCCGTCGCGGAAATTCGTCATCCAATGACCCCGTCGCGGAAATACGTCATCCAATGACCCCGTCGGGGAAATACGTCATCCAATGACCCCGTGGAACACGGCTAAAGTCAATCCTGACCCCGTGAAAAATGGCCAAAGTAAACCATCGACCTCCCTGTCAAAGCAATGCTTTGATTCGGGAGCAGGTCAACTCATCAATCACTTACGAGTCCTCTCGACTTGTAAGGAAGAAAATTCTCTTGGAAGATCCTTACGACTCTCAAGAGAAAACACACTTAGGAATCTTCATGATTCCTGAGGAGAAAATACACCTACGAGATCCTCACGACTCATAGGGAGAAAAATCTTTATGAGACCCTTATGGCTCATAAAATTGAAAAGTTTTTGGCGGCAGATCTAAACTTTTTTCCTAAGCCATCACTACCATATAAAGAGTTCAAGATGAACTGTTATCCGCCATCTAAAGGCCACACTTGCCAAAACTACATGCAACTTAAATGGAGAAGTTACTCATGAGCATGTAAACTACTTCACGCCAGAGTAAGACATAAAGAAATAGAAGGGTGCGGCTCATGGGGCTGAGGGTTTGGAACTATATCCCTTAAGAGTCGAAAGTTGAGTCAATAATAAATGACGACGCTTGTGTCCGCTCGTTATCTTTTCAGATCAAGAATCTGAAAGTTATATATGTAACACCCTAGTTCGTTTATACCAGTTCTAGTTCGAGTATTTCTTTATTTATGGTATTTTCTTGATTTATTGTGTTTCGGGTGCGAATAGTGTTTCGGGTGTGAATAGTCTTTCTGGCATCTGTATTTGCATCCGACCCGACCCACATGCTTGAAACTTGTCTTGATTGAAGTTTATGACTTATCCTGACTTGATACGTGGACTCGTGCACTTTCATTTGCATACTAGTATTTTTCCTGGCATCTGCATTTTTATATAACATTTAAGTCACATAAAATAGTTTAAAAGTACATTGCATGGCCTGCATGATACCCATATCCCCATGGTAGCATCCGCGCATCTTGTTCTCGTCCCGTTCAGTGAAACGGACTTGTTCGGATGGCTACGCGCACGTACCTGCATCCGTTCTTGGGGGTATGCATTTTCGTTACCCGGACATTCATTTTTTATTTTGGTCGACATGTATATTTTTCGTATTTTAAAACTGAATTTTAGACCCGACCCGGGCATGTTTTGGACTATATTTGTATTTACCAGAATATCAAATTTTATTTATATAATATTAATTTTATAAACTGATAAAAATTAAAATTTAGTTAACTAATAAAAGATTTTTTAAATTTAAATCTAAACTAATTTCCTAACAAACTAACAACCCCTTTCTCTCTCTCTCTCTCTCCTCTGCATATATATATTTATATATATTTTATTTATTTATTTATTCTTCCTTATTTAATACACAGCCTCTTCTTCTTACTTCTTCTTCTTCTTTCTTCTTTCTTTTTCTTGATCCTGTTTCTTGATTCCGGTGATCACCGCCGGAGCCGTGCTCGTCGCTAACGATCCGAGTGATCCAGTGAACGTACCTTGCCTGTGTGATCACTCTCTTGCCTTGCCTGGACCCATCCCGCGTGCCGCGTGTGCGTTGTGACGATTCACCGACGTCGGATGTGCCATTCGTATCCGTCGCGTGATTCGATCGAGGCAAGTTTACCTTGCTACATGCTATGTTACTATATTTACATCCATTTGAATAAATATAATACATGTATTTAAAATTATGCATCCCATGTTATAGTTTTACAATTTTACGACGTCCGTTTGCATCCGTACAATTTATTTCATATCTAGTGCATGCAAATTTATCTTGTTACATGCTGTACTACAATATATTGCACCCATTTGAATAATAACATCACATAATGTTTAGTTATGCATCCCACATTACCATTTTACAGTTTTACTATCTTCGGACATACGTATGCATCCATATCACTATTTACATATCCAGTCGTATGCTAATTCATCTTGCTACATACTATATATCTTATTTTGCATCCATATGAATAAAAATATCACATGTTGATTGCACTGTATATCCATATTAAAGTTTTACCGTTTTTGGATACCCGTTTGCATCCATATCATTTAAAATATATATCGTCGTAATATTTCTTATTATTATCTTTAATTAGTTTATAATCTGTATTTTATAATGTTATACAAAATATAGTTTGAAAATATTATAGTTTACCCATGAAACGTCGTTGCAAAGCGGATACGACAAATCTGAAATTTACTGTACATCTTACCTTATAAAATTCATTATAAATCATAGAAAAATTATTAGTATATGTTCTTTAGTTTGTTACGAAGCTAACTCAGAATAATATAACTTTATGAAATATTTACTTGCAAAATAAATTGTTTAAATAACATAAAATGCAAATGAAAATATCTCTAAACTGCTGTCCAGGGAAATTCCAACAGCAAATTTTCAACTTCGAATGTTTATAGATTTTTGTAGGAACAACCTAAGATACTTCAACTTATAAAAATAAAAACCTTATTGAATTATATTTGTTTTGGTATAAGACACGTCCCTTTTGGAGAACGTTTGTTATTTTTAAGCTATTTTATAAATCAGGGTGACGCTGAATTTCTGAACGGAACTTTCTTGTGCATGGGTAATCAATACCACTTTTATAGTTATTAATCGATTTGAATATATTATCCATGTTAATATTATTATATCAATATCTATTTAATAAATAATAGTGCTTGTGTTTTAATATTCAGCAAATTTTACCGATTTACAGTTTTATAGTATCCGTCTGTATCCGTACGGTTTTTTACATATCTAGTTGTATGCCGAGACCATATTATTTCATGTTACTGTTGTATCAATACCCCATGTTTGATAATGTACATCCTATATAGTCATGATGTAACCCCTGACAAAATATTTGTGCATCCATACTTTTACCGTTCATCCGTACTTACTACAGTTTTATTATGAGCATCCGCTTGACACATGTGAACTACTTGTCATGACCTGATATATCACTACTTGACATGTTACCTGATTTTGTTTCTAATGCTGACAATCTTGACTTGTTGTCCCTACGGACATATCATGTTGTCTATACAGACAAACCTGTACCTGCTTGATCCTGTGTTGGCATTAGCTCCAGATTTATCAATACTTGACTTGAATACATAACTTGGGGGTAAGGGGAAATCAATGATGAAACCTGACTTGTAACTCAACAGTTCGACGCTTATACTGATCAGTTTTGGGGGGCAGTCCAGTCCCGGGATGATGTTGCTGACATCATTCGTCTGTACATATTTCCTGTTTGTGCTTAGTGTCACGTCTCGGATTCAGCCTCGAGAGTCTGGACCGTGGTCCCGGGTACGCATAGGATACTATTGAGTTACATCGACGATTCATTAAATTGATTTCAAAGATTTGAGAGTAGTTAACCCAGTATTTAGTTCAGATTACTTACTGTACGTCACATGTGCTTATACTCTTCACTGTTCCTTATTCGTGTTACTGTTATACTTTTATTACTGTTCATACTTATGTCTGCATATCTTGTTACTTCCTGATGATATTTTATTGTTTGATATTATGACGCACTGACGTCTGGGTTTTGCATGGCCCAGATCCTCTGCCTTTGCAGCTGACCGATCAGGAGTATTTCAGTGAACAGGCCGAGCAGTGAGGACCTGTTAGTATTTTAGTTTTATTTCAGCATTTCCATTCCTGATGCGAGCCCGTATTTGGGACGTACATTCCAGATTATTATTGTTTATTGTATCTATTTCTTCCGTATATTATTTCTTGACTCGTTTATTCTGGCTCATGGACATGTACTAGATAGTTTATTTTATTTCTACTGTTCTTGATATCTCTAGACAACCGTAATGTGACTGTGGAGGGATGTTTCCTATCCACAGGTAGAATGGTTGGCTCTGTCATGTGCCTATCTTAGCGCACTCTGGGAAGCGGGGCATGACAGGGTTTGTTTGGTATCAGAGCCATAGGATTTAGGTTAATTGGGTTTGATTCTTTTGTAGTTGTGTATTGAACCCAATACACGAATCAGAAAATCCGTGATTAGGATCATGTCCTGCCACCTTGTTCTCGTGATTCTTGAATCTTATTTATCTCTTGATCCTTTGTCATGACGATATGCAAACAACTTTGCATCTTGACTTGAAACCTTCTGGTTCCCTATTGTTTCTTTCTATTCTGATACTAGAATTTAGGCGACTTGAACGGAGTTATGTGATTGTACCCATGAACTGCAGCATGGTTATAATGCGGTACTCTATTTAAGTAACTTGGAGTCCTAGTCTTGATTCACTTCTTTGTTTCATGGTCGTTTTATTACCTTAGTTCTCTCAGTTTCATTGCTTACAAGTTCATGTTTTATAGATTTCTTGGTGACCGATCTTGGGAATGGATTTTCTCGGCACTTTCCATGCTTACATTGATTGTAGGGCAATGAAAGTGATTTTCCAGATTCCCGGACATCCGGAGTTTGTTTTTGCTGGAGGAAGCAATTCTGTCGGGCCTGTCGAGTTTAGGGCTAGGCCGACAAACAGTGTTCTTTCGTCGATGGAAGTTGATAAGGAGGAAGCGCCAGCTGTAGTTCGAGAGTTCATGGACGTGTTCGAGAACATCTCGGGTTTACCGCCAAAACGAGATGTGGAGTTCGCGATTGATCTTGTTCCTGGTGCAGCGCCAATCTCAAAGGCGTACTATCCGATGGTATCAGTGGAGTTGGAAGAAGTCAAGAAGCAGGTTACTGAATTACTTGAGAAGGATTGGATTCGCAGCAGCAATTCACCTTGGGGAGCTCCAGTTCTTCTAGTCAAGAAGAAAGATGGCACAAGGAGGATGTGCATCGATTATCGAGAATTAAACCGGGTGACTATTAAGAACAAGTACCCGATCCCTCGCATTGGAGAACTATTCGAGCAACTCAGTGGCACGAGGGTATTCTCGAAGCTGGATTTGCGATTCGGATATCATCAGGTCCGAGTTAAATCAGAGGATATTTGCAAGACTGCGTTCCGAACTCGCTATGGACATTACGAGTATTTAGTGATGCCATTCGGAGTCACGAATGCACCGGCGATATTTATGGACTTGATGAACCGAATCTTTTCACCGTTCTTGGACCAGTTTATAGTGGTGTTCATCGATGATATTCTGGTCTACTCGAGGAGCATTGAAGAGCATGCAGAACACTTGAAGATCGCACTGCAGACATTGAGACAAGAAAGATTGTATGCAAAGATGAGCAAGTGAAAGTTTTGGCTTGAAAAAGTGAAAGTTTTTGGGGCATGTCGTATCTGGAGATGGAGTCGCCGTTGACCCTGAGAAGATTGTAGCAGTTCAAGATTGGCCGATTCCGAAGAACGTAGCCGATATCAGAAGTTTTCTTGGACTTGCCGGGTATTACAGAAGGTTCGTGGAGAATTTTGCTCGTTTGGCTGAGCCTTTGACCAAGCTTACATGGAAGGAAGTACCGTTCGTATGGACGGATAGTTGAGCATCAGCTTTTGAGGCGTTGAAGCAAAAATTGATAACCGCTCCTATTTTGACCGTACCAGACGGTTCCGGAGGATTGGTGATTCACAGCGACACGTCTGAGAAAGGTTTGGGATGTGTTTTGATGCAGCATGGGAAGGTTATAGCTTACGCATCGCGGTAGTTGATGACCCATGAGACGAATTACCCAACTCATGATTTGGAGCTAGCAGCTGTGATCTTTGCTTTGAAGATTTGGAGACACTACTTATTGGGCGAAAGGGTCAAAGTATTCACCGATCACAAAAATCCTAAAGTATGTGTTCACACAGAAAGAGCTTAACATGAGACAGCGTAGATGGTTGGAGCTGATGGCTGACTATGATCTTGATCTCAAGTACCATCCGGGGAAAGTTAATGTAGTGCCGGATGCGCTTAGTCGGTTGCCAGCAATTCGGATGTTGACTGCACAGAAGGAGCTTATCGAAGACTTTCGGAGATTCAAGTTGGAGATCGTGCTACCGCATTCTTCGGGACAGTTGATGCGGCTGAAAGTACAGTCGTCATTGATCGATAATATTAAAGTAGCACAGTCGCACGACCCAAGATTGCAGAAGTTTCGAGAACAGGTTGAAGCTGGACTTCGAACGGACTTGTTGATTCATGAAGATGGTTCGTTGCGTTATGGTAGCCGTTTGTGTGTGCCGAAAGGAGACATTCGTGAAGAAGTTATGAGGGAGGCACACAGTTCCGCATATTCCGTACATCCAGGAGGCACGAAGATATACCGCGATCTAAGACAGCATTTCTGGTGGAAAGGTATGAAAAGGGAGATTGCTCGTTTTGTGGCGAAGTGCTTGGTGTGTCAGCAAGTTAAGGCTGAACATCAAAGGGTTGTTGGTTTATTGCAACCACTTCTGATTCCTCAATGGAAGTGGGAACATATAACCATGGATTTCGTGACAGCTTTACCGCGAAGTCCAAAGGGTAACAATGCAGTTTGGGTGATTGTTGATCGAATGACCAAGGCAGCTCATTTCATACCATTTTGAGTTGGTCAGTCAACGGAAGCGTTGGCAGAACGGTACATGCAGGAGATTGTGAGATTGCATGGAGTACCTGTGAGCATCGATTCCGATCGTGATACCCGATTCTTATCACACTTCTGGAGGTGTTTACAGGAAAGTTTGGGGATGCGATTGAAGTTTAGCACTGCTTAGACAGATGGCCGGTCGGAGAGAACGATCCAAACTCTTGAAGACATGTTGAGAGCTTGCATGTTGGACTTCAAGGGTTCTTGAGAGGATCATCTACACTTGGAGGAGTTTTCTTACAATAACAGCTTTTAGGCGACTATTCAGATGGCTCCATTCGAAGCATTGTATGGTCGCAAGTGTCGTTCACCTGTTTGTTGGGACAATGTTGGAGAATGAAGATTGTTGGGACTGGATTTGATCGTGCAAATCGAGGAGAAAGTTAATACTATCCGGAATCATATAAAGGCAGCACAAGATCGGCAGAAGAGTTGGGCCGATACATCGAGAAGACCTCTAAAGTTCGCTGTTGGTGATCTAGTATTCTTGAAGATATCACCGACTAGAGGAGTGATTCGTTTTGGGAGTCGATGCAAGCTTAGTCCACGATTGGTGGGGCCTTTCAAGATTTTGGAGCGTGTTGGAGAAGTGGCTTACCGATTGGCTTTACCACAATCTTTGGCGAATGTTCATGATGCGTTTCATGTATCTCAACTCCGTAAGTATGTTCGAGATGAAACACACGTGCTAGACCATTCGGAGCTGACTGTAAGAGAGGATTTGATCTTTGAGGAATGACCGATATCGAATGTTGATTGAAGATAAAAGGTCTTTAAGAACAAGGTTATCCCTCTCGTACTTGTTTCTTGGAGGAATCGCTCGCACGGAGAATCGACTTGGGAACGAGAAGACGAGATTCGATAGTAGTTTCCAGATCTCTTCCTGTAGTTTCATGTTTGTTTATTTTTCTTGTTTTGGGAATTTCGAGGACGAAATTCTTTTGTAGTTGGGTAAAATGTAACACCCTAGTTCGTTTATACCAGTTCTGGTTCAAGTATTTCTTTATTTATGGTATTTTCCTGATTTATTGTGTTTTGGGTGCGAATAGTGTTTCGGGTGCGAATAGTGTTTCTGACATCTGTAGTTGCATCCGACTCGACCCACATGCTTAAAACCTATCTTGATTCATGTTTATGATTTATTCTGACTTGATACGTGGACTCGTGCACTTTCATTTGCATACTAGTATTTTACCTGGCATCTGCATTTTTATATAACATTTAATTCACATAAAATAGTTTAAAAATACATTGCATGACCTGCATGATACCCCTAACCCCGTAGAAGCATCCGCGCATCTTGTTCTCGTCCCGTTCAGTGAAACGGACTTGTTTGGATGGCTACGCGCACGTACCTGCATCCGTTCTTGGGGGTATGCATTTTCGTTACCCGGACATTCATTTTTTTATTTTGGTCGACATGTATATTTTTTCGTATTTTAAAACTGAATTTTAGACCTGACCCGGGTATGTTTTGGACTATATTTGTATTTACCAGAATATCAAATTTTATTTATATAATATTAATTTTATAAACTGATACAAATTAAAATTTAGTTAACTAATAAAAGATTTTTTTAAATTTAAATCTAAACTAATTTCGTAACAAATTAACAACCCCTTTCTCTCTCTCTCCTCTGCATATATATATTATATTTATTTATTTCTTCTTCCTTATTTAATACACATCCTCTTCTTCTTCTTTCTTCTTTCTTCTTTCTTTTTCTTGATCTTGTTTCTTGATTCCGGTGATCACCACCGGAGCCGTGCTCGTCGCTGACAATCCGAGTGATCCAGTGAACGTATCTTGCCTGTGTGATCACCCTATTGCCTTGCCTGGACCCGTCCCGCGTGTCGCGTGTGCGTTGTGATGATTTACCAACGTCGGACGTGCCGTGTGTATCCGTCGCGTGATTCGATCGAGGCAAGTTTACCTTGCTACATGCTATGTTACTATATTTACATCCATTTGAATAAATATAATACATGTATTTAAAATTATGCATCCCATGTTATAGTTTTACAATTTTACGACGTCCGTTTGCATCCGTACAATTTATTTCATATCTAGTGCATGCAAATTTATCTTGTTACATGATGTACTACAATATATTGCACCCATTTGAATAATAACATCACATAATGTTTAGTTATGCATCCCACATTACCATTTTACAGTTTTACTATCTTCGGACATACGTATGCATCCATATCACTATTTACATATCCAGTCGCATGCTAATTCATCTTGCTACATGCTATATATCTTATTTTGCATCCATATGAATAAAAATATCACATGTTGATTGCACTGTATATCCATATTAAAGTTTTACCGTTTTCGGATAACCGTTTGCATCCATATCATTTAAAATATATATCGTCGTAATATTTCTTATTATTATCTTTAATTATTTTATAATCTTCATTCTATAATGTTATACAAAATATAGTTTGAAAATATTATAGTTTACACATGAAACGTCGTTGCAAAGTGGATACGACAAATCTGAAATTTACTGTACACCTTACCTTATAAAATTCATTATAAATCATAGAAAAATTATTAGTATACGTTCTTTAGTTTGTTACGAACCTAACTCAGAATACTATAACTCTAAGAAATATTTACTTGCAAAATAAATTGTTTAAATAACGTAAAATGCAAATGAAAATATCTTTAAACCGCTGTCCAGGAAAATTCTAGCAGCAAACTTTCAATTTCAAATGTTCATAGATTTTTATAGAAATTACCTGAGATACTTCAACTTATAAAAATGAAAACCTTATTGAATTATCTTTGTTTTGGTATAAGACACGTCCCTTTTGGAGAACGTTTGTTATTTTTAAGCTATTTTATAAATCAGGGTGACGCTGAATTTCTGAACGGAACTTTCTTGTGCATAGTTAATCAATACCACTTTTATAGTTATTAATCGGTTTGAATATGTTATCCATATTAATATTATTATATCAATATCTATTTAATAAATGATAGTGCTTGTGATTTAATATTCAGCAAATTTTACCGATTTACAGTTTTATAGTATCCGTACGGTTTATTACATATTTAGTAGCACGCCGAGACCATATTATTTCATGTTACTGTTGTAGTAATACCCCATGCTTGATAATGTGCATCCTACATAGTCATGATGTAACCCCTGACAAAATATTTATGCATCTATGCTTTTACCGTGCATCCGTACTTACTACAGTTTTATTATGAGCATCCGCTTGACACATGTGCACTACCTGTCATGACCTGATATATCACTACTTGACATGTTACCTGATTCTGTTTCTAATGCCGACAATCTTGACCTGTTGTGCCTACGGACATATCCTGTTGTCTATACAGACAAACCTGTATCTGCTTGATCCTGTGTTGGCATTAGCTCCAGATCTATCAATACCTGACTTGAATACATAACTTGGGGGTAAGGGGAAATCAATGATGAAACCTGACTTGTAACTCAACAGTTCGACGCTTATACTGATCAGTTTTGGGGGCTAGGCCAGTCCCGGGATGATGTTGCTGACATTATTCGTCTGTACATATTTCCTGTTTGTGCTTAGCGGCACATCTCGGATTCAGTCCCGAGAGTCTGGACCGTGGTCCCGGATACGCACGGGATACTATTGAGTTACATCGACGATTCATTAAATTGATTTCAAAGACTTGAGATTAGTTAACCCAGTATTTAGTTCAGATTACTCACCGCACGTCACATGTGCTTATACTCTTCACTGTTCCTTATTCGTGTTACTGTTATACTTTTATTATTGTTCATACTCATGCCTGCATATCTTGTTACCTCCTGATGATATTTTATGATTTGATATTATGACGCACTGACGTCTGGGTTTTTCATGGCCCAGATTCTCTATCTTTGCAGCTGATCGATCAGGAGTATTTCAGTGAACAGGCCGAGCAGTGAGGACATGTTAGTATTTTAGGTTTATTTCAGCATTTCCATTTCTGATGTGAGCCCGTATTTAGGACGTACATTCCAGATTATTATTGTTTATTGGATCTATTGCTTCCGCATATTATTTCTTGACTCGTTAATTCTGGCTCATGGACATGTACTAGATAGTTTATTTTATTTCTACTGTTCTTGATATCTCTAGACAACCGTAATGTGACTGTGTAGGGATGTTTCCTATCCACAGGTAGCATGGTTGGCTCTGTCACGTGCCTATCTTAGCGCACTCTGGGAAGCGGGGCGTGACAATATACCAATCCGAAACTGGTCATACGCTATGCATAACTATGCGCTACTTCACCCACGTACATACTTACGTAGGTAAAGTAGTGGGGGCATTTTTTCCCTCTTGGGAACTGAATGAAATACAAATAAAGCGGCAAGAAAAACCCCCAAATGGGGGATCACGTGCTCACACGTGACCAGATCTCACGTGCAAACACGTGACCTTTTATGGACAGATTCTATCTACGCATGAATACCTAATTGATAAAGTCATGTGCCCACACGTGATGGGCTCTTGAACCCACTGAATTAAGAGAATTAAATTCTAATTAAAAGAAATTAAATCATTTGTTCCCCATGGGAACCGAATAAAATATATAAATAAAGCAGCGAGGAAAACCCCCAAAGGGGGCATCACGTGCCCATACGTGACCGGGTCTCACGTGCAGGCACGTGACCTTTTATAGGCAAAACCTATAGGTGCTGAATGAAATAAACAATTGGAAATGCTTAATCAATAGGGTCACGTACCAACACGTGATGGGTTCCTGAGCCCTCTGTACCAATTGAATTAAATTCTATTTAAATGCTTAATCAGTAGGGTCACATTCCAACACGTGATGGGTTCCTGATCCCTCTGAAGTCTGAACCAATAGAATTAAATTCTAATTAAAAATGTTTATTTGGTCACGTGCCAACACGTGATAGATTCTTAAACCCTCTGAACTAATAGAATTAAATTCTAATTAAAGAGAATCAAAAAGCCCTAATTGGAAAAATATTTCCTAGATCTTTCCAAACAGAAAAGATTGCACTCTGTAACGTGGAGCACCGTTGGATTAAAAATCCAATGGTGATTAAAAATCACCAATTTATAGAAAGATTTTATACAAGGAAATATTTTCCTAAAATTTGCCAGGAACAACAAATAAAATATCTTTTGGATTAAAAATCCAATGGTGAATAAAATTCACTGAATGATCTAAAAGATCATGTTGGTTATAAAATCAACCAAAAATCTTTTAATGAAAGATTGACTAAACAAACTGATTCTTTTCTTTCTCCTATAAATAGGAGCCAAGAAGAGAAGAGAAAAAAAAGATAAAAACAACAGAGAGATAATACAAAAAAAAAGAGAATTTAATTCTCTAGAGAGAAAAGAAGATCACTTCAGAGAAAAAAACTCAAGGTAAGAGAAGGAAGGGGATCATTCTATAACCTCCCACAAAACAAAAGAGAATTTAATTCTCAAACCAAGAGTTTAACTCTTCTAAAAAAGAACTTAGTTCTTCCTCTGGTTGAAGATCTGCAGAAGCAGATCTCCCCACAAGTTGAGAATTTAATTCTCATCGGGGAGATTCTGCCATGCAGATCCGAAACTTAGAGGGAGAATTAGGTTTAAAGAATTTAATTCTTTCAAACATATATGAATTTAATTTATCTAAATAAAATTACGGTTTAACCTTATAAAAAAATTTAATTCTTAAACAAGAGATTTAACTCTCCATGCACGTAACAGAGATCAGTATCCAACATGATCACGTGGTAACACGTGACCCCTTTTCTTTGAATCAGAAAAAAGATTTTCCAAAGTGTTTAACACTTATTTAAATGGGAAAAGGGAAAACAATAAAGACAGTTCCTGTCACGCCCCGCTTCCCAGAGTACGCAAGATTGGGCACGTGACATAGCCAATCATGCTACCTGTGGGTAGGAAGTATCCATCCACAATCACATTACGGTTGTAGAGATATCAAGAACAATATAAATAAACTAAACTATCACATGTCCAAATCCAGAATAACAAGAGTCAATGAACAATAAGTGCGGAAGCAAATGATCCAATACAATAATAGAAAGGTACGTCCCATAATGCGGGATCACACCTGGAAATAGAAGGCAATAAATGAACTAACCACTACAGAACTCACAGATCAGCCTGCTGGCTGAAGTACTCCTGCTCGGTCGTCGACAGTGGTAAGGAATCTGGGCCATGCAAAACCCAGACGTCAGCGCGTCATGCCAACCAATAATATAATATGAACATGGTAATAAGCAATGCAGGGATGAACATGAATAAAGCAGTACTATGAAATAACAGTGCAGGGTAATGTGCAGTGGTAACTAAACTGTCCTATCAGGTTTCTACTCTAAAGTCTTTGAAATCAATTGGTGACTCGTCGATGTAACTCAATAGTATCCCGTGAGTGCCCGGGACCACGGTCAAGGTTCTCGGGGCTGAATCCGAGACGTGCCGCTAGGCAGTAATAGGTAGCAGGATGGGCGAGTGATGTCAGCATCATCACTCCGGGGCTGGCCAAGCCCGTAAGACTGATCAGAACAGGTATCGAACTGTTGAGTTACAAGTCGGTTTCACCTTTGATTTCCCCATACCCCCAAGTTATGTATGTCAGGTCAGGTATTCAATAATCAAGGACTAATGCCAACACAGGATCAGGTAACAGGTCAGGTTTGTCTGGATAGACAACAGGAATGGTCCATGAGGACCCCAAGTCAGGTTTGTTGGCATTAGGCATGAGATCGGGTAACAGGTTAGGTCATGTTTCAACAGGTTGAGTCGGTATGTATGTATGTGTCATATGTAGCAGAGTCAGGTCAATATGTAATGCAATTGAGTATGTGCTCACAACAGGTATACAATCAAACAATGAACAGCAGTAAGAATTTAAAATAAACGGCAATGATAGTCACTTAATCACAATGGTACTTTGTATTATCTTTATTAACAGGTTCAAGCACCCTTGGGGTGCAATAGTCACAAGGTGAAACAATATCAACAACATAAAGTAATGAAGCTACATGAATTTAAAACTAAGCATAAATAATTGTCTCACGGATGATTTAACGAATAAAGCAAGGACGATCTAATTGGTTTAGTTAGTTAAATTATGGATTGATAGCAGACCGATTAATTACAAGAAGCTACTATAATGATTCAATGTTAAATATAATTGCAACCGTCAATTCTAAGTTATAAAATAACATGTTAATTAAGTGTATAGCAAGACTTGATCTTGTGTACTAGCATGTTAAAGCAAGTATTCGGATACTTGCCTCGACGGTTTCGCAAACCGGAAAGCACGGATGCAATGTCGGCGGAAAACACGCGACGGTTGCACGGGCCACGGATCGAGTCCAAACGACGAACAGCGGGACCACACGGACTGGAGTACTTCGCTGGGGAGTCGGGTCATGTCGTCGGCACGGCCGGAATCCGGCGAAATGTCAAACAGTGACGAAGGTTAGCCAAATACAAAGCATGGACACGACACGACCAGCGAAGGAAAAAGGGAAGGGGAGAGGTCAAGAGAACTTACTGTTGTGGTGTTCAGTGGCGGAGACGAGGCGAGGGATGACGATGGGGTCGACGGAACTCCGGTAAGAGATGTTGGATGCTAGGGTTGCGGTTAGGGTTAGCCTCGGTGTAACTGGGTGCAGGGATAGATTGAGTCGGGAAAGGAGAGAGGTGCTGGAGGTGATGAAAACGAAGACATGGAGACGAGGGGATCGGCGGTGGCGGCGAGCGGCGACGACGAGGTGCTGCCGGTGTCTGTTGCGAGGGTGGAGGCTCGGCAACCCAGGAAAAGAGAGGAGATGGTGAGGAGAGGGGGACTCAGGCGAGGGGAGCACGGCACGGTGTGGGTCGGCGGCGCAGGTGATCGCCGGCGGCGACTCACGCGACTGCAGCGAAGGCTGCAAGTGGTTGCAGTGCGGGGAGAAACAACGTTGAGATGGAGAGGAGGAGGTGGCGAGGGTGACGGTGGTGGCGTTGTCGGCGCGGGGACGGCGGCGGCGTCGGCAGTGGGGAAGGCTAGGGTTCGCGATAGGGTTCTCGTGGGTTCGGTGGGCTTCTCGCGATTGTTTTCTCGTGGAAGATAAAGGAACAGTAAAATAAAAGTAGAGAGAGAGAGAGAGAGTTAGGATTAGAGAGAGATAGAGAGAGAGAAGGGTATGAGGGAAAGAGAGAGGAGGGACCCACCGGGAAAAACAGAGCCTCGCGATTGGCCAGGCCTTAACAGAAAACAAAAGATTTCAAAGATTATATCCTAACAGTGAAAAGATTGTGAATATAGTAACAGTAGGCTTAATATAAACGAAATTTTTATATGGTTTCAAATATTTTATTAATTTGGGATTTTGGCGCTAAATGAAACATTTCCTAATCGCGCCCGGGTTGGGTCCAAAAATTCGAAATTCAAATTATAGGATTTTAAGCGGGTTCCAAATTTTAAAAAGAGATGTTTTGTGATTAAAATGCATGCCCCCAAGTCGGACACTTGCACGCGCGCGTAGCCGTCCAAACTTTCCCGTTTCGCCGAACGGGATGAAATCTCGACGCGCGGACGCTACCACGCGACTAGTGGCGACGAGTAGGCCAACAAGGATATTTTTAATTTCATTTTAGATGTTAAAATTTGTTATGTGCCAAAATGACTTAACCGGTTAAAATTTAGCAATAAGCACCAAACAATCAGGATAATTGAAATGAGCAATGTATAACACTCAACTAGTAATAGAAATAGTAATATTGGGCTCGGGTGTTACAGTTCCTCTTTTAAGGTGCATCACGTGCTCCCACGTGACCCTTAAAAAGCTCCCTAAAATAAAAAGAGAGTGAAGCCAAGGCAGTTTCACTTTTTGGGCGTCTTACGTGTTCCCACGTGACCCCTAGAAATTAGCAAACAAAAGAGGATTCTACCCATAGGCAATGCCCGCCTAAAGGATGCCTTACGTGTCCCCACGTGACCCCTGACAAATACTTTTAATATCCAACGCATGGATACCCATCACGTGCCCACACATGATGGTTATTAAGGTCAAGTGTTTAACACTTATTTTGAAGGTAAAAATAAAAGAAGCAAGGCCCAATCTTCAGGCGCCTCATGTGACTCTACGTGATCGCTTCAGTTTTAGTGTTTAACACTACTTTAAGCGCCTCACGTGGGAGCACGTGAGCGCCGAATGTACTCTAGTGTTTAACACTATATTCGAGCCAATCTTAGCCCAAATTAGCTAAGTCTTCCAGAGGCAAAATCTCTTGAAACTGAACCCCAATTATACTCTTGTCTTCCAAAACTGATCATCTCATATGGCATTCAAAGTGATTCCCAGAGCCTTCCAACCAACATTGGTTCAAGGGTACATCTCTTTACACCTCTGATATGTATTGTTGTAATTATTCGTCTTCAGAGAGGTGGTGGGTCCCGACAACCAAAAACTTTATAGGCTATGATGTCTTTAAACCTCATGGACTACGATGTCCTTAAACCCAATGGACCGCAAAGTCCCTAAACTAAAAAAAATAGAGTCCAAATGCTCTTTTGTTAGATCTAAATGATCCTGTTAAGTTGATCTTAGTCTAAAATTAGACTAACGTGTCCTTAACAAACGTTAAGTTGATCTTAGTCTAAAAACTAGACTAACGTATCCATAATAAACGTTTAAGTTGATCTTAGTCTCAAATGAGATTAACGATCCTTAAACCCAACCCAAACCCAAATATAAGAAAATACGGATTTGGACTAATCCACGCCCTATGGACGACAACATAAATTAGTCTCCGTATACAATCCACGGGCAACCAAAAATAAAACAAACATACACGACACGAAGTGACCATCTGGAGAAGGAGAAAGTTGTTACCGCGATGCGGTAGCGTAATTAACTGCAGGGGCTTACGCCTGCAGGGAAGAGCGTCCCCACAATCAAAACCCCCTCAAATGAGGGGGAATCTGATGAAGTCTGCTACATCGGCTGCATTCGTCTAAACCTCCGATACACGGTGCCATAAATCAACTTGGTATCTTCGGAGAAATGGACGGATAAAACCAAATAGCATCTACCCCCAAAATTCAGGCCAGACGTCCCAACTTCCCGGTCGCGTCTTTCGGTGGTAAACAGTATAGAAATTTGTCTTAAAAAAAATTTAATGTACAAATAGAGTATTTGCAATTCTGTGCAAGCTATAAGTATTTGAATTGCTTTTGAACAACAAGAAACAACTTGTAGCTCATTGGTAAAGCCTTGCACTGCTATGACGTAGCCCGTGTGATCAAATCCCCCCAGCCACATTATCATTTTGTTGATTTTTCTTTTAATCTTTCGGAAGCCCAAAATTTTGCACGTGCACTGCACGTAAAATGAAGAGTCACACATAAATCAAACATGTGCACTGAAGCATAAAAAGTGACGAAGACACGTGGTGAAGATCTAAGCCCTAACCGTCGGAATTCGACCGGCGAGATTGCTTCTACGACCGGCACCGCCGGGACCCCGTAGGGGATGGACCCCAATTTTCTCCCCTGGAACCTCTTCACCTACCCCACTAACTCCATATTGTTTGTTTACTCTGAAATTATCCACAGAGTGTAATTTCACTCTTTAATTCTAATTTTAAAGCATTCTTTAACTCTCGAAACCCTAATTTTTCCTATAAATACTACACCACATTTCACCCCTCCTCATTCAGAATTTCATTACAAAAACTCTATAAAATTTCCAAGCCCTAAGTTGTGCAAGTGAAGTTAGCAAAGGGCGAAGTTCCGACGACGTTTCGAGGAGATTCCGGCGACGAAACGACGCCCCGATGGTTCCTAAAGTTTCCTCCTCCTCCCTTCTTTATTAATAGCTTGTAAGTCCCCTCTCCCCTTCTCTTTTGCTATTCTAAAACTTCTTCTTTTCAAAACTCGTCGGAAGCGGAGTTATTCCGACTTTCGACTCTCTTTTCTTTCAAAGCACAATTTTTCTTAAACAATAAAATACCATATTCTCTTATAATGTTTAACAAATATAAATAAACACATTAGAATAAGTTTCATCTAAAAATAATTCATGTTGCAATTTCTATTTCAGTTTTACCGTAAAATACTATCATGTTACATACAACTTGTAAATATTTAATTTAACCGTATTACCATTAGAAAACTTACGAGGTAATGACCTACCTCATCACAACACACATTTTTGATATAGCATGATGAATTTTGGGATTTTGGATTATGGGAAAATACACTTTTATGGATAAGTACCTTAAACAATTAAAAACCGTTTTTTTAAAAAATAGTGTTAATTAATTCCTTACAATTAAGCCTCTATAACCTATTTTGGGGAACCCGATCGGGATGGTGCGGGTTATTGCACATCCTCGGGCCTACTAGAGCGAGATTCAGATCTCCCCAAGGTGCATTCAATCTCGATGGAATTTTTAATGCAAATTTTAAGAAAATGAGATTTCTACAAAAATAAATAAAATTTATTTTTATTAAATATATAAATATATATATGAATATTATCAAAAGATCTATTTTAAGGATATTATAAATATTCCATGTTTTATAAATCAAGGAATCACAATTTCATGAAAATACCATTACAATTCATTACAATATCAATATTACACTAAAATACCTTATACAAAGAAAATTAGGTTCTACTCATTAGAAAATTTCACTTTTATAAAATATACATCTATGAAAACCCTAAAGACGATAATTAAATACTTGAGGTGTGTTCTCCGCAGAAAGACGCGACCGGGACGTTGGGACGTCCGGGCCTGAATTTCGATGGCAGATACTAATTGGTGGTATCCGTCCGCCTCTCCGAAAATGCCAAGTTGATTTATGACACCATATATCGAAAGTTTAAATGAATGCGGCCGATATAGCAGACTTCGTCAGATTCCCCCTCGTTGAGGGTTTTTTGATTGTGGGGACGCTCTTCCCTGCAGGCGCAAGCCCCTGCAGTTAATTACGCTACCGCATCGCGGTTACCACTTTCTCTTTTTCCAGATGGTCACTTCCTGTCGTGGGTGTTTGTTTTGTTTTTGGTTGCCCGTGGATTGTATACGGAGACTAATTTATGTTGTTGCCTGTAGGGCGTGGATTAGTCCAAATCCGTATTTTCTTAGATTTGGGTTTGGGGTTGGGTTTAAGGATACATTAGTCTCATTTGACACTAAGATCAACTTAAACGTTTGTTAAGGATACGTTAGTCTAATTTCAGACTAAGATCAACTTAACGGGATCGTTTAGATCCAACAAAAGAGCATTTGGACTCCATTGTTTAGTTTAGGGATATTGTGGTCCATGGTTAGTTTAAGGACATTACAGTCCAAGGTTAAGGACATCATAGTCCATGGGTTTAAGGATCCCACAGTCCAAGGTTAAGGACATCATAGTCCATGGGTTTAAGGACCTCACAGTCCAAGGTTAAGGATATCATAGTCCATGGGTTTAAGGACCCCACAGTCCAGTTTAAAGACGTCAGAGTCTATGGAATGTATGGTTGTCGGGACCCGTCACCTCTCTGAAGACGTTGAAGGATTACAACGACAAATATCAGAGGAGTGAAGACCTGGGCTCGGCCCACTCAGTTAAAATGTTAAACATTTAACAATGGTAAGCATTGGTTTGAATTCTGACAATGTTTTTATCTTTTATTGAATGTTGAGCATTCATCATAGCTCTGGGCTTTATTAAAGAACAATTTATGTTCTTTTAGCACACACGTGCGGAGCACGTGGCGCGCTTGGCACTTTACGCCAGTCAAAGAGCGCAGAGCGCTTCTGCTGGGTAGCGCACACGTGAGGAGCATGTGGTGCGCTTGGCGCTTTACCCCAGTCCATGAGCGCAAATCGCTATTTTATCAGCGCAAAGTGCTATCTGTTCAGTGGCGCACACGTGGGGAGCACGGCGCTTTGCGCCAATCAAAGAGCGCAGAAGCGCATCTGATTAATTTTATGATCTGAGAAATAAATTCTCGTTTAGAAGAGACTTTGTCTCAAGATTCTAAGAACAAAGTTCTTGTTTTGTAGGAGATATTTCAATCTCTTATTTTAGTGAAAGGCTTTATCTTTATGGATCTGTGATCCTAAGAGAATTGAATTATTCTCCCCCCTTTATTTATAATGAGATGTTCATGATCTCTTTGTATAAAAGACCTTAGTCTTGTAGATCTATGATCTGTGAGAAGAATTATGTTCTTCTTTTTATTTTATGATGAGATCCTTTAATCTCTGTTGTGAAAGACCTTGGTCTTATAGATCTATGATCTGTGAGAAAGAAGGGAATTCTTCTGTTTATATGAGACGATTTCGTCTTTCTGTCTATTTTTACCTTGAAGAAAATCTTCTTCTTTTACCGAGAGCTTGGCTCTTCTTTCTGAGATTTCTCAAAGTTTATGGGGGGTTCCTCTGTATGTTTTTATATCCCTGAGACTTGAAGTCTTGAGGCCTTTATATAGGGTGAGCTGATTTGTTCAATCAGTTAAGGAGATCTTTTCTCTAATTGATTTGGGGATTCCCCACCGTTGGATCTTTGATCTAAGGGCTTCTGATTTACAGAAGGCAATTTTCTTGTTTTTAACAAGATTGGGAAATCTTTTCCATACAGAATTTATTCTGTGTTTTTGGTGATTTTTTTAATCACCATTGGATCATTGATCCAACGGTGCTCTGATTTACAAAGCACAATCTTTTTGTTTGGAAAGATTTTGAGGAATCTTTTCTTAACAGAATTTTTTTCTGGTCAATTAATGATTTATCATTATTATTGGATTTTTGATCTAACGGTGGGGAACATTTAGTTCCAGCGCTAGCGCACTCCTGCTTTGCACGTGATGCGCTACTTCAGAGCATTAGCGCTTTTGGCGCACTTAGCGCTAGCGCACTCGTGCTTTGTATGTGATGCGCTGCTTCAGAGCGCTGGTGCTCTTGGCGCACTTAGCTCTAGCGCACTCGTGCTTTGCACGTGGTGCGCTACCTCAAAGCGCTGGCACTTTTATGAACCACCGCTTCATTTCAAATTTTGAAAATTTGAACAGAGCCTTGCTCTGATTGGGGGAAACAAATGCCCCCCACCGTTGCGCTCACGTGGCTCACACGTGAGTGCAGCAGTGGCAGCATCTCCACCATTAGATCAACTTAGAAGTTGAAACGACACTCAATGCCAATAAATAGGATTTTCGGTCCTTAGGATGATTTCTGTTCATCTTCATTTTTGTCTTCTGAGAATTTCTATTCTCTTTTCGAGCATAACTCTTCATTTTAAGAACCTTCAAGAGTCAAAACTCTGCCAAATTTTTGGTAAAATTTGAACTTTATCAATAGAGCTTTGCTCTTCCTCAGATCATAGATCTTAAAATGTTTTTAGGGTTTTACCCATTAACAGAGCTTTGCTCTTTATAGATCTTAGATCTAAAAAATGTTATTAGGGTTTTACCCATTAACAGAGCTTTGCTCTTCATAGATCTTCGATCTAAAGAAAATCTTTTTAGGGTTTCTTAACCCATTAATAGAGCTTTGCTCTCTTGAATAATGGAGATTTGTTAATCTCTTATGAAGAACTCTTAAGAGTTTGTTCATGGATCTTGAAAATCTCAGAATTTTAATTCATTAAAAAAAATTATTTCAATTTTTCTGATGGGTTATTTCATCATTTTTACAGAGCAAGGCTCTTGAGGAATTTTTATTCCTTCATCATTAGAGTTGACAGATGTCACTCTGCCACAGAGCACTGCTCTCAAGGGGAGGTTTACTCCTTATCCCGATGGGTTCTTATTGAATGAGAATCAATTGAGAATTTCCTCATTTAATGACAGTCTCAACAAATGATGAGACTGTTTTATTAATGATGAACTGTCATCTAGATTATGTGGGTCCCCTTTGGTCCCTTTTCACTGCATTACAGTGTGGTACAGATTTAAGTACATAATGACAAAACTTAAACTGTAGCATTGGCGACTGAAAATTTGTTCTTTTCCGTGCAGGTACTATGTCTTTCGACACTTCCTTCCTGTTCGTCCATTCGGAAGGCGGATTCCCCAAAGCGCCCGTAGACCGAGAGGTTTTTGCGCTGATCAAAGACCATGACCCGGAGCACAAGAATCTTCATTTATGGGGAACATGGTATAACCATATCATCATGGGTCGGCACAGCTTCTCTTGCGCAACACCTTCAGAGGCCATCTCGGCGATTCATTATGCTGATGTACCCCCGGTGAACTATGCCGTGGAGGTAGTTAATTGGACTTCAGAAGGTTGTCTTCAGCCCTCTATGGCTGCAATACCTGTACAATCGCCGATGGCTTTGGACATTCTAGGGCGGCGTATATGCCAGGGCGAGTCGCGCCCTTGGGGACAGCCATACAATATAAGCCTGACTCCCCGTCACTTAGCTGGATATCTGCAGTGGGCCTGATACATCTTATCGGCAAAGAATTCAGAGCTGCTGAAGCTCGGGTTGTACCCCGCGATCTATTCTTCCCTGTTTCAATATTCCCCACCTCCAGCCTGGTGGGTCAAAGCCTTTTTGGAACAGTGGAACGTTCCAACTCATACCTTCCTTATGCCAGATCGGGAAGTTTCCATCTCTTTGGAAGAGTTTGCGGATATCTCCGGCTTGCCTGTCAGAGGGGAGCATTATGAGGAGATCTTGCCCCCTGATGAGCATATTTTCGCTACCCGACTGGTGATGACGGGCTTAAACCCAGAGAATTCCATTCAGCACCGATTCCCCAGCTTGATCAAGGTGCTAAACATTTATGAGGGCCTATTTCTTGAATCTGGAAGCCATGGGGTTAGCTTTGCGGACTTCATCGCCCGTTTTCTCCGCCCAGAAGCTTTATCGCAACAAGGTGAAAGGTTTTCCAAACTTGATGATCTTTTCGGCTTTGGCTCGAATAGCCGGCCAATGTTGGAAGCCGATCAAAAGAGTTTCTTTCTTCCAAACGTCGTGATCGTCCCCTTTTCAGAAATCGCCGCTCCAGGCATCGATGAGGAAGCGTTCTTTCTAGGGTTCCTCGGTTTATGGTTAAGATGGTTCGCGCTTCCCATGCACCTTCGCTACATGTGGCCGTCTGTCTTCTACCCAGCTCATCGGATGGTTGAAGGGAGACAGGTTGCTGTTGGGATTGCAGGGATGGCTCATTTGTATCACGGCCTTAGTTTGGCGGCCGACACTACTCAACCGGGGGTGCAGCCCGTGAACTTCCCGATGCATTATTTTACCTCATGGATCGAGTTGCATTTGCTCGATGCTTTTGGAATGCACAAGCGGCCTCATCTCTATGAAACTTGCAATTTTCCACGGATCATGCAGCTGGTCAATGCTTCCATTGTAGAGCCAAGTCCGCGAGAGGCTCGGGGTGTAATTCTTCGCCCACATACCGTCGGGGATGGCATGACCTTTGTTGATAAGGTTATAACCATCGGTAAGGAATCCGCTAAGACGGTGCAGCCGTTGCGGGGCATCCTTAAGGACGGAGCTTCTACCTTGAAAGCTCGAGAGATTCTCCATCTGTACTCGATCAGACCGGGATACTTGGTGTTCAGGCAGAACGACTCGGCTTTGTTTATAAGATATAACCCCCACCATTTTGCCCAGCAATCAAGTTATAATCAGGGCGTCCCGCTCGAGGCATTTTCGGCAGAACCGGTTTATACTGAAGAGGGTATCCGGAGCGCTTTGCACCATTTCATGCGCCTAAACACAGGTTCCAATTTCTTCATTAGTGAGCCGAGTTGTGTTCCGAAAGCCCTGAACGTATACGTGGCGTGGTATCAACATGCGATGGGTGCCGTCATCAGGGAGGAAAAAAAGTCGTTGCTCGATCGTAAGGGTGCAGCCCCTGCTGGTAATCCGGCCATCCCTTTGAAGCAACAGACCATCGTTCGTCCTCCCTTGAGAGAGGTTGCTGCGGTCGTGGCCCCGCGTGATAGGCCTGAGCTACTGATATCCCGTGCTCCCGCGAAACCGGTGACTGTGGCGTCTCCCGAGTCTAGCGTGGGTTCAGATATCGGGACTCGTCGTCCTAAGGTACCCACCAAGCGTAATCTTGTGCTAGCGGCGACTGGTACTCGCTCGCAGAAGAAGAAGAAGTCGATTCTTTTTGCAGATGTTGTACTCGGCCAGGAGCCTCATGCTCCTTATAGCGAGGGCCTGAGCGAATATGGGACCAATGAGGGTCTATTCATGGCGCTAGATGATACTGATCTGGAGGCTGCCATTGCAGCTTCCAAGCGTCTAGCTAGCCACAAAGCAGGACTGATCATCCTTTCCGAGTTAGGTAATCTTCAGTCGTATCTTTTTGTTGTTACATTACATTTTATTATCGTGTTTTGACTGACACTTTTTTCAACAGGCGTTTCCATTGAAGAGGCTCTCGCGGCTTCCCTCAAGACTTTTGAGGAGGAAGAGAGGCTTCCCGCTTCACTGGGCGTTGGTATATTTCGGCTTATTATGCCTTCATTCCCCTTTCTTATGGGTAATCTGACCCTTTTTTCATCTTATCGCAGGAACTACCTCGACTCTGGTCATCCCCAGTACAGTGCCAATCCCGCAGGGTGATGCAGAGTTGCTTCCAGGGCCAGCTATCGAAGTCCCGACCTCCTCAGCATTGCCAAAAGAGGCTTTACTTAAGCAACCGATGACGGACGCCATAACGGCTCCAGAAGTAGCTCCTGGCGCGGACGATGACGTCTCCTTGACGGAGGTCCTGAGAAGATCAGCTCTCATGACCCAGGCGGAAAGGAAGCACAGGAGGCGTACAGCAAGAGAACGTAACGCCGCCTTGGCTGCGGGTGTAGGCTCGAGCGCTGCTACCCCTGTCCCTGCTTCTTCAGAGGGTGCTACGGCCGCCCTGTCTACCGTTCATAGATAGGCGGTACGCGCGGCTCGGGAAGCAATTGAAAAGCCGTCCCAAGGTAACATAACACTGGGCCCTTTTGTCAAAATCTGATCTTCAGATTCTCATACGTCATACCCTGCAGGGCCGAGTCTTGATGAGAAAGTGGTAGGCGAGACGGCGGCAACCACTGAGCCTGAAGTGGCCACTCTTTCTCAAGAGTTTGGAACTGCCCCAATTGCCACTCTTTCCCCTTGCAGTTCCTTGCCGTCACCGGGCACTGCGAGTATCACGATGGATCTCGTGGAGTCGGGGGATGAAGCTATGAGTGGCGAACCCATTCTGATGGAGGAGGGTGAAACAGTCGCTGCACCTAGTGACGCCCTTGTCGCGGTTTCGACCGGCGACTCATCAGGTAGATTTTGGGTCATTGCTTTCCTTTTCATTCTGCAATCCCTTTCAATCTCTTCTGACAGTATTTCTCTCGTTTCTAATGTAGGTGTGGTGAGTGTTGAGGTTATGCCACCCGAGGAAGCATCACCAGTTGCTGCTTTGACGGTTGCCGACTCTTTGCCTTCTCTCGTGTCCTCCCAAATGCTGGAAGGTACGGGTTTGTGACTTATCGGTTTCATTGTAGGCATTATACTTCATGTACTGACATTGCATTATTACACTCTTGCAGGAGTCCTTTTTGATCATCTGTATCAGGTGCTGCACCCACATTTCTCCTTCTAGTCGGAGATTGCTTCATCTAGTGGCGTTGGTGAGTACAGTCTCTAGCTAATATCTTCTCTTTTCTTTTACGGGCAGCCAAGTCGTTGCTAATTCTTCTTTGTTTTGACTGCAGCACTACAGATTGAAGGAGGAGATGAAAGAATAGTTGCGACACCGGTACTCCCGGCCTTTCCACCTGCCGCAGCCGGTATAGTATACTTCATCACTCATGTGATTTATTTATTTTGCGAGTTAGCTTTGAACCGTAATTTTTTGCAGCAGTCGCACCGGTTCCTGCTCCCTTCGAATCTTATATGTTAATGCCAGCAAGACCATTTTCTAGACGTCCATCTTCTAAGGGCGCTGCGACCGGCCTTCGTATGTTGAGTGAATCCATTGAAGAGCTTGACGCGGAGATCCCTGCACTCGCTGCAGATTTTGCTGCCAAGGTTAATCCTATGCTGGCGACGCTCGTGAACTTCCACAGCTAGGGCGTCATTGAGTCTTGGGTTAATCACTGCAGGAAAATAGAGGCCTGCCTACATGAGCTTGAGCTCGGACGTCCTGCTTCCGAAGTCCTGGCTGTGAACTCCCAACGGGCTGCGTGGGTCGAGCAGAGCACTCTCTACCTCCGCCATCTTGAACAAGAAGCGGCCTTAAAGCATAAGGAGTGCGAAGAGACTTCAAGCGAATCTACCCGGCTGCACACTCAGGTTGATGCAAATGATGTACAGCTGAAAGCTATCTTTGAGGGCCTTCTACGATGTATTTTTGACGGGCTAACGCAGAGGCAGAAGCTCGACCTCATTGTGCTAGATGCGCAGAGTCGTGGAGAAGCTCTGCGGGTTATCGATGAGCAACTTTCATCTTATTTGCAGCAACGGGCTCAGGTTGAAGCGGAGTTGGCCGCGGCAGCTGACTGTGAAAAGGGGCTGAGGGGAGTGCGCGAGCAACTGATTGGTTTATTGAAAATGCTTCCCTCCCAATAGTTGTTTTTGTACCAATTAACATTTGCAATTTTTGAATAACATGCATACATTTTTTATTCTTTCATATGATATATCTTGTACCCAATTGAACTTATAAATAAAAGATACATCTCTTTCATACTATCTTGTGTTATCTCTTGCTTTCTTCTCTTTTCTTTGTTGCCGGCATGTTACTTTAGTAAGAGTAGCCTGTAGATGATAGAGAGCATTCCATCTTGAACTCTTTGAGAGGTGGTGATGGCTTAGGAAGCAGGTTCAGATCTGTTGCCTAAGGCTTATCAATTTTATGAGCTGTGAGGGTCTCATAAAAACTTTTCTCCCTACGAATCGAAAGGATCTCGTAGATGTACTTTCTCCTTAGGAATCGTGAGGATTCCTATGTGTGTTTTCTCTTGGGAGTCGTAAGGATCTCACAAGAGAGTTTTCTTCCTTACGAATCGAGAGGACCCATAAGTGATTGATGAGATTGACATTATTCGCATTTCACGGAGTCAGGGGTTTCTCTGGGCGTTTCCCACGGGGTCAGGATTGACTTTAGCCGTGTTCCACGGGACCAAGATTCGCTCTGGCTGTTTCCTACAGGGTCAGGATTGACTTTAGCCGTATTCTACAGGACCAGGATTTGCTCTGGATGCTTCCCATGGGGTCAGGATTGACTTTAGCCATGTTCCACTAGACCAGGATTTGCTCTGGACGCTTCCCGCGGGGTCAGGATTGACATTAGTCATGTTCCACTAGACCAGGATTTGCTCTGGACGCTTCCCACGGGGTCAGGATTGACATTAGCCGTGTTCCACTAGACCAGGATTTGCTCTGGACGCTTCCCATGGGGTCAGGATTGACATTAGCCGTGTTCCACTAGACCAGGATTTGCTCTGGACGCTTTCTACGGGGTTAAGATTGACATTAGCCATGTTCCACTAGACCAGGATTTGCTCTGGACCCTTCCCATGGGGTCAGGATTGACATTAGCCGTGTTCCATTAGACCAGGATTTGCTCTGGATGCTTCCCACGGGGTCAGGATTGACATTAGCCGTGTTCCACTAGACCAGGATTTGCTCTGGACGCTTCCCACGAGGTCAGGATTGACATTATCCGTGTTCCACTAGACCAGGATTTGCTCTGGACGCTTCCCATGGGGTCAGGATGGACATTAGCCGTGTTCCACGGGACCAGGATTTACTCTCTCGGTTGTCTGTGAATCGTCGAGGCTTGGCTTTCTTTCGGATGGAGCCTAGGGGGAAGGTATGGTTTCCTCTTTGTTCATGACCCTAGATTGTATACAAGGATCGATGTGATCTTACCTGTAGGGCAAAAAGTTTCATTTTATATATTTTCCTTTCTGCGATGCTCTACCATTTCAGCTTTTATATCGCGAAAGTCGCGATTGCCCAATCATTTCGGTTATTTTTTGCTGTGCCCAATCATTATGACTGTTTGTTTTATTTACTCGCTGCTTTTTATTGCGAGTTGCCCAATCATTTCGGCTATTTTATATGCATATTTTTTTTACTTGCTGATTTTGTTGCAATTTCCCCATCATTTCGGCTATTTCATATGCATTTGTGGATCGCTGGCTTTTTGCTGCGAGTTTGAGATTTGACACCGATTGAGACATCAGCATCGCTACAACTAGAATATTGCCAGGAGCGAATCATCATTTACCTTTGTCGATGTCGAACAAAGATGGCTTAACTAACAGGGTTAGGATCCTGTCGACTAAGACTTTTAACTTCATGAGCCGTAAGGGTCTCATGAAAGTATTTCTCCCTACGAGTCGTGAGGATCGCGTAAGTGCGTTTTCTCCTTAGGAATCGTGAGGATTCCTAAGTGTATGTTCCCTTATAAGTCGTAAGGATCTTACAAGAGTGTTTTCTCCTTATAAGTCGAGAGGAATTACAAGGATCGTCCAATATGTGAACATATCCCTAGTCGCGGGTGGGACTTTGTTAGGGAAATGTTTATTCGCGCCCGTGGATTGTATACAAGGGTCAATATTGAACCGCTTGTAGGGCATTCTGGGGATTGCGATGACTTAAGAACAGGTTCAGATCCCTGTAGCTTAAGGCTTTTGAATCTTATGAGCCGTGAGGGTCTCATAAGAGGGTTCTGCTTACGAGTCGTGAGGATCTCGTAAGTGTAATTTCTCCTTAGGAATCGTAGGGATCCCTAAGTGTGTTTCTCCCTTGTGAGTCGTAAGGATCTCACGCAGGTATTTTCTCCTTACAGGGTTGAGAGGACCTTGCAAGTGTCTTTTAACGAGATTGCGCCCTTTCAGGTTTTCAGAAATTCGCCGGTAGTCCTGCTGTTTCTACTCACGGAGCCCTTTCGGGTTTTTATCCGTGCCCATCTTGCTTATGGACGTACCGTTTTTTTTTGCGTCAGCCTTGGGATGCTAATGTCCGTAGTACTTTATAGACGTCTCAGTCAGTGGCCAGTTTTAGGACATAGTGGTCCATCGTTAGTTTAGGGACGTTTCGGTCCGATAGTAGTTTAAGGACATTTCGGTCCGTTAGTCGGCTACTACTTATAGAGTTTGGGCTTAGGAAGATAGCGAGCGGACATAGGCATCGTCATCTATCGTTAACCTAGGTCGTAACTCGTCAGGCGTAGTATTTTTTTAGGAAGCGACCGTTTATTGGCCTGAAAGGTCTTTCACCATGCATGTTCATGAGTAAGCAGGCTCCACCTTGGCAAACTTTGTCTATGATGTACGGCCCTTTATAGTTCGGCTCGAATTTCCCCCATTTGGCACAATTGGGGATCATAGGTCTTTTGACCACTAGCACGAGTTCGCCTTGGCGGAATGTTCTCGGTTTAGTAAATCTTTCGTATGAGCGTGTCATCTTTGCTTTATAAGCCCCCAGGTTTTGTTGCGCCATGAGCCGGGTTTCATCAAGGGCGTAGAGTTCCTCAAGCCGAAGGTGAGCATTTTCTTTGTCTGTTAGCTCATAGTGAACCGCCACTCATAGAGAGGGTAACTCTATCTCGAGGGGGAGTACCGCTTCTGTGCCGAATACTAATGCATACGGCGTTGTGTTTGTGGCCGTTTTGAACGTAGTTCGATACGTCCAGAGAGCTTCATGCAGTCTCTCGTGCCAGTCCTTCTTATTTCGAGACACCATCTTTTTCACGATCTTTGTCAAGGTCTTGTTGAAAGGCTCAGCTAGAGCGTTAGCTCGGGGATTATAGACCGAAGAGTATCTTCAGTCTATATTATGCTGTTGTGCGAAGCGGCTGATTTATGGCTTCTATAGGCTGGCCCGTTATCGGAGATAATCCGTCGCGGAGTGCCGAACCGGTAAATAACGTGTGTCTTGAAGAAATAGAGGATATTCTCCGTCTTCACTTCCCTTAGCGGTACTACTTCTGCCCATTTGGAGAAGTAATCAGTTGTCGCCAAAATGAATCGATGTCCTCCGGACGATGCTGGTTCGATGGGCCTGATTACGTCGGTTCCCTACATTTCGAACGGCCAGCTAGCCACCGTTGGGTGTAGCAGATTTGGATACTGATGGATAAAATCCCCGTGAATCTGGCATGAGTGGCACTGATTCGCGTATTCAAGGCAGTCTTGGATCATTGTGGGCCAATAGCAGCCCATCCTTTTGATCTTTAGTTTCATCTTCGGCCCGGCTTGGTGAGAACCGCAGAGACCGTCGTGAGTTTCTTGGATGACTCTTTTTGCCTCTTTAGGTCCCAAGCATCTTAGCCGCAGGGAGTCGAATGATCTTTTATAGAGAGTATTATCGATGAAGGCAAAAGATAGAGCTCGTTCATGAGCTGATGTCTTGACGAGGCATCTTCAGATGCTCGACGGGATTTGAAGTAGTCTATAAATACTTCTCTCGAATCCTTAGCCTTTTCCTAGTCTTTTATTTGTAGGGCCGTTTGCTCGGTAGTTTCCTTTTCTTCGGGCGACTCCGGAGATATTTCTGCCGGCGCAAGAACCCGACGGCTTTGCACTATGATCCTCACGTCATCAAGGTTCTCATCGGCTAGTTCTTTAGCAAGTTTAGCTAACACATCCGATTTGCTATTCTCTGCTCGCGGTATGCTTTCCAGGGCGTAGGTGGGAATTTGAGCCGGCAATTGTTGCACTTTCTCACCGTACTTTACCAACTCTGGTTTGCATGTTTGATAGTCGCCATTTACCTGACTAATGACCAGCTGGGAGTCTCCATATATGAGGAGGTTCTCGATTCCCATGTCAACGGCGATCTTAAGACCTGCTATCAAAGCTTCATATTCGGCTTCATTGTTCGTCCTCGGCTCTGTTAAGGAGAAGGCAAAGCGCATTATCCCTCTTTGTGGGGTCATGAAGATGAAGCCTATCCCTGATTTGATTATGGGGGTGCTTTGTTTGCGCTTCTTCATGGAAGATGCTCCATCGAAGTAGAGTTCCCACTGGGTATCATTCTTTCTTCTCTCCCCGTCGATCGGGTCAAACGCGTGCTCGTCTGGCAATTCGCAATTTAGGGGTGAGTCGGCGGGTATCGGATGCTCAGTGAGGAATTCGGCGATGGCCTGGCCTTTCACTGCCTTGAAGGGACGATAAGTTATCGAGAACTCCATCAAGAGCAGGACCCATTTAGAGAGCCGTCCCGTTAATATAGCCTTTGACATCAAATATTTGAGAGGATCTACCTTTGATATGAGATGAACCTCATGTGCCAACGCATAGTGTCTGAGCTTCGTTATCGCGAAGATCAACACCAGACAGTGTTTTTCAATGGGGGAGTAATTGTTTTCTGCCTCCAGAAGAACTCGACTCAAGTAGTAGAGAGCTCTTTCTTTCCCTTGGTCGTTCTCTTGTGCCCACAGCGCACCTAAAGAACCTTCGAGGGTCGTTGTGTACAGGACGAGAGGTTTTCCTTTAATGGGAGTGGCCAGTACTGGAGGATTCTGCAGGTATTGCTTGATTTCGTCCAGTGCGCTTTGGCATTTGCGATCCCAGACGAACGGGGTTCCCTTTTTCATTAGGTGACTGTAAGGACAACACTTGCCAGAAAGATTGGCTATAAATCGCCGGATATATGCGAGCTTTTCTTGGAGAGACCGCAGCTGCTTGAGAGTTCTTGGCGGAGACATTTCCATGATCGCCTTGATCTTCGACGGGTCTATCTCGATGCCTCGGTGTCGGACGACGAATCCTAGAAACTTGCCCGAGGATACTCTGAACGCGCATTTGAGAGGGTTCATCTTCAAGTTGTATTCCCGAAGGCGCTGAAACACGATCTTCAGATGCTCTAAATGTTCTTCGTATGATTTGCTTTTAACTATGAGGTCGTCGATATAGCATTCGACGATTTCATGTATGAGGTCATCGAAAATCTTCATCATGGCTTTTTGATAGGTGGCGCCGGCGTTCTTCAGACCGAAGGGCATCACTTTGTAGCAGAATATGCCCAGAGGGGTCCGGAAAGCGGTATGCTTTTGATCTTCGGGATGCATTTTTATTTGATTGTATCCTGATGAGCCGTCCATGAAGGATAAAACTTCGTGAGTGGACGTGTTGTCTATCATCAGCTCAGTAACCAGTACATGAAAATCGTCCTTCGGGCAAGCTTTATTAAGGTCCCGAAAGTCCACGCAGATGCGCACCGTCCCGTTTTTCTTCATCACTGGGACAATGTTGGCAATCCAATCAGGATACTGAACCTCTTGGATAAAGCCGGAGTTGATTAGCTTCTTGACCTCGGCGTTGATGCTCATCTCAAGCTCGAACCGCATCCTTCTCAGTGCTTGTTTGACCGGCTTGACGTCTGGAGATATCGCCAATTTGTGCACAGCAATCTCCGGACTGAGTCCCGGCATTTCGGAGTAGTTCCATGCGAAACAGTCTTTATACTGTATGAGCACGTCTTTTAGCGTAGCCACCCTTTCTTCAGACAACAGCTCACTGACGAATGTCAGCCGCGGGTTACTTGCCGTCCCCAAGTCAATTTTCTTAAGGTTATCTGCAGTAGTATGTATCCCATCTTCTAGGTCTTTTGGCGCCGGTGGAAACTCTGAGATCACCTCGTCATTATCGTTTTCGAAGCACCAGGGAAGGGCATCCATATTCTCGGGTTCTTCTTCTGACAGCGTTATCTCGTGACAGGTACGAGATCGCTTCCAAGACCGATGTTGATCTGGTTCTACTCCCGCGCATACGTGGCTTTCGATTCATGTTTCTGTGGTGCGGTTACCTTCCAACTGCTGGATAGAGCGAACCTGTCTTGCTGATACTGGTCTTCGACCCAGTCTTTGAATGTAAAGCAGTCTTCGAGAGGATGCCCTATCGCTTGGTGATATGAGCAATAGTGCAGATGATGAACCTCACCTGCTTGCTCAGGGTGCTTGGACTCCGGGAGCATCATTATCTGATGTTTTATAACAAGATCGAATATCTTCTTTGTCTTGTCTTGGGGAAAAGAGTATGCTCTACCCATCTTCTTTATAAGAGACGATTCCTGGTTGCTCGATTCTCGATCGTGTGACTTTTTGGACCCGCTACGCTGTTGTCGAACATATTTTGCGTTCTTCAGTTTATTTCTGCCTCCGTGCCGAGCCTTCTTTGTGACGGGCTGGCGACGAAGGGCATCGTCGTTCTTCGTAGATTGCTGAAGGAGGCGCTACGTCCTGGTTTTCTCTTAGATGGCCATTTCGCGATTATGATCGTCTCGAACCTTTTGACCCACTTCCCTTATAAGCTTTTCCATCTGTTCTTCGAATGACGGACTAGGCACTTTCATGGCGAGACCTTGTTCTGGTTCAGGGTTAGCGTATTTCCACAAAGCATCTCCTTCTTCATCAAAGTCATGTATAACGTAGCAGTCATGGAATCGTTCCCGTTTTTTGGGTTGAACATATCCAAGCCTGATCGTTTCCATTCTCCCGTTGGGAAATTTTCGCTGTGTTCCGGGGACGTTCCAGATCATGTCATATAACTTAGCTTTTCGAGCAGTTGTTTCCCCAATCAGAGCAAAGTTCTGTTCAAATTCCGAGATTTGAAATAAAGCGACGCTTCCGTTTCCCCCAATCAGAGCAAAGATCTGTTTTGAGATTCAAAATTCAAAAATTGAAGCAACGCTTCAGATCCAGCGCTAGGCGCGCCGCGCGCCGTGTGTTAAACACGGATGCGCTAGTGCCAGGTGCGCTGCGCCCTAGGTAGTGCACCATGTGTGCGCTAGCGCTAGGCGCACTGCGCGCCACGTGTCAAACACAGGTGCGCTAGCGCAGGCGGCGCTGTGCTCTGCGATGCGCACCACGTGTCAAACGTAGGTGCGCTAGCGCAAAGTGCACTGCACTCTAAGCAGCGCACCACGTGCAAAGCACGGGTGCGCCAGCGCTGGAATTATAAAATTCCCCGCCGTTAGATCAAAAGATCTAATAATAATGATAAATCATTAATTAATCAGAATTAAAATTCTGTTATGGAAAAATCTTTCCAATCTTGTTAAAAAAACAAGAAGATTGCCTTCTGTAAAACAGAAGCCCTAGGATCAAAGATCCAACGGTGGGGAAACATCTCCAAATCAATCAGAGAAAAATCTCTTTAACTGATTTAACAAATCAATTTGCCCTATATAAAGGCCCCAAGATTTCAAGTCTGATATAGAGAAACCCCTCCCCCCCCAACCCGTAAACTTTGAGAAAATTCAAAGAAAGAAGAGCAAGCTCTTGAAAGAAGATTATTTTTTCAAGGTAAAAAGAATGACTCTTGAACACAGAGATGAAATCATCTCATAAAAAGAAGAATTATCTTCTCAAAAGATCATAGATCTACAAAGACCAATGTCTTTTATAAAAAGAGATCAAAAGATCTCATCATAAAAACAAAAGAAGTATTTACTTCATTCACAGATCATTGATCTACAAAGGCAAAGCCCTTTCAAAATAATAATAATAATAATAAGAACTGTTGTTCTTGAATCTTGAGGCAAACCCTCTTTTAAAAAGAACATAAATTTGTTCACAGATCATAAATTTGATCAAATGCGCTTTGCGCTATTGAAATGCGCTTTGCGCTCTTAAACAGCGCTTCTGCGCTCTCTGGACCGGCGCTCAGCGCCAAAATGCGCCACGTGTTAACCACGTATGCAACTTTCGCTTTGCGCTTTTGAAATAGTGCACCGCGCTCATGGGTTGGCGCTCAGTGCCAAGCGCGCCACGTGTCACTCACGTGTGCGCCACTAAACTAGCGCAATGCGCTCATAAACTAGCGCTTAGCGCTTATAAACTGGCGCAATGCGCTCAATATCTGGCGCTTATCGCCAAGCGCGACACGTGTCCTCCACGTGTACGCTACTTGACAGAAGCGCACCGCGCTCTTTAATTGGCGCAAAGCGTCTGCCGCGCCACGTGTTGTGCTGTCAGGACAAAATTTGTTCTTTAATAAAGCCCAGAGCTCTGATGAATGCTCTGCATTCAATACAAGATAAAAATTTTTGTCAAGATTATTAAAAGGGCCAAGCCCAAATAAAAGCTCAGCAGCCCTAAATAAAATGTTGAACATTTTAATCTGATTGGACGTAGCCCAAGATTGGCCATAAGTCCTCAACTTATATTTAATTGAGCCCGTCTGCTCATAAATATTTAACAGATCTTAGTTCTAAATTGGACTATAGATCTTTCAACCAATTCACACCAGTTCAAGGGTACATCTCTTTACTCCTCTAATACCTGTCGTTGTAATCCTTCAACGTCTTCAGAGAGGTGACGGGTCCCGACAACCACACATTTCATGGACTGTGGGGTTCTTAAACTCATGAACTACGATGTCCTTAAACTTCATAGACTACGATATCTTTAAACTATGGACTGTGGGGTCCTTAAACTCATGGACTACGATGTTCCTAACC
This sequence comes from Agapanthus africanus, assembly GCA_030015575.1. Taxonomy (NCBI): domain Eukaryota; kingdom Viridiplantae; phylum Streptophyta; class Magnoliopsida; order Asparagales; family Amaryllidaceae; genus Agapanthus; species Agapanthus africanus. The sequence goes on along the minus strand of CM057338.1, from coordinate 100,465,132 downwards.
TCGGACTGTGGGGTCCCTTTAAACCCACGGACTACGATATCCTTAACCTGGACCGAGATGTCCCTAAACTAACATTGGACCGCAATGTCCTTAAACTAATCGACCGCAATGTCCCTAAACTAAACAATAGAGTCCAAATGCTTTTTTGTTGGATCTAAACGATCCCGTTAAGTTGATCTTAGTCTAAAAATAATTAGACTAACGTATCCTTAACAAATGTTTAAGTCGATCTTAGTCTCAAATGAGGCTAACGTATTCTTAAACCCAACACCCAAACCCAAATCGAAGAAGATACGGATTTGGACTAATCCACGCCCTACGGGTGACAACATAAATTAGTCTCCGTATACAATCCACGGGCAACCAAAAATAAAACAAACACACACGATACGAAGTGACCATCTGGAGAAGGAGAAAGTTGTTACTGTGATGCGGTAGCGTAATTAACTGCAGGGGCTTGCGCCTGCAGGGAAGAGCGTCCGTACAATCAAAAACCCCTTAAAAAAGGGGGAATCTGATGAAGTCTGCTACATCGGCCGCATTCGTTTAAACCTTCGATACACGGTGCCATAAATCAACTTGGCATCTTCGAAGAGGTGGACGGATAGCACCAATTAGCATCTGCCCTCGAATTTCAGGCCTGACGTCCCAACGTCACGGTCGCGTCTTTCAGCGGGGAACAGATTCTGGCACGCCCGGTGGGACCTTTTCCTCTTTCCACTCCACACTTCGTGTGTCGTGTCCGCGAACGAATCGCGGTTTGATATGGTTGCCCTTAGGTTCGAGGTACTAAGATTTGGTGTCTTGCTCCGTGCAGAAAACAGAAGATCAATGGCGTCTACTTGCACGAAATGTTCCAGCTGTAACTGCAACTCTCGCTCCGTCCCGTCCGGAGGAGTGACTTACGGGCCCCAAGCGGCCTCCATCTTCGCTATGCCGGTAGAACAGGTGAATCAGGCCACTACTGGGCTATTCTTCGGGACTATGCTCCCGCCGATGATCTTCACTGCCCCAATGTCGTCGCAATAAGCTCCAAAGAAGTCGGTCTTTGATCGACTTACAACTACCGCGGCCCCTCTCAACGGGTCGCTCAAGTCCAATACCTCAGTTTTCAGCAAACTGGGTCAAAGCTCAAGCGAGCCCATGAAGAAGCCCGCGATACCTTAAGCGGCCATCCCGAAGCGGATAGCCATTCCTGCTCCTAAAGTCGTCAAGGCAGCTTCCCCTGCTAAAGGGTCGGTCTTCACAAGACTGTCCGTTTCAGCTCCTATTCCATGCGAAGTCACGAAGGCTGCTTCCCCTGTTCGAAAGTCGTCCTTCGCAAGACTGACTATCCCCTCTCAATGGACGTCAGTCTTCAATCGGCTAGCGCCAATAACAGCCTCTCCTCAAAACAGGGGGCATGACAAAGCCATCCCCATAGCCGAACCAACACCATCTGCGCGACATGCTCGCCGTCGTCACTGGCGCCGAGTACGGAAGGCTGGGGGCAGCTCTCCGTCTGGATTTACTCCACCAAGTCCAACGGTGGAAGTCAATGCTGCTGTTCCAACTGGGAACAGCTTCGAGCTGCTTAATAGGGTGCGCAGGAATTCACCCACCGCCGTACTGAAAAGATCTCCTCCACCCATGGGGAATGTTACAGAAACGAAGCCGGAGCAGTCCCCTCAACGGCTGTCCTCCAAAATTTACAAGGTCTGGCGACAGGTTCAAGACTCAGTAATTGATCAAGATTACTCTTGCCGGCCCAAAAAGCTCAAAGCTCAGCAAGAAAAGAGTTATCTTGAGGTACCACAGAAAATGTCATCCGTCTGGATGCCCACTGCAACGGCTCCCTCAATGTCAACTGCTCAAAAGAGAAGGAGGCCAGAGAAAGCCCCTGTGACTACGGCAGACCACAAATACGCTGAGCCCAAACGCCCTAAGTCTGGGGGCATAATGGTGCATACTGTTTACATGGATTCCGGAAAAGAGGAAAGCCACGCTTCGACGGGTCACCGACCGCTCACCCGATCCGTGACAAAAGCCTAGAAGCAGCAACAGAAGCTTCAGAAAATGCTAACGTAAATGGCCGCACTCACCGGGCCAAAAGAAAGCCGAGAATCGTCATCAGAGCAGCGTCATGAATAAGAAACCGATGCTGACTTCCTCCGCAGAGTCCTCGAAAAGAAGGACAAAAAGGCAGCGGAACAAGCTGCCAACATAAAACGAATGGTGCTTCTCTTCCAATACTTGGTCGGGATGATGTTACAGCCAGAACCTCCAGCTGAAGACCCTCCGATCATTATTGAAGATGATAAAGGAGAAGCGTCAAATCCTCTGCCGACTCTGTCAGCAGCCAAGGAGGAAACCATCTCAAAAGCCACGCTCGATAATTATATAGCTCAACAAATACGAGCTCACCGAGCGAACGAAGCGGCTGGCCAGGTTGTCAAGACTGGACGACCCTATCCGGGCTGGTATGACCAAATAAGTTACCCGCCAGGATATACGATCCCCAAATTCCATGTGTACAAAGGGACGGGCAATCCCTACCAGCATGTCGCCCAGTTCAGGGTTCTTTGCGGCAACACCGGGGGCGATGATAAATTGCTACTTCGCCAATTCGTCGGCAGCTTGTCGGAGACGGCATTCGAGTGGTATTCTGAACTTCCAAATGACTCCGTCAAGACTTTCGCAGAAATGGAGCTATTATTCACCCGGCAATTCACGAGTGCTAGTGAATGCACCCCAATAACAGAATTGATCAATGCCAGGATGAAGCCTGGAGAAACATGGGTCCAATATGCAATACGATGACGAAATTTGTGGTCGAAATGCAAGCAGCGCATTAAAGAAGCGCCTGCGGTAGGCATGTTCGTGGGTACTCTTGACCCTCAAGCAACTATTTCCCAATTCATGATGTTCTTCAAGCCGACCACGTTCCAGGTCTTGATTGACAAGTTGGCCCAAATGGACCAGATGGGTCATAGACCATCTCCTTCAAAGACGGATCCTCGGAATGAAAAGGGGAAAGAAAAAGCAACTTTCGTTGCCACTACTCAACAACAGCCGAGCAACTTAAAGCCGGTTGTTCGCCAAAACAACGTGCGTCCACGCCCATCCCTCGAGGAAAGACTGGGACGTCCTTACTCGTTTCCCCAGGATAAAACGAGGAGACTGTTCGAGCTGACAGTGCGCAACAGGCTCATAAATTTGCTGGATCCAAAACATCCGTTGTAGCCAGGTGATGTCAACAATCCTAATTACTGCCCTTACCACCAAGCAGTAAGCCATCCAATCGAAAATTGCTTCGTCTTCAAAAACTGGATTGAAGACCAATACCAACAAGGCAAGTTCGCATTATCCGAAAACTGGAAGGTGAAACCGCCACAACCTCACGCCCCTAAAAAAGTGGACATGCCGGGGGCATCGTGCTCATTCATAGAGAAAGCCGCTTGGACCGAAAAGTCCGTAAACTATAAACTCGCCTCAAATATGGCAACGACGGACCGAAACGTCCTTAAACTAACGATGGACCGCTATGTCCTAAAAATGGCTGTGGACCGAAACGTCCTTAAACTAACGATGGACCACTATGTCCTAAAACTGGCTGATGACCGAAACATCGTTAAACTACTACCAACCTGCGGCATCCTCAGGCTGATGTGGTAAAAAAAACGGTACGTCCACAAGCGAGATGGGCATGGATGAAAACCTGAAAGGGCTCCGTGAGTAAAAACAGCAGGGCAACCGGCGAGTTTTGTGAAAACCCGAAAGGGCGCAATCTCGTTAAAAGACACTTGTAAGGTCCTCTCGACCTTATGAGGAGAAATCACCTGCGTGAGATCCTTATGCCTCACAAAGAAGCAACACACATAGGGATCCCCACGATTCCTAGGGAGAAATTACACTTGCGAGATCCTCACGACTCGTAAGGAGAACCCTCTTATGAGACCCTCATGGCTCATAAGATTCAAAAGTCTTAAGCTACATGGATTTGAACATGTTCTTAAGTAGCCACTACAACCTCCAATTTTGCCCTACAAGCGGTCCAATATTGACCCTTGTATACAGTCCACGGGCGCGAATAAACATTTCCTAACAAAGTTCCATCCGTGACTAGGGATATGTCTACAGAGTGAACAACCCTCGTAAGTCCTCTCGGCTTATAAGGAGAAAACACTCTTGTAAAATCCTTACGACTTATAAGAGAACACGCACTTAGGAATCCTCACGATCCCTAAGGAGAAAACGCACTTACGAGATCCTCACGACTCGTAGGGAGAAATACCTTTATGAGACCCTTACGGCTCATGAAGTCAAAAGCCTTAGTCGACAGGATCCTAACCCTGTTCGCTAAGCCACCTTTGTTCGACATCGATGGAGGCAAATGATGATTCGCTCATGGTAATATCCCAGTTGTAGCGGTGCTGATGCCGAAATCGGTGTCTAATTCCAAGCTTGCAGCAAAAAGCCAGCCAGCCACACATGCATACGAAATAGCCGAAATGATGGGGCAACTTGCAACAAAATCAGCAAGTAAAAATGTATGCATGCAAAATAGCCGAAATGATTAGGCAACTCGCAATAAAAAGCAGCGAGTAAAAATAATACAAAATAGCCGAAATATTTGGGCAACTCGCAATAAAAAGCAACGAGTAAAAATAATACAAAATAGCCGAAATGATTAGGCACCGTGAAAAATAGCCGAAATGATTGGGCAATCGCGACCTTCGCGATATAAAAGCTGAAATGATAGAGCATCGCGGAAAGAAATAAAGAAAAATATATAAATAAAATTTATGCCCTACAGATGATATCACATCAATCTCTGTATACAATCCAGGGGCGCAAACAAAGAAGGAATCACACCTTCCCTCCCCAGGCTTCATCAGAAAACGAAGTTAAATCTCGACGGTGCAGGGATAGCCTAGAGATCATCAACAGCGTTCCTCCCCGTTCCAGCAGGATTCAAACGCTGTAATCAACCCTGGAGCTACGGCAAAGTCCCTACTCCAAATCTCGATGGTTCCCAGACAACCTAGAGACCACCTCGACATTCGTCTCGTTACAGCAGACGCAACGTCAGCAAGGCGGAGTGACGGTAAAATCCTAACTCCATCTCAGCATTCGTCTCGTTACACCAGACGCAATGTCAAAAATGGTGTTCCTTCACAGTCCAGCAGGATGCAGATGCAACGTCAACGAAAGACCCCACGGTCGAAACAAAGCGGAGTGACGAAAAAATCCCAGCTCTACCTCAGCATTCGTCTCGTTACAGTAGACGTAATGTTAAGAACGGCGTTCCTTCGCAGTCCAGCAGGATGCAGATGCAACGTCAACAAAAGACCCCAGGGTCGAAACAAAGCGGAGTGATGGAAAAATCCCAGCTCCACCTCATTCGTCTCGCTACACCAGACGCAATGTCAACAACGGCGTTCCATCGTAGTCCAGCGGGATGCAGATGCGACGTTAATGAAAGGCCTCATAGTCTAAACAAAGCAGAGTGACGGCAAAATCCCAGCTCCACCTCAGCATTCATCTCGTTATAGCAGACGCAATGTCAATAACGGCGTTCCTTCGAAGTCCAGCAGGATGCAGATGCAACGTCAACAAAAGAACCCAGGGTCGAAACAAAGCGAAGTGATGGAAAAATCCCAGCTCCACCTCAACATTCGTCTCGCTACACAATGTCAACAACGGCGTTCCTTCATAGTCTAGCGGGATGCTGATGCGACGTCAATGAAAGGCCTCATAGTCGAAACAAAGCGGAGTGACGGCGAAATCCCAACTCCACCTCAGCATTCGTTTCGTTACAGCAGACGCAATGTTAATAACGGCGTTCCTTCGCAGTCCAGCAGGATGCAGATGCAACGTCAATGAAAGACCCCACGGTCGAAATAAAGCGGAGTGACGGCAAAATCCCAGCTCCACCTCAGCATTCGTTTCGTTACACCAGACGCAATGTCAATAACGGCGTTCCTTCGCAGTCCAGCAGGATGCAGATGCAACATTAACGAAAGACCTCATGGTCGAAGCAAAGCGGAGTGACGGCAAAATCCCAGATCCACCGCAGCATTCGTCTCGATACAGCAGACGAGATGTTACCACAGCGTTCTTCCTCCAGCAGGATTCAGGCGCGACAATCCAACAACGTAGCCATGGCAAAGTCCCTAGTTCCAGGTCCCGATGGTTCACCAACAACTTAGAGAACACCTCGATGTTCGCCTCGATACAGCAGACGATATATCACTATAGCGTCCTTCATCCAACAGGATTCGGACACGCCAAAGCAAACGAAGCAACGGCCAAATTCCTAGCTTCAGGGTCTTGACGGCAACTCATATAAAACCTGAAAGACCATCGGAGATCATCTCACGCTAGCACGGAGTGGTCACCACCTCGACGTTCATCTCGATACAACAGAAGAGATGTTACTACAGCGTTCTTCCTCCAGCAGGATTCAGACGCGGCAATCAAACAACGGAGCCACAGCAAAATCCCTAGTTCCAAACCTCGACGGTTCACCAGCAACCTAGAGACAACCATGACATTCGTCTCGATACAGCAGACGCAATGCCAGCAAACGAAGCGAAGGCCAAATTCCTAGCTTCAGGGTCTTGATGGCAACTCATATAAAACCTGAAAGACTATCGGAGATCACCCACCCCGGCGCGGAGTGGATATGACTCATCGGGGCTCTCCAAAATGAGCCTAACCTCAAGTAAAAAGCGGCATGGCAAAATTCCTAACGCTTGCTCTTGCGACGGTCAAACTGTCTAGGAGGATTGCTTGAAGACGTCTTGTCCAGCCCCCGATGGGATCAGAGACACGACAGTCGTAAGGCTACTCGAACAGCAAGATTGCCTATCGAGGAATACATCAGCCAACGCGACGGTACGACGGACAAAACCCTAGTACCACAGACCCTAAAGGACCTCTGTCGTAAAGAGCAGAGGTTAACTGTGACGTTAGGATATTCTTGTGAGAACTGCTCGATTCGTCTCGACTCGTAAGGAAATTAGTGTCTTTGCGAGAACTTCTCGATTCGTCTCGACTCGTAGGGAAAAGCCTTAGGCAATGGGGATAAGAACCAATTTCCTAAGCACTGGGGCCCTGCAAGTCGGTCCAAAATGGACTCTTGCATACAATCACGGGCCACACTCTCCAAAGTCGAATCTCGACAAGGAGGGAAACAACCGCTTACGAGTTCTCTCGACTTGTAGGAGGGAAAATTCTCTTGTGAGATCCTTACGACTCTCAAGAGAAAACGTGCTTGGGAATCCTCACGATTCCTAAGGAGAAAATACACCTACGGGATCCTCACGACTCGTAGGGAGAAAAGTCTTTATAAGACCCTCACGGCTCATAAAGTTGAAAAGTCTTAGGCAGCAGGTCTGAACCTGCTTCCTAAGCCATCACTACCCCTCGAAGAAGCCAAAACAAGATGCTCACTCTATCATCTACAGGCTACGCTTACTAAAGGGACATGTCGGCAACAAAGAAAAGAGAAGAAAGCGACAAGGAGAACATTTGATTCGCATTTGGTTAAGCGTTTGAAGCATACCCGTTCATGCATATGCAAAAAAATTAGTACACAAAATAAAACACGCTGAAATGAGGAATTTGCCATTCATACTTCGAAAAGTTCTTACAATCAAGAAAGCAGTAAACGAAAACATTATAAAAATGATTACAATGGTAAAACCTCATATCTAGGGCATGGATTGAGGAATTCGAAAGTAAGGCCATCTAGAATCTTTCTGGCCTTTCTGACCATTCTCGTATGCATCCTCTTGCGCTCACGAGTGTCGAGATCCTCGCCAATGTCCTCCTCCCTTTGATAAGAAGCGATTATCGTCGTCTGTTGGAAAGTTTGATGCAGAATATCAATGAGGTTATCTCACCGCTTCTTCGAGATCAGCCCCGACAGATACACTGAATGCACCTTGTCTTCAGCATCATCCAGCGCATTAAGCGGCATGGCTTCGTGGAACCCAGGAAGTGCTCCCTAAATTGCTCCCACTACGATTTTCAAGAGAGTAGAGCGACGAGGAAGCAGTCGACCGGCGTGTGCATATAGACGATCCATAATCTCCGCACATTGGGCATCTGAAATCTCTTGGTTCTGGCAGCGGCCCTGTACGCGAATATCCTCATAAGAGATAAACTCGTTCAGACTATATAAATGAACAGCCATAGTGCCTGGAAAGAAACATCATTAAAAGATTAATAATGAGAAAAAAAAAGAGAGGCACAGGAATTTAAACGACTCTTGATATCCCCATGGAGAAAACAAATTCTAATTATGACACCTAACAAATTTGAATTTGTGAGAAATCCTAAAAAAAAGGAATCTCATTTAATGAGCGACCCCTCGGGTCTAGGAGTTAAACTCCTCGAGAGCAATGCTCTGCAAACAGGAGTGATACCTGTCAGAGTTAATTATGAGGGGAATTTAAAAAAAATATATCCCGAGAATTCTAATGAGCCATGCTCTGTAAAGAAAATGGAATAACCCATCAAAATGGTTAAAAGATCTCTTAGGATCTAAGATCTATAAGGGCAAAGCCCTGTTAAGAAACCCTAAAAAGGTTTTCTTGAAGATCTATGATCTAAGTAGAGCTAAAAGCTCTGATAATGAGTGAAACTCCAGATTATTCATCCCTTTAAAGGTTAATCTTTACCTAGAAAAAATTGACAGAGTTTTAACTCTTAACTTTCTTTAAAAAGAGAGCAATGCTCTGAAGAAGAGATAATTCTCAGAAAACAAGAAGAAGATGAAAATCATCTAAGGGGCCAAAGGCCCTATTTATAGGCATTGAGAGCCGTTTCAACTTCCAAAAGTTGATCCAACGACTGAGATGCCACCACCACCGCACTCACGTTTGGGCCACGTAAGCGCAACGGTGGGGGGCATTTGTTTCCCCAATCAGAGCAAAACTCTGTTCAAATTCCGAGATTTGAAATGAAGCGACGCTTCCGTTTCCCCCAATCAGAGCAAAGCTCTGTTTTGAGATTCAAAATTGAAAAATTGAAGCAACGCTTTAGATCCAGCGCTAGGCGCGCTGCGCGCCACGTGTCAAACACGGATGCGCTAGCGCCAGGTGCGCTGCGCCCTAGGCAGTGCACCATGTGTGCGCTAGCGCTAGGCACGCTGCGCGCCACATGTCAAACACGGGTGCGCTAGCGCAGGCGGCGCTGCGCTCTGCGCTGCGCGCCACGTGTCAAATGTAGGTGTGCTAGCGCAAAGTGCACTGCGCTCTGAGCAGCGCACCATGTGCAAAGCACGGGTGTGCCAGCGCTGGAATTATAAAATTCCCCACCGTTAGATCAAAAGATCTAATAATAATGATAAATCATTAATTAATCAGAATTAAAATTCTGTTATGGAAAGATCTTTCCAATCTTGTTAAAAAAACAAGAAGATTGCCTTCTGTAAAAAAGAAGCCCTAGGATCAAAAATCCAACGGTGGGGAAACATCCCCAAATCAATCAGATAAAAATCTCTTTAACTGATTTAACAAATCAATTTGCCCTATATAAAGGCCCCAAGAATTCAAGTCTGATATAGAGAAACCCTCCCGTAAACTTTGAGAAAATTCAAAGAAAGAAGCGCAAGCTCTTGAAAGAAGATCATTTCTTCAAGGTAAAAAGAATGACTCTTGAACACAGAGATGAAATCATCTCATAAAAAGAAGAATTATCTTCTCAAAAGATCATACATCTACAAAGAGCAAGGTCTTTTATAAAAAGAGATCAAAACATCTCATCTTAAAAACAAAATAAGTATTTACTTCATTTACAGATCATTGATCTACAAAGGCAAAGCCCTTTCAAAAAAAAATAATAAGAAGAAGAACTGTTGTTCTTGAATCTTGATGCAAAGCCTCTTTTAAAAAGAACATAAATTTGTTCACAGATCATAAATTTGATCAAATGCGCTTTGTGCTATTGAAATGCGCCTTGCGCTATTGAACAGCGCTTCTACGCTCTCTGGACCGGCGCTCAGTGCTAAAATGCGCCACGTGTCAACCACGTATGCAACTTGCGCTTTACGCTTCTGAAATAGCGCACCGTGCTCACGGGTTGGCACTCAGCGCCAAGCGCGCCACGTGTCACTCATGTGTGCGCCACTAAACTAGCGCAATGCGCTCATAAACTAGCGCTTAGCGTTCATAAACTGGCGCTTAGCGCCAAGCGCGACACGTGTCCTCCACGTGTGCGCTACTTGACAGAAGCGCACTACGCTTTTTAATTGGCGCAAAGCTCCTGGCGCGCCACGTGTTGTGCTGTCAGAACAAAAATTGTTCTTTAATAAAGCTCAGAGCTCTGATGAATGCTCTGCATTCAATACAAGATAAAAATTTTGTCAAGATTATTAAAAGGACCAAGCCCAAATAAAAGCTCAGCAGCCCTAAATAAAATGTTGAACATTTTAATCTGATTGGACTTAGCCCAAGATTGGCCATAAGTTCTCAACGTATATTTAATTGAGCCCGTCTGCTCATAAATATTTAACAGATCTTAGTTCTAAATTGGACTATAGATCTTTCAACCAATTCACACCAGTTCAAGGGTACATCTCTTTACTCCTCTAATACCTGTCGTTGTAATCCTTCAACGTCTTCAGAGAGGTGACGGGTCCCGACAACCACACATTTCACGGACTGTGGGGTCTTTAAACTCATGGACTACGATGTCCTTAAACTTCATAGACGACGATGTCTTTAAACTACGGACTGTGGGGTCCTTAAACTCATGGACTACGATGTCCCTAACCTCGGACTGTGAGGTCCCTTTAAACCCACGGACTACGATATCCTTAACCTGGACCGAGATGTCTCTAAACTAACATTGGACCGCAATGTCCTTAAACTAATCGACCGTAATGTCTCTAAACTAAACAATAGAGTCCAAATGCTCTTTTGTTGGATCTAAACGATCCCGTTAAGTTGATCTTAGTCTAAAAAAAATTAGACTAACGTATCCTTAACAAACGTTTAAGTCGATCTTAGTCTCAAATGAGGCTAACGTATCTTTAAACCCAACCCCCAAACTCAAATCTAAGAAGATACGGATTTGGACTAATCCACGTCCTACGGGCGACAACATAAATTAGTCTCTATATACAATCAACGGGCAACCAAAAATAAAACAAACCCACACGACACGAAGTGACCATCTGGAGAAGGAGAAAGTTGTTACCACGATGCGGTAGCATAATTAACTGCAGGGGCTTGCGTCTACAGGGAAGAGCGTCCCTACAATCAAAAACTCCTCAAACGAGGGGGAATCTGACGAAGTCTGCTACATCGGCCGCATCCATTTAAACCTTCGATACACGGTGCCATAAATCAACTTGGCATTTTCAGAGAGGTGGACGGATAGCACCAATTAGCATCTGCCCTTGAATTTCAGGCCTGACGTCCCAACATCACGGTCGCGTCTTTCGGCGGGGAACAACAGTCTGTTTGAAGGGTATGCTTTGGCGCCTCAACAGCCTTTTTAATCCTTCTGTGTAGTATCTGGGCAGACGGATGGGTTGGAGCTTGTCAAGCGTAGAATCGGCGCCATGCCAGATTTCTTTCTCCACTTTGGTTTCCGTGGATCGGTAGAATAGGATCGCCTTTTCACCTCTTCGCCTGGGGGGGACGTAGAATGTCTGCAGTTCCTGCACACAATAGGTATCAAGTGCGTCGAGCTCTTTGTAATGCTCTTGCGGAACCATGGCGATTCAAAAACTCCGATCATTGCCAGCGAAGGCTTGTATTGATGGCCGAATAGAAAATATGGCATTGACCTCATCTTCCGAGTCGCTGCCGAAGACCAGAATAGGGGTGGACGGTCCCGGCTTATTGGCATTGGGGCGGCCCTGAATAAACTATTTCTTATTCATCCTCAGTGTCACTCCCGAAGACTGGAATAGTGGTGATAGCTTTGTTCTTTGGTTTATGGAATCTTTCCGTATCTTCGAAATCTGGTAAGAGGTATTTTGCATCTTCATACTTTCGGACTTCATTCACGAAGAATAGGTTTAGATCCCCTGTCACAGTATACTCGAGACCATCCTTGAAATACTTCATACACTGATGTTGTGTAGAAGGGATAATGTTGTACTCGTGTAACCAAGGCCTGCCGAGCAAAGCATTGTAACATGTCTTAGCGTCAATGACGTGAAATTTGATGTCCGTGATGAGCAGACCAAAGTGTAACGTCAATATCACAGACCCGAGCGTCCGTGATGACTGGGAGTCGAACCAGAGATGGTAATTTTATCACGAGCGAGGTGCTGAACGCTCATGCAGATTTCTTTCAACACTCTTACATTGAGGAGATTGACAGAGGACCCATTGTCAACCAGGATCTTGCCTATCTTAATATCATGACAGTATCCAGAGACATAAAAGGGATGGTTATGCTCGCACGTCCCGAGGAGGAGATCTTCATCGCCGAAAGTGATATCGGCTATGTGCACTTCTTCCAGCCCGTCCTTCATCTTTTCTTCGGCAAGAAAAGCTTGGAACTGCTCGGGCTTTTGTAGTGCCTTGATCAAAGAATCCCTCGCCTCTTTGGATAGCAGAAGGGCATCGAGAATGCTTAGCTGTGAGGGTATCTTCCTCAGGTGTGCCAGAACGTTGTAATCCACTTTGTTTTTCTTGGGTAGATCCTTGGCTGTCAGCTCTTCGACGGCTTGGTCATCGAGTGTGATATCCTCAGGGACCTTTTCTTTTCCCTTATCCTTTTTGTTCGACCCCTTGTTTACGGGTCCGAGATTCTTTTCAGGTAATGTGCGATTGCGCAGCTGAATGTTCTCACAGCTCTTTGGTTCTTCTTCTTTTCCGGAGGTGGATTCTTTGAAGAGAGGGCCGAGGTCTATTTCTTCGTCAGAGTCTCTCCCGAAGGTGAGAACTTGCGATCCCCTGCTATCAACCACGTGATAGTTGCCGGCAGCTCTTCCACGTTCGTCTGTCGCATTTTTCCGCTGTCGACGAGCTTCACGCTTCATCCTCTTGAAGTGCTGCCTGTGAGCGACATACCCTTGCCACCAATTTTTACACGAGTTGCATTCTTCAGTAGGGTGCGCAATCCTTCGATGATATAAACAGTAATTAAGATGCACATCCTCTTCATTAAGGTGTATCTCATCAGAACCGTTTCTTTCGGAGGGTGGCAACTTCATTCCTATTGATATGGCTTTGGCGAACTTTTTCTTCATTTTAAGCCTGCTCTTGTCTGTCGCGGGCATGCCTTGGTCTAGTTGGGGTGCTTCAACCCTTTCATCCAGTCCCCGGCATTTGGCCTTTTTAAATATGGCTATTTTGCGCACTGGATCAGCCTTACTTTTTAGAAGAGCTTCATTTAGGAATGCATCAATCATCTCGTCTGACGGTCCTAGGAGCTTTGATTCGGGATCTGCCCCCAGTTTCTCTGCGTCAGGAGCTTCTTCATCGTCTATCGACGAGTGAGAGATCACATAGCAGCTTGTCACGTAATTTTCAGGCTTATCCAAAGAGTCTTCTCCATTGTCATCATCTCCGTCCTCAAGGACGTGGATGAGAAATTCTTGGAGTGTGACTAGGGTCCGTGCCTTCTGGTAATATTCTTCCAGTGCGTCAATATGCTTTTGCAGGTCCGTGCGCTTGTCACCAGGCTTCACGGGCTTTTGTTCTTCTTCTTCTTCTTCGAAGACTTTGACGGCTGGGTGTGGGCGCTTTGAATATCACCACCAATTTTTGGAGTTGGTCGCGGCTTCAGCATTCCCTCGATGATCTCGGGTTCTAGCTGATTTTCCATCTGATCGTCGGGCATGTTTGGAGATCCTTCAGCATTCTTTTCATCTTGGTTGAAAGAACGACCTCCCATGGAGCTTCTTCTACAAAAGAGCATGATACCCCCGGTGTGTCCCCCCATTTAAGAGCGTGCGGTTGAGGCGTGCTTACATTCCAATTCTCGGACAGTGTGAATTTGCCCTGTTGGTATTGGTCTTCAATCCAGCCTTTAAAGATGAAGCAATCTTCAATTGGATGGCTTATCGCTTGGTGATAGGGGAAATAATTAGGATTATTAGCTTCACCGGGTTGCAATGGGCATTTTAGATCCGGCAAGTTGACGATCCTGTTGCGCACCGCCAGCTCTAACAATCTCCTTGTTTTGTCCCAGGAAAACGAATAAGGGCGCTTCATTTTGACATTAAAGAATTGCCGTCTCTCTTTTGGGCGATCAGTTAGTTTTGGACCCCTGGGCTGCTGTTAAGCATTGGCGACGAAGGTCGCTTTCCCTTTCTCTTTTTCATTCCGCGACTCCGGCTTCGAAAAGGAAGGTTTGTGGCCCATCTGGTCCATTTGGGCCAGCTTGTCAATCAAGGCCCGGAAAGTGGTCGGCTTGAAAAACATCATAAATTGGGAAATGGTCACCTGATGGTCGAGAGTACCCACGAACATGCTTACCGCAGGCGCTTCTTCAATGCGCTGCTCGCATTTCGACCATAGATTTCGCCACCGTATTGCATACTGTACCCATGTTTCTCCAGGCTTCACCCTGGAATTGATCAATGCCGTGATTGGGGTGCGTTCGCTAGCACTTGCGAAACGCTGGGTGAACAGCAACTCCATCTCCGTAAAAGTTTTGACAGAGTCATTTGGGAGTTCCGAATACCACTTAAATGCTGTCTCCGATAAGCTGCCAACGAGTTGGCGAAGCAGTAGCTTATCGTCACCTCTGGTGTTGCCGCACAAGGCTCTGAATTGAGCGACGTGCTGATGCGGATTTCCCGTCTCCTTATATACGTGGAATTTGGGGATCGTGTATCCCAGCAGGTACTTTATTTGGTCGTACCAACCCGGATAGGGTCATCCAGTTTTAACAATTTGCCCGGCCGCTTCATTCGCCTGATGAACTCGTATCTGCTGAGCTATGTAATCATCAAGCGTGGCTTTAGAGATGGTCTCCTCCTTGGCTGCTGACAGAGCCGGCAGAGGATTTGATGTCTCTCCTCTATCATCTTCAATTATTACTGGAGGATCTTCTGCTGGAGGGTCCGACTGGATCATCATGCCTACCATATCTTGGAATAGAAGGGCCATTTGTTTTATATTGGCCGCTTGTTCCACGGCCTTTTTGCCCTTTTCCTCAAGCATTCTCCGAAGGAATTTGGCATCAGTTTCCTGCTCACGACGCTGTTCCGAGAATGTCTCCGGACTTACTTTCGGTCTCGTAAGTGCGGTCATAGCTGTTAACATCTATTGGAGCTTTTGTTGTTGTTGCTTCTGAGCCTTACTCACTAATCGCGTAAGCGGTCGATGACCTGTGGAGATACGGCTATTCTCTTTTCCATATGCCATATAGATGGTGTGTACCATCATGCCCCCAGCTTTGGGACATTTGGGTTCAGTGGTCTTGCGATTCGTCGCAGACATAGGGATTTTCTCCGGCCTCCTTCTCTTGTGGGCGGTCAAAGTTGAGGGGGCCATTACAGTGGGCACCCAAGTAGCTGTCGCCTTCTGTGGCTTGACAGGATGGTCGTCTTCTCGCTGAATGTTCATATCATAAAATTGCATTCTAATACCGCTCATTCATTATCTAATTGTTGTATTTATCGGTATTATTGACCAGTGTATGCTCAGCATTACAGATTATAGGTATCCATGACAAAATACTGGAAATGCATCCAACAGCACGGATATATCACTCGAGGGAAGACACTACGACCAGAAACGCTAACCGACCGATACTTCAGGAGTTCCTTTACGCAACAAGTTGTGTACACATTTTTTTTCTAAATGGTCCAACACAACAAGTGTGTACACAAGACTTTTAAGCACATGTGGATATGATTCTATATGCAATCAAGGATATGATTCTATATGCAATCATCAAGGATATGATTCTATATGCAATCAAGGATATGATTCTATATGCAATCATCAAGGATATGATTTTATATGCAATCAAGGATATGATTTCATATGCATATGATATTATATGCATTCAAGACTAAAAAGCATGTGTTCAAATCAAAGGCAATCAAACAAATCAGCATGAGCCATAATGGGACAGATATGAATATTTCTTTCTGAGCCTATAAATAGAGACCAGAGACAAGAGGAAAGGGTAGCTTTTTTCTTTAGTTTTTATCTTAGAATTCTTGTAATTTTTCTTTTCATTCTTGAGCTCTTGCCCCTTTGTCTTGACCTTGCAACTTCTCATTTAGAACTTGCAAGCTTAAGGCTTAGGTTCTTGACTTCAAGATCTCTTGTAACAAGTTTGTTCTTCAATAAAAGTTCATATTTTTCTTACATGTCTTGTTTCACTTTACATAATTTCAATTGTGAAATTCATGCTTTGCTTTGATCTTGCAACCTTTTAAGTGAGCTTGCAACCTTAAAGCTTGGTATTCGGATTCACACGTTGCCGGGGATCGAACACTTGGATATAAAAAGCTTGAACTCATCGGTTCTCTTTTCCTTTTTATTTCATTGCATGTTTTTATGTATCTTCTCTTTTCTTTCTTGTTAATTTGTAAATATGTGTGAGTAATCTTTTCACTTGTTAAGGGTGTAATATGTTAGATTGTATTCGAAGATTTTCTTTGTCCAAACTTTAAAACCTAAAACTTGCCTATTGAAACTTCATGCAAATCACCCGCAACTCCGCTCACTAGGCATCCTATCCTACCACGATAGTGATGATTCCTAATCATGACCGGATTGCCCGTGGTTTGCCGAAGGCTAAAATCAAGAGATAACAACGGAAGGACAAGGGACAAGGAAAACGGATTTAGCGAAATGCCGCAAATACCGTATTTCAAGTTCCCTAATCCGCGTTGTTACCTATTGTTTTAGTGTCAATACCAAGTTGGGGCTATAAGGAATTGGCAAACATCACCTTCATACAATCTAACTTATTACTACCCTTAACAAGTCCTTTTTATTCATATCTTTGTTACGACAATTAGTTAACCAACAAATCAAAACCCGGTATTAACTCGTTAAAACAAGATATAAAAACTTACCATCTCCCTGCGGACGACCCGTATTCATCGCGGATCGCTACAAGCGACACCGTTTTAATTGCGGTAATTTCAAAACTCTTTTTAAACACGACACAGTTAGATCGTGACAATCAAATGGCGCCGTTGCCGGGGAGACGGTAACACTTTTTATACTTGTATTCTCGGGTTAAATTTGTGCATATTCTGTATAAAACTAACTTCTAACACATTCAAACAAATAACCATTCTTTTTGAAACCAACCACAAACACAAATACAATTCTTTTCTTCTCTGGATTTGAATTCTGCTAACACTCTGATGCTAAAAAAATAAATCAAGTTATAAAATTGGAATGACATTTCTTCATTGAGACAACACACAAAATTTGAGCTAATTTCCTCACACAAAAACCGGCGACATACCCTGAAAAACCGAGCTCGCCGGCCTTGGTGTGGCCTTTTCACTTTTGTTTTTTTGTGTTGCTTCCAGTGTTTTGATATAAATTCCATTTTTATTATTTGATTTTCTTATTTATTTGTGTTCAGAATTGTGGTTGTTAATATTGCTTTTTGGCTCAAATATCCGTATTTTTCCAATATATGCAGATTTGACAGATTTTGAGCAGCGATCATACGGAACAAATGGGCATTTTCAAGTGCAAAGGAGGGTGAACACTCAGTGCCAAAGATCCGGGTAGTTAGACCCGCGCAAGCGAACCATTCGACCACTCGGAGGCAATATCGACACGAGTTTCTGAAACTCGATACTTTTTGGTACGTATTTTTCTAAACTTCCCCTCTCAAACCCGACGCTCCAATATTCTTGTCTTTGCAGGATTCTTAGTAAAAATCGCCGCAAAAAGCCCAAAAAAAAACTAACCGTATTTGTTGCAGCGCCGCATTAAAAGTAAAAAACGATAACTGATTGCTTGAAAACAAAACTTGGTTGAATTTTGCGCATTGCATCATTTAATACGGACTTAAGGGGCTCTGACACCAATCCAGATTGGGTGGGGATTTCATCACCCTTCCTAAGACCCCGGAAATCACTAATTGCATAAGTGTCACCTCAAGTATAATAAAAAATATCTAGACTCAGCCCACTAAGGACTTGTCGCGCTCAATAGGACAAAAGAAGATTGTGGGCATTCAATCGTTTATCTAAACATGACTCTTGTGGTGCCTAGGCAAGACAAGTGAGGAGGTAACTTTAAAAGGCCCATCTCACGGTGATTCGTGAGCGGATCCCTCCATACCTCAATTGTGCTTACCTGGCCACAACTGGCTGTGAAGAGGTGATCTGAGGGTTATCTCACAATTTGTCGCTTTGGAACAGTTAGGAGCAGGTCTAGTAGACTTAGAGGACCCTAGTCTAGGTATTGATTGTGCATTTGTGACTGTGCATTTGTGATTGTGTTTGTTGAACAGTCGTTTCATTTTCCCATTCTTTTGAAACAAACACAAAAAAAAAATTTGCCATTTTTACCACCATCACCCAATTTTTCTCCACTTTCGTTTTCTTACCCTCACATTCTACGCTTTGACTACACTAAACTCGTTTAGTGTATGTCCTCTTGGACTAGGGACCCTAGTTTCCGTTTAGTCCGCGTTTCGTTAGTCCCTACGGATTACGCGATCGACTCCAACGCCGAAAATCCCTCCACCCTTTTATCACCTTTACCTTTGCCTGTCAACTCCAACGTTGACCGAGATTCTGTTCATACATCTTCACCTTTTTTATCACCAAATTCTTCTTCTGAGATGTCAGGATTTAATCCTAACATCCCTCCACCTGCCCAGGGACTGACTCCACCTAATCTGGGTGAGAATAACCCGAATAAACTGCCTGTTGAAGCGCCCACACGAGTCGCGCTCCAGGATCTCTTCTACCCTGTCCGCACCTCTTTACCTACCTGTCTTTCACCCCCACCGGCAAATGGGGACAATTTTGAAATAAAACCCCACTTCATCAATATGCTGCCAAAATTTCATGGATTGGAATCAGAAGATGCGTATATTTTTATCAATAAATTCCAAACGTTTGCGCTATGATGAAAACGACCCAATTAAGTGATGACGCTATAAGGTTAAGGGTCATTCCTTTCACCTTATGTGACCTAGCCGAGAAGTGGCTATACAGCACCGCATCACATTCAATTAGAAATTGGGACGAGTTTGTGAAAGCTTTTCTTAAAAAGTTCTATCCTCATCACAAAACTGCTAGAATCCGTAATGAGATTATACAATTTTCACAGCTTCCTTCCGAACCATTTTGGAAGTGTTTTGAAAGATTCAAAGACCTACTCGTTCAATGCCCTCACCATGGGATCGAAAGTTGGCAACTTTGCCAAACATTATACGAGGGATTGAACCCGGCAACGAAGCAGTTGCTAGAAACCATTTGTCAAGGACACTTTCTATCCAAATCTAGTGAGGAAGCGTGGCAGTTTCTTGAGGATCTTAGTGAACAAACAATTCAGTGGGAGAGCTGCAAGACCACATCATCTTCTTCTAGTGGTCAATCTAGGGCAGGCATACATCAAGTAGAGATGTCAATTGCTATGAAGGCCGAGATGGCCGCTCTTACGAAAAAGCTAGAAGCGCTTGAGACCAAAATCTCGTCGCCTTCTCCTGCCCCTGTTATGCCTCCACGAACTGTGTGTGCTTGTTGTTCGGCTCCATCATACTTAATCGAAGAGTGTCCTTACAATGCATCTACTCAAGGACATGATCAAGTCAATGTTGCCTTTCAGCAACGACAAAGAAACGATCCATACTCTACTACATATAATCCGGGTTGGAGGAGTCACCCAAATTTTGCTTGGAACCAAAATCAACAATTCCAAGGAAATAACAATTTTCAAGGGCCTCCAATACAACAACAAGCACCCCCACAAACTCAATTTAAACAATCTTTCCAACAGCAACCTTATCCTAATCAAGTGAACAATTTTGTGCCTAACAATTCTTACGCGCCAAACAATTTTGTTCAACCTAATAATGACAAGGTTAGCTCGCTCGAAAGATGTCTAGATGTGTTCCTTAAGCAATCCACACAATCTACAGCAAGATTAGAGACTTCTATTCAATCTTTGGTGCAAAACAGTGCCTCACACGATCAAAACATCAAATCTATTGAGGCACAAATTGCACAACTCAATGCAGCATTGAGCGAGCGAGAAAAAGGAAAGCTCCCATCTCAACCACTGCCCAATCCTGGTCATGCACATGCTGCATATCAACAGCAAACTCATAACGTAAATGCTGTGACTACGTTAAGATCAGGAAAAATGTTGCAAAACAATGTGGGTATTCACGATGACACCCCTGCCGGTGGTTCTTCTTCACCTTCTTCTTCTTCGTTAGAGCCTGTTCTCCATCATTCACAAGGCTCTACTCCTTCTAGCTCAAGCGGACCCACTTCTCACAACACGAACACATTTACACGGGGTTCCGTTCCAACTCAACAATCTGATCAGCAAAAATTGGACTCAACAACATTTCAAAATGCTCCTTTTCCAAACCGGTTGAGATCCAATAAACCAACCCCACAAATGGAGAAGATTGTTGAGGTGTTCAAACAGGTTAGCATAAATATCTCTCTTTTGGATGCAATCCAACAAGTTCCTTCATATGCAAAAATCTTAAAGGACTTATGCACCAAAAAGAGAAAGTCACAAGTACCAAAGAAAGTTTTTGTGGCTAGTGCTATTAGCGATGCTCTTGTCAATTCTTTACCCCAACAGCAAAAGGACCCCGGTTATCCTACTATTTCGATAACAATTGGGGACAAGAACATCAATAGAGCACTACTAGATCTTGGTGCTAGTGTCAATTTGCTACCTTATTCTGTGTACGAGCAATTAAGCATTGGAGAGCTTAAGCCCACTCACTGTACTCTCCAAATGGCTGATCGATCAATCACCCATCCAAGGGGTGAGCTAGAGGATGTGTTGATCAAAGTTGGGGAGTTCATATTCCCAGTTGATTTTATTGTTATGGACACACAACCTGTTGCTAACTCACGGAACCAAATTCCGGTGATCCTCGGTCGACCATTTTTGGCCACTTTCAATGCCGTAATAAACTGTCGCAATGGCTCCATGACTCTATCCTTCGGGAAGACGTCTAGTGAGTTCAATATTTACAAGTTAGGAAGTCTGCCCCCCGTGCTTAATACTAGTACACGAGAAGTTTGCTCTATTCACGAAATCACGCAGGAGGACTGCGAGTTTGAAAGATTCTTGTTTGATGAGAACAGTTTTGACGCCACTAGTGCGTCCTTCCTTGAGCCTACCACCGTTGACACAACCGATATGGATTATGAATGTTTCACTTTTTCGGATGACGACGACTCACAACCCGAATATGAGTCTTTTGAATTTTTGGATGACTTAGTTGAACCATCCGAATAGGTTGTTTGCAGTGATTTCGAACCTGTGTTGGAGTCCTTTGAGTTCGAGGTAGATTCCCCAATTTTGCCTATGATTCTTTTGCCTCCGAAACTCGAACTCATGCCTTTGCCGTCTCACATTAAATATGCTTACATAGGTGAGAATGAGACCTTTCCCGTTATCATATCGGCCTCTCTAGCCCTCGAGCAAGAGAACGCCCTTTTAATGCTCTTACAAGATAGGCGACAAGCTCTCGGCTGGAATATGGCGGACATCGAGGAGATTAGTTCCCTCATAATTGAATATCATATGCATATGATGGATGATGCCAAGTCGATGAAGGATCCACAGAGATATCTTGGGGATAGTGTGGTTAGTCAACCTTCTCCTTTGGAAGTTGAACCACCTCCATTTCTTTTAATAAGTTACGAGAATGCCAATACTCCACTGATTGCTGATCATTCGCATTCTCGTTTTGATTCATCACCACCTCCTGTCTATTCACTTCCACACTTTCCATACCACCTCTTCTATCTTCCCCAATTCTTTTTGGATTGGTACAACATATTCTTCCACCAACCGATACTCTTTACAGATAAATTTTTCAACTGGTTGATGTTGATATTTGGTCTATGCAAAGTTTGGCAGTAATGTCTAACATTCTTTAAATGAAGTTTTGGGGGGGACTTTCTGTATATATTTTTGTTTTAACAATAAAAAAAAAAAACAGGGAAGTGCCGGCATTTTAACCTTCTTGGTATAGCATGACAGTGAGGACACTGTCAAATTTAAGTTTGGGGGTATGCTCGGTACGTCTTCTTCCTTCGCATTCATTTGTACATATCTTTGCATTTGCATACTTATTTTAAAAACTCATAAAAATTGAAAATTTTCAAAAATTATAAAAATTATTGTATTCAATTTTGGCCATATTTAACTTGAGTTTGACAAATAAGTTAACTGGCTACGAACAACTAGATCTTAGACTTAGTAAATTAAAAACCCTAAAAATAACCTTCCTTAAAGTTTATCGGTAGAAAGTATATGTCTTTGTAGTTTATTTAGAAATAGGCAAATTTTTGGTTCACTTCTTGGGCTAAGTTGAAATAAAGGAAAAAGTATTGATTATTATTAGAGTATAAGTTTGAAAAATAATTCCTGGCTTAAGTATAGATTCTGAAAATGCATACCCTACAAAATTGCACAATCACGCACCTTGAACCTTGGAATAGTAGAGGAGACCTTGAAATGCTCTTGTCTAAAAGTCCTTAGTACGAAGAAAATGAAAAATACAAAAGTGAATAAAAAAAATGAACATTGGTTTTGTGATTACTTAAGGCTAAAAATAGAAAAATATTTAGCGAGGGTGCTTCATCACCTAGTGCCTTAGACCAACTGGTTTGGGAGACACTGCTAAAAGTCTTGGGTGTTACAAGACTATGAAGTACGCTTTAAAAGTGAAAACGCATCTTGTAATCGGTCGTTGGTACCTCAAGAAGTATTAACGGTTGCATGAAGGATGTGTAAGCAAAACTCACCAATTAATAAGTGCTTTGGACAACGGACAAGGGTATGATTGCTTGATTTGAATTTCCAAGTGTATGGGTGATTTATACACACACGTGGGGATATGTGATTAGAGTTTAGATAAGAGAAAGGAATGAAGTATAGAACTTGTATCTTTAGTAGAGTTGATAAACATTCCTAAGTGGAGATGGAACCTTTGAAGGAAAACTTAAGAAATGCTAAAAGCTAAGTAAGTCTATAGAACATATATAATCTTAAGTTAAATGATGAGAAGCGTGAAGAATGTGGGTGGATAATTTACAAGTAAAAGATAATAGAGTTCCTTGTTAGAAAACCTAATTGGAGAATAAAAGTCGATAAGCCAAATTGACGGGATTTTATGGGTAGTATCCGCTGAAAACCCTCAGGAGACAACACTCCTCCTACTAGAGACACCTAGAGGTTAAACGGCTTGTTGCACATGCTCAGTGCAATCGCGTTCCCTGCGAAAGTGCGGTTAGGATTTTCGTTTGTGAATAAATGGTTTTGCTCGGGACGAGCAATAGATAAGTTTGGGGGTATTTGTTCATATCAGAAATTGCATTCTAATACCGCTCATTCATTATCTAATTGTTGTATTTATCGGTATTATTGACCAGTGTCTGCTCAGCATTACAGATTACAGGTATCCATGACAAAATACTGGAAATGCATCCAACAGCACGGATATATCACTCGAAGGAAAACACTACGACCAGAAACGCTAACCGACCGATACTTCAGGAGTTCCTTTACGCAACAAGTTGTGTACACATTTTTTTTCTAAATGGTCCAACACAACAAGTGTGTACACAAGACTTTTAAGCACATGTGGATATGATTCTATATGCAATCAAGGATATGATTCTATATGCAATCATCAAGGATATGATTCTATATGCAATCAAGGATATGATTCTATATGCAATCAAGGATATGATTCTATATGCAATCAAGGATATGATTTTATATGCAATCATCAAGGATATGATTTTATATGCAATCAAGGATATGATTTCATATGCATATGATATTATATGCATTCAAGACTAAAAAGCATGTGTTCAAATCAAAGGCAATCAAACAAATCAGCATGAGCCATAATGGGACAGATATGAATATTTTTTTCTGAGCCTATAAATAGAGACCAGAGGCAAGAGAAAAGGGTAGCTTTTTTCTTTAGTTTTTATCTTAGAATTCTTGTAATTTTTCTTTTCATTCTTGAGCTCTTGCCCCTTTGTCTTGACCTTGCAACTTCTCATTTAGAACTTGCAAGCTTAAGGCTTAGGTTCTTGACTTCAAGATCTCTTGTAACAAGTTTGTTCTTCAATAAAAGTTCATATTTTTCTTACATGTCTTGTTTCACTTTACATAATTTCAATTGTGAAATTCATGCTTTGCTTTGATCTTGCAACCTCTTAAGTGAGCTTGCAACCTTAAAGCTTGGTATTCGGATTTCACACGTTGCCGGGGATCGAACACTTGGAGATAAAAAGCTTGAACTCATCGGTTCTCTTTTCCTTTTTATTTCATTGCATGTTTCTATGTATCTTCTCTTTTCTTTCTTGTTAATTTGTAAATATGTGTGAGTAATCTTTTCACTTGTTAAGGGTGTAATATGTTAGATTGTATTCGAAGATTTTCTTTGTCCAAACTTTAAAACCTAAAACTTGCCTATTGAAACTTCGTGCAAATCACCCGCAACTCCGCTCACTAGGCATCCTATCCTACCACGATAGTGATGATTCCTAATCATGACCGGATTGCCCGTGGTTTGCCGAAGGCTAAAATCAAGAGATAACAACGGAAGGACAAGGGACAAGGAAAACGGATTTAGCGAAATACCGTAAATACCGTATTTCAAGTTCCCTAATCCGTGTTGTTACCTATTGTTTTAGTGTCAATACCAAGTTGGGGCTATAAGGAATTGGCAAACATCACCTTCATACAATCTAACTTATTACTACCCTTAACAAGTCATTTTTATTCATATCTTTGTTACGACAATTAGTTAACCAACAAATCAAAACCCGGTATTAACTCATTAAAACAAGATATAAAAACTTACCATCTCCCTGCGGACGACCCGTATTCATCGCGGATCGCTACAAGCGACACCGTTTTGATTGCGGTAATTTCAAAACTCTTTTAAACACGACACAGTTAGATCGTGACAATCACTGAACTTTCACCTTTTTCTGTCGTCGAGAGTAATCTTGATCAATCACCGAGTTTTGGACTTGACGCCAGACTTTGTAAATTTTAGAGGACAGCCGTTGAGGGGGCTTACTTTCCAACTTCTCCTTTGTGGCATTCTCCATAGGTGGAGCAGATCTTTTCAGCACAGCAGTCGGCGAATTCCTGCGTACCCTATTAAGTAATTCAAAGTTGTTCCCAGTTGAAAAAGCAGCATCAACTTCCACCCTTGGAGCTGGCGGAGTAAGTCCAGAAGGGGACTTGCCCCCAACCTTCCTTACTCGGTGCTAGTGGCGATGTCGAGCATGTCGAGCCAACAACACTGGCTCAACTATAGGGGTGGCTTGATTGTGCCTCCTGTTCTGGTCTGGTGGTGTTATTGGTGCCAGCCTATTGAAAACGGATGTCCGCTGAGCGGGGATAGCCAACCTGTCGAAGGCAGACTTTCGAGCAGGAGCAGTCTTGGTGACTTCGTTTGGAGCGATAGCCGAAACAGTCCGTCTTGCAAAGACCGACTCCTTAACAGGGGAAGCCGCCTTGGGGATTTCAAGAGTAGGAATGGCTATCCGTTTTGGGATAACCTTTTTAGGAATTATGGGCTTCTTCGCTGGCCCATTGGAGCTTCGGCCCAATCTGTTAAAGACTGAGGCGCTTGGTTTGGGTGACCGTTAAGAGGGTCCGCAGTAGTGGTAAGCCGATCAAAGACCGACTTCTTCTGAGCTTCTTGCAATGGTACAGGGGCGTTGAAGCTCATCGGTGGGAGCATGGTCCCGAAGAACAGCCCAGTGGTGTCTTGGGTCACTTGTTCCACCAGCATTGTGAAGAGGAAGGCTGCTTGGGGCCCGTAGGTTACTCCTCCGGATAGGACGGAATGAGAGTTGTTGTTGCAGCTGGAACAGTTAGAGGCCATTGATGTTCTTTTTTCTGCACGGGAGAAAACCAAATCTTAGTACCTCGAACCCAAGGGCAACCATATCAAACCGCGATTCGTTCGCGAACACGACACACGAACTGTGGAGTGGAAAGAGGACAAGGTCCTACCGGGCATGCCAGAATCTGTTCCCCACCGAAAGACGCGACCGGGACGTTGGGACGTCCGGGCCTGAATTTCGAGGGCAGATGCTAATTGGTGCTATCCGTCCACCTCTCCGAAGATGCCAAGTTGATTTATGACACCATGTATTGAAGGTTTAAACGGATTTGGTCGATGTAGCTGGCTTCGTCAGATTCCCCCTCGTTGAGGGATTTTTGATTGTGGGGATGTTCTTCCCTGCAGGCGCAAGCCCCTGTAGTTAATTACGCTACCGCATCGCGGTCACCACTTTCTCCTTCTCCATATGGTCATTTCGTGTCGTGGGTGTTTGTTTTGTTTTTGGTTGCCCGTGGATTGTATACGGAGACTAATTTATGTTGTCGTCCGTAGGGCGTGGATTAGTCCAAATCCGTATCTTCTTAGATTTAGGTTTGGGGTTGGGTTTAAGGATACGTTAGTCTCATTTAAGACTAAGATCAACTTAAATGTTTGTTAAGGATACGTTAGTCTAATTTCAAACTAAGATCAACTTAACGGGATCGTTTAGATCCAACAAAAGAGCATTTGGACTCCATTGTTTAGTTTAGGGACGTTGCGGTCCATGATTAGTTTAAGGACATTACAGTCCAAGGTTAAGGACATCATAGTCTATGGGTTTAAGGATCCCACAGTTCAAGGTTAAGGACATCATAGTCCATGGGTTTAAGGACCCCACAGTCCAAGGTTAAGGACATCATAGTCCATGGGTTTAAGGACCCCACAGTCCAGTTTAAAGACGTCATAGTCTATGGAATGTATGGTTGTCGGGACCCGTCACCTCTCTGAAGACGTTGAAGGATTACAACGACAAATATCAGAGGAGTGAAGAGATGTACCCTTGAACCAATTTTGGTTGGGAGATCTGTAGTCCAATTGAGACTAAGATCTGAGATTTATGAGCATATGGGCTCAATTAATCTGAATGAGGGGTTTATGGCCAACCTAGGCTCGGCCCATTAAAATGTTAAACATTTAACAATGGTAAGCATCGGTTTGAATTCTGACAATGTTTTTTGTCTTTTATTGAATGTTGAGCATTCATTATAGCTCTGGGCTTTATTAAAGAACAATTTATGTTCTTTTAGCGCACACATGCGGAGCACGTGGTGCGCTTGGCACTTTGCGCCAATCAAAGAGCGCAGAGTGCTTCTGCTGGGTAGCGCACACGTGAGGAGCACGTGGTGTGCTTGGCACTTTACGCCAGTCCATGAGCGCAAAGCGTTATTTTATGAGAGCAATGTGCTATTTGTTCAGTGGCGCACACGTGAGGAGCACGTGGTGCGCTCGGCGCTGAGCGCCAATCCATGAGCGCAAAGCGCTATCTGTTCAATGGCGCACACGTGGGGAGCACGGCGCTTTGCGCCAGTCAAAGAGTGCAGAAGCACATCTGATCAATTTTATGATCTGAGAAATAAATTCTCGTTTAGAAGATATTTTGTCTCAAGATTCTAAGAACAAAGTTCTTGTTTTGTAGGAGATATTTCAATCTTTTATTTTAGTGAAAGGCTTTGCCTTTATGGATCTGTGATCCTAAGAGAATTGAATTATTCTCCCCCCTTTATTTATAATGAGATGTTCATGATCTCTTTGTATAAAAGAGCTTAGTCTTATAGATCTATGATCTGTGAGAAGAATTATGTTCTTCTTTTTATTTTATGATGAGATCCTTTAATCTCTGTTGTGAAAGACCTTGGTCTTATAGATCTATGATCTGTGAGAAATAAGTGAATTCTTCTTTTTATATGAGACGATTTCGTCTTTCTGTCTATTTTTACCTTGAAGAAAATATTCTTCTTCTACCGGGAGCTTGGCTCTTCTTTCTGAGATTTCTCAAAATTTATGGGGGGGTTCCTCTGTATGTTTTTGTATCCTTGAGACTTGAAGTCTTGAGGCCTTTATATAGGGTGAGCTGATTTGTTCAATCAGTTAAGAAGATCTTTTCTCCAATTGATTTGGGGATTCCCCACCGTTGGATCTTTGATCCAAGAGCTTCTGATTTACTGAAGGCAATTTTCTTGTTTTTAACAAGATTGGGAAATCTTTTCCATACAGAATTTATTCTGTGTTTTTGGTGATTTTTTTAATCACCATTGGATCATTGATCCAACGGTGCTCTGATTTACAGAGTATAATCTTTTTGTTTGGAAAGATTTTGAGGAATCTTTGCTTAACAGCATTTTATTCTGGTCAATTAATGATTTATCATTATTATTGGATCTTTAATCTAACAGTGGGGAACATTTAGTTCCAGCACTAGCGCAGCTTTTGGCGCACTTAGCGTTAACGCACTCCTACTTTGCACGTGATGCGCTGCTTCAGAGCGCTGGCGCTCTTGGCGCACTTAGCGCTAGCTCACTCGTTTTTTGCACGTGATGCGCTGCATCAGAGCGCTGGCGCTCTTGGTGCACTTAGCGCTAGCGCACTCGTGCTTTGCACGTAGTGTGCTACCTCAAAGCGCTGGCGCTTTTATGAAGCACCGCTTCATTTCAAATTTTGAAAATTTGAACAGAGCCTTGCTCTGATTGGGGGAAACAAGATGTATTTTGAAAATGTATCAAAACTATTTTTACATAAACCCCCTCAAGTTATATTAAATTACAATAAGGACCCTAGTAAATATAGGTTTAAGCGGGACCAGTTCTCTTGAGCCTCAGGGAGCCGGAGAATGTGGGTGCTTGCCTATCTAAGGTAGAAATCTAACAACGGTGTTATAAACACGGTAATTGTCTTGGAAAAAGACACAAATCCTGCCGTCCATGTGCAGCAGTTACCGATAACATCAAAACTAATTCAGGACTTCAATTTCTTTTCAAAGTGTCTGACTTAGACAGAGTCTCAATCTAATTAATCTGACTTGAATATGATTCAAGTATAAACTATAATACAATATGAATCCATGAATACCGGAATTCAATCTATATCAATCTATTTTGACTGAACTGAACTATGGATATACTCTGTTTACATGGTTATCCATTTATATCCATTCCGTTTACTGATATCATGGTTTCGGCAAGTCATCCATCTATATAACAAAACAATACAAACAATACAAAATACATTACGGGGTTTTAAAGGGGTAGACTGGTACGAAATGTGTTAGAAGTGGCACGAGACGGTCACTTTAATACACATGACCTGAATATTCATTGTCGTTGTACCGTGGCTGAACGGTTCCTTGTGCTCCATATACCTTAGTCTCCGGATAGTGGGACTCCTCTTGTATACACTGGCATATTCTGTACCAAACTACAAACAGCTGCGTTAACATTATAATCAAATATTACCAGTTATACTCTCTTTCTGTTTATTCTATCTCTACCCATCTTTGGGACTTACCGAGCGATTGTTCGTTGACGACATTCTTTTTCTTCTTTCTTTGGAATGTTGTTAGGTGGATCGGACTCACTAGAGATCGAGCCCAGTATTGATGACCTGGAGCAGTTATCCTTTGACCCCGAGCTTTAGATACTGGTATATACTTTTCATTTCAGTTATGCCATTGTTTAGGCATTGCTTTCTATTCATATATTTACATTCCAGTTGTACCTGTAAAAGAATGTTTAATACATAAAAGTTGTTGTTCATTTATATTCATGTCTCTTGTGTACATTTTACTTTATATTCCTTAGATACTCTTAGTGTGTTTACTTCTGAGTAAATACGTAGCGGGCCCAGTCGCGCCTCCTTACCGTACACCAGGAAGCATGGCGTGACAAGTTTTGTTGGCGGCCCATGCAGGTCTGTTCTGCATGGACATGCGGGTCAATTCTGCATGAAGTCCTAAGCAATATAACATAAGAATCAGCAACTAAAAACATTCTTTACAATTCATATTTTTTGAATCTTACAATTTCATATATTTTGAATCTATCCTAACCCTATTTTTCTTTCAAGATTATGGATTCTCCCAACAACACCAGTACCAACTTCAACAACACACCACCACCTCTACTGCTTATGCCTACCGCCGCTGCTCCGATCAATGAGCAGATGGGTACTGCTTGAGGCGATCCGAAGCCTCCTGAAAGGACAACAGCAACATACTGCTATTCTGATGAACCATCCAGAAGCGGAAGCGCCCGGAGTGAAGCAAATCCGGGCATTGCACCCAAAACAATTTTCGGGAAAAGAGAGCCCTCTGGAAGTTGAAGAATGGGCTCAGAGTATTGAGGATGATCTGGAAGCAGCATAAG
The DNA here is from genome assembly GCA_030015575.1 of Agapanthus africanus. Classification (NCBI taxonomy): domain Eukaryota; kingdom Viridiplantae; phylum Streptophyta; class Magnoliopsida; order Asparagales; family Amaryllidaceae; genus Agapanthus; species Agapanthus africanus. The sequence goes on along the minus strand of CM057338.1, from coordinate 100,434,755 downwards.
TGCCAGGGATCACTTGGGTTCGAGTTACGAAACTGCAACTCACTGACAACACCCGAGTTTGGTGGAAGGCGGAAGAAAGCCATCTTGCCCAGCCTATCGAATGGAGAACTTTTCGTGACATGTTCGACACAAATACTTCTCAGAGACTGCCTGATTTGACATGGAGCAGCAATTTATTCATCTACAACAGGGTTCGATATGGACCAAATCAGTGGATGAGTATGATGCTGAGTTTACCATACTCGGTAGGTAAGATATGTTTCAATATTCGATTTTCAAATATCACATACTACACAGCTAACACAAGACCTTAACAGGTTCACGGCATACTTAATACCAACTGCTGATATCAGATCCAGAAGTGTAACATTTTGAAATATTTTAGATAATTAATTATTTTATTTATTTAATTAAAAATTTTATTTTAATTTTGTTGGTAATAAAGAGGCCTTTTAATATGTGGTAGAATAGTTTAGTAAAGAAATAGTTTGTTTTTACAATAATAAGTGTCATGAGGGGTTTTAGTGAAATGTTAGCATCCTTATGTAAACTAATTTTAGGTGAGGGTTATTATGTAAATGTGTAGAATTAGGGTTAAGGTTATATTAAACCTCATAGACACCACACCTTAGGATGTACATCAAGCCCACACCTCCTCCTTGCATGAATAGCACACCATCCATTATGTTGACACCACCTCCTAACCTTATCACTCCATACTCTTATCTCTTCTTATTTGTTCAGTTGATATATTGAGATTTAAAAGAAATTCCTAGTTTAGAAAAACCAAGTCCTAGACCTCACTTAAGAAAAAGAAAGAGAAATGGCATGAAAGGTTAGGTGTTGTGCTCTTACCTCAACCATCAAGCTAGGATGAATCAAGCTTGTACATCTTTGAAGAAAAATTTCAGTTGATCTTCTAGATTGGTATAATTTCTCACCTGTAGTTCTTTTAGTTTAATTCTGTTTTAGTATAGGAGTAGGATATCGGGAATATCGTATTTAGATGATTTTAGGCTCTGTTGTAAATCTTCTATAATCTAGATGATTTATAACAAAATCAAACAGTACCTTAGCCTTAATTATTGGACCTAGAATACACACCAGAAAAACGAGCACATTCCTTGATCACTTGACCGACGACATATGCCAATTTTCCGAGCTCGACGGATTTCCTAGGGATTGGGGTGTTGAGTTTTATAGGGTAGCTCTCTGTTTATAGTGTAGGGTGTTTGGTAATGTTAGTTTACGTTATAATTTCAGTATATAGAATCTGGTAACACATATCTGTTTTAGTGTGCAGTGTTAGAAAATAAGGAAAATTATGAGATTTAACATACCGAACTTGAATCTGAAACCACTATGTATAACTACTAGAAAAACTAGCAAGACCAAAACTATAGTAAGATCATTAGGAGACTTCATGTAAAGCCCGAACCCCAAACTCCTCAAATGAACCGGCGACATTGACCCATTTTCCGAGCTCGCCGGCCCCCTTGTGGCTGTTGGTGTTGGTTTATCTTCTGTGTCCTATTTTTGGTAGATTATGATCTCTAGTATTGTTTGTGTTGTCTCTAGATGTATACAGAGAAACCTGGAAGTGGTTAGTAAATGTTTTATCAAATTTTCCGATATTACGATATGGGTTTTCGTATTTTTATACTGCAGCTAAACCGTTAACGTTTATACGTTAACGACAGATATATATTTTCGTTTTGGGTTAATTATACTGTAGGTTCTAACCTATGGATGCCTATCTCGTTGTTTTGTTTTTTGATATGATATTTACGCCGATATTTCATAACTACGGGTATAGGTACGATTTCGAGGATTTCCGAGACGGAGTTGGCGGATATAGCAGTGTGGATTTCAGCAAGCTTATTAAGTTGGTGAGTAGATTTATATCTACGGAGGAAGTCGGGTGGATGGCGTATAGTACCCCCGCAACCTTATAAATAGTATTATGATATGTAGTAGTTTTATAAATTAATTAAGCTATGGATATTTGAATAAAATTGTATCTAGTATGATACTCATTTGCATATAGTTTACGGACGGTTTGGTAAATTGGTACGAAGGATCATGCCGTACTAGAGAAGATTTGAGATATAGTGATAATGTGAGACATTATATGAGGAATTATTTCGCATTGGTGATGAAGAGTTTCGTACGCCGAATAACGGCCGAATTACATTTATTAGTTATGCTTAGAATTACTTTATTAGTTCGCGTTATAGTTAATGATATTATACGTTTCCGTAATATGAACACTTTGATAGAACACGACTGAGTGGGGGGCTATGCAGTCGGATATATGGTAGACCCGGTTCGAAACCGAGGGGCAGGAAAGCCGCATTATAGGCAGGGAGCCTAGCGAGGATACTCGATACTGGAGATAGAGACGAGCACGACAGATATCCAAGGGATACTGGCCGGGGTTCGATTTGGGCACGGCGGATATCAAGGGGATACTGACCGGGGCCAGGGATATTGGGTGGTGATCATCTGTTAAGATGGTGTCAACGGTATCTGCATTTACGTGTCGGTAAGGGACACGAAAGATTTAAGCATTTACTTGTCGGTAATGGACACGAGAGATTTCTGATTTCAGGTGTCGATGCTGGACATCCATAAATATATATTGATATATTGTTACCATGAGATATACAGTAGATTATGGTTATTGTAGCCGACCAGGACTGATCTGGGGGACAGTACCTGTATATATTTGTACGGGCATTCATATACATAAAAAGGGATTTCGAAATCAAGCTATAGCCTCATTATTTTGACGTGTCTGAGATGACACTGAAATCTTTTAAATTGTAAACCTCTTAACACTATTCATTAAAATAGCAGGACGTATATCTTAAATAAGATATCTATTATATTTCATACTATCACGTCTGCTTTATGCCGTGGCATATTTATTCCGCGGCTATTTTAAAGAAGAGCTTTATATATATATATATTTTCGGTTACATTGAGCTTATACCTAGATACAGGTCATTTGCATTTGATATATTCTACTTGGGATTACATGATAGTTAGTGTTGCATTGTGATACATAGGTATATCATATTATATTAGTACAGATAATGATAGTACTTTATTTATGACCTAGGTATCGTCGTGCATTTCGATTTCTACCTTTAGATGCACTTTTATTCACTGAGTTGGCAACTCATCCCCATTGTGCCACAGTTTTTTGCAGATTTTACCGCTTGGAGTATCAGCGGCTTGGGCACACATTCCTTTCGGTGATTGATTGGTAAGTGGGTTACTATTGTATCGTACTCACACTTGGTTATTCATATATTCTTGTATCTAGTGAAAACTCCATCAACTTAGTAATGGTATATTGTGAACTTAGAAGCAAGACTTAGAAATTGTGAGGTCGCACTCATTGGAGTCGACCATTTTAGATGGTTGATTTTGTTTCGCTTTTCTTTTCTTCACCATAGTGCGTCATATATTGTTTGCTTGGTTGCTCCACCATTTGGGTGTGGAAGCTAGCTTCCGTTGGGATGCTATTTATATTATTATGTTGTATCGGGTTATAAAAAATGCAAAGGAGGTGCTGTCAAATTTCAAAACGTCATAGATGCTTTTTTAAACATACTTAGTTAAATTTAAATGTTATTTAAACTGATTCCATCTGATGACTATTTTAAACTCACCTCCAATATTTTCAATAAGGGTTTAGATTCCGGGTTTCGGCTTACTTGAACCGCGTCGATGTTTTTAGATGTCACGTTATTTAAGTGCCGGTCACATGCCACATTTGGGTGGTGACAAAGTTGGTATCAGAGCGTTTGGTTTAACCTTTGTTCGAGTCTAGGTTTAACTATATGGAGTCTGGGCATACACTTTTGTTACCTAGACTTTACCTTATCGGACTTAGACTTGACCTTGGGGGTCTTATACCCGAACTTTCGTTATATAGGATGACCTTTGTTGATGGAGTAGGTACTAGGTAGAGTGACGTACCGTACATATGTTCCGCGGCATATTTACGATATGATACACCACCTAACTTACCTTAGGATTTATATCTTGAGATCTTCCTTCTATTTGTTCCGTTGATCTATCCTTGTCATTACATGTTGATTGTTTCGGTCACCATGTTTATGGAAGCCGAGAGGGCTGCAGTTAGAGGTATGGTCAGAGCAGACTTGTCTGGGACAAGGACTGACCAGGGTGACTTTCTGGTGATATAGAGACATGCCGTTTATAAATAATTGATCGAGTTCTAATATGGAAGCGAATTTCTTCGGGATCCGTACCAGATGGTAGGATCATTGCTAGAGATCAGCTGAACTTGAGGCGTGATGTTTTCCCCTCTCCGCAGATCGTGGTGTCGCATACTGTTCAGATAACGATAACAAACATAGCTGAGATTATCGAGACGTTGCTTCCAGAGTTCACGAAGTTAGTGGTTGACGATGTTTACAAGTGTAGATGAATCAGAAGGATTCATAGCCGTTCAGATGAGAGATGGTTAGGACTTTTATCCGTTATGGTGCTCCGATACGAGATCGGTGAAATTGATTTGTTTCTTCCGATGGATCTTGCTCAAACCTGATGCAAGTCGCTTGAGAAAGAGATCGTGCAGTAAGTTTTCCTCTGACAAATTGGGACGAGTTTTAGAAGGTGAGCTTAGCTAGATTCTTCTACATAGTATCATAGGTGTCAGATTCGTGTTCCTGAGTTGGTAAGATTCTAAGCTTAGACACAACTGAGTAGGACTTGCAATTCGGATGATTATCGTGATACACTCCTTAAGTGGTTGATATTGGAGATTTATGGAACAGGAGAATGGTGCGAAGTTTTAGTGGACAGTTATTCGTCACCGATAATATTGAAGACTTGATACATATACTTATACGCGTACGACTACACTTTCAGGAGGGAAATCAAAAAGGAATGACAGTTGTTACTAAAGAGAAAGTGGATTCAGTAATGAGTGCTAGTTCCGGGTAGGCTGTATAGCTAAGATCAGCAGGAGACTGGAAGGGGTTCTTTCTGAAAGTTGATAATAAATAAGATTGGACCCAAGATCAGTTGTTAGCATACAAGCAGAGAATAAAGATTTCCGTCATCAACATGTTGCGTTACGAGAGACGGGACTACTGGCCAAGAAGATGTGATGGGATGCATCAGTAATAAGAAGAATGGTGTCGTTGCTCCTCACCGGACGATTGCATAAAGAAGCCATGGTATTAGGGATCCGCAAGAAGAACCAGAATTCAGAGACAGAGAACGTTAGAACGTGGTAGACGACAAATAGTAATCCTTGCTATACCAATTCCGGTGGTATAAACACCTTTCGACATTGAAGAGGATATGCTTCGATTGTCATTTGAGTTCGAATTGCGTTTTTATGATCTAAATATTTTGTTTCCAACATTGAAGAAAGGAAAACTCAACTTTCGTTATTTGACGTATGTATTTTTTGAGGATTTGTGGGTCACATGATGTTTTGTGCACACCAGGTGCACTTGATGAGATTTCCATATACTGTGATTTCACTTTGATTTATGTTTTGTGCACACGAGGTGCACTTGTTGAGATTTTCGTGCGAGATGACTGCACTCGATTGGAGTGTTATGTACACCGAATGCACTACACTGATATTTCTGTGCACATCCGATGCACATGGTTAAGAGATTTTATATATATACTCTAGGTATACTTGATTTTGATTTTTGTGCACCCCGATGCACTTGATACTATTTTGTACACTTTGTTCCATGTATAGTGGGTGTAGTGGATATTGTTTCGTGCACCCCTGATGCACTTAGCGCCGTTTTGTTTTCATGCACACCGTAATGTGTGGTTTGAAATTGCACGCAAACCCATTAGGGTTGATTTTGTTTTCGGTTTTGTACTTAATAGGATATATTATAGATTTCATTTATATAAAGTTTTTTTCGTTTGGTCGTGAGCATCGATATTGCACTACGATTGTGGCAATTATTGTGTATTTAGGATACACGATGGTTTTCGTATTTGGCAATTTGCATAATAACTGGAGTAATTCTCATATCAACCGCAAGAGTTACAGTTATGTAAAATTATATCTTTTGAGTTTTCACGCACACTGGTGCGATATGAGGCATTTTAACTTATGTGGGACTTTGGAGTTCCATTATATCGAGTAGATTATATGTTTTAAAATTGGACCCCGGAAAATTGTTTTGAATTTAAGAAGATTGGATTAAGAAAAATGTTTTAAGAAGAGCATTTAATTTAAATTTGGGGACCGAATTTTCTTAAGGGTGGAATATTGTAACATTTTGAAATATTTTAGATAATTAATTATTTTATTTAATTAATTAAAAATTTTATTTTAATTTTGTTGGTAATAAAGAGGCCTTTTAATATGTGGTAGAATAGTTTAGTAAAGAAATAGTTTGTTTTTACAATAATAAGTGTCATGAGGGATTTTAGTGAAATGTTAGCATCCTTATGTAAACTAATTTTAGATGAGGGTTATTATGTAAATGTATTGAATTAGGGTTAAGGTTATATTAAACCTCATAGACACCACACCTTAGGATGCACATCAAGCCCACACCTCCTCCTTGCATGAATAGCACACCATCCATTATGTTGACACCACCTCCTAACCTTATCACTCCATACTCTTATCTCTTCTTATTTGTTCAGTTGATATATTGAGATTTAAAAGAAATTCCTAGTTTAGAAAACCAAGTCCTAGACCTCACTTAAGAAAAAGAAAGAGAAATGGCATGAAAGGTTAGGTGTTGTGCTCTTACCTCAACCATCAAGCTAGGATGAATCAAGCTTGTGCATCTTTGAAGAAAAATTTCAGTTGATCTTCTAGATTGGTATAATTTCTCACCTGTAGTTCTTTTAGTTTAATTCTGTTTTAGTATAGGAGTAGGATATCGGGAATATCGTATTTAGATGATTTTAGGCTCTGTTGTAAATCTGCTATAATCTAGATGATTTATAACAAAATCAAACAGTACCTTAGCCTTAATTATTGGACCTAGAATACACACCAGAAAAACGAGCCCATTCCTTGATCACTCGACCGGCGACATATGCCAATTTTCCGTGCTCGCTGGATTTCCTAGGGATTGGGGTGTAGAGTTTTATAGGGTAGCTCTCTGTTTATAGTGTAGGGTGTTTGGTATTATTAGTTTACGTTATAATTTCAGTATATAGAATCTGGTAACAAATATCTGTTTTAGTGTTCAGTGTTAGAAAACAAGGAAATTGTGATATTTAGCATACTGAACTTGAATCTGAAACCACTAGGTATAACTACTAGAAAAACTAGCAAGACCAAAACTATAGTAAGATTATTAAGAGACTTTATGTAAAGCCCGAACCCCAAACTCCTCAAATGAACCGGCGACATTGACCCATTTTCGGAGCTCGCCGGCCCCTTGTGGCTGTTGGTGTTGGTTTTTGTTCTATGTCCTATTTTTGGTAGATTATGGTCTCTAGTATTATTTGTGTTGTCTCTAGATGTATACAGAGAAATCCGGAAGTGGTTAGTAAAGGTTTTATCAAATTTTCCGATATTACGATACGGGTTTTCGTATTTTTATACTGCAGCTGAACCGTTAACATTTATACGTTAACGACAGATATATATTGTCATTTTGGGTTAATTATACTGTAGGTTCTAACTTATAGATGCCTATATCGTTGTTTTGGTTTTTGATATGATATTTACGCCGATATTTCATAACTATGGGTATAGGTACGATTTCGAGTATTTCCGAGATGGAGTTGGCGGATATAGCAGCGTGGATTTCAGCAAGCTTATTAAGTTGGTGAGTAGATTTATATCTACGGGGGAAGTCGGGTGGATGGCGTATAGCACCTCCGCAATCTTATAAATAATATTATCATATATAGTGGTTTTATAAATTAATTAAGATATGGATATTTGAATTAAATTGCATCTAGTATGATACTCATTTGCATATAGTTTACGGACGGTTTGGTAAATTGGTACGAAGGATCATGCCATATTAGAGATGATTTGAGATATAGTGATAATGCGAGACATTATATGAGGAATTATTTCGCATTGGTGATGAAGAGTTTCGTACGCTGAATAACGACCGAATTACATTTATTAGTTATGCTTAGAATTACTTTATTAGATCGCATTATAGTTAATGATATTATACGTTTCCGTAATACGAATACTCTGATAGAACAGTGCACAACTACCAATGAGTACTATGCTGCACAAACACGCATACATATGTTACACTACACCTCATTGTACTGCCATGTCACTATAGGACCATTATGATATATTGCATATGTAGATGTCGATATGAGTAGGCTATTACACTTTTAGAACACTTGCACAAATACTAATGATTGCCATGCTGCACGAGCACAGACGTGTATGCTACACTACACATCATTAATAGTGCCATGACACAGTAGGAATGATATCATTATGCCTATTGATCTAATTTCGTAATCTTTCTTTATTACCTGTTGTGTATTGTAAATATTAGTACTATAGATGCTATATTTAATTCTTATGGATTTTCTGGATATTTTACTCCTGATGATATATGTTTGTGGTATGGGACACTGTTATATATGTATATATATACTATATCATCAGAATGATCTATGCAATTATTCTCATTCTTTACTTGATATTTTTGTATATGATGAGTTGGCGTCCACCATGAGCTTTATGTTTTCTGATTATTTTATTCCGAACCGAGTGGGGGGGCTATACGGTTTCGGACTTGTTATTATCCGGACTGAGTGGGGAGGCTATACAGTCGGATACATGGTGAACCCGGTTCGAGACCGAGAGGAAGGAAAGCCGCATTATAGGCGGGGAGCCTAGCAAGGATACTCGATACTGGAGATAGAGACGAGCACGGCAGATATCCAGGGGATACTGGCCGGGGTTTGATTTAGGCACGGCGGATATTCAGGGGATACTGACCGGGGCCATGGATATCGGGTGGCGATCATCTGTTGAGATGGTGTCAACGGTATCTGCATTTACGTGTCGGTGAGGGAAACGAGAGATTTGAGCATTTATGTGTCGGTGATAGACACGCAAGATTTCTGATTTCGGGTGTCGATGTTGGACATCCATAAATATATATTGATATATTGTTATCATGAGATATACAGTAGATTATGGTTATTGTAGCCGACCATGATTGATCTAAGGGACAGTACCTGTATATATTCGTACGGGCATTCATGTACATAAAAAGGGATTTCAAAATCGAGCTATACCCTCATTATTTTGACGTGTCTGAGATGACACTGAAATCTTTTAAATTGTAAATCTCTTAACACTATTCATTAAATTAGCAGGACGTATATCTTAAATAAGATATCTATTATATTTCAAACTATCACGTCTGCTTTATGCCTTGACATATCTATTCCGCGGCTATTTTAAAGAAGAGGTTTATATATATATATATATATATATATATATATATATATATATATATATATATATATATTGTAACACCCTAGTTCATTTATACCAATTCCAGTTCTCGTATTTTCTTAATTGTGGTATTTTCCTGATTTATCGTGTTTTGGGTGCGAATAGTATTTTACATTTTACATTGCATTCGACCCGACCCGCTTGCTTTAACCTGTTTGATTCATATTTATAGATTACCCTGACTTGTTACATAGACACGTGCAACTCATGTATACTGCATACTGGCATTTTACCATATAACATTTTAGGTCATGTAAAATAATTTAAAATTGCATTTCAAAGCCTGCATGATACCCCTAACCCCGTGGTAGCATCCGCGCATCTTGTTCTCGTCCCGTTCAGTGAAACAAACGTGTTTGGATGGCTATACGCATGTACGTGTATCCGTTCTTAGGGGTATGCATTTTCGTTACCTGAGTATTCATTTTGAATTTTGAAAGTCGCACATATTTTTCGTATTTTAAATCTGAAGTTTTAGACCCGACCCAGGCGGGTTTTGAAATAGTTTGGTATCCTGCCAAAATTCAATTTATTTAATTTTAAAATTTAGTTTAAATATTTTCATACGATTTCTTTAACAAACTGAAACCTCTTATCTAAAATTTTAAATCTAAAAATCTTTTAAAATTTTAAATCTAATTTCCTAACAAACTAACAACTCCTTTCTCTCTCTCTCCTCTGCATATATATTATATATATTTTATTTATTTAATACATAGCCTCTTCTTCTTCTTTCTTCTTTCTTTTTCTAGATCTTGTTTCTTGATTCCGGTGATCACCGCCGGAGCCGTGCTCGTCGCTGACGATTCGAGTGACCACTGAATGTACCTAACTTGCGTGATCACCCTCGTGCATTGTTTGGAACCGTTCCGTGTACCGTGCGCGCGTCGCGATATTTCGCCGGCGAAGGACGTTCCGTACACATCCGTTCTTGTTCCGTCTAGGCAAGTTAATCTTGCTACATGCTATATAATTCATTTTATATCTATTTAAATAAATACCATACCTACAGTTTAAATCTAGTGCCCCATGTTTAATTTTATAACGTTTCGATGTTCCGTTTGCATCCGTTTATATCATATTAAATCTAGATCATGAAAACTTATCTTGTGACATACTAGATTACATTATACTGCATCCATATCATTTAAAATATATATCGTCGTAATATTTCTTATTATTATCTTTAATTAGTTTATGATCTGCATTTTATAATGTTATACATTTGAAAATATTATAGTTTACACATGAAACGTCGTTGAAAAAGCGGATACGACAAATCTGAAATTTACTGTACACCTTACCTTATAAAATTCATTATAAATCATAGAGAAACCATTAGTATACGTTCTTTAGTTCATTACGAAGCTAACTCAGAATACTATAACTCTATGAAATATTTACTTGCAAAATAAATTGTTTAAATAACGTAAAATACAAATGAAAATGTCTTAAATTGCTGTCCAGGGAAATTCCAGCAGCAAACTTTCAACTTCAAATGTTCATAGATTTTTGTAGGGACAACCTGAGATACTTATACTTATAAAACTGAAAACCTTATTAAATTATCTTTGTTTTGGTATAAGACACGTCCCTTTTGGAGAACGTTTGTTATTTTTAAGTTATTTTACAAATTAGGGTGACGCTGAATTTCTGAACGGAACTTTCTTGTGCTTGGTTAATCAATACCACTTTTATAGTTATTAATCGATTTGAATATGCTATCCATATTAATATTATTATATCAATATTTATATCACATATTGCTTAGTTGTACATCCCACATTACCATTTTATAGTTTTATAACTTTTCGGATACCCGTTTGCATCCATCGCATTTAAGATACATATAATTGCATCCAAAGATCACATTACTACATAATAATGTGATATTAACACTCCATGTTTAATAAATTGCATCCTAATTAATATTGGAACTATAAATATAACCCTAATCGATAACTGTGCATCCATATCCTTGAAATTATATCTATTTGCATATCATATTACATGTTCCAGTTTATTGTTCTGATAGTACCCATGCTTGTTTATTTATACACATGCTTATGTTAGTTTGATTATGAGCACCCACATAACATCTTGTGATTCCTGACATGACCTGTTACACTTCCTACTTGACATGACATGGTACTGTACACTCTTGACATGACATGACACCTTTATACATTACCTGGCTTGACCTGATGTACCATGGCTTTACCTGTTACCTGATCTTGTGTCTAATGCCAACAAACCTAACATGTAGTCCTTACGGACCGTTCCTGTTGTCTATCCAGACAAATCTGCACCTACCTGATCCTGAGTTGGCATTAGTTCTTGATTACTTAAAATACCTGACTAGACACTTATAACTGGGGGTATGGGGAAATCAATGATGAAATCCTGACTTGTAACTCGACAGTTGCTTGCTTATACTGATCAGTTTTAGGGGCTAGGCCAGCCCTGGGATGATGCTACTGACATCATTCATCTGTACATGTTTCCTGTTTAGTGCCTAGCGGCATGTCTCGGTTTCAGCCCGAGAATCTGGACCGTGGTCCCGGGCATGCACGGGATACTATTGAGTTACATCAACGATTCATCAAATTGATTTCAAAGACTTGAGAGTAGATAACCAATTGACCTGTTTAGTTTACTCACTGCACGCTACCTTTCACTGCCCTGATTTAGATTGCTTTACACCTGCTTTATCATTCATGATTATATTTGCATTGCCTGTTACCCTGTTTATATTGTTGCTTGATGTTATGACGCGCTGACGTCTGGGTTTTGCATGTCCCAGATCTTTCTACCTTTATTGCAGACTGATCAGGAGTATTGCCGCTGTTAGACCGAGCGATGAAGTTCCTGTCGGTATGTAGTTTTACTTTCCAGGTGTTTCATTATTTTATCTTTTGCTTCCGCATATCATTATTTCTTGACTCATTCATTCTGGCTCATGGACATATACTAGATAGTTTAGTTTACTTTCCTGTTCTTGATATCTCTACAGCCGTAATGTGACTGTGGAGGGATTTTTCCTATCCACAGGTAGCATGGTTGGCTATGTCACGTGTCCATCTTAGCATACTCTGGGAAGCGGGGCGTGACATGGTTCTTTTGGTATCAAAGCCATGGGATATAGGTTAATCGGGTTTGATTCTTTTGTAGTTGGGTATTGGACCCAATACACGAATCAGAATACTCGTGATTAGGAACATGTCCTGCTATCTTGATTATTGTGATTCTTGAATCATATCCTTCTTTTATCCTTCGCCTTGACGATATGCAAACCACTTTGCATCTCGACTTGAAACCCTTTTGGTTTTCTATTGTCACTCCCTATTCTTGATTCTGATACTAGGATTTGGACGACTTGAGTGGAGTTATGTAATTGTACCCATGAACTGCAGCATGGTTACAATGCGGTACTCTATTTAAGTAACTTGGAGTACTGGTCTTGATTCACTTCCTTATTCCATGATCGTTATACTACCTTGCTTCTCTCGGTTTCATTGCTTATCAGTTATTGTTTTATTATCAGCTTGAACCCTATTTACCGTGCTTAATCCTCTTCAGTATCTTGATTTCGGATGAAGTCATCTTGGTATCCTACTTGTTCTTATCTTTCCGCATTGGAATTATTCAATTCTGGTGCACTCCTTGTTTGTTGTGGTCTTGGGAATGGATTTTTCTTGGCACCTTCCACGCTCACAGTGATTGTAGAGCAAGGAAAGCGAACTTCCAGATTCCCAGACATCCGGAGTTTTTTTTTATGGAGGAAGTAGTTCGGTCGGGCCAGTCGAATTTAGGGCTAGGCCGACAAACAGTGTTCTTTCGTCGATGGAAGTTATTAAGGAAGAAGCGCCGGCTATATTACGAGAGTTCATGGACATGTTTGAGGACATCTCGGGTTACCGCAAATGAGATGTGGAGTTTGCAATTGATCTTGTTCCTGGTGCAGCGCCAATCTCAAAGGCGTATTATCCAATGGCATCAGTGGAGTTGGAAGAAGTAAAGAAGCAGGTTACCGAATTGCTAGAGAAGGGTTGAATTCGTGCAATTCACCTTGGGGAGCTCCAGTTCTTCTAGTCAAGAAGAAAGATGGCATAAGGAGGATGTGCATCGATTATCGACAATTAAACCGGGTGACTATTAAGAACAAGTACCCGATCCCTCGCATTGGCGAATTGTTCGAGCAGCTTAGTGGCGCGAGGGTATTCTCGAAGCTGGATTTGCGGTCCGGATATCATCAGGTCCGAGTTAAATCAGAAGATATTTGTAAGACTGCGTTCCGAACTTGGTATGGACATTACAAGTATTTAGTGATGCCATTCGGATTCACGAATGCACCGACGATATTTATGGACTGATGAACCGAATCCTTCATCGTTCTTGGACCAGTTTATAGTGGTGTTCGCTGAGGATATTCTGGTCTACTCGAGGAGCATTGAAGAGCATGCAGAACACTTGAAGATCGCACTGCAGACACTGAGGCAAGAAAGATTATATGCTAAGATGAGCAAGTGCAAGTTTTGGCTTGAAGAAGTAAAGTTTTGGGACATGTCGTAGCTGGAGATGGAATCGCCGTTTACCCAGGGAAGATTTCTGCAGTTCAAGACTGGCCGATTCCGAAGAACGTTGTAAGGATCAGAAGTTTCTTGGACTTGCAGGATACTACAGAAGGTTCGTGGGGAATGTTGCTCGTTTGGCTGAGCCTTGACCAAGCTTACGCGCAAGGAGGTACCGTTTGTACGGACGGATAAGTGTGCATCAGCTTTTGAGGTGTTGAAGCAAAGGTTGATAACCGCTCTTGTTTAACCGTGCCAGACAATTCCGGAGGATTGGTGATTCACAGCAATGCATCTGGGAAAGGTTTGGGATGTGTTTTGATGCAGTATGGGAAGATTATAGCTTACGCATCGAGACAGTTGAAGACCCATGAGAAGGACTACCCAACTCCTGACTTGGAGTTAGCAGCTGTGATGTTCGTTTTGAAGATTTAGAGACACTACTTACTGGGCGAAAGGGTCGAAGTATTCATCGATCACAAAATACTGGAGTATGTGTTCATACAGAAGGAGCTTAATAAGAGGCAGCATAGGTGGTTGGAGCTGATGGCTGACGACGACCTTGATCTTGAATACCATCAGGAGAAAGTTAATGTTGTGCCGGATGCACTTAGTCGGTGGTGTTCCCCCAATCAGAGCAAGGCTCTGTTTGAATTTCAAAAATTCAAATTTTGAAGCAACGTTTCAGATCCCGTGCGCTGCGCGCAATTTGCCACGTGTCAGAAGTTGACTCGGCAGCACAACGCCCAAGGCAGTGCGTCTAATCAGAGCAAGGCTCTTTAAAAAGCAAAAGCAACGCTCAGTTGCGCAAGCGCTGCGCTGCGCGACACGTGTCTGAGCAGTTGCGCAAACCCTGATTGCGCAAGCGCACCGCTGCGCGACACGTGTCTGCGCAGTTGCGCAAGCACAACTGCGCAAGCGCACCGCTGCGCGCCACGTGTCTGCGCAACTCTGCGCGCCACGTGTCTGTGCAGTCGCGCAAACCCTGTTACTGCGCAAACCCTGTTGCGCAAGTGCACCGCAGCGCGCCACGTGTCCGCGCAGTTGCGCAAGCACAACTGCGCAAGCGCACCGCTGCGCGACACGTGTCCGCGCAGTTGCGCAAACTCTTTTGCGCAAGCGCCTCGTTGCGCGACACGTGTCTGGGCAGTTGCGCAAGCGCAGTTGCGCAAGCGCCTCACTGCGCGACACGTGTCATGCACTGGGGAGTTGCGCAAAAACAGAATGAAGATTTAAGGAAATTTTTTCTGTTTTTGTTAAAACAAGAAGATTTCTTCTGTAAAACAGGGGCCTTTGGATCAAAGATCCAACGGTGGGGGAAATTCCCCAAATCACTCAGAAAAGATCTTTTTAACAAATTTAACTGATTTTTGAGCACTATAAAAAGGACCCCAGACCCCATTTCAAACATAGAGACAATTGGATTAAAAAAAAGAGAAGAGAACTCTTGAGAACTTCTTGAGAACACAAAAAAGAAGGTAAAAACCTTTGAGATAAGAGAAAATTCTCTTAGGAATAGATCATTGATCTAAAAAACAAGATCAGTGATCTTCAATTAATAAATCAATAAATAAATAAATAAATAAAAATAATAAAAATAGTGCCTTGCAATTGCTATGAACCTCTGGTTCTCTGAGACAGAAAGAAAGAAAAGATTTTTTTTTCTTTGATCTAAATTTAGATCAAGAAATTAAAAAGTGCTCTGCACTTCTTTTCTTGAATCTAAAAGATTCTTGGTGCTTTGCACAAATGCAATGCATTACTTGAAGGGCCAGGCCCAAATCAAAAAGACCTAGCAGGCCAAAATAAATTGCAAAGCAATAAAAGGGCTGAGCCCAAATAAAATTGATGCTCTGCATCATTTATAAAGAACAGAGCCCCAAAACAAATTTATGTTCTGCATCCTTTCTGGGCAAAGCCCAAATAAAAATAAAGAGAAAAGCAAAAGCAATGTTGAATATTCTCAACTGGACTTAGCCCAATCGTGGCCGTAAGTCCTTAAATTAAATTGGCTGAGCAAAATGGCTCTCCTAAATCAATCTACATCCGGTTCGAGGGTACATCTCCGAACTCCTTTGACATCCATCGTTGTAATTCCTCAACGACGTCAAAGAGGTGACGGGTCCCAACGGCCACACACCCAATAACGGACCGAAACGTCCCTAAACTAACATCGGACCGAAACGTCCCTAAACTAACATCGGACCGAAACGTCCCTAAACTAATACCGGACCGAAACGTCCCTAAACTAACATCGGACCGAGATGTCCCTAAACTAATATCGGACCGTGACGTCCCTAAACTAATATTGGACCACCACGTCCTTAAACTGGCGATGGACCACCACGTCCCTAAATTGGCACAATAGAGCCCACATGCTCTTTTGTCGGATCTAAACGATCCCGTTAAGTCGATCTTAGTCCCAAACTGGGCTAATGTATCCTTAACAACCGTTTAAGTTGGTCTTAGCCCCAAACACAGCTAATGTATCCTTAAACACTCAAATGGACTATAAAAACCTAAATCAACTTCGGTTCGAGGGTACATCTCCAAACTCCTCTGACACTTATCGTTGTAATTCCTCAACGACGTCAGAGAGGTGACGAGTCCCGACGGCCATATATTAAATGAATCACGCTTAAGTTGATCTTAGCCTCAACGAGGCTAACGCATCCTTAAACTAAAATATCGAACCCAAATCTAAGTAAATACAGATTTGGACTAATCCACGTCCTACGGGCGACGGCATTACTCAGTCTCCGTATACAATCCACGGGCAACCACAAATAAAATGAACACACACGACACGAAGTGAAATTCTGGAGAAGGAGAAAGTGGTTACCGCGATGCGGTAGCGTAATTAACTGCAGGGGCTTGCGTCTGCAGGGAAGAGCGTCCCCACAATCAAAAAACCCTTCAAACGAGGGGGAATCTGAAAAAGTCTGCTACATCGGCCGCATCCGTTTAAATCTTCGATACACGGTGCCATAAATTAACTTGGCATCTTCGGAGAGGTAGACGGATAAAACCAAATAGCATCTACCCCGAATCTCAGGCCCAGACGTCCTAGCGTCTCGGCCGCCGTTCGGAGGGAACAGATTCTGGCACGCCCGGTGGGACCTTTTCCTCTTTCCACTCCACACTTCGTGTGTCGTCCTCGCGAACCAATCGCGGTTTGTTAAATGGTTGCCTTCGGATTTCAAGTTACTAAGATTTGGTCTTCTGTCTGGCACAGAGCTCAAGATTCAATGGCCTCCAATTGCACCAACTGCTCGAAGTGCCACTGCAATGGACGCTCCACCTCTCCCGGAGGTGTAGCATATGGGCCCCAAGCGGCTTCCTTCCTCACTCTGCCAGTAGACCAGGTGACCCAAGCCACCACTGGCTTATTCTTCGGGACCATGATCCCACCGACAAGCTTCTCTATGTCGATACCCGCACCAGAGATGAACAAGAAGTCGGTCTTCGACCGACTCACTGCTACCACAACCCCTGTCGACGGGTCGCCTGCTGCCAAACCAACAGCTTCGGTTTTCGCCAGGCTAGATCAGAACTCTAAATTGGCTGTCCCAAAGAAGGCAATGACTGCCGCTTCAGAAGTCGTCAAGGCGGCTTCCCCTGTCAAAGAATCAGTCTTTTCAAGACTGACGATTCCTGCTCCTGTCCCCGCTCGAAGATCTGTCTTTGACAGATTGGATATTACCCCGCAAGGGCCGACCTCAATTTTTAAAAGGTTAACACCGGCGACGCTTCATTTGGACAGGGGGCAAAAGGAAGCTATCACAATCTCCGAGCCAGTCCCAGCGGCTCGTCGTGCTCGACGTCGCCATTGGCAACGAGTGAGGAAGGCAGGGGGCAACTCCCCCTCAGGGCTAACTCCACCGGCTCCAGTAGTGGAAGTCAACGCTGCTGTCCCAACTGGGAACAGCTTTGAACTGCTGAGGAGGGTGCGGAAGAATTCTCCAACCGCTACACTGAAAAGATCTCCTCCGCCTATGGAGAGAGCTACTGAAACAAAACAGGAACAGCCCCCTCAACGGCTGTCTTCAAGAATTTATAAAGTTTGGCGAAGGGTTCAAGACTCTGTGATTGATTCAGGTCACTTTCATCGCCAGAAAAAGGTGAAGGTGGAAAAAGACAAGGATTGTCCCATTAGACAGCAGGGGACAGCAGCTGCTAGGGTACCCCCTTCAACGGTTCCCTTAACCTCAACAGCCCACAAAAGAAGGAGGCCAGAAAAGACTCCCGTGTCAGCGGCAAAGGTTAAAAATGGTGAAACTAAACGCCCCAAGTCAGGGGGCATAACAGTTCATACGGTTTACATGACATCAGGAAAGGAAGACAGCCGTATGTCCACGGGCCATAGACCACTTACACGGTCAGTGACCAAGGCTCAGGAGCAGCAACAGAAGCTCCAGGAGATGATGAGCGCTATGGCTGCACTTACTGGGCCAAACGAAAGCCCTGGAACCTCTTCAGAAGAGCGTCAGGAACAAGAAAGGGACGCCGAATTCCTTCGGCGCGTAGTAGAAAAGAAAGATAAAGAAGCTGCGGAGCAGGCAGCCAATATAAAGAAGATGGCCCTCCTGTTCCAGGATATGGTGGGTATGATGATTCAACAAGATCCACCTGCTGAAGAGCCCCCGATCATCCTTGGAGACGATAGGGGAGAGACATCAAATCCCCCACCGGCTCTATCCGCAGCTAAAGAGGATACCATATCAAAAGCTGATTTGGATGAATACATCGCCCAGCAAATACGGGTGCATCAGGCGACTGAAGCAGCCGGTCAGGTCGTAAAGACAGGACGGCCATATCCGGGTTGGTACGATCAAATCAAGTACCCGACAGGCTATACAATCCCTAAGTTCCATGTCTACAAGGGGACGGGCAATCCTCATCAACATGTCGCCCAGTACAGAGCGCTCTGCGGCAACACCGGCGGCGATGACAAATTGTTGCTTCGCCAATTTGTTGGAAGCTTGTCAGATACGGCGTTCGAATGGTATTCTGAGCTCCCCAACGACTCTATTAAAACCTTTGCGGAGATGGAGCTGCTCTTTACCCAACGTTTCGCAAGTGCCAGTGAGCGTATCCCGATGACGGCACTGATTAACGCCAGGGTAAAACCCGGCGAGACATGGGTTCAGTACGCTATACGGTGGCGCAATCTATGGTCAAAGTGTGAGCAGCGCATAGAAGAAGCCCCTGCGGTAGGAATGTTTGTTGGAACCCTTGATCCACAGGCAACCATTTCACAGTTTATGATGTTTTTCAAGCCGACTTCCTTCCAGGCTTTGATTGACAAACTAGCGCAAATGGACCAGATGGGTCATAAACCCCCTCTCCCAAAGCCAGATTCCCGAAATGACAAAGGAAAGGGAAAAGCGATCATTGTCGCTAATGCTCAACAACAACCGAACGACTTGAAGCCGGTCGCTCGTCCAAACAATACGCGCCCTTACGTACCCCTTGAGGATAGGATGGGACGTCCTTATTCCTTTCCCCGCGATAAAACGAAGAGGTTATTCGAGCTGGCATTATGCAACAGACTCATAAATCTGCCAGATCCAAAACGTCCGTTGCAACCAAGTGACGTCAACGAACCTAATTACTGCCCCTATCATCGAGTGCTAGGCCATCCGATTGAGGACTGCTACGTTTTCAAAAATTGGCTTGAAAACCAGTATAGACATGGAAAATTTGCGTTATCTGACAAATGGAAGGTGAATCCCCCGCAGCCCCACACCTCTAAAGGGACGAATACGCCGGGGGCAACATGCTCTGTCATTGAAGAAACTCCGTGGGAGGTTGTATTATCATCAAAAACGAAGAGAATGCTAAATGATCTTCGGACATGTCCGGTGATCAAGTGGAAAAGCCCATTGGAACCGCAGGTCGTTGAGGGGATGTTAAAGTCACGTCCAACTCCAAAGACCAATGATGGGGGTTCAAGCACTAGTAGCCAGTCGTCAAAGTCTTCGAAGAAAAAGAAGAAGGCCAAGAAGCCGGTGAAGCCTAGCGATAGGCGCACAGACTTGCAAAAGCAAATTGACGCGCTGGAGGGGTACAACCAGAAGGCGCGGACTCCCATTACATTGCAAGAGTTCCTCAACCACGTCTTCCAAGAAGAAGATGAGGGAGGTAGTTCGTCAAATGAATCTGAAGAACATGTGGCAAGTTGCTATGTGATTTCCCAGTTGTCCACAAGCGATGAGGAGACTCCTCGTGCTGAAAAGCTGGGGGCAGAGCCTGCACTAAAAATTCTGGAGCCGTCGGATGAAGTGATTGATGCATTCCTAAATCAGGCGTTCTTAAAGAGCAAAGCTGATCGGGATAACGAAGCGGTTATATTCGAAAGGGCCAAACGCCAGCATCTTGATGAAAGAATTGCGGTACTCCCGCTAGAACAAAATACACCCACCACAGATAAAATCAAGTTCAAGATAAAGAAGAGATTCGCTAAGGCTGTGTCGATGGGTATAAAGCTACCACCCTCCGAGAAAAACATTACGGGTGAAATGGAAAACTACCCCTCCTATTGCTTGTACCATCGGAAGGTGTCGCATCCCACCGAAGAGTGCAAAACTTTCGGTAAGTGGTGGCAAGGATATGTTACTCACCGGCAACAGTTTAAGCGGGAAAAGCGCAAAGCCCGCCGAGAGCAGAACGGAATGATCAAAGTGCTTGATAAAACTAGCAGTGGTTGTTGCATGATTGACGCCGGGGGATCACAAGTACCTGTATTTGGGAGCGAT
The DNA here is from genome assembly GCA_030015575.1 of Agapanthus africanus. NCBI lineage: Eukaryota > Viridiplantae > Streptophyta > Magnoliopsida > Asparagales > Amaryllidaceae > Agapanthus > Agapanthus africanus. The sequence continues at coordinate 100,413,933 of CM057338.1, read as the reverse complement.
TCTGATGAGGAGCTAGAGCTTGGCCCCCTCTTTAAAGAATCCACTTCGGGAAAAGAAGAAGGACCAAAGGCTTACGAGAATATACAGCTACGCAATCGGGCGTTACCCGAAAAGAATCTCGGACCCTTAAACAAGAAAGACAAAGGGAAAGAGAAGGTCTCTGAAGACATCGCCTTGGATGACCGAGTTGCGGAAGAGTTAACCGCCAAGAACCTGCCAAAGAGGAGTAAAGTGGATTACAATGTCTTGGCGCATCTGAGAAAGCTACCCTCACAACTCAGCATTCTCGATGCCCTGTTACTATCAAAAAAGGCGAGGGATTCTTTGATTAAGGCCCTACAAGAGCCGGGCCAATTCCAAGCCTTCCTGGCTGAACAAAAGATGAAGGATGAATTGGAAGAAGTGCGAACGGCAGACGTTGCTTTCGGCGATGAAGACCTTCTCCTCGGGACGTGCGAACACAACCGTCCCCTTTATGTCTCAGGATACTGCCATGACATAAAGATAGGTAAAATCTTTGTCGACAACGGATCGTCTGTTAATCTACTCAATGTGCGGGTGTTAAAGGAAATTTGCATGAGTGTCCAACACCTCGCCCGAGACAAGATCACCATCTCCGGGTTCGACTCCCAATCATCGAAAACCCTTGGATTTGTGATATTGACGTTACGCTTCGGGTTGCTCGTCACAGATATTAAATTCCATGTCATAGATGCCAAGACGTGCTACAATGCTCTGCTCGGTCGACCATGGTTACACGAGTACAATATCATCCCTTCTACACAGCATCAGTGTATGAAATATTGTAGGGATGGTCTCGAGTACACTGTGGCAGGAGAGTTGAATCCGTTTTCCGTGAACGAAGTTCGCAAGTATGAAGATGCCAAGTACTTCTTACCGAGTTTCGAAAACACAGAAAGGTGTCACAAGCCGGAGAACAAAACTAACGCCACCATCCCTGTCTTCGGCAGTGACACCGAGGAGGGGGAGGATATAATTTATTCGGGACCATCCCAATCCACCAGGCCAGGACCATCCGTTCCTTCATTGATCTTCGGCAGTGATTCGGAGGATGAAGTTCATGCTGTATTCCCTGCTCGGCCTTCAATACGGGCTTCCGCTGATGAATAGCGAAGTCTGCAGATAACCATGGTACCGCTTGAACATTACAAAGAACTGGATGCACTCAACACCAACAGCGTAGAAGAATTGCAGACGTTTTATATCCCTCCCGGACGGGAAGGCGAGAAGGCAATCCTATTCTACCGTTCTGAAGAAAACAAGGTGGAAAAAGAAGTTTGGCATGGCGTGGATCCCACGCTCGACAGGCTTCAGCCTATCCGTCTTCCCAGATATTATACCGAAGGTTTGAAGAAACTGCTGAAACGCCAGGGGATATCCTCTACACAGACCGTTAGAAAGGCCAAATTCTATGATAAGGTCTGGAACGTTCCCGGGACCCAACGCAAACTGCCTAACGGGAGAATGGAAATAAAAGGGCTTGGGTACATCTGGCTAAAGAAACGAGAGCTAGTAAATAGCTGTTATGTCATGTATGACTTCGATGAAGATGCGGACGCTCAATGGGAGGACGCTAATCCTAAGCCAGTAAAAGTTCCTGATGAAAAATTGCCCGGTCCATCATTTGAAGAACAAATGGACAGGCTTATAAGGGAAGCTGGTCAAAAAGTCCGAGATGACCACAACCGCGAGACGGCCATCTATGAGAAAGTCAAGACGCAACGCCTTCTCCGACAGGCCGTGAAGGATGAAAATGCCGCTCCTTGTCAACCTGCTACAAAAAAGGTTCGACGCGAAAGCAAAAACAAGTCAAAGGGCAGAAAAGGCGCTCAACAACCATAAGGCAGAGCTAAGAAACCACGTATCTGAGAGTCGAGCGTTATTGACTTAGCCCTCATGAAGAAAATGGGTCGAGCATACTCATTTTCTCGGAACAAAACAAGGAAGATATTTGATCTTGCTCTAAAACATCAAATGCTTACGCTGCCAGAGTCCAAGCACCCCGAGCACGCAGGCGAGGTATTCAACCCAAATTATTGCTTTTACCATCGAGCAATGGGACACCCTCTTGAAGATTGCTTCACCTTCAAGAATTGGGTTGAAGATCAGTATCAGCTTGGCAAATTCACGTTTTCTGATAACTGGAGGGTAGCGCCACCACAGAAGCACGAGCCCGAGGCCACGAAAGAAAAACCAGTTCCACATTGGGATTGGCAAAAAATTCGCACCTGTCGTATGATAACAATATTAAAAGAAGAGTCCGAGAATGTGGACAGCCTTCCCTGGTGCTTCGAAAACGGCAATGATGAGGTGATCTCAGAATTTCCCCCAGCCCCGAAAGAACTAGAGGATGGAATACATACCACGACGGATAACCTCAAGAGAATTGAGTTGGGGACGGTAAACGATCCGCGACCGACATTTGTCAGTGAGCTGCTGTCTGAAGAGAGGGTGGCTGCGTTAAAGGACGTCCTCGTACAGCATAAAGATTGCTTCGCATGGAGCTATTCCGAGATGCCAGGACTAGATCCAGAAGTTGCTGTACATAGACTAGCGATATCCCCGGGTGTCAAGCCAGTTAAACAAGCGCCGAGAAGAATGCGGCTCGAGCTCGAAATGAGCATCAACGCCGAAGTCAAAAAGCTGATAGACTCTGGCTTTATCCAGGAAGTTCAATACCCCGAATGGATTGCTAATATCGTTCCAGTAATGAAGAAGAATGGGACGGTGCGCATATGCGTGGACTTTCAGGATCTCAACAAAGCCTGCCCAAAGGATGATTTCCCAGTACCAGTCACCGAACTAATGATAGACAATACGTCCACACATGAGATTTTCTCCTTCATGGACGGCTCATCAGGGTATAATCAAATAAAAATGCATCCTGAAGATCAGAAAAATACGGCTTTCCGGACTCCTTTAGGAATATTCTGTTACAAGGTGATGCCTTTCGGTTTAAAGAACGCCGGTGCCACTTATCAGAGGGCCATGACGAAGATTTTCGACGACCTTATACATGAAATCATCGAGTGTTATATCGATGACCTTGTGGTTAAGAGCAAGTCATACGGGGAACATCTTGAACATCTAAAGACTGTATTTCAGCGCCTTCGGCAATACAACTTGAAAATGAACCCGCTCAAATGTGCATTCGGGGTTTCCTCGGGCAAATTTCTAGGGTTCATCGTCCGACACCGAGGCATCGAAATAGATCCGTCCAAGATTAAGGCGATTATGGAAATGCCTCCGCCAAGAACCCTCAAACAGCTGCGGTCTCTCCAAGGAAAGCTCGCATATATTCGGCGATTTATAGCCAACCTCTCCGGCAAGTGTCGCCCTTACAGTCACCTGATGAAGAAAGGGACCCCATTCATCTGGGATCACAAATGCCAAGGCGCACTGGATGAGATCAAGCAATACCTACAGAACCCTCCAGTGTTGGCTGCTCCGGTTAAGGGGAAACCTCTCATCCTTTATACAGTCCCCTCGAAGGTTCTTTAGGCGCATTATGGGCCCAAGAAAACGACCAAGGGAAAGAGAGAGCTCTCTACTACTTAAGTCGAGTTCTACTGGGGGCAGAAAGCAACTACTCCCCCATTGAAAAGCACTGCCTGGCGTTGATCTTCGCAATAACAAAGCTTAGACATTACGCATTAGCACATGAAGTCCGTCTTATTTCGAAGGTGGACCCTCTCAAATATCTAATGTCAAAAGCCATATTGACGGGACGACTCGCTAAATGGGCCTTGCTCTTGATGGAATTCTCGATAACATATCAACCTCTCAAGGCAGTGAAAGGTCAGGCTATCGCCGATTTCCTCGCAAAGCATCCGATACCGGCTGATTCTCCTCTCAATTGCGAGTTGCCAGACAAATATGCATTTGACGCGGTCGACAGTGATGATACCCATTGGGAGCTTTATTTCGATGGAGTATCTTCCATGAAAAAGCACAAACAAACTACCCCTACAATCAAATCAGGGATAGGACTCATCTTTATAACCCACAGGGAGGGATAATGCGCTACGCGTTCTCCCTAACAGAGCCGAGGACAAACAATGAAGCCGAGTATGAAGCTCTGATAGCAGGCCTCGAGATCGCCATCGACATGGGAATTGAAAACCTCCTTGTATACGGAGATTCTCAACTGGTCGTCAGTCAAGTAAATGGCGACTACCAAACGTGCAAGCCAGAGTTGGTAAAATACGGTGAAAGGGTGCAACAATTGCTAACCCAAATCCCCTCCTATACTTTGGAAAGTATACCTCGCGCAGAAAATAGCAAAGCGGATGCGTTGGCCAAACTTGCTAAAGAATTGGCTGATGAGAACCTCGATGATGTCAGAATCGTGGTACAAAGCCGTCGAGTGCTCGTCCCGGCAAAAATATCCCCGGAATCACCCGAAGAGAAGGGAATGACCGAACAAACGACCTTACAGATAAAAGACCCTGAGAAGGTTGAGGATTGGAGGGAAGTCTTTATAGACTACTTCAAGTTCCACCAAATGCCCGAAGAAGCGTCCGCAAGACATCAGCTCATGAAACGAGCTCTGTCTTTCGCCTTCGTCAACGATACTCTATACAAGAGGTCATTCGATTCTCTGTGGCTGCGATGCTTAGGACCTGACGAAGCAGAGAAAGTCGTTCAAGAAGTTCATGATGGGATCTGTGGCTCTCATCAAGCGGGCCCAAACATGAAGTTGAAAATTAAATGGATGGGCTACTACTGGCCCACTATGATACAAGATTGCCTGGAATACGCGAAGCAATGTCACTCGTGCCAGATTCATGGGGACTTCATTCATCAGCATCCCAATCCACTGCATCCAACAGTGGCTAGTTGGCCATTCGAAATGTGGGGAACTGACATAGTTGGCCTCATCGAACCAGCATCGTCCAAGGGACATCGTTTCATCTTGGCAACAACTGATTACTTCTCCAAATGGGCGGAAGCGGTGCCGTTGAGGGAGGTGAAGACGGAGAATATCCTCCATTTCTGCAAAACGCATGTCATATACCGGTTTGGAACCCCGAGAAGGATCATCTCGGATAATGGGCCAGCCTACCGAAGTCATAAAATCAGCCGCTTCGCACAGCAGCACAATATAGACTGGAGATATTCCTCAGTCTATAATCCGCGAGCTAACGGTCTCGCTGAAGCCTTCAACAAGACCTTAACAAAGATTATAAAGAAAACGGTGTCCCGAAACAAGAAGGATTGGCACGAGAGACTGCAAGAGGCTCTCTGGGCGTATCGAACTACGTTCAAGACAGCCACGAACGCAACGCCCTACGCGTTAGTATTCGGCACGGAAGCAGTGCTACCCCTTGAAATAGAGCTACCCTCTCTGCAAGTGGCAGTTCACTACGAGCTGACAGATGAAGAAAATGCTCACCTACGGTTTGAAGAGCTTGACGCTCTTGATGAAACCCGACTCCTAGCGCAGCAAAATCTGGAAGCTTATAAAGCAAAGATGACGCGCTCATATGAGAGACTGACCCGAACAAGGACATTCCGCCAGGGCGAACTCGTGCTAGTGGTCAAAAGGCCTATGATTCCTAATCGCGCCAAGCGGGAAAAATTCGAGCCAAACTATGAAGGCCCGTACATTATAGATAAGGTCTACCAGGGTGGGGCCTACCTACTTATAGATATGCATGGTGAAAGGCCTTTCAGGCCAATAAATGGTCGCTTCCTGAAGAAATACTACGCTTAATAAGTCACAGGCTAGGTCAATGATAGATGACGACGACCATGTCCTCTCGCTATCTTCCTTAGCTCGAACTTTACAAGCATGTAGCCGGGCTTCTCAATATCGAACCGAAATGTCCTTAAACTAATAGCAGACCGAAACGTCTTTAAACTACTCCTGCAGCATTCTTGGGCTAACGAGATAAAAAAAAAGAAGAAAAAAAAAAGAATATATATATATATATATAACGGTATGTCCATAAGCAGAAAGGGCACGGATGAAAACCCGAAAGGGCTCCGTGAGTAAAAACAGCAGGACTACCGACGAGTGTTCGTGAAAACCCGAAAGGGCGCGACCTCGTAAAAAAAAAGAGAAGAAAAAGAAAATAAAAAGAACAAAAAAAAACGGTATGTCCACAAGCAAAACGGGCACGGATGAAAACCCAGGAGGGCTCCGTGAGTAAAAACAGCAGGACTACCGGCGAGTGTTTGTGAAAACCCGAAAGGGCGCAACCTCGTTAAAATACATTTATAGGGTCCTCTCGACCTTATAAGGAGAAACTACTCATGTGAGATCCTTACGACTCACAAGGGAGCAACACACTTAGGGATCCCCACGATTCCTAAGGAGAAAATACACTTGCGAGTTCCTCACGACTCGTAAGGAGAGCTCTCTTATGAGACCCTCACGGCTCATAAGATTTGAAAGTCTTAAGCTACAGAGATCTAAACCTGTGCTTAAGCAGCCCCCACAACTTTCGATAATGCCCTACAAGTGGCTCAGCATTGACCCTTGTATACAATCCACGGGCGCGAATAAACATTTCCCTAACTAAGTCCCATCTGAAACTAGGGATATGTTTGCATGGTAAACAACCCTTGTAAATCCTCTCGACTTACAAGGAGAAAACCCTCCTGTAGGATCCTTACGACTTACAGAGGAACAAAACACTTAGGAACCCTCACGATTCCTAAGGAGAAAATACACCTACGAGATCCTCACGACTTGTAGGGAGAAATACCTTTATGAGACCCTTACGGCTCATGAAGTCAAAGCCTTAGTCGACAGGACCCTAACCCTGGTCGCTAAGCCACCTTTGTTCGACAGCGACAGAGGCAGATGATGATTCGCTCCTGGCAATATCCCAGTTGTAGCGGTGCTGATGCCGAAATCGGTGTCCAGTTTCAGGTTCACGGCGAAAAGCCAGTAGACCGTACATGCATACGAAATAGCCGAAATGATGGGGCAACTTGCAATAAAAAAAAGCAGCAAGTAAAAATATATGCATGAAGAAATAGCCGAAATGATTGGGCAACTCGCAATAAAAAGCAGCGAGTAAAAATAAAATAAAAAAGCCGAAATGATTGGGCACCGCGAAAAATAGCCGAAATGATTGGGCGATCGCGACCTTCGCGATATAAAAGCTGAAATGATAGAGCATCGCGGAAATAAAACAAAAAAAAATAATGATGATAAAATTTTGGCCCTACAGTTAAGATCACATCGATCCCTGTATACAATCCAAGGGCGTAAACAAAGAGGGAGCCATACTCTCCCAACAAACTCCTCGACTCACGGATACAAACACTCCTTGACGAGAGCCTCCTGATCCGCGTCGACCCGCAGAGCCACCAGTGCCTCCGTAGGAATCCTCGACTCGTTTCAAACCCCAAGGAAACAAATAATCCTTGGCGCTTGGGAAACAAATAATCCCTAGCAAAACTCCTCGACTCACGGATACAAACACTCCTTGACGAGAGCCTCCTGATCCGCGTCGACCTGCAGAGCCACCAGCGCCTCCGTGGGAATCCTCGACTCGTTTCAAACCCCAAGGAAACAAATAATCCTTGGCACTCAGGAAACAAATAATCCCTAGCAAATCCCTCGACTCACGGATACAAACACTCCTTGACGAGAGACTCCTGATCCGCGTCGACCTGCAGAGCCACCAGCGCCTCCGTGGGAATCCTCGACTCGTTTCAAACCCCAAGGAAACAAATAATCCTTGGCGCTCGGGAAACAAATAATCCCTAGCAAATCCCTCGACTCACGGATACAAACACTCCTTGACGAGAGACTCCTGATTCGCGTCGACCCGCCGAGCCACCAGCGCCTCCGTGGGAATCCTCGACTCGTTTCAAACCCCAAGGAAACAAATAATCCTTGGTGCTCGGGAAACAAATAATCCCTAGCAAACTCCTCGACTCACGGATACAAACACTCCGTGATGAGAGCCTCTTAACTCATGTCAACTCGCAGAGCCATCACCCTCTCCGCGAGCAAATTCCCGATTCGTCTCAATTTGTAAGAAGAAGTCTCAGACAGCAAGGATTGAAAAGCTTGCTTCTTGAGCAATGGGGTCCTGCAAGTCAATCCAAAATGGTCTCTTGCATACTATTCACGGGTCTCACTCTCCGAAGTCGAATTTCGACGAGGAGGGAAACAACCGCTTACGAATTCTCTCGACTCGTAAGAGGGAAAATTCTCTTATAAGATCCCTACGACTTATAAGAGAAAACCACACTTAGGAATCCTCACGATTCCTAAGGAGAAAATCCACCTATGAGATCCTCTCGATCCGTAGGGAGAAAAGCCTCTATGAGACCCTCACGGCTCATAGAATTGAAAAGTCTTAGGCGGTAAACCTGAACCTGCGGCCTAAGCCATCGCTATTTCCTGAGGAAGTCGGAATACTCGTTTTAGACATCCATCAACCATGGTTATTAAGACAGCCTACTGACATTAAAAGAAAGAAGATGACAGAAAGAATATCCGTTCTACATTTGATCTGGCATGCGTGACGCGTTCATTTATGCATGGACAGAAGACTCAGGACGAGAAATAAGACAAGCTGAAATAGAAAAGGGGAGGGTTTTCATTCATACCGCTAAAAGTTTTTACAAGCATAAGAATAATGAATAAGAAACATTGTTCAAATTATTACAACGGTATAACCTCGGATCCGGGGCACAGATTGAGGAAATCAAAAGTAAGGCCATCCAGAGTTCTTCTGGCCTTTCTAATTATTCTTATGCGCAGTCTTTCGCGCTCCTCGGTGTCGATATCATCGGCAAGCCCTTCCGGCCTTTGATAAGCAGCAACGATCGTCGTCTGCTGAAACACTTGATGCAGGATGTCAACGAGGTCGTTCCGTCGTTTCTTCGAGATCAGCCCTGTCAGGTGCACTGAATGCACCTTGTCCTCGGCATCATCCAGCGCATTGAGTGGTAGGGCCTCGTGAAGACCCGGAAGTGCCCTCCATATTGCTTCCAGCACGACTTTCAAAAGAGCCGAACGCCGAGGCAACAGCCAACCACCGCTTGCGTTCAGACGACCCATAACTTCTGCACATTCAGCGTCTGAAAACTCCTGGTTTTGTTGACGACCCTGAGCGCGGATATCATCGTAGGTAATGAACTCGTGCAGACTGTATAGATGCACCGCCGCCATTATGCCTCGAGAAAATATTAAGGAAGATCAACAATAGAAAAGCAATAATATACATGGATGACTAAATTCCTAGAGAGTAAAACTATGTTCAAAGATGAAACCCACTAGACGAGAGCTCTGCTGTTTAAGATTGATCTAAGAATCGATTTTACCTAAATTTTTTCTAAAAAAACTTTTTAAAAAAAGGAGCAAGGCACCGGAGTTCTTAAAGGCAAGAACAAAGCTCTGAAGTCTTCGAAAATGGAAATCTGGAAGATGATAAGTATCTGGAGGGGACCAAAGGTCCTATTTATAGGCCTCAAGTGCCTCTTCGACTTCCAAGAGTTGTCACGGCAGTTTACCCTAATTGGAGCGAATTTCTGTTCGAATTCCGAGACAGGAGATGAAGCAACGCTTCGTCCTTCCCCGATCAGAGCAAAGCTCTGTCTTGAAGAAGCGACGCTTCAGCACGGAAGCGCTAGCGCAGTTGCGTTGCGCTGCGCGCTACACGCCACGTGTCCGGCGCAAACGCATCAGCGCAGCACCCCAAAGCAGCGCACCTAGCCAAAGCAAAGCTCTATTTCAAGCAAAACCAAGGGAAGCAACGCTTCAGCGGCGTATGCGTCGTGCGCTGCATGACACGTGTCGGCGTAGATGTGCTAGCGCAGTTGCGCTGCACTGTGTGCTGTGCGACACGCGTCATACCCTGGAGCATTCGCGCTAAACAAAAAGGTTCTGAAGAAATCTTTTCGGTTATTATCTTCTGAAAAACAGAAGCCCTTAGATCAAAGATCCGATGGTGAGGGAAATCCCGCCAAATCTTTCAGAAAAGGGATTTCTTCAACAAATTGAACTTGCTTCTTAATCTGCAAGATGAAGCCTCAGGCATCAGAGGTAGGAGAACTTGCTTCCTGAACAATGGGACCCTACAAATCGATCTAAAATGGTCTCTTGCACACTATACGCGGGACTCACTCTCTAAAATCGAGTTTCGATAAGGAGGGAAACAACCGCTTACGGGTCCTCTCGACTCGTGAGAAGGAAAAACTCTCTTGCAGGAGCCTTACGACTTGTAAGAGAAAACCACACTTAGGAATCCTCGCGATTCCTAAGGAGAAAAGCCCGCCTACGAGATCCTCTCGATCCGTAGGAAGAAAAGTCTCTATGAGACCCTCACGGCTCATAGAGTTGAAAAGTCCTAGGCGGCAGATCTGAACCTGCAGTCTAGGCCATCGTTATCTCTGGGAGAAATGAAGTTATCTGTCAATAAGGTGCATTAAATATATCATGCTGAAAAGAATGAAAAAGGCGAAGAAATGACACAGGACGTTACAAAAATGTGTATCTTTTATTCATGAATATTGACTGGGTACAGGATACATTGTACTAAAGAATAAAAAATATACATATATTTTACAAGTACAAATGATACAAGGAGAAATTACTGGTAAGGAAGCGTCTTGCATAGATTTAGCAATTGCTCGCATACTTCCTTCCACGTCTTCTCTTGATCGGCTGCCACCGCCAGCTCTGCCTCCACTTGGGCTCGTTGCTGCAAGACCGACGCAAGCTGCTCCCTGACGACCTGATAGGCAGCTTCCCGACTTGGGATATTGCGCTCAGCTACGTCAAGCTTCCGCTTCAAGTTTAGCCCATGGGAGATACGCTCCAAGAGACCCTCGAAGATAGTCTTCACTTGGGCAGCATTTGCCTCAACCTCAGCGCGCAGATGGGCCGTTTCGTTCGAGGTCTTTTGGCATTCCCTTAGTCTTGAAGCTGCTTCTTGTTCTAAGTGGCGGAAGTGCGAAGTGCTTTGCTCGAGCCAAGTTGTGCGTTGGGTGCTCAGGGCTAAAACTTCGGGAGAAGGGCGCGTCGACTCCAGCCGATATAGACAGGCCTCGATCCCCCTGCAGTGGTTAACCCAAGATTCGACGACGCCTTCGTTATGAAAATTTACGAGCGCCGCCAACATCGGGTTAACCTCCACAGCAAAATCTACGGCAGAAGGGAGAGCGTCCATATTGAGCTCTTCAATGTACCTGCTCAGCATGCCCAAACTCATCACAGCACCCTTTGAAGATGGACGTCTCAAGAAAGGGCCTGCCGGTGAAAGGACGCGAGCCTCAAAGGGGACCGGAGCCGGAACAATAGCTGCAAAACAAAACATGGTTAAACGATGGTTCAAAAGATGTTGAAGGGTTACCAAAAAAGGAAATTTACTATACCAGCTGCAACGGACGGCAAAGCCGGAAGGGCCGGTAGCACGGCAGGTCTTGCATCCCCTCTTTCGATTTGTGGCACTGCAATAAAGAAAAGGAAAAGTCAGAAATTATCCCATTGCTAGAAAAAAGGGGGTAAATAAAGATATTATAGTGAAAGTATACTCACCGGCGCCACCAGAGGGAGAAGCGAGTTCGGATGGGAAAGAGAAGTGTGGGAGCAACACTTGATATAAATGATCGAAGAGCACTCCTGCAAAGGCACAATGGTATAACGTTAGTACAAAGCTACATTTTTGAAAGATTAATGCATGAGTCGTGAATCCATACCTTCCAACATCCGTGATGGTACAAGGGAAGGCGGGGAGGTGACCACCTCCAAAGCAGTAGTCGACGGTGCCCCCTCGAGCAATGGAGCATCGGCACTGGCCGCACCTGCAAAGACAAGCTTGTTAGAAGAGATCGCAAGATATATAAAAAAGGGGGGAACGCTGGTGACTCAAAAATTTACCCGACGAGCTACCAGCAGAAACTGAAGCAATCCCCTTATCCATCGACATGAGACCACCGCCCATAGCCTCATCACCCGACTCGATGGGAACCGTTGTTGTGCTCGCGAGCCCGGGAGACGGCAAGGAACCATACGCGGGGAGGGCTATGATCGGAGTATTACCAGATTCCTGGGAAAGAGCGGTTCGCTCCTCCTCAGGAATCGTGGCCGCCTCACCCGATACTCCCTCGGTTTCTACGGTCACGGTTGTCTCGTCCATCGGCACCGTGACGTCTCCAGCCTCAAGCGCCTCGACTTCTACTGCCTTCGGCTCGACAATCATCTCATCTGCTGCTACTTCAGACGCGGCATCAATGACCTTCTCGGCGGCGGATCCTTCAACTTCTGTTTCAGGCGCCGTGGCCCCGACGACGGTACTCACTGTTGGCTCGGGTTCGGCAAGTATCGCTTCCTCCATTCCCCTGGGTTCGACGGTCTCCGCCTCCCCCTCAGTCGGACTTGGCCCTGCAAGATGGAATGCGTAAGAGCCAATGGCTTGATAATTCTTACAACAAGGTTCTGAAAGAAATGTTACCCGAAGAGGACTTATCGTTTGCACTCCGAGCCGCGCGCGCCACTTGCCTATGAGCAGTAGACAGGGCGGCAGGGGCCTCTTCAGAAGGAGTGTCAGCATGAGGAATAGTGCTAGGGCCCGCTCCCATGGCCAAAGCAGCTCTGCTCGCCTTTGCTTCGGAAGGAGTGTCGGCACGAGGAATAGTGCTAGGGCCCGCTCCCGCGGCCAAAGCAGCTCTGCGCACCCTTGCTTCGCGTCTCAATCGCTTCCGCTCCTCTCGAGCCGTTGAGACGGATGCCACTAGGGCTTCCTTGAGTGAGGCTTCCTCGTCCGTATATAGGGATGCCTCTAGATTCTTCAAGGCATCCCTCGTCGTCTTGTCAAGCCGAGGCTCTTGTGGCAACTTCAACGAAGCCGGGACTTCGATGACGGACTCGGGAAGGATCCCTGCGTCAATTGATACAACCCCTGCAAAGAAACAAAAGAAAGTCAGGTTGACTATCATAAAAAGACAACAAACTTTCCTTATAAAAGAGAAAGGGGTGAAACATACCAACGCCTGCTAGGGCACGCTTCTCCTCCTCCTCCTGGAAGGTTTTCAGGGAGGCAGCAATAGCCTCTTCAGTAGAGACACCTGTTGAAAATGGAGCAAATGTTAGTTAAATATAACAATACAAAGTGCAATAAAACGACAAATAAAGCATCTGATGATTACCGGACTCAGCGAGTTTGCTTAACATCGCTTCAAGCCTCGCCGATCGCTCCGAAGCTGCAATGGCGGCAGCTAAATTGGTGTCCTCAGGGTCTACCACAAAGCCCTCATTGCTGCCATACTCACATATGGCCTCGGCAGGAAGAGTCGCAGGCTTTAAGCTAAGGATCGCGTCGAGGGATAGGGTGGACTTCTTCTTCTTCTGTCCGCCAGCTTTAGATCCACTCGAAATAGCCTTGCGCTTGGCAGTCACTTTAGGGCAGCGAGTCCCGATATCCGCTCCTGCGCCAGACCCTGGCGATACCACTTTAACCGTCTTTGTGGGAGCACGGGGCGCCGGGGGTGCATCCACCGTAGTAGGCAGTGGCAATCCACACGGGGGGCTCAACACGCGCGGTCGGTCAGCTCCGGCATCTTTTATCGGGGGGGTGACCTGGATCCTTGGCTGCAAGGGAGCCTTGCGATCACCGCCAGGAAGCGCAGCCCTACGGTCAACCAGCAGACGTTTCTCCATTAAAATGATTGGGCCCATAGCATGCGCATACCAGGCTACATACGAATGGATTATTTTAGGGGCACAGCTAGACTCACTGATAAAAAAATGGGAGCCTGTATTGAGCCGGGTGAAATGATGCATCGCATTCCTTATTCCCCCTTGGTTGGCCGCGGGTGTTTCCAGAAAGGCTTCCATCGGGATCCCTTGATTGTAGCTCGATTGTCGGGCAAATCGATGTGGGTTATACCTCATAAAGAGAGCCGTCTCATTCTGCCTAAATACTAGGTAGCCCGGCCGAATGGAGTAAAGGTGAAGGATTTCCCGAGCCTTCGGTACAGAAGCCCCGCCCTTAAAGTCATCGCGCAGCGGCACCACTGACTTGGTGGTCTCTGAGCCTATGGTGATGACCTTATCCACAAAAGAGATCTTCGCTCCGACTAGATGTGAACGCAGGAGCAGTCCCCTAGACTCCCGCGGAGGTGCAACCACAATTGAAGCCCCGACCAACCGTATGATTCTTGGGAGTCTGTATTTCTCAAAGAACGGAGGAGTCTTATTGGCACCAAACACCCCTCGCACATGCAGCTCCATCCAAGAAGTGAAGTAGTGCATCGGGAAGTTAGCAGGCTGTACCCCAGGCTCATTAGCGTCCGCCGCTACGCTAAGACCATTATAAAGGTAAGTCATCCCGGCAATCCCTACCGATAGCTGCAAACCAGCCGCCATTCGATGCGCCGGGTAAAAGACGGAGGGCCGCATGAGGCGTGGATGCATGGGGAGCGCGAAGCTGCATAGCCATAAACCCAAGAACCCTATGAAAAAAGTCTCCTCGTCCATTCCAGGAACGGCGATCTCTGAGAAAGGGACGCTGGCAGTGCCGGGGAGATAAAAATCCCGCTGGTCATTTTCCGATGTAGGTCGGTGGTCCAAGCCGAAACCAAAAGGGTCAACAAGCTGAGCGAACTTCTCGCTCTGCTTTGATAGGAACTCCGGGCGAATAAAGCGAGCAATGAAATCCGCGAAACTGACGCCCCGGTCGCCCGATTCCAAATGCAGTTCCTCATAAATCTCCAACACCTTCACCAAGCCCGGATGCTGATGCTGGATGGCATTCTCCGGAGTTAAGTCAAATACCAGCTGCTTGGTGGCAAAGACGTACTCGTCAGGAGGAAGCAGCTCCTCGTAGTGCTCCCCCCTCACTGGTAGACCTGAAATCTCAGCAAATTCTTCCAAAGAGATGGAGACTTCCCTATCCGCTGTCAAGAAGGTGTGGGTGGGGATATTCCATTGTTCAATAAAGGCCTTTATCCACCATGTTGGAGGAGAGGGATATTCGAAAAGTGAAACGTAGACGGCCGAGTATAAACCAATCGTCGTCAGATGAGTCCTTTTCGCCGCTAAGATGTAGCGGGCCCAGGGCAAATATCCGGTAAGCGGTCGCGAGATCAGTCCAATATTATAAGCCTGTCCTCAAGGGCGTGCTTCACCCTGACAGATTCGCCTCCCCAAGATGTCTATCGCGGGCGGCGGTTGCACCGGGATGGCACCGATTGCAGGCTGGAGGAGGTCGTCGGAATTCCAATTTTTAACCTCCACGGCATACTTCACCGGAGGCTTGTCCGCATAAGGGATCGCGACTATGGGCTCAGAGGGCGAGGCGGAGCTAAAGCTGCGACGGCCTTGGATGATCTGGCTGTACCACCTTCCCCATAGGTGAAGTTTCTTGCACTCGGGATCGTGATCTTTAATCAGAGCAAACACCACCCGGTCCACTGGCGAATGTGGGAACCCTCCTTCTGAGCGAACGAAAGGGAAAGACAAATCTTCAGACATGTTTCCTGTAGAAAAAGAAAAAAAAATATAACCGTTAGCGTTCCAATGCTTCACCTTTCAAAGTCCTACATCACACTACAATGCAGTGAGTAGGGGACCAGAGGGGGACCCACAAAATCTAGATGACGGTGCATCATTTGATAAGACAGTCTCATCATTGGATGAGACTGTCAGTTAATGAAAAAGACCCCCAAGAGAATATCCTCATTGGGGGGGAAATCCCTAGAGACAAGGAGAAAATCCCCTCTTTTAGAGCAAAGCTCTGTCACAGAGTGACATTTGTCAAACTCTGGTCCCAAAGGAATAAAACTTCTTAAAAAAGAGCCTAGCTCTGTAATAGTAATGATAACTATAACCCCTAAGGATTAAAAGAAAAATTTTGGGATCTTAAAGATCCAGGGAAACTTTTAGGAGTTCTCCATTTTTTTATATATATAAGAAAAGAGGGGGGGAGATCTACATTTGATCTATGAGCAAGGCTCTGTTCATGGGTTAAAACCCAGGAACAAGATCTCTATAAATTTTTGAGAGCAAGGCTCTGTTGATGAAACCCCAAAGGGGTTTTCTTCAGATCAAAGATCTATGAGAGCAAGGCTCTATTGATGAAACCCCAAAGGGGTTTTCTTTAGATCAGAGATCTATGAGAGCAAGGCTCTGTTGAAGAAACCCCAAAGGGGTTTTCTTTAGATCAAAGATCTATAAGAGCAAGGCTCTGTTAATTAAATTTAATTTAAATTAATCTAAATTTTTACCTAAGGTGATCCTAAGTTATGAACTCTGGAGTTCTTGAAAAAAAATCAAGAGCAAGGCTCTGAAAGTTCTTAAGCAAGAGCAAGGCTCTGAGTCAAGATTCTTGAAGTGGTAAAGAATTTTCTAAGGACCAAGAGTCCTATTTATAGGCGCCTGCGCCCTTTCAACTGACCCCCATGATCCAACAGTCAGGATCTTGCCACCGCTGCACTCACGTGTGCGCCACGTGAGCGCAACGGTGGGGGGGAATTTGTTCCCCCAATCAGAGCAAGGCTCTGTTTGAATTTCAAAAATTCAAATTTTGAAGCAACGCTTCAGATCCCGTGCGCTGCGCGCAATTTGCCACGTATCAGAAGTTGACTCAGCAGCACAACGCCCAAGGCAGTGCGTCCAATCAGAGCAAGGCTCTTTAAAAAGCAAAAGCAACGCTCAGTTGCGCAAGCGCTGCACTGTGTGACACGTGTCTGCGCAGTTGCGCACACACAACTGCGCAAGCGCACCGTTGCGCGACACGTGTCTGAGCAGTTGCGCAAACCCTGATTGCGCAAGTATACCACAGCGCGCCACGTGTCTGCGCAGTTGCGCAAGCACAACTGCGCAAGCGCACCGCCGCGCGACACGTGTCTGCGCAGTTGCGCAAACCCTGTTGCGCAAGTGCACCGCAGCGCGCCACGTGTCTGCGCAGTTGCGCAAGCACAACTGCGCAAGCGCACCGCTGCGCTGCACCGTTGAGCGACACGTGTCTGCGCAGTTGCGCAAGCACAGTTGCGCAAGCGCCTCACTGCGCGACACGTGTCATGCACTGGGGAGTTGCGCAAAAACAGAATGAAGATTTAAGGAAATTTTTTCTGTTTTTGTTAAAACAAGAAGATTTCTTCTGTAAAACAGGGGCCTTTGGATCAAAGATCCAACGGTGGGGGAAATTCCCCAAATCACTTCAAAAAGATCTTTTTAACAAATTTAACTGATTTTTGAGCACTATAAAAAGGACCCCAGACCCCATTTCAAACATAGAGACAATTGGATTAAAAAAAAAAGAGAAGAGAACTCTTGAGAACTTCTTGAGAACACAAAAAAGAAGGTAAAAACCTTTGAGATAAGAGAAAATTCTCTTAGGAATAGATCATTGATCTAAAAAACAAGATCAGTGATCTTCAATTAATAAATCAATAAATAAATAAATAAATAAAAATAATAAAAATAGTGCCTTGCAATTGCTATGAACCTCTGGTTCTCTGAGACAGAAAGAAAGAAAAGATTTTTTTTTCTTTGATCTAAATTTAGCTCAAGAAATTAAAAAGTGCTCTGCACTTCTTTTCTTGAATCTAAAAGATTCTTGGTACTTTGCACAAATGCAATGCATTACTTGAAGGGCCAGGCCCAAATCAAAAAGACCTAGCAGGCCAAAATAAATTGCAAAGCAATAAAAGGGCTGAGCCCAAATAAAATTGATGCTCTGCATCATTTATAAAGAACAGAGCCCCAAAACAAATTTATGTTCTGCATCCTTTCTGGGCAAAGCCCAAATAAAAATAAAGAGAAAAGCAAAAGCAATGTTGAATATTCTCAACTGGACTTAGCCCAATCGTGGCCGTAAGTCCTTAAATTAAATTGGCTGAGCAAAATGGCTCTCCTAAATCAATCTACATCCGGTTCGAGGGTACATCTCCGAACTCCTTTGACATCCATCGTTGTAATTCCTCAACGACGTCAAAGAGGTGACGGGTCCCAACGGCCACACACCCAATAACGGACCGAAATGTCCCTAAACTAACACCGGACCGAAACGTCCCTAAACTAACACCGGACCGAAACGTCCCTAAACTAATATCGGACCGAGACGTCCCTAAACTAATATTGGACCACCACGTCCTTAAACTGGCGATGGACCACCACGTCCCTAAATTGGCACAATAGAGCCCACATGCTCTTTTGTCGGATCTAAACGATCTCGTTAAGTCGATCTTAGTCCCAAACTGGGCTAATGTATCCTTAACAACCGTTTAAGTTGGTCTTAGCCCCAAACACGGCTAACGTATCCTTAAACACTCAAATGGACTATAAAAACCTAAATCAACTTCGGTTCGAGGGTACATCTTCAAACTCCTCTGACACTTGTCGTTGTAATTCCTCAACGACGTCAGAGAGGTGACGGGTCCCGACGGCCATATATTAAATGAATCACGCTTAAGTTGATCTTAGCCTCAACGAGGCTAACGCATCCTTAAACTAAAATATCGAACCTAAATCTAAGTAAATACGGATTTAGACTAATCCACATCCTACGGGCGACGGCATTACTCAGTCTCCATATACAATCCACGAGCAACCACAAACAAAATGAACACACACGACACGAAGTGAAATTCTGGAGAAGGAGAAAGTGGTTACCGCGATGCAGTAGCGTAATTAACTGCAGGGGCTTGCGTCTGCAGAGAAGAGCGTCCCCACAATCAAAAAACCTTTCAAACGAGGGGGAATCTGAAAAAGTCTGCTACATCGGCCGCATCCGTTTAAACCTTCGATACACGGTGCCATAAATTAACTTGGCATCTTCGGAGAGGTAGACGGATAAAACCAAATAGCATCAACCCCGAATCTCAGGCCCAGACGTCCTAGCGTCTCGGCCGCCGTTCGGAGGGGAACAGGTGGCCAGCAATTCAGATGTTGACTGCACAGAAGAAACCTATTGAAGACTTTCGGAGATTCGATTTGGAAGTTGTGCTACCGCATTCTTCAGGACAGTTGTTGCAGCTGCAAGTACAGTCGTCGTTGATCGAGAATATTAAAGCAGCGCAATCGCAGGACCCTAGATTGCAAAAGTTTCGAGAACAGGTTGAAGCTGGACTTCGAACAGACTTATTGATCCATGAAGATGGTTCGTTGCGATATGGTAGCCGCTTGTGTGTGCCAAAGGGAGATATTCGTGAAAAACTTATGAAGGAGGCGTACAGTTCAGCATAATCCGTACATCCAGGAGGCACGAAGATGTACCGAGATACGACAGCATTTCTGGTGGGAAGGCGTGAAAGGGAGATTGCCCGCTTTGTGGCAAGGTGCTTAGTGTGTCAGCAAGTTAAAGCTGAACATCAAGGGTTGCTGGTTTATTGCAACCACTTCCGATTCCTCAGTGGAAGTGGGAACATATGACCATGGATTTCGTGACAGCTCTACCGCGGAGTCCAAAAGGCAACAATGCAGTTTGGGTGATTGTTGATCGATTGACCAGGGCAGCTCACTTCATACCATTTCGAGTTGATCAGTCAACGGAAGCGTCAGCAGAACGGTACATGCAGGAGATTGTGAGATTGCATGGAGTACCTGTGAGCATCGTGTCTGACCATGACACCCGATTCTTATCACATTTCTGGAGGAGCTTACAGGAAAGTTTGGGGACTCGATGGAAGTTTAGCACAGCTTATCATCCTCAAACAGATGGCCATTCGGAGAGAACGATCCAAACTCTTGAAGACATGTTGAGAGCTTGCATGTTAGACATCAAGGGTTCATGGGAGGATCATCTATACTTGGTGGAGTTTCGTACAACAACAGCTTTCAGGCGACTATTCAGATGGCTCCATTCGAAGTATTATATGGTCGCAAGTGTCGTTCACCTGTTTGTTGGGACGATATTGGAGAACGAAGATTGTTGGGACCGGATTTGGTCGTGCAAACGGTTGAGAAGGTTAACACTATCCGGAATCATGTGAAGGGAGCAGTACACGACCGACAAAAGAGTTGGGCAGATATATCGAGAAGACCTCTAGAGTTCGTCGTTGGTGATTTGGTATTCTTGAAGATGTCACCGACTAGAGGGGGATCCGTTACGGAAGTCGAGGAAAGTTTAGTCTTCGATTCGTTGGACCTTTTAAGATTTTGTAGCGTATTGGAGAAGTGGCGTATCGTTTGGTGTTACCGCAATCTTTGGAGAATGTTCATGACATGTTTCTTGTATCTCAACCCCGTAGGTATGCTCGAGATGAAATACATGTATTGGATCTTTCGGAGCAGACTGTACGAGAAGATTTAACCTTTGAGGAGCGACCGATGTAAATTGTGGATCGAAGAGAAAAGGTTCTTATGAACAAAGTTATCCCTCTTGTGCTTGTTTCTTGGAGTAATCGCTTGCATGGAGAACCCACTTGGGAACGAGAAGATGAAATCCGACAGAAGTTTTCACATCTATTCTTGTAGTTTGTTGATTGTTTATCCTTTCTTATTCTTGGAATTTCGAGGACGAAATTCTTTTGTAGTTGGGTATAATGTAACACCCTAGTTCATTTATACCAATTCCAGTTCTCGTATTTCCTTAATTGTGGTATTTTCCTGATTTATCGTGTTTTGGGTGTGAATAGTATTTTACATTTTACATTGCATTCGACCCGACCCGCTTGCTTGAACCTGTTTGATTCATATTTATAGATTACCCTGACTTGTTACATAGACACGTGCAACTCATGTATACTGCATACTGGCATTTTACCATATAACATTTTAGGTCATGTAAAATAATTTAAAATTGCATTTCATAACCTGCATGATACCCCTAACCCCGTGGTAGCATCCGCGCATCTTGTTGTCATCCCGTTCAGTGAAACAGACGTGTTTGGATGGCTACACGCATGTACGTGCATCCGTTCTTAGGGGTATGTATTTTCGTTACCTGAGCATTCATTTTGAATTTTGAAAGTCGCACATATTTTTCGTATTTTAAATTTGAAGTTTTAGACCCGATCCGGGCGCGTTTTGAAATAGTTTGGTATCCCGCCAAAATTCAATTTATTTAATTTTAAAATTTAGTTTAAATATTTTCATACGATTTCTTTAACAAACTGAAACCTCTTATCTAAAATTTTAAATCTAAAAATCTTTTAAAATTTTAAATCTAATTTCCTAACAAACTAACAACTCCTTTCTCTCTCTCTCCCCTCTGCATATATATTATATATATTTTATTTATTTAATATTTCTTTCCTTATTTAATACATAGCCTCTTCTTCTTCTTCTTTCTTCTTTCATTTTCTTGATCTTGTTTCTTGATTCCGGTGATCACCGCCGGAGCCGTGCTCGTCGCTGACGATTCGAGTGATCCACTGAACGTACCTAACTTGCGTGATCACCCTCGTGCGTTGTTTGGAACCGTTCCGTGTACCATGCGCGCGTCGCGACATTTCGCCGGCGAAGGACGTTCCGTACACATCCGTTCTTGTTCCGTCTAGGCAAGTTAATCTTGCTACATGCTATATAATTCATTTTATACCTATTTAAATAAATACCATACCTATAGTTTAAATCTAGTGCCCCATGTTTAATTTTATAACGTTTCGATGTTCCATTTGCATCCGTTTATATCATATTAAATCTAGATCATGAAAACTTATCTTGTGACATACTAGATTACATTATACTGCATCCATATCATTTAAAATATATATCGTCGTAATATTTCTTATTATTATCTTTAATTAGTTTATAATCTACATTTTATAATGTTATACATTTGAAAATATTATAGTTTACACATGAAACGTCGTTGAAAAAGCGGATACGACAAATCTGAAATTTACTGTACACCTTACCTTATAAAATTCATTATAAATCATAGAAAAACCATTAGTATACGTTCTTTAGTTCGTTATGAAGCTAACTCAGAATACTATAACTCTATGAAATATTTACTTGCAAAATAAATTGTTTAAATAACGTAAAATGCAAATGAAAATGTCTCTAAACTTCTGTCCAGGAAAATTCCAGCAGCAAACTTTCAACTTCAAATGTTCATACCTTTTTGTAGGAATAATCTAAGATACTTATACTTATAAAACTGAAAACCTTATTGAATTATCTTTGTTTTGGTATAAGACAAGTCCCTTTTGGAGAACGTTTGTTATTTTTAAGCTATTTTACAAATTAGGGTGACGCTGAATTTCTGAACGGAACTTTCTTGTGCTTGGTTAATCAATACCACTTTTATAGTTATTAATCGATTTGAATATGCTATCCATATTAATATTATTATATCAATATTTATATCACATATTGCTTAGTTGTACATTCCACATTACCATTTTATAGTTTTATAACTTTTCGGATACCCGTTTGCATCCATCGCATTTAAGATACATATAATTGCATCCATAGATCACATTACTACATAATACTGTGATATTAACACTCCATGTTTAATAAATTGCATCCTAATTAATATTGGAACTATAAATGTAACCCTAATCGATAACTGTGCATCCATATCCTTGAAATTATATCTATTTGCATATCATATTACATTTTCCAGTTTATTGTTCTGATAGTACCCATGCTTGTTTATTTATACACATGCTTATGTTAGTTTGATTATGAGCACCCACATGACATCTTGTGCTTCCTGACATGACCTGTTACACTTCCTACTTGACATGACATGGTACCGTACACTCTTGACATGACATGACACCTTTATACATTACCTGGCTTGACCTGATGTACCATGGCTTTACCTGTTACCTGATCTTGTGCAACAAACCTAACATGTAGTCCTTACGGATCGTTCCTGTTGTCTATCCAGACAAACTTGCACCTACCTGATCCTGAGTTGGCATTAGTTCTTGATTACTTAAAATACCTGACTAGACACTTATAACTGGGGGTATGGGGAAATCAATGATGAAATCCTGACTTGTAACTCGACAGTTGCTTGCTTATACTGATCAGTTTTAGGGGCTAGGCCAGCCTTGGGATGATGCTGCTGACATCATTCATCTGTACATGTTTTCTGTTTAGTGCCTAGCGGCATGTCTCGGTTTCAGCCTGAGAATCTGGACCGTGGTCCCGGGCATGCATGGGATACTATTGAGTTACATCAACGATTCATCAAATTGATTTCAAAGACTTGAGAGTAGATAACCAATTGACCAGTTTAGTTTACTCACTGCACGCTACCTTTCACTGCCTTGATTTAGATTGCTTTACACCTGCTTTATCATTCATGATTATATTTGCATTGCCTGTTACCCTGTTTTTATTGTTGCTTGATGTTATGACGCGCTGACGTCTGGGTTTTGCATGTCCCAGATCCTTCTACCTTTATTGCAGACTGATCAGGAGTATTGCCGCTGTTAGACCGAGCGATGAAGTTCCTGTCGGTATGTAGTTTTACTTTCCAGGTGTTTCATTATTTTATCTTTTGCTTCCGCATATCATTATTTCTTGACTCATTCATTCTGGCTCATAGACATGTACTAGATAGTTTAGTTTACTTTCCTGTTCTTGATATCTCTACAGTCGTAATGTGACTGTGGAGGGATTTTTCCTATCCACAGGTAGCATGGTTGGCTATGTCACGTGCCCATCTTAGCATACTCTGGCAAGCGGGGCGTGGCATATATATATATATATATATATATATATATATATATATATATATATATATATATTGGTTACATTGGGCTTATATCTAGATACAAGTCATTTGCATTTGATATATTCTACTTGGGATTGCATGATAGTTAGTGTTGCATTGTGATACATAGGTATATCATATTATATTAGTATAGATAATGATAGTACTTTATTTATGACTTAGGTATCGTCGTGCATTTCGATTTCTACTTTTAGATGCACTTTTATTCACTGAGTTGGCAACTCATCCCCGTTGTGACACAGTTTCTTACAGATTTTACCGCTTGGAGTATCAGCGACTTGGGCACACATTCCTTTCGGTGATTGATTGGTAAGTGGGTTACTATTGTATCGTACTCACACTTAGTTATTCACAAATTCTTGTATCTAGTGAAAACTCCATCAACTTAGAAATGGTATATTGTGGACTTAGAAGCGAGACTTAGAAATTGTGAGGTCGCACTCATTGGAGTCGGCCATTTTAAATGGTTGATTTTGTTTCGCTTTTCTTTTCTTCGCCATGGTGCGTCATATATTGTTTGCTTGGTTGCTCCACCATTTGGGTGTGGAAGCTAGCATCCGTTGGGATGCTATTTATATTATTATGTTGTATCGGGTTATAAAAAATGCAAAGGAGGTGCTGTCAAATTTCAAAACGTCATAGATACTTTTTCAAACATACTTAGTTAAATTTAAATGTTATTTAAACTGATTCCATCTGATGACTATTTTAAACTCACCTCCAATATTTTCAAAAAGAGTTTAGATTCGGGGTTTCGGCTTACTTGAACCGCGTCGATGTCTTTAAATGTCACGTGATTTAAGTGCCGGTCACATGCCACATTTGGGTCGAGACAAGAAGATTTCAGCAAGGGTTAGATCTAGAAATCCATGCTGCCTTAGCTATAAGGGATTTCCCAACCCACGAATTGGCCCTGAAAGCTGCCCGCCGATTTGAGGCAATGGTGAAGATGAAGGGCAGACCCCACTCTGCCGGGATGAAGCGCCCTGCCACTCAGATGGCAGGAGGAGCCTCTTCAAGGCCATAATTTTTGCCCAGGAGACCGGGAGTACCAAACAACCGGCCCAACCCAGCCTTTTGTATCTACTACAGGAAAGATGGACACCTGGCGAAAGACTGTCGACGTGCAAATCGTCTTTGCTTAGTCTGTGGCTCAGCCACTCATGACATTGGGTCTTGTCCTTGTAGACACAACCTAAATGCTGCACCTAAACCAGCAATTACTTATCAGCAGCGACCAACCATCCAGGCACCTGCTCCACGACTCGCTCTCCCCGCTCCACCTCCTCATGGACCGAATACATCTCCTCCTCGTCAGTTCCATCAAGTTCAAAAGAACATACCTCAAGTATTGTAACAATCTAGTTCATTTATACCAATTCCAGTTCTCGTATTTCCTTAATTGTGGTATTTTCCTGATTTATCGTGTTTTGGGTGCGAATAGTATTTTACATTTTACATTGCATTCGACCCGACCTGCTTGCTTGAACTTATTTGATTCATATTTATGAATTATCCTGACTTGCTACGTAGACTAATGCATTTTCATGTTTAGTGCATACTGGCATTTTATCTGGCAGTTGCATTTTTACAATATAACATTTTAAGTCACATAAAATATTTTAAAAATACATTGCATGGCCTGCATGATACCCCTAGTCCCGTGGTAGCATCCGTGTATCTTGTTCTCGTCCCATTCAGTGAAATGGACTTATTTGGATGGCTACGCGCACGTGCGTGCATCCGTTCTTGGAGGTATGCATTTTTCGTTATCCGGACATTCATTTTTATTTTGGTCGATATGTATATTTTTCGTATTTTAAAACTGAATTTTAGACCCGATCCGGGCATGTTTTGGACTATATTTGTATTTACCAGAATATCAAATTTTATTTATATAATATTAATTTTACAAATTGATACAAATTAAAATTTAGTTAACTAATAAAAGATTTTTTAAATTTTAATCTAAACTAATTTCCTAACAAACTAACAACCCCTTTCTCTCTCTCTCTCCTCTGGATATATATATTTATATATTTTTTATTTATTTAATTTTTCTTTCCTTATTTAATACACAGCCTTTTCTTCTTACTTTTTCTTCTTTCTTCTTTCTTTTTCTTGATCTTGTTTCTTGATTCCGGTGATCACCGCCGGAGCCGTGCTCGTCGCTGACGATCCGAGTGATCCAGTGAACGTACCTGACTTGCGTGATCACCCTCGTGCGTTATTTGGAACCGTTCCGTGTACCGTGCGCGAGTCGCGACATTTCACCGACGAAGGACGTTCCGTACATATCTGTTCTTGTTCCGTCTAGGCAAATTAATCTTGCTACATGCTATATAACTCATTATATATCTATTTAAATAAATATCACACCTGTATTTTAAATCAAGCATCGCATGTTTCATATTACAGCCTTTCGACGTTCCGTTTACATTTGTATAGTCCATTTCAGATCTAGGGCATGCAAACCAATCTTAATTACATGCTACATTACTTTAGACGCATTAATTTTAACAATGGAATGCCTGTATTTAAAATCATGTACCCCATATTTAGTTTTAAAACTTTTCGATGTTTCGTTTGCATCCATTCATATCATTTCAGATCTAGGTCATGATATCTTGTTACATATTATACTATCATATACTGCATCAAATTGAATAGTTATATTTCATATTGCTTAGTTATATGTTCCGCACTTGTTAGTTTATCATTTTATGATTATGTAATACCCGTTTGCATCCATATCATTTAAAATATATATCGTCGTAATATTTCTTATTATTATCTGTAATTAATTTATAATCTGCATTTTATAATGTTATACATTTGAAAATATTATAGTTTACGCATGAAACGTCGTCGCAAAGCGGATACGACAAATCTGAAATTTACTGTACACCTTACCTTATAAAATTCATTATAAATTATAGAAAAATCATTAGTATACGTTCTTAGTTCGTTACGAAGCTAACTCAGAATACTATAACTCAATGAAATATTTACTTGCAGAATAAATTGTTTAAATAACGTAAAATGCAAATTAAAATGTCTCTAAACTGTTGTCTAGGGAAATTCCAGCAGCAAACTTTCAAGTTTGAATGTTCATAGATTTTTGTAGGGACAACCTGAGATTCTTATACTTATAAAAATGAAAACCTTGTTAAATTATCTTTGTTTTGGTATAAGACACGTCCCTTTTAGAGAAAGTTTGTTATTTTTAAGCTATTTTACAAATCAGGGTGACGCTGAATTTCTGAACGGAACTTTCTTGTGCATGGTTAATCAATACCACTTTTATAGTTATTAATCAGTTTGAATATGTTATCCATGTTAATATTATTATATCAATATCTATTTAATAAATAATAGTGCTTGTGTTTTAATATTCATCAAATTTTACCAATTTACAGTTTTATAGTATCCGTCTGTATCCGTACGGTTTATTACATATCTAGTTGCACGCCGAGACCATATTATTTCATGTTACTGTTGTATTAGTGCACCATGCTTGATAATTTTGCATCCTACATAGTCATGATGTAACCCCTGACAAAATATTTGTGCATCCATACTTTACCGTGCATCCGTACTTGCTACAGTTTTAGTATGAGTATCCGCTTGACACATGTGCATTACCAGTTATGACCTGATATACTACTGCTTGACTTGATACCTGATACACCGCTACTTGATATGACTTGATACATGTACACTACCAGACATGACCTGATATATCACTACTTGACATGTTACCTGATCCTGTTTCTAATGCCGACAATCCTGACATGTTGTCCCGATGGACATATCCTGTTGTCTGTACAAACAAATCTGTTCCTGCTTGATCCTGTATTGGCATTAGTCTCAGATTTATAAATACCTGACTTACACACATAACTTGGGGGTATGTGGAAATCAAGAATGTAGCTGAACGTAACTCAAAAGGCTATTATATCATTTTACCGTGGTCCCGTGGGGAATGAACGGGACATAGACTCAAAGTCTATTACATCATTTTACCGTGGTCCCGTGGGGAATGAACGGGGCATAGACCGATGAGTTACGATGATGATTACATTAATTGATTTCGAATAACTTTTAAGTAGATAACCCTATAGCACAGTTTAGACTACTCACTGCACTTCACCTGTTTATATCCTGTCCACTGATCTATATTCATGTTACGTTTTACTTGTTACCGAGGACTTGTTACTGTTCATACTTCATGCCTGCATATTTCATCACATCCTTCTTGCTTATATTATTGTTGATATTATGACGCACTGACGTCTGGGTTTTGCATGGCCTAGATCCTCTACCTTTGTCGCAGGCTGATCAAGAGTATTTCCGCCGTCAGGCCGAGCAGTGAGGATCCTGTTAGTATCCAGTTAGTTATTTTCTTACTTTCCAGATGTTATTGTTACTTGGATTTATTGCTTCTGCATATTATTTCTTGACTCGTTTATTCAGGCTCATGGACATGTACTAGATAGTTTATTTACTTTCCTGTTCATGATATCTCTACAGCCGTAATGTGACTGTGGAGGGATTTTTCCTATCCACGGGTAGCATGGTTGGCTCTGTCACGTGCCTATCTTAGCGCACTCTGGGAAGCGGGGCGTGACAGGGTTTATTTGGTATCAGAGCCATAGGATTTAGGTTAATCGGGTTTGATTCTTCTGTAGTTGGGTATTGGACCCAATACATGAATCAAAAAATCCGTGATTAGGAACATGTCCTGCCATATTGTTATCATGATTCTTGAATCATATCTTTCTCTTGACCCCTGTCCTGACGATATGCAAACAACTTTGCATCTCGAGTTGAAATTCTTTTGGTTCCCTATTGTTTCTTTCATTCAATTCCTTTGATTCTGATACTAGGATTTGGACGACTTGAACGGAGTTATGTGATTGTAACTATGAACTGCAGCATGGTTACAATGCGGTACTCTATTTAAGTAACTCAGAGTCCTGGTCATTCTATTACCTTGGTTCTCTCCGTTTCATTGCTTACCAGTTTATGTTTTGCAGATTTCTTGGTGACCGATACCGGCAGTTATGAAGTTGTCTTGGAAATTGATGGTCTCACTTTCCACGTTCACATTGATTGTATGGCAAAGAAAGTGATTTTCCAGATTCTCGGACATCCGGAGTTTGTTTTGCTGGAGGTAGCAGTTCTGTCGGGCTAGTCGAGTTTAGGGTTAGGCCGATAAGCAATGTTCTTTCGTCAATGGAAGTTGATAAGGAGGAAGCGCCAGCTGTAGTTTAAGAGTTCATGGACATGTTCGAGGACATCTCGGGTTTACCGCCAAAACGAGATGTGGAGTTCGCGATCGATCTTGTTCTTGGTGCAGCGCCAATCTCAAAGGCGTACTATCCGATGGCACCAGTGGAGTTGGAAGAAGTAAAGAAGCAGGTTACCGAATTGCTAGAGAAGGGTTGAATTCGTAGCAGCAATTCACCTTGGGGAGCTCCAGTTCTTCTAGTATAGAAGAAAGATGGCACAAGGAGGATGTGCATCGATTATCGAGAATTAAACCGGGTGACTATTAAGAACAAGTACCCGATCCCTCGCATTGGCGAATTGTTCGAGCAGCTTAGTGGCGCGAGGGTATTCTCGAAACTGGATTTGCGGTCCGGATATCATCAGGTCCGAGTTAAATCAGAAGATATTTGCAAGACTGCGTTCCGAACTCGGTATGGACATTACAAGTATTTAGTAATGCCATTTGGAGTCACGAATGCACCGGCGATATTTATGGACTTGATGAACCGAATCTTTTCACTGTTCTTGGACCAGTTTATAGTGTTGTTCATCGATGATATTCTGGTCTACTCGAGGAGCATTGAAGAGCATGCGGAACACTTGAAGATCGCACTGCAGACATTGAGGCAAGAAAGATTATATGCAAAGATGAGCAAGTGCAAGTTTTGGCTTGAAGAAGTGAAGTTTTTGGGGTATGTCGTATCCGGAGATGAAATCGCCGTTGACCCTGAGAAGATTGCAGCAGTTCAAGATTGGCCGATTCCGAAGAACGTAGCAGAAATCAGAAGTTTTCTTGGACTTGCCGGGTATTACAGAAGGTTCGTGGAGAATTTTGCTCGATTGGCTGAGCCTTTGACCAAGCTTACGCGAAAGGAGGTACTATTCGTATGGACGGATTGTTGTGCGTCAGCTTTTGAGGCGTTGAAGCAAAGGTTGATAACCGCTCATATTTTGACCGTACCAGACAGTTCCGGAGGATTGGTGATTCACAGCGACGCATCCGAGAAAGGTTTGGAATGTGTTTTGATGCAGCATGGGAAAGTTATAGCTTACGCGTCGAGACAGTTGAAGACCCATGAGAAGAATTACTCAACTCATGATTTGGAGCTAGCAGCTGTGATTTTCGCTTTGAAGATTTGGAGACACTACTTATTGGGCGAAATAGTCGAAGTATTCACCGATCACAAAAGCCTAAAGTATGTGTTCACACAGAAAGAGCTTAACATGAGGCATCGTAGATGGTTGGAGCTGATGGCTGATTACGATCTTGATCTTAAGTATCATCCGGGAAAAGTTAATGTTGTGCCGGACGCGCTTAGTCGGTTGCCAGCAATTCATACGTTGACTGCACAGAAGGAGCTTATCGAAGACTTTCGGAGATTCAAGTTGGAGATTGTGCTACCGCATTCTTCGGGACAGTTGATGCAGCTGCAAGTACAGTTGTCATTGATCGAGAGTATTAAAGTAGCGCAGTCGCAGGACCCAAGATTGCAGAAGTTTCGAGAACATATTGAACTTGGACTTCGAACGGACTTGTTGATTCATGAAGATAGTTCATTGCGATATGGTTGCCATTTGTGTGTGCCAAAAGGAGATATTCGCGAAGAAGTTATGAAGGAGGCACACAGTTCCGCGTATTCCGTACATCCAGGAGGCACGAAGATGTACCGCGATCTAAGACAGCATTTCTGGTGGGAAGGCATGAAAAGGGAGATTGCTCACTTTGTAGCAAAGTGCTTGGTGTGTCAGCAAGTTAAGGCTGAATATCAAAGGGTTGCTGGTTTATTGCAACCACTTTCGATTCCTAAATGGAAGTGGGAACATATAACCATGGATTTCGTGACAGCTTTACCGCGGAGTTCAAAAGGCAACAATGCAGTTTGAGTGATTGTTGATCGATTGACCAAGGCAGCTCACTTCATACCGTTTCGAGTTAGTCAGTCAACGGAAGCGTTAGCAAAACGGTATATGCAGGAGATTGTGAGATTGCATGGAGAAGCTGTGAGCATCGTGTCCGACCGTGACACCCGATTTTTTCACACTTCTGGAGAAGCTTACATGAAAGTTTGGGGACTCGATTGGAGTTTAGCACAGCTTATCATCCTTAAACAGATGGCCAGTCGGAGAGAACGATCCAAACTCTTGAAGACATGTTGAGAGCTTGCATGTTAGACTTTAAGGGTTCATGGGAGGATCATCTACACTTGGTGGAGTTTTCATACAACAACAGCTTTCAGGCGACTATTCAGATGGCTCCATTCGAAGTATTGTATGGTCGCAAGTATCGCTCACATGTTTGTTGGGACGATATTGGAGAACGAAGATTGTTGGGACTGGATTTGATCATGCAAACCGTAGAGAAAGTTAATACTATCCGGAATCATATGAAGGCAGCGCAAGATCGGCAGAAGAGTTGGGCCGATACATCGAGAAGACCTCTAGAGTTCGCTGTTGGTGATCTAGTATTCTTGAAGATATCACCGACTAGAGGAGTGATTCGTTTTGGGAGTCGAGGAAAGCTTAGTCCTCGATTCGTTGGGCCTTTCGAGATTTTGGAGAGTGTTGGAGAAGTGACTTATCGATTGGCGTTACCATAATTTTTGGCGAATGTTCATGACGTGTTTCATGTATCTCAACTCCGTAAATATGTTCGAGATGAAACACACGTGCTGGATCATTCGGAGCTGACTGTACGAGAAGATTTAACCTTTGAGGAACGACCGATGTCGATTGTGAATCGAAGGGAAAAGGTTCTTAAGAAGAAGGTTATCCCTTTCGTACTTGTTTATTGGGAAAATCGCTCGCATGGAGAATCAACTTGGGAACAAGAAGATGAAATCTGGCAGAAGTTTCCACATCTATTCTTATAGTTTCTTGATTGTCTATCCTTTCTTGTTCTTGGAATTTCGAGGACGAAATTCTTTTGTAGTTGGGTATAATATAACAACCTAGTTCATTTATACCAATTCCAGTTCTCGTATTTCCTTAATTGTGGTATTTTCCTGATTTATCGTGTTTTGGGTGCGAGTAGTATTTTACATTTTACATTGCATTCAACCCGACCCGCTTGCTTGAACTTATTTGATTCATATTTATGAATTATCCTGACTTGTTACGTAGATTGGTGCATTTTCATGTTTAATGCATACTGGCATTTTATTTGGCAGTTGCATTTTTACAATATAACATTTTAAATCACATAAAATATTTTAAAAATACATTGCATGGCCTGCATGATACCCCTAGCCCCGTGGTAGCATCCGTGCATCTTGTTCTCGTCCCGTTCAATGAAACGGACTTGTTTGGATGGCTCCGCGCACGTGCGTGCATCCGTTCTTGGGGGTATGCATTTTTCGTTATCCGGACATTCATTTTTTATTTTGGTCGACATGTATATTTTTCGTATTTTAAAACTGAATTTTAGACCCGACCAGGGCATATTTTGGACTATATTTGTATTTACCAGAATATCAAATTTTATTTATATAATATTAATTTTATAAATTGATACAAATTAAAATTTAGTTAACTAATAAAAGATTTTTTAAATTTGAATCTAAACTAATTTCCTAACAAACTAACAACCCCTTTTTCTCTCTCTCTCTCCTCTGCATATATATATTTATATATTTTTTATTTATTTAATTTTTCTTTCCTTATTTAATACACAGCCTTTTCTTCTTACTTCTTCTTCTTCTTTTTTCTTTCTTTTTCTTGATCTTGTTTCTTGATTCCGGTGATCACCGCCGGAGCCGTGCTCGTCGCTGACGATCCGAGTGATCCAGTGAACGTACCTGACTTGCGTGATCACCCTCGTGCGTTGTTTGGAACCGTTCCGTGTACCGTGCGCGCGTCGCGACATTTTGCCGACGAAGGACGTTCCGTATATATCTGTTCTTGTTCCGTCTAGGCAAATTAATCTTGCTACATGTTATAAAACTCATTATATACCTATTTAAATAAATATCACACCTGTATTTTAAATCAAGCATCGCATGTTTCATATTACAGCCTTTCGACGTTCCGTTTACATTTGTATAGTCCATTTCAGATCTAGGGCATGCAAACCAATCTTAATTACATGCTACATTACTTTAGACGCATCTATTTTATTAATGGAATACCTGTATTTAAAATCATGCACCCTATATTTAGTTTTATAACTTTTCGATGTTCCGTTTGCATCCATTCATATCATTTCAGATCTAGGTTATGAAAACTTATCTTTTTACATATTATACTATCATATACTACATCAAATTGAATAGTTGCATTTCATATTACTTAGTTATATGTTCCGCACTTGTTAGTTTATCATTTTACGATTATGTGATACTCGTTTGCATCCATATCATTTAAAATATATATTATTGTAATATTTCTTATTATTATCTTTAATTAGTTTATAATCTGCATTTTATAATGTTATACATTTGAAAATATTATAGTTTACGCATGAAACGTCGTCGCAAAGCAGATACGACAAATCTGAAATTTACTGTACACCTTACCTTATAAAATTCATTATAAATCATAGAAAAATTATTAGTATACGTTCTTTAGTTCGTTACGAAGATAACTCAGAATACTATAACTCTATGAAATATTTTCTTGCAAAATAAATTGTTTAAATAATGTAAAATGCAAATGAAAATGTCTCTAAACTGCTGTCCAGGGAAATTCCAGCAGCAAACTTTCAATTTCGAATGTTCATAGCATTTTGTAGGGACAACCTGAGATGCTTATACTGATAGAAATGAAAACCTTATTAAATTATCTTTGTTTTGGTATAAGACACGTCCCTTTTGGAAAAATTTTGTTATTTTTAAGCTATTTTACAAATCAGGGTGACGCTGAATTTCTAAACGGAACTTTCTTGTGCATGGTTAATCAATACCACTTTTATAGTTATTAATCGGTTTGAATATGTTATCCATATTAATATTATTATATCAATATCTTTTAAATAAATAATAGTGCTTGTGTTTTAATATTCAGCAAATTTTACCGATTTACAGTTTTATAGTATCCGTCTGTATCCGTACCGTTTATTACATATCTAGTTGCACGCCGATACCATATTATTTCATGTTATTGTTGTATTAGTGCACCATGTTTGATAATTGTGCATCCTACATAGTCATGATGTAACCCCTGACAAAATATTTTTGCATCCATGCTTTACCGTGTGTCCGTACTTTCTACAGTTTTAGTTTGAGTATCCGCTTGACACATGTGCACTACCTGTCATGACCTGATATACTACTGCTTGACTTGATACCTGATACACCACTACTTGACATGACTTGATACATGTACACTACCTGATAAGACCTGATATATCACTACTTGACATGTTACCTGATCCTGTTTCTAATGCCGACAATCCTGACATGTTGTCCCGATGAACATATCATGTTGTCTGTACAGACAAACCTGTTCCTGCTTGATCCTGTATTGGCATTAGTCTCAGATTTATAAATACCTGACTTACACACATAACTTAGGGGTATGGGAAAATCAAGAATGTAGCTGAACGTAACTCAAAGGGCTGTTATATCATTTTACCGTGGTCCCGTGGGGAATGAACGGGACATAGACACACGGTCTATTACACCATTTTACCGTGGTCCCGTGTGGAATGAACGGAGCATAGACCGATGAGTTACGATGAGGATTACATTAATTGATTTCGAATAATTTTTGAGTAGATAACCCTATAGCACAGTTTAGACTACTCACTGCACTTCACCTGTTTATATCTTGTCCACTGATCTATATTCATGTTATGTTTTACTTGTTACTGAGGACTTGTTACTGTTCATACTTCATGCCTGCATATTTCATCACATCCTGCTTGCTTATATTATTGTTGATATTATGACGCACTGACGTCTGGGTTTTGCATGGCCCAGATCCTCTACCTTTGTCGCAGGCTAATCAAGAGTATTTCCGCCGTCAGGCCGAGCAGTGAGGATCCTGTTAGTATTCAATTAGTTATTTCCTTACTTTCCAGATATTATTGTTACTTGGATTTATTGCTTCCACATATTATTTCTTGACTCGTTTATTCTGGCTCATGGACATACACCAGATAGTTTATTTACTTTCCTGTTCATGATATCTCTACAGCCGTAATGTGACTGTGGAGGGATTTTTCCTATCCACAGGTAGCATGGTTGGCTCTATCACATGTCTATCTTAGCGCACTCTGGGAAGCGGGGCTTGACAAGTAAAAAGGAACAGGAAGATGAATGCTCCTCCAGTAAGGAGGAATGTACCGAGGCGACAGGCTTTCACAATGACTGTGGAAGAAGCTGAAGCTACCGGCCAAGTCATCACTGGTAACAACTTCCTTTCAAACTTTCTTTCAGTCTATATACATACCTATATATATTTTCCTTATACCTAAAACCTATCCCACATAAGTTAGGTACAATCTTAGTAGCCTCACTTCCTGCACTAGCACTCTTCGATACTGGAGCATCTCATTGCTTTTTGTCGCAACGGTTCATCCGAACTCATGCGATTCCAATCAAACCACTCGTATCCAGCTGGAATGTCAGTTCAGGGAACGGCGTTCTAAAGGCAATAATGTGATACAACATGTGTCCAGTGGTTGTCTGCAACAAAGAATTCTATGCTGATTTCAAGGTGCTGGACATACCGAATTTTGATGTCGTTTTAGGTATGCATTGGCTCGGAACTTTTTACGCTCCCATCGACTGTCGTCAAAGGAGGGTAGTGTTCGAGATTCCAGATCATCCGGTCTTTTATTTCAAAAGTGGAGACCGTGCCCTGAAGCCAAGCACATACAAAGCAAAACCGAGGAAGACAGTGATTGCCGCACTTCAAGCGGAGGAAGGATCAAAGCCAGAAATAGTTCGAGAGTTCGACGATGTATTTCCTGAAAACATATCAGGTTTGCCTCCTGATCGAGCTCTTGAATTAAGCATTGATTTAGTACCTGGAGCACAACCGATGATCATAGCACCGTATCGGTTAAGCTCTGGAGGTTTGAAGGAAGTCCGTACTCAGTTGGACAAATTATTGACGAAAGGATGGATTCGTCCCAGCACTTCAAGTTGGGGATCACCGGTTCTACTTGTGAAAAAGAAGGAATGTTCATATCGAATGTGCATTGATTATAGAGTTTTGAAAAAAGTAACTATAAAGAAAAAGTATCCACTTCCGCGTATCGATGACCTGTTCGATCAACTAAGTGGGTCTTGCGTTTTCTCCAAGTTATATTTTCGTTCGGGTTATCATCAGGTGAAGATCAAAGAATCTGATATCAATAAAACTACATTCAGAACTCGCTATGGACATTACAAATTTCTTGTGATGCCATTTGGAGTGACCAACGCACCAGCTATATTCATGAACCTAATGAATCAAGTTTTCCGAGTGTACCTGGACAGGTTCGTTGTTATCTTCATCGACGACATCCTGGTGAATTTTAAGAGTCGGAAAGAACACGCTGAACACCTACGAATTTTCCTGGATCCTTTACGACAGCTTCAACTCTATGCCAAGTACAGTAAGTGCGAGTTTTGACTAGATCAAGTCAGTTTTCTCAGACATATTGTATCAGGTGATAGAATCTATGTAGATCCAGCTAAATTATCGGCAGTAAGCGAATGGCTGAAACCGAAGTCAGTGAAGGACATTCAAAGTTTCTTGAGATTAGCAGGATATTACATAAGATTTATTGAAGGATTTTCAAAGATTGCAACACCCCTGACCAAGCTCACACGGAAAGATGAAGAATTCGTGTGGTCAGAAGCATGCGAACAAGCTTTCGTAGAACTCAAGTCAAGATTGACATCAGCACATATCCTTGTCATACCAGACCAATCTATAGGTTTTGAAGTGCATTGTGATGCATCCAGTAAGGGATTAGGATGTGTTTTACATTAGCACGGTAAAGTTGTAGCTTATGCTTCAAGACAGCTGAAGATTCATGAGCGCGATTATCCGACGCATGATTTGGAGTTGGCGGCCGTAATTTTTGCTCTTAATATTTGGCGCCATTATCTTATTGGTGAACGAGTGGACATATACACAGATCACAAGAGTCTGAAATATGTGTTTATTCAGTTGGAGTTGAATATACGACGGAGAAGATGGTTAGAACTCATGGCGGACTTCGACATCAACCTACAATATCATCCAAGAAAGGTGAATGTAGTACCTGATGCACTTAGTCGCCAACCATTAGCATTGAACCTCACCACATGGTGGAAGCTCCAACAAGATTTACATCAGATGTAGACTGAAGTAGTCATGCCAGGTAACGCTTCAAGTTTGATGAACTTACAAGTTCAATCTACCATTGTCAATCAGATCAAAGCAGCTTAAGTAGGTGATGCTAAGTTGCAAAAGGTCAAAGAATAAGTAAAAAGTGGACTTCGAACAAACTTCATCATCCATGAAGACGGATCTTTGAGATATGGCAGTAGATTGTGTGTACCAAAAGATTCTGTGCGAGAAGAGTTGATGAAAGATGCTCACAACTCTCCTTATTCAGTACACCTTGGAGGAATAAAGATGTACAAAGATCTACGTCAAAATTATTGGTGGCATGGAATGAAGCGTGAAGTAGCCAAAAGCGTTGCTAAATTCTTGGTGTGTCAGCAAATAAAGGCTGAACATCACAGGACTGCTATTTTACTTCAACCGTTACCTAACCCAGAATGGAAGTGGCAACACATCACAATGGATTTCGTGACCGCACTTCCTCACAGCATGAAGGGTAACGATGCGGTATGGGTTATTATGGATCGACTCACAAAGTCAGCTCACTTCATCCCCTTTCGAGTTGGCTACCGAGACACTAGTAAAGAAGTACATGGAGGAAATTGTGAGATTACATAGAGTACCGATTTGCATTGTCTCCGATCGTGACACCAGATTTCGATCGCAATTTTGGCAGAGTCTGCAAGCTAGCTAGGGAACAAGGCTGAACTTCAGCACGACTTACCATCCATAAACAGATGGACATTCTGAGTGAACTATTCAGATCTTAGAAGATATGCTAAGAGCGTGTATGCTAGACTTCAGAGGATCGTGGGAAGATCACCTACATCTTGTGAAGTTTTCATACAACAATAGCTACCAAGCAAGTATCGGAATGACACCATTTGCAGTTCTCTTTAGAAGGAAGTGTCGATCGCCATTAAGTTGGGACGACATCGGAGATAGAGAACTCCTTAGACCTGAGATGATAGCAGCAACAGTCGATGTAGTTCAGGGAAAGAATGCGCATAACCTAAGATCGACAGAAGCACTGGGCTGATGCAAAGTGCCGCCACTTAGAGTTCCAACCGGGAGATCATGTATTTTTGAAGATATCTCCAAACTGTGGAGTGATTCGCTTTGGAAGACGGGGTATGCTCAGTCCGAGGTATATTGGACCGTTCGACATACTCGAACGAGTCGGAGAAGTGGCTTATCGCTTGGCACTTCTACCTTCATTGGAAGGAGTGCACAATGTGTTCCACATATCCCAACTCAGAAGATATGTGAGTGACCCCAGCCATATTCTTGATCACTTCAAGCTCACTGTACAGCCAGATTTCTCCTGTGAGCAACAACCTGTTAAGATCCTGGATAGAAAGGTGAAGCCATTTAGGAATAAGGAAGTAAACTTGGTTCGAGTGATGTGGAGAAAAGATTCACCAGGAGAATCAACATAGGAACGTGAGGACGACATGCGTGCAAGATATCCTCATTTATTTGTAAACTAGTCATTAAAATAATTGTAAATTTCGAGGACGAAAATTTTGTAAGGAGGGTAGAATGTAACATCTTTGTTTTCAGTGTACAAAAATTTGTTTAAAAAATATTTAATGTACAAATAGAGTATTTGCAATCTTGTGTATGCTATAAGTATTTGAATTGCTTTTGAACAGCAAGAAACAACTTGTAGCTCATTGGTAAAGCCTTGCACTACTGTGACGTAGCCCCTGTGATCGAATCCCCCCAGCCATATTATCTTTTTGTTGATTTTTCTTTTAATCTTTTAAAAGCCCAAAAGTTTGCACATGCACTGTATGTAAAATGAAGAGTCACACAGAAATCAAACATGTGCACTGAAATATACAAAGAGACGAAGACACATGACGAAGATCTAATCCTTAACCGCCGGAAATCGACCGGCGAGATTGCCTCCACGACCGGCACCGTCGGGCCCCCCGTAAGGGATGGTTCCCAATTTTCGCCCCCGGCACCTCTTCACCTACCCCCACCAACCCCATATTGTTTGTTTACTCTGAAATTATCCAGAGAGTGTAATTTCATTCTTTAATTCTAATTTTAATGCATTCTTTAACCCTTAAAACCCTAATTTTCCCTATAAATACCACACCACATTTCACCCCTCCTCATTCAAAATTTCATTACAAAAACTCTACAAAATTTTCAAGTCCTAAGTTGTGCAAGTGGAGTTAGCAAAGGGCGAAGTTCCGACGACGCCCCGACGGTTTCTAAAGTTTCCTCCTCCTCCCTTCTTTATTAATAGCTTGTAAGACCCCTCTCCCCTTCTCTTTTGCTATTCTAAAATTTCTTCTTTTCAAAACTCGTCGGAAGCGGAGTTATTCCGACTTCCGACTCTCTTTTCTTTCAAAGCACATTTTTTCTTAAACAATAAAATACCATATTCTCTCATAATATTTAACAAATATAAATAAACACATTAGAATAAGTTTCATCTCAAAATAATTCATGTTGCAATTTTTATTTCACTTTTACAGTAAAATACCATCATGTTACATACAACTTGTAAATATTCAATTTAACCGTATTATCTTTAGAAAACTCACGAGGTAATGACCTACCTCATCACAACACACATTTTTGACATAGCACGATAAATTTTTGGATTATGGATTATGGAAAAATACGCTTTTACGGATAAATACCTTAAACAATTAAAAACCGTTTTCTTTAAAAAGAGTGTTAATTAATTCCTTACAATTAAGCTTCTACAACCCATTTTGGGGAACCCGATCAGGATGGTGCGGGTTATCGCACTTCCTCGGGCCTAATAGAGCGAGATGCAGACCTCCGCAAGGAGCATTCGATCTCGATGGAATTTTTAATGCAATTTTTAAGAAAATGATATTTGTACAAAAATAAATAAAATTTATTTTTATTAAATATATAAATATATATATATATATATGAATATTATCAAAAGATCTATTTTAAAGATATTATAAATATTCCATGTTTTCTAAATCAAGAAATCATAATTTCATGAAAATACCATTACAATTCAATACAATATCAATATTACACTAAAATACCATATACAAAGAAAACTAGGTTCTACTACCTAGAAAATTTCACTTTTATAAAATATACATCTATGAAAAGTCTAAAGACGATAATTAAATACTTGAGCTGTATTTTGAAAATATATCAAAACTATTTTTATATAAAACCCCCTCAAGTTATATTAAATTACAATAAAGACCCTAGTAAATATAGATTTAAGCGGGACCAGTTCTCTTGAGTCTCAGGGAGCCGGAGAATATGGGTGCTTGCCTATCTAAGGTAGACAATCTAACAACGGTGTTATCAACACGGTAATTGTCTTGGAAAAAGAAACAAATCCTGCCGTCCATATGCAGCGGTTACCGATAATATCAAAATTAATTCAGGACTTCAATTTCTTTTCAAAGTGTCTGACTCAGAAAGAGTCTCAATATAATCAATCTGACTTGAATATGATTCAAGTATAAACTACAATACAACATGAATCCATGAATACCGGAATTCGATTTATATCAATTTATTTTGACTGAACCGAACCATGAATATACTCTGTTTACATGATTATCCATTTATATCCATTCTGTTTACTGATATCATGGTTTTGGCAAGTCATCCATCTATATAACAAAACAACACAAACAATACAAAGGACATTACGGGGTTTTAAAAGGGTAGACTGGTACGGAATGTGTTATAAGTGGCACGAGACGGTCACTTTAATACACCTAACCTGAATATCCATTGCCGTTGTACCGTGGCTGAACGGTTCCTTTGCTCCGTATACCTTAGTCTCCGGATAGTGGGACTCCTCTCGTATATACTGCCATATTCTGTACCAAACTACAAACAACTGCGTTAATATTATAATCAAATATTACTGGTTATACTCTCTTTCTGTCTATTCTATCTCTACCCATCTTTAGGACTTACCGAGCGATTGTTTGACGACATTCCTTTCTTTCTTTCTTTCTTTGGAATGTTGTCAGGTGGATCGGACTCACTGGAGATCGAGCTCAGTACTGAAGTGTAACACCCGAGCCCAATAATACTATTTCTTTTTCTAGTTGAGTGTTATACATTGCTCATTCCAATTATCCTGATTGTTTGGTGTTTATTGCTAAATTTTAACCGGTTAAGTCATTTTGGCACATAACAAAATTTAACACCTAAAATGAAATTAAAAATATCCATGTTGGCCTACTCGTCGCCACTAGTCGCGTGGTAGCGTCCGCGTGTCGAGATTTCTTCCCGTTCGGCTAAACGGGCAAGTTTGGACGGCTACGCACGCGTGCAAGTGTCCGACTTGGGGGCATGCATTTTAATCATTAAACACCTCTTTTCAAAATTTGGAACTCGCTTAAAATCCTATAATTTGAATTTGAAACATTTGGGCGCAACTCGGGCGCGATTTGGAAATGTTTCATTTAGCGCCGAAAAGCCCATTTAATTAAATAATCTAAAACGATTTATTTATATACTTCTGTGGGAAATTTAACGTTAAAAATCCCTTTTTAAATCTTTAAAATTATATTTTTACCTACCCGTACCTTTCTCCAGCCAATCACGAGGGATTTAAATCCCTCGTGGGCCCCGTCTCTCGCTCTCTCTCTCTCTCTCTCTCTCTCTCCGTTTCTCAATCTCTCTCTATCTCTAACAACCTCTCTCTCTCTATCTATTATATAAGCCTTCTGTTCATCTTCCTCCACCACGAGAAATCTCGCGAACCCGAACCCTAACCCTAGCTTCCTCGTGCCTTCGCCGTCGACCTCCCCACGACCTCGCCGTCACCGTCCTCGTCGTCCACAGCCCAACCGCACCCCTACCTCCTCTCCTCCCTCCTTCCCGAGCCTGCAACCCAACCCCCGACGCCACACCAGCACGCAGGGTGCGCCGTCGCCGCCGCCTCTCACCGCCGCCGACACCAGAATCTTCCTCCCTTCACCCTCGTCCCGACCTCGTCGTCTTCTTCCTCCTTCCCTCGCCGGTGCTGCAGCTGCACCCGAGCCTAACCCTAGCATTCTCCAGTCGCCGGGAAAGCCG
Source organism: Agapanthus africanus (assembly GCA_030015575.1). NCBI lineage: Eukaryota > Viridiplantae > Streptophyta > Magnoliopsida > Asparagales > Amaryllidaceae > Agapanthus > Agapanthus africanus. Next base: position 100,371,703 of record CM057338.1, on the reverse strand, counting down.
CCGTCGACCATCGTCGGCGTTGCCAGAGCCACCGCCGACCACCTCTTCTTCCCCCCACGATCCAGATCAGGCCAGGACCTCCCCTACGCACAGCACCATCTCATTCCAGCGACTCCAGCCATTTCAGCCAGCCGCGTTTCCCTGTTCGCCGCCGGCGCGCCCCTCGCCGTCGAACCTGTCGTGGTTGCCCCGGGTTCTTCCCTGTAAGCATCCCTTTATCTTTCCATTCGTGCTAAATCCCCTCCCCCCCGCTGATCTTTGATATACGTATATCGTATGTTTTGCTAACTTCGTCGCCTTTTGACTTTCGCCGGATTCCGGCCATGCCGTCGTTTGGACCCGACTTTCCAGCGAAGTACTCTGGTCCGTGTGGTCCCGCTGTTCGCTGTTAGGACTCGATCCGTGGCCCGTGCACCCGTCTCGTGTTTTCCGCCGACATTGCATCCGTGCTTTCCGGTTTGCGAAACCGTCGAGGCAAGTATCCGAATACTTGCTCTAACATGCTAGCATACAAGATCGAGTCTTGCTATGCATTTGAATATTATATTATATAATACAACGACACAGTGATGGTGATATCGATAGTACAGTATGGCTAGAATTGACGGTTGCATTTCTCTTTAACATTAAATCAGTATATTAGCTTCGTGAAATTAAGTGGTATGCTATAAATCCATGATTTAACAAACTAAACCAATTAGAATGTACTTGCTTAATTTGCTAAATCATCCATGTGACTATTATCCATGCTTTAGTTTTAATAGCTTCATTGCTTCCTGTTATTAATATTGTTTTACCCTGTGATTATTGCACCCCAAGGGTGCTCGAACCTATTAGTATAATACAACTGCATCATAATCATGTACCATTGGGATTAAATGACTATTAGTGCTTTTACTTTAAATTCTTGCTGCTGTTACTTATTCGATTGTATACCTGTTGAGAGTACACACTCGATCACATTACATATTGACCTGACTCTGCTGCACTTGACACATACATACATACCGACTCAACCTGTTGAAACATGACCTGACCTGTTACCTGATCTCATGCCTAATGCCAACAAACCTGACTTGGGGTCCTTATGGACCATTCCTGTTGTCTATCCAGACAAACCTGCTTTTACCTGATCATGTGTTGGCATTAGTCCTTGACTACTGAATACCTGACCTGACATACATAACTTGGGGGTATGGGGAAATCAAAGATGAACCTGACTTGTAACTCGACAGTTCACTACCTGTTCAAGTGTACACATTCCTGTTTTGTGCCTAGCGGCATGTCTCGGTTTCGGCCGAGAATATTGTGGCCGTGATCCCGGGTATGTACGGGGTACTACCGAGTGTACACTTTCCTGTTTATGCCTAGCGGCATATCTCGGCTGCAGCCGAGAATATTGTGGCCGTGATCCCGGGTATGTACGGGATACTATTGAGTTACATCGACGATTCATCAATTGATTTCAAAGACTATAGAGTAGAAACCTGATAGGATAGTTTAGTTACCACTGCACATTACCCTGCACTGTTATTTCTTAGTACTGCTTTATTCATGTTCATACCTGCATTGCTTATTACCATGTTTCTATTATATTATTTGGTTGACATGACGCGCTGACGTCTGGGTTTTGCATGGCCCAGATTCCTTACCACTGTCGACGACCGAGCAGGAGTACTTCAGCCAGCAGGCTGAACTGTGAGTTCCTTAGTGTTCAATCTATTTATTTCATTTCATTCCAGATGTGAGCCCGCATTATGGGACGTACCGTTTATTTATTGTATTGGATCATTTGCTTCCGCACTTATTGTTTATTGACTCTTGTTATTATGGATTTGGACATGTGTTAGATTAGTTTATTATCTTGTTCTTGATATCCTTACAACCGTAATGTGACTGTGGATGGATACTTCCTACCCACAGGTAGCATGGTTGGCTATGTTACGTGGCCAATCTTGCGTACTCTGGGAAGCGGGGCGTGACATGGTTCTTTTGGTATCAGAGCCATAGGTTAGTCGGGTTGATTCTTTTGTAGTTGGGTATTGTACCCGATACACGAATCAGAATACCCGTGTTTAGGAAACATGTCCTGCCACCTTGACCGTTTTACCATTCTTGAATCACATTCTTCCGGATTATATCTTTTACGACGTGCAAACTTACTTTGCATGTCGACTCGGAAACCTGATTTCTTGTTATCCCTAGGACTTGGGCGACTTGGGTGGAGTTAAGTAATTGCGGCTATGATACCGCGGCATAGCTACAATGCAGTACTCTATTTAAGTATCTTGGAGTTCTAGCCTTGATCCACATTCAGAATCTAACATCATGCTAATGTTGGGTGTTTTGAGTTCAGGATTATGACAGGTAAGAGGTTGAAGACGTACCGGAGGCGTGTGAACGAAGCCGCCATGCTTGGAGTGATAAGGGGAACGCTGGAAATCAAAGAGACAGACTGAGCTGATCCAGCAACAGCAGATTCGTTTCAGGAAGGTTTGCAGATCGTTCAGCAGTCTGTAAACAACGATGGAACTAGACCAGTCGAACGAGTAGGGACTGTAGCAGATTTCAGACGTTTGGGTCCTACTACTTTCACTGGTCTAGAGGAGCCGTTGCCAGCCGAGCAGTGGCTAGTGGACACGGAGAATTTACTGATTGCGGCACAGATCCCAGAAGACAAGAGAGTTGATGTGGTGCGCATTCAGCTAGTGGATTACGCCCGAGAGTGGTGGCTTGTGGAGGAGACCCGCTTGCCCAAGCCAATCAGTTGGGCGGATTTCTCCAAAAGTTTCTTGGAGAAGTTCTTTCCGCGGACTGCACGGGAGGAAATGGAAGAGAAATTTATTGGGCTAAGGCAGAATGGAGCAACCGTGGACGTGCATGCAGCAGAGTGGACGAGACTCAGTAGTCTCGCTGGACCTTTCGCGGCCAACGATGCAGACAGCAGTTGCGGTAAGGAAGCAGTTCTGTCGGGCCAATCGAGTTTAAGGCTAGGCCGACACACATGGTGTTCTCGCAGCTATGGGAAGTTGATGGTTGTGAAGAACCGGCGGTAGTTCGCGATCTCATGGAAGTAGTAAAGATATATCGGGTTTACCACCGAGGAGAGACGTGGAGTTCGCGATTGACCTTATTCCTGGTGCAGTGCCAGTGTCGAAATCTTATTATCCGATGGCACCAGTGGAATTGGAAGAAGTTAGGAAACAAGTTGGTGAATTACTCGAGAAAGGTTAGATCCGAAGCAGCAACTTGCCTTGGGGAGCTCCAGTGCTTTTAGTAAAGAAGAAGGATGGCACGAGAAGGATGTGCATTGATTATCGAGAATTGAACCGGGTGACTATTAAGAACAAGTACCCGATCCCTCGCATTGGAGAACTTTTTGAGCAGCTTAGTGGCGCGAGGGTATTCTCGAAACTGGATTTGCGATCAGGATACCATCAGGTCCGAGTGAAAGCAGAAGACATTTGCAAGACGGCGTTTCGAACTCGATATGGACATTTCGAGTATCTGGTGATGCCCTTCGGAGTGATGAATGCGCCGGAAATATTCATGGATTTGATGAACAGAATCTTTTCACCATTCTTGGACCAGTTTATTGTGGTATTCATTGACGATATTCTGGTGTACTCGAAGAGCCCGGAGGAGCATGCTGAGCGTTTGAAGATCGCACTACAGACACTGAGACAGGAGAAATTGTATGCGAAAATGAGTAAGTGCGAATTTTGGCTGGAAGAAGTGAAGTTTCTGGGGCATGTTGTGTCGGGCGATGGAATCGCCGTCGATCCCGAAAAGATTGCAGCAGTTCGAGATTGGCCTATTCCAAGAAATGTGGCTGAGATAAGAATTTTTCTTGGACTCACCGGATACTACAGGAGATTTGTGGAGAACTTCGCTCGTTTAGCTGAGCCGTTAACCAAGCTCACGCGCAAGGAGGTACCGTTTGTTTGGACGGATGGATGTGCATTGGCCTTCGAGACGTTGAAACAGAAGTTGATAACCGCCCCTATCCTAACTGTACCGGATAATTCAGGAGGACTGGTGATTCACAGCGACGCATCCGGAAAAGGATTGGGATGTGTTTTGATGCAGAATGGGAAGGTCGTCGCTTACGCATCGAGACAACTGAAGACCCATGAGAAGAATTATCCAACTCATGACTTGGAGCTTGCGGCTGTGATTTTCGCCTTGAAGATTTGGAGACACTACCTTTTGGGCGAGAGAGTCGAAGTCTTTACAGATCACAAGAGTCTGAAGTATGTGTTCACTCAGAAGGAGTTGAACATGAGGCAACGCAGATGGTTGGAGCTGATGGCCGACTACGACCTTGATCTTAAGTACCATCCGGGAAAAGTTAACGTTGTGCCGGATGCGCTTAGTCGGTTACCAGCGATTCATGTATTGACCGCACAAAGGGAGATCATTGCGGATTTTCGGAGATTTGACTTGGAGGTCGTACTACCACATGCTATGGGACAGTTGATGCAATTGCAGGTACAGTCGTCCTTAGTTGAGAAGTTTAAAGCGGCACAATCGCAGGATCCTAGACTGCAAAAGTTTCGAGAGCAGGTTGAAGCTGGACTGCGAACCGATTTACTGATCCATGAAGATGGTTCGTTGAGGTATGGTAGCCGTGTGTGTGTACCAAAAGGAGATGTGCGTGAAGAGCTTATGAAGGAGGCACACAGTTCAGCTTACTCTGTACATCCAGGAGGGAAGAAGATGTACCAAGATATTCGACAGCACTTCTGGTGGGAAGGTATGAAACGGGAGATTGCTCGCTTCGTGGCTAAGTGCTTGGTGTGTCAGCAAGTCAAGGCGGAACACCAAAGGGTTGCTGGTTTGTTGCAACCACTTCCGATTCCTCAGTGGAAGTGGGAACATATAACCATGGATTTCGTGACGGCTTTACCGCGGAGTCCAAAGGGCAACAATGCAGTATGGGTGATTGTCGATCGGTTGACCAAGGCGGCTCACTTTATTCCTTTTCGGGTTGGTCAATCGACAGAGACTTTGGCAGAGCGGTACATGCAGGAGATTGTAAGATTGCATGGAGTACCAGTGAGCATCGTGTCCGATCGGGACACTCGGTTCTTGTCGCACTTCTGGAGGAGTTTACAAGAAAGTTTGGGGACTCGATTGAAGTTTAGCACAGCTTATCATCCTCAGACTGATGGACAATCGGAGAGAACGATCCAGACCCTTGAAGATATGTTGAGGGCTTGCATGTTGGACTTCAAAGGTTCTTGGGAGGATCATCTACACCTGGTGGAGTTTTCGTACAACAATAGCTTCCAAGCGACTATTCAGATGGCTCCGTTTGAAGCGTTGTATGGTCGTAAGTGCCGTTCACCGGTTTGTTGGGATGATGTTGGTGAACGAAGGTTACTAGGACCAGATTTGGTGGTACAGACAGTCGAGAAGGTGAATACAATCAGGAACCATATGAAGGCAGCTCAAGACAGACAGAAAAGTTGGGCCGACACGTCAAGAAGACCTCTAGAGTTCGCCGTGGGTGATTTGGTATTTCTGAAGATATCACCGACTAGAGGGGTGATTCGCTTTGGAAGTCGGGGAAAGCTTAGTCCTCGATTCGTTGGACCCTTCGAGATATTGGAACGTGTTGGAGAGGTAGCGTACCGTTTGGCGTTACCACAGTCATTGGCAGGAGTGCACGATGTGTTTCATGTGTCTCAACTACGGAGGTATGTTTGCGTTGAGACTCATGTCTTGGATCATTCGGAGTTGACCGTACGGGAGAACCTAACTTTTGAGGAGCGACCAGTTGAAATCAAGGATCGAAGAGAAAAGGTTCTTAAGAACAGAGTTATCCCTCTTGTGCTAGTTTCTTGGGGTAATCGATTGCATGGAGAATCCACTTGGGAGCGAGAAGACGAGATCCGGCAGAAGTTTCCTCACCTTTTTCTGTAGCTATCTATCTTGGAATTTCGAGGACGAAATTCTTTTTGTACTTGGGTATGATGTAACACCCGAGCCCAATAATACTATTTCTTTTGCTAGTTGAGTGTTATACATTGCTCATTCCAATTATCCTGATTGTTTGGTGTTTATTGCTAAATTTTAACCGGTTAAGTCATTTTGGCACATAACAAAATTTAACACCTAAAATAAAATTAAAAATATCCATGTTGGCCTACTCGTCGCCACTAGTCGCGTGGTAGCGTCCGCGTGTCGAGATTTCTTCCCGTTCGGCTAAACGGGCAAGTTTGGACGGCTACGCGCGCGTGCAAGTGTCCGACTTGGGGGCATGCATTTTAATCATTAAACACCTCTTTTCAAAATTTGGAACTCGCTTAAAATCCTATAATTTGAATTTGAAACATTTGGGCGCAACCCGGGCTCGATTTGGAAATGTTTCATTTAGCGCCGAAAAGCCCATTTAATTAAATAATCTAAAACGATTTATTTATATACTTCTGTGGGAAATTTAACGTTAAAAATCCCTTTTTAAATCTTTAAAATTATATTTTTACCTACCCGTACCTTTCTCCAGCCAATCACGAGGGATTTAAATCCCTCGTGGACCCCGTCTCTCTCTCTCTCTCTCTCTCTCCGTTTCTCAATCTCTCTCTATCTCTAACAACCTCTCTCTCTCTATCTATTATATAAGCCTTCTATTCATCTTCCTCCACCACGAGAAATCTCGCGAACCCGAACCCTAACCCTAGCTTCCTCGTGCCTTCGCCGTCGACCTCCCCACGACCTCGCCGTCACCGTCCTCGTCGTCCACAGCCCAACCGCACCCCTACCTCCTCTCCTCCTTCCTTCCCGAGCCTGCAACCCAACCCCCGACGCCACACCAGCACGCAGGGTGCGCCGTCGCCGCCGCCTCTCACCGCCGCCGACACCAGAATCTTCCTCCCTTCACCCTCGTCCCGACCTTGTCGTCTTCTTCCTCCTTCCCTCGCCGGTGCTGCAGCTGCACCCGAGCCTAACCCTAGCATTCTCCAGTCGCCGGGAAAGCCGCCGTCGACCATCGTCGGCGTTGCCAGAGCCACCGCCGACCACCTCTTCTTCCCCCCACGATCCAGATCAGGCCAGGACCTCCCCTACGCACAGCACCATCCCATTCCAGCGACTCCAGCCATTTCAGCCAGCCGCGTTTCCCTGTTCGCCGCCGGCGTGCCCCTCGCCGTCGAACCTGTCGTGGTTGCCCCGGGTTCTTCCCTGTAAGCATCCCTTTATCTTTCCATTCGTGCTAAATCCCCCCCCCCCGCTGATCTTTGATATACGTATATCGTATGTTTTGCTAACTTCGTCGCCTTTTGACTTTCGCCGGATTCCGGCCGTGCCGTCGTTTGGACCCGACTTTCCAGCGAAGTACTCTGGTCCGTGTGGTCCCGCTGTTCGCTGTTAGGACTCGATCCGTGGCCCGTGCACCCGTCTCGTGTTTTCCGCCGACATTGCATCCGTGCTTTCCGGTTTGCGAAACCGTCGAGGCAAGTATCCGAATACTTGCTCTAACATGCTAGCATACAAGATCGAGTCTTGCTATGCATTTGAATATTATATTATATAATACAACGACACAGTGATGGTGATATCGATAGTACAGTATGGCTAGAATTGACGGTTGCATTTCTCTTTAACATTAAATCAGTATATTAGCTTCGTGAAATTAAGTGGTATGCTATAAATCCATGATTTAACAAACTAAACCAATTAGAATGTACTTGCTTAATTTGCTAAATCATCCATGTGACTATTATCCATGCTTTAGTTTTAATAGCTTCATTGCTTCCTGTTATTAATATTGTTTTACCCTGTGATTATTGCACCCCAAGGGTGCTCGAACCTATTAGTATAATACAACTGCATCATAATCATGTACCATTGGGATTAAATGACTATTAGTGCTTTTACTTTAAATTCTTGCTGCTGTTACTTATTCGATTGTATACCTGTTGAGAGTACACACTCGATCACATTACATATTGACCTGACTCTGCTGCACTTGACACATACATATATACCGACTCAACCTGTTGAAACATGACCTGACCTGTTACCTGATCTCATGCCTAATGCCAACAAACCTGACTTGGGGTCCTCATGGACCATTCCTGTTGTCTATCCAGACAAACCTGCTTTTACCTGATCATGTGTTGGCATTAGTCCTTGACTACTGAATACCTAACCTGACATACATAACTTGGGGGTATGGGGAAATCAAAGATGAACCTGACTTGTAACTCGACAGTTCACTACCTGTTCGAGTGTACACATTCCTGTTTTGTGCCTAGCGGCATGTCTCGGTTTCGGCCGAGAATATTGTGGCCGTGATCCCGGGTATGTATGGGGTACTACCGAGTGTACACTTTCCTGTTTGTGCCTAGCGGCATGTCTCGGCTGCAGCCGAGAATATTGTGGCCGTGATCCCGGGTATGTACGGGATACTATTGAGTTATATCGACGATTCATCAATTGATTTCAAAGACTATAGAGTAGAAACCTGATAGGATAGTTTAGTTACCACTGCACATTACCCTGCACTGTTATTTCTTAGTACTGCTTTATTCATATTCATACCTGCATTGCTTATTACCATGTTTCTATTATATTATTTGGTTGACATGACGCGCTGACGTCTGGGTTTTGCATGGCCCAGATTCCTTACCACTGTCGACGACCGAGCAGGAGTACTTCAGCCAGCAGGCTGAACTGTGAGTTCCTTAGTGTTCAGTCTATTTATTTCATTTCATTCCAGATGTGAGCCCGCATTATGGGACGTACCGTTTATTTATTGTATTGGATCATTTGCTTCCGCACTTATTGTTTATTGACTCTTGTTATTATGGATTTGGACATGTGTTAGATTAGTTTATTATCTTGTTCTTGATATCCTTACAACCGTAATGTGACTGTGGATGGATACTTCCTACCCACAGGTAGCATGGTTGGCTATGTTACGTGCCCAATCTTGCGTACTCTGGGAAGCGGGGCGTGACAATACATGGTTTTCTGATATCATGGTTTTGGCAAGTCATCCATCTATATAACAAAACAACACAAACAATACAAAGGACATTACGGGGTTTTAAAAGGGTAGACTGGTACGGAATGTGTTATAAGTGGCACGAGACGGTCACTTTAATACACCTAACCTGAATATCCATTGCCGTTGTACCGTGGCTGAACGGTTCCTTTGCTCCGTATACCTTAGTCTCCGGATAGTGGGACTCCTCTCGTATATACTGCCATATTCTGTACCAAACTACAAACAACTGCGTTAATATTATAATCAAATATTACTGGTTATACTCTCTTTCTGTCTATTCTATCTCTACCCATCTTTAGAACTTACCGAGCGATTGTTTGACGACATTCCTTTCTTTCTTTCTTTGGAATGTTGTCAGGTGGATCGGACTCACTGGAGATCGAGCTCAGTACTGAAGACTTAGAACAGTTAGCCTTTGACCCCGAGCTTTAGATACTTGTATATACTTTTCATTTCAGTTATGCCATTGTTTAGGCATTGTTTTCTATTCATGTATTTACATTCCAGTTATACCTGTAAAAGAATGTTTAATAAATAAAAGTTGCTGTTCATTTATATTCCTGTCTCTTGTGTACATTTTACTTTATATTGCTTAGATACGCTTAGCGTGTTTACTTCTGAGTAATTATGTAGCGGGCCCAGTCGCGCCTCCTTACCATACACCGGAAAGCGGGGCGTGACAACATACGAGGGAGAGAATTAAGTAGAGAGAGAACAAGGGATCGCCGGGGAGTTAGGTGAGTGGAGGTTTGGTCATCGCGGCCGTTGGGGGGAGCAAGTCTCGCGGAGATGACGAGAGATGGGAGCCGTTGGAGGGAGAAGATATTTGGTGGAGGGGATCGCGGGAGTTCGTTGGCGACGGGGGCGCGGGTCTCGTGGCCATGGGCATGAAGAGCGGGGAGACGTTGGAGGAAGGTAAAAGAAGCGGGAAAAAGAGAGAAGCGAGGAAGAAGAAGAGGATGTGAGCGGGTCGGGTCGGGTGAGTCGGGTCGGGTCGGGTAGGTTTAGGATATTGGGTTTAGAGTTTAGGTTAGGAATTAAATACAATATAATAAAAAAATATTTAAAAATATGGAAAAATCTGGAAAAATATACGGAAAAATATATACGGGAATTGTGGATTTACATCATACCCCCCTTACAAAAATTTCGTCCTCGAAATTAAGAAACGAAAACAACGGAACAACAACACTACACAAACAGGTGCGAAAAACGTGAACGGATGTCCTCCTCGCGTTCCCAGGTAGACTCTCCTGGAGAATGACCTGTTAGTGATATATGCCATAAAGGCCATTATTGTATCATACTGGATTGTATATTACTTAATGGAAGGTTGGGATATACATGGATATAGTAACAGTCTTGCTCGAAATGGTCGTATGCTACCTGGTTTGTTTCTACCTCAATATGTGAATGCGCTTCTTAGCATATCGCTTATACATATTGGCAGAGCCCTTAGGATCTTCTGCTTGATTACCAGCATTGTGATGACAGTCACTCTAGTGGGGGCTGGGTAGTCTATAAGCACATCCTATACAGATTCCTAGTCGTAGGATTATCGAGACGGGGCATCGATACTCTAGAGTAGACTAGTGTATACGCTTCTTATCCCAGCAGGGGAGATGGTCTGTCCTATAGCCATTAATACGTTGTACTGGAGATAGTATACCGGTGCTCATTAGGTTATGAGTACACAAGACAGGACTCGTCGGGAACTGCTAGTGGATATTATACCTATCGTCGGGTAGCAGTTTCCAGGTGACATGAGTACAGCTTAGTCCGTCGACTTGACACTGCTACTCCGTCTCGAGTGTGTTCCTACTGTACTTTGATTACTACCTTACCATGGCTCAAAGGAGTCGTGCAAACAGGTAAAAGTTAAGTGCAGTCCCGAAGCACTTGGAGGCAGTGGCAGTTAGATAGGATTCGTCTCTCCCGGTATTTGGGGGTTGATATCGTGCTGTGTTCGGAAGGCCATTATACAAAGTCCTTGGCCAAGACAAGCGAGATTTACTGGTAGGTACTCCAGTAGTTTCTCAGGGTGTTTTGGGCTATACTCCGACACGACTTATTGCTCTATTAGGGGTCTGACGATTACCACCCCTTAGGTCCGATATGCGTACTCTTAGAAGAACAGACCGGGTTGTACGGAGATTGTCACAAATAGGCTCAGTAGGAGTTCAGATGAGTTAGCTCATCGGCCTTCTTATCGACACATACCTGGGTAGCCGTTATATGCGGCTAGTACCGCTTGCAGCTTATGGTTAAACCCACTGCCAGCGTAGTGTCGAGTCTTTAGAGTCCCATACAGAGGGTTTCCCTGCACCGGGAAAAAGGTATAGAGGCCATATGGTTTTACGGCAGGGCTTCGATCACTTACGTTTACTTGTGCATGTATGATGATCGGGCTGATAATACTAGTGGGTTTTGATTTAAGCCGAATCCTAGTATTATATTGAAGGATTATTTTTGTCTCATTGTATTCGTATTCTTCGGAATATGGATGCGGGTATGTATATACGGATAAGGGGCATTCTCGTAATTCCTCAGGAAAACTTCAAGAAGGAGATGCCTCATTCGGGTTTCATTTTCTTTATAGATATAAATTTAAATGAGGTGGAGGAAATGAGGTGGAGCTGGACAAAAGATGAAGCATGACTCACTCTCTTGACAAAAGAGATATTTTCTAGCATGCTAGATATTTGTGAGATATCTATCTCTCAATTATTTGTATGCTTGATTTATTCTCACTGGAGCCATTCTTTTTCCAAGCTCATTCTTCACTAGCTTTTCCTCAAGTGATCTTCTTCTTCCTCTAAACCCTAAAGCTCTCATGTGTTGAGAATCCTAGGGTTTCAGGAGACAAATCAATTCATCTTCTCACTCTACATGGCCTAGGACTTCTAGCTTAGCGATCTAGAAGCCGTAGTTATCTCAGATTCGAGGTAGGAGCTCAGACTATAGACTCTCGGGTGGATCGACTTTGACTCGAGGAGGCCGTCGAGGTTGCCCGATCCGTTTCGATCCTTCGAGGCTATGACGAGGTGGAGGACAACGAAGAAGACCCAAAGGACTTGGTATAATGAGGTATAACTTTCATCCAAGTAGTTAAATCTCATTGCAAGTTAGCTAGTTAGGGTTTAGATTTGATCCTGGGGTTCAAGTCGGTGTTGCGAGCTTTGAAAAATCGTTTTTTGCATATTCCGCCTCCCCGCGGACCCGCGGGGTGCGCGGCATCGACTTACAGTGGTATCAAAGCCTAACTAAACCTTTACTAGTTTGTTAGCAAGTTATTAGATCTTCGATCGTCGGAAAACTCGAAAACCATACACCCGATCCTTCATGTTTCTGTCGAATTTTAAAACTGTGCTAAAAATTATTTCAGAGGCATGAAAAATACAAGCAGGGAATTATAAGATCAATGTTGAAAAACGAGTCACTGACTCACCAAGAAGACCGCGAAAGCGCGGCGAAGCGGTTGGTTTCGCCGCATTTCTGCGGCCGATTCAAAGCCGAGTCGGCTCGTTTTTGCACAGTTTTTCTTATTCTAGGTATGTTGTTTTCTTGTATATTTGGTTTCTACCCATGATGTTTTGAGTGCTGGTTTGCATTTGGGGTAGAAATAGAAAATAGTTTTCGATCGAAATTCTAAATTATTTGCTAATCGGGTTTTATCTGTGTTGTGATATATGTGTTGAACGTCCGCTAATTGCTATACATCGATTAGTGGGGATTGCACATATCTATGATCTGTGATATTGGTTTGTGTATATGAACTTATTGGATCATCGTGGATGAATAGCCGGGGATGTGAGATGAGGTTTTTTTTATCTTTCATTTAATGTAAATTGTAAAGTGATGTAATATTCTTTAGTGGGGCACATCCAGGTTGAGGTTGTAGCCACCATTGTATTATTTTCTTTTACTGTTTTCTGCTCCTAAGATAGACCCAAGATGGGGTGCACAAACTACCGGGTACTTTGAAGTGCCGAGTGGCCTACTCACTTTGATGAGGGAGGTTGCTTCACTTCGGGTATTTGGCGGGTAGTTTGCCGCACCCGTAGGGGTCTGGGATGGGGTTTGGCTATTCATCACGACCGTCGAATCCATCTTTCGTTACAGGCTTAAAAGAAACACAGAATTCCTACTATATCCAATATGTTCATCTGTGATCTGGAATGCCTATTATTGCGTCAGACGAATGTTTATTATATATATGTTATATAGTAGACGTTACTTATGTTTTGCATCCGCGCTAATCCATCCCCCGCTCTGGCGTTAGTTAAGTAACCTAACGGTGTTAGACGGGGCCCAGTGGCGAATGCGGATGGTATAAGCGGACATGGTATTTTCGTCTTTTTCTGTGATGATAGGTGTAAATGATGGGACTGCATTAGATTAATGCAAAGCAAACAAACCAAAGTTGAATCGTTGGAACAAATTTTAAAACCACTCAGTTTTTTTCAAAACATGAGACTTTTAAATGCGGAGCTTAAATCACTCCTTTTAAAAGCTATCAAGTTCCTTCGATTATATCAAGTTCACTATGTTCACGGTTTTGCCAAAACCATTCATAGTCCTTCGTCATTTCATATGAATGTTCAGTAGTATTTAAGCTATGTTTGTTGACCTTCGCCAAGGCATAGTGATTGGTTGCTGCTAAATATTCATGTGTAGCATAGATAAATGTGTTGGTTTGGGACATTCGTATTACTTTGTTGGCCTTCGTCAAGGGTATATACGGGTGGGTTCAAATTAACCTGGACAATGATAGGTTGAACTTGACATGTGACTTATGATTTATTGGCTTTCGTCAAGGTCATAAGAGCATGGGGCAAAAATCCACATCGGGAGTTTCTAAGGAAACTGAAACTTGCTGGTGCTGCATACCATTTGGAGTGTGATAATGTTGGTAGGATTCCTTCAGGATTATCACACAATAATATTTGGATTCCGATCCTACTGTGAGTATATGCTACACCTCGGGAGATTTTTTACTTAACGATCAATGTTATAAAATAAGTAGGTGTCTAGAACAATGTTAGCAGGGCTACGCTTCCAGGGAAAAGAGGTTATTTAATTAAGGAACTTCGCGAAAGCGTCGTAAAACCTCCCTCGAAGTACCGACACTAGCCTGGATGAAAGGTTAAGCAAGTATTGTACGATGAGATTAATCCTGACTAATTCTTCTTTTATAGTTTAAGGAAGTATTCGAGAAACAGTAGAAGCCATCCTGTTTAGATAAATTAAAAACCATCTAAACTTGCAAGAGCATCATGCTGAGTGTTTTCTTCTTTCTCTCTCCTAATTGCAGCGACCAGGTGACCAGATTAAGTTACATATAGATAATAAAATGACTGAGTTATCTATATTGACTGGCAAAGGTTTTTCCAGATATCCATGACCTATGACAAGCTGGACCACCTCATTACTACTTAAGCCCTCACCGTCCCAGGTCCAATTTCCACCGTCGCGGATGTTGATATCCGTAGGATAAGGGAAAAATACAGTGTGAATGCCAAGTGCCTCGCGTTGGCCTCAGAAGATGGTGTAAACCAGAGGCAGCACGAGAAGATGGACTTAGTTTCTATCTTCCTCCATAACAAAGTTTTATATGGAGAGCAATCTCGTATCGCAAGATATGAAACCTCGAACGAATTGCTTCAAGTGAGGTTGGATATCGGGTCATATGTAGGGGACCACGTCCTTACAATGATCAGCTATATTGAAGAGCTCACGGACCTGGAGACTACGTTGGAGAACGAGTCATATACTGACTTAATTCTACAATCCCTATCTTCTACTTACACCCAGGAAAAGAAAGTTATACTTCCAGTTGAAGGCACCCTGAAGGAAACCAGGGAGACACCCGCTCTGCTTATTGGGGAATCTTCCTTTTCTGGATCCAAGGTGAAAGCCAAGGGTGAGAAGAAGAAGACCTCTACAAAGCCGATAGGCGATGTCAGTAAGGTAGAAGGAAAGGGCAGGGCAAAAGTTTCGGGGTTAACAGTAGGGAAGGAGGGTTGTTTCTATTGTCACAGGAAAGGGCATTGGCAGAAGGGATGCAGGGCTTGGAAAGACAGAATCCAGGATCCGACACACGTTGTGGCTTCGACTTCGGGTGTGTTTGTGATTGAAAACAGTCTATCAATTAACTCTACTTTCTGGATACTAGATACCGGATCAGGATCTCATATCTGTAATTTATTACAGGCTTTGAGAAACCGTAGAGTTATCAGGGCAGGTGATATGACTCTCAGGGTTGCTAACGGAATGAGGGTGGACGCTGTATCCGTAGGGAATATCACCTAAGATTGACAAGTGGGTAGATATTGATTCTACGTAACTGTTTGTGTGTACCTAGTCTAGTTTGTAAGCAATGTGGTCCACATCCACCTAAATCAAAGTTTGATTGGGCCAGGTACACTAGAGAACGGTATATACGTGTTAAATCAAGCTCGGGTTTTCAACGTCCAGAACACACTTAAAAGAAAGTCTACAGAATTAAATAATGCTTTCTTAAGGCATTATAGACTGGGTCACATCAATGAAGTACGGTTGACGAATTTACATAAAGAGGGATATTTGGATCCGTTCGAATATCAGTCTTATGCAACTTGTCAATCTTGTCTCATAGGAAAGATGACAAAGACTCCGTTCACTGGGTACGGAGTAAGAGCGAGCGAGCTCTTAGGACTCATACACAGCGACGTGTGTGGTCTAATATCTACAAATGCAAGAAGTGGTTATTCCTATTTCATTACTTTCACGGATGATTTCTTTAGGTTAGGACAAATCTTCTTGATGAAGCATAAATCCGAGGCCTTTGAAAAATTCCGAGAATATAAGAATGAAGTGGAAAAACAAACAGGCAAAAGTATCAAGACACTGAGATCTAATCAATATGGTGAATACTTAATTGCCGAGTTCCTGGGTTACTCAAAAGAGAATGGAATTCTCTCTCAGCTTACTCCTCCATACACACCACAACACAATGGTGTATCGGAAAGGCGGAACCGAACCCTATTGGATATGGTTCGTTCCATGATGTGTAATGCTGAGTTGCCGCAATCCTTCTAAAATTATGCACTAGAATCAGCTGCATATCTTTTGAATAAGGTTCCTACCGAGACTGTGCCTACCACACCATATCAGATGTGGAGTGGGAAGAAACCCTATCTTCAGTATCTGAAAATATAGGGATGTCCAGCTTTTGACAAAAAGCAGTATGTGGACAAGCTCGAGGCACGCTCAGTACTGTGTAGGTTTGTGGGATACCCAAAGAACTCCAGGGGGTATCTTTTCTAATACGCAGAGGAACAAAAGGTTTTTGTTTCTCGCCATACCCATTTGTTTTAGAAAATCAATTTTTTGAAAAAGGAAATAGTGGGAGCATAATAGAACTGGAAGAAATTCCAGAACCACAAACTATTACTGAAAGTATGGTAGAACCAGAGGTTTCAAAAGAACAGGATATCCCTGCGCCAATCTACAGGACTAGTAGGCAGTCTCATCCGCCCGAGAGATACTACAGTTTTCTTATAGACGGGGATAGAGAGGATTGCATCATTGACAATGATGAGCCAACTAGCTTCCAGCAAGCCATTTAAAATGGCGACTCAGTAAAATGGCTGGATGCAATGCGGACCGAGATGGAGTCCATATACATCAACAAAGTATGAACTTTGAACATTGCTACAGAAGGGGTAAAACCCGTAGGATGCAAATGGATCTTCAGAAAGACGATTGGTGTAGATGGACAGGTTGAAACCTATAAGGCTAGACTTGTTGCAAAAGGTTTTCGTCAAAAACCTGGTTTGGGCTATGATGAAACCTTTTCTACAGTGGCTATGCTCAAATCCATTCGGATCCTTCTTGCCATTGCTGCCTTCCAAGATTTTGAAATCCGGCAGATGGACGTGGAGATGACTTTTCTAAATGGTTATTTGGAAGAGTGCGTCTATATGAATCAGGGCATCGCGGAGTTAGAATATTTATTTTAATGAGACAGTCAAAAGAATTCAATTTTATCAAAAATCCAGATGAACCATGCATTTATAGTAAAATTGTAGCGAGAACTATGGGATTCCTCGTCTGGTACGTGGATGACATTCTCTTGATAGGAAATGACATTTCTATACTACAGTTAGTCAAAAGATTCTTGCCACTAAGGTTCTCCATGAAAGACCTGGGTGATGCCAACTATATTCTGGGGATCCAGATCTATCGTGATAGATCAAAGAGGATAGTGGGACTTTCATAGTCAAGATACATCAACACCATACTAAAAATATTTAGTATGGAAGAATCAAAGTGCGGTAGTCTACCGGCTTGTCATGGAATCACCCTCTCCAAAGAGATGTTTTCCAAGACTGATTTAGAAAGGGCTCGCATCACATCTATACCCTACGCTTCTGCGGTAGGCTCTATAATATATGTGATGTTGTGTACCAGACCAGATATTGCTTACGCACTCAGCGTGGTAAGCCGGTATCAGTCAAACCCAGGGGAGAACTACTGGATAGCAGTAAAGAACATTCTCAAGTACCTGAGAAGGACTAAGGAGATGTTCTTTGTGTATGGCAGAAAAGACCTCCAGATCAAGGCCTTTGTTGACTCCAGCTTCCAGAGTGATAAGGATGACTCCAAGTCCATATCGGGTCATGTCTTTACCCTCCGTGGAGGGGCGGTCTGTTGGAAGAGCTCCAAGTAGGACACCGATGCAGACTCGACGATGGAAACGGAGCATTTCGCTGCATGAGACGCCGCAAAAGAGGCAATCTGGATGAGGAAGTTCTTAACTGAATTTCTGGTGGTTCCTTCCATTGTTGGTCCAATACTTTAGTATTGTGACAACAACGGCGCTATAGTTTTAGGGAAGGAACCCAGGTCTCATCAGAGATCCAGACATATCTTGAAGCAGTACCACCTGATCAGGGTGATCGTTGATCTCCAGGAGATCGAGGTGAGGAGAGTGTATACAGAGAACAACATTGCAGATCCACTCACCAAGGCTATCCCTCAGATAGAGTTCGAGTGGCTATTCGAGATCTTAGGTCTGCGATATGCCAATATATGGTCTTAGTGCAAGTGGGAGATTGTTAGTGATATATGCCCTAGAGGCCATTATTGTATCATACTGGATTGTATATTACTTAATGGAAGCTTGGGATATACACGGATATAGTAACAGTCTTGCTCGAAATGGTAGTATGCTACCTAGTTTGTTTCTACCTCAATATGTGCATGTGCTTTCTTAGCATATCGCTTATACATATTGGTAGAGCCCTTAGGATCTTTTGCTTGATTACCAGCGTTGTGATGGCAGTCATACTAGTGGGGGCTGGGTAGTCTATAAGTACATCCTATACAGGTCCCTAGTCATAGGATTATAGAGACGGGGCATCGATACTCTAGAGTAGACTAGTATATACGCTTCTCATCCCAGCAGAGGAGATGGTCTGTCCCACAGCCATTAGTACGTCGTACTGGAGATAGTATGCAGGTGCTTATTAGGTTATGAGTACACTGGACAGGACTCGTCGGGAACTGCTGGTGGGTATTATACCTATCGTCTTAGCAGTTCCCAGGTGACATGAGTACAGCTTAGTCCGTCGACTTGACACTGCTACTTCGCCTCGAGTATGTTCCCACTGTACTTTGATTACTATCCTACCACGGATCAAAGGAGTCATGCAAACAGGTAGTAGTTGGGTGCAGTCCTGAAGCACTTGGAGGTAATGGCGGTTAGATAGGATTCTTCACTCCCGGTATTTGAGGGTTGATATCGCGCTGTGTTCGGAAGGCCATTACACAAAGTCCTTGGCCAAAGCAAGCGAGATTTACTGGTAGGTACTCCAGTAGTTTCTCAGGGTGTTTTGGGCTATACCCCAACACGCCTTATTGCGCTATTAGGGGTCTGACGATTACTGCCCCCTAGGCCCGATATGCGATACTCTTAGACGAACAGACCGGACTGTACGGAGATTGTCACAGACAGGCTTAGTAGGAGTTCGGATGAGTTAGCTCATCAGCCTTCTTATCGATACATACCTGGGTAGCCGTTACGTGCAGCTAGTACCGCTTGCGGTTTGTGGTTAAACCCACTGCCAGCATAGTGTCGAGTCTTTAAAGTCCCACACAGAGGGTTTCCCTGCACCGGGCAAAAGGTGTAGAGGCCGTATGGTTTTACGGCAGAGCTTCGATCACTTACGTGTACTTGTGCATGTATGATGATCGGGTGGATAATACTAGTGGGTTTTGGTTTAAGCCGGATCCTAGTATTATATTGATGGATTATTTTCGTCTCATTGTATTTGTATTCTTCGGAATACGGATGCGGGTATGTATATATGGATGAGGGGCATTCTCGTAATTCCTCGGGAAAACTTCTAGAAGGAGATGCCTCATTAGGGTTTTATTTTCTTTATGGATTTAAATTTAAATGAGGTGGCGGAAATGAGGTGGAGGTGGACAAAAGATGAAGTATGATTCACTCTCTTGACAAAAGAGATATTTTCAAGCATGCTAGATATTTGTGAAATATTTATCTCTCAATTATTTGTATGCTTGATTTATTCTGACTCGAGCCATTCTTTTTCCAAGCTCATTCTTCACTAGCTTTTCCTCAAGTGATTTTCTTCTTCCTCTAAACCCTAAAGCTCTCATGTATTGAGAATCCCAGGGTTCCAAGAGACAAATCAATTCATCTTCTCACTCTACACCACCTAGGACTTCTAGCTTAGCGATCTAGAAGCCATGGTTATCTCATATTCGAGGTAGGAGCTCGGACTATACACTCTCGGGTGGATCGACTTTGACTCGAGGAGGCCGTCGAGGTTGCCCGATCCGTTTCGATCCTTTGAGGCTATGACGAGGTGGAGGACAGCGAAGAAGACCCGAAGGACTTGGTATCGTGAGGTATAACTTCCATCCGAGTATTTAAACCTCATTGCAAGTTAGCTAGTTAGGGTTTAGATTCGATCCTGGGGTTCAAGTCGGTGTTGAGAGCTTTGAAAAATCGTTCCGCCTCCCCGCAGACCCGCGGGGTGCACGGCATCGACTTACATGACCAACCCAAGAAACTCGAACCAAGAGAATGACTTTGTTCTTTAGTACTTTTTCTCAACGATCGAGAATGGTGGTAGGCTGCTCCTCATAAGACAGATCAGTGCCCAACGTTAACTCTGAATGGTCCAAGATATGGCTGTCATCCTGAACATAGCGCCTCAACTAAGAAACATGGAAAGTATTATGCACACCAGCTAGCGATGGAAACAAGATAAGTCGATAAGCTACCTCTTCTACTCGCTCTAGCACCTCAAAAGGTCCGATGAATCGGGGACTGAGTTTCCCGCAACTACCAAACCTGATCACTCCCGAGTGGGCGATATCTTCAGAAATACATGATCACCAATACCAAACTCCAACGACCTTCTACTAGCATCTGCCCAACTCTTCTGTCGGTCCTGAGCCTCCTTAATATGTTTCCTGATCGTCTAATCCTTGCTCACTGTCTGCTCTATGAGCTTAGGGCCTAACGACCTTCGTTCACCCATGAACGTGCTAAGCACGTGAGCCATTGGCACTCGCGCGTCCTCTGGACACCATTTTCCCTCATTTTACATGTACTCCACACTAAAAATACCTCCTCTGTTAGAAAAAATTTCTAACGGGGCACTGTCCCGCTCCCCGCAAGGGGCTGCCAGCCCCTTTGACCCCCAGCCCGCTATCCGGGTAGCGTAACCCCCGTAAAAACTCTGCGGGGCCCCCGATATATCCAAAACCCCTCCAAAACACAACACTGCACATTGAGTTCGCATGACCTGTTTGACCCGTCAATTGGAGGTGGTCACGCCACTCTTCCCGGTGTACGGACAGAGGGCGTGACTGACCGCTACGTATTTACTCCGAAGTAAATACGCTAAGCGTATCTAAGCAATATAAATGAAACTGTACAAGAGACAAATGTAATGAACAGCAACTTTATTTATTAACATTCTTTTGTACAATGCATGGAAAAGTAAATACATCTGAATGAAAGCAATGCCTAAACAGTGGCATAACAGAAAAGGAAAATACAGAATGTAAAAGAAAAAGTAGAAGTGAAACTACAGCTCGGGATCTTCAATAAACTGGTCTAAGTCTTCGACGCTGGGCTCGATCTATGGAAGGTCTGAATCACCTGACAACATTCCGAAGAAGAAAGAGAAGGAATGTCGTCAGCGAACAATCGCTCCGTAAGTCCCAAAGAAAAGGGAGAAGTAGAATAAACTGAGTAAGAATGTAGCTTTTAAAGTTGTATTATATAGTTAACGCTGTTGTTTGTAGCTTGGTAGAGAAGGATGCCAGTATATACGAGAGGAGTCTCAGTAGACAAGAGACTAAGGTGAACGGAATGTACAAGGAACCGTTATGCCACGGTACAACAGCAACGGAATACAGATTAGGTGTCTTAAATCTTGCAGTCTCGTGCCACTTCTAACACCTTCCGTACCAATCTACTCCTTAAACCCCGCGATGTCTTGATTGTATTGTTTGTATTGTATTGTAAATTGTATTGTTCTGTATAGATTGTATAATTTGATGACTTACCGAAACCATGATATCAGTAAATGGATGTAACTGGAGAATCATAGATGTAACTGGAGAATCATGTAAATGGAAGTATATCCATGGTTCGGTTCGGTCAATACAGATTGAATATATGTATTCATAGATTCATATTGCATTGTAATTTGTACTTGAATCATATTCAAGTCAGATTATTTATAATGAAACTCAGTCTGAGTCAGAACAATTAGAAAAGAAATTGAAGTCCTGAATTAGGTTTTGGTGTTATCGGTAACCGCTGCACATGTGCGGAAGGATTTGTGTCTTTTTCAAAGACGATTACCGTGTTGATAACACCGTTTGTTAAGTTTTCTACCTTAAATAGGCAAGCACCCATATCTCCGGCTCCCTGAGGCTCAAGAGACTGGTCTCGCTTAAACCTATATTTACTAGGGTCCTTAGGGTAATTTATAGAACTTGAGGGGGTTATATGTAAAAATACCTTTGTATAATTTTCAAAATACACCCAAAGTATTTAATTATCGTCTTTAGAGTTGTCATAGATAAAGATTTTATATATGTGACATTTCTAGTGAAAATAACCTAATTTCATAATATAGGGTATTTAATTGTAATATTGAACTTGTATGGAATTTCATGGTATTTTCATGTAAAATGATTCTTGTGATTTAGAAAAGTTGGAATATTTATATTATCACAAAAATAGATATTTTAATAATACACATATATATATATTTATATATTTATATAAAAATAATTTTAATATATTATATTTCTAGAAATCTCATTTTCTTAAGATATTTGTATTTTAAAATTTTTCGAGACCGAGTGCTCCTTGCGGAGGTTTGCATCTTGCCCTACTAAGCCCAAGGATGTGCGATAATCCAGACCATCCTAAATGGGTTCTCCAAATGGGTTGTAGCGGCGCTTTGCAAAGACTTGTTTAAAATACATAATCTTGTGAAAATGGTTTTTATAAGTTAGGGGTAGTTTTGTGTAAAACGGTATTTCCCGAATCTATACTTCCCAAAAGCTATCGTGCTATATTGCATATGAGTGTTTTGAAGAGGTAGGTTGTTACCTCGTGATTTATCTAAAGGTATAGCAAGATTAATGATGTTTTAAAGTCGGAACTAAACTACATGGTATTTTAGTGAAGAAGTGCGATAAAAATTGAAATATACATTCTTTTGAAATGGAATTTGTTCCATATGTTTTGTTAATGATTAATAGTCAAGATGTAAGAGTTTTGTATGGTTGTATTAAGGAAAATTAAACTTTACAAAGAAAACCGAATCGGAAGTTGGATTTAACTCCGCTTCCGTCGAGTTTTAGTAAAAGAAGTTTTAAGAATAGATTAGAGAAGAGAGAGGTAGGAATTATAGTATTTCAGATTAGAGGAGAGGGAGAGGGATTGGTAGTAGGTTCCGGTGTGTCGTTTCATCGCTAGAAGCTCTCGGGGTCGTCGTCGGAATTTCGCCGGAGTTTCGCCATTTGCTAACTTCACTTGCACACAAATTTTCTAGAGAGTTTTCTTGAGAGTTTGGACAAAATTTGTGAGTGAGGGGTGTATGTTTAAGGGTGGTATTTATAGGGTAAAACTAGGGTTATGGTAGGTGAAAAGCTGTATTGAAAATTGTATTTAAAAATGGTTTAATGGAGTTTTAAAAAGTTCTGTTAATGTGCAGAAAATTTAAAGTGTACAGGGGAGTTAAGAAGGCCAAAAGACACATCTTTCATGTTGGACCAACTCGGATCCGACCGAGTTAGGCAGGCGGCGGTGGCCGCGTCACGACGAGTCGGGCCGGGGATCGTCGCCGTGGGTCGCTCGTCGGTTGGTATTCCCCCTGGTTCAGTTTGTTTTATATGTGAAGTGGGGTTTTTAAGAGTTATGCACGTGTAGACCCTTGGACTTCTAAAAATTTAAAAGAAAACAATATTAAAAATAATGTGGGAGATGCGATTTGAACTCTGGTGCTTTGGTTCAGCAATGCAAGGTCTTACCAGTGAGCTACAAGCTCCTTCTTGCTATTAAAAAGTAAAACAAATACTTATAGGACTCACAAGAAATGCAAATACCCCAAGTATACATTAACTTTTAAACAAATTTTTGTATACTAAAATTGGAGTTGTTACACAGATTCTCTCGCTCCAAAGACGAGGGGTAATTAACGGTAGCTTAGTCTGCGGCTGCCGGAGATTTGAATCCCCACAATCAATAAACCCCAGCCTACCCTAGGCAGGGAGAATCTGTAATGCGCCTGACAAGCGCGTGCGTATTCCCATCTCAATGGGGTGACGAAAAACACTTTACAATGTCATCCCAACATACAGGGGACCGACACTTCCGTCCATACAGAGCCTCGAATGGTGCCATCTGGATGCTCGCCTAGTAGCTGTTGTTATACAAAAATTCCACCAGATGGAGGTGATCCTTCCACGAGCCCTGAAAGTCAAGCATGCATGCCCTCAGCATATCCTCGAGCGTTTGGATAGTACGCTCGGATTGCATGTCCGTCTGTGGATGATAGGCCGTGCTGAACTTGAGATGCGTGCCCAAACTCTCCTGCAAGCTCTTCCAGAAATGGGAAATGAACCTGGTGTCTCAATCAGCCACGATACTAACGGGCACCCCATGTAGTCTCACAATCTCCTGCATATATTTCTCAGCGAGCGACTCCGTCGATTGTCCGACTCGGAAGGGTAAGAAATGTGCTACCTTCATAAGACGATCAACAATAACCCAGACGGCATTGTTGCCCCTTGGACTTCGTGGTAGTGTCGTCACAAAATCCATGGTGATGTGCTCCCATTTCCACTCTGGCACTGGAAGCGGTTGTAACAACCCCATGATTCTCTGATGCTCAGCTTTCACCTGTTGGCATACCAAATACTTGGAGACAAAGCGAGCAATCTTCCTCTTCATTCCGTTCCACTAGAAGTGCTGCCTCAGGTCTCTGTACATCTTGGTGCTACCTGGGTGCACCGAGTTGGCGGAACTATGTGCCTCAGCTAGAACTTCATCTCGAATACCCCCTTTGGAACACACAGACGACTGCCAAATCTCAGAGATCCATCTTCGTGAATCTGCAAATCCGTCCTCAAACCAGCCTCGACAAACCCTCTGAACTTCTAGAATTGAGAGTCTCCAGCCTGTGCAGCTTTGATGCGATCTATAAGCGATGATTGAACTTGCAACTGCCAGAGCTATCCAGGCACACCCAGTGTAACTACCTCGAACTCGAGTCTCTGAAGGTCATCGAGAATCCCCTTCTGACAAGTCAGCAGCGCGGCCGACGGCCTGCGACTGAGAGCATCAGGAACGACAATCACCTTCCCCGGATGATACTGTAGATCAATGTCATAGTCTGCCATCAACTCCAACCATCTGCGTTGTCTCATATTCAGTTCCTTCTGAGTGAACATGTACTTCAAACCTTTGTGATCCATGTACACTTCCACTCTCTCGCCTAAAAAGTAATGCCTCCAAATCTTTAAAGCGAACACCACGGCCGCTAACTTCAGGTCATGAGTGGGGTAGTTCTTCTCATGAGTCTTCAACTGACGAGAGGCGTAAGCCACCACTCGACCGTGCTGCATTAATACACAGCCCAAACCTTTTCCCTACGCATCACTATGAACAACCAAGCACCCTGAGCTGTCTGGCACAGTCAGGATTGGGGCCGTGGTCAACTTCAGCTTCAACAGCTTGAATGCCTGAGTGCACTCCTCTGACCAAACATAAGGCACCTCCTTCTGTATGAGCTTCGTCAAGGGTTCTGCTACTCTAGCGAAATCTTGGACAAATCGCCGATAATATCCAGCCAATCCCAAAAAGCTTCTTATCTCAGCAACTGATTTCAGTGTCGGCCAGTCCTTGATAGATTTGATCTTCGTCGGATCCACTGAAATGTCGTCACTCGAAACAACATGCCCTAGAAATTGCACCTTGTCGAGCCAAAACTCGCACTTGCTTAGCTTAGCATAGAGCTTCTCCCCCTGTAGAACCTGCAATACAATTCGTAGGTGCTTGGCGTGCTCCTCTCAACTTCTAGAATAGACTAGAATGTCGTCAATGAATACGACAACAAACTGATCCAAGTACTTGGAGAAAACCCTGTTCATCATATCTATAAATAAGGATGGTGCATTGGTAACACCGAAAGACATCACAAGAAACTCATAGTGGCCATATTGGGTTCGGAAAGCCGTCTTGCATACGTCCTCTATCTTGACCCTGATTTGGTGGTACCATGACCAATGGTCTAATTTTCTAATTTAGAAAATACTCGAGCACCACCAAGCTGGTCAAACAAGTCGTCGATGCGGGGAATGGGATACTTGTTCTTCACAGTCACTCGGTTCAACTCCCGGTAGTCGATGCTCATGCACAAGGAACCATCTTTCTTCTTCACCAATAACACAGGAGCACCCCATGGGGAAACACTTGGATGGATAAATCCCTTGTTCAAAAGAACTTTTATCTGCTTCTTTAACTTTGCCAATTCAACTGGCGCCATCATGTAGGGAGCTTTCGAGACTGGTGATGTACCCGGAATCAAGTCGATTGAGAATCCTAAGACGCGAGGAGGTGGTAGACCCGGTAAATCTTCAGGGAACACATCAAGAAAATCCCGAACGATCTCTGGGCTGGACTTTCATCAATCTCTATAGCTGTCAACGCTTTTGGCTTGGCTCTAAACTTGGCTGGCTCCAAAGACTCGTTTCCGCCATCGAAAACAACCTCAGGGTGATTGGGAATGCGGAAAGTCACCTTCCTAGCTCGGTAATCGATGATCGCATGGAAGATACTCATCCAATCCATTCCTAGAATTGCGTCGTAGCTGCCTTTCCCGATTAAAAGGAAATTTGCATAGAATTCCCTGCCGCATACTACCACCGGAAATAACCTACACTCTTTGTTGGGCATGATAATTCCGTTACCCGTATGTATCTCCCAACCCTTAGTCAACGGCTTGTGAGGTATAGAGTGTGTGTCAACAAACCACGAAGAAATAAAGCAATGCGAAGCACCCGAATAAAAAAGAACTCTAGCCGGTACATAATAAACAAGGAAGGTACCTGTAACTACTTCTCCAGAAGCCTCTGCCTGCTCGGCAGATAGGGTGAAAGCCCGTCCTTGATTCCGACCCGTACCAGTCTGCCTCTGGTTAAATAACCGCTGCTGGGATACCCGAGGTAGACCCCTCTGAGCTGAAGTGCCGTACGACTGTTGATGTTGCTCGAACCCTCCCCGTAGCTCAGATCTCTGGGGACATCCGCTGACCCTGTGCTTGCTGGATCTGCAAATCAGACACTGCCCCTTAACTCTGCGATAATCTCTCTGCATGTGTCCTGGCCTCTGGCAATAATCGCAAAACAGGGCCTTCCGCTGCGGCTGCTGAGGTGAGAAAGTGCGCTTCATCTGTGTGATACCCAGCCTGTAAATTAGGATCACTCCACGGGGGAGATGGTAGGCCGTGCTGGGACCACGTAGGGTCTCCTGTCCATCGATCGTTGGCCCTTGGCCTTCTCCGCCAATCTTTCCTGCACTCAGGCAGCGTTCAACGCTTAGGCAAAGGTTGGTAGATCGAGAGACGCGATAAGTTGCTGCAGTTCAATATCGAGTCCCTGCTGGAACCGTCTTGCCCTGGTAGCTTTGGTGGCTACCATGTACGGTGCGAAGCGACTCAGTCGGTTAAACTCTGCGGCGTAGACATCCACTGAGCGTCCATTCTGTTTTAACATGATGAATTTCTCCTCCATCTCGGCCTAGGCAGTAGCCGAAAAATAGTGATCTAGAAAGCATGCGGAGAACGTGTTCCATCCGATAGGTTTCTCTAGCTGGCTTTCCTCTACGGACCACCACGTGCGGGCCTCGTCCTCCAGCTGAATCTTCACTACGTCCACTCTGTCATCGTCAGGAACTCGAGCGGCCGTCAGTAGGTTCTCTACGTTGATGAGCCATTGCTCGGCCTCAAGCGGATTTGCTGATCCCGTGAACACCGCTGGATGAAGCTTACTTAAGTCCGAAACAGTACCAACCCTAGCCTGGGTAGTCGGTACGAGGGTGCCCTCGGGGGCGGCGGGAACAGCCATAGATCTCTCCAGGATGGTAATTGCGGTCTCTTGTACCGCCTTCAATCCCTCGGCCAGGAGATCGGTCTTCCTCTCTTGAGCCTGGGCCAGGCTCATCAGTGTGCTGAGGATCTTCTCGGTACGATCGTGGGGACCGGCACTTGAGGAGTTGCCCGAGGAGTCCATATTTCGGAAAAAAGATCAAAAGAAATTAGATTTAAACAAGGGCTACACAATGATTCAACGAGTATTAGAAAGTGAACAGAAATGTAGTAAAGCACATGTCAAGGGTGTCACTCAATCTAGGGATCTCTCGACGGAACTGTAATTTCATCCGAAACCTTGGCTCTGATACCAACAAAACCATATCACGCCCCGCTTCCTAAAATATGGAATACGAGGTGTGACTAAGCCAGCCATGCTCCTACAGTCAAAGAATAATCCCGCCGTAATCGCATTTCGGCTTCTAGCATTACATGGTAGTCAGTAAACAGTACTAGAGTAAAGGAAAATCACAGTTCACAACTTTATTACATCACAATAAAAGAGTTCAAGATACATTTATTTTGCAGAATGAAAACTAACCAACGAAATACAAAGTGTTGAAAGCAAAAAAACTAGTGCTGATGTTGCGGTCTAGACCTTCGCGAGCTTGAATGGCAGGTCCTGCTCCTGGGCTGGGTCCACTTCGTCCTCTGAGCATGCACACTCAGGTCGTCATGGCGACATATATAGCAATAAATATATATATGATGGTTACAAGACTATTAAACATGAAATGTGCAACATAATGCAGAAAATGAGTATAATGAATATCATTACATATGAACAGTGTGGTATAAATATCATGTCAGTAAACTAGACAATGTGTATGTCACTACTTATCAGTCACTAAATCAATGAAATCAATTGGTGGAAAGAAGGCTCGTGTTTAACAAGGGTTTCGTGTATACCCAAGACTACAGTCCACTGTTGTCCGGGACATAACTCTGCAGCCGTGCCGCTAGGCCCACGACCTAATGTGTATGTGTGTGTGTGTCACTAATAGCGAATGAACATCCTCTAAATCACCGTACCTCGCTAAATACGAATTCAATTCCACATTGATTTCTCCATTTCCCAGGTTATAGTATAAATTTAGGTATTCGATGGGTTGTGAACAAATACGTATCACTTTCATTTTCAATCACTTTTCCACTTATCAATATCACTTTCGTATTTGTCACAATCTAATCACTAACACTTATATATCGATAATGCAAAACATTCGCTAGGTCTCAATGCAACAATCACTATGCAGAAGGTATAAAACAAACATATAATAGATAAATGCACTGAACATGTATTCACTAAATTACAATACCCAAAGCCATATAACTTGCAAAATTTACCATAATTCACACGTATAGAATCGATCGAAATAATATAAAAGGCGTACGAAGCACACTTGATTATCTAAGCAGTAAAGTTAATCTTATGTGAATAGCATTTCATGTTAGGGACTTGTCATCATTTTAAATTAGCGATCGATTGCTGGAATTCCAGTTTCAGAATCGGAAGTTCAACTTCGCGCGCAGTTTTCTAGTAATTGTGTTCAGTTTCAGGTGTCGCCACAGTTGAATAAAATCTATTTTTATCAGTTAGGTTTCCAACGCATCAAACGGATTATCAATATCCTTCCTGTACTAGGAGTTACGCCCTGTTTAATGTGACGGAGTAAGAAATGTTACAGCAGAAACTACAGAACACATCGATACACAAAAATACAAACTAAATATCAAACGACGGTGAAACTGCACGGAACTAGATTCATGTGTTATCTAACTAAATTATCTATGCGATCATATGGGGTTCCACACATTTTCAGTTTAAAGCAGGGATGTAAAGGTATTGAAAGTCAGGTATCCAAGAAAAATGCTGCCCCGGACTGCAGTCCAGTGCCGCATTCGCAGCCAAATATCGTTACAGTTATCTATAAATGTCGAGAAATAAACTATGGATAGTTTTATATTATCGAGTCGGTTTCGATATGAGACATAGAACGTTACGTTCCAAACTGTATTGAATTTATAATGATTTTAACAAGGTAATATGCGCGGTAAAAATTCAGATTTGACGTAACTATACGGAGGTATCATTCATAGCAATGAAGTCAATATTTTTCCGTCGAATTCTTCCAAGTTATCTACTATCATTAAGGTGATTCATGGGCTATTAGTGCCGCCATTTTATATATAGTTTTCATCCATGGTTTCATGTCAAATACATACAGGTTATGTATAGGCATCGAAAGAAACATTCGTTCTTATTAATCGATCCACTAAGGTTATACAATTGAATGCTATAAAGTTATTGACATGGGATGGTACTCTCAATACAATCGAACGAAGTGGTTTTCTATAAAACTAATTGATTATTAACAATTTATATCGCTATATACATAACACGTAGGATGTAGCATCGTTATTTCAATTACTAATATGATTATTAGCATGAGTAAGCAAGGGAAGAGGGTTCCACTTGCCTAGAGATAGATGACAACACGGCAGTGAACGACGACGGACGGCATGTCTCGACGCACGCACGACACGGCACGGCACGGCATGACAACAGCTTGAGCTCGGCCACACACTGCGGAGCTTGGCTACACACTGTGGAGCTTGGTTTGGAGATAAGGGGTCGGGGATGTTGCTGGTGACGGGTCGAAGACGATGATGTCGTGGCGATGATGGTCCCGGTGATGGGGCAACGGATGTGGTGTCAAAGTGGCGATGAGGATCGCTGTAGGTTCTGTTCGTGAGGGAAGGAGCTCGGTCGTTGAGGAGGGCGAAATCTGAGGCTCGTCAGGGTGTCAAGAGGGTAGTTGGAGGTGCGGCTCGAAGGTCGACGTGAACGACGACGATGGTGGTGATCGATGCTCATGGCGGCGAATTGCAGGGAGCTAGAGGGGCGGCTGATGATGGTGAGATAATGCGGTGGTTCGTCGGAGGTTGTAGGTTGAGAGGGGGAGGAAAGGAAGAGATGGAGGTCGGGCTCGTCGGCGAGGTGGAGCTGGTGGTGGTTGCGGCGATGGGAGCAGGGCTCGACAGGTCGGCGGTGGGTTCGTGATGGCGGTGCACTCGAGTTGAAGGAGGAGGAGCTGGGGGGTTTTCGGCTGCGAAGGGGGAGCTCCGAGGATGGAGTGGGGTCGGCTTGGGAGCTCGAAGGCGTCGGTGGTCGCCTGAGGTGGTCGTTGGCGATGTGGAGCTCGGGGGTTGGAGTTGGGGATGGTGGAGTGAATGGGAGAGAGTGGGAATAAGAGAGAAGCAGAGAGAGACGAGGGATAGAATGAAGTAGAGAGAGAGAACAAGGGATCGTGGGGGAGTTAGGCGAGTGGCGGTTTGGTCGTCGCGGCCGTTGGGGGGGAGCGAGTCTCGCAGAGACGACGAGAGAGGGGAGCCGTTGGAGAGAGGAGATATTTGGTGGAGGGGATCGCGGGAGTTCGTTGGCGATGGGGGCACGGGTCTTGTGGGCATGGTCGCGAGGAGCGGGGAGACGTTGGAGGGAGGAAAAAGAAGCGGGAAAAAGAGAGAAGGGAGGAAGAAGAAGGGGACATGAGCGGGTCGGGTCGGGTCGGGTAGGTTTAGGATATTGGGTTTAGAGTTTAGGTTAGGAATTAGATAGAATATAATAAAAAAATAAAAAAAAGGAAAATATACAAAAAATATATATATAGGAACTAGGGATTTACAATCGGGCCCCTGCGCCGGACTTTTGGCCATCTCGTCGTATGCCTTCGATTTTCTTTTCGAGGGCTGGGAGCCGGTGGTGATACCCCGAGGATTCAGCACAGCCAGAGTGGTGGCTATCCCCACTCCGGGTCGGCACGACAGAGCGGCCTCGATTCCTCTCTATCTGATTTCTTAAATCCTCGGGCGTGGCTCTTCTTGAGTAGTCCCGACGTTCCCCATGTGCACGGCCTCGGCGGGAGTTGGGGTGTCGGTTGTGCCTGGAAGCAGGCAAATTGACCGACATCTCCTCAGGCGGTGTGAGCGCGCGGCGAGTGTTAGAGCGACGACCTAGTCTCTCCTGATATCGGGGTGTGGAGCTGTCCGGCTCCCAGCGGGTCATGAAATCATTCGCTGTGCGAGGGCCGTGGTTGCCGGAGTTGGCACGCCGGCGCTCGGTGATGCTTAGGTGAGCATGATTGAGGGCCTGAGCCTGGCCATCCATCCTTCTTCGGGCGTCATCATCCTGGGGAGGGAGAACTGCGGTCTGGTAGGTAGGGCCCACCACTTGAACGCGGACGAGGGCGTCCACCATCGACGTGAGTCTGTCGATTCGAGCCGATAAGACGTTGATGAGGTTTGGATGGGGGAGGAACCGCTAATGCTTCCGTTGTGGGGGCGTGGCGGCTCGTGTTGGGATCATCGTGGCTTTCGTTCGCCATTAGGTCAAGGGCGAAAGATCAACTTTTGTTGTGGAACAAAAAACTTCTTTCGTTTCCACAGACGGCGCCAGCTGATGGAGGTTGAGATCTCCCTCAGATGCTGTCCTCCGTTGGTCTGTAGCTAGCATTGTTGAACAGTTGAGATTTGAGTTGAAGGTTGTTTCATAGAGTGTGTGGATCTCAATGGGTTGAGTTTGAGGTGGAAGCCGAGCTACCTGTAAGTAAGTCCCAGGGTGGGTGACCACCGTAGGACCCTCCGACGATCAAGTTAGGCCGAGGAATATTGGCAGAGTAGCGGCGTATTGAAATGAATTCGAATTATTTGAGTCGTCTAGAAGAGTGGTTTTTATAGTGGTCGCAAGGAGAGAGCCGGTGCGAGATCTTTACGGTTAGTTACGCCCACGTTAATGGCGGGATACGCTCATTAATGGGGGAACGAGCCTGCGTGGGACGCGGAACGTGGGATGGCGGATATCTCGCTTTGAAGAGATACGCGGAGCCGCTTGAGATCCACGTTCTCGGTTGATTGGGAGAGCCGAGGAAGCTCGACACGTCAGAGGCTCGGAGACGAGCTAGGAGGTCGAGGGGGCACGGCGCGTCAGAAGCCTCGGAGACGAGCAAGGAGACCGAGAAAGCTCGGAGACGATCTGTTAGTAGTTTCCTAGGCGAAGGTGGAATGTATTCAGGGCGCTCTCCCGAAAGGTCGGATACATGCCTCGAGAAGATTATCCCGAGGAATGTCCCTGAGGCAACTCATTTATTCCATCCCCCTAGCTCTCGGGACACGTCATCCGCCACGTATCGTAATCTGAGGAGGCACCACTTGTGAGCATCATCATTTACCTTCTAGGTATTTAAATGTCTTTCTCCCATAAAAAGAATCTATTTCCTTGCTTAGTTGAAGATTGAGATTCAGCGCAACTAAATAATCCATCTCCTTTCAAATAAGGTTGCCCACGACCTCGAAACGTGGCACTTGACAAGCTCGTTTCTGGAGAAATTTGAGAAAGATGAACCAGTTTTCATGACCAATTTGAGAGATTTTTGATTGAAACCTTAATCTTACCCTAAACCCAATCCGACGGAAAATTTAGGATGTTTGTGAAAAGTTAAGGGGTTGTGAAAGTTTTAAAACTCTAACCCTATATTCACCGTTAGCCTCCTAAATGAATAATGAAAGATGTCAAAAAGATTCTCCTTTTGGTCTGTTATGGGACTTTTCAGTTCAATTTAAAATGTATAGGAATATTTTAAGTAAATATAAAGTATGAAGTGGTTTTTAAGAAATTAGCTAAGCATAAGGGGGCATTAAAACGCCCAAGAGTAAATACATTATTTTAGAAGGTAATTGCAGTAATTTATTTAAAAGAGCAGAAATGGTATTTCACATTAGTCAACGACATCCTGGAAGGACCAAAACAAAGAAATATTTGAGTCAATCTAATTCTCAACAAACTTTTTGTTGTTGTTCGTTGAGGAACTAATTAACCCTGTTGCTTTTGCGCTGTCCCAAATTTAAAACTAGCATTCAAGTATTCGAGCTTCTTCTCCATCAGGGGGCAAAAGCAACAAAGAAGAGAATGAAGACTCTAGGCATTGCAGCCAAAACCCTAGCCTTCAAACCTCACTCTCTACTCATCCATCATCATCCTCTTCAGATCCTCTCACCTCCTCCTGCTCGCCTTCGCTTCTCCTCGAGGCTGGCCTCTTCTTCCTCTAGGACCTCTACCACTCCAACCTCCAAAAATACCGAGGGCGACCCAATCGCGACGAAATCGGTACACAATCTCGCTCTATCTCCATATGCGATCCAATCGTTTCTTTTTGTATAGCTAGTGTTTGTGATTGATGATATGCTCACCAACCGTTTGTCGTAATGTCTGTGTGGTCACTACGTAAGCTGAATCTTGTTTGATGATTGCGATGAGAGAGATGATGGATATGCTTGTAAGTTTTGTTGGAAATGGCGGACCCCAAGAGTTTATTCATGCTTTCGTAACATTCACAAATAGATGCTTGGACAGCCAAAAACTTGTCAAGCCGATCAGCGGGTAAAGGACCGATTCCTTTAGAACCACAGATAAAACCCAGACCTGGGTAGTTGAAAAGAGACGAAACCACACCTCAAAAGATTACTTTTTGAAAAATTTAGCTAAGTGTATGAAACATTACTTTTCAGATGATTAATTTTAATGTTTATGTGTGCGAACAATAAATTTAGCTCATCTTGATACGATTCTCTGAATCTTGTTGAGTTATTATATTATTTTAGAAAATATTTGATTTGATTAGCTAGGAAGTTGATCTATGAAATATTTCCCTCATATATTACATTTGGATAAAATTGTATCAATAAAAAGAATATCATAATATGAAGATCCTATATCTGGTATCAATTGCTAGCATTTAGGATATAAATCCCAAGGAGGCAAAGACTCCCATGGTGAAGCGGATAACTCTTGGACCATTTTGTAGAACGACTAATTACAACAAGCCATTTATTCATGTTTCACTGTTATTTTGTTATGCTTCACTTCTTAATGCTGCTCATACATAGTTGTGCATCATACGAGTTTCATCCATAACTTAGTTGGTCTTGGTGCAGGGCTCTTTGGGATCTGGTTTATATCTTGTAGCGACACCTATTGGCAATCTTGAAGACATCACCTTGCGGTAAGTAGGAAAACCCGCCACGGCATATGCAATGATTGTTCTTATATCTATATTCTGCGTAACCTTTCAACATGAGCAGTGTTGTAAAGATGCAGCTTGCTTGGACTTTTTTAATTAACAAAATTTTCAAAAACAATATGACTCTGTAAAGCAAATCTGATATGATAATTACAGCTTACCATATCAAATGCAACTTTATTCCCAATTTTAGTGTTGTCTGATTGTGTAAATGTCATGGTTGTAATCTACTGTGAGATGATATTTATCTCAGAGCACGACTTACAACAGGGAAAACTACACCAGAGAATTGATCGATCTTTTTTAGGCCTGTTAACCAATTGCCGACGCCAAATAAGTTGGTGCGAAACCTCTGGCCAAGGCAACCGGAAAGAAGCAGGGGCCCTCCATATAACCTTGAGCATTTATAGAAATTTATCTACACTTCTATGCTGCTCTAACATAACTTTCTTCATGAATAGCTTATAGCTCCAACAAAATTTTTTATTTAAAAAAAGGTCTAACAAAGAACCTTTGATGGAGAAACAACAATTTTGAAATAAAAGCGACTTATTTTCAAATCTACTATTTAAAATAAAAAGTACCGGTTTCTTTTTATCACTATAGGGTAGCAGTTTTATACCTCAATGTTGTAAATACAAAGTTTTGCTGTACACCGCCCAGTTTTTTCAATCCTTTTCTCTCTTCTGATCAGTTCATCATCCAACTTAACATTACCAAATGCAGTGCATTGAGGGTACTTAAATCTGCAGATGTGATACTTGCTGAAGATACAAGACATTCTGGGAAGTTGCTTCAGCACTATAATATTAAGACTCCTCTTGTGAGTTTTACACCCACTCTTGATATGCTTTGAGTTGAATCGCTCAGTTATAGTTTGAAATATAGCATTTAGGTCAGGTTTCTATCTATTTTTTTCTAAACTTAGCGTTGCAGCTTAGTTACCACAAATTCAACGAATCTCAACGTGAGGCTGCAATTTTGCGGAGGCTACATGAAGGACAAACTGTTGCTTTGATTAGTGATGCTGGTACCCCGGGTATTAGTGATCCAGGTGCAGAACTTGTAGGTACCACTGTTCCATATTAAGCAGCACCTATAACTTTGGCATTGAACTACTAAACCAAAACGGAATACCCTCATTTAATAGCTAATTCTCTAATAAAGCTTATCATTTCGATCGTTGCAGTGGCATTATTTACCAAGTATCCTTGACAAACTTCAATACAAGGTTATTAAATTCTCTTATCGTTCAGCCTAGTTGTCTTTTTGGTTGTTAGCTGAATGATGGCCTCATCTGATTGGTTACTCTGTAATGCATACATGATAAATAATATACCACGGCAACTCGTCTTCTTTTACATGCAAGGATTGTGGTAAAAATAATCTTGCAAATATGCAGAATTCATAGGTTGATGATTTTTTCTTTGCAATATTTTTGTTACAGAGTTTATTTATAGATTATGGATTTATGATAGAGAAAAGAAATGGTCTGGAAAAAGGGGGAAATAGAAAATTGTCCTGCTGAATTAACCAGGAATCGAGATTTTTTTTATAAATAATAATCTGACAAAGCATTTGCTGGGCATCAATAAATGCTAATCTAGGTACTCCTTTCCATGAGAGCTTTTCTAATTTCTATATGACAATCATAATTTCTTACAAGAAGTGTTGCAACTTACACGTTTACTATTATTTATGAGTCAAGCCCCTTTTCGATGAGGTATAAGAGCTTAAAATCTCTTCTATTATAACTGGAACCCGTGGGGGTGTCAAATAAAAGCTTCTCATTTTCCCATAAGATAATTCAAAAAAGGAGAAAATTCTGTCATGGAACTCTAGCCCCAAAACATGCCAACTCATACCCTCAAATCAGGGTTGCATCCGGATCGAATATGACTATATGAGAATTACCATATCCGTATCCGCTTTCTAATTTTAGATACGGATACGGCTATGGTCCGGAAAGAAATATTCATATTCATATCCGGGAAAAAATGGATAAATGTACGGAGCGTATATTAAAGAGACGGATATGGATACGAATTAGTATTTGTATACATAAGATATGATATAAAAAAAATATAAATGGGAGGCGGAAATGTGTATGTAATAGATATATTCACTGAATACTTATTTAATACGACTTTAAAAATATTGATAGAGATAAATTTGCATGAAAATGAATATTATATAAATAAATAAATATGTCAACAAATATACTAAAATTAGTAGCGTTTTTAAAAAAAATTGATGAAATAATGTCATAATATTCTATTAAATGCATAGCATATAAATTGAGTAAAAAAATATGGTTTAACTAGGCATTATTAATGAAAAATTAATTTAAAAGATATGTTTTTTTGTATTTTCCGCGGATATATGGATCTGGATCTGTATGCAAATCCACATATCTGGATATCTGGATGCGGATAATTTTTCTAAAACCGTATCCAAATTTGGAAGAATATTTTAGTATATATCTGTATCCGTATCCGGCCAGACATGAAAAATCAACCCCCTTATTCGGATATCCGGATCCGGATGCAACCCTACATTAAACTTATGAGTTTACATATTTATCCTCTCAATATTTAAATGCAAAGGTAGTTGCTCAATATGGCCCAATTATCTTTTTTCAAAAAGAACTCCAATAATTAACATATTTAGGAAAAATAGTTTAGACAAGCTGACATAGTGTCACACACACCACAATTATTTGCATATAACTTACATATGAATCATAAATGAATTTTTAATAGTATTTTAAATTTATTATATTTCACTAAATATTTGTGTTTATGTAATTACATTCATAATAATTTTTTTTCTAAATATAACGATTTTCATCGTTCTTTTTCCGTTTTCTTATATGTAATTCAATAATTCTGCAAAATGTGAATTAGTGTTGATCAAGGCATGTATTATTATTACCAAAAACAGAGTTGGTCATAAAATAAAATAGTATACTGATAGTAAGCGAAACGATTTATTTTTTATGGAAATTAGATTTCATATATTTGGAATTTGAATTGATGGAGGATGAAAATGACAAAAGAGGAAGAGAGAGAAACGTGATGGCAGGACGGGCCCATGAGAATTATTAGATTGGTTTGAATTTTTGAGTTGGGTCCGGATGAATCTTTCAAATTTGAGTCAAAAATCAAAATCCGAGTCTAAGATGAGTGTTAGGTTGTTTTTCCATTTCACATTTTGGCTAAAATGCTAGAAACCTCACTTTTTCTCTAAAACAAAAAAAAATTCCTCTTAACTTGAAAATCATTAAAATTTATTTTAATGCCATAGATAGGTTGTGTTCAAATTGAAATTGCTAATTTGACTCTCATGCCGATACATGACAAGAAAAATTCTCATAATTTTAAGAGAAAAAACATTTATAAGAACCACAACTAACTTTTTAAATCCCCAAATCTTTTTGGGTAATAAATTGATTACAAATTAAAATATAAGAACACATATATAATTAAGTAAAAAATATCAAATGTCTTTATTTTTTGATAATTTCTCTTATCTCTAATCATCAATCTCAATCTCTAATATTTTAATGCCACAAGCAGGTGTTTTCATATTAGCATTACCTGTTTGATTCTCATATTGATACGTCTTTCTCATATTGATTTACTTACGTGCATTGCTTGTGCAAAAAAAAATATCTTTATCTTTTATCTCTTCTTCTCAACTATCATAATCACAATTCTCGGGGTTTATAATTTTGAAACCAATTTGATGGTCTAACACAACGTCTAATAGCGCCACATTAGCATCAAAAGAATAAATATCAATACAGATTTATCTTTAACAAATATATAATAAATACAATCACCAACTTAATTAATAATATCTACTATTGTTAATTTTAAATAACTATCAAAATCAGTATGGATTAATTTTATAACAAATTAATCACCCTGCCATGTCGATTTGAGCTGTCTCTAACTTTTGGATTTATTAAAACAAAACGAACATATATTTATTTAGACATGTGCGTCGTACGTGCAAGATACTAGTAGGAAACAATGCAGAATCCTTAGGGTTAGAGACAGAAGAATAATATCTTATATAAAGCCTCATAGTTTGAAATCATGTTACGGTGAGAGCATTGATTGGTTCGTGGATCAATAGACATTAAATTAACATCTAATAGGTCAGGATGGAAAATTAATGGACCATCATGGACAATACGGTTTCATCTTTATTGAAGAAATAACATGTGTTTGGTTGGCAGTCATAAAATCAGCTAGCACCCCTCTTCGAGATGAGGGGAAATATGTAAGATTGCAAAATATCTAATTTGTATGGTTTGGGATAGGGCAAAGACCCAAAAGTTATCGTTTATGGTGGGAAACTGACCACTCTTGCTCACCCTCCCCTCCGCCTTTGTGTACAGTACCATGGAGAGACATTGAAAGCTGATACGCATGAACGTATTTGTTCGGAGTCTATGGACCATCCCAGAAGACAGTTTACTCTTCTATTTTTTAACTCTACCATGTTAAATCAATACCAAGAAGAATGACTATCAAAATACTCATTATTATATTGCCACATTTTTCATATATAATGAGATGACCATCATGTATCATGATGTGATTGAGCATTATATGAGCGGTTTAATTTGACTGAGGATATAGGAAATTAGGAGGAGGGCTTCACAGTCATTATTGCTTATCATTGTTGTTTATTGACATATTCAATAAACTTACTAAAGAACCAAGTCAACTTATAAATGAACCAGGATGAGCTTTCCATGATGCTATAGACTATAGAGGAATTACACATCATGATGATCGTAGTATTTGAGATACTATTAGAGGGATTAATTTTTGGAAGACGAGAGATTTGGAAAAAATGGAGAAGATGAGATTGTTATTAACACAACCACAATCTCTAACACCGAATTTTTTACATCATCTTTATGTTGGGTACTAAATCACTTGTCGAAACCACGAGCATAGCTCGGTTGGTCATTGCACTTCCCCTCCTGGGGAGTGTGCGGGGATCGATCCCCATGAGGGTAAGGGCTCACAATTTGACGCGTTCGGGCCAAATCCACGGGACCCTGGCTGCGTGTGTGTGATGTGTGTGTGGGTTAGGCTTACAAGCTAGTTCCAAAGAAAAAATTTCACTTGTCGAGCAATTTAGCAGTTTCGTTTCCTCCTGTATTTCATTAAGTTAGCTAGTCGATCACAACATATATTATTCTCTGATAACAGCTAATTTTAGTATAGATCATATGTTCCTAGTGTCATGCCCTTTTCTAAGCCTTTTTAAAGCTAAAACCAATCTCGTTAGTTAACTGAAAACTGGTATACGTGTCAACTTTGAAGTTGCAGTTTGCATAATGAAATTCCTATTACAAACTTAAGCGTGAGTGTTCTTAGTACCATACCCTTAACAAACTCTTTCTTTCATTGAAAATTTCTGTTAGTTACTTCCAGGGGAAATTTTTTTCCAATCCATTTAATGTTCTCTCTTGTTCTCATCGAACAAATGTCAAAATCAAGTCAATCTTTCTTAATTCTTCTTTTATTTTGACTTGGGTCTTCATTCATGGAATGCACCTACGCAATAAAATTGGCAACTTTTCAGAATGAATCCGCATTTTATGCACTGCTGAATCATATTAGTCGATGCATGTGCCAATTGAAAATAATTTCCCAACAATTATTTAGTAGTTCACTAGAAAACACTATGTATGGTCATCGCTTCTGGCATATCCTTAGTTTATTTTTATTTTTGATATAAAGAACTTGCAATCAAGCTCCTTGATCCATTGTTTGGGTATAGATGATGAACAAAACTATTGTATATTTATCTACTATAACTCTTTTTAGGCCTTACTGAGTCCTATTTGTAATCTTATTACAGGCGAAGTTGTGCACGAGTGAAAATATCTCTGTCATTCCTATTCCTGGACCATCTGCATTGCTTGCTGCTCTTTGTGCATCTGGGTTACCCACCAATGAATTTACATTTGGTAACACATTGACAATTCTGTCACCTTGTATAGAATATGATATATTTTGATGAAGCCTTTTAAGTCTTTTCAATATATTTACTATTTCCTGTCATGTAGTTGGTTTTCTACCAAAGCATGCTGGATCAAGAAGAGAGAGAATGCTGGCTGCTTCCAATGAAGCTGCAACACAGGTGTTTTTCGTTCCTCCTCACAAGCTTCAACAATTTCTCAATGAGGGGTTGCCAATATTTGGGGATTCAAGGTAAATGAAAAAGTGTGAATCTTTGCTTTTTATGTA
Source organism: Agapanthus africanus (assembly GCA_030015575.1). NCBI lineage: Eukaryota > Viridiplantae > Streptophyta > Magnoliopsida > Asparagales > Amaryllidaceae > Agapanthus > Agapanthus africanus. The sequence continues at coordinate 100,330,638 of CM057338.1, read as the reverse complement.
TTACTAAGTCAAATCAACTACAAATTATTTTCAAATGTGGCATAGAATTCTTTGATGGCCATGGCTTTCTTGTGGTTCATCTGAAAAGAAAGAGGGATGGAGGGATGGATAACTAAAACTCAAGACATCACATCTAGATTCTAGACGATCTTTGTATACCTAAAGTTTTGCTCGTATTACACAAATTTGAGTACTTTCTACAGATATTAAAGGATCAAAACAACCTAAATGATAAATGCACCTCCTCTGGATAGTCACCATGTTCAAGCTCCTTTGATGACTTTTTCCTATGAATAACAGCAGTTATCCTCAATTTTTGGTTACAGTGTGTTTGTGCTTTTAGAGGACACATTGTCGAATGAATCTTAGTTTGTGTATTTAAAGCTGAGTCCAGCTCTATGGACAATATCTTAATGAATGGATGCTATTTGATACTTAGCAGGTTATGTGTCATTGCTCGAGAGTTGACCAAACTTCATGAAGAGGTATTTTAATTCAATCATGAAGAACATAACCTTATGTTTGGTGTTTCTGGTACACATTCCGTATTCCTTTTGTATACCTTTAATTTATTGTAAGTCCTTTCAGTTGGTATTAGCAATTTAGCACTATAGTCTGTGCTACTCTTATATCTGTATCAATTAGTCAAATAGATAGAATATGTTGATATGCCAAACTGTAGGGGTGGTAATTGTGTATCAAGATAAAAGATGCAAATAAAGTGTTAGATGTATGAAGATAAAAGATGCAATTGTATCGATGAGATTGTGAAGTAATAACTTGAGCATGCCTCTCCAAGGCATCAAATCTCCGAGATATGCATACCATGGCGTTCTTACTGTTTTTATTCATACACATGCATGTATATGTTTGTCATACAGTCACATGTCCATGCATACTGTGAACTTTAAATTCTATGAAGACAAAATTTTGAAAACATATTTCTTGAATATTGGAATAAGACCAACATACGATAAGCATGAAGCGTTCCCTTGTGGGACATGCTAAGGGTGATCCAAGTTGTAGAAATTTTACCATGTTAAAATATTCCATATATTTCATAAACCGTATCTTTGTCCTTCCACTGTAATGCCAGCTTTCTATGCGTCTGGCATAATACGCATTAAACTCATAACAATTTATTTAACTCCTATCTTGATACATATATAATAGCTGTATTTATTCATCATACAATGAGCATGGGGCGCATCCCAACAAAAATTATTTGATAGTCTTTTATAAGTATAAACATTAAGTCTCCAGTATCAAAGGCTGAGAACCTGAGAATTTTCGTCCATCCATTTTCTAGTATTCATCATTCACATAGGCATACTCTTCAAAAGAAAAAGGAAATTCATTCACATAGGCGTTAATCTGACTATGCATCATTAATATCAATGAATCTGTATGACTGTTTCTAATTTCTTTTTTGGATTAATATTATCATATGTCAACAGTTTTGGCGAGGCTCTCTGCAAGAAGCAAATAGTGTATTTTCTACTCAACATCCAAAGGGAGAAATTACAGTAATAATTGAAGGGAACGCAAATTCTGTTGCTGAAATACCATCGGACAGTCAACTTGAACATGAACTAAGAGCCTTGATATCAAATGGGCACAGTATTTCAATGGTACACATCAATCTCGAGGCTATTTCTTTTTCTGCTATTTGAATAGAATATTTTAGAACGCTCTACTCCTTAATTTGATACTGGTTATTGATTTTCTTATACTAGATACTGCAATGCCTAAAATTTTTATCACAAATAAACAAAATGATGCTTATTTCGTACAGAAGCACAACTGTTTTGGTTTCACATTTAAGAGGAAGACCTGGATTCCTACTGATTTCTTCTCTTAAATAGCGAGAAAGCAATTTGGTTCAATAATTATTTAGACAGGAAAAAAAGCAATTGAGCAATTACATGAGAAGGCTGATTTGCTAGTAGCTGCTTACACAGTCAGCCTATTTGTCCGCTCCACAATTTTTCCCGCTTTTAAAACATTGATAGTCACATTACATGTCTGGATCCCAGTAATTGACAATGTGTAATCCTGGAAGCCAAAAGACTGTCTTCCAAATTTAATACATACATATATTCTATTTGTACTATATGTGCTTATAAGTCACGTCAAAGATCATCTGCTTTTGGTGATGGCACTATGCCCCTATATCAGTGAAACACATTGATTTGAGTTCTTTCTCATTATATATAAGCCATCGCTTCAACTTTAATTTGTGCAAATAAGACTCATTGATTGTCTGGCTTATTGCAAGTTTCTCTATAACTGCAGACTTGCATATGCTTATGTTTCTTCTAATTGAACAAACATTTAGGCAGTGAAGCTGGTTGTAGAAGGAACATCAGCAAAAAGGAAGCATGTGTATGCCCTTGCACTAAGGTTATTCGGAAAGAATATGGAAACTGAAGATGGCTCAGATTAGGTAATATATTTTGATACTGATAAGGGAATTCTTCTGTTTGTTCTGTTATTAAATTACTTGCGGACTCTATTTGGATGCTCACTGTTTTGGTGGCTGGGCTACAAAATTAATGGATTTCATAGCCATTTTTTTCATCATACACTTTCAGTTAAACTTTCATCTTCTTTTTTCAGCATCAATAAATGTTTGTTAGTAGTTGGCAAATTACTGGTTGGAACAATAGTGCGGTTGGAACAATTGAAAGTGTCAAATAAAATGCAACATTCTAGTCTTCAGAGACAAAATTGTGTTTCCATTTGTTTGAAAAGATTCAAAACGATGACTCTTCATGCTTGGGACTATTGTTGATTAGTATCCAATAAATACCTTACTAAGTTTTGTTCCCCATAACCAAGATATAATTCTAATTGGTCCTTATCTTCTTGTGTGTAACATCCAACTTTCTGAACAGTACAACACAAATACCTTAATCCACAGTGCGTTTCAGCAGTCATATATGGTAAATCCTTGCAGAACACAAAACAAACATTTCAACAGTCTTGATATATAATTATATGTTCTCTTACCTAAATTGATCTTTGCTGCTTGTATGTTGCTTCTCCTCAGCACATGTCGCTGAACGCAGAAATGGGGTTCCAATAGAATTTATCAACATGAATGAAGCCGTTAATGACGTCTCATTTATGCTGGTGCTGAGTATGGGGTTTTAATGAATTCCGGTGTTACATTTATAGGAAGATACGTAACATGGATATGATCTTGCTCTAGCCGTAAGACGATGTTTACCAAAACAATTTACTTGAGCCTTTCATAAAAGGGATTAAGACATTTGATTCATTAAATTCACTGAAGTGGGCCTTTGTCCCTAATCCCTATACAACGACCAAATCCCGCATGGTGCCATGATCGACATCTTGTCTCTCTAGCTATCCCAGATCATACACAAGCATTAAGGAAAAAGAACGGAAAAGCCTAAAGAAGAACTACAAATGTTTTGTGATTCTTCTTGTTGCTGGTCTCCAGTTTTGAGAGTTAGGATCAAGTCTTTCCATAAACACTTGGTCTGAAAAGTCCAGACATTGTACCATTAGTGAATATGACTGTTAGTAGTTTTACAACTTGAAATACAATGAAGAGTGCAGTTACAAGAGATATTAGTGATTTGAGCATCCCCTTTATGACAAATACAAGAAAATGGACCGTCATGAACTCTAACTTCATCCTTCCCAGATTACAAATTATAGCATTATAATAGTAGAAATGTAATCCCATCAAGAAGGCATTTTCTCCAAATTTTTGGTACCCCTAAATAAGTTCGCCTATAATCCTATATAATATCAATTCTTTTACTTAATTTAGATTCCCCCCTCCCCCCCCCCCCCCACAAAAAAAAAAAAAAAAAACTGACCGACCAAACCCCAACCACCCCGGGCATTTAGTTTTCCATCCAACATAACTGTATTCATCTTTTATTTGTGTTAGCAAGATTTAATTTACCGGCAACATCAAGAACACAATATATAAGAATATTTTCAGGAATGTGCACAGACACATGTATGCGGGCACACACTTACACTTTCATCGGAAAAAACCAAGAGCTTGCAATAAGTAATATTATTAAAAAGATAAAGATTAGCACAACCTAAATGTAAATTGTCCACCGATAATAAGCATGTTTTTCCAGACAAACAACAATAACTCGAGTATCAGTGATTAGATTCTTAACAGAGAAAATTGTAGAAAAATTTCATCATCAGTGCACTATGCCGATGTCATCGGCTGGCGCTTCATTTGAGTTAAAAAAGGCAAATTTCTCTGCTTCTTCCTCCATAGAGAACTGCCAATTCACAGATGCAAGAAAGGGTTATAAACAAGGTATTCACAATCGAAGACAAGGAAGCCACTGTGAAACAAAAACAAGTCTCAGCTGGCACCTTCAGAAAAGACATCACAATAGGCACAAGAGCCATGCAGTAATCTAAGCAGCAGGCAGATCCTAGCTTAAGCTTAATTTTAATTTTACTGTAGTCGGCAAGAATCTTCATAACCTTAGAAAGCTATCGATGATATCATACTATGGGATCAGAATAATCCAAAAAGTACAGACCTTTATGGATTCCGCCTCTTTCATCCTCTGAATCACCGCCTCTATGTCGACGTCTTGTGTCCAATCTTCATCCAAAATTACACTCCGATGTCTTCTATCCCATCGACCATCGTTTTGGGAGCCTTTTTCTTCTCGTATCTCAGAATGGTATTGAAACTCCGAGCATGGTATCGAGTATTCTTCTTTCGCGTTCATTTAGGCAACAATCCTCTACATACTCCAAAGCATTTTTATACATAATAAGCCGTTGCCTCTTGCTACACTTCTTATGCAACTTCTTAAGACCTTTCTGAAGAATATAAAGGAGTTCTTCACCCTGACCCGCTTTAAACTATCTGTGTTCCTTCCATGCTAAGAACCACCCACTCAATGATCCTACTCGGTTGTATAACCAGAAAACAATATCGTTTGCATTTGAAAACACCCCAGGATTTAAAGTGTCGACGGAGTAGAATCAAGGAAGATCCTACAGTCGACTTCGCTAAAAGGAGGATCACACGGAATCTGAAAGCCAAAAATGAAATATCTTGCATGGAAAGAATAGGATACTATGGTCTCATGCAAAGATTTCAGGAAAGCAAGCACTTCTTTTAGCTGCAGAGAATCCAAGACTCGAATGCATATTGTAGACATCTCGTGAATCACTCCACTTTTAAGAAGCGCCGATGCCTTAGGATAAGCTCTAACCTCTTTCATAGAGTACTGCAGCACATAATCGAGATGGCTAACTGCTAAATACTCCCGCCTAATAAGAATTTCGAGGTAACATCTGATTTGATCTAGCAGACTGATTCTCTCGTGATCGTCGGAAGTAGGCCACCCCCCGTGAGCTTCCGTTTTCGTTGCTGCATTGACGTCGATTGGATCCCAGCTTCCATGGACAAGCTTTTAGCCCGTTTTCGGCTGACTCGTTGAGGCAAGAACTTTTGCAACTTTTCAGGAAGAATGCCGACATGCTCCTTGATTACATGCTGCAGATGAGATTCGCGGAGACTGAACTTTTCATCGCAGCTCGGGCAGTCCCAGATCTTCCATGTGGAATTGGCCTCTTCCTATCTGATGGCACTGTTAGCTCTTCGAATACAGAGCAGTACTCCTTGAATTCATCAAAGTCCACCTGAAGATAATTTTCCCTCTCTGTTTCGCTCAACGAGTCGAGATAGCATTCAGATAGTTCTCTTTTTCGATACAATTTCTTTCTTAGAAGACAGGCCACGAATTCTTCGATTTCGGCCTAGGCACACCACAAGTGGCTGCAATATTGTCCATGGGGCAATGGAAGAAACATAGGAGAGGCGGGGATTCAACAAAGATGAGAGAGGGATAGTTTATGATAAACAAACCATGATGAGTTTGTCAAGTGAGGGAATTTTTATATATCTTTCATTTATTTTCAAGTTGTAAAATTGAACATCAGTCATGATTTGAGTAAAACGCCTGCTGATTTTTTCTTCATTTTATCCTAGTTAAGGTTCTGATATTGGCTAACACAGTTTGTATTACAAATTAATAATTGATGTTCATGGGAAGTTTGTTTTGATATTTCAGTTTCAAAATTTATTTATCAAATAACAGATAATTGAATAAATCCATAGTTTAATCGATGTAACACAAAAGCCCATTTGTCTATGATGGTAACTTGTATATGTACACGTGTCCAGAAAATGGCCATGTCAAGTTTAAGGATTTTTCTGAACTATTTTATTTCAATCATAAGAGCGCCACATGCATCTCTCATTTTTCGGTAACAGCAGTTGAGATATAGTGTCTTGCATGCGGGATGCACGTATATGCATTGAAAGCACAGGATAAAAGATAAGAGTAGATTTAATTTAGAAGGAATCCATAATGCTTGATTAATTCTATATATCACTTGCGGTTGAATGATTAAATATCAATGAAGCGAGAATGAAAAATATAAATATGAAATGAATACTGCTTACAATCAACAAATTTCATGAACAGGGTGGTGTAATTGAGTGATAGTGTTTTCTTTTTTAATTTTTCTTTTATTTTCATTTTTGGATAAAACACACAAAAAGAAGCCCCCGTTGGCTGTGAATCAAAGGGCGGCGGCGGAGGCAAGATGGGTATCCTGGTTTAAGTTTACGGTGGGACCCATCTCTTCGGGCCGTGAGTGCATTCACAGCAGTGTTGCTGGTTGTGACATTCACAGCCTCATTTTTTGCCAAAAAAGACAGAGAACAATTGAATGAGAATCCGAAAGATGAAAAAATAGAATGTCGAAATTAAAAGGCTAAAGTTCACTAAATTGCCAATGAGTTTAGTCATATCCTAGAAAACTCCCAAAATGTTTGATTGACGCAAAAAAACCATGTAGTTAATGGTGACATGTCATCACCGTTATTGCTACGTCCCCCGTCAGCAAAAAAATTTACAAAATTTCCCAAACTACCCACATATTCCTCCCCCGTACTATCCCTATTTAATTTAGCAAAACCCTATCTCTATCTCTAGCCCTTAGCCGCCGCCGCCGCCGCCGCCCCCGCCCCCGCCCATCTCTCATCCCCACTGCCTCACGCCCCCTCCCGTTAGCTCCACGCCAAACCCATCTCCTTCAACCTCAACACCACCACCAAATCCACCTCTCTCAACCTCAAAACCACCACCAACAAACACATCTCCTTCGCCTCCATCGATCTCAACACCATCAAACCCACCTCCTTCACCTCCATCAACATCAACACCACCGCCACCATCAAACCCACCTCCTTCCACCTCAACACCACCACCACCAAACCCATCTCCTTCACCTCCTACGACCTCAACACCGCCACCAAATCCACCACTAAAGTCACCTCGCCACCTCCTTCCTCAACACCACCACCACCACCGAAGCCACCTCACCCACCTCCTTTGACCACCCTCCAGCCATTCATAGCCGCCTCCTCCCGCCCTACCCTACCCGCATACTCAGACCATCCTCCTCTTCCGAGAGCAATATTTATTTTTGATATTAATTAATAATTTGCTAATAAAATTAATATTATTGGTTTATTTAAATGGGAAAAATAGTCATTTTAATGCCTGCTTAACACTGATAGCCAGCCACCGTTATCTTTAGGGGCTTTCTGTGTCAATCAAGATTTTTGGAGGTTTTATGGAATATGACCAAATGTATCGAGGGTTGTGTGTGTGTGTGTGTGTGTGTGTGAAGAAGATAACGCTAAAAGAGAGAAATAATATACAAAGGAGGTATTTTGTGGCATTTTGAGATCACTAATCTCCCAATCTTTGAAGGTTTGAGTGAAATTTAGCCTTAAGAGGAAATTTTTGTGCTCTATGATTAACAATTACTAATGTCCACGTAGCCTAAAAGACACATGCATTTGGCACCTATGAATAAAAACATTGAGACCCACCATATCATGTTGGTCACTTCTTTTATTTTCATTTATATATATATATATATATATATATATATATATATATATATATAATGGAGGAAAGATGCCATAGGGAATTTCCTCCTATGGCGTCAAAATATATATATCCCAACAATTTTTTTCGACGATCGGCCTCCATCATCGTCATCTTTATTATCTAAGATGTGGATACACCAAATTTTATGTGATTCCATTACTTTTTCACCGTTAATTTAGTGAGTGCAAAGTTAACGGTTTACCAACAATAGAACTTTTTACATTGTTAATTTAATGGTGAAAAAGCGGAATCACATGAAATTTGGCGTATCCATATCTTACTTGATAAAGATGATGATGATGAGTGCCGATCGTCGAAAAAAATCGTGGAGGATATAGATTTTTGACGCTACCTTACGAAAAAGCCTCGTAGGGCCTCTTTTCTCCGTTACTCTCTCTCTCTCTCTCTATATATATATATTTTACATATTGAACTAACACACCTGTTCTTTCGAAGAATTTTGCCTGCTGGCTGCTGCTTCTTCACCCTCACTTTTGTTCCCTAATTTTGGAGAAGTTATTTGATGGGCCGGACTGTCGGGCATAATACACTCAAGCAGAAGAAAGAAAAATATTGAAGGATTTCAAAAAAAGACAATTTTTGAGGATGCAGACTGCTTGAGAAGGGAAAGAAATTTTCTTAGTTTTTAAAATTTTCCTGGAGGATAAAAAAAAATTTAAAATGGCACATGCACTCTCTTGGATTGCAGCTATAATAGCAGGTTGTAAACTTAATTTCTAAAATATGACGACCATTAATAAGAAAGTAACTTGATCATTCTTTTGTCTCAATATTGTTTTTTTTAAAAATCACATTAGGCACAATTTTACTTTAATTTATATACTCCAAAATTTGTCTTTTATCTTTTTCAATAATCCAATATCCAATATTCACACTTTTAAATTGTAATTGGATTGGGCTAAAAATTTTATGTAATCTACGTACCTAAAAGTCTCTCCATAAATACCATTTGTGCCAAAATTGTCATACCCCGTTTCCCAAAATACATAAATACGGAACGTGATAAAACCAGTCAACCTATCTACGGTAAGAAAAATATCCTTCCATTGTCATATTAAGACTGTTAATCAGTAATCAAAAACAATAATATAAATATCTATTTCTAAACATATCCAATAGCCACAAGAACGATAACAAGAAACGATAGTGGAAACAATAAAGATCCAAAAAAGAAACAAGAATACTTAAACCACAATAAGAACTATATCAGTGGAATGCTCATCACTGATCCGCAATCCTGACAAGGTACCCACGATCCTCCTGTGTTAAGGTCAAACATCTGGGCCATGCAAAATTCAGACGTTAGTGCGTCATAGATATCATAATAATAATAATAAACTGAACAGTGTGCTATATAGGATGTCACATGCAATAGTGAGGTATGAATATACGCAAAATCAATCATATGTGTTATAACAATAGGCTATAGGTATTCAAATATGTCACATGTATTCTAAACTCTGTGTTTCTAAATTAACTATCCTACATGTATTTGAAACCAATGAATGCACTTCTCCATATAATCCAAAAGTATATATCCCGTTACATCCCGGGACCACGGATATAAGATATATCCCGTTACCCCCCGGGATCATGGATGCAAGATGTATGGATTAAGAATGATTCTGTTCCGTTACCCCTCGGAACCACGGAAACATGTAATATCTTTTAAAGTTATAATTCAATTACATTTTTGATTTCCCCATTTCCCCAAGTTTCGTTTTCCAAGTCAGGTATAAATAATATCTACCTAATACCAATACAGAAACATGCAGGTACATGTTATATCTATCTAATCAACAGATTACGTCTATCAGGACAACAAATCAGGATTGTTGGCATCGGTAAGTATTACAGGTAACAAGTACTAGCATGGTAACGGTAATAGTAATAGGATGGCAGGGTACGGGTCATAAACTTGTGTACAGACATGTCAGGGATGGTGTAATCAGTCAAGTAAGGTATTTACTTCACAATCACATATTCCAATCAAATCATGGTATACATCAGGCAATACAGTTATAACCGAATATCGATAAACACTAACGGATATAGCTTAACCAGCGCGTCATGTTTAATGTTAATTAGTTACAGGATCAAATTGACTATTACTTGTTCATGATATTAATCCGACTAGATTAAAAATAGTATTTTGTTTTACCAGGATTGATTTATATGAGTATTTTATACTTGATATTTAAACTTATAACAAAGAGATGTTATTAAACTAGAAAAATAAAAACGTAACCATTAATATATTTGAACTACTATTTTATATTTAATTTCTATATTTTGTATTTAAACTTCTATATCACAATGTTAACTTATCAATCGGAAATAATACTACGACAAGTATCGAATACCCGCTCATTATTTACCTTGTAATTATATAATTATAATGAGCATTCATTTATTGTATGTTATTCTACTAGTTACGATATATCATTAAATAATACTAATTAAATATCTTATAAATTAATATACACTAAACTTATTATAACTTAAGCTTATTATTGAAGGTTATTTATAAAATTAGTTAACCGATATGAGATGATAAAATAACAATCGTATAAAATGATAGAACATATATAGTATCACAATAATAAATACGCATATTATGTAACTATAGCATGTAGCAAGTTAACAACTTGCCTCAAACGCGATCACGGAGATGAACACGCGTACGGAGACGATGAACAAGACAAGACAGAAACTTAAAAGCTCATTTAGGGTTTCCAGGTTTGCTCAAGGTGTTATTGCGACAATGGGACTGTGATGTTGCTGCCGCAAACGTTGAAGATGCGGCTAGATGGGTGTTGACGACGAGGGTTAGGGGAGGTGGATGTTGTAAATCCCTAGTGCCCTCACCGCGGAGGCCACGGCCGATGCTGAAACGAAAAACAAAAATTAACAAGGGGGCAACTAGAAATTAAAACTTAGTGATCGATCCAAACACCTAAACTAGAAAACTAGAATGCAATAGTTAGGGAATACAACCTTTGACGCGTGTCTACCCAATCGTGGAAGACCCCTCCAAGCTCCTTGTATGCCGTCCGGATCGAGCTTGAGTTGCGACCGCCCTTGCCGAAGATAATTCACCCAAGGTAACCGATCCAAGCTCCGGTTTCACCTAGTAAAGCAACCGACGCTCTCTGCTCGCTACGAATAGAGAGTGGGGATGCAGGAATATTTCACTATTTCTCTCTCTCTCTCTCTATTTTAATACTCAACAGAGCATGTGAAGGAGGAGAAGGAGAAGAAACTTAGCCATGGAAAAATAGATAAGTGTTGTGTAGGAAAAAGAATCAAGTATAGAGAAGAATATGGCTTGGTTTTACAACCATCCAAGAATAGTGAACACAAATGAAAATACAATATACAAACCAAGCCATACCTCTCTACTATACTACATTACACCCCATCCTCCACCTCATTTTTGATTTTCATTAAAAGAAAAATCAACAAATGAAGTGTCCATTTTCTAGAACAAATTCCGTATAAATACAGAATACAACCCGGTATACGTATCGAAATACATATACGCGTATCCGTATAAAAATACGAATAGCCAAGAGAGAGAAAATGAATAGTGAACAATAATACTAGAATATACATATTAAAAAATATATATATAAATTATTTAATCAAAACCTGATTTAATAATCCGGTTTAAACCTAAGCCGCTAGTATTATCAACCGTCCGGTTAAAATCCGTGTAGCCTGTACACATATTTAATCGGATACCTGTATGTACGAACATACGTCATCTACATCATATCGCCTGAACCGGAAAAACCCTCTATGTGGGACTCTAAAAACTCGACAATACGCTGGCAGTGATTTACTGGATAAATCCAAAAACCACAAACACGTCAGCGGCACTAGCTGTACATCTATCCAGGTATCTGGCGAAAGGGAGGTTGACAATCAAGTCTATCCGTACCCTACTGAGCCTGAATATGACAATTTCCGTACTGTCCGGTCTCTTCGTCTAAGAGTGTCGCATATCGGGTCTAGGGGGTGGAAATGTCAGACCCCTAATAACCCGATAAGTCGTGCCAGAGTCAAGCGCATTACCAACCGAGAAACTACTGAACTCATATTAGTAAATCTCATCCACCGTGGCCACAGATTTAGGGTGATAGCCAGCCGAACACAACGTGATATCGACTCCTTATACTAGGAGAGACGAATCCCCGACAATCGCTCACCACTTCCATGTGGCTCGGGACTGTACCCAACTAAAACCTGTTTGCACGAATTTTTTAAGCTGTGGCAGGGTAGTAATCAAAGTACAGTGGGAACTCACATGAGAAAAATGACGATCTCAGGTCAAAATACCAATCTGTACTCATACCACTAGAGAACTTCCATTTGACGATATATATAATACTATCTAGAAGTTCTCGACGAGTCCGTCCAGTGTACTTACCTCCAGTGAGCACATGTATACTATCTTAGATAACATAACACCAATGGATTGTGAGACCGGCCACTGCCCCTCGTCGGGGTCTTGAAATGTATACACTAGTTTAGTCCGGAATATCGATACCCAATCTCGATACTCCCACGACTAGGGACATTTAATGATATGCTTATGGACTACTCAGCTCTCACGTTTATGATCGCCATCATAATACTAGTAGTCAAGCAAGAATCCTATGGGATTCATCATTATGTATTAGCGACACATAATAACAAGTAAAACGTGTACACATCAATGATAAAGACAAAGCAGATAGCATACTATCATATCGAGTAAAATTGTTCTACCTGTATAGGTTCTCTCTCAATTATCATATCGTGTGCCTGTAATTACAATAATTGCCTTGAGGGCACTATATCCAACAATCTCCCACTTGCACTTAAGGCTAATTATTGCGGTATCGCATACACCCATCCCGTGTACTATCGAATACCCAACTTCTCTACTAATCAGTTTCGCAAAGCTAGTTTGAGAAACATCCGTGTTCGAGAAATAGCCTCAGTGAGTGGATCCGCTACAATGTTCCAACTTCATCTCTCTATATCTCAACTTCGCAGAGATGAACAATCTCCCGAACTGAACGACACTCCGCCACAAGAATTTGTTCGGATACTTGATGTGACCAAGTTAAAAAATGAACAATTTTATCCAACAAACTTCTTGGGCTGTATTCTCTGTTGAGTCATAACTAGCATCCTGCACCATGATTAGCTTAGTATCCATATTGGAATGCTATCCAATGTACTGATCCTCAAAAGACGCTAAACTCAAAATTCTGACAGCATCTCTATCATCTAGGCCACTTTGAAAGCCTAAACCGATAACCGCCTCCCGGTGGAGGCTACCGTTACTATAAACCAAGAACATCCTCTTATGTTCATAATTGCTTCCCTTTGTTTCTCTTGGATTGGATTAATATCTGCTTACCACAGTAAGTGTATAAGTAACATCTGGTTTTGTATAAGACATTGCATGATTGACTCAATTACCTAAGCAAATGATATGGCATTCATGCCTGTAATACCCAGCCCCATTTTATATCAACATCCGTATTTTGTTACTCTTAAAATTTATTTATTTTATTTTACAATTATTTTAGTATTATAACTTTCCCTAACCCTAATTTATCACAAGCCCCATTACCTATCGATTCTATATTTTACCACTTCCCTTTCTTTGTAAATTAAACCCAAACTATATTTTATTCCTTCAGCCCATTTTTTAATATTAAAATCCTTTTCTTTTCCAGCCCAGCCATTCACTCCTCAGCCCACACTCTTTTTCCCTTTTAGTAATAAACCCCGGCCCGGCCCATTCTCCTTATCCCAAAACCAAATATAATCAATTCCCTCATTTTAAATCCCAAGCCCATTTTTTTAATAAACTTAATTCCTTTTTCTCCTAAACCCAAGTCCATATTTAATCACATTTTTCTTTAACCTATATTCCCAAAAACCCATATACAAAATCCTATTAAACCCAAACCCTTCAAATTTATTCAGAAATCCCGGCCCAATTTCCCCAGCAGCCCATTTCTTTTTAAATAAACTTATTTTCTTTTCCCTTCAAACCCCAGCCCAGCCCAGCAGCCCACACCCCTTACCAACCCGACTCGGCCCGGTCTTCATCTTCTCCCCAACGTCTCTCCCGTTTTCCCGCTCCCTGTCCCCTCGATCCGCTTCCTCTGCCCACGCTCGTGCCCACGTCGCAGCGTCGTTACCCCGACTCGCGCACCCCACGACTCGATCCACTCAACCTCCTCCTTCTCCCTCACACCCTCGAACTCACTTCTCTCTTCCCCTCAAACTCTCAACCACTCGAGTCCCTGCACACCCACTCCTTTCGACGACGACGATGACGAATCACACGACCTCCTCGCTCATCACCTCACCCTAACCTCCTCCCTCATCATCTTACCCCCTCTCTGCCGAGCCCCTCTCTCGAGCTCCACCCCGCACTGCACACCCGAGCTCGAGCCCCTGCGCCCTCTCACCGGCGAGCCCCCACTGCATCTCGTCGACTCCCCCGCACCCTCCTCGTCGTCAGCAGCATCACCATCACCCCATACATCTACACCGAGCCTCTCCCTCTCTCTCTCCCTCTCTCTCTGGTTCTGTCTCTCTCTCTCTCTCTCTAATTCTTTCTCTCTCTCTGTTACACTCCCTCCCTCTCAATCCCTCTGCCTCTCTCTCTTTCTTACACACTCTCTCTCTACATCTCTCTCTCTGTTTCCCTCTCTTTCCAAGTTTCTCTCTATCTGTGTCTCTCAATTCCTCTGTCTCTCTCTCTTTCTCTCTCTCTCTCTCTCTAAATCTCTCTCTCTCCTCTTTCCCGCTGCCTCCTTCGCCATCACAACACAGCCGCACCCACGAGCCCCTTGTTGCACCGCATCAACATCAAATCCAAGCTCGAGCCAAGGTCGAGACTTTTGTCACTAGTGGGCCGTGCCGGAATCGTCGTTGCTGTGCCGTGCGTGTGTCGTTGCCACTGCCGTGCGTCTCCAGGCAAGTATTTTACTTGCTACATGCTAATCTATTCATGTTACAAACTCAAACGTATAAGTTATTAATTTACAATTCCCGATAAAATTAAACGACATACGTGTTCGATGCATGATCCCAATGAAAATACTCACCTAATTTGACGGAATTGGATTGTTTCTGTTGGCCCATGTAGTGATGAATATCTTGTATAAATCTCACTGGAAAATACGACTGTTAGTGACTAAAACGAATACCCCCAAATATACCCGTAAAACTAGAAATTTCACGTATCTGAAAGTTGTTAAAATTTCCATAAATTATGTACATACTGGAATGATGCGTTCGAGGGCTTAAATCGAAGCCGACTCGACTAACTATAACCCTATGCAAGTTTCTAATGGTTTCTGTACTTAAATTGTGACAATATTTGAATCGGAGTGCGACTCTGGACTGCAGCCCAGAGCGACTCTGGTTACTGTTTACTGTTCCATAATGTGTGCCATCTGTTTTCCTGAACTCGTATGTTGCGGAACTTTGCGGTTTATTAAAGGTGAAACTGTTAGATAGATAACACAAGTGGTTTCATTCTGTTTCATCGTCGTTTACTATTTAATCTGTAATTTAAAAGATGGGGACGTATAACAGTCCCAACAGAATCAGAATTGACATACTAGTATTGAACAGTGTATAACTCCTGACGTACAGACGCGATTGAAGATCCGTCTATTGAGTTGAAAACCTTATTGGAAACCATATATTTCATTCAACTATAGCATTTCTAAATTCTGATCCCTACTGGGGTTAAAATGCGTTGCGAAACGGAATTCCGATTCTGAAACCGGATTTCCAGCCGTGAACGTTTAAAATGAAATGGCCATAACTAGTGATCCTAAAACCCGATTGACGTGAAATCAAATTTGCTGGATAGATAATCAAACATACTATTTATTCCCCGTTCATTGTTTCGCTAAAATGTACACGTATGATTTATGATAAATTATGCAAGTGGTAGAATACTGATTTATGACATCTTAATCATGCTTTACATACTGTTTCCTCATCATATCATACATATGTCACTGCATTGATAACCTAGTGATCATGTGCATTACCCAGTGTTAGGTATTAGTGATGATTGTGGCAAGTACGTTAGTGTTCGTACATGAGTGGATAAGTGAAAGTGACACGTACTTGTACACAATCAGTGAACCTTATTATTCTATTGCATTGTCGACGTCTGTTGGACACGTGTAAGTGTGACTATAAGTGGTATGGGACACTTATGGAAGCTCTTGCATGGGTGTCACAGATAAGGCACCAGACACTGCCATTTATCTTGGGTATTAGTCGGGACGTGCTTGATGGAGATCCTGTCTCCAGTTCTCGCGTAGACTTGTCATGGACCGACCGGTATTTGAGGTGCTATGGTTGGCGTTTGATGTAGACCACGGGGTGTGGGGTAGTTTAAGTGTGAGTTCAACAGAATCTTGGGAGTCCCATGCTGGTTTATATATATGGAGATATATGGAGATTTACAGGGTACATGATTATTACCGTGAGTTATATTTTGGGCCCTTGGGTGGAGGACACTCGCGAGTAGTTGACTCTCACACTTGGACTGACGATAGGCTTAGTGACCTATACAGTGAGACTTAGAGACTGATAGGGATAATAATATTGATATACATTACTTACTGTGTTGACATACCTGGCATACTAGTTTACTGCTTTTACTGTTCACCTGATCTATTAGACACCGCATTGGTTACTCTATGTTTACATCTTTGCTGTCTTAATTTACTGTTATATATTTATTATCACTGTTCGAGTTACAACTGCATATATACATATATATTGCTATCGTGTCGCTCTGACGACCTGAGTATGCATGCTCAGAGTGAGGAATGGATCTAGCCTGGACCAGGAATAGACGTACATCGCGGACATCTTGATCAGCTATCCAGAGTTATACTCTTTTACCTCCATCAGGTCAGTTCTTTGTATTTGTTTCGTTTCAGTTACTGCATTTCTCATTACCTGCGCATTGTTTACTGATTGCCACATAAACCTAGAAGCCGAAGTGTGACTACGGCAGGATAATTCCTTGACCGTAGGAGCATGGCTGGCTTTGTCAACCCCTCATATTCCGTATTTTGGGAAGCGGGGCGTGACAATGCCAGTCCCTCTCCTCATCAGTCTAGAAGACATCTCGTTAGAGAGAGTCACTCCATCACCTGTGGGTACATCACCACACCAGGCGTCGTTCATTCTAAAATACTTTTAGAATGCTGTCTACGTACCCGGATTGGGATACTTCCAAAATCTAAATCTAAAATCATAGATCTGGTCACCAGAATTACTGATATATTATCCATATCCAGCGTGGAGAAAACACTATGTGACAACCAAATTTTGACCGATTGTAATATAGGAACATCACTTCCTATTTGGTGTATGTTATCCAAATCGCAGGATGGTACTCCCTACACCCTTCTTACCATGTTCATCTATAGTTTTGATGAAGTCAATCACCTTGATTATCACATCAAAAAAGATTATCCGTCTCCGCTATACATGCTTTAGTCTACGAGCAGACATAAATAACTCGCACACCTTCCGCTACTCCCATTGACTACAATAACTGTATGACAGAGTCATATACACGTGCACTTCCAAATTCATATTTGGAAAGACGTTATAGTCATCCACCTGCCAGATATCATAGCCATGAATAGTAATAGTGGCAAGTCATATCTGTATGGACTTTAGCGTAGACACTGAAGTAAAAGTCTCACAATCCACAATGGGTATTTGATGAGAATATTTAAAACAAGTATAGGCTTATTAGGTTAATACCTTTCCACCTGTACAGATCTCGAAAGATCTACTTGCTCCTGATGGGTTTTACCCTTTCAGGAGCGCCCAGCAAAATCCAAAATCTAATATTTGCTGAAGTGCGTGGAGTCCAACTTGGATATAAAGTATTTGGTCACCTGGAAATTACCACTTCCTATGACCTACAGATAACCAGTGGGGCCATCGTAACCATGATGACCTCTCTGTCACCGTCTATGAGAAAACCGAAGTATCCCTCGAGTGTCTAAGGTCACCTACTAAAATCTGCGGAGTGGCTCATGGGTTTTCAAGCCCAATTGAATCCTTTGGTTCCACTAAATTTTCAGCAACCGTTTATGGTTCTGGAATCACTTCCAGTTTTACCATACTCCCATTAGTTTCTTTTGCAAAAAAAAAAGATTCCTTTTATAAAAAAGGTGGCGAGTTAAGAACAATGTAAATATTGATCCTGAAAATGGTAGAAACAAAACCTTTGCGAATTTTTGGGATAATCCACAAACAACCATTACCGAAAAGTGCCTTGAGTTTGTTCGGATTCTGCTTTTAAACAGAAACCGGATAACTCCATATCTTAATAATCTCAAGATATGCAACCAATCTATATCTATATAGAATCAAAGGCACTAATTTAGATGGAACCAGATTTAAATGTCATGCAGCTGTTTCCAGTACATATCACCTAAATGGAAAAAGGCCAATACATCATTACTCATCAAAAAGTGAACCTGCGGATGGGTAATCTGAGGGAGAACCAAGTTCTCAATATTACTACGACGGAATACCTAGCATAAGTATCTATATTTTCGATCACTTCGAAAAATCCTGATATTTCCAACGTATGGTTATTTACTTTATTTTTATACCTATAAACTTCTTAAAATCTTTAGGCCTTGCATTATAACGAACGCGCGTCTAAAACCAGAACTCATAGGTAAACCTGAATGAAATAAGAGTAGCAACCCCTTGTCCCGAAGGACATTGGACATTCATGTATAAGCTCCAAGAGTTTAATAACTCGAACTCCGTGTGTTTAGGTTGAAAACTGTATTTTGGTTAAAAATGTCTTATACTGTTATTCAATGCACCTTACCTTATTCTCAACGGATAAAGGTAAATATTTGGAAAACAATTTTCAAAATCTATATCTCACTTTATAAAATAAAGATAAAGATATATCATTTTAAAAATTGGTGTATACTAACGGTTATTTAAAACCAAATATTTACAGTTAGACAAAACCGGGCGATTTAATCCAATATCACCAATTGCAACGAATTTCGATATTGAGGATCATATCACCCATTTTCCAATATTCTACTCCTACTCGGCATCTGTAATGCCATACGGATGTGAGATCCAAATCTGGTAAATACATACCCTGGAGTCAGAATTCATTGGGAAAACAGTTCTCGATAACAATTATACAGAAATTCTGAAACATAAATGATTCAAGGGGGTGGTCAGGTATTCCTAATAATGCCTCTTCTATTATCCAGATTCATGACAGTAGTCGCAATTTCCTTTGCTCTCACTTCAATCGCTTTATATGTCTCTACATCTTACTTTCTGTACACTGCACTTAAGCTAATTGGTTTTCTTCCTTCCCTACCATTCGGCACCAGCGTAAGGTTGGAAAAAGTCTATCTAATAAGCTATTCACCGCCGAAAACAAAGACGAACTGGGATAGATCGTCTTGCCTGAATCTGGGGGCAGATGCTATTTGAATTTATCCGTCCACCTCTCCGAAGATACCAAGTTGATTTATGGCACCATATATCAGAGGTTTGGATAAATGGGACCGTTGTAGCAGAGTATATCAGATTCCCCCTCATTTTATAAGGGTTTTTTGATTGTGGGGACGCTCTTCCCTGCAGGCGTAAGCCCCTACAGTTAATTACGTTACCGTATTGCGATAACCACTTTCTCCTTCTCCAGCAGTTCACTTCGTGTCGTATATGTGTTTGTTTGTTTTGGTTGCCCGTGGATTGTATACGGAGACTAGTTTATGTTGTCGCCCATAGGGCGCGGATTAGTCCAAATTCGTATATTTGAGATTTAGGTTTAGGTCAAGAATTTTGCTTGACGGGGCCCACGATGGTAGCTTGGTTTGCCAACGGGTATGAACTTAGGGCGCAGATCTCACATTTGTGAGTTCCATCGGTTCATGGGATATTTGGGTTTGATCTAAGGATCATTAGCCATATTTGAGATTAAGATCGACTTATGAGCAGTGAGCATATGAGCTCAACTGATCATTAGATCATATATGAATAGCCCATGGATAGTATACAGTAGTCATTATGGAGACAGTCCGTAGGGCAAAACATATTAGTTTAAAGACGTCGCGGTCCAACATTCCCTGTTTGGGACGAATGTTAGTTTAAGGACATTTCGGTCCAATATTCCCATTTTAGGGATGGATGTTAGTTTAAGGACATTTTGGTC
Organism: Agapanthus africanus; assembly: GCA_030015575.1. Classification (NCBI taxonomy): domain Eukaryota; kingdom Viridiplantae; phylum Streptophyta; class Magnoliopsida; order Asparagales; family Amaryllidaceae; genus Agapanthus; species Agapanthus africanus. The sequence continues at coordinate 100,310,349 of CM057338.1, read as the reverse complement.
TAATGTACATCTTGCGTGCATGTGTATTTGTTACGTAGTGGAGTGAACGATGGTGATATGGAATGCATCCAATTTAGGGTGCGATCCGATTTGAGGTGTGCACGTCAATTTGAAAGTGCATCAATGTGGGATATATTATTCCCTATCTTGACAAAATTTTATATCAAGTTGGGACGAGAAAGGAGTTGTTGGTTGTCGGGACCCGCCACCTCTCTGAAGACGTTAAGGAAATATAACGACATATATCAGAGGTGTGGAAAGATGTACCCTTGAACCAAATCCCGTATTTGAGGGAAAAAGAGGTTCTGGTGGACCTATGAATCGCTAGTCATATTTGAGACAAAGATTATTTTAGAAGATATGGGATGAATATCATTTTGGATATTATCAATAAGAGATCATCAGTCATGTTTGAGACTAAAATCAATTTGGAAATCACGAGCATATAGGCTCGATTAATTTAAAATCAAAGAAGTTTAACTTCAGGAAACTTAGCCAATTTGGGCTAAAATTGGGTTTCTGTAACACCCAGCAGTGCTAGGCGCTCGGTTGCACATAGCGCTTACGTGTATATCACGTAAGGCGGTATAATAATGCTAAGCACTAATATTTTATGGCGTTCACGTGTATTTCACGTGAGACGCTGAGCGCTATCCAATCAGTGCTAAACACTCAGCCGTTTTCGCTGCATATGAAGTGCTAAGCACTTTACTCAGCGCTCACGTGTATTTCACGTGAAGCGCTGGCCTTCTGTTTTGGGCACCCACGTGTGTTTCACATGAGGCGCTGAGTTCTTTTGGAGATTTAATCTCTGTTTATATTTTTAGAGAACTTAAATCTCTGTTAATGGTATTTTTACCATTAACAATCACCAAGATCACTATTTTGAGGATTTGGGATCAGGTTCTTTAAGAACTAAGTTCTTGTTTTATGAGGGAACTAAGTTCCTGGAGTGTTATGAACTCCATGTTTTCCATGTTCATGCTTTCAAAAGAGATTAGACCTCTGTTAATGGTATTTTGACCATTAACGACCATCAAGATCCCTATTTTGAGGATTTTGGATTAGATTTTTAAAGAACTAAGTTCTTGATTTGACGGAACTAAGTTCCTAGAGTATTATGAATTCCATCTTTTTTATGTTCTTCTTTGTTTTCCCTGAATCTTTGATTCTCAAGAACAAGATCTTCCCGATGAGAATTAAATTCTCAACTTGTGGAAGACTTGTCTTGTGCATCTCAGATCTAGAGAAAGAACTAAGTTCTTTGAGAAGGATTAAACCCTTAGATATGATATGTTAGGTAAAAGAGATATTTTGATCTCTTTTTTTCCTTTACCTAGGGTTTTTAGAAGGGAGATCTTCTTTCTTGAGAGAATTAAATTCTCTATTATTTTGAGAGCCTTTTGTATTTTTACAGAAGCTTATGGGGGGTCTTCTTTTTTCCTTCTTGATTAATCTCTTTGCTCCTATTTATAGGAGAAGAGAAAAATCAATTTGTTGAGAAAATCTCTCATTAAGAGATCATGATTGATTTCATGATCAATCAAAATGATCTTTTAGATCAATCGGTGAATTTTATTCACCGTTTGATTTCTAATCCAAAGGCTCTCTATTTAACAGAGAAGATTTCTTATTTGTTTAACAAGATTAGGAAATATTTTCCTAAGATAAAATTTTATTCTATCATATTAATATCTTGTTAGTTTAACAAGATTACAATTTTATTTTGTTATATGGATATCTTTTTAGTTTAATAAGATTAGAAAAATATTTTCCTAATATAGAATTTAATTCTATCATATGAATATCTTATTAGTTTAACAAGATTAGAATTTTATTCCAACATAGAATTTAATTCTATCACTTAGAATTTTATTCTATCATATGGATATTTTGTTAGTTTAACAAGATTAGAATTTTATTCTATCATATGAATATCTTATTAGTTTAACAAGATTAGGAATATATTTTCCTAATATAGAATTTAATTCTATCATATGGATATCCTGTTAGTTTAACAAAATTAGAATTTTATTCAAATATAGAATTTAATTCTATCACATAGAATTTTATTCTATCATATGAATATTTTGTTAGTTTAACAAGATTAGAATTTTATTCTATCATATGAATATCTTGTTAGTTTAATAAGATTAGGAATAGATTTTCCTAACATAGAATTTAATATGAATATCTTGTTAGTTTAACAAGATTAGGATAATATTTTCCTAAAATAGAATTTTATTCTATCAGATGATCGATGGGTGATTTTATAATCATCGTTGGATCAGAGAAGAACTTTCTAGTTTGAGGAAGATCAGGAAAATATTTCTCACATATGGCTTAATTGGTGATATTTTATCATCATTGGATTTTAAATCCAAGATTCTCTGTTAGAGAAAGATCTTTCAATATTAGAAAGATCAAGGAAAATATTTCCCAAATAGAATTTAATTCTATCACATAGAATTTAATTCTATCAGATAGTTATTTTATCACCATTGGATTTTAAATTCAAGATTCTCTCTTAAACAAAGATCTTTCCATATTAGAAAGATCATGGAAAATATTTCCCAAATAGAATTTAATTCTATTACATAGAATTTAATTCTATCAGATGAGAGCATTTTAAATTGGGGCGCTCACATGCTTTACATGTGAGCGCTGCAAAGAAAACGACAAGAGAACTACGTGTTTAACACGTGATCCTTATTATGGGTTTTAGCCTGTTTATTTTTAGCACCCATATACTTTATATATGCACGCTCACGTGTTTAACACGTGAGGCATGTTTGGCCTTTGGTTATTTATGTTTAGCGCTCATGAACGCTCACGTGTTTAACACGTGATGCCAGTTTGGCCTTTGGGTTTATTTTATTCAGCGCTCATATGCTTTGCATATGAGCGCCCACATGTTTTAACACGTGAGGCCAGTTTGGCCCTTAATTATTTGTTTTCAGTGCTTATATGCTTTGCATATAAGTGCCCACGTGTTTAACACGTGATGCCAAACTGTGAGGATTCTTTTCCTATTTCTTCTCTCCCTTTTTTTTATAAGGGAACAAGTAGCTCTTAACCAAAAAATTTAGCGAGAACATAAGCGTAATGGTGTACTCTCCTATTACAAGGAGCTCTCGCAATCTGAGAGAAGATAAAGAGAAGAGACAACCTAATAATACAATCTAAATTCTCCAGAACCAGTAGTCATTCTCGACTGAAATAATTTCTTCGAGTTCGTATATAACTATATGATGGTCATTTCTAAGCAATATAGATTATCGTAGTAATACAGAGTGTTCTAAAGAGATATAAAGGGAAAGTAGGAGTAGCAGAAATATTTACGACTTTGTCGTGAATCATGACAATCCAAAACCAACGTGTGTAAAAAGTTTTAATTAACTTGGTTAAAGAGTTTTGGGTAAGTCTTGGGTTACTGTACCAGAGAAGGAGAAAAGAAAAACCTAGCGTACACTCTATCAAGATTAGATTGGTTATCACTTTATCTAATCAGGTTGACTCCTGCTATTTTCTCGAATTCTCCTTCAAACCCTAAAAGGAGAATTAGTCGAGATCATATACACCTTACAAGTTCGCTAACCGTTCAGCCAAGTCAATGTTGGTACTCCGAGGGAGGTCCCCCGTGCTTTCGCACGGACCCAATTAAATAACCCCATTTTCGCAGAGACGTGATCTCGTTAACACTTTCTAGACACTTAATAGGTTAGCTAATTGTGAAGTGAAAATCTCCCAAGAAGTAATACCTACTCATCAGTGGGAATCGGGACCCAACTATCATCGTGTGATAATATTGACGGAAACCGACCAAAGTTACCACACTCCAGAAGCTATGCGCAAACTTGGCAAGTTTCTTTTATATTTGAAATCCCCGATATGGTGTTTGCCCAAAGCGCTTATAACCTTGATGAAGACCAAAACATCATAAGTCACAAGTCAAGTTCAACCCGTCATTATCCTGATTAATCTAGACCCATTCGTACAAGCCCTTGACGAAGGTCACAACAGCTGTACGCCTGTTTTAGATTAATGCGTCTATTTATACTACAGACAAGTATCCCCTAGCTATCAAACACCATGCCTTGGCGAAGGTCAAAACACATAGCATGAATACTAGTTGATACTCATCTGAAACGATGGAGGGCTTACGACTGGTTTTGGAGAAAGAACCTTTAACATATAAACTTGATATCGTTGAAAGAACTCGAGTGGGTTTGAAATGGAGTGGTTTAGGCTCCGCATTTTAAAACTAGTAATATAAATTTTTGCTTAAGAGCGAACTCCTTGTGAAGGGATCAAGGCTCTTTCCTTATAGAATGAGGTGCAGGATATTCCTAACTGAATACTTCTATACAAAGCAAAAGAAGATGATAGTTGTTTTGAAGAAAAACAAGTAGTTTTAAAAATTGGTTCCGACAATATCAAATAGATTTGTTTTCCTTGCATTAAAAATATAATGCAGTCCCATCAAATATAGTTTCTAAGCCACACCAGAAATAACCAAAATAGCATGCTTTTATATGCTATCTGCATTTGCCACGGGGTCCGGTTCTTCACCATAAGATTACTTAACTTACGGCAGGATGGGGATAGGGCTAGCATGGATGCAAGACATATAGAAGCATCTACTATATATATATATATATATATATATATATAAACATCGCAGGTAGATAATAGTCATCACAGGAAGATAAAAATCATTACACACATGCAAACAACAATATGAAATAGCTGATAAAGTAGGAGCCTCATGTTTCATTTGAGCTGTAAATGAGACGCGACGTTCTCCGGTCGTTTGGATAGCCCGTACAAAGTCAATCCTTGACTCCTATAAGTACGGTAAGCCACCTGTCAATTCTAGAAACTGGGTAACACGCCCTCAATAAAATAAGTCGGTCATCCGTCGCTTTCTAGAATCCGGTAACTTGTGCACCCCTCCATGGGTCGATCCTATAATCCCTACAAGTGTGGCGAGCAACCCGCCAATTCTAGAGCGAGGCGGCCCGGTCTCAATTCCATGAGATGGCCACCTGCTGCACTCTAGAACCCGGTTACTCAAGCACTTCTTCTGGGTTAATCCTAGTACGGAAATGAAATATATACAACGCTGATATCGACTGCATTCTGGTCGAACCCTGATAAAAGAATATACATAATACGAAAGCGGCGGCCATATGTTGGAGCTCGTCCCGAACAAATGAATACAACAATGTAAATCAAAATTGTACAAGCAACGCACGAGGGGCTATTTGACACTACAATCCGACCAAACTATAAAACTAGATATATATCACCATAGAAACAAGTAACCAAAACAAGTGTGCAATCTCGTCTAATTGAGCGTATAGTAATTAGACGACATTCAACAACACATATCCACAGATACGAAAATCATGACCATAGAATTCATCACAAGCGAAGCTCACACTCGAAATTCCAAACGACGAAAATCAAGTGTACTCCGACGTCCGAAAATCCATCATTTTGCCCATACTATGTCGTTCGGGAACTCCTAAAGGTAACCCTGATCCCTACCGCGGGTCTTGGTTCGAACCAAGGCTACGCGGGGATCGGATACATTGCAAAATAACGAATTTTGGACGGATAATCGCAATTTTGGGACAGCCACCAAAACCAGTTTTTAACCTTCGAAAAACAGCGACTATGCTTTATATAACTTTGAAAAAAATGGATCTCCGAGATTCCCTAGATCACCATCGAACCCCTTCGGAGTCCTCATTCCAAAACGAGAACTCCGGGGATCGAATACATGCATGAAAACACGAGTTTAGTTGCTGGTTTTGGCTGTCCAGAAAAAAGTTTAGAAAAATGGAGTTTGCGACGAATTCTTTGGTCATGCAAGCAAGTTTTGGTGTATGGTTGGCTCTGATACCAGTGTAAGTCCCTAGTGCCCTCACCGCGGATGCTGTAGCCGAGGCCGATGCGGAAAAAAAATTTAACGAGGGGGCAATTAGAGACTAAAACCTAGTGATCGATCTAAACACCTAAACTAACAAACTAGAATGCAATAGTTAGGGAATACAACCTTTGACGCGTGTCCACCCAATCGTAGAAGACCCCTCCAAACTCCTTATATGACGTTCAGATCGAGCTTGAATGTCGACTGCCCTTACCGAAGATGATCCACCTGAAGGAACCGATCCAAGCTCCGGCTTCACCTAGTAAAGTAACCGATGCTCCAAGCTCGTTACGAATGGAGAGTGGTGATGTAAGAATATTTCACTATTTTTTCTTTCTATTCTTGTGCTCAAGAGAGCATGTGAAGAAGGAGGAGGAGGAGGTGAAGAAACTTAGCCATGGAAAAATAGCTAAGTGTTGTGTAGGAAAAAGAATCAAGTGTAGAAAAGAATATGGCTTGGTTTTTACAACCATCCTAGTATAGTGAACACAAATGAAAATACAATATAAAAACCAAGCCATGGCTCTCTACCATACTACATTACACATCATCCTCCACCTCATTTTTGATTTTCATTAAAAGAAAAATCAACAAATGAAGTGTCCATTTTCTAGAACAAATTTCGTATAAATACGGAATACAACCCGGTATACGTATTGAAACACATATAAATGTATCAGTATAAAAATACGAATAGCCAAAAGAGAGAAAATGAATAGTGAACAATAATACTAGAATATACATGTTATATATATATATAATTTATTATATCAAAACCTGATTTAATAATTCGGCTTAAACCTAAGCCGCTAGTATTATCAACCATCTGATTAAAATCTATGTAGCCTGTACACATATTTAATCGGACACCCGTATGTACTAACATACGTCATCTACATTATATTTTTTGAACTGGAAAAACTCTCTGTGTGAGACTCTAAAAACTCAACAATACGCTGGTAGTGATTTACTGGATAAATCCAAAAACCATAAGCACGTCAGTGGCATTAGCTGTACGTAACGGCTATCCAGGTATCTGCCAAAAGGGAGGTCGACAATCAAGTCTGTCCATACCCTACTGAGTCTGAATGTGACAATCTCTGTACAGTCCGGTCCTTTCATCTAAGAGTATCACATACCGGGTCTAAGGGGTGGAAATGTCAGACCCCTAATAACCCACTAAGTCGTGTCGGAGTCAAGCTCATCACCAACCGAGAAACTACTGAACTCATATCAGTAAATCTCATCCACAGTGGCCATGGATTTAGGGTGATAGCCAACCGAATACAGAGCGACATTGACTGCTAATACTAGGAGAGGCGAATCCCCGACAATTGCTCACTGCCTTCATGTGGCTCGGGACTGTACCCAACTAAAACCTATTTGCATGACTCCTTTGAGCCATGGTAGGGTAGTAATTATAGTACAGTGGGAACTCACACGAGAAAAATGACAATCTCAGGTCAAAAGACTAACCTGTACTCATGCCACTAGAGAACTTCCATATGGCGATAGATATAATACCATCTAGAAGTTCTCGGAAAGTCTATCTAGTGTACTCACCTACAGTGAGCACATGTATACTATCTTAGGTGACACAACACCAATGGCTTGTGAGACATGCCACTGCCCCTCGTTAGGGTCTCGAAATGTATATACTTGTCTACTCTGGAATATCGATACCAGTCTCGATACTCCCACGACTAAGGACATTTAAGGATATACTTATGGACTACTCAACTCTCACGTATATGATCTCCATTATAATTTTGGGCTCATGTGCCAATTTTTTTTCCCGGCTTCTAGTTTTGCCTGCACATAAATTTAATACAATCAGAATAATTTTTTTGAACAACTTTAAAATTCAAACAGCGGGCATGAATTTAGGAATGTGATTTTGAAAATTCCGTCGATCAAAACTCTAAATAAGTGCAAACTAGCTAGTCAAGATTTATGGAGTGGCTCCGATACTATGTTGGGTTTCGGTGCTCGCGCCATAGAAACCGCGGCCGTGGCGGAAGCGAAAACAAAAATTTTAGCGAACACCGAACACCCGTAAAAACTAGGATACGGTCCAATAACCTAAACTAGATAAATAAGAGTGCAAGGGTTGAGAAACTATAACTTTTGTCGCGTGTCCACCCAATTATGGAAGACCCCTACAAGTTCGTAGCCGCCGGGATCGCACTTAAAGATCGACCACCATTGCCGAAGACGATCCAGCCGAGGGAAACCGGAGGAGGCTCTAACCGATGATCCATAATTGGTAGGCATGGATGGTCGGTGATATAGGAATACTTCACTAAAAATTTCTCTCTAGAATCTATGCTCAAAATGAGAGCAAGAAGAAGAGGGAGAAGAGAATGAGGAAACAACCATGAAGTATGAAGCTCATCATGTGAAGCAAAAAGAAAGTGAAGCATCAAGTCTAGAAAATGAGGATGGCTTGACTTTTTACAATCATGTTTCAATAGTGAACACAAATGATTTTACCAATATAAAATCCTCAAGCCATATCTCTCTACATGCTAAGAACCATGCTTCATAACTCCTCATTTTCTACCTCATTTCTATTTAATTTTCTAAAGAGAAAATCAAATATGAGGCGTCCTTCTTCTAGAAGCATTCCCGTATAAATACGGAATACTTCACCCGGTATATGTATCGCTACATATACGCGTATCCGTATAAAAATACGGATAGCACCAAAGAGAAAAAATGAATAATGAACAATAATACTAAAATATACGCATCAAAATACATATATAAATTATTAAATCAAAACCTGATTTAATAATCCGGCTTAATCCTAAGCCAGCTAGTATTATCAACTGTCTGATTAAAATCCGTGTTTCCCGTACACGTATTTAATCGGACCCCTGCACGTACCAACGTACGGCTCCTACATCTGTCGCATGAACCGGAAAAACCCTCTGTGTGGGACTCTAAAAACTTGACAATACGCTGGCAGTGGGTTTAACCATAAGCACGTCAGTGGCACTAGCTGTACGTAACGGCTACCCAGGTACTTGTCGAAACGGGGGTCGAAAATCAAATACGTCCTTACCCTACCGAGCCTGAATGTGACAATCTCCGTACAGTCCGGTCTCTTTGTCAAAGAGTATCGCATATCGGGCCTAGAGGGTGGATAACGTCAGACCCCTACTAACCCGATAAGTCGTGTCCGAATCAAGCTTATCATCAATAGAGATACTGTCGGGATCCGGTTCTTGCTCAGGGAACAAAGTGCCACACGGAACAAAGTGCCACGCCAAGTGGCATGCAAGGGGGCGGGGGCCACTTCTTGAATCCGTGGGACCCACTGTAGAACAATGGGGAATAATACATTCCGAAAGAGGGCAGATCTGGAACTATAATGAAATGATACCACTCTTCAATACAGAGGTGCCATTTAAGTGAACTGGCACTATAGGAGATTGAGAACTCCATAATTAAGCGGGCTCGAGCCAGGGAAGTTCTGGGATGGGTGACCTCCTGGAAAGTGGCCCCTGATTGGGTCTGGTTCGTCCCGAAGGGAAAAACCGTGCGTTTTCGGCCAGAGCGGACAATACTCTCTGTATTGGGGGTGGGGCATGACAGAATGGTATCAAAGCTGGTCCCCAATTGTTGGTCTGTGGTTCAAGGACGAACCATTGTTCAATGGTGTGGGACCCACTGTAGAACAGTGGGGAATAATATATTCCGAAAGAGAGCAAATCTGGAACTATAAATGAAATGATACCACTCTTCAATATAGATGCGCCTTTTAAGAGAAGCGGCACTATAGGAGATTGAGAACTCCGTAGTTAAGCGTGCTCGAGCCAGGGAAGTTCTGGGATGGGTGACCTCCTGGGAAGTGGCCCTTGATCGGGTCTGGTTCGCCCCGAAGGACAAAACCGTGCGGTTTCGGCCAGAGCGGACTATACTCTCTGTATTGGGGGTAGGGCGTGACAGATACTACCGATCAACTATCAGTAAATCTTATCCACCATGGCCACAGATTTTTGGTGATAGCCAACTGAACACAGCGCGATATCGACTCCTAATACCAGGAGAGACGAATCCCTGACAGTCGACTATTGCCTTCATGTGGCTCGGGACTGTACCCAACTAAAACCTGTTTGCATGACTCTCTTGAGCTGTGGTAGGGTAGTAATCAAAGTACAGTGGGAACTCATACGAGATAAATGACGACTTCAGGTCAAAAGACTAACCTGTACTCATGCCATCTGAGAACTTCCATCTGACGATAGATATATACCATCTAGAAATTTTCAACGAGTTCGTCTGGTGTACTCACTTCCAGTGAGCACCTGTATATTATCTTAGGTGACACAACACCAATGGCTCGTGAGATTGGCCACCGCCTCTCGTCGGGGTCTAGAAGCGTATACACTAGTCTACTCCGGAATATCGATGCCCAGTCTCAATATTCTCACGACTATGGATATTTAAGGATGTGCTTATGGACAACTCAGCCTTCACATATATGATCACCATCATAATGCTGGTTTTCAAGCAACAATCCTACGGCCTTTATCAATGATGAAGACAAACCAGATAGCATACCATCATCTCGAGTAAGACTTTTATACCTGCATAGGTCCTCCCTCAATTATCATAATCGCCTACTTGCAATCATAATAATTGCCTTGACGACACTATATTTAACACTAAATACTCGTAATGCCCGTATCGAGTTTGGAACGCCATCTTGCAAATGTCTTTTATTTTCACCAAAACTTGGTGATAACCTGATCGCAAATCCAACTTCGAGAATACTCCAGCGTATGCGAGGAATTGGGTACTTATTCTTAATGGTCACCTGATTTAACCCTCGATAGTCGATGCACATTCTCCGCGTGCCCTTTTTCTTCTTAACCAAGGAATTGGAGCTCCCCACGGTGAACCACTGCTGCAAATCCAACCCTTTTCCAATAATTCAGAAACTTATCTCTTCACTTCGTCCAGTTCTACCGGTGTCGTCGGATAACAAGCCTTCGAAATTGGCGCTTCTCGAGGAATAAGATCAATCGCGAACTTCACATCTCGTTTAGGCGGTAAACCCGAGATATTTTTGAACACATCCATGAAATCCTGAACTATTATCAACGCTTCATTTGCAACTTGTTCACGTACTTCACTTTTCAGTATACACAAATAGTTCCCCTCATCGTGAATTTACAAGTCTGTTCTAAGACTTGTGGGTTATCAGCCCACCACATTTCCGCTGCGCTACTCTGATAAATTAAGACGGGTCTGCCAGAACTTCTGCAATCATCATATTCTCTTCTGTGTTTCTCCTTGTTCTTCGAGACACAGACGGATTGGTCACTATGGGATAAGGGGAAAATATAACGTGGTTATTGGATTCAAGTTCATGATAAGACATAAATTTGTAAGCAATAAAACCGAGAGAAAAATAAGGTAGTACAACGAACATAAGTCAAGAAAAAATGAATCAAAATAGGACTCCAGATTACCTAAATAGAGTATCGCATTATAATCATGTCGCAGTACATAATTACAATCATATAACTCTATCCAACTTGTCCAAATCTTACTGTCAGAATCGAGAGAATAAGAGGGGAGAAATAATAAGGAATCAAGAGGATTCCAAGCTGAGATGCAATGTCATTTTCATATCGTCGAGATAAAAAAGTTTAAGGAAAAGATAAGATTCAAGAATTTGAATGGCAAGACAATAATGTGGCAGTACATATTCCTAAAATTCCGGGTTTTAAGGACAATGTATTGGGTACCATATCCAACTACAAATTACACCAAGTCCAGCTAACCTAAAACCTAGGCTCTGATACCAACAAAACCTTGTCATGCCCCGCTTCCTAAAATACGTAAATACGGAACGTGACAAAGCCAGCCATGCTAGCTACAGTAAGGAAATATCCTTCCATAATCATATTAAGGCTGTTAATTAGTAATCAAGAATAATAATATAAATATTTATCTCTGAACATGTCCAATAGCCACAAGAACGATAACAGGAAACGATAGCAGAAACGATAAAGATCCAAAGAAGAAACAAGAATATCTAAACCACAATAAAAACTATATCATCGGAATGCTCATCACTGATCCGCAATCCTGACAGGGTATCCACGATCCTCCTGTGCTAAGGTCAAACATCTGGGCCATGCAAAACTCAGACGTTAGTGCGTCATAGATATAATAATAATAATAATAAACCGAACAGTGTGCTGTATAGGATATCATGTGCAAGAGTGATGTATGAGTATAAGCAAAATCAATCACATGTGTTATAACAGCAGGCTATAGTATTCAAATATGTCACGTGTATCCTAAAATCTGTGTTTCTAGGTTAACTATCATATTGATATTTGAAACCAGTGAATGTATTCCTCCATGTAACTCAAAAGTATATACCCCATTACCCCCGGGACCATGGACACAAGATATATCCCGTTACCCCTCGGGATCACGGATGCAAAATGTATGAATCAAGGATGATTTTGTTCTGTTACCCTCCAGAATCACGGAAATATGTAATATCCTTTTAAGTTACACTTTAGTTACACTTTTGATTTCCCCATTTTCCCAGATTTAGTTTTCCAACTCAGGTATGAATAATATCTACCTAATACCAACACAAGAACGGACACGTACATGTTATGTCTATCTAGACAACATGTCACGTCTATCAGGACAATAAATCATGATTGTTGGTATCGGTAAGTATTACAGGTAATATGTACTAGCATTATAACGATAATAGTAATAGGATGGCAGGGTACAAATCATGAATTTATGTATATGCATGTCAGGGATGATGTAATTCGTCAAGTAAGGTATCTACTTCACAATCATATATTCCAATCAAATCATGGTATACAGTAGGAAATACAGTTATAACCGAATATCGGTAAACACTAACAGATATATATTAACCAGCGTGTCATGTTTAAGATTAATTAGTTATAGGATCAAATCGACTATTGCTTGTTCATGATATTAATCTGACTGGATTAAGAATAGTATTTTGTTTTACCACGATTGATTTTTATGAGTATTTTATACTCGATATTTAAACTTATAACAAAGAGATTGTTATTAAACTAGAAAAATGCAAACGTAACCGTCAATATATTTGAAGCACTATTTTATATTTAACTTCTATATTTTGTATTTAAACTTCTATCTCACAATGTTAACTTATCAATCAGAAATAATACTACGACAAGTATCGAATACTCACTCATTATTTATCCTGTAATTATATAATTATAATGAGCGTTCATTTACCGCATGTTATTCTACTAGTTACGATTTATCATTAAATAATACTAATTTAATATCTTATAAATTAATATACACTAAACTTATTATAACTTAAGCTTATTATTGAAGTTTATTTGTTAAATTAGTTAACCGATATGAGATGATAAGATAACAATCACATAAAATGATAGAACATATATAGTATCACAATAATATATACATATATTATGTAATTATAGCATGTAGCAAGTTAACAACTTGTCTCGAACGCGATCTAGGCAAACAAGACAAGACAGAAACTTGAAAGCTCATCTAGGGTTTCCAAGTTTGCTCAAGGTGCTATTGCGACGATGGGGCTGTGATGTTGCTGCTGCAAACATTGAAGGCGTGGCTAGATGGGTGTTGGCGATGAGGGTGAGGAGAGACGGATGTTCGGCGGTTGCAGGATTCGATAAAGATGTAAATGAGGTGATGGAGGCTCGGGCGTGGGTTTGGTTGAGGTGAGGTGGTGGCGAGCTCGGGAAAGAAGGAGAAAGATGATTACGAGAATGGGAGATTTAGAAAAATGGGTTTTATATAGTAAATATATATTTTATTATATATATATATATATATATATATATATATATATATATATATATAAAACTAAATAACCAATAATATTTTATAAAGATATTATGATCCCCGATCCGTCCTTACTAAATCTCAAAAATATATTAGAAACTATCTACACATCGTAGCCCACTTAAACCATAAATATAATGGTTAGAGAAAAAATATATTCCACACAGTATCTTGGGATGTTTAGAATTTAGGTGTAATAGATAATTGTCAATAAAATAACATGAGATGTTTAAATAAGATACAACATACAGACAATTAATATATAAAAATATCCATAACGTATGGCTACCAGAATGTGTGTGTGTGTATGTGTATTTTATATCTATTATTTGAGATTCAAATATATATGATCTACGGATAAATATTAATAAAATATATACTCTATCACCCATAACGGATCTCACGCAAGCGGGTCGGGTCCGATAAGCGCACGTATTATCCAAACACTAATCATACCCAAACAATAGTAATTAAAGAAATTCAAAATACTAAGTAATATTGTTAAATAACGTACGATTGTGTTAGGGTTTTACACAAACAAAATTAAATTAAATCTCCTTTCTGTTGAAGCTCCAAATTAAAAAATAAATGGAAAAACATATCAAACTCTCTGGTTTTGAAAAACAATAGGTTTAGATGCCCAAAAAGCAATAGGTTTATGACCCTATAGTATATTTACTATTTTTTATGCCAATATTGATCTTTCAGGTAAACTACTACATATACCCTTTAAAATGCTACATATATCTTTTAAAGTGCTATATTTATCTTTTAAAATACCACATTTATATTGAAATAGGTAAATATAATAGATATAGTAATTTTACTAAGACATGTAACAGTTTCATTTCAAATGTAGTATTTTAACATAAATGTGGTACTGTATAATATAAATGTAGTATTTTGAAAGATAATTATTGTACTTTAAAATGTAAATGTTGTAGTTTTCATGTCAAATGTAGTATTTTAATACAAATGTAGCACTTTATAATATAAATGTAGTATTTTGAAAGATAACTATAATAGTTTAAAAGGTTAATGTAATAGTTTATCTAAAATGGCAGTGTTGATATAAAACAATAGTAAATGTACTATAGAAATTAAAACACAAGAATTTCTAAGTTTAGAGAGTTTTTCACAATTTTTTGGGCTAGGAATCTAAAACTATTTATTTTCAAAGGCAAGGAGTTGGATATACTTTTCCCAAAAATAAAACCGCAACCAACACACACTCTCTCTCTTTCTCCTCTCTCTCTCATAAAAAAGAGACTCTTTTTGTTATTGAATCCATCTTCATCAACAAATCGCTGCATTGTCTTCTTAATCTTCAATTGTTCCTTTAACGAGGCAAATCGATTTTTGTTGTTTTTCTTTTACTTTTCAATATAGTTTAATACATATAAATTCACATATTTGAAAATTTTTATGGGTATTTTTGTTTCTTGATTGTTTTCATGGGATTGGCCCATTCAGCGCTAATTTTTTTTAATAAATTTAATCTATAATTGATCCTATTCATATGATAGGAGATTGGTTTTTTATAATTTTTTTCTGTCGATGTCATAAATTTTCCCAACAAAATTCAACAAATTATCAGGTGACCCGTGCTCATTAATTAATTCTACCATTATCTAGAAAACCCTTGAAAAATACCCTTAGAAAATCAAATGAAGAGGAGCCCATAATTAACTTGCATGGTAAAAATTAATAGAAATAGACAAGGATACGGAGCTTATGGAATTATGATGCTGTAATATTTTGAGAGGTTATGGAGTGAGTTGGGAAATTGGGGGAAATTATAGCTCTTTGAATGAGTTCCTTGTACTGAATTAGTTATTTTATTATCCTTATTTATACAACTCTTCATATATGAACTAGGTCATTTTACGAACTCGATCAATTTAGATATATTTCAATACTGGAAGTAATGGTGAATAATTGAACCCAAATATAGAACTTTTATATAATGGAAGGATTAAAGGAATGATCCTCCATGATTTGCATTTTGGAAAAGATGGGGTGCAGCGATTTTTTAAAGAGAAGGAAAAGAAGAAGAAAAAGAAGAAGAATGATCCAGCGTAGATAATTTAGTTTGCCTCTAATCTTCAACCTTTGTTTAATTATTTTGAGATTTCTGACACCATATAATTTAGTCTTTGGCATGTCTGGTACATATTTAAAGCACTTGTACGCCGAAGAAATCCGTACTTGCTAGCTTCATGCACTATGTGCATCATCAAATCTACAATTGGATTTTCCAAACCTTTTTGGATTTCGTACTACGTCTATGCTATGTAGTCGCTATCGAAATTTGAATATATTCGATATAGTTTTATATCCGTAGATCAATCCATATGAACTATTACTACATGTGCTTTGTGCTACTTCTCGCCTCTACGCACACCATTACATGAACATCAATTTACTTGATAACCGTTGTTGTAACACTTGTTGGGGATGGAGAAGTCGATGCACGGAACAATGCTCGCGATAAACCAATCATGCAATAAACAACCACGCAGTTAACAATGAAAAGACAGATTAATAACGATGCAAGAATAAGTAAATGAGAACCACAAACCAAACAAGAGAAAAATTTGTTAACGAGGTTCAGGACCGTATAGCTAGTCCCGGCAGAGCGGAATCTGCAATACCTACTGTAATCTTGAATCAAGTACACCACGAGCAAACCCTAGGAGATTTCTCTCAAATCTCTATAGATCTAAACCGTCATCCTCTCATACAATGATCTTTCTTCTATTTGACTATACATAAAACATATAAGAGCTTCCTATTTATACATAAACCAATTTCTTAATTACGAAACTACAATAATTAAGAAACTGCCATAATACACTCCTTAATTAAGAAACTACCATAAGACATTCCTTAATTAAGAAATTATGGTTTTGGTAAAATCTGATATGTCTTGTGTGCACGTCCAGATATCTGCCTGAAGTTTCTACATAATTTCAACTATCTCTCACTTGGAGATATTTCAGCCTTGATTCCTGTCACGACCTGAATGAGGAATATGACCGACACTAAAATCACGCGATGTATAAAAGCGTAATGCAATGTAAGTAAGTCGAAACCCAGAATCTAAACCGTAAGTAAAATAAAGAGGTGAAGTTTTCTTAGAAAATGTTAATTTAGAGCGTAAAAGAGTTGTTGGAAAACGTTTTTGAAAACAAGTTATCGTTAAAATTTTCGGCAGCACCTCCTTTGTAAATTTTGATAAAAACCGATACAAATGCAATATATATACGAGCATCCCTACTTGGGAGCAATCTCAACGTCCACTTGGCGGAACACAACCATGCAGTTAAATATACGATGCCTCTAACGAAGAATAAAGCAAAGAAAGAAAAGAAAGCAAAAACAAATGCATAACTATAACAGTTGGCTCACACGAGCACAACATCCAGGGTCAATATAATACAAATCTCTCGGTCTGTCTCTAAGTCAAATATACACATGGTAGATGGAGTATACTAGATACAATGTACAAATACAAAAGAATGCGGACATAAGAACACTCATAACCCACCTAGGCAAAAGATCACATCCAAAAGTAAAAGTATGCCCTAAGTCGTGACTACTTCGAACGGTCGGCCCTGCAAAAAAATGTGGCAAAACGGGGGTGAGTTGCCAGCTCATGAGTAATAAATAATATCATAAGTGGCAATCGTATGCATAAACGAATAAACTACAATCCTAAATATGGGGTTATAATGATGCGTAGTGGTATGGATATGGCATATGTGAAGTAAGTGACGTGTGGTAATATGGATGTAGCATGTAAATAGTGAACATATCATAACAATTCTAGTAAGGTAAAAATAGGAATACCATCAATGAATCATCATAAATGCCGTGTCAAATATCGACACGCGAAATCCAAATTCCTCAGGCGGTGATTGTTCGTGTGAAAAGTGTGTTGTAAAGTAACCGCAATCAAGATGGTGTCGCTAGTAGCTAGCCGTGATGAGTACGGGTAGTCCGCAGGGAAATATGAACTCTTTTCTTGTTTTAGACGAGTTGATAAAAGAAGAGTGATTATTTGTAGATCTATTTTAATACGGATGTAGAATTTATGAAGAAAAGGTTTGTAGGGTTCATATGACTTAGTAGTAATTGACGACTAATTAAAAATGACTTATTTTATCTTGTAATAGTTTAAAACTAGATCGATAGTGATGAATGTAGATTAGGGTTCTCTTTTGGAAGAAACTAGGGTTTCCCTACTACCAACCCTTATCCTTGCATTGATCTCTATTCATGTCCAATCCCTAAAAAAATAAGTGTTAATCCAATCTCAAATCGTGGTCGTGACTATCAATAAATTGGTAGCGCGCCCGATAAGGATGAGAACATTTATTTTGCTAAAATTTATAAACTTTAAAATGTATATAAGAAGTTAAAAGATTTTATCATCCATTGTTCTACCCTATCCTATGAACCCTAACAAGCTAGGAATTACTCGCTCATGGTTAAAGATTTAGAAGAAATGGTGAAGAGTGAAAACATGATTAAGATGCAGAAAGTAAGTGCGAAAATTAATTGCAAAAAGAACAATAAAAACACTACCTTTATTAATCAACTATTGCATTTACAAATCCCTTGAAAGTAAATTACAAGAACCCTAGTTGCTCTAGATCTCTTTCTTGTTGGAAGTAGATGATTAGCTGATGATCACTGGGATGTGTGGATCGCTTGGACCTCTTGATTTCTTCGATGCTGATCTTCAATGTGAAGCTCTTGGTCCCTTATATAGTCACAGAAACTAGAAATCCTAGATTCCATATAATAATATATGCAGATATCATCAAACCACCAAAATCTCAGATCCTACGGCTCTAGATCCACCGCGGAACTGTCGCATATTGGTTTGTTTGGCTACGGTTCCGCCGCGGTTTAGTAATATGTGATTTTGGGATTTTTTGTAGTGTTTTGTATTGATATTTGGAGATCTTCTTGATGTCTAGATTCTGAAAATAATACTCCGAGTGTCTGCCGTTGCTAAATCTTACGATTTGTTTCAATATTTTGGCAGATTTGATTCCGACATCTTGATTTATGTCAGATCTCTTGGATTCCAGATCTGAGCTAATCTACACAATATCTCAAATCAAAATGTTGGTAGTATTTGGTAGTTTGAAATATTATCCTAACCATTTTATATGATATTATATGTTAAGAATATTGATTAGAAATATTTGATATGATATGCATATTTTAATTACAATATTTCATATAAATATTATATGCATGTATTTTCCCTCATTATGTTAATTATAATGTAGAAATATATGACAATAAACTTTTTACACATAAACCCTCATATGTTCTATAATTATAATAAACACCTTTTAGTATTTAACAATAATAAGGAAAATGTTCATTCAAATGTGCAATATTTTAGACTAATCAAATACCCCCAAACTTAATTTTGATCGTCCTGAGTAAACTAGTTATTAAAGAGAGAAAGAAAAAGAAAAACCTAGCACACTTTCGTAGGCAACACGATTGCACTTACCACGTGCAACAAGCCTTTAAATCTCCAGGTGTCCCTAGTAGGAGAAGTGTTGTCTCTTGAGAGTTTTCAGCGGATTACACCCATAAAATCCCATAATAAAAGAAAGATGATGAAAGTTACATACAAAGATTAAGAACATATAAAAGAAAGAACTTGAAAAATAAGTGTTTCAAACTACACCAGTATTTTAGTAGCCATGAGCCCTATCTTAATAGTCACGAAAAGATGTCAGAAATCACATCATCTCTCAATAAAATATCGCCTTTAGTCTTCCTCCCTACCTTTCTTCCAAACATAGATCATATACCCCTACGTGTATGCAAAGAACATCCTTATACTTAGAGAATTCAATTCAAGCTATCATACTCTTGTCCATCTTCCTTTGTACTTTTTAGTCGGTGAATATTTTAGATAGAATTGCTCACACATTTTTCATGCGACCGTTAATACTTCTTGAGGTACTAACCAACCGATTATCAAATATGCTCACTCGTTAAGACGTAATTAGCAATATTCTAGTCTTGCAACACTTAAGGCTTAGCAGTGGCTCCCAAACCAGTTGGTCTAAGGCACTAGGTGATAAAACACCCTTACTATATTTTTTTATGCCGCCTCAAGTAATTACAAAACCAGTGTTCATTTTTCTTCACCATTTTTTTTAATATTTTGTTGATTTATATACTTTTTTCCTTCATACTAAGGCTTTTAGACAAGAACATTTCAAGGTATCCTCTACTATCTCAAACTTCAAGATGTATGCAAGTGCGTATAGTAGGGTATCAACGTTCAGATGTTTGGACTCAAGAATAGAGACTATTTTTCAGATTTATTTCTATCCTCAGATTAGTGACAGCTCATGACTATCTATTACTAGTTTCGTTATAAAATATCTAATTTTCTTGCTCTTCTTAAATTTTTCCTTCCTATCATATGCATTTTTCACTTTCTAACTTTCATATCCAAGAAAATTTTAAATTTTTTTTGGTGATATTTTTAGTATAATGCAGAATGATGTGTGAATAACCACAAACCTCCCCCAAATCTATTTGCAGCAGTGTCCTCACTGATATCATCTGTTAAGCTTAAAACCTGTAGATTTGGAAGGAAAAGTTAGTAACATAGACAAGAATTAATGACAGTAAAATCCTCCCCTAAACTTATTTTTGGCTCACAATTTTTTTAAAAAATTTGTTTTTCATTCAAGAGCCAAAATATTTTCTCCCCCCCCCCTCAAACTTGAGTGAAACAGTATTAAGCATTTAAAATTATAAGAGGGGTTAAAGTTATTAGTCTATGCAAAGCTTTATAAAGACCAAAAGTCAACACCAACAATTTGAATATTTTATCGATATAACAATATAGTTCGTGGAGGATCATAGATATGAAAAAGTGGGGAGATAAGAGGCGTAATTGATCAGGTTTACGTCTCGGTTGTTAGAGATAAAACAGTGATGGTGCACTACTCACATTCTCATTCTTGATAAGAAGAAGGGGTGAAGGTTCAACTTCTTTGGGTGGGAGTTGATTCATCATAACTCCCATGTCTTCTAGGAATGCAAGTTCTTCGACAAAAATATCTTCAAAACTTTCATCGATATTCCGAATGATAATCTTATCGGAAGGGAAGTTATGTGTCACGCCCCGCTTCCCGGTGTACGGGGAGGGGACGCGACTGGGCCCGCTACGTATTTACTCAGAAGTAAACACGCTAAGCGTATCTAAGCAATATAAAATAAAATGTACACAAGAGACAAGATGTAAATGAATATCAACTTTATTTATTAATATTCTTTTTACAATACAATGAAAAGTAACTACATGGAATGAAAGCAATGCCTAAACAGTGGCATAACGGAAATGAAAATATATACAAGTAAACTGGATCTCTGGGTCGAAGGCTATCTGATCCAAGTCCTCGCTGTTGGGCTCTGTCTCCAGAAGGTCCGATCTACCTGACAACAATCCAAAGAAAGAAGAAAAGGAATGTCGTCAGCGAACAATCCCTCGGTAAGTCCCAAAAGTAAGTAGAGACTGAATAGACAGAAAGAGAATGTAACTTTTAAAGTTGTATTATATTGTTAACGCTGTTGTTTGTAGTTTGGTACAGAAAATGTCAGTGTATACGAGAGGAGTCCCACTATTCCGGAGACTAAGGTATACGAAGCACAATGAACCGTTCAGCCACGGTACAACGGCATTGGAGATTCAGGTTAGGTGTATTAATGCACAGTCTCGTGCCACTTTTAACACCTTCCATACCAATCTACCCCTTATAAATCCCGCGATATTTTGATTGTATTGTCTGTATTGATTTTATTGTATTGTCTTGTATTGTAAATTGTATATGGATGACTTGCCGGAACCATGATATCAGTAATGGAACGGATATAATAGATGTAGTTGGAGAATATCCATGGTTCGGTTCAGTCAATATAGATTGATATAGATTGAATAGACGGATTCATGAATTCATGTTGTATTGTAGTTTATACTTGAATCATATTCAAGTCAGATTGGTTAGATTGAGACTTAGTATGAGTCAGATACTTTGAAAAGAACTTGAAATCCTGAATTAGTTTTGATATTATCGGTAACTGCTGCACATGGATGGCAGGATTTGTGTCTTTTTCCAAGACAATCACCGTGTTGATAACACCGTTTGTTATATTGTTTACCTTAAATAGGCAAGCACCCATATTCTCCGGCTCTCTGAGGCTCAAGAGACTGGTCCCGTGATTGGTGTCAAAAACATAAGTTTACCGCAATCAGAAAACGGCGTCGCTTCGCAGCTAGCCGGTGAGTGCGGGTCGATCCACAGAGACGGGTAAATTCCTTTATTGTGTTTTAACGAGTTGATTCTATTTGTCGTTTTGATTGGTTCATAAAAATCTATAAAAACTAGATCTAATTAATCTAATTGAGAGTCTTGCTAGGGTTAGGCTTAGGGGAAGTTTTGGAGATTAATGTTTTTCATCACCGCTTTCAATGCCATCTTTTTTTTTAAATCTATTAGGTGTTAAGTTAATTATCAATAAAGTGGATACGAATCTTTTGGGAAGATGATTCTTCCTCTAGATTCGTATCCTTCCTTTGTTGGTAATCACCCTAACCCCCACGGAAAACGCGCGCAACCGGCCCTTTATTCTACGGTTCATCGTTACCTCGATGGGTAGGATGTCGCAGGGAGCGGTTGTGCGCGTATGCGTGGAGTTCTAATTCATTAGGTTAAAGTGGCATTGAAAGGGATGAGAGATCTCATCTCTCAACCCTTTCCCTAAGGCTAACCCTAACAAGCGAGGAGACTACTCGCTCATTAGGGGATGAGAAGACATTATAATTAAAAGAAACATAAATAAAATACTTACTAGGTTGACGGCTCCCTCCAAACAAGAAGAACAGATCTGAATTTTTATCTCAGAAATTCTGAATTTTATTGATTGAAAAGAGGCATAGCATTTTACAGATCTAAAATTACAATTTATAGGAAAATAGGAAACCTAGGGCTACAGACTCTCGCACATGCAAAATTACAGATTTGCCCACGTAAAATCCTAACATCTGCACCGACGCGCCGACTTATAAAATATGCACCGACACGGGCCTTGTATGGCCGCGGATCCGCGGCGCCAGGCTGGGTTTGGCCGCGGATCCGCGGCCAAACTAGGGAATTGGGCTCTGTACGTTTTGGGCTTGGTTCAGTGGCTCTTTGGGCTTCTGTTTCTTCACTTATTTTCTCTTTTGGGCTTCTGGTTCTTCTCCAGATGTTTCAGTGAACACTTGTAGCGATCTTTTAACCGTTCACTTGACTTTTTGGACCTTGTACTGTTCTTCGACTAGGCTTGACTAGGATCCGTCTACTTGTTGGTCAAAAGTCCCTTTTTCTGTTGTTTTGTGTCTTTTTCACTGTATTTGCTCCAGAAACCTGTATCCTGTAATATGCAACAAACGTGCGTCAAGAGTACCTATTTATTTATAAAAAGGATAAGAATAGGGGAATGATAAATGCAATATTATGGTCTGAACAAATACCCCCAAACTTACCTTTTGCTCGTCCTCGAGCAAACTTATTATTTTATTCTCTAAAATCCTAACCGCACTTTCGCAGGGAAACGCGATTGCACTGAGCACGTGCAACAAGCCGTTAAACCTCTAGGTGTCCCTAGTAGGAGGAGTGTTGTCTCCTGAGGGTTTTCAGCGGATTACACCCACAAAATCCTATCAACTCGACTTTTTGTTCTCCAATTAGGTTTTTTAATAAGGAATTCTATTATCTTTTACTTGCAAATTATCCACCCATATTCTTCACGCTTCCTCATTATTTAACTTAAGATTATATATGTTTTGTAGACCTACTTAGCTTTCGGCATCTCTTAAGTTTTCCTTCTAGGGTTCCATCTCCACTTAGGAATTTCTATCAACTCTACTAAAGATACAAGTTCTATTCTTCATTCCTCTCTCTTATCTAAATTCCAATCACATACCCCCACGTGTGTGTATAAATCACCCCTACACTTGGAAATTCAAATCAAGCAATCATGCTCTCGTCCGTTGTCCAAAGTACTAATTAGTTGGTGAATGAAATTTGCTTACACATCCTTCATGCGACCGTTAATACTTCTTGAGGTACCAACGACCGATTACAAAATGCGCTTTCACTTTAAAGCGTACTTCCTAGTCTTTGCAACACCCAAGGCTTTAGCAGTGACTCCCAAACCAGTTGGTCTAAGGCACTAGGTGATGAAGCACCCTCGCTAAATATTTTTCTATTTTTACAGCCTTAAGTAACCACAAAAACCAGTGTCCATTTTTTTTATTCTTTATTCACACTTTTTCTTTTATTTTCTTCGTACTAAGGACTTTAGACAAGAGTATTTCAAGGTCTCTTCTACTATTCCAAGTTTCAAGGTGCGTGATTGTGCAATTTTGTAGGGTATACATTTTCAGAATCTAGACTTAAGCTAGGAACTATCTTTCAAACTTATACTTTAATTAGAACATCAATACTCTTCCCTTGTTTCGACTTAGCCCAAGAAGTGAACCCAAAATTTGCCTATTTCTAAATAAACTACAAGGCATATACTTTCTACCGTTAAACTTTAAGAAATGTTATTTTTAGGGTTTTTAATTCACTAAGTCTAAGATCTAGTTGTTCCTAACCAGTTAACCTATTAGTCAAACTCAAGTCAATTAGCCAAAATTGAATACAATTATTTTTATAATTTTTGAAATTTTTCAAATTTTTATGGGTTTTCAAATAGGTATGCAAATGCAAAAATATGTACAAATGAATGCGAAGGAAGAAGACGTACCGAGCGTACCCCCAAACTTGAACTTGACAGTGTCCTCACTGTCATGCTAAACCAAGAGGGTCAAAATACCGATACTCCCCTGTTTATTTATTTATAATTTTTTTTATTGTTAAGAAAAACAAAAATATATACAAAAAGGCCCTCCCCCAAACTTCATTTAAACTATGTTAGACATTACTGCCAAACTTTGCCGAGACCAAACGTCAACACCAACCAGTTGAAAAATTTATCAGTAAAGAATATTGGGTGGTGGAAAAATAAGTTGTGGGGGTCCGCAAAGAATTGGGGAAGATAGAAGTAGTGGTATGGGAGGTGTGGAGGTAAATATACAGGTGATGGTGATGCATCGAAACGAGAATGTAAATGATCAGCAATCAGTGGAGTGTTGGCATTCTCGTACCTTATTAAAAGAAATGGGGGTATTTCAACTTCTAAGGGAGGAGGTTGACTCACCACAATACCCCCAAGATATTCCTGTGGGTCCTTTATTGACATGGCATCATCCATCAATTGTGTATGATATTCACTTATGAGGGAACTTATCTCCTCGATGTCCGCCATAGTCCAACCGACAACTTGCCGCCTATCTTGTAAGACCGTTAAGAGGGCGTTCTCTTGCTCGATGGCTAGAGAGGCTGATATGATAATGGGAAAGGTCTCATTCTCACCTATGTAAGCATATCTAAGGTGAGACGGCAAGGGCGTGAGTTCAAGATTTGGAGGCGAAAGAATTATTGCGGAATCTACCTCGAACTTAAAGGACTCCAACACAGGTTCGAAATCACTGCAAACAACCGATTCAGATGGTTCGACTAACTTATCCAAAAATTCAAAAGACTCATATTCGGGCTGTGAGTCGTCATCATCCGAAAAAGTGAAACATTCATAATCAACTTCGGTTGTGTCAACGGTAGTAGGCTCAAGGAGGGACGCACTAGTGGCGTCAAAACTGTTTTCATCAAATAGAAATCTTTCAAGCTCGCAGTCTTCCTGTGTGATTTCGTGAATAGAGCAAACTTCTCGTGTACTACTTTTTGGTACGGGGGGTAGACTTCCCATCTTATAAATATTGAACTCACTAGACCTCTTTCCGAAGGATAGAGTCATGGAGCCATTGCGACAATTTATCACGGCATTGGAAGTGGCCAAAAATGGTCGACCAAGAATCACCGGAATTTGGTTTCTTGGGTTAGCAACATGTTGTGTATCCATAACGATAAAATCAACGGGGAATATGAATTCCCCGACTTTGATCAACACATCCTCTAGTTGACCCCTTGGATAGGTGATTGATCGATCAGCCATTTGGAGAGTGCAACGAGTGGGTTTCAACTCTCCAACCCCTAATTGTTCGTACACGGAGTAGGGAATCAGGTTAACACTAGACCCAAGATCTAAAAGTGCTCGATTAATTTTCTTATCCCCAATTGTAATTGAAATCGTAGGACAGCCGGGGTCCTTTCGTTTTTGGGGTAAGGTTTGATGGTGGTTAATAGCATTGCTCACTGCACTAGCCACAAGCACTTTCTTGGGTACTTGAGATGCTTTTCTCTTTGAAGTGCATAATCCCTTTAAGATTTTCGCGTATGAAGGGACTTGTTGGATAGCATCCAAGAGAGGTATATTTATGCTAACCTGCTTAAATATCTCCACAATCTTCTCCACTTGTGTATTTGGTTTATTAGGACTCAACCTGTTTGGAAATGGTGCATTTTGAAAATTAGTTGAGTCAAATGTTTGTGGAGCAGACTGTGGATTAGGAACGGATCCCGGTGTAGATGTGTTCATGTTGTGAGAAATGGGTCCGTTAGAGCTAGAAGAAGTAGAGCCATGTGAAGGGTGGAGAATAGGCTCTAAAGAAAAAGGTGAAGAAGAAAGTGAAGACAATGAAGAAGGGGAAGAAGAACCGCCGGCGGGGATGTCATCACTAGTTCCCACATTATTTTGCAACTCTCTTCCGGATCTCAACGTGGTCACCGCATTTACATTGTGATTGTGATATGCGTTTTGTGCGTGACCGGGATTGGGCAATGGTTGAGATGGAAGCTTTCCCTTTTCTCTCTCGCTCAACGCAGCAGTTAATTGTGCAATTTGTGCCTCAATAGATTTGATACTTTGATCGTGTGAGGCATTGTTATTCATTAAAGATTGAACATAACTTTCAAATCTTGCTGCGGATTCTGTAGATTGCTTGAGAAATGCTTCTAGACTCTTCTCGAGCGAGCTAACCTTATCATCATTTGGTTGAACTAAGTTGTTCGTTTGATTTGTATAAGGTTGTTGTTGGAAAGGTTGCTGGTTTTGAGTTTGTAAGAGTGCTTGTTGTTGTTGTGGAGGAGCTCTTTGAAAATTGTTATTCCCTTGGAACTGTTGATTTGGGTGACTCCTCCACCCCTGATTGTATGCCGAAGAGTACGGATCGTTTCTTTGTCGTTGCTGAAATGCAGCATTGACTTGATCCTGTCCTTGAATAGGTGCATTATAAGGACACTCTTCGGTTAAATGCGATGGGTTCGAACAACAAGCACAAACAGTTCGTGTGGGTAGAGTAGGGGCAGGAGAAGACGATGAGATTTTTGTCTCAATGGCTTCTAGCTTTTTCATAAGTGAGGCCATCTCGGCCTTCATAGCAATCGACATATCTACTTGATGTATGCCCGCCCTAGATTGACCAACAGAAGAAGAAGATGTGGTCTTGGTACTCTCCCACTGAATTGTTTGCTCACTAAGATCCTCAAGAAACTGCCAAGCTTCGTCGCTAGACTTGGAGAGAAAATGACCTTGACATATTGTTTCTAGCAACTGCTTCGTTGCTGCGTTCAATCCCTCGTATAATGTTTGGCAAAGTTGCCAATTTTCTATCCCATG
Source organism: Agapanthus africanus (assembly GCA_030015575.1). NCBI lineage: Eukaryota > Viridiplantae > Streptophyta > Magnoliopsida > Asparagales > Amaryllidaceae > Agapanthus > Agapanthus africanus. The sequence goes on along the minus strand of CM057338.1, from coordinate 100,282,814 downwards.
ATGAAAGCATTGAACAAGTAGGTCTTTAAATCTCTCGAAGCACTTCCAAAATGGTTCGGAAGGAAGCTGTGAAAATTGTATAATCTCGTTTCGGATTCTAGCAGTTTTATGATGAGGGTAGAACTTTTTCAGAAAAGCTCTCACAAACTCGTCCCAATTTCTAATGGAATGTGATGCGGTGCTATATAGCCACTTCTCGGCTAGGTCACATAAGGTAAAAGGAATGACCCTTAGCCTTATTGCGTCATCACTTAATTGGGTTGTCTTCATCATGGCGCAAACGTTTTGGAATTTATTAATGAAAATATATGCATCTTCGGATTCCAAACCATGAAACTTAGGTAGCATATTGATGAAATGTGGTTTTATTTCAAAATTATCCCCATTTTCCGGTGGGGGTGAAAGACATGTGGGTAAAGAAGTGCGGACGGGGTAGAAGAGATCCTGGAGCGCAACTCGTGCGGGCGCTACAACAGGCGGAAGATTCGGGTTATTCGCACCTGGCGGAGGTGGAATCATTCCCGTCGGTAAGGTATCGTTGGGGTTAAATCCTGACATACCTTCGAAATAAGAATTTAAAGGTGGAGGTAAGGAAATGGAGGGAATTTCGACGAAGGGTTCGCCGAAGGGTTCGTTGGTCGGTACCAACGAAACACGGACTAATCGGGCGTTAGTATCCCTAGTCCAAAATGACATACACTAAAGGGTAGTGCAGTCAGAAAAAAGAGACAAACAGAATGTGGGGGTAAGATAACGTCAGTGAGAAGAAGTGGTGGAAGTGAGTTTGCAAGTTTTCTTTAGCGGCAAGTTGCAAGTTTTTAAAAGATTTTTCTTTTTCTTTTTTTTTTATTTATGTGAGAGTTTTGCAAAAAAGGTTTTAGAAACGGGACTCGTGACACAAAAATGTATCAACCACACATGCACAATCAGACCTAGATCTAGGGTTGTCTAGGTCTACTAGACAGCTCCTAACTAGGGCTAGAAATAGACCTCAAACCGCCTCTTCACGGACAAATACGGCCAGGTAAGTGGGAAGGAACCACCACTACAGTGGGCTTAATTAATAACCACTAGCCTAGACACCGCAATGTCGGTTAGGATAAACGGCCGATGCCTATACTAGTCCTTTTCCTATTGAGCTCGATGTCCTTAGGTCTGAGTCTAATCTTTTTTAATTAATTGTGGTCGATGCAAAATGCTTTAGGTGTTTTCTGGGGTCCTGGGAAGGGTGATGAAATCCCCACCCAATCTGAGTTTGGTCAAATAGCCCTTTAGAGTCCGGCTAAATTATGCAAAACAAATAAAATTTCACTTGCATTCAATTTTAGCGCGGCGCAAAGAAACCTGCAGAAAATCTGTTATTTAGAAGGGGGAGAAAGACTCTTTACGCAAAGAATTCCTGCAGAATTTTTTTTTTTACAGAGAGATATATTGTAGGTTGCAGAGAGGAGGAAAAGGGAACAAACAGTGCAAATCTGATGCGCTGACGTGGTAGCCAGAGCGCGGATCCACGGCGGTAATCCTGTTTATGCGGCGGAAGCGCGGTCAGGGGGTGGGTTCAGCCACTGGAAAAAATTGTGTTGCTCTGTACTGATAGTTCCTCTCTGTTCTTATATGTAACTTTCTGATTTGCGCTCTGTAAAATTTCAGATCTTCGCTATTCCTGCAAGATTCAAAAATAAACCCTTCAAACAGATCAAAATTGATAATTTTTATATTTTTATATTTTCAGATTTTTATAATTTTTTTTTATTTATTTATATCAACCCGAAAATTCACAAAAAGAAAGATTACACCGTCCCCGGCAACGGCGCCATTTGATTGGTGTCAAAAACATAAGTTTACCGCAATCAGAAAACGGCGGCATAGCATTTTACAGATCTAAAATTACAATTTATAGGAAAATAGGAAACCTAGGGTTACAGACTCTCGCACATGCAAAATTACAGATTTGCCCACGTAAAATCCTAACATCTGCACCGACGCGCCGACTTATAAAATATGCACCGACACGGGCCTTGTATGGCCGCGGATCCGCGGCCAAACTAGGGAATTGGGCTCTGTACGTTTTGGGCTTGGTTCAGTGGCTCTTTGGGCTTCTGTTTCTTCACTTATTTTCTCTTTTGGGCTTCTGGTTCTTCTCCAGATGTTTCAGTGAACACTTGTAGCGATCTTTTAACCGTTCACTTGACTTTTTGGACCTTGCACTGTTCTTCGACTAGGCTTGACTAGGATCCGTCTACTTGTTGGTCAAAAGTCCCTTTTTCTGTTGTTTTGTGTCTTTTTCACTGTATTTGCTCCAGAAACCTGTATCCTGTAATATGCAACAAACGTGCGTCAAGAGTACCTGTTTATTTATAAAAAGGATAAGAATAGGGGAATGATAAATGCAATATTATGGTCTGAACATCCCGCCTAAACCTATGTTTATTAGGGTCCTTATTGTAATTTAGTATAACTTGAGGGGGTTTTATGTAAAAATAGTTTGATATAATTTTCAAAATACACCTCAAGTATTTAATTATTGTCTTTAGGGTTTTCATAGATGTATATTTTATAAATGTGAAATTTATAGTGAGTAAAACCTAACTTCATAATATATGGTATTTTATTGAAATATTGGAATTGTGTTGTATTTGGATGGTATTTTCATGTACTAGTGATTCCTTTGATTTAGAAAACTTGGAATATTTATATAATTAAAATAGATATTTTGATAATAGATATATATGTATTTAATGAAAATAATTTATTTATTTTCTTCTAGAAATCTTGTTTTCTAAAGGAAAATGTATAAAAATTCCATTGAGATCGAATGCTCCTTTCGGAGGTCTGCATCTCTCTCTACTGAGCCCGAGGATGTGCGATAATCCACACCATCCCGAACGGGGTCCCCAAAATGGGTTTTAGAGGCGTAATTACATGGAAATGTTTTTAATATATCTTTTTATAGAAAACGGTTTTGTAAGTTTAAGGTATTTATTTATAAAGTCGTATTTTCCGGTATTCTATGTTCCCAAAATTTCATCGTGCTATGATAGAGATGTGTGTTGTGATGAGGTAGGTCATTACCCCGTGAACTATCTAAAGGTATAGCAAGAAATAAAGGTTATAAAGTCGAAATGAATAGTTTATGGTATTTTTATGTAAAAATGCGATAAATGTCACAAAAATGATTATTTTGATATGAAACTTATTTTATTGAGTTTTTTAATGTTTATTAATCAACATATGAGAATATGGTTAAATATTATTAAAAAAAATTATAGTTTTTAAAGAAAACCGAATCGGAAGTCGGACTAACTCTGCTTCCGTCAGGTTTTGGAAATGAAACTTTTTAAAGATGAAGATGGGAGGGGGAAATGGGAATTACTGGATTTGATGAGAGGGGGAGGTAGGAGGAGGTCTAGATTCGTCGGTGCTTCGTTTCGTTGCCGGAAACTCCTCGTATCGTTGCCGGAACTTCGTCTGAGCTTCGCCCTTTGCTAACTCCACTTGCACAATATAGAGACTTGGGAATTCTTAAGAGTTTTGGCAGGGATTTGTGAGTGAGGAAGTGTGAAATGAGGGGTGGTATTTATAGGAAAAGCTAAGGTTTAGTGTAATGAATGTGTGCATTCAAATTTGTAATAAAAATAGGATTAAAGAGCTATTTTAAATTCTCTGTGTAATTGCAGAGAAAACAAGCAGTGTGACAGGAGTGGGGTAGCTGAAAGGTTGCAGTGGTTTAAAGATGGGAGCAATAGGGACGGGGGAGACCGGCGGTGCCAGGCTTTTTGCCAATGTCACCGGTTTTGTACCGACGGATGTGGATTGGGTTTGGTGCAAAGTGTTGGGGTCGTTTGGTATTCTTCAGTGTATGTGTTTGTTTAAACTGTGACTCTTCAATTTACGTGAAGTGCACGTGTAGGCCCTTGGGCTTCTAAAAAGATTAAAATGAAATAAAACAAAAAGATAATGTGGCTGATGTGATTTGAACTCTGGTGCTTTGTAACAGCAGTGCAAGGCTTTACCAATGTGCTACAAGTACTTTCTTGCTGTTCAAAAGCAAAACAAATTCTTATAGCATTCATAGGATTTGTAAATACCCCAAGTGTACATTAACATTAAATGAATTTTCTGTACATTGAAATTGGAGTTGTTACAGTCTACCCTCCTCACAAAAATTTCGTTCTCGAAATTTACAATTTATTTTAAGGACTAGTTTACAAATTATTGAGGATATCTTGCACGCATCTCATCTTCCCTTTCCCATGTCGATTATCTTGGTGTGTCTTTTTTCTACATCACTCGAACCAAGTTGATTTCCTTGTTCCAGAGTAACTTCACTTTTCTGTCCAGGATCTCAACAGGTTGTTGCTCACAAGATAAATTTGGCTGTACAGTGTGATCGGAGTGATCAAGTACATGGCTGGGGTCACTCACATACCTTCTGAGTTGGGATATGTGGAACACATTGTGCACTCTTTCCAATGAAGGTGGAAGTGCCAAGCGATAAGCCACTTCATCGACTCGTTCGAGTATGTCGAACGGTCCAATGTACCTTGGAATAAGCTTACCCCGTCTTCCAAAATGAATCACTCCACGGTTTGGGGATATCTTCAAAAATACATGATCTCCTGGCTGGAACTCCAAATGACGGCGTTTGCATAAGCCCAGTGCTTCTGTCGATCTTGGGCTATGCGCATTCTTTCCCCGATAGTACGAACTACGTCAACAGTTGCTACTATCATCTCAGGTCCAAGGAGTTCTCTATCTCCGATGTCGTCCCAACTTAATGGAGATCGACACTTCCTTCCATAAAGCGCTGCAAAAGGTGCCATTCCAATGCTTGCTTAGTAGCTGTTGTTGTATGAAAACTCCACAAGATGTAGGTGATCTTCCCATGATCCTCCGAAGTCTAGCATACACGCTCTTAACATATCTTCTAAGATCTGAATAGTTCGCTCAGACTGACCATCAGTTTATGGATGATAAGCTGTGCTGAAGTTCAGACTTGTTCCCAAGCTTGCTTGCAGACTCTTCCAAAATTGTTATCGAAACCTGGTGTCACGATCGGAGGCAATGCAGACCGGTACTCCATGAAGTCTCACGATTTCCTATATGAGTTCATAGGTATTAGAGATAGTACATTTATGAAGATTTTAAATCTTACTTAGATTCTTACCTCCATGTACTTCTTTTCTAATGTCTCAGTAGATTGGCCAACTCGAAATGGGATGAAGTGAGCCGACTTTGTGAGTCGATCCACAATAACCCATACCGTATCGTTACCCTTTGTGCTGTGAGGAAGTGCAGTCACAAAATCCATTATGATGTGTTGCCAATTCCATTCTGGAATAGGTAACGATTGAAGTAATCCAGTTGTCCTGTGATGTTCATCCTTGCTGACACACCAAGCATTTAGCGACGCTTCTGGCTACTTCACGCTTCATTCCATGCCACCAGTAATTCTGATGCAGATCTTTGTACATCTTTATACCTCCAGGGTGTACTGAGTAGGGAGAGTGTTTCCTGATTTAAAATCAGGAAAGCTTCTGGGAAAAGCTTCAAAAAGGGGTCACGTGTTGGCACGTGACACCTAAAAAGCATCATCAAGTCAAGTTCAGTTTCCTGACTACGCTGAAGAAAATGGGCTTCAGAAAGAGTCACGTGCTCCCACGTGACCAGGGTCACGTGGCGACACGTGACATTTAAATCCAAGCGTCAAAGGCACGCAAGTTCTCTGATCAAGTCAAGAAAAGGCTTCAGAAGAGGTCACGTGTCCCCACGTGACCAGGGTCACGTGTTGGCACGTGACGTTCAAGACAGCAGACTCGTTCTCCAGACGAACCAAGGAAAGAGAGTTCAAACAAGGGTCACGTGCTCACACGCGACCAGGAGTCACGTGGTGGCACGTGACGCTTAAGCAACGATCAGAAGACAGAGCGCAAAAGAAAGGAAAAGGCTCATGCCAAAGGGGGTCACGTGCTCACACGTGACCATGGGTCACGTGGTCACACGTGACCGGCTTTCAAAGCCCATTGTGTTAACAGAATTAAATTCTGAAGGAAATTCAAATCTTGCCAAAGGAAAGCAACTATCTGGAACCAATCAAATTAAAGATTCAGAGGTGATGAAATATCATCTATCTATGGGAAAATCTCGGGTTTGGAAAGATTTCCCCTTTAAATCTAACCAAAATAACAAGGGAGAATCTCTGGATTTAAAATCCAATGGTGAATAAAATTCACCTAATAATCCAAAGGCCCAAAATGGATGCTGAATGCAAATCAAATCTCAATGAAGATTCGTCAAAAACTGATTGATTCGGCTGCTTCTCCTATAAATAGGAGCCAAGAGACACAGAGAAAAATATACATGCGCAGAGAAGAAAAAAGAAAAAAGGAGAAGAGCTTTGATACTTTGAAAAGACTCGGATCTTCTGCAAAAAAACCCTAGGTAAGAAAGGGAAGGCCTTTTGAAAGAAAGAGAATTTAATTCTCAACAGAGTTTAACTCTGATAATATGAAAACAGAAGAACATATTTCTTCTCTCTTTGATAGAGGATCTGCAAAGTGCACATCTCCCCTTAAGGTTGAGAATTTAATTCTCAATGGGTTGAGATCCTGCCATGCAGATCCAAAACATAGAGAAGGAATGCAAGCATGAGAATTTAATTCTCACAGAATTATAGGAATTTAATTCCTTTAAAATAAAAGTAGGGCTTGACCCTATATCATGGGAATTTAATTCCTTCAGAACAAAAAAAAAGAAACAGGGTTTAACCCTAATTAAAAAACCCAGTTCTGTTGAAACATCGGGAATTTAATTCCCTTAATCATAATTTAACAGAGGATGGAAGTTTAAACTCCTTAAAAAACTTTTATTAGGGTTTAACCCTATTCAGCCTTTCACATATATGAGGAATTTAATTCCTACAGAAAATTCAGAGTTAAACTCTATTCCAGAATACAAAGTCTTCGAAAGGAAGTAGGAATTTAATTCCTCTGAAATTTACAGTTCGAGGAATTTAATTCCTGAAAAAAGATTAACAAAGCCTCTAAACAAAATATATAGAGGCAGGGTCACGTGTCATCACGTGACCCCCCACAAGAGATCTACAGAAAGCCCCTTTGAGGCAGCACCCCACGTGACCCACGTGACCCTCGGCAGAAGCTCTAATACATAGGCATTTGAATGCCCATCACGTGATGGCACGTGATGCCCTGAAAGACACGATAATCTCAGAATAAATGAAGGGAGGGCGCTCTCACGTGCTGCCACGTGACCCCTCTTGTCTTAGTGTTTAACACTAAATTGAAACTCTCGAACTCAGTGTTAAAATACTGTTGGGCTTTAGTGTTCAACACTAATTAAAAAGTTTTATCTGCAGTGTTCAACACTGATTACCTTAGCGTTTAAACACTAATCTGAGATCTTCATTTGCAGTGTTCAACACTGATCTGTTTTTAGTGTTTAACACTAATTCGAAAAGCCTTGTTGCTGGCGTTTAACACCAATTATCTCTTAGTGTTAAACACTAACTTGTCAACCTCATTACCAGTGTTCAACACTGACTGCTCTGTAGTGTTTAACACTATGCTTTGGCCCAATTGGCCTAAATGGATAGAGGCAAAGCCTCTCCTGATTGGACTTAGCCCAAGATGGCCATAAGTCCTCAATTGGTGATTAACTGGTCCAATGGACTCATAACATAATTAATTCGTCTTGACCCCAAATTGGGCCAAGGACTATTTAATCCACTCCGGTTCTAGGGTACATCTCGTCACTCCTTTGATACTTGGCATTGTAATCCCTCAATGTCTTCAAAGAGGTAACGGGTCCCGACGACCACACATTGATATGGACTGTGGGGTCCTTAAACTCATGTTTACTGCAAATTCCTGGTTACGTGGAACGCGGATAATGTCACTCTTTGACCCCGTGGAAAACGTCCAGAGCGGAGCCTGGTCCTCGCCAAGCACGGCAGTGAACCCGTGTGAAGCATCCAGAGCACAATGGACTGTGGGGTCCTCAAACCCATGGACTACGACGTCCTTAACCTTGACCGAGATGTCTTAAAACTAACAATGGACTGTGGGGTCCTCAAACCCATGGACTACGACGTCCTTAACCTTGACCGAGATGTCTTAAAACTAACAACGGACCGCAATGTCCTTAAACTACCCATGGACCGCAATGTCCTTAAAGTAGAACAATAGAGCCCTGCATGCTCTTTTGTCGGATCTAAACGGTCCCGTTTAAGTTGATCTTAGCCTTAAAGATGGCTAACGTATCCTTAAACCTTCAAACAGAGTGGACTATAAATCCCCCCAATTAACTCTGGCTCGAGGGTACATCCCTGAACTCCTCTGACATCCGTCGTTGTAATCCTTCAACGTCGTCAGAGAGGTGACGGGTCCCGACGGCCATACATTCATGGACCACTATGTCCCTAAACTGGAACATTAGAGTCCAAACGCTCTTTTGTCGGATCTAAACGATCCCGTTAAGTTGATCTTAGTCACAAAGTTAGACTAACGTATCCTTAAGAAACGTTTGAGTTGATCTTAGCCTCAAGTATGGCTGACGTATCCTCAAACCAAACCCCCCAAACCCAAATCTAAGATAATACGGATTTGGACTAGTCCACGCCCTACGGGCGACGACATAACTCAGTCTCCGTAAACAATCCACGGGCAACAAAATACAAAACAGACACCCACGACACGAAGTGACCATCTGGAGAAGGAGAAAGTTGTTACCGCAATGCGGTAGCGTAATTAACTGCAGGGGCTTGCGCCTGCAGGGAAGAGCGTCCCCACAATCAAAAACCCCTCAAACGAGGGGGAATCTGACGAAGTCTGCTACATCGGACGCATCCGTCTAAACCTTCGATACGTGGTGCCATAAATCAACTTGGCATCTTCGAAGAGGTGGACGGATAGCACCAATTAGCATCTGCCCCGAATCTCAGGCAAGACGCGGTGTCGCGCCGTCTTTCGGAGGGGAACAGATTCTGGCACGCCCGGTAGGACCTTTTCCTCTTTCCACTCCACACTTCGTGTGTCGTGACTTGCGAACCAATCGCGGTTCGCTAATGGTTGCCCTTGGGTTTCAAGATACTAAGAATTGGCGTCTTGCTTATTGCAGAAAGCAAAGGATCGATGGCTTCTACTTCCGTGAAATTCTCCAACCGCTCAGACTGCAATTGCAACCAACGCTCTGCCTCGCCAGGAGGTATAGCCTACGGACCCCAAGCTGCCTCGCTATTCACAATGCCCGTGGAACAGGTCACTCGCGCCACCACAGGATTGTTCTTTGGGACCATGGTCCCGCCGACAAACTTTATCGCTCCAGTGCTAACAACGGAGGCTCCCAAGAAGTCGGTCTTTGATCGACTTACCCCTGCCGCGGCTCCTCTCAACGAGTCGCCCAGCGTCAATGCCTCGGTCTTCTCTAGATTGGGCCAGAAATCCTTCGAACCCATCACGGGACCTACAATCTCAGAGAAGGTTACTTCTAAGAAAGTGGCCGCTCCTATCCCAGAAGTCGTCAAGGCAGCCTCTTCGGCCAAAATGTCGGTCTTTACAAGATTAACGGCTTCAGCTCCCGCTCCTACTGCCCAAAGGACATCGGTCTTTGACAGGCTAATACCAACTGCGACCCCCCACCCAGACAGGGGGCAAGACGAAACCATTCTTACCGCTGACCCTACACCATCCGCCCGACACGCTCGACGTCGCCATTGGCGCCAAGTAAGGAAGGCTGGGGGCAACTCCCCCTCCGGGTTGACTCCATCGGCCCCGGTGGCAGAAGTTAATGCTGCTGTTCCAACTGGGAACAGCTTTGAAATGCTAAATAAGGTGCGAAGAAATTCTCCTACTGCAGTACTGAAGAGGTCTCCTCCCCCGTCAAAAAAGGTTGTGGAAATGGAATCAGAACGGCCCCAATCTCCTCAACGGCTGTCTTCCAAAATCTATAAGGTTTGGCGGCAGGCACGGGACTCGATCATCGATCCGAACTTCTCCCGCCAACACAAGAAGCTGAAAATCCAACCGGAAGCCAGTCACCAGGCTAAACCCCAAAAGGCTGTCTGGACGTCCACCTCAACAGCCCCCTCAACCTCCATGGCTCATAAAAGGAGGAGGTCAAAGAAGACCCCACAGCATGCAACGACGGCTAAAAGCACTGAGCCCAGACGCCCTAAGTCTGGGGGCATGGTGGTGCACACTGTTTACATGGCCTCTGGAAAAGAGGAAAGCCGCACTTCTACGGGCCACCGACCGCTAACCCGATCCGTGACGAAAGCCCAGGAACAGCAACAAAAGCTGCAAGAAATGATGAATGCTATGGCCGCGCTCACCGGGCCAAAAGAAAACCCAGAAACGTCCTCAGACGCACGCCGGGAGGAAGAAACCGATGCTGAATTCCTTCGCCGGACACTGGAGAAAAGGGACAAAGAGGCTGCTGAACAAGCGGCCAACATACAACGGATGGGCCTTCTCTTCCAAGATGTGATAGGAATGATGATCCAGCAGGACTTACCCGCCGAGGATCCCCCGATCGTTCTTGAAGACGACCGAGGAGAAAAGTCAAATCCACCACCAGCCCTCTCAACGGCCAAGGAGGATGCAATCTCTAAGGCTGACTTGGCTGACTACATAGCCCAGCAAATCCGGGTTTACCACGCGACTGAGGCAGCTGGTCAAGTCGTGAAAACGGGGCGGCCGTATCCGAGCTGGTACGACCAAATCAAATACCCGCAAGGCTATACGATACCAAAATTCCACGTGTATAAGGGGACTGGCAATCCCCATCAACATGTCGCCCAGTTTCGGGCCCTCTACGGTAACACCGGCGGTGATGATAAATTGTTGCTCCGCCAGTTCGTGGGCAGCTTATCAGAAACAGCGTTCGAATGGTATTCGGAACTCCCGAACGATTCTATCAAAACGTTCGCTGAAATGGAGTTGTTGTTCACTCAGCGATTTGCAAGTGCCAGCGAACGCACTCCAATAACTGCACTTATTAACGCCAGGGTAAAACCGGGCGAAACCTGGGTCCAGTACGCTATACGCTGGCGGAACTTGTGGTCGAGATGCGAGCAACGCATTGAGGAAGCACCTACGGTGGGCATGTTCGTGGGAACTCTAGACCCTCACGCAACTATCTCCCAGTTTATGATGTTCTTTAAGCCAACCACATTCCAGGCTCTGATCGACAAGTTGGCTCAGATGGACCAGATGGGTCATAGACCACCTACACCGAAGTCGGAACCTCGGAACGACAAGGGTAAAGGGAGGGCAACCTTTGTTGCGAATGCCCAACAGCAACCTAACGCCCCGAAACCGGCAGATCAACTGGAGGAACGGCGTCGGTATTATAATGAGAAGATGAAGCGTCCCTACTCGTTCCCACGAGACAAAACGAAACGGCTATTCGAGCTGGCAATACGCAACAGACTTATAAACCTGCCAAATCCAAGGCGACCGCCGCAACCCACCGAGGTGAATAACCCTAACTATTGCCCTTACCATCAGACGGTAGGCCATCCGATTGAAGATTGCTTCGTCTTCAAAGGATGGATTGAAGACCAGTACCTCCAGGGGAAGTTTGTACTGTCCGAAAAGTGGAAGGTGAACCCACCACAGCCGCTTGCTCCGAGGAAAGCGGATACACCGGGGGCAACATGTTCTTTTATTGAAGAAGCTCCATGGGAGGTCGTGCTATCAACTAAAACCAAAAGAATGCTGAGAGACCTTCATGCGTGCCCTGCGATCGAATGGAAGGACCCTCTTGAACCTTAAATTATCAAAAGGATGTTGAAGCCCCGCCCAACTACGAAGACTCGCGATAATGGCCCAAATACTCACGCCCAGCCGTCAAAATCTTCGAAGAAAAAGAAGAAGAAATCCAAGAAGTCCGTGAAGCCTGGAAAAGAGCACACGAACTTGCAGAAGCAAATCGACGCATTGGAAGAGTACAACCAAAGGGCGCGAACTCCTGTCACACTGCAAGAGTTCCTCAACCACATCTTTCAAGAGGAAGATGATGGAGAAAGCTCGTCGGATGAATCCGAAGGATATGTGGCGAGTTGGAATGTAATCTCCCACTCGTTTACCGATGATGGGAAAACTCCTGGCATTAGGAAACTGGAGGCACAGCCTGTTGTAGGGTGTTTTTCGTCACCCCAGTGAGATGGGAATACGCGCGCGCTTGTCAGGCGTACTACAGATTCCCCCAGCCTATGGTAAGCTGGGGTTTAATGATTGTGGGGATCCGAATCTCCGGCAGCCGCGGACTAAGCTGCCGTTAATTACCCCTCGCCTTTGGGGCGAGGGAACCTCCGATTAACGGGTTAAACTGGTCATGCGAACTCAATGTGCAGTGTACGTGTGTATACAAATGTATATATATACATATATATATAAATAAAGGGGAAAATGCATCCAAAGGATCCGTGGGGCAGCTCCTTGGGCGCTGTGCGCTTAGGTGCTGTACGCTCAGGCGCAAGCGCGCCACGTGTCGGCACGTGGGCGCTTTGCGCATGAGCGCTGCGCGCAGGTGCGCAAGCGCGCGCGCCACGTGTCGGCACGTGGGTGCTTTGCGCAAGAGCGCTGCGCGCAGGTGCGCAAGCGCACGCGCGCGCCACGTGTCGGCACGCGGGCGCTTTGCGCAATGCGCATTGCGCGCAGGTGCGCAAGCGCGCGCGCGCCACGTGTCGGCACGCGGGCGCTTTGCGCACTTGCGCAAGCGCGCAGGTGCGCAAGCGCGCGCGCCACGTGTCGGCACGCGGGCGCTTTGCGCACTTGCGCAAGCGCGCAGGTGCGCAAGCGCGCGCGCGCCACGTGTCGGCACGCGGGCGCTTTGCGCACTTGCGCTGCGCACTGGAGAGGACAAGAGGCTTTTAGCCTAAGAAACAGAAGCTATGCTTCAAAAAGGAAATATTTGTTGTTTTATATATATGGAGTTAAACTCCTAGGATGTTTTGAAGCTGATGAAGGGTTCTTCTTCTTCCTCCTGTTGTTTGGCCGGATCTTGAAGATCAAGAAGTAGGAGATTCTAAAAATCACTCCTTTTTAAGATCTGATGGAAGATCTGAGTTCCCCTTTGTGGGTTTTGTGGTGGAAAACTACTTGGTTTTAGAAAAGAAAGAGTAAAACTCTTGATTTAATTCAAAGAAATGAGAAGGTTTAGAACCTTGGAGAAGGAGCAGGAGGCACAAAGAACCCTATTTTTGGGGGAATGAAAAGTGTCTTTTTTTTTATTCATCATGTTGCCTTATATAGGCTTACATATTTACATATAGCCCCTTGGGCTTTACAAAATGGCATTTTGCTCATCCCATGGCTCATGTGCCATTTCATTTTTGCACATAAGCCACGGGCTTACAAAATATTGGCTTTATGCCCATTTTGCATACATTCATGTATAAAAAATTACATAAAAATTATTTATTACATGATCTATATTTTGGCATGGAGGAGGCTGGCCGCGGGTTCGACTTGGGCATGGGCCCGCTTGACCTGGGCTTGGGCCCACCTGGCTTTGGGTTGACCTTGACTTTGACTCGGTCAACCGGGGGTGCAAATTTTGACCCTAACAAAGTGCCCCCCATCAATGAATGCACACCGCATGCATGAGTTGTGTGCACGAAATTGATGGATCTTGAAGCTGAACTTCGAGGTGGAACATCATTCCGGGGGTGGAGCATCATCCCGGGGAGCAGATTCCCAGGGATCGGAGCATCATTCCAATTCGCGGAGCATAATTCCAACGTCGGAGCATCATTCCGAAGAGTCGAAGCATAATTCCGAAGAGTAGAAGCATAATTCCGAAGATCGGAGCATCATTCCGAAGAGCGGAGCATCATTCCAGGGATCGGAGCATCATTCCGATGAGCGGAGCATCATTCCAGGGATCGGAGCATCATTCCGAAGAGCGGAGCATCATTCTAAGGATCGGAGCATCATTCCGATGAGCGGAGCATCATTCCAGGGATCGGAGCATCATTCCGATGATCGGAGCATGATTCCAGGGATCGGAGCATCATTCCGAAGAGCGGAGCATCATTCCAAGGATCGGAGCATCATTCCGATGAGCGGAGCATCATTCCAGGGATCGGAGCATCATTCCGATGATCGGAGCATGATTCCAGGGATCGGAGCATCATTCCGAAGAGCGGAGCATCATTCCAAGGATCGGAGCATCATTCCGATGAGCGGAGCATCATTCCCGGGATCGGAGCATCAGCGGAGCATTATTCCAGGGATCGGAGCATCATTCCGATGATCGGAGCATGATTCCAGGGATCGGAGCATCATTCCGATGAGCGGAGCATCATTCCAATTCGCGGAGCATAATTCCAACGTCGGAGCATCATTCCGAAGAGTCGAAGCATAATTCCGAAGAGTAGAAGCATAATTCCGAAGATCGGAGCATCATTCCGAAGATCGGAGTATCATTCCGAAGAGCGGTATACATTCTGACCCAAGCATAACTTCGATGCAGGGGTCGATTCCCAAGCGAAGCATAATTCCGACAGGGAAGGCAAATACTCTGAGGCAAAGCATGATTTCGACGCGGGGTACACTCTGAGACGGAGCATGACTCCGACGTAGAGCTGGTTGGTTGATTTAATTCCGAGGCGGAGCATAATTCCGGCAGGGAAGGTAGATATCCCGAGGCGAAACATGATTTCGACACGGGGTAAATTCTGAGACGAAGTATAATTCCGACGCAGAGCTTGCTGGTTGACTTGATTCTGAGGCGGAGCATAATTCCGACTAGGAGGTCGTTGGTTGATTCCGAGCCGAAGCATAATTCCGACAGGGAAGGCAGATACACCGAGGCGAACCATCATTTCGACACGGGGTGCACATTCTGAGACGAAGCATGATTCCGACGCAGAGCTTGCTGGTTGACTTGATTCCGAGGCGGAGCATAATTCCGACGAGGAGGTCGTTGGTTGATTTGATTTGGGTTGACATCAGTATCGCTACACTGGAATATGGTACCAAGAGCGAATCATCATTTGTCATGAGAGGGTTTGGGGATTGGTTTTTGTTTGCATCTGCATTGCTGCACTGGAATAATGCCAGGAGCAACTCATCATTTGCCCCGGGAGGATTTGGGAATTGGTTTTGTTTTGGCATCTGCATTGCTGCACTGGAATGATGCCAGGAGCAACTTATCATTTGCCCCGGGAGGACTTGGGAGAGATTGGGATTGTTTTACGCCCGTGGATTGTATACGGTTTTGCAGGATGTATGATCCAGACCGTATGGCCAGAAACATTTCAGGACTTTGTTGGCGTCTGCATCGCTGCACTGGAATATGGTACCAGGAGCGACTCATCATTCGCCGTTGGTATGAGATTTGGAATTTGGTTGGCGTCTGCATCGCTACACTGGAATATGGTACCAGGAGCGACTCATCATTCGCCGTTGGTATGAGATTTGGAATTTGGTTGGCGTCTGCATCGCTACACTGGAATATGGTACCAGGAGCGACTCATCATTCGCCGTTGGGGATTGGGATTTGGAATTTGGTTGGCGTCTGCATCGCTGCACTGGAATATGGTACCAGGAGCGACTCATCATTCGCCGTTGGTATGAGATTTGGAATTTGGTTGGCGTCTGCATCGCTACACTGGAATATGGTACCAGGAGCGACTCATCATTCGCCGTTGGGGATTGGGATTTGGAATTTGGTTGGCGTCTGCATCGCTGCACTGGAATATGGTACCAGGAGCGACTCATCATTCGCCACTTGGGGATTGGGGAGAGATGGCTTAGGAGACAGGTTTGGATCCCTATCACCTAAGACTTTTTAATTTTATGGGCCATGAGGGTCCCATAAAAGCATTTTCTCCCTACGAGTCGTAAGGATCCCGTAGGTGTATTTTCTCCTTAAGAGTCGTGAGGACTCCTAAGTGTGTTTTTTCTTGGTGAGTCGTAAGGATCTCATGAAGGTTTGTTCTCCTCATGCATCGTGAGGACACATGAGTGGGTCTTTCCAATGAAGCATAATTCCAAAGGCGGAGACCAGCCGCGTAACTGGTAATTGTGGTGGGGCATGGGTATGACGAGAATTATTTGAGCCCGTGGATTGTATACGGTAGTCAACTTGGGGACCAACCGTAGGGCTGGGAGAATTTTGAGAAATTGGATTTTTGTTTGGCGTCTGCATCGCTGTACTGGAATATGGTACCAGGAGCGACTCATCATTCGCCGCTTTTTTTTTGTTTTTGCTGTTTTTTTTGTTTGTTTTTTTTTGCCGCGATTGCTCTATCATTTCAGCTTTTCTTATCGCGAAGGTTGCGATTGCCCTATCATTTCGGCTATTTATTCACGGTTGCCCCATCATTTTGGCTTTATTTTCATTTTTATTTTTACTCGCTGATTTTTTTTGCGAGTTGCCCCATCATTTCGGCTTTTCTTTATTTTTCTTTTATTTACACATTTTTTTTATTTACATTTTTTTTTACATTTCCAGTTTAACGACTTAGAGGTCGATTGTTCCCAGTTTAATGACGTGGTGGTCGATTGTTTTCAGAGAAAGGCAGATGCCTGAGAGAATCGGTTTCACGAAGAACTTCGGTCTCCGTTTGTATGAAATTGGCGGTTGCAGCTTGACTGTTTGTTAACACGCCTTTGGACAGTTCTATCTCTCCTGCCTTGTATTGCTTTTCGACCCAATCTTTGAAGACGAAGCAGTCCTCAATGGCATGACCTATCACTCTGTGATAGGGGCAGTATTTAGGGTCGTCGGTCCTATTCGCTTCCTGCGGTCTTTTTGACTCTGGCAGTTGTAGACCGTTCTTCAGGGCGTCTTTGAATATTTTACGGATTTTGTCCCTTCTGAAGGAATAGACCTTATCCAGCTTCTCTTTCAGTGGAGATTCTCCTCCCTCTCCGAACACTGGCTTCCGAGGCTGGTTGGCGCTAGGCCCGCTCATCCCTTCCTTATTTCGGTTAGCCAAAGTGTTGAAAGATTCAGAATCATCGGAGTTTCCGCCTTTGCGATTATCGTCCTTTCGGTTTCTCCAGGACCTATTATTATTTTGGGAATCCGAGGAGGACTCCTGTTTTGAGCGCTCCAGCATCTGAACTTTCCTGGTCAGCTCTTGGAACGTTTTGAGACCCGCGTTACATAGAAACGGGGCCATCCAGTTGTTGAGATTTCCGACAAGGAGACTGACAGATTGGTCCTGCTCTATCGGCGGTTCGCATTTGACGGAGAGATTGCGCCATCGGGTTATAAAATCCGTGCTGCTTTCGTTGTTCTTGGGCTTGGTCCTTACGAGCTCGGCAATGGTAATCTTATCGCTGACGCTCATGAACCTCTGCCGAAACAGAGACTCCATTTGGACAAAAGTTGTGACGGAGCCATCCGGTATGCTCGCGTACCAGTCGAAAGCAACATCGGTCAAGCTATTAACGAACTGGCGGAGGAGAAGCGCATCATTGCCCCCAGTATTCCCGCAAGAGGCTTTGAAGTGGGCGATGTGTTGATTCGCATTTCCCGTCCCATCGAATCTTCCGAATTTAGGGATGACATAGCCGCTAGGAAATTCCACCAGATCATACTGAGCAGGATATGGTCTCCCACTACTGCTGATATCTTTTTGCGCTTCGGCTTCAGCCACCAATGTTTTGACTTTGCTGGCAACCATATCCATGATTTGATCTTGAGTTAGCGGGCTACTGTCATCGGTAGCCAAGACATTTCCTGAGATAGGATGCGATTGACTTTCATGAGGTCCGCCCACTTTTGGATTTGAGGGAATAGGCGTCGGTTGCTTTGGGACACCGTTTCCCGGTTCATGAGCTGAGCCCTGTGCTTGATTGGGTGGCTGAGAGGCAAGTTGGGCCGTAAGCCGTAAGACGACATTTGTCAAGTCGTCGATCTTTGAGTAGAGCTTGGCCATCTCCTTATCTTTGCTTCTAAGCTGTTTTCGGAGCTCTTGAAGCAGCTCTTGCTCCGCGGTCCTGGGGAGGAAAGTCGGCTCTTCTTCGCTTTCCGAGCCCGACTCCTCATGGACCGAAGGGTCTTTCCGCATATCATCCTCATCAATAGGGTTTTCATCACCCAGCAGAGGCGGCTGTTCTTGGGAAGTGGCAACCACATTCAAGCCAGAATGGATTTGAGATGTGGTGGCCCCGTCCTTGCTCTTGCTGCGCGTGCCCACCACGTAGACAGTGTGGATAACACATTCAGCCATCCCCTCATCTTTGGCGGGGTAACCCTGTTCTTCGAACCTCATGAGGTTTAGCCTGGCAGTAGCCCTAGCCCTTTTGTTGGCTCTATATCTGAGCCTTTTCTCCCTCAGCTTCTCAATTTTGAAGGCTTGGCGGGCATCTGCTACCCGGGAAGCCATTGTGAGTTGATCATAGGGGAGCTTAGAGAAGACACCCGATCGAGCAGTGGTCAAGGGCACCGCTGGAGCTTGCTCAGGACGTGTTGTAGCTTTATTGGTGTTGATGGCCTTGCCCCCAGCTGGGGCCAAGGAAATTCGTTCAGACACCGACTTGCGTTTGGGTTGGGGCACCCTTGAGATCACCACATTTGGTCTCCTGCCTTTCGAGACCGGTTTGTCTGCCACCGGGGCTTGAGGAGCTGGGATGGCGCCAACTGGCATGAACATAATAGAGCCGAATGGTAGCAGCGGCTCCTCCCATTGTCGCCCGAGACTGGCCGGGAGGACCGTCCTAGAGTCTATCCTCATCGTGTAGGAGACGGGAGCCGTGCTGAGAGCTGAGTTCATCATCGGAGACATTGTTGAAAGGTGATCGCTTGAAAATCCTGCATGAAAAAAGCATTATTTTTAGTATAAGTATAGGTATGTATATTGATTGAGTTCGCATGAACGCTTAACCCGAAATATGGGAGGAGAGATTGGTCCCACCGGGCGTGCCAGAATCTGTAGGGTGTTTTTCGTCACCCCAGTGAGATGGGAATACGCGCGCGCTTGTCAGGCGTACTACAGATTCCCCCAGCCTATGGTAAGCTGGGGTTTAATGATTGTGGGGATCCGAATCTCCGGCAGCCGCGGACTAAGCTGCCGTTAATTACCCCTCGCCTTTGGGGCGAGGGAATCTCCGATTAACGGGTTAAACTGGTCATGCGAACTCAATGTGCAGTGTACGTGTGTATACAAATGTATATATATACATATATATATATAAATAAAGGGGAAAATTCATCCAAAGGATGCGTGGGGCAGCCCCTTGGGCGCTGTGCGCTTAGGTGCTGTGCGCTCAGGCGCAAGCGCGCCACGTGTCGGCATGTGGGCGCTTTGCGCATGAGCGCTGCGCGCAGGTGCGCAAGCGCGCGCGCCACGTGTCGGCACGCGGGTGCTTTGCGCAAGAGCGCTGCGCGCAGGTGCGCAAGCGCACGTGCGCGCCACGTGTCGGCACGCGGGCGCTTTGCGCAATGCGCGTTGCGCGCAGGTGCGCAAGCGCGCGCGCGCGCCACGTGTCGGCACGCGGGCGCTTTGCGCACGTGCGTAAGCGCGCAGGTGCGCAAGCGCGCGCGCCACGTGTCGGCACGCGGGCGTTTTGCGCACTTGCGCAAGCGCGCAGGTGCGCAAGCGTGCGCGCGCCACGTGTCGGCACGCGGGCGCTTTGCGCACTTGCGCTGCGCACTGGAGAGGACAAGAGGCTTTTAGCCTAAGAAACAGAAGCTATGCTTCAAAAAGGAAATATTTGTTGTTTTATATATATGGAGTTAAACTCCTAGGATGTTTTGAAGCTGATGAAGGGTTCTTCTTCTTCCTCCTGTTGTTTGGCCGGATCTTGAAGATCAAGAAGTAGGAGATTCTAAAAATCACTCCTTTTTAAGATCTGATGGAAGATCTGAGTTCCCCTTTGTGGGTTTTGTGGTGGAAAACTACTTGGTTTTAGAAAAGAAAGAGTAAAACTCTTGATTTAATTCAAAGAAATGAGAAGGTTTAGAACCTTGGAGAAGGAGCAGGAGGCACAAAGAACCCTATTTTTGGGGGAATGAAAAGTGTCTTTTTTTTTTATTCATCATGTTGCCTTATATAGGCTTACATATTTACATATAGCCCCTTGGGCTTTGCAAAATGGCATTTTGCCCATCCCATGGCTCATGTGCCATTTCATTTTTGCACATAAGCCACGGGCTTACAAAATATTGGCTTTATGCCCATTTTGCATACATTCATGTATAAAAAATTACATAAAAATTATTTATTACATGATCTATATTTTGGCATGGAGGAGGCTGGCCGCGGGTTCGACTTGGGCATGGGCCCGCTTGACCTGGGCTTGGGCCCACCTGGCTTTGGGTTGACCTTGACTTTGACTCGGTCAACCGGGGGTGCAAATTTTGACCCCAACACCTGTACCAGAACGCGCATGGCCAACAGATGAAATGATCGACACTTTTCTAGACGAGATTCGTCTAAAATGTAAAGCGGACCAGGAGCGTGAGATGACCACGTTGGAAGGAGCCAAATGCTGGCGACTAGACGAAAGAGTCGAAGCACTCCCGTCAAATCAAAAGACATCCGTTGCGGATAAAAACAAATTCAAGACAAAGAAAAGGTTTGCTAAAACCATATCAATGGGAATGAAGCTACCACCCTCTGAAGAAAACACTCTCGGTGGAGCAGAGATACATCCTAATTACTGCTCATATCATCGAAATATTTCGCACCCCACCGAGGAGTGCGACGCCTTTAAAAGATGGTGGAAGGGATATGTTGCTCACCGGCAACATTCTAAGCGGACGAAACGCAAAACTCGTCGGGAGCAGAGAAGTACGACCGAGGAGTATAAAAGAACTACCGGTAACTGTCGCACGGTCAACGCCGGAGGATCACAGGTTCTCACCTTTGGGAGCGACTCTAACGAGGAAATGGCTCTTGGCCCTCTCTTTAAAGAATCCATCTTAGGGAAAGAGGAAGAACCAAAGGCCTGTGAAAACATTCAGCTGCGCAATCGCACGCTTCCAGAAAAGAATCTCGGACCCACGAATAGAAAAGATAAGGGAAAAGAAAAGGTCTCTAAGGATATCGTCCTGGATGACCAAGTCATGAGAGAGCTGACCGCCCAGGACCCGCCAAAGAAAAGTAGGGTGGACTATAACATCCTCGCGCACCTAAGGAAGCTACCTTCTCAGCTTAGCATTCTTGATGCCCTCCTATTATCGAAAGAAGCGCGAGACTCACTAATTAAGGCGTTACAAGAACCCGAGCAATTCCAAGCCTTCCTCGCCACTGAAAAGATGAAGGATGAACTGGAGGAAGTGCATACGGCCGACGTCACTTTCGGTGATGAAGACCTCCTTCTCGGGACGTGCGACCACAACCGTCCCCTATATGTCTCCGGATACTGCCATGATATAAAGATAGGCAAGATCCTGGTGGATAATGGATCCTCCGTCAATCTCCTTAATGTTCGGGTGTTGAAGGAAATCTGCATGAGCGTGCAACACCTCGCTCGTGACAAGATTACTATCTCCGGTTTCGATTCACAATCGTCACGGACTCTCGGATCTGTGATACTAACATTACGCTTTGGACTTCTAGTCACAGACATCAAATTCCACGTCATTGACGCCAAGACCTGCTACAACGCCTTGCTCGGTCGTCCTTGGCTACACGAGTACAACATCATCCCTTCTACACAACATCAGTGTATGAAGTACTTCAAGGATGGTTTCGAGTATACCGTAACAGGTGAGTTAAACCCATTTTCCGTGAACGAAGTCCGTAAATACGAAGATGCGAAGTACTTTTTGCCAGATTTCGAGGATACAGAAAGGTGCCGCAAGCCGGAGAACAAAGCCGCCGCCACCATCCCCGTTTTCGGGAGCGATACCGAAGAAGAGGAAGAGATAGTTTATGCAGGGCCATCTCAACGCAACAACCTGGGGACACCCGCCCCCGTATTAGTCTTCGGAAGTGATTCAGAAGATGAAGTTAATGCTGTGTTCTCCAATCGGCTGTCAACACAAGCACCCCTTGGCGATGACCATAGTTTGCAAATCATCATGGTACCGCGAGAACACTACAAGGACCTCGACACGCTTCAAGCTCACAGTGTGCAGGACCTGGAAACATTTTACATCCCTCCCAGGCGAAGGGGTGAGAAAGTGATCCTATTTTACCGATCATCAGAGTCGAAAATAGAAAAAGAGATCTGGCATGGCGCAGATACTACACTCGACAGGCTCCAACCCATCCGTCTGCCCAGATACTATACGGATGGATTAAAGAAGCTATTGAAGCGCCAAGGAGTACCCTTAAAACAGGCTGTTCGGCAGGCTCGGTTCTACAACAAGATTTGGGATGTCCCCGGGACTCAACGCAAATTGCCCAACGGGAAGATGGAAACACTCGGGCTTGGATACGCAAGAGCCGGAAAACGGGAATGGGCTCACAGCAGCTACGCTATATATACCTTTGATGAAGAAGAGGACGCCCTGTCAGGAGACGCCAACCCTTCATTAAAACTAGACCCTGCGATTGAAGCGCCGAGTCCGTCGTTTGAAGAACGAACGAACAAGCCTATCAGGAAAACGGGTCAGAGAGCTCAGGAAGACCACAACCGCGAGATGGCCATCTACAAGAAGGACAGGACGCAACGTCTATCTCAGCGTACCGAAAAAGACAAAGACGCTTATCCTCGTCAATCCATGGTACGAAAGGCCCGACGCAGAGACGAAAATAAATCAAAAAGCGGCTCAGGTTTGTCCCTCGTGAAGAAGATGAGTCGAGCGTATTCCTTCCCCCGAGACAAGACGGAGAGATTACTCAACCTCGCTATAAAACATCAAATGATCACGCTTCCAGAGTCTAGACATCCTGAGCAAGCTAGCAAGGTCTCTCATCCGAGTTATTGCTCTTATCACCGAACCATAGGACATCCTACCGAAGACTGCTTCACCTTCAAGAACTGGGTCGAGGACCAGTACCGACGGGGTAGATTCGCTTTATCCGACGGCTGGAAGGTAACGCAGCCGCGAAAGCATGAGCCCAAGGCTGCAAGAGCAGAACCGGGTCCACTTCAGTCCACGGAGCGGGTTCGCACTTGTTATACGATTACGGTATTAGGGGAAGAGCCCGAGAACGTAGATGACCTTTACCGGTGCTTTGAGAACAGCGATGATGAGGTGATCTCGGAATTTCCCCCCGCTCCAAAAGAACTGGAAGATGGTATACATACTACTGCAGATAACCTCAAGAAGATTGAGTTGGGATCGGCAGACGACCCGCGACCGACATTTGTCAGCGAGCTATTATCCGAAGAAAAGGTGGCTGCGTTAAAGAACGTGCTTCTACGGCATAAAGACTGCTTCGCGTGGAACTACTCCGAGATGCCAGGGTTGGATCCGGAGATTGCTGTGCATAGATTAGCAATATCCCCAGATATCAAGCCAGTCAAGCAGGCGCCAAGGAGGATGCGACTCGAGCTTGAGATGAGCATCAACGCCGAAGTCAAGAAGTTGATCGATTCAGGATTTATCCAAGAAGTCCAATATCCCGACTGGATTGCCAATATCGTCCCGGTAATGAAGAAGAATGGGACGGTATGCATATGCGTGGATTTCAGGGATCTCAATAAAGCCTGTCCAAAGGATGATTTCCCGGTGCCGGTAACCGAGCTAATGATAGATAACACGTCCACTCACGAGGTTTTCTCCTTTATGGACGGTTCATCAGGATACAATCAGATAAAGATGTATCCCGAAGACCAGAAGCATACCGCTTTCCGCACCCCTTTGGGTATATTTTGCTACAGGGTTATGCCCTTTGGCCTAAAGAACGCTGGCGCTACCTATCAAAGGGCCATGACAAAGATCTTCGACGACCTCATACATGACATCGTCGAGTGCTATATCGATGACCTCGTAGTAAAGAGCATGTCGTACGAGGAGCATTTAAAGCATCTGGAGACTGTATTTCAACGCCTTCGGCAATATAATTTGAAAATGAATCCCCTCAAGTGCGCGTTTGGAGTCTCCTCGGGCAAATTTCTGGGATTCATCATTCGACACCGAGGTATTGAAATAGATCCGGCAAAGATTAAAGCGATCATGGAAATGCCTCCGCCAAGAACGCTCAAGCAGCTGCGGTCTCTCCAAGGGAAGCTCGCATACATCCGGCGGTTTATCGCTAATCTTTCGGGCAAATGCCGTCCTTACGGCCACCTGATGAAAAAGGGAACTCCATTCGTTTGGGATCACAAATGTCAAGGTGCACTAGACGAGATCAAGCAGTACCTGCAGAACCCTCCGGTGTTGGCCGCGCCGGTCAAGGGAAAACCCCTCATTCTTTATACGACCGCTCTCGAAGGTTCCTTGGGCGCATTATGGGCACAAGAGAACGATCAGGGGAAAGAGAGAGCACTCTACTACTTAAGTCGAGTTCTACTGGGTGCAGAAAGCAACTATTCCCCCATTGAAAAGCACTGCTTGGCATTGATCTTCGCAATAACAAAGCTTAGACATTACGCATTAGCACATGAAGTCCGTCTTATTTCGAAGGTGGACCCTCTCAAATATTTGATGTCGAAAGCCATATTGACGGGACGACTCGCTAAGTGGGCCCTGCTCTTGATGGAGTTCTCGATAACGTATCAACCTCTCAAGGCAGTGAAAGGCCAGGCCATTGCCGACTTCCTCACCGAGCACCCGATACCGGCCAATTCTCCTCTGAATTGCGATTTGCCGGACGAGCATGCATTTGATGCGATTAGCGGTGGAAGCACCCGATGGGAACTCTATTTCGATGGAGCGTCCTCCATAAAGAAACAGAAACAAGGTATCCCAATGATCAAATCAGGGATAGGCCTCATCTTTGCAACTCCACAAGGAGGGATAATGCGCTTCGCCTTCTCCTTAACAGAGCCGAGGACAAACAATGAAGCCGAATACGAAGCCCTGATAGCAGGCCTCGAGATCGCCATCGACATAGGAATTGAAGACCTCCTCATATACGGGGATTCTCAGCTGGTCGTCAGTCAAGTAAATGGTGACTACCAAACGTGCAAGCCGGAATTGGTGAAGTACGGCGAAAGGGTGCAACAACTATTGACCCAAATTCCCTCCTATACTTTGGAGAACATACCGCGCGCGGAAAACAGCAAAGCAGACGCGTTGGCTAAACTTGCTAAAGAACTGGCTGACGAGAACCTCGATGACGTCAGAATCGTGGTACAAAGCCGTCGAGTGCTCGCCCCGGCGGAAACATCTCCGGAATCATGCGAAGAAAAGGGAGCGACTGAGCAGACGAACCTACAAATAAAAGACTATGAGAAGGCCGAAGACTGGAGGGAAGTCTTCATAGACTACTTTAAGTCCCACCGAATGCCCGAAGAAGCGTCCTCAAGACATCAGCTCATGAAACGAGCTTTATCTTTCGCTTTTGTCAACGATATTCTATACAAGAGATCGTTTGATTCTCTATGGCTGAGATGCTTAGGACCTGGCGAAGCAGAAAGAGTCATTCAAGAAGTTCACGACGGACTTTGCGGTTCTCACCAAGCAGGCCCAAAGATGAAGTTAAAAATTAAACGGATGGGTTATTACTGGCCCACGATGATCCAGGACTGCCTCGAGTATGCGAAGCAATGCCACTCATGCCAGGTTCATGGAGACTTCATCCACCAACATCCGAATCCACTGCACCCGACGCTGGCTAGTTGGCCATTCGAAATGTGGGGGACTGACATAGTCGGCCCCATTGAGCCAGCATCATCCCGGGGACACCGTTTTATTCTGGCGACAACTGATTACTTCTCCAAATGGGCAGAAGCAGTACCACTGAGGGAAGTGAAGACGGAGAATATCCTCCATTTCTTCAAGACGCACGTCATCTATCGGTTCGGAACTCCACGGCGGATTATCTCCGATAACGGGCCGGCCTACCGAAGCCATAAGATTAGCCGTTTCGCACAGCAGCACAATATAGACTGGAGATATTCTTCGGTATACAATCCACGAGCTAACGGCCTGGCCGAGGCTTTCAATAAGACCTTGATGAAGATCATAAAAAAGACCGTCTCCAGGAATAAGAGAGACTGGCACGAAAGGCTGCAAGAAGCCCTTTGGGCTTATCGAACTACATTCAAGACGGCCACAAACACAACGCCGTACGCGTTGGTATTTGGGACGGAAGCAGTGCTCCCCCTCGAGATAGAGTTACCCTCCCTACGAGTAGCAGTCCACCATGAGCTGACGAATGAAGAAAATGCTCACCTTCGGCTTGAGGAGCTTGATGCCCTCGATGAAACCCGGCTCATAGCGCAACAACATCTAGAAGCCTACAAAGCAAAGATGACGCGCTCGTACGAAAGATTGACCAGGCCGAGGACATTCCGCCAAGGCGAACTCGTACTAGTGGTCAAAAGACCTATGATCCCCAATCGTGCCAAGCGGGGAAAATTTGAGCCAAACTATGAAGGCCCGTACATCATAGACAAGGTCTACCAGGGTGGAGCCTACCTACTCATGGACATGCACGGTGAAAGGCCTTTCAGGCCAATAAACGGCCGCTTCTTGAAGAAATACCACGCTTAATAAGCTGCAGCCTAGGTCAATGATGGATGACGACGACTATGTCCGCTCACTATCTTCCTAGGCTCAGACTTTACAAGCAGCAGCCGGCCTTCCTATAACAGCGGACCGAAACGTCCTTAAACTAACGACGGACCGAAACGTCCTTAAATTATCGACGGACCGAAACGTCCTTAAACTAACAGCGGACCGAAACGTCCTTAAACTATCGACGGACCGAAACGTCCTTAAACTAACAGCGGACCGAAACGTCCTTAAACTATCGACGGACCGAAACGTCCTTAAACTAACAGCGGACCGAAATGTCCTTAAACTATCGACGGACCGAAACGTCCCTAAACTACTACCGCAACGTCCTTAGGTTGACGAGATGGATAAATAAAGAAAAAAGAAGAAAAAAAAATGATAAAAAAAAACGGTATGTCCATAAGCAAAATGGGCACGGATGAAAACCCGAAAAGGGCTCCGTGAGTAAAAACAGCAGGGCTGCCGGCAAGTGTTCGTGAAAACCCGAAAGGGCGCGACCTTGTAAAAAAAAAGAGAAGAGTAAAAATGATATAAATAAAAAAAAAACGGTATGTCCATAAGCAAAATGGGCACGGATGAAAACCCGAAAGGGCTCCGTGAATAAAAACAGCAGGACTACCGGCGAGTGTTTGTGAAAACCCGAAAGGGCGCAACCTCGTTAAAGGACACTTACAGAGTCCTCTCGACCCTGTAAGGAGAAACCACCTGCGTGAGATCCTTACGACTCACAAAGGAGCAGCACACTTAGGGATCTTCATGATTCCTGAGGAGAAAATACACTTACGAGATCCTCACGACTCGTAAGGAGAATTCTCTTATGGGACCCTCACGGCTCATGAGATTTGAAAGTCTTAAGTTACAGAAACCTGAACCTGTTCTTAAGCAAATCCTCCACGACCTCCGATATTGCCCTACAAGAGGCTCAATACTGACCCTTGTATACAATCCACGGGCGCGAATAAACATTTCCCCAGCAAAGTCCAACCCTTGTAGGTCCCCTCGACCCATAAGGAGAAAACCCTCTTGTAGGATCCTTACGACTTACAGAGGAACGTACACTTAGGAATCCTCACGATCCCTAAGGAGAAAATACACCTGCAAGATCCTCGCGACTTGTAGGGAGAAATACCTTTGTGAGACCCTTACGGCTCATGAAGTCAAAAGCCTTAGTCGACAGGACCTTAACCCTGTTTGCTAAGCCACCTTTGCTCGACATCGACAGAGGCAAATGATGATTCGCTCCTGGCAATATCCCAGTTGCAGCGATGCTGACGCCTAAACCGGTATCAAATTCCAAGTCCTGTTATGGCAAATGATGATTCGCTCCTGGCAATACTCCAGTTGTAGCGATGCTGATGCTGAGATTGGCACCAGATTCCAAATTCCACACTCGCAAAAAAAAAAAATATAGCGAGCCATACATGCATACGAAATAGCCGAAACGATGGGGCAACTTGCAATAAAAATCAGCAAGTAAAAAAAATGTATGCATGAAAAATAGCCGAAACGATTGGGCAACTCGCAATAAAAAGCAGCGAGTAAAAATAAAAAAAATAGCCGAAATGATTGGGCACCGCGAAAATAGCCGAAATGATAGGGCAATCGCGACCTTCGCGATATAAAAGCTGAAATGATAGAGCATCGCGGAAAAAGAAATAAAATAAAAGTGAAATCCTCGCCCTACAGGTGATGTTACATCTATCCCTGTATACAATCCAGGGGCGCAAACAAAGAAGGAGGCGTACTCCTCCCCCAGGCTTCATCATGAGAGGAAGCCAAATCTCGACGGTTCCCAAATAACCTGGAGATCATCTCGACGCAACAGACACAACATCAAGCGAAATGGAACAGCGGCAACCCCCAGTTCCATGGATCAGTGATATACGTATCACCAAGAGTCAAACCTCCATTCCGTGAAATGCGGATACAATCGATAAAATTCCTGGTTACGTGGAACGCGGATAATGTCACTCTTTGACCCCGTGGAAAACGTCCAGAGCGGATCCTGGTCCTCGCAGAGCATGGCAGTGAACCCGTGCGAAGCATCCAGAGCGGAGCCTAGTCCTCGCCTAACGCGGCAGTGAACCCGTGTGAAGCATCTAGTGCAAAATTCCTGGTTACGTGGAACGCAGATAATGTCACTCTTTGACCCCGTGGAAAACGTCCAGAGCGGATCCTGGTCCTCGCAGAGCATGGCAGTGAACCCGTGCGAAGCATCCAGAGCGGAGCCTAGTCCTCGCCTAACGCGGCAGTGAACCCGTGTGAAGCATCTAGTGCAAAATTCCTGGTTACGTGGAACGCGGATAATGTCACTCTTTGACCCCGTGGAAAACGTCCAGAGCGGATCCTGGTCCTCGCAGAGCATGGCAGTGAACCCATGCGAAGCATCCAGAGCGGAGCCTAGTCCTCGCCTAACGCGGCAGTGAACCCGTGTGAAGCATCTAGTGCAAAATTCCTGGTTACGTGGAACGCGGATAATGTCACTCTTTGACCCCGTGGAAAACGTCCAGAGCGGATCCTGGTCCTCGCAGAGCATGGCAGTGAACCCGTGCGAAGCATCCAGAGCTGAGCCTAGTCCTCGCCTAACGCGGCAGTGAACCCGTGTGAAGCATCTAGTGCAAAATTCCTGGTTACGTGGAACGCGGATGGTGTCACTCTTTGACCCCGTGGAAAACGTCCAGAGCGGAGCCTGGTCCTCGCCGAGCACGGCAGTGAACCCGTGTAAAGCATCCAGAGCAAATACCGGACTGTGGAGTCCTTAAAATCCACGGACTATGACGTCCTTAACCTCGACCGTGATGTCTTAAAACTAACGATCAACCACCCCGATCCCCTACAGATTTTGCCTTGGTTCAAGGGTACATCTCTTCACTCCTTTGATGCCTGGCGTTGTAATTCCTCAACGTCTTCAAAGAGGTGACGGGTCCCTGCAACCAAACACCGGACTGTGGAGTCCCTAAATCCACGGACTATGAGGTCCTTAACCTTGACCGTGACGTCTTTAAACTACGATACCTTGAGAGATCCCTGACTCCGTGAAACACGGATAAGGGTGATCACATCCGGCACTTGCAGGCCCTCCCGACCTGTAAGGAAGAAAAAACTCTCTTGTGAGACCCTTACGACCCTCAAGGGAAAACCCGCTTAAGGATCCTCACGATCTTTAAGAAGAACTCACACCTATGGGATCCTCCCGACCTGTAGGGAGAAAAACTCCTCCTGAGACCCTTGTGGCTCGTAAAAAGCAAAAGTCTTAGAGAGCAGATCTTAACCCTGAGTCCTGAGCCATTGCTGTCCTGCAAGGAGATCAAGATAGAATATCCGCAGAATACATTCAATGAAAAGGAGACACATCATTGACAAGAAAAATGTATCTTTTATTCATAAACCAAAACGGGTACAAAGTACAATTTATGGAAGAACAAAAAGAAAATACTCTCATCCATGAGTATGTACAAAAAGGAAGGAAAAGATACAAATGTCTCAAGCCGGCGGGCGATTCAGCAGCTTGGTCAGCTCATCCTGCTTTTGCTGAGCCACGGCTTCATGACGCAAGATCTCCAGAAGACGAGCCTCCGCTTGAGCTTGCTGAGCCTGATACAAAGCAAGCCGGGCTTCAAGCTCTTTCTCAGTGGCCTTATGAGCCTCGACCCTCTCACGGGTGAACGTGACAGCTTTGTCTCGAGCCACCACTTCTTTGATGAACTCCTGAAGCAACCGTCAGAGTTCATACACTTGGTTGGCCCTGGTGATAAGGGTAGCGCGAAGCTCGCTCAGCGCCTTGGAAGCCAGCTCCCTCTCCGAAAATTTATGGCCGAGCCTTTTTCTCGCATAACGATATGTTCGCTACGTGGCCACGTAAGCTCGCTTTCGTGACCGCGGCCTTGCAAACATGACATTTACAAGACCATATAAATGGGCTTCCGATCGACAGCAATAATCGATCCAGAACGCGCTCACACAACCCGGTATGAAAAGCAACGAAAAAACTTTCCGACGATTATCCTATCAAGTATGTGCTCGCAATCATATGAACATCCGAAAAAAGAAATAAAATTCGAAGCTTTAATGTGCACGCGACATGACAACAGTATTGATAATTGAAGAAAATTTTCATAAAAGGAACACAAAATTTATTCATGCAAGCGGAAACATACATACGAGTACCGAGCCTACATGGAAGTTCAACATAAAGCATGAAAAAAGGAGGGACTAATTTAAAAAGGTTCTACACTAACGAAAAAGATCACCAAACACAGGATCAACGGCACAGGGGTTGATGAAGCAAAGGACAAAATTCTCCATCTCTCTCCCCGCTTTCTCCAGCACATCGAAGCGACGATTCTCGCGAGAAGTCGCTCCCCATCGGTTGGTGCCATGTTCGTCCGCGAATGCAAACATAATAGCTCGCCGGGCCTTTATCTCGCTCAGCAGATGAATTGAGCAGTCCTTCAGAGCTTGAGTAATCAGGCATGCTTCATGAAAACCCTCGAGCTTTTCTTCCGCCGCATCAAGCATCGCCAGGGTCATCTCTGCCGGGTGAGGAGGAATGTCGGCAAGCACGGCCATGAGGATCATCCGGAGCCAGAGAGAACCCATCGGGAGGGGAGACCCCCTACGGATCGAGAGTTCATGCATGGCTGAGTCGCATTCGTTGTCGGTAAGGAGGGGGTCCACCAACCGAGCAGCGAAGCGGGGGATCATCTCCTCAAGAGGAACTTCCCACGGCTGTCGACGAGCATGAGGGCGATTGCAAGCCATAGCACTCGTTTCTCCCTCAAGAAAAAATATATATATGATACGAATCTCTCTGTGAAAAGAAAAGAAGGCTATAGCCTCATATATAATGAAGTGCATTAAGTGCTGTGCGCGGAAAATCTTGCATGGTGAAATTATTTCCAAGGCCTAAAAAAGGAAAGGCACCGAAAATCAAGGAGATGGAACTATTTCCGAGGCCTTTTTTCTGCACCTAACATTGTGCACTAAAAATATGGCATGAGGAAAACCTTGTGAACAGCCACATCAAGGGATCCCACGCGTAGAACACGTGAAGCCTAAACCTGATGTGCAGTTAAAAGGAAAATATGGAGTGGTACCCTGCATGTTAAAAAGCACAAACAACAATAGTAGCAAAATAATAAAATCTCAGAGAAAAAGCGTGCAAACATACAAGGACACAACAAAACTTATCATCCAGACTTCAAGAAGGCAATACAAAATAAAAAGAAAAACTTTTACAATGGTAAGGCTTCAGACGCGGGGCATGGGTTGAGAAACTCGGAATTAACTTTATTCAAGATCTTCCAAGCATTTCGAACCTCCCGAGTATGCTTTCTCTCACGGTCACAAGCATCGGGGTCCCCGCGGATGTCCTCTACCCTCCGGTAGGCGCCCAGTATGGCTGATTGCTGAAAAATTTGATGAAGGAGATCAATGAGATTATCCCGCCTTCTCTTTGAGATCAAGCCCATAAGGTACACCGAATGCACCTTATCCTCGGCAGTGTCCAAGGCCCCGAGCGGTATGCCGGCGCAAAAAAGAGGAAGTGCCTCCCGGATCGCCAGCACGATCAGCCTCAGAAGAGAAGAGCAACGGGGGAGTAGCCTATGGTTGTACTCGTCAAAGCGGCTCATGATCTCGGCACACTGAGCATCAGTGAACTCCTGGTTCTGACTGCGGCCCAGCGCACGAATATTCCCATAGGAAATGATCTCGTCAAGACTATACAGATGGGCATCCATGGTACCTAAAATAAAAGTCAAAAGACATCATTACAAAGCCCCCATTGCATTAATTGCAGGAAGAACCACCTCGGGCCAAGAGACCCCAGGAAGCCTCTGTGTGAAGAAATCGAGTTCTTCGTTGGAATTAAATTCCTTATTAAGAAAAGGGAATTAAATTCCCAAAAACATTTTTGGATGGAATTAAATTCCATGGATTTGAACCGCCATCATCATCTCCCCAAAGATCATCTAAACCCTAAGAGATCTACAGTTGAAAGATTAAACAGTTTCATGTTCTTATGGAAAATATGAAGAAAGAAGGGTAAAAACCCTTGTTTTGGATTTAAAATCCAGGGAAATGTGAAGGTCCATCGTTGTCCAAGAACATTACCTGAGGAAAAAGGATTCCTTTTGAACAGAGTTAAACTCTGAAGATTATTTCAAGACAGAGAACTAAGCTCTGGAAGAAGAGAATTAAATTCTCAGAAAAAGTTCTCAGAAGAAGAAGATGAACAAAGTGAAGGCTCTTATGAAGAGACAGAGGTATTTATAGAAGACAATGAAAACGCTTCGTCTCCCCAGATCCCTAGAGGAATCCAACGGCCACAAGAGGTGACAGCGTTGCACTCACGTGCTGACACGTGAGAACAACGCTGTGGGGGCATTTGTTTCCTGATTTAAAATCAGGAAAGCTTCTGGGAAAAGCTTCAAAAAGGGGTCACGTGTTGGCACGTGACACCTAAAAAGCATCATCAAGTCAAGTTCAGTTTCCTGACTACGCTGAAGAAAATGGGCTTCAGAAAGAGTCACGTGCTCCCACGTGACCAGGGTCACGTGGCGACACGTGACATTTAAATCCAAGCGTCAAAGGCACGTAAGTTCTCTGATCAAGTCAAGAAAAGGCTTCAAAAGAGGTCACGTGTCCCCACGTGACCAGGGTCACGTGTTGGCACGTGACGTTCAAGACAGCAGACTCGTTCTCCAGACGAACCAAGGAAAGAGAGTTCAAACAAGGGTCACGTGCTCACACGCGACCAGGAGTCACGTGGTGGCACGTGACGCTTAAGCAACGATCAGAAGACAGAGCGCAAAAGAAAGGAAAAGGCTCATGCCAAAGGGGGTCACGTGCTCACACGTGACCATGGGTCACGTGGTCACACGTGACCGGCTTTCAAAGCCCATTGTGTTAACAGAATTAAATTCTGAAGGAAATTCAAATCTTGCCAAAGGAAAGCAACTATCTGGAACCAATCAAATTAAAGATTCAGAGGTGATGAAATATCATCTATCTATGGGAAAATCTCGGGTTTGGAAAGATTTCCCCTTTAAATCTAACCAAAATAACAAGGGAGAATCTCTGGATTTAAAATCCAATGGTGAATAAAATTCACCTAATAATCCAAAGGCCCAAAATGGATGCTGAATGCAAATCAAATCTCAATGAAGATTCGTCAAAAACTGATTGATTCGGCTGTTTCTCCTATAAATAGGAGCCAAGAGACACAGAGAAAAATATACATGCGCAGAGAAGAAAAAAGAAAAAAGGAGAAGAGCTTTGATACTTTGAAAAGACTCGGATCTTCTGCAAAAAAACCTAGGTAAGAAAGGGAAGGCCTTTTGAAAGAAAGAGAATTTAATTCTCAACAGAGTTTAACTCTGATAATGTGAAAACAGAAGAACATATTTCTTCTCTCTTTGATAGAGGATCTGCAAAGTGCACATCTCCCCTTAAGGTTGAGAATTTAATTCTCAATGGGTTGAGATCCTGCCATGCAGATCCAAAACATAGAGAAGGAATGCAAGCACGAGAATTTAATTCTCACAGAATTATAGGAATTTAATTCCTTTAAAATAAAAGTAGGGCTTGACCCTATATCATGGGAATTTAATTCCTTCAGAACAAAAAAAAGAAATACGGTTTAACCCTAATTAAAAAACCCAGTTCTGTTGAAACATCGGGAATTTAATTCCCTTAATCATAATTTAACAGAGGATGGAAGTTTAAACTCCTTAAAAAACTTTTATTAGGGTTTAACCCTATTCAGCCTTTCACATATATGAGGAATTTAATTCCTACAGAAAATTCAGAGTTAAACTCTATTCCAGAATACAAAGTCTTCGAAAGGAAGTAGGAATTTAATTCCTCTGAAATTTACAGTTCGAGGAATTTAATTCCTGAAAAAAGATTAACAAAGCCTCTAAACAAAATATATAGAGGCAGGGTCACGTGTCATCACGTGACCCCCCCAAGAGATCTACAGAAAGCCCCTTTGAGGCAGCACCCCACGTGACCCACGTGACCCTCGGCAGAAGCTCTAATACATAGGCATTTGAATGCCCATCACGTGATGGCACGTGATGCCCTGAAAGACACGATAATCTCAGAATAAATGAAGGGAGGGCGCTCTCACGTGCTGCCACGTGACCCCTCTTGTCTTAGTGTTTAACACTAAATTGAAACTCTCGAACTCAGTGTTAAAATACTGTTGGGCTTTAGTGTTCAACACTAATTAAAAAGTTTTATCTGCAGTGTTCAACACTGATTACCTTAGCGTTTAAACACTAATCTGAGATCTTCATTTGCAGTGTTCAACACTGATCTGTTTTTAGTGTTTAACACTAATTCGAAAAGCCTTGTTGCTGGCGTTTAACACCAATTATCTCTTAGTGTTAAACACTAACTTGTCAATCTCATTACCAGTGTTCAACACTGACTGCTCTGTAGTGTTTAACACTATGCTTTGGCCCAATTGGCTTAAATGGATAGAGGCAAAGCCTCTCCTGATTGGACTTAGCCCAAGATGGCCATAAGTCCTCAATTGGTGATTAACTGGTCCAATGGACTCATAACATAATTAATTCGTCTTGACCCCAAATTGGGCCAAGGACTATTTAATCCACTCCGGTTCTAGGGTACATCTCGTCACTCCTTTGATACTTGGCATTGTAATCCCTCAATGTCTTCAAAGAGGTAACGGGTCCCGACGACCACACATTGATATGGACTGTGGGGTCCTTAAACTCATGTCTACTGCAAATTCCTGGTTACGTGGAACGCGGATAATGTCACTCTTTGACCCCGTGGAAAACGTCCAGAGCGGAGCCTGGTCCTCGCCAAGCACGGCAGTGAACCCGTGTGAAGCATCCAGAGCACAATGGACTGTGGGGTCCTCAAACCCATGGACTACGACGTCCTTAACCTTGACCGAGATGTCTTAAAACTAACAATGGACTGTGGGGTCCTCAAACCCATGGACTACGACGTCCTTAACCTTGACCGAGATGTCTTAAAACTAACAACGGACCGCAATGTCCTTAAACTACCCATGGACCGCAATGTCCTTAAACTACCCATGGACCGCAACGTCTTTAAACTAGAACAATAGAGCCCCGCATGCTCTTTTGTCGGATCTAAACGGTCCCGTTTAAGTTGATCTTAGCCTTAAAGATGGCTAACGTATCCTTAAACCTTCAAACAGAGTGGACTATAAATCCCCCCAATTAACTCTGGCTCGAGGGTACATCCCTGAACTCCTCTGACATCCGTCGTTGTAATCCTTCAACGTCGTCAGAGAGGTGACGGGTCCCGACGGCCATACATTCATGGACCACTATGTCCCTAAACTGGAACATTAGAGTCCAAACGCTCTTTTGTCGGATCTAAACGATCCCGTTAAGTTGATCTTAGTCACAAAGTTAGACTAACGTATCCTTAAGAAACGTTTGAGTTGATCTTAGCCTCAAGTATGGCTGACGTATCCTCAAACCAAACCCCCCCAAACCCAAATCTAAGATAATACGGATTTGGACTAGTCCACGCCCTACGGGCGACGACATAACTCAGTCTCCGTAAACAATCCACGGGCAACAAAATACAAAACAGACACCCACGACACGAAGTGACCATCTGGAGAAGGAGAAAGTTGTTACCGCAATGCGGTAGCGTAATTAACTGCAGGGGCTTGCGCCTGCAGGGAAGAGCGTCCCCACAATCAAAAACCCCTCAAACGAGGGGGAATCTGACGAAGTCTGCTACATCGGACGCATCCGTCTAAACCTTCGATACGTGGTGCCATAAATCAACTTGGCATCTTCGAAGAGGTGGACGGATAGCACCAATTAGCATCTGCCCCGAATCTCAGGCAAGACGCGGTGTCGCGCCGTCTTTCGGAGGGGAACAGAGAGCTGTGAGCTTCTTTTATTAACTCTTCCCGAACAGAACCTTTTGGTATACGCAGTCTGCTGCCGAATCTCAAAGATCCGTCTTCATGAATGATGAAGTATGTTCTGAGTCCATTCTCTGCTTGTTCTCTGATCTTTTGCAACTTAGCATCACTTGCTTGAGTTGCTTTGATCTGATTGACAATAGTAGATTGAACTTGTAAGTTCATCAAACTTGAAGCGTTACCTGGTATGAGCACTTCAATCTCTATTTGATGTAAGTCTTGTTGAAGCTTCCAATGTGCGGTGAGATTCATTGCTAATGGTTAGCGACTAAGGGCATCAGGTATTACATTCACCTTCCCTGGGTGATATTGCAGGTTGATGTCGAATTCCTCCATGAGTTCTAACCATCTTCTCTACCGCATATTAAGCTCCTTCTGAATAAACACATATTTCAGGCTTTTATGATCTGTGTATTTGTTCACTCGTTCACCAAGAAGATAATGGTGCCAAATCTTGAGAGCAAAGATTACGGCCGCCAATTCCAAGTCACGCGTCGGATAATTGCGCTCATGAATCTTTAGCTGTCTTGAAGCATAAGCCACAACCTTATCGTGCTGATGTAGAACACATCCTAATCCCTTACTGGATGCATCACAATGTACTTCAAAACATCCAGATTGGTCCGGTATAATGAGAATAGGCGTTGATGTCAACCTTGACTTGAGTTCTACAAAAACTTGCTCGCATGCTTCTGACCACATGAATTCTTCATCTTTACGTGTGAGCTTGGTCAGGGGTGTTGCAATCTTGGAAAATCCTTCAATGAACCTTCTGTAATATCCAGCTAGACCCAAAAAACTTCGAATGTACTTCACTGATTTTGATGTCGGCCATTCGCTTACTGCTGAAACTTTCGCTGGATCCACAGAGATTCCTTCGCCTGATACAATGTGTCCGAGAAAACCGACTTGGTCTAGCTAAAACTCACACTTGCTGTGTTTGGCATAAAGTTGATGTTGTCATAGAGTTTCTAGGACAATTCGTAGGTGTTTAGCATACTCTTTCTGACTCTTAGAATACACCAGGATGTCGTCGATGAAAATGACAACAAACCTGTCTAGGTATTCCCGGAAAACTTGATTCATTAGGTTCATGAATATTGCTGGTGTGTTGGTCACTCCAAATGGCATCACAAGAAATTCGTAATGACCATAACGAGTTCTGAATGCCGTTTTATGGATATCAGATTCTTTGACCTTCACCTGATGATAACCCGAACGAAAATCTAACTTGGAGAAAACACAAGATCCACTTAGCTGATCGAACAGATCGTCGATGCGCGGGAGTGGATACTTGTTCTTTATCGTTACTTCATTCAAGGCCCTATAATCAAAGTACATTCTGTATGAACCTTCCTTCTTCTTCACAAGTAGAACTGGTGATCCCCAACTTGAAGTGCTGGGACGAATCCATCCTTTCGCCAATAATTCGTCCAATTGAGTTCGAACTTCCTTTAAACATTCCGAACTTAATCGATACGGTGCTTTAATCACCGCTTGTGCTCCTGGTACTAAACCAATGCTGAATTCAAGATCTCGATCAGGAGGCAAACCTGATATATCGTCAGGAAACACATTGTCGAAGTCTCGAACCACTTCTGGCTTTGATCCTTCCTCCGCTTGAATTTCCGCAATCGCTGCCTTCTTTGGTTTTGCCTTGTAAGTACTTGGTTCCAGGGTACGGTCTCCACTTTTGAAATAAAAGACCGGATGGTCTGGAATCTTGAATACTACCCTCCTTTGACGACAGTCAATGGTAGCATAGAATGTTCCGAGCCAATCCATACCCAGAACCACATCGAAGTTCGGTATGTCCAGCACTTTGAAGTCAGCATAGAATTCTCTGCTGCAGACGAACACTGGACACAGGTTGTATCCCATTGTTGCCTTTAGAACGTCATTCCCTGAACTGACATTCTAGCTGGATACAAGCGGTGTGACTGGAATCGCATGAGTTCGGACGAACCGTTGCAACATAAAGTAATGAGATGCTCTAGTATCGAAGAGTGCGAGTGCAGGAAGTGAAGCTACTAAGATTGTACCAGTGATGACTTGGCCGATGGCTTTAGCCTCTTCCACAGTCATTGTAAAAGCATGTCGCCTCGGCACATTCCTACTTACTGGAGGAGCATTCCTCTGTCCGTTTCTTGGTCCTTTAGGTGGGTTCCGTTGAGCTTGATGGACACGAGGAGGAGGTACAGTCGGTCCACGAGGAGGTGGAGCAGGTAGTGCAAGTCTCGAAGCAGGTGCCTGGATGGTTGGGCACTGCTGGTAAGTGATTACTGGCCTGGGTGCAGCATATAGGTTGTGTTTACGAGGAGAAGACCTAATATCATGAGTAGCTGAGCCGCAGACTAAGCAAAGGCGATTTGCTCGCCGGCAATCATTCACCAGATGTCCATCTCTCCTGCAGTAGGTGCAAAAGGTTGGGCTAGGCCGGTTGTTCGGTACTCCCAGTATCCTTAGCACAAATGGTGGCCTTGAAGAGACTCCTCCTGCCATCTGGTTGGCCGGGCGCTTAACTCCGGCCGATTGAGGTCTGCCTCTCATCTTTACCACCGCCTCATATCGACGGGCCGCTTTCAAAGCCAATTCATGATTCGGGAAATCCCCTGTGGCTAACGCAGCTTGGATCTCCGGATCTAACCCTTGTTGGAATCGTCGGGCTCTGATCTCATCCGTCGGTATTAGGTATGCCGCGAATCTGTTAAGGTATTGTGCTAGCTGTGTAGTATGTGATATATTGAAAATTGAACTATTGAGACATATCTTACCGGCTGAGCATGGTAAAATTAATATCGTACTCATCCACTGATTTGGTCCATATTGAACCCTGTTGTAGGTGGATGAACTGCAGTTCCATGTCGAATCTGGCAGTCTCGGGGAAGTACTTTGCGTCGAACATATTGCAGAAAGTCCTCCATTCGATTGGCTGGGTGAGACGGCTTTCTTCTGTCTTCCACCAGACCCGTGCATTGTCAGTGAGCTGCAGCTTTGCAACTTGAACCCAAGCTATCTTTGGCACTTGTGTCGCTGCCAAGTCATCTTCAATACTTTGAGTCCATTCCTCGGTTTCTAGAGGGCTCTCTTTTCCTGAGAATTGCTTGGGATGCAAAGCCCTGAATTTCTTCACCCCAGGTGCTTCCACCTCTGGACGGTTCATCTAGATAGCAGTTGTTGGGGGTAAAAATTTACACCCCAGTTGACCAAGTCAAAATCAAAGTCAACCCCAAGGCAAGTAGGCCCAAACCCAGGTCAAGTGGGCCAATACCCGGGTTGAGCCCGAACATGAAGCGGACGGCCTCCCCCACGCAAAAATAAAAATTTTGTAATAAATAATTTTGGTGTATTTCTTTTATTTTATTTTATGAATAAATGTAAGAAAAATATGCATAAAGCCAATTTTTTGTAAAACCCATAGCTCATGTGCAAAAGAAATGAGCACATGAGGCATGAGATGGGCAGAATGCCATTTTGTAAAGCCCAAGGGGCTATATGTAAAGTTTGTAGCCTATAAAGGCAAACATGATGAAAATATCTATGACAACTTTTCATTCTCTAAAAAATCTAGGGTTTTTGTGCCTCCTTCTCCTTCCACAAGGTTATAAAACTTCTCCTTTTCTTTGAATTAAATCAAGAGTTTAACCTTTCCTCTTCCAAAAATAAATAGTTTTCCATCGCAAAACCCAAAAAAGAGAGCTCGGATCTTCCATGAGATCTTAAAAAGGAGAGATTTTTAAAATCTCACCCTACTTATTCTCCAAGATCCAGCCAACAAAAGAGGAGGAAGGAGACTCATCTTCAAAGATCCCATTTTAGGAAAGATCTAAGGCTCAAGGGAGAAGAAATGGATCCCCTTGAGCATTTACAAAGATTCCTTGGAGTTTAATTCCACAAATCAAAGTTTTAAGGAGTTTAACTCCATAAAAATAAACAAACAATAATAATACATTTTTAAAGGAGTTTAACTCCAAAAGTCAATAGGAGTACAACTCCCAGCATGGGGGGCTAAGCCCCCATCCTATTTTCCGCTGGCGCCTTGTCCCCAGCGCCCGCGTGCCAGGCACGTGAGGTGCTGGCGCCTTGCTTCCACACATCTTTTGGATGCCCTTTTCCCTTATATATGTGTGTGTGTGTGTGTGCATATATACTCTACACTAAAAATACTCCCTCGTTAGAAAAAATTTCTAACGGGGCGCTGCCCCGCACCCTGCAAAAGGGTTGTTAGCCTCCTTGACCCCCAACCCGCTATCCGGGGAGTGGGACCCCCGTAAAAATCTACGGGGCCCCCGATATATCCAAAACCCTTCCAAAACACAACACATGCACACTGCACATTGAGTTCACATGACCTGTTTGACCCGTAAATCGGAGGTTCTCTCGCTCCAAAAGCGAGGGGTAATTAACGGCAGCTTAGTCCGCGGCCGCCAGAGATTCGGATCCCCACAATCAATAAAACCCAACCTATCTTAGGCAGGGGGAATCTGTAATGCGCTTGACAAGCGCGCGCGTATTCCCATATCAATGGGGTGACAAAAAACACCCTACAGATCCTGGCATGTCCGGTGGGACATTCCTCTCCTCTCATACCTCGGGTCAAGTGTTCATGCGAACTCATTTAACATATATGCCGATGTTTGTATTGAAATATTTTTTTTCTTTCGTGTAGCAATCAACTTTCAATGACGATGTCTCCTAGGATGGATCCAGCTTCTGATGCGACCCCGATTCCGTACGTGGTCAAGATCATTGCTCATGTGGTTTCCCCGCAAGCCTCAATCGACAGTGGGAGGACTGCCCCGCCAGTTTGGTTCCGTTATCATCTACCCTGCTGGAAGTGCTTATCTGGAAGAAATCTTGGCAAAACAGGTGGCCAAGCCGGTCTAAAGAGGTAAGAGGCCGAATGTTATGATCACTAAGGCACCACGACCGAAACTTGAGACGGTGTCTGAACGACTCTTTGGTGCTCCAGTTGGGGGCAAGACTTTCAGTACAAAGGGCAACATCAAACGTTGCGGACGAGCTCAGGCGATGACTCCAATAAATGCACAATCAGGCGTATCTCCAAAGCCCTCCATCGCCCGGTCTACGGCGGCATCGCGAAGAGCCGTAACCAGCCAAGTGCTCAAAACAGAAAGGCCAAGACAGAATCGGCTCAGGTATCGAGCCAATAAGAGGTCCAGGACTCCGTCCAAGTGGAATCTTATGAGATTCCAAGAGCAAAGTCATCCAGCGATGACAGCTGAGTTGACCGTAAAAGTCAGCAATTCTTTCGAACCTCTGAAGTGGGTTCAGAAAAACGCCATGATCGCCAGAATTAAGAAGACGGCAGACCGAACGTTGCTACAAAGAGACGTGTCCTAGCCCCAATAGAGAAAGTACGACACTGTCTCTTCAAGTGTCTATCAGGCACTCTATGCCGCACGAAAGCAGCTCGGCAAACCCAGAAAAGAAGCGCAAGCACTATTCAAGAACCCGGTCAGGCCAGCCGTTTTTAGTCGACTGCCCGTTACCAAAACAGGAGGGCCACGACAGCGATCCGTGAAATCAGCTGCCAGTAATAAAAAGATTGCCGGATATGTTATCCATATGGTCTATATGGCGGGTGCCCATCCCAGCAACAACATGCGCAGCAAGAGCAAGGATGGGGCTACCACATCCCAAGCCCAATCTGGCTTGAATGTGGTTGCCGCTTCCTAAGATCAGCCGCTTCCACCGGATGAGGAAAACCCTCTTAATGAAGACGATAGGCAGAAAGACCCCTCAGCCCATGTAGAGTCAAGCTCGGACAGCGAGGAAGAGCCGACTTTCCGTCCTAGAACCGCGGAGCAAGAGCTGCTTTAAGAGCTTCGAAAACAGCTCAGGAGCAAAGATAAAGAGATGGCAAAGCTCCATTCAAAAATTGACGACCTAACGAACGTTGTGATGCATCTTACGGCTCAAATTGCTCGAGCGCCTCCCAATCAATCACAAGTTTCTACTCATGAGCCGGGTGATGACGATCCGAAGCAGCCGATGCCTGTCCCTTTAGGTCCAAAATTGGTCAAGCCGCACAAAAGCCGACCGCATTCTGCTTCTGGGGACGCCTTGGCCCCAGATAGCACTATCCCGCTAACATAAGATCGGATAATGGATTTGGTCATTAGCAATGTTAAAACATTGGTAGCCGAAGCTGAAGCGTAGAAAGAAATTGGCAGTAGTGGGCAGCCATATCCCGCATAGTACGATCTGATCGAGTTCCCGAGCGGCTACATCATTCCTAAGTTCGGAAGATTTGATGGGATGGGAAATGCAAATCAGCACGTCGCCCACATTAAGGCATCGTGCGGAAATACAGGGGGCAGTGATGCGCTCCTTTTTCGTCAGTTTGTCAACAGGCTGACCGGTGTCGCTTTCGACTGGTACGCTAGTATACCAGATGGGTCCGTCATTACCTTTGCCCAAATGGACTCTCTGTTTCGGCAAAAGTTCATGAGTGTCAGTGATAAAATCTCCATTGCTAACCTTGTGAGGACCAAGCCGGGGAAGAATGAAAGCAACACCGACTTTATCGCCCGATGGCGTAATCTCACGGTCAAGTGCGAACCGCCGCTGGAGCAAGACCAGTCTGTCAGCCTCCTCATTGGGAATCTCAGCAATTGGATGGTCCGTTCTTATGTACAGCAGGCCTCAAGACATTTCAGGAGCTAGCCAAGAAAGTTCAAATGCTGGAACGCTCGAAGCAAGAGTCCACCCCGGACTCTCAGAAAGACAAGACTTGGAAAAGCAAGAGGGATGATAACCGTAGAAGCGGGAATTCCAGCAATACCAATGTTCTCAATGCGTCTGACAATGAAGAAAAGCGAAGGGCAGGAGAATCCAAAACCAACCGGTCTCGATAGCCAGTGCTGGG
Source organism: Agapanthus africanus (assembly GCA_030015575.1). Lineage (NCBI taxonomy): Eukaryota > Viridiplantae > Streptophyta > Magnoliopsida > Asparagales > Amaryllidaceae > Agapanthus > Agapanthus africanus. The sequence continues at coordinate 100,239,411 of CM057338.1, read as the reverse complement.
AGGAGAAGGGCCTTCCCTAGAGGAGAAAAAGAACAAGGTTTACTCTTTCAGGAGGGACAAGGTCCGAAAGATATTCAAAGATGCCCTGAACAACGGTCTACAATTGCCGGAGTCGAAAAGACCTCGTGAAGCAAAAATGACCGACAATCCTCTATATTTCCCGTACCATAGAGTAGTGAGTCATGCAATCGAGGATTGCTATATCTTCAAAGATTGGGTCAAGAAGAAGTACAAGACTGGAGAGATCGAGCTGTCCAAGAGTGTGTTGGTGAAAAATCAAGTTGCAACCACCAACTTTATACAAACGGAAGCTGAAGCCATCTGGGAGCAGACGACTGAACACGCTGCCCTGAGAAATGAAACTGACTCACCGCAACCTTCGTGGAGTACGCACATATCTAATAAGACGAAGAAGATGATAAAGCTACTTCGGAAAGAGCCCAGAATAGAATGGGAAGGGCAGAAGAAGCCCACCATTTTAGCTGCCAATTCGGCTCAATCAGACTCAAAATCCAAAAAGCTCAAGAAGAAGAAAAGTGCAGCTCGACGCGAAAAAGAGTCTACAGGGAGATCGATCATTCAAAAATATATCGATTCTCTCGAAGACTATGAATAAAAGGAAAGAACTCTAATTCAATTGAAAGATTTCTTCCCTGTAGAAGCGGCTGAGATTCTGGAGGAGTTAGAAGAAGACTCCAATGAAGAGATCCCTATAGTGACCTGCTACATCGTCCATCTTGGCAGCGACTCTGAGGAGGAGCTCTGTTTTCCCGAAGAGGATAAGGAGATCGCCACAAAGGCCAACCAAATCCAGCTCAGAAGCGGTAGGGCTCTGCCGCCAAATCAGGGAAATGGCCCAAAAAGAAAGGAAAAACATGTGGCTAATGAGGAAGATGGCAGAGAACCGGCTAATGAAAACTCAGGTCCTTCCTCGGTGGACTATAATGTCTTGGCTCATCACTGGAAGCTTCCGTCTCTCCTGAGCATCTACGATGCCTTGGTCCTATCTAAGGAGCTTAGTGATGTTCTCATTCACGCTCTACAAAACCCCGAGCGGTATCAGGCTCGCTTTGCGGATATTAATATGAAAGAAGCCTAGTATGCTTTGCATGCCACCGCAGTCACATTTAAGGACGAAGACTTGCTACTGGGAACGGCTGAGCATAATCGGCCGCTTTACGTGACCAGGTACAGCGACGGAGATCGGATTAATCGCATATTGATTGATCCGGGATCCTCAGTGAACATCATGAACTTGCGGACTCTGAAGAGTTTGTCAATGGACGTCCGACATCTGTCAAGGGAAATGATTGTCATTCAAGGCTTCAATCAAAACTGCCAGCAAGTTCTAGGGTCTATAGATTTGCCAATCAAATTTGGGGATATGCAAACTGAAGCTAAGATATACGTGATCGACGCTGACACGTCTTATAAAATTCTCTTGGGACGGCCATGGCTCCATAATTATGGCATCGTTTCGTCAACTCTCCATCAATGCATGAAGTATACTAAAAATGGCGAAGAAAGACTCATTGACGGAGACATCCAGCCGTTCGGTGTGCATGAAGTCTGATATGAAGATTCTCGGTACTTTGTGGACATCCAAAGTGCTGAGCCACAGCTGACCAAAGACAGAACAGCCCCGAAACTCAAAAGCAAGTCTGAACCGGCTATCACTTTCAAAAGCAGAAACCCCCATGCGCGTCCACGTTTCGGCAGTGATACTGATGAGTCCGACACTGGAAGTCCGTCCTTCCGTAAAACTCGCTCTCATTTCGGTAGCGATACAGACGAATCTGATACTGAAGGCCCATCCGACAGCAAAATCCACCCTCGTTTAAGCAATGACACTGAAGAATCAGAAGAGGAGGATCCGTCTTGCAACAGCTGTGTAAATCAGGCTATCGTGCGAACAACGAAGCTACGAGAGACCTTCGAAGTTACAGAAGGGTACCTAGCCGTCACAAGGGTGCCGAAGCAGATGTGTAAAGAGCTCGATGCACTGTCAATCTCCACCGTGGACCAGCTGAAAACTTTCTACGTTCCCGGAAGGAAAAGTGGACAGAAGGGCATCCTGTTTTATGGGTCAAATCCAGTTGTGCACCCGGACGATTTGTCTGTAGCATGCCTTCCCTATGAGAGAGGCATAAGAGCCGTCCTCAATCCCAGATACTATGCGCCCGAGATGCGGGAATACTTTAAAAAGTGCAGGTGTCGGCTATATCAAATGGACTCCGAAGCGAAGTTTTACGAAGGGCTTGGTATCCGCCTCAGGTCCGAGTACTTATCGATGGACGAATGCCAGATAGACGGGGCATAGGTTTCATTCAACCTGATTCCAAGACATGCTACATGATCCATGTTGGTGAAGCCAGCGAAAGATCAAATGATGATGACGAGATAGCCGAGTCAGAAGAAGCTCCTCAAGAGCTCGAAGATGGCGGACAAGCAACCTTCGATGAGCTAACCGAGATTGATTTGGGAACGCCCGATAATCTAAGGCCGACCTATATCAGCTCACTCTTGTCAGAGGAAGTGAAAGAGCAGATAGTAGCCTTGCTGCATGAATTCGCTGACTGCTTCGCATGGATGTACAAAGAAATGCCTGGCCTCTCCCCAGAGGTAGCCGTGCATAAGCTGGCTATTTCTCCAGATGTCAAGCTAGTCAAACAAGCTTCCCGAAGAATGAGAAGGGAGCTAGAATAAAAGGTCATCGAGGAAACTAAGAAACTTATCGATGCTGGCTTCATCAGAGAAGAGAAATATGCGGACTAGATCGCATGCATAATCCCAGTGAAGAAGAAAATGGGCAGATCCGAGTTTGTGTCGATTTCAGAGACCTCAACAAGGCATGCACTGAAGATGACTTTCCACTACCGGTCATGGAAATGATGGTCGATGACACCTCAAATTACGAGTGTTCCCTTCCAAATGGCGGCGCACAAGACCGCGATGTCCTGGCACTGAGATTCGGGGCAGATGCTATTTGGTTTTATCCGTCCACCTCTCCGAAGATGCCAAGTTGATTTATGGCACCGTGTATCGGAGGTTTAGACGGATGCGGCCGATGTAGCAGACTTCGTCAGATTCCCCCTCGCTTGAGGGGTTTTTGATTGTGGGGACGCTCTTCCCTGCAGGCGCAAGCCCCTGCAGTTAATTACGCTACCGCATCGCGGTAACAACTTTCTCCTTCTCCAGAATTTCACTTCGTGTCGTGTGTGCTTATTTTGTTTGTGGTTTCCCGTGGATTGTATACGGAGACTAATTTATGTCGTCGCCCGTAGGGCGTGGACTAGTCCAAATCCGTATTATCTTAGATTTGGGTTTGGGGGTTTGGTTTGAGGATACGTTAGCCATATTTGAGGCTAAGATCAACTCAAGCGTTTGTTAAGGATACGTTAGTCTAGTTTGAGACTAAGATCAACTTAACGGGATCGTTTAGATCCGACAAAAGAGCGTTTGGGCTCTATTGTTCCAGTTTAGGGACATAGTGGTTCATTGAATATATGGCCGTCGGGACCCGTCACCTCTCTGACGACGTTGAAGGATTACAACGACAGGTGTCAGAGGAGTTCAGAGATGTACCCTTGAGCCAAAATTGATTAGGAGAATTTATAGTCCAATTTGGGACTAAAGTTTGTTTGAAGGTTTAAGGATGCGTTAGCCATATTTGAGGCTAAGATCAACTTAAACGGTTGTTAAGGATACGTTAATCCAGTTTGGGACTAAGATCGACTTAATGGGATCATTTAGATCCGACAAAAGAGCATTTGGGCTCTATTGTGCCAGTTTAGGGACATGGTGGTCCAATATCAGTTTAAGGACATAGTGGTCCAATACCAGTTTAAGGACATAGTGGTCCACCGTTAGTTTAAGGACGTTTCGGTCCGATATTAGTTTAAGGACGTTTCGGTCCACGAGTTTAAGGACCCCGCAGTCCGTATTAATGTGTGGTCGTTGGGACCCGTCACCTCTCTGACGTTGTTGAAGGATTACAACGACAGGTGTCAGAGGAGTTCAGAGATGTACCTTTGGACCGGAGGTAAATTGATTTGAGAGAGAGCATTTGTGCTCAGTTCAATTTAATTTAAGGACTTACGGCCAAAATTGGGCCAAGTCCAGTTGAAAATATTCAACATTTTATTTGCTTTTACATTGCATTTCTTTTTATTTTTATTTGGGCTTTGCCCAGAAAGGATGCAGAGCATCAATTTGTTTTGGGCCCTGCCCTTTATAAATGATGCAGAGCATCAATTTTATTTGGGCTCTGCCCTTTTATTGCTTTGCAATTTATTTTGGCCTGCTTGGTCTTTTTGATTTGAGTCCGGCCCTTTTAGGAAATGCATTGCATTTATTAGGCGCTTTGCGCCAATCACTGAGCGCAAGCGCTTGTGGTGAGGACACGTGTCATACTCTGGTGAGTGCAAGCGCAACAGCGCAGTGCGCTGCGCTAGTGCGCTGCGCTGTTGCGCTGCTGGCACGTGGCGCACTCTGGTGAGCGCAAGCGCAATAGCGCAGTGCGTGCGCTAGTGCGCTGCGCTGTTGCGCTGCTGACACGTGGCGCACTCTGGTGAGCGCAAGCGCAATAGCGTAGTGCGCTGCGCTAGTGCGCTGCGCTGCTGCCCTGCTGATACGTGGCGCACTCTGGTGAGTTACGCCAATTCTAGAGAGCAAAGCTCTAGCGCAGTTTGTAAGTGCAGAGCACTAAGAATTTTTTAGATTCAAAAACAGAAGTGCAAAGCACTATTTAATTTCTTGATCTAATTTAGATCAAAGAAAAATAAGTTTTTTCTTGTTTTTCTTATCTCAGAGAACCAAAGGTTCATGACAAGTGCAAAGCACAATTTTATTTTATCTTATTTTTATTAAAGATCATTGATCTCGTTTTTAGATCTATGATCTGTTCATAAGAGAACTTTCTCTTTTTCTAAAGGTTTTTTACCTTTTTTATTCTTGAGGAGTTTCTCAGAGTTCTCTCTCTCCCTTTTTTTTTTAGAAAAATGTTCCTCCCTTTGAATTGAGGCCTAGGGTCCTTTTTATAGTGCCCATAAATTAGTTAAATTTGTTAAAGAGATTTTTCTCTGAGTGATTTGGGGAATTTTCCCCACCGTTGGATCTTTGATCCAAGCGCTTCTGCTTTGCAGAAGAAAATCTTCTTGTTTTAACAAGAACAGAAAAGATTTCTTGAAATTTTCATTCTGTTTGGCGCAGATGCCCCAGCGCGTGACACGTGTCGCGCAGCGCACAGCGCTAGCGCAACTGCGCTAGCGCAACTGCGCTGACACGTGTCGCGCAGCGCACAGCGCAGCGCAATTGCGCTGACACATCTGCGCTGACACGTGTCGCGCAGCGCATAGCGCAGCGCAACTGCGCTGACACGTGTCGCGCAGCGCAGCACTAGCGCAACTGAAGCGTTGCTTTCTTTAAATAGAGCTTTGCTCTGATTGGGCGCGCCTCCTTGGGTGCTGCGCTGATGCATCTGCGCCTGACACGTGGCGTGTTGCGCAGCGCAAATAATCTGAAGCGTTGCTTCATTTATTTTAATTTTAATTTTCTCTTTAATTTTCAAGACAGAGCTTTGCTCTGATTGGAGAAAAACAGAAGTATTGCTTCTTTTCCCACATTGGAATTTGAACAAAGTTTTGCTCTGATTGAGGTAAACAAATGCCCCCCCACCGTTGCGTTTACGTGGCCTCCTAACGTGAGCGCAGCGGTGGCAGACTCCGAACCGTCGCGCCATCCCTTGGAAGCTGAAAGGGCACTTGATGCCTATAAATAGGACCTTTGGTCGCTTAGATGATTCTCATCTCTAAAATTTTACTTTCAGAACTCAGAGCCCCGCTCTTTATTTTCAAGAATTTTAAGAGTTAAACTCTTAAAACTTTTAGGTGAAAATTTTAATTTGGATTAAATTAAATTAAATTAATTTTCATTGATAGAGCCTCGCTCTCAATAGATCCTTGATCTAAAGGAAACCTATTTAGGATTTCACTTAGCAGAGTTTTGCTCTACAGGTCTTAAAAGGATCTAAAGAGAACTAAAGGGGACCCTACTAGGGTTCCATAGAGCTCTGCTCTCTGAAAGATTTTCCTTGAATTTTCTTAATTCATTAATGGAGTTTTGCTCCTCCCAAATCATATAGAAGAACTCTTAAGAATTCTTCATGGATCTTGGAACTTAAAAATGGCATTTTATTTCTCAGTGCATTATATCGTTTTGCTTAATCAGTCTTTCTGATAATTCTGTTGATCTTCTTTCACAGGAATAATGAACGCCCATATGTATGCTCTTAACGAGATCATCTCTAATGAGGGCATCCGCCGACTTGGCCGCTCTCAAAATCGGGAGTTCACAAACGAGGGGTGTGCTGAAATAATGAGTCGCTTCGACGCATACAATGGTCCACTGCTTTCCCGACGTTCCTCTCTTCTTAAACTTATCGTGGGAGCTATCTGGGAAGCGCTTCCCCTATTCTGTTCCGGCGTGCCGCTTAGGGCGTTGGATGCCGCTGAGGACAAGGTGCACTCTGTGTACCTATTGAACTTTATCTCGAAGAGACGGCGAGACAGTCTTATTGACCTCTTGCACGAGATCTTTCAACAGTCTGCCATACTCGCTGCTTATCGGAGGGTGGAAGACATCGGGAGGGACCCTGACGCTTGTGCTCGCGAAAGGAAGCACACTAGGATGGTCCGCGAGGCTTGGAAAGTCATAGATAGGGTCGCTTTTGAATTCCTCAATCCATGCCCTGGATCTGAGGTTGTTCCATTGTAACTTTCGTTTATTGTTTTTATGACTGTAAGAACTTCGGGCAATATTAATGGAATTTTTATTTTTATTTTTTTAATCCCAGCTTGTCTTTATTATATATCTTTTGTCCTGAGTCTTTTTGCCCATGCATGAATGAATGTGTCTTGAACGCTTGATCAAGTGTAAATCGGATGCTCTTTCTGTTGCTTTTCCTTTTTCTCAGCATGTCGTCACAATTAGCAGGTAATAGAGTAAGCTTCTTGATTTCTTCACGAGATAGCGAGGGCTTAGGCCGCAGGTTCAGATCTGCTGCCTAAGACTTTTCAACTCTATGAGCCGTGAGGGTCTCATAGAGACTTTTCTCCCTACGGATCGAGAGGATCTCGTAGGTGGGTTTTTCTCCTTAGGAATCGTGAGGATTCCTAAGTGTGGTTTTCTCTTGTAAGTCGTAAGGATCGTACAAGAGAATTTTTCCCTCTTACGAGTCGAGAGGACTTGTAAGCGGTTGTTTCCCTCCTTGTCGAAGTTCGATGTTGGAGGGTAAGACCCGTGGATGGTATGCAAGAGACCGTTTTGGGCCAACTTGCGGGGTCCCAATGCTTAGGAAACAAGCTTCTTTTATGCCCACTGCCTAAGGCTTTATCTCACGAGTCGAGCCGCCTTGACAATTTTTTCACAAGTCGAGACGAATCGAACGTTTCTCGCAAGAACATCTTAACGTCGCATTTAACCTCTGCTCTTTACGACAGAAGCCCATTAAGGTTGGTGGTACATAGGGTTTTGGCCATCGTACCGTCGCATAAGCTGATATAGTCCTCGATAGGCAATCGTGCTGTTCGAGTAGCCCTGCGACTGCCGTGTCTCTGATCCCTTCGGGGGCTGGACAAGACGTCTTCAAGCAATCCTCCTTGGCAGTTTGACCGTCGGAAGAGCAAGCGTTAGGAATTTGCCATGTCGCTTTTTACTTGAGGTTAGGCTTATTTTGGTGAGCCCCGATGAGTCATAACCACTCCGCGCTGGTGTGGGGATGATCTCCGATAGTCTTTCGGGCTTTATGTGAGTTGCCGTCAAGACCCTGAAGCTAGGAATTTGGCCTTTGCTTCGTTTGCTGGCATTGCGTCTGCTGTATCGAGACGAATGTTGCGGTGGGAACTAGGGATTTTGCCGTGGCTCCGTTTGTTTGATGACGTTGCGTCTGCTGTATTGAGATGAACGTTGGGGTGACATCTCGTCTGCTGTATCGAGACGGACGTCGAGGTTATCTCTAGGTTGCTGGTGAACCGCCGAGGTTTGGAACTAGGGATTTTGCCGTGGCTCCATTCGTTTAATGACGTTGCATCTGCTGTGTCGAGACGAACATTGGGGTGGCATCTCGTCTACTGTATCGAGACGGACGTCGAGGTTGTCTCTAGGTTGCCGGTGAACCGTCGAGATTTGGAACTAGGGATTTTGCCGTGGCTCCTTTCGTTTAATGACGTTGCATATGCTGTGTCAAGACGAACATTGGGGTGACATCTCGTCTGCTGTATCGAGACGAACGTCAAGGTAGTGACCACTCTGTGCTGGTGTGAGATGATCTCCGATTGTCTTTCCGGTTTTATGTGAGTTACCGTAAAGACCTTGAAGCTAGGAATGTGGACTTCGCTTCGTTTGCTTTGTCACGTCCGAATCCCTGCTGGAAGAAGAACGCTGGGATGACAACTCGTCTGCTGTATCGGAACGAACGTCGAGGAGGTGACCACTCCATGTGAGATGATCTTCGGTGGTCTTTCAGGCTTTATATGACTTGCCGTTAAGACCTTGAAGCTAGAAATTTGGCCTTCGCTTCATTTGCTCACACTGCGTCTGGTGTATTGAAACGAACGCTGAGGTGGAGCTGGGATTTTGCTGTCACTCCCCTTGGTTTCGACCATGGGGTCTTTTGCATGTACACCCTGCTGGACTGCGAAGGAACGCCGTTGTTGACATTGCGTCTGCTGTAACGAGACGAATGCTAAGGCGGAGTTGGGATTTTGCCGTTACTCCGCTTTGTTTCGACCGTGAGGTCTTTTGTTGACGTTGCATCTGCCTCCAGCTGGACTGCGGAGGAACGCTGCTGTTGACATTGCGTCTACTGTATCGAGACGAATGCTGAGGTGAAGCTGGGATTTTGCCATCGCTCCGCTTGATGGTGTAATATCTGTATCCTGCTGGAATGAGGAGGCACACCGTTGTTGGTCTCCAGGCTGCAGATGTGGCCATTGAGATTTGGAACTAGAGACTTTGCCATGGTTCCGTTTCGTTGCGATTTTGAGGTCGGTTGTTGATGTCATGTCTGCATCTAGTTGGAGTGAGGAGAAACGCCGTTGGTGATCTCTAAGTTGTCGATGTTGACGTCGAGACCCTGAAGCTCGGGATCTTCGTTTGCTTCATTTGTTGACATCGTGTCTATATATTGCCACAAATGTCGAGATTGTCTTTAGGTTGTCTATGAACCGTCGAGATTTGGCTTCGCTTTCTGATGGAGCCTGTTGGGAAGGTCTGGTTCCCTCTTTATCTGTGCCCCTGGATTGTATACAGGGATCGATGTGATTTCACCTGTAGCGCAAAAAGTTTCATTCTTTCATTTTTTTATTCTTTCCGCGATGCTCTATCATTTCAGCTTTTTATATCGCGAAAATCGTGATTGCCCAATCATTTCGGCTATTTTTCGCAGTGCCCAATCATTTCGGCTATTTTTTCTTTTTACTCGCTGCTTTTTATTGCGAGTTGCCTTATCATTTTGGCTATTTATTTTATTTTTACTCGCTGTTTTTTATTGCGAGTTGCCCAATCATTTCGGCTATATTTTTTTTATTTTTACTCGCTGTTTTTTATTGCGAGTTGCCCAATCATTTCGGCTATTTCGTGTGCCCAATTGTTTCGGCTGTTTATTTTGTTTTTACTCGCTGCTTTTTATTGCGAGTTGCCCAATCATTTCGGCTGTTTATTTTGTTTTTACTCGCTGCTTTTTATTGCGAGTTGCCCAATCATTTCGGCTGTTTATTTTATTTTTACTCGCTATTTTTTATTGCGGGTTGCCCAATCATTTCGGCTATTTAATATGCATTTTCAGCTCGCTGATTTTTATCGCGAGCGTAGAACTTGGAATCTGGTGCTAATCTCAGCATCAGCATCGCTACAACCGGAATATTGCCAGGAGCGAATCATCATCTGCCATGAAAGGACTTGGAATTTGATACTGATTTAGGCATCAGTATCGCTACAACTGGGATATTGCCAGGAGCGAATCATCATCTGCCATGAAAGGACTTGGAATTTGATACCGATTTAGGCATCAGTATCGCTACAACTGGGATATTGCCAGGAGCGAATCATCATCTACCTCCGTCGATGTCGAACAAAGGTGGCTTAGCGAACAGGGTTAAGGTCCTGTTGACTAAGGCTTTTGACTTCATGAGCCGTAAGGGTTTCACAAAGGTATTTCTCCCTACAAGTCATGAGGATCTTGTATGTGTATTTTCTCCTTAGGAGTCGTAAGAATTCCTAAGTGCATGTTCCTCTGTAAGTCGTAAGGATCCTACAGGAGGGTTTTCTCCTTATAAATCGAGAGGATTTACAAGGGTCATCTACCATGTGAACATATCCCCAGTCTCAGATGAGACTTGATTAGGAAAATGCTTATTCGCGCCCGTGGATTGTATACAAAGGTCAGTATTGAACCACTTGTAGGGCCATAACGAAAGTTGTGGGGGTTGCTTAAGCACAGGTTTAGGTCTCTGTAACTTAAGACTTTCAAATCTTATGAGCCGTGAGGGTCCCATAAGAGAGTTCTCTTTACGAGTCGTGCGGATCTCGCAAGTGTATTTTCTCCTTAGGAATCGTGGGGATCCCTAAGTGTGCTGCTCCCTTTGTGAGTCGTAAGGATCTCACGCGGGTGATTTCTCCTTACAAGGTCGAGGGGACCTTATAAGTGTTTTTTAACGAGGTTGCGCCCTTTCGGGTTTTCACAAACACTCTCCAGTAGTCCTGCTGTTTTTACTCACGGAGCCTTTTCGGGTTTTCATCCGTTCCCATTTCGCTTATGGACATACCGTCTCTTTTTTTTTCTTTTTTCTTTTTATGTTTACGAGGTCGCGCCCTTTCGGGTTTTCACGAACACTCGCCAGTAGTCCTGCTGTTTTTACTCACGGAGCCCTTTCGGGTTTTCATCCGTGCCCGTTTTGCTTATGGACATACCGTCTCTTTTTTTTTATTTACGAGGTCGCGCCCTTTCGGGTTTTCACGAACACTCGCCGGTAGTCCTGCTGTTTTTACTCACGGAGCCCTTTCGGGTTTTCATCCGTGATCGTTTTGCTTATGGACATACCGTCTCTTTTTTTTTTATTTATGAGGTCGCGCCCTTTCGGGTTTTCACGAACACTCGCCGGTAGTCCTGCTGTTTTTACTCACGGAGCCCTTTCGGGTTTTCATCCGTGCCCGTTTTGCTTATGGACATACCGTTTTTTACTTTTTTTTATTCTTTATATATATATATATATATATATATTTATATATATATTTTTTTATCTCGTCAGCCTAAGGATGCTGCGGTAGTAGTTTAGGGACGTTTCGGTTCGTCGTTTGCAAGTTTTAGGACATTGCGGTCCATCATTAGTTTAAGGACATCTCGGTCCGTTGTTAGTTTAAGGACGTTTCGGTCCGTTGTCGCCGTATTTGAGGCGAATATCTGGTTTATTGACTTTTCGGTCTATGAGTCCTTCTCCATGAATGAACATGATGCCCCCGGCGTATCCATCTTCTTCGGAGCGTGCGGTTGTGGCGGACTCACCTTCCAGTTCTCAGACAGCGCAAACTTGCCCTGTTGGTATTGGTTTTCAACCCAGTTTTTGAAGACGTAGCAGTCCTCGATCAGGTGACCTACTGTTTGGTGGTAAGGGCAATAATTAGGATTATTAACATCGCCTGGCCGCAACGGACATTTTGGACCCGGCAGATTGATGAGTCTGTCGCACACTGCCAGCTCGAACAGTCCCCTTGTTTTATCTTGCGGAAACGAGTAAGGACGTTTCAACTTTTCCTGGAGGGGTTGCCGCTTGTTGCTTTGGCAAGCAACCGGTTTAGGGTCACCTGATTGTTGGTGAGCGCTGGCGACGAGGGCCTTTTTTCCTTTTCTTTTATCCTTTTTTTTCGCTCCGTTGTTTGCAGGGCCGGGATTCTTTCCGAGTAGCATGCGATTGCATGGCTGAACGTTCTCGCAGCTTCTTAATTCCTTTATTTTTGAAATAGATTCCCCGAGGGAAGAGTTGGGGATAGCTTCTTCGTCAGAGTTGCTTCCAAAGGTGATAATTTGCGATACCTTAGAGTCGGCTATATGGCAATCGTCGGCGACTCTTTTGCGCTCATATATCGCATTTTTCCGATGTCCACAAGCTTCACACTTTGTCCCATCAAAGTGTTTCTTTTGAGCGACATACCCTTGCCACCAACAGTTAAAGGATTCACAGTCTTCGGTAGGATGTATGATCTTCTGATGATATAAACAGAAGTTAGGGTGCATCTCTGCCTCAGCGAGAGTATTTTCTTCAGAGGGCGGTAGCTTCATTCCTACTGACAGAGCTTTGGCGAACCTTTTCCTCGTCTTGAATTTATTTTTATCCGCAGTGGATGGCTTTTGATTTGACGGGAATGCCTTGGCTTTTTCCAGTATGGCCATTTCACGCTCTTGATTAGCTTTTGCTTTCAAACGAATTTCATTTAGGAAGACATCGATCAACTCGTCTGATGGCTGTAGAATCTTTGGCTCAGGGTTCGCCATTGATTTCTCAGCGCAAGGAGCCTCCTCATCATCCGTCAGTGAATGAGAAATCACATGACAAGTCGCTACGTAGTCTTCGGATTCATCCGATAAGTTTTCTCCATCGTTTTCATCCTCGACGAAAGAACAAGTTGCCCCCGGCGTGTCCGTTTTCTTTGGAGAGTGTGGCTGTGGTGGGTTTACCTTCCAGTTTTCCGACAGCGCGAACTTGCCTTGTAGGTACTGATCTTCGATCCATCCCTTAAAGACGAAACAATCCTCAATCGGGTGACTTACCGTTTGGTGGTAAGGGCAATAATTGGGATTATTAAGATCGCCTGGCTGCGACAGACGCTTTGGACTCGGCAGATTAATGAGTCTGTTGCGCACGGCCAGCTCGAACAGTCTTCTCGTTTTATTCTGAGGAAACGAGTACGGACGTCCTAGTCTCTCTTCGAGGGATGGGCATGGACGCACGTTGTTTTGGCGAATGACCGGCTTTGAGTTGCTCGACTGTTGTTGAGCATTGGCGACGACGATCGCTTTCCCTTTTCCTTTCTCATCTCGGGAATCTGATTTTGGAGGAGACGGTCTATGGCCTATCTGGTCCATTTGGGTTAATTTGTCAATCAAGGCCTGGAAGGTGGTCGGCCTGAAGAACATCATGAATTGTGAGATGGTCGCCTGCGGATCAAGAGTGCCCACAAACATGCCTACCGCAGGTGCCTCGTCTATGCGTTGTTCGCATTTCGACCATAGGTTCCGCCATCGTGTTGCGTATCGGACCCACGTTTCGCTTGGCCTTATCCTGGCATTTATCAGTGCTGTTATCGGGGTGCGTTCACTAGCACTCGCGAATCTTTGTGTAAACAGTAGCTCCATCTCCGCAAATGTTTTGACAGAGTCGTTAGGTAGCTCCGAATACCATTCAAATGCCGTTTCTGTTAAGCTGCCGACGAATTGGCAAAGCAACAGTTTGTCATTGCCTCCAGTGTTGCCGCATAAGGCCCTGAATTGCGCGACATGTTGATATGGATTTCTTGTCCCTTTATATACGTGGAATTTAGGGATCGTGTATCCCGGCAGGTAACTGATTTGGTCATACCAGCTTGGATACGGTTGTCCGGTTCTAACAATTTGCCCAGCCGCTTCATTCGCCTGATGAACCCGGATCTGCTGAGCTATATATTCGTCTAGGTCAACTTTGGAGATTGCCTCCTCTTTTGCTGTTGACAGAGCCGGCGGAGGATTTGACGTTTCTCCCTTGTCGTCTTCAAGGACGATCGGAGGATCTTCAGCAGGAGGGTCCGGCTGTAACATCATCCCTACCATATCTTGGAAGAGGAGCGCCATCTGCTTTATGTTAGCCGCTTGCTCTGCAGCTTCTTTGTCCCTCTTTTCGAGGACTCTGCGTAAAAAGTCAGCGTCGGTTTCTTGTTCTTGACGCTCATCCGAAGACGTTTCAGAGCTTTCTTTTGGCTCAGTGAGTGCAGCCATTGTAGTCATCATTTCCTGAAGCTTTTGTTGTTGCTCCTGGGCTTTCGTCACGGATCGGGTGAGCGGTCGGTGGCCCGTAGAAGTGCGGCTTTCCTCCTTTCCAGAAGTCATATAAACAGTGTGCACCACCATACCCCCAGACTTGGGGCGTTTGTGTTCGGTGTCTTTGCGATTTGCCGAAGACACAGGGGCTTTTTGCGGCCTTCTTTTTTGAGTGATTGGAGTTAAGGGAGCCGTTGTAGTGGGCACCCAAGTAGCTTTTGCTTTTTGTGGTTTGACAGAGTAATCCTTCCCTTGCCGAACCTTCATCTTTTTCTGTCGTCGGAGGCAGTCTTGATCGATCACCGACTCTTGGACCTGTCGCCAGACTTTGTAAATTTTAGAGGACAGCCGTTGAGGGGGCTGCTCTAACTTCTTCTCTGGAGTATTCTCCACAGGTGAAGGAGTTCGTTTCAACATCGCAGTAGGAGAGTTTCTGCGCACCTTGTTGAGCAGTTCAAAGCTGTTCTTGGTTGGAACAGCAGTATCGATCCCAACCATTAGAGTTGGACGAGTAAGTCCAGAGGGGGAGTTGCCCCCAGCCTTCCTCACTCGGCGCCAGTAGCGACGTCGGGCATGTCGTGCTGATGGAGTTGTTTCGGCTATAGGGGTTGAAAGGTTCCTAGGCACTCTAGTAAGGTCTCACAAGGCATCGAACATGCCAATTTAAAATTTTTGGTGCCGAGAAACCCTAGACTACGGATCTTAGACTAGATATTTAGGCGAAACGGAAAACTAGTTAACTATTTAACTAAAGTTGAGATGCTACAACCTTTGTAGATCCGGATTTCCGCCTCCTTAGCTCCACGTGGTCATGTCCTCGCTGTCCATCATGAATCCTCGACTCGATCATCGGCTTCATCGGGAAAACAAGCAGAATAGGTCGTCGGCTTTGTGTCAAAGACGATCTACGTCGAGGTTGCACAAACTCAAGCTCCGACTTCACAAACTTATGAAACTTGTGAAGTAAACACCCAAAACAACTTGGAAAGAGGTAGAGGGTGAAGAAATAGGAGGTGGGTTCACTTTAGAATTGGATTTATCTCACTTTAACTCAAGTTGCCATTGATGGACCTTGAGCTTTTCTTTCGAAGATGAAGAAGAAGAAGAGCTAGAATTATGATAAGTTCTCATTAAAAGAAAAAGAAAAACTATACTTATCATAACTCTAACTCAAGTTAAGTGTAGAGAATAAACCATGGTTAGTTGAGTGGGTTAGGGTTAAGCAAGAGGATAAGAATGGTTACAAAAGTCAAGGGTTCATGAAGCTTCTTATAAGAAACAAAAATTGCCACCATTCTCATTTAAATATATCCAAATAAATGAATAAACAAATAAGTGAATAAATAATTATGCAAAACCCTAATTATCATAATAACCATGGTTTAATCCTATTCACTTAACCATATGATCAAGTATCATCAAACATGATACAAAAAGTGCACTAAAGTATATCACATATACAATGTGCAATCCAAGTGAGAAAAATCCGTTTAAAGTGAACCAATACTAGTTAATACAAAGTAATATATCAAATATATAATTATACATTAAATCATTAAATCAACACTTGATTCAATGATCCGGTTATATCGCATACAACCGACTAGTATGTAATGTATCGATTTATCGAATCAATGATTCAATAACTAGGTCATATCGAATATAACCAATCGAAACATATATCGCGAGAATGAAATGCGGTATCACATACACGCATTATTCTCGGTCCTGTACATATCTCATATGCGCTCCTATTTCATTTCGCTTGAGCCAGGAAACCTCTGTGTAGGACTCTAAAGACTCGTCAATACGCCGGTAGCAGATGATGATCATATCAAGCACCCACAAGCCGCAAGCGGTCTGCTAAACGTAACGGCCACCCGGGTATTGAGCGATCAGAAGATCGACGAGCTAGCCCGCTCACACTCCTGTGAATCCGACCAGTAACACTTACCATACAGTCCGGTCTCTTCGTCTGATACGTCGCATATCAAGTCTAGGGGTGGTATACGTCAGACCCCAATAACCCGATAAGTCGTGCTGATGTGAGGCTCGTAACGGGTCGAGAAACTACTGGTAACACTTACCAGCAAATCTCTGATCAGCCCTGGCCAGGGACTTCCCTGTTACGGCCAATCGAGCACAGCGCAACATCAACCCCCAATACCGGGAGAGACGAAACCCCTCCTATCGCTCATTGCCTCCATGTGACTCGGGACTGTGCCCAAAGACCACCGTTTTGCACGCCCTCATGGACGTGGTAAGGTGGAGATCAAAGCACAGTGGGAATCACACAAGACTCTATGACGATCTCGGGTCTACAGACTAACCTGTACAAGTGTCACCTGAGAACTGCCATCTGACGTGAGGTATAATACCATCTGGGAGTTCTCGGCGAGTCCGTCCAGTGTACCCAGTCACCACTGAGCACCCGTACACCATCTCTGATGTCAAACACCAATGGATATAGGATCATCCATCGCCCATCACATGGGTCGAGAAGCGTATACGCTAGTCTACTCTGGTATATCGATGCCCCGTCTCGATACACCCACGACTAGGGACCTTGAAGGATGTACTTATGGACTACCATGTCCCCACTAGTATGATCTGCATCATAGTCCAGGTAGTCAAGTACAAATCCTAAGGGCTTTACCAACATGTAACTATAAGACAGTATAAAGAGACTAGTGTACATGTTAAGATAAAGAGTAACCAGATAGCATACTATCATGTCGAGCAAGAAAGTCATCTCTATATATGTCCAAGCATCCAATATAATATACATAATCTGTACAATACTGGCCTCTAGGGCATACATACAACTAACAATCTCCCACTTGCACTAGGGCCAGCTGCTGTAGTATCTCATACCGAGCATCCCGAAGAGTCTCTCAAACTGTATCTGGGGAATGGCCTTCGTGAGTGGATCCGCCGTGTTGTTCTTCGTGTCAACTCTCCTGACCTCGATCTCCCGGCGATCAACTATCTCCCGGGTCAGGTGATACCGCCTCAGAATATGCCTGGACCGCTGATGGGACCTGGGTTCCTTGGTCAAAGCCACCGCTCCATTGTTATCGCAATACAAAGGTATTGGATGCTCAATGGATGGAACCACTCCAAGTTCAGAAATGAACTTCTTGATCCAGACAGCTTCTTTAGCAGCATCGTTGGCAGCGATGTATTCAGCCTCCATCGTCGAGTCTGCCACGGTTTCCTGCTTGGAACTCTTCCAGCTAACCGCCCCTCCGTAAAGGGTAAAGACAAAGCCCGACTGCGACTTAGAGTCGTCCTTATCACTCTGGAAGCTCGAATCGGTAAAGGACTCCACTTGGAGTTCTCCGTTACCATACACCAAGAACATATCTCTAGTCCTTCGCAAGTACTTGAGAATGCTCTTCACAGCTGTCCAGTGACTCTCTCCAGGATCAGCTTGATACCTGCTCACTACACTTAGTGAGTATGCTACATCGGGTCTGGTACATAGCATCGCATACATGATAGAGCCTACTGCCGAAGCATAGGGTATCCCTTGCATGCGAGCTCTCTCCAAATCAGTCTTGGGAGACATCTCTTTGGAGAGAGTGACTCCAGAGATCGTGGGTAAGTTCCCACGCTTGGACTCTTCCATACTAAACCTCTTTAGTATGGTGTCAATATACCTGGATTGGGACAATCCCAAAATCCGTTTGGATCTATCTCTATAGATCCTAATTCCCAATATGCAGGAGGCATCACCAAGATCTTTCATTGAGAATCTTTGTGATAAGAAGAGCTTGACCGATTGCAGCATAGGAATATCATTTCCTATCAAGAGTATGTCGTCCACGTACAATACGAGGAAGACAACTTTACTCTCTGCCACCTTCTTGTAGATACAAGGTTCATCTGGATTTTTGACGAAATCAAACTCTTTGATAACGACGTCAAAGCAGATGTTCCAACTCCGCGATGCTTGCTTTAATCCATAAATGGATTTAAGCAACTTGCACACCTTCCCGCTGCTCCCACTGTCTACGAAGCCCTCTGGCTGAGTCATGTACACGCACTCTTCTAAATCACCATTTAGAAAGGCGGTCTTAACATCCATTTGCCAGATTTCGTAATCATGATAAGCAGCGATGGCAAGCATGATCCGGATGGATTTAAGCATAGCTACTGGAGAAAAGGTCTCGTCATAGTCCACACCTGGTCTTTGACGAAAATCCTTTGCTACAAGTCTAGCTTTGAAAGTCTCCACTTTCCCATCTACACCAAGTTTCTTCTTGAAGATCCACTTGCTCCCAATGGGTTTTACCCCTTCAGGAGCAACTTCCAAAGTCCATACTTTGTTGGTGTACATGGAATCCATCTCAGACCGCATAGCATCCAGCCATTTCACTGAGTCCCCACTCGTGATGGCCTGCTCGAAGCTAGTTGGGTCATCATCCTCCATGATGCAATCCTCGCTTCCACCGTCCATGAGAAAACCGTAGTATCTCTCAGGTTGGTGAGGAACCCTACTAGATCGGCGGAGTGGCTGGGGTTCATCGGGAACTACGGAATCCTCGGGTTCAACCAAATCTTCTGTTGTAGTCTATGTCGCTGGAACCTCTTCCAGTTCTACCTCAATGCCACTTATCTGTTTCATAAGAAAACCTTTTTCTAAGAAAGTGGCATGTCGAGAAACAAACACCTTTTGTTCCTCGGGGTGGTAGAAGATATACCCTTGTGAATTTTTGGGATATCCTACAAACTTACATAAGACAGATCTTGCCTCGAGTTTTTCCGGATTTTGTCTTTTGACATAGGCTGGACAACCCCATATCTTAATATAATTAAGATGTGGTCTCTTCCCTTTCCATATCTCATATGGAGTGGTAGGCACTGATTTGGTAGGAACTCTATTCAATAGGTCCATGGCTGTCTCAAGCGCATGTCCCCAGAAGGAAATAGGTAACTCAGCTGTACTCATCATTGAGCGCACCATATCTAATAGGGTGCGGTTTCTCCGTTCAGATACACCGTTGTGCTGTGGTGTATAAGGAGGAGTCAGCTGAGAGAGAATCCCATTCTCTTTTAGGAAGTCCAGGAATTCATTGCTCAAGTATTCCCCTCCTCGATCAGATCGTAGGATTTTAATACTTTTTCCGGTTTGGTTCTCAACTTCTTGCTTATATTCCCTAAATTTCTCAAAAGCTTCTGATTTGTGTTTCATCAGGAACACATACCCGAACCTAGAAAGATCGTCAGTGAATGTAATGAAGTATGAAGAACCATCCCTGGCATGTGTAGACATGGGACCGCATACATCACTATGTATTAGTCCTAAGAGTTCGGTAACTCTTTCTCCGTGTCCCGTAAACGGAGTCTTGGTCATCTTGCCTTTGAGACATGACTGGCAAGTGTCATAGGATGAAAATTCAAACGGATTTAAATATCCATCCTTATGCAACTTAGCTAGTCGTGTCGCATTGATGTGACCCAGTCTACAATGCCACAAGAAGGATTCGTTGAGTTCAGAACTCTTCCTCTTGTGTGTGTTTGTTATGCTCAGAACTGTTGATTGATTTAGAACATAAATGCCATTGCACAACGTGCCTGATCCAACCAACTTTTGGTTATGGAAAATGTTCATAACATTGTCCTGTAATACAAAATTATATCCTTCTTTACTTAGCAAAGAAACCGATATAATGTTGCTTATCAGGTTCGGCATGTAATAGCATTCGTTCAGAACCAATGTATTACCAGTTGGTAATACAAGGTGATATTCCCCGACAGTCTTAGCTGCAACAATTGCACCATTTCCAACTCTAATGTCTTTATCACCTTCTCCAAGTTCTCTACCTTTCCTTAGCCCATGTAACTGATTACATATATGGGATCCCGACCCGGTATCCAATACCCAGGACGTAGAGCAAATGGAGAAACAGTTCTCAGTAACGAACACACCCGAAGAAAATGCATCATCATGTACTTTCTTCATTCGGGTGGCATGGGAATCCTGGTATTCCCCTATATCCTGTTCATTCCTATAACTCTTATAAGAATGAACGGAACCAACGTTCCCCAGCACAGTATAACATGCGGGTTCGGTCAATACATCCATATTATTATCTTTATTAAGGCATGAAATGGTCGCTACCTGGAGAGAGAGAGAAGAAAACACTTTAGCATATGCTCGTGCAAGATCAGATTGGTTATTATCTTATCTAATCAGGATGGCTCCCACTGCTTTTTATCAAATCTTCCTCCAAACCCTAAAAGGAAAGACTAGCCGGGATTAATTACACACTACAAGTTCGCCAATCTTTCAGCCAGGCCAGTGTCGGTACTTTGAGGGAGGTCCCCCGTGCTTTCGCACGAACCTAATTACTGTAAACCTCGTTTTCCCAGAGGCGTAACCTCGTTAACACCTTTCTAGACACCTACTTGATCGGCTAATTGCACTGTGTAAAACTCTCCCAGGAGTAACTCTTACTCGCAGCGGGTATCGGGATCCAACTATCTCATAGAAGGTATGCAATCTCATTGCAAATTTCAACACTTGAAATTCCCGATAATCTTTTGCCCCTAGCGTGCTATGACCTTGACGCATGCCAAACAACCCATAGTCCGCTAGTCAAGTTCAACCCGTCATTTCCTGATTGAATTAAACCCACCCGCACGACCCTTGACGCATGCCAAACAACGCCGTGCGAATACCCTAATCCAATCTGCATCATATGCATAAGCAGATAAATACTAGTTAGCTACCGTACACTACGCCTTGACGCATGCCAAACAACCGCAGCACGAATACTAAATAGTACTTATCTGAAATGACGGAGGGCTACGACAGGTTTTCTGAAAACCTATTGCGTAATGAACTTGATATCGTTGTAGAATCAAATGAAGTTTTAAAATGGAGTGATTTTGAGGCTTTTCTGGTTTTGCTAAAGGAGTCACTCCCGGTGAAGGGATCTCGGTCCTTTCCTCGTCGAATGAGGTGCGGGATATATCATATATATCGCTGTGCAAAGCAAAAACCCAAAAGCAGTCAAAAGCAAACCGAGTCTGTAGCATCTGCCAGTTATTGCTAAAGGAGTCACTCCCGGTGAAGGGATCTCGGTCCTTTCCTCATCGAATAAGGTGCAGGGTATATCATATATACCGCTATGCAAAGCAAGAACTGTAGCTACCTGTTTTATTTTAAAATTCGATTCTACAACATCTTAGGTTTCTTATCTTTCATTAATCACATTAATGAAGTCCCATCATTTAAATACCTAAACATCACAGATAGATATAACGTACACTTATGCCATCCGCATTCGCCTCGATGTCCCCTCGTGCACCGTTAGGTTAGGTAACTAACGACAGAGCAGGGCAGGGCTAGCGCGGGTGTAAAATATAAGTAACGTCTATATAATATATCATATATACTATATACTATATCCATCACAGAATCACATCACAGATATCGCAGCAGAATAAACATATGAAATATTGGATATACTAGGACGTCCGTGTTTTCAATACGAGCCAATATAAAACACGGATTCCACGGTCGTGATGAATAGCCAATCCCACACCCCTAGACCCCTACGAGAGCGGCAAGCAACCCTGCCAATTCTAGGGTTAGGAGACCCGGACTCGACTCCTCGAGTTGGTCTCCCACTGGACCCCAGAACCCGGTTACTTGTGCTCCCCTCCTTGGGTCTATCCTAATGCGGAAAAGTAAACAATATACAAAGGGTGACAACTTCCGCTACCTGGAAGCGCCCCAAATGAAAGAATATTACATACAAGTTTTTATACATGAATGAAAATGAAAAACACTCATCTCACATAAAAAACCCCGGCTATTCAAACACGACGATCCAATATAACATATCCAGCAACACATAACATCACATGAAATAAGTCTAACAACATTCAGTTCGTACCTCAGTACCAACGGTCCAGCCGTAGAAGGGTCAAGCCAACGCCTCACATGTGGCACGCCGTACTGCCCCAAACCCGAAGGTTCAAAGGGCAGTTCAAGACGGTCACATAATCGAGTTAAGGTTTGTTGTCTTCTAGAGGGACCATCGAGTTACTTGCACTACTTAGAACGTCGTTAAACTACGGAAAAATCCAACACTTGGAAATTTCCCGACAGGGGAAAAATTGGGTATTTTTATCCGGTCGAACTTTTTAATATATTCTAAAAATTATCCGGAAAAACACAAAGACGAAATTTGATACTCCGATCGAAACACCGAATCGCCAAAACTATTCCAGAAAATTCAACTCTTGAATAAATATTAAAAATTCCCAGAATATTCAGCATAATTAAATATGAGTTACTGTGCAATCAGTATTCTGCAATATGAACAGTACGCCGCGGAAGAGCGGCAGAAGGCATGCTTCTGCCGCGTTTCCGCGCCTGTATAGATGAATTAAGAGATCGTGTTTCACCATAACTCTTAGATATTCCTGCTGAATTTTTTAGGCATTTTTAATCTGGAAAAATCCCGGTTTTTAGAAAATGTACAGAGAGCATTATAGATTTGGTGTTTCGGGTTCGTTCGGACTTCAAATCGCGTCTAGACTTCGCCTAAGGCTCTAGCTAGTCTCTGATACCAGTGAAAGGTTCCTAGGCACTCTAGTAAGGTCTCACAAGGCATCGAACATGCCAATTTAAAATTTTTGGTGCCGAGAAACCCTAGACTACGGATCTTAGACTAGATATTTAGGCGAAACGGAAAACTAGTTAACTATTTAACTAAAGTTGAGATGCTACAACCTTTGTAGATCCGGATTTCCGCCTCCTTAGCTCCACGTGGTCATGTCCTCGCTGTCCATCATGAATCCTCGACTCGATCATCGGCTTCATCGGGAAAACAAGCGGAATAGGTCGTCGGCTTTGTGTCAAAGACGATCTACGTCGAGGTTGCACAAACTCAAGCTCCGACTTCACAAACTTGTGAAACTTGTGAAGTAAACACCCAAAACAACTTGGAAAGAGGTAGAGGGTGAAGAAATAGGAGGTGTGTTCACTTTAGAATTGGATTTATCTCACTTTAACTCAAGTTGCCATTGATGGACCTTGAGCTTTTCTTTTGAAGATGAAGAAGAAGAAGAGCTAGAATTATGATAAGTTCTCATTAAAAGAAAAAGAAAAACTATACTTATCATAACTCTAACTCAAGTTAAGTGTAGAGAATAAACCATGGTTAGTTGAGTGGGTTAGGGTTAAGCAAGAGGATAAGAATGGTTACAAAAGTCAAGGGTTCATGAAGCTTCTTATAAGAAACAAAAATTGCCACCATTCTCATTTAAATATATCCAAATAAATGAATAAACAAATAAGTGAATAAATAATTATGCAAAACCCTAATTATCATAATAACCATGGTTTAATCCTATTCACTTAACCATATGATCAAGTATCATCAAACATGATACAAAAAGTGCACTAAAGTATATCACATATACAATGTGCAATCCAAGTGAGAAAAATCCGTTTAAAGTGAACCAATACTAGTTAATGCAAAGTAATATATCAAATATATAATTATACATTAAATCATTAAATCAACACTTGATTCAATGATCCGGTTATATCGCATACAACCGACTAGTATGTAATGTATCGATTTATCGAATCAATGATTCGATAACTAGGTCATATCGAATATAACCAATCGAAACATATATCGCGAGAATGAAATGCGGTATCACATACACGCATTATTCTCGGTCCTGCACATATCTCATATGCGCTCCTATTTCATTTCGCTTGAGCCAGGAAACCTCTGTGTAGAACTCTAAAGACTCGTCAATACGCCGGTAGCAGATGATGATCATATCAAGCACCCACAAGCCGCAAGCGGTCTGCTAAACGTAACGGCCACCCGGGTATTGAGCGATCAGAAGATCGACGAGCTAGCCCGCTCACACTCCTGTGAATCCGACCAGTAACACTTACCATACAGTCCGGTCTCTTCGTCTGATACGTCGCATATCAAGTCTAGGGGTGGTATACGTCAGACCCCAATAACCCGATAAGTCGTGCTGATGTGAGGCTCGTAACGGGTCGAGAAACTACTGGTAACACTTACCAGCAAATCTCTGATCAGCCCTGGCCAGGGACTTCCCTGTTACGGCCAATCGAGCACAGCGCAACATCAACCCCCAATACCGGGAGAGACGAAACCCTTCCTATTGCTCATTGCCTCCATGTGACTCGGGACTGTACCCAAAGACCACCATTTTGCATGCCCTCATGGACGTGGTAAGGTGGAGATCAAAGCATAGTGGGAATCACACAAGACTCTATGACGATCTCGGGTCTACAGACTAACCTGTACAAGTGTCACCTGAGAACTGCCATCTGACGTGAGGTATAATACCATCTGGGAGTTCTCGGCGAGTCCGTCCAGTGTACCCAGTCACCACTGAGCACCCGTACACCATCTCTGATGTCAAACACCAATGGATATGGGATCATCCATCGCCCATCACATGGGTCGAGAAGCGTATACGCTAGTCTACTCTGGTATATCGATGCCCCGTCTCGATACACCCACGACTAGGGACCTTGAAGGATGTACTTATGGACTACCATGTCCCCACTAGTATGATCTGCATCATAGTCCAGGTAGTCAAGTACAAATCCTAAGGGCTTTACCAACATGTAACTATAAGACAGTATAAAGAGACTAGTGTGCATGTTAAGATAAAGAGTAACCAGATAGCATACTATCATGTTGAGCAAGAAAGTCATCTCTATATATGTCCAAGCATCCAATATAATATACATAATCTGTACAATACTGGCCTCTAGGGCATACATACAACTAACAGGGGTGACCTCCTCATGCCTCCTGTGTTGGTCAGAATATACTGGTACCAGCTTTTTAAAGATCGACGTCCGTTGAACGGGGACGGCCAACTTGTCAGAAGCGAACTTCTGAACATGGGAAGCAACCTTGGTGATTTTGCCAGGAACGGGAGTTGGAATAGCTATCCGCTTCGGGATAACGCCTTCTGGTATGGCAGGCTTCTTCATGAGCCTGTTAGAGCTCTGGCCTAGTCCGTTAAAAACTGAAGCAGTGGAGTTGGACGACCCGTTGAGAGGGGTCGCGGCAGTGGTAAGTCGATCGAAGACCGACTTCTTTGGAGCTTCTTGCAATGTCATTGGGGCGTTGAAGCTCATTGGTGGAAGCATGGTCCCAAAAGATAGTCCAGTGGTGGCTTGAGCCACCTGCTCCACCAGCATTTTGAAAAGGGAGGCCGCTTGGGGCCCATAAGTCACTCCTCCAGCAATGACGGAGCGAGAGTTATCGCTGCGGGCGGTGCAGTTCGAAGCCATCGATTTTCTGTTTTCTGCATAAAGCAAGACACCAAATCTTAGTACCTTGAATCCATAGGCAATCACAGCAAATCGCGATTTGTTCGCGAACACGACACACGAAGTGTAGAGTGGAAAGTGGAAAAGGTCTCACCGGGCGTGCCAGAATCTGTTCCCCTCCGAATGGCGGCGCACAAGACTGCGATATCCTGGCACTGAGATTCGGGGCAGATGCTATTTGGTTTTATCCGTCCACCTCTCCGAAGATGCCAAGTTGATTTATGGCACCGTGTATCGGAGGTTTAGACGGATGCGGCCGATGTAGCAGACTTCGTCAGATTCCCCCTCGCTTGAGGGGTTTTTGATTGTGGGGACGCTCTTCCCTGCAGGCGCAAGCCCCTGCAGTTAATTACGCTACCGCATCGCGGTAACAACTTTCTCCTTCTCCAGAATTTCACTTTGTGTCGTGTGTGTTTGTTTTGTTTGTGGTTGCCCGTGGATTGTATACGGAGACTAATTTGTGTCGTCGCCCGTAGGGCGTGGACTAGTCCAAATCCGTATTATCTTAGATTTGGGTTTGGGGGTTTGGTTTGAGGATACGTTAGCCATATTTGAGGCTAAGATCAACTCAAGCGTTTGTTAAGGATACGTTAGTCTAGTTTGAGACTAAGATCAACTTAACGGGATCGTTTAGATCCGACAAAAGAGCATTTGGGCTCTATTGTTCCAGTTTAGGGACATAGTGGTCCATTGAATGTATGGCCGTCGAGACCCGTCACCTCTCTGACGACGTTGAAGGATTACAACGACAGGTGTCAGAGGAGTTCGGAGATGTACCCTTGAGCCAAAGTTGATTAGGAGAATTTATAGTCCAATTTGGGACTAAAGTTTGTTTGAAGGTTTAAGGATGCGTTAGCCATATTTGAGGCTAAGATCAACTTAAACGGTTGTTAAGGATACGTTAATCCAGTTTGGGACTAAGATCGACTTAACGGGATCGTTTAGATCCGACAAAAGAGCATTTGGGCTCTATTGTGCCAGTTTAGGGACATGGTGGTCCAATACCAGTTTAAGGACATAGTGGTCCAATACCAGTTTAAGGACATAGTGGTCCACCGTTAGTTTAAGGACGTTTCGGTCCGATATTAGTTTAAGGACGTTTCGGTCCACGAGTTTAAGGACCCCGCAGTCCGTATTAATGTGTGGTCGTTGGGACCCGTCACCTCTCTGACGTTGTTGAAGGATTACAACAACAGGTGTCAGAGGAGTTCAGAGATGTACCTTTGGACCGGAGGTAAATTGATTTGAGAGAGAGCATTTGTGCTCAGTTCAATTTGATTTAAGGACTTACAGCCAAAATTGGGCCAAGTCCAGTTGAAAATATTCAACATTTTATTTGCTTTTGCATTGCATTTCTTTTTATTTTTATTTGGGCTTTGCCCAGAAAGGATGCAGAGCATCAATTTGTTTTGGGCCCTGCCCTTTATAAATGATGCAGAGCATCAATTTTATTTGGGCTCTGCCCTTTTATTGCTTTGCAATTTATTTTGGCCTGCTTGGTCTTTTTAATTTGGGCCCGGCCCTTTTAGGAAATGCATTGCATTTATTAGGCGCTTTTCGCCAATCACTGAGCGCAAGCGCTTGTGGTGAGGACACGTGTCATGCTCTGGTGAGCGCAAGCGCAACAGCGCAGTGCGCCGCGCTGTTGCGCTGCTGGCACGTGGCGCACTCTGGGGAGCGCAAGCGCAATAGCGCAGTGCGTGCGCTGTTGCGCTGCTGACACGTGGCGCACTCTGGTGAGCACAAGCGCAATAGCGCAGTGCGTTGCACTAGTGCGCTGTGCTGTTGCACTGCTGACACGTGGCGCACTCTGGTGAGTTGCGCCAATTCCAGAGAGCAAAGCTCTAGCGCAGTTTGTAAGTGCAGAGCACTAAGAATCTTTTAGATTCAAAAACAGAAGTGCAAAGCACTATTTAATTTCTTGATCTAATTTAGATCAAAGAAAAATAAGTTTTTTCTTGTTTTTCTTATCTCAGAGAACCAAAGGTTCATGACAAGTGCAAAGCACTATTTTATTTTATCTTATTTTTATTAAAGATCATTGATCTCGTTTTTAGATCTATGATCTGTTCATAAGAGAACTTTCTCTTTTTCTAAATGTTTTTTACCTTTTTTATTCTTGAGGAGTTTCTCAGAGTTCTCTCTCTCTCTCTTTTTTTAGAAAAATGTTCCTCCCTTTGAATTGAGGCCTAGGGTCCTTTTTATAGTGCCCATAAATTAGTTAAATTTGTTAAAGAGATCTTTCTCTGAGTGATTTGGGGAATTTTCCCCACCGTTGGATCTTTGATCCAAGCGCTTCTGCTTTGCAGAAGAAAATCTTCTTATTTTAACAAGAACAGAAAAGATTTCTTGAAATTTTCATTCTGTTTGGCGCAAATGCCCCAGCGCGTGACAAGTGTCGCACAGCGCACAGCGCAGCGCAACTGCGCTGACACGTGTCGTGCAGCGCACAGCGCAGCGCAACTGCGCTGACACGTGTCGCGCAGCGCAGTACTAGCGCAACTGAAGCGTTGCTTCCTTTAAATAGAGCTTTGCTCTGATTGGGCGCGCCTCATTGGGCGCTGCGCTGATGCATCTGCGCCTGACACGTGGCGTGTTGCGCAGCGTAAATAATCTGAAGCGTTGCTTCATTTATTTTAATTTTAATTTTCTCTTTAATTTTCAAGACAGAGCTTTGCTCTGATTGGAGAAAAACAGA
Organism: Agapanthus africanus; assembly: GCA_030015575.1. Lineage (NCBI taxonomy): Eukaryota > Viridiplantae > Streptophyta > Magnoliopsida > Asparagales > Amaryllidaceae > Agapanthus > Agapanthus africanus. The sequence continues at coordinate 100,211,286 of CM057338.1, read as the reverse complement.
AGCATTGCTTCTTTTCCCACATTGGAATTTGAACAAAGCTTTGGTCTGATTAAGGTAAACAACGAGCTGTTCACCTTCATGGATGGCTCGTCTGGATATAATCAGATCAAGATGTCGCCTGAGGATGAGAAACACACAGCATTTCGAACCCTGATCAGAATATACTGCTACAAGGTGATGCCATTCGGACTGAAGAACGCAGGTGCTACATACCAAAGGGTAATGACCAATATCTTTGAAGACCTAATCTATAAAGTCGTCGAATGTTATGTTGATGATTTGGTCGTCAAGACTAAAACCAAGGTCGATCACATCCAAGATCTCAGGACCGTTTTCACTAGACTGAGGGAATACGATCTGAAGATGAATCCTCTGAAGTGCGCTTTTGGCGTGTCATCGGGAAAATTCCTAGGCTTTATAGTCCGACATCGGGGGATCGAAGTTGACCCATCCAAGATAAAGGCCATCATGGAGATGCCCCCTCCAAAGAGTCTGACGCAGCTAAGATCTTTTTAAGGCAAGCTTGCTTATATACGAAGGTTTATCTCAAATTTATCGGGGAGATGTAGGCCGTTCTCAAAGCTCATGAAGAAAGAAGCTCCTTTTGTCTGGGATGTCGAATGTCAAGAAGCGTTCGAAAGTATCAAACAGTACCTGTTGCACCCACTAGTGCTTGCTGCCCTATTCTAAATAAACCGTTGATTCTCTATACTGCCGCGCTAGATGAGTCACTCGGTGCACTCCTTTCCCAGAACAACGAGGAGGGAAAGGAGGATGCCCTCTACTACCTTAGTCGAACTTTAGTCGGGGCGGAACACAACTATTCCCCGATCGAAAAGCAATGCCTGGCTCAGATATTCACTGTGAAGAAGCTGAGGCACTATCTGCTTGCTCATCGGGTTATGCTGATCTCCAAGGTCGACCCGCTCAAACACTTATTGACCAAAGTAAGCCTCGCCGGTAGAATGTCAAGATGGGCCGTCATGCTGCTGGAGTTTGACATAGTTTATACTCCTCAGAAAGTAATAAAAGGGCAAGCCCTCACCAATTTCCTTGCTGCTCATCCTATACCAAAAGGGTCGCCACTAAATTATGAATTACCCGATGAACAAATATTGCACTTCGAGGATAGCAAGCCATGTTGGGAGTTCTACTTCGATGGAGCCTCATAAATAAGGACCTCCAGTAAATCAAGCGTCCTGGAGATAAAAGCAGGGATAGGATTAGTGTTCATCACGCCATCGATGGGAACCCTACGGCGTTCTTTTGCTCGCACCAAGCCTCATACAAACAACGAGGCTGAGTACGAGGCTCTGATAGATGGTCTGGAGCTCGCTATAGAAATGGAAATCCTTCGGCTACGAGTCTACGGTGATTCCTAGCTTGTTGTCAACCAAGTAAGTGGCGACTATAAAATATACAAACCCGAGTTAGCTCGATACAGAAGCCGAGTGGTGGAACTCATGAAACGGTTCACTCACATTGAACTAATGAGAGTCCCTAGAGCGTTGAACGGAAAAGCCGACATACTCGCTCACCTAGCTAAAAAGCTAGCTGATCCTGACATGGACGAAATTCTAACCACAGTCAGAAGCCGGCAAATTCTGCCTCCAGCCTCTTTGCGTGAAGAAGAAAGCGTAGAACAAGAGATCAATCCTGCCGAAGAAGCTTCGATCATCCAAGACGAGCCCGATTGGAGAGAACCCTTCATTGAGTACCTCCGATACGACAAGCTGCCCGAAGGAAAATCTGCGAGGATTCAGCTGAAGAAGAGAGCTCTCCGATACGTGTTTGTAAATGACAGGCTATACCGCAGGTCATATGACCAACTCTGGCTCAGGTGTCTATCATTGGCCGAAGCTCAAAAGGTCATGAAAGAAGTTCACTCGGGCGTTTTCGGTGCTCACCAATCTGGCCCCAAGATGCGACTTCAAATTAAATGGCTTGGGTATTACTGGACCACCATGATACGGGATTGCGGAGAGCATGCAAAGAAATATCATATCTGCCAAATTCACGGTGATTTCATTCACAAGCATCCCAATCCGTTGCATCCTATGGTGGCGTCGTGGCCTTTCGAAATATGGGGAACCGACATAGTTGGCCCAATTGATCCTCCGTCATCCAGAGGCCACCGGTTCATATTGGCCGCAATTGACTATTTCTCCAGATGGGCTGAAGCTGTCCCGATAAAAGAAGTCAAGACAGAAAATATTTTGACGTTCTTCCAGCATAATATTCTATACCGCTTCGGTACACCAAGAAGAATTATTTCTGACAACTAATATTCTATACTCGTGTTTAATCAGGCCTACACATATATCACATATGTGTCCTATTTCGTTTCGCTTGAACCTGGGAACTTCTGTGTGGGACTCTAAAGACTCGTCAATACGCCAGCAGTAGGTGATGATCACATTAGTCACCTACAAGCTGTCAGCGGTACTAGCTGGACGTAACGGCTACCCGGGCATTGAGCGATATGAAGATCAACAAGTAAGCCTGTCCATAGTCTCTATAAAGCCTATCAGTAACACTACCGTACAGTCCGGTCTCTTCGTCTGATATGTTGCATATCATGTCTAGGGGTGGAAATCATCAGACCCCAGTAACGTGATAAGTCATGCCGATGTCTGGCCTATAACGGTTCGAGAAACTATTGATAACACTTATCAGTAAATCTCGGCAGCATCTCTGGCCAGGGACTTCCAGTTATAGCCAATCGAGCATAGCGCAACATCAACTCCCAATACCGGGAGAGACGAAACCCCTCATATCGCTCATTGCCTCCATGCGACTCAGGACTGTACCCAAAATCCACCTGTTTGCACATCTCCTTTGAGCGTGGTAGGGAGGAAATCAAAGCACAGTAGGAGCCGCACAAGAATCTATGCCAATCTCGGGTCTATAGACTAACATGTACCAGTGTCACCAGAGGACCGCTATCTGACGATACGTATACTACCACATAGGAGTCCTCGGCGAGTTCTGTTCAGTGTACCCAGTCTCCACTGAGCACCCGTATACCATCTTTGATGTCAAACACCAATGGATATGGGATCATCCATCGCCCATCATATGGGTCAAGAAGCGTATACGCTAGTCTACTCTGGATTATCGATGCCCTGTCTCGATATTCCCTCGACTAGGAACAATTAAAGGATGTACTTGTGAACTACCCTGGCCCTACTAGTATGATCTCCATCATAGTCCTGGTAGTCAAGTACATATCCTAAGGGTTTTATCAACATGTGAGAACAAGACAGTATAAATACTAGTCTACATGTTAAGATAAAGGTAACTAGATAGCATACTATCATGTCGAGCAAGAAAGTCCTCTCTATATATGTCCAAGCATCCACTATAATATACATCATATGTACAATAATGGCCTCTAGGGCATACATATAACTAACATCAGAGACATTCATCAAGATCCAGAAGAGCAAGGAAGGCCACGTAGAAAAACTCTTCAGGAGATCCCTCTTTTTGGCGGAGGAACTGCGGCAAATAGGTGCAATTAGCGGTGGAACCGGGGCTCAATTAGGGAATTAGGGTTTCCAAATTCTCTGGTATCTTTCTCAACTCTCTCTCTCTTCTGAAATCCAATAAAATATTTTTTCTGCAGGATTCTTTGCAAAATATCACCGCTCAAAAATCTTTTTTGCAAGTTTTGTAATTGGTTTGTTTGTGCATATTTTAATACGGACTTTAAGGGGCAAAGACCAAAATTCAGATTAGGTGGGGATTTCATAATCCTTCCTAGGCCCCGCAAATCAAAAAACGAGCATCCGCATCAACCCTACATTAATTAAAAAATATCTAGACAAGACTCTAAGGACCGTTGCGCTCAAATAGGACAAAGGAAGGTCGTGGGTAATCTATCGCTTATCCGCATTACTTTTGTGGTGTCTTGGCAAGTGTGTCGAAGGCAAGTGGTTATTTAATTAGGCCTGCTATTTTCGGTGGTTCGTATAGTGGATACCTCCCACTTACTTGGCACTTACCTAACCACAAGAATAGTAAAGAGGTGGTAGGGGATTGATCCTGCGGCTTGTCCTTTGGAAGTCTAGGAGCGGTCTAGTGCCTTGACCTAAGTAACCTTTGTTCTAGGGTTGATTGTGCATTTTTGTATGATTTGTCTCAAGTCCAACACACTTTTCAAAACAAACCATTTTTAAATCACACATACACTGCCACTTGCGCTAAACCCGCTTAGTGCATGCTTGGCTGGACACGGGATTCTAGTGCCTGTCTTGTCCGCGTCCCTGCTATCGACTCCGAAGTCGGTACTTCTTCATTTTCTTTTTCCCCTCCACCCACCACATCGACCGAGATGGACGGTTCTTCATCAGATTATAACACCACCCTGCCTCCACCTGTCGGTGCGCATAATCCACCGCGCATTTCTCTCCAAGAGAGATGCTATTCTATAAGCGGTCCCCTTTCTATATGTTTATCTATTCCACCAGCAATGGGGATAATTTTGAAATTAAACCCCACTTCATCAACCTGTTTCCCAAATTTCACGGGCTTGAGTCTGAAGACGCATATGTTTTTATCACTAAATTCGAAAACGTATGCGCAATGATGGGTACATCACAACTGTCTGTGGATGCTATGCGCTTACGTCTTCTCCCTTTCACTTTGTGCGATTTAGCCAAAAAATGTCTTTATAACACAGCCGCACACTCTATTACCAATTGGGAAGAATTCGTGATAACATTCCTTAAGAAATTTTACCCCAATCATAAGACCGCCCGTATTCGGAGCGAAATCAACCAATTTACCCAGCTTCCCACTGAACCATTTTGGAAGTGCTTTGAACGGTTTAAAGATCTGCTTGTCCAATGTCCTCATCATGGAATACATAGATGGGATCTGTGCCGAATTATATATGAAGGCATTAATCCAGCGACAAAGCAGATGCTTGAAACCATGTGTCAATGCAATTTCATGTCCAAAAACGATGGTGAAGCCTGGAAATATCTGGAAGATTTCGCTGAAAATACTTTGCAGTGGGAAAGCGTTAGACCACCTTCATCTAGGGGAGGTATCCATCAGCTCGATATTTCCATCGTAGTAAAAGCCGAAATGGCAGCGATGCAAAAGAAACTCGACGCTATAGAGAACAAATTCTCATCAGTCTCCCTAAATCAGGTTACGCTTCCCAAGACCGTGTGTGGTTGCTGTTCCGATCCATCATATTTGACGGAAGAATGTCCTATGAATGCACCGCTTCAAGGTCAAGAACACACTAATGCTACTTTTCAGTAGCGACCTAGAAACAATCCTTATTCTTCCACGTACAATCAGGGATGGAGGAATCATCCTAATTTTGCTTGGAACAAAAACCAAACCCAAAATCAAAACCAATTCCAAAGTAATTATCAAAGACCTCCTCCACAGCAACAGCAACCACCACCACCACAGAACTAGCACCCCTTTCAATCGCAACCTTTTCAAAATCCGGCCAACAATTCTTTCCAAACGGCCGGGAATGAAAACTCATCTGTGCTTGAACGAAGTGTGGATATGTTTATTAAACATTCCATGCAGTCGATAGATGAAATCAAGTCTTCTATCCGAACTTAAACACAGACCACCAACTCCCATGGTGAAAGTATAAAATCGATAGAAGCACAACTTGCATAAATAAATGCAGCGATGAGTGCGAGAGAAAAAGGGAAACTTCCGTCTCAACACCTACCGAATCCTGGCCACTCACAAAGTCATAATGTGAGTGTCGTTACCAGGTTGAGATCAAGAAGAGTGTTGAACAATCAAATGGGTGAACAAATTGATGATGAGGAATCAATTGAAACCCCGGCTTCTACTTCTTCCCCTAATTCGTCTAGTCTCCCACCTTCTTCCGAGCCTATTCTCCGTTTTTTCCAAGGCTCGAACACTTCGTCCACTTCCTCGAATCTATCTAAAATGATCCCCACTCCAATTCTGGGATCGATTCCATCCCCACAAACTTCTCCACAAATGTTGGACCCAAAACTTATTGATAAAGCTCCATTTCCAAACAGGTTGAGGGCTAACAAACCTAACGCACAAATGGAGAAGATTGTGGAAATATTTAAGCAAGTTAACATAAATATCCCTCTCCTAGATGCTATTCAACAAGTTCCTTCCTATGCGAGAATACTTAAGGACTTTTGCACTAGGAAGAGAAAAATTCAAGTGCCTAAAAAGGTGTTCTTAACGAGTAATGTAAGTACGGATTTTACCTAGCAATTTCCTAAGAAACGTAAGGACCCCGGCTGTCCTACAATATCTATTTCTATTGGGGGTAAAAATATTAATCGTGCTCTACTCGACCTTGACGCTAGTGTTAACTTGCTCCCGTATTCTGTCTATGAGCAGCTGGGTATAGGAGAGTTGAAACCTACCCACGGCACTCTCCAGATGGCAGATCGATCTATCGCCCAACCTAGGGGTGAACTAGATGATGTGTTAATCAAAGTCGGGAAATTCATATTCCCTATGGACTTTATTGTTTTAGATACATAGCCTGTGGCGAACCCACGCAAAAAAATCCCGGTGATACTCGGTCGACCTTTCCTAGCAACTTCCAACGCTGTCATTAATTGTCGTTACGGTTCTATGAACTTATCCTTCAGGAAGATGACAATTGAGCTTAATATTTACAAGCTAGGAAGTCAACCATCTGAACCTTCTGCTCATTTAATCGATATCTGTTCCATCAACGAGATAGCTTCCGACATTTGCGAAGTGGAAGTACTTTGCTCTGATAATCTCGACAACACTAGTGTGGCATTGTTTGATCTGAAAAATTATTATAGTGAGGATATCTTCGATGAGTCCATCCCCGAGTTTGAATCCATTGACTCGTCGCAAAAGTCAGTAGCGCTTTCCGAGTCAATATCCTATGCAAGTTATGAACCTCTTAGGGAGTCCAAGTATCATTCCCTTACCCCACCTTCTATCGTCTCTCCGCCGACACTAGATCTCAAACCATTACCTTCTCATCTTAAATATGCATATTTAGGAGAGAATGAGTTTTTGCCCGTGATCATATCCGCTTCTCTAGTTTTAGAGCAAGAGAACGCTCTTTTGACGGTATTGAGATTAAATCGGCAAGCATTTGGTTGGACAATGGCTGACATCAAAGGGATTAGTCCCTTAATTGTTGAACATTATATACATTTGATGGATGAAGCCAAACCAACCCGAGACCCACAAAAAAGGTTAAATCCCGTTATGAAGGAGGCGGTAAAGAAAGAAATCGTCAAGTGCTTAGATAGTGGTATAATTTACCTAATATCCGATAGCCAATGGGTAAGTCATATTCATGTAGTCTCTAAAATGTCTGGCATCACGGTCATAACCAATGAGGCTAATGAGTTAATCCAAACACACACCCAAACGGAGTGGCGCGTATGTATTGATTATAGGAAACTCAATGCCACAACGAGAAAAGATCACTTCCCTCTACCTTTCATTGACCAGATGTTGGAACGATTAGCTGGACATGAATACTATTGTTTCTTGGACGGATACTCTGGCTATAATCAGGACCCCATCACCGAAAAGGATCAAGATAAAACAACATTTAATTGTCCTTTCGGTACGTTTACTTATAGACGCATGCCCTTTGGGTTATGCAACTCTCCCGCGACATTTCAGCGGTGTATGATGGGGATATTCTCAGACATGGTTGAGAATTTTCTGGAGATATTTATGAACGATTTCTCCATATTTGGGGACTCCTTTGAGGAATGCCTACGTCATCTTGATGTGGTTCTTACCTGCTGTAAGGATAAGAACTTCACTTTGAATTGGGAAAAATGTTATTTCACGGTCCAAGAAGTTATTGTGCTTGGACATATCATTTTACGAAAAGGCATTGAGGTTGACAGAGCTAAAATTGATGTCATCCATAACCTTCCTCCTCCCTAATGTGTCAAAGATATACGATCTTTTCTTGGTCATGCAGGATTTTATAGGAGATTCATTAAGGAGTTTAGCGAAATTGCTAGACCCTTAATTCTTCTCTTAACCAAGGATACACCATTTCACTTCGATTCGGATTGTGAGGCTACTTTTGAATCGCTTAAAAGATCTCTCACTACAGCCCCTATTCTATCATCTCCAGATTGGAACCACCCGTTCGAGTTTATGTGTGATGCATCAGATTTTGCTATTGGTGCAGTCTTAGGACAGCACATTGATAAGATTCCACATGTAATTTACTATGCAAGTAGGACCTTAAACGATACACAAATTAATTACACAACTACCGAGAAAGAACTCTTGGCAGTTGTATTTGCATTAGAAAAATTCAGGCCCTACTTGATTGGCTCGCCAATAGTGGTTTACACTGATCACTTCGCCCTACGACACCTTTTATCGAAGAAGGATGCTAAGGCCAGGCTAATACGTTGGATCCTGTTGTTACAAGAATTTGATCTTGTCATACGAGACAAGAGTGGATGTAAAGACATTATAGCCGACCATCTTTCATGCATCAATTCTTCACCAACGTTGACCGGGCCAATAAATGATTCCTTCCCTGACGAACAGCTCTTGACCGTATCCTGCGAACCTTGGTTCATGAATATTGTGAATTATCTAGCGACGAGACTTATTCCTAGGGATTGGTCGAAACAAGACAAACTTCGATTTCTATCCCAAGTAAAACACTTTTACTAGGATGAACCTTATTTGTTTAAGCATTGTTCCGATCAAATCATTCGCAGATGTGTCACTAATGATGAATTCAAGAGTGTATTGTCTTTTTGTCATGATCAGGCATGCGGCGGTCATTTTGGTCCATGTAAAACGGCGGAGAAATTTTTGCAATGTGGTTTTTATTGGCCAATATTATTTAAAGATGCTTATGATCATTGCAAAACTTGTCATCGGTGTCAACACTTGGGTCGGATTTCACGAAGAAATGAGATGCCGCTCCAACCTATCTTGGTTGTGGAGATATTCGATATTTGGGGTATTGATTTTATGGGCCATTTTCCTAACTCTTTTGGGAATTTATATATCTTGTTAGCGGTTGATTATGTTTCAAAATGGGTGAAAGCAATACAGTGTCGCACTAATGACAATAAGGTTGTTATTAAGTTCCTTAAAGAAAATATCTTTTCGCGATTCAGGCACCCTTGCACTATAATTAGCGACAACGGGACGCATTTCTATAATCGTTCTTTCGAGGCTTTGATGCGGAAATATTCAATCAACCACAAACTTTCTACGCCCTATCATCCCCAAACGAGCGGGCAAGCTGAGATTTCCAATAGGCAGATAAAACAAATTTTAGAGAAAACGGTTTCTAAAAACCGTAATGATTGGTCAACCAAATTGACGGATGCTCTTTGGGCATTTCGAACCGCTTATAAGACCGATCTTGGTATGTCTCCATACCGCCTAGTGTTTGGAAAGGCTTGCCACCTTCCTGTCGAAATCGAGCATAAAGCAATATGGGCTATTAAAGAGTTTAACTTCGATTTTGATCAAGTCTGCAGCTATCGGAAGCTGCAATTAAATGAGCTAAGAGAACTCCGCGATGAAGCTTACGATAATGCGGTTATAGTAAAGAACTGGACTAAAGTGTTCCACGATATAAACCTTTTTAGAAAAACCTTCACACTGGAACAACAAGTCCTTCTTTACAATTCCCGTCTCCATCTTTATCCGGGTAAGCTTAAATCTCGTTGGAAAGGACCTTTTATGGTGCGGTTTGTATATCCGCACGGGGCAGTAGAAGTTGAAAATATTAAAAACGGTTCAATTTTTAAAGTAAATGGGCATAGATTGAAACCGTATTTTTCCGCTGACCCAGCTGAGGAGCTCCTGTTTCTACAGGAGCTGTTTTATCATAACTAAATTTCCTTCGCCTCACCTCCATGTTTCGGTAATATTTTCTCATTTTAAGAATGGAGGTGAGTGAAAAAGGACTTAACTGCATATCTGTGCGTGCTAAACTACAAGTTTGGGGGTAGTTTTTATTTGACTATTATTTTACCTCTCTTAATTTCTCTCCTAAAGTCTATAGCTCTATGCATTAAAACATGACATCAGTGAGGACACTGCTGAAAACAAGTTTGGGGGAAGGTTTGTATTCACTAAATTATCTTTTGGCACTTGGCACTATACAATTTTTTTTTATATATAATAAAAGAGTAGAAAATGAAAAATTACATATGAAAGATAGAAATAGTTTAAGAAAAGCAAGAAAGTTAGATGCTTTCTTAAACGAAACTAGTAATAAGTAGTTATGAGCCGTTGTCCCAAGGGTTAGTAAGATGAAGGAAATTACTAATCTGAGAATAAAAATAAATCTGAAAAATAGTCCTTATTCTTGAGGCCAAACATCTGAATGTTCATATCCTACTATACGCACTTACACACATCTTGAAACTTGGGATAGTAGAGGATACCTTAAAATGCTCTTGTCTAAAAGACTTAGTATGAAATATATATATATATATATATAAGTGGAAAAAAAAATGAAAACTGGTTTTGTAATTACCAAGGCAGCATAAAAAAAAATATAGCGAGGGTGCTTTATCACCTAGTGCCTTAGACCAACTAGTTTGGGAGCCTCTGCTAAGCCTTAGGTGTTGCAAGACGAGAAATTACGCCTTAATAATGCGAGCACATTTTGTAATCGGTTGGTTAGTACCTCAAGAAATATTAACGGTCGCATGAAGAATGTGTGAGCAATTTTATCGAAAATATTCACCAACTATAAAGTACTTTGGAAGATGGATAAGAGTATGATAGTTTGAATTGAATTCTCTAAGTGTAGGGATGTCTTTTACACACACCTAGTGGTATATGATCAATGTTTGGAAGAAAAATAGGGAGGAAGACTAATGACGATGTTTTATTGAGAGATGATGTGATTTCTAATATCTTTTCACGACCATTAAGATAGGGCTCATGACAACCGAAAAACCGGTGTAGTTGGAAACTCTTATTTTCAAGTTCTTTCTTTTATAGTTCTTATCTTAGTATGTAACTTTCACTATCTTTCTTTTATTATAGGATTTTGTGGGTGTAATCCGCTGAAAACCCTTAAGAGACAACACTCCTTCTACTAGAGACACTTAGAGGTTTAACGGTTTGTTGCACGTCCTCAGTGCAATCATGTTGCCTACGAAAGTGTGCTACTTAGTTTTCTTTTTCTTTTTCTCCTTCTCTTGAATAACTAGTTTGCTCGGGACGATCAAAGTTAAGTTTGGGGGTATTTGTTCAGTCGAAAATATCGTGCATTTGACATGATATTTTCCTTACTATTTTTAAATAATAAAAGGTGTTTATTATAAATATGACACATATGAGAGTTTATCTGTAAAAATACTATTTTCATATGTTTATATATTATAATTAATATTATGAAGGAAAATGTAAGCATATAATATCTATTTAATATTTAATCCATTTAAATATGCATACCATATCAAATATCTTTAACCAATTTTCTTAAACTATAACATCATATCAAATGGTTAGGATAATATCTCAATAATCCTAAATATTACTAACATTATTCATTAAGATATTGTGCAAGTTTTGGCTCAGATCAAGAGATCGAGATGTTGAGATGTCGAAAACCAAAAATTTGCCGAAATATTAAAGTAAATCGAAGAAATCAATTCTGGCAGAGATTTAGAGAAGATTTCCAAAATCCAGTTATTCAAAAGATCACCACATGTCAATTAGATGAAGCTCCAGAATTTTGATCCAAAGATCACACCAAGATACCGCCCAACCGCGGTCAAATGCCCATTATTGCGGCAGATCCGCGGAATCTATGGGGAGTTGGGATTTGAGATTTGGTAGATACGATCCTAACAACTAGTTACCATATTAGGAAACTAGAGATTCTGGCTTTGATACTATTTAAAGGACCGAGAGCCCATCTTGGAAAAATTATCAAACCGACGAGATCACGAAGTTCAAGACGACTCAAGAATCCAGGTTGATCATCAGCTGTTCATCTACCTCCTTAAGAAGAGATCGAGAAGCAAACTAGAGTTTTGTAATCATTTTCTAAAGGAACAAAGTGTAATTGATCAAGTTGATTAATAAAGTTAGTTGTTTTATTTTTATTGCATTTTATTTTCTTTATTTACATCATAATCTCTATCCCTTCTTTTATCTCCATCATGCGCGAGTAATTCTCCGCTTGATAGGGTTCATAGGATTAGGGTAGATCAATGGATGATTAAAATCTTTTAACTCCTTTTACGTCCTATAAAGTTTATAAACTTTATCAAAAGAATAGTTAACATCCTAATCGGGCGCGCTGTCAATTCATTGATATTCACGACCACGATTAGAGATTAGATTAACAATTATTTTGGTAAAGGCTAGACATGAACGAAGATCCATGTCAAGATAAGGGTTAAGAGTGGGGACCCTTTTCCCTCCAGAAACTCTAATCTACATGCATCACCGTCGATCTAGTTTTAAATCTATTAAAAGATAAAAGGAGTAATATTTAATTAATCATCCATGACTACTAAATCATAACGAACCCTACAAGTCCCCTTCTAATATAAAACCTACATCCGTAGTTAATCTAGATCTATATCCTACATCCGTGTTTGACGTAGATCTAGAATCTACAACCATTCTTCACTATTCATTATTCTTCCTCCTTTCCTAATCAACACACCTAAAATAAGATTAAAAGATTCAACGTTTCCCTGAGGACGACCCGTACTCATCTCGGTCTAGCTACACGCGACACCGTTATTGATTGCGGTTATTCTACAAACACAACTTTAAAATATCAACTAATCACCAAGCTTCTTTTTCCGCTGGTGTTTCCAGCGGTCGCGTGCCGTGCACATGACCCGCGGACGCCCGGCGGTCATATGCCTGGCATGTGACCCGCGGGCGCCGGCTGCCCGCGCGTCCGGCACGCGTCCTTAGGACGCTCCTCACCCTTCTTTTCCCCTCACGCTCCATACTAAAAACATGTCCTCCGTTAGAAAAAAATTCTAATGGGGCACTACCCCGCACTCCGCACCCCGCAAGGGGGCTGCTAGCTCTCTTGACCCTCAGTCCGCTATCCGGGTAGCGGGACCCCCGTAAACTTTGCGAGACCCCCGATACGTCCATGTCCCCTTCAAAACACAACACACACACTGCACATTGAGTTCACATGACCAGTTTGACCCGTCAATCGGAGGTACTCTCGCTCCAAAGGCGATGGGTAATTAATGGTAGCTTAGTCTGCGGCTGCCGGAGATTTGGATCCCCACAATCAATAAACCCTGGCCTACCTTAGACAGGGGGGATCTGTATACGCCTGACAAGCGACGCGTATTCCCATCTCAATGGGGTGACGAAAAACACCCTACAGATTCTGGCATGGCCGTTGGGATGTTTCTCTCCTTCCATATTTCGGGTTAAACATTCATGCGAACTCAATCAACATGAATATCAATCGCATGTACTGAAATCATGTTTTTTTGTGCAGGTTAACAGTTTCAAATTGTAATCTTTGGACGCAACAAAATGTCTCCAAGGACAAGCTCAGCTTTCAACACAGCTCCCATCTCTTACATGATGAAGATGGACGCCAGGACGATCTACCCGGCCAGTCTCGGGCGACAGTAGGAGGAGCCGCTGCTACTATTTGGCTCTATTCTGTTCGTTCCAGCTAACGCCATCTATGCTCCTTAAGCCCCGGTGATAGATAAACCAGCCTTAAAAGTGAAAAGGCCAAATGTCATGGTTGTGAAGGCACCCCAGTCCAAGCACAAATTCGTTTTCGAACGACTCTCCATCGCTCCAGCTGAGGACAAGGCCATCAACACTAATGAAGCAATAAGGCGTCTCGGGTAAGCTCCAACTGTGCTCCTGATAACTGCTCGATTGGGTATCTTCTCTAAGCTCTCCATCAATTGACTCACGATGGCTTCTTGGATAACGGATGCCCGCCAAGCCCTCAAAATTGAGAAGCTAAGACAGAAAAGGCTCAGATACAGAGCCAACTAAAGGGCCAGGGCTCCTACTAGGCTGAACTTCATGAAGTTCCAAGAATATGGTTACCCCGCAACAAGCAGAATCGGCTGTAAAGCTCGCTAACTCTTTTGAACCGCTGAAATTGGTTCAGAAGAATGCTATGATTGCAAGAGTCAAGAAAACTGCGATCCGGACAGCGTCACCCAAGGATCCAGTCAGGCCAACCGTCTTCAGTCGCCTGTCCTTTTTAGAAGAGGAAGGGCCACGACGACGGTCCGAAAAATCAGCCGCCAAAGATAAAGAGAAGGCTGGATACGTGGTCCACACTGTCTACATGGTGGGCATACGCAGCAAGAGCAAGGATGGGGCCACCACATCTTAAATCCAATCTGGTGTGAATGTGGATGCCACTTTCCAAGACCAGTCTCCTCTAAAAGGTAATGAAGACCCTTCCAGTTGGGCTGATAAGTAGAGAGATCCCTCAGTTCATGAAGAGTCAGGCTCGGAAAGTGAAGAGGAGCCAATCTTCCGTCCCAAGACCGCAGAGCAGTAACTTCACCAAGAGCTCCAGAAGCAGCTCGGAAATAAAGACAAGGAGATGGCCAAGCTCTACTAGAAGATTGACGACTTGACAAACGTTGTCTAACAGCTCATGGCCCAAGTTGCCTCTCAGTCGCCCAATCAAGCGCAGGGCTCTGCTCATGAACCAGAAAACGGTGTCCCGAGACAGTCGACGCCTATTCGCTCAAATCCAAAGGTAGACGAGCCGCATGAAAGTCGGCCGTATCCTATCTCGGGAAATGTATTGACTACCGATGATAGCAACCCTCTAACATAAGATCAAATCATGGATTTGGTCGCCAACAAAGTCAAAACATTGGTAGCTGAAGCCGGAGCGCAAAAAGATGTCAACAGTAGCGGGAGACCATATCCTTCTCGGTATGATCTGGTAGAGTTTCCTAGTGGCTATGTTATCCCCAAATTCAGAAGATTTGATGGGACGGGAAATGCGAATCAGCATATCGCCCACTTTAAGGCTCATGTGGGAATACTGGGGGTAATGATGCGCTTCTCCTCCGCCAATTCGTTAATTGCCCAACCGATGTCGCTTTCGACCGGTACACGAGCATACCAGATAGCTCCGTTACTATTTTCGTCCAAACGGAATCTCTGTTTCGACAAAAGTTCATGAGTGTCAGCGATAAGATCACCATTGCCGACCTCGTAAGGACCAAGTCAAAGAACAAAGAAAGTAGCATGAATTTTATAATTTGATGGCGCAATCTTTCCATCAAATGTGAGCCGCCGTTGGAACAAGACCAATCCGTCAATCTCCTCATCAGAAATCTCGGTACCTGGATGAATCCTTTTCTATGCACCGTAGGTCTCAAGACATTCCAAGAACTGACCAAGAAAGTTCAAATGTTGGAGCGCTCAAAGCGGGAATCTTCCTCGGATTCCCAAAATAGCAATAAATCCTGGAGAAACTGAGTGGACGATAATCGCAAAGGCGGAAATTCTGACGATGCTGAATCTTTTAACACTTTGACTGACCGAAGTAGGCGAGGGATAAGCGGGCCTAATGCCAACCAGCATCGGAAGCCAGTGTTGGGCGAGGGAGGAGAATCTCCACTGAAAGAGAAGCTGGATAAGGTCTATTCCTTCAGAAGGGACAAAATCCGTAAAATATTCAAAGACACCCTAAGAAACGGTCTACAATTGCCAGATTCAAAGAGACCGCAAGAAGTGAATATGAATGGCGACCCTAAATATTGCCCCTATCACAGAGTGATAGATCATGTTGTTGAAGGCTGCTTTGTCTTTAAAGATTGGGTCGAAAATCAATACAAGACATGAGAGATATAATTGTTTAAAGGCGTGTTAACAAACAGTCAAGCTGCGACCGCCAATTTCATACAAAAAGAGACCGAAGCTCTTCTAGAACCTGATTCTCTCAGTCATCGTCCCTTCTCTGAAAAAGAGCGGACTAAGATAACAAG
Source organism: Agapanthus africanus (assembly GCA_030015575.1). Classification (NCBI taxonomy): domain Eukaryota; kingdom Viridiplantae; phylum Streptophyta; class Magnoliopsida; order Asparagales; family Amaryllidaceae; genus Agapanthus; species Agapanthus africanus. Next base: position 100,195,321 of record CM057338.1, on the reverse strand, counting down.
CCAAAAGTCAAACGAGCAATATTGCCAATTGTTCAGTCGATAAAACTGCACATTTGTAATACATTTTTCCTACCATTTTTATATTAAAAAAAGGACTTTATTATAATCTATTAAACATATGAGGGTTTATGTGTAAAAACATTATTTTCCATGTGTTAATATATTTAATTATCATTTGGTAGGAAAATGTATGCAAATAATATTACTGGTCTAATCCTAGTAGAACAAAGTCTACTAAAATCTTATTTGAGTTGTTGTGCAGATTATTTCCAAGTTGTTATGAAGGATTTAACAAACAAATCAATTTGTTGAAGAATACTTTCCAAATTAAAGAGCAAACTTGGAGACTAAGTCTGGAAGCAGCCGAGAAAATATTTTCAGATTCTGAAGATGTTTAGGAATGCCAAATGTCACCATCAGAGAGCCCAAGAGAAACAACAGGGAGATCACCACCATCGAGCGCGGTTCCGCGGCCAAACCCACCCTGGGGCCGCGGAACCGCCGCAATTAGGAGGAGAGAGAATACAAGATTTTGGGAGATTTTCAAATGCTGAATTTTACCAACTTCTGAACAAAAAGATTCTGGGTTTTCACTATATAAAGGCACCGAGGGCATCTTGGAAAAGCTATCAAGCCGAAGAGATCACGAAGCTCCCGACGCTCACGCATCCAGGCTGATCATCGACTGTTCGACTACCTCCCTAGGAAAGATCGAGAAGCAAATCAAGTTTTGTAATCATTTTCTATGGATTAAAAGTGTAGTTGAAGGAGTTGATTAATAAAGGTAGTTTTTATTTAATTGTTTGTTTTCTTTTACATTATGTTTTCCATCTCTTTCTTTTCATATTCTTCTCCCAACATGCGCGAGTAATTCTCCGCTTGTTAGGGTTCGTAGGATTAGGGTAGGCTAATGAACGATGAAAAATATCTAAACCCTTTTTAAGTCCTATAAAGTTTAGGAACTTTATCAAAATAATCATTAACATCCTAATCGGGCGCGCTAGCAATTCTTTGCTAGTTCCGACCGCGATTAGAGATTAGATTAATGATTGTTTTGGTAAAGGCTAGATATGAACGGAGTTCCGTGTCGAGATAAGGGTTAAGAGTGGGATTCCTTTTCCCTCCAGAAACCCTAATCTACACGCATCGCCGTCGTTCTAGTTCTAAATCTATTAATGGATAAAAAGGGTAACTTTAATTAATCATTCATAACTACTAAATCCTAACGAACCCTACAAGCCCTTATTATTATAATTAATCACATCTTTAAACTATTCTAGATCTATATTTACATTCTTGTTTAAAGTAGATCTAGAAACCATCCTACAACCATTCTTATTTCTTTCTCCTTTTCAACACATCTAAAGTAAAATTAAAAGGTTCCACGTTTCCCAGAGGACGACCCGTACTCATCTCGGTCTAGCTACGTGCGACACCGTTATTGATTGCGGTTAAACTAAAAACACGATTTTTCACATCAATCAAATGGCGCCGTTGCCGGGGATACGTGCGTAATTTTTTTTTTACTATTTGTGTTGAATTCTTAGACGAGTCATATCATTATTAACACAAAACTGCAAATTGCATATTTAACGATTTGTGCGTGGATTTTTGCAAGGAGATCTGGAGTCACAGAATTGAGGAAAACAGGAAACAGAGAGCTTTTTAGAGATCCAGAGGAGCAAGGGAGATCACAGAAAAAATTTCATCAACTGTTCTCTCTACCACGCGGCGGAACCGCGGCATAAAGGCACCTTTGGCGGCGGAAGGGCGGCAGGCTAGAGGAATCAGGGCTTCAATCTTCTCTGGTATCTTTCTTAACTCCTTATCTCTCTCCTAAAATCCAATAAAATCTATTTTCTGCAGGATTCTTTGCAAAATTGCGCCGCTCAAAAAAATCTTTTTGCAAAAGTTTTGTGATTGGTTTTGTTTTGCATATTTAATACGGATTTTAAGGGGCAAAGACCAAATCAAGATTAGGTGGGGATTTCATCACCCTTCCTAAGCCCCACAAATCACAAACCGAGCATATAGATCAACCCTTCATTAATTTAAAAAATATCTAGACCAGACTCTAAGGACTGTCGCGCTCAATAAGGACAGAGGAAGGTCGTAGGTAATCTATCGTTTATCCGCATTACTTTTGTAGTGCCTAGGCAAGTGTGACAAAGGCTAGTGGTTTTTAATTAGGCCCACTGTAGTGGTGGTTCCTTCCCACTTACCTGGCACTTACCTCGCTACAAGGGTAGTACGGAGGCGGTAGAGGATTTATCCTGCGGCTTGTCCTTTGGAAGTCTAGGAGCGGTCTAGAGACTGGACCTAGGTAACCTTAGTTCTAGGGTTGCTTGTGCATTTAGGGAGATTTGTCTTGAGTCCCACTTTTTCAAAACAAGCCAATTTCAAATCACACATACGCTGCCACTTGCACTAAACCCGCTTAGTGCATGCTCGGCTGGACACGGGATCCTAGTGCCCGTCTTGTCCGCGTTCCTTCTATCGACACCGAAGTCGGTACTTCTTCATCTTCTTTTCCCCCACCAGACACCACATCGACCGTGATGGACGGCACTCCATCTAATTATAACACCACGCTGCCACCACCCGCAGGTGCGCAGAATCCACCGCGCATCTCTCTCCAAGAGAGATGCTATCCTATTCGTGGTCCCCTTCCTACTTGTCTATCTCTTCCACCACCTAACGGGGATAATTTCGAAATTAAACCCCACTACATCAACCTGCTGCCCAAATTTCACGGGCTTGAGTCGGAAGACGCGTACGTTTTCATCACCAAATTCGAAAACGTATGCGCAATGATGGGTACTTCACAATTGACCTTAGATGCTATGCGCTTACGTCTTCTCCCATTCACACTATGCGACTTGGCAGAAAAATGGCTTTATAATACTGCCGCACACTCTATCGCTAATTGGGATGAATTCGTCGTAGCATTTCTTAAGAAGTTTTACCCAAATCATAAGACTGCACATGTTAGGAGCGAGATCAATCAGTTCACCCAGCTTCCCAACGAACCATTTTGGAAGTGCTTTGAACGTTTCAAAGATCTGCTTGTCCAATGCCCCCATCACGGAATACAAAGATGGGATTTATGTCGGATTATATATGAGGGCATTAATCCAGCGACAAAGCAGATGCTTGAAACAATGTGTCAATGCAATTTCATGTCTAAAGATGATGGCGAGGCTTGGAAATATCTGGAAGATCTTGCAGAAAGCACTTTGCAGTGGGAAAGCGTAAGACCACCTTCAACTAAGGGAGGTATACACCAGCTCGATATTTCCATCGCAGTGAAAGCCGAAATGGCAGCGATGCAGAAGAAACTCGATGCTATTGAGAGCAGATTCTCATCAGTCTCCCTAAATCAGGTTACGCTTCCTAAGACCGTTTGTGGTTGCTGTTCGGATCCTTCACACTTAACGGAAGAATGTCCTATGAATGCATCGTTTCAAGCTAATGCTGCTTTTCAGCAGCGACCTAGAAACGATCCTTATTCTTCCACATATAATCAAGGATGGAGGAATCATCCTAACTTTGCTTGGAATCAAAACCAACAAAGTAATTATCAAAGACCTCCTCCACAGCAACCACAACCACAGAATCAGCCCCCCTTTCAGTCACAGAATTTCCAAAATCCGGCCAACATTTCTACACCACAAGTGGCCGGTATTGACAACTCACTTGCACAAACTTTGGATATGTTCATGAAACAATCCATGCAAAATTCGGCTGATATGAGGTCTTCTATTGATGCCCTAACGAAAAACTCCTCCTCCCATGGTGAGAGTATTAAATCAATAGAAAACCAAATCGCACAGTTAAACGCCGCATTGAGTGCGAGAGAGAAAGGGAAACTCCCATCTCAACCCCTACCGAATCCTGGCCATTCACAAAGTCATAATGTGAATGCCGTCACTACGTTGAGATCGGGGAGAGTGCTGAATAACCAAGTGGGCGAGCAGGTTGATGATAGTGACACATTTGATACCCCTTCTTCTTCTTCTTCCCCTAACTCGTCTAGTCTCCCACCTTCATCCGAGCCTATTCTCCGTTTTCCCCAAGGCTCAAACATTTCGCCAAATCTATCTAAGTCGATGCCCACTCCAATTTTGGGATCGAATCAGTCGCCACAGTCTTCTCCACAAACGTTGGACCCAAAACTTATTGATCGTGCTCCATTTCCAAACCGATTAAGGGCCAACCGACCTAACCCGCAAATGGAGAAGATTGTGGAAATGTTTAAGCAAGTTAGCGTGAATATTCCTCTTCTAGATGCTATTCAACAAGTCCCATCTTATGCAAGAATCCTTAAAGACTTATGCACTAGGAAGAGAAAAACTCAAGTGCCTAAAAAGGTTTTCATGACGAGTAATGTTAGCACAGCTTTTACCCAACAAATACCAAAGAAACATAAGGACCCCGGCTGTCCTATAATCTCTATTTCTATTGGGGGTAAAAATATAAATCGTGCTTTACTCGATCTAGGCGCTAGCGTCAACTTGCTTCCTTATTCGGTATACGAGCAGTTAGGAATTGGAGAGTTAAAACCCGCCCATTGTACTCTTCAAATGGCTGATCGATCTATCACCAAACCTCGGGGCGAACTAGAGGATGTGTTAATTAAAGTCGGGGAATTCATATTTCCCGTGGACTTTATTGTTTTAGATACACAGCCTGTGGCAAACCCACGCAATCAAATCCCGGTGATACTTGGTCGACCCTTCCTAGCAACTTCTAACGCTATGATTAATTGTCGTAACGGTTCTATGAACTTATCCTTCGGGAAAATGACAATTGAGCTTAATATTTACAAGCTAGGAAGTCAGCCATCAGAACCTTCTGCTTATTTGCTGGACGTTTGTTCCATCCACGAGATAGCTTCCGAAAGCTGCATGGATGAGGAGCTTAGCTTTGATGTTCTCGACAACACTAATGAGACATCGTTCGATCTTGCACCACTTTACAGTGAGGATATGTTCAATGAGTCCGACCTTGAGATTGAACCCGTTGACTCATTGCAAAAGTCAGCAGCACTTTCCGAGTCCATATCTTATGCAAGTTTTGAACCTCTTCGGGAGTCCGAATATCATTCCGTTACCCCTCCTTCTATTGTCTCTCCGCCAATTCTTGATCTCAAACCGCTACCTTCTCATCTTAAATATGCATATTTAGGAGAGAATGAGACTTTGCCAGTGATTATTTCCGCTTCTCTAGCCTTAGAGCAAGAGAATGCACTTTTGGCAGTGTTGAGATCGAATCGGGAAGCATTTGGTTGGACAATGGCCGACATCAAAGGGATTAGTCCCTTAATTGTTGAACATCACATACATCTGATGGATGAAGCCAAACCAACCCGAGACCCACAAAGACGGTTAAATCCCGTTATGAAGGAGGCGGTAAAGAAAGAAATCGTCAAGTGTCTTGATAGTAGAATAATTTACCCCATATCTGATAGTCAATGGGTAAGTCCAATTCATGTGGTCCCTAAAAAGTCTGGCATCACGGTCATCACTAACGAGGCTAATGAGTTAATCCAAACACGCACCCAAACTGGGTGGCGCGTATGTATCGATTACAGGAAACTCAATGCCGCGACGAGGAAAGATCACTTCCCTCTACCTTTCATTGACCAGATGTTAGAACGATTAGCGGGACACGAATACTATTGTTTCTTGGACGGATACTCTGGTTACAACCAGGTCCCCATCGCCGAAAAGGATCAAGATAAAACCACTTTTACTTGTCCTTTCGGAACTTTTGCTTATAGACGCATGCCCTTTGGGTTATGCAACGCTCCCGCTACATTTCAGCGGTGCATGATGGAGATATTTTCAGATATGGTGGAAAATTTTCTAGAAATTTTTATGGACGATTTCTCCATTTTTGGGGACTCCTTTGAGGACTGCCTTCGTAATCTTGACGCTGTTCTTACCCGCTGTAAGGATAAGAACTTGACTTTGAATTGGGAAAAATGTCATTTTATGGTTCAAGAAGGTATTGTACTTGGACATATAATTTCACATAAAGGCATTGAGGTAGACAGAGCTAAAATAGATGTCATTCAAAACCTCCCTCGTCCCAATTGCGTCAAAGATATACGATCCTTCCTTGGTCATGCAGGATTTTATAGGAGATTTATTAAGGACTTTAGCAAAATTGCTAGACCCTTAACCCTTCTATTGGCCAAGGACACTACATTTCACTTCGATTCGGATTGTGAGGCTGCTTTTGAATCACTTAAAGAATCACTCACTACAGCCCCCGTTCTATCATCTCCGGATTGGAACCACCCGTTCGAGCTTATGTGTGACGCATCAGATTTTGCTATTGGTGCTGTCTTGGGACAGCATATTGATAAGATGCCACATGTAATTTACTATGCAAGTAGGACCCTGAATGATGCATAAATAAATTACACAACTACCGAGAAAGAACTCTTAGCAGTTGTATTTGCATTAGAGAAATTCAGGCCCTACTTGATTGGCTCGCCTATTGTGGTTTACACAGATCACTCCGCCCTCCGACATCTTTTAACGAAGAAGGATGCAAAAGCCAGGCTAATACGTTGGATCCTATTGTTACAAGAATTTGATCTTGTTATCAAAGACAAGAGTGGATGTGAAAACGTAGTAGCAGACCATCTTTCACGCATCACTTCTTCGCCAACTGTGACCGTGCCGATAAATGACTCATTTCCCGACGAGCAGCTCTTGAATGTATCCTACGAACCTTGGTTCGTGGATATCGTGAACTATCTTGCGACGGGACTTATACCTAGCGATTGGTCGAAACAAGACAAACTTCGGTTTTTATCCCAAGTAAAATATTTTTACTGGGATGAACCATATCTATTCAAGTATTGTTCCGATCAAATCATTCGCAGGTGTGTCCCTAATGATGAATTCAAGAGCGTGTTATCATTTTGTCATGATCAGGCGTGCGGCGGTCACTTTGGACCTCGAAAAACGGCGGAGAAAGTTTTGCAATGTGGCTTTTATTGGCCAACATTATTTAAAGATGCATTTGAGCATTGCAAAACTTGTCCGCGATGTCAGCATTTGGGTCGGATTTCACGTAGGAATGAGATGCCGCTCCAACCTATCTTGGTTGTGGAAATATTTGATGTTTGGGGTATTGATTTTATGGGCCCTTTTCCCAACTCCTTTGGGAATCTATATATATTGTTAGCGGTTGATTATGTCTCGAAGTGGGTGGAAGCTATACCGTGTCGCACTAATGACAACAAAGTTGTCATTAAGTTCCTTAAAGAAAATATCTTTTCGCGATTCGGACACCCTCGCGCTATCATTAGCGACAACGGGACACATTTCTGCAATAGATCTTTCGAGGCCTTGATGCGGAAATATTCAATCACTCACAAACTTTCTACGCCCTATCATCCCCAAACAAGCGGGCAGGCTGAGATCTCAAATAGGCAGATCAAACAGATATTGGAGAAGACGGTTTTGAAAAACCGTAAGGATTGGTCAACCAAATTGACGGATGCTCTTTGGGCATTCCGCACCGCTTATAAGACCGATCTTGGTATGTCTCCTTACCGCCTTGTGTTTGGGAAGGCATGTCACCTCCCTGTTGAGATTGAACATAAGGCAATGTGGGCTATTAAAGAGCTTAATTTTGATCTTGATCATGCTGGCGGCTTTCGGAAGCTGCAATTAAATGAGCTAAGCGAACTCCGCGATGAAGCTTACGATAATGCGGTGATAGTAAAGAATAGGACTAAAGTGTTTCACGATAAAAATCTTTCTAGAAAAACCTTCACATCGGGGCAACAAGTCCTTCTTTATGATTCACGTCTCCATCTTCATCCGGGTAAGCTTAAATCTCGTTGGAAAGGACCTTTTGTGGTGCGGTATGTACACCCGCACGGGGCGGTTGAAGTCGAAAATTTGAAAAACGGTTCGATTTTTAAAGTAAATGGGCATAGATTAAAACCGTATTTTTCTGCTGACCCCGCGGAGGAGCTCCTGTTTTTACAGGAGCCGCTTTATCAAAACTAAATTTCCTCCGCCTCACCTCCATATTTTTTTTTAAAAAAAAAAAACATTTTCTCATTTTAAAAATGGAGGTGAGTAAAAAATGATTTGATTGAATATCTGTGCGTGTCAAAGAATAAGTTTGGGAGAATTTATCATTTAACTATTATTTTACCCCTTGTATCTCTCCCTTAGTATACAGGTCCATGTTCTCAAAAGGCTGCATCAGTGAGGACACTGCTGAAAACAGGTTTGGGGGGGAGGTTTGTATTCACTGAATTATCTTTGACACCGGGCATTAAAAAAAAAAATAATAATAATAATAAAAAAATTATAACAAAAGAATAGAAAGTGAAACATTACATCCAAAAGATAGGAATAGTTTAAGAAAACCAAGAAAATTAGAAGTTTTCTTATACGAACTAGTAATAAGTAGTTATGAGCTGTTGTCCCAAGGGTTAGTAAGATGAAGGAAGTCACTAATCTGAGGATAAAAATAAGTCTGAAAAATAGTTTCTATTCTGGAAGCCAAACATTTGAATGTTGATACCCTACAATATGCACCTACACACGTCTTGAAACTCGGGATAGTAGAGGATACCTTGAAATGCTCTTGTCTAAAAGCCAAAGTATGAAGGAAATAAAAAAATGAAGAAAATATAAAAATGGTGAAAAGAAAAAAAATGAACACTGCTTTTGTATCGCCAAGGCAGCAATAAAAAAATATAGCGAGGGTGCCTCTTCACCTAGTGCCCTAAGGCCAACTGGTCTGGGAGTCACTGCTAAGCCTTAGGTGGTGCAAGACGAGGAAAATACTATCACCGAATCTGCAAGCACATGAGTAATCGGTCGGTTAGTACCTCAAGAAGTATTAACGGTCGCATGAAAGTGTGTGAGCAACCCTAAATACTCATCAAATTAAAAAGTACTAAGGTAGATGGACAAAAGTATGATAGCTTGAATTGAATTCTCCGAGTGTAGGGATGTTATTTACACACACGTAGGGTTATATGATCAATGTTTGGATGAAAGGTAGGAATGAAGAATAAAGACGAAGTTTTATTGAGGGATGATGTGATTTCTAACATTTTTTCATGACTATTAAGATAGGGCTCATGACAACTGAAAAGCTAGTATAGTTGGAAACTCTTCTTTTCAAGGCCTTTCTTTTATGGTTCTTATCTTTATATGTAAATCTCACCATCCTTCTTTTGTTATTGGATTTTGTGGGTGTAATCCGCTGAAAACCCTCAGGAGACAACACTCCTCCTGCTAGGGACACCTAGAGGTTTAACGGCTTGTTGCACATGCTCAGTGCAATCGTGTCTGCCTACGAAAGTGTGCCTAGTTTTCTCCTTTCTTTTTCTCCTCTTAAATAAACTAATTTGCTCGGGACGATCAAAGATAAGTTTGGGGGTATTTGTTCAGTCGATAAAACTGCACATTTGTAATACATTTTTCCTACCATTTTTATATTAAAAAAAGGACTTTATTATAATCTATTAAACATATGAGGGTTTATGTGTAAAAACATTATTTTCCATGTGTTAATATATTTAATTATCATTTGGTAGGAAAATGTATGCAAATAATATTACTGGTCTAATCCTAGTAGAACAAAGTCTACTAAAATCTTATTTGAGTTGTTGTGCAGATTATTTCCAAGTTGTTATGAAGGATTTAACAAACAAATCAATTTGTTGAAGAATACTTTCCAAATTAAAGAGCAAACTTGGAGACTAAGTCTGGAAGTAGCCGAGAAAATATTTTCAGATTCTGAAGATGTTTAGGAATGCCAAATGTCACCATCAGAGAGCCCAAGAGAAACAACAGGGAGATCACCACCATCGAGCGCGGTTCCGCGGCCAAACCCACCCTGGGGCCGCGGAACCGACGCAATTAGGAGGAGAGAGAATACAAGATTTTGGGAGATTTTCAAATGCTGAATTTTACCAACTTCTGAACAAAAAGATTCTGGGTTTTCACTATATAAAGGCACCGAGGGCATCTTGGAAAAGCTATCAAGCCGAAGAGATCACGAAGCTCCCGACGCTCACGCATCCAGGCTGATCATCGACTGTTCGACTACCTCCCTAGGAAAGATCGAGAAGCAAATCAAGTTTTGTAATCATTTTCTATGGATTAAAAGTGTAGTTGAAGGAGTTGATTAATAAAGGTAGTTTTTATTTAATTGTTTGTTTTCTTTTACATTATGTTTTCCATCTCTTTCTTTTCATATTCTTCTCCCAACATGCGCGAGTAATTCTCCGCTTGTTAGGGTTCGTAGGATTAGGGTAGGCTAATGAACGATGAAAAATATCTAAACCCTTTTTAAGTCCTATAAAGTTTAGGAACTTTATCAAAATAATCATTAACATCCTAATCGGGCGCGCTAGCAATTCTTTGCTAGTTCCGACCGCGATTAGAGATTAGATTAATGATTGTTTTGGTAAAGGCTAGATATGAACGGAGTTCCGTGTCGAGATAAGGGTTAAGAGTGGGATTCCTTTTCCCTCCAGAAACCCTAATCTACACGCATCGCCGTCGTTCTAGTTCTAAATCTATTAATGGATAAAAAGGGTAACTTTAATTAATCATTCATAACTACTAAATCCTAACGAACCCTACAAGCCCTTATTATTATAATTAATCACATCTTTAAACTATTCTAGATCTATATTTACATTCTTGTTTAAAGTAGATCTAGAAACCATCCTACAACCATTCTTATTTCTTTCTCCTTTTCAACACATCTAAAGTAAAATTAAAAGGTTCCACGTTTCCCAGAGGACGACCCGTACTCATCTCGGTCTAGCTACGTGCGACACCGTTATTGATTGCGGTTAAACTAAAAACACGATTTTTCACATCAATCACCAATAAAGAAGCAGTAGACGGGGACACAACCCATACGGTCTACATGATGGAGCCCAGAGGAACAAGTCTTTCTACGCCTTATAACCATGATGATGATGTGGTTGTTGCCATCCAACATCGGCTCGGTCCAGATAATGAAGAGCCCGCTCAGGCCATTAATCCAAAAGTGCCCGTGGTTCCTGCAGAATCGAGCTCAGGCAGTAAAGATGACCTCTACATAGTTAAACTGGGAACAGTCGGCCCCTAAATCGTTAAACTGGAAGTGTAAATTTTTTTTGTTTTGTAAAAAACAACCGAAATGATAGGGAACTCACAATAAAAATTAGTGAGTAAAATAAAAAATGAAAACAAAAGCCGAAATGATGGAGCAATCGCGAATAAATAGCCGAAATGATAGGGTAATCGCGACCTTCGCGATAAGAAAAGCTGAAATGATAGAGTAATCGCGGTAAAAAAAGTGTATATAAATAAATATTTCAAACCTTGTCAAAAGCGACCGATGAGTCGCTCCTGAAACCATACTTCAGTATTAGCAATGCAGACGCCAATAAAATTCCAAATCCCCCAAATTTTCCCAGCCCTACGGTCGGTCCCCAAACTGACCACCGTATACGATCCACGGGCACAAATGATCCCCATCCCAACTAAATTCCACTACACCAGCCCCATGACCAGTCCCCAAATTGACTACCGTATACAATCTATGAGTATAAACAGTCTAAATCACATCCATGCTTCATCGCAATCACCAGCCAAGTGGCCGGTCTCTGCCATTTGAATTATGCTCCATTTGGGAAGACCCATTCATGTATACTCACGATGCATGAGGAGAACAAACCTTACGAGATCCTTTCGACTCGTAAGAAAACACCTTCGTGGGATTCTTACGACTCACAAAGAAAAAACACACTTGGGGGTCCCCATGACTCCTAAGGAGAAAATACACTTACGAGATCCTTTCGACTCGTAGGGAGCAAATGCTTTTATAGGACCCTTACGGTTTATAAAACTGAAAAGACTTAGGTGATAGGGACCTAAACCTGTCTCCTAATCCATCGCTCTCCAACAGGCAAAGACAAATGATGAATTGCTCCAGGCACTTGTGCTCCAGTGTTAGCAATATTGATGTCGACCCTAACCCTAAAATTCTAAACTTTCGATCCTATAGACCCTTAAGTCGTTAAACTGGGAACATATGACCGCTAAGTCGTTAAATTAGGAACAGATGACCCTTAAGTCGTTAAACTGGGAACGAACGGCAAATGATGATTTGCTCCTGGTACCATATTCCAGTGTAGCAATGCTGATGCCAAACCAAAACCAAAATCCCCAAATGCTCTCATGGCAAATGACGATTCGCTCCGGGTACCATATTCTATTGTAGTGATGCTGATGTCAACCCAAAGCCCATGTTCTCCATGGAAGATGATGATTCGCTCATGGTACCATATTTCAGTATAGTGATGTTGATGCCAACCCAAATTCCATATTCTCCACGGCAAATGATGATTCGCTCCTGGTACCATATTCCGGTATAGCGGTGCCGACGCTAAACAAAAACCCAAATTCCAAGTCCCAGGCTCAAAAGCCCCGCTGGACGGATAAGAAACTCCCAAATCAAATCAAATTAGCAAGACAACCAACAATCTCCCCGTCGGAATCAAGCTCCGTCTCGGAATCAAGTTAACCAACGACTTTCCCCTTGGAATCAAGCTTCGCCTCGAAAACAAGTCAACCAATATCCTTACTGGCGGAATGAAGCTCCACCTCAGAAACAAGTCAAATTCAACCATGACACAGCAAAAAGCGGATTAATTCAAATTCAACCTCGACACCGCAGAAAGTGGAGCAAGTCAAATCCAACCCCAACACCGGAGAAAGTGGAGCAAGTCAAATCCAACCCCATAAGCGGAGCATGTCAACTTCAACCTCGACACCATAAGAAGCGGAGCAAGTCAAATCAAGAACCGACCGTCCAAGTCGCTAAAAGGGCAGCATCGACCCTCTAAGTTGCAAAAATGGCAGCCTCGACCGTCCGAGTCGCTAAAAGGGTAGCACCGACCGTCCACGTCACAAAAAGGGCAGCACCGACCGTCCAAGTCGCGAAAAGGGCGGCACCGACAGTTCAAGTCTCGAAAAGGGCAGCACCGACCGTCCAAGTCGTGAAAAGGGAAGCATCGACCTCCACGTCGTCAAAACAGGAACCAAATCAAGTCAACCAACGACCTCCCTGTCGGAATCAAGCTCCGTCTCGGAATCAAGTTAACCAACAACCTCTGTATTGGAACTATGTTTCGTTTAGAACGTCCACCTTTGCGTCGGAATCATGCTTCGTCGCAGAATGTACCCTGTGTCGAAATCATGTTTCGCCTCAGAGTATCTGCCTTCCCTGTCAGAATTATGCTTCGTCTTAGAAGCACCCTCTGCGTCGGAATTATGTTTCATCTCAGAATGTGCCCTATGTCGAAATCAAGCTTCGCCTCGGAGTATCCACCTTCTCTGTCGGAATTATGCTTCGCCTTGGAATCAACCTATGCATCCGAACTATGTTTTGTTCAAAATGTTTACCCTGCGCTGAAATTACACTTTGTCTCAGGATACACCTGTCCCGTGTCAGAATTATGTTTCGTCCTGGAACCCTGTAGCGGAATTATGCTTCATCTCAGGATATTCCTGTCACGTGTCGGAATGATGCTCCGGCTCTCGGAATGATGCTTCGAACCCCGGAATGATACTCCGACCCCCGGAATGATGCTCCGCACCTCAGAATGATGTTCCGACCCCCGAAATTATGCTCCGCACCTCGGAATGAAACCCCGACCCCTAGAATTATACCCCGCACCTCAGAATGATGCTCCGATCCCCGGAATTATGCTCCCAAAATGATGCTCCGCCCTCGGAAAGATGTTCCCCCTTGAAGTCAAACTCCCCATGAACAAGATACATCAGTTTTATACACAGAACACATACACGCGGTGTGCATTTATTGATGGGGGCATTTTGTTGGGGTAAAAATTACACCCCGGTTGACTAAGTCAAAGTTAAAGTCAACCCCAAACTAAGTGGACCCAAGCGCAGGTCAAGTGAGCCTATGTCCAAGTTGAGCCTAAACATGAAGTGGTCGGCCTCTCCATGCCAAGAAGAAAATTACGTAATAAATAAGTTTGATATAATTTTCATGCATGAATGTAAAATAAATGGGCAAAAAGTCAAATTTTTGTAAAGCCCATGGCTCATTTGCAAAAAGAAATAAGCACAGAGGCATTGGATGGGCAAATGCCATTTTGTAAAGCCCAATGGGGTATATGTAAAATTGTGTAGCCTATAAAAGGCAAACATCATGATGAAATGAAAATAATAATTGATTCCCCTCAAAAAGTTATGGTTTGTGCTTCTATCTGCTCTCTCTCAAGTTCTCTCTCTTTATTTTCATTTCCAATTAAATCAAGAGTTTAGCTCTCTTTTTCTCAAAACTAAATAAAGTTTCACTATAAAACCCTCTAAGGGGAGTTCAGATCTCCCATCAAATCCCTAAAAAGAAGATTTTTAATCTCACCTCCCTTTTCTCCAAAATCCAGCGAAAAGAAAGGAGGAGGAAGAAGTCCCACCTCCAAAAACCCCATTTTAGGAAGATCCAAGGCTCAAGAGAGAAAATAGGGGTCCCCTTTGATCATCCCCGAAAATCTTTGAGGAGTTCAACTCCAAGATCCAAACTCTCAAAAGAGTTTAATTCCAAATCTACACCCAATTTCTGTTCAGGAGTTTAAATCTAAAGCACCCCGGGAGTTCAACTCCCAGCCCAAGGGCTAAGCCCCATTTTCTACTGGTGTTTCTAGCGGTCGTGTGCCGCGCGCGTGTCCCGCTGGCGCCCGGCGGACAAGCACAAGGCACGTAACCCGTGGGCGCCCAGCGCCAACGCGTCAAGCATGTGACCTGTGGGCGTCCAGTGCCCACGTGCCACTCACACGTCCTTAGGACGCTCCTCATCCTTTTTTCCCCTCACGCTCTACACTCAAAACATGTCCCTCGTTAGAAACAAATTTCTAACGGGACGCTACACTTCACCCCGCAAGGGGGCTGCTAGCCCTCTTGATCCCAGCCCGCTATCCGGATAGCGGGACACCCGTAAACTCTGCGAGGCCCCCGATACGTCCAAGTCCTCTTCAAAACACAACACGCACACTGCACATTGAGTTCGCATGACCAGTTTGACCCGTCAATCGGAGGTTCTCTCGCTCCAAAGGTAAGGTGTAATTATCGGCAGCGTAGTCCGCGGCTGCCGGAGATTCGGATCTACACAATCAATAAACCCCGGCCCACCCTAGACATGGGGAATCTGTATACGCTTGCGCTCGCATTCCCATCTCAATGGGGTGATGAAAAACACCCTACCCCACTGCGTAGGAGCTTTCTTGAGGCCATACAAGCTCTTTTGCAGCTTACACACCATATTTTCTTTCCCCTTCATCTCGTATCCCGGTGGCTGCATTATATAGATCTTCTCTTCCAGATCTCTATGAAGGAACACGGTCGTCACATCCAGCCACTCTAAATGCAAATCCTCTATCTCCACGATACCGAGAATCACCCGAATAGATGTCATTTTCACGAATAGGGAAAAATCTTTTGATAATCAATTCCTTGCTTTTGCGCATATCCTTTAACCACCAAGCGAGCCTTGTACCGCTTCACACCATTGGCCTTATCTTTAATTCTGTACACCCATCTATTCAGTAACGCCTTCGTACCCTTGGGTAGCTTCACTAGATCCTATACACGGTTCTTCTTCAAAGAATCCATCTCTTCGTTCATTGCTTTCTCCCACTGCTTGCTAGCACCATCGCTTGTTGCTTCTTCAAGGGATTCAGGCTCCCCCTGAATATTTGTATAGAACGAAGTCGGTCATAAGTCTTTCAGATAGTCACCTATCTCGTGTAGATCTCTTCAGAACTGGTACATCTGGTTGCTGAACATTGTCACCATCATGTTCTTGAACCTGATCCTGCACTGCAATTTCCTCCACGTTATGATCTTTACCTGTAGGTACTTGAATGCTCTCTTGAGTTCCGTCCAACTCGATGAATTCCGATACCGAACTATCTTTGGCTTGCTTCTCTTTTTTGTACAAGCCCTGCTCGTCAAAAACAACATTCCGGTTTCGTATTACTTTCTTACTTGTGTAATCCCACAGCGTATATTCGAACCCGTCTCCACCATACCCGTTGAAAGCACACTTTCTAAACTTGGAGTCAAGCTTAGTCCCTTCTGCCTTATCAACCAAAGAATATGCAATACAACCAAATACTTTTAGGCACGTGTAATTAACCGGTTTACATGACCAAATTTCTTTCGGAATGCCTCAATCAAGCGCACTTTTCGAGCTTTTGTTGATTAGATACACAACAGCATCGATAGCTGCTGCCCATAGGAACTTTGGCACATCCGCATTCAAGGTAATGCTCCGCACTCGCTCTACGATCATCCTGTTCATCTTTTCAGCGATACCATTATGCAACGAATAACCTTTTGCGAGCAAAACGCCTTGAACTCCCGTGTGAAGTATTCCTCTTCATTATCGGACTTAAGGAATTTTACCTTAGCCCATGTTTGGTTCTCAACCTGCGCAATCCAGTGCTTAAAGATACCAAACACATCAGATTTCTTCTTTATCGCATACACCCATGTTTTCTGGCTTGAATCATCGATGAACGTCATGAAATACCGATTACCTCCATAAGAATCCACTGAGGCCGGACCCCATATGTCCGTATGCACCATCTCCAGATTTTTGGTCTCTTTACACCTCCAATCTGAAATCTGAGTACGTTTTGCTTCCTACAAACGCAGCTCTCGTAAATCCCCAACTCTATCTTCTTCAGTCCCGAAAGAAGCCTTCTATCCTGAAGAATTTTCATGTTCTTCTCGCTAAGGTGTCCCAATCGTTTGTGTCACAAAGAAATCTCCGAATTTATTTTTGAACTTGCCTCCAACACAACCGAACCTCCGCTGCTCCCACTGAAAGAATACAACGAACCGCTCAACTTGTCCCTTACGACCACCAACGACCCTTTGGAAATCTTCCATTGAGAATTTCCAAACATCGTAATATAACCTTCATTATCCAGCTGACTTATAGAAATTAAGCTTTTCTTCAGATTTGGAATGTGTCTCGCGTTCTTCAGTTTTATTTGACTTCCTTCTGACGGTTGCAAGATAATCATCCATTTACCAATGATCTTAAATGGTCGACCGTTTCCCACCGTCATATGTTCGAGATCGTCTTGAACATACTCGCTGAAGTGATGCCGGCCCGAAGTGTAATGAAAAGTTGCGCCCGAATCTAGAAACCAAGCATCCGCCTTTGCGTTCTCGCTCGCCGATAGACAAAGACCTTGTTCCCCTTGTTTATGTGTAGACACCACATTCACTTCCTTTTCATCCGTATTCTCATCTGAGCCTTTCTTTGGAGATTTGTGGTTACTTTTCCTGTGTCCCTTCTTCCCACGATTCCAACACGCGCCTTAGATTTTTCCTTAAGATTTTCCTCGGCTTTTAGACTTATCTTTCTTGCACTTTCATTTTTCCATCGTTCTACCACGATTCTCTATCGAAAGTGCAGAACTTCCTGAACTCCCACTCACTGCCTTTCTCCGCATCTCATCGTTTAATATGCAACCCACTGCATCATTAAACGTGAGAGTCTCAGAGATAGAGTCGCTAACCGCCATAACTAGGTTCTCCCAACTCTCCAGCAATGTACAGAGGAATAACAGGACCCGAATCTCATCTTTAAACACGATCGAGATGGTATCTAACTGGCTCGTTACGCCGTTGAACTCGTTTAGGTGCTCCGTTATCGAACCGCTCTCAGCCATCTTCATGTTGAAAAATTTCTTCATACAAAATACCTTGTTTGATATTGAAGGTTTCTCATGCAATTTCGCTAATGTCGTCATTAACGTCTTAGTTGTTTTCTTTTTTGAGATGTTAAAGGTCACTTACGGAGTCAACAACAATCTGATTGTCGCCAGGGATTTCCTATCCAAAAGATTCCACGTCTCATCAGTCATCTTCTCGGGCTTTTATCCTAGCAATAGAAGATACATGTCCTTTTGGTATAGATAGTCCTCTATCTTCATGTGACACCTACCATAATTGTGAACATTAAATTTCTCGATCCTTATTTTATCCTCCGCCATATTTTCGTTTAACGTCGCAGCAAAACACAACTTCTTCCTTGATCTGAACCAACATTTTCAAAATAACGATCTAAGAAAGTGGGGAAGAGAATATAGCCGTTGTTACTTACTATTAATTTAGATCGTGGAATTGAAGAACCCTAGGTTCCTTAATCACACTTTGATACTAGTTGTTGGGGATGGAGAAGCCGATACACGGAACAATGCTCGCGACAAACCAATCACGCAATAAACAACCATGCAATTAATAACGAAAAGATAAATTAATAACGACGCGAGAATAAGTAAATAAGAACAACAAGCTAAACAAGAGAGATATTTGTTAACGAGATTCACCCACCGTATGACAAGTCCCCTGCAGAGCGGAATTTGCAATGTCTACTATCATCTTGAATCAAGTACTCCACGAGCAAATCCTAGGAGATTTCTATCAAATCTTTCTAGATCTAAGCCGTCACTCTCTCATATAATGATCTCTCTTCTATTTAGCTGTACATAAAACATATAAGAGGTCTCTATTTATATACAAACCAATTCCTTGATTAAGAAACTACTATAATTAAAAAACCGACATAAGTCACTCCTTAATTAAGAAACTGGCATAATTATGAAACTGCCATAAGACACTCCTTAATAAAGAAACTGTGGTTTTGATAAAATTTGATATGGTTTGTGTGCACATCCAGACATCTGCATGAAGTTTTTCCATAATTTCAACACCACTTCCTTTAACATGTTGATTTAATACTTTGGATGAACTTTTACCGGTGATTCATGTCAAGTTGGATTTGGTGCTAGTCGGCTATCTACTGTCTTCCACCTTTGACAGGTATTTTACTCTTTGTTCGTTAAATATTATGAATTATGCAAAGTCGATGATCATTTCATGAAAACGGTTAAGATTATATATCAGCAGACCTAATCCAATTATTAGTTTTAAATTAACAGGTCCAGTTTCTAAATAAGAAATTAGTTCAAAAGGTCTCTTTTCCCTGCAAAATGTGCACGTTTTGATGTAAACCTGACTATAGAATAAGCCCCACTCGTATCACCAGCCCAACCCAAGAAAAGAAAATATGACATATTTTTCGTTGGATAAGAAACGAATTGTATCTTTTTATTCCTTATATATCATTCCCCTCAAATAATTTGGATTGTTTTCTATTTACTCTAGTGAACTATAATTCTTGTCAGTAGAGGGTTCGGGACCGAGATAACACATTTTGGGGGGATGATTCCGATCGTATCTTGCTATTATCATTTTCATTTTCATTATGATGTTTCGAAGTCTATGTTGAACTTCGGTTTATGGGTTGTACTTTATTATGGATTTACTTTGATGTACTCATTAATCTCTTTTTAATGAAGTCGGGATGGCTTAATTATCCACCTTTTATCTCCAAAAAAAAAACACTATAATTCTTGGTGATAAATATACTAACTCACCATATAGTTTCATTTTCTTAATCAATGTCTTAAATCATACTGTCTAGATTTCAGATCTGAATTTATATTTTACATGGTTACACAGCCAAAGTATACATTGGAGCTAAAACTCTCATAAATATTTCGAGATGTCCTACCTTGGAGAACCATGAATATGGAGAAAGAAACCTACATGTTCCTCTACAAATGTGAATAAGAAAATTAAAACCATATTTCTGGTGCCATTTGAATGATGAAAATACAACTTTCTTTTGACAGCCATTTCTGATCATTGAATTTTCTTATACAAAATTTTCAGTATGATGGCTTATCCGAACGGAAATCAATATATCCATGAACAAAAGAAGCCCATTTTCTCTTTCGGAGTTATAGCTGACGTCCAGTACGCCGACATCTCATTCCACGGCATCGCTCGCTATTTCCGACACAGCATCCAAGTCCTTCAGCGTGCAGTCGCCAAATGGAACGAAAACTCAAACCTCAGCTTCACACTCAACTTCGGTGACATAATCGACGGCCTATGCCCGAAATCAAAATCCTTAGAGACAGTAGAAAAATTATTACGATTTTACCCCTGTCACCGGATTCAGAATCGTCGGCTTAGATTCCTTGGACATCAGTGCAATCGGTCGGCCTCAGGATCACCCGAACATGTTGGCTTCAATCAAATTATTAAATCTGAAAAACCCAAACACAGATAAGAACAATCCGAACGGGCTTGTAGGCCTTGACAGGCGATTCGTGATGTTTAACGGCACTTTCGGGAAAAAACAACTTGAATGGCTCGACAAGATACTACAGGATTCGACAGACAAGGACCAGAAGGTGATTATATGCTGTCATCAGCCGTTGGATCCGGGTGCAGCAGGACCAGAGGCACTGTCATGGAATTACACGGAGGCGATGGAGGTTGTGCATAGATATAACTGCGTCAAGGTTTGCTTCGCGGGGCACGAGCATAGAGGCGGGTACTCGGTTGACGAGCATGGAGTGCAACACCGCGTTCTCGAGGCGGCGCTTGAATGCCCCCCAGGGTCGGATTCGTTCGGGCACGTTGAGGTTTATCATGATAGGTTGGTGCTTTATGGTACTGAGAAAATGGCTAGTGGTGAGATGGTGTTTAGCTGGTGCTGGCTAAAATGTTTAGCAGATACAAGATACATGCAAATAGTTATTATGTATAGCATGAGAAATGTTAGAAGACAGATTCTTTTGGTAGTTTGGAGATATACAATTTCTTTTGAGTTTCTTCTACTTCCAATGCCGTGATTTGTGCATACATTATATTCATGTTTTATGCTGATTGTCAAATGGGCGGGTCGGGTCATCTGTGGACGGGTCATTGTGGATGGCGGGTAAAAATGCTTGGATTTAAACGGGTGATAATTGAGTGACAACCTTAAAAATTCTTGTTAAATTTGTAAAATCCTTGTTTCAGAAGGCAGCTTCCTTGAAGGTTCACGCTGACCAAGCCTGAGACTTGGGCTACGCAAAAGTTTGCCTTCATCGTTTGCCCGTCTCCATCACCTTCGATATGTGCTCGTCATCTTATCGTGACTTGTTGTCACTCATCACGGAGTAATAAGTCGAGCAATAAGACAATTTAAAAAACTGGCATTAGTGTATACTTTTGTTTTTACAGGGTATATTCAAACACAGAAACAGACACAGGTAGCATAAAAGATGTAGCCGGCCCCTTGTCCCTGTAATCACATTTCAATTCTCTCTCTTTGTTTTCTCAGCCTCCTCTCTTTCTCTCTCTATATTCAACACTTACTCTCGCTCCCTCTCTCTCTCTCTCATCATCATCATTTTCAGTCATGGCTACAAGATTTCAGAAGAACTTAGCAAAGGTATAACAAACACTAATCACCACAAATCTTTGCTTCTGAAAGATTGCCATTGAAAATTATGTGCATGCAGGAAAATTTCAAGCCGTCGCTGAAGAACCATGTGGAGCCCGTTCCGGACATCGCGGACTTCATGATGAACGATTGGTTCTATGGCGGTCCTGCGGTGAAGAATGAGCCTGTCGGTGTTGCCGGCGAAAATAAGAAGGATTGGAAGGACGAGTTAGAAGGGGATGTAACTGTTGGTGGTAAAGGGAATAGTACGGGTAAGCTGACACAAGAGTGGCTTGAAGAGGCCAAGAGGATGGTGGTCGATTCGCCTCAACGGCATGCTTCGCCGGTCAAGTTTATGGGGTCGCCGAGGTTTGCGGCGGCGGGTAATGGGAGGAACTTGTCGCCGGCGCTCGAACGGAGGGATCCTCTCTCAAGATCGGCAAGAAGGTATATATGCTTAGCGTTCATATGGAAACTATACCGGTATTACATCAAAGTGCTTAAGAGTAGGGAAAGTTATTATGTATGCCTCATGTGTCCCGTCATGAGCGAGAAACAACTAGAATAATGCGTTCTATCAAGCTGTTTCTTTCACTCTCCTGTCCGGATGCACTAACAATGATATTAAATACGAACAGGCACATATCATCACTGAGCATCAGCAACGAGATCATCAACAAAACAAACGCCCGCAACTCCGCCTCCTCCTCCTCCTCCGCTGACGCCTCCACCCCCGACGTCTCCCCAGCCTCTGCCGTCCACCAGTGGTTCTCAAAGATCCTCAACCCACATTCCCAACCCGAACCCATTAACCCATTATCATCAGCCCACTCCCAGCCCAAATCCGTTCCGAGCCCGCAAGCCCACTCCCCTCCTCCCCCCTCAAAATTACACAAAACCCCCCGCAAATCCCGATTTCGCGACTCCTCACCATCGAGGCGGCAGCCGCCGGTGCTCTCGCCGCCGAGGAACCTCGTCGAGTCCGCTCACCGCCGCACGGTCTCTTCCTCCACCTGCTTCCTCGACGGCGCCCCCGTCGCGCCTCGGCGGCTCTCGGTCTCTCTCTCGCCGGAGCTGGAGGCCGCCGACGATGTGAGGCAGATCAACTCCTTCTTGAAGAGGCAGAGGGCTGCGATTGGGAGGATCTCCGATGGGGAGATCTCGGTCAAGGCCAAGACTGTGCTCTCGGGGTCGTCGGCCGCTACGAGTAAGGGCAATTGAATAAAAAATTGATTTTTATCTAGGGTTTGAGGGGATTTGGGGATTTGAGATTGTTTGTGTTTGTGTAGGTAGCACGAGTTCGATAGTGGCGGCAATTTGTTACGCATGGCTACTTGAGAATGGAGAGAAGGGGAAGGAGAATGCGGTGGTCGTGCCGGTGGTGAATATGAGGAGAGGGAAGATGTGGAAGAATAAACAGGCTGCTTGGCTCTTTTACCATTTGGGGATCGATGCTTCGGCACTGCTCTTCACTGATGAGGTACCGGAATCAAACAGAAACCTTTTTACAATAAAGGTTACAGATTTATTGCACTAGTATTAACTGTATATTGTATCATGTAGATTGGATGATCGCCAAATAAATGTGAGCACCTGATAGATGAGAAGTAGTTCTCTAAATCTAATGATTTTCAATCATAATTATATTGAAGTATGAGTTGTAATCACTGGTCATTCCAGATGCTCGCCAAATCTGAGAAAGAAAATCCAGAGGTTATGGCGCAGAAGGAATAACTTTTCTGTCCGTTTTGGTCATCCATAACCTTTATCTAGTTGTGCAGTATAAGAAATTGCATTTCCAGTCATCACATATCTAGAGAGAGACATTTGTATTACGCTATTCACCACATAGGCATATCCTGAATTGAGCTATATCTGTCCGGTATCGCAAATTATTGTTGCGTCATAAATTGTCTTTGATTTTCGTTATTCATAATAACTATGAGTAGTGATCTTTGCAAATGCTGGGATTTGTAGCAGAACCCTAACGTTATATTGTCACACTAGTGGTTGGTTTTTGCGGTAGCCATTAAATTATGTTGTTTATTGAACTATTTTAAAATGCAGAATTTCTTTTTTTTAAATGATTATTATTTTATGTCAAAGGACTTTAGCATTGTGATTCACCTGGTAGAAAATCTTCGCAGTTGCTTAAATCTTATAACTCTGTAGATTCCATTTAGATTTATGAGTAACTTAGACATCATTAATTTTCCTTTTCAAGGCTGCTTAGTCTGTGACTTTTAAATTATTAAGGTCGAGAACATGGAAAAGGCTATCAAGCTTGTTAACTTATCATATTCTGGTTCAGGTTGATTTGGAGGGTCTAATAATGGCTAGGCAATTAAGCATTCTTGTCATAGGTCAAGATGTTCTGAAAACAAATGGGAAGGTAAATTGTCGGTGCTCAACCTTCACGTTCATTTGATAGTTGAGTTGTTATTCAAGCTTCAAGTTGTTTTGTAGGTAGGGTCACCATGCACAGTTCTTACAGATAATTATTGTGAGGATGCCTACAATCTACTCCAGGCTCCAAACATGAAAAAGCTTCTGGTATTTGTTCTTTGCACTTCTGTTCTTGTTGTCTATAATCTATTAGGTTTCCCTCCTTTCAATTTATATCTGTGATTTTGCTTGTATCTCTGAGCTTCAAGCTATCTTCAGCTTGCAGGTATTCTGTTGGATACTCAAAACTTAAACTGTGGTGCTAAGTTTCTTACAAATAGGGATGCTGAAGCAGTACAGCTTCTTTTGGTTGGCTCCTCTTCGAATTACAGACATGAACTCTTTGAGCAGTGTATACTTCTATACTTTTAGATCGTAGGTTTTAAACCCAGACTATTCCTTGTTCATCATAAAAATCTCTTTCCTTTTTTCATCTAGTGGTGAGAGATCACAAAAGCAATTCATTCTTTGAAGCTATGAAGAGGAATTATGGGAATCCTTCTACTGAGGGTAAGCTTAATACTACACACACTTATTCATCAAATACAAAATATGATCACAATGTTTAAAAGAAGTGAGTATTAACATGTATTTGATTTTACATCCTCCCAAAATTTCGTTATACTGTGTGATAATTCCAATTAAATAGCATATCTACTCTTTGTTGGTCTTTCACTGATCCTAGTGCAGGAATATGTTTGTTTTTTATCCTGCTCTTGTAAGAATTCAATTGGATTTTTGAAATCTAATGTCTGAATTCAACTGGATTTTTTCCTTTGAAATTAGCATATATTCTGTTTAATAAAATAAAACGTACTAATTTGGAAGACAAATATCGGCCTATATATCGTATCAAAGCCCCTTGCCATATGATAAAGCCGATATTGGTTTGCCTATATTGGTAATATTTTGAATTCCGGAGATATCGGCCTATATATGGGCCGTATATGATACAGAAAACACCTACTCGATATGATTTCAATAACCGATACTGAAACCTTGTTTGAAGCTCTGGTGTATGACCGATACATATTTATTATGTATAATCATAGTTCATACTGAACTATATTTTGTCTTTCTGCTTGAAAATGGTGAAATAAGATGCAATATCTACAGGTGATGTGCAACCTGCAAGGACCAATTATTTTCTCTGGCAAGAGTTCTTGTATTTGAATTCTTGCAAGGATGTATCACAATGATTATACAGATATTGCCCTTCTTCGTATATGAGAATATAGGCAGGAAATTCGAGCTATGATTTATATTGGTTAACAGGAAATTACAGGCCTGTTTATGTTACTTAATTTCATTTCTATTTATAATACAAATACCCTTGGTTAGAGGTCCACCGTTCTCCTTTTTTCTAGAAAAATAGAAAAATGAGAAAAATCCTCATCTCTCAAGCCCTCCACATCATCTCTCTCACCTCTCAAGCCCTCCATGTTATCCCTCCCTCTTTTTTTTTTTATAAAATAAATAAATAAATAAGACTCTAGAACCCTCCACATTTCCCTCTCTTCCCTTCTTTATGTTACTTAATTTCATAACAATTTAGTACAATCATGAAACTCTTAAGCATTCTATGTCAAGGTTGCATTGTGTGTGATTTCACTATAAGGTAAAGATGAGAGCACACATCCCAATAGCAGTCATACCCTAACCTCATATATTTCAATTTCTAGAAAACCCTTCGACTGTTGGCATACATTATTCGAGTCAAGTCAACTGTACAAATCATAAATATTTTAATCCTAGGTACTGAAAAGGTCCATAGCAATGGGGGCAGATCAGTATAAAACCTTAAAAATGACAGTCTACATCCTATACTGATAACACGTTCTAAAGAAGAATATAAAGCCAAAGAAGCCCAAATAGGACACGTATGCACTTGTGAACATAGATGCAAATTCAACTGAAATCGCATGCTGGAGGCTGTTCTTTTTCCCAAGACACTTCAAAATATCTGATTTATCCTTTCTCATATTTGATGTATAGAACTTATTGATGTCGTGAAGTCTATGAGTGACGTAGCTGATTCTGAAAAGCAGTGATAGAATATATACCTTGGTGATGAGTGACCTAGATATAAAATGGCTAAAAGGTTTCAAAGGTCCACAGAATAGTTTCAATTATGTTGTACACTCTGGCTTCTAACTTCAGGATATAGAACAAAAATATGAAAAATTAGGAAAGAGGAGGAAGTATGTGTATTAAGTGGAACAGGAAAGAAGTTACAAAGTTACAAGTAGAAGGGACTGAAGAGCAAAAGGTTCAATAATAGGAGCCAGACTTTAATTTGTTTGTTTAAAAAAATCTCAAACTAAAAAGATTTCTGAATTCTCCTTTTTAAACTTTAAAAATATCGAATTGCTTATATTCTTTATCTAATTTAATTTCTTTCTTGAAATTGTAGATGAGGAAAATGGAGTATCTCAGGAACCCGGGCTATCCACAAGAAAACCAACATCCATTTCTCAAGAGCCAAGGCTGTCAACAAGGATATCTGCGTCCATTTCTCCGACGGAAGCTAAAATCTCATCTTCAAGTAAGATATTTAGATAATTGGAAAATGTTTAATTCTTAAAGACCGTTTCCTTAGAAGGCGATTGACTAACTGAGTTATTCTGACATATAAAATCTAGCACTTGACTGATAAGATGTAGTTGACTACACATGTAGTTGAAATAGATGCGATGTGATTGTAATTTTACTCCTGCCATTTGCATTAGCTTTCTATAATGCAAATTTTACTGTAGCCATTTGCATTAACTTTCCATATTGAAAATTTTCCTCTAGCCAGCTTTTTATATTGCATCCAAAGAAGGTAACCAGAGAGCAAATAGGTCTTCCCTCTGATCTGAATGTGAAAGTAAATAAATATTCATAGCAATTTCATTAAACTTCACCATTATAAGCATATCAATGACAGACCCCGGTCAACTTTATTAGCAGTGCCAGTAATTGCTCTGCATTGTACTTATACATGGAGAGCCATGAAACCATTCCAATGCACCGGTCATCTCAAGCTTGTTGATTTAACTTGTGATAAACTATTAAGTAATCCATTTATAGCTCTCAGTCTATACATTCTCCTCTCATATGTGTTTCAGCTTATCAGCTTGAAATTTAAAAAGCCATATCATATAGGCTAAATAAATTCAGACATTTCTATCCTCCTTGATAGATTCTTTTTTAGTTTTCAATATCTGAGCCAATTTTCAACGCAATATTTAATTTCAACAAGGTTCAAGGGAAGAACTATAACCAACAATGAAATTTACAGGTTTCAATACATAATTCCAATGCAAAGTTGCAATTTACAAATTATTTTATTATCGGATATATCCAAATATTTTTCATTAATGACTTATCATAGTTTAATAAACGTTTCTACACTTACAGCGAAGCAAAAGCCAACAGCAGCTCCAACTCCAGTTCCTCAAGCAGAACCAGCACCTGTTCCTGTTAAGGCACCAGAACCAGCTTCAAGTGGAAAGAACAAAAACTTTTTTGCAAAACTATTTCGGTTCGGTTTCAAATGATTGTAATTTTCACTTCTCTTCAACCTATTGGTTCTAGAAATATATAACATAGAACCTTAGAATATGAAGGTTGAGATTTCAGCAGTTTTGGTTTGAGCCAATGAGGCAGTTTTTAATTTGTAATCCAGGCTATTAGCCTACTAGTGTGTAATAAACTTATCCATCATATTTTAATACATTCTTTATATACCTCCATGATTTGTATTTATACGTAATCTTTGCACGATATCATAATCATAAAACAGGCAACAAATCATAGGGAAGCTCGATCATTTGCATTGCATCTCAGAAGCATTCAAAAAGGCTGGTTTTCTTAAAAACCACTAATACTAGTAAGATTACATTCATTAGTCTCTTATAGAGTTTATGTTGCTTTAACAGCAATCCTCATCTTTTGTTGGCAGTGACCAGGTATACCACAGATGAAGTAGTTATTCCCTTTAGCCAATGTGATCCTGTCGTTTCCAGAATTGAACATCTTGGAGCCAGAGCCAGGAGTGCAACTGTTGTAGCCAACTGCATCGACTTTAACCACACTGTGCTGCTGCGGATTATACTTGAAAACTGCATCATCAACAAAAGCAAGGTTAGAAACTTAGCTTTGATTGAGAAAACATGTTTTCAATTGCATTATTGTGCCCAGTATGGTTGGATATTATAAACGGTAATTACACCTAAAATACTCTCAACTACCCTTTTTTCACTTGAAAATCTTATGTGTTTTTTTTAAATAAAAAATTGCTGTAAGCTTCCTTAAACTTTGGTTTTATATACTAACTGCATGATGGAAAAGGTTAGGTTTTTTAAAAAACTACATTAGAAATGTATGTATACCGTATTGGTCATATTAGAAACATAATGTACTGTATCAGTAACAGAAATATACCAAGAACATCGGCAGCTTTGAAACTCTTGCCATTAGGCCAGTTGATCATGTTAAAGGTCCAACCACCGGCACCTCCTACATTGAACTCTGCAGACTCTGGAGACGTTAAATTGAATAAGAACAAGTAAGAAGCATATGGGCATGACAGTAATAGTCGAAGCACGAGCCATTTCTGAACTTCCAAGGCAGAAACCTAGATACAATTGGAGGAGAAAGAAGAATTGAATTCAATAGTTAAGCTGTTGATGATATGGCCCTTTTATAGTCATTTTTAAGTGTGGAGTGGAAAATCTTTCATAATTTCATTCTATATTATTGAAGAAAAGTAACAGGAAAAATCTATATCTAAACGATATCAGTATATCTGGAGAAATTCACATGCATGCAAATGAGGCAGTTAAAATCCAATTTGGTCTTGTTTAAATTTGCAGGAAGATTTATTGCAATGTAAGTCGGCCTAATTATAGTTAGCAATAGATTTCATTAACATCCAAGGTGATATGCAGATTAATTAATTAATTTGACTTCATTTTAGGTACTTACAATCCAATACTCAGGGATTTACTAAGGTTAACAAAAAGATTAATTCCAAAAAACTATCGAATACTTTGACTCGCTTACAAGAAACTACCAATACTCTCACAACTACAAGAAACTACTACAAAACTTTCGAAAACTTAAAAAAACAACCACAAAACTTTCAAAATCTATGAAAAAACTACCATGATAAGTGTGCCATGTCAGCAATATTTACAAGAAACTACCACAACTTTAAAGCATTGTAGTTTCTTGCAATAATGATAGTTTTTTATAGTCTCTCGTAACTGAGCCAAGTATTTGGTGGTTTTAATTAAGCCTTAATAAAATAGAGCAAATTAGTCTATACTTCTAGAAAGAGTAATGATGCTCTGCAACAACAATGTTAATTTAATTTGTGACTTAATGAATACTAAGATGCAACAAAACCTATCAACTACATGCCACATCTAACCCCAGCCATTATATATCTTGTGGGACGAGCATCACAAGGCAATGCAGATGTTTGAATGTTCAGAATTTGAATTATATCAAGGCGATTATAGTATACTAGCTTTGACTATAAGCGTTTTCAGTTGACACTACTGCAGCATTCAAAAAAATAAAAAGTTGCATCTTTATTTAAATCATTGAGATCATATGGTAGATTAACAATTTGACATGCAAAGTCTTGATACATTTAAGCAGCATTAACAGCTATTTTCATATCGGCTTGGCAATGGCCAGGGAAACTGCAGATGAAGTGTAACATCCTAGTTCATTTATACCAATTCCAGTTCTCGTATTTCCTTAATTATGGTATTTTCCTGATTTATCGTGTTTTGGGTGCGAATAATATTTTATATTTTACATTGCATTCGACCAGACCCGCTTGCTTGAACTTATTTGATTCATATTTATAGATTACCCTGAGTTGTTACATAGACACGTGCATCTCATGTACACTGCATACTGACATTTTACCTAGCATTGCATATTTTACCATATAACATTTTAGGTCATGTAAAATAATTTAAAATTGTATTTCATAGCCTGCATGATACCCCCAACCCCGTGGTAGCATCTGCGCATCTTGTTCTCGTCCCGTTCAGTGAAACGAACGTGTTTGGATGGCTACGCGCATGTACGTGCATCCGTTCTTGGGGGTATGCATTTTCGTTACCTGAGCATTCATTTTGAAAGCCGTACATATTTTTCGTATTTTAAATCTGAATTTTTAGACCCGACCCGAGCGCGTTTTGAAATATTTTTGTATCCCGCCAAAATTCAATTTATTTAATTTTAAAATTTAGTTTAAATATTTTCATATGATTTCTTTAACAAACTGAAATCTCTTATCTAAAATTTTAAATCTAAAAATCTTTTACAATTTTAAATCTAATTTCCTAACAAACTAACAACTCCTTTCTCTCTCTCTCCTCTGCATATATATATTTATATATATTTTATTTAGTTAATTTTTCTTTCCTTATTTAATACAAACCTCTTCTTCTTTCTTCTTTCTTGATCGTGTTTCTTGATTTCGACGATCCGAGTGATCCAGTAAACATACCTGACTTGCGTGATCACCCTCGTGCGTTGTTTGGAACCGTTCCGTGTACCGTACGTGCGTCGCGACATTTCGCCAACGAAGGACGTTCCGTACACATCCGTTCTTTTTCCGTTTAGGCAAGTTAATCTTGCTACGTGCTATATAATTCATTTTATACCTATTTAAATAAATACCATACTTATAGTTTAAATCTAGTGCCCCATGTTTAATTTTATAACGTTTCGATGTTCCGTTTGCATCCGTTTATATCATATTAAATCTAGATCATGAAAACTTATCTTGTGACATACTAGATTACATTATACCGCATCCATATCATTTAAAATATATATCGTCGTAATATTTCTTATTATTATCTTTAATTAGTTTATAATCTGCATTTTATAATGTTATACATTTGAAAATATTATAGTTTACACATGAAACGTCGTTGAAAAAGCGGATACGACGAATCTGAAATTTACTGTACACCTTACCTTATAAAATTCATTATAAATCATAGAAAAATCATTAGTATATGTTCTTTAGTTCGTTACGAAGCTAACTCAGAATACTATAACTCTATGAAATATTTACTTGCAAAATAAATGGTTTAAATAACGTAAAATGCAAATGAAAATGTCTCTAAACTGCTGTCCAGGGAAATTCTAGTAACAAACTTTCAATTTCGAATGTTCATAACTTCTTGTAGAGACAACCTGAGATACTTATACTTATAAAAATGAAAACCTTATTGAATTATCTTTGTTTTGGTATAAGACACGTCCCTTTTGGAGAACGTTTGTTATTTTTAAACTATTTTACAAATTAGGATGACGCTGAATTTCTGAACGGAACTTTCTTGTATATGGTTAATCAATACCACTTTTATAGTTATTAATCGCTTTGAATATGCTATCCATATTAATATTATTATATCAATATTTATATCACATATTGCTTAGTTGTACATCCCACATTACCATTTTATAGTTTTATAACTTTTCGGATACCCGTTTGCATCCATCGCATTTAAGATACATATAATTGCATCCATAGATCACATTACTACATAATACTGTGATATTAACACTCCATATTTAATAAATTGCATCCTAATTAATATTGGAACTATAAATGTAACCCTAATCGATAACTGCGCATCCATATCCTTAAAATTATATCTATTTGCATATCATATTACATGTTCCAGTTTATTGTTCTGATAGTACCCATGCTTATTTATTTATACACATGCTTATATTAGTTTGATTATGAGCACCCACATGACATCTTGTGCTTCCTGACATGATCTGTTACACTTCCTACTTGACATGCCATGGTACCGTACACTCTTGACATGACATGACACCTTTATACATTACCTGGTTTGACCTGATGTACCATGGCTTTACCTGTTACCTGATCTTGTGTCTAATGCCAACAAACATAACCTGTAGTCCTTACGGACCGTTCCTGTTGTCTATCCAGACAAACCTGCACCTACCTGCTCCTGTGTTGGCATTAGTTCTTGATTACTTAAATACCTGACTTGAACACATATAACTTGGGGGTATGGGGAAATCAATGATGAAACCTGACTTGTAACTCGACAGATACCTGTTCTGATTAGTCTTACGGGCTAGGCCAGCCCCGGGGTGATGATGTTGACATCACTCATCTGTACATGCTACCTTTTACTTCCTAGCGGCACGTCGCGGATTCAGCCCGAGAATCTTGACCGTGGTCCCGGGCACGCATGGGATACTATTGAGTTACATCGACGATTCATCAAATTGATTTTAAAGACTTGAGAGTATCTAATCCAATAGACGAGTTTAGATTACTCACTGCACACTAC
The DNA here is from genome assembly GCA_030015575.1 of Agapanthus africanus. Lineage (NCBI taxonomy): Eukaryota > Viridiplantae > Streptophyta > Magnoliopsida > Asparagales > Amaryllidaceae > Agapanthus > Agapanthus africanus. The sequence continues at coordinate 100,163,141 of CM057338.1, read as the reverse complement.
CTGTCACTGCCCTGATTTACATTGCTGTTACACTTGCTTTACCTTTTATGATCATACTTGCATGTCTTGCTACCCTGTTTATATATTATTGCTTGATGTTATGACGCGCTGACGTCTGGGTTTTGCATGGCCCAGATCCTCTACCTTTGTTGCAGACTGATCAGGAGTTTTGCCGCTGTTAGACCGAGCGGTAAGGATCATGTTGGTATCCAGCCTTACTTTCCAGGTGTTCATTTGATCCTTTGCTTCCGCATACTATATTATTTCTTGACTCATTTATTCTGGCTCATGGACATATACTAGATAGTTTAGTCTATTTTTCTGTTCTTGATATCTCTACAACCGTAATATGACTGTGGAAGGATTTTTCCTATCCACAGGTAGCATGGTTGGCTATGTCACGTGTCTATCTTAGCGTACTCTGGGAAGCGGGGCGTGACATGGTTCTTTTGGTATCAGAGTCATAAGATATAGGTTAATCGAGTTTGATTCTTTTGTAGTTGGGTATTGGACCCAATACACGAATCAGAATACTCGTGATTAGGAACATGTCCTGCCGCCTTGTTATCGTAATTCTTGAATCATATCCTTCTTTTATCCTTCGCCTTGACGATATGCAAACCACTTGCATCTCGACTTGAAACATTTTTGGTTCACCATTGTTTCTTCCTGTTCCTTGATTCTGATACTAGGATTTGGGCGACTTGAGTGGAGTTATGTAATTGTACCCATGAACTGCAGTATGGTTACAATGCGGTACTCTATTTAAGTAACTTGGAGTCCTGGTCTTGATTCATTCCCTTGTTTCATGATCGTTTTATTACCTTGCTGCTCTCGGTTTCATTGCTTACCAGTTATTATTTTATCGCCAGCTTGGATCACGTTTACCGTGCTTAATCCTCTTCAGTATCTTGACTTCGGATGAAGTCATCTCAGTATCTTACTTGTTCATATTTTCCCCGCATTAGGCTTATTCAATTCTGGTGCATCCCTTTGTTTGTTTTTGTCTTGGGAATGGATCTTCGTGGCACTTTCCATGCTCATATTGATTGTAAGGAAAGGAAAGTGATTCTCCAGATTCCCGGATATCCGGAGCTTGTTTTGCTGGAGGAAGCGGTTCTGTCGGGCCAGTCGAGTTTAGGGCTAGGCCGACAAATAATGTTCTTTCGCCGATGGAAGTGGATAAGGAAGAAGCGCTGGCTATATTCGAGAGTTTCATGGACGTGTTTGAAGACATATCAGGTTTACCGCCGAAGCGAGACGTGGAGTTCGCGATTGATCTTGTTCCTGATGCAGCGCCAATCTCAAAGGCGTATTACCCGATGGCACCAGTGGAGTTGGAAGAAGTCAAGAAGCAGATACTGAATTACTTGAGAAGGGTTGGATTCACAGCAATAACTCACATTGGGGAGCTCCAGTTCTTCTAGTAAAGAAGAAAGATGACACAAGGAGGATGTGCATCGATTATCGAGAATTAAACCGTGTGATTATTAAGAACAAGTACCCGATCTCTCGTATTGGCGAATTATTCGAGCAACTCAGTGGCGCGAGGGTATTCTCGAAGCTGGATTTGCAATCCGGATATCATCAGGTCCGAGTTAAATCAGAAGATATTTGCAAGACTGCGTTCCGAACTCGGTATGGATATTACGAGTATTTAGTGATGCCATTCGGAGTCACGAATGCACCGGCGATATTTATGGACTTGATGAACCGAATCTTTTCACCATTCTTGGACCAGTTTATAGTGGTGTTCGTTGATGATATTCTGGTCTACTCAAAGGAGTATTGAAGAGCGTGCATAACACTTGAAGATCGCACTGCAGACATTGAGGCAAGAAAGATTGTATGCTAAAATGAGCAAGTGCGGGTTTTGGCTTGAAAAAGTGAAGTTTTTGGGCATGTCGTATCCGGTGATGGAATCGCCGTTGATCCCGAGAGGATTGCAGCAGTTTGAGATTGGCCGATTCCGAAGAATGTTGCAGAGATAAGAAGCTTTCTTGGACTTGCCGGGTATTACAGGAGGTTCGTGGAGAACTTTGCTCGTCTGGAAGAGCCTTTGACCAAGCTTACACGCACGGAAGTACCATTTGTGGGGACTGGTAGGTGTGCGTCAGCTTTCGAGACGTTGAAACAGAGGTTGATAACCGCTCTTATTTTGACCGTACCAGACGGTTCCGGAGAATTGGTGATTCACAGCGACGCACCGGAGAAAGAATTGGGATATGTTTTGGTGCAGCATGGGAAGGTTACAACTTACGCATCGAGACAGTTGAAGACCCATGAGAAGAATTAACCAACTCATGACTTGGAGTTAGCAGCTGGGATTTTCGCTTTGAAGATTTGGAGACACTACTTATTGGGCGAAAGGGGTCGAAATATTCACCGATCACAAAAGCCTAAAGTACGTGTTCGCTCAGAAGGAGTTAATTGTGAGACATCGTAGATGGTTGAAGCTGACGGTTGACTACGATCTCGATCTTAAGTACCATCCGGGGAAAGTTAATGTTGTACCGGATACGCTTAGTCGGTTGCCAGCAATTCAGACGTTGACTACTCAGAAGGAACTTATTGAAGACTTTCGAAGATTTGACTTGGAGATTGTGCTATCGCATTCGTCGGGACAGTTGATGCAGCTGCAAATACAGTCGTCGTTGATTGAGAATATTACAGCAGCGCAGTTACAGGACCCTAGATTGCAGAAGTTTCGAGAACAGGTTGAAGCTGAACTTAGAACAGACTCATTGGTTCATGAAGAGGGTTCGTTACGATATGGTAGTCGTTGTGTGTGCCAAAGGGAGACATCCGCGAAGAAGTTATGAAGGAGGCGCACAGTTCCGCATATTCCGTACATCCAGGAGGCACAAAGATGTACCGAGATCTACGACAGTATTTCTGGTGGGAAGGCATGAAGAGGGAGATTGCCCGCTTTATGGCAAAGTGCTTGGTGTGTCAGCAAGTTAAGGCTGAACATCAAAGGGTTGCTAGTTTATTGCAACAACTTCCGATCAGTGGAAGTTGGAACATATAACCATGGATTTCGTGACAACTCTACCGCGGAGTCCAAAAGGCAACAATGCAGTTTGGGTGATTGTTGATCGATTGACCAAGGCAGCTCATTTCATACCATTTCGAGTTGGTCAATCAAAGAAGCTTTGGTAGAACGGTACATGCAGGAGATTGTAAGATTGCATGGAGTGCCGGTGAGCATCGTGTCCGACCGTGACACCTGTTTCTTACCACATTTTTGAGGAGCTTATAGGAAAGTTTGGGGACTTGATTGAAGTTTAGCACAACTTACCATCCTCAAACAGATGGCCAGTCGGAGAGAATGATCCAAACTCTTGAGGACATGTTGAGAGCTTGCATGTTAGACTTCAAGGGTTGATGGGAGGATAATCTACACTTAGTGGAGTTTTCTTACAATGACAGTTTTCAGGCGACTATTCAGATGGATCCATTCGAGACTTTATATGGTAGCAAGTGTCGTTCACCTGTCTGTTGGAACGATGTCGATGAACAAAGATTGTTGGGACCAGATTTGGTTGGGCAGACAGTTGAGGCGGTTAATACTATTTGGAATCATTTTAAAGCAGTACACGACCGACAAAAGAGTTGGGCAGATACATCGAGAAGACCTCTAGAGTTCGCCGTTGATGATTTGGTATTCTTGAAGATATCACCGACTAGAGGGGTGATTCGTTTCGGAAGTTGAGGAAATCTTAGTCCTCGACTCGTTGGACCTTTGAGATTTTGGAGCGTATTGGAGAGGTGAGGTATCGTTTGGCGTTACCGCAATCTTTGGCGAATGTTCATGACGTGTCTCATGTATCTCAACTCCGTAAATATGTTCGAGATGAAGCACACGTGCTGGATCATTCAGAGCTGATTGTACGAGAAGATTTAACCTTTGAGGAACGACCGATGTTGATTGTGGATCGAAGGGAAAATGTTCTTAAGAACAAGGTTATCCATCTCGTACTTGTTTCTTGGAGAAATCGCTCGCATGGAGAATCAACTTGGGAACGAGAAGATGAAATCCAACAGAAGTTTCCATATCTATTCTTGTAGTTTGTTGATTGTTTATCCTTTCTTGTTCTTGGAATTTCGAGGACGAAATTCTTTTGTAGTTGGGTATTATATAACATCCTAGTTCATTTATACCAATTCCAGTTCTCGTATTTCCTTAATTGTGCTATTTTCCTGATTTATCGTGTTTTAGGTGCGAATAGTATTTTACATTTTACATTGCATTCGACCCGACCCGCTTGCTTGAACCTATTTGATTCATATTTATAGATTATCCTGAGTTGTTACATAGACACGTGCATCTCATGTATACTGCATACTGACATTTTACCTGGCATTGCATATTTTACCATATAACATTTTAGGTCATGTAAAATAATTTAAAATTACATTTCACGGCCTGCATAATACTCCCAATCCCGTGGTAGCATCCGCGCATCTTGTTCTCGTCCTGTTCAGTGAAACGAACGTGTTTGGATGGCTACGCGCATGTACGTGCATCCGTTCTTGGGGTATGCATTTTCATTACCTGAGCATTTATTTTGAATTTTGAAAGTCGCACATATTTTTCGTATTTTAAATCTGAATTTTTAGACCCGACCCGGGCGCGTTTTGAAATATTTTTGTATCCCGCCAAAATTCAATTTATTTAATTTTAAAATTTAGTTTAAATATTTTCATATGATTTCTTTAACAAACTGAAACCTCTCATCTAAAATTTTAAATCTAAAAATCTTTTAAAATTTTAAATCTAATTTCCTAAAAAACTAACAACTCCTTTCTCTCTCTCTCTCCTCTGCATATATATATTTATATATATTTTATTTAGTTAATTTTTTATTTTTTATTTAATACACAACCTCTTCTTCTTACTTCTTCTTCTTCTTTCTTCTTTCTTCTTCTTGATCTTGTTTCTTGATTCCGGTGATCACCGCCGGAGCCGTGCTCGTCGCCGATGATCCAAGTGATCCAGTGAACGTACCTGACTTACGTGATCACTCTCGTGCGTTGTTTGGAACCGTTCCGTGTACCGTGCGCGCGTCGCGACATTTCGCCGACGAAGGACGTTCCGTACACATCCGTTCTTGTTCCGTCTAGGCAAGTTAACCTTGCTACATGCTATATAATTCATTTTATACCTATTTAAATAAATACCATACCTATAGTTTAAATCTAGTGCCCCATGTTTAATTTTATAACGTTTCGATGTTCCGTTTGCATCCGTTTATATCATATTAAATCTAGATCATGAAAACTTATCTTGTGACATACTAGATTACATTATACTGCATCCATATCATTTAAAATATATATCGTCGTAATATTTCTTATTATTATCTTTAATTAGTTTATAATCTGCATTTTATAATGTTATACATTTGAAAATATTATAGTTTACACATGAAACGTCGTTGAAAAAGCGGATACGACAAATCTGAAATTTACTGTACACCTTACCTTATAAAATTCATTATAAATCATAGAAAAATCATTAGTATACGTTCTTTAATTCGTTACGAAGCTAACTAAGAATACTATAACTCTATGAAATATTTACTCGCAAAATAAATTTTTTAAATAACGTAAAATGCAAATGAAAATGTCTCTAAACTGCTGTCCAGGGAAATTCCATCAACAAACTTTTAACTTCGAATGTTCATAACTTTTTGTAGAGACAACCCGAGATACTTATACTTATAAAAATGAAAACCTTATTGAATTATCTTTGTTTTGGTATAAGACACGTCCCTTTTGGAGAACGTTTGTTATTTTTAAACTATTTTACAAATTAAGGTGACGCTAAATTTTTGAACGGAACTTTCTTGTGCATGGTTAATCAATACCACTTTTATAGTTATTAATCGCTTTGAATATGCTATCCATATTAATATTATTATATCAATATTTATATCACATATTGCTTAGTTGTACATCCCACATTACCATTTTATAGTTTTATAACTTTTCGGATACCCGTTTGCATCCATCGCATTTAAGATACATATAATTGCATCCATAGATAACATTACTACATAATACTGTGATATTAACACTCCATGTTTAATAAATTGCATCCTAATTAATATTGGAACTATAAATGTAACCCTAATAGATAACTGCGCATCCATATCCTTGAAATTATATCTATTTGCATATCATATTACATGTTCCAGTTTATTGTTCTGATAGTACCCATGCTTGTTTATTTATACACATGCTTATGTTAGTTTGATTATGAGCACCCACATGACATCTTGTGCTTCCTGACATGATCTGTTACACTTCCTACTTGACATGCCATGATACCGTACACTCTTGACATGACATGACACCTTTATACATTACCTGGCTTGACCTGATATACCATGGCTTTACCTGTTATCTGATCTTGTGTCTAATGCCAACAAACATAACCTGTAGTCCTTACGGACCGTTCCTGTTGTCTATCCAGACAAACCTGTACCTACCTGCTCCTGTGTTGGCATTAGTTCTTGATTACTTAAATACCTGACTTGAACACATATAACTTGGGGGTATGGGGAAATCAATGATGAAACCTGACTTGTAACTAGACAGTTCGATACATGTTCTGATCAGTCTTACGGGCTAGGCCAGCCCCGGGGTGATGATACTGACATCACTCATCTGTACATGCTACCTTTTAATGCCTAGCGGCACGTCTCGGATTCAGCCCGAGAATCTTGACCGTGGTCCCGGACACGCACGAGATACTATTGAGTTACATCGACGATTCATCAAATTGATTTCAAAGACTTAAGAGTATTTAACCCAATAGACCAGTTTAGATTATTCACTGCACACTACCCGTCACTGCCCTGATTTACATTGCCGTTACACTTGCTTTACCTTTTATGATCATACTTGCATGTCTTGCTATCCTATTTATATATTATTGCTTGATGTTATGACGCGCTGACGTCTGGGTTTTGCATGGCCCATATCCTCTACCTTTGTTGCAGACTGATCAGGAGTTTTGCCGCTGTTAGACCGAGGGGTAAGGATCCTGTTGGTATCCAGCCTTACTTTTCAGGTGTTCATTTGATCCTTTGCTTCCGCATACTATATTATTTCTTGACTCATTTATTCTGGCTCATGGATATATACTAGATAGTTTAGTCTACTTTCCTGTTCTTGATATCTCTACAGCCGTAATGTAACTGTGGAAGGATTTTTCCTATCCACAGGTTGCATGGTTGGTTATGTCACGTGCCTACCTTAGCGTACTCTGGGAATCGGGACGTGACATGAAGTAGTTGGTACCTCTAGCCAGGGTCACCCTATCGTCCCCAGACGTCAACACCTTCGAGCCAGGGCCCAGGTTGCAGCTGTTGTAGCCGCCAGCGTTGGTGATCATGACATTGTGTATCGAAGGACTGTACCTGAACACTGCACGTCCAGAAAAGTTTGCATCATGATATCCGATATATATGGCCGAATAATAATATATAATAACGTAAATATACATACCGAGAACATCGCCTGCTTTGAAACTCTTGCCGTTGGGCCAGTTGACCGTGTTAAAGGTCCAGCCACCTCCGTCTCCTACGGTGAACTCAGCGGACTCAGCTTGAAATTGAAGAAGCAAAAAGCAAATGCAAATGAGCACAGCACCGATCGACGAACGAGCCATTGCTATAATTTGTATCAAAAAAGGTAAACAAAGAGGAAAAGGAAATCAAAGATGTTATTTCTCAAAAGGCTTGTGAATGTCCTTTTTATGCGTGGTTTCAGCGTTCAGAGAAAAATATTTATGATATGCCGACATATTATATATGCTTGAGAAATGAAAATATGCATATCCGGTAGAGATATGCTCAAGTATTTTAGGAAAATTGCAAGTGAATGAATATAAAAGCAGTGAATGGCATGATTTCTTTAAACGAACAGATTCATTGGAATAATCGAAAAGATTAACTCCTTTTAAATAGTGTGAATTAATGTGGTGACATGTCAAGAAAGTCAAATGATACAGATATTTCTCAAAATTAAATATATTAAAGATAAGCTTAGTTTTGGGTTCAAATTACACATAAGACTAGAATGTGAATAATGAATCCGCCGTTTTTACATGATCAAAATTAGGCATGTATATACCTATAATATTTGTTGATAATAATAGTTTGGGAACAACAATCAATAAGAGCATCTGTAGCTCAGTGGATAGAGCGTCTGTTTTCTAAGCTGAAAGTCGTATGTTCTCAACCCACTACTACAAAGAAGGGTTGCCCCCACGGATTTATCCGTAGGGGCAACCCACTGCCCCTACGGTTATATACGTAGGGACGAAAAAATACCCCGTAGGTGCAAAGGCCGCAGGTGCAAGTTGAGCCCCTGAACTTGCCCCTACGGTTAAATTTTTGCCCCTACGGATATATGTGTAGGTCCATTTTCCCCTACGGATTAAGCCGTAGGGTATAAGATTTTATATTATTTACGGTTTATTTTAATAAATTACTTGGCCCTACGGATATAGCCGTAGGGGCATGTACTACCCCCTACGGATATATTCGTAGGTACTTTTCCGTAGGGGCACAAATTCAGGATTCCTGATATTTTGTCCCTACGGATAACGCCGTAGGGGAGAGTCAGTGGCCCCTATGGATATATCCGTAGGGCAGTCCCAACCACCTGGCACTGACATCTGGGGGAAATATCAGTTACTGCTGATATTTAGCTCCTACGGATATATCCGTAGGGGTAACATGTGTGCCTACGGATTAATCCGTAGGTACATATTGTCTGTAATTTTTTTTAAAAAATGGGCTGCTTCATTTTTTCCCGTCCTGTGCACAATAATGTATACATCAATCAAATCATATATTGCAGTATTCATAATCACATCTCACGCATATATATAATATACAAAAGAAACACAAAAACTGAATATGATATAAATACAAACCAATATCAATATCGTTTCAAAATGTAGTACAATGTGTATGATATAAATAAATACATGTTTCAAAAAAAAAGAACCAAAAATCTACCCTAGCTCGGTCCAGCTCCACCTCTGAATAACGATAGAATAACGCGCGCCTGCTCCTCGGTCAATAAACTCTGCAATTCGTCGCGAGCGGGAGTCTGAGTGGGCGGTGGAGCTACAGGAGCTGTCTGCGGAACCGCAGCCGATGTAGTGGCTTGCGGAGCCGCAGCCGAAGGAGATACGTGTGGAGGCTCGGCCGATCTACCCTGTCGCGTCTGGATATAACGTGTGTAAGAAGCGTGTAAGAACTGTTTATTATTCGAATTCGTATCATTATTAAGTTATTTCGAAACCCTGTTTGGATATCTAGTTTGGAAAAGCGTTGTTTATTTCAATTACATATGTATGTATGATTAATAAAACATAAGTCTACAACCAAATAAGCTCAGGCTATGTACTGATATTGGATATGTTGATATCTATAATATGACATTATATTTTACTATTAAGTAGTATACATACCAGCATCTCATTCAACTCTTGAACGGTGGCCTTCAAGCTCTCCTGTTCCTGCTGGATACGTCGCTAACTGGAGACGGAGGAAGTAACCACCGGGGTGGAGTCCAACCTCATATGGGCCCTGCTAGAGCCCAGTCCTCGGCCTCTCTCCCAACCTCCGTGGTGCCGTCCGTGTGCGGCGTCCAGGACTGGGGTCAGCAGCCTCGAATGTTGCCTTCCCCCTAGCAACTGTCAGAACATTATATTTAGCACATACTGGTCTATAAAATTGACAAGAAATACCAAAATCAACAAATTCAAAGCTTTACCTACAGAGATAGAAGATGTGCTCCTCTGGTATCTGCATGTATCAAAATTTGAATAATATTAATTAATTTCAGTATATACATACTAACAAGGTAAACTCGCATATAGCGCTGCTTACACATATGACAGGAAGTGAACAAGCTCTTGTAGATCATCAGGCGCAAATCTAATCTCATCAAGCAGCCCATGATAATGAGTTGGACGACTAAGAGCAAAAGGAATGTGTGTATATTTATGATATAGCATTCTAAATCGATATAGCATTCTAAATCAATATATAAACATACCTGGAGGAACGGGAGTGGCCTCTGTCCCTGATATGGACGCATCACCAACAACTAGATAATCAAACATTGACAATATAAGTAATTTTGACATAAAGAGGCATGGATATCTATAATATTACATTCAAAATGGATATTAGAGAGCGCACCTGCAGTGAGAAGTGGTAAAAGTATCACCCAACTAGGGTGTAATTTACAGAATCAGTTGAGACTCTTAAAAGTCATAGAAGAACCCGACCTGCACAAATCTGATGTATGCTTTCCATTGGACACTAAGAAGTCTCTAAAGGGAAAAGCCTATGTGAAAGCCATCATTAGTTCATATCAGAAGATTGATGCTGAAACAGAGAACGAGGAATGCCATTTTTTTCTTCTTCCGCCACATTACTGTCTTCTCCTTCTGCCACATTACTGTCTTCTCCTTCTTATTATGTGCGCGTGCAAATTCAATGACTATATTGAGAATATGGATTAATAGTGGGTAGGAAAAGTATTTCTCAAATGGCTTTTGCGTCTTAAAACCATAAACTACTAAGTAATGGCATACATAATTTTTTTAGTATAAAGGTTGTTATTTTAAGTTTTCCCTTATAGAGATATGATCTAACTGCATCTATCAACTATAAGTGTGCAGAAAATTATGATAAGAAATCATAAGAAAGGGTCGTAGCCATGCATAACCTTGAATCTACATACCAAATCATGCAAAAGCATGCACTTATTGTCACCTTGCCTTGGAATATAAAATATCTTGGAAGACTATAAGCGAGCATTTAAATCTTGATAGCTTTTGACTTCAACATATATTTTTCTCAAGTACCATGAAATATACTTGCTCCGTATAAACCGTTTTCAGGAAGATGGATTAATAATGACAAATTATCCATTGTGGCTCACTAGGTTAGCATTTTCTCTTCTATTGACCATCTTTCTAATCTGCTTGGTAAATTTATTCGGAACCGGCTGTGAATCATTAAAAGACATGTATAAGAAAGAAAGCTAAAATACAGATATATAGCATACCGATACATCGAAACTTCATAGTTGCGATGGCAATCCAGAGATATTTATTTCTACACACGTGGTGCGCGTGCGAATGCGTCAGGCATCATGGACAAATATTTCAGAACATGGAAAGTATTATTCGTATAAAGTAATTAAAACTTTTAAACACCTTGGGTATATATTTTCTTAGTTGATGCAATCATATCATGAGGACTAAATTTAAGCTATTATACATATGCATATGTATTTTTCTAACCTAATATATCACACACACACACACACACACACAGAGAGAGAACACCTGGTAGGTAAAGAAATCAGGTAGCAGGATCCTGAAGAAATGGAGTCCATAGCATTGCTCATCATCATCATCCATGATCCCTTTGATAATATTTTTTCAAAGGGATCACGGATGATGATGATGAGCAATGCTATGGACTCCATTTCTTCAGGATCCTGCTACCTGATTTCTCTATCTACCTGGTGTTCTCCCCCTCTCTCTCTCTCTCTGTGTGTGTGTGATATATTAGGTTAGAAAAATACATAAGCATATGTATAATAGCTTAAATTTAGTCCTCATGATATGATTGCATCAACTAAGAAAATATCTACCCAAGGTGTTTAAAAGTTTTAATTACTTTATACGAATAATACTTTCCATGTTCTGAAATATTTGTCCATGATGCCTGACGCATTCGCACGCGCACCACGTGTGTAGAAATAAATATCTCTGGATTGCCATCGCAACTATGAAGTTTCGATGTATCGGTATGCTATATATCTGTATTTTAGCTTTCTTTCTTATACATGTCTTTTAATGATTCACAGCCGGTTCCGAATAAATTTACCAAGCAGATTAGAAAGATGGTCAATAGAAGAGAAAATGCTAACCTAGTGAGCCACAATGGATAATTTGTCATTATTAATCCATCTTCCTGAAAACGGTTTATACGGAGCAAGTATATTTCATGGTACTTGAGAAAAATATATGTTGAAGTCAAAAGCTATCAAGATTTAAATGCTCGCTTATAGTCTTCCAAGATATTTTATATTCCAAGGCAAGGTGACAATAAGTGCATGCTTTTGCATGATTTGGTATGTAGATTCAAGGTTATGCATGGCTACGACCCTTTCTTATGATTTCTTATCATAATTTTCTGCACACTTATAGTTGATAGATGCAGTTAGATCATATCTCTATAAGGGAAAACTTAAAATAACAACCTTTATACTAAAAAAATTATGTATGCCATTACTTAGTAGTTTATGGTTTTAAGACGCAAAAGCCATTTGAGAAATACTTTTCCTACCCACTATTAATCCATATTCTCAATATAGTCATTGAATTTGCACGCGCACATAATAAGAAGGAGAAGACAGTAATGTGGCAGAAGGAGAAGACAGTAATGTGGCAGAAGGAGAAGACAGTAATGTGGCGGAAGAAGAAAAAAATGACATTCCTCGTTCTCTGTTTCAGCATCAATCTTCTGATATGAACTAATGATGGCTTTCACATAGGTTTTTCCCTTTAGAGACTTCTTAGTGTCCAATGGAAAGCATACATCAGATTTGTGCAGGTCGGGTTCTTCTATGACTTTTAAGAGTCTCAACTGATTTTATAAATTACACCCTAGTTGGGTGATACTTTTACCATTTCTCACTGCAGGTGCGCTCTCTAATATCCATTTTAAATATCGATAATATTACATTCAAAATGGATATTAGAGAGCGCACCTGCAGTGAGAAGTGGTAAAAGTATCACCCAACTAGGGTGTAATTTACAGAATCAGTTGAGACTCTTAAAAGTTATAGAAGAACCCGACCTGCACAAATCTGATGTATGCTTTCCATTGGACACTAAGAAGTCTCTAAAGGGAAAAGCCTATGTGAAAGCCATCATTAGTTCATATCAGAAGATTGATGCTGAAACAGAGAACGAGGAATGTCATTTTTTTCTTCTTCTGCCACATTACTGTCTTCTCCTTCTTTTTCTGCCACATTATTGTCTTCTCCTTCTTATTATGTGCGCGTGCAAATTCAATGACTATATTGAGAATATGGATTAATAGTGGGTTGGAAAAGTATTTCTCAAATGGCTTTTGCGTCTAAAAATCATAAACTACTAAGTAATGGCATACATAATTTTTTAGTATAAAGGTTGTTATTTTAAGTGCGCGTGCAAATTCAATGAAAGTTAGATTTGAGGATACCCATGTATGAGTTGTATTCTATATATGTGTGTTTCGATTTATGATTTCGCTTAAGTGTAGGGTTGTTTTTACTTAAATTTCAAATGTATATACATGCATACTGTCTTCTCCTTCTTCTTCTGCCACATTACTGTCTTCTTCTTCTTCTTCTTCTGCCACATTACTGTCTTCTCCTTCTTATTATGTACAGTACTTCCACAAAATACGTGTTGTCATTTCTAAATGGAAGTTTCTCAGTGCCACCATAGTAGCAGAAGATGGAATTGTTTATCGCCACTAGATTATGCTAAGCCTCGGATAGATTAGGCAAACATGATCTAGAAGAATATAATTAGCAGAGGAAATATGCAAATAAACATGCATGCAAGCTGACATTAAAAGATTAATATAACAGAGATGTCTACTGATGATTTGTAAGATGTTATCGCAGGTAGGACAACTGCCAATTCTATGGCTTGTGGCCACCAGCGACTGCTTTCTCACCACAGTAAAAATAATGAGGGACTATAACATATCATGAATTCGATATGCACCGTGATTTCATAGCATATGTCTATTAACCTATAATGTATAAGTTCTCGGCGTTGATTGCAGAGGTGCATACAGTCTGAACTAGTAAATATACGTAAGAAGGATAAAGAAGAAACGATTCATAAATATGGTTGGGCCAAAAACAGACTTAGTCACTGAATGACATATAACTGATATTCCTTGATGTAGAAATCAATACACCTTTGATAACAAACTCATTCTTTTTTGGGAGATATATGAATAACCGACTCTGACCCTCAGCATTCCATTGAACACATGGAAATCCATCGTATCTCATATCCAGCCAGCTCACTTCACCGATCCTATGATCGCCCTCTTGAGGACGCACAGCCCTAGCCGCAGCCCCAGCCCAAACCCTAGCCTTAGGTGGTGGTGATGAATGTGAATCCTCATGTGATTTTGCATATTATTGCAAGAGCGTTAATGGGTTTTCAAGATTTGTACGTAGTCAAGAGCAATTGTGAGCAAGGAAAGTAAAAATAGTTTTGGAATTTTATCAAACGGTTGGTGAGCAAACTAGCAAAACGTTTTGAATGAAAATATAATGTAAAATAATTTCGAGAATCAAAAGTGATAAGCTTTGTTAATGATATAGGAGAGAAGCTTGCTTTTTCTTTTTTGTGAGAAATATTTTAGGTTTTTTTTCCTTATTTCTGTTACATCCTGACCGAAGAACTTTCACAATTGTTAAAATTCAGCATTTTGGTCAGTCCTCTCCTTTATTGATATGCATGTGATGTGAGGGTTGGATTTAACACAGCAACCATTGTTCATCAATATATATTACCAAATAAAGCTCTTTATTGTTGGTTATGTTGGTTTCATCCTATTCTTGCCTCAATTTGGTGTAATTTGAAATGGCCCACGATTCTAGGGTTTGATATGGGATGGCAATAGAAAAGAGAATTTGTTCTCAAGTTATGATCGAATACCATAATAAATTGGGAGTTGGTTAGGATTGTGAAATTGTGAAAGTAGTTGCATTTTTTTCAAGTATGATCTTGTGAAAATCGGATGAAATATTTAACATCATTTTGTTGTTATTTAGGATTAGCACCCTCTAAAGGATTTTAAGTTAAGATAATGGATATGGATCTTTTGTCAGGATAAAGAAGATCTGCACATGCATAAATACTAGTATAAGATAATTCAAAATTTGGGACAACGGATACATACCGCTAAAAGATATAAATGGAAAACCCAAACAATATTTTGTGATAAACTTAAGTGTTCTTGCAAACTAATACAAATCTTGTTAAAAATTTGATAAATTGACCTTCCCCTTCCCCAGCCCTAGCCCCAGCCCGCAGCCCCAGCCGCACACCCAATAAAAAAATTGATAAATTGACCCTTCCCCTTCCCCTTCCCCGACCCTAACCCTACCCCGACCCCGAACCCGACCCCGCAGCCCAGCCCCTGCCCCAACCCTAACCCGACCCCGACTGCGACCGCGACCCCAGCCCAACCCCAACTCGCGCGCCATGAACCTTAAGCCCAAAATAATCCAATAAATTCTTTAACTTACCTCGAGATTTACTCACCTGAATGGCTGCTGGGGCAGGGGCGACGATCTGAACGGCGGTGGCGACGACCTTAACCGCGGTGGCGACGAGAACTCCAGTGGCGACGAAACCGGCGGTGGCCACGAGGAGAACAACCTTGGCGGCGACGGCTTGGGGGCTTATTTTCGCGCCCGATCGAGAGAGAGAGGGAAATGAGCGTAGGCGATCGAGATATGGGATTTTATTAAATCGATATTTACTTGCCCCTACGGATATATCCGTAGGTCCTTTGTTTGCGTCTCCGTAGGGGCAAACACCTAATTAAGAATTAATATTTTTATTCTTGGACGTCTTTGCCCGTAGGGGCAACCTTTTAGCCCTACGGATATATCCGTAGGTCCAAGTTATTTCTGCCCCTACGGATTAAACTATCCGTAGGGGCAACCCCCTATTTTACTAGTGACCCCTACCTGGCACGATTTATTATTAATTTTATTTATACAAAATTGCTCTAATTTGCATATAAAAGCTAATATGTATTCTTAATTCCTTTTTCCCCCTTGGGAAATCAAGTTTATATGGAGAAGAATTTTAAACCCGATTTATTATTAATTTTGTTACTTTGATTTATTATTAATTTTGTTAATTTTATTTATACAAAATTGCTTTAATATTGCATATAAAAGCTAATATGTATTCTTAATTCCTTTTTCCCCCTCGGGAAATCAAGTTTTAGCCTTTGAGATGGAATTGAAGTTTATATGAAAATAATTTTAAACGCGGGAATTCTCCAAGATACATTTGGTGTAAAAACTTTGCAATAGCTTGGCCTGCACTATTAAAACCTCGTCTTATAATGCGAGCTGAGAAATTTGGTTTAAGCACAATTTAGTTCTTCATGAAAACCAGAAGTTTTTCATCATCTTTCGGTTTGTACGAGAGATTGTAAAGAATACAAATCCGTTATTGTCCGATGGCATGTTATATGCTGAAGATGTTGGACCAATGGCCCCCATCAATAATTATAATTAGAGAAGCATTTTGATTGTAGCGGCTAGCGACCAAAAAGGAATGAAAAGGTGGGACCAAGACATAAGGAGAGACGGAATCATTTCGTCTTTTTTCAATTTTTGGATTATAATGACAGCCTGCTCTATGCATAGAGCAGGCCTGCGGTATACTTCAGGCTCATCAAGGTTCTTTTATATATATATATATATATATATATATATATATATATATAACACCGAGTCTCCTGAATTAGATTTATGATAGTTTCTTATACCAATATCATGTTATATTTTAAAAGTTTATTTTTTTATTCACAACTAACATGCAACTTTGGTCGATGCTTACACCATTTTTAAGGTATTTGTATTATCATAACACAAGGCAATTCAGGACGTCAATTCTCCCATTAATTTGTGCCTTTGGTGTTCAGAAAAGTAAAAAAAAGATCATCTAAATGAAAAGCAATAACAGAAGACCCCTACTCACCACTTGGATTTGTTAGTAAGGGATGTGGGGTCCCAATTATTGCTTTCCTCTGGCTGCTATATCGAGTATTAAATTCAACGGTGAGAATTAAGATAAAAAATAAGACCTATAGGTTTTGTTTATTTTGACCTGTGAGATTAGAATCTTGTAATGGAAAGGGCAAGGGAATAATTGTTGATATTGTGAAGGTTCTTTTCAGGAGTGGATCTTAAGCGGGCTCATGGGACGTTTGAGACGACTCATAAGTGCTTCAGAATTGTCACAACTTTCTGAGTGTATGAAACGGCTGTTGAGCCGGCTTTGACCCTATGCTTGAGACGGCTCAAGTCTTTATGAGCCGGCTTATAAGATGATGGAATTACACAATATTCTCTGTGTACATGAGCCAGCTCATGAGCATGTTGAGCCGGCTCAAGGAGGCAGACACGGTATCTTATGGAAATCAAATATTTAAGTAATATATGGATTTATCTCTAATCTGTATAGAATTAGGGTTATGATATAAATTGTTGGATATAGGTACCCTCAAGGTAATTATTGTAATTGTAGGAGGACCTATATGGATAGAACAATCTTGCTTGAGATAATAGTATGCTATCTGATTTGTCTTTATCATTCACGTGTATATGTTTTACTTGGTATTACATATCGCTAATACATAATGATAAAGCTCATAGTATCTTTCCTTGACTACGTACTAGGATTATGATGAGAATCATAATAGTGGGACCTGAATAGTCCATAAACACATTTTTAAATGTTCACAGACGTAGGAGTACCGAGACTTGGTATCGGTACTCCAGATTAGACTAATGTATACGTTTTCTGACCCGAGAAGAGGACAACAGCTATTCCCACAGCTATTAGTGTTTGACACCGAGAATTGTATATAAGTGCTCATTGGAGAATGAATTTCACTGAACGGACTCACCGAGAACTCATAAATGGTATTATACCTATTGTAAGATAGCAGTTCTCTGGTGATATGAGTATAAAGTAGTCTTTTGACCTGGGATCGCCATAGTGTCTCATATGTGTTCCCACTATATTTTGATTACTGCCGTACCATTGTTCTTCTCCGAATACAGAGACGCGGCCGCGTAGGTCCGTCTTGCCTGAATTCGGAGCAGATGCTAATTGGTGCTATCCGTCCACCTCTCCAAAAATGCCAAGTTGATTTATGACACCATGTATCGAAAGTTTAAACGAATGCGGCCGATATAGCAGACTTCGTCAGATTCTCCCTCGTTGAGGGGTTTTTGATTGTGGGGACGCTCTTCCCTGCAGGCGCAAGCCCCTGCAGTTAATTACGCTACCGCATCGCGGTAACCACTTTCTCCTTCTCCAGATGGTCACTTCGTGTCGTGGGTGTTTGTTTTGTTTTTGGTTTCCCGTGGATTGTATACGGAGACGAATTTATGTTGTCGCCCGTAGGGCGTGGATTAGTCCAAATCCGTATTTTCTTAGATTTAGGTTTTGGTTTGGGTTTAAGAATACGTTAGTCTCATTTGAGACTAAGATCAACTTAAACGTTTGTTAAGGATACATTAGTCTAATTTTAGACTAAGATCGACTCAACGTTTGTTAAGGACACGTTAGTCTAATTTTAGACTAAGATCAACTTAACAGGATCATTTAGATCCAACAAAAGAGTATTTGGACTATATTGTTTAGTTTAGTGACATTGCGGTCGATTACCAGTTTAGGGACATGATGGTCCAAGGTTAAGGACATCATAGTCCATGGGCTTAAGGACCCCACAGTCCAAGGTTAAGGACATCATAGTCCATGGGCTTAAGGACCCCACAGTCCAGGTTAAGGACATCGTAGTCCGTGAGTTTAAAGACCCCACAGTCCAGGTTAAGGACATCGTAGTCCATAGGCTTAAGGACCCCACAGTCCAGGTTAAGGACATTGTAGTCCATGAGTTTAAGGACCCTACAGTCCGTGAAATGTGTAGTTGTCGGGACCCGTCACC
Source organism: Agapanthus africanus (assembly GCA_030015575.1). NCBI lineage: Eukaryota > Viridiplantae > Streptophyta > Magnoliopsida > Asparagales > Amaryllidaceae > Agapanthus > Agapanthus africanus. The sequence goes on along the minus strand of CM057338.1, from coordinate 100,144,314 downwards.
TCTCTGAAGACGTTGAAGGATTACAACGACAAATATCATAGGAGTAAAGAGATGTACCCTCGAACCGGTGTGAGTTGGTTGGAAGATCTGTAGTCCAATTTGAGACTACGATCTGTTAAATATTCATGAGCAGATAGGCTTAATTAATATAAGTTGAGGACTTATGGCCAATATTGAGCTAAGTCCAATAAATGTTCAACATTTTATTCTGGCTATTAAGCCTTTATTTGGGCTTGGCCCTTTTGACAATGTTTTTGTCTTGTATTGAATGCAGAGCATTCATTAGAGCTCTGGCTTATTAAAGAACAATTTATGTTCTGTTGGCGCGCTAGACGCTTTGCGCCAGTCAAAGAGTGCAGTGCGCTTCTGCCAAGCAGCGCACACGAGAAGGACACGTGCCGCGCTTGGTGCTAAGCGCCAGATGATGGGCACATTGCTCCAGTTTATGAGCGCAAAGCGCTAGTCTATGAGCACATTGTGCTTTCAATTTAGTGGCGCACACGTGAGTGACATGTGGTGCGCTTGGCGCTGAGCGCCAGCCCATGAGCGCAGTGCGCTATTTCAGAAGCGCAAAGCGCAAGTTGCATACGTGGTTGACACGTGGCGCATTTTGGTGCTGAGCACCGGTCCAGAGAGCGTAGAAGCGCTGTTCAAGAGCGCAAAGCGCATTTCAATAGCGCAAAGCACATTTGATCAATTTTTATGATCTGTGAACAAACTTATGTTCTTTTAAAAGAGACTTTGTCTCAAGATTCAAGAACAACAGTTCTTATTTTTTGAAAGGGCTTGCCTTTATAGATCAATGATCCGTATGGAGAATATGTTCTTCTTTTATTATGTGATAAGATCTTTTGATCTTTTTTATGAAAGACCTTGATCTTTTAAGAAGATAATTCTTCTTTTTATGAGATGGTTTCATCTATGTGTTCATCATTCATCATCTTTACCTTAAAAAAATATCTTCTTGCAAGAGCTTGCTCTCTTTCTTTTGAGTTTTCTCAAAGTTTATGGGGGGGGGGTTCTCTATATCAGACTTGAAGTCTTGAGGCCTTTATATAGGGCAATTTGATTTGTTAAATCAGTTAAAGAGATCTTTCTCTGATTGATTTGGGAAGTTTTCCCACCGTTGGATCTTTGATCTTAGGGATTCTGTTTTACAGAAGGCAATTTTCTTGTTTTTAACAAGATTGGAAAATCTTTCCATAACAGAATCTTAATTCTGATTAATTAATGATTTATCATTATTATTAGATTTTTTGATCTAACGGTGGGGAATTTTATAATTCCAGCGTTGGCGCACCCGTACTTTGCACGTGGTGCGCTGCTCAGAGCGTAATACACTTTGCACTAGCGCACCTGTGTTTGACATGTGGTGCGCTGCTCAGAGCGCAGCGCAGCCTGCGCCAGCGCACCTGTGTTTGACACGTGGCGCGCAGCGTGCCTAGCACTAGATCTGAAGCGTTGCTTCAATTTTTGAATTTTGAATTTCAAAACAGAGCTTTGCTCTGATTGGAGGAAATAAATGCCCCCCCACCGTTATGCTCACGTGGCCCACACGTGAGTGCAGCGGTGGCAGCATCTGTGCCCTTGGATCAACACAGAAGTTGAAGAGGCGTTTCAATGCCTATAAATAGGACCTTTGGTCCCTTAGATAATTTTCATCTTCTTCTTGTTTTTGAGAATTTCATTCTCCCATAGAGCATAACTCTCTTGTTTAAGAACTTTTTTAAGAGTCAAAACTCTGTCAAAACTTAGGTAGAGTTTAAAACATTTAATAAATTAGGGTTTTACCCATTAACAGAGCCTTGCTCTTCATAGATCTTTGATCTAAAGAAAACCCTTTTAGGGTTTCATTAATAGAGCTTTGCTCTCTTCAGATCATGAGCCTATAGATCTAAGAAGATCTTTTTTTGGGGTTTCTTAGCCCCTGAACAGAGCTTTGCTCTTTTGAATCATGTTGATTTGTTAATCTTTGATGAAGAACTCTTAAGAGTTTTCTCCATGAATATCAAATTCATTAAAAGCTTTGCTTTTAGGGTTCTTGATTGGTTACTTCATCTTCCTCGCAGAGCATGGCTCTTAGCATTCTCGGGTAAATTCTTCTCATAATTAACTTTGACAGGTGTCACTCCTGTCTGTAGAGCATTGCTCTCGAGGAGTTTAACTCCTAGACCCGAGGGGTCGCTCATTAAATGAGATTCCCTTTTTTTTAGGATTTATCGCAAATTCAAATTTGTTAGGTGTCATAATTAGAATTTATTTTCTCCATGGGGATATCAAGAGTCGTTTAAATCGCTGTGCCTGTTTTTTCTCATTACTAATCTTTTAATGATGTTTCTTTTCAGGCACTATGGCTGTTCATTTATATAGTCTGAACGAGTTTATCTCTTATGAGGATATTCGCGTACAGGGCCGTTGCCAGAACCAAGAGTTTACAGATGCCCAATGTGCGGAGATTATGGATCGTCTGTATGCACACGTCGGTCGACTGCTTCCTCGCCATTCCGCTCTCTTGAAAATCGTAGTGGGTGCAATTTGGGGAGCACATCCTGGGTTTCACGAAGCCATGCCGCTTAATGCGCTGGATGATGCCGAAGACAAGGTGCATTCAGTGTATCTGTCGGGCCTGATCCCGAAGAAGCGGCGAGATAACCTCATTGATATTCTGCATCAAACTTTCCAACGGAAGGCGATAATCGCTTCTTATCAAAGGGAGGAGGACATTGGCGAGGATCTCGACACTCGTGAGCGCAAGAGAATGCACACGAGAATGGTCAGAAAGGCCAGAAAGATTATAGACGGCCTTCCTTTCGAATTCCTTAATCCATGCCCTGGATCTGAGGTTTTGCCATTGTAATCATTTTGATGATGTTTTCGTTTACTGCTTTCATGATTGTAAGAACTTTTCGAAGTATGAATGGCAAATTCCTCATTTCAACGTGTTTTATTTTATGTACTAAATCTTTTGCACATGCATGAACGTGTATGCTTCGAACGCTTAACCAAATGCGAATCAAATATTCTCCTTGTCACTTTCTTCTCTTTTCTTTTGTTATCAGCATGTCACCTTAGCAAGCGTAACCCGTAGATGATAGAGTGAGCATCTTGTTTTGGCTTCTTCGAGGGGTAGTGATGGCATAGGAGACAGGGGTAGGATCTGCCACCTACGACTTTTCAACTTTATGAACCGTGAGGGTCTCATAAAGACTTTTCTCCCTACGAGTCGAGAGAATCTCATAGGTGTATTTTCTCCTTAGGAATCGTGAGGATTCCTAAGTGTGTTTTCCCTTATAAGTCGTAAGGATCTTATAAGAGAGTTTTCTTCCTTACGAATCGAGAGGACCCGTAAGTGTTTAATGAGATTGACGTTATCCGCTTTTCACGGCGTCATTGGGTGACGTATTTCCGAAGCGGGGTCATGTAGATGACGTATTTCCGCGACGGGATCATGTGGATGACGTGTTTCCGCGACGGGGTCATATGGATGACGTGTTTCCGTGACGGGGTCACATGGATGACGTAATTCCGAGACGGGGTCATGTGGATGACGTATTTTCGCGACGGGGTCATGTGGATGACGTATTTCCGAGACGGGGTCATGTGGATGACGTATTTCCATGACGGGGTCATGTGGATGACGTATTTCCGAGACGGGGTCATGTGGATGACGTATTTCCGCGACGGGGTCATGTGGATGACGTATTTCCGAGATGGGGTCATGTACGGGGTCATGTGGATGACGTATTTCCGCGACGGGGTCATGTGGATGACGTATTTCCGAGACGGGGTCATGTGCATGACGTGTTTCCGCGACGAGGTCATGTGGATGACGTATTTCCGAGACGGGGTCATGTGGATGACGTGTTTCCGCGACGGGGTCATGTGGATGACGTGTTTCCGCGACGGGGTCATGTCGATGACGTATTTCCGCGACGGGGTCATGTGGATGACGTATTTCGGTAACGGGGTCATGTGGATGACGTATTTCCGCGATGGATGACGTATTTCCGCGACGGGGTCATGTGGATGACGTATTTCCGAGACAGGGTCATATGGATGACGTATTTCCGCGACGGGGTCATTTGGATGACGTATTTCCGCAACGGGGTCATGTGGATGACGTAGCGTCTGTTGTAATGAGACGAATATCGAAGTGGTCTCCAGGTTGTCTGAGAACCATCGAGATTTGGAGTAGGGGCTTTACCGTAGCTCCAGGGCTGATTACAGCGTCTGAATTCCGCTGGTATGGGGAGGAACGCTGTCGATGATCTCTAGGCTATCCCTGAACCGTCGAGATTTGGCTTCGTTTTCTGATGGAGCCTGAGGAGGGAAGGTGTGATTCCTTCTTTGTTTGCGCCCCTAGATTGCATACAGGGACTGATGTGATATCATTTGTAGGGCATAAATTTCATTTTTTTATTTCTTTCCGCGATGCTCAATTATTTCAGCTTTTATATCGCGAAGGTCGCGATTGCCCAATCATTTCGGCTATTTTTCGCGGCGCCCAATCATTTCTGCTATTTATTTTATTTTTGCTCGCTGCTTTTTATTGCGAGTTGCCCAATCATTTCGGCTATTTTGCATGCATATATTCTTACTTGCTGATTTTGTTTGCAAGTTGCCCCATCATTTCGGCTATTTCGTATGCATGTGTGGCTCGCTAGCTTCTTTGCTGCGAGCTTAGAGTTAGATACCGATTTCGGCATCAGCATCGCTACAACTGGAATATTGCCAGGAGCGAATCATCATTTGCCCCTGTCGATGTCGAACAAAGATGGCTTAGCGAACAGGGTTAGGATCCTGTTGACTAAGGCTTTTGACTTCATGAGCCGTAAGGGTCTCATAAAGGTATTTCTCCCTGCGAGTCGTGAGGATCTCATAGGTGCCTTTTCTCCTTAGGAATCGTGAGGACTCCTAAGTGCATGGTCTCTTATAAGTCGTAAGGATCTTACAAGAGTGTTTTCTCCTTCTAAGTCGAGAGGACTTACAAGGGCTGTTTACCGTGTAGACATATCCCTAGTCACGGATAGGACTTTGTTAGGGAAATATTTATTCGCGCCCGTGGATTGTATACAAGGGTCAGCGTTGAACCACTTGTAGGGCAGTATTGGAGGTTGTGGTGGTCGCTTAAGAACAGGTTCAGATCCCTGTAGCTTAAGACTTTTGAATCTTATGAGCCATGAGGGTCTCATAAGAGGGTTCTCCTTACGAGTCGTGAGGATCTCGCAAGTGTAATTTCGCTTTAGGAATCGTGAGGATCCCTAAGTGTGTTGCTCCCTTGTGAGTCGTAAGGATCTCACGCAGGTGGTTTCTCTTCACAAGGTCGAGAGGACCTTGCAAGTGTCTTTTAACGAGATTGCGCCCTTTCGGGTTTTCACAAAACTTGCCGGTAGCCCTGCTGTTTTTACTCACGGAGCCCTTTCGGGTTTTCACAAAACTTGCCGGTAGCCCTGCTGTTTTTACTCACGGAGCCCTTTCGGGTTTTCATCCGTGCCCTTTTTCTTATGGACATACCGTTATTTTTCTTTTTTCTTTTTATTCTTTGATCTCTTTTTTTGTGTCAGCCTTAGGATGCTGCAGTCTACAGTAGTTTATCGACGTCTCGGTCAATAGCTAGTTTTAGGACATAGTGGTCTATCGTTAGTTTAAGGACATTTCAGTCCGTTGTTAGTTTAAGAATGTTTCGGTCCGTTGTTAGTTTAAGCACATTTCGGTCCGTTAACCGGCTACTACTTATAGAGTTTGGGCTTAGGAAGATAGCGTGCGGACATAGTCGTCGTCATCTATCATTGACCTAGATCGTGACTCGTTAGGCATATTACTTTTTCAGGAAGCGACCATTTATTGGCCTGAATGGCCTTTCGCCATGCATATCCATGAGTAGGTAGGCCCCACCCTGGTAGACCTTGTCTATGATATACGGGCCTTCATAGTTCGGCTCGAATTTCCCCCGTTTGGCACGATTGGGGATCATAGGTCTTTTGACCATTAGCACTAGTTCGCCTTGGCGGAATTTCCTCGGCCTAGTCAATCTTTCATATGAGCGCGTCATCTTTGCTTTATAAGCCTCCAGATTTTGTTGCGCTCTGAGCCTGGTTTCATCAAGGGCGTCGAGTTCTTCAAGCCGAAGGTGATCATTCTCTTCGTCCGTTAGCTCGTAGTGAACCGCCACTCATAGAGAGGGTAACTCTATCTTGAGGGAGAGTACCGCTTCTGTACCGAATACCAATGCATACGGCGTTGTGTCAGTGGCCGTTTTGAACGTAGTTCGATACGCCCAGAGAGCTTCATGCAGTCTCTCGTGCCAGTCCTTCTTATTTCGGAATACCGTCTTTTTCACGATCTTCGTCAAGGTCTTGTTAAAATCCTCAGCTAGACCGTTAGCTCGGAGATTGTAGAGCCCTAAACTGGGCAACATGCTGGTGGGGATTGCCCGTCCCCTTGTATACATGAAATTTAGGGATCGTATATCCCGGCGGGTACTTTATTTGGTCATACCAGCCTGGATATGGTCGCCCAGTTTTAACGACTTGGCCGGCCGCTTCATTCGCCTGGTGAGCTCGTATTTGCTGAGCAATGTAGTCATCCAGAGCGGCTTTGGAAATGGTTTCCTCTTTGGTTGCTGAAAGAGCCGGAGGAGGGTTCGATGTCTTCCCTCTGTCGTCTTCAATGATGATAGGAGGGTCTTCAGCTGGAGGTTCTGGCTGTAACATCATCCCGACCATGTCTTGGAAGAGAAGCGCCATTCGTTTTATATTAGCCGCTTGTTCTGCTGCTTCTCTGTCCTTCTTTTCGAGGACTCTGCGGAGGAAGTAAGCATCGGTTTCTTGTTCATGATGCTGCTCTGATGACGCCTTCGGGCTTTCTTTTGGCCCGGTAAGTGAGGCCATTTGCGTTAGCATTTCCTGAAGCTTCTGTTGCTGCTCCTGGGCTTTTGTCACGGATTGGGTGAGCGGTCGGTGACCCGTCGAAGCGTGGCTTTCCTCTTTTCCGGAAGCCATATAAACAGTATGCACCATTATGCCCCCAGACTTGAGGCGTTTGGATTCAGTGCTTTTACGGTTCACCACTTTCACAGGGGCTTTCTCTGGCCCTCTTCTCTTTTAGGCGGTTGATGTTGAGGGAGCCGTTGCAGTGGGCACCCAGACGGATGACATTTTCCGTGGTACCTCAAAATGGCTCTTTTCTTGCCGAGCTTTGAGCTTTTTGGGTCGGCGAGAGTAATCTTGATCAATTACTGAGTCTTGGACCTGTCGCCAGACCTTGTAAATTTTGGAGGACAGCCACTGAGAGGGCTGCTCCGGCTTCATTTCCTTAACATTCTCCACGGGTGGAGGAGATCTTTTCAGTACGGCGGTGGGTGAATTCCCGCGCACCATGTTAAGAAATTCAAAGCTGTTCCCAGTTGAAACAGCAGCATCGATCTCCACCGTTGGAGCTGGTAGAGTAAATCCAGACGGAGAGCTGCCCCGAGCCTTTCGTACTCGGCGTCAGTGACGACGGCGAGCATGTCGCGCAGATGGTGTTGGTTCATCTATGGGGATGGCTTTGTCATGCCCCCTGTTTTGAGGAGAGGCTGTTATTGGCACTAGCCGGGTGAAGACTGACGTCCGTTGAGAGGGGATAGCCAGTCTTGCGAAGGCCGACTTTCGAACAGGGGAACCAGCTTTCGTGACTTCGCATGGAGTAGGAGCAGAAACGGACAGTCTTGTGAAGACCGAACCTTTAGCAGGAGAAGATGCCTTGACGACTTTAGGATCAGGAATGGCTATCCGCTTCGGGATGGCCGCTTCAGGTATCGCGGGCTTCTTCATGGGCCCACTTGAGCTTTGGCCCAGTTTGCTGAAAACTGATACATTGGACTTGGGCGACCCGTTGAGAGGGGCCGCAGTAGTTGTAAGCCGATCAAAGACTAACTTCTTTAGAGCTTCTTGCGACGACATTGGGACATTGAAGCTCATCGGTGGGAGCATAGTCCCGAAGAATAGCCCAGTGGTGGCCTGAGTCACCTGTTCTACCGGCATAGCGAAGATGGAGGCCGCTTGGGGCCCGTAAGTCACTCCTCCGGATGGGACGGAGTGAGAGTTGCAGTTGCAGTTAGTGCAGTTTGAAGCCATTGATCTTCTGTTTTCTTCACGGAGCAAGACACCAAACCTTAGTACCTTGAATCCACAGGCAACCATAGCAAATCGCGATTCGTTCGTGAACACGCCACATGAAGTGTGGAGTGGAAAGAGGAAAAGGTCCCACCGGGCGTGCCAGAATCTGTTCCCCTTCGAACACAGAGACGCGACCGCGTAGGTCCGTCTTGCCTGAATTCGGGGCAGATGCTAATTGGTGCTATCCGTCCACCTCTCCGAAGATGCCAATTTGATTTATGACACCATGTATCGAAGGTTTAAACGGATGCGGTCGATGTAACAGACTTCGTCAGATTCCCCCTCGTTGAGGGGTTTTTGATTGTGGGGACCCTCTTCTCTGCAGGCGCAAGCCTCTGCAATTAATTACGCTACCGCATCGCGGTAACCACTTTCTCCTTCTCCAGATGGTCACTTCGTGTCATGGGTGTTTGTTTTATTTTTGGTTGCCCGTGGATTGTATACGGAGACTAATTTATGTTGTCGCCCGTTGGGCGTGGATTAGTCCAAATCCGTATTTTCTTAGATTTGGGTTTTGGTTTGGGTTTAAAGATACGTTAGTCTCATTTGAGACTAAGATCAACTTAAACGTCTGTTAATGATACATTAGTCTAATTTTAGACTAAGATTGACTCAACGTTTGTTAAGGACACGTTAGTCTAATTTTAGACCAAGATCAACTTAACAGGATCATTTAGATCTAATAAAAAAGCATTTGGACTCTATTGTTTAGTTTAGTGACATTGCGGCTGATTACCAGTTTAAGGACATGATGGTCCAAGGTTAAGAACATCATAGTCTATGGGCTTAAGGACCCCACAGTCCAAGGTTAAGGACATCATTGTCCATGGGCTTAAGGACCCCACAGTCCAGGTTAAGGACATCGTAGTCTGTGAGTTTAAAGACCCCACAGTTCAGGTTAAGGACATCGTAGTCCATGGGATTAAGGACCCCACAGTCCAGGTTAAGGACATCGTAGTCCATGAGTTTAAGGATCCCACAGTCCGTGAAATGTGTGGCTGTCGGGACCTGTCACCTCTCTGAAGACGTTGAAGGATTACAACGACAAATATCATAGGAGTAAAGAGATGTACTCTCGAACCGGTGTGAGTTGGTTGGAAGATCTGTAGTCCAATTTGAGACTACGATCTGTTAAATATTCATAAGCAGATGGGCTCAATTAATATAAGTTGAGGACTTATGGCCAATATTGGGCTAAGTCCAATAAATGTTCAACATTTTATTCTGGCTATTAAGCCTTTATTTGGGCTTGGCCCTTTTGACAATGTTTTTGTCTTGTATTGAATGCAGAGCATTCATTAGAGCTCTGGCTTATTAAAGAACAATTTATGTTCTGTTGGCGTGCCACATGGCGTGCTAGGCGCTTTGCGCCAGTCAAAGAGCGCAGTGCGCTTCTGCCAAGCAGCGCACACGAGAAGGACACGTGCCGCGCTTGGTGCTAAGGGCCAGATGATGGGCGCATTGCGCCAGTTTATGAGCACTAAGCGCTAGTCCATGAGCGCATTGCGCTTTCAATTTAGTGGCGCACACGTGAGTGACACGTGGTGCGTTTGGCGCTGAGTGCCAGCCCATGAGCGCAGTGCGCTATTTCAGAAGTGCAAAGCGCAAGTTGCATACGTGGTTGACACGTGGTGCATTTTGGTGCTGAGCACCGGTCCAGAGAGCGCAGAACCGCTGTTCAAGAGCGCAAAGCGCATTTCAATAGCGCAAAACGCATTTGATCAATTTTTATGATCTGTGAACAAACTAATGTTCTTTTAAAAGAGACTTTGTCTCAAGATTCAAGAACAACAGTTCTTATTTTTTGAAAGGGCTTGCCTTTATAGATCAATGATCTGTGTGAAGAATATGTTCTTCTTTTATTATGTGATATGATCTTTTGATCTTTTTTATGAAAGACCTTGGTCTTTATAGATCTATGATCATTTAAGAAGATAATTCTTCTTTTTATGAGATGGTTTCATCTCTGTGTTCATCATTCATCATCTTTACCTTAAAGAAATATCTTCTTGCAAGAGCTTGCTCTCTTTCTTTTGAGTTTTCTCAAAGTTTATGGGGGGGGGGGTTCTCTATATCAGACTTGAAGTCTTGGGGCCTTTATATAGGGCAATTTGATTTGTTAAATCAGTTAAAGAGATCTTTCTCTGATTGATTTGGGGAGTTTTCCCACCGTTGGATCTTTGATCTTAGGGATTCTGTTTTACAGAAGGCAATCTTCTTGTTTTTTAACAAGATTGGAAAATCTTTCCATAACAGAATCTTAATTCTGATTAATTAATAATTTATCATTATTATTAGATATTTTGATCTAACGGTGGGGAATTTTATAATTCCAGCGCTGGCGCACCCGTGCCTTGCACGTGGTGCGCTGCTCAGAGCGCAGCGCACTTTGCGCTAGCGCACCTGTTTGACACGTGGTGCGCTGCTCAGAGCGCAGCTCAGCTTGTGCCAGCGTACCCGTGTTTGACACGTGGCGCGCAGCGCGCCTAGCTCTAGATCTGAAGCGTTGCTTCAATTTTTGAATTTTGAATTTCAAAACAGAGCTTTGCTCTGATTGGGGGAAACAACCATGACTTTAAAGAGTCATGCAAAAAGATTTTAGTTGGGTATAGTTCCGAAGCGCATATAGGCAGTGAGCAGTCGAAGGGATTTGTCTCTCCCGGTATAGGGGGTTGATATCGCTCTGTGTCATTGATTGAGTTAGGGATTTTGTGATCAAAGAATTAATTACCGCAATCAAGAACGGCGTCGTTTGGTAGCTAGCCGTTGAGTATGGGTTGGTCCACAGGGATTTTGTGTATTTTCTAATTGTTCTAACGAGTTAATTCTAAATGGTGTTGGATCGATTATCACTAAAAACTGAAATGAGTTTGATTAAAATCTTGCTAGGGTTATGTTTAGGTTAAGTTTGGAAACTCAATAAGTCTCACTGCTTTCTCTGCCCTGATTGAGATCTATTTAGGTGTTAAGGTAATAATTAATAAAGTGGATTAGCACTATCGAGAAGAAACGATGTTTCTTCCTCTAGGTCCTTGTCCTTCCTTTCTTAATTCTTACCATAACCTCTATGGAAAACATATACAACCGGTCTTTTAAACTACGGTATCACCGCTACCTCGTGGGATAGGATGCCGTAGTGAGCGGTGTGTGTACGTATGCATAGAGTCCTATTAAAATGTATGATGGGAAAGAAAGGGGTGAGAGATTTTCATCTCTCAAACCTTTCCTATTCCTAACCCTAACAAGTGAAGAACTACTCACTCATTAGGGAATTAAAAGATTTCATTTTTTTATGATTGTTCTTTAATAACCTAATTATCTAATCTACGACAGATAAATAAAATCTAAACTAGGGCAGATAAATAAAGTTATACTAGGGAAGAAAGGAAAATTAAACTAAGGCAAGAAAAGAAAACTTACTTTATTTGATGCACTCTTCATACATTACAGGATTTGAAATTCTGATTTTGGTAAATAAAATGAGGCACAAGAAGAGGCATACCTCAAAAAGAGGTTTAGGGTTTCTATTTATAGATCATAGAAACCCTAGGGTTACATTCGATACACATCTGCATTTATAAAATTACCCTAAGAAGACCCGGTCAACGCACCGCCACAACTGTTGAATTTTGCACCGACACGGGCTCACCATGGCCGCGAAACCGTGGCCAAAAGCCATGTTTGGCCACGGATCCGCGGCCATATGGTGGGGTTGTTGGCTCTGTTTCTCTGGTAATTTTCATGTTGCTTTACACTTGATTTTTCTTCACTTGGTTCTTCAAAATGTCTTCTAGTTTCTTCCAGATTTCCACAGTGCATAATGTCGTGGACTTTTACCGTTTGCTTCGTGTCGAAGTCTTGAACCTTGCGCTGCCTTTGTGCTTTGTGAAATTGTCCCTTGATCTTTGTTTATTTTTCAAACTGTAAGCATGATCAAGATTCTTCCATTTGTTGGTCGTAGTCTCACTTTTGTATCGTCTTTTCATCATTTTCACTGTTTTGTTCCGAGAACCTGTAACCTGCAACTATGTAGCAGACATGGATCAAAAGCACCCGTTTATTTGTAAAATGAATAAGAATGGGGAATATAATAATGCAAAATTATGATATGAACAGTCATACATGACCATAACCAAAAGTCTATGGCCATTGTAGTTGAGATAAACTGATGAGTCTAATGTCTGCATAATTTATTGCATTATTAGGGGTCTGACAGGTTCTGCCCCTAAATCCGGTATACGACACTTTATGATGAAGAGGCCGGACTGTACGGCGACTGTCACTGATAGGCTCTGATTGCGTTCAGATGAGCTTGCTTATCGACCTTTGTTTTGATCAATACTTGGGTAGCCATTACATACAGCTAGTGTCGCTGATGTGCTTATGGGTTAACCCGTGAGGAGATTGATCTGAAAGTGTTTCAGTTCAATCGAATATAATCCTAACCTACTTCCAGTGTATTGATTGAGTCTTTAGAGTCCGACGCAAAGGTTTTCTCCACTCAGGTGAAACGATATAGAGTACGTATAGCGATACATGCGAGTGTTCGATTAAATATGTGTTTGTGATGAATATACATTAATCAAACGTTTTATAATACTGGCCGGTTTAAGCTAAGCCGGATTATTAAATCAAGTTTTGATATATATATATATATATATATTATGTTCACTTTATATTTCTCTCTTATTTGCTATTTTTGTTCGATACAAATACGCGTATATGTATGTGATACACATACTTTGTGTATATGATACACATTTTAGAATATTAATGTATTTTGATACATTAATTGTTCTAGAAGGGGACACCTCATTTCTATATTAATAAATAAAAGAAATGACTCATTTCATATTTATTAACTAAGAAATGAGGGTGGTGTAGAGAGGTATGGGCTTCAAATTGTTTAATGGAAAATGATATGAAGCATTCTCTCTCAATAACGACCTTAAATTCTATATACCGTCTCTTTTATTTTAATTAAGAAAAGGTGTTGTATTTGTTCTGATTTTGAGTTACAAGTAACTCTTGTTAAATAAGTGTAAGAAACAACTTGTAGCTTATTGGCTAAGTCTTTATGTTGCTGTCCCATAGACTATGTGTTTGAATTCTTACATCCAAATTATTTTATTTTAGATTCTATTTATCGTTTTTGGAATTCTGAAAGTTTCACGGGTTATCCACGGAGTTTAGAGACCTTTCAGAAAAAAAAGACATATGTTTTTGGCTTAATTGAAGCGACCCGAGCCTTGACCCGAACCAACCTGTTGGGGCCGACCCAGGCAGCCCTTGGGCGGGTACGGGCAGCTCCACCATGCCCAAACCGGTCCATTCCGTGCACGTGCATCGTTTGGGCCTCCGACTCTTCATTTTTACACTCCAAAACTTTCCCACTCACCCGAGATTTCTCAAACCCTTCAGCTATTCAATTAACACTCTTTTATTTTCCTTTTTTAATTCTCTTTTTAATTCCTATATCCCATTCTTCTCACTATAAATTCTAGGCTATTCCAAATATTCTCTCATATAAATTATCCTGAACTTGGAAGATATTCCAAGATTTTCCTTCCTTGCACTTGCCCCACAACTTGCTAAGAATACGTCGTAGACAAAATCGCTTCCTCCGTCGCTTTGCAGTCTTGGTTCTTCAAACCGAGGCTATTTCTTCCTTATACCTTCACATCGGTAAACAATTAAGTCACCCCTCTCTCATTCTATTATTTTGAATTTAATTCCTTGCTATGTCACCGATTCAAACTATACAAATAATTCCATATTTAAAATGAAATCCCTTTCATTTACGGTCTCTTTAAGCCCTTTTAACTTGACAATTGATTTTTTTTTATATCCACATCTAATTTTAATCATCTCATTACGGTAACATGTAACCTACACTTCTTAAATCTTTTCATGATAAGAACTGTTATCTTGCATACATAAAATATAGTTCATGTAGCTTCTAAAACCTTTAATGCTTAATATGAATTCTAGAATTTGTTAAACATATTTTAGATGATATCATGCACGGGATAACGAACCACCCCACACTCACACTTGGAATCATAGCACGATCTCATATTTTTTTACGTTTTTCTAAAGAATCGTATTTTAATAAAATACCCTATAGTATTAAAAATAACTTCTTTTTAATTATAACACTTCCTTTGCAATTTCGCCTCTACAAATTTCGTTAGGGAAACCCTGTTGCGAACGATGTGGATTATCGTACATTCGAGATCTAGTGGAGTAAGATCCATACCTCCTCACAGAGTATGGACTTGAAAGGAAAAAAGTAGAAAATCTTAAAGCTAGTTAACACTAAAAAAGGGTGAAAACGAAATTATCTTTTAGTTTAGTTTAAAACAATAATTTTAAAAGGCATTTTTATTAAATATCTTTTACAAACCTAATTAGGCTTTTCTATTAAAATACCTTAATATTTCCAAAAGATAGAATTTTCATTAAAATATCATAAACTTTTAAAATCTAGGTTTTGTCACTAAACACGAAATCTAAAGTATATATATATTTTTTTATTAAAAATCCTCGATATTCTAACCAATATATATTTCTAAAAACACCCTCGAGGTTTCAAAATAAAATATTTTACTTAAAACCCCCTTGAGTTTTTGATGGACTAATTTGCAAAAATACTTTAAAATTACTAAATAATATATTTTCATATAAATACCAAGATCTATAAAATTAGTAGCTAGCTAGTATTTAGGTAACATATGGGTTTAAGTGACTTATTCTCTCTTGAGCCTCGGAGAGCCGGAGACAATCGGTGTTATCACTTGCTTATCTTCCAATATAAAATTCATATATTTACAGAAATCATATACTTTAATACTGAATCGAACATAACCCAACACATGAATACAACTTGACTTGTATACTTGCACTTGACATGATTGTTCTCCGCCGAAAGACGTGACCGGGACGTTGGGACGTCCGGCCTGAATTTCGAGGGCAGATGCTATTTCGTACGATCCGTCCACCTCTCCGAAGATGCCAAGTTGATTTATGACACCATGTATCGAAGGTTTAAACGGATGCGGCTGATGTAGCAGATTTCGTCAGATCCCCCCTCGTTGAGGGGTTTTTGATTGTGGGTACGCTCTTCCCTGCAGGCGTAAGCCCCTGCAGTTAATTACGCTACCACATCGCAGTAACCACTTTCTCCTTCTCCAGATGGTCACTTCGTGTCGTATGTGTTTGTTTTGTTTTTGGTTGCCCGTGGGTTGTATACGGAGACTAATTTATGTTGTCGCCCGTAGGGCGTGGATTAGTCCAAATCCGTATTTTCTTAGATTTGGGTTTGAGTTGGGTCTAAGGATCGTTAATCTCATTTGAAACTAAGATCAACTTAAACGTTTGTCAAGGATACGATAGTCTAATTTTAGACTAAGATCTACTCAACAGGATTATTTAGATCCAACAAAAGAGCATTTAGGCTCTATTGTTTTAGTTTAGGGACCTTACGGTCCAAAGATTTAAGGACATCATAGTCCATGAGTTTAAGGACCCCATAGTCTGTAGTTTAAAGACGTTATAGTCTATAAAGTTTAAAGACATCATAGTCCATGGGTTTAAGGACCCCACAGTCTTAGGCTAAGGATATCATAGTCCTTGGGTTTAAGGACCCCACAGTTCAAGGTTAAAGACATCATAGTCCATGGGTTTAAGGACCCCACAGTCCATGGAATGTTTGGTTTTCGGGACCCGTCACCTTTCTGAAGACGTTGAAGGATCAGAGGAGTGAAGAGATATACCCTTGAACCAATATTGGTTGGGATCTGTAGTCCAATTTGGGACTAAGATCAAGGATTTATGAGCATATGGGCTCAATTAATCTGAGGTAGGGTTCTGTGGCCACTTTGGGCTTTGCCCATTTGGTTAAAATGTTAAACATTTAACAATGCTGAGCATTAGTTTGGGCTCAGACAATCTTTTTGTCTTTTATTGAGTGCTGAGCACTCATCATAGCTATGGGGCTTTATTTAATGAACAATTTATGTTCTCTTGGCGCACACGTGAGGATCACGTGGTGCGCTTGGCGTCGTGTGCCAGTCAATGAGCGCAGAGCGCTTCTGTTGGGTAGTGTACACGTGAGGAGCATGTGGTGCGCTTGGCGGTGAGCACCAGTCAAAGAGCGCAAAGCGCTTCTGTTGGGTAGCGCACACGTGAGGAGCACGTGGTGCGCTTGGCGGTGAGCGCCAGTCAAAGAGCGTAAAGCGCTTCTGTTGGGTAGCGTACATGTGAGGAGCACGTGGTGCGCTTGGCGGTGAGCGCCAGTCAAAGAACGCAAAGCGCTTCTGTTTAAGTAGCGCACACGTGGGGAGCACGTGGCGCGCTTGGCGGTGAGCGCCAGTTCAAAGAGTGCAGTAGCTACACGTGAGGAGCACGTGGCGCGCTTGGCGTTGAGCGCCGGTTCAAAGAGCGCAGTAGCCCACACGTGAGGAGCATGTGGTGCGCTTGGCGTTGAGCGTCAGTCAATGAGCGCAGAGCGCTTCTGTTTAAATTTGGAGCGCTAAGGCTCTGCAGCACTGTGCGCTAGATTTGGAGCGCTGAAGCACTTCGTTTAATTGGAGCGCTAGGGCTCTTTTTTAAGCAACTCTGCTCTTTGAGAATTAAATTCTTCCTTATAAGAGACTTTGTCTCATGGATCTAAGAACAAAGTTTTTATTTTATATGAGATATTTCAATCTCTTATGTTTTTGGTGAAAGGCTTTGCCTTTATGGATCTGTGATCCTAAGAGAATTGAATTATTCTCCCCCCTTTTATAATGAGATGTTATGATCTCTTTTTTGAAAGACAATTTGTCTTATAGATCTATGATTTGGCATAAGAACTAAGTTTTTTTTTCTGATGAGATATTTTGATCTCTTTATTTTACCTTGAAGAAATTTTTCTTCTGCCAAGAGCTTGCTCTTCTCTCTGAACTTTCTCAAAGTTTGTATGTGTATGTGTGTGGGGGGGGGGGTTCCTCTCTCTTTTTCTCTTTCGATTTGAAAGCTTATGGGGAGGTCTCTCCATGTGTGAAACTTATGGGGAGTTTCTTCCTTTCTTCTTCTTTATCTTTTTTTTGTAAAAAAGGATCATTGGTCGTTGGGACCCACCATCTCTCCGACGACACTGAGAGATTACAGCGCCATATATCGAAGGTGTGGAGGGATGTACCCTTTGAACCAATGTACCACTCATCAGGAGGAAAGAACATGCTGGAGCTTAAGCTTATCGCTGCTGAAAAAGGTTTTTTGCGTTTGCGCACGTGCGTCGCACGTGTTGGGTGCACATGTTTGCACGTAGCGCGCATGGGGCTTGCGCATATGCGCATTATGGGAGGAGCAAGCTCCTATGAAGAACTAATCTCATTTGAGTATTATGGAATACTCCCACGTGCGTTGCACGTGTTTGACTCACGTGCATTGCACGTGGCGCGCATGTGGCAGGCGCACGTGCATTGCACGTGGTGCACATAGCGCTTGCGCATATGCGCATTATGGGGGGGCAAGCTTCTATGGAGAAATAATCTCCTTTGAGTATTATGCAATACTCCTCCTTTTCTAAGAGGTATCCCCTCTTATTTATATGGGAGTGGTATAGAAAGAATCTCTCTTTTTCCCGATGTGGGACTAAAAATGCATTTCCTATGTAGTAGAGCATTACTTTAGATTACACGTGCGTAGCACATTTGCTCATAACTTTTGATCCCGGATGAATTATGAAGGCCATAATATATCAAATCGAAGGATTTTTCGAGATACTTTCGATACCATTAGAATTTAGCTGTTTATCATTCGGGATTTTATCAAAATACAGCCCGGAAAATACTGGTTCGCATTTTCTTCCTTAGATTACACGTGCATAGCACATTTGCTCATAACTTTTGATCCCGGATGAATTATGTGGCCAATAATTTCAAATCGAAGGTATTTTCGAGACGTTTTCGATATCATCAGAATTTAGCTGTTTTTCATTCGAGAGTTTGTAAAAATACAGCTCGGAAAATACTGGTTCGCATTTTCTTAAACGTATCGCTGCCATTTTATACCTTGGGCTCTTTTGCGCAGAAATTTTTGGCGGGAACGAATGCCCCCCACTAGTTTGCCCACGTAAGTATGTACGTGGGTGAAGTAGTGCAGAGTTATGCATGGCCATTGAATTGAGGGCTTAGGAGACATGTTTAGGGTCCTTGTAGCCTAAGACTTTTTCATCTTCATGAGCCGTAAGGGTCTCAAGAAGGTTTTTTCTCCCTTCAAGTCGAGAGGATCTCATATGTGCATATTCTCCCTAGAAATCGTGAGGATTTTTATGTGTTCATTGCCTCCGTGAGTCGTAAGGATCTCACTCGGGTATTTTTCCTTACGAATCGTGAGGACCCGTAAGTAGCTTTTTTATTTCAGTGGCATATAATTTTGGCAAATGTGGCCCGTAGATGGTCCACCTCGACCTCCTTGTAGGGCAGCGATGGCTTAGGAAACAGGTTTAGGTCTGCTGCCTAAGACTTTTCAACTTTATGAGCTGTAAGGGTTTCATAAAGACTTTTCTCCCTACTAGTCGAAAGGATGCCGTAGGTGTATTTTCTCCTTAGGGATCGTGAGGATTCCTAAGTGCGTTTTCTTTTTAGAGTCGTAAGGATCTCGCAAGAGAATTTTCTCCCTTACAAGTCGAGAGGACTCGTAAGTGATTGTTTCCCTCCTTGTCGATGTTCGACTTCGGAGAGTGTGGCCCATAAATAGTTTATCTTGACCTCTCTGCAGGGCAATGATGGCTTAGGAGACAGGGTTAGGATCTGCCATCTAAGACTTTTCAACTTTATGAGCCATGAGGGTCTCATAAAGACTTTTCTCCCTACGAGTCGAGAGGATCTCGTAGGTGTATTTTCTCCTTAGGAATCATGAGGATTCCTAAGTATGCTTTCTCTTGAGAGTCGTAGGGATCTCACAAGAGAATTTTCTCCCTTACAAGTCAAGAGGACTCATAAGTGATTGTTTCCCTCCTTGTCGATGTTCGACTTCGGAGAGTGTGGCCCGTAGATGGTTTATCTTGACCTCCCTACAGGGCAATGATGGCTTATGAGACTGGGTTAGGATATGCCACCTAAGACTTTTCAACTTTATGAGCCATGAGGGTCTCATAAAGACTTTTCTCCCTACAGGTCAAGAGGATCCCGCAGGTGTATTTTCTCCTTAGGGGTCGTGAGGACTCCTAAGTGCATTTTCTCTTGAGAGTCGTAGGGATCTCACAAGAGAATTTTCTCCTTTACAAGTCGAGAGGACTCATAAGTGATTGTTTCCATCCTTTTCGATGTTCGATTTCGGAGAGTGTGGCCCGTAGATAGTCCATCTTGACCTCCCTGCAGGGCAATGATGGCTTAGGAGACAGGGTTAGGATCTGCCACCTAAGACTTTTCAACTTTATGAGCCGTGGTGGTCTCATAAAGAATTTTCTCCCTACGAGTCGAGAGGATCTCGTAGGTGTATTTTCTCCTTAGGAATCATGAGGATTCCTAAGTGTGCTTTCTCTTAAGAGTCGTAAGGATCTCACAAGAGAATTTTCCCGCTTATAAGTCGAGAGGACTCGTAAGTGGTTGTTTCCCTCCTTATCGATTCGACTTCGGAGAGTGTGGCCCGTGAATAGTATGCAAGAGTTCATCTTGGACCAACTTGCAGGGCCCCAGTGCTTAGAAAACAGGTCCTTATCCCTATTGCCTAAGGATTTTCCCTACGAGTCGAGACGAATCAAGAAGTTCCCGCAAGAACACTAATTTCCTTACTAGTCGAGACGAATCGAGAAGTTCTCACAAGGATGTCCTAACGTCACAGTTAACCTCTGCTCTTTACGACAGAGGTCCGTTAGGGTCTGTGGTACTAGGGTTTTGTCCGTCGTACCGTCGCGTTGGCTGATGTATTCCTCGATAGGCAATCTTGCTATTCGAGTAGCCTTGCGACTGTCGTATCTCTGATCCCTTTGGGGGCTGGACAAGACGTCTTCAAGCAATCCTCCAGGTAGTATTACCGTTGAAAGAGCAAGTGTTAGGGATATTCCATGTCGCTTTTTACTTGAGGTTAGGCTCAGTTTGGGAGCCCCGATGAGTCATAACCACTCCGCTCTGGTGTGGGATGATCTCCGATAGTCTTTCAGGTTTTATATGAGTTTCCGTCAAGACCTGAAGCTAGGAATATTGCCTTCGCTTCGTTTGCTGGCATTGAATCTGCTGTATCGAGACGAATGTCGCGGTTGTCTCTAGGTTGTTGGTGAACCGTCGAGTCTTGGAACTAGAGACTTTGCCATGGCTCCGTTGTTGGTGTCTCGTTTGCATCTTGTTGGAGGAAGAACGCTGGGGTGACATCGCGTCTGCTGTATCGAGACGAACGTCGTGGTCGTCTCTAGGTTGTTGGTGAACCGTCGGGACCTGGAACTAGGGACTGTGCCGCGGCTTCGTTGTTGGTGTCGCGTCTGCATCTTGTTGGAGGAAGAACGCTGGGGTGACATCGCGTCTGTTATATCGAGACGAATGTCGAGGTGGTCTCTAGGTTGTTGGTGAACCGTCGGGACCTGGAACTAGGGATTTTGCCGTAGCTCCGTTGTTGGTGTCGCGTCTGCATCTTGTTGAAGTGAGAAGAAACACTGTTGTTGACATTGCGTCTGCTGTAACGAGACGAGTGTCGAGATGGTCTCTAAGTTGTTTGTGAACCGTCGAGATTTAGAACTAGGGACTTTGCCATGGCTCCGCGGTTGATTGTCGCGTCTGAATCCTGCGGGAATGAGAAGGAACACTGTTGTGGGTCTCCAGGTTGTAGATGTGGTCGTCGAGACTTGGAACTAGGGACTCTGCCATAGCTCCGTGGTTGATTGTCGCGTCTGAATCCTGCTGGAATGAGGAGGAACGCTGTTGTGGGTCTCCAGGCTGTAGATGTGGCCGTCGAGACTTGGAACTAGGGACTCTTCCATGGCTCCGCTTGATTGTCGCGTCCGAATCCTGCTGGAATGAGGAGGAACGCTGTTGTGGGTCTCCAGGCTGTAAATATTTTCGTCGAGACTTGGAACTAGGGACTTTGCCATGGCTCCATTTTGCTGACGTCGTATATTCTTGCAGAGACACTTATTTCTCTGCGGGTCGACGTGAATTAAGATGCTCTCGTTAAGGACGCTGATTTCCCTGAATCGAGGTTTTTGCCAAGGACACTGATTTCCTCAGAATTGAGACGAATTGAGAGATTCCTGCAAAGACACTGATTTCTTTGCAGGTCGACGCGAATCGAGATGCTCTCGTCAAGGATGCTGATTTCCCTGAATCGAGGTTTTTTCCAAGGACACTGATTTCCTCGGAGTTGAGACGAATCGAGAGATTCCTGCAAAGACAATGATTTCCTTGCGGGTCGACGCGAATCGAGATGCTCTCGCTAAGGATGTTGATTTCCCTGAATCGAGGTATTTGCCAAGGACACTGATTTCCTCGGAGTTGAGACTAATCGAGGTATTCCTGCAAAGACACTGATTTCCTTCACGACGCGGATTGAGATGCTCTCGTCAAGGACGCTGATTTCCTTGAATCGAGGTTTTTGCCAAGGATGCTGATTTCCTAGGAGTTGAGACGAATCGAGAGATTCCTGCAAAGACACTGATTTCCTTGCAGGTCGACGCGAATCGAGATGCTCTCGTCAAGGACGCTGATTTCCCTGAATCGAGATTTTTGCCAAGGACACTGATTTCCCTGGGGTTGAGATGAATCGAGAGATTCCTGCAAAGACACTGATTTCCTTGCGGGTCGATGCGAATCGAGATGCTTTCGTCAAGGACCGATTTCCTTGAATCGAGGTATTTGCCAAGGACGCTGATTTCCTCGGAGTTGAGACGAATCGAGGTATTCCTGCAAAGACACTGATTTCCTTGCGGGTCGACACGAATCGAGATACTCTCATCAAGGATGCTGATTTCTTTGAATCGAGGTATTTTGCCAAGGACGCTGATTTCCTCGGAGTTAAGACGAATCGAGGTATTCCTACAAAGACACTGATTTCCTTGCGGGTCGACGCGAATGAATATGCTCTCGTCAAGGACGCTGATTTCCCTGAATCGAGGTATTTGCCAAGGACGCTAATTTCCTCGGAGTTGAGACGAATCGAGGTATTCCTGCAAAGACACTGGTTTCCTTGCGGATCGATGCGAATCGAGATGCTCTCGTCAAGGATGCTGATTTCCCTGAATCGAGGTATTTGCCAAGGACGCTGATTTCCTAGGAGTTGAGACGAATTGGGGTATTCCTGCAAAGACACTGATTTCCTTGCGGGTCGACGTGAATCGAGATGCTCTCGTCAAGGACACTGATTTCCCTGAATCGAGGTATTTGCCAAGAAAGCTGATTTCCTTAGAGTCGGTTGACTTGTTTCCGAGACAGAGCGTTGATCCGGCGGGGAGGTCATTGGTTAACTCTAGGTTGTCTGTGGACCGTAGAGTCTTGGAACTAGGACTTTGTCGTGGCTCCGCTTTGTTGACGCTGCGTCCGAATCTTGCTGGAATGAAGAGGAACGCCGTTGTTGTTCTTCTGGGATGCAGATATTGCCGTCAAGATCTGACTCTCCCTTTGACAAGGTCTGGTGGGGAAATGTGGTCCCCTTTTTGTTTATACCCATGGATTGTATACAGGGGTTAGTATGGACTCACCTGTAGGGCAAAAGTTTCATTTCATATATTTTTTTGTTTTCTTTCCGCGATGCTATATCATTTCAGCTTTTTATATCGCGAAAGTCGCGATTGCCCAATCATTTCGGCTATTTTTTCGCAGTGCTCGATCATTTCGGCTATTTTTTCTTTTTACTCGCTGTTTTTTATTGTGAGTTGCCCAACCATTTCGGCTATTTTGTATGTATATATTTTTACTTGCTGATTTTGTTGCAAGTTGCCCCATCATTTCGGCTATTTCATATGCATCACGAGTGTGGAACTTGGGATTTGATACCGATTTAGGCATCAACATCGCTACAACTGGGATATTGCCAGGAGCGAATCATCATTTGCCTTTGTCGGTTCAAACAAAGGCGGCTTAGCAAACAGGGTTAAGATCCTGTCGACTAAGGCTTTTAACTTCATGAGCCGTAAGGGTCTTATAAAAGTGTTTCTCCCTATAAGTCGTGAGAATCTCGTAAGTGCGTTTTCTCCTTAAAAATCATGAGGATTCTTAAGTGTATGTTCTCTTATAAGTCGTAAGGATCTTACAAGAGTATTTTCTTCTTATAAGTCGAGAGGACTTACAAGGGTCGTTCAACGTGTGAGCATATCCCTAGTCGCTGGTGGGACTCTGTTAGGAAAACGTTTATTTGTGCCCGTGGATTGTATACAAGGGTCAATATTGAACCGCTTGTAGGGAAATCTGGGAAATATGATGGCTTAAGAACGGATTCAGATCCCTGTAGTTTAAGGCTTTTGAATCCTATGAGCCATGAGGGTCTCATAAGAGGGTTCTCCTTACGAGTTGTGAGGATCTCGTAAGTGTAATTTCTGTAACAACCCCAAATTTCCAATACAAGTTTTTAAAAAAAAAAAATTCAAAATCCATAAATCGGTATTTATTGCCTGAGCACAAGATAAGTAATTAATTAGCAATTTTATTACAAGAAGAAGCTTGTAGCTCATTGGTAATACCTTGCACTGCTGAACCAAACTACCAGAGTTCAAATCCCATACCCCACATTATTTTTAATATTTATTTTGTTTTCAATTTTATAGAAGCCCAACAGTCAACACGTGATAACTCCAAACTTTCCTACTACTCATGAAAAACTGAATATACCAGAGCCTACACAAGGAGACCCCCACCTACCCACTGCCTGACTCAGCCCGACTCGACCGAGTCGGCCGGCAGGCCGACCGACTCGGGCCGGCGCGCCGGCCGGACTCGGCCAGACGGTCAAGTCCCCAACAGGAAAATCCGGCTCTTCATCTCCCCTACCCCCCTGCACACTCCATTTAATTGGATTGGTTCCAGAGACACCATTAATCCCCATTTACTCTATTTTTAATGAATTTTAACATTATTTTTACATTTTTTAATTTAAAACCCTTCATCTACCCTAACCCTATCCTAACCATATAAATATCACCCCTACTCTCTACCCTCTAACCCCAAAACTCTGAGCCAACTCTCAAAAATTCTCAAGAAATCTTGTGTACTTTGAAATCAAGCACGAAGCGAACCTACGATGAAATTCCCGGCGAACTTCCGGCGATCGTTCTAGGAACTCTCAGCGACGAATCGACGCACCGGCGATTCCTCTTCTTCCATCTCACTCTCATTATTGTCCAAAACCCGTAAGTCCTATTTTCTATCTCTCTTTTCTATTCTAAAAATACGGATTTACAAAACCCGACGGAATCGGAACAAATCCGATTTCCGATTCGGTTTTCTTATAAAACTTCACTTCTCGTTAACACAATTATACTTAAACTCTCTCATGTTGACTATTAAACATTAATCAACCAAATTGATCAAGTTTCATTTCATAAAATGATGGCTATTTGCAATTTATCATATTTTTCACTTAAATACCACATTGTTTCAATTCTACATTTAACTCCATTAAACTTGCTATACCTTTAAGTAGATCACGAGGCAACGACCTACCTCCCCACACACTCATATGCAACATAACACGATACCCTCGAGAACTTAGAATACGGGAAAACAAACATTTTCATTTAAATACCCTTTACTTAATAAAACCATTTCTAAAAGATTTAGTATTGATACATCTTACAAATAAATAACGTTTGAGCTAATAATAAAAATATCTAGACTCAGCCAATTAAGGACTGTCGCACTCATTAGGACAGAGGATGGTTGTGGGCATTCAGTCCTTTATCTAAACCCGATTTTGTGGTGCCTAGGTTAGACAAGTGAGAAAGGTAACTTTAAAAGGCCCGTCTCACGGTGATTCATGAGCGGATCTCTCCTTTCTTCACTTGTACTTACCTGGCCACAATTGGCGGTGAAGAGGCGATTTGAGGGATATCTCACAACTTGTCGTTTTGGACCAGTTAGGAGCAGTCTAGTTGACTTAGGAGACCCTAGAACATAGAATACGGGAAATTGACATTTTTACAAATAAATACCATTTACTTAATAAAAACCGTTTTCTAAAGAATTTAGTATTTATACAATCTTTGCAAAGCGCCGCTACAACCCATTTTGGGGAACCCGTTCAGGATGGTGCAGATTATCGCACATCCTCGGGCTAAGTAATGCGAGATTCAGACCTCCGCAAGGAGCATTCGGTCTCGAAAGATTTAAAATACGACATCTTAAGAAAATGAGATTTTTAGAATATAAAATATATATTAAAATTATTTTTGTATAAATATATGTATATTTATCATTAAAATACCCATTTTGTTATGATATAAATATTACACCTTTTTCTAAAAATCACAAGAACCAATTTTACACTAAAATACCATAAATTCCACATAAATCAATATTACAAATAAATACCTTTATTTAAGAAATTAGGATATTTTCACTAAAAATATCACAATATAAAATTTACATTCATTACAATTCCAAAGACGAATAATAAATACTTGGGGTGTATTTTGAAAGGTATATAAAAGTATTTTTACATAAAACCCCCTCAAGTTCTATAAATTACAATAAGGACCCTAGTAAACATAGGTTTAAGCGGGACCAATCTCTTGAGCCTCGGGGAGCCGGAGAAGTGGGTGCTTGCCTATCTAAGGTAGAAAACTTAATAACGGTGTTATCAAAAAGGTAATCGTGTTTGAAAAAGACACAAATCCTGCCGCCCATGTGCAGCGGTTACCGATAACATCAAAACAACCAGGACTTCAATTTACTTTGAGTTTCATTATAATCTGACTTGAACATGATTCAAGTACAATCTACAATCTACAATTTACAATCTACGATATTCTGATTCAACATGAATCTCTATATTCAATCTATTAAATACATTCAATATATATTGATTGAACCGAACCATGGATATACATCCATGTTCCCCGCCGAACACAGAGATGCGACCACGCAGGTCCGTCTTGCCTGAAATTCGGGGCAGATGCTAATTGGTGCTATCCGTCCACCTCTCCGAAGATGCCAAGTTGATTTATGGCACCATGTATCGAAGGTTTAAACGGATGCGGCCGATGTAGCAGAATTCGTTAGATTCCCCCTCGTTTGAGGGGGTTTTGATTGTGGGGACGCTCTTCCCTGCAGGCGCAAGCCCATGTAGTTAATTACGCTACCGTGTCGCAGTAATAACTTTCTCCTTCTTCAGATGCTCACTTTGTATCATGGGTGTTTGTTTTGTTTGTGGTTGCCCGTGGATTGTATACGAAGACTAATTTATGTTGTCGCCCGTAGAGCGTTGATTGATAGAGATTTTGTATGCGCTTGCGCTTTTAAAAGATAAATCAAAGAATAGTTTACCGCAATCAAGAACGGCGTCGCTTGGTAGCTAGCCGGTGAGTACGGGTTGGTCCACAGGGATTTTGTGTATTCTCAATTTGTTCTAACGAGTTAATTCCAATTGGTGTTGGATTGATTATCACTAAAAACTAAAGTTGATTTAGACTAGGATTATAATCTTGCTAGGGTTAGGTTTAGGTTAAGTTTGGAAATTTAAGATTTCTCACCGCTTTCAATGCCCTAATTTAGATCTATTTAGGTGTTATGGTAATAATTAATAAAGGGGATTAGCACGATCGGGAAGAAATGGTGTTTCTTCCTCTAGGTCCTTGTCCGTCCTTTCTTAATTCTTATCCTAACCTCCATGGAAAACATGCACAACTGGTCTTTTAATCTACGGTATCACCGCTACCTCGTGGGGTAGGGTGCTGTAGTGAGCGGTGTGTGTATGTATGCACGGAGTCCTATAAATAATATGCGATGGACAAGCAAGGGGTGAGGGATTTTCATCTCTCAAACCTTTCCTATTCCTAGTCCTAACAAGTGAGGAACTACTCACTCATTAGGGAATTGATAAAAAGATACATTTTTATGAGTTTTCAATTCAATAACCTAATTATCTAAGCTACGACAGATGAATAAAAGTTCTAAGCTAATTAACTAGGGCAGATAATAAAATCTATACTAGGGCAGAAAAGAATTTAAGAACTAGGGCAAGGTAAAAAAAGTTCTACTTACTTTATTCGATACACTCTTCAAAACATTACAATAAATTCTGAATTTTTTCAATAAAAAGAGGCATACCTCAAAAAGAAGTTTAGGGTTTCTATTTATAGATCATAAAAACCCTAGGGTTACATTCGATACATATCTGCATTTACAAATTTACCATAAGAAGACTAGTCAACACACCGCCACCACCGTTACAAAAATGCACTGACATGTGCTCTATATGGCCGCGGATCCGCGGCCAGAAGGCATGTTTGGCCGCGGTTCCGCGGCCATGTTGTGGGCTTCTTTGTTGTGCTTTTTCTGGTTGTATTTGGCTTCTTGTTTCTTTACTTAGTTTCTCAGATTGTCTTCTAGTTTTCTTCCAGATTTCCACAGTGCATAATGTCGTGGACTTTTACCGTTTGCTTCGTGTCGAAGTCTTGAACCTTGCGCTGCCTTTGTTCTTTATGAAATTGTCCATTGATCTTCATTTGTCTCTCAAACTGTAGGCATGATCAAGATTCTTCTATTTGTTGGTCGTAGTCTCACTTTTGTATCGTCTTTTCATCATTTTCACTGTTTTGTTCCGCCTGTAACCTGCAACTATGTAGCAGACATGGATCAAAAGCACCTGTTTATTTGTAAAATGAATAAGAATGGGGAATATAATAATGCAAAATTATGATATAAACAAATACCCCCAAACTTATGTTTTGCTCGTCCTCGAGCAAAACTAGTTTTATTCTCGAAAAAGACCCAGCCTCACTTTCGCAGGGAAACGCGATTGCACTGAGCTCGTGCAACAAGCCGTTAAACCTCTAGGTGTCCCTATTAGGACGAGTGTTGTCTCCTGAGGGTTTTCAGCGGATACTACCCACAAAATCCTATCAATTCGGCCTATTGACTTTTATTCTTCAATTCGGTTTTCTAGCAAGAAATTCTATTATCTTCAACTCAGAAATTATCAACCTGTATTTTTCACGCTTCCTTATCATTTAACTTAAGATTGTATATGTTATGTAAATTTACTTAGCTTTTAGCATCTTTTGAATTTTCCTTCTAAGGTTCCATCTCAACTTAGGAATTTTTTATCATCTCTACTAAAGATATAAGTCCTATTTTTCATTCCTATCTCTCATCCAAACCCCAATCATATATCCCTACGTGTGTGTATGTATCACCCCTACACTTGGAAATTCAATTCAAGCTCTTATACTCTTGTCCATCATCCAAAGTACTTTTAGTTGGTGAATTTTTAGATGAAATCGCTCACACATTCTTCATGCGACCGTTAATACTTCTTGAGGTACTAACGACAGATTACAAAATGTGTTTGCATATTAAGGCGTAATTCCTAGTCTTGTAACACCTAAGGCTTTAGCAGTGACTCCCAAACCAGTTGGTCTAAGGCACTAGGTGATAAAACACCCTCGCTATATATTTTTTTTCAATTTATGCAGCCTTAAGTAATTACAAAACCAGTGTTCATTTTTTTATCTCATTATTCACACTTGTATTTTTATTTTATTTTCCTTCATACTAAGGACTTTAGACAAGTGCATTCCAAGGTCTCCTCTACTATTCCAACTTTCAAGGTTCGTGTTTGTGCAATTTGTAGGGTATATATTTTCAGAATTTAGACTTAAGCTTAGGAATTATTTTTCAGACTTATACTTTAATAAAAATATCAATACTTTTCCTTTATTTTGATTTAGCCCAAGAAGTGAACTCAAAATTTGCCCATTTCTAAGTATACCACAAAGACATATATTTTTCTACCGTTAAATTTTAAGAAGGTTATTTTTAGGTATTTTTAATTTACTAAGTTTTGGATCTAGTTTTTCCTAGCTAGTTAACCATCTTGTTAAACTTAAGTCAATTATGGTCAAAATTGAATTTTTCAATTTTTATAATTTTTAAAAATTTTTCAGTTTTTATTTGATTTTAAAATAAGTATGCAAAAATATACATATGAATGCAAAGGAAGAAAGCTTACCGAGCACACCCCTGTGTTTACCCCAATCAGAGCAAAGCTCTGTCCAAATTCCAAGGCGGGAGATGAAGCAACGCTTCATCTTCCCCCAATCAGAAATAAAGATTTGCTTTGAAAATTTAAACTTTAATGAATGAAGCAACGCTTCAGATTCTTTGCGCTGCGCACAACGCGCCATGTGTTAAAAGTTGACACGCTAGCACAACGCCCAAAGCAGTGCGCCCAATCAGAACAAGGCTCTTTAAAAAGCAAAAGCAACGCTCAGTTGCGCAAGCGCTGCGCTGCGTGACACGTGTCTGCGCAGTTGCGCAAACACAACTGCGCAAGCGCACCGCTGCGCGACACGTGTCTGCGCAGTTGCGCAAAAAGTGTTGCGCAAGCGCACCGCAGCGCGACACGTGTCTGCGCAGTTGCGCAAGCACAACTGCGCAAGCGCACCTCTGCGCGACACGTGTCTGCGCAGTTGCGCAAACACTGTTGCGCAAGTGCACCGTTGAGCGACACGTGTCTGCGCAGTTGCGTAAGCTCAGTTGCGCAAGCGCTTCACAGCGCGACACGTGTCTGCGCAGTTGCGCGAGCACAGCTGCGCAAGCGCCTTACTGCGCGACACGTATCATGCGCTAGTGAGTTGCGCAACAATAGAATGAAGATTTAAGGAAATTTTTTCTGTTCTTGTTAAAACAAGAAGATTTCTTCTGTAAAATAGGGGCCTTTGGATCAAAGATCCAACGGTGGGGAAAATTCCCCAAATCACTCAGAAAAAGATCTTTTTAACAAATTTAACTAATTTTTGAGCACTATAAAAAGGACCCCAGACCTCATTTCAAAAGCATCATCTGGTTTTAAAAAAAAAGAAGAAGAGAGAACCCTTGAGAACTCCTTGAGAATAAAAAAAAAAGAAGGTAAAAACATTTGAGATAAGAGAAAATTCTCTTAAAGAATAGATCATTGATCTAAAAAACAAGATCAGTGATCTTCAATAAATAAATAAATAAAAAAAATAATAAAAATAGTGCCTTGCACTTGCTATGAACCTCTGGTTCTCTAAAACAGAAAGAAAGAAAAGATTTCTTTCTTTTCTTTGATCTAAATTTAGATCAAGAAATTAAAAAGTGCTCTGCACTTCTTTTCTTGAATCTAAAAGATTCTTGGCGCTTTGCACAAATGCAATGCATTACTTGAAGGGCTAGGCCCAAATCAAAAAGACCTAGCAGGCCAAAATAAATTGCAAAGCAATAAAAGGACTGGGCCCAAATAAATTGATGCTCTGCATCATTTATAAAGGGCAGAGCCCAAAACAAATCGATGCCCCGTATCTTTTCTGGGCAAAGCCCAAATAAAAATAAAAAATAAATGCAAATAAAATATTGGACATTTTTAACTGGACTTAGCCCAATTGTAGCCATAAGTCCTTAAATTAAATTGACTGAGCAAAATGGATCTCTTAAATCAATTTACATCTGGTTCGAGGGTACATCTCCGAACTCTTTCGACATCCATCGTTGTAATTCCTCAACGACGTCAAAGAGGTGACGGGTCCCAACGACCACACATCAATATTGGACCGAAACGTTCCTAAACTAATATCGGACCGAAACGTCCCTAAACTAATATCGGACCGAGACGTCCCTAAACTAATATCGGACCGAGACGTCCCTAAACTAATATCGGACCGAGACGTCCTCAAACTAATATCGGACCGAGACGTCCTCAAACTAATATCGGACCGAAACGTCCCTAAACTAATATTGGACCGAGACGTCCTTAAACTAATATCGGACCGAGACGTCCCTAAACTAACATTGGACCACCACGTCCCTAAACTGGAATACGGACCACCACGTCCTTAAACTGGCACAATAGAGCCCAAATGCTCTTTTGTTGGACCTAAATGGTTCCGTTAAGTTGACCTTAGTCTCAAACTGGACTAACGTATCCTTAACAAACGTTTGAGTCGATCTTAGCCTCAAAAATGGTTAACGTATCCTCCAAACAGACTTTAGTCCCAAATTGGACTACGAATCTCCCTAAACTGGAACAATAGAGCCTCCAAATGCTCTTTTGCCGGATCTAAACAGTCCCGTTTAAGTTGATCTTAGCCCCAATCACGGCTAACGTATCCCTAAACATTCAAATGAAATATAAAACCCTAAGTCAACTTCGGTTCGAGGGTACATCTCCGAACTCCTCTGACACCTGTCGTTGTAATCCTTCAACGACGTTAGAGAGGTGACGAGTCCCGACGGCCATATATTAAATGAGTCACGTTTAAGTTGATCTTAGCCTCAACGAGGCTAACGCATCCTTAAACTAAAACATCAAACCCAAATCTAAGTAAATACGGATTTGGACTAATCCACGTCCTACGGGCGACGGCATTACTCAGTCTCCGTATACAATCCACGGGCAACCACAAACAAAACAAACACACGCGACACGAAGTGAAATTCTGGAGAAGGAGAAAGTGGTTACCGCGATGCGGTAGCGTAATTAACTGCAGGGGCTTGCGCCTGCAGGGAAGAGCGTCACCACAATCAAAAACCCCTCACCCTGAGGGGGAATCTGACGAAGTCTGCTACATCGGCCGCATCCGTCTAAACCTCCGATGCAAGATGCCATAAACCAACTTGGCATTTTCGGAGAGGTAGACGGATAAAACCAAATAGCATCTGCCCCGGATCTCAGCGTCAGGACATCGCGGTCCTGTGCGCCGCCGTTCGGAGGGGAACAGATTCTGGCACGCCCGGTGGGACCTTTTCCTCTTTCCACTCCACACTTCGTGTGTCGTGTTCGCGAACGAATCGCGGTTTACTGTGATTGCCTGTGGATTCAAGGTACTAAGATTTGGTGTCTTGCTCCGTGCAGAAAACAGAAAATCAATGGCTTCAAACTGCACCGTCTGCAACTGCAACTCTCGCTCGGTCCTTGTTGGAGGAGTGACTTATGGGCCCCAAGTGGCCTCCCTTTTCAAGATGCCAGTGGAGCAGGTAACTCAGGCCACCACTGGATTATTCTTCGGGACCATGCTCCCACCGTTGAGCTTCAATGCCACAATGACGTTGCAAGAAGCCCCAAAGAAGTCGATCTTTGATCGGCTTATCACTGCCGCGACCCCTCTCAACGGGTCGCCCGGCTTCAATACCTCAGTTTTCAACAGACTGGGCCAGAACGTCTACAAGCCCGTGATACCTGAAGTTGCCATCCCAAAGCGGATAGCCATCCCGGCTCAAGCGGACGAAACCATTGGAAAGGCTTCTCCTTCCAAAAAGTCAGTTTTTACAAGGATGGCCATTCCGGCTTCTGCTCCAGGCGAGGTCCTCAAAGCTGCTTCCTCTGCCCAGAGGTCTGTCATTAACAGATTAGACATTGCTTCTCAATGGGTGTCAGTCTTCGACAGGCCAACGCCAATAACAGTCTCTCCTCAAAGCTGGGGGCATGAGGAGGTCACCCCTACGGCTGAGACAACTCCATCCACACGACACGCTCGACGTCGCCATTGGCGCCGAGTGAGGAAGGCTGGGGGCAAATCTCCCTCTGGACTTACTCGTCCAACTCCAACGGTGGGGATCGATGCTGTTGTTCCAACCGGGAACAGCTTTGAATTGCTGAACACGGTGCGCAGAAACTCTCCTACCGCCGTACGAAAAATATCCCCTCCTCCGGTAGGAAATGTTGCGGAAGCAAAGCCAGAACATTCCTCTCAGCGGCTGTCCTCTTAAATCTACAAGGTCTCGCGCCAAGTCCAAGACTCGGTGATTGATCGAAATTTCTCCCGCCAGCAGAAGAAGCTGAAGGTCCGGCAGGAAGAAAACAGTCCTGTTAAGCCGCAAAAAGCAACGGCTACTTGGGCGCCCACTACAACGACCCCCTCAACTTCAACCACTCAAAAGAAAAGGAGTCCGCAAAAAGCCCCTGTAAACATGGTGAACCGTAAACGCGCTGAGCACAAACACCCCAAGTCTGGGGGCATGGTGGTGCACACTGTTTATATGGCTTCTGGAAAGGAGGAAAGCTGCACTTCTACGGGCCACCGACCGCTCACCCGATCCGTGACGAAAACCCAGGAGCAACAACAAAAGCTTCAGGAAATGATGACTACAATGGCTGCACTTACCGAGCCAAAAGAAAGTCCAGGGGCATCATCAGATGAGCGTCAAGAACAAGAAACCGACGCTGACTTTTTACGCAGAGTCCTTAAAAAGAGGGACAAAGAAACTGCAGAGCAAGCGGCTAACATAAAACAGATGGCGCTCCTCTTCAAAGATATGGTAGGGATGATGTTACAGCCGGACCCTCCTGCTGAAGATCCTCCGATCGTCCTTGAAAACGACAGGGGAGAAACGTCAAATCCTCCGCCGGCTCTATCAACAGCCAAGGAGGAGGCAATCTCCAAAGTCGACCTAGACGAATATATAGCTCAGCAGATCCGGGTTCATCAGGCGAATGAAGCGGCTGGGCAAATTGTTAGAACCGGACGACCGTATCCGAGCTGGTATGACCAAATCAGTTACCCGCCAGGATATACAATCCCTAAATTCCACGTATATAAAGGGACAGGGAATCCGCATCAGCATGTCGCTCAATTCAGGGCCTTATGCGGCAATACTGGAGGCGATGATAAATTTTTGCTACGTCAATTCGTCGGCAGCTTAGCAGAAACAGCCTTTGAATGGTATTCGGAGTTACCTAACGACTCTGTCAAAACATTTGCAGAGATGGAACTGCTGTTTATACAGAGATTCACGAGTGCTAGTGGACGCACCCCGATTACAGCACTGATAAATGCCAGGATAAGGCCCGGCGAAACGTGGGTCCAATACGCAACACGATGGCGAAACCTATGGTCGAAATGCGAACAACGCATAGAAGAGGCACCTGCGGTAGGCATGTTTGTGGGCACTCTCGATCCGCAGGCGACCATCTCGCAATTCATGATGTTCTTCAGGCCGACCACCTTCCAGGCCTTGATCGACAAATTAGCCCAAATGGACCAGATGGGCCATAGACCGTCTCCTCCAAGACCCGATCCCCGAAATGAGAAAGGAAAAGCGATCATCGTCGCCAACGCTCAGCAACAGTCGAGCAACTCAAAGCCGGTCGCTCGCCAAAACAACGTGCGTCCACGCCCATCCCTCGAAGAGAGGCTAGGACGTCATTACTCGTTTCCTCAGAATAAAACGAGAAGACTGTTCGAACTGGCAGTGCGCAACAGACTCATTAATCTGCCGAATCCAAAACGTCCGTTGCAGCCAGGCGATCTTAATAATCCCAATTATTGCCCTTACCACCAAACGGTAAGTCACCCAATTGAGGATTGTTTCGTATTTAAGGGATGGATCGAGGATCAATACCTGCAAGGCAAATTCACGCTGTCTGAAAGCTGGAAGGTAAACCCCCCACAGCCGCACTCTCCAAAGAAGACGGACACGCCGGGGGCAACTTGTTCTTTCGTCGAGGATGAAAACGATGGAGAAAACTTATCGGATGAATCCGAAGACTACGTAGCGACTTGTCATGTGATTTCTCATTCACTGACGGATGATGAGGAGGATCCTTGCGCTGAGAAATCAACGGCGGACCCTGAAACAGAAATTCCGCGGCCGTCAGACAAGTTGATCGATGCCTTCCTAAATGAAATTCGTCTGAAAGCAAAAGCCAATCAAGAGCATGAAATGGCCATACTGGAAAGAACCAAGGTATTCCCGTCAAATCAAAAGCCATACACTGCGGGTAAAAACAAATTCAAGACGAGGAAACGGTTCGCCAAAGCTCTATCAGTAGGAATGAAGCTACCGCCCTCCGGAGAAAATCCTTTCTCTGAGGTAGAGATGCACCCTAACTTCTGTTTATATCATCAGAAGATCATACATCCTACTGAAGACTGCGAATCCTTTAACTGTTGGTGGCAAGGGTATGTCGCTCAAAAGCGACACTTCGACAGGACAAAGTGTGAAGCTTGTGGACATCGGAAAAATGCGATAGATGAGCGCAAAAGAGCCACCGCCGACTGTCATATAGCCGACTTCAAGGGATCACAAATTATCACCTTTGGAAGCGACTCTGACGAAGAAGCTGCCCCCAACTCTTCCCTCGGGAAATCTATTTCAAAAATAAAGGAATTGAGAAGCTGCGAGAACGTTCAGCCGTGCAATCGCATGCTACTCGGAAAAAATCTCAGCCCCGTAAACAAAGGATCGAACAAAAAGGATAAAGGAAAAAGAAAAACGGCCCTCGTCGCTAGCACTCAACAACAATCAGGTGACCCTAGGCCGGTTGCTCTCCAAAGCAACAAGCGGCAACCCCTCCAGGAAAAGTTGAAACGTCCTTACTCGTTTCCGCAAGATAAAACAAGGGGACTGTTCGAGCTGGCAGTGTGTGACAGACTCATCAATCTGCCGAATCCAAAACGTCCGTTGCGGCCAGGCGATATTAATAATCCTAATTATTGCCCCTACCACCAAACGGTAGGTCATCTGATCGAGGATTGCTATGTCTTCAAGAACTGGGTTGAAGACCAATACCAACAGGGCAAGTTCGTGTTGTCCGAAATTTGGAAGGTGAACCCGCCATAACCGCATGCTCCGAAAAATATGGACACGCCGGGGGCATCATGCTCATTCATAGAGAAAGCCTAACGGACCACTACGTCCTAAAACTGGATAACGGACCGAAACGTCCTTAAACTAACAACGGACCGAGATGTCGTTAAACTAATGATGGACCGCAATGTCCTAAAACTTGCAAATGACCGAAATATTTTTAAACTACTACCGCAGCATTCTCAGGCTGACGAGATAAAAAAATAAAAAAAAATATATAAAATAAAAAAAACGGTACGTCCATAAGCAAAAAGGGCACGGATGAAAACCCGAAAGGGCTCCGTGAGTAAAAACAGCAGGACTACCGGCGAGTGTTCGTGAAAACCCGAAAGGGCGCGACCTCGTAAAAAAAAAGAGAAGAAGAAGAAAATAAAAAGAATAAAATAAAAAAAAAACGGTATGTCCATAAGCAAAACGGGCATGGATGAAAACCCGAGAGGGCTCCGTGAGTAAAAACAGCAGGACTACCGGCGAGTGTTTGTGAAAACCCGAAAGGGCGCAGCCTCGTTAAGAAACACTTATAGGGGCCTCTCGACCCTATAAGGAGAAACCACCCACGTGAGATCCTTACGACTCACAAGGGAACAACACACTTAGGAATCCCCACGATTCCTAAGGAGAAAATACACTTGCGAGATCCTCACGACTCGTGAGGAGAAGGCTCTTATGGGACCCTTACGGCTCATAAGATTTGAAAGTCTTAAGTTGCAGAAACCTTAACCTGTTCTTAAGCAGCCCCCACAACCTTCGATATTGCCCTACAAGCGGCTCATATTGACCCTTGTATACAATCCACGGGCACGAATAAATATTTCCCTAACAAAGTCCCATCCGTGACTAGGGATATGCTTGTACAGCAAACAACACTTGTAAGTCCTCTCGGCTTATAAGGAGAAAACCCTTTTGCAAGATCTTTACGACTTACAAGAGAACATGCACTTAGGAATCCTCACGATTCTCAAGGAGAAAACACACCTACAAGATCCTCATGACTTGTAGGGAGAAATACCTTTGTGAGACCCTTATGGCTCATGAAGTCAAAAGCCTTAGCCGACAGAACCCTTAATCCTGTTTACTAAGCCACCTTTGTTCGGGATCGACAGAGGCAAATGATGATTCGTTCCTGGCAATATTCCAGTTGTAGCGATGCTGATGCCTAAATCGGTATCAAATTTCAAGTCCTTTTACGGCAAATGATGATTCGCTCCTGGCAATATTCCAGTTGTAGCGATGCTGATGCCTAAATCGGTATCAAATTCCAAGTCCTTTCAAGGCAAATGATGATTCGCTTCTGGAAATATCCCAGTTGCAGCGATGCTGATGCCTAAACCGGTATCAAATTCCAAGTCCTTTCAAGGCAAATGATGATTCGCTCCTGGTAATATTCCAGTCGCAGCGATACTGATGCCAAGATTGGTATCAGACCCCAAATTCCCTACTCGCAAAAAAAAAAATAAAAAAATCAGCGAGCCCAAAAAAAAAATGCATACGAAATAGCCGAAATGATGGGGCAACTTGCAAACAGAATCAGCAAGTAAAAATGTATGTATACAAAACAGCCGAAACGATTGGGCAACTCGCAATAAAAAGCAGCGAGTAAAAACATAATAAACAGCCGAAATGATTGGGCAACTCGCAATAAAGAGCAGAGAGTAAAAATAAAGTAAACAGCCGAAATGATTGGGCATCGCGAAAAATAGCCGAAATGATTGGCAATCGCGACCTTCGCGATATAAAAGCTGAAATGATAGAGCATCGCGGAAAAAAAAAATGAAAGAATGAAACTTTTGCCCTACAGGTGAAATCACATCGATCCCTGTATATAATCCAGGGGCACAGATAAAAAGGGAACAATACCTTCCCAACAGGCTCCATCAGAAAGCGAAGCCAAATCTCGACGGTTCATAGATAACCTAGAGACCATCTCGACATTTGTCGCAACATTACAGACACGATGTCAACAAATGAAGCAAAGGAAGGTCCCTAATTTCAGGGTCTCGACGTCAATATCGACAACTTAAAGATCACTAACGGCGTTTCTCCTCACTCTAACTAGATGCAGACATGACGTCAACAACTGACCTCAGAATCGCAACGAAACGGAACCATGACAAAGTCCCTAGTTCCAAATCTCAATGTCCACGTCTACAGCCTGGAGACCAACAACGGTGTGCCTCCTCATTCCAACAGGACACAGATGTTACACCATCAAGCGGAGCGATGGCAAAATCCCAGCTTCACCTCAGCATTCGTCTCGATACAGTAGACGCAATGTCAACAACAGCGTTCCTCCGCAGTCCAGCTGGAGGCAGATGCAACGTCAACAAAAGACCTCACGGTCGAAACAAAGCGGAGTAACGGCAAAATCCCAACTCCACCTTAGCATTCGTCTCGTTACAACAGACGCAATGTCAACAACGGCGTTCTTTCACAGCCCAGCGGGGTGTACATGCAAAGTTAACAAAAGACCCCATGGTTGAAACAAAGCGGAGTGATGGTAAAATCCCAGCTCCACCTCAGCATTCGTCTCAATACACCAGACGCAGTGTAAGCAAACGAAGCGAAGGACAAATTCCTAGCTTCAACGTCTTTACGGTAACTCACATAAAACCGGAAAGACAATCGGAGATCATCTCGCATCAGCACAGAGTGGTCACCACTTTGACGTTCGTCTCGATACAGCAGACGAAATGTCAACCCCAGCGTTCTTCCCCCAACAGGATTCGGACGCGCCAAAGCAAACGAAGCGAAGGCCAAATTCCTAGCTTCAACGTCTTTACGGTAACTCACATAAAACCGGAAAGACAATCGGAGATCATCTCGCACCAGCACAGAGTGGTCACCACCTTGACGTTCGTTTCGATACAGCAGACGAGATGTCACCCCAACGTTCGTCTCGACACAGCAGGCGCAACGTCATTAAACGAAAGGAGCCACGGCAAAATCCCTAGTTCCAAACCTCGACGGTTCACCAGCAACCTAGAGACAACCTCGACGTCCGTCTCGATACAGGAGACGAGATGTCACCCCAATGTTCGTCTCGACACAGCAGACGCAACGTCATTAAACGAATGGAGCCACGGCAAAATCCCTAGTTCCAAATCTCGGCGGTTCACCAGCAACCTAGAGACAACCTCGACGTCCGTCCCGATACAGCAGACTAGATGTCACCCCAACGTTCGTCTCGATACAGCAGACGCAACGTCATCAAACAAACAGAGCCACGGCAAAATCCCTAGTTCCCACCATGACATTCGTCTTGATACAGAGGACGCAATGCCAGCAAACGAAGCAAAGGCCAAATTCCTAGCTTCAGGGTCTTAACGGCAAGTCATATAAAGCTTGAAAGACTATCGGAGATCATCCCACACCAGCGCGGAGTGGTTATGACTCATCGGGGCTCTCCAAAATGAGCCTAACCTCAAGTAAAAAGTGGCATGGCAAATTCCTAGCGCTTGCTCTTCCGACGGTCAAACTGCCAAGGAGGATTGCTTGAAGACGTCTTGTCCAGCCCCCGAAGGGATCAGAGACACGGCAGTCGCAGGGCTACTCGAACAGCACGATTGCCTATCGAGGACTATATCAGCTTATGCGACGGTACGAT
Source organism: Agapanthus africanus (assembly GCA_030015575.1). Lineage (NCBI taxonomy): Eukaryota > Viridiplantae > Streptophyta > Magnoliopsida > Asparagales > Amaryllidaceae > Agapanthus > Agapanthus africanus. The sequence continues at coordinate 100,104,817 of CM057338.1, read as the reverse complement.
GGCCAAAACCCTAAGTACCACCAACATTAACGGGCTTCTGTCGTAAAGAGCAGAGGTTAAATGCGACGTTAAGATGTTCTTGCGAGAAACGTTCGATTCGTCTCGACTTGTGAAAAATTGTCGAGGCGGCTCGACTCGTGAGATAAAGCCTTGGGCAGTGGGCATAAAAGAAGCCTGTTTCCTAAGCATTGGGACCCTGCAAGTTGGCCCAAAACGGTCTCTTGCATACCATCCACGGGTCTCACTCTCCAACATCGAATTTCGACAAGGAGGGAAACAACCGCTTACAAGTCCTCTCGACTTGTAAGAGGGAAAAATTCTCTTGTAGGATCCTTACAACTTACAAGAGAAAACCACACTTAGGAATCCTCACGATTCCTAAGGAGAAAAACCCACCTACGAGATCCTCTCGATCCGTAGGGAGAAAAGTCTCTATGAGACCCTCACGGCTCATAGAGTTGAAAAGTTTTAGGCAGCAGATCTGAACTTGCGGCCTAAGCCCTCGTTATCTCGTGAAGAACTCAAGGAGCTTACTCTATCACCTGCTAATTGTGACGACATGCTGAAAAAGAGGAAAAGCAACAGAAAGAGCATCTGATTTACATTTGATCAAGCGTTCAAGGCACATTCATTCATGCATGGGCAAAAAGACTCAGGACAAAAGATATATAATAAAGACAAGCTGGGATAAAAAAAATTTCATTAATATTGCCCAAAATTCTTACAATCATAAAAAGCAATGAAAGAAAAGTATTATTACAATGGAATAACCTCAGATCCGGGGCACGGATTGAGGAATTCAAAAGTAAGGCCATCCAGAGTTCTTCTGGCCTTTCTAATTATTCTTATGCGCAGCCTCTCGCGCTCCTCTGTGTCGATATCATCGGCAAGCCCTTCCGGCCTTCGATAAGCAGCAACTATCGTCGTCTACTGAAAGATTTGATGTAGGATGTCGATGAGACCGTCCCGCCGTTTCTTCGAGATCAGCCCCGTCAGGTACACTGAATGCACCTTGTCTTCGGCATCATCCAACGCATTGAGCGGTAGGGCCTCATGAAGACCCGGAAGTGCTCTCCATATTGCTCCCAGCACAACCTTTAAGAGAGCCGAACGACGAGGAAGCAACCAACCACAACTCGCGTTGAGGCGACCCATGACCTCCGCACACTGGGCGTCCGTAAACTCCTGGTTCTGTTGGCGGCCCTGTACACGGATATCCTCATAAGTGATGAACTCGTGCAAGCTGTATAGACGCACCGCCATAATATCTGAAGAAAACAATACAGGGAGATTAACAAACAAGAAAATACAGAAAGTTAAAAGTTAAACTCCTCGACCACAATGCTCTGCAGACAGGAGTGACACCAGTCAAAATCAGTTATGAGGAGAATTTGAGGAAAATTCCTTGAGAACATTGAGAGCTCCGCTCTGGAAAAAATGAATGATATAATAATAATAATATTATCAAGTGCCATATAATTTGGGAGGAGCAAAGCTCCATTAATTAAGAATATATAAGAGAAATCTTTTATAGAGCAAAGCTCTATTAATGGAACCCTAACAGGATTCTCCTGAGTTCTCTTTGGATCTCTTTAGAGCAAAGCTCTGCTAAATGAAACCTTAAATGGGTTTTCTTTAGATCAGGGATCTATGGAGAGCAAGGCCCTATTAATCAGCTTTAATTTAATTTAATTTAATTTTTTTTTTACCTACGATGGTTATAAACTCTGGAGTTCTTGGAAAAAAATCAAGAGCAAGGCTCTGAAAATTCTTAAGCAAGAGCAAGGCTCTGAATTAAAATTCTTGAAGTGGTAAAGAATTTTTTGAGGACCAAAGGTCCTATTTATAGGCATCAATCGCCTCTTCAGCTGCCAAAAGGTGCCGCGACGGTTCGGATTCTGCCACCGTTGCGCTTGCGTTTGGAGGCCACGTAAGCGCAGCGGTGGGGGGCATTTGTTTACCCCAATCAGAGCAAAGCTCTGTCCAAATTCCAAGGCGGGAGATGAAGCAACGCTTCATCTTCCCCCAATCAGAAATAAAGCTTTGCTTTGAAAATTTAAACTTTAATGAATGAAGCAACGCTTCAGATTCTTTGCGCTGCGCACAACGCGCCATGTGTCAAAAGTTGACACGCCAGCACAACGCCCAAGGCAGTGCGCCCAATCAGAGCAAGGCTCTTTAAAAAGCAAAAGCAACGCTCAGTTGCGCAAGCGCTGCGCTGCGTGACACGTGTCTGCGCAGTTGCGCAAACACAACTGCGCAAGCGCACCGCAGCGCGCCACGTGTCTGCGCAGTTGCGCAAAAAGTGTTGCGCAAGCGCACCACAGCGCGCCACGTGTCTGCGCAGTTGCGCAAGCACAACTGCGCAAGCGCACCGCAGCGCGCCACGTGTCTACACAGTTGCGCAAGCACAACTGCGCAAACGCACCTCTGCGCGACACGTGTCTGCGCAGTTGCGCAAACACTGTTGCGCAAGTGCACCGTTGAGCGACACGTGTCTGCGCAGTTGCGTAAGCTCAGTTGCGCAAGCGCTTCACAGCGCGACACGTGTCTGCGCAGTTGCGCGAGTACAGCTGCGCAAGCGCCTTACTGCGCGACACGTGTCATGCGCTGGTGAGTTGCGCAACAATAGAATGAAGATTTAAGGAAATTTTTTCTGTTCTTGTTAAAACAAGAAGATTTCTTCTGTAAAACAGGGGCCTTTGGATCAAAGATCCAACGGTGGGGAAAATTCCCCAAATCACTCAGAAAAAGATCTTTTTAACAAATTTAACTAATTTTTGAGCACTATAAAAATGACCCCAGACCTCATTTCAAAAGCATCATCTGGTTTTAAAAAAAAGAAGAAGAGAGAACCCTTGAGAACTCCTTGAGAATAAAAAAAAAAGAAGGTAAAAACATTTGAGATAAGAGAAAATTCTCTTAAAGAATAGATCATTGATCTAAAAAACAAGATCAGTGATCTTCAATAAATAAATAAATAAATAAATAAAAATATTAAAAATAGTGCCTTGCACTTGCTATGAACCTCTGGTTCTCTGAAACAAAAAAAAAGAAAAGATTTCTTTCTTTTCTTTGATCTAAATTTAGATCAAGAAATTAAAAAGTGCTCTGCACTTCTTTTCTTGAATCTAAAAGATTCTTGGTGCTTTGCACAAATGCAATGCATTACTTGAAGGGCTAGGCCCAAATCAAAAAGACCTAGCAGGCCAAAATAAATTGCAAAGCAATAAAAGGACTGGGCCCAAATAAATTGATGCTCTGCATCATTTATAAAGGGCAGAGCCCAAAACAAATCGATGCCCCGCATCTTTTCTGGGCAAAGCCCAAATAAAAATAAAAAACAAATGCAAATAAAATATTGGACATTTTTAACTGGACTTAGCCCAATTGTGGCCATAAGTCCTTAAATTAAATTGACTGAGCAAAATGGCTCTCTTAAATCAATTTACATCTGGTTCGAGGGTACATCTCCGAACTCCTTCGACATCCATCGTTGTAATTCCTCAACGACGTCAAAGAGGTGACGGGTCCCAACGACCACACATCAATATTGGACCGAAACGTCCCTAAACTAATATCGGACCGAAACGTCCCTAAACTAATATCGGACCGAGACGTCCCTAAACTAATATCGGACCGAGACGTCCCTAAGCTAATATCGGACCGAGACGTCCTCAAACTAATATCGGACCGAGACGTCCCTAAACTAATATCGGACCGAGACGTCTCTAAACTAATATCGGACCGAGACGTCCCTAAACTAATATCGGACCGAGACGTCCCTAAACTAATATCGTACCGAGACGTCCCTAAACTAACATTGGACCACCACGTCCCTAAACTGGAATACGGACCACCACGTCCTTAAACTGGCACAATAGAGCCCAAATGCTCTTTTGTTGGACCTAAATGGTTCTGTTAAGTTGACCTTAGTCTCAAACTGGACTAACGTATCCTTAACAAACGTTTGAGTCGATCTTAGCCTCAAAAATGGTTAACGTATCCTCCAAACAGACTTTAGTCCCAAATTGGACTACGAATCTCCCTAAACTGGAACAATAGAGCCTCCAAATGCTCTTTTGCCGGATCTAAACGGTCCCTTTTAAGTTGATCTTAGCCCCAATCACGGCTAACGTATCCCTAAACATTCAAATGAAATATAAAACCCTAAGTCAACTTCGGTTCGAGGGTACATCTCCGAACTCCTCTGACACCTGTCGTTGTAATCCTTCAACGACGTTAGAGAGGTGACGAGTCCCGACGGCCATATATTAAATGAGTCACGTTTAAGTTGATCTTAGCCTCAACGAGGCTAACGCATCCTTAAACTAAAACATCAAACCCAAATCTAAGTAAATACGGATTTGGACTAATCCACGTCCTACGGGAGACGGCATTACTCAGTCTCCGTATACAATCCACGGGCAACCACAAACAAAACATACACACGCGACACGAAGTGAAATTCTGGAGAAGGAGAAAATGGTTACCGCGATGCGGTAGCGTAATTAACTGCAGGGGCTTGCGCCTGCAGGGAAGAGCGTCCCCACAATCAAAAACCCCTCACCCTGAGGGGGAATCTGACGAAGTCTGCTACATCGGCCGCATCCGTCTAAACCTCCGATGCAAGATGCCATAAACCAACTTGGCATTTTCGGAGAGGTAGACGGATAAAACCAAATAGCATCTGCCCCGGATCTCAGCGTCAGGACATCGCGGTCCTGTGCGCCGCCGTTCGGAGGGGAACACCCTGTTTATTTATTTATATTTTTTTTATTGTTAAAAGAAAAACAAAATATATATACAAAAAGGTTCCCCCCAAATTTATGTGGAACAATGTTTCCACTGTTGAAGCATTAAAGTTCAGAGTTAGGGAGGAGAAAAATACAGTATCAAGCTATACAAGGCCTTACACAGGCCAAAGGTTAGCACCAACCATTCAAAAATTTTATCGTTATAATGGTGTGGGTGGTGAAAGAATAGAGTGTAGAGAAAAGAAATGAGAAACACACGAGACCGTATGGGAAGAAAGGTGGAATATGGTCTCGGTATATTAGGAGAAGAATGACGGAAGAGAGAAAGAAGTGTATTACAAACTTGAGGGTGTAAATTGAGTGAATAAATTAGCACAAATTGTGATGACCGATGTGTTAAAAGAGATTGTGCTAATCTATCAACCCGTCGAGAAATGGGGTCAAATCCCTCAAGATTCGCGAGAAAACATGGGTACGTTGAACTTGGTAAACCATCCATTGAAAATGGAAGCATGACGGATTCTTGCGCGGTCGAAACGATGGAAAGGACGAAGGGGAGTGATTTAGGAAGGGTCTCATTCTCACCTAAGTAAGCGTATAAGGTGAGACGGCAATAGCTTGATTTCGAGTTTCAGAGGTGAAACAATTGAAGGTGAAATTGGTGAAAATGTCTCGAACTCGAAGGATTCCATCAATGGTTCAAAATGGCTGTAAGCAACCGAGTCTGATGGTTCAACTAACTCATCTGAAAATTCAAAGGACTCAAACTCGGGCGGCGAGTCTTCAAAATCGTCCGAAAAAGTGAAACACTCGTAATCATTATCGGTTGTGAGAACTGTGTCAGATTCAAGGAGGAACGCACTAGTGGCGTCAAAACTGCTGTGATTGAACAGAAATTTTCAAGCTCACAGTCCTCTTGCGTGATCTATTGCGTGGTCGGAACAATGGAAAGGATAAGGGGGGGTGATTTATGAAGTATAACAGTTAAAGGTTCAGGAGGATGAATTGGAAAATCTGACTCATCAAACAAAACTGGTTCATCCTCAATACTCTCCTCAATACTATCCTCATAATTCTCCTCAAAAGTTATCTCCTCCATGCAATTATCATCAAAATCAAGATGCATATGAAGTTCCGGAGAAACATTTAATGACTCGGGATGATGAATTGGAGAGAAAAATTTCAATCAAATCTGCGGGTTCATCATCCAAAGTATTCCTTGCGACAATATCCTCAATCAAGTGAAAATCAATTTTTTCGGACACCTCATCAAAAGCATGGATATTTTTCAATTCAGGCTCTAGATTGGAGGTGTAGAGGTCAAAAGGATTGGTGATGGTTTCACTCGAAAGGGACCCTTCACAATCTGGCAAATCAAGCACTACAAAGTCCCACAACTCATTAAATGTTTTATTTTCAACTGGTGAATCATTTGGGACACTTGATAGACATTCAAAACCGGTGTTGTGGAATTCAATTGGTGATGTGTAGGTTTGATTTGGAAGGGTGTACAGCTCACTTTCTCCACTCAAATTCTTAATCTGTCCAACCGCCTCATTATACATTGGAATTTTTGGAGCTAGTTGGAAACTAGCTACCGGGTCATTAGGTTGCATATGGGCGGCAATGGACGCATCCAAATTCCTCATCTTCTGGTTTTTCGCCACAATATAAGCTTCCAACGACTGTTCCAGACTAGACATGGGTTGTGAAGTGGTTTCAGTAAAAGATTCAAAGTTGTTTGGATACGTGAAACTCCCAAATGGTTGTGTAGAAGTAATGTCTAGGGAAGGTGGGAAAGTCGGGTAGGACTGGTAGGAATTGAATGGTTGGATAGGAGTAGGATCAATATTTGGATAAAAAGGTGAATGGACTTGTTGATCCCAAGAACTGGAAGTGTTGAAAAGAATGAAAGATCGGTTACGAGATTGTTCAATATGTTCAGCAATAGACATGGGTTTCGGAGTTACAACAAACTCGAAAAAGTAGTATCAACGTACGAAGGTGGTGAAGGTTGAAATGGTTGATACAAAGTGGATTGCGGAGTCGAACTGTTTCTCCTAGATGCTTCTATTCGATCTTTCAAAGAAATTTTGGGCATGGAGGGGTCGTCCGTAATTCGACCAAAACAATTCGCGTAGGAAGCAATGTTTAGATGAGGGTACCAAAGTTCGGCAAGAGTTTTGGGAGGTGGGGTACCTATGATGTAAGAAGGAGAAGAAAAAGAATGTGGGTGCAAGTGGGGTGCAATGGATTTCTTAGCGACAAGTGGCAAGTTTTTGTAAAATATTTTTCCGTTTTGTGTTTTATTATAAGGAGCTTTTTGCAAAAAAGATTTTCAATAAGAAGATTAGACACACGTTCAATCAATCACAATATGCACAATCAAGCCTAGATCTAGGACCACCTAGGTCAACTAGACTGCTCCTAACTGTTTCAAAGGGCAAGTTGTGAGGACCTCAAATCGCCTCTTCACTGCCAATTGTGGCCAGGTAAGCACAAGTAGAGAAAGGAGGGATCCGCTCATGAATCACCGTGAGACGGGCCTTTTAAAGTTACCTTTCCCCACTTGTCTAGCCTAGGCACCACAAAGTCTGGTTTAGATAAACGATCGATACCTACAACTATTCCTTTGTCCTATTGAGCGCGGCAGTCCTTAAGGCTGAGTCTAATCTTTTTTAATTAACTTGATGATTAATGCAAAATGCTTTTTGTGATTTTTGGGGTCCTAGGAAGGGTAATGAAATCCCCACCCAATCTGGATTGGTGTTAAAGCCCCTTAAAGTCAGTTTTAAAAGATGCAAAGCAGTAAACACACAAACACTTGCCAAATTTTTTTTATTTTATTGCGGCGCAAAGAATCCTGCACAAGATCAAGTTATTGGAGAAGGGGAGAAGTTTTTGTGCAAAGAACCCTGCAGGAAAATTTTCAGAGGAGATCAGGGGGTTCAGAAGAAGAAAAGAAAACTTACAGAGAAGATTTGGTCTGCTGACGTCAGCAGACCGCGGCGGTTCCGCGGCAGAAGGCACACTTTACCCGCGATTCAGCGGTCTAATTCTCTGGTCAAGCCTCAAATTTTTTTTCTGTTTGTCTGTTGTGGATCTCCTCTGTTTGTTCAGATCTTCTGCTTGCTGTTTTGCTCTCTGAATTTTTCCAGATCTGAATCTGTTCTTCGATCCTGCACAATTCAAACGAAAATACCCTTCACAAAATAACAAGATGATAAATTTTTTAAATTTTTTATTTTTCAGTTTTTATGATTTTTCAATTTTTATATTAACCCGAAATTACAAAAAGAAAATAACTACGCCATCCCCGGCAATGGCGCCATTTGATTGATAGAGATTTTGTATGCGCTTGCGCTTTTAAAAGATAAATCAAAGAATAGTTTACCGCAATCAAGAACGGCGTCGCTTGGTATCTAGCCGGTGAGTACGGGTCGGTCCATAGGGATTTTGTGTATTCTCAATTTGTTCTAGCGAGTTAATTCCAATTGGTGTTGGATTGATTATCACTAAAAACTAAGGTTGATTTAGACTAGGATTATAATCTTGCTAGGGTTAGGTTTAGGTTAAGTTTGGAAATTTAAGATTCCTCACCGCTTTCAATGCCCTAATTTAGATCTATTTAGGTGTTATGGTAATAATTAATAAAGGGGATTAGCACGATCGGGAAGAAACGGCGTTTCTTCCTCTAGGTCCTTGTCCGTCATTTCTTAATTCTTACCCTAACCTCCATGGAAAACATGCACAACCGGTCTTTTAAACTACGGTATCACCGCTACCTTGTGGGGTAGGATGCCGTAGTGAGCGGTGTGTGTATGTATGCATGGAGTCCTATAAATAATATGCGATGGGCAAGAAAGGGGTGAGAGATTTTCATCTCTCAAACCTTTCCTCTTCCTAGCCCTAACAAGCGAGGAATTACTCACTCATTAGGGAATTGATAAAAAGATATATTTTATGAGTTTTCAATTCAATAACCTAATTATCTAAGCAATGGCAGATGAATAAAAGTTCTAAGCTAATTAACTAGGGCAGATAATAAAATCTATACTAGGGCAGAAAAGAATTTAAGAACTAGGGTAAGGTAAAAAAAAATCTACTTACTTTATTCGATGCACTATTCAAAGCATTACAATGAATTCTGAATTTTTTCAATAAAAAGAGGCATACCTCAAAAAAGAGGTTTAGGGTTTCTATTTATAGATCATAGAAACCCTAGGGTTACATTCGATACATATCTGCATTTACAAATTTACCCTAAGAAAACTAGTCAACGCACAGCCACCACCGTCACAAAAATGCACCGACACGTGCTCTATATGGCCGCAGATCCGCGGCCAGAAGGCATGTTTGGTCGCGGTTCCGCGGCCATATTGTGGGCTTCTTGGTTGTGCTTCTTCTGGTTGTATTTGGCTTCTTGTTTCTTCACTTAGTTTCTTAGATTGTCTTCTAGTTTTCTTCCAGATTTCCACAGTGCATAATATCGTAGAGTTTTACCGTTTGCTTCATGTCGAAATCTTGAACCTTACGCTGCCTTTGTTCTTTATGAAATTGTCCATTGATCTTCATTTGTCAAACTGTAGGCATGATCAAGATTCTTCTATTTGTTGGTCGTAGTCTCACTTTTGTATCGTTTTTTCATCATTTTCACTGTTTTGTTCCGAGAACCTGTAACCTGCAACTATGTAGTAGACATGGATCAAAAGCACCTGTTTATTTATAAAATGAATAAGAATGGAGAATATAATAATGCAAAATTTTGATATGAACAGGCGTTGATTAGTCCAAATCCGTATTTTCTTAGATTTGGGTTTGGGGTTTGGGTTTAAGGATACGTTAGTCTAATTTGAGACTAAGATCAACTTAAACATTTGTTAAGGATACGTTAGTCTTATTTTAGACTAAGATCAACTTAACAGGATCATTTAGATCCAACAAAAGAGCATTTGAACTCTATTGTCTAGTTTAGGGACATTGCGGTCGATTACCAGTTTAAGGACATGGTGGTCCAAGGTTAAGGACATCATAGTCCATGGGCTTAAGGACCCCACAGTCCAGGTTAAGGACATCGTAGTCCGTGAGTTTAAAGGGACCCCACAGTCCGGTTTAGAGACACCGTAGTCTATAAAGTTTAAGGAAACCGTAGTCCATGAGTTTAAGGACCCCACAGTCCGTAGTTTAAAGACATCGTAGTCTATGAAGTTTAAGGACATCGTAGTCCATGAGTTTAAGGACCCCACAGTCCGTAGTTTAAAGACATCGTAGTCTATGAAGTTTAAGGACATCGTAGTCCATGAGTTTAAGGACCCCACAGTCCGTAGTTTAAAGATATCGTAGTCTATAATGTTTAAGGACATCGTAGTTCATGAGTTTAAGGACCCCACAGTCCGTAAAATGTATGGCTGTCAGGACCCGTCACCTCTTTGAAGACGTTGAAGGATTACAACGACAGATATCAGAGGAGTAAAGAGATGTACCCTTGAACCGGTGTGAATTGGTTGGAAGATCTGTAGCTCAGTTTGGGACTAAGATCTGTTGAATATTCATGAGCAGATGGCTCAGTTCAATATAAGTTGAGAACTTATGGCCAGAATTGGGTTAAGTACAATAAGATTAAAATGTTTAACATTTTATTGTTCTGGGTTGTTGAGCCTTTACTTGGGCTTGGCCCTTTTAATAATGCTGAGCATTAGATCCTGACATTTTTTGTCTTGCATAGCATTCATCAGAATAATGTGTGTTCTGACAATGCACCATGTGGCGCGCCAGGCGCTTTGCGCCAATTAAAGAGCGCATTGCGCTTCTGCCAAGTAGCGCACACGAAAAGGACACGTGTCGCGCTTAGCGCTAAGCGCCAGTTTATAAGCACATCGTGCTTTCAATTTATGAGCGCGTTGCGCTAGTTTAGTGGCGCACCAGTGAGTGACACGTAGTGTGCTTGGCGCTGAGCGCCAGTCCATGAGCGCAGTGCGCTGTTTCAAAAGCGCAAAGCGCAAGTTGTATCTGTAGTTGACACGTGGCACATCTTGGCGCTGAGCGCCGGTCCAAGGAGCGCAGAAGCGCAGTTTATGAGTGTAAGGCACTTTTCAGTAGCGCAAAGCGCATTTGATCAAATTTATGATCAGAGAACAAGTTTATGTTCTTTTTAAAGGAGGTTTTACCTCAAGATTCAAGAACAACAGTTCTTATTTTTGAAAAGGGTTGCCTTTGTAGATCAATGATCTATATGAAGAATATGTTCTTCTTTATTATTTGATGAGATCTTTTGATCTCTTTTATGAAAGACCTTGGTCTTTTATAGATCTATGATCTTTTTTAGATCTATGATCTTTTTTAGAAGATAGTTCTTCTTTTCATGAGATGATTTCATCTCTGTGTTCATTGCTCATGTTCTTTACTTTGAAGAAATGATCTTCTTTTGCTAAATGCTTGTTTTTCTTTCTTTGAGTTTTCTCAAAGTTTGTAGGGGTTTTTTTTTATCTCAGACTTGAAGTCTTAGGGCCTTTATATAGGGCAAATTGATTTGTTAAATCAGTTAAAGAGATCTTTCTCTGATTGATTTGGGGATATTTCTCCACCGTTGGATCTTTGATCCTAGGGCTTCTGTTTTTCAGAAGACAATCTTCTTGTTTTTAACAAGATTGAAAGAAAATCTTTCCATAGAAGAATTTTAATTCTGATTAATGATTTATCATTATTAGATCTTTTGATCTAACGGTGGGAAATTTTTAATTCCAGCGCTGGCGCACCCGTGCTTTACACGTGGTGCGCTGCTCAGAGCGCAACGCACTTACGTTTGACACGTGGCGCGCAGCGCAGCCTGCGCTAGCGCACCCATATTTGACACGTGGCGCACAGCGCGCCTAGCGCTGGATCTGAAACATTGCTTCAATTTTGAATTTTGAATTTTAAAACAGAGCTTTGCTCTGATTGGGGGTGCGCTGCCTAGGGCGCAACGCACCTGGCGCTAGCGCATCTGTGTTTGACACGTGGCGCGCAGCGCGCCTAACGCTGAATCTGAAGCGTTGCTTCAATTTTTAAATTTTGAATTTTAAAACAGAGCTTTGCTCTGATTGGGGGAAACAAATGCCCCCGCACCGTTGCGCTCACGTGGCACACACGTGAGTGCAGCGGTGGCAGCATCTGAGCCCTTGGATCAACTCAGAAGTTGAAGAGGCGGTTCAATGCCTATAAATAGGACCTTTGATCCCTTAGATGATTTTCATCTTCTTTCTTGAGAATTTTTATTCAGAGCATTGCTCTTCAGTTTAAGAACTTTTCAAGAGTCAGAACTCTATCAAAACTTAGGTAAAGTTTGAATTTTTTTAATAAATTAGGGTTTTACTCATTAACAGAGCCTTGCTCTTCATAGATTTTTGATCTAAAGAAAACCCATTTAGGGTTTCATTAACAGAGTTTTGCTCTCATGAACCCATAGATCTAAAGAGATCTTTTCTTGGGGTTTCTTAGCCCATGAACAGAGCTTTGCTCTTTTGATAACATGTAGATTTATTAATCTTTGATGAAGAACTCTTAAGAGTTTTTTCATGGATCTTGAAGATCCCAGGATTTTTAATTCATAAAAATTAATTGATTTTAATTTTCTTTTCTGATGGGTTTTTCCATCATCATTACAGAACCGGGCTCTTTAAGGAATTTCATTCCTTCGTGATCAGAGTTTGATAAGTGTCACTCTGTCATAGAGCTTTGCTCTCAAAGGGAGATTTTCTCCTTTTCCCGAGGGATCTCTCATTCAATGAGAATTTTCTTGAGGATTTCCTCATTAATTAACAGTCTCATCCAATGATGAGGCTGTTTTATTAATTATTAATTGATGAATTGTTATCTAGATTTTGTGGGTCCCCCTTTGGTCTCCTTTCCACTGAATGCAGTGTGGTACAAATTTTAAAGTACCGAGTGCCAGAGATTTAAAATTAAATTATAGCACTGACAGTTGATTTCTGTCCCTCTTTTTTGCCGGCAACATTTCTTTCGATACTTCGTTTCCATTCGTTCGTTCAGAAAGAGGATTCCCTGAGGCACCTGTGGACCGGGAGGTTCTCGTGCTTATTCGAGACCATGACCCGGAGCACAAAAAACTTCACTTGTAGGGTAAGTGGTACGACCAGATTATCAGAGTTCATCGAAGCTTCTCTTGCGCGACGCCGTCGGAACCTATCTCGGCGATCCCGTATGCGGATGCACCCCCGGTGAACTATGCCGTGGAGGTTGTCAATTGGACTTCGGAGGGTCTTCTTCAACCTTCAATCGCCGCCGTACCCATGCAGCCGCCGGCGGCTTTGGATACCCTGGGGCGGCGCATATTCCAGGGTGAGTCACGCCCTTAGGGACAGCCTTACAACATTGGGCTGACTCCCCGTCATCCGGCCGGGTACTTGCAGTGGGCTCGGTACATCTTGTCGGCGAAGAAATCGCAGCTGTTAAAGCTCGGCCTATACCCTGCGGTCTACGCTTCATTGTTCCAATATTCTGCACCTCCTACATGGTGGATTAAGGCTTTCTTGGAGCAGTGTAACATCCCTACCCATACCTTCGTTCTACTGGACAGAGGGGTCTCCATTTCCTTGGAAGAATTCGCCGAGGTTTCTAGTTTATCGGTCGGGGGGAGCACTACGAGGAGCTGCTTTCTCCGGATGAATAAATTTTTGCCACCAAGCCGGTGGTGATGGGCCTCGTGCCAGAGAACGCCATTCAGCACTAGTTCCTTAGTCTGATAAAGGTGCTGAACATGTACGAGAGCCTATTCCTGGAATCCAGAGGTCGGGGGGGTCAGTTTTGCGGACTTCATTGCCCGGTTTCTTCGCCCGGAGATTTTGTCGCGACGAGGCGAAAAGTTTGCTAAGCTCGATAACCCCTTCGGCTTTGGCTTGGACCGTCAGCCGGTACTGGAAACTGATCAGAAGGGCTTTTTTCTTCCTGATGCTGCGATCATCCCTCTGTCAGAAATTATCGCTCCGGGCATTGATGATGATTCTTTCTTTCTTGGGTTTCTTGGGCTATGGTTGAGCTGGTTCGCGCTCCCTATGCATCCTCGTTACATGAGGCCCTCCGTCTTCTACCCCACGCATCGCATGGTGGCCGGAATATAAGTGGCCATCGGGATCGCCGGGTTAGCCAATTTATACCATGGTCTTAGCATGGCGGCAGATACCACTGAGCCGGGGGTGCATCCTGCTAACTTCCCGATGCATTACTTCACTTCATGGATGGAGATGCATATGCTCGGGGTCTTTGGCATTCACAAGAGACCTTCGTTTTACGAGAGATGCAAGTTCCCGCGAATTATGCGGCTCGTTGACGCCTCCATCGTGAGTCCGTCACAGCGGGAAGCTAGGGGCTTTCTCCTTCGTCCGTGCATGGTCGAAGATGGTATGTATTTCACGGACAAAGTCCTGACGATCGGCCAGGAAACTTCCAAGACGATGCTGGCATTGCGCGACGTTTTTAAGGACGGGGCCTCCGTGTTGAAAGCCCGGGAGATTCTCCATTTAAACTCCATCAGGCCAGGCTTTCTTGTATTCAGGCAAAATGATGCGGCGCTATTCATGAGATACAACCCCCATCATTTTTCCCAGCAGCTGAGTTATAATCAGGGGGTCCCGCTGGAGGCTTTCTTGGTAGAACCCGCTGCCACCGAAGAAGGAATGCGGGGTGTGCTGCATCACTTCATACGCTTGAATACGGGCTCTCACTTCTTTATCAGCGAGCCAAGTTGCGTCCCGAGGGCCCTTAACGTACACGTGGCCTGGTATCAATACGCAATGGGTGCTGTTATCAGGGAAGAGAGGCAGCTGCTGCTCGATCGCAAGAGTGCGCCACCTGCCGGCGATCGCAACATCCTTTTGAAGCGACGGACCACTGTCCCCCTTCCACTAAGAGAGGTCGCTGCAGTTGAGCCTCCACGTGTGCTAAGCCCTACGCGTGGGTTGCCCCCTTCCAGCGCGTCTGAAAAAGAAGTGGCAGCCGCGTCCCCCGAGAACAGGCCTGAGCTACCGGTGCCCCGTGCTCCCGTGGAGACGGTAAATGTAGCTTCCCCTAAATCTGGCGTGGGCTCAGATATCGGGACTCGTCGCCCCAAGGTGCCCACCAAGCGTAAGCTTGTGCTTGCTGCGACTGGAGCTCGCGCGCAGAAGAGGAAGAAGAAGTCGGTCCTCTCTCTAGATGCTATGCTCGGGCTGGAGCCTCAGGGTCCTTATAACGAGGGCCTGAGCAAATATAGGACCAACGAAGGTCTCTTCATAGCGCCAGAAGATACTGATCTCGAGGCCGCTATTGCAGCTTCTATGCGATCCGCAAGCCACCAAGCGGAAATGGCCACCCTCGTGCAATCAAGTAAACATCAGTCGCACTTTCTGTTATTGCATTATATTTATATTTATATTTTTATTATCATATCTTGACTGACATTTTTCCTTCTGTAACAGGCTTTACCACTGAAGAGGCTCTGGCGGCTTCCTTTAGGATCTTCGAGGAGGAGGAGAGGAATCGCGCTTTGTTGGGCATTGGTATGTCTCGACTTATTGCATCTTCATTCTCCTTTCTTATGGACAATCTGAGCCCTTCTTTATCTCATCGCAGGGACCACAATGCCGATCCCGCAAGGTGATGCGGAGATTCTTCCTGGGCCAGCTACCGAAGTCCCGACTTCTTCAGCACTGCCGAAAGAGGCCTTACTCAAACGACCGATGACGGATGCTTTGATGGCTTCAAAGGTAACCCTTGGCGCGGACGATGACGTCCTATTGATGGAGGCGTCTAGAAGATCCGCTCTGACGGCTCGAGCGGACAGGAAGCGCCGAATGCGCGCGGCAAGGGAGCGTAGTACTGCCTTAGCCGCAGGTGCGGGTTCGAGCACCGCTACCCCTGCCCCTACTCCCTCAGAGGAATCCCCGGCTGCCTTGTCCACTGCCTATAGACGGGCAGCACGTACGTCTCGGGAAGCAAACGGAAGATCAACTCAAGGTAATGTGACATGGGGTTACGTTTTCAAAGTTTTAAATATCAATTCTCATATATCTTATCTTGCAGGGCCGAGTCTTACCGAAGAAATGGCGGCGTCCGCTGAGCCTGGGGCAGCGGTAAAGGAGGTAGCCGTGATTGCCGAACCCGAGGCGGCGGTAGGCGAGATAGCTGCGATCGCCGAGCTCGAGGTAGCGGTGGGTGGGATAGTCACGATCGCTGAGCCTGAGATGGCGGTAGGTGAGATGACCACTATTGCCGAGCCCGAGGTGGCGATGGGTGAGATAGCCACGATTGCTGAGCCAGAGGTGGCCGCTCCCTCTCAAGAGTCAGGCACCGCCCTAATCATTGCTCTTTCCGCCTGCGGCTCTTTGCCATCCCCTGGCGTCGCAAGCATTACGACGGCTCTCATAGATTCAGGGGATGAGGCGACGGGAGGTGAGACCATCCCGATGGAGGAGGGAGAAGCCATCGCTATATCAAGTGACGCCCTCGTTGAGGTTCCGACCGGCGACTCACCAGGTAGATTTTGGGTCATTGCTTTTCTTTTTATTCTGCAATCCTTTTCAATCTTTCCTGACAGTATTTATCTTGTTTCTAATGTAAGTCCACGTTGCGACCCCCGGTTCTTACGGGGAGGCGGAAACGGTATAAAAATCAAATTTTTAGCGCATGGGGCAACATGGACTAACAAAGTCGGGATCTTTTCTAAACTAAACTAGCTATCATGCTAAAGAGAGTTAGCTACTCGGATAAAAGGAGGTTATACCTAACTTGAACTCCTTCTTCTTGAAACCTTTGTAGGGATTGATGGTGCTTTCCTCGTTGCCTTCTTCCGTCAAAGATGGATCCACCTGAGGGTTCAACCTTCGGGCTCTTTCTCGAACTTTGAGAGAACTAGAATCTTCGGCTTGCTAAACCTTTGACCCTAGAGTGAGTAGAGAGTGTCTTTGGGGTGTTTTTATCTCAAGGAGAGGGATTCTCAACTCATGAGAAGGATTCTCCTTGAACTAGAGGAGGAAGAAGAACAAGCGAGGAGAGAGAATGGTTATGATAGAATGAGTTTATTCTTTTCATTTCTTACAACCATATCAAAATGAAAAGAATTATCAATTAACAATAATAATAAAATGAAATAGTTGATGGAAGGTTTGGAATGACCATTATCATTACATTCTTTAAATGGTTTTGCAAGAATCAAAAAGCATCTTTCTTTTGTAATGATGATGGTCAAACCTTCAACCATGGTCAACAAGTCAACCATGGTCAACAAGTCAACAAAATCCAACCATGACACAATTTCATTTGATTAATATTATTAATAGATATATCATAATTCCATTAGGGTTTGGAAAAAGACGACCGTCAACTGTGCATACGCACCCGTTCCGAAACCCTAATGAAAATCCTGTTCCTCCGCCTCAATCAACTGTGCATACACACCCGCATTCTTGTTCCGAGGAACATGAATACCAAGAGATAAAATCAACCCCAAAACATATACCAGCATCTGGCTCAAACCAGAGCCTACTAGTAATATCTGTCCGGACTCCAAACGTGCACAAGTGCGTGGATGAGAACGAACCCTGTTGCAAGACCATGCGACCTCTACTCTGTTTTGCCTAGAGGCGAATACCCTCTGTGTGGGACTATAAAGACTCGACACTACACTGGCAGTGGGTTTAACCACAGACCGCAAGCGGCACTAGCTGTGCGTAACGGTCCCCAGGTAGATGCCGACAAGAAGGCTGACGAGGTGAACCCCATCTGAACCCCTACTGAGTCTGAATGTGACAGTCTCCGTACAGTTCGGTCTGTTCGTCTAATACATCGCATGTCGGGCCTAGGGGGCGGTAAAACGTCAGTCCCCTAATAGCGGTACAAGTCGTGTCGGAGTGAAGCCCAAAACACCCTGAGATAACACTGGAAGCCTACCAGTATATCTCGCTTGCCCTGGCCAGGGACTACTCGTGTAATGGCTCTCCTAGACACAGCGCGATGTCAACCCCCAATACCGGGAGAGACGAATCCTGTCTAACAGTCACTGCCTCCAAGTGCTTCGGGACTGCACCCAACCATTACCTGTTTGCATGACTCCTTTGAGCCGTGGTAGGGTAGTGATCAAAGTGCAGTGGGAACACACTCGAGGCGAAGTGTCAGTGTCAAGTCAGCGGACTAAGCTGTACTCATGTCACCTGGGAACTGATAACCGACGATGTACCTGGACTGTGAAAGTCTTAATATCCTCTTGGATCTATCACGATGGATCCGGATCCCCAGGATGTATGAGGCATCACCCAGGTCTTTCATGGAGAACCTGTGTGACAAGAACCCCTTGACAGATTGTAGCATAGGAATGTCATTTCCTATTAAGAGAATGTCATCCACGTATAAAACGTGGAATACTACAGTTCTCGCTACAAATCTACTATAGATGCATGGTTCATCTGGATTTTTGATAAAGCCAAATTTCTTGACCGTCTCATCAAAACAGATGTTCCAACTCTGCGATGCCTGCTTTAGTCCATAGATGGACTTAAGCAACTTGCACACCTTTCCGCTGCTCCCACTCTGAATGAAACCCTCTGGCTGGTCCATATAGACACACTCCTCTAAATTTCCATTTAGAAAAGCGGTTTTTACGTCCATTTGCCAAATCTCATAATCGTGGAAGGCAGCAATGGCAAGAAGGATCCGAATGGATTTCAGCATAGCCACTGGAGAAAAGGTTTCGTCATAGTCCAAACCAGGTCTTTGACGGAAACCCTTTGCTACAAGTCTATCTTTATAGGTCTCAACCTGTCCATCTACACCAATCTTCCTTTTGAAGATCCACTTGCATCCTACGGGTTTTACCCCGTCTGGAGCAATGTCCAACGTCCATACTTTGTTGGTGTACATGGACTCCATTTCGGTCCGCATTGCATCCAGCCATTTTACCGAGTCAACGCTCTGAACGGCCTGCTGGAAGCTAGTAGGCTCATCATAATCTATGATGCAATCCTCTCTATCCCCGTCTATGAGAAAACCGTAGTATCTCTCGGGCGGATGAGACTGCCTACTACTCCTGCGGAGTGGCATAGGAATGTCCTGTTCTTTTGAACTTACTGGCTCTTCCAAGCTTTCAGTAATAGCTTGTGGTTCTGGAATTTCTTCCAGTTCTATTGCGTTCCCACTTATCTGGGTTTCCAAAAACTCGGTTTCCAAGAAGCGGGCATGTTGAGAAACAAAAACCTTTTGTTCCTCAGCGGAATAGAATAGATACCCCCTGGAGTTCTTTGGGTATCCTACAAACTTACACTGTACTGAACGTGCCTCGAGCTTGTCCGCATGCTGCTTTTTTACAAAAGCTGGACATCCCCATATCTTAAGGTACTTAAGACAGGGTTTCTTCCCACTCCACATCTGATATGGAGTGGTAGGCACAGTCTTGGTGGGAGCCTTGTTCAAGAGATATGCAGCTGCTTCTAGTGCATAGCCCCAGAAAGATCGCGGTAACTCAGCCTTACTCATCATGGAACGAACCATATCCAATAGGGTTCGATTCCTCCTTTCCGATACACCGTTATGTTGCGGAGTGTATGGAGGAGTACGCTGAGAGAGAATTCCATTCTCTTTTAAATAGTCTAGGAACTCGGCACTCAAGTATTCACCACCTCGATCCGATCTTAGAATCTTAATACTTTTGCCTGT
Source organism: Agapanthus africanus (assembly GCA_030015575.1). Classification (NCBI taxonomy): domain Eukaryota; kingdom Viridiplantae; phylum Streptophyta; class Magnoliopsida; order Asparagales; family Amaryllidaceae; genus Agapanthus; species Agapanthus africanus. The sequence goes on along the minus strand of CM057338.1, from coordinate 100,085,381 downwards.
TTATTTTTCAACTTCATTCTTGTAATCCCGAAATTTCTCAAAGGCCTCGGATTTGTGCTTCATTAAGAAGACATGTCCATACCTAGAGAAATCGTCTGTGAAAGTAATGAAGTATGAATAACCGCTTCGCGCATGTGTAGACATTGGACCACACACGTCACTGTGTATGAGTCCCAAGAGCTCGCTCGCTCTTTCTCCGTGTCTAGTGAACGGAGTCTTTGTCATCTTTCCCATGAGACAAGATTCACAAGTGGCATAAGACTGATACTCGAACGGATCCAAGTATCCTTCTTTATGTAACTTAGTCAACCGTGTCTCATTGATGTGACCCAGTCTACAATGCCATAAGAAAGCCTGATTGATATCTGGAGACTTTCTTTTGTGTGTATTCTGGACATTGAAAATCTGTGGTTGGTTTAACACGTATATACCATTGCTCAGTGTACCTGACCCAATCAGAACTTGATTAAGGTGAATGTTTACAACATTACTTACAAACGCAAATTCATAACCTTCTTTAGAAACCAAAGACACAGAAATGATATTACAAGTTGCGTTGGGTACAAAAAAGCAATTACGCAAAACCAAAACATGCCCATCTGACATTCCCAGGTGATAGTCCCCCACGGCTTTAGCATCCATGCTAGCTCCGTTCGCAACTCTGAGGGTCATGTCACCTGCCTTCAAAACCCTACGGTTTCTCAACACCTGCAAAGAATTACAGATATGAGATCCTGATCCGGTATCCAATACCCAGGAAGTAGAGTTTATAGAAAGACAGTTTTCAATAACATACACACCTGAAGCTGAAGCCGCAACTTGCTTCAGTTCCTGTGTCCTGGCCTTCCAAGCCCTGCAATCTTTCTTCCAGTGTCCACTCTTATGATAATAGAAGCATTCTTCCTTTCCCACAAGCTTCCCCGCAATCTTTGTTGCCTTTTCCTTTCCCTTCGTACCCACTTTACTAACACCGCCCCTTGGTTTGGCGGGGGCTTTCTTCCTCTTTCCCTTGGCTTTCGCCTTGGACCTAGAAGAAGAAGATCCTCCTACAAACAAAGCGGGTGTTTCCCTACCTTTCTGTAGGGTGCCCTCTGCGCTCCTCAGCATGTTGAGGAGTTCTGAAAGTTCAACTTCTTTTTCTTGTAAGTTGAAGTTCAGTATAAACTGGGCGTAAGTGGATGGAAGGGACTGGAGAATTAAATCCGTATAGAGTTCATTTTCCAACGTGGTCCCAAGTTCCGCGAGCTCCTCAATGTAGCCAATCATCTTAAGCACGTGGTCCGCTACCGATGATCCGACAGCCAACTTTGTCGAAAATAACTTCTTCGACACTTCGTATCTTGCGATACGAGACTGCTCTCCATACAGTTCTTTTGTATGAAGAAATATGGATTCCAGGTCCATATTCTCGTGCCTCCTCTGATGTTCGTTGTCCATAGAGGCAAGCACGAGGCACCTGGCCTTCGCGCAATCAATCTCCCAAGTCTTACGGATTTCCTTATCCGCGACGCTGGAGGTGGGACCTGGGACGGGGGGGAGCTTTGGTGGTAAGAAGATACCCCAGCTTGTCGTAAGTGATTGCCATTTTGACATTCCTGAGCCAATCTTTGTAGTTTGGCCCTGTCAGTATGTTTTTATCTAGAAGTAACTTAAGTCCAGTCATGTCGAATGGTCGCTGCAATTAGGAGGGAGAGAAGAAACACTTTAGCACGATGCTCTTGCAAGTTTAGAGTGGTTTTTAATTTGTCTAAACAGGATGGCTCCCACTGTCTCTCGAATCCCTCCTCAAACCATAAAGGAAGAATTAGTCGGGATCAATCCCACCGCACAATAGTTGCTTAACCGTTCAGCCAGGCCAGTATCGGTACTTCGAGGGAGGTTTTCCAACGCTTTCGCGAAGTTCCTTAATTAGAGAACCTCTTTTCCCTGGGGGCGTAGCCCCGCTAACACCTTTCTAGGCACCTACTAGGTTTATAGCATTGATCGTTTAGTGAGAAATTTCCCGAGGAGTAGCATATACTCACAGTAGGATCGGGATCCAAATATCATCGCGTGACGAAACTGAAGGAATCCTACCAGAATCACCACACTCCAAATGGTATGCAAATCTAGCAAGTTTCAATACTTATGAAACTCCCGATGTGGATTTTTGCCCCATGCTCTTATGACCTTGACGAAGGTCAACAAATCATAAGTCACATGTCAAGTTCTGCCCGTCATTTTCCAGGTTAATTTGAACCCACCCGTATATACCCTTGACGAAGGTCAACAAGGCAATACGACTGTCCCAAACCAACGCATCTATCTATGCTACATATGAACACCCAACAGCTACCAATCTCTATGCCTTGACGAAGGTCAACAAACATAGCTTGAATACTATTGAATATTCATACGAAACGACGGAGGGCTACGAATGGTTTTGGCGAAACCGTGAACATAGTGAACTTGATATAATCGATGGAACGAGATAGCTTTTAGAAGGAGTGGCTCAATCTCCGCATTTAAAAGTTAGTTTTGAAAAGAACCGAGTGGTTTTTCGAAAGTGTTCCGACGACTTAAACTTGGTTTATTATCTTGCATTAGTTCTTTTAATGCGTGATATTCTTGCATTAGTTCTTTTAATGCGTCCAATCATTTAATCCTACCACTGCATAGAACAACCAAAATATGACGTACGCTTATGCCATTCGCATTCGCCACTAGGCCCCGTCATTACCCGTTAGGTTACTTAACTAACGACAGAGCGGGGGCTGGGCTAGCGCGGCTGTAAAACATAAGCAACGCCTAAATAGTTATAAATATAGCAATGATAGACATTACAGATCACAGATGAATACATTGGATATACTAGGAATCCGCAATCCGTTCGAGCCTGCAACGAAAAGCGGATTACACGGTCGCGGTGAATAGCCAATACCCTATCCAAGACCCCTACGGGTGCGGCAAACTACCCGCCAAGTACCCGGTAGTTTGTGCACCCCTCCATGGGTCTATCCTAGGAGCAAAAACAGTAAAAAGAATTATACAATGACGGCTACAACCCCGACCTGGTTGTGCGGCCATACAAATAATAGTATTACATCAATTTATATATTACAAATGAATGAAAGAAAAACAGCACTCATCTCACATCCATCCCGGCTATTCACCCTCGACAATCCAATCCATTCACATACACATACCATCAACAAACACAGATCACAGATGTGTATAACCCCGACTAATCGAAATATAGCGATTAGCCGACGTTCAATACAGCAAAACATCACAGATATAACCATTGTAGTCAAAGTGCAGTGAAGTTCGATAAAAATACGGAATTATAGGCCCCCAAAAACAAATTTCTTTTCTGGAAAATCTGGGCACAAATGACATATCTTAAAAATCCCAAAACCCTACCAGAAGAACACTGCACGAAACAGGACCACAAGAAGAGACAAAACGGCGGCGGTTCCGCGGCCTAAGCCACCCATTGCCGCGGAACCGCGGCGCTTTGAAGGAATCATGCGATCGTATTTCGCGGGTGTTTTCATAAAACCCTGAGACGATTTTAGGAGTAAAACTTTTTACATTTAGAGCACAAAAAATTTCAACAGAAACTTAGGGTTTTTGTTTTTCCGGTTTTGTGATTTTTTTGTCGATCGAACTTCCATACACTTTACTACAAAGCTAGTTTAAGTTTAGTTAGGCTCTGATACCACTATAAGTCCACGCTGCGACCCCCGGTTCTTACGGGGAGGCGGAAACGGTATAAAAATCAAATTTTTAGCGCATGGGGCAACATGGACTAACAAAGTCGGGATCTTTTCTAAACTAAACTAGCTATCATGCTAAAGAGAGTTAGCTACTCGGATAAAAGGAGGTTATACCTAACTTGAACTCCTTCTTCTTGAAACCTTTGTAGGGATTGATGGTGCTTTCCTCGTTGCCTTCTTCCGTCAAAGATGGATCCACCTGAGGGTTCAACCTTCGGGCTCTTTCTCGAACTTTGAGAGAACTAGAATCTTCGGCTTGCTAAACCTTTGACCCTAGAGTGAGTAGAGAGTGTCTTTGGGGTGTTTTTATCTCAAGGAGAGGGATTCTCAACTCATGAGAAGGATTCTCCTTGAACTAGAGGAGGAAGAAGAACAAGTGAGGAGAGAGAATGGTTATGATAGAATGAGCTTATTCTTTTCATTTCTTACAACCATATCAAAATGAAAAGAATTATCAATTAACAATAATAATAAAATGAAATAGTTGATGGAAGGTTTGGAATGACCATTATCATTACATTCTTTAAATGGTTTTGCAAGAATCAAAAAGCATCTTTCTTTTGTAATGATGATGGTCAAACCTTCAACCATGGTCAACAAGTCAACCATGGTCAACAAGTCAACAAAATCCAACCATGACACAATTTTATTTGATTAATATTATTAATAGATATATCATAATTCCATTAGGGTTTGGAAAAAGACGACCGTCAACTGTGCATACGCACCCGTTCCGAAACCCTAATGAAAATCCTGTTCCTCCGCCTCAATCAACTGTGCATACACACCCGCATTCTTGTTCCGAGGAACATGAATACCAAGAGATAAAATCAACCCCAAAACATATACCAGCATCTGGCTCAAACCAGAGCCTACTAGTAATATCTGTCCGGACTCCAAACGTGCACAAGTACGCGGATGAGAATGAACCCTGTCGCAAGACCATGCGACCTCTACTCTGTTTTGCCCAGAGACGAATACCCTCTGTGTGGGACTCTAAAGACTCGACACTACGCTGGCAGTGGGTTTAACCACAGACCGCAAGCGGCACTAGCTGTGCGTAACGGTCCCCAGGTAGATGCCGACAAGAAGGCTGACGAGGTGAACCCCATCTGAACTCCTACTGAGTCTGAATGTGACAGTCTCCGTACAGTCCGGTCTGTTCGTCTAATACATCGCATGTCGGGCCTAGGGGGCGGTAAAACGTCAGTCCCCTAATAGCGGTACAAGTCGTGTCGGAGTGAAGCCCAAAACACCCTGAGATAACACTGGAAGCCTACCAGTATATCTCGCTTGCCCTGGCCAGGGACTACTCGTGTAATGGCTCTCCTAGACACAGCGCGATGTCAACCCCCAATACCGGGAGAGACGAATCCTGTCTAACCGTCACTGCCTCCAAGTGCTTCGGGACTGCACCCAACCATTACCTGTTTGCATGACTCCTTTGAGCCGTGGTAGGGTAGTGATCAAAGTGCAGTGGGAACACACTCGAGGCGAAGTGCCAGTGTCAAGTCAGCGGACTAAGCTGTACTCATGTCACTTAGGAACTGATAACCGACGATAGGTATAATACCAACCTGTCAGTTCCCAACGAGTCCTGTCCAGTGTACTCGTAACCCAACGAGCACCCGTATACTATCTCCAGTACGACGTACTGATGGCTGTGGGACAGACCATCTCCCACACTGGGATGAGAAGCGCATACGCCAGTCTACTCCGGAGTATCGATGCCCTGTCTCGATAGTCCTGCGACTAGGGACCTGTATAAGGATGTGCTTATAGATTACCCAGCCCCCACTTGTGTGACTGCCATCACAACGCTGGTAATCAAGCAAAGATCCTAAGCGCTCCACTAATGCGTATAGGTGATATACTAAAATAAACACATGTACACATTGAAGTAGAAACAAACCAAGTAGCATACTAATATATTGAGCAAGATTGTTTATACAAGGTGAATATCCCAAGCTTCCATTAAGTAATATACAAACTAGTATGATACAGTAATGGCCTCTAGGGCATATACACTAACATCTAATGCAGGTGTGGTGAGCGCTGAGGTCGCGCTACCCGAGGCAACGCCATCAGTTACCGTTTTGACGGTGACCCCTTCTTTACCTTCTCTCGCACCGTCTCTGATATTGGAAGGTACGGATTTGTGACCCTTTGTTGGGGTCAAAATTTGCACCCCCGGTTGACCGAGTCAAAGTCAAGGTCAACCCCAAGCCAGGTAGGCCCAAGCCCAGATCAAGCGGGCCCATGCCCAAATCGAGCCTGCGGCCAGCCTCCTCCATGCCAAAATATAGATCATGTAATAAATATTTTTTTGTAATTTTTTATGCATGAATGTATGCAAAATGGGCATAAAGCCAAATTTTTGTAAAGCCCATGGCTTATGTGCAAAAAGAAATGGCACATGAGCCATGGGATGGGCAAAATGCCATTTTGTAAAGCCCAAGGGGCTATATGTAAATATGTAAGCCTATATATGGCAACATGATGAAAATATCTAATATACTTTTTCATTCCCCTAAAAATTATAGGGTTTGTGCCTCTTTCCCCTTTCTGAAGGTTCTAAACTTTCTTCTTTCTTTTGAAATTAAATCAAGAGTTTTACTCTTCCTTTTCCAAAACTAAATAGTTTTTCACCATAAAACCCACAAAGGGGAACTTGGATCTGCTATTAGATCTCAAAAAGAAGAGATTTTTAAAACCTCACATCTCTTGATTTTCAAGATCCTGCCAACAGAGAAGGAAGAAGGAGGCCCATCTTCAGAAACCCCACTTTGGGGAAGAGCTAGGGCTCAAAAGAAGAAACCCTTCATCAGCTTCAAAACATCTTAGGAGTTCAACTCCACTCCAATTTCTCTTTCGGGAGTTTCTGGGGCTAAAAGCCCCTTTTTCTTGCCGGCGCACAAGCGCTCGAGCGCCCATCGCCTACGTGCAGACACGTGGTGTGCTAGCGCTCGAGCGCCTAGCGCCCAACGCTCAAGCGGCTACGTGCTGACACGTGGCGCGCTAGCGCCCAGCGCTCAAGCGCCAAGCGCCCACGTGTCGACACGTGGCGCACTAGCGCTTGAGCGCCCAGCGCTCGAGCGCCAAGCGCCTACATGTCGACACGTGGTGCGCTAGCGCTCGAGCGCCCAGCGCCCACGTTTCGAACACGTAGCGCGCTAGCGCCTAAGCGCATAGTGCCTAAGCGCACAACGCTCAAGGCGCTGGCTCCACGCGTCCTTTGGGCGCTTTCCCCCCTTTTTTTATATATGTATATATATGTATATATATGTATAGATACACACACACACTCCACAACATTGTCCCTCCCAAATTTTTTGAGCCGGGGCGCTGCCCGCTATCCGGGTAGCGGGACCCTCGTAAAAACTCTGCGTGGCTCCCGATATATCCAAGCCCCCTCCAAAACAAAACACACATACACTGCACATTGAGTTCGCATGACCAGTTTAACCCGTCAATCGGAGGTTCCCTCGCTCCAAAGGCAAGGGGTAATTAACGGCAGCTTAGTCCGCGGCTGCCGGAGATTCGGATCTCTACAATCAATAAACTCCGGCCTACCCTAGACAGGGGGAATCTGTAGTACGCCTGACAAGCGCGTGCATATTCCTATCTCAATGGGGTGACGAAAAACACCCTACAGATTGTGGCACGCCCGGTGGGACTAATCACTCCTCCCATATTTCGGGTTAAATGTTCATGCGAGCTCAATCAATGTACATATCGATTGTATATACTGAAATCATGTTTCTATTTGAAGGGGTTAACAGTTTTCAATTGCCATCATCGAATGCAAGTCGGCATTTGAACAACTTTCCTTGGCCCCGAGCTGGGGGCAAGGCCATCAACACCGACAAAGTAATAAGGCATCTCATGCAAGCTCCAGCGGTGCCCCTGATAACTGCTCAATCGGGTATCTTCTCTAAGCTCCCCGTCAGATGACCTCTAAGTCGTTAAACTGGGCACAGATGACCTCTAAGTAGTTAAACTGGGCACAGATGACCACCAAGTCGTTAAACTAGAAACAGATGACCACCACGTCGTTAAACTGGGAACAATAGATCTCTAAGTCGTTAAACTGGGAATGTAAAAAAAAATAGTAATATATATGTAAATAAACAAAAAATGTGTGAATAAAAGAACAATAAAGAAAAGCCGAAATGATGGGGCAACTCGCAATAAAAATCAGCGAGTAAAATAAAGATGAAAATAAAGCCGAAATGATGGGGCAACCGCGAATAAAAGCCGAAATGATGGGGCAATCACGATCTTCGCGATAAGAAAAGATGAAATGATAAAGCAATCGTGGTAAAACAAAAAAAATGGCGAATGATGAGTCGCTCCTGATACCATATTCTAGTGTAGCGATGCAGACGCGAACCAAAGTCCAATTTCTCAAAATTCTCCCGGCCCTGCGGTTGGTCCCCAAGTTGACCATTGTATACAATCCACGAGCTCAAATAATTCTCATCATACCCATGCCCTACCGTAATCACCAGTTACGCGGCTGGTCTCCGCCTTTGGAATTATGCTCCATTGAGAAGACCCACTCATGTGTCCTCACGATAAATGAGGAGAACAAACTTTTGTGGGATCCTTACGACTCATAAAGAAAAAAAACACACTTAGGAGTCCTCACGACTCCTAAGGAGGAAATACACTTGCGGGATCCTTACGACTCGTAGGGAGAAGATGCTTTTATGGGACCCTCACGACCCATAAAATTGAAAAGCCTTAGGCGATAGGGATCTAAACCTGTCTCCTAAGCCATCGCTTTCCCAATCCATAAGTGGCGAATGATGAGTCGCTCCTGGTACCATATTCCGGTGTAGCGATGCAGACGCCAATCAAATTCCAAATTCTAATCCCAATGGCGAATGATGAGTCGCTCCTGGTACCATATTCCAGTGCAGCGATGCAGACGCCAACCAAATTCCAAACGCAAATCCCAATGGCGAATGATGAGTCGCTCCTAGTACCATATTCCAGTGCAGCGATGCAGACGCCAACCAAATTCCAAATCCCATACCCCAACGGCGAATGATGAGTCGCTCCTGGTACCATATTCCAGTGCAGCGATGCAGACGCCAACAACGTCCCGAAATTTTTCCGGCCTTACGGTCTGGATCATACATCCTGCAAAACTGTATACAATCTACGGGCATAAAACAATCCTAATCCCTTCCAGGTCCTACCGGTGAGACCACATTCAAAGTCCCACCGGCGGTGAAGATTAAAAAAAAAGGGTATGTCCACAAGAAAAATGGGCAAGGATGAAAACCCGGAAGGGCTCCGTGAGTAAAAACAGCAGGATTGCCGGCGAGTTTGTGAAAACCCGAAAGGGCGCAAACTCATAAAAAAAAGAGATGAAATGCACTCACAAAGTCCTCTCGACTTTGTGAGGAGAAAATTCCCGTGTGAGATCCTTACGACTCACAAAGGAGCAACACACTTAGGAGTCCCCACGACTCCTAAGGAGAAAATACACATACGGGATCCTTACGACCCGTAGGGAGAAAATACTTTGTGAGACCCTTACGGCTCACAAAATTGAAAAGTCTTAGGTGATAGGGACCAAAAACCTGTCTCCTAAGCCATCGCTTCCTGATAAACAAGCGCAAATGATGATTTGCTCCTGGCACCATATTCCAGTGTAGCTATACTGATGCCAAGCAAAAACCAATTCCCAAATCCTCCCGGGGCAAATGATGAGTTGCTCCTGGCATTATTCCAGTGCAACAATGCAGATGCCGACAAAAAAAAAATCCCCGAATCCCCTCATGGCAAATGATGATTCGCTCGTGGTACCATATTCCAGTGTAGCGATGCTGATGTCAACCTAAATCAAATCAAACCAACAACCTCTGCGGTGGAATTATGCTCCGTCCCAGAATTCACCCCGTGTCGAAATCATGCTTCACCTCGGGATATCTACCTTCCCTGTCGGAATTATGCTTCGGCTCGGAATCGACCAATGACCTCCTCGTCGGAATTATGCTCCGTCTCGGAATCAAGTCAACCAGCAAGCTCTGAGTTGGAATCATGCTTCGTCTCAGAATGTGTACCCCGTGTCGAAATCATGCTTCACCTCGGTATACCTGCCTTCCCTGCCGGAATTATGCTCTGCCTCGGAATCATGTCAACCTGCAAGCTCTGCATCGAAATCATGCTTCGTCTCAGAATGTGCACCCCGTGTCGAAATCAAGCTTCACCTCGGATTATCTGCTTTCCCCATCGGAATTATGCTTCGCCTGGGAATCAACCTCTACATCGAAATTATACTTCGGTCAGAATGTATGCCCCACTCCGGAACGATGCTCCGATCCTCGGAATTATGCTCTGACCCTTTGGAATGATGCTCCGCCCTTCGGAATGATGCTCCGATCCTTGGAATCATGCTCCGCTCTTCGGAATGATGCTCCGATCCCTGGAATCATGCTCCGCTCTTCAGAATGATGCTCCGATCCCTCTGGAATGATGCTCCGCTCTTCGGAATGATGCTCCGATCCCTGGAATCATGCTCCGCTCTTCGGAATGATGCTCCGATCCCCTGGAATCATGCTCTGCTCTTCGGAATGATGCTCCGATCCCTCTGGAATGATGCTCCGCTCTTCGGAATAATGCTCCGATCCCTGGAATCATGCTCCGCTCATCGGAATGATGCTCCGATCTCTGGAATCATGCTCCGCCCTTCGGAATGATGCTCCGATCCCTAGAATAATGCTCCGGAATGATGCTCCGATCTCTGGAATCATGCACCGCCCTTCGGAATGATGCTCCGATCTCTGGAATTATCCTCTTCCCTTCGGAATGATGCTTCGATCCCTGGAATCATGCTCCGCTCATCGGAATGATGCTCCAATCTCTGGAATCATGCTCCGCCCTTCGGAATGATGCTCCGATCTCTGGAATCATGCTCCTCCCTTCGGAATGATGCTCCGATCCCTGGAATCATGCTCCGCCCTTCGGAATGATGCTCCGAACCCTGGAATCATGCTCCGCCCTTCGGAATGATGCTCCGATCCCTAGAATCATGCTCCGCGCTTCGGAATGATGCTCCGATCCCTGGAATCATGCTTCGCGCTTCGGAATGATGCTCCGATCCCTGGAATCATGCTCTGCTCTTCGGAATGATGCTCCGATCCCAGGAATCATGCTCCGCTCTCTAGAATGATGCTCCGATCCCTCTAGACTGATGCTCCACTCTTTGGAATAATGCTCCGATCCCTGGAATCATGCTCCGCTCTTCGGAATGATGCTCCGATCCCCTGGAATCATGCTCCGCTCTTCGGAATGATGCTCCGCTCTTCGGAATGATGCTCAGCTCATCGGAATGATGCTCCGATCTCTGGAATCATGCTCCGCCCTTCGGAATGATGCTCCGATCGCTGGAATCATGCTCCGCTCATCGGAATGATGCTCCGATCTCTGGAATCATGCTCCGCCCTTCGGAATGATGCTCCGATCCCTGGAATCATGCTCCGCTCATCGGAATGATGCTCCGATCCCTTCTCCGCTCATCAGAATGATGCTCCGATCTCTGGAATCATGCTCCTCCCTTCGGAATGATGCTCCGATCTCTGGAATCATGCTCTGCCCTTCGGAATGATTCTCTGATCCCTGGAATCATGCTCCGCGTTTCGGAATGATGCTCCGATCCCTGGAATCATGCTCCGCCCTTCGGAATGATGCTCCGATCCTTGGAATCATGCTCCGCGCTTCGGAATGATGCTCCGATCCCTGGAATCATGCTCCGCGCTTCGGAATGATGCTCCAATCCTTGGAATCATGCCTCTACTCTTTGGAATTATGCTTCAACTCTTCGGAATGATGCTCCGACCTTGGAATTATGCTCCGCAAATCGGAATGATGCTCCGATCGTCGGGAATCATGCTCCCCGAGGGATACTCCGAACCTGGAATTATGCTCCATGAATCAGAATGATGCTCCGATCCCTGGGAATCATGCTCCCCGGGATGATGCTCCGCCCCCGGAATGATGTTCCACCTCGAAGTTCAGCTTCAAGATCCATCAATTTCATGCACACAACTCAAATGTGCGGTGTGCATTTATTGATGGGGGGCACTTTGTTGGGGTCAAAATTTGCACCCCCGGTTGACCGAGTCAAAGTCAAGGTCAACCCCAAGCCAGGTAGGCCCAAGCCCAGATCAAGCAGGCCCATGCCCAAGTCGAGCCTGTGGCCAGCCTCCTCCATGCCAAAATATAGATCATGTAATAAATATTTTTTTGTAATTTTTTATGCATGAATGTATGCAAAATGGGCATAAAGCCAATTTTTTGTAAAGCCCATGGCTTATGTGCAAAAAAAAAATGGCACATGAGCCATGGGATGGGCAAAATACCATTTTGTAAAGCCCAAGGCTATATGTAAATATGTAAGCCTATATAAGGAAACATGATGAAAATATCTAATATACTTTTTCATTCCCCTAAAAAATCTAGGTTTTGTGCCTCTTTCCCCTTTCTGAAGGTTCTAAACCTTCTTCTTTCTTTTGAAATTAAATCAAGAGTTTTACTCTTCCTTTTCCAAAACTAAATAGTTTTTCATCACAAAACCCACAAAGGAGAACTTGGATCTTTTATTAGATCTCAAAAAGAAGAGATTTTTAAAACCTCACATCTCTTGATTTTCAAGATCCTGCCAACAGAGAAGGAAGAAGGATGCCCATCTCCAGAAACCCACTTTGGGGAAGAGCTAGGGCTCAAAAGAAGAAGCCCTTCATCAGCTTCAAAACATCTTAGGAGTTCAACTCCACTCCAATTTCTCTTTCGGGAGTTTCTGGGGCTAGAAGCCCCTTTTTCTTGCCGGCGCCCAAGCGCTCGAGCGTCCATCGCCCACGTGCCGACACGTGGCGTGCTAGCGCTCGAGCGCCTAGCGCCCAGCACCCACATGCCGACACGTGGCGCGCCAGCGCTCGAGCGCCTAGCGCTTAGCGCCCACATGCCGACACGTGACGCGCCAGCGCTCAAGCGCCCAGCGTCCAAGTGCCAAGCGCCCACGTGCCGACACGTGGCGCCCAGCGCCCATATGTCGACACGTGGTGCGCTAGCGCTCGAGCGCCCAGCGCCCACGTGTCGAACACGTGGCGCGCTAGCGCCTAAGCGCACAACACCTAAGCACATAGCGCTGGCTCCATGCGTCCTTTGGGCGCTTTCCCCCATTTTTTTTATATATGTATACATGTATATATATGTATAGATACACACACACTCCACAACACTGTCCCTCCCAAAATTTTTTGAGCCGGGGCGCTGCCCCGCACCCCGCAAGGGGGCTGCTAGCCCCCTTGACCCCCTGCCTGCTATCCGAGTAGCGGGACCCCCTGCGTGGCTCTCGATATATCTAAGCCCCCTCCAAAACAAAACACATGTACACTGCACATTGAGTTCGCATGACCAGTTTAACCCGTCAATCGGAGGTTCCCTCGCTCCAAAGGCGAGGGGTAATTAACGACAGCTTAATCCACGGCTGCCGGAGATTCGAATCTCCACAATCAATAAACCCCGGCCTACCCTAGGTAGAGGGATCTGTACTACGACTGACAAGCGCGTGCATATTCCCATCTCAATGGGGTGACGAAAAACACCCTACACCCATCAGTCTTACTTCTAGGCTGTACAATTTATGTACTGATATTGCATTACTGCGTCTTTGCAGGAGTCCTTTTTGACCACCTATATCAGGTGCTGCACCCACACTTCTCCTTCCTGTCAGAGATTAGTCCGCCTGGTGGTGTCGGTGAGTATCTTTTATAAACGACGTCCTCTCTTTAACGGGCAGGCACATTATTGCTAATCCCTCTTTGGATTGCTTGTAGCCCTACAAATCGAAGGTGGGGACGCGGCTATCGTTACGCCACCAGTACTCCCAGCTCTGTCCCCTGTTGCAACCGGTATAGTAGACTCTATTTTTCGTGTATTTTCTTTGTTTCTTGAGCCATCATTTGATTGTGATTTGTTTTGCAGCGGTCACATCGACTCCAGCCCCGTTCGAGTCTCGCGTTATAATGCCGGCTGGACCCTTTTCCAGACGTCCATTCTCAAAAGGCTCCGCGAATAGTCTGCGCATGGTGAGCGACTATATTGGGGAGCTCGACGTGGAGACTCCTACATCTGCCGCAGATTTTGCCGCGGAGGTTAACCTAATGCTGGTGACGCTTGTAAACTTCCATAACGAAGGCGTCATCGAGTCTTGGGTTAACCACTGCTGGAAGATTGAGGCTTGCCTTCATGAGCTCGAGCTTATGCGTCCTGCTCTTGAGATTCAGGTTTTGAACTCCCAGCGGGCTGCATGGGTTGAGCAGAGTGTGTCTTTCCTTCGCCATTTTGAACAAGAAGCGACCTTGAGGCGGAAGGAACACGAAGAGGCTTCCGCAGAGTCTGTTCAATTGCGTGCCCAGGTTGAAGCGAACGCCGCGCAACTGAGGGCCGTTTTTGACACCTTGCAGTAATGTATTTCAGACGGGCTTGTATTGAGGCGGAAGCTCGACTCTATTGAGCGGGTTATGCAGAGTCGCGAAGCTTTCCAATAGGAAATCGATGAGAAGATTTCATCGTGCTTGCAGCAAAGGGCTCGAATTGAAGCGGAGCTGGCTGCGGCGGTTGATCATGAGAAGGCGCTGAAAGAAGTGCGAAAGCAGCTAGCGGACTCGTTGAAAACGCTTCATTCTCAATAATTTTTTTTGTACCATTTGTAATTTTGAATAAAATGTATTCATTCTTTTATTCTTTCATGTGATGTATTTTGTTCCCAATTGAATTCATGAATAAAAGATACATTTCTTTCATAATATCTTGTGTCATCTCTCTACTTTCTTCTTTCTTTTGTTATCAGCATGTCATCTTAGCAAGCATAACCAGCAGATGATAGGGTGAGCATCTTGTTTTAGCTTCTTCGAGGGGTAGTGATGGCTTAGGAAGCATGTTCAGATCTGTTGCTTAAGACTTTTCAACTTCATGAGCCGTGAAGGTCTCATAAATACTTTTCTCACTACGAGTCGTGAGGATCCCGTAAGTGTATTTTCTCCTTAGGAATCGTGAGGATTCCTAAGCGCGTTTTCTCTTGAGAGTCGTAAGGATCTCACAAGAGAATTTTCCCTCCTACAAGTCGAAAGGACTCGTAAGCGGTTGTTTCCCTCCTTGTCGAGATTCGACTTTGGAGAGTGTGGTCCGTGAATAGTATGCAAGAGTCCGTTCTAGACTGACCTGCAGGGCCCCAGTGCTTAAGAAATAGGTCCTTATCCCCATTGCCTAAGGCTTTTCCCTATGAGTCGAGACGAATCGAGAAGTTCTCGCAAAGACACTAATTTCCTCACAAGTCGAGATGAATCGAGCAGTTCTCGCAGGAATTTCCTAACGTTATAGTTAACTCTTGCTAATAGAAGTTCGTTAGGGCCTGTGGTACTAGGTTTTTTTTTACCCGTCGCACCGTCGCGTTGGCTGGTGTATTCCTCGATGCATAATCTTGCTGTTCGAGTAGCCTCGCGACTGTCGTGTCTCTGATCCCTTCGGGGGCTGGACAAGACGTCTTCAAGCAATCTTCCAGGTGATATTACCGTCGAAAGAGCAAGCGTTAGGGATTTTGCCATGGCGCTTTTTACTTGAGATTAGGCTCATTTTGGAGAGCCCCGATGAGTCATAACCACTCCGCGCTGGTGTGGGATGATCTCCGATAGTCTTTCAGGTTTTATATGAGTTGCCGTCAAGACCCTGAAGCTAGGAATATTGCCTTCGCTTCGTTTGCTGGCATTGCGTCTGCTATATCGAGACGAATGTCGCGGTTTGTCTCTAGGTTGTTGGTGAACCGTCGAGGCTTGGAACTAGGGACTTTGCCATGGCTCCGTTGTTGTGTCGCGTCTGCATCCTGTTGGGGGAAGAACGCTGGGGTGACATCGCATCTACTGTATCGAGACGAACGTCGAGGTGGTCTCTAGGTTGTTGGTGAACCATCACGACTTGGAACTAGGGACTTTGCCATGGCTCTGTTTTGCGGACGTCGTATATTCCTGCAGAGACACCGATTTCTTTGCGGGTCAACGCGAATTGAGATTCTCTCGTCAAGGATGCTGATTTCCCTGAATCGAGGAGGTTGCCAAGGACACTGATTTCCCCGGAGCTGAGACGAATCGAGAGATTCCTGCAAAGACGCTATTTCTCTGCGGGTCGACATGAATCGAGGTGCTCTCGTCAAGGATGCTGATTTCCCTGAATCGAGATTTTTGCCAAGGATACTGATTTCCCTGGGGGTTGGTTGACTTGTTTCCGAGACGGAACGTTAATCCGGCGGGGAAGTCATTGGTTAACTATAGATTATCTGTGGACCATAGAGTCTTGGAACTAGGGACTTTGCCGTGGCTCCGCTTGGTGATGCTGCATCCGAATCCTGTTGGAATGAGGAAGATCACCATTGCTAATTTTTAGGCTGTAGATGTTGCTGTTAAGGTTTAGAACTAGGGACTTTGCCATGGCTCCGCTTTGTTGTGACTCTGAGGTCGGTTGTTGATGTCACGTCTGCATCTTGTTGGAATGAGGAAAAACATCGTTGGTGATCTCTAAGTTGTCGATGTTGACGTCGAGACCCTAAAGCTAGGGATCTTCCTTTGCTTCATTTGTTGACATTGTGTCTGCAATATTGCAATGAGTGTTGATATTGTCTCTAGGTTGTCTATGAACCATCGAGATTTGGCTTCGCTTTCTGATGGAACCTGGTGGGAAGGTGTTCCCCTCTTTTTTTGTTTGTGTCCCTGGATTGTATACAGGGGTCAGCATTGAGCCGCTTGCAGGACAGTGCTTGAGGTTATGGTGGTTGCTTAAGAACAGGTTCAGATCCCTGTAGCTTAAGACTTTCAAATCTTATGAGCCGTGAAGGTCTCATAAGAGGGTTCTCCTTACGAGTCGTGAAGATTTCGTAAGTGTAATTTCTCCTTAGGAATCGTAGGGATCCCTAAGTGTGTTGCTCCCTTGTGAGTCGTAAATATCTCACGCAGGTGGTTTCTCCCCACAAGGTCGAGAGGACCTTGCAAGTATCTTTTAACGAGATCGCGCCCTTTCGGGTTTTCACAAAACTCGTCGGTAGCCCTGCTGTTTTTACTCACGGAGCCCTTTCAGGTTTTCATCCATGCCCTTTTGCTTATGGACATACCATTTTCTTTTTTCTCTTTCTTTTTTTTTATTTTAACGAGGTTGCGCCCTTTTGGGTTTTCACAAGACTCGCCGGTAGTCCTGCTGTTTTTACTCACGGAGCCCTTTCGGGTTTTCATCCGTGCCCATTTTGCTTATGGATATACCTTTTTTTTATCAGCTTTAGGACGCTGCCATCCACCGTAGTTTATCGACGTCTCGGTCAAAAGCTAGTTTTAGGATATAGTAGTCCATTGTTAATTTAAGGACGTTTCGGTCTATTGTTAGTTTAAGGACATTTCGGTCCGTTGTTAGTTTAAGGACGTTTCGGTCTCTTTGTTCATAGGTCGGACATGTTTGAAGATCTTTCAGCACTCTTTTAGTTTATGCCGAAAGAACAATTTCTCATGGAGCTTCCCCTATAAAAGAGCATGATGCCCCCAGCATGTCCATCCTTTTCTGAGCATGTGGTTGTGGCGGGTTCACCTTCCAGTTATCAGACAACTCGAATTTGCCCTTTTGTTATTCATCCTCAATCCAGCCTTTGAAGACATAGCAATCTTCGAGCGGGTAGCCCATTACTCTGTGGTAGGGACAATAGTTAGGATGGTTAACGTCACCCGGTTGCGACAGATGTTTTGGATATGGCAGAGTAATGAGTCCTTTGCGCATTGCTAGTTCGAATAGTCTCCTTGTTTTATCCCTGGAAAATGAGTAAGGACGTTTCAATTCTCATCGAGGGATCGCGGCTTGCTGCTTTGACGAACATACGGCCTTGGGTTACTCGGCTGTCGCTGAGCGTTGGCGACAACGGTCGCTTTCTTGTTGCATTTTTCATTTCGAAAACCCACTTTTGAAGGGAAAGGCCTATGGCCCATCTGGTCCATTTAGGCCGGCTTATCGATCAAGGCCTGGAAGGTGGTCGGCTTGAAGAACATCATGAATTGAGAGATAGTTGACTGAGAGTCAAGGGTCCATATGAACATGCCCACGGCAGGAGCTTCTTCTATGTGTTGTTCGCATCTCGACCATAGGTTCCTCCACCGGATTGCATACTGCACCCATGTTTCTCCTGGTTTCACCCTGGCATTGATTAACGCTGTGATTGGGGTGCGTCCGCTAGTGCTCACAAAACGCTGAGTGAATAACAACTCCATTTCTGTAAACGTTTTGATGGAGTCGTCGGGAAGCTCCGAGTACCATTCGAAAGCTGTGTCTGCTAAACTACCGACGAATTGGCGAAGTAGAAGTTTATCATCACCTCCAGTATTGCCGCAAAGAGTCCTGAACTGAGCGACATGTTGATGGGGATTGCCTGTCCCCTTGTACACATGGAATTTAGGGATCGTATATCCCGTCGGGTAACTTATTTGATCGTACCAGCCTGGATATGGTCGCCCAGTTTTAACGACTTGGCCAGCCGCTTCGTTCGCTCGGTAAGCTCGTATTTGTTAAGATATATAATCATCGAGCGTGGCTTTTGAGATGGTTTCCTCTTTGGCTGCTGAAAGAGCCGGAGGAGGGTTCGATGTCTCCCCTCTGTCATCTTCAATGATGATAGGAGGGTCTTCAGCTGGAGGTTCTGGTTGTAACATCATCCCGACCATGTCATGGAATAGAAGCACCATTCGTTTTATATTAGCCGCTTGTTCTTCCGCTTCTTTGTCCTTCTTTTCGAGGACTCTGCGGAGGAAGTCAGCATCGGTTTATTATTCATGACGCTGCTCTGATGACGCCTCAGGGCTTTCTTTTGGCTCGATGAGTGTGTCCATTTGCGTCAGCATTCCCTGAAGCTTCTGTTGTTGCTCCTGGGCTTTGGTCACGGATCGAGTGAGCGGTCGGTGACCCGTTGAAGCGCGGCTTTCCTCTTTTTCGGAAGCCATGTAAACAGTATGGACCGTTATGCTCCAGACTTGGGGCGTTTGGTCTTGACGTCTTTGCAATCTGCCGTAGTCATAGGGGCTTTCTCTGGCCTCCTTCTCTTTTGAGCAGTTGCCGTTGAGGGGGCCATTGTAGCGGGCACCCAGGTGGTTGTCGTCCTTTGTGGTTTTCCAAGACAGTTCTCTTCCTGCTGAACCTTCAGCTTCTTCTGTCGACAGTGATAGTCTTGATCAATCACCGACTCTTGGACCCGTCGCCAGACTTTGTAAACTTTGGAGGAGAGCCGTTGAGGGGGTCGATCTGGCTTTATTTCTATAACATTCTCCATCGGTGGAGGAGATATTTTCAGTACGGCGGTAGGAGAGTTCCTGCGGATCTTGTTCAGCAGTTCAAAGCTGTTCCCGGTTGGAACAGCAGCATTGACTTCCACCGTTGGGGCTGGTGGAGTTAGCCCAGAGAGGGAGTTGCCCTCAGCCTTCCTTACTCGGCGCCAGTGGCGACGTCGAGCGTGTCGAGCTGTTGGGATGGTTTCAATTTGAGGGGTGACTTTGTCTTGCCCCCTGTTCAGATGAGGCGCTGCCGGTACCATCCTTTTGAAGACCGACGTCCGTTGAGTAGCGGTATCCAATCTGTCAAAGACAGACTTTTGAGCAGGAACGGGAGCCGGAGTGGGAGCCGGAACAATCAGTCTTGTGAAGACCGACCCTTTGGCAGGAGAAGCCGCCTTGACGACTTTGGGAGCAGGGATAGCTATCCTCTTCGGAATAACCTTTTCTGGAATTGCAGGCTTCATCATGGGCCCACATGAACTTTGGCCCAATTTGGCGAAGACTGAGGCACCGGAGCTGGACGACCCGTTGAGAGGGGTCGCAGTAGTGGTAAGTCGATCGAAAACCGACTTCTTTGGGGCTTCTTGCGGAAATATCGAGGCATTGAAGCTCATGGGTGGGATCATAGTCCCAAAGAACAGCCCAGTGGTGGCCTGAGTTACTTGGTCCACCGGCATCGTGAACAGGGAGGCCGCATGGGGCCCGTAAGATATATTTCCAGATGAGGCGGAACGTGAGTTGCAATTGCAGCCGGAACACTTCGTGCAAGTAGACGCCATTGATCTTTCGTTTTCTGCACGGAGCAAGACACCAAATCTTAGTACCTCGAACCCAAAGGAAACCGTTAACAAACTGTGATTCGTTCGTGAACGCGACACACGAAGTGTGGAGTGAAAAGAGGAAAAGGTCCTACCGGGCGTGCTAGAATCTGTTCCCCACCGAATACAAAGACGCGACCGCGCAGGTCCGTCTTGCCTGAAATTCGGGGCAGATGCTAATTGGTGTTATCCGTCCACTTCTCCAAAGATGCCAAGTTGATTTATGGCACCATGTATCGAAGGTTTAAACGGATGCGGCCGATGTAGTAGACTTCGTCAGATTCCCCTTCGTTTGAGGGGTTTTTGATTGTGGGGATGCTCTTCCCTGCAGGCGCAAGCCCCTGCAGTTAATTACGCTACTTCGTTGCGGTAACAACTTTCTCCTTCTCCAGATGGTCACTTCGTGTCGTAGATGTTTGTTTTGTTTGTGGTTGTCCGTGGATTGTATACGGAGACTAATTTATGTTGTCGCCCGTAGGTTGTGGATTATTCCAAATCCGTATTTTCTTAGATTTGGGTTTGGGGTTTGGGTTTAAGGATACGTTAGTCTAATTTGAGACTAATATCAACTTAAACATTTGTTAAGGACACATTAGTCTTATTTTAGACTAAGATCAACTTAACAAGATCATTTAGATCCAACAAAAGAGCATTTGAACTCTATTGTCTAGTTTAGGGACATTGCGGTCGATTACCAGTATAAGGACATGGTGGTCCAAGGTTAAGGACATCATAGTCCATGGGCTTAAGGACTCCACAGTCCAAGTTAAGGACATCATAGTCCATGAGTTTAAAGGGACCCCACAGTCCGGTTTAGAGACATCGTAGTCTATAAAGTTTAAGGACATCATAGTCCATGAGTTTAAGGACCCCACAGTCCGTAGTTTAAAGACATCGTAGTCTATGAAGTTTAAGGACATCGTAGTCCATGAGTTTAAGGACCCCACAGTCCGTAGTTTAAAGACATCGTAGTTTATGAAGTTTAAGGACATCGTAGTCCATGAGTTTAAGGACCCCACAGTCCATAAAATGTATGGCTGTCGGGACCCGTCACCTCTCTGAAGACGTTGAAGGATTACAACGACAGATATCAGAGGAGTAAAGAGACGTACCCTTGAACCGGTGTGAATTGATTGGAAGATCTGTAGCCCAGTTTGGGACTAAGATCTGTTGAATATTCATGAGCAGATGGCTCAGTTCAATATAAGTTGAGGACTTATGGCCAGAATTGGGCTAAGTCCAATAAGATTAAAATGTTTAACATTTTATTGTTCTGGGCTGTTGAGCCTTTACTTGGGCTTGGCCCTTTTAATAATGCTGAGCATTAGATCCTGACATTTTTTTATCTTGCATAGCATTCATCAGAATAATGTGTGTTCTGACAGCGCATCACGTGGCGCGCCAGGCGCTTTGCGCCAATTAAAGAGCGCATTGCACTTCTGCCAAGTAGCGCACACGAAAATGACACGTGTCGCGCTTAGCAATAAGCGCCAGTTTATAAGTGCATTGCGCTTTCAATTTATGAGCGCGTTGCGCTAGTTTAGTGGTGCACCAGTGAGTAACACATGGTGCGCTTGGCGCTGAGTGCCAGCCCATGAGCGCAGTGCGCTGTTTCAAAAGCGCAAAGCGCAAGTTGTATCTTTGGTTGACACGTGACACGTCTTGGCGCTGAGTGCCGGTCCAAGGAGCGCAGAAGCGTAGTTCATGAGTGTAAGGCGCTTTTTAGTAGCGCAAAGCGCATTTGATCAAATTTATGATCAGAGAACAAGTTTATGTTCTTTTTAAAGGAGGCTTTGCCTCAATATTCAAGAACAATAGTTCTTAATTTTGAAAGGGGCTGCCTTTGTAGATCAATGATTTATATGAAGAATATGTTCTTCTTTATTATTTGATGAGATCTTTTGATCTCTTTTATGAAGGACCTTGGTCTTTTTTAGATCTATGATCTTTTTTAGAAGATAGTTCTTCTTTTCATGAGATGATTTCATCTCTGTGTTCATTGCTCATGTTCTTTACCTTGAAGAAATGATCTTCTTTTGCTAAAAGCTTGCTTTTCTTTCTTTGAGTTTTCCCAAAGTTTGTAGGGGGGTTTCTCTATCTCAGACTTGAAGTCTTGGGGCCTTTATATAGGGCAAATTGATTTGTTGAATCAGTTTAAAAGATCTTTCTCTGATTGATTTGAGAATATTTCCTCACCGTTGGATCTTTGATCCTAGGGTTTCTGTTTTACAGAAGATAATCTTCTTGTTTTTAACAAGATTGAAAGAAAATCTTTCCATAACAGAATTTTAATTCTGATTAATGATTTATCATTATTAGATCTTTTGATCTAACGGTGGGGAATTTTTAATTCCAGCGCTGGCGCACCCGTGCTTTACACATGGTGCGCTGCTCAGAGCGCAGCGCACTTTGCGCGAGCGCACTTACGTTTGACACGTGGCGCACAGCGCAGTCTGTAGGGTTACTTGGCACTCTCACAAGGGTCTATAAGGCATCAACCATGCCCGATTTAAAATTTAGACGTGCCGAACAACCCTAACCAAGATCTTTAAACTAGAGATTAGGCGAAACAAAGCATGTTAAACACTTTAACATCTAAGAGTTTGGGATTACAACCTTTGTAATCCGGTCCTTCGCTTCATAAGTTTCGTGTTGAGGTCCCTTCGCTGCGATCATCATGTACCCGGATTTTAGAGAGGCTCCACGAAGAGAATGATGCAAACTTGCTTCCGATCTTCGATAACTAAGATGATCTACCTTGAAGTTTCTTTAACACAAGCTCTCACTCACAAATGAAGTGAACACCCTAATCTAAATGGCTAGGATAGATTAGGATGATGAAGTAGGATTTTAGCTATCATTTATTTTCTTCATCTCACTCAAAATCATCACTAATGAAAAAGCTAGAAAGCTTTTCCATTGAAAAAGAGAAGGAAGAAGAAGAACCATTTCTTTTGTGATGAATAATGAATAACTCAAGTGTGAGGTTAGAAATGCAACCATGGTATAAGTGAGAAGACTTAACCCTTGTAGAGATCAAACCATGGTTAAAGGGTTGGGTTGGGTTAAACAAATATCTATGCAAAATATCATAACAAATATCTTTGCTTAAAACAAAAGCAAAGCTTCTAGAAACTTCTAGAAAAGATTAACCCAAATCAAACCCTAATCATGTTTAATCTCTACTAAACATGTTGCATTAATAACCATAACATGTTACAATATTATATATCACATATACAATATTTATTGTAACAAAATAAAATAATACAATTAACATATATCACATATATATCAATGTATTACCCGAGTGAGAAAAAGAATCTTTTAGTGAGCTTATATTAGTTAATGTAATTTAATATATCAAATATATTATTATACATTAAATTATCAAATCAACACTTGATCCGATAATCCGGTTATTTCACAAATAACCGACTAATATAATCTGTATCAGTTCATCAAATCAACACTTGATCCGATGACCCGGCTATATCACATATACCCGGCCGATATCTTATATCGTGAGAATCAAATATGGTATCACATACACGTATTGTTCTCGATCCCGCACATATCATATATGTGCTCCTATTCCATTTTGCCTGAGCCAGGAAACCTCTGTGTATGACTCTAAAGAATCGTCAATACGCCGGCAGTAGGCGATGATCATATCAAACACCCACAAGCTGCAAGCGGTCAGCTAAACGTAACAGCCACCCAGGTATTGAGAAATCAGAAGATCAACAAGCAAGCCTGTACATTCTCCCGCGAATCCAATCAGTAACACTCCCGTACAGTCCGGTCTCTTCGTCTGATATGTCGCATATCTCGCCTAGGGGTGGTAAACGTCAGACCCCAGTAGCTTGATAAGTCGTGTCGATATGAGGTCTATAACAGTTCGAGAAACTACTGATAACGCTTACCAGTAAATCTCAGCAACCCTGGCCAGGGATTTCCAGTTATAGCCAATCGAACACAGCGCAACATCAACTCCCTATACCGGGAGAGACGAATCCCCTCCTATCGCTCATTGCCTCCTTGTGATTCGGGACTGTACCCAAAAGCCACCTTTTTGCACGCCTACTTGGAATTGGTATGATGGAAATCAAAGCACAATGGGAATCACACAAGACTCTATGACGATCTCGGGTCTACAGACTAACCTGTACCAGTGTCACCAGAGAACTGCTATCTGACGTGAGGTATAATACCATCTGGGAGTTCTCGGCGAGTCCGTCCAGTGTACCCAGTCTCTACTGAGCACCCGTATACCTTCCTTGATGTCAAACACCGATGGATATGGGATCATCCATCGCCCATCATATGGGTCAAGAAGCGCATACGCTAGTCTACTCTGGAGTATCGATGCCCTGTCTCGGTACTCCCACGACTAGGAACATTTGAAGGATGTACTTGGCGACTACACTGTCCCCACTAGTATGATCCGCATCATAGTCCTGGTAGTCAAGTACTCATCCTAAGGGCTTCACCAACATGTAACATAGAGACAATCAGAGTACATGTTAAGATAACGGGCAACCAGATAGCGTACTATCATGTCGAGCAAGAAAGTCCTCCCTATATATGTCCAAGCATCCACTACAATATACATCGTATGTACAGTAATGGCCTATAGGGTATACATATAACTAACAATCTCCCACTTGTACTAGGGCCATCTGTTGTGGTATCGCATACCCAACAATTAGCTGTGGTTGAAGTATCTCATACTCAACCATCCCATAAAATTCTCTACTGGGAAATATGCCTTTGTGAGTGGATCCGCGCTGTCGTCCTCTGTGTCTACTCTCCTAATCTCGATCTCCCTGGAGATCAACCATCTCCATGATCAGGGGACACTTCCTAAGAATTATATCTGGATTTCTGATGGGACGGGGATTCCTTGGCTAAAGCCATAACTCCATTGTCACACAATGGTTGGAACAAAGTTCATCTCATGAACTTATATATCCAGACTGCCTCTTTGGTAGCATCCTTGGTAACGATGTATCTTGCCTTTAATCATCTAGTAAGTCACGGTATCTAGCTTGGAACTCTTCCAACATACCGTCCCTCCACTGAGGGTAAAGACAATGCCTGCGACTGACATTCAGTCGTCCTTATCACCCTTGAGCTTTTCCAGTGATTCTCCCCAGGATCGATTGATACCATCTCACTACAACTAGTGAGAATCCTAACATCCAATTAGATCTATTTCATAGATCCATAACTTAGGATTTAGGAGGTATCACTTTGATCTTATATGGAGAATCTTTATGATAAGAGGAGATTGACCGAGCGTAGCATAGGAAACACCTTCCTTATCAAGAGTATGTCATCCACGTACAATACGAGGATCACCACCACACTCCCTACTACTTTTTTGTATATACAAGGTTCATCTACCATTTTGATGAAGTCAAACTCTTTGACTACCACATCAAAACAGATGTTCCAACTCCGCGATGCCTGCTTTATCACATAAAATATCTTGCACACGTTTCCGCTGCTCCTACTATCTACGAAGCCCTCTGGCTGTGTACTTATAGACGCTCTCTTCCAAAACATCATTTAGAAAAGCAGTCATGACACCCAACCGCCAGATATCGTAGTCATGGTATGTAGCCGTGGCAAATAGGATCTGGATGGACTTAAGCATAGCTTTGAAAGTCTCAACTTTCCATGTACACCAAGTAATCTTCTCAAGATATACTTGCTCCTGATGGGGATTTAACCCTTCAGATAAAGCAACCAAAGTCCATACTTTGTTGGTGTATAAGGATTCCATCTCAGATCACTAAGCATCCAGCCATTCTTACAGAGTCCCACTCTTGATGGCCTGTTCAAAATAAGTCGGGTCATCATCTCATGATGCAATCCTCGCTCCCACTGTCATAGAGAAACCGAAGTATCTCTCAGGTGGGTGAGGAACCCTACTAGATCGGCGGAGAGGCATGAGATTCGTTAGAAACTATTGAATCCTTTGGTTCTGCCAAATCATCAGCTGCAGTTTGTGTTGCTGGAACTGTTTCCAGCTCTACCTCATGACCACTAATTTCTTCACAAGAAATTCCCTTCCACAAAGGTGGCATGTTGAGAAACAAAACATCTTTTGTTCCTCGGTTTGGTAGAAGATATTCCCTTGCTAATGCTCGGGATATCCAACAAACTTCTACAGAACTGACTTTGCCTCGAGCTTGTCCAGATTATGCTTTTAGACATAGGCCGGACAACCCCAAATCTTAACATACTTAAGATATGGGCTCTTCCCATTCCATATCACATATGAAGTGGTAGGCAACTGATTTGATTGGAACCCTATTCAATAGGTATGCAGCTTCTCAAGTGCATAACTCCTAAAAAGAAATAGGAAACTCAGTAGTACTCATCATAGAGCGCACTATATCAAATATGGTGTATTTTGCTCCACCCCGATACACCGACGTGCTGTGGTGTATACGGAGGAGTAATGCTGAGAGAGAATCTCATTCTCCTTTAGAATAGTCCAGGAATCTCGTGCGCAAGTATTCTCCTCGTTGATCTCATCAAAGGACATAATACTTATACCCGTTTTTGGTTCTCTACTTCTAATTTATATTCTGTGAATATCTCAAAAGATTCGGACTTGTGTTTTAACAGAAACATATGTTTGATTCTTGAGAGATCATCAGTGAATATAATGAAGTACAAAGAACCGGTCCTGGCATATGTAGACAAGGGACCTTCATACATCAGCATGTATCAATCCCAAGAGTTCACTAACTCTTCTCTGTTTCCAATAAATGGAGCTGTGGTCATCTTATCTTTATGACATGACTGGCAAGTTTGACAAGATGTAAATCCAAACTAATTTAAATATGCATCTTTATGTAACTTTAGCTAGTCGGGTGGCACTGATATGACCTAGTTTACAATGCCTCAAAAAGGATTTGTTCATTTCTGAACTCTTTCTCTTGTGTGTGTTCTGTACATTAAGAACTGTAGTTTGATTTAGAACGTCTATGCTTTTAGATAACGTGCCTGAACCGATCAACTCTTGATATAGGAAATGTTTAAAACATTATCTAACAATACAAAATTATATCCTTCTTTATTAAATAAAGAGACCGATATGATGTTGTATATCAGGTTCGGTATCTAATAACATTCGTTCAGAATCAATGTATTCTGGTAATACAGGGTGATAATTGCCAACAGACTTGGCTGCAACACTTGCACTGTTTCCAACTTTTGAAACTTATCACCCGTTCTCAGTTCTTTACCTATCTGTAGCCCATGTAACAAATTATATTTGTGGGATCCTGATCCGGTATTTCATACCTAGGACGTAAAGGATACTGAAAAACAGTTCTCGGTAATGAACATACCCGAAGAAGATGCATCAGCATGCACTTTCTTCGTTTGGGCGGCACGGGAATTCTGGTAATCCTCTATTTCCTGCTCTGTCTTATCATAATTATAAGTTGGAGCGGGACCAACGTTCCTTAGCGCAGTATAACAAGCGGGTTCGGTCAATACATCCGTATTATTATCTTGATTAAGGCGTGACATAGTCGCAACCAGGAGAGAGAGAGAAGAAAACACTCAGCGTGCGCTTTTACAAGATTAGATTGGTTATCAATTTATCTAATCAGGATGGCTCCCACTGTTTTAGTCAAATCTTCCTTCAAACCCTAAAAGGAAAGACTAGCCGGGATTAATTACACCCTACAAGTTCGCCAATCGTTCAGCCAGGCCAGTGCCGGTACTTTGAGGGAGGTTCCCCGTGCTTTCGCACGGACCTAATTAAAGTAAACCTCGTTTTCCCAGGGGCATAACCCTGTTAACACCTTTCTAGACACCTACTTGATCGGCTAATTGTAATGTGTAAAACTCTCCCAGGAGTAACTCTTACTCGCTGCGGGTATCGGGATCCAATTATCTCATTGAAGGTATGCAATCTCATTGCAAATTTCAACACTTGAAATTCCCAATAATATTTTACCCCTAACAGCTATATGATCTTAACATAGTCAACAATCATAAGTGCTAGTCAAGTTCAACCCGTCATTTCCTGATTGAATTAAACCCACCCGTACGACCCTTAACATAGTCAACAAAGTTGCATGACTACCCTAATCCAATCGCATCATATGCTTATACAGATAAGCACTAATCAGCTACCACACACTACTCCTTAACATAGTCAACAAACGTAGCACGAATACTAACTAGTACTTATCTGAAATGACGGAGGGCCACGACAGGTTTTTAAGAAAACCTTTTGCGTAATGAACTTGATATCGTTGTAGAATCGAGTGAATTTTGAATGGAGTGTTTTTGAGGTTTTTACTAGTTTTGCTAAAGAGGTCACTCCCGGTGAAGGGATCTCGGCTCTTTCCTTATCAAATAAGGTGCAAGATATTTCACAAATATCACGGTGCAAAGAAAGAACTATAAAAACAATCAAAAGACAAACCGAGTGTATAGCATCTGCTAGTTTCGCTAAAGAGGTCACTCCTGGTGAAGGGATCTCGGCTCTTTCCTTATCGAATAAGGTGCTGGATATTCTACAAGGAATACCGCTATGCAAAGCAAGAACTAGAGCTACCAGTTTTTAAACAAGTTTCTACAACATCTTTAGGTTTCTTTTATTTCATTAATCTTATTAATGAATTCCCATTTTAATTATGCTTCACAAGCATCAGTTATGAAACGAAATCTACAATATAACATATATATCATATATATAATATAAAGATTCGTCTCAGGCAGTAATATAATCTCATCACAGAATATTGCAGCAGAAGAACATATATGAAATATTGGATATACTAGGAGGTCCGTATTTTAATACGAGCCTGTATAAAACACGGATTCCACGGTCGCGATGAATAGCCAAACCCACATCCCTAGACCCCTACGAGAGTGGCAAGCAACACTGCCAATTCTAGGGTTAGGAGACCCGGTCTCGACTCCTAGAGATGGTCTCCCTCCGGACCCTAGAAACCGGTTACTTGTGCTCCCCGTCTTGGGTCTACCTAATGCGGAAAAGTAAATAATATACAATGGTGACATCATCCTTAGCCCGGAAGTGCCCCAATAAAAGAATATTACATACAAATGAATTTTACATGAATGAAAAAGAAAAACTCTCATCTCACATAAAGCCCCCGGCTATTCAGTCACGACGATCCAATATAACATATCACAGCAACACATAATATCTCATATCATCAACGTAAGCAAGTATGCGTATCCCGATTGTCGTTGATGTATAGCAACGAAGCCGACGATACACCACATACTATTCTTACGGTCACAGAAAAGAAAGTGTAAAACTACAACAGTTGGAATCCGCAACCTCCTTAGACATCGCATACCTAACCAAATGAATTCCTTAGACATCTCATGCCTAACAATTATAAACCCCGCATTTTAGTCTTATTATCGAAAACTCTTTTCAATATCAAGTCGGGCAATTCAACAAGATTCTCGACATCCTAATCGAATGCTCGTCGCAAACTTTAGTACACGGCCGCACCCCTGATGCCGTCGACGAAGTGCACTAAGGCGGAACACCGCTGCCGCGAGCACCCGAACGGATGCTTTTGGCAATGGGGTTCTCCTACAGTCACTTGGTCAGGGCTATGGGGTGTGGCTGTTTATTAAGTTTACCCGGCGAGTATCCGCGTACGCTACGTGATTGCGACGGACTTTTGATCGCATCAAAATCCCGTGGCAACCGATCATCTAAGACCGAAGTTCTAGATTTATAACATTCAAATTAGTTATCTCATAACTACTTGTGGATTCCAAATATTGTATCACATTCCAGATAAATAGACAATGTTAAACTTTCCGATCGATTAATCAAATACCCAAGTTTTCCCAAATAGCTCAACACTTGAAATTAGTTTAAAAACATCCATCACATGCCACAGTACCAATGGTCCAGCCGTAGAAGGGTCAAACCAACGCCTCACATGTGGCAACGCCGTACTGCCCCAAACCCTAAGGTTTAGAGGCGGTTCAGACGGCCACATAATCGAGTTAAGGTTTGTGTTCTTCTAGAGGGTCCACCGCGTTACTTGCACGACTTAGAGCATTCTTAAACTACGGAAAAATCCAACGCTTGGAAATTTTCCGGCAGGGGAAAAAGTGAGTTATTGATATCCGTTCGAACTTTTTAACACGTTCTAAAATTACCCGGAAAAACTTAAACGAAGTTAAACTTTCCGATCGAATCAACGAGTTCCCAATACATCCCAGAAAACTCAACACTTGAGTATAATTAAAAATTCCCAGAAGCAATAAAAAGGACACAATAATAAATACCTGAAATCCCAGACCCCAATTCAAACTTTTGGCCGTGGAACCGCCGCCAAACCCTAGGTTTGGCCGCGGTTCCACGGTCATGTGAATGAATTGGAGGTCCATACTTCACAGTATTTCTTAAATTTCCCTGTTTATTTTTCTGAGTATTTTTAATACGAAAAAATCAACATTTTAAATTTTTTTTCCAGAAACTAGGTTTTATCGGGTATTCGGAGTTCGATCGGACTTTAAACTTTGCCTAGACTTCGCCTAAAACTCTAGCTTGGCTCTGAAAGCACTGTAGGGTTACTTGGCACTCTCACAAGGGTCTATAAGGTATCAACCAAACCCAATTTAAAATTTAGACGTGCCGAACAACCTTAACCAAGATCTTTAAACTAGAGATTAGGCGAAACAAAGCATGTTAAACACTTTAACATCTAAGAGTTTGGGATTACAACCTTTGTAGTCCGGTCCTTCGCTTCATAAGCTCCATGTTGAGGTCTCTTCACTGCGATCATCATGTACCCGGACTCTAGAGAGGCTCCACGAAGAGAATGATGCAAACTTGCTTCTGATCTTCGATAACTAAGATGATCTACCTTGAAGTTTCTTTAACACAAGCTCTCACTCACAAATGAAGTGAACACCCTAATCTAAATGGCTAGGATAGATTAGGATGATGAAGTAGGATTTTAGCTCTCATTTATTTTCTTGATTTCACTCAAAATCATCACTACAGAAAAAGCTAGAAAGCTTTTCCATTGAAAAAGAGAAGGAAGAAGAAGAACCATTTCTTTTGTGATGAATAATGAATAACTCAAGTGTGAGGTTAGAAATGCAACCATGGTATAAGTGAGAAGACTTAACCCTTGTAGAGATTGAACCATGGTTAAAGGGTTGGGTTGGGTTAAACAAATATCTATGCAAAATATCATAACAAATATCTTTGCTTAAAACAAAAGCAAAGCTTCTAGAAACTTCTAGAAAAGATTAACCCAAATCAAACCCTAACCATGTTTAATCTCCACTAAACTTGTTGCATTAATAACCATAACATATTATAATATTATATATCACTTATACAATATTTATTGTAACAAAATAAAATAATACAATTAACATATATCGCATATATATCAATGTATTACCCGAGTGAGAAAAAGAATCTTTTAGTGAGCTTATATTAGTTAATATAATTTAATATATCAAATATATTATTATACATTAAATTATCAAATCAACACTTGATCCGATAATCCGGCTATTTCACAAATAACCGACTAATATAATCTGTATCAGTTCATCGAATCAACACTTGATCCGATGACCCGGTGATTGATCATTTCTTTGTGTGTGTTCAGAAAATGAATAAAATTCACAATCAAAGAATGGTTTGACCGCAATCAACTACGGTGTCAGTTGCAGATCGTAAGCGAGTGCGGATCGTCCACAGGGATTGTGTGATTCGTTTCTATGTTTGATTTGTTTGAATTGAAAAGTTAATCGAAAAGAAAAGAAAACATGATTCAAGATTTTATCGATTGATTCAGGTGTCACTAGTCTAATCAAGAATCAAGAAAATGATAAACAATCGAGAATCGGGTTTCGATGATATTTCCAACTAAATGTCAAGAATCTAAATGAGGCTCACAGGAATCGATCGGATCTATAGATATGATGTAATCTCAAGATGTCGTATTCTTGTCCTTCGAAGAATTGATACTCGATCGATGATGATCGACGAGAGTTAGGGATTTCTCGTGAAACTAGGGTTTCATCATTTATCCCTTGTTCTTTCGTCGATATCATTCATATTCTAGCCTCTAGCAAATTCAAGAAACGATCGTAACTCCCCAATTTCGAGCGATAACAATCAAGAAAGCATCGCAACGAAACTAGGTCGTCGATTCTTGAACTTGCTAGGGTTTACAAAACTCGTAGGAATCAAGAATCGTTTTAAGATATGTTACATCATCATTCTATTGATCGTCTCGACTCCTCGACGAGCGGAGTATTACTCAAACATCACAACAAGAACTACAACTACAAATTGAGATCGAATCATGATGCAAGAATTTAAAGAAAACAAGATAAAATAATTTCACCTTTTATTTATATCAACAATTTTATTACATTCGCTCAAGAATTACAAGAGGAAGAACTAGATTGTCGATTTGGCTTCGCTTTTCTCCGTGAGTCGTGGATCGGTTTGGACCACTTGCTCTGTTGAAGATCGGCTCCGCTCATAAAAGGTTGAAGGGCTTCTTGCTTGATTTGGTACTCGGGATCTTGAATTTTGATTGGAATTAGGGTTAGGGTTTCACACAAGTCTTGTCACTAGACTTGTGGAAGAAGATGAAGAAAGAGGTAAATGATAAGAGATTGAAGAAGTAGAGATTGAATTGCTCTAAATTGATACTAGATTGGATTTTCCTTCACCCTAGGTCTAGGCTTCTATTTATAGACTTCCCATAACCTAGGACTAGGTTTGAAATTACAATTCCCTCCAAAAGTTTGTTGATGAGCTTCTAGAAATAGTTTGTTAGGAGCTAGCTTAGGCTTTAAGCTAGGGTTGTTTAAGCTTAGAAACCCTAGTTTGCTGAACTGGCAGAAGCCTCTGGAGTCTTCTGGAACTTGAAGTACATTTCTGAGTTGTAGCCACTGATAGAAGAATTTTGCACCAAATTTGGGAAGCTAAATCCTTGGACCCACCGCGGATCCGCGGTGCAAGCAGGCTCCTGCCGCGGATCCGCGGCTCTTTGTGGGGCTTGGGCTTTGAGCTTTCTGGTGTGGTCTTGGGCTGATGTTTGGGGCTTTATCTGACATGTTGAATTGTATTTTTCCTTCTAGATTGCTGCCAGATCTCAAAATTTGGAGTTGGTGCATTTTATCAGCCTCTTTTGATCCTGCATTTTTCTGCACAAATCTTGAAACAAGTGTTGAACAATATAGGGATGATACGATGCCATGAAATGCAGTAAATTTCCTTTATAGTGCCGGTTTTAGAGTCTAACACATGCAATCTGATATTTAACGACTGATTTGCTAATATGTGAAATATGAATACCGCACACTTCTAAATGAGTGCAAATGATAGGGAAATTGCCGATTAAATCGTACAGTATTTTCGACTGATCAAATTCCCCCAAACTTATTTTCGATCGTCTCGAGCGAACTGTTTTATTAAAAAGAGAAGGAGAAAATAAAGAAATAAAAAACTAACTAGCACACTTTCATAGGCAACACGATTGCACTGAGCACGTGCAACAAGCCTTTAAACCTCTAGGTGTCCCTAGTAGAAGGAGTGTTGTCTCCTGAGGGTTTTCAACGGATTGCACCCACAAAATCCAATAATAAAAGGAAGACCATGAAATTTACATTTAAAGACAAGAATTGTAAAAGAAAAGCTTCGAAAATTAGGGTTTCCAACTAAGCTAGCTTTTCGGTTGTCATGAGCCCTATCTTAATGGTCATGAAAAGATGTCAGAAATCACGTCCTCCCTCAATAAAACATCGTCTTATTCTTCATTCCTATCTTTCTTCCAAACATCGATCATATAACCCTGCATGTGTGTAAAGACATCCCTACACCCGGAGAATTCAATTCAAGCTATCATACTCTTGCCCATCAGCCTCAGTACTTTTTAATTAATGAATATTTAGATAAGATTGCTTACACACTTTCATGCGACCGTTAATACTTCTTGAGGTACTAACCGACCGATTACTTCTGTGCTTGCTTACTTGGTGTATTTTCCTCGTCTTGCACCACCTCAGGCATAGTAGTGACTCCCAGATCAGTTGGCCTTAGGGCATTAGGTGAAAAGGCACCCTCGCTATACATTTTTTATTGTCCTTGGTGATAACAAAACCAGTGTCTATTTTTCTCACCACTTTATATTTTCTTCATTTTTTTAATATTTCCTTCATACTTTTGGCTTAAAGACAAGAGCATTTCAAGGTATCCTCTACTATCCCAGGCTTTAAGACGTGTGTAAGTGCGAATAGCAGGGTAGCAACGTTCAAAATGTTTGGCTTCCAGAATAGAAATTATTTTTCAGACTTATTTTTATCCTCAGATTAGTGACGTCTTTCATCTTACTAACCCTTGGGACAACGTCTCATAACTACTTATTACTAGTTCGTATAAGAAAACTTCTAATTTTCTAAGTTTTCTAAAATTTTTCTAATCTAATGGATGTAATTTTTCACTATCTAAACTTTCATTATCTTATTTATATAGAAAAAATGTTTAAATGTTAAAATATTTTTATATTTGAAATTTTTTTAAATTTTTATAGATTTTGAATTTTTTTAAATTTTTATAAGTTTTTAAAGAAATGTTTTGTGCTTATGCAAATGATATGCAAATGATGCAAAAATAAGCACAAACCTCCCCCAAACTTGTTTTCAACAGTGTCCTCACTGTTACCAACAGCTATATCTACAAAAACCTATAAGTCTGGGAGGAATTATTAGTGGGGGCAAAATATATAAGTGAAGAACTTCCCCCAAACTTACTCTTTTCACTCACCTTCATTCCAAAGATGATGCAATGATATACTGGACATGAAGGTGAGACGGAGGAATTTTAATCAAGATAAACTGGTTCCTGTAAGAACAGGAGCTCATTCGTGGGGTCAGTGGAAAAATACGGCTTGAGTCTATGTCCATTTACTTTGAAAAATGTGCCGTTTTTAACATTTTCTACTTCTACTGCCCCGTGCGGGTATACAGTCCGCACAATAAAAGGTCCCTTCCACCGAGATCGGAGCTTACCCGCGTGAAGGTGTAATCGTGAATCATAAAGAAGGACTTGTTGACCAGGTGAAAATGTTTTCCTCAAAATATTTTTATCGTGAAAAACCTTAGTCCTATTCTTTATGATTACAGCGTTATCATAAGCTTCATCGCGAAGTTCGCTTAGCTCATTAAGTTGCAGCTTCCTAAAGTTGTAGGCTTGGTTTAGGTCAAAATTTATTTCCTTAACAGCCCACAATGCTTTATGCTCAATCTCGACGGGTAAGTGACATGCTTTCCCAAACACTATCCTATATAGAGACATCCCTAGGTCGGTTTTAAATGCAGTTCGGAATGCCCAAAGAGCATCCGTCAATTTGGTCGACCAGTCTTTTTTATTTTTAGTAACAGTCTTCTCCAGGATAAGTTTGATTTGTCTGTTTGAGATTTCAGCCTGCCCGCTTGTTTGGGGATGATAGGGTGTAGAAAGTCGGTGGTTGATTGAGTATTTCCGCATCAGAGTCTCGAAAGACCTGTTGCAGAAATGTGTCCCATTATCGCTAATAATAGCGCGTGGGTGTCCAAATCGCGAAAAGATATTCTATTTCAAGAACTTAATGACAACTTTCCTGTCATTAGTGCGATATGGAATGGCTTTAACCCACTTTGAGACATAATCAACTGCTAGCAGTATGTACAAATTCCCAAAGGAGTTGGGAAAGGGACCCATAAAATCAATGCCCCAAACATCGAATATTTCAACAACCAGAATGGGTTGCTGAGGCATTTCATTTCTCTGGGAGATTCTACCCGTGTACTGACATTGTGTACAGGTTTTGCAATGGTCAAATGCATTCTTGAATAAGGTCGGCCAATAAAATCCACATTGCAAAACCTTCTCTGCTGTCTTTTTAGGACCAAAGTGACCCCCACAGACCTCATCATGACAAAAAGAAAGAACACTCTTGAACTCTTCTTTCGGGACACACCGGCGAATGATCTGATCAGGACAATACTTAAACAAATATGGATCATCCCAGTAAAAGTGTTTTACTTGGGATAGAAAACGGTATTTGTCCTGTTTTGACCAATCACTGGGTATAAGTCCCGTGACAAGATAGTTCACAATATCCCTGAACCATGGTTCATTGGATAAGCTCAAGAGTTGTTCGTCAGGGAATGAATCATTGATTGGCAGGGTCATAGGGGAAGAAGAGATGCGTGAAAGATGGTCAGCTACTACGTTTTCACATTCTTTCTTATCTTTGATAACAAGATCAAATTCTTGTAACAGAAGGATCCAACGTATTAGTCGACATTTTGCATCTTTCTTCGCCAGAAGATGTTTTAAGGCGGAGTGGTCAGTATACACAACTATAGGTGAGCCAATTAAGTAAGGCCTGAATTTTTCTAATGCAAATACAACCGCTAAAAGTTCTTTTTCGGTGGTTGTATAATTGATTTGCGCATCATTCAGGGTCTTACTAGCATAGTATATCACGTGTGGCATCTTTTTGATGTGCTGTCCTAAGACTGCACCTACTGCAAAATCAGATGCGTCACACATCAGCTCAAAGGGGTAGTCCCAATTTGGCGATGATAGCACGGGGGCTGAAGTGAGTGAGTGTTTAAGTGATTCAAAAGCTGTCTCACAGTCCGAGTCAAAATGGAAGGTCGTATCCTTGGCCAGGAGAAGAGTTAAAGGTCTAGCAATTTTGCTAAAGTCCTTAATAAATCTCCTATAAAAGCCCGCATGGCCAAGGAAAGATCGAATGTCTTTGACGCTTTTGGGATGAGGGAGGTTTTGAATGACATCTATTTTAGCTCTGTCAACCTCAATGCCTTTCTGTGAAATAACATGTCCAAGAACAATTCCTTCTTGGACCATGAAGTGGCATTTTCCCCAGTTCAAAGTTAAGTTCTTCTCTTTGCAACGAGTAAGAACAGCGTCAAGATTCGATAGGCAATCGGAAAAAGAGTCTCCAAAAATCGAGAAATCATCCATAAAGATCTCCAGAAAATTCTTTACCATATCAGAGAATATCCCCATCATACACCGCTGAAAAGTAGCGGGAGCATTGCATAACCCAAAGGGCATGCGACTGTAAGCAAAGGTACCAAAAGGACAAGTAAAAGTGGTTTTATCTTGATCCTTTTTGGCGATGGGGACCTGATTATAGCCTGAGTATCCGTCCATAAAACAATAATACTCTCGTCCCGCTAAGCGTTCCAGCATTTGATCAATGAATGGTAGAGGAAAGTGGTCTTTCCTCGTGGCAGCATTGAGTTTTCTATAATCGATACATACACGCCACCCAGTTTGGGTGCGTGTCTGAATCAACTCATTCGCCTCATTGGTTATAACAGTGATGCCGGATTTCTTTGGAACGACATGTATAGGACTCACCCATTGGCTATCGGAGATGGGGTATATAATACCATTATCTAGGCATTTGACGATCTCTTTCATTACCGCTTCCTTCATGACGGGATTCAACCGTCTCTGTGGTTCTCGGGTTGGTCTGGCATCATCCATCACATGTATATAATGTTCAACTATCAAGGGACTAATCCCTTTGATGTCCGCCATACTCCAACCAAACGCCTCTTTGTTAGATCTTAATACCGATAAAAGTGCATTCTCTTGCTCTAATACTAGAGAAGCAGATATTATAACTGGTAAAGACTCCTTCTCACCTAAATAAGCATATTTAAGATGAGAAGGTAAAATTTTGAGATCTAATTCAGGCGGAGAAATGATAGAAGGAGGGATCATTGAGTGATTTTTGGATTTACAAATAAGCTCAGAGCCTGTGAAAGATACAGACTCTGGTGGAGAAAAGTCAGGAGTTCAGGACTCAAGTGTAGGTAAAGTGTCCTCACTAAGATCTTGTGTAAATTCAAACAGAGATGCGGTAATGTCGTCGAGATCAGTAAAGCAAAGTTCCTCAGCTCCGCAACTATTGGGAGCGATCTCATGGACAGAGCACACATCTAAAATATGAGCACTAGGTTCTGATGGCTGACTTCCAACTTTGTAGATATTTAGTTCAATGGTCATATTTCCAAATGATAAGTTCATTGAACCGTTTCTACAGTTTATAACAGCGTTGGAAGTGGCAAGGAAAGGACGACCCAGAATCACCGGAATTTGGCCCCGGGGGTTTGCTACAGGCTGTGTGTCGAGCACAATGAAGTCTACAGGGAAAACAAATTCCCCGACCTTTATCAACACATCCTCTAGTTCACCCCTTGGTTTGGTGATTGAACGGTCTGCCATTTGGAGAGTGCAGTGAGCAGGTTTCAGCTCTCCAATCCCTAATTGCTCATATACAGAATATGGAAGTAGGTTAACACTTGCGCCAAGGTCTAAAAGAGCACGATTTATGTTTTTACCCCCAATAGAAATCGATATTGTAGGACATCCTGGGTCCTTTCGTTTCTTTGGTAGCTGGGGAATAAAAGCAGTGCTAATATTATTAGACATAAAGACCTTCTTTGGCACTTGAGTCTTCCTCTTCCTAGTGCACAAGTCCTTAAGAATTTTCGCATAAGCGGGGACTTGTTGAATTGCATCTAAGAGAGGGATATTGATGTTAACCTGTTTGAACATTTCCATAATTTTCTCCATATGAGGACTCGTTCTGTTACCCCTTAACCGATTTGGGTAAGGAGCTTTCACAATAAGCGCCGGGTCCATCATAGGAGAAGGAAGAGGGGGTAGACGAGATCCCAAAAGAGGTGTGGGGACCGTCTGTGGAGAACTAGAAGGGCTATACTGAGATGTCGAGCCTAGTGGGAAATGGAGAATAGGCTCGCGAGAAGGTGGTAGGATAGAAGAACAAGGATCAGAAGTAGAAGTGTGTGTGTGAGGAAAGGTCTCAGCTGGGGTGTTATTGATAGGATTTTAAATATCATCAATTCCTTCCCCGACATAGTTATTCAGCACTCTTCCCGATCTCAACGTTGTGACGGCATTTACATTGTAATGCCCAGGATTCTGTAGGGGTTGAGAGGGAAGTTTCCCTTTTTCTCTCGCACTCATTTCGGCTTTAAGTCGTGCGATTTCAGCTTCCATCGATCCGATACTCTCAGCTTGGGACGCTGAGTTTTTCTTTATCTCACTGACAAAAGTTCTAACTTCAGCCGAAACCTCTAAGAAATTTGACAAGAGTGATTTTATGGTTTGAGTGAATTGAGAGAATTCGTCAGAACCGGTCAACTGCATAGGATTAGACTGTGCAGGAGTGTTGACCTGGTTGTGGAAATTTTATGACTGGTAGGGGTGCTGAGTGAGTTGAAGGGGTTGCTGTTATGGAGGAAGAGCCCTTTGGAATTGATTCGTGTTTGGAACCGTGTTTTGAGATTGGTTTTGGTTCTAAGCAAAATTCGGGTGATTTCTCCAACCCTGATTGTATGTAGAAGAATATGGATCGTTTCTAGGTCTTTGAAATGTGGCATTTGTATGCTTGTGACCTTGAAATGCAGAGTTTAATGGACATTCTTCCGTTAAATGAGACGGATCAGAACAGCACCTGTTCAGACCATAATATTGCATTCTTCATTCCCCTATTCTTATCCGTTTTATAAATAAACAGTTACTCTTGACGCACGTTTGTTGCATATTACAGGATACAGGTTTCTGGAGCAAATACAGTGAAAAAGACACAAAACGACAGAAAAGGGGACTTTTGACCAACAAATAGAAGGATCCTAGTCAAGCCTAGACGAAGAACAGTGGAAGGTCCAAAATGTCAAGACAAACGGTTAAAAGATCGCTATAACTTTTCACTAAAACACCTGGAGAAGAATTAGAAGCCCAACAGAGAAAATAACTATGGAAATAGAAAGCCCAAGAAGTAAATAAGGAAGCCCAGAAGTTTGGTGAGCTAAGCTCACCAAAGGGCCGCGGAACCGCGGCCTAAGCGCCCAATTGCCACGGTTCCGCGGCCATTTAATGCCCGTGTCGGTGCCGACTTCTTGTGTCGGTGCGTCGGTGCGGGTGTTGGGATTTTTCGAGGGCAAATCCGTAATTGCACATCTGCGAGAGTCTGTAACCCTAAATTTTCCTGTTTACTTATAAATTGTAATCGAAAATTGTAAAACCCTATGCCTCTTTTCAATAAATAAAATTCAGATCTGTTCTGTTTTCTTGCTTGGAGGGAGCCATCAAATCAGTAGGTAATTTTATTTCCTTGCTTTTATTTTCTTTTAATTAGTATGTTTTATCATCCCCTAATGAGCGAGTAATCTCCTCGCTTGTTAGGGTTAGTCTTAGGGAAAGCTTTGAGAGATGAGATCTCTCACCTCTTTCATGCCATCCACACCTAAGACTTAGAACTCCATGCATGCGCGCACAACCGCTCCCTACGGCATCCTACTCCTCGAGGTAATGATGAACCGTAGTATAAAGGGCCGGTTGCGCGCGTTTTCCATGGAGGTTAGGGTAATTATCGATAAAGGAAGGATACGAATCTAGAGGAAGAAATATCTTCCCAAAAGATTCTTATCCACTTTATGGATAATTACTGTAACATCTAATAGATCAATAATAAGGCATTGAAAGCGGTGAGGAAACCTTAAATCTCCAAACTTCCCCTAAACCTAACCCTAGCGAGACTTTAAATTAGATTAACTTAGTTTATTAATAGATCTAGGTTTTAGATTTAATCAACCCAAACAACATTTAGAATCAACTCGTAAAAACACATTTAGAAAATTACCCATCTCTGTGGATCGACCCGTACTCACCGGCTAGCTGCAAAGCGACGCCGTTTCTGATTGCGATTAACATAACAAGTATTTTTGAGACAAATCAGCACCCACAAACAGTTTTGGGGAGCGACATTGGGTTTAGGGAGGCTGCTGCAAATTTGTGTTCCATAGCGTCGAGCTTCTTTTGCTTTGCTGCCATCTCAGCTCGAACACCTATGGACACATCTATTTGGTGTACGCCACCCCTATTCAATGGTTGGGTTCCACTCTCCCACTGTAGTGATTTTTCAGCGAACTCTTCTAAAAACTTCCAAGCTTCCCCATCATCCTTAGTCATAAAAGTACCTTGACACATGTTTTCAAGATTCTGTTTAGTGTTTGGGTTAATGCCCTCATATATGATTCGGCAAAGATCCCATCTCGGGATGCCGTGATGAGGACATTGAACCAATAGATCCTTGAAACGTTCAAAGCATTTAGAGAATGGTTCAGTAGGGAGCTGGGCAAATTGATTCAGTTCGCTACGGATTCAAGCTATCTTTTGTATTGGGTAAAATTTCTTAAGGAATGTCGCTACGAATTCTTCCCAATTCGTGATAGAGTGTGCGGTAGTGTTATATAGCCACTTCTCGGCTATATCGTACAAAGTAAATGGAAGAAGTCATAGACGCATAGCATCCACTGAAAGCTGTGACGTACCCATCATTGCGCATACGTTTTCAAATTTGGTAATGAAAACGTAAGCGTCCTCAGTCTCGAGTCCGTGGAATTTCGGTAAAAGGTTGATGTATTGGGGTTTAATTTCAAAATTATCCCCGTTGGCTGGTGGTGTGGATAAGCAGGTCGAAAGAGGACCTCGAATAGGGTAGCACCTCTCCTGGAGAGAGATGCGGGGTGGATTCTGCGCACCAACGGATGGCGGCAGATTAGGGTTAAAGAAGTTCGATGGAGGTGGATCCATCGATGTGGGTGTGGTAGTGGGTAAAGAAGAAGTAAATGGAGAAATACCGACTTCGGAGTCGATAAAGGGTACGCAGACTAAACGGGTACTAGAATCCCGTGTCCAGCCTATCTTGTACTAAAAAGGGTTAGTACAAGTGGCAGCGTTGACTTATAATTAAGGGTATGAATGAATGCGGTGTTTGCTTTGAAAAAGGGACGGATTTCTGAAAAAAATGATGCGACACAACAAATGCAACACACAAAACCCTAATTCTAGGGGTCGCCTAGGTCAGATCTCTAGACCGCTCCTAACCGCCAGAAGACAAGACGCAGGATAAATCCTCCACTGCCTCTTTGTCTCTCCTGTGGCCAGGTAAGTGCCAGGTAAGTGGGAGGTTCTCCACTACGTAAGTAGTGGGCCTAATTAAGTAACCACTAGCCTTCGACACACTTGTCTAGACACCACAAGAGAAACACGGATAAGCAATGAATTACCCACGGCCTTCTTCTGTCCTAAGTGAGCGCGACGGTCCTTAGAGTCATCTCTAGATCTTTTTTAGTTAATTGGGTTAAATGCGGATGCAAGTTTTGCGATTTTCGGGGCTTAGGAAGGGTAATGAACTCCCCACCATATCTGGATTTGGCCGTGCCTCTTAATATCCGTATTTATAATGCAAACAACCAAGAAACAAAAAAAAACACGCACAATTTAATTTTGCTATTTGCGCGCTGCGATTATTTGCAAAGAAGCCTGCAGAAATTTGTTAGTTGGAGCAGAGAAAGGAGAATAGAAGAAAGTAAGAAGTTACCTGAGGAAAAATTGCACAGAGATCC
Organism: Agapanthus africanus; assembly: GCA_030015575.1. NCBI lineage: Eukaryota > Viridiplantae > Streptophyta > Magnoliopsida > Asparagales > Amaryllidaceae > Agapanthus > Agapanthus africanus. The sequence continues at coordinate 100,042,910 of CM057338.1, read as the reverse complement.
CTCTAGCAGGCCGCGGTTACGCGGTAATTGTTGGCTCTCACCGCGTTTCCGTGGTTGATTAAAAAGATCATTGCACAAAACTTTCAGAGAATGTCCCTGTTCACTTCCTTTGTTCTCTGGAATTCTCCAAAAATTATTCCAATTTTACAGCAAGTTCCAGATTTCCTTGCAATAAACCACAACAAATCGTTTAAGGTTTGTGCGAATTTTGATCTCAAAAATGTAATGGAATAAATCTTTCAATTCAAATTTCAATATAAAACGAATTAGTGCGCGATCCCCGGCAACGGCGCCATTTGATTGATCATTTCTTTGTGTGTGTTTAGAAAATGAATAAAATTCACAATCAAGGAATTGTTTGACCGCAATCAACTACGGTGTCAGTTGTAGATTGTAAGCGAGTGCGGATCGTCCACAGGGATTGTGCGATTCGTTTCTATGTTCGATTTGTTTGAATTGAAAAGTTAATCGAAAAGAAAAGAAAACATGATTCAAGATTTTATCGATTGATTCAGGTGTCACTAGTCTAATCAAGAATCAAGAAAATGATAAATAATCGAGAATCGGGTTTCGATGATATTTCCAACCAAATGTCAAGAATCTAAATGAGGCTCGCAGGAATCGATCGGATCTATAGATGTGATGTAATCTCAAGATGTCGTATTCTTGTCCTTCGAAGAATTGATACTAGATCGATGATGATCAACGAGAGTTAGGGATTTCTCGTGAAACTAGGGTTTCATCATTTATCCTTTGTTCTTTCGTCGATATCATTCATATTCTAGCCTCTAGCAAATTCAAGAAACGATCGTAACTCCCCAATTTCGAGCGATAACAATCAAGAAAGCATAGCAACGAAACTAGGTCGTCGATTCTTGAACTTGCTAGGGTTTACAAAACTCGTAGGAATCAAGAATCGTTTTAAGATATGTTACATCATCATTCTATTGATCGTCTCGACTCCTCGACGAGCGGAGTATTACTCAAACATCACAACAAGAACTACAACTACAAATTGAGATCGAATCATGATGCAAGAATTTAAAGAAAACAAGATAAAAGAATTTCATATTTTATTTATATCAACAATTTCATTACAGTCGCTCAAGAACTACAAGAGGAAGAACTAGATTGTCGATTTGGCTTCGCTTTTCTCCGTGAGTCGTGGATCGGCTTGGACCACTTGCTCTGTTGAAGATCGACTCCGCTCATAAAAGGTTGAAGGGCTTCTTGTTTGATTTGGTACTCGGGATCTTGAATTTTGATTGGAATTAGGGTTAGGGTTTCACACAAGTCTTGTAACTAGACTTGTGGAAGAAGATGAAGAAAGAGGTAAATGATAAGAGATTGAAGAAGTAGAGATTGAATGGCTCTAGATTGATACTAGATTGGATTTTCCTTCACCCTAGGTCTAGGCTTCTATTTATAGACTTCCCATAACTTAGGTCTAGGTTTGAAATTACAATTCCCTCCAAAAGTTTGTTGAGGAGCTTCTAGAAATAGTTTGTTAGGAGCTAGCTTAGGCTTTAAGCTAGGGTTGTTTAAGCTTAGAAACCCTAGTTTGCTGAACTGGCAGAAGCCTCTGGAGTCTTCTGGAACTTGAAGTACATTTCTGAGTTGTAGCCACTGATAGAAGAATTTTGCACCAAATTTGGGAAGCTAAATCCTTAGACCCACCGCGGATCCGCGGCGCAAGCAGGCTCCTGCCGCGGATCCGCGGCTCTTTGTGGGGCTTGGTCTTTAGGCTTTCTGGTGTGGTCTTGGGCTAATGTTTGGGGCTTTATCTGACATGTTGAATTGTATTTTTCCTTCAAGATTGCTACCAGATCTCAAAACTTGGAGTTGGTGCATTTTATCAGCCTCTTTTGATCCTGCATTTTCCTGCACAAATCTTGAAACAAGTGTTGCACAATATAGGGATGATACGATGCCATGAAATGCAGTCAATTTCCTTTATAGTGCCGGTTTTAGAGTCTAACACATGCAATCTGATATTTAACGACTGATTTGCTATTATGTGAAATATGAATACCGCACACTTCTAAATGAGTGCAAATGATAGGGAAATTGCCGATTAAAAGATACAGTATTTTCGACTGATCACCCGGCTATATCACATATACCCGGACGATATCTTATATCGCGAGAATCAAATACGGTATCACATACACGTATTGTTCTCGGTCCTGCACATATCATATATGTGCTCCTATTCCGTTTTGCCTGAGCAAGGAAACCTCTGTGTAGGACTCTAAAGAATCGTCAATACGCCGGCAGTAGGCGATGATCATATCAAACACCCACAAGCTGCAAGCGGTCAGCTCAACGTAACAGCCACCCAGGTATTGAGAAATCAGAAGATCAACAAGCAAGCCTGTACATTCTCCTGCGAATCCAATCAGTAACACTCCCGTACAGTCCGGTCTTTTCGTCTGATATGTCGCATATCTCGCCTAGGGGTGGTAAACGTCGGACCCCAGTAGCTTGATAAGTCGTGTCGATATGAGGTCTATAACAGTTTAAGAAACTACTGATAACACTTACCAGTAAATCTCAGCAACCCTGGCCAGGGATTTCCAGTTATAGCTAATCGAACACAGCGCAACATCAACTCCCTATACCGGGAGAGACGAATCCCCTTCTATCGCTCATTGCCTCCATGTGATTCGGGACTGTACGCAAAAGCCACCTTTTTGCACTCCCACTTGGACGCGGTATGATGGAAATCAAAGCACAGTGGGAATCACACAAGACTCTATGACGATCTCGGGTCTACAGACTAACCTGTACCAGTGTCACCAGAGAACTGCCATCTGACGTGAGGTATAATACCATCTGGGAGTTCTCGGAAAGTCCGTCCAGTGTACCCAGTCTTTACTGAGCACCCGTATACCTTCCTTGATGTCAAACACCGATGGATATGGGATCATCTATCGCCCATCATATGGGTCAAGAAGCGCATACGCTAGTCTACTCTGGAGTATCGATGCCCTGTCTCGGTACTCCCATGACTAAGAACATTTGAAGGATATACTTGGCGACTACACTGTCCCCACTAGTATGATCCGCATCATAGTCCTGGTAGTTAAGTACTCATCCTAAGGGCTTTACCAACATGTAACATAGAGACAATCAGAATACATGTTAAGATAAAGGGCAACCAGATAGCGTACTATCATGTCGAGCAAGAAAGTCCTCCCTATATATGTCCAAGCATCCACTATAATATACACCGTATGTACAGTAATGGCTTCTAGGGCATACATATAACTAACACAGCCTGCGCTAGCGCACCCGTGTTTGACACGTAGCGCACAGCGCGCCTAGCGCTGGATCTGAAGCATTGCTTCAATTTTGAATTTTGAATTTTAAAACAGAGCTTTGCTCTGATTGGGAATGCGCTGCCTAGGGCGCAGTGCACTTGGCGCTAGCGCATCTGTGTTTGACACGTGGCGCGCAGCGCGCCTAGCGCTGAATCTGAAACGTTACTTCAATTTTTAAATTTTGAATTTTAAAACAGAGCTTTGGTCTGATTGGGGGAAACAATCCATTTACATGATTCTCCAGATATTCCATTTACATGATTATACAGTTACATCCATTTACTGATATCATGGTTTTGGTCAGTCATCCAACCATACAATCTATAATACAAGACAAAACAAGTTGCAATACAACACAAACTATACAATCAAGACATCGCAGAGTTTAAGGGGTAGATTGGTACGGAAGGTGTTAGAAGTGGCATGAGACTGCAACCATAAGACACCTAACCTATTTTCTGTTGTTTTTGTACTGTGGCTTAACGGTTCCTTGAGTTCCTGATACCTTAGTCTCCGGGGCAAGTGAGACTCCTCTCGTATATACTGGCATTCTTCTGTACCAAGCTACAAACAATAGCGTTAACACTAAATACAATAATATAACAATATAATACAACTGTAAAAGCTACTCTCTCTCTCTTACTCTCTGTCTATTCTATTTCTCCTCTTATCTTTGGGACATACCGAGCGATGTGTTCGCTGACGACATTCTCTTTCTTTCTTCTTTGAATGTCATCAGGTGATTTGGACCCGTCAGAGATCGAGCCCACTACTGAAGACTTGGACCAGTTCAGTGAAGAGCCCGAGCTCTAATCATTGTACACTTTCCATTTCAGTACTTTTTTTAATTTCTGTTATGCCATTGTTTAGGCATCGTTTTATTCCATGTATTTACTTTTCCATGCATTGTACAAAAGAATGTTAATAAATAAAGTTGTTGTTCAGTTCATATCTTGTCTCTTGTGATTTTAATTTTATGTTGCTTAGATACGCTTAGCATATTTACTTCACAGTAAATATGTAGCGGACCAGTCGCGTCCCTTCGCCGTATACCGGGAAGCGGGGCGCGACAATTTCTCCTTAGGAATCGTAGGGATCCCTAAGTGTGTTGCTCCTTTGTGAGTCGTAAGGATCTCACGCAGGTGGTTTCTCCTTACAAGGTCGAGAGGACCTTGCAAGTGTCTTTTAACGAGATTGCGCCCTTTCGGGTTTTCACAAAACTCGCCGGTAGCCCTGCTGTTTTTACTCACGGAGCCCTTTCGGGTTTTCATCCGTGCCCATTTCTCTTGTGGGCGTACCATTTTTTTTACCACGTCAGCCTGGGGACACCGCGGTTTGTAGTAGTTTAACGACATTTCGGTCATTTGTTCATAGGTCCGAGATTTTTCGGGCAACGTACGATTACGCAACTAGATTTTCTCGCAAATCTTCGCATCTTTTGTGTCGAAGGTGGATTCTTTGAAGAGAGGGCTGAGGGCGATTTCTTCGTCAGAGTCGCTTCCAAAGGTGATAACTTGCGATCCCTTGGTATCGACTATGTGACAGTTGTCAGCAGCTCTTTTGCGCTCATCTGTCGTGTTTTTCAGTTCCCGACGAGCCTTGCGTTTAACTCGTTGAACGTGTTGTCGGTGGGCAACATATCCCTGCCACCAGTTTTTAAAGGCTATGCACTCCTCAGTAGGGTGTGCAATCCTCTGATGATATAAGTAGAAGTTAGGATGTATGTCCGCTTCATCAAGGTGTATACTGCTAGAAGAATTTCCTCTGAAAGAGGGCAACTTCATTCCTATTGACAGGGCCTTAGCGAATCGTTTCCTTACTTTAAGCTTGCTTTTGCTGGCGATAGGGATGCTTCGATCCGGTTGGGGTGCCTTGACCTTTTCATTCAGTCGTCGGCATTTGGCTTTTTCGAATATAGCCAGTTCGCGCTCTCGATTGTCTTTGCTTTTCTGACGGGCTTCGTTCAGTAGCAAGTCGATCATCTCGTCAGACGGTTCTAAGGGTTTTAGCTTCGATCCTGCCCCCAGCTCTTTTATGCTTTCTTCTATCGCCGAATGAGCTTCTTCGTTAGTTAACGCCGAATGAGAGATCATGTGGCAACTTTCCACATAGTCCTCAGATTCTTCTGACGAGTCATCCCCGTCGTTATTGTCATTATCTCCTCTCTTAAGGATATTGTTGAGAAATTCTTAGAGTGTGACTGGGCTCCACGCCTTCTGGTTATATTCCTCCAGCGCGTCAATATGCTTTTGCAGATCCGTGCGCTTTTCATTAAACTGCGCAGGCTTTTTGGTTTTCTTCTTTTTCTTCGAAGACTTTGACGGCTGGGCCTGAATGTTTTGTCCACCATCACTATTAACTCCCAATGTTGGGCATGGTTTCAGCATCCCCTCGATGATCTCCGGCTATAGTGGGCTTTTCCACCTGATCGCCGGACATGTTTGAAGATCTTTCAGCATTCTTTTAGTTTTTGCCGAAAGAACGACTTCCCATGGAGATTCCTCTATAAAAGAGCATGATGCCTCCAGTGTGTCCACCCTTTTAGGGGTGTGCTGTTGTGGCAAATTTACCTTCCAGTTTTCGGACAGCGTGAACTTGCCCTATTGATACTGGTCTTCAACCCAATTTTCGAAGATATAGCAGTCTTCGATCGGATGGCCCAATACTCGGTGGTAGGGGCAGTAATTGGGATTGTTGACATCTTTCGGTTATAGTGGGTGTCTCGGCTCCGGTAGAGTGATGAGCCCGTTACGCACTGCTAGTTCGAACAGTCTCCTTATTTTATCCCGGAGAAACGAGTAAGGACGTCTCAACTTCTCATTGAGGGATTGCCGCTTGTTGCTTTGGCGAACAACCGGTCTCGGGCTACTCGGTTGTTGTTGAGCGTTGGCGGCAAAGGTTGATTTCCCTTTGCCATTTTCATTTCGAGGCTCCGTCTTTGAAGAGGAAGGCTTATGAGCCATCTGGTTCATTTGGGCCAGTTTGTCAATCAAGGCCTGGAAGGTGGTCGGCTTGAAAAACATCATAAACCAGGATATGGTCGCCTGCGGATTAAGAGTACCCACGAACATGCCTACCGCAGGCGCTTCTTCTATGCGCTGCTCACGCTTCGACCATAGATTCCGCCACCGTATTGCGTACTGCACCCATGTTTCGCCTAGCTTCACTCTGGCGTTAATTAACGCGGTGATCGGGGTACGCTCGCTAGCGCTTGCTAACCTTTGTGTGAACAATAACTCCATTTCTGCAAATGTCTTAACGGAGTCGTTCGGGAGCTCGGAGTACCATTCAAACGCCGTCTCCGATAAGCTGCCAACATACTGGCGAAGCTGCAGTTTGTCGTCACCTACGGTGTTGCCGCACCGAGCCCTAAATTGAGCAACGTGCTGGTGTGGATTCCCCGTCCCCTTATATACGTGGAATTTAGGGATCGTATATCCCGGCGGGTACTTGATTTGATCATACCAGCCTGGATAGGGTCGTACAGTCTTAACAATTTGCCCGGCCGCTTCGCTCGCCTGCTGAGCTCGTATCTGCTGAGCGATATAGTCATCCAGGGCGGCTTTGGAGATGGTCTCCTCCTTGGCTGCTGATAGATCCGAAAGAGGGTTTGATGTCTCTCCCCTATCGTTTTCAAGGATAATCGGAGGGTCTTCAGCTGGAGGATCCGGCTGTAACATCATCCCGATCATGTCTTGGAATAAAAGCGCCATTCCTTTTATGTTGGCAGATTGTTCCGCTGCCTCTTTGTCCTTTTTCTTGAGAATTCTGCGGAGGAACTCAGCATCTGTTTCTTGTTCATGACGCTGCTCTGACGACGTCTCCGGGCTTTCTTTTGGCCCAGTAAGTGCGGCCATCTGTGTTAACATTTCCTGAAGCTTCTGTTGTTGGTCCTGGGCCTTTGTTACGGATCTGGTGAATGGTCGATGACTCATAGAGATACGGCTATCCTCTTTCCCGGATGCCATATAAACAGTATGCACCACTATGCCCCCAGACTTGGGGCGTTTAGATTTAGTGCCCTTGAGATTCGTCACGAACGCGGGGAATTTCTTCGGCCTACTTCTTTTGTGGGAGGTTGAAGTTGAGGGAGCCGTTGCAGAGGGCACCCAAATAGATGACATCTCCTGTGGCATGACAGGGTGGTCCTTCTCTTGCTGAACTTTCATCTTCTTCGATCGGCGGGAGTAGTCTTGGTTGATCACCGAGTCTTGGACCTGTCGCCAAACCTTGTGAATTTTAGAGGACAGCCGTTGAGGGGGCTACTCCAGCTTTATCTTTGTAGCATTCTTATAGGTGGAGGAGATCTTTTTAGCATGGCAGTCGGAGAGTTCTTGCGGACCCTCCCGAGTGATTCAAAACGTTCCCAGTTGGAATAGCAGCAACAATTTCCATCGTTGGAGCTGGCGGAGTCAGTCCAGAAGGGAAACTTCCCCCATCTTTCCTCACTCGGCCCCAGTGGCGACGTCGAGCATGTCGTCCGGCCGGGATCACCTCCGCTGTTGGATGAGCTTCCTCATGCCTCCTTCTTTGAGGAGAGGCTGTTATTGGCACTAGCCTGTCAAAGACTGACATCCGTTGAGAGGGGATAGTCAGTCTTGCGAAGGCCGACTATCAAACAGGGGAAGCAGCCTTCGTGACTTCGCGTGGAGTAGGAGCTGAAATGGCCAGTCTTGTGAAGACCAACCCCTTAGCAGGAGAAGCCGCCTTAGCTATTTCAGGAGCAGGAATGGCTATCCGCTTCGGGATAAGCCCTTCAGGTATTGTAGGCTTCTTGACGGGCCCATCTGAGCTTCGGCTCAACCTATCAAAGAATGAGGTGCTGGATTTGGACGACCCGTTGAGAGGGGTCGTGGTAGTCGTAAGCCGATCAAAGACCGACTTCTTCGGAGCTTCCTGTGACGGCACTGGAGCGTTGAAGCTCATTGGCGGGAGCATGGTCCCAAAGAACAGCCCAGTGGTGGCCTGTGTCATCTGTTCTACCGGCATTGCGAAGATGGAGGCTGCTTGGGGCCCGTAAGTTACTCCTCCGGACAAGACGGAGTGAGAGTTGCAGTTGCAGTTAGTGCAGTTTGAAGCCATTGATCTTATTTTTTTTTTGCACGGAGCAAGATACCAAATCATAGTACTTCACATCCAAAGGCAACCATGTCAAACCGAGATTTGTTCATGAAACACGACACACAAAGTGTGGAGTGGAAAGTGGAAAAGGTCCTACCGGGTGTGCCAGAATCTATTCTCTGCCGAAAGACACGACCGGGACGTTGGGACGTCCAGCCTGAATTTCGAGGGCAGATGCTATTTGGTGCTATCTGTCCACCTCTCCGAAGATGCTAAGTTGATTTATGACACCATGTATCGAAGGTTTAAATGGATGCGGCCGATATAGCAGACTTCGTCAGATCCCCCCTCGTTGAGGGGTTTTTGATTGTGGGGACGCTCTTCCCTGCAGGCGCAATCCCCTGCAGTTAATTACGCTACCGCATCGCGGTAACCACTTTCTCCTTCTCTAGATGGTAACTTCGTGTCGTATGTGTTTGTTTTGTTTTTGGTTGGCCGTGGATTGTATATGGAGACTAATTGTAACACCCTAGTTCATTTATACCAATTCTAGTTCATGTATTTCTTTAATTATGGTATTTTCCTGATTTACTGTATTTTGGGTGCAAATAGTTTATCTAACATCTGTATTAGTATCCGACCCGACCCACTTGCTTGAACCTGTCTTGATGCATGTTTATGATTTATCCTGAGTTGTTACATAGACTTGTGCACATTCATGTAAACTGCATACTGGCATTTTATCTGGCATGCGCATTTTTACAATATAACTTTTTTTAAGCCATAGAAAATAATTTAAAAATATATAACATGGCCTGCATGATACCCTAACCCTGTGATAGCATCCGCACATCTTGTTCTCGTCCCGTTCAGTGAAACGGACGTGTTTGGATGGCTATGCGCACGTACATGCATCCAATCTTGGGGGTATGCATTTTCATTACCTGAGCATTCATTTTGAAATTTGGACGTCGCATATATTTTTCATATTTTAAAACTGAATTTTTAGACCCGACTTGGGCGTGTTTTGGAATATTTTTGTATCCCGTCAAAATTCAAATTTATTTAATATAATATTTATTTTAAATTCTAAAGTTAAAATTTCTTTAACTAATTATATTTTTTCAAATTAAAATCTTAACCTCAAACAACTTAGCTCTCTTTTCTCTATCTCTCTCTTTCTCTTTCCTCGTGGCCCCCACCACTCTCACTCAGAATCTCGCTCCTCTCTTTTCCCTTTCTCTCTCTCCCCCCGCGCCGTGTCTCTCTCTCTTCTTTCTCTCTCCTCTTGAGACACTATGCACTCCTCAATTCCAGTCACCCTCCTTCTCTCGCTATCGTCACCTCCTTTCTTCCTCGTGTCTTCTTCTTTTTAAGCCCCGCTTCGCCCACGAGATCCCCACACAACCCTAACCCTAAAACTCTGCCGCCTCCTCTTATTTTTTCCTCGATCCCATCACCTCGTCTACCATTCCCCCACCCTCGTCACCTCCATCTTCTCTTCTTCCTCCTCTCTCTCCTCCTTCCCGAGCACTCAAGAAACCCTGCACACCCGACCTTGCCCTCAACCTCACCGGAGATCTCATCGACGACCGTACCTCGTCGTCATCATCACCACACCACCTCTTCTCACCTCTTCTTCCTTCCCGATCCTTTTTTCTGCACAAACCCTAGCACCTGAGCCTATTCCCTACAACTAAGAACCCTAGCCTACCCTGTCGTCGTTCTTGCCGGCGATCCCTTGCCGACGACCTCCCACCTGTGCAACCATAACCTAGCCTTCTCCCAAACCCCTGAGCACCCTTTTTTCTCTCCTTCTTCTTCTTCTTCGACTACTTCTTCTCTTTCTTTTGTTTCTTGGTTTTCCGACCGTCGCCGGAAAACCCACGGTTCATCGTCGTATCCCTCGCCACCTCCTCTGACCCGAGACAACCACAAAGCACCAACCACAGTAAGCCTTTGTCTTCTTCTTCTTCTTCCTTCTTTTTTTCTTTTCTTTTCTTTTTCTTTAAATTCTTGAATTTCGTATTTTCGTAGTTCGCCGGAGCCGGTTTGACGCCGACGATCCAGACGACCCAGAGAACGTACCTGACTTGCGTGATCACCCTCGTGCGTTATTTGGACCCGTTCCGTGTACCGTGCGCACGTCGCGACATTTTGCCGATGTGGGACGTACCGTACATATCCGTTTCACGTTCCGTCTAGGCAAGTTAATCTTGCTACATGCTATAATACAACAATCTATATCTATTTGAATTATAATACTTCAAAATGGTTAATTTTGCAATCCACATTATTGTTTTCAGTTTTATCGATTTATTCAATGTCTGTTTACATTCATATAATACATTTTAGATCTAGGGCATGCAATTCAATCTTAATACATGCTACATTACTTATATACATCTACTTTAACAAATATAATACTTGGATTTCAAATCGTGCATCCTAAGTTCTTGTTTTACAGTTTTACAATGTCCATATAGATCCATTCATATCATTTTAGATCTAGGACATGAAAACCTGTATTGTTACTTATTATACTATAATATATTGCATCCAGTTTAGTATAACAGTTTATATTATTTAAAATGCACTTTCCATAATTACCGGTTTATCATTTTACGGGTATACGATATTCGTTTGCATCCATATCATATAGAATGCATATAGCTGCATCTACAGATCTCATTAATAACCTAATATTGTTGCTGTAACACCCCATGTTTAATAAAGTGCATCCTAATTAGTATTAGAACTATAAATGAAACCCTAATCGATAATTGTGCATCCATTGATTTTATACCTACCATGTTACATTATTTCATTGTATTGTTATATTTGATTTCGTGCATTCATACTTACTACAGTTGATTATGATTACCCATTTGTTACATATGTACTACCTGACTTGACCTGATACCCTATTTGACATGACTTGATACATGTGCACTACCTGACATGACCTGATATATTACTACTTGACTTGATACCTGATCTTGTTACTGATGCCGACAATCTTGACCTGTTGTCCTTACGGACATATCCTGTTGTCTATTTTAGACAAACCTGCACCTACTTGATCCTGTGTTGGCATTAACTCCAGATTTATCAATACCTGACTTACATACATAACCTTTGGGGTATGGGGAAATCAAGAATGTAGCTGAACGTAACTCAAAGGGCTATTACATCATTTTACCGTGGTCCCGTGGGGAATGAACGGGACATAGACTCACAATCTATTATATCATTTTACCGTGGTCCCATGGAGAATGAACGGGGCATAGACCGATGGGTTACGCTGAGAATTACATTAATTGATTTTGAAGACTTTAGAATAGATAACCCTATATCACGGTTTAGATTACTCACTGCACTTCACCTGTTTATATTCTATTCACCGATCTATATTCATGTTACTATTTGCCTACATATTTCATTACATCCTGCTTGCTTATAAATATTGATGTTATGACGCACTGACGTCTGGGTTTTGCATGGCCTAGATCCCTTATCCTTATCGCAGGCAGTCCAGGAGTATTTTGATCAACATGCCGAGCAGTGAAGACCTGTTATTAGTTTATTTTATTTTCCTTTCTGTATTTTTATTCCTGATGTGAGCCCGCATTATGGGACGCACATTCTAGTTTATTATTGTACTTGGATCTTTTGCTTCCGCAGCATTTATTTCATGACTCGTTTATTCTGGCTTATGGACATGTGTTAGATAGTTTATTACTGTTCTTGATATCTTTAAACAGCCGTAATATGACTGTGGAGGGATCTTTCCTATCCACAGGTAGCATGGTTGGCTCTGTCACGTGCCGATCTTAGTGCACTCTAGGAAGCGGGGCGTGACACTAATTTATGTTGTCGCCCGTAGGGCGTGGATTACTCTAAATCCGTATTTTCTTAGATTTGGGTTTGAGTTGGGTTTAAGGATCGTTAATCTCATTTGAGACTAAGATCAACTTAAACGTTTGTCAAGGATACGTTAGTATAATTTTAGACTAAGATCTACTCAACAGGATCATTTAGATCCAACAAAAGAGCATTTGGGCTCTATTATTTTAGTTTAGGGTCCTTGCGGTCCAAAGGTTTAAGGACATCATAGTCCATGAGTTTAAGGACCCCACAGTCCGTGGTTTAAAGACGTCATAGTCTGTAAGGTTTAAGGACATCATAGTCCATGGGTTTAAGGACCCCACATCCGAGGTTAAGGACATCATAGTCCATGGGTTTAAGGACCCCACAGTCTAAGGTTAAGGACATCATAGTCCATGGGTTTAAGGACCCCACAGTCCATGGAATGTTTGGTTGTCGGGATCCGTCACCTCTCTGAAGACGTTGAAGGATTACAACGACAAATATCATAGGAGTGAAGAGATGTACCCTCGAACCAATATTGGTTAGGATCTGTAGTCCAATTTAGGACTAAGATTAAGGATTTATGAGCATATAGGCTCAATTAATCTGAGGTAGGGTTCTGTGGCCACTTTGGGTTCGGCCCATTTGGTTAAAATGTTAATCATTTAACAATGCAGAGTATTGGTTTGGGCTCTGACAATCTTTTTGTCTTTTATTGAGTGCTGAGCACTCATCATAGCTCTGGGGCTTTATTTAATGAACAATTTATGTTCTCTTGGCGCACACGCGAGGAGCACGTGGTGCGCTAGCCAACGAGCGCAGAGCGCTTCTGTTGGGTAGCGCACACATGGGGAGCACGTGGTGCGCTTGGCGGTGAGCACCAGTCAAAGAGCGCAAAGTACTTCTGTTGGGTAGCGCACACGTGAGGAGCACATGGTGCGTTTGGTGGTGAGCGCCAGTCAAAGAGCGCAAAGCATTTCTGTTTAAGTAGCGCACACGTGGGGAGCACGTGGCGCGCTTGGCAGTGAGCTCCAGTTCAAAGAGCACAGTAGCGCACACGTGAGGAGCACGTGACGCGCTTGGCATTGAGCGCCAGTTCAAAGAGTGCAGTAGCGCACACGTGAGGAGCACGTGGCACGCTTGGCGTTGAGCGCCAGTCAATGAGCGCAGAGCGCTTCTGTTTAAGTTTGGAGCGCTAAGGCTCTGCAGTGCTGTGCGCTAGATTTGGAGTGCTGAAGCGCTTCGTTTAATTGGAGCACTAGGGCTCTTTTTTAGGAAACTCTGCTCTCTGAGAATTAAATTCTTCCTTATAAGAGACTTTGTCTCATGGATCTAAGAACAAAGTTTTTATTTTATAGGAGATATTTCAATCTCTTATGTTTTTGGTGAAAGGCTTTGCCTTTATGGATCTGTGATCCTAAGAGAATTGAATTATTCTCCCGCTTTTTATAATAAGATGTTATGATCTCTTTTGTGAAAGACAATTTGTCTTATAGATCTATGATCTAGAACAAGAACTAAGTTTTTTTTTCTGATGAGATGTTTTGATCTCTTTATTTTACCTTGAAGAAATTCTTCTTCTGCCAAGAGCTTGCTCTTCTCTCTGAACTTTCTCAAAGTTTGGGGGGGGGTCCTCTCTCTTTTTCTTTTTCGATTTGAAAGATTATGGGGAGGTATCTCCATGTGTGAAACTTATGGGGAGTTTCTTCCTTTCTTCTTCTTTTTTTTGGAAAGAAGGATCATTGGTCCTTGGGACCCACCACCTCTCCGACGACACTGAGAGATTACAACGCCATATATCGAAGGTATGGAGGGATGTACCCTTTGAACCAATGTACCACTCATCAGGGGGAAAGAATAGGCTGGAGCTTAAGCTTCTCGCTGCTGAAAAAGTTTTTTTTGCGCTCGCGCACGTGCGTCGCACGTGTTGGGCGGACATGTTTGCACGTAGCGCGCATGGGGCTTGCGCATATGCGCATTATGGGAGGAGCAAGCTCCTATGGAGAACTAATCTCATTGAGTATTATGGAATACTCCCACGTGCGTTGCTCGTGTTTGGCTCACGTGCGTTGCACGTGGCGCGCATGTGGCGGGCGCACGTGTATTTGCACGTGGCGCACATGGCACTTGCGCATATGCGCATTATGGGGGAGCAAGCTCCTATGGAGAAATAATCTTCTTTGTGTATTATGGAATACTCACACGTGCGTTGCACGTGTTTGGCTCACGTGCGTTGCACGTGGCGCGCATGTGGCGGGCGCACGTGCATTGCATGTGGCGTACATGGCCCTTGTGCATATGCGCATTATGGGGGAGTAAGCTCCTATGGAGAAATAATCTCCTTTGAGTATTATGGAATACTCCCACGTGCGTTGCACGTGTTTGGCTCACGTGCGTTGCACGTAACGTGCATGTGGCTGGCGCACGTGCATTGCACGTGGCGCACATGGCGCAATGCGCATATGCGCATTATGGGGAGAGCAAGCTCCTATGGAGAAATAATCTCCTTTGAGTATTATAGAATACTCCTTCTTTTCTAAGAGATATCCCCTCTTATTTATATGGGAGTGGTAGAGAAAGGATCTCTCTTTTTCCCGATATGGGACTAAAAATGCATTTCCCATGTAGTAGAGCATTACTTTAGATTACACGTGCGTAGCACATTTGCTCATAAATTTTGGTCCCGGATGAATTATGAGGCCCATAATATATCAAATCGAAGGAGTTTTTGAGACACTTTTGATACCATCAGAATTTAGCTGTTTCTCATTCGGAAGTTTGTCAAAATACAGCCCGGAAAATTCTGGTTCGCATTTTCTTCCTTAGATTACACGTGCATAGCACATTTGCTCATAACTTTTGATCCCGAATGAATTATGAGGCCCATAATATATCAAATCGAAGGGTTTTTCGAGACGCTTTCGATATCATTAGAATTTAGCTGTTTCTCATTCGGAGTTTGTCAAAATACAGCTCGAAAAATACTGGTTCATATTTTCTTAAGCGTATCGCTGCCATTTGATACCTTGGGCTCTTTTGCGTAGAAATTTTTGGCGGGAACAATGACTACTTGGTCTTGACATGAACTCAATTGTATCTATATGATTTACCCGATGAAACCTATTACATACTTGACTCAACTTGACCCGAATCATGAATACGTAAAGACTTGACTTGGATACTTGACATGAGTACTTGAACATTTGACATGAATACATGGACTCAAATTGAATCTTGAAATGGTACACTTATTATGTATTCATTGATTTGGGCAGGACTTGTGACTATAATTGTAAATTAGATTACGCGGGGTTGGGATAGTTTAAGTGTGAATCCAACGAAATCTCAGAAGTCTCCTAGTTCATGAATTTATGTCTACTAACACATACAATCTATCATAAGGGCCCGTGTTTCCTTACCCTTGGATTATAACTTATTGGGTTTGGAATAGTTCAACACTAGGTTGAAGTCCTGTTACTAAAATTTGATTCGGGCCCATGATTCCTTACTTAGGATTACAGCCCGTTGGGTTTGAGAACACTCTTGAGATTGGTTGATATTCACACTTGAGCCGACGTTAAGTTAGATTACCCTTGTAAAGACTTTTAGGACACTTACATGCACTTTATGTTCACTATACCTATACTCCACGGCCATACATTATTTGGCTGCTATGCTCATGTACATTCCATTCTTACATAGTTTGCCTTCAACGTTGCCATGTTATACATGTCACCTTTGCATTTCACACACACACACACACACACACACACACATCTTTTTGGTGATTTACCGAATGCAAATTCGCTGACGGGCATTCCATCCATCTCTTTGTTTCTTTGGAACACACACACATCTTTTTGGTGATTTACCGAATGCAAATTCGCTGACGGGCATTCCATCCATCTCTTTGTTTCTTTGGAATGTTCGTCAGGGGATCTAGGGTCTGAAGAGGTGTGTTCCCTTAAAAAAAGAAGAAAGAGAAAAAAAGAAAATATGAAACGAAACCCTCTCACGTGTTTAACACGAGAGCGCTCACATGCAAAGTATGTGACCTCCGGCTTCAAGAAAGATTAAATCTTATGATATGGTTTTCACGTGTTGAACATGTGAGCGCTCACATACAAAACATGTGACCTCCAGATTTAAGGAGGATTAAATCCTATGATATGGCTTCCACATGTTGAACACGTGAGCACTGTTGGGGTCAAAATTTACACCCCGGTTAACCAAGTCAAAATCAAAGTCAACTCCAAGATAAGTGGGCCCAAGCCCAGGTCAAGTGGGCCCATGCCCGAGTGGAGCCCGAACATGAAGCGGCCTGCCTCCTTCATGCCAAAATAAAAAAATTTGTAATAAATAATTTTTTAATAAATAATTTTGGTGTATTTTTTATGAATAAATGTAAGAAAAATGGGCATAAAGCCAAATTTTTGTAAAACGCATGGCTCATGTGCAAAAGAAATGAGCACATGAGGCATGAGATGGGCAAAATGCAATTTGTAAAGCCCAAGGGGCTATATGTAAAATGTGTAGCCTATAAAGGCAAAAATTATGAAAATATCTCAACAAATTTTTCTCTCTCTCAAAATTCTAGGGTTTGTGCCTCTTTCGCCTTTCTCAAGGTTCTAAACTTTCTTTCTTTTTTTGAATTAAATCAAGAGTTTAACTCTTCTTTTTCCAAAACGAAACCGTCTTTCACCACAAAATCCTTAAAGGGGAACTCGGATCTTTCATCAAATCTTCAAAAGGGGAGATTTTTTTTTTGAGTTTCACCCCCCTTTTCTTCAAGATCGACCCAATGAAGAGGAAGAATGATACACATCTCCAAAAATCCCATTCCGGGAGGATTTGAGGCTCAAAAGAAGACCCAAAAATTTCTAGGAGTTTAACTCCATTCAAGATCCGTTGGAGTTTAATCCATAAATCAAACCCCTTTTTAAGAGTTTAACTCCAAATCTATACATAATTCCTGTTAGGAGTTTAACTCCAAAACCCCTTGGGAGTTCAACTCCTAACCCAGGGGCTAAGCCCCTTTTCCACTGGTGTCTCCAGCGGTAATGTGCCGCACATGTGACCCGCGAGCGCCCGGCAGTCGCGTGCACGGCATGTGACCTGTGGGCGCTAAGCGCCCACGTGCGTCTCACACGACCCGCGGGCGCTCAGTGCCCAACGGTCGCGTGCAGCTCACGTGACCCGCTGGCGCCCGACGCCCACACGCTGTGCACACACGCCGAGCGCGTGACCCGCGGGCGCCCGGCGCCCACATGCCATGCACGCGTCTTTAAGACGCTCCTCACCCCTCATTTTCCATGCACTCCACTCCAGAAACACGTCTCTTATTAGGAAATTTTTTCTAACGGGGCGCTGCCCTATACCCCGCATGGGGGGTGCTAGCCCCCTTGACCCCCAGCCCGCTATCCGGGTAACGGGACCCCCGTAAACTCTGTGAGGCCCCCGATATATCCAAAACCCTTTCAAAACACAACACACGCACATTGCACACTGAGCACGCATGATTAGTTTACCCGTCAATCGGAGGTTCCTTCGCTCCAAAAGTGAGGGGTAATTAACGGCATCTTAGTCCGCGGCTGTCGGAGATTCGGATCACCACAATCAATAAATCCCCGCCTACCTTTGGCAGGGGGAATTTGTAGCACGCCTGACAAGCGACGCGTATTACCATCTCAATGGGGTGATGAAAAACACCCTACAAATTCGGGCACCCCGGTAGGACCTATCTCTCCTCCCATGTCCGAGTCAAGTGTTCATGCGAACTCATTTAACATATATACTGACGTTTGTACTAAAGTAATGTTCCTTTCGTGCAGCAATCAACTTTCAACGACTATGTCTTCCAAGATGAATTCAGATTCTGACATGACCCTGATCCTATACGTGGTCAAGATCAATGCCTGCGTGGTTCTCCCCGCAAGCCTCAGTCGACAGTGGGAGGAATTGCCCCACCAATTTGGTTCCGTCGTCATCTACCCTGCCGGAAGCGCTCATCTGGCAGAAACCCCAGCAAAACAGGTGGCCAAGCCCGTCTCAAAGTGTAAGAGGCTGAACGTTGTGATCACCAAGGCACCACAAACCAAGCCTAAAACGGTGTCCGAACGACTCTCTGGTGCTCCAGCTGGGGGCAAGACTACCAGAACAAAGGGCATCATTGAACATCACGGACAAGCACAGGCTGCGCTTCTGATAACTGCACAATCAAGTGTATCTTCAAAGCTCTCCATTGCTCGGTCTACGGCGACTTCTCGAAGAGACGAAGTCTGCCAAGTGCTTAAAATAGAAAAGTTAAGACAGAAGCGGCTCAGGTATCGAGCTAACAAAGGGCCAAGATTTCGGCCATGTGGAATCTTGTGAGGTTCCAAGAGCAGGGTTACTCCGCGACAATAGCTGAATCGGCCATAAAAGTCAGTAATTCCTTCGAACCTCTGAAGTGGGTTTAGAAAAATGCCATGACTGCCAGAATCAAGAAGACAGCGGTCCGAACAATGCCACAAAGGGACGTGTCCCAGCCCCAAAAGAGAAAGCATGACACCATCTCTTCAAAAGTCTACCAGGCACTCTGCGCTGCGTGAAAACAGCGGGGCAAATCCATAAAAAAGCGCTAGCACCACTCATGAATCCGGTCAGACCAGCCATCTTCAATCGATTGTCCGCTACCAAAATAAAAGGGACAAGACGGCGGTCTACAAAATCAGCTACTAATAATGAACTGATGGCCGGATATGTTATCCATACATTCTATATGGCAGGAGGGCTGAAAGGTTCCTAGGCACCCTAGTGAGGTCTCACAAGTCATCATACATGCAAATTTCTAAAAATACAGTGTCGAGAAACCCTAGAACGGATCGTTGACTAGATATATATAGGCGATAAAGCAAACTAGTTAACACTTAACTACTAGAATACGGAAATACAACCTTTGTAGATTCGTTTGTCCACCTCCATAGCTCTATGAAGAGGTCCTCTCCGCTGTACAAATCCGATCTTGGACTCTCGCGTTAGCTTCATCGGAGAAATAGGCGGGCAAGGTCGTCGGCTTCGTGCCGAAGATGATCTACGTCGAGGCATC
Organism: Agapanthus africanus; assembly: GCA_030015575.1. Lineage (NCBI taxonomy): Eukaryota > Viridiplantae > Streptophyta > Magnoliopsida > Asparagales > Amaryllidaceae > Agapanthus > Agapanthus africanus. The sequence continues at coordinate 100,023,569 of CM057338.1, read as the reverse complement.
ACTAGATCAAGCTCTCACTTCACCAAGTCATAAAACTTGTGAAGAAAACACACTCTACTACTTGGCAAGAGGTAGAGGATGAAGAAATACGAAGTGGGTAGACTTTAGAATTGGATTTCTCTCACTTTTTCATCAATCACCATTGATGAAGTAAGGTTTCCTCAAGTGATGAAGAAGAAGAAGAAGATGAATATTATCATAAGTTATATTCCAAAAGAATAATAAAATCATAGTTATCATAATATTAACCATGGTAATGTGTAGAGAGTTAATCATGGTTGAATGGAATGGTTAGGGTTAAGCATGAGACAAAATGGTCACATAGTCAAAAGTTCAAGAATCTTCAACTAGAATACAAAATTAGCAACCATTTTCTTTTCATGCTTATCATATTCCAAAATGAATAAATAAATAAGATAAATGAATAAAACAAAACCCTAACCATTATCATGTAACCATGGTTTGATCTTTACACAAAAACCCTAGCATAACATGTATCATCAATCATGATACAATCAAGTGCACAAAAGTATATCACATATACAATGTATACATTCGAGTGAGAAAATCCATCTTAAGTAAACCGATACTAGTTGATGCAAACTAATATATCAAATATATAATTATGCATTAAATCATCAAATCAACACTTGATTTAACGATCCGGTCATATCGCATATAACCGACTAGTATCCTATGTATCGGCTTATCGAACAATACTTGATTCGACAACTAGGTTATATCGTATACAACCATTCGATACATTTATCGCGAGAATGAAATACGGTATCACATACTGCATTATTCTCGGTCCCGCACATATCTCATATGCGCTCCTATTTCGTTTCGCTTGAGCCAGGAAACCTCTGTGTAGGACTCTAAAGACTCGTCAATACGCCGGCAGCAGATGATGATCATATCATTCACCCACAAGCCGCAACCGGTCTGCTAAACGTAACGGCCACCCGGGTATGGAGCGATCAAAAGATCGACGAGCAAGCCCGCTCACACTCCAGTGAATCCAACCAGTAACACTACCGTACAGTCCGGTCTGATCGTATGATATGTCGCATATCTCGCCTAGGGGTGGTAAACGTCAGACCCCAGTAGCTTGATAAGTCATGCCGACGTGAGGTCCATAACATTCGTGAAACTACTGATAACACTTACCAGTAGGTCACTGCAACCCTGGCCAGGGATTTCCTGTTATGGCCAGTCGAGCATAGCACAACATTAACCCCCAATACCGGGAGAGACGAATCCCCTCCTATCGCTCATTGCCTCCATGTGAATCGGGACTGTACCCAAAAACCACCTGTTTGCACAACTCAGTAGAGCCGTGGTAGGGTGGAAATCAAAGCACAGTGGGAGACACACAAGACTCTATGACGATCTCGGGTCAACAGACTAAGCTGTACCAGTGTCACCAGAGAACTGCCATCTGACGTGAGGTATAATACCATCTGGGAGTTCTCGGCGAGTCCGTTCAGTGTACCCAGTCTCCACTGAGCACCCGCATACCATCTTCGATGTCAAACACCAATGGATATGGGATCATCCATCGCCCATCATATGGGTCGAGAAGATATACGCTAGTCTACTCTGGAATATCGATGCCCCGTCTCGATATTCCCACGACTAGGAACAATGAAGGATGTACTCATTGACTACCCAGGCCCCACTAGTATGATCTGCATCACAGTCCTGGAAGTCGAGTACACATCCTAAGGGCTTTATCAACATGTAACAGAGAGACAGAAAGTATACACGTTAAGATAAACAGCAACCAGATAGCGTACTATCATGTCGAGCAAGAAAGTCCTATCTATATATGTCCCAGCATCCACTACAATATACATCCAATGTACAGTAATGGCCTCTAGGGCATACATATAACTAACAATCTCCCACTTGCACTAGGGCCATCTGTAGCAGTGGTAGCAGTATCACATACTCAACCATCCCCTAAAAGTCTCTCTTTGGGAAAAGGCCTTCGTGAGTGGATCCGCCGTGTTGTCCTCTGAGTCTACTCTCCTAACCTCGATCACCCCGGAGATCAACTATCTCCATGATCAGGTGATGCTTCCTCAGAATTTGTCTGGGTCACTGATGGGACCAGGGTTCCAGGGCCAAAGCCACACTTCCATTTTCATACAATGGCAGGAACCTAGTTCATCTTATGAACCAATATACATCCAAACTTCCTCTTTGGTAGTATCTTCAATAGCGATGTTACCAGCCTTTATCATCTAGTTTGCCACGGTATCTAGCTTGGAACTCTTCCAACATACCGTCCTTCTACCGCGGGTAAAGACAATGCCCGTGACTGACATTCAGTCGTCTTTATCACCCTGGAACTCTTCCAGTGATTCTCCCCAGGATCGATTGATATCATCTCACTACATCTAGTGAGAATCCTAGCATCCAATTACATCTAACTCATAAATGAAAACTCAGGATTTAGGAGGTATCACTTTGATCCTATTTGGAGAATCCTTGTGATAATAGGAGATCGACCGATCGTAGTATAGGAAACTCTTTTCCTATCAAGAGTATGTTTTCAACGTACAATACGAAGATGACCACCTTACGCTCTACTACCCTTTTGTATATACAAGGTTCGTCTACCATTTTGATGAAGTCAAACACTTTGACTATCACATCAAAACAGACGTTCCAACTCTGCGATGCCTGCTTCATTATGTAAAGCAACTTGCACACGTTTCCGCTGCTTCCACTGTTTACGAAGACCTCTGGCTGTGTTCTTATAGACGTTCTCTTCTAAATCAGTATTTAGAAAAGCAGTCATGGCACCCAACCGCCAGATATCGTAGTCATGGTATGTAGCCGTGGTAAGTAGGATCTGAATAGACTTAAGCATAGCTACTGGAAAAAGGTTTCATCATTATCCACGCCTGGTCGATGACGAAAACCTTTAACAAGTCTAGCTTTGAAAGTCTCAACTTTTCCATCTACACCAAGTAATCTTCTTAAGATATACTTGCTCCTGATGGGGATTTAACCCTTCAGTTATAGCAGCTAAAGTCCATACTTTACTGGTGTACATGGATTCCATCTCAGATCGCTAAGCATCCAGCCATTCTTACAGAGTCCCTACTCTCGATGGCCTGCTCGAAACTAGTTGGGTCATCATCTTATGATGCATTCCTCGCTCCCACTGTCATCGAGAAACCGAGGTATCTCTCAGGCGGATGAGGAACCCTACTAGATCGGCGGAGAGGCTGAGGTTCGTCGGGAACTATAGAATCCTTTGGTTCTGTCAAATCATCAACTGTAGTTTTGTATAGCTGGAACCTTTCCAGTTCTACAGAACTGATCCTGCCTCGATCTTGTCCGGATTTTGCTTTAAACATAGGCCGGACAACTCCAAATCTTAACTCGCTTAAGAGATAGGATCTTCCCACACCATATCTTATATGGAGTGGTAGGCAGTGATTTGATTCGAACCTAATTCAATAGGTATGCAGCTTCTCAAGCGCATAACCCCAAAAGGAAATGGGTAACTCAGCAATACTCATCATAGAGCACACCATATCTAATATTGTGCAATTGCTCCGCCCTGATACACCGTTGTGCTGTGGTGTTTTCAGAGGAGTAACACTGAGAGAAAATCTCATTCTCCTTTAGAATAGTCCAGGAATTCTTTGCACAAGTATTGTCCTCCCTGATCTTATCATAGGACTTAATACTTATACCCGTATTTTGGTTCTCTACTTCTAACTTATATTCTGTGAATATCTTAAAAGGTTCGGACTCATGTTTCAACAGGAACATATGACTAAATCTTGAGAGATTATCAGAGAACGTAATGAAGTATAAAGAACCAGTCCTGGCATGTGTAGACATGAGACCTTACATACATCATAATGTATCAGTCCCAAGAGTTTACCAACTCTTTCTCTGTTTCCAATAAACAGAGCTATGGTCATCATATCTTTGTGACATGACTGGCAAGTTTCACAAGATGTAAATTCAAACTGATTTAAATATGCATCTAAAATGTAACTTCAGCCAGTCGGGTCGCATTGATATGACCTAGTCTACAATGCCTCAAGAATGATTCGTTCATTTCTGAACTCTTCCTCTTGTGTGTGTTCTGTATACGAGGAACTGTAGTTTGATTTAGAACGTCAATGCTTTTAGATAACGTGCCTGAACCGATCAACTTTTGATATAGGAAATGTTCGAAACATTATCCAACAATACAAAATTATATCATTTCTTTACTAATAAAGAGACTGATATGATTTTGTATATCAGGTTTGGTATCTAATAGCATTTGTTCAGAATCAATGTATTGGTAATACAGGGTGACAGTGACCAACAGACTTGGCTGCAACACTTGCCTCGTTTTCTGCCTCATGAAACTTATCACCCGTTCTCAGTTTTTCTATCTTTTTGTAGCCCTATGTAATAGATTACATATCTGGGATCCTGATCCGGTATCATATACCAAGGATGCAGAGGATACTGAGAAAAAGTTCTTTTTAATGAACACACCCGAAGAAGATGCATCATACGCACTTTCTTCGTTTGGGCGGCATAGGAATTCTGGTATTCCCTATTTCCTGCTCTGTCTTATAACAATTATAAGTTGGAGCGGGACCAACGTTCCCCAGCTCAGTATAACAAGTGGGTTCGGTCAACAATCCGTATTATTATCTTGATTAAGGCGTGATATGGTCACTACCTGGAGAGAGAGAGAAGAAAACACTCTGCGTGCGCTCTTGCAAGATCAGATTGGTTATATATTTTATCTAATCAGGATGGCTCCCACTGTTTTTATCAAATCTTCCTTCAAACCTTAAAAGGAAAGACTAGCCGGGATTAATTACACTCTACAATTTCGCCAATCTTTCAGTCAGGCCAGTGTCGGTACTTTGAGGGAGGTTCCCCGTGCTTTCGCACGGACCTAATTACTGTAAACCTCGTTTTCCCAGAGGCATAACCCCGTTGACACCTTTCTAGATACCTACTTGATCGGTTAATTGTAAAGTGCAAAACTCTCCCAGGAGTAACAATTACTCGTAGTGGGTATCGGGATCCAACTATCATATAGAAGGTATGCAATCTCATTGCAAATTTCAACACTTGAAACTCCCGATAAAGGTTTTTACCCTTAGCACTTATGACCTTAACTATGGTCAACAAATCATAAGTACTAGTCAAGTTCTACTCGTCGTTTCGTGATTAATTAGACCCACCCACATGACCCTTAACTAAGGTCAACAAAGTCACACGACTGTCCTAACTAATCGCATCATATGCGGTGTAGGAAGACATCACTTAGCTACCGTACACTGTGCCTTGACTATGGTCAACAAACACAGCACGAATACTAAGTACTCTACTTCCTAAAATGACGGAGGGTTGCGGCTGGTTTTTGTGAAAACTTTTAACGCTTTGAACTTGATCTCGTTGCAGAATCAAATGGTTTTTAAATGGAATGTTTTTGAGGCTTCTCTAGTTTTGCTAAAGGGGTCACTCCCGGTGAAGGGATCGTCGGCCTTTTCCTCGTCGAATGAGGTGCGGGATATATCATATATATCACTGTGCAAAGCAGAAACTATAGAGGCTATCAAAAGACAAACCGAGTGATGTAGCATCTGCCAGTTATTGCTAAAGGAGTCACTCCCGGCGAAGGGATCTCGGTCCTTTCCTTATCGAATAAGGTGCAGGATGTTCTACAAGGAACACCGCGATGCAAAGCAAGAACTGTAGCTACCTGTTTTCATTTTGAAATTCGATTCCACAACATCAATTAGGTTTATTTTCTTTCATTAATCTCATTAATGAATATCCCATCATTTAAATTACCTAAACATCACAGATAAATATGACGTACACTTATGCCATCCGCATTCGCCTCGATGTCCCCTCGTGCACCGTTAGGTTAGGTAACTAACGGCAGAGCGGGGCAGGGCTAGCGCGGGTGTAAAACATAAGTAACGTCTATATAATATATCATATATACTATATACTACATCTATCTGAACAGAGCACAGAACATCGCATGATCACATCACAGATAACGCAGCAGAAAGAGTCATATGAAATATTGGATATACTAGGACGTCCGTGTTTTCAATACGAGCCAGTATAAAACACGGATTCCACGGTCGTGATGAATAGCCAATCCCACATCCCTAGACCCCTACGAGAGTGGCAAGCAACCCTACCAATTCTAGGGTTAGGAGACCCGGACTCGACTCCTCGAGTTGGTCTCCCTCTGGACCCCAGAACCCGGTTACTTGTGCTCCCTTCCTTGGGTCTATCCTAATGCGGAAAAGTAAATAATATACAAACGGTGACATCTCCCGCAACCTGGAAGTGCCCCAACAAAAGAATATTACATACAAGTTTTTACATGAATGAAAATGAAAAAACACTCATCTCACATAAAAACCCCCGGCTATTCAAACACGACGATCCAATATAACATATCCAGCAACACATAACATCACATGTCATCAACGTAAGTAAATATGTCCATCCCAATTGTCGTTGACATATAGCAACGAAACTGGCGATATCACATATTACACTTACGGTCACAGAAAAGAAAGTGTAAAACTACAACAGTTGGAATCCGCAACTCCTTTAGACATCACATGCCTAATCAAATGAATTCTTTAGACATCGCATGCCTAACAATTATAAACCCCGCATTTTAGTCTCATTATCGAAAACATTTTTCAATATCAAGTCGGGCAATTGAACAGGATTCCCGACATTCTGATCGAATGCTCGTCGCAAACTTTAGCAGGCGGCCGCACCCCCGACGCCGTCGACAAAGTGCACCAAGGCGGAACACCGCTGCCGCGAGCACCCGGACGGATGCTTTCGGCGACGGGGTTCTCCTACAGTCACTTGGTCGGGGCTATGGGGTGAGGCTGTCTATTAAGTTTACTAGGCGAGTATCCGCGTACACTACGTGATTGCAACGGACTTTTGATCACATCAAAATTCCGTGGCAACCGATCAAGTGAGACTAAACTGCTATGTTTATAATATTCATTCCGTTATTTTATAACCATTTGTGAATTCCAATTATTGTATCACATTCCGGATAAACAGAAAATGCTAAACTTTTCGATCGAACAATCGAACACCCAAGTTTTCCCGATACTACTCAACACATGAAATAAGTCTAACAATATTCAGTTCGTGCCTCAGTACCAACGGTCCAGCTGTAGAAGGTTCAAGTCAACGCCTCACATGTGGCACGCCGTACTGCCCCAAACCCGAAGGTTCAAAGGGCAGTTCAAGACGGTCACATAATCGAGTTAAGGTTTGTTGTCTTCTAGAGGGTCCATCGCGTTACTTGCACTACTTAGAACGTCGTTAAACTATGGAAAAATCCAACAATTGGAAATTTCCCGGAAGGGGAAAAAATGGGTATTTATATCCGGTCGAACTTTTTAACATATTCTAAGATTATCCGGAAAAGCACACAGACAGAATTCGACAATCCGATCGATATACCGAGTCCCCAATACAACCCAGAAAATGCAACTCTGGAAAAATTTATTAAAAATCCCCAGGAAAACCAGCACAGACAACTAAGAATTACTGTGCAAAATTGGATGCACAAAACAACAAAATGGCCGCGGATCCGCCGCATGAGCATGCTCATGCCGCGGATCCGCGGTGCCTTTATGGAATCAGGCCCTCGAATTTTACAGTAACCCTTATATCTTCCTACTGACTTTTCTGAATATTTTTAATCTACAAAAATCCACATTTTACAGAATTGTCCAGAGAGCATTTTTCAAGTCGGGGTTTTGGGTCGATCGGACTTCTAACTCCGTCGGGACTTCGCCTAAGGCTCTAGCTAGTCTCTGATACCACTGAAAGGTTCCTAGGCACCCTAGTGAGGTCTCACAAGTCATCATACATGCAAATTTCTAAAAATACGGTGCCGAGAAACCCTAGAACGGATCGTTGACTAGATATATATAGGCGATAAAGCAAACTAGTTAACACTTAACTACTAGAATACGGAAATACAACCTTTGTAGATCCGTTTGTCCACCTCCATAGCTCCATGAAGAGGTCCTCTCCGCTGTACAAATCCGATCTTGGACTCTCGCGTTAGCTTCATCGGAGAAATAGACGGGCAAGGTCGTCGGCTTCGTGCCGAAGATGATCTACGTCGAGGCATCACTAGATCAAGCTCTCACTTCACCAAGTCATAAAACTTGTGAAGAAAACACACTCTACTACTTGGCAATAGGTAGAGGATGAAGAAATACGAAGTGGGTAGACTTTAGAATTGGATTTCTCTCACTTTTTCATCAATCACCATTGATGAAGAAAGGTTTCCTCAAGTGATGAAGAAGAAGAAGAAGATGAATATTATCATAAGTTATATTCCAAAAGAATAATAAAATCATAGTTATCATAATATTAACCATGGTAATGTGTAGAGAGTTAATCATGGTTGAATGGAATGGTTAGGGTTAAGCATGAGACAAAATGGTCACATAGTCAAAAGTTCAAGAATCTTCAACTAGAATACAAAATTAGCAACCATTTTCTTTTCATGCTTATCATATTCCAAAATGAATAAATAAATAAGATAAATGAATAAAACAAAACCCTAACCATTATCATGTAACCATGGTTTGATCTTTACACAAAAACCCTAGCATAACATGTATCATCAATCATGATACAATCAAGTGCACAAAAGTATATCACATATACAATGTGTACATTCGAGTGAGAAAATCCATCTTAAGTAAACCGATACTAGTTGATGCAAACTAATATATCAAATATATAATTATGCATTAAATCATCAAATCAACACTTGATTTAACGATCCGGTCATATCGCATATAACCGACTAGTATCCTATGTATCGGCTTATCGAACAATACTTGATTCGACAACTAGGTTATATCGTATACAACCATTCGATACATTTATCGCGAGAATGAAATACGGTATCACATACTGCATTATTCTCGGTCCCGCACATATCTCATATGCGCTCCTATTTCGTTTCGCTTGAGCCAGGAAACCTCTGTGTAGGACTCTAAAGACTCGTCAATACGCCGGCAGCAGATGATGATCATATCATTCACCCACAAGCCGCAAGCGGTCTGCTAAACGTAACGACCACCCGGGTATTGAGCGATCAGAAGATCGACGAGCAAGCCCGCTCACACTCCAGTGAATCCAACCAGTAACACTACCGTACAGTCCGGTCTGATCGTCTGATATGTCGCATATCTCGCCTAGGGGTGGCAAACGTCAGACCCCAGTAGCTTGATAAGTCATGCCGACGTGAGGTCCATAACATTCGTGAAACTACTGATAACACTTACCAGTAGGTCACTGCAACCCTGGCCAGGGATTTCCTGTTCTGGCCAGTCGAGCATAGCACAACATCAAACCCCAATACCGGGAGAGACGAATCCCTTCCTATCGCTCATTGCCTCCATGTGAATCGGGACTGTACCCAAAAACCACCTGTTTGCACAACTCAGTAGAGCCGTGGTAGGGTGGAAATCAAAGCACAGTGGGAGACACACAAGACTCTATGACGATCTCGGGTCAACAGACTAAGCTGTACCAGTGTCACCAGAGAACTGCCATCTGACGTGAGGTATAATACCATCTGGGAGTTCTCGGCGAGTCCGTTCAGTGTACCCAGTCTCCACTGAGCACCCGCATACCATCTTCGATGTCAAACACCAATGGATAAGGGATCATCTATCGCCCATCATATGGGTCGAGAAGATATACGCTAGTTTACTCTGGAATATCGATGCCCCGTCTCGATATTCCCACGACTAGGAACAATGAAGGATGTACTCATTGACTACCCAGGCCCTACTAGTATGATCTGCATCACAGTCCTGGAAGTCCAGTACACATCCTAAGGGCTTTATCAACATGTAACAGAGAGACAGAAAGTATACACGTTAAGATAAACAGCAACCAGATAGCGTACTATCATGTCGAGCAAGAAAGTCCTATCTATATATATCCCAGCATCCACTACAATATACATCCAATGTACAGTAATGGCCTCTAGGGCATACATATAACTAACAATCTCCCACTTGCACTAGGGCCATCTGTAGCAGTGGTAGCAGTATCACATACTCAACCATCCCCTAAAAGTCTCTCTTTGGGAAAAGGCCTTCGTGAGTGGATCCGCCGTGTTGTCCTCTGAGTCTACTCTCCTAACCTCGATCACCCCGGAGATCAACTATCTCCATGATCAGGTGATGCTTCCTCAGAATTTGTCTGGGTCACTGATGGGACCAGGGTTCCAGGGCCAAAGCCACACTTCCATTGTCATACAATGGCAGGAACCTAGTTCATCTTATGAACCAATATATACCCAAACTTCCTCTTTGGTAGTATCTTCAATAGCGATGTTACCAGCCTTTATCATCTAGTTTGCCACGGTATCTAGCTTGGAACTCTTCCAACATACCGTCCCTCTACCGCGGGTAAAGACAATGCCCGTGACTGACATTCAGTCGTCTTTATCACCCTGGAACTCTTCCAGTGATTCTCCCCAGGATCGATTGATATCATCTCACTACATCTAGTGAGAATTCTAGCATCCAATTACATCTATCTCATAGATGAAAACTCAGGATTTAGGAGGTATCACTTTGATCCTATTTGGAGAATCCTTGTGATAATAGGAGATTGACCGATCGTAGTATAGGAAACTCTTTTCCTATCAAGAGTATGTTGTCTACGTACAATACGAAGATGACCATCTTACTCTCTACTACCCTTTTGTATATACAAGGTTCGTCTACCATTTTGATGAAGTCAAACACTTTGACTATCACATCAAAACAGACGTTCCAACTCCGCGATGCCTGCTTCATTATGTAAAGCAACTTGCACACGTTTCCGCTGCTCCCACTGTTTACGAAGACCTCTGGCTGTGTTCTTATAGACATTCTCTTCTAAATCAGTATTTAGAAAAGCAGTCATGGCACCCAACCGCCAGATATCGTAGTCATGGTATGTAGCCGTGGTAAGTAGGATCTGGATAGACTTAAGCATAGCTACTGGAAAAAGGTTTCATCATTATCCACGCCTGGTCGATGACGAAAACCTTTAACAAGTCTAGCTTTGAAAGTCTCAACTTTTCCATCTACACCAAGTAATCTTCTCAAGATATACTTGCTCCTGATGGGGATTTAACCCTTCAGTTATAGCAGCTAAAGTCCATACTTTGCTGGTGTACATGGATTCCATCTCAGATCGCTAAGCATCCAGCCATTCTTACAGAGTCCCTACTCTCGATGGCCTGCTCGAAACTAGTTGGGTCATCATCTTATGATGCATTCCTCGCTCCCACTGTCATCGAGAAACCGATGTATCTCTCAGGCGGATGAGGAACCCTACTAGATCGGCGGAGAGGCTGAGGTTCGTCGGGAACTATAGAATCCTTTGGTTCTGTCAAATCATCAACTGTAGTTTTGTAAAGCTGGAACCTTTCCAGTTCTACAGAACTGATCCTGCCTCGATCTTGTCCGGATTTTGCTTTAAACATAGGCCGGACAACTCCAAATCTTAACTCGCTTAAGAGATAGGATCTTCCCACACCATATCTTATATGGAGTGGTAGGCAGTGATTTGATTCGAACCTAATTCAATAGGTATGCAGCTTCTCAAGCGCATAACCCCAAAAGGAAATGGGTAACTCAGCAATACTCATCATAGAGCACACCATATCTAATATTGTGCAATTGCTCCGTCCTGATACACCGTTGTGCTGTGGTGTTTTCAGAGGAGTAACACTGAGAGAAAATCTCATTCTCCTTTAGAATAGTCCAGGAATTCTATGCACAAGTATTCTCCTCCCTGATCTTATCATAGGACTTAATACTTATACCCGTATTTTGGTTCTCTACTTCTAACTTATATTCTGTGAATATCTTAAAAGGTTCGGACTCATGTTTCAACAGGAACATATGACTGAATCTTGAGAGATTATCAGAGAACGTAATGAAGTATAAAGAACCAGTCCTGGCATGTGTAGACAGGAGACCTTACATACATCATAATGTATCAGTCCCAAGAGTTTACCAACTCTTTCTCTGTTTCCAATAAACAGAGCTATGGTCATCATATCTTTGTGACATGACTGGCAAGTTTCACAAGATGTAAATTCAAACTGATTTAAATATGCATCTAAAATGTAACTTCAGCCAGTCGGGTCGTATTGATATGACCTAGTCTACAATGCCTCAAGAATGATTCGTTCATTTCTGAACTCTTCCTCTTGTGTGTGTTCTGTATACGAGGAACTGTAGTTTGATTTAGAACGTCAATGCTTTTAGATAACATGCCTGAACCGATCAACTTTTGATATAGGAAATGTTCAAAACATTATCCAACAATACAAAATTATATCATTTCTTTACTAATAAAGAGACTGATATGATTTTGTATATCAGGTTTGGTATCTAATAGCATTTGTTCAGAATCAATGTATTGGTAATACAGGGTGACAGTGACCAACAGACTTGGCTGCAACACTTGCCTCGTTTTCTGCCTCATGAAACTTATCACCCGTTCTCAGTTTTTCTACCTTTTTGTAGCCCTATGTAACAGATTACATATCTGGGATCCTGATCCGGTATCATATACCCAGGATGCAGAGGATACTGAGAAACAGTTCTTTTTAATGAACACACCCGAAGAAGATGCATCATATGCACTTTCTTCGTTTGGGCGGCATAGGAATTCTGGTATTCCCTATTTCCTGCTCTGTCTTATAACAATTATAAGTTGGAGCGGGACCAACGTTCCCCAGCTCAGTATAACAAGCGGGTTCGGTCAACAATCCATATTATTATCTTGATTAAGGCATGATATGGTCACTACCTGGAGAGAGAGAGAAGAAAACACTCTGCGTGCGCTCTTGCAAGATCAGATTGGTTATATATTTTATCTAATCAGGATGGCTCCCACTGTTTTTATCAAATCTTCCTTCAAACCTTAAAAGGAAAGACTAGCCGGGATTAATTACACTCTACAATTTCGCCAATCTTTCAGCCAGGCCAGTGTCGGTACTTTGAGGGAGGTTCCCCGTGCTTTCGCACGGACCTAATTGCTCGACATGATAGTATGCTATCTGGTTCTTCTTTATCTGACATATTGACTTGATCATGCATTTATTCATTTACACATGTTGATAAAGCCCTGAGGATATTTAGTTGACTACTGTGATTATGATGGAGATCATACTAGTAGGGCGTCTATAGTTTATAAGCATATCCTGAAATGTCCCCAGTCGTAGGTGTATCGAGACGGGGCATCGATAAACCAGAGTAAACTAGCGTATATGATACCAGGCCCATATGATGGGCGATGGATGTTCCCACATCCATTGATGTTTGACATCGAGATCATATACGGGTGCTCAGTGGAGACTGGGTACACTGGACGGACTCGCCGAGAACTCCTATATGATATTATATTTATCGTCGGATGGCAGTTCTTAGGTGACACTGATATATGTTAGTTTGTAGACCCGAGATCGTCATAGAGTCTTGTGTGTTCTCCCACTATACTTTGATTACCACCCTACCACGGCTCTACTGAGTCGTGCAAACAGGTGGCTTTTGGGTACAGTCCCGAGACACATGAAGACGATGAGCGATAGGAGGGGTTTCGTCTCTCCCGGTATTAGGGTTGATGTTGTGCAGTGCTCGATTGACTATATCAGTAAGTCCCTGGCCAGGGCTGTTGAGATTTACTGATAAGTGTTATCAGTAGTTTCTCGATCTGTTATAGACCATTCATCGGCACGACTTATTGAGTTATTGGGGTTGACGTTACCATCCCTAGACTCGATATGTAGAATATCTGACGAAGAGACCGGACTGTACGGTAGTGTTGCCGGTTGGCTCGACGGGAGTTTTGACAGGCTCGCTTGTTTTCTTCTGATCGTTCAATACCCGGGTGGCCGTTACGTTTAGCTGACCTCTTGCGGCTTGGGGGTGCTTGATATGATCATTACCCACTACCGGCGTATTTACGAGTCTTAGAGTCCCACAATGGAGTTACCTAGCCCAGGCGAAACGATGTGGTGCGCATATGAGATATGTGCGGGGACCCGATTAAATGCGCGTATGAGATACCGCATATTAATCGGGCGGTTTGCTATTGGTCGGGTCGTATGAGATATTACCGGTTTGCTAAATCAAGTGTTGATTTAACATTGACCATTAGCTCTTTTTCACTTTAGACCTTTTTGTCTTTTGCTGTATGCATCCATGTATGCACATGTTTACATTGATGCACATATAGATGTGCATGCACACATACATGCATACACATGTGTGTCATGGTTGTTGATACACTAGACGGTGGCAATATAAGACTCACATGTTAGTAAATATATTTGTATTTATTTTTGAGATTAATGGAAATGGATAATTATTCATTGTTGATTATTTTATTCCTTCACTAAACCTTATGTTAACCATGAGTTATCTTTCCATGGCCATTAGAGCTCCAAAATAAATATCTAGATATTTATTAACTTGAGTTAAGAATGAGAGTGGATATTATATATAATTTCTATTCTCATTTTTATCATTATCTTTTCATTATCTTGAGCTCTCATTTGCCATCATCTTCTTCCTCCTCTTTCTTGCTCTCTAGCTTTCATTAGTGAGTAAGATAGTGATCAAGTTAGGGTTTTGAAGTGAGAAAACAAACCACATCATCATTCTATACTACTCTTGCCCATTAGTTTAGAGTGTTAGCTTCAACTTCATCTCTTGATCAAGTGGAGCTTTGAGCTTGGACAAAGAGGACTCCGGGTGGATCATCGTGGACTTGGAGGATCTCAAGTAACCCTCTTCCAGCTTCCAAGTAGCCAGGGAGTCTAGCAAAGGGAGCTACAAAGGTTGTATTCTCTTTACCTAGTACTAAACTACTTGTGGAATGCGTTAGATTTTGTGTTACCCTAGTTTTTTTCTAGTTTGATCCCTAGGTTAGTTTCTTTAGCACCCTCTAATTTTTAAATATGGCATGTATGATGCTACCAAATCCTAGTAGTGGTGCTGAGGAAGCCTGTCACGCCCCGCTTCCCAAAATACGGAATACGAGGGGTAGACAAGGCCAGCCATGCTCCTACGGTCAAAGAAAAGTCCTGCCGTAGTCACACTTCGGCTTCTAGTTTATCATGGTAAACAGTAAACGATGCGCAGGTAATGAGAAATGCAGTAACAGAAAGATACAATAATGTAAACTGACCTGAAGTGGAACAAACGGATGTAACTAGGAACGGCAAGTCAGGAAGTCGGTGATGCACGTCTAGTTCTGATCAAAGCTAAAACTTCTCCTCACACTGAGCATGCATACTCAGGTCGTCAGAGCGACACAATAGTGATATAATGTATATAGTTAAATAACAGTTCTAATAGTGGTAAAGAATATGAATAACCGTAAATCAATGACAGCATGAATATGAATGAGCAGAGATCAATGCAGCGGAAAAGTGAAGCAGTATAACAATATGTCACGAATGTCAACACAGTATAGAAGGAATGTAAATGACAGTAACCCTATCGGTCTCTAAGTCTCACTGCACAGGTCAATAAACCTATCGTCAGTCCAAGTGTGAGAGTCAACCACTCGCGAGTGTCCTCCACCCAAGGGTAGAACCCAAGGGCAAGGGACCACGGGCCCAACATGTAACGAATGTATCACGGTGTATATAGCACATACCCTGTAAATCTCCATATAACTCCCTAAATATATAAGCCGGCATGGGACTCCCGAGATTCTGTTGAATTCACACTTGAACTACCCCACACCCCGAGGTCTACATCAAACACTAACCATAACCCTAAATACTAATCGATCCGTGATAAGTCTGCGCGAGAACTGGAGGCAGGACCTCCATCAAGCACGTCCCGACTAATACCTAAGATAAATGGCAGTGTCGGATGCCTTATCTATGACATCCGTGCAAGCGCTTCCATAAGTGTCCCATACCACTTATAGTCACACGTACACGCATCCCACAGACGTCGACAATGCAACAGAATAAAAGGGACACTGATTGTGCACAAGTACGTATCACTTTCACTTAATCACGAATACACGAACACTGACGTACTTGTCACAATCAACACTAAAATCTAACACTGGGTAAATGCACGATGTCACTAGGTTATCATTACAATGATATATGTATGATATGATGCATGAACAGTATAAGAAGCACAACTAAGGTATCATAAAAACAGCAGTCTATCACTTGCACGATTTATCATGAAGCATATGTATATAATTTAGCGAAATGATAAACAGGTAGTATTTAATATGTTCAGTTATCTATCCTTAGAATTTTGTTTCAGGTCAAACGGGTTTCAGAATCATTAGTTATAACTGTTTCATTTTAAGCGCACGCGGCTGGAAATCCGGCTTCAGAATCAGGAATCCATTTCGCAACGCATTTTGACCCCAGTTGGTATCATAATTTAGCGACGCTACAGTTGGATGAATGCTAGGGTTTTCAGTAAGGTTTTCAACTCAACAAACGGATCTTCAATCGCGTCTGTACGTTAGGAGTTATAATCTGTTAATATCAACATGTCAATTCTGATTCTGCTGGGACTGTTATGTGTCCCGATCTATTAAATTTCAGATTAAATATCAAACGGTAACGAAACTGAATGAAACCAATTGTGTTGTCTAGCTAACAGAGTTACCTACAGTAAGCAGTGGAGTTCCACAACCTAAGCATTAAGTAAATCCTGTGGTACCCATTACGGGACAGCAACCAAAAACTGGAGTCGCTCTGGACTGCAGTCCAGAGTCGCACTCCGATGCGATTATCATCCCAATTTAAGTACAAGAATATCAGGAAACTGGTATAGGGTTAAAGTTTGTCGAGTTAGCTTCGATTTGAGCCCTCGAACGCACCATTATAATATGTATATGATTTATGGTGAATTTAACGGTTTTCAGGTGCAACAAAATTTCAGGTTTGCAATTAAACTTGGGGATGGTCGTTTTAACCTTTAACGGTCGTATTTTCTAATGAAACCTGCACAAGGTATTCATCATGTCCAGGGCCACAGCATTATATTTAGTTCCGTCAAATTGGATAACAATTTTCTATGAGAACAAGCATCGAACGGTTTTATGGCGATATTTAGCATCAGGCAAAACATGGAATATCTACGATTTTAATTTGTAATTTAATGATAAATAGCATGAAAGCAAGTAAAAACTTGCCTGGAGGCGTCTCGGGGTTGTACGGCAGCAGGTACAGTACGGTCACACGACGAGCTAGCACCACGACGGTAACGGTTCCGGGTGATCTTGGGTCGGTTCTCGGCCAGTGGGGCTCGCAGCTTGATGATCGGGCTCGGCTTTGAAGCTTGGGCCTCGCGCGTCAAGGAGTTTGATGACAGATGGTGATGACGATGGTGAGAGTGTTCGAGAGAGAGAGAGAGAGAAAAAGTTAGAGACAGAGAGAGTGAGAGATGGTTGAGAGAGAGAGATGAGTGAGAGAGAGTTAGAGAGAGAGAGAGATGGAGTATAGAGAGAGAGAGATAAGACTGTGAGAGAGAGTTAGAGAGAGAGAGCTGGAGTATAGAGAGAGAGAGGGAAGTTGAGAGGGAGAGATATAAGAGAGAAGGAGAGGGGAAATGCAAGGAAGAGGGAGAGAGTGCAGAGGGGCGACGACGATGGTGTTGATGATGATGCCGCGGGGGAGGGAAAAGTCGACGAGACTTAAGGAGGTGCTCGCCGACGAGGGTGGTCGGCTGCGGTGAACGAGGGTGAAGGATGGAGAGTGAAGCGAGGTCGTGGTTGTAGCCGTCGGACGAGCGGAGTTAGTGGGAGGAGTTGAGTTGAGGGTGCGATGAGGTTGGTGATGAGGCGATGGTGATGGTGGGGGTAGCCGGAGGTCGAATACTGCAATGGGTTGCTGATGGCGTGAGTTCGAGAGTGAACAGGAAGGGAAGGAGAGAGAGCAATGATGGGAGTGAGTGATTGAGGGTGTAGTGTAGAGGGGAGAGGGTCGTGGGGGTGAAACGTGCGCGTCGTGGTAACGCTCGCGCGAGCGAGGGCGACGGTTGAGGGAGCGGATCGCGCGCGCTGGGATTAAGGAAAAATAGCCGTTGGGGATTTGAGGAAGGAGATGTACAGTAAAGGAATTGGGGAAAATGGGCCGCGCCAAGAAACTTAAAATAAAAGAATTAGAGGGGGGAAAAAGAACGGGCCGGCCATGAGGGAAATTTTCCTCCATGGAAAATTTTTAGGAGGTGGGCTCGTGCGGTGGCTTGAGCTGCGGCCCAAGGAGTTTAAAAGAGTAAAAATCAAAAAGAAATAAGGAATAAGAGGGCCGGGCTCGATTATGGGCTAACAGAAATTAAATTAAGAAAAAGAAAGAGGACGCGGCCGGGCCAGTGAAAGAATTTAAGATAAAATAGGAAGGAGAGAATTGGGGCCGGGCTAATGGAGTTGGGTTAAGAGGAATAGTTTTAGGAATTTATTTAAAATAGAGGTGTGTGGGTTGAGTGAAGGGAACACGCCAGCTAAAAATTGGTTTAAAGAATTTAAAACTAAGTGGGTTGGGTAAAAGGAAATGGGCTGAAAAATATAGATTTTGGGTTTAAATTAAATAACTGAACTAATGGGAAAAATTTAAAGAGCTGGGCTGACAGAGTTTGGATTTGGGTTTAAAAGGAGTTTTAAAATAAATAATTTAATAAATAATTATAAGTAAAATTCTAAATAAATCTTACAAGTGAAATAGGAGTACAGATATTGGTATAATAAGAAGCTGGGTATTACAAAGCCCTTCATGGTATCAGAGCCTAAGTAGAAACCTAGACGATGCTATGATAATACAAAACCGAAAAACTCCGCAAAAAATACGGTTTTAGAAACCCTAGAAATTGCTCTCTGGAAATTTTTTCAAAAGTGGTTTAAAAATTATTTTAGCAACTGCAGAGTGGCATTTATGGTATTTTAAGAACACGGGTGAAATATGAAATGGGGGGCTCGGATTTTGGCCGAGCACTTGGCCTAAAATTCCGGCGACGTCGGCCTTATGTGCTCCCCTCTTCCTCGTATTGCACTAGTGCTCTATTACTCATGATTTAGGGGTTCTGGTATTGTTTGGGTAGTCCATAATTGCATGTGATGTTAGTTTGGTAATGGACTCTTTGCGGAGTATTTCGTATTCGTATTTTTTTATCATTGTATTTGTAACCTTGACGACGTTAAACAGGTCGATCGAATATCAAACACTGGTATTTTCCAGGTTGAACATACTCAATGTATAATGCAGGTATTCCTATGGACCCTCTAGAAGAATGAAACCCTAACTCGATATGTGACCACGAGACCGCGGCTAAACCTTAGGGTTTGCCGTACTTAGTGGCGCCACACATGAGGCTTGGGTTTGCCCTTCTACGGCTGGTCCATAAAGTACTATGGTATAGGTTTTGGGTATTGTTTAACGGTGCTCAACTGTTGAGCTTGTTGGGAAATATGGGTGTTCGCTAATTCGATCGAAGGGTTTAACATCGCCTAGTAGTATGTGATACTTATTTCTGCGACCGTAAGTATAGTATGTGTATCACCGGTTTCGTTGCTATATGTCAACAGCAATTGGGGTATGCATACTTGCTTACGTTGATGACATGTGATGTTATGTATTGCTGTGCTATGATGTATAAGATCATCGCGATCGAATGGCCAGGGGTTTTTATGTGAGATGAGAGTTTTTCTTTTCATTCATGTAAAATTCATTTGTATGTAATATTCTTTTATTGGGGCATTTCCGGGTTGAGGATGATGTCACCATTGTTGTATATTATTTACTTTTCTGCATTATGATAGACCCAAGGTGGGGAGCATAAGTGACCGAGTTCTAGAGTCTAGTGGGAGACCATCTCGAGGAGTCGAGACCGGGTCTCCTAACTCTATAATTAGTAGGGTCGCTTGCCGCTCTCGTAGGGGTCTAGGGTGTGGGATTGGCTATTCATCACAACCGTGGAATCCATATTTTCTATTGATGGCTAAATACAAAATACGGACATCCTAGTATATCCTATATGATCATATATGTGTTTCTGCTGCCTATATTCTGTGATGTGATCGCTTAATATATCTGAGACGAATGCTATATTATATATGAGATATATAGTAGACGTTGCTTATGTTTTGCACCCGCACTAGTCCCGTCCCGGTATGCCGTTAGTTAAGTAACCTAACGGTGCATAACGGAACATTGTGGTGAATGCGGATGGCATAAGCGTACGTTGTATTTTCGTTTCTTTTCTGTGATTGGCTTAAGGACTTAAATGATGGGATTACATTAATATAATTAATGTAAGGAAAAATAAATCTAAAAGATGTTGTGGAATCAAATTTGAAACCCACTCGGCTTTTTTTTACGAAAAAGCTACATTTCAAAATTGCGGAGGTTAAGCCACTCCTTTTGAAAAACCATTTGATTCTATAACGATATCAGGTTCAAAGAATTAAAGGTTTACTTAAAAACCATCCGCAACCCTCCGTCATTTTATGAAGTAGAGTACTTAGTATTCGTGCTACGTTTGTTGACCTTAGCCAAGGCGTAGTGTACGGTAGCTGAGTGATGTCTTCCTATACAACATATGATGTGATTAATTAGGACATGCATGTGACTTTGTTGACCTTAGCCAAGGGTCATGTGAATGGGTCTGATTAATCAAGAAATGACGGGTTGAACTTGACTAGTGCTTGTGATTTGTTGACCATAGCCAAGGTCATGAGTGTTAGGGGTAAAACCACATCGGGAGTTTCAAGAGTTGAAATTTGCAATGGGATTGCATACCTTCCATATGATGGTTGTATCCTGATCTCACTGTGAGCAAGAGTTGCTCCCAGGAGAGTTTTTCACTTTACAATTAGCTAACCCATTAGGTGTCGAGAAAGGTGTTAACGAGGCTACGCCTCTGGGAAGACGGGGTTTATATTAATTACGTCTGTGCGAAAGCACGGGGAACCTCCCTCAAGTACCGACACTGGCCTGGCTGAACGGTTAGCGAAGTTGTAGACTGTAATTAATCCTGGCTAGTTTTCCTTTTAAGGTTTGAAGGGAAATTTGATAAAAGAGGTGGGAGACATCGATTAGATAAGATAATAACTAATCTGATCTTTGCAAGAGCTTTCTCTGAGTGTATTCTTTTCTCTCTCTTAATGGTAGATACCAATGTCAGGACTCAAGCTTTTACTAGATAAAAATAAACTGAATGGGACAAATTATAAAGACTGGCTGAGGAACATTAACATTGCCTTGACTTATGATAAGGTATCATATGTCCTCACGGCTCCAGCCCTGCCCGTCCCAGGTCCTAAATCTTCGGTTGCGGATAAGAAAGTCCGCAAGACATGGGACGTTGACTGTGCCACGGTCAAATGCCTCGCGCTTGCATCGATGGATAACACACATCAAAAGCAGCACGAGAAGATGAACGTTCAATCCATTTTTCTCCATACAAAAGAGTTGTATGGGGACCAATCTCGTGTCTTACGATACGAAGCGTTACGAAAGCTGTTTCAGGCGCAGATGGCTCCTGGCACACCAGTATGTGACAATTTTCTGAAGATGATAGCCCTTATAGAAGAGCTTGAGGACCTTGGATGGACAATGGACAATGAACAATATACTGATATTATTCTGTAGTCTCTCCCCCCAGCTTTTGCTCAATTTGTAGTCAACTTCAACATGCATAACATGGAGAAATCACTACCTGAGCTACTCAATATGTTGAGAAGCGCATAGAGAACGCTCAAGTCAGTGAAGACTCCCGTTTTGAGTGTTGGGCCATCTTTCCTCCTCTCGCCCGAAGGCTAAGGCCAAGGGAAAGATGAAGAAGAAACCCACCAAACCTAAAGGTGGAGTCAAAAAGGCTAAGGGGAAACACAAGTCCACGGCTGGAGAATCGGGAAAGGGGAATGCTATCACTGCCACAAAGCGGGACACTGGAAGCGCAATTGCACTGAGTACTTGGATCTCAAGAAAAAGAAGCATGGGGATGCTTCCGCTTCAGGTGTGTTTGTGACAGAAAACTGTTTTTCAATAAACTCTGCTTCCTGGGTATTAGATACCGGTTCAGGTTCTCATATTTGCAATTCTATGCAGGGGTTGAGAAATAGCAAGGTTTTGAAGACAGGTGAACATACTCTCCGGGTTGGAAATAGTTCCAATGTACATATAGTTGCAGTGGGAGAGTATCACTTGGGGTTGCCGTCTGGATGTATATTGGTTTTGAACCCATGTTATTATGTACCTAGTATGCTTTGTAATATAATATCTGTTTTTTTGTTAGACAATGAAAGATATAATTTTGTATTGCAGAATAATGTTATGAACATTAACTTGAATCAAATGTTAGTTGGTATGGTACATTGAATAACGGGATATATGTCCTAAATCAACACACAGTTTTCAACATACAACACACTTCTAAAAGAAAACTTTCAGAAATAAATGAAGCTTTTCTTTGGCAATATAGACTTGGTCATATTAACGAAACAAGACTAAACAAGCTACATAAAGATGGATATTTAAACCCTTTTGAATATAAATCTTATGCGGCTTGCCAGTCTTGTATCAAGGGTAAAATGACCAAAACTCCGTTTACAGGACACACAGAAAGAGCCACTGAGCTCTTAGGCCTCATACATAGTGATGTATGCGGGCCAATGTCTACACAGGCTAGAGGCGGTTTTTCTTACTTCATTACTTTCACTGATGATTTCTCAAGATTCGGTCATGTATTTTTATTAAAGCACAAGTCCGAACCTTTCGAGAAATTCACTGAATATAAATTTGAAGTAGAAAAACAAACCGGCTTGAGTATCAAAATGCTTCGATCAGATCGAGGTGGAGAGTATCTCAGTACAGAGTTTGCAGACTTCCTAAAAGAGAATGGGATTCTCTCTCAGCTCACTCCTCCTTACACACTACAGCACAATGGTGTGTCAGAACGACGGAATCAGACCCTATTAGATATGGTTCGTTCCATGACGAGTGATGCTGAGTTACCCGTCTCATTTTGGGGGCATGCATTGGAGACTGTAGCGTTTCTATTGAACAGGGTTCCAACCAAAACCGTATCTATCACACCATATGATATATGGCATGGGAAGAGACCATCCCTTAAACGAGTTAAGATTTAGGGTCGTCCGGCCTATGTCAAAAAGAGAAATTCGGATAAGCTCGAGACACGGTCAGTCATGTGTAATTTTGTGGGGTATCTAAAGAATTCCTATGGATATCTATTCTACTACAAGGAGGAACAAAAGGTGTTTGTTTCTCAGCACGCCACATTTTGAGAAAAATAATTTTTTACAAATGATAAAGATGGCAATGTGGTAGATCTAGAAGAGGTTCTAGAGACACAAGTTACAAATGACGACTTGATTGAACCGGCTGTTGCAATAGAAACTAATGAAGCTCGGCCACTCTGTAGATCTGGTAGGACTTCTCGCCCATCGGAGAGATACTACGGTTTTCTCATTGATGGTGATAGAGAAGATTGCATCATGGAGGATGATGATCCTACCAGTTTTCAGCAAGCTATCACGAGAGGAGACTCTGTGAAGTGCCTGGATGCCATGAGATCTGAAATGGAGTCTATGTACACCAACAAAATATGGACTTTAGACATTGTACCCCCTGGGGTAAAACCCGTGGGGTGCAAATGGATCTTTAAAAGAAAGATTGGTGTAGATGGGCAGGTGGAGACCTATAAGGCAAGACTTGTGGCGAAGGGTTTTCGTCAAAGACCAGGTCTGGACTATGACGAAACTTTTTCTTCCGTAGCCATGCTTAAATCCATTCGGATCCTACTTTCTATTGCTGCTCACTATGACTATGAAATCTGGCAGATGGATGTTAAAACATCATTTCTAAATGGAGATTTAGAAGAATGCGTTTATATGGATCAGCCAGAGGGCTTCATTGACAGTGGGAGCAGCGGGAAAGCATGTAGATTGCTTAAATCCATTTATGGATTAAAGCAGGCATCACGAAGTTGGAACATCTGTTTTGATAATGTTATCAAAGAGTTTGATTTCACCAAAAATCCAGATGAACCTTTTGTTTATAAGAAGACTGTAGGGAGAGCTGTCATATTCCTCGTATTGTACATGGATGACATTCTTCTGATAGGAAATGATATTCCTATGCTGCAGTCGGTCAAATCTTTCTTATCACTAAGGTTCTCCATGAAGGACCTGGGTGATGCCACATACATACTGGGCATTCGGATCTATAGAGATAGATCCAAAAGTTTATTGGGATTGTCCCAAACCAGGTACATTAACACCATACTAAAAATGTTTAGTATGGAAGACTCCAAGCGGGGTGCCTTACCCTCTTGTTATGGGGTCACTCTTTAAGGATTTTCCCCCAAAGACCGATGAAGAGAGAGCTCGCATGAGCATTATACCCTATGCTTCAGCCGTAGGATCTATAATGTATGCGATGTTATGCACACGCCCAGATGTAGCTTATGCACTTATTGTAGTAAGCATGTATCAATCCAACCCAGGGGAGAATCACTGGATAGCTGTGAAGAACATTCTTAAGTACTTACGAAGGACTAAAGAATTGTTCTTGGTGTATGGTAATAGAGATCTCCAAATGGAGGCCTTTACCGATTCGAGCTTCCAGAGTGATAAGGACGACAGCAAATCTATCTCTGGGTTTGTATTTACCCTCAATAGAGGGGCGGTAAGTTGGAAGAGTTCCAAACATGATACCGTTGCAGACTCTATGATGGAAGCTGAGTACATTGCTGCAAATGATGCCGCCAAGGAAGCCGTCTGGATGAGGAAGTTCGTCACGGAACTAGGAGTAGTTCTAACCATTATTGATCCAATACTATTGTATTGTGATAATAATGGGGTTATGGCGTTAGCTATGGAGCCCAGGTCCCATCAGCGGTCCAGACACATCCTGAGGCGATATCATCTGATCTGGGAGATAGTAGATGGCCACGAGATCGAGATTAGGAGAGTAGACATAAAGAATAACACCGCGGGTCCACTCACCAAGGCCCTCCCTCAGCCGCAGCATATCAGCAATAACTGGGTATGAGATACGCCAATAACTGGCCTTAGTGCAAGTGGGAGATTGTTGGATATATGTATGCCCTTGAGGCCATTATATGATAGTGGATGTATTTATACATGTATGTATATATATATACAGAGGACATTCTTGCTCGACATGATAGTATGCCATCTGGTTCTTCTTTATCTGACATGTTGACTTGATCATGCTTTTATTCATTTACATATATTAATAAAGCCCTGAGGATATTTACTTGACTACTGTGATTATGATGGAGATCATACTAGTGGGACGTCTGTAGTTTATAAGCATATCCTGAAATGTCCCTAGTCGTAGGTGTATCGAGACGGGACATCGATATACTAGAGTAGACTAGCGTATATGATACTAGGCCTATATGATGGGCGATGGATGTTCCCACATCCATTGATGTTTGACATTGAGATCATATACGGGTGCTCAGTGAAGACTGGGTACACCGGACGGACTCGCCGAGAACTCCTATATGGTATTATATCTATCGTCGGATAGCAGTTCTCATGTAACACTGGTACAGATTAGTCTGTAGACCCGAGATCGTCATAGAGTCTTGTGTGTTCTCCCACTGTACTTTGATTACCACCCTACCATGGCTCTACTGAGTCGTGCAAACAGGTGGATTTTGGGTACAGCCCCGAGACACATGAAGACGATGAGCGATAGGAGGGGTTTCGTCTCTTCCGGTATTGGAGGTTGATGTTGTGCAGTGCTCGATTGGCTATATCAGCAAGTCCCTGGCCATGGCTGTTGAGATTTACTAATAAGTGTTATCGGTAGTTTCTCGATCTGTTATAGACCATTCATTAGCATGACTTATTGAGTTATTGGGGTCGATGTTACCATCCCTAGACTCGATATGCAGCATATCTGATGAAGAGACCGGACTTTACGGTAGTGTTGTCGGTTGGCTCGATGAGAGTTTTGACAGGCTCGCTTGTTTTCTTCTGATCGTTCAATACCCGGGTGGCCGTTACGTTTAGCTGACCTCTTGCAGCTTGGGGGTGCTTGATATGATAATCACCCACTATCGGCATATTGACGAGTCTTAGAGTCCCACAATGGAGTTACCTAGCCCAAGCGAAATGATGTGGTGCGCATATGAGATATGCGCGGGGACCCGATTAAATGAGCGTATGAGATACCGCATATTAATCGTGCGGTTTGCTATTGGTCAGGTCGTATGAGATATGACCGGTTTGCTAAATCAAGTGTTAATTTAACATTGACCATTAGCTCTTTTTCTCTTTAGACCCTTTTGTCTTTTGTTGTATGCATGCATGTATGCACATGTTTACATTGATGCACATATAGATGTGTATGCACACATACATGCATACATATGTGTGTTATGGTTGTTGATACACTAGATGGTGGCATTATAAGACTCACATGTTAGTAAATATATTTGAATTTATTTTTGAGATTAATGGAAATGGATAATTATTCATGGTTGATTATTTTATTCCTTCACTAAACCTTATGTTAACTATGAGTTATCTTTCCATAGCCATTAGAGCTCCAAAATAAATATCTAGATATTTATTAACTTGAGTTAAGAATGAGAGTGGAAATTATATATAATTTCTATTCTCATTTTTATCATTATCTTTTCATTATCTTGAGCTCTCATTTGCCATCATCTTCTTCCTCCTCTCTCTTGCTCTCTAGCTTTCATTAGTGAGTAAAATAGTGATCAAGTTAGGGTTTTGAAGTGAGAAAACAAACCACATCATCATTCTATACTACTCTTGCCTATTAGTTTAGAGTGTTAGCTTCAACTTCATCTCTTGATCAAGTGGAGCTTTGAGCTTGGACAAAGAGGACTCCGAGTGGATCATCGTGGACTTGGAGGATCTCAAGCAAGCCTCTTCCAACTTCCAAGTAGCCAAGGAGTCTAGCAAAGGGAGCTATAAAGGTTGTATTCTCTTTACCTAGTACTAAACTACTTGTGGAATGTGTTAGATTTTGTGTTACCCTAGTTTTTTTTTCTAGTTTGATCCCTAGGTTAGTTTCTTTAGCACCCTCTAACTTTTAAATATGGCATGTGTGATGCTACCAAACCCTAGTAGTGGTGCTGAGGAAACCCTTCAAAAAGCGAAGCTAAGAGAAACCTTCGAGACTACAGAAGGGTCCCTAGCTATCACAAGGGTGCCGGAGCAAATGTGTAAAGAGCTAGATGCATTGTCAGTCTCCACCGTGGAACATCTTAAAACCTTCTACATTCCTGAAAGAAAAAGTGGACAGAAGGGCATCCTGTTTTATGGGTCAAATCCTGTTGTACACCCGGACGATTTGTTTGTCACGTGCCTTCCCTATGAGAGAGGCATAAGAGCCATCCTCAATCCCAGATATTATGCGCCCGAGATGCGGGAATATTTTAAAAAGTGTGGATGTTGGTTATATCAAACAGAATCCGAAGCGAAGTTTTATGAGGGGCTGTGGCATCCACCTCAGGTCCGAGCACTCATCGATGGACGAATCCCAGATAGACGGGGCATATGTTTCATCCAGCCTGATTCTAAAGTATGCTACATGATCCATGTTGGTGAAGCCAGCAAAAGGTCAAATGATGATGACGAGATAGCCGAGCCAGAAGAAGCTCATCGAGAGCTCGAAGATGGCGAAAAAGCAACCTTCGATGAGCTAACCGAGGTTGATTTGGGAACGCCCTATAATCCAAGGCCTACCTACATTAGCTCACTCTTGTCAGAGGAAATGAAAGAGAAGATAATCGCCCTGCTGCATGAGTTCGCCGACTGCTTTGCGTGGACGTACAAAGAAATGCCTGGCCTCCCCCCTGAAGTGGCGTCATAAGCTGGCTATATCTTTTGATGCCAAGCCTGTCAAACAAGCTCCTCGAAAAATGAGAAGGGAGCTGAAAGAAATGTCATCGAGGAAACTAAGAAACTTATCGGTTCTGGATTCATCAGGGAAGAGAAATATGCAGACTGGATCGCATGCATTGTCCCAGTAAAGAAGAAAAATGTGCAGATCTGGGTTTGTGTCGATTTCAGGGACCTTAACAAGGCATGCCCTAAAGATGATTTTCCGCTTCCGATCATGGAAATGATGGTCGATGAAACCTCAAATTACGAGCTGTTCACTTTCATGGATGGCTCGTCTGGATATAATCAGATCAAGATGTCGCCCGAGGATAAGAAACACACAGCATTCCGAACCCCGATCGGAATATACTGCTACAAGGTGATGCCGTTCGGACTGAAAAATATAGGCGCTACATATCAAAGGGCAATGACCAAAATCTTTGATGACTTAATCCATAAAGTCGTCGAATGTTATGTTGATGATTTGGTCGTTAAGACCGAAGCCAAGGCCGATCATATCCGAGATCTCAAAACCATTTTCACCCGACTGAGGGAATATGATCTAAAGATGAATCCTCTGAAGTGCGCTTTTGGCGTGTCGTCGGGAAAATTCTTGGGCTTCATAGTTCGACATCAGGGGATCGAAATTGACCCATCAAAGATAAAAGCCATCATAGAGATGCCTTCTCCAAAGGATCTGACATAGTTAAGATCCTTTCAAGGCAAACTCGCTTACATACGAAGGTTCATCTCGAACCTATCGGGGAGATGTCGGCCCTTCTCAAAGCTCATGAAGAAAGGAGCTCATTTTGTCTGGAATGCCGAATGTCAAGAAGCGTTCGAAAGCATTAAACAGTACTTGTTGCACCCTCCAGTGCTTGCTTCCCCTATTCTAAATAAACCGTTGATTCTTTATACTGCCGAGCTAGATGAGTCACTAGGTGCACTCCTTGCCCAGAACAACGAGGAGGGAAAAGAGAATGCCCTCTACTATCTCAGTCGAACTTTAGTTGAGGCGGAACACAACTATTTCCCGATCGAAAAACAATTCCTGGCTCTAATATTCGCTGTGAAGAAGCTGAGGCACTATCTGCTCGCTCATCGGGTTATGCTGATCTCCAAGGTCGACCCGCTCAAACACTTAATGACCAAAGCAAGCCTAGCCGGAAGAATGGCGAGATGGGCTGTCATGCTGCTTGAATTTGATATAATTTATACTCCTCAAAAAGCTGTAAAAGGGCCAGCCCTCTCCGACTTTCTCACTGCTCATCCCATACCATAAGGGTCACCGCTCAATTGCGAGTTACCCGATGAACAAGTGCCGCACCTCAAGGATGACGAGCCATGTTAGAAGCTCTACTTCGATGGAGCCTCATCAATAAGGATCTCTAGCAAATCAAGCATCCCGGAGATAAAAGTAGGGATAGGGCTGGTGTTCTTCACGCCATCGGGAGGAACCTTACGACGTTCCTTCGCTCTCACCAAGCCTCGCACAAACAACGAGGCTGAGTACGAAGCTCTGATAGCTGGTCTGGAGCTTGCCATAGAAATGGAAATCCTTCGGTTACAAGTCTATGGTGATTCCCGGCTTGTCGTCAACTAAGTAAGCGGTGACTACAAGATATATAAGCTCGAGTTAGCTCGGTATAGAGGCCGGGTGGTGGAACTCATGAAAAGATTCACTCATATTGAACTAATGAGAGTCCCTAGGATGTTGAAAGAAAAAGCCGACGTATTCGCTCGCCTAGCCAAAGAGCTGGCTGATCCCGACATAGATGAAATTTTGATCACAGTCAGGAGCCGACAAATTCTTCCCCCAGTCTCTTTACGAGAAGAGGGAAGCACAGAACAAAAGAGCAATCCTACTGAAGAAGTTCTGATCATTCAAGAGGAGCCCGATTGGAGAGAGCCCTTCATAGAGTACCTCCGATACGACAAGCTGTGTTCGGCACAATTTATTACATTTTAATACCGCCCATTTTATATCATTTTGTCAACAAATAGTGCCATTTAATCCATGTCTGCTTATTTATACAGAGTACAGGTACGCAAAGGGAAACATGGGTTTTTGTACGCGATATGCACAAAATGACGGATTTTTAGCTGAACTGCAAACAAGACGGAATACAGATCCAAAATTGAAATGAGTTTTCAACATATACATGTGTGTGTACAAAGTTTAAGTGTGAAATGGTCCAACACATACTTGTGTGAACATTTGTGAAGATGCATGAACCTTGGGAGCTGGTTTGGTACAATAATGATGAGTGGTGCAAGTAGTAAACAAGTGATTGACATATGATTTGAAGTGTGAACACACACTCACCCACTTTACCCCTTCTCTGTGATTTAGCTCCAAAATTCACACATGTGCTACATAAAATAAATTGCAAATACCATGACATACCCATGAGACCAGATGACTACTGAAGCTTGGTGGGCCCTAGAATCAACGTCTTGGCCGCAATTTTATTCAGTTTGGCCGCAAATTGCGGCCAAGTGGGCTCCAATTTGGCTCGTTCAAATTTTGTGGGTCCCTGGTGGTTATGTTAGTCTATTGTCACCTGCAACTTTTGTTTTTGATTTCTGTATAAATAGCAGATCCAGACATGAGGCCAAAGGGGAGAACTTTTTGCATACTTGTAAACTCTTGTTAAAATTCTTGTAGCTCTTGGAATTGAGTTGAGTTCTTTGCCTTCCTCTGGTCTTGCAATCTCTCTTTTTGAGCATGCAAGATTAGATTTTTGTAGTTAAACTCATTTACATGTATTTTGAACCATTGCAATAAATCTTCATTATATTCAAGTTTGATTCTTGTATCTCTTTTTCTTATTTTGTCATTTATTTTCATTATTCAGTTATGTTATTGCTATGATGATGTGTGAGCAGTTATTCTTGGACTATGGTGAGGTAGGATGTGTAATGACTTTACTTCCAACCCCTCCCTTTTGATTCTTGCACTTTTTCACTTCTCTTCTTAATATCATAAGTTTATTATGTTTTTCTTGATAGAATATATCGTTTTGAATGGTTGCAAATCAACCTTTAACATATATCCTATCCTTTCTTTATATTTTATCGTTGCTATGTTACGATTTGAAGTAGGCGTGAATACGGAATTAAGTTACGTGTCGTAATTAGCTAGATAGGATATATAGAATTCTTGCATATATTCTATACTTTCCACTTCACTTAACTAATTCCATATCCACTCCATTCTTAATCTCATTCTTGTTAGTTTCTGTTTTTCTAACCTTGATATCGTATTTCATCCCGATACACGTTTCGGATAAATACGACATACTTTCGCTATTCAAATGGAAACTAAAAGAAATGAATCTTGAATCAAAATGGAGAGTTGGGAGTAAATGTTATATTCCACTCTTACTGAACCTTAGCCTAAGTTTTCGTATCCCAAAACCTATTTTCTTTTAGGTATTACACTAAAACGTGACAAAACACCATTTTCCAACTTAGTGATTCATAGCTCAATTTGATGTCGTGATATCCACTCCTTGTGGTTCGACCCGTGCTTGCCGGCTTGCTTCAACGCACCGTACACTTGCGGTATTTTTAAACTCGATACTCATGTCGTACATTATTTTTCCGACCAAAACCGACATATCCTATATTGACCTTATTCTCCAAAAGCACGTCACCGTGGGTTTCGAACAAGTTTTTGGCGCCGTTGCCGGGGAGTGGCAACACCACGAAGATTATTTTGAGTTATCTCTGTATATACTTTGTATAAAACAAACAAAACACCAAAAACACCTCAAATATCCGACTTGTTGCTCTCTGTGTTTTCTGTTCTGCTATTGATATTGTTGTGCTAAAAATATTTTGCATACATAAAGGGTACACTAACAGCAATAGAAGAAGACACAGAGAAATTGAAGCAATAATACCAGGACCGGGCCACAAATTTATCCATATTGGCCGCAATTTGCGGCCTAACCCTGGCATTTTGCCTTAATTTTTCTGTTACTTCTCTACTTTTCTGTTACTAGTCCATTTTTATATGCAAAATTTTATAATTATATATCTACAGAACTTTGGCCATAAATATCGTATTATGCACTAAAAATCATATTTTTTCTCAAATTCCAGATTGCAACGGAAATACGAACTACGATCGTGCGGAGCTGAGAACAGAATTCGGGAGAAAGGCGTTAAGAAGTTAACAGTGCCAAAGATCCGGGTAGATCGACCCGTACAAGTGAACACTCAAGTGATCATGGATCAAGTTAACGGGAGTTTCTAAACTCAAAAATTCAAGGTACGCATTTTTCCTAACCCCTTCTCCTCAAACCCGACGCTCCAATACTTCAATTTTGTGCAGGATTTCTTTCGCAAACTCCGTTGCACAAGTGCCAAAAGAAACTAACCGTATTTTTTGCAGCACACCGCTTATAACATAAAAAACGATTGATTGATGACTTGAACAACTTTTATTGTTTGCGCATTGCATGAATTTAATACGGACTTAAGGGCAAAGAACCCCAACAAGATACGGTAAGGGATTTCATCACCCTTCTCCGTGGCCCACAAACCACAAAGAACAAGCATTTTCACACCCTCATTAACTTAAAAAGAAATTAGACTTTCAGCCTCTAAGGACTTAGCCCTCACTAGGGTAAGTTAAGTGTATTTTGAACACCGCCCATCGGTACATTGTTCCAGAAGTGTCTAGGAAAGGGTGAAATGCGCAACCGCCGAAAGAGAGAAGGTTACTCTAATTAAGGAACCTCGCGAAAGTAAGGGAAAACCTTCCTTCCTCTCTGCGCTTACCTGGCTTCTCGGTCAGTCTATCTTGGGCCCGTTTCGCAGTACATTTTTACTTCAAAAGGCAAGTTTTTTTGAGTAGGTCTAGTTGACCTAGGTAACCCTAGACCGATTAGGTGTGTGCAGTGTGTCTTGTTTTTGATCTTGCTGTACCTTTTGTGTGATATTTATGGTTGTGAATATTTTGGTTGAAAAACGTTTTTTTCCATTTTCTCAGTCTTTCCAACCATTTCCGGATAGTGCATGTCAGCTTGGACTAGAGATTCACAATCTCGATTAGTCCGATTTGTGCCTGTATCTTCCGACTCTTCTTCACCTTCTGATTCCTCGGACCCTTCCGAGACCTTCTTACCTTCTGCTTCATCGGAGCCGTCCGATTCTACACCTTCACTTTCTTCTCCTACACCACCAACAATGACGAAGCAAACAATCGTTGAGCAACAAGAGACGGCATTACAGAACAGATGTTACCCACACCGTTCATCCCTTCCTTCATGCATAGTGTTGCCCACCATTGCGGCAAACAACTATGATATCAAACCGCAATTCATACCACTACTCCCCAAATTCCACGGACTTGAGTCCGAAGATGCTTACCTGTTAATCGGTGAATTTGAAGGAGTATGTGTGATGATGAAGATTCACGAAGTGGGAGAGGATGTCGTTAAGCTCAAATTCATTCCCTTTGTGCTTAAGGATAATGTGAAAAGCTGGTTAAACAGTTTAACAGCTAGATCAATCACGACATGGGATGACTTTGTAAAGGTTTTTCTTAAAAAAAATTACCCTATTCATAAAACCGTGCAAATTCGCAATGAACTCCACAATTTTAAACAAAAAGAGGGTGAATTTTTTTGGAAATGCTTAGAAAGATTTAAAGACATCTTAATCAAATGTCCCTATCACGGGTTAGAACAGTGGAGGCTATGTTAGATTGTTTATGAAGGATTAGATTCCAGTTCGCGCATGATGTTAGAATCCATGTGTCAGTGTAAATTCCTGAGCTATGGTGCTAAGGACGCATGGAACTTTTTGGAAGAACTGGCTGACAAAACCATCCAGTGGGAGAGTGTGAGTGAGAAACCATCTGTGACGAGGAGTGGTGTACACATTGTTGACACCTCTATAGCTGCCGAAGCAAAAATCGCCGCTCTTGTACGGCGAATGGAAGGTTTAGAGGGCAAAAATTCACCGCTACCAGTCAATCAAATTTCTCCGACCTTATGCGCTAACTGTCAGCATCCTAGCCACATAACGGAAGAATGTCAGTTTCTCGTTGGGTCCCAGGGACTTGAAAATGTTAATGCACTGTATCAGAACCAGCGTCCCAGGAACGACCCCTTTGCACCGACGTACAACCCTGGTTGGAAGAATCATCCCAATTTTGCTTGGAATCAGGTCCCTTTTCAAAACAACAATTCAAACCCGCCTTTCCAACAATTTCAAATTCAAATTTTCAAAACCAAAAATTGGGATACTCAACTAAACAGCCCCAACAACCCCAACAGCCGAATCAGCACAATCCAACCTTTGCACCCCCTGGGTTTGCCCAAGACGACAAGAGGGTGACGTCAATTGAAAAAGGGTTGGAAGCTTTGGTTAAATCTTCTGCGCAGACTTCATCTAGTTTGGATACCTTTATGCAATCATCCAGTCAATTGCATAGCACGAACACTCAAGCGATAGCCAGATTAGAAATCCAAATCAGACAACTGGCTACAACAGTTAATGAACGTGAGAAGGGAACATTTCCCTCTTAACCCGTGATGAACCAAAGGGAGCAGAGAAACAACAACGCTCATGTTATTCAGACGAACAATATTGAGAATGCGAACACTGTCACCGTCCTCAGATCAGGACGAACGTTTGACAACAAGGTTGTCAACCCCAGCGATTCATCCAAACATGCGGTTGTCAGTTTACCAGCACGCAGTTCATCTTCTGCTCCTCATTGTGATCCATCGTCATCTTCATCACCTTCTCCTTCTTCTTCTTCTCCTCCTCCTGCGTCTTCTTCGTCGTCTGCTGCACATCCTTCAAAGCAACTTGAGAATTCACCATACAACCACACTGATGATCCAGCAAGAACATTCCTGTTTTCTGCACCTATTCCATCTGCAGCTTCTCCAAACTCAGTGTTTGGACCTAAGGCTCCCTATCCTAATAGGTTGAAATCAAAGAAGCCTTCCGCAAACATCGAAAAGGTGTTAGAGGTTTCTAAACGCTGTGAGGTCAACATTCCTTTGTTGGACGTCGTCCAACAAGTTCTGGCATACGCAAAATTTCTGAAGGACTTGTGCACCCAAAAACGACGCACAAACGTCCCCAAAACCGTCTTCTTGGACGCCATTCTGAGCGATGTTTTGTCCAAGTCCATTCCTGTGAAATATAAGGACCCAGGCTGTCCTACTATTTCTTCCACCATTGGGGACAAACAAATTAACCGAGCCTTGTTAGACTTAGGCGCAAGTGTGAACCTCCTCCCCTACTCAGTTTACAAACAACTGGGATTGGGAGAACTTAAGCCGACCAGAGTGACTCTGCAAATGGCAGATCGTTCAACAAAAGTACCGAGGGGAGAAATTGATGATGTTCTAATCAAGGTCGGGGAATTCATATTCCCCGTAGACTTCATTGTGTTGGAGACTGAGCCCGTCACCAATCCCAGCGGTCAAATTCCAGTCAAACTGGGACGGCCATTCCTAGCCACATCCAGCGCGTTGATTAACTGTCGTAATGGGTCCATGAAACTTTCTTTTGGGAACATGACAGTGGACCTCAATATTTTCACGCTAGGAAACCAGGCGAGTGAGAAACACGATGATACTTTTGAAGTCAACGCTGTATACGATATGTCTGAGGAGGGGACATTTGACTTCAAAAATGAGTGTCTGGACGAGACTTTTGAAGAACTGTTTTCTTAGGAGCTTCTTTTCCTTGAGAAGCTAAATCCTGAACAGGCGTCCTACACACATTGGGGGCCCTAATTTGAATCTCTTCGCAACGAACCGGCCCCTGAAGTGCGACCATCTGTGGAGGACCCACCGAAACTTGACCTCAAAGTTCTTCCTGACCACCTCAAGTATGCGTACTTGGGAAATGATGAAACGCTTCCAGTAATAATTGCATCCGACCTTGCGCCTGAGCAAGAGTCGGCCATTATAGATGTTCTGAGAAAGAACATGGAAGCGATTGGGTGGTCAATGGCTGATATCAAAGGAATCAGCCCTGCTATCTGCCAGCACAGAATCCATATGACCGATGATTCCAAACCCTTCAAGGATCCTCAACGCTGGCTTAACCCGGTAATGAATGAAGCGGTAAGGAATGAAATGCTGAAGTGTCTGGACAATGGGATCATTTATCCTATATCGATAGCAAATGGGTAAGCCCCATTCACGTGGTACCAAAGAAATCGGGACTCACCGTTGTCACGAATGAAGCAAATGAGCTAATCCCAACCCGCACACAAACGGGATGAAGAGTCTGTATTGATTACAGAAAGCTCAACGCAGCAACTCGCAAGGATCATTTCCCACCGCCCTTCATTGATCAAATGATTGAACGCCTAGCCGGACATGCCTACTATTGCTTCTTAGATGGGTATTCCGGCTATAATCAAATCCCGATTGATCCAGAGGATCAGGACAAAACAACCTTCACTTGTCTTTTTGGTACCTTCGCCTACCGCCACATGCCCTTTGGGCTGTGTAATGCACTCGCAACATTTCAGCAGTACATGATAAGCATCTTTTCTAATATGGTAGAGCGATTTTTAGAGCTTTTCATGGTTGATTTCTCCGTCTTTGGAGATTTATTTTCTGAGTGTTTGAGGCATCTAGAGCTAGTAATGCTACGATGTAGAGAAAAGCACCTCACACTCAACTGGGAGAAGTGTCATTTTATGGTCAAACACGACATCGTTTTAGGCCATATCATTTTTGAAAAAGGAATTGAAGTCGATAGGGCAAAAATCGACGTTATCTCAAGCCTCCCACCTCCACGGACTGTCCGTGACATTAGGGCATTCTTAGGCCACGCCGGGTTTTACAGGCATTTTATCAAGGATTTTAGCAAACAGGCTAGACCCTTGACTTCTTTGCTAGCCAAAGAAACACCCTTTGATTTCAACTCTGAGTGCCTTCACGCGTTCAAGCTTCTAAAGTAGGAACTCACTTCTGCTCCGATTTTAAGCGCACCAGACTGGAGCGAACCCTTTGTAAGTCCATGCTACCTCTCCCGGTACTTTTGGGAATGCGGAATTTGGTAAAAGACGATTTTTATAGAGGTGGTAACATGGACCTAAAACCCGGATCTTGGTTAAACATCTATCTAACAACCTAACTACGAGTTTCTAGCTACTCGGTTAGGGGGTTATACCTTGCTTGTCTTGAACTCCTTCGTCTTCAAGCTCCGATGGTGGTCCGGATTGGCCTCTTCCCGTCGTCTCCGTACGCTGAAGATAGATCCACCTGAAAGCTCCAACCTTTGGCTCCTTCTTCGAACTTTGAAGAAACTAGTTCACTCGGTTGCTAAACCTTGTGAACTAGAATGAGTAGAGAAGAGTTTGTGTGGGATTTTATCTATGGTTCTTGATTCTCAACTCATGAGACAAGAGAACCATAGAGTCAAGAAAGGGAGCAAGAGGAAGAGGGTGAGAGCATAACAAGAGAGCTCAAGAACAAGAGAGAGAATGAGCAAGAAAGAATGAGCAACTCTTTTGTCTTCCACCCTCTCATAATCCAAAGCCATCATAACTCATTATACCAAATCAAGTGTTATGTGATGGTTGAAGCAACCATAACCATATCATTTCATGCACTCATTTTGCACAAATGAGCAAGCAAGCAAAAGTCTTTGCCATGAAATGATGGCTATGGTTATCATGATGGTCAACTAGTCAAGCCTAGTCAACCGGTCAACAAAGTCAACAAGTCAACAAAAGTCAACAAGTCAACAACCATGTCACCATAATACTTAATTAATATAATAGTTAATCACATATCATATTCTCATTAGGGTTGAGCAAAAAGTCAAATAGTCAACGGTCAACTGTCAACAACCCTAATGAG
The DNA here is from genome assembly GCA_030015575.1 of Agapanthus africanus. Lineage (NCBI taxonomy): Eukaryota > Viridiplantae > Streptophyta > Magnoliopsida > Asparagales > Amaryllidaceae > Agapanthus > Agapanthus africanus. Next base: position 99,985,728 of record CM057338.1, on the reverse strand, counting down.
AATCCGCTGCCTCTGTCTCCCTGTCAACTGTGCATACACACCCGCATCCGCGTTCTGAGGAACATGAATGGATACTGGATAAATCCAATCCCAAAAGGTACACTAGGATCTGGCTTAAACCAAAGCCCGCTAGTGTAAACTGTCCGGACACTGTACGTGCACAAGTGCACGGATGTGACCGAACCCTGTCGCAAAACCATGCGACCTGTCGCAATACCATGCGACCTCTACTCTTTTGCCTAAAGGCGAAAAGCTTTCTGTGTGGGACTCTAAAGACTCGACACTACGCTGGCAGTGGGTTTAACCACAGACCGCAAGCGGCACTAGCTGTGCGTAACGGTCCCCAGGTAATGCCGACAAGAAGACCGACGAGGCGAAATCCATCTGAACTCCTACTGAGCCTGAGTGTGACATTCTCCGTACAGTCCGGTCTGTTTTTCTGATACAGCGCATGGCGGGCCTAGGGGCGGTAAACGTCAGTTCCCCAATAGCGGTACAAGTCGTGCCGGAGCGAAGCCCAAAACACCCTGAGATAACACTGGAAGCCTACCAGTATATCTCGTTTGCCCTGACCAGGGACTACTCGTGTAATGGCTCTCCTAGACACAGCGCGATGTCAACCCCCAAAACCGGGAGAGACGAATCCTGTCTAACCGTCACTGCCTCCAAGTGCTTCGGGACTGCACCCAACTACTACCTGTTTGCACGGCTCCTTTGAGCCGTGGTAGGGTAGTAATCAAAGTGCATTGGGAACACACTCGAGGCGAAGTGACAGTGTCAAGTCAGCGGACTAAGCTGTACTCATATCACCTGGGAACTGATAACTGACGATAGGCATAATACCAACTAGTTAGTTCCCGACGAGTCCTGTCCAGTATACCCGTAACCTAACGAGCACCCGCATACTATCTCAAGTACGACGTACTGACGGCTGTGGGACAGACCGTCTCCCACACTGGGATGAGAAGCGCATGCGCTGGTCTACTCCGGAGTATCGATGCCCTGTCTCGATAGTCCTGCGACCAGGGACCTGCATAAGGATGTGCTTATGGATTACCCAGCCCCACTAGTGTGACGGCCATCACATCGCTGGCAATGAAGCAAAGATCCTAAGGGCTCCACTAATGTGTATAGGCGATATACAAAAATAAACACATGTACACATTGAAGTAGAAACAAACCAAGTAGCATACTACTATTTTGAGCAAGATTGTATATACAAGGTGAATATCCCAAGCTTCCATTAAGTAATATACAAACTAGTATGATACAGTAATGGCCTCTAGGGCATATACACTAACAATCTCCCACTTGCACTAAGGCCATGTACTGGCGTATCGAAGACCTATCATCTCGATCAGCCGCTCGAACTGAGTCTGGGGCAGGGCCTTGGTGAATGGATCTGCAGTGTTATCTTCTGAAGCGACTCTCCGAACCTCGATCTCCTGGCGATCCACGATCTCCCTGATCAGGTGATACTGCCTCAAGATGTGCCTGGACTTCTGATGGGACCTGGGTTCCTTCGCTAAAGCTATAGCCCCGTTGTTGTCGCAATACAGAGGTATTGGATCAACAATGGACGGAACCACCTGAAGTTCTTTCAAGAACTTCCTCATCCAGACAGCTTCTTTTGCGGCATCAGATGCAGCGATGTATTCCGCTTCCATCGTCGAGTCCGCAACGGTTTCTTGTTTAGAACTCTTCCAACACACCGCCCCTCCATTGAGGGTAAAGACAAAACCCGACATGGACTTGGAATCATCCTTGTCACTCTGGAAGCTGGAGTCAGCAAAGGCCTCGATCTGGAGGTCTTTTCCGCCATACACCAAGAACATCTCCTTAGTCCTTCTCAGGTACTTGAGAATGTTCTTTACCGCTATCCAGTGTTTCTCCCCAGGGTTTGACTGATACCGGTTTACCACACTCAGTGCATAAGCTACATCCGGTCTGGTACACAACATCGCATACATTATAGAGCCTACCGCAGAAGCGTAGGGTATAATAGACATGCGATCCCTCTCCAAATCAGTCTTGGGAGACATCTCTTTAGAGAGGGTGATCCCGTGACAAGCCGGTAGATTACCGCGCTTGGAATCTTCCATACTGAATCTTTTCAGTACGGTGTCGATGTACCTGGACTGTGAAAGTCTTAATATCCTCTTGGATCTATCACGATGGATCCGGATCCCCAGGATGTATGAGGCATCACCCAGGTCTTTCATGGAGAACCTGTGTGACAAGAACCCCTTGACAGATTGTAGCATAGGAATGTCATTTCCTATTAAGAGAATGTCATCCACGTATAAAACGAGGAATACTACAGTTCTCGCTACAAATCTACTATAGATGCATGGTTCATCTGGATTTTTGATAAAGCCAAATTCTTTGACCGTCTCATCAAAGCAGATGTTCCAACTCCGCGATGCCTGCTTTAGTTCATAGATGGACTTAAGCAACTTGCACACCTTTCCGCTGCTCCCACTCTGAATGAAACCCTCTGGTTGGTCCATATAGACACACTCCCCTAAATTTCCATTTAAAAAAGCGGTCTTTACGTCCATTTGCCAGATCTCATAGTCGTGGAAGGCAGCAATGGCAAGAAGGATCCGAATGGATTTTAGCATGGCTACTGGAGAAAAGGTTTCGTCATAGTCCAAGCCAGGTCTTTGCCGAAAACCCTTTGCTACCAGCCTAGCTTTATAGGTCTCAACCTGTCCATCTACACCAATCTTCCTTTTGAAGATCCACTTGCATCCTACGGGTTTTACTCCGTCTGGAGCAATGTCCAACGTCCATACCTTGTTGGTGTACATGGACTCCATTTCGGTCCGCATTGCATCCAGCCATTTCACTGAGTCAACGCTCCGAACGGCCTGCTGGAAGCTAGTAGGCTTATCATAATCTATGATGCAATCCTCTCTATCCCCGTCTATGAGAAAACCGTAGTATCTCTCGGGTGGATGAGTCTGCCTACTACTCCTGCGGAGAGGCGTAGGAATGTCATGTTCTTTCGAACCCTCTGGTTCCACTAAACTTTCAGTAATAGTCCGTGGTTCTGGAATTTCTTCCAGTTCTACTGCGCTCCCACTTATTTCCTTTTCCAAGAACTGGTGTTCTAGAAAGTGGGCATTACGAGAAACAAGGACTTTTTGTTCCTCTGCGTAGTAGAAAAGATACCCCCTGGTGTTCTTTGGATATCCCACAAACTTGCACAGTACTGAGCGTGCCTCGAGTTTGTCCGCATGCTGCTTTTTGACAAAAAATGGACATCCCCAGATCTTCAGATATTGAAGATAGGGTTTCTTCCCACTCCATAACTCATATGGTGTGGTAGGCACAGTCTTAGTGGGAACTCGGTTCAAAAGGTATGCGGCTGATTCTAGCGCATATCCCCAGAATGATCGCGGCAACTCAGCGTTACTCATCATGGACCGTACCATATCCAATAGGGTGCGGTTCCGTCTCTCCGACACACCGTTATGTTGCGGAGTGTATGGAGGAGTAAGCTGAGAGAGAATTCCGTTCTCTTTTAAATAGTCCAGGAACTCGGCACTCAAGTATTCTCCACCTCGATTCGATCTTAGAATCTTAATACTTTTTCCGGTTTGTTTTTCTACTTCATTCTTATACTCCTGGAATTTTCCAAAGGCTTCGGACTTATGTTTCATTAAGAAGACATGACCGTACCTTGAGAAGTCATCCGTAAAAGTAATGAAGTAAGAATAACCGCTTCGCGCATGTGTAGACATTGGACCGCACACGTCACTGTGTACGAGTCCCAAGAGCTCGTTCGCTCTTACTCCATGTCCAGTAAACGGAGTCTTTGTCATCTTTCCTTTGAGACAGGATTGACAAGTGGCATACGATTGATATTCGAACGCATTCAAATACCCTTCTGTATGTAACTTAGTCAACCTTCTCTCATTGATGTGACCCAGTCTACAATGCCACAAGAAAGTCTGATTTATTTCCGGAGACTTTCTTTTGTGTGTATTCTGGACATTAAAAATCTGTGGTTGGTTTAATACGTATATACCATTACTCAATGTACCTGACCCAATCAAAACTTGATTAAGGTGAATGTTTACAACATTGCTTACAAACGCAAATTCATAACCTTCTTTAGAAACTAAAGATACAGAAATGATATTACAAGTTGCGTTGGGTACAAAAAAGCAATTACGCAAAACCAAAACATGTCCATCTGACATCCCCAGGTGATAGTCCCCACGGCTTTAGCATCCATGCTAGCTCCGTTCGCAACTCTGAGGGTCATGTCACCTGCTTTCAAAACCCTACGGTTTCTCAACGCCTGCAAAGAATTACAGATATGAGATCCTGATCCGGTATCCAATACCCAGGAAGTAGAGTTTATTGAAAGACAGTTTTCAATAACATACACACCTGAAGCTGAAGCTGCAACCTGCTTCAATTCCTGTGTCCTGGCTTTCCAAGCCCTGCAATCATTCTTCCAGTGACCTTTCTTATGACAATAGAAGCATTCTTCCTTATCCACAAGCTTCCCCGCTTTCTTTGTTGCTTTTGTTTTTCCCTTCGTATCCACTTTACTAACACCGCCCCTTGGTTTGGCGGGGATTTTCTTCTTCTTTCCCTTGGCTTTCGCCTTGGACCTAGAAGAAGATGATCCTCCTACAAACAAAGTGGATGTTTCCCTACCTTTCTGTAGGGTGCTCTCTGCGCTCCTCAGCATGTTGAGGAGCTCTGAAAGTTCAACCTCTTTTTCTTGTAAGTTGAAGTTCAGTATAAACTGGGCGTAAGTGGAAGGAAGGGACTGGAGAACTATGTCTGTATAGAGTTCACTCTCCAATGTGGTCCCTAGGTCCGCGAGCTCCTCAATGTAGCTGATCATCTTTAGCACGTGCTCGGCTACTGATGATCCGACGGCCATCTTTGTCGAGAATAACTTTTTCGACGCTTCGTATCTTGCGATACGAGATTGCTCTCCATACAGTTCTTTTGTATGGAGAAATATGGATTCAAGGTCCATATTCTCGTGCCTCCTCTGATGTTCGTTGTCTATCGAGGCAAGTACGAAGCACTTGGCCTTCGCGCTATCAATCTCCCAAGTCTTGCGGATTTCCTTATCCGCGATGCTGGAAGTGGGACCAGGGACAGGGGGAGCTTTGGTGGTAAGAAGATACCCCAGCTTGTCGTAAGTGATTGCCATTTTGACATTCCTGAGCCAATCTTTGTAGTTTGGCCCTGTCAGTATGTTTTTATCTAGAAGTAACTTAAGTCCAGTCATGACGATTGGTCGCTGCAATTAGGAGAGAGAAGAAGAAACACTCAGCATGATGCTCTTGCAAGTTTAGAGTGGTTTTTAGTTTGTCTAAACAGGATGGCTCCCACTGTTTCTCGAATCCCTCCTCAAACTATAAAGGAAGAATTAGTCAGGATCAATCTCACCGTACAATACTTGCTTAACCGTTCAGCTAGGCCAGTGTCGGTACTTCGAGGGAGGTTTTCCAACGCTTTCGCGAAGTTCCTTAATTAAAGAACCTCTTTTCCCTGGGGGCGTAGCCCCGCTAACACCTTTCTAGGCACCTACCAGGTTTATAGCATTGATCGTTAAGTGAGAAATTTCCCGAGGAGTAGCATATACTCACAGTAGGATCGGGATCCAAATATCATCGCGTGACGAAACTGAAGGAATCCTACCAGAATCATCACACTCCAAATGGTATGCAAATCTAGCAAGTTTCAGTACTTATGAAACTCCCGATGTGGATTTTTGCCCCATGCTCTTATGACCTTGGCGTGAGGTTAAAATGTCATAAGTCACATGTCAAGTTCGTCCCATCATTATCCAGGTTAATTTGAACCCACCCGTACATACCCTTGATGTAGGCAAAAATGGCAATACGACTGTCTCAAACCAACGCATTCTATCTATGCAACAGATAAATATCCGGCAGCTACCAATCACTATGCCTTGGCGTGAGGTCAAAATACATAGCTTGAATACTACCGAATATTTAACTGAAATGATGGAGGGCTACGGATGGTTTTGGCAATACCGTGAACGTAGTGAACTTGATTTGGTCGATGGAACGAGATAGCTTTTAAAAGGAGTGGCTCAAGCTCCGCATTTAAAAGTTGGTTTTGAAAAGAACCGAGTGGTTTTTCGAAAGTGTTCCAACGACTTTAACTTGGTTTATTATCTTGCATTAGTTCTTTTAATGCGTGATATTCTTGCATTAGTTCTTTTAATGCGTCCCATCATTTAATCCTACCATTGCAGAAAACAACCAAAATATAACGTACGCTTATGCCATTCGCATTCGCCACTGGGCCCCGTCATTACCCGTTAGGTTACTTAACTAACGACAGAGCGGGGGCTGGGCTAGCGCGTCTGTAAAACATAAGCAACACCTAAATAATATCATATATAGATATACTGCAATGATAAACATTTCAGATCACAGATGAATACATTGGATATACTAGGAATCTGTAATTCGTACGAGCTTGTAACGAAAGACAGATTACACGGTCGTGGTGAATAGCCAATACCCCACCCAAGACTTCTACGGGTGCGGCAAACTACCCGCCAAGTACCCGAAGCGTAGCAACCTCCCTCATCTCCATGAGTAGGCCACTCGACACTTCGGCATACCCGGTAGTTTGTGCACCCCCTCCATGGGTCTATCCTAGAAGCAAAAACAGTAAAAAGAAATTATACAATGACGGCTACAACCCCGACCCGGTTGTGCGGCCATACAAATAATTATTACATCAATTTACAAATTTACAAGAATTGAAAGAAAAGAAAAACTCTCGTCTCACAACCCCCGGCTATTCACCCGCGACAATCCAACATATTCATATACACATTCCAGCAACATTACAGATCACAGATTTGTATAACCCCCACTAATCGACATATAGCGATTAGTAGACGTTCAATACAAATATCACATTACAGAAAAACCCGTTAGCTTAAGTCTTTTAGAAGTTCGATCAAAAATACGGATTTTCGGGACCCCAAAAATAAAATTTTCGTTCTGGAAAATCTGGGCAGAAAACACATATATCAAAAATCCCAAAATACCCCCAGAATAACACTGCACCAAAAATGGACCTCGGCCGAGTCAACTCGGCCGCGGATCCGCGGCGGGAGCGTGCTCCCGCCGCATTTCCGCGGCGCTTTGACTCGATCGTTGGACCATTTTTGGTGGGTGTTCACACAAAAGCCTGAGCCGATTTTAGGTGTGAAAATAATCAACTTTTGAACAGTATTAAAATCGACAGAAACTTCGAATTTCGGGGTTCGTTTTCGGGACTTTTTCTTTGATTGATCTTCTAGTTACTTGCTAACATGTTAGATAGAGTTTAACTAGGCTCTGATACCACTGTAAGTCCATGCTACCTCTCCCGGTACTTTCGGGAATGCGGAATTTGGTAAAAAACGATTTTTATAGAGGTGGTAACATGGACCTAAAACCCGGATCTTGGTTAAACATCTATCTAACAACCTAACTACGAGTTTCTAGCTACTCGGTTAGGGGGTTATACCTTGCTTGTCTTGAACTCCTTCGTCTTCAAGCTCCGATGGTGGTCCGGATTAGCCTCTTCCCGTCGTCTCCGTACGCCGAAGATAGATCCACCTGAAAGCTCCAACCTTTGGCTCCTTCTTCGAACTTTGAAGAAACTAGTTCACTCGGTTTGCTAAACCTTGTGAACTAGAATGAGTAGAGAAGAGTTTGTGTGGGATTTTATCTATGGTTCTTGATTCTCAACTCATGAGACAAGAGAACCATAGAGTCAAGAGAGGGAGCAAGAGGAAGAGGGTGAGAGCATAACAAGAGAGCTCAAGAACAAGAGAGAGAATGAGCAAGAAAGAATGAGCAACTCTTTTGTCTTCCACCCTCTCATAATCCAAAGCCATCATAACTCATTATACCAAATCAAGTGTTATGTGATGGTTGAAGCAATCATAACCATATCATTTCATGCACTCATCTTGCACAAATGAGCAAGCAAGCAAAAGTCTTTGCCATGAAATGATGGCTATGGTTATCATGATGGTCAACTAGTCAAGCCTAGTCAACCGGTCAACAAAGTCAACAAGTCAACAAAAGTCAACAAGTCAACAAAGTCAACAAGTCAACAACCATGTCACCATAATACTTAATTAATATAATAGTTAATCACATATCATATTCTCATTAGGGTTGAGCAAAAAGTCAAATAGTCAACGGTCAACTGTCAACAATCCTAATGAGAATCCGCTGCCTCTGTCTTCCTGTCAACTGTGCATACACACCCGCATCCTCGTTCCGAGGAACACGAATGCATACTGGATAAATCCAATCCCAAAAGGTACACTAGGATCTGGCTTAAACCAAAGCCCGCTAGTGTAAACTGTCCGGACACTGTACGTGCACAAGTGCACGGATGTGACCGAACCCTGTCGCAAAACCATGCGACCTGTCGCAATACCATGCGACCTCTACTCTTTTGCCTAAAGGCGAAAGGCTTTCTGTGTGGGACTCTAAAGACTCGACACTACGCTGGCAGTGGGTTTAACCACAGACCGCAAGCGGCACTAGCTGTGCGTAACGGTCCCCAGGTAATGCCGACAAGAAGACCGACGAGGCGAAACCCATGTGAACTCCTACTGAGCCTGAGTGTGACATTCTCCGTACTGTCCGGTCTGTTCGTCTGATACATCGCATGGCGGGCCTAGGGGGCGGTAAACGTCAGTCCCCCAATAGCGGTACAAGTCGTGCCGGAGCGAAGCCCAAAACACCCTGAGATAACACTGGAAGCCTACCAGTATATCTCGTTTGCCCTGGCCAGGGACTACTCGTGTAATGGCTCTCCTAGACACAGCGCGATGTCAACCCCCAATACCGGGAGAGACGAATCCTGTCTAACCGTCACTGCCTCCAAGTGCTTCGGGACTGCACCCAACTACTACCTGTTTGCACGGCTCCGTTGAGCCGTGGTAGGGTAGTAATCAAAGTGCAGTGGGAACACACTCGAGGCGAAATGACAGTGTCAAGTCAGCGGACTAAGCTGTACTCATGTCACCTGGGAACTAATAACTGACGATAGGCATAATACCAATTAGTCAGTTCCCGACGAGTCCTATCCAGTGTACCAGTAACCTAACGAGCACCCGCATACTATCTCAAGTACGACGTACTGACGGCTGTGGGACAGACCGTCTCCCACACTGGGATGAGAAGCGCATGCGCTGGTCTACTCCGGAGTATCGATGCCCTGTCTCGTTAGTCCTGCGACCAGGGACCTGCATAAGGATGTTCTTATGGATTACCCAGTCCCACTAGTGTGAGGGCCATCACATCGCTGGCAATCAAGCAAAGATCCTAAGGGCTCCACTAATGTGTATAGGCGATATACAAAAATAAACACATGTACACATTGAAGTAGAAATAAACCTAGTAGCATACTGCTATTTTGAGCAAGATTGTATATACAAGGTGAATATCCCAAGCTTCCATTAAGTAATATACAAACTAGTATGATACAGTAATGGCCTCTAGGGCATATACACTAACACCCTTTGAACTAATGTGCGATGCTTCTGACTTTGCAATAGGAGCTGTCTTAGGAAAGCGATTTGAAAAGAAGCCGCATGTTATCCATTATGCGAGCAGGACGTTGAATCACGCACAGCTAAATTACACCACCACTGAAAAAGAACTCTTAGCTGTTGTGTTCGCACTTGAGAATCCGTCCCTACTTGATCGGAACCCACGTCACTATTTACACTGATCATTCTGCGCTTAAGCACCACTTTGCAAAAAAGGATGCCAAGGCCAGATTGATACGTTGGATCCAACTTCTTCAGGAATTTGACTTAACCATCAAAGATAAAAAGGGGTCCGACAATATTGTAGCCGATCATCTGTCTCGCATACCAAATGCACCAAATGAGGAAATTCCAATCAATGAGCATTTTCCGGACGAACAACTTCTCTCCGTATCAAGCGAACCATGGTTCGCTGATATCGTGCACTTTCTAGTCACCGGAGAAACACCATCTTTTTGGCCGAATCAGGACAAGTATAAATTTCTCTTCCAGGTCAAATTCTATTACTGGGATGAACCATACCTGTTCAAATACTGTCCCGATCAGATCATTAGACGGTGCATCTCTAACTCTGAGACAAGAAGTGTTTTTTCCTTCTGCCATGACCAAGCCTGCGGGGGCCATTTCAGACCCAGAAAAACAGCTGAAAAGGTTTTGCAGAGCGGCTTCTACTGGCCGACACCTTTCAAGGATGCTTTCGAATACTGCAAAACCTGCAACCGATGCCAACACATGGGAAAGATTGGAAAACGGAATCAAATTCCCCTACGGTCCATTCCGATTGTTGAAATTTTTGATGTCTAGGGCATTGATTTCATGGGGCCATTCCCAAACTCTTTTGGGAATTTATACATTTTGCTGGCTGTGGACTATTTGTCCAAATGGGTGGAGGCCATCCCTTGTCGAACCAACGACAACAAGGTTGTCATAAAATTCTTGAAAGAAAACATATTTTCTCGGTTCGGTATGCCTCGCACCATTATTAGTGATAATAGAACGCATTTCTGCAACCGATCTTTTGAATCACTAATGAAAAAGTATTCCATCAGCCACAAATTGTCAACACCCTATCATCCTCAAACTTGCGGTCAGGTTGAAGTCTCCAACAGACAAATTAAATAAATTTTGGAAAAGACTGTCAACAATAACCGCAAGGATTGGTCGTTGAAGTTAAGTGACGCGCTCTGGGCATTCCGCATAGCCTTCAAAACGAACCTAGGTATGTCCCCATACCGACTCATCTTTGGAAAGGCGTGTCACTTGCATGTTGAATTAGAGCACCGCGCTTTTTGGGCAATCAAACAGCTCAATATCGACTTAGAGAAAGCCGGCGAAGCGCGGAAAATTCAATTGAACGAACTTAACGAGATACGCAATGATGCGTATGAGAATGACAAACTGTACAAGGAAAAGACGAAAGTCTTTCATGACAAGGCAATTCTCAGGAAAACGTTCACCGTGGGGAAAAAGGTTCTGCTCTATGACTCCCGACTTCATTTGTTTCCTGGGAAGTTGAAATCACGATGGACAGGCCCATTTTTTGTGCGCACCGTTTTTCCGCATGGTTCTGTCGAAATTGAAGATCAACAATCTGGCAATACGTTCAAAGTCAATGGCCAACAGCTAAAACCATTTTTAGAATTGCCCGCGGAAACGGGGGAGCTCATGTTTTTACATGAGCCACGTTACATCGATTAAAACACACCCCCATGTTGTTTTCCTGTATATATATTTATTTTTGGAGCTTTTTGTAATTATTGGTTTTCTTTTACTATTTCTTTTTATAAAGGGATGTCTTTGTAAATAACCCTTTATAACTTGTCCCAACTCAACCCGAGACTCCACTTCAGTTTTTGCCAAAACCCTGAAACTCTCTCATTACAAGAAACCCGACCTCAAAACATCAGCCCCAGATCTCCATCTCAGGCCGCCAGAAAATCCCAATCAGCCGCAAATTGCGACCTGCTCTACTCCGACAGCCCCGATCTCCTTTCTCCTCTGTAAGATTTCCTCTCTTCTTGTTCAATTTCCATGCAGAATTTGAGATCTCAAATGGTAGATTTTGATTGTGAGAAGAACTTCTTTGAGATTTTCTCCGACGCAACTTATGGACAATATTTCTATGATGAAATCTGTTAAAGAGGGTGGGATTTTTTAATTTAAAGAGGCAATGATTTGTTTGCTATGAAGGAATTGGTAAAAGATTTTTATGAAGCATTAAGACATGGCAAATCGGAATTGAGTTTCGTAGAATTTTTCTTCCAGGGGCGACGTAGGATTTTTCAGCCCCAAACCATCTCTAGGGTTACAAGTATCCCCATGAGACCCGGAAATCAACAACCGTGAGAATTGGCGGTTTACAGATCATTGTTGGGGGATTTTGTGGAATTAAAAGATAAGGGTCTGAATCCAGCCCAGATGTACAGAAACGTGCTTGCGGTCTGCCGATGGGCAAATCGTAACATCAGGGAAAAGAGCCGTGTTTCTTTCTTTCTGGCTGGTGTGGGACATATTGTGCACTGCTTGATGGAAAAAGAGCAGTATTTCTGTGTTATAACACAATTGTTCAACACAATCATGGAGGGGGTGGCCCAGAAGAAACCCCTGCTGCTGGTGCTAGTAACCCAACTTGTGAAGTACTACATGGATGTGATTGAGTTTGATGGGTATGCGATTGTTTATGCACATTGGCCGGTCGAAATAGAGAGAATTTCATAAGGATATACCGGCGGCCACTATGAGCAGAAAAAATGGACAATGGAGGACCCAAGCGAACATCCGGGTCCCGAAAGCTCGACATAAGAACTTTTGAATGAGACAGAACCAGACAGACCTGCATCGCCTAACATTTAGGAGTATTCGCCACATACTCAAGAAACAACAGAAAATGCAGGAGCAGCTAGACAAGATTGAAGCGGCTCAACAGGCATCGCTTGACGACGCTAGCGGAAGCAAGAAGGGCAAGGGAAAAGCAAGAAGGCATTGAGGACAATGCAAGTTTCAAGTTGGGGGTGATAGCATATAGTTTGGATTTGCATATTTCCTACATTTCAGCATTTATTTATTGTATTTTTCTTTTATTTTGCATGTAGTTGCATTTTATATCTACTTTTGTACTGTATTGTATAAAAATTGAAAAAATTTAAAAATTTATAAAAATTGAAAAAATTATAAAAATTGAAAAAAATCCTGAAAATTTATAAAAGCTTTGTCAGGTTGGCTAGCTGGGGAACGTTGATTCAAAATCTGACGGTTAAATTGATAAGTTAGAAATAACTAAATTCTTGCTATGAGATTGACTACCTGAAAAATAACCCGCCTGTGCGTTTAACCTTAGCTGATACACGTCTTTTATATCACTTACACGTGTCGTATGTTTTTGAGAATTTAATGAATGTCTGACATGTCTGTAAAAACTTTTAAATTGTTAAACATCCTTAGGATCAAACAGGTTTGGCTGAGTTAAGTAATATCAAGGATAATTCATACAGTGAAGTAGATATGAAGAATTTTATAGAGGCTTTTACAGAAGCTATAAGTCCGAAAATTAACCCATCTGGAACCTTGTGGAGTAATTACACACCTTATCACATGTAACTGGTTTTAAAAGAAAAAGCTGGTTATATCTCCGTTTTACTAAAAGTGCTAAAAATTTAAAATAAAATGAGGCTTTTGTATTGTGGTCTTGGTAACTTGGGTAATTAAATCCTTGGAGTGTCTCCACACCTAATGCCCTAAAACTATCTGGTTTGGGAGTCATTGACCCAAAGCTCGCTAAGTTTCCAATCGCCAGATAAAACAAGCTAAGTAAGTTTCCTCTCCGAGTTAAAAGTCCTTATGGTTCATTGTGGAAGAATAATCTTGGCGGTGACAAATTTTCTAGTAAAACAGTTTTTTCGCGGAGATATGAAGGTTTGTATTTATTAAGACATTTTGCACGATATTGAATTGTGTGTATGAACAAAAACAGGTGAAAGATATGAGTAAACATGAATACTAAGGTTCTCTGTTAAAATCGATATATTTTCTGACTTGAAGCCTAACTGGAGAATAAAATTTGAGAAAATCTTAACTCTTTTTGTACTTGTGTGATCTTTTAGAAGTTTTCCTTGGTCTGTAACTTTTGACATGATGACCCTAATCAAGTTCTTAAAAACATGACGACACTACCGCACTATGACGAAAAGACGCATATTAGCTTGTTAAACAAATTACGAGGAGTGAAAAATAGGGTTTAATATTTCTAACTTGGGTGATAGAAGTTCTAGCATTGATACTTAACCTTAAAATTTGAATCAACTGTTTTCTAGCAAAACTAACTTGATTGGATTTTGTGGGTGCAATCCGCTGAAAACCCTCAGGAGACAACACTCCTCCTACTAGGGACACCTAGAGATTTAACGGCTTGTTGCACGTGCTCAGTGCAATCGCGTTCCCTGCGAAAGTGAGGCTAGGAATTTTTGTTTTGCTCGGGACGAGCAAAAGATAAGTTTGGGGGTATTTGTTCGGCACAATTTATTACATTTTAATACCGCCCATTTTATATCATTTTGTCAATAAACAGTGCTATTTAATTCATGCCTGCTCATTTATATAGAGTACATGTACGCAAACGGAAACATGGGTTTTTGTACGCGACATGCACAAAATGACGGAGTTTTAGCTGAACTGCAAACAAGACGGAATACAGATCCAAAATTGAAATGAGTTTGCAACATATACATGTGTGTGTACAAAGTTTAAGTGTGAAATGGTCCATCACATACTTGTGTGAACATTTGTGAAGATGCATGAACCTTGGGAGCTAGTTTGGTACAATAATGATGAGTGGTGTAAGTGGTAAACAAGTGATTGACATATGATTTGAAGTGTGAACACACACTCACCCACTTCACCCCTTCTCTGTGATTTAGCTCCAGAATTCACACATGTGCTACATAAAATAAATTGCAAATACCATAAGATACCCATGATACCAGATGACTACTGAAGTTGGTGGGCCCCAGAATCAACTTCTTGGCCGCAATTTTATTCAGTTTGGCCGCAAATTGCGGCCAAGTGGGCTCCAATTTGGCTCGTTCAAATTTTGTGGGTCCCTGGTGGTCATGTTAGTCTATTGTCACCTGCAACTTTTGTTTTTGATTTCTCTATAAATAGCAGATCCAGACATGAGGCCAAGAGGGAGAACTTTTTGCATACTTGTAAACTCTTGTTAAAATTCTTGTAGCTCTTAGAATTGAGTTGAGTTCTTTACCTTCCTCTGGTCTTGCAACCTCTCTTTTTGAGCTTGCAAGATTAGATTTGGTAGTTGAACTCATTTACATGTATTTTGAACCATTGCAATAAATCTTCATTATATTCAAGTTTGATTCTTGTACCTCCTTTTCTTATTTTGTCATTTCTTTTCATTATTCAGTTGTGTTATTGCTATGATGATGTGTGCATAGTTATTCTTGGACTATGGTGAGGTAGGATGTGGAATGACTTTACTTCCAACCCCTCCCTTTTGATTCTTGCACTTTTTCACTCTCTTCTTAATATCGCAAGTTTATTACGTTTTGCTTGATAGGATATATCGTTTTGAATGGTTGCAAATCAACCTTTAACATATATCCTATCCTTTCTTTACATTTTATCGTTGCTATATTACGATTTGAAGTAGGTGTGAATACGGAATTAAGTTACGTGTCGCAACTAGCTAGATAGGATATATAGCATTCTTGCATATATTCTATACTTGCCACTTCACTTAACTAATTCCATATCCACTCCATTCTTAATCTCATTCTTGTTAGTTTCTGTTTTTCTAACCTTGATATCGTATTTCATCTCGATATACGTTTCGGATAAATACGGCATACTTTCGCTATTCAAATGGAAACTAAAAGAAATGAATCTTGAATCAAAATGGAGAGTTGGGGGTAAATGTCATATTTCACTCTTCTTGAACCTTAGCCTAAGTTTTTGTATCCCAAAACCTTGTTTCTTTCAGGTATTATATTAAAACGTGACAAAACACCATTTTCCAAGTTAGTGATCCATAACTCAATTTGATGTCGTGATATCCACTCCTTGTGGTCCGACCCGTGCTTGCCGGCTTGCTTCAACGCACCGTACACTTGCCGTATTTTTAAACTCGATACTCACGTCGTGTACTATTTTTCCGACCAAAACCGACATATCCTATATTGACCTTATTATCCAAAAGCAGGTCACCGTGAGTTTCGAACAAGCTGCCTGAAGAAAAAACTGCGAGGGTTCAGCTGAAGAAGAGAGCTCTCCGATATGTGTTTGTAAATAATTCGCTATACTGCAGATTGTATGACCAACTCTGGCTCAGGTGTCTGTCATTAGCCAAAGCCCAAAAAGTCATGACAGAAGTTCACTCGGGCGTCTGCGGGGCTCACCAGTCTGGCCCTAAAATGCGGCTTCAGATCAAATGGCTTGGATATTACTGGCCCACCATGATAAGGGATTGCAAAGAGCATGCAAAGAAATGTCATATCTGCCAAATTCATAATGATTTCATTCACAAGGATCCCAATCCGTTGCATCCTACGGTGGCGTCGTGGCCCTTCGATGTTTGGGGAACCGACATAGTTGGCCCAATTGATCCTCCATCATCTAAAGGCCACCAGTTCATATTGGCTGCAACAGACTATTTCTCCAGATGGGCTGAAACTGTCCCGCTAAAATAAGTCAAGACAGGAGATATTCTGACATTCTTCCGGCATAATATTCTATACCACTTCGGTACACCAAGAAGAATCATTTCTGACAACGGGCCTTCTTTTAAGAGCTTCAAAGTCTCAAGGTTCGTTACTTAGCACAAGATAGATTGGAGATATTCCTCCATCTATAATCCAAGAGCTAATGGGCTAGCCGAAACCTTCAATAAGATTCTATGCAAGCTCCTGAGGAAAAATGCTTCAGCCAACAAGAGAGACTGGGATCTCAAACTTCACGAGGCGTTGTGGGCATATCGTACCACACACCGCACTCCAACTTAGTCTACTCCATACTCACTACTCTTCGGAGTGGAAGAAATCCTCCCGCTCTAAGTCGAAGTTCCAAGCCTAAGAATGGCCGTTCAGCACGAGTTGACGGAGGAGGAAAACGTGCTACTTCGGCTCGAAGAGCTTGACGCCCTCGAAGAAAAAAGGCTTGCGGTGTAGCAAAATCTGGAGTTATACCGAGCCCAAATGTCACGGGCCTATGACAAGATGACCTATCTCCGCACTTTCAAGAAAGACGAATTGGTGTTCGTCCTCAAAAGGCCGATCATCCCTAATTGACACGCCAAAGGAAAATTCGAACCAAACTGAGAAGGACCATACGTCATTGAGAAAGTGTTCGATAGAGGATCCTACCAACTAATAAGTGTTGGGGTCAAAAATTGAACCCCGGTTGACCAAGTCAAAATCGAAGTCAACCCCAAGTAGGCGGGCCCAAGCCCATATCAAGTGAGCCCAAGCCAAGTCGAGCCCCATGGCCAGCCTCCCCCATGCCAAAATAAAAATCATGTAATAAATAATTTTGATGTAATTTTTTATGCATGAATGTAAGCAAAGTGGGCATAAAACCAAATTTTTGTAAAGCCCATGACTTATGTGCAAAAGAAATGAGCACATGAGGCATGGGATGGGCAAAATGCCATTTTGTAAAGTCCAAGGGACTATATGTAAATGTGTAAGACTATATAAGGCAACATTATAATAAAATAAATGATACAATTCATTCTCCCCAAAAACTAGGGTCTGTGCCTCCATCCTCTCTCTTTCAAGTTCTTCCTCTTCCTTTTCATTTTCCAATTAAATCAAGAGCTTAGCACTTCCTTTTTTTAAAAAAACTAAATAAAGTTTTGCCATAACTCACCTCCCAAGACTCCATCAAGAGAAGAAAAAGGGTCTCTCTTTTATCATCCAAGATCTAAATCTTGGAGTTTCAAGAGAACCCATTTTGGGTTTCTTCTCAAAAGAGAAAAGAGAAAATCTTTTGGAGATTAACTCCACAGATAAAATTCTTTTGGAGTTTAACTTTATAATAAAAACATTTTTTTTGGAGTTTAACTCCGAATAAAATTCTTTTCGGAGTTTAACTCCAAATAAATTTTTTTGGAGTTTAACTCCATCACATAAAAAAAAGGATCTTTTGGGATCCCCTGCTTCCTCTCACGTGAGGAAGAGGAACTCCCACCAAGTGGGAGCTTTCTCCCCTCTCAAATGAGCGGGAGGCTCCCCATTTAGTGGAGTTTAACTCCACACCAAATAAAAATCTTTTTAGGAGTTTAACTCCATTTAAAATTCTTTTGGAGTTTAACTCCATATTTAAAATTCTTTTGGAGTTCAACTCCATAATAAAAATTCTTTCAGAGTTTAACTCCATTTAAAATTCTTTATTTTTTAAATTCTTTTGGAGTTTAACTCCACAACAAAAATTCTTTCGGAGTTCAACTCCATAAATAAAAATTCTTTTGAAGTTTAACTCCATACAAATGTTTTTGGAGTCTAACTCCTTTTTAAAAAATAAAAATAAATCTTTTGGAACCCTTTTGTCCCCTCTCATGTGAGGGAGAGTCTCCCATCTTGGAAGCTCTTTTCTTCCTCTCATGTGAGGGAGAGGCTCCCATTGTGGATTGCTCCCTCTCATGTGAGTAGGAGGCTCCCATTTTGGGATCCCCTTTATTCCCTCTCATGTGAGGGTGAGGCTCCCATTTTGGGTTGCTCTCTCTTATATGAGTTGGAGGCTCCCATTTTGGGAGCCCCTTTCTTTCCTCTCACATGAGTGGGAGCCCCATTTAGTGGAGTTTAACTCCACACCAAATAAAAAATAATTTGGAGTTGAATTCCATTTAAAATTTCTTTTGGAGTTTAACTCCAGTACAAAAATTATTTTGGAGTTTAACTCAACAATAAAAATCTTTTGGGGGAGTTTAATTCCACATTAAATCATTTTAGGAGTTTAACTCTACTTAAAATTCTTTTGGCGTTTAACTCCGTAAATAAAAATCTTTTTGGAGTTGAACTCCATTTAAAATTCTTTTGGAGTTTAACTCCACAATAAAAATCTTTTTTGGGGAGTTTAACTCCACATTAAATATTTTTAAGAGTTCAATTCCATTTAAAATTCTTTTGGAGTTTAACTCCACATTTAAAATTCTTTTGGAGTTCAACTCTATAATAAAAATTCTTTCGGAGTTTAACTCCATTTAAAATTCTTTTGGAGTTTAACTCCATAATAAAAATATTTTTGGAGTTGAACTCCATTTAAATTTATTTTGGAGTTTAATTCCACATTAATTTTTTAAAGAGTTTTACTCCATTTAAAATTCTTTTGGAGTTTAACTCCACGATAAAAATCCTTTTAGAGTTGAACTCCATTTAAAATGCTTTTGGAGTTTAACTCAATAATAAAATTCTTCCTTTTGGAGTTGAACTCCATTTTAAAAAAATAAAAAAATAAAAAATAAAAAAATTATTTTTTAAATTAATTTTGGGGGCCCATGTATGGGGGAGGCTCCCATCAAATGGGAGCCCTCCCCTCCCATCAAATGGGAGCCCTCCCCTCCCATCCTCTCCCCCTCACGTGAGGACATGTGAGGGGGAAATGGGAGCCCTTTGGCCTCCGTCATGTGAGGGCACGTGAGGGGGAAGGCTCCCATTTTGCCCCCTCACGTGAGGGCATGCGAGGCTCCCATTTAATGGGAGCCTCTTCCCCTCCTCATGTGAATAGAAGGATGCCTCCTCCCGTTTCTTTTTAATTTTTTTCCTCTTTCTTCTTTAAAAAAAAAGGGAAAAAGATGATAAATAAATAAAAATAAATTATGAATAATATTAAAATAAATAAAAATGATTATCTAAATATTTATTTACTTATTTATTTTTGTTATTTTTTTAATAAAAAAATATATATATCCTTTTTTTATTTATTCACAAATGGAACAAAAAAAAATGAACATGTCTTCATTGTTATATGTTAAAAACACACATACACACACACACACTCCAATATATCGCATCGAGTTCGCATGACCGGTTTTACCCGTCAATCGGAGATTCTCTTGCTATAAAGGCAAGGGGTAATTAACGGCAGTTTAGTCCGCGGCTGCCGGAGATTCGAATCCCCACAATCAATAAACCCTGACCTGCCCTAGGCAGGGGGAATCTGTAATGTGCCTGACAAGCGCGCGCGTATTCCCATCTCAATGGGGTGACGAAAAACACCTTACAGATTCTAGCACGTACGGTGGAACCTATCTTTCCTCCCATATTTCGGGTTAAACATTCATACGAACTCAATTAATATGCATATCAATTGCCTGTACTGAAATCATGTTTTTTTGTGCAGGTTAATTTTTTCCAATCGCAATCTTCAGACACAGTAAAATGTCTCCAAGGACGATCTCAGCTCTCAGCATAACACCCATCTTCTACACGATGAAGATGGACACCAGGACGGTCCTTCCGGCCGGTCTTGGGCGACGGTGGGAGGAGCCACCGCTACCATTTGACTCTATTATGTTCGTGCCAGCTAACACCGTCCCTGCTCTTCAAGCTCCGGTAACCGACAAACCGGCCTAGAAAGGCAAGATACCAAATATGGTGGTCTCGAGGGTGCCCCAACCTAGACATGAGTCGGTATTCAAACGGCTCTCCATGGCCCACCTAGGGGCAAAGCCGTCAGAACAAAAGAAGTTGCCAGACGTCGCAGGCAAGCCCAGGCAATACCTTCGACGGACACACGGGCGGATGTCTTCTCAAGCCCCCCTATCAATCGGCCTATGGTGGCTTCTCGAAGAGCAGAAGCCTGCCAAACGCTCAAGGCAGAGAAGCTGAGGCAGAAGCGGCTCAGATACAGAGCCAACAAATGGGCTAGGGCTCCGGCCATGTTAAAATTTATGAATTTCCAAAGCCCGGACCGTTCCGCGAAACCAGCTGCCGGTGTTGAAAGGATGGCTGAATGTGTTATCCACACAGTCTACATGTTGGGCATACGTCCCAGTGATAACCTTCGCAGCAAGGATGGGGCCACCACATCTCAAATCCAATCTGGTGTGAATATGGCTGCCACATTCTAATACCAGCCTCCTCTGGAAGGTAATGAAGACCCTTCCAGTGAGGCTGATAAGCAGAGAAAGCCCTCAGTTCATGAGGAGTCGGGCTCGGAAAAAGAAGATGAGCCAACTTTCCATCCTAAGACCGCAGAGCAGCAACTTCTCCAGGAGCTCCGAAAGCAGCTCAGAAACAAAGACAAGAAGATGGCCAAGCTCTACTCAAAAATTGACGACTTGACAAACGTCGTCTTACAGCTCACGGCCTAACTTGCCTCTCAGCCGCCCAATCAAGCTCAGGGCTCTGCTCATGAACCGGGAAACGGTGTCCCGAGACAGCCGACGCCTATTCCCTCAAATTCAAAGGTGGGAGGACTGCATAAAAGTCAGTCGCATCCTATCTCGGGAAATATCTTGGCTACCGATGACAGTAGCTCGCTAATTCAAGATCAAATCATGGATTTGTTTGCCAACAAAGTCAACATATTGGTAGTCGAAGCCGAAGCGCAAAAAGATGTTAGCAGTAGCAGGAGACCATATCTTGCTTGATATGATCTGGTAGAATTTCCTAGCGGCTATGTCATCCTTAAATTCGGAAGATTCGATGGGACGGGAAATGTGAATCAGCACATCGTCCACTTTAAAGCCTCATACGGGAATACTGGGGGCAATGATACGCTTCTCCTCTGCCAGTTCGTTAATAGCTTGACCGATGTTACTTTCGACTGGTACGCGAGCATACCGGATGGCTCCGTCACAACTTTCGTCCAAATGGAGTCTCTGTTTCGGCAGAGGTTCATGAGCGTCAGCGATAAGATCACCATTGCCGATCTCGTAAGGACCAAGCCAAAGAACAACGAAAGCAGCACGGATTTTATAACCCGATGGCGCAATCTCTCTGTCAAATGTGAACCGCCGATAGAGTAGGACCAATCTGTCAGTCTTCTCGTCGGAAATCTCAACAATTGGATGACCCCGTTTCTATGCACCGTGGGTCTCAAAACATTCCAAGAGCTGACCAGGAAAGTTCAGATGTTGGAACGCTCAAAGCAGAAGTCTTTCTCTGACTCCCAAAATAACAATAGGTCGTGAAGAAACCGAAAGGACGAAAATCGCAAAGGCGGAAATTTTGATGATGTTGTATCTTTTAACACTTCAGCTAACCGAAATAAGCAAGGGATGAGCGGGCCTAATGCCAACCAGCCTCGGAAGCCAGTGTTCGGAGATGGAGAAGAATCTCCACTAAAAGAGAAGCTGGATAAGGTCTATTCTTTTAGAAGAGACAAAGTCCGTAAAATATTCAAGGATGCCATCAGAAACGGTCTACAATTGTCAGAGTCAAAAAGACCGCAGGAAGAGAATATGACCGACGATCCCAAATACTGCCCCTATCACAGAGTGATAAATCATGCTATTGAGAACTATTTCGTCTTCAAAGATTGGGTCGAAAAACAATATAAGGCAGGAGAGATAGAACTGTCTAAAGGCGTGTTGGCAAATAGTCAAGCCGCGACCGCCAACTTCATACATAACAGATGACCACCACGTCGTTAAACTGGGAATAGTCGACCTCTAAGTCGTTAAACTAGGGATGTAAAAAATGTGTAAATAAAACAAAAAAAAGAAAAAAAAATAATAAAAAGCTGAAATGATAGGGCAACTCGAAATAAAAATCGGCGAGTAAAAATAAAGATGAAGATAAAGCTGAAATGATGGGGCAACCGCGAATAAATAGCCGAAATGATAGAGCAATTGCGACCTTCACGATAAGAAAAGCTGAAATGGTAGAGAAATATGTTAAAAAAACGGCGAATGATGAGTCGCTTCTGGTATCATATTCCAGTGCATCGATGCAGACGCCGTCCAAAACTCAAATCCCTAATGGCGAATTATAAGTCGTACCTGGCACCATATTCCAGTGCAGCGATGCAGACGCCTACCGAAATTTCAAATCTCTGAATGTCCCCAACGGCGAATGATGAGTCGCTCCTGATACCATATTCCAGTGCAGCGATGCAGACGCCAACTAAAATCCAATTTTCCAAAATTCCCCCAGCCCTACGGTTGGTCCCCAAGTTGACTACCGTATACAATCCACGAGCTCAAATAATTCTCATCATACCCATGCCCCACCGCAATCACTAGTTACGCGGCCGGTCTCTGCCCTTGGAATTTTGCTCCATTTAGGAAGACTCACTCATGCGCCCTCACGACACATGAGGAGAACAAATTTACGAGATCCTCTCGACTCGTAAGAAAACACCTTCGTGGGGTTCTTACGACTCACAAAAAAAACACACTTGGGAGTCCCCATGACTCCTAAGGAGAAAGCACACCTATGAGATCCTTTCGACTCGTAGGGAGAAAATGCTTTTATGGGAACCTTACGGCTCATAAAATTAAAATGCCTTAGGTGATAGAGATCTAAACCTGTCTCCTAAGCCATCGCTCCCCAACAGGGAAAGGCAAATGATGAATTGCTCCTGGCATCTGTGTTTCAGTGTTAGCAACGCTGATGCCGACCCCTATCCCAAAATTCCAAACTTCCGATCCAATAGACCCCTAAGTCGTTAAACAGGGAACGGATGACCTCTAAGTCGTTAAACTGGAAACAGATGACCTCTATGTCGTTAAACTGGGCACAATAGACCCCTAAGTCTTTAAACTGGGAACAGATGATCTCTAAGTCGTTAAACTGGAAACAGATGACCCCTAAGTCATTAAACTGGGAACGAGGGAAATCCACTCGTGTGTCCTCACGATGCATGAGGAGAACAAAACTTGCGAAATCCTTACGACTCGTAAGAAAATGCCTTCGTAGGATCCTTACAACTCACAAAGGAAAAACACACTTGGGGGTCCTTACGACTCCTAAGAAGAAAATGCACCTACGGGATCCTTACGACTCGTAGGGAGAAAATGCTTTTATGGGACCCTTACAGCCCATAAAATTGAAAAGCCTTAGGTGATAGGGACCTAAACCTGTCTCCTAAGCCATCGCTTCCCAACAGGGAAAGGAAAATGATGATTCGCTCCTGGTACCATATTCCAGTATAGCGGTGCTAATGCTGACCCAAAAACCAATTCCCAAATCCTCCCGGGACAAAAGATGAGTTGCTCCTGGCATTATTCCAGTGCAGCAATGCAGATGCCGACAAAAAAAAAAAAAATCCCCAAATCTTCTCAAAGGCAAATGATGATTCGCTCCTGGTACCATATTCCAGTGTAGCGATGCTTATGTCAACACAAATTAAACCAACCAATTCCAACATCGACCTCTGCGTCAAACAGCCGACACTCCGTAATGGGGAAACGTCAAGCAGACACTCCGTGTCAGGGGCACGTCGACTAGAGACACTCCTCCTCGGGGAAACATCGACCAACGACACTCCATGTCGGGGGCACGTTGACCAAATCACTCTGGGCCAGGGAAACGTCTATCACGGACACTCCATCTCGGAGACGCGTAAAGCGTCGACCGTCCATGTCGTAAAAAGGGCAGTGCAGGCTTCCCACAAAGCGGGAACCAAATCACTCCGGTCCAGGAAAACGTCTACCACGGACACTCCGTCTCGGAGACGCGTCAAGCGTTGACCGTCCATGTCGTAAAAAGGGCAGTGCAGACTTCCCACAAAGCGGGAAGCAAATCACTTCGGGCCAGGGAAACGTCTCCACGGGCACTCCGTCTCGGAGACGCGTCAAGAGTCGACCGTCCACGTCGTAAAAAGGGCAGTGCTAGCTTCCTAAAAAGCGGGAACCAAAGTAAGTCGCCTCCACGCGAAAGAAGATCCATCAATTTCCTGCACACGACTCACATATGTGGTGTGCATTTATTGATGGGGGGCACTTTGTTGGGGTAAAAAATTGCAACCCGGTTGACCAAGTCAAAGTCAAAGTTAACCCCAAGTAGGTGGGCCCAAACCCAGATCAAGTAGGTTCATGCCTAAGTCGATCCCTATGGCCAGCCTCCCCCATGCCAATATAAAAATCATGTAATACATAATTTTGATGTAATTTTTTTTGCATGAATGTAAGCAAAATGGGCATAAAGCCAAATTTTTGTAAAGCCCATGGCTTATGTGCAAAAGAAATGAGCACATGAGGTATGAGATGGGCAAAATGCCATTTTGTAAAGCCCAAGGGGCTATATGTAAATGTGTAAGCCTATATAAAGCAATATTATAATGAAATAAAGGATACAATTCATTCTCCCCAAAAACCAGGGTTTGTGCCTCCATCCTCTCTCTTTCAAGTTCTTCCTCTTCCTTTTCATTTTCCAATTAAATCAAGAGCTTAGCTATTCCATTTTTTAAAAACTAAATAAAGTTTTACCATAAACCCACCTCCCAAGACTCCATCAAGAGAATAAAAAGGGTCTCCTTTTTATCATCCAAGATCTAAATCTTGGAGTTTCAAGAGAACCCATTTTGGGTTTCTTCTCAAAAAAGAAAGGAGAAATCTTTTGAAGATTAACTCCACAAACAAAATTCTTTTGGAGTTTAATTCTATAATAAAAATATTTTTTTGGAGTTTAACTCCGAATAAAATTGTTTTGGGAGTTTAACTCCAAATAAATTTTTTTGGAGTTTAACTCCACCACAAAAAAAAAAGGATCTTTTCGGAGCCCATGCTCCCTCTCACGTGAGGAAGAGGGAACTCCCACCAAGTGGGAGCTTTCTCCACTCTCACATGAGCGGGAGGCTCCCCATTTAGTGGAGTTTAACTCCACACCAAATAAAAATCTTTTTAGGAGTTTAACACCATTTAAAATTCTTTTGGAGTTTAACTCCACATTTAAAATTCTTTTGGAGTTCAACTTTATAATAAAAATTCTTTTAGAGTTAAACTCAATTTAAAAGTCTTTTTTTTAAAATTCTTTTGGAGTTTAACTCCACAACAAAAATTCTTTTGGAGTTCAACTCCACAAATAAAAATTCTTTCGGAGTTTAACTCCATACAAATGTTTTTGGAGTCTAACTCCTTTTAAAAAAATAAAAATAAATCCTTTGGAACCCTTTTGTCCCCTCTCATGTGAGGGGGAGGCTTCCATCTTGGAAGCCCTTTTCTTCCTCTCATGTGAGGGAGAGGTTCCTATTGTGGGTTGCTCCCTCTTATGTAAGTGGGAGGCTCCCATTTTGGGAGCCCCTTTATTCCCTCTCATGTGAGGGGGAGGCTTCCATTTTGGATTGCTCCCTCTCATATTAGTGGGAGGCTCCCATTTTGGGAGCCCCTTTCTCCACTCTCACGTGAGGGGGAGCCCCATTTAGTGGAGTTTAACTCTGCACCAAATAAAAATCTTTTTGGAGTTGAACTCCATTTAAAATTTCTTTTGGAGTTTAACTACACTACAAAAATTCTTTTGGAGTTTGACTCCACAATAAAAATCTTTTTGGAGAGTTTAACTCAATATTAAATCATTTTAGGAGTTTAACTCCACTTAAAATTCTTTTGGAGTTTAACTCCATAAATAAAAATCTTTTTAGAGTTGAACTCCATTTAAAATTGTTTTGGAGTTTAACTCCACAATAAAAATCTTTTTTGGGGAGTTTAACTCCACATTAAATATTTTTAGAAGTTTAACTCCATTTAAAATTCTTTTGGAGTTTAACTCCACATTTGAAATTCTTTTGGAGTTCAACTCCATTTAAAATTCTTTTGGAGTTTAACTCTATAATAAAAATCTTTTTGGAGCCGAACTCCATTTATAATTATTTTGGAGTTTAACTCCACGATAAATATCTTTTTGGAGTTGAACTCCATTTAAAATTCTTTTGGAGTTTAACTCCATAATAAAATTCTTTCTTTTAGAGTTGAACTCCATGTAAAAAAATATATAAAAATAAAGAAATAAAAAATTTATTTTTTAATTAATTTTAGGGCCCCCCACGTATGGGGGAGGCTCCCATCAAATGGGATCCCTCCCCCCTCACGTGAGGCCATATGAGAGGAGAAGGCTCCCATTTAATAGGAGCCATTTGGCCCCTCTCACGTGAGGACACGTGTGGAGGAAGGCTCCCATTTAATAGGAGCCATTTTGCCCCCTCACGTAAGGGCATGTGAGGCTTCCATTAAATAGGAGCCTCTTCCCCCCTCCTGTGAATGGGAAAGCCCCCTTCTTTTTCTTTTTCTTTTTTTTTCTTTTTCTTCTTTTCTTCTTTTAAAAATAAAGAAAAAAATGATAAATTAATAAAAATAAATTATGAATAATATTAAAATAAAAAAAACGTTTATCTAAATGTTTATTTACTTATTTATTTTTGTTATTTTTTTTATAAAAAAAAATATATATCTTATTTATTTATTTATTTACAAGTGGAACAAAAAAATGAACACGTCTCCATTGTTATATGTTAAAAACACACACACACACTCCAATGTATCACATTGTGTTCGCGTAACCGGTTTTACCCGTAAATCGGAGGTTCTCTCGCTCTAAAAGTAAGGGGTAATTAACAGCAGCTTAGTCCGCGGCTGCTGGAGATTCGGATCCACACAATCAATAAACCCCGGCCTGTCCTAGACAGAGAGAATCTGTAATGCGCCTGACAAGTGCGCGCGTATTCCTATCTCAATAGGGTGATGAAAAACACCCTACAATAAGTGCTGAGGGAGAAAGGCCTATGCCACCCTTTAATAGCCGATATCTTAAGAAATACTATGCGTGAATGCTCCAAATCGCAGACGGATTGAGCACACCAGCCCTACGGTTTGAATCATACATCCTGTAAAACCGTATACAATCCACGGGCGTGAACGACCCCTATCTCTCCCAAGTCCTACCGGCGAGACTACTTTTAAAACCCCACCAGAGATGAATCCAAAAAAATAATAAGCAAAAAAAAATCAAAAATACAAAAGAAAAACGGTATGTCCACAAGCAAAACGGGCACGGATGAAAACCTAAAAGGGCTCCGTGAGTAAAAACAATAGGACTGCCGGCGAGTATGTGAAAACCCGAAAGGGAGCAAACTCGTGAAAAGAGATAAAATACACCTGCAAAGTCCTCTCGATCTTGTGAGGAGAAAATCCCTGCGTGAGAACCTTACGACTCACAAAGGAGCAACACTCTTAGGAATCCTCATGATTCCTAAGGAGAACATACACCTGCGAGATACTCTCGACTCGTAGGGAGAAAATGCTTTTATGAGACCCTTACGGCTCATAAAATTGAAAATTCTTAGGTGATAGGGATCTAAACCTGTCTCCTGAGCTATCGTTCTCCAACGGGAGACGGCAAATGATAAGTCACTCCTGGCATTATGCTTCAGTGTTAGTGATGCTGATGCCGGCCCAAAACTCAAACCCCAAATTCCTAAACGGCAAATGATGAGTCGCTCCTGGCATTGCTTTAGTGTTAGCGGCGCTGATGCCGACCCAAAAACTAAACCCCAAGTCCTCCTGAGGCAAATGATGAGTTGCTCCTGGTACTATTCCAGTGCAGCAATGCTGATGCCGACCTAAAAACCAAATCCCAAGTCCTTCCAGGACAAATGATGAGTTGCTCCTGGAATTATTCCAGTACAGCAATACTGATGCCAAAAAAATCCAAATTCCAAGTTCCTCTTAAATTCAAAAATCCTGCCAAACAAGGTAGAAACCAAACAGATCAAATTAATGTCCCACCCGGTAGCGCTTCCAAGCTCAAAAAGTCCTGCTGGACGGGTAGGGAACTCTCAAAATAAATCAAATCAAACAAATCAACCATGACACCGTAGAAAGCGGAGCAAGTCAACTTCAACCCTGACACCGCAGAAAATGGAGCAAGTCAAATCAAACCTCGACACCGCAAGAAGCGGAGCAAGTCAAATCAAGCACTGACCGTCTAAGTCGATAAAAGGGCAGCACCGACCGTCCAAGTCGCAAAAAGGGAAGCACCGACCGTCCAAGTCACAAAAATGGTAGAACCGACAGTCCAAGTCGCAAAAAGGGCAGCACCGACCATCCACGTCACTAAAATGGCAGAAACAACCGTCCACATCGCAAAAATGGCAGCACCGACCGTCCAACTCGCAGAAAGGGCAGAACCGACCATCCAAGTCACAAAAAGGGCAGAACCGACTGTCCAAGTCGCTAAAAGGGCAACATCGACTGTCCATGTCGCAAAAATAGCATCACCGACCGTCCACGTCGCAAAAAGGGCAGCATTGAGCTCCACGTGTCAAAACGGGAACTAAATTAAATCAATCGCCACACGAAAGAAGATCCATCAATTTCATGCACGCAACCCACATATGTGGTGTGCAGTTATTGATGGGGAAAAATTTGTTGGGGTCAAAATTTACAACCCGGTTGACCAAGTCAAAATCAAAGTCAACCCCAAGCTAAGTAGGCCCATGCCCGATTGGAGCCCGAACATGAAGCGGCCAGCCTCCCCAATGCCAAAATAATTTTTTTTGTAATAAATAATTTTAGTGTATTTTTTATGAATAAATGTAAGGAAAATGGGCATAAAATCAAATTTTTGTAAAACGCATGGCTCATGTGCAAAAGAAATGAGCACATGAGGCATGAGATGGGCAAAATGCCATTTTGTAAAGCTCATGGGGCTATATGTAAAGTGTGTAGCCTATAAAGGCAAAGATGATGAAAATATCTCAACATCGTTTTCTCTTTCTCAAAATTCTAGGGTTTGTGCATCTTTTCCCTTTCTCAAGGTTCTAAAGCTTCTTTCTTTTTTGAATTAAATCAAGAGTTTAACTCTTCTTTTCCAAAAATGAAACTGTCTTTCACCATAAAATCCTTAAAGGGGAACTTGGATCATTCATCAAATCTCTAAAAGGGGAGATTTTTTTGAGTTTCACCCCCCTTTTCTTCAAGATCTACCCAACGAAGAGGAAGAAGAAGGATATCCATCTCCAAAAATCCCATTCCGGAAGGATCCAAGGCTCAAAAGAAGACCCAAAAATTTCTAAGAGTTTAACTCGATTCAAGATCCTTTGGAGTTTAACTCCATAAATCAAACCCCTTTTTAAGAGTTTAACTCCAAATCTATACATAATCCCTGTTAGGAGTTCAACTCTAAAACCCCTTGGGAGTTCAACTCCTAACCCAGGGGCTAAGCCCCTTTTCCATTGGTGTCTCCAGCGTTCGTGTGTCGCGCATGTGACTCGCGGGCGCCCGGCGGTCGCGTGCAGTGCACATGACCCGCGGGCGCTAAGCGCCCACATGTGTCTCATGTGACCCACGGGTGCTTAACGCCCAGCGGTCGCGTGCAGCTCACGTGACCCGCTGGCACCTAGCGGTCGCGTGCTGTGCACGTGATCCACGGGTGCCAAGCGCCCAAACGCCGCGCACATGACCCGCGAGCGCTAAGCGCCCAAACGCCACGCACGAGACCCGCGTGCGCCAAGCGCCCACGCGCCGTGCACGTTACCGGCGAGCGCCATGCACCAACGCGCCACGTGACCCGCGGGCACCATGCACCAACGCGCCAGGCACGTGACCCATGGGCGTCCGGCACCTACATGCCATGCATGTGTCTTTAAGACGCTCCTCACCCCTCATTTTCCATGCACTCCACACCAGAAACACATCCTTCGTTAGGAAAAGTTTTCTAATGGGGCGCTGTCCCGCACCCCGCAAGGGGGCTGCTAGCCCTCTTGACCTTCAGCCCGCTATCCGGGTAGCGGGACCCCCGTAAACTCTGCGAGGTCCCTGATATATCCAAAACCCTTTCAAAACACAACACACACACTGCACACTGAGTTCGCATGACTAGTTGACCCGTCAATTGGAGGTTCCTTCGCTTCAAAGGTGAGGGGTAATTAACGACAGCTTAGTCCGCGGCTGTCGGAGATTCGGATCCCCACAATTAATAAACCCCCGCCTACCTTAGGCAGGAGGAATCTGTAGTACGTCTAACAGGCGACGCGTATTCCCATCTCAATGGGGTGATGAAAAACACCCTACAAGCACTCACATGCAAAGCCTGTGAGTGCTGAATCCAGATAAAACTAAAACTCATACAGACCCCACGTGTTAAGCATGTGAGCGCTCATGTGCAAACCACGTGAGCGCTGCTATCTTATATATATAACAGCCTCACGTGAAAGCCACATGAGCGCATCAGTTTGAAGCGCTATCTTCAAATAGAATTAAATTCTATTTAGAACTAAATTCTATTTGGGAAATATTTCCTCCTGATCTTTCTAATACCAGAAAGGTTTTCTCTGTTAAACAGAGAAGCATTGGATTCAAAATCAAACGGTGATTATAACATTACCAACCAAATCGAAAGATAGAATCGAATTCTTTGTTAAGAAAATATATTCCTAATCTTGCTAAAACGAACAGAAAATATTTTCTGTTAAACAAAATTCGCCGGATCTTAGATCCAACGGCGGATAAAATTCCCCAAGTGTAAGATCAATTAAATCAATTAATATTTCTCAATGAGAGATTTTTTTAAACTAATTGATAGTTTTTCCGCCCCTATATAAAGGACCCGATACTTCCAGTCTCATGGACGGAAAACCCTCTATAAACTTCTGCAAAAGAGAAAATCTCCTCTACAAACAACTGAGAATTTAATTTTCTTTTTAAAGAAAGATTACCTTCCTCTTTCCAAAACCCTAGGAAAAGAAAATAAAGAGATAAAAGAATCTTTTCTATCTATCATATACATATATAAGGGTTCAACCCTCTAAAAAGAACTTAATTCTTCTTCTGGATCTGAGATCCACAAGACAAATCTTCCACAAGTTGAGAATTTAATTCTCATAAGGAAGATTTTATTCTTTAGACTCAAGATCTAGGAGAAAACTATTCTGTTTTATCACCCCTCATAAGAACAAAAGAAAAGAACATGGAAGAAAGAAAGAACTCAGTTCCTTCAAGATATGTTTTTATCTAAAGATAGGGTTTTTATCCCACTAAGAACTTAGTTCTCACAAAAAAAGAACATAGTTCTTGCAGTTGATCTCTGCATGAATATGGTAGAGTCTCACGTGAAAGATATGTGAACACCTTAGAAAATAAAGGCTCACGGGAAAGGCATGTGAAAACTCAAGAGAATAATGACTCACGTGATATCCATAAGCGCCCCAAAAGAAGCCATCTGAGACTTAAAATCTCATATGAAAAGCATATTAGAACTGGGAAGAAAAGCTAAATAGAGAGTGCGCATCACGTGATATCCACACAACCGCTGTATGAACGAGTGATTAACACTACTCACGTAAAATGCACGTGGACACCAAGAGCCTGAGCGTCTCACGTGATACTCATGTGAGCGCCAGAGCCTTAAAGCCCCACGTGATATCCACATGAGCGCCAGTGCATGATTCAGATATTATATCTATAGTCTAAACGACTAAGTGCTTAGCACTAGTATGGCAATGCCAGAGCCTTAGCGCCCCCATGTGATATCCATGTGAACGCCTGAGTATGATCTGGATATTATATCCATAGTCCAAAATGACTAAATGCTTAGCACCGCTAGGCAATATAAAAGCCCAAAACTGAGCCCAAAATTGCCGAGTCTCTGAAATTTGAACTCCTTAAGCCTATATTGTTCATTGTAACCGAGCCCATATGCTCACCCCTGTTAAATTGATCTTAATTTAAAATAAGATTAATGATCCATAACCGTACTTATAAGTTGATTTTAGTCTTATATAAGACTAACGTATCCTTAGCCCATACGTTCATATATTTAAGTCGATCTTAATTTAAAACAAGATTAATGATCCTTACACCCCTGAACTGATGGAACATATGACCTAGGTTCAAACCCAAATCTAATATATACGGATTTGGACTAATTCGCATTTTACGGGTGATGACATAACTAGTCTCCGTATATAATCCACGGGCAACCCTAAAATAAACAATATAACACGACACGAACTAATCTTCCTGGAGCAGGTGAAAGTTGTTATCGCAATGCGATAGCGTAATTAACTACAGAGCCTTGCACCTGTAGGGAAGAGCGTTTCCACAATCAAAAATCCCTCAAAGAGGGAGAGTCTGATAAGTCACGCTATAACGGCCGCATTTGTCCAAATCTCCAAATACGGTGCCATAAATCAACTTAGCATCTTCAGAGAGGTGGACAGATATGTTCCAAATAGCATCTGCCCGCAAATTCAAGAACGACTTTCTAACCAAGTTCTTTTCTGTTTTCGGTGGTAAACAGATTCTGGCACGCCCGGTGGGACTTCTTTCTTTTTCCACTCCACACTTCGTGTGTCGTGTTTGGCGAACAAAATCGTGGTTCGCAATGTTTATGGTTGCCATTGGATTTGAGATACTAAAATTTGGTGTTTCACCTCTGTTTAGACTCAATGGCCTTCAACTGCACTTCCTACAACAACAACTCTCACTCCATCCCATCCGAAGGAGTTACTTATGGGCCCAATGCGGCCTCCATATTCTCCATGCCGGCAGGACATGTCTCCCAAAAGACCACTAGACTACTCTTTAGGACCATGCTCCCATCCCTGAACTTTGGCGCCCCAACGCCTAAAGAAGAAGCTCCCCGGAAGTCGGTCTTCGATCGGCTAGCTACCGCAGGGGCCCCCACTAACAGGTGCTCGGTAAGCCTTCTTCCTTCGCATTCATATGTATATTCTTTCATTTGCATACTTATTTTAAAATCCATAAAAATTGAAAATTTTGAAAAATTATAAAAATTGAAACATTCAATTTTGGCTATAATTGACTTAAGTTTGACAAATAGGTTAACTAGCTAGTAACAAATAGATCTTAGATTTAGTGAATTAAAAACCCTAAAAATAACCTTTCTTAAAATTTAACGGTAGAAAGTATATGTCTTTGTAGTCTATTTAGAAATAGGCAAATTTTGAGTTCACTTCTTGGGCTAAGTCAAAACAAAGGAAGAGTATTGATATTTCTATTAAAGTATAAGTCTGAAAAATAATTCTTAAGCTTAAGTCTAAATTCTGAAAATATATACCCTACAAATTGCACAAACACGAACCTTGAAACTTGGAATAGTATAAGAGACCTTGAAACGCTCTTGTCTAAAGTTCTTAGTATAAAGGGAAATAAAATAAAAATACTAGTGTGAATAAAAAAATAAACACTGGTTTTTGTAATTACTTAAGGCTGCATAAATAGAAAAAAATATTTAGCGAGGGTGCTTTATCACCTAGTGCCTTAGAACAACTGGTTTGGGAGTCACTGCTAAAGCCTTAGGTGTTACAAGACTAGGAATTACGTCTTAATGTGCAAACACATTTAGTAATCGGTCGTTAGTACCTCAAGAAGTATTAACGGTCGCATGAAGAATGTGTGAGCAATTTCATCTAAAAATTCACCAATTGAAAAGTACTTTGGACGATGGACAAGAGTATAATAGCTTGATTTGAATTTCCAAGTGTAGGGGTGATATATACACACACGTAGGGGTATGTGATTGGGGTTTAGATAAGAGATAGGAATGAAGAATAGGACGTATATCTTTAATAGAGATGATAGAAATTCCTAAGTTGAGATAGAACCCTAGAAGGAAAACTTAAAAGATGCCAAAAGCTAAGTAAATTCACAAGAACATATATAATTTTAAGTTAAATAATAAGGAAGCGTGAAAAATACGGATGGATAGTTTCTAAGTCGACGATAATAGAGTTTCTTGTTAGAAAACCTAATTGGAGAATAAAATTTAATAAGCCAAATTGATAGGATTTTGTGGGTAGTATCCGCTGAAAACCCTCAGGAGACAACACTCCTCCTACTAGGGACACCTAGAGGTTTAACGGTTTGTTGCACGAGCTCGGTGCAATCACGTTTCCCTGTGAAAGTGAGGCTAGATTTTTTTTTTCAAGAATAAAACAAGGTTTGCTCGAGGACGAGCAAAAGATAAGTTTCGGGGTATTTGTTCATATCATAATTCTGCATTATTATATTCCCCATTCTTATACATTTTACAAATAAACATGTGCTTTTGACCCATGTCTGCTACATAGTTGCAGGTTACAGATTCTCGGAACAAAAACAGTGAAAAAGACAAAAGACGATACAAAAGTGAGACTACGACCGATAAATGGTGGAATCTTGATCATTCCACATTTTGAGGGACAATGAAGATCAATGAACAAGTCCACAAGCACAAAGGCAGTGTAAGGTTCAAGACTTCAACACGAAGTAACGGTAAAAGTCCACTACATTATGCACTGTGACAAACTTGAAGAAAACCAGAAGACATTTTGAAGAAAAAACTGAAGAAAACAGAGGACAACTACAAGAAGACCAAGACCAAAAAAACTGAGCCCACACACTCCCTACTTGGCCGCGGAACCGCGGCCAAACCTGGCCTATGGCCGTGGTTCCACGGCCATGTATTACCCGTATCGGTGCAGAAAAATTTTGGAAATTGGCGGCGCGTTGACTAGTATTCCTAGGGGTATTTTTGTAAAAGCAGATGTGCGTCGATTATAACCCTAAGGTTTTCTATGCTCTATAAATAGAACCTGAATTGATAAATATCCATACTTTTGATGAGGTGTCCGAGAAAATTGATTTTCACTTGATTGATCAAAACTCTTGCCGAACTTTGGTATCCGAGAAAACCATTTGATTGATTAAAGAATATTTATAACTGCAATTAAGAATGGCGTTGCTTGGTAGCTAGCCGGTGAGTACGGGTCCGTCCACAGGGATTTTGTGTATTCTCGATTTGTTCTAACGAGTTAATTCCGATTGGTGTCGGATTGATTAAATCTAAAAACTAAACTGATCTGGACTAAAATCTTGCTAGGGTTAGGTTTAGGTTAAGTTTGGAAAGTCAATATTCCTCACCGTTTTCTATGCCCTATTTAAGATCTATGAGGTGTTATGGTAATAATTAATAAAGCGAATTAGTACCATCGGGAAGAAACTAGGTTTCTTCCTCTAGGTTCTTGTCCTTTCTTTTATTATTCTTACCCTAACCTCCATGGAAAACACGCTCAACCGGTCCTTTATACTATGGTATCATCGCTACCTCGTGGGATAGGGTGCCGTAGGGAGCGGTGTGTGCATGTATGCATGGAGTCCTATAAAAAAGTGTGATGGGCAAGAAAGGGGTGAGAGATCTTCATCTCTCAAGCCTTCCCCAAATCTAACCCTAACAAGCGAGGAGACTACTCACTCATTAGGGAATTAAAAAAAATATTTTCTAACTATCTAACTAGGGCAGATAATGAAAGATTTAACTAGGGCAGATAAGAAATTACCTATGGCATGGAAATAAAATTTAACTAGGGCAATAAAAAGAAAACTTACTCCTAATTTTTATTTGATGCTCTCCTCATACATTGCAGACTTTTACAGATCTGAATTTTTGATAAAATGAAATGAAGCACAAGAAGAGGCATGACCTAAAACAAGTTTTAGGGCTTCTATTTATAGAGCATAGAAAACCCTAGGGTTACAATCGACGCACATCTGCTTTTACAAAAATACCCCTAGAAAGACTAGTCAACGCGCCGCCAATTTCCAAATTTTTTTTGCACAGATACGGGTAATACACGGCCGCGGAACCGCGGCCATAGGATAAGTTTGGCCGCGGTTCCACAGCCAAGTAAGGAGTGTGTGGGCTCAGTTTTTCTGGTCTTGGTCTTCTTGTAGTTGCCCTCTGTTTTCTTTAGTTTTTTCTTCAAAATGTCTTCTGGTTTTCTTCCAGTTTTTCAAAGTGCATAATATAGTGGACTTTTACCGTTGCTTCGTGTCGAAGTCTTGAACCTTGCATTGCCTTTGTGCTTGTGGACTTGTTCATTGATCTTCATTGTCCCTCAAAATGTGGCATGATCAAGATTCCACCATTTATCGGTCGTAGTCTCACTTTTGTATCGTCTTTTGTCTTTTTCACTGTTTTTGTTCCGAGAACCTGTAACCTGTGTCACGCCCCGCTTCCCAAAATACAGAATACGAGGAGTTGACAAGGTCAGCCATGCTCCTACGGTCAAGGAAATGTCCTGCCGTAGTCACACTTCGGCTTTTAGTTTTTCATGGTAAACAGTAAATGATGCACAGGTAATGAGAAATGCAGTAACTAGAACAAAACAGTAATATAAACTAACCTGATGGGAAACAAATGAATGTAACTCAGAATAGCAAGTCAAGAAGTCTGTGATGCACGTCTAGTTCTGGTCCAGGCTAAATCTTCTCCTCACACTGAGCATGCATACTCAGGTCGTCAGAGCGACACAATAGCAATATAATACATAAAATCATATGACAATTCTAACATTGATAACAGATATATGTAGCAGTAAATCAGAATGATATAGGTATGAACATGCAGTAATCAATGCAGCGGAAACGGTAAAAGGAGTAGAATGATACGCCATGTGTGTCAACACAGTAAGTAAGATATATCAATGCATGTATCCCTATCAGTCTCTAAGTCTCACTGTACAGGTCACTAAACCTATCGTCAGTCCAAGTGTGAGAGTCAACCATTCGCGAGTGTCCTCCACCCAAGGGTAGAACCCAAGGGCAAGGGACCACGGGCCCAACATGTATATCACGGTGATAATCACATACCCTGTAAATCTCCATATATCTCCCTAAATATATAAGCCGGCATGGGACTCCCGAGATTCTGTTGAACTCACACTGAAACTACCCCACACCCCGTGGTCTACACCAAACGCTAACCATAACCCTAAATACTAATTGATCCGTGACAAGTCTGCGCGAGAACTGGAGGCAGGACCTCCATCAAGCACGTCTCGACTAATACCTAAGATAAATGGCAGTGTCTGGTGCCTTATCTGTGACACCCGTGCAAGAGTTTCTATAAGTGTCCCATACCACTTATAGTTACACGTACACGTGTTCCACAGACGTCGACAATGCAATATAATAATATGGTTCACTGATTGTGTACAAGTACGTATCACTTTCACTTATTCACGGATACACGAACACTAACGTACTTGCCACAATCATCACTAAAACCTAACACTGAGTAATTGCACGTTATCACTATGTTATCAATGCAACGGCATGTGTATGATATGATGCGTAAACAGTATATAAAGCATGTTTAGGATGTCATGAATCAATAATCTACCACTTGCATAAATTATCATAAATCATATGGTTACAGTTTATTGAAACAATGAACAGGGATTAAATAGTATGTTCGGTTATCTATCCATCGAATTTAGTTTCATGCCAATCGGGTTCCAGGATCATTAACTATAGCCATTTCATTTTAAGCGTTCACGGCTGGAAGCCCGGTTTCAGAATCAGAAGTCCGTTTCGTAACGCCTTTTAATCCCAGTTGGGATCAGATTTTAGCGACGCTACAGTTTGATGAATTCTAGGTTTTTCAGTAAGGTTTTCAAAGCAACAGACGGATCTTCAATCGCATTTGTACGTCAGGAGTTATACACTGTTTAACATTAATATGTCAGTTCTGGTTCTGTTGGGACTGTTATGCGTCCCGATCTTTTAAATTGCAGATTAAATAACAAATGATAACGAAATAGGATGGAACTACTTGTATTGTCTAGATAACAGATTCCCCTATAATAATCAGTGGAGTTATGCAACCTACGAGTTTAGGAAACAGGGGGTGTTCATTACGGAACAGCAAGCAACAACTGGAATCACTCTGGACTGCAGTCCAGAGTCACACTCCGATCCAAATACTGTCACAGTTCAAGTACAGGAATATCTGGAAACTAGTGTAGGGTTAAATTTCGTCGAGTTGGCTTCGATTTGAGCCCTCGAACGCACCATTCTAGTATTTATATAATTTATGGTGAATTTAACGGTTTTCAGGTACAATAAAATTCCAGTTTTACGAGTGAACATGGGGGTAGTCGTTTTAGTCGTTAACGGTCATATTATCCAACGAAACTTGCACAAGGTACTCAGCACAGCAAGGGCCAATGTGAGCACTCCAGTTCCGTCAATTTAGAAAAGTATTTTCTTTGGGAACACGCATCGAACAGGTATGGCACATAATTGGTCTAGACTCGTAACTTTATTATCTATATAATTAACGACTGTAACTTAAGTAAATAGCATGTAAGCAAGTAAAATACTTGCCTGGACATGACACGGGATTGTACAGCAGCAATGGTATAGAACACAGTAAGGTTGGACCTCGGCTCGATCTTGGCTCGGCCTCGGAGCTTGGACTAGGCTAGGAGCTCGAGCATGGCAGCAAAGGCTTGGTTACTGGGGTCTTGACGGCGAGGGTAGCGTTCGATGACGTGGAGTTGCTCGCT
The DNA here is from genome assembly GCA_030015575.1 of Agapanthus africanus. Lineage (NCBI taxonomy): Eukaryota > Viridiplantae > Streptophyta > Magnoliopsida > Asparagales > Amaryllidaceae > Agapanthus > Agapanthus africanus. The sequence goes on along the minus strand of CM057338.1, from coordinate 99,946,907 downwards.
GTGGTGGCCGGTAGAGCAGGTGTTAGAGAGAGAGAGAGAGAAAAATTGAGAGAGATTTGAGAGAGGGGAAGTGAGAGTGAGGGACAGAGAGTGAGATAGAGATAGAGAGTTAGATTGAGAGAGAGAGAGAGAAAGGGAAACTGAGAGAGAGGAACTGAGAGATGTGTGAGAGAGACCAGAGAGAGAGAGAAAGAGTTAGAGAGAGATGAGTGAGAAAGATTGAGAGAGAGGGAAAACAGAGAGTTAGAGCGAGAGAGAGAGGGGAGTGATCGGAGGTCGGGCTCCGGCGAGGGGAGCGGGTGAGGAACTGAAGAGGGAAGGAGGTGCTCGGTCGACGACTAGGGGTGAACGTCGGCGACAAAGGCAGGTGAGGGTGCAGTGGGGCTCGCCGTCGTCGGGGTTGGGGCTGAGCTCGGGTACAGTGCCGTAGGTGAGTGGAGGAGTTTGGTTGAAGTGGGGAGCTCGGTGGTGGTGTTTTAGCGTGGAGGCGAGGCTATGGTGATGGAGGGAGGTGGCCGGTGGTGACGGCGGCAACGTGTACGCGAGGTCGGGATGTGGGTTTGAGAGTGGAGAGACATCGGGAGGGAGAAAAGAAATTATGAGGGGAATAGAAAGAGGCGTGTCAACGAAGAGGGGTCGAAGGTGTGCGTCGTGGGTAACGCTCGCGAGCGTGAGCGTCGGCGGAGGCGAGGAGTGCGGCGAAGGAGTAATGGTCGAGCGCTAAAAACGCAACGGGAGGGAATAAGAAAGGTAGTGGGCCGGGTCGGGTAGGCGCGTGCGGGTGTGGGCTGCTGGGCCTGAAACAATAAGAAAGAATTAAAGGGAAAAATGGGAACGGGCCAGGAATTTAAAATGGGGGTTAGATTTATGGGAAAAATATTGAATGGGCTGAGGGATTTTAGTTGGGCCGCAGGAAAATTGAATTAGAGAGAAAAATGAAAAAAAGAGCCGGGGATATGGCTGCTGGGCTGGGCCAGAGAAAACAAAGATTTAATGTTTAAATTCTTAGGGAAAAAATGAGTTTTGGGTCCGGGCTGGGTTTTATTAAAAAGGACTTTAGTCAAAAGAATGGGCTTGGTTAGGCTGCCAAAATAAAAGGAATTCCAAGAATTGGCTGTGCAAAAATACTGCTGGGCCGGGCTCTTTAAAATAGTAAAGGAAATTAGTTTAATTAAAAATGAATAGGGTTTGGGGTTTAAAGGAAAGGTTTTAAGAATGAAATAATTTTTTTATAAATAAAATTATAAATAAAACACATAAAATTTTAAATAAAAATAAATGGAATTCTAGAGTAACTACAGACTTTGGCATAGAAGGGCTAGGTATTACAACCTGCAACTATGTAGCAGACATGGGTCAAAAGCACCTGTTTATTTATAAAATGTATAAGAATGGGGAATATGATAATGCAAAATTATGATATGAACAACAGGCTGGCCAGCCCTAAAGCTTTAGTCTTCAATAGGTTGAAGAAAAGCTCAATGGGCCCTGTAAAGAAGCACATGATCCTTGAGGGGGTTGCCTTTAAATGGTTGACTCTCCTCGCTCCTGCTCTGCGTGAAGCAAACAAGAGTGCTTCACCACCAAGACATTCGGTCCTCAACAGACTGACCAATCCTGCTCTGGCTCAAACGAAGATGTCGGGATTTCATAGGCTAACACTGGGCGAAACCCCCAAGCAATGCCGGGGGCATGATGAGGGAGCCTCTGATGCTGAGACGGTTCCCATTGCAAGACATGCTCGACGTCGCCATTGGTGCCGAGTGAGACAAACTGGGGGCAGTTCCCCTTCCGGACTTATCCCACCAGCTCATGTGGTGGCTATTAATGTTGCTGTTCCAACTGGGAACAACTTCGAACTGCTTAGAAAGGTTCGCAAAAACTCCCTAACTGTGGTATTGAAAAGATCACCTCCTCCTGCAAAAACTCCAACGCAGGTAAAACCGGAGCAGTCTTATCAGCGGCTCTCTTCCCTGATTCACAGAGTCTGGAGGAAAGTCCAGGACTCTGTTCTTGACAAAAACTATTCTCGTCGACCGAAGAAATCTAAGGTTCGACAAGAGAACGATTATTCCTCTGCCATACAGTGGGGGGCTTCTCGAAAGGAGGTTCTTGTTATAACGGTTTCTCATATTACGACCTCTCATAAAAGATTGAGGCCGGAGAAAGTTCTAGCGCCGGAGGCAAAATCCAAAGGCGAGAGCTCCAAACTCCCCAAGTCTGGAGGCATAAGCATACACACAATATATATAATTGGTGGTAAGGAGGAGAGCTGTGTTTCCGTTAGTCATTGACCGCAAACTCGGTCCCTGAAGAAAGCTCAAGAGCAATAATAAAAGCTCCAAGATATGCATGCCGAGATGGCAGTGCTTACCGGACCTAAAGAAAGTCCGGATAAAGAAACGGAAGAGCGCCAGGAACATGAAACCGATACCGAGTTCTTACGACGAGTGATTGAAAAGAGGGATAGAGAAGCGGTAGAGCAGACGACTAATATAAAGCAGATGGCTCTTCTATTTAAAGTCATGGTTGGGATAATGATCTAACCAGAACCACCGGCTGAAGCACTATCGATAATTATCGAAGACGATAAAAGGGAAACGTCAAATCCTCCCCAAGCCCTATCAACGGCCAAGGAGGAAACGATCTCCAAGGCATCATTGGATGACTATATCGCTCAACAAATCAGAGCTCATCAAGCTAATGAAGCTGTAAATCAGCTTGTCAAAACTAGGCGACCATATCCGGACTGGTACAACTAGATGAAATACCCACCGGGATATACAATTCCGAAGTTCCACGTATATAATGGAACGGGTAATCCTCATCAACACGTTGCACAGTTCAAAGCTCTGTGTGGCAATAGAGGAGGCGACGATAAATTGCTGTTTCGCCAATTCGTCGGAAGCCTATCGGAGACGGCTTTCGAATGGTACTCGGAGCTCCCAAATGACTCCATAAAGACCTTCTCTGAGATGGAGCTGTTATTCTCTTAAAGGTTTGCCAGTGCGAGTGAACGCACTCCAATCACCGCGCTGATCAATTCCAGGGTCAAGCCAGGAGAAACATGGGTCCAATACGCGATCAGATAGCTGAACTTATGGTCCAAATGCGAACAACACATTGAAGAGTCCCTAGCTGTGGGGATGTTCATTAGGACTATCGATCCTCAATCGACCGTATCCCAATTTAGGACCTTCTTGAAGCCTACTACATTCCAGACGTTGATTGATAAACTGGCCCTGATGGATCAGATGAGCCATGGTCCTTCCTCTTCCGGTAAGGATCCCCAAAATAATAAAGGTAAGGGAAAAGCGACCTTTGTTGCCAATACACAGCAACAGCCGAATGGTCCGAAGACAGCGGCCCATCAAAACAACAGCCGTACACGCCCGACCTTAGAAGAAAGGATGGGTCTTGCATATTCATTCCCCCATGATAAGACGAGAATATTGTTCGAGTTGGCTATGTGAAACAATATGATAATATTGCCAGAACCGCGGCGACCCGCACAAGCTGGCGATGTCAACAACCCTAGCTACTGCCCCTATCTCCAGGTAGTAAGCCATCCAATTGAGGACTGATACGTCTTCTAAAACTAGGTCGAGGACCAGTATTAGCAGGGAAAATTCGCACTGTCAGATAATTGGAGGGTAGATCCGCCTCAAAAACACATCCCCAAGAAAGTGGATACGCAGAGGGCGTCTTGTTCGCTCGTGGAAAAAGATCCATGGGAAGTATTTCTTTCGGCAAAAACTAAAAGAATACTGAAAGATCTACAAACATGCCCGGTGATCAATTGGAAAAGCCCGCTTGAGACCGAGATGATAGAATAGATGTTGAAACCGCGTCCCACACCGAAATTCGCTAACAAAGGGAAAATCTCTCAAGTCAATCCTTCAAAGTCTTCTAAAAATAAGAAGAAGACTACGAAGCCTGTGCAGCCCACTGAGTATGTCAAAAGGTGCATGAACCTCTAAAATTATATAGACGCACTGGAAGAGTACAATCAGAAAGCGTGAATACCAATCACACTTGAAGAGTCCTCCAGCATATTCTCAAGGACACGGACAGTGACGATGATGAGGAAAATGACTCATTGGAGGAAGCGAGGAACGCGTGGGAAGCTGCCACATGGTCTCCCATTCATCACTATATGATGAAGAAACTTCGCCAGCGTTGGAAAGAGACATGGATGAACTGGGAGCAGAATCGGCATAAAAAATCCCGAAACTTCTAGAAGAAGACCCGATTGAAAGGCTGTTGAAAGATGCTTTTCAAAAGAGAAAAAATGATCAGGAACGCGAGATGGCCATATACGAAAGGGTCAAACAATATCGTTTGAACAAAGAAGCGGCGACAAGGACTAGTTATAAAGCTCTCCGACCAAACCAAAGCATCCCTGCAATGAATAAGAGCAGGACCAAAATTGAGAAGTGGTTTGCCAAGGCCCTATCTATGGGGATGAAGCTGCCGCCCCTCATTATTTACACTCATGGGGTTCCGTACTTCGTTGGTGGAGAAGGATGTTGGCTATAGTGCCCTCAAGGAAATTATTGCAACCGTAGGCAGGCGATTGTGATGATTGAGGGAGGACCTATACAGTTAGTACAGTCTTACTCAAGATGATAGTATGCTGTCTGGTTTGAATTTATCATTATGTACATGTCTTGTGTGGTATAGCATATCACTATTACATGTTGATAAAGACCATAGGATTTATTCTTGACTACCAGGGTTATGATAACAATCACACTTGTGAGAACTGGATAGTCTATAAGCACATCCTTAAATGTCCTTATTCGTGGAAATATCGAGAATGGGCATTGACATTTCAGAGTAGACTAGTGTATACGAATCTTGACCACGACGAGGGGCGATGGCCGGTCTCACAGCCATCGGTGTTAGTCAATCACCAAAGATTGTATACACTCATTAGGTTATGAGTTATACTGGACGGACTCGCCGGGAAAATGATAGATAGTATTTTACCTATTTTCAGATAGCAGTTCTTAGATGACATTAGTACAATGTAGTCCGTTGACCCGAAATTGTCATTTGTCTCGAGCGTGTTCCCACTATACCTTGATTGTTATCCTACCACGGCTTTAAAGAGTCATGTAAACGGTAGTTTTTGGGTGCAGTCCTGAAGCACTTGGAGACAGTGAGCGATTGAGTGGATTTATCTCTCCCGGTATTGGGAGTTGATGTCGTGCAGTGTACGGTTGGCCGTCACCACAAGACCTAGGCCTAGGCATATAGGATTTACATATTGCAATCAATAGTTTCTCGATTCGTGATAGGGCTTGACACCGGCACGACTTATCAGGTTATTAAGTGTCTGACCTTACCCACCTCCCAGACTTGACATGCGATACTCTCAGACGAACGACCGAACTGTATGGTACATGTTGCTGATAGGCTCGGTTGGGGTTTTCAGGCGAGCTTTCTTGTTGATCTCCTTTTCGACAATACCTGGGTAGTCGTTACGTACAGCTAGTGCCACTGACGTGCTTGTGGTTAAATCCACCGCCAGCGTATTGTCGAGTCTTTAGAGTCCCATACAGAGAGTTTCCGGTTTTGGCAAAATATTGTAGTTGCGGTACATTGGTACGTGCTTGGGTTCGATTAAAACTAGTGTATTATATACATTGACGTAATCAAACGATTGTAATATTAGCAAGGTCTTTTGGAAAAGAAGGATATTAAATCTAGTTTAGATTTAATATTACATATATTTAATATAGGTATTTTCTAGTATTTTGTCACTAATTATTTGTCTCTCTTTTATGTATTTTAATACATAGGATAACAATTACAAATATGTATGTATATTAATTAAGTTGGTATACATATTAATTTACATAAATATTGTAATTGCTAATTTCTTTTTCATTTGTTTTTCTCTTTAGGCTTATGTTGTTTCATAGGAACATCATAACTTTTGCCTCACTTGTATGTGTGACACTTGGAGGAGGGAGAAGAGAATGGTCACTTGTTTTCTTGATCAAATCCTATGGTTAGGATTTTGTAGAGAATTATATTTTTCGTAACCTTTTTATTTTAAGTGAAAGGTTGGAAAAATTCTATTCTCTTCTTCATATATCTCTTTTACCCATGACACTCTGTTTCTTCCTCCTTTTTTTATAAGAAAACAAATTAGAAAAAGGAAATAAAAAGTGAGAGAAAATTAGTAGTGAGTTTGAACTACAACTCCTAGCTAGTTAGCTTAGCAACCTAACTACTTAGGTTAAGTCTAGTTTGAGTTTGGAGCCATTTCCTTTGAGCCTTAAAAGTGGATCATCTTTGATGGAGGAGATGGGCTTGCAAGCATATTCCATGGAGTTTCAAGGAGCCTACAATGGAGTCCAACACAATTTGGAAGCATTTGAAGATACTACAAAGGTTATGATTTCAACCTAGTAGACTAAATGCTCCCATTTCTTATTTTCAAGTTGTTATCTCTAGTTTTTGATCCTCTAGTTTGGTATATTTCTCTCTAATTTTTTGAAAATGCTATGTTGCTAAGTTTTAAAAAGCCTTTCTAAGGTGCAATACATCCTTCAAAGGACACCCAAAATACTGCTCGTATCACCGAAGAATCGCTCATCCCATCGAGGAATACGATGTTCCTTCATAAAAAAAATTATTAAAAAATTATTACATTTTGAAAATCTATCAGGCGGTGCCTCACGTATTTAACACGTGAGCGCCAGCGCCAGTATTTATTAGGATTAAAAATTTCTATGTTGGTAGCTCATGTGAAACTCACATGAGCGCCAACGTGCAAAGCATGTGGTGCCTGTCATATAAGAATTAAATTCTTAGGCAGCGCCCACGTGCATACCACGTGAGCACTAGCGTCCAAATTAATAGCAGGTAGAATTAAATTCTACATAAAAATTATTTCCCTAAAATCTGGGGACATTCTCTGTTAAAAAGAGCCATTGGATCAGGTGAGTAAAGAATCATCAAAATATAGAATTAAATTCTATTAGGAGAAAATATCTCTCTAATCTTTCTAAATGAAAAAGATATTCTCGGTTGGATTAAACATCCAATATTAGAATCAAATTCTAATATGGGGAAAATATTTCCCTAATCTTTCTAAATAAGAAAGATAAATTCTGAACCCTTGGATTAAAAAATCAAATGGTGATTAAAAATCACCGTTTGACAGAATTAAATTCTGTATAAGGAAAAATACATCCCTAATATTGATAAAAACAAGAATATATATTCTGTAAAAACAGAAATTCTTTGGATCAAAAATCCAACGTGGATAAAATCCCCCGAACAATTTTTGAGGCCAATTAAATCAATTGGTATCTCTGAAATGAGAGATTTTCTCAAATTAACTAACAATTTACCTCCCCTATATAAAGGATCCGAGACTTCAAGTCTCGATTGAGGAAGGAAGGAACCCCATAAGTTTTTCCACAAAACTGAGAATTTAATTCTCTTCTCAAAGAAGAAGATTCTCGCTCTTCCAAACCCTAGGTAAAGAAAGAAGTAGAGATAAAACGTATCTCTTTTGCCTAACATAAAAAGAAAACAAGGGTTTAACCCTTCATAAAAAGAACTTAGTTCTTTCTCTGATCTAAGATGTGAAAAGAAAATCTCCCCACAAGTTGAGAATTTAATTCTCATCGGAGAGGTTCTGTTCTTCAGACACAAAATCTAGGGAAAAAACTAGATAAAAAGAAGAAGAAGAAGAAGAAGACACATTGTCTAGGAATTTAATTTCTCTGAAAACAGGGATTAACCTTACATGAAAGAACTTAGTTCTTACAAAAAGAACAGAAGAACTTAGTTCTCCAATAAAACTGATCCCAGATCCTTAAAACAGAGATCTTGGTGATCGTTAATGGTCAAAATTCCATTAACAGAAGTTAAGACTTCTTCAAAAAACATCAACAGAGAAAAGGATCTGGCGCCTTACGTGAAATTCACGTGAAGCGCCCAAAATATAAACTTAGCGTTTCACGTGAAATACACGTGAAGCGCCTAAAAATACAAACTCGCACCTCACATGCTTACCATGTGAGCGCCTAACAAAACAGAACGCTTAGCGCGTCATTTGAAACACACGTGAGCGCCGTATAAAAGTGCTGAGCACTGAAAATTTAGTCAAAATGACTAAGTGCTTAACACTGATTGGGCAACGCCCATGTCTAAGCGCCCCACATAGTACACACATGAGCGCCAGAGTAGAAAATAGGTGCTTAACACTTTTGAATAAAGGGGGAAAGCATAAGACCGACTAGACCAAGACCAAATTGGCTAAATCTTTGAAATTTCTTGCAACTGAGCCTAAACACCCTGTTGTTGGAACTCAACAAAAAATTGATGATCCCTAAAATGTTGCTAAGTTGATCTTAGTCTCAAATAAGACTAATGTATCCTTAGTAAAAATAATTGAGCCCAAATGCTCATATATTTAGGTTGATCTTAATGTTAGTTATATGTATGTCCTAGAGGCCATTACTATACATAGGATGTATATTATAGTGAATACTTGGACATATATAGGGATGACTTTCTTGCTCGATATGATAGTATGCTATCTGGTTACTCTTTACCTTAATGTGTATATTGATTGTCTCTCTGTTACATGTTGGTAAAGCCCTTAGGATGTGTACTTGACTACCTAGACTATGATGCGGATCATACTAGTGGGGACGTAGTAGTCCATAAGTACATCCTTCAAAGTCCCTAGTCATGGGTATATTGAGACGGGGCATTGATATACCAGAGTAGACTAGCATGTACCTTCTCGACCCATATAGATGGGCGATGGATGATCCCATATCCATTGGTGTTTGACATCAGAGATGATATACGGGTGCTCAGTAGAGGCTTGGTACACTGGACGGACTCGCCGAGAACTCCCAGATGGTATTATACCTTACGTCAGATGGCAGTTCTCCGGTGACACTGGTGCAGGTTAGTCTGTAGACCCGAGATCGTCATAGAGTCTTATGTGATTCCCACTGTGCTTTGATTTCCATCATACCACGTCCAAGATGGCGTGCAAAAAGGTGGCTTTTGGGTACAGTCCCGAATCACATGGAGGCAATGAGTGATAGGAGGGGTTTCGTCTCTCCCGGTATAGGGAGTTGATGTTGCGCAGTGCTCGATTGGCTATAACAGGAAGTCCTTGGCCAAGGATACTTTAGGGATTTACTGGTAATTGTTACCAGTAGTTTCTCGACCCGTTATGAGCCTCATATCGACATGACTTATCGAGTTATTGGGGTCTGACGTTTACCACCCGTAGACGAGATATGCGACATATCAGACGAACAGACCGGACTGTATGGTAGTGTTACTCGTTGGATTCACAGGAGTGTGAGCGGGCTTGCTCGTTGATCTTCTGATCGCTCAATACCCGGATGGCCGTTATGTTTAGCAGACCGCTTGCGGCTTGTGGGTGCTTGATATGATCATCATCTGCTGCCGGCGTATTGACGAGTCTTTAGAGTCCTACACAGAGGTTTCCTGGCTCAAGCGAAACGAAATAGGAGCGCATATGAGATATGTGCGGAACCGAGAATAATACCAGTATGAGATACTGGATTCTATTTTCGCGATTTGTATCATTGGACGGTTATATGAGATATAGCCGGGTTGCCGAATCAAGTATTGATTCGATACATTGATACACTTGATATTAGTCGGTTATATGCAATATGACCGGATCATTAAATCAAGTGTTGATTAAATGATTTAATGTATAATTATATATTTGATATATTACTTTGCATTAACTAGTATTGGTTCACTTAAGATGGATTTTCTCACTTGATGTGCACATTGTATATATGATATAGTTTTGTGCACTAGATTGTATCATGTTTGATGATACATGCAAACTTGGGTGTGTGTTTATGTTAAAAAATGTTTAGGTTAATGGTTAGGTTTTATATTTGTTTTATTTATTCTTTTATTCATTTATTTTTGGAAAGGAAAATGAAATGGTGGCTTGTTTTGTCTTTTGTTGAAGCTTCATGAAGCTTTGAAGAAGTAACCATTTTGTTTCTTTCCTTTAACCTAACCATTCAACTTAACCCTAGTTTATTCTCTACACTCACCCATGGTTACAAAATGATAACCATCACTTGATTTTGTTTTTAATTGATTAATCTTTTTCATTCTTCTTCTTCAAGAGAAAAAGAAAACCTTTGCTTGAAAATGATCAAGTGATGATTCCAAGTGAGAAATCAAAATCCAAAGTGAACCCACTTCCTATTTCTTCATCCTCTACCACTTGCCATGTAATATAGGGTGTTTTCTTCACAAGTTTCATGACTTGGTGAAGTTGGAGCTTGATCTTGAGTTGCCTCGACGTAGATCATCTTCGGTATCAAAGTCGACGACCTAGCCCGATCATTTCTTCGACGAAACTATCGCTAGAGTCCGGGATCCGATGATTGCAGCGGGGGGACATCATCATGGAGCTAAGGAAGTGGAGGACCGGATCTACAAAGGTTGTAGCCCCTTTCACTATCTAGTTAAGTTTTTAACTTGTTGTTTCGCCTATACCTCTAGTTACGATCTTGCTTAGGGTTACTCGGCACATAGAAATTTTTTGAATTGGCCATGTTTTGTGGAACCTCATGGGTGTGCCTAGGAACCCTACACTTAATCTCAAACTAGATTAACGGTCCTTAAATAAAACAAAATATTCTTTGAACTAAAAGAACATACAACCTAAGTTCAATCCCCAAATCTAAAATATACGGATTTGAACTAATTCGCGCCCTACGGGCGATGACGATGACATAAACTAGTCTCCGTATACAATCCACGGGCAACCAAAACAAACAAAAAAAACACACGATACGAAGTGAACTACTGGAGAAGGAGAAAGTGGTTATCGCAACGCGATAACGTAATTAACTACAGGGGTTTGTGCCTGCAGGGAAGAGCGTCCCCACAATAAAAAAAAACCCCTCATAAATAAGGGGGAATCTGATAAAATCTGCTACAACGGTTGCATCTATCCAAACCTCCGATATACGGTGCCATAAATCAACTTGGTATTTTTGGAAAGTTTGATTGATATGTCCAAATAGTATCTGTCCCTAAATTCAGGATAGACGTCCCAACGTCTCAGTCCAGTTTTCAGCGGTAAACAGATTCTGCCAAGTCCGGTAGGATCCTCTTCCTTTTTCACCCACACTTCACGTGTCGTGTTTCACGAACAAAATCGTGGTTCGCTATGGTTTCCCCTGGATTCAAGATACTAAAACTTGGTGTCTTGCTCATGTGTAGAAATCAATGGTTTCCCACTGCACCTCATGCAATAGCAACTCCCGCTTTACCCCAACTGGAGGAGTGACGTACGGGCCTAACGCGGCCTCTATTTTCTCAATGCAGGTGAGGAAGGTTACACAAGCCACTACCGGACCGTTCTTCGGGACCATATTCCTGCCAGTGAACTTTGGCGCCTCAACGCCATAAAATTAAGCTCCCAGAAAGTCGGTCTTCGAAAGGCTGAAAACCACGACGACTCCTATCTGGCAACCACGATGGCTTCTATCAGCAAGCCGTCAAACCCTAAAGCCTCAGTCTTCAACAAGTTGAGAAAGAGCTCAAGCGGGCCCGTAAAAAAGCCCATGATACCAGAGGGAGCTATCCTAAAACGGCTAGCTCTTCCTACTCATGCTGCGGGTGAGGCTAATAAAAGGGCTTCCCCTCTGGACTGTCGGTTTTTGAAAGATTGGCCAACCCCATTCCAACTCCAACAAGGACGTCGATTTTCAGCAGGCTAGGACGTCAGTTTTTAGCAGGCTAGGACGTCGCTACCAAAACCCCTAACCAATACAGGGGGCAGGATGAAGACACCTCCAAAACTGAGGTGATTCCTACTCTAAGGTATGCTCGACGTCGCTACTGGCGCTGAGTGAAAGAAGCTGGGGCAACACTCCCTCTGGGTTCACCTCACCATATCTTATGGTGGATATTGACACTACTGTTCCAACTGGGAACAGCTTTGACCCGCTTAGGAGGATACATAAGAATTCCCCAACGGCGGTGCTAGAGAAATCACCTCCGCTGGCAGAGGTCATCATACAGAAACAGTCAGAGCAGCTTCATCAACGGCTCTCCTCATAGATCCGTAGAGTCCGGCGAAAAGTCTAGGACTCCATGCTTGATGACAATTACTCTCGTCGACCTAAAAGATCTAATGGCTGACAAGAAAAAGGCCGCTCCTCCGCCATACAACGGGGGACCTTTCCTAAACAGATGCCTGTCACAATGGCTCCTTCAGCTCCGACCTCTCATAAAAGAACGAGGCCGGAGAAAATCCTATCGTCCGTGGCAAATTCCAAAGACGATGGATCTAAACGCCCCAAGTCTGGGAGCATAACCGTACATACGATCTATATGGCTAGCGGTAAAGAAGAAAGCCGCGCTTCGGTGAGTCATCGACCTCAAACTCGGTCATTGACAAAAGCTCAGGAGCAACAGCAAAAGCTCCAAGAAATGCTAACCAAAATGGCAATACTTACCAGACAAAAAGAAGGTCCGACCAAAGAAGTTGAACAGCGCCAAGAGTAAGAGACCGATACAAAATTCTTGCTACGGGTGCTGGAAAGGAAAGATACGGAAGCTGCAGAACAAGCTGCTAACATCAAGTAGATGGTGCGGGGTGTTTTTTGTCACCCCATTGAGATGGGAATACGCGTCGCTTGTCAGGCGTACTACAGATCCCCCCTGTCTAGGGTAGGCCGGGGTTTATTGATTGTGAGGATCCGAATCTCCAGCAGCCGCGGACTAAGGTGCCATTAATTACCTCTCGCCTTTTGAGCGAAGGAACCTCCGATTGACGGGTCAAACTGGTCATGCGAACTAAATGTGCAATGTGTATGTGTTGTGTTTTGAGGGGTCTTGAGTATATCGGGGGTCTCGCAGAGTTTACGGGGGTCCCTCTACCTGGATAGCGAGCTGGGGTTCAAGATAGCTAGTAGCCCCCTTGCGGGGTTCGGGGCAACGCCCCGTTAGAATTTTTTTCTAATGGGGAAAATGTTGTGAAGTGTGTATATATATATAAAAGGGTATATATATCTATCTAAGGGTATATTTATATATAAAAAAGGTGAATAGCGTCCAAAGGACGCGTGGGCGCCAACGCCTCACGTGCCTAGCACGCGGGCGCTGGGTGCCCGGCACGTGGGCGCCGGACGCCAGCGCCTCATGCGCCAGACACGTGGGCACCAGCGCCTTACGTGCCTGGCACGTAGGAACTGGGAGCCTGCGGAAAAAATGGGGCTTAGCCCCTGTACTGGGAGTTGTACTCCCAATTGACTTTTAGAGTTAAACTCCTAAAAAGGACAAAGGGACTTAGCCCCTGCACTGGGAGTTGTACTCCCAATTGACTTTTGGAGTTAAACTCCAAAAAAAAAGATTTATTATTTCATATATGTATTTTTTTCTTGTGGAGTTAAACTCCTAAGAGATCTTCGGAGATGATGAAAGGGGACCCTTTTTCTTCTCTCTTGAGCCCTGGGTTTTCCCCAAGTGGGATTTTTGGAGATGAGTCTCCTTCTTCCTCTTCTCTGTTGGCTGGATCTTGGAGAAAAAAATGGATGAGACTTAAAAATCACACCTTTTGGAGATTTGATGGAAGATCCGAGCTCCCATTCAAGGGTTTTATGGTGAAACCTATTTCTTTTTGGAAAAAGAAGAGTTAAACTCTTAATTTAATTCAAAAAAAGGGGAAGAAGGTCTAGAACCTTGAGAAAGGAGAAAGAAGCGCAGAAACCCTAATTTTTGAGGGGAATGAATTATTATTTTTTATTTCATTATCATGTTGCCTTATATAGGCTTACAAATTTACACATAGCCCCTTAGGCTTTACAAAATGACATTTTGCTTATCCTATCCCCCATGTGCTTGTTTCTTTTGCACATGAGCGATGAGCTTTACAAAAATTTGACTTTATGCCCATTTTTCTTACATTTATTCATAAAAATTATATCAAAATTATTTATTACATAATTTTTATATTAGCATGGAGGAGGCTGGCCGCGGGGCTCGACTTGAGCATGGGCCCACTTAATATGGGCTTGGGCCCGTTTACTTGGGGTTGACTTTGACATTGACTTAGTCAACCGGGGTGTGATTTTTGACCCCAACAAAGTGCCCCCATCAATAAATGCACACCGCGTATATGAATTGTGTGCATGAAATTGATGGATCTTGGAGTTAGACTTCGAGGTGGAACATCATTCTGGGGGTGGAGGATCATTCCGAGAGCATAATTCCAGGGATCGGAGCATAATTCCGAGGATCGGAGCATAATTCCGGGATTGGAACATCATTCCGAAGTGCAGAGCATGATTTCGGGGACTGGAGCATGATTCCGGAGACCAGAGCATAATTCCGAAGAGCGAAGCATAATTCCGGGGATCAGAGCATAATTTCGACACGGGATAGGTGTATCCTGAGATGAAACTTAGTTCCGGCACAGGGCAGACATTCTAAACGAAATATAGCTCTGATGCAGAGGTTGATTCCGAGTCAAAATATAATTCCGACAGGGAAGGCAGATACTCCGAGGCGAATTATGATTTCAACATAGGGTACACTCTAAGACGAGACATGATTCTGACGCAGAGGTCAATTCCCAGGCGAAGCATAATTCCGACGGGGAAAGCAGGTACTCCGAGGCGAAGCATGATTTCGACACGGGGTACACTCTGAGGCGAAGAATGATTCCGCCGCAGAGGTTGTTGGTTGACTTGATTCCGAGTCGGAGCATAATTCCGACTGGAAAGTAATTGGTTGATTTGATTCCGAGACAGAGCATAATTCCGATGTGGAGGTTATTGGTTGACTTGATTCCGAGACGGAGCATAATTCCGACGGGGAGGTCATTGGTTGACTTGATTCTTAGACGGAGCATAATTCCGAAAGAGAAGGCAGATACTCCGAGACGAAGCATGATTTTGACATGGGGTACATTCTGAGACGAAACGTGATTCCAACGCAGAGATTGTTGGTTGACTTGATTCTAAGACGGAGCATAATTCCGACAGGAGGTCATTGGTTGACTTGATTTCGAGATGGAGCATAATTCCGATAGGGAGGTCATTGGTTGACTTGATTCCGAGGCAGAGCATAATTCCGACAGGGAGGTCGTTGGTTGACTTGATTCCGATTCAGAGCATAATTTCGACAGGGAGGTCATTGGTTGACTTGATTCCGAGGCGGAGCATAATTCCGACAGGGAAGTCGTTTGTTGACTTTATTCCGAAGTGGAGCATAATTTCGACAGGGAGGTCGTTGGTTGACTTGATTCCGAGGCGGAGCATAATTCCGATAGGGAGGTTGTTTGTTGACTTGATTCCGAGTCGAAGCATAATTCCGACGGGAAGGTCGTTGTTTGTCTTGCTGACTTGATGTGATTTAGGTTAACATCAGCATCGCTACACTAGAATATGGTACCAGGTGTGAATCATCATTTTCCATGAGAGTATTTAGGGATTTTGGTTTTGGTTTGGCATCAGCACCGCTACACTTGAATATGGTACCAGGAGCGAATCATCATTTACCGTGAGGGGAGTTCCCTCATTCTTACTTTAACGACTTACGGGTCATCTGTTCCCAGTTTAACGACTTAGAGGTCATCTGTTCCCAGTTTAAAGACTTAGGGTTCTATTGGGTCGAAAGTTTGGAATTTTGGGGTTGGGGTCGACATCAACGTTGCTAACACTGAAGCACAGGTGCCAGGAGCAATTCATCATTTGCATTTGCCTGTTAGGGAGAGATGACTTAGGAGACAAGTTTAGGTCCCTATCACCTGAGACTTTTCAATTTTATAAGCCGTAAGGGTCCTATAAAAACATTTTCCCCCAACGAGTCGAAAGGATCTCGCAGGTGTACTTTCTCCTTAGGAGTCATAGGGAATCCCAAGTGTGTTTTTCCTTTATGAGTCGTAAGGATCCCACGAAAGCGTTTTCTTACGAGTCGAGAAGATCTCGTAAGTTTTGTTCTCCTCATGTATCGTGAGGATACATGAGTGGGTCTTCCCAAATGGAGCATAATTCTAAGGATGGAGACCGGCCGCTGGACTGGTGATTGCGGTGGGGTATGGGTGTGATGAGAATTATTTGAGCCCATGGATTGTATACGGTAGTCAGTTTGGGGACCAACCGTAGGGCCGGGAGAATTTTGATTGGTGTCTGCACCGCTACACTGGAATATGGTATCAGGAGCGATTCATCATTCTCCATTGGGACATCCAGGGATTTGAAATTTTGGTTGGCGTCTGCATCGCTGCACTGGAATATAGTACCAGGAGCGACTCATCATTCGCCATTTGGGGATTTGAATTTTGGTTAGTGTTTGCATCGCTGCACTGGAATATAGTACCGGGAGAAACTCATCATTCGCCATTTGGGGATTTGGATTTTGGTTGGCGCCTGCATCGCTTCACTAGAATATGGTACCAGGAGCGACTCATCATTCGCCGTTTTTTTTACCGCGATTGCTCTATCATTTCAGCTTATCTTATCGCGAAGGTCACGATTTCCCTATCATTTCATCTATTTATTCGCGGTTGTCCCATCATTTTGGCTGCTTATTTTCATTTTTATTTTACTCGCTGATTTTTATTGTGAGTTGCCCCATCATTTCGGCTTTTCTTTATTTACATTTTTTTATTTACACATTTTTACATCCCTAGTTTAACGACTTAGAGGTCAATTATTCCCAATTAAACAACGTGGCGGTCGACTGTTTCCAGTTTAATGACGTAGTGGTCATTTGTTGGAGCCTGGACTCGATTCTGCAGGAACTATGGACTCCTTTGGCTTAATTGCATAAGCGGGCTTTCCGTCATCTAGACCGAGCCAGTGTTGGATGGAAACAACCACGTCATCGTCATGGCTATAAGGCGTAGGAGGACTTGTTCCTTTGGGCTCCATCATGTAGACCATATGGGTTGTGTACCCATCTACCGCTTCTTTATTGGAAATATTGCTCGTTTGGCTCTTAGCTTATTACCTTAGTCTGCTCTTTTCAAAGAAAGGCAGATGTCTGAGAGAATCAGGTTCCCGAAGGACTTCAGTCTCCGTTTGTATGAAATTGGCGGTCAAAACTTGATTGTTTGCTAACACGCATTTAGACGGTTCTATCCCTCCTGCCTTGTGTTGTTTTTCGACCCAATCTTTGAAGACAAAGCAGTCCTCAATAGCATGACCTATCACTCTGTGATAAGGACAATATTTGGGGTCGTCGATCATATTCGCTTCTTGAGGTCCTTTTGATTCTGGCAATTGTAAACCATTTCTTAGGGCATCCTTGAATATTTTACGGACTTTGTCCCTCCTGAAGGAATAGACCTTATCCAATTTCTCTTTCAGTAGAGATTCTCCTCCCTCTCCGAACATTGGATTCCGAGGCCGGTTGGCATTAGGCCCGCCCATTCCTCGCTTATTTCGGTTGGCTGAAGTGTTAAAAGATTCAGTATTGTCAGAATTTCCGTATTTATGATTATCGTCCTTTCGGTTTCTCCAGGACCTATTGTTATTTTAGGAATCAGAAGAGGATTCCTGCTTTGAGCGCTCTAACGTCTGAACTTTCCTGGTCAGCTCTTGGAATGTTTTGAGACCCACGGTGCATAGAAACGGGGCCATCCAATTGTTGAGATTTCCGACAAGGAGGATGACAGATTGGTCATGCTCAATCAGCGGTTCACATTTGACGGAGAGATTGCGCTATCGGGTTATAAAATCCATGCTGCTTTCATTGTTCTTTGGCTTGGTCCTTATGAGTTCGGCGATGGTGATCTTATCGCTGACACTTATTAACTTTTGTTGAAATAGAGATTCCATTTGGAAGAAAGTAATAACGGAGCCATCCAGTATGCTCGCGTACCAGTCGAAAGCGACATCGGTTAAGCTATTAACGAACTGGCAGAGAAGAAGCGCATCATTGCCCCTAGTATTCCCGCATGAGACTTTAAAGTTGGCGATGTGTTGATTCGCATTTCCCGTCCCATCGAATCTTCCGAATTTGGGGATGATATAGCCACTAGAAAATTCTACCAGATCATACCAAGCAGGATATGGTCTCCTACTACTGCTAATATCCTTTTGTGCTTCGGCTACTAATATTTTGACTTTGTTGGCGGCCAAATCCATCATGTGATCTTGCGTTAGCGGGTTGCTGTCATCGGTAGTCAAGACATTTCCCGAGATAGGATGCAGCCGACTTTCATGCGGCTCGCCCACCTTTGGATTTGAGGGAATAGGTGTCGGCTGCCTCGGGACACTCATGAGTAGAGCCCTCTGCTTGATTGGGCTGCTGAGAGACAATTTGGGCTGTGAGCTGTAAGACGGCCGTTGTCAAGTCGTCAATTTTGGAGTAAAGCTTGGCCATCTCCTTATCTTTGTTTCTAAGCTGCTTTTGGAGATCTTGTAGAAGTTGCTGCTCTGTGGTCTTGGGATGGAAGATTGGCTCCTCTTTGCCTTCCGAGCCCGACTCCTCATGAACTGAAGGATCACTCTGCTTATCAGCCTCACTAGAATGGTCTTCATTACCTTCCAGAGGAGGCTGGTCTTGGAAAGTGGCAGCCACATTCACATCCGATTGGATTTGAGATGTGGTGGTCCCGTTCTTGCTCTTGCTGCGCGTGTCCACTATGTAGACAGTGTGGACCACAAATCCAGCCATCTTTTTATCTTTGGTGGCTGATTTTTCGGACCATCGTAATGGCCCTTCCTCTTCTGGAAAGGACATGCGACTGAAGACGGTTGGTCTAACTAGGTCCTTGGGTGGCGCTGTCTGGATCGCAGCTTTCTTGACTCTTACGGCCATAGCATTCTTCTGGACTAATTTCGGTGGTTCAAAAGAGTTGGTGAGCTTTATAGTCGATTCAATTGCTGTTGTGGGGTAACCCTATTCTTAGAACCTCATGAAGTTCAGCCTAGCAGGGGCCCTAGCCCTTTTGTTGGCTCTGTATCTGAGCCTTTTCTGTCTTAGCTTCTCGATTTTGAAGGCTTGACGGGCATCTGTCATCTAGGAAGCCATCATGAGTCGATTGACGGGGAGCTTAGAGAAGATACCCAATTGAGCAGTTATCAGGGGCACCGCTGGAGCTTGCCCGAGATGTCTTGTTGCTTTGTTGGTGTTAATGGCCTTGCCCCCAGCCGAGGCCAAGGAAAATCGTTCAAACACTGACTTGCGTTTGGGTAGTGGTGCCCTCGAGATACCACATTTGGCCTGCTGCCTTTTGAGGACGGTTTGTCTGTTACTGGAGCTTAAGGAGCTGGGATGGCGTTAGCTGGCATGAACAGAATAGAGCCAAATGGTAGCAGCGTCTCCTCCTACTGTCATCCAAGATTGGCCGGGGGGATCGTCCTGACATCCATCTTCATCGTGTATAAGATGGGAGGTGTGTCTAGAGCTGAGCTTGTCCTTGGAGACATTGTCGAGGCTTGATCGCTTAAAATTCTGCATGAAAGAGCATTATTTTAGTATAAATATCGATATATATGTTGATTGAGTTCGCATGAACGTTAACCCGAAATATGAAAGGAGAGAAAATGTCCCACCGGGCGTGCCAGAATCTATGGGTTGTTTTTCGTCACCCCATTGAGATGGAAATACGCGTCGCTTGTCAGGCGTACTACAGATCCCCCCTTCCTAGGGTAGGCTGTTATTGATTGTGGGGATCCGAATCTCCGGCAGCCGCGGACTAAGCTGCCGTTAATTACCCCTCACTTTTGGAGCGAAGGAACCTCCGATTGACGGGTCAAACCGGTCATGCGAACTAAATGTGCATGTGTTGTGTTTTGAGGGGTTTTGGGTATAACGGGTGCGGGGCAACGTCCCGTTAGAAATTTTTTTCTAATGGAGAAAGTGTTGTGGAGTGTGTGTGTGTGTGTGTGTGTGTGTATAAAGGGTGAATAGCGTCCAAAGGACGCTGGGCGCCAGCGCCTCACGTGCCCAGTATGCGGGCGCTGGGCACCAGCACCTCATGCGTCCGGCACGTAGGAACTGGGTGCCTGCAGATAAACGGGGCTTAGCCCCTGTACTGGGAGTTGTACTTCCAATTGACTTTTGGAGTTAAACTCCTAAAAAGAAGGATAAAGGGACTTAGCCCCTGCACTGGGAATTGTACTCCCAATTGACTTTTGGAGTTAAACTCCTAAAAAAAGATTTATTATTTTATATATGTATTTTTTTCTTGTGGAGTTAAACTCCTAAGAGATCTTTGGAGATGATGAAAGGGGACCCTTTCTTCTCTCTTAAGCTCTGGGTTTTCCCAAAGTGGCATTTTTGGAGATGGGTCTTTTTCATCCTCCTCTCTGTTGGCTGGATCTTGGAGAAAAAAGGGGCGAGACTTAAGAATCACCCCTTTTGGGATTTGATGGAAGATTCGAGCTCCCCTTCAAGGGTTTTATGGTGAAAAACTATTTCTTTTTGGAAAAAGAAGAGTTAAACTCTTGATTTAATTCAAAAAAGGGGAAGAAGGTTTAGAACTTTGAGGAAGGAGAAGGAAGCACAGAAACCTTAATTTTTGAGGGGAATGGATTATTCTTTTTTATTTCATTATCATGTTGCCTTATATAGGCTTACAAATTTACACATAGCCCACTGGGCTTTACAAAATGGCATTTTACCCATCCCATGCCCCATGTGCTTGATTCTTTTACACATGAGCCATGAGCTTTACAAAAATTTGGCTTTATACCCATTTTTCTTATATTTATTCATAAAAATTATATCAAAATTATTTATTACATAATTTTCATATTGGCATGGGGGAAGCTGGCCGCGGGGCTTGACTTGGGCATGGGCCCACTTGAAGTGGGCTTGGGCCTATTTACTTAGGGTTGACTTTGACTTCGACTTGGTCAACCGGGGTGTAATTTTTGACCCCAACAGATGGCTCTTCTATTCCAATATATGGTGGGAATGGTGATACAACCGGAACCCTCGACCTCAGATCCGTCAATAGTTATTGAGGATGACAGAGAGGAAATATCAAACCCTCTTCCGGGCTTATCAGTGGCTAAGAAAAAAAAGAAACCATCTCTCAATGTGGTCCTGGATGACTACATCTCTCAGCAAATAAGAGCTCACCAGGTTAGTGAAGTTGCCAGCCAACCTGTCAGAACCGGACGGCCATATCCGGCATGGTATGACCAAATCAAGTACCCGCCGGGTTATATAATCCCCAAGTTTCATGCCTACAAAGGAACGGGCAATCCTTACCAGCATGCCGCACAATTCAGAGCACTAAGCGGCAATATTGGAGGCGACGAAAATTTTTTGCTTCACCAATTTGACAGAAGCTTATCAGAGACAACCTTTGAATGGTACTCAGAACTCCTAAATGACTCAGTGAAAACCGTCACAGAAATGGAACTACTGTTCATGCAACGGTTCACCGGTGTGAGCTAACGCACTTCGGTCATGACATTAATCAATGCTAGAGTAATGCCGGGAGAAACTTGGATCCAATACGCGATCCGGTGGCGGAACCTGTGGTCTAAATACGAACGGTGAATTAAAGAGTCTCCAGCCGTGGGCATGTACATCGGGACCCTCGATCCTTAATTGACGGTGTCCCAGTTCAAGACATTCTTCAAATCCACAACCTTCCAGGCGCTGATGACAAGCTGGCCCAAATGTATCATATGGGCCATGGGCCTTCTTCCTTAAATAAAGACCCTCGAAATAACAAGGGTAAAGGGAAAGTGGCATTCGTTGCCAATACACAACAACAACCGGGTGGCTCAAAACCGGTTGCTCGCCAAAACAACACGCGTCCACGCCATCCTTGGAAGAAAGGTTAGGACGTGCTTACTCGTTTCCCCACGACAAGACGAGAAGACTGTTTGAACTGGCGATGCGTAATAATCTCATCACATTGCCAGACCCACGGCGTCCAGCGCAACCCGGCGACGTCAACAACCCTAATTACTGCTCCTATCACAGAATGGTGAGCCACCTAATTGAGTATTTCTACATCTACAAAAATTGGGTTGAAGACCAGTACCTGCAGGGAAAGTTCTTGACTGATAACTAGAGGGTAAACCCGCCACAGAAGCACGCTCCGAAAAAGGTGGATGCGCAAGGGGTATAATGCTCACTCGTAGAAGAAACTCCATGGGAAGTAGTCCTCTTAGTAAAAACTAAATGAATACTGAAAGATCTTTAGGCATGTCCGGCAATCAAGTGGAAAAGCCCACTTGAACCTAAAGTTATTGTAGGGATGCTAAAATCTCGTCCCATTCTGAAAATTGGTGATAAGGGGAAAAGCCCCCAAGTCAAGCCTTTAAAGTCTTCGAAGAAAAAGAAGAAGACCAAGAAGCCTGTGTAGCTGCCGAGTATGACGACAAGCGCACGTATCTACAAAAATACATAGACGTGCTGGAGGAGTATAACCAGAAGGCATGGACACCAGTCACGCTCGAAAAATTCCTCAAGTATATTCTTAAGGGCGGAGACAGTGACAATGATGAGGGAAATGACTCATCAGAAGAAGTGGAAGACTATGTAGCAAGTTGTCACATGGTCTCCCATTCGTTGTTATATGACGAAGAAGGTCCTTCAGCGTCAGAAAACAACGTAGAGGAACTGGGGGTCATAATTGGCACTAAATTCCCCGAAACTTCCAGAAGATGACCCAATTGAAAGGCTGCTAAACGAAACCTTTCAAAAAAGAAAAGTTGACCAAGAACACGAGACAACCATATATAAAAAGGCTAAACGTCAGCGTCTGAATAAAGAAGCTGCGATGAGGACGAGTAATAAAGTGCTCCGACCAAAGCAAAGCACGCCTGCAACAAATAAGAGCAGGATCAAAACTGAGAAGCGGTTCGCCAAAGCCCCATCACTTGGAATGAAGCTACCACATCTCATGAAGTACACTCCTGGGGTCCCATACTCTAATGGAGAAGAATCATATCCATACTACTGTCTATATTATCGAAGGATTGCACACCCCATCAAAGAATGCGGTGCTTTCAAGAAGTGGTGGAAAGGGTATGTTGCCCATCGAAAACACTTCAAGAAGGGGAAATGTGAAGCTCGCACTCATCAACGTAGGAATGGCAAGACGAACGCGTATGATGAAACGACTGGCAACTGTCACATGGTTGGTACCGGTTCAGAAGAGGAAAAACCTCAAGTTCTCACATTCGGGAGCGATTCTGAGGATGAAACGCCTCTCAACCCTTTCTTCAAAGACTTCACCTCGGAAAAATATTCAGATGCGTAACCGTATGCTGCCGGAAAGGAACCTCGGACTTGCAAACAAAGGATCGAACAAAAGGATAAAGGGAAAGGGAAAATGCCCGAAGAAATCTCCCACGATGAAGAAGCAGTCAAAGAGCGCGCCGCAAAGGACCCGCCTAAGAGAAATAAGGTGGATTGCAACGTCTTAGCACATTTGAGTTAAATACCCTCGCAGCTAAGCATATTGGATACTTTCCTCCTATCCAAAGAGGCACGGGATTCCCTGATCAAGGTGTTACTAGAGCCCGATCAGTTCCAAGCTTTCCTCGCAGAAGAGAAGATGAAAAATGAACTGGCTGAGGTCTACACGGCTGATATTCATTCAGTGATAAAGATCTACTCCTTGATACGTGCGAACATAATCGCCCATTATATATCACCAGATACTGCCACAACATCAAGATAGGGAAAATTCTTATCGACAACGAATCTTCCGTTAATTTTCTTAATGTAAGAGTGCTGAAGGATTTTTTCATGAATGTTCGGCACCTTGCACGAGCCAAAATTACCATCTCTGGGTTTGACTCACAGTCATCACGGACGTTTGGCTCCGTAATACTGACGCTACGCTTCGGGCTGCTCGTCACTGAAATCAAATTTCATGTCATTGACGCCAAGACTTGCTATAACGCTTTGCTCGGTCGACCTTGGTTACACGAATATAAAATTGTCCCTTTTACACAACATCAGTGTATGAAGTATTTCAATGATGGCTCGGAGCACACCGTCACAGGAGAGCTAAATCCATTCTCAGTGAACGAAGTGCGGAAGTATGAAGATGCGAAGTACTTTCTGCCGGACTTCGAGGATACTAAAAGATGTCGCAAGCCGGAGAATAAAAAAAATGCGTCGCCACTATCCCGATCTTTGGGAGCGATATTGAGAAAGATGAAGAAACAGTCTCCTCGGGGCAACCTCGAAAAGAAAACAATAAGCCCGGACCATCTACTCCTATTTTGGTCTTTGGCAGCGACTTAGAGGACAAGGCCAATGCGGTGTTCTCCGTCCGCCCCTCAATACAGATTCTTCCCGAAGCGGATCAGAGTTTGCAAATCACAATGGCCCCGCCTGGACACTATAAGGAACTTGATGCGCTTGATACATACAGTGTACAAGAACTGCAAACTTTCTACGTATCTCCTGGGCGAAGAGGTGAAAAGGCGATCCTCTTTTACAAATCTACGGAGACTAAAGTAGAGAATGAAATTTGGCACGGTGCCGATTTTGTGTTAGACGAGTTTTAAGCCATCCGTCTGCCAAGATATTACGCGGAGGGATTGAAAGAGCTGTTAAGATGCCAAGGCGTACCTCTCGAACAAACTGTTCGACAAGACCAATTCTACAAAATGATTTGGAATATTTCCGGTACTCAGCGAAAGAAGCCCAATGGGAAGATGGAGACAACTAGGCTAGGATACGTTCGGTCCAAGAAGCAGGAGCAAATTTACAGTTGCCACGTCATAAACATCTCGAGTGAAGAGGAAAACGTTTTTCCAAGCAGCCATGACGTTGAATTGGAGCGAGATCCCGCTTTGAAAACGTTAAGTCCGTTACCCAAAGAACAAGCCGACAAGCTAATAAATGAAGCTTGTCAAGCAAGCCGGGACAACCACAACCGCAAAATGGCCAATTATGAAAAGACCAGGACGCATCGTCTCAGTCAGCAATTTGCGGAGAAAGCAGACCGTAATTCTTTTTATCACCAGCTCGCTATATGTTCTCGCGAAAGGGGAAAACCCCGAAATGGAGGTAAAAATAGGGCAAAGAATTCAAACAACGTTCGAAGACGACAAAGCGGATTAAAGATGCTTCTCAATCGAGAAAAGCTCGATTGGAGCTCGTCCTTTATAAAGAAAATGGGTCGGGAATACTCTTTCCCGTAAGACAAGACAGGGAAAATATTCAACCTTGTCATGAAGCACCAAATGATGACGCTTCCGGAGTCTCGGCACCCCGAACAAATAAACGAGGTCTATCATCCGGATTACTGCTTCTATCACCGAGTAATAGGTCACTGTTTACCGCCGAAAACAGAGACGAAACCGGGATGGATCGTCTTACCTGAATTTGGGGGCAAATACTATTTGGATTTATCCATCCACCTCTCCGAAGATGCCAAGTTTATTTATGACACCGTGTATCAGATGTTTTGACGGATGCGGCCATTGTAGCAGACTTCGTCAGATTCCCTCTCGTTTGCGAGAGGTTTTTGATTATGGGGACGCTCTTCCCTGCAGGCGCAAGCCCCTGCAGTTAATTACGTTATCGTATCGCGATAACCACTTTCTCCTGCCCTAGAGGTTCACTTCGTGTCATGTGTATTTGTTTTATTTTTGGTTGCCCGTGGACTGTATACGGAGACTAATTTATGTTGTCGCCCGTAGGGCATGGATTAGTCCAAATCCGTATATCTTAGATTTGGGTTTGAGTTGATTTAAGGATCATTAATCTCGTTTGAGATTAAGATCAACTTAAATTTTTGTTAAGAATATGTTAGTCTAATTTGAGACTAAAATCTACTTAACGGGGTTTTAGGATCATTCAGATCCAACAAAAGAGCATTTGGGCTCCATTGTTTTAGTTTAGGGACATTACAGTATGTTGTAAGTTTAAGGACATTTCGATCCGTAGATCACCATTTTTGTGGTGATGTTTTTAGTTTAAGGACATTACGTTCTGTCATCGCCATTTGGGGATGACGTTTCGGTCTGTAGATCACCATTTTTGAGGTGAGATTTTAGTTTAAGAACGTTACGGTCCGTTGTTAGTTTAGGGACATCTCGTTCCATAGATCACCATTTTTGAGGTGAGGGTTTAGTTTAAGGACGTTTCGGTCCGTAGTAGTTTGAGGAAGTTACGGTCCGTAAATTTTAGTTTAAGGACGTTACGGTCCGTAGAATTTAGTTTAAGGACGTTACGGTCCATAGATCATCTTGCGCGCACGTTTATTTGTTACGTGTCGGGATGAGCAATGATGATATGGGAGACACCTAGCTTGGGGTGTGGTTTGATCTGGGGTGTGCACGTTAGTTTGGAAAGTGCACCGAAGAGCAGTTGGTTGTTGGGCCCCGCTACCTCTCTGAAGACGTTGAGAAATTACAACGACATGTATCAGAGGTCTGAAGAGATGTACCCTTGAACCAATTTCCCTATCTGAGGGGAAATGAAGTTGGTGGTCAACCCCGAAATCATTAGTCGTATTTTGAGACTAAGATTTCCTCAGGGGAATGTGGGATGAATATCGTTTTGGATATCATTAGTTGAGTGGTCATCAGTCATGTTTGAGACTGAGATTAGTTTTGGAAAATGTTCATCTCTGAAAACTCCATTTTAATACTTCTTATTCATTATCAATTTTGTTATATATCGATACTATTAATCAGTGTCTACTCAGTAATTACAGATTATAGGTATTCGTGATAAAACACTGAAAACACACTCAATATCACGGATATAGCATTTGGGAGCCGACACTGCAATCAGAACAGAGAACCGACCTATATTCAAAGAGCTCTTTTGCAATAAACATGTGTGCACACAATTTTGGTCCAACACAATACATGTATGATACTAGCTCTTTGACATAGACCATATGGGGGTTTCCTTTGCATAATTTATGCAAGTGGGCACATATGGGATGGTGACATGAGTTAAATGCTAAAAGTTTTGACGTGATATGTAGCATCATGTTTCCCTCCAAAATCCCTGAGTAGTAACCATGAATTTATACAGAAATCAAGCAGCACTAGGATGACGTTGGAGAGCACTCGAGTTCGCCATGCCAGCACGAGCATCAATGCTCGGATTTGGACCGGCGAGACCCCCAATAAATCCGGCGACACCGGTCCCCCTAGCTCCTTTTTCCCCCATTTTTCTTCTGGCACTTTATAAGCATCACATCATCCATTCTATATTGTTTGTTTATTCTATTTTGATGCCTATACCAGAACAGATTAGAGCCAAATGGTGGATGACCATATGTATATGCATTTTATTCTTTAGTTTTGTTTAGTTTTGATTTAGCTTAAGAGTTGAGTGAGCTTCAACTTGGTTTCTTCTTTTTCTTCCCTCTTGAAACTTTCTTTTGAGAGCTTCATTATGGAGGTTGAACAAGTTACCAATATCTTGTACCTAAACTTCTTCAAGTGTTAATAATATTGTTTGTTTACTTGCTTCTTTTGTTTCTTACTTTCTTTTCATTATGTGTAACTAATTTCTTTGGTTGTGGTTATGGTGAGGATGTGAGATGAAAGGCTTTGCCTTCCACCCCCACTTGTTCATGTTTAATGTGTTTATAATTATGATTCTAATTTAAAGATTGTTTCACGTATTGATGTGATACGGTATTTTGAAACCATGGTTACTTTGTAATCTCTTCATATACTATACTCACTCCCTTTCCCCATTTCACAATGTTTAAGTTAAAATCAATTTGGTGTTAAATTTGCTAAGTTAGATACGGTATTTTATGACAGAGTTCTTGACAAACCCTCCGTTTTCATGTACCCTATACTATCACAAACACTTAGCAAAATTAACACTTAAACTAAATGATCTCACTTGCTACTTTGTGTTTTTGATGTTGTCGTATACTTGCTAACCCTTGTGCTTAGCATTGATATCTCAAGCTTGGACATTCAAATGGTAAGTGAACAATACGGACTCGTTTCGTGTTTTGAGTCGAGATCTGAGAACTTGATGATTTGTGCTTTGCAACATCTTTGACAAGTCATGCTCCGTGTCGGGATCGACATAAGGACGGACAACTCATTAGCAAGGCAGCGTCGAAGGAACCGTCGCGATTCGATCATCCGAGCCAAAGCCACGGCCATCTCTTTCTTAACTTGTTTTCTTTTTTTTTGTGTTTTATATTTTTGTGACAAACCAACCAATTCATTATTTGTTGAACCTTAAATAACAAAACCTAATGCACAACTCCCTGCGGATCGACCCGTACTTGTAAGCTTGCTACAACGCGCTGTACACTTGCTGTTTATAAATTTTAAAACGAGACCGAGCTCACGTGCATATCCATTTTCTTAAAACAATTCCATTTCCAAAACATACGCGTTTACGCACGTGAGTGACGTCCCAACAGAAAACCTGAGCACAGAGGCTCGGTTGAATTGGGGATCAAAGAGGTTTTGATCTCAGGAAGACTTAGCTAATTTGAGGCTGAAGGCTGATTTCCCAAAAATGCTAAGCACTGATATGTGTTCAGTACTCATGGGTTTCTATGTGAGGCTCTGAATCGGTGTTAAACACTGCACTTTGGAAGCGCTCACGTGTGGGCATGTGAGGCACCCAAAGTGGGATTTGTTCTCTGGGTTCTATTCTCTTATTTTATATGGAAGTGTTAAACACTGCACTTTGTAAGCGCTCACGTGTAGGCACGTGTGGCACTCCAAAGTGGGATTTTGTTCTCTGGGTTCTATTCCCCTTCCTTTTTTCATATAAAAGTGTTAAACACTTGACTTTTGGAAGCGCTCACGTGTGGGCATGTGAGGCGCCCCAAAGTGGGATCTGTTCTCTGGGTTCTATTCCCCCTTTCCTCTTTTTTTTATATAAAAGTGTTAAACACTTTGTAACAACCCTAATTTTCTTATACACTTTTTCCTATAAAAAAAATTTCAAATAATTTTTCAAAAATCCATAAAGGGGTATTTATTGCGTGAGCACAAGATTTAAGTAATTAATTAGGAATTTAATTACAAGAAGGAGTTTGTAGCTCATTGGTAATACCTTGCATTGCTGAACCAAGCCACCAAAGTTCAAATCCCATGCCCCACATTATTTTTAATATTTATTTTGTTTTAAATTTTCCTTCAATGTTGTGTCTCTTCATCTTCTAAACCCCCTATACACTTCAAATTCCTAGATCGGTTTCAGAGACCTTTGAAATCCCCATTTACTCCATTTTAATCATTTTTAATACATTTTTGCATTAAAACCATTCATATACCCTGTTTACTCTAATTTTTCATGCATTTTCTATATTTTTTTATTTAAAAACCTTTCACCTACCCTATCCCTAGCCTGCCCTATAAATACACCCCCTCCCCTCTACCCTCTCATCCCAAAAAACCTAAGCTCACTCTCTCAAAATTTTCCAAGAGTTGTGTAATTTGAAAACAAGCTCGCGGCGAAATTCCGACGAAATTCCGGCGGAAATTCCGGTGACGTTTTTAGGAACTACCGGCGACGACGCAACGCATCGGCAATCCCTTTAGTCCCCCCTCACTCCTTTGTATAAATCGAAACCCGTAAGTCCCATTCTATCCCCCTTTCTATTTCTTTAAAATACGAAATTACGAAACCCGACGGAATCGGAACAAATCCGATTTCTGACTCGGTTTTCTATAAAATTTCACTTCTAACCAATACATTCATGCCTAAACATCTTAATCTTGACTATTAAACTTTTAAACATCAATTTGAACAAGTTTTCTCACATGAAATGATAACCTTTCCAATTTATCGTATTTTTTTCACTTTAATACCACAATGTTTCAATTTCACATTTAACCCCTTAACTTGTTATACATTAAAGTAGAGCACGAGGTAATGACCTATCTCCACACACACGGAAATACAACCTTAAACGATATCATCAAAAACTTAGAATACGATAAAACAATACTTTCATTTAAATACCATATTCTTAATAAAATCATTTCTAGAAATTTTAGCTTTGACACACTTTTAAAATAAATACCTCTTATTAGGAAAACACGATAAGTTGTGGACATTGATCGTTTATCTAAAGCTGACTTTGTGGTGTCTAGGCTAGGCAAGTGAGCAAAGGTAACTTTAAAAGGCCCGCCTCACGATTCGTTAGCGGATCCCTCCTTCCTCACTTGTACTTACCTGGCCACAATTGGCGGTGAAGAGGCGATTTGAGGCTTCTAATGACTTGTCGTTTGGACCATTTAGAAATAGGCTAGTTGGCTTAGGAAACCCTAGAATCTAAAATACGGGAAATTTACACTTTTGCAAATAAATATCTTTTACTTTTTAAAACCGTTTTCTAAAGGATTAGTATTTTACAATCTTTGCAAAGCGCCGCTACAACCCACCTTTGGGAAACCCGTTAGGGATAGTACGGTTTATCGTGCACCCTCGGGCTTAGTAGTGCGAGATTCAGACCTCCGCAAGGGACATTCGGTCTCGAAAGGTTTAAAATACGACATCTTAAGAAAATGAGATTTTTGGAATATAAATTATTTATTAAAATTATTTTTGTATAAACATATGTATATTTATCATCTAAATATCTATTTTATTATAATATAAATTTTCCACTTTTTTCTAAAAATCACAATACTAAATTCTACACTAAAATACCATGAACTTCAAATAATCAATATTACAGATAAATACCCTTATTTATAAAACTAGGATATTTTCACTAGAAATGTCACAACATAAAATCCACCCTCATTACAACCCTAAAGAAGAACAATAAATACTTGAGGTGTATTTTGAAAAGTATATAAAAGTATTTTTACATAAAACTCCCTCAAGTTTTATAAATTACCCTAAGGACCCTAGCAATTATAAGACTTCGATTCACATTTCTGATTGTCTGACTCGGGTTTGAGTCTGATTAATCTGACTTGAATTTGATTCAAGTCAATCTATAATCTACAAGATTCCAATTCAACATGAACACATGAATCCATGAATACAATTATCAATTTATACAATTTGACTGAACCGAACCATGGATATATATTCCTTTTTACATGATTCCAAGTATTCCATTTACATGACTCTACAATTATAACCGTTTCCTAATATCATGGTTTCGGTCAGTCAGTCAATCAATCATACAACCAATACAATTTACAAGATAACAATACAAACAAGACATCGCGGGGTTTAAGGGGTAGATTGGTACGGAAGATGTTAAAAGTGGCACGAGACGGTCAGATTTAAGACACCTAACATGAATCCAATTGCCGTTGTTCCGGGCCTTCTAACGGAGCCTTGTACTCTATATTCCGTTTGCCCTGATCTCTAGCATATAGAGACCCCTCTCGTATACACTGGCATTCTTCTGTACCAAGCTACAAACAACAGCGTTGATATAACATTACAACAATACAATACAACATTAAAAGCTACTCTCTCTTCTACTCTTTGTCTATTTCTTCCCTATCTTTGGGACTTACCGAGCGATCTGTTCGCTGACGACATTCTATTTCTTTCTTCTTTGAATGTCGTCAGGTGGTTTGGACCCGGCAGAGATCGAGCCATCTCAAGAAGACTTGGAGCAGTTTACCGAAGACCCTGCACTTTAGTTTCATTATACACTTTTCCTCTCTGTACTTTTCATTTCCTGTTATGCCACTGTTTAGGCATCTTTATTTTCAGTTGTATTTCCTTTTCATGCATTGTACAAAAGAATATTAATAAATAAAAGTTGTTGTTCTCTTTTATTTCTTGTCTCTTGTGTATTTATTGCTTAGATACGCTTAGCGTATGTACTTCTGAGTATATACGTAGCGGGGCTCGTCGCGTCTCCTTCGCTGTAGAATGGGAAGCGGGACGTGACAGGTTTTGTTGGCGGCCCATGCAGGTCAGAGCTGTATGGAACCCTAAGCAATATAAAACACAAGAATCAGCAACTAAAACATTCTTTGCAATCATGTTCCTTGAATCCCATCATTTCTTATTCTTTGAATCATATATTTTGAATCTGTCCTAACCCAAAATTCCCTCACCTCTTTTACAATTTTACCAAAACCTTCGCATCCTTTCATTCCTTCACACATTCTTCACATTTCGGAAACCCTTGCACCACCTTGTTATTTTTCGCATACTGTCAGTACACCAGCACCAAAATTTCCTTGAAACTGTTACACTTTCCTTTTACAAATTTCGAGGACGAAATTTTTATAAGGAGGGTAGAATGTAACAACCCTAATTTTTTTATACACTTTTTCCTATAAAAATTTTTTCAAATATTTTTTCAAAAATCCATAAAGGGGTATTTATTGCGTGAGCACAAGATTTAAGTAATTAATTAGCAATTTAATTACAAGAAGGAGCTTGTAGCTCATTGGTAATACCTTGCATTGCTGAACCAAGCCACCAAAGTTCAAATCCTATGCCCACATTATTTTTAATATTTATTTTGTTTTAAATTTTCCTTCAATGTTGTGTCTCTTCATCTTCTAAACCCCCATGTACACTTCAAATTCTTAGATCGGTTTCAGAGACCTTTGAAATCCCCATTTACTCCATTTTAATGATTTTTAATACATTTTTGCATTAAAACCTTTCATATACCTTATTTACTCCAATTTTTAATGCATTTTCTATATTTTTTTATTTTTATATTTATATTTAAAAACCTTTCACCTACCCTACCCCTAGCCTACCCTATAAATAAACCCCCTCCCTTCTACCCTCTCATCCCAAAAATCCTAAGCTCACTCTCTCAAAATTTTCCAAGAGTTGTGTAATTTGAAAACAAGCTCGCGGCGAAACTCCGACGAAATTCCGGCGGAAATTCCGGCGACGTTTTTAGGAACTACCGGCGACGACGCAATGCATCGGCAATCCCTTTAGTCCCCCCTCACTCCTTTATATAAATCGAAACCCGTAAGTCTCATTCTATCCCCCTTTCTATTTCTTTAAAATACGAAATTACGAAACCCGACGGAATCGGAACAAATCCGATTTCCGACTCGGTTTTCTATAAAATTCACTTCTAACCAATACATTCATGCCTAAACATCTTAATCTTGACTATTAAACTTTTAAACATCAATTTGAACAAGTTTTCTCACATGAAATGATAGCATTTCCAATTTATCGTATTTTTTTCATTTTAATACCACAATGTTTCAATTTCACATTTAACCTCTTAACTTGCTATACATTAAAATAGAGTACGAGGTAATGACCTACCTCCACAGACACGCAAATACAAACTTAAACGACATCATCAAAAACTTAGAATACGATAAAACAATACTTTCATTTAAATACCATATTCTTAATAAAATCATTTCTAGAAGTTTTAGCTTTGACACACTTTTAAAATAAATACCTCTTATTAGAAAAACACGATAAGTTGTGGACATCGATTGTTTATCTAAACCTGACTTTGTGGTGTCTAGGCTAGGCAAGTGAGCAAAGGTAACTTTAAAAGGCCCGCCTCACGATTCATGAGCGGATCCCTCCTACCTCACTTGTATTTACCTGGCCACAATTGGCGGTGAAGAGACGATTTGAGACTTCTAACGACTTTTTGTTTAAACCATTTAGAAATACGCTAGTTGGCTTAGGAAACCCTAGAATCTAAAATACGGAAAATTTACAGCTTTGCAAATACATATCTTTTACTTTATAAAACCGTTTTCTAAAGGATTAGTATTTTATAATCTTTGCAAAGCGCCGCTACAACCCACCTTTGGGGAGCCCGTTAGGGATAGTATGGTTTATCGTGCACTCTCGGGCTTAGTAGTGCGAGATTCAGACCTCCGCAAGGGGAATTCGGTGTCGAAAGGTTTAAAATACGACATCATAAGAAAATGAGATTTTTGGAATATAAATTATTTATTAAAATTATTTTTGTATAAACATATGTATATTTATCATTTAAATATCTATTTTATTATAATATAAATTTTCCACCTTTTTCTAAAAATCACAATACTAAATTCTACACTAAAATACCATGAACTTCAAATAATCAATATTACAGATAAATACCCTTATGTATAAAACTATGATATTTTCACTAGAAATGTCACAACATAAAATCCACCCACATTACAACCCTAAAGAAGAACAATAAATACTTGAAGTGTATTTTGAAAAGTATATAAAAATATTTTTACATAAAAAACCCTCAAGTTTTATAAATTTCCCTAAGGACCCTAGCAATTATAAGACTTCGATTCACATTTCTGATTTTCTGATTCGGGTTTGGGTCTGATTAATCTGACTTGAATATGATTCAAGTCAATCTATAATCTACAAGATTCCATTTCAACATGAACACATGAATCCATGAATACAATTATCAATTTATACAACTTGACTGAACCGAACCATGGATATATATTCCTTTTACATGATTCCAAGTATTCCATTTACATGACTCTACGGTTATAACTGTTTCTTGATATCATGGTTTCAGTCAGTCAGTCAATCAATCATACAACCAATACAATTTACAAGATAACAATACAAATAAGACATCGCGGGGTTTAAGGGGCAGATTTGTATGGAAGATGTTAAAAGTGGCACGAGACGGTCAGATTTAAGACACCTAACATGAATCCAATTGCCGTTGTTCCGGGCCTTCTAACGGAGCCTTGTACTCTATATTCCGTTTGCCCTGGTCTCTAGCATATAGAAACCCCTCTCGTATACACTGGCATTCTTCTGTACCAAGCTACAAACAACAGCGTTGATACAACATTGCAACAATACAATACAAGATTAAAAGCTACTCTCTCTCTTATACTCTTTGTATATTTCTTCCCTAACTTTGGGACTTACCGAGCGATCTGTTCGCTGACGACATTCTATTTCTTTCTTCTTTAAATGTCGTCAGGTGGTTTGGACCCGGCGGAGATCGAGCCATCTCAAGAAGACTTGGAGCAGTTTGCCGAATACCCTGCACTTTAGTTTCATTATACACTTTTCCTCTCTGTACTTTTCATTTCCTGTTATGCCACTGTTTAGGCATCTTTATTTTCAGTTGTATTTCCTTTTCATGCATTGTACAAAAGAATATTAATAAATAAAAGTTGATGTTCTCTTTTATTTCTTGTCTCTTGTGTATTTATTGCTTAGATACGCTTAGCGTATGTACTTCTGAGTATATACGTAGCAGGCCTCATCACGTCCCCTTCGCCGTAGAATGGGAAGCGGGGCGTGACACACTTGACTCACGTGCGTGCACGCGAGACGATTTTGTGTGTTTCCCATTTCATTCATCGGAGACGCTTACGTGGAGCACATGAGGTCCTATTGAGTGTTTGAAGATTTTGATCTCATGGCGGATCTCTGTTCATAACAGAATACTGTATTTTATACCGTCCATTCTTATGCTCGTGTGTTTATAGGTAGCTGCTTTTAATCCGTCTTTGTTACATATTTACAGAGTACAGGTTTCCAGTCCAAATATTGCAAATCAAGACAAAATCTCCACAGTTACACCAAATACAGAACATCTGTTGACAGCAGATAAAAGCCGGGTTCTGGTCATCCATATCCGTCCAGTGCCGAGTACCAGTTCCAGAGACAAGACATATGACAGTGGTCATTCGTGCCTCGGACAAGCACAGATCACGAGGGGAGCTGCACAAGAATCAATGGGTGCGCGGAGCTCAAGGGAGATAAAGTCAAAAGTAAAGAAAAAGATAGCAATCTTGGACTAAAAATTCTGAAGATATTCTGGAAGATTTTGTGCAGTTTGAAGTTTTCAAACACGAGGAAAAAGTAAACCAGAAGATCACCCAAAAACCGAGGACCCAAATCCCCTATACGGCCGCGGATCCGCGGCCAATACGGGGTATTGGCCGCGGAAACGCGGCCGTACTGTGGCTTCAGCGTGTCATCTTTTAGGGGCTTTTTTGTAACTTCCCATAGGTTCTGAATGTTGCCCTATATTTCCAGATCCCTGCCTATAAATACCCCAGATCTGAACCATTGTAAGGGTGTGAATTCTTTGTTCCTCTTTTTGTTAGGATTTAGTCTTTTTCTTCTTCTTCTTCATTCTTTCTCCATGAAAATTGTAGTGAGAGCTTTTTGAGTGGAAGATTAATGAAGATGAGGGTTTTTGTATCATTCTCTTTTGTTTAACTTCCCCTTGAGATTCTTACTTTCTCTTGATCTTTCAACCTCTTCATTGAGCTTGAAAGGTTAAGAGTTTGTTATTGATCTCAAGGGTCGTATTTTCTTATGGAATTAGCACTTCATTTCACATGCGTTCTCTACCCTTCTCTTGATCTTGCAACCTCTTGATTGAGCTTGCAAGTTTAAGGGTTGGCTATTGATCCCATGCTTGTCTTGAGTTCTAGTTTCTTGTTCTTTTTATTGCTTATTTATTACTTGCTTTTTATTACTTTGCTTTACTTTCTTGCAATTTATATTCATGCACTTAATTACTTGTAATCTTTTCTTTTCTTTGTTATTTTCTTTTGCTTTTTTTGGTTCTTTTTGTGAATGAATGTAATTATCGTTGTTAAGAATAAATACGGTATTGTAACTTAAGATTTTCTTTTCCCGTTATTTTCCATTGAACTCCGCCCAAACCATACGCAAGCGCTCCATTAGGCACCCTACCCCAACAAGGTAACGGTGATTCCTAACCGCGACCGGTTGCGTTCGGTTTGGCCGGAGGCGAAAGCAAGAGACAAGAACGGAAGGACAAGGGTAAATAAGCCGGATTCCACGAATACCGCGCTTAAATCTCCTAATCCACGTTGTTGCCGATTGCTCTAGCTTCAATTGGTCAAGACTCGGCTCAAAGGTTTTGAGTACGGATTTCCTTAGCTTATAATCTCGTATCTTTTTCTTAACAACTTTATACTTGCATATAACACATAGGTTAGAATCGAACAAACACATACAAACTCTTTATTGACTCGTCTAAAACAAGAACGGACATACAACCATCTCCCTGTGGATCGACCCGTGCTCAACCGGCTAGCTGCATAGCGACACCGTCCTGATCGCGGTAAACTTTAGAACTTTGAACATCCGACACGCCAAAAGCGTGCGATCAAATGGCGCCGTTGCCGGGGAGACGGTAGCGTATTTTCTTTCTTGTTATTCGGGTTAATATTCTTTTTGTATATATTTATAATATAAATATCTTTTTGTTTTTTTTGATAACTTTTGTGGGCAAGTGTGCAGATTTTTGCGTATTTGCAAACTGCGATTGTGGGGGAGCAAAGTGTACGTTCAAGGTTAAGCTGATTACAAAGTACAGTGCCAAAGATCCGGGTAGTTTGACCCGCGCAAGCAAACTTTTCAAGCTTACCCGATTTGATTCAACAGTGGTTTCCTAACCCAAAAACTTAACGGTACGTACTTTACTAACACCTTCTTCTCAAATCCGACGTATCCAATATACTATTCTTTGCAGGATTCTTTGCAAGTTTGCTAGCAAACGCTAAAAAATTGACTAACCCGTATTTGTTGCAATGCCGTGCTTAAACTAAAAAACAATTGTTTGATTCTTTATAGAATTTTTTGAATTGCGCATTGCATACATTAATACGGACTTAAGGGCAAGCGAACCCCACAATATACGGTAAAGGATTTCATCACCTTTTCTGTGGCCCACAAATCACGAACTTGAGCATAACGTCTACCCGCACAAAATTTAAAAGAAACTAGACTTTAAGCCTTAAGGACTTCACGCTCACTAGGAGAAGTTAACCGTGTTTAGAACCTCGCTTAACGGTATATTGTTTACGGGGTGTCTAGGAAAGTGTTAACGGCGAAACCGCCAAAAGAGAAAGGGTTATTTAATTAAAGAACTTCGCGAAAGCGTTGGAAAACCTCCCCTTATCTCTGCACTTACCTGGCCTCATGATCAGTGTATCTTGAGCCCGTTTCTCGACACAGTTTTACTTCGACAATCAAGTTCTGGAGCAGGTCTAGTTGACCTAGGTGAACCCTAGAACGATTAGGTGTGTGGTATTTTTGTGTCGTGATTGTTTTTGTCCATATTCTTTTTTTTTATTCTTTTGTTAATAACTAAAAAAAAATATAAATATCACATCCTTTTTCCCCTCCTTTTCTCTGCCTTTCTTTCCTTCTCTCTTCATATCATAGGTACTCCACCTCGCAAAACTCTTGCCGAACTTTGGTACCCACAACCAGACATTACTTCTTACGGTTCTTGCTTTGGCCGAACATCGAACGACCCCTCCATGCCCAAAGTTTCACTGAAAGATCGCATAGAAGCGTCTAGGACAAACACTTGCACTTCGCATTCCACTTTGTATCAACCTTTTCAACCTCCCGCACCCGCTTATGTTGATACCCCTTTTGCAAGTCGTCCTTTGTCCATCGCAGAACGTATTGAACAATCTCGTAGCCGATCTTTCACTCCTTTCACCACTTCAAATTCTTGGGATCAACAATTCCATTCACCTTCCTATCCAGATGTTGATCCTGTTCCTGTCCAGCCGTCCAATTCCTACCAATCCTACCCTACTTTTGCACCTTCCCTAGACATTGCATCAGAACCGCCATTTGGGAGTTTTCAGTATCCAAACAACTTTGAATATTTTACTGAAACCCCTTCACAACCAATGTCTAGTCTAGAACAGTCGTTGGAAGACTTTAGGGTAGCGTCAAGCCAACAGATGATGGATTTGAATGCGTCCATGGCCGCTCTCGTACAACATACTGACCCGGTAGCTAGTTTTCAACTAGCTCCTAATTTTTCAATGTATGATGAGGCGGCAGGACAGGCTGTGAATTTGAGTGGAGAAAGTGAGCTGTATACCCTTCCAAATCAAACCTACCCGTCTCAAATTGAATCCCACAACTCCTGTGTTGAAAGTCTATCAAGTTTCCCAAATGAATTATCAGTTGAAGATAGAATGTTTAATGAGTTGTGCGACTTTGTAGTGTTTGATTTGCCAGATTGTGAAGGGACCTTGCCAAGTGAAACCATACCCAATCCTTTTGACCTCTACACCTCCATCTTAGAACCTGAATTGATTGAAATCCATGCTTTTGATGAGGTGTCTGAGAATATTGATTTTCACTTGATTGAGGATATTGACGCTGGGAATATTTTGGATGATGAACCCATAGATTTGGCTGAGTTTTTCTCTTCAAATCATCATCCCGAGTCATTAAATGTTTTTCCCGAACTTCATATGCGTCTTGATATTGATGATAAAAGCATGGAGGACCTTAACTTTGAGGAGAATTCTGAGGATAGTTTTGAGGATGAACCAGTTATAATTGATGAGTCGGATTTTCCAATTCATCCTATCCCTTCCACTGACTGTGTACACCCTCCTGAACCTTTAACCGATAACCTTCCTCAACCACTTCCCTCCATTCTTTCCATCATTCCGACCTTGCAAGAAACCGTCTCACTTTCATTTACTATGTCTGGTTTACCAAGTTCGGCGTACCCATGGTTTCTCACGAATCTTGAGGGATTTGACCCCATTTCCCAACGGGTAAATATATTAGCACAATCGCTTTTCACACATCGGTCATCACAGATTGTGCTAATCTATTTACTCAATTTGCACCCTCAAGTTCGTATTCCACTTCTTTTTCCCTTCCGCCATTCTTCTTCTTCTCATATACCGAGACCGTATACCACTTCTATCTCCATACGGTCTCGCGTATTCTCCATCTCTTTTCTCTACGCCTTCTTTCACCAGCCACTGCTTTATCACGATAAGATCTTTGAATGGTTGGTGCTCACCTTTGGCCTGTGTAAGGCCTTGTATAGATAGATATTGTTCTTTCCCCCTAATCCTGAACTTCAACGCTTAACAGTGGAAACACTGTTTTACTTAAGTTTGGGGGGGGCACTTTTTTGTATATATTTTTTTTCCTTTTTGTTTTGTATATAATTTGTTTCTAGGGAGCGCCGACAATTTTGACCCTCTTGGTATAGCCTGACAGTGAGGGCACTGTCAAGTTTAAGTTTGGGGGTGTGCTCGGTAAGCTTTCTTCCTTCGCATTCATTTGTATATTTTGCATTTGCATACCTTATTTTAAAAAAAACCCACAAAAATTGAAAATTTTCCAAAAAATATAAAAACTTTGTCGTCAAGTTAGCTAGTAGGGTAACTTAGATTTTTATTCTGAAAGTTTAGTTGATATGTTAGAAATAACTAAATTCTAGACTTAGGAATTGAAAATCCTTAAAATAACCCTCATTCTGTCTAACTTTGGTAAGTATACGTCCTTACAATTTTTGAGTTCAGTTCTTGAGTCAAGTCAGATGAAGGGAAAGTATTGAAGCTTTACTGGAGGATAAGTCTGAAAAATAGTTTCTTTTCTTGAGTTCAAAT
This sequence comes from Agapanthus africanus, assembly GCA_030015575.1. NCBI lineage: Eukaryota > Viridiplantae > Streptophyta > Magnoliopsida > Asparagales > Amaryllidaceae > Agapanthus > Agapanthus africanus. Next base: position 99,906,615 of record CM057338.1, on the reverse strand, counting down.
TTAGAAAGTATATACCCTACAAACTGCACTTACACGCACCTTGAAACTTGGGATAGTAGAGGATACCTAGAAATACTCTTGCTTGAAAGCCTAGTATGAAAGAAAAAACGGTATTTAAAGCTAAACACCAAAAGAGCATATTGAAAAATATATCCGGTCTTGAAAAAGAAAAAGAAAAAGAAAAAGAAAAAAATAGAATAAAGTCAAGACCTGGAAACTGCTATTTACGCTTTAAAGTTCACACATTCAGTAATCGGTCGTTAGTGCCTCAAGAAGCATTAATAGTCGCATGAAAGGTGTGTGAGCAAATCTGTCCATCCTTAATGAAAAGAAGTAGTATTAGGTATTAGGGCAAGGGTATTACAGCTTGAATTGAATTCTTGAGTGTAGGGGTGCAAATATACACACACGTAGGGGTATACAATCGATGTTTGGATAAAAGATAGAAATAAAGAATAAGACTTGTGTTTTCTGTAAAGTTGATACAAATCCCTGATTTGAGGCCGCACTTTAGAAGGAAAACTCAGGAGATCCAAGGTTAAATAGATAGGAGGTATGAAAATTAAGGGTTGGATATTTCTGACTTAGGATGATAGAATTTTTAACGTAAATACTAAACTGTAGGAGTAGAATCGATGTTAACTTATGACACTAGCTTGACGGGATTTTATGGGTAGTATCCGCTGAAAACCCTCAGGAGACAACACTCCTCCTACTAGGGACACCTAGAGGTTTAGCGGCTTGTTGCACGTGCTCAGTGCAATCGCGTTCCCTGCGAAAGTGCGGTTAGGATTTTATTTTTGTGAATAATTGGTTTTGCTCGGGACGAGCAAAAGTTAAGTTTGGGGGTATTTGTTCATAACAGAATACTGCATTTTATACCGCCCATTCTTATGCTCGTGTGTTTATAGGTAGGTGCTTTTAATCCGTGTTTGTTACATATTTATAAAGTACAGGTTTCCAGTCCAAATATTGCAAATCAAGACAAAATCTCCACAGTTACACCAAATACAGAACATCTGTTGACAGCAGATAAAAGCCGGGTTCTGGTCATCCATATCCGTCCAGTGCCGAGTACCAGTTCCAGAGACAAGACATATGACAGTGGCCATTCGTGTCTCGGACAAGCACAGAGCACGAGGGGGGCTGCACAAGAATCAATGGGTGCGCGGAGATCGAGGGAGATAAAGTCAAAAGTAAAGAAAAAGATAGCAATCTTGGACTAAGAATTCTGAAGATATTCTGGAAGATTTTGTGCAGTTTGAAGTTTTCAAACACGAGGAAAAAGTAAACCAGGAGATCACCCAAAAACCGAGGACCCAAATCCCCTATACGGCCGCGGATCTGCGGCCAATAGGGGGTATTGGCCGCGGAAACACGGCCGTACTGTGGCTTCAGCGTGTCATCTTTTAGGGGCTTTTTTGTAACTTCCCATAGGTTCTGAATGTTGCCCTATATTTCCAGATCCCTGCCTATAAATACCCCAGATCTGAACCATTGTAAGGGTGTGAATTCTTTGTTCCTCTTTTTGTTAGGATTTAGTCTTTTTCTTCTTCTTCTTCATTCTTTCTCCATGAAAATTGTAGTGAGAGCTTTTTGAGTGGAAGATTAATGAAGATGAGGGTTTTTGTATCATTCTCTTTTGTTTAACTTCCCCTTGAGATTCTTGCTTTCTCTTGATCTTTCAACCTCTTCATTGAGCTTGAAAGGTTAAGAGTTTGTTATTGATCTCAAGGGTCGTATTTTCTTATGGAATTAGCACTTCATTTCACATGTGTTCTCTACCCTTCTCTTGATCTTGCAACCTCTTGATTGAGCTTGCAAGTTTAAGGGTTGGCTATTGATCTCATGCTTGTCTTGAGTTCTAGTTTCTTGTTCTTTTTATTGCTTATTTATTACTTGCTTTTTATTACCTTGCTTTACTTTCTTGCAATTTATATTCATGCACTTAATTACTTGTAATCTTTTCTTTTCTTTGTTCTTTTCTTTGTTCTTTTCTTTTGCTCTTTTTGGTTCTTTTTGTGAATGAATATAATTATCGTTGTTAAGAATAACTACGGTATTGTAAGTTAAGATTTTCTTTTCTCATTTCCTTTTCCCGTTATTTTCCATTGAACTCCGCCCAAACCATACGCAAGCGCTCCGTTAGGCACCCTACCCCAACAAGGTAACAGTGATTCCTAACCGCGACCGGTTGAGTTCGGTTTGGCCGGAGGCGAAAGCAAGAGACAAGAACGGAAGGACAAGGGTAAATAAGCCGGATTCCACGAATACCGCGCTTAAATCCCCTAATCCACGTTGTTGCCGATTGCTCTAGCTTCAATTGGTCAAGACTCGGCTCAAAGGTTTTGAGTACGGATTTCCTTAGCTTATAATCTCGTATCTTTTTCTTAACAACTTTATACTTGCATATAACACATAGGTTAGAATCGAACAAACACATACAAATTCTTTATAACAAGAACGGACATACAACCATCTCCCTGTGGATCGACCCATGCTCAACCGGCTAGCTGCATAGCGACACCGTCCTGACCGCGGTAAACTTTAGAACTTTGAACATCCGACACGCCAAAAGCGTGCGATCAATCTCATGCCTCTCTTTTTTTGTAAGAATTAAATTCTTATTGTAAGTCGACGTTAGACACCCCACAAGACGTGGGGAGGCAGAATAGGTAAAACAATCATTTTGTTTAAGGTAATATCGACTAACTTTACGGATCTTTGCTAAACCCTAACTAACAAACTATCTAGAAATGCTAAACTACTATAATAGATGATTATAGCTCAAGATACTAGTCCTTCTTGTTCTTGTTGTTCACCTCCTCGTCGGCCTCCTCGATGTGATAGAAGATCCATCCGAGAGTTCCTTTTCCAAGCTTTAACCTCTCACTTGAGGTAACTAAGTGGCTATGATTGCTAATCCAAGTAACCTCGAGGATATAGAGATAGATTAAGGATTAATTAGTCTTTCTAACCCTTGAGATCTCAACACATGAGAGGATTAGGGTTACGTTGAAGAAAAGGAGAGCTTGAGGAGAGAGAGTGTGTATGTGAGAATAAAATGAAAAATAACCCATTTCTATATTTTATGAAGCATAAAGATTATCAAATAAATCATATATGATAATTACAACCATGCTTCATTTAATGCAATCAATGAATCATCACATGAGTCATTAAGCAATAAATGCTTCATTAACTCACTTGGATGAATCATCTCATGAGTCATTAATTCATTTAATGCAATTTACACATAAGCTCTCCACCTCATTTTGTTTAATTCATAAATGAATTAAATCTAAATGAGTCACCTTTCTTTTAGAAACTTCTCGACTAATTACGAGAATGCCCCTCCCATCCGTAAAACACGGAAATACTGAGACTGTATAAATCCAATAATCCAATACTAGAATCTGGCTTAAACTAAAGCCCGCTAGTATAATCTGTCCGAACATCATACATGCACAAGTACACGTATATGTTCGAACCCTATCGTAAAACCATACGACCTCTATATCGTTTCGCCTGAAGCAGGGAAACTCTCTGTGTGGGACTCTAAAGACTCGACACTACAATGGCAGTAGGTTTAACCACAGGCCGCAAGCGGTACTAGCTGTACGTAACGGTCCCCAGGTAGATGTCGATAAGAAGGCCGATGAGGAAACCCATCCGAACTCCTACTGAGCCTAATGTGACAATCTCCGTACAGTCCGGTCTGTTCGTCTAATACTATCGCATATCGGGCCTAGGGGGTGGAAAGCATCAGTCCCCTAAAAGCGGTATAAGTCGCGTCGGAGTGAAGCCCATTACACCTTAAGAAGCTACTGGAAATCCTACCAGTAAATCTCGTTTTCCCTGGCCAAGGACTTTGCGTAATGGATCTTCAAACACAGTGGGATATCAACTCCCAATACCGGGAGAGACGAATCCTTTCTAACTTCAACTGCCTCCAAGTGCTTCGGGACTGCACCCAACTGCTACCTGTTTGCACGACTCCTTTGAGCCGTGGTAGGGTAGCAATCTAAGAACAGTAGGAACATACTCGAGACGAAGCAGCAGTGTCAAGTCTGCGGACTATGCTATACTCTTGTCACTTGGGAACTGTTAACTGACGATAGGTATAATACCAACCAACAGTTCCCTGCGAGTCCTGTCCGGTGTACCCGTAACCCAATGAGCACCTGCATACTATCTCCAGTACAACGTACTAATGACTGTGGGACAGACCATTTCCTCTGCTGGGATGAGAAGCGTATACACTAGTCTACTATAGAGTATCGATGCCCTGTCTCGATAATCCTACGACTAGGGACCTGAAAAAGGATGTGCTTGTAGACTAACCAGCCCCCACTAGTGTGGCTGCCATCACAATGCCGGTAGTCAAGCAAGATCCTATGGGCTCTATCAATATGTATTCGCGATATGCTAAAAGAAACATATACACGTATTAAGATAGATATAAACCAAGTAGCATACTACTATGTTGAGCAAGACTATTATTATAACTGTGAATATCCCAAGCTTCCATTAAGTAATATACAAGCTAGCATGATATAATAATGGCCCCTAGGGCATATACACTAACAATCTCCCACTTGCACTAGGGCCATATACTGGCGTATCGAAGATCTATCATCTCGAATAGCCTCTCGAAATATGTCTGTGGTAAGGCCTTTTTGAATGGATCTGCAGTATTCTCCTCTGTAGCAACTCTCCGTACCTCGATCTCCCGGCGATCTATGATTCTCCCTGATCAGGTGATACCGCCTTAAGATGTGTCTGGAATTCTGATGGAACCTGGGTTCCTTCGCTAAAGCTATAGCCCCGTTGTTGTCACAATACAGAGGTATTGGATCAACGATGGATGGAACCACCTGAAGTTCTGTAAAGAACTTCTTCATCCAGACTGCTTCTTTTGCGGCATCACAAGCAGCTATGTACTCCGCTTCCATCGTCGAGTCAGCAACGGTGTCCTGCTTGGAACTCTTCCAGCACACCGCCCCTCCATTAAGGGTAAAGACATAACCTGACATGGACTTGGAGTCATCCTTGTCACTCTGGAAGCTGGCGTCAGCAAAAGCCTCGATCTCGAGGTCTTTTGCGCCGTAAACCAAGAACATATCCTTAGTCCTTCTCAGGTACTTGAGAATGTTCTTTACTACTATCCAGTGCTTCTCCCCTGAGTCTGACTGATACTGGCTTACCACGCTCAGTGCGTAAGCTACATCCGGTCTGGTGCACAACATCGCATACATTATAGAGTCTACCGCAGAAGCGTAGGGTATAATCGACATGCGATCCCTTTCCAAATCAGTCTTGGGAGACATCTCTTTGGAGAGGGTGATTCCATGACAAGCCGGTAAATTACCGCGGTTAGTATCTTCCATACTGAATCTTTTCAGTATAGTGTTGATATACATGTACTGCGAATGTCCCAACATCCTCTTAGATTTATCACGATAGATCTGGATCCCCAGAATGTAAGAGGCATCACCCAGGTCTTTCATGGAGAACCTGTGTGACAAGAATCCTTTGACAGATTGTAGCATAGGAATGTCATTTCCTATCAAGAGAATATCATCTACATACAAGACGAGGAATACGACAGTTCATGCTACAATTTTACTATATATACATGGTTCATCTGGATTTTTGATAAAGTCATATTCTTTGACTATTTCATCAAAACAGATGTTCTAACTCCGCGATGCCTGCTTTAGTCCAACTTGCACACTTTCCTGCTGCTCCTACTCTGATTGAAACCTTCTGGCTAATCCATATAAACGCACTCGTCTAAATTTCCATTTAGAAAAGCCGTCTTTACGTCCATCTGCCAGATCTTATAATCATGGAAGGCGGCAATGGCAAGAAGGATCCGAATGGATTTGAGCATAGCCACTGGAGAAAAAGTTTCATCATAGTCCAAACCAGGTCTTTGACGAAAACCCTTTCCTGTCCATCTACACCAATCTTCTTCCTGAAGATCCACTTGCATCCTATGGGTTTTACCCCATCTGGAGCAAAGTCCAAAGTCCATACTTTGTTGATGTACATGGACTTCATCTCGGTCCTCCTTGCATCCAGCTATCTTACTGAGTCTCCGCTCTGGATGGCCTGCTGGAAGCTAGAGGTTCATCATTATCAATGACTCAATCCTTTCTATCTCCGTCTATGAGAAAACCGTAGTATCTCTCAGGCGAATGAGATGGTCCACTACTCCTGCGCAGGGGTGCGGGAATGTCATGTTCTTCTGGAACTTCTGGCTCCACCAATCTTTCAGTAGTAGTTTGTGGTTCTGGAATTTCTTCTAGTTCTATTGCGCTCCCACTTGTTTCCTTTTCTAAAAACTGCTGTTCTAGAAAATGGGCATTACGAGAAACAAAAACCTTTTGTTCCTCTGCGTAATAGAAATAATATCCCTTAGAGTTCTTTGGATATCCCACAAACTTACACTGTACTGATCGTGCCTCGAGTTTGTCCGCATGCTGCTTTTTAACAAATGCCGGACATCCCCATATCTTCAGATACTAAAGATAGGGTTTCTTCCCACTCCACATCTGATATGGTGTGGTAGGCACAGTCTTGGTAGGAACCCTGTTCAAAAGATATGCAGCTGATTCTAGTGCATAACCCCAGAAAGATCGCGGTAACTCAACATTACTCATCATGGAACGTACCATATCTAATAGGGTTCGGTTCCATTTTTCTGATACATCGTTATGTTGTGGAGTGTATGGAGGAGTAAGCTGAGAGAGAATTCCATTCTCTTTTAGGTAACCCAGGAACTTGGTACTCAAGTATTCACTACCTCGATCAGATCTCAGTGTCTTGATACTTTTGCCGGTTTGGTTTTCTATTTCATTCTTATATTCTCGGAATTTCTCAAAGGGCTCAGATTTATGTTTCATCAAGAAAATGAATCCATACCTAGAGTAATCATCCGTAAAAGTAATGAAATATGAAAAACCGCCTCTTGCATATGTAGACATTAGACTACATACATCACTGTATATGAGTCCTAAGAGCTCGCTCGCTCTTACTCCATGTCCAGTGAATGGAGTCTTTGTCATCTTTCGTTTGAGACATGATTGACAAGTGGAATAAGATTGATATTCGAAAGGATCCAAATATCATTCTCTATGTATATTAGTTAACATTGTTTCACTGATGTGACCTAGTCTACAATGCCATAAGAAAGCCTGATTTATATCTGGAGACTTTCTTTTTAGTGTGTTCTGGACATTGAAAATCTGTAATTGGTTTAACACGTATATACCGTTATCTAGTATACCGGACCCAATCAAACCATAATTTAGGTGGATGTTAACAACATCGCTTACAAACGTGAAATCATAACCTTCTTTTTATAATAACGATACTGATATGATATTACACGTTAAACTAGGTACACAAAAACAGTTGCGCAAAACCAAAATATATCCACTCGTCAATCCAAGGTGATAATCCCCTATGGACACAGCATTCACGCTAGCTCCATTAGCAAGCTGGAGGGTCATATCACCAACCTTCAGCACTCTACGGTTTCTCAGTGCCTGCAATGAATTGCATATATGAGATCCTGATCCAGTATCAAATACCCAGGAAGTAGAGTTGATTGACAGACAATTTTCAATTACAAACACACCTGAAGCCGAAGCCACAACTTTCCTCAGGTCCTGGTTCTTGGCAATCCAAGCTTTGCAATCCTTCTTCTAATGGCCTTTCCTATGACAGTGGAAGCACTCGTCCTTTGCCACTACCGGCACTGCAACCTTTACCTTTCCCATGACTCATACCTTACCAACACCACCTCTTGGTTTGGTAGCAGCCTTCTTCTTCCTTCCTTTGGCCCTTGCCTTGGACCTGGAAGAGGAAGCACCACGAACAAACATAGTAGGTGTTTCCCTTGCCTTCTGCAAGGTGCCCTCTGCACTCCTCAACATGTTAAGGAGTTCTAGAAGTTCAACTTCTTTACCTTGAATATTGAAATTCAAGATAAACTGAGCGTAGGTGGAAGGAAGGGACTGGAGAATCAAGTCTGTATACAGCTCGTTCTCTAATGTTATCCCGAGGTCTGCGAGCTCTTCAATATAGCCAATCATCTTAAGGACATACTCCCCTACAAATGATCCGCCGGCCATCCTCAACTAAAAAAAGTTCTTCGAGGTCTCGTATCTAGCTATACGAGATTGCTCTCCATACAGTTCCTTGGTGTGGAGAAATATGGATTCTTGATCCATATTCTCGTGCCTCCTCTGATGTTCATTATTTATAGAGTCAAGCACGATGCATTTGGCCTTCACGGAATCTAACTCCCAGGTCTTGTGGATTTCCTTATCCGCGACACTGGATTCAGGACCTGGGACGGCAGGGGCCTTAGTAGTAAGGACATACCTTAATTTGTCATAGGTAATTGCCATCTTAACATTCCGGAATAAATTTTATAGTTTGGCCCTGTCAAAATATTTTTATCTAATAATAACTTAAGGCCTGTCATGTTCTGGGTCGCTGCAATTAGGGGAGAGAGAGGAGACGGTTTAGCATGATGCTCTTGCAAGTTTTGAGTGGTTTTTAGTTTATCTAAACAGGATGGCTCCCACTGTTTCTCGAATCCCTTCCCAAACCAAAAAGGAAGAACTAGTCAGGACTGTTCTGACTGTACAATACTTGCTTAACCGTTCAGCCAGGCCGGTGTCGGTACTTCGAGGGAGGTTTTACGACGCTTTCGCGAAGTTCCTTAATTAAATAACCTCTTTTCCCTGAGGGCGTAGCCCCACTGACATCTTTCTCGACACCTACTAGGTTTATAGCATTGATCGTTAAGTGAAAGAATATCCCGATGAGTAGCATATACTCACAGTAGGATCGGGATCCAAATATCATCGTGTGATAAAGCTGAAGGAATGCTACCAAAATTATCACACTCCAAATGGTATGCAATCTCTTAGAAAGTTTCAGTTTCTTTAGAAACTCCCGATATGGATTTCTGCCCCATGCTCTTATGACCTTGGCGTTGGTTAAAATGTCATAAGTCATATGTCAAGTTCTACCCATCATTACCTTGTTAATTTGAACCCATCCGTACATACTCCTGACTTTGGCCAAATGGCAGTACGACTGTCCCAAACTAACTCATCTATCTATGCAACAAATGAATACCCAGCAGCTACCAAACACTATACCTTGGCATTGGTCAAAATACATAGCTTGAATACTACTGAATACCCAAATGAAATGACGGAGGGCTATGAATGGTTTTGCCGAAACCGTGAACGTAGTGAACTTGATATGATCGAAGGAACCTGATAGCTTTTAAAAGGAATGGTTTAAACTCCGCAATTAAAAAAAATCTTCTGTTTTAAAATAATCGAGTGGTTTCTTTTAAACTGTTCCAACGATTCAACTTTGGTTTATTTTCTTTGCATTAAAATAATGCGTCCCATCAATTAACCTATCATTGCAGAAAACAACGAAAATACAACGTTTTCTTATGCCATCCGCATTCGCCACTGGGCTCCATCATTCACCCGTTAGGTTACTTAACTAACGACAGAGCGGGGGTTGGGCTAGCGCGGGTGCAAAACATAAGTAACGCCTACTAGATATCATATATAGATATTGTACATTCGTCAGACGCAATAATAGGCATTCCAGATCACAAATGAACATATTGGATTTTCTAGGAATCCGCATTCCTTTTGAGCCTGCAAAGAAAGAAGGATTACATAGTTGCGATGAATAGCCAAAACCCCACCATAGACCCCTACGGGTACAAAAAACTACCCGCCAATTACCCGAAGTGAAGCGGTCTCCCTCAACAACGTGAGTAGGCCACTAAACACTTCAAAGTACCCGGTAGTTTCTGCACCCCACCTTGGGTCTATCCTAGGAGCAGAAAACAGTAGATGAAATAATACAACGGTGGCAACAATCTCAACCCGGATGTGCCCCGCAAAAGAATATTACAACAAATTACAATTTACATTTGAATGAAAGAAACACTCGTCTCACATCTCCGGCTATCCATTCACGACAATCCAAAAAGTTCACATTCACAAACCAGTAAAAACCATTACAGAAATGTGCAACCCCCTGCTAACCGACGTACTAGCAGTTAGGCGAGGTTTATGAACACATTAAACACAATATAGATATAATCAAGTTAGCCAAAGTTCTTGGAATTTCGATCAAGCAATACCAATGAATCTACTCCAAACAATTCTCTGTGCACATAAAACCTGAGCAGAAACAAAACATCCCAGAAAACACAACATCAACACAGAAGAATAACTGAGCAAATTTGGGTTGACTCGGTGTGAACTCGGCCGCAGATCCGTGGCGGATCGCTTGGATCGGCGGTGGTTCCCCGGTGGTTTGGTCGATTTGCGATCCTAAATTTCTTCACAATTCTTAAAAAACCCTGCTTGTATTTTTAAGGGTCTCTGAAAAATTTTTAGACCCCGTTTTAAAATCGGCAGAAACTATGTGAAAACGTCATTTTTTCGGGATTATTTTGCGATCGAATTTCTAAAGACTTTGCTAATATGTTAGTTATGGTTTAGCCTGGCTTTGATACCACTGTAAGTCGATGTTAGACACCCCACAAGATGCGGGGAGGCAGAATAGGTAAAACAATCATTTTGTTTAAGGTAACATCGACTAACATTACGGATCTTTGCTAAACCCTAACTAACAAACAATCTAGAAGTGCTAAACTACTATGATAGATGATTATACCTCAAGATACTAGTCCTTATTGTTCTTGTTGTTCGCCTCCTCGTCGGCCTCCTCGATGTGATAGAAGATCCACCCGAGAGTTCCTTCTCCAAGCTTTAACCTCTCACTTGAGGTAACTAAGTGGCTAGGATTGCTAATCCAAGTAACCTAGAGGATATAGAAATGGATTAAGGATTAATTAGTCTTTCTAACCCTTGAGATCTCAACACATGAGAGGATTAGGGTTAGGTTAAAGAAGAGGAGAGCTTGAGGAGAGAGAGTGTGTATTTGAGAATAAAATGAAAAATAACCCATTTCTATATTTTATAAAGCATAAAGATTATCAAATAAATCATATACGATAATTACAACCATGCTTCATTTAATGCAATCAATGAATCATCACATGAGTCATTAAGCAATAAATGCTTCATTAACTCACTTGGATGAATCATCTCATGAGTCACTAATTCATTTAATACAATTTACACATAAGCTCTCCACCTCATTTTGTTTAATTCATAAATGAATTAAATCGAAATGAGTCACCTTTCGTCTAGAAACTTCTCGACTAATTACGAGAATGCCCCTCCCATCCGTAAAACACCGAAATACTGAAACTGTATAAATCCAATAATCCAATACTAGTATTTGGCTTAAACTAAAGCCCGCTAGTATAATCTGTCCGAACATCATACGTTCACAAGTACACGTATATGTTCGAATCCTGTCGTAAAATCATACGACCTCTATATCGTTTTGCCTGAAGTAGGGAAACTCTCTGTGTGGGACTCTAAAGACTCGACGCTACGCTGGTAGTGGGTTTAACCACAAGCCGCAAGCGGTACTAGCTGTACGTAACGGTCCCTAGGTAGATGTCGATAAGAAGGCCGATGAAGAAACCCATCCGAACTCCTACTGAGCCTGATGTGACAATCTCCGTACAGTCTGGTTTGTTCGTCTAATACTATCGCATATCGGCCCTAGGGGGTGGCAGGCGTCAGTCCCCTAAAAGCGGTATAAGTCGTGTCGGAGTGAAGCCCATTACACCTTGAGAAGCTACCGGAAATCCTACCAGTAAATCTCGTTTGCCCTGGCTAGGGACTTTGCGTAATGGCTCTCCTAACACAGTGCGATATCAACTCCCAATACCGGGAGAGACGAATCCTTTCTAACTGCCACTGCTTCCAAGTGCTTCGGGACTGCACCCAACTGCTACCTATTTGCACGACTCCTTTGAGCCGTGGTAGGGTAGCAATCTAAAAACAGCGGGAACACACTCGAGACGAAGCAGCAGTGTCAAGTCTGCGGACTATGCTGTACTCATGTCACCTGGGAACTGTTAACCGACGATGGGTATAATACCAACCAACAGTTCCCTGCGAGTCCTGTCCGGTGTACCCGTAACCCAATGAGCACCTGCATACTATCTCCAGTACAACGTACTAATGGCTGTGGGACATACCATTTCCCCTGCTGGGATGAGAAGCGTATACACTAGTCTACTCTAGAGTATCGATGCCCTGTCTCGATAATCCTATAACTAGGGACCTGAAAAAGGATGTGCTTGTAGACTACCCAGCCCCCACTAGTGTGGCTGCCATCACAATGCTGGTAGTCAAGCAAGGTCCTATGGGCTCTATCAATATGTATTCGCGATATGCTAAAAGAAACATATACACGTATTAAGATAGATATAAACCAAGTAGCATACTACTCTGTTGAGCAAGACTGTTATTATAACTGTGAATATCTCAAGCTTCCATTAAGTAATATACAAGCTAGTATGATACAATAATGGCCCCTGGGGCATATATACTAACACTTATTGTAGGGTTAAACCTTTATTTACAGAGGAGTTAAATTCCTATATGCTTCTTTAAGAATTAAATTCTTTGAACTCAGTTCTTTCCCCTAGGTTTTGAATTTGCATGGCAGAATCTTTCCGTTGAGAATTAAATTCTCAACTTATGGGGAGATCTTCTTCTCCAGATCTCAACCAGAGAAAGAACTAAGTTCTTATACGAAGGGTTAAACCCTTAGAAAGGTCAAGATACAACAATCTCTATGCATTTCTCATTTTTTTACTTAGAATGTTCTGATGAAACAAATCTTTTCCGAGACTTAAATTCTCTTCTTTCTCTTTTTTGTATGCTCTCCTTTGTTCTCTCCTTTTTCTTCTTTTTTTTCTCTGTGTCGCCTTTCTTCTATTTATATGAGAAGAAAAAGAATCAATTTTTTAAGAAAATCCCTTATTGAGCGATCATGATTGATTTCATAATCAATCAAATTATTCTGGTGAATTTTATTCACCGTTGGATTTTTAATCCAAAGGCTCCCTGTTTAACAGAGAAAATTTTTTATTTGTTTTTTTAACCAGATTAGGAAATATTTTCTTAAGATAGAATTTTATTCTATCATATGAATATCTTGTTAGTTTAACAAGATTCAAATTTTATTCTATGATAGAATTTTATTTATATGAATATCTTTTATAGAATTTTATTCTATCAGGCGATCACCGTTGGATCTTTGATCCAAAGGTCCTTCGTTTAACAAAGAAGATTATTCTAGTTTAAGGGAGATCAAGGAAATATTTCCCATATATATAGAATTTTAATTCTATCAGATAGTTCATCCAAGATTCTTTGTTAGAGAAGGATCTTTCCATATTAGAAAGATTCAAGGAATTATTTTCCAAATATAGTTTTAACCTTGTTGTTTAGAATTTAATTCTATCAGCTTCGAAGGTTTTAAAAGCACTCACGTGTAGCACGTGATCCCCATGGGATTAAGCTTGTTTGCTTATATGCAACAGCATAAGAGGGTATCACGTGTTAACACGTGAGCCTTTTTTTTGCCTGCTATCTGTTTGAATGTAGCGCCTATATGCTTTGCATATAGACGCTCACGTACTTACACGTAAGGCTCAATTTTGGCCTATCAATTGCTTAAATGCAGCAGCTATATGCTTTGCATATAGCCGATCACATGTGGGCACGTGAGACCTGCACAGTGGGGAATATTTTCCTTTTCTTTCTATACATATTATTTTTATAAGGAAACAAATACCCCCCCAGCGTTGTTCTCATGTGGTTTGCACGTGAGTGCAATGCTGTCACATATTCCACCGTTAGATTGTCTAGGGGAACGGGAAGATGAACCGTCCCCCATCATGTCTTATAAATGCAGGGCTTTTGCCTTTGGGAAAACCACTGTTCTTTCATCTTCTTCCTTACTTATTTTCCTTGAGAATTTAATTCTCTTCTTCAGAGTTTAGTTCTCCGCCCGCTGAGATCTCAGAGTTAAACTCTGTTAAAACTTTTCTTTGGAAAGGATCATGAACGGGACCCCTCTCCTCTTTTGCTTTTTTTTTTTTATGGATTTTAAATCCGGGGACAGCGTTGCTCTCTTTTTGAACTGATTTCTAAAAGATCCAAAGCACATATTTGTAATACCCGGTTCTTTTATATACACATATATCCGTATATATCTTTAACATATAAAATTTATTTATTTATTTTCAAAATCCCATTAAACCCTGACCTTACTCTTCAGTCCTTCCGGCCTAAGCCGTTTTCCTTTTATCGAAATTAAACCCCAAGCCCATTCTTTTAAATTAGTTTTCTTTTCTTTTCTTCCAGCCCAACTATTTTCTCAGTCCCGGCCCATCCCTTCTACTATTTATCCTTGGATTTTGTTCACAAGCCAGCCCCTTTATATTTTCCCTCCTTTCTATTAATTTTTCCCCTGGCCCAACTCCCAAGCCCATCCCCTCAGCCTCATAAAAGAAACCCCTTTTATTTTTAAAGAAGGCCCATCCCTTTTTCTCCTCAAATTTTCCTTTATCAACCCCGGCCCACTCTTCTCCTCAGCCCACAAAATTTCTTACAAGAATTATTTTAAAACTCAAGCCCAGCCTACTCTCAGCAGCCCGTTCCCACACCTTCGACCCGACCCGCTTCAACCGATCTTCTCCCCAACGACTCTTTCCTATTTTCCCGCCCACGCCACCGCTTCCTCTTCCGTTGCCTCCGCCCACGCTCGCGCCCCCGTCGCTCGCACGTGTTACTCCCCACGACGCGCGACCCCTATCTCTCCTCCTCTCTCCCTGCACACTCTCACTCTCTCATTTCTCTCTTTCCTTCCTCCTCCACCTCGATCTCTCCTGCACCCCACTCCGCCGTCGACGACGACGACTTCGACCCCATTCATCTTCTCTCAATCTCCTCCTCCTCACACAACCCCACTCCTCTCTCTCTCCACGCACCCGAGCCGGCTCCCGTCACACCGCCGTTCAACCTCCGCCGTCACCCCATCAACCCTTCACCAGCCGACCCCCTCTCTCCTCATCTCCTCACCGTCGTTTCAACCACCACGGCGAGCCTCCCCTGCACCCATCACCGGCCACCCTGCGCCCTCTCGTTGGCGATCATCCTCATCGTCACCATCGCCATCTCCCTGCATCTCTCTCTCTCTCTCACTGATCTCTCTCTCTCCCCCCCTGCATCTTTCTCTCTCTGCTCTCTCTCTCCATCCCCTCTCTGTTTGTCTCTCTCCCTCACTCTGCTCTCTCTCTCTTCTCTCTAAACCTCTCTCTCTCCTCTCTAAACCTCTCTCTCTTCCCTCTAAACTACCCTCTCTGGCCGAGGCCTCTGCCCACTGCACCGCCCCCATGCCATCGCAGCATCACCGTTGCCATGGTGTCACCACCTTGCCCATCGTCGTGGCCAATCTGTGTCCTCTGTCGCTGCTATCGTCTGTGCCCAAGCTATGTTCACCAGCACCGACCATGTCACCACCAGCCTTCTCGCAGTCGCCTAGATCCACTCTACTCACCGCCGTCGAGCTCCACTACTGTTAAACCCAAATTGATACCACTGCCATGCGCCTCCAGACAAGTATTTTACTTGCTTACATGCTATATACTCAAGTTACAATCTTAGATTTCATAGATCATAAAGTTACAAATTTTAGATCAATTAGGTGTCATACCTGTTCGATGTGTGTTTCCAATGAGAATACTTATCAAATTTGACGGAACTGGATAGTTTTTATTGGCTCTTATAGTGATGGATATCTTGTGCAAGTTTCGCTGGAAAATATGACTGTTAACGACTAAAACGACTACCCCCAAATTTACTCATAAAACTGGAATTTTATTGTACCTGAAAGCCGTTAAAATCTCTATAAATTATATACACACTGGAATGATGCGTTCGAAGGCTTAAATCGAAGCCGACTCGACAAACTACAACCCTATGTAAATTTCTAATTGTTTATGTACTTAAACTGTGACAATATTTGGATCGGAGTGCGACTCTGGACTGCAGTCCAGAGCGACTCCAGTTGTTATTTACTGTCCCGTAATGAACACCACCCTGTTTCCTTAACTCGTAGGTTGCGGAACTCTACTGGTTATTATAGGTGAACCTGTTAGCTAGACAACACAAGTGGTTTCATCCTGTTTCGTTATCGTTTGTTATTTAATCTGTAATTTAATAGATGTGGACGTATAACAGTCCCAACAGAATTAGAATTGACATACTAGTATTGAACAGTGTATATCTTCTGACGTACAGACACGATTGAAGATCCGTCTATTGTGTTGAAAACTTTACTGATAACCCTAGATTTCATTCAACTGTAGCGTCGCTAAAATCTGATCCCAACTGGAATTAAAATGCGTTACGAAACGGACTTTCAATTCTGAAACCGGATTTCCAGCCGTGAACGCTTAAAATGAAATGGCTATAGTTAATGATCCTGGAACCCGATTGGCATGAAACCAAATTCACTGGATAGATAACTGGACATAATATTTATTCCCCGTTCATCGTTTCACTAAACTATAACCGTATGATTTATGATAAATTATGCAAGTGGTAGATTATGGATACATAACACCCTAATCATGCTTTACATACTGTTTACGCATCATATCATACACCTGTCACTGCATTGGTAATCTAGTGATAACGTGCATTACCCAGTGTTAAGTATTAGTGATGATTGTGGCAAGTACGTTAGTGTTCGTGTATCAGTGATTAAGTGAAAGTGATACGTACTTATGCACAATCAGTGAACCTTATGATTCTATTGCATTGTTGACGTCTGTGGGATGCGTGTACGTGTAACTATAAGTGGTATGAGACACTTATGGAAGCTCTTGCATTGGTGTCATAGATAAGACATCAGACTCTGCTATTTATCTTAGGTATTTGTCGGGACGTGCTTGATGGAGGTCCTGCCTCCAGTTCTCGCGCAGACTTGTCACAGACCGATTGGTATTTGAGGTTATGGTTAGCGTTTGATGTAGACCACGGGGTGTGGGGTAGTTTGAGTGTGAGTTCAACAGAATCTCGGGAGTCCCTTGCCGGCTTATATATATATGGAGATATATGGAGATTTACAGGGTACATGATTATTACCGTGAGTTACATGTTGGGCCCGTGGTCCCTTGCCCTTGGGTTCTACCCTTGGGTGGAGGACACTCGCGAGTGGTTGACTCTCACACTTGGACTGACGATAGGTTTAGTGACCTGTACAGTGAGACTTAGAGACTGATAGGGATGATAGCATCGATATACATACTTACTGTGTTGACATACGTGGCATATCATTCTACTGCTTTTACTGTTCCGCTGCATTGATTACTGCATGTGCATACCTATACCATCATTGATTTACAGTTATATAGATCTATTATCACTTTTAGAATTGTCACATGAATTTATATATACTATATTACTATTGTGTCGCTCTGACGACCTGAGTATGCATGCTCAGTGTGAGGAGAAGATTTAGCCTGGACCAGGACTAGACGTACATCACGGACATCTTGATTAGCTATCCAGGGTTATACCTTTTGTTTCCCATCAGGTCAGTTCTTTATACTGTTTTGTTCCAGTTACTGCATTTTCTCATTACCTGCGCATTATTTACTGATTACCATGTAAAGTTAGAAGCCGAAGTGTGACTACGGCAGGATGTTTCCTTGACCGTAGGAGCATGGCTGGCCTTGTCAACCCCTCGTATTCCGTATTTTGGGAAGCGGGGCGTGACATGGTTTAGTTGGTATCAGAGCCAGGTTTTGCTTCGATCGGGATCGCAGTTTTCCGTGTAGAGCTTGACAATCTAAGACATCCCTCGGTCTAGGTTGTAAACTTGATATCCTTGATCCATATTCACATTGAGTGTTCTGCTATCCATTCGCTAGGGTTTCTGGTGACTTGGCAAAGTTTCATGGTTGTGATTGTGAACTGCATCACGATTACACTACCATACTCTGTTTAAGTGACTTAGAGTCATACAGTTGATTTTCCACTTGTAATGAAATTTCATCACATATGATACTCTTGAATCTTTGTCCAATCCATATTATATTTTGATTTGTATAGCTCGTGCCTTATATCATCCTCAAAATTATTGTTTCAGGATCATGTCTTCCAATGACTCTTCCTCTATCTCCACTCCCCAGAATCAGACTGTTGAGATCCAGAGTGTACTGCAATGTTTAAAGGAAGCCTAGGAGTGAACAAACGACTTGTTAGCTAAAGGACTGAGAAGGCAGGTGAGTCAGGCACCAGCGGGAGTCTCCAATCATAAAGGGATCCCCGTTAGACGAGGAAAAGAGAAGAAGATGAAGCGCCAATTTGCCTCCCCGCGACAGAAGCAGCAGAAGACCCCATGTTGTGGGTACTGTAAGAGGCCAGGACACTTTCAGAGGGATTATCGCCGCGTCCAAGGGAAATGTCTGATTTGCGGATCCAGCGGACATCTTATCAACGGTTGCCCAAAAAGGAAGGAGCTACAAGAAGGAGACTCATCCACACTCTCCACTTCTGCCAAGTGATGATTATTGCATAGTTCGAACCTCGAGGATAAGGTGGATCCAGCCCAGGATTCAACTCGCGTAACGAGGATACAGCGGTCTAGCAATCAAAGAAGAATTTTCATGTTTTCTAATTTCAGTAATAATGTTGTCATCCTCTTATAAATATTTCTTTCCATTTGAAATCTTGTATCCGTCGAATTTTTAGTTGAATGCAATAAAACTTGAATCGTAATATATGTATCATTCTCTTGTCCTTTCCCTTATTCATGCTACTCATTATCACAGCATTTTAATCTTGATTTTTTCAATTCCTGCCACCGCATATCTTTCCATACTTCGTACACTTAGCTATTTTCCTGATGTATTCCATTGTCTAATCATGAGTCTTTCTTTCAGGCCATGGCCCACCCTGGAGCAGTACCACATCTAGATGAGAATGCACAGTCATGCGTTTCCTCAGATTGCACGCTGATGAGTTCTGACGATGAGATCAACGGTCCCCAAGTCATTAGTGAAAACAGCGATTCCGAAGACGAAGGAGCAGCCGCCCCAGAGTTTGACATGATAGGCGATTCCAACGAAGAGGAAGGAGACCCTGAAGAGAACCCGATAGAGGAAGATCCCGAGAAAGATCCGATAGAAGAAAATCCAGTTGAGGAAAATCCCGTAGAAGAAAATCCAGAAGAAGAGAATCACATAGAATCAGACCTCGATGAAGAAGCTCCAGCCGAGGAAGAAGGACCAGAAGGACAAGACCCTACTGTGGAAGAATTCCCAATGGCGGTCCCCACGGGGCACTATGGAAATGGACGCCCCTACCTGAGCGCACGAGCCTACCGCAACCTGCTGAATCTCCACAACCGCGACTGACGGAATTCCTTTTTGATGTTGTCTTATCTGGCCAAATAAAATATGTATAATTTAGGGCCACCTTTCATCTTTGAGAATGCTTTGTTTAAAATCTTCTGGAGTGAAATAAAATTGCTGAGTTCGCTAATCTTTCGATCTTCTTAGTTCACTTGCTGCTTGATCATTTCTCCTATACAATTATTTTCCTACTGAGGTCTGTCCACCCCTACACCTTACCTTGCCTTAACACTCACAGAGATTAACAAGTACCACACCCGATCTTTTAGAGTTCCACCCTTCATCCTTCGTCTGTGCCTCGTTTGAGATCCTTCTGGAAGGAGAACAATTTTTGTGAAATTTCCGAGTTCGCTAACTCTTCAAATTTTGATTCATATGATCTACCGACCGTTATCCTCCCAATACTCCCCCCTGCAGTCCTTTGTTCCTGTGCTGACCCGATCCCAATCTCCTTGATCTTCAGCCTAAAGCCGCCATACTCCAACTTTTGAATGATCCACACCTCCTTGTAATCATTACCCTAGCTAGCCCTATACCTCGTTGTGTTTTTTTCTATTACCCTAAATATATATAGGGACATTATTATTCAAAAATTTGGTCTTCATTATTTTATATTTATCAAAGAGTGTATTTTATCGACTATTTCCGTTTTACGCATTTCAAGTACTTCACCACTAGTTTTCCCATTATTTTCGATAGCGCAACCTTACATCGCGCATATTTTCGCTCCATGTTTCTTATTTTCACTATATGAGTTTTCTACGTTATTTGAACG
This sequence comes from Agapanthus africanus, assembly GCA_030015575.1. Taxonomy (NCBI): domain Eukaryota; kingdom Viridiplantae; phylum Streptophyta; class Magnoliopsida; order Asparagales; family Amaryllidaceae; genus Agapanthus; species Agapanthus africanus. Next base: position 99,886,417 of record CM057338.1, on the reverse strand, counting down.
ATACATTATCCTAAAATGTTTTAACCTACCGACTAATCTTTCACTACTTTATTGTCGTTCTTTTATTTTTCGGGTATTGTGCCTATGTCTACTACTATAAATGGTGGTGCCTTATACTTATTATTTCTGACGTACTACCTTTGATATACTTATACGTGCACATACTTGAGTTTCGATTTTATCGAGTACTTTTCGAATATCATTGTTCGTTATTATTCTTATTGCTATTCTCGTATACATGTAGTTGCCCCTATAGTTATTCTTGCCTTATACCTATTTAGACTTATCTTTTGTATGTTGTTTTTACATGTTTATACCTTCAAATTTCTTCGTCCACGGATTTCTAGTAAATCTTTATGTGTTAGTTTGCAATATAATAGCTTGCGCCTATGTTTGTATAACTTATCGTTTATATTAAATTTCGAGGACGAAATTTTTGTAAGGGTGGTATGATGTAATACCCGGTCCTTTTATATACACCTATATCCATATATCTCTTTAACATAGAAAATTTATTTATAATTATTTATTTATTTTCAAAATCCCATTAAACCCAGACCTTACTCTTCAGTCCCTCCGGCCTAAGCCGTTTTCCTTTTATCGAAATTAAACCCCAAGCCTATTCTTTTAAATTCGTTTTCTTTTCTTTTCTTCCAGCCCACCTATTTTCTCAGTCCCGGCCCATCCCTTCTACTATTTATTCATGGATTTTGTTCACAAGCCGGCCCCTTTATATTTTCCCTCCTTTCTATTAATTTTTCGCCTGGCCCAACTCCCGAGCCCATCCCCTCAGCCTCATAAAAGAAACCCCTTTTATTTTTAAAGCTGGCCCATCCCCTTTTCTCCTCAAATTTTCCTTTATCAACCCCGGCCCACTCTTCTCCTCAGCCCACAAAATTTCTTACAAGAATTCTTTTAAAACTCAAGCCTAGCCTACTCTCAGCAGCCCGAACCTACGCCTCCGACCCGACCCGCTTCAACCCATCTTCTCCCCAATGGCTCTTTCCTATTTTCCCGCCCATACCATCGCTTCCTCTTCCGTCGCCTCCGCCCACGCTCGCGCCCCCGTCGCTCACGCGCGTTACTCCCCACGACGCGCGACCCCTATCTCTCCTCCACTCTCCCTGCACACTCTCACTCTCTCCTTTCTCTCTTTCATTCCTCATCCTCCTCCTCGATCTCTCCTGCACCCTACTCCGCCATCGACGACGACGACTTCGATCCCATTCATCTTCTCTCGATCTCCTCCTCCTCACACAACCCCACTCCTCTCTCTCTCCACGCACCCGAGCCGGCTCCCGTCACACCGCCGTTCAACCTCCGCCGTCACCCCATCAACCCTTCACCAGCCGACCCCCTCTCTCCTCATCTCCTCACCATCATTCTAACCACCACGGCGAGCCTCCCCTGCACCCATCACCGGCCACCCTGCGCCCTCTCGTTGGCGATCATCCTCATCGTCACCATAGCCATCTCCCTGCATCTCTCTCTCTCTCCCTGTATCTCTCTCTCTCTCACTGATCTCTCTCTCTCTCCCTGCATCTTTCTCTCTCTGCTCTCTCTCTATCCCCTCTCTGCTTGTCTCTCTCCCTCACTCTGCTCTCTCTCTCTTCTCTCTAAACCTCTCTCTCTCCTCTCTAAACCTCTCTCTCTTCCTTCTAAACTACCCTCTCTGGCCGAGGCCTCTGCCCACTGCACCGCCCCCACGCCATCGCAGCATCACCGTTTCCCACCACCTTTCTCATCGTCGTGGCCAAGCCGAGCCCTCTGTCGCTGCTATCGTCCGTGCCCAAGCTATGTTCACCAGCACCGACCACGTCACCACCATCCTTCTCGCAGTCGCCTAGATCCACTCTACTCACCGCCGTCGAGCTCCACTACTGTTAAACCCAAATCGATACCACTGCCGTGCGCCTCCAGGCAAGTATTTTACTTGCTTACATGCTATATACTCAAGTTACAATCTTAGATTTCATAGATCATAAAGTTACAAATTTTAGATCAATTAGGTGTCATACCTGTTCGATGTGTGTTCCCAATGAGAATACTTATCAAGTTTGACGGAACTGGATGGTTTTTATTGGCCCTTCTAGTGATGGATATCTTGTGCAAGTTTCGCTGGAAAATATGACTGTTAACGACTAAAACGACTACCCCTAAGTTTACTCGTAAAACTGGAATTTTATTGTACCTGAAAGCCGTTAAAATCTCCATAAATTATACACACACTGTAATGATGCGTTCGAGGGCTTAAATCGAAGCCGACTCGACGAACTATAACCCTATGTAAATTTCTAATTGTATCTATACTTCAGCTGTGACAATATTTGGATCGGAGTGCGACTCTGGACTGCAGTCCAGAGCGACTCCAGTTGTTGTTTACTGTCCCGTAATGAACACCACCCTGTTTCCTTAATTCGTAGGTTGCGGAACTCTACTGGTAATTATAGGTGAACCTGTTAGGTAGACAACACAAGTAGTTTCATCCTGTTTCGTTATCGTTTGTTATTTAATCTGTAATTTAATAGATGTGGACGTATAACAGTCCCAACAGAATTAGAATTGACATACTAGTATTGAACAGTGTATATCTTCTGACGTACAGACACGATTGAAGATCCGTCTATTGAATTGAAAACCTTACTGAAAACCCTAGATTTCATTCAACTGTAGCGTCGCTAAAATCTGATCCCAACTGGGATTAAAATGCGTTGCGAAATGGACTTCCGATTCTGAAACCGGATTTCCAGCCATGAACGCTTAAAATGGAAATGGCTATAGTTAATGATCCTGGAACCCGATTGGCATGAAACCCAATTCGCTGGATAGATAACTGAACATACTATTTATTCCCCGTTCATCGTTTCACTAAACTATAACCGTATGATTTATGATAAATTATGCAAGTGGTAGATTATGGATACATAACACCCTAATCATGCTTTACATACTGTTTACGCATCATATCATACACCTGTCACTGCATTGGTAACCTAGTGATAACGTGCATTACCCAGTGTTAAGTATTAGTGATGATTGTGGTAAGTACGTTAGTGTTCGTGTATCAGTGATTAAGTGAAAGTGATACGTACTTATGCACAATCAGTGAACCTTATGATTCTATTGCATTGTTGACGTCTGTGGGATGCGTGTACGTGTAACTATAAGTGGTATGGGACACTTATGGAAGCTCTTGCATGGGTGTCATAGATAAGACATCAGACTCTGCTATTTATCTTAGGTATTTGTCGGGACGTGCTTGATGGAGGTCCTGCCTCCAGTTCTCGCGCAGACTTGTCACAGACCGATTGGTATTTGAGGTTATGGTTAGCGTTTGATGTAGACCACGGGGTGTGGGGTAGTTTGAGTGTGAGTTCAACAGAATCTCGGGAGTCCCTTCCGGCTTATATATATATGGAGATATATGGAGATTTACAGGGTATATGATTATTACCGTGAGTTACATGTTGGGCCCGTGGTCCCTTGCCCTTGGGTTCTACCCTTGGGTGGAGGACACTCGCGAGTGGTTGACTCTCACACTTGGACTGACGATAGGTTTAGTGACCTTTACAGTGAGACTTAGAGACTGATAGGGATGATAGTATCGATATACATACTTACTGTGTTGACATACGTGGCATATCATTTTACTGCTTTTACTGTTCCGCTGCATTGATTACTGCATGTGCATACCTATACCGTCATTGATTTACTGTTATATAGATCTATTATCACTGTTAAAATTTGTCACATGAATTTATATATACTATATTGCTATTGTGTCGCTCTGACAACCTGAGTATGCATGCTCAGTGTGAGGAGAAGATTTAGCCTGGACCAGGACTAGACGTACATCACGGACATCTTGATTAGCTATCCAGGGTTATACCTTTTGTTTCCCATCAGGTCAGTTCTTTATACTGTTTTGTTCTAGTTACCGCATTTCTCATTACCTGCGCATTATTTACTGATTACCATGTAAAGCTAGAAGCCGAAGTGTGACTACGGCAGGATGTTTCCTTGACCGTAGAAGCATGGCTGGCCTTGTCAACCCCTCGTATTCCGTATTTTGGGAAGCAGGGCGTGACAATATTTTTTGTAGATTTTGAAGCCTTGAATCAATGGGGATTGTTAATCCTCCCTTTAGGGTTTTACCCTGTCACCGATCTTTAAGATCTTTGGAATTTAATTCATTTTTCTTTGCCTCCTTGCCATATGGTTTTTCTGGGATTTAATCCCTTTATTAAAGTAATTTAATTCCTTGTTCACAGAGCTTGGCTCTGAGAGAGATTTAGATATTTTTGGGAATTTTATTCCCTAATGCTCTCGAATATTTGAGGGTTTTAATGCCCCTAAAGCAGATTGGAATCTGTTGTGCTTTTTAGCAGAACTCGCTTCAAGGGTTGTTTAAATTTTACTGTTTTCTTGATGAGAATCCTTTTTTATTCTCTCAATGATTATTTTGTCTCATCATTGGTGAGCCGTTATTTAGATTTTGTGGGGTCCATTGGTTTTGCAGGCAGTGGCCCCGTCACATCACGGCTTTCTGCTATTTCATTTTATGTTACTTTATTATTCATTATTATTATTTTATATTGTTTTTTTATTTTAGGAACAATGGCTTCGCTTTCTGAATTCCCTTACACTCGCTCAAAAGCGGCTTTTCCACAGTTGCCATCGTAGGAGGAGGTTATGGTGATGATTAGGGTGCATGACAGGGACCATACTAGTCTTCTCCTATGGTGAAGTGGTACAGTCATATCATCAGGGGCCGCCGTAGTTTTACCTGCGAAGAGCCGACAGAACCCATCCTCTCTATATCATTGACGGAACGCCAACGGACTGCTTATGCGATGGAGGCGACTAACTGGACTCCCGCGGGCCGACTCGAGCCATCAACGACCGGGATACCCAACCAACCCATGGTGGCTATCGACATTCTGGGGCATCGAATATGTCAGGGTGAAGCCCAACCTTGGGAGACGGTTTATAAAGTAGGCGTTATCCCCCGCCACCCAGTGGGCTATCTTCCTTGGGCTCGGTACATCCTCTCTGCCCAATGGGCATGTCTGTAGAAGGTCGGGTTGTATCAGGCAGTGTATGCTTCGTTGTTCTATTATCACTCCCCTCATGTCTAGTGGGTTAAAGCTTTCTTGAATCAATGGAACCTTCCCACCAATACGTTCTTGCTAGGGGATCGAAATGGCTCAATTTCATTAGAAGAGTTTCGCAAGATCTCCGGATTGCTGATCAGGGGGTAGCATTATGAAGAATTACTGCCTCCCGATGAATATGTGTTTGATACGGTGCCTACTATGCTCAACAGCCTGTCGACTAAGAACGACGTACGTCACAAGTACCCAAATCTAATCAAGGTCCTGGGTATCTTTAAAAAGCTGTTCATGATATCGGAAGGCAGGGTGTCACCTTTGACGCTTTCATTGCTTGTTTTCTTCGGAAGGGCCTCATATCTAAAAAGGCTCCGAAATTTGCAAAAATTGAAGACCCTTTTGGATTAGGGATAAGGAACTTGCTGGCCAAGGAGGAAGACCTGCCGCATTTCTATATTCCGAACTCGTCAACCGTAGCTTTTGACACGATTGCGGTCCCTGGTATGGACGAAGAGACCTTCTTCGTTGGTTTTATCAGTCTTTGGCTAAGCTGGTTTGCCATGCCGATGCATCACCGCTTTATGAGAGCCTCCATCTTTTATCCTGCTCACCGCATAGCTGGGGGAGCATGGCTAGCTGTTGGCGTCGCGAGGTTATCACATCTATATCACGGATTAAGCGTTGCGGCTAATACTTCAAACCTAGGTGCGGAGACCGTGAATTTCCCCCTTCGCTACTTCACGTCGTGGATTGAGATGCACATGCTAGGAGAGTTCACTGCGCACCAGCGGTCGGATTTTTATGATTCGTACATCTTCCCATGGATTATGAGGTTGGTCGATGCCTTCGCTCCCGATCCGACCCAAGTAGGGGCTCTTCTCGTACTGTTGAACCTGTACTCAAATGAAGGCGGAATGATGTTCAGCAATCGAGTCCTTTCCGCTCTAGTGGGGCCCATTCAGCAATTGTTTAATTTATCGAAGGGTGGGGTCCCGGCTTTGAAACTAAAAGAGGTCATGCACCTATACTCGATCAGGCCAGGGTATCTGGTGTTCCGCCGGAATAATGCTATCCTTTTTATGCGGTATAGTCCGCACCGCTTTGCTCAACAGTTGGGCTATGACCAGGGCATCCCGCTCGAGGCATTTATAGTCGAGCCTGCTCTCTTCTTGGAGGTTACTCGCGACGTTATCCACCATTTCATGCGGCTAAAGACCGACTCTCATTTCATGATCCCGGAGTCCGATTACCTCCCGAGACCAGTAGGGTCGTTTAAAGGGTGGTACCGTCCTCGGGTCGGCCATGTCATTGCAGAGGAGATACGGGTGCTTTTCGAGGGTAGAGCTCCAATTCCAGCTCAGGCCACCAACACCTTATTACGGCCGTGGTCAGTGGTTCGCCCTCCTATGAAGGATAGCGGTTTGGTATTTATCCCCAAAGCCGCAGAAATGGAATCGACCCCTCGCACTGTTGGTATGCCAGTGCGCACTAGAGCTGAAGCAAAAGGTTCTAATGAAGCTCCGATGGTAGTGTCGCCAGCGGCGGTGCCATCAGCGGTGGTGTCACCAAAAGGGAATAACGAAAGTGAAGTTGGTCAACGTCGTGCCAAAGTGCCAAGGGGGAGGAAGCGTTCTTCCGCTAGTGTTAGCATAAGTTCTAAGAGGAGGAAGAAATCGGTTGCCGGTTTACTTGACACCCTACTTGAGTCCGAGCCGTTTTTTCAGGACGAACCGATAGCTATGGAGGAGTCGGACGCCGGTCTTATCTATCCTAACTCTTCTGTAACAACCCTAAACTTTCTGTATAATTTTTTCAAAAATACATAAAGGGGTACTTTTGCCTGAACACAAGTTATAAATTTGTTTTGCTTTTTAATAGCAAGAAGGAGCTTGTAGCTCATTGGTAATACTTTGCACTGCTGAACTAAAGCACCAGAGTTCAAATCCCATCAACCATATTACTTTTTTATTGATTTCTTTTAATCTTTTTAGAAGCCCAAGAGTCTACACGTGCATAACCCGTAAACCCAAAGGTCACACTAAAAACAAACGAGTCCATAAGGTAGACCAAGAGGCAATGAATACGTGGCGTCGGGGGGGGGAGGGGGGAGGCGACTTGGCCGGCGGATCGGCCGAATCGGCCGCCGCCGCCGGCCGACTCACCTCGGATCCGATTCTTATCTTCTTGACTTTTGTGTCTTTTTGTCTTCTTATAACCCTTGTATGGTTTAATTCCACTACACAGTAACAGAACCTTTTAAAAACCCATTAATCCTTTTTTTAATACAATTTTATCACACCCTTTCATCTACTCTATCCTTAATCTTTTTCTATAAATACCACTCCATTCCATATTCCCTCACTCACAAACTCTGCCCAAACTCTCAAGAAAAATCCCAAGAACTATTGTGTACAAGTGGAGTTAGCGAAGGGTGAATCTCCGACGAACTTCCGACGACGACCCTGGGAGCTCCCGGAGACGAAACGGCGCACCGACACCTCCTACCACTCCCTCTTCCTCTTCTCTAATCTAAAATCCTGTAAGTCCCTATTTTTCTTCTCTTCTATATTCTAAACAATATTCAAAATTAAAACCCGACGGAAGCGGAGTTAATCCGACTTCCGATTTCAGTTTTCTTTAAAAGTTCCATTTTTTCTTAAACACAACAATACCAAACTCTCACAACATGACTATTAATCATTAACAAAATATATTGAACAAGTTCCATATCAAAAGAATGTATATTGTAAATTTTTATCGCATTTTCCAGAAAAATACCATGTAGTTTAGTTTCGACATTTAATATCATAATTCCTTACTATACCTTTAGATAGTTCACGAGGTAATGCCCTACCTCCTCACAACACTCATATGTAATATAGCACGATGATCTTTGGGAGCATAGTTTTGGGAAAATACGGTTTTACACAAAACTACCTCAAACTTATAAAAACCTTTTTCTACAAGATTATGTATTTTAAACAAATCTTTGCAAAGCGCCGCTACAACCCATTTGGGGAACCCGTTCGGGATGGTGCGGATTATCGCACATCCTCGGACTTAGTAGTGCGAGATGCAGATCTCCGCAAGGAGCATACGGTCTCGAAAGATTTAAAAATACAAAGATCTTAAGAAAATGAGATTTCTAGAAAAAATAATAAATTTAATTATTTTATAAATATATATATATATATATATATATATATATCATCAAAATATCTATTTTTAATATAATATAAATATTCCAACTTTTCTAAATAAAAAAGAATCACTTTACATGAAAATACCATGCAATTCCATACAAGTTCAATACTTTACAATTAAATACCATGTATTATGAAAAATAGGTTCATTCACTAGAAATGTCACAATGATAAAATATACATCAATGAAAACTCTAAAGACGATAATAAAATAATTGAGGTGTATTTTGAAAATTATACAAAATTATTTTTACATAAACCCCCTCAAGTTTTATAAATTACAATAAGGACCCTAGTAAATATAGGTTTAAGCGGGACCGGTCTCTTAAGCCTCGGAGAGCCAGAGATATGGGTGCTTGCCTATTTAAGGTAGACAACTTAACAAACGGTGTTATCAACACGGTAATCGTCTTTGAAAAAGATACAAATCCTGCTGTCCATGTGCAGCGGTTACCGATAACACCAAAACCTAATTCAGGACTTCAATTTCTTTTCTAATTGTCTGACTCAGACCGAGCCTCATTATAATCAATCTGACTTGAATATGATTCATGTATGAAATTACAAAAACTACAATTCAATATGAACCCACATATTCAATCTGTTCAATCTATCAATCTATACAACTTGACTGAACCGAACCATAGATATACATCCATCTACATGATTCTCCAGTTACATCCATTTACTGATATCATAATTTTGGCAGGTCATCCATCTATCCAATCTATAATACAAGGCATTACAATTTTCAATACAATACAAACAAGACATCGCGGGGTTTTAAGGGGTAGATTGGTACGGAAGGTGTTATAAATGGAATGAGACTGCAACAATTAAGACACCTAACCTGAATTCAATTATTGTTGTACCGTGGCATAACCGGTTCCTTATATTCCGTTCACCTTAGTCTCCGGTGTACTGAGACTCCTCTCGTATACACTGGCATTCTTCTGTACCAAGCTACAAACAACAGCGTTAACATTAAATACAACATTATATCAATATAATAGAACTTTAAAAGATACACACACACTCTCTCTCTCTCTGTCTATTCTACTTCTCCCTTATCTTTAAGACTTACCGAGCGATTGTTCGCTGACGACATTCCTTCTCTTTCTTCTTTGGAATGTTGTCAGGTGATTCGGACCTTCAGGAGATCGAGCCCACCAGCGAGGACTTGGATCAGCTAGCCTTCGAACCGGAGCTCTAGATACTTGTATATTTCATTTCGGTACTTTCCATTTCTGTTATGCCACTGTTTAGGCATTTCTTTTCATTCCATGTATTTACTTTTCCATGTACTGTAAAAGAATGTTAATAAATAAAGTTGTTGTTCATTACATTTGTCTCTTGTGTATATTTCTTTTATATTGCTTAGTTACGCTTAGCGTGTTTACTTCTGAGTAAATAAGTAGCGCCCTCGTCGTGTTCTATTCCCGCATACTGGGAAGCGGGGCGTGACATCGTCTGCCGAGGAGGCTGAGCAATTGGCTGAGGCTTTGAGGCGCTCACAAGATGAGAACTAGAACGTGTGCGCCCCGAAAAAAGCTTACCCCCTGTTTCATTCTATGACGTCGAACCATCATTACGGAGGGTGCACATGGGTCCTCTATTAATGAAAGAAGAACGGGCCCTTAAACAGCCCATATCAGATGCTTTCGAGGAAGAGCTTGCACTAAAGACAGGCAGTCATTCATTTGCGCTTGAGGCCCAGTGAGCGTATTTAATGAGAAAAGAACAACGGCTCGCAAAAGCCATACATCAAGCTCCTTGGCGTATTGGTATGCGTATTTTTCGCGTTCTTCCTTTGGCTAGTAATTTGTATTACTTTTATGTCCTCTTATTTTTGTGCGATCTTTGCAGGGACTTCTGCAGCGGAAGCGGGTTTGAGTCCGGATCAGGTCATGGTTGCAGATTCCGTGAATATCTCCCATGACGCACCGGCGGGTGTAGAGGGGATTACTAAAGCTGCTACCCTTACTGTGGAGCTTCCGGTGGCGGCTGATGTCTTTTCCATGTCTACTTCCTTAGCAGAGCTAACGTCATCGGCCATAGATCGCATAGACATCCCTAACGATGTACCGGAGTGTATAGAGGAGATTGTTGAACCCTTCATCCCTTCCTTGGAGCCTTCAGTGGCGGCTTTTGTCCCTTTATTGGAGACTACCATGCCGGCCATAGGTTTTACAAATATCTCCAATGATGCACCTGAAGGTGTGGAGTAGACCGCTGAGGCTGCCATCCCCCCAGCTCAGGACGGGCGAAGCATTGAAGGTAATCTCATGTACCCATACATTTCGTTTAATGACCCTTCTGTCATCTGACCCTTTCTTTTCTTCAGAATTGCAGGAATTGGCGGCCTCCATTGTGGATCTCTCTCCGAGAAAAACCTTCCAGCGCTTGCTCGACATGGCTGCCCCCTAAGCAATACCCCCATAAAGCATAGTTCTTTCCTCAGGCCAAGGTTGGTACGCTTTGTCCTTCTAGTTTTATATTTTCATGATGATGCTGATATGTACTTTATTTTAAATCACAGTCCTGGAGGCTGACGACGAAGTCGAGATTCTTGACGGACCTGGGGATCTTTCAAACCCTCTCTGCATGACTGTGGATAAGTGACACTCTATTTCAAGAATCGTTTTGTTTACTCCATGTTTGGAAACACAACTGACTGCACCTGAATCTTCACAGCTTTGCCAGTCCTGACCCCATTAGAGTCTCGGATTCCCATGCCACCAGGCCGTTATGCCCGACGTGCGTCTGAAAGGATGGCAAAACAAAGAATTTACTCCCTGGCGGCTCTCATTGAAGACCTTCGCGCTGGTACCTCTGTCACGGCTGAAGAATTCGCTACTGAAGCCAACACTTCCTTGTCGGTTCTCACCACCTATCATGACGAAGCATTAGTGCGTATTTGGGTTGAGTATTTTCGCTAAGTGGAGGTATACCTACACGGGCTCGAGTGTATATGCTTTCCCTCTGACATCTTAACTGTAAAAATGAGCCTTCGAGGATGGATCGAACGGTGTACAGCCAATCTTCAGTCATGCAAGAAGAGGCTCAACCGGAAGTTTTCAGAGAGGGAGTTGGCCTTGAATGCTTTGGGAAACTTCAGGCTCAACTTACCGCCAAGACTATCTGTGCGTACGAAATTTGGAGGGTTCTTCAAGAAGCCATTACACTGGTGGTGGCTCTTGACAAAGCCGTTATCTTTACCCGCGAGATGGTCGAAGCCCATAAGGTTGCCGAGAAGGAGCTTGAGAGTCGGTTTGCTTCATACAAAAATCAACAGACCCAGACGGGGACTCGTCTTGCAGCACTGGTGGAGCTTGAAGCCGAAGTCCAGCGGAAGAACAACGAACTGGCTGGCCTGTTGAATCGTCCTCCGACTTGAAACATTTTTGTCGCTGTACATTCTCTTTCTTCTTATTTTTTGTATTCATTTATTAATAAGAGTATCTTGTATTCATTTTGATTCATGAATGAAAGACATATTTCATTTCATTCTAGCGCTTTCTTTTCGTCTGCTTTATTGACTTGGTATAAAATAGTTTATATACTCATTGCAAAGTTTGTAGTTTAGGAGCTCATTTCGGAGCTTGTAGTTTATTCATTCATCCTGGAGTCTCTAGTTTATGGACTCATTTCGGAGTTTTTTTAGTTTGCCTTCCTTGGGCTTGTAGGAAAACCTGTTCTAACATTACAGTTAACCCCTGCTCTTTACGACAGAGGTCCGTTAGGGTCTGTGGTACTAGGGTTTTGTCCGTCGTACCATCGCGTTGGCTGATGCATTCTAATATGCAGACTTTACGCTGCTGTTCCAGCAGCCCCGCCACTGTCATGTCTCTGATCCCTTCGGGGGCTGGACAAGACGACTTTAAGTAATCTACTTAGGTCATATTACCGTCGGAAGAGCAAACGTTAGGAATTTTCCATAACGCCTTTTACTTGAGGTTAGGCTCAGTTTGGGAGCCCCGATGAGTCATAACCACTCCGCGGTGGTGTGGGATGATCTCCGATAGTCTTTCATGTTTTATTTGAGTTGCCATCAAGACCCTGAAGCTAGGAATTTGGCCTTCGCTTCCTTTGTTGACACCGTGTCTGTTGTAATGAGATGAATGTCGAGGTGATCTCTAGGTTGTTTGTGAACCGTCGAGACTTGGAACTAGGAACTTTGCTGTGGCTCCGCTTTGTTGACGTTGCGTCTATTATAACGAGACGAATTTCGAGTTGGTCTCTAGGTTGTCTGTGAACCTTCGAGATTTGGAACTAGGGAATTTGCCATGGATCTGTTTTGTTGACCCTGGGGTCGCTTGTTGATGTCGCGTCTGCATCCTGTTAGAGTGAGAAGAAACACCGTTGTTGATCTCTAGGCTATCTGTGAACCATCGAGATATGGAACTAGGGACTTTGCCATGGCTCCGCTTTGTTGACTTTGCGTCTGCATCCTGTTGGAGTGAAAAAATGCGTCGTTGTTGATCTCTAGGCCGTAGATGTTGCCGTCAAAACCCGGCTCTACTTCTGATGGAGCCTAGTGGGAAAATGTGGTTCCCTTTTCGTTTGTGCCCATGGATTGTATACAGGGGTCGATGCGAACTCACCTGCAGGGCAAAAGATTCATTTTCATTCATTTTTTTTATTTCTTTCCGTGACGCTATATCATTTCAGCTTTTTATATCGCGAAAGTTGCGATTGCCGAATCATTTTGGCTTTCTATCGTGGTACCCAATCATTTTGGCTATTTTTTATTTTTACTCGCTTCTTTTTATTGTGAATTGCCCAAAAATTTCGGCTGTTTTTATATGCATATATTTCACTCGCTGATTTTTATTGTGAGTTTCCCCATCATTTCGGCTATTTCATATGCATTTTTTGCTCGCTGATTTTTATTGCGAGTATGGAACTTGAGATCTGATACCAATCTTGGCAGCAGCACCGCTGCGACTGGAATATTGCCAGGAGCGAATTATCATTTTCCGTGAAAGGACTTGGAATTTGATACCGATTTAGGCATCAGCATCGCTACAACTGGGATATTTCCATGAGAAAATTATCATTTGCCTTTGCCGATTTGAACAAAGGTGGCTTAGTAAACAGGGTTAGGGTCCTGTCAACTAAGGCTTTTGACTTTACGAGCCGTAAGGGTCTCATAAAGGTATTTCTCCCTACGAATCGTGAGGATCTCGGAGGTGTATTTTCTCCTTATAAGTCGTGAGGACTTCTAAGTGGTGTTCTCTCTTATAAGTCGTAAGGATCTCATAAGAGTAATTTCTCCCTGTAAGTCGAGAGGACTTACAAGTTTTGCTCACCATATGAGGACATTCCTCGTGATTGGTGGAACTTGTTGGGTAAACGTTTATTTGTGCCCATGAATTTTATACAAAGGCCAATATTGGACCGCCTGTAGGGCAACTTGGAGAGTATGACGGCTTAAGGATAGGTTTGGATCCCTGTAACTTAAGACTGTGAATCCTATAAGCCGTGAGGGTCTCATAGGGAGAGTTCTCCTTACGAGTCGAGAGGATCTTGTAAGTGAAAATTTTATGAGATTGCGTCCTTTCGAGTTCTCACAAGCTCGCCGGTAGCTTTACTGTTTTTACTCATGGAACCCTTTCGGGTTTTCATCCGTGCCCATTTCGCTTGTGGACATACCGTTTTTTACAACAAGATTGCACCCTTTCATATTTTCACAAGCTTACCGGTGGCCCTGCTGTTTTTATACACGGCGCCCTTTCGGGTTTTCATCCGTGCCCATTTCACTTGTGGACGTACCGTTTTTTTTACTCCTTCGTTTGCCAATGGAACTTAGGAGAGATTTCGCCACCGGGGCAGCTGTGTAGCCCGCAGGACTTGAGTTGCAGCCCTCGCTATTGGGACTTGTGGACTTGAATTCCATTATCGTCGTGCTTGAGACGACATATTAGTTTAAGGACATTACGGTCCATTGTTAGTTTAGGGACATCTCGGTCCATTGTTAGTTTAGGGACATTTCAGTTTGTGGGCATCTTCGAGGCAATGTTTTGCCAGATACTACTTATAGAGTCTTGACTCAGCAAGACAGCGAGTGGACACGAGCGTCGTCATCTATCATTAACCTGAGTTGTGACTTGTCAAGCGTAGTATTTCTGAAGGAACCGGCCGTTTATTGGCCAGAAGGGTCTTTCACCATGCATATCCACAAGCAAGTAGGCCCCACCTTGGTAGACCTTATCTATGATGTACGGACCCTCGTAGTTCGGCTTGAATTTCCCCCGCTTTGCACGGTTGGGGATCATAGGTCTTTTTACGACTAACATGAGTTCGCCTTGGCGGAATGTTCTTGGTCTGGTTAGTCTTTTGTATGAGCGCGTCATCCTTTCTTTGTAAGCTTCTAGGTTTTGCTGCACCATGAGACGAGTTTCATAGAGGGCATCGACCTCCTCAAACCGAAGATGGGCATTTTCTTCATCTGTCAGCTCATATCGAACTGCCACTCATAGAGAGGGTAGCTCTATCTCCAGGGGAAGTACCACTTCCGTGCCGAATACCAATGGGTATAGTGTTGTATTTGTAGCTGTTTTGAACGTGGTTCGATATGCCCAGAGAGCTTCATGCAGTCTCTCATACCAATCCTTTTTGTTTCTGGACATCGTTTTCTTTATGATCTTCGGCAAGGTCTTGTTGAAAGCCTCAGCTCGACCGTTATCTCGGGGATTATAGACTGAAGAGTATCTTTAATCTATATTATGCTGGTGTGCGAAGCGGCTGATCTTACGGCTCCTGTAGGCCGACCCATTATCCGAGATGATTCGTCACGGAGTGCCGAACCGGTAGATGACATGTGTCCTGAAGAAATGGAAGATGTTCTCCGTCTTCACCTCTGTTAGCGGTATTGCCTCTGCCCACTTAGAGAAGTAATCGGCTGTTGCCAATATAAACCGATGTCCTTTGGATGATGCTGGTTCGATGGGCCCAATTATATCGGTTCCCTACATTTTGACCAGCTGGCTACCGTTGGGTGTAGCGGATTTGGATGCTGGTGGATGAAGTCCCCGTGAACCTGACACGAGTGACACTGCTTCGCATATTCGAGGAAGTCTTGAATCATCGTGGGCCAATAGTAACTCATTCTCTTGATCTTCAGCTTCATCTTTGGCCCGGCTTGATGAGAACCGCAGAGTCCGTCATGAGTTTCTTAGACGACTCTCCATGCTTCTTCTGGTCCCAGGCACCTTAGACACAAACTATCGAACGATCTCTTATATAGGGTATCATTGACGAAGGAAAATGACAGAGCTCATTTTATGAGAGATGCGTTTTCGGGTGTTCGATGGGATTTGAAGTAATCTATGAAGACTTCTCTCCAATCCTCAGCCTTTTCTTCGTTCTCTAATCGGAAGACTGCTTGTTCAGTCACTTCCTTTCTTTCAGACGACTTTGGAGATATTTCTACTGGCGCGAGAATTCGGTGGCTTTGCACAATGATCCTTACGTCATCAAGGTTTTCGTCGGCCAGTTCTTTAGTGAGCTTAGCTAACGCATCCGCCTTGCTATTTTCCGCACGCGGTATGCTTTCCAGGATGTAGGAGGGAATTTGAGTCAGCAGTTGTTGCACTCTTTTGCCATATTTTACCAACTCTGGTTTACACGTCTGATAGTTACCATTTACTTGGCTAACGACTAGCTGAGAGTCTCCATATATGAGGATGTTTTCGATTCCCATGTCGACAACGATCTCAAGAACCGCTATCAAAGCTTCGTACTCAGCCTCATTGTTTTTCCTCGGCTCTATTAAGGAAAGGGCAAAACGCATTATCCCTCCTTGCGGAGTCACAAGGATAAGGCCCACCCCAGCTTTGATTATGGGGGTGCTTTGCTTTTGCTTCTTCAAGGAAGATGATCCGTCAAAGTATAGTTCCCATCGGGCATTATTTCCTTCCTTCTCCCTTTCAATTGCGTCGAACGCATGTTCATCTGGTAATTCACAATTTAAGGGAGAGTCGGCTGGTATCGGATGCTCAGCGAGAAAGTTGGCGATGTCCTGACCTTTCACTGCCTTGAGGGATCGATACGTTATCGAGAACTCCATCAAGAGGAGGGCCCATTTGGCAAGCTTTCCTGTTAGTATGGCTCTTGACATCAAATATTTGAGAGGATCCACCTTTGATATGAGAGGGACCTCATGTGCCAGGGCATAATTCCTGAGCTTCGTTATCGTGAAGATCAGTGCCAGGAAATGCTTTTCAATGGGGGAGTAGTTGTTTTCTGCCCCCAGAAGGACTCGACTTAAATAGTAGAGAGCTCTCTCTTTTCCTTGATCGTTCTCCTGTGAACATCGCGCGTCTAAAGTACCTTCAAGGGCTGTTGTATACAGGATGATGGGCTTTCCCTTGACTGGAGCGGTCAGTACCGGCGGGTTTTGCAGATATTGCTTGATTTCGTCCAGTGCATTTTGGAATTTACGATCCCAAACGAATGGGGTCCCCTTCTTCATTAGATGGCTGTAAAGGCGGTATTTTCCAGAGTGGTTGGCTATGAACCGCCAGATATACGCGAGCTTTTCTTGGAGAGACCGTAGTTGCTTAAGAGTTCTTGACGAGGGCATTTCCATAATTTCCTTGATCTTTGATGGTTCTATTTCAATGCCTCAGTGTCGTATGATGAATCCTAGGAATTTTCCTGAGGAGACTCCAAACGCGCATTTCAGAGGGTTCATCTTCAGATTATATTTCCGAAGATACTGAAACACTATTTTCAAATGCTCCCAGTGCTCCTCGTACGATTTTCTTTTCACCACGTGGTCATCGATATAACATTCGACAATCTCGTGTATGAGTTCATCGAAGATCTTCGTTATGGCCCTCTGGTAGGTAGCGCCAGCGTTCTTCAGACCAAAGGGCATCACTTTATAGCAGAATATGCCCAGCGGGGTCCGGAAGGCAGTATGCTTTTGGTCTTCAGGATGCATCTTTGTTTGATTATACCCCGAAGATCCATCCATGAAGGAGAAGATCTCATGTGTGGACGTGTTATCGATCATCAGCTCGGTAACATGCACTGGGAAGTCATCCTTCGGACAAGTTTTGTTGAGATCCCGAAAGTCCACGCAGATGTGTACTGTCCCGTTTTTCTTCATTACCGGAACGATATTGGCGATCCAGTCAGAATATTGAACTTCTTAGATGAATCCGGAGTCCATTAGTTTCTTGACTTCGGCGTTGATACTCATTTCAAGTTCGAGCCGCATTCTTCTTGGCGCTTGCTTGACTGGCTTGACGTCCGGCGATATAACCAGTTTATAAACCGCTATTTCTGGATCTAGTCCCGGCATCTCGGAATAATTCTATGCGAAGTAGTCTTTATATTGTATAAGCACGTCCTTTAGTGTGGCCACCTGTATTTTAGTCAACAGCTCACTGACGAACGTTGGCCTTGGATCGTTTTCCGTCCCTAAGTCAATTTTCCTTAGATTGTCCGCCGTGGTGTGTATCCCATCCTCCAGCTCTTTTGGAGCCGACGAAAATTCTGAGACCACCTCGTCCTCATCCTCATCTGCGAAGCAGTGGGAGAGATCATCCGTATTCTTGTGCTCCCTCTCCTTTGAGAATGTTATCACGTGGCAGGTACGAGTTCGTTTCCGAGATCGATGTTGATCTGGACTTACCCTCGCAATATAGGTTGCTTTTGGCTCATGTTTTCGTGGTGGGGTTACCCTCCAACTATCGGATAGAGAAAACCTGCTTTGCCGATACTGTTCTTCGACCCAGTCTTTGAAGGTGAAGTAGTCTTCAAGAGAATGTCCTATTGCTCGGTGGTAGGAGCAATAAGTCGGGTGATGGACCTCATTTATTTGTTCGGGGTGCCGAGACTCCAGGAGCGTCATCATTTGATGCTTAATGACAAGGTCGAATATTTTTCTTGTCTTGTTGTTCATATCAGATTTTTGCATTTTTATATCGCCCATTCTTAATCACATTACATATAAATAGGTGCTTTTGATCCATGTCTGCTAAATAGTTGCAGGTTACAGGTTCTCAGATCATTACAGTGAAATTCATGAAAAGTCGCTACAATTGTGAAACTACGACCAACAATAGATGAATCCGTATGATGATGCCTACCAGTTCAAAGAACAAATGAAAATCATTAGACAGTTCAATGCACAAAGCACAAGGGCAGCACAAGATTCAAGACTTTAACGTGAAGCTCAAGGCAAAGGTCCACATCATTTTGCACTGTTGGAAATCTGGAAAAAAATAGAAGAGATTCTGAGGAACCAAGTGAAGAAAACAGAAGGAAAAAGCAACATGAAGCAACCCTGAAGAATTGAGCCAAAGATCCCACTTATTGGCCGCGGAACCGCGGCCAAACAGGCCTTTCTGCCGCGATTCCACGGCCCTGCAATGCACGTGTCGGTGGCAGTGTCGGTGCTTTGACTCGACTCTCTTGGGATAGTTTTGTAAATTAGTGATTGGATCAGAATGTAAACCTAGGGTTTCTTATATATAAATAGGAGAGCTCAAAGCCTAATAAAGATGCATCTTTCAGGGTTCCTCTTTTAGGGCATGCTTCTTTTTAATTTCTAGATTAAAATTTTAATTCAGTTGTAATCGTTGAGAGGTCGTCAATAAAAGTAAGCTTTTCTTTTATCTTGCATTATTTTTTTATCTGCAATTTATTACCTGCAATTTCTTATCTGCTCTTTTATTATTTGCAAATTAGTTTATCATTCAAAAAGGAAAATATAAAAATGATTTTTATCGTCACTTTCCTAATGAGTGAGTAATTCCTCACTTGTTAGGGTTAGGATAGGGAAGGTATGAGAGAAGGAAATCTTTCTCACTCCTTTCTTTGCCAATATAATTTTTAATCAATTAGGACTCTTTTTAATTTAACCACACACCGCTCACTATGGCACCCTATCCTACATGATAGTGGTGATTCCCTAGTTCGACCGGTTGTGGTTAAATTAACTGGACGTTAGGGCTAAGAGTTAAGAACGAACGGACAAGGACCAAAAGGAAGAAACTAAGTTTCTTCCTAGTCGTGGTAATCCCCATTGTTGACTATTACCCTAACACCTATATTCTTAACTAGGGAATTTTTAGCGGTGAGAAGTTTCCATATTTCAAACTAACCTAATCCTAACCCTAACAAGACTTTAAATCAATTTAATCTCATTCTTAGATTTAAAAACAAAACCTACCAAAAATAGGACTTAACTCGTTAGAACTTAAAGAAAGAACACTATTTCCCTGTGGATCGACCCATACTCAACCGGCTAGCTATCAAACGACACCGTCTTGATTGCGGTATTCTTAAATTTTAAAACACGCACGTACGAAACAGCTCTCAATCAAATGGAATCGTTGCCGGGGAAACGGTAGTCTCTTTCTTTATGTATTTTCGGGTTAATAATAAAAAAAAATTTTAAAATAAAATTTAAAAAAATTTAAAAAAATTTAAAATGTTTTTTAAAAAATCATCTTGTTATTTTTGAAAGGTTTTTGTGCAAGTGTGCAGGCTTAGAGCAAACACTGATTCAGATCTGGATCAAGCCCAGTAAACAAATACAGAAACAGAGGATCTGAACAGACAGAGGAGAACCAAATCAGCACAGAGAAAATTTTTGAATATCCAAACCAGCTATTGAACCGCGGAACTGCGGCATAAGCAGGGGTTTGACCGCGGAACCGCAGTCAAACAAATGACGTCAGCTATTTGAAAACTCTCTGTGAGTATATTTTTTCTCCTCCTACCCCCAGAACTGCACCGAAAAAAATTTCCTGCAGGTATTCTTTGCACAGCAACTTCTTCTCCCTCTCCAATAAATTGTTTTTGTGCAGGATTCTTTACGCTGCCAAATAAAAAAAATATTTTGCAAGTGTTTTAGATTTTTTGGTGTGTTAACTGCTTTGCATAATTAATACGGACTTTTAAGGAGCTATAACACCAGTTCAGATTGGGTGAGGATTTCATTAGCCTTCCTAAGACCCCAAAAATCACTAAAAGCATATGCATCACCCTTGAGCTAAATTAAAAAATACCTAAACTCAGCCAACTAAGGACTGTCGTGCTCATGAGGAAAGAGGAAGGTTGTAGGCATTCAGTCGTTTATCTAAACCTGACTTTGTGGTGTCTAGGCTAGACAAGTGAGAAAGGCAACTTTAAAAAGCCCGTCTCGCGGTGATTCGTGAGCGGAACCCTCCTTTCTTCATTTGTGCTTACCTGGCCACAATTGGCGGTGAAGAGGCGATTTGAGAGATATCTCACAACTTGACACTTTGAAACAGTTAGGAGCAGTCTAGTTGACTTAGGAGACCCTAGCTCTAGGTTTGATTGTGCATGTTTAAACTGTGGTTGTTTGAAATTGTGCTGTAGTTCCGTACAAATTTTTGCAAAACTCTTTCCAAAAAAAACACTTTCAAAAATTTCAAAACTCCAAAAACAAACAATTTTTTTTTTAAAATATTAAAAATATTTAAAAATTAAAAAAAAATCATATTCTTTTCTTCTCCTTTCTCTCATCACATCATGGGTACCCCACCTCGCAAAACTCTTGCCAAACTTTGGTACCCACAACCAGACATTACTTCCTACAGTTCTTGTTTTGGTCGAATTTCAAACGACCCCTCCATGCCCAAAATTTCTTTGAAAGATCGTATAGACGCGTCTAGGACAAACAATTGGACTCAGCAATCCACTTCGTATCAACCATTTCAAACATTCACCCTTTCTCATATTGATACCCCTTTTGAGAGTCCAGTTGTAACCCCAAAACCTATGTCTATTGCTGAACATATTGAACAATCTCGTAACCGATCTTTCACTCCTTTCACCAATGCGAATTCTTTGGATAAAAAATTCCATTCACCTTCTTATCCGTATTTTGATTCTACCCCTGTCCAACCATTCTATTTCTATCCATCCTACCCAACTTTTACACCTTCCCTGGACATTGCTTCTACACAGCCATTTCGGAGTTTTCAGTATCCAAACAACTTTGAATCTTTTACTGAAACTCCTTCACTACCCATGTCTAGTTTGGAACAGGCATTGGAAGACTTTAGGATAGCGTCATGCCAACAGATGATGGATTTGAATGCGTCCATGGCCGCCCTCATACAACCTAGTGACTCGGTAGCTAGTTTCCAACTAGCTCCATATTTCCCAATTTATAATGAGGCGATTGGACAGATTGAGAAATTGAGTGGTGAGAGTGAGCTGTACACCCTTCCAAATCAAACCTCCCATCCCCAATTGAATCCCACAACTCCGGTTTTTAATGTTTATCAAGTGTTCCAAATGATTCACTAGTTGAAGATAAAACGTTTAATGAGTTGTGCGACTTTGTAGTGTTTGATTTACCTGATTGTGAAGGGTCCCTTTCGAGTGAAACCATCACCAATCCTTTTGACCTCTACACCTCCACTCTAGAACCTGATTTGATTAATATCCATGCTTTTGATGAGGTGTCTAAGAAAATTGATTTTCACTTGATTGAGGATATCGACGCTGGGAATATCTTGGATGATGAACCCGCAGATTTGACTGAATTTTTCTTTCCAATTCATCATCCCGAGTCGTTAAATGTTTCTCCCGAACTTCATATGCATCTTGATTTTGATGAGAATTGCATGGATAAGCTAAATTTTGAGGAGAGTATTGAGAAAATTATTGAGGATGAAGCAGTTTTACTTGAGGAGTCGGATTATCCAATTCATTCTATCGCTTCCATTGACTGCGCACACCCTCCTGAATTTTTAACCGTTACCCTTCCTCAATCACTTCCCTCCATCCTCGCTCCGACCTTGCAAGGAACCGTTACACTTCCATTTTCAATGTCTGGTTTATCAAGTTCGACGTACCCATGTTTTCTCACGAATCTTGAGGGATTTGACCTCATTTCTCAGTGGGTTGATAGATTAGCACAATCGCTTTTTACACATCGGTCAATACAAATTGTGCTAATTTATACACACTATCTCCACTCTCAAGTTCGTATTCAACTTCTTTCTCCCTCTTTCTCTGGTTCTTCTTCTAATCTTCCTTTAATGATAGCGAGTGTTAATGAATCACAATCCGATATTTTGAGTTCGATAATTCTAGAAAAACAACTCGATTTAAACTCTTTTAAGAATAAAGTAGATGAGCCTTACCTGTCTCCTACCTCCGTAATTTTTGAAAAATCAAGTGTGTTGAATTCTGGCGCGACACTTATTGACATTGAAACGTTCAATCGGACCATCGATGAAAGTTTTGAAAATATTTTCGCCGACGAACTCGCATTCCTAAACGACACGGATTTTGTGATTAATCAACCTCCACCTGAAGAAGTCGAACCAACACCATTTCTTCTTATCCCATACGAGAATATGACCATTCTTCCCATTCCTAATGATCCACGTTCTCGTTTCCGTTCACCATTATTGTTTCGTCTCTACAAATCGAGACGTAAACCTTTTCCATTACACCACTTAACTTTACCTCATTTCTTCCTGACTCTATACAACATGTTCTTTCACCAACCGCCGCTTTATAAAAAAAATTTGAATGGTTGGTGCTAACCTTTGGCCTGTGTAAGGCCTTGTATAGCTTAATACCGTGTTTTTCTCCCCCTAACTCTGAACTTTAACGCTTAAACAGTGGAAACACCGTTTCACTTAAGTTTGGGGGGGGGGGCTTTTTGTATATATATATATTTTGTTTTCTTTTTCTGTTAATAATAAAAAAAACAAAAAAAAAGGGGAGTGCCGGCAATTTTTACCCTCTTGGTGTTACCTGACAGTGGGGGCACTGTCAAGTTTAATTTTGGGGGTGTGCTCGGTAAGCTTTCTTCCTTCGTATTCATATGTATATTTTTGCACTTGCATACTTATTTTAAAACCCATAAAAATCAAAAATTAAAAAATAAAAATTGAAAAGTTCAATTTTGGCCATATTTGACTTAAGTTCAACATGACAGTTGACTAGTTAGGAAAAACTAGATCCTAAACTTAGTAAATTAAAAACCCTAGAAATAACCTTTCTTAAATTTTAATTATAGAAAATATATGTCCTTATAGTTTATCTAGAAATAGGCAAATTTTGAGTTCAGTTCTTGGGCTAAGTCAAAACAAAGAAAGAGTATTGAAATTTTTATTTGAAGTGTAAGTCTGAAAAATAATTCTGAATCTTAAATCTAATTCTGAAAATATATACCCTACAACTAGCATATACACGCACCTTGAAATTGGGATAGTAGATGATACCTTGAAATGCTCTTGTCTAAAATCCTTAGTATGAAGGAAAATAAAATAAAAGTACAAGTGTGAATAAAAAGATAAAAAAACGAACACTGATTTTGTAATTACTTAAGGCTGCATAAATAAAAAATATATAGTAAGGGTGCTTTATCACCTAGTGCCTTAGACCAGCTGGTTTGGGAGTCACTGCTAAGCCTTAGGTATTGCAATATGAGGATTTACGCCTAAATACGCAAGCACATTTTGCAATCGGTCGTTTAGTATCTCAATAAGTATTAACGGTCGCATGAAGGATGTGTGAGCAATTTCATTTAAAATTCACCAACTAAAAATACTTTGGACGATGGACAAGAGTATGATAGCTTGAATTGAATTTCCAAGTGTAGGGGTGATAATTACACATACGTAGGGGTATATGATTGGGGTTTGGATAAGAGATAGGAATGAAAGATAGGGCTTATATCTTCAGTAGAGATGCTAAAAATTCTTAAGTTAAGACTGCACCTTAGAAGGAAAATTCAAAAGATACTGAAAGCTTAATAAATTTGCAAAACATATACGATCTTAAGTTAAATGAAAAGTGAGTGTGAAAAATATGGGTTGATAATTTATAAGTTGAAGATAATAAAAGTTCTTGCTAGAATACTGAATTGAAGAATGAAAGTCAACAGGCCAAATTGATCGGATTTTGTGGGCAGTATCCGCTGAAAACCCTCAGGAGACAACACTCAGCCTACTAGGGTCACCTAGAGGTTTAACGACTTGTTGCACGAGCTCAGTGCAATCGCGTTCCCTGCGAAAGTGAGGTTTGGATTTTTCGAGAATAAAATTGGCTTTGCTCGGAACGAGCAAAAGATAAGTTTGGGGGTATTTGTTCATATCAGATTTTTGCATTTTTATATCGCCCATTCTTAATCACATTACATATAAATAGGTGCTTTTGATCCATGTCTGCTAAATAGTTGCAGGTTACAGATTCTCAGATCATTACAGTGAAATTCATGAAAAGTCGCTACAATTGTGAGACTACGACCAACAATAAATGAATCCATATGATACCGCCTACCAGTTCAAAGAACAAATGAAAATCATTAGACAGTTCAATGCACAAAGTATAAGGGCAGTACAAGATTCAAGACTTTAACGCGAAACTCAAGGCAAAAGTCCACATCATTCTGTACTGTTGGAAATCTGGAAGAAAACAGAAGAGATTCTGAGGAACCAAGTGAAGAAAACAGAAGGAAAAAGCAATATGAAGCAACCCTGAAGAAATGAGCCAAAGATCCCACTTATTGGCCGCGGAACCGCGACCAAACAGGCCTTTCTTCCGCGGTTCCGCGGCCGTGCAATGCATGTGTCGGTG
Source organism: Agapanthus africanus (assembly GCA_030015575.1). NCBI lineage: Eukaryota > Viridiplantae > Streptophyta > Magnoliopsida > Asparagales > Amaryllidaceae > Agapanthus > Agapanthus africanus. The sequence goes on along the minus strand of CM057338.1, from coordinate 99,861,513 downwards.
GCAGCGTCGGTGCTTTGACTCGGCTCTTTTAGGGTAGTTTTGTAAATTAGTGATTGGATCAAAATGTAAACCTAGGGTTTCTTATCTATAAATAGGAGAGCTCAAAACCAAATAAAGATGACTCTTTCAAAGTGCCTCTTTTGGGGCATGTCTCTTTTTAATTTCTAGATTAAAATTTTAATTCAGTTGTAATCGTTGAGAGGTCATCAATAAAAGTAGGCTTTTCTTTTATCATGCATTGTTTTTTTATCTGGAATTTATTACCTGCAATTTCTTATCTGCTCTTTTATTATTTGCAAATTAGTTTATCATTCAAAAAGGAAAATATAAAAATGATTTTTATCATCACTTTCCTAATGAGTGAGTAATTTCTCACTTGTTAGGGTTAGAATAAGGAAGGTATAAGAGAAGGAAATCTCTCTCACTCCTTTCTTTGCCAATATAATTTTTAATCAATTAGGACTCTTTTTAATTTAACCACACATCGCTCACTACGGCACCCTATCCTACATGATAGTGGTGATTCCCTTGTTCGACCGGTTGTGGTTAAATTAACTGGACGTTAGGGCTAAGAGTTAAGAACGAACGGACAAGGACCAAAAGGAAGAAACTAAGTTTCTTCCTAGTCGTGGTAATCCCCATTGTTGACTATTACCCTAACACCTATATTCTTAACTAGGGAATTTTTAGCGGTGAGAAGTTTCCATATTTCAAACTAACCTAATCCTAACCCTAACAAGACTTTAAATCAATTTAATCTCATTCTTAGATTTAAAAACAAAACCTACCAAAAATAGGACTTAACTCGTTAGAACTTAAAGAAAGAACACTATTTCCCTGTGGATCGACCCATACTCAACCGGCTAGCTATCAAACGACACCGTCTTGATTGCGGTATTCTTAAATTTTAAAACACGCACGTATGAAATAGCTCTCAATCACTTGTCTTTGGGGAAAGAGTATTTCCGGCCTATCTTCTTCAGAAAATACGGATTCCAGCTGATTTTTTCTCGATCGCGTGGTTTCTTGGATCTGCTTCGCTGTTTTTGAACGTCATTCCCGTTCTTGACCTTATTGTTGCCTCTGCGTTGGGCTTTTTCCTTACCATGAGTGCGCACAGCGGGCTGAGGGTGAAGGGCGTCGTAGTCTTCTCTTTCCGTAGACTGCTGAGTGAGACACTGCGCCTTGGCTTTCTCGTAAATGGCCATTTCGCGGCTGTGGTCATCCCGAACCTTTTGACCCGCTTCCCTTATTATCTTGTCAATCTGTTCTTCGAATGACGGGCTTGGCATTCTTACGGTGGGCTCTCGCTCTGTTTCAATATCAGCGCTATCTGGTAAAGAATTCCCCTCTCCATCGGAGTTATTTATGACACGGCAACCATGGAATCGCTCCCATTTCTTGGACCGAATGTATCCAAGCCCAGTCGTCTCCATCTTCCCGTTGGACATATTTCGCTGAGTCCCGGGAACGTCCCAAATCTTGTTGTAGAACTGGGCTTATCGAACAGTTTGTTTGAAGGGTATGCCTTGGCATCTTAATAGCCTTTTCAATCTCTCTGCGTAATATTTGGGCAGACAGATTGGTTGAAGCCTGTCAAGTGCAAGTTCGGCACCATGCCAGACTTTGTTCTCCACTTTGGTTTCCGTAGACCAATAGAAGAGGATTGCCCTTTCACCTCTTCGCCTAGGAGGGACATAGAAAGTTTGCAACTCTTGTATGCTGTTTGTATCAAGCGCATCGAGTTCTTTGTAATGCTGTTGCGTGACTATGGTAATTTGTAAACTCTGATTAGCTCCAGTGAAGGTCTGCATTGATGGGCGGAAGGAGAACACTGCGTTGGCCTCGTCCTCAAAGTCACTGCCAAGGACCAAAATAGGAGTAGATGGTCCTGGCCTGTTGCTTTAGGGGTTGCCCCGAGTAGACTATCTCTTCATCTTCCTCGGTATCGCTCCCAAAGATCGGGATAGTGGCGATGGCATTTTTTTGGTTCTCCGGCTTATGACATCTTTCCGTGTCTTCGAAGTCCGTTAGGAAGTACTTTGCGTCTTCATATTTTCGGACTTCGTTTACTGAGAATGGATTTAGCTCACCCGTAACGGTGTACTTGAGGCCATCTTTGAAATACGTCATACACTGGTGTTGTGTAGAAGAGATGATGTTGTACTCGTGTAACCAAGGTCGGCCGAGCAGAGTGTTATAGCAATTCTTGGCGTCGATGATATGAAATTTGATGTCAGTGACGAGAAGCCCAAAGTGTAACGTCAATATTATGGACCCAAGCGTCCGTGATGATTGAGATTCGAACCCAGAGATGGTAATTTTATCCTGAGCCAGGTGCTGAACGTTCATGCAAATCTCCTTCAGCACCTTCACGTTGAGAAGGTTGACGGAGGACCCGTTGTCGACCAGAATCTTCCCTATCTTAATATTGTGGCAGTACCCGGTGACATATAAAGGACGGTTGTGCTCGCACGTTCCAACGAGGAGATCTTCATTGCCGAATGTAACGTCAGCTGTATGAACCTCTGCCAGCTCGTCTTTCATCTTTTCTTCTGCAAGGAAAGTTTGGAACTGATTAGGCTCTTGTAATGCCTTGATCAGAGAATCTCGTGCCTCTTTGGACAGCAGGAGAGCATTCAGTATACTCAGTTGTGAGGGTATCTTCCTTAGATGTGCCAGGACATTGTAATCCACCTTGTTTTTCATAGGTGGATCCTTGGCTGCGAGCGCTTTGACAACTTTATCATCGAGGGAAATTTCCTCAGGGACTTTTTCCTTCCCCATGTCTCTTTTACTTGAATCTTTGTTTGTAGACCCAAGGTTATTTTCAAGAAACGTACGGTTACGCAGCTGAATATTCTCGCAGTTCTTCTCCTCTTCCTCTTTTCCAGAGGCGGATTTTTTGAAGAGAGGGTCGGGGGTTATTTCTTCCTCAGAATCGCTCCCGAATGTATGAACCTGAGATTTTCCTTTTGCCGAACTGGTATCAACCATATAACAGTTGCCAGCCATTCCTTCATGCTCGTCTGTCGCGCTTCTTTGTTGTCGACGGGTTTTGCGCTTCATCCGCTTGAAGTGTTGCCGGTGAGCAATGTATCCTTGCCACCACTTCTTAAAGGCATTGCACTTTTCGGTGGGGTGTGTGACCCTCCGATGGTATAAGCAATAGTTCGGATGTACATCTGCTTCGTCGAGACACATACTCCTCGGAGTTTTTTCCATGAGAGAGGGCAGCTTCATTCCCATCAACAAGGGTTTGGTGAACCGCTTCTCCGCTTTGATCCTGCTCTGGTTTATAGCAAGTGTGCTTTGGCTTGGGTGGATTCTTTACGACTCATCCTTACCGCGGCTTCTTCATCCTAACGCCGACGCTTGGCCTTTTCTTATATGGCCGTTTCACGTTCTCGGTCAGCTTTGCTCTTTTGAAGGGCTTCGTTTAGCATCCTGTCAATTAGGTCTTCTGACAATTCCAGGGATTCTGACGCCGGTCCTGCCCCTAGTTCCTCTGCATTGCTTTCCGACGCCGAGGGAGTTTCTTCATCATTTAACGACGAATGAGAAACCATGTGGCAACTTGCTACATAATCATCGGGTTCTTCTGATGAGTCATTTCCCTTATCAGCGTCACTATCCCCGTTCTCAAGTATATGGTTGAGAAACTCTTTGAGTGTGACTCGGGTCCGCGCCTTCTGGTTATATTCCTCTAGCGCGTCGAAGTATTTTTGCAGGTCCATGCGCTTGTCGTCAGGCTGCGTAGGCTTCTTGGTCTTCTTCTTTTTCTTTGAAGATTTCAAAGGCTTGGCCTGGAGGTCTTGCCCATCACTATTAGTTTTCGGTGTTGGACGCGGCTTAAGCATCCCCTCAATGATCTCGAGCTTCAGCGGGCTTTTCTATTTGATCACCGGACATCCATGAAGATCCTTCAGTATTCTTTTAGTTTTATCTAAAAGGACCACTTCCTAAGGAGCTTCTTCCACAAACGAGCATGATGCTCCCGGCGTATCCACCTTTTTAGGAGTGTTCCTCTGTGGAGGGTTCACCCTCCAGTTTTCTAACAGTGCGAATTTCCCTTGACGATACTGGTCCTCGACACAGTTTTTGAAGACGTAGCAATTCTCAATTGGGTGGCCCACTACTCTGTGGTAGGAGCAGTACTTGGGACTGTTGACATCACCAGGCAGCAGTAGACATCTCGGATCCGGCAGTGTGATGAGTTTGTTGCGCATTGCCTGTTCGAACAATCTCCTCGTTTTATCATGGGAGAACGAGTAAGCACATCCTAGCTTCTCTTCCAAGGATTAGCATGGGCGTACGTTGCCTTGGCGAGCAACCGGTTTCAGTTCACTTGGCTGTTATTGAGTGTTAGCAATGAAGGCTTCTTTCCCTTTGCCCTTTTCATTCCGAGGATCCGTTTTTGAAGAGGACGGCCTATGGCCCATCTGGTCCATCTGAGCCAGGTTGTCGATCAAGGCCTGGAAGGTGGTCGACTTGAAGAACATCATAAACTGGGATACAGTCACTTGAGGGTCAAGGGTCCCTACGAACATGCCCACGACGTGAGCTTTTTCTATGCGTTGTTCGCATTTTGACCATAGGTTCTGCCTCCGGATTGCGTATTGAACCCATGTCTCTCCTGGCTTCACCCTGGAATCGATTAATATCGTGATCGCGGTGCGCTCGCTTGCGTTGGAGAACCGCTGTGTGAATAGCAGATCTATTTCCGTGAATGTTTTGACGGAGTCATTTGGGAGCTCCGAGTACCATTCGAATGTTTTTTCCGACAGGCTGCCAACGAACTGGCGAAGTAGCAATTTGTCGTCGCCTCCAGTATTGCCACATAATACTCTGAACTGGCGACGTGCTGATGCGGGTTGCCTGTCCCCTTATATACGTTGAACTTGGGGATTGTATATCCCGGCGGGTACTTGATTTGATCGTACCAGCCTGGGTAAGGTCGCTTGGTTCTGACAACTTGGCCAGCCGCTTCGCTTGCCTGATGAGCTCATATTTCCTGAGCTATGTAGTCATCAAGGGCAGCTTTGGAGATCGTTTCCTCCCTGACTGCTGATAAAGCCGGAAGAGGGTTTGATGTTTCCCTTCTGTCATCCTCGATGGTTATTGGTGGATCTTTGGATGGAGGTTCTGGTTGGATCATCATTCCAACCATGTATTAGAACAGGAGTGCTATCTGTTTTATATTAGCCGCTTGTTCCGCGGCATCCTTAGCCTTTCTCTCCAGCACCCTTCGTAAGAACTCCGTTTCGGTCTCCTGCTCTTGGCGCTGTTCAGACGCTGCTTCCAGGCTTTCTTTCTGCCCGGTGAGTGCTGCCATTTTCGTCAGCATCTCCTAGAGCTTTTGTTGCTGCTCCTGAGCTTTCGTCAACAACCGGGTTTGCGGCTGATGAGCCACGGAAGCACGGCTCTCTTCTTTTCCGGAAGCCATGTAAACCGTGTGCACGATCATACCCCCAGACTTGGGGCGTTTGGATCCATCACCCTCGGGATTTGCCACCGGCGGTGGAAGATTCTCTGGCCTTCGCTTTTTATGGGAGGTCGAAGTCGAAGGAGCCATTGTAGCAGGCGCCTGTGTGAAAGAAGTCCCTCGCTGCATGGTGGAGGGATGATTTTTCTCTTGTCAAACCTTCATTTTCTTCGGTTGACGAGAGTAGTTCTTGTTGATCACGGAGTCCTGGACTTTGTGCCAGACCCTGTGGATTCCGGAGGATAGCTGCTGAGGGGGCTACTCCGGCTTTGCCTGCATCACATTTTCAACAGAAAGTGGAGATTTCTTCAACACCGCGGTTGGGGAGTTCCGCCGCTCCCTGCTAAGCGGTTCAAAGCTGTTCCCAGTTGGAACAGCAGCGTCAACTTCTACCATTAGAGCTGGTGGAGTAAGTCCAGAGGGGGAGTTTCCCCAAGATTTTCTTACTCGGCGCCAGTGGCGACGTCGAGCATGTCTTGCATACGGGATTGCCTCAGTTGTGGTAGTGTCTTCCTTATGCCCCTTGCTTTGGTGAAGGGCTACTGCTGGTGCCAGCTTGTCGAAGACTGACGTTTGTTGAGAGGGGACGGTCAATCTTTCGAAGGCCGACCTTCTGGTAGAGGAAGCACTTTTGATGACTTCATCTGCCGGAGCTGGAACGGCTATTCGTTTCAAGATAACCCCTTCAGGTATTATGAGCCTCTTTGAGGGCCCATTTGATCTTTGGCTCAGCCTGTCAAAAGACTGAGGTGGCAGACATGAACGACCCATTAAGAGGGGTGGTGGTGGTTGCAAGTCGATCAAAGACCGACTTCTTTGGAGCTTCCTGTGATGGCATTGGGGTGCTGAAGCTTGCTGGCGGGAGCATGGTCCCGAAGAACATTCCAGTGGTGGCCTGAGTCACCTACTCCACTGGCATTGAAAAGATGCAGGCCGCATTTGACCCGTATGTCACTCCTCCAGCGGGGACGGAGCGGGAGTTGCTGTTGCAGGTACACTTGGAAGCCATTGATCTTCTTTTCTCTGCACCGGAGCAAGACACCAAATCTTAGTACCTCGAATCCAGGAGCAACCATAGTAAACCGCGATTTGTTCGTGAACACGACACACGAAGTGTGGAGTGGAAAGAGGAAAAGATCCCACCAGGCGTGCCAGAATTTATTTACCGCCGAAAACAGAGACAAAACCGGGATGGATCGTCTTGCCTGAATTTGGGGGCAGATGATATTTGGATTTATTCGTCCACCTCTCCAAAGATTCCAAGTTGATTTATGACACCGTGTATCAGAGATTTGAACGGATGCGGCCGTTGTAGCAGACCTCGTCAGATCCCCACTCGTTTGCGAGGGGTTTTTGATTGTGGGGACACTCTTCACTGCAGGCGCAAGCCCCTGCAGTTAATTATGTTACTGCATCGCGATAACCACTTTCTCCTTCTCCAGTGGTTCACTTCGTGTCGTGTGTGTTTGTTTTATTTTTGGTTGCCCATGGAATGTATACTGTAACGAACCAAGTATTACTGTACCTTCGTGTTTTCTTTCTTTAGTAAAATATTGTATTTATTTATTCTTAATATTTTCTGTATATTTTGGTTTTTTATAAATATATTATTTTATTCTTCCATCTATTTTTCCCAAACACATTTCTTTAAAACTAAATTTTAAACTTTTTTCAAATTAAACATAAGACATAACCTAGCCCATAACTCAAATTCAATTTCATTTTCATTTTCTTTAATAAAACTATGAGCCCAAAAGCCCACTTTTTGTAAGCAACATCATATATTTAATTCTTATTAAATATGTGTATGAACAACCTTGTAGCTCATTGGTTAAGTCTTTGCATTGTTATTCCATAAATCATATGTTCAAATCCCCATTCTTGCAATTATTTTTTTATCAATTTTTATTCTTCTCATAACTTACAAATGAGACATTTCATTTCCAAAATGATTGGTGACCATTTATTTCTCTTTTAATTCCCATATTGAATGCATATATTATCATACATAATTCACTATTACACCATCTTTATTTGTTCTCCTCTATCTTTTACTTTCTCACATTTTTCTATCTCTCACTTCTCCCTCTTCACCTAAAGTCCAAGAAGAAGAACATGAAGAAGTCTTCAAGAAGGTCTCGCTAGTAACGCGAGGCTATCGGCGGATAGACAAGCCCGATGACAATACTGGCTTGTGTATGTAAGTCCCTTCTCTCTCCTTCCCCCCATCTCTTATTTTCTTCTTGTCATACCTCGTGAATCCCTTATTCTTTTCATATTGTAATCCGTAAGAGAAAATAAATATAAACATATACATACATACATACATACATACATATATATATATATATATAAGTCTATATATATATTGTTTTATATGATTTAATAATACCTTATTGCATCTTGTTCAAATTAAAGTGTTTTTAATTCTTTGTTCATGACTATGAATGTTTATTACAAGTTGTGAGAAAAAAAAATTCATGCCACAATATATCTATAATGTCTCATGAAATCGGTTTGTTTATTAAAAGAAAAATAGAAGCCTGCAAAAAATACTAGTTAATTTTTTTGCTGATTTTAGTATACACATCAATACCTTTAGCTCTGAAATAATTTTTAGAAATTAATTTTTACTTCTGAAAATTTCAGGAAATTTACATATGATAGATTATATTATTTTGTACATGCTGTAAAAATTTTAGATCGAATCACTTAACGGTTTAGGAATTATATCGTTTTTATTTACTGTTCGTAAAATAGAAAACTGCAGTTATTGGTCAACTTCTAGGACGCATAAGTTGGTATACCGATATCCAAATTGAGCAAACTCAGGTATTTTAGATATCTACATCGAATAATATATATTTTATTAGTTTAACTTTTTACTGAAAACCAACGTAAGATAAAGAAAACTGCGTTACAATATTAAGCGACGGATCTGGACAGAATATGTCCTGATTCGCACACTGTTTTTAACTAGGACATAACTCGAAATCCCGATATCCGTTCGTGAAAAAATTTAGATGTGTAGATGCATAAATGATAAAGATATAATTTTCTATATATTATATTACTTAGAAATGCACGAAACAACCCGATATAAGCTTTGCAATATAGCATATAATTGCTGTCCAAAAATCTGAATTTCTGTTTTAAACGTTGATGTTAAAATAATTATAACTAGAGTTTAAGAAATCCAAATCGTATGAATCTTGGTGTTTTGGTAATTAAATCGAAAGGCCTATAAATTTCTAATAATTTTTGTAACCTAAAACCCGATAAAAATTAACTCAAATTGTGTTTTAAAAATATGCGACGGTGCTGGACAGATTCTGATATGTTCTGCATGACAAAACGAAAATGAATATATCTCCCAAACCGGTAGTCGTATTTAGGAGCAACTGGAGCTCAAACATGCACAACACTTAGATCTATATTTTTTTTATATTCAGAAATTTATAAACTTGGTTGATTAGTCGTACATAATATTTCTTTACAGTATTGTTTATGGTAGTTACTCGAATAATATACTTGACTCATTTCATGCCATTCGAACATGTATACATATTTATCTTGATCATTAAATTATTGTATGTACATAAAGACGATAATTAAATATTTGAGTTTTATTTTGAAAACTATACAAAATTATTTTTACATAAAACCCCTCAAGTTATATAAATTACCCTAAGGACCCTAGTAAATATAGGTTTAAGCGGGACCAATCTCTTGAGCCTTAGGGACCCGGAGAAGTGGGTGCTTGCCTATTTAAGATAGACAACTTAAAAATGGTGTTATCAACACGGTAATCGTCTTTAAAAAAGACACAAATCCCGCTGCCCATGTGCAGCGGTTACCGATAACATCAAAACAATCAGGACTTCAATTTCTTTTCTAATTGTCTGATTCAGACGGAGTCTCATTAATAATCTGACTTGAATATGATTCAAATACAATCTACAATATTACAATCCAACATAAATCTATGAATACCTATATTCAATCTATTCAAGCTATATTGACTGAACTGAACCATGGATATACTTCCATTTACATGATTCTTTAGTTACATCCACAATTCTCCAGTTACATCCATTTACTGATATCATGGTTTCGGCAAGTCATCCAATTATACAATCTTTATTACAAGACATTACAATTTACAATACAACTATACAATCAATGCTTCGTGGGGTTTAAGGGGTAGATTAGTACGGAAGGTGTTAGAACTGGCACGAGACTGCAAGATTAAGACACCTAACCTGAATCCAATTGTCGTTGTTCCGGGCTGTATAACGGAGCATTGTACTTCCATTTTCCCTAGTCTCTAGCATAAAGGGACTGCTCTCGTATACACAGGCATCCTTCTGTACCAAGAAACAAACAACAGCGTTAACACCAATACAATATAATACAACTTTAAAAACTACACTCCCTCTGTCTATTCTATTTCTCCCTTATCTTTAGGACTTACCGAGCGATTGTTCGCTGACGAAATTCCTTTTTCTTCTTCTTTGAATATCGTCAGGTGATTTGGATCTTCCGGAGATCGAGCCCAGCGCTGAGGACCTGGGCCAGTTTACTGAAGACCCAGAGCTCTATCTACATTGTACACATTTCATTTCAGTGCTTTTCATTTCTGTTATGCCACTGTTTAGACATCGCTTTATCCCATGTATTTACTTTTCTATGTATTGTAAAAAGAATGTTAATAAATAAAGTTGTTGTTTCATTATATCTTGTCTCTTGTGCATTTATATTTATATTGCGTAGATACGCTTAGCGTATTTACTTCACAGTAAATACGTAGCGGCCTTGTCGCGTCCTCTTCCCGTACACTGGAAAGCGGGACGTGACATATACGGAGACTAATTTATGTTGTCTCCCGTAGGGCGTGGATTAGTTCAAATCCGTATATCTTAGATTTGGGTTTGGGTTGATTTAAGGATCATTAATCTCGTTTCAGATTAAGATCAATTTAAATTTTTGTTAAGGATACGTTAGTACAATTTGAGACTAAGATCTACTTAACGGGGTTTTAGGATCATTCATATCCAACAAAAGAACATTTGTGCTCCATTGTTTTAGTTTAGGGACGTTACGGTCCGTTGTTAGTTTAAGAACATTTCGGTCCGTAGATCACCATTTTTGGGGTGAGGTTTTTAGTTTAAGGACATTACGGTCCGTCATCGCCATTTGGGGGTGACGTTGTAGTTTGATAACGTTTTGGTCTGTAGATCATCATTTTTGAGGTGAGGTTTTAGTTTAAGGACGTTACGGTCCGTTGTTAGTTTAGGGACATCTCGGTCCATAAATCACCATTTTTGAGGTGAGGGTTTAGTTTAAGGACATTTCGGTCCGTAGTAGTTTGAGGACGTTACGGTCCGTAGAGTTTAGTTTAAGGACGTTACGGTCCGTAGGGTTTAATTTAAGAATGTTACGGTCCATAGATCAACTTGCGTGCACGTGTATTTGTTACGTGTCGGGATGAGCAACGATGATATGGGAGACACCTAACTTGGGGTGTGCACGTCAGTTTGGGAAGTGCACCGAAGAGTAGTTGGTTGTTGGGACCCGCTACCTCTCTGAAGATGTTGAGAAATTACAACGACATGTATCAGAGGTGCGGAGAGATGTACCCTCGAACCAATTTCCCTATCCGAGGGAAAATGAAGTTGGTGGTCAACCCCGAAAACATTAGTCGTATTTTGAGGCTAAGATTTCCTTGGGGGAATGTGAGATAAATATTGTTTTAGATATCATTAGTTGAGTGGTCATCAATCATGTTTGAGACTGAGATTACTTTGGGAAAACCTGACCACATAGGCTCGGTTGATTTGGGACCAAAGAGGTTTTGATCTCAAGAAAACTTAGCCAATTTGAAGCTGAAGTCTAATTTCCCAAAAATGCTAAGCACTGATATATGTTTAGTACTCACGTGTTCCTACGTGAGGCTCCGAATCAGTGTTAAACACTGCACTTTGGAAGCGCTCACGTGTAGGCACGTGAGGCGCCCCAAAGTGGGATTTGTTCTCTGGGTTCTATTCTCCCTTTTAATATGGAAGTGTTAACCACTGCACTTTGAAAGCGGTCACGTGTAGGCACGTGAGGTGCTCCAAAGTAGGATTTTGTTTTCTGGGTTCTATTCCCCCTTCACTTTTTTCATATAGAAGTGTTAAACACATGACTTTTGGAAGTGCTCACGTGTGGGCATGTGAGGCGCCCTAAAGTGGGATTTGTTCTCTGGGTTCTATTCCCCCTTTCCTCTTTTTTATGTAGAAGTGTTAAACATTTGACTCACATGCGAGCACACGAGACGATTTTGTGTGTTTCCCTTTTCATTCATCAGAGACGCTCACGTGGAGCACGTGAGATCCTATTGAGTGTTTGGAGATTTTAATCTCATGGAGGATCTCATGCCTCTCTTTTTTTTGTAAGAATTAAATTCTTATTGTAGGGTTAAACCTTGATTTTCAGAGGAGTTAAATTCCTATATGCTTCTTTATGAATTAAATTCTTTGAACTCAGTTCTTTCCCTTAGGTTTTGAATCTGCATGGCAGAATCTTCCCGACGAGAATTAAATTCTCAACTTATGGGGAGATCTGCTTCTACAGATCTCAACCAGATGAATAACTAAGTTCTTATGCGAAGGGTTAAACCCTTAGAAAGGTCAAGATAGAACAATCTCTATGTATTTCTCTTTTTTTTTACCTAGAATTTTCTGATGAAGCAAATCTTTTCCGAGACTTCAATTCTCTTCTTCCTCTTTTTTGTATGCTCTCCTCTGTTCACTCCTTTTCCTTTTTCTTTTCCTCTGTATCTCCTTTCTCCTATTTATATGAGAAGAAAAAGAATCAATTTTTTAAGAAAATCCCTCATTGAGCGATCATGATTGATTTTATAATCAATCCAATTGTTCTGGTGAATTTTATTCACCGTTGGATTTTTAATCTAAAGGCTCTCTGTTTAACACAGAAAATTTCTTATTTGTTTTTTTAACCAGATTAAGAAAGAATTTCCTAATTTAGAATTTTATTCTATCATATGAATATCTTGTTAGTTTAACAAGATTCGAATTTTATTCTATGATAGAATTTTATTTATATGAATATCTTTTATAGAATTTTATTCTATCAGGCGATCACCGTTGGATCTTTGATCCAAAGGTCCTTCGTTTAACATAGAAGATCTTTATAGTTTCAGGGAGATCAGGAAAATATTTCCCATATATATAGAATTTTAATTCTATCGGATAGTTCATCAAAGATTCTATATTAGAAAAGGATCTTTCCATATTAGAAAGATTCAAGGAAATATTTTCCAAATATAGTTTTAATCTTGTTGTTTAGAATTTAATTCTATCAGTTTCGAAGGTTTTAAAAGCACTCACGTGTAGCACGTGATCCCTATGGGATTAAGCTTGTTTGCTTATATGCAACGGCATAAGAGGGTATCACGTGTTAACACGTGAGCCTTTTTTTTTGCCTGCTATATGTTTGAATGTAGCACCTATATGCTTTGTATATAGGCGCTTACATGCTTACATGTAAGGCTCAATTTAGGCCTATCAATTGCTTAAATGCAGCGGCTATATGCTTTGCATATAGCCGCTCACGTGTGGGCACGTGAGACCTGCACAGTGGGGAATTTTTTCCTTTTCTTTCTATACATATTATTTTTATAAAGGATCAAATGCTCCCCAGCGTTGTTCTCACGTGGCTTGCACGTGAGTACAACGCTGTCACCTTTTCCGCTGTTGGATTGTCTAGGGGAACAGGAAGATGACCGCCCCCCATCATGTCTTATAAATGCAGGACTTTTGCCTTTGGGAAAACCACTGTTCTTTCATCTTCTTCTTTTCTTATTTTCCTTGAGAATTTAATTCTCTTCTTCAGATCTTAGTTCTTTACCCGCTGAGATCTCAGAGTTAAACTCTGTTAAAACTTTTGTTTGGTAAGGATCATGAACGGGACCCCTCCTCTTTTGCTTTTTTTGTTGTGGATTTCAAATCCGGGGACAGAGCGTTGCTCTCTTCTTGAACTTATTTCTAAAAGATCCAAAGCACACATTTTTTGTAGATTTTGAAGCCTTGAATAAATAGGGATTGTTAATCCTCCCTTTAGGGTTTTACCCTGTCACCGATCTTTAAGATCCTTAGAATTTAATTCCATTTTCTTTGCCTCCTTGCTATGGGGTTTTTCTAGGATTTAATCCTTTTATTAAAGGAATTTAATTTCTTGTTCACAGAGCTTGGCTCTGAGAGAGATTTAGATATTTTTGGGAATTTTATTCCTTAATGCTCTCGAATATTTGAGGGTTTTAATGCCCCTAAAGCAGATTTGAATCTGTTGTGTTTTTGGAAGAACTCGCTCCAAGAGTTGTATAAATTTTACTGTTTTCTCGATGAGAATCCTTTTTTATTCTCTCAATGATTATTTTGCCTCATCATTGGTGAGCCGTTATTTAGATTTTGTGGGGTCCATTGGTTTTGCAGGCAGTGGTCCCGTCACATCATGGCTTTCTGTTATTTCATTTTATGTTACTTTATTATTCATTATTATTATTTTTAAATGGTTTTTTTTTATTTTAGGAACGATGGCCTCGCTTCCTGACTTTCCTTACACTCGCTTAGAAGCGGCTTTTTCACAGTTGCCATCGGAGGAGGAGGTTATGGCGATAATTAGGGCGCATGACAGGGACCATACTAGTCTTCTCCTATAGGGAAATAGTATGGTCATATCATCGGGGGCCGCCGTAGTTTTACCTGCGAAGAGCCGACAGAACCCATCCTCTCTATAACATTGACGGAACGCCAACGGACTGCTTATGCGGTGGAGGCGACTAATTGGACTCCCGCGGACCGACTCGAGCCATCAACGGCCGGGATACCCAACCAACCCATGGAGGCCATCAACATTCTGTGGCGCCGAATATGTCCGGGTGAAGCCCAACCTTGGGAGCAGGTTTATAAGGTAGGTGTTATCACCCGCCAGCCAGTGGGCTATCTTTCTTGGGCTCGGTATATCCTCTCTGCCCAACGCGCACGTCTGCAGAAGGTCGGGTTGTACCAAGCAGTGTATGCTTCGTTGCTCTATTATCACTCCCCTCACGTCTGGTGGGTTAAAGATTTCTTGAATCAATGGAACCTTCCCACCAATACGTTCTTTCTAGGGGATCGAGAGGTCTCAATTTCATTGGAAGAGTTTCGTGAGATCTCCGGATTACTGATCAGGGGGGGCATTATGAAGAATTACTGCCTCCTGATGAATATGTGTTTGATACGGTGCATGTTATGCTCGACGGCATGTTGACTAATAACGCCGTACATCACAAGTACCCAAATCTAATCAAGATCCTGGGTATCTTTGAAAAGCTATTCATGACATCGGAAGGCAGGGTGTCACCTTTGACACTTTCATTGCTTGTTTTCTTCGGGAGGGCGTCATATCTAAAAAGGCTCCGAAATTTTCAAAAATTGAAGACCCTTTTGGATTAGGGTTAAGGAACTTGCCGGCCAAGGAGGAAGACCTGCCGCATTTCTATATTCCGAACTCGTCAACCATAGCTTTTGACGCGATTGCGGCCCCAGGTATGGACGAAGAGACCTTCTTCGTTGGTTTTATCAGTCTTTGGCTAAGCTGGTTTGCCATACCGATGCATCGCCACTTTATGAGAGCTTCCATCTTTTATCCTGCTCACCGCATATCTGGGGGAGCACGACTAGCTGTTGGCATTGCGGGGTTATCACATCTATATCACGGATTAAGCGTTGCGGCTAATACTTCAAACCCAGGTGCGGAGACCATGAATTTCGCCATCCACTACTTCATGTCGTGGATTGAGATGCACGTGCTAGGAGCGTTCGCTGCGCACCAGCGGCCAGATTTTTATGATTCGTACACCTTCCCGTGGATTATGAGGTCGTTTGATGCCTTCGCTCCCGATCTGACCCAAGTAGGGGCTCTTCGCGTACCGCTGAACCCATACTCAAATGAAGGCGGAATGGTGTTCAGCGATCGAGTCCTTTCCGCACCAGCGGGGCCCATTCAGCAATTGTTTGATTTATCGAAGGGTGGGGTCCCGGCTTTGAAACCAAAAGAGGTCATGCACCTATACTCGATCAGGCCAGGGTATCTGGTGTTCCGCCGAAAAAATGTTGTCCTTTTTATGCGGTATAGTCCGCACCGCTTTACTTAGCAGCTGGGCTATGACCAAGGCATCCCTCTCGAGGAATTTATTGTCGAGCCTGCTCTCTCCGTGGAGGTTACTTACGACGTTATCCACCATTTCATGCGGATAAACACCGGCTCTCGTTTCATGATCCTGGGGACCGATTACCTCCCGAGACCTGTAGGGTCCTTTAAAGGGTGGTTCCGTCGTCGGGTTGGCCCCATCATTGCAGAGGAGAGACAGGTGCTTTTCGAGGGTAAAGCTCACATTCCAGCTCAGGCCACCAATGCCCTATTGTGGCCGCGGTGAGTGGTTCGCCCTCCACTGAGGGATAGCGGTTTGGTATTATCCCCAAAGCCGCAGAAATAGAATCGACCCCTCGCACTGCTGGTATGCCAGTGCGCACTAGATCCGAAGCAAAGGCTTCTAATGAAGCTCTAGTGGTAGTGTTGCCAGCGGCGGTGTCATCAGTGGTGGTGTCACCAAAGGGGAATACTGAAAGTGAAGTTTGTCAACATCGCGCCAAAGTGCCAAGGGGGAGGAAGCGTTTTTCCACTAGTGTTAGCACAAGTTCTAAGAGGAGGAAGAAATCGGTTGGCGGCTTACTTGACACCCTGCTTGAGTCCGAGCCATTTATTCAGGACGAACCGATTGCTATAGAGGAGTCAGACGCTGGTCTTATCTATCCTGGCACGTCTGCCGAGGAGGCTGCGCAATTGGCTGAGGCTTTGAGGCGCTCACAAGATGAGAACGAGAATGTGTGCGCCCCAAAAAAAGCTTACCCCCCGTTTCAGTCTATGACGTCGAACCATCATTACGGAGGGTGCACATAGGTACTCTATTAATGGAAGAAGAACGGGCCCTTAAACAGCCCTTCTCAGATGCTTCTGAGGACGAGCTTGCACTAAAGACAGGCATTCATTCATTTGCGCTTAAGGCCCGGCGAGCGTATTTAATGAGAAAAGAACAACGACTCACATAAGCCATACATCAAGCTCCTTAGCGTATTGGTATGCGTATTTTTTGCGTTCTTCCTTTGGCTAGTAATTTGTATTACTTTTATGTCCTCTTATTTTTGTGCGATCTTTGTAGGGACTTCTGCAGTGGAAGTGGGTTTGAGTCCGTATCAGTTCATGGTTGCAGATTCCGTGAATATCTCCCATGACGCACCGGCGGGTGTAGAAGGGATTACTGAAGCTGCTACCCTTAGTGTGGAGCTTCCGGTGGCGGCTGATGTCTCTTCCATGTCAACCCCCTTAGCAGAGCTGACGTCATCGGCCATAGATCCCATGGACATCCCTAGTAATATACCGGAGTGTATAGAGGAGATTGTTAAAGACTTCATCCCTACCTTGGAGTCTTCAGCGACGGCTTTTGTCCCCTTATTGGAGACTACCATGCCGGCCATAGGTTTTACAAACATCTCCAGTGATGCACCTGAAGGTGTGGAGGAGACCGCTGAGGCTGCCATTCCCCCAGCTCAGGGCGGGCAAAGCATTGAAGGTAATCTCATGTACCTATACATTTCGTTTAATGACCCTTCTGTCATCTGACCCTTTCTTTCCTTCAGAATTGCGAGAATTGGCTGCTGTTCAGTCGAAAATATCGTGCATTTGATATGAAATTTTCCTTACTATTTTTAAATAATAAAAGGTGTTTATTATAAATGTGACACATATGAGAGTTTATATGTAAAAATACTATTTTCATATGTTTATATATTATAATTAACATTATGAAGGAAAATGTAAGCATATAATGTCTATATAATATTTAATCTATTTAAATATGCATACCATATCAAATATCTTTAACCAATTTTTTTAAACTATAATATCATATCAAATGGTTAGGATAATATCTTAATAATCCCAAATATTACTAACATTATTCATTAAGATATTGTGCAAGCTTTGGCTCAGGTCGAGAGATCGAGATGTTGAGATGTCGAAAACCAAAAATCTGCCGAAATATTAAAGTAAATCGAAGAAATCAATTCTGGCAGAGACTTAGAGAAGATTTCTAAAATCCAGATATTCAAAAGATCACCACATGTCAACTAGATGAAGCACCAGAATTTTGATCCAAAGATCACACCAAGATGCCGTCCAACCGCGGTCAAATGCCTATTATTGCGTTGGATCCACGGTATCTATGGGGAGTTGGGATTTGAGATTTGGTGGATACGGTCATAACAACTAGTTATCATATTAGGAAACTAGGGATTCTGACTTTGAGACTATTTAAAGGACCGAGATCCCCTCTTGGAAAAATCATCAAACCGACGAGATCACGAAGTTCAAGACGACTCAAGAATCCAGGTTGATCATCAGCAGTTCGTCTACCTCCTTAAGAAGAGATTGAGAAGCAAACTAGGGTTTTGTAATCATTTTCTAAAGGAAAAAAGTGTAATTGATCAAGTTGATTAATAAAGGCAGTTTTTTTATTCTTATTGTATTTTATTTTCATTATTTACATCATGATCTCTATCCGTTCTTTTATCCCCATCATGCGCCAGTAATTCTCCGCTTGATAGGGTTCGTAGGATTAGGGTAGATCAATGGATGACTAAAACCCTTTAACTCATTTTACGTCCTATAAAGTTTATAAACTTTATCAAAAGAACAGTTAACATCGTAATCGGGTGCGCTATCAATTCATTGATATTCACGACCACGATTAGAGATTAGATTAACAATTGTTTTGGTAAATGCTAGACATGAACGGAGATCCATGTCAAGATAGGGGTTAAGAGTGGGGAACCTTTTCCCTCTAGAAACCCTAATCTGCATGCATCACTGTCGATCTAGTTTTAAATCTATTAAAGGATAAAATGAGTAATCTTTAATTAATCATCCACGACTACTAAATCTTAACGAACCCTATAAGCCCCCTTCTAATATAAAACCTACATCCGTAGTTAATCTAGATCTATATCCTACATCCGTATTTGACGTAGATCTAGAATCTACAACCATTCTTCACTATTCATTATTCTTCCTCCTTTCCTAATCAACACGCCAAAAGTAAGATTAAAAGATTCAACGTTTCCATGAGGACGAACCGTACTCATCTCGGTCTAGCTACACGCGATACCATTATTGATTGTGGTTATTCTACAAACACAACTCTAAAACATCAACCAATCAAATGGCGCCATTTCCGGGGATACGTGTGTAATTTTTTATTTTTACTATTCGTGTTGAATTCTTAATCTGATCCATAAAAATACATAATAAAAATGAACAAAACTGCAATTTGTGTATTTAACGATTATTGTGTGAATTTTGCAAGGGGATCTGGAGTCACAGATTTGAGTAAATAGAGATTTAGAGACATTCATCAAGATCCAGAGGAGCAAGGAAGGCTACGTAGAAAAAATCTTCAGGAGATCCCTCTTTTTGGCGGCGAAACCGCGGCAAATAGGTGCAATTAGTGGCGGAACCGCGACTCAATTAGGGAATTAGGGTTTCCAAATTCTCTGGTATCTTTCTCAACTCCCTCTCTATCCTCTGAAACCCAATAAAATATTTTTTCAGAAGGATTCTTTGCAAAATATCGCCGCTCAAAAATCTTTTTTGCAAGTTTTGTAATTGGTTTGTTTGTGCATATTTTAATACGGACTTTAAGGGACAAAGACCAAAATTCAGATTAGGTGGGGATTTCATCACCCTTCCTAGGCCCCGCAAATCACAAAACGAGCATCCGCATCAACCCTACATTAATTAAAAAATATCTATACAAGACTCTAAGGACTGTCGCGCTCAAATAGGACAAAGGAAGGTCGTGGGTAATCTATCTCTTATCCGCATTACTTTTGTGGTGTCTAGGCAAGTGTGTTGAAGGCAATTGGTTACTTAATTAGGCCGGCTATTTTTGGTGATTCTTATAGCGGATACCCCCACTTACCTGGAACTTACCTGGCCATAAGAGTAGTAAAGAGGTGGTAGAGGATTGATCCTGCGGCTTTTCCTTTGGAAGTCTAGGAGCAGTCTAGTGACTTGACCTAGGTAACCTTAGTTCTAGGGTTGATTGTGCATTTTTGTGTGATTTGTCTCAAGTCTGACACACTTTTCAAAACAAACCATTTTTAAATCATACATACGCTTCCACTTGCGCTAAACCCGCTTAGTGCATGCTTGGCTGGACACGGGATTCTAGTGCCTGTCTTTTCCGCGTTCCTGCTATCGACTCCGAAGTCGATACTTCTTTATTTTCTTTTTCCCCTCCACCCACCACATCGACCGAGATAGACGGTTCTCCATCAGATTATAACACCATCCTGCCACCACCCGTCGGTGCGCAGAATCCACCGTGCATTTCTCTCCAAGAGAGATATTATCCTATACGCGGTCCCCATCCTACATGTTTATCTATTCCACCAGCCAATGGGGATAATTTTGAAATTAAACCCCACTTCATCAACCTGTTGCCCAAATTTCACGGGCTTGAGTCTGAAGACGCATATGTGTTTATCATTAAATCCGAAAATGTATGCGCAATGATGAGTACATCACAACTGTCTGTGGATGCTATGTGCTTATGTCTTCTCCTTTTCACTTTGTGCGATTTAGCCGAAAAATAGCTTTATAACACAGCCGCACACTCTATTACCAATTGGGATGAATTCGTGATAACATTCCTTAAGAAATTTTACCCAAATCATATGATTGCCCGTGTTCGGAGCGAAATCAACCAGTTTACCTAGCTTCCCAATGAACCATTTTGGAAGTGCTTTGAACGGCTTAAGGATCTGCTTGTCCAATGTCCTCATCATGGAATACATAGATGGGATCTGTGCCGAATTGTATATGAAGACATTAATCCAGCGACAAAGCAGATGCTTGAAACCATGTGTCAATGCAATTTCATGTCCAAAGACGATGGTGAAGCCTAGAAATATCTGGAAGATCTCGCTGAAAACACTTTGCAGTGGGAAAGCGTTAGACCACCTTCATCTAGGGGAGGCATCCATCAGCTCGATATTTCCATTGCAGTAAAAGCCGAAATGGCAGCGATGCAAAAGAAACTCGACGCTATAGAGAACAAATTCCCATCAGTCTCCCTAAATCAGGTTACGCTTCCCAAGACCGTGTGTGGTTGCTGCTCTGATCCATCACATTTGATGGAAGAATGTCCTATGAATGCACCATTTCAAGGTCAAGAACATACTAATGCTACTTTTCAGCAGTGACCTAGAAACGATCCTTATTCTTCCACGTACAATCAGGGATGGAGGAATCATCCTAATTTTGCTTGGAACCAAAACCAAACTCAAAATCAAAACCAATTCCAAAGCAATTATCAAAGGTCTCCTCCACAGCAACCACCATCACCACAGAACCAGCACCCCTTTCAATCGCAACCTTTTCAAAATCCATCCAACAATTCTTTCCAAACGACCGGGAATGAAAACTCATCTGCGCTTGAACGAAGTGTGGATATGTTTATTAAACATTCCATGCAGTCGACAGATGAAATCAAGTCTTCTATCCGAACTTTAACACAGACCACCAACTCCCACGGTGAAAGTACAAAATCAATAGAAGCACAACTTGCACAAATAAATGCCGCGATGAGTGCGAGAGAAAAAAGGAAACTTCCGTCTCAACCCCTACCGAATCCTGGCCACTCACAAAGTCATAATGCTAGTGCCGTTACCACGTTGAGATCAGGAAGAGTGTTGAACAATCAAATGGGTGAACAAATTGATGATGAGGAATCAATTGAAACCCCGGCTTCTACTTCTTCCCCTAATTTGTATAGTCTCTCACCTTCTTTCGAGCCTATTCTCCGTTTTCCCCAAGGCTCGAACACTTCGCCCATTTACTCGAATCTACCTAAAACGATCCCCACTCCAATTCTGGGATCGATTCCGTCCCCACAAACTTCTCCACAAATGTTAGACCCAAAACTTATTAATAAAGCTCCATTTCCAAATAGGTTGAGGGCCACCAAACCTAACGCACAAATGGAGAAGATTGTGGAAATGTTTAAGAAAGTTAACATAAATATCCCTCTCCTAGATGATATTCAACAAGTTCCTTCCTATGCGAGAATACTTAAAGACTTGTGCACTAGGAAGAGAAAAACTCAAGTTCCTAAAAAGGTGTTCTTAACGAGCAATGTAAGTACGGCTTTTACCCAGCAATTGCCTAAGAAACGTAAGGACCTCGGCTGTCCAACAATATCTATTTCTATTGGTGGTAAAAATAGCAATCGTGCTCTACTCGACCTTGGCGCTAGTGTTAACTTGCTCCTGTATTCTGTCTATGAGCAGCTAGGTATATGAGAGTTGAAACCTACCCAGTGCATTCTCCAGATGGCAGACCGATCTATCGCCCAACCTAGGGGTGAACTAAAGGATGTGTTAATCAAAGTCGGAGAATTCATATTCCCTGTGGATTTTATTGTTTTAGATACACAGCCCGTGGCGAACCCATTCAACCAAATCCCGGTGATACTCAGTCGACCTTTCCTAGCAACTTCCAATGCTGTCATTAATTGTCGTAACGGTTCTATGAACTTATCCTTCGGGAAGATGACAATTGAGCTTAATATTTACAAGCTAGAAAGTCAACCATCTGAACCTTCTGCTCATTTAATCGATGCCTGTTCCATCAATGAGATAGCTTCTAATAGCAGCGAAGCGGAAGTACTTTGCTCTGATGATCTCGACAACACTAGTGCGACATTGTTTGATCTGGAAAATTATTATAGTGGGGATATCTTCGATGAGTCCATCCCCAAGTTTGAATCTGTTGACTCATCGCAAAAGTCGGTAGTGCTTTCCGAGTCAATATCCTATTCAAGTTACGAATCTCTTAGCGAGTCCGAGTATCATTCCCTTACCCCACTATCTATCGTCTCTCCGCCGACACTAGATCTCAAACCACTACCTTCTTATCTTAAATATGCATATTTAGGAGAGAATGAGTCTTTGCCCGTGATCATATCCACTTCTCTAGCTTTAGAGCAAGAGAACGCTCTTTTGACGGTATTGAGATCAAATCGGCAAGCATTTGGTTAGACAATGGCTGACATAAAAGGGATTAGTCCCTTGATTGTTGAACAATATATACATTTTATGGATGAAGCCAAACCAACCCGAGACACACAAAGACGGTTAAATCCCGTTATGAAGGAGGCGGTAAAGAAAGAAATCATCAAGTGCTTAGATAGCGGTATAATTTACCCAATATCTGATAACCAATGGGTAAGTCCTATTCATGTAGTCCCTAAAATGTCTAGCATCACGGTCATAACCAATGAGGCTAATGAGTTAATCCAAACACGCACCTAAACTGGGTGGTGCGTATGTATTGATTATAGAAAACGCAATGCCGCAACGAGTAAAGATCACTTCCCTCTACCTTTCATTGACCAGATATTGGAATGATTAGCTGGACATGAATACTGTTGTTTCTTGGACGGATACTCTGGCTATAACCAGGTCCCCATCGCCGAAAAGGATCAAGATAAAACAACATTTATTTGTCCTTTCGGTACGATAGACGCATTCCCTTTGGGTTATGCAACGCTCCCGCTATATTTCAGCGGTGTATGATGGGGATATTCTCAAACATGGTTGGGAATTTTCTGGAGATATTTATGGACGATTTCTCCATATTTGGTGACTCCTTTAAGGAATGCCTACATCATCTTGACACGGTTCTTACCCGCTGTAAGGATAAGAACTTAACCTTGAATTGGGGAAAATGTCATTTCATAGTCCAAGAAGGTATTGTGGTTGGACATATCATTTCACGAAAAGGCATTGAGGTTGACAGAGCTAAAATTGATTTCATCCATAACCTTCCTCCTCCCAAATGCGTAAAAGATATACGATCTTTCCTTGGTCATGCATGATTTCATAGGAGCTTCATTAAGGACTTTAGAAAAATTGCTAGACCCTCAACTCTTCTCTTGGTTAAGGATACAACATTTCACTTCGATTCGGATTGTGAGGCTGCTTTTGAATCGCATAAAAGATCTCTTACTACAGCCCACGTTCTATCATCTCCAGATTGGAACCATCCATTCGAGCTTATGTGTGATGCATCAGATTTTGCTATGGTGTAGTCTTATGACAGCACATTGATAAGATTCCACATGTAATTTACTATGCAAGTAGGACCTTGAACGATGCACAAATTAATTACACAACTACCGAGAAAGAACTCTTGGCAGTTGTATTTGCATTAGAAAAATTCAGGCCCTAGTTGATTGGCTCGCCAATAGTGGTTTACACCGATCACTCTGCCCTACGACATCTTTTATCGAAGAAGGATGCTAAGGCCAGGCTAATACGTTGGATCCTGTTGTTACAAAAATTTGATCTTGTCATACGAGAAAAGAGTGGATATGAAAACGTTGTAGCCGACCATCTTTCACGTATCAATTCTTCACCAACGTTGACCGTGCCAATAAATGATTCCTTCCCTGACGAACAGCTCTTAACCGTATACTGCGAACCTTGATTCATGGATATTGTGAATTATCTAGTGATGGGACTTATTCCTAGCCATTGGTCGAAACAAGACAAACTTCGATTTCTATCCCAAGTATAACACTTTTACCGGGATGAACCTTATTTGTTTAAATATTGTTCTGATCAAATCATTCGCAGATGTGTTCCTAACGATGAATTCAAGAGTGTATTGTCTTTTTGTCATGATCAGGCATGTGGCGGTCATTTTGGTCCACGTAAAACTGAGGAGAAAGTTTTGCAATGTGGTTTTTATTGGCCAACATTATTTAAAGATACTTATGATCATTGCAAAACTTGTCATTAGTGTCAACACTTAGGTCGGATTTCACGAAGAAATGAGATGCCGCTCCAACCTATCTTGGTTGTGGAGATATTCGATGTTTGGGGTATTGATTTTATGGGCCCTTTTCCCAATTCTTTTGGAAATTTATATATCCTGTTAGCGGTTGATTATGTCTCAAAATGGGGGGAAGCAATACCGTGTCGCACTAATGACAACAAGATTGTTATTAAGTTCCTTAAAGAAAATATCTTTTCGCGATTCGGCCACCCTCGCGCTATAATTAGCGACAACGGGACGCATTTCTGTAATCGGTCTTTCGAGGCTTTGATGCAGAAATATTCAATCAACCACGAACTTTGTACGCCTTATCATCTCCAAACGAGCGGGCAAGCTGAGATTTCCAATAGGCAGATAAAACAAATTTTGGAGAAGACGGTTTCTAAAAACTGTAAAAATTGGTCAACCAAATTGACGGATGCTCTTTGGGCGTTTCAAACCGCTTATAAGACCGATCTTGGTATGTCTCCATACCGCCTAGTATTTGGAAAGGCTTGCCGCCTTCCTGTCGAGATCGAGCATAAAGCAATGTGGGCTATTAAAGAGCTTAACTTCGATTTTGATCAAGCCTGCAGCTATCGGAAGTTGCAATTAAATGAGCTAAGCGAACTCCGCGATGAAGATTACGATAATACGGTTATAGTAAAGAACCGGATTAAAGTGTTCCACGATAAAAACCCTTTTAGAAAAACCTTCACACCGGGACAACAAGTCCTTCTTTATGATTCCCGTCTCCATCTTCATCCGGATAAGCTTAAATCTCGTTGGAAAGGATCTTTTGTGGTGCGGTGTGTATATCAGCATGGGGCAGTAGAAGTTGGAAATATTAAAAACGGATCAATTTTTAAAGTAAATGGGCATGATTGAAACCGTATTTTTCCGCTGACCCAGCGGAGGAGCTCCTGTTTTTAGAGGAGCCGCTTTATCATAACTAAATTTCCTCCGCCTCACATCCATATTTCGGTAACATTTTCTTATTTTAAGAATGGAGGTGGGTGAAAAAGGACTTAACTGAATATCTGTGCGTGCCAAAGTACAAGTTTGGGGGTAGTTTTCATTTGACTATTATTTTACCCCTCTTAATTTCTCTCCCAAAGTCTACAGGTCTATGCATTCAAAAATGACATCAGTGAGGACACTGCTGAAAAAAGGTTTGGGGGAAGGTTTGTATTCACTAAATTGTCTTTTGACACTTGGCACTATACAATTTTTTTTATATATAATAAAAGAGTAGAAAGTGAAAAATTACATATGAAAGATAGAAATAGTTTAAGAAAAGCAAGAAAGTTAGATGTTTTCTTAAACGAAACTAGTAATAAGTGGTTATGAGCTATTGTCCCAAAGGTTAGTAAGATGTCGGAAATTACTAATCTGAGGATAAAAATAAATCTGAAAAATAGTCCTTATTCTTAAGGCCAAACATCTGAATGTTCATACCCTACTATACGCACTTACTCACATCTTGAAACTTGGGATAGTAGAGCATACCTTGAAATGCTCTTGTCTAAAAGACTTAATATGAAATATATGTATATATATATATATATATATATATAAGCGGAAAAAAAAATGAACACTGGTTTTGTAATTACCAAGACAGCATAAAAAAAATATAGCGAGGGTGTTTTATCACCTAGTGCCTTAGACCAACTGGTTTGGGAGCCACTGTTAAGCCTTAGGTGTTGCAAGACGAGGAATTATGCCTTAATAAAGCGAGCACATTTTGTAATCGGTTGGTTAGTACCTCAAGAAGTATTAACGGTAGCATGAAGAATGCGTGAGCAATTTTATCAAAAATATTCACCAACTATAAAGTAATTTGGAAGATGGACAAGAGTATGATAGCTTGAATTGAATTCTCTAAGTGTAGGGATGTCTTTTACATACACGTAGGGGTATATGATCAATGTTTGGAAGAAAGATAAGGAGGAAGACTAATGACGATGTTTTATTGAGGGATGATGTGATTTCTAATATCTTTTCACGACCATTAAGATAGGGCTCATGACAACCCAAAAACTGGTGTAGTTGGAAACTCTTATTTTCAAATTCTTTCTTTTATAGTTCTTATCTTAGTATGTAACTTTCACTATCTTTCTTTTATTATAGGATTTTTTGGGTGTAATCCGCTGAAAACCCTTAAGAGACAACACTCCTCCTACTAGGAACACCTTGAGGTTTAACGGCTTATTGCACATTGATTGTTAGAGATTCTGCGTGTTCAAGTTTTAGTTAAATACCGCAATCAAGACGGTTTCGCTCGTAGCTAGCCGGTTGAGTACGGGTCGTCCGCAGGGAGATGGGAATCTTTTTCTAGGTGCTTTAACGAGTTAAGTCCAGTTTTTCAGATTTTGTTGTGATTAATTAAGTGGTAAAATGATATGTAAAGAGAGCTTGTTAGGGTTAGGATTAGGTTAGTTTGAGTTAGGAGTCTCCACATCTTTCGTTGCCCCTCTTAATATCGGTGTTACGGTAATCGGCAACAACGGGGATTAGCACGACTAGGAAGGAACTTGCGAGTATAAGCTAGGCTTTTCAACGCATAAGTTCTTCCTTTTGGTGCTTGTCCGTCCGTTCTTGGCTCTTAGCCATAACCTCCGGTTAATTCAACCACAACCGGTCTCACTACGGAATCACCGCTATCATGTAGGATAGGGTGCCGTAAGGAGCGGATTGTGGTTCAATTAACGGGAGTCGAATTAAGCTGTTGGGCAAGGAAAGAGTGAGAGAGATTTCCTTCTCTCAAAATTCCCTTATCCTACCCTAACAAGTATGAAACTACTCACACATCATGATACGGAAAAATAAAACAAAACAAAAGAGGAAGATGGAATGAAAGAGATTAGAAGATAACAACTAGCTATTTGCGACCTCACCTTGGCAAGGATCAAGCGTAAGCATCATGGTTGTGTTAAGGATAAAGAAAAAGAGAGAAGAAAGAAACAACAAGAAATAACAACAACTAGTTAACAAATGAAAATTACAACAATTATAAAAAGAGCAAGACAAGCATGATAATAAAATGATCTTCTTTATTCACCATTCTTCACTCACCAAGCTCATTACAAGTTTTAATGGAGAAGAGATGAGAAGAGGAAGAAGAAAACAACTAAACCTAGAAAATGAGAATACAAGAACATGGACCCCTTCCTTCACAAAGTTCTGGGCTATTTATAGGCTGAGAAATGGAAATCTAGGGCAAAATTCTGCCTGTACATAGAAAGACCATAATACCCCTGAAAGATGACAGCATGCGGCGCCAGTACGGCCGCGGAACCGCGGCCTAGACTCCCTATTGGCCGCGGTTCCGCGGCCTTATAGGAGAGTTGGGGCATGGGCTTTTTGGTACTTCCCTGGTTTGCTGTGCCCTTAAATCTGGTATATGTGTTTTCTCATAATTTCTTCACGAATTTTCCAGAATTTCTGTTGAGGGAAAGGTGGACTTTTTGTCAAGATTTTCTTGAGCTCCGCGTAGATTTCTTGGAACTTGTGTTGCCATTGAGCCTTGTGCATGAAGGTGACAATCGATTTGCCATTTTGTCTCCTAACTGGTGTGTGGCAACAGACGGATAAAGAGCGGAGACCGTGTTTTCTCAGTGGTTGGCAGGAACCCGGGTTTTGTCGTGTTTTTCCATGAATTCCACCATTTAGATCCGAGAACCTGTATCCTGCAATTTAACTAGCAAACACGGCTCAAGAGTACCTACCGACATGCAATGTGATAAAAATTGGGCGGTATAAAAATGCAAAAATCTGATATGAACACACATACTCAGTGCAATCGTGTTGCCTATGAAAGTGTGCTACTTAGTTTTCTTTTTCTTTTTCTCCTTCTCTTGAATAACAAGTTTGCTTGGGACGATCAAAGTTAAGTTTGGAGGTATTTGTTCAGTCGAAAATATCGTGCATTTGATATGACATTTTCCTTACTATTTTTAAATAATAAAAGGTGTTTATTATAAATATGACACATATGAGAGTTTATCTGTAAAAATACTATTTCTATATGATTATATACTATAATTAACATTATGAAGGAAAATGTAAGCATATAATATCTATATAATATTTAATCCATTTAAATATGCATACCATATCAAATATCTTTAACCAATTTTCTTAAACTATAATATCATATCAAATGGTTAGGATAATATCTTAATAATCCTAAATACTACTAACATTATTCATTAAGATATTATGCAAGCTTTGGCTCAGGTCGAGAGATCGAGATGTTGAGATGTCGAAAACCAAAAATCTGCCAAAATATTAAAGTAAATCGAAGAAATCAATTCTGGCAGAGACTAAAAGAAGATTTCCAAAATCAAGATATTCAAAAGATCACCACATGTCAACTAGATGAAGCACCAGAATTTTGATCTAAAGATCACACCAAGATGCCGCCCAACCGCGGCCAAATGCCTATTATTGCGGTGGATCCGCGGTATCTTTAGGGAGTTAGGATTAGAGATTTGGTGGATACGATCCTAACAACTAGTTACCATATTATGAAACTAGGGATTCTGGCTTTGAGACTATTTAAAGGACCAGGAGCCCCTCTTGGAAAAATCATCAAACCGGCAAGATCACGAAGTTCAAGACGACTCTAGAATCCAGGTTGATCATCAGCTGTTCATTTACCTCCTTAAGAAGAGATCGAGAAGCAAACTAGGGTTTTGTAATCATTTTCTAAAGGAGCAAAGTGTAATTGATCAAGTTGATTAATAAAAGTAGTTGTTTTATTCTTATTGCATTTTATTTTCTTTATTTACATGATCTCTATCCGTTCTTTTATCTCCATCATGCACGAGTAATTCTCCGCTTGATAGGGTTCATAGGATTAGGGTAGATCAATAGATGATTAAAATCCTTTAACTCATTTTACGTCCTATAAAGTTTATAAACTTTATCAAAAGAATAGTTAACATCCTAATCGGGCGCGCTATCAATTCATTGATATTCACGACCACGATTAGAGATTAGATTAACAATTGTTTTGGTAAAGGCTAGACATGAACGGAGGTCCATATCAAGATAGCGGTTAAGAGTGGGGAACCTTTTCCCTCCAGAAACCATAATCTGCATGCATCACTATCGATCTATTTTTAAATCTATTAAAAGATAAAAGGAGTAATCTTTAATTAATCATTCATGACTACTAAATCTTAACGAACCCTACAATCCCCCTTCTAATATAAAACCTACATCCGTAGTTAATCTAGATCTATATCCTACATCCGTGTTTGATGTAGATGTAGACTCTACAACCATTCTTCACTATTAATTATGCTTCCTCCTTTCCTAATCAACACGCCTAAAGTAAGATTAAAAGATTCGACGTTTCCCTGAGGACGACCCGTACTCATCTCGGTCTAGCTACACGCGACACCGTTATTGATTGCGGTTATTCTACAAACACAACTCTAAAACATCAACCAATCAGCAGCCTCCATTGTGGATCTCTCTCCAGAAAAAACTTCCAGCGCTTGCTCGACATGGCTGCCCCCAAGCAATACCCCCACAAAGCATAGTTCTTTCCTCAGGCCAAGGTTGGTATGCTTTTTCTTTCTATTTTTATATTTTCATGATGATGATGATATGTCCTTTATTTTAAATCACAGTCCTGGAGGCTGACGACGAAGTCGAGATTCTTGACGGACCTGGGGATCTTTCAAACCCGCCCTGCATGACTGTGGGTAAGTGACGCTCTATTTTGAGAATCGTTTTGTTTACTCCATGTTTAGAAACACAACTGATTGCACCTGAATCTTCACAGCTTTGCCAGTCCTGACCCCATTAGAGTCTCGGATTCCCATGCCACCAGGACCTTATGCCCGACGTGCGTCTGAAAGGATGGCAAAATAAAGCATTTACTCCCTGGCGGCTCTCATTGAAGACCTTCTCGCTGGTACCTCTGTCACGGCCGAAGAATTCGCTGCTGAAGCCAATGCTTCCTTGTCGGTTCTCACCACCTATCATGACGAAGCATTAGTGCATATTTGGGTTGAGTACTATCGCCGAGTGGAGGCCTGCCAACACGGGCTCGAGTGCATACGCTTTCCCTCCGACATCTTAACTGTAAAAATGAGCCTCCGAGGATGGATCGAGCGGTGTACAGCCAATCTTCAGTCAAGCGAGAAGAGGCTCAACCGGAAGTTTTGAGAGGGAGTTGGCTTTGAATGCTTTGGGGGAAGTTTAGGCTCAACTTACAGCCAAGACCACTCGTGCGTACGAAATTTGGAGGGTACTTCAAGAAGCTATTATACTGGTGGTGGCTTTTGACAAAGATGTTATCTTTACCCGCGAGATGGTCGAAGCCCATAAGGTTGCCGAGAAGGAGCTTGAGAGTCGGTTTGCTTCATACCAAAATCAACAGACCCAGGCGGGGACTCGTCTTCCAGCACTGATGGAGCTTGAAGCCGAAGTCCAGCGAAAGAACAACGAACTGGCTGGCCTGTTGAATCGTCCGCCGACTTGAAACATTTTTATCGCTGTAAATTCTCTTTCTTCTTCTTTTTTGTATTCATTTATTAATAAGAGTATCTTGTATTCATTTTGATTCACGAATAAAATACATATTTCATTTCATACTAGTGCTTTCTTTTCGTCTGCTGTCTTGACTTGGTATAAAATAGTTTATGTACTCATTGCGGAGTTTGTAGTTTAGGAGCTCATTTCGGAGCTTTGAATATAGGCGCTCACGTGCTTACATGTGAGGCTCAATTTTGGCCTATCAATTGCTTAAATGCAGCGGCTATATGCTTTGCATATAGCCGCTCACGTGTGGGCATGTGAGACCTGCACATTGGGGAATTTTTTCCTTTTCTTTCTATACATATTTTTATATAAGGGAACGGTCACCTCCTTGAAGACTGCTTCACGTTCAAAAATTGAGTGGAAGACCAGTATCAACAATGCAGGTTCGCTTTATCCGATAGCTAGAAGATAAGCCTGCCGCAAAAAACAATCCAAAAAGGACCTACACCGTCAGGTTAAGACCAGCTCAACCCAAAAAAGGGAAGCATACTCATACCTGCCATATGATAGCACTCTCAAAAAAGGAGGGCACGAGAGTATGAGTGACCTCTTTGGGTGCTTCGCTAATGAAGACGTGAACGAAGTGATCTCAGAGTTTCCACCAGCACCAAAGGAGCTGGAAGATGGGATACACACCACGGCAGACAACCTAAGAAAAATTGACTTAGGGACAAAAAATGACCCCAGGACGACGTTCGTCAGTGAGCTTCTATCTGAAAAGAAGGTAGCTATGTTAAAAGACGTGCTCATGCAGTACAAAGACTGCTTCGCATCGAACTACTTCAAGATGCCGGGTCTAGAACCAAAAGTAGCGGTACATAAACTAGCAATATCGCCAAACATAAAGCCAATCAAACAAGCACCAAGAAGGTTGCGGCTCGAACTTGAGATGAGTATCAATGCTGAAGTCAAGAAACTAATTGACTCCAGCTTCATCCAAGAGGTTCAAAATCCTGACTGGATTGCTAATATCGTTCCAGTGATGAAGAAAAATGGGACGGTTCGCATCTGTGAGGACTTCCGGGAGCTCAACAAAGCTTGCCCGAAGGACGACTTCTCAGTGCCCGTCACTGAGTTGATGATTGATAACACATCCATCCATGAAGCCTTTTCCTTCATGAATGGATCTTCAGGATACAATCAAATAAAAATGCATCCTGAAGAACAGAAGCATACCGCCTTCTGGACCCCGTTGGATATATTCTGCTATAAGGTGATGCCCTTTGGTTGAAGAATGCTGGTGCCACCAACTTAAGGGCCATGACAAAAATTTTCGATGACCTCATACACGAGATCATCGAATGCTACATCGACAACCTTATGGTGAAGAGCAAATCTCATAAGGAATATTGGGAACATCTAAAAATAGTGTTCCAATATTTTCGGAAGAATAATCCGAAGATGAACCCTCTAAAATGTGCGTTTAGAGTTTTCTTAGGCAAATTCCTAGGATTCATCATACGTCACTGAGGTATTGAAATCGATCCCTCAAAAATCAAGGCGATTATGGAAATGCTCTCGCCAAGAAACCTTAAACAACTGCTATCTCTTTAAGGAATGCTCGCGTAGATCCGGCGGTTCATAACCAACATCTCCGGAAAGTGCTGTCCCTACAGCCATCTGATGAAGAAAGGGACCCCGTTCATCTGGGATTAGAAGTGCTAAAACACAAGCAATACCTGCAAAATTCGCCTGTATTAGCCGCTCTGGTTAAGGGAAAACCCCTTATCCTATATACAACAGCCCTTGAGGGTTCTCTAAGCGCATTGTAGGCATAAGAGTGGCATAGAATACTACTCTCCTATTACGGCAGTCAATAGTAGCATAGAATACTCCCAGCCAATCCATTCCCAACACAACATCGAAATTTGGTATGTCTAGTACTTTGAAATTTGCGTAGAATTCTCGACCGCAAACCACAACTGGGCACTGATCATACCCTAAAGTTTCCTTCAAGACTCCATTCCCGGAACTGACATTCCATCTTGAAATGA
Organism: Agapanthus africanus; assembly: GCA_030015575.1. Lineage (NCBI taxonomy): Eukaryota > Viridiplantae > Streptophyta > Magnoliopsida > Asparagales > Amaryllidaceae > Agapanthus > Agapanthus africanus. The sequence goes on along the minus strand of CM057338.1, from coordinate 99,828,495 downwards.
GTGGCTTAACGGGAATCGCGTGCGTTCTCATGAATCGTTGTGACATGAAGCAGTGTGAAGCTCCAGTGTCGAAAAGTACGAATGCAGAAAGGGTGGCTCCTAGTATAGTACCTAAGTTGTGTGAGATCGTTTTTAGATATAGGAAAAGTATAATGATACACAAGGATTGAAAGGTTTGAAAGGATGGGGGAGTTTACCGGTGATGACTTGTTTTGTAGCTTCGGCCTCCTCGACCGTCATTATAAAAGCCCGTCGTCTTGATACATTCCTCCTTTCTGGAGGCACATTCCTCTGCCCTTGAGGCACGTTTCGCTGTGCCTGATAGAATTGACGATGAGGCTGTGCAGGTGGTCCACATGGAGCCGGTGCAGGAATGACTAGGCGGTGTGAAGGTGCCTGAATGGCAGGCCTCTGCAGGGCTGTGATTGCGGGTCTGGGTGCTGGTGATGTGTTAATACGATATGGGCATACACCTATCGCATGAGTAAATGCGCCACAAATAAAACACAGGCCATTTGCACGCCTGAGGTCCTTCGCCAAGTGTCCAGTTCTCATGCAGTAGAAACAGAAATCTAGACTGGACTGGTTAAACGATCCTCCTGGCCTCTTGGGTGTAAAAGTCGGTCTAGAAGAGGCTCCTCTAGTCATCTGTGTAGCAGGACGTTTGATCCCGGCTGTTTGGTGCTTACCCTTCTTCTTGACCACAGCTTCATAACGACGTGCTGCCTTTAGTGCGAGTTCATGAGTTGGATAGTCGACTGTGGCTAAAGCCACCTGAATCTCCGGATCTAAGCCCTGTTGGAACCATCTATCCCGAATCTCATCGATCAGGATCGAGTGTGCCGCGAACCTGATAAGATATTGATGTCAGGTCAGTGATGTGTTTTAAGCATGATGAATTTGGAATCATATTCATCCACTGATTTTACCCACATAGAGCCTTGTTGTAGGTGGATGAACAGTTTTTCCATCTCAAAATGGACAGTCTCGGGGAAGAACTTCGCATTGAACAGATCGCGAAACGTCTTCCACTCTATTGGTTGTGTGAGACGGCTTTCCTTGACTTTCCAGCAGACTCTTGCATTGTCGGTGAGCTGAAGCTTGGCCACACGAACCCAAGCTATGTCTAGTACCTGTGCCGCGGCAAGGTCGTCCTCTATACTCTGGGCCCATTCTTCAGCCTCAAGAAGACATTCTTTTCTTGAAAAACTCCTTGGATGCGATGCATGAAATTGTTTTACTCCAGGTCCTTTGGCTTCCGGGCGGTTCATGAGAATAGCAGTCTGCTGCTGCTGGCCCTCTAGAAGACTTTTTATGGTTTCTAAAAGCATCGTTTGTTCATTAATCGGAGCAGCAACGGTAGGGGGAGGTGGTAAGGTAGGTGGTGGTGTATTACCATGCTTTTTGACCAATAGCTACATAAACACAGATTACATTTTCCCCCTAAGTCCATGTCTCTGGATCGTGTGCATGCCCAAGGTTTTGAGGTAATTGAAAGAGTTGAAATGAGACCTTAAGGAGAGAACAAATCTAGTAGAAGTGACGGGCGAAGGATCTTAGGAGAATCCATCACCTTCATATGAAAGGTTAGAATAGATTCAAGAAATTTGAAATGTAAGGAATGTATAGTCGCTGATTCTTATAATTCTTGTGATACATTGCTTAAGACTTCATGCAGAACTGATCTGCATGGACCGCCAACAAAACCTGTCACGTCCCGCTTTCCAATGGACGGAAACGGTGACGTGGCAAGCCCGCAACGTATTTACTATGCAACAAATACGTTAAGCGTTATTAAGCAATATAATAATGAACAAGAATAACAAGAGTAATAAAATGAAACAACAACTTTATTTACATTCAACTTTACATACAACTGTCTGAAAATAAAACATACAATAAACAAAGCAAATTCCTAAACAATGGCATACAGAAAGTAAGTGCAGGCTGGAAAGAGCTAGTAATCTGGCTGTGCAGCAAGCTGGTCTAAGTCCTCCGGGCTCGGCTCTATCTCCTCAGAGTCCGGTCCTCCTGAAGAACATCCCAAAGAAAGAAATAGAAAGGAATGTCGTCAGCGAACTAGCGCTCGGTAAGTCCCAAAAAAAGTAAAAGAAAATAGTATATAATGTGAATAGAAACCAAATGAACAGAGGACATGTATAGGATAGTTATTCTAACGTGGTTATTTGTAGTTTGATAAAGAAGGTATTCATGTATACGAGAGGAATCCATCTTACCCCGTGGACTATGGTAACATGTAGTATAAGGCCCCGTCATAACCCACGGGACAACGACATGTGAATTCATGTAGATGTCTTTTAAAGTGACCTCTCGTGCCACGATATACGTTCCGTACCAATCTACCCCTTTATCCCCGCGTATTGTATTGTATAGATTAAAATTACAGGTCTTGGCCGAATCCATGGATATAAATGTACAGATTCATGTTCAAGATGAAAGCATGTATTCAGATATTCATGTCAAGTTCATGTCAAGTTATAACCATGGTTCGGTCAAGTCGAGTCAAGTGTTCAAGTTTAAATTTGATATTTGAATTCGAGTGTTTAGGTTCATTATCAAGTATTCAAGTTCGTGTTTGATTTTGGATTCTGGTTTTAGTTTGGATTCAGGTTGAAGTCAGAAACTTATGAACGGATTTAGCTCTTGAAAATCTTAGGTTCGGGAGTAATCGGCAACTGCTGCACATGGACGGCCGGATTTGTGTCTTTTTCCATGACAATTGCCATTGATAACTCTGTTAAGCTGTCTAGCCTAAATAGCCAAGCACTCACTTTCTCCGGCTCCCTGGGGATCAAGAGAAATGATACCGCTTAAGCCTATATTATTCTATAGTCCTTAAAGTATTGTTTGCATATCTCGAGGGGTTTTTATAAAAAATATGTTAATATTATTTTAAAAATAACCTCAAGGGTGATTTAAAAGATTTTGGGTTTTCATGGACATGTATTTTAATTATTGGGTATTTTAATAATAAAAACTTAGCCTTTAAAAGTTTATGGTATTTTATTAAAAACTAGCCATTTTGGTAAATTGATAGTATTTTATTAAAATTTTAATCTTTCATTTTAAAAATATAGTTTCATAATATGTTTTTATTGAAAATACGGATTCATATTTTTTTATAGAATTTTTTCCAAAAATTAGTTTTCTTTAGAAAGGTCGCATATCTTAAAAACCATATTTTATTTCCTTTCGAGATCGAATACTCCGTGAGGAGTTCTACATCTCGCTCTACTATTCCAAAGATGTGCGATAATCTGCACCATCAATTAGCGGGTTCCCTAACGAGAGTTATAGAGGCGTATTTGCCAAGGATTACAAAATACCGATTTAAAAGAAACCCGTTTTCTTTAAAAAAATGTGGTATTTTAATGAAAAGCTATCCTTTGAACCAACCATATATATATATATCGTGCTGTGAAACCATAGTGTACGTGTGGGGTAAGTTGTTACCCTATGATGTTTTCCTAAAGGTATTGTTTTAACAATTATCGAAAAGAGATTTATACTAAAGTTCATGGTATTTTAATAAAAAAAAGTTCGTTTATTTTTGTTTCACATGAAAATTTTGGTTAAACAACAAGCTAAAAGATTTTAATCAAAGTTACACGTGGGGTGGTAAAGTTAGTTTGAATTATGTATTATGGAAAAGGGAGTTCCAAGTTTAAAAAGAAATGTATCGGAGGTAACTCCACTTAACCGATATATTTTTAGGAGATGATTTGAAAAGAAAAGAAAAAGAGATGAGAGGGACTTACAACTTTATAATATCGAGAAGAGAGTAAGGACGAAGGGAAGGGGCTTTGTGGCGTCGCGGGAGCTTCGAAAACGGCTTCGATCTTCGATAGAAGGAGTTTGGTTGCTAGCTCCACTTGACTCCACCTGCACTTAGGAACTTTTGAGGTGATTTTGCTAGAAATTTTTAGAATAGAGGGGAGCTAGGGCATGGGGTGGTATTTATAGTGAAGAATTAGGGTTTGGGAATTAAAATTTTGGATTAGAATGCATTAAAAATGTGTTAAATAGTGAATTGAAGAGTCTCTGTTTGATTGTAGGAAAATCAAACAGTACAAGGGAGTTAAGGGGAGTCGAAGAGACAAGTGTGGAAAGCACGGAGGCGATTGGGAAACATCCAACCGTCGACGGCGGCCAAAGGGAGGAAACGGGTAGTCGAGATGTGGTGATCTGCCTCAAGATTCGTGTCACGTGTGTGTATATATGTGTTTACTTCTTTTTGCGCCTGTTTGATTTTTCTAAAACTTTTCATTTCTCCGTGTATTGCATGTGCAACTCTTAGGCTTCCGAAAAGTCAAAAAGAAAAAAAATAATTGGGTCTAATAGGATTCGAACGCACAAGCTATGTCACAGTAGTGTAGAGGCTTTACCAGTGAGGTACAAGTTGTTTCTTACTTTTATTTAACAAAAATAACTTTTAACTCTTACACATGCTGAAATACCCCTTTTTTGTACAATAATAAGAAATTTCTATACAATGATTTCAGAGTCGTTACATTCTACCCTCTTTATAAAAATTTCGTCCTCGAATTTACAATTACATAGAGACTGATTTTCAAAAAGGTAAGGGTATCGTGCATGCATATCTTATTCTCTTTTCCAAGTTGATTCTCCTGGCAAATCCTTTCTCCACATCACTCAGACCAAGTTTACCACCTTGTTCCGTAATGTTTTCACCTTTCGGTCCAGGATCTCAATTGGTTGTTGCTCACAGGTTAGGTCGGTTTGTACTGTGAGCTCTGAGTGATCAAGTATATGGCTGGGGTCTCTCATATATCGTCTTAGTTGGGATATGTGGAACATGTTGTGCACTCCTTCCAATGAGGGTGGTAGTGCTAAACGGTACCACTTCTCCAACTCTTTCCAGTATGTCGAACGGTCCTATATACCTTGGACTTAATTTACCCCTCTTGCCAAAACGGATCACTCATCTGTTTGGAGAGATCTTCAGGAATACATGGTCTCCAGGTTGGACTCCAGATGTTGTCGATTTGCATCTGCCCAATACTTCTGTGGGTCTTGGGCTATGCACATCCTTTCCCTGATCATGCAAACTACGTCCACAGTTGCCACGATCATCTTTGGTCCAAGGAGTTCACGATCTCCAACATCGTCCGAACTCAACAGGGAATGACATTTATGTTCGTAAAGTACTGTGAAAGGTGCCATCCCAATGCTTGTCTAATAGCTATTGTTATATGAAAACTCCACAAGGTATAGGTGATCTTCTCATGAACCTCCGAAGTCTAACATGCCGTCTCTCAGCATATCTTGTAGTATCTGAATTGTTCGCTCGGACTGTCCATCTGTTTGTGGATGATACGCCGTGCGGAAATTCAGACTCATCCCCAGGCTAGCTTGCAGACTTTGCCAGTACAGTGATCGGAATCTTGTATCACTATCGAAGACGATGCAAACAGGTACTCCATATAATCTCACGATCTCCTACATGAGTTTATGGGTGTCAAATATGGTACATATTGAAGGTTTAAATCTTACTTTAGATTTATACTCACCTCTATGTACTTTTTTGCTAACGTCTCGGTTGACTGGCCAACTCGGAATGGAATAAAGTGTGCCGACTTGGTGAGTCGATCCACAATAACCCAAGTCGCGTCGTTACCCTTCGTGATGCGAGGGAGAGCAGTCATGAAGTTCATGGTAATGTGCTACCATTTCCATTCTGGGATTGGTAACGGCTGAAATAGACCAGCAGTTTTGTGATGTTCAACCTTCACTTGCTGACACACCAAACACTTGGCTACGCTCCTTGCTATTTCGCGCTTCATTGCATGCCACCGGTAGTGTTTCCGTTGATCCTTGTACATCTTTTTACTACCAGGGTGTACCAAATACGGAGAGCTGTGAGCTTCTTTCATTAACTCTTCTCGAACAGGGCCGGCCGGTATGCATAAACGGTTACCATATCGCAAGGATCCATCTTCGTGGATGATGAAGTCAGTTCGTAGTCCACTTTCTACTTTTTCTTAGATCATTTGTAACTTGGCATCATTTGCTTGAGCTGCCTTGATTTGATTTACAAGAGTGGACTGGACTTGTAAGTTCATAAAATATGAAGCGTTACCTGGCACAACAACTTCAATCTCCAATCCATGCAGTTTTTGTTATAGTCTCCACTGAGCTGTGAGGTTCATTACTAATGGCTGGCGACTAAGTGCATCAGAAACTACGTTCACCTTTTTAGGATGATACTGTAGGTTGATATCGAAGTCCGCCATGAGTTCTAGCAATCTTCTCTGCCACATGTTGAGTTCCTTCTGAGTAAATACATACTTCAGACTTTTGTGGTCAGTGTATATATCCACTCGTTCTCCCAAAAAATAGTGGCACCAAATCTTGAGTGCGAAGACGACGGCTGCCAATTTTAGATCATGTGTTGGATAGTTGCGTTCATAGACCTTTAACTATCGTGATGCAAAAGCCACAACCTTTCCATGCTGGTGTAGAACACATCCTAATCTTTTACCGGACGCATCACAATGCACAACGAATCTGCCATATTGATCCGGTATTAAAAGGATAGGTTCAAAGGTTAACCTCGACTTGAGTTCTATAAAAGCCTTTTCACATGCTTCTGACCGCACGAATGCTTCGTCTTTATGTGTGAGCTTGGTCAGGGGTGCTGTGATCTTTGAGAATCCTTCAATAAATCGTCGGTAGTATCCTGCTAAGCCCAAGAAACTTCTTATATCATTCACCGTCTTTGGTGTTGGCCAATCGCTGACAGCTGACACCTTAGCTGGATCCACAGAGATTCCATCCCCTGAAATAATATGTCCGAGAAATCCAACTTGATCTAACCAAAATTCACACTTGCTGTACTTGGTGTAGAGCCGATGTTGTCGTAATGTCTCCAGGACAATCCGTAAGTGCTCGGCGTGCTCTTTCCAATTCTTTGAATACACTAGCATGTCGTCGATGAATATAACAACAAACCTGTCTAAGTACTTTCGGAAAACTTGGTTTATCAGATTCATAAAAATGGCAGGTGCATTCGTCACTCCAAATGGCATTACGAGATATTCATAATGACCATAACGAGTCGTAAACGCCGTCTTCGGAATGTCGGACTCTTTGACCTTCACCTGATAGTAACCCGAACGAAGATCTAGCTTTGAAAAGACACAAGATCCACATTACTGATCGAAAAGGTCATCGATGCATGGTAGTGGATACTTGTTCTTAATTGTCACTTCGTTCAGAACTCGATAATCTACACACATCCGGTAGGAACCTTCCTTCTTCTTCACTAGTATCACCGGAGATCCCCAACTTGAAGTACTGGGTCAGATCCAACCTTTCTTCAGTAGTTCGTCCAACTGAATATGGATCTCCTTCAATTCCCCCGGACTTAACCGGTATGGAGCTTTGATTACAGGTTGTGCACCAGGTTGTAAATCAATACTAAACTCAAGAGCTTGATCGGAAGGCAAACCTGATATGTCTTCAGGGAACACATCCTCGAACTCTCGAACTACTTCAGGCTTTTCTTCTTTCGCAGGTAGAGAGAACACTTCTGCAGTCTTCGGTTTAGCACGGTACCTTCCTGGCTCTAAACTTCTATCTCCAATTTTGAAATAGAAGACTGGGTGATCTGGTATCTCAAATACTACCCTCCTTTGACGGCTGTTAATAGTAGCATAGAATACTCCCAGCCAATCCATTCCCAACACAACATCGAAATTTAGTATGTCCAGTACTTTGAAATTTGCGTAGAATTCTCGACCGTAAACCACAACTGGGCACTGATCATACCCCAAAGTTTCCTTCAAGACTCCAATCCCGGAACTGACATTCCAGCTTGAAATGAGTGGCTTCATGGGAATCGTGTGCGTTCTCACGAATCGTTGTGACATGAAGCAGTATGAAACTCCAATGTCAAAAAGTGCGAGTGCAGGAAGGGTGGCTGCTAGTACAGTACCTAAGTTGTGTGAGATCATGTTTAGATATAGGAAAAGTATAATGATACACAAGGATTGAAAGGTTTGAAAGGATGGGAGAGTTTACCGGTGATGACTTGTCCTATGGCTTCAGCCTCTTCGACTGTCATTATAAAAGCCTGTCGTCTTGGCACATTCCTCCTTGCCGGAGGCACATTCCTCTGCCCTTGAGACACATTTCTCTGTGCCTGATGGAATTGACGATGATGTTGTGCAGGTGGTCTATGTGGAGCTGGTGCAGGAAGGGCTAGGCGGGGTGCAGGTGCCTGAATGGCTGGCCTCTGCGGGGCTATGATTGCGGGTCTGGGTGATGGTGCCATGTTAATACGATATGGGTATGTTCCTATCACATGAGTAGATGCACTACAAATCAAACACAGGCCATTTGCACGCCTGTAGTTCTTTTCCAAGTGTCCAGTTCTCTTGCAGTAGAAACAGAAACCTGGACCGGACTGGTTAAACGATCCTCCTAGCCTCTTGGGAGTAAAATTTGTCCTAGAATAGGCTCCTCCTGTCATCTGTGTAGCAGGGCGTTTGATTCCGGCTGTTTGGGGGCTTACCCTTCTTCTTGACCATGGCTTCATAACGACATACCGCCTGTGGCTAAAGCCGTCTGAATCTCCAGGTCTAAGCCATGTTGGAACCGTCTAACCCAAATCTCATCGGTCGGGATCGAGTGTGCCACGAAACTGATAAGATATTGATGTCAGGGTAGTGATGTTTCTTACGGAACAGAGTTTGATACGAATTCTTTACTTGCTATGCATGATGAATTCAGTATCATATTCATCTACTGATTTTTATCCACATAGAGCCTTATTGTAGGTGGATGAACTGCTGTTCCATCTCAAAACGGGAAGTCTCGGGGAAGAACATCGTATCGAACAGATCGCGAAACGTCTTCCAATCTATTAGTTATGTTTCTTCAGCTTTCCACCAGACTCTTGTGTTGTCGGTGAGCTGGAGTTTGGCCACAAGAACCCAAGCTATGTCGGGTACCTGTGCCACGGCAAGGTCGTCCTCTATACTCTGGCCCATTCTTCAGCTTCCAGAGGACTTTCTTTCATTGAAAAACTCCTTGGATGCAACGCATGAAATTGTTTTAGTCCAGGTGCTTCGGCTTCCAAGTGGTTGATGAGAATAGAAGTCTGCTGCTGTTGGCCCTCCAGAAGACTTTTGATGGTTTTTAAAAGCACCGTTTGTTCATTTATCGGAGCAGCAACGGTAGGGGGACGTGGTAAGGTAGGTGGTGGTGTTTTGCCATTGACGTTGGTACTGGTATTGTTAGAAGAATCTAGCACCTTCAAAAAAAATGAAAGGTTAGAATAGATTCAAGAAATTTGAAATGTAAGGAATGTATAGTTGCTGATTCTTATAATTCTTGTGATATATTGCTTAAGACTTGTAACAACTCCAATTTTAGTGTACATAAAATTCATTTAAAGTTAATGTATATTTGGGGTATTTACATTTCCTGTGAGTAATATAAGTATTTGATTTGCTTTTTAGCAGCAAGAAGGAGCCTGTAGCTCATTGGTAAGACTTTGCATTGCTGAACCAAAGCACCAGAGTTCAAATCCCATTGCCACATTATTTTTTATTAATTTTCTTTTAAATTTTTAGAAGCCCAAGAGCCTACACGTGCATAACTCGTAAAAACCAAAAGTCACATATAAAACAAACTGGCCCAGGTCGTAGACAAATCGGCAAGGAACACGTGGCCCCAAGACCCGGCCTGACTCGGCCGGATCGGGCTGGCGGCACGGCTGACTCGGCCGGCGCCGCCGGCCGAACTTGGTTGAATCCGATTCGTGCCTTCTTGAAAGTTGTTCCTTTTGGCCTCCCCATAACCCATGTCATGTTTAATTTCCCTGAATTATTCCAAAGACTTTAAAATACAATTAAAACCTAATTTAAATCTATTTTAATGCATAATTTTAATGCATTTTGTATCAAACCCTAACCCTAAGTTTTACCTATAAATACCACTCTATTCCACACACCCCCTCACTCACAAACTCTGTCCAAACTCTCAAGAAAAATCCCTAGAACTTTTGTGTACAGGTGGAGTTAGTGAAGGGCGAAGCTCCGACGAACTTCCGACAACGACTCTAGAAGCTTCCAGCGACGAAACGACGCACCGGCACCTCCTACCACTCCCTCTTCCTCTTCTCTAATCTAAAATACAGTAAGCCCCCCTCCTTCTTCTCTCTTCTAATCTAAAAACTTGTATTTCTAAAACCCGACGGAAGCGGAGTTAAAAAGACATATTGAACAAGTTCCATATCAAAAGAATGTATATTGTAATTTTTATCGCATCTTTTCATAAAAATACCATGTAGTTTAGTTTCGACATTAAACATCATTACCCTTGCTATACCTTTAGAAAGTTCACGAGGTAATAACCTACCTCCTCACAACACTCATATGCAACATAACACGATACACTTCGGGAACATAGAATACGGGAAAAATGTAATTTTACACATAAATACCTTTTACTATTAAAACATTTTTCTACAAGATTATCTATTTTAAACAAATCTTTGCAAAGCGCAGCTACATCCCATTTTGGAGAACCAATTCGGGATGGTGCGAATTATCGCACATCCTCGGGCTTAGCAGTGCGAGATGCAAACCTCCGCAGGGAGCATTCGGTCTCGAAAGATTTAAAAATACAAATATCTTAAGAAAATAAGATTTCTAGAAAAAATAATAAATTAAAATTATTATATATATATATGTATCATCAAAATATCTAATTTTTGATATAATATAAATATTCCAATTTTTCCAAATCAAAAGAATCACTTTACATGAAAATACCATGCAATTCCATACAAGTTCAATACTTTACAATTAAATACCATATATTATTAAATTAGGTTTTATTCATTAGAAATGTCACATATATAAAATATACATTTATGAAAACTCTAACGACGATAATTAAATATTTGAGGTATATTTTGAAAACTATACAAAATTATTTTTACATAAAACCCCCTCAACTTTTATAAATTATAATAAGGATCCTAGTAAATATAGGTTTAAGCGGGACCGGTCTCTTGAGCCTCAGAGAGCCGGAGATATGGGTGCTTGCCTATTTATTGTAGACAACTTAATAAACGGTGTTCTCAACATGGTAATCGTCTTTGAAAAAGACACAAATCCTGCCGCCCATGTGCAGCGGTTACCGATAACACCAAAACCTAATTCAGGACTTTATTCTTTTTTCTAATTGTTCGAACTCAGACCGAGTCTCATTACAATAATCTGACTTGAATATGATTCAAGTACAAACTACAATTCAATATGAAACCATGAATCCATATAATCAATCTGTTCAATCCGTATTGACTGAACTGAACCATGGATATATTCCATTTACATGATTCTCCAGTTACATCCATTTACTGATATCATGGTTTCGGTAAGCCATCCATCTGTATAATCTATAATACAAGACAATACAATTTACAATACAATACAAACAATACAATTAAGACATCGTGGGTTTAAAGGGTAAATTGGTACGGAAGGTGTTAGAAATGGCACGTGACTGCAGGATTTAAGACACCTAACCTGTATTCCATTGCTGTTGTACCGTGGCATAAACGGTTCCTTGTACATTCCGTTCACCTTAGTCTCTGGTCTGCTGAGACTCCTCTCGTATACACCGGCCTCTTCTGTACCAAGCTGCAAATAACAGCGTTAACAATATAATACAACTTTAAAAGTTACACTCTCTCTGTCTATTCTATTTCTCCCTCATCTTTAGAACTTAGCGAGCGATTGTTCGCTGACGACATTCCTTCTCTTTCTTCTTTGGAATGTTGTAAGGTGATTCGGACCTTCAGGAGATCGAGCCCACCAGCGAGGACTTGGATCAGCTAGTCTACGACCCAGAGCTTTAGATTCATTGTACACATTTCATTTCAGTACTTTCTATTTCTGTTATGCCACTGTTTAAGCATTGTTTTCATTCAGATGTATTTACGTTTCCATGTACTGTAAAAGAATGTTAATAAATAAAGTTGTTGTTCATTACATTTGTCTCTTGTGTATATTTCTTTTATATTGCTCAGATACGCTCAGCGTATTTACTTCTGAGTAAATACGTAGCGGCCTCGTCGCATCCTCTGCCCGTACACTGGGAAGCGGGACGTGACAGGTTTTGTTGGTGGCCCATGCAGGTCATGAGCTATATGGAACCCTACCATGCAGTTCAGTTCTGTATGGACAACCTAAGCAATATAACATAAGAACCAGCAACTGAAAACATTCTTTACAATTCATATTCCTTGAATCTTATCATTTCATATACTTTGAATCTTTTTTAACCCAAAAATTTTCATTCATGATTATGGATTCCCCGAACAATACCAGCACCAATGTCAACAACATACCTCCACCCCTACCACTTACACCTATCGTCTCTGTTCCGATCAACGAGCAGACGGTTCTGCTTGAGACGATCCATAGCCTCCTAGAAGGACAGCAGCAACAGACTGCTCTTTTAATGAATCATCCCGAGGCAGAAGCACTTGGGATGAAGCAATTCAGGGCTTTGCACCCCAAAAAAATTTCGGGAAAAGAGAGCCCTCTAGTAGCTGAGGAATGGGCTCAAAGCATCGAAGATAATCTGGCAGCAACACAAGTGCCAAAGATAGCTTGGGTCCGTTGCGAAACTGCAGCTCACGGACAATTCACGGATCTGGTGGAAGGCGGATGAAAGTCGGCTTTATCAATCCATCGAATGGAAGACTTTCCGAGACATGTTCGACGCAAAATACTACCCTGAGACTGCCAGGTTCGACATGGAACAGCATTTCATCCATCTGCAACAAGGTTCAATGTGGACCAAGTTAGTAGATGAATATGACACTGAGTTCACCATGCTCAGTCGGTAAGATATATCTCAATAATTCAATTTTTTCAATAAATCACAAACTACACAGCTAACACAATACTTTAACAGTTTTGCGGCACACCTGATACCGACAGATCAGATCAGAGCCCGTCGATTTCAACAAGGTTTAGATTCGGAGATCCAGGCTGCACTGGCCACAGGAGATTTTCCGACTCATGAATCGGCTCTGAAAGCTGCCCCCGTTATAAGGCAATGGTAAAGATGAGAGGCAGATCTCAATCTGCTGGAGTTAAGCGCCCTGCCAACCAGATGGTAGGAGGAGCCTCATTAAGGCCACCTTTTGTGCCAAGGAGACCGGGAGTACCTAACAATAGGCCCAGCCTAGCCTTTTGTACCTACTGCAAGAGAGCTGGACATATGATGAAATACCGACGGCGAGCCAACCGTCTTTGTTTAGTCTGCGGCTCAGCTACTCATGATATTGGGTCTTGTCCCTAAAGACACAACCCAATTGCTGTACCCAGGCCAGCAATCGCTTATCAGCAGAGACCAGCCCTTCAGGCACCTGCTCCAAGACTCGCTCTCCCTGCTCTACCACCTAGAGGACCACCGACTGCACATCCTCCTAGTCAGTTCCATTAAGCTCAACGGAACGTTCCAAGGAATGCTCCTCAGGCCAGGAGGAATGTACCATAGAGACAGGCTTTCACGATGACCGTGGAAGAGGCTAACGCCATTGGCCATGTTATCACTGGTAACCCTTTCTTTTCAAGCTTTCCTTTCAGTCTTAATACTTATCCATATATTTTCTCTATACCTAAAACATATCCCATATACCTTAGGTACAATCTTAGTAGCCTCACTTCCTGCACTAGCACTCTTCGATACTGGATCATGTCACTACTTTATGTCGCAATGGTTCGTCCGAACTCATGCGATTCCAGTCACACCGCTTGTATCTAGTTGGAATGTCAGTTCAGGAAATGGCGTTCTAAAGGCAACAATGGGATACAGCTTGTGTCCAGTAGTCGTCTGCAGCAAAGAATTCTATGCTGACTTAAAGGTGCTGGACATACCGAACTTCGATGTGGTTCTAGGTATGGATTGGCTCGAAACCTTCTATGCTAATATCGACTGTCGTCAAAGGAGGGTAGTATTCGAGATTCCAGACCATCCGGTCTTCTATTTTAAAAGTGGAGACCGTACCCGGGAGCCAAGTACTTACAAGGCGAAACCAAAGAAGGCAGTAATTGCAGCAATTCAAGTAGAGGAAGGATCAAAGCCAGAAGTGGTTCGAGAGTTTGACGATGTGTTTCCTGACGATATATCAGGTTTGCCTCCCGATCGAGCTCTTGAATCCAGCATTAATTTAGTACCAGGAGCACAACCGGTGATCAAAGTACCTTATCGATTAAGTCCGGAAGGTTTGAAGGAAGTCCGAACTCAGTTGGACGAATTATTGGCGAAATGATGGATTCGACCCAGCATTTCAAGTTGGGGATCACCAGTATTACTTGTGAAGAAGAAGGAAGGTTCATACAGAATGTGCATCGATTATAGAGCCATGAACGAAGTAACGATAAAGAACAAGTATCCACTTCTGCGCATCGACGATTTATTCAATCAACTAAGTGGATCTTGTGTTTTCTCTAAACTAGATCTCCGTTCAGGTTATCATCAGGTGAAGGTCAAGGAAGCTGATATTCATAAAACGGCTTTCAGAACTCGCTATGGTCATTACGAATTTCTAGTGATGCCATTTGGAGTGACAACGCACCAGCAATATTCATGAACCTGATGAATCAAGTTTTCCGAGAGTACTTAGACAGGTTCGTTGTCATCTTCATCGACGACATCCTGATGTATTCCAAGTGTCAGAAAGAACATGCCGAGCACCTACGAATTGTCCTGGAAATTCTACGACAACATCAACTTTACGCCAAGTACAGCAAATGCGAGTTTTGGCTAGATCAAGTTGTTTTTCTTGGACATATTGTATCAGGCGAAGGAATCTCTGTGGATCCAGCAAAAGTTTCAGCAGTAAGCGAATGGCCGACACCAAAGTCAGTGAAGGACATTCGGAGTTTCTTAGGTCTAGCTGGATATTATAGAAGGTTCATTTAAGGCTTTTCTAAGATAGCAACACCCCTGACCAAGCTCACACATAAAGATGAAGACTTTGTGCGGTCAGAAGCATGCGAACAGGATTTCGTAGAACTCAAGTCAAGGTTGACATCAGCGGCTATTCTCGTTATACCGAACCAATCTGGAGGTTTCGAAGCGCAATGCGATGCATCCGGTAAGGGATTATGATATGTTCTATATCAGCACGGTAAGGTTATAGCTTATGCTTCAAGACAACTGAAAATTCATGAGCGCAATTATCCGACGCATGATTTGGAATTGGCAGCTGTTATCTTTGCTCTTAAGATTTGGCGTCATTATCTTCTTGGTGAATGAGTGAACATATACACAGATCACAAGAGTCTGAAATATATGTTTACTCAGAAGGAACTTAATATGCGGCAGAAACGATGGTCATAACTCATGGCGGACTTTGATATCAACCTGCAATATTACCCAGGGAAGGTGAATGTGGTACCTGATGCCCTTAGTCGCCAACCATTAGCAATGAATCCCACCGCTCAGTGGAAACTTCAACAAAACTTGCATCGGATGGAGATTAAATTAGTCATGCCAGGTAACGCTTCAAGTTTGATGAATTTAGAAGTTCAATCTACCATTGTCAATCAGATCAAAGCAGCTCAAGCAAGTGATGCTAAGTTGCAAAAGATCAGAGAACAAGTAGAAAATGGACTCAGAACAAACTTCATCATCCATGAAGATGGATCTTTGAGATACGGCAGCAGATTATGTGTACCAAAAGGTTCTATTCGGGAAGAGTTAATGAAAGAAGCTCACAGCTCTCCCTACTCAGTACACCTTGGAGGTACAAAGATGTACAAAGATCTACGTCAGAATTACTGGTGGCATGGAATGAAATGTGAAGTAGCCAGAAGCGTCGCTAAATGTTTGGTATGTCAGCAAGTAAAGACTGAACATCACAGGACAGCTGGATTACTTCAACTGTTACCTATCCCGGAAGGGAAGTAGCAACACATCACAATGGATTTTGTGACTGCACTTCCTCGCAGCACAAAGGGTAACGATGTTGTATGGGTCATTGTGGATCGACTCACAAAGTCGTCTCACTTCATCCCATTTTGAGTTGGCCAATCAACTAAGACATTAGCAAAGAAGTATATGGAGGTAAGAATCTAAGTAAGATTTAAACTCTTCAAATATGTACTATTTCTGATACCCATGAACTCATACAGAAAATTGTGAGACTTCATGGAGTACCGATCTGCATTGTCTCCGGTCGTGATACCAGGTTCTCGCAATTTTGGCAAAGTCTGCAAGCGAGCTTGGAAACAAGTCTGAACTTCAGCATGGCTTATCATCCAAAAACAGATGGTCAGTCTTAGCGAAATATTCAAATCTTGGAGGATATGCTCAGAGCGTGTATGTTGTACTTTAAAGGATCGTGGGAAGATCACCTACATCTTGTGGAGTTTTCATACAACAACAGCTACCAAGCAAGCATAGGAATGGCACCTTTTGCAGCGCTATATGGAAGGAAGTGTCGATCGCCATTAAGTTGGAACAACATCGGGGATAGGGAACTTCTTGGATATGAGAAGATAGTAGCAACTGTTGATATGGTTCATACTATCAGGGAAAGAATGCGTATAGCCCAAGATCGACAGAAGCACTGGGCTGATGCAAATCGACGTCACTTGGAGTTCCAGCTGGGAGATCACGTATTCTTAATGATATCTCTGAACCGTGGAGTGATCCGATTTAGAAGACGGGATAACCTAAATTCGAGATACATTGGACCGTTCGACATACTCGAATGATTCCGTGAAGTGGCATACCGCTGGGCACTTCCACCTTCATTGGAAGGAGTGCATAATGTGTTTCACATATCCCAACTCAGAAGGTATGTGAGTGACCCCAGCCATATTCTCGATCATTCCGAGCTCACTGTATAGCTCGACTTATCTTGTGAGCAACAACCTGTGGAGATCCTGGACAGGAAAGTGAAGTCACTTCGGAACAAGGAAGTCAATTTGGTTCGAGTGATTGTTCCCCTCCGAAATGCGGCGACGACGCGATGTACGTCTTGCCTGAGATTCAGGGCAGATGCTATTTGGTTTTATCCGTCCACCTCTTCGAAGATGCCATGTTGATTTATGGCACCGTGTATCGGAGGTTTAGACGGATGCGGCCGATGTAGAAGACTTCGTCAGATTCACCCTCGCTTGAGGGGTTTTTGATTATGGGGACGCTCTTCCCTGCAGGCGCAAGCCCCTGCAGTTAATTACATTACCGCATCGCGGTAGCAACTTTCTCCTTCTCCAGAATTTCACTTCATGTCGTGGGTGTTTGTTTTGTTTGTGGTCGCCCATGGATTGTATACGGAGACTAATTTATGTCGTCGCCCATAGGGCGTGTATTAGTCCAAATCCGTATTTTCTTAGATTTGGGTTTGGGGTTTTGGTTTAAGGATACGTTAGCCATTTTTAAGGCTAAGATCAACTTAAACGTTTGTTAAGAACACGTTAGTCTGATTTAAGACTAAGATCGACTTAACAGGATCGTTTAGATCCGACAAAAGAGCATTTGAGGGCTCTATTGTTCCAGTTTAGGGACATGGTGGTCCGTTGCCTGTATGGCCGTCGGGACCCGTCACCTCTCTGACGACGTTGAAGGATTACAACGACAAATATCAGAGGAGTTCAGAGATGTACCCTTGAACCAGAGTTGGTTAGGAGATCTATAGTCCAATTTGGGACTAAAGTCTGTTTAAGGGTTTAAAGATACGTTAGCCCTATTTGAGGCTAAGATCAACTTAAACATTTGTTAAGGATACGTTAGTCTAATTTGAGACTAAGATCAACTTAACGGGATCGTCTAGATCGGACAAAAGAGCATTTGGCCTCTATTGTTCCAGTTTAGGGACATAGTGGTCCATAGGTAGTTTAAGGACATTGCGGCCTGTTGCCAGTTTAGGGACATGATGGTCCATTGCCAGTTTAGGGACATGATGGCCGTCGGGACCCGTCACCTCTCTGACGTCGTTGAAGGATTACAACGATAGGTGTCAGAGGAGTTCGGAGATGTACCCTTGTCACGCCCCGCTTCCCAAAATACGGAATATGAGGGGTAGACAAGGCCAGCCATGCTCCTACGGTCAAGAAAATGTCCTGCCGTAGTCACACTTCGGCTTCTAGTTTATCATGGTAAACAGTAAATGATGCGCAGGTAATGAGAAATGCAGTAACTGAAGGAAACAATGTAAAGACTGACCTGAAGTGGAACAAACGAATGTAACTCGGAATGGCAAGTCAAGAAGTCTGTGATGCACGTCTAGTTCTGATCCAGGCTAAATCTTCTCCTCACACTGAGCATGCATACTCAGGTCGTCAGAGCGACACAATAGTAATATAATATATATATAATCAAGTGACAGTTCTAGCAGTGGTAATGGATATGAATAACAGTAAATCAACGACAGCATGAATATGAATGTGCAGTAATCAATGCAGCGGAACAGTAACACAGTAGAACGATATGTCACGTATGCCAACACAGTATATAAGGAATACAAATGTCAATATCCCTATCAGTCTCTAAGTCTCACTGTACAGGTCACTAAGCCTATCGTCAGTCCAAGTGTGAGAGTCAACCACTCGCAAGTATCCTCCACCCAATGGTAGAACCCAAGGGCAAGGGACCACGGGCCCAACATGTAACAAGAATATCACGGTGTATATATCACATACCCTGTAAATCTCCATATAACTCCCTAAATATATAAGCCAGCATTGGACTCCCGAGATTCTGTTGAACTCACACTTAAACTACCCCACACCCCGTGGTCTACATCAAACGCTAACCATCAACCTAAATACTAATCGATCCGTGACAAGTCTGCGCGAGAACTGGAAGCAGGACCTCCATCAAGTACGTCCCGACTAATACCTAAGATAAATGGCCGTGTCGGATGCCTTATCTGTGACACCCGTGCAAGCGCTTCCATAAGTGTCCCATACCACTTATAGTCACACGTACACGCATCCCACAGACGTCGACAATGCAATAGAATAATAGGGTCACTAATTGTGTACAAGTACGTATCACTTTCACTTAATCACGGATACACGAACACTGACGTACTTGCTACAATCATCACTAAAATCTAACACTGGGTGAATGCACGATATCACTAGGTTATCGCTACAATGATATGAGTATGATGTGACACGTAAACAGTATATGAAGCACGATCAAGATATCATAAAAACAGTAGTCTAGCACTTGCACGATTTGTCATGAAAAATACGTGTAAAGTTTAACGAAATTATAAACAGGTAGTAATTAGTATGTTCAGTTTTCCATCCATAGAATTTTGTTTCAAGCCAATCGGGTTCCAGGATCATTAATTATAACCATTTCATTTTAAGCGCTCGCGGTTGGAAATCCGGTTTCAGAATCAGAAATCCATTTCGCGACGCATTTTAATCCCAGTTGGAATCAGATTTTAGCAATGCTACAGTTGGATGAATTCTAGGGTTTTCAGTAAGGTTTTCAACGTAACTGAAGGATCTTCAATCTCATCTGTACGTCAGGAGATATACACTGTTTAACACTAATATGTCAGTTCTGATTCTGCTGGGACTGTTATGTGTCCCGATCTTCTAAATTACAGATTAAATATCAAACGGTAACGAAACAGAATGAAATCAATTGTTTTGTCTATCTAACAGATTTATCTATAATAAACAGTGGAGTTCCGCAACTTACAAGTTAAGGAAATCCTGTGGTACCCAATACGGAACAGCAAGCAAAGACTGGAGTCGCTCTGGACTGCAGTCCAGAGTCGCACTCCGATCCAATTATCATCACGGTTTAAATACAGAAATGTCAGGAAACTGGTATAGGGTTAAAGTTCGTCGAGTCGGCTTCGATTTGGGCCCTCGAACGCACTATTCTAGTATGTATATAATTTATGGTGAATTTAACGGTTTTCAGGTACAATAAAATTTCAGTTTTACGATTTAACTTGGGGGTAGTCGTTTTGGTCATTAACAGTCATATTATCAAACAAAATTTGCACAAGATATTCATCACACCAAGGGCCAACAAGAACAATCTGGTTCCGTCAAATTAGACAAGTAATTTCATTGGGAACACGCGTCGAACAGGTATGACACAATAATTAATCTAAACTTGCAACTTTATGATATATGTAATTAAAGATCGCACTTTAGGTAAATAGCATGTAAGCAAGTAAAAACTTGCCTGGATCAGTCCCGGGGATGCACGGTGATTGTAACGTCACAAACGCGCGACGCACACACGTCACGGCAACTCGACTTGGCTCGAATTCGAGTCTCGGCTCAACCTGGCATGGTCTTGACGGCTTGGCAGCGGTGGCGAAAGGGTGGTGTAACGATCGTCTATGGAGTTGTGAGGGTCGGCTGGTGGAGGGGTTTCAGAGGGGGAGAGATATCGCGAGAGAGAGAGTTAGAGAGAGAAAAGAATTGAGAGAGAGCAGGGAAAAGAGAGTGTGGGAGAACAGTGGGAGAGTTACAGAGAGAGTGAGAAACGAGAGAGAACTGAGAGCGAGACAAGCAGGGACGATGGCGATGGTGATGATGATGGTGGTGGTCGACGATGCAGTGGCTCGTCGGCGGGTAGCAAGTGGCCGGCTCGGGTGAAATGGGTTCGAGCTCGGCTGTTGGTTTGGGGTGCTGGGTGATGGTGGTCGAGAAGTGAGGGGGAATGTGGTGAGCGAACGAGTGCGGTGATGATGTGAGGAGGTGGTCGGGGGTGACGGCGGCGACAGTGCAGGGGAGTCGACGAGACGTAGAGAGCTCGTGCTCGGGTGCAGGGGAGTTTGGTCGGTGGAGGAGATGAGGGCAGTGACGGTGGTAGACGGAGGTCAAGGCGAGCCGGCGGGTTTTGTGAGGAGAAGGAAGGTCGAGGAGAGAGAG
Organism: Agapanthus africanus; assembly: GCA_030015575.1. Taxonomy (NCBI): domain Eukaryota; kingdom Viridiplantae; phylum Streptophyta; class Magnoliopsida; order Asparagales; family Amaryllidaceae; genus Agapanthus; species Agapanthus africanus. The sequence continues at coordinate 99,807,559 of CM057338.1, read as the reverse complement.
ATCAGGGGCGGTTAGTGGGTTCGAGGGAGGGAGGAAGAAGGAAAGGAAGGAGGGAGCGAGTGATTGAGGGTGTAGTGGGTAGAGGGGAGAGGGTCGTGGGGGAAAACGAGCGCGTCGTGGGTAACGCTCGCGCGAGCGAGGACGACGGCGGAGGCGAGAGACGCGGTCGCGAGTGGGAGTGAGGGAAAGGAGCCGTTGGAGATTTAAAGGAGGGGAACAGTAAAGGAGTTGGGTGAGCTGAGGAAAGTGAAAAGGAGTTGGGAAATTGGGCCGGGCCTAGTAAATTAAAATAAAAGAATTAAAGGGGAAAAAGGGAACGGGCCGGGCCACGAAAGAATTTTCTTCCATAGAAGAAATTTAAGAGGTGGGCTCGGGCAGCAGGCTTAAGCTGCGGGCCAATGGAGTTTTAAAGAAAACGGAATAAATAAAATGAGGGGTCGGGCTGAAGGGAAAAGAAGAATAAATGAATTAAGGGGATTGGGATAAATTTGGGATTTAATTATGTAAAGATGTGTGGGATGAGTGGCCTGGGCCTGCTCAGGGAATTTGATTTAAATGGAAAAAGAATGGGCTGGGGAAAGTTGGCTTGGTGAAAATAAAGGAAATTTGAGAAGAAAAGAGAGGATGGGCCAGGGTCGATTGAGCTGCAACAAAAAAACAGGATAATAAAGAAAAATGTGAAGAATATTTCTGGGCCGCAGGAAATTTACTCAGAGGAAAAAAATAGAATAAAACTGGGGGCAGCTGGTGAGAGGGCGCAGGGGGAACGGCGAGGAGGGCGCAACGTGGAGATTCTCGCGCGGGAAATCAGGAGGTAGCCGTTGGGAAGAAGCACTGTAGGCTGGTATTTTAAGATAGGAAAATCTTGGGTTTCAAGTTTAAATACAATGTGAAAAGAGACGGGTGCCTAGAAACTGAGGTTTATACTAATGTGACAGGAACATGAGAAATTGACATTAGGGTCTGAGAGGGAAAGCACTATAATAGATTGGGTGTTTGAAACAATAACTTATTATAAATGAAATTTATAGGCTAAAAGAAGTACAGATATAGGAGTAAAAGAAAAAATACGGATATAGACGTACAAAAGGTTCTGGGTATTACAACCCTTGAACCGGATGTAAATTGGTTTAGGAGAGCAGCCGTGCTCAGTCAATTTAATTTGAGCTCTTATGGCCATGATTGGGCTAAGTCCAGTTGGGAATATTCAACGTTTTTATTTATCTTTGGCCTATTAGGCCTGTGCTAGGGCTTTGCCCCTTTTTAATAACGCACTGCATTTTTGTTTTGTTTGGGCTTTGCCCTTTTATAAATGATGCAGATCATTTATTTTGTTTGGGCTCTGCCCTTTTAATGCATTGCATTTTATTTTGGCCTGCTAGGATTTTTTGATTTGGGCATGGCCCTTCAGTAAATAATGCAGTGCATTTGTTAGGCGCTTTGCGCCAATCATTGAGCGCAAGCACTTGTGGTAGTGACACGTGTCACGCAAGCGCAGTGTGCTGCGCTGTTGCACTGCTGACACGTGGCGCGCTCTGGTGAGTTGCGCCAATTTCAGAGAGCAATGCTCTATCTTAAAAGCGCATAGCGCAAGTGGTTCTGGTGCTCACACGTGGCGCTCTCTGGTGGCTTGCGCCAATCCAGGAGCGCAACAGTGCAGTTTTGCAAGTGCAAGGCACTGTTTCAATAATTTGATACAATTTTGGATTCAAGAAAAGAATCTTTAAGATTCCAGAACCAATAGTTCATAAAAAGTGCAAGGAACTATTATTATTTGGTTTTTTATTGAAGATCATTGATCTTGTTCTTAGATCAATGATCTATTTAGAAGAAATTCTTCTATTTTATAAATGTTTTTTTTACCTTTTTCTTGAATTTTCTTCATAGTTCTGTTTTTTTGAAGTTCTCAATCTCTCACAATGTTGATCCTCCTTTGAATCGGGGTCTAGGGGCCTTTATATAGTGCCCATAAATTTGTTAAATTTGTTAAAGAGATCTTTCTCTGAGGGATTTGGGGAATTTTCCCCACCGTTGGATCTTTGATCCAAGGGCTTCTGTTTTACAGAATGCAATCTTCTTGTTTTAACAAGAACAGAAGAATCTTACTAGAATTTAATTCTGTTTGGCGCAAACGCCCCAGCGCATGACACGTATCAAGCAGCGCAGAGCGCAGGGCAACTGCGCTTGCGTAACTGCGCTGACACGTGTCGCACAACGCACCGCAACTGCGCTGACACGTGTCGCACAGCGCATCTGCGCTTGCGCATCTGCGCTGACACGTGTCGTGCAGCGCAACTGCGTTTGCGCTGACACGTGTCGCGCAGCGCAGCGCTTGCGCAACTGAAGCGTTGCTTCCTTTAATTTTGTTTTAAATAGAGCCTTGCTCTGATTGGGCGCGCTGCCTTGGGCGCTGCGCTGACGTATCAGCTTTTGACACGTGGCGCGTTGCGCGCAGCGCAAGGAATTTGAAGCGTTGCTTCGAATTTTGAATTTTTGAAATTCAAACAGAGCTTTGCTCTGATTGGGGAAAACAAATGCCCCCCCACCGTTGCGCTCACGTGGCGCGCACGTGAGTGCAGCGGTGGCAAGATCCTGGCCGTTGGATCAATGGGTAAGTTGAAGGGGCGCAGGCGCCTATAAATAGGACCCTTGGTCCTTGGTAATTCCTTACCATTTTCAAGAACTTGAACTTCAGAGCCTTGCTCTTGTTTGAGAATTTTTAGAGCCTTGCTCTCGTTTCTTCCCAAAAACTTCAAAGTTCAGAACTTAGAATCACTTTAGGTAAAATTAAATTAAATTAAATCAAATTTAATTAACAGAGCCTTGCTCTCATAGATCTTTGATCTAAAGAAAACCCATTTAGGGTTTCACTTTGCAGAGCTTTGCTCTAAAGGGGGTCTAAGGAGAACCCTATTAGGGTTCTATTAATAGAGCTCTGCTCTCTAAAAGATTTTCCTTGGATTTTCTTAATTCATTAATGGAGCTTTGCTCCTTCCAAATCATACAAAAGAACTCTTAGGAGTTTTTCATTGATCTCGGAGTTTAAAGATGGCATTTTATTTCTCGGTGCATTATATCGTTTTGCTTAATCAGTCTTTCTGATAATTTTTTTTGATTCTCTTTCACAGAAACAATGGACGCCCACATGTACGATCTTGACGAGATCATCTCTTACGAGGACATCCGCCGACTTGGCCGTTCTCAAAATCGAGAGTTCAAAAACGCGGAGGTTGCTGAAATCATGAGCCGCTTCGACGCATATAACGGTCAACTACTTCCCCGACGTTCCTCCCTCCTGAAGCTTATCGTGGGAGCCATCTGGGAAGCGCTTCCTCTATTCTGTTCTGGTGTGCCGCTTAGGGCGTTGGATGCCGCCGAGGAAAAGGTGCACTCGGTGTACCTGATGAACTTAATCTCGAAGAGACGGCGAGACAATCTTGTCAATCTCCTGCACCAGGCCTTCCAACAGTCTGCCATACTCGCTTCCTATTGGAAGGAGGAGGACATCCGCGGGGACCCCGACGCTTGTGCTCGCGAAAGAAAGCACACTAGGATGGTTCACTAGGCTTGGAAAATCTTAGATAAGGTTACTTTCGAGTTCCTTAATCCATGTCCTGGGTCCGAGGTCATACCGTTATAAGGGGAGTCGAAGAGACAAGTGTGGAAAACACGAAGGTTATTGGGCAACATCTAACCGTCGACGGTGGCCAAAGGGAGGAAACTGGCTGCCGAGATGTGGTGATCATTCTCGAGATTCGTGCCACGTGTGTATATCTATGTTTACTTATTTTTGCGTATGTATAATTTTTCTGAAACTTTTCATTTCTCCATGTATTGCACGTGCAACTCTTGGGCTTCCGAAAAATCAAAAAGAAAAATCTTAAAAAATAATTGGGTCTGATGAGATTCGAATGCACAGGCTATGTCCTAGCAGCGTAGAGGCTTTACCAGTGAACTATAAGTTGTTTCTTGATTTCATTTAACAAAAGTAACTTTTAACTCTTACACAGGCTGAAATACCCCTTTTCTGTGCACTAACAAGAAATTTATGTACAGCGATTTAAGAGTCGTTACAGACTCCCCCTTAAACTGTGAGTTTCCGAATGAGCACGCATTCGACGCAATCGAAGATGAAAAAGAAGAAGATAAGTCTTAATGGGAGCTTTACTTCGATAGAGCATCCTCCATGAAACGGCGAAAGAAAAACACCCCCATAATCAAGGCTGGGGTGGGCTTTATCTTAATAACCATGCAAGGAGGTATATTGCGTTACGCCCTCTCTTTAATGGAGTCAGGAACTTACAACGAAGCTAAATTCGAAGGTTTGATAGCCGGTCTTGAAATCTCTATCGGTATGGGAATCAAAAACCTCCTCATATATGGAGACTCCCAGACGCTCGTTAGTCAAGCAAGCGGCGATTATCAAACGAGCAAGCCAGAGCTGATAAGGTGCAGCAATTATTGACACAAATCTCATCCTATACCCTGGAAAGCATACCACGAGCAGAAAACAGCAAAGCGGATGCGTTGGCCAAATTGGCTAAGGAATTGGCCGATGAGGACCTCGATGACGTAAGGATCATTATGCAAAGTCGCAGGGTCCTCGCACCAACAGATATATCTTCGAAAGACTCGATAAAGCCATCCGAAGGAAAAGAAATGACAAAAAAGTAGCCCTTCAAATACAAGACGAAGAAAAGGTCCAGGACATGAAGGAAGTCTTCATAGACTACTTCAAGTCCCAACGAATGCCCGAAAATGCGCCGTCTAGACATCAGCTCACGAAATGAGCTTTGTCTTTCGCCTTCATCAATGATACCCTTTATAAGAAATCATTTGACCTCCTATAGCTGAGGTACCTGGGGCCGGATGAAGCATAGAAATTCGTCCAAGAAATACACGATGGATTTTGCGGCTCCCATCAGGCGGCTTCGAAGATGAAGCTGAAGATAAAAAGAATGGGTTACTATTGGCCCATGATGATTCTGGACTGCCTCGAATATGCGAAGCAGTGTTACTCGTCTCAAATTCACGGGGACTTCATACAACAGCACCCAAATCCGCTACACCCGATAGTGGCTAGCTCGTCGTTCAAAATGTGGGGAACCGATATAATTGGCCCCATCGAACCAACGTCCTCCAAAGGACATTGGTTTATATTGGCAACGACCGATTACTTCTCTAAGTGGGCAGAACCAGTACCACTATAGGAGGTGAAGACGGAGAATATCCTCCACTTCTTCAAAACCCATGTCATTTATCGGTTCGACACTCCACGACGCATTATCTCGGATAATGGACCAGCTTACAGAAGCCATAAAATCAACCGCTTTGCACAACAACATAATATAGATTGGAGATATTCTTCAGTCTATAATTCTCGGGCCAACGGTTTAGCTGAAGCATTCAACAAGACCCTGATCAAGATTATAAAAAAAACAGTGTCCGGAAATATAAAAAAAAAAGACTGGCACGAAAGGCTGCACGAAGCCCTCTGGGCGTACCGAACAATGTTCAAGACGACCACGAATACAACACTATACGCATTGGTGTTCGGCATGGAAGCAGTGCTCCCACTGGAAATAGAACTCCTCTCTCTACGAGCAGCGGTTCAATACAAGCTGACAGATGAAGAAAATGCTCATCTTAGGTTTGAGGAACTCGACCCCCTTAATGAAACCCGCCTTAGAGCACAATAAAATCTGGAGGCTTATAAGGCAAATATGACACAGTCATATGAAAGATTGATTAGGTCGAGAACATTCTGCCAAGGAGAACTCGTGCTAGTCGTCAAAAGACCAATGATCCCCAATCGTGCAAAACGGGGGAAGTTCGAGCCGAACTATGAATGCCCGTATATCATAGACAAAGTCTACCAAGCTGGAGTCTACCTGCTCATGGATATGCATGGCGAAAGACCCTTCCGGCCAATAAATGGCCGATTTCTCAAAAAGTACTACGCTTGACGAGTCATGACATAGGTCAATGATAGGTGACGACGCTTATGTTCGCTCGCTATCTTCCTAAGTCAGAACTCTGAGAGTAGTACCAAAAAAACCATCACCCCAAATACGGCGATGATGGACCAAAACGTTCCTAAACTAATAAGAAACCGAAACGTCCTTAAACTAATAACGGACAAAGAAGTCCCTAAACTAATAATAGACCGAGAAGTCCCTAAACTAATGCAGGAACAAAACGTCCTTAAACTAATGACGGACTGAACGTCCTTAAACTAATGCTGGACCGAAATGTCTCTAAACTAGTGGATCGCCCCAAACACGGCGAGGATGGACCGAAATATCCCTAAACTAGCGTGTCGCCCTAAACACGGCGATGATGGACCGAGTGTTGGGATGCGGCAGCGCCCCGCCCGTCTTTCCGAGGCCAAATGCAAAACAAAAACTTTTTACGAACTGGCGCTAACCTCATCCCGATCCCGGATCGTTCCATTAACCGTAAACTAGAAAACGGACAAAGAAGTCCCTAAACTAATAATAGACCGAGAAGTCCCTAAACTAATGCAGGAACAAAACATCCTTAAACTAATGACGGACTGAACGTCCTTAAACTAATGCTGGACCGAAATGTCTCTAAACTAGTGGATCGCCCCAAACACGGCGAGGATGGACCGAAATATCCCTAAACTAGCGTGTCGCCTTAAACACGGCGATGATGGACCGAGTGTTGGGATGCGGCAGCGCCCCGCCCGTCTTTCCGAGGCCAAATGCAGAACAAAAACTTTTTACGAACTGGCGCTAACCTCATCCCGATCCCGGATCGTTCCATTAACCGTAAACTAGAAAACTGTAAACGGGGTTTTAGAGATTATACCGATCGATCCGTGTCCTTTGGTCTTTAACCTCAGCCTCTAGCAAGTTGCGGATGCACCGACGAAGATCGCTCGATCTACGATCTCCTCCTTACCGAAAACTGCGCCATATCAACGAATCTTTATACGGGCTCCCGCCTCTGAACCGAGGCAACTCGGACACGAAGTTTGCTAGACGACGTGTCCAAGGTTGCAGTAGAGTAAGTGTAGAATGCTTTGTCTCGAGGGTTAATCGAAGTTGCCTTTTAGAGTGAAGATGAAATTAGAAAAAGGAATGAGCTTAGGATTTTTGTGTTTGCAATGAAAAATGAATCAATTCCTCACTCACAAAAAAATGGGGCTACCAAATATATGGCTCGGCCAAAACAAGGAGAAGAGGGAGGTGAGTGCAAGCTCAAGTGAGAGGTGACCATAAGGAAAAGTAGCTACAAAAAACCACACAAAAACATCACCCTCAACTCACTCCGTCAACCATCAACTCTCACCATAAAACCCCCCTCCTTTCAATGATTCGAAATTTGCAGAAAACCCCCCTCCATCAAAATTCAGCCAGGGAGAAAGAATTCAGATTTGGCTGAATGAGGATTCAGAATTCCCCCATTAATTAAACATTTAAAATAATGTTTAATCAAGAGAAGATAGGCTGGCAACTTCAAAAAGCGGTCCCGTAACAAATTACAGGATAACCTCGCAACTGTATATACATACCCGCATTTTTATTCCGACCAAATACAAATGCGACGAGACAAAATCTACACAGTATAATACTAGGATCCGGCTTAAACTAAAGCCCGCTAGTATTATCCGTCCGAATCGTGACACGTGCACAAGTGCACATGTACGTTCGAACCCTGCCATAAAACCATACGGCCTCTACAACGTTTCACCCGAACTGGGAAACTTTCTGTGGAGGACTCTAAAGACTCGTCAATACTCTGGCAGTGGGTTTAACCACAAGCTGTCAGTGATACTAGCTGTACGTAACGGCTGCCCATGTACTGAGTGAAAAGGAGTCCGATGAGCAAGCTCATCCTGGAACCCTACTAAGCCTATGTGTGACAATATCCGTACAGTCCGGTCCGTTCGTCTATGAGTATCGCATATCGGGCCTAGGGAGCTGGTAAACGTCAGACCCCCAAAAGTGGTATAAGTCGTGTCGGAGTGCAGCCCAAAACACCTGAGATACTACTGGAATACCTACCAGTAAATCTTGCTTACCATGGCCATGGATTTTGTGTAATGGCTCTCCTAGACACAGCACGATCTCACTCCCAACGTAGGGAGAGAAGAATCCCCTGTCGATCCGCCCACTGCCTCCATGTGGCTCTGGACTGTACCCAACTAAAACCTGTTTGGACGACTCCTTTGAGCCGTGGTAGGGTAATAATCAAAGCACAGTGGGAACTCACACGAGACAAATGATGATCTCAGGTTGATAGACTAACCTGTACACATGTCACCTGGGAATTGCTATCTGACGACAGGTTTTAATAACCAGCTAGCATGTTCCCGGCGAGTCCTGTCCGGTGTACTCATAACCTAATGAGCACCTGTATACATCTTAGGTGAACCAGCTGACACCAATGGCTTGTGATACCGGCCATCGCCCCTCGTCGGGGTCTCGACTGTATACACTAGTCTACTCTGGAGTATCGATGCCCTATCTCGAAACTCCCGCGACTAGGGACCACTTTTAAGGATGTGCTTATAGACTACCCAACTCTTACGTATATGATCGCCATCATACTGTTAGTAGTAAAGCAAGAATCCTATGGGCTCTATCAACGTGCAATAGTGATATATCATATCACCTAAAGCAGTACACGATGATAAAGATAAACCAGATAGCTTACTATCATCTCGAGTAAGACCGTCCTACCGGTATAGGTCCTCCCTCAATCATTGCAATCTCGTGCCTGCGATCCAATAATTGACTTTGAGGGCACTATATCCAACAATCTCCCACTTGCACTTAAGGCTGATTATTGCTATGTCGCATATTCATAGCCCGTGTGATACCGAACACCCAACTCCTCTACTGATCAGTCTCACAAAGCTTGTTTGTAAAACTATTGTGTTCGAGAAATAGCCTCAGTGAGTGGACCCGCTCTGATGTTTCTTTTTATGTCTCTCTATATCTCAAGTTCGCGGAGAAAACCCATCTCCGGAAATGAGCAATACCTGTCTTAGAATATGTCTGGATATCTGATGGGACCTAGTTCATGAATGAACTCCAAATCCAAACTTCTTAGACTGTATCGTCAACTGAACTTAATCAATATCCTACGCCATGCCTCCCTCAGTATCCGCTTGGACCAGCTGTCCAAACTACTGCCCCTCGCCGGAGGGAAAACTATAACTCTGACAGTCACTCTGTCATCCAGGTCACCTTGGAACCGTGGAATGATAACTATCTCCCGAAGGAGGCTACCGTTATCAAATCTCTAGAACATCCACTTATGTTCTAAAACTGCTTCCTAACGTTTCTCCAGGATTGGATTAATATCAACTTATTGCATCTAGTGCAAAAACAACATCTGGTGTGGTACTTGACATCTCATGATCAACTCAATTGCCTAAGTAAGTGATCTGCCAATCATGCACATCCCTCTCCCCTTTAGTCTGTAAGACACTTTTAGAGAGGGTGACTCCATCACCTGCTGGTACACCACCATGCCAGGAGTCGTCCATTCTATATACCTTTAGAATGCTGTCTAAGTACCCAGATTGGGAAACTACCCAAATCTAGATCTAAAACCATAGATCTAGTAACCAGAATGTCTGATATAATATCCATATCCTTATGTGGAGAAAACATTGTGTGACAACCACAATATAACCGATTGTAGTATAGGAATTTTACTTCCTACTCTGTGTATGTCATCCAAATACCAGGACATCACACCTTACTACTTTCTTAACAGATCCATCTCCTATTCTGATGAAGTCAAAGCCTATGACTATCGCATCAAAAATAGATGATCTATCTCTGCTATATCTGCTTTAGTCTATAAATAGACACAAGCTTCTTGTGCACTATGCTTCCACTGCTCCCACTGACTACGACGACCCTCTGGCGGAATAATGTACATGTGCACTTCTAAAACTAGTTTAGAACGACGCTATACTTATCCGCCTGCCGGGTTTCATAGTCTGGAACGGCAGTAATGGCAAGTCTGGGTAAACAAGAACCTCCCTGTCACCGTCTTTGAGGCTGCCGGAGTACCTCTCGGGTGTCTGAGGATACCTACCATATCTGCGGAGTGGCTAATGGAATGTCAAATATGATTGAATCTTTAGGTCCTATTAAATTTTCCGTAATCGTTTGCAGTTCTGGAATCTCTTCCGGTTCTACCATACTCCCACTACTGTTTTCTAAAATAATCCATTTTACTAAAACTGTGGCGAGTCAAGAACAATATCACCATTGATCTTCCAGATGGTAGAAAGTCAACCCTCGTCAATGCCAAGGTCAACCCACAAACTGCCATTACAGAAACGTGCCTTGAGTTATCCAGAATCTGGTTTTAAGCATAAGCCGGACAACTCCATATACCTTAACATCGTTAAGATATGATCCATTCTATATACAATATAGAAACAGAGGCACTGATTTAATTGGAACCAGATTCAAATCATGCAGCTTTCTCCAGTGCATGTCAACTAAATAGAGAGAGGCAGATCAGCATTACTCAACTTAGGAGTTCATCCAATTATGAGTAACCTGAAAGAGAAGCAATTTCTCTAAAACATTACTATTAACTGAATACCAACCACAAGTATTTACATCTTCGATCACCTTGAAGAATCCCGATACTTGCTACACCTGGTTCTCTACTTTATTCTTATACCTATAACTTCTCAAAGTTGGACCTTGTATTTCTACGAAACACATGTCTAAACCTAAAGAAGTCACAAGTAAACAGAATAAAGTATGAGGACCAACCCCTTTGCCCTAATGGACACTGCATAACATACAATACTCTGTATGAGTCCCCAGAGTTTAATAACTCAAACCCTGTGCGTCGTAGGTTGAAAACTGTACCCAGGCGATTTCCTCAAATATCACCAATTACAACGAATTCCTATATAATAAGGATAATCACCTAATTCCCAATAACTTACTCCCACTCATCATCTGTAAAACCATACAGATGTAAGAATCATACCTGGTAAATACATACCCTGGAGCAAAGACTAATTGGGAAATCAGTTTTTCTATTAACAATACACAGTGAAACTGAAACATGAATATGTTTCGAAGAGGTATCTGGGTATTCCTAGTAATGCCTCTTCCATTAACCAGATTCATGACTGTAACCGTATGTTTCCTTTGCCATCTCTCCAAATCCCTTTATTTGTCTTTAGTCGTTACCTTCTGTACACCATCGTTAGGCATAATGGTTTTCTTCCTTCCATACCTTTCGGCACCAGCCTATGGTTTGGAAGAAGAATATCCAATAAGCATAATCGGTGTACTCTCCTAATCCTAGGAGTACTCGCATCTTGAGAGAATGTGATGATAAAAAACAACTGAATAAACCTTTATTCTATTTCTCCTGAACCAGAATCCCTCCCCGAAATGGAAAAAGTTCCATCGAGTTCATAAATAACCATACGATGGATTACTAAATAACTATGGATCTTCGTAGTGATACGGGGTGTTCTGGAGAAATATAAAGGTGAAGTAGGAGTGGCGATGAAATTCTTGGTTTGGTCGTGAACATCAGTCGCAATTTACTTTGCCCTCTTTCTAATCCATTTATTTGTCTTTACTTATTACCTTCTGTACACCACACTTAGGCTAATTGGTTTTCTTCGTTCCCTACCTTTCGGCACCTGCCTATGGTTTGGAAGAAGATTATCCAATAAGCGTAATAGGTGTACTGTCCCCTAATCCTAGGAGCCCTCATAACCTGAGAGAAGGTAAAAGGAAAAGACAACTGAATAGTCCTATTCAATTTCTTCAGAACCAGAATCCATCCTCGAATCTGGAATAAATTCCTTCGAGTTCGTATATAACCATACGATGGATTTATCCAATGGAAGTGGATATCCGCAGTGATACGGGGTGTTCTGGAAAAAAAAAGCAAAGGGTACAAGAAAAACTGGCAATGATGTATGCAACTCAGACAAGCCAAAAACCAGTGTTTTAAGAAAGTTCGGTTAACTTGGTTACCGAGTCATAGTCTAGGGTCGGGTCAGGGTCGCAGCCAAAGAGAGAGAGAAAAGAAACACTCTGCGTGCACTCTAATCTAGATCAGAATGGTTATCACTTTATCTAATCAGGAAACCTCCCACTATATCCTCAAATTCTCTCCCAAACCTGAAAGAAGAATTAGTCGGGATCACCCAAGGAGTAAACCAACTCATCAGTAGGAATCGGGATCCAACTATCATTGCATGATAACATGACGGAATCCACTCACGTTATCACACTCCAGAAGGTATGCGCATGCCTGGCAAGTTTCAGTTTCTTTAGAAACTCCCGATGTGTTTTTACCCCTAGGACCCAAGTGACCTTGACGAATAATCAACAAATCAAAAGGTCCTAGTCAAGTTCAACCCGTCATTATCTTGATTGCGTTAAACCTACCGGCACGACCCTTGACAAATAATCAACAAAGTCGTACGACCGTCCTAACCAATCCACATATCCATGCGACAGAAGGAATTACAGAGCTACCGCACACTACGCCTCGGCGAATAGCAATGAAAAACGTAGCGCGAATACTAAGCAATACTAATCTGAAATGATGGAGGGCTACGAATGGTTTTGGCGAAAAACCTTTTACCGTAATGAACTTGATATCGTTGAAGGAACTGGATAACTTTTTACAAATATAGTGATGAAAACCTTTGCTAAAGTGGTCACTCCCGGTGAAGGGATCTCGGCTCTTTCCTCGTAGAATGAGGTGCAGGATATTCCAACTGAATACCACGATGTAAAGCAAAAGTAATCGGCTATAGTGAAGTTATTACCCTGACGCAAACCTATGTCCAAGGGGTCACTCCCGGTGAAAGGATCTCGGCACTTGCCTCGTCGAATGAGGTGCTGGATATTCTAAACTGAATACCACTGTGCAAAACAAATGAAAGCGACCTTGCAATAACAGCTTTTTGAAAAAAGTTCGAACAACATCTATATAGGTCCGTTTTCTTTGCATTGATTTCTTTGCATTGATCCGAATCAACGCAGTCCCATCAATTAATCACACCAATAAAGAACGAAAATAAAATGTACGTATATGCCATCCACATTCGCCACTGGGTCCCGTCATCACCCGTTAGGTTACTTAACTAACGACAGAGTGGGGACTGGACTAGCGCGGGTGTAAAACATATACAACATCTACTAGTATATATATCAATATATAATAATCGCTCCAGGCGTGATAAAATGCAACATCACAGAACAGTGATAAGCATCATAGAACAATACAGATAATCCGGGATCCCCGAGTTTCATAGAGCCACAAATGAAACCCGACGTTCCCCCGGTCGTATGGATAGCTTGTACAATGAAAACCTAGACCCCTACAAGTGCGGCAAGTTACCCGCCAAAACCTGAAGCGAGGCATCCCCCTTCAACAAAGTGAATGGACCACCCAGCACTTCACGGAATCCGGTAACTTGAGCACCCCTCCTTGGGTCAACCTATACCCCCTACGAGTGCGGCGAATAGCCCGCCAATTCTAGAGTGAAGCCCCCTCCGTCTCAAAGCCATGAGATGCGGGCCCGTTGCCCTCTAGAACCCGGCTATCCGTGCACTCCACCGCGGGGAAATCCTAGTACAGAAAGGAAAAATATATACAACGGGTACATCGACCTCATCCCGGTCGTGCCCCTAAAGAATAATATACAAACAGGCAGTGACGTCAGTCCACATGTCGGATGCTCGCCCGCAATATCAAATGTACAAATATATCCAAACTGCACTACCATTGCACGCAAGCTATCCACCACGACAAATCCGCAACACCACAGCACAACACAGAACATCAACGTGAATGTCACATTCGCAAATCCGTCTAAAAGAGCTATAGCAATTAGACAAGATTTACCGATCGAATGACATTCACGGTCACAGATAATAATGTAATGCACTGTAAACTAACATATTTAAAATCTCGATCAACAAAATTTCTCGAAGCGGGCCCCAAGTAAAAATCCAGCACTCAAAATAATCTGGGCCAAAACTAAAATTTCCAGAAACCCCAATTCCATGTTAAAGACCCAAAGAAAAAATTTAGTGCACTGAATCACCAACACTGCGGCGGAACCGCGGCCAAAACATGGGTACGTCCGCGGTTCCGCGGCGCTAAAGAGGGATCATGCTACAAAATTTTAACAGTGGTCTTAGAAAAGCCTGCCTGATTTTCTGAAACACTCAAAATAATTTTTCGACGCAAAAAATTTCGACATAAACTTTGAACTTGGAATTGCAGTTTTGGAAATTTTTTCCGATCGATATTTTAAATAAGTTAGAACAATCTAGTAAAGGTTAATGGCGTGGCTCTGATACCATTTTTGGGATGCGGCAGCGCCCCGGCCGTCTTTCCAAGGCCAAATGCGGAACAAAAACTTTTTACGAACTGGCGCTAACCGCATCCCAATCCCGGATCGTTCCATTAACCGTAAACTAGAAAACTGTAAACGGGGTTTTAGAGATTATACTGATCGATCCGTGTCCTTCGGTCTTTAACCTCAGCCTCTAGCATGTTGCGGATGCACCGACGAAGCTCGCTCGATCTACGATCTTCTCCTTGCCGAAAACTGTACCACATCAACGAATCATTATACGGGTTCCTGTCTCTGAACCGAGGCAACTCGGACACGAAATTTGCTAGCCGACGTGTCCAAGGTTGCAGTAGAGTAAGTGTAGAATGCTTTGTCTCGAGGGTTAATCGAAGTTTCCTTTTGGAGTTAAGATGAAATGAGCAAGAGGAATGAGCTTAGGATTTTTGTGTTTGCAATGAAAAATGAATCAATTCTTCACTCACAAAAAAAATGGGGCTGCCAAATATATGGCTCGGCCAAAACAAAGAGAAGAGGGAAGTGAGTGCAAGCTCAAGTGAGAGGTGACCATAAGAAAAAGTAGCTACAAAAAACCACACAAAAACATCACCCTCAACTCACTCCATCAACCATCAGCTCTCACCACAAAAAACCACCTCCTTTCAATGATTCAAAATTTGCAGAAAATCCCCCCTCCATCAAAATTCAGCCGAGGAGAAAGAATTCAGATTTGGCTGAATAAAGATTCAGATTTTCCCCATTAATTAAACATTGAAAATAATGTTTAATCAAGAGAAGATAGGCTGGCAACTTTAAAAAGCGGTCCCGCAACAAATTACAGGATAACCCTGCAACTGTATATACATACCCACATTTGTATTCCGACCAAATAAAAATGCAACTCGACAAAATCTACACAGTATAATACAAGGATCCGGCTTAAACTAAAGTCCGCTAGTATTATCCGTCCAAATCGTGACACGTGCATAAGTACACGTGTACGTTCGAACCCTGCCATTAAACCATATGGCCTCTACAACATTTCGCCCGAACTGGGAAAATTTCTGTGGGGGACTCTAAAGACTCGTCAATACTCTGGCAGTGGGTTTAACCATAAGCCGTCAGTGGTACTAGCTGTACGTAACGGCTGCCCATGTACTGAGTGAAAGGGAGTCCGATGGGCAAGCTCATCCTGGAACCCTACTGAGCCTATGTGTGACAATATTCGTACAGTCCGGTCCGTTCGTATATGAGTATCATATATCGGGCCTAGGGAGCTGGTAAACGTCAGACCCCCAAAAGCGGTATAAGTCGTGTCGGAGTGCAGCCCAAAACACCTGAGATACTACTGGAATACCTACCAGTAAATCTCGCTTACCATGGCCATGGATTTTGTGTAATGGCTCTCTAAGACATAGAACGATCTAACTCCCAACGCAGGGAGAGATGAATCCCTGCCGATCCGCTCACTGCCTCCATGTGGCTCGGGACTGTACCCAACTAAAACCTGTTTGCACGACTCCTTTGAATCGTGGTAGGGTAATAATCAAAGCACAGTGGGAACTCACATGAGACAAATGACGATCTCAGATCGATAGACTAAACTTTACACATGTCACCTGGGAATTGCTATCTGACGACAGGTTTTAATAACCAGCTAGCATGTTCCCGGCGAGTCCTGTCCGGCGTACTCATAACCCAATGAGCACATGTATACATCTTAGGTGAACCAACTGACACTAATGGCTTTTGAGACCAGCCATCGCCCCTCGTCGGGGTCTCGACTGTATACACTAGTCTACTCCGGAGTATCGATGCCCTATCTCGAAACTCCCGTGACTAGGGACCACTTTTAAAGATGTGCTTATAGACTACCAAACTCTCACGTATATGATCGCCATCATACTGTGGGTAGTCAAGCAAGAATCCTATAGGCTCTATCAACGTGCAATAGTGATATATCATGTCACCTAAAGCAGTACATGATGATAAAGATAAACCAGATAGCTTACTATCATCCCGAGTAAGACTGTCCTACCGGTATAGGTCCTCCCTCAATCATTCCAATCATGTGCCTGCGATCCAATAATTGAATTTGAGGGCACTATATCCAACACCGAGATGTCCCTAAACTAGTGCATCGCCCCAAACACAAAAAGGCTGTACCGAGATGTCCCTAAACTACCACGTCACCCCAAATACGGCGATGAAGGACCGAAATATTTCTAAACTAGCACATCATCCTAAATACGACAATATGCTCTCTTGAGATCTATATTGCAATCGAAGTCCTAACGGCGAAGGTTGCAACTCAAGCCCCCCCGTACACACAGCTACTCCAGCGATGAAGCTGCCCCAAGTCCCACAGGCAAACAGATGGGTCACCTGCGATGAAACTACTTTTGAGAGTTTCACCGTTCGCAAAAAATAATGGTGCGTCCACAAGCGAAATGGGCACGGATGAAAACCTAAAAGGGTGCCGTAAGTAAAAACTGCAGGATTGTCGGCAAGTTAGTGAAAATACGAAAGGGCGCAAACTCGTTAAAAAAAATTGGTACGTCCACAAACGAAATAGGCACGGATGAAAATTCGAAAGGGCTCCGTCAGTAAAAACAGCAGTACTGTCGGGGAGTTAGTAAAAACCCAAAAGGGCGCTAACTCGTTAAAAAAAGTTCTCATGAATTTGCAAGGAGAAAATACCTGCGTGAGATCCTTACGACTCACAAAGGAGTAACACACTTAGGAATCCATACCATTCCTAAGGAGAAAATGCACTTACGAGATCCTCACAGCTTGTAAAGAGAATATACCTTCTGTAAGACCTTCACGGCTTTTAGAATTCAAAAGTGTTAAGATACAGGGATTTGAAATTTTTCTTAAACCACTAAAACCCTACAAAAAATTCCTGCCCTACAAGTGGTTCAATATTGATTCTTGTATACAATCCACGGGCATAAATAAATTCCCTACCAAGTTCCTCCAATGGCGAGAAATATCCTCATATGGTGAACGACACTTGTAAAGGTCCTCTCGACCTTGCAAAGAGAAAATACTCTTGTAAGATCCTTATGACTTGCAAGAGAAAACACACTTAGGAATCCCAATGATTCCTAAGGAGAAAATACACCTGCGGGATCCTCACGGCTCGAAGGGAGAAATACCTTTATGAGACCCTTACGGCTCATAAAATCAAAAAACCTTAGTCGACGAGATCCTAACCCTATTCGTTAACCCACCTTTGTTCATATCAACAAAGGCAAATAATAATTCGCTCATGGCAATATCCCAGTTGCAGCGATATGGATGCCTAAACAGGTATCAAACTCCAAGTCCTTTCACGGCAAATGATGATTCGCTCCTAGAAATATTCCAGTCGTAACGATGCTGATGCTAAAATTGGTATCATGACCCAAGTCCCCGACTCGCAAAAAAAGCCGAAATGATTGGGCACCGCGATAAAAAGCCGAAGTGATGGGGCAATCGCGACTCTCGCGTATGAAAAGCTGATAAGATGAAGCATCGCGGAAATAAAAAAATAAAAAAATAAAATAAAATAAATTCTGCCCTGCAAGTAGGTCCATATTGACTCTTGTATACGATCCATGGGTACAAATAAAAGAAAGGGAACCATATTTTCCTACCATACTATAGCCTGGAGATTATTTGGATGTCCTTATCATTCCAGCAGGGTGTATATGCGACGTCAACAAAGGACCCAAGAGTAGAACAAAAGTAGAGCAATGGCAAAATCCTAGCTTCAAGCCTTGACGGTACATATACAACCTAGAGACTATCCCAGCGTCCTTCTCATTCCAGCAGGGTGTAGATACAACATTAATAAAGGACCCAAGAGTCGAACAAAAGTGGAGCAATGGAAAAATCGTAGCTCCAAGTATTGACGATACATATACAACCTAGAGATTATCCTGGCGTTCCTTGTCATTCCAGCAGGATGCAGATACAACGTTATAAAAAAAAGACCCAAGGGTCAAAGCAAAAATGGAGTAATGGCAAAATACTAGCTCCAAGTCTTGATGGTACATATACAACTTGGAGACTATCTCGACGTCCCCCCTCCTACCAGCATGGTGCAGACGCAACAATCAAATAAAAGTGAAGTGACGGAAAAATCATAGCTTCAAATCTTGATGGAAATATCTACAGCCTATAGATCATCTCGATGTCCTTCCCACTTCAGCTCGGTGCAGATGCGACGTTAAACAAGACCCAAGGATCAAACAAAATTAGAGTAACGGCATATTCCTAGCTCTAGATCTCAATTGAAATACATACAAGATAGAGGTCATATGAATGTCTACCCTACTTCAGCAAAGAATCGACACGACATCATCAAAGAAAAAATGAAGTGACGGCATATTCCTAGCTTCGGGTCTTGACGGCAATACATATAAAGCCTAAAGAATGTTGGAGATCACCCCACCACTGAAGGGTGCGGTTATGACTCATCAGGGCTTCAAATCAAGCCTAACCTCAAGTAAAAAAGCGCCACGGCAAATACCTAACGCTAGTTCTTCTAACGGTAATACATATACACCAACCTAAAAAAGATTACTTGAAGATGTTGTTTACCGCCGAAAACAGAGAAGGACTGAGATAGATCGTCTTGCCTGAATTTAGGGCAAATGCTATTTGGATTTGTCCGTCCACCTCTCCGAAGATACCAAGTTGATTTATGGCACCATATATCGGAGGTTTGGACAGACGCGACCGTTGTAGCAGACTTTATCAGATTCCTCCTCATTTTATAAGGGTTTTTTAATTGTGGGGACGCTCTTCCCTGTAGGCCCAAGCCCCTGCAGTTAATTATGTTACCGCATTGCGATAGCCACTTTCTCCTGCTCCGGAAGTTCACTTCGTGTCGTGTGTGTTTTTGTTTGTTTTGGTTTCCCGTGTATTGTATACGGAGACTAGTTTATGTCTTCGCCGGTAGGGCACGGATCGGTCCAAATCCATATATTTTAGATTTGGGTTTAGGTTTATTTAAGGACCGTTACTCTGGTTTGAGATTAGATCAACTTAAATGTGTGAGCATTTGGGCTTAATTTATTCTTGCTAAGGATGTGCTAGTCTAATTTGAGACTAAGATCAACTTAGGAAAATTTCAAGGATCATCTTTATTTAAGATCCAGTAGAAGAGCATTTGGGCTCACCTGCAAAAAAATCTCAGAGATTTAGCCAATTTGGGCTAAGTTTACTTAGCCTTTATTTTTCAAGAGTGGTAAGCACTCATTTGAGCTCTGTTTGTTCCGCCCTTTTCTTTTCATGTAAAAGTGTTAATCTCTTATTTGAGCTCTAGCGCTCACATGTATTTCATGTGAAGCATTAAGTCATAGGCGCTGCCCGATGAGTATTGAACACTTTAGTCATTTTGACTAATCATGAAGTGCTAAGCATTTTTTATGGCGTCTATGTGAGGTGCACGTGCGGCGCTGGGTGCTGTCCAATCAGTGCTAAGCACTCAGCCGTTTTGGCTGCATATAAAATGCTAAGCACTTTTTGTATGGCGCCCACGTGAGGAGCACGTGCGGCGCTGGGCGCTGCCCAATCAGTGTTAAGCACTTAGCTGTCTTCGGCTGCATGGGGAGTGCTGAGTACTTTTATTCAGCGTTAACATGCGTTTCACATAAGGCGCTGGCCTTCTGTTTTGGGCTCCCGAGTGTTTTTTACATGAGGCGCTAGGCGCTATTAAAAGGGGGCGTCCACGTTAGGCGCTAGTCTTTTTTCCCTTTTTAGAGATTAAATATCTGTTAATGATATTTTGACCATTAATGATCACCAAGATCTTCGTTTTTTGAAGATCTGGGATCGGGTTTTTCTTTAAAAACTAAGTTCTTTTATAGGTTCTTTTTCCTTTTATTTTTCTTTTGGGCCTAATTCTTTTCTAAATCTTTGATTCTCAAGAACAAGATCCTCTCGATGAGAATTAAATTCTCAACGTATGGGAGACTTGTCTTGTGGATCCCTGATCCAGAGAAAGAACTAAGTTCTTTTAGAATGGTTAAACCCTTAAAATAGGTAAAAATAGATATTTTGATCTCTGAATTTCTTTTATCTAGGTTTCTTTTGAAAAGGAAGTCTTCCTCTCTGAGGGTTGAATTCTCGATTGATTTTGGAAGCTTTCTGTATTTTTCATAAGCTTATGGGTTTTTTTTTTCTATATGAGACTTAAAGTCTCGGGTCCTTTATATAGTGGAGGCAAATTTGTTACTTAATTCTGAGAAAATCTCTCATTTAAAGATCCTAATTGATTTAATTGGACTTTAAATTGAGTTGGAAAATTTTACCCACCATTGAATCTTTGATCGGAGGACTTCTGTTTTTACAGAATATGATTTTTTTAACGAGATTGGGAAAATATTTTTCCCTGCACAGAATTTATTCTGTAAAAATGGTGATTTTTAATCACCATTGGATTTTTTAATCCAATGGTTCTCTGTTTTACAGAAATCAATCTTTCTTATTTAGAAAGATTGAGGGAATATATTTCAAAATAGAATTTTATTCTATAATTGGATATTTGATCCAACCGAAAGTATCTTTCTTATTTTGGAAAGATTTGGAAAATGTTTTCTCCCAACAGAATTTAATTCTGTATTTTGATGATTTATCATCTCCGTTGGATCAAAAATCCAACGACTCTTTTTAACAGAGAGTATTGTAGAATTTAATTCTACCTGGACGCTGGCGCTCATGTGTCGTGCACGTGGGCGCCACTCAAGAATTTAATTCCTAAGATGGGTACTTATATGCTTTGCACATTGGCGCCTGCGTGAAGAGCATGTGCGGCGCTACCTAAGAGTTTAGCTCTTATGTAATGAACTCTTATGTGCTTTGCACATTGGCGCCCGTGTGAGGAGTACGTGCGGCACCATCTAAGAGTTTAACTCTATGTAATGAACTCTTCTGTTCTTTGTACATTGGCGCCCGCGTGAGGAACACGTGAGGCGCCACCATAGGATTTAATCTTATAAGATTGGCTCTGGCACTGACACCCTCGTGGAGAGCGTGTGAGGCGCTGCCTCATTAATGAAAGTTTCTTTTCACCTTCTTTCTTTGTTTTTCCTAAGTCAAACATTCTTTTCCAATACATTCTTTTGTCAGAGTTTGGAAATAGTTTCACCATGTACAACATTTTCTGTGTCAAGACTTAAATGCCTTCCTTTATAATCTAAGCAATGCTCCTCTTCTCTCTCACTTTCAGAGAATCATTTTAACAGGGAAGAGTCATGGCTTGCAATCGTCCGCATGCTAATCGGCAACCATGGGAGGTTCCTATTTAGGAAATTGTTCCTCTCTTTGTTGCACGCTTGGTGAATCCCGCTCTCACGGTGACCAATGTGATACGGTGTTGCATGAGCTCTTAACTCGTAGAGAATCTCCTTCCCCATCGGCTCTATTTGGCTCAAATGATCTTCTTGTTCGAGCTCGATGAGATTTCCCCTCATCCAGCGAAGATGACTCTGGCGATGCTCAACGCAGCGGAGGACAAGATCGAGTGCTTTTATGAGGCACTTTTGATTACCAAGCCTCTGTGGGATCGTTCTGTTCAGCTGCTGAGCCAATACGGGCTCAGCGGGCGATCATGTCTGCTTTCGCCGATGGACATGGCGCTAACTGATGGGGAGCAACTCCTCGCAAAAATCTCCGCTTCGACATGGTGGAGAAGGCTGAGAGGGTTTTAGAAAACAATATTCATAGTTTTGTAAACCCTTGTACTTTTGATCCCGTGTTTGGTGATCTATTTCCTGTAGCATAAAATATTTATTTAAATGCTTTCCCTTTATTGTTGACCACCGAGTGCTTCATTTCTAACACCTTTTCTTACTTTGATCGTATTTTTTAAATATACGTGCAACATACATGTGCGCACATGCACTTTACCCTTAGGGATTTTTGCTAAGTGCAAATGCCACTGATGTGCTCGTGTCATGCACTAACTCTCCAAATGCGTATATGAATGAAAATGCTTTCACACATATCTATAAACAAAATTTAAACCAATGTAAACAAATGCCCCCTACTACTTTACTCATGGAGGTATACCCGTGAGTGAAGTAGTATAGAGTAATACATAGCATACGACCGGTTTTGGGCTGGTGTATCATACATAACTTTTAGAATCTTGATCTGAGAAGATAGTGAGCGGACACAAGCGTCGTCATCCATCATTAACTCAAATCTCAACTCTTAAAGGATATAGTTCTAAATCCTGAGGCACATGAGCTGCACCCTTCTATTTCTTTATATTTTAATCTGGCGCGAAATAGTTTATGTACTCATTTCGGAGATTCTAGTTTATTTACTCATTTCGGAGTTTGTAGTTTATTCACTCGTTTCGGAGTTTCTAGTTTATGTACTCATTTCGGAGTCTGTAGTTTATTCACTCGTTCGGAGTTTCTAGTTTATGTACTCGTTTCGAAGTCTGTGGTTTATTCATTCATTTCGGAGTTTCTAATTTATGTTCTCATTTCGGAGGCTGTAGTTTATGTACTCATTTCAAAGTTTCTAGTTTATTTACTCGTTTCGGAGTTTGTAATTTATTCACTCGTTTCGGAGTTTCTAGTTTATGTACTCGTTTAGGAGTTACTTTAGTTTACCTCCCTTGGGTTTACAGGCAAACTTGTCCTAACGTTATATGCAGATAACCCCCATTCTTTACGACAGGGTCCGTTAGGTTTGTGGTACTAGGGTTTTAGTCCGTGGTACCGTCGTGTTGGCTGATGTATTTCTTGATATGCAGTCTTTAAACCGTTGTTCGAGTAGTCCCGTGACTTTCGTGTCTCTGATCCCTTCGGGGGCTGGACAAGACGTCTTCAAGTAATCTCCTTAGGTCATATTACCATCGGAAGAGCAAACGTTAGGAATTTTACATGACGCTTTTTACTTGTGGTTAGGCTCAGTTTGGAGCCCCGGTGAGTCATAACCACTCCGCTCTGGTATGGGATGATCTTCGATAGTCTCTTAGGCTTTATATGAGTTGCCGTTGAGACCCGAAGCTGGGAATATGCCGTTGCTTCATTTTTTGTTTTGACGATATCATGTCGTTCCTTTGCTGAAGTAGGATAGGCATATGTAAAACTTCTATGCTGTATGTATTACAATTGAAGTCCGGAGCTAGGAATATGCCATTGCGACAATTTCATTTGATAATCGCTTCTGCATCCTGCTGAAATGAGGAGGAACGTCTGGATGGTCTCTAGGTTGTATATGTGCCGTCAAGACTTGGAGTTAGGATTTAGCCATTACTCCGTTTTTGGTTTTGACCCTTGGGTCTTTTGTTAAAGTTGCGTCCGCACCGAGAAGGAACGTCGAGCTAGAGTTAGGGTTTTGCCATTACTTCATTTTTTTTGACCCTTGGGTCTTTGTTGACATTCCGTCTACATCCTACTGGAATGAGAAGGAACGCTGGGATGGTCTCTAGGTTATATATATACCGTCAAGACTTGGATCTAGGATTTTTCCATGGCTCCATTTTTGTTTCGACTCTTGGGTCTTTTGTCGACGTTGCATCTACATCGAGAAGGAACGTCGAGTTGGAGCTGGGATTTTGCTATTGCTCCTTTTTTATTTGACCCTTGGGTCTTTGATGACGTTGCGTCTACATTCTGCTGGCATGAGAACCACGTCGAGATGGAGTTAGGATTTTGTCGTCGCTCCTTTTTGATTTGGCTCCTTGGAGCCTCTGTTGACGTCGCATCTGCACCGAGAAGGAACATCGAGCTGGAGCTGGGATTTTGTCATTACTCCTTTTTGATTTGGCTCCTTTTTGCTTTGTTGACGTCACATCTGCACTCTATCGGAATGAGAAGAGCGTCGAGTTGGTCTCTAGGTTGTATATGAACCGTCGAGATCTGGATCTTCCTTTAACAGAGCCTGGTGGGAAAATATGGTTCCCTTTCTTTCATTTGTGCCCATGGATCATGTACAAGAGTCAATATGGACATACTTGCAGGGCAGAGGAAATTTTGTTTTATTTTTTTTTATTGCCGCGATGCTTTATCTTTTCAACTTTTCATATCGCGAAAGTCGAGATTGCCCAATCATTTCGGCTATTTTTCGCGTTTCCCAATCATTTCGGCTATTTTTTAATTTTTTACTCGCTGCTTTTTATTGCGAGTTGCCCAAACATTTCGGCTGTTTTTATATGCATATTTTTTTGCTCGCTGATTTTTATTGTGAGTTACCCCATCATTTCGACTATTTTTATATGCATTTTTTGCTACTCGCTATTGTTTTTATTGCGAGTTTTGAATCTGATACCGACCTTGGCATCAGCATCGCTACGACTGGAATATTGCTAGGAGCAAATCATCATTTGCCGTAAAACTTGGATTTTGACACCTGTTTAGGCATCAGCATCGCTACGATTGGAACATTGCCAGGAGTGACTCATCATTTTCCTTTGCTGATTTGAACAAAGGTGGCTTAGCAAATAGGGTTAGGATCCTGTCAACTAAGGCTTTTTGACTTTATGAGCCATAAGAGTCTCATAAAAATATTTCTCCCTACAAGTCGTGAGAACCTCGTAGGTGTACTTTCTTTTTAGGAATCATGGGGATTCCTAAGTGTATTTTCTCTTGTAAGTTGTAAGGATCTTGCAACAGTGTTTTCTCCTTATATATCGAGAGACTTACAAGTGTCGTTCACCATACAGGAACAGTTCTCGTCGTTGGTGGAACTTAGTGGGAGAATATTTATTCGTGCCCGTGGATTGTATACAAGGGTCAATATTGGACCGTCTGTAAGGAAAATTTAGGGATGTGGCGGCTTAAGAACAGGTCCAAATCCCTGTAGCTTAAGGCTTTTGAATCTTATGAACTGTGAGGGTCTCATGAGGGGAATTTTCCTTACGAGTCATGAGGACCCCGTAAGTGTAATTTCTCCTTAAGAATCATGGGAATTCCTAAGTGTGTTTCTCCTTTGTGAGTCGTAAGGATCTCACGCAGGTGTTTTCTCCTCAGAAGGTTAAGAGGACCTTGCAAGTGCACATGAATTTTTTATTTTCCGAGTTTGCACACTATTTGGGTTTTCACAAACTCGTCGGCAGTCCTGTTGTTTTTACACGGCGCCCTTTTGGGTTTTAATCCGTGCCCATTTTGCTTGTGGACATACCATTTTTTAATGGAGAAACTCTCGAAAGTAGCTTCATCACAGGTGACCCACCTGTTTGCCGGTGGGTTTTAGGGGTGACTTCATCGCTGGAGTAGCTATGTAGCCAGTGGGACTTGAGTTGCAATCTTTCCTGCTAAGACTTCGATTGCAAGATAGATCCCAAGGGAATGTATCGGCGTATTTGGGGAGATGCACTAGTTTAGGGTCGTTCGGTTCCATTATCGCCATGTTTGAGGCGAAATTTTAGTTTAGGGACTTTTCATTCCAATGTTTCCATATTTGAGGCGAGGTTCTAGTTTAGGGATATCTCGGTCCATTGTTAGTTTAGGGACTTCTCAATCCGTCGTTGCCATATTTGAGGCGGATAATTAGTTTAGGGTCTTCTCGGTCATTTATCACCATATTTGAGGCGGATAATTAGTTTAAAGAGTTCTCAGTCCGATGCCGCCATGTTTGAGGTGAGGTTCTAGTTTAGGGATATCTCGGTCCGTTATCGCCATGTTTAAGGCGAATTTCTTGTTTAAGGACATCTCGGTCCTATGTCACCATGTTTGAGGCGAGGTTCTAGTTTGGGGACATCTCAGTCCGTTATCGCCATGTTTGAGGCGAATTTCTAGTGTAAGGACATCACGGTCCTTCATCGCCATGTTTGAGGTGACGGAGCTTCTTTGCATACTACTCTAAGAGTTCTGACTCAGGAAGATAGCGAGCGGACACGAGCGCCGTCATCTATCATAGAACTGAGTCGTGACTCGTTAGGCATAGTATTTTTTGAGGAATCAGCTGTTTATTGGCCGGAAGGGTCTTTCGCCATGCATATCCATGAGCAGGTAGGCTCCACCTTAGTAGACTTTGTTTATGATGTACGGGCCTTCATAGTTCAGCTCGAATTTCTCCCGTTTTGCATGATTAGGGATCATTGGTCTTTTGACGACTAGCACGAGTTGGCCTTAGCGGAATGTTCTCGGCCTGGTCAGTCTTTCGTATGACCGTGTTATCCTTGCCTTTTAAGCCTCCAGATTTTGATGTGCTATAAGGCGAGTTTTGTCGAGGGCATCGAGCTCCTCAACCCGAAGATGAGCATTTTCTTCATCTGTCAGCTCGTATCGAACCGCTACTCGTAGAGAAGGGAGTTCTATTTCCAAGGGAAGCACTGCTTCCGTGCCGAATACCAACATGTATGGTGTTGTATTCGTAGCCGTTTTGAACATTGTTCGGTACGCCCGGAGAGCTTCATGCAGCCTTTCGTGCCACCATTTTCTTTATAATTTTCGTCAAGGTCTTGCTGAAAACTTCAGCTAGACCGTTGGCCCGAGGATTATAGACTGAAGATTATCTCCAATCTATTTTTTGCTGTTATGCGAAGCGGCTGATTTTATGGCTTTTATACGCTGGCCCATTTTCCGAGATAATTCGTCACGGAGTTCCAAACCGATAGATGACATGTGTCCTGAAGAAATGGAAGATATTCTCCGTCTTCACCTCCCTTAGTTGTACCGCTTCTGCCCACTTAGAGAAGTAGTCGGTCGTTGCCAATATAAACCTATGTCCTTTAGGCGACGCCGGTTCAATAAGGCCAATTATATCGGTTCCCTACATTTCGAACGGTCAGGTAGCTACTGTTGGATGTAGCGGATTTGGATGTTGGTGGATGAAGTCCCCGTGGATTTGGCATGAGTGACACTGCTTCGCATATTCGAGACAGTCGTGAATCATCGTGGGCCAATAGCAACCCATTCTTTTGATCTTCAGCTTCATCTTTAGCCCATCTTGGTGAGAACCGCAGAGTCCGTCGTGAATTTCTTGAACGACTCTCTTCACTTCTTCTGGTCCCAGGCATCTTAGCCATAGACAGTCGAAAGATCTCTTATATAGAGTATCATTGATGAAGGAGAAGGACAGAGTTCGTTTCATGAGCTAATGTCTAGACGACGTATTTTTGGGCGTTCGTTGGGATTTGAAGTGGTCTATGAAGACTTCCCTCCAATCCTTGACCTTTTCTTCGTCCTTTATTTGAAGGGCTGTTTGTTCGGTCGTTTCTTTTCTTTCGGATGGCTCTACTAAGTCTTCCGAAGATATAACTGTTGGCATGAGAACACGACGGCTTTGCACGATGATCCTTACGTCATCGAGGTCTTCATCGGCTAGTTCTTTAGCCAATTTGTCCAATGCATCCGCTTGCTGTTTTCTGAATGCGGTTTACTCTCCAGGACGTAGAAGGGGATTTATGTCAGCAGTTGCTGCACTCTTTCTCCATACATTATCAGCTCTGGCTTGCACATCTGATAATCTCTATTTACTTGGCTAACGATCTGCTGGGAGTCTCCATATATGAGAAGGTCTTTGATTCCCATGTCGACAGCGATCTCGAGACCTGCTATCAAAGCTGCATATTCAGCTTCATTATTAGTCCTTGGCTCTGTTAAGGAGAGGGCATAACACAATATCCCTTCTTTTGGAGTCACGAAGATAAGGCCCGCCCTGGCTTTGATTATAGGGGCGTTTTTCTTTCGCCTCTTCATGGAAGACGCTCCATCGAAGTAGAGTTCCCATTGGAGAACATTTTCTTCTTTTTCTCCTTCGATTTTGTCGAACGCGTGTTCATCCGGCAACTCACAATTTAAGGGGGAGTCAGCTGGAATCGGATGCTCCGCGAGAAAGTCGGCATTTGCCTGGCCTTTCATTGCTTTGAGGGGTCAATACGTTATCGAGAACTCCATCAGGAAGAGGGCTTATTTGGCAAGCTTTCTTGTTAGTATGGCCCTTGACATCAGATATTTGAAAGGATCCACTTTTGATACGAGATGGGCCTCATGTGCCAAGGCGTAATGTCTGAGCTTCGTTATCACGAATATCAGTGCTAGGCAATGCTTTTCAATGGGGGAGTAGTTGTTTTCTGCCCCCAGGAGAACTTGACTCAAATAGTAAGAGTTCTCTCCTTTCCTTGATTGTTCTCTTGTGCCCATAGCGCGCCTAGAGATCCCTCAAGGGCCGTGGTATATAGGATAAAGGCTTTTTCCTTAACCGGAGCGGCCAATACCGGCGAACTTTGTAGGTATTGCTTGATTTCGTCTAGTGCATTTTGGCACTTTCGATCCCAGACGAACGGGGTCCCCTTCTTCATCACATGACTGAAGGGACCGCATTTTCCGGAGAGGTTAGCTATGAACCGCCGGATATAAGCGAGCTTTTCTTGAAGAGACCGCAGTTGTTTGGGGGTTCTCAGTGTGGGCATTTCCATAATCGCCTTGATCTTCGAAGGGTCGATTTCGATACCCCGGTGCCGTATGATGAATCCGAGGAATTTTCCCGAAGAGACTCCAAACGCGCACTTTAGAGGATTCATCTTCAGATTATACTTCCGAAGACGTCGGAACACTATTTTAAGGTATTCCCAATGTTCCTCATGAGATTTGCTCTTTACTACTAGGTCTTCAATGTAGAATTTGACGATCTCGTGTATGAGGTCATCGAAGATCTTCGTCATGGCCCTTTGGTAGGTAGGGACAACGTTCTTTAAACCGAAGGGCGTCACTTTATAGAAAAATATGCCCAGCGGGGTCTGGAAGGCAGTATGCTTTTGGTCTTCAGGATGCATTTTTATTTGATTGTATCCTGAAGATCCATTCATGAAGGAGAAGACCTCATGGGTATACATGTTATCGATCATCAGCTCGGTAATAGGTACTGAGAAGTCATCCTTCGGGTAAGCTTTGTTGAGGTCCCGAAAGACCACGCAGATGCGCACCATCCTATTCTTCTTCATCACTGGAATGATTTTAGCGATCCAGTCAGGGTATTGAACTTCTTGGACGAAGCCGGAGTCGATTAGTTTCTTAACTTCAGCGTTGATACTCATCTCAAGTTCGAGCCGCATTCTTCTTGGTTCCTGTTTGACTAGCTTTATGTCCGGCGATATGGCCAATTTATGTACTGCCTCCTTTGGATCTAGGCCCGGCATCTCGGAATAGTTCCATACGAAGCAGTCTTTATATTGCATGAGCACGTCCTTCAATGTGGCTACCTGTTTTTCAGATAGTAGCTCACTGACGAACGTTGGCCTCGGATCTTTTTCCGACCCTAAGTCAATTTTCCTTAGGTTATCCGCCTTATTGTGTATCCCATCTTCTAGCTCCTTTGGGGCTAGTGGAAACTCTGAGATCACCTCGTCCTCGTCTTCATTTGCGAAGAACATGTGGAGGTCATCCATAATCTCATGCCCTTTCTCTTTTGAGAGTGTTATCATATAGCAGGTACGAGTCTGCTTCCCTTTTTGTGGTTGAGCTGGTCCTATCCTCACAGTATAGGTCCTCTTTGGCTCATGTTTTTGCGGCTGGTTTACCCTCCAACTGTCGGACAAAACGAACCTGCCTTGCTGATACTGGTCTTCTACCCAGTCTTTGAAGGTGAATCTATCTTCGAGGGGATGACCTATTGCTCGGTGATAGAAGCAATAATCTGGAAGATGGACCTCGTTTATTTGTTCGGGATGCCGAGACTCCGGAAGTGTTATCATTTGGTACTTCATGACAAGGTTGAATATTTTCCTTGTCTTGTCTTGG
Source organism: Agapanthus africanus (assembly GCA_030015575.1). Lineage (NCBI taxonomy): Eukaryota > Viridiplantae > Streptophyta > Magnoliopsida > Asparagales > Amaryllidaceae > Agapanthus > Agapanthus africanus. The sequence continues at coordinate 99,777,514 of CM057338.1, read as the reverse complement.
GGGAAAAAGTATTCCCGACCTATCTTCTTTATAAAGGATGGATTCCAATCGACCTTTTCTCGATTGCACGGCTTCTTGGATCTGCGTCGTTGTTTTCAAACATTGTTTGCGTTCTTTACCCTGCTTTTGCCTTTATTTCGGGATTTTCACCCTTTGCGAGGACATACAGTGGGTCGGGGATGAAGAACATTATAGTCTTCCTTCTCCGCGGATTGCTGATTAAGGCGATGCATCCTGCCCTTTTCATAAATGGCCATTTCGCAGCTGTGATTGTCTCGGCTCTTTCGACAACTTCTTTTATTAGCTTGTCTATTTGTTCTTCGAGCGAAGGACTTAACATTTTTAGAGTGGGATTTCGCTCTGTTCCAACGTCACGGCCATTCGGAAGAGCGTTTTCCCCTTCGCTGGAACTATTTATGACGCGGCAGCTATAGAACTGTTCCCGTTTCTTGGACTAAACGTATCCGAGCCCCGTTGTCTCTATCTTCCCATTGGGCATCTTTCGCTGAGTCTCGGGAATATCCCAAATCTTTTTGTTGAAACGGGCTTGTCGAATAGTTTGTTCGAGGGGTACACCTTGGTATCCTAACAGGCTTTTCAATCCCTCCGCGTAGTATCTTGGCAGACGGATTGGTTGAAGCCTGTCGAGTGCAAAATCGGCACCATGCCAGACTTCTTTTTCTACTTTGGTCTCCGTAGATTGGTAGAAGTGGGTCGCCTTTTCACCTCTTCGCCTGGGAGGGACGTAAAAAGTCTGTACTTCTTGTACGCTATATGTATGGAGCGCTGATCGCATGCTTTTGGCGTGTCGGATGTTCAAAGAATTAAAGTATAACCGCGATCAGGACGGTGTCGCTATGCAGCTAGCCGGTTGAGCACGGGTCGGTCCACAGGGAGATGGTTGTATTTTACCTTCTTGTCTTAGACGAGTCAATAAAGAATTTGTGTATGTTCGAGACTATCCTATGTGTAATATTTGCAAGTATAAAGTTGTTAAGAAAAAGATACGAGATTATAAGCTAAAGAAATCCGTACTCAAAACCTTTGAGCCGAATCTTGACCAATTGAAGCTAAGCAATCGGCAACAACGTGGATTAGGGGATTTAAGCGCGGTATTCGTGGAATACGGCTTATTTACCCTTGTCCTTCAGTTCTTGTCTCTTGCTTTCGCCTCCGGCCAAACCGAACGCAACCGGTCGCGGTTAGGAATCACCGTTACCTTGTCAGGGTACGGTGCCTAACAGAGCGCTTGCGTATGGTTTGGGCGGAGTTCAATGGAAAATACGGGAAAAGGAAATGGGCAAAGAAACATTAACTTAGAATACCGTATTTTTCTCTTAACAAAGATAATTACATTCATTCACAAAAAAGAACCAAAAAGAGAGAACAAAAAGAAAAGAACAAAGAAAAGAAAAGATTACAAGTATTAAGTGCATGAAATAAATTGCAAGTAATTAAAGACAAGGTAATAAAAAGCAAGTAATAAAAAGCGATAAAAAGAACAAGGAACTAGAACTCAAGCCAAGCATGTGATCAATAGCCAACCCTTAAACTTGCAAGCTCAATCAAGAGGTTGCAAGATCAAGAGAAGGGTAGAAAACGCATGTGAAGTGAAGAACTAGTCCCATGAGAAAATACGACCCTTGAGATCAATAACTAACCCTTAACCATTCAAGCTCAATGAAGAGGTTGAATGATCAAGAGAAAGCAAGAATCTCAAGGGGGAGCGAAACTAACAAGAAAGATAAAAAACCCTCATCTTCATTAATCTTCCACTCAAAAAGCTCTCACTACAATTTTAATGGAGAAAGAATGAAGAAGAAGAAGAAGAAGAACAAAACTACACAAAAAAGAGGCTAAAGAAAAGCTCCTGGTTGAGCTCAGATCTGCTGTATTTATAGGCTGGAGAATGGAAATCTAAGGCAACCACCAGAGCACATGGGAAGTACCCAAACTACCCCCAAAAGACGACAACCTGAAGAGCTAGTACGGCCGCGTTTCCGCGGCCAATACCCCCTATTGGCCGCGGAAACGCGGCCAAGTGGTGGATTTGAGTGGTGGGATTTTGGGTGGTTTCCTGGTTTTGTATTTCCTCGTGTTTGCAAACTTCAAAATGCACAAAAGTCTTCCAGAATATCTGCAGTTTTCCAAGTCCAAGATTGCATAATCTTTTTCACTTTTGGCTTTATCTCCCTCGAGCTCCGCGCACCCATTGATTCTTGTGCAGCCCCCTCGTGCTCTGTGCTTGTCCCAGACACGAATGACTACTGTCACATGTCTTGTATCGGGAACCGGTACTCGGCACTGGACGGATATGGATGACCGAAACCCGGCTTTTATCTGCTGTCGACAGATGTTCTGCTTTTGGCGTAACTGTGGAGATTTTATCCTAATTTGCAATAGTTGTACTGGAAACCTGTATTCTGTAAACATGTAACAAACACGGATTAAAAGTACCTACCTATAAACACACGAGCGTAAGAATGGACGGTATAAAATGCAATATTCTGCTATGAACAAATACCCCCAAACTTAACTTTTGCCCGTCCCGAGCAAAACCAATTATTCACAAAAATAAAATGATAACCGCACTTTCGCAGGGAACGCGATTGCACTGAGCTTGTGCAACAAGCCTTTAAACCTCTAGGTGTCCCTAGTAGGAGGAGTGTTGTCTCCTGAGGGTTTTCAGCGGATACTACCCACAAAATCCGGTCAAGTTGGTTTTGTACAATAACTAAGATTCAAACCCTAAAGTTTTTTTTTGTTTCAGAAAATAACAATTCTATAATCCTAAGTCTAGACTATCGAACCTTTATTTTTCGCACCTCGCTTCTTATTTAACTACAGATTTTATATGTCTTTACGTGCAGTGCAATTAGTGTCGTTAAGTTCCAGAAGGATCGATTAAAGTCATCATGTCGCACAATAAAGCCCAGATAACAATTTTAAAAGGATCACATAAGTTTTATAAAGAGTTAAGCATTTTTCAAGTTTCGTTTTCCAGTAAGGTTTCAACTTCAGAATTTCTATCTTCCTTAACAGGAAACTAAGTCGTATTTTTCACTCCACCTTTTTCTTGTTTTCATTTCATACACACCTCTGTGAACGTGCAATAGTCTTTATCATAGAATAAAACCTTCATATCTCCGTTAAATTTTTTTTTATAAAAGCCTGTCTTTTATCAAGATTATTCTCACACAAAGAACCGTTAGGAATTTTAACTCAGAGAGAACACTTGCTTGACTTTGTTTTAAACTGGACTTTCTAGGCTTCTTAGCGAGCTTTGGGCCAATGCACCCAAACCAGTTGGTTTTAGGGCATTAGGTGTAGAAACACCCCAGCGGACTTAATTACTCAAGTTACCTAGGTCCAAAAACAAAAGACAGTTTGACGTGAAAATCAGATGTTTTAATACGAACAGAGATATAACCGGCAGTTCAATTATTTTTTGGATAAAAGACGTGTTTAGTGGGTTTGGTGTGTAATCATTCCAATCAAGTTTCCGATGGGTTATTTTTCAGACTTAGCTCCAATTACGGCATCAATAACATTCCTTCATATTCGCTTTACTTCATAAACTATTCTTGACATTACTTATTTCAGAACAAACCTATTTGATCCTCAGAAAATCATTTATCTGTTTAAAAGTTTAAACATGAAAGACTTGTCATCTAATTCCCAAAATTCACGACACGTGTAGTGTGATGTAAAGACGTATATCAGCTATAGTTAACTTCAAAGGAGAGTTATCTTTCAGGTTTTCAAAATCTAAACATAAGATTTAGTTATTCCTATTTTTTCAAACAAAAACCGTCGAATGTTGAATCAGAGTTCTTCCACAATCTAACTTGACAAAAAAGTTTTTATATTTTTAGAAAATTTTCAGATTTTTATGGATTTTATGGATTTAATATGCAGATGCAAAATATACATATGAATGCGAAGGAAGAAAGCTTACCGAGCACACCCCCAAACTTAAACTTGACAGTGCCCTCACTGTCAGGCTATACCAAGAGGGTTAAAATTGCCGGCGCTTCCTAGAAACAAATTATATACAAAACAAAAAGGAAAACAAAAATATATACAAAAAAAGTGTCCCCCCCAAACTTAAGTAAAACAGTGTTTCCACTGTTAAGCGTTGAAATTCAGGATTTAGGGGGGAAAGAACAGTATCAAGCTATACAAGGCCTTACACAGGCCAAAAGTGAGCACCAACCATTCATAGATTTTATCGCTATAATGTACCGGTTGGTGGAAGAAGGCGTAGAGGAAAGAGATGGAGAATACGCGAGACCATATGCGGAGAGAAGCGGGATATGGTCTCGGTATATGAGAGGAAGAAGAATGGCGGACGGGAAAAAGAAGTGGAATACGAACTTGAGGGTGCAAGTAGAGTAAATAGATTAGCACAATTTGTGAGGAGCGATGTGTAAACAGCGACTGTGCTAATCTATTAACCCGGCGAGAGATTGGGTCAAATCCCTCAAGATTCGTGAGAAACCATGGGTATGCCGAACTTGGTAAACCAGACATATGAAATGTAAGTGATACGGGTTCTTGCAAGGTCGGAACGATGGAAAGGATGGAGGGAAGTGGTTGAGGAAGGGTATCGGTTAAGGTTTCGGGAGGGTGTACACAGTCAATGAAAGGAACATGATGAATTGGAAAATCCGACTCATCAATTAAAACTGGTTCATCCTCAACACTATCCTCAATATTCTCCTCAAAATTTATCTCATCCATGCCTTTATCATCCATATCAAGACGCATATGAAGTTCGGGAAAAACAGTTAAAGACTCGGGATGATGATTTGAAGAGACAAACTCAGCCAAATCTACGGGTTCATCATCCAAAATATCCCCAGCGTCAATATCCTCAATCAAGTGAAAATCAATATTCTCAGACACCTCATCAAAAGCATGGATATTAATCAATTCAGGTTCTAAGATGGAGGTGTAGAGGTCAAAAGGATTGTTTGTGGTTTCACTTGGCAAGGTCCCTTCACAATCTGGCAAATCAAACCCTACAAAGTCGCACAACTCATTAAACATTCTATCTTCAATTGATAATTCAGTTGGGACACTTGATAGACTTTCAACACAGGAGTTATGGGATTCAATTTGAAACGGGTAGGTTTGATTTGGAAGGGGGTACAGCTCACTATCTCCACTCAAATTCACAGCCTGTCCGACCGCCTCTTCATACATTGGAAAATTTGGAGCTAGTTGGAAACTAGCTACCGGGTCAGTAGGTTGTATGAGAGCGGCCATGGACGCATTCAAATCCATCATCTGTTGGCTTGACGTTACCCTAAAGTCTTCCAACGACTGTTCCAGACTAGACATGGGTTGTGAAGGGGTTTCAGTAAAAGATTCAAAGTTGTTTGGATTCTGAAAATCCCAAAAGGCTGTGTAGAAGCAATGTCTAGGGAAGGTGCAAAAGTAGGGTAGGATTGGTAGGAATTGAATGGTTGGACAGGAGCAGGATCAACATTTGGATAGGAAGGTGAATGGAATTGTTGATCCCAAGAATTTGAAGTGGTGAAAGGAGTGAAAGATCGGCTACGGGATTGTTCAATACGTTCAGCGATGGACAAAGGACGACTTGCAAAAGGGGTATCAACATAAGCGGGTGCGGGAGGTTGAAAATGTTGATACGAAGTGGAATGAGGAGTGCAAGTGTTTGTCCTAGACGCTGCTATGCGATCTTTCAGTGAAACTTTGGGCATGGAGGGGTCGTTCGATGTTCGGCCAAAGCAAGAACCGTAAGAAGTAATGTCTGGTTATGGGTACCAAAGTTCGGCAAGAGTTTTTCGAGGTGGGGTACCCATGATATGAAGAGAGAGAAGGAAAGGTAGAGAAAAGGAGGGGAAAAAGAATGTGATTTTATTTTTTTATTTTTTAGTTTATATATTAACAAAAGAATAAAAAACAATATGGACAAAAACAATCACGACACAAAAATACCACACACCTAATCGTTCTAGGGTTCACCTAGGTCAACTAGACCTGCTCCAGAACTTGATTGTCGAAGTAAAACTGTGTCGAGAAACAGGCTCAAGATACACTGATCACGAGGCCAGGAAAGTGCAGAGATAAGGGAAGATTTTCCAACGCTTTCGCGAAGTTCCTTAATTAAATAACCCTTTCTCTTTTGGCGGTTTCGCCGTTAACACTTTCCTAGACACCCCGTAAACAATATACCGTTAAGCAAGGTTCTAAACACAGTTAACTTCTCCTAGTGAGCGCGAAGTCCTTAAGGCTTAAAGTCTAGTTTCTTTTAAATTTTGTGCGGGTAAACGTTATGCTCAAGTTCATGATTTGTGGGCCACGGAAAAGGTGATGAAATCCATTACCGTATATTGTGGGGTTCGCTTGCCCTTAAGTTCGTATTAATGTATGCAATGCGCAATTCAAAAAATTCTATAAAGAATCAAACAATCGTTTTTTAGTTTAAGCGCGGCGCTGCAACAAATACGGGTTAGTCAATTTTTTTAGCGTTTGCTAGCGAACTTGCAAAGAATCCTGCAAAGAATAGTATATTGGAAGCGTCGGATTTGAGAAGAAGGTGTTAGGAAAGTACGTACCGTTAAATGTTTGGGTTAGGAAACCCCCGTTGAATCAAATCCGGTAAGCTTGAAATGTTCGCTTGCGCGGGTCAAACTACCCGGAATTTTGGCACTGTACTTCGTAAATCACCCTTGTCTTGAATGCACACTTTGCTCCCCACAATCGCAGTTTGCAAATTTGTAAAAAGCTGCACACTTGCCCACAAAAATTATCAAAAAAAACAAAAAACAATTTTTTTTTTATATACAAAAAGAATATTAACCCGAATAACAAGAAAGAAAATACGCTACCGTCTCCCCGGCAACGGCGCCATTTGATCGCACGCTTTTGGCGTGTCGGATGTTCAAAGAATTAAAGTATAACCGCGATCAGGACGGTGTCGCTATGCAGCTAGCCGGTTGAGCACGGGTCGGTCCACAGGGAGATGGTGGTATTTTACCTTCTTGTCTTAGACGAGTCAATAAAGAATTTGTGTATGTTCGAGACTATCCTATGTGTAATATTTGCAAGTATAAAGTTGTTAAGAAAAAGATACGAGATTATAAGCTAAAGAAATCCGTACTCAAAACCTTTGAGCCGAATCTTGACCAATTGAAGCTAAGCAATCGGCAACAACGTGGATTAGGGGATTTAAGCGCGGTATTCGTGGAATACGGCTTATTTACCCTTGTCCTTCCGTTCTTGTCTCTTGCTTTCGCCTCCGGCCAAACCGAACGCAACCGGTCGCGGTTAGGAATCACCGTTACCTTGTCAGGGTACGGTTCCTAACGGAGCGCTTGCGTATGGTTTGGGCGGAGTTCAATGGAAAATACGGGAAAAGGAAATGGGCAAAGAAACATTAACTTAGAATACCGTATTTTTCTCTTAACAAAGATAATTACATTCATTCACAAAAAAGAACCAAAAAGAGAGAACAAAAAGAAAAGAACAAAGAAAAGAAAAGATTACAAGTATTAAGTGCATGAAATAAATTGCAAGTAATTAAAGACAAGGTAATAAAAAGCAAGTAATAAAAAGCGATAAAAAGAACAAGGAACTAGAACTCAAGCCAAGCATGTGATCAATAGCCAACCCTTAAACTTGCAAGCTCAATCAAGAGGTTGCAAGATCAAGAGAAGGGTAGAGAACGCATGTGAAGTGAAGAACTAGTCCCGTGAGAAAATACGACCCTTGAGATCAATAACTAACCCTTAACCATTCAAGCTCAATGAAGAGGTTGAATGATCAAGAGAAAGCAAGAATCTCAAGGGGGAGCGAAACTAACAAGAAAGATAAAAAACCCTCATCTTCATTAATCTTCCACTCAAAAAGCTCTCACTACAATTTTAATGGAGAAAGAATGAAGAAGAAGAAGAAGAAGAACAAAACTACACAAAAAAGAGGCTAAAGAAAAGCTCCTGGTTGAGCTCAGATCTGCTGTATTTATAGGCTGGAGAATGGAAATCTAGGGCAACCACCAGAGCACATGGGAAGTACCCAAACTACCCCCAAAAGACGACAACCTGAAGAGCTAGTACGGCCGCGTTTCCGCGGCCAATACCCCCTATTGGCCGCGGAAACGCGGCCAAGTGGTGGATTTGAGTGGTGGGATTTTGGGTGGTTTCCTGGTTTTGTATTTCCTCGTGTTTGCAAACTTCAAAATGCACAAAAGTCTTCCAGAATATCTGCAGTTTTCCAAGTCCAAGATTGCATAATCTTTTTCACTTTTGGCTTTATCTCCCTTGAGCTCCGCGCACCCATTGATTCTTGTGCAGCCCCCTCGTGCTCTGTGCTTGTCCCAGACACGAATGACTACTGTCACATGTCTTGTATCGGGAATCGGTACTCGGCACTGGACGGATATGGATGACCGGAACCCGGCTTTTATCTGCTGTCGACAGATGTTCTGCTTTTGGCGTAACTGTGGAGATTTTATCCTGATTTGCAATATTTGTACTGGAAACCTGTATTCTGTAAACATGTAACAAACACGGATTAAAAGTACCTACCTATAAACACACGAGCGTAAGAATGGGCGGTATAAAATGCAATATTCTGCTATGAACAAGCGCATCAAGTTTCTTGTAATGCCGAGGAGGAGCCATTGTGATTTACAGACCCTAATCTACTTCGTCAAGGGTTTGCACTGACGGGCGGATGGAGAATGATGTGTTGGCCTCATCCTCAGAGTCACTGCCAAAGACCAGAATAGGGGTAGATGGTCCGGGCCTGTTGTTTTCTTTCTGGGGTTGCCCCGGGTAGACTATTTCTTCATCTTCCTCGGAATCGATCCCAAAGATCGGGATAGTGGCGACGGACTTCTGTTTATCCACCGGCTTATGACACCTTTCTATATCTTCGAAGTCTGGTAAGAAGTACTTTGCATATTCATATTTCCAGATCTCGTTTACGGAGAATGGATTTAGCTCCCCTGTGATGGTGCATTCCAAGCCATCCTTGAAATTCTTCATATACTAATGTTGTGTAGAAGGGATGATGTTGTAATTATGCAACCAGGGCTTGCTGAGCAAAGTGTTATAGCAAGTCTTGGCGTCAATGACATGAAATTTGATATCAGTGACGAGCAACCCTAAGTGTAACGTCAATATTACAGACCCAAGCGTCCGTGACGACTGTGAGTCGAACCCGGAGATGGTAATTTTGTCTCGGGCCAAGTGCTGAACGTTCATGCAAATTTCCTTCAGCACCCTCACTTTGAGAAGGTTGACGGAGGATCCGTTGTCGACAAGTATTTTCTTTATCTTGATGTCGTGGCAGTACCCGGTGAGGTATAACGGGCGGTTATGTTCGCACGTACCGAGGAGGAGATCTTCATCGCTTAATGTAATGTCAGCTGTGTGAACCTCTGCCAGCTCATCTTTCATCTTCTCTTCTGCAAGGAAAGTTTGGAACTGATTTGGCTCTTGTAATGCCTTGATAAAAGACTCTCGTGCCTCTTTGGACAAGAGTAGAGCATCCGATATGCTCAACTGTGAGGGTATTTTTCTCAGATGTGCTAGGACATTGTAATCCACCTTATATTTCCTAGGCGGGTCCCTTGCTGCGAGCTCTTTGATAACTCCATCGTCGAGGGTAATTTCCTCAGAGATTTTCTCTTTCCCTTTGTCTTTTTTGCTCGAACCTTTGTTTGTAGGTCCGAGGTTCTTTTCAGGAAGCATCCGGTTACACAGCTGAATATTCTCGCAGTTCTTCTCCTCCTATTCTTTTTCGAAGGTGGAGTCTTTGAAGAGAGGGATGAGGGGTATTTCGTCCTCAGAATCGCTCCTGAAAGTAAGAACTTAGGGTTTTCCCCTTTTGAACTGGTACCAACCATATGACAGTTGCCAGTCATTTTTTCATGCGCATCTGTCGCACTCTTTTACTGTCGATGAGCTTCGCGCTTCATCCTCTTGAAGTGTTTTTGATGGGCAACATATCCTTGCCACCACTTCTTGAAGGTACCGCACTCTTAGGTGGGGTGGGTAACCCTCCGATAATATAGGAAGTAGTTTGGATGTGAATCCATTCCGTCGAGGCATATGACCCCGGGAGTGTTTCTTACGAGAGGTAGCAGCTTCATTCCTATTGACAGGGCTTTGGCAAACCGCTTCTCTACCTTGATCCTGCTCTTATTTTTCGTAGGTATGCTTTGGTTTGGTTGGAGTACTTTACGATTCCACCTTGCCGCAGCTTCTTCATTCTGACGCTGACGCTTAGCCTTTTCATATATAACAGTTTTGCGTTCTTGGTCAGCTTTGCTTTTTCGAAAGGCTTCGTTTAACAGCCTAACGATCGGGTCTTCTGGCAGTTCCGGGGATTTTAGCACCGATTCTTCCCCCGGTCCCTCTGCGTTGTTTTCTGACGCTGAAGGAGTTTCTTCGTCATTTAACGACGAATGGGAGACCATGTGCCAACTTGCTACATAGTCTTCGGTTTCTTCTGATGAGTCATTTTCCTCATCGTTGTCACTATCTTCGTTTCAAAAATATGCTTGAGAAACTCTTCAAGCATGACCGGTTTTCGTGCCTTCTGGTTGTACTCTTCCAGCGCGCCAATGAACTTTTGTAGGTCTGTGCGCTTGTCGCCATATTCGACATGCTGTACAGGCTTCTTGGTCTTCTTCTTTTTCTTCAAAGACTTTGAAGGCTTGACTTGGGTATTTTTCCCTTTGGCAACAATTTTCGGTACGGGGCGCGGTTTCAGCACCCCTTCAATGATTTCAGGTTCAAGTCGGCTTTTCTATCTGACTGCCGGACATGCCTGTAGATCTTTCAGCATTCTTTTGGTTTTTGCTGAAAGAACGACTTCCCATAGAGTTTCTTCTACGAGCGAGCATGATGCCCCCGACGCATCCACTTTTTTGGGAGTGTGCTTCTGTGGTGGGTTCACCCTCCAGTTCTCAGACAGCGTGAACTTCCCCTATTGATACTGGTCCTCGACCCAGTTCTTCAAGACGTAGCAATTCTCAATTGGGTAACTCACCATTCTATGATAGGAATAGTAGTTAGGGTTATTGACGTCGTCGGGTTGCGGTGGATGCTGTAGGTCTGCCAATGTGATGAGTTTGTTATGCATTGCCAACTCAAATAGTCTCCTCATCTTATTGCGGGGAAACGAGTAAGCGCGTCCTAGCCTGTCTTCCAGGGATAGGCGTGGACGTGCGTTGTTTTGGCGAGTAGCCGGTTTTAGACCACTCGGTTGTTGTTGAGCGTTGGCGACGAAGGCCACTTTCCTTTTACCCTTGACGTTTCGAGGGTCCTTATTTGAGGAGGAAGGCCCATGGCCATCGGTCTTTTTGGGCCAGTTTATCGATCAGATCTTAGAAGGTCGTTGGTTTGAAGAACGTCATGAATAGGGACACAGTCGTTTGAGGATCAAGGGTCCCGATGGACATGCCCACGGTGGGATATTCTTCGATGCGCTATTCGCACTTAGACCATAAGTTCCGCCACCGGATCGCATATTAGACCCAAGTTTCTCCTGGATTTACCCTGGCATTGATTAATGCTATGGTCGGGGTGCGCTCGCTTACGCTGGAGAACCGCTGTGTGAACAGCGGCTCCATCTCTGTGAATGTTCTCACGAAGTTATTTGGGAGCTCTGAGTACCATTCAAAGGCCTTCTCTGACAGGCTGCCAATGAACTGGCGAAGCAACAGTTTATCGTCGCCTCCAGTGTTGCCTCACAAAGCTCTGAACTAAGCGACGTGCTGGTGTGGTTGCCTGTCCCCTTGTACACATGGAACTTGGGGGTCGTATATCCTAGCGAGTATTTAATTTGGTCATACCAGCCTGGATACGGTCGCCCAGTTCTGACGATTTGGCATGCTGCTTCATTAGCTTGATGAGCTCTTATTTGTTGAGCTATATAATCATCAAGAGCAGCCTTGGAGATCGTTTCCTCCTTGTATGTTGATAAAGCCGGAAGAGGATTTGATGTTTCCCCTCTGTCATCCTCGATTATTGTCGGCGAATGCTCAGTTGGAGATTCTGGCTGGATCATCATTCCAACCATATCCTGGAATAAGAGAGCCATTTGGTTTATATTAGCAGCCTGCTCAGCAGCTTCCTTGTCCTTTCTTTCAAGCACCCTTCGCAGGAACTCTGTATTGGTCTCCTGCTCCTGGCGTTGTTCGGCTGTTGTGTCCGGGCTTTCTTTCTGCTCGGTAAGTGCTATCATTTTGGTCAGCATCTCTTAGAGCTTTTGTTGTTACTCCTGAGATTTTGTCAACGACCGATTTTGTGGTCGATGCTCTACGGAAGCACGGCTTTCTTCTTTTCCGGAAGCCATGTAGACCATATGCACGATCATGCCCCCAGACTTGGGGCGTTTTGGTCCATTACCTTTAGGATTTGCCGCCGGTGGTGGGATTTTCTATGGCCTCATCCTTTTGTGGGAGGTCGAATTTGAAGGAGACGTTTTAACAGGCACCTGTGTAGAAGAATCCCCTCGCTGTATGACGGAGGAGTGGTCTTTATTTTGCCGAGCCTTCGATTTCTTTGGTTGACGAGAGTAGTTTTAATCAATCACAAAGTCCTAGACTTTTCGCCAGACCCTATGAATTTGCGAGGAGAGCCATTGATGGGGGCTCTCCGGCTTTGCCTGCATTGTGGTTTTTGCAGGCGGGGGCGATTTCTTTAGCACTACCATTGGAGAGTTCTTGCATACCCTCCTGAGCAGCTTAAAACTGTTCCCGGTTGGAACAGCAGCGTCAACTTCCACCATTGGAGCTGACGGAGTAAATCCAGAGGGAGAGTTGCCCCAGCTTTTCTCACTCAGCTCCAGTGGCGACGTCGAGCGTGTCTTGCAAACGGGACTGCCTCATATTTGGAAGCGGCTTCTTCGTACCCCTGGATTTGCTGAGGGGTTGTTGTTGGCGTCAACCTGTTGAAGACTGACATCCTTGGCAGAGTTTGAGGAGGAATGTCCAATCTTTCAAAGACCGATTTTCTGATGGGGGAAGCGCTTTTGACGGCTTCGCCCGTAGTAGAAGTTGGGAGGTCTATCCGTTTTGGGGCATCCCCTTCAGGTATCACGAGCCTTTTTGCGGGCCCGTTTGGGTTCTTGCCCAGCCTTTTGAAGACTAAGATGTCAGCTTTGGACGGCCCGTTGAGAGGGATTGTTGTGGTCGTCAGTCGATCGAAGACCGACCTCTTGGAGCTTCCTTTTACGGTGCTGAGACACCGAAACTCACTAGTGGGAGCATGGTCCCAAAGAACAATCCAATAGTGGCTTATGTAACTCGCCCTACCGGCATTGAAAAGATAAAGGTCATGTTGGGTTTGTAGGACACTTCTCCGGCTGGGGTGGAGCGAGAGTTGCTGTTGCAAGAGGTGCAGTAGGAAACCATCGATTTTCTTCTTCTGCACAAGAGCAAGACACCAAATTTTAGTACCTTAAATCCAAGGGCAACCATTGCGAACCGCGATTTCATTCACGAAGCACGACACACGAAGTGTGGAGTGGAAAGAGGAAAATGTCCCACCGGGTGTACCAGAATCTGTTTACCGCCGAAAACAGAAACGGACTGGGATAGATCGTCTTATCTGAAATTTAGGGCAGATGCTACTTGGATTTATCCGTCCACCTCTCCGAAGATACCAAGTTGATTTATGGCACCATATATCGGAGGTTTGGACAGACTCAACCATTGTAGCAGACTTTATCAGATTCCCCCTCATTTTATGAGGGGTTTTTGATTGTGGGGATGCTCTTCCCTGCAGGCGCAAGCCTCTGCAGTTAATTACGTTACCGCATTGCGATAACCACTTTCTCCTGCTCCGGAATTTCATTTCGTGTCATGTGTGTTTTTGTTTGTTTTGGTTGCCTATGGATTGTATATGGAGACTAGTTTATGTCATCGCCTATAGGGCGCGGATCAGTCCAAATCCGTATATTTCAGATTTGGGCTTAGGTTTATTTAAGGACCGTTAATCTGGTTTGAGATTAAGATCAAATTAAATGTGTGAGCATTTGGACTCATTTTGTTCTTTCTAAGGATGCGTTAGTCTAATTTGAGACTAAGATCAACTTAGCAAAATTTCTAGGATCATTTTTATTTAAGATCCAGCAAAAAAGCATTTGGGCTCTGCTGCAAAAAAATCTCAGAGACTTAGCCAATTTGGGCTAAACCTACTTAGCCTTTTTTTCAAGAGTGCTAAGCACTCATTTGGGCTCTGTTTGTTCAGCCCTTTTCTTTTCATGCAAAAGTGCTAAGCACTTATTTGAGCTCTGGCGCTCATATGTATGTTATATGAAGCATTAATTCTTAGGCGCTGCCCGATGAGTGCTGAACACTTTAGTCGTTTTGACTAATCATGAAGTGCTAAGCACTTTTTATGGCGTCTACGTGAGGTGCACGTGCGGTGCTAGGCGCTGCCCAATCAGTGCTAAGCACTCAGCCGTTTTGGCTGCATATGAAGTGCTAAGCACTTTTTGTATGGCATCCACGTGAGGAGCACGTGCAGCGCTGTGCGCTGCCCAATCAGTACTAAGCACTTAACTGTCTTCGGCTGCATGGGGAGTGCTGAGCATTTTTATTTAGCGCCGACATGTGTTTCACGTGAGGCACTGGCCATCTATTTTGGGTGCCCGCGTGTTTTTCACGTGAGGCGCTAGGCGCTATTAAAGGGGGCGCCCATGTGAGGAGCACGTGAGGCGCTAGCCTTTTTTCCTTTTTTAGAGATTAAATCTCTGTTAATGGCATTTTGACCATTAATGATCACCAAGATTTTCGTTTTTTGAAGATCTGGGATCAGGTTTTTCTTTAAAAACTAAGTTCTTTTATAGGTTCTTTTTCCTTTTGTTTTTCTTTTGGACCTAATTCTTTTCTGAATCTTTTATTCTCAAGAACAAGATCATCCCGATGAGAATTAAATTCTCAACTTGTGGAAGACTTGTCTTGTGGATCTCTGATCCAGAGAAAAAACTAAGTTCTTTTAGAAGGGTTAAACCCTTAAAATATGTAAAAAGAGATATTTTGATCTCTGAATTTCTTTTACCTAGGTTTATTTTGAAAGGAAAGTCTACTTCTCTAAGGGTTGAATTCTCTATTGTTTCTGGAAGCTTTCTATATTTTTCAGATATTTATGGGTTTTTTTTTTCTATATGAGACTTAAAGTCTCTGGTCTTTTATATAGTGGAGGCAAGTTTGTTACTTTATTCTGAGAAAATCTCTCATTGAGAGATTCCAATTGATTTAATTGCACTCAAAATTGAGTTGGGGAATTTTACCCACCATTAGATTTTTGATCCAAAGACTTCTGTTTTTACAGAATATGATTTTTGTTTTTAACGAGATTGGGAAAATATTTTTCCCTGTACAGAATTTATTCTGTAAAAATGGTGATTTTTAATCACCATTGGATTTTTTAATTCAATGGTTCTCTATTTTACAGAGAGCAATTTTTCGTATTTAGAAAAATTAAGGGAATATATTCCAAAATAGAATTTTATTCTGTAATTGGATTTTTGATCCTACCGAAAGTATCTTTCTTATTTTAGAAAGATTTAGGAAATGTTTTCTCCCAACAGAATTTATTTCTGTATTTTGATGATTTATCGTCTCCGTTGGATTTTTGATCTAACGGCTCTGTTTAACAGAAAGTACTGTAGAATTTAATTCTATCTGGGCGCTGGCGCTCACATGTCGTGCACGTGGGCGCCACTCAAGAATTTAATTCCTAAGATGGGTACTTATATGCTTTGCACATTGGCGCCCACGTAAGAAGCACGTGCGGCGCCGCAACCTAAGAATTTAACTCTTATGTAATGAACTCTTCTGTGCTTTGCACATTGGCACCCGTGTGAGGAGCACGTGCGGCCCCATCTAAGAGTTTAACTCTATGTAATGAACTCTTCTGTGCTTTTCACATTGACGCCCGCGTGAGGAGCACATGAGGTGCCACAATAGGATTTAATCCTATAAGATTGGCTCTGGCGCTGGCGCCCTCGTGGAGAGCACATGAGGCGCTGCCTCATTAATGAAGGTTTCTTTTCACCTTCTTTCTCTGCTTTTCCTGAGTCAAACTTTCTTTTCCAATGCATTCTTTTGTCAGAGTTTGGAAATAGTTTCACCATGCACAACATTTTCTGTGCCGAGACTTAAATGCCACCCTTTGTAAACTAAGCAATGCTCCTCTTCTCTCTCACTTTCAGAGAATCATTTTAACAGAGAAGAGTCATGGTTTGCAATTGTTCGTATGCTAATCGGCATCGATGGGGGTGCCTATTGAGGAAATTGTTCCTCACTTTGTTGGACGCTTGGTGAATCCCGCTCTCACGGATGACCAATGTGATACGGTACTGCACGAGCTCTTGACACGTAGACGATCTCTTCTATCCATCAGCTCCATTTAACTCCGGATGACATTCCCCATGTTCAATCTCAATGAAATACCCTCTCATCCAGCGGAGATGTCTCCGGCAATGGTCAACGCATCGGAGGCCAGGATCGGGTGCTTTCATGGGGCACTTTTGATTACCAAGCCTCTGAGGGATCGTTCTGTTCAGCTGCAGATCCAGATACGGGCTTATCAGGCCATCATGTCTGCCTTCGCCGATGGGTATGGCGCTAACCAATGAGGAAAAACTCCTCGCGAAGATCACCGCTTCAACATGGTAGAGAAGTCTGAGAGGGTTTTAGAAAACTTTATTCATAGTTTTGTAAACCCTTGTACTCTTGATCCCGTGTTTGGTGATCTATTTCATGTAGCATAAAATGTTATTTAAATGCTTTCTCTTTATCGTTGACCACAGAGTGCTTCATTTCTAACACCTTTCTTCCTCTGATCGTATTGTTGAAATATACGTGCAACATACATGTGCGCACGTGCACTTTACCCTTAGGGATTTTTGCTAAGCACAAATGCCACAGATGTGCTCGTGTCATGCACTAACCCTCCTCACGCATATATGAATGAGCCTGCTTTCACACATATCTGTAAATGAAATTTAAACCGGTGTAAACAGATGTCTTGTCGAGTCTCAGAAGGGATCAAAGACACGACAGTTGCGGAGCTACTCGAACAGCAGCCTAAGGACTGCATATCGAGGAATACATCAGCCAACACGACGGTACGATAGACTTAAACTTAGCACCACAAACCTAACGGACGCATGTCATAAAAGAATGAGGATTATCTACATCCATTGTCAGGGAAAGTTTGCATATAAACCTGAGGGGGGTAAACTAAAAACACTCCGAAATGAGTACATAAACTAGAGATTTCGAAATGAGTGAATAAATTAGAGACTCCGAAATGAGTACATAAACTATTTCGCGCCAGATCAAGACATCAAGAAACAGAAAGGTGCAACTCATGGGTCTCAAGGCTTTGAACTACATTTCTTAAGAATTGAGATCTGAGTCAACGATAGATGATGACGCTTATGTCAGCTCGCTATCTTCTCATGTCGAAATTCTAAAAGTTGTGTACGATACGCCAGCCCGAAACCAGCCATATACTATGCATTACTCTATAATACTTTACTCACACATATACCTACATGAGCAAGGTAGTGGTGGGAGCATTTGTTCACACCCGTTTGAGTGCTCACCTACAAATGCATGCGTACTTGGATGGAAATAGCGTTCAAAGCATGCCGATTTATATACGCGTGTGGAGGGTTAGTGTATGACACGTGCACATCAGTGGCATTTGCACTTAGCAAAAAATTCTGAGGGTGAAGTGCACATGCACATATGCAGGATGCATATATGTTTAAACAATACAATCAGATGAAGAACATATGTTGGGGATGTAACATTCAGTAGTCAAAAAGGCATTGAAATAAACATTTTATTCTGCGGGGAAGAGATCACTAAACATGGGATCAAAGTTACAAGGGTTAGCAAAACAGTAAATAAAGTTTTCTAAAGCTCTCTCGGCCTTCTCCACCATATCGAAACGGTAGCCTTCGTGAGGATTCGATCCCCATCGAACAGTGTCGTGTTCATCGGCGACAGCAGCATGATGACCCGCTGAGCCCGTATCTGGTTTAACAACTAAATGGAGCGATCCCTCAGAGGCTTGGTAATCAAATGTGCCTTATAAAAGCACTCGATCTTGTCCTCTGCTGCGTCGAACATCACCGGAGTCATCTCCACTGAATGAGGGGAAATGTTATCGAGCACGGACAAGAAGATCATCCAGAGCCAAATGGAGCCGATGAGGAGGGGAGATCCTCTATGAATCAGGAGCTCGTACATCACCGTGTCACATTGTTCATCCATGAGAGCGGGATTCACCAAGAGTGCAGCAAAACAGGGATCAATTTCCTCGATAGGCACCTCCCATGGGTGCCGATGAGCATGTGAACGATTGCAAGCCATGACTCTTCTCTGTTAAAATGGTTCTCTGATAAAGTAAGAGAAAAGATAGAGAAAAGAAGAACATGTCTTCAGATTATAAAGAAAAGCATTTAAGTCTAACTACAGAAAATGTTGTATATGGTGGAACTATTTCCAAGCTCTGACAAAAAGAAGGCATTGGAAAAGAAAGAGTTGACTCGGGAAAAGCAGAGAAAGAAGGTGAAATGATTCTCTCGTATAATAAGGCAGTGCCTCATGTTAGGGTCAAAAATTACACCCCAGTTGTCCAAGTCAAAATCAAAGTCAACCCCAAGCCAAATGGACCCAAGCCCAGGTCAAGACCGAGCATGGAAGGGACCGGCCCCGCGACAAAAAGAATGAAGCCATAAATTAGTTTAATATAATTCTATTTTGTAAAAATAAATGTTTGTAAAATGGGAAAAAGCCAAAATTTTGTAAACCCCATGGCTTATGTGCAAAAATAGATAAGCACATAAGGCATGGGGTGGCACAAGTGCCATTTGGCAAATCTCAAGTGGCTATATATAAAGTGTATAGCCTA
This sequence comes from Agapanthus africanus, assembly GCA_030015575.1. Taxonomy (NCBI): domain Eukaryota; kingdom Viridiplantae; phylum Streptophyta; class Magnoliopsida; order Asparagales; family Amaryllidaceae; genus Agapanthus; species Agapanthus africanus. Next base: position 99,758,591 of record CM057338.1, on the reverse strand, counting down.
TAAAGGCAAACATGATAAAAAATAAAGAGGCAAATTTTCCATTCTCTCAAAAAAAAGTTTAGGGTTCTGAGCCTCTTTCTCCCTCCACAAGGTTCTAAACCTTCTTTCTTTTTCATAAATTAAATCAAGAGTTTCACTCTTCTTTTCCCAAAAAGGAATAATTTTCACCGTAAACCCCACAAAGGGCAGCTCAGATCCCTAAAAGGGGAGATTTTTAAATCTCACTCCCTTTTTTTCTCCAAGATCCAGCCAACAGAAAAGAGAAAGAAGGAGACCCATCTCCAAAAATTCTATTTTGGGAAGATCCAAGGCTGAAGAGAAAACCCAGGGCTCAAGGAAGAAGAAAAAGGTCCCCTTTCATCATCTCCGAAAATCTCTTAGGAGTTTAACTCCACAAAAAAAAAATAATAAATCCCTTTTTTAGGAGTTTAACTCCAAAAGTCAACCGGGGAATACAACTCCTTGTGCAGGGGCTAAGCCCCTCTTCCTTTTTTCAGGAGTTTAACACCAAAAGTCATTTGGGAAGTACAACTCCCTGTGCAGGGGCTAAGTCTCTCTTTCCCGTTTTTTTAGGAGTTTAACTCCAAAAGTCAATCAGGAGTACAACTCCTAGTACAGGGGCTGAGCCCCATTTTCTGCAAGCGCCCAGCGCCCACACGCCGGGTGCATGAGGCGTTGGCGCCCACGCGTCCTTAGGACACCACTCACATTTTTCTATATACACTCCGCACTCAAAAGTGATACCTCTGTAAATTTTGCGAGGTCCCCGATATACCCAAGACCCCTCAAAACACAATACACGCATATCGCACATTGAGTTCGCAAGAATAGTTTTACGCGTCAATCGGAGGTTCCATCGCTTCGAAGGCGATGGGTAATTAATGGCAGCTTAGACCGCAGCTGCCAGTGATTCGGATCCCTAGAATCAATAAATCCCGGCATGCCCCAGGCCAGGGGAATCTGTACATGCCTGACAAGCACGCGCATTCCCATCTCAATAGTGTGACGAAAAACACCCTACAGATTCCAGCATGCCCGGTGGGACTTTTCTCTACTCCCATATCTCGGGTCAAGCGTTCATGCGAAATCATTTAACATATATACCGATGTTTGTACGGAAATAATGTTTTTTCCGTGCAGCAATCAACTTCCAACGACGATGTCTTCTAAAATGAATTCAGCTTCCGACGTGACCCCGATCCAATACATGGTCAAGATCAATGCCCGAGTGGTTCTCCCTGCAAGTCTCGGCCGGCAATGGGAGGAACCACCCCGTCAATTTGGTTCCGTCATCATCTACCCAGCCGAAAGCGCTCATCTGGAAAAAATCGCGGCAAATCAGATGGCCAAGCCAATCTCAAGGGGTAAGAGGTCGAACGTTGTAATCGTTAAGGCGCCATAACCCAAACTTAAGACAGTTTCTGAACGACTCTTTGGTGCTCCAGCTTGGGGAAAGTCTTCTGGTACAAAGGGCATCATCCAATGTTGCGGACAAGCTCAGGCGACAACTCCAACAAGGGCACAATCAGGCTATCTTCAAAGCCCTCCATCGCCCAGTTTACGGCGGCTTCCCAAAGAGCCATAGCCAGCCAAGTGCTCAAAACAGAAAGGTTGAGATAGAAGCGGCTCCGGTATCGAGCCAAAAAGAGGGCAAGGACTCCGGCCAGGTGGAATCTTGTGAGATTCCAAGAGCAGGGTCACCCCGCAATGATAACTGAGTCGGCTGTAAAAGTCAGCAATTCCTTCGAACCTCTGAACTAGGTTCAGAAAAATGCCATGACCGCCGGAATCAAGAAGACAACAGTCCGAACAATACTACAAAGAGATGTGTCTCAGCCCCAAAAGAGAAAGCATGACACCTTCTCTTCAAGAATCTATCAGGCGCTCTGTGCCGCGCAAAAGCAGAGAAGCAAATCTATTAAAGAAGCGCCAGCACCACTCAAGAACCCGGTCAGGCTAGCCATCTTCAATCGATTGTCCGTTACCGAAACAGAAGGGCCATGACAGAGGTCCACGAAATTAGTTGCCAATGATGAAAGAACGGACGGATATGTTATCCACACGGTCTATATGGCGGGCACGCATCTCAGCGACAACCTTCGCATCAAAAGTAAAGATGGAGCCACCACATCCCAAGCCCAATCTGGCTTGAATGTGGTTACCGCTTCTCAAGATCAGCCGCCTCCGCTAGATGATGAAACCCTCTCGATGGGGCCGATAGGCAGAAAGACCCCTCAGTCTATGTGGAATCAAGCTCGGACAACGAGGAAGAGCCAACTTTCCGCTCTAGGATCGTAGAGCAAGAGCTGCTTCAAGAGCTTCGAAAATAGCTCATGATGAAAGATAAAGAGATGGTCAAGCTCTATTCAAAAATTGACGACCTAACGAACATTGTGATGCAGCTCATGGCTCAGATTGCTCTGGCGCCTTCCAATCCATCACAAGTTCTACTCATGAGCCGAGTGATGACAACCCGAAGCAACTGATGCCTGTCCCCTTGGGTCCAAGATTGGGTGAGCCGCACGAAAGCTAGCGACATTCCGCTTCTGGGGACGCCTTGGCCTCAGATAGCACCATCCCGCTAACACAAGATCGAATAATGGATTTGGTCACTAGCAAAGTTAAAACATTGGTAGCCGAAGCCGAAGCTCAGTAAGAAATCGGCCGTAGTGGACATCCATAGCCCGCACAGTACGATCTGATTGAGTTCCCGAGCGGCTACGTCATTCCTAAGTTCGGAAGATTTGACGGGATGAGAAATGCAAATCAGCATGTCGTCCACTTTAAAGCGTCGTGCGGAAATACAGGGGGCAATGATGTGCTCCTTCTTCGTAAGTTTGTCAACAGCCTGACTGGTGTCATTTTCGATTGGTACGCGAGTATAACAGACGGGTCCATCTCTACTTTTGCCTAAATGGAGTCTTTGTTTCGCAAAGGTTCATGAGTGTCGGTGATAAAATCTCCATTGCTGACCTTGTGAGAACCAAGCCGGGAAACAAAGAAATCAACACGGACTTTATTGCCCGATGGCGCAACCTCACTGTCAAATGCGAACCGCCGCTAGAGCAGGAACAGTCCATCAGCCTTCTCATTAGGAACCTCAGCAATTGGATGGTCCCATTCTTATGTACAGTAGGCCTCAAGACATTTCAGGAGCTAACCAAGAGAGTTCAAATGTTGGAACGCTCGAAGCAAGAGTCTGTCCCGGACTCTCAGAGAGACAAGACTTGGAAAAGAAAGAGGGATGACAACCGTAGAAACGGGAATTCCAGCAATACCAACGTCTTCAATGCGTCCAATAATGAAGAAAAGCGAAAGGCAGGCGAATCCAAAACCAACGGGTCTCGAAAGCTAGTGCTGGGAGGAGAAAGGCCTTTCCTAGAGGAGAAAAAGAACAAGGTTTACTCTTTCAGAAGGGACAAGGTCCGCAAGATATTCAAAGATGCCTTGAACAACGGTCTACAATTGCCAGAGTCGAAAAGACTTCACGAAGCAAAAATAACCGACAATCCTCTATATAGCCCATGCTACCGAGTAGTGAGCCATGAAATTGAGGATTGCTATATTTTCAAAGACTGGGTCGAGAAGCAGTACAAGACTGGGGAGATCGAGTTTTCCAAGAGTGTGTTGGTAAACAATCAAGCAGCAACCACCAATTTCATACAGACAAAAGATGAAGCCTTCTGGGAGCAGATAGCTGAACCCGCTACCTTAAAGAATGAAACTGACTCGCCGCAGCCTCCATGGAGAAAGCACGGAAAAGATGCTAAAGCTACTTCAGAAAGAACCCAGAACGGAATGGGAAGGGCAGAAGGAGCCCACCGTTCCAGCTACCAATTTGGCTCAATCAGTCTCAAAATCCAAAAAGCTCAAGCAGAAGAAAAGTGTAGCTCAACGCGAAAAAGTGTCTGCAGGGAGATCGACCATTCAAAAATATATCGATTCCCTCGAAGACTATGAACAAAAGGAAAGAGCTCTAATTCAATTGAAGGAGTTCTTCCCCGTAGAAGCGGCTGAGATTCTGGAGGAGCTAGAAGAAGACTCCGATAACGAGATCCCTATAGTGACCTGCTACGTCATCCACCTTGGTAGCGAATCTGAGGAAGAACTCTATTTTCCCGAAAAGGATGAGGAGCTCGCCACGAAGGCCAACCAAATCCAGCTCAAAAGCGGCAAGGTTCTACAGCCAAATCAAGGTAACGTCCCAAAAGGGAAGGAAAAATAAGTCGCTAATGAAGAAGATGGCGAAGAGCCGGCTTATGAAAATTCGAGTCCTTCCTCGGTGGACTATAATGTCTTGGCTCATCTCCGAAAGCTTTCGTCTCTCCTAAGCATCTATGATGCCTTGGTTCTATTTAAGGAGCTTAGAGATGTTCTCGTTCATGCTCTAGAAAACCCCGAGCGGTACCAGGCTTGCTTTGCGGAAATTGATATGAGAGAAGCCCAGTACACTCTGCATACAACCGCGGTCATATTACCTGTTACTAGGAACAGCTGAGCACAACCGACCGCTTTATGTGATAGGGTACAGTGATGGAGACCAAATTAATCGCATATTGATTGATCCAGGGTCCTCAGTGAACATCATGAACTTGCAGACTCTGAAGAGTTTGTCAATAGATATCAGATACCTGTTAAGGGAAATGATTGTCATTCAAGGTTTCAATCAAAATTGCTAGCAAGTTCTGGGATCCATAGCTCTGCCGATCAGGTTCGGAGACCTACAAACCAAAGCCAAGATATACATGATCAGCGCCGACACGTCCTATAAGATTCTCCTGGGAAGGCCATGGCTTCACAATTACGGCATCGTTCCGTCAACACTCCATCAGTGCATGAAGTATACCAAAAATGGAGAAGAAAAACGCTTTGACGGAGACATCTAGCTGTTCGGTGTGCATGATGTCCGATATGAAGATTCTCGGTACTTTGTGAACCTCCAAAGTGCCGAGCCACAGCTGACCAAAGACAAAACGGCCCTGAAACTCAAAAGCAAATCTGAGACGGCTGTCAATTTCAAAAGAAAAAACCGCCATGTGGGTCTCCGTTTCGGCAGTGACACTGATGAGTCCAACGCAGGAAGTCCGTCCTTCCGTAAAACTCGCCCTCATTTTGGTAGCGATAAAGACAAGTCTGATATTGAAGGCTCATCCGGCAGCAAATTTCGCCTTCGTTTAGGCAGTAACACTGAAGAATCAGAAGAAGAGGATCCATCTTGCAACAGCTGTGCGGATTGGGTTCTCATGCAAAAAAGCGAAGCTAAGAGAGACCTTCGAAGTTACGGAAGGGTCCATAGCCATCACAAGGGTGCCGGAGCATATGTGCAAAGAGCTCGATGCATTGTCAGTCTCCACCGTGGACCAGCTGAAGACCTTCTACGTTCCCGGAAAAAAGAGTGGACAGAAGGGCATCCTGTTTTATGGGTCAAATCTTGTCGTGCACCCGGACGATTTGTCTGTCACGTGCCTTCCCTATGAAAGTGGTATAAGAGTCTTCCTAAATCCCAGATATTATGCACCCGAGATGCGGGAATATTTTAGAAAGTGCGAATGTCGGTTATATCAAATGGACTCTGAAGCGAAGTTTTATAAGTGGTTGTGTCACCCGCCTCAAATCCGAGCACTCATCGATGGACGAATCCTAGATAGACGGGGCATAGGTTTCATTCAACCTGACAAAAAGGCATGCTACATGATCCATATTGGTGAAGCCAGCGAAGAGTCAAATGATGAAGACGAGCTAACCGAGCTAGAAGAATCCCCTAAAGAGTTCAAAGATGGCGGACAAGCAACCTTCGACGAGCTAACCGAGGTTAATTTGGGAACGCCCGATAATCCAAGGCCGACCTACATCAGCTCACTCTTGTTAGAGTAAATGAAAGAGCAAATAATCGCCTTGCTGCAAGAGTTCGCCGACTGCTTCGCATGGACGTACAAAGAAATGCCTGGTCTCTCCCCTGATGTGGCCATGCATAAGCTGGCTATATCTCCTAATACCAAGCCAGTCAAACAAGCTCCTCGAAGAATGAGAAGAGAACTGGAAGAAAAGGTCATCGAGGAAACCAGGAAACTCATCGATGCCAGTTTCATCAGAGAAGAGAAATATGCGGACTGGATCGCATGCATCGTCCAAGTGAAAAAGAAGAATAGGCAGATCTGAGTCTGCGTCGATTTCAGACACCTTAACAAGGAATGCCCTAAAGATGATTTCCCGCTTCCGGTAATGGAAATGATGGTCGACAATACCTTAAATTACTAGCTGTTCACTTTTATGGATGGTTCTTCTGGGTACAATCAGATAAAAATGTCGCATGAGGATGAGAAGCATACAGCATTTCGAACCCTGATCGGCATATACTGTTACAAAGTGATGCCATTCGGACTGAAGAACGCAGGTGCTACATATCAAAGGGCAATGACCAATATCTTTGATGACCTAATCCATAAAGTTGTCAAATGTTATGTTGACAATTTGGTCGTCAAGATTAAAGCCAAAGTCGATCACATCCAAGATCTCATGACTGTTTTCACCAGACTGAGGGAATACGATCTGAAGATGAATCCTCTAAAGTACGCTTTTGGCGTGTCATCAGGAAAATTCCTGGGCTTCATAGTCCGACATCGAGGGATCGAAGCTGACCCATCAAAGATAAAGGTCATCATGGAGATGCCCCCTCCAAAGAATCTGACGCAGCTGAGATCTTTTCAAGAAAAGCTTGCTTATATATGAAGGTTTATCTCAAATTTATCAGGGAGATGTAGGCCCTTCTCAAAGCTCATGAAGAAAGGAGCTCCTTTTGTCTGGGATGTCGAATTTCAAGAAGCGTTCGAAAGCATCAAACAGTACATGTTGCATCCTCCAGTGCTGGCTTCTCTTATTCTAAATAAATCGCCGATTCTCTACACTACCATGCTAGATGAATCACTCGGCGCGCTCCTTCCCCAGAATAACGAGGAGGGAAAAAATGCCCTATACTACCTCAGTCGAACTTTAGTCGGGGCAGAACATAACTATTCCCCAATCGAAAAGAAGTGCCTGGCCCTAATATTTGTCGTGAAAAAGCTAAGACACTATCTTCTCGCTCATCGAGTTATGCTGATTTCCAAGGTCGACCCGCTCAAACCCTTAATGACCAAAGCAAGCCAAGCCGGTAGAATGGCAAGATGGGCTGTCATGCTGCTTAAATTCGACATAATCTATACTCTTCAGAAAGCAGTAAAAGGGCAAGCCCTCGCCGACTTCCTTGCAGCTCATCCCATACCATAAGTGTCGCCGCTAAATTATGAAGTACCGTATGAACAAGTGTTGCACCTCGAGGATAGTGGGCTATGTTGGGAGCTCTACTTCGATGGAGCCTCATCAATAAAGACCTCCAGTAAATCAAGCGTCCCAGAGATAAAAGCGGGGATAGGATTGGTGTTCGTCACACCATCAAGAGGAACCCTACGACTTTCTTTCGCTCTCACCGAGCCTCGCACAAACAACGAGGATGAGTATGAAGCTTCGATAGCTGGTCTGGAGCTCGCCATAGAAATGGGAATCCTTCGGCTACAGGTTTACGGTGACTCCCAGTTTGTCGTCAACCAAGTGAGCGGTGACTACAAGATACATAAGCTCGAGTTAGCTCGATATAGAAACCGGTTGGTGGAACTCATGAAAAGTTTCACTCATATTGAACTAATGAGAGTCCTTAGGGCGTTGAACGGAAAAGCCGACGTACTCGCTCGCCTAGCCAAAGAGCTCGCTGATCCCGACATAGATGAAATTCTGATCATAGTCGGGAACCGATAAATTCTTCCCCCAGTGATTTTACGAGAAGAGGAAAGCACGGAACAAAAGAGCAATCCTTCCGAAGAAGTTCTGATCATTCAAGAGGAGCCCAATTGGAGAGAGCCCTACATAGAGTACCTCCGATACGACAAGCTGTCCGAAGAAAAATCTGTGAGGGTTTAGCTGAAGAAGAGAGCTCTCCGATACGTGTTTTTAAATAATAAGCTATACCACAGATTATATAACCAACTCTGGCTCAGGTGTCTATCATTGGCCGAAGCCCAAAAGTCATAAAAGAAGTTCACTCGGGCGTCTGCGGAGCTCACCAGTCCGGCCCCAAAATGCGGCTTCAGATCAAACGGCTTGGATATTACTGGCCCGCCACGATAAAGGATTGCGAAGAGTATGCAAAGAAATGTCATCCCTGCCAAATTCACGGTGATTTCATTCACAAGCATCCCAATCTGTTGCATCCTACGGTGGCGTCGTGGCCCTTCAAAGTTTGGGGCACCGACATAGTTGGTCTAATTGATCCTCATCATCTAAAGGCCACTGGTTCATATTGGCCGCAACTGACTACTTCTCCAGATGAGCTGAAACTGTCCCGCTAAAAGAAATCAAGTCAGATGATATTCTGACGTTCTTCTGGCATAATATTCTATACCGCTTCGGTACACCAAGAAGAATCATTTCTAACAACGGGCCTTCATTCAAAAGCTTCAAAATCTTAAGGTTCGCTACTCAGGACAAGATAGACTAGAGATATTCTTTCATCTATAATCCAAGAGCCAATGGGCTAGCCGAAGCCTTCAATAAAACTCTATGCAAGCTCCTGAGAAAAAATGCTTCAGCCAACATGAGAGACTGGAATCTCAAGCTCCATGAGGCGTTGTGGAAGTATTATACCACTCATCGCACTCCAACTCAGCCCACTCCATACTCACTACTCTTCGGAGTGGAAACAATCAACCCACTAGAAGTCGAAGTTACAAGCCTAAGAATGGCCGTCCAGCACGAGTTGACGGAGGAGGAAAACGTCCTCCTTCGGCTCGAAGAGCGCGACGCCCCGAAGAAAAGAGGCTCGCGGTACAGCAAAATCTGGAGCTGTACCGAGCCCAAATGTAACGGGCCTATAACAAGATGACCCATCTTCGTGCTTTTAAGAAAATAGAATTGGTGTTGGTCCTCAAAAGACCGATCATCCCCAATCGACATGCCAAGGGAAAATTCAAGCCAAATTGGGAAGGGCCATACGTTAACGAGAAAGTGTTCGATGGAGGATCCTACCAACTAATAAGCACCGAGGGAGAAAGGCCCATGCCACCCATCAATGGCCGAAATCTTAAGAAATACTATGCGTGATTGCTCCAAGTCGCAGACGAATTGAGCACACCGGCCCTATGGTCTAGATCATACATCCTGTAAAACCGTATACAATCCATGGGCGTAAACGGCCCCTATCTCTCCTAAGGTCCTACCTGCGAGACTACATTTAATGTCCCACCGGTGATGAAGCTCAAAAAAACAAACGGTATGTCCGTAAGCAAAACGGGCATGGATGAAAACCCAAAAGGGCTCCGTGAGTAAAAACAGCAGGACTGCCGGTGAGTTTGTGAAAACCCAAAAGGGTGCAAACTCTTGAAAAGAGATAAAATACACTCGTAAAATCCTCTCGACCTTGTGAGGAGAAAATCCCTGCGTAAGATCCTTATGACCCACAAAGGAGCAACACACTTAGGAATCCCCACGATTCCTAGGGAAATATACACCTGCGAGATCCTCTCGACTCGTAGAGAGTTGATTTTATGAGACCCTTATAGTTCATAAAATTGAAAAGCCTTAGGTGATAGGGATCTAAACCTATCTCCTGAGCTATCGCTCCCCAACGGGCAACGGCAAATGATGAGTCGCTCCTAGCATTGCTTCAGTGTTAGCGGTGCTGATGCCGACCAAAAACCCAAATCCTAAATCTTACCAGGGAAAATGATGAGTCGTTCCTGGTATTGCTTCAGTGCTAGCGGTGCTGATGTCAACCAAAAACCCAAATCCCAAGTCTTCCTAAGACAAATGATGAGTCGCTCTTGGTATTGCTTCAGTGTTAGCGATGCTGATTCCGACCAAAAACCCAAATCCTAAGTCTTCCCAGTGCAAATGATGAGTCGCTCCTGGCATTGCTTCAATGTTAGCGGTGCTGATGCCAACCAAAAACCCAAATCCGAAGTCTTCCCATGGCAAATGATGAGTCGCTCCTGGCATTACTTCAGTGTTAGCGGTGCTGATGCCGACCAAAAACCCAAATCCTAAGTCTTCCCAGGGTAAATGATGAGTCGCTCCTTGCATTGCTTCAGTGTTAGCGGTGCGGATGCCGACCAAAAACCCAAATCCTAAGTTTTCCCAAAGGCAAATGATGAGTTGCTCCTGGCATTATTCTAGTACAGCAATGCTGATGCCAAACAAAATCCAAATCTCATGTTCCTCTCAAATTCAAAAATCCCGCCAAATAAGGCAGAAATCAAACAGATCAAATCAACGTCCTACCTAGTACCGCTTCCAAGATCAAAAGTCCCACTAGACGGGTTGGGAACTCCCAAGTCAAATCAAATCCCGACACCGCAGAAAGCAGAGCAAGTCAAATCAAATCCCGTTACAGAAAGCGGAGCAGTAGAAAGCTGAGCAAGTCAAATTAAATCCCGACACTGCAAGAAATGGACCAAGTCAACTTCAACCCTGACACCGCAAGATGCGGAGCGAGTCAAATTAAGCACCGACTGTCCACGTCACTAAAATGGTAGCACCGACCGTCACGTCACTAAAATGGCAGCACCGACCGTCCAAGTCGCTAAAATGGCAGCACCGACCGTCCACGTCGCTAAAATGGCAGCACCGACCGTCTACATCGCAAAAATGGCAGTACCGACCGTCCACATCGCTAAAATGGCAGCACCAACCGTCCACGTCGCAAAAATGGCAGCACCGACCTTCCAAGTCGCTAAAATGGCAGCATCGACCGTATACGTCGCAAAAATGGCAGCACCGACCTTCCACATCGCTAAAATGGCAGCACCGACCGTCCACGTCGCAAAAATGGAAGCACCGATCATCCACGTCGGTAAAATGGCAGCACCGACCGTCCAAATCGCTAAAATGGCAGCACCGACCTTCCACGTTGCTAAAATAGCGGTATCGACCGTCCGCGTCGCTAAAATGGTAGCATACTCTCAACGTCGTCAAAAGGGAACCCAACCAAATCAAGCTCCATATAGAGCAAGATCCATCAATTAAATGCATACAACCCACACGCGCGATGTGCATTTATTGATGGGGACACTTTGTTGTGGTCAAAAATTACACCCCGGTTGACCAAGTCAAAATCAAAGTCAACCCCAAACCAAGTGGGCCTAAGCTCAGGTCAAGACCGAGCATGGAAGGGACCGGTCCCGTGACAAAAAGAATAAAACCATAAATTAGTTTAATGTAATTCTATATTTTAGAAATAAATGTACGTAAAATGGGCAAAAAGCCAAAATTTTGTAAACCCTATGGCTTATGTGCAAAAGGAGATAAGCACATAAGGCATGGGATGGCACAAGTGCCATTTGGCAAAGCTTAAGGGGCTATATATAAAGTGTGTAGCCTATAAAGGCAATCATGATGAAAAATAAAAAGAAAACTTTTCCATTCTCTCAAAAAAAGTCTAGGGTTTTGTGCCTCCTTCTCCTTCCTCAAGGTTCTAAACCTTCTTCCTTTTCATAAATTAAATCAAGAGTTTCACTTTTCTTTTTCCAAAAAGAAATAGTTTTTCACTATAAAATCCACAAAGGGAAGCTCAGATCTTCCATCAGATCTCTAAAATGGGAGATTTTTAAATCTCACCGCTCTTTTTTTCTCCAAGTTCCAGCCAACAGAGAGGAGGAAGAAGGAGACCCATCACCAAAAATCACACTTTGGGAAGATCCAAGGCTCAAGAGAAAACCCAGGGCTCAAGGTAGAAGAAAAAGGTCCCCTTTCATCATCTCCGAAAATCTCTTAGGAGTTTAACTCCACAAAAAAATCCCTTTTTTTAGGAGTTTAACTCCAAAAGTCAACAGGGGAGTACAACTCCCTGTGCATGGGCTAAGCCTCTTTTCCTTTTTTTAGGAGTTTAACTCTAAAAGTCATTTGGGAAGTACAACTCTCTGTGCAGAGGCTAAGACTCTCTTTCCTTTTTTTTAGGAGTTTAACTCCAAGAGTCAATCGGGAGTACAACTCCCCGTAGAGGGGCTAAGCCTTTTTTCTGTAAGCGCCGAGCGCCCACGCGCCGGGCGTGTGAGGCGCTGGCACCTATGCACCGGGCCTGTGAGGCGCTGGCGCCCACGCACCGGGCGTGTGAGGTGCTGGCACCCATGCACCAAGCACATGAGGCGCTGGCACCCACGCGTTCTTAGGTGAGTACAACTCCCAGTACAGGGGTTAAGCCTGTTTTTCTGTAAGCGCCGAGCGCCTACGCGCCGGGCGTGTGAGGCGTTGGCGCCACACGCCACGCATGTGAGGCGTTGGCACCCACGCATTCTTAGGATGCCACTCACCTTTTTTTTATATACACTCCACACTCAAAACGGAACCCCCGTAAACTCTGCGAGGTCCCCGATATACCCAAGACCCCTCAAAACACAACGCACACAACCGCACATTGAGTTCACATGAGTAGTTTTACCCGTTAATCGGAGGTTCCCTCGCTTCGAAGGCGAAGGGTAATTAACGGCAGCTTAGTCCGCGACTGCCGGAGATTCGTACCCCCATAATCAATAAACCCCGGTCTGCCCTAGGCACGGAGAATGTGTACATGCCTGACAAGCGCGCACATTCCTATCTCAATGGGGTGACGAAAAACACCCTACACTTCATGTGAAGTACACGTGAGCGTCGGCGCTAGTTTTTTAGGATTAAATCTTATCGCAGCGCTTCACGTGCATAACACGTGAGCGCCGACGCTAGTTTATATATATATAGGATTAAATCCTATAATAGCTCCCCACGTGAAGCACACGTGAGCGTTGGCGTAAAAAAAGCTTTGCCATTCATGCTTCAAAGAAATTTATACATCGGTAATGAGGATGATAACAAAAAAAAGAAACAAATATCATCAAAGGTTTACAATGGCAAGACGCTAAATTCTGGACAAGGATTCTCAAATTTAAAGTCAAGTTTGAGTAATGTGGTCCTAGCTTCTTTGACCATCTTCTTATGCGTCCTCTCCCGAGTACAAGCTTTGGGATCCCCGCTGATGTCTCCCATCCTCTGGTTCGCAGATAATATCGATTTCTGTTAGAAAACGCGATGTAAAACAGCGACGAGATCATTTCTCCGCTTCTTCGAGATCAGGCCTATCAGATCTACTGAATGCACATTGTTTTTAGCATCATCAAGTGCCTCGAGCGGCATTGCCTCATCAAGCTCTGGAAGCGCTTCCCAGATCAATCCAACGATAATATTCAAAAGGGCAGAACGGCGAAGGATCAATCGACCGTTGTGATCATCAAAGAGACGCATCACCTCATCATATTGGGCATCAGTGTACTCCTGGCCTTGAAAGCAACCATGTATGCGGATTTCTTCATAGAAGACAATTTCCTCGACATCGTATAGATGACCGGCCATGGTACCTGAAAAGAAACCCAGTGGAAAGTTAGCAATAAAAAAAATGCCAGCATCACTAAGCTTAAAAAGCTAGTGGGCCCCACAGAATCAGGATGGCGGCTCCTTAATGAATGGAACATGTACCTAATAGAGAAATCTAGAAAGATCTCTAAGGCTATTTTTAATAATAAAATTTCAAAAATGAGCTCTGCTTTATCAAAATGGTATAAAATACCAAAAATATCAAGAAAATCCCCAAAGGGATTTGATATTCAGAGCAAAACTCTGTTAAACTAAAATTCCAAAAATCCCTATGTGGGATCTGATATTAAATTGCCAAACTAAAGCTCTGATCTCAAGAAAATTCCTAAAGGGGAAAAGATCAAAAAAATCAAAACTAAGTTCTGTGGAAAATTGCCAGAGCAAAGTTCTGATTAAAATTTCAAGAAAATACCCAAAGGGGAAAAGATCAGAACCAAGTTTTGTAGAAAATTGCCAGAGCAAAGCACTGTTTAAAATCTCAAGAAACTCCCCAAATGGGAAAAGATCTAAAAAAATGAGAACTAAGTTCTGTAAATTCCCAAAGGGAATATGTTAGAGTCAAGCTCTATAATTAAAAATAAAGTAATCTTCCAATGAGAAGACTCTTACCAAAGAAAATTTTGGCAGAGTGGGTCTACAATGTAGATCTGAAAAAGAGTGAAGAACTAAGCTTCAAGAAAACAGAGCTAAACTCTAATGGAGAATAAATTCTCAAGAAAGAAGATGAAAGCGCAGCAGTCGCCTAAGGCTTGAAGCCTTATTTAAAGGGATGGGAGTCGGTTCAGATTCCCCAAATCTCAAAGCGGATCGGATGGCTCAAAATTGTGCACCGTTGCACTCACATGCAAACCATGTGAGAAAAATGATGGGGGCATTTGTTCCCTCATAAAAAAATTATTAAAAAATTATTACATTTTAAAACTCTATCAGGCGGTGCCTCACGTGTTTAACACGTGAGCGCCAGCACCAGCATTTATTAGGATTAAAAAGTCTTATGCTGGTGCCTCACGTGAAACTTACGTGAGCGCCGACGTGCAAAGTACGTGTTGTGAATTCACTCGCGCGCAAAAACGCGTATGTTTTGGAAATGTGATCGTTTTACGGAAACGGAATACGCACGCGAGATCGTTCTCGTTTTAAATATTTATAAACCGCAAGTGCACGGTGCATTGTAGCAAGCTGGCAAGTACGGGTCGATCCGTAGGGAATTGTGATTAGGTATTGTGATTTAAGGTTCAAAAAATTAATGAATTGGGTTAGTTGTCACAAAAATGTAAAAGAATACGAAAACAAGTAAAAAGCAAGTAAAGAAGTTAAGGAAGAATGGCCGTAGCTTTGGTTCGGAAGGTCGAATCGCGACGATTCCTTCGCTCCTCCTTTGATCATGAGTTTTCCATTTGTTCACTTACCAATTTGTATGTCCGCACTTGAGGTATCAATGCTAAGTACAAGTCTTAACAAGCATACGTCAACAACAAAAATACAAGTTAGTGAGTGAGAGCAAATGATTTTAGGGTTGAGTTTGCTAGGTGCTTGTGATAGTATATCGTATATGAAACCAAGCGATTGTCAAGTGTTTGATCATAAAATACGATATCTAAACCTAGCAACCTCAACACTAAATTGACTTTTAGCTTAAACATTGAAATGGGGAAGGGGGTGAATATGGTGTATGAAGAGGTTACAAAGTAACCATGTTTCAAAACACCATATCACATCAATACATAGCAATCTTTAAGTTAGAATTATATAGTTAAGCGCATTAAACATAAACAAGAGGTGGAGGACGTAAAAACCCATTCATCTCACTTCCTCACCAATACCACAACCAATGAAGAGTAGTTACACATGATAAAAAGAAAGCAAGTAAAGAGACAAAGGAAAGAAAGCAAAAGCAAAGCGATATATATAAACACTTGATGAAAAGTTACAGGATTTTGGTAACCTATTCAACCTCCTTAATGAAGCTCTCCAAAGAGAGCTTCAAGAGGGAAGAAGAAGAAGAAACCAATTGAAGCCCACTCCACTCTCAAGCTAAACTAAAAAGAAACAAACTAAGAAAAACTATGAAAATCTATAAGAATGAGAGAGAGAGTCATTCCTTGCTCACTGGTTCTGCTTTTATAGGCACCGAAGAAAAATAAACAAACAATAAAAACATTGTGACATGGCAGCAAGGGAGGGCCCACAGAAATCTGGTGCACTTTGGGGCAAGGGGAGCCGGCGAGCTCGAATCCAAGGGGTGCTTGGCCAGTCCAAAACCGAGCACTCAGGCTCGTATTGGAAGTGTGGTCAAGTGTCTCTTCCAACATCACTTTGGTTCTGGTTGATTGGTCTAAATTAACCTGGTTTGTATGCAGAGATTTGGAGGGAACAAGATGCCTTCTATCAAATCAAAACATTTAGCATTCAATGCTCATTTAATGCACATCACACCCATACCCACTTGTGTCTTGCATCATGGCAGCCCCATCATGGTCTAGTGCCAAAGAGCTAGTGTTACACATGCATGTGTTGGACCAAAAATTATGTGCACACTTTTATTTTCCAAAAGAACTCTTTGGATATCAGTCGATTTCCTGTTCTGTTTGCAGTGTCGGCTCCCAAACGCTATAACCGTGATTTTGAGTTTATTTTCAGTGTTGTATCACAAATACCTGTAAACTGTAATTACGGAGAAGACACTGGTTAAAAGTACCGATATATAACAAAATAGATAACGAATGAGCGGTATTAAAATGCAATTTTCTGTGATGAATAGTACGTGGTGCCTATTATATAAGAATTAAATTCTTAAGCAGCGCCCACGTGCATACCACGTGAGCGCCAGTGCCCAAATTAAGAGCAGGTAGAATTAAATTCTACATTGAAATTATTTTCCTAAAATCTAGAGACATTTTCTGTTAAACAGAGCCATTGAATCGAGGTAAGTAAAAAATCATCAAAAGATAGAATTGAATTCTATTAAGGGAAAATATCTCTTTAATCTTTCTAAATGAGAAAGATATTCTCGGTTGGATCAAAAATCCAATATTAGAATCAAATTCTAATATGGGAAAATATTTCCCTAATCTTTATAAATAAGAAAGATAAATTATGAACCCTTAAATTAAAAAATCCAATGGTGATTAAAAATCACCGTTTGACAGAATTAAATTCTGTATAGGGGAAAATACATCCCTAATTTTGTTAAAAACAAGAATATATATTCTGTAAAAACAGAAATTCTTTAGATCAAACATCTAACGGTGGATAAAATCCCCCGAACAATTTTTAAGGCCAATTAAATCAATTGGTATTTCTCAAATGAGAGATTTTCTCAAATTAACTAACAATTTGCCTCCTCTATATAAAGGATCCGAGACTTCAAGTCTTGAGGGAGGAAGGAAGGAACCCCATAAGTTTTTGTACAAAACTGAGAATTTAATTCTCTTCTCAAAGAAGAAGATCCTCGCTCTTCCAAACCCTAGGTAAAGAAAGAAGCAGAGATAAAATGTATCTGCTTTGCCTAGCATAAAAAGAAAACAAGGGTTTAACCCTTCATAAAAAGAACCTAGTTCTTTCTCTGGTCTGAGATCTGAAAAACAAATCTTCGTACAAGTTGAGAATTTAATTCTCATCGGGGAGGTTCTGTTCTTCAGACTAAAAATTTAGGGAAAAGAACTAGATCAAAAAGAAGAAAAAGAAGTCACATTGTCTAGCAATTTAATTCCTCTGAAAACAGGATTTAACCCTATATGAAAGAACTTAGTTCTTACAAAAAGAACAGAAGAACTTAGTTCTCCAATAAAACTGATCTGAGATCCTCAAACCAGAGATCTTGGTGATCGTTAATAATCAAAATGCCATTAACAGAAGTTAAGACTTCTTCAGAAAACATCAACAGAGAAAAGGATCTGACACCTCACATGAAACACACGTTGGCACAAAAAATATAAACTCAGCGCCTCACGTGAAATACACGTGAAGCGCCCAAAAATACAAACTCAACACCTCACGTGCTTCCCACGTGAGCACCCAACAAAACAGAATGCTCAGCGTCTCACGTGTAACACATGTGAGTGCCGTATAAAAGTGCTGAGCACTAAAAATTTAGTCAAAATGGCTAAGTGCTTAGCACTGATTGGGCAGCGCCCATATCTGAGCGTCCCATGTGGTACACACGTGAGCGCCAGAGCAAAAAATAAGTGCTTAGCAATTTTGAATAAACGGGGGAAAGCCCAAGACTGAATAGACCAAGCCCAAATTAGCTAAGTTTTTGAAATTTCTTGCAACTGAGTCCAAACGCATTCTTGTTGGATCTCAACAAAAATTTGATGATCCCTAAAATGTTGCTAAGTTGAACTTAATCTCAAATAAGACTAGCGTATTCTTAGTAAAAATAAATTGAGCCCAAATGCTCATATATTTAAGTTGATCTTAATCTCAAACTAGAGTAACGGTCCTTAAATAAAACAAAATATTATTTGAACTGAAGAAACATACAACCTAAGTTCAATCCCCAAATCTAAAATATACGAATTTGGACTAATCCGCGCCTTATGGGCGATGACGTAAACTAGTCTCCGTATACAATCCACGGGCAACCAAAACAAAAAAAACATACGACATGAAGTGAACCACTGGAGAAGGAGAAAGTAGTTATCGCAACGCGATAACGTAATTAACTGAAGGAGATTGCGCCTGCAAGGAAGAATGTCCCTACAATCAAAAACCACTCATAAATGAGGAGGAATCTGATAAAGTTTGCTGCAACGGTCGCATCTATCCAAACCTCCGATATACGGTGCCATAAATCAACTTGGTATCTTCAGAGAGGTGGATGGATATGTCCAAATAGTATCTGTCCCCAAATTCAGACTAGGCGTCCCAGCGTCTCAATCCAGTCTTCGGCGGTAAACATGCGACACTTTTAAGAAGTGGTGGTAAGGATATGTTGCCCATCAAAAATTCTTTAAGAAAGAGAAGCGCGAGGCTCGCGCTTGTCAATATGAAAGCAGCGAGGCGGTAGCGCACAATGAAATAACTAGCAGCTGTCATATGATTGGTGCCGGTTCGAAAGGGGGAAATCTCGGGTTCTCAAGTTCGGGAGTGATTCTGATGATGAAAAACCTCTCAACCCTCTCTTTGAAAGCTTTGCTATTGAAAAGAAGAGGAGGAAAAATATTGCGAGAACATCCAGTTGTGCAACCGCACTCTGCTTGAAAAGAACCTCGGATCCACAAAAAAGTGTTCGAATAAAAAAATAAAGGGAAGAGGAAAATGCCCTGGTAGATCGCCCTTAATGAAAAGGTGGTTGAAGAAGTAGCCAAAGATCTCACCGCAAATGATTGCCTAAAAAAACTAAGGTGGACTATAACGTCATTGCGCAGTTGAGGAAGATATCCACACAATTGAGCATATTTGATGCCCTTCTTTTATCCAAAGAGATAGGAGACTCTTTGATCAAAGTCTTACAAGAACCTAATCAGTTCCAATCCTTCCTCGCAGAAGAGAAAATGAAAGATGAACTTGCAGAGTTCCATACGGCTAACATTACCTTCAACGAGGAAAATCTGCTCCTCGGTACCGTTCCTACCAAAAAAAATTTGCCCAGAGCTTGATGTTCCCTCTATAAAAATATAGAGCAGCCCAACGTGTTAAACATGTGAGCCTTACGTGATATCCACGTGAACGCACTTGCTAGTCTGTTCGCAGCGCCTCACGTGATATCCACATGAGCACACTTGCCAGCGCCTCACGTGCAATGCACGTGAGTGTTCTTTTTGATAAAATTAAATTCTATATACGGGGGGAAATATTTCCCTAATCTTTCTTAAAACAAGAAAGATCTTCTCTATTAAACAGAGAACCCTTGCATCAAAGATCCAACGGTGATTATAAAATCACCATTCGATCATCTAATAGAATTAAATTCTATGTTAGGAAAATATTTTCCTAATCTTGTTAAAACAAACAAGAAATCTTCTCTGTTAAACAGAGAACCTTTGGATTTAAAATCCAACGGAGATTTCAATATCACCGATCAAATCAAAAGACCCTTTGTTAGGAAAATATTTTTCTAATTATATTAAAACTGGCAGAAAATATATTCTATTAAACAAAAAGCAATAGGATCAAAGATCCAACGGTAGACAAAATTTCTCGAATAATCTTTGAGATCAATTAAATCAATTGATATCTCTCAATGAGAGATTTTCTCAAACGGATCAACAAATTTTTCTTCAACTATATAAAGGACCTAAGACTTCAAGTCTCGAAAGGAAGCCCCCCATAAGCTTCGGTAAAAAATATACAGAATATTCTCCAAAAACTTCCACAAAACAATAGAGAATTTAATTTTCAATAAAGGAGAAAGATCCTCTTCCTTCTCTCAAACCCTAGGTAAAGAAAAGTAGAGAGATCAAAACATCTCATTTGCCTATCATATCATATATAAGGGTTTAACCCTTCTTAAAGAACTTAGTTTTTTCTCTATATCTGAGATCCACAAGACAAGTCTCCCATAAATAGAGAATTTAATTCTCATCGAGAATATCTTGTTCTTAAGAATCAAGGATTCAGGGAAGAACAAGGTTGAAAAGGACATGAGAGAAGAACATGAAGAAGATAGAGTACATAATACTCCGGGAACTTAGTTCCTTCATTATCAAGAACTTAGTTCTCAGAGAACCTGATCCCAGATCTTCAAAACAGTGGTCTTTGGTGATCGTTAATGGTCAAAATGCTATTGACAGAGATTTAATTTCTCTAAAGACATCAACAGAGATTAAATCTTTAAGAACTCAGTGCCTCACGTGATATCTACGTGAGCGCTCAAAAGAAGTGGAAGATAGCGCCTTACATGAAACACACGTGAGCGTCAAAGAACTCAGCGCCTCACGTGATAACACGTGAGCACCAATAAATATAGCGCCTAACGTGATACACACATGAGCGCTGTATAAAAGTGCTTAGCACTATATAGTTGAAATAACCAAGTGCTTAGCACTGATAGGGAACGCCCAAGTCTGAGTGCCTCACATGATACACACGTGAGCGCCAGAACAACAATTGGATATCATATCCGTAGTCAAAGAACTAAGTGCTTAGCACTGCAAGATGATGGAAAAAGCGAAAGACTGAGCCCAAACTTAGCTAAGTCTATGAAATTTCATTGCAACCGAGCCCATATGCTCTGTTAATGGATCTTAACAAAATTTAATGATC
Source organism: Agapanthus africanus (assembly GCA_030015575.1). Taxonomy (NCBI): domain Eukaryota; kingdom Viridiplantae; phylum Streptophyta; class Magnoliopsida; order Asparagales; family Amaryllidaceae; genus Agapanthus; species Agapanthus africanus. The sequence continues at coordinate 99,737,954 of CM057338.1, read as the reverse complement.
CCTAAACATATTTCTAAGTTGATCTTGGTCTCATATAAGACTGACGTATCCTTAGTTAAAATAAATTGAACCCATATGCTCATATATTTTAGTCGATCTTAATCTAAATTCAGATTAACGGTCTTTAAATAAAATAAAATATATCTTGAACTGACGAAATATACAACTTAGGTTCAAACCCAAATTTACTATATAGATTTGGACTAATCCGCGCCCTATGGGCGACGACAAAAACTAGTCTCCGTATACAATCCACGGGTAACTGAAATAAACAAAATATAACACGACACGAAATGGCCTTCCAGAGCACGAGAAAGTTGTTATCGCAACACGATAACGTAATTAACTGTAGGGCTTGCGCCTGCAGGGAAGAGCGTCTCCATAATCAAAAAACCCTCACAAATGAGAGGGGATCTAATAAAATCTGCTACATCAGTCGCATCTATCCAAACCTCCGAAATAGGGTGCCATAAATCAACTTGGTATCTTCGGAGAGGTGGATGGATATGTTCCAAATAGCATCTGCCCCTAAATTCAGGCAAGACGATCAATCCCAATTCGTCTCTGTTTTCGGTGGTAAACAGCTTCATGCAAGTATAATCGACCGCTATATGTTATCGGGTACTTCCACGACATCAAAGATAGGGAAAATTCTTATTGATAATAGATCCTCCGTCAACTTCCTCAATGTGAGAATGCTGAAGGAGATATGTATGAATGTTCAACATCTTGCCCGAGACAAAATTACTATCTTAGGGTTCAACTGGCAGTCGTCACGAACGCCTGGATCTGTAATATTGACGCTCTGCATCAGGCAACTCGTCACTGATATCAAATTCCATGTCATTGACGCCAAGACCTATTATAATGCTTTACTCGGTAGGCCGTGGCTACATGAGTACAACTGTACACCGCCGAAAACGGGGACGAACCGGGATGGATCGTCCTGCCTGAATTTGGGGCCAGATGCTATTTGGATTTATCCGTCCACCTCTCCGAAGATACCAAGTTGATTTATGGCACCGTATATCGAAGATTTGGACGGATGCAGCCGTTGTAGCAGACTTCGTCGGATTCCCCCTCGTTTATGCGAAGGGATTTTGATTGTGGGGACGCTCTTCCATGCAGGCGTAAGCCCCTGCAGTTAATTACATTACCGCATCGCGATAACCAATTTCTCTTGCTCTGGAAGTTCAATTCGTGTCGTGTGTGATTTTGTTTGTTTAGGTTGCCCGTGGATTGTATACGGAGACAGATTTATGTTGTCGTCCGTAGGGCATGAATTAGTCCAAATCCGTATATCTTAGATTTAGGATTTTAATTTAAGGACCGTGTTCAGTCGAAAATATCGCACATTTGATATATCATTTTCCTTACTTTTCTTAAATATTTAAAGGTGTTTATTATAAATATGAAACATATGAGGGTTTATCTGTAAAATATCTATTATCATATGTTTATATATTATAATTAACATCATGAAGGAATTCGAGCGATACATCATCCTAAAATGTTTTAAACTACAGACAAATCCTTCACTACTTTATTATCGTTACTTTATTTCTAGTATTATGCTTATGCTTACTATTATAAGCGGTTGAGTCTTATACTTATTATTCTTGTTAATTATTTTGATTTACTTAAATGTGCACATATATAGGATTCGACTTTTATCGAACACTCTTTGATTATTATTATTGTTCTCTATTGATATCTATATTCTCGTATACTCGTAGTTGCTCTTATAGTTATTCTTGCTTTATACCTATTTAGACCTACCTTTCGTAGGTTGTTTTTGCTTATATATAAATTTTCAAATTTCTTCGTCCCCGTACTACTAATAAATCCTTGGTGTTAGTGTGTAATCTAATAGTTTCGTTTTGTTGGTATAACTTATCGTTTATTTAAATTTCGAGGACGAAATTTTTGTAAGGGTGGTATGATGTAACACCCGGCCCTTTTTATACCAAGTCCGTATTTTTGTTATTTTAAAATTCCATTTTAATTTATTTATAATTTTAAGTGTTTTATTTAAGAGATTATTTATTATAACCCTTTCTTTAAACCCCAAACCCTATTTCTATTCTAATTATACCAATCTCCCTTACTAATTCATAAGCGCGGCCCACCCCTTTCTCATTTTACCCTTGATTTTCTATTCATGGCAAGTTTCTATTTTCCATTTGGCTTATCCATTAAATCTTCCCTCAGCCCAAAGCTCTTTTAAATTTAAATCCAATTTCTTTATCTTCTTGCCCGAGCCCATCAGCCATTCTTTTCCTAATAACTATTTTTCCCCAGCCCAGCCCATTCATCTTTTTAATTAAATCCTCCTCTATAAATTCCCGGCCCGTTTCTTTACTAAGCCCACATTCCTTCACAATTTTTCCTAGCCTTTATTTTGAGCCCGTCTCCCTTAGCCCGGCCCCAATTCTTTCCCCCTATTTTATCTTAAATTCCTTAATAATTTTTCAGCCCACACCAGCGGCCCGTCTCCTACTTTTCCTTGTAATTCATTTTATTTTTTAGCCGGCCCAAATCCTTCAGCCCACGCCCTTTTCTTCCCCTAACCCACGCCCGTTTCCCCACTACTGTGCATCTCCTTCATTTTCCAACGGCTAGCCCTTCTCCCGCGTGCGTTTCCTCCGCCTTCTCCGCCGCGACTCGTGCCCACGCCCACGCGCTCGCTTGCCGTTACTCCCACGACTTCGACCCCCGACGTTTCTATCACACCCTCATATCTCCTCCCTCGTTCAAAAATCTAAAATCCTATTCACCCCGAACACCCAATTTTCCTCGAAGCCATTGCTACCTCCACCTCCGACGACAATAGCTCCTCAGCGATCCCCCACGTCTCCTCCACCAACCTCCTCCATCCATGACTCCTCCTTCCATTAACCCGAGCCCCCTTCACACCCACTCCCCTGCATACTAACCTTTTCACCCGAGCCAACCGAGTTCCCTGCCCCGACGCCGACGAGCTCCTCGTCTCGTCGTCGACCTCTCCCTTCGTTGCCGTTTCGTCACTCCGCTCTCTCCCTCTGTCTCTACCTCGGCTCCCCACTGCATCGTCATCATCACCATCGTCATCCTCTCTCAATCTCACTGGCCTCTCTCTCCCCTGTCTACTCTCTCTCTCTCTATCATTCTCTCTCCTCCTCACTGCCTCTCTCTCTGTATTTCTCTCTCAGTCTTCTCACTCTTTCACTCATCTCTCTCTCTCTGCCTCCGCACTCTCCCCCTCTCTCTCTGCATATACACACCCTCTCTCTCTCCATCTCATTTCTCTTTCTCTCTTTCTCTTCCTAACCCCTCTGTCTCTCTCTCTCATCAAACTCCCATTTACGAATCGAATCCTCATTCTCCCTCTCTTCATATAAAAAATTCACACGCTCTCAATCCCCACTCCCAATCGAGAAAACAGACCCTTGCCCGCTTTATTCAATTCTCTTCTTCGATTTCTACTTTCGATTGAGATCAATGTATAACGCGATGATGGATCCAGAATTGATGAGGCTCGCTCAGGAGCAAATGAGTCGGATCCCTCCTGAAGAGCTCGCCAAGATCCAGAAACAGATGATGTCCAATCCTGATCTCGTGAGAATGGCATCAGAAAGTATGAAGAATATGAGGCCTGAAGATTTGAAGCGTGCTGCAGAGCAGCTAAAACATACAAGAACTGAGGATATGGTAGAGATTAGTGAAAAAGTGGCTAAAGCTAAGCCCGAAGATCTTGCGGCTATGAAGGCCCATGCAGATGCTCAAATCTCTTATGAAGCAAGTGCTGCTCAGATGCTTAAGCAGGAGGGAAACAAGCTTCACAGCAGTGGGCAGTATCGTGAGGCTTCTAACAAATATCTTCTTCATCGCCTGAGCTCGCAGCCGTCACAGCCATTGCACAAGAGCCAAGCTTCCCAGCCGAGCCCCGACCACCAAACTGCGAGCCGTCGTGTCGAGACTCGTGTTCGAGCCAAGTCAGGTGCCGAGCCGCGCGTGTGTCGCGCGTTCGTGACGTCACAACCACCGTACATCACCTAGACGCCTCCAGGCAAGTTTTTACTTGCTTTCATGCTATTTATCATTAAATTACAAAATTAAAATCGTAGATATTCCATGTTTTGCTTGATGCTAAATATCGCCATAAAACCGTTCGATGCTCGTTCTCATAGAAAATTATTATCCAATTTGACGGAACTAGATATAATGCTGTGGCCCTGGATATGATGAATATTTTGTGCAAGTTTCATTAGAAAATACGACCGTTAAAGATTAAAACGACCATCCCCAAGTTTAATTGCAAACCTGAAATTATGTTGCACCTGAAGACCGTTAAATTCACCATAAATCATATACATATTAGAATGGTGCGTTCGAGGGCTCAAATCGAAGCCTACTCGATGAAATTTAACCATATACTAGTTTCCAGACAATCCTGTACTTAAACTGTGATGATATTCGGGTCGGAGTGCGACTCTGGACTGCAGTCCAGAGCGACTCCAGTTATTGGTTGCTGTTCCATAATGTGTACCACTAGACTTGCTTAACACTTAGGTTGCGGAACTCCGCTGTTTATTGTAGATGAATCTGTTAGCTAGACAACACAATTAATTTCATACTGTTTCGTTACCATTTGTTATTTATTTTGTATTTTAAAAGATCGGGACGCATAGCAGTCCCAGCAGAATCAGAACTGGCATATTAGGGTTAAACAAATTATAACTCCTAACGTATAGACGCGATGGAAGATCCGTTTGTTGCGTTGAAAACTTTACTGAAAACCCTAGAATTCTTTCAACTGTAGCGTCGCTAAATTATGATCCCAACTGGGGTTAAAATGCGTTGCGAAATGGATTCCTGATTCTGAAATTGGATTTCCAGCCGCGTGCGCTTAAAATGAAACAGTTATAACTAATGATCCTGAAACCCGATTGGCTCGAAACCAAATTAGATGGATAGATAACTGAACATATTAATTACTACCTGTTGGTCATTTTGCCAAATTATATACATATGTTTCAAGATAAATCGTGCAAGTGAAAGAATGCGGTTTCATAACATCCTCATCATGTTTATATACTTGTTCACGCATCATATCATACCCATATCATTGTATTGATAACCTAGTGACATCGTGCATTTACCCAGTGTTAGATTTTAGTGTTGATTGTGGCAAGTACGTCAGTGTTCGTGTATTCGTGATTAAGTGAAAGTGATACGTACTTGTGCACAATCAGTGTCCCTTTTATTCTATTGCATTGTCGACGTCTGTGGGATGCGTGTACGTGTGACTATAAGTGGTATGGGACACTTATGGAAGCGCTTGCACGGATGTCACAGATAAGGCATCCGACACTGCCATTTATCTTAGGTATTAGTCGGGACATGCTTGATGGAGGTCCTGCCTCCAGTTCTCGCGCAGACTTGTCACGGATCGATTAGTATTTAGGGTTATGGTTAGCGTTTGATGTAGACCACGGGGTGTGGGGTAGTTCAAGTGTGAATTCAACAGAATCTCGGGAGTCCCATGCCGGCTTATATATTTAGGGAGTTATATGGAGATTTACAGGGTATGTGATATACACACCGTGATACATTCGTTACATGATGGGCCCGTGGTCCCTTGCCCTTGGGTTCTACCCTTGGGTGGAGGACACTCGCGAGTGGTTGACTCTCACACTTGGACTGACGATAGGCTTATTGACCTGTGCAGTGAGACTTAGAGACTGATAGGGTTACTGTCGTTTACATTCCTTATATACTGTGTTGACATACATGACATATCGTTATACTGCTTTACTGCTCCGCTGCATTTATCTCTACTCATTTATATTCATGCTGTTATTGATTTACTGTTATTCATATCCTTCACCACTGTTGGAACTGTTATTTGATTATATACATTATATTGCTATTGTGTCGCTCTGACGACCTGAGTATGCATGCTCAGTGTGAGGAGAAGATTTAGCCTGGATCAGAACTAGACGTGCATCACAGATTTCTTGACTTGCCGTTCCGAGTACATTTGTTTGTTCCACTTCAGGTCAGTCTTTATATTATTTCCTTCAGTTACTGCATTTCCCATTACCTGCGCATCATTTACTGTTTACCATGAAAAACTAGAAGCCGAAGTGTGACTACGGCAGGACTTATCCTTGACCGTAGGAGCATGGCTGGCCTTGTCTACCCCCTCGTATTCCGTATTTTGGGAAGCGGGGCGTGACAGAGCTTAACATTTACAAGTTGGGAAGTGAACCCTCCGAACCCTATGCTCAAGTATGTTCTGTCGAAGCGATAAATTCCGACAGCAGCGAACTTGAAAAGCTTCACGATACTGATCTCGACTCCACTATTACGTTGTTGTTTGACCCTACTTTTTATTATACACATACGGACCCTTCTATAAAGTTGTCCGGGTCAACTTCTAATGCTAAATATGAACCTTTTATGGAGTCTGAGTATCATCCCGTTCTTTCCGATGAGATTATTATTCGGGACATTGGTGAAAGCTTTGAAGAAATTTTCGCCAAAGAACTCGCATTCTTAGAAAACATGGGAGTAGTGATGAATCAACCCCAACAAAAAGAATTTGAACCACTACCCCTTCTTCTTATCAAAAACGAGAATGCGAGTAATCCACCATCATTGTTTCGTCTCTACAAACCGAGACGTAAACTCGTTCTATTCCACCTCTTATCCCCTCCCCACTTCTTCACGTCTATAGGTGACAAGTTCTTCTACCAAGCAGTGCATTATATCGATAAAATATTTGAATGGTTGGTGTTGACTTTTGGTCTCTATAAGGCTTTACTTTGACCAATAACTTCAACCCCCCTCATAATTTTAAATGTTTAATATGGTTTTACTCAAGTTTGGGGGGAATATTTTGGCTCTTGAATGAAAAGAATTTTTTATTGTGAGCCAAAAATAATTTTGGGTGAGGATTTCACTATCATTTATTCATGTCCCCGTTACTAACTTTTCCTCCCAAGTCTACAGTTTTATTTAAGCTTAACAGATGACATCAGTGAGGACACTGCTGCAAACAGGTTTGGGGGAGGTTTGTGCTTATTCATGCATTATTTTGCATTATACTATATATAAGCACAAAAAAATTTGATAATGAAAGTTTGAAAGTAAAAAATTACATATGAAAGATAGGAATAGTTTAAGAAAAGTAAGAAAGTTAGATATTTTCTTAAACGAAACTAGTAATAGGTAGTTATGAGCCAAAATATTCATAATTTTGGGGTTAGTAAGATAAAGGAAATTACTAATCTGAGGATAAAAATAAGTCTGAAAAATAGTCCATATTCTTGAGGCTAAAACATTTGAACATTGATACCCTACTATACGCACTTACACACATCTTGAAACTTGGGATAGTAGAGAATACCTTGAAATGCTCTTATCTAAAAGTCTTGGTATGAATAAAATAAAAGAAAAAAATATAAGTGGTGAAGAAAAAAAATGAACACTGGTTTTGTAATTACTTAAGGCAGCATAAAAAATATAGCGAGAGTGCTTTATCACCTTGTGCCTTAGACCAACTGGTTTGGGAGCCACTGCTAAGCCTTAGGTGTTGCAAGACGAGGAATTACGCCTTAATGCACGAGCACATTTTGTAATCGGTCGGTTAGTAGCTCAAAAAGTATTAACGGTCGCATGAAGAATGTGTGAGCAATTTTATCGAAAATATTCACCAACTATAAAATACTTTGAAAGACGGACAAGAGTATGATAGCTTGAATTGAATTCTCTAAGTGTAGGGATGTCTTTTACACACACGTAGAGGTATATGATCGATATTTGGATGAAGAAAAGTAGGGAGGAAGACTAAAGGCGATATTTTATTGAGAGATAATGTGATTTCTAATATCTTTTCATGACCATTAAGATAGGGCTCATGGCAACCGAAAAGCCGGTGTACTTGGAAACTCTTATTTTCAAGTTCTTTCATTTATAGTTCTTATCTTTGCATATAACTTTGATCTTCTTTCTTTTATTATAGGATTTTGTGGGTGTAATCCGCTGAAAACCTTCAGGAGACAACACTCCTCATACTAGGGACACCTTGAGGTTTAAAGGCTTGTTGCACGTGCTCAGTGCAATCGTGTTGCCTACGAAAGTGTACTAGTTAGTTTTTCTTCTTCTTCTTTCTTTCTCCCTCTCTTGAATAAATAGTTTGCTCGGGACGATCAAAATTAAGTTTGGGGGTATTTGTTCAGTCGAAAATATCGCACATTTGATATATCATTTTCCTTACTTTTCTTAAATATTTAAAGGTGTTTATTATAAATATGAAACATATGAGGGTCTATCTGTAAAATATCTATTATCGTATGTTTATATATTATAATTAATATTATAAAGGAAAATATATGCATATAATATCTATATAATATTTTGATAATTTAAATATGCATATCATATCAAATATCCTTAATCAATATTCTTAAAATATAATATCATATAAAATGGTTAGGATAATATCTCAAAAATACCAAATATTACTAACATTATTCATTGAGATGTTGTGTAAGGTTTAGCTCAGGTCAGGAGATCGAAATATTGAGATGTCGGGAATCAAAAATCTGCCGATAAAGTTAAATAAAATCGAAGAATCAATACTGGTATAGACTCTGAAAAGATATGAAGATTCCAGATATCAAAACAATCTCCAAGTGTCAACACCAGAGACCATAGAAAATTTCATCACCTGATCCCACATAAGTGTGGCCCTTCCGCGGCAATAATGTGCTTCTGGCGGCGGATCCGCGGCCGATTCACTGAGTTAAGAGTTGGGATTTTTTGGTTTGGATCTTCACAACAAACCTTAATTCTGAGGATCTATAGTTTCTGGTTTTGGGACTATATAAAAGACCGAGGGCTAAACTTAGAGATCATCAATCTTTTACACGAAGCAAATCACCGTCAAAGAACAAGTGATCCAAGACAGATCCACGATTCGACGTGATAAGCTCGGTCGAAGGGAGAATATGGGTGCCGGTTGAGTGAAAGTACGTGATCGGACGACGTGAGATTCGACGGAGCATCTACTTCCTGCGATGCAGAGATCGAAAGCAACATCTTCTTCCTCTTGTAATCTAAACTCAAAGAATTGTACTTGTGAAGTTGATTAATAAAGGTAGATCATTAGATTAATTACTTTGCATTTATTTTCTGTATTTACATCATGATCTCTATCCATTCTTCTTCTATCTCCATCATGCGCGAGTAATTCTCCGCTTGATAGGGTTCATAGGATTAGGGTAGAACAATGGATAAGAAAATGTTTTAACTTCTTTGAAGTCTTATGAAGTTTATAAATTTTAGCAAAAGAATCGTTAACATCCTTATTGGGCGCGCTACCAATTTATTTCTAGTCTCGACCTCGATTTGAGATAAGATTAACAATTGTTTTGTTAAAAGCTAGACATGAATAGAGATCAATGAAAGGGCAAGGGTCAATAGTGTGGAAACCCTAGTTTCTTCCAAGAACCATAATCCTCATTCATCACTATCAATCTAGTTTTAAATCTATCAATAGATAAAAAAGAGTAATCTTTATTAGTCATCCATGACTACGAAATCCGAACGAACCCTACAAGCCTTTTTCTTATAAAATCTACATCCGTATTTAAACTAGATCTGTATTCTACATCCGTGTTTAACATAGATCTAGAATCTATTCTTCACTATTCTATATTCGTCTATTCTCCTTCCTCTTTTCTAATCAACATGTCTAAAACAAATTTAAAAGATTACACGAATCCCTGAGGACGACCCGTACTCATCTCGGCTAGCTACATGCGACACCGTTATTGATTGCGGTTACTACACACTCTTTCACAGAATCAATCAAACGGCTTCGTTGCCGGGGATACGTGCGTAATAATTTTTTTTTCTTACTATTCATGTTGAATTCTTATTCGATGCATATCATAAAATAAAACAAAACAGCATATTGTGTATTTAACGATTAGTGTGTGATTTTTGCGAGGAAATCTGGAGACACTAAAGAAAGGAAATCAACATTCAGAGACTTTCAGAGAGGTCCAGATGACCTAGGAAGTCACTGTAGATATTTTTTTCCAAAAAACCCTGTTTCCACCAATCAGAGCAAGGCACTCTTCAAATTTTCAAAATTTGAGATGAAGCGGCGCTTCATAAAAGCGCCAGCGCGTTGAGGAAGCGCACCACGTGCAAAGCACGAGTGTGCTAGCGCTGGAACTAAATATTCACCACCGTTAGATCAAAGATCCAATAATAATAATAAATCATTAATTGACCAGAATAACATTCTGTTAAGGAAAAATTCCTCAAAATCTTTCCAAACAAAAAGATTGTGCTCTGTAAATCAGAGCACCGTTGGATCAATGATCCAATAGTGATTAAAAATCACCAAAAACACAGAATAAATTATGTTTAGAGGAAATTCCCTAATCCTGTTAAAAACAAGAAGATTACCTTCTTTAATCAGAAGCCCTTGAATCAAAGATCCAACGGGGGAAACATCCCCAAATCAATTAAAGAGAAGATCTCTTCAACTGATTGAACTGATCAGCCCTCACTATATAAAAGGCCCAAGACTTCAAGTCTCATATAGAGGAATCCCCCAAAAACTTTGAGAAATATCAGAAAGAAGAGCAAGCTCTCGGTAGAAGAAGAAATTTTCTTCAAGGTAAAAAAACAGAGAGATGAAATCATCTCATATTAGAAGAACAAAATTCTTCTCACAGATCATAGATCTATAAGACTAAGGTCTTTTACAAAAAGAGATCATGAACATCTCATTATAAAAGAGGGGGGAGAATAATTCAATTCTCTTAGGATCACAGATCCATAAAGGCAAAACCTTTCACCAAAATAAGAGATTGAAACATCTCCTATAAAATAAGAACTTATTCTCAGAAGCTTGAGACAAAGTCTCTTATAAGAGAGAATTTAATTCTCAGAGCGCAGAACCAATCAAAGTTGCTTAAAAGAAGAGCATTAGCGCTTCAAATTTAAAGAAGCGCTCTGCGCTCAAGACTGGCGCACCGCGCCAAGCGCACCACGTGCTCCTTATGTGTGCGCTACTTAACAGAAGAGTTTTAGTGCTCCTAATTTAAAAGAGCTTCAGCGCTCCACATCTAGTGCAAAGTGCTGCAGAGCCTTAGCGCTCCAAATTTAAAGAAGCGCTCTGCGCTCAAGATTGGCGCACAGCGCCAAGCGCGCCACGTGCATCCCACCTGTGCGCTACTTAACAGAAGTGCCTCAGCGCTCTAAATATAGCGCAAAGCGCTGCAGCGCCTCAGCACTCCAAATATAGCGCGCTGCGCTCATTAACTGGCGCTAGCACTAAGCGCGCCACGTGTTCCTCACGTGTGCACTGAAAGAACACAAATTGTTCTATAAATAAAGCCCAGAGCTATGAGGAATGCTTAGCATTCAGTAAAAGACAAAAACATTGTCAGAACTCAAATCAATGCCCAGCATTGTCAAATGTTTAACATTTTAACTGAATGGGCCGAGCCCAAGTTGGCCATAAACCACTTATTCAGATTAACTGAGCCCATATGCTCATATCTCAGATCTTAGTCCCAATTGGACTACAGATCTCCCAACAAAAATTGGTTCAAGGGTACATCTCTTCACTCCTCAGATACATGTCGTTGTAATCCTTCAACGTCTTCAGAGAGGTGACGAGCCCCGACAACCATACATTCCATAGACTATGACGTCTTTAAACTGGACTGTGGGGTCCTTAAACCCATGGACTATGATGTCCTTAACCTTGGACTGTGGGGTCCTTAAGCCCATGGACTATGATGTCCTTAACCTTGGACCGTAATGTCCTTAAACTAATTATGGACCGCAAAGTCCCTAAACTAAACAATAGAGCCCAAATGCTCTTTTGTTGGATATAAACGATCCTGTTAAGTTGATCTTAGTCTAAAATTAGACTAACGTATACTTGACAAACGTTTATGTTGATCTTAGTCTCAAATGAGACTAACGTATCCTTAAACCCAAACCCAAACCCAAATCTAAGAAGATACGGATTTGGACCAATCCACGCCCTACGGGCGACAACATAAATTAGTCTCCATATACAATCCACGGGCAACCAAAAACAAAACAAACACCCACAACACGAAGTGACCATCTGGAGAAGGAGAAAGTGGTTACCATGATGCGGTATCATAATTAACTGCAGGGGCTTACGCCTGCAGGGAAGAGCGTCCCCATAATCAAAAACCCCTCAAATGAGGGGGAATCTGATGAAGTCTTCTACATCGGCCGCATCCTTTTAAACCTTCAATACATGGTGTCATAAATCAACATGGCATCTTCGGAGAGGTGAACGGATACCACCAAATAGCATCTGCTCTGGAAATTCAGGCAAGATGAACTTACGTCGTCTCATCTCTATTTTCGGCGGAGAACAGATTCTGGCACGCCCGGTGGGACCTTTTCCTCTTTCCACTCCACACTTTGTGTATCGTGTTCGTGAACGAATCGCGGTTTAATATGGTTGCCCTTGGGTTCGAGGTACTAATATTTGGTTTTGCTCCCATGCAAAAGAAAGAACAGCAATGGCCTGTAACTGCTCCAGCTGCAACTGCAACTCTCGTTCCGTCTCATCTGGAGGAGTAGCCTACGGGCCCCAAGCGGCCTCCCTGTTCACGATGCCAGTGGAAAAAGTGACCCAAGCCACCACTGGGTTATTCTTCGGGACCATGATCCCGCCAACAAGCTTCAGCGCCCCTGTACCATTACAAGAAGTTCAGAAGAAGTCGGTCTTTGATCGTCTTACCACTACTGCGGCCCCTCTTAACGGGTCGCCCAAACCAAGCGCCTCAGTTTTCAGCAGACTAGGCCAAAGCTCCAACGGGCCCGTGAAGAAGCTCGCAATACCAGAAGGTGTTATCCCGAAGCGGATAGCCATTCCTGCTCCTGAAGTCACCAAGGCGGCTTCTCCGTCTAAAGGGCCGGTCTTCACAAGACTGGTCGTTTCAGCTCCCACTCCGAGTGAAGTAACCAAGGCCGTTTCCCCTGCACGAAAATCGGCCTTTCAAGATTGGCCATTCCCTTTCAGCGAGCATCTATCTTTGACAGGCTGGCGCCAACAGCAGACTCTCATCAGAACAGGGAGCATGAAGAAGCTCATCCAACAGCGGAGGTGATCCCGGCCGCACGACATGCTCGACGTCGCCACTGGTGCCGAGTGAGAAAGGATGGGGGCAATTCCCCTTCTGGACTGACTCCGCCAGCTCCAATGGTAGAAATTGATGTTGTTGTTCCAATTGGGAACAGCTTTGAACTACTTAACAAGGTGCACAGAAATTCGCCAACTGCCGTGCTAAAAAATTCTCTTCCACCTGTTGAAAAGATCACAAAGGCGAAGCCAGAGCACCCCCCTCAGTGGCTGTCCTCTAAAATTTAAGAAGTCTGGTGTCAAGTCCAAGACTCGGTAATTGATCAAGACTATCCCCGCAGACAGAAAACGATGAAGGCTCGGAAAGAAGAGGACCACCCTGTCATGCCACAGAAGGCGACGGCTACTTGGGTGCCTACTGCAATAGCCCCCTCAATGTCACCAGTCCACAAAAAGAGAAGGCCAGAGAGAATCCCCGTGTCGGCGACAAATTTCAAGGGCACTGAGCCTAAACGCCCTAAGTCTGGGGGTATGGTGGTACATACTATCTATATAGCATCCGGAAAAGAGGATAGCCGTATCTCCACAGGTCATCGACCGCTTACGCGATCAGTGACTAAGGCTCAGGAGCGGCAGCAAAAAAAGCTCCAAGAAATGCTAACAGCTATGGCCGCACATACGGGTCCGAAAGCAAGCCTGGAGACATCCTCGGAGCAGCGCCGTGAGTAGGAAACTGATGCCGAATTCCTTCGAAGAATGCTTGAGAAGAAGGACAACGTGGCTGCGGAACAAGCGGCCAATATAAAACAAATGGCACTTCTGTTCCAAGATATGGTGGGCATGGTGATCCAGCCGGACCCTCCAGCCGAAGACCCTCCACTAATAATTGAAGATGATAGAGGAGAGACATCAAACCCTCTGCCGGCTCTGTCGGCAGCCAAGGAGGAAACCATCTCAAAAGCCGCCCTGGATGATTACATCGCTCAGTAGATACGGGTTCATCAGGAGAATGAAGCGGCTGGGCAAATTGTTAAAACTGGACGACCCTATCCGGGTTGGTTCGACCAAATAAAGTACCCACCGGGATACACGATCCCCAAATTCCACGTATATAAAGGGACGGGAAATACATGCCAGCACGTCGTTCAATTCAGGGCTCTCTACGGCAACACTGGAGGTGATGATAAACTACCGCTCCACCAGTTTGTTGGCAGCTTGTCAGAGACAGCATTCGAGTGGTATTCGGAACTCCCAAATGACTCTATCAATACATTTGCAGAGATGGAGCTGCTATGCACCCAACGTTTTGCGAGCGCTAGCGAACGTACCCCAATCACGACGCTGATCAATGCCAGGGTGAAGCCAGGTGAAACTTGGGTCCAGTACGCAATACGGTGGCAGAATTTATGGTCGAAGTGCGAGCAGCGCATCGAAGAAGCGCCTGCGGTAGGCATGTTCGTGGGTACTCTTGATCCGTAGGCGACCATTTCGCAATTCATGATGTTCTTCAAGCCAACTACTTTCCAGGCCTTGATTGACAAGCTAGATCAAATGGACCAGATGGGTCATAGACCATCTCCTTCTAAGCTGGAATCTAGGAATGAAAAAGGGAAAGCAACCTTCGTCGCCAATACTCAACAACAGCCGAGCAACTTAAAGAAGGTTGTTCGCCAAAACAACGTGCGTCCACGCCCATCCTTCGAGGAGAGACTGGGACATCCTTACTCGTTTCCCCGGGATAAAACGAGGAGACTGTTCAAGCTGGCAGTGCGCAACAGACTATCAATCTTCCGGACCCAAAACGTCCGTTGCAGCCAGGGGATGTCAATAATCCTAATTACTGCCCTTACCACCAAGCAGTAAGCCATCCAATCGAATATTGCTTCGTCTTCAAAGGCTCAATTGTGGACCAATACCAACTGGGCAAATTTGCGCTGTCTGAAAACTGGAAGATGAACCCGCCACAACCACATGATCCGAAAAAGATAGACATGCCGGGGGCATCATGCTCATTCATAGAGAAAGCCCCATGGACCGAAAAGTCCGTAAACTAGAAATTTGCCTCAAATACGATAACGACGGACCGAGATGTCCTTAAACTAACGACGGACCGAAATGTCTTTAAACTAACGATAGACCACTATGTCCTAAAACTGGCTGTTGACCGAGACGTCTATAAACTACTACTGACCGCAGCATCCCAAGGCTGACAAAAAAAAGGGTACGTCCATAAGCGAAATGGGCAGGGATGAAAACCCGAAAAGCTCCGTGAATAAAAACAGTAGGACTACCGGCGAGTTTTGTGAAAACTCGAAAGGGCGCAATATCGTTAAAAGACACTTGCAAGGTCCTCTCGACCTTGTGAGGAGAAAATACCTGCGTGAGATCCTTAAGACTCACAAGGGAGCAACACACTTCGGGATCCCCATGATTCCTAAGGAGAAATTACACTTACGAGATCCTCACGACTCGTAAGGAGAATTCCCCTCTGAGACCCTCACGGCTCACAGGGTTCAAAAGCCTTAAGCTATAGGGATCTGAACATGTTCTTAAGCCATCACAATCTCCAATGCTGCCCTACAAGCGTTTCAATACTGACCCTTGTATACAATCCACGGGCGTGAATAAACATTTCCCTAACAAAGTCCCCCCGTGACTAGGGATATGTTCACACAGTGGATAGCCCTTGTAAGTCCTCTCGACTTATAAGGAGAAAACATTCTTGTAAGATCCTTACGACTTATAAGAGAACACATACACTTAGGAATCCTCACGATTCCTAAGGAGAAAATGCACCTACGAGATCCTCACGACTCGTAGGGAGAAATACCTTTATGAGACCCTTACGGCTCATGAAGTCAAAAGGCTTAGTCGACAGGATCTTAACCCTGTTTACTAAGCCACCTTTGTTTGAACCGACAAAGGCAAATAATGATTCGCTCCTGGCTATATCCCAGTTGTAGCGACGCTGATGCCTAAATCGGTATCAGATCCTAAATCCCATACTCGCGATAAAAATCAGCGAGCCAAAAATGCATATGAAATAGACGAAATCATGGGGCAACTTGCAACGAAATCAGCAAGTAAAAATGTGAGCATATAAAAACAGCCAAAATGATTGGGCAACTCGCAATAAAAAGCAGCGAGTAAATAAAACAAATAGCCAAACTGATTGGGCACCGCGAAAAATAGCCGAAATGATTGGGCAATCGCGACTTTCGCGGTATAAAAGCTAAAATGATAGAGCGTCGCGGAAAGAAAAATATATAAAATGAAACTTTTTGCCCTGCAGGTGAGAACCACATCGATCCCTGTATACAATCCAGGGGCGCAAACAAAGAGGGAACCATATCATCCCACCAGGCTCCATCAGAAAAAGAGCCAAGTCTCGACGGCCACATCTACAGTCTGGAGACCCACAACAGCGTTCCTCCTCATTCCAGCAGGACTCGGATGCAACATCACCAAACGGAGCCACGACATAGTCCCTAGTTCCAAATCTCGACGGTTCACAGACAACCTAGAGACCACCTCGACATTCGTCTCGTTACAGCAGACGCAGTGTCAGCAAAGCGGAATGACGGCAAAATCCCAGCTCCACCTCAGCATTCATCTCGTTACACCAGGCGCAATGTCAACAACAGCGTTCCTTCACAGTCCAACAGGATGCAGATGCAACGTCAACGAAAGACCTCACGGTCGAAACAAAGTGGAGTGATGGCAAAATCCCAGCTTTACCTCAGCATTCGTCTCATTACAGCATACGCGATGTCACCCCAGCGTTCTTCCTCCAACAGGATTCTGACGCGCCAAAACAATGAAGCGAAGGCAATATTCCTAGCTTCAGGGTCTTGATGGCAACTCATATAAAACCTGAAAGACTATCAGAGATCATCCCACGCCAGCGCGGAGTGATCACCACCGCGACATTCGTCTCGATACAGCAGGCGCAATGCCAGCAAACGAAGCAAAGGCAATATTCCTAGCTTCAGAGTCTTGACGGCAACTCATATAATACCTGAAAGACTATCGGAGATTATCCCACACCAGCGCGGAGTGATCACCACCATGACATTCGTCTCGATACAGCAGACACAATGCCAGCAAATGAAACAAAGGCAATATTCCTAGCTTCAGGGTCTTGACGGCAACCCATATAAAACCTGAAAGACTATCGGAGATCATCCCACACCAGCGCAGAGTGATCACCACCGCGACATTCGTCTCGATACAGCAGACGCAATGCCAGCAAACGAAGCAAAGGCAATATTCCTAGCTTCAGGGTCTTGACGACAACTCATATAAAACCTAAAAGACTATCAGAGGTCATCCCACACCAGCACGGGTGGTCACCACCTTGACGTTCGTCTTGATACAGCAGACGAGATGTCACCCTAGCGTTCTTCCTCCAGCAGGATTCAGACGCGACAATCAAACAACGGAGCCACGGCAAAGTCCCCAGTTCCAAGCCTCGACGGTTCACCAACAACCTAGAGACAACCGCGACATTCGTCTCGATACAGTAGACGCAATACCAGCAAACGAAGCAAAGGCCAAATTCCTAGCTTCAGGGTCTTGACGGCAACCCAAATAAAATCTGAAAGACTATCGGAGATCATGCCACACCAACGCGGAGTGGTTATGAATCATCGGGGATTCCTAAACTGAGCATAACCTCAAGTAAAAAGCGGCATGGCAAAATTCCTAACGCTTGCTCTTCCGATGGTCAAACTGTCTAGGAAAATTGCTTGAAGACGTCTTGTCCAGCCTCCGAAGGGATCAGAGACACGACAGTCACAAGGCTACTCTAATAGCAAGATTGCCTATCGAGGAATACATCAGCCAACGCGACGGTACAACGGACAAAAACCTAGTACCACAGACCCTAACGGACCTCTGTCGTAAAGAGCAGAGGTTAACTGTGACTGTTCCCCTCCGAATGGCGGCCTACGACTTGCGTCAGTCTGGCCTGAAATTCGGGGCAGATGCTAATAGGTGCTATCCGTCCACCTCTCCGAAGATGCCGATTTGATTTACGGCACCGTGTATCGGAGTCTTAGACGGATGCGGCCGATGTAGCAGACTTCGTCAGATTCCCCCTCAGGGTGAGGGGTTTTTGATTATGGGGACGCTCTTCCCTGCAGGCGCAAGCCCCTGCAGTTAATTACGCTACCGCATCGCGGTAACAACTTTCTCCTTCTCCAGAATTTCACTTCGTGTCGTGTGTGTTTGTTTTGTTTGTGGTTGCCCGTGGATTGCATACGGAGATTGAGTAATACCGTCGCCCGTAGGGCGTGGATTAGTCCAAATCCGTGTTTATTTAGATTTGGGTTTGGTGTTTTAGTTTAAGGATACATTAGTCGCGTTGCGGCTAAGATCAACTTAAACGTTCGTCAAGGATACGTTAATCCTGTTTTGGACTAAGATTGACTTGATGCAGTGATCTATTTAATATCTGGCCGTCGGGACTCGTCACATCTCTGACGTCGTTGAGGGATTACAACGACAGGCGTCAGAGGAGTTCAGAGATGTACCCTTGAACCAAGATTGATTTGGAGTTTTATCATTCATTTAGATATCTAAGGATACGTTAACCATATTTGGGGCTAAGATCAACTTAGACGGGACCGTTTAGATCCGACAAAAGAGCGTTTGGGCCCTATTGTGCCAGTTTAGGGACGTGGCGGTCTATCGCCAGTTTAGGAACGTGGAGGTCCGATATTAGTTTAGGGACGTCTCGGTCCGATATTAGTTTAGGGACGTCTCGGTCCGATATTAGTTTAGGGACGTTTCGGTCCAATATTAGTTTAGGGACGTTTCGATCCATTATTAGTTTAAGGACGTTTCGGTCCATTATGGGTGTATGGTCGTTGGGACCCGTCGCCTCTTTGACGTCGTTGAGGAATTACAACGATGGATGACAAAGAAGTTCGGAGATGTACCCTCGAACCGGATGTAGATTGATTTAGGAGAGCCATTTTGCTCAGTCAATTTAATTCAAGGACTTATAGCCGTGATTGGGCTAAGTCCAGTTGAAAATGTCCAACATTTATTTGCTTTTGCATTGCATTTCTTTTTATTTTTATTTGGGCTTTACCCAAAAAGGATGTAGAGCTTCAATTTGTTTTAAGCTCTGCCCTTTATAAATGATGCAAAGCATCAATTTCATTTGGGCTCTGCCCTTTTTATTGCTTTGCAATTTATTTTGACCTGCTAGGTCTTTTTGATTTGGGCCTGGCCCTTCAAGTAAAGCATTGCATTTGTGCAAAACACCAAGAATCTTTTAGATTCAAGAACAGAAGTGCAAAGCACTTTTTATCCCTTGATCTAAATTTGGATCAAAGAAGAAACAAGTTTTTCCTTGTTTCAGAGAACCAAAGGTTCATAGCAAGTGCAAGGCACTCTTTTTATTATTTTTATTTCTTTATTTATTTGTTAAAGATCACTGATCTTGTTCTTAGATCAATGATCTATTTCTAAGAGAATTTTCTCTTGTTTTAAAGGTTTTTACCTTCTTTTTTTTGTATTCTCAAGGAGTTCTCAAGAGTTCTCTTCTCTCTTCTTTTTTTTTTTTAAAACCAGATGTCCCTTTGAAATGAGGTCTGGGGTCCTTTTTATAGTGCTCAAAAATTAGTTAAATTTGTTAAAAAGATCTTTTTCTGAGTGATTTGGGGAATTTTCCCCACCGTTGGATATTTGATCCAAAGGCCCCTGTTTTACAGAAGAAATCTTCTTGTTTTAACAAGAACAGAAAAAATTTCCTTAAATCTTCATTCTGTTGTTGCGCAACTCACCAGCGCGTGACACGTGTCGCGCAGTAAGGCGCTTGCGCAGCTGTGCTTGCGCAACTGCGCAGACACGTGTCGCGCAGTGAAGCGCTTGCGCAACTGAGCTTGCGCAACTGCGCAGACACGTGTCGCTCAACGGTGCACTTGCGCAACAGTGTTTGCGCAACTGTACAGACACGTGTCGCACAGAGGTGCGTTTGCGCAGTTGTGCTTGCGCAACTGCGCAGACACGTGTCGCGCAGCGGTGCACTTGCGCAGTTGTGCTTGCGTAACTGCGCAGACACGTGTCGCGCAGCGGTGCACTTGCGCACCTGTGCTTGCGCAACTGTGCAGACACGTGTCGCGCAGCGGTGCACTTGCGCACCAGCGTTTGCGCAACTGCGCAGACACGTGTCGCGCAGCGGTGCGCTTGCGCAGTTGTGTTTGCGCAACTGCGCAGACACGTGTCACGCAGCGCAGCGCTTGCGCAACTGAGCGTTGCTTTTGCTTTTTAAAGAGCCTTGCTCTGATTGGACGCACTGCCTTGGGCGTTGTGCTGCCGAGTCAACTTCTGACACGTGGCAAATTGCGCGCAGCGCACGGGATCTGAAGCGTTGCTTCAAAATTTTGAATTTTTGAAATTCAAACAGAGCATTGCTCTGATTGGGGGAACAAATGCCCCCCCACCATTGCGCTCACGTGGCGCGCACGTGAGTGCAGCGGTGGCAAGATCCTGACTGTTGGATCATGGGGGTCAGTTGAAGGGGCGCAGGCGCCTATAAATAGGACCTTTGGTCCTCAGAAAATTCTTTACTACTTCAAGAATTTTGACTCAGAGCCTTGCTCTTGCTTAAGAATTTTCGGAGCCTTGCTCTTGATTGATTTTTCAAGAACTCCAGAGTTCATAACCATCTTACGTATTTAATAAAATTAAATTAACTTAAATTAAAACTGATTAATAGAGCCTTGCTCTTATAGATCTTTGATCTAAAACCCTTTTGGGGTTTCCTCAACAGAGCTTTGCTCTTATAGATCTTTGATCTAAAGAGAACCCCTTTGGGGTTTCTTCAACAGAGCCTTGCTCTCAAAAAATTACAGAGATCTTGTTCCTGGGTTTTAACCTATGAACAGAGCCTTGCTCCTAGATTAAATGTAGATCTCCCCCCTTTATATATATATATATATATATATATATATATATATATATATAAAATGGAGAACTCTTAAAGGTTTTCCTGGATCTTTAGGATCCCAAAATTTTTCTTTTAATCCTTAGGGGTTATAGTTTTCATTACTATTACCGAGCTAGGCTCTTTTTTAAGAAGTTTTATTCCTTTGAGACCAGAGTTTGACAAATGTCACTCTATGACAGAGCTTTGCTCTAAAAAGAGGAGATTTTCTCCTTGTCTCTAGGGATCCCCCCCAATGAGGATATTCTCTTGGGGGTCTTTTTCATTGACTGACAGTCTCATCCAATGATGGGACTGTCTTATCAAATGATGCGCCGTCATCTTGATTTTGTGGGTCCCCCTTTGGTCCCCTACCCACTGCATTGTAGTGTGATGTAGGACTTTGAAATGTGAAGCATTGGAACACTAACGATTATATTTTTTTTTCTTTTTCTACAGGAAACATGTCTAAAGATTTGTCTTTCCTTTTCGTTCGCTCAGAAGGAGGGTTCCCACATTCGCCAGTGGACCGGGTGGTGTTTGCTCTGATTAAAGATCACGATCCTGAGTGCAAGAAACTTCACCTATGGGGAAGGTGGTACAGGCAGATCATCCAAGGCCGTTGCAGCTTTAGCTCCGCCTCGCCCTCTGAGCCCATAGCCGCGATCCCTTATGCGGACAAGCCTCCGGTGAAGTATGCCGTGGAGGTTAAAAATTGGAATTCCGACGACCTCCTTCAGCCTGCAATCGGTGGCATCCCGGTGCAACCGCCTCCGGCGATAGATATCTTGGGGAGGCGAATCTGTCAGGGTGAAGCACGCCCTTGGGGACAGGCTTATAATATTGGACTGATCCTGCGACCGCTTGCCGGATATTTGCCCTAGGCCCGCTACATCTTAGCGGCGAAAAGGACTCATCTGACGACGATTGGTTTATACTCGGCCGTCTACGTTTCACTTTTCGAATATCCCTCTCCTCCAACATGGTGGATAAAGGCCTTTATTGAACAATGGAATATCCCCACCCACACCTTCTTGACAGCGGATAGGGAAGTCTCCGTCTCTTTAGAAGAATTTGCTGAGATTTCAGGTCTACCAGTGAGGGGGGAGCACTACAGGGAGCTGCTTCCTCCTGACGAGTACGTCTTTGCCACCAAGCAGTTGGTATTTGACTTAACTCCGGAAAATGCCATCCAGCATCAGCATCCGGGCTTGGTGAAGGTGTTGGAGATTTATGAGGAACTGCATTTGGAATCGGGCGATCGGGGAGTCAGTTTCGCGGATTTCATTGCTCACTTTATTCGCCCGGAGTTCCTATCAGAGCAGAGCGAGAAGTTCACTCAGCTTGTCGACGCTTTTGGTTTCGGCTTCGACCGCCGACCTACATCGGAAAATGACCAGCGGGATTTTTATCTCCCCGGCACTGCCAGCGTCCCTTTCTCAGAGATTGCCGTTCCTGGCATGGACGAGGAGACTTTTTTCATAGGGTTCTTGGGTCTATGGCTATGCAGCTTCGCGCTTCCCATGCATCCACGCCTCATGCGGCCCTCCGTCTTTTACCCGGCGCATCGAATGGCGGCTGGTTTGCAGCTATCGGTAGGGATTGCCGGGCTGGCTTACCTTTATAATGGACTTAGCGTAGCGGCGGACGCTAATGAGCCTGGGGTACAGCCTGCTAACTTCCCGATGCACTACTTCACTTCTTGGATGGAGCTGCATGTGCGAGGGGTGTTTGGTGCCCATAAGACTCCTCCGTTCTTTGAGAAATATAGACTCCCAAGAATCATGCGGTTGGTCGGGGCTTCAATTGTGGTTGCACCTCCGCGGGAGTCTAGGGGACTGCTCCTGCGTTCACATCTAGTCGGAGCGAAGATCTCTTTTGTGGATAAGGTCATCACCATAGGCTCAGAGACCACTAAGTCAGTGGTGCCGCTGCACGATGACTTTAAGGGCGGGGCTTCTGTACTGAAGGCTCGGGAAATCCTTCACCTTTACTCCATTCGGCCGGGCTACCTAGTATTTAGGCAGAATGAGACGGCTCTCTTTATGAGGTATAACCCACATCGATTTGCCCGACAATCGAGCTACAATCAAGAGATCCCGATGGAAGCCTTTCTGGAAACACCCGCGGCCAACCAAGGGGAAATAAGGAATGCGATGCATCATTTCACCCGGCTCAATACAGGCTCCTATTTTTTTATCAGTGAACCTAGCTGTGCCCCTAAAATAATCCATCCGTATGTAGCCTGGTATGCGCATGCTATGGGCCCAATCATTTTAATGGAGAAACGTCTGCTGGTTGACCGTAGGGCTGCGCCTCCTGGCGGTGATCGCAAGGCTCCCTTGCAGCCAAGGATCCAGGTCATCCCCCCGATAAAAAATGCCGGAGCTGACCGACCGCGCGTGTTGAGCCCCCCGCGTGGATTGCCATTGCCCACTACGGTGGATGCACCGCCGGCGCCCCGTGCTCCCACGAAGACGGTTAATGTGGTATCACCAGGGTCTGGCGGAGGGGCAGAGATTGGGACTCGCCGCCCTAAAGTGACCGCCAAGCGCAAATCCGCTCCGGGTGGATCTAAAGCTGGCGGACAGAAGAAGAAGAAGTCCACCCTATCCCTCGACGCGATCCTTAGCTTAAAGCCTGCGGCTCCTCCTGCCGAGGCCATATGTGAGTATGGCAGCAGTGAGGGCTTTGTGGTGGACCCTGAAGACACCAATTTAGCTACCGCCATTGCAGCTTTGGAGCGATCGGCGAGGCTTGAAGCGATATTAAGCAAACTCGCTGAGTCCGGTAATCATCAGACGCTTTATTTGTCATTTTACTGCATTTTTTTATTATTATCTTTAGCTAATATTTGCCTTATTCTCAACAGGTGTTTCTACTGAAGAGGCCATTGCTGCCTCTTTGAAGACCTTCCAGGAGGAGGAGAAGAAGCGTGTCCCAGCAGGCGTTGGTATGTCCCACCCTTTTCTCTTTCACAAGGAAGGTTTGTCATCTTCTCTGATGGTCAACCTAACCTTCTTTTGTTTCTTTGCAGAGGTTATATCAGTTGACGCGGGGATCCTTCCCGAGCCCGTTACCGAAGTCCCGGCTTCGTCGAAGTTGCCGCAAGAGCCTCGGCTTGACAAAACGATGAGGGATGCCCTGAAAAACCTAGAGGCTTCCCTATTCACGGACGAGGACACCTCAATTAGGGAAGCTCTAGTGGCATCCGTCTCAACAGCTCGGGAGGAGCGGAAGCGGTTGAGACGCGAAGCAAAGGCGCGTAGAGCTGCTTTGGCCGCGGGAGCGGGTCCCGGTACCATTCCTCGCGCTGACACTCCTTCTGAAGAGGCCCATGTTGCCCTATCTACCCTTATAGGCGAGCGGCGCGCGCGGCCCGAAGTGCAAATGATAAATCCTCTTCAGGTAGTATTTCTTTCTGAGTTTTGTTGTAAGAATTATAAAGCCATTGGCTCATATGCGTTTCATCTTGCAGGGCCTAGTCCGACTGAGGGGGAGGCAGAGACCGTTGGACCTCAGGAAATGGCGGAAGCGGCGCCTGCCGAACCTGAGCCGACGGTGAGGCGCGTCATTGGGGCCACGGGACCTGAGACAGAGGTTGAGGAATCCGCCGCCGAGAGGGTCATTGATACCGCTCCTGACGTGGCGGTAGATGAGATGATTGTCTTAACCGAGGCGAAGGCGGTAGAGGGCGAAGCGCTCGAGGCTGGAGACTTCACGGTGACGGCGGACGAGACAACCGTGACCGCAGGACCCGGAGGAGCAGCGGCTGAGGTTGCCACGATTCCTGAGGACGAGCCAGCTGCTCTTTCTCAGGAATCTGGCAATGCTCCAATCATGGCCCTCTCTGCCTATATTCTCCCGCCTTCTCCAGGGCCTGCAAGTGTAACAACGGTCCCTATTGAGTCGGGTGATGAGGCTACGGACGGTGGCCTGATGTCAATGGAGGAAGGAATTGCCTCAGTCTCGGCTGGCAGTTCGTCGGGTAAATTTCGGGTTACTATCGTTTTCTCTCTTCCTTTTTTTTATCTTGCAATCTTCTCTAACAGGTTTGTCTTTGCAGGTGTGGCCAGTGCCGACGCTCCATTGCTTGAAGGAGCACCGTCAACTACTGCTTTGGCGGTGGTCACTTCCCCGTCTTCTCTCATGCCGTCGCGGATGTTGGAAGGTATGGATTTGCGACTCACAAGTTAATCTTTTAAACGTGTAGTTCATGGACTAACGCCATACCACCGCGTCTTTTCAGGAGTGCTCTTTGATCATTTATATCAAGTATTGCTTCCACACTTCTCCTTCCCATCCGAACTCACTTCTCCCTCTAGTGGCGCCGGTGAGTATACGTTCACTACAAAGTCTCTATTTACCCCCTTTTTCTAGCAATGGGATAATTTCTGACTTTTCCTTTTCTTTATTGCAGCGCCACAAATCGAAGGAGGGGATGCAAGACCTGCCGCGCTACCGGCCCTTCCGGCTTTGCCGTCCGTTGCAGCTGGTATAGTAAATTTCCTTTTTTGGTAACCCTTCAACATCTTTTGAACCATCGTTTAACCATGTTTTGTTTTGCAGCTAGTGTTCCAGCTCCGATCCCCTTTGAGGCTCGCATCCTTTCACCGGCAGGCCCTTTCTTGAGACATCCGTCTTCAAAGGGTGCTGTGATGAGTTTGGGCATGCTGAGCGGGTACATTGAAGAGCTCAATATGGACGCTCTCCCTTCTGCCGTAGATTTTGCTGTGGAGGTTAACCCGATGTTGGCGGCGCTCGTAAATTTTCATAACGAAGGCGTCGTCGAATCTTGGGTTAATCACTGCAGGGGGATCGAGGCCTGTCTATATCGGCTGGAGTCGACGCGCCCTTCTCCCGAAGTTTTAGCCCTGAGCACCCAACGCACAACTTGGCTCGAGCAAAGCACTTCGCACTTCCGCCACTTGGAATAAGAAGCAGCTTCAAGACTAAGGGAATGCCAAAAGACCTCGAACGAAATGGTCCATCTGCGCGCTGAGGTTGAGGCAAATGCTGCCCAAGTGAAGACTATCTTCGAGGGTCTCTTGGAGCGTATCTCCCATGGGCTAAACTTGAAACGGAAGCTTGACGTAGCTGAGCGCAATATCCCAAGTCGGGAAGCTGCCTATCAGGTCGTCAGGGAGCAGCTTGCGTCGGTCTTGCAGCAACGAACCCAAGTGGAGGCAGAGCTGGCGGTGGTAGCCGATCAAGAGAAGACGCGGAAGGAAGTATGCGAGCAATTGCTAAATCTATGCAAGACGCTTCCTTCCCAGTAATTTCCCCTTGTATCATTTGTACTTGTAAAATATATGTATATTTTTTATTCTTCAGTACAATGTATCCTGTACCCAGTCAATATTCATGAATAAAAGATACACATTTTTGCAATGTCCTGTGTCATTTTTTCGCCTTTTTCATTCTTTTCAGCATGACATATTTAATGCACCTTATTGACAGATAACTTCATTTCTCCTAGAGATAACGATGGCCTAGACTGCAGGTTCAGATCTGCCGCCTAGGACTTTTCAACTCTATGAGCCGTGAGGCTCTCATAGAGACTTTTCTTCCTACGGACCGGGAGGATCTCGTAGGCGGGCTTTTCTCCTTAGGAATTTCTAGGATTCCTAAGTGTGGTTTTCTCTTACAAGTCGTAAGGCTCCTGCAAGAGAGTTTTTCCTTCTCATGAGTCGAGAGGACCCGTAAGCTGTTGTTTCCCTCCTTATCGAAACTCGATTTTAGAGAGTGAGTCCCGCGTATAGTGTGCAAGAGACCATTTTAGATCGACTTGTAGGGTCCCATTGTTCAGGAAGCAAACTCTCCTACCTCTGATGCCTGAGGCTTCATCTTGCAGATTAAGAAGCAAGTTCAATTTGTTGAAGAAATCCCTTTTCTGAAAGATTTGGCGGGATTTCCCCCACCATCGGATCTTTGATCTAAGGGCTTCTGTTTTACAGAAGATAATAACCGAAAAGATTTCTTCAGAACCTTTTTGTTTAGCGCGAATGCTCCAGGGTATGACGCATGTCGCACGGCACACAGTGTAGCGCAACTGCGCTAGCACATCTACGCTGACACGTGTCATGCAGCGCACGACGCATACGCCGCTGAAGCGTTGCTTCCCTTGGTTTTGCTTGAAATAGAGCTTTGCTTTGACCGGGTGCGCTGCTTTGGGGTGCTGCGTTGATGCGTTTGCGCCGGACACATGGCGTGTAGCGCGCAGCGCAATGCAACTGCGCTAGCGCTTCCGTGCTGAAGCGTCGCTTCTTCAAGACAGAGCTTTGCTCTGATCGGGGAAGGACGAAGCGTTACTTCATCTCCTGTCTCGGAATTCGAATAGAAATTCGCTCCAATTAGGGTAAACTGCCATGACAACTCTTGGAAGTCGAAAAGGCACTTAAGGCCTATAAATAGGACCTTTGGTCCCCTCTAGATACTTATCATCTTCCAGATTTCCATTTTCGAAGACTTCAGAGCTTTGTTCTTGCCTTTAAGAACTCCGGTGCCTTGTTTCCTTTTTTTTAAAGTTTTTTAGAAAAAAAACTTCTTCAGGTAGAATCGATTAACCAGCAGAGCTTTCATCTAGGGGATTTCATCCTTGAACATAGTCTTGCTCCCTAGGAATTTAGTCCTTTATGTATGTTATTGCTTTTCTATTGCTGATCTTCCTGTAATATTTCCTCCAGGTATAATGGCGGCGGTGCATCTATACAGTTTGCACGAGTTTATTACTTATGACGATATCCGCGCTCAGGGTCGTCAGCAAAACCAGGAGTTTACGGACGCTGAATGTGCAGAAGTCATGGGTCGTCTGAACGCAAGCGGTGGTTGGCTGTTGCCTCGCCGTTTGGCCCTTTTGAAAGTCGTGTTAGGAGCCATATGGAGAGCACTTCCGGATCTTCATGAGGCCTTACCGCTCAACACACTGGATGATGCCGAAGACAAGGTGCATTCAGTGTACTTGACAGGGCTGATCTCAAAGAAACGGCGGAACAGCCTCGTTGACATCCTACACCAAGTCTTCCAGCAGACGACGATAATTGCCGCTTATCGGACGCCAGGGGGGCTTGCCGATGATATTGACACAGAGGAGCGCGAAAGACTGCGCATAAGAATAATTAGAAAGGCCAGAAGAACTCTGGATTGCCTTACTTTCGATTTCCTCAATCCGTGCCCCGGGTCCGAGGTTATACCGTTGTAATAATTTGAATAATGTTTCTTATTTATTGTTCTTATGATTGTAAGAAGGAATTTTCTAGCAGTATGAATGGAACTCTCCCCTCTTTTTATTTCAGCTTGTCTTATTCCTTGTCTTGAGTCTTCTGCTTGTGCATAAATGAATGCGATACGAACTCCCGATCAAATGTAGATCAGATATTCTTTCTGTCATCTTCTTTTTATTGTCAGCAGGCTATCTTAATAACCATGATTGATGGATATCTAAAACAAGTATTCTGACTTCCTTAAGAAATAGCGATGGCTTAGGCTGCAGGTTCAGGTCTACTGCTTAAGACTTTTCGACTCTATGAGCCGTGAGGGTCCCATAGAGGTTTTTCTCCCTACGGGTCGAGAGGATCCCATAAGTGGATTTTCTCCCTAGGAATCGTGAGGATTCCTAAGTGTAGTTTTCCCTTA
This sequence comes from Agapanthus africanus, assembly GCA_030015575.1. Taxonomy (NCBI): domain Eukaryota; kingdom Viridiplantae; phylum Streptophyta; class Magnoliopsida; order Asparagales; family Amaryllidaceae; genus Agapanthus; species Agapanthus africanus. Next base: position 99,709,242 of record CM057338.1, on the reverse strand, counting down.
TAAGTCGTAAGGATCCAATAAGAGAATTTTTCCCTCTTACGAGTCGAGAGGATTCGTAAGCGGTTGTTCCCCTCCTTGTCGAAACTCGACTTTGGAGAGTGAGACCCGTGAATAGTATGCAAGAGACCATTTTGGATTGACTTGCAGGGCCCCATTGCTCAGGAAGCAAGTTTTTTAATCCTTGCTGCCCGGGACTTTATCTTGCAAGGTGGAACGAACCGAGAACTCTCTCACGGAGACAGTGGTGGTTCTGTGAGTTGACGCGGGTTGGGAGGCTCTCGTCACGGAGAGTTTGTATCCGTGAGTCGAGGAATTTTGCAAGGGATTATTTGTTTCCCAAACGCCAAGGATTATTTGTTTCCTTGGGGTTTGAAACGAGTCGAGGATTCCTGCGGAGGCACTGGTGGCTCTGCGGGTCAACGCGGATCAGAAGGCTCTCGTCAAGGAGTGTTTGTATCCGTGAGTCGAGGAATTTTGCTAGGGATTATTTGTTTCCCAAGCGCCAAGGATTATTTGTTTCCTTGGGGTTTGAAACGAGTCGAGGATTCCTACGGAGGCACTGGTGGCTCTGCGGGTCGACGCGGATCAGAAGGCTCTCGTCAAGGAGTGTTTGTATCCGTGAGTCGAGGAGTTTGCTAGGGATTATTTGTTTCCCAAGCGCCAAGGATTATTTGTTTCCTTGGGGTTTGAAACGAGTCGAGGATTCCTACGGAGGCACTGGTGGCTCTGCGGTTCGACGCGGATCAGAAGGCTCTCGTCAAGGAGTGTTTGTATCCGTGAGTCGAGGAATTTTGCTAGGGATTATTTGTTTCCCAAGCGCCAAGGATTATTTGTTTCCTTGGGGTTTGAAACGAGTCGAGGATTCCTACGGAGGCACTGGTGGCTCTGCGGGTCGACGCGGATCAGAAGGCTCTCGTCAAGGAGTGTTTGTATCCGTGAGTCGAGGAATTTTGCTAGGGATTATTTGTTTCCTAAGCGCCAAGGATTATTTGTTTCCTTGGGGTTTGAAACGAGTCGAGGATTCTCACGGAGGCACTGGTGGCTCTGCGAGTCGACGCGGATCAGGAGGCTCTCGTCAAGGAGTGTTTTTATCCATGAGTCGAGGAATTTTGCTGAAGTCACTGGCTTCTTCGGTTGAAATGAACCGTTGAGGTTTGGGGTTCGTCGCCTGACGGAATCCGCTGGGAAAGTATGGTTCATTCTTTGTTTACGCCCTTGGATTGTATACAGGGATCGATGTGATCTTAACTGTAGGGCCAAAGTTTTATCATTTCTTCTTTTTATTTTATTTTATTTCCGCGATGCTCTATCATTTCAGCTTTTATATCGCGAAGGTCGCGACTGCCCAATCATTTCGGCTATTTTTCGCGGTGCCCAACCATTTCGGCTATTTGTTTTATTTTTACCCGTTGCTTTTATGACGGGTTGCCCAATCATTTCGGCTATTTTGCATGCATACATTTTACCTGCTGCTTTTTATTGCAAGTTGCCCCATCATTTCGGCTATTTTGCATGCATGTGCGGCCTACTGGCTTTTCGCTGTAATCCTGAAATTAGACACCGATTTCGGCATCAGCACCGCTACAACTGGGATATTGCCAGGAGCGAATCATCATTTGCCTCTGTCGTTGTCGAACAAAGGAGGCTTAGCGACCAGGGTTAGGGTTCCGTCGACTAAGGCTTTTGACTTCATGAGCCGTAAGGGTCTCACAAAGGTATTTCTCCCTACAAGTCGTGAGGATCTCGTAGGTGTATTTTCTCCTTAGGAATCGTGAGGGTTCCTAAGTGTTTTGTTCCTCTGCAAGTCGTAAGGATCCTACAGGAGGATTTCTCCTTGTAAGTCGAGAGGATTTACAAGGGTTGTTTACCATGCAAACATATCCCTAGTTTCAGATGGGACTTAGTTAGGGAAATGTTTATTCGCGCCCGTGGATTGTATACAAGGGTCAATACTGAGCCACTTGTAGGGCAATATTGGAAGTTTGTGAGGGTTTGCTTAAGCACAGGTTTAGGTCTCTGTAACTTAAGACTTTCAAGTCTTACGGGCCGTGGGGGTCCCATAAGAGAGTTCTCCTTACGAGTCGTAAGGATCTCGCAAGTGTATTTTCTCCTTAGGAATCGTGGGGATCCCTAAGTGTGTTGCTCCTTTGTGAGTCGTAAGGATCTTACGCAGGTGGTTTCTCCTTATAAGGTCGAGAGGACCCTATAAGTGTCCTTTAACGAGGTTGCGCCCTTTCAGGTTTTCACAAACACTCGCCGGTAGCCCTGCTGTTTTTACTCACGGAGCCCTTCCGGGTTTTCATCCGTGCCCTTTTTGCTTATGGACATACCGTTTTTTTTTTCTTTTTCTCTTTTTTTTTACGAGGTCGCGCCCTTTCTGGTTTTCACGAACACTCGCTGGTAGCCCTGCTGTTTTTACTCACGGAGCCCTTTCGGGTTTTCATCCGTGCCCTTTTTGCTTATGGACATACCGTTTTTTATTTTATTTTATTTTTATTATATTTTTTTTTATTCATCTCGTCAGCCTAAGGATGCTGCGGTATTGGTTTAAAGACGTTTTTGTCTGTTATTAGTTTAAGGACATTTCGGTCCGATATTGAGAAGCCCGGCTACATGCTTGTAAAGTTCGAGCTAAGGAAGATAGCGAGAGGACATGGTCGTCGTCATCTATCATTGACCTAGCCTGTGACTTATTAAGCGTAGTATTTCTTCAGGAAGCGACCATTTATTGGCCTGAAAAGCCTTTCACCATGCATATCCATAAGTAGGTAGGCCCCACCCTGGTAGACCTTATCTATGATGTACGGGCCTTCATAGTTTGGCTCGAATTTTCCCCGCTTGGCGCGATTGGGAATCATAGGCCTTTTGACCACTAGCACGAGTTCGCCCTGGAGGAATGTCCTTGTTCGGGTCAGTCTCTCATATGAGCGCGTCATCTTTGCTTTATAAGCTTCTAGATTTTGCTGCGCTAGGAGTCGGGTTTCATCAAGAGCGTCAAGCTCTTCAAACCGTAGGTGAGCATTTTCTTCATCTGTCAGCTCGTAGTGAACTGCCACTCGCAGAGAGGGTAGCTCTATTTCAAGGGGTAGCACTGCTTCCGTGCCGAATACTAATGCGTAGGGCGTTGCGTTCGTGGCTGTCTTGAACGTAGTTCGATACGCCCAGAGAGCCTCTTGCAGTCTCTCGTGCCAATCCTTCTTGTTTCGGGACACCGTTTTCTTTATAATCTTTGTTAAGGTCTTGTTGAAGGCTTCGGCGAGACCGTTAGCTCGCAGATTATAGACTGAGGAATATCTCCAGTCTATATTATGCTGTTGCGCAAAGCGACTGATCTTGTGGCTTCTGTAGGCTGGCCCGTTATCGGAGATGATCCGTCAAGGAGTTCCAAACCGATATATGACGTGCGTTTTGAAGAAGTGGAGGATATTTTCTGTCTTCACTTCTCTTAACGGTATCGCTTCGGCCCACTTAGAGAATTAGTCAGTCGTCGCTAGGATGAAACGATGCCCCTTAGACGATGCTGGTTCGATAGGGCCAACTATATCAGTCCCCCACATTTCGAATGGCCAGCTAGCCACTGTTGGGTGTAGCAGATTCGGATGTTGATGGATGAAGTCCTCATGAATTTGGCATGAGTGGCATTGCTTCGCATATTCGATGCAGTCCTGAATCATCGTGGGCCAGTAGTAGCCCATCCGTTTTATTTTCAACTTCATCTTAGGGCCTGCTTGATGAGAACCGCAGAGTCCGTCGTGAACTTTCTGGACGACTCTTTTCGCTTCGTCAGGTCCTAAGCATCTCAGCCACAAAGAATCAAATGACCTCTTGTACAGGGTATCGTTGACAAAGGCGAAAGACAGGGCTCGTTTCGCGAGCTGATGTCTTGTGGACGCTTCTTCAGGCATTTGGTGGGTCTTAAAGTAGTCAATGAAGACTTCCCTCCAGTCCTCGGCCTTCTCATGGCCTTTTATTTGTAGGGTCGTCTGCTCAGTCGCTCCCTTTTCTTTATATGATTATGGAGGTATTTCTGTCGGGGCGAGCACTCGACGGCTTTGTACCACGATTCTAACGTCATCGAGGTTCTCGTCAGCCAATTCTTTAGCAAGTTTGGCCAGTGCGTCCGCTTTGCTGTTTTCCGCGCGCGGTATGCTTTCCAAAATATAGGAGGGAATTTGGGTTAGCAGTTGTTGCACCTTTTCACCGTATTTTATCAATTCCGGTTTGCATGTTTGGTAATCGCCGTTCACTTGACTGACGACTAGCTGGGAGTCCCCATATATGAGGAGGTTTTCAATTCCCATGTCAATGGCAATCTCCAAGCCTGCTATCAAAGCTTCGTATTCAGCTTCATTATTCGTTCTCGGCTCTGTCAAGGAGAAGGCGAAGCGCATTATTCCTCCTTGTGGGGTTACGAAGATAAGGCCTACTCCCGATTTGATCATTGACGTATTTTGTTTATGCTTTTTCGTGGAAGATGATCCATCGAAATAAATCTCCCAACGGGTATCACCACCATCGATTGCGTCAAACGCATGCTTGTCTGGCAAATCGCAATTCAGGGGGGAATCGGCAGGTATCGGGTGCTCAGCAAGGAAGTCGGCTATGGCCTGACCCTTCACTGCCTTCAGGGGTCGATACGTTATCGAGAACTCCATTAAGAGCAGAGCCCATTTAGCGAGTCGTCCCGTCAAGATGGCCTTTGACATTAAATATTTGAGAGGGTCCACCTTTGAAATGAGATAGACTTCATGCGCTAATGCGTAATGTCTAAGCTTTGTTATTGCGAAGATCAACGCCAGGCAGTGTTTTTCAATGGGGGAGTAATTGCTTTCTGCCCCCAGCAGAACCCGACTTAAGTAGTAGAGTGCTCTTTCTTTCCCCTAGTCATTCTCTTGTGCCCATAATGCGCCTAAAGAGCCTTCAAGGGCGGTCGTGTAAAGAATGAGAGGCTTTCCCTTAACTGGAGCAGCCAACACTGGAGGGTTTTGCAGATACTGCTTGATCTCATCCAGTGCGCCTTGGCATTTATGATCCCAAACGAATGGGGTTCCCTTCTTCATCAGGTGACTGTAAGGACGGCACTTTCCTGAAAGATTAGCGATAAACCGCCGAACGTATGCAAGCTTTCCTTGGAGAGATCGCAACTGTTTAAGAGTTCTTGGCGGAGGCATTTCCATGATCGCTTTAATCTTAGACGGATCTATTTCAATACCTCGGTGTCGAACGATAAATCCTAGGAATTTGCCCGAGAAAACCCCGAATGCACATTTTAAAGGATTCATCTTCAAATTGTATCGCCGAAGGCATTGAAATACGGTCTTCAAATGCTCGAGATGCTCTTCGTATGACTTGCTTTTAACCACGAGATCGTCGATATAGCATTCGACGATTTCGTGTATAAGGTCGTCGAAGATCTTTGTCATGGCCCTCTGATAAGTAGCACCGGCGTTCTTCAAACCGAAGGGCATCACTTTATAACAAAATATACCAAGAGGAGTCCTGAAGGCTGTGTGCTTCTGGTCTTCTGGATGCATTTTTATCTGGTTATACCCCGATGAGCCGTCCATGAAGGAGAAAACCTCATGAGTGGATGTATTGTCTATCATCAGTTCAGTGACTGGCACTGGGAAATCATCCTTCGGGCAAGCTTTATTAAGATCCCGGAAGTCTACGCATATACGCACTGTCCCATTTTTCTTCATCACTGGGACGATGTTGGCGATCCATTCAGGGTATTGAACTTCCTGGATGAAGCCAGAGTCGATTAACTTTTTGACTTCGGTATTTATGCTCATCTCAAGCTCGAGTCGCATTCTTCTCAGCGCCTGTTTGACTGGTTTGACGTTTGAGGATATTGCTAGTCTATGTACAGTGACTTCTGGATCTAGTCCTGGCATCTCGGAATAGTTCCATGCGAAGCAATCTCTATGCTGCACAAGGACGTCTTTTAACGCAGCCACCCTCTCTTCAGACAGCAGCTCGCTGACGAATGTCGGTCGCGGATCATTTACCGTCCCCAACTCAATTTTCTTGAGGTTATCTGCAGTAGTATGTATTCCATCCTCCAGTTCTTTCGGAGCTGGGGGAAATTCTGAGATTACCTCATCGCTGCTGTTTTCGAAGCACCAAGGGAGCTCACTTACGTCCTTGGGCTCTTCTTTTAATATTGTGATCATATGACAGGTGCGAATTCGCTTCCAGTCCTAATGTGGAATTGTTTTTTCTTTCGTGGCTTTGGGCTCGTGCTTTCGTGGTGGCGTTACCCTCCAGTTATCAGACAGAGCGAACTTGCCGAGCTGGTACTGATCTTCGACCCAATTCTTAAAGGTGAAGCAATCTTCAAGAGGATGCCCTATCACTCGGTGGTAAGAGCAATAGTTTGGATTAGAGACTTCACCTGCTTGTTCTGGGTGCTTGGACTCCGGCAATGTAAGCATTTGATGTTTTAGAGCAAGCTCAAGTATCTTTTTCGTCTTGTCTCGAGGAAACGAGTATGCTCGACCCATTTTCTTCATGAGGGATTGGTCAATAACGCTCGATTCTCGCTTGCGTGGCTTCTTAGCCCTGCTTTGTTGCTGTTGAGCGCCTCTTCGGCCTTTCGACTCGTTTCTGCCTCCGCGTCGAGCCCTTTTTGTATCAGGTTGACATGGGGCAGCATCTTCGTCTTTTACTGCCTGTTGAAGGAGGCGTTGTGTTTTGGCTTTCTCATAGATCGCCATTTCACGATTGTGATCATCTCGAGCTTTTTGACCCGCTTCCCTTATAAGTTTGCCTATCTGATCTTCAAATGATGGACTGGGCGGTTTTGCATCAGGAACTCTTTCTGTTTCAGGATTAGCGTTTTCCTCTTGAGCATCTGCTTCTTTATCAGAATTGTGCACGACGTAACAGTCGCGGAGCAGCTCTCGTTTCCTGGAGCGAATGTATCCGAGCCCGATCGTCTCCAGCCTCCCATTAGGTAGCTTGTGCTGAGTTCCGGGGATGTTCCAAACCCTGTCATAGAATTTGGCCTTTCTAACGGTTTTTTCGAAAGGTATTCCCTGGCGTTCCAGCAGTCTCCTTAAACCTTCCGTATAATATCGGGGTAGACGGATGGGCTGAAGTCTATCCAGTGTTGGATCCGCACCGTGCCAAATTTCTTTTTCTACCTTGTTTTCTTCGGAACGGTAGAATAGGATTTCCCTATCGCCTTTTCGTCCGGGAGGGATATAAAATGTCCGCAATTCTTCCACACTATCGTTGGCGAGCGCATCTAGTTCTTTATAATGTTCAGGCGGCACCATGGCTATCTGTAGACTTCGCTCTTCATCAGCAGAAGCTCGTATTGAAAGCCGAGCAGGGAATACAGCATGGACTTCATCCTCTGAATCATTACCAAAGATCAGTGAAGGGGCGGATGGGCCCGGCTCGGTGTATCGGGGCGGACCTGAATAAATTATATCCTCTTCTTCCTCGGTATCACTGCCGAAGACAGGGATGGTCGCGTTAGTTTTGTTCTCCGGCTTGTGACACCTTTCCGTGTCTTCGAAACTCGGCAAGAAGTATTTGGCATCTTCATACTTGCGAACTTCATTCACGGAAAATGGATTCAAGTCTCCGGCCACGGTGTACTCGAGGCCATCCCTACAATACTTCATGCACTGATGCTTTGTAGAAGGGATGATATTGTACTCGTGTAGCCACGGTCGGCCGAGCAGAGCATTGTAGCACGTCTTAGCGTCTATAACATGGAATTTGATGTCTGTGACGAGCAACCCGAAGCGTAGCGTCAATATCACAGATCCAAGAGTTTTTGATGATTGAGAGTCGAATCCGGAGATGGTGATTTTGTCTCGGGCGAGGTGTTGGACGCTCATGCAAATTTCCTTTAACACTCGCATATTGAGCAAATTAACAGATGATCCGTTATCGACCAGGATTTTACCTATCTTTATGTCATGGCAGTATCCTGAGACATAAAGGGGACGATTGTGGTCGCAGGTCCCGAGGAGAAGGTCTTCATCACCAAAAGCAACGTCGGCTGTGTGCACTTCTTCTAATTCGTCTTTCATCTTTTCTTCGGCTAGGAAGGCTTGGAACTGGTCCGGATCTTGTAGCGCCTTAATCAAAGAATCTCTCGCCTCCTTTGATAGTAATAAGGCATCAAGGATGCTGAGTTGAGAGGGTAGTTTCCTTAGGTGTGCCAGAACGTTGTAATCCACCTTATTTCTCTTCGGCGGGTTTTCGGCATTTAGCTCTTCCAGAACTTGGTCATCTAAGACGATGTCTTCGGAGACCTTTTCTTTCCCTTTATCTTTTCTATTCAAGGGTCCGAGGTTCTTTTCAGGCAGCGTCTGATTCCGCAGCCGGATATTTTCGCAGACCACTGGCTCTTCTTCTTTTCCCAAAGTTGACTCTTTAAAAAGAGGGGCAAGTTCTAGCTCCTCATCAGAGTCGCTCCCAAATGTAGGCACTTGTGACCCGGCAGTGTTAACCATGTGGCAATTGCTGGTAGTTCTTTTAATCCCTTCGGTCGTATTTCTTTGCTCTCGACAAGTTTTACGCTTTTCCCGCTTAAAGCGTTGTTGATTAGCGACGTATCCCTGCCACCATCTATCGAAAGCCTTGCACTCTTGAGCGGGATGCGAGACCTTCTGATGATATAAGCAATAGGAGGGGTGCATTTTCATTACACCAGTAATTTTTCCTTCAGAGGATGGTAGCTTCATGCCCATCGATATGGCCTTAGCAAACCTCTTCTTAATCTTGAATTGGCTTTTGTCGGCGGTGGAGGCATTTTGCTCCAGCGGGATCATCTCAGCTCTTTCCTCGAGTCGTTGGCGCTTGGCCCTTTCAAATATAGTCGTCTCGCGTTCTCGATCAGCTTTACTTTTCAATCGAGCTTCACTAAGGAACGCGTCAATCATTTCGACTGATAACTCCGGAGATCTTGACTCAGTATTTGCCCCCAGCGTTTTAGTGCCAGAAGTCCCTTCATCGTTCGTGATCGAATGGGAGATCATATGACAACTCGCCACATATTCCTCGGATTCGTCCGATGTACTTTCTCCCTCATCTTCTTTTTGAAAGACGTGATCAAGGAAATCTTGGAGCGTAATGGGAGTCCGCGCATTTTGGTTGTATTCATCCAGCGCGTCGATTTGCTTTTGTAAGTCCGTGCGCTTGTCGCCAGGCTTCACGGGCTTCTTAGATTTCTTCTTCTTCTTTTTCGAAGATTTTGACTGCTGACTATGAACGCTTGAACTACCACCATCGGTCCTCGGAGTCGGACGTGGCTTCAACATCCCCTCAATAACCTGCGGTTCCAAGGGGTTCTTCCATCTGACCGCTGGACAGGTCCGAAGATCGTTTAGCATCCTCTTTGTCTTGGCTGATAATACAACCTCCCAAGGAGCTTCCTCAATGACGGAGCATGTTGCCCCCGGCGTATTCGTCCCCTTAAAAGTGTGGGGCTGCGGGGGATTCACCTTCCATTTGTCGGATAGCGCAAATTTTCCCTGGCGGTACTGGTTCTCAAGCCAATTCTTGAAAACGTAGCAATCCTCGATGGGATGGCCTAGCACTCGATGGTAAGGGCAGTAATTGGGCTCGTTGACGTCGTTCGGTTGCAACGGACGTTTTGGATCTGGCAGATTTATGAGTCTGTTGCGCAACGCCAGCTCGAATAGCCTCCTCGTTTTATCGCGGGGGAAGGAGTAAGGACGTCCCATCCTGTCCTCAAGGGGTACGTATGGGCGCGTATTGTTTGGACGAGCAACCGGCTTCGAGTCGCTCGGTTGTTGTTGGGCATTAGCGACAATGATCGCTTTTCCCTTTCCTTTGTCGTTTCGGGAGTCCGGCTTCGGGAGAGGGGGTTTATGGCCCATCTGGTCCATCTGCGCTAGTTTGTCGATCAAAACCTGGAAGGTAGTCGGCTTGAAGAACATCATGAACTGCGAGATGGTTGCCTGTGGATCAAGGGTTCCAACAAACATTCCCACCGCTGGAGCTTCTTCTATGCGCTGTTCTCACTTCGACCATAGATTACGCCACCGTATAGCGTACTGAACCCATGTCTCGTCGGGTTTTACCCTGGCATTAATCAGTGCCGTTATCGGGGTACGCTCACTGGTACTTGCAAAACGTTGGGTGAAGAGCAGCTCCATCTCCGCAAAGGTTTTAATAGAGTCATTGGGGAGCTCAGAATACCATTCGAACGCCGTATCTGATAAGCTTCCAACAAACTGGCGAAGCAAAAGCTTGTCGTCGCCGCCGGTGTTACCGCAAAGCGCCCTGAACTGGGCAACATGTTGATGGGGATTGCCGGTCCCTTTGTAGACATGAAACTTGGGAATTGTGTAACCCGGCGGGTACTTGATTTGGTCATACCAGCCTGGATACGGCCGTCCCGTTCTTACGACGTGGCCGGCTTCTTCGGCCGCGTGATGAACCTTTATTTGCTGGGCTATGTATTCGTCCAGATCAGTCGTAGAGATTGTATCCTCTTTAGCTGTTAATAGAGCGGGCTGCGGATTTAATGTCTCTCCCTTATCATCTCCAAGGACGATTAGGGGTTCTTCAGCGGGAGGGTCTTGTTGTATCATCATCCCTATCATATCCTGGAAGAGGAGGCCCATACGCTGTATGTTGGCCGCTTGTTCAGCAGCCTCTTTGTATCTCTTTTCCAGTACTCGGCGGAGGAACTCGGCGTCGGTCTCTTCCTCTTGGCGTTCATCTAAGGACGTCTCAGGGTTCTCTTTTGGCTCCGTGAGTGCAGCCATTGTAGTCATCATCTCCTGGAGCTTTTGTTGCTGCTCCTGAGCCTTGGTCACTGATCGGGTAAGCGGTCGGTGACACGTAGAAGTACGACTTTCTTCCTTTCCAGAAGCCATATAAACCGTATGAACAATTATGCCCCCTGACCTGGGGCGTTTAGGTTCACTGCTTTCAAACTTTGCCGCTGACGCGGGAGCTTTCTCTGGCTTCCTTCTTTTGTGGGCCATCGAGGTCAAAGGAGCCATTGGAGTGGGCATCCTAGCAACTGTTGCTCCCTGCTGTTTAATGGGGCACTTTTTGTTATTTTCCACCTTTGCCTTTTTCTGGTGACGCAAGTGGTCTGGATCAATCACAGAGTCTTGAATCATCCGCCAGACTTTATAAATTTTTGACGACAGCCGTTGAGGGGCTGTTCTTGCTTTGCCTCCGGAGCTTTCTCCATAGGCGGAGATCTTTTCAATGTAGCTATTGGAGAGTTCTTTCTTACCTTCCTCAGTAATTCAAAGCTGTTCCCGGTTGGAACAGCAGCGTTGACCTCCACCATCGGAGCAGGTGGAGTCGGCCCTGAGGGGGAACTGCCCCCTGCTTTCCCCACTCGTCGCCAATGGCGACGTCGCGCACGACGAGCCGTTGGGACTGGCTCGGAAATCGAGATGGTTTCTTGTTGCCCCCTGTTTGAGCGTGGGGTAACTGCCGATGTCAGCCTATCGAAGACTGATGCCTTTTGACCAGCTGGGGGAGGAGTGGGAACCGTCAATCTTGTGAAGACCGACTCTCTGATGGGAGAAGCCGCTTTAACGACTTCCGGAGCAGCGACCGTTGCCCTCTTTGGGGCGGCCACTTCATGGTTCTGACCTAGCCTGCTGAAAACGGAGGCTGTCGGTTTAGTGACGGGCGACCCGTTGACAGGGGCTGTCGAAACAGTGAGCCGGTTGAAGACCGACTTTTTACCCACTTCCGGTGCAGGTATTGGTGCAGAAAAGCTTGCAGGTGGGATCATAGTTCCGAAGAATAAGCCGGTGGTGGCTTGGGTCACTTGGTCTACCGGCAGAGTAAGGAAAGAAGCCGCTTGGGGCCCATATGCTACACCTCCGGGAGAGGTGGAGCATCCATTGCAGTGGCACTTCGAGCAGTTGGTGCAGTTGGAGGCCATTGAATCTTGAGTTCTGTGCTAGACAAAAGACCAAATCTTAGTAATTTGAAATCCGAAGGCAACCATTTAACAAACCGCGATTGGTTCGCGAGGATGACACACGAAGTGTGGAGTGGAAAGAGGAAAAGGTCCCACCGGGCGTGCCAGAATCTGTTCCCCTCCGAATGGCGGCCTACGACTTGCGTCAGTCTGGCCTGAGATTCGGGGCAGATGCTAATAGGTGCTATCCGTCCACCTCTCCGAAGATGCCGATTTGATTTACGGCACCGTGTATCGGAGGCTTAGACGGATGCGGCCGATGTAGCAGACTTCGTCAGATTCCCCCTCAGGGTGAGGGGTTTTTGATTGTGGGGACGCTCTTCCCTACAGGCGCAAGCCCCTGCAGTTAATTACGCTACCGCATCGCGGTAACAACTTTCTTCTTCTCCAGAATTTCACTTCGTGTCGTGTGTGTTTGTTTTGTTTGTGGTTGCCCGTGGATTGTATACGGAGACTGAGTAATACCGTCGCCCGTAGGGCGTGGATTAGTCCAAATCCGTGTTTATTTAGATTTGGGTTTGGTGTTTTAGTTTAAGGATACATTAGTCGCGTTGCGGCTAAGATCAACTTAAACGTTCGTCAAGGATACGTTAATCCTGTTTTGGACTAAGATTGACTTGACGCAGTGATCTATTTAATATCTGGCCGTCGGGACTCGTCACCTCTCTGACGTCGTTGAGGGATTACAACGATAGGCGTCAGAGGAGTTCAGAGATGTACCCTTGAACCAAGGTTGATTTGGAGTTTTATCATTCATTTAGATATCTAAGGATACGTTAACCATATTTGGGGCTAAGATCAACTTAGACGGGACCGTTTAGATCCGAAAAAAGAGCGTTTGGGCCCTATTGTGCCAGTTTAGGGACGTGGCGGTCTATCGCCAGTTTAGGGACGTGGGGGTCCGATATTAGTTTAGGGACGTCTCGGCCCGATATTAGTTTAGGGACGTTTCGGTCCATTATTAGTTTAGGGACGTTTCGGTCCATTATTAGTTTAAGGACGTTTCGGTCCATTATGGGTGTATGGTCGTTGGGACCCGTCGCCTCTTTGACGTCGTTGAGGAATTACAACGATGGATGTCAAAGAAGTTCGGAGATGTACCCTCGAACCGGATGTAGATTGATTTAGGAGAGCCATTTTGCTCAGTCAATTTAATTCAAGGACTTATAGCCGTGATTGGGCTAAGTCCAGTTGAAAATGTCCAACATTTATTTGCTTTTGCATTGCATTTCTTTTTATTTTTATTTGGGCTTTGCCCAAAAAGGATGGAGAGCTTCAATTTGTTTTGGGCTCTGTCCTTTATAAATGATGCAAAGCATCAATTTCATTTGGGCTCTGCCCTTTTTATTGCTTTGCAATTTATTTTGACCTGCTAGGTCTTTTTGATTTGGGCCTGGCCCTTCAAGTAATGCATTGCATTTGTGCAAAACACCAAGAATCTTTTAGATTCAAGAACAGAAGTGCAAAGCACTTTTTATCCCTTGATCTAAATTTGGATCAAAGAAGAAACAAGTTTTTCCTTGTTTCAGAGAACCAAAGGTTCATAGCAAGTGCAAGGCAATATTTTTATTATTTTTATTTCTTTATTTATTTGTTAAAGATCACTGATCTTGTTCTTAGATCAATGATCTATTCCTAAGAGAATTTTCTCTTGTTTTAAAGGTTTTTACCTTCTTTTTTTTGTATTCTCAAGGAGTTCTCAAGAGATCTCTTCTCTCTTCTTTTTTTTTTTAAAACCAGATGTCCCTTTGAAATGAGGTCTAGGGTCCTTTTTATAGTGCTCAAAAATTAGTTAAATTTGTTAAAAAGATCTTTTTCTGAGTGATTTGGGGAATTTTCCCCACCGTTGGATCTTTGATCCAAAGGCCCCTGTTTTACAGAAGAAATCTTCTTGTTTTAACAAGAACAGAAAAAATTTCCTTAAATCTTCATTCTGTTGTTGCGCAACTCACCAGCGCGTGACACGTGTCGCGCAGTAAGGCGCTTGCACAGCTGTGCTTGCGCAACTGCGCAGACACGTGTCGCTCAACGGTGCACTTGCGCAACAGTGTTTGCGCAACTGTGCAGACACGTGTCGCGCAGAGGTGCGTTTGCGCAGTTGTGCTTGCGCAACTGCGCAGACACGTGTCGCGCAGCGGTGCGCTTGCGTAGTTGTGCTTGCGCAACTGCGCAGACACGTGGCGCGCTGTGATGCACTTGCGCAACAGCGTTTGCGCAACTGCGCAGACACGTGTCGCGCAGCGGTGCGCTTGCGCAAGTGTGTTTGCGCAACTGCGCAGACACGTGTCGCGCAGCGCAGCGCTTGCGCAACTGAGCGTTGCTTTTGCTTTTTAAAGAGCCTTGCTCTGATTGGACGCACTGCCTTGGGCGTTGTGCTGCCGAGTCAACTTCTGACACGTGGCAAATTGCGCGCAGCGCACGGGATCTGAAGCGTTGCTTCAAAATTTTGAATTTTTGAAATTCAAACAGAGCCTTGCTCTGATTGGGGGAACAGTGACGTTTGGACATTCTTGTGAGAACTTCTCGATTCGTCTCGACTCGTGAGGAAATTAGTGTCTTTGCGAGAATTTCTCGATTCGTATCGACTCGTAGGGAAAAGCCTTAGGTAATGGGGATAAGGACATGTTTCCTAAGCACTAGGGCCCTGCAAGTCGGTCCAAAATAGACTCTTGCATACTATTCACGGACCACACTCTCCAAAGTCGAATCTCGACAAGAAGGGAAACAACCACTTATGAGTCTACTCGACTTGTAAGAAGAAAAATTCTCTTGTGAGATCCTTACGACTCTCAAGAGAAAGCACCCTTAGGAATCCTCATGATTCCTAAAGAGAAAATACACCTACGGGATCCTCTCGACCTGTAGAGAGAAAATTCTTTATGAGACCCTCACGGCTCATAAAGTTGAAAAGTCTTAGGTGACAGATCCTAACCCTGTCTCCCAAGCCATCATTGCCTCGCAGAAAGGTCAAGGTAGATTTTCTACAGGCCACACTCTCCGACAAGAAAGGAAACAATCACTTGGGAATCCTCTCGACTCATAAGGAAGAAAAATCTCTTGTGAGATCCTTACGACTCCCAAGAGAAAACACACTTAGGAATTCTCAAGATTCCTAAGGAGAAAATACACCTGCGAGATCCTCTCGACTCGTAGGGAGAAAAGTCTTTATGAGACCCTCACGGCTCACAAAGTTGAAAAGACTTAAGCAGCAGATTTGAACATGCTTCCTAAGCCATTGCTACCTCTCGAAAAGTTCAAGATGGAATGCTCTCTATCATCTACAGGCTACGCTTGCTAAAGTAACATGCCGGCAACAAAGAAAAGAGAAGAAAGCAAGAGATAACACAAGATAGTACGAAAGAAATGTATCTTTTATTTATAAGTTCAATTAGGTACAAGATACATCATATGAAAGAATATGAAATCGATACATGTTATTCAAAAATTACAAATGTTAATTGGTGCAAAAACAACTATTGGGAGGGAGGCGTTTTCAATAAACCAATCAGTTGCTAACGCACTCCCCTCAGCCCCTTTTCACGGTCAGCTGCCGCGGCCAACTCCGCTTCAACCTGAGCCCGTTGCTGAAAGTTTCTCATCGATGACCCGCTGAGCTACCCCATGACTCTGCGCATCTCGCTCGATGAGGTCGAGTTTCTGCCTTAGCGTTAGCCCGTCAGAAATACATCGTAGAAGGCCCTCAAAGATAGCTTTCAGCTGTACAGCATTTGCATCAACCTGAGCGTGCAGCCGGGCAGATTCTCTTGAAGTCTCTTCGCACTCCTTACGCTTTAAGGACGCTTCTTGTTCAAGATGGCGGAGTTAGGGAGTGCTCTGCTCGACCCACGCAACCCGTTGGGAGTTCACAGCCAGGACCTCAGGAGCAGGACATCCGAGCTCAAGCTGATGCAGGCAGGCCTCAATTTTCCTGCAGTGATTAACCCAAGGATCAACGACGTCCTCGCTATGGAAGTTCACGAGAGTCGCCAGCATAAGATTAAACTCGGCAGCTAAATCTGCAGTGAGTGCAGGGATCTCCGTGTCCAGCTCTTCAATAGATTCACTTAACATACGAAGGCTGGTCGCAGCGCCCTTAGAAGATGGACGTCTAGAAAATGGTGCTGCTGGCATTAATATACAAGATTCGAAGGGAGAAGGAACCGGTGTGACTGCTGCAAAATGAATTACTGTTAAAAGCTAACTCGCAAAATAAATAAATCACATGAGTGATGAAGTATACTATACCGGCTGCGGCAGGTGGCAAGGCCGGGAGTACCGGTGGCGCAACTATTCTTTCTTCTCCTCCTTCAATTTGTAGTGTTGCAGTCAAAACAAAGAAGAATTAGCAATGACTTGGCTGCCCGTAAAAGAAAAGAGAAAATATTAGCTAGAGACTGTACTCACCAACGCCAATAGATGAAGCAATCTCCGACTGGAAGAAGAAATGTGGGTGCAGCACCTGATACAGATGATCAAAAAGGACTCCTGCAAGGGTGTAATAATGCAATGTCAGTACATAAAGTATATTGCCTACAATGAAACCGATAAGTCACAAACCCGTACCTTCCAGCATTTTGGAGGACACGAGAGAAGGCAAAGGGGCGGCAACCGTCAAAGCAGCAACTGGTGATGCTTCCTCGGGTGGCACAACCTCAATGCTCACCACAGCTGCATTAGAAACGAAAGAAATACTGTCAGAGGAGACTGAAAGGGATTGCAGAATGAAAAGGAAAGCAATGACCCAAAATCTACCAGATGAGTCGCCGGTCGAAACTGCGACAAGGGCGTCATTGGGTGCAGCGACTGCTTCACCCTCCTCCATCAGAATGGTTTCGCCGCCCATGGCTTCATCCTCTGACTCCACGAGAGTCGTCATAACACTCGCGACGCCTGGCGATGGCAAGGAACCACAGGTGGAAAGAGAGGCAATTGGAGTAGTCCCCGACTCCAGAGAAAGAGTAGCCGCTTCGGGCTCGGTGGTTACCGTCATCTCACCCGCTGCCTCCTCACCAGAACTTTGCCCTGCAGGGTAAGATATATGAGAGTCTGAAGACCAAATTCTGATAAAAGGACCCAGTGTTACGTTACCTTAGGGCGGCTTTTCAATTGCTTCCCGAGCCGCATGTGTCGCATGTCTGTGAGCGGGAGACAGGGTGACCAGAGACCCTCTGAAGAAGCAGGGACAGGGAAGGCAGTGCTTGAGCTTGCACCTACAGCCAAGGCGGCATTACATTCTCTTGCTGCACGCCTCCTGCGCTTCCTTTCTGCCCGGGCCATGAGAGCTGAGCTTCTTAAGACCTCCGACAAGGAGACGACATCGTCCGAGCCAGGAGCTACCTCTGGAGCTGTTGTGGCGCCCGTCATCGGTTGCTTAAGTGAAGCTTCATTCAGCAACACTGGCGGAACTGGGACTTCGGTAGCCAGCCTTGGAAGCGTCCCCGCACCGCCCTGCGAAGTCGGTACCGCACTTGGGATAAGCTGAGTAGAGGTAGTCCCTGCAATAAGATGAAAAATGAGGGGTCAGATTACCCATAAGAAACGGGAGTGGAGACACGGTGAACCGAATTGTATCAATGCCCAGCGAATCGCGAAGCCGCTCTTCCTCCTCAAAAGTCTTGAGGGAAGCCGCGAGAGCCTCTTCAGTGGAAATGTCTGTTGAAGGAAAAGTGTCAGTCAAAACATGATAATAAAAATGTAATGCAATGACAAAAAATACGGCTGAAGTTTACTTGATTGTGCAAGGATGATCAGTCCTGCTTTTTGGCTAGCGAGTCGCTCGGAAGCTGTGATGGCGGCCGCCAGATCAGTGTCATCCGGCGCCATAAATAATCCCCCGTTGATCCCATATTCGCTTAGGCCCTCGCTATAAAGAACATGAGGCTCCTGGCCGAGTACAACGTCTGCAGAAAGAATCGACTTCTTCTTCTTCTGCGAGCGAGTACCGGTCGCCGCTAGCACAAGCTTACGCTTGGTAGGCACCTTGGGACAACGAGTCCCGATATCTGAACCCACGCAAGACTCGGGAGACGCCACAGTCACCGCTTTCACGGGAGCACGGGATATCAATAGCTCAGGCCTATCACGCAGGACCACGACCGCAGCAACCTCTCTCAAAGGAGGACGAACGATGGTCTGTTGCTTCAAAGGGATGGTCGGATTACCAGCAGGGGCTGCACCCTTACGATCGAGCAACAAATTCTTTTCCTCCCTGATGACGGCACCCATTGCGTGTTGATACCATGCCACGTATACGTTCAGGGCTTTCGGAACACAACTTGGCTCACTAATGAAGAAATTGGACCATATGTTTAGGCGCATAAAATGGTGCAGTGCGCTCTGGATACCCTCTTCAGTATAAACCGGTTCTGCCAAGAATGCCTCAAGCGGAATGCCCTGATTATAACTTGATTGCTGAGCAAAACGGTGGGGGTTATATCTCATAAACAAAGCCGAGTCGTTCTGCCTGAACACCAAGTATCCCGGCCTGATCGAGTACAAATGGAGAATCTCCCGAGCTTTCAAGGTAGAAGCTCCATCCTTAAAGGTGTCCCGCAACGGCTGCACCGTCTTAGCGGATTCCTTACCGATGGTCATAACCTTATCAACAAAGGTCATGCCATCCCCGACGGTACGTGGGCAAAGAATTACACCCCGAGCCTCTCGCTGACTTGGCTCCACAATGGAAGCATTGACCAGCCGCATGATCTATGGAAAATTGCAAGTTTCATAGAAATGAGGCCGCTTGTGCATTCCAAAAGCACCGAGCACATGCAACTCGAGCCATGAAGTAAAATAATGCATCGGGAGTTCACGGGCTACACCCCCGGTTGAGTAGTGTCGGCCGCCAAACTAAGGCCGTGATATAAATGAGCCAGCCCGGCAATCCCAACAGCAACTTGTCTCCCTTCAACCATCCGATGAGCTGGGTAGAAGACAGACGGTCTCATGTAGCGAGGGTGTATGGGAAGCGCGAACCAGCTTAACCACAAACCGAGGAACCCCAGAAAGAACGCTTCCTCATCGATTCCCGGAGCGGCAATTTCTGAAAAGGGGACGATCGCGACGTTTGGAAGAAAGAAAATCTTTTGATCAACTTCCAATATTAGCCGGCTATTCAAGCCAAAGCCGAAAGGATCATCAAGTTTGGAAAACCTTTCATCTTGTTGAGATAAAGCTTCTGGGCGGAGAAAACGGGCGATGAAGTCCGCAAAGCTAACCCCATGGCTTCCAGATTCAAAAAATAAGCCCTCGTAAATGTTTAGCACCTTGATCAAGCTGGGGAATCTGTGATGCATGGCATTCTCTGGGTTAGACCCGTCATCACCAGTCGAGTAGCGAAAATATACTCATCTGGGGGCAAGATCTCCTCTTAATGCTCCCCTCTTACAGGTAAGCCGGAGATATCCACAAACTCTTCCAAAGAGATGGAAACTTCTCGACCTAGCATAAGGAAGGTATGAGTTGGAACGTTCCACTGTTCCAAAAAGGCTTTGACCCACCAGGCTGGAGGTGGGGAATACTGAAACAGGGAAGCATAGATCGCGGGGTACAACCCGAGCCTCAGCAACTCTGACTTCTTTGCCGATAGGATATATCGGGCCCACTGCAGATATCCAGCTGAGTGACAGGGAGTCAGGCCTATGTTGTATGGCTTTCCCTAAGGGCGCGACTCACCCTGGCATATACGCCGCCCTAAAATGTCCAAATCCATCGGCGGTTGTACAGGTATTGCAGCCATAGAGGGCTGAAGACAACCCTCTGAAGTTCAATTAACCACCTCCACGGCATAGTTCACCAGGGGTACGTCAGCATAATGAATCGCCGAGATGGCCTCTGAAGGTGTTGCGCAAGAGAAGCTGCGCCGACCCATGATGATCTGGTTATACCATGTTCCCCACAAATGAAGATTTTTGTGCTCCGGGTCATGGTCTTTGATCAGCGCAAAACCTCTCGGTCTACGGGCGCTTCGGGGAATCCGCCTTCCAAATGGACGAACGGAAAGGAAGTGTTGAAAGACATAGTATCTGCGGGGAAAGGAACAAATTTTCAGCCACCAATGCTACAGTTTAAGTTCTGTCACTAGGTACTTTAAATCTGTACCACACTGCAATGCAGTGAAAAGGGACCAAAGGGGACCCACATAATCTAGATGACGGTTCATCATTAATAAACAGTCCCATCATTTGATGAGACTGTCATTAAATAAGGAAATCCTCATTTGATTCTCATTCAATAAGAACCCCTCGGGCTAAGGAGTAAATCTCCCCTTGAGAGCAGTGCTCTGTGGCAGAGTGACATCTGTCAGCTCTAATGATGAAGGAATAAAAATTCCTTAAGAGCCTTGCTCTGTAAAAATAAAGGAATAACCCATCAGAAAAATTGAAATAAATTTTTTTTAATGAATTAAAATTCCGAGATCTTCAAGATCCATGAACAAACTCTTGAGAGTTCTTCATAAGAGATTAACAAATCTCTATTATTCAAGAGAGCAAAGCTCTGTTAATGGGTTAAGACTGAAAGGTTCCTAGGCACTCTTGTGAAGGTTCATAAGGCATCAAACATGCCCGGATAAAAATTTAGACGTGCCGAACAACCCAAAGCCGGGATCTTTGCTAGATTATTAGGGTTTAACATGCAAGATGATAACTTTTATCTAAGTGTGAGGGATTACAACCTTTGTAGTCCGCTCCTTCACTTCACAAGCTCCGAGTAGAAGTCCCTTTGCCGCGATCCACGATCTCCCGGACTCATGAGAGGCTCCACGATTCGAACGATCCATGCTAGCTTGAAGTGTTCCAAATCTCCGATGATCTACGTCGAAGTTGCAAAGACTCAAGTTTTCTCACTCTAAAGAGATGAACACACTAATCTCATGGGCTAGATAAGATGAGGATGAGAGAGTAGTATTTTTGCTTTCTTTTTAAATCATTTTCTCATATTTATTCATCACATAAAGATTTTCTAGTAAGCTTTTTTCAAGAGAGAAGAAGATGATAATGGAAATGATAAAAAGATTAATCCTTTTGTGATAAATAGAAAGAAATGTATATGATTGATATATAAACCATGGTTAAGGATGAGTGGCCAAGATTGTGTAGAGAATAAACTAGAGTTAGGGTTTGGTTGAGTTAAAAATGTGTCATCCAAAAATATCTTAACAATGACAAAAGAAAATGCTTCTAGAAGGTGCATGAAGCATCTAACCCTAATCAAACCCTAACCTCAATTAATCATCCTTAAACATGTTTAACAATTAATCATATCATGTCACAATAATATATATCACATATATATTATATATTTGCAACAAAAGAAAATAATACAATTAACATATATCGCATATATATCAATGTATCATCCAGTGAGAAAATGAAATAATAAAGCGAGCCAATATTAGATAATGTAATACAATATATCATATATATTATTATACATTAAATCTCTGAATCAACACTTGATTTGATGATCCGGCTATATCGAATATTACCGACTAATATTTCATGTACCGATTCATCGAATCAACACTTGATCCGATGTCCCAGTTCATATCTAAATATCGCGAGAATATAATACGGTATCTCATATCGCATTATCCTCGGTCCTGCACATATCACATATGCGCCTCTACTCCGTTTCGCCTGAGCCAAGAAACCTCTGTGTAGGACTCTAAAGAATCGTCAATACGCCGGTAGCAGGTGATGATCATATCAAACACCCACAAGCTGCAAGCGGTCAGCTAAACGTAACAGCCACCCAGGTATTGAGCGATCAGAAGATCAACAAGCTAGCCTGTGCGTTCTCCTGTGAATCCAATCAGTAACACTCCCGTACAGTCCGGTCTGTTCGTCTGATATGTCGCATATCAAGTCTAGGGGTGGTATACGTCAGACCCCAGTAACCGATAAGTCGTGTCGATGTGTGGCTCATAACGGGTCGAGAAACTACTAGTAACACTTACCAGTAAATCTCTATATCAGCCCTGGCCAGGGACTTCCAGTTATAGCCAATCGAACACAGCACAACATCAACTCCCTATACCGGGAGAGACGAATCCCCTCCTATCGCTCATTGCCTCCATGTGATTCGGGACTGTACCCAAAAGCCACCGTTTTGCACGCCCTCTTGGACGTGGTAAGGTGGAAATCAAAGTACAGTGGGAATCACACAAGACTCTATGACGATCTCGGGTCTACAAACTATCCTGTACCAGTGTCACCGGAGAACTGCCATCTGACGTATGGTATATCACCATATGGGAGTTCTCGGCGAGTCCGTCCAGTGTACCCAGTCTCCACTGAGCACCCGTACACCATCTCTGATGTCAAACACCGATGGATATGGGATCATCCATCGCCCATCATATGGGTCAAGATGCGTATACGCTAGTCTACTCTGGTGTATCGATGCCCTGTCTCGATATACCCTCGACTAGGAACAGTTATAGGATGTACTCATCGACTACCGTGGCCCCACTAGTATGATC
This sequence comes from Agapanthus africanus, assembly GCA_030015575.1. Taxonomy (NCBI): domain Eukaryota; kingdom Viridiplantae; phylum Streptophyta; class Magnoliopsida; order Asparagales; family Amaryllidaceae; genus Agapanthus; species Agapanthus africanus. The sequence goes on along the minus strand of CM057338.1, from coordinate 99,686,812 downwards.
TCATCATAGTCCCAGTAGTCGAGTACAGATCCTAAGGGCTTTATCAACATGTGAGAGTAAAGCAGTAAACCAATACAAGTCAACATGTTAAGATAAAGTGAAACCAAATAGCATACTATCATGACGAGCAAGAAAGTCATCTCTATATATATCCAAGCATCCATTATAATATACATCATATATACAACAATGGCCTCTAGGGCATATACATAACTAGCAATCTCCCACTTGCACTAAGGCCAGCTGCTGTAGTATCTCATACCTAGCATCCCGAATAATCTCTCAAACTGTATCTGGGGAATAGCCTTCGTGAATGGATCCGCAGTGTTGTCCTTCGTATCTACTCTCCTGACCTCGATCTCCCGGCGATCAACTATCTCCCTGATCAGGTGATACCGTCTCAGAATATGTCTGGACTTTTGATGGGACCTGGGTTCCTTAGCTAACGCCACAGCTCCATTGTTATCGCAATACAGAGGTATTGGATGCTCAATGGATGGAACCACACCAATTTCACTAATGAACTTCTTTATCCAGACAGCCTCCTTGGCAGCATCGTTGGTAGCGATGTATTCAGCCTCCATCGTTGAGTCTGCAACGGTATCCTGTTTGGAACTCTATTGAGGGTAAAGACAAAACCCGAATGCGACTTAGAGTCGTCCTTATCACTTTGGAAGCTGGAATCGGTAAAGGACTCCATCTGGAGTTCTCCGTTACCATACACCAAGAACATCTCCTTAGTCCTTCGTAAGTACTTGAGAATGTTCTTCACTGCTGTCCAATGACTCTCTCCAGGATCTGCTTGATACCGACTCACTACACTTAGTGAGTATGCTACATCGGGTCTGGTACATAGCATCGCATACATGATAGAGCCTACTGCTGAAGCATAGGGTATCCCTTGCATGCGAGCTCTCTCCAAATCAGTCTTGGGAGACATCTCTTTGGAGAGAGTGAGTCCAGAGATCGTGGGTTGGTTCCCACGCTTGGATTCTTCCATACTAAACCTCTTTATTATGGTGTCAATGTACCTGGATTGGGACAATCCCAGTATCCGTTTAGATCTATCTCTATAGATCATGATTCCCAATACGCAGGAGGTATCACCTAGATCTTTCATTGAGAATCTCTGTGATAAGAAGAGCTTGACTGATTGCAGCATAGGAATATCATTTCCTATCAAGAGTATGTCATCCACGTACAATACGAGGAAGACAACCTTACCCTCTACTACCTTCTTATAGATACAAGGTTCATCTATATTTTTGATGAAGTCAAACTCTTTGACTACAACATCAAAACAGATGTTCCAACTCCGCGATGCTTGCTTTAACCCATAAATGGATTTAAGCAGCTTGCACACCTTTCCGCTGCTCCCACTATCTACGAAGCCCTCTGGCTGAGTCATGTACACGCACTCTTCTAAATCACCGTTTAGAAAGGCGGTCTTAACATCCATTTGCCAGATTTCGTAGTCATGGTATGCAGCAATGGCAAGTAAGATCCGGATGGACTTAAGCATAGCCACTGGAGAAAAGGTTTCGTCATAATCCACACCTGGTCGTTGACGAAAACCCTTTGCTACAAGTCTAGCTTTGAAATTCTCAACTTTTCCATCTACACCAAATTTCTTTTTAAAAATCCACTTGCTCCCAATGGGTTTTACCCCTTTAGGAGCATTTTCCAAAATCCATACTTTATTGGTGTACATGGATTCCATCTCAGATCGCATTGCATCCAGCCATTTCACAGAGTCACCACTCGTGATGGCCTGCTCGAAACTAGTGGGGTCATCATCATCCATGATGCAATCCTCGCTTCCACCATCAATGAGAAAACCGTAGTATCTCTCAGGTGGACGAGAAACCCTGCTAGATCGGCGGAGAGGCTGGGGTTCGTCGGGTACTACTGAATCCTCTGGTTCTACTAAATCTTCAGTTGTAATTTGTGTTTCTGGAACCTCTTCCAGCTCTACCTCTTTGCTACTAATTTCTTTTGCAAGAAATTCCTTTTCCAAAAAGGTGGCATATTGAGAAACAAACACTTTTTGTTCTTCAGCATGGTAGAAAAAATATCCTTGGGAATTCTTAGGATATCCCACAAATTTGCAAAGAACTGATCGTGCCTCGAGCTTGTCTAGATTTTGTCTTTTGACATAGGCCGGACAACCCCATATCTTAACTCTTTTAAAATATGGTTTCTTCCCACTCCATATCTCATGCGGTGTGGTAGGCACAGATTTAGACGGAACTTGATTCAATAGGTATGCTGCTGTTTCAAGCGCATAACCCCAGAAGGAAATAGGCAACTCAGCCTCGCTCATCATAGAGCGCACCATATCTAATAGGGTGCGATTCCTCCGCTCAGATACACCGTTGTGCTGTGGTGTATAAAGAGGAGTGAGCTGAGAGAGAATCCCATTCACTTTTAGATAATCTAGGAACTCATTGCTTAAGTATTCACCTTCTCGATCAGATCGAAGAATCTTAATACTTTTGCCCGTTTGATTCTCTACTTCGTGCTTATATTCTCTGAATTTCTCAAAAGCTTCAGACTTGTGTTTCATCAGGAACACATGTCCGAATCTAGAGAGATTGTCAGTGAATGTAATGAAGTAGGAAGAACCGTTCCTGGCATGCGTAGACATGGGACCGCATACATCACTATGTACCAGTCCTAAGAGTTCGGTAACTCTTTCTCCGTGTCCACTAAACGGAGCTTTGGTCATTTTTCCTTTGAGACATGAATGGCAAGTATCATAAGATGATAATTCGAATGGATTCAAATAACCATCTTTATGTAACTTAGCCAGTCGTGTCGCATTGATATGACCAAGTCTACAATGCCACAAGTAGGATTCGTTCATATCTGAACTTTTCCTCTTGTGTGTGTCTTGTATATTCAGGACTGCATTCTGATTTAGAATGAATATGCCATTATGTAACGAGCCTGATGCAATCAACTTTTGATCTAGGAATATGTTCATAACATTATCCTTTACTACAAAATTATATCCTTCTTTACTTAATAAAGAAACTGATATAATGTTGCACATCATGTTCGGTATATAATAGCACTCATTTAGAATCAGTGTATTACGACTTGGTAATACCAGGTGATATTCGCCAACTACTTTGGCTGCAACATTTGCACCGTTCCCTACTTGAACGGAATGATCACCTTTTCCCAGTTCTCCACCTTTACGTAGCCCATGTAACTGTTTACATATGTGGGATCCTGATCCGGTATCTAATACCCAGGACGTAGGGTGAACTGAGAAACAGTTCTCAATAACTAACACACCCGAAGAAGATGCATCAACATGCATGTTCTTTTAGGCGGCGTGAGAATCCAGATATTCTTCTATTTCCTATTCAGTCTTATAACTCTTATAAGAAAGAACAGGTCCAACGTTCCCCTGCACTGTACAATAATCGGGTTCAGTCAATACATCCATATTATTATCTTGATTATGGCCTGACATGGTCGCTACGTGGAGAGAGAGAGAAGAAAACACTTTAGCGTATGCTCTTGCAAGATTTAGATTGGTTATTATCTTATCTAATCAGGATGTCTCCCACTGTTTTTTATCAAATCTACCTTAAAACCCTAAAAGGTAAGATTAGCCGGGATTAATTACACCCTACAATTTCGTCAATCTTTCAGCCAGATCAGTGTCGGTACTTTGAGGGAGGTTCCCCGTGCTTTCGCACGGACCTAATTAAAGTAAACCTCGTTTTCCCAGAGGCGTAACCCCGTTAACACTTTTCTAGACACCTACTTGAATGACTAATTGTCCTGTGTAAAACTCTCCCAGGAGTAACACTTACTCGCAGTGGGTATCGGGATCCAACTATCTCATAGGAGGTATGCAATCTCATTGCAAATTTCAACGCTTGAAATTCCCGATAATATTTTGCCCCTAGCAATTTATGACCTTAACATAGTCAACAAATCATAATTGCTAGCCAAGTTCAACCCGTCATTTCCCGATTGAATTAAATCCACCTGCACGACCCTTAACATAGTCAACAAAGTCGTACAACTACCCTAATCCAATCACATCTCATGTTTTAGCAGATAAGTACTAATTAGCTACCGCACACTACGCCTTAACATAGTCAACAAACGTAGCACGAATACTAACTAGTCTTTATCTGAAATGACGCAGGGCTACGCAGGTTTTTCAGAAAACCCTAAGCGTAATGAACTTGATATCGTCGTAGAATCATGTAGTTTTTGAAAAGGAGTGTTTTTTAGGCTTTTCTTAGTTTCGCTAAAGGGGTCACTCCCGGTGAAGGGATCGTCAGCCCATTCCTCATTGAATAAGGTGCAGGATATATCATATATACCGCTGTGCAAAGCAAAACACTAAAAGCATTCAAAAGACAAACCGCGTTTTGTAGCATCTGCCAGTTTCGCTAAAGAGGTCACTCCCGGTGAAGGGATCGTCGGCTCTTTCCCCATCGAATAAGGTGCAGGATATATCATATATATCACTGTGCAAAGAAAAACTGTAGCTACCCCTTTTTATAAAGTTTTGATTCTACAACATCTTTAGGTTTCTTTTCTTTTATTAATCTTATTAATAAAAATCCCATCAGCTTATGCTTCCTAAGCATCACAGAAGAAACGAAAGCAGTAATATTTATATATCAGCATATATATATAGTATAAGCATTCGTCTCAGGCAGTAATATGATCTCATCACAGAACATTGCAGCAGAAGAACATATATGAAATATTGGATATACTAGGACGTCCGTGTTTTTAATACGAGCCTGTATAAAACACGGATTCCACGGTCGTGACGAATAGCCAAACCCACATCCCAAGACCCCTACGAGAGCGGCAAGTAACACTGCCAATTCTAGGGTTAGGAGACCCGGTCTCGACCCCTCGAGATGGCCTCCCACTGGACCCTAGAACCCGGTTACTTGTGCTCCCCTCCTTGGGTCTACCTAATGCGGAAAAGTAAATAATATACACCGGTGACATCAACCTCAACCTGGAAGTGCCCCAAATAAAAGAATATTACATTACAAATGAATTTTACATGAATGAAAATAAAAACCCTCATCTCACATAAAACCCCCGGCTATTCAGAACGCGACGATCCAATATAACATATCACAGCAACACATAATATCTCATATCATCAACGTAAGTAAATATGCGCATCCCAATTATCGTTGACATATAGCAACGAAACCGGCGATATCACATATTACACTTACGGTCACAGAAAAGAAAGTGTAAAACTACAATATTTGGAATTCACAATCACTTTAGACATCATAAATCCGAAATATCACATACTCCGCATTTCATGCCTAACTCTATGAATTCCACATATTGTATCACATTCCAGATAAATAGACAGTATTAAACTTTCCGAACAGATAATCAAATACCCAAAATTTCCCAAAGTGCTCAACTCTTGAGCGGAGTTCAAATAATCCCAGAATATGTCAAAGTACCGGTGATCCAAGACAACGCCTCACATGTGGCACGCCGTACTGCCCCAAACCCGAAGGTTCAAAAGGCAGTTCAAGACGGTCACATAATCGAGTTAAGGTTTGTTGTCTTCTAGAGGGTCCACCGCTTAACTTGTACAATTTTTCCGAAAGATTTAAACCCGATAAAAATTCAACACTTGAAAGTTTTACGTGGCGGGAAAAAGTGAGTTAATGATATCCGTTCGAACTTTTTAACAGTTTCTAAATATCCGGAAAGAAATACGAATTTAAAATTTCCGATCGAGTCTACTATTACAAAACAAAACCCAGAATTTTCAACACTTGAAACAGATTAAAAATACCCAGAAGCATCAACAAGCACCTACGGTTATTACCATGAAAGACACGTGTCACAACTCCATAATTCCGCCGCGGAACCGCCGCGTAAGCATGCTTACGCCGCGGTTCCCCGCCGTTTAGACGAATTATGGGCCCGTATTTCATGGTAATCCTTAGAATTCCCTGCTGATTTTTTTAAGTATTTTTAATTCAGAAAAATCCCAAATTTTAAAAAATTTCCAGAGAGGGGGTATATTTTGTCGGTTCGGGTTCGATCGGAGTTTTAACTTCGTAAACACATCGCCTAATGCTCTAGCTAGGCTCTGATACCACTGAAAGATTCCTAGGCACTCTTGTGAAGGTTCATAAGGCATCAAACATGCCTGGATAAAAATTTAGACGTGCCGAACAACCCAAAGCCAGGATCTTTGCTAGATTATTAGGGTTTAACATGCAAGATGATAACTTTTATCTAAGTGTGAGGGATTACAACCTTTGTAGTCCACTCCTTCGCTTCACAAGCTCCGAGTAGAAGTCCCTTTGCCGCGTTCCACGATCTCGCGGACTCATGAGAGGCTCCACGACTCGAACGATCCATGCTAGCTTGAAGTGTTCCAAATCTCCGATGATCTACGTCGAAGTTGCAAAGACTCAAGCTTTCTCACTCTAAAGAGATGAACACACTAATCTCATGGGCTTGATAAGATGAGGATGAGAGGGTAGTATTTTTGCTTTCTTTTTAAATCATTTTCTCATATTTATTCATCACATAAAGATTTTCTAGTAAGCTTTTTTCAAGAGAGAAGAAGATGATAATGGAAATGATAAAAAGATTAATCCTTTTGTGATGAATAGAAAGAAATGTATATGATTGATATATAAACCATGGTTATGGATGAGTGGCCAAGATTGTGTAGAGAATAAACTAGAGTTAGGGTTTGGTTGGGTTAAAAATGTGTCATCCAAAAATATTTTAACAATGACAAAAGAAAATGCTTCTAAAAGGTGCATGAAGCATCTAACCCTAATCAAACCCTAACCTCAATTAATCATCCTTAAACATGTTTAACAATTAATCATATCATGTCACAATAATATATATCACATATATATTATATATTTGCAACAAAAGAAAATAATACAATTAACATATATCGCATATATATCAATGTATCATCCAGTGAGAAAATGAAATAATAAAGCGAGCCAATATTAGATAATGTAATACAATATATCATATATATTATTATACATTAAATCATCGAATCAACACTTGATTTGATGATCCGTCTATATCGAATATTACCGACTAATATTTCATGTACCGATTCATCGAATCAACACTTGATCAGATGTCCCAGTTCATATCTAAATATCGCGAGAATATAATACGGTATCTCATATCGCATTATCCTCGGTCCTGCACATATCACATATGCGCCTCTACTCCGTTTCGCCTGAGCCAAGAAACCTCTGTGTAGGACTCTAAAGAATCGTCAATACGCCGGTAGCAAGTGATGATCATATCAAACACCCACAAGCTGCAAGTGCTCAGCTAAACGTAACAGCCACCCAGGTATTGAGCGATCAGAAGATCAACAAGCTAGCCTGTGCGTTCTCCTGTGAATCCAATCAGTAACACTCCCGTACAGTCCGGTCTGTTCGTCTGATATGTCGCATATCAAGTCTAGGGGTGGTATACGTCAGACCCCAGTAACCGATAAGTCGTGTCGATGTGTGGCTCATAACGGGTCGAGAAACTACTAGAACACTTACCAGTAAATCTCTATATCAGCCCTGACCAGGGACTTCCAGTTATAGCCAATCGAACACAGCACAACATCAACTCCCTATACCGGGAGAGACGAATCCCCTCCTATCGCTCATTTCCTCCATGTGATTCGGGACTGTACCCAAAAGCCACCGTTTTGCACGCCCTCTTGGACGTGGTATGGTGGAAATCAAAGCACAGTGGGAATCACACAAGACTCTATGACGATCTCGGGTCTACAGACTACCCTGTACCAGTGTCACCGGAGAACTGCCATCTGACGTGTGGTATATCACCATCTGGGAGTTCTCGGCGAGTCCGTCCAGTGTACCCAGTCTCCACTGAGCACCCGTACACCATCTCTGATGTCAAACACCGATGGATATGGGATCATCCATCGCCCATCATATGGGTCAAGATGCGTATACGCTAGTCTACTCTGGTGTATCGATGCCCTGTCTCGATATACCCTCGACTAGGAACAGTTATAGGATGTACTCATCGACTACCGTGGCCCCACTAGTATGATCTCATCATAGTCCCAGTAGTCGAGTACAGATTCTAAGGGCTTTATCAACATGTGAGAGTAAAACAGTAAACCAATACAAGTCAACATGTTAAGATAAAGTGAAACCAAATAGCATACTATCATGACGAGCAAGAAAGTCATCTCTATATATATCTAAGCATCCATTATAATATACATCATATGTACAACAATGGCCTCTAGGGCATATACATAACTAACGAAGAAACGCTAAAAAGGTTTTCTTTAGATCTAAGATCTATGAAGAGCAAAGCTCTGTTAATGGGTAAAACCCTAGTAACATTTTTTTAGATCTAAGATCTATGAATAGCAAAGCTCTCTTAACGGGTAAAACCCTAAAAACATTTTGAGATCTAAGATCTGAGGAAGAGCAAAGCTCTATTGATAAAGTTCAAATCTTACCAAAAATTTGGCAGAGTTTTGACTTTTGAAGGTTCTTAAAATGAAGAGTTATGCTCTGAAAGATAATGAAAATTCTCAGAAGAGAAAAATGAAGATGAACAGAAATCATCTTAAGGACCGAAGATCCTATTTTATAGGCACTGAGTGCCGTTTCGACTTCTAAGTTGATCTAATGGTGGAGATGCTGTCACCGCTGCACTCACGTGTGAGCCAAATGAGCGCAACGGTAGGGGGGCATTTATTTTCCCCAATCAGAGTAAGGCTCTGTTCAAATTTTCAAAATTTAAGATGAAGCGGCGCTTCATAAAAGCGCCAGCACTTTATAAAAGCGCCAGCGCTTTGAGGAAGCGCACCACGTGCAAAGCACGAGTGCGCTAGCGCTAAGTGCGCCAATAGCGCCAGCGCTCTGAAGCAGCGCACCACGTGCAAAGCACGAGTGCGCTAGTGCTGGAACTAAATGTTCCCCACCGTTAGATCAAAGATCCAATAATAATGATAAATCATTAATTGACCAGAATAACATTCTGTTAAGGAAAGATTCCTCAAAATCTTTCCAAACAAAAAGATTGTTCTCTGTAAATCAGAGCACCGTTGGATCAATGATCCAATGGTGATTAAAAATCACCAAAAACACAGAATAAATTATGTTTATAGGAAATTCCCCAATCTTGTTAAAAACAAGAAGATTGCCTTCTGTAAATCAGAAGCCCTTAGATCAAAGATTCAATGGGGGAAACATCCCCAAATCAATTAAAGAGAAGATCTCTTCAACTGATTGAACTGATTAGCCCTCACTATATAAAGGGTCCAAGACTTCAAGTCTCATATAGAGGAACCCCCCCCCCCAAAACTTTGAGAAATCTCAGAAAGAAGAGCAAGCTCTCGGTAGAAGAAGAACTTTTCTTCAAGGCAAAAAAAACAGAGAGATGAAATCATCTCATATTAGAAGAAGAACATAATTCTTCTCACAGATCATAGATCTATAAGACTACGGTCTTTTACAAAAAGAGATCATGAACATCTCATTATAAAAGAGGGGGAGAATAAGTCAATTCTCTTAGGATCACAGATCTATAAAGGCAAAGCCTTTCACAAAAATAAGAGATTGAAACATCTCCTATAAAATAAGAACTTGTTCTTAGAACCTTGAGACAAAGTCTCTTATAAGAGAGAATTTAATTCTCGGAGCGCAGAACTAATAGAATTTGCATAAAAAAGAGCCTTAGCGCTCCAAATTTAAAGAAGCGCTCTGTGCTCAAGACTGGCGCACAGCGCCAAGCGCACCACGTGCTCCTCACGTGTGCGCTACTTAACAGAAGAGACTTAGTGTTCCTAATTTAAAAGAGCTTCAGTGCTCCACATCTAGCGCAAAACGCTGCAGAGCCTTAGCGCTCCTAATCTAAAAGAGCCTTAGCGCTCCAAATTTAAAAAAGTGCACTGCGCTCAAGATTGGCGCACCACGCCAACCGCGCCACGTGCTTCTCACGTGTGCGCTACTTAACAGAAGCGCCTCAGCGCTCCAAATATAGCGCAAAGCGCTACAGCGCCTCAGCGCTCCAAATATAGCGCACTGCGCTCATTAACTGGCGCTAGCGCCAAGCGCGCCACATGCTTCTCACGTGTGCGCTAAAAAAACATAAATTGTTCTATAAATAAAGCCCAGAGCTATGAGGAATGCTTAGGATTCAGTAAAAGACAAAAAACATTGTCAGAACTCAAATCAATGCCCAGCATTGTCAAATGTTTAACATTTTAACTGAGTGGGCCAAGCCCAAGTTGGCCATAAACCCCTCATTCAGATTAACTGAGCCTATATGCTCATAAATCTCAGATCTTAGTCCCAATTGTACTACAGATCACCCAACCAAAATTGGTTCAAGGGTACATCTCTTCACTCCTCTGATACATGTCGTTATAATCCTTCAACGTCTTCAGAGAGGTGACGAGTCCCGATAACCATACATTTCATAGATTATGACATCTTTAAACTGGACTGTGGGGTCCTTAAACCCATGGACTATGATGTCTTTAACCTTGGACTGTGGGGTCCTTAAGCCCATGGACTATGATGTCCTTAACCTTGGACTATGGGGTCCTTAAGCCAATGGACTATGATTTCCATAACCTTGGACTGTGGGGTCCTTAAGCCCATGGACTACGATGTCCTTAGCCTTGGACTATGTGGTCCTTAAGCCCATGGACTATGATGTCCTTAACCTTAAACTAATTATGGACCGTAAAGTCTCTAAACTAAACAATAGAGCCCAAATGCTCTTTTGTTGGATCTAAATGATCCCGTAAAGTTGATCGTAACTTAAAATTAGACTAATGTATCCTTGACAAACGTTTAAGTTGATCTTAGTCTCAAATGAGACTAAACTATCCTTAAACCCAACCCCAAATCCAAATCTAAGAAGATACGTATTTGTACTAATCCACGCCCTACGGGCGACAACATAAATTAGTCTCCGTATACAATCCACAGGCAACTAAAAACAAAACAAACACCCACGACACGAAGTGACCATCTGGAGAAGGAGAAAGTGGTTACCGCGATGCGGTAGCGTAATTAACTGCTGGGGCTTGCGCCTGCAGAGAAGAGCGTCCCCACAATCAAAAACCCCTCAAATGAGGGGGAATCTGACGAAGTCTACTACATCGGCCACATCCGTTTAAACCTTCGATACATAGTGTCATAAATCAACTTGGCATCTTCGGACAAGTGGACAGATAGCACCAAATAGCATCTGCCCTCGAAATTCAGGCAAGACGAACCTACGCGGTCTCGTCTCTGTTTTCGGCGGAGAACAAACCCTCCCTCTTGCGGAGGAACCGCGGCATAAGCTTGCATTTTGCGATGGTTGGGCGGAGGAGTTGGGGAATTCTGCATCCAAATTTCTCTGGTAACCTCCTCTATACTTTATCTCTCCTCTGAAATCCAATAAATTATTTTTCTGCAGGATTCTTTGCAAAATATCACCGCTCAAAAAATCTTTTTGCGTGTTTTGTAATTGGTTTGTACATATTTTAATACGGACATTAAGGGGCAAATACTAAATTCAGATTAGGTGGGGATTTCATCACCCTTCTTAGGCCCCACAAATCACAAAAGAGCATCCGCATCACCCTGTAAGTCGATGTTCAACACCCCAATACTTGTGGGGAGGCGGAAATATGAATAACAATCAAGTTCTATGATCAAACATCGATTAACCGTATGAATCGTTTGCTAAACAAGTTTTAACAAAAGCTATAGAGTTTTAAACTACTATGCTAAGAGATTATACCAAACGGTTCTAGTCCTTCGTCTTGATATTGTCTACGGCCTCTTTGGATCTCCACGTCCTCTTCGGCTTTCTTCCGTGATAGACGATCCACCCGAGAACCCTAATCCAAGCTATAACCTCTAAACTTGAGGTTACTTAGTTTCTCTAGTTGCTAAATAGAGTAGCTAAGGTGATGTAGAGATAGGTTATGGAGTAATTAGTCTTTCCTAATCCTTGTTCTCAACTCATGAGGGTAGGATTAGGGTTTGGTGAAGGAGAGAGAACTTGAAGAGAGAGAGTGAGAAGATGATAATGATAATATTATATGAAATGAAAAAGCTTCTCACTTGATATATGAAACATAATGAATTGAAAAGAAAAGAATAATAAGAGACTATTCATCATGTTTCATTAATGCAAGTGGGTGATTCATTACATGAGTCATTAAGCATTTAATAATGCATTAATGATATGATGAATCATTCACAATGAGTCACTAATTCATTAAATGAAAATGCCACCTCTCCCTTCATGTCACATCCTTCTAGAAGCTTCTCGGAAAATTACGAGAACTCCCCTCTCATCCGTGAAAACACGGAAAAACTTTAGACTGTATAAATCCAATAACCTGATACTAGAATCTGGCTTAAACCAAAGCCGACTAGTAAAAACTGTCCGAATGTCGTACGTGCGTTCAAACACGTATGCGTCCGAACCTTTGTCGTAAAACCATACGACCTCTATATCTTTTCGCCTGGGTTTGGGAAATCTCTGTGTGGGACTCTAAAGACTCGACTACTACGCTGGCAGTGGGTTTAACCACAGACCACAAGCGGCACTAGCTGTACGTAACGGTCCCCAGGTAGTTGTCGATAAGAAAGCTGATGAGGTAACCCATCTGAAATCCTACTGAGCCTGTCTGTGACAATATCTGCGCAGTCCGGTCTGTTCGTCTAAGAGTATCGCATGTATGGTCTAGGGAGGTGGTGGACGCCAGACCCCTAATAACCGTACAAGTCGTGTCGGTATGGCTTTATCACCATCCGAGAATCTACTGATCAACCTATCAGTAATTCTCAATCAGCCCTGGCCAGGGACTTATGGTAATGACCAAACGACCACAGTGCGATATCAACTCCCTATACCGGGAGAGACGAATCCCTAACAGTCGCTCACTGCCTCCATGTGGCTCGGGACTGTGCCCAACTGAAACCTGTTTGCACGACTCCTTTGAGCCGTGGTAGGGTAACAATCAAAGCACAGTGGGAACTCACACGAGACAAATGATGACCTTAAGTCAACGGACTATCTGCACACATGTCACCTGAGAACTGCTATCTGACGTTAGGTATAATACCATCCAGTCAGTTCTCGGCGAATCCTGTCCGGTGTACTCACACCCAGTGAGCATCTGTATACAATCTTAGGTGAACACCACCAATGGTTGCGGGACCAATCCATTGTCCCTTGTCAGGGTCTAGATATGTATACACTAGTCTACTCCGGAGTATCGATGCCCAATCTCGATACTCCTGCGACCAGGGACATCTAAGGGTGTGCCTATTCACTATCCAGCTCCCACTAGTATGACTGCCATCACAACGCCGGTAGTCAGACAAACACCCTATGGGCTTTATCAACATATATATATAAATACCAAGTAAAATATATTATACGTTAAGACAAAGTCAAACCAAATAGCGTACTATCATATCAAGCAAGACTGTCATGTACATACATATCCCAAGCATCCTATACAATGTAGGCCTCTAGGGCATATATATCCAACAATCTCCCACTTGCACAAAGGCCTATGATTGGCGCAATGAGTACCCACTGTCTCTACCAGATCCAGTTGCTTGCGTACCGCATGCCCAACATCTCAAAAAGTCTCTCGAACTGTACTTGAGGAATGGCCTTGGTGAATGGATCTACCGTGTTGTCTTTTGTGTCCACTCTCCGTATCTCGATCTCCTGACGATCCACGATCTCCCTGATCAGGTGAAACCGCCTTAAGATATGCCTGGATTTCTGATGGGACCTTGGTTCCTTCGCTAAAGCTACAGCGCCATTGTTATCGCAATACAAAGGTATTGGATTGGCAATGGACGGAACCACCTGAAGTTCAGAAATGAACTTCCTTATCCAGACAGCCTCTTTTGCGGCTTCACTAGCAGCTATATACTCAGCCTCCATAGTTGAGTCTGCGACGGTATCTTGTTTGGAACTCTTCCAACTTACCGCCCCTCCATTGAGGGTAAACACAAAACCCGAAATAGATTTAGAATCATCTTTGTCACTTTGGAAGCCGGAGTCGGTAAAAGCCTCTACCTGGAGGTCCTTATTGCCGTAAATCAAGAACATCTCTTTAGTCCTTCTCAGGTACTTGAGAATGTTCTTCACCGCTATCCAATGTTTCTCATCTGGGTCCGATTGATACCTGCTTACCACACTAAGTGCGTAAGCTACATCTGGTCTGGTACATAACATCGCATACATTATTGATCCTACCGCCGAAGCGTAGGGTATAATGCCCATGCGAGCCCTCTCTTCATCAGTCTTTGGAGACATCTCTTTGGAGAGGGTGATTCCGTGACAAGCGGGAATATTGCCGCGCTTGGAATCTTCCATACTAAATCTCTTTAGTATAGTGTCTATATACCTGGACTGTGAAAGTCCCAATATTCTATTAGATCTATCTCGATAGATCTTAATGCCCAGAATGTATGATGCATCTCCCAAGTCTTTCATAGAGAATTTCTGTGACAAGAAGAGCTTTATTGATTATAGTATAGGGATATCATTCCCTATCAGTAGTATGTCGTCGACGTATAAAACGAGGAAGACTACTGCTCCTTCTACAATCTTCCTATAAATACATGGTTCATCTATATTTTTGATAAAGTCAAATTCCTTGACTGTTTCATCAAAGCAGATGTTCCAACTCCGCGATGCTTGCTTTAACCCATAAATGGATTTAAGCAATTTGCACACTCTTCCGCTGCTCTCACTGTCTAAGAAACCTTCTGGTTGATCCATGTAAACACTCTCTTCTAGATGTCCATTTAGAAAAGCTGTTTTTACATCCATTTGCCAGATTTCATAGTCATGGAAGGCAGCAATGGCAAGCATGATCCGAATGGATTTAAGCATAGCTACTGGTGAAAAAGTTTCATCATAGTCCAATCCTGGTCTTTGACGAAAACCTTTTGCTACTAGTCTAGCTTTGTAGGTTTCCACTTGTCCAAATGTACCAATCTTCTTTTTGAAGATCCATTTGCACCCAACTGGTTTTACCCCAGGAGGAGCAACTTCTAAAGTCCATACTTTATTGGTATACATGGATTCCATTTCGGATCTCATTGCATCCAGCCACTTTACTGAGTCGCTACTTGTGATAGCCTGCTGAAAACTAGTAGGCTCATCATCATCGATGATGCAATCCTCTCGATCCCCATCAAGAAGAAAACCATAGTATCTTTCAGGAGGATGAGAAAGCCTACTAGATCTGCGGAGTGGCGTTGGTTCGTCATGTTCTATTGAAATCTGAGATTCTTCTAAGTCCTCGGTTGCAGCTTGAGGTTCTGGAATTTCTTCCAGTTCTACCGCGCTCCCACTAATTTCTTTTGCAAGAAATTCGCTTTGTAAGAAGACAATGTGACGAGCGACAAACACCTTTTGTTCTTCAGTGTGGTAGACCATGTACCCCCTTGAATGCTTGGGGTATCCTACAAACTTGCATAAAACCGATCGTGCTTCGAGCTTGTCCGGATTATGCTTTTTAACATATACCGGACACCCCCATATCTTGATATACTTGAGATATGGTCTCTTCCCACACCACATTTCATATGGAGTGGTAGGTACAGACTTAGTTGGAACTCTATTTAATAGATATGCGGCTGATTCTAGAGCAAATCCCCAGAAGGAAAGTGGCAACTCAGCACTACTCATCATTGATCGCACCATATCTAATAGCGTGCGATTCCTTCTTTCTGATACACCATTATGCTGAGGTGTATAAGGTGGAGTAAGCTGAGAGAGTATTCCATTTGCTTTCAAGTATTCAAGGAAACTGGTACTTAAGTATTCTCCACCTCGATCAGATCGAAGTGTCTTGATGCTTTTACCAGTTTGTTTCTCTACTTCATTTTTATACTCCTTAAACTTCTCAAAAGCCTCGGATTTATGCTTTATTAAGAACACGTGTCCATACCTAGAGAATTCATCAGTAAAAGTGATGAAGTAGGAGTGACCACTTCGTGCATGTATAGACATCGGACCACATACATCACTGTGTACTAGTCCAAAGAGTTCGGTGGCTCTTTCTCCGTGTCCGGTGAACGGAGATTTGGTCATTTTTCCTTTGATACATGATTGACAAGTTGCATATGATGAATATTCAAACGAATCTAGATATCCATCTTTATGTAACTTAGTCAACCTTGTTTCATTTATATGACCAAGTCTACAATGCCATAGGAAGGCTTGATTCGAATCTGGAGCCTTTCTTTTACGCGTGTTTTGAATATTGAAAATTTATGGTTGATTAAGTATGTATATGCCGTTTTCCAGTGTGCCAAACCCAATCAGTTCTTGATTTAGGAGAATGTTCATGACATTTCTTTCAAGCACAAAATTATATCCTTTATTAGACAATAAAGATACTGATATAATATTACACAACATACTGGGAATACAAAAACAGTTATACAATACCAAAATGTTTCCACTATTCAACCCTAGGTGATATTCCCCTATTGCAACTGCATCTACATGCATTCCATTGCCCATCCGGAGAGTCATATCACCTGCCCCCAGTACTCTACTATTTCTCAGATCCTGCAAAGAATTACAGATGTGAGAACCAGAACCGGTATCAAGTACCCATGAAGTAGAGTTTACTGAAAGACAATTTTCGATTACGAACACACCTGAAGTAGAAGCAACTGCTTGCTTCATGTCCTTGGCTTTGAAGGCCTGACAATCCTTCTTCCAGTGCCCCTGCTTGTGACAATAGAAGCATTCGTTCTTTTCTGCCTTCACCCTTCCTGCCTTGTTCGTTCCCTGCACCTTCTTGACCCCACCCTTCGGTTTGGTGGCTTTCAACTTCTTCTTCCCTTTAGCTTTCGCTTTAGTTTTAGAAGAAGATGATTGGCCAACATACAGAACGGGGGTCTTCTCCTTTTTCAAGGAGGTCTCTGCTACCCTCAACATATTGAGGAGCTTTGGAAGATCCGCTTCCATTTCGTGCATGTTGAAGTTCAGCACGAACTGAGAGAAGGTGTGGGGAAGGGACTGCAAAATCAAGTCGATATACAAATCATTTTCTAGCACGCATCCCAGGTTTGCGAGTTCCTCAATGACGGTGATCATTTTGAGGACGTGCTCTCCAACAGGCGATCCTGGAGCTAACCTCATCTGGAAGAGTTTCCTTGAGGTTTCGTACCTCGCGATACGGGAGTGTTCACCATACAATTCCTTGCAATGGAGGAATATGGATGCAATATCCATACTCTCGTGCTGTTTCTGGAGTTCATTATTCATGGACGCCAGCACGATACACTTAGCTCGCTCACAGTCTAGATCCCAGGTTTTACGAACTTCCTTGTCCGCAACTGAGGAATCTGGTCCTGGGATAAGGGGAGGAACAGCGGTGGTAACATATGCAACTTTGTCATAAGTCAGCGCAATATTGACGTTTCTTAGCCAGTCTTTATAGTTCTGCCCGGTTAGTATATTCTTTTCAAGTAATAGTTTTAGTCCAGTCATGGTAGCTGCCAGAGAGAGAGAAAAGAAAACACTCAGCATATGCTCTTGCAAGTTTAGATTGGTTTATTAATTTATCTAAACAGGATGGCTCCCACTGTTTCCTCAAATCCTTCTTCAAAACCTAAAAGAAGAACTAGTCAGGATTTAATCACACGTCACAATACTTGCTTAACCTTTCAGCCAGGCTGGTGTTGGTACTTCGAGGGAGGTTTTCCAACGCTTTCGCGAAGTTCCTTAATTAAAGAACCTCTTTTCCCTGGAGGCGTAGCCCCTCTAACACCTTTCTAGGCACCTACTTGGTTTATAGCATTGATTGTTAAGTGAGAGAAATTCCCGAGAGTAATCATACTCATCAGTGGGATCGGGATCCAACTATCATTGCATGATGCCCTAGATGGAAGCCACTCTAGTCACCACACTCCAGAAGGTAAGCTAAAACTGTAAGTTTCCTTTATGTTTGAAACTCCCGATGTGATTTTTACCCCAAGCTCTTATAGACCTTGACGTAGGCCAACAAGTCATAAGACGTAAGTCAAGTTCTACCCGTCGTTGTCCTGATCAATTTAAATACATCATACAAGCCCTTGACGTAGGCCAACAAGGTGTACGTCTGTATTAAACTAATGCATCTATCTATGCAACAAATAGGCACACACACTGCTACCATACACTATTCCTTGACGTAGGCCAACAAGCATAGCATGAATACGATGTGCTGTCTATCTGAAACGACGGAGGGTTACGGCTGGTTTTTGGCAAAAAACCGTTAACGTAATGAACTTGATTTGATCGAAGGAACTAAGATAGCTTTTATTAAAAGGAGTGGTTTAAGCTCCGCATTTAAAATTTGCTTTTTCAAGAAAACTGAGTGGTTTTTAGAAATTGTTCCAACGATTCTGTTTAGGTTTTATTTTCTTTGCATTAATAATAATGCGTCCCATCTTTAACCTATCATTACAGATAACAACGAAAATACAACGTCCTCTTATGCCATCCGCATTCGCCACGGGGTCCCGTCATCACCCGTTAGGTTACTTAACTAACGACAGAGCGGGGGCTGGGCTAGCACGGGTGTAAAACATAAGCGACGTCTAAATAGCTATCATATATAGATATTGTACATTCGTCAGACGCAATAATAGGCATTCCAGATCACAGATAAACAATATTGGATTTGCAAGCAATCCGCATTTCATTTGAGCCTGCAATAAAAGACGGATTACACAGTTGTGATGAATAGCCATTTTCCCACCCCAGACCCCTACGGGTACGGCAAACTACCCGCCAAGTACCAGAAGTGAAGCGGTCTGCCCCAACACTTCAAAATACCCGGTAGTTTGTGCACCCCACCTTGGGTCTATCCTAGGAGCAAAAACAGTAAAAAGAAATAATACAACGGTGGCTACAACCGCAACCTGGATGTGCCCCGCAAAATAATATTACAACTTGTTACAATTACATCAAATGAATTAATACAATAACCCATCACAAAACCCGGCTAATCACCACAACAGTCCAATACAGTTTATATACACAAACAGTTAAAATCCATTTCAGAAATGTGCAACCCCCTGCCAACTGACATACTAGCAGTTAGGGGAGGTTTACGAACACATTATACAATCACAGATATAATCCAATATGCAAATACTGTACAATTTCGATCGATTAAACATCTTTAACATTGCTCCAAAAACTGCTCTGTAAAACTGAAACCTGAGCAAATATTAAATATCCCAGAAAATCCCAAATTACACAGAGAAGCAGCACAGGAAATTTGAGTTCCTGACTCGGCAACTCGGCGGCGGAAGCGCGGCGGATCGGTGCGATCCGCCGCGGTTCCGCGGCCGCGTTGCCGATTCAGGAGCCCAAATTTCTTGGGTGTTCTTCTGGTGTCTTGTCAAGCTTTCTGAACTTGCCTGAAAAATTTTTGGACTTCATTTAAATTTCGACAGAAACTTGATGTTTTTAGGGTTTTCCGGCTTCGTTTTTCCGTTCGAAATTCGTACAAATTTGCAATTAAGTTAAATATTGTTTAGCTAGGCTCTGATACCACTGTAAGTCGATGTTCAACACCCCAATACTTGTGGGGAGGCGGAAATATGAATAACAATCAAGTTCTATGATCAAACATCGATTAACCTATGAATCGTTTGCTAAATAAGTTTTAACAAAAGCTATAGAGTTTTAAACTACTATGCTAAGAGATTATACCAAACGGTTCTAGTCCTTCGTCTTGATGTTGTCTACGGCCTCTTTGGATCTCCACGTCCTCTTCGGCTTTCTTCCGTGATAGACGATCCACCCGAGAACCCTAATCCAAGCTATAACCTCTAAACTTGAGGTTACTTAGTTTCTCTAGTTGCTAAATAGAGTAGCTAAGGTGATGTAGAGATAGGTTATGGAGTAATTAGTCTTTCCTAATCCTTGTTCTCAACTCATGAGGGTAGGATTAGGGTTTGGTGAAGGAGAGAGAACTTGAAGAGAGAGAGTGAGAAGATGATAATGATAATATTATATGAAATGAAAAAGCTTCTCACTTGATATATGAAACATAATGAATTGAAAAGAAAAGAATAATAAGAGATTATTCATCATGTTTCATTAATGCAAGTGGGTGATTCATTACATGAGTCATTAAGCATTTAATAATGCATTAATGATATGATGAATCATTCACAATGAGTCACTAATTCATTAAATGAAAATGCCACCTCTCCCTTCATGTCACATCCTTCTAGAAGCTTCTCGGAAAATTACGAGAACGCCCCTCTCATCCGTGAAAACACGGAAAAACTTTAGACTGTATAAATCCAATAACCTGATACTAGAATCTGGCTTAAACCAAAGCCGACTAGTAAAAACTGTCCGAATGTCGTACGTGCGTTCAAACACGTATGCGTCCGAACCTTTGTCGTAAAACCATACGACCTCTATATCTTTTCGCCTGGGTTTGGGAAATCTCTGTGTGGGACTCTAAAGACTCGACTACTACGCTGGCAGTGGGTTTAACCATAGACCGCAAGCGGCACTAGCTGTACGTAACGGTCCCCAGGTAGTTGTCGATAAGAAAGCTGATGAGGTAACCCATCTGAAATCCTACTGAGCCTGTCTGTGACAATATCCGCGCAGTCCGGTCTGTTCGTCTAAGAGTATCGCATGTATGGTCTAGGGAGGTGGTGGACGTCAGACCCCTAATAACCGTACAAGTCGTGTCGGTATGGCTTTATCACCATCCGAGAATCTACTGATCAACCTATTAGTAATTCTCAATCAGCCCTGGCCAGGGACTTATGGTAATGACCAAACGACCACAGTGCGATATCAACTCCCTATACCGGGAGAGACGAATCCCTAACAGTCGCTCACTGCCTTCATGTGGCTCGGGACTGTGCCCAACTGAAACCTGTTTGCACGACTCCTTTGAGCCGTGGTAGGGTAACAATCAAAGCACAGTGGGAACTCACACGAGACAAATGATGACCTTAAGTCAACGGACTATCTGCACACATGTCACCTGAGAACTGCTATCTGACGTTAGGTATAATACCATCCAGTCAGTTCTCGGCGAGTCCTGTCCGGTGTACTCACACCCAGTGAGCATCTGTATACAATCTTAGGTGAACACCACCAATGGTTGCGGGACCAATCCATTGCCCCTTGTCAGGGTCTAGATATGTATACACTAGTCTACTCCGGAGTATCGATGCCCAATCTCGATACTCCTGCGACCAGGGACATCTAAGGGTGTGCCTATTGACTATCCAGCTCCCACTAGTATGACTGCCATCACAACGCCGGTAGTCAGACAAACACCCTATGGGCTTTATCAACATATATATATAAATACCAAGTAAAATATATTATACGTTAAGACAAAGTCAAACCAAATAGCGTACTATCATATCAAGCAAGACTGTCATGTACATACATATCCCAAGCATCCTATACAATGTAGGCCTCTAGGGCATATATATCCAACACACCCTACATTAAATTAAAAAAAATCTAGACCAAGATTCTAAGGACCGTTGCGCTCAATTAGGACAGAGGAAGATCGTGGGCAATCTATCGCTTATCCACATTTCTTTTGTGGTGTCTAGGGAAGTGTGTCTAGGAAAATGGTTACTTAATTAGGCCCGCTATTTTCGGTGATTCATATAGCGGATACCTCCCACTTACCTGGCACTTACCTGGCCACAAGAGCAATAAAGAGATAGTAGAAGATTGATCCTACGACTTGTCCTTTTGAAGTCTAGGAGCGGTCTAAAGACTTGACCTAGGTAACCTTAGTTCTAAGGTCGTTTGTGCATTTTTTGTGATTTGTCTCACGTCCGACACTTTAAAAAACAAACCAATTTTTAAGTTCCCACTTACGCTGCCACTTACGCTAAACCCGCTTAGTGCATGCTCGGCTGGACATGGGATTCTAGTGCCCGTCTTGTCCGCGTTTCTGCTATCGACTCTGAAGTCGGTACTTTTTCATCTTCTTTTTCCCCTCCACCCACCACATCGACCGAGATGGATGGTTCTCCATCAGATTTTACGACCACCATCCTGCGACCACCCGTAGGTGCGCGGAATTCACCGCGCATCTCTCTCCAAGAAAGATGCTATCCCGTACGTGGAACCCTTCCTACCTGTCTATCTATTCCACCATCCAATGGGGATAATTTTAAAATTAAACCCCACTTCATCATACTGTTGCCCAAATTTCACGGGCTTGAATCCAAAAACGCATATGTTTTTATAAAAAAATTCGAAAACATATGCGCAATGATGGGAACGTCACAACTTTCTGTGGATGCTATGAGATTACGTCTTCTTTCTTTTACTTTATGCGATCTTGCAGAAAAATGGCTTTATAATACTGCCACGCATTCTATTGCTAAATGGGATGAATTCGTTATAGTATTCCTTAAGAAATTTTATCCCAATCATAAGACCGCCCGCGTTTGAAGCGAGATTAACCAGTTTACCCAATTTCCTAATGAACCATTTTGGAAATGCTTTGAACGGTTTAAGGATCTTCTTCTACAATGCCCTCATCACGGAATCAATAGATGAGACCTTTGTAACATTATATATCAGGGTGTTGATCTAACAAAAAAATAGATGCTTGAAACCATGTGTCAATGTCATTTCATGTC
Organism: Agapanthus africanus; assembly: GCA_030015575.1. NCBI lineage: Eukaryota > Viridiplantae > Streptophyta > Magnoliopsida > Asparagales > Amaryllidaceae > Agapanthus > Agapanthus africanus. Next base: position 99,664,106 of record CM057338.1, on the reverse strand, counting down.
TAAAGATAATGGTGAAGCTTGGTAATTTCTGGAAGATCTCGCTGAACAAACTTTACAGTGGGAAAGCGTTAGACCTACATCGTCTAGGGGAGGTGTCCATCAGCTCGATATTTCTATCGCAGTTAAGCCGAAATGGTCGCGATACAAAGGAAACTCGATGCTATAGAAAACAAAGTCTCTTCAGCCTCCCTAAACCAATTTACGCTCCCCAAATCCGTGTGTGGTTGATATTCCAACCCATCATATTTGACGGAAGAATGTCCTTTGAATCCACTATTTCAAGGTTAAGAATAAATTAATGCTACTTTTCAGCGGCGACCTAGAAATGATCCTTATTCTTCCACATACAATCAGGGATGTAGGAATCATCCAAATTTTGCTTGGAACCAAAACCAAACCCAAAATCAAAACCAGTTCCAAAGAAATTATCAAATACTTCCTCCACAGCAACAGCAACCACCACAACCGAGTCAGCAACCCTTTCAATCGCAACCTTTGCAAAACCCGGCCAACAACGTTGATCCTTATAATAATTCTTTTGCCGGTACCGATAAACCCTCTGCACTCGACACGTTCATTAAACATTCCATGCAAACGACTGATACTTTAACATCTTCTATCCAAACGTTGATGTGGAACACCGCTTCCCACGATGAAAGCATAAAATCGATAGAAGCACACTTGCACAGTTAAATGTCGCGATGAGTGCGAGAGAAAAAGGGAAACTTCCATCTCAACCTATACCTAATGATGGCTACTCATAAATTTATAATGTGAGTGTCGTTACCATGTTGAGATCGGGAAGAGTGATGGATAACCAAGTGGGTGAACACGTTGATGACGTTGATGATATTAATAATGTAAGTCCACGTTGCCCACCCCGGTGCTTGCGGGGAGGCGGAAAACGGAATAAAAATCGGATTTTTATCATGCTAGGCAACATGGACTAGACAAAGGAGGATCTTTGCTAAACAAAAACTAGCTAAAGCTAACTAGAAACTAGCTGAAGGGTAGAATGGTTATACCTAGGGCTTTATGTCCTTCTCTTCTTGCTCCTTGGAGTAGTAAAAAGAGATCACCTTTGTCGTCTTCTCACGTCGAAGAAGGATCCACCCGAAAGCCTCAACCTTTGGCTTCAACTTCAAGCTAGAAGTAACTAGGGTGCTAGAAGTGCTAATCCTAGAACCCTAGATGAGAGTAAAAATTATCTAGAAGAGGTTTTCTCTCAAGCTCAAGTGTTTCTCAACACATGAGAGGGGAGATCTTGAGGAAGAGGAAGAGCAAGAGAGAGAAAGTATATGGTAGAATGAGAGAATTATGAAGCATTCTCACATATATGTGTGAATTATTATAAATTGATAATTAGTAAGATAATTGTCATGGCTTAATCAAGACATGACCATTATCATTTCATTTTTAATGCAAATTGTAAGGATCAAAGAGCATCTTCCAAATGAAATGATGATGGTCAAAGTGTCAACCTAGGTCAACAAGTCAAGAATGTCAAATGGTCAACAATCATAACCATGCACAATTATATTAAAATAATATCAATTAACCATAATACACACATAAGCATTAGGGTTAATAAAATGACAATGGTCATTAACCCTAATCAAAGTCCTCTCCCTCTGTCTCAAGCAACTGTGCATACACACCCGTATTCGTGATCCGAGGAACACGAATACAAAAAGATAAAACCAATCCCAAATCATATACTAGGATCCGGCTTAAACCAAAGCCCGCTAGTATAAGCTGTCCGGACAGCAAACGTGCATAAGTGCGCGGATGTGAACGAACCCTGTCGCAAAACCATGCGACCTCTACTCATTTTGCCTAAAGGCGAATAGCTCTCTGTGTGGGACTCTAAAGACTCAACACTACGCTGGCAGTGGATTTAACCACAGACCGCAAGCGGCACTAGCTGTACGTAACGGTCCCCAGGTAGATGCCGATAAGAAGACTGACGAGGTGAACCCATCTGAACTCCTACTGAGCCTGTATGTGACAGTCTCCGTACAGTCCGGTCTGTTCGTCTGATACATCGCATGGAGGGCCTAGGGGGCGGTGAACGTCAGTCCCCTAATAGCGGTACAAGTCGTGTCGGAGTGTAGCCCAGAACACCCTGAGATAACACTGAAAACCTACCAGTATATCTCGCTTGCCCTGGCCAGGGACTACTTGTGTAATGGCTCTCCTGGACACAGCGCGATGTCAACCCCCAATACCGGGAGAGACGAATCCTGTCTAACCGTCACTTCCTCCAAGTGCTTCGGGACTGCACCTAAAAACTACATGTTTGCACGACTCCTTTGAGCCGTGGTAGGGTAGTAATCAAAGTGCAGTGGGAACACACTCGAGGCGAAGTGACAGTGTCAAGTCAGCGGACTAAGCTGTACTCATGTCACCTGGGAACTGATAACTGACGATAGGTATAATACCAACCAACAGTTCCCGACAAGTCCTGTCCAGTGTACTCGTAACCTAACGAGCACCCGCATACTATCTCAAGTACAACGTACTGACGGCTGTGGGACAGACCGTCTCCCACGCTGGGATGAGAAGCGCATACGCTAGTCTGCTCCGGAGTATCAATGCCCTGTCTCGATAGTCCAATGACCAGGGACCAGTATAACGATGTGCTTATGGATTACCCAGCCCCACGAGTGTGAGCGCCATCACAACGCTGGTAATCAAGCAAAGATCCTAAGGGCTCTACTACTATGTATATCAGCGATATGCTAAAAGAAACACATGCACATATTAAAGCAGAGACAAACCAAGTAGCATACTACCATTTCGAGCAAGATTGTATATACAACTGTGAATATTCCAAGCTTCCATCAAGTAATATACAAACTAGTATGATACAGTAATGGCCTCTAGGGTATATCCACTAACAATCTCCCACTTGCACTAAGGCCATGTACTGGCGTATCGAAGACCTATCATCTCGATCAGCCGCTCGAACTGAGTCTGGGGCAAGGCTTTGGTGAATGGATCTGCAGTGTTATCTTCTGAAGCAACCCTCCGTACCTCGATCTCCTGGCGATCCACGATCTCCCTGATAAGGTAATACCGCCTCAAGATGTGTCTGGATTTCTGATGGGACCTGGGTTCCTTCGCTAAAGCTATAGCCCCGTTGTTGTCGCAATACATAGGTATTGGGTCAACAATCGACGGAACCACCTGAAGTTCTTTCAAGAACTTCCTCATCCAGACAGCTTCTTTTGCGGCATCTGATGCAGCGATGTATTCCGCTTCCATAGTCGAGTCAGCAACGGTTTCCTGTTTGGAGCTCTTCCAACACACCGCCCCTCCATTGAGGGTAAAGACAAAACCCGACATGGACTTGGAATCATCCTTGTCACTCTGGAAGCTGGAGTCAGCAAAGGCCTCAATCTGGAGGTCTTTTCCGCCATACACCAAGAACATCTCCTTAGTCCTTCTCAGGTACTTGAGAATGTTCTTTACTGCTATCCAATGTTTCTCCCCACGGTTTGACTGATACCTGCTTACCACACTCAGTGCATAAGCCACATCTGGTCTGGTACACAACATCGCATACATTATAGAGCCTACCGCAAAAGCGTAGGGTATAATAGACATGCGATCCCTCTCCAAATCAGTCTTGGGAGACATCTCTTTGGAGAGGGCGATCCCGTGACAAGCCGGTAGATTACCGCGCTTGGAATCTTCTATACTGAATCTCTTCAGTATGGTGTCGATGTACCTGGACTGTGAAAGTCCCAATATCCTCTTGGATCTTTCACGGTAGATCCGAATACCCAGAATGTATGAGGTATCACCCAGGTCTTTCATGGAGAACCTGTGTGACAAGAACCCCTTGACAGATTGTAGCATAGGAATGTCATTTCCTATTAAGAGAATGTCATCCACGTATAAAACGAGGAATACTACAGTTCTCGCTACAAATCTACAATAGATGCATGGTTCATCTGGATTTTTGATAAAGCCAAATTCCTTGACCGTCTCATCAAAACAGATGTTCCAACTCCACGATGTCTGCTTTAGTCCATAAATGGACTTAAGCAACTTGCACACCTTTCCGCTGCTCCCACTCTGAATGAAACCCTCTGGCTGGTCCATATAGACACACTCCTCTAAATGTCCATTTAGAAAAGCGGTCTTTACGTCCATCTGCCAAATCTCATAATCGTGGAAGGCAGCAATGGTAAGAAGGATCCGAATGGATTTCAGCATAGCTACTGGAGAAAAAGTTTCGTCATAGTCCAAACCAGGTCGCTGACGAAAACCCTTTGCAACCAGTCTAGCTTTATAGGTCTCAACATGTCCATCTACACCAATCTTCCTTTTGAAGATCCACTTGCACCCTACGGGTTTTACCTCAACTGGAGCAATGTCCAACGTCCATACTTTGTTGGTGTACATGGACTCCATTTCGGTCCGCATTGCATCCAGCCATTTTACCGAGTCGACGCTCTGAATGGCTTGGTGGAAGCTAGTAGGCTCATCATAATCTATGATGCAATCCTCTCTATCCCCGTCAATGAGAAAACCGTAGTATCTCTCGGGCGGATGAGACTGCCTACTACTCCTGCGGAGTGGCGTGGGAATGTCATGATCTTTCGAACCTTCTGGTTCTACTAAGCTTTCAGTAATAGCTCGTGGTTCTGGAATTTCTTCCAGTTCTATTGCGCTCCTACTTAGTTCTTTTTCTATGAACTGGTGTTCTAGAAAGTGGGCATGGCGAGAAACAAAAACCTTTTGTTCCTCTTCGCAATAGAAGAAATATCCCTTGGAGTTCTTTGGATATCCCACAAACTTGCACTGTATTGAGCGTGCCTCGAGCTTGTCCGCATGCTGCTTTTTTACAAAAGCTGGACATCCCCATGTCTTAATGTGATTAAGATAGGGTCTCTTCCCACACCACATCTGATATGGTGTAGTAGGCACAGTCTTAGTTGGAACTCGGTTCAAAAGGTATGCAGCTGATTCTAGCGCATATCCCCATAACGATCGCGGAAACTCAGCATTACTCATCATGGACCGTACCTTATCCAATAGGGTTCGGTTCCGTCTCTCCGATACACCATTATATTGCGGAGTGTATGGAGGAGTAAGCTGAGAGAGAATTCCATTCTCTTTTAAGTAACCCAGGAACTCGGCACTCAAGTATTCACCACCTCGATCAGATCTCAGTGCCTTGATACTTTTGCCTGTTTGTTTTTCTACTTCATTCTTATATTCCTGGAATTTTTCAAAAGCCTCGGATTTATGTTTCAATAAGAAGACATAACCGTACCTTGAAAAGTCATCCGTAAAAGTAATGAAGTAAGAATAACCGCTTCGTGCATGTGTAGACATTGGACCGCACACGTCGCTGTGTACGAGTCCCAAGAGCTCTCTCGCTCTTACTCCGTGTCCAGTGAATGGAGTCTTTGTCATCTTTCCTTTGAGACAGGATTGATAAGTTGCATACGATTGATATTCGAACGGACCCAAATATCCTTCTGCATGTAACTTAGTCAATCTTCTCTCATTGATGTGACCCAGTCTACAAAGCCATAAGAAAGTTTTATTGATTTCTGGAGACTTTCTTTTGTGTGTATTCTGGATATTGAAAATCTGTGGTTGGTTTAAAACGTATATACCGTTGTTCAATGTACCTGACCCAATCAAAACTTAATTAAGGTGAATGTTCACTACATTACTTACAAATGCAAATTCATAACCTTCTTTAGATAATAAAGATACAGAAATGATATTACAGGTTGCATTTGGTACATAATAATAACTACGCAAAACCAAAAAGTGTCCATCCGACAATCCCAGGTGATAGTCCCCCACGGCCTCAGCATCCATGCTAGCACCGTTTGCAACTCTGAGGGTCATGTCACCTGCCTTCAAAACTCTACGCTTTCTCAATGCCTGCAAAAAATTACAGATATGAGATCCTGATCCGGTATCCAATACCCAGGATGTAGAGTTTATTGATAGACAGTTTTCAATAACATACACACCTGAAGCTGAAGCCGCAACTCGCTTCAAATCCTGTGTTCTGGCTTTCCAAGCCTTACAATCCTGTTTCCAGTGACCACTTTTGTGACAGTAGAAGCATTCTTCTTTCCCCACCAGCTTTCCCGCTACCTTTGTTTCCTTTCCTTTTCCCTTCGTATCCACTTTACTGACACCGCCTCTTGGTTTGGTGGGGGCTTTCTTCTTCTTACCCTTAGCTTTCGCCCTGGATCTAGAAGAGGAAGATCCTCCTACAAACAAAGTGGATGTCTCCCTATCCTTCTGTAGGGTGCCCTCAGCACTCCTCAACATGTTCAGAAGTTCGGAAAGTTCAACCTCCTTTCCTTGCATGTTGAAGTTTAAGACAAACTAGGCGTAAGTGGAAGGAAGGGACTGGAGAATCAAATCAGTGTAGAGTTCATTCTCCAACGTGGTCCCAAGGTCCGCGAGATCTTCTATGTAGCCCATCATCTTAAGCACGTGTTCCGCTACCGATGATCCGACGGCCAATCTTGCCGAAAATAGCTTCTTCGACACTTCGTATCTTGCGATACGAGACTGCTCTCCATACAATTCTTTTGTATGGAGAACTATGGACTCCAGGTCCATATTCTCATGCCTCCTCTGATGTTCGTTGTCCATCGAGGCAAGCACGAGGCATTTGGCCTTCGCGCAATTGATCTCCCATGTCTTACGGATTTCTTTATCCGCGACGCTGGAGGTGGGACCTGGGACAGGGGGAGCTTTGGTGGTAAGGACATACCCCAACTTGTCGTAAGTGATTGCCATCTTGACATTCCTGAGCCAATCTTTGTAGTTAGGCCCTGTCAGTATGTTTTTATCTAGTAATAACTTAAGTCCGGTCATGTTGAATGGTCGCTGCAATTAGGAGAGAGAAACGAAACACTTTAGCATGATGCTCTTGCAAGTTTAGAGTGGTTTTTAGTTTGTCTAAACTGGATGGCTCCCACTGTTTCTCGAATCCCTTCTCAAACCGTAAAGAAAGAATTAGTCGGGATCAATCTCACCGTACAATACTTGCTTAACCGTTCAGCCAGGCCAGTGTCGGTACTTCGAGGGAGGTTTTCCAACGCTTTCGCGAAGTTCCTTAATTTAAGAACCTCTTTTCCCTGGGGGCGTAGCCCCGCTAACACCTTTCTAGACACCTACTAGGTTTATAGCATTGGTCGTTAAGTGGGAGTTTTCCCGAGGAGTAGCATATACTCACAGTGGGATCGGGATCCAAATATCATCGCGTGATAAAACCGAAGGAATCCTACCAGAATTATCACACTCCAAATGGTATGCAGCGCTAGCAAGTTTCAGTACTTATGAAACTCCCGATGTGGATTTTTGCCCCATGCTCTTATGACCTTGACTTTGGCCAAAATATCATAAGTCACATGTCAAGTTCTACCCGTCATTCTCCTGGTTAATTTGGACCCACCCGTACCTACCCTTGACTTTGGCCAAAATGGCAGCACGACTGTCCCAAACCAACGCATCTATCTATGCTGCACATAAATACCCAATAGCTACCAATCACTATGCCTTGACTTTGACCAAAATACATAGCTTGAATACTTTTTGACCATTCATGTGGAATGACGGAGGGCTACGAATGGTTTTGGCGAAACCGTGAACGTAGTGAACTTGATATAATCGATGGAACGAGATAGCTTTTAAAAGGAGTGGTTCAAGCTCCGCGTTTACAAGTTTAGTTTTGAAAAGAACCGAGTGGTTTTCAAAGTGTTCCAATCGACTTTTACTTGGTTTATTTTCTTGCATTAGTTCTTTTAATGCGTCCCATCATTTAATCCTACCATTGCAGAAAACAACCAAAATATGACGTACGCTTATGCCATTCGCATTCGCCACGGGGCCCCGTCATCACCCGTTAGGTTACTTAACTAACGACAGAGCGGGGGCTGGGCTAGCGCGGCTGTAAAACATAAGCAACGCCTAAATAGTTATCATATATAAATATATAGCAATGATAGACATTACAGATCACAGATGAATACATTGGATATACTAGGAATCCGCAATCCGTTCGAGCCTGCAACGAAAAGCGGATTACACGGTCGCGGTGAATAGCCAATACCCCACCCAAGACCCCTACGGGTGCGGCAAACTACCCGCCAAGTACCCGAAGCGAAGCAACCTCCCTCAACACCGTGAGTAGGCCACTCGGCACTTCGAGATACCCGGTAGTTTGTGCACCCCCTCCATGGGTCTATCCTAGGAGCAAAAACAGTAAAAAGAATTATACAATGACGGCTACAACCCCGACCCGGTTGTGCGGCCATACAAATAATATTACATCAATTTACATGTTACAATGAATGAAAGAAAAAGAAACACTCATCTCACATCCACCCCGGCTATTCACCCGCGAGAATCCAACGCATTCATATACACATACCATCATCAAACACAGATCACAGATATGTATAACCCCCACTAATCGACTTATAGCGATTAGCAGACGTTCAATACATATAAACATCACAGATATAACCCATTAGTCAAAGTGTAGTGAAGTTCGATCAAAAATACGGATTTATAGGCCCCCAAAAACAAATTTCTTTTCTGGAAAATCTGGGCTGAAATAAACCATCTTAAAAATCCCAAAACCACAACATAAAAACACAGCACCAAACTCGGTCATGAACCGAGTCAAAACGGCGGCGGTTCCGCGGCAAAAGTATACCCATTGCCGCGGAACCGCGGCGCTTTGAAGGGATCACTCGACCATTTTTGGTGGACTTCTTCACAAAACCCTGAGATGATTTTTGATGTAAGATTTATTTTATTTTGAACAGAAAAAATTTTAACAGAAACTTAGGGTTTTGATGTTTTGGTTTTTCGATTTTTCCGATCAAACTTCCATACACTTTTACTACCTAGGTAGTTTATGTTTAGTTAGGCTCTGATACCACTGTAAGTCCATGTTGCCTACCCCGGTGCTTGCGGGGAGGCGGAAAACGGAATAAAAATCGGATTTTTATCATGCTAGGCAACATGGACTAGACAAAGGAGGATCTTTGCTAAACAAAAACTAGCTAAAGCTAACTAGAAACTAGCTAAAGGGTAGAATGGTTATACCTAGAGTTTTATGTCCTTCTCTCCTTGCTCCTTGGAGTAGTAGAAAGAGATCACCTTTGTCGTCTTCTCACGTCGAAGAAGGATCCACCCGAAAGCCTCAACCTTTGGCTTCAACTTCAAGCTAGAAGTAACTAGGGTGCTAGAAGTGCTAATCCTAGAACCCTAGATGAGAGTAAAGATTATCTAGAAGAGGTTTTCTCTCAAGCTCAACTGTTTCTCAACACATGAGAGGGGAGAGCTTGAGGAAGAGGAAGAGCAAGAGCAAGAGAGAGAAAGTATATGGTAGAATGAGAGAATTATGAAGCATTCTCACATATATGTGTGAATTATTATAAATTGATAATTAGTAAGATAATTGTCATGGCTTAATCAAGACATGACCATTATCATTTCATTTTTAATGCAAATTGCAAGGATCAAAGAGCATCTTCCAAATGAAATGATGATGGTCAAAGTGTCAACCTAGGTCAACAAGTCAAGAATGTCAAATGGTCAACAACCATAACCATGCACAATTATATTAAACTAATATCAATTAACCATAATACACACATAAGCATTAGGGTTAATAAAATGACAATGGTCATTAACCCTAATCAAAGTCCTCTCCCTCTGTCTCAAGCAACTGTGCATACGCACCCGTATTCGTGATCCGAGGAACACGAATACAAAGAGATAAAACCAATCCCAAATCATATACTAGGATCCGGCTTAAACCAAAGCTCGCTAGTATAAGCTGTCCGGACAGCAAACGTGCACAAGTGCACGGATGTGAACGAACCCTGTCGCAAAACCATGCGACCTCTACTCATTTTGCCTAAAGGCGAATAGCTCTCTGTGTGGGACTCTAAAGACTCGACACTACGCTGGCAGTGGGTTTATCCACAGACCGCAAGCGACACTAGCTGTACGTAACGGTCCCCAGGTAGATGCCGATAAGAAGACTGACGAGGTGAACCCCATCTGAACTCCTACTGAGCCTGTATGTGACAGTCTCCGTACAGTCCGGTCTGTTCGTCTGATACATCGCATGGCGGGCCTAGAGGGGCGGTGAACGTCAGTCCCCTAATAGCGGTACAAGTCGTGTCGGAGTGTAGCCCAGAACACCCTGAGATAACACTGGAAACCTACCAGTATATCTCGCTTGCCCTGGCCAGGGACTACTTGTGTAATGGCTCTCCTGGACACAACGCGATGTCAACTCCCAATACCGGGAGAGACGAATCCTGTCTAACCGTCACTGCCTCCAAGTGCTTCGGGACTGCACCCAAAAACTACCTGTTTGCACGACTCCTTTGAGCCGTGGTAGGGTAGTAATCAAAGTGCAGTGGGAACACACTCGAGGGGAAGTGACAGTGTCAAGTCAGCGGACTAAGCTGTACTCATGTCACCTGGAAACTGATAACTGACGATAGGTATAATACCAACCAACAGTTCCCGACGAGTCATGTCCAGTGTACTCGTAACCTAACGAGCACCCGCATACTATCTCAAGTACGACGTAGTAACGGCTGTGGGACAGACCGTCTCCCACGCTGGGATGAGAAGCGCATACGCTAGTCTACTCCGGAGTATCGATGCCCTGTCTCGAAAGTCCAACGACCAGGGACCAGTATAAGGATGTGCTTATGGATTACCCAGCCCCCACGAGTGTGAGCGCTATCACAACGCTGGTAATCAAGCAAAGATCCTAAGGGCTCTACTACTATGTATATCAGCGATATGCTAAAAGAAACACATGCACATATTAAAGCAGAGACAAACCAAATAGCATACTACCATTTCGAGCAAGATTGTATATACAACTGTGAATATCCCAAGCTTCCATCAAGTAATATACAAACTAGTATGATACAGTAATGGCCTCTAGGGCATATACACTAACAAATAACACCCCGGCTTCTACTTCTTCTCCTATTTCATCTATTCCACCTTCTTCCGAGCCTATTCTCTGTTTTCCCCAAGGCTCGAACACTCGGCCCACTTTCTCGAGTCTACCTAAAACGATCCCCACTCCAATTCTGCGATCCATTCTATCCCCACAATCCTCTCCAATGTTGGACCCAACCCTTATGATAAAGCACCATATCCACATAGGTTAAGGGGAAACATACCAAGTCCACAAATGGAGAAGATTGTGGAAATTTTTAAGCAAATTAACATAAACATTTCTCTCCTAGATGTAATTCAACAAGTTCTATTTTATGCAAAAATCCTAAAGGACTTGTACACTAAGAAGAAAAAAATTAAAGTGCCTAAAAAAGTTTTCTTAGCGAGTAATGTGAGCACTGCTTTTACACAACAACTACCCAAGAAACGAAAGGACTTTGGAAGTCCTACCATATCTATTTTTATTGGGGGTAAAAATATCAATCATGCTCTACTCGATTTAGACGCTAGTGTTAACTTACTTCCGTATTCTATGTATGAGCAATTAGGGATCGAAGAATTAAAACAGGCGCACTGCACTCTTCAGATGGCCGATCGATCTATCACCCAATTTAGGAGTGAGTTAGAGGATATATTAATCAATGTCGGGTAATTTATATTCCCTGTGGAGTTCATCGTTATAGATACACAACCTGTAGCGAACCTACGAAATCAAATCTAGGTGATTTAGGTCGATCTTTTCTTACGACTTCCAACGCAATAATCAATTTTCGAAACGGCTCTATGACCCTATTCTTCGGGAAGATGTCAATTGAGCTTAACATTTACAAGTTGGGAAGTGAACCCTCCGAACCCTATGCTTAAGTATTTTCTGTCGAAAGTGTAAATCCCCGTTACCATCTTAATAAAAGTTTTCCTATTTTCTAAATCCCAGAGATTTACTTTTTCCTCGTATATTTTGAAGAAGGTGGTTGCTTGAATCCCAATATTTACATTTTTCCAAACCCTAAAATCAAAACCCAAGATTTAAAATCAAAGATAAATAAAACAAAAACCAAAATTTTACTAATAAAATCCTAAACAAACTATTTAAAACCCTCAGCCGTTTAAAATCTTTTAATCGGCCATTTAATCCTCAACCCAACCAATAAAAATCAAATTTAAATTTTCAATCTGTTTTCTTAAGCCCGGCCCGTTCTAACCTCAGCCCAATGAATTCTCTTTTTATATTAATAAAATTCTTCAGCTCAGCCCAGCCCGTCTTCCTTTGGCCCGCCTCCTCAACACCTGACCCGACCCGCTCCTGTTTATCTTTCCCCCTCCAACAGCTCCTTCCCCATTTCCCGCTCGCGATCCACGCTTCTCGCCTCCGCTCGCGCCCATGCCCACGCCTCCTCTCTTGCAACGTTTCACCCACGACTTCAACCCTCATTCATTTACCCACACCCTCACCTCTCTCTTCTCCTCCATTTTCAAAAATCTCCTCACTTCTCTCCATTCACGAAAACCCACCAAACGCCCAATAGCCCTCACTCCACCGCCGACGGCGACATCGACAACCCCTCGGCAACCCCTCGGTCACTCCTCCTCTACCAACAGAACCCCTCACCACTACCCTCCAGCAACCCGAGCACCCCTGCCGAGCACCCCCTGTACACCAACCCCACACCCGAGCTCGGCCACCTACGCTCGACGCTGGCGATCTCCACACCACACCGTCGACCTCTACACCCTCCCCTCCTCATCATCTGCATCATCACCAACGCCCCTAAGCCTGTCAACCGAGCCCACTATCTCTCTTTCTCTCTCTCTCTTTCTCGCAAAACCCATAACGCACCCACGCCCCACTGTTGCTCTTCGCCGGAGCACCGTCATCGACCCCAGCATGTTTCAGGCCAACCACAGAGCACCACCTCCGCTTCCAGCAAGCACTTGACGACTCCGGGCAACTCCGACACAAATTCCGTATCGCGAGCCAAGCTCGCGCAAATCGTTTCGCGACGTACTTCGCGCGTTCGTGACGCCGCTGCTACCGTGCAACCCCGAGACATTTTCAGGCAAGTTTTTTACTTGCTACATGCTAACATAATTGTGATACAAACTTAAATCATTTAGTTTATAAATTACCGATTCCCGATATATTATGCGACCTATGTGTTCGATGCTAGACCCCAATAAAAATACTTGTTTAATTTGACGGAAACAGATGTTTTCTGTTGGCCCATATGATGATGAATATCGTGTATAAATCTCACTGGAAAATACGATTGTTAGTGACTAAAATTGATACCCCCAAATATGCCGATAAAACTAGAATTTTTCCGTATCAGAAAATGATTAAAATCACTGTAAATTATGTACATACTGGAATTATGCGTTCAAGAGCTTAAATCGAAGCCGACTCGACGAACTTTAACTCTATGTAAAATTCTAATGATTTCTGTTCTGTAACTGCAATGATATTTAGATCGGAGTGCGACTCTGGACTGCAGTCCAGAGCGACTCTGATTACTGTGTACCGTCTCAAAATGCGTGTTACTTTGTTTCCTGAATTCACATGTAACGGAACTCTGCAGTGGGTTAAAGATGGATCTGTTAGCTAAACAAAACAAGTGGTTTCATTCCGTTTCATCGCTGTTTGCTATTTAAACTGTAAATAAAAGGGCAGAACGTATAACTGTCCAGAACAGATTCAGAAGTGACCTACTGATGTTAAACTGTGTATAACTTTCGACGTACAGACGCGATTGAGGATCCGTCTATTGCGTTGAATACACCATTGAAAACCCTAGATTTTATTCAACTGTAGTATCGCTAAATTCTGAGTACAACTGGGTGCAATTCGTGTTGCAAAACGGACGTTCAGTTCTGAAACTGAATTTCCAGCCGCGAGCACTTAAATTGAAACAGCTGTATCTTGAATACTGGAAACCCGATTGAACTGAAACTAAATTTGATGAATTTCTGACTGAGTGTTCTATTTATCGTACTTGTATCATTTTGTTGAATTCTAAAGAGACGAATTTATGCAATTTTTGTAAGTTAATGACATGCATATGGATTCATAACATACTTAGCTTATTGATGGCATACATACATATTTCATACCCCATTTTGCCATATACTTAGTGTTAGTGCGTGTTAGAGTCGGTGGATATTGCATTATCGTGCGTGAATGATGTTGATTTAGAAGTGACAAGTACACCAATGAGAAGTGAATATTCGTGACAGTGATTGATACAGTGAACAGTGATAAAACCGTGCCATTGGTATACTTGTACACGACTAAATCAAGATTATAAATAGTGTAAACCTGGGGATAAAGGGGAAATCAAAGTGGAAAGAGAATCGTATTTAGCGGGACCGTGTTTTAGAGGATGATCATTCGAGCAGCGATATATATATAGTAGGTAGGATCTAGCGATCCGGCTGACAGGGTTATGTCCCGGGCATGTGGGACGTTGTCTCGGGTATGTACGAGACTCCTGTTAAACATGATCCTCCTTCCACTATGCGATTTCAAACATGACCTAGAGACCGATAGGGACACAGAGCATATTCTGCATCATATAGAGACATAGTGATTACTCGCATTGTACTTTCACTAGTATTACCTCTTTTACCTGTTTCATCTTATTATATGATATTGTTATTGTGTCGCTCTGACGACCTGAGTATGCATGCTCGGATTCCGTGGAAGGACCAGCACAGGAGACGGATCTACCTTTCGAGTTTACGGAGATATAGTCCGGTGTACTTTCTTTCTTTATTGCTTTCCATAAAGGTGATCGTGAGATTGAACTTGGTTAGTAACTGTTCTTGTTATTTGTAAAATTGTGAACAATGGATTTTAATGTAAGAAATTAGTGATGTGATTCCTTTACTGCTGTGCTTTATTTACTGATTACCATGTAATGCTAGAAGCCGAAGTGTGACTACGGTGGAATGATTCCTTGACCGTAGGAGCATGGCTGGCCTAGTCATCTCTCATTTTCCGTATTTTGGGAAGCGGGTCGTGACAGAAAGGATGGATTCCGACAACAGCAAATTTGAAAAGCTTCACGATTCTGATCTTTACTCCGGTAGTACGTTGTTGTTTGACCCTGCTATTTGTTATACACATACGGACCCTTCTATTGAGCTGTCCGGGTCAACATCTAATGCTAAATATGAACCTTTTCTGGAGTCCAAGTATCATCTCGTTCTTTCCGATGAGATTATTATTCGGGATATCGATGAAAGTTTTGAAGAAATCTTCGCTGAAGAACTCGCATTCTTAGAAAACATGGGAGTTGTGATGAATCAACCCTAACACAAAGAAATTGAACCGCCACCTCTTCTTCTTAACAATAACGAGAATGTGAGTAATCTACCATCATTGTTTCGACTCTATAAACCAAGATGTAAACCCGTACCATACCACCTCTTATCTCCTCCCCACTTCTTATCTACATATAACAGGTTCTTCTACCAACCAGTACGTTACATCGATAAAATTTTTGAATGGTTGGTGTTGACTTTTGGTCTTTGTAAGGCTTTACTTTGACCAATAACTTTAACCCCCATCATAATTTTAAATGCTTAATACGGTTTTACTCAAGTTTGGGAGGAAGAAAAATCTTTTGGCTCTTAAACGAAAAGAAAAATTTTACAAAATTATGAGCCAAAAATAAATTTGGGGGAGGATTTCACTGTAATTATTTCTTGTCCCCTTTCATAACTTTTCCTCCTAAGTCTACAGTTTTTTTTAAGTTTAACAGATGACATCAGTGAGGACACTGCTGCAAACAGGTTTGGGGGAGGTTTGTGCTTATTCACGCATTATTTTGCATTATCATATATATAAGCACAAAAAAATTTGATAATGAAAGTTTGAAAGTGAAAAAATAACATATGAAAGATAGGAATAGTTTAAGAACAGAAAGAAAGTTAGATGTTTTCTTAAACGAAACTGGTAATAAGTAGTTATGAACCTTTGTCTCAAGGGTTAGTAAGATGAAGGAAATTTCTAATCTGAGAATAAAAATAAGTCTGAAAAATAATCTCTATTCTTAAGTCCAAACTTTTGAATGTTGAAACCCTACTATACGCACGTACACACATCTTGAAACTTGAGATAGTAGAGGATACCTTGAAATGCTCTTGTCTAAAAGCCTTGGTATGAAGAAAAATAAAAAATTATATATATATATGATGAATAAAAAAATGAACACTGGTTTTTTAATTACCAAGGAAGTATAAAAAAATATAGCGAGGGTGCTTTATCACATAGTGCCTTAGACCAACTGGTTTGGGAGCCACTGCTAAGCCTTAGGTGTTCCAAAACGAGAAATTACGCCTAAATGCGCGAGTTCACTGACGGGCATTCAATCCATCTCTTTGTTTCTTTGGAATATTCATCGGGGGATTTAGGGTCTGAAGAGGTGGAACCGACTGCAGAGGTTTACGACTAGCTTGCTCCACCGACTGATGAATAGGTTTTTTTCTTTCTAGCTTTCGTTTCAGTATGCCACTTATTTAGTGGCTTTCATTTTATTTTTCTTGTTCATGTATCAGTGAAACTCGGTAAAGTTTGGAATGTAAATATGTAAAAATTGGATTTTCATTATCATGTTCATTCTTGTCACTTTATATTTCTTTTTTTCAAGAAATGGCATTTCCGAAATAAATATGTCGCGGGCCTCGTCACGTTCCTGCTTCCATCTTTGGAAAGTGGGGCATGACACTCTCCATTCTTATTCTCTTCATGCTCTTCTCTCTCCTCAAAATTCGAAGTGAAGAATGAGAGCTAAAAAGAGAGAAAATGAGAGGTAATTAAGTGTGAGCTTGCTACATCTCTTCATCTAATACATTAGCAAAGTATTAGATCAAGTTACTTCACTTGAAGCATGCTTTTGGTGGAGTTGAGATTTGAGTTGGGGTTTTATCGATGTGGATCATTTTCGGCGAGGAGCTTGGTTTGCAAGCTCGATCCGGAAGTAACGGAGTCTTGCTTGGGTCTTCCACGGTTAGATGGTCACGCTACAAAGGTTGTAGCCCCCTTTCCCCTCTCTAGATTTCTATATTTTTTGCAATTGTTTGTAAATGCTTGATCTTGGGTTAGGAATTGGTGTTATATCATGTAAATTATTGTTTTATACTCCCGTCGGGTCCGCAAGTAATGTGACCCTAATGCTAATTCCCAACATTAATAGGGTCTCTCATATGATATTTTGTAAAGCAAATTAAATGGTTATTAAGACTACTGTAAAGAGAGAGGGTGACGACTACGAATCTAGAGAGATTTGAAAGAAATCTCATACGGTTGCTCGTGGGTATAATACTTGATTCAAGATCTAGTGGAATTTTGCAAATTCCGTTCTGCCGGAAACTATCCATAAGGTGGGTGAACCACGTTAATAAATCTCTTGTCTCTTTTGGTTTGTGATTCTCTTATTCTCGCGTACTTTTGTGTTTTATCTTTCGATGTTGTTTGCGTTGTTGAATGCGAGGATTGATCGTTAGCATTGTTCCGTATATTGTCTTCTCTGCGCGCGATATTATATTATATTCACAACAACTGGTATCAGAGCATGATTAGGAAACCGAAGATTATTATAATAAATGTTGAGATTAACTTGATTTGAATTTGGGGATATGATGGGTCATGAGTAATTTTGTTCATGCATGAGTTATTGATGCATTATTAGCAGTGGTAATTAAGAATATGAAGAGTTATAGTAATTATTGTGTAGGTTATGAGTTATCGAGTAATAAGAGTCATTATTTGTTCCAACGACGATGTCTTCTAAAATGAATTCAGCTTCCGACGCGATCCCGATCCAGTACGTGGTCAAGATCAACGCCCGAGTGGTTCTCCCTGCAAGTCTCAGCCGGCAATGGGAGGAACCACCCCATCAATATGGTTCCATCATCATCTACCCGGCCGGAAGCACTCATCTGGAAGAAATCCCGGCAAATCAGGTGGCCAAGCCGATCTCAAGGGGCAAAAGGCCGAACGTTATAATCGCTAAGGCACCGCAACCAAAACTTAAGACGGTTTCCGAACGACTCTCTGGTGCTCTAGCAGGGGGCAAGACTTCTGGTACAAAGGGCATCATCAAACGTTGCGGACAAACTCAGGCGACGACTCTAACAAGTGCATAATCAGGCGTATCTCCAAAGCCCTCCATCGCCCGGTTTACGGCGGCTTCCTAAAGAGCCGTAGCCAGCTAAGTGCTCAAAAGAGAAAGGTTGAGACAGAAGCGACTCAGGTATCGAGCCAATAAGAGGTCCAGGACTACGGCCAGGTGGAATCTTGTGAGATTCCAAGAGCAGGGTCACCCCGCGATGACGACTGAGTCGGCCGTAAAAGTCAGCAATTTCTTCGAACCTCTGAACTGCATTCAGAAAAATGCCATGACCCCTAGAATCAAGAAGACAGCAGTCCGAACAATGCTACAAAGAGACGTGTCCCAGCCCCAAAAGAGAAAGCATGACACCGTCTCTTCAAGAGTCTATCAGGCGCTCTGTGGCGCGCGAAAGAAGCGGAGCAAATCTAGTAAAGAAGCACCAGCACTACTCAAGAACCCGGTCAGGACAGCCATCTTCAATCAATTGTCCGTTACCGAAACAGAAGGGCCATGACAGCGGTCCACGAAATCAATTGCCAATAATAAAAGGATGGCCAGATATATTATCCACACGGTCTACATAGCGGGCATGCGTCTCAGCGACAACCTTCGCAGCAAAAGTAAAGATGGGGCCACCACATCCCAAGCCCATTCTGGCTTGAATGTGGTTGCCGCTTCCCAAGATCAGCCGCCTCCGCTGGATAATGAAAACCCTCTCGATAGAGCCGATAGGCAGAAAGACCCCCCAGTCCATGTGGAATCAAGCTCGGATGGTGAGGAAGAGAAGACTTTCCACTCTAGGACCGTAGAGCAAGATCTGCTTCAAGAGCTTCGAAAACAGCTCAGGAGCAAAGAAAAAGAGATGGCCAAGCTCTATTCAAAAATTGACGACCTAACGAACATTGTGATGCAGCTCACGGCTCAGATTGCTCGGGCGCCTTCCAATCAAGCACAAGTATCTACTCATGAGCCGAGTGATGACAACCCGAAGTAACCGATGCCTGTCCCTTTGGGTCCAAGATTGGGCGAGCCGCACGAAAGCCGGTCACATTCCGCTTCTAGGGATGCCTTGGCCCTACATAGCACCATCCCGCTAACACAAGATTGAATAATAGATTTGGTCACTAGCAAGGTTAAAACATTGGTAGCCGAAGCCGAAGCTCAGAAAGAAATCGGCAGTAGTGGGCGGCCATATCTCGCACAGTACGATCTGATCAAGTTCCCGAGCGGCTACGTCATTCCGAAGTTCGGAAGATTTGATGCGACGGGAAACGAAAATCAGCATGTCTCCTACTTTAAAGCGTCGTGCGGAAATAATGGGGGCAATGATGCGCTCCTTCTTCGTCAGTTTGTCAACATCCTGATCGGTGTCGCTTTCGACTGGTACGCGAGTATACCAGACGGGTCCGTCGCTACTTTTGCCCAAATGGAGTCTTTGTTTCGCAAAGGTTCATGAGCGTCAATTATAAAATCTCCATCGCTGACCTTGTGAGAACCAAGCCGGGAAACAACGAAAGCAACAAGGACTTTATTACCCGATGGCGCAACCTCACTGTCAAGTGTGAACCGCCGCTAAAGCAGAACCAGCCCGTCAGACTTCTCATTAGGAACCTCAGCAATTGGATGGTCCCATTCTTGTGTACAGCAGGCCTTAAGACGTTTCAGGAGCTGACCAAGAGAGTTCAAATGTTAGAAAGTTCGAAGCAAGAGTCTGCTCCGGACTCTCATAGAGACAAGACTTGGAAAAGCAAGAGGGACGACAACCGTAGAAGCGGGAATTCCGGCAATACTAACGTCTTCAATGCGTCCGATAATGAAGACAAGCGAAAGGCAGGCGAATCCAAAATCAACCGGTCTCGAAAGCCAGTGCTGGGAGGAGAAGGGTCTTCCCTAGAGGAGAAAAAGAACAAGGTTTCCTCTTTCAGAAGGAACAAGGTCCGCAAGATATTCAAAGATGCCTTGAACAACGGTCTACAATTGCCATAATCGAAAAGACCTCACGAAGCAAAAATGATCGACAATCCTCTATATTGCCCGTACCACCGAGTAGTGAGCCATGCAATCGAGAATTGCTATATTTTCAAAGACTAGATCAAGAAGCAGTACAAGACTGGGGAGATCGAGTTGTCCAAGAGTATGTTAGTGAACAATCAAGCTGCAACCACCAACTTCATACAGATACAAGATGAAGACTTCTGAGAGCAGATAGCTGAACCCGCTACCCTAAAGAATGAAACTGACTCGCCGCGGCCTCCATAAAGCAAGCACGTGTCTAAAAAGATGAAGAAAATGCTAAATCTACTTCAGAAAGAGCCCAGAACGGAATGGGAAGGGCAGAAGGAGCCCACCGTTCCAGCTACCAATTTGGCGTAATCAGGCTCAAAATCCAAAAAGCTCAAGAAGAAGAAAAGTACAGCTTGACGTGAAAAAGTGTCTGTAGGGAGATCGACCATTAAAAAATATATCGATTCTCTCGAAGATTGTGAACAAAAGGAAAGAATTCTAATTCAATTGAAGGAGTTCTTCCCCGTAAAAGCGGCTAAGATTCTGGAGGAGCTAGAAAAAGACTCCGATAATGAGATCCATATAGTGACCTGCTACGTCATCCACCTTGGTAGCGACTCTGAGGAAGAACTCTGTTTTCCCAAGAAGGACGAGGAGCTCGCCACGAAGGCTAACCAAATGCATCTCAGAAGCGGCAAGGCTCTACCGCCAAATCAAGGCAACACCCCAAAAGGGAAGGAAAAATAAGTCGCTAATAAAGAAGATGGCGGAGAGCCGGCTCATGAAAATTCGAGTCCTTCCTCGGTGGACTATAATGTCTTGGCTCATCTCCGAAAGCTTTTGTCTCTCCTGAGTATCTACGATGCCTTAGTTCTATTTAAGGAGCTTAGAGATGTTCTCGTTCATGCTCTACAAAACCCCGAGCGGTACCAGGCTCGCTTTGCGGAAATTGATATGAAAGAAGCTCGGTATACTCTGCATACAACCGCGGTCACATTTAAAGATGAAGACCTGTTACTAAGAACAGCTGAGCACAACCGAACGGTTTACGTGACAAGGTACAGTGATGGAGACTAAATTAATCGCATATTGATTGATCCAGGGTCCTCAGTGAACATCATGAACTTGCGGACTCTGAAGAGTCTGTCAATGGACATTCGACACCTGTTAAAGGAAAGGATTGTCATTCAAGGCTTCAATTAAAATTGCCAGCAAGTTCTTGGATCTATAGCTCTGCCGATCAGGTTCAGGGACCTACAAACCGAAGCCAAGATATACGTGATCGACGCCGACACGTCCTATAAGATTCTCCTGGAAAGGCCGTGGCTTCACGATTACGGCATCGTTCCGTCAACACTCCATCAGTACATGAAGTATAACAAAAATATAGAAGAAAGACGCACTGACGGAGACATCCATCCGTTCGGTGTGCATGAAGTCCGATATGAAGATTCTCGGTACTTTGTGAACCTCCAAAGTGCCGAGCCACAGCTGACCAAAGACAAAACGGCCCCAAAACTCAAAAGCAAATCTGAGACGGCTGTCACTTTCAAAAGAAAAAAAACCATGTGCATCCGCGTTTCGGCAATGACACTGATGAGTCCGACGCTGGAAGTCCATCCTTCCGTAAAACTCGCCCTCATTTCGGTAGCGATACGGACGAGTCTGCTATCGAAGGCTCGTCCGACAGCAAAATTCTCCCTCGTTTAGGTAGTGACATGGAAGAATCAGAAGAAAAGGATCCGTCTTGCAACGCCTGTGCAGATCAGGTTCTCATTCAAAAAGCGAAGCTAAGAGAGACTTTTGAAGTTACGAAAAGGTCTCTAGCCATCACAGGGGTGCAGGAGCAGATGTGCAAAGTGCTCGATGCATTGTCAGTCTCCACCGTGGACCAGCTGAAGACCTTCTACGTTCCCGGAAGAAAGAGTGGATAAAAGGGTATCATGTTTTATGGGTCAAATTCTATCGTGCACCCAGACGATTTGTCTGTCACGTGCCTTCCCTATGAAAGAGGTATAAGAGCCGTCCTAAACCCCAGATATTATGCGCCCAAGATGCGAGAATATTTTAAAAAGTGCGAATGTCGGTTATATCAAACGGACTCCAAAGCGAAGTTTTATGAGGGGTTGTGGTACCCACCTCAGGTCCGAGCACTCATCGATGGACGAATCCCAGATAGACGGGTCATAGGTTTCATTCAACCTGACGTCAAGGCATGCTACATGATCCATATTGATGAAGCCAGCGAAGTATCAAATGATGAAGACGAGCTAGCTGAGCTAGAGGAATCCCCTCAAGAATTCGAAGATAGAGGACAAGCAACCTTCGAAGAGCTAACCGAGGTTGATTTGGGAACGCCGGATAATCCAAAGCTGAACTATATCAGCTCACTCTTGTCAGAGGAAATGAAAAAGCAAATAATCGCCCTGTTGCATGAGTTCGCCGACTGCTTCGCATGGACGTACAAAGAAATGTCTGGTCTCTCCACTGAAGTGGTCGTGCATAAGACGGCTATATCTCCTAATGCCAAGACAGTCAAACAAGCTCCTCGAAGAATGAGAAGAGAACTGGAAGAAAATGTCATCGAGGAAACCAAGAAACTCATCGATGTCGGTTTCATCATAGAAGAGAAATATGCGGACTGGATCGCATGCATCGTCCCAGTGAAAAAGAATAATGGGCAGATCCGAGTCTGCGTCAATTTCAGACACCTTAATAAGGCATGCCCTAAAGATGATTTCCCGCTTCAAGTAATGGAATGATGGTCGACGATACCTAAAATTACTAGCTGTTCACTTTTATGGATGGTTCGTCTGGGTACAATCAGATAAAAATGTCGCATGAGGATGAGAAGCATACAGCATTTCGAACCCTGATTGGCATATACTGTTACAAAGTGATGTCGTTCGGACTGAAGAACGCAGGTGCTACATATCAAAGGGCAATGACCAATATCTTTGATGACCTAATCCATAAAGTCGCCGAATGTTATGTTGACGATTTGGTCTTCAAGATTAAAGCCAAAGCCGATCACATCCAAGATCTCATGACCGTTTTCACCAGACTGGGGAAAAACGATCTGAAGATGAATTCTCTAAAGTGCACTTTTGGCGTGTCATCGGGAAAATTCCTGGGCTTCATAGTCCGACATCGAGGGATCCAAGTTGACCCATCAAAGATAAAGGCCATCATGGAGATGCCCCCTCCGAAGAATCTGACGCAGCTAAGATCTTTTCAAGGCAAGCTTGCTTATATACGAAGGTTTATCTCAAATTTATCAGAGAGATGTAGGCCCTTCTCAAAGCTCATGAAGAAAGGAGCTCCTTTTGTCTGGAATGCTGAATGTCAAGAAGCGTTCGAAAGTATCAAACAGCACCTGTTGCATCCTCCAGTGCCGGCTGCTCCTATTCTAAATAAATCGCCGATTCTCTACACTGCCGTGCTAGATGAATCACTCGGCACACTCCTTGCCCAGAATAACGAGGAGGAAAAAGAAAATGCTCTCTATTACCTCAGTCGAACTTTAGTCGGGGCAGAACATAACTATTCAACGATCGAAAAGCAATGCCTGGCCCTGATATTTGCCGTGAAAAAGCTAAGACATTATCTTCTCGCTCATCGGGTTATGCTGATCTCCAAGGTCGACCCGCTCAAACACTTATTGACCAAAGCAAGCCTAACCGGTAGAATCGCAAGATGGGCTGTCATGCAGCTTGAATTTGACATAATCTATACTCCTCAGAAAGCAGTAAAAGGGCAAGCCCTCGCCGACTTCCTTGCTGCTCATCCCATACCAGAAGGGTCGCCGCTAAATTATGAATTACCCGATGAACAAGTGCTGTACCTCGAGGATAGTGAGCTATGTTGGGAGCTCTACTTCGATGGAGCCTCATCAATAAGGACCTCCAGTAAATCAAGCGTCCCAGAGATAAAAGCGGGGATAGGATTGGTGTTCGTCACGCCATCGGGAGGAACCCTATGACGTTCTTTCGCTCTGACAGAGCCTCACACAAACAACGAGGCTAAGTACGAAGCTCTGATAGCTGGTCTGGAGCTTGCCATAGAAATGAGAATCCTTCGGCTATACGTTTACGGTGACTCCCAGTTTGTCGTCAACCAAGTAAGCGGAGACTACAAAATACATAAGCCCGAGTTAGCTCGATATAGAAGCCGAGTAGTGGAACTCATGAAACGGTTCACTCATATTGAACTAATGAGAGTCCCTAGGGCGTTGAACGGAAAAGCCGACGTACTCGCTCGCCTAGCCAAAGAGCTGGCTGATCCCGACATGGATGAAATTCTGATCACAGTCAGGAGCCGGCAAATTCTGTCCCCAGTCTCTTTATGAGAAGAGGAAAGCGCAGAACAAAAGAGTAATCCTGCCGAAGAAGTTCTGATCATTCAAGAGGATCCCGATTGGAGAGAGCCTTTCATAGAGTACCTCTGATACGACAAGCTGCCCGAAGAAAAATCTGTAAGGGTTCAGCTGAAGAAGAGAGCTCTCCGATACGTGTTTGTAAATAATACGCTATACCGCAGATCATATTACTAACTCTGGCTCAGGTGTCTGTCATTTTCCGAAGCCCAAAAGTCATGAAAGAAGTTCACTCAGGCGTCTGCGGGGCTCACCAATCCGGCCCCAAAATACGGCTTCAGATCAAAAGGCCCGGATATTACTGGCCCACCATGATAAAGGATTGCGAAGAGCATGCAAAGAAATGTCATCTCTGCCACATTCACGGTGATTTCATTCACAAGCATCCCAATCGGTTGCATCCTACGGTGGTGTCGTGGCCCTACGAAATTTGGGCCACCGACATAGTTGGTCCAATTGATCCTCTATCATCCAAAAGCCACCGGTTCATATTGGACGCAACTGACTACTTCTCCAGATGGGCTGAAACTGTCCCGCTAAAAGAAGTCAAGTCAGAAGATATTCTGACCTTTTTCTGGCATAATATTCTATACCGCTTCGGTAAACCAAGAAGAATCATTTCTGATAACGAGCATTCTTTCAAGAGCTTCAAAATCTTAAGGTTCGCTACTCAGCACAAGATAGACTAGTGATATTCTTTCATCTATAATCCAAGAGCCAATGGGCTAGCCGAAGCCTTCAATAAAACTCTATGCAAGCTCCTGAGAAAAAATGCTTCAGCCAACAGGAGAGACTGGAATCTCAAGCTCCATGAGGCGTTGTGGACGTATCGTACCACGCACCGCAATCCAACTCAGTTCACTCCATACTCACTACTCTTCGGAGTGGAAGCAATCTACCCACTCAAAGTTGAGGTTACAAGCCTAAGAATGGACATCCAGCACGAGTTGACGGAGGAGGAAAACGTCCTCCTTCAGCTCGAAGAGCTCGACGCCCTCGAAAAAAAGAAGCTCGCAGTACAGCAAAATCTGGAGCTGTACCAAGCCCAAATGTCACAGGCCTATAACAAGATGACCCGTCTCCGTGCTTTTAAGAAAGGAGAATTGGTGTTGGTCCTCAAAAGACCGATCATCCCTAATCGACATGCCAAGGGAAAATTCGAGCCAATTGGGAAGGGCCATACGTTATCGAGAAAGTGTTCGATGGAGGATCCTACCAAATAATAAGCGCCGAAGGAGAAAGGCCTATCCCACCAATCAATGGCCGATATCTCAAGAAAAACTATGCATGAATGCTCCAAGTCGCAGACGAATTGAGCACACCGGCCCTACGGTCTGGATCATACATCCTGTAAAACCGTATACAATCCACTGGCGTAAACGACCCCTATCTCTCCCAAAGTCCTACCAGCGAGACTACATTTAAAGTCCCACCGGTGATGAAGCTAAAAAAAAATGGTATGTCCATAAGTAAAACGGGCATGGATGAAAACCCGAAAGTGCTCTGTGAGTAAAAACAGCAGGAATGACGGCGAGTTTGTGAAAACCCAGAAGGGTGCAAACTCTTGAAAAGAGATAAAATACACTCGCAAAATTCTCTCGACCTTGTGAGGAGAAAATCCCTGCGTGAGATCCTTACGACTCACAAAGGAGCAACACACATAGAAATCCCCATGATTCCTAGGGAAAAATACACCTGTGAGATCCTCTCGACTCCTAGAGAGAAAATGATTTTATGAGACCCTTATGGTTCATAAAATTGAAAAGCCTTAGGTGATAGGGATCTAAACCTGTCTCCTGATCCATCGCTCCCCACCGGGCAATGGCAAATGATGAGTCACTCCTAGCATTGCTTCAGTGTTAGCGGTGCTGATGCCGATCAAAAACCCAAATCCCAAGTCTTATCAGGGCAAATGATGAGTCGTTCCTGGCATAGCTTCAGTGTTAGCAGTGCTGATACCGACCAAAAACCCAAAGCCCAAGTCTTCCCAGGGCAAATGATGAGTCGCTCCTGGTATTGATTCAATGTTAGCGGTGCTAATGCCGACCAAAAACCCAAATCCCAAGTTTTCCCAGGGCAAATGATGAGTCGCTCCTGGCATTGCTTCAGTGTTAGCGGTGCTGATGCCGACCAAAAACCGAAATTCCAAGTCTTTCCAGGGAAAATGATAAGTCGTTCCTAGCATTGCTTCAGTGTTAGCGGTGCTGATGCCGACCAAAAACCCAAATCCCGAGTCTTCCCAGGGCAAATGATGAGTCGCTCCTTGCATTGCTTCAGTGTTAGCAGTGCTGATACCGACCAAAAACCCAAATCCCAAGTTTTCCCAAAGGCAAATGATGAGTTGCTCCTGGCATTATTCTAGTGCAGTAATGCTGACGCCAAACAAAATCCAAATTCCAAGTTCCTCTCAAATTCAAAAATCCCGCCAAATAAGGCAGAAATCAAACAGATCAAATCAACGTCCCACCCGGTAGCACTTCCAAGCTTAAAAATCCCACTGGACGGGTTGGGAACTCCTAAGTCAAATCAAATCCCGACACCACAAAACGTAGAGCAAGTCAAATCAAATCCCGACACCACAGAAAGCGGAGCAAGTCAAATCAAATCCCGACACCGTAAGAAATAAAGCCAGTCAACTTCAACCGTGACACCGCAAGAAGCGGAGCGAGTCAAATTAAGCACCGACCGTCCACGTCGCTAAAATGGCAGCACCCACCGTCCAAGTCGCTAAAATGGCAGCACCGACAGTCCAATTCATAAAAATGGCAGCACCGACCGTCCACGTCGCTAAAATGGCAGCACCGACCGTCCACATCGCAAAAATGGCCGCACCGACCTTCCAAGTCGCAAAAATGGAAGCACCGACCGTCCATGTCGCAAAAATGGCAGCACCGACCGTCCAAGTCACAAAAATGGCAGCACCGACCGTCCACAACGTAATAATGGCAGCACCGACCGTCCACAACGCAAAAATGGCATCACCGACCGTCCAAGTCACTAAAATGGCAGTATCGACCGTCCACATCGCCAAAATGGAAACACCGACCGTCCACACCGCTAAAATGGTAGCACCGACCATCCACGTCGCAAAAATGGCAGCACCAACCGTCCACATCTCTAAAATAGCAGCCCCAACCGTCCACGTGGCAAAAATGGCAGCACCGACCTTCCAAGTCGCAAAAATGGCAGCACCGACCGTCAACGTCGTAAAAATGCCAGCACCGACCGTCCACATCGCAAAAATGGCAGCACCGACCGTCCACGTCGCAAAAATGGCAGCACCGACCGTCCACGTCGCTAAAATGCCAGCACCGACCATCCACGTCAAAAA
Source organism: Agapanthus africanus (assembly GCA_030015575.1). NCBI lineage: Eukaryota > Viridiplantae > Streptophyta > Magnoliopsida > Asparagales > Amaryllidaceae > Agapanthus > Agapanthus africanus. Next base: position 99,636,286 of record CM057338.1, on the reverse strand, counting down.
AATAGCAGTACCGACCATCCACGTCGCAAAAATGACAGCACCGACCGTCCACGTCACTAAAATGGCAGCACCGACCGTCCAAATCGCAAAAATGGCAGCACTGACCGTCCACGTCGCAAAAATAGCGGTATCGACTGTCCACATCGCTAAAACGGCAACATACCCTCCACGTCGTCAAAAGGGAACTCAACCAAATCAAGCTCCATATAGAGCAAGATCCATCAATTACATGCACACAACCCACACGCGCGGTGTGCATTTATTGATGGGGGAACATTGTTAGGGTCATAAATTACACCCCGGTTAACCAACTCAAAATCAAAGTCACCCCAAGCCAAGTGGGCCCAAGCCCAGATCAAGACCGAGCATGGAAGGGACCGACCCCGTGACAAAAAGAATGAAAGCATAAATCATTTTAATGTAATTCTATTTTTTAGAAATAAATGTATGTAAAATGGGCAAAAAGCCAAAATTTTGTAAACCCCATGGTTTATGTGCAAAAAGAGATAAGCACATAAGACATGGGGTGGCACAAGTGGCATTTGGTAAAGCTTAAGGGGCTATATGTAAAATGTGTAGTCTATAAAGGCAAACATGATGAAAAATAAAGAGACAACTTTTCCATTATCTCAAAAAAAAAGTCTAGGGTTCTGTGCCTCCTTCTCCTTCCTCAAGGTTCTAAACCTTCTTCCTTTTTAATAAATTAAATCAAGAGTTTCACTTTTCTTTTCCCAAAAAGAAATAGTTTTTCACTATAAAACCCACAAAGGGAAGCTTAGATCTTCCATCAGATCTCTAAAATGGGAGATTTTTAAATCTCACCCCCCCTTTTTTCTCCAAGATCCAGCCAACAGAGAGGAGGGGGAATGGGACCTATCTCCAAAAATCACACTTTGGGAAGATCCAAGACTAAAGAGAAAACCCAGGGCTCAAGGGAGAAGAAAGGGGTCCCCTTTCATCATCTCCGAAAATCTTTTAGGAGTTTAACTCCACAAAAAAAATCCCTTTTTTTAGGAGTTTAACTCCAAAAGTCAACCGGGAAGTACAACTCCCTATGCAGGGGCTAAGCCCTTCTTTCTTTTTTTAGGAGTTTAACTCCAAAAGTCATTTGGGAAGTACAACACCCTGTGCAGGGGCTAAGTCTCCCTTCCACTTTTTTTAGGAGTTTAACTCCAAAAGTCAATCGGGAGCACAACTCCCAGTACAAGGGCTAAACCCCTTTTTCTATAGGTGCACAGCGCCCACGTGCCGGCCGCATGAGGCGTTGGTGCCCATGCGTCCTTAGAACACCACTCACCTTTTTTTATATACACTCCACACTCAAAACGGAACCCCCGTAAACTCTACGAGGTCCCCGATACACCCAAGACCCCTCAAAACACAACACACGTAACCGCTCATTGAGTTCGCATGAGTAGTTTTACCTATTAATCGGAGGTTCTCTTGCTTCGAAGGCGAGGGGTAATTAACGACAGCTTAGTCCGCGGCTGCCGGAGATTCATACCCCCATAATCAATAAACCCCGGTCTGCCTTAGGCAGGGGAAATCTGTACATGCCTGACAAGCGCACGCATTCTCATCTCAATGGGGTGACGAAAAACACCCTACACTTCACATGAAGTACACGTGAGCGCCGGCACTAGTTTTTTAGGATTAAATCCTATAGCGGCGCTTCACGTGCATAACACATAAGCGCCGACACTAGTTTTTTTATATATAGGATTAAATCCAATAACAATGCCTCACGTGAAGCACACGTGAGCGTTGGCGTAAAAAAAGCTTTGTCATCCATGCTTCAAAAAAATTTATACATTGGTAATATGATGATAACAAAAAAGAAACAAACATCATCAAAGGTCTACAATGGCAAGACGCTAAATTCTGGACATAGATTCTCAAATTTAAAGTCAAGTTTGAGTAAAGTGCTCCTAACTTCTTTGATCATCTTCTTATGCGTCCTCTCCTGAGTACAAGCTTCGGGATCCCCGCTGATGTCTCCCATCCTCTGTTTCGCGGATAGTATCGCTTTCTATTAGAAGACGCGATGTAAAACAGCGATGGGATCATCTTTCCGCTTCTTCGAGATCAGGCCCATCAGATATACTGAATGCACCTTGTCTTCAGCAGCATCGCCTCATCAAGCTCAGGAAGCGCTTCCTAGATCGATCCAACGATAATATTCAAAAGGGCAGAACGGCGAGGGAGCAATCGACCGTTGTGATCATCAAAACGACGCATCACCTCATCACATTGGGCATCAGTGTACTCCTGGCCTTAAAAGAAACCATGTATGAGGATTTCTTCGTAGGAGACAATTTTCTCGATATCGTATAAATGACCGGCCATGGTGCCTGAAAAGAAACCCGGTCGAAAGTTAGCAATAAAAAATGCCCGCATCACTAAGCTTAAAAAGCTAGTGGGCCCCACAGAATCAGCATGGCGGGCTCCATAATGAATGGAACATGTGCCTAATAAAGAAATCTAGAAAGATTCTCTAAAATTGTTTTTAATAATAAAATTTCAAAAATGAGCACTGATTTATCAAAATGGTATAAAATACCAAAATTATCAAGAAAATCCCCAAAGGGATTTGATATTCAAAGCAAAACTCTGTTAAACTGAAAATCCAGAAAATCCCTAAGAAGGATCTGATATTAAATTTCCAAACTAAAGCTCTGATCTCAAGAAAATCTCCAAAGGGGAAAGATCAAAAAAATCAAAACTAAGTTCTGTGGAAAATTCCCGGAGCAAAGCTCTGATTTAAATTTCAAGAAAATACCCAAAGGGGAAAAGATCAGAACCAAGTTTTGTAGAAAATTGTCATAGCAAAGCTCTGATTAAAATCACATGAAATTCCCTAAAAAGGAAAAGATTTAAAAAAAATCAGAACTAAGTTCTGTAAATTCCCAAAAGGAATATGTTAGAGCCAAGCTATATAATTAAAAATGAAGTAATCTTCCAATGAGAAGACACTTACCAAAGAAAATTTTGGCAGAGTGGGTCATCAATGTAGATCTGAAAAAGAGTGAAGAACTAAACTTCAAGAAAACAGAGCTAAGCTCTAATGGAGAATAAAATTCTCAAGAAAGAAGATGAAAGTGCGGCAGTCGCCTAAGGCTTGAATCCCTATTTAAAGGGATGGGGGTCGGTTCAGATTCCCCAAATCTCAAAGCGGGTCAGATGGCTCAAAATTATGCACCATTGCACTCACGGGTAAACCAAGTGAGAAAAATGATGGGGGGGGCATTTGTTCCCTCATAAAAAAATTATTAAAAAATTATTACATTTTAAAACTCTATCAGGCGGTGCCTCACGTGTTTAACACGTGAGCGCCAGCACCAGTATTTATTAGAATTAAAAAGTCCTATGCTGGTGCCTCACGTGAAACTCACGTAAGCGCCGACAAGCAAAGCACGTAGTTCCTGTTATATAAGAATTAAATTCTTAGGCAGCGCCTACATGCATACCATGTGAGCGCCAGCACCCAAATTAAGAGCGGGTAGAATTAAATTCTACATGCAAATTATTTCCCTAAAATCTGGGGACATTTTCTGTTAAACGGAGCCATTGGATCAAGGTGGGTAAAAAATCATCAAAAGATATAATTAAATTCTATTAGGGAAAATATCTCTTTAATCTTTCTAAATAAGAAAAATATTCTCGATTGGATCAAAAATCCAATAATAGAATCAAATTCTAATATGGGAAAATATTTCCCTAATATTTATAAATAAGAAAGATAAATTCTGAACTCTTAAATTAAAAAATCCAATGGTGATTAAAAATCACCGTTTGACAGAATTAAATTCTGTATAGGGGAAAATACATCCCTAATTTTGTTTAAAACAAGAATATATATTCTGTAAAAACAGAAATTCTTTGGATCAAACATCCAACGGTGGATAAAATCCCCCGAACAATTTTTGGGACCGATTAAATCAATTGGTATTTTTCAAATGAGAGATTTCCTCAAATTAACTAACAATTTGCCTTCCCTATATAAAGAATCCGAGACTTCAAGTCTCAAGGGAGGAAGGAAGGAACCGCATAAGTTTTTCCACAAAACTAAGAATTTAATTCTCTTCTCAAAGAAGAAGATCCTCGCTCTTCCAAACCCTAGGTAAAGAAAGAAGAAAAGATAAAATGTATCTGCTTTGCCTAGCATAAAAAGAAAACAAGGGTTTAACCCTTCATAAAAAGAACCTAGTTCTTTCTCTAATCTGAGATGAAAAGCAAATCTCCGCACAAGTTGAGAATTTAATTCTCATCTAGGAGGTTCTGTTCTTCAGACTAAAAAATTAGGGAAAAGAACTAGATCAAAAAGAAGAAGAAGAAGACACATTGTCTAGCAATTTAATTTCTCTGAAAACAGGATTTAACCCTACATGAAAGAACTTAATTCTTACAAAAAGAGTAGAAGAACTTAGTTCTCCAATAAAACCGATCCCAGATCCTCAAAACAGAGATGTCGGTGATCGTTAATGGTCAAAATGTCATTAACAGAAGTTAAGACTTCTTTAGAAAATATCAACAGAGAAAAGGATCTGACGCCTCACGTGAAACACACGTGAAGCACCCAAAATATAAACTCGGCGCCTCACGTGAACTACACGTGAAGCGCCCAAAAATACAAACACGGCACCTCACGTGCTTCCCACGTGAGCACTCAACAAAACAGAATGCTCAGCGTCTCACGTGTAACACACGTGAGCGCCATATAAAAGTGCTGAACACTTAAAATTTAGTCAAAATGACTAAGTGCTTAGCACTAATTGGGCAACGACCATATCTGAGCGTCCTATGTGGTACACACGTGAGCGCCAGAGCAAAAAATAAGTGCTTAGCACTTTTGAATAAAGGGGAAATCCAAGACCAAATAGACCAAGCCCAAATTAGCTAAGTTTTTGAAATTTCTTGCAACTGAGTCCAAACGCATTGTTGTTGGATCTCAACAAAATTTTGATGATCCCTAAAATGTTGCTAAGTTGGTCTTAATTTCAAATAAGACTAGCGTATCCTTAGTAAAAATAAATTGAGCTCAAATGCTCATATATTTATGTTGATCTTAATCTCAAACTAGACTAACGGTCCTTAAATAAAACAAATTATTTTTTGAACTAAAGAAACATACAACCTAAGTTCAATCCCCAAATCTAAAATATACGGATTTGGACTAATCCGCGCCCTACGGGCGATGACGTAAACTAGTCTCCGTATACAATCCACGGGAAACCAAAACAAAAAAAACACACGACACGAAGTGAACTACTGGAGAAGGAGAAAGTAGTTATCGTAACACGATAACGTAATTAACTGCAGAGGCTTGTGCCTGCAAGGAAGAGCGTCCCCACAATCAAAAACCACTCATAAATGAGGGAGAATCTGATAAAGTCTGCTACAACGGTCGCATCTATCCAAACCTCCGATATACGGTGTCATAAATCAACTTGGTATCTTCGGAGAGATGGATGGATATGTACAAATAGTATCTGTCCCCAAATTCAGGCTAGACGTCCCAACGTCTCAATCCAGTCTTCGGCGGTAAACATGCGATACTTTTAAGAAGTGGTGGTAAGGATATATTGCCCATAAAAAATACTTCAAGAAAGAGAAGTGCGTGGCTCGCACTCGTCATATGAAAGCAGCGAGGCGGTAGCGCACAATGAAATAACTGGCAGCTGTCATATGATTGGTACCGGTTCGAAAGGGGGAAATCTTGGGTTCTCAAGTTCGGGAGTGATTCTGATGATGAAAAACCTCTCAACCCTCTCTTTGAAAGCTTTGCCATTGAAAAGAAGAGGAGGAAAAATATTGCGAGAACATCCAGTTGCGCAACCGCACTCTGCTTCAAAAGAACCTCGGATCCGCAAAAAAGTGTTCGAGTAAAAAAATAAAAGGAAGAGGAAAATGCCCTGGTAGATCGCCCTTAATGAAAAGGTGGTTGAAGAAGTAGCCAAAGAGCTCGCCGCAAATGACCTGCCTAAAAAAACTAAGGTGGACTATAATGTCCTTGCGCATTTGAGGAACATACCTCAAAATTGAACATATTTGATACCCTTCTTTTATCCAAAGAGGCATGAGACTCTTTGATCAAAGTCTTACAAGAACCCAATCGGTTCCAAACCTTACTCGCGGAAGAGAAAATGAAATATGAACTTGCAGAGGTCCATACGGCTAACATTACCTTCAGGGAGGAAAATCTGCTCCTCGGTACTGTTCCTGCCAAAAAAAATTATCCTAGAGCTTGATGTTCCCTCTATAAAAATATAGGGCAGCCCCACGTGTTAAACATGTGAGCCTCACGTGATATCCACATGAGCGCACTTGCTAGTATCTTGGCAGCGCCTCACGTGATTTCCTCATGAGCGCACTTAACAGCTTTTTGCCAGCGCCTCACGTGCAATGCACGTGAGTGTTCTTTTTGATTAAATTAAATTCTATATACAGGGGGAAATATTTCCCTAATCTTTCTTAAAACAAGAAAGATCTTCTCTGTTAAATAGAGAACTCTTGGATCAAAGATCTAACGGTGATTATAAAATCACCATTCGATCATCTAATATAATTAAATTCTATGTTATGAAAATATTTTCCTAATCTTGTTAAAACAAACAAGAAATCTTCTCTGTTAAACAGAGAACCTTTGGATTTAAAATCCAACGGAGATTTCAATGTCACCGATCAAATCAAAAGCCCCTTTGTTAGGAAAATATTTTTCTAATTATATTAAAACTGACAGAAAATATATTCTATTAAACAGAAAGCAATAGGATCAAAGATCCAACGGTAGACAAAATTTCTCGAATAATATTTGAGATCAATTAAATCAATTGATATCTCTCAATGAGAGATTTTCTCAAACGGGTCAACAATATTTTCTTCACCTATATAAAGGACCTGAAACTTCAAGTCTCGAGAGGAGACCCACCATAAGCTTCGGTAAAAAATATACAGAATATTCTCCAAAACTTCCACAAAATAACAAAGAATTTAATTTTCAATAAAGGAGAAAGATCGTCTTCCTCCTTTCAAACCCTGGGTAAAGAAAAGTAGAGAGATCAAAACATCTCATTTGCCTATCATATCAGGGTTTAACCCTTCTCAAAGAACTTAGTTCTTTCTTTAGATCTAAGATCCACAAGAAAAGTCTCCCATAAATAGAGAATTTAATTCTCATCGGGAAGATCTTGTTCTTAAGAATCAAGGATTCAGGGAAGAACAGGGTTCAAAAGGACATGAGAGAAGAACATGAAGAAGATAAAGTCCATAATACTCCGGGAACTTAGTTCCTTCATTATCAAGAACTTAGTTCTTAAAGAACCTGATACCAGATCTTCAAAACAGTGGTCTTTGGTGATCGTTAATGGTCAAAATGCTATTGACAGAGGTTTAATTTCTCTAAAAATATTAACAGAGATTAAATCTCTAAGAACTCAACGCCTCACATGATATCTATGTGAGCGCTCAAAAGAAGTGTAAGATATCGCCTCACGGGAAACACACATGAGCGTCAAAGAACTCAGCGCCTCACGCGAAATAAACGGGAGCGCTCAAAAACTCAGCGCCTCACGTGATAGCACGTGAGCGCCAAGAAACATAGCGTCTAACGTGATACACACGTGAGCGTTGTATAAAAGTGCTTAGCACTATATAGTCAAAATGACCAAGTGCTTAGCACTGATAGGGCAACGCCTAAGTTTGAGTGCATCACATAATACACACGTGAGCACCAGAGTAGAAATTGGATATCATATCCGTAGTCAAAGAACTAAGTGCTTAGCACTGTAAGATGATGGAAAAAGCGCAAAACTGAGCCCAAAAATAGCTAAGTCTATGAAATTTCATTGCAACCGACCCCATATGCTCTGTTAATAGATCTTAACAAAATTTAATGATCTCTAAACATATTTCTAAGTTGATCTTAGTCTCATATAAGACTGACGTATCCATAGTTAAAATAAATTGAGCCCATATCCTCATATATTTTAGTCGATCTTAATCTAAAATCAGATTAACGGTCTTTAAATAAAATAAAATATCTTTTGAACTGACGGAACATACAACTTAGGTCCAAACCCAAATTTATTATATAGATTTGGACTAATCCGCGCCCTATGGGTGACGACATAAACTAGTCTCCGTATACAGTCCACGGGCAACTAAAATAAACAAAATATAACACGACACAAAATGACCTACTGGAGCACGAGAAAGATATTATCGCGACGTGATAACGTAATTAACTGTAGGAGCTTGCGCCTGCAGGGAAGTGCGTCCCCATAATCAAAAAAAACCCACAAATCAGGGGGGTCTGATAAAATCTGCTACATCGGTCGCATCTTTATTGTTCTCGAAAGAGTGTGTTTGTAGAATAACCGCAATCAGAACGGTGTCGCGTGTAGCTAGACCGAGGTTGGTACGGGTCGTCCTCAAGGAAACGTTGAATCTTTTAATCTTACTTTAGATGTGTTGAAAGAGAGGAGGGATAAAGAATTTTGAAGAATGGTTTCCAGATCTACGTTAAGCAAGAATGCAAAATATAGATTTAGATTATTTATGGATGTAGTTAATATAATAAGGGGACTTGTAGGGTTCGTTAGGATTTAGTAGTCATGGACGATTAATTAAAAGTTGCCTTTTTTTATCCTTTAATAGATTTAAAACTAGAACGACGGTGATGCATGTAGATTAGGGTTTCTGGAGGGAAAAGGAATCCCACTCTTAACCCTTATCTCGACACGGAACTCCGTTCATATCTAGCCTTTACCAAAACAATCATTAATCTAATCTCTAATCGCGGTCGGGACTAACAAAGAATTGTTAGCGCGCCCGATTAGGATGTTAATTATTCTTTTGATAAAGTTTATAAACTTTATAGGACTTAAAAAGGGTTTAGGGGTGTTCATCATTCATTAGCCTACCCTAATCCTACGAACCCTAACAAGCGGAGAATTACTCGCGCATGTTGGGAGAAAAAGATATGGAAAGAAATTGCATAATTAAACTACGAAGAAATAGAATAAGAAAAAGAAAGCTACCTTTATTAATCAACAATATTCATTACACTTGAATCCTTAGAAAATGATTACAATTTCTAGTTGCTTCTCGATCTCTTCTAAGGAGGTACACGAACAGTTGATGATCAGTCTGGATGCGTGAGTCGTCTTGGACTTCGTGATCGCGTCGACTTGATGAATTTTCCAAGAGGCTCTCGGTCCTTATTTATAGTCCCAGAGCCAGAACCCTAGCTTTCTAATTTGGAAACTAGTTGTTACGATTCTAACCAAAAAAATCCAGAATCCCAACTCCCTTAAAGTGCGGCGGAACCGCGATCGTTGGATGGGTTTGACCGCGGATCCGCGGTCTTATGGTGGGATCTTGGCCTTAAATTTCTTGTGGCTTCTTCCGGTGACACGTGGTGATCTTTCGAATCTCTGGAAACTGAAAATCTTTTCTACGTCACTGCCAGAACTGATTTCTTTAGTTTACTTTCTTAATTAGGTAGGTTTGTTTTGCCAACTTTGATTTCCTTGATTTCAGCCCTGCAAATTCTGCACAATATCTCAACAAATAATATTTAGTAGAGTTTGTTATATTGAGATATTAACTTAACCGTTAAGAATTGGTCAAAGGTATTTAATAAGGTAAGCATATTTAATTAGGCCAAATGTTACATGGATAATATATGCTTACTTTTTCCTACCAAATGTTAATTATAATATATAAACACATGAAAATAGTATTTTTATAGATAAACCCTCATATGTATCATATATTATAATAAACACCTTTCATTATATAGAAATAGTAGGAAACATGTCATTTTAAATGTGCAGTTTTATCAACTGAACAAATACCCCCAAACTTATCTTTGATCGTCCCGAGCAAACTAGTTTATTCAAGAGAAAAAGAAAAAGAAAGGAGAAAACTAAGCACACTTTCGTAGGCAACACGATTACACTGAGCACGTGCAACAAGCCGTTAAACCTCTAGGTGTCCCTAGTAGGAGGAGTGTTGTCTCCTGAGGGTTTTCAGCGGATTACACCCATAAAATCCTTTAATAAAAGAGAGATGGTGAAATTTACATATAAAGATAAGAACTATAAAAGAAATACTTTGAAAATAAGTGTTTCCAACTACACTAGCTTTTCAGCTGTCATGAGCCCTATCTTAATAGTCATGAAAAAATGTTAGAAATCACATCATCCCTCAATAAAACATCGTCTTTATTCTTCATTCCTACCTTTCATCCAAACATCGATCATATAACCCAACGTGTGTGTAAATAACATCCCTACACTTGGAGAATCCAATTCAAGCTATTATACTCTTGTCCATCTACCTCAATACTTTTTAATTTGATGAATATTTAGATTTGCTCACACATTTTCATGCGACCGTTAATACTTCTTGAGGTACTAACCGACCGATTACTTATGTGCTGGCTGATTAGGTGATAGTATTTTCCTCGTCTTGCACCACCTAAGACTTAGCAGTGACTCCCAGACCAGTTGGCCTTAGGGCACTAGGTGAAGAGCCACCCTCGCTATATTTTTTTTATTGCTGCCTTGGCGATAACAAAACCAGTATTCATTTTTCTTTTCACCATTTTTATATTTTTCTTCATTTATTATTTCCTTCATACTTTGGCTTTTAGACAAGAGCATTTCAAGGTATCCTCTACTATCCCGAGTTTCAAGACGTGTGTAAGTGCATATAGTAGGGTATCAACATTCAAATATTTGGATTCCAGAATAGAAACTATTTTTCAGACTTATTTTTATCCTCAGATTAGTGACTTCCTTCATCTTACTAACCCTTGGGACAACAGCTCATAACTACTTATTACTAGTTCGTTTAAGAAAACTTCTAATTTTCTTGGTTTTCTTAAACTATTCCTATCTTTTGGATGTAATTTTTTACTTTCTATTCTTTTATTATCAAAAAAATTTTGTGCTTATATATAGTTTAATGCAAAGTATCGCGTAAATAAGCACAAACCTCCCCCAAACTTGTTTTCAACAGTGTCCTCACTGTTACTATCTGCTGGATCACAAAAACCTGTAAGCTTGGGGGGACATTAATAATGGAGGAAAAAATATATGAAAGTGAAAATCCTCCCCCAAACTTATTTTTGGCTCACAAATTTGAGGACCAAAGTTATGTTCAAAAGCCAAAAAAATACCCCCCTCAAACATGAGTTAGACAATACGAAGCATTTTTAGAGGGGGTGAGTCATTTGGTCAAAATAAGACTTTACAAAGACCAAAAGTTAACACCAACCATTCAAACATTTTATCAGTATAGCGTATAGGTTGGTGGAAGAATGTGTTGTATCGAGTCAAGAAAAAATGGGGAAGGGATAAGAGGTGGTCTGGAAAGGGTTTGAAATTAGAGAAAAGAAAGAATGAGGATGAATGTGAATGATTAGGAAGAAGGAATGGTGACGGTTCAACCTCTATAGGTGGAGATTGATTAATCACAAAATCCGTATTGTTTAAAAATTTAAGTTCGTCAGCAAAAAGTTCTTCAAAACTTTTATCAATGGTGTGATTGAACATTTTGCTGTCAAAGTGTTTTGTGCCAGAATTTATCCTACTTGATTCAAAAATTATTGAGGTAGAGGACTTGAAAAACTCATCTACCTCATTTTCAAAAATATCCAAATCAAGTTGAATTTCTGGTATTATTGAACTTGAATTAACGGATTGTGATTTATCAAAACTCACTGAAACTATAGGAACAGAAGAAGAACCGGAGAAAGTAAAAGGTGAAATGGGTAAACAAATTGGTATGTCGAGTGTTGCTGAACCAGATGTGGAAGATGGAGGTTGTATTTCGGTCTGATCTTCGGGTATACCATGATCATCAACTTCAAGACATATTTGGGATTCGGGAAGAATTAAAGGCTCAAGATGATGACCACAAGGAAGTGAAAGGATTTGATGAATTGGTGGGCCAAAATCATCCAAAATTTCGGGTTCATCAATCAAAATATCCCCAACGTCAATCACCCCATTCAAGTGAAGGTTAAAATTCTTAAACTCCTCATCAAAAGTATGGTTTTCAATCAGTTTTGGTTCAAGAGTGGAGGTGTAGAGATCACAAGGGTTGGGTATGGTTTCACTTGAAATGGACCCTTCACAGTTGGGTAAATCAAACACTACAAAGTCAAACAACTTATCAGACATTGTACTTGATGAATCTATGAAACTGGAGTTGTGGATTTCAGTTTGGAATGGGGAGGTTTGATTAGGAAGGGTGTACAGTTCTGTCTTACTACCCAAATCCTTCATAATTTGGTTCGACAGTTCCATAAATTTTTCTAATGTCTGCTCCAGACTAGTCTTGGGTTGATAAGGGCTTTCAGTATAAGATTGAAGTTCCTGTTGATAATTAAAACTCCCAAATGACCGATTAGAAGAACTGTCTAGAGTAGGTGGAAAAGTCGGATTGGATTGATAGGAATAGAATGGTTGCGGAACTTGGGTAGGAGTAGGATCAATATTATGATAAGAAGAATATTGATGTGGGTTGGTTGGTTGGCTATTTTCAATAGACACAAACCGCATATCAAACTCTTCTCTGGACAGTGGTGGTGATGGTTGATATTGGTCCGGGTTGAAACTTTGGCCTCTAGACCTAGCTATGTGCTCAGCAATGGACATTCGTCTAGGGGCTTCCTCACTCTGGGTATGAACTGAAACAGGTGTAGGATTAGGATACGGTTGATAAGACCTAGACTGAGCTAGCCAACTGTTTCTTCCTGCTTGTTCTATATGATCTCTTAAGGACATGGAAGAGCCGGACGGTATACCGAAGGGATTACGAAAACAAGAGATATCTGGTTGTGGACAGCAAAGCTCGGCAAGTGTTCTTCTGTTTAGGTCACCCATTATAAGAAGAGAAGAAAGGGGAAGGGGTAAAAAGGAGATAAAGTAATTGGTTTGTTTTGAAAAATGACGGATTAAGACAAATCACACAAAAATGCACAACCCTAGAACTATGGTTACCTAGGTCCAGTCTCTAGACCGCTCCTAGACTTCCAAAGGACAAGCCGCAGGATCAATCCTCTACCGCCTCTGTACTACCCTTGTAGCCAGGTAAGTGCCAGGTAAGTGGTAAAGAACCACAGTAGTGGGCCTAATTAAAAACCACTAGCCTTTGACACACTTGCCTAGACACTACAAAAGTAATGCGGATAAGCGATAGATTACCCACGACCTTCCTCTGTCCTTATTGAGCGCGACAGTCCTTAGAGTCTGGTCTAGATATTTTTTAAATTAATGTAGGGTTGATGCAGATGCTCGGTTTGTGATTTGTGGGGCTTAGGAAGGGTGATGAAATCCCCACCTAATCTTGATTTAGTTTTTGCCCCTTAAAAATCCGTATTAAAATATGCAAAAACAAACCGCAAAACAAAACTTTGCAAAAAGATTTTTGAGCGGCGATATTTTGCAAAGAATCCTGCAGAAAATAGATTTTATTGGATTTGAGAAGAGAGAGAAGGAGTTAAGAAAGATACCAGAGAAGTGTGAAACCCTAGATCTCCTGTTTCCTCAAGTCCGTGACGCCAGATTCCCTCGCAAAATTCACACACAAATTGTTAAATATGCAATTTGCAGTATTGTTTTAATAATGATATGAATCGTCTAAGAATTCAACACAAATAGCAAGAATAAAAAAATTACGCACGTTTCCCCGGCAACGGCGCTATTTGATTGTTCTCGAAAGAGTGTGTTTGTAGAATAACCGCAATCAGAACGGTGTCGCGTGTAGCTAGACCGAGGTGAGTACGGGTCGTTTTCAGGGAAACGTTGAATCTTTTAATCTTACTTTAGATGTGTTGAAAGAGAGGAGGGATAAAGAATTTTGAAGAATGGTTTCCAGATCTACGTTAAGCAAGAATGCAAAATATAGATTTAGATTATTTATGGATGTAGTTAATATAATAAGGGGACTTGTAGGGTTCGTTAGGATTTAGTAGTCATAGACGATTAATTAAAAGTTACCCTTTTTATCCTTTAATATATTTAAAACTAGAACGATGGTGATGCGTGTAGATTAGGGTTTCTGGAGGGAAAAGGAATCCCACTCTTAACCCTTATCTCGACACGGAACTCCGTTCATATCTAGCCTTTACCAAAACAATCATTAATCTAATCTCTAATCGCGGTCGGGACTAACAAAGAATTGTTAGCGTACCCGATTAGGATGTTAATGATTCTTTTGATAAAGTTTATAAACTTTATAGGACTTAAAAAGGGTTTAGAGATATTCATCATCCATTAGCCTACCCTAATCCTACGAACCCTAACAAGCGGAGAATTACTCGCGCATGTTGGGAGAAAAAGAGATGGAAAGAAATTGCATAATTAAACTACGAAGAAATAGAATAAGAAAAAGAAAGCTACCTTTATTAATCAACAATATTCATTACACTTGAATCCTTAGAAAATGATTACAATGTCTAGTTGCTTCTCGATCTCTTCTAAGGAGGTACACGAACAGTTGATGATCAGTCTGGATGCGTGAGTCGTCTTGGACTTCGTGATCGCGTCGACTTGATGATTTTTCCAAGAGGCTCTCGGTCCTTATTTATAGTCCCAGAGCCAGAACCCTAGCTTCCTAATTTGGAAACTAGTTGTTACGATTCTAACCAAAAAAATCCAGAATCCTAACTCCCTTAAAGTGCGGCGGAACCGCGGCCGTTGGATGGGTTTGACCGCGGATCCGCGGTCTTATGGTGGGATCTTGGCCTTAAATTTCTTGTGGCTTCTTCTGGTGATACGTGATGATCTTTTGAATCTCTGGAAACTGAAAATCTTTTCTACGTCACTGCCAGAATTGATTTCTTTAGTTTACTTTCTTAATTAAGTAGGTTTGTTTTGCCAACTTTGATTTCCTTGATTTCAGCCCTGCAAATTCTGCACAATATCTCAACAAATAATATTTAGTAGAGTTTGTTATATTGAGATATTAACTTAACCATTAAGAATTGGTCAAAGGTATTTAATAAGGTAAGCATATTTAATTGGGCCAAATGTTACATGGATAATATATGCTTACTTTTTCCTACCAAATGTTAATTATAATATATAAACACATGAAAATAGTATTTTTACAGATAAACCCTCATATGTATCATATATTATAATAAACACCTTTCATTATAGAAATAGTAAGAAACATGTCATATTAAATGTGCAGTTTTATCAACTGAACACATCTATACAAACCTCCGAAATGCGGTGCCATAAATTAACTTGGTATCTTCAGAGAGTTGAATGGATATGTTCCAAATAGCATCTTCCCCCAAATTCAGGCAAGACGATCAATCCCAATTCGTCTCTGTTTTCGACGGTAAACAGAGTCATGCAAGCATAATCGACCGCTATATGTTATCGGGTATTTCCACGACATCAAGATAGGGAAAATTCTTATTGATAACAGATCCTCCGTCAACTTCCTCAATGTGAGAGTGCTGAAGGAGATATGTATGAATGTTCAACATCTTTCCTGAGACAAAATTACTATCTCAGGGTTCAACTGGCAGTCATCACGGACGCCTGGGTCCGTAATATTGACGCTCCGCATCAGGCAACTTTTCACTGACATCAAATTCCATGTTATTGACGCCAAGACCTATTATAATGCTTTACTCGGCAGGCCGTGGCTACATGAGTACAACTGTTCACCGCCGAAGACGGGGACGAACCGGGATGGATCGTCCTGCCTGAATTTGGGGGCAGATGCTATTTGGATTTATCCGTCCACCTCTCCGAAAATGCCATGTTGATTTATGGCATCGTATATCGGAGATTTGGATGGATGTGGCCGTTGTAACAGACTTCGTCAGATTCTCCCTCGTTTATGCGAGGGGTTTTTTATTATGGGGACACTCTTCCCTGCAGGCGCAAACCCCTACAGTTAATTACATTACCGCATCGCGACAACCACTTTCTCCTGCTCCGGAAGTTCACTTCATGTCGTGTGTGTTTTTATTTGTTTAGGTTGCCCATGGATTGTATACGGAGACTAATTTATGTTGTCGCCCGTAGGGCGTGAATTAGTCCAAATCTGTATATCTTAGATTTGTGGTTTTTATTTAAGGAACGTTAATCTAGTTTGAGATTAAGACCGACTTAAATGTATGTGAGCATTTGGGGCTCGATTTATTTCTGTTAAGGATACATTAGTCCAATTTAAGACTAAGATCCACTTAATGGGGTTTCAGGATCTTTTTATTAAGGATCCAACAAAAGAGCGTTTGGGCTCTATTGTTTTAGTTTAAGGACGTTTTGGTCCATTATCTCCATTTTGGATGCGAATATTAGTTTAAGGACATTTCAGTCCATTGCCAGTTTAAGGACGTAGTGGTCCATTGCCGGTTTAAGGACGTAGTGGTCCATTGTGTTCATATTCCGCGCACGTGTATTTGTTACGTGATAGAATAAACAAGGGTGATATGGAATGCACCCAGTATGGGGTGCGGTCTGATTTGAGGTGTGCATGTCGGTTTGGACGGTTTGGGAATGCACTGAAGAATTGTTGGTTGTCGGTACCCGCCACCTCTTTGAAGACGTTGAAGAATTACAACGACGTATATCAAAGGTCCGGAGAGATATACCCTTAAACCAAATCTCGATTTTATGAGTGCATGGAGGATGGTTGCCTCTCACTGCACGGTTACATTAGGCTGATTTGGGGGATAGGAAAATAATAATCGATAGGGACTTCATCCATGAAGTCACCTTAATACCTAGACTACCTACTCATGACCAACCCCTCCAATTCGAGGATTACCTACCCATGATGGGTAATGATTGTTCGAGGGAGCCACGTAAAGGCATCCAGTCTAGAACCCTCTTTGCGAATGTACTAACTGTGTGCCGTTGGGCACAAAATAATATTTTTGGTAGTTCGCAAAATACGACATTTTTCACACCATCCCTTCATATCATGCACACTTTGATGACTAGAAACCCAAGCTATGATATGTGCACGGTCTTACTTCACTCCATTGGTGCAGGCAAAAGGGCTGCCAATTACCCATGCCCTATGTTGGTGACACAACTGTGTCGTCATTTCCTCCCTATGGAGAAATTCGAGTTTTATATGCATGGAGGGATCCCTATTAGACCTCTTATTGAGGGCGTATCAATGTCCTACACACGCTTAAATGATGTATGGTCGAGCACTGAGCCGGCCGAGGACGTGCCCGCCAAGACAACCAGCTCCAGCTCGACCGCGAGTGAGGAAGAGCTTACCCCTGCAGCACATGCACGTTTACTTAGAAAAGTCACTAGGGGATAGACAGATTGATAGGGATGGTGACCAACCTGGATCAGCGAGTGACAGAAATAGAGCATGGTATGACCACCCTGCTGGCGAGAGAGGAACGTTTCCGTTCATGTTCGAGGGGACGGCGTGGCCACGAGCAGTGAGGGCACTGCTTTTGATAAGTTTGGGGGTGGAGGTGGTTTGTAAATAGTTATCTTTGCATTGTATTTGTATATTTTTATTTTTTTTTGTACATATTTGTTTCTTCTTCTTTTGCATATTTAATTCCGCATTGCATCTTTATAAAAAAATATAAAAACTGAAAAATATAAAAAAAAATATATAATCTATAAAAAATAATAATAATAAAATAAAAAAATTATAAAAATCAAATCAAATAAAAAATTGAAAAATTATAAAAATTGAAAATATCAATTTTTGCCATATTTGACTTAATTTCAAAATGACGGTTGAATAGTAAGGAAAAACTAGATCCTAAACTTAGTAAATTAAAAATCCTAAAAATAACATTTCTTAAAGTTTAACTGTAGAAAATATATGTCTTTATAGTCTATTTAGAAATAAGCAAATTTTGAGTTCAGTTCTTGGGCTAAGTCAAAACATGGGAAGAGTATTGAAATTTTTATTTGAAGTGTAAAGTCTGAAAAATAATTCTGAATCTTAAGTTTAAATTCTGAAAATATATACCCTACAACTGGCACATACATGCAGCTTGAAACTTGGGATAGTAGAGAATACCTTGAAATGCTCTTGTGTAAAATCCTTAGGAAAATAATAAAAAAAGTACAAGTGTGAATAAAGAGATATAAAAAATGAATACTGGTTTTTCAATTACTTAAGACTGCATAAATAAAAAATATAGCAAGGGTACTTTATCACCTAGTGCCTTAGACCAACTGGTTTGGGAGTCACTGCTAAGCCTTAGGTATTACAAGACGAGGAATTACACCTGAATGCGCAAACACATTTTATAATCGGTCATTCAGTACCTCAAGAAGTATTAATGGTCGCATGAAAGATGTGTGAGCAATTTCATCTAAAATTCACCAACTAAAAGTATTTTGGAAGATGGACAAGAGTATGATAGCTAGAATTGAATTTCCAAGTGTAGGGGTGATACATACACACACGTATGTGTATATGATTGGGGTTTGGATGAGAGATAGGAATGAAAGATAGGGCTTACACCTTCAGTAGAGATGATAAAAATTCCTAAAATTGAAATGGAACCTTAGAAGGAAAATTCAAAATATGCTGAAAGCTTAATAAATTTGTAGAACATATATGATCTTAGGTTAAATGAAAAGTGAGTGTGAAAAATATGGGTTGATGACTTCTAAGTTAAAGATAATAGAATTTCTTGCTAGAATACTGAATTGAAGAATGAGAGTCGACATGGCAAATTGATCGGATTTTGTGGGTAGTATCCGCTGAAAACCCTCAAGAGACAACACTCCTCTTACTAAGGACACCTAGAGGTTTAATGGCTTGTTGCACGAGCTCAGTGCAATCGCGTTCTCTGGGAAAGTGAGCTTAGGATTTTTTAAGAATAAAATTGGCTTTGCTCGGGACGAGCAAAAAATAAGTTTAGGGGTATTTGTTCAAGTCAGAATTTTGCATTATTATATCGCACATTCTTAATCATATTACAAATAAATAGGTGCTTTTTATCCATGTCTGCTAAATAGTTGCAGGTTACATGTTCTCAAATCATTACAGTGAAATTCATGAAAAGACGCTACAAATATGAGACTACGACCAACAATAGATGAATCCGTATGATGGCGCCTACCATTTCAAGGAACATCTGAAAATCATTAGACAGTTCAATGCACAAAGTTCAAAAGCAGCACAAGATTCAAGACTTCAACATGAAGCTTACGGCAAAAAGTCTACAGCATTCTGCACTATGGAAATCTGGAAGAAAATAGAAGAGATTCTGAGGAACCAAGTGAAGAAAACAGAAGGAAAAAAGCAACATGAAGCAACCCTGAAGAACTGAGCCAGAGATCCCACCAATTGGCCGCGGAACCGTGGCCAAACATCCCTTCCTGCCGCGGTTCCGCGGCCGTGCAGTGCATGTATCGGTGCACGTGTCGGTGGGTATCGGTGCTTTGGCCCGGCTTTCTTAGGATAGTCTTGTAATTTCATGTATGGATCAGAATGTAAACCTAGGGTTTCTCCTATTTATAAATAGGAAAGCCGAAAGCCTAATTAGGCATGTCTCTTTTTAATTCGTAGATTTAAAATTTTAATTTCCTTGTAATCGTTGAAGAGGTCATCAATAAAGTAAGCTTTCTTTTTCTATCTTGCATTTTTATCTGCAATTTATTACTTGCAATTTTTTTTATCTGTTCTTTTATTATCTGCAATTTTGATAGTCTTTTAAAATAAAATTATAAAAATGAATTGTATCGTTAATTTCCTAATGGGTGAGTAATTCCTCACTTGTTAGGGTTAGGATAGGGAAGGTTTGAGAGAAGGAAATCTCTCACACTCCTTTCCTTGTCCATATAATTTTAATTAATTAGGACTCTATTTAAATTAACCACACACCGCTCACTAAGGCACCCTATCCAACAAGATAGCGGTGATTCCCTAGTTAGACCGGTTGTGGTTGATTTAAATAGAGGTTAGGGCTAAGAGTTAAGAAAGGACGGACAAGGACCAAAAGGAAGAAACTGAGTTTCTTCCTAGTCGTGCTAATCCCCTTTGTTGACTATTACCCTAACACCTATATTCTTAACTAGGGCAAAGAAAGCAGTGAGTAGAATCTCTATTCCAAACTAACCTAATCATAACCCTAGCAAGTATTTAAATCAATTTAATCTCAATCTTAGATCTTAAAACAAAACCTATCAAAAATAGGACTTAACTCGTTAAAACTTATAGAAATAAACTACCGATTCCCCGGCAACGGCGCCATTTGATTGGTAGAGCTTTTGTACGGAACTACGACACACTTTCAAACAATCACAAATTAAGCATGCACAATCAAGCCTAGAGCTAGGGTCTTCTAAGTCAACTAGACTGCTCCTAACTGGTCCAAAGCGACAAATTGTGAGATATCCCTCAAATCGCCTTTTCACCGCCAATTGTGGTCAGATAAGCACAAGTGAAGAAATGAGGGATCCGCTCATGAATCACCATGAGACGGGCTTTTTAAAATTACCTTTCTCACTTGTCTAGCCTAGGCACCACATAGTCAGGTTTAGATAAACGACTGAATGCCCACAACCTTCCCATGTCCTAATGAGCGCGACAGTCCTTAATTGGCTGAGTCTAGATATTTTTTAATTAGCTCGTGGGTAATGCATATGCTTTTAAAGATTTCTGGGGTCTTAGGAAGGGTAATGAAATCCCCACCCAATCTTGATTGGTGTTAGAGCCCCTTAAATTCCGTTTTAAATATGCAAAGCGGTTACACAAAAAAATCTAAAACACTTGCCAAAAATTTTTTATTTTTTTATTTGCGGCGCAAAGAATCCTGCACAAAATGATTTATTGAAGAGGGAGAAGAAGTTTTGCGCAAAGAATCCAGCAGGAAAATTTTTCAGTGGAGTGCAGAGGGTAGGAGAGAAGAAAAGAATTACTCAGAAAGAACTCTGGACTGCTAACGTCAACAAACGGCCATGGATCCGCGGTTAAATGCTCGAATCTGCGGTGGTTCCGCGGCGGTTCCGCGGCGGATTAGTCGGTTCAGAGCTTCAAAAATTTTCTCTGTGCTGAATTTGTTCTCCTTTGTCTGTTCAGATCCTCTGTTTCTTGATTTGTTCACTGGGCTTGCTCCAGATCTGAATCAGTCTGTCTTCTTTTCCTGCACAATTCACACAAAACCAATCAAAAATAACAAGATGATTTTTTTATGTATTTTTTATTTTTCAATTTTTATAATTTTTTATTTAATTAACCCGAAATTACAAAAAGAAATAAACTACCGTTTCCCTGGAAAATTTGGGAGGAGGAAGATTGGAAATGACTTCAATCTTAGCTTTATCTACATCAATACCATTTTGCGAAATGATATGTCCTAAGACAATACCTTCTCGTACCATAAAGTGGCACTTCTCCCAATTTAAAGTAAGGTTCTTATCCTTACACCGGGTAAGTACTGGGTCTAAATGTAGCAAACACTCTTTTTGCAAAACTCTTTTAAAAACACAAAAACAAATTTTTACAAAAACTTGACATTTGTCGCTAGAATTCCATTGCACCAAACCTTCACCCACATTTCCCCATTGACATTCTCTTACCCTCACATTCTACGTTTGACTACACTACAACTCTTTTAGTGTATGTCCGGTTGGACTAGAGACACTAGCGCCCGATTAGTCCGTGTCTCGTTAGTCGCTACTGACGACGCGCTTGACTCCGAAGTCGAAACTCTTTCCATTTCTTTTTCATCTTTACTTTCATCTTCACATTCATCATCTTCTAAGGAAATGTAAAGATTCAATCCTAACAACCCCTTACCTACCTCGGGACTGATTCCACCTCAACTGGGTGCGAATAACCCGCAACAACCTCCTGTTGAAGCACCACAGCGAATCGCGCTCCAGGATCGTTTCTATCCCACGCGCTCCGCACTTCCTACTTATCTTTCACTCCCGCCGGCAAATGGTGATAATTTCGAAATAAAACCCCACTTCATCAATATGTTGCCCAAATTTCACGGACTGGAATCCGAAGATGCCTATATCTTCATCAACAAATTCCAGAATATTTTTGCAATGATGAACACCACCCAACTGTCTGATGATGCTATAAGCCTCGAGTCATTCCTTTCACTTGGTGTGACCTAACTGAAAAATGGCTGTATAGTACCGCATCACATTCTATAAACAGTTAGGAAGAGTTTGTTAAAGCTTTTCTTAAAAAAAATTACCCACATCACAAGACCGCGAGAATTCGTAATGAAATTAACCAATTTTCCCAGCTTCCTTCCGAACCTTTTTGGAAGTGTTATGAACGATTTAAAGACCTTCTTGTTCAGTGCCCTCATCACGGTATTGAGAGATGACAACTTTGCCAAACTGTATACGAAGGACTGAACCCAGCAACTAAGCAGTTGCTGGAAACCATTTTTCAAGGTCACTTCCTTACCAAATCTGACGAGGAAGCTTAGCAATTTCTCGACGATCTTGCTGAACAAACGCTTCAATGGGAAAGCACTAAACAGACCACTTCGTCCACTTCATCTACTTCCTCCGGTCCGTCTAGGGCAGGTGTTCATCAACTTGATATGTCAATTGCAATGAAAGCCGAAATGGCAGCAATTACACGAAAACTAGAAGCAATTGAGAGCAAATTCTCATCGCCTTCTCCTGCCCCTGCTTTACCCCCACGAACTATATGCGCTTGTTGTTTTGATCCATCCCATTTGACCGAAGAGTGTCCTTACAACCCACCTGCTCAAGGACAGGATCAAGTCAATACTGTCTTTCAGCAAAGATAAAGAAATGATCCATACTCTTCAACTTACAATCCTGGTAGGAGGAACCACCCCAATTTTGCTTGGAATCAAAATCAACAACAATTCCAAGGCAACAACAATTTCCAGAGGCCTCCTTCTCAACAACAAGCTCCTCAACAAACTCAATATCAGCAACCTTTCCAACCTCAACCTTACCAAAATCAAACGAACAATTTTGCACCTAACAACTCTTTTCCTCAAAACAATTTTGTTCCGCAAAATAACGATAAGGTTACGTCATTAGAGCGAAGTCTGGATGCATTTTTAAAACAATCAACTCAATCCTCGGCCAACATCCAGTCTTCCATTCAGTCTTTAGTGCAACACACTGCATCACATGGGCAAAGCATCAAAACCATTGAAGCCCAAATTGCACAACTGAATGCTGCTTTAAGCGAGCGAGAGAGGGGGAAGCTTCCATCTCAACCACTGCCAAATTCTGGTCACTCACAAAATTCACATGTTGCTCTTGAACAACAAAACCATAATGTGAATGCCGTGGCGACATTGAGATCTGGAAAGATATTGAACAATAATGTTGGCACTAATGATGACACCCCGGCCGCCGCTTCTTCTTCTTCTTCTTTTTCTTCTTCATCTTCTTCTTCAGAGCTTGTTCTCCATTCTTCACAAGGCTCTACTTCTTCTGTTGTGCCGAAGGGACCCACATCTCACTCCACGAAAACACCAGCACCGGGATCCGTTCCAACTCCGAAATCTCCTCCACAAACATTGGACTCAACCAATTTTCAAAATGTTCCATTTCCAAACAGGTTGAGATCGAATAAACAAACTCCACAAATGGAGAAGATTGTGGAGTTATTTAAACAGGTTAGCATTAACATTCCCCTCTTGGATGCAATCAAACAAGTCCCTTCTTACGCTAAAATCTTGAAGGACTTATGCACCAAGAAGAGGAAATCACAGGTACCAAAGAAAGTTTTCTTGGCTAGTGCTGTAAGTGATGCTCTTACCCAACCTTTACCTCAAAAATGAAAGGACCCTGGCTGTCCTACAATTTCAATAACTATTGGGGATAAGAACATCAACCGCGCACTTTTAGATCTTGGTGCCAGTGTTAACTTACTTCCTTATTCAGTATATGAGCAACTAGGCATTGAAGAGCTGAAACCCATAAATTGTACTCTCCAAATGGCCGATCGATCCATCACCCATCCTAGGGATGAGTTAGAGGATGTGTTGATTAAAGTAGGGGATTTCATATTTCCCGTTGATTTCATTGTTATGGACACACAGCCTGTAGCTAACCCCCGGAGTCAAATTCCGGTGATACTCGGTCGTCCATTCCTTGCAACTTCTAATGCGGTGATCAATTGTCGAAATGGCTCGATGAACCTATCTTTTGGAAACATGACAATTGATCTCAACATTTTTAAGTTAGGAAATCAGCACTCCGAACCTAATGCTAAAATACTTGATGTTTGCTCGATACAAGAGATCACCCAGGAGGACTGTGAGCTCGAGAAATTTCTGTTCGATCACAGCAATTTTGATGCCACTAGTGCGTTCCTCCTTGAATCTGATACTGCTTTCACGCCCGATAATGACTACGAGTGTTTCACTTTCTCGAACGATTTTGAAGAATCACCACCCGAGTTTGAATCCTTTGAATTTTCGGATAGTTAGTTGAACCATCCGACTCGGTTGCTTACACTCGTTTTGAACCTCTGTTGGAATCCTTTGAGTTTGAGAAAATTTCACATATTTTACCTTCAATTGTTTTGCCTCCAACACTCGAACTCAAGCTATTGCTGTCCCACCTTAAATACGTTTACTTAGGTGAAAATGAGACCCTTCCTGTTATCATCTCGGCTTCTCTATCCCCCGAGCAAGAGAAAGCTCTTTTAACGGTCTTGCAAAGCAATCGGCACGTTTTTAGCTGGACTATGGCGGACATCAAGGGGATTAGACCCCTAATAGTTGAACATCATATCCATATGATGGATGACGCCAAGCCAGCAAGGGACCCACAGAGACGACTCAACCCAGTCATGAAGGAGGCTGTCAAAAAGGAGATCGTAAAATATTTAGATAGTGGTATCAATTACCCTATCTCTGATAGCCAGTGGGTTAGCCCCATTCATATTGTCCCCAAGAAATCGGGCATAACGGTCATAACTAATGAGGCAAATGAGTTAATACCTATTCGCACCCAAACTGGGTGACGAGTATGCATCGATTATAGAAAACTCAACGCCGCGACACGGAAAGACCACTTTCTATTACCTTTTATTGACCAAATGCTAGAATGATTGGCTGGGCATGAATTTTATTGCTTTTTGGATGGCTACTCCGGCTATAATCAAATTCCCATCGCCAAAAAGGACCAAGACAAGACAACATTCACTTGTCCTTTCGGTACGTTTGCTTACCGTCGCATACCCTTTGGGTTATGCAATGCACCCGCTACTTTCCAGCGCTGTATGATGGGAATTTTTTCAGACATGGTGGAAAAATTCTTGGAGATCTTCATGGATGATTTCTCCATTTTCGGCGACTCCTTTGATCAGTGTTTGGTACATTTAGACGCAGTCCTTACCCGGTGTAAGGATAAGAACCTTACTTTAAATTGGGAGAAGTGTCACTTTATGATACGAGAAGGTATTGTCTTAGGACATATCATCTCGCGAAATGGCATTGAGGTAGATAAAGCTAAGATTGAAGTCATTTCCAATCTTCCTCCTCCCAAATGCGTCCGAGACATTCGAGCCTTCCTTGGCCATGCAGGTTTCTATAGTCGGTTCATCAAAGATTTTAGCAAGATTGCTAGACCCTTAACTCTTTTGTTGGCCAAGGACGCCACAATTGATTTCGACTCAAGCTGTATGAAGGCGTTCGAGTCATTGAAAAACTCACTTACTTCTACTCCCATTCTTTCGTCTCCTGACTGGACGCATCCATTTGAAATTATGTGCGATGCATCTGATTTTGCCATTGGTGCTGTCCTTGGACAGCACATCAATAAGATGCCGCATGTAATTTATTACGCTAGCCGAACCTTGAACGAGGCCAAATTAAATTACACAACAACCGAGAAGGAATTCTTAGCTGTTGTGTTTGCATTAGAAATGTTCCGGCCCTACTTAATCGGCTCTCCAGTCTTCGTATACACTGACCATTCAGCTCTTCGCCATCTTTTTGCAAAGAAGGACGCTAAATCTTGGCTGATACGTTGGATCCTCTTACTGCAAGAGTTTGACCTTGTTATCAGAGATAAGAGAGGATGCGAAAACTTAGTCGCCGACCATCTTTCACGCCTCCCTTCTTCACCAACGCTTCAAATTCCTATAAAAGACGTTTTTCCAGATGAGTGGCTCTTGACTGTATCATGCGAAGCTTGGTTCACAGATATTGTGAATTATTTAGCCACCGGACTTATACCAAATAAATTGTCGAATCAGGACAAACTCTGATTCCTATCCCAGGCAAAACATTTTTACTGGGATGAACCTTATCTATTCAAATACTGTCCCAACCAAATTATTCGTCGGTGTGTCCCCGATAATGAGTTTAAGAGCGTGCTGTCATTCTGCCATGATAAAGCGTGTGGCGGGCATTTTGGCCCTAAAAAGACAGCAGAAAAGATCATGCAGTGTGGTTTCTATTGGCCACAACATTTTAAAGACGCGCATGGGTACTGCAAGACATGCTCCCGGTGTCAACACTTGGACCGGATATCTAGGAGAAACGAAATGTCGATGCAACCAATATTGGTTGTGGAAATTTCTGATGTTTGGGGGATAGATTTTATGGGACCGTTCCCCAATTCTTTTGGGAACGTATATATTCTCCTTACTGTTGATTATGTGTCTAAGTGGGTCGAGGCTGTGCCCAGCCGAACTAATGACAACAAGGTTGTCGTTAGATTTCTCAAAGAAAACATTTTCTCTCGGTTTGGGCACCCCCGCGCAATTATCAGCGATAATGGAACTCATTTCTGTAAGAGGACTTTCGAGTCCTTAATGCGGAAATATTCCATTAATCATAAGCTATCAACGCCCTATCATCCCCAAACTTGTGGGCAAGCCGAGATTTCAAATCGGCAAATTAGACAGATATTGGAGAAAATGGTTTCCAAAAACTGTAAGGATTGGTCGTCAAAACTTATTGATGCCCTTTAGGAATTTCGAACTGCCTATAAGACCGATCTTGGCATGTCTCCGTATAGGCTTGTTTATGGAAAGGCTTGCCACCTTCCAGATGAAATTGAGCATCGCGCATTTTGGGCGATAAAAGAGTTGAATCTATCTCTCGGAAATGCGGGCAGCCATAAAAAGCTGCAATTAAACGAATTAAACGAGCTTCGGGATGAAGTTTACGAGAACGCGATTGTCGTCAAAAACCGAACGAAGGTGTTTCACGATAAACGCCTTATGCGCAAAAAATTCAAACCTGGTCAACAGGTTTTACTTTATGACACCCGGCTACATTTCCATCCCGGCAAGCTCAGATCTCGATGGAAAGGACCATTTTTGGTACGCACTGTATATCCGCACGGTGCAGTCGACTTAGAAAATCCGGAGGATGGTTCACTATTTAAAGTGAACGGACATAGACTTAAACCGTTCCTCACCGCGGATCATTCGGAGGAGCTCCTGCTGTTGCAAGAGCCGAATTACATTAACTGATCCTCCTTCATCTACCCCCAAATTTCGGTTATCCAGCCATAAACAGTGGAAACACTGTTTCAAATAAATTTGGGGGTATGTAACACTTGTAATTATATAAAAAAAACAAAATAAAAATAAAAAAAATAAAAAAAATAAAAAATTTCAAATTTTTGGGACTATTTTTGAAAATTTTCGGTTTCAAATAAAAATAAATAAATAAAAAATTATTTACAAATAAATTCGCCTTTTTGAGAGGTCCTTTTTGCAAATAACCAAAAACAACCCCTATAAAAAGAACCCGAACCCTCCTCTGACTTTTCATAACCCTAATCTCTCATTTCCTCAAAACCCTAGCCGCCGCTTCATTTCTGCAGCGAGATCTCCCTGCACCGCCGTGTTTCCGCCGCCATAACCTACCTTCAGCCGCGTTTCCGCCGCGCATTGGTGTCTTCTCCCTCTGAAATCTTCAGAGGAGGTTTGCTTCCTTCAATCCTCTCTGTTAAAATTTTTAGAACTGCCTGTATTCTCTGTGATGGCACCCACTTTGCAATTTGAGAGGGACTTTTCCCAAATCTTTGCACACACAGTCTTTGGAAGTTACTTCGATGAAGAGATATGAAGGCGCGGATGGAATTTTTTACTGTTTAACCATCCGAATGCCTTCGCGCTTTTGGATCTCATCACCCGATTTTACGAGCGCATGGAGGATGGTTGCCTCTCACAACACGGTTACGTTAGGCTGATTTGGGGGGATAGGGAAATAATAATCGATAGGGACTTCATCCATGAAGTCACCTTAATACCTAGACTACCTACTCATGACCAGAGGTTGCTCACTGGATGCCGTGGGGTGACGCCTATCTTATAAACCTGCCCCAAGAGTCGAGCTTCGCCTTGACATATTCAGCGCCCTAGAATGTCAATAGCCTCTGGAAGTTGGTTGGGTATCCCCGCTGACGATGGCTCAAGCCGGCCTTTAGGGGTCTAATTAACCACTTCCGTAGAGTAAGTAGTACACGGACAGTCTTTATGCTGAATTGAACGGATAGGCTATGTTGGTTCTCCACAGGTGAAGCTACGGCGGCCCCTTATGATGTGGCCATACCAGATCCCCATAAGAGAAGACTCTCTTCATTCCTATCATGGTTCCTGATCATAGTCATCACTTCCTCATCTAAAGGCGACTACGGGAAAGCAACTTCTGAACGGGTGTAGGGGAAGAAATGAATTGAATCCATTGTACTTGAAAAAGGACAAAAGGACTATCAGCAAAAAGTCGTGAGTTCATTTTGTGGAGCTACTAGCTCCAAAACTAGTAGACCCCACAAAATCAGAAAGACGGCTTACTAATGATGGAACATGTGCTTATTGTAGAAATCAAAAAGGATTTTCATTAAATAAGCAGATGGAGTTAAACTCCCAATATCCCAAAAGTGGGTCTTTTTTAATAACAAAAAGTTCAAATCTGTGAGATAGGGATTAAAACCCCAAAAAGAATATATATATATATATATTCAAGAACAGCAAAAGAAAATTAAATAGAATAAAATTCCCAAAATCCCTAAAAAGGAAAACTGTTTCAAAATTCAATCGGAGCTAAGCTCTGCAAACAAGAAAATAATAATGGGATTAAATCCCAGAGTTCCCACTTGGAAAGCTCATGGGTTGAACAAAGGAATTAAATTCCAAAAAAATCCCCAAACTATCAAGATTGATAGCGGGGTAAAATCCCTAAAGAAGAAAGATCGGGGTTAAACTCGAGAATGTCTATCGATTTGAACTCTCGATCTATGATCTACAAAAAAAACCTTTTAAAGATCTCCAACAGATCGGTTCGAGATCAATGTGTTGATGGATTTAATCCGATAATATCCAAAATATGTTTAGAGTTAAGCTCTGTTCATGATCCTTACAAAAAAATTGGCAGAGACGACTTTGTTCGAAAGGATTTTTTAAGGCAGAGAACTAAACTCTGAACGAGAATTAAATTCTCAAGAGAAAGAAAACTCAACAAAGAAGATAAACAAACAGTGGTCACTTCAGAGCTAAAGGCTCTATTTATAGGGCATAATAGGATCGGTTCGACTCCCTCATTTCCTTAGGCGATCCAACGGATGTATGGCTGACACTATTGCATTCATGTGCAAGGCACATGAGAGCAACGTTAGGGGGCATTTGTTCCCTTATAAAAAAAGAAGAAAGGGAAGAAATGAAAAGAAAAGTTGAAACGAAACCCTTCCACATGTTTAACACATGAGCGTTCACATGCAAAGCATGTGACCTTTGGCTTCAAGGGGAATTAAATCCTATGATATGGCTTCCTAGTGTTGAACACGTGAGTGCTCACATGCAAAGCATGTGACCTCTAGATTCAAAGAGAATTAAATCCTATGATATGCCTTCCACATGTTGAACACGTGAGCACTCACATGCAAAGCATGTGAGTGCTAAATCCATATAAAACTAAAACCCATACAGGCCCCACGTGTTAAGCACGAGAGCGCTCATGTGCAAAGCATGTGAGCGCTGCTGTCATACATATATGACAGCCCTCACGTAAAAGCCATGTGAGCGCATCAGTTTGAAGCGCTCGCTTCAGATAGAATTAAATTCTATTTAGAACTAAATTCTATTTGGGAAATATTTCCTCCTGGTCTTTCTAATACAAGATTGATTTTCTCTATTAAACAGAGAAGCTCTGTATTCAAAATCAAACGGTGATTATAATATCACCAACCAAATCAGAAGATAGAATCGAATTTTTTGTTTGGAAAATATTTTCCTAACCTTCCTAAAACGAACATAGAATATTTTCTGTTAAACAAAATTTTCTGGATCTTATATCCAACGGTGGATAAAATTCCCCAAATGATCTTTGAGATCAATTAAATCAATTGATATCTCTCCATGTGGGATTTTCCCAAACTAATTGATAGTTTTTCCTCCCTTATATAAAGGACCCGAGACTTCAAGTCTCATGGACAAAAAACCCTCTATAAGCTTCTACAAGAGAGAAAATCCCCTCTACAAACAACTGAGGATTTAATTCTCTTTTTTAAGAAAGATTATCTTCCACCTTCCAAAACCTTAGGTACAGAAAATAGAGAGATAAAAGAATCTCGTTTACCTATCATATACATGTATAAGGGTTCAACCCTCTAAAAAGAACTTAGTTTTTTCTCTGGATCTGAGATCCACAAGATAAATCTCTCACAAGTTGAGAATTTAATTCACATGTAGAAGATTTTGTTCTTCAGACTCAAGATCTAAAGGAAAACTATGTTGTTTTATCACCCCTCTTAAGAACAGAAGAAAAGAATAAGGAAGGAAGAAATAACTCAGTTGTTTTGAACCTGAGCGTCTGACGTGATACTCACGTGAGCGCCGGAGCATTAGCGCCCCACGTGATATCCACGTGAGCGCCAGTGCATGATTCAAATATTATATCCATAGTCTAAATGACTAAGTGCTTAACACTAGTATGGCAACGCCATAGCCTTAGCGTCCCCACGTGATATCCACGTGATCACCAGAGCAGCATGATTTGGATATTATATCCATAGTCCAAAATGACTAAATGATTAGCACTGCTAGGTAATATAAAAGCCCAAAATTGGCCGAGTCTATGAAGTTTTGAACTCCTTGAGCCCATATTGCTCATTGTAACCGAGCCTATATGCTCACCCCTATTAAATTGATCTTAATTTAAAATATGATTAATGATCCTTAACCATACTTCTAAGTTGATCTTAGTCTTATATAAGACTACTTATTCTTAGCCCATACGTTCATATATTTAAATCGATCCTAATTTAAAGAAAGATTAACGATCCTTAAACCCCTGAACTGATGGAACATATGGCCTAAGTTCAAACCCAAATCTAATATATACGGATTTGGACTAATCCGCACCTACGGACGACGACATAAACTATTTTTCGTATGCAATCTGTGAGCAACCCCAAAATAAATAATATAACACGACACGAAGTAATCTGCCTGGAGCAGGTGAAAGTTGTTACCGCAATACGATAACGTAATTAACTACAGGGGCTTGCACCTGCAGGAAAGAGCGTCCCCACAATCAAAAACCCTTAAATAGAGAAAATCTGATAAATCACGCTACAACGGCCGCATTGTCCAAACCTCCGATATACGATACTATAAATCAACTTGGCGTCTTCAGAGAGGTGGACGGATATGTTCCAAATAGTATCTGCCCCCAAAGTCAGGCAAGACGTTCTAACCCAGTTCGTCTCTATTTTTTGTGGTAAACAAGGTGGA
The DNA here is from genome assembly GCA_030015575.1 of Agapanthus africanus. Classification (NCBI taxonomy): domain Eukaryota; kingdom Viridiplantae; phylum Streptophyta; class Magnoliopsida; order Asparagales; family Amaryllidaceae; genus Agapanthus; species Agapanthus africanus. The sequence continues at coordinate 99,604,594 of CM057338.1, read as the reverse complement.
ACCAACTGCAGGGGATTACGACTAACTCGCTCCACCGGCCGACCAATAGTTTTTTTTCTTCCAGTTTTCGTTTCAGTTTGCCACTTGTTTAGGCACTTTCATCTTATTTTTCTTGTTCATGTATCGGTGAAACTCGGTAAAGTTTGGAATGTAAATATACAAAAGTTGGATTTTCATTATCATGTTCATTCTTGTTACTTTATATTGCTTAGATACGCTCAGTGTATTTGTTTCGAGAAAGGACCTTTCCGAAATAAATACGTCGCGGACCTCGTCGCTTTTCTGCTCCCGTCTTTTAGGACCGGGGCGTGACAGATTTTATTGGTGGCCCATGCAGGTCAGTTTTGCATGAACATCATAAGCAATATATTACAAGAATTAATGAAATTCAACAATTTACGTTCTTTGCATTTCATTCCCTTGAATCCTATCGTATTCCTTAAATACATTTTAAACTTATCTTTCGATTTCCTTAATGATCATCTCTCGACTTTTGAATTCTTAATTCTTACTCATCCTTCTTTTTAGCCTATTAGCTCACCGAGTTTGAACATCGATCAAAGGAGTTCGAAGACGACTTGCCATGACTTTATCCTTAGCTTTCCCATGCTTGTTGCAACACACTCCTCGAGAGAATTTCGCGGATGAAATTCTTTTAAGGAGGTTAGACTGTAACGTCCGCATCATCGGTTCATCCCTTTGAATCTTTTCTTGCTTTCCACGATAATTGTATCTCTACGTATAGTAAATGAAAATGCGACCGCTCCATCTCCGTTTGATCTTATTTTTGTAATCTTCTTGATTTCTTATTGTTTTTCTTAAATCTTATCCCATTGACTTTGATAGTAGAACTTGGGTGACTTAAATGGAGTTATGTGATTGTAATTATGAATGTTTATCATCGGAAACGAGGAACTGAGGCGCGGAGAGAGTGTCTATCCTGAATAGAGGGGCGGATGCTATATGGAACATATCCATCCACCTCTCCGAAAATACCAAGTTGATTTATAGCACCGTATATCGAAGGTTTGGATGGATGCGGCCGATATAGAAGACTTATCATTCCCCCTCATATGTAAAGGGTTTTTTATTGTGGGGACGTTTTTTTCTGCAGGTGCAATCCCCTGCAGTTAATTACGTTATCGTAAAGCGATAACAACTTTCTTCTTCTCCATAGATATCACTTCGTGTCTTACTGTATATATTGTTTAATTTGGGATTGCCCTTGGATTGTATACGAAAACTAATTTTGTCGCCACCCGTAGGGCGCGGATTAATCCAAATCCGTAAATCTCAGATTTGGGATGAACTTAGGAATTTTCTTCCATCGATTCAAGAGTTTAAGGATCATTAATCTTGATTTTAGACTAAGGTCAACTTAAAATATGGAAGGACCATTAATCTTGTTTTAGATTAAGGTTGACTTGAAATGTATGAACATATGGGCTCGATTGATTTGTTTAAAATCAAAGAAGTTAACAATTTCAGGGACTTGGTCTATTTTAGACTAAACATTAAGCTTCATATTTACCCAACAGTGCTAAGCACTAGGCCATGTATTTTGTTTTGGGCTTTACATAACCCAACAGTACTAAGCACTAGGCCCAGAAGCTTAAACTTCAATATAGGATATAATATCATGTATGCTTCAATGCTCACGTGATATCACGTGAGTCGGTGCTAAGCGCTCAATCATATAGCGCTCGCGTGGGTTTCTCGTGAGCTACTGTCTTCAAGGACGCTCATGTGCGAATATCATGTAAGGTGAATCTCTTTGGTGTGTTCATTGGCGCTCGCATGCCTTTCACATGAGTAGTGCTAAGCATTCAATCATATAGCTCTCACGTGAGACTCTAAGTCTCGGGTGCTCTCATGCCTTTCACGTGGGCTGTTTTTTTCTTGGGTACTCACGTGCTTTTCATGTAAGTCACTGTTTTCTTGGGTACTCACGCGTCTTTCACGTGAGACATTGTTTTTTAAGGTTCTCGTGTGCCTTTCACGTGAGACTCTACCATATTCATGCAGAGATTAATAGAGTTAAACCATAAAATCTCAAATTTTGTTTGCAGATCTTGTTTATATAAGAACTAAGTTCTTTCTTTTTAGTGATTTTTTAGTGGGATAAAAACTCTATCTTTAGGTAAAATCACATCTTTAAGGGAACTAAGTTTCAGAGATATAAATTCCATCTTTTTCTTTCTTTCTTCCATGTTATTTTCTTCTGTTCATATAGAAGGGGTAACACATCATTATTTTCCCCTGGATTTTGAGTCTGAAGAACAAGATCTTTCTGATGAGAATTAAATTCTCTTTTTTAAAGGAGATTTGTCTCATGGATCTCAGATCCAGAGAAAGAACTAAGATCTTATAAAGGGTAAAACCCTTATATCATATGTAAGATAAGAAGAAGGAAGAAATTTTTATATCTGCTTTTACCTAGGGTTTTTCTTGGGAGGAGGAAGATGATCTTGCTCGAAGAGAATTGAATTATGTTGCAGAAGTTTATAGGGAGTATTTTTTTATCTCGCTGAAGCTTATGGAGGGCATTCTCTTATGTGAGATTTAATCTCTTGGGTCCTTTATTTAGGAGAAAAGAAAAATCAATTTGTTTGGGTAAATCTCTCATTGAGAGATCTTGATTGATTTTATAATCAATCGGAGATGTTTAAATCACCGTTGGATTTTTTATCCAACGGCTTTCTATTTAACAGTAAATATATTTCTTTTTTGTTTAACAAGATTAGGAAAATATTTCCTAACATAGAATTTAATTCAATCTTCTGATTAATCAGTGATTTTTTTAATCACCGTTGGATTTTTTATCCAATGGTTCTCTGTTTAACAGAGAAAATCTTTCTTATTTAAGAAAGATTAGGGGAAATATTTTCCCATGTAGAATTCAATTCTACCTGAAGCGAACCGCTCCGATTTTGAGCTCCAGCGCTTACATGTTTAATATGTGGGTGCTACGATAGAATTTAATCCTAACTGCAGCAGTGCTCGCATGCTTTGCATGTAAGTGCTCACGTGTTTAACATGTGGGGGCTGCCCTCTTATTTTTTTTATAAGGGAACGATTTTGGGCTCCAGCGTTCATGTGCTTTACACGTGATTGCTCATGTGTTTAACACGTGGAGGTTGTTCCAATTATATTCTGGTGCATGAATTTAAGTTCTTTTTTATTTATTTTTAAAATACCCATTTTGGGATTTTCAAAACTTAAACTTAGAAACTTTATTTCATTATGTTTTAAGTACCCACTTTGGGGTTTTCATAACTTAAACTAAAAATTTTAGCAGGAACAATGAACTGCAGAATAGTTACAATGCGGTACCATACTTGAGCGACTTAGAATTCTGGCATTGATTCTCCTTCCTTTTTATTTAGCCATGTTCTACCATATTGTAGAATGTTTTTCATTACCCTATTGAGATAGGAATGTGCGTCGCTTGTCAGGCGTATTACAGATTTTCCCTGCCTGGGGTAGGCAAGGGTTTATTGATCATGGGGATCTAAATCTCCGACAGCCGCGAACTAAGCTGTCGTTAATTATTCCTCGCTTTTGGAGCGAAAGAACCTCCGATTAATTGGTCAAACAGATTATGCAAACTCATTGTGCAGAATGCGTATGTGTGTGTCTTGAGGGGGGCATATCGAGGGCAGCGCCCCGTTAGAAAAATTTCTAAGGGGAGAAGGCTTTTGAGTGTGGGGCGTATTTCTTTTATTCATTTTTTTATTTTGTAACTTGAACTTGGTTTAACGGCACTTGTGCACTTAGCAGACCTTAAGAGAAGAAAAACAAAGGTGAAGGGTGTATATGTGCCACATGCGCACTTAACAAAGCGAACACATGGTAAGGTGCGCCCTAAAATTAAAAGTTACTTTTTTGTTGATTTTGACCGGAGATCTATATTCTTCTCAATGGATTAATGGTCCAAATCAATTTTGTTTTGGAAAAGGGAGAAAATTTGTCTTGGATTTAATTGAAAAAGAGAGCAGGAAGAAAAAAGAGACATTGAAAGAGAGCGGCACAAAACCCTAGATTTATTTTCGGGGAATCAAAAGTATTTTTTTCTTTCATCATGATGGTTGACTTTTAGAGCCTTAACACTTTACATTGGGCCCCTTTGGCTTTACAATTTTTGGCTGTCTTGTCAAATTTAATTCTAAGAAATTATATATTCATTTATTTAATACATATTTATTTATTTTCTAGTTTGGCATGGAGCCGGTCCCATGTTTGGAACTTGAACTTGGTTTAAGCCGAGTTTGGACCCGCTTGACTTGGACTCAGGTTTGGGCCCACTTATTCGTGCGTTGACGTTAGCTTTCCAAGGCAAATGGGTGTAAATTTTGACCCCAACACGTATATCCTTATCTTTGATTTCAGGATTCTATCTTCTTTGTTCTTTTTCTGATTTTAATTCGATTCTAATTCTTTATACTTGTATCATTCCTGACAATCCAATTCCTATTTACGTTTTAAATGCTTGCTCGTAACGTTCTTGAAAACTACTCTGAATTATCCTAACAGCATCTATTCCGATTTTCGAAACCCCTCGTCCTTCTAAAGCACTTATCGCAAATTACTTAGAGTACCGACTGATAGAGCGTGACGACGAAATGCAACGCCTTATTCTAACATTGTTTCCTGGCTCTGTTACAACATCTTCATTATGTAAATTTCGAGAACGGAATTTTTTCTAAGGTGGGTAGGATGTAATGACCCTAAATTTCATGTACCGTCTATTTTGTTTTAATTAAGAAAAGATGTCGTTTTCTTTTCTGATTTCGAGTTATAAGTAATTCTTGTTAAATAAGTGCAAGAAACAACTTATACCTCATTGGTTAAGTTTTTATACTGCTATCCCATAGTCTGTGTGTTCGAATCCTTACGTCCCAATTATTTTATTTTAGATTCTTTTTATCATTTTTGGAATCTTGAAAGTTTCACGGACGATCCACTGAGTTACAAGACCTTTCATACAAAAAGACATACGTTTTTGGCCTAATTGAACCAACCCGAGACCATGATCCGAACCCGACCCGAACCAACCTGTTGAGGCCGACCCCAAGCGGCCCTTGGACGGGTACGAATGGCCCCACCATACCCAAACGGGTCCATTCCGTGCACGTGTGTCGTTTGGGGCTCCGACTTTTCGTTTTTACACTCCAAAACTTCCCCACTCACCCGAGACTGCTCAAACCCTTCGGCTATCAAATTAAAACTCTTTTATTATCCTTTTTAATTCTCTTTTTAATTCCTATATCTCATTCTTCTCCCTGTAAATTCTAGGTTATCCCAAACATTCTCCCTCCAAAATTATACTGAACTTCGAAAACATTCCAAGATTTTCCTCCCTTCTAATTGCCCCACAACTCGCCAAGAAGAAGTCGTAGACCAAGTCGCTCACTCAATCGTTTTGCAGTCTCGGTTCTTCAAACCAAGGCTACTTATTCCTTATACCTTTGCATTGGAAAACGAGTAAGTCTCCCCTCCCTTTCGTTCTCTCCCTTTGAATCTAATTCCTTGCCATGTCACCAATTCAAACTATACAAATAATTCCATGCTTAAAACAAAATCCCTTTTATTTACGGTCTTTTTGAGTCTTTTTAACTTGACAATCGAAAAAGAAAAATTGTTATAATCCGCCTCTAATTTTAATCATCTCATTACATTAGCATGTAGCATACACTTCTTAAATTTTTCATGATAAGAATTGTTGTCTTGTATACATAAAATATAGTTCAAGTAGTTTCTAGAACCTATCATGTTTAATATAAATTCTAGAGTTTGTTAAACATATTTTAGATGATATCATGCACGGGGTAACGACCTACCTCACATGCACATTTGGAATCATAGCACGATCTCATGTAATTTTACATTTTTCTAAAGAATCGTATTTTAATAAAATACCCTCTAGGATTAAAAATAACTTTTTTAACTATAACACTTCCTTTGCAAATTCGCCTCTACAACCCTCGTTATGGGAACTTTGTAGCGGACGGTGTGGATTATCACACATCCTGAGTCTAGTGGAGCAAGATCCTTAGCTTCTCACAAATAATGGTCTTGAAAGGAAAAAAATACAAAATTTTAAAACTAGTAAAAACTAAAAAGGGGTGAAAACGAAATTATGTTTTAGTTTAGTTTAAAACAATAATTTCTAAAAGACATTTTTATAAAATATCTTTAAAAAAACAAATTAGGTTTTTATATTAAAATACCTTAATGTTTCCAAAAGATGGATTTTTCATTAAAATACCATAAACTTTTAAAAGCTAGAATTTGTCACTAAAATACCACGAAATCTAAAATATATTTTTTATTAATAACCTCAATATTCTAACCAATATATATTTCCCAAACACCCACAATGTTTCAAAATAAAGTATTTTACATAAAAAAAAACTCGAGCTTTTGATGTACTAATTTGCATAAATACTTTAAAATTAGTAAATGATATATTTTCATATAAATACCAAGATCTATAAAATTAGTAGTTAACTAGTATTTAGATAGCAGATGGGTTTAAGTGACCTATTCTCTCTTGAGTCTCGGGAAGTCGGAGATAATCAGTGTTATCACTTATTTATCTCCCGATATAAAATTCTTATATTCATAAAAATCATATTACTTTAATCCTAAATCAAACATGACCCAACACATGAATACAAATTGACTTGTATAGTTGCACTTGAAATGACTACTTGGTCTTGACATAAACTCAATTGTATCTACATGATTTACTCGATGAAACATATTACATGCTTGACTCGATTTGACCCGAATCATAAATACGTAAGGATTTGACTTGAATACTTGACATGAATACTTGAACACTTGACATGAATACATAAACTCGACTTGAATCTTGAAATGGTACATTTCTTATGTATTCATTGATTCGGGCAAGACTTGTGATTATAATTGTAAATTAGATTACGCAGGGTGTTAGGGTAGTTTATGTCATGCCCCGCTTCTCAGAGTACGGGCAGAGGACGCGACGAGACCGCTACGTATTTATTATGACGTAAATACGCTAAGCGTATCTAAGTAATATAAAAATAAATGCACAAGAGACAAAATATAATAAAACAGCAACTTTATTTATTCACATTCTTTCTGTACAATGCATGGAAAAGTAAATACAACTAAATGAAAGCAATGCCTAAACAATGGCATAACTGAAAAGGAAAAGTACTGAAATAAAAATGTACAATGAACTAAAGCTCTGGGTTTTCAATGAAGTGGTCCAAGTCTTCACTAGTGGGCTCGATATCAGGAGTGTCCAGATCACCTGACAACATTCAAAGAAGAAAGAAAGAGAATGTTGTCAGCGAACAAATCGCTCGGTAAGTCCCAAAGATAAGGGAGAAATAGAGCAGACAGAAAGAGAAGGTACCTTTTAAAGTTGTATTATATTGTTATAATGTTGTGTTAACGCTGTGTCTGTAGCTTGGTACAGAAGAATGCCAGTGTATACAAGAGGAGTCTCTATATGCCAGAGACTAGAGGTAAGTGTAGTACAAGGAACCGTTTATGCCACGGTATAACAGTAACTGGATTCAGGTTAGGTGTATTAAATCTTACTGTCTCGTGTCACTTCTAACACCTTCCGTACCAATCTATCCCTTAAACCCCGAGATGTCTTGTTGTATAGTTATATTGTATTGTCTTGTATTGTAAACTGTATAGATTGTATAATTGGGTGACTTACCGAAACCATGATATCAGTAAATGGATGTAACTGTAGAATCATGGATGTAACTGGAGAATCATGTAAATAGAAGTATATCCATAGTTCGGTTCAGTCAATATAGATTAAATAGTTTGAACATATTGAATATATGAATTCATGTTGAATTGTAATATTGTAGATTGTAAATTGTAGATTGTACTTGAATTATATTCAAGTCGGATTATAATGAGACTCATTCTGATTCAGAACAATTAGAAAAGAAATTGAAGTCCTGATTGTTTTGATGTTATCGGTAACCGCTGCATATGGACGGCAGGATTTGTGTCTTTTTCAAAGACGATTACCGTGTTGATAACACCGTTGTTAAGTTGTCTATCTTAAATAGGCAAGCACCCACTTCTCCGGCTCCCTGAGGCTCAAGAGATTGGTCCCGCTTAAACCTATGTTTACTAGGATCCTTAGGGTAATTTATAGAATTTGAGGGGGGTTTATGTAAAAATACTTTTATATACTTTTCAAAATACAGCCCAAGTATTTATCGTCTTTAGAATTTTAATAATTATAAATTTTATATTTGTGATATTTTTAGTGAAAATAACCTACTTTCATAATATATGGTATTTATTTGTAATATTGTACTTGTATGGAATTCATGGTATTTTAATGTAAAGTGATTCTTGTGATTTTTGAAAAGAGTTGGAACATTTATATTATTACAAAATAGATATTTTAATATTACTTATACATATATTTATATAAAAATAATTTTAATATATATTTTATATTTCTAGAAATCTCATTTTCTGAAGATGTTTGTATTTTAAATCTTTCGAGACCGAATGCTCCTTGTGGAGGTCTACATCTCGCACTACTAAGCCCAGGGATGTGCGATAATCCGCACCATCCTAGTCGGGTTCCCCAAATTGGGTTGTAGCGGCGCTTTGCAAAGATTTGTGTAAAATACTTAATCCTTTAGAAAATTGTTTTATTAATTCATGATATTTATTTGAAATGTTTCGTTTTCCCGTATTCTAGGTTCCCAAAAGGTATTGTGCTATATTGTATATGAGTGTTGTGAGGAGGTAGGTCATTACCTCATGATCTACTTAAAGGTATAACAAGTTTGTGATGTTTTAATGTCGAAATGAAACTACATGGTATTTTAGTGGAAATGTACGGTAAAAGTTACAAAATGAAATAGGTTGTCATGAAACTTGTTCAACATATTTGTTAATGTTTAATAGTCAACATGTAATGGTTTAGCATGATTGTATTTAAGAAAAAGTGAGGTTTTAGGAAGAACCGAATCGGAAATCGGATTTACTCCGATTCCGTCGGGTTTTAGAAATACGTGTTTTTAGAAAGAATAGGAAAGAGGGAAACTGGGACTTACGGGTTTAGCTTAAAGAGGAGAGGGAGAAGGAGTGGATGTAGCTTCTGGTGCGTCGTTTCGACGCCGGGATCTCCTAGGGTCGCCGGAGTTTCGCCTTTCGCTTCTTCTAAATTACACTAGGGTTCTAGGAAATTTCTTGAGAGTTTTGTCAAGAATTTTGGAGTGAGGGGATAGTGTTTAGGGGTTGTATTTATAGGATTAAGCTAGGGTTAGGGTAGGTAAAAGGTTAAAATGAAAAAAAAAATATGATAAATTGTATTAAAATGGGGTAATTAGGGTTTTAAAGAGGCTCAGGTACTGGTCCAAGAATTTAAAGTACACAGATGTGCAGGGAAAACCAAAAGCCAAAAGTTTCATGTTGGTGACTCGGCGGTCCGGCCGAGTCCGGCCGGTGGCGGCGGCCCGAGTCGGCCGGTCCGCCGGCGGCGGCCCGAGTCGGCCGAGTCAGGTGGCCGGAGTCTCCCTTGACGCTTCACTAACTCTCTGGTACTGTTAGATTTTTGGGTGTAGTGGGGTTTTTGTGAGTTATGCACGTATAAACTCTTGGTATTCTAAATATTAAAAATAAAACAATATTAAAAATAATGTAGGGTATTGGATTTGAACTCTGGTGGTTTGGTTCAGCAGTGCAAGGTCTTACCAATGAGCTACAAGCTCTTTTTTGTAATTAATTAGTAAAACAAATATTTATGGTACTCACAGAAAATGTAAATACCCCAAATATACATTAATTTTTAAACAAATTTTTGTACACTAAAATTGGAGTTGTTACAATTTAAGTAGAAGTCCTCCTAGTTCATAAATCCATGTCTACTAACACATGCAATCTATCATGAGGGTCCGTGTTTTCTTGCTTCTGGATTATATCATGTTGGGTTTGGAATACTTCAACACTGGGTTGAAGTCCCGTTACTAACACTTGATTCGGAACCGTAGTTTCTTGTCCCTGAATTATAGTTTGTTGGGTTTGAGAACACTCTTAAAATTGGTTGATATTCACACTTGAGCAGACGTTAAATTATATTACCCTTGTGGAGATTTTTAAGACACTTACATTCATTTCATGTACACTGTATCTACATTCCACAGCCATGCTATACTTGCCTGCTATGCTCATGTACATGCCATGCTTACATAGTTTGCTTTTAATATTGCCATGTTATACTTGTTCATATTTCATACTATATCACATGCCACTTTTGCATTTCATATATATATATATATATATATATATATATATATATATATATATGGACTTACCGAGCACAAGTTCACTGACGGGCATTCAATCCATCTCTTTGTTTCTTTGGAATATTCATTGGGGGATTTAGGGTCTGAAGAGGTGGAACCGACTGCAGAGGTTTACGACTAGCTTGCTCCGACGACTGATGAATAGGTTTTTTTCTTTCTAGCTTTCGTTTCAGTATGCCACTTATTTAGTGACTTTCATTTTATTTTTCTTGTTCATGTATCAGTGAAACTCGGTAAAGTTTGGAATGAAAATATGTAAAAATTGGATTTTCATTATCATGTTCATTCTTGTCACTTTATATTGCTTTTTTTCAAGAAATGACATTTCCGAAATAAATATGTCGCGGGACTCGTCACGTTCCTGCTTCCATCTTTGGAAAGTGGGGCATGACACTCTCCATTCTTATTCTCTTCATGCTTTTCTCTCTCCTCAAAATTCGAAGTGAAGAATGAGAGCTAAAAAGAGAGAAAATGAGAGGTAATTAAGTGTGAGCTTGCTACATCTCTTCATCTAATACATTAGCAAAGTATTAGATCAAGTTACTTCACTTGAAGCATGCTTTTGGTGGAGTTGAGGTTTGAGTTGGGGTTTTCTCGATGTGGATCATTTTCGGCGAGGAGCTTGGTTTGCAAGCTCGATCCGGAAGTAACGGAGTCTTGCTTGGGTCTTCCACGGTTAGATGGTCACACCACAAAGGTTGTAGCCCCCTTTCCCCTTTCTAGATTTCTATATTTGTTGCAATTGTTTGTAAATGCTTGATCTTGGGTTAGGAATTGGTGTTATATCATGTAAATTATTGTTTTATACTCTTGTCGGATCCGCAAGTATTGTGACCCTAACGCCAATTCCCAACATTAATAGGGTTTCTCATATGATATTTTGTAAAGCAAACTAAATGGTTATTAAGACTACTGTAAAGAGAGAGGGTGACGACTACGAATCTAGAGAGATTTGAAAGAAATCTCATAGGGTTGCTCGTGGGTATAATACTTGATTCAAGATCTTGTGGAATTTTGCAAATTCCGTTCTGCCGGAAACTATCCATAAGGTGGGTGAACCACGTTCATAAATCTCTTGTCTCTTTTGGTTTGTGATTCTCTTATTCTCGCGTACTTTTGTGTTTTATCTTTCGATATTGTTTGCGTTGTTGATTGCGTGGATTGGTCGTTAGCATTGTTCCGTATATTGTCTTCTCTGCGCGCGATATTATATTATATTCACAACAACTGGTATCAGAGCATGATTAGGAAACCGAAGATTATTATAATAAATGTTGAGATTAACTTGATTTAAATTTGGGGATACCATAGGTCATGAGTAATTTTGTTCATGCATGAGTTATTGATGCATTATTAGCGGTGGTAATTAAGAATATGAAGAGTTATAGTAATTATTGTGTAGGTTATGAGTTATCGAGTAATAAGAGTCATTATTTGTGATTATAAAAAGTGTAGGTTATGGGCTGTGGAGTATGAATAGTCATGTAGTTTCTATAGATATGTGTTGTCATTTGGGTTGTAAAAGTGTGCCAAAAATATAAAATCAATAAAAAGTATATTTTTCTCCATTACATCCTCTTCCAATTTCCTTTCAAATTTATAATTCCAATTATATTTTGATAACAATAAATGGTTTGAGGTAGTTTAGTGAAAACAAGAGTGAAGAGTAGTTCGGTTACCTCCTCCCCCAAATTGTTACAAAGCGAATTTGGATGGAGTTTTATGTACTCTGGCGTCATCTCAGCGAGCTCTGTAATTCAAGATTGCAGGTACTAAACTGGTAGCGAAATCGCTTGTCTTAGGTAAGTACGTCTTAAATGGTGGACAAGCTGGTTGTTGGTTTTATTCATCATTTTATCGCTCCAGTTTATTTTCGCATATTAGATTTGATGTAGAAAGCACGATAAGCTTCGGCTTCTTTTTCCTTCAAAATATGAAAATGATTGATTTTGTAGCTAAGTTATTTATTAGCCCGCTCATTCCCAAACTTACAAAACAGAACAAAATCAAAAGGAAACCCAGCCATTGGCACCACAGCAGCATTCAAAAAAATAAAAAGCTGCATCTTTATTTAAATCATTGAGATCATATGGTAGATTAACAATTTGACATGCAAAGTCTTGATACATTTAAGCAACATTAACAGCGATTTTCATATCGGCTTGGCAATGGCCAGGGAAACTGCAGATGAAGTAGTTGGTTCCTCTAGCCAGGGTCACCCTATCGTTCCCGGACGTCAACACCTTGGAGCCCGGGCCCGGGTTGCAGCTGTTGTAGCCGCCGGCATTGGTGATCACGACATTGTGTATCGAAGGACTGTACTTGAACACTGCACGGCCAGAAAAGATTGCATGACGATAACCGATATATATGGCCGAATAATAATATATAATAACATAAATATACATACCGAGAACATCGCCTGCTTTGAAACTCTTGCCATTGGGCCAGTTGACCGTGTTAAAGGTCCAGCCATCTCCGTCTCCTACAGTGAACTCAGCCGACTCAGCTTGAAATTGAAGAAGCAAAAGGCAGATGCAAATGAGCACGGCACCGATAGACGAACGAGCCATTGCCATAATTTATATCAAGAAATGTAAACACTGAGGAAAAGGAAATAAAAGATGTTCTTTCTCAAAAGGCTTGTGAATATGTCCTTTTTATAGGCGGTTTCAGTGTTCAAAGGAAAATCTTTTATGATACGCTCACCTATTATATATGCTTGAGAAATGAAAATATGCATATCTGATAGAGATATGCATATTTTCATTTCTATTTTTGGAAAATTGCAAGTGAATGAATATAAAAGCAGTGAATGGCATGATTTCTTTAATTGAACAGATTCATTGGAATAATCGAAAAGTTGAACTCTTTTTAAATAGTGTGAATTAATGCGGTGACATGTCAAGAAAGTCAAATGATACAGATATTTCTCAAAATTAAATATATTAAAGATAAGCTTAGTTTTGGGTTCAAATTACACATGAGACTAGAATGTGAATAATGAATCCGCAGCTTTCACATATCAAAATTAGGCGCATTATCAATTAGAAATGAGTTGTATATAGCTATAATGTTTGTTGATAAAACTATTTGGGAAATAAAAATAATAAAAGCGCCTGTAGCTCAGTGGATAGAGCGTTTGTTTCCTAAGCAGAAAGTCGTAGGTTCGACCCCTACCTGGCGCGGTTTATTTAGGCACAATTTAATTCTTTATGAAAACCAGAAGTTTTTCATCATCTTTCGGTTTGTATTAGAGATTGTAAAGAATACAATGAAGAATACAAATCCGTTAGTGTCACATCAATAATTATAATTAGAGTTTTTCGACGCCATAGAAGGAAATTCTCTCATAAGGCAGCTTTCCTCCATTATTCTCATGTGTGTGTTTGTGTGTGTGTGTGTATAACACTGAGGCTCCTGATTTAGATTTATGATAGTTTCTCTCACCGATATCATGTTTGGTTACCATATTTTAAAAGTTTATTTGTTAATCACAACCATCATGCAAATTTAATCGATACTTACACCATTTTAAAGATATTTGTTTTATCATAACACATGGCAATTCAGATTCAGGGGGAAAAGAGTGGCTGCTATTATGAGATAATAACATACGTACTATTCTCTCATTTTGTCCACACATCCTTTGTGCAAAGCACATAAGATACACCAATACCAAAATCCTTCTTGTTTTACACAAATCATGACCATTGATTACAATTTTGGATGAATTTGGACTGTTGGATCTAACAGCATGGATGCTATTGTAGCTCTAATAGCAGCCACTCCGGATCCCAATTCAGGAGGTCAATTCTCCCATTAATTTGGGCCTTTCGTATTCAGAAAAGTTATTAAATAAAAAAGGTTTTCTTCCGTTAGCCCCTCCCCCCCTTTTGTATTCAGAAAAGTAAAAAAAAGGGGTTTTCCCGTTAGCGTCCCCCCCCCCCAACGTCAATATTCGGATCTCCACAATCAATAAATCCAGGCCTGTCCCAGGCCGGGAAAATCTGTACATGCCTGACAAGAACGCGCATTCCCATCTGAATAGTGTGGCGAAAAACACTCTACAGATTCTGGCACGCCCGGTGGGACTTTGCTCTTCTCCCATATCTTGGGTCAAGCGTTCATGCGAAATCATTTAACATATAAACCGATATTTGTACTGAAATAATGTTTTTTCCGTGCAGCAATCAACATCCAACGACGATGTCTTCTAAAATGAATTCAGCTTTCGACGCGATCCCGATCCAGTACGTGGTCAAGATCAATACCCGAGTGGTTCTTCCTGCAAGTCTCAGCCGGCAATGGGAGGAACCACCCCATCAATTTGGTTCCATCATCATCTACCCTGCCGGAAGCACTCATCTGGCAGAAAACCGGGCAAATCAGGTGGCCAAGCCGATCTCAAGGGGCAAGAGGCCGAACGTTATAATCGCTAAGGCACCGCAACCAAAACTTAAGACGGTTTCCGAACGACTCTCTGGTGCTCTAGTACGGGGCAAGACTTCTGGTACATAGGGCATCATCAAACGTTGCGGACGAGCTCAGGCGACGACTCTAACAAGTGCATAATCAGGCGTATCTCCAAAGCCCTCCATCGCCCGGTTTACGGCGGCTTCCTAAAGAGCCGTAGCCAGCTAAGTGCTCAAAAGAGAAAGGTTGAGACAGAAGCGGCTCAGGTATCGAGCCAATAAGAGGTCCAGGACTCCGGCCAGGTGGAATCTTGTGAGATTCCAAGAGCAGGGTCACCCCGCGATGACGACTGAGTCGGCCGTAAAAGTCAGCAATTTCTTCGAACCTCTGAACTGCATTCAGAAAAATGCCATGACCCCCAGAATCAAGAAGACAGCGGTCCGAACAATACTACAAAGAGACGTGTCCCAGCCCCAAAAAAGAAAGCATGACACCGTCTCTTCAAGAGTCTACCAGGCGCTCTGTGCCGCGCGAAAGCAGCGAAGCAAATCTAGTAAAGAAGCACCAGCACCACTCAAGAACCCGGTCAGGCCAGCCATCTTCAATCGATTGTCCGTTACCGAAACAGAAGGGCCATGACAGCGGTCCACGAAATCAATTGCCAATAATAAAAGGATGGCCGGATATATTATCCACACGGTCTACATAGCGGGCATGCGTCTCAGCGACAACCTTCGCAGCAAAAGTAAAGATGGGGCCACCACATCCCAAGCCCATTCTGGCTTGAATGTGGTTGCCGCTTCCCAAGATCAGCCGCCTCCGCTGGATAATGAAAACCCTCTCGATAGAGCCGATAGGCAGAAAGACCCCCCAGTCCATGTGGAATCAAGCTCGGATGGTGAGGAAGAGAAGACTTTCCACTCTAGGACCGTAGAGCAAGATCTGCTTCAAGAGCTTCGAAAACAGCTCAGGAGCAAAGAAAAAGAGATGGCCAAGCTCTATTCAAAAATTGACGACCTAACGAACGTTGTGATGCAGCTCACGGCTCAGATTGCTCGGGCGCCTTCCAATCAAGCACAAGTATCTACTCATGAGCCGAGTGATGACAACCCGAAGTAACCGATGCCTGTCCCTTTGGGTCCAAGATTGGGCGAGCCGCACGAAAGCCGGTCGCATTCCGCTTCTAGGGATGCCTTGGCCCTACATAGCACCATCCCGCTAACACAAGATCGAATAATAGATTTGGTCACTAGCAAGGTTAAAACATTGGTAGCCGAAACCGAAGCTCAGAAAGAAATCGGCAGTAGTGGGCGGCCATATCTCGCACAGTACGATATGATCGAGTTCCCGAGCGGCTACGTCATTCCGAAGTTCGGAAGATTTGACGCGACGGGAAACGAAAATCAGCATGTCGCCCACTTTAAAGCGTCGTACGGAAATACAGGGGGCAATGATGCCCTCCTTCTTCGTCAGTTTGTCAACATCCTGACCGGTGTCGATTTCGACTGGTACGCGAGTATACCAGACGGGTCCGTCGCTACTTTTGCCCAAATGGAGTCTTTGTTTCGCAAAGGTTCATGAGCGTCAATGATAAAATCTCCATCGCTGACCTTGTGAGAACCAAGCCGGGAAACAACGAAAGCAACACGGACTTTATTACCCGATGGCGCAACCTCACTGTCAAGTGCGAACTGCCGCTAAAGCAGAACCAGCCCGTCAGACTTCTCATTAGGAACCTCAGCAATTGGATGGTCCCATTCTTGTGTACAGCAGGCCTTAAGACGTTTCCGGAGCTAACCAAGAGAGTTCAAATGTTAGAAAGCTCGAAGCAAGAGTCTGCTCCGGACTCTCAGAGAGACAAGACTTGGAAAAGCAAGAGGGACGACAACCGTAGAAGCGGGAATTCCGGCAATACTAACGTCTTCAATGCGTCCGATAATGAAGACAAGCGAAAGGCAGGCGAATCCAAAACCAACCGGTCCGAAAGCCAGTGTTGGGAGGAGAAGGGCCTTCCCTAGAGGAGAAAAAGAAGAAGGTTTCCTCTTTCAGAAGGAACAAGGTCCGCAAGATATTCAAAGATGCCTTGAACAACGGTCTACAATTGCCATAATCGAAAAGACCTCACGAAGAAAAAATGATCGACAATCCTCTATATTGCCCGTACCACCGAGTAGTGAGCCATGCAATCGAGAATTGCTATATTTTCAAAGACTAGATCAAGAAGCAGTACAAGACTGGGGAGATCGAGTTGTCCAAGAGTATGTTAGTGAACAATCAAGCTGCAACCACCAACTTTATACAGATACAAGCTGAAGACTTCTGAGAGAAAATAGCTAAACCCGCTACCCTAAAGAATGAAACTGACTCGCCGCGGCCTCCATAGAGCAAGCACATGTCTAAAAAGATGAAGAAAATGCTAAATCTACTTCAGAAAGAGCCCAGAACGGAATAGGAAGGGCAGAAGGAGCCCGCCGTTCCAGCTACCAATTTGGCGCAATCGGGCTCAAAATCCAAAAAGCTCAAGAAGAAGAAAAGTACAGCTCGACGTGAAAAAGTGTCTGCAGGGAGATCGACCATTAAAAAATATATCGATTCTCTCGAAGATTGTGAACAAAAGGAAAGAATTCTAATTCAATTGAAGGAGTTCTTCCCCGTAAAAGCGGCTAAGATTCTGGAGGAGCTAGAAAAAGACTCCGATAATGAGATCCATATAGTGACCTGCTACGTCATCCACCTTGGTAGCGACTCTGAGGAAGAACTCTGTTTTTCCAAGAAGGACGAGGAGCTCGCCACGAAGGCTAACCAAAAGCATCTCAGAAGCGGCAAGGCTCTACCGCCAAATCAAGGCAACACCCCAAAAGGGAAGGAAAAACAAGTCGCTAATAAAGAAGATGGCGGAGAGCCGGCTCATGAAAATTCGAGTCCTTCCTCGGTGGACTATAATGTCTTGGCTCATCTCCGAAAGCTTTTGTCTCTCCTGAGCATCTACGATGTCTTGGTTCTATTTAAGGAGCTTAGAGATGTTCTCGTTCATGCTCTACAAAACCCCGAGCGGGACCAGGCTCGCTTTGCGGAAATTGATATGAAAGAAGCTCAGTACACTCTGCATACAACCGCGGTCACATTTAAAGATGAAGACCTGTTACTAAGAACAGCTGAGCACAACCGAACGGTTTACGTGACAAGGTACAGTGATGGAGACTAAATTAATCGCATATTGATTCATCCAGGGTCCTCAGTGAACATCATGAACTTGCGGACTCTGAAGAGTCTGTCAATGGACATCCGACACCTGTTAAAGGAAAGGATTGTCATTCAAGGCTTCAATCAAAATTGCCAGCAAGTTCTTGGATCTATAGCTCTGCCGATCAGGTTCAGGGACCTACAAACCGAAGCCAAGATATACGTGATCGACGCCGACACGTCCTATAAGATTCTCCTGGAAAGGCCGTGGCTTCACGATTACGGCATCGTTCCGTCAACACTCCATCAGTACATGAAGTATACCAAAAATGTAGAAGAAAGACGCATTGACGGAGACATCCAGCCGTTCGGTGTGCATGAAGTCCGATATGAAGATTCTTGGTACTTTGTGAACCTCCAAAGTGCCGAGCCACAGCTGACCAAAGACAAAACGGCCCCAAAACTCAAAATAAAATCTGAGACAGCTGTCACTTTCAAAAGAAAAAAAACCATGTACATCCGCATTTCGGCAATGACACTGATGAGTCCGATGCTGGAAGTCCATCCTTCCGTAAAACTCGCCCTCATTTCGGTAGCGATACGAACGAGTCTGATATCGAAGGCTCGTCCGACAGCAAAATTCGCCCTCGTTTAGGTAGTGACATGGAAGAATCAGAAGAAGAGGATCCGTCTTGCAACAGCTGTGCTGATCGGGTTCTCATTCAAAAAGCGAAGCTAAGAGAGACTTTTGAAGTTACGAAAAGGTCCCTAGCCATCACAAGGGTGCCGGAGCAGATGTGCAAAGTGCTCGATGCATTGTCAGTCTCCACCGTGGACCAGCTGAAGACCTTCTACGTTCCCGGAAGAAAGAGTGGATAAAAGGGTATCCTGTTTTATGGGTCAAATTCTGTCGTGCACCCGGACGATTTGACTGTCACGTGTCTTCCCTATGAAAGAGGTATAAGAGCCGTCCTAAACCCCAGATATTATGCGCCCAAGATGCGAGAATATTTTAAAAAGTGCGAATGTCGGTTATATCAAACGGACTCCGAAGCGAAGTTTTATGAGGGGTTGTGGTACCCGCCTCAGGTCCGAGCACTCATCGATGGACGAATCCCAGATAGACGGGTCATAGGTTTCATTCAACCTGACGTCAAGGCATGCTACATGATCCATATTGGTGAAGCCAGCGAAGTATCAAATGATGAAGACGAGCTAGCTGAGCTAGAGGAATCCCCTCAAGAGTTCGAAGATGGAGGACAAGCAACCTTCGAAGAGCTAACCGAGGTTGATTTGGGAACGCCGGATAATCCAAAGCCAAACTATATCAGCCCACTCTTGTCAAAGGAAATGAAAAAGCAAATAATCGCCCTGTTGCATGAGTTCGCCGACTGCTTCACATGGACGTACAAAGAAATGCCTGGTCTCTCCACTGAAGTGGTCGTGCATAAGATGGCTATATCTCCTAATGCCAAGACAGTCTAACAAGCTCCTCGAAGAATGAGAAGAGAACTGGAAGAAAATGTCATCGAGGAAACCAAGAAACTCATCGATGTCGGTTTCATCATAGAAGAGAAATATGCGGACTGGATCGCATGCATCGTCCCAGTGAAAAAGAATAATGGGCAGATACGAGTCTGCGTCAATTTCAGACACCTTAACAAGGCATGCCCTAAAGATGATTTCCCGCTTCAAGTAATGGAATGATAGTCGACGATACCTAAAATTACTAGCTGTTCACTTTTCTGGATGGTTCGTCTGGGTACAATCAGATAAAAATGTCGCATGAGGATGAGAAGCATACAGCATTTCGAACCCTGATTGGCATATACTGTTACAAAGTGATGTCGTTCGTACTGAAGAACGCAGGTGCTACATATCAAACGGCAATGACCAATATCTTTGATGACCTAATCCATAAAGTCGCCGAATGTTATGTTGACGATTTGGTCTTCAAGATTAAAGCCAAAGCCGATCACATCCAAGATCTCATGACTGTTTTCACCAAACTGGGGGAATACGATCTGAAAATGAATCCTCTAAAGTGCGCTTTTGGCGTGTCATTGGGAAAATTCCTGGGCTTCATAGTCCGACATCGAGGGATCCAAGTTGACCCATCAAAGATAAAGGCCATCATGTAGATGCCCCTTCCGAAGAATCTGACGCAGCTGAGATCTTTTCAAGGCAAGCTTGCTTATATACGAAGGTTTATCTCAAATTTATCAGGGAGATATAGGCCCTTCTCAAAGCACATGAAGAAAGGAGCTCCTTTTGTCTGGAATGCCGAATGTCAAGAAGCGTTCGAAAGTATCAAACAGTACCTGTTGCATCCTCCAGTGCCGACTGCTCCTATTCCAAATAAATCGCCGATTCTCTACACTGTCGTGCTAGATGAATCACTCGGCGCACTCCTTGCCCAGAATAACGAGGAGGAAAAAGAAAATGCTCTCCATTACCTCAGTCGAACTTTAGTCGGGGCAGAACATAACTATTCACCGATCGAAAAGCAATGCCTGGCCCTGATATTTGCCGTGAAAAAGCTAAGACATTATCTTCTCGCTCATCGGGTTATGCTGATCTCCAAGGTCGACCCGCTCAAACACTTATTGACCAAAGCAAGCCTAACCGGTAGAATCGCAAGATGGGCTGTCATGCAGCTTGAATTTGACATAATCTATACTCCTCAGAAAGCAGTAAAAGGGCATGCCCTCGCCGACTTCCTTGCTGCTCATCCCATACCAGAAGGGTCGCTGCTAAATTATGAATTACCCGATGAACAAGTGCTGTACCTCGAGGATAGTGAGCTATGTTGGGAGCTCTACTTCGATGGAGCTTCATCAATAAGGACCTCCAGTAAATCAAGCGTCCCAGAGATAAAAGCGGGGATAGGATTGGTGTTCGTCACGCCATCGGGAGGAACCCTATGACGTTCTTTCGCTCTCACAGAGCCTCACACAAACAACGAGACTGAGTACGAAGCTCTGATAGCTGGTTTGGAGCTTGCCATAGAAATGAGAATCCTTCGGCTATACGTTTACGGTGACTCCTAGTTTGTCGTCAACCAAGTGAGCGGAGACTACAAAATACATAAGCCCGAGTTAGCTCGATATAGAAGCCGGGTAGTGGAACTCATGAAACGGTTCACTCACATTGAACTAATGAGAGTCCTTAGGGCGTTGAACGGAAAAGCCGACGTACTCGCTCGCCTAGCCAAAGAGCTGGCTGATCCCGACATGGATGAAATTCTGATCACAGTCAGGAGCCGGCAAATTCTGTCCCCGGTCTCTTTACGAGAAGAGGAAAGCGCAGAACAAAAGATTAATCCTGCCGAAGAAGTTCTGATCATTCAAGAGGATCCCGATTGGAGAGAGCCTTTCATAGAGTACCTCTGATACGACAAGCTGCCCGAAGAAAAATCTGTAAGGGTTCAGCTGAAGAAGAGAGCAATCCGATACATGTTTGTAAATAATACGCTATACCGCAGATCATATTACCAGCTCTGGCTCAGGTGTCTGTCATTTTCCGAAGCCCAAAAGTCATGAAAGAAGTTCACTCAGGCGTCTGCGGGGCTCACCAATCCGGCCCCAAAATACGGCTTCAGATCAAAAGGCCTGGATATTACTGGCCCACTATGATAAAGGATTGTGAAGAGCATGCAAAGAAATGTCATCTCTGCCACATTCACGGTGGTTTCATTCACAAGCATCCCAATCGGTTGCATCCTACGGTGGTGTCATGGCCCTACGAAATTTGGGGCACCGACATAGTTCGTCCAATTGATCCTCTATCATCCAAAAGCCACCGGTTCATATTGGACGCAACTGACTACTTCTCCAGATGGGCTGAAACTGTCCCGCTAAAACAAGTCAAGTCAGAAGATACTCTGACCTTCTTCTGGCATAATATTCTATACCGCTTCGGTAAACCAAGAAGAATCATTTCTGACAACGGGCATTCTTTCAAGAGCTTCAAAATCTCAAGGTTCGCTACTCAGCAAAAGATAGACTGGAGATATTCTTTCATCTATAATCCAAGAGCCAATGGGCTAGCCGAAGCCTTCAATAAAACTCTATGCAAGCTCCTGAGAAAAAATGCTTCAGCCAACAGGAGAGACTGGAATCTCAAGCTCCATGAGGCGTTGTGGGCGTATCGTACCACGCACCGCACTCCAACTCAGTTCACTCCATACTCACTACTCTTCGGAGTGGAAGCAATCTACCCACTCAAAGTTGAGGTTACAAGCCTAAGAATGTCCAGCCAGTACGAGTTGACGGAGGAGGAAAACGTCCTCCTTCAGCTCGAAGAGCTCGACGCCCTCGAAGAAAAGAGGCTCGCAGTACAGCAAAATCTGGAGCTGTACCAAGCCCAAATGTCACAGGCCTATAACAAGATGACCCGTCTCCGTGCTTTTAAGAAAGGAGAATTGGTGTTGGTCCTCAAAAGACCGATCATCCCTAATCGACATGCCAAGGGAAAATTCGAGCCAATTGGGAAGGGCCATACGTTATCAAGAAAGTGTTCGATGGAGGGTCCTACCAACTAGTAAGCGCCGAGGGAGAAAGGCCTATCCCACCAATCAATGGCCGATATCTCAAGAAATACTATGCATGAATGCTCCAAGTCGCAGACGAATTGAGCACACCGGCCCTACGGTCTGGATCATACATCCTGTAAAACCGTATACAATCCACGGGCGTAAACGACCCCTATGTCTCCCAAAGTCCTACCAGCGAGACTACATTTAAAGTCCCACCGGTGATGAAGCTAAAAAAAATAGTATGTCCATAAGTAAAACGGGCATGGATGAAAACCTGAAAGTGCTCTGTGAGTAAAAACAGCAGGACTGACGGCGAGTTTGTGAAAACCCGGAAGGGTGCAAACTCTTGAAAAGAGATAAAATACACTCGCAAAATTCTCTCGACCTTATGAGGAGAAAATCCCTGTGTGAGATCCTTACGACTCACAAAGGAGCAACACACATAGAAATCCCTATGATTCCTAGGGAAAAATACACCTGTGAGATCCTCTCGACTCCTAAAGAGAAAATGATTTTATGAGACCCTTACGGTTCATAAAATTGAAAAGTCTTAGGTGATAGGGATCTAAACCTGTCTCCTGATCCATCGCTCCCCACCGGGCAATGGCAAATGATGAGTCGCTCCTAGCATTGCTTCAGTGTTAGCGGTGCTGATGCCGATCAAAAACTCAAATCCCAAGTCTTATCAGGGCAAATGATGAGTCGTTCCTGGCATAGCTTCAGTGTTAGCGGTGCTGATACCGACCAAAAACCTAAAGCCCAAGTCTTCCCAGGGCAAATGATGACTCGCTCCTGGTATTGCTTCAATGTTAGCGGTGCTAATGCCGACCAAAAACCCAAATCCCAGGTCTTCCCAGGGAAAATGATGAGTCGCTCCTGGCATTGCTTCAGTGTTAGCGGTGCTGATGCCGACCAAAAACCCAAATCCCAAGTCTTTCCAGGGCAAATGATAAGTCGTTCCTGGCATTGCTTCAGTGTTAGCGGTGCTGATGCCGACCAAAAACCCAAATCCTAAGTCTTCCCAGGGCAAATGATGAGTCGCTCCTTGCATTGCTTCAGTGTTAGCAGTGCTGATGCCGACCAAAAACCCAAATCCCAAGTTTTCCCAAAGGCAAATGATGAGTTGCTCCAGGCATTATTCTAGTGCAGTAATGCTGACGCCAAACAAAATCCAAATTCCAAGTTCCTCTCAAATTCAAAAATCCCGCCAAATAAGGCAGAAATCAAACAGATCAAATCAACGTCCCACCCGGTAGCGCTTCCAAGCTTAAAAATCCCACTGGACGGGTTGGGAACTCCTAAGTCAAATCAAATTCCGACACCGCAAAACGTAGAGCAAGTCAAATCAAATCCCGACACCACAGAAAGCGGAGCAAGTCAAATCAAATCCCGACACCGTAAGAAATAAAGCCAGTCAACTTCAACCGTGACACCGCAAGAAGCGGAGCGAGTCAAATTAAGCACCGACCGTCCACGTCGCTAAAATGGCAGCACCCACCGTCCAAGTCGCTAAAATGGCAGCACCGACAGTCCAAGTCACAAAAATGGCAGCGCCGACCGTCCACGTCACTAAAATGGCAGCACCAACCGTCCACATCGCAAAAATGGTAGCACCGACCTTCCAAGTCGCAAAAATGGAAGCACCGACCGTCCATGTCGCAAAAATGGCAGCACCGACCGTCCAAGTCACAAAAATGGCAGCACCGGCCGTCCACAACGCAATAATGGCAGCACCGACCGTCCACAACGCAAAAATGGCATCACCGACCGTCCAAGTCACTAAAATGGCAGTATCGACCGTCCACATCGCTAAAATGGCAGCACTGACCGTCCACACCGATAAAATGGTAGCACCGACCATCCACGTCGCAAAAATGGCAGCACCAACCGTCCACATCTCTAAAATAGCAGCCCCGACCGTCCACGTCGCAAAAATGGCAGCACCAACCTTCCAAGTCGCAAAAATGGCAGCACCGACCGTCTACGTCGCAAAAATGGCAGCACCGACCGTCCACATCGCAAAAATGGCAGCACCGACCGTCCACGTCGCAAAAATGGCAGCACCGACCGTCCACGTCGCTAAAATGCCAGCACCGACCATCCACGTCACAAAAATAGCAGTACCGACCATCCACGTCGCAAAAATGACAGCACCGACCGTCCACGTCACTAAAATGGCAGCACCGACCGTCCAAATCGCAAAAATGGCAGCACTGACCCTCCACGTCGCAAAAATAGCGGTATCGACTGTCCACATCGCTAAAATGGCAACATACCCTCCACGTCGTCAAAAGGGAACTCAACCAAATCAAGCTCCATATAGAGCAAGATCCATCAATTACATGCACAAAAACCACATGCGCGGTGTGCATTTATTGATGGGGGGACATTGTTGGGGTCATAAATTACACCCCGGTTGACCAACTCAAAATCAAAGTCACCCCAAGCCAAGTAGGCCCAAGCCCAGGTCAAGACCGAGCATGGAAGGGACCGGTCCCGTGACAAAAAGAATGAAACCATAAATTATTTTAATGTAATTCTATTTTTTAGAAATAAATGTATGTAAAATGGGCAAAAAGCCAAAATTTTGTAATCCCCATGGTTTATGTGCAAAAAGAGATAAGCACATAAGACATGGGGTGGCACAAGTGGCATTTGGTAAAGCTTAAGGGGCTATATGTAAAATGTGTAGTCTATAAAGGCAAACATGATGAAAAATAAAGAGACAACTTTTCCATTATCTCAAAAAAAAGTCTAGGGTTCTGTGCCTCCTTCTCCTTCCTCAAGGTTCTAAACCTTCTTCCTTTTTAATAAATTAAATCAAGAGTTTCACTTTTCTTTTCCCAAAAGGAAATAGTTTTTCACTATAAAACCCACAAAGGGAAGCTCAGATCTTCCATCAGATCTCTAAAATGGGAGATTTTTAAATCTCACCCCCCCTTTTTTCTCCAAAATCCAGCCAACAGAGAGAAGGAGGAAGGGGACCTATATCCAAAAATCACACTTTAGGAAAATCCAAGACTAAAGAGAAAACCCAGGGCTCAAGGGAGAAGAAAGGGGTCCCCTTTCATCATCTCCGAAAATCTTTTAGGAGTTTAACTCCACAAAAAAATCCCTTTTTTTAGGAGTTTAACTCCAAAAGTCAACCGGGGAGTACAACTCCCTATGCAGGGGCTAAGCCCTCTTTCTTTTTTTAGAAGTTTAACTCGAAAAGTCATTTGGGAAGTACAACACCCTGTGCAGGGGCTAAGTCTCCCTTCCACTTTTTTTAGGAGTTTAACTCCAAAAGTCAATCGGGAGCACAACTCCCAGTACAAGGGCTAAGCCCCTTTTTCTATAGGTGCACAGCGCCCACGCGCCGGCTGCATGAGGCGCTGGTGCCCATGCGTCCTTAGAACACCACTCACCTTTTTTTATATACACTCCACACTCAAAACGGAACCCCCGTAAACTCTGCGAGGTCCCCGATACACCCATGACCCCTCAAAACACAACACGCGCAACCGCACATTGAGTTCGCATGAGTAGTTTTTCCCATTAATCGGAGGTTCTCTTGCTTCGAAGGCGAGGGGTAATTAACGACAGCTTAGTCCGCGGCTGCCGGAGATTCATACCCCCATAATCAATAAACCCCCGTCTGCCTTAGGCAGGGGGAATCTGTACATGCCTGACAAGCGCACGAATTCTCATCTCAATGGGGTGACGAAAAACACCCTACACTTCACGTGAAGTACACGTGAGCGCCGGCACTAGTTTTTTAGGATTAAATCCAATAGCGGCGCTTCACGTGCATAACACGTAAGCGCCGACACTAGTTTTTTTTATATATATGATTAAATCCAATAACAACGCCTCACGTGAAGCACACGTGAGTGTTGGCGTAAAAAAAGCTTTGTCATTCATGCTTCAAAAAAATTTATACACTGGTAATATGATGATAACAAAAAAGAAACAAACATCATCAAAGGTCTACAACGGCAAGACGCTAAATTTTGGACATGGATTCTCAAATTTAAAGTCAAGTTTGAGTAAAGTGCTCCTAACTTCTTTGATCATCTTCTTATGCGTCCTCTCCTGAGTACAAGCTTCGGGATCCCCGCTGATGTCTCCCATCCTCTGTTTCGCGGATAGTATCGCTTTCTATTAGAAGACGCGATGTAAAACAGCGATGGGATCATCTCTCCGCTTCTTCGAGATCAGGCCCATCAGATATACTGAATGCACCTTGTCTTCAGCGGCATCGCCTCATCAAGCTCAGGAAGCGCTTCCTAGATCGATCCAACGATAATATTCAAAAGGGCAGAACGGCGAGGGAGCAATCGACCGTTGTGATCATCAAAGCGATGCATCACCTCATCACATTGGGCATCAGTGTACTCCTGGCCTTGAAAGAAACCATGTATGAGGATTTCTTCGTAGGAGACAATTTTCTTGATATCGTATAAATGACCAGCCATGGTGCCTGAAAAGAAACCCGGTCGAAAGTTACCTGTCACGCCCCGCTTCCCAGTGTACGGCAAAGTGGACGCGACGAGGCCCGCTACGTATGTACTCAGAAGTACATACGCTAAGCGTAACTAAGCAATATAAAATAAATACACAAGAGACAAGAGTATAAAAGAACAACAACTTTTATTTATTAACATTCTTTGTACAATACATAGAAAGGAAAATACAACTGAAATAAAGATGCCTAAACAGTGGCATAACAGGAAAAGGAAAATACTGAAAAGAAAAGTGTAAAATGAAATTATACTGTTGGGTCTTCGGCAAATTGCTCCAAGTCTTCCTGGGTTGGCTCAACTTCTGCCGGGTCCAGGTCACCTGACGACATTCAAAGAAGAGAGAAACAGAATGTCGTCAGCGAACAGATCGCTCGGTAAGTCCCAAGAGTAAGAGGGAAGTAGAGAGGACAGAATAAGAAGATACATTTTTAAAGTGTAAACTATTGCTGTAATGTTATGTTAATGCTGTTGTTTGTAGCTTGGTACAGAAGAATGCCAGTGTATACGAGGGGAGTCTCACTTGCCAGAGACTAGGGCACGTGTAGTACAAGGAACCGTTATGCCACGGTACAACAGCAATAGGATTCAGGTTAGGTGTATTAATCTGACCACCTCGTGCCACCTTTAACACCTTCCGTACCAATCTACCCCTTAAACCCCGCGATGTCTTGTTTGTATTGTTATTTTGTAAAATTGTATTAATTGTAAGATTGATTAACTGACTGACCGAAACCATGATATCAGGAAACGGTTATAACCGTAGAGTCATGTAAATAGAATACTGGGAAACATGTAAAAGGAATATCCATGGTTCGGTTCAGTCAAGTAGATTGTTAA
Source organism: Agapanthus africanus (assembly GCA_030015575.1). NCBI lineage: Eukaryota > Viridiplantae > Streptophyta > Magnoliopsida > Asparagales > Amaryllidaceae > Agapanthus > Agapanthus africanus. The sequence goes on along the minus strand of CM057338.1, from coordinate 99,576,767 downwards.
CTGGATTCTGGAATTCATGTATTCATCTTGAGTTGAAATATAAAGAATATAGATTGACTTGAATCATTTTCAAGTCAGAAATAGTCAGACTCTAACCCGAATCAGACTAAAAGAAAGTGAGTTGAAGTTCAATAATTGTTAAGGGCCTTATTGTAATTTATAAAACTTGAGGGGGTTTATTGTAAAAATACTATTGTATATTTTTCAAAATACAACTCAAGTATTTAATTATCGTCTTTATGTACATACAACAATTTAATGATCAAGATAAATATGTATACATGTTCGAATAACATGAAATGAGTCAAGTATATTATTCGAGTAACTACCATAAACAATGCTGTAAAGAAATATTATGTACGACTAATTAATCAAGTTGAACGAATGCAGAATATAAACAGAGATATGTCTCTAAATGTTTTGCATGCGTAAGTTCCAGTTTCACCTAAATACGACTACCGGTTTGAGAGATATATATGTTTTCGTATCGTCGCGCAAAACGGATCAGAATCTATTCGGCACCGTCACATATTTTTAAAACGCAGTTTGAGTTAATTTCTATCGGGTTTCAGGTTACGAAGCTTATTATAAAATTGTAGGTATTTCGATGTACTTATCCAAAACACCAAGATTCACATGATTTGGATTTCTGAAGCTCTAGTTATGATCATTTTAATATCAGCATTTAAAACAGAAATTCAGATTTCTGGACAGCAACTATATATTCTATTGCAAAGCCTATATCAGGTTGTTTCATGCATTCCTAAGTAATATAATATACATAAAATTATATTTCTATCAATGGTGTATCTACACATCTAAATTTTGTCACAAACGGACATCGGGTGTTCGAGTTATGTCCAATTTAAAAACAGTGTGCGCATCGGAACAGATTCTGTCCAGATCCGTCACTTAATATTGTAATGCAGTTTTCTTTATCTTAGATAGGTTTTCGGTAAAACTATAAAACTAAGAAAATCTAGATCATTCGATGTAGATATCAAAAACACCTGAGTTTGCTCAATTTGGATACCGGTATACCAAGTTATGTGTCCTAGAAATTGACCGATAGCTGCGGTTTTCTGTTTTACAATCAGTGAATAAATACGATGTAATTCCTAAACCGTTATGCGGATCGATCTAAAATTTTTACAGCGTGTACAAAATAATATATTCTATCATATATAAATTTACTGAAATTTTCAGAGTTAAAAATTAATTTATAAAAATTATTTTAAAACTAAAGGTATTGATATGTCATATGTGAGAAATGAGAAAACCATGGTATTTATTCGTAACTTCATCATTTTTTTTAATACAAATTTTAAATAAAGTGATTTAAAATAAAACAACAAACATGCAATCCTAATTGGTCACTATGAAATCTTAACATGTGAATTGAGAGTAATGAAAAAGACTTTACAAACTATACAAACTATATATGTGTGTATGTTTGTGTGTTCATTATTTATATATATATCCATTTAATTAATTATTTAGGAACTATGATATGTCAAGGGAAGTTTTTCATGGCAATATAAAACAAGAGAAATATAAAGAGAAAAAGAAAGAGACGGAGGAAGGAAAGAGAGAAGGGACTTACATGCACAAGCCGGTATTGTCACCGGGCTTGTCTATCCGCCGATAGCCTCGCGTTAGTAGCGAGACCTTCTTGAAGAATTCTTCATGTTCTTCTTCTTGAACTCTAGGTGAAGAGGAAGAAGTGAGAGATAGAAAAATATGAGGAAGGAAAAGATGGAGGAGGACAATAAAGATGGTGTAATGGTGAATTATGTATAATAATATATGCATTCAACATGAGAATTAAAAGAGAAATGAAAGGTCACCATTCATTTTGGAAATGAAAGGTCTCATTTGTAGGTTATGAGAAAAATAAAAAAAATGATAAAAAAAATAATTGCAAGAATGGGGATTTGAACATGTGACTTATGGAATAACAATGCAAGGACTTAACCAATGAGCTATAAGCTTGTTCATGCACATATTTAATTAGAATTAAATATATGATGTTGCTTAAAAAGAAAATGGGCTTTTTAGATGGGCTGTAGAGAATAAAAATAATGGATTTGGGTTAAATAAGAATGAGAAGTTAAAAACTTAAATATAAGAAAAAGAAATTACACCTAGAAAAAAAATACATAATAGATTGAGGAATAAAATAATAATAAATTTAATAGAAAAAGGAAAATACCAAGTACAAATAAATACGGTATATTATTGAAGAGGGATAATACAAATGTATAAAGATTTTGGGGTCATTACATTAGCAATAAAAAAATGCCCGCATCACTAAGCTTAAAAAGCTAGTGGGCCCCACAGAATCAGCATGGCGGGCTCCATAATGAATGGAACATGTGCCTAATAAAGAAATCTAGAAAGATCCTCTAAAACTGTTTTTAATAATAAAATTTCAAAAATGAGCACTGATTTATCAAAATGGTATAAAATACCAAAATTATCAATCAAAACCCCAAAGGGATTTGATATTCAAAGCAAAACTCTGTTAAACTGAAAATCCAGAAAATCCCTCAGTAGGATCTGATATTAAATTTCTAAACTAAAGCTCTAATCTCAAGAAAATCCCTAAAGGGGAAAGATCAAAAAAATCAAAACTAAGTTCTGTGGAAAATTCTCGGAGCAAAGCTCTGATTTAAATTTCAAGAAAATACCCAAAGGGGAAAAGATCAAAACCAAGTTTTGTAGAAAATTGTCATAGCAAAGCTCTGATTAAAATCACATGAAATTCCCTAAAAAGGAAAAGATTTAAAAAAAAATCAGAACTAAGTTCTGTAAATTCCCAAAGGGAATATGTTAGAGCCAAGCTATATAATTAAAAATGAAGTAATCTTCGAATGAGAAGACTCTTACCAAAGAAAATTTTGGCAGAGTGGGTCATCAATGTAGATCTGAAAAAGAGTGAAGAACTAAACTTCAAGAAAACAGAGCTAAGCTCTAATGGAGAATAAAATTCTCAAGAAAGAAGATGAAAGTGCAGCAGTCGCCTAAGGCTTGAATCCCTATTTAAAGGTCGGTTCAGATTCCCCGAATCTCAAAGCGGATCGGATGGCTCAAAATTGTGCACCGTTGCACTCACGGGTAAACCAAGTGAGAAAAATGATTGGGGGCATTTGTTCCCTCATAAAAAAATTATTAAAAAATTATTACATTTTAAAACTCTATCAGGCGGTGCCTCACGTATTTAACACGTGAACGCCAGCACCAGTATTTATTAGAATTAAAAAGTCCTATGCCGGTACCTCACGTGAAACTCACGTAAGCGCCGACAAGCAAAGCACGTGGTTCCTGTTATATAAGAATTAAATTCTTAGGCAGCGCCTACATGCATACCACGTGAGCGCCAGCGCCCAAATTAAAAGCAGGTAGAATTAAATTCTACATGGAAATTATTTCCCTAAAATCTGGGAACATTTTCTGTTAAACGGAGCCATTGGATCAAGGTGGGTAAAAAATCATCAAAAGATATAATTAAATTCGATTAGGGAAAATATCTCTTTAATCTTTCTAAATAAGAAAAATATTCTCGGTTGGATCAAAAATCCAATATTAGAATCAAATTCTAATATGGAAAAATATTTCCCTAATATTTATAAATAAGAAAGATAAATTCTGAACTCTTAAATTAAAAAATCCAATGGGGATTAAAAATTACCGTTTGACAGAATTAAATTCTGTATAGGGGAAAATACATCCCTAATTTTGTTTAAAACAAGAATATATATTCTGTAAAAACAGAAATTCTTTGGATCAAACATCCAACGGTGGATAAAATCCCCCCAAACAATTTTTGGGACCGATTAAATCAATTGGTATTTTTCAAATGAGAGATTTCCTCAAATTAACTAACAATTTGCCTTCCCTATATAAAGAATCCGAGACTTCAAGTCTCGAGGGAGGAAGGAAGGAACCGCATAAGTTTTTCCACAAAACTGAGAATTTAATTCTCTTCTCAAAGAAGAAGATCCTCGCTCTTCCAAACCCTAGGTAAAGAAAGAAGAAAAGATAAAATGTATCTGCTTTGCCTAGCATAAAAAGAAAACAAGGGTTTAACCCTTCATAAAAAGAACCTAGTTCTTTCTTTAATCTGAGATGAAAAGCAAATCTCCGCACAAGTTGAGAATTTAATTCTCATCTAGGAGGTTCTGTTCTTCAGACTAAAAATTTAGGGAAAAGAACTAGATCAAAAAGAAGAAGAAGAAGAAGACACATTGTCTAGCAATTTAATTTCTCTGAAAACAGGATTTAACCCTACATGAAAGAACTTAATTCTTACAAAAAGAGCAGAAGAACTTAGTTCTCCAATAAAACCGATCCCAGATCCTCAAAACAGAGATGTCGGTGATCGTTAATGGTCAAAATGTCATTAACAGAAGTTAAGACTTCTTTAGAAAATATCAACAGAGAAAAGGATCTGACGCCTCACGTGAAACACACGTGAAGCACCCAAAATATAAACTCGGCGCCTCACGTGAAATACAGGTGAAGTGCCTAAAAATATAAACACGGCGCCTCACGTGCTTCCCACGTGAGCACTCAACAAAACAGAATGCTCAGCGTCTCACGTGTAACACACGTGAGCGCCATATAAAAGTGATGAACACTTAAAATTTAGTCAAAATGACTAAGTGCTTAGCACTAATTGGGCAGCGACCATATCTGAGCGTCCTATGTGGTACACACGTGAGCTCCAGAGCAAAAAATAAATGCTTAGCACTTTTGAATAAAGGGGGAAATCCAAGACCGAATAGACCAAGCCCAAATTAGCTAAGTTTTTGAAATTTCTTGCAACTGAGTCCAAACGCATTGTTGTTGGATCTCAACAAAATTTTGATGATCCCTAAAATGTTGCTAAGTTAGTCTTAATTTCAAATAAAACTAGCGTATCCTTAGTAAAAATAAATTGAGCTCAAATGCTCATATATTTATATTGATCTTAATTTCAAACTAGACTAATGGTCCTTAAATAAAACAAATTATTTTTTGAACTAAAGAAACATACAACCTAAGTTCAATCCCCAAATCTAAAATATACGGATTTGGACTAATCCGCGCCCTACGGGCGATGACGTAAACTAGTCTCCGTATACAATCCACGGGAAACCAAAACAAAAAAAACACACGACACGAAGTGAACTACTGGAGAAGGAGAAAGTGGTTATCGCAACGCGATAACGTAATTAACTGCAGAGGCTTGCGCCTGCAAGGAAGAGCGTCCCCACAATCAAAAACCACTCATAAATGAGGGAGAATCTGATAAAGTCTGCTACAACGGTCGCATCTATCCAAACCTCCGATATACGGTGTCATAAATCAACTTGGTATCTTCGGAGAGATGGATGGATATGTACAAATAGTATCTGTCCCCAAATTCAGGCTAGACGTCCCAACGTCTCAATCCAGTCTTCGGCGGTAAACATGCGATACTTTTAAGAAGTGGTGGTAAGGATATATTGCCCATAAAAAATACTTCAAGAAAGAGAAGTGCGTGGCTCGCACTCGTCATATGAAAGCAGCGAGGCGGTAGCGCACAATGAAATAACTGGCAGCTGTCATATGATTGGTACCGGTTCGAAAGGGGGAAATCTTGGGTTCTCAAGTTCGGGAGTGATTCTGATGATGAAAAACCTCTCAACCCTCTCTTTGAAAGCTTTGCCATTGAAAAGAAGAGGAGGAAAAATATTGCGAGAACATCCAGTTGCGCAACCGCACTCTGCTTCAAAAGAACCTCGGATCCGCAAAAAAGTGTTCGAGTAAAAAAATAAAAGGAAGAGGAAAATGCCCTGGTAGATCGCCCTTAATGAAAAGGTGGTTGAAGAAGTAGCCAAAGAGCTCGCCGCAAATGACCTGCCTAAAAAAACTAAGGTGGACTATAATGTCCTTGCGCATTTGAGGAACATACCTCAAAATTGAACATATTTGATACCCTTCTTTTATCCAAAGAGGCATGAGACTCTTTGATCAAAGTCTTACAAGAACCTAATCGGTTCCAAACCTTACTCGCGGAAGAGAAAATGAAATATGAACTTGCAGAGGTCCATACGGCTAACATTACCTTCAGCGAGGAAAATCTACTCCTCGGTACTGTTCCTGCCAAAAAAAATTATCCTAGAGCTTGATGTTCCCTCTATAAAAATATAGGGCAGCCCCACGTGTTAAACATGTGAGCCTCACGTGATATCCATATGAGCGCACTTGCTAGTATCTTGGCAGCGCCTCACGTGATTTCCGCATGAGCGCACTTGACAGCTTTTTGCCAGCGCCTCACGTGCAATGCACGTGAGTGTTCTTTTTGATAAAATTAAATTCTATATACAGGGGGAAATATTTCCCTAATCTTTCTTAAAACAAGAAAGATCTTCTCTGTTAAATAGAGAACTCTTGGATCAAAGATCTAACGGTGATTATAAAATCACCATTCGATCATCTAATATAATTAAATTCTATGTTATGAAAATATTTTCCTAATCTTGTTAAAACCAACAAGAAATCTTCTCTGTTAAACAGAGAACCTTTGGATTTAAAATCCAACAGAGATTTCAATGTCACCGATCAAATCAAAAGCCCCTTTGTTAGGAAAATATTTTTCTAATTATATTAAAACTGACAGAAAATATATTCTATTAAACAGAAAGCAATAGGATCAAAGATCCAACGGTAGACAAAATTTCTCGAATGATATTTGAGATCAATTAAATCAATTGATATCTCTCAATGAGAGATTTTCTCAAACGGATCAACAAATTTTTCTTCACCTATATAAAGGACCTGAAACTTCAAGTCTCGAGAGGAGACCCACCATAAGCTTCGGTAAAAAATATACAGAATATTCTCCAAAACTTCCACAAAATAACAAAGAATTTAATTTTCAATAAAGGAGAAAGATCGTCTTCCTCCTCTCAAACCCTGGGTAAAGAAAAGTAGAGAGATCAAAACATCTCATTTGCCTATCATATCAGGGTTTAACCCTTCTTAAAGAACTTAGTTCTTTCTTTAGATCTAAGATCCACAAGACAAGTCTCCCATAAATAGAGAATTTAATTCTCATCGGGAAGATCTTGTTCTTAAGAATCAAGGATTCAGGGAAGAACAAGGTTGAAAAGGACATGAGAGAAGAACATGAAGAAGATAAAGTCCATAATACTCCGGGAACTTAGTTCCTTCATTATCAAGAACTTAGTTCTTAAAGAACCTGATCCCAGATCTTCAAAACAGTGGTCTTTGGTGATCGTTAATGGTCAAAATGCTATTGACAGAGGTTTAATTTCTCTAAAAACATTAACAGAGATTAAGTCTCTAAGAACTCAACGCCTCACATGATATCTACGTGAGCGCTCAAAAGAAGTGTAAGATATCGCCTCACGGGAAACACACGTGAGCGTCAAAGAACTCAGCGCCTCACGCGAAATAAACGGGAGCGCTTAAAAAACTCAGCGCCTCACGTGATAGCACGTGAGCGCCAAGAAACATAGCGTCTAATGTGATACACACGTGAGCGTTGTATAAAAGTGCTTAGCACTATATAGTCAAAATGACCAAGTGCTTAGCACTGATAGGGCAACGCCTAAGTTTGAGTGCTTCACATAATACACACGTGCGCACCAGAGTAGAAATTGGATATCATATCCGTAGTTAAAGAACTAAGTGCTTAGCACTGTAAGATGATGGAAAAAGCGCAAAACTGAGCCCAAAAATAGCTAAGTCTATGAAATTTCATTGCAACCGAGCCTATATGCTCTGTTAATAGATCTTAACAAAATTTAATGATCTCTAAACATATTTCTAAGTTGATCTTAGTCTCATATAAGACTGACGTATCCTTAGTTAAAATAAATTGAGCCCATATCCTCATATATTTTAGTCGATCTTAATCTAAAATCAGATTAACGGTCTTTAAATAAAATAAAATATCTCTTGAACTGACGGAACATACAAGTTAGGTCCAAACCCAAATTTACAATATAGATTTGGACTAATCCGCGCCATATGGGTGACGACATAAACTAGTCTCCGTATACAGTCCACGGGCAACTAAAATAAATAAAATATAACACGACACAAAATGACCTACTGGAGCACGAGAAAGTTGTTATCGCGACGTGATAACGTAATTAACTGTAGGAGCTTGCGCCTGTAGGGAAGTGCGTCCCCATAATCAAAAAACCCTCACAAATCAGGGGGGTCTGATAAAATCTGCTACATCGGTCGCATCTTGATTGTTCTCGAAAGAGTGTGTTTGTAGAATAACCGCAATCAGAACGGTGTCGCGTGTAGCTAGACCGAGGAGAGTACGGGTCGTCCTCAGGGAAACGTTGAATCTTTTAATCTTACTTTAGATGTGTTGAAAGAGAGGAGGGATAAAGAATTTTGAAGAATGGTTTCCAGATCTACGTTAAGCAAGAATGCAAAATATAGATTTAGATTATTTATGGATGTGGTTAATATAATAAGGGGGCATGTAGGGTTCGTTAGGATTTAGTAGTCATGGACGATTAATTAAAAGTTACCCTTTTTATCCTTTAATAGATTTAAAACTAGAACGACGGTGATGCATGTAGATTAGGGTTTCTGGAGGGAAAAGGAATCCCACTCTTAACCTTTATCTCGACACGGAACTCCGTTCATATCTAGCCTTTACCAAAACAATCATTAATCTAATCTCTAATCGCGGTCGGGACTAACAAAGAATTGTTAGCGCGCCCGATTAGGATGTTAATGATTCTTTTGATAAAGTTTATAAACTTTATAGGACTTAAAAAGGGTTTAGGGATATTCATCATCCATTAGCCTACCCTAATCCTACGAACCCTAACAAACGGAGAATTACTCGCGCATGTTAGGAGAAAAAGAGATGGAAAGAAATTGCATAATTAAACTATGAAGAAATAGAATAAGAAAAAGAAATCTACCTTTATTAATCAACAATATTCATTACACTTGAATTCTTAGAAAATGATTACAATTTCTAGTTGCTTCTCGATCTCTTCTAAGGAGGTACACGAACAGTTGATGATCAGTCTGGATGCGTGAGTCGTCTTGGACTTCGTGATCGCGTCGACTTGATGATTTTTCCAAGAGGCTCTCGGTCCTTATTTATAGTCCCAGAGCCAGAACCCTAGCTTCCTAATTTGGAAACTAGTTGTTACGATTCTAACCAAAAAAATCCAGAATCCCAACTCCCTTAAAGTGCGGCGGAACTGCGATCGTTGGATGGGTTTGACCGCGGATCCGCGGTCTTATGGTGGGATCTTGGCCTTAAATTTCTTGTGGCTTCTTCCGGTGACACGTGGTGATCTTTTGAATCTCTGGAAACTGAAAATCTTTTCTACGTCACTGTCAGAATTGATTTCTTTAGTTTACTTTCTTAATTAGGTAGGTTTGTTTTGCCAACTTTGATTTCCTTGATTTCAGCCCTGCAAATTCTGCACAATATCTCAACAAATAATATTTAGTAGAGTTTGTTATATTGAGATATTAACTTAACCATTAAGAATTGGTCAAAGGTATTTAATAAGGTAAGCATATTTAATTGGGCCAAATGTTACATGGATAATATATGCTTACTTTTTCCTACCAAATGTTAATTATAATATATAAACACATGAAAATAGTATTTTTACAGATAAACCCTCATATGTATCATATATTATAATAAACACCTTTCATTATATAGAAATAGTAGGAAACATGTCATATTAAATGTGCAGTTTTATCAACTGAACAAATACCCCCAAACTTATCTTTGATCGTCCCGAGCAAACTAGTTTATTCAAGAGAAAGAGAAAAAGAAAGGAGAAAACTAAGCACACTTTCGTAGGCAACACGATTGCACTGAGCACGTGCAACAAGCCGTTAAACCTCTAGGTGTCCCTAGTAGGAGGAGTGTTGTCTTCTGAGGGTTTTCAGCGGATTACACCAACAAAATCCTATAATAAAATAGAGATGATGAAATTTACATATAAAGATAAGAACCATAAAAGAAATACTTTGAAAATAAGAGTTTCCAACTACACTAGCTTTTCAGCTGTCATGAGCCCTATCTTAATAGTCATGAAAAAATGTTAGAAATCACATCATCCCTCAATAAAACATCGTCTTTATTCTTCATTCCTACCTTTCATCCAAACATTGATCATATAACCCTACGTGTGTGTAAATAACATCCCTACACTTGGAGAATTCAATTCAAACTATCATACTCTTGTCCATCTGCCTCGGTACTTTTTAATTTGATGAATATTTAGATTTGCTCACACATTTTCATGCGACCGTTAATACTTCTTGAGGTACTAACCGACCGATTACTTATGTGCTTGCTGATTAGGTGATAGTATTTTCCTCGTCTTGCACCACTTAAGGCTTAGCAGTGACTCCCAGACCAGTTGGCCTTAGGGCACTAGGTGAAGAGCCACCCTCGCTATATTTTTTTTATTGCTACCTTGGCGATAACAAAACCAGTATTCATTTTTCTTTTCACCATTTTTATATTTTTCTTCATTTATTATTTCCTTCATACTTTGGCTTTTAGACAAGAGCATTTCAAGGTATCCTCTACTATCCCGAGTTTCAAGACGTGTGTAAGTGCATATAGTAGGGTATCAACCTTCAAATATTTGGCTTCCAGAATAGAAACTATTTTTCAGACTTATTTTTATCCTCAGATTAGTGACTTTCTTCATTTTACTAACCCTTGGGACAACAGCTCATAACTACTTATTACTAGTTCGTTTAAGAAAACTTCTAATTTTCTTGGTTTTCTTAAACTATTCCTATCTTTTGGATGTAATTTTTTACTTTCTTTTCTTTTATTATCAAAAAATTTTTGTGCTTATATATAGTATAATGCAAAGTATCGCGTAAATAAGCACAAACCTCCCCGAAACTTGTTTTCAACAGTGTCCTCACCGTTGCTATCTGCTGGATCACAAAAACCTGTAAGCTTGGGGGGACATTATTAATAGAGGAAAAAATATATGAAAGTGAAAATCCTGCCCCAAACTTATTTTTGGCTCACAAATTTGAGGACAAAAGTTATGTTCAAAAGTCAAAAAATACCCCCCTCAAACATGAGTTAAACAATATGAAGCATTTTAAGAGGGGGTGAGTCATTTGGTCAAAATAAGACTTTACAAAGACCAAAAGTTAACACCAACCATTCAAATATTTTATCAGTATAGCATATAGGTTGGTGGAAGAATGTGTTGTATCGAGTCAAGAAAAAATGGGAAAGGGATAAGAGGTGGTCTGGAAAGGGTTTGAAATTAGAGAAAAGAAAGAATGAGGTTGAATGTGAATGATTAGGAAGAAGGAATGGTGACAGTTCAACCTCTATATATGGAGATTGATTAATCACAAAATCCGTATTGTTTAAAAATTTAAGTTCGTCAGCAAAAAGTTCTTCAAAACTTTTATCAATGGTATGATTGAACATTTTGCTGTCAAAGAGTTTTGTGCCAGAATTTATCCTACTTGATTCAAAAATTATTGAGGTAGAGGACTCGAAAAACTCATCTACCTCATTTTCAAAAATATCCAAATCAAGTTGAATTTCTGGTATTATTGAACTTGAATTAACGGATTGTGATTTATCAAAACTCACTGAAACTATAGGAACAGAAGAAGAACCGGAGAAAGTAGAAGGTGAAATGGGTAAACAAATTGGTATGTCGAGTGTTGCTGAACCAGATGTGGAAGATGGAGGTTGTATTTCGGTCTGATCTTCGGGTATACCATTATCATCAACTTCAAGACATATTTGGGATTCGGGAAGAATTAAAGGCTCAAAATGATGACCACAAGGAAGTGAAAGGATTTGATGAATTGGTGGGCCAAAATCATCTAAAATTTCGGGTTCATCAATCAAAATATCCCCAACGTCAATCACCTCATTCAAGTGAAGGTTAAAATTCTTAAACTCCTCATCAAAAGTATGGTTTTCAATCAGTTTTGGTTCAAGAGTGGAGGTGTAGAGATCACAAGGGTTGGGTATGGTTTCACTTGAAATGGACCTTCCACAGTTGGGTAAATCAAACACTACAAAGTCACACAACTTATTAGACATTGTACTTGATAAATCTATGAAACTGGAGTTGTGGATTTCAGTTTGGAATGGGGAAGTTTGATTAGGAAGGGTGTACAATTCTGTCTTACTACCCAAATCCTTCATAATTTGGTTCGACGGTTCCATAAATTTTTCTAATGTCTGCTCCAGACTAGTCTTGGGTTGATAAGGGGTTTCAGTATAAGATTGAAGTTCCTGTTGATAATTAAAACTCCTAAATGACCGATTAGAAGAACTGTCTAGAGTAAGTGGAAAAGTCGGATTGGATTGATAGGAATAGAATGGTTGCGGAACTTGGATAGGAGTAGGATCAATATTATGATAAGAAGAATATTGATGTGGGTTGGTTGGTTGGCTATTTTCAATAGACACAAACCGCATATCAAACTCTTCTCTGGACAGTGGTGGTGATGGTTGATATTGGTCCGGGTTGAAACTTTGGCCTCTAGACCTAGCTATGTGCTCAGCAATGGACATTCGTCTAGGGGCTTCCTCACTCTGGGTATGAACTGAAATAGGTGTAGGATTAGGATACGGTTGATAAGACCTAGACTGAGCTGGCCAACTGTTTCTTACTGCTTGTTCTATATGATCTCTTAAGGACATGGAAGAGCCAGACGGTATACCGAAGGGATTACGAAAACAAGAGATATCTAGTTGTGGACAGCAAAGCTCGGCAAGTGTTCTTCTGTTTAGGTCACCCATTATAAGAAGAGAAGAAAGGGGAAGGGGTAAAAAGGAGAGAAAGTAATTGGTTTGTTTTGAAAAATGACGGATTAAGACAAATCACACAAAAATGCACAACCCAAGAACTATAGTTACCTAGGTCCAGTCTCTAGACCGCTCCTAGACTTCCAAAGGACAAGCCGCAGGATCAATCCTCTACCGCCTCTGTACTACCCTTGTAGCCAGGTAAGTGCCAGGTAAGTGGGAAGGAACCACAGTAGTGGGCCTAATTAAAAACCACTAGCCTTTGACACACTTGCCTAGACACTACAAAAGTAATGCGGATAAGCGATATATTATCCACGGCCTTCCTCTGTCCTTATTGAGCGCGACGGTCCTTAGAGTCTGGTCTAGATATTTTTTAAATTAATGTAGGGTTGATGCAGATTCTCGGTTTGTGATTTGTGGGGCTTAGGAAAGGTGATGAAATCCCCACCTAATCTTGATTTAGTTTTTGCCCCTTAAAAATCCGTATTAAAATATGCAAAAACAAACCGTAAAACAAAACTTTGGAAAAAGATTTTTGAGCGGCGATATTTTGCAAAGAATCCTGCAGAAAATAGATTTTATTGGATTTGAGAGGAGAGAGAAGGAGTTAAGAAAGATACCAGAGAAGTGTGAAACCCTAGATCTCCTGTTTCCTTAAGTCCGTGACTCCAGATTCCCTCGCAAAATTCACACACAAATTGTTAAATATGCAATTTGCAGTTTTGTTTTAATAATGATATGAATCGTCTAAGAATTCAACACAAATAGCAAGAATAAAAAAATTACGCACGTTTCCCCGGCAACGGCGCCATTTGATTGTTCTCGAAAGAGTGTGTTTATAGAATAACCGCAATCAGAACGGTGTCGCGTGTAGCTAGACCGAGGTGAGTACGGGTCATCCTCAGGGAAACGTTGAATGTTTTAATCTTACTTTAGATGTGTTGAAAGAGAGGAGGGATAAAGAATTTTGAAGAATGGTTTCCAGATCTACGTTAAGCAAGAATGCAAAATATAGATTTAGATTATTTATGGATGTAGTTAATATAATAAGGGGGCTTGTAGGGTTCGTTAGGATTTAATAGTCATGGACGATTAATTAAAAGTTACCCTTTTATCCTTTAATAGATTTAAAACTAAAACGACGGTGATGCGTGTAGATTAGGGTTTCTGGAGGAAAAAGGAATCCCACTCTTAACCCTTATCTCGACACGGAACTCCGTTCATATCTAGCATTTACCAAAACAATCATTAATCTAATCTCTAATCGCGGTCGGGACTAACAAAGAATTGTTAGCGCACCCGATTAGGATGTTAATGATTCTTTTGATAAAGTTTATAAACTCTATAGGACTTAATAAGGGTTTAGGGATGTTCATCATCAATTAGCCTACCCTAATCCTACAAACCCTGACAAGCGGAGAATTACTCGCGCATGTTGGGAGAAAAAGAGATGGAAAGAAATTGCATAATTAAACTACGAAGAAATAGAATAAGAAAAAGAAAGCTACCTTTATTAATCAACAATATTCATTACACTTGAATTCTTAGAAAATGATTACAATTTCTAGTTGCTTCCCGATCTCTTCTAAGGAGGTACACGAACAGTTGATGATCAGTCTGGATGCGTAAGTCGTCTTGGACTTCGTGATCGCGTCGACTTGATGATTTTTCCAAGAGGCTCTCGGTCCTTATTTATAGTCCCAGAGCCAGAACCCTAGCTTCCTAATTTGGAAACTAGTTGTTACGATTCTAACCAAAAAAATCCAGAATCCCAACTCCCTTAAAGTGCGGCGGAACCGCGGCCGTTGGATGGGTTTGACCGCGGATCCGCGGTCTTATGGTGGGATCTTGGCCTTAAATTTCTTGTGGCTTCTTCTGGTGACACGTGGTGATCTTTTGAATCTCTGGAAACTGAAAATCTTTTCTACGTCACTGCCAGAATTAATTTCTTTAGTTTACTTTCTTAATTAGGTAGGTTTGTTTTGCCAACTTTGATTTCCTTGATTTCAGCCCTGCAAATTCTGCACAATATCTCAACAAATAATATTTAGTAGAGTTTGTTATATTAAGATATTAACTTAACCATTAAGAATTGGTCAAAGGTATTTAATAAGGTAAGCATATTTAATTGGGCCAAATGTTACATGGATAATATATGCTTACTTTTTCCTACCAAATGTTAATTATAATATAAAAACACATGAAAATAGTATTTTTACAGATAAACCCTCATATGTATCATATATTATAATAAACACCTTTCATTATATATAAATAGTAGGAAACATGTCATATTAAATGTGCAGTTTTATCAACTGAACACATCTATACAAACCTCTGAAATGCGGTGCCATAAATTAACTTGGTATCTTCAGAGAGGTGGATGGATATGTTCCAAATAGCATCTGCCCCCAAATTCAGGCAAGACGATCAATCCCAATTCGTCTCTCTTTTCGGCGGTAAACAGAGTCATGCAAGCATAATCGACCGCTATATGTTATCGGGTATTTCCACGACATCAAGATAGGGAAAATTCTTATTGATAACAGATCCTCCGTCAACTTCCTCAATGTGAGAGTGCTGAAGGAGATATGTATGAATGTTCAACATCTTTCCTGAGACAAAATTACTATCTCAGGGTTGTCGTCACGGACGCCTGGGTCCGTAATATTGACGCTCCTCATCAGGAAACTTTTTACTGACATCAAATTCCATGTCATTGACGCCAAGACCTATTATAATGCTTTACTCGGCAGGCCGTGGCTACATGAGTACAACTGTTCACCGCCGAAAATGGGGACGAACCGGGATGGATCGTCCTGCCTGAATTTGGGGGCAGATGCTATTTGGATTTATCCGTCCACCTCTCCGAAAATGCCATGTTGATTTATGGCATCGTATGTCGAAGATTTGGATAGATGTGGCCGTTGTAACAGACTTCGTCAGATTCCCCCTCGTTTATGCGAGTGGTTTTTTATTATGGGGACACTCTTCCCTGCAGGCGCAAGCCCCTGCAGTTAATTACATTACCGCATCGCGACAACCACTTTCTCCTGCTCCGGAAGTTCACTTCATGTCGTGTGTGTTTTTGTTTGTTTAGGTTGCCCGTGGATTGTATACGGAGACTAATTTATGTTGTCGCCCGTAGGGCATGAATTAGTCCAAATCCGTATATCTTAGATTTGTGGTTTTTATTTAAGGAACGTTAATCTAGTTTGAGATTAAGACCGACTTAAATGTATGTGAGTATTTGGGGCTCGATTTATTTCTGTTAAGGATACATTAGTCCAATTTGAGACTAAGATCCACTTAATGGGGTTTCAGGATCATTTTTATTAAGGATCCAACAAAAGAGCGTTTGAGCTCTATTGTTTTAGTTTAAGGACATTTCGGTCCATTATCGCCATTTTGGATGCGAATATTAGTTTAAGGACATTTCAGTACATTGCCAATTTAAGGACGTAGTCGTCCATTGCCAGTTTAAGGACGTAGTGGTCCATTGTGTTCATATTCCGCGCACGTGTATTTGTTACGTGACGGAATAAACAAGGGTGATATAGAATGCACCCAGTATGGGGTGCGGTCTGATTTGAGGTGTGCACGTCGGTTTGGACGGTTTGGGAATGCACTGAAGAATTGTTGGTTGTCAGTACCCGCCACCTCTTTGAAGACGTTGAAGAATTACAACGACGTATATCAAAGGTGCGGAGTGATATACCCTTAAACAAAATCTCGATTTTACGAGTGCATGGAGGATGGTTGCCTCTCACTACACGGTTACATTAGGCTGATTTGGAGGATAGGAAAATAATAATCGATAGGGACTTCATCCATGAAGTCACCTTAATACCTAGACTACCTACTCATGACCAACCCTTCCAATTCGAGGATTACCTACCCATGATGGGTAATGATTGTTCGAGGGAGCCACGTAAAGGCATCCAGTCTAGAACCCTCTTTGCGAATGTACTAACTGTGTGCCGTTGGGCACAAAATAATATTTTTGGTAGTTCGCACAATACGACATTTTTCACACCATCCCTTCATATCATGCACACTTTGATGACTAGAAACCCAAGCTATGATATGTGCACGGTCTTACTTCACTCCATTGGTGCGGGCAAAAGGGCTGCCAATTACCCATGCCCTATGTTGGTGACACAACTGTGTCGCCATTTCCTCCCTGTGGAGAAATTCGAGTTTTATATGCATGGAGGGATCCCTATTAGACCACTTATTGAGGGCGTATCCATGTCCTACACATGCTTAAATGATGTATGGTCGAGCACTGAGCCGGCCGAGGACGTGCCCGCCAAGACAACCAGCTCCAGCTCGACCGCGAGTGAGGAAAAGCTTACCCCTGCAGCACATGCACGTTTACTTAGGAAAGTCACTAGGGGGATAGACAGATTGATAGGGATGGTGACCAACCTGGATCAGCGAGTGACAGAAATAGAGCATGGCATGACCACCCTGCTGGCGAGAGAGGAACGTTTCCGTTCACGTTCGAGGGGACGGCGTGGCCATGAGCAGTGAGGGCACTGCTTTTGATAAGTTTGGGGGTGGAGGTGGTTTGTAAATAGTTATCTTTGCATTGTATTTGCATATTTTTATTTTTTTTGTACATATTTGTTTCTTCTTCTTTTGCATATTTAATTCCGCATTGCATCTTTATAAAAAAATATAAAAACTGAAAAATATAAAAAAAATATATAATCTATAAAAAAATAATAATAAAATAAAAAAATTATAAAAATCAAATCAAATAAAAAATTGAAAAATTATAAAAATTGAAAATATCAATTTTTGCCATATCTGACTTAATTTCAAAATGACGGTTGAATAGTAGGGAAAAACTAGATCCTAAACTTAGTAAATTAAAAATCCTAAAAATAACCTTTCTTAAAGTTTAACTGGAGAAAATATATGTCCTTATAGTCTATTTAGAAATAAGCAAATTTTGAGTTTAGTTCTTGGGCTAAGTCAAAACATGGGAAGAGTATTGAAATTTTTATTTGAAGTGTAAAGTCTGAAAAATAATTCTGAATCTTAAGTTTAAATTCTGAAAATATATACCCTACAACTGGCACATACATGCAGCTTGAAACTTGGGATAGTAGAGGATACCTTGAAATGCTCTTGTGTAAAATCCTTAGGAAAATAATAAAAAAAGTACAAGTGTGAATAAAGAGATATAAAAAATGAATACTGGTTTTGTAATTACTTAAGACTGCATAAATAAAAAATATAGCAAGGGCGCTTTATCACCTAGTGCCTTAGACCAACTGGTTTGTGAGTCACTGCTAAGCCTTAGGTATTACAAGACGAGGAATTACACCTGAATGCGCAAACACATTTTATAATCGGTCATTCAGTACCTCAAGAAGTATTAATGGTCGCATGAAAGATGTGTGAGCAATTTCATCTAAAATTCACCAACTAAAAGTATTTTGGAAGATGGACAAGAGTATGATAGCTAGAATTGAATTTCCAAGTGTAGGGGTGATATATACACACACGTAGGTGTATATGATTGGGGTTTGGATGAGAGATAGGAATGAAAGATAGGGCTTACACCTTCAGTAGAGATGATAAAAATTCCTAAAGTTGAAATGGAACCTTAGAAGGAAAATTCAAAATATGCTGAAAGCTTAATAAATTTGCAGAACATATATGATCTTAGGTTAAATGAAAAGTGGGTATGAAAAATACGGGTTGATGACTTCTAAGTTAAAGATAATAGAATTTCTTGCTAGAATACTGAATTGAAGAATGAGAGTCAACATGGCAAATTGATCGGATTTTGTGGGTAGTATCCGCTGAAAACCCTCAAGAGACAACACTCCTCCTACTAAGGACACCTAGAGGTTTAATGGCTTGTTGCACGAGCTCAGTGCAATCGCGTTCCCTGCGAAAGTGAGCTTAGGATTTTTTGAGAATAAAATTAGCTTTGATCGGGACGAGCAAAAAATAAGTTTGGGGGTATTTGTTCATGTCAGAATTTTGCATTATTATATCGCACATTCTTAATCATATTACAAATAAATAGGTGCTTTTTATCCATGTCTGCTAAATAGTTGCAGGTTACATGTTCTCAGATCATTACAGTGAAATTCATGAAAAGACGCTACAAATGTGAGACTACGACCAACAATAGATGAATCCGTATGATGGCGCCTACCATTTCAAGGAACATCTGAAAATCATTAGACAGTTCAATGCACAAAGTTCAAAGGCAACACAAGATTCAAGACTTCAACGTGAAGCTCACGGCAAAAAGTCCACAGCATTCTGCACTATGGTAATCTGGAAGAAAATAGAAGAGATTCTGAGGAACCAAGTGAAGAAAACAAAAGGAAAAAAGCAACATGAAGCAACCCTGAAGAACTGAGCCAGAGATCCCACCAATTGGCCGCGGAACCGTGGCCAAACATGCCTTCCTGCCGCGGTTCCGCGGCCGTGCAGTGCATGTGTCGGTGCACGTGTCGGTGGGTATCGGTGCTTTGGCCCGGCTTTCTTAGGATAGTCTTGTAATTTCATGTATGGATCAGAATGTAAACCTAGGGTTTCTCCTATTTATAATTAGGAAAGCCGAAAGCCTAATTAGGCATGTCTCTTTTTAATTCGTAGATTTAAAATTTTAATTTCCTTGTAATCGTTGAAGAGGTCATCAATAAAGTAAGCTTTTTTTTCTATCTTGCATTTTTATCTGCAATTTATTATTTGCAATTTTTTTATCTGTTCTTTTATTATCTGCAATTTAGATAGTCTTTTAAAATAAAATTATAAAAATGAATTGTATCGTTAATTTCCTAATGGGTGAGTAATTCCTCACTTGTTAGGGATAGGATAGGGAAGGTTTGAGAGAAGGAAATCTCTCACACTTCTTTCCTTGCCCATATAATTTTAATTAATTAGGACTCTATTTAAATTAACCACACACCGCTCACTAAGGCACCCTATCCAACAAGATAGCGGTGATTCTCTAGTTAGACCGGTTGTGGTTGATTTAAATAGAGGTTAGGGCTAAGAGTTAAGAAAGGACGGACAAGGACCAAAAGGAAGAAACTGAGTTTCTTCCTAGTCGTGCTAATCCCCTTTGTTGACTATTACCCTAACACCTATATTCTTAACTAGGGCAAAGAAAGCAGTGAGTAGAATCTCTATTCCAATCTAACCTAATCATAACCCTAGCAAGCATTTAAATCAATTTAATCTCAATCTTAGGTCTTAAAACAAAACCTACCAAAAATAGGACTTAACTCGTTAAAACTTATAGAAATAAACTACCGATTCCCCGGCAACGGCGCCATTTGATTGGTAGAGCTTTTGTACGGAACTACGACACACTTTCAAACAATCATAAATTAAGCATGCACAATCAAGCCTAGAGCTAGGGTCTTCTAAGTCAAGTAGACTGCTCCTAACTGGTCCAAAGCAACAAGTTGTGAGATATCCCTCAAATCGCCTTTTCACCGCCAATTATGGCCAGATAAGCTCAAATGAAGAAATGAGGGGTCCGCTCATGAATCACCATGAGACGGGCCTTTTAAAATTACCTTTCTCACTTGTCTAGCCTAGGCACCACAAAGTCAGGTTTAGATAAACGACTGAATGCCCACAACCTTCCCATGTCCTAATGAGCGCGACAGTCCTTAATTGGCTGAGTCTAGATATTTTTTAATTAGCTCGTGGGTGATGTATATGCTTTTAAAGATTTCTGAGGTCTTAGGAAGGGTAATGAAATCCCCACCCAATCTTGATTGGTGTTAGAGCCCCTTAAATTCCGTTTTAAATATGCAAAGCGGTTACACAAAAAAATCTAAAACACATGCCAAAATTTTTTTATTTTTTTATTTGCGGCGCAAAAAATCCGGTACAAAATGATTTATTGAAGAGGGAGAAGAAGTTTTGCGCAAAGAATCCAGCAGGAAAATTTTTCAGTGGAGTGCAGAGGGTAGGAGAGAAGAAAAGAATTACTCAGAAAGAACTCTGGACTGCTAACGTCAACAAACGGCCATGGATCCGCGGTTAAATGCTCGAATCTGCGGTGGTTCCGCGGAGGATTAGTCGGCTCAGAGCTTCAAAAATTTTCTCTGTGCTGAATTTGTTCTCCTTTGTCTGTTCAGATCCTCTGTTTCTTGATTTGTTCACTGGGCTTGCTCCAGATCTGAATCAGTCTGTCTTCTTTTCCTGCACAATTCACACAAAACCAATCAAAAATAACAAGATGATTTTTTATGTATTTTTTATTTTTCAATTTTTATAATTTTTTATTTAATTAACCCGAAATTACAAAAAGAAATAAACTACCGTTTCCCTGGCAAATTTGGGAGGAGGAAGATTGGAAATGACTTCAATCTTAGCTTTATCTACCTCAATACCATTTTGCGAAATGATATGTCCTAAGACAATACCTTCTCGTACCATAAAGTGGCACTTCTCCCAATTTAAAGTAAGGTTCTTATCCTTACACCGGGTAAGTACTGGGTCTAAATGTAGCAAACACTCTTTTTGCAAAACTCTTTAAAAAACACAAAAACAAATTTTTACAAAAACTTGACATTTGTCGCTAGAATTCCATTGCACCAAACCTTCACCCACATTTCCCCATTGACGTTCTCTTACCCTCACATTCTACGTTTGACTATACTACAAATCTTTTAGTGTATGTCCGGTTGGACTAGAGACACTAGCGCCCGATTATTCCGTGTCTCGTTAGTCGCTACTGACGACGCGCTTGACTCCGAAGTCGAAACTCTCTCCATTTCTTTTTCATCATTACTTTCATCTTCACATTCATCATCTTCTAAGGAAATGTCAAGATTCAATCCTAACAACCCCTTACCTACCTCGGGAATGATTCCACCTCAACTGGGTGCGAATAACCCGCAACAACCTCCTGTTGAAGCACCACAGCGAATCGCGCTCCAGGATCGTTTCTATCCCACCCGCACCGCACTTCCTACTTGTCTTTCACTCCCGCCGGCAAATGGTGATAATTTCGAAATAAAACCCCACTTCATCAATACGTTGCCCAAATTTCACGGACTGGAATCCGAAGATGCCTATATCTTCATCAACAAATTCCAGAATATTTGTGCAATGATGAACACCACCCAACTGTCTGATGATGCTATAAGCCTACGAGTCATTCCTTTCACTTTGTGTGACCTAACTGAAAAATGGCTGTATAGTACCGCATCACATTCTATAAATAGTTAGGAAGAGTTTGTTAAAGCTTTTCTTAAAAAAATTTACCCACATCACAAGACCGCGAGAATTCGTAATGAAATTAACCAATTTTCCCAGCTTCCTTCCGAACCTTTTTGGAAGTGTTTTGAACGATTTAAAGACCTTCTTGTTCAGTGCCCTCATAACGGTATTGAGAGATGAAAACTTTGCCAAACTTTATACGAAGGACTGAACCCTGCAACTAAGCAGTTGCTGGAAACCATTTTTCAAGGTCACTTCCTTACCAAATCTGACGAGGAAGCTTAGCAATTTCTCGACGATCTTGCTAAACAAACGCTTCAGTGGGAAAGCACTAAACAGACCACTTCGTCCACTTCATCTACTTCCTCCGGTCCGTCTAGGGCAGGTGTTCATCAACTTGATATGTCAATTGCAATGAAAGCCGAAATGGCAGCAATTACACGAAAACTAGAAGCAATTGAGAGCAAATTCTCATCACCTTCTCCTGCCCCTGCTTTACCCCCACGAACTATATGCGCTTGTTGTTTTGATCCATCCCATTTGACCGAAGAGTGTCCTTACAACCCACCTGCTCAAGGACAGGATCACGTCAATGCTGTCTTTCAGCAAAGACAAAGAAATGATCCATATTCTTCAACTTACAATCCTGGTAGGAGGAACCACCCCAATTTTGCTTGGAATCAAAATCAACAACAATTCCAAGGCAACAACAATTTTCAGAGGCCTCCTTCTCAATAACAAGCTCCTCAACAAACTCAATATCAGCAACCTTTCCAACCTCAACCTTACCAAAATCAAACGAACAATTTTGCACCTAACAACTCTTTTCCTCAAAACAATTTTGTTCCACAAAATAACGATAAGGTTACATCATTAGAGCGAAGTCTGGATGCATTTTTAAAACAATCAACTCATTCCTCGGCCAACATCCAGTCTTCCATTCAGTCTTTAGTGCAACACACTGCATCACATGGGCAAAGCATCAAAACCATTGAAGCCCAAATTGCACAACTGAATGCTGCTTTAAGCGAGCGAGAGAGGGGGAAGCTTCCATCTCAACCACTGCCAAATTCTGGTCACTCACAAAATGCACATGTTGCTCTTGAACAACAAAACCATAATGTGAATGCCGTGGCGACATTGAGATCTGGAAAGATATTGAACAATAATGTTGGCACTAATGATGACACCCCGGCCGCCGCTTCTTCTTCTTCTTCATCTTCTTCTTCAGAGCTTGTTCTCCATTCTTCACAAGGCTCTACTTCTTCTGTTGTGCCGAAGGGACCCACATCTCACTCCACGAAAACACCAGCACCGGGATCCGTTCCAACTCCGAAATCTCCTCCACAAACATTGGACTCAACCAATTTTCAAAATGTTCCATTTCCAAACAGGTTGAGATCCAATAAACAAACTCCACAAATGGAGAAGATTGTGGAGTTATTTAAACAGGTTAGCATTAACATTCCCCTCTTGGATGCAATCCAACAAGTCCCTTCTTACGCTAAAATTTTGAAGGACTTATGCACCAAGAAGAAGAAATCACAGGTACTAAAGAAAGTTTTCTTGGCTAGTGCTGTAAGTGATGCTCTTACCCAACCTTTACCTCAAAAATGAAAGGACCCTGGCTGTCCTACAATTTCAATAACTATTGGGGATAAGAACATCAACCGCGCACTTTAGATCTTGGTGCCAGTGTTAACTTGCTTCCTTATTCAGTATATGAGCAACTAGGCATTGGAGAGCTGAAACCCATAAATTGTACTCTCCAAATGGCCGATCGATCCATCACCCATCCTAGGGGTGAGTTAGAGGATGTGTTGATTAAAGTAGGGGATTTCATATTTCCCGTTGATTTCATTGTTATGGACACACAGCCTGTAGCTAACCCCCGGAGTCAAATTCCGGTGATACTCGGTCGTCCATTCCTTGCAACTTCTAATGCGGTGATCAATTGTCGAAATGGCTCGATGAACCTATCTTTTGGAAACATGACAATTGATTTCAACATTTTTAAGTTAGGAAATCAGCCCTCCGAACCTAATGCTAATATACTTGATGTTTGCTCGATACAAGAGATCACCCAGGAGGACTGTGAGCTCGAGAAATTTCTGTTCGATCACAGCAATTTTGACGCCACTAGTGCGTTCCTCCTTGAATCTGATACTGCTTTCACGCCCGATAATGACTACGAGTGTTTCACTTTCTCGAACGATTTTGAAGAATCACCACCCGAGTTTGAATCCTTTGAATTTTCGGATGAGTTAGTTGAACCATCCGACTCAGTTGCTTACACTCGTTTTGAACCTCTGTTGGAATCTTTTGAGTTTGAGAAAATTTCACATATTTTACCTTCAATTGTTTCGCCTCAAACACTCGAACTCAAGCTATTGCTGTCTCAGCTTAAATACTCTTACTTAGGTGAAAATGAGACCCTTCCTGTTATCATCTCGGCTTCTCTATCCCCCGAGCAAGAGAAAGCTCTTTTAACGGTCTTGCAAAGCAATCGGCAAGTTTTTGGCTGGACTATGGCGGACATCAAGGGGATTAGACCCCTAATAGTTGAACATCATATCCATATGATGGATGACGCCAAGCCAGCAAGGGACCCACAGAGACGACTCAACCCAGTCATGAAGGAGGCTGTCAAAAAGGATATCGTAAAATATTTAGATAGTGGTATCAATTACCCTATCTCTGATAGCCAGTGGGTTAGCCCCATTCATATTGTCCCCAAGAAATCGGGCATAACGGTCATAACTAATGAGGCAAATGAGTTAATACCTACTCGCACCCAAACTGGGTGACGAGTATGCATCGATTATAGAAAACTCAACACCGCGACACGGAAAGACCACTTTCTATTACCTTTTATTGACCAAATGCTAGAATGATTGGTTGGGCATGAATTTTATTGCTTTTTGGATGGCTACTCCGGCTATAATCAAATTCCCATCGCCGAAAAGGACCAAGACAAGACAACATTCACTTGTCCTTTCGGTACGTTTGCTTACTGTCGCATGCCCTTTGGGTTATGCAATGCACCCGCTACTTTCCAGCGCTGTATGATGGGAATTTTTTCAGACATGGTGGAAAAATTCTTGGAGATCTTCATGGATGATTTCTCCATTTTCGGCGACTCCTTTGATGAGTGTTTGGTACATTTAGACGCAGTCCTTACCCGGTGTAAGGATAAGAACCTTACTTTAAATTGGGAGAAGTGTCACTTTATGATACGAGAAGGTATTGTCTTAGGACATATCATCTCGCGAAATGGCATTGAGGTAGATAAAGCTAAGATTGAAGTCATTTCCAATCTTCCTCCTCCCAAATGCGTCCGAGACATTCGAGCCTTCCTTGGCCATGCAGGTTTCTATAGACGGTTCATCAAAGATTTTAGCAAGATTGCTAGACCCTTGACTCTTTTGTTGGCCAAGGACGCCACAATTGATTTCGACTCAAGCTGTATGAAGGCGTTTGAGTCATTGAAAAACTCACTTACTTCTGCTCCCATTCTTTCGTCTCCTGACTGGACGCATCCATTTGAAATTATGTGCGATGCATCTGATTTTGCCATTGGTGCTGTCCTTGGACAGCACATCAATAAGATGCCGCATGTAATTTATTACGCTAGCCGAACCTTGAACGAGGCCAAATTAAATTACACAACAACCGAGAAGGAATTCTTAGCTGTTGTGTTTGCATTAGAAAAGTTCCGGCCCTATTTAATCGGCTCTCCAGTCTTCGTATACACTGACCATTCAGCTCTTCGCCATCTTTTTGCAAAGAAGGACGCTAAATCTTGGCTGATACATTGGATCCTCTTACTGCAAGAGTTTGACCTTGTCATCAGAGATAAGAGAGGATGCGAAAACTTAGTCGCCGACCATCTTTCACGCCTCCCTTCTTCACCAACGCTTCAAATTCCTATAAAAGACGTTTTTCCAGATGAGCGGCTCTTGACTGTATCATGCGAAGCTTGGTTCACAGATATTGTGAATTATTTGGCCACCGGACTTATACCAAATGAATGGTCGAATCAGGACAGACTCCGATTCCTATCCCAGGCAAAACATTTTTACTGGGATGAACCTTATCTATTCAAATACTGTCCCAACCAAATTATTCGTCGGTGTGTCCCCGACAATGAGTTTAAGAGCGTGCTGTCATTCTGCCACGATAAAGCGTGTGGCGGGCATTTTGGCCCTAAAAAGACAGCAGAAAAGATCTTGCAGTGTGGTTTCTATTGGCCACAACATTTTAAAGACGCGCATAGGTACTGCAAGACATGCTCCCGGTGTCAACACTTGGACCGGATATCTAGGAGAAACGAAATGTCGATGCAACCAATATTGGTTGTGGAAATTTCTGATGTTTGGGGGATAGATTTTATGGGACCGTTCCCCAATTCTTTTGGGAACGTGTATATTCTCCTTGCTGTTGATTATGTGTCTAAGTGGGTGCCCAGCCGAACTAATGACAACAAGGTTGTCGTTAGATTCCTCAAAGAAAACATTTTCTCTCGGTTTGGGCACCCCCGGGCAATTATCAGCGATAATGGAACTCATTTCTGTAAAAGGACTTTCGAGTTCTTAATGCGGAAATATTCCATTAATCATAAGCTATCAACGCCCTATCATCCCCAAACTTATGGGCAAGCCGAGATTTCAAATCGGCAAATTAGACAGATATTGGAGAAAACGGTTTCCAAAAACCATAAGGATTGGTCGTCAAAACTTATTGATGCCCTTTGGGCATTTCGAACTGCCTATAAGACCGATCTTGGCATGTCTCCGTATAGGCTTGTTTATGGAAAGGCTTGCCACCTTCCAAATGAAATTGAGCATCGTGCATTTTGGGCGATAAAAGAGTTAAATCTATCTCTCGGAGATGCGGGCAGCCATAGAAAGCTGCAATTAAACGAATTAAACGAGCTTCGGGATAAAGTTTACGAGAACGCGATTGTCGTCAAAAACCGAACGAAGGTGTTTCACGATAAACGCCTTATGCGCAAAACTTTCAAACCTGGTCAACAGGTTTTACTTTATGACACCCGGCTACATTTCCATCCCGGCAAGCTCAGATCTCGATGGAAAGGACCATTTTTGGTACGCACTGTATATCCGCACGGTGCAGTCGACTTAGAAAATCCGGAGGACGGTTCACTATTTAAAGTGAACGGACATAGACTTAAACCGTTCCTCACCGCGGATCATTCGGAGGAGCTCCTGCTGTTGCAAGAGCCGAATTACATTGACTGATCCTCCTCCATCTACCCCCAAATTTCGGTTATCCAGCCATAAACAGTGGAAACACTGTTTCAAATAAATTTGGGGGTATGTAACACTTGTAATTATATAAAAAAAATAATTAAAAAATAATTAAAAAAATAAAAAATTTCAAATTTTTGGGACTATTTTTGAAAATTTTCGGTTTCAAATAAAAATAAATAAAAAAAAATTATTTACAAATAAATTCCCCTTTTTGAGAGGTCCTTTTTGCAAATAACCAAAAACAACCCCTATAAAAAGAACCCGAACCCTCCTCTGACTTTTCATAACCCTAATCTCTCATTTCCTCAAAACCCTAGCCGCCGCTTCATTTCTGCAGCGAGATCTCCCTGCGTCGCCGTGTTTCCGCCGCCATAACCTGCCTTCAGCCGCGTTTCCGCCGCGTATTGGTGTCTGCTCCCTCTGAAATCTTCAGAAGAGGTTTGCTTCCTTCAATCCTCTCTGTTAAAATTTTTAGAACTTCCTGTATTCTCTGTGATGGCACCCACTTTGCAATTTGAGAGGGACTTTTCCCAAATCTTTGCACACACAGTCTTTAGAAGTTACTTCGGTGAAGAGATATGAAGGCGCGGATGGAATTTTTTACTGTTTAACCATCCGAATGCCTTCACGCTTCTGGATCTCATCACCCGATTTTACGAGCGCATGGAGGATGGTTGCCTCTCACAACACGGTTACGTTAGGCTGATTTGGGGGGATAGGGAAATAATAATCGATAGGGACTTCATCCATGAAGTCACCTTAATACCTAGACTACCTACTCATGACCAACCCCTCCAATTCGAGAATTAGCTACCCTTGATGAGTAATGATTGATCGAGGGATCCACATAAAGGCATCCAGTCTAGAACCCTCTTTGCGAATGTACTAACCGTGTGCCGTTGGGCACAAAATAATATTTTTGGTAGTTCGCACAATACGACATTTTTCACACCATCCCTTCATATCGTGCACACTTTGATGACTAGAAAACCAATCTATGATAAGTGCACGGTCTTACTTCACTCCATTGGTGCGGGCAAAAGGGTTGCCAATTACCCATGCCCTATGTTGGTGACACAACTGTATCGATATTTTCTCCCTGTGGAGGAATTCGAGTTTTATATGCATGGAGGGATACCTATTAGACCTCTTATTAAGGGCGTATCCACGTCCTACACACGCTTAAATGATGTATGTTCGCGCACTGAGCCGACCGAGGACCTGCCCGCCAAGACAACCAGCTCCAGCTCGACCGCGAGTGAGGAAGAGCTTACCCCTGCAGCACATGCACGTTTACTTAGGAAAGTCACTAGAGGGATAGACATATTGATAGGGATGGTGACCAACCTGGATTAGCGAGTGACAGAAATAGAGCATGGCATGACCACCCTGCAGGCGAGAGAGGAACGTTCCCGTTCACGTTCGAGGGGACGGCGAGGCCATGAGCAGTGAGGGCACTGCTTTTGATAAGTTTGGGGGTGGAGGTGGTTTGTTAATAGTTATCTTTGCATTACATTTGCATATTTTTATTTTTTTGTACATATTTGTTTCTTCTTCTTTTGCATATTTAATTCCGCATTGCATCTTTATAAAAAAAAATATAAAAACTGAAAAATATTTTAAAAAATATAATATATTAAAATAATAATAATAATAATAAAATTTTTAAAAAAATTATAAAAATAATATCAAATAAAGAATTGAAAAATTTTAAAAATTATAAAAATTGAAAAAATCAATTTTTGCCATATTTGACTTAATTTCAACATGACGGTTGAATAGTAGGGAAAAACTGGATCCTAAACTTAGTAAATTAAAAACCCTAAAAATAACCTTTCTTAAAATTTAACTGTAGAAAATATATGTTTTTGTAGTCTGTTTAAAAATAAGTAAATTTTGAGTTCAGTTCTTGGGCTAAGTCAAAAGAAGGGAAGAATATTGAAATTTTTATTTGAAGTGTAAAGTCTGAAAAATAATTCTGAACCTTAAGTCTAAATTCTGAAAATATATACCCTACAACAAACGCACCTTGAAACTTGGGATAGTAGAGGATACCTTGAAATGCTCTTGTCTAAAATCCTTAGGAAAATTTAGAAAAAAGTACAAGTGTAAATAAAGAGATATAAAAAAATGAACACTGGTTTTGTAATTACTTAAGGCTGCATAAATAAAAAATATGGCAAGGGTGCTTTATCACCTAGTGCCTTAGACCAACTGGTTTAGGAGTCACTGCTAAGCCTTAGGTATTACAAGACGATGAATTACGCCTGAATGCGCAAACACATTTTGTAATTGGTCGTTCAGTACCTCAAGAAGTATTAACGGTCGCATGAAGGATGTGTGAGCAATTTCATCTAAAATTCACCAACTAAAAGTATTTTGGAAGATGGACAAGAGTATGATAGCAAGAATTGAATTTCCAAGTGTAGAGGTGATACATGCACACACGTAGGGGTATATGATTGGGGTTTGGATGAGAGATAGGAATGAAAGATAGGACTTACACTTTCAGTAGAGATGAAAAAAATTCCTAAAGTTGAGATGGAACCTTAGAAGGAAAATTCAAAAGTTGCTGAAAGCTTAATAAACTTGCAGAACATATATGATTTTAGGTTAAATGAAAAGTGGGTGTGAAAAATATGGGTTGATGACTTCTAAGTTAAAGATAATAGAATTTCTTATTAGAATACTGAATTGAAGAATGAGAGTCAACATGCCAAATTGATCGGATTTTGTGGGTAGTATCCGCTGAAAACCCTCAGCAGACAACACTCCTCCTACTAGGGACACCTAGAGGTTTAACGGCTTGTTGCACGAGCTCAGTGCAATCATGTCCCCTGCGAAAGTGAGGTTAGGATTTTTCGAGAATAAAAATTCGTTTTACTCGGGACAAACAAAAGATAAGTTTGGGGGTATTTGTTCATATCAGAATTTTGCATTATTATATCGTCCATTCTTAATCATATTACAAATAAATAAGTGTTTTTGATCCATGTCTGCTAAATAGTTGCAGGTTACAAGTTCTCAGATCATTACAGTGAAATTCATGAAAAGACGTTAAAAATGTGAGACTACGACCAACATTAAATGAATCTGTATGATGTCGCCTACCATTTCAAGGAACAGCTGAAAATCATTAGACAGTTCAATGCACAAAGTTCAAAAGCAGCACAAGATTCAAAACTTCAACGTGAAGCTCACGGCAAAAAGTCCACAACATTCTGCACTATGGAAATCTGGAAGAAAATAGAAGAGATTCTGAGGAACCAAGTGAAGAAAACAGAAGGAAAAAGCAACATGAAGCAACCCTGAAGAACTGAGCCAGAGATCCCACCAATTGGCCACAGAACCGCGGCCAAACATGTGTTCCTGCCGCGGTTCCGCGGTGATTGATGTGAAAAAGTGTGTTTGTAGTTAACTGCAATCAATAACGGTGTCGCGTGTAACTAGACCGAGATGAGTACGGGTCGTCCTCTGGAAAACGTTGAACCTTTTATTCTTACTTTAGATGTGTTGAAAAAGAGAGGAGGGATAAAGAATGGTGAAGAATGATTGTAGGATCTAGATCTATTTTAAACACGGATGCAAAATATAGATCTAGATTAACTACGGATGTAGGTTTTATAGTAGAAGGGGGCTTGTAGGGTTCATTGGGATTTAGTAGCTATGGATGATTAATTAAAGATTACTCTTTTATCCTTTAATAAATTTAAAATTAGAACGACGGTGATGCATATAGATTAGGGTTTTTGGAGGGAAAAGGGTTCCCACTCTTAACCCCTATCTCGACATGGAACTCCGTTCATATCTAGCCTTTACCAAAACAATCATTAATCTAATTTCTAATCGCAGTCGAGACTAGCAATAAATTAGTAGCGCGCCCGATTAGGATGTTAATGATTCTTTAGATAAAGTTTATAAACTTTATAGGACTTAAAAAGAGTTTAAGGATCTTTATCATCCATTAACCTACCCTAATCTTATGAACCCTAACAAGCGAAGAATTACTCGCGCATGTTGGGATAAGAAGAGATAGAAATCATGAAGAAAGTAAAAATGCAATAAAATAAACTACCTTTATTAATCAACAAGATCAAGTACACTTTGATTCCTTAGAAAATGATTACAAAAACCTAGTTTGCTTCTCGATCTATTCTAAGGAGGTAGATGAACCGTTGATGATCAGCCTGGATGCGTGAACCGTCTTGGACTTCGTGATCTCGTCGGCTTGATGATTTTTCCAAAAGGCTCTCGGTCTTTATTTATAGTCCTAAAGCCAGAAACTTAGCTTCCTAATTTGGAAGCAAGTAGTTATGATCCAACAGAAAAAAATCCCACCTTCTGAACCCTCTGGCACGCGGCGGATCCACGGCCAATAGGAGAGTTTGGCCGCGGATCCGCGGCCAAAAAGTGGGATCGTTTTGGGATTTTTCTGGGGCTTCATCTATATTGCCACGTGGTGAACTTTTGAATCTTAGAAGCTGAAAATCTTCTCGTAATTACTGTCAGACTTGATTTCTTTAGTTTGCTTTCTTAATTAGGCAGGTTTGCTTTAACAACTTTGATTCCCTTGATTTTTAGCCCTGAAGAATTCTGCACAATCTCAACAAATAATATTAGTAGTGTTTTGCTTTATTGAGATATTAATTTCACCATTAAAATTTGGTCAATGATATCTTTGCATACATTTTCCTACCAAATGTTACTTATAATATATCAACATATGAAAAATATTATTTTTACAGATAAACCCTCATATGTATCATATATTATAATAAACACATTTTCTAGTATAGAAATAATAGGGAAAATGTAATAAAAAATGTGCAGTTTTATCAACTGAACACGCGGCCATGCAGTGCACGTGTCGGTGCTTTGGCCCGGCTTTCTTAGGATTGTCTTGTAATTTCATGTATGGATCAGAATGTAAACCTAGGGTTTCTCCTATCTATAAATAGGAAAGCCGAAAGCCTAATTAGGCATGCCTATTTTTAATTCGTAGATTTAAAATTTTAATTTCCTTGTAATCGTTGAAGAGGTCATCAATAAAGTAAGCTTTCTTTTTCGATCTTGCATTTTTATCTGCAATTTATTACTTGCAATTTTTTTTATCTGTTCTTTTATTATCTGCAACTTAGATAGTCTTTTAAAATAAAATTATAAAAATGAATTGTAACGTTAATTTCCTAATAAGTGAGTAATTCCTCACTTGTTAGGGTTAGGATAGGGAAGGTTTGAGAAAAGAAAATCTCTCACACTCCTTTCCTTGCCCATATAATTTTAATTAATTAGGACTCTATTTAAATTAACCACACACCGCTCACTACGGCATCTGATCGCACGCTTTTGGCGTGTCGGATGTTCAAAATTCTAAAGTTGTAACCGCGATCAGGACGGTGTCGCTTTGCAGCTAGCCGGTTGAGCACGGGTCCATCCACAGGGAGATGGTTGTATGTCCGTTCGAGTTTTAGACGAGTCAATAAAGAATTTGTATATGTTTGTTCAGTTCTATCCTAAGTGTTCGTATTTATGTTCAAGTAAGCTTGTTAAGGTTAACATTGGTTGGTAGAGTTAGGATTAGTCTTGTACTTATCTTTTGCCATTCTTAAAATGATGTTGGGATAATTGAAAGTAGCGGGGATTAGGAGGACATAGGAAATGGATTTGTGAGTTTAAGCAAGCTTTCCAACGCTAAATCCATTCCTAGTGCCCCTTGTCCATCTGCTAAATACTCTTATTTCCAACCCTCGGCCAAACACCCGCAACCATGTAGCCAATTAAGTCACAACTACATGTCACGTTGTAGTGCGCTTAAAGGACTTCTCGACTTAGGTCGCGGTTACATATCACGTATAGCGCGCCTAAGTGAGGGGGTTGCGTTTGTTTGGTCGGGGTTCGTTTCAAGATGTTTGGCGAAGAGAAGCACAAGGGATTTCTCCGTCCCTCATACCACCTTCCTTAGCCTTAACAAGAGAGAAATTATTCACACATCATAAAAGAAAACAAGAAGGAAGAAAAGAGGAAAGTACGGTTTTGCAAGTGAAGCAAGCTAACTCTTGGGTCCTCACCTTAGCAAGGAACTCCGTCAAGTATCATCGCTTGAAAATACGGATAAAAGAAGAGAAGAAAAGAGAACAAGAAAAGAAATAACAACAACTAGTTAACAAGAAATAATAAAATTACAATACAAGATAATAAAATTACAAGACAATAAATAAAAAAGACAAGATAAAAATAACCCTCATCTTCATTGATCTTCCACTCAAAAAGCTCTCACTACAATTTTCATGGAGGAAAGAATGAAGAAGAAGAAGAAACTATGCTAAATCCTAACAAAGAGAGAATGGAAATCAAGACATGAAGAAGACCTTTGGCTTGCACAAAACTGGGCTATTTATAGGATGCGTGCTGAAACCCTAGGGCCATATTCTGGCCCTACATAAAAAGACAAAACTACCCCTAAAAATTTAGCCTCTACCGAGTCTCCATGTTGGCCGCGGATCCGCGGCCGTTCTGGGGAGTTGGGATGTCGTATTTTTGGGGTTTCCCTGTGTTGCTATCTTCTATTGTTCTACATGTACCAAATTGCAAATTGCTTCCATAATTGCTTCAGATCTGCAATGGTCCAAAATGTCATCAAAAATAATACTTTTGACCTTTTCTCCCACGAGCTCCGCGCACCCATTGATTCTTGTGCTGCCCCCTCGTGCTCTGTGCTTGTCCGAGACACGAATGACCACTGTCATATGTCTTGTCTCAGGAACTGGTACGCGGCACTGGACGGATACGGATGACCGGAACCCGGCTTTTATCTGTTGTCAACAGATGTTCTGGATTTTGGCATAACAGTGGAGATTTTATATCAATTGCGTTATTTTGGACTAGGAACCTGTAGCCTGTAAATATGTAGCAAACACGGATTAAAAGCACCTACCTATAAACAAACGAGGGTAAGAATGGGCGGTAGTAAAAGCAATATTCTGGTATGAACAAATACCCTCAAACTTAACTTTTGCTTGTCCGGAGCAAAACCAATTATTCACAAAAAGTCCTAACCTCACTTTCGCAGGGAACGCGATTGCACTAAGCTCGTGCAATAAGCCGTTAAAGCTCTAGGTGTCTCTAGTAGGAGGAGTGTTGTCTCCTGAGGGTTTTCAGCGGATTTCACCTACAAAATCCCGTCAAGTTAGTTTCATAAGCTAACATCGATTCTACTCCTACAGTTCAGTATTTACGTTAGAAATTCTATCATCCTAAGTTAGAAATATTCAACCCTTATATTTCACACCTCTTATTTATTTAATCTTAGATCCTATACGTTCCAAACAAGTTTAGAAAGATATTGGTATCTCCTGAGTTTTCCTTCTAAAGCACGGTCTTAAATCAGGGATTTCTATCACCTTTACAGAAAACACAAGTCTTATTCTTCGTTTCTATCTTTTATCCAAATATCGATTGTATACTCCTACGTGTGTGTAAATTTGCACCCCTACACTCGAGAATTCAATTCAAGCTATAGTACCCTTGCCCTAATATCTAATACTACTTCTTTTCATTAAGGATGGACGAATTTGCTCACACACCTTTTATGTGACTATTAATGCTTCTTGAGGCACTAACGGACGATTACTGAATGTGTGAGCTTAAAGCGTAATTAGCAGTTTCCAGGTCTTGACTTTATTTATTTTTCTTTTCATTTATTTTTCTTTTTCAAGACCGGATATATTTTTCAATACTGCTCTTTTGGTGTTTAGTTTTAATTACCGTTTTTTCATTCATACTAGGTTTTCAGGCAAGAGTATTTCTAGGTATCCTCTACTATCCCAAGTTTCAAGGTGCGTGTAAGTGCAGTTTGTAGGGTATATACTTTCTAAATTTGAACTCAAGAAAAGAAACTATTTTTCAGACTTATTCTTCAGTAAAGCATCAATACTTTTCCTTCATCTTGACTTAACTCAAGAACTGAACTCAAGATTACCTATTTCTAAAAAAAACTGTAAGGACGTATACTTACCAAAGTTAAACAGAATAAGGGTTATTTTTAGGATTTTCAATTCCTAAGCCTAGAATTTAGTTATTTCTAATGTATCAACTAAGCTTTCAAAATAAAAATCTACGTTACCCTATTAGCTAACTTGACGACAAAGTTTTTATATTTTTTTGGAAAATTTTTCGATTTTTATGGGTTTTTAATAAGGTATGCAAATGCAAAATATACAAATGAATGCGAAGGAAGAAAGCTTACCGAGTACACCCCCAAACTTAAACTTGACAGTGCCCTCACTGTCAGGCTACACCAAGAGTGTCAAAATTGTCGGCGCTCCCTAAAAACAAATTATATACAAAAAAAAAAGAAAACAAAAAATTTATACAAAAAGGTCCCCCCCCCCCGAACTTAAGTAAAACAGTGTTTCCACTGTTAAGCGTTGAAGTTCAGGATCGAGGGGAAAGAACAGTATCAAGCTATACAAGGCCTTACACAGGCCAAAAGTGAGCACGAACCATTCAAAGGTTTTATCTCTATAATGTGCTGGTTGGTGAAAGAATGCGGAGATGTAAGAAATGGAGAATACGCGAAACCGTATGGAGATAGAAGTGGGATACGGTCTCGGTATATGAGAAGAAAAATGGCGGAAGGGAGAAAGAAGTGGAATACGAACTTGAGGGTGGAAATGGATTGAATAAATTAGTACAATCTGTAATGATCGATGTGAAAAGATGGATTGTACTAATCTATCAATATGGCGAGAAATTGGGTCAAATCCCTCAAGATTCGTAAGAAACCATGGGTACGCCGAACTTGGTAAACCAGACACAGGAAGTGAAAATGATACGGTTTCTTGCAATGTCGGAACGATGGAAAGGATGGGGGGAAGTGATTGAGGAAGGGTATTGGTTAAGGGTTCGGGAGGGTGTACACAGTCAGTGAAAGGAACAAGATGAATTGGAAAATCCGACTCATCATCTAGAACTATTTCATCCTCAAAAATATCCTCAAAATTCTCCTCAAAGTTAAGCTCATCCATGCATATTTCATCAATATCAAGACGCATATGAAGCTCGGGAAAAACGTTTAATGACTCGGGATTATGAATTGGAGAGGCAAACTCATCCAAAACTGCGGGTTCATCATCCGAAATATCCCCAGCGTCGATATCCTCAATCAAGTGAAAATCAATTTTCTCAGACAGCTCAACAAAAGCATGGATATCAATCAATTCAGGTTCTAGAGTGGAGGTGTAGAGGTCAAAAGGATTGGGTGTGGTTTCACTCGAAAGGGACCCTTCACAATCGGGCAAATCAAACACTACAAAGTCACACAACTCATTATCTGTTCTATCTTTAATCAATGAATCGTTTGGAACACTAGATAGACATTCAAAACCGGAGTTGTGGGATTCAAGTTGAAATGGGTAGGCTTGATTTGGAAGGGGGTACAGCTCACTCTCTCCACTCAAATTCTCAACCTGTCCTACCGCCTCTTCATACATTGGAAAATTTGGAGCTAGTTGAAAACTAGCTACCGGGTCACTAGGTTGTATGAGGGCGGCCATGGATGCATTCAAATCCATCATTTGTTGGTATGACGCTACCCTAAAGTCTTCCAATGACTGTTCCAGACTAGACATGGGTTGTGAAGGGGTTTCAGTAAAAAATTCGAAGTTGTTTGGATACTGGAAACTCCCAAAAGGCTGTTCAGAAGTAATGTCTAGGGAAGGTGCAAAAGTCGGATAGGACTGGTAGGAATTGAATGGCTGGACAGGAGCAGAATCAACATTTGGATAAGAAGGTGAATGGAATTGTTGATCCCAAGAATCTGTAGTGGTGAAAGGAGTGAAAGATCGGCTACGGGATTGTTCAATATGTTCAGCGATGGACAAAGGACGACGTGAAAAAGGGGTATCAACATAAGAGGGTGGGGGGTTGAAATGGTTGATACAAAGTGGACTGCGGAGGGCAAGTGTTTGTCCTAGACGCGTCTATGTGATCTTTCAATGAAATTTTGGGTATGGAGGGGTCGTTCAAAATTCGACCAAAGCAAGAACCGTAAGAAGTGATGTCTGGTTGTGGATACCAAAGTTCGGCAAGAGTTTTTCTAGGTGGGGTACCCATGATATGAAGAGAAGAAGAAGAGGGGAAAAAGGATATGGATTTTTTATTTATTTATTTTTATTAAAAGAAAAAAGTGTTTGTTTTTGGAGTTTTGAAAATTGTTTGTTTGAAAGAATACGGAATTATGGGACTAAAATTTACAAGCACAATAACAATCACAATATGCACAAACACACCTAGAGCTAGGATCACCTAGGTCAGCTAGACAGCTCCTAACTGTTCCAAAGGGCTAAAAATAGGACCTCAAACCACCTCTTCACCGCCAATTGCGGTCAGGTAAGTGCCAGGTAAGTGGGAGGCTCCCCACTACAAGTAGTGGACCTAATTAAGTAACCACTTTCCTTAGACACACTTGCCTAGACACCGTAAAGTCAGGTTGGGATAAACGGCCGATGCCTACAACTAGTCCTCTGTCCTATTGAGCGCGACGTCCGTAGAGCTGAGTCTAGTATTTTTTATTAGCTCAAGGTAATGCGTATGCAATTAGTGATTTGTGGGGTCTTAGGAAGGGTGATGAAATCCCCACCCAATCTGAATTGGTGTTATAGCACCTTAACGTCCGTATTAATATATGCAAAGCGGTAAACAAACAAAATCTAAAACAACAAAAATTTATTTGGCGGCTGCGCAAGTTGTGCAAAGAAACCTGCAGAAAATACAGTATAGTGGAATTCACAGAGAAGATAAAAGGACAGAGAAAGGGCAGAAAAAAATTGGGGCACTAAGGCCTCAATACGGCCGCGGAACCGCAGCCAAAGCCCCTCTTTGACCGTGGTTCCGCGGTCAAATTGATGAGTTGGCGCCTGAAATTTGGTTCCCTGCACTCCCCTTGATCTCTACTCCAAAATAAAATGCTTTGTTTTCTTTTTGGATTACTGTACTTGCTCCAGATTAACCTGCACACTTGCACACAAAAATTATCAAAAATAACAAAAAGATTTATTTTATTTTATTTTATTTATAATTTTATATATATACAAAAAGAATATTAACCCGAATAATAAGAAAGAAAATACGTTACCGTCTCCCCGGCAACGGCGCCATTTGATCGCACGCTTTTGGCGTGTCGGATGTTCAAAATTCTAAAGTTGTAACCGCGATCAGGACGGTGTCGCTTTGCAGCTAGCCGGTTGAGTACGGGTCGATCCACAGGGAGATGGTTGTATGTCCGTTCGAGTTTTAGACGAGTCAATAAAGAATTTGTATATGTTTGTTCAGTTCTATCCTAAGTGTTCGTATTTATGTTCAAGTAAGCTTGTTAAGGTTAAGATTGGTTTGTAGAGTTAGGATTAGTCTTGTACTTATCTTTTGCCATTCTTAAAATGATGTTGGGATAATTGAAAGTAGCGGGGATTAGGAGGACATAGGAAAGGGATTTGCGAGTTTAAGCAAGCTTTCCAACGCTAAATCCATTCCTAGTGCCCCTTGTTCGTCTGCTAAATACTCTTATTTCCAACCCTCGGCCAAACACCCGCAACCATGTATCCAATTAAGTCATAACTACATGTCACGTTGTAGTGCGCTTAAAGGACTTCTCGACTTAGGTCGCGGCTACATGTCACGTATAGCGCGCCTAAGTGAGGGGGTTGCGTTTGTTTGGTCGGGGTTCGTTTCAAAATGTTTGGCGAAGAGAAGCACAAGGGATTTCTCCGTCCCTCATACCACCTTCCTTAGCCTTAACAAGAGAGAAATTATTCACACATCATAAAAGAAAATAAAACAAAACAAGAAGGAAGAAAAGAGGAAAGTACGGTTTTACAAGTGAAGCAAGCTAACTCTTGGGTCCTCACCTTAGTAAGGAACTCCGTCAAGTATCTTCGCTTGAAAATACGGATAAAAGAAGAGAAGAAAAGAGAACAAGAAAAGAAATAACAACAACTAGTTAACAACAAATAATAAAATTACAATACAAGATAATAAAATTACAAGACAATAAATAAAAGAGACAAGATAAAAATAACCCTCATCTTCATTGATCTTCCACTCAAAAAGCTCTCACTACAATTTTTATGGAGGAAAGAATGAAGAAGAAGAAGAAACTAAGCTAAATCCTAACAAAGAGAGAATGAAAATCAAGACATGAAGAAGACCTTTGGCTTGCACAAAACTGGGCTATTTATAGGCTGTGTGCTGAAACCCTAGGGCCACATTCTGGCCCTACATAAAAAGACAAAACTACCCCTAAAAATTTAGCCTCTACCGAGTCGCCATGTTGGCCGCGGATCCGCAGCCATTCTAGGGAGTTGGGATGTCGTATTTTTAGGGTTTCCCTGTGTTGCTATCTTCTATTGTTCTACATGTACCAAATTACAAATTGCTTCCATAATTGCTTCAGATCTGTAATGGTCCAAAATGGCATCAAAAATAATACTTTTGACCTTTTCTCCCTCGAGCTCCGCGCACCCATTGATTCTTGTGCTACCCCCTCGTGCTCTGTGCTTGTCCGAGACACGAATGACTACTGTCATATGTCTTGTCTCAGGAACTGGTACGCGGCACTGGACGGATACGGATGACCGGAACCCGGCTTTATCTGTTGTCAACAGATGTTCTGGATTTTGGTGTAACAGTGGAGATTTTGTATCAATTGCGTTATTTTGGACTAGGAACCTGTAGCCTGTAAATATGTAGCAAACACGGATTAAAAGCACCTACCTATAAACAAACGAGCGTAAGAATGGACGGTAGTAAAAGCAATATTCTAGTATGAACAGCACCCTATCCAACAAGATAGCGGTGATTCCCTAGTTAGACCGGTTGTGGTTGATTTAAATAGAGGTTAGGGCTAAGAGTGAAGAAAGGACGGACAAGGACCAAAAGGAAGAAACTGAGTTTCTTCCTAGTCGTGTTAATCCCCTTTGTTGACTATTACCCTAACACCTATATTCTTAACTAGGGCAAAGAAAGAAGTGGGTAGAATCCCTATTCCAAACTAACCTAATCCTAACCCTAGCAAGCGTTTAAATCAATTTAATCTCAATCTTAGATCTTAAAACAAAACCTACCAAAAATAGGACTTAACTCGTTAAAACTGTGAGCTGCTATCCGAAAAAAAAATAACCATATTAAAAGATTTGCTTGTGTAATATAAAGATTGCTTTTCTTAGATATACTCCGAAATGCCGAGTTTAGATTCATAGGTAGCGGTACACAAGCTGGCCATATCACTAGAGATAAAGCCAGTCAAGCAGCCTCCAAGAAGAATGCGGATTGAACTTGAAATGAGTATCAACGCCGAAGTCAAGAAATTAATTGACTTTGACTTAATCCAAGAAAATCAATATCCCGACTGAATCGCTTGCATCGTTCCGGTGATGAAGAAAAATGGGACAGTTCGGATCTACGTGGACTTTCGGGACCTTAACAAGGCATGCCCGAAAGATGACTTACCAGTGTCCGTTACCGAGCTAATGATCGATAACACATCCACCCACGAAGTTTTCTCCTTTACGGATGGATCTTCTGGATACAGCCAAATAAAGATGGATCCTAATGACCAAAAGCATACTGCCTTCCGGACGTCGTTGGGCGTGTTCGTCTACAAGGTGATGTCCTTCGGTTTGAAGAATGCCAGAGCTACCTACCAAAGGGCCATGACGAAGATATTCGACAACCTCATACACAAGATTGTCGAATGCTATATTGAAGACCTTATGGTCAAAAGCAGATCTTATGAGGAACACTGGGAGCATCTAAAGATCGTGTTTGAGCGTCTTCGGAAATATAATCTGAAGATGAATCGTTTAAAGTGCGCATTTGGAGTCTCATCAGGCAAATTCCTAGGTTTCATCATTCGCCACCGAGGTATCAAAATTGATCTCTTAAAAATCAAGGCAGTTATGGAGATGCTCTCGCCAAGAACCCTCAAACAACTGCGATCTCTCCCAGGAAAACTTGCATATATCCGACAATTCATAACCAATCTCTCCGGAAAATGTTGTCCCTATAGCCATCTGATGAAGAAGGGGACCCCTTTCATTTGGGATCAAAAATGCCAAAACGCATTGGAGAAAATTAAACAATACCTGCAAAATCCGCCAGTATTGGTCGCTCCAGTTAAGCGAAAAACCCTTATCTTATATACAACAGCCCTTGAGGGTTCTCTAGGCGCGCTGTGGGTATAAGAGATTGATCAAGAAGAAGAGAGAGCTCTTTACTATCTAATCCGAGTTCTCCTGGGGGGTAGAAAGCAACTACTCCCCCATCAAAAAGTATCGCTTGATACTAATCTTCGCAATAATAAAGCTCAGATATTATACCTTGGCGCATGAGATCCGTCTCATATCAAAAGTGGATCTTCTAAAATATTTGATGTCAAAGTCCATATTGACGGGAAGACTTGCCAAATAGGCCTTCCTGCTGATGGAATTCTCGATAACGTATCGACCCCTCAAAGAAGTAAAAGAACAAACCATCGCCGACTTTCTTGCGGAACATCCGATACCAGCCAATTCTCCCCTAAACTGCGAGTTACCGAATGAACATGCATTCGACGCAGTCAAGGAGGAGAAAGAAGAAAAGGAGTCTCGATGGGAACTCTACTTCGATGGAGTTTCTTCCGTGAAGCGGCGAAAGAAGAATACTCCCATAATCAAAAATAGGGTAGGTCTTATCTTCGTGACTCCATAAGGAGGAATATTACGGTATGCTCTCTCCTTGATGGAACCCAAAACCAATAATGAAGCAGAATATAAAGTTTTGATAGCCGGTCTTAAGATCGCTATCGATATGGAAATCAAGGACCTCCTAATATATGGAGATTCTCAGTTGATCATCAGTCAGGTAAATGGTGACTACCAGACATGCAAACCAGAACTGATAAGGTATGGCGAAAGAGTGCGGTAGCTGCTGACCCAAATCCCTTCCTATACTCTGGAAAGCATACCGCGAGCGGAAAACAGTAAGGCGGATGCGTTACCCAAGT
The DNA here is from genome assembly GCA_030015575.1 of Agapanthus africanus. Classification (NCBI taxonomy): domain Eukaryota; kingdom Viridiplantae; phylum Streptophyta; class Magnoliopsida; order Asparagales; family Amaryllidaceae; genus Agapanthus; species Agapanthus africanus. The sequence goes on along the minus strand of CM057338.1, from coordinate 99,534,430 downwards.
TGCTTAAGAATTGGACGACGAAGACCTCGATGACATGAGGATCATTGTACAAAACTGCAGGATCCTGGCACCAGCAGATATACCTCCGGAAGTTATGATGAAGCTACCTGAGAAAAAAGGAGCGACCGAAGAAGATGCTCTCCAAATAGAAAACTGAGAAGAAGTTATGGACTGGAGGGGAGTCTTTATAGACTACTTCAAGTCCCAACAACACCTGAAAATGTGTCATCTAGACATCAGCTCATAAAACGAGCTTTGAAATTCATCTTCGTCAATGATACTCTATACAAGAGATCCTTCGACTTCGTATGGTTAAGAAGTCTAAGGCAAAAGGAAGCAAAGAAAGTCGTCCAAGAAGTACACGACGGACTTTGCGGTTCCCATCAAGCAGGACCAAAAATGAAGATCAAGATATAAAAGATGGGGCATTACTGGCCTACGATGATTCAGGACTGCCTCGAATATGCGAAGTGGTGTCATTCGTGCCAAATACATGGGGACTTCACACATCAGCATCCAAATTCGCTGCATCCGACAGTAGCTAGTTAGTCGTTCGAGATGTGGGAAACAGATATAATCGGCCCTATTGAACCAGCGTCATCCAGAGGACATCGGTTTATACTAGCAACAACTGACTACTTCTCTAAGTGGACAGAAGCAGTACCGCTAAGGGAGGTGAAAACGGAGAATATTCTCCACTTCTTCAAAACTCATGTCATCTACCGGTTCGGAACTCCGCGATGGATAATTTCGGATAATGGACCATCCTATAGAAGCCACAAAATAAGTCGCTTCGCGCAGCAACACAAAATAGACTGGAGATACTCCTCAGTCTGTAATCCTTGGGCCAATGGTGTGGCTGAAACATTCAATAAGACTTTGACCAAGATTATAAAGAAGACGGTGTCCAAGAACAAGAAGGACTAGCACGAGAGACTGCATGAACCTCTTTGGGCATACCGAATAACGTTCAAGCCGGCCACAAATACAAAATTATATGTATTGGTGTTTGGCACTGAAGCGGTACTCCTACTAAAGATAGAATTCCCTTCATTACGAGTGGCGGTTCAATACGAGCTAACAGATAAAGAAAATGCTCATCTTAGGCTCGAGGAACTTGATGCTTTCGATGAAACCCGTCTTATAGCACAGCAAAATCTGGAAGTTTATAAAATAAGGATGACGCGATCATATGAAAGTCTAACCGGGACGAGAACATTTGGCCAAGATGAACTCATGTTGGTTGTAAAAAGACCGATGATTCCAAATCGTGCAAAACGGAAAAAGTTCGAGCCAAACTATGAAGACTCGTATATCATAGATAATGTCTAACAAGGTGGAGCTTACCAGCTTATGGATATACATGAAGAAAGGCCATTCCAACCAATAAACGGTCGATTCCTCACAAAGTACTACGCTTGAAGAGTCGTGACTTAGGTCAATGATAGATGATGACGCTTGTGTCCGCTCGCTATCTTCTTGAGTCAAAACTCTGAAAGCCGTATGCTCCCTATTACGCAATTTTGGACCGCTGCATCCTTAAACTGGTATTGGACCGCTACGTTCTTAAATCGGTATTGAACAGCTACGTCCTTAAACTAGTATTAGACCGAAATGTCCCTAAACTATTGTTTCATCCCGAACATGGAAATGTTTGACCGGAATGTCTTTAAACTAATATGACATCCCATACATAATAATGAGGGACCACTATGTCCTTAAACTGGTATCGGACCGAAATATCCTTAAACTATCATTTCGTCCTGAACACGGGAACGTTGGACCGAAACATCCCTAAACTAATGTTGGACCACTACGTCCTTAAACTGGTATCGTACCGAAATGTGCTTAAACTATCATTTCGCCCTAAACACGGGAATGTTGGACCGAAACGTCCCTAAACTAATATGTTGCCCCCACATATTCTTCATGATATACATAATGATGGACCGAAATGTCTCTAAACTAATATGCTTGGCCTTACGGTACGAGTCATATGACCGGCCGTATACAATTCACGGGCATAAACAACCCATATCTCTCGCAAGTCCCATCGGTAAGGCTACACCTGAAATCCTCACCGGCCGGGAAGCTCTACTAATGATGCGGTCCTTCGAAAAGTCATGACTTATTGCTAAAAGTGTGTTACCTTACGGACCGCCTGTCTCCTCGAACATCATGAGATCATCCACGGTGGAAAAAAATGGTACGTCCACAAGAAAAATGGTCATGGATGAAAACCTAAAAGGGCGCCGTGAGTAAAAATAGCAGGGCTATCGGCGAGCTTGTAGAAACCCAGAAGGATGCAAACTCGTTGAGAGAAAGAAAAGATGCACTTGCAAGGTACTCTCGACTTTTTAAGGAGAAAACACATGCGTGAAATCCTTACGACTCACAAAGGAGAAACACACTTAGGAATCCATACAATTCTTAAGGATAAAATACACTTACGAGATCCTTACGACTCATAAGGAGAATATACCCTCTATAAGACCCTCATGGCTTATGGAATTCAAAAGCCTTAAGTTACAGAGACCTAAACCCGTTCTTAAGCCATCATAAACCCACAAATTTATGCCCTACAAGTGGTCCAATATCGACTCTTGTATACAATCCACGGGCGTAAATAAATATATTCCCAACCAAATTCCACCAAAATCGAGAAATATTGCTCAACAAGATGAACGACACTTATGAGTCCTCTCGACTGGTAAGGAGAAAGTACTCCTGTAAGATTTTTACAACTTACAAGAGTAAAATACACTTAGGAGCCATAACGACTCCTAAGGAGGAAATACACCTATGAGATTCTCATGACTCATATGGAGAAATACCTTTATGAGACCCCTACGGCTCATAAAGTCAAAAAACCTTAGTTGGCAGGGATCTAAACCTGTCTTCTAAGGCACATTTGTCCAAATAGGTAAAGGCAATGGGTCACTCCTGGCAATATTCAAGAAGTAGCGATACTGATGCCAAAACAGGTATCAAACCCCAAGTCCTCCAAAGGCATATGATTCACTCCTGGAATATTTCAATTTAGCGATATTGGTACCGAAGCTGGTATCAAACTCCAAGTTTCCAACTCAGAATAAAAATCAGCGAGTAAAAATATATAAAATAAGTCGAAATGATAGGGGAAACTCGCAATGAAAAGCAATGGGTAAAAATAAAATAAATAGCCGAAATGATTGGGCACTGCGAAAAAATAGCCGAAATGATTGTCCAATCGTGACTCTCACGATATGTAAAGCTGAAATGATACATGTTCCCTGATAAAAAAATCAGGAAACGCCTCAATGAGGTATCACGTGTTCACACGTGACCAAAGGTCACGTGTTGACACGTGATTGTTTCCTGTGATCTCTACTTTATAGAATTAAATTCTAATCAAACAAAAATGTAACAAAACAGCTAAGGAAAAACCCCAATGGGGTATCACGTGCTCACACGTGACCAAGGGTCACATGCTGACACGTGATGGTCCTCTAGTTCTGTTAAAAGGCGGAATTAAATTCTGAATAAAATAGAGTCACGTGCCAACACGTGACAGGTCCCTCAGCGTTTTAATTGATAGAATTAAATTCTATTTCAATGGTCAAACGTTGGGATCACGTGCCAACACATGATGGGCTTTAAAAGCCTTCTGAATTAATAGAATTAAATTCTAATTAAGGGAAATCAAAGACCCTAACTGGGAAAGTATTTCTTTAAATCTTTCCAAACAAAAGAGGATTATGCTCTGTAAAGTGGAGCACCGTTGGATTAAAAATCCAATGGTGATTAAAAATCACCAATTTATGGAAAAATTTTATACAAGGAAAGATTTCCCTAAAATTCACCAAGAATAAAAAACAAAATATCTTCTAGATTAAAAATCCAATGATGAATAAAATTCACTGGGTGATCTAAAAGATCATGTTGGTTACAAAAACAAACAAAATCTTTCAATGAAAAATTCGCTAAACAAATTGATTCTTTTCCTTCTCCTATAAATAGGAGCCAAGAAGAGGAGAAAGAGAGATTTTTGGAATCTTGGAATTTTCTGAAGAAAAAATAATAGCAGAGAGAAAAGAAAGGAGAATTTAATTCTTAAGAAAAGAAACCCTAGGTGAGAAAGGGGAAAGTGATCAAATCTCTATAAAACAAAAGGAGAATTTAATTCTCAGTCTAAGAGTTTAACTCTTCTGCAAAAGAACTTAGTTCTTCCTTTGGTTGAAGATCTGCAGAAGCAGATCTCCCCACAAGTTGAGAATTTAATTCTCATCGAGGAGATTCTGCCATGCAGATCCAAAACTCAGAGGGAGAATTGAATTTAGAGAATTTAATTCTCCCAAATTCATAGGAATTTAATTCCTCCAAATAAAATTAGGGTTCAACCCTGCATGAGAATTCAATTCTCCCCAAATTCATAGGAATTTAATTCCTCCAAGACAGAACTAGGGTTTAACCCTATATGAGAATTTAATTCTTCCACGTACATGAGAATTTAATCCCTCTAAAACATAATTAGGGATTAACCCTACAGAGAATTTAATTCTTAAAACAAGATACTTAAAGCTCTCCATGCACATAAAGAACTTGATCACGTGGTAACACGTGACCCCCATTCTCAATGAGCAGAGAAGAAAAAACAGAACTTGGTCATGTGGTGACATGTGACCCCTATCCTCAATGATCAGAAAAGAAAGAATAAAACTAGGTCACGTGCCCCCACGTGACCCCTAAACAGACTCCCCAAAATGAGAAGAGAAAAACTTGGAGGCAATGCCTCACATGTTCCCACGTGACTCTCAAAATAAAGGGAACAAAGCCAAAGGCAGAATCGATTTTGGGCGCCCTCACGTGTCCCCACGTGTCCCCTAATAAACACTTTAATAAATCAATGCATGGGTGCCCGTCACATGCCCATACATAATGGCTGTGAAGACTTAAGTGTTTGACACCTTTGAATACTATGAGAACAAAACAAAAGAAGACTAGTCCCCACTTTCAGAGGCCTCACATGGCCCCACATGACCAATCCCATTTTAGTGTTTTAACACTATGTTTGAAGCATTTTGTTCTTAGTGTTTAACCCTATTTTCAGCGCATCACGTGGGAATACGTGACCATAAAATATATGTTAGTGTTTAACACTATATTCAAATCAACCCTAGCCTAAATTGGCTAAGTCCTTCTGAGGCAAGACTTCCCTTTGACTGAGCCTCAAATATACCCTTGTCTTCCAAGATTGATCATCTCATATGGCATATGATTGCCCAGCACTCAACAAAGATAAAATGTTGTCAGAACCCCTGTTTGGCAGTGCCAAATAATGGGGGGTTGAACCCAGACAAATGTTTAATGGCCTAACAAGGGGCCAACATTTCAAACTTAATTGGACTTAGCCCAAATTGGCCATAAGTCCTCAATTTAGATTTAACTGAGCCAATATGCTCATAATCTAATTAATTGATCTTAGTTCCAAATTGGACTACAGATCTCCCAATCAACTTTGGTTCAAGGGTACATCTCTTTACTCCTCTGATATTTGTCGTTGTAATCCTTCAACGTCTTTAGAGAGGTGACGGGTCCCGACAACCAAACATTCTATGGAATGTGGGGTCCTTAAACCCACGGACTATGATGTCCTTAACCTTAACTGTGAGGTCTCTAAACTCACGGACTATGATGTCCTTAACCTTGACTGTGAGGTCTTTAAACTCACGAACTATGATGTCATTAACCTTGGACCGAGATGTCCTTACACTAACAATGGACCACCATGTCCTTAAACTAGTAATTGACCGCAATGTCCCTAAACCAAGCAATAGAGCCTGAATGCTCTTTTGTTGGATCCAAATGATCCCGTTAAGTTGATCTTAGTCTAAAATTAGACTAACGTATCCTTAACAAACGTTTAAATTGATCTTAGTCTCAAAAGAGACTAACGTATCCTTAAACCCAACCCCCAAACCTAAATCTAAGAAAATACGGATTTAGACTAGTCCACGCCCTATGGTCGACGACATAAATTAGTATCCGTACACAATCCATGGGCAACCAAAAACAAAACAAACACCCACGACACGAAGTGACCATCTGGAGAAGGAGAAAGTTGTTACCGCGATGCGGTAGCGTAATTAATTGCAGGGGCTTGCGCCTGCAGGGAAGAGCGTCCCTACAATCAAAAACCCCTCAAATAAGGAGGAATCTGACGAAGTCTGCTACATCGGCCACATTTGTTTAAACCTTCGATACATTGTGTCATAAATCAACTTGGCATCTTCAGAAAGGTGGACGGATAGCACCTATTAGCATCTGCCCCCAAATTCAGGCAAGACGTTTGTCTTCCCGGTTTTCGGAGGAGAACAATACAGCATCTCGAAAAATAAATCAAATAAAATAAGATAAGATAAGATAAAAAAAAATCTGCTTTGCTAGTAGGTCCATACATACTCTTGTATACAATCCATGGGCACAAATAAAAGAAAGGGAACCATATTTTCCCACCATGCTTCGTCAAAAGAAGAACCAAGTCTTGATAGCACATCTATAGCCAAGAGAGTATCTCAACGTTCCTTCTCATTCCAACAGGGTGCGGGCGCAATGGTCAAATAAAATCAGAGTAATGACATATTCCTAACCCCAGATCTCGACGGCGATACGTACAGCATAGAGGTCATACAGATATCTACCCTACTTCAGCGAAGGATCGATGCGACACCAAAGAAAAAGCGAAGTGATGGAAAATGCCTAGCATCGGGTCATAATGGCAAGCCTAAAAGACCATTGGATGTCATCCCACCCTAGAAGGGCACAGTTATGACTCATCGGGGCTCCAAATCGAGCCTAAGCTCAAGCAACACGGCAATACCTAACGCTGGATCTTCTAATGGTAATGTGAATATTCCAACCTAAGAATACTACTTGAAAACGTCTTGTCCAGCCTCAGAAGAGATCAGAAACATGACAAATGCGGAGCTACTCGAACCGCAACCTAAGGGACTGCATGTCAAGAAAATATCAGCCAACGCGACGGTTCGATGGACTTAACCCAGTACCACAAACCTAACAAACTCCTATATCAAAAGGGGTTATCTATATTTCATGCTAGGGTACACCTGCGAGATCCTATCGATTCGTAGGGAGAAACATCTTTATGAGACCCTCACGGCTCATAAAGTTGAAAAGCCTTAGGTGAAGGTGATATAAACATGTCTCCTATGCCATTGCTGCCCTGCAGATGGTTCGAATCTCGACTTCTGTAGGCAGTCAAGGACGTCCGACTCACTCCGGTGAAGTATGATTATGACGCCAGCAAAGACCAAAGGGTCAAGTTAAAGCGGAGTAATGACAAAGTCCTAGCTTCAGATCTCGATGGCAATATCTATAGCCTAGAGACTATTTTGACGTCCTTCCATCTTTGATCAAACACGTGGGATTCAAACAAGAAGACAACTTGCAAATCAAAATATCTTTTTATTCATCTATCAAAATTAAAAGGTGGATACAAAGATGTTTATAAAAATAGAGGAATACAACAAAGAAAAAGCCTAGGACGGCGGATTATTCAGTAGGCCAGCCAGATTATCGCTCTTTCGTTGAACCTCCAGCTCGAGCTTTATCGGCGCAGCAAGCTGAGCTCCTGCTTGCACTTGTTGTCATTGATATAAGGCGAATCGATGCTCTCTGCAGCTTTGTGACCCTCCACAATTTCCTTTATGAAGTTAACAGCTCTATCAAGGGCCACAACTTCCGTCACGACTTGTTGGAGAGCTCGCTAGACCTCATAAGCCTACATTGTATTGGCCACTAGTTGAGTTTGGAGATCTTCCAACGCCTTCGAAGGTAGCTCCCTCTCCGAAAATTTCCGAGTCAGTTTCTTCTCAAAGGACCGGAGATTGGCGCCACATCGCCCAATCCACTCATTCAACCTGGCCTTCAGAGATGAGATGTCCAAGGGAAGGCGTTTGTGTTCAAGCCAATGAAGAAGGGCTTCTACTCACCGACAGTATTCAACCTAAGTACGCACCAGCGCCTTGTCATGATAGGTGGCGAGAATAGAGAAAGAAGCGTTAGCCTTAGCAGCAAACTCCTCTGCAATGAAAGTAGTACTAGTGCGAAGATCTTCAATAAGATCGGCCAGCGAGCGTAAGCTGTTTCTCGCCATCCTTTCAGACATACGTCTTGCGTAAGGACCCTCGAGCATACGAACGTGAGACTCAAACGGGGTTAGGGCCAGCAAAACTGTGTCAAAGTAAGGAAAACATAGGAAGGTTAGACACATCTCCAAGATGGGAGATAGAAAAAGAATACGACGACCAAAGTGGCACTCACCCACGGTCATCGGGGGAAAATCTAGGAGATCCCTAGGTTCATCCAGAATCTCGACTTCGTCGTCAGTCTGCAAGACTGCAGTTAAACAAACGCATCAGTATCACTCCAGAAAGGATAATGGAAAGAGATAGAAAGATACCAACCATGTCCAGAAGAGAGGATGATACGCTGAGGAAGTATTACATGCAGGGCAGCCATACATGGGCCGAAGGGGCAGCAGCGTCGGAAACATCCTCCGTATCTTCTGACGCATCACCAGGAATCAGAGCCATTTTAGGAGTTTCCAGGATATGCTATTGGCTCGAAACTGCACCTGCCACAGAAGTCCCTACAGAAGAAAAAGAGAAAGTAAGGACAAGAGCAATATAAGCTATCCGATGCCCCAAGGAGCCTCAAGTATAGCTTCCTCAAGTCATTGCTCTTTTCTTGTTAGCAACGGCTGCCGGGATTCAATTGAAGAAGGAGCTTTACCTACTCTCTAAACGGCTTCATCCTTGTAAGCGGCTGAGACCGACCGTTTCAGACCCCTTTCCTCTGCCAACATTAAATGTGCCGCCGCGGCATAGTAGAGGGTAGGTCAAATTCCCGGAAAATGACACGAGTGAGGCGTCTTCTCTAGGGGCGTACGTCCTCAATCTCATCTTGCGACCTTTTGAGGGTCTCAGCAAGCTGAGCGACCTCCTCGGCAGATGTGTCCGGGAAGATAAGGCCATCGTCTGGTTCATACTCAGGCATGTCATTACCATCAGAAGCATAAGACTCGGGCTCGAGAAGTACATCAATCAGACACACGGCAGACTTCTTCTTTTGGGTACCCGAGCTAACGCTCGTAGAAGAACGTTTCCTCCCCTTTGGAATCTTTGGACAGCGTTGCCCGATATGAGCTTCATGATCTGATTCGAATAATACCACGGCCTCCACGACACTCTGAGTCCCTACACCAGATTCAATGTGGATTGGCATACCTGCTGCACGAGGGACCGGCACCGTTAGAGGAGCCCTCGGAATGACTACTGCACCACTCTCCCTTAAAGGTGGACGGACGACCAATCACGGTCGTAGCGAAGCATCGACAGCATGGGCGGGCATGGGAGTCTTATGCTCGAGGAGAACCCGTTTTTCCTCTGCAATGATCGGGCCTACCCTATGCTGATACCAGCCCTTGTAGGGACCCAAAGGCCTCGGAATGTAATCAGGCTCAGGGATCATAAAGTGAGAACCGGTGTTCAGACGCATGAAGTGATAAATGACATCACAGGAAGTGTCCAACGTGGCAACAGGCTCAACCAAAAAGACCTCGAGAGGCACGCTTTGATCAAAACCAACTGTTGGGTGAAACGGTTTGGGTTGTACCGCATGAATAGTATGGCGTCATCCAACCGGAATACTAAATATCCAATTCTGATCGAGTAAAGATGCATGGTCTCCTTATGCTTTAGGGCCAGCGTTCCCTTTTCAGCACGTCAAACAGCTGCTGAGTAGCCTCAAGTGGCATGCCTTGATCATAACCCAACGGTTAGGCGAAACGGTGTTGGTTGTACCGCCTGAATAGTGTGGCGTCAACCAACCTAAATACCATATAGCCAGGTCTGATCGAGTAAAGATGCATGATCTCCTTATGCTTTAGGGCCAGCATTCCCTTCTTTAGCACGTCAAACAGCTGCTGAGTGGCCTCCGCCGGCACGGAAAGAACTCGATTAGTGAAAACCATACTATCTTCATTCAAGTATGGGTAGAGCAGCACACGCAGAGCCCCCAACTGTGTCAGATCGGAAGCAGAAGCATCAACTAGCTTCATAACTCGCGGAAAAGTATAGAATTCATAAAAAGCAGGCCTTTGGTGCACAGCGAATGCATATAATACGTGCATCTCAATCCAAGATGTGAAGTAATGGAGAGAGAAGTTCACGGAGTCTACGCCCGGACTAGAAGTGTTGGCAGCGGTGCTCAAACCTTGATATAAATAAAACAACCCTGCAACGCCAATAGTTAGACATGCCCCCTCAGCTATGCAATGAGCAGGGCAGAAGAAAGATGCCCTCATAAAGCGATGATGCATAGGCATCACGAACCAACTGAGCCGAATACCAATGAAACCTATGAAGAAAGTTTCCTCATGTATGCCAGGAACCGCGATCTCTTTAAAGGCTATGGCTGACGTGTTCAAAATATAAAACTGCGGCAAGTCCTCCTCATTGGCCGATAGGTTCTCCAAGCCAAACCCGAAGGATCTTCAATCCTTGCAAATTTTAGGGCCTTTTTAGATAAGACATCGGCGTAAAGGAAACGAGCAATGAAATTTTCAAAACCGACTCCTTGCTTTCCGGATGCCATAAATAGACTCTCATAGATATTTAATACCTTGAGCAAGCCTGGATATTTGTGCCAAATAGCATTCTTGGTCGTTAGGCCCTCCCACATAGCTGGCACTGTGGCAAAAACATACTCATCCATGGGTAGCAGCTCCTCGTAATGCTCTCCCTTGATCTGCAGTCCGGAATTCTTCCAGTGAAATGGAAACCTCCCAGTCCCCTAATAGAAATATATGGATGGGGAGATTCCATTGGTTCACAAAAGCCTTAATCCACCAGATGTGGGGAGCATGACAATAAAACAACAAATCATATACTGCCTGGTACAAACCAACCTTCTATAACCGTGATCGTTGGGTGGAGAGAATATAGAGAACCCAATGGAGGTTGCTCACAAGATGCCGTGGGGTGACGCCTATCTTATAAACCTGCCCCAAGAGTCGAGCTTCGCCTTGACATATTCAGCGCCCTAGAATGTCAATAGCCTCTGGAAGTTGGTTGGGTATCCCCGCTGACGATGGCTCAAGCCGGCCTTTAGGGGTCTAATTAACCGCTTCCGTAGAGTAAGTAGTACACGGACGGTCTTTATGCTGAATTGAACGGATAGGCTATGTTGGTTCTCTACAGGTGAAGCTACGGCGGCCCCTTATGATGTAGCCATACCAGACCCCACAAAATCAGAAAGACGGCTTACTAATGATGGAACATGTGCTTATTGTAGAAATCAAAAAGGATTTTCATTAAATAAGCAGATGGAGTTAAACTCCCAATATCCCAAAAGTGGGTCTTTTTTAATAACAAAAAGTTCAAATCTGTGAGATAGGGATTAAAACCCTAAAAAGAATATATATATATATATATATATATATATTCAAGAACAGCAAAAGAAAATTAAATAGAATAAAATTCCCAAAATCTCTAAAAAGGAAAACTGTTTCAAAATTCAATCGGAGCTAAGCTCTGCAAACAAGAAAATAATAATGGGATTAAATCCCAGAGTTCCCACTTGGAAAGCTCATGGGTTGAAAAAAGGAATTAAATTCCAAAAAAATCCCCAAAATATCAAGATTGATAGCGGGCTAAAATCCCTAAAGAAGAAAGATTGGGGTTAAACTCGAGAATGTCTATCGATTTGAACTCACGATCTATGATCTACAAAAAAAACCTTTTAAAGATCTCCAACAGATCGGTTCGAGATCAATGTGTTGATGGATTTAATCCGATAATATCCAAAATATGTTTAGAGTTAAGCTATGTTCATGATCCTTACAAAAAAATTGGAAGAGACGACTTTGTTCGAAAGGATTTTTTAAGGCAGAGAACTAAACTCTGAACGAAAATTAAATTATCAAGAAAAAGAAAACTCAACAAAGAAGATAAACAAACAGTGGTCACTTCAGAGCTAAAGGCTCTATTTATAGGGCATAATAGGATCGGTTCGACTCCCTCATTTCCTTAGGCGATCCAACGGATGTATGGCTGACACTATTGCATTCATGTGCAAGGCACATGAGAGCAACGTTAGGAGGGCATTTGTTCCCTTATAAAAAAAGAAGAAAGAGAAGAAATGAAAAGAAAAGTTGAAACGAAACCCTTCCACATGTTTAACACATGAGCGTTCATATGCAAAGCATGTGACTTTTGGCTTCAAGGGGAATTAAATCCTATGATATGGCTTTCTCGTGTTGAACACGTGAGTGCTCACATGCAAAGCATGTGACCTCTGGATTCAAAGAGAATTAAATCCTATGATATGCCTTCCACATGTTGAACACGTGAGCACTCACATGCAAAGCATGTGAGTGCTAAATCCATATAAAACTAAAACCCATACAGGCCCTACGTGCTAAGCACGTGAGCGCTCATGTGCAAAGCATGTGAGCGCTGCTGTCATACATATATGACAGCCCTCACGTAAAAGCCACGTCAGCGCATCAGTTTGAAGCGCTGGCTTCAGATAGAATTAAATTCTATTTAGAACTAAATTCTATTTGGGAAATATTTCCTCCTGGTCTTTCTAATACAAGAAAGATTTTCTCTATTAAACAGAGAAGCTCTGTATTCAAAATCAAACGGTGATTATAATATCACCAACCAAATCAGAAGATAGAATCGAATTTTTTGTTTGGAAAATAGTTTCCTAACCTTCCTAAAACGAACATAAAATATTTTCTGTTAAACAAAATTTTCTGGATCTTAGATCCAACGGTGGATAAAATTCCCCAAATGATCTTTGAGATCAATTAAATCAATTGATATCTCTCAATGAGAGATTTTCCCAAACTAATTGATAGTTTTTCCTCCCTTATATAAAGGACCCGAGACTTCAAGTCTCATGGACAAAAAACCCTCTATAAGCTTCTACAAGAGAGAAAATCCCCTCTACAAACAACTGAGGATTTAATTCTCTTTTTGAAGAAAGATCATCTTCCACCTTTCAAAACCTTAGGTACAGAAAATAGAGAGATAAAAGAATCTCGTTTACCTATCATATACATGTATAAGGGTTCAACCCTCTAAAAAGAACTTAGTTTTTTCTCTGGATCTGAGATCCACAAGATAAATCTCTCACAAGTTGATAATTTAATTCACATGTAGAAGATTTTGTTCTTCAGACTCAAGATCTAAAGGAAAACTATGTTGTTTTATCACCCCTCTTAAGAACAGAAGAAAAGAATAAGGAAGGAAGAAATAACTCAGTTGTTTTGAACCTGAGCGTCTGACGTGATACTCACGTGAGCACCGGAGCATTAGCACCCCACGTGATATCCACGTGAGCGCCAGTGCATGATTCAAATATTATATCCATAGTCTAAATGACTAAGTGGTTAACACTAGTATGGCAACGCCAGAGCCTTAGCGTCCCCACGTGATATCCACGTGAGCACCAGAGCAGGATGATTTGGATATTATATCCATAGTCCAAAATGACTAAATGCTTAGCACTGCTGGGTAATATAAAAGCCCAAAATTGGCCGAGTCTATGAAGTTTTGAACTCCTTGAGCCCATATTGCTCATTGTAACCGAGCCCATATGCTTACCCCTATTAAATTGATCTTAATTTAAAATAAGATTAATGATCCTTAACCGTACTTCTAAGTTGATCTTAGTCTTATATAAGATTACTTATTCTTAGCCCATACGTTCATATATTTAAATCGATCCTAATTTAAAGAAAGATTAACGATCCTTAAACCCCTGAACTAATGGAACATATGGCCTAAGTTCAAACCCAAATCTAATATATACGGATTTGGACTAATCCGCACCTACGGACGACGACATAAACTATTTTTCGTATGCAATCTGCGAGCAACCCCAAAATAAATATTATAACACGACACGAAGTAATCTGCCGGGAGCAGGTGAAAGTTGTTACCGCAATACGATAACGTAATTAACTACAGGGGCTTGCACTTGCAGGAAAGAGCGTCCCCACAATCAAAAACCCTCAAATAGGGGAGATCTGATAAGTCACGCTACAACGGCCGCATTGTCCAAACCTCCGATATACGATACCATAAATCAACTTGGCATCTTCAGAGAGGTGGACGGATATGTTCCAAATAGTATCTGCCCCCAAAGTCAGGCAAGACGTTCTAACCCAGTTCGTCTCTATTTTTTGTGGTAAACAAGGTGGAACCAACTGCAGGGGATTACGACTAACTCGCTCCACCGGCCGACCAATAGTTTTTTTTCTTCCAGTTTTCGTTTCAGTTTGCCACTTGTTTAGGCACTTTCATCTTATTTTTCTTGTTCATGTATCAGTGAAACTCGGTAAAGTTTGGAATGTAAATATATAAAAGTTGGATTTTCATTATCATGTTCATTCTTGTTACTTTATATTGCTTAGATACGCTTAGTGTATTTGTTTCGAGAAAGGACCTTTCCGAAATAAATGCGTCGCGGACCTCGTCACTTTTCTGCTCCCGTCTTTTAGGAACTGGAGCGTGACAGATTTTATTTGTGGCCCATGCAGGTCAGTTTTGCATGAACATCGTAAGCAATATATTACAAGAATTAATGAAATTCAACAATTTACGTTCTTAGCATTTCATTCCCTTGAATCCTATCGTATTCCTTAAATACATTTTAAACTTATCTTTCGATTTCCTTAATGATCATCTCTCGACTTTTGAATTCTTAATTCTTACTCATCCTTCTTTTTAGCCTATTAGCTCACCGAGTTTGAACATCGATCAAAGGAGCTCGAAGACGACTTGCCATGACTTTATCCTTAGCTTTCCCATGCTTGTTGCGACATACTCCTCGAGAGAATTTCGAGGATGAAATTCTTTTAAGGAGGTTAGACTGTAACGTCCGCATCATCAGTTCATCCCTTTGAATCTTTTCTTGCTTTCCACGATAATTGTATCTCTACGTATAGTAAATGAAAATGTGACCGCTTCATCTCCATTTGATCTTATTTTTGTAATCTTCTTGATTTCTTATTGTTTTTCTTAAATCTTATCCCATTGACTTTGATAGTAGAACTTGGGTGACTTAAATGGAGTTATGTGATTGTAATTATGAATGTTTATCATCGGAAACGAGGAACTGAGGCGCGGAGAGAGTGTTTATCCTGAATAGAGGGGCGGATGCTATATGGAACATATCCATCCACCTCTCCGAAAATACCAAGTTGATTTATAGCACCGTATATCGAAGGTTTGGATGGATGCGGCCGATGTAGAAGACTTATCATTCCCCCTCATATGTAAAGGGTTTTTTATTGTGGGGACGTTTTTTTCTGCAGGTGCAATCCCCTGCAGTTAATTATGTTATCGCAAAGCGATAACAACTTTCTTCTTCTCTATAGATATCACTTCGTGTCTCACTGTATATATTGTTTAATTTGGGATTGCCCTTGGATTGTATACGAAAACTAATTTTGTCGCCACCCGTAGGGCGCGGATTAATCCAAATCCGTAAATCTCAGATTTGGGATGAATTTAGGAATTTTCTGCCATTGGTTCATGAGTTTAAGGATCATTAATCTTGTTTTTAGACTAAGGTCAACTTAAAATATGGAAGGACCGTTAATCTTGTTTTAGATTAAGGTTGACTTGAAATGTATGAACATATAGGCTCGATTGATTTGTTTAAAATCAAAGAAGTTAACAATTTCAGGGACTTGGTCTATTTTAGACTAAACATTAAGCTTTATATTTACCCAACAGTGCTAAGCACGAGGCCATGTATTTTGTTTTGGGCTTTACATAACCCAACAGTACTAAGCACTGGGCCCAGAAGCTTAAACTTCAATATAGGATATAATATCATGTATGCTTCAGTGCTCACGTGATATCACGTGAGTCAGTGCTAAGCGCTCAATCATATAGCGCTCGCGTGAGTTTCTCGTGAGCCACTGTCTTCAAGGACGCTCATGTGCGAATATCATGTAAGGTGAATCTCTTTGGTGTGTTCATTGGCGCTCGCGTGCCTTTCACATGAGTAGTGCTAAGCATTCAATCATATAGCTCTCACGTGAGACTCTAAGTCTCGGGTGCTCTCATGCCTTTCACGTGGGCTGTTTTTTTCTTGGGTACTCACGTCCTTTTCACGTAAGTCACTGTTTTCTTGGGTACTCACGCGTCTTTCATGTGAGACGTTGTTTTTTAAGGTTCTCATGTGCCTTTCACGTGAGACTCTACCATATTCATGCAGAGATTAATAGAGTTAAACCATAAAATCTCAAATTTTCGTTGCAGATCTTGTTTATATAAGAACTAAGTTCTTTCTTTTTAGTGATTTTTTAGTGGGATAAAAACTCTATCTCTAGGTAAAATCACATCTTTAAGGGAACTAGGTTTCAGAGATATAAATTCCATCTTTTTCTTTCTTTCTTCCATGTTATTTTCTTCTGTTCATATAGAAGGGGTAACACATCATTATTTTTCCCTGGATTTTGAGTCTGAAGAACAAGATCTTTCTGATGAGAATTAAATTCTCTTTTTTAAAGGAGATTTGTCTCATGGATCTCAGATCCAGAGAAAGAACTAAGATCTTATAAAGGGTAAAACCCTTATATCATATGTAAGATAAGAAGAAGGAAGAAATTTTTATATCTGCTTTTACCTAGAGTTTTTCTTGGGAGGAGGAAGATGATCTTGGTCGAAGAGAATTGAATTATGTTGCAGAAGTTTATAGGGAGTATTTTTTATCTCACTGAAGCTTATGGAGGGCATTCTCTTATGTGAGATTTAATCTCTTGGGTCCTTTATTTAAGAGAAAAGAAAAATCAATTTGTTTGGGTAAATCTCTCATTGAGAGATCTTGATTGATTTTATAATTAATCGGAGATGTTTAAATCACCGTTGGATTTTTTATCCAACAGCTTTCTATTTAACAGTAAATATGTTTCTTTTTTGTTTAACAAGATTAGGAAAATATTTCCTAACATAGAATTTAATTCAATCTTCTGATTAATCAGTGATTTTTTTAATCACCGTTGGATTTTTGATCCAATGGTTCTCTGTTTAACAGAGAAAATCTTTCTTATTTAAGAAAGATTAGGGGAAATATTTTCCCATGTAGAATTCAATTCTACCTGAAGCGAACCGCTCCGATTTTGAGCTCCAGCGCTTACATGTTTAATATGTTGGTGCTACGATAGAATTTAATCCTAACTGCAGCAGTGCTCGCATGCTTTGCATGTAAGTGCTCACGTGTTTAACATGTGGGGGCTGCCCTCTTATTTTTTTATAAGGGAACGATTTTGGGCTCCAGCGTTCACGTGCTTTACACGTGATTGCTCATGTGTTTAACACGTGGAGGTTGTTCCAATTATATTTTGGTGCATGAATTTAAGTTCTTTTTTATTTATTTTTAAAATACCCATTTTGGGATTTTCAAAACTTAAACTTAGGAACTTTATTTCATTATGTTTTAAGTACCCACTTTGGGGTTTTCATAACTTAAACTAAAAATTTTAGCAGGAACAATGAACTGCAGAATAGTTACAATGCGGTACCCTACTTGAGCGACTTAGAATTCTGGCATTGATTCTCCTTTCTTTTTATTTAGCCATGTTCTACCATATTGTAGAATGTTTTTCATTATCCTATTGAGATAGGAATGTACGTCGCTTGTCAGGCGTATTACAGATTTTCCCTGCCTGGGGTAGGCAAGGGTTTATTGATCATTGGGATCTAAATCTCCGGCAGCCGCGAACTAAGCTATCGTTAATTATTCCTCGCTTTTGGAGCGAAGGAACCTCCGATTAATTGGTCAAACAGATTATGCAAACTCATTGTGCAGAATGCGTATGTGTGTGTCTTGAGGGGGGACATATCGAGGGCAGCGCCCCGTTAGAAAAATTTCTAAGGGGAGAAAGCTTTTGAGTGTGGGGCGTATTTCTTTTATTCATTTTTTTATTTTGTAACTTGAACTTGGCTTAACGGCACTTGTGCACTTAGCAGACCTTAAGAGAAGAAAAACAAAGGTGAGGGATGTATATGTGCCACATGCGCACTTAACAAAGCGAACACATGGTAAAGTGAGCCCTAAAATTAAAAGTTACTTTTTTGTTGATTTTAACCGGAGATCTATATTCTTCTCAATGGATTAATGGTCCAAATCAATTTTGTTTTGGAAAAGGGAGAAAATTTGTCTTGGATTAAATTGAAAAAAAGAGGAGGAAGAAAAAAGAGACATTGAAAGAGAGCGGCACAAAACCCTAGATTTATTTTCGGGGAATCAAAAGTATTTTTTTCTTTCATCATGATGGTTGACTTTTATAGCCTTAACACTTTACATTGGGCCCCTTTGGCTTTACAATTTTTAGCTGTCTTGCCCAATTTAATTCTAAGAAATTATATATTCATTTATCTAATACATATTTATTTATTTTCTAGTTTGGCATGGGGCCGGTCCCATGTTTGGAACTTGAACTTGGTTTAAGCCGGGTTTGGACCCGCTTGACTTGGACTCAGGTTTGGGCCCACTTATTCGTGCGTTGACGTTAGCTTTCCTAGGCAAATGGGTGTAAATTTTGACCCCAACACGTATATCCTTATCTTTGATTACAGGATTCTATCTTCTTTGTTCTTTTTCTGATTTTAATTCGATTCTAATTCTTTATACTTGTATCATTCCTGACAATCCAATTCCTATTTACGTTTTAAATGCTTGCTCGTAACGTTCTTGAAAACTACTCTGAATTATCCTAACAGCATCTATTCCGATTTTCGAAACCCCTCGTCCTTCTAAAGCACTTATCGCAAATTATTTAGAGTACCGACTGATAGAGCGTGACGACGAAATGCAACGCCTTATTCTAACATTGTTTCCTGGCTCTGTTACAACATCTTCATTATGTAAATTTCGAGAACGGAATTTTTTCTAAGGTGGGTAGGATGTAATGACCCTAAATTTCATGTACCGTCTATTTTGTTTTAATTAAGAAAAGATGTCGTTTTCTTTTCTGATTTCGAGTTATAAGTAATTCTTGTTAAATAAGTGCAAGAAACAACTTATACCTCATTGGTTAAGTTTTTATACTGCTATCCCATAGTCTGTTTGTTCGAATCCTTACGTCCCAATTATTTTATTTTAGATTCTTTTTATCATTTTTGGAATCCTGAAAGTTTCACGGACGATCCACTGAGTTACAAGACCTTTCATACAAAAAGACATACGTTTTTGGCCTAATTGAACCAACCCGAGACCATGATCCGAACCCAACCCGAACCAACCTGTTGAGGCCAACCCCAAGCGGCCCTTGGACGGGTACGAATGGCCCCACCATACCCAAACGGGTCCATTCCGTGCACGTGCGTCGTTTGGGGCTCCGACTTTTCGTTTTTACACTCCAAAACTTCCCCACTCACCCGAGACTGCTCAAACCCTTCGGCTATCAAATTAAAACTCTTTTATTATCCTTTTTAATTCTCTTTTTAATTCCTATATCTCATTCTTCTCCCTGTAAATTCTAGGTTATCCCAAACATTCTCCCTCCAAAATTATACTGAACTTCGAAAACATTCCAAGATTTTCCTCCCTTCTAATTGCCCCACAACTCGCCAAGAAGAAGTCGTAGACCAAGTCGCTCACTCAATCGTTTTGCAGTCTCGGTTCTTCAAACCAAGGCTACTTATTCCTTATACCTTTGCATTGGAAAACGAGTAAGTCTCCCCTCCCTTTCATTCTCTCCCTTTGAATCTAATTCCTTGCCATGTCACCAATTCAAACTATACAAATAATTCCATGCTTAAAACAAAATCCCTTTCATTTACGGTCTTTTTGAGTCTTTTTAACTTGACAATCGAAAAAGAAAAATTGTTATAATCCGCCTCTAATTTTAATCATCTCATTACATTAGCATGTAGCATACACTTCTTAAATTTTTCATGATAAGAATTGTTGTCTTGTATACATAAAATATAGTTCATGTAGTTTCTAGAACCTTTCATGTTTAATATAAATTCTAGAGTTTGTTAAACATATTTTAGATGATATCATGCACGGGGTAACGACCTACCTCACATGCACATTTGGAATCATAGCACGATCTCATGTAATTTTACATTTTTCTAAAGAATCGTATTTTAATAAAATACCCTCTAGGATTAAAAATAACTTTTTTAACTATAACACTTCCTTTGCAAATTCTCCTCTACAACCCTCGTTATGGGAACTTTGTAGCGGACGGTGTGGATTATCACACATCCTGAGTCTAGTGGAGCAAGATCCTTAGCTTCTCACAAATAATGGTCTTGAAAGGAAAAAAATACAAAATTTTAAAACTAGTAAAAACTAAAAAGGGGTGAAAACGAAATTATGTTTTAGTTTAGTTTAAAACAATACTTTCTAAAAGACATTTTTATAAAATATCTTTAAAAAAACAAATTAGGTTTTTATATTAAAATACCTTAATGTTTCCAAAAGATGGATTTTTCATTAAAATACCATAAACTTTTAAAAGCTAGAATTTGTCACTAAAATACCACGAAATCTAAAATATATTTTTTATTAATAACCTCGATATTCTAACCAATATATATTTCCCAAACACCCACAATGTTTCAAAATAAAGTATTTTACATAAAAAAAACTCGAGCTTTTGATGTACTAATTTGCATAAATACTTTAAAATTGGTAAATGATATATTTTCATATAAATACCAAGATCTATAAAATTAGTAGTTAACTAGTATTTAGATAGCAGATGGGTTTAAGTGACCTATTCTCTCTTGAGTCTCGGGAAGTCGGAGATAATCAGTGTTATCACTTATTTATCTCCCGATATAAAATTCTTATATTCATAAAAATCATATTACTTTAATCCTGAATCAAACATAACCCAACACATGAATACAAATTGACTTGTATAGTTGCACTTGAAATGACTACTTGGTCTTGACATAAACTCAATTGTATCTACATGATTTACTCGATGAAACATATTACATGCTTGACTCGATTTGACCCGAATCATAAATACGTAAGGATTTGACTTGAATACTTGACATGAATACTTGAACACTTGACATGAATACATAAACTCGACTTGAATCTTGAAATGGTACATTTCTTATGTATTCATTGATTCGGGCAAGACTTGTGATTATAATTGTAAATTAGATTACGCAGGGTGTTAGGGTAGTTTATGTCATGCCCCGCTTCTCAGAGTACGGACAGAGGACGCGACGAGACCGCTACGTATTTATTATGACGTAAATACGCTAAGCGTATCTAAGTAATATAAAAATAAATGCACAAGAGACAAAATATAATAAAACAGCAACTTTATTTATTCACATTCTTTCTGTACAATGCATGGAAAAGTAAATACAACTAAATGAAAGCAATGCCTAAACAATTGCATAACTGAAAAGGAAAAGTACTGAAATAAAAATGTACAATGAACTATAGCTCTGGGTTTTCAATGAAGTGGTCCAAGTCTTCACTAGTGGGCTCGATCTCCGGAGTGTCCAGATCACCTGACAACATTCAAAGAAGAAAGAAAGAGAATGTCCTCAGCGAACAAATCGCTCGGTAAGTCCTAAAGATAAGGGAGAAATAGAGTAGACAGAAAGAGAAGGTACCTTTTAAAGTTGTATTATATTGTTATAATGTTGTGTTAATGCTGTGTCTGTAGCTTGGTACAGAAGGATGCCAGTGTATACAAGAGGAGTCTCTATATGCCAGAGACTAGAGGTAAGTGTAGTACAAGGAACCGTTTATGCCACGGTACAACAGCAACTGGATTCAGATTAGGTGTATTAAATCTTACTGTCTCGTGTCACTTCTAACACCTTCCGTACCAATCTACCCCTTAAACCCCGAGATGTCTTGTTGTATAGTTGTATTGTATTGTCTTGTATTGTAAACTGTATAGATTGTATAATTTGGTGACTTACCGAAACCATGATATCAGTAAATGGATATAACTGTAGAATCATGGATGTAACTGGAGAATCATGTAAATGGAAATATATCCATAGTTCGATTCAGTCAATATAGATTAAATAGTTTGAACAGATTGAATATATGAATTCATGTTGAATTGTAATATTGTAGATTGTAGATTGTACTTGAATTATATTCAAGTCGTATTATAATGAGACTCATTCTGATTCAGAACAATTAGAAAAGAAATTGAAGTCCTGATTGTTTTGATGTTATCGGTAACCGCTGCACATGGGCGGCAGGATTTGTGTCTTTTTCAAAGACGATTACCGTGTTGATAACACCGTTGTTAAGTTGTCTATCTTAAATAGGCAAGTATCCACTTCTCCGGCTCCCTGGGGCTCAAGAGATTGGTCCCGCTTAAACCTATGTTTACTAGGGTCCTTAAGGTAATTTATAGAATTTGAGGGGGGTTTATGTAAAAATACTTTTATATACTTTTCAAAATACAGCCCAAGTATTTATCGTCTTTAGAATTTTAATAATTATAAATTTTATATTTGTGATATTTCTAGTGAAAATAACATATTTTCATAATATATAGTATTTATTTGTAGTATTGTACTTGTATGGAATTCATGGTATTTTAATGTAAAATAATTCTTGTGATTTTTGAAAAGAGTTGGAATATTTATATTATTACAAAATAGATATTTTAATTTTACTTATACATATATTTATATAAAAATAATTTTAATATATATTTTATAAATCTCATTTTCTGAAGATGTTCGTATTTTAAATCTTTCGAGACCGAATGCTCCTTGCGGAGGTCTGCATCTCGCACTACTAAGCCCAGGAATGTGCGATAATCCGCACCATCCTAGTCGGGTTTCCCAAATTGGGTTGTAGCGGCGCTTTGCAAAGATTTGTGTAAAATACTTAATCTTTTAGAAAATTGTTTTATTAATTCATGATATTTATTTGAAATGTTTCGTTTTCCCGTATTCTAGGTTCCCAAAAGGTATTGTGCTATATTGTATATGAGTGTTGTGAGGAGGTAGGTCATTATCTCGTGATCTACTTAAAGGTATAATAAGTTTGTGATGCTTTAATGTCGAAATGAAACTACATGGTATTTTAGTGAAAAAGTACGGTAAAAGTTACAAAATGAAATAGGTTGTCATGAAACTTGTTCAACATGTTTGTTAATATTTAATAGTCAACATGTAATGGTTTAGCATGATTGTATTTAAGAAAAAGTGAGGTTTTAGGAAGAACCGAATCGGAAATCGGATTTACTCCGATTCCGTCGGGTTTTAGAAATACGTGTTTTTAGAAAGAATAGGAAAGAGGGAAAATGGGACTTACGGGTTTAGCTTAAAGAGGAGAGGGAGAGGGAATGGATGTAGCTTCTGGTGCATCGTTTCGTCGCCGGGATCTCTTAGGGTTGTCGCCGGAGTTTCGCCTTTCGCTTCTTCCAAAGTACATTAGGGTTCTAGGAAATTTCTTGAGAGTTTTGTTCAGAATTTTGGAGTGAGGGGGTAGTGTTTAGGGGTTGTATTTATAGGGTTAAGCTAGGGTTAGGGTAGGTGAAAGGTTAAAATGAAAAAAAAATATGATAAATTGTATTAAAATGGGGTAATTAGGGTTTTAAAGAGGCTCAGGTACTGGTCCAAGAATTTAAAGTACACAGATGTGCAGGGAAAACCAAAAGCCAAAAGTTTCATGTTGGTGACTCGGCGGTCCGGCCGAGTCCGGCCGGCGGCGGCGGCCCGAGTCGGCCGAGTCAGGTGGCCGGAGTCTCCCTTAACGCTTCACTAACTCTCTGGTACTGTTAGATTTTTGGGTGTAGTGGGGTTTTTGTGAGTTATGCACGTATAAACCCTTGGTATTCTAAATATTAAAAATAAAACAATATTAAAAATAATGTAGGGTATTGGATTTGAACTCTGGTAGCTTGGTTCAGCAGTGCAAGATCTTACCAATGAGCTACAAGCTCTTTTTTGTAATTAATTAGCAAAACAAATATTTATGGTACTCACAGAAAATGCAAATACCCCAAATATACATTAATTTTTAAACAAATTTTTGTACACTAAAATTGGAGTTGTTACAATTTAAGTAGAAGTCCTCCTAGTTCATAAATCCATGTCTACTAACACATGCAATCTATCATGAGGGTCCGTGTTTTCTTGCTTCTGGATTATATCATGTTGGGTTTGGAATACTTCAACACTGGGTTGAAGTCCCGTTACTAACACTTGATTCGGAACCGTAGTTTCTTGCCCCTGAATTATAGCTTGTTGGGTTTGAGAACACTCTTAAAATTGGTTGATATTCACACTTGAGCAGACGTTAAATTATATTACCCTTGTGGAGATTTTTAAGACACTTACATTCATTTCATGTACACTGTATCTACATTCCACAGCCATGCTATACTTGCCTGCTATGCTCATGTACATGCCATGCTTACATAGTTTGCTTTTAATATTGCCATGTTATACTTGTTCATATTTCATACTATATCACATGCCACTTTTGCATTTCATATATATATATATATATATATATATATATATATATATATATGGACTTACCGAGCACAAGTTCACTGACGGGCATTCAATTCATCTCTTTGTTTCTTTGGAATATTCATTGGGGGATTTAGGGTCTGAAAAGGTGGAACCGACTGCAGAGGTTTACGACTAGCTTGCTCCGTCGACTGATGAATAGGTTTTTTTCTTTCTAGCTTTCGTTTCAGTATGCCACTTATTTAGTGACTTTCATTTTATTTTTCTTGTTCATGTATCAGTGAAACTCGGTAAAGTTTGGAATGAAAATATGTAAAAATTGGATTTTCATTATCATGTTCATTCTTGTCACTTTATATTGCTTTTTTTTAAGAAATGACATTTCCGAAATAAATATGTCACGGGTCTCGTCACGTTCCTGCTTCCATCTTTGGAAAGTGGGGCATGACACTCTCCATTCTTATTCTCTTCATGCTCTTCTCTCTCCTCAAAATTCGAAGTGAAGAATGAGAGCTAAAAAGAGAGAAAATGAGAGGTAATTAAGTGTGAGCTTGCTACATCTCTTCATCTAATACATTAGCAAAGTATTAGATCAAGTTACTTCACTAGAAGCATGCTTTTGGTGGAGTTGAGGTTTGAGTTGGGGTTTTCTCGATGTGGATCATTTTCGGCGAGGAGCTTGGTTTGCAAGCTCGATCCGAAAGTAACGGAGTCTTGCTTGGGTCTTCCACGGTTAGATGGTCACGCCACAAAGGTTGTAGCCCCCTTTCCCCTTTCTAGATTTCTATATTTGTTGCAATTGTTTGTAAATGCTTGATCTTGGGTTAGGAATTGGTGTTATATCATGTAAATTATTGTTTTATACTCCTGTCGGATCCGCAAGTATTGTGACCCTAACGCCAATTCCCAACATTAATAGGGTTTCTCATATGATATTTTGTAAAGCAAACTAAATGGTTATTAAGACTACTGTAAAGAGAGAGGGTGACGACTACGAATCTAGAGAGATTTGAAAGAAATCTCATAGGGTTGCTCGTGGGTATAATACTTGATTCAAGATCTTGTGGAATTTTGCAAATTCCGTTCTGCCGGAAACTATCCATAAGGTGGGTGAACCACGTTAATAAATCTCTTGTCTCTTTTGGTTTGTGATTCTCTTATTCTCGCGTACTTTTGTGTTTTATCTTTCGATATTGTTTGCGTTGTTGATTGCGTGGATTGGTCGTTAGCATTGTTCCGTATATTGTCTTCTCTGCGCGCGATATTATATTATATTCACAACAACTGGTATCAGAGCATGATTAGGAAACCGAAGATTATTATAATAAATGTTGAGATTAACTTGATTTAAATTTGGGGATACGATGGGTCATGAGTAATTTTGTTCATGCATGAGTTATTGATGCATTATTAGCGGTGGTAATTAAGAATATGAAGAGTTATAGTAATTATTGTGTAGGTTATGAGTTATCGAGTAATAAGAGTCATTATTTGTGATTATAAAAAGTGTAGGTTATGGGCTGTGGAGTAGGAATAGTCATGTAGTTTCTATAGATATGTGTTGTCATTTGGGTTGTAAAAGTGTGCCAAAAATATAAAATCAATAAAAAGTATATTTTTCTCCATTACATCCTCTTCCAATTTCCTTTCAAATTTATAATTCCAATTATATTTTGATAACAATAAATGGTTTGAGGTAGTTTAGTGAAAACAAGAGTGAAGAGTAGTTCGGTTACCTCCTCCCCCAAATTGTTACAAAGCGTATTTTGATGGAGTTTTATGTACTCTGGCGTCATCTCAGCGAGCTCTGTAATTCAAGATTGCAGGTACTAAACTGGTAGCGAAATCGCTTGTCTTAGGTAAGTACGTCTTAAATGGTGGACAAGCTGGTTGTTGGTTTTATTCATCATTTTATCGCTCAAGTTTATTTTCACATATTAGATTTGATGTAGAAAGCACGATAAGCTTCGGCTTCTTTTTCCTTCAAAATATGAAAATGATTGATTTTGTAGCTAAGTTATTTATTAGCCCGCTCATTCCCAAACTTACAAAACAGAACAAAATCAAAAGGAAACCCAGCCATTGGCACCACAGCAGCATTCAAAAAAATAAAAAGCTGCATCTTTATTTAAATCATTGAGATCATATGGTAGATTAACAATTTGACATGCAAAGTCTTGATACATTTAAGCAACATTAACAGCGATTTTCATATCGGCTTGGCAATGGCCAGGGAAACTGCAGATGAAGTAGTTGGTTCCTCTAGCCAGGGTCACCCTATCGTTCCCGGACGTCAACACCTTGGAGCCCGGGCCCGGGTTGCAGCTGTTGTAGCCGCCGGCATTGGTGATCACGACATTGTGTATCGAAGGACTGTACTTGAACACTGCACGGCCAGAAAAGATTGCATGACGATAACCGATATATATGGCCTAATAATAATATAAAATAACATAAATATACATACCGAGAACATCGCCTGCTTTGAAACTCTTGCCATTGGGCCAGTTGACCGTGTTAAAGGTCCAGCCATCTCCGTCTCCTACAGTGAACTCAGCCGACTCAGCTTGAAATTGAAGAAGCAAAAGGCAGATGCAAATGAGCACGGCACCGATAGACGAACGAGCCTTTGCCATAATTTATATCAAGAAATGTAAACACTGAGGAAAAGGAAATAAAAGATGTTCTTTCTCAAAAGGCTTGTGAATATGTCCTTTTTATAGGCGGTTTCAGTGTTAAGAGGAAAATCTTTTATGATACGCTCACCTATTATATATAGAGATATGCATATTTTCATTTCTATTTTTGGAAAATTGCAAGTGAATGAATATAAAAGCAGTGAATGGCATGATTTCTTTAATTGAACAGATTCATTGGAATAATCGAAAAGATTAACTCTTTTTAAATAGTGTGAATTAATGCGGTGACATGTCAAGAAAGTCAAATGATACAGATATTTCTCAAAATTAAATATATTAAAGATAAGCTTAGTTTTGGGTTCAAATTACACATGAGACTAGAATGTGAATAATGAATCCGCAGCTTTCACATATCAAAAATTAGGCGCATTATCAATTAGAAATGAGTTGTATATAGCTATAATATTTGTTGTTAAAATTATTTGGGAAATAAAAATATTAAAAGCGTCTGTAGCTAGTGGATAGAGCGTCTGTTTCCTAAGCAGAAAATCGTAGGCTCGACCCCTACCTGGCGCGATTTATTGATAATTTTAAACTTTTATTTATACAAAATTGCTCTAATATTGCATATAAAAGGCTAATATGTATTATTAATTCTTTTTTCCCACTTGGGAACCCAAGTTTTAGCCTTTGAGATGCAATTTAAGTTTATATGAATAGAATTTTAAACACCATAATTCACCCAGAAAAATTTGGTGTGCAAACTTTGCAATAGCTTGGCCTGCACTATTAAAACCTCGTCCTAATAATGGGAGCAGAGAAATTTGCTTAAGGCACAATTTAATTCTTTATGAAAACCAGAAGTTTTTCATCATCTTTCGGTTTGTATTAGAGATTGTAAAGAATACAATGAAGAATACAAATCCGTTAGTGTCACATCAATAATTATAATTAGAGTTTTTCGACGCCATAGAAGGAAATTCTCTCATAAGGCAGCTTTCCTCCATTATTCTCATGTGTGTGTTTGTGTGTGTGTGTGTATAACACTGAGGCTCCTGATTTAGATTTATGATAGTTTCTCTCACCGATATCATGTTTGGTTACCATATTTTAAAAGTTTATTTTTTAATCACAACCATCATGCAAATTTAATCGATACTTACACCATTTTAAAGATATTTGTTTTATCATAACACATGGCAATTCAGATTCAGGGGGAAAAGAGTGGCTGCTATTATGAGATAATAACATACGTACTATTCTCTCATTTTGTCCACACATGCTATGTGCAAAACACATAAGATACACCAATACCAAAATCCTTCTTGTTTTACACAAATCACGACCATTGATTACAATTTTGGATGAATTTGGACTATTGGATCTAACAGCATGGATGCTATTGTGGCTCTAATAGCAGCCACTCCGGATCCCAATTCAGGTGGTCAATTCTCCCATTAATTTCGGCCTTTCGTATTCAGAAAAGTTAAAAAATAAAAAAGGTTTTCTTCCGTTAGCCTCCCTCCCCCCCCCCCTTTTGTATTCAGAAAAGTAAAAAAAAAGGGGTTTTCCCGTTAGCCCCCCCCCTCCTTCCCCCCCCCCCCAACGTCAATATTCGGATCTCCACAATCAATAAATCCAGGCCTGCCCCAGGCCGGGAAAATCTGTACATGCCTGACAAGAACGCGCATTCCCATCTGAATAGTGTGACGAAAAACACCCTACAGATTCTGGCACGCCCGGTGGGACTTTTCTCTTCTCCCATATCTTGGGTCAAGCGTTCATGCGAAATCATTTAACATATAAACCGATATTTGTACTGAAATAATGTTTTTTCCGTGCAGCAATCAACATCCAACGACGATGTCTTCTAAAATGAATTCAGCTTTCGACGCGATCCCGATCCAGTACGTGGTCAAGATCAATGCCCGAGTGGTTCTCCCTGCAAGTCTCAGCCGGCAATGGGAGGAACCACCCCATCAATTTGGTTCCATCATCATCTACCCTGCCGGAAGCACTCATCTGGCAGAAAACCCGGCAAATCAGGTGGCCAATCCGATCTCAGGGGGCAAGAGGCCGAACGTTATAATCGCTAAGGCACCACAACCAAAACTTAAGACGGTTTCCGAACGACTCTCTGGTGCTCTAGTACGGGGCAAGACTTCTGGTACATAGGGCATCATCAAACGTTGCGGACGAGCTCAGGCGACGACTCTAACAAGTGCATAATCAGGCGTATCTCCAAAGCCCTCCATCGCCCGGTTTACGGCGGCTTCCTAAAGAGCCGTAGCCAGCTAAGTGCTCAAAAGAGAAAGGTTGAGACAGAAGCGGCTCAGGTATCGAACCAATAAGAGGTCCAGGACTCCGGCCAGGTGGAATCTTGTGAGATTCCAAGAGCAGGGTCACCCCGCGATGACGACTGAGTCGGCCGTAAAAGTCAGCAATTTCTTCGAACCTCTGAACTGCATTCAGAAAAATGCCATGACCCCCAGAATCAAGAAGACAGCGGTCCGAACAATGCTACAAAGAGATGTGTCCCAGCCCTAAAAGAGAAAGCATGACACCGTCTCTTCAAGAGTCTATCAGGCGCTCTGTGCCGCGCGAAAGCAGCGAAGCAAATCTAGTAAAGAAGCACCAGCACCACTCAAGAACCCGGTCAGGCCAGCCATCTTCAATCGATTGTCCGTTACCGAAACAGAAGGGCCATGACAGCGGTCCACGAAATCAATTGCCAATAATAAAAGGATGGCCGGATATATTATCCACACGGTCTACATAGCGGGCATGCGTCTCAGCGACAACCTTCGCAGCAAAAGTAAAGATGGGGCCACCACATCCCAAGCCCATTCTGGCTTGAATGTGGTTGCCGCTTCCCAAGATCAGCCGCCTCCGCTGGATAATGAAAACCCTCTCGATAGAGCCGATAGGCAGAAAGACCCCCCAGTCCATGTGGAATCAAGCTCGGATGGTGAGGAAGAGAAGACTTTCCACTCTAGGACCGTAGAGCAAGATCTGCTTCAAGAGCTTCGAAAACAGCTCAGGAGCAAAGAAAAAGAGATGGCCAAGCTCTATTCAAAAATTGATGACCTAACGAACGTTGTGATGCAGCTCACGGCTCAGATTGCTCGGGCGCCTTCCAATCAAGCACAAGTATCTACTCATGAGCCGAGTGATGACAACCCGAAGTAACCGATGCCTGTCCCTTTGGGTCTAAGATTGGGCGAGCCGCACGAAAGCCGGTCACATTCCGCTTCTAAGGATGCCTTGGCCCTACATAGCACCATCCCGCTAACACAAGATCGAATAATAGATTTGGTCACTAGCAATGTTAAAACATTGGTAGCCGAAACCGAAGCTCAGAAAGAAATCGGCAGTAGTGGACGGCCATATCTCGCACAGTACGATCTGATCGAGTTCCCGAGCGGCTACGTCATTCCGAAGTTCGGAAGATTTGACGCGACGGGAAACGAAAATCAGCATGTCGCCCACTTTAAAGCGTCGTGCGGAAATACAGGGGGCAATGATGCCCTCCTTCTTCGTCAGTTTGTCAACATCCTGACCGGTGTCGCTTTCGACTGGTACGCGAGTATACCAGACGGGTCCGTCGCTACTTTTGCCCAAATGGAGTCTTTGTTTCGCAAAGGTTCATGAGCGTCAATGATAAAATCTCCATCGCTGACCTTGTGAGAACCAAGCCGGGAAACAACGAAAGCAACACGGACTTTATTACCCGATGGCGCAACCTCACTGTCAAGTGCGAACTGCCGCTAAAGCAGAACCAGCCCGTCAGACTTCTCATTAGGAACCTCGGCAATTGGATGGTCCCATTCTTGTGTACAGCAGGCCTTAAGACGTTTCAGGAGCTGACCAAGAGAGTTCAAATGTTAGAAAGCTCGAAGCAAGAGTCTGCTCCGGACTCTCAGAGAGACAAGACTTGGAAAAGCAAGAGGGACGACAACCGTAGAAGTGGGAATTCCGGCAATACTAACGTCTTCAATGCGTCCGATAATGAAGACAAGCGAAAGGCAGGCGAATCCAAAACCAACCGGTCTCGAAACCCAGTGCTGGGAGGAGAAGGGCCTTCCCTAGAGGAGAAAAAGAAGAAGGTTTCCTCTTTCAGAAGGAACAAGGTCCGCAAGATATTCAAAGATGCCTTGAACAACGGTCTACAATTGCCATAATCGAAAAGACCTCACGAAGCAAAAATGATCGACAATCCTCTATATTGCCCGTACCACCGAGTAGTGAGCCATGCAATCGAGAATTGCTATATTTTCAAAGACTAGATCAAGAAGCAGTACAAGACTGGGGAGATCGAGTTGTCCAAGAGTATGTTAGTGAACAATCAAGCTGCAACCACCAACTTTATACAGATACAAGCTGAAGACTTCTGAGAGAAAATAGCTGAACCCGCTACCCTAAAGAATGAAACTGACTCGCCGCGGCCTCCATAGAGCAAGCACATGTCTAAAAAGATGAAGAAAATTCTAAATCTACTTCAGAAAGAGCCCAGAACGGAATAGGAAGGGCAGAAGGAGCCCACCGTTCCAGCTACCAATTTGGCGCAATCGGGCTCAAAATCCAAAAAGCTCAAGAAGAAGAAAAGTACAGCTCGACGTGAAAAAGTGTCTGCAGGGAGATCGACCATTAAAAATATATCGATTCTCTCGAAGATTGTGAACAAAAGAAAAGAATTCTAATTCAATTGAAGGAGTTCTTCCCCGTAAAAGCGGCTAAGATTCTGGAGGAGCTAGAAAAAGACTCCGATAATGAGATCCATATAGTGACCTGCTACGTCATCCACCTTGGTAGCGACTCTGAGGAAGAACTCTGTTTTCCCAAGAAGGACGAGGAGCTCGCCACGAAGGCTAACCAAATGCATCTCAGAAGCGGCAAGGCTCTACCGCCAAATCAAGGCAACACCCCAAAAGGGAAGGAAAAACAAGTCGCTAATAAAGAAGATGGCGGAGAGCCGGCTCATGAAAATTCGAGTCCTTCCTCGGTGGACTATAATGTCTTGGCTCATCTCCGAAAGCTTTTGTCTCTCCTGAGCATCTACGATGTCTTGGTTCTATTTAAGGAGCTTAGAGATGTTCTCGTTCATGCTCTACAAAACCCCGAGCAGGACCAGGATCGCTTTGCGGAAATTGATATGAAAGAAGCTCAGTACACTCTGCATACAACCGCGGTCACATTTAAAGATGAAGACCTGTTACTAAGAACAGCTGAGCACAACCGAACGGTTTACGTGACAAGGTACAGTGATGGAGACTAAATTAATCGCATATTGATTGATCCAGGGTCCTCAGTGAACATCATGAACTTGCGGACTCTAAAGAGTCTGTCAATGGACATCCGATACCTGTTAAAGGAAAGGATTGTCATTCAAGACTTCAATCAAAATTGCCAGCAAGTTCTTGGATCTATAGCTCTGCCGATCAGGTTCAGGGACCTACAAACCGAAGCCAAGATATACGTGATCGATGCCGACACGTCCTATAAGATTCTCCTGGAAAGGCCGTGGCTTCACGATTACGGCATCGTTCCGTCAACACTCCATCAGTACATGAAGTATACTAAAAATGTAGAAGAAAGACACATTGACGGAGACATCCAGCCGTTCGGTGTGCATGAAGTCCGATATGAAGATTCTTGGTACTTTGTGAACCTCCAAAGTGCCGAGCCACAGCTGACCAAAGACAAAACGGCCCCAAAACTCAAAATCAAATCTGAGACAGCTGTCACTTTCAAAAGAAAAAAAACCATGTGCATCCGCGTTTCGGCAATGACACTGATGAGTCCGACGCTGGAAGTCCATCCTTCCGTAAAACTCGCCCTCATTTCGGTAGCGATACGGACGAGTCTGATATCGAAGGCTCGTCCGACAGCAAAATTCGCCCTCGTTTAGGTAGTGACATGGAAGAATCAGAAGAAGAGGATCCGTCTTGCAACAGCTGTGCAGATCGGGTTCTCATTCAAAAAGCGAAGCTAAGAGAGACTTTTGAAGTTACGAAAAGGTCCCTAGCCATCACAAGGGTGCCGGAGCAGATGTGCAAAGTGCTCGATGCATTGTCAGTCTCCATCGTGGACCAGCTGAAGACCTTCTACGTTCCCGGAAGAAAGAGTGGATAAAAGGGTATCCTGTTTTATGGGTCAAATTCTGTCGTGCACCCGGACGATTTGTCTGTCACGTGCCTTCCCTATGAAAGAGGTATAAGAGCCGTCCTAAACCCCAGATATTATGCGCCCAAGATGCGAGAATATTTTAAAAAGTGTGAATGTCGGTTATATCAAACGGACTCCGAAGCGAAGTTTTATGAGGGGTTGTGGTACCCGCCTCAGGTCCGAGCACTCATCGATGGACGAATCCCAGATAGACGGGTCATAGGTTTCATTCTACCTGACATCAAGGCATGCTACATGATCCATATTGGTGAAGCCAGCGAAGTATCAAATGATGAAGACGAGCTAGCTGAGCTAGAGGAATCCCCTCAAGAGTTCGAAGATGGAGGACAAGCAACCTTCGAAGAGCTAACCGAGGTTGATTTGGGAACGCCGGATAATCCAAAGCCAAACTATATCAGCCCACTCTTGTCAGAGGAAATGAAAAAGCAAATAATCGCCCTGTTGCATGAGTTCGCCGAATGCTTCACATGGACGTACAAAGAAATGCCTGGTCTCTCCACTGAAGTGGTCGTGCATAAGATGGCTATATCTCCTAATGCCAAGACAGTCAAACAAGCTCCTCGAAGAATGAGAAGAGAACTGGAAGAAAATGTCATCGAGGAAACCAAGAAACTCATCGATGTCGGTTTCATCATAGAAGAGAAATATGCGGACTGGATCGCATGCATCGTCCCAGTGAAAAATAATAATGGGCAGATACGAGTCTGCGTCAATTTCAGACACCTTAACAAGGCATGCCCTAAAGATGATTTCCCGCTTCAAGTAATGGAATGATGGTCGACGATACCTAAAATTACTAGCTGCTCACTTTTCTGGATGGTTCGTCTGGGTACAATCAGATAAAAATGTCGCATGAGGATGAGAAGCATACAGCATTTCGAACCCTGATTGGCATATACTGTTACAAAGTGATGCCGTTCGTACTGAAGAACGCAGGTGCTACATATCAAAGGGCAATGACCAATATCTTTGATGACCTAATCCATAAAGTCGCCGAATGTTATGTTGACGATTTGGTCTTCAAGATTAAAGCCAAAGCCGATCACATCCAAGATCTCATGACTGTTTTCACCAGACTGGGGGAATACGATCTGAAGATGAATCCTCTAAAGTGCGCTTTTGGCGTGTCATCGGGAAAATTCCTGGGCATCATAGTCTGACATCGAGGGATCCAAGTTGACCCATCAAAGATAAAGGCCATCATGTAGATGCCCCTTCCGAAGAATCTGACGCGGCTGAGATCTTTTCAAGGCAAGCTTGCTTATATACGAAGGTTTATCTCAAATTTATCAGGGAGATGTAGGCCCTTCTCAAAGCTCATGAAGAAAGGAGCTCCTTTTGTCTGGAATGCCGAATGTCAAGAAGCGTTCGAAAGTATCAAACAGTACCTGTTGCATCCTCCAGTGCCGACTGCTCCTATTCCAAATAAATCGCCGATTCTCTACACTGTCGTGCTAGATGAATCACTCGGCGCACTCCTTGCCCAGAATAATGAAGAGGAAAAAGAAAATGCTCTCTATTACCTCAGTCGAACTTTAGTCGGGGCAGAACATAACTATTCACCGATCGAAAAGCAATGCCTGGCCCTGATATTTGCCGTGAAAAAGCTAAGACATTATCTTCTCGCTCATCGGGTTATGCTGATCTCCAAGGTCGACCCACTCAAACACTTATTGACCAAAGCAAGCCTAACCGGTAGAATCGCAAGATGGGCTGTCATGCAGCTTGAATTTGACATAATCTATACTCCTCAGAAAGCAGTAAAAGGGCAAGCCCTCGCCGACTTCCTTGCTGCTCATCCCATACCAGAAGGGTCGCCGCTAAATTATGAATTACCCGATGAACAAGTGATGTACCTCGAGGATAGTGAGCTATGTTGGAAGCTCTACTTCGATGGAGCCTCATCAATAAGGACCTCTAGTAAATCAAGCGTCCCAGAGATAAAAGCGGGGATAGGATTGGTGTTCGTCATGCCATCGGGAGGAACCCTATGACGTTCTTTCGCTCTCACAGAGCCTCACACAAACAACGAGACTGAGTACGAAGCTCTGATAGCTGGTTTGGAGCTTGCCATAGAAATGAGAATCCTTCGGCTATACGTTTATGGTGACTCCTAGTTTGTCGTCAACCAAGTGAGCGGAGACTACAAAATACATAAGCCCGAGTTAGCTCGATATAGAAGCCGAGTAGTGGAACTCATGAAACGGTTCACTCACATTGAACTAATGAGAGTCCTTAGGGCGTTGAACGGAAAAGCCGACGTACTCGCTCGCCTAGCCAAAGAGCTGGCTGATCCCGACATGGATGAAATTTTAATCACGGTCAGGAGCCGGCAAATTCTGTCCCCGGTCTCTTTTCGAGAAGAGGAAAGCGCAGAACAAAAGATTAATCCTGCCGAAGAAGTTCTGATCATTCAAGAGGATCCCGATTGGAGAGAGCCTTTCATAGAGTACCTCTGATACGACAAGCTGCCCGAAGAAAAATCTGTAAGGGTTCAGCTGAAGAAGAGAGCTCTCCGATACATGTTTGTAAATAATACGCTATACCGCAGATCATATTACCAGCTCTGGCTCAGGTGTCTGTCATTTTCCGAAGCCCAAAATTCATGAAAGAAGTTCACTCAGGCGTCTGCGGGGCTCACCAATCCGGCCCGAAAATACGGCTTCAGATCAAAAGGCCTGGATATTACTGGCCCACTATGATAAAGGATTGCGAAGAGCATGCAAAGAAATGTCATCTCTGCCACATTCACGGTGGTTTCATTGACATGCATCCCAATCGGTTGCATCCTACGGTGGTGTCATGGCCCTACGAAATTTGGGGCACCGACATAGTTGGTCCAATTGATCCTCTATCATCCAAAAGCCACCGGTTCATATTGGACGCAACTGACTACTTCTCCAGATGGGCTGAAACTGTCCCGCTAAAAGAAGTCAAGTCAGAAGATATTCTGACCTTCTTCTGGCATAATATTCTATACCGCTTCGGTAAACCAAGAATAATCATTTCTAACAACGAGCATTCTTTCAAGAGCTTCAAAATCTCAAGGTTCGCTACTCAGCACAAGATAGACTGGAGATATTCTTTCATCTATAATCCAAGAGCCAATGGGCTAGCCGAAGCCTT
The DNA here is from genome assembly GCA_030015575.1 of Agapanthus africanus. Taxonomy (NCBI): domain Eukaryota; kingdom Viridiplantae; phylum Streptophyta; class Magnoliopsida; order Asparagales; family Amaryllidaceae; genus Agapanthus; species Agapanthus africanus. The sequence continues at coordinate 99,497,955 of CM057338.1, read as the reverse complement.
CAATAAAACTCTATGCAAGCTCCTGAGAAAAAATGCTTCAGCCAACATGAGAGACTGGAATCTCAAGCTCCATGAGGCGTTGTGGGCGTATCGTACCACGCACCGCACTCCAACTCAGTTCACTCCATACTCACTACTCTTCGGAGTGGAAGCAATCTACCCACTTAAAGTTGAGGTTACAAGCCTAAGAATGTCCATCCAGTACGAGTTGACGGAGGAGGAAAACGTCCTCCTTCAGCTCGAAGAGCTCGACGCCCTCGAAGAAAAGAGGCTCGCAGTACAGCAAAATCTGGAGCTGTACCAAGCCCAAATGTCATAGGCCTATAACAAGATGACCCGTCTCCGTGCTTTTAAGAAAGGAGAATTGGTGTTGGTCCTCAAAAGACCGATCATCCCTAATCGACATGCCAAGGGAAAATTCGAGCCAATTGGGAAGGGCCATACGTTATCAAGAAAGTGTTCGATGGAGGGTCCTACCAACTAATAAGCGCCGAGGGAGAAAGGCCTATCCCACCAATAAATGGCCGATATCTCAAGAAATACTATGCATGAATGCTCCAAGTCGCAGACGAATTGAGCACACCGGCCCTACGGTCTGGATCATACATCCTGTAAAACCGTATACAATCCACGGGCGTAAACGACCCCTATCTCTCCCAAAGTCCTACCAGCGAGACTACATTTAAAGTCCCACCGGTGATGAAGCTAAAAAAAATGGTATGTCCATAAGTAAAACGGGCATGGATGAAAACCCGAAAGTGCTCTGTGAGTAAAAACAGCAGGACTGACGGCAAGTTTGTGAAAACCCGGAAGGGTGCAAACTCTTGAAAAGAGATAAAATACACTCGCAAAATTCTCTCAACCTTATGAGGAGAAAATCCCTGCGTGAGATCCTTACGACTCACAAAGGAGCAACACACATAGAAATCCCTATGATTCCTAGGGAAAAATACACCTGTGAGATCCTCTCGACTCCTAGAGAGAAAATGATTTTATGAGATCCTTACGGTTCATAAAATTGAAAAGCCTTAGGTGATAGGGATCTAAACCTGTCTCCTGATCCATCGCTCCCCACCGGGCAATGGCGAATGATGAGTCGCTCCTAGCATTGCTTCAGTGTTAGCGGTGCTTATGCCGACCAAAAACTCAAATCCCAAGTCTTATCAGGGCAAATGATGAGTCGTTCCTGGCATAGCTTCAGTGTTAGCGGTGCTGATACCGACCAAAAACCCAAAGCCCAAGTCTTCCCAGGGCAAATGATGACTCGCTCCTGGTATTGCTTCAATGTCAGCGATGCTAATGCCGACCAAAAACCCAAATCCCAGGTCTTCCCAGGGAAAATGATGAGTCGCTCCTGGCATTGCTTCAGTGTTAGCGGTGCTGATGCCGACCAAAAACCCAAATCCCAAGTCTTTCCAGGGCAAATGATAAGTCGTTCCTTGCATTGCTTCAGTGTTAGCGGTGCTGATGCCGACCAAAAACCCAAATCCTAAGTCTTCCCAGGGCAAATGATGAGTCGCTCCTTGTATTGATTCAGTGTTAGCAGTGCTGATGCCGACCAAAAACCCAAATCCCAAGTTTTCCCAAAGGCAAATGATGAGTTGCTCCAGGCATTATTCTAGTGCAGTAATGCTGACGCCAAACAAAATCGAAGTTCCAAGTTCCTCTCAAATTCAAAAATCCCGCCAAATAAGGCAGAAATCAAACAGATCAAATCAACATCCCACCCGGTAGCGCTTCCAAGCTTAAAAATCCCACTGGACGGGTTGGGAACTCCTAAGTCAAATCAAATCCCGACACCCCAAAACGTAGAGCAAGTCAAATCAAATCCCGACACCACAGAAAGCGGAGCAAGTCAAATCAAATCCCGACACCGTAAGAAATAAAGCCAGTCAACTTCAACCGTGACACCGCAAGAAGCGGAGCGAGTCAAATTAAGCACCGACCGTACACGTCGCTAAAATGGCAGCACCCACCGTCCAAGTCGCTAAAATGGCAGCACCGACAGTCCAAGTCACAAAAATGGCAGCACCGACCGTCCACGTCGCTAAAATGGCAGCACCAACCGTCCACATCGCAAAAATGGTAGCACCGACCTTCCAAGTCGCAAAAATGGAAGCACCGACCGTCCATGTCGCAAAAATGGCAGCACCGACCGTCCAAGTCACAAAAATGGCAGCACCGGCCGTCCACAACGCAATAATAGCAGCACCGACCGTCCACAACGCAAAAATGGCATCACCGACCGTCCAAGTCACTAAAATGGCAGTATCGACCGTCCACATCGCCAAAATGGCAGCACCGACCGTCCACACCGATAAAATGGTAGCACCGACCATCCACGTCGCAAAAATGGCAGCACCAACCGTCCACATCTCTAAAATAGCAGCCCCGACCGTCCACGTCGCAAAAATGGAAGCACCAACCTTCCAAGTCGCAAAAATGGCAGCACCGACCGTCTACGTCGCAAAAATGGCAGCACCGACCGTTCACATTGCAAAAATGGCAGCACCGACCGTCCACGTCGCAAAAATGGCAGCACCGACCGTCCACGTCACAAAAATAGCAGTACCGACCATCCACGTCGCAAAAATGACAGCACCGACCGTCCACGTCACTAAAATGGCAGCACCGACCGTCCACGTCACTAGAATGTCGTCAGCGAACAGATCGCTCGGTAAGTCCCAAGAGTAAGAGGGAAGTAGAGAGGACAGAATAAGAAGATACATTTTTAAAGTGTAAACTATTGCTGTAATATTATGTTAACGCTGTTGTTTGTAGCTTGGTACAGAAGAATGCCAGTGTATACGAGGGGAGTCTCACTTGCCAGAGACTAGGGCACGTGTAGTACAAGGAACCGTTATACCACGGTACAACAGCAATAGGATTCAGGTTAGGTGTATTAATCTGACCACCTCGTGCCACCTTTAACACCTTCCGTACCAATCTACCCCTTAAACCCCGCGATGTCTTGTTTGTATTGTTATCTTGTAAAATTGTATTAATTGTAAGATTGATTAACTGACTGACCAAAACCATGATATCAGGAAACGGTTATAACCGTAGAGTCATGTAAATGGAATACTGGGAAACAAGTAAAAGGAATATCCATGGTTCGGTTCAGTCAAGTAGATTGTTAACTGGATTCTGGAATTCATGTATTCATCTTGAGTTGAAATATAAAGAATATAGATTGACTTGAATCATTTTCAAGTCAGAAATAGTCAGACTCTAACCCGAGTCAGACTAAAAGAAAGTGAGTTGAAGTTCAATAATTGTTAAGGGCCTTATTGTAATTTATAAAAGTTGAGGGGGTTTATTGTAAAAATACTATTGTATATTTTTCAAAATACAACTCAAGTATTTAATTATCGTCTTTATGTACATACAATAATTTAATGATCAAGATAAATATGTATACATGTTCGAATAACATGAAATGAGTCAAGTATATTATTCGAGTAACTACCATAAACAATGCTGTAAAGAAATATTATGTACGACTAATTAATCAAGTTGAACGAATGCAGAATATAAACAGAGATATGTCTCTAAATGTTTTGCATGCGTAAGTTCCAGTTTCACCTAAATACGACTACCGGTTTGAGAGATATATATGTTTTCGTATCGTCGCGCAAAACGGATCAGAATCTATTCGGCACCGTCACATATTTTTAAAACGCAGTTTGAATTAATTTCTATCGGGTTTCAGGTTACGAAGATTATTATAAAATTATAGGTATTTCGATGTACTTATCCAAAACACCAAGATTCACATGATTTGGATTTCTGAAGCTCTAGTTATGATCATTTTAATATCAGCATTTAAAACAGAAATTCAGATTTCTGGACAGCAACTATATATTCTATTGCAAAGCCTATATCAGGTTGTTTCATGCATTCCTAAGTAATATAATATACATAAAATTATATTTCTATCAATGGTGTATCTACACATCTAAATTTTGTCACAAACGGACATCGGGTGTTCGAGTTATGTCCAATTTAAAAACAGTGTGCGAATCGGAACAGATTCTGTCCAGATCCGTCACTTAATATTGTAATGCAGTTTTCTTTATCTGAGATAGGTTTTCGGTAAAACTATAAAACTAAGAAAATCTAGATCATTTGATGTAGATATCAAAAACACCTGAGTTTGCTCAATTTGGATACCGGTATACCAAGTTATGTGTCCTAGAAATTGACCGATAGCTGCAGTTTTCTGTTTTACGATCAGTGAATAAATACGATGTAATTCCTAAACCGTTATGCGGATCCATCTAAAATTTTTACAGCGTGTACAAAATAATATATTCTATCATATGTAAATTTCCTGAAATTTTCAGAGTTAAAAATTAATTTATAAAAATTATTTTAAAACTAAAGGTATTGATATGTCATATGTGAGAAATGTGAAAACCATGGTATTTATTCGTAACTTCATCATTTTTTTTAATACAAATTTTAAATAAAGTGATTTAAAATAAAACAACAAACATGCAATCCTAATTGGTCACTATGAAATCTTAACATGTGAATTGAGAGTAATGAAAAAGACTTTACAAACTATACAAACTATATATGTGTGTATGTTTGTGTGTTCATTATTTATATATATATCCATTTAATTAATTATTTAGGAACTATGATATGTCAAGGGAAGTTTTTCATGGCAATATAAAACAAGAGAAATATAAAGAGAAAAAGAAAGAGATGGAGGAAGGAAAGAGAGAAGGGACTTACATGCACAAGCCGGTATTGTCACCGGGCTTGTCTATCCGCCGATAGCCTCGCGTTAGTAGCGAGACCTTCTTGAAGACTTCTTCATGTTCTTCTTCTTGGACTCTAGGTGAAGAGGAAGAAGTGAGAGATAGAAAAATATGAGGAAGGAAAAGATGGAGGAGGACAATAAAGATGGTGTAATGGTGCATTATGTATAATAATATATGCATTCAACATGAGAATTAAAAGAGAAATGAAATGTCACCATTCATTTTGGAAATGAAAGGTCTCATTTGTAGGTTGTGAGAGAAATAAAAAAATGATAAAAAAAAAATAATTGCAAGAATGGGGATTGGAACATGTGACTTATGGAATAACAATACAAGAACTTAACCAATGAGCTATTAGCTTGTTCATGCACACATTTAATTAGAATTAAATATATGATATTGCTTAAAAAGAAAATGGGCTTTTTAGATGGGCTATAGAGAATAAAAATAATGGATTTGGGTTAAATAAGAATGAGAAGTTAAAACTTAAATATAAGAAAAAGAAATTACACCTAGAAAAAAAAATACATAATAGATTGAGGAATAAAATAATAATAAATTTAATAGAAAAAGGAAAATACCAAGTACAAATAAATATGGTATATTATTGAAGAGGGATAATACAAATGTATAAAGATTTTGGGGTCATTACATTAGCAATAAAAAAATGCCCGCATCACTAAGCTTAAAAAGCTAGTGGGCCCTACAGAATCAGCATGGCGGGCTCCATAATGAATGGAACATGTGCATAATAAAGAAATCTAGAAAGATCCTCTAAAACTGTTTTTAATAATAAAATTTCAAAAATGAGCACTGATTTATCAAAATGGTATAAAATACCAAAATTATCAAGAAAATCCCCAAAGGGATTTGATATTCAAAGCAAAACTCTGTTAAACTGAAAATCCAGAAAATCCCTAAGTAGGATCTGATATTAAATTTCCAAACTAAAGCTCTAATCTCAAGAAAATCCCCAAAGGGGAAAGATCAAAAAAATCAAAACTAAGTTCTGTGGAAAATTCCCGGAGCAAAGCTCTGATTTAAATTTCAAGAAAATACCCAAAGGGGAAAAGATCAGAACCAAGTTTTGTAGAAAATTGTCATAGCAAAGCTCTGATTAAAATCACATGAAATTCCCTAAAAAGGAAAAGATTTAAAAAAAATCAGAACTAAGTTCTGTAAATTCCCAAAGGGAATATGTTAGAGCCAAGCTATATAATTAAAAATGAAGTAATCTTCCAATGAGAAGACTCTTACCAAAGAAAATTTTGGCAGAGTGGATCATCAATGTAGATCTGAAAAAAGAGTGAAGAACTAAACTTCAAGAAAACAGAGCTAAGCTCTAATGGAGAATAAAATTCTCAAGAAAGAAGATGAAAGTGCGGCAGTCGCCTAAGGCTTGAATCCCTATTTAAAGGTCGGTTCAGATTCCCTGAATCTCAAAGCGGATCGGATGGCTCAAAATTGTGCACCGTTGCACTCACGGGTAAACCAAGTGAGAAAAATGATGGGGGGCATTTGTTCCCTCATAAAAAAATTATTAAAAAATTATTACATTTTAAAACTCTATCAGGCGGTGCCTCACGTGTTTAACACGTGAACGCCAGCACCAGTATTTATTAGAATTAAAAAGTCCTATGCCGGTACCTCACGTGAAACTCACGTAAGCGCCGACAAGCAAAGCACGTGGTTCCTGTTATATAAGAATTAAATTCTTAGGCAGCGCCTACATGCATACCACGTGAGCGCCAGCGCCCAAATTAAAAGCAGGTAGAATTAAATTCTACATGGAAATTATTTCCCTAAAATCTGGGGACATTTTCTGTTAAACAGAGCCATTGGATCAAGGTGGGTAAAAAATCATCAAAAGATATAATTAAATTCTATTAGGGAAAATATCTCTTTAATCTTTCTAAATAAGAAAAATATTCTCGGTTGGATCAAAAATCCAATATTAGAATCAAATTCTAATATGGAAAAATATTTCCCTAATATTTATAAATAAGAAAGATAAATTCTGAACTCTTAAATTAAAAAATCCAATGGGGATTAAAAATTACCGTTTGACAGAATTAAATTCTGTATAGGGGAAAATACATCCCTAATTTTGTTTAAAACAAGAATATATATTCTGTAAAAACAGAAATTCTTTGGATCAAACATCCAACGGTGGATAAAATCCCCCCAAACAATTTTTGGGACCGATTAAATCAATTGGTATTTTTCAAATGAGAGATTTCCTCAAATTAACTAACAATTTTCCTTCCCTATATAAAGAATCCGAGACTTCAAGTCTCGAGGGAGGAAGGAAGGAACCGCATAAGTTTTTCCACAAAACTGAGAATTTAATTCTCTTCTCAAAGAAGAAGATCCTCGCTCTTCCAAACCCTAGGTAAAGAAAGAAGAAAAGATAAAATGTATCTGCTTTGCCTAGCATAAAAAGAAAACAAGGGTTTAACCCTTCATAAAAAGAACCTAGTTCTTTCTTTAATCTGAGATGAAAAGCAAATCTCCGCACAAGTTGAGAATTTAATTCTCATCTAGGAGGTTCTGTTCTTCAGACTAAAAATTTAGGGAAAAGAACTAGATCAAAAAGAAGAAGAAGAAGAAGAAGACACATTGTCTAGCAATTTAATTTCTCTGAAAACAGGATTTAACCCTACATGAAAGAACTTAATTCTTACAAAAAGAGCAGAAGAACTTAGTTCTCCAATAAAACCGATCCCAGATCCTCAAAACAGAGATGTCGGTGATCGTTAATGGTCAAAATGTCATTAACAGAAGTTAAGACTTCTTTAGAAAATATCAACAGAGAAAAGGATCTGACGCCTCACGTGAAACACACGTGAAGCACCCAAAATATAAACTCGGCGCCTCACGTGAAATACACATGAAGTGCCCAAAAATACAAACACGGCGCCTCACGTGCTTCCCACGTGAGCACTCAACAAAACAGAATGCTCAGCATCTCACGTGTAACTCACGTGAGCGCCATATAAAAGTGATGAACACTTAAAATTTAGTCAAAATGACTATGTGCTTAGCACTAATTGGGCAGCGACCATATCTGAGCGTCCTATGTGGTACACACGTGAGCGCCAGAGCAAAAAATAAGTGCTTAGCACTTTTGAATAAAGGGGGAAATCTAAGACCGAATAGACCAAGCCCAAATTAGCTAAGTTTTTGAAATTTCTTGCAACTGAGTCCAAACGCATTGTTGTTGGATCTCAACAAAATTTTGATGATCCCTAAAATGTTGTTAAGTTGGTCTTAATTTCAAATAAAACTAGCGTATCCTTAGTAAAAATAAATTGAGCTCAAATGCTCATATATTTATATTGATCTTAATTTCAAACTAGACTAACGGTCCTTAAATAAAACAAATTATTTTTTGAACTAAAGAAACATACAACCTAAGTTCAATCCCCAAATCTAAAATATACGGATTTGGACTAATCCGCGCCCTACGGGCGATGACGTAAACTAGTCTCCATATACAATCCACGGGAAACCAAAACAAAAAAAACACACGACACGAAGTGAACTACTGGAGAAGGAGAAAGTGGTTATCGTAACGCGATAACGTAATTAACTGCAGAGGCTTGCGCCTGCAAGGAAGAGCGTCCCCACAATCAAAAACCACTCATAAATGAGGGAGAATCTGATAAAGTCTGCTACAACGGTCGCATCTATCCAAACCTCCGATATACGGTGTCATAAATCAACTTGGTATCTTCGGAGAGATGGATGGATATGTACAAATAGTATCTGTCCCCAAATTCAGGCTAGACGTCCCAACGTCTCAATCCAGTCTTCGGCGGTAAACATGCGATACTTTTAAGAAGTGGTGGTAAGGATATATTGCCCATCAAAAATACTTCAAGAAAGAGAAGTGCGTGGCTCGCACTCGTCATATGAAAGCAGCGAGGCGGTAGCGCACAATGAAATAACTGGCAGCTGTCATATGATTGGTACCGGTTCGAAAGGGGGAAATCTTGGGTTCTCAAGTTCGGGAGTGATTCTGATGATGAAAAACCTCTCAACCCTCTCTTTGAAAGCTTTGCCATTGAAAAGAAGAGGAGGAAAAATATTGCGAGAACATCCAGTTGCGCAACCGCACTCTGCTTCAAAAGAACCTCGGGTCCGCAAAAAAGTGTTCGAGTAAAAAAATAAAAGGAAGAGGAAAATGCCCTGGTAGATCGCCCTTAATGAAAAGGTGGTTGAAGAAGTAGCCAAAGAGCTCGCCGCAAATGACCTGCCTAAAAAAACTAAGGTGGACTATAATGTCCTTGCGCATTTGAGGAACATACCTCAAAATTGAACATATTTGATACCCTTCTTTTATCCAAAGAGGCATGAGACTCTTTGATCAAAGTCTTACAAGAACCCAATCGGTTCCAAACCTTACTCGCGGAAGAGAAAATGAAATATGAACTTGCAGAGGTCCATACGGCTAACATTACCTTCAGCGAGGAAAATCTGCTCCTCGGTACTGTTCCTGCCAAAAAAAATTATCCTAGAGCTTGTTGTTCCCTCTATAAAAATATAGGGCAGCCCCACGTGTTAAACATGTGAGCCTCACGTGATATCCACATGAGCGCACTTGCTAGTATCTTGGCAGCGCCTCACGTGATTTCCGCATGAGCGCACTTGATAGCTTTTTGCCAGCGCCTCACGTGCAATGCACGTGAGTGTTCTTTTTGATAAAATTAAATTCTATATACAGGGGGAAATATTTCCCTAATCTTTCTTAAAACAAGAAAGATCTTTTCTGTTAAATAGAGAACTCTTGGATCAAAGATCTAACGGTGATTATAAAATCACCATTCGATCATCTAATATAATTAAATTCTATGTTATGAAAATATTTTCCTAATCTTGTTAAAACAAACAAGAAATCTTCTCTGTTAAACAGAGAACCTTTGGATTTAAAATCCAACGAAGATTTCAATGTCACCGATCAAATCAAAAGCCCCTTTGTTAGGAAAATATTTTTCTAATTATATTAAAACTGACAGAAAATATATTCTATTAAACAGAAAGCAATAGGATCAAAGATCCAACGGTAGACAAAATTTCTCGAATGATATTTGAGATCAATTAAATCAATTGATATCTCTCAATGAGAGATTTTCTCAAACGGGTCAACAAATTTTTCTTCACCTATATAAAGGACCTGAAACATCAAGTTTCGAGAGGAGACCCACCATAAGCTTCGGTAAAAAATATACAGAATATTCTCCAAAACTTCCACAAAATAACAAAGAATTTAATTTTCAATAAAGGAGAAAGATCGTCTTCCTCCTCTCAAACCCTGGGTAAAGAAAAGTAGAGAGATCAAAACATCTCATTTGCCTATCATATCAGGGTTTAACCCTTCTTAAAGAACTTAGTTCTTTCTTTAGATCTAAGATCCACAAGACAAGTCTCCCATAAATAGAGAATTTAATTCTCATCGGGAAGATCTTGTTCTTAAGAATCAAGGATTCAGGGAAGAACAAGGTTGAAAAGGACATGAGAGAAGAACATGAAGAAGATAAAGTCCATAATACTCCGGGAACTTAGTTCCTTCATTATCAAGAACTTAGTTCTTAAAGAACCTGATCCCAGATCTTCAAAACAGTGGTCTTTGGTGATCGTTAATGGTCAAAATGCTATTGACAGAGGTTTAATTTCTCTAAAAACATTAACAGAGATTAAATCTCTAAGAACTCAACGCCTCACATGATATCTACGTGAGCGCTCAAAAGAAGTGTAAGATATCGCCTCACAGGAAACACACGTGAGCGTCAAAGAACTCAGCGCCTCACGCGAAATAAACGGGAGCGCTCAAAAAACTCAGCGCCTCACGTGATAGCACGTGAGCGCCAAGAAACATAGCGTCTAATGTGATACACACGTGAGCGTTGTATAAAAGTGCTTAGCACTATATAGTCAAAATGACCAAGTGCTTAGCACTGATAGGGCAACGCCTAAGTTTGAGTGCTTCACATAATACACACGTGCGCACCAAAGTAGAAATTGGATATCATATCCGTAGTTAAAGAACTAAGTGCTTAGCACTGTAAGATGATGGAAAAAGCGCAAAACTGAGCCCAAAAATAGCTAAGTCTATGAAATTTCATTGCAACCAAGCCTATATGCTCTGTTAATAGATCTTAACAAAATTTAATGATTTCTAAACATATTTCTAAGTTGATCTTAGTCTCATATAAGACGTATCCTTAGTTAAAATAAATTGAGCCCATATCCCCATATATTTTAGTCGATCTTAATCTAAAATCAGATTAACGGTCTTTAAATAAAATAAAATATCTCTTGAACTGACGGAACATACAACTTAGGTCCAAACCCAAATTTACAATATAGATTTGGACTAATCCGCGCCATATGGGTGACGACATAAACTAGTCTCCGTATACAGTCCACGGGCAACTAAAATAAACAAAATATAACACGACACAAAATGACCTACTGGAGCACGAGAAAGTTGTTATCGCGACGTGATAACGTAATTAACTGTAGGAGCTTGCGCCTGCAGGGAAGTGCGTCCCCATAATCAAAAAACCCTCACAAATCAGGGGGGTCTGATAAAATCTGCTACATCGGTCGCATCTTGATTGTTCTCGAAAGAGTGTGTTTGTAGAATAACCGCAATCAGAACGGTGTCGCGTGTAGCTAGACCGAGGAGAGTACGGGTCGTCCTCAGGGAAACGTTGAATCTTTTAATCTTACTTTAGATGTGTTGAAAGAGAGGAGGGATAAAGAATTTTGAAGAATGGTTTTCAGATCTACGTTAAGCAAGAATGCAAAATATAGATTTAGATTATTTATGGATGTGGTTAATATAATAAGGGGGCTTGTAGGGTTCGTTAGGATTTAGTAGTCATGAACGATTAATTAAAAGTTACCCTTTTTATCCTTTAATAGATTTAAAACTAGAACGACGGTGATGCGTGTAGATTAGGGTTTCTGGAGGGAAAAGAAATCCCACTCTTAACCTTTATCTCGACACGGAACTCCGTTCATATCTAGCCTTTACCAAAACAATCATTAATCTAATCTCTAATCGCGGTCGGGACTAACAAAGAATTGTTAGCGCGCCCGATTAGGATGTTAATGATTCTTTTGATAAAGTTTATAAACTTTATAGGACTTAAAAAAAGTTTAGGGATATTCATCATCCATTAGCCTACCCTAATCCTACGAACCCTAACAAACGGAGAATTACTCGCGCATGTTAGGAGAAAAAGAGATGGAAAGAAATTGCATAATTAAACAATGAAGAAATAGAATAAGAAAAAGAAAGCTACCTTTATTAATCAACAATATTCATTACACTTGAATCCTTAGAAAATGATTACAATTTCTAGTTGCTTCTCGATCTCTTCTAAGGAGGTACACGAACAGTTGATGATCAGTCTGGATGCGTGAGCCGTCTTGGACTTCGTGATCGCGTCGATTTGATGATTTTTCCAAGAGGCTCTCGGTCCTTATTTATAGTCCCAGAGCCAGAACCCTAGCTTCCTAATTTGGAAACTAGTTGTTACGATTCTAACCAAAAAAAATCCAGAATCCCAACTCCCTTAAAGTGCGGCGGAACCGCGATCGTTGGATGGGTTTGACCGCGGATCCGCGGTCTTATGGTGGGATCTTGGCCTTAAATTTCTTGTGGCTTCTTCCGGTGACACGTGGTGATCTTTTGAATCTCTGGAAACTGAAAATCTTTTCTACATCACTGTCAGAATTGATTTCTTTAGTTTACTTTCTTAATTAGGTAGGTTTGTTTTGCCAACTTTGATTTCCTTGATTTCAGCCGTTCAAATTCTGCACATTATCTCAACAAATAATATTTAGTAGAGTTTGTTATATTGAGATATTAACTTAACCATTAAGAATTAGTCAAAGGTATTTAATAAGGTAAGCATATTTAATTGGGCCAAATGTTACATGGATAATATATGCTTACTTTTTCCTACCAAATGTTAATTATAATATATAAACACATGAAAATAGTATTTTTCCAGATAAACCCTCATATGTATCATATATTATAATAAACACCTTTCATTATATAGAAATAGTAGGAAACATGTCATATTAAATGTGCAGTTTTATCAACTGAACAAATACCCCCAAACTTATCTTTGATCGTCCCGAGCAAACTAGTTTATTCAAGAGAAAGAGAAAAAGAAAAGAGAAAACTAAGCACACTTTCGTAGGCAACACGATTGCACTGAGCACGTGCAACAAGCCGTTAAACCTCTAGGTGTCCCTAGTAGGAGGAGTGTTGTCTCCTGAGGGTTTTCAGCGGATTACACCAACAAAATCCTATAATAAAATAGAGATGGTGAAATTTACATATAAAGATAAGAACCATAAAAGAAATACTTTGAAAATAAGAGTTTCCAACTACACTAGCTTTTCAGCTGTCATGAGCCCTATCTTAATAGTCATGAAAAAATGTTAGAAATCACATCATCTCTCAATAAAACATCGTCTTTATTCTTCATTCCTACCTTTCATCCAAACATCGATCATATAACCCTACGTGTGTGTAAATAACATCCCTACACTTGGAGAATTCAATTCAAACTATCATACTCTTGTCCATCTGCCTTAGTACTTTTTAATTTGATGAATATTTAGATTTGCTCACACATTTTCATGCGACCGTTAATACTTATTGAGGTACTAACCGACCGATTACTTATGTGATTGCTGATTAGGTGATAGTATTTTCCTCGTCTTGCACCACCTAAGGCTTAGCAGTGACTCCCAGACCAGTTGGCCTTAGGGCACTAGGTGAAGAGCCACCCTCGCTATATTTTTTTATTGCTATCTTGGCGATAACAAAATCAGTATTCATTTTTCTTTTCACCATTTTTATATTTTTCTTCATTTATTATTTCCTTCATACTTTGGCTTTTAGACAAGAGCATTTCAAGGTATCCTCTACTATCCCGAGTTTCAAGACGTGTGTAAGTGCATATAGTAGGGTATCAACCTTCAAATATTTGGCTTCCAGAATAGAAACTATTTTTCAGACTTATTTTTATCCTCAGATTAGTGACTTTCTTCATCTTACTAACCCTTGGGACAACAGCTCATAACTACTTATTACTAGTTCGTTTAAGAAAACTTCTAATTTTCTTGGTTTTCTTAAACTATTCCTATCTTTTGGATGTAATTTTTTACTTTCTATTCTTTTATTATCAAAAAAATTTTGTGCTTATATATAGTATAATGCAAAGTATCGCGTAAATAAGCACAAACCTCCCCCAAACTTGTTTTCAACAGTGTCCTCACCGTTGCTATCTGCTGGATCACAAAAACCTGTAAGCTTGGGGGGACATTATTAATAGAGGAAAAAATATATGAAAGTGAAAATCCTGCCCCAAACTTATTTTTGGCTCACAAATTTGAGGACAAAAGCTATGTTCAAAAGCCAAAAAAATACCCCCCTCAAACATGAGTAAGACAATATGAAGCATTTTAAGAGGGGGTGAGTCATTTGGTCAAAATAAGACTTTACAAAGACCAAAAGTTAACACCAACCATTCAAATATTTTATAAGTATAGCATATAGATTGGTGGAAGAATGTGTTGTATCGAGTCAAGAAAAAATGGGGAAGGGATAAGAGGTGGTCTGGAAAGGGTTTGAAATTAGAGAAAAGAAAGAATGAGGATGAATGTGAATGATTAGAAAGAAGGAATGGTGACGGTTCAACCTCTATATATGGAGATTGATTAATCACAAAATCCGTATTGTTTAAAAATTTAAGTTCGTCAGCAAAAAGTTCTTCAAAACTTTTATCAATGGTGTGATTGAACATTTTGCTGTCAAAGAGTTTTGTGCCAGAATATATCCTACTTGATTCAAAAATTATTGAGGTAGAGGACTCGAAAAACTCATCTACCTCATTTTCAAAAATATCCAAATCAAATTGAATTTCTGGTATTATTGAACTTGAATTAACGGATTGTGATTTATCAAAACTCACTGAAACTATAGAAACAGAAGAAGAACCGGAGAAAGTAGAAGGTGAAATGGGTAAACAAATTGGTATGTCGAGTGTTGCTGAACCAGATGTGGAAGATGGAGGTTGTATTTCGGTCTGATCTTCGGGTATACCATTATCATCAACTTCAAGACATATTTGGGATTCGGGAAGAATTAAAGGCTCAAGATGATGACCACAAGGAAGTGAAAGGATTTGATGAATTGGTGGGCCAAAATTATCCAAAATTTCGGGTTCATCAATCAAAATATCCCCAACGTCAATCACCTCATTCAAGTGAAGGTTAAAATTCTTAAACTCCTCATCAAAAGTATGGTTTTCAATCAGTTTTGGTTCAAGAGTGGAGGTGTAGAGATCACAAGGGTTGGGTATGGTTTCACTTGAAATGGACCCTTCACAGTTGGGTAAATCAAACACTACAAAGTCACACAACTTATCAGACATTGTACATGATGAATCTATGAAACTGGAGTTGTGGATTTCAGTTTGGAATGGGGAAGTTTGATTAGGAAGGGTGTACAATTCTGTCTTACTACCCAAATCCTTCATAATTTGGTTCGACGGTTCCATAAATTTTTCTAATGTCTGCTCCAGACTAGTCTTGGGTTGATAAGGGCTTTCAGTATAAGATTGAAGTTCCTGTTGATAATTAAAACTCCTAAATGACCGATTAGAAGAACTGTCTAGAGTAGGTAGAAAAGTCGGATTGGATTGATAGGAATAGAATGGTTGCGGAACTTGGGTAGGAGTAGGATCAATATTATGATAAGAAGAATATTGATGTGGGTTGGTTGGTTGGCTATTTTCAATAGACACAAACCGCATATCAAACTCTTCTCTGGACAGTGGTGGTGATGGTTGATATTGGTCCGGGTTGAAACTTTGGCCTCTAGACCTAGCTATGTGCTCAGCAATGGACATTCGTCTAGGGGCTTCCTCACTCTGGGTATGAACTGAAACAGGTGTAGGATTAGGATACGGTTGATAAGACCTAGACTGAGCTGGCCAACTGTTTCTTACTGCTTGTTCTATATGATCTCTTAAGGACATGGAAGAGCCAGACGGTATACCGAAGGGATTACAAAAACAAGAGATATCTAGTTGTGGACAGCAAAGCTCGGCAAGTGTTCTTCTGTTTAGGTCACCCATTATAAGAAGAGAAGAAAGGGGAAGGGGTAAAAAGGAGAGAAAGTAATTGGTTTGTTTTGAAAAATGACGGATTAAGACAAATCACACAAAAATGCACAACCCTAGAACTATGGTTACCTAGGTCCAGTCTCTAGACCGCTCCTAGACTTCCAAAGGACAAGCCGCAGGATCAATCCTCTACCGCCTCTGTACTACCCTTGTAGCCAGATAAGTGCCAGGTAAGTGGGAAGGAACCACAGTAGTGGGCCTAATTAAAAACCACTAGCCTTTGACACACTTGCCTAGACACTACAAAAGTAATGCGGATAAGCGATATATTATCCACGGCCTTCCTCTGTCCTTATTGAGCGCGATGGTCCTTAGAGTCTGGTCTAGATATTTTTTAAATTAATATAGGGTTGATGCAGATGCTCGGTTTATGATTTGTGGGGCTTAGGAAGGGTGATGAAATCCCCACCTAATCTTGATTTAGTTTTTGCCCCTTAAAAATCCGTATTAAAATATGCAAAAACAAACCGTAAAACAAAACTTTGCAAAAAGATTTTTGAGCGGCGATATTTTGCAAAGGATCCTGCAGAAAATAGATTTTATTGGATTTGAGAGGAGAGAGAAGGAGTTAAGAAAGATACCAGAGAAGTGTGAAACCCTAGATCTCCTGTTTCCTTAAGTCCGTGACTCCAGATTCCTTCGCAAAATTCACACACAAATTGTTAAATATGCAATTTGCAGTTTTGTTTTAATAATGATATGAATCGTCTAAGAATTCAACATAAATAGCAAGAATAAAAAAATTACGCACGTTTCCCCGGCAACGGCGCCATTTGATTGTTCTCGAAAGAGTGTGTTTATAGAATAACCGCAATCAGAACGGTGTCGCGTGTAGCTAGACCGAGGTGAGTACGGGTCGTCCTCAGGGAAACGTTGAATCTTTTAATCTTACTTTAGATGTGTTGAAAGAGAGGAGGGATAAAGAATTTTGAAGAATGGTTTCCAGATCTACGTTAAGCAAGAATGCAAAATATAGATTTAGATTATTTATGGATGTAGTTAATATAATAAGGGGGCTTGTAGGGTTCGTTAGGATTTAGTAGTCATGGACGATTAATTAAAAGTTACCCTTTTATCCTTTAATAGATTTAAAACTAGAACGACGGTGATGCGTGTAGATTAGGGTTTCTGGAGGAAAAAGGAATCACACTCTTAACCCTTATCTCGACACGGAACTCCGTTCATATCTAGCCTTTACCAAAACAATCATTAATCTAATCTCTAATCGCGGTCGGGACTAACAAAGAATTGTTAGCGCACCCGATTAGGATATTAATGATTCTTTTGATAAAGTTTATAAACTCTATAGGACTTAAAAAGGGTTTAGGGATGTTCATCATCCATTAGCCTACCCTAATCCTACAAACCCTAACAAGCGGAGAATTACTCGCGCATGTTGGGAGAAAAAGAGATGGAAAGAAATTGCATAATTAAACTACGAAGAAATAGAATAAGAAAAAGAAAGCTACCTTTATTAATCAGCAATATTCATTACACTTGAATTCTTAGAAAATGATTACAATTTCTAGTTGCTTCTCGATCTCTTCTAAGGAGGTACACGAACAGTTGATGATCAGTCTGGATGCGTGAGTCGTCTTGGACTTCGTGATCGCGTCGACTTGATGATTTTTCCAAGAGGCTCTCGGTCCTTATTTATAGTCCCAGAGCCAGAACCCTAGCTTCCTAATTTGGAAACAAGTTGTCACGATTCTAACCAAAAAAATCCAGAATCCCAACTCCCTTAAAGTGCGGCGGAACCGCGGCCGTTGGATGGGTTTGACCATGGATCCGCGGTCTTATGGTGGGATCTTGGCCTTAAAATTCTTGTGGCTTCTTCTGGTGACACGTGATAATCTTTTGAATCTCTGGAAACTGAAAATCTTTTCTACGTCACTGCCAGAATTGATTTCTTTAGTTTACTTTCTTAATTATGTAGGTTTGTTTTGCCAACTTTGATTTCCTTGATTTCAGCCCTGCAAATTCTGCACAATATCTCAACAAATAATAATTAGTAGAGTTTGTTATATTGAGATATTAACTTAACCATTAAGAATTGGTCAAAGGTATTTAATAAGGTAAGCATATTTAATTGGGCCAAATGTTACATGGATAATATATGCTTACTTTTTCCTACCAAATGTTAATTATAATATATAAACACATGAAAATAGTATTTTTACAGATAAACCCTCATATGTATCATATATTATAATAAACACCTTTCATTATATATAAATAGTAGGAAACATGTCATATTAAATGTGCAGTTTTATCAACTGAACACATCTATACAAACCTCTGAAATGCGGTGCCATAAATTAACTTGGTATCTTCAGAGAGGTGGATGGATATGTTCCAAATAGCATCTGCCCCCAAATTCAGGCAAGACGATCAATCCCAATTCGTCTCTGTTTTCGGCAGTAAACAGAGTCATGCAAGCATAATCGACCGCTATATGTTATCGGGTATTTCCACGACATCAAGATAGGGAAAATTCTTATTGATAACAGATCCTCCGTCAACTTCCTCAATGTGAGAGTGCTGAAGGAGATATGTATGAATGTTCAACATCTTTCCTGAGACAAAATTACTATCTCAGGGTTCAACTGGCAGTCGTCACGGACGCCTGGGTCCGTAATATTGACGCTCCACATCAGGCAACTTTTTACTGACATCAAATTCCATGTCATTGACGCCAAGACCTATTATAATGCTTTACTCGGCAGGCCGTGGCTACATGAGTACAACTGTTCACCGCCGAAAACGGGGACGAACCGGGATGGATCGTCCTACCTGAATTTGGGGGCAGATGCTATTTGGATTTATCCGTCCACCTCTCCGAAAATGCCATGTTGATTTATGGCATCGTATGTCGAAGATTTGGATGGATGTGGCCGTTGTAACAGACTTCGTCAGATTCCCCCCTCGTTTATGCGAGGGGTTTTTTATTATGGGGACACTCTTCCCTGCAGGCGCAAGCCCCTGCAGTTAATTACATTACCGCATCGCGACAACCACTTTCTCCTGCTCCGGAAGTTCACTTCATATCGTGTGTGTTTTTGTTTGTTTAGGTTGCCCGTGGATTGTATACGGAGACTAATTTATGTTGTCGCCCGTAGGGCGTGAATTAGTCCAAATCCGTATATCTTAGATTTATGGTTTTTATTTAAGGAACGTTAATCTAGTTTGAGATTAAGACCGACTTAAATGTATGTGAGTATTTGGGGCTCGATTTATTTCTGTTAAGGATACATTTGTCCAATTTGAGACTAAGATCCACTTAATGGGGTTTCAGGATCATTTTTATTAAGGATCCAACAAAAGAGCGTTTGGGCTCTATTGTTTTAGTTTAAGGACATTTCGGTTCATTATCGCCATTTTGGATGCGAATATTAGTTTAAGGACATTTCAGTACATTGCCAGTTTAAGGACGTAGTCGTCCATTGCCAGTTTAAGGACGTAGTGGTCCATTGTGTTCATATTCCGCGCACGTGTATTTGTTACGTGACGGAATAAACAAGGGTGATATGGAATGCACCCAGTATGGGGTGCGGTCTGATTTGAGGTGTGCACGTCGGTTTGGACGGTTTGGGAATGCACTGAAGAATTGTTGGTTGTCGGTACCCGCCACCTCTTTGAAGACGTTGAAGAATTACAACGACGTATATCAAAGGTGCGGAGTGATATACCCTTAAACCAAATCTCGATTTTACGAGTGCATGGAGGATGGTTGCCTCTCACTGCACGGTTACATTAGGCTGATTTGGGGGATAGGAAAATAATAATCGATAGGGACTTCATCCATGAAGTCACCTTAATACCTAGACTACCTACTCATGACCAACCCCTCCAATTCGAGGATTACCTACCTATGATGGGTAATGATTGTTCGAGGGAGCCACGTAAAGGCATCCAGTCTAGAACCTTCTTTGCGAATGTACTAACTGTGTGCCGTTGGGCACAAAATAATATTTTTGGTAGTTCGCACAATACGACATTTTTCACACCATCCCTTCATATCATGCACACTTTGATGACTAGAAACCCAAGCTATGATATGTGCACGGTCTTACTTCACTCCATTGGTGCGGGCAAAAGGGCTACCAATTACCCATGCCCTATGTTGGTGACACAACTGTGTCGCCATTTCCTCCCTGTGGAGAAATTCAAGTTTTATATGCATGGAGGGATCCCTATTAGACCACTTATTGAGGGCGTATCCATGTCCTACACACGCTTAAATGATGTATGGTCGAGCACTGAGCCGGCCGAGGACGTGCCCGCCAAGACAACCAGCTCCAGCTCGACCGCGAGTGAGGAAGAGCTTACCCCTGCAGCACATGCACGTTTACTTAGGAAAGTCACTAGGGGGATAGACAGATTGATAGGGATGGTGACCAACCTGGATCAGCGAGTGACAGAAATAGAGCATGGCATGACCACCCTGCTGGCGAGAGAGGAACGTTTCCGTTCACGTTCGAGGGGACGGCGTGGCCATGAGCAGTGAGGGCACTGCTTTTGATAAGTTTGGGGGTGGAGGTGGTTTGTAAATAGTTATCTTTGCATTGTATTTGCATATTTTTATTTTTTTTGTACATATTTGTTTCTTCTTCTTTTGCATATTTAATTCCGCATTGCATCTTTATAAAAAAATATAAAAACTGAAAAATATTAAAAAAATATAATCTATAAAAAAATAATAATCAAATAAAAAAATTATAAAAATCAAATCAAATAAAAAATTGAAAAATTATAAAAATTGAAAATATCAATTTTTGCCATATTTGACTTAATTTCAAAATGACGGTTGAATAGTAGGGAAAAACTAGATCCTAAACTTAGTAAATTAAAAATCCTAAAAATAACCTTTCTTAAAGTTTAACTGTAGAAAATATATGTCCTTATAGTCTATTTAGAAATAAGCAAATTTTGAGTTTAGTTCTTGGGCTAAGTCAAAACATGGGAAGAGTATTGAAATTTTTATTTGAAGTGTAAAGTCTGAAAAATAATTCTGAATCTTAAGTTTAAATTCTGAAAATATATACCCTACAACTGGCACATACATGCAGCTTGAAACTTGGGATAGTAGAGGATACCTTGAAATGCTCTTGTGTACAATCCTTAGGAAAATAATAAAAAAAGTACAAGTATGAATAAAGAGATATAAAAAATGAATACTGGTTTTGTAATTACTTAAGACTGCATAAATAAAAAATATAGCAAGGGCGCTTTATCACCTAGTGCCTTAGACCAACTGGTTTGGGAGTCGCTGCTAAGCCTTAGGTATTACAAGACGAGGAATTACACCTGAATGCGCAAACACATTTTCTAATCGGTCATTCAGTACCTCAAGAAGTATTAATGGTCGCATGAAAGATGTGTGAGCAATTTCATCTAAAATTCACCAACTAAAAGTATTTTGGAAGATGGACAAGAGTATGATAGCTAGAATTGAATTTCCAAGTGTAGGGGTGATACATACACACACGTAGGTGTATATGATTGGGGTTTGGATGAGAGATAGGAATGAAAGATAGGGCTTACACCTTCAGTAGAGATGATAAAAATTCCTAAAGTTGAAATGGAACCTTAGAAGGAAAATTCAAAATATGCTGAAAGCTTAATAAATTTGCAGAACATATATGATCTTAGGTTAAATGAAAAGTGGGTATGAAAAATACGGGTTGATGACTTCTAAGTTAAAGATAATAGAATTTCTTGCTAGAATACTGAATTGAAGAATGAGAGTCAACATGGCAAATTGATCGGATTTTGTGGGTAGTATCCGCTGAAAACCCTCAAGAGACAACACTCCTCCTACTAAGGACACCTAGAGGTTTAATGGCTTGTTGCACGAGCTCAGTGCAATCGTGTTCCCTGCGAAAGTGAGCTTAGGATTTTTTGAGAATAAAATTGGCTTTGCTCGGGACGAGCAAAAAATAAGTTTGGGGGTATTTGTTCATGTCAGAATTTTGCATTATTATATCGCACATTCTTAATCATATTACAAATAAATAGGTGCTTTTTATCCATGTCTGCTAAATAGTTGCAGGTTACATGTTCTCAGATCATTACAGTGAAATTCATGAAAAGACGCTACAAATGTGAGACTACGACCAACAATAGATGAATCCGTATGATGGCGCCTACCATTTCAAGGAACATCTGAAAATCATTAGACAGTTCAATGCACAAAGTTCAAAGGCAGCACAAGATTCAAGACTTCAACGTGAAGCTCACGGCAAAAAGTCCACAGCATTCTGCACTATGGAAATCTGGAAGAAAATAGAAGAGATTCTGAGGAACCAAGTGAAGAAAACAAAAGGAAAAAAGCAACATGAAGCAACCCTGAAGAACTGAGCCAGAGATCCCACCAATTGGCCGCGGAACTGTGGCCAAACATGCCTTCCTGCCGCGGTTCCGCGGCCGTGCAGTGCATGTGTCGGTGCACGTGTCGGTGGGTATCGGTGCTTTGGCCCGGCTTTCTTAGGATAGTCTTGTAATTTCATGTATGGATCAGAATGTAAACCTAGGGTTTCTCCTATTTATAAATAGGAAAGCCGAAAGCCTAATTAGGCATGTCTCTTTTTAATTCGTAGATTTAAAATTTTAATTTCCTTGTAATCGTTGAAGAGGTCATCAATAAAGTAAGCTTTCTTTTTCTATCTTGCATTTTTATCTGCAATTTATTACTTGCAATTTTTTTTATCTGTTCTTTTATTATCTGCAATTTAGATAGTCTTTTAAAATAAAATTATAAAAATGAATTGTATCGTTAATTTCCTAATGGGTGAGTAATTCCTCACTTGTTAGGGTTAGGATAGGGAAGGTTTGAGAGAAGGAAATCCTCACACTCCTTTCCTTGCCCATATAATTTTAATTAATTAGGACTCTATTTAAATTAACCACACACCGCTCACTAAGGCACCCTATCCAACAAGATAGCGGTGATTCCCTAGTTAGACCGGTTGTGGTTGATTTAAATAGAGGTTAGGGCTAAGAGTTAAGAAAGGACGGAAAAGGACCAAAAGGAAGAAACTGAGTTTCTTCCTAGTCGTGCTAATCCCCTTTGTTGACTATTACCCTAACACCTATATTCTTAACTAGGGCAAAGAAAGCAGTGAGTAGAATCTCTATTCCAATCTAACCTAATCATAACCCTAGCAAGCATTTAAATCAATTTAATCTCAATCTTAGATCTTAAAACAAAACCTACCAAAAATAGGACTTAACTCGTTAAAACTTATAGAAATAAACTACCGATTCCCCGGCAACGGCGCCATTTGATTGGTAGAGCTTTTGTACGGAACTACGACACACATTGAAACAATCACAAATTAAGCATGCACAATCAAGCCTAGAGCTAGGGTCTTCTAAGTCAACTAGACTGCTCCTAACTGGTCCAAAGCAACAAGTTGTGAGATATCCCTCAAATCGCCTTTTCACCGCCAATTGTGGCCGGATAAGCACAAATGAAGAAATGAGGGGTCCGCTCATGAATCGCCGTGAGACGGGCCTTTTAAAATTACCTTTCTCACTTGTCTAGCCTAGGCACCACAAAGTCAGGTTTAGATAAACGACTGAATGCCCACAACCTTCCCATGTCCTAATGAGCGCGACAGTCCTTAATTGGCTGAGTCTAGATATTTTTTAATTAGCTCGTGGGTGATGTATATGCTTTTAAAGATTTATGGGGTCTTAGGAAGGGTAATGAAATCCCCACCCAATCTTGATTGGTGTTAGAGCCCCTTAAATTCCGTTTTAAATATGCAAAGCGGTTACACAAAAAAATCTAAAACACATGCCAAAAAATTTTTATTTTTTTATTTGCGGCGCAAAAAATCCTGCACAAAATGATTTATTGAAGAGGGAGAAGAAGTTTTGCGCAAAGAATCCAGCAGGAAAATTTTTCAGTGGAGTGCAGAGGGTAGGAGAGAAGAAAAGAATTACTCAGAAAGAACTCTGGACTGCTGACGTCAACAAACGGCCATGGATCCGCGGTTAAATGCTCGAATCTGCGGTGGTTCCGCGGAGGATTAGTCGGTTCAGAGCTTCAAAAATTTTCTCTGTGCTGAATTTGTTCTCCTTTGTCTGTTCAGATCCTCTGTTTCTTGATTTGTTCGCTGGGCTTGCTCCAGATCTGAATCAGTCTGTCTTCTTTTCCTACACAATTCACACAAAACCAATCAAAAATAACAAGATGATTTTTTTATGTATTTTTTATTTTTCAATTTTTATAATTTTTTATTTAATTAACCCGAAATTACAAAAAGAAATAAACTACCGTTTCCCTGGCAAATTTGGGAGGAGGAAGATTGGAAATGACTTCAATCTTAGCTTTATCTACCTCAATACCATTTTGCGAAATGATATGTCCTAAGACAATACCTTCTCGTACCATAAAGTGACACTTCTCCCAATTTAAAGTAAGGTTCTTGTCCTTACACCGGGTAAGTATTGGGTCTAAATGTAGCAAACACACTTTTTGCAAAACTCTTTAAAAAACACAAAAACAAATTTTTACAAAAACTTGACATTTGTCGCTAGAATTCCATTGCACCAAACCTTCACCCACATTTCCCCATTGACGTTCTCTTACCCTCACATTCTACGTTTGACTACACTACAACTCTTTTAGTGTATGTCCGGTTGGACTAGAGACACTAGCGTCCGATTAGTCTGTGTCTCGTTAGTCGCTACTGACGACGCGCTTGACTCCGAAGTCGAAACTCTCTCCATTTCTTTTTCATCTTTACTTTCATCTTCACATTCATCATCTTCTAAGGAAATGTCAAGATTCAATCCTAACAACCCCTTACCTACCTCGGGACTGATTCCACCTCAACTGGGTGCGAATAACCCACAACAACCTCCTGTTGAAGCACCACAGCGAATCGCGCTCCAGGATCGTTTCTATCCCACCCGCTCCGCACTTCCTACTTGTCTTTCACTCCCGCCGGCAAATGGTGATAATTTCGAAATAAAACCCCACTTCATCAATATGTTGCCCAAATTTCACGGACTGGAATCCGAAGATGCCTATATCTTCATCAACAAATTCCAGAATATTTGTGCAATGATGAACACCACCCAACTGTCTGATGATGCTATAAGCCTACGAGTCATTCCTTTCACTTTGTGTGACCTAACTGAAAAATGGCTGTATAGTACCGCATCACATTCTATAAACAGTTAGGAAGAGTTTGTTAAAGCTTTTCTTAAAAAAATTTACCCACATCACAAGACCGCGAGAATTCGTAATGAAATTAACCAATTTTCCCAGCTTCCTTCCGAACCTTTTTGGAAGTGTTTTGAACGATTTAAAGACCTTCTTGTTCAGTGCCCTCATCACGGTATTGAGAGATGAAAACTTTGCCAAACTTTATACGAAGGACTGAACCCTGCAACTAAGCAGTTGCTGGAAACCATTTTTCAAGGTCACTTCCTTACCAAATCTGACGAGGAAGCTTAGCAATTTCTCGACGATCTTGCTCAACAAACGCTTCAGTGGGAAAGCACTAAACAGACCACTTCGTCCACTTCGTCCACTTCATCTACTTCCTCCGGTCCGTCTAGGGCAGGTGTTCATCAACTTGATATGTCAATTGCAATGAAAGCCGAAATGGCAGCAATTACACGAAAACTAGAAGCAATTGAGAGCAAATTCTCATCACCTTCTCCTGCCCCTGCTTTACCCCCACGAACTATATGCGCTTGTTGTTTTGATCCATCCCATTTGACCGAAGAGTGTCCTTACAACCCACCTGCTCAAGGACAGGATCAAGTCAATGCTGTCTTTCAGCAAAGACAAAGAAATGATCCATACTCTTCAACTTACAATCCTGGTAGGAGGAACCACCCCAATTTTGCTTGGAATCAAAATCAACAACAATTCCAAGGCAACAACAATTTTCAGAGGCCTCCTTCTCAACAACAAGCTCCTCAACAAACTCAATATCAGCAACCTTTCCAATCTCAACCTTACCAAAATCAAACGAACAATTTTGCACCTAACAACTCTTTTCCTCAAAACAATTTTGTTTCGCAAAATAACGATAAGGTTACATCATTAGAGCGAAGTCTGGATGCATTTTTAAAACAATCAACTCAATCCTCGGCCAACATCCAGTCTTCCATTCAGTCTTTAGTGCAACACACTGCATCACATGGGCAAAGCATCAAAACCATTGAAGCCCAAATTGCACAACTGAATGCTGCTTTAAGCGAGCGAGAGAGGGGGAAGCTTCCATCTCAACCACTGCCAAATTCTGGTCACTCACAAAATTCACATGTTGCTCTTGAACAACAAAACCATAATGTGAATGCCGTGGCGACATTGAGATCTGGAAAGATATTGAACAATAATGTTGGCACTAATGATGACACCCCGGCCACCGCTTCTTCTTCTTCTTCATCTTCTTCTTCAGAGCTTGTTCTCCATTCTTCACAAGGCTCTACTTCTTCTGTTGTGCCGAAGGGACCCACATCTCACTCCACGAAAACACCAGCACCGGGATCCGTTCCAACTCCGAAATCTCCTCCACAAACATTGGACTCAACCAATTTTCAAAATGTTCCATTTCCAAACAGGTTGAGATCCAATAAACAAACTCCACAAATGGCGAAGATTGTGGAGTTATTTAAACAGGTTAGCATTAACATTCCCCTCTTGGATGCAATCCAACAAGTCCCTTCTTACGCTAAAATCTTGAAGGACTTATGCACCAAGAAGAGGAAATCACAGGTACTAAAGAAAGTTTTCTTGGCTAGTGCTGTAAGTGATGCTCTTACCCAACCTTTACCTCAAAAATGAAAGGACCCTGGCTGTCCTACAATTTCAATAACTATTGGGGATAAGAACATCAACCGCGCACTTTAGATCTTGGTGCCAGTGTTAACTTGCTTCCTTATTCAGTATATGAGCAATTAGGCATTGGAGAGCTGAAACCCATAAATTGTACTCTCCAAATGGCCGATCGATCCATCACCCATCCTAGGGGTGAGTTAGAGGATGTGTTGATTAAAGTAGGGGATTTCATATTTCCCGTTGATTTCATTGTTATGGACACACAGCCTGTAGCTAACCCCCGGAGTCAAATTCCGGTGATACTCGGTCGTCCATTCCTTGCAACTTCTAATGCGGTGATCAATTGTCGAAATGGCTCGATGAACCTATCTTTTGGAAACATGACAATTGATCTCAACATTTTTAAGTTAGGAAATCAGCCCTCCGAACCTAATGCTAATATACTTGATGTTTGCTCGATACAAGAGATCACCCAGGAGGACTGTGAGCTCGAGAAATTTATGTTCGATCACAGCAATTTTGACGCCACTGGTGCGTTCCTCCTTGAATCTGATACTGCTTTCACGCCCGATAATGACTACGAGTGTTTCACTTTCTCGAACGATTTTGAAGAATCACCACCCGAGTTTGAATCCTTTGAATTTTCGGATGAGTTAGTTGAACCATCCGACTCGGTTGCTTACACTCGTTTTGAACCTCTGTTGGAATCCTTTGAGTTTGAGAAAATTTCACATATTTTACCTTCAATTGTTTCGCCTCAAACACTCGAACTCAAGCTATTGCTGTCTCACCTTAAATACGCTTACTTAGGTGAAAATGAGACCCTTCCTGTTATCATCTCGGCTTCTCTATCCCCCGAGCAAGAGAAAGCTCTTTTAACGGTCTTGCAAAGCAATCGGCAAGTTTTTGGCTGGACTATGGCGGACATCAAGGGGATTAGACCCCTAATAGTTGAACATCATATCCATATGATGGATGACGCCAAGCCAGCAAGGGACCCACAGAGACGACTCAACCCAGTCATGAAGGAGGCTGTCAAAAGGATATCGTAAAATATTTAGATAGTGGTATCAATTACCCTATCTCTGATAGCCAGTGGGTTAGCCCCATTCATATTGTCCCCAAGAAATCGGGCATAACGGTCATAACTAATGAGGCAAATGAGTTAATACCTACTCGCACCCAAACTGGGTGACGAGTATGCATCGATTATAGAAAACTCAACACCGCGACACGGAAAGACCACTTTCTATTACCTTTTATTGACCAAATGCTAGAATGATTGGCTGGGCATGAATTTTATTGCTTTTTGGATGGCTACTCCGGCTATAATCAAATTCCCATCGCCGAAAAGGACCAACACAAGGCAACATTCACTTGTCCTTTCGGTACGTTTGCTTACCGTCGCATGCCCTTTGGGTTATGCAATGCACCCGCTACTTTCCAGCGCTGTATGATGGGAATTTTTTCAGACATGGTGGAAAAATTCTTGGAGATCTTCATGGATGATTTCTCCATTTTCGGCGACTCCTTTGATGAGTGTTTGGTACATTTAGACGCAGTCCTTACCCGGTGTAAGGATAAGAACCTTACTTTAAATTGGGAGAAGTGTCACTTTATGATACGAGAAGGTATTGTCTTAGGACATATCATCTCGCGAAATGGCATTGAGGTAGATAAAGCTAAGATTGAAGTCATTTCCAATCTTCCTCCTCCCAAATGCGTCCGAGACATTCGAGCCTTCCTTGGCCATGCAGGTTTCTATAGACGGTTCATCAAAGATTTTAGCAAGATTGCTAGACCCTTGACTCTTTTGTTGGCCAAGGACGCCACAATTGATTTCGACTCAAGCTGTATGAAGGCGTTCGAGTCATTGAAAAACTCACTTACTTCTGCTCCCATTCTTTCGTCTCCTGACTGGACGCATCCATTTGAAATTATGTGCGATGCATCTGATTTTGCCATTGGTGTTGTCCTTGGACAGCACATCAATAAGATGCCGCATGTAATTTATTACGCTAGCCGAACCTTGAACGAGGCCAAATTAAATTACACAACAACCGAGAAGGAATTCTTAGCTGTTGTGTTTGCATTAGAAAAGTTCCGGCCCTACTTAATCGGCTCTCCAGTCTTCGTATACACTGACCATTCAGCTCTTCGCCATCTTTTTGCAAAGAAGGACGCTAAATCTTGGCTGATACATTGGATCCTCTTACTGCAAGAGTTTGACCTTGTCATCAGAGATAAGAGAGGATGCGAAAACTTAGTCGCCGACCATCTTTCACGCCTCCTTTCTTCACCAACGCTTCAAATTCCTATAAAAGACGTTTTTCCAGATGAGCGGCTCTTGACTGTATCTTGCGAAGCTTGGTTCACAGATATTGTGAATTATTTGGCCACCGGACTTATACCAAATGAATGGTCGAATCAGGACAGACTCCGATTCCTATCCCAGGCAAAACATTTTTACTGGGATGAACCTTATCTATTCAAATACTGTCCCAACCAAATTATTCGTCGGTGTGTCCCCGACAATGAGTTTAAGAGCGTGCTGTCATTCTGCCACGATAAAGCGTGTGGCGGGCATTTTGGCCCTAAAAAGACAGCAGAAAAGATCTTGCAGTGTGGTTTCTATTGGCCACAACATTTTAAAAACGCGCATGGGTACTGCAAGACATGCTCCCGGTGTCAACACTTGGACCGGATATCTAGAAGAAACGAAATGTCGATGCAACCAATATTGGTTGTGGAAATTTCTGATGTTTGGGGGATAGATTTTATGGGACCGTTCCCCAATTCTTTTGGGAACGTGTATATTCTCCTTGCTGTTGATTATGTGTCTAAGTGGGTCGAGGCTGTGCCCAGCCGAACTAATGACAACAAGGTTGTCGTTAGATTCCTCAAAGAAAACATTTTGTCTCGGTTTGGGCACCCCCGCGCAATTATCAGCGATAATGGAACTCATTTCTGTAAAAGGACTTTCGAGTCCTTAATGCGGAAATATTCCATTAATCATAAGCTATCAACGCCCTATCATCCCCAAACTTATGGGCAAGCCGAGATTTCAAATCGGCAAATTAGACAGATATTGGAGAAAACGGTTTCTAAAAACCGTAAGGATTGGTCGTCAAAACTTATTGATGCCCTTTGGGCATTTCGAACTGCCTATAAGACCGATCTTGGCATGTCTCCGTATAGGCTAGTTTATGGAAAGGCTTGCCACCTTCCAAATGAAATTGAGCATCGCGCATTTTGGGCGATAAAAGAGTTGAATCTATCTCTCGGAGATGCGGGCAGCCATAGAAAGCTGCAATTAAACGAATTAAACGAGCTTCGGGATAAAGTTTACGAGAACGCGATTGTCGTCAAAAACCGAACGAAGGTGTTTCACGATAAATGCCTTATGCGCAAAACTTTCAAACCTGGTCAACAGGTTTTACTTTATGACACCCGGCTACATTTCCGTCCCGGCAAGCTCAGATCTCGATGGAAAGGACCATTTTTGGTACGCACTGTATATCCGCACGGTGCAGTCGACTTAGAAAATCCGGAGGACGGTTCACTATTTAAAGTGAACGGACATAGACTTAAACCATTCCTCACCGCGGATCATTCGGAGGAGCTCCTGCTGTTGCAAGAGCCGAATTACATTGACTGATCCACCTCCATCTACCCCCAAATTTCGGTTATCCAGCCATAAACAGTGGAAACGCTGTTTCAAATAAATTTGGGGGTATGTAACACTTGTAATTATATAAAAAATAATAATAAAAAAATAATAAAAAAAATAAAAATTTTCAAATTTTTGGGACTATTTTTGAAAATTTTCGGTTTCAAATAAAAATAAATAAATAAAAAATTATTTACAAATAAATTCCCCTTTTTGAGAGGTCCTTTTTGCAAATAACCAAAAACAACCCCTATAAAAAGAACCCGAACCCTCCTCTGACTTTTCATAACCCTAATCTCTCATTTCCTCAAAACCCTAGCCGCCGCTTCATTTCTGCAGCGAGATCTCCCTGCGCCGCCGTGTTTCCGCCGCCATAACCTGCCTTCAGCCGCGTTTCCGCCGCGCATTGGTGTCTGCTCCCTCTGAAATCTTCAGAGGAGGTTTGCTTCCTTCAATCCTCTCTGTTAAAATTTTTAGAACTGCCTGTATTCTCTGTGATGGCACCCACTTTGCAATTTGAGAGGGACTTTTCCCAAATCTTTGCACACACAGTCTTTGGAAGTTACTTCGGTGAAGAGATATGAAGGCGCGGATGGAATTTTTTACTGTTTAACCATCCGAATGCCTTCGCGCTTCTGGATCTCATCACCCGATTTTACGAGCGCATGGAGGATGGTTGCCTCTCACAACACGGTTACGTTAGGCTGATTTGGGGGGATAGGGAAATAATAATCGATAGGGACTTCATCAATGAAGTCACCTTAATACCTAGACTACCTACTCATGACCAACCCCTCCAATTCGAGAATTAGCTACCCTTGATGAGTAATGATTGATCGAGGGAGCCACATAAAGGCATCCAGTCTAGAACCCTCTTTGCGAATGTACTAACCGTGTGCCGTTGGGCACAAAATAATATTTTTGGTAGTTCGCACAATACGACATTTTTCACACCATCCCTTCATATCGTGCACACTTTGATGACTAGAAAACCAATCTATGATAAGTGCACGGTCTTACTTCACTCCATTGGTGCGGGCAAAAGGGTTGCCAATTACCCATGCCCTATGTTGGTGACACAACTGTATCGCCATTTTCTCCCTGTGGAGGAATTCGAGTTTTATATGCATGGAGGGATACCTATTAGACCTCTTATTAAGGGCGTATCCACGTCCTACACATGCTTAAATGATGTATGTTCGCGCAC
Source organism: Agapanthus africanus (assembly GCA_030015575.1). Classification (NCBI taxonomy): domain Eukaryota; kingdom Viridiplantae; phylum Streptophyta; class Magnoliopsida; order Asparagales; family Amaryllidaceae; genus Agapanthus; species Agapanthus africanus. The sequence continues at coordinate 99,466,280 of CM057338.1, read as the reverse complement.
TGAGCCGACCGAGGACCTGCCCGCCAAGACAACCAGCTCCAGCTCGACCGCGAGTGAGGAAGAGCTTACCCCTGCAGCACATGCACGTTTACTTAGGAAAGTCACTAGAGGGATAGACATATTCATAGGGATGGTGACCAACCTGGATTAGCGAGTGGCAGAAATAGAGCATGGCATGACCACCCTGCAGGCGAGAGAGGAACGTTCCTATTCACGTTCGAGGGGACGGCGAGGCCATGAGCAGTGAGGGCACTGCTTTTGATAAGTTTGGGGGTGGAGGTGGTTTGTTAATAGTTATCTTTGCATTACATTTGCATATTTTTATTTTTTTGTACATATTTGTTTCTTCTTCTTTTGCATATTTAATTCCGCATTGCATCTTTATAAAAAAAAATATAAAAACTGAAAAATATTTTAAAAATATAATATATTAAAATAATAATAATAATAATAATAAAAGTTTTAAAAAAATTATAAAAATAATATCAAATAAAGAATTGAAAAATTTTAAAAATTATAAAAATTGAAAAAATCAATTTTTGCCATATTTGACTTAATTTCAACATGACGGTTGAATAGTAGGGAAAAACTGGATCCTAAACTTAGTAAATTAAAAACCCTAAAAATAACCTTTCTTAAAATTTAACTGTAGAAAATATATGTTTTTGTAGTCTGTTTAGAAATAAGCAAATTTTGAGTTCAGTTCTTGGGCTAAGTCAAAACAAGGGAAGAATATTGAAATTTTTATTTGAAGTGTAAAGTCTGAAAAATAATTCTGAACCTTAAGTCTAAATTCTGAAAATATATACCCTACAACAAACGCACCTTGAAACTTGGGATAGTAGAGGATACCTTGAAATGCTCTTGTCTAAAATCCTTAGGAAAATTTAAAAAAAAGTACAAGTGTAAATAAAGAGATATAAAAAAATGAACACTGGTTTTGTAATTACTTAAGGCTGCATAAATAAAAAAATATAGCAAGGGTGCTTTATCACCTAGTGCCTTAGACCAACTGGTTTAGGAGTCACTGCTAAGCCTTAGGTATTACAAGACGATGAATTACGCCTGAATGCGCAAACACATTTTGTAATTGGCCGTTCAGTACCTCAAGAAGTATTAACAGTCGCATGAAGGATGTGTGAGCAATTTCATCTAAAATTCACCAACTAAAAGTATTTTGGAAGATGGACAAGAGTATGATAGCAGGAATTGAATTTCCAAGTGTAGAGGTGATACATGCACACACGTAGGGGTATATGATTGGGGTTTGGATGAGAGATAGGAATGAAAGATAGGGCTTACACTTTCAGTAGAGATGATAAAAATTCCTAAAGTTGAGATGGAACCTTAGAAGGAAAATTCAAAAGTTGCTGAAAGCTTAATAAATTTGCAGAACATATATGATTTTAGGTTAAATGAAAAGTGGGTGTGAAAAATATGGGTTGATGACTTCTAAGTTAAAGATAATAGAATTTCTTGTTAGAATACTGAATTGAAGAATGAGAGTCAACATGGCAAATTGATCGGATTTTGTGGGTAGTATCCGCTGAAAACCCTCAGCAGACAACACTCCTCCTACTAGGGACACCTAGAGGTTTAACGGCTTGTTGCACGAGTTCAGTGCAATCATGTCCCCTGCGAAAGTGAGGTTAGGATTTTTCGAAAATAAAAATTTGTTTTACTCAGGACAAGCAAAAGATAAGTTTGGGGGTATTTGTTCATATCAGAATTTTGCATTATTATATCGTCCATTCTTAATCATATTACAAATAAATAAGTGTTTTTGATCCATGTCTGCTAAATAGTTGCAGGTTACAAGTTCTCAGATCATTACAGTGAAATTCATGAAAAGACGTTAAAAATGTGAGACTACGACCAACATTAAATGAATCCGTATGATGTCGCCTACCATTTCAAGGAACAGCTGAAAATCATTAGACAGTTCAATGCACAAAGTTCAAAAGCAGCACAAGATTCAAAACTTCAACGTGAAGCTCACGGCAAAAAGTCCACAACATTCTGCACTATGGAAATCTGGAAGAAAATAGAAGAGATTCTGAGGAACCAAGTGAAGAAAACAGAAGGAAAAAGCAACATGAAGCAACCCTGAAGAACTAAGCCAGAGATCGCACCAATTGGCCACGGAACCGCGGCCAAACATGTGTTCCTGCCGCGGTTCCGCGGTGATTGATATGAAAAAGTGTGTTTGTAGTTAACCGCAATCAATAACGGTGTCGCGTGTAGCTAGACCGAGATGAGTACGGGTCGTCCTCTGGAAAACGTTGAACCTTTTATTCTTACTTTAGATGTGTTGAAAAAGAGAGGAGGGATAAAGAATGGTGAAGAATGGTTGTAGGATCTAGATCTATGTTAAACACGGATGCAAAATATAGATCTAGATTAACTACAGATGTAGGTTTTATAGTAGAAGGGGGCTTGTAGGGTTCATTGGGATTTAGTAGCTATGGATGATTAATTAAAGATTACTCTTTTTATCCTTTAATAAATTTAAAATTAGAACGACGGTGATGCATATAGATTAGGGTTTTTGGAGGGAAAAGGGTTCCCACTCTTAACCCCTATCTCGACATGGAACTCCGTTCATATCTAGCCTTTACCAAAACAATCATTAATCTAATTTCTAATCGCGGTCGAGACTAGCAATAAATTAGTAGCGCGCCCGATTAGGATGTTAATGATTCTTTAGATAAAGTTTATAAACTTTATAGGACTTAAAAAGAATTTAAGGATCTTTATCATCCATTAACCTACCCTAATCTTATGAACCCTAACAAGCGAAGAATTACTCGCGCATGTTGGGATAAGAAGAGATAGAAATCATGAAGAAAGTAAAAATGCAATAAAATAAACTACCTTTATTAATCAACAAAATCAAGTACACTTTGATTCCTTAGAAAATGATTACAAAAACCTAGTTTGCTTCTCGATCTATTCTAAGGAGGTAGATGAACCGTTGATGATCAGCCTGGATGCGTGAACCGTCTTGGACTTCGTGATCTCGTCGGCTTGATGATTTTTCCAAGAGGCTCTCGGTCTTTATTTATAGTCCCAAAGCCAGAAACTTAGCTTCCTAATTTGGAAGCAAGTAGTTATGATCCAACAGAAAAAAATCCCACCTTCTGAACCCTCTGGCACGCGGCGGATCCACGGCCAATAGGGGAGTTTGGCCGCGGATCCGCGGCCAAAAAGTGGGATCGTTTTGGGATTTTTCTGGGGCTTCATCTATATTGCCACGTGGTGATCTTTTGAATCTTAGAAGCTGAAAATCTTCTCGTAATTACTGCCAGACTTGATTTCTTTAGTTTGCTTTCTTAATTAGGCAGGTTTGCTTTAACAACTTTGATTCCCTTGATTTTTAGCCCTGAAGAATTCTGCACAATATCAACAAATAATATTAGTAGTGTTTTGCTTTATTGAGATATTAATTTCACCATTAAAATTTGGTCAATGATATCTTTGCATACATTTTTCTACCAAATGTTACTTATAATATATCAACATATGAAAAATAGTATTTTTACAGATAAACTCTCATATGTATCATATATTATAATAAACACATTTTCTAGTATAGAAATAATAGGGAAAATGTAATAACAAATGTGCAGTTTTATCAACTGAACACGCGGCCATGCAGTGCACGTGTCGTTGCACGTGTCGGTGGGTGTCGGTGCTTTGGCCCGGCTTTCTTAGGATTGTCTTGTAATTTCATGTATGGATCAGAATGTAAACCTAGGGTTTCTCCTATCTATAAATAGGAAAGCCGAAAGCCTAATTAGGCATGCCTATTTTTAATTCGTAGATTTAAAATTTTAATTTCCTTGTAATCGTTGAAGAGGTCATCAATAAAGTAAGCTTTTTTTTCGATCTTGCATTTTTATCTGCAATTTATTACTTGCAATTTTTTTTATCTGTTCTTTTATTATCTGCAACTTAGATAGTCTTTTAAAATAAAATTATAAAAATGAATTGTAACGTTAATTTCCTAATAAGTGAGTAATTCCTCACTTGTTAGGGTTAGGATAGGGAAGGTTTAAGAGAAGAAAATCTCTCACACTCCTTTCATTGCCTATATAATTTTAATTAATTAGGACTCTATTTAAATTAACCACACACCGCTCACTACGGCACCTGATCGCATGCTTTTGGCGTGTCGGATGTTCAAAATTCTAAAGTTGTAACCGCGATCAGGACGGTGTCGCTTTGCAGCTAGCCGGTTGAGCACGGGTCGATCCACAGGGAGATGGTTGTATGTCCGTTCGAGTTTTAGACGAGTCAATAAAGAATTTGTATATGTTTGTTCAGTTCTATCCTAAGTGTTCGTATTTATGTTCAAGTAAGCTTGTTAAGGTTAAGATTGGTTGGTAGAGTTAGGATTAGTCTTGTACTTATCTTTTGCCATTCTTAAAATGATGTTGGGATAATTGAAAGTAGCGGGGATTAGGAGGACATAGGAAAGGGATTTGCGAGTTTAAGCAAGCTTTCCAACGCTAAATCCATTCCTAGTGCCCCTTGTCCATCTGCTAAATACTCTTATTTCCAACCCTCGGCCAAACACCCGCAACCATGTAGCCAATTAAGTCACAACTACATGTCACGTTGTAGTGCGCTTAAAGGACTTCTCGACTTAGGTCGCGGTTACATGTCACGTATAGCGCGCCTAAGTGAGGGGGTTGCATTTATTTGGTCGGGGTTCGTTTCAAGATGTTTGGCGAAGAGAAGCACAAGGGATTTCTCCGTCCCTCATACCACCTTCCTTAGCCTTAACAAGAGAGAAATTATTCACACATCATAAAAGAAAAGAAAACAAAACAAGAAGGAAGAAAAGAGGAAAGTACGGTTTTGCAAGTGAAGCAAGCTAACTCTTAGGTCCTCACCTTAGCAAGGAACTCCGTCAAGTATCATCGCTTGAAAATACGGATAAAAGAAGAGAAGAAAAGAGAACAAGAAAAGAAATAACAACAACTAGTTAACAAGAAATAATAAAATTACAATACAAGATAATAAAATTACAAGACAATAAATAAAAAAGACAAGATAAAAATAACCCTCATCTTCATTGATCTTCCACTCAAAAAGCTCTCACTACAATTTTCATGGAGGAAAGAATGAAGAAGAAGAAGAAACTATGCTAAATCCTAACAAAGAGAGAATGGAAATCAAGACATGAAGAAGACCTTTGGCTTGCACAAAACTGGGCTATTTATAGGATGCGTGCTGAAACCCTAGGGCCACATTCTGGCCCTACATAAAAAGACAAAACTACCCCTAAAAATTTAGCCTCTACCGAGTCTCCATGTTGGCCGCGGATCCGCGGCCGTTCTGAGGAGTTGGGATGTCGTATTTTTGGGGTTTCCCTGTGTTGCTATCTTCTATTGTTCTACATGTACCAAATTGCAAATTGCTTCCATAATTGCTTCAGATCTGCAATGGTCCAAAATGGCATCAAAAATAATACTTTTGACCTTTTCTCCCACGAGCTCCGCGCACCCATTGATTCTTGTGCTGTCCCCTCGTGCTCTGTGCTTGTCCGAGACACGAATGACCACTGTCATATGTCTTGTCTCAGGAACTGGTATGCGGCACTGGACGGATACGGATGACCGGAACCCGGCTTTTATCTGTTGTCAACAGATGTTCTGGATTTTGGCATAACAGTGGAGATTTTGTATCAATTGCGTTATTTTGGACTAGGAACCTGTAGCCTGTAAATATGTAGCAAACACGGATTAAAAGCACCTACCTATAAACAAACGAGCGTAAGAATGGGCGGTAGTAAAAGCAATATTCTGGTATGAACAAATACCCTCAAACATAACTTTTGCTTGTCCGGAGCAAAACCAATTATTCACAAAAAGTCCTAACCTCACTTTCGCAGGGAACGCGATTGCACTGAGCTCGTGCAATAAGCCGTTAAACCTCTAGGTGTCTCTAGTAGGAGGAGTGTTGTCTCCTGAGGGTTTTCAGCGGATTTCACCTACAAAATCCCGTCAAGTTAGTTTCATAAGCTAACATCGATTCTACTCCTACAGTTCAGTATTTACGTTAGAAATTCTATCATCCTAAGTTAGAAATATTCAACCCTTATATTTCACACCTCCTATTTATTTAACCTTAGATCCTATACGTTCCTAACAAGTTTAGAAAGATATTGGTATCTCATGAGTTTTCCTTCTAAAGCACGGTTTTAAATCAGGGATTTTTATCACCTTTACAGAAAACACAAGTCTTATTCTTCGTTTCTATCTTTTATCCAAACATCGATTGTATACTCCTACGTGTGTGTAAATTTGCACCCCTACACTCGAGAATTCAATTCAAGCTATAGTACCCTTGCCCTAATATCTAATACTACTTCTTTTCATTAAGGATGGACGAATTTGCTCACACACCTTTTATGTGTTTATTAATGCTTCTTGAGACACTAACGGACGATTACTGAATGTGTGAGCTTAAAGCGTAATTAGCAGTTTCCAGGTCTTGACTTTATTTATTTTTCTTTTCTTTTATTTTTCTTTTTCAAGACCGGATATATTTTTCAATGCTGCTCTTTTGGTGTTTAGTTTTAATTACCGTTTTTTCATTCATACTAGGTTTTCAAGCAAGAGTATTTCTAGGTATCCTCTACTATCTCAAGTTTCAAGGTGCGTGTAAGTGCAGTTTGTAGGGTATATACTTTCTAAATTTGAACTCAAGAAAAGAAATTATTTTTCAGACTTATTCTTCAGTAAAGCATCAATACTTTTCCTTCATCTTGACTTAACTCAAGAACTGAACTCAAGATTACCTATTTCTAAAAAAAACTTTAAGGTCGTATACTTACAAAAGTTAAACAGAACGAGGGTTATTTTTAGGATTTTCAATTCCTAAGCCTAGAATTTAGTTATTTCTAATGTATCAACTAAGCTTTCAGAATAAAAATCTACGTTACCCTATTAGCTAACTTGACGACAAAGTTTTTATATTTTTTTGGAAAATTTTTCGATTTTTATGGGTTTTTAATAAGGTATGCAAATGCAAAATATACAAATGAATGCGAAGGAAGAAAGCTTACGAGTACACCCCCAAACTTAAACTTGACAGTGCCCTCACTGTCAGGCTACACCAAGAGGGTCAAAATTGTCGGCGCTCCCTAAAAACAAATTATATACAAAACAAAAAAGGAAAACAAAAAATTTATACAAAAAGGTCCCCCCCCGAACTTAAGTAAAACAGTGTTTCCACTGTTAAGCGTTGAAGTTCAGGATCGAGGGGAAAGAACAGTATCAAGCTATACAAGGCCTTACACAGGCCAAAAGTGAGCACGAACCATTCAAAGGTTTTATCTCTATAATGTACTGGTTGGTGAAAGAATGCGGAGAGGTAAGAAATGAAGAATACGCGAAACCGTATGGAGATAGAAGTGGGATACGGTCTCGGTATATGAGAAGAAAAATGGCGGAAGGGAGAAAGAAGTGGAATACGAACTTGAGGGTGGAAATGGATTGAATAAATTAGTACAATCTGTAATGATCGATGTGAAAAGATGGATTGTACTAATCTATCAATATGGCGAGAAATTGGGTCAAATCCCTCAAGATTCGTAAGAAACCATGGGTACGCCGAACTTGGTAAACCAGACACAGGAAGTGAAAATGATACGGTTTCTTGCAATGTCGGAACGATGGAAAGGATGGGGGGAAGTGATTGAGGAAGGGTATTGGTTAAGGGTTCGGGAGGGTGTACACAGTCAGTGAAAGGAACAAGATGAATTGGAAAATCCGACTCATCATCTAGAACTATTTCATCCTCAAAAATATCCTCAAAATTCTCCTCAAAGTTAAGCTCATCCATGCATATTTCATCAATATCAAGATGCATATGAAGCTCGGGAAAAACGTTTAATGACTCGGGATTATGAATTGGAGAGACAAACTCATCCAAAACTGCGGGTTCATCATCCGAAATATCCCCAGCGTCGATATCCTCAATCAAGTGAAAATCAATTTTCTCAGACACCTCAACAAAAGCATGGATATCAATCAATTCAGGTTCTAGAGTGGAGGTGTAGAGGTCAAAAGGATTGGGTGTGGTTTCACTCGAAAGGGACCCTTCACAATCGGGCAAATCAAACACTACAAAGTCACACAACTCATTATCTGTTCTATCTTTAATCAATGAATCGTTTGGAACACTAGATAGACATTCAAAACCGGAGTTGTGGGATTCAAGTTGAAACGGGTAGGCTTGATTCGGAAGGGGGTACAGCTCACTCTCTCCACTCAAATTCTTAACATGTCCTACCGCCTCTTCATACATTGGAAAATTTGGAGCTAGTTGAAAACTAGCTACCGGGTCACTAGGTTGTATGTGGGCGGCCATGGACGCATTCAAATCCATCATTTATTGGTACGACGCTACCCTAAAGTCTTCCAATGACTGTTCCAGACTAGACATGGGTTGTGAAGGGGTTTCAGTAAAAAATTCGAAGCTGTTTGGATACTGGAAACTCCCAAAAGGCTGTTCAGAAGTAATGTCTAGGGAAGGTGCAAAAGTCGGATAGGACTGGTAGGAATTGAATGGCTGAACAGGAGCAGAATCAACATTTGGATAAGAAAGTGAATGGAATTGTTGATCCCAAGAATCTGTAGTGGTGAAAGGAGTGAAAGATCGGCTACGGGATTGTTCAATATGTTCAGCGATGGACAAAGGACGACTTGAAAAAGGGGTATCAACATAAGAGGGTGGGGGGTTGAAATGGTTGATACAAAGTGGACTGCGGAGGGCAAGTGTTTGTCCTAGACGCGTCTATGTGATCTTTCAATGAAATTTTGGGTATGGAGGGGTCGTTCGAAATTCGACCAAAGCAAGAACCGTAAGAAGTGATGTCTGGTTGTGGATACCAAAGTTCGGCAAGAGTTTTTCTAGGTGGGGTACCCATGATATGAAGAGAAGAAGAAGAGGGGAAAAAGGATATGGATTTTTTATTTATTTATTTTTATTAAAATAAAAAAGTTTTTGTTTTTGGAGTTTTGAAAATTGTTTGTTTGAAAGAATACGGAATTATGGGACTAAAATTTACAAGCACAATAACAATCATAATATGCACAAACACACCTAGAGCTAGGGTCACCTAGGTCAGCTAGACAGCTCCTAACTGTTCCAAAGGGCTAAAAATAGGACCTCAAACCACCTCTTCACCGCCAATTGTGGTCAGGTAAGTGCCAGGTAAGTGGGAGGCTCCCCACTACAAGTAGTGGACCTAATTAAGTAACCACTTTCCTTAGACACACTTGCCTAGACACCGCAAAGTCAGGTTGGGATAAACGGCCGATGCCTACAACTAGTCCTCTGTCCTATTGAGCGCGACGTCCGTAGGGCTGAGTCTAGTATTTTTTATTAGCTCAAGGTAATGCGTATGCAATTAGTGATTTGTGGGGTCTTAGGAAGGGTGATGAAATCCCCACCCAATCTGAATTGGTGTTATAGCCCCTTAACGTCCGTATTAATATATGCAAAGCGGTAAACAAACAAAATCTAAAACAACAAAAATTTATTTGGCGGCTGCGCAATTTGTGCAAAGAAACCTGCAGAAAATACAGTATAGTGGAATTCACAAAGAAGATAAAAGGACAGAGAAAGGGCAGAAAAAAATTGGGGCACTAAGGCCTCAATACGGCCGCGGAACCGCGGCCAAAGCCCCTCTTTGACCGCGGTTCCGCGGTCAAATTGATGAGTTGGCGCCTGAAATTTGGCTCCCTGCACTCCCCTTGATCTCTACTCCAAAATAAAATGCTCTGTTTTCTTTTTGGATTACTGTACTTGCTCCAGATTAACCTGCACACTTGCACACAAAAATTATCAAAAATAACAAAAAGATTTTTTTTATTTTATTTTATTTATAATTTTATATATATACAAAAAGAATATTAACCCGAATAACAAGAAAGAAAATACGTTACCGTCTCCCCGGCAACGGCGCCATTTGATCGCACGCTTTTGGCGTCTCGGATGTTCAAAATTCTAAAGTTGTAACCGCGATCAGGACGGTGTCGCTTTGCAGCTAGCCGGTTGAGCACGGGTCGATCCACAGGGAGATGGTTGTATGTCCGTTCGAGTTTTAGACGAGTCAATAAAGAATTTGTATATGTTTGTTCAGTTCTATTCTAAGTGTTCGTATTTATGTTCAAGTAAGCTTGTTAAGGTTAAGATTGGTTTGTAGAGTTAGGATTAGTCTTGTACTTATCTTTTGTCATTCTTAAAATGATGTTGGGATAATTGAAAGTAGCGGGGATTAGGAGGACATAGGAAAGGGATTTGCGAGTTTAAGCAAGCTTTCCAACGCTAAATCCATTCCTAGTGCCCCTTGTCCGTCTGCTAAATACTCTTATTTCCAACCCTCGGCCAAACACCCGCAACCATGTATCCAATTAAGTCACAACTACATGTCACGTTGTAATGCGCTTAAAGGACTTCTCGACTTAGGTCGCGGCTACATGTCACGTATAGCGCGCCTAAGTGAGGGGGTTGCGTTTGTTTGGTCGGGGTTCGTTTCAAAATGTTTGGCGAAGAGAAGCACAAGGGATTTCTCCGTCCCTCATACCACCTTCCTTAGCCTTAACAAGAGGGAAATTATTCACACATCATAAAAGAAAAGAAAACAAAACAAGAAGGAAGAAAAGAGGAAAGTACGGTTTTACAAGTGAAGCAAGCTAACTCTTGGGTCCTCACCTTAGTAAGGAACTCCGTCAAGTATCTTCGCTTGAAAATACGGATAAAAGAAGAGAAGAAAAGAGAACAAGAAAAGAAATAACATCAACTAGTTAACAACAAATAATAAAATTACAATACAAGATAATAAAATTACAAGACAATAAATAAAAGAGACAAGATAAAAATAACCCTCATCTTCATTGATCTTCCACTCAAAAAGCTCTCACTACAATTTTTATGGAGGAAAGAATGAAGAAGAAGAAGAAACTAAGCTAAATCCTAACAAAGAGAGAATGAAAATCAAGACATGAAGAAGACCTTTGGCTTGCACAAAACTGGGCTATTTATAGGCTGCGTGCTGAAACCCTAGGGCCACATTCTGGCCCTACATAAAAAGACAAAACTACCCCTAAAAATTTAGCCTCTACCGAGTTGCCATGTTGGCCGCGGATCCGCAGCCATTCTGGGGAGTTGGGATGTCGTATTTTTAGGGTTTCCCTGTGTTGCTATCTTCTATTGTTCTACATGTACCAAATTACAAATTGCTTCCATAATTGCTTCAGATCTGTAATGGTCCAAAATGGCATAAAAAATAATACTTTTGACCTTTTCTCCCTCGAGCTCCGCGCACCTATTGATTCTTGTGCTACCCCCCTCGTGCTCTGTGCTTGTCCGAGACACGAATGACTACTGTCATATTTCTTGTCTCAGGAACTGGTACGCGGCACTGGACGGATACGGATGACCGGAACCCGGCTTTATCTGTTGTCAACAGATGTTCTGGATTTTGGTGTAACAGTGGAGATTTTGTATCAATTGCGTTATTTTGGACTAGGAACCTGTAGCCTGTAAATATGTAGCAAACACGGATTAAAAGCACCTACCTATAAACAAACGAGCGTAAGAATGGGCGGTAGTAAAAGCAATATTCTGGTATGAACAGCACCCTATCCAACAAGATAGCGGTGATTCCCTAGTTAGACCGGTTGTGGTTGATTTAAATAGAGGTTAGGGCTAAGAGTTAAGAAAGGACGGACAAGGACCAAAAGGAAGAAACTGAGTTTCTTCCTAGTCGTGTTAATCCCCTTTATTGACTATTACCCTAACACCTATATTCTTAACTAGGGCAAAGAAAGAAGTGGGTAGAATCCCTATTCCAAACTAACATAATCCTAACCATAGCAAGCGTTTAAATCAATTTAATCTCAATCTTAGATCTTAAAACAAAACCTACCAAAAATAGGACTTAACTCGTTAAAACTGTGAGCTGCTATCTGAAAAACAAATAACCATATTAAAAGATTTGCTTGTGTAATATAAAGATTGCTTTTCTTAGAAATACTCCGAAATGCCGAGTTTAGATTCATAGGTAGCGGTACACAAGCTGGCCATATCACTAGAGATAAAGCCAGTCAAGCAGCCTCCAAGAAGAATGCGGATTGAACTTGAAATGAGTATCAACGCCGAAGTCAAGAAATTAATTGACTCCGACTTAATCCAAGAAATTCAATATCCCGACTGGATCGCTTGCATCGTTCCGGTGATGAAGAAAAATGAGACAGTTCGGATCTACGTAGACTTTCGGGACCTTAACAAGGCATTCCCCTCCGAAAGGCGGCCTGGACTTTGCGTCTTGCCTGAGATTCGGGGGCAGATGCTATATGGTTTTATCCGTCCACCTCTCCGGAGATGCCGAGTTGATTTATGGCACCGTGTATCGGAGGTTTAGACGGATGCGGCCGATGTAGCAGACTTCGTCAGATTCCCCCTCGGGGTGAGGGGGTTTTGATTGTGGGGACGCTCTTCCCTGCAGGCGCAAGCCCCTGCAGTTAATTACGCTACCGCATTGCGGTAACAACTTTCTCCTTCTCCAGAATTTCACTTCGTGTCGTGTGTGTTTGTTTTGTTTGTGGTTGCCCGCGGATTGTATACGGAGACTGAGTAATACCGTCGCCCGTAGGACGTGGATTAGTCCAAATCCGTGTTCACTTAGATTTGGGTTTGGTGTACTTAGATTTGGGTTTGGTGTTTTAGTTTAAGGATACATTAGTCGCGTTGCGGCTAAGATCAACTTAAACGTTCGTCAAGGATACGTTAATCCTATTTTGGACTAAGATTGACTTGACGTAGTGATCTATTTAATATCTGGCCGTCGGGACTCGTCACCTCTCTGACGTCGTTGAGGGATTACAACGACAGGCGTCAGAGGAGTTCAGAGATGTACCCTTGAACCAAGGCTGATCTGGAGTTTTATCATTCATTTAAATGTCTAAGGATACGTTAGCCGTATTTGGGGCTAAGATCGACTTAAACTGGACCGTTTAGATCCGGTAAAAGAGCATTTGGAGGCTCTATTGTTCCAGTTTAGGGACGTAGTGGTCCATTTTCCAGTTTAGGGACGTGGTGGTCCATCGCCAGTTTAGGGACGTAGTGGTCCGATATTAGTTTAGGGACGTCTCGGTCCGTCATTAGTTTAAGGACGTTCCGGTCCAATGTTAGTTTAGGGACGTTTCGGTCCGATATTAGTTTAAGGACGTCTCGGTCCGATATTAGTTTAGGGACGTCTCGGTCCGTTATTAGTTTAGGGACGTTTCGGTCCAATGTTAGTTTAAGGACGTCTCGGTCCAATATTAGTTTAGGGACGTTTCGGTCCGATGTTAGTTTAAGGACGTCTCGGTCCACGAGTTTAAGGACCCCGCAGTCCATATGGGTGTGTGGTCATTGGGACCCGTCACCTCTTTGACGTCGTTGAGGAATTACAACGATGGATGTCAAAGGAGTTCGGAGATGTACCCTCGAACCGGATGTAGATTGATTTAGGAGAGCCATTTTGCTCAGTCAATTTAATTTAAGGACTTATGGCCACGATTGGGCTAAGTCCAGAAAGGATGCAGAGCATCAATTTTATTTGGGCCCAGCCCTTTTATTGCTTTGCAATTTATTTTGGCCTGCTAGGTCTTTTTGATTTGGGCCTAGCCCTTCAAGTAATGCATTGCATTTGTGCAAAATACCAAGAATCTTTTAGATTCAGGAAAAGAAGTGCAGAGCACTTTTTATTTTCTTGATCTAAATTTAGATCAAAGAAAAGAAAGAAATCTTTTCTTTCTTTCTGTTTCAGAGAACCAGATGTTCATAGCAAGTGCAAGGCACTATTTATTATTTTTATTTATTTATTTATTTATTTATTAAAGATCACTGATCTTGTTTTCTAGATCAATGATCTATTTTTTAAGAGAATTTTCTCTTATCTCAAAGGTTTTTACCTTCTTTTTTTGTATTCTCAAGAAGTTCTCAAGAGTTCTCTCTTCTTCTTTTTTTTAAAACCAGATGATCCTTTTGAAATGAGGTCTAGGGTCCTTTTTATAGTGCTCAAAAATTAGTTAAATTTGTTAAAAAGATCTTTTTCTGAGTGATTTGGGGAATTTTCCCCACCGTTGAATCTTTGATCCAAAGGCCCCTGTTTTACAGAAGAAATCTTCTTATTTTAACAAGAACAGAAAAAATTTCCTTAAATCTTCATTCTGTTGTTGCGCAACTCACCAACGCGTGACACGTGTCGCGCAGTAAGGCGCTTGCGCAATTGAGCTTGCGCAACTGCGCAGACACGTGTCGCTCAACGAAGCGCTTGCGCAACTGAGCTTGCGCAACTGCGCAGACACGTGTCGCTCAACGGTGCACTTGCGCAATAGTGTGTGCGCAACTGCGCAGACACGTGTCGCGCAGAGGTGCGTTTGCGCAGTTGTGCTTGCGCAACTGCGCAGACACGTGTCGCACTGTGGTGCACTTGCGCAACAGCGTTTGCGCAACTGAGCAGACACGTGTCGCGCAGCGGTGCGCTTGCGCAGTTGTGCTTGCGCAACTGCGCAGACACGTGTCGCGCAGCGCAGCGCTTGCGCAGTTGAGCGTTGCTTTTACTTTTTAAAGAGTCTTGCTCTGATTGGACGCACTGCCTTGGGCGTTGCGCTGCCGAGTCAACTTCTGACACGTGGAAAATTGCGCGTAGCGCACGGGATCTGAAGCGTTGCTTCAAAATTTTGAATTTTTGAAATTCAAACAGAACCTTGCTCTGATTGGGGGAACAAATGCCCCCCCACCGTTGCGCTCACGTGGCGCGCACGTGAGTGCAGCGGTGGCAAGATCCTGACTGTTGGATCATGGGGGTCAGTTGAAGGGGCGCAGGCGCCTATAAATAGGACCTTTGGTCCTTAGAAAATTCTTTACTATTTTTCAAGAATTTGAATCTCAGAGCCTTGCTCTTGCTTAAGAACTTCCAGAGCCTTGCTCTTGTGAGAACTTCAAAGTTCCAGTTTTAGAATCACTCTAGGTAAAATTAATTAAATTAAATTTAATTAACAGAGCCTTGCTCTTATAGATCTTTGATCTAAAAAAAAACCCCTTTGGGGTTTCTTCAACAGAGCCTTGCTCTAAAAAAAAATTTACAGATTTACAGAGATCTGATCCATGGGTTTTAACCCATGAACAGAGCTTTGCTCCTAGATTAAATATAGATCCCCCCCCTTTATATATATATATATATATATATATATATATATATATATATATAGAGAGAGAGAGAGAGAGAGAACTCTTAAAAGTTTTCCTGGATCTTTAGGATTCCAAAATTTTTCTTTTAATCCTTAGGGGTTGTAGTTTTCATTACTATTACAGAGCTAGGCTCTTTTTTTAAGAAGTTTTATTCCTTTGATACCAGAGTTTGACAAATGTCACTCTGTGACAGAGCTTTGCTCTAAAAAGAGGATATTTTCTCCTTGTCTCTAGGGATCCCCCCCCCCAATGAGGATATTCTCTTGAGGGTCCTTTTCATTGACTGACAGTCTCATCCAATGATGGGACTGCCTTATCAAATGATGCGCCGTCATCTTGATTTTGCGGGTCCCCCTTTGGTCCCCTACCCACTGCATTGTAGTGTGATGTAGGACTTTGAAATGTGAAGCATTGGAACACTAACGATTATATTATTTTTTTTCTACAGGAAACATGTCTGAAGATCTGTCTTTCCCTTTCGTTCGCTCAGAAGGAGGGTTCCCTCACTCGCCAGTGGACCGGGTGGTGTTCGCCTTGATTAAAGATCACGATCCTGAGTGCAAGAGACTTCACCTGTGGGGAAGGTGGTACAGCCAAATCATCCAAGGCCGTTGCAGCTTCAGCTCCGCTTCGCCCTCTGAGCCCATAGCCGCGATCCCTTATGCGGACAAGCCTCCGGTGAAGTATGCCATGGAGGTTAAAAATTGGAATTCCGACGACCTCCTTCAGCCTGCAATTGGTGCCATCCCGGTGCAACCGCCGCCGGCGATAGATATCTTGGGGAGGCGAATCTGTCAGGGTGAAGCACGCCCTTGGGGACAGGCTTATAATATTGGACTGATCCCGCGACCGCTTGCCGGATATTTTCCTTGGGCCCGCTACATCTTAGCGGCGAAAAGGACTCATCTGACGACGATTGGTTTATATTCGGCCGTCTATGTTTCACTTTTCGAATATCCCTCTCCTCCAACATGGTGGATAAAGGCCTTTATTGAACAATGGAATATCCCCACCCACACCTTCTTGACAGCGGATAGGGAAGTCTCCATCTCTTTGGAAGAATTTGTTGAGATTTCAGGTCTACCAGTGAGGGGGGAGCACTACGAGGAGCTGCTTCCTCCTGACGAGTACGTCTTTGCCACCAAGCAGTTGGTATTTGACTTAACTCCGGAAAATGCCATCCAGCATCAGCATCCGGGCTTGGTGAAGGTGTTGGAGATTTATGAGGAACTCCATTTGGAATCGGGCGACCGGGGCGTCAGTTTCGCGGATTTCATTGCTCGTTTTATCCGCCCGGAGTTCCTATCAGAGCAGGGTGAGAAGTTCGCTCAGCTTGCTGACCCCTTTGGTTTCGGCTTGGACCGCCGACCTTCATCGGAAAATGACCAGCGGGATTTTTATCTCCCCGGCACTGCCAGCGTCCCTTTCTCAGAGATCGTCGTTCCTGGCATGGACGAGGAGACTTTTTTCATAGGGTTCTTGGGTCTATGGCTATGCAGCTTCGCGCTTCCCATGCACCCACACCTCATGCGGTCCTCTGTCTTTTACCCGGCGCATCGAATGGCGGCTGGTTTACAGTTATCAGTAGGGATCGCCGGGCTGGCTTACCTCTACAATGGACTTAGCGTAGCGGCGGACGCTAATGAGCCTGGGGTACAGCCTGCTAACTTCCCGATACACTACTTCACTTCTTGGATGGAGCTGCATGTGCGAGGGGTGTTTGGTGCCCATAAGACTCCTCCGTTTTTTGAGAAATACAGACTCCCAAGGATTATGCGGTTGGTCGGGGCTTCAATTGTGGTTGCACCTCCGCGGGAGTCTAGGGGACTGCTCCTGCGTTCACATCTAGTCGGAGCGAAGACCTCTTTTGTGGATAAGGTCATCACCATAGGCTCCGAGACCACTAAATCAATGGTGTCGCTGCGTGATGACTTTAAGGGCGGGGCTTATGTGCTGAAGGCTCGGGAAATCCTTCACCTTTACTCCATTCGGCCGGGCTACCTAGTATTTAGGCAGAATGAGACAGCTCTCTTTATGAGGTATAACCCACATCGATTTGCCCGACAATCGAGCTACAATCAAGGGATCCCAATGGAAGCCTTTCTGGAAACACCCGCGGCCAACCAAGGGGGAATAAGGAATGCTATGCATCATTTCACCCGGCTCAATACAGGCTCCTATTTTTTTATCAGTGAGCCTAGCTGTGCCCCTAAAATAATCCACCCGTATGTAGCCTGGTATGCGCATGCTATGGGCCCAATCATTTTAATGGAGAAACGTCTGCTGGTTGACCGTAGGGCTGCGCCTCCTGGCGGTGATCGCAAGGCTCCCTTGCAGCCCAAGATCCAGGTCATCCCCCCGATAAAGGATGCCAGAGCTGACCGACCGCGCGTGTTGAGCCCCCCGCGTGGATTGCCATTGCCCACTACGGTGGATGCACCGCCGGCGCCCCGTGCTCCCACGAAGACGGTTAATATGGTATCACCAGGGTCTGGCGGAGGGGCAGAGATCGGGACTCGCCGCCCTAAAGTGACTGCCAAGCGCAAATCCGCTCCGGGTGGATCTAAAGCTGGTGGACAGAAGAAGAAGAAGTCCACCCTATCCCTCGACGCGATCCTTAACTTAAAGCCTGCGGCTCCTCCTGCCGAGGCCATATGTGAGTACGGCAGCAATGAGGGCTTTGTGGTGGACCCTGAGGACACCAATTTAGCTGCTGCCATTGCAGCTTCGGAGCGATCGGCAAGGCTCGAAGCAATGTTAAGCAGACTCGCTGAGTCAGGTAATCATCAGCCGCTTTATTTGTCATTTTACTGCATTTTTATTATTATCTTTAGCTAATATTTGCTTCATTCTCAACAGGTATTTCTACTGAAGAGGCCATTGCTGCCTCTTTGAAGACCTTCCAGGAGGAGGAAAAGAAGCATGTCCCAGCAGGCGTTGGTATGTCCCACCCTTTTCCCTTTCATAAGGAAAGTTTGTCATCTTCTCTGATGGTCAACCTAACCTTCTTTTGTTTCTTTGCAGAGGTTATATCAGTTGACGCGGGAATCCTTCCCGAGCCCGTTACCGAAGTCCCGGCTTCGTCGAAGTTGCCGCAAGAGCCTCGGCTTGACAAAACGACGAGGGATACCCTGAAAAACCTAGAGGCTTCCCTATTCACGGACGAGGACACCTCAATTAGGGAAGCTCTAGTGGCATCCGTCTCAACGGCTCGGGAGGAGCGGAAGTGATTGAGACACGAAGCAAAGGCGCGTAGAGCTGCTTTGGCCGCGGGAGCGGGTCCCAGTACCATTCCTCGCGCTGACACTCCTTCTGAAGAGGCCCCTGTCGCCCTATCTACTGCTTATAGGCGAGCAGCGCGCGCGGCCCGAAGTGCAAATGATAAATCCTCTTCAGGTAGTATTTCTTTCAAAGCTTTATTGTAAGAATTATAAAGCCATTGGCTCATATGCGTTTCATCTTGCAGGGCCTAGTCCGACTGAGGGGGAGGCGGAGACCGTTGGACCCCAGGAAACGGCGGAAGCGGCGCCTGCCGAACCTGAGCCGACGGTGAGGCGCGTCATTGGGGCCACGGGACCCGAAACAGAGGTTGAGGAATCCGCCGCCGAGAAGGTCATTGATACCGCTCCTGACGTGGCGGTAGATGAGATGATTGTCTTAACCGAGGCGAAGGCGGTAGAGGGCGAAGCGCTCGAGGCTGGAGACCTCGCAGTGACGGTGGACAAGACAACCGTGACCGCAGGATCCGTAGGAGTAGCAGCTGAGGTCGCCACGATTCCTGAGGATGAGCCAGCTGCTCTTTCTCAGGAATCTGGCAATGCTCCAATCATGGCCCTCTCCGCCTATATTCCCCCGCCTTCTCCAGGGCCTGCAAGTGTAACAACGGTCCCTATTGAGTCGGGTGACGAGGCTACGGGCGGTGGCCTGATGTCAATGGAGGAAGGAATTGCCTCAGTCTCAGCTGGCAGTTCGTCGGGTAAATTTCGAGTTATTATCGTTTTCTCCCTTCCTTTTTTTTATATCTTGCAATCTTCTCTAATAGGTTTGTCTTTGCAGGTGCCGCCAGTGCCGACGCTCCATTGCTTTAAGGAGCACCGTCAACCACTGCTTTGGCGGTGGTCACTTCCCCGTCTTCCCTCGTGCCATCGCGGATGTTGGAAGGTATGGATTTGCGACTCACAAGTTAATCTTTTAAACGTGTAGTTCATGGACTAACGCCATACCACTGCGTCTTTTCAGGAGTGCTCTTCGATCATCTATATCAAGTGTTGCTCCCACACTTCTCCTTCCCATCCGAACTTGCTTCTCCCTCTAGTGGCGCTGGTGAGTATACGTTCACTACAAAGTCTTTATTTACCCCCCCCCTTTTTTAGCAGTGGGATGATTCCTGATTTTTCCCTTTCCTTATTGCAGTGCTACAAATCGAAGGAGGGGATGCAAGACCTGCCGCGCTACCGGCCTTTCCGGCTTTGCCGTCCGTTACAGCTGGTATAGTAAATTTCTTTTTTGGAAACCCTTCAACATCTCTCGAACCATCGTTTGACCATGTTTTATTTTGCAGCTATTGTTCCGGCTCCGGTCCCTTTTGAGTCTCGCGTCCTTCCACCGGCAGGCCCTTTCTTGAAACGCCCGTCTTCAAAGGGTGCTGTGATGAGTTTAGGCATGCTGAGCGGGTACATCGAAGAGCTCAACATAGACGCTCTCCCTTCTGCCGTAGATTTCGCTGTGGAGGTTAATCCAATGTTGGCGGCGCTCGTAAATTTTCATAACGAAGGCGTCGTCGGATCTTGGGTTAATCACTGCAGGGAGATCGAGGCCTGTCTATATCGGCTGGAGTCGACGCGCCCTTCTCCCGAAGTTTTAGCCCTGAGCACCCAACGCATAACTTGGCTCGAGCAAAGCACTTCGCACTTCCGCCGCTTGGAGCAAGAAGCAGCTTTAAGACTAAGGGAATGCCAAAAGACCTCGAACGAAACGGCCAATCTGCGCGCTGAGATTGAGGCAAATGCTGCCCAAGTGAAGACTATCTTTGAGGGTCTCTTGGAGCGCATCTCCCATGGGCTAAACTTGAAGCGGAAGCTTGACGTAGCTGAGCGCAATATCCCAAGTCGGGAAGCTGCCTATCAGGTCGTCAGGGAGCAGCTTGCGTTGGTCTTGCAGCAACGAGCCCAAGTGGAGGCAGAGCTGGCGGTGGTAGCCAATCAAGAGAAGGCATGGAAGGACATATGCGAGCAATTGCTACATCTATGCAAGACGCTTCCTTCCCAATAATTCTCCTTGTATCATTTGTATTTGTAAAATATATGTATATATTTTTTATTCTTTAGCACAATGTATCCTGTACTCGATCAATATTTATGAATAAAAGATGCATATTTTTGTAATGTCTTGTGTCATTTCTCCGTCTTTTCTTTCTTTAATTATCAGTATGCCACCTTAGTAACCATGATTGACGGATGATTAGGACGAGTATCCCGACCTTCTTAAGAAATAGCGATGGCTTAGGCCGCAGGTTCAGATCTGCTGCCTAAGACTTTTCAACTCTATAAGCCGTGAGGGTCTCATAGAGACTTTTCTCCCTACGGATCGAGAGGATCTCGTAGGTGGATTTTCTCCTTAGGAATCGTGAGGATTCCTAAGTGTGGTTTTCTCCCATAGGTCGTAAGGATTCTATAAGAGAATTTTTCCCTCTTACGAGTCGAGAGGACCCGTAAGTGGTTGTTTCCCTCTTTATCGAATCTCGACTTTGGAGAGTGAGACCCGTGTATAGTATACAAGAGACCACTTTAGATCGACTTGTAGGGTCTCATTGTTCATGAAGTAAGTTTTCCCACCTCTGCTGCCTGAGGCTTTGTCTTGCAAATTGAGAAGCAAATTCGATTTATTAGAGAGATCCCTTTTCTGAATGATCTGGGAGAATTTCCCCTCACCGTCGGATCTTTGATCCAAGGGCTTCTGTTTCACAGAAGCAAATCTTTTTATTTTAAAAAGAGTAGGAACGATTTCTCCAGAATTTTTAATTTTGTTTAGCGCGAATGCTTCAGGGTATGACACGTGTCGCACAGCGCACAGTGTAGCGCAACTGTGTTAGCGCCTCTGCGCTGTGTTGTGTAGCGCACGGCGCAGCGCAGCTGAAGCGTTGCTTCCTTTAATTTTGAAAAGGAGCCTCGCTCTGATTGGATGCGCTGCTTTATTAAATTAATTTTCAAGACAGAGCTTTGCTCTGACTGGGGGAAGACGAAGCGTTGCTTCGTCTCCCGCCTCGGGATTTGAACAGAAGTTCGCTCCGATTAGGGTGAACCGCCGTGACAACTCTTGGAAGTCGAAGAGGCACTTGAGGCCTATAAATAGGACCTTTGGTCCCCTCCAGATACTTATCATCTTCCAGATTTCCATTTTCGAAGACTTCAGAGCTTTGTTCTTGCCTTTAAGAACTCCGGTGCCTCGTTCCCCCCTTTTTTTAAAGTTTTTTAGAAAAAAACTTCTTTAGGTAGAATCGATTAACCAACAGAGCTTTCGTTTGGGGGATTTCATCCCTGAACATAGTCTTGCTCCTCAGGAATTTAGTCCTCTATGTATGTTATCGCTTTTCTATTGCTGATCTTCCTGTAATATTTCTTCCAGGTATAATGGCGGCGGTGCATCTATACAGTTTGCACGAGTTCATAACTTACGACGATATCCGTGCTCAGGGTCGTCAACAAAACCAGGAGTTTACAGATGCCGAATGTGCAGAAGTCATGGGTCGTCTGAACGCAAGCGGTGGTTGGCTGTTGCCTCGTCGTTCGGCCCTTTTGAAAGTAGTGTTGGGAGCCATATGGAGAGCGCTTCCGGATCTTCATGAGGCCTTACCGCTCAACGCACTGGATGATACCGAAGACAAGGTGCATTCAGTGTACCTGACAGGGCTGATCTCAAAGAAACGGCGGAACAGCCTCGTTGACATCCTACACCAAGTCTTCCAGCAGACGACGATAATTGCCGTCTATCGAAGGCCAGGGGGGCTTGCCGATGATATTGACACAGAGGAGCGCGAAAGACTGCGCATAAGAATAATTAGAAAGGCCAGACGAACTCTGGATGGCCTTACTTTCGATTTCCTCAATCCGTGCCCCGGATCCGAGGTTATTCCCTTGTAATAATTTGAATAATGTTTTTTTTTATTTATCTTTCTTATGATTGTAAAAAGGAATTTTCTAGCAGTATGAATGGAAACTCTTCCCTTTTCTATTTCGACTTGTCTTATTTCTCGTCCTGAGTCTTCTGCCCATGCATAAATGAGTGCGTTACGCACGCCAGATCAAATGTAGACCGGATATTCTTTCTGTCATCTTCTTTTTTTTAATTGTCAGCAGGCTGTCTTAATAACCATGGTTGATGGATATCCAAAACGAGTATTCTGACTTCCTTAAGAAATAGCGATGACTTAGGCCGCAGGTTCAGGTCTACTGCCTAAGACATTTCAACTCTATGAGCCGTGAGGGTCCCACAGAGGCTTTTCTCCCTACAGGTTGAGAGAATCCCATAGGTGGATTTTCTCCTTAGGAATCGTGAGGATTCCTAAGTGTGGTTTTCTCTTATAAGTCGTAAGGATCTTATAAGAGAATTCTTCCCTCTTACGAGTCGAGAGGACCCGTAAGTGGTTGTTTCCCTCTTCGTCAAAACTCGACTTTGGAGAGTGAGACCCGTGAATAGTATGCAAGAGACCATTTTGGATTGACTTGCAGGGACCCATTGCTCAGGAAGCAAGTTTTTTAATCCTTGCTGCCCAGGACTTTATCTTGCAAGGTGGAACGAACCGAGAACTCTCTAACGGAGACAGTGGTGGTTCTGTGAGTTGACGCGGGTTAGGAGGCTCTCGTCACGGAGTATTTGTATCCGTGAGTTGAGGAGTTTTGCTAGGGATTATTTGTTTCCCAAGCGCCAAGGATTATTTGTTTCCTTGGGGTTTGAAACGAGTCGAGGATTCCTGCGGAGGCACTGGTGGCTCTACGGGTCGACGCGGATCAGAAGGCTCTCGTCAAGGAGTGTTTGTATCCGTGAGTCGAGGAGTTTTGCTAGGGATTATTTGTTTCCCAAGCGCCAAGGATTATTTGTTTCCTTGGGGTTTGAAACGAGTCGAGGATTCCTGCGGAGGCACTGGTGGCTCTGCGGGTCGACGCGGATCAGAAGGCTCTCATCAAGGAGTGTTTGTATCCGTGAGTCGAGGAGTTTTGCTAGGGATTATTTGTTTCCCAAGCGCCAAGGATTATTTGTTTCCTTGGGGTTTGAAACGAGTCGAGGATTCCTGCGGAGGCACTGGTGGCTCTGCGGGTCGACGCGGATCAGAAGGCTCTCGTCAAGGAGTGTTTGTATCCGTGAGTCGAGGAATTTTGCTAGGGATTATTTGTTTCCCAAGCGCCAAGGATTATTTGTTTCCTTGGGGTTTGAAACGAGTCGAGGATTCCTACGGAGGCACTGGTGGCTCTGCGGGTCGACGCGGATCAGAAAGCTCTCGTCAAGGAGTGTTTGTATCCGTGAGTCGAGGAGTTTTGCTGGCTTCTTCGGCTGAAATGAACCGTTGAGGTTTGGGGTTCGTCGCCTGACGGAATCCGCTGGGAAAGTATGGTTCATTCTTTGTTTACGCCCTTGGATGGTATACAGGGATCGATGTGATCTTAACTGTAGGGCCATAGTTTTATCATTTCTTCTTTTTATTTTATTTTATTTCCACGATGCTCTATCATTTCAGCTTTTATATCGCGAAGGTCGCGACTGCCCAATCATTTCGGCTATTTGTTTTATTTTTGCCCGTTGCTTTTTATTACGGGTTGCCCAATCATTTCGGCTATTTTGCATGTATGCATTTTACTTGTTGCTTTTTGTTGCAAGTTGCCCCATCATTTCAGCTATTTTGCATGCATGTGCGGCCTACTGGCTTTTCGCCGTAAACCTGAAATTAGACACCGATTTCGGCATCAGCACCGCTACAACTGGGATATTGCCAGGAGCGAATCATCATTTGCCTCTGTCGTTGTCGAACAAAGAAGGCTTAGCGACCAGGGTTAGGGTCCTGTCGGCTAAGGCTTTTGACTTTATGAGCCGTAAGGGTCTCACAAAGGTATTTCTTCCTACAAGTCGTGAGGATCTTGTAGGTGTATTTTCTCCTTAGGAATCGTGAGGGTTCCTAAGTGTTTTGTTCCTCTGTAAGTCGTAAGGATCCTACAGGAGGGTTTTCTCCTCATAAATCGAGAGGGATTCACAAGGGTTGTTCAGCATGCGAACATGTCCCCAGTCACGGATGAGACTTGGTTAGGGAAATGTTTATTCGCGCCCGTGGATTGTATACAAGGGTCAGTATTGAGCCACTTGTAGGGCAATATTGGAAGTTTGTGGGGGTTTGCTTAAGCACAGGTTTAGGTCTCTGTAACTTAAGAATTTCGAGTCTTACGGGCCGTGAGGGTCCCATAAGAGAGTTCTCCTTACGAGTCGTGAGGATCTCGCAAGTGTATTTTCTCCTTAGGAATCGTGGGGATCCCTAAGTGTGTTGCTCCTTTGTGAGTCGTAAGGATCTCACGCAGGTGGTTTCTCCTTACAAGGTCGAGAGGACCCTATAAGTGTTCTTTAACGAGGTTGCGCCCTTTCAGGTTTTCACAAACACTCGCCGGTAGCCCTGCTGTTTTTACTCACGGAGCCCTTTCGGGTTTTCATCCGTGCCCTTTTTGCTTATGGACATACCATTTTTTTTTATATTTTTTTTTATTTTCTTTTTCTCCCTTTTTTTTACGAGGTCGCGCCCTTTCGGGTTTTCACGAACACTCGCCGGTAGCCCTGCTGTTTTTACTCACGGAGCCCTTTCGGGTTTTCATCCGTGCCCTTTTTGCTTATGGACATACCGTTTTTTTTTATTTTTTTTTATTTTTATTATATTTTTTTTATTCATCTCGTCAGCCTAAGGATGCTGCGGTAGTAGTTTAACGACGTTTCGGTTTGTTATTAGTTTTAGGACATTTCGGTCCGTTGTTAGTTTAAGGACGTTTCGGTCCGCCATTGAGAAGGCTGGCTACTGCTTATAAAGCTTGAGCTTGGGAAGATAGCGAGCGGAGATAGTCGTCGTCATCCATCATTGACCTAGGCTGTGGCTCATTAAGCGTAATATTTCTTTAGGAAGCGACCGTTTATTGGTCTGAAAGGCCTTTCGCCATGCATGTCGATAAGTAGATAGGCTCCACCTTGGTAGACTTTGTCTATGATGTACGGGCCTTCATAGTTTGGCTCAAATTTTCCCCGCTTGGTGCGATTGGGGATCATAGGCCTTTTGACCACTAGCACGAGTTCGCCTTGACGGAATGTCCTCGGTCGGGTCAATCTTTCGTATGAGCGCGTCATCTTTGCTTTATAAGCTTCCAGATTTTGCTGTGCTAGGAGCCGGATTTCATCAAGGGCGTCAAGCTCTTCAAACCGAAGGTGAGCATTTTCTTCGTCTGTCAGTTCGTAGTGAACTGCCACTCATAGAGAGGGTAATTCTATCTCGAGAGGGAGTACTGCTTCCGTCCCAAATACCAACGCGTACGGCGTTGTGTTTGTGGCCGTTTTAAATGTAGTTCGATACGCCCAAAGAGCCTCTTGCAATCTTTCGTGCCAATCTCTCTTATTTCGTGACACCGTTTTCTTCATGATCTTCGTCAAGGTCTTGTTGAAGGCCTCAGCTAGACCATTAGCTCGCGGATTATAAACTGAGGAATATCTCCAGTCTATATTATGCTGTTGCGTAAAGCGACTAATCTTGTGGCTTCTGTAGGCTGGCCCGTTATCAGAGATGATCCGTCGCGGAGTTCCAAACCGATATATGACGTGCGTTTTGAAGAAGTGGAGGATATTTTCTGTCTTCACTTCTCTTAACGGTATCGCTTCTGCCCACTTAGAGAAGTAGTCAGTCGTCGCTAGGATGAAACGATGCCCCTTAGACGATGTTGGTTCGATAGGGCCAACTATATCAGTCCCCCACATTTCGAATGGCCAGCTAGCCACCGTTGGATGTAGTGGATTTGGATGCTGGTGGATGAAGTCCCCATGAATTTGGCATGAGTGGCATTGCTTCGCATATTCGATGCAGTCCTGAATCATCGTGGGCCAGTAGTAGCCCATCCGTTTTATTTTCAACTTCATCTTAGGGCCTGCTTGATGAGAACCGCAGAGTCCGTCATGAACTTCCTGAACGACTCTTTTCGCTTCGTCAGGTCCTAAGCATCTCAGCCACAAAGAATCAAATGACCTCTTGTACAGGGTATCGTTGACAAAGGCGAAAGACAGGGCTCGTTTTGCGAGCTGATGTCTTGTGGATGCTTCTTCAGGCACTTGGTGGGTCTTAAAGTAGTCTATGAAGACTTCCCTCCAGTCCTCGGCTTTCTCATGGTCTTTTATTTGTAGGGTCGTCTGCTCAGTCGCTCCCTTTTCTTTATACGATTCTGGAGGTATTTGTGCCGGGGCGAGCACTCGACGGCTTTGTACCACGATTCTAACATCATCGAGGTTCTCGTCAACCAATTCTTTGGCAAGTTTGGCCAGTGCGTCCGCTTTGCTGTTTTCCACGCGCGGTATGCTTTCCAAAGTATAAGAGGGAATTTGGGTTAGCAGTTGCTGTACCTTTTCACCCTATTTTATCAATTCCGGTTTGCATGTTTGGTAATCACCGTTCACTTGACTGACGACTAGCTGGGAGTCCCCATATATGAGGAGGTTTTCAATTCCCATGTCAATGGCAATCTCCAAGCCTGCTATCAAAGCTTCGTATTCAGCTTCATTATTCGTTCTCGGTTCTGTCAAGGAGAAGGCGAAGCGCATTATTCCTCCTTGTGGGGTTACGAAGATAAGGCCTACTCCCGATTTGATCATTGACGTATTTTGCTTGTGCTTTTTCATGGAAGACGCCCCATCGAAATAAAGCTCCCAATGGGTATCACCACCGTCGATTGCGTCAAACGCATGTTTGTCTGGCAAATCGCAATTCAGAGGAGAATCGGCAGGTATCGGGTGCTCAGCAAGGAAGTCGGCTATGGCCTGACCCTTCACTGCCTTGAGGGGTCGATACGTTATTGAGAACTCCATTAAGAGCAGAGCCCATTTAGCGAGTCGTCCCGTCAAGATGGCCTTTGACATTAAATATTTGAGAGGGTCCACCTTTGAAATGAGATGGACTTCATGCGCTAATGCGTAATGTCTAAGCTTTGTTATTGCGAAGATCAACGCCAGGCAGTGTTTTTCAATGGGGGAGTAATTGCTTTCTGCCCCCAGCAAAACCCGACTTAAGTAGTAGAGTGCTCTTTCTTTCCCCTGGTCATTCTCTTGTGCCCATAATGCACCTAAAGAGCCTTCAAGGGCGGTCTTGTAAAGAATGAGAGGCTTTCCCTTAACCGGAGCAGCCAACACCGGAGGGTTTTGCAGATACTGCTTGATCTCATCCAATGTGCCTTGGCATTTGTGGTCCCAAACGAATGGGGTTCCCTTCTTCATCAGGTGACTGTAAGGACGGCACTTTCCTGAAAAATTAGCGATAAACCGTCGAATGTATGCAAGCTTTCCTTGGAGAGATCGCAACTGTTTAAGAGTTCTTGGCGGAGGCATTTCCATGATCGCCTTAATCTTAGACGGATCTATTTCAATACCTCGGTGTCGAACGATAATCCTAGGAATTTGCCCGAAGAAACCCCGAACGCACATTTTAAAGGATTCATCTTCAAATTGTATTGCCGAAGGCGTTGAAATACGGTCTTCAAATGCTCGAGATGTTCTTCGTATGACTTGCTTTTAACCACAAGATCGTCGATATAGCATTCGACGATTTCGTGTATAAGGTCGTCGAAGATCTTTGTCATGGCCCTCTGATAAGTAGCACCGGCGTTCTTCAAACCGAAGGGCATTACTTTATAACAAAATATCCCTAAAGGAGTCCGGAAAGCCGTATGTTTCTGATCTTCAGGATGCATTTTTATTTGATTATACCCCGATGAGCCGTCCATGAAGGAGAAAACCTCATGAGTGGATGTATTGTCTATCATCAGTTCAGTGACTGGCACTGGGAAATCATCCTTCGGGCAAGCTTTATTAAGATCCCGGAAGTCTACGCATATGCGCACCGTCCCATTTTTCTTCATCACTGGGACGATGTTGGCGATCCATTCAGGGTACTGAACTTCCTGTATGAAGCCAGAGTCGATTAACTTTTTGACTTCGGTATTTATGCTCATCTCAAGCTCGAGTCGCATTCTTCTCGGTGCCTGTTTGACTGGTTTGACGTTTGGGGATATTGCTAGTCTATGTACAGCGACTTCTGGATCTAATCCTGGCATCTCGGAATAGTTCCATGCGAAGCAATCTTTATGCTGCACAAGGACGTCTCTTAACGCAGCCACCCTCTCTTCAGACAGCAGCTCGCTGACGAATGTCGGTCGCGGATCATTTACCGTCCCCAACTCGATTTTCCTGAGGTTATCTGCGGTGGTATGTATTCCATCCTCTAGTTCTTTCGGAGCTGGGGGAAATTCTGAGATTACCTCATCATTACTGTTTTTGAGGCACCAAGGGAGGCTGTCCAGGTTCTTGGGTTCTTCTTTTAATATTGTGATCATATGACAGGTGCGAATTCGCTCCCAGTCCCAATGTGGAACTGTTTTTTCTTTCGTGGCCTTGGGCTCGTGCTTTTGTGGTGGCGTTACCCTCCAGTTGTCAGACAGAGCAAACTTGCCGAGCTGGTACTGATCTTCGACCCAATTCTTAAAAGTGAAGCAATCTTCAAGAGGATGCCCTATCACTCGGTGGTAAGAGCAATAGTTTGGATCAGAGACTTCACCTGCTTGTTCTGGGTGCTTGGACTCCGGCAATGTAAGCATTTGATGTTTCAGAGCAAGCTCAAGTATCTTTTTCGTCTTGTCTCGAGGAAACGAGTATGCTCGACCCATTTTCTTCATGAGGGATTGGTGAATAACGCTTGATTCTTTCTTGCGTGGCTTCCTAGCCCCGCTTTGTTGCTGTTGAGCACCTCTTCGGCCTTTCGACTCGTTTCTGCCTCCGCGTCGAGCCCTTTTTGTATCAGGTTGACATGGGGCAGCATCTTCGTTCTTTACTGCCTGTTGAAGGAGGCGCTGTGTCTTGGCTTTCTCATAGATTGCCATTTCACGATTGTGATCATCTCGGGCTTTTTGACCCGCATCCCCTATAAGTTTGCCCATCTGGTCTTCAAATGATGGACTGGGCGGTTTTGTATCAGGAACTTTTGCTGGCTCAGGATTAGCGTTTTCCTCTTGAGCATTTGCTTCTTCATCAGAATTGTGCACGACGTAACAGTCGCGGAGCAGCTCTCGTTTCCTGGAGCGAATGTATCCGAGCCTGATTGTCTCCAGCCTCCCATTAGGTAGCTTGTGCTGAGTTCCGGGGACGTTCCAAACCCTGTCATAGAATTTGGCCTTTCTAACGGTTTGTTCGAAAGGTATTCCTTGGCACTTCAGCAGTCTCCTCAAGCCTTCCGTATAGTATCGAGGTAGACGGATGGGCTGGAGTCTGTCCAGCGTTGGATCCGCACCGTGCCAAAGTTCTTTCTCCCGTTTGTTTTCTTCGGAACGGTAGAATAGGATTGCTCTATCACCTTTTCGTCCGGGAGGGATATAAAATGTCCGCAATTCTTCTACGCTGTTGGTGTCGAGTGCATTCAGTTCTTTGTAATGTTCAAGCGGCACCATGGTTATCTGCAGACTTCGCTCTTCATCAGCAAAAGCTCGTATTGAAAGCCGAACAGGGAATACAGCATGGACTTCGTCCTCTGAATCACTACCAAAGATCAGTGAAGGGGCGGATGGTCCCGGCTCGGTGTATTGGGGCGGACCCGAATAAATTATATCCTCTTCTTCCTCGGTATCACTGCCGAAGACAGGGATGGTTGCGTTAGTTTTGTTCTTTGGCTTGTGACACCTTTCCGTGTCTTCGAAACTCGGCAAGAAGTATTTGGCATCTTCATACTTGCGAGCTTCATTCACGGAAAACGGATTCAATTCTCCGGCCACGGTGTACTCGAGGCCATCTCTACAATATTTCATGCACTGATGCTGTGTAGAAGGGATGATATTGTACTCGTGTAGCCATGGTCGGCCGAGCAGAGCATTGTAGCACGTCTTGGCGTCTATAACATGGAATTTGATGTCTGTGACGAGCAACCCGAAGCGTAGGGTCAATATCACAGATCCAAGAGTTTTTGATGATTGAGAGTCGAATCCGGAGATGGTGATTTTGTCTCGGGCGAGGTGTTGGACGCTCATGCAAATTTCCTTTAACACTCGCACATTGAGCAAATTAACAGACGATCCGTTATCGACCAGGATTTTACCTATCTTTATGTCATGGCAGTATCCTGAGACATAAAGGGGACGATTGTGGTCGCATGTCCCGAGGAGAAGGTCTTCATCACCAAAAGCAACGTTGGCTGTATGCACTTCTTCTAATTCGTCTTTCATCTTTTCTTCGGCTAGGAAGGCTTGGAACTGGTCCGGATCTTGTAGCGCCTTAATCAAAGAATCTCTCGCCTCCTTTGATAGTAATAAGGCATCAAGGACGCTGAGTTGAGAGGGTAGTTTCCTCAGATGTGCTAGAACGTTGTAATCCACCTTATTTCTCTTCGGCGGGTTTTCGGCATTTAGCTCTTCCAGAACTTGATCATCTAAGACGATGTCTTCAGAGACCTTTTCTTTCCCTTTATCTTTTCTATTCGAGGGTCCGAGGTTCTTTTCAGGCAGCGTCCGATTTCGCAGCCGGATATTTTCGCAAACCACTGGCTCTTCTTCTTTTCCCGAAGTTGACTCTTTAAAGAGAGGGGCAAGTTCTAGCTCCTCATCAGAGTCGCTCCCAAATGTAGGCACTTTTGACCCGGCAGTGTTAACCATGTGACAATTGCCGGCAGTTCTTTCAAGCTCTTTGGTCGTGTTTCTTTGCTCCCGACGAATTTTACGCTTTTCCCGTTTAAAGCGTTGTTGATTAGCGACGTATCCTTGCCACCATCTATCGAAAGCCTTGCACTCTTGAGTGGGATGAGAGACCTTCTGATGATATAAGCAATAAGAGGGGTGCATTTCTACCACACCAGTCATTTTTCCTTCAGAGGATGGTAGCTTCATACCCATTGATATGGCCTTAGCAAACCTCTTTTTTATCTTGAATTGGCTTTTGCCAGCGGTGGAGGTATTTTGCTCCAGCGGGATCATCTCAGCTCTTTCCTCAAGTCGCTGGCGCTTGGCCCTTTCGAATATAGCTGTCTCGCGTTCTCGATCAGCTTTACTTTTCAATCGAGCTTCACTAAGAAACGCGTCAATCATTTCGATTGATAATTCCGGAACCCTTGACTCAGTATTTGCCCCCAGCGTTTTAGTGCCAGAAGTCCCTTCATCGTTCGTGGTCGAATGGGAGATCATATGACAGCTCGCCACATATTCCTCGGATTCATCCGATGAAATTTCTCCCTCATCTTCTTTTTGAAAGACGTGATCAAGGAAATCTTGGAGCGTAATGGGAGTCCGCGCCTTTTGGTTGTATTCATCCAGCGCGTCGATTTGCTTTTGTAAGTCCGTGCGCTTGTCGCCAGGCTTCACGGGCTTCTTAGATTTCTTCTTCTTCTTTTTCGAAGATTTTGACGGCTGACTATGAATGCTTGAACTACCACCATCGGTCCTCGGAGTCGGACGTGGCTTCAACATCCCCTCAATAACCTGCGGCTCCAAGGAGTTCTTCCACTTGACCGCTGGACAGGTCTGAAGATCGTTTAGCATCCTCTTCGTCTTGGTTGATAATACAACTTCCCAAGAAGCTTCCTCAATGACGGAGCATATTGCCCCCGGCGTATTCGTCCCCTTAGAGGTGTGGGGCTGCGGGGGATTCACCTTCCATTTGTCGGATAGCGCAAATTTGCCCTGACGGTACTGGTTCTCAAGCCAATTCTTGAAAACGTAGCAATCCTCGATGGGATGGCCTAGCACTCGATGGTAAGGGTAGTAATTGGGCTCGTTGACGTCGTTCGGTTGCAACGGACATTTTGGATCTGGCAGATTTATGAGTCTGTTGCGCAGCGCCAGCTCGAATAGCCTCCTCGTTTTATCGCGGGGGAAGGAGTAAGGACGTCCCATCCTGTCCTCAAGGGGTACGTATGGGCGTGTATTGTTTGGACGAGCAACCGGCTTCGAGTCGCTCGGTTGTTGTTGGGCATTAGCGACAATGATCGCTTTTCCCTTTCCTTTGTCGTTTCGGGAGTCTGGCTTCGGGAGAGGGGGTTTATGGCCCATCTGGTCCATCTGCGCTAGTTTGTCGATCAAAGCCTGGAAGGTAGTCGGCTTGAAGAACATCATGAACTGCGAGATGGTTGCCTGTGGATCAAGGGTTCCAACAAACATTTCCACCGCTGGAGCTTCTTCTATGCGCTGTTCGCACTTCGACCATAGATTACGCCACCGTATAGCGTACTGAACCCATGTCTCGCCGGGTTTTACCCTGGCATTAATCAGTGCCGTCATCGGGGTACGCTCACTGGCACTTGCAAAACGTTGGGTGAAGAGCAGCTCCATCTCCGCAAAGGTTTTAATAGAGTCGTTGGGAAGCTCAGAATACCATTCGAATGCCGTATCTGATAAGCTTCCAACAAACTGGCGAAGCAACAACTTGTCGTCGCCGCCGGTGTTACCGCAAAGCGCCCTGAACTGGGCAACATGTTGATGGGGATTGCCGGTCCCTTTGTAGACATGAAACTTGGGAATTGTGTAACCCGGTGGGTACTTGATTTGGTCATACCAGCCTGGATACGGCCGCCCCGTTTTTACGACGTGGCCGGCTGCTTCGGCCGCGTGATGAACCTTTATTTGCTGGGCTATGTATTCGTCCAGATCAGTCTTAGAGATTGTATCCTCTTTAGCTGTTAATAGAGCGGGCTGCGGATTTAATGTATCTCCCTTATCATCTCCAAGGACGGTCAGGGGTTCTTCAGCGGGAGGATCTTGTTGTATCATCATCCCTACCATGTCCTGGAAGAGGAGGCCCATCCGCTGTATGTTGGCCGCTTGTTCAGCAGCCTCTCTGTCCCTCTTTTCCAGTACTCGGCGAAGGAACTCGGCGTCGGTCTCTTCCTCCTGGCGCTCATCTAAGAACGTCTCAGGGTTCTCTTTTGGCCCAGTGAGTGCAGCCATTGCGGTCATCATCTCCTGGAGCTTTTGTTACTGCTCCTGAGCCTTGGTCACTGATCGGGTAAGCGGTCGGTGACCCGTAGCAGTACGACTTTCTTCCTTTCTAGAAGCCATATAAATCGTATGAACAATTATGCCCCCTGACATGGGGCGTTTAGGTTCACCGCTTTTAAACTTTGCCGGTGACGCGGGAGCTTTCTCTGGCTTCCTTCTTTTGTGGGCCATCGAGGTCAAAGGAGCCGTTGGAGTGGGCATCCTAGCAACCGTTGCTCCCTGCTGTTTAATGGGGCGCTTTTTGTTATTTTCCACCTTTGCCCTTTTCTGGTGACGCAAGTGGTCTGGATCAATCACAGAGTCTTGAATCTTCCGCCAGACTTTATAAATTTTTGACGACAGCCGTTGAGGGGGCTGTTCTTGCTTTGCTTCCGGAGCTTTCTCCATAGGCGGAGATCTTTTCAATGTAGCTATTGGAGAGTTCTTTCTTACCTTCTTCAGTAATTCAAAGCTGTTCCCGGTTGGAACAGCAGCATTGACCTCCACCATCGGAGCAGGTGGAGTCAGCCCTGAGGGGGAACTGCCCCCTGCTTTACTCACTCGTCGCCAATGGCGACGTCGCGCACGACGAGCCGTTGGGATTGGATCGAAAATCGAGATGGTTTCTTGTTGCCCCCTGTTTGAGCGTGGGGTAACTGCCGATGTCAGCCTATCAAAGACTGATGCCTTTTGACCAGCTGGGGGAGGAGTGGGAACCGTCAATCTTGTGAAGACCGACTCTCTGATGGGAGAAGCCGCTTTAACGACTTCCGGAGCAGCGACCGTTGCCCTCTTTGGGGCGGCCACTTCATGGTTCTGACCTAGCCTGCTGAAAACGGAGGCTGTCGGTTTAGTGACGGGTGACCCGTTGACAGGGGCTGTCGAAACAGTGAGCCGGTTGAAGACCGACTTTTTACCCACTTCCGGTGCAGGTATTGGTGCAGAAAAGCTTGCAGGTGGGATCATAGTTCCAAAGAACAAGCCGGTGGTGGCCTGGGTCACTTGGTCTACCGGCAGAGTAAGGAAAGAAGCCGCTTGGGGCCCATATGCTACACTTCCTGGTGAAGTGGAGCGTCTGTTGCAGTGGCATTTCGAGCAGTTGGTGCAGTTAGAGGCCATTGAATCTTGAATTCTGCGCCAGGTAAAAGACCAAATCTTAGTAACTTGAAATCCGAAGACAACCATTTAACAAACCGCGATTGGTTCGTGAAGACGACACACGAAGTGTGGAGTGGAAAGAGGAAGAGGTCCCACCGGGCGTGCCAGAATCTGTTCCCCTCCGAAAGGCGGCCTGGACTTTGCGTCTTGCCTGAGATTCGGGGGCAGATGCTATATGGTTTTATCCGTCCACCTCTCCGGAGATGCCGAGTTGATTTATGGCACCGTGTATCGGAGGTTTAGACGGATGCGGCCGATGTAGCAGACTTCGTCAGATTCCCCCTCGGGGTGAGGGGTTTTTGATTGTGGGGACGCTCTTCCCTGCAGGCGCAAGCCCCTGCAGTTAATTACGCTACCGCATTGCGGTAACAACTTTCTCCTTCTCCAGAATTTCACTTCGTGTCGTGTGTGTTTGTTTTGTTTATGGTTGCCCGTAGATTGTATGCGGAGACTGAGTAATACCGTCGCCCGTAGGACGTGGATTAGTCCAAATCCGTGTTCACTTAGATTTAGGTTTGGTGTACTTAGATTTGGGTTTGGTGTTTTAGTTTAAGGATACATTAGTCGCGTTGCGGCTAAGATCAACTTAAACGTTCGTCAAGGATACGTTAATCCTATTTTGGACTAAGATTGACTTGACGTAGTGATCTATTTAATATCTGGCCGTCGGGACTCGTCACCTCTCTGACGTCGTTGAGGGATTACAACGACAGGCGTCAGAGGAGTTCAGATATGTACCCTTGAACCAAGGCTGATCTGGAGTTTTATCATTCATTTAAATGTCTAAGGATACGTTAGCCGTATTTGGGGCTAAGATCGACTAAAACGGGACCGTTTAGATCCGGCAAAAGAGCATTTGGAGGCTCTATTGTTCCAGTTTAGGGACGTAGTGGTCCATTTTCCAGTTTAGGGACGTGGTGGTCCATCGCCAGTATAGGGACGTAGTGGTCCGATATTAGTTTAGGGACGTCTCGGTCCGTCATTAGTTTAAGGACGTTCCGGTCCAATGTTAGTTTAGGGACGTTTCGGTCTGATATTAGTTTAAGGACGTTTCGGTCCGATGTTAGTTTAGGGACGTCTCGGTCCGTTATTAGTTTAGGGACGTTTCGGTCCGATGTTAGTTTAAGGACGTCTCGGTCCACGAGTTTAAGGACCCCGCAGTCCATATGGGTGTGTGGTCATTGGGACCCGTCACCTCTTTGACGTCGTTGAGGAATTACAACGATGGATGTCAAAGGAGTTCGGAGATGTACCCTCGAACCGGATGTAGATTGATTTAGGAGAGCCATTTTGCTCAGTCAATTTAATTTAAGGACTTATGGCCACGATTGGGCTAAGTCCAGAAAGGATGCAGAGCATCAATTTTATTTGGGCCCAGCCCTTTTATTGCTTTGCAATTTATTTTGGCCTGCTAGGTCTTTTTGATTTGGGTCTAGCCCTTCAAGTAATGCATTGCATTTGTGCAAAATACCAAGAATCTTTTAGATTCAGGAAAAGAAGTGCAGAGCACTTTTTATTTTCTTGATCTAAATTTAGATCAAAGAAAAGAAAGAAATCTTTTCTTTCTTTCTGTTTCAGAGAACCAGAGGTTCATAGCAAGTGCAAGGCACTATTTATTATTTTTATTTATTTATTTATTTATTTATTAAAGATCACTGATCTTGTTTTCTAGATCAATGATCTATTTTTTAAGAGAATTTTCTCTTATCTCAAAGGTTTTTTACCTTCTTTTTTTTGTATTCTCAAGAAGTTCTCAAGAGTTCTCTCTTCTTTTTTTTTTTTAAAACCAGATGATCCTTTTGAAATGAGGTCTGGGGTCCTTTTTATAGTGCTCAAAAATTAGTTAAATTTGTTAAAAAGATCTTTTTCTGAGTGATTTGGGGAATTTTCCCCACCGTTCGATTTTTGATCCAAAGGCCCCTGTTTTACAGAAGAAATCTTCTTGTTTTAACAAGAACAGAAAAAATTTCCTTAAATCTTCATTCTGTTGTTGCGCAACACACCAGCGCGTGACACGTGTCGCGCAGTAAGACGCCTGCGCAATTGAGCTTGCGCAACTGCGCAGACACGTGTCGCTCAACGGTGCACTTGCGCAACTGAGCTTGCGCAACTGCGCAGACACGTGTCGCGCAGAGTTGCGTTTGCGCAGTTGTGCCTGCACAACTGCGCAGACACGTGGCGCGCTGTGGTGCACTTGCGCAACAGCGTTTGCGCAACTGCGCAGACACGTGTCGCGCAGCGGTGCGCTTGCGCAGTTGTGTTTGCGCAACTGCGCAGACACGTGGCGCGCTGTGGTGCACTTGCGCAACAGCGTTTGCACAACTGCGCAGACACGTGTCGCGCAGCGGTGCTCTTGCGCAGTTGTGTTTGCGCAACTGCGCAGACACGTGTCGCGCAGCGCAGCGCTTGCGCAACTGAGCGTTGCTTTTACTTTTTAAAGAGCCTTGCTCTGATTGGACGCACTGCCTTGGGCGTTGCGCTGCCGAGTCAACTTCTGACACGTGGCAAATTGCGCGTAGCGCACGGGATCTGAAGCGTTGCTTCAAAATTTTGAATTTTTGAAATTCAAACAGAGCCTTGCTCTGATTGGGGGAACACAAGGCATGCCCGAAAGATGACTTACCAGTGCCCGTTACCGAGCTAATGATCGATAACACATCCACCCACGAAGTTTTCTCCTTTACGGATGGATCTTCTGGATACAGCCAAATAAAGATGGATCCTAATGACCAAAAGAATACTGCCTTCCGGACGTCGTTGGGCGTGTTCGTCTACAAGGTGATGTCCTTCGGTTTGAAGAATGCCAGAGCTACCTACCAAAGGCCATGACGAAGATATTCGACAACCTCATACACAAGATTGTCGAATGCTATATTGAAGATCTTATGGTCAAAAGCAGATCTTATGAGGAACACTGGGAGCATCTAAAGATCGTGTCCGAGCGTCTTCGGAAATATAATCTGAAGATGAATCGTTTAAAGTGCGCATTTGGAGTCTCATCAGGCAAATTCCTAGGTTTCATCATTCGCCACCGAGGTATCAAAATTGATCTCTTAAAAATCAAGGCAATTATGGAGATGCTCTCGCCAAGAACCCTCAAACAACTGCGATCTCTCCCAGGAAAACTTGCATATATCCGACAATTCATAACCAATCTCTCCGGAAAATGTTGTCCCTATAGCCATCTGATGAAGAAGGGGACCCCTTTCATTTGGGATCAAAAATGCCAAAACGCATTGGAGAAAATTAAACAATACCTGCAAAATCCGCCAGTATTGGTCGCTCCAGTTAAGCGAAAAACCCTTATCTTATATACAACAGCCCTTGAGGGTTCTCTAGACGCGCTGTGGGTATAAGAGATTGATCAAGAAGAAGAGAGAGCTCTTTACTATCTAATCCGAGTTCTCCTGGGGGGTAGAAAGCAACTACTCCCCCATCAAAAAGTATCGCTTGGCGCTAATCTTCGCAATAATAAAGCTCAGATATTATACCTTGGCGCATGAGATCCATCTCATATCAAAAGTGGATCTTCTAAAATATTTGATGTCAAAGTCCATATTGACGGGAAAACTTGCCAAATAGGCCTTCCTGCTGATGGAATTCTCGATAACATATCGACCCCTCAAAGAAGTAAAAGAACAAACCATCGCCGACTTTCTTGCGGAACATCCGATACCAGCCAATTCTCCCCTAAACTGCGAGTTACCGAATGAACATGCATTCGACGCAGTCAAGGAGGAGAAAGAAGAAAAGGAGTCTCGATGGGGACTCTACTTCGATGGAGTTTCTTCCGTGAAGCGGCGAAAAAAGAATACTCCCATAATCAAAAATAGGGTAGGTCTTATCTTCGTGACTCTATAAGGAGGAATATTACGGTATGCTCTCTCCTTGATGGAACCCAAAACCAATAATGAAGCAGAATATAAAGTTTTGATAGCCGGTCTTAAGATCGCTATCGATATGGAAATCAAGGACCTCCTAATATATGGAGATTCTCAGTTGATCATCAGTCAGGTAAATGGTGACTACCAGACATGCAAACCAGAACTGATAAGGTATGGCGAAAGAGTGCGGTAGCTGCTGACCCAAATCCCTTCCTATACTCTGGAAAGCATACCGCGAGCGGAAAACTGTAAGGCGGATGCGTTACCCAAGTTGCTTAAGAATTGGACGACGAAGACCTCGATGACATGAGGATCATTGTACAAAATTGCAGGATCCTGGCACCAGCAGATATACCTCCGGAAGTTATGATGAAGCTACCTGAGAAAAAAGGAGCGACCGAAGAAGATGCTCTCCAAATAGAAAACTGAGAAGAAGTTATGGACTGGAGGGGAGTCTTTATAGACTACTTCAAGTCCCAACAACACCTGAAAATGTGTCATCTAGACATCAGCTCATAAAACAAGCTTTGAAATTCATCTTCTTCAATGATACTCTATACAAGAGATCCTTCGACTTTGTATGGTTAAGAAGTTTAAGGCAAAAGGAAGCAAAGAAAGTCGTCCAAGAAGTACACGACGGACTTTGCGGTTCCCATCAAGCAGGACCAAAAATGAAGATCAAGATATAAAAGATGGGGCATTACTGGCCTACGATGATTCAGGACTGCCTCGAATATGCGAAGTGGTGTCATTCGTGCCAAATACATGGGGACTTCACACATCAGCATCCAAATTCGCTGCATCCGACTGTAGCTAGTTAGTCGTTCGAGATGTGGGAAACAGATATAATCGGCCCTATTGAACCAGCGTCATCCAGAGGACATCGGTTTATACTAGCAACAACTGACTACTTCTCTAAGTGGACAGAAGCAGTACCGCTAAGGGAGGTGAAAACGGAGAATATTCTCCACTTCTTCAAAACTCATGTCATCTACCGGTTCGGAACTCCGCGATGGATAATTTCGGATAATGGACCATCCTATAGAAGCCACAAAATAAGTCGCTTCGCACAGCAACACAAAATAGACTGGAGATACTCCTCAGTCTGTAATCCTTGGGCCAATGGTGTGGCTGAAACATTCAATAAGACTTTGACCAAGATTATAAAGAAGACGGTGTCCAAGAACAAGAAGGACTAGCACGAGAGACTGCATGAACCTCTTTGGGCATACCGAATAACGTTCAAGCCGGCCACAAATACAAAATTATATGTATTGGTGTTTGGCACTGAAGCAGTACTCCTACTAAAGATAGAATTCCCTTCATTACGAGTGGCGGTTCAATACGAGCTAACAGATAAAGAAAATGCTCATCTTAGGCTCGAGGAGCTTGATGCTTTCGATGAAACCCGTCTTATAGCACAGCAAAATCTGGAAGTTTATAAAGTAAGGATGACGCGATCATATGAAAGTCTAACCAGGACGAGAACATTTGGCCAAGACGAACTCATGTTGGTTGTAAAAAGACCGATGATTCCAAATCGTGCAAAACGGAAAAAGTTCGAGCCAAACTATGAAGACTCGTACATCATAGATAATGTCTAACAAGGTGGAGCTTACCAGCTTATAGATATACATGAAGAAAGGCCATTCCAACCAATAAACGGTCGATTCCTCATAAAGTACTACGCTTGAAGAGTCGTGACTTTGGTCAATGATAGATGATGACGCTTGTGTCCGCTCGCTATCTTCTTGAGTCAAAACTCTGAAAGCCGTATGCTCCCTATTACGCAATTTTGGACCGCTGCATCCTTAAACTGGTATTGGACCGCTACGTTCTTAAATCGGTATTGAACCGCTACGTCCTTAAACTGGTATTAGACCGAAATGTCCCTAAACTATTGTTTCATCCCGAACATGGAAATTTTTGACCGGAATGTCTTTAAACTAATATGACATCCCATACATAATAATGAGGGACCACTATGTCCTTAAACTGGTATCGGACTGAAATATCCTTAAACTATCATTTCGTCCTGAACACGGGAACGTTGGACCGAAGCATCCCTAAACTAATGTTGGACCACTACGTCCTTAAATTGGTATCGTACCGAAATGTGCTTAAACTATCATTTCGCCCTAAACACGGGAATGTTGGACCGAAACGTCCCTAAACTAATATGTTGCCCCCACATATTCTTCATGATATACATGATGATGGACCGAAATGTCTCTAAACTAATATGCTTGGCCTTACGGTACGAGTCATATGACCGGCCGTATACAATTCACGGGCATAAACAACCCATATCTCTCGCAGGTCCCATCGGTAAGGCTACACCTGAAATCCTCACCGGCCGGGAACCTCTACTAATGATGCGGTCCTTCGAAAAGTCATGACTTATTGCTAAAAGTGTGTTACCTTACGGACCGCCTGTCTCCTCGAACATCATGAGATCATCCACGGTGGAAAAAAATGGTACGTCCACAAGAAAAATGGTCATGGATGAAAACCTAAAAGGGCGCCGTGAGTAAAAATAGCAGGGCTATCAGCGAGCTTGTAGAAACCCAGAAGGATGCAAACTCGTTGAGAGAAAGAAAAGATGCACTTGCAAGGTACTCTCGACTTTTTAAGGAGAAAACACATGCGTGAAATCCTTACGACTCACAAAGGAGAAACACACTTAGGAATCCATACAATTCTTAAGGATAAAATACACTTACGAGATCCTCACGACTCATAAGGAGAATATACCCTCTATAAGACCCTCATGGCTTATGGAATTCAAAAGCCTTAAGTTACAGAGACCTAAACCCGTTCTTAAGCCATCATAAACCCACAAATTTATGCCCTACAAGTGGTCCAATATCGACTCTTGTATACAATCCACGGGCGTAAATAAATATATTCCCAACCAAATTCCACCAAAATCGAGAAATATTGCTCAACAAGATGAACGACACTTGTGAGTCCTCTCGACTGGTAAGGAGAAAGTACTCCTGTAAGATCCTTACAACTTACAAGAGTAAAATACACTTAGGAGCCATAACAACTCCTAAGGAGGAAATACACCTATGAGATTCTCATGACTCATATGGAGAAATACCTTTATGAGACCCCTACGGCTCATAAAGTCAAAAAACCTTAGTTGGCAGGGATCTAAACCTGTCTTCTAAGGCACATTTGTCCAAATAGGTAAAGGCAATGGGTCACTCCTGGCAATATTCAAGAAGTAGCGATACTGATGCCAAAACAGGTATCAAACCCCAAGTCCTCCAAAGGCATATGATTCACTCCTGGAAATATTTCAATTTAGCGATATTGGTACCGAAGCTGGTATCAAACTCCAAGTTTCCAACTCACAATAAAAATCAGCGAGTAAAAATATATAAAATAAGTCGAAATGATAGGGGAAACTCACAATGAAAAGCAGTGGGTAAAAATAAAATAAATAGCCGAAATGATTGGGCACTGCGAAAAAATAGCCGAAATGATTGTGCAATCGTGACTCTCACGATATGTAAAGCTGAAATGATACATGTTCCCTGATAAAAAAATCAGGAAACGCCTCAATGAGGTATCACGTGTTCACACGTGACCAAAGGTCACGTGTTGACACGTGATTGTTTCCTGTGATCTCTACTTTATAGAATTAAATTCTAATCAAACAAAAATGTAACAAAACAGCTAAGGAAAAACCCCAATGGGGTATCACGTGCTCACACGTGACCAAGGGTCACATGCTGACACGTGATGGTCCTTTAGTTCTGTTAAAAGGCGGAATTAAATTCTGAATAAAAGAGTGTCACGTGCCAACACGTGACAGGTCCCTCAGCGCTTTAATTGATAGAATTAAATTCTATTTCAATGGTCAAACGTTGGGATCACGTGCCAACACATGATGGGCTTTAAAAGCCTTCTGAATTAATAGAATTAAATTCTAATTAAGGAAAATCAAAGACCCTAACTGTGAAAGTATTTCTTTAAATCTTTCCAAACAAAAGAGGATTATGCTCTGTAAAGTGGAGCACCGTTGGATTAAAAATCCAATGGTGATTAAAAATCACCAATTTATGGAAAAATTTTATACAAGGAAAGATTTCCCTAAAATTCACCAAGAATAAAAAACAAAATATCTTCTGGATTAAAAATCCAATGATGAATAAAATTCACTGGGTGATCTAAAAGATCATGTTGGTTACAAAAACAAACAAAATCTTTCAATGAAAAATTCGCTAAACAAATTGATTCTTTTCCTTCTCCTATAAATAGGAGCCAAGAAGAGGAGAAAGAGAGATTTTTGGAATCTTGGAATTTTCTGAAGAAAAAATAATAGCAGAGAGAAAAGAAAGGAGAATTTAATTCTTAAGAAAAGAAACCCTAGGTGAGAAAGGAGAAAGTGATCAAATCTCTATAAAACAAAAGGAGAATTTAATTCTCAGTCTAAGAGTTTAACTCTTCTGCAAAAGAACTTAGTTCTTCCTTTGGTTGAAGATCTGCAGAAGCATATCTCCCCACAAGTTGAGAATTTAATTCTCATCGAGGAGATTCTGCCATGCAGATCCAAAACTTAGAGGGAGAATTGAATTTAGAGAATTTAATTCTCCCAGATTCATAGGAATTTAATTCCTCCAAATAAAATTAGGGTTCAACCCTGCATGAGAATTCAATTCTCCCCAAATTCATAGGAATTTAATTCCTCCAAGACAGAACTAGGGTTTAACCCTATATGAGAATTTAATTCTTCCACGTACATGAGAATTTAATCCCTCTAAAACATAATTAGGGATTAACCCTACAGAGAATTTAATTCTTAAAACAAGATACTTAAAGCTCTCCATGCACATAAAGAACTTGATCACGTGGTAACACGTGACCCCCATTCTCAATGAGCAGAGAAGAAAAAACAGAACTTGGTCACGTGG
The DNA here is from genome assembly GCA_030015575.1 of Agapanthus africanus. Taxonomy (NCBI): domain Eukaryota; kingdom Viridiplantae; phylum Streptophyta; class Magnoliopsida; order Asparagales; family Amaryllidaceae; genus Agapanthus; species Agapanthus africanus. Next base: position 99,422,834 of record CM057338.1, on the reverse strand, counting down.
TGACATGTGACCCCTATCCTCAATGATCAGAAAAGAAAGAATAAAACTAGGTCACGTGCCCCCACGTGACCCCTAAACAGATTCCCCAAAATGAGAAGAGAAAAACTTGGAGGCAATGCCTCACATGTTCCCACGTGACTCTCAAAATAAAGGGAACAAAGCCAAAGGCAGAATCGATTTTGGGCGCCCTCACGTGTCCCCACGTGTCCCCTAATAAACACTTGAATAAATCAATGCATGGGTGCCCGTCACATGCCCATACGTAATGGCTGTGAAGACTTAAGTGTTTGACACCTTTGAATACTATGAGAACAAAACAAAAGAAGATTAGTCCCCACTTTCAGAGGCCTCACATGGCCCCACGTGACCAATCCCATTTTAGTGTTTTAACACTATGTTTGAAGCATTTTGTTCTTAGTGTTTAACCCTATTTTCAGCGCATCACGTGGGAACACGTGACCATAAAATATATGTTAGTGTTTAACACTATATTCAAATCAACCCTAGCCTAAATTGGCTAAGTCCTTCTGAGGCAAGACTTCCCTTTGACTGAGCCTCAAATATACCCTTGTCTTCCAAGATTGATCATCTCATATGGCATATGATTGCCCAGCACTCAACAAAGATAAAATGTTGTCAGAACCCCTGTTTGGCAGTGCCAAATAATGGGGGGTTGAACCCAGACAAATGTTTAATGGCCTAACAAGGGGCCAACATTTCAAACTTAATTGGACTTAGCCCAAATTGGCCATAAGTCCTCAATTTAGATTTAACTGAGCCAATATGCTCATAATCTAATTAATTGATCTTAGTTCCAAATTGGACTACAGATCTCCCAATCAACTTTGGTTCAAGGGTACATCTCTTTACTCCTCTGATATTTGTCGTTGTAATCCTTCAACGTCTTCAGAGAGGTGACGGGTCCCGACAACCAAACATTCTATGGAATGTGGGGTCCTTAAACCCACGGACTATGATGTCCTTAACCTTAACTGTGAGGTCTCTAAACTCACGGACTATGATGTCCTTAACCTTGACTGTGAGGTCTTTAAACTCACGAACTATGATGTCATTAACCTTGGACCGAGATGTCCTTACACTAACAATGGACCACCATGTCCTTAAACTGGTAATCGACCGCAATGTCCCTAAACCAAGCAATAGAGCCTGAATGCTCTTTTGTTGGATCCAAATGATCCCGTTAAGTTGATCTTAGTCTAAAATTAGACTAACGTATCCTTAACAAACGTTTAAATTGATCTTAGTCTCAAAAGAGACTAACGTATCCTTAAACCCAACCCCCAAACCTAAATCTAAGAAAATACGGATTTAGACTAGTCCACGCCCTATGGTCGACGACATAAATTAGTATCCGTACACAATCCATGGGCAACCAAAAACAAAACAAACACCCACGACACGAAGTGACCATCTGGAGAAGGAGAAAGTTGTTACCGCGATGCGGTAGCGTAATTAATTGCAGGGGCTTGCGCCTGCAGGGAAGAGCGTCCCCACAATCAAAAACCCCTCAAATAAGGAGGAATCTGACGAAGTCTGCTACATCGGCCACATTTGTTTAAACCTTCGATACGTTGTGTCATAAATCAACTTGGCATCTTCGGAGAGGTGGACGGATAGCACCTATTAGCATCTGCCCCCAAATTCAGGCAAGACGTTTGTCTTCCCGGTTTTCGGAGGAGAACAATACAGCATCTCGAAAAATAAATCAAATAAAATAAGATAAGATAAGATAAAAAAAATATGCTTTGCTAGTAGGTCCATACATACTCTTGTATACAATCCATGGGCACAAATAAAAGAAAGGGAACCATATTTTCCCACCATGCTTCGTCAAAAGAAGAACCAAGTCTTGATAGCACATCTATAGCCAAGAGAGTATCTCAACGTTCCTTCTCATTCCAACAGGGTGCGGGCGCAATGGTCAAATAAAATCAGAGTAATGACATATTCCTAACCCCAGATCTCGACGGCGATACGTACAGCATAGAGGTCATACAGATATCTACCCTACTTCAGCGAAGGATCGATGCGACACCAAAGAAAAAGCGAAGTGATGGAAAATGCCTAGTATCGGGTCATAATGGCAAGCCTAAAAGACCATTGGATGTCATCCCACCCTAGAAGGGCACAGTTATGACTCATCGGGGCTCCAAATCGAGCCTAAGCTCAAGCAACACGGCAATACCTAACGCTGGATCTTCTAATGGTAATGTGAATATTCCAACCTAAGAATACTACTTGAAAACGTCTTGTCCAGCCTTAGAAGAGATCAGAAACATGACAAATGCGGAGCTACTCGAACCGCAACCTAAGGGACTGCATGTCAAGAAAATATCAGCCAACGCGACGGTTCGATGGACTTAACCCAGTACCACAAACCTAACAAACTCCTATATCAAAAGGGGTTATCTATATTTCATGCTAGGGTACACCTGCGAGATCCTATCGATTCGTAGGGAGAAACATCTTTATGAGACCCTCACGGCTCATAAAGTTGAAAAGCCTTAGGTGAAGGTGATATAAACATGTCTCCTATGCCATTGCTGCCCTGCAGATGGTTCGAATCTCGACTTCTGTAGGCAGTCAAGGACGTCCGACTCACTCCGGTGAAGTATGATTATGACGCCAGCAAAGACCAAAGATTCAAGTTAAAGCGGAGTAATGACAAAGTCCTAGCTTCAGATCTCGATGGCAATATCTATAGCCTAGAGACTATTTTGACGTCCTTCCATCTTTGATCAAACACGTGGGATTCAAACAAGAAGACAACTTGCAAATCAAAATATCTTTTTATTCATCTATCAAAATTAAAAGGTGGATACAAAGATGTTTATAAAAAAAGAGGAATACAACAAAGAAAAAGCCTAGGACGGCGGATTATTCAGTAGGCCAGCCAGATTATCGCTCTTTCGTTGAACCTCCATCTCGAGCTTTATCGGCGCAGCAAGCTGAGCTCCTGCTTGCACTTGTTGTCATTGATATAAGGCGAATCGATGCTCTTTGCAGCTTTGTGACCCTCCACCATTTCCTTTGTGAAGTTAACAGCTCTATCAAGGGCCACAACTTCTGTCACGACTTGTTGGAGAGCTCGCTAGACCTCATAAGCCTACATTGTATTGGCCGCTAGTTGAGTTTGGAGATCTTCCAACGCCTTCGAAGGTAGCTCCCTCTCCGAAAATTTCTGAGTCAGTTTCTTCTCAAAGGACCGGAGATTGGCGCCACATCGCCCAATCCACTCATTCAACCTGGCCTTCAGAGATGAGATGTCCAAGGGAAGGCGTTTGTGTTCAAGCCAATGAAGAAGGGCTTCTACTCACCGACAGTATTCAACCTAAGTACGCACCAGCGCCTTGTCATGATAGGTGGCGAGAATAGAGAAAGAAGCATTAGCCTTAGCAGCAAACTCCTCTGCGATGAAAGTAGTACTAGTGCGAAGATCTTCAATAAGATCGGCCAGCGAGCGTAAGCTGTTTCTCGCCATCCTTTCGGACATACGTCTTGCGTAAGGACCCTCGGGCATACGAACGTGAGACTCAAACGGGGTTAGGGCCAGCAAAACTGTGTCAAAGTAAGGAAAACATAGGAAGGTTAGACACATCTCCAAGATGGGAGATAGAAAAAGAATACGACGACCAAAGTGGCACTCACCCACGGTCATCGGGGGAAAATCTAGGAGATCCCTAGGTTCATCCAGAATCTCGACTTCGTCGTCAGTCTGCAAGACTGCAGTTAAACAAACGCATCAGTATCACTCCAGAAAGGATAATGGAAAGAGATAGAAAGATACCAACCATGTCCAGAAGAGAGGATGATACGCTGAGGAAGTATTACATGCAGGGCAGCCATACATGGGCCGAAGGGGCAGCAACGTCGGAAACATCCTCCGTATCTTCTGACGCATCACCAGGAATCAGAGCCATTTTAGGAGTTTCCAGGATATGCTATTGGCTCGAAACTGCACGTGCCACAGAAGTCCCTACAGAAGAAAAAGAGAAAGTAAGGACAAGAGCAATATAAGCTATCCGATGCCCCAAGGAGCCTCAAGTATAGCTTCCTCAAGTCATTAATCTTTTCTTGTTAGCAACGGCTGCCGGGATTCAATTGAAGAAGGAGCTTTACCTACTCTCTAAATGGCTTCATCCTTGTAAGCGGCTAAGACCGACCGTTTCAGACCCTTTCCTCTGCCAACATTAAATGTGCCGCCGCGGCACAGTAGAGGGTAGGTCAAAGTCCCGGAAAATGACGCGAGTGAGGCGTCTTCTCTAGGGGCGTACGTCCTCAATCTCATCTTGCGACCTTTTGAGGGTCTCAACAAGCTGAGCGACCTCATCGGCAGATGTGTCCGGGAAGATAAGGCCATCGTCTGGTTCATACTCAGGCATGTCGTTACCATCAGGAGCATAAGACTCGGGCTCGAGAAGTACATCAATCAGACACACGGCAGACTTCTTCTTCTTTCGGGTACCCGAGCTAACGCTCGTAGAAGAACGTTTCCTCCCCTTTGGAATCTTTGGACAGCATTGCCCGATATGAGCTTCATGATCTGATTCGAATAATACCACGGCCTCCACGACACTCTGAGTCCCTACACCAGATTCAATTTGGATTGGCATACCTGCTGCACGAGGGACCGGCACCGTTAGAGGAGCCCTCGGAATGACTACCGCACCACTCTCCCTTAAAGGTGGACGGACGACCGATCACGGTCGTAGCGAAGCATCGACAGCATGGGCGGGCACGGGAGTCTTATTCTCGAGGAGAACCCGTTTTTCCTCTGCAATGATCGGGCCTACCCTATGCTGATACCAGCCCTTGTAGGGACCCAAAGGCCTCGGAATGTAATCAGGCTCAGGGATCATAAAGTGAGAACCGGTGTTCAGACGCATGAAGTGATAAATGACATCACAGGAAGTGTCCAACGTGGCAACAGGCTCAACCAAAAAGACCTCGAGAGGCACGCTTTGATCAAAACCAACTGTTGGGTGAAACGGTGTGGGTTGTACCGCATGAATAGTATGGCGTCATCCAACCGGAATACTAAATATCCAGTTCTGATCGAGTAAAGATGCATGGTCTCCTTATGCTTTAGGGCCAGCGTTCCCTTTTCAGCACGTCAAACAGCTGCTGAGTAGCCTCAAGTGGCACGCCTTGATCATAACCCTACGGTTGGGCGAAACGGTGTTGGTTGTACCGCATGAATAGTGTGGCATCAACCAACCTAAATACCATATAGCCAGGTCTGATCGAGTAAAGATGCATGATCTCCTTATGCTTTAGGGCCAGCATTCCCTTCTTTAGCACGTCAAACAGCTGCTGAGTGGCCTCCGCCGGCACGGAAAGAACTCGATTAGTGAAAACCATACTATCTTCATTCAAGTATGGGTAGAGCAGCACACGCAGAGCCCCCAACTGTGTCGGATCGGAAGCAGAAGCATCAACTAGCTTCATAACTCGCGGAAAAGTATAGAATTCATAAAAAGCAGGCCTTTGGTGCACAGCGAATGCATATAATACGTGCATCTCAATCCAAGATGTGAAGTAATGGAGAGAGAAGTTCACGGAGTCTACGCCCGGACTAGAAGTGTTGGCAGCGGTGCTCAAACCATGATATAAATAAAACAACCCTGCAACGCCAATAGTTAGACATGCCCCCTCAGCTATGCAATGAGCAGGGCAGAAGAAAGATGCCCTCATGAAGCGACGATGCATAGGCATCACGAACCAACTGAGCCGAATACCAATGAAACCTAAAGAAAGTTTCCTCATGTATGCCAGGAACCGCGATCTCTTTAAAGGCTATGGCTGACGTGTTCAAAATATAAAACTGCGGCAAGTCCTCCTCATTGGCCGATAGGTTCTCCAAGCCAAACCCGAAGGATCTTCAATCCTTGCAAATTTTAGGGCCTTTTTAGATAAGACATCGGCTTAAAGGAAACGAGCAATGAAATCTTCAAAACCGACTCCTTGCTTTCCGGATGCCATAAATAGACTCTCATAGACATTTAATACCTTGAGCAAGCCTGGATATTTGTGCCAAATAGCATTCTTGGTCGTTAGGCCCTCCCACATAGTTGGCACTGTGGCAAAAACATACTCATCCATGGGTAGCAGCTCCTCGTAATGCTCTCCCTTGATCTGCAGTCCGGAATTCTTCCAGTGAAATGGAAACCTCCCAGTCCCCTAATAGAAATATATGGATGGGGAGATTCCATTGGTTCACAAAAGCCTTAATCCACCAGATGTGGGGAGCATGACAATAAAACAACAAATCATATACTGCCTGGTACAAACCAACCTTCTATAACCGTGATCGTTGGGTGGAGAGAATATAGAGAACCCAATGGAGGTTGCTCACAGGATGCCGTGGGGTGACGCCTATCTTATAAACCTGCCCCAAGAGTCGAGCTTCGCCTTGACATATTCAGCGCCCTAGAATGTCAATAGCCTCTGGAAGTTGGTTGGGTATCCCCGCTGACGATGGCTCAAGCCGGCCTTTAGGGGTCTAATTAACCGCTTCCGTAGAGTAAGTAGTACACGGACGGTCTTTATGCTGAATTGAACGGATAGGCTATGTTGGTTCTCCACAGGTGAAGCTACGGCGGCCCCTTATGATGTAGCCATACCAGATCCCCATAAGAGAAGACTCTCTTCATTCCTATCATGGTTCCTGATCATAGTCATCACTTCCTCATCTAAAGACGACTACGGGAAAGCAACTTCTGAACGGGTGTAGGGGAAGAAATGAATTGAAGCCATTGTACTTGAAAAAGGACAAAAGGACTATCAGCAAAAAGTCGTGAGTTCATTTTGTGGAGCTACTAGCTCCAAAACTAGTAGACCCCACAAAATCAGAAAGACGGCTTACTAATGATGGAACATGTGCTTATTGTAGAAATCAAAAAGGATTTTCATTAAATAAGCAGATGGAGTTAAACTCCCAATATCCCAAAAGTGGGTCTTTTTTAATAACAAAAAGTTCAAATCTGTGAGATAGGGATTAAAACCCTAAAAAGAATATATATATATATATATATATATATATATATTCAAGAACAGCAAAAGAAAATTAAATAGAATAAAATTCCCAAAATCTCTAAAAAGGAAAACTGATTCAAAATTCAATCGGAGCTAAGCTCTGCAAACAAGAAAATAATAATGGGATTAAATCCCAGAGTTCCCACTTGGAAAGCTCATGGGTTGAAAAAAGGAATTAAATTCCAAAGAAATCCCCAAAATATCAAGATTGATAGCGGGGTAAAATCCCTAAAGAAGAAAGATTGGGGTTAAACTCGAGAATGTCTATCGATTTGAACTCTCGATCTATGATCTACAAAAAAAACCTTTTAAAGATCTCCAACAGATCGGTTCGAGATCAATGTGTTGATGGATTTAATCCGATAATATCCAAAATATGTTTAGAGTTAAGCTCTGTTCATGATCCTTACAAAAAAATTGGAAGAGACGACTTTGTTCGAAAGGATTTTTTAAGGCAGAGAACTAAACTCTGAACGAAAATTAAATTCTCAAGAAAAAGAAAACTCAACAAAGAAGATAAACAAACAGTGGTCACTTCAGAGCTAAAGGCTCTATTTATAGGGCATAATAGGATCGGTTCGACTCCCTCATTTCCTTAGGCGATCCAACGGATGTATGGCTGACACTATTGCATTCATGTGCAAAGCACATGAGAGCAACGTTAGGGGGGCATTTGTTCCCTTATAAAAAAAGAAGAAAGAGAAAAAATGAAAAGAAAAGTTGAAACGAAACCCTTCCACATGTTTAACACATGAGCGTTCATATGCAAAGCATGTGACCTTTGGCTTCAAGGGGAATTAAATCCTATGATATGGCTTCCTCGTGTTGAACACGTGAGTGCTCACATGCAAAGCATGTGACCTCTGGATTCAAAGAGAATTAAATCCTATGATATGCCTTCCACATGTTGAACACGTGAGCACTCACATGCAAAGCATGTGAGTGCTAAATCCATATAAAACTAAAACCCATACAGGCCCCACGTGCTAAGCACGTGAGCGCTCATGTGCAAAGCATGTGAGCGCTGCTGTCATACATATATGACAGCCCTCACGTAAAAGCCACGTGAGCGCATCAGTTTGAAGCGCTGGCTTCAGATAGAATTAAATTCTATTTAGAACTAAATTCTATTTGGGAAATATTTCCTCCTGGTCTTTCTAATACAAGAAAGATTTTCTCTATTAAACAGAGAAGCTCTGTATTCAAAATCAAACGGTGATTATAATATCACCAGCCAAATCAGAAGATAGAATCGAATTTTTTGTTTAGAAAATAGTTTCCTAACCTTCCTAAAACGAACATAAAATATTTTCTGTTAAACAAAATTTTCTGGATCTTAGATCCAACGGTGGATAAAATTCCCCAAATGATCTTTGAGATCAATTAAATCAATTGATATCTCTCAATGAGAGATTTTCCCAAACTAATTGATAGTTTTTCCTCCCTTATATAAAGGACCCGAGACTTCAAGTCTCATGGACAAAAAACCCTCTATAAGCTTCTACAAGAGAGAAAATCCCCCTACAAACAACTGAGGATTTAATTCTCTTTTTGAAGAAAGATCATCTTCCACCTTTCAAAACCTTAGGTACAGAAAATAGAGAGATAAAAGAATCTCGTTTACCTATCATATACATGTATAAGGGTTCAACCCTCTAAAAAGAACTTAGTTTTTTCTCTGGATCTGAGATCCACAAGATAAATCTCTCACAAGTTGAGAATTTAATTCACATGTAGAAGATTTTGTTCTTCAGACTCAAGATCTAAAGGAAAACTATGTTGTTTTATCACCCCTCTTAAGAATAGAAGAAAAGAATAAGGAAGGAAGAAATAACTCAGTTGTTTTGAACCTGAGCGTCTGACGTGATACTCACGTGAGCGCCGGAGCATTAGCGCCCCACGTGATATCCACGTGAGCGCCAGTGCATGATTCAAATATTATATCCATAGTCTAAATGACTAAGTGGTTAACACTAGTATGGCAACGCCAGAGCCTTAGCGTCCCCACGTGATATCCACGTGAGCACCAGAGCAGCATGATTTGGATATTATATCCATAGTCCAAAATGACTAAATGCTTAGCACTGCTGGGTAATATAAAAGCCCAAAATTGGCCGAGTCTATGAAGTTTTGAACTCCTTGAGCCCATATTGCTCATTGTAACCGAGCCCATATGCTCACCCCTATTAAATTGATCTTAATTTAAAATAAGATTAATGATCCTTAACCGTACTTCTAAGTTGATCTTAGTCTTATATAAGATTACTTATTCTTAGCCCATACGTTCATATATTTAAATCGATCCTAATTTAAAGAAAGATTAACGATCCTTAAACCCCTGAACTAATGGAACATATGGCCTAAGTTCAAACCCAAATCTAATATATACGGATTTGGACTAATCCGCGCCTACGGACGACGATATAAACTATTTTTCGTATGCAATCTGCGAGCAACCCCAAAATAAATAATATAACACGACACGAAGTAATCTGCCGGGAGCAGGTGAAAGTTGTTACCGCAATACGATAACGTAATTAACTACAGGGGCTTGCACTTGTAGGAAAGAGCGTCCCCACAATCAAAAACCCTCAAATAGGGGAGATCTGATAAGTCACGCTACAACGGCCGCATTGTCCAAACCTCCGATATACGATACCATAAATCAACTTGGCATCTTCAGAGAGGTGGACGGATATGTTCCAAATAGTATCTGCCCCCAAAGTCAGGCAAGACGTTCTAACCCAGTTCGTCTCTATTTTTTGTGGTAAACAAGGTGGAACCAACTGCAGGGGATTACGACTAACTCGCTCCACCGGCCGACCAATAGTTTTTTTTCTTCCAGTTTTCGTTTCAGTTTTCCACTTGTTTAGGCACTTTCATCTTATTTTTCTTGTTCATGTATCGGTGAAACTCGGTAAAGTTTGGAATGTAAATATACAAAAGTTGGATTTTCATTATCATGTTCATTCTTGTTACTTTATATTGCTTAGATACGCTTAGTGTATTTGTTTCGAGAAAGGACCTTTCCGAAATAAATGCGTCGCGGACCTCGTCACTTTTCTGCTCCCGTCTTTTAGGAACTGGAGCGTGACAGATTTTATTTGTGGCCCATGCAGGTCAGTTTTGCATGAACATCGTAAGCAATATATTACAAGAATTAATGAAATTCAACAATTTACGTTCTAAGCATTTCATTCCCTTGAATCCTATCGTATTCCTTAAATACATTTTAAACTTATCTTTCGATTTCCTTAATGATCATCTCTCGACTTTTGAATTCTTAATTCTTACTCATCCTTCTTTTTGGCCTATTAGCTCACCGAGTTTGAACATCGATCAAAGGAGCTCGAAGACGACTTGCCACGACTTTATCCTTAGCTTTCCCATGCTTGTTGCAACATACTCCTCGAGAGAATTTCGCGGATGAAATTCTTTTAAGGAGGTTAGACTGTAACGTCCGCATCATCAGTTCATCCCTTTGAATCTTTTCTTACTTTCCACGATAATTGTATCTCTACGTATAGTAAATGAAAATGCGACCGCTTCATCTCCGTTTGATCTTATTTTTGTAATCTTCTTGATTTCTTATTGTTTTTCTTAAATCTTATCCCATTGACTTTGATAGTAGAACTTGGGTGACTTAAATGGAGTTATGTGATTGTAATTATGAATGTTTATCATCGGAAATGAGGAACTGAGGCGCGGAGAGAGTGTTTATCCTGAATAGAGGGGCGGATGCTATATGGAACATATCCATCCACCTCTCCGAAAATACCAAGTTGATTTATAGCACCGTATATCGAAGGTTTGGATGGATGCGGCCGATGTAGAAGACTTATCATTCCCCCTCATATGTAAAGGGTTTTTTAATGTGGGGACGTTTTTTTCTGCAAGTGCAATCCCCTGCAGTTAATTACGTTATCGCAAAGCGATAACAACTTTCTTCTTCTCCATAGATATCACTTCGTGTCTTACTGTATATATTGTTTAATTTGGGATTGCCCTTGGATTGTATACGAAAACTAATTTTGTCGCCACCCGTAGGGCGCGGATTAATCCAAATCCGTAAATCTCAGATTTGGGATGAACTTAGGAATTTTCTGCCATCGGTTCAAGAGTTTAAGGATCATTAATCTTGTTTTTAGACTAAGGTCAACTTAAAATATGGAAGGACCGTTAATCTTGTTTTAGATTAAGGTTGACATGAAATGTATGAACATATGGGCTCGATTGATTTGTTTAAAATCAAAGAAGTTAACAATTTCAGGGACTTGGTCTATTTTAGACTAAACATTAAGCTTTATATTTACCCAACAGTGCTAAGCACTAGGCCATGTATTTTGTTTTGGGCTTTACATAACCCAACAGTACTAAGCACTGGGCCCAGAAGCTTAAACTTCAATATAGGATATAATATCATGTATGCTTCAGTGCTCACGTGATATCACGTGAGTCAGTGCTAAGCGCTCAATCATATAGCACTCGCGTGGGTTTCTCGTGAGCCACTGTCTTCAAGGACGCTCATGTGCAAATATCATGTAAGGTGAATCTCTTTGGTGTGTTCATTGGCGCTCACGTGCCTTTCACATGAGTAGTGCTAAGCATTCAATCATATAGCTCTCACGTGAGACTCTAAGTCTCGGGAGCTCTCATGCCTTTCACGTGGGCTGTTTTTTTCTTGGGTACTCACGTGCTTTTCACGTAAGTCACTGTTTTCTTGGGTACTCACGCGTCTTTCACGTGAGACGTTGTTTTTTAAGGTTCTCGTGTGCCTTTCACGTGAGACTCTACCATATTCATGCAGAGATTAATAGAGTTAAACCATAAAATCTCAAATTTTCTTTGCAGATCTTGTTTATATAAGAACTAAGTTCTTTCTTTTTAGTGATTTTTTAGTGGGATAAAAACTCTATCTTTAGGTAAAATCACATCTTTAAGGGAACTAGGTTTCAGAGATATAAATTCCATCTTTTTCTTTCTTTCTTCCATGTTATTTTCTTCTGTTCATATAGAAGGGGTAACACATTATTATTTTCCCCTGGATTTTGAGTCTGAAGAACAAGATCTTTCTGATGAGAATTAAATTCTCTTTTTTAAAGGAGATTTGTCTCATGGATCTCAGATCCAGAGAAAGAACTAAGATCTTATAAAGGGTAAAACCCTTATATCATATGTAAGATAAGAAGAAGGAAGAAATTTTTATATCTGCTTTTACCTAGGGTTTTTCTTGGGAGGAGGAAGATGATCTTGGTCGAAGAGAATTGAATTATGTTGCAGAAGTTTATAGGGAGTATTTTTTATCTCGCTGAAGCTTATGGAGGGCATTCTCTTATGTGAGATTTAATCTCTTGGATCCTTTATTTAGGAGAAAAGAAAAATCAATTTGTTTGGGTAAATCTCTCATTGAGAGATCTTGATTGATTTTATAATCAATCGGAGATGTTTAAATCACCGTTGGATTTTTTATCCAACAGCTTTCTATTTAACAGTAAATATATTTCTTTTTTGTTTAACAAGATTAGGAAAATATTTCCTAACATAGAATTTAATTCAATCTTCTGATTAATCAGTGATTTTTTTAATCACCGTTGGATTTTTGATCCAATGGTTCTCTGTTTAACAGAGAAAATCTTTCTTATTTAAGAAAGATTAGGGGAAATATTTTCCCATGTAGAATTCAATTCTACCTGAAGCGAACCGCTCTGATTTTGAGCTCCAGCGCTTACATGTTTAATATGTTGGTGCTACGATAGAATTTAATCCTAACTGCAGCAGTGCTCGCATGCTTTGCATGTAAGTGCTCACGTGTTTAACATGTGGGGGCTGCCCTCTTATTTTTTTTATAAGGGAACGATTTTGGGCTCCAGCGTTCACGTGCTTTACACGTGATTGCTCATGTGTTTAACACGTGGAGGTTGTTCCAATTATATTCTGGTGCATGAATTTAAGTTCTTTTTTATTTATTTTTAAAATACCCATTTTGGGATTTTCAAAATTTAAACTTAGGAACTTTATTTCATTATGTTTTAAGTACCCACTTTGGGGTTTTCATAACTTAAACTAAAAATTTTAACAGGAACAATGAACTGCAGAATAGTTACAATGCGGTACCCTACTTGAGCGACTTAAAATTCTGGCATTGATTCTCCTTCCTTTTTATTTAGCCATGTTCTACCATATTGTAGAATGTTTTTCATTATCCTATTGAGATAGGAATGTGCGTCGCTTGTCAGGCGTATTACAGATTTTCCCTGCCTGGGGTAGGCAAGGATTTATTGATCATGGGGATCTAAATCTCCGGCAGCCGCGAACTAAGCTATCGTTAATTATTCCTCGCTTTTGGAGCGAAGGAACCTCCGATTAATTGGTCAAACAGATTATGCAAACTCATTGTGCAGAATGCGTATGTGTGTGTCTTGAGGGGGGGCATATCGAGGGCAGCGCCCCGTTAGAAAAATTTCTAAGGGGAGAAAGCTTTTGAGTGTGGGGCGTATTTCTTTTATTCATTTTTTATTTTGTAACTTGAACTTGGCTTAACGGCACTTGTGCACTTAGCAGACCTTAAGAGAAGAAAAACAAAGGTGAGGGATGTATATGTGCCACATGCGCACTTAACAAAGCGAACACATGGTAAAGTGAGCCCTAAAATTAAAAGTTACTTTTTTGTTGATTTTGACCGGAGATCTATATTCTTCTCAATGGATTAATGGTCCAAATCAATTTTGTTTTGGAAAAGGGAGAAAATTTGTCTTGGATTAAATTGAAAAAAAGAGGAGGAAGAAAAAAGAGACATTGAAAGAGAGCGGCACAAAACCCTAGATTTATTTTCGGGGAATCAAAAGTATTTTTTTCTTTCATCATGATGGTTGACTTTTATAGCCTTAACACTTTACATTGGGCCCCTTTGGCTTTACAATTTTTAGCTGTCTTGCCCAATTTAATTCTAAGAAATTATATATTCATTTATTTAATACATATTTATTTATTTTCTAGTTTGGCATGGGGCCGGTCCCATGTTTGGAACTTGAACTTGGTTTAAGCCGGGTTTGGACCCGCTTGACTTGGACTCGGGTTTGGGCCCACTTATTCGTGCGTTGACGTTAGCTTTCCTAGGCAAATGGGTGTAAATTTTGACCCCAACACGTATATCCTTATCTTTGATTACAGGATTCTATCTTCTTTGTTCTTTTTCTGATTTTAATTCGATTCTAATTCTTTATACTTGTATCATTCCTGACAATCCAATTCCTATTTACATTTTAAATGCTTGCTCGTAACGTTCTTGAAAACTACTCTGAATTATCCTAACAGCATCTATTCCGATTTTCGAAACCCCTCGTCCTTCTAAAGCACTTATCGCAAATTACTTAGAGTACCGACTGATAGAGCGTGACGACGAAATGCAACGCCTTATTCTAACATTGTTTCCTGGCTCTGTTACAACATCTTCATTATGTAAATTTCGAGAACGGAATTTTTTCTAAGGTGAGTAGGATGTAATGACCCTAAATTTCATGTACCGTCTATTTTGTTTTAATTAAGAAAAGATGTCGTTTTCTTTTCTGATTTCGAGTTATAAGTAATTCTTGTTAAATAAGTGCAAGAAACAACTTATACCTCATTGGTTAAGTTTTTATACTGCTATCCCATAGTCTGTTTGTTCGAATCCTTACGTCCCAATTATTTTATTTTAGATTCTTTTTATCATTTTTGGAATCCTGAAAGTTTCACGGACGATCCACTGAGTTACAAGACCTTTCATACAAAAAGACATACGTTTTTGGCCTAATTGAACCAACCCGAGACCATGATCCGAACCCGACCCGAACCAACCTGTTGAGGCCGACCCCAAACGGCCCTTGGACGGGTACGAATGGCCCCACCATACCCAAACGGGTCCATTCCGTGCACGTGCGTCGTTTGGGGCTCCGACTTTTCGTTTTTACACTCCAAAACTTCCCCACTCACCCGAGACTGCTCAAACCCTTCGGCTATCAAATTAAAACTCTTTTATTATCCTTTTTAATTCTCTTTTTAATTCCTATATCTCATTCTTCTCCCTGTAAATTCTAGGTTATCCCAAACGTTCTCCCTCCAAAATTATACTGAACTTCGAAAACATTCCAAGATTTTCCTCCCTTCTAATTGCCCCACAACTCGCCAAGAAGAAGTCGTAGACCAAGTCGCTCACTCAATCGTTTTGCAGTCTCGGTTCTTCAAACCAAGGCTACTTATTCCTTATACCTTTGCATTGGAAAACGAGTAAGTCTCCCCTCCCTTTCGTTCTCTCCCTTTGAATCTAATTCCTTGCCATGTCACCAATTCAAAATATACAAATAATTCCATGCTTAAAACAAAATCCCTTTCATTTACGGTCTTTTTGAGTCTTTTTAACTTGACAATCGAAAAAGAAAAATTGTTATAATCCGCCTCTAATTTTAATCATCTCATTACATTAGCATGTAGCATACACTTCTTAAATTTTTCATGATAAGAATTGTTGTCTTGTATACATAAAATATAGTTCATGTAGTTTCTAGAACCTTTCATGTTTAATATAAATTCTAGAGTTTGTTAAACATATTTTAGATGATATCATGCACGGGGTAACGACCTACCTTACATGCACATTTGGAATCATAGCACGATCTCATGTAATTTTACATTTTTCTAAAGAATCGTATTTTAATAAAATACCCTCTAGGATTAAAAATAACTTTTTTAACTATAACACTTCCTTTGCAAATTCGCCTCTACAACCCTCGTTATGGGAACTTTGTAGCGGACGGTGTGGATTATCACACATCCTGAGTCTAGTGGAGCAAGATCCTTAGCTTCTCACAAATAATGGTCTTGAAAGGAAAAAAATACAAAATTTTAAAACTAGTAAAAACTAAAAAGGGGTGAAAACGAAATTATGTTTTAGTTTAGTTTAAAACAATAATTTCTAAAAGACATTTTTATAAAATATCTTTATAAAAACAAATTAGGTTTTTATATTAAAATACCTTAATGTTTCCAAAAGATGGATTTTTCATTAAAATACCATAAACTTTTAAAAACTAGAATTTGTCACTAAAATATCACGAAATCTAAAATATATTTTTTATTAATAACCTCGATATTCTAACCAATATATATTTCCCAAACACCCACAATGTTTCAAAATAAAGTATTTTACATAAAAAAAAACTCGAGCTTTTGATGTACTAATTTGCATAAATACTTTAAAATTGGTAAATGATATATTTTCATATAAATACCAAGATCTATAAAATTAGTAGTTAACTAGTATTTAGATAGCAGATGGGTTTAAGTGACCTATTCTCTCTTGAGTCTCGGGAAGTCGGAGATAATCAGTGTTATCACTTATTTATCTCCCGATATAAAATTCTTATATTCATAAAAGTCATATTACTTTAATCCTGAATCAAACATGACCCAACACATGAATACAAATTGACTTGTATAGTTGCACTTGAAATGACTACTTGGTCTTGACATAAACTCAATTGTATCTACATGATTTACTCGATGAAACATATTACATGCTTGACTCGATTTGACCCGAATCATAAATACGTAAGGATTTGACTTGAATACTTGATATGAATACTTGAACACTTGACATGAATACATAAACTCGACTTGAATCTTGAAATGGTACATTTCTTATGTATTCATTGATTCGGGCAAGACTTGTGATTATAATTGTAAATTAGATTACGCAGGGTGTTAGGGTAGTTTATATCATGCCCCGCTTCTCAGAGTACGGGCAGAGGACGCGACGAGACCGCTACGTATTTATTATGACGTAAATACGCTAAACGTATCTAAGTAATATAAAAATAAATGCACAAGAGACAAAATATAATAAAACAGCAACTTTATTTATTCACATTCTTTCTGTACAATACATGGAAAAGTATATACAACTAAATGAAAGCAATGCCTAAACAATGGCATAACTGAAAAGGAAAAGTACTGAAATAAAAATGTACAATGAACTAAAGCTCTGGGTTTTCAATGAAGTGGTCCAAGTCTTCACTAGTGGGCTCGATCTCCGGAGTGTCCAGATCACCTGACAACATTCAAAGAAGAAAGAAAGAGAATGTCCTCAGCGAACAAATCGCTCGGTAAGTCCCAAAGATAAGGGAGAAATAGAGTAGACAGAAAGAGAAGGTACCTTTTAAAGTTGTATTATATTGTTATAATGTTGTGTTAACGCTGTGTCTGTAGCTTGGTACAGAAGGATGCCAGTGTATACAAGAGGAGTCTCTATATGCCAGAGACTAGAGGTAAGTGTAGTACAAGGAACCGTTTATGCCACGGTACAACAGCAACTGGATTCAGATTAGGTGTATTAAATCTTACTGTCTCGTGTCACTTCTAACACCTTCCGTACCAATCTACCCCTTAAACCCCGAGATGTCTTGTTGTATAGTTGTATTGTATTGTCTTGTATTGTAAACTGTATAGATTGTATAATTTGGTGACTTACCGAAACCATGATATCAGTAAATGGATGTAACTGTAGAATCATGGATGTAACTGGAGAATCATGTAAATGGAAATATATCCATAGTTCGGTTCAGTCAATATAGATTAAATAGTTTGAACAGATTGAATATATGAATTCATGTTGAATTGTAATATTGTAGATTGTAGATTGTACTTGAATTATATTCAAGTCGGATTATAATGAGACTCATTCTGATTCAGAACAATTAGAAAAGAAATTGAAGTCCTGATTGTTTTGATGTTATCGGTAACCGCTGCACATGGGCGGCAGGATTTGTGTCTTTTTCAAAAACGATTACCGTGTTGATAACACCGTTGTTAAGTTGTCTATCTTAAATAGGCAAGTACCCACTTCTCCAGCTCCCTGGGGCTCAAGAGATTGGTCCCGCTTAAACCTATGTTTACTAGGGTCCTTAAGGTAATTTATAGAATTTGAGGGGGGTTTATGTAAAAATACTTTTATATACTTTTCAAAATACAGCCCAAGTATTTATCGTCTTTAGAATTTTAATAATTATAAATTTTATATTTGTGATATTTCTAGTGAAAATAACATATTTTCATAATATATGGTATTTATTTGTAGTATTGTACTTGTATGAAATTCATGGTATTTTAATGTAAAGTGATTCTTGTGATTTTTGAAAAGAGTTGGAATATTTATATTATTACAAAATAGATATTTTAATATTACTTATACATATATTTGTATAAAAATAATTTTAATATATATTTTATAAATCTCATTTTCTGAAGATGTTCGTATTTTAAATCTTTCGAGACCGAATGCTCCTTGCGGAGGTCTGCATCTCGCACTACTAAGCCCAGGAATGTGCGATAATCCGCACCATCCTAGTCGGGTTCCCCAAATTGGGTTGTAGCGGCGCTTTGCAAAGATTTGTATAAAATACTTAATCCTTTAGAAAATTGTTTTATTAATTCATGATATTTATTTGAAATGTTTCGTTTTCCCGTATTCTAGGTTCCCAAAAGGTATTGTGCTATGTTGTATATGAGTGTTGTGAGGAGGTAGGTCATTATCTCGTGATCTACTTAAAGGTATAACAAGTTTGTGATGCTTTAATGTCGAAATGAAACTACATGGTATTTTAGTGAAAAAGTACGGTAAAAGTTACAAAATGAAATAGGTTGTCATGAAACTTGTTCAACATGTTTGTTAATATTTAATAGTCAACATGTAATGGTTTAGCATGATTGTATTTAAGAAAAAGTGAGGTTTTAGGAAGAACCGAATCGGAAATCGGATTTACTCCGATTCCGTCGGGTTTTAGAAATACGTGTTTTTAGAAAGAATAGGAAAGAGGGAAAATGGGACTTACGGGTTTAGCTTAAAGAGGAGAGGGAGAGGGAATGGATGTAGCTTCTGGTGCGTCGTTTCGTCGCCGGGATCTCTTAGGGTTGTCGCCGGAGTTTCGCCTTTCGCTTCTTCCAAAGTACATTAGGGTTCTAGGAAATTTCTTGAGAGTTTTGTTCAGAATTTTGGAGTGAGGGGGTAGTGTTTAGGGGTTGTGTTTATAGGGTTAAGCTAGGGTTAGGGTAGGTGAAAGGTTAAAATGAAAAAAAAAATATGATAAATTGTATTAAAATGGGGTAATTAGGGTTTTAAAGAGGCTCAGGTACTGGTCCAAGAATTTAAAGTACACAGATGTGCAGGGAAAACCAAAAGCCAAAAGTTTCATGTTGGTGACTCGGCGGTCCGGCCGAGTCCGGCCGGCGGCGGCGGCCCGAGTCGGCCGAGTCAGGTGGCCGGAGTCTCCCTCGACGCTTCACTAACTCTCTGGTACTGTTAGATTTTTGGGTGTTGTGGGGTTTTTGTGAGTTATGCACGTATAAACCCTTGGTATTCTAAATATTAAAAATAAAACAATATTAAAAATAATGTAGGGTATTGGATTTGAACTCTGGTGGCTTGGTTCAGCAGTGCAAGATCTTACCAATGAGCTACAAGCTCTTTTTTGTAATTAATTAGCAAAACAAATATTTATGGTACTCACAGAAAATGCAAATACCCCAAATATACATTAATTTTTAAACAAATTTTTGTACACTAAAATTGGAGTTGTTACAATTTAAGTAGAAGTCCTCCTAGTTCATAAATCTATGTCTACTAACACATGCAATCTATCATGAGGGTCCGTGTTTTCTTGCTTCTGGATTATATCATGTTGGGTTTGGAATACTTCAACACTGGGTTGAAGTCCCGTTACTAACACTTGATTCGGAACCGTAGTTTCTTGCCCCTGAATTATAGCTTGTTGGGTTTGAGAACACTCTTAAAATTGGTTGATATTCACACTTGAGCAGACGTTAAATTATATTACCCTTGTGGAGATTTTTAAGACACTTACATTCATTTCATGTACACTGTATCTACATTCCACAGCCATGCTATACTTGCCTGCTATGCTCATGTACATGCCATGCTTACATAGTTTGCTTTTAATATTGCCATGTTATACTTGTTCATATTTCATACTATATCACATGCCACTTTTGCATTTCATATATATATATATATATATATATATATATATATATATATATATGGACTTACCGAGCACAAGTTCACTGACGGGCATTCAATCCATCTCTTTGTTTCTTTGGAATATTCATTGGGGGATTTAGAGTCTGAAGAGGTGGAACCGACTGCAGAGGTTTACGACTAGCTTGCTCCGCCGACTGATGAATAGGTTTTTTTCTTTCTAGCTTTCGTTTCAGTATGCCACTTATTTAGTGACTTTCATTTTATTTTTCTTGTTCATGTATCAGTGAAACTCGGTAAAGTTTGGAATGAAAATATGTAAAAATTGGATTTTCATTATCATGTTCATTCTTGTCACTTTATATTGCTTTTTTTCAAGAAATGACATTTCCTAAATAAATATGCCGCGGGCCTCGTCACGTTCCTGCTTCCATCTTTGGAAAGTGGGACATGACACTCTCCATTCTTATTCTCTTCATGCTCTTCTCTCTCCTCAAAATTCGAAGTGAAGAATGAGAACTAAAAAGAGAGAAAATGAGAGGTAATTAAGTGTGAGCTTGCTACATCTTTTCATCTAATACATTAGCAAAGTATTAGATCAAGTTATTTCACTTGAAGCATGCTTTTGGTGGAGTTGAGGTTTGAGTTGGGGTTTTCTCGATGTGGATCATTTTCGGCGAGGAGCTTGGTTTGCAAGCTCGATCCGGAAGTAACGGAGTATTGCTTGGGTCTTCCACGGTTAGATGATCACGCCACAAAGGTTGTAGCCCCCTTTCCCCTCTCTAGATTTCTATATTTGTTGCAATTGTTTGTAAATGCTTGATCTTGGGTTAGGAATTGGTGTTATATCATGTAAATTATTGTTTTATACTCCTGTCGGATCCGCAAGTATTGTGACCCTAACGCCAATTCCCAACATTAATAGGGTTTCTCATATGATATTTTGTAAAGCAAACTAAATGGTTATTAAGACTACTGTAAAGAGAGAGGGTGACGACTACGAATCTAGAGAGATTTGAAAGAAATCTCATAGGGTTGCTCGTGGGTATAATACTTGATTCAAGATCTTGTGGAATTTTGCAAATTCCGTTCTGCCGGAAACTATCCATAAGGTGGGTGAACCACGTTAATAAATCTCTTGTCTCTTTTGGTTTGTGATTCTCTTATTCTCGCGTACTTTTGTGTTTTATCTTTCGATATTGTTTGCGTTGTTGATTGCGTGGATTGGTCGTTAGCATTGTTCCGTATATTGTCTTCTCTGCGCGCGATATTATATTATATTCACAACAACTGGTATCAGAGCATGATTAGGAAACCGAAGATTATTATAATAAATGTTGAGATTAACTTGATTTAAATTTGGGGATACGATGGGTCATGAGTAATTTTGTTCATGCATGAGTTATTGATGCATTATTAGCGGTGGTAATTAAGAATATGAAGAGTTATAGTAATTATTGTGTAGGTTATGAGTTATCGAGTAATAAGAGTCATTATTTGTGATTATAAAAAGTGTAGGTTATGGGCTGTGGAGTATGAATAGTCATGTAGTTTCTATAGATATGTGTTGTCATTTGGGTTGTAAAAGTGTGCCAAAAATATAAAATCAATAAAAAGTATATTTTTCTCCATTACATCCTCTTCCAATTTCCTTTCAAATTTATAATTCCAATTATATTTTGATAACAATAAATGGTTTGAGGTAGTTTAGTGAAAACAAGAGTGAAGAGTAGTTCGGTTACCTCCTCCCCCAAATTGTTACAAAGCGAATTTGGATGGAGTTTTATGTACTCTGGCGTCATCTCAGCGAGCTCTGTAATTCAAGATTGCAGGTACTAAACTGGTAGCGAAATCGCTTGTCTTAGGTAAGTACGTCTTAAATGGTGGACAAGCTGGTTGTTGGTTTTATTCATCATTTTATCGCTCCAGTTTATTTTCGCATATTAGATTTGATGTAGAAAGCACGATAAGCTTCGGCTTCTTTTTCCTTCAAAATATGAAAATGATTGATTTTGTAGCTAAGTTATTTATTAGCCCGCTCATTCCCAAACTTACAAAACAGAACAAAATCAAAAGGAAACCCAGCCATTGGCACCACAGCAGCATTCAAAAAAATAAAAAGCTGCATCTTTATTTAAATCATTGAGATCATATGGTAGATTAACAATTTGACATGCAAAGTCTTGATACATTTAAGCAACATTAACAGCGATTTTCATATCGGCTTGGCAATGGCCAGGGAAACTGCAGATGAAGTAGTTGGTTCCTCTAGCCAGGGTCACCCTATCGTTCCCGGACGTCAACACCTTGGAGCCCGGGCCCGGGTTGCAGCTGTTGTAGCCGCCGGCATTGGTGATCACGACATTGTGTATCGAAGGACTGTACTTGAACACTGCACGGCCAGAAAAGATTGCATGACGATAACCGATATATATGGCCGAATAATAATATATAATAACATAAATATACATACCGAGAACATCGCCTGCTTTGAAACTCTTGCCATTGGGCCAGTTGACCGTGTTAAAGGTCCAGCCATCTCCGTCTCCTACAGTGAACTCAGCCGACTCAGCTTGAAATTGAAGAAGCAAAAGGCAGATGCAAATGAGCACGGCACCGATAGACGAACGAGCCATTGCCATAATTTATATCAAGAAATGTAAACACTGAGGAAAAGGAAATAAAAGATGTTCTTTCTCAAAAGGCTTGTGAATATGTCCTTTTTATAGGCGGTTTCAGTGTTCAGAGGAAAATCTTTTATGATACGCTCACCTATTATATATGCTTGAGAAATGAAAATATGCATATCTGATAGAGATATGCATATTTTCATTTCTATTTTTGGAAAATTGCAAGTGAATGAATATAAAAGCAGTGAATGGCATGATTTCTTTAATTGAACAGATTCATTGGAATAATCGAAAAGATTAACTCTTTTTAAATAGTGTGAATTAATGCGGTGACATGTCAAGAAAGTCAAATGATACAGATATTTCTCAAAATTAAATATATTAAAGATAAGCTTAGTTTTGGGTTCAAATTACACATGAGACTAGAATGTGAATAATGAATCCGCAGCTTTCACATATCAAAATTAGGCGCATTATCAATTAGAAATGAGTTGTATATAGCTATAATATTTGTTGATAAAACTATTTGGGAAATAAAAATAATAAAAGCGCCTGTAGCTCAGTGGATAGAGCGTCTGTTTCCTAAGCAGAAAGTCATAGGTTTCAACCCCTACCTGGCGCGATTTATTGATAATTTTAAACTTTTATTTATACAAAATTGCTCTAATATTGCATATAAAAGGCTAATATGTACTATTAATTCTTTTTTCCCACTTGGGAACCCAAGTTTTAGCCTTTGAGATGCAATTTAAGTTTATATGAATAGAATTTTAAACACCATAATTCACCCAGAAAAATTTGGTGTGCAAACTTTGCAATAGCTTGGCCTGCACTATTAAAACCCCGTCCTAATAATGGGAGCTGAGAAATTTGCTTAAGGCACAATTTAATTCTTTATGAAAACCAGAAGTTTTTCATCATCTTTCGGTTTGTATTAGAGATTGTAAAGAATACAATGAAGAATACAAATCCGTTAGTGTCACATCAATAATTATAATTAGAGTTTTTCGACGCCATAGAAGGAAATTCTCTCATAAGGCAGCTTTCCTCCATTATTCTCATGTGTGTGTTTGTGTGTGTGTGTGTATAACACTGAGGCTCCTGATTTAGATTTATGATAGTTTCTCTCACCGATATCATGTTTGGTTACCATATTTTAAAAGTTTATTTTTTAATCACAACCATCATGCAAATTTAATCGATACTTACACCATTTTAAAGATATTTGTTTTATCATAACACATGGCAATTCAGATTCAGGAGGAAAAGAGTGGCTGCTATTATGAAATAATAACATACGTACTATTCTCTCATTTTGTCCACACATCCTATGTGCAAAGCACATAAGATACACCAATACCAAAATCCTTCTTGTTTTACACAAATCACGACCATTGATTACGATTTTGGATGAATTTGGACTGCTGGATCTAACAGCATGGATGCTATTGTGGCTCTAATAGCAGCCACTCCGGATCCCAATTCAGGAGGTCAATTCTCCCATTAATTTGGGCCTTTCGTATTCAGAAAAGTTATTAAAAAAAAGGTTTTCTTCCGTTAACCTCCCCACTCAATACTTCAATATTTTTCTCTGCAGCTCTCCCATATTTAGTATTTATCTGTAACCCCTTTATAAGTTATCCCTGCAGCCTCCTACTTCACTTTTGAAAATTATTCCTCCGCCATCGCCGCTGTCCTCCACCTTCATTTCCACCACCGCCACCATCTTCTTCCTCCTCTTCAACACCGCCACCGCCACCATCTTCCTCCTCCCCCTCTTCTTCTTCAACCTATCAACACCAACTTCTTCCTTCTTCTCCTCTTCAATACCATCGCCGCCATCACCATTATCAACACCTATCATCTCTACCTTCTTCTTCCTCTTCTTCTTCAATCCATAACCGCCGCCGCCGATGGCGGCGGCGGCGGTTATGGATTGAAGAAGAAGAGGAAGAAGAAGGAAGAGGAAGAGGAAGAAGAAGGCGGCGATGGATGGTGATGATGGCAGTGGCGTTGAGGAGGAGGAAGAAGGAGGTGATGGGTTGAAGAAGAGAAGGCGAGGACGGCGGAGGCCGAGGAGGAGAAGGAAAAATTTTCAAAAATGAAGTAGGAGGCTGCATGAGTAATTTATAAATATGGAAGATACAGGTAAATACTAATTATGGGAGTCAACGAAAAAAATTAAAGCATGGGGGGCTAAGGGAAAAAAAACCCAAAGAAAAAAAAAAGATCATCATCCAAATGAAAAGCCATGACACAAGACCCCTGCTCCCCACTTGGATTTGTTAGTGAGGGATGTGGGGTCCCAATAATTGCTTTCCTCTCGGTATTACATCGAGTATTATATTCAACAGTGAGAATTAAGATAAAAAAAATTGAGACTTTATTTTGATCTGTAACGTGAGATTAGAATCTTGTATTGGAAAGAGCAAGGGAATAATAGCAGAGTCCATGTATCATTAGTGAGTGCTTATATATATCCATTACAGATGATCTCTGTGATGTTGAAAATAGCAATTCAATTCTACTTGGGATTAGTTTTATTTTAGAGGTCAAATTGAGTTGTTGTTTGAATAGTAGTTGAAAAAGATATAGCTTAATTATGAATTTCCAAATATAAATCACATTAGCTGTTGTAGCGTTTAGAGATGAGTTAAAATACTGCTTTAAGGTTGATTGTATAATGTATTTGCTATAAGAAAAGGTCATATTTTAAAGGTTTCTGTAACAGAAGGTTGAGTATCATAAACAGAGCCTAGGAAAGACCGATATTAATTAAAAAGATTCTCCTCCTCATATTTCTATCTAGCTATTTTAGTCGATAATTTTATTAGTGTTTTTATACACCGGCTGATGATAGGATCGAAACATGAGAAGAAGATTGGATCTGAACGGGTCGCCTTTCATTAGAGTTTGAAAGAATAACGACCAGATCTTAAAAGTTGTACGTTCATTGCCGACAAATGAATTGAATACACAGAATAAAAACAAGGAGGTTGATACCATATCAACCGGAAGTACGAAAGGTTAGGTTTATGTTGTATTTTTTCCCTTTCTGGGATATCTGAAATATAAAAAAGAAATACAAAAGAACAAAAAAGGAAAAGGAGAGAAGATTACAGCTATGGATGATGGGTATATGAAAATAAAACAATAAAAACAATGGCACAGGGCAGACATGCCATTGTTGAATCCACTCTGTCGTCATATCTGTCCCCCTGTCTGTTAATTAAACACATCCATCCTCATCCTCCTCCTTTATTCAAATCAACCCACCCTCTAATATCCCATCTTTACAAGGGTCCCCCTTCCCTCAAAATATTTCCATGTGGATTGCCTCTCTTGTTAGGACCTACATGCCCATATACATGGATCCGGATCTTCTCCAGTGATAAATAAGAAAATATTAACTAGCTAAAAATTGTATCTATCTATAGAAGTAATTGCAGGACGAGATGTACAGCTTTTAGCTATACACTATCAAAGTTTGGTGGAAAGCTTTAAACAGGTGTAGACTGAGAAGAACTATCAATCAAACAGTATATAAAAATACAATTTTAACGAGCAAATTAATAATGAAACCGGTCTCATTTAAGTTGTTCAGCCGCAAAAGTAGCAAACGTAAAACTAGGATGATTAGAAACAAATTCTACAGATAAAATCTTGCTAACAAAGCAAGCTAGTTATATGTTTAATTTCGAAAGCAATTCAAAAAATACAGCACAAGGAGTTCGCATGGGTTCACATCGTCCGGGTGCTGCTCTCACCCAAGCACGCTTAACTACGCGGTTCTAATAGTATCCGCTCTTTCGGTGCCGGTTTGATTGCAAGGTTCTATGTAACATACACCACTTTAAAGAAGTTCAGTTAAATAACATTATTAATGAAGCTGGATGGGTCCTTGGATGGGCCCCAACCCAACTTAATCATTAAGACCCACCCAACTTTAATGCAGAAGTAGGAGCCCTAGAAAATAGGGTGGGTATAAATAGAGCAAACAAGTTAAAATGGAAGCACTCAACAGACTTTTCCTCATCCTTTTTTTTTCTTGGAGCAAGGAGGTCATCCATCCTAGTCCTCTCGTCCAAAACCCAGCAACCTGACACTCCGCCTTGAAGTTCAGACAATCAACATTAAATTTCTAAATTGAATTAATGAAGCCGCGGTCGCAAGGCCCGGTCCTAAGGTCCTAGGTGAGTCCCACTCCAACTTAACCGATGGGACCCACCCAACTTCAATGCTAGAAGGTTCTAGAATTTTAGCCTTCAAAATAAAACAACACCTTCACAAAATCTATTTGCAATTGACCATATATATGTCAAAATAAAATCCAAAACTTTAAACAGAAGGGGAAAAAAAAGAGAAGAAAAAGCGTCACTCAAGCCTCCAAGCATAGAGAAACAAGCAAAAATCAGACTCACCGCCACCATCACCATCACCAATCACAGGCTTGAAGATAAAGACACCATGCCTGAACCCACACTCACCAAACAACCAATCATGCACATCCCAATAAACCTCCACCCTCACCCCACCACCACCCACAACCACCAACTCATGCCCCCTAAACTTCCATTGCAAATGCTTCACCTCCACCCCAACCTCACCATCAACCCTCATCACCATCCCCCAATCCCCATCACCTCCTCCATCGCCAGCAATCTCCACCACTATCTCATTCCAAAGCTTGCTCCTTTCGTCCAATCTCACCCTCGTCCCGAACCTCCTCTTCCCAAAGACGTGATCTTTCTTGCACACGAGCACCGATTCGGCCATCGAGGGCCCGAAACCGATACGGCGGAAGGCGTTGAGCTTGAGATCGCCGACCAGGAGAATCACCTCTCGGTCGGAGACGACTGCGACGTAGTAGTCGGAGAGGGGCTCCGGCTCGTCTGAGAATTTTGCGGATCTGAGGTCCCAAAAGACGTCGACTTGCTGGTGGGAATCGAGGGACAGGGATTTGGATCCGTGGCGGCGGCGGAAATGCCATGGCCGGAGCTCGATCTTGAAGGAGGCGGCGGAGGGGTCGGCGGCGGCGATGTTGTTTTTAGGGTTAGGGTTTTGGATGGAGATTTGGAGGGAGAGGAAGAGGAGGTTCTTGGACCAGGTGATGGTGATGAGGTGGGGGACGTCGGAGATTAGGGTTTTGTAGGAGGAGAGGGTTAGGGTTTGGCCGAGCTTGGCGGTGGCGGAGGCGGCGGAGGGATCACCGGCGGCGGCGGCGGAGGGGTAGAAGCAAGAGGGGAAGATGGGGAGCAGGTCTTGCATTTTTTAATAATATTTTTTTTTCAGTTGGGGAGAGGAGAGTGATGACTGAAAATTGAAAGTTGAGGGTGGTGAGAAATATATAGAAGAGAGAGAGTCGGGGTGGGGGTGGGTGTGGGGGTGGCGTGCGGGAGGGGTTGAGATGGCATCATTTCACTTAACTACTTAGGCCTGCTTGGTTGCAAGATTGTAAATTTTTGGATCGTGGAATCCTAAAAAAAAATTGCTGGATGCATGAATTTTGCGTTTAATTGCAAGATTTAGATCTGTAAGATTACTTTGTTTTTAGTGCGGTCCTAGATTCATGAATTTTATGTTTAATTGCAAGATTACTTTGTTTTTAGTGCGGGACCCACTTCAAAACCATGATCCATAAACCCTAGAAAAAAAGGATTTAGCTTGGATTTGTACTGTTCATTGTACTTATTTGGTAGTGCCCATGTACTTTTATGTATAAAAAATCATCTATCTCTATCTCTCTCTCTTTAATACTCAAATCCAAATCCCACTTTATTTTCCCAACCAAACAAGGATTACAAGTATTTGCAAATCCAATACTAGAAATCCAATACTGAGAATCCAATACCAACCAAACACAAAATTAGCTAATCCAAAAATTATCAATCGTGCTATTTAGGAATCCAAATTTCACAATCCTGCAACCAAACAGCCCCATGTGTAATCTTTTTGGTTAACTACCTTACGGTTTTGTTTGAAACTGTTGTATTTAGGGTCCTCCTGATACACGGAATGAAAGATTTTTCAACTATGGCCACCGCGGTGAAGAGGTGAAGAACGTGTATTGTATTTGTACCAACCATGAAAATGTTTTATGGGAATCTTTCATTATCCCGGATTCTCTTGTATTAAGCGATTTGGCGAGTGATAAAGCCCTGATTTGAGGAGATGACACTTCAGAGTAGCTGATCCGTAAAAAACGTGAGAATTGTTCTTTATCAGATTGCTACATAAAAGAAACTAGAAAACAAAATTAAGGGAGTTTGCTATAACTAAAAAAGATATGAGTATAAAAGCTCAAAATTAAGAGTAACTTAATGAAAATTAGCTAATTTACATGTGTTTCACTTATTTATTAATTATTTGATCTTATGATTATCATACTACTTTAGAAGGGTTTATCGGAAACTCCTTATCCAACTGTTTGGCAACAAGCATTATTTCATCAAATTATTTATTCTTAAAGAATATCGAGAAATATGTTTTATTTTACACTTCCATTTAGGATGCACTCTTAATATTGAGATCCAAATCTAAACTTAAAAATGCTATGACTGAAGATTATCATAGGTTAAATTAGAGATTTCATATATATGACATATTAGATTGTAGTGTTTTTTTAATAATAAGTGTGCAAGAAAAAAAATGCCTTGTAATGCGAGTGTGGAGAAAAATTATTCGGCGTGCCAGTCATATGTGTTCGGTAACGATAGAAAAAGAAATAAGAACATTAACCCTACTAAACTGTCCGAAAACTATCCGAAATTCTCCATTTTTTTCTCTCTCATACTCGGATGTATTATATGCGATCACGCCAAATAATTTCTAAAGTGAGAGGCCAGAAAAAGTACATTACTTTTTTTCTTCCGATCCAATAATGGGTAATCTATGAAATAGATGGCTATGTACGTTGAAACTAATTAAACTACTGATTCCCATGCATATGCATTGGAGGCAGGAAAGAGGGTTTGCTTTCTCTAATTTTTAGGGGAATATATTACTATTAAAACGGAATATATTAGACATGAGATCATTTTATTCATTGATAAAAGCGCAATTTTGTATTATAAATACAAACCCTTGTCCTGGAATCATCTTCTCTTATATTTTTTTAAAAAGAATTGAAATAGTTTTTTATCCACTTCAATCTTTTTCTTTGTTCGGTTGAACAAAGAAAAATGAAAATTGAGTTTTGGAAATGGAATAAAGAGAAAGAAAGAGAGAGAAAATAAACATAACTTTTTTCCAAATAAAATAATAGCTATTATCCTACATGTCTTTGGGAATGTGCAATTCTATCCAAATATTCTTGGACTTGGAATTGCCAAAAAGTTGATGTCAATTCCCATTTTGATAATGTCAATTCTCAAAACTTGCAATTCCTATTTCATGCAAACAAACAAAGGTACGGCAATTCCATGCTTTTTTGTTTTGATAAATAGTGTCTTGTCCTCCCAATTCCCATAAGTTTTGGCAATTCCTTGCACACAAACAGTTGATGAATAATGCACAGACATATATCCAGCATTTTCTAAGCTTAGTGTATTCATATATTATTTGTATTATATTGATATAGGTTTAAACTTGGATGCAGATCACTAACATCAGTGCAAAACAAGATTTAATATATCAAGGAATTGGGTATGACAGCCTATATTTCAATACATATAAAGAAATAAATCTATTTCAGACTTTTCATCATGGCATGACTCTCGACTCTTGAATGGAAAGACCCATTAAATTAAACAAATGGGGGCATGAAATCTTATTGTTCTCCATCACCTAGTCAATCTAGCTACTAGCTATTTGGATAACATGTACCTGAGAATACTTTGCATTGCAGATGTGGCTTAACAAGTGAGAGTATCTAACTTTGCAATCTCACAGAAATGAAATTGTAAATCACATCCTATAATTTTCAATCTAGAACCTCCTATATCCAACTTATTTTCACATTCAAAATACTTCTTATAATGTAGCCTAAGTACAAAGTAAATATTTTTGATATATGATGATAATACTTGATCTTGGAGCCTTTTGTAGTCACTTTGCAATGCATGTGGCTAGCCCATACATGTAGGGTGTAAGGAAAGGGTGAGGCATGGGAGACAGCTTAGTGATGCGTGAGATTTTCATTTATTGGGATATAACCATGCCTGTTCTCAAATATGGAAACATATACCACTTCTCATTAGCATCAATCTTTGTGAATTGCATGTTGCATGTTGGTTATTTATCTCAAGTATACAATTCAAAATGCAGGTGTCCGTATATCCTGTCGGTAAATCCTCCTTGCGGTTGAGCATATGAGGTATAAAACCCCACTCGGATCACGTTATGGTCTACTATTCTAAAGATAAGAAAATCCAATATTGTTTGAAAACATGAAAGAGAAAAAGGTACATTGGGAGAATGACTCAACCCAAAGAAGATACTTGCAAATGATTTGCTTAAAGTATTGGTTTAGAATATAGATGTGACATGGTATATCCTTGGCTAGCGACCATCCAACATCCCAAGTTGCTAAATAGAAAATTAAGAGTTGCTTTGGGTGTGTGATATATATCATGAGCTTCTTTGTCTAGTAACCATGTCCACATGATTATTGACCCTTTCTAATTTGCCAATATTCCTTCTTTATATTCAAGAGTATCCCCACAAACCATCTGTGATATATCCCAATTGAGAAACTACAGAACTAAAAGTATAACTGTTTGCTACTCTTTAAAAAGAAAAAAGAATATACAGGACCAAGTGCATATGTAACCACTCCAATTTTAATCAAAAAGTTTCTGCCTGGAGATATATTGAGCTAACTTAGTTTCCATAGCTGATAGAATTACATGTCAAAGGACCAAATATAAGAGTACAAGAATGACCCAGTTTTAACCCCTCTAAGGCCTAGTATAGCAACAAGGTTCCGAAGTTTCGTTTTAAGTTAAATCGTTTGGCAACGGAGTCTTGAATCCAAGATTTCTTCAATATTAGGGTTCAAACAAAGAGTGGTTTGAAACTTTGAGATAAATCCAATCCTTTTGGAGTTCAAGAAATTGAGGTTTCAGCCTCAGTTGCAATTTTGGATGCTATTTTGGTTGTCAAACGGATGTCGGTCACAATTTTAGAAGGTTCGTCTCGAAACCCCATGTAATACCCAGTCCATATAAATAATTAGCGTATTTTAACAAATAAGTCTCCAGATATTTTCCCAAATTTTCTACAAATTTTCCGTATTTTTCCAGAATTTAAACCCCATGTAATACCCAGTCCATATAAATAATCCTTTTGGAGTTCAAGAAATAGTAATAGGATTTTAGTTTTAGGTTGGGAGTTTAACAAATATGTGTATGATTTTTATTTAAACTAATTTATTAAACTCCCAACCTAAAACTAAAATCCTATTACTATTTCTTTTATTTCCCCATTTCCATTTTCCCCGAGCCCAGCCACTCTCCCTCTCTCTTCTCGGCCCAGCCCACTCCCAAATCACCGACCCGACCCGACCCGCTTCCTCCCTTTCTTCCTCCTTCGTTCTCCTTTTCCCGCCCATTTGCTTTCCCGTTTCTTGCGCCGTTCACCTGCGCCCACTCCCCGCGACTTCCACGCCACCTTCCCTCTCCTCTCGCTTCTCTTCTCCCCCACTCTCTTCCTTTTCCCGCTTCCTTCTTTCCTTCTCCCCACGCCCCCCAACCTCGTGCACACACGCCGCGACCCTCCCTTGACCTCGTAACAACCTCTCTCCCCTCGTAACCACCTCTCCCTCTCTTTTCTTCACTCTCGTTCACTCCCTTTCTCTCTTTCTCGTCTCCCCGCTTCTCCCTCCTCACCCCTACGAGAACCCTACGCTCGCCTGCACGCCCGAGCCCCCATCATCCATCACCGTCGTCCCAGCACCACCACCGCAACTCCACCCCACGCCGGCCGCAGCACCCATCGCTCACCCTGAACACCACGTCGGCCACCTCCGTCGCCGACCCCTCCTTCTACCGCCGACGAGTTCCTCGACCTCGTCACCACAAAGCTCCCCCTCTCTTTACCACTCACTTTCTCTCTCTCTCTCTCTATCCCTCTCTCACAGCAACATCTCTCAACATCTCTCTCTCTCTCACACACAGCAACATCTCTCTCTCGTCTCTTCTTCAAAAAGAACCCTAGACCGAACCTAACCCAACCTCTAGTCGAGCCCAACACCTTGACCACCAACCGTCGGCCTCCCCTTGCAAGCATCACGGCGACCCCTACGCCGCAGTCGAGCCCATACACGACACCCGAGCTTTCGCAACCCGCTCTCGAGCCCTATTACACAGTTGAGCCCCCGGCATTTCGTCGAACACTTACATCGATCGCTATTGTCGCTATTCTGGTCACCGTCGTCGCCATCAAATCTGTGGTCTCAATCCCTTAAACCGTCATCGTCATCATCACGTTATCCATCGCAACGCCAGCGCATGCCCGTCGCACCCACCGAGCCATCGAGTCCGAGAATCAAGATCCGACAAGGATAAACCTGTGCCGTGTTCGTGACGCGATCGTGTCGTTGCCGCTGCCGTACCGTCGTCGACACGTCTTCAGGCAAGTTTAATACTTGCTTCATGCTAATTTTACCTATTACAATTCAATTAACCAATAAATTCCGCATATACTTTTCATGTGAATTGTTATAATCTAAGTGTTCGATGCAAAACCCGAATGGAAAACCCCATTAAATTGACGGCAACAAATAACATGTGATGGCCCGAGTTATGATGAATATCCCTTAAGACTGTGATTACAAAACAATGTCGTTTGCTCACGTAAAATGGTGTCCCGGTTTCTGTCGTAAAACCTGAACACTTTCGTACATACTAAACCATAAAATTTATATTAAATTATGTATAGATCGGATTTTGGCGTTCCATGGCTCGTATCGAAGCCAACGGAATAAGCTACAGAACCTAATAATTGATAATTAAAGTTGAACTAGTTATGATAGAGAAAACTGCGGTGAATCACGATTCTGGACTGCAGTCCAGAGCAGTGATTCCAGGTAACCCCTGTTTTTAATCCACTGATTATCCTTACACCAATGCGGAAATGTGCGAAACCCTATATCGTTACGAAACGAATTGAGTTAGCTTTCTTACTCCACTGGTCTCACTGGATTCCTCAACTGTTTGATATTTTTAACCCAGTTTATAATGTCGATATGTTTTGCTGAATTCTGCAGCGGCAGATTTTACACATTGAACACAACATGATCATAACTTCCCGTTGATATAAGATATTACTGATCCGCCAATTGCGGTGGAAACTAACTAATAAACCTAAATACTATGCAACTATAGCGTCGCCTAATTATGATCCCAATTGGGATTAAAATGTGTTACGAAACGAACTTCCGATTCTGAAACCGGATTTCCAGCCGTGAACACTTAAATTGAAATGGTCATAACTAGCAAACCTGAAACCCGATTGACGCGAAACCAATTTTGATGGATAGATAATTAAACATACTGCCTACCCCCTTTACATTGTTTCGCTTAATTCTACATGTATGATTTATAATAAATTATGCAAGTGGTGGGACACTGACCAATGATATCTTAATCATGCCTTAATTATCGCATTCTCATCATATCATGTTAAGCTTATATCCATTGGTAACCTAGTGATCGTGCGCATTACCCAGTGTTAGGTATTAGTGTTCTGATTGTGGCAAGTACGTTAGTGTTGAGCATGAATGAATAAGTGGAAGTGACATGTACTTGTACACAATCAGCGAACCCTATTGATTTATTGCATTGTCGACGTCTATGGGACGTGTATG
Organism: Agapanthus africanus; assembly: GCA_030015575.1. NCBI lineage: Eukaryota > Viridiplantae > Streptophyta > Magnoliopsida > Asparagales > Amaryllidaceae > Agapanthus > Agapanthus africanus. The sequence continues at coordinate 99,388,315 of CM057338.1, read as the reverse complement.
AGTGTAACTATAATTGGTATGGGACGATTATGGAAACACTTATATGGGTGTCATAGGTAAGACACCAAATATTGTCCATTTATCTTGGGTATCGGTCGAGACATGCTTGATGGAGATCATGTCTCCAGTTCTCGCATAGACTTGTCATGGACCGACTGGTATTTGAGTTTATGGTTGGCGTTTGATGTAGACCACGGGGTGTGAGGTAATTTGAGTATGAGTTCAACAGAATCTCGAGAGTCACATTGCCGGCACATACAGCGATTCTGGAGATATATGGGGATATTACTGATTATTAGCGAGCGACTCGGGCCCGTGTTCCCTTGCCCTTAGGTCCTACCCTTGGGTGGAGGATACTCACGAGTGGTTGACTCTCACACTTGGACTGACGATAGGTTTAGCGACCTGTACAGTGAGACTTAGAGACTGATAGAGTTGGTGACATTGACATGCATTGCTTACTGATTCAACATACCTGCCATATTGTTTACTGCTTTACTGTTTACCTGCTCTATTAGCTACCTGTATTGGCTACTTCATGCTTACGTCATTATTCCATGCTTACGATTTCATATTCATCATTATTGCACTTGTTCACATTTGTGTGTGTGTGTATTGCTATCGTGTCGCTCTGACGACCTGAGTATGCATACTCAGAGTGAGAAGTGGATCTAGTTTGGACCAGGACCTGACGTACCTCGAGGACATCGCGGATATCTTGATCAGTGACCCGGAGCTCTACTTCCTTGATCTCCATCTGGTTAGTTCTTTTGATATAGTGACTGCATTTCTCATTACCTATGCATCGATTATTGATTACCACGTAAAGCTAGAAGCCGAAGTGTAACTACGGCAGAATGTTTTCTCGACCGTAGGAACATGGCTGGCCTTGTTAACCCCTCGTATTCCATAATTTGGGAAGCGGGACGTGACACCCTATGAAACCGGGGCTTCAGAATTCCATAACCCTGTTGCCAAAACGAGGCTTATGTCTCTAAATTCAGCATTACAAGGATCTAGCATAACAACAATTAGGAGAAATTGGCAAAGAACAGAACTCGCATATGAAAACAGATTCTAAATGACCAGCTAAACTTGAGTTCATTCATTATATATCAATCCTAATATAACAATGCCACCAAAATGCACATAGAAGGTCACCCATTTAAAAAGGGATCATTCCAAAGACCAAATTATATCCTCTAACTATAACCATGGAGTTAGACCCATCATACCAAAATTTCCAAAACCTAGCTGTACACAATATATTTGCTTTGAACTTACCTTGCAAAATGAATCGTTAAAAACGTCACGAGTCTACAACAAAATTTCCGAATTCGGAACGGTAGTTCATTAGATCAAAGAAAAACATCCTTATCCACTTATGATCTGCGTTAATGTACAGAAGACCTTCCACGTTTTGGTCACATGGGCCTCTACCTTCTCCTGAACATTAATAAGCAATATGCACATATGAACTGGGCAAAGAATGCATAGCCCTAGCTAATGAAAGCACATTTAATTTATCACCTGAGACGTTGGTTCTTAAATCTCATAAAGTAAATTTTGGACTCTTACCTTCTATCAGCAGAGGAAGAGGGAGAATGCCTGCAATCAGAATGCTTTCTATTTGGAGACCTTGAAACTTGCCTAGAAACGGGATAATAAAAGGAAAAAAAAGATCATACTCATTGATTGAATAAATTATATATATATATATATATATATATATATATATATATATAGAGAGAGAGAGAGAGAGAATAATGGAGAAAAGAGGCCATAGGAGGAAATTTCCTCCTATGGCGTGGAAAAAATACAACCTCCGCCAATTTTTTCAACGATCGGCCCCATCATCTTCATCGTTATCAACTAAGATGTGGGTAAACCAAATTTCATGTGATTCTACAACTTTTTCACTGTTGATTTAGCAATGTAAAAAGTTCTATTGTCGGTAAACCGTTAATTTTGAACCCACTAAATCAACGGTGAAAAAATTGTGGAATCACATAAAATTTGGTGTACGCACATCTTAGATGATAACGATGATGATGATGGGTGCCGATCGTCGGAAAAAATGGCGAAGGTTGTATTTTTTCCACGCCATAGGAGGAAATCCCCTCCTATGGCCTCTTTCCTCCATTATTCTCTCTCTCTCTCTCTCTCTCTCTATATATATATATATATATATATCTATATATAGAGAGAGAGAGAGAGAGAGAGAGAATAATGGAGGAAAGAGGCCATAGGAGGGAATTTCCTCCTATGGCGTCGAAAATGTACGCTCTCCATCTTGTTTTCCGACGATCGGAATCTATCATTTTCATCGTTATCATCTAAAATGTGGGTACACCAAATTTCATGTGATGCTACCACTTTTTCACCGTTGATTTAACAATGTAAAAAGTTATGTTGTCGGTAAACCGTTAATTTTGAACCCACTAAATTAACGGTGAAAAAGATATAGAATCACATGAAATTTGGTGTACCCACATCTTAGATGATAACGATGAAGATGATGGATGTCGATCGTCGGAAAAAACACGGGAGGTCGTACTTTTTCGACGCCATAGGAGGAAATTCCATCTTATGGCATCTTTCCTCCATTATTCTCATATATATATATATATATATATATATATATAAGAACGAGGGGGGCGATTATATATATTTTATTTATGAGTGTACATGGGCTTTTGATATATGTGGGTTCCAACAATACGACTTAAGCCTCGTTGAGCTTTAGCGCATATTATATCTTATAAACATGTACCTCTCATGGTTTTTCCAATATGAGACTATTTTAATCCACACATCTCAACATAAATAATACATGGATCTACATGTTCCAGATCTCGAATAGTTCGCTCCATTGTAATCTACAGACTACATATCGCTAGTAAATGCTGGTGACGATAATAACCAGATGTGGAAGATCTTAGATAATAACTTAGACCATGGGTATAAATTTCGGCCAATCCTGATCCGAGATGGTTGGTTTCAATCCCAAAAATACCATCTGAGTACTGTTACGGAGATTCGTGATCAATACGAGATTTTAAAATGTCGGTAATGGGATCACCAATTTATGGTTATTTTTTAATTTCCTAAAACAAGGACATTGATTACTTAAGATGTATGTCAATTTATTTATAGTTATTTTAACTAATTAAAAATTTCTTAGTATATATTCCTTCAGTTAAACAGTTAAAATTACGATATCCTGATCTGATACAGCTTAAAAAGGCCGGTCCCGCTCACAAAAACGAGCTACCAATAGCAAAATTTTAAACCTTGATATGAATTACTCTTGAGCAACCAGACTCTAAAATTATTGTTACAATAAAGTGTTGCTTTCAATGTAGTATTTTGGTTCAATAAGTGGTTGTCCCTAGATTACTCTAATAATTTAAAAAGCGGATAAAATTTTATCAAATTTTAGATAAACAAAGATGGTGCCCAAGGAATGATTAGTAGTAAAAAAACATGAAGTGTATTCAACTTATGTCATTATATATAATTCTAAACTTGACAGATCTGTTGATGCTGCCCCAAGACAACCATTGAAAAGCTAATAATTTTCATGTTGTTATCAGACCTCTGATTTTGATGGTTATCCATATGCTCTTTCGATATATTGATTTACTGTTAGTTACATGTTCCACATGAGATTAATGGTGTTTATTTTTAACCACTCTTCTTCAATAAAGAGAATTGTGTTCTCTGCTCTATATGACGACCTATCTATCTGGCAGTCCCTAAAACCACAAAGCAGCCAAAATCTAAAACCCATAAGTGTGAGTTTTGAACCTTTTCTACGCAACGGTTTCAGCTCAGATCCAGAGTCCGATATAGGATTAGATTTTTGATATCCATTAAACAAAGGGCAAATTGTTTCTTGGCCTGGTTTGGAAATACGACTTATTTTTAAACCCATAAATTTCCAAAATTATGAAAAAACCCGAAAATATACTTTGACATTATTTTAAACCCAAATTCTGATTTGTATACGTATTTACGTACGCATTGCCTATAATACCCTTTTAATATTTTTATGATATTAGAATATATGGGATTTTTTGGATTTCTCAAGATATTAGAACATGAGCATTTTTGATTATGTATATAATTTTCTATGGCCTCTTTATTTCTCTTTATCATTATTTACCCTAATTTTTTTATCTAAACCATCTTTTTTCCAAACTCATCTTCTTTATTGTTACTTGCATTCTTTATTATTTCTTGTCCTAGTTTTTTACTTGTTTCCCCCATTATTATTAATTGTCCTAGTTTCCGTCATCTTTCCTTTTTTCATTGACAAATCCATCCTTCTCATGGGAGTGAAGATGTCGGAAATATAAGACGAGATTGATGGGGTGAGAGCGGAGATAAAATAATTAGATAGGAATTAAAGATTTGAAAGAGGAAATGTAGAAATTGAAAGCGGGGATGGGGAATTGAAGGAGTTGAATTGGAGATGAGGATTTTAAAACGGAGATGAAAATTTTGGGAAAGAAGATTGGAGAGAAAAAAGGAAGGAATTAGGAGAGAAGTACCGAGGAAGAAACGAATCATAGTAGGTAATATTTTTTTTGAGAGAATAATCATGTGTATTTAATTTTTAAAAAATAAGGGTAAACTTGAAATTTTTGCAAAAAATATTCTACGTATAATACACATAATCTATTTTGGGAATCAAACATTCGTATTTTGCAAGTATTGTGTTTTTCCACAATTTTGAAAATACGTGGGTTTAAAAATAAGTCACCTCTCTAAACTGGGCCCAGAAACAATTTTCGCTTAAACAAAAGATTAGATAAGAGGGGTCATGGAAAGACCAAGTTCCAAATCGATTCCAAATTAAGATTGATTCCATTTTCAAGTCCTGTTGCGGCTGCACGTACCCTCCATGACATGCAGCAATTGTTCAAAACTCTGACCAACCCGGCCCATTAACAGCTATTCTACCAGAATTTGAAATATTTTATTGTTGTATTTAAAGTGTACATGGAAAAAGGTAAACAATAAAAATTATGTTCAGAAACTCTAGTCTCCCCACACAATTAACTAGGAAATAAATATGCTTATTCTTCTTTCCCCACTGTGTGTTACATCATCGTGTAATGAAAATAAACGAAAGTTGAGAAAGTAAAAAGGTTCGAAAAATTGTGAATGGGGTAAAATCTGAAAAATAATTAACACACATAATATATATTTAAATGGTTTTTACTTTTCTGGATGGGGTGCTGCCTCTACAACTAATTCCTACATGGTGCATGGTTTATTTACTTTTCTGGTGCAAGCATTTTTATTTTTTTATTTTTTTTGGGTGAAAATAAGCTGCAAGTAGATCTTCAACATTGAAAATTAATGTCAATTGATGGGGCAAGCTGTCCTATTAGAAAATGGTAACATGTCAGATGGTTCAAAATTAAGCAAGTTTTCCCAGCTTACCAAGTACAGATCATAGTAATATTGTAGGTAAGGTCCTCAAGTACCCCTTCCTAGATTTTGAAGGTGACGGCGACAAACTACTATTATATGATTCCTTCCTGCGATATAGAAAACCATTGCGATGAAAAAAAACAAAGAACGTCCTAAGCATAAAGTAATACAAAGTTTACGATATTTGTACCTCTTTTTTGAATTACCAAAAGGTGCATCACCAGATGCACTGCCGTGAGAAAATGAATTATCTTTGCTAGTTTTTCGCCTTCGGCTAGGAGACGGGGACCTTCTGCTATTATACCTGAAGGACTCATTTGTAGCTTGTGTGGATCGATCTGCCTTCTTGTCTCTTGATCGCTCTCTTTTTCTTTTACCATAGTCTATATATTTGTCCTTTTCGACTTTTGTCCTCTCCTTGTTCTCGTTAATACTGTTATGCTCAGAATTTCTTCTGGAATCCGACTCTTTCACATTTGGTCCTCGTCCGGAGATTCTATCAGCTCTCTCCTTCAGCTTCTCTCTTTTCATCTTTTTGTTAAGCTTATTTCCATCTTCATTAATTTTGGAATCACTTGCAACAGAAGTTTCTCGGCTAGTCTTCTTCAATTCCCCGTCCCTATAATCTTTAGAGAGCAATTTATCACTTTTACCATGCCCACTAGTAAATTCATCCCTTTTGCCATTCCTTGCGTCTACAGTATTGTTAGGTTGAAAAGAAGTTGTACTTTCTGGAGGAAGCTCCTTAACCTTTTTAGTGTCAGCAGGAATTGGCTCTTCACAAAGTGCAGCAACCCCATCAATCCCTGCCTCATCTTCTATACTCTTAGGTTCGAAAGGCATGGCATTGCTTTCCTGTTGATGATGAGCACCTGCTTTCTTTTCGGAGGACAGCGACTTGGAGCTTTGGGATTTAATGTCATCGTCGTCATCCGAAGCATCAGATGCATAATTCGCTTGACCTAATATATTTCCTCCGGGAGTTATTTTATTTGAATCTTTAACTACACTGTCAACTTTGTTAATCTCGATATTAACAGGAACCACAACTTCGGCAGATGCCTTGTGTGCAGGAATCGCTTTGGAAAGAGAAAACCTTTGCTTTCCATTTGCAGTACTTTTCTCAGCCTCTGCAAGAAGTTGAGCAACAAGTGATGCCACATATAGAAATATGGCTAAACTACAGGAAACTCCTTACTTCTGTGGTTCTGCCTGTACCAAAGTTAACACCCACTCTTATCAAGAACCGCACTTTATTCCCCTACTTTTAAAATATGTAAAACTTTTCCATTTTCTGCGACTAATTCCCCAAAATACCCATGATTTTGTCCCCTTTTTAACCTTTTTTCACAGAAATTGCATATCTTGTACTTTCATCAAGGTATTATGGAATAAAAAGTTGAGTCCTATCCTTCTATATGCATAGAATGAAGAGGGGGATTCCTATAATTTACTAAAAAGTTTGAAATCATAAATTATAAATAATATTTTCAACTGTTGCTGATTGATTCACATAAAAGATCTTACCTCCAATAGATTGAACATCTTCATTGAGGACTTTTGTAGAAATCTCATCGAAAAGCTCATCTGTGACCTGGCAATCGTAGTATGTCAATATCAAATTGAAGACATCATGACAAGAAGGGCAGCAGGTTGATAATTAAAACCTTCGACAGAACTTCGGTTAAAATGCGTTTTACGTCCTGGTCAATTGCTGCTTCCAAATCCTCCTATACAAACATCAAAGGGAGCTAATTTGTAAGAATTAACAGAAAGTGCATTCAAAATATAAACCGTTGATGTTGAGCGCCGGTAAATAGACAGTTGGCATGTACTATGGTCATTGTCCTACCGCCAAGAAGCATAATAGATTAAAGAGGTCCATAGGAAGCTTACAGCAGATCTCCCACTTTGTCCATTAAACCCCGTTAGAAAAACTATACAAGTAAGCACCGTGAGTAAGTTACAATTGCGTCTATAGTTGAAAATTGAAGCATGCTGTCCAATCTGAGTTTATGCTTCCTTTGGTTGAGGAGTCAAAATGAATTAACCACATTCTTCAGTTTTATCAGTGTTGAGGAGTTAAATTAAATTAGCTACATTCTTCAGTCTTCAGAAGTATTTATCTACTCAAAATTTTACTGTAAGAAAGATCAACATGAAACTAAGTGCAACATCTCATACTCTGACTCATGAAGTAAACATAAAATAAACCTAGTGCTAGGAAAGAACAAAGATCAAAAAGAACCTTGGTGGAGCATAAACGACGTCGAAAACTTGTTCATATGTCAACCAAAAAGTAGGTAAAAAAGATTACATTTGAGATCAGCGTGTAAGTGAAGAATTGTATTGAATACCTCTTCCTCTTCTTCCTCTTCTTTAGACCTGGTTGTGTAAATGTCATTGTCACCTTGATCAGCTGTGCTGATGATATTATCACCACCTTCTGCTCCCGTCGAATCAAAAGAGTTTTCAGTTGGCAGCGTTGATACAGTACTTGAAATAACAGGTTTCTTATTTAGAATTTCTTCTCTAAGCGAATTAGGTACCGCAGCCTGCAATTTACAAACAATCCATGCATCAATATCTACGCTACATTTATATGAGTGGGATGAAAAGCATAAGACTCACAACACACGTACTTTTTTTGGATGTTCAAGAGAAGTTAGGGAGCCATTGGGGTCTCCAGGGCCTAAACCATAAGGTGCGCTTACAGGTGGTACACAAGGCTGAAAGCCTAGGTTGCACGAACGCGTCTTTTCGGTTGCCGTATCTGTGTCGGACACGGATTCATGCCCGACACTTGCACGACACATGTCCGGCACATATTTCCGTGTCCCGCTTCGAAACGAGGCGGCTTTGGATTTGGATACGTGTCGGACATGTATCCAACACGTTTTATTGCAACTACGACACAAAGGAAAACTTATTTTTTCAATTAAAGGCGAGAAAACCCTAATCTTTTTATAACTTTCTTAATTTGATGACCTTTCTTTTTATTTTACTCAATTTTGCAGCTTAATATAAATTCTATTATGAAATATACAAGGTATTTTTGTTGAAGTTGTATGGAAAATGCTAAAATTATATGATTTTGTTAAAATTATGTTAAAGCACAGTTTGGAAACTACCGAAATTATATTGTTTTTGTTGAATATGTTGTTGCAATGATATATATATATATATATATATATATATATATATATATATATATATATATCGGTGTCCTGTATCTTATATTTTAGGATTTTGCCGTATCGCATCGTATCGTGTCCATGTCCATGCAACCTTGATGAAAGCTGAGCGCAGGAGTCACTCCGAAGACAAGTGAAGGTTGCACAGATGCCTGTGGTATGTAGGTAAGATCAAACTGTGCGAGGGAAATGTAAGTTCACCCTAAAGACCTAGATGTTCAAAGGAAGCGTTAATTGCGCATAACTCCCCTAGAGTTTACTCCCCTCTGTCCGTCAACCAAAGCCATCAAAAACACTCAAATTCTACTCTAAACAACACAAACAAGTTCTAGAGGTAAATTATATAATAAGTTGAGTTGTTTAGAGATGAATTACAGTGTTTCAAGGGTTTTGGTCGATGAGCAGAGGGGTTATTTGCGCTAATGAATCAACTTGAGGGGTGTGAGTGCTATATGGTATCAACTATGTTGTTTGTTTTTTTTTGTTTTTTTTTTCCTTTTTCTATCTTTTTTTGGGGGGGGAGGGCACGGAGGGGGTGTGCAATCAATCATAAACGGAAAATAGAATGCCCCAAAAGGAATACATGTAACCTGTTTTTCAGCTGGGCCCAAAGAAATTTCAGGAGACCGAACCCCAGGAGCAGTTGATGAAGTCAAATCATGTGTATCATGCCCATGATTAATTTTCTGATGTGATTCACGGTTGGCATCATACCTTGGTTCAAATTGCAGAGGTTGATCATAGGCATCAGGTAAGAAACTAGCAGGATGACCATGATGGGAGAAATGAGGTTGCTCTGCTGAGATCATCTGAACTGGTAGTGTGGGTTGTAGATGAGGTCCTTGTTGAACTGAATATACAGGAACATGTGGAATATGTGGATCGTTGCTTTGATGCACAGCTTCTCTGTTACCTGATAATTACATGACAAAGACAAAGCAATAAACTAGATGGCATGCTTGTCCACATATCTTTCCAGTTCCCAGTAACTTTGTGGGCTATCTCCTTGCAACTATCACAACCCAAGAATAGATATATGGCCAAAATGTTGGAGCCTGCTTCATTTAAATTGAATCACTACATTACTCAATTTGTAAATAAATTGTTTAGAAGTCCCCAAGAAATGTTTCACACAAACTAGAAGGCGGATTACTCTGTGTTGCAGCAATACCACCCCTCAGGTATTACTAAATTGCTCATTCAAAAGAATAATTGGTGCAAACTTCAAGGAATATGGAAAACTCTTACCTTACTTGCTTCATATAATTATGCAAACTTACGGTATAAAAAACAGTTAAGATGAAAGAGAGTATCTTACTACTTCTAGGTGAAGGATAAATAGTCATCTTCAACCTAGTAAACAAAAAGAAACAAAAGCCAGTTATCTATCAAAGATCTGCGCTGATGCTGGCCATCTATAGATGATCACTTTCATTCAAACTAACATTTTAGCCATCAAGTCTCCTCTGTGACATCCGATAAAATTGGAACCGAATTATAGCCATCATAAATTACAAAAATGAACAACAGATTCAATTTTTTCACAATTTAGCAGGTTTCACAACAAAAGTTCAAGTTCCTTATTTTATCAATAATCTGTCTTGGATTTTTTATCATATCCCTAATCAGCAATTGACAATTAGAACATGCATCCTGAGCTTGTATTTTTCATGTATGGGTATCAACATATGGAGAAATACACATATCTTTTGTGCAAATATAAAGAAATTGTGGAAAGCCTGTCTGCATAGTTCACAAAAATGTGTGGTGGTTTTCTCTACATATTACAAGATCTCTTATTTCCCTTTCTACTGACTTTAGTAAAACAATAACCCATGGTCAACATACCCATAATCATGCAGGTCATACTTGACCAAAAGAAAAAAGAAAATAAAAACACAGAAATAGGATCATGCATGTAGATGCTATTGGCAGCAATATTGCCAAAGGTCAAACCGAAATCTATACACTATTATCTTCATCATATGATTTATCTGCATTTCAATGACTGAGTACACATGAAGAAGACCGTATAGGTCATTCAATCATGGCCGTATCATAGGCCTTGTACCATGAAATTCGAACCCTCTCATTTGCCATGAATAACAGTGTCCCTCCATTGTTTTTATATTCCTCTCGAGAATTGGTGGTAGGGGAGAGCTTATCAAATATTTCCGCTAGCCTTTTAGAAAGTCACAAGCTGCCTGAGCTTAAACTTTTTTGCAGACTCAAAGTCAAGCAAACACTCAGAGATTCAAGGATTCAAGTAAATTTATATTCCAGCCAAAAGAATCGGTATTCAAGTAACCATATCTGTTTTTCTTGGTCCGTTTAATGCCGTGAAGGCCTTCAATCATGCACCCCATTCCTTAAGACTAAAACTAACCGGCTGTATGCAACATTTTAAATGGAAATTGAAATGCAACACCTTGAAAATGATTTAATCATATAATATACAGTCTAACCAGGCTGGCACTTCCTCAATCACCAGCTTGTATATATTTTCTCCATTTATTGTTTGATAAAAACGGTTGGAAATATCCCGGCATTACATTAAAAAGATTAAACGAAGTAAAACCAGCTCGTCCGATTAAAAGGGGAGGGGGTCTAATAAAATTGACAGCCTGAAAAAAACTGTATTGTTATAAACCGGCAGCATTATACAGCTTTGCTAATAGGAGAGCTACAAGTTAAGGGGTCAAATTTTCAACTGAAAAATTCAGATCAACAACTTTAAGCTAGCATTGATTTATAATTTCACTGTTGCTACATCTTACTTTAATGATAAGGATGCAAAATTATATCTTCTGATTATAAGTGAATACATTAACATTTCGGTGAGGGCTGTATAAAGACAACAGAACCACTTGAATTCGTTACCAAACTCCTGCAACTACATCCCATGATTGACAAGAGAATGATTCATCCCTAGTTCTCAAGATGTCTGTTATACTAAATGCTGTTAAAATAGAGACGACAACTGCTTCATATAGACGCAAACAGAAAAACCATGCAGGATAAAATGGATTCTTTAACTCAACAAAAACTTGAGCTGCAACAGGAAATTAAATCTATGACACTGGAAATAACAATATGTGACCAAAGAGGGAAAAAAAGGTGTTGCGACTCATTGTTAAGGTTAGCAAGATAACCTTGCATGCAATCCTTCAACCAGAAAAGAAAAGATTTAGATCTCATGCCCCAGCACACCATGACTCTCCAAAGGAGGCATTCATTCTACGAACTCTATTAATTGTAACGTTACATAGATGAAGGTTTACAACTGCAAAATGTTTGAAGCAGATAAAATAGAGCAACAAATCAACTGAACTATAGTATGTGATCATGAATGTTTATACGTATATGTACGTTGTATAAATTTGTGTGCAACACATCATGGTCGCCAGAGGTCTTGCAATAAAATTGCAATTGAAGTATGGCATAGCCACTTCATAGAAAGGGTAACTGGATTAATATTGATGGATGTACCTGTTGCAGAAGAATAACTATAAGATACCTCCTGCCCATAGATGGATGAAGTTGGACCATCACTCATCAAAAAAGAAGTTGCACGATCAGCATTTGTGCATGTAGTCTCATCCCCCGCATTGTAATATGTACCATAGGGAGTGGAACCATGCAAACGATTTACTTGTTTCAGTGGATCCATCATGCCAACTGGAAACTGTTGGTTACTTGATTCTGGAAATGACAGCTGCTGGACATTCTGAGGGGGGCCAACTGCATGTTGATACTGATCACGATAAGAATAAGTATGGTTATCTGTTCTGCCAACTGATATAAAATGCGGTCGTATATGAGCATTCCCTGTCCCAGATCTAGCAGCTGCCCATGCTTGGGCCCTGGCAGCACAATCACCTTGGTTATTGTACAGAATGTTTCTTTCTGTCAGGACAGAAATGAAGGAATAGTTATGAAACAATTTTAACTTTAGTGCAATAGCTTAAGAGTAGAAGTGGGATGAAGATAAAATAAAGAATCCTCTGTTTGACCATTTTTACTCTAATGTAATCATGAAATCACAGCATTGGTGGAAATTCCCGTGGAAATGTTCGATCATACAAACTCTAGTCTGAGAGATACAATGACCAATAAAATAAATTTTTTGAGGGATAATTCCTCAGGTTGTTGTTGTTGTTGTTGTAAACGTAACTCCTATAACGTGGTTATCAATCTCAGGTGTTATGTGACAGTAAGTAGTAACAGTCTATATGTCCATCTCCGGTGTATATGGAAGCAACCAAGGGTAGCTCGCATGTTTTGTATCTTGGAGATAGCTGCATGCAGGATTCTGTAGCACAAGGCTGTTACAGAAGGGGCCTGGATGCTAAATAATGGTTGAATTGTTATCTGATTAAGAATGGGTGGGCAAACATATATGTTTAACTTGATTCTTTATCGTTCCTTTTCTCTGTTTTTGGTGGCCGGGGAGATGGCGGAGTGTGATATATCTCTACGAGACTTATAAGTCCCTTGCTAGTTGATATTTGGATACAAGTCCTACTCAACATGGGCCCACTTATTAGGAGTCACCCTAGTTTCTAGCCATATTCAAAGCTGGAAGGCTGGACTGTTCTCCGATAAGTGATACTTTTGTACTTTCACCATCATATGCAACCACCACCAAATAATTGTTGCTTTCCCATTCTTCAATATGTGTACTCATCTTTCTCCATGTTCGCTATTCTGACTTCCGTTCCATTTCCTTTAACATTTCATTTCTCATTGCTTAGCAGTACCCTTTACTTTCTTCTTCTCTTTTATAAACTTCTCATTTGATCTTCCCATCTTAAGCCTTCCCACCATTTCCCCGAATTCTCCCTTCCCAACTTTAGTGAATGCGACTCAACGTGATTAAGAAGAAAGAGAAAGGTGGCAGCAGGTTAGTGATGATGGTATGGACAAGAAGGCCTTTTCCATGGTCAGGTTAGTGCTTCAGCCGAAGATGTAACAAAGGGGTTTTTACCAGTCTTTTTCTTCTGTTTTGGGTAGTGGAGGATAACCAAATAAATTTCTTTCTCTGGAACTTGTATTCAAATGAGACAATGTTTTATTTTTTATATATCACTTTCTTCCTAATATATGCATCTATAAGGTGAAAGTCAACACTCCTAAACATACATATAAGTTGTTCGCTAATGGCTTAGTATTGCAACAAAACATCGCAAGGAAAAAAATCTAGAATCTTGAGTTTGCTAAACAAAACTTGCGGCGCCACTAATGATTAAATAGATTTAGTTGGCAAATCTTCCTAAATCACAAGGGTTTTATCCGTTTGCTTCATGTGTAAATCATTGGGTTGGGGGGGGGGGGGACTTATGTGTGTGTTTTTGAGTGGATTGGCATCGGACAGAATGTGTCTTAATTTTTTATTTTTTTTTGGGGGGGGGGGGCTGGAGGGGGGGTTATTAATCACAAATGTAAGTTGAAGAAGCTGCACTTGACAAGGTGTAGCCTATTAATAAATATGGCCATAAAAGTGATAATATGGCAAGAATTTACCTGAGTACTCCGATCCTTGATGCTGTGGATAAGATGAGTTTCCCCAGGCCTGCAACAAATTATGTCAATGAAAGTAGATATCACAGAATCGACTAAAAGAAACGATATAAACAGGTTGTTCCATACTTCCATCATATAAAAGGGTAACCAGTCCCCACACTAGAAGAGCTTATGGTCTATACGATGATAACCTACAATAAATGATAAGTGTTCATAGCTTAAGGGGCTGTTTGGTAAATTGACTCCCAAAAATTGGTTGTACTTTATACCAAGAGGCAGGAGTCAAGAATTTTTTGTCCCTTGAGTATCAAGTCCAGTGTTTGTTTCATCGAGCTAAAAACTTCGGTACCAAAAAAGTAACGAGTTCTTCATTTGTTTGGAGTTTGAGTTGTTTTTTGGAGTTGGGAAAATGGTGAAGTTTGAGCATGGTCGATATTTCAAGTAACGGATTTTAACTTTGGATTGTACGATCACTGACGGTGAAGAGGCGGTGGTGGACGGAAGCGGTAGCGACGGACGGAAGCGATAGCGACGGAGCTCAAAGGGCTTGCTCTGAGTTAGAGTTTTCAAGGGTTTCATTTTTAGTTTTAGAGAACTGTGACGAGAGAGAGGGAGAGGGAGAGATGGTAATCCTATCAATTTCTTTAAATTTTTTATTTCGAAAAAGGCTGACTTGGCTAGAGTCAAGCCTAAGCTTGAGCCAAGAAAAGTTTGCCTCGACTCTTGAGTTTTGCCGATATTTACTGATGCGACTCCCAAGACATGAAATGGAGTCAATAAGACAGACGCAAACTACCAACTCAAGTGGACAATAAAAATTGTTGTCCTCCTTAACTCCCAACTCAATCTCTTATTTCACGAAACAAACAAGCCCTGAGGGGGGCAACAATTATTGTTGTTCTCTTAAGTTAGGAGTTTGTGTTTGTTTCATTGACTCCATTTTTTGGTTTTGGAGTCAATGATATCAGCAAATATCAGCAAAACTCAAGGGTTGAGGCCAACTCTTGGCTCAAATTTAGGCTTGATGATAAGTCGGCCTTTTCAAAATAAGAAATTAAAGAAATTGATATGATTACCACCACTTTCTCTTCCTCTCTCTCTTCGTCACTATTCGCTAAAACTAAAAAATGAAACCCTTGAAAACTCTAACCTAGGGCAAGCCCTTTGGGCTAGGGAAGGGATCACAACCACCGCCTCTGATCATCGCTGCAGCCTCTTCGCCGTAGGTGATCATACATCCCAAACGTAATATCTATTACTTCTTGTTGAAACATCGACCATGATCACACTTCATCATTTTTTCAAACTCCAAAAAACAACTCAAACTCCAAACAAACAAAGAACTCATTACTTTTTTTGATACCCAAGTTTTTAACTCAATGAAATAAACACTAGACTTCATACCCAAGGGGGCAAAAAATTCTTGACTCTTGGTATAAAATACAGTCAATTTGTGGAAGCCAACTTGCCAAATAGTCCCTCGACTCCCAACTCAATCCCCTAATCTATGAAACAAACAGCCCTCTAGTGATCTGAGTAGTGCTTATTGTTACTTGATATATAATTAATAACATGTGCTCCTCCTCCTTTCTCTTGATTTTCCTATTGGCAAAAAATGGGGCTGGGGACAACTACAGCCCCAGGGTGGGCCCAACCCCAAGTAAACCAAAGGGCACCCACAAGTCACAACCCCCTATTTTACCCTATTTGGGCATTGCGCGAGCTGCGGCCGACCGCAGTGCCATATGCCTCTTTGTTATTACTGAATATCTATATGAGAGTGGGAAATCTTGGGATCGGTCCCCTTTCTCACTACTACATGTACACTATCATTCCACAAATATACTGCAAATCCTTCATGTATTTTGCATTATTCAAAATTTTCATGAAGATTATCATTTTACGTTAATGATTTCCTATTGATGTACGCACTGTTATAGATTGCATACGATGTTGCACAGCATTTAGAGAGATCAGAACTCGTCTCTTTATTCATTACCAACAATGCTCGTTTCAGAATTCCTGTTGAAAATCAATTTTATGTAAAACCCTTCAATTGAAACATGAGGCAAAAGCTCAAAAGCCCTAGATGAGATTTCCAACTTCCAACAGAAGCCATGACAAAAAAATCATGAAATCAATCACACGCAGCTCTGGGAACTGACCTGAGTTGGGCGAGGAGGGTAGTGACGATGCACTGGAATCGGATGGTGGGGCTGAGGAGGCGGATACTGACTACGATAAGAGAAAGACCGCGGCGGCGGCGGAATGTGGTACGGCGGCGGAGGAGGAGGCGCCATGACCATCGGCGGAGGAGGAGGATAGTGGCGCTGGTGGTGATAGCTGTGGTGTTGGTGTTGAGGAGGAGGAGGACGGTGGCTGAAATAGGCGCCAGGTGGCCGTGGATGAGGAGATGGCGACGGATACCGCTGGCGATCTCCGCCGCCGACGATCTCTTCCCCTGGAATGCGGCGATGGCGGTGGCGGAATGAAGCCATGAGCAGAGCTAGGGTTTGGCGGTACCGGGATTTTTTGAAGGTGGGTTCTTTTTTCTTTTCTTGTAAAGAATCCTCCACAGAAACAACCCTTTGTTTGTCGCTGGTAAAAATCTTTCAAAAATGTGTTCTGATTGTTTATTTGGCATTACCCCAACACTCCAGTATTACCCGAATAATCAATTACAGCATTTTCCGAATAATCAATTACAGCATTTTCTTCATTTGAGAGGCGAATAAGTTCAAGCAAAATTTTAACTCTTGTATCTCATCACGATGAAGATAAGATTACTTGAGGCACTTTTCGGTATCTGGAGACCATGTTGGACCGATTGTTAACAATTGAAGTCTGTCAATTACATTAACTTTGAATAATATAAAATTCCAAGATTGCATCTTTTTTACTTCCGTTTTTTTGCCATAAAGTAAACAGCTGAATTAAAGAAAAGCTGGATCATTTATAATTTTAGCATTGTTTTTTTACATGAATGAATGGGTTTTTCAGCTAAAATTTTTTTGCCGCAGCAAAAAGTTTTGGCATAGGATAAATAGGCCGATCACATAAGATTTGTGATTGGATTTGGAAATAAAAAAGAAGACAGATAAGATCCAGCCATGATTATAATTAAATTGACCCATACTTGATTACTGCAGATTATCATGGGGTTATACATTGCTTCAAAAATCATGGGGTCATACATAAAAAATCTGGTGCAGAAGGATCAAAAGTTACTGAATTTTCAAGACCTATATTTAGGTTATGCCCTTAGCCATGAAGCAGAAGGTTGGATATTATTTTCTTAATCTCATTAGAGTGCTTCAAATCCAAGCCGTAGTGTTTTTTACTTTCTTTTTACACGAGAGAACATGCATGGCAATTTATTTAACTCTTAAGAAGATAAGCGGTAAGAAAAAATACTCATTCATTGATCTGCTGCAAGCGCTGATGGACGGCTGAGATTGAGTTGGAGGGTTGCCTCCTGGAGCGTGTGGATCTCAATGGGTTTGGTGTGGTTGAGGTCGAGCTACCTGCAAAGAAGTTCCGGGCATAGTCACATAATTCGCGAATTATTCGCCGAATTCGCGAATAATTCGCGAATTCTTGATCAAACGAATTAATCTCCGAATTATTCGTGATTGCCGAACTGGCCGAATTATTCGCGAATTATTCGCGAATAATTCGCGAATTATTCCCGAATTATGTGATAAAACACCGAATAATTTAAAAAACAGCAAATAATTCACAAAATCAAAACCTAGCGTCTCATATATTAATTTATTGCTCGAAATCCTTCCCGAACATTTCCCGAACACTTACCGAATTTTTCCCGAATACCTGCCGATTTTTTCCGAATAATTCTCCGAATCCGAATTTTCGACCTCGCCGAATTATTCCCGAATGACGAATTTGTGACTATGGTTCCAGGGTGGTTGTGCCACCGAGGATCCTCCGACGATCAAATTAGACGGGGTATTTTGGCAGAGTAACGGCCTATTTCCCGCCAAAATTTTATGCGCAAAAACACCCAAGGTATCAAATGGTAGCGATACGTTTAAGAAAATATAAAGCAGTACTTTTCGGGCTGTATTTTGACAAACTCCCGAATGAGAACTAGCCAAATTCTGATGGTATTAAAAGCGTCTCGAAAAATCCTTCGATTTGATATATTATGAGCCTCATAATTCATTCGGGATCAAAAGTTATGAGCAAATGTGCTATGCACGTGTAATCTAAGTAATACTCTAGTACATGGGGGATATATTTTTAGTCGGGAAAAAGAGAGATCTCTTCTCCACCACTCTCATATAAATAAGAGTGGATACCTCTTAGAAAAAGGTATAGAATTCAATTCTCAAAGAAGCTTAGTTCTCCATAGGACCTTGGTGCCCCAAGTTAGGGCCATAGCTGCCCCCCCTCCATAATGCTCATATGCGCAAGCGCCATGTACGCTCCATGCAACGCACGTGCGCCCGCCACGTGAACACCACGTGGAATGCACGTGCGCACCACGTGCGAGGATTCAATCCTCAAAGGAGCTTAGTGCTCCAAGTTAGAGCCATAACTGCCTCCCATAATGCGCATATGCGCAAGCGCCATATGCGCTACGTGCAACGTAGGTGAAACGCACGTGCGCACCACGTGCGAGAATTCAATTCTCAAAGGAGCTTAGTTCTCCAAGTTATGGCCATAGCCCCCCAAAATATGCATATGCGCAAGCTCCATGTGCGCTACGTGCAAACACATGTGCCCAACACGTACGACGCACGTGCGCGAACGCAAAGAAACCTTTTTCAGCAGCGAGAAGCTTAAGCTCCAGCATGTTCTTCCTCCCTGATGAGTGGGACATAATTCAAAGGGTACATCCCTCCACACTTTCGATATATGGCGTTGTAATCTCTCAGTGTCGTCGGAGAGGTGGTGGGTCCCAACGACTAATGATCCTTCTTTCCAAAAAAAGGAGATGACAGAAGAACCCCCATAAACTTCAAGTTCTCAGAAAAGAAAAAAAAGAATAGCAAGTTCTAAAAAGAAGAAATTTTCTTCAAGGTAAATGATAATGAGTAAGATCATAACATCTCCTCGATTTTTGAGAGTTTAACTCTCACATCATAAGAACTCGGTTCTTTTTTTAGATCACAGATCTATAAGACAAGGTTTTTCACAAAAACAAAGAGATCATAGTATCTCATCAAAGAAAAGAAGAACTTAGTTCTTAGATCCATGAGACAAAGTCTCTTATAAACTGAGAATTTAATTCTCAGAGTACAGAACTGATCAGAGCTGCCAAAGAAGAGCCTTAGCGCTCCAATTTAAAAAGAAGCGTCTTAGCGCTCCAAGTCTGGCGCTCAGCGCCCAGCGCTCCAAGCGCTATTTTAAAAGAAGCGCCTTAGCGCTCCAAGTCTGGCGCCAAGCGCGTCCTGTGCTCCTCACGTGGGCGTTATTTTATAAGAAGCGCCTCAGCGCCCCAGGTCTGGTGCTCAGCGCCAAGCGCGCTACGTACTCCTTACATGGACGCTATTCTAAAAGAAGCGCTTTAGCACTCCAGCGCTCCAAATCTGGTGCTCAGCGCCAAGCGCTCCACGTGCTCCCCACGTGGGCGCTATTTCAGAAGAAGCGCTTTAGCGCTCCAAGTCCGGTGCTCATCGCCAAGCGCTCTGTATATAAAGTGCTCTGCGCTATAAAGAGTGTTCAACACTCAATAAAAGACAAAAGAAAAAGGGGTGTCAGAACCCAAATTAATGCTCAGCATTATTGAACAAAAAGGGACCGAGCCCAAACAAGTGTTTCACACTTTAATCAAAACTGAGTAGGTTGAGCCTAAGTTGGCCACAAGTCCCTAACTCGGACCAACCGAACCCATGTGCTCACAATTTTCCTAATTGGTCTTAGTCCCAAACCTGACTACAGATCTCCCACCAATATTGGTTCAAGGGTACATCTCTTCATTCCTCTGATACGTGTCGTTATAATTCTTCAACGTCTTCAGAGAGGTGGCAGGTCCCGACAACCAGACATTCCATGGACTATGTTGTCCTTAAACTTATGGACCGCAACGTCCCTAAACTAAACCCCATAGACTATAACGTCTTTAAACTCTATGGACTATGATGTCCTTAAACTTATGGACCGCAATGTCCCTAAACTAAAACGATAGAGTCCAAACACTCTTTCGTTGGATCTAAATGATCCCAAAATTCTGTTGAGTAGATCTTAGTCTAAAATTAGACTAATATATTCTCAACAAACGTTTGAGTTGACCTTAGTCTAAAACAAGACTAACGGTTCTTAAACCAACCCAAACCCAAATCTAAGAAAATACGGATTTGAACTAATCCACGCCCTACGGGCGACAACGTAAATTAGTCTCCGTATACAATCTACGGGCAACCAAAAATAAAACAAACACACACGATACGAAGCGACCTTCTGGAGCAAGAGAAAGTGGTTACTGCGATGCGGTAACGTAATTAACTCAGGGGCTTGCGCCTGCAGGGAAGAGCGTCCCCACGGTCAAAAACCCTCGCAATGAAGGGGAATCTGACGAAATCTGCTACAACGGCCGCATCTGTCTAAACCTCTCATATATGGTGCCATAAATCAACTTGGTATCTTCGGAGAGGTGGACGGATAAAACCAAATAGTATCTGCCCCCAAATTCAGGCAAGACGACCTCCGCAGTTTCGTCTCTGTTTTCGGCAGTGAACATGCCTATTGGAGTAAAATTGGCTTACCTGAGTCGTCTGAGAGTGGGGTTTATATAGTGGCAACAATGGGCAAGCGGGCGCGAGATTCACGCCGGCCGTTACTCCCCTGGCATCACGCCCGCGTGATAGGCGGGATCCCGCATTAATGACGAGACATGCTCGTCAATGAGGGATAGTGATGGCGTGTGTAACACCCTAATTCATTTATACCAATTCTATTTTGAGTATTTTTTTATTTATGGTATTTTCCCGATTTACTGTGTTTTAGGTGCGAATAGTGTATTTGACATCTGTATTTGCATCCGACCCGACCCGACCCGCTTGCTGGAAACCCGTCTTGATTCCTATTTATGATTTATCCCGGCTTGTTATGTGGATCCGTGCACTTTCATTTTTTTTATATACTACATACTGGCATTATATCCGGCATCTGCATATTTTTTAATATAGCATATAAAGTCAAGAAAAATATTTTAAAATATCTAGCATTGCCCGCATGATACCCCTAACCCTTTCGTAGTATCCACGCATCTTGTTCTCATCCGGTTTAGAGAAACGGACTTATTTGGATGGCTACGTGCACGGGCGTGCATCCGTCCTTGGGGGTATACATTTTCGTTACCCGGATATGCTGTTTTGGTTTTGATTGACATGTATATTTTCCGTATTTTAAAACTGGATTTTTAGACCTGACCCGTGCGTGTTTTGGACTTTTTTGTATTAGCCAAAATATCAAATTTTATTAATATTAATATTATATTTTTTGTAACGGTTTAACTACGTTTAAATAATCTACGAACTTAAATCTTTTAGATTTTTTAAATCTTTTTTTAACTAACAGCAATCTCTCTCTTCCCTCAAATCTATCTCTCTCCTCTCAAAATTTATCTTCTCTCGAATAATCAAAACCCTTGTTCCTTTCATCCCTCCTTCACCGTCAACCCAACTCATCGTCGCCGACTCCACCGTCTCCGACATCCTCTTCTAATCGGTTGCTGCACCATCAAAGCCGAGACCCCAACCTCACCGCATCGCATCGTTTTCGGCACCGAGCCAACCCCGTCAACGTCGATTTCTGTGTCGCCACTGTTGTAGATCTGATCATCGTCGTCGTCTTTTCCTCCTTCCTCGGATGTACCAAATCGAGACCCAAAGCCGAGATCTTTGTCGTCGTTCTGCCATTGCTTAATCATTGGATCGAGGCAAGCATCATATATTTGCTCTGCATGCTATACGGCAAGATTTAATCTTACCGTAATATTATTAGTACGATTTTTAATTGGTATTGCAATTAATTTTATACCTAGAATAGTAAGCATTGTTTTCTCATTTTTTGTATTTAATTTGATTAATTTTTAATCAATTTTATGTTCAGCGAATGCTTATGGGATTATAAGTTGTTGGTCTGAGAGTATGGTATAGAAAGATTTGAACTTTTATTACATAATATATACAATCCTCAGATTTAAAGTTATGCATGCATGCCGACTGTTCGATGTATTGTTTCAGTGAAGCTCTATGTAGCCATTTCTTTCCCTGGTTTATTTAGATCTTTTGGCATCTCTTACATTGCTCTAATTCATATATAGCTGCATCGACTTGCGGCATGTAATAATGTAAGAGCCGAGTTAATTAAGCCTTCGCAGGTTTGTGAAATGAATTGCTGCATGAGTTGTATTCTAAATCCTGGAAGAATAAGTAGCAATATATCTTCTATACTAAATTTTAACTGAGCCGACAATTATGATGGTGCATTGAATATTAATTTTGGTGGAACATATGTTTAATTAGGAAAAGTTATTATTGTTCTGGATGAGCTTAATTAATACTTTGTACAAATATTACTTTAAAGACCAAAAAGATCACTTATCTGTGTGTAAACGAATTTAGAAAAAAAACTTACATTAACTACTTTAGCTCTTACTCTTTCTTCTCCCTTTTATCAAAATTTTCGATTTCGGTGTTAGCAAGAACCTATTAGCTTGAAAATTGTATAGTCTCTTTTGCTGTTCATTTTCATGTTTCTTTTATAGTTTGAAAATAGTTTAGATCTCTTAGCAATCTTATGTTTTTATGACTTATTGTCATCACTTAGGGTTCTTTTCCTTGTTTTCCTTGGTGTTTCACAAATTGTTGAATTTGACATCATTAACTTTGGACCATTATATTGTTTTATTTCGTTCATGGTTATTCATTGATTATAATATTCCTAATAATGGTAGTGCATCGATTGTTTACCTATACCTGCGCTATTTATAATCATGTTGGTATATTGATTAATTTCATGAATCTATGCTTGAACTTGTTACCGTTATCATGCTAATACCCATTTGCCGTTATATTTACCAATACCAACTATCTTGACTTGACTTGTTTGACTTGACATGTTGTCCTGATGGACGTATTCTTGTTGTCCTAATGGACATATCCTGTTGTCTGTATAGACAAACCTATACCTGCTTGATCCTGTGTTGGCATTAGCTCCAGATTTATCAATACCTGACTTGAACACATAACTTGGGGGTAAGGGGAAAACAATGATGAAACCTGACTTGTAACTCAACAGTTCGACGCTTATACTGTTCAGTTTTACGGGCTAGGCCAGCCCCGGGATGATGCTGCCGACATCATTCATCTGTACATGTTTCCTATTTAATACCTAACGGCATGTCTCGGATTTCAGCCTGAGAATCTGGACCGCAGTCCCGGGCACGCACGGGATACTATTGAGTTACATCGAAGATTCATTAAATTGATTTCAAAGACTTGAGAGTAATTAACCCAGTAGCATAGATTACTCACCGCATGCACATACACTTCACTGTTTCATATTCATGTTACTGTTATACACTCATTACTGTTCATCCTGATTATATTTTACTGTTTAATATTATGACGCACTGACGTCTGGGTTTTGCATGGCCCAGATCCTCTATATCTGTCGCAGGCCGTTCAGGAGTATTTCAGCCAACAGGCCGAGCAGTGAGGTTCCTGTTAGTAGCTAGTTAGTTTAGTTCTATTTTCGTACTTTCATTCCTGATGTGAGCCCGTATTTTGGGACGTACTTTCCAGATGTTATTGTTATTTGGATTTATTGCTTCCGCATATTATTTCTTGACTCGTTTATTCTGGCATATAGACATGTACTAGATAGTTTATTTTATTTTTCATGTTCTTGATATCTTCTAGACAGCCGTAATGTAACTGTGGAGGGATATTTCCTAGCCACAGGTAGCATGGTTGGCTCGGTCACATGCCGATCTTAGCGCACTCTAGGAAGCGGGGCGTGACAGCGTAGAACGCGGGATTGTGGGCGGTGGATATCTCGCGCCTAGCGAGATTCACGGAGCCGTGGTGGAGGCGCATGTGATCAGCGCTGTGGGTCGGTCGATGAGACCGAGGAAATTGAGCTTAGCGGGAGGCTCGGAAACGAGCGAGAGGCCGAGGCAGCTTGGTTCTGTGATAGCTCGGAGGCGAGCCGGGGGGGCTGAGAAGGTCCATCGTGCAGAAGGCTCGGAGGCGAGCCAACGGTTGTTTGTAAGGCGGGCATAGGAGTGGTCGGGACGGCCACTGACGGTCGGAATAATCCTTGGGCTGGAGGTCCGAGGTGTGATCCCAACTGAAGTTCTTGATCCTTTCGACACGTCATCTGCAACGTGTCAGCATCTGGGGAGTCACCGATATCGAGCATCATCATTAGCCCCCCACTCTCGTCTCGACCCGTTCCTGGGTAGGGTCGAGAGTGGTCTGACCGATCACCCGGGGTGAGCTCTCACTCGAAGATATCGTCGACGCGCATTCCCGGGCAAAGAGTAGTATTTTCTTGTTGATGTCAGCGGATCAGAGGAGAGATCTCGCATAAAAGAGGAAGCGCCAGATCGTGTGTACATGCGTCGAAGCGATAACCCACGTGTCTGGCGCTGGTTGGCTGGAAGGACGTGCCGCAGGTGTTCCCGCGCCCGATAGGACGCGCCCAATGTGAGTGCGACGGGTGGAACGTTGTAGGTCGTTGGTTGCGAAACGTTGTTTTGGCTAGAGGCGATAGGAGCCGTTGGATGTGTACGCCGGACGCTATAAATAGTGGTGGGATCCCCACCAGAGCCCATACCTCTCCATAATTTCCTCGTCCCTGGTCGTGTTAGCTCGGCGCTCTTCTCCTCCGATCGGATTTCTTGCGTTTGATCTCCCGATGACACCTCCTCTTGATCAGGTTAGATGTATTCTTCCGAGGAGTCTGTAGAAGTAGTCCGGGTAGAGTCTAGGGAGTCCTCTGAAGCTTCCTCTTCTACTTCTTTTTCCTCTTCCTCGTCAGAATCGGAGTCTCCCCCGGACATTAGGGTTAGTCACGCTTCCCGGGGCCGTGGGATGGGGGCGGTCCCCAGAGCGCACGTCACGAGTATTCTTGGCGTGCCATCCACGCTGAGGCGTGCGGATGAGCTCGCCAACATCCAGACTCGTTTCCTCATTCCTTTCGGCTATTCGCTTTGTCTGGCCGAGGAGAGGGCAGACCAGGTACGGGGTAAGGAGATTGCCTTGTACCTGGAAGCCTTTTGGGTCGGGATGTGTCCGTCCTTCTCCCCCGAGGTGAGTGCGGCGTTGAATTGTTTTAGGTTATCCCCGGGCTAGTTAGTGCCGAACTCTTGGAGGATCCTCCTTGGGTTTCTGGTCCGGTTGAAATTGAGTCTAATCCCTTTCAGCCTGAGTCTTCTCGTTTCTTCTCTTTGCTACAAAACCACCCTGGCGCTCGCAGGAGCGAGCCGAGCTGGATATACATCTCTTTTAGAAAACAACGGGGGGACGCTGCCAGGTCGGGGATCGTCGTAGTACCTTCTTCCATTCATGAATGGAAGAAGAAGTTTTTGTTTGTTGCGCCGCCCGAGGATGAGGATTGGCCTGTGCCCACCCAGTGGCAAGGGGCCGGCTGTCCGTGGGTGAGTCGGTCGAATGATCCCAACGTGGTGGCGAAGTCGAAGTGGGAGCCTCTCCCTCGGGCTGATGTGCTGCCGTCTGAGCGGGCCTTCAGTTGGGCCGGGCTCAGCCCCGCCCAGTTCGCGGGTAAGTCAGGAGCTTTCAGGAGACCTGTTTAGACTTGTGCATTCTTTCATTATTTCTGGCATCGCTGACTCCTTGTATTTTGTCTTATGCAGGACCCATGGACCTAGGCAAATTTCGGGCAGCCCTGGTCGAAACGAAGAAGAGAAAGAAAGCCGGAGGCGTCGGTCCTTCTCGCCCGCCGCCGGCTTCGGCTCTGACTCCACCGGCAGCCGCTCCATCCAGACGCCCAAGCGCGCCCCGGGCCCCAGAGTCCAGCCGTGCGCCGAGCCAAAAGCATGCTTGGGAGCAAGAGCCTCGGGCTCTCGAGGTGGGATGCGAGAATGGCTCTCCTGCGTCGCTCCTTAAGAGGTTTCATAGGACGGCGCCCCGCTCTCCGGCTTCCCCGATCCTCATGGACGATGCGGAGCTTCGCTTCGAGCTGCCCTCGGGGCTTTTCGTCACCGACAGCCTGCTCTCAGAGATGGAAAGGTCTTCCGGGGCAGAATCCCTCGGGGGTCCCCTCCGGACCCAAATGGCGGCCATAGCTCAAGAGGCCGTGCAGGTTAGTGTTCGCACCCTACCCGGTTTTTCATTTAGTATTTTTGCTCGCGTGATTGGGTGCCTCCCTTTTTCTTTTTAACCTTCCTTCTCTTCTTCAGGTCCTCTAGCACGTCGCCCTCGTCGTCAAAATGGAGGATGAGGAGATAGCCCCGGCGATGCAGGCCGTGGGAGAGTTCTCCTCGCGGGAGTGTAGGGTGTTTTTCGTCACCCCATTGAGATGGGAATATGTCACGCCCTGCTTCCCAGAGTGCGCTAAGATCGGCACGTGACGGAGCCAACCATGCTACCTGTGGCTAGGAAACATCCTTCCACAGTCACATTACGGCTGTCTGGGAGATATCAAGAACAGGAAAATAAAATAACTATCTAGTACATGTCCATATGCCATAATAAACGAGTCAAGAAATAATATGCGGAAGCAATAGAAACAAAACACCTGGTCCCCTCCGAACGGCGGCCAAGACATGGGATGCCTTGCCTGAGATTCGGGGCAGATGCTATATGGTTTTATCCGTCCACCTCTCCGAAGATGCCAAGTTGATTTATGGCACCGTGTATCGGAGGTTTAGACGGATGCGGCCGATGTAGCAGACTTCATCAGATTCCCCCTCGTTTGAGGGGTTTTTGATTGTGGGGACGCTCTTCCCTGCAGGCGCAAGCCCCTGCAGTTAATTACGCTACCGCATTGCGGTAACAACTTTCTCCTTCTCCAGATGGTCACTTCGTGTCGTGGGTGTTTGTTTTGTTTGTGGTTGCCCATGGATTGTATACGGAGACTAACTTATGTTGTCGCCCGTAGGACGTGGATTAGTCCAAATCCGTATTTTCTTAGATTTGGGTTTGGGGTTTTGGTTTGAGGATGCATTAGCCATATTTGAGGCTAAGATCAACTCAAACGTTCGTTAAGGATACGTTAGTCTAATTTGAGACCAAGATCAACTTAACGGGATCGTTTAGATCCGACAAAAGAGCGTTTGGGGGCTCTATTGTTCCAATTTAGGGACATAGTGGTCCATTGAATGTTTGGCCGTCGGGACCCATCACCTCTCTGACGACGTTGAAGGATTACAACGACAGGTGTCAGAGGAGTTCAGAGATGTACCCTTGGACCAAAGTTGGTTGGGTGATCCATAGTCCGATTTGGGACTAAAGTCTGTTTGAAGGTTTTGGTTTAAGAATGCGTTAGCCATATTTGAGGCTAAGATCAACTTAAACGTTTATTAAGGATACGTTAGTCTGATTTGAGACTAAGATCAACTTAACGGGATCGTTTAGATCCGACAAAAGAGCATTTGGGCTCTATTGTTCCAGTTTAGGGACATCGTGGTCCATTGCCAGTTTAGGGACATGGTGGTCCATCTCCAGTTTAGGGACATGGTGGTCCATTGGTAGTTTAAGGACATTGCGGTCCATAGGTAGTTTAAGAATCTCGTAGGTGTATTTTCTCCTTAGGAGTCGTGAGGATTCCTAAGTGTGTTTCTCTTATAAGTCGTAAGGATCTTGTAAGAGAATTTTTCCCTCTTACGAGTCGAGAGGACCCGTAAGCGGTTGTTCCCCTCCTTGTCGAAATTCGACTTCGGAGAGTGAGACCCGTGGATAGTATGCAAGAGACCATTTTGGGCCGACTTGCAGGATCCCAGTGCTTAGGAAACAGGTTTTTTAATCCCTACTGCCTAAGGCTTTATCTCACGAGTCGAGACGAATCGAGAAGTTCTCGCAAAGACATCAATTTCCTCACGAGTCGAAACGAATCGAGCAGATCTCGCAAGAATATCCTAACGTCACAGTTAACCTCTGCTTTTTACGACAGAAGTCCGTTAGGGTCTGTGGTACTTAGGGTTTTGGCCGTCGTACCGTCACATGAGCTGATGTATTCCTCGATAGGCAATCGTGCTGTTCGAGTAGCCCTGCGACTGCCGTGTCTCTGATCCCTTCGGGGGCTGGACAAGACGTCTTCAAGCAATCCTCCTTGGCAGTTTGACCGTCGGAAGTGCAAGCGCTAGGAATTTGCCATGCCGCTTTTTACTTGAGGTTAGGCTCATTTTGGAGAGCCCCGATGAGTCATAACCACTCCGCGCTGGTGTGGGATGATCTCCGATAGTCTTTCAGGCTTTATATGACTTGCCGTTAAGACCCTGAAGCTGGGAATTTGGCCTTTGCTTCGTTTGCTGGCATTGCGTCCTCTGTATCGAGACGAATGTCGTGGTTGTCTCTAGGTTGCTGATGAACCGTCGAGATTTGGAACTAGGGATTTTGCCGTGGCTCCTTTTGGTGATGTTGCGTCTGCTATATCGAGACGAACGTCGAGGTGGTGACCACTCCATGCGGGATGGTCTCCGGTGGTCTTTCAGGCTTTATATGACTTGTCGTTAAGACCCTGAAACTAGGAATTTGGCCTTCGCTTCATTTACTGGCATCGCGTCCTCTGTATCGAGATGAATGTCACGGTTGTCTCTAGGTTGCTGGTGAACCGTCGAGGTTTGGAACCAGGGATTTTGCCGTGACTCCTTTTGGTGATGTTGCGTCTGCTGTGTCGAGACGAACGTCGAGGTGGTGACCACTCTGTGCTGGTGCGAGATGATCTCCAATTGTCTTTGAGGCTTTATATGACTTGCCGTCAAGACCCTGAAGCTAGGAATTTGGCCTTCGCTTCATTTGCTGGCATCGCGTCCTCTGTATCGAGACGAATGCCGCGGTTGTCTCTAGGTTGCTGGTGAACCGTCGAGGTTTGGAACCAGGGATTTTGCCGTGACTCCTTTTGGTGATGTTGCGTCTGCTGTGTCGAGACGAACGTCGAGGTGGTGACCACTCCGTGCTGGTGCGAGATGATCTCCAATTGTCTTTGAAGCTTTATATGACTTGCCGTCAAGACGCATGAAGCTAGGAATTTGGCCTTCGCTTCGTTTGTTGGCATTGCGTCTGCTGTATCGAGACGAATGTTGTGGTTGTCTCTAGGTTGCTGGTGAACCGTCGAGGTTTGGAACCAGGGATTTTGCCGTGACTCCTTTTGGTGATGTTGCGTCTGCTGTGTCGAGACGAACGTCGAGGTGGTGACCACTCCGCACTGGTGCGAGATAATCTCCGATTGTCTTTCAGGCTTTATATGACTTGCCGTTAAGACGCATGAAGCTAGGAATTTGGCCTTTGCTTCATTTGCTTTGGCGCGTCCGAATCCTGCTGGGGGAAGAACGCTGGGGCTACATTTCATCTGCTGTATCGAGACGATCGTCGAGGTGGTGACCACTCCGTGCTGTTGTGAGGTGATCTCCGATTGTCTTTCAGGCTTTATATGAGTTGCCGTCAAGACCCTGAAGTTAGGAATTTGGCCTTTGCTTCATTTGCTTTGGCGTGTCTGAATCCTTCTGGGGGAAGAACGCTGGGGTGACATTTCATCTGCTGTATTGAGACGAACGTCAAGGTGGTGACCACTCCGCGCTGGTGCGAGATGATCTCCGATTGTCTTTCAGGCTTTATATGACTTGCCGTTAAGACGCATGAAGCTAGGAATTTGGCCTTTGCTTCATTTGCTTTGGCGCGTACGAATCCTGTTGGGGGAAGAACGCTGGGGCGGCATTTCATCTGTTGTATCGAGACGATCGTCGAGGTGGTGACCACTCCGCGCTGGTGCGAGATGATCTCCGATTGTCTTTCAGGCTTTATATGACTTGCCGTCAAGACGCATGTAGCTAGGAATTTGGCCTTCGCTTCTTTTGCTTTGGCGCGTCCGAATCCTGCTGGGGGAAGAACGCTGGGGTGAGATTTCATCTGCTGTATCGAGACGATCGTCGAGGTGGTGACCACTCCGCGCTGGTGCGAGATGATCTCCGAATGTCTTTCAGGCTTTATATGACTTGCCGTCAAGACCCTGAAGCTAGGAATTTGGCCTTTGCTTCATTTGCTTTGGCGCGTCCGAATCCTGTTGGGGGAAGAACGCTGGGGCGACATTTCATCTGTTGTATCGAGACGATCGTCGAGGTGGTGACCACTCCGCGCTGGTGCGAGATGATCTCCGATTGTCTTTCAGGCTTTATATGACTTGCCGTCAAGACATATGAAGCTAAGAATTTGGCCTTCGCTTCGTTTGCTTTGGCGCGTCCGAATCCTGCTAGGGGAAGAACGCTGGGGTGACATTTCATCTGTTGTATCGAGATGAACGTCAAGGTGGAGCTGGGATTTTGCCGCCGCTCTGCTTTGTTTTGACCGTGAGGTCTTTTGTCGGCGTTGTATCCGTATCCTGCTGGACTGTGGAGGAACGCCGTCGTTGACATTGCGTCTGCTGTATCGAGATGAATGCTGAGGTGGAGCTTGGATTTTGCCATCATTCCGCTTTGTTTCGACCATGGGGTCTTCTGATGACGTTGCATCTGCATCCTGATGAACTACGAAGGAACGCCATTGTTGACATCGCGTCTGCTGTATCAAGACGAATGCTGAGGCGGAGCTGGGATTTCGCCGTCACTCCGCTTTGTTTCGACCATGAGGTCTTTCGTTGACGTTGCATCTGCATCCTGCTAGACTGTGGAGGAACGTCGTCGTTGACATCTCGTCTGCTGTAACGAGACGAATGCTGAGATGGAGCTGGGATTTTACCATTGCTCCGCTTGATGGTGTAACATCTGTGTCCTGTTGGAATGAGGAGGCACACTGTTGTTGGTCTCCAGGCTGTAGATGTGGCCATTGAGATTTGGAACTAGGGACTTTGCCATGGTTCCGTTTCGTTGTGACTCTGGGGTCGGTTGTTGACGTCACGTCTGCATCTGGTTGGAGTGAGGAGAAACGCCGTTGGTGATCTCTAAGTTGTCGATATTAACGTCGAGACCCTGAAGCTAGGGACCTTTTCTTACTTCGTTTGTTAATATTGTGTCTGCAATATTGCGACAAATGTCGAGGTTGTCTCTAGGTTTTCTATGAACCGTCGAGATTTGGCTTCGCTTTCTGATGGAGCCTGTTGGGAAGGTATGGTTCCCTCTTTGTTTGTGCCCCTGGATTGTATACAGGGATCAATGTGATCTCACATGTAGGGCAAAAAGTTTCATTCTTTCATTTTTTTTATTCTTTCCGCGATGCTCTATCATTTCATCTTTTTTATATCGCGAAAATCGCGATTGCCCAATCATTTCGGCTATTTTTCGCGGTGCCCAATCATTTCGGCTATTTTTCTTTTTACTCGCTGCTTTTTATTGCGAGTTGCCCAATCATTTCGGCTATTTCTCATGCATACAGTTTTACTTGCTGTTTTTTATTGCAAGTTGCCCCATCATTTTGGCTATTTCGTATACATGTTTTGTTTTTTTTTGGCTCGCTGATTTTTTGTTCGCGGGTAGGGGCTTTGGGATCTGATACCAATCTTGGCATCAGCATCGCTGCGACTGGAATATTACCAGGAGCAAATCATCATTTGCCGTGAAAGGACTTGGAATTTGATACCGGTTTAGGCATCAGCAT
Source organism: Agapanthus africanus (assembly GCA_030015575.1). NCBI lineage: Eukaryota > Viridiplantae > Streptophyta > Magnoliopsida > Asparagales > Amaryllidaceae > Agapanthus > Agapanthus africanus. The sequence goes on along the minus strand of CM057338.1, from coordinate 99,356,412 downwards.
CGCTGCAACTGGGATATTGCCAGGAGCGAATCATCATTTGCCTTGAAAGGGCTTGGAATTTGACACCGGTTTAGGCATCAGCATCGCTGCAACTGGGATATTGCCAGGAGCGAATCATCATTTGCCTCTGTCGATGTTGAACAAAGGTGGCTTAGTAAACAGGGTTAAGGGTCCTGTCGGCTAAGGCTTTTGACTTCATGAGCCGTAAGGGTCTCACAAAGGTATTTCTCCCTACAAGTCGTGAGGATCTTGTAGGTGTGTTTTCTCCTTGGGAATCGTGAGGATTCCTAAGTGCATGTTCTCTTATAAGTCGTAAGGATCTTACAAAAGGGTTTTCTCCTTATAAGTCGAGAGGACTTACAAGTGTTGTTTGCTGTACAAGCATATCCCTAGTCATGGATGTGACTTTGTTAGGGAAATATTTATTCGTGCCCGTGGATTGTATACAAGGGTCAATATGAGCCGCTTGTAGGGCAATATCGAAGGTTGTGGGAGTTGCTTAAGAACAGGTTCAGGTCTCTGTAACTTAAGACTTTCAAATCTTATGAGCCGTGAGGGTCCCATAAGAGAGTTCTCCTTACGAGTCGTGAGGATCTCGCAAGTGTAATTTCTCCTTAGGAATCGTGAGGATCCCTAAGTGTGTTGCTCCCTTGTGAGTCGTAAGGATCTCACGCGGGTGGTTTCTCCTTACAAGGTCGAGAGGACCCTGTAAGTGTTTTAACGAGGTTGCGCCCATTCGGGTTTTCACAAACACTCGCCGGTAGCCCTGCTGTTTTTACTCACGGAGCCCTTTCGGGTTTTCATCCGTGCCCATTTTGCTTATGGACATACCGTTTTTCTTTTTTTTTAATTCTTTTTATTCTTCTTTTTTTTTAAACGAGGTTGCGCCCTTTCGGGTTTTCACAAACACTCGCCGGTAGCCTTGTTGTTTTTACTCACGGAGCCCTTTCGGGTTTTCGTCCGTGCCCATTTTGCTTATGGACATACCGTTTTTTTTACCACGCCAGCCTGAGGATGCCGCGGGTTGATAGTAGTTTAACGACGTTTCGGTCAATTGCAAGTTTTAGGACATTGCGGTCCGTCGTTAGTTTAGGGACGTTTCGGTCCGACGCCAGTTTTAGGACATAGTGGTCCATCGTTAGTTTAACGACGTTTCGGTCTATGGGGCTTTCCCTATGAATGAGCATGATGCCCCCGGCATATTCACCTTTTTCGGAGCATGTTGTTGTGGCGGGTTTACTTTCCACTTTTCGGGCAGCACGAACTTGCCCTGTTGGTATTGGTCTTCAACCCAGTTTTTGAAGACGTAGCAATTTTCGAGTGGGTGACCCATTATTCTGTGGTAGGGACAATAGTTAGGATTGTGAACGTCACCTGGTTGCAATAGACGTTTTGGATCTGGCAGAGTGATGAGCCCGCTGCGCACTGCTAGCTCGAACAATCTCTTTGTTTTATCTTTGGGAAACGAGTAAGGACGTTTCAACTTCTCATTGAGGTATCGCGGATTGTTGTTTTGACGACAAAATGGTCTCGGGTTACTCGGCTGTTGTTGAGTGTTGGCAACAAAGGCCGTTTTTTCCTTTTCCTTTCTCATTTCGTCTGCTCCGTCGTTTGCGGGTCCGAGATTCTTTCCGGGTAGCGTGAGATTGTACGTCTGAACATTCTCGCAACTCTCCAATTCTTTTGTTTTAGAAATGAATTCCTTGAAGAGAGGGTTGAGAGCGGCTTCTTCATCAAAATCTCTTCCAAAGGTGAGAACTCGTGATCCCCCGGGCTCGTCCTTATGACAATTGCCGGCAACTCTTTTATGCTCATCTGTCGTATTTTTTCGCTGTCTACGAGCTTCCCGCTTTATTCTATTGACGTGTTGTCTATGAGCGACATATCCTTGCCACCAACACTTAAAGGAGTTGCAGTCTTCAGTAGGATGTGCGATCCTCTGATGATATAAGCAGAAATTAGGGTGTACGTCCGTTTCATCAAAATGTATACCACTAGGAGAATTTTCTCTGAAAGAGGGCGGCCTCATCCCCATTGCTATGGATTTGGCGAATCGTTTCCTTGTCTTGATCCTGCTTTTATTTGCGGCGGATGTACTTTGATCCGGTGGGAGTGCTTCGACCCTTTCATCTAGTCGCCAGCGTTTGGCTTTCTCGAATATAGCCATCTCGCGCTCTCGATCAGCTTTGCTTTTAAGACGGGCTTCGTTCAGGAATGCATCAATCATTTCGTCTGATGGTCCTAGAAGTTCTAGCTCAGGATCTGCCCCCAGCTTCTCTGTGTAAGGAGCTCCTTCGTCGTATATCAACGAGTGAGAGATCACATGGCAGCTCGCCACATAATCTTCAGATTCATCCGACGAGTCTTCTCCATTGTCATCATCTCCGTCCTTAATGACGTGGCTGAGAAATTCTTGGCGTGTGATTGAAGTCCTCGCTTTTTGATTGTATTCTTCCAACGCGTCAATCTGCTTTTGCATGTCCGTGCACTTGTCACTAGGCTTCACGGGCTCTTTGGTCTTCTTCTTCGACGACTTTGACGGCTGAGTGTGAGCGCTTTGGCTATCATCACCGATCTTTGGAATTGGGCACGGCTTCCGCATCCCCTCGATGATTTGAGGTTCGAGCGGGTTCTTCCATCTGACCGCCGAGCGCGTATGAAGATCACTCAGTATCCTTTTGGTTTTGGATGAAAGCACGACCTCCCATCAGGCTTCTTCAACAAAAGAACAAGTTGCCCCCGGTGTGTCTGTCTTCTTAGGAGTGTGCGGTTGTGGTGGGTTTACTTTCCACTTCTTAGACAGCGCAAAATTGCCTTGTAGGTACTGATCCTCGATCCATCCCTTAAAAACGAAGCAATCCTCGATCGGGTGGCTTACCGTTTGGTGGTAAGGGCAATAATTGGGATCGTTAACATCGCCTGGCTGCAACAGACGCTTTGGACTCGGCAGATTGATGAGTCTGTTGCGCACCGCCAGCTCGAACAGTTTCCTCGTTTTTTCCTGGGGAAACGAGTAAGGACGCCCTAGTCTCTCCTCGAGGGATGGGCGTGGACGCACGTTGTTTTGACGAACAACCGGCTTTAAGTTGCTCGGTCGTTGCTGAGTATCGGCAAGGAAGGTTGCTTTCCCTTTGCCCTTTTCATTCCAAGGCTCTGTCTTTGAGGAGGAAGGCCTATGGCCCATCTGGACCATTTGGGCCAGCTTGTCAATCAAGGCCTGGAAGGTGGTCGGCTTGAAGAACATCATGAACTGGGAGATGGCTGCTTGAGGGTCAAGAGTGCCCACGAACATGCCTACCGCAGGTGCTTCTTCGATGCGTTGTTCGCATTTCGACCATAGGTTCCGCCATCGTGTTGCATATTGGACCCACGTTTCGCCTGGCCTTATCCTGGCATTGATCAGTGCTGTTATCGGGGTGCGTTCACTAGCACTCGCGAATCTTTGTGTAAACAGTAGCTCCATCTCCGCAAATGTTTTGATAGAGTCGTTAGGTAGCTCCGAATACCATTCAAAGGCTGTTTCTGCTAAGTTGCCGACGAATTGGCGAAGCAACAATTTGTCATCGCCTCCAGTATTGCCGCATAAGGCCCTGAATTGAGCGACATGCTGATGCGGATTCCCTGTCCCCTTATATACGTGGAACTTAGGGATCGTATATCCCGGCGGGTAACTAATTTGATCATACCAGCCCGGGTAGGGTCGTCCGGTTCTAGCAATTTGCCCAGCTGCTTCATTTGCCTGGTGAGCTCGTATTTGCTGAGCTATATGGTCATCCAGTGCGGCCTTGGAAATGGTTTCTTCCTTGGCTGCTGAAAGAGCCGGAGGAGGACTCGATGTCTCTCCTTTGTTATCTTCAAGGACAATCGGAGGATCTTCAGCAAGAGGATCTTGCTGGATCATCATCCCTACCATATCTTGGAAGAGAAGCGCTATTTGTTTTATGTTAGCCGCTTGCTCTGCGGCTTCTTTGTCCTTCTTTTCGAGAACTCTGCGTAGGTAGTCAGCGTCAGTTTCTTGTTCATGACGCTGCTCTGATGATTCCTCTGAGCTTTCTTTTGGCCCGGTAAGTGCGGCCATTGCAGTCATCATCTCCTGAAGCTTCTGTTGCTGCTCCTGGGCTTTCGTTACGGATCGGGTGAGCGGTTGGTGACCCATCGAAGCACGGCTTTCCTCCTTTCCAGAGACCATATAAACAGTGTGCACCACCATGCCCCCAGACTTAGGGTGCTTGTGCTCAGCGCGTTTACGGTTCGCCATGTTCACAGGGGCTTTTTGCGGCCTCCTTTTCTTTTGAGTGGTTGACGTTGAGGGAGCCGTTGCAGCGGGCACCCAAGTAGCTGTTGCTTTTTGTGGCTTGACGGAGTAATCCTACTTCTGCCGAACCTTCATCTTTTTCTGTCGTCGGAGGTAGTCTTGATCGATCACTGACTCTTGGACTTGACGCCAGACCTTGTAAATTTTAGAGGACAACCGTTGAGGGGGCTGCCCTAGCTTCTTCTCTGGAGTATTCTCTACAGGTGAAGGAGTTCGTTTCAACACCGCAGTAGGAGAGTTCTTGCGCACCATGTCCAGCAGTTCAAAGCTGTTCCTAGTTGGAACAGCAGCATTGATCCTCACCGTTGGAGCTGGTGACGTAAATCCAGAGAGGGAGTTGCCCCCAGCCTTTCTTACTCGACGCCAGTGGCGACGTCGGGCGTGTCTTGCGGATGGAGTCACCTCTGTTGTTTGATAAGCTTCTTCGTGCCCCCTGCCCTGGGTAGGGGAAGCAGCTTTGAGGACCTCGCCTGGAGCATCAACCGGAATAGCCAGCCTTGTAAAAACTGACTTCTCGGAAGGAGAAACCCTTCCAATGATTTCGTCCGCTTGAGCCGGGATAGCTATCCGCTTTGGGATGGCAGCTTCGGGTATCGCAGGTTTGCAGACGTTCTGGCCCAGTCCGTTGAAAACTGTGGTATTGAAACTGGGCGACCCGTTGAGAGGGGTCGCGGTAGTGGTAAGCCGATTAAAGACCAACTTCTCCAGGGTTTCTTGCAACGTCATTGTGGCATTGAAGCTCAACGGTGGGAGCATGGTCCCGAAGAATAATCCAGTGGTGGCCTGGGTTACCTGCTCCACTGGCATCTTGAAAAAGGAGGCCGCTTGGGGCCCATAAGTCACTCCTCCAGCAAGGACCGAGCGAGAGTTGCAGTTGCAGGCAGTGCAGCTTGAAGCCATTGATCTTCTGTTTTCTGCACGGAACAAGACACCAAATCTTAGTACCTCGAATCCACAGGCAACCACAGTAAACCGCGATTCGTTCGCGAACAAGACACACGAAGTGTGGAGTGGAAAGAGGAAAAGGTCCCACCGGGCGTGCCAGAATCTGGTCCCCTCCGAACGGCGGCCAAGACATAGGATGCCTTGCCTGAGATTCGGGGCAGATGCTATATGGTTTTATCCGTCCACCTCTCCGAAGATGCCAAGTTGATTTATGGCACCGTGTATCGGAGGTTTAGACGGATGCGGCCGATGTAGCAGACTTCGTCAGATTCCCCCTCGTTTGAGGGGTTTTTGATTGTGGGGACGCTCTTCCCTGCAGGCGCAAGCCCCTGCAGTTAATTAAGCTACCGCATTGCGGTAACAACTTTCTCCTTCTCCAGATGGTCACTTCGTGTCGTGGGTGTTTGTTTTGTTTGTGGTTGCTCGTGGATTGTATACGGAGACTAACTTATGTTGTCGCCCGTAGGATGTGGATTAGTCCAAATCCGTATTTTCTTAGATTTGGGTTTGGGGTTTTGGTTTGAGGATGCATTAGCCATATTTGAGGCTAAGATCAACTCAAACGTTTGTTAAGGATACGTTAGTCTAATTTGAGACCAAGATCAACTTAACGGGATCGTTTAGATCCGACAAAAGAGCGTTTGGGGGCTCTATTGTTCCAGTTTAGGGACATAGTGGTCCACTGAATGTATGGCCGTCGGGACCCGTCACCTCTCTGACGACGTTGAAGGATTACAACGACAGGTGTCAGAGGAGTTCAGAGATGTACCCTTGGACCAAAGTTGGTTGGGTGATCCATAGTCCGATTTGGGACTAAAGTCTGTTTGAAGGTTTTGGTTTAAGGATGCGTTAGCCATATTTGAGGCTAAGATCAACTTAAACGTTTATTAAGGATACGTTAGTCTGATTTGAGACTAAGATCAACTTAACGGGATCGTTTAGATCCGACAAAAGAGCATTTGGGCTCTATTGTTCCAGTTTAGGGACATCGTGGTCCATTGCCAGTTTAGGGACATCGTGGTCCATCTCCAGTTTAGGGACATGGTGGTCCATTGGTAGTTTAAGGACATTGCGGTCTATAGGTAGTTTAAGGACGTATAAGTCCATGGGTTTAAGGACCCCACAGTCCATATGGGTGTGTTTAAGGACGCATAAGTCCGTTAGTTTAAGGACGCATAAGTCCGCGGGTTTAAGGACCCCACAGTCCGTATCTTGGTTTAAGGACGCATAAGTCCATGAGTTTAAGGACCCCACAGTCCGTGTTGATGTGTGGTTGTCGGGACCCGTCACCTCTCTGAAGACGTTGAAGGATTACAACGACAAATATCAGAGGAGTTCAGAGATGTACCCTTGAACCAATGAGTTGGTTGAAAAAGCAGATGTGCTCAGTTCAAGATGATTTGAGGACTTATGGCCAGTTTGGGCTAAGTCCAATTATGTTTGAAATATTGGCCCTTTGTTGGCTCATTGAAGGAGAGGCTTTGCCTCTAGAAACTTAGCCAATTGGGCTAAAGCTAGTGTTAAACACTAAAGACCAACAGTGTTGAACACTGGAATTATGATTAGCAAGTTAGTGTTTAACACTAAAAGATAATCAGTGTCAAACACTAGCAACGGGGCTTTCAAATTAATGTTAAACACTAAAGCAAATCAGTGTTAAACACCGGTAGCATAGATTTCAAATTAGTGTTAAACACCAAAGCAAATCAGTGTTAAACACCGGGAACAGAGTTTTCACATTAGTGTTAATCACTAAGAAAATCAGTGTTAAACACTGCAAATAGAGTTTTCCAAATTAGTGTTAAACACTAAGAAAATCAGTGTTAAACACTGTAGATAGAGTTTTCCAATTAGTGTTAAACACTAAGGAAATCAGTGTTAAACACTGCAGAGAGAGTTTTCCAATTAGTGTTAAACACTAAGGAGGGAGGGGTCACGTGCGGACACGTGAGAGCGTCCTGATTTCCCTTATTTTATTCTGCAGGTAAGTGTTTAACACTTTTAATTCTGACGGCCATCACGTGTGAGCACGTGATGGAGGCCCCCGCTCTGGTCTGTTAGAATGCTCATTAGGGGTCACGTGGTGACACGTGAGGGCGCCCTAAATGTGAAGCCAAATCTCCTTTGTTTTATCCTCAAATCTGTGAATAAGTGTTAAACACTTTTCATCTTTATTTTAGAGCATCACGTGTTGGCACGTGATGGGGGTTTATGCATCGATAATTACAGCACTTGCTGAGGGGTCACGTGGGGACACGTGAGAGCGCCCAAAGCTTCTTTTCTTTTGTTTTGCCATTAAGTGTTAAACACTTTCATTTTTATTTTAGAGCATCACGTGTTGGCACGTGATGGGGATCTGTGCGCCAATTGTTAAAGCATTTGCTGAGGGGTCACGTGATAACACGTGAGAGCGCCCAAAGTTTTCATTTCCTTTGCTTTTTCTTTCTGCGTTTTGGGAGTCACGTGGGACAACGTGAGGTGATGCTTCAAAGTTCTTTGCAGGGGGTCTTTTCAAGGGTCAAGTGGGGGCACGTGACCCTAGTTATTTTCATGAACAGAGATCTTTTAAGAATTGAATTCTTTATAGGGTTAAATCCTAATTATGATTTTGGAAGAATTAAATTCCTATCGTGAAAGAATTAAATTCTTATTTAGGATGAAACCTTGATTTCTTTTCAAAGGAATTAAATTCCCAGATATGTGAAAGAATTAAATTCTTGTTTATGGTTAAACCCTAGTTTCATTTTAGGAGGAATTAAATTCCTGTGAGTTTGGGAGAATTAAATTCTCAGAACTCAATTCCTCCTCTGTGTTTTAGATCTGCATGGCAGGATCTCAACCCAATGAGAATTAAATTCTCAATTCATGGGGAGATGTGCACTTTGCAGATCCTCAACAGAGAAAAAACTAAGTTCTTTTCTTTAAATAAGAGTTAAACTCTTTTGAGAATTAAATTCTCTTTTGAAGCCTCTCTTTTCTTACCTAGGGTTTTTCTTTTGCAGAGAATTAAATTCTCCTCTCTTTTCTTTTTCTTCTCTTGAGAATTAAATTCTCCTCCCTCTGTTTTTCTCTCAAAAAAGTAGCTCCCCCTCTCTTCTATTCTTGGCTCCTATTTATAGGAGAAGGAAGAGAATCAATTTGTTTAGCAAATCTCTCATTGAGAGATTTGATTTGTATGTTGAGAGATTTGATTTATATTTATCATTAATCTGGGCCTTTAGATTGTTAAGTGAATTTTATTCACCATTGGATTTTAAATCCAAAGATATCCCTTTGTTATCTCGGTTAGATTTAGGGGGGAAATCTTTCCAAGTCCAAGATTTTTCCATAAATTGGTGATATTTAATCATCCTTGGATCTTTAATCCAACGGTCCCCATAATCCTTTTCCATTTGGAAAGATTTGGAAGCTTTTAGAATTTAAATCTATTAACCGTAAGGCTTTCGAAGCCAGTCACGTGCTGACACGTGACCCTTGGTCACGTGTGAGCACGTGACCCCCAAATTGGTTCCTTTAACAGCCGCTTGTTTATGTTGTTGTTTTAACCATCACGTGTCAACACGTGACCATTGGTCACGTGTAAGCACGTGATACCTCGTTGAGGTATTTTCTGACTTTTAGAATTAAATTCTATTCATTATTTTAGAGGCTTTAAAAGCCCATCACGTGTCTGCACGTGACCCATAGTCACGTGTGAGCACATGATGCCCCATTGGGGTCTTTTCTGAGTTTTTATTATATCTTTTAGCTCCTCCAGCGGGTTCTTAAAGGTCCATCATGTGTGGACACGTGATGCCTCATAACTTTTGATCCCGGATGAATTATGAGGCCCATAATATATCAAATCGAAGGGTTTTTCGAGATACTTCCAATACCATCAGAATTTAATAGTTCCTCCTTCGGGAACTTATCAAAATACAGGCCGGAAGGTATTGGTTCGCATTTCCTTAAGCATATCGCTTCCATTTGATACCTTGGACTCTTCTGCGCAGAAATTTTCGGCGGGAACAACTCCTGCAAAGTAAAACTGGATACTAACTGGATCCTCACTACTCGGCCTGACGGCGCAAAATGCTCATGATCAGCCTGCAACAAAGGTAAAGGATCTGGGTCATGCAAAACCCAGACGTCAGTGCGTCATAATATCAACCAATAATAAAATCAAGGAGTAGCAAGACATGCAGGTACGAGTATGAGCGGTAAAAAAGGAATAACAATAACATAAATAATGACAGTGAAGGGTAAGGCACAGGTGATGTGCAGTGAGTAATCTAAACTGGTCTACTGGGTTAACTACTCTCAAGTCTTTGAAATCAATTTGATGAATCATCGATGTAACTCAATAGTATCCCGTGCGTGTCCGGACCACGGTCTAAGACTCTCGGGCTGAATCCGAGACGTGCCGCAAGGCAGTAAAAGGTAGTATGTAATGACGAATGATGCCAGCATCATCATCCCGGGGCTGGCCTAGCCCGTAAGACTGATCAGTAAAGGTATCGAACTTTGAGTTACAAGTCAGGTTTCACCATTGATTTCCCCATACCCCCAAGTTGTGTGTTCAAGTCAGGTATTGATAAATCTGGAGATAATGCCAACACAGGGTCAAGCAAGTACAGGTTTGTCTGAATAGACAACAGGAAATGTCCGTAGGGACAATAGGTCAAGATTGTTGGCATTAGTAACAAGATCAGGTAACAGGTCAAGCTATGGTACATCAGGTCATGTCAGGTAGTGAACATGTATCAATCATGTCAAGGAGTGCACAGGTATCAAGTCGTGTCAAGTAGTAGTGTATCAAGTCATGTCAGGGGTGCACAAGTATCACGTGGGTGCTCATAATCAAACTATAATAAGTATGGGTACACAAAACAAGTATGGGGTACTAATATAACAATAAAATGGAATAATGTGATATGGTATGCAAATAGATATAATTTCAAGGATATGGATGCACAGTTATCGATTAGGGTTATATTTATAGTTCCAATATTAATTAGGATGCAATTTATTAAACATGGAGTGTTAATATCACAGTATTATGTAGTAATGTGATCTATGGATGCAATTATATGTATCTTAAATGCGATGGATGCAAACGGGTATCCGAAAAGTTATAAAACTATAAAATGGTAATGTGGGATGTACAACTAAGAAATATGTGATATAAATATTGATATAATAATATTAATATGGATAGAATATTCAAAGCGATTAATAACTATAAAAGTGGTATTGATTAACCATGCACAAGAAAGTTCCGTTCAGAAATTCAGTGTCACCCTGATTTGTAAAATAGCTTAAAAATAACAAACGTTCTCTAAAAGAGACGTGTCTTATACAAAAACAAAGATAATTCAATAAGGTTTTCATTTTTATAAGTATAAGAATCTCAGGTTGTCCCTACAAAAAACTATAAACATTCGAAATTGAAAGTTTGCTGCTGGAATTTCCCTGGACAGCAGTTTAGAGACATTTTCATTTGCATTTTACGTTATTTAAAAAATTTATTTTGCAAGTAAATATTTCATAGAGTTATAGTATTCTGAGTTAGCTTCGTAACGAACTAAAGAACGTATACTAATGATTTTTCTATGATTTATAATGAATTTTTATAAGGTAAGGTGTACAGTAAATTTCAGATTTGTCGTGTCCGCTTTTTCAACGACGTTTCATGTGTAAACTATAATATTTTCAAATGTATAACATTATAAAATGCAGATTATAAACTAATTAAAGATAATAATAAGAAATATTACGACGATATATATTTTAAATGATATGGATGCAGTATAATGTAATCTAGTATGTCACAAGATAAATTTTCATGATCTAGATTTAAAATGATATAAACGGATGAAAACGGAACAACGAAACGTTATAAAATTAAACATGGGGTACTAGATTTAAACTATAGGTATGGTATTTATTTAAATAAGTATAAAATGAATTATATAGCATGTAGCAAGATTAACTTGCCTAGACGGAACAAGAACGGATGTGTACGGAACGTCCTTCGTCGGCGAAATGTCGTGACGCGTGCACAGTACACGGAACGGTTCCAAACAACGCACGAGGGTGATCACGCAAGTCAGGTACGTTCACTGGATCACTCGGATCGTCAGCGACGAGCACGGCTCCGGCGGTGATCACCAGAATCAAAAAAACAAGATCAAGAAAAAGAAAGAAAAAAGAAGAAGAAGTAAGAAGAAGAGGCTGTGAATTAAATAAGGAAAGAAAAATTTAAATAAATAAAATATATATAAATATATATAAATATATATATGCAGAGGAGAGAGAGAGAGAGAAAGGGGTTGTTAGTTTGTTAGGAAATTAGATTTAAAATTTTAGATAAGAGCTTTCAGTTTGTTAAAGAAATCGTATGAAAATATTTAAACTAAATTTTAAAATTAAATAAATTGAATTTTGGCGAGATACAAAAATATTTCAAAACGCGCCTGGGTCGGGTCTAAAAATTCAAATTTAAAATACGAAAAATATGTGCGACTTTCAAAATTCAAAATGAATGCTCAGGTAACGAAAATGCATACCCCCAAGAACGGATACATGTACGTGCGTGTAGCCATCCAAACACGTTCGTTTCACTGAACGGGACGAGAACAAGATGCGCGGATGTTACCACGGGGTTAGGGTTATCATGCAGGCCATGCAATATATTTTTAAAATATTTTATGTGACTTAAAATGTTATATTGTAAAAATGCAAATGCCAGATAAAATGCCAGTATGCACTAAACATGAAAATGCACCAGTCTACGTAACAAGTCAGGATAATTCATAAGTATGAATCAAATAAGTTCAAGCAAACGGGTCGGGTCGAATGCAATGTAAAATACTATTCGCACCCAAAACACGATAAATCAGGAAAATACCACAATTAAGGAAATACGAGAACTGGAATTGGTATAAATGAACTAGGTTGTTACATTATACCCAACTACAAAAGAATTTCGTCCTCGAAATTCCACGAATAAGAAAGGATAGACAATCAAGAAACTACAAGAATAGATGTGGAAACTTCTGCCGGATTTCATCTTCTCGTTCCGAAGTTGATTCTCCATGCGAGCGATTTCCCCAAGAAACAAGTACGAGAGGGATAACCTTGTTCTTAAGAACATTTTCCCTTTGATCCACAATCGACATCGGTCGTTCCTCAAAGGTTAAATCTTCTCGTACAGTCAGTTCCGAATGATCCAGCACGTGTGTTTCATCTCGAACATATTTACGGAGTTGAAATACATGAAACACGTCATGAACATTCGCCAAAGATTGTGGTAACACCAATCGATAAGCCACTTCTCCAACACGTTCCAAAATCTCGAAAGGCCCAACGAATAAAGGACTAAGCTTTTCTCGACTCCCAAAATGAATCACTCCTCTAGTCGGTGATATCTTCAAGAATACTAGATCACTAACAACGAACTCTAGAGGTCTTCTCGATGTATCGACCCAACTCTTCTGCCGATCTTGCGCTGCCTTCATATGATTCCGGATAGTGTTAACTTTCTCCACTGTTTGCACGATCAAATCCGGTCCCAACAATCTTCGTTCTCCAACATCGTCCCAACAAACAGGTGAACGACACTTGTGACTATATAATACTTCGAATGGAGCCATCTGAATAGTCGCCTGAAAGCTGTTGTTGTACGAAAACTCCACCAAGTGTAGATGATCCTCCCATAAACCCTTGAAGTCTAACATGCAAACCCTCAACATGTCTTCAAGAGTTTGGATCGTTCTCTCCGACTGGCCATCTGTTTGAGGATGATAAGCTGTGCTAAACTTCCATCAAGTCCCCAAACTTTCCTGTAAGCTCCTCCAGAAGTGTGATAAGAATCGGGTGTCGTGGTCGGACACGATGCTCACAGGTACTCCATGCAATCTCACAATCTCCTGCATGTACCGTTCTGCTAACGCTTCCGTTGACTGACCAACTTAAAACGGTATGAAGTGAGCTGCCTTGGTCAATCGATCAACAATCACCCAAACTGCATTGTTGCCCTTTGGACTCCGCGGTAAAGCTGACATGAAATCTATGGTTATATATTCCCACTTCCATTGAGGAATCGGAAGTGGTTGTAATAAACCAACAACCCTTTGATGTTCAGCCTTAACTTGCTGACACACCAAGCACTTCGCTACAAAGCGAGCAATCTCCCTTTTCATACCTCCCCACCAGAAATGCTGTCGTAGATTACGGTAAATCTTCGTGCCTCATAGATGTACGGAATACGCGGAATTGTGTGCCTCCTTCATAACTTCTTCGCGAACATCTCCTTTTGGCACACACAAATGGCTACCATACCATAACGAACCATCTTCATGAATCAATAAGTCCGTTCGAAGTCTAGCTTCAACCCTTTCTCGAAACTTTTGCAATCTTAGGTTCTTCGACTGCGCTGCTTTAATACTCTCGATTAATGACGACTGTACTTGCAGCTGCATCAACTGTCCTGAAGAATGCGGTAGCACGATCTCCAACTCGAATCTCCGAAAGTCTTCCATAATCTCCTTCTGTGCAGTCAACATCTGAATTGCTGGCAACCGACTAAGCGCATCCGGCACAACATTAACTTTCCCCGGATGGTACTTAAGATCAAGATCGTAGTCAGCCATCAGCTCTAACCATCTACGCTGCCTCATATTAAGCTCCTTCCGTGTGAACACATACTTTGGGCTTTTGTGATCGGTGAATACTTCGACCCTTTCGCCCAATAAGTAGTGTCTCCAAATCTTTAAAGCGAAAATCACAGCTGCTAGCTCCAAATCATGAGTTGGGTAATTCTTCTCATGGGTCTTCAACTGTCTCGATGCGTAGGATATAACCTTCCCATGCTGCATCAAAACACATCCCAATCTTTTTCCAAATGCGTCGCTGTGAATCACCAATCTTCCGAAAATGTCTGGTGTGGTCAAAATAAGAGCGGTTATCAATCTCTGCTTCAACGCCTAAAAAGCTGACGCACACTTATCCATCCACACAATTGGTACTTCCTTGCGCGTAAGCTTGGTCAAAGGTTTAGCCAAACGAGCAAAATTCTCCACGGATCTTCTGTAATACCCGGCAAGTCCAAGAAAGCTTCTGATCTCAGCAACGTTCTTCGGAATCGGCCAATCTCGAACTGCTGCAATCTTTTCGGGGTCAACGGCGATTCCATCTCCAGATACGACGTGCCCCAAAAACTTCACTTCTTCAAGCCAAAACTTGCACTTGCTCATCTTTGCATATAATCTTTCTTGCCTCAATGTCTGCAGTGCGATCTTCAAGTGTTCCGCATGCTCTTCAATGCTCCTCGAGTAGACCAGAATATCATTGATGAACACCACTATAAACTGGTCCAAGATCGGTGAAAAGATTCGGTTCATCAAGTCCATAAATATCGCCGGTGCATTCGTGACTCCGAATGGCATCACTAAATACTTGTAATGTCCATACCAAGTTCGGAACGCAGTCTTGCAAATATCTTCTGATTTAACTCGGACATGATGATATCCAGACCGTAAATCCAGCTTCGAGAATACCCTCGCGCCACTAAGCTGCTCGAACAATTCGCCAATGCGAGGGATCGGGTACTTGTTCTTAATAGTCACCCGGTTTAATTCTCGATAATCGATGCACATCCTCCTTGTGCCATCTTTCCTCTTTACTAGAAGAACTGGAGCTCCCCAAGGTGAATTGCGCGAATTCAACCCTTCTCTAGCAATTCGGAAACCTGCTTCTTTACTTCTTCCAACTCTACTGGTGCCATCGGATAGTACGCCTTTGAGATTGGCGCTGTACCAGGAACAAGATCGATCGCGAACTACACATCTCGTTTTGGCGGTAAACCCGAGATGTCCTAGAACACATCCATGAACTCTCAAACTACAGCTGGCGCTTCCTCCTTATCAACTTCCATTGATGAAAGAACATTGCTTGTCGGCCTAGCCCTAAACTCGACTAGCCCGACAGAACTGCTACCTCCAGCAAAACAAACTCCGGATGTCCGGGAATCTGGAAAATCACTTTCTTTGCCCTACAATCAATGTGAGCGTGGAAAGTGCCGAGAAAATCCATTCCCAAGACAACAACAAACAAAGGGATGCACCAGAATTGAATAATTCTAATGCGGGGAAGACATGATCAAGTAGGATACCTGAAACAATTTCACCTGAAGCCAAACACTGAAGAAGATAAGCACGGTAAACAGAATTCAAGCTTGCGATAAAATATGAACTGGAAAGCAAGAGAAGCAAAGTAATATAACGACCATGAAATAAGGAAGTGAATCAAGACCAGGACTCCAAGTTACTTAAATAGAGTACCGCATTGTAACCATGCTGCAGTTCATAGTTACAATCACATAACTCCACTCAAGTCGCCCAAATCCTAATATCAGAATCCAAGGGACAAGGAGAAACAATAGGGAACCAAAAGGTTTCAAGTTGAGATGCAAAGCGGTTTGCATATCATCAAGACGACGATCAAGAAAAAGATAAGATTCAAGAATCATGAGAACAAGGTGGCAGGACATGTTCCTAATTACGAGTTTTCCAATTCATGTATTAGGTCCAATACCCAACCACAAAAGAATCAAACCCGATTAACCTAAATTCTATGGCTCTGATACCAAACAAACCCTGTCATGTCCTGCTTCCCAGAGTGCGCTAAGATCGGCACGTGACGGAGCCAACCATGCTACCTGTGGCTAGGAAACATCCTTCCACAGTCGCATTATGCTGTCTGGGAGATATCAAGAACAGGAAAATAAAATAACTATCTAGTACATGTCCATATGCCATAATAAACGAGTCAAGAAATAATATGCGGAAGCAATAGAAACAAAACACCTGCAACGTAAAACTGGATACTAACTGGATCCTCACTGCTCGGCCTGACGGCGGAAAATACTCCTGATCAGCCTGCAACAAAGGTAGAGGATCTGGGTCATGCAAAACCCAGACGTCAGTGTGTCATAATATCAAGCAATAATAAAATCAAGGAGTAGCAAGGCATGCAGGTACGAGTATGAGCGGTAAAACAGGTATAACGGTAACATAAATAATGGCAGTGAAGGGTAAGGCACAGGTGATGTGCAGTGAATAGTCTAAACTGGTCTACTGGGTTAACTACTCTCAAGTCTTTGAAATCAATTTGATGAATCGTCGATGTAACTCAATAGTATCCCGTGTGTGCCCGGGACCACGGTCTAAGACTCTCGGGCTGAATCCGAGACGTGCCGCAAGGCAGTAAAAGGTAGTATGTAATGACGAATGATGCCAGCATCATCATCCCGGGGCTGGCCTAGCCCCTAAGAATGATCAGTAAAGGTATCGAACTTCGAGTTACAAGTCAGGTTTCATCATTGATTTCCCCATACCCCCAAGTTGTGTGTTCAAGTCAGGTATTGATAAATCTGGAGCTAATGCCAACACAGGGTCAAGCAAGTACAGGTTTGTCTGAATAGACAACAGGAAATGTCCGTAGGGACAACAGGTTAAGATTGTTGGCATTAGTAACAAGATCAGGTAACAGGTCAAGCTATGGTACATCAGGTCATGTCAGGTAGTGAACAAGTATCAATCATGTCAAGGAGTGCACAGGTATCAAGTCGTGTTAAGTAATAGTGTATCAAGTCATGTCAGGGGTGCACAAGTATCACGTGGGTGCTCATAATCAAACTATAATAAGTATGGGTACACAAAACAAGTATGGGGTACTAATATAACAATAAAATGGAATAATGTGATATGGTATGCAAATAGATATAATTTCAAGGATATGGATGCACAGTTATCGATTAGGGTTACATTTATAGTTCCAATATTAATTAGGATGCAATTTATTAAACATGGAGTGTTAATATCATAGTATTATGTAGTAATGTGATCTATGGATGCAATTATATGTATCTTAAATGCGATGGATGCAAACGGGTATCCGAAAAGTTATAAAACTATAAAATGGTAATGTGGGATGTACAACTAAGCAATATGTGATATAAATATTGATATAATAATATTAATATGGATAGCATATTCAAAGCGATTAATAACTATAAAAGTGGTATTGATTAGCCATGCACAAGAAAGTTCCGTTCACAAATTCAGCGTCACCCTGATTTGTAAAATAGCTTAAAAATAACAAACGTTCTCTAAAAGAGACGTGTATTGAACAAAAACAAAAATAATTCAATAAGGTTTTCATTTTTATAAGTATAAGAATCTCAGCTTGTCCCTACAAAAATCTATGAACATTCGAAATTGAAAGTTTGCTGCTGGAATTTCCCTGGACAGCAGTTTAGAGACATTTTCATTTGCATTTTATGTTATTTAAACAATTTATTTTGCAAGTAAATATTTCATAGAGTAATAGTATTCTGAGTTATCTTCGTAACGAACTAAAGAACGTATACTAATGATATTTCTATGATTTATAATGAATTTTTATAAGGTAAGGTGTACAGTAAATTTCAGATTTGTCGTATCCGCTTTTTCAACGACGTTTCATGTGTAAACTATAATATTTTCAAATGTATAACATTATAAAATATATATTATAAACTAATTAAAGATAATAATAAGAAATATTACGACGATATATATTTTAAATGATATGGATGCAGTATAATATAATCTAGTATGTCACAAGATAAATTTTCATGATCTAGATTTAAAATGATATAAACGGATGCAAACGGAACATCGAAACGTTATAAAATTAAACATGGGGTACTAGATTTAAACTATAGGTATGGTATTTATTTAAATAGGTATAAAATGAATTATATAGCATGTAGCAAGATTAACTTGCCTAGACGGAACAAGAACGGATGTGTACGGAACGTCCTTCGTCGGCGAAATGTCGCGACGCGCGCACGGTACACGGAACGGTTACAAACAACGCACGAAGGTGATCACGCAAGTCAGGTACGTTCACTGGATCACTCGGATCGTCAGCGACGAGCACGGCTCCAGCGGTGATCACCGGAATCAAAAAAACAAGATCAAGAAAAAGATGATAAAAGAAGAAGAAGTAAGAAGAAGAGGCCGTGAATTAAATAAGGAAAGAAAAATTTAAATAAATAAAATATATATAAATATACATATGCAGAGAAGAGAGAGAGAGAAAGGGGTTGTTAGTTTGTTAGGAAATTAGATTTAAAATTTTAAAAGATTTTTAGATTTAAAATTTTAGATAAGAGGTTTCAGTTTGTTAAAGAAATCGTATGAAAATATTTAAACTAAATTTTAAAATTAAATAAATTGAATTTTGATGGGATACAAAAATATTTCAAAACGCGCCCGGGTCGGGTCTAAAAATTCAGATATAAAATACGAAAAATATGTGCGACTTTCAAAATTCAAAATGAATGCTCAGGTAACGAAAATGCATACCCCCAAGAACGGATGCATGTACGTGCGCGTAGCCATCCAAACACGTTCGTTTCACTGAACGGGACAAGAACAAGATGCGCGGATGTTACCACGGGGTTAAGGTTATCATGCAGGCAATGCAATGTATTTTTAAAATATTTTATGTGACTTAAAATGTTATATTGTAAAAATACAAATGCCAGATAAAATGCCAGTATGCACTAAACATGAAAATGCACCAGTCTACGTAACAAGTCAGGATAATTCATAAGTATGAATCAAATAAGTTCAAGCAAGCGGGTCGGGTCGAATGCAATATAAAATGTAAAATACTATTCGCACCCAAAACACGATAAATCAGGAAAATACCACAATTAAGGAAATACGAGAATTGGAATTGGTATAAATGAACTAGGTTGTTACAGAATACGCGCGCGCTTGTTAGGCGCATTACAGATTCCCCCTGCCTAGGGTGGGCTGGGGGTTTAACGATTGTGGGGATCCGAAACTCCGGCAGCCGCGGACTAAGCTGTCGTTAATTACCCTTCGCCTTTAGAGCGAGGGAACCTCCGATTGACGGGTTAAACTGGTTATGTGAACTCAATGTGCAGTGTTGTATTTTGAAGGGGTTTTGGATATATCGGGGGCCCCGCAGAGTTTTTACGGGGGTCCCGCTACACGGATAGCGGGCTGGGGGTCAAGGGGGCAAGCAGCCCCCTTGCGGGGTGCGGGGCAGCGCCCCGGTAGAAATTTTTTTCTAACAGGGACAGTGTCGTGGACTATGTGTATGTGTACATATGTATGCATATGTGTGTGTGTGTGTGTGTGTGTGTGTGTATATATATAAGGGGGAAAAGGCATCCATAGGATGCGTGGGGCCAACGCTTTGAGTGCAAGAGCGCTAGCGCGCCACGTGTCGGCACGTGGGCGTTGGAGCGCAAGCGCGCCACGTGTCGGCACGTAGGCGCTTGAGCTCTTGGGCGCCGGCGAGAAAAAAAGGGGCTTTCAGTCCCAGAACCAGAAGCTATGCTTCAGAAAGGAAATATTTATTATATATATATATATATATATATATATATATATATATATATATATATATGGAGTTAAACTCTTATGATGTTTTGAAGCTGATGAAGGGCTTCTCCTCTTGAGCCCTAGTTCTTCCCCAAAGTAGGGTTTCTGGAGATGAGTCTCCTTCTTCTTTCTTTGTTTGGCCAGATCAAGAGATGTGAGATTTTAAAGATCTCTTCTTTTTAAGATCTAATGACAGATCCAAGTTCCCCTTTATGGGTTTTGTGGTGGAAAATTATTTAGTTTTGGAAAAGGAAGAGTAAAACTCTTGATTTAATTCAAAAAAAAATGAGAAGGTTTGGAACCTTGGAGAAGGAGCAGGAGGCTCAAAGAACCCTAGTTTTGGGGGGGGGGAATGAGAAGTGTTACTTTATTCATCATCATGTTGCCTTTTATAGGCTTACATATTTACATATAGCCCCTTGGGCTTCACAAAATGGCATTTTGCCTATCCCATGGCTCATGTACCATTTCATTTTGCACATAAGCTATGGGCTTACAAAATATTGGTTTTATGCCCATTTTGCATACATTCATGTATAAAAAATTACATAAAAATTATTTATTACATGATCTATATTTTGGCATGGAGAAGGCTGGCCGCGGGCTCGACTTGGGCATGGGCCCGCTTGACCTGGGCTTGGGCCCACCTGACTTGGGGTTGACCTTGACTTTGACTCGGTCAACCGAGGTGCAAATTTTGACCCCAACAAAGTGCCCCCCATCAATAAATACACACCGCACATTTGAGTTGTGTGCATGAAATTGATGGATCTTGAAGTTGGACTTCAAGGTGGAACATCATTCCAGGGGCGGAGCATCATCCCGGGGAGCATGATTCCCGGGGATCGGAGCATCATTTTGATTCGCGGAGCATAATTCCAGGGATCGGAGCATTATTCTGATTTGCGGAGCATAATTCCAGATATCGGAGCATCATTCCAATGAGCGGAGCATGATTCCAAGGATCGGAGCATAATTTTGAGGATCGGAGCATCATTCTGAGGAGCGGAGCATGATTCCAGGGGGTCGGAGCATCATTCTGAAAAGTGGAGCATGATTCCAGGGTTCGGAGCATCATTCCGAAGTGCGGAGCATGATTCCAGAGATCGGAGTATCATTCCGAAGAGCGGAGCATGATTCCAGGGGATCGGAGCATCATTACGATGAGCGGAGCATGATTCCAGGGGTCGGAGCATCATTCCGAAGGGCGGAGCATGATTCCAGGGTTCGGAGCATTATTCCGAAGGGCGGAGCATGATTCCGAGGATCGGAGCATCATTCCGAAGGGCGGAGCATTATTCCGAGGATCGGAGCATCATTCCGAAGGGCGGAGCATTATTCCGAGGATCGGAGCATCATTCCGAAGGGTGGAGCATAATTCCAAGAGATCGGAGCATCATTCCGAAGGGTGGAGCGTAATTCCACGGGTCGGAGCATCATTCCGAAGAGCCGGAGCATAATTCAGAAGAGCCGGAGCATAATTCCAGGGTCGGAGCATTATTCCGATTTGCGAAGCATAATTCCAAGGATCGGAGCATCATTCCAAGGGATCGTAGCATCATTCCGATTTGCGGAGCATAATTCCAGGATTCGGAGCATCATGACGAGGAGCGGCAGGCATTCTGATCGAAGCATAATTTCGATGCAGAGGTTGATTCCCAGGCGAAGTATAATTCCAACAGGGAAGGCAAATATTCCGAGGCGAAGCATTGATTTCGACACGGGGTACATTCTGAGACGGAGCATGATTCCGGCGCAGAGCTTGATGGCTAACTTGATTCCGAGACGAAGCATAATTTCGACAGGGAAGGCAGGTACACCGAGTTGAAGCATCATTTCAACACGGGGTGCATTCTGAGACGAAGCATAATTCCGACGCAGAGCTTGCTGGTTGACTTGATTCCGAGGCGAAGCATAATTCCGACGAGGAGGTCGTTGGTTGATTCCGAGCGGAAGCATAATTTCGACACGGGGTAAATTCTGGGACGGGGCATGATTCCGCCGTAGAGGTTGTTGGTTTGATTTGATTTGGGTTGACATCAGCATCGCTACACTGGAATATGGTATCAGGAGCAAATCATCATTTGTCATGAGAGGATTTGGGAATTGGGTTTTTTTTGTTCGGCATCAACATCGCTACACTGGAATATGGTACCAGGAGCGAATCATCATTTGCGTTTGCTTATAAGGAAACGATGGCTTAGGAGACAGGTTTTAGGTCCCTATCACCTAAGACTTTCCGATTTTGTGAGCCGTAAGGGTCTCACAAAGCATTTTCTCCCTACGGGTCGTAAGGATCCCGTAAGTGTATTTTCTCCTTAAGAGCGTGGGGACTCTCAAGTGTATTGCTCCTTTGTGAGTCGTAAGGATCTCACGCGTGAATTTTCTCCTCACAAAGTCGAGAGGACTTTGCGGGTGCATTTCATCTCTTTTTCACGAGTTTGCGCGCTTTCGGGTTTTCACAAACTCGCCGGCAGTCCTGCTGTTTTTACTCACGGAGCCCTTTCGGGTTTTCATCCGTGCCCATTTTGCTTGTGGACATACCTTTTTTTATTTTATTATTTTTGGAGAGATTGGGATTGTTTTGCGCCCGTGGATTGTATACGGTTTTGCAGGATGTATGATCCAGACCGTAGGGCCATAAAAATTTTGGGACTTTGTTGGCATCTGCATCGCTGCACTGGAATGTGGTACCAGGAGCGACTCATCATTCGCCACTTGGGGTATGGGATTTAGAATTTAGTTGGTGTCTGCATCGCTACACTGGAATATAGTACCAGGAGCGACTCATCATTCGCTACTTGGGTTGGGGAGCGATGGTTTAGGAGACAGGTTTAGATCCCTACCACCTAAGGCTTTTCAATTTTATGGGCCGTGGGGGTCCCATAAAAGCATTTTCTCCCTACGAGTCGTAAGGATCCCGCAGGTGTATTTTCTCCTTAGGAGTCGTAAGGACTCCTAAGTGTGTTTTTCCTTTGTGAGTCGTAAGGATCCCACAAAGGCTTGTTCTCCTCATGTATCGTGAGGACACATGAGTGGGTCTTCTCAATGGAGCATAATTCCAAAGGTAGAGACCAGCCGCGTAACTGGTGATTACGGTGAGGCATAGGTATGATGAGAATTATTTGAGCCCGTGGATTGTATACGGCGGTCAATTTGGGGACTGGCCGTAGGGCCGAGGGAATTTTGAAAAATTGGATTTTTGTTGGCGTCTGCATCGCTGCACTGGAATATGGTACCAGGAGCGACTCATCATTCGCCGTTGTTTTTTTTGTTTTTGTTTTTCCGCGATTGCTCTATCATTTCAGCTTTTCTTGTCGCGAAGGTAGCGATTGCCCTATCATTTCGGCTATTTATTCGCGGTTGCCCCATCATTTCGGTTTTATTTTCATTTTTATTTTTACTCGCTGATTTTTATTGCGAGTTGCCCCATCATTTCGGCTTTATTTTCATTTTTATTTTTACTCGCTGATTTTTATTGCGAGTTGCCCTATCATTTTGTCTTTTCTTTATTTTTCTTTTATTTACACATTTTTTTGTTTATTTACATTTTTTTACATTCCCGGTTTAACGACTTAGAGGTCGACTGTTCCCAGTTTAATGACGCGGTGGTCGACTGTTCCCAGTTTAATGACGTGGTGGTCGATTGTTTTCAGAGAAAGGCAGATGTCTGAGAGAATCAGTTTCACGAAGAACTTCGGTCTCCGTTTGTATGAAATTGGCGGTCGCAGCTGGACTGTTTGTTAACACGCCTTTGGACTGTTCTATCTCTCCTGCCTTGTATTGCTTCTCGACCCAATCTTTGAAGACGAAGCAGTCCTCAATGGCATGACCTATCACTCTGTGATAGGGGCAGTATTTGGGGTCGTCGGTCATATTCGCTTCCTGCGGTCTTTTTGACTCTGGCAGTTGTAGACCGTTCCTCAAGGCATCTTTGAATATTTTGCGGATTTTGTCCCTCCTGAAGGAATAGATCTTATCCAGCTTCTCTTTTAGTAGAGATTCTCCTCCCTCTCCGAACACTGGCTTCCGAGGCTGGTTGGCATTAGGCTCGCTCAACCCTTGCTTATTTCGGTTAGCCGAAGTGTTGAAAGATTCAGAATCATCGGAGTTTCCGCCTTTGCAATTATCGTCCTTTTGGTTTCTCCAGGACCTATTGTTATTTTGGGAGTCCGAGGAGGACTCCTGCTTTGAGCGCTCCAGCATCTGAACTTTCCTGGTCAGCTCTTGGAATGTTTTGAGACCCGCGGTGCATAGAAACGGGGCCATCCAATTGTTGAGATTTCCGACGAGGAGGCTGACAGATTGGTCCTACTCTATCAGCGGTTCGCATTTAACGGAGAGATTGCGCCATTGGGTTATAAAATCCGTGCTTCTTTCGTTGTTCTTGGGCTTGGTCCTTATGAGCTCGGCAATGGTGATCTTATCGCTGACGCTCATGAACCTTTGTCGAAACAAAGATTCCATTTGGACGAAAGTAGTAATGGAGCCATCCGGTATGCTCACGTACCAGTCGAAAGCAATATCGGTCAAGCTATTAACGAACTGGAGGAGTAAAAGCGCATCGTTGCCCCCAGTATTCCCGCGTGAGGCTTTGAAGTGGGCGATGTGCTGATTCGCATTTCCCATCCCATCAAATCTTCCGAATTTGGGGATGACATAGCCGCTAGGAAATTCTACCAGATCATATTGAGCAGGATATGGTCTCCCGCTACTGCTAACATCTTTTTGCGCTTCAGCTTCGGCTACCAGTGTTTTGACTTTGCTGGCAACCAAATCCATGATTTGATCTTGGGTTAGCGGGCTACTGTCATCGGTAGCCAAGACATTTCCCGAGATAGGATGCGACTAATTTTCACGCGGTTCGCCCACTTTTGGATATGAGGGAATAGGCGTCGGCTGCGTTGGGACACCGTTTCCCGGTTCACGAGCAGAGCCCTGCGCTTGATTGGGCGGCTGAGAGGCAAGTCGGGCCGTGAGCTGTAGGAAGACATTTGTCAAGTCGTTAATTTTTTAGTAGAGCTTGGCCATCTCCTTGTCTTTGTTTCTGAGCTGCTTTCGGAGCTCTTGAAGCAGCTCTTGCTCCGCGGTCCTGGGGCAGAAAGTCGGCTCTTCTTCGCTTTCCGAGCCCGACTCTTTATGGACCGAAGGGACTTTCCGCCTTGTTGGAGATAGTGCCCTCAGAGTCAATTATTGGATCACAGGCACGTGATTGCAATGATTGAGGGATGATCAATCCCGGTAGGACAGTCTTACTCGAGATGATAGTATGCTATCTGGTTTACCTTTATCATCGTGTACTGCTTTAGGTGACCTGACAGGTCGCTATTGCACGTTGATAGAGCCCCTAGGATTCTTGCTTGACCACCAGCAGTATGAGGGCGATCATATACGTGGGAGCTGGTAGTCTATAAGCACATCCTTAAAAGGTCCCTAGTCGTGGGAGTTTCGAGACAGGGCATCGATACTCCAGAGTAGACTAGTGTATACAGTCGAGACCTCGACGAGGGGCGGTGGCCGGTCTCACAAGCCACTGGTGTCAGTTGGTTCACCTAAGATGTATACAGGTGCTCATTGGGTTATGAGTACACCGGACAGGACTCGCCGGGAACATGCTAGTTGGTCTTATACCTGACGTCAGATAGCAGTTCCCTGGTGACATGTGTACAGGTTAGTTCATCGACCTGGGGATCGTCATTTGTCTCGTGTGACTTCCCACTGTACTTTGATTACTACCCTACCACGCTCAAAGGAGACGTGCAAACAGGTTTTAGTTGGGTACAGTCCCGAGCTATATGGAGGCAGTGAGCGGATCTTCAGGGGTTCGTCTCTCCCGGTATTGGGGGTGAGGTCACGCTGTGTCTAGGAGAGCCATTACACGAAGCCCTCGGCCGAGACAGGAGATTTACTGGTAGGTATTCCAGTAGTATCTCAGGGTGTTCTGGGCTACACTCCGACACGACTTGTACCGCTTTTGGGGGTCTGACTTTTACCAACCCCCTAGGCCCGCCATGCGATGCTCATAGACGAACGGACCGGACTGTACGGATATTGTCACTGACAGGCTCAGTAGGGTGTCAGGATGAGTTCGCTCATCGACGTCCCTTTTGGTCAATACCTGGTAGCCCGTTACGTATTGGCTTATACCTCTGACGTACTAGTGGTTAAATCCACAACCAAGGTGTTGACGAGTCTTTAGAGTCCCCCACATTCAGTTACTCAAGTTTCGGGTGAAACGCTGTAGAGGCCGTATGGGGATATGGCAAGGTTCGATCAGATACGTGCGGTATTGCACGGATCAAGATCGGACGGTTTGTACTAAAGGCCGTATGGACATATGGCAGGGTTCGATCAGATACATGCGGTATTGCACGGATCAGGATCGAACGGATATTACTAGCCGGCTTTGGTTTAAGCCGGATCCTAGTATAGTACAGTGTAGATTTTGTCTCATTGCATTTGTACTTCGGTCGGAATACAAATGCGGGTGTGTATACACAGTATCGGGGTTTTCCTGTAATTTATTACGGGACCAGTTTTTCTGGAGTTGCCAGTTTGCTTTTCGTTTCGGCCAATTTCCTTTATATCGTTCATTGGCCGAAGATTGGTGGAGGAGGGCTTATTTGCATTTGTGCAAATAAGCAATTTGGAAGGGGGTCTTTGCATATTTTTGTATCATGATACTTGCACCATCATTGCTTGACTTTCTTTAGTCATCATGGCTAGTCTTGTAGTGTCATGATGGCATGACCTTTTGGTGGTGATGATGGATTAAGATGGTTGTATGAGTGTTGGAGTTTCCTTGTGATCATTTCTTGATATCATGACCTTTCTCTCTCCCCCTTGCATTATGGTTGTGGTTCTATCATCCATTGATCCCTCCCTCACTCTCTCACTCTCTTGCTAAAGTGTGGCCGGCCACTCCTCATAGGGGGCTGTCCCAATTTGTTGTGGGGTTTTTTTTTATCTCTTTTGGCTTGGTAAAATCCCCACAAGTTCCATCTAAAAAACTCCATTCCTCCACCATCTCAAAAGGCAACTCCATACAAACCCCAAATGAGATATAGATCTCTACACTATTCTACAGCAAACCTTGGGCACGTCGACTCGCCAGCTTCGTGCCCGAGTTGCCTCGGTATAGAGGCAGGAGCCCGTAAAAGAAGCAGGCGACGTGGTGCCCTTCCGGCGAGGAGGTGGAGACCAGACATTCCGCGGGAGATCGGGACGACGACGAGAAGACCGGAAGACACGGATCACTCGGTATATCTCTCTTCCCCATCTAGTAGTTAGCTAGGACTAGTTAATGGTACGATCCGGGTTTTAGTGCGCGGTGGTGCCGGTTTGCTAGTTTGCAAAATTAAAGTTAACCATCGCTTCCGCATTTGGCCTCGGGATGGAGGCCGGGGCGTCGCCGTGCACTTACAGTAGTATCAGAGCCTTGCCATTAATCTAGTCTAGCTTTGTTTAATGTGTTTACATTTCTGATCGAGCAAAAATTCCAAAATCCGCGTTTTCTCATGCATCAGTTCTCTGTTAAATTTTTTTGTGCTCCAAAAATTTTTCAGTGTGTTGCAGAAGCATGTGCATGGACTTTTAAGCCTACTGTAAAAATTCGACAACATGATTCAACAAGAAGACCGCAGAACCGCGGCCAAAACCCCCTTCTGGCCGCGGTTCCGCGGCGGTTCGGTGTTATCATTGTGCCAATTTTTTCCAGTGGGCTTTTGGGCTGAAAATAGAGGTTTTGGAATATTAATTTTGGGCCCAGCATTTCTTGATGTGCTACAGTAGTACTTGGGGGCCCACTTGTTAAAATTTGATTGATCGGATATTTTAAACACATTGGTTCACAGTATTTACATTATATCTGCGACCGTGAATGTCCCTTGATCGGTAAATCCAGTCTAACTGCTATAGCCCGGTTAGACGGATTTGCGAACGTGACTTTCACGTTGATGTTCTGTGTATTGCTGTGATGTTGCGGATTGGTCGTGGGGGATAGCCTGGTTGCAGTGGTAGTACAGTTTTGTTGTATTATGTACATTTGATATTGCGGGGCGAGCGTCCGACATGTGGACTGCCGTCACTGCCTGTTTGTATTATTATTTTGGGGCACGACCAGGTTGCGGTCGATGTACCCGTTGTATGTATATTTTACTTTCTGTACTAGGATTACCCCAAGGTGGGGTCCACGGATAGCCGGGTTCTAGAAGGCAACAAGCCCGCATATCATGGCATTGAGACGGAGGGGGCTTCACTCTAGAATTGGCGGGGTATTCGCCGCACTCGTAGGGGGTACAGGTTGACCCAGGAGGGGTGCCCAAGTTACCGGATTCCGTGAAGTGCTGGGTGGTCCATTCACGTTGCTGAAGGGGGCTGCCTCGCTTCAGGTTTTGGCAGGTAACTTGCCGCGCCCGTACGGGTCTAGGATTTCATTGCACTGGCTATCCACACGACCAGGGGAACGTCGGGTTTCAGTAGTGGCTCTGTGAAACCCGGGGATCCCAGCTATCTGTATTGTTCTGTGATGCTGTACATTTCTGTGATGTTGCATTTTATCACGCCTTGAGCGAAATATAATATATTGGTATATATATTAGTAGATGTTGTATATGTTTTGCATCCGCGCTAGTCCAGTCCCCGCTCTGTCGTTAGTTAGCTAACCTAACGGGTAATGACGGGACCCAGTGGCGAATACGGATGTCATATACGTACGTCATATTATTTTCGTTCTTTTTTGGTGTGATCAATTGATGGGACTGCATTGATTCGGATCAATGCAAGTTAAAAACAAACCTAATCTGATGTTGTTGGAACACTTTTCAAAAGGCTGTTATTGCAAGGACGTTCACTTTTGTTTAGCATCGTGGTATTCAGTTAGAATATCCTGCTCCTCAGTCGACGAGGCAAGGGCCGAGATCCCTTCACCGGGAGTGACCCCTTGGACAGAAGTTTGCATCAGGGCATTAACTTCACTATAGCCGATTACTTTTGCTTTGCATCGTGGTATTCAGTTGGAATATCCTGCACCTCATTCTACGGGGAAAGAGCCGAGATCCCTTCACCGGGAGTGACCTCTTTAGCAAAGGTTTTCGTCACTATATTTTTAAAAGCTATCCGTTCCTTCAGCGATATCAAGTTCTTTACGTTAAAGGTTTTCGCCAGAAACCATTCGTAGCCCTCCCTCGTTTCATATGGGTGGTCAATAGTATTCAAGCTGTGTATGTTGGCCAAAGTCAAGGCACGGTGATTGGTAGCTATTGGGGTATTCATATGCAGCATAGATAGATGCGTTGGTTTGGGACAGTCGTATTGCCATTTTGGCCAAAGTCAATGGTAGGTACGGGTGGGTTCAAATTAACCTGGAGAATGACGGGTAGAACTTGACATGTGACTTATGATATGTTGGCCAAAGTCAAGGTCATAAGAGCATGGGGTAAAAATCACATCGGGAGTTTCAAAAGAATTGAAACTTGCCAGATATGCGCATACCTTCTGGAGTGTGACACCATGAGCGGATTCCGTCACGTTATCATGCGATGATAGTTGGATCCCGATTCCCACTGATGAGTTGGTTTACTCCTCGGGTGATCCCGACTAATTCTTCTTTCAGGTTTGGAGGAGAATTTGACGGTACAGTGGGAGGTTTCCAGATTAGATAAATTGGTAACCATTCTGATCTAGGATAGAGTGCACGCTGAGTGTTTCTTTTCTCTCTCTCTGGCAGCGACCTTTGACCCGACCCTAAGACTATGACTCAGTGACCAAGTTAACCGAACCTTCTTAAACACTGGCTTTTGGATTGTCAGAGTTGCAAACCTCATTGCCACTCCTACTTTTACCCTTTTCTCCAGGACACCCCGTATTACTACGAACGTCCACTTCCATTGGACAAAACCGTCGTATGGTTATATACGAACTCGAAAGAATTTATTCGAGGATGGTTTCAGGTTCTGGAGGAAACGGATAGGATTATTCAGTTGTCTTTTCCTTTTACCTTCTCTCGGGTTGCGAGTACTCCTTGGTTTAGGAGATAGTACACCTATTACGCAAATTGGATAGTCTTCTTCCAAACCATAGGCAGGTGCCGACCGGTAGGGAATGAAGAAAAACAATTAGCATAACGATGGTGTGCAGAAGGTATTAAGTTAAGACAAAGCAAGGGATTAGTAAGAGGGCAAAGTAAAATGCGACTGCTATTCACGACCAAACCAAGTATTTCTTCGCCAATCCTAAATCACCTTTATATTTCTCCAGGACACCCCGTATCACTACGAAGATCCACAGTTTATTGGATACTCCATCGTATGGTTATATACGAACTCGAAAGGAACTTGTTCCAGTTCGGGGATGGATTCTGGTTCAGGAGAAATAGGAATAAGGTTTATTTAGTTGTCTTTTATCTTCACCTTCTCTCGCATTGCGAGTGATCCTAGGATTAGGACAATACACCCATTATGCTTATTGGATAGTCTTCTTTCAAACCATAGGCTGGTGCCGAACGGTAGGGAAGGAAGAAAGCCATTTGGCCTAAGGGGTGTGCAGAAGGTAATGACTAAAGACATATAAAGGGATTTGGAGAGGTGGCAAAGAATTATATGGTTACAGTCGTGAATCTGGAAGAGGCTTTACTAGGAATACTGGGATACCCCATCGAAACGTTTCAATGTTTCAGTTTCACTGTGTACTGTTAAAGGAAAACTGATTTCCCAATTAGACACTTGCTCCAGGGTATGTATTTACCAGGTTTGATCCTCACATCTGTATGGTTTTACAGATGATGAGTGGGAGTAAGTTATTGGGAATTGGGTGATTGTTTCCTGATTTAAAATCAGGAAAGCTTCTGGGAAAAGCTTCAGAAGAGGGTCACGTGCTTACACGTGACTAGCGGTCACGTGTTGGCACGTGACACCTAAGCATATCAGCAAGGCAAGTTCAGTTTCCGGACTACGTTGAAGAAAAGGGGCTTCAGAAAGAGTCACGTGCTCCCACGTGACCCGGGTCACGTGGCGACACGTGACATTTAAATGCAAGCGTCAAAAGGCAAACCGGTTCCCTGATCAAGTCAAGGAAAAGGGTTCAGAAGAGGTCACGTGCTCCCACGTGACCAGGGTCACGTGTTGCCACGTGACGTTCAAGACAGCAGACTCGTTCTCCAGTTGAACCAAGGAAAGAGAGAGTTCAAACAAGGGTCACGTGCTCACACGTGACCAGGGGTCACGTGGCAGCACGTGACGTTTAAGCAGCAATAAGAAGACAGAGCGCAAAAGAAAGGAAAAGGCTCATTCCAAAGGGGGTCACGTGCCCACACGTGACCATGAGTCACGTGGTCACACGTGACCGGCTTTCAAAGCCCATTGTGTTAACAGAATTAAATTCTGAAAGAAATTCAAATCTTTCCAAAGGAAAGCAACTATCTGGAACCAATCGAATTAAAGATTCAGAGATCATCTATCTATGGGAAAATCTCGGGTTTGGAAAGATTTCCCCTTTAAATCTAACCGAAACAACAAAGGAAAAACCCCTGGATTTGAAATCCAATGGTGAATAAAATTCACCCAACAATCTAAAGGTCCAAAATGAATGATGGATGCAAATCAAATCTTTCACGAAGATTCTTCAAAAACTAATTGACTCGGCTGCTTCTCCTATAAATCGGAGCCAAGAGATACAAAAAAAAAGATATATATACAGAGACAGGGAGAGAAAAAGAAAAAGGAAGAGAGCTTCGATACTTGGAGAACTTGGATCTTCTGCAAAAACCCTAGGTAAGAAAGAGAAAAGCTCCTTGAAAGAAAAAGAGAATTTAATTCTCAACAGAGTTTAACTCTGATAATGTAAAAACAGAAGAACATATTTCTTCTCTCTTTGATAGAGGATCTGCAAAGTGCACATCTCCCCTTAAGGTTGAGAATTTAATTCTCAATGGGTTGAGATCCTGCCATGCAGATCCAAAACATAGAGAAGGAATGCAAGCACGAGAATTTAATTCTCACAGAACTATAGGAATTTAATTCCTTTAAAATAAAATTAGAGCTTGCCCCTGTATCATGGGAATTTAATTCCTTCAGAATAAAAAGAAACAGGGTTTAACCCTAATTAAGAACCTAGTTCTGTTGCAGCAGCGGGAATTTAATTCCCTTAATCATAATTTAACAGAGGATGGAAGTTTAAACTCCTTAAAAAGCTTTGTTAGGGTTTAACCCTATTTGGTTCTTCACATATATGAGGAATTTAATTCCTACAGAAAATTCAGAGTTAAACTCTATCCCAGAATATAAGTCTTCGAAAGGAAGTAGGAATTTAATTCCTCTGAAATTTACAGCTCGAGGAATTTAATTCCTGAAAAAAGATTAACAAAGCCTCTAAACAAAATACATAGAGGCAGGGTCACGTGTCATCACGTGACCCCCCAAGAGATCTACAGAAAGTCCCTTTGAGGCAGCACCCCACGTGATCCACGTGACCCTTGGCAGAAGCTCTAATACATAGGCATTTGAATGCCCATCACGTGATGGCACGTGATGCTCTGAAGGATGCGATAATCCCAGCAGAATAAATGAAGGGAGGGCGCTCTCACGTGCTGCCACGTGACCCCTCTTGTCTTAGTGTTTAACACTAAATTGAAACTCTCGAACCCATTGTTAAAACACTGTTGGGCCTTAGTGTTCAACACTAATTAAAAAGCTTTATCTGCAGTGTTCAACACTGATCTGTTATAGTGTTTAACACTGTTGGGGTAAAAATTTACACCCCGGTTGACCAAGTCAAAATCCAAGTCAACCCCAAGCCAAGTGGGCCCAAGCCCAGACCCAGTGGGCCCATGCCCGAGTCGAGCCCGAACATGAAGCGGCCGGCCTCCTCCACGCCAAGATAAAATTTTTGTAATAAATAATCTTGTTGCATTTTCTTTTATTTTATTTTATGGATAAATGTAAGAAAATGGGCATAAAGCCAAATTTTTGTAAAGCCCATGGCTTATGTGCAAAAAGAAATGGCACATGAGCCATGAAATAGGCAAAATGCCATTTTGTGAAGCCCAAGGGGCTATGTGTAAAATGTATGGCCTATAAAGGCAAGGATAATGAAATATCCCAATAACTTTTTCTCTCTCCAAAAAAGTTTCAGAGCTGTGCTCTTTCCTCCTTCTTCAAGGTTCCAAAACCTTCTTCTTTCTTTTGAATTAAATCAAGAGTTTTACTCTTCCTTTTTCAAAACTAAATAGTTTTCCACCACAAAACCCACAAAGGGGAACTTGGATCTGTCATCAGATCTTAAAAAGGAGAGATTTTGAGATTTCACATCTCTTGATCTTCAAGATCAAGCAAGCGACAGGAGGAAGAAGAAGAACCACTTCCATTAAACCCAAAACACATTCAGGAGCCCGACTCCTCTCTGATTTCTCCTTTGAGAAATCCTTTTTTTCAGGCTAAAAGCCCCTTGTGCCTCTCCGGCGCGCAGCGCAAGTGCGCAAGGCGCCAGCGTGCCGACACGTGACGCGCGCGCTTGCGCACCTGCGCGCTTGCGCAAGTGCGCAAGACGCCCGCGTGCCGACACGTGGCGCTCGCGCTTGCGCACATGCGCAAGTGCGCAAGGCGCCCGCGTGCCGACACGTGGCGCGCGCGCTTGCGCACCTGCGCGCTTGCGCAAGTGCGCAAGGCGCCCGCGTGCCGACACGTGGCGCGCGCGCTTGCGCACCTGCGCAAGTGCGCAAGGCGCCCGCGTGCCGACACGTGGCGCGCGCGCGCGCTGAGCGCACAGCACCTAAGCGCACAGCGCCCAAGGTGCTGCCCCACGCATCCCTTGGATGCCTTTCCCCCCTCTTTTTATGTATATACATATACATATACATATGTATACAAATTCACATATATACATACTCCGCCACATTCTCCCCCTCCAAAAAATTTTCGGGCCGGGGCGCTGCCCCGAACCCCGCAAGGGGGCTGCTAGCCCCCTTGACCCCCAGCCCGCTATCCGGGTAGCGGGACCCCCGTAAAAACTCTGCGTGGCTCCCGATATATCCAAAACCCCCTTTCAAAACAAAACACACGCACACTGCACATTGAGTTCGCATGACCAATTTAACCCGTTAATCGGAGGTTCCCTCGCCCCAAAGGCGGGGGGTAATTAACGGCAGCTTAGTCCGCGGCTGCCGGAGATTCGGATCCCCACAATCATTAAACCCCGCCCTACCCTAGGAAGGGGAAATCTGTAGTACGCCTGACAAGCGCTCGCGTATTCCCATCTCAATGGGGTGACGAAAAACACCCTACAGATTCTGGCACGCCCGGTGGGACCAATCTCTCCCCCCATATTTCGGGTTAAACGTTCATGCGAACTCAATCAATATACATATCGATTGTCGATACTGAAATGAATTTTTTTTTCTGTGCAACAATCAACCTTCAATGACGATGTCTCCCAAGACGAACTCAGCTTCCAAAGCGACCCCGATTCCGTACGTGGTCAAGATCAACGCTCGTGTGGTTCTCCCCGCAAGCCTCAGTCGACAATGGGAGGAACCGCCCCGCCAGTTTGGCTCTGTCATCATCTACCCTGCCGGAAGCGCTCATCTGGCAGAGATCCCAGCGGAACAGGTGGCCAAGCCGGTCTCAAGGTGTAAGAGGCCGAATGTCGTGATCGCCAAGGCACCACAACCGAAACTTAAGATGGTGTCTGAACGAGTCCCTGGCGCTCTAGCTGGGGGCAAGACTTCCGATGTGAAGGGCAACATTAAAAGTTGCGGACGAGCTCAGGCGATGACTCCAACAAATGCACAATCGGGCGTATCTCCAAGGCCCTCCATCAACCAGTATGCGGCGTCTTCCCAAAAAGCCGAAGTCTGCAAGGTGCTTAGAACAGAAAAGTTAAGGCAGAAGCGGCTCAGGTATCGAGCCAACAAAAGGGCCAAGGCTTCGGCCAAATGGAATCGTATGAAGTTCCAAGTGCAGAGTTGCCCCGCGACGACGGCTGAGTCGGACGTAAGAATCAGCAATTCCTTCGAGCCTCTAAAGTGGGTTCAGAACAATGCCATGACCGCCAGAATCAAGAAGACAGCGGTCCGAACAGTGCCACAAAGAGACGTGTCCCGGCCCCAACAGAAAAAGTATGACACTGTCTCATCAAGAGTCTATGAAGCACTCTGTGCCGCACGAAAGCAGCGGGGAAAACCCAGAAAAGAAGCACCGGCACCATTCAAGAAACTGGTTAAGCCAGACGCCTTCAATCGACTACCAGCTACCGAAACAAGGGGGTCAAGACAGCGATCCACGAAATCAACTGCCAATGATAGAAAGACGGCCGGATATATCATCCATACGGTCTATATGGCGGGCGGGCGCCCCAGCGACAACCTTCGCAGCAAAAGCAAGGACGGGGCCACCACATCTCAAGCCCAATCTAGCCTGAATGTGGTTGCCGCCGCCCAAGAACAGCCGCCCCTGCTGGATGAAGAAAACCCTCTCGATGAGGATGATAGGCAGAAAGACCCCTCGGTCCATGCAGAGTCAAGCTCGGACAGCGAGGAAGAGCCAACTTTCCGCCCTAGGACTGCGGAGCAAGAGCTGCTTCAAGAGCTTCGAAAACAGCTCAGGAGCAAAGATAAAGAGATGGCCAAGCTCAATTCGAAGATTGACGACTTAACGAATGTGGTGATGCAGCTTACGGCTCAAATTGCTCGAGCGCCTCCTAATCAAGCGCAAGCCGCTACTAATCAGCCGGGTGAGGACAATCCGAGGCAGCCAATGCCTGTTCCTTTGGGACCAAGACTGGTCGAGCCAAATGAAAGCCGGCTACATTCCGCTTCTGGGGACGCCTTGGCCCCAGATAGCACCATCCCGCTAACACAGGATCGGATAATGGATTTGGTCACCAGCAAGGTTAAAACATTGGTGGCCGAAGCTGAAGCTCAGAGAGAAATCGGCAGTAGTGGGCGGCCATATCCCGCGCAGTACGATCTGATTGAGTTCCCAAGCGGCTACGTCATTCCTAAGTTTGGAAGATTTGATGGAACGGGGAATGCAAACCAGCACGTCGCCCACTTCAAAGCATCGTGCGGAAATACAGGGGGCAATGACGCGCTCCTTCTTCGTCAGTTTGTCAACAGCCTGACCGGCGTCGCCTTCGACTGGTATGCGAGTATACCGGACGGGTCCGTCATTACCTTTGCCCAAATGGAGTCCCTGTTTCGGCAAAAGTTCATGAGTGTCAGTGATAAAATCTCCATTGCCGACCTTGTGAGGACTAAGCCGGGGAAGAATGAAAGCAACACCGACTTTATCGCCCGATGGCGTAATCTCACAGTCAAATGCGAACCGCCGCTGGAGCAGGACCAGTCCGTCAGCCTTCTCATTGGGAACCTCAGCAATTGGATGGTCCCATTCTTGTGTACAGCGGGCCTCAAGACATTTCAGGAGCTAACCAAGAAAGTTCAAATGCTGGAACGCTCGAAGCAAGAGTCCCCGCCGGACTCTCAGAGAGACAAAACCTGGAAAAGCAAGCGGGACGACAACCGTAGAAGCGGGAGTTCCAGCAGTACCAATGTCTTCAATGCCTCCGACAATGAAGAAAAGCGAAGGGCGGGCGAATCCAAAACCAACCGGTCTCGAAATCCATTGCTAGGAGGAGATGGGCCTTCCCTAGAGGAGAAAAAGAACAAGGTTTACTCTTTCAGAAGGGACAAGGTCCGCAAGATATTTAAAGATGCCTTGAACAACGGCCTATAATTGCCGGAGTCGAAAAGACCCCAAGAAGCAAAAATGACCGACAATCCTCTATATTGCCCGTACCACCGAGTAGTGAGCCATGCGATCGAAGATTGCTATATCTTCAAAGATTGGGTCGAGAAGCAGTACAAGGCTGGAGAGATCGAGCTGTCCAAAAGCGTGTTGGTGAACAATCAAGTTGCAACCGCCAACTTTATACAGACAAAAATTGAAGCCTTCTGGGAGCAAACAGCCGAACCCGCTACCCTGAGAAATGAGGCCGACTCGCCGCAGCCTCCATGGAGTACGCACATATCTAATAAGACGAAGAAGATGCTAAAACTACTTCAGAAAGAGCCCAGGATGGAATGGGAAGGACAAAAGAAGCCTACCAGTCCAGCTGCCAATGCGGCTCCATCAGGCTCAAAATCCAAGAAGCTGAAGAAGAAGAAAAGTGCAGCTCGGCGCGAAAAAGAGTCTGAAGGGAGATCGACCATTCAAAAATATATCGATTCCCTTGAAGAATATGAACAAAAGGAAAGAACATTGATTCAATTGAATGAGTTCTTCCCTGTACAAGCGGCTGAAATTCTGGAGGAGTTAGAAGAAGACTCCAATGAAGAAATCCCAGTAGTGACCTGCTACGCCATCCATCTTGGCAGTGACTCCGAGGATGAGCTCTTTTTTCCTGAAGAGGATGAGGAGCTCGCCACAACGGGCAATCAAATCCAGCTTAGAAGCGGCAGGGCTCTACCGCCAAATCAGGGCAACGCCCTAAAAGGGAAGGAAAAACAAGTCGCTAATGAAGAAGATGGCAGAGAACCGATTGATGAAAACATAAGTCCTTCCTCGGTGGACTATAATGTCTTGGCGCATCTCCGGAAGCTTCCGTCTCTCCTGAGCATCTACGACGCCTTGGTCCTATCTAAGGAGCTTAGCGATGTTCTCATCCACGCTCTACAAAACCCCGAGCGGTATCAGGCTCACTTTGCGGAAATTAATATGAAAGAAGCCCAGCATGCTTTGCATGCCGCCGCAGTCACATTTAAGGATGAAGACTTGCTACTGGGAACGGCTGAGCATAATCGGCCGCTTTACGTGACCGGGTACAGCGACGGAGATCGAATTAATCGCATATTGATTGATCCGGGGTCCTCAGTGAACATCATGAACTTGCGAACTCTGAAGAGTTTGTCAATGGACGTCCGACACCTGTCAAGGGAAAGGATTGTCATTCAAGGCTTCAACCAAAATTGCCAGCAAGTTCTGGGGTCTATAGCTTTGCCAATCAAATTCGGGGATCTGCAAACTGAAGCTAAGATATACGTGATCGACGCCGACACGTCTTATAAGATTCTCCTGGGGCGGCCGTGGCTCCACGATTACGGTATCATTCCGTCAACTCTCCATCAATGCATGAAGTATACTAAAAATGGCGAAGAAAGACGCATTGACGGAGACATCCAACCGTTCGGTGTGCATGAAGTCCGATATGAAGATTCTCGGTACTTTATGAACCACCAAAATGCTAAGCCACAACTGACTGAGGATAGACCAGCCCCAAGGCTCAAAAGCAAATCTGCGCCGGCTATCACTTTCAAAAGCAAAAATACCCAAGTGCGCCCGCATTTCGGCAGCGACACTGATGAGTCCGATGCTGGAAGCCCGTCCTTCCGCCAAACTCGCCCTCATTTCGGCAGCGATACGGACGAATCTGTTACTGAAGGCCCATCTAGCAGCAAAGTCTGCCCTCATCTTGGCAGTGACACTGAAGAGTCAGAAGAAGAGGACCTGCCGTGCAACAGCTGTGCAGATCGGCCCCCCGTGCAGCAAGCGAAACTACGAGAGACCTTCTAAGTCGCAGAAGGGTCCCTAGCCATCATAAGGGTGCCGGAACGGATGTGCAAAGAGCTCGACGCATTGTCAGTCTCTACCGTGGACCAGCTGAAAACTTTCTACGTGCCCGGGAGGAAAAATAGGCAGAAGGGCATCCTGTTTTACAGGTCGAACCCCGTTGTGCACCCGGACGACCTTTCTGTCGTGTGCCTTCCCTATGAGAGAGGCATAAGAGCCGTCCTCAATCCCAGATACTATGCGCCCGAGATGCGGGAATACTTTAAGAAGTGCGGATGCCGGTTATATCAAACGGAGTCCGAAGCAAAGTTTTACGAAGGGCTATGGTATCCGCCCCAGGTCCGAGCACTCATCGATGGACGAATTCCAGATAGACGGGGCATAGGCTACATTCAACCTGATTCCAAAGCGTGCTACATGATCCATGTTGGTGAGGCCAGCGAAAGATCAAATGATG
The DNA here is from genome assembly GCA_030015575.1 of Agapanthus africanus. NCBI lineage: Eukaryota > Viridiplantae > Streptophyta > Magnoliopsida > Asparagales > Amaryllidaceae > Agapanthus > Agapanthus africanus. The sequence continues at coordinate 99,317,688 of CM057338.1, read as the reverse complement.
ATGACGAGATAGCCGAGCCAGAAGAAGCTCCTCAAGAGCTCGAAGATGGAGGACAAGCAACCTTTGACGAGCTAACCGAGATTGACTTAGGAACGCCCGATAATCCAAGGCCGACCTACATCAGCTCGCTCTTGTCAGAGGAAATGAAAGAGTAGATAATTGCCCTGTTGCGTGAGTTCGTTGACTGCTTCGCGTGGACATACAAAGAAATGCCTGGCCTTTCCCCTGAGGTAGCCGTGCATAAGCTGGCTATATCTCCTGATGCTAAGCCAGTCAAACAAGCTCCTCGAAGAATGAGAAGGGAACTAGAAGAAAAGGTCATCGAGGAAACTAAGAAGCTCATCGATGCCGGCTTCATCAGGGAAGAGAAATATGCAGACTGGATCGCATGCATAGTCCCAGTGAAGAAGAAAAATGGGCAGATCCGAGTTTGTGTCGACTTCAGGGACCTCAACAAGGCATGTCCTAAAGATGACTTCCCGCTACCGGTCATGGAAATGATGGTCGATGACACCTCAAATTACGAGTTGTTCACCTTCATGGATGGCTCGTCTGGATACAATCAGATCAAGATGTCGCCTGAGGATGAGAAGCACACAACATTTCGAACCCCGATCGGAATATATTGCTACAAGGTGATGCCGTTCGGATTGAAGAACGCAGGTGCTACATATCAAAGGGCAATGACTAATATCTTTGATGACCTAATCCATAAAGTCGTCGAATGCTATGTTGATGATCTGGTCGTCAAAACTAAAGCCAAGGCCGACCACATCCAAGATCTTAGGGCCGTTCTCACCAGACTGAGGGAATACGATCTGAAGATGAATCCTCTGAAATGTGCTTTTGGAGTGTCATCGGGAAAATTCCTGGGCTTCATAGTCCGACATCGAGGGATCGAAGTTGACCCATCAAAGATAAAGGCCATCATGGAGATGCCCCCTCCGAAGAGTCTGACGCAGCTAAGATCTTTTCAAGGCAAGCTTGCTTATATACGGAGGTTTATCTCAAATTTATCAGGGAGATGCAGGCCCCTCTCAAAGCTCATGAAGAAAGGAGCTCCTTTTATCTGGGATGCCGAATGTCAAGCAGCTTTCGAAAGCATCAAACAGTACTTGTTGCACCCTCCAGTGCTGGCCGCCCCCATTCCAAATAAACCGCTGATTCTCTACACTGCCGCGCTGGACGAGTCACTCGGTGCGCTCCTTGCCCAGAATAATGAGGAGGGAAAAGAAAATGCCCTCTACTACCTCAGTCGAACTCTAGTCGGGGCGGAACACAACTACTCCCCAATCGAAAAGCAATGCCTGGCTCTGATATTTGCTGTGAAGAAGCTGAGGCACTATCTGCTCGCTCATCGGGTTATGCTGATCTCCAAGGTCGACCCGCTCAAACACTTGATGACCAAAGCAAGCCTAGCCGGCAGAATGGCAAGATGGGCTGTCATGCTACTTGAGTTTGACATAGTTTACACTCCTCAGAAAGCAGTAAAAGGGCAAGCTCTTGCAGACTTTCTCGCTGCTCATCCCATACCAGAAGGGTCGCCACTAAATTGTGAGTTACCCGACGAACAAGTGCTGCATCTCGAGAATGATGAGCCATGTTGGGAGCTCTACTTCGATGGAGCCTCGTCAATAAGGACCTCCAGTAAATCAAGCGTCCCGGAGATAAAAGCAGGGATAGGATTGGTGTTCATCACACCATCAATGGGAACCCTACGGCGTTCTTTTGCTCTCACCGAGCCTCGGACAAACAATGAAGCTGAGTATGAAGCTCTGATAGCTAGTTTGGAGCTTGCCATAGAAATGGAAATCCTTCGGCTACGGGTTTACGGTGACTCCCAGCTTGTCGTCAACCAAGTAAGCGGCGACTATAAGATATACAAACCCGAGTTAGCTCGGTACAGAGGTCGAGTGGTGGAACTCATGAAACGGTTTACTCATATTGAACTAACGAGAGTCCCTAGAGCGTTGAACGGAAAGGCTGATGTACTCGCTCGCTTGGCCAAGGAGCTGGCTGATCCTGACATGGACGAAATTCTGATCACAGTCAGGAGCCGGCAAATTCTACCCCCAGTCTCTCTACGAGAAGAAGAAAGCGCGGAACAGAAGAGCAGTCCTGCGGAAGAAGCTTCGATCATCCAAGACGAGCCCGATTGGAGAGAACCCTTCATAGAGTACCTCCGATACGACAGGCTGCCCGAAGGAAAATCTGCGAGGATTCAGCTGAAGAAGAGAGCTCTCCGATACGTGTTTGTAAATAACACGCTATACCGCAGGTCATATGACCAACTCTGGCTCAGGTGCCTGTCATCGGCCGAAGCCCGAAAAGTCATGAAAGAAGTTCACTCAGGCGTTTGCGGTGCTCACCAATCTGGCCCCAAGATGCGACTGCAAATTAAACGACTTGGGTATTACTGGCCCACCATGATACGGGATTGCGGAGAGCATGCAAAGAAATGTTATATCTGCCAAATTCACGGTGATTTTATTCACAAGCATCCCAATCCATTGCATCCTACGGTGGCGTCGTGGCCCTTCGAAGTCTGGGGCACCGACATTGTTGGCCCAATTGATCCTCCGTCATCTAAAGGCCACCGGTTCATACTGGCCGCGACAGACTACTTCTCCAGATGGGCTGAAGCTGTCCCGCTAAAAGAAGTCAAGACAAAAGATATTCTGACATTCTTCCAGCATAATATTCTATACCGCTTTGGTACACCAAGAAGAATCATTTCTGACAACGGGCCTTCTTTCAAGAGCTTCAATGTCTCAAGGTTCGCTACTCAGCACAAGATAGACTGGAGGTATTCCTCCATCTATAATCCAAGAGCCAATGGGCTAGCCGAAACCTTCAATAAGACTCTATGCAAGCTTCTGAGGAAAAATGCTTCAGCCAACAAGAGAGACTGGAATCTCAAGCTTCACGAGGCATTGTGGGCATATCGTACCACGCACCGTACTCCAACACAGTCCACTCCATACTCATTGCTCTTCGGAGTGGAGGCGGTCCTCCCCCTCGAAGTTGAAGTTCCGAGCTTAAGAATGGCCGTCCAACATGAGTTGACGGAGGAAGAAAACGTGCTCCTTCGACTTGAAGAACTCGATGCCCTCGAAGAAAAGAGGCTCGCGGTGCAACAAAATCTGGAGCTATACCGAGCCCAAATGTCACGGGCTTATGACAAGATAACCCGTCTCCGCGCCTTCAAGAAAGGTGAATTGGTGTTGGTCCTCAAAAGACCGATTATCCCCAATCGACATGCCAAGGGAAAATTCGAGCCAAACTGGGAAGGACCATACGTCATCGAGAAAGTGTTTGACGGAGGATCCTACCAACTAATAAGTGCCGAGGGAGAAAGGCCCATGCCACCCATCAATGGCCGATATCTCAAGAAATACTACACGTGAATGCTCCAAGTCGCAGGCGAATTGAGCACATAAGCCCTACGGTCTGGATCAGACATCCTGCAAAACCGTATACAATCCACGGGCGTAAATGACCCCTATTTCTCCCAAATCCTGCCGGTGAGACTACTTTAAAGTCCCACCAGCGGCAAAAAAAATATAAAATAATAATAAAAAAAAAATAAAAAAAAAATAATAACGGTATGCCCACAAGCAAAACGGGCACGGATGAAAACCCGAAAGGGCTCCGTGAGTAAAAACAGCAGGACTACCGGCGAGTCTGTGAAAACCCGAAAGGGCGCAAACTCGTAAAAAGGAAAGGAGGTGAAATACACTCACAAAGTCCTCTCGACCTTGTGAGGAGAAAACCCCTGCGTGAGATCCTTACGACTCACAAAGGAGCAACACACTTAGGAATCCTCACGATTCCTAAGGAGAAAATACACCTACGAGATCCTTTCGACTCGTATGGAGAAAATGCTTTTATGGGACCCTCACGGCCCATAAAATTGAAAAGCCTTAGGTGGTAGGGACCCAAACCTAACTCCTAAGCCATCGTTCCCCAACGGGCAACGGCAAATGATGATTCGCTCCTGGCATCTCGCTTCAGTGTTAGCGGTGCTGATGCCGACCAAAAACCCAAATCCCAAGTCCTCCCAAGGCAAATGATGAGTAGCTCCTGGCATTATTCCAGTGCAGCAATGCTGATGCCAAACAAGATCCAAATTCCAAGTCCCCAAACGGCGAATGATGAGTCGCTCCTGGTACCATATTCCAGTGCAGCGATGCAGACGCCAACCAAAATCCAATTTCTCAAAATTCTCCCGGCCCTACGGTTAGTCCCCAAATTGACTACCGTATACAATCCACGGGCTCAAATAATTCTCATCACCCTCACGGCCCATAAAATTGAAAAGTCTTAGGTGGTAGGGATCTAAACCTGTCTCCTAAGCCATCGCTCCCCAATCCCCATGCACCAAGAGGCGAATGATGAGTCGCTCCTGGTACTACATTCCAGTGCAGCGATGCAGACGCCAACCAAATTCGCTCCCCCAATCCCCAAGTGGCGAATGATGAGTCGCTCCTGGTACCATATTCCAGTGCAGCGATGCAGACGCCAACCAAATTCCAAATCCCATACCCCAATGGCGAATGATGAGTCGTTCCTGGTACCATATTCCAGTGCAGCGATGCAGACGCCGACAAAGTCCCGAAATTTTTCCGGCCCTACGGTCTGGATCATACATCCTGCAAAACCGTATACAATCCACGGGCGTAAAACAATCCCAATTTCTCCCAAATCCTCTCGGGGCAAATGATGAGTTGCTCCTGGCATTATTCCAGTGCAGCAATGCAGATGCCAAACAAAAACCAAAATCCCAAAATCCTCTCCATGACAGATGATGATTCGCTCCTGGTACCATATTCCAGTATAGCGATGCTGATGTCAACCCAAATCAAAATCAACAAGTCAACTTCCACTCCGACGCCACAGAAAGCGGAGCAAGTCAGAATCCAATCTCGACACCGCAAGAAGCGGAGCAAGTCAAGTCTACCCCTGACACTGCAAGAAGCAGAGCAAGTCAAATCAAGCATCGACCGTCCACGTCGCTAAAATGGCAGCACCGACCGTCCACGTCGCAAAAAGGGCAGCACCGACCGTCCACGTCGCTAAAAGGGCAGCACCGACCGTCCATGTCGCAAAAAGGGCAGAACCGACCGTCCACGTCGCTAAAAGGGCAGCACCGACCGTCCAAGTCGCAAAAAGGGCAGAACCGACCGTCCACGTCGCTAAAAGGGCGGCACCGACCGTCCACGTCGCTAAAAGGGCAGCATCGACCGTCCACGTCGCTAAAATGGCAGCACCGACCGTCCACGTCGCTAAAAGGGCAGCACCGACCGTCCACGTCGCTAAAAGGGCAGCACCGACCGTCCATGTCGCAAAAAGGGCAGAACCGACCGTCCACGTCGCTAAAAGGGCAGCACCGACCGTCCATGTCGCAAAAAGGGCAGAACCGACCGTCCACGTCGCTAAAAGGGCAGCACCGACCGTCCAAGACGCAAAAAGGGCAGAACCGACCGTCCATGTCGTAAAAAGGGCAGTGCCAGCTTCCCAAAAGGTGGGAACCAAATCAAGTCGCCTCCACGTGAAAGAAGATCCATCAATTTCATGCACACGACCCACATATGTGGTGTGCATTTATTGATGGGGGGCAATTTGTTGGGGTAAAAATTTACACCCCGGTTGACCAAGTCAAAATCCAAGTCAACCCCAAGCCAAGTGGGCCCAAGCCCAGACCCAGTGGGCCCATGCCCGAGTCGAGCCCGAACATGAAGCGGCCGGCCTCCTCCACGCCAAGATAAAATTTTTGTAATAAATAATCTTGTTGCATTTTCTTTTATTTTATTTTATGGATAAATGTAAGAAAATGGGCATAAAGCCAAATTTTTGTAAAGCCCATGGCTTATGTGCAAAAAGAAATGGCACATGAGCCATGAAATAGGCAAAATGCCATTTTGTGAAGCCCAAGGGGCTATGTGTAAAATGTATGGCCTATAAAGGCAAGGATAATGAAATATCCCAATAACTTTTCTCTCTCCAAAAAAGTTTCAGAGCTGAGCTCTTTCCTCCTTCTTCAAGGTTCCAAAACCTTCTTCTTTCTTTTGAATTAAATCAAGAGTTTTACTCTTCCTTTTTCAAAACTAAATAGTTTTCCACCACAAAACCCACAAAGGGGAACTTGGATCTGTCATCAGATCTTAAAAAGGAGAGATTTTGAGATTTCACATCTCTTGATCTTCAAGATCCAGCAAGCGACAGGAGGAAGAAGAAGAACCACTTCCATTAAACCCAAAACACATTCAGGAGCCCGACTCCTCTCTGATTTCTCCTTTGAGAAATCCTTTTTTTCAGGCTAAAAGCCCCTTGTGCCTCTCCGGCGCGCAGCGCAAGTGCGCAAGGCGCCAGCGTGCCGACACGTGGCGCACCTGCGCAAGTGCGCAAGGCGCCCGCGTGCCGACACGTGGCGCGCGCGCGCTGAGCGCACAGCACCTAAGCGCACAGCGCCCAAGGTGCTGCCCCACGCATCCCTTGGATGCCTTTTCCCCCTCTTTTTATGTATATACATATACATATACATATGTATACAAATTCACACATATACATACTCCGCCACATTCTCCCCCTCCAAAAAATTTTCGGGCCGGGGCGCTGCCCAGAACCCCGCAAGGGGGCTGCTAGCCCCCTTGACCCCCAGCCCGCTATCCGGGTAGCGGGACCCCCGTAAAAACTCTGCGTGGCTCCCGATATATCCAAAACCCCCTTTCAAAACAAAACACACGCACACTGCACATTGAGTTCGCATGACCAATTTAACCCGTTAATCGGAGGTTCCCTCGCCCCAAAGGCGGGGGGTAATTAACGGCAGCTTAGTCCGCGGCTGCCGGAGATTCGGATCCCCACAATCATTAAACCCCGCCCTACCCTAGGCAGGGGAAATCTGTAGTACGCCTGACAAGCGCTCGCGTATTCCCATCTCAATGGGGTGACCAAAAACACCCTACAAACACTAATTTGAAAAGCCTTGTTGCTGGTGTTTAACACCAATTATCTCTTAGTGTTAAACACTAACTTGTCAACCTCATTCCCAGTGTTCAACACTGATTGCTCTGTAGTGTTTAACACTAGGCTTCGGCCCAATTGACTAAATGGATGGAGGCAAAGCCTCTCCTGATTGGACTTAGCCCAAGATGGCCATAAGTCCTCAATTTGTGATTAACTGGGCCAACGGACTCATAACATAATTAATTCGTCTTGATCCCAAATTGGGCCAAGGACTATTTAATCCACTCCGGTTCTAGGGTACATCTCTTCACTCCTTTGATACTTGGCATTGTAATCCCTCAATGTCTTCAAAGAGGTGACGGGTCCCGACGACCATACATTGATACGGACTGCGGGGTCCTTAAACCCGTGTTTAATGCAAATTCCTGGTTACGTGGAACGCGGATAATGTCACTCTTTGACCCCGTGGAAAACGTCCAGAGCGGAGCCTGGTCCTCGCAGAGCACGGCAGTGAACCCGTGTGAAGCATCCAGAGCACACAATGGACTGTGGGGTCCTTAAGCCCATGGACTACGACGTCCTTAACCTTGACCGAGATGTCTTAAAACTAACAATGGACCGCAATGTCCTTAAACTACCCATGGACCGCGATGTCCTTAAACTACCCATGGACCGCAATGTCTTTAAACTAGAACAATAGAGCTCCCCCTGCATGCTCTTTTGTCGGATCTAAACGGTCCCGTTTAAGTTGATCTTAGCCTCGAAGATGGCTAACGTATCCTTAAACCTTCAAACAGACTGGACTATGAATCCCCCCAATTGACTCTGGCTTGAGGGTACATCTCTGAACTCCTCTGACATCCGTCGTTGTAATCCTTCAACGTCGTCAGAGAGGTGATGGGTCCCGACGGCCATACATACGATGGACCACTATGTCCCTAAACTGGAACAATGGAACCCCCAAATGCTCTTTTGTCGGATCTAAACGATCCCGTTAAGTTGATCTTAGTCTCAAAGTGAGACTAACGTATCCTTAACAAACGTTTGAGTTGATCTTAGCCTCGAGTACGGCTGACGTATCCTCAAACCAAACCCCCAAACCCAAATCTAAGATAATAAGGATTTGGACTAGTCCACGCCCTACGGGCGACAACATAACTCAGTCTCCGTAAACAATCCACGGGCAACAAAACAAACACTCACGACACGAAGTGACCATCTGGAGAAGGAGAAAGTTGTTACCAGCAATGCGGTAGCGTAATTAACTGCAAGGGCTTGCGCCTGCAGGGAAGAGCGTCCCCACAATCAAAAACCCCTCAAACGAGGGGGAATCTGACGAAGTCTGCTACATCGGACGCATCCGTCTAAACCTTCGATACATGGTGCCATAATTCAATTTGGTACTTCGGAGAGGTGGACGGATAGCACCAATTAGCATCTGCCCCGAATCTCAGGCGAGACGCCGCGTCTCGGCCGCCATTCGGAGGGGAACAGATTCTGACACGCCCGGTGGGACCTTTTCCTTTTTCCACTCCACACTTCGTTTGTCTTGACTCGCGAACCAATCGCGGTTTGCTAATGGTTGCCCTTGGGTTTCAAGATACTAAGAATTGGCATCTTGCTTATTGCAGAAAGCAAAGGATCGATGGCTTCTACTTCCGTGAAATTCTCCAACTGCTCAGACTGCAATTGCAACCAACGCTCTGCCTCGCCAGGAGGTATAGCCTACGGACCCCAAGCTGCTTCGCTATTCACAATGCCCGTAGAACAGGTCACTCGCGCCACCACAGGATTGTTCTTTGGGACCATGCTCCCGCCGACAAACTTCACCGCTCCAGTACTGACAACGGAAGCTCTTAAGAAGTCGGTCTTTGATCGTCTTACCCCTGTCGCGGCTCCTCTCAACGAGTCGCCCAACGTCAACGCCTCGGTCTTCTCTAGATTGGGCCAGAAATCCTGCAAACCCATCATGGGGCCTACAATCTCAGAGAAGGCTGCTTCTAAGAAAGCGGCTGCTCCTGCTCCCGAAATCGTCAAGGCGGCTTCTCCGGCCAAAAGGTCGGTCTTTACAAGATTGACGGCTCCCGCTCCCACTCCTGCTGCCCAAAGGACGTCGGTCTTTGACAGGCTAACACCAACAGCGACCCCCCACCCAGACAGGGGGCAAGACGAAACCATTCTTACCGCTGACCCTACACCGTCCGCTCGACACGCTCGACGTCGCCATTGGCGCCGAGTAAGGAAGGCTGGGGGCAATTCCCCCTCCGGGTTGACTCCATCGGCCCCGGTGGCAGAAGTTAATGCTGCTGTTCCAACTGGGAACAGCTTCGAAATGCTAAACAAGGTGCGAAGGAATTCTCCTACTGCAGTGCTGAAGAGGTCTCCTCCCTCATTAAAAAAGGTTGTCGAAATAAAACCCGAACAACCCCGATCTCCTCAACGGCTGTCTTCCAAAATCTATAAGGTTTGGCGGCAGGCCCGAGACTCGATCATCGATCCAAATTTCTCCCGCCAGCACAAAAAGCCGAAAATCCAACAGGAAGCGGGTCACCAGGCTAAACCCCAAAAGGCTGTCTGGACGCCCACCTCAACGGCCCCCTCAACCTCCATGGCTCATAAAAGGAGGAGGCCAGAGAAGACCCCCCAGCATGCAACGACGGCTAAAAGCACCGAGCCCAGATGCCCTAAGTCTGGGGGCATGGTGGTGCACACTGTTTACATGGCCTCTGGAAAGGAGGAAAGCCGCACTTCTACGGGCCACCGACCGCTAACCCGATCCGTGACGAAGGCCCAGGAGCAGCAACAAAAGCTTCAAGAAATGATGAATGCTATGGCAGCGCTCACCGGGCCAAAAGAAAATCCGGAAACGTCCTCAGACGCACGCCGAGAGGAAGAAACCGACGCTGAATTCCTTCGCCGGACACTGGAGAAAAAGGACAAAGAGGCTGCTGAACAAGCGGCCAACATACAACGTATGGGCCTTCTCTTCCAAGATATGATAGGAATGATGATCCAGCAGGACTTACCCGCCGAGGATCCCCCAATCGTTCTTGAAGACGACCGAGGAGAAACGTCAAATCCACCGCCGGCCCTCTCAACGGCCAAGGAAGAGGCAATCTCTAAGGCTGACTTGGCTGACTACATAGCCCAGCAAATCCGGGTTCATCACGCGACTGAGGCAGCTGGTCAAGTCGTGAAAACGGGGCGGCCGTATCCGAGCTGGTACGACCAAATCAAATACCCGCAAGGCTACACGATACCAAAATTCCACGTGTATAAGGGGACCGGCAATCCCCATCAACATGTCGCCCAGTTCCGGGCCCTCTGCGGTAACACCGGCGGTGATGATAAACTGTTGCTCCGCCAGTTCGTGGGCAGCTTATCAGAAACAGCGTTCGAATGGTATTCGGAACTCCCGAACGATTCTATCAAAACGTTCGCTGAAATGGAGTTGTTGTTCACTCAGCGATTCGCAAGTGCCAGCGAACGCACTCCAATAACTGCACTGATTAACGCCAGGGTAAAACCAGGCGAAACCTGGGTCCAATATGCTATACGCTGGCGGAATTTGTGGTCGAGATGTGAGCAGCGCATTGAGGAAGCACCTGCAGTGGGCATGTTCGTGGGAACCCTAGACCCTCACGCAACTATCTCCCAGTTTATGATGTTCTTTAAGCCAACCACATTCCAAGCTTTAATCGACAAGTTGGCTCAGATGGACCAGATGGGTCGTAGACCACCTCCCCCGAAGTCGGAACCTCGGAATGACAAGGGTAAAGGAAGAGCAACCTTTGTTGCGAATGCCCAACAGCAACCTAACGCCCCGAAACCGGCAGATCAACTGGAGGAAAGGCGTCGGTATTATAATGAGAAGATGAAGCGTCCCTACTCCTTCCCACGGGACAAGACGAAACGGCTATTCGAGCTGGCAATACGCAACAGACTTATAAACCTGCCAAATCCAAGGCGACCGCCGCAACCCGCCGAGGTGAATAACCCTAACTATTGCCCTTACCATCAAACGGTAGGCCATCCGATTGAAGATTGCTTCGTCTTCAAAGGATGGATTGAGGACCAGTACCTCCAGGGGAAGTTTGTACTGTCCGAAAAGTGGAAGGTGAACCCACCACAGCCGCATGCTCCTAGGAAAGCGGATACACCGGGGGCAACATGTTCTTTTATTGAAGAAGCTCCATGGGAGGTCGTGCTATCAACTAAAACCAAAAGAATGCTGAGAGACCTTCATGCGTGCCCTGCGATCGAATGGAAGGACCCTCTTGAACCTCAAATTATCGAAGGGATGCTAAGGCGCCGCCCGACTACAAAGACTCACGATAAGAGCCCAGATACTCACGCCCAATCGTCAAAATCTTCGAAGAAAAAGAAGAAGAAATCCAAGAAGTCCGTGAAGCCTGGAAAAGAGCACACGAACTTGCAGAAGCAAATCGACGCACTGGAAGAGTACAATCAAAAGGCGCGAACTCCTGTCACACTGCAAGAGTTCCTCAACCACATCTTTCAAGAGGAAGATGATGGAGAAAGCTCGTCGGATGAATCCGAAGGATATGTGGCGAGTTGTAACGTAATCTCCCACTCATTTACCGATGATGGGAAAACTCCTGGCATTAAGAAGCTGGAGGCAGAGCCTGTACCAGAACGTGCATGGCCAACAGATGAAATGATCGACGCTTTTCTAGACGAGATTCGTCTAAAATGTAAAGCGGACCAGGAGCGTGAGATGGCCACATCAGAAGGAGGCAAGTGCGGGCAACTGAACGAAAGAGTTGAACTACCCCTGCCAGAGCGAAAGGCATCCGAAGTAGACAAGAAGATACTCAAGACGAGGAAAAGGTTTGCCAAAGCCATGTCAATGGGAATGAAGCTACCACCCTCGGAAGGAAACACACACGATGGGGTAGAGACGCACCCTGACTATTGCGCATATCATCGGAAAATATCACATCCCACGGAGGAGTGCGACGCCTTTAAGATATGGTGGCAAGGATATGTTGCTCATCGGCAACATTTTAAGCGCATGAAACGCAAGATCCGCCGAGAGCGAAGAAGTACCGTCGATGGGCAAAACAGAACTACTGGCAACTTCTACATGGTTAACGCCGGGGGGTCACAAGTTCTCACCTTCGGGAGCGACTCTGACGAAGAAATGGCTCTGGGCCCTCTCTTTAAAGAATCCGCTTTAGGGAAAGAGGAGAAATCGGAGGCCCGCGAGAACATTCAGCTGCGCAATCGCACGCTCCCAGAGAAGAATCTTGGACCCGCAAATAGAAAAGATAAGGGAAAAGAAAAGCTCACTGAAGATATCACTTTAGATGACCAAGTCACGAAAGAGCTGGCTACCAAAGACCCTCCTAGGAAGAGTAAAGTGGACTATAACATCCTCGCGCACCTAAGGAAGCTGCCTTCTTAGCTTAGCATTCTCGATGCCCTCCTATTATCAAAAGAAGCGCGAGACCCACTGATTAAGGCGTTACAAGAACCTGAGCAATTCCAAGCCTTCCTCGCCACTGAAAAGATGAAGGATGAACTGGAGGAAGTGCATACAGCCGACATCACTTTCGGTGATGAAGACCTCCTTCTCGGGACATGCGACCATAACCGTCCCCTATATGTCTCCGGATACTGCCATGATATCAAGATAGGCAAGATCCTGGTGGATAATGGATCCTCCGTCAACCTCCTTAATGTTCGGGTGTTGAAGGAAATCTGCATGAGTGTGCAACACCTCGCTCGTGACAAAATTACTATCTCCGGTTTCGATTCACAATCGTCACGGACTCTCGGATCTGTGATACTAACATTACGCTTTGGACTTCTCGTCACAGACATCAAATTCCATGTCATTGACGCCAAGACTTGCTACAACGCCTTGCTCGGCCGTCCTTGGCTGCACGAGTACAATATCATCCCTTCTACACAACATCAGTGTATAAAGTACTTTAAGGATGGTTTCGAGTATACCGTAACAGGTGAGTTAAACCCATTTTCCGTGAACGAAGTCCGCAAATACGAAGATGCGAAGTACTTTTTGCCAGATTTCGAGGATACGGAAAGGTGTCGCAATCCGGAGAACAAAGCCGCCGCTACCATCCCCGTTTTCGGAAGCGACACCGAAGAAGAGGAAGAGATAGTTTATGCAGGGCCATCTCAACGCAACAACCTGGGGACGCCCGCCCCCGTGTTGGTCTTCGGAAGTGATTCAGAAGATGAAGTTAATGTTGTGTTCTCCAATCGGCTGTCAATACAAGCACCCCCTGGCGATGACCATAGTTTGCAAATCACCATGGTACCGCGAGAATACTACAAGGATCTCGACACGCTGCAGGCTCACAATGTGCAGGACCTGCAAACATTTTACGTCCCTCCCAGGCGAAGGGGTGAGAAGGTGATCCTATTCTACCGATCCTCAGAGTCGAAAATAGAGAAAGAGATCTGGCATGGCGCGGATGCTACACTTGACAGGCTCCAACCCATCCGTCTGCCCAGATACTATACAAATGTATTAAAGAAGCTATTGAAGCGCCAAGGAGTACCCTTAGAACAGACCGTTCGGCAGGCGCGGTTCTACAACAGGATTTAGGATGTCCCCGGGACTCAACGCAAATTGCCCAACGGGAAGATGGAAACACTCGGGCTTGGATACGCAAGAGCCGGAAAACGGGAACAGGCCCACAGTAGCTACGCCATATATACCTTTGATGAAGAAGAGGACGCCTCGTCGGGAGATGCCAACCCCTCATCAAAACTAGACCCCACGATTGAAGCGCCGAGTCCGTCGTTTGAAGAACGAATGGGCAAGCCTATCAGGAAAGTGGGTCAGAAAGCTCGGGAAGACCACAACCGCGAAATGGCCATCTACGAGAAGGCCAGGACGCAACGTCTATTTCAACAGGCTGCAAAAGACAAAGACGCTCATCCTCGTCAATCCGTTGTACGAAAGGCCCGACGCAGAGACGGAAATAAATCAAGGAGCGGAAAGAGGAGCCGACAACAACGACGCAGGATTAGAGGGTTACGTGGTCGGGTGTTGCACGGCTCGGATTTGTCCCTCATGAAGAAGATGAGTCGAGCGTACTCCTTCCCCCGAGACAAGACGGAGAAGTTACTCAAGCTCGCTATAAAACATCAAATGATCGCGCTTCCAGAGTCTAGACATCCTGAGCAAGCTAACGAGGCTTCTCATCTGAGCTATTGCTCTTATCACCGAACCATAGGACATCCTACCGAAGACTGCTTCACCTTCAAGAACTGGGTCGAAGACCAGTACCAACAGGGCAGATTCGCTTTATCCGACGGTTGGAGGGTAACGCCGTCACAAAAGCATGAACCCAAGGCCGCAAGAGCAGAACCGGGTCCACCTCAGTCCGGGGAGCGGGTTCGCACCTGTTATACGATTACGATATTAAGAGAAGAGCCCGAGAACGTAGATGACCTTCCCCGGTGCTTTGAGAACAGCGATGATGAGGTGATCTCAGAATTTCCGCCCGCTCCGAAAGAACTGGAAGATGGTATACATACTACTGCAGATAACCTCAAGAAGATTGAGTTGGGATCGGCAGACGACCCGCGACCGACTTTTGTCAGCGAGCTGCTATCCGAAGAAAGGGTAGCTGCGTTAAAGAACGTGCTTCTACAGCATAAAGACTGCTTCGCGTGGAACTACTCCGAGATTCCAGGATTAGATCCGGAGATTGCTGTGCATAAATTAGCAATATCCCCAGATATCAAGCCAGTCAAGCAGGCGCCAAGGAGGATGCGACTCGAGCTTGAGATGAGCATCAACGCCGAAGTCAAGAAGCTGATCGATTCTGGATTTATCCAAGAAGTCTAATATCCCGACTGGATCGCCAATATCGTCCCGGTAATGAAGAAGAATGGGATGGTACGCATATGCGTGGATTTCAGGGATCTCAATAAAGCCTGTCCCAAGGATGATTTCCCAGTACCAGTAACCGAGCTAATGATAGATAACACGTCCACTCACGAGGTTTTCTCCTTTATGGATGGTTCGTCAGGATACAATCAGATAAAGATGCATCCCGAAGACCAGAAGCATACCGCTTTCCGGACCCCTTTGGGTATATTCTGCTACAGGGTTATGCCCTTTGGCCTAAAGAACGCTGGCGCTACCTATCAAAGAGCCATGACAAAGATCTTCGACGATCTCATACATGACATCGTCGAGTGCTATATCGATGACCTTGTAGTGAAGAACATGTCGTACGAAGAGCATCTAAAACATCTGGAGACTGTATTTCGACGCCTTCGGCAATATAATTTGAAAATGAATCCCCTCAAATGCGCGTTTGGAGTCTCCTCGGGCAAATTTCTGGGATTCATCGTTCGACACCGAGGTATTGAAATAGATCCGTCAAAGATTAAGGCGATCATGGAAATGCCTCCGCCAAGAACCCTCAAGCAGTTGCGGTCTCTCCAAAGGAAGCTCGCATACATCCGGCGGTTTATCGCTAATCTTTCGAGCAAATGCCGTCCTTACAGCCACCTGATGAAAAAGGGAACTCCATTCGTTTGGGACCACAAATGTCAAGGTGCACTAGACGAGATCAAGCAATACCTGCAGAACCCTCCGGTATTGGCTGCTCCGGTCAAGGGAAAACCCCTCATTCTTTATACAACCGCCCTCGAAGGTTCCTTGGGCGCATTATGGGCACAAGAGAACGATCAGGGGAAAGAGAGAGCACTCTACTACTTAAGTCGAGTTCTGCTGGGGGCAGAAAGCAACTACTCTCCCGTTGAAAAACATTGTTTGGCGTTAATCTTCGCGATAACAAAGCTCAGGCACTATGCGTTGGCACACGAAGTCCGTCTCATCTCGAAGGTGGACCCCCTTAAATACTAGATGTCAAAAGCTATATTGACGGGACGACTCGCTAGATGGGCCCTGCTCTTGATGGAGTTCTCGATAACGTATCAACCTCTCAAGGCGGTAAAAGGCCAGGCCATTGCCGATTTCCTCGCTGAACACCCGATACCGGCCGATTCTCCTTTGAACTGCGATTTGCCGGACGAGCATGCATTTGATGCGATTGGCGGCAATAGTATCCGATGGGAACTCTATTTCGATGGAGCGTCCTCCATAAAGAAGAAGCAAGGTATCCCAATGATCAAATCAGGGATAGGCCTCATCTTTACAACTCCACAAGGAGGGATAATGCGCTTCGCCTTCTCCTTAACAGAGCCGAGGACAAACAATGAAGCTGAATACGAAGCTCTGATAGCAGGCCTCGAGATCGCCATCGACATGGGAATTGAAGACCTCCTTATATACGGGGATTCTCAGCTGGTCGTTAGTTAAGTAAACGGTGACTACCAAACGTGCAAGCCGGAGTTGGTGAAGTACGGCGAAAGGGTGCAACAACTATTGACCCAAATTCCCTCCTATACTTCGGAGAACATACCGCGCGCGGAAAACAGCAAAGCAGACGCGTTGGCTAAACTTGCTAAAGAACTGGCTGACGAGAACCTCGATGACGTCAGAATCGTGGTACAAAGCCGTCGAGTGCTCGCCCCGGCAGAAATATCTCCGGAATCATGCGAAGAAAAGGGAACGGCTGAGCAGACGACCCTACAAATAAAAGACCATGAGAAGGCCGAAGACTGGAGGGAAGTCTTCATAGACTACTTTAAGTCCCACCGAACGCCCAAAGAAGCGTCCTCAAGACATCAGCTCATGAAACGAGCTCTATCCTTCGCTTTCGTCAACGATATTCTATACAAGAGATCGTTTGATTCCCTATGGCTGAGATGCTTAGGACCTGACGAAGCAGAAAGAGTCATTCAGGAAGTTCATGACGGACTTTGCGGTTCTCACCAAGCAGGCCCAAAGATGAAGTTAAAAATCAAACGGATGGGTTACTATTGGCCCACGATGACCCAGGACTGCCTCGAGTATGCGAAGCAATGCCACTCATGCCAGATTCATGGAGACTTCATCCACCAACATCCGAATCCACTGCACCCAACGGTAGCTAGCTGGCCATTCGAAATGTGGGGGACTGACATAGTCGGCCCCATTGAGCCAGCATCGTCCCGGGGACACCGTTTTATCCTGGCGACAACTGATTACTTCTCCAAATGGGCAGAAGCAGTACCACTGAGGGAAGTGAAGACGGAGAATATCCTCCATTTCTTCAAGACGCATGTCATCTACCGGTTTGGGACCCCACGGCGGATTATCTCCGATAATGGGCCGGCCTACCGAAGCCCTAAGATTAGCCACTTCGCACAGCAGCACAATATAGACTGGAGATATTCTTCGGTTTACAATCCACGAGCTAACGGTCTAGCCGAGGCCTTCAATAAGACCTTGACGAAGATCATAAAAAAGACCGTTTCCAGGAATAAGAGAGACTGGCACGAAAGGCTGCAAGAAGCCCTTTGGGCTTATCGAACTACTTTCAAGACGGCCACAAACACAACGCCGTACGCGTTGGTATTTGGGACGGAAGCAGTGCTCCCTCTCGAGATAGAGTTACCCTCTCTACGAGTAGCAGTCCACCACGAGCTGACGAACGAAGAAAATGCTCACCTTCGGCTTGAGGAGCTTGATGCCCTCGACGAAACCCGGCTCATAGCGCAACAACATCTAGAAGCCTACAAAGCAAAGATGACGCGCTCATACGAAAGATTGACCAGGCCGAGGACATTCCGCCAAGGCGAACTTGTACTAGTGGTCAAAAGACCTATGATCCCCAATCGTGCCAAGCGAGGAAAATTTGAGCCAAACTATGAAGGCCCGTACGTCATAGACAAGGTCTACCAGGGTGGAGCCTACCTACTCATGGACATGCACGGTGAAAGGCCTTTCAGGCCAATAAACGGCCGCTTCTTGAAGAAATACTACGCTTAATAAGCCGCAGCCGGGGTCAATGATAGATGACGACGACTATGTCCGCTCACTATCTTCCTAGGCTCAGACTTTACAAGCAGCAGCCGGCCTTCCCATATCGACGGACCGAAACGTCCTTAAACTAACGACGGACCGAAACGTCCTTAAACTAACGGCGGACCGAAACGTCCTTAAACTAACGGCGGACCGAAACGTCCTTAAACTAACGATGGACCGAAACGTCCTTAAACTATCAACGGACCGAAACGTCCTTAAACTAACAACGGACCGAAACATCCCTAAAACTACTACCGCAGCATCTTTAGGCTGACGAGATAAAAAAAGAGGAGAAAATAAAAAAAATAAAAAAAAAGAAAAAAAAAGCGAAAAAGAATTAAAAAAAACGGTATGTCCATAAGCAAAGTGGGCACGGATGAAAACCCGAAAGGGCTCCGTGAGTAAAAACAGCAGGGCTACCGGCGAGTGTTTGTGAATACCTGAAAGGGCGCAACCTCGTTAAAAGACACTTACAGGGTCCTCTCGACCTTGTAAGGAGAAACCACCCGCGTGAGATCCTTACGACTCACAAGGGAGCAATACACTTAGGGATCCTCACGATTCCTAAGGAGAAATTACACTTGCGAGATCCTCACGACTCGTAAGGAGAACTCTCTTATGGGACCCTCACGGCTCATAAGATTTGAAAGTCTTAAGTTACAGAGACCTGAACCTGTTCTTAAGCAACCCCCACAACCTTTTGGCCCTACAAGCGGCTCATAATGACCCTTGTATACAATCCACGGGCACGAATAAATATTTCCCTAACAAAGTCCCATCCGTGACTAGGGATATGCTTGTACAGCAAACAACACTTGTAAGTCCTCTCGACTTATAAGGAGAAAACCCTTTTGTAAGATCCTTACGACTTACAGGGGAACATACACTTAGGAATCCTCACGATTTCTAAGGAGAAAACACACCTACGAGATCCTCACGACTTGTAGGGAGAAATACCTTTGTGAGACCCTTACGGCTCACGAAGTCAAAAGCCTTAGTCGACGGGACCCTAACCCTGTTCGCTAAGCCACCTTTGTTCGACATCGACAGAGGCAAATGATGATTCGCTCCTGGCAATATCCCAGTTGTAGCGATGCTGATGCCTAAATCGGTATCAAATTCCAAGTCCTTTCATGGCAAATGATGATTCGCTCCTAGCAATATTCCAGTTGTAGCGATGCTGATGCTGAGATTGGCACCAGATTCCAAGTTCCACACTCGCGATAAAAAAAAACAGCGAGCCATACGTGCATACGAAATAGCCGAAATGATGGGGCAACTTACAATAAAAATCAGCAAGTAAAAAAAATGTATGCATGAAAAATAGCCGAAATGATTGGGCAACTCGCAATAAAAAGCAGCGAGTAAAAATAAAATAAATAGCCGAAATGATTGGGCACCGCGAAAAATAGCCGAAATGATTGGGCAATCGCGATTTTCGCGATATAAAAAGCTGAAATGATAGAGCATCGCGGAAAGAATAAAAAAAAATGATGAAAGAATGAAACTTTTTGCCCTACAGGTGATGCTACATCAATCCCTGTATACAATCCAGGGGCGCAAACAAAGAAGGAGTCGCACTTCAACTCCCCAGGTTTCATTAGAAGAAGGAGCCGAATCTCGACGGGCCACAAATAACCTAGTGATCATCCCAACACTCGTCTCGTAACAACGGACACAACTTCAAGCTAAGCGGAACAGCGGCAACTCCCAGTTCCATGGCTCGGTGGTATACATATCGCCAACAGTCAAACTTTCACCCCGTGAAATGCGGATATATTCAGCAAAATTCCTGGTCACATGGAACGCGGATAATGTCACTCTTTGACCCCGTGGAAAACGTCCAGAGCGGATCCTGGTCCTCGCAGAGCATGGCAGTGAGCCCGTGCGAAGCATCCAGAGCGGAGCCTAGTCCTCGCCTAACGCGGCAGTGAACCCGTGTGAAGCATCTAGTGCAAAATTCCTGGTCACGTGGAACGCGGATAATGTCACTCTTTGACCCTGTGGAAAACGTCCAGAGCGGATCCTGGTCCTCGCAGAGCATGGCAGTGAACCCATGCGAAGCATCCAGAGCGGAGCCTAGTCCTCGCCTAACGCGGCAGTGAACCCGTGTGAAGCATCTAGTGCAAAATTCCTGGTTACGTGGAACGCGGACAATGTCACTCTTTGACCCCGTGGAAAACGTCCAGAGCGGAGCCTGGTCCTCGCCAAGCGCGGCAGTGAACCCGTGTGAAGCATCCAGAGCAAATACCGGACTGTGGAGTCCTTAAAATCCACGGACTATGACGTCCTTAACCTCGACCGTGATGTCTTAAAACTAACGATCAACCACCCCGATTCCCTACAGACTTTGCCTTGGTTTAAGGGTACATCTCTTCACTCCTTTGATGCCCGGCGTTGTAATTCCTCAACGTCTTCAAAGAGGTGACGGGTCCCTGCAACCAAACACCGGACTGTGGAGTCCCTAAATCCACGGACTATGAGGTCCTTAACCTTGACCGTGATGTCTTAAAACTAACAGCGGACTGTGGAGTCCCTAAATCCACGGACTATGAGGTCCTTAACCTTGACCGTGATGTCTTAAAACTAACATCGGACTGTGGAGTCCCTAAATCCACGGACTATGAGGTCCTTAACCTTGACCGTGACGTCTTTAAACTACGATACCTTGAGAAACTCCCGACTCCGTAAAACACGGACAAGGGTGACCGCATCCAACACTTGCAGGCCCTCACGACCTGTAAGGAAGAAAAAACTCTCTGGTGAGATCCCTACGACTCTCAAGGGAAAACCCGCTTAAGAATCCTCACGATTTTTAAGAAGAGCTTACACCTATGAGATCCTCTCGACCTATAGGGAGAAAAACTCTTTATGAGACCCTCGTGGCTCATAAAATGCAAAAGCCTTAGGAAGCAGATCCTAACCCTGTATCCTAAGCCATCACTGTCCTGCAAGGAGATCAAGATAGAATATCCGCAGAATACATTCAATGAAAAGGGGACACATCATTAAGAAGAAAAAATGTATCTTTTATTCATAAACCAAAATGGGTACAAAGTACAATTCATGAAAGAAACAAAAAGAAAATACTCTCATCCATGAGTATGTACAAAAGGGAAGAAAAAGATACAAATGTTTCTGGCCGGCGGGCGATTCAGCAGCTTGGTCAGCTCATCCTGCTTTTGCTGAGCCGCGGCTTCATGACGCAAGGTCTCCAGAAGACGAGCCTCCGCTCGAGCTTGCTGAGCCTGATACGAAGTGAGCCGGGCTTCAAGCTCTTTCTCTGTGGCCTTATGAGCCTCAACCCTCTCACGAGTGAACATGGCAACTTTATCGAGAGCCACAACCTTATGTCCGCTACGTGTCGCCCTATCAGGCCATGAAAGCTCATTTTGCGACCACAACCTTAGAAATAGGACATACACGCTCGAGACCATATAAATGGGCTTCCGATCGACAGCAATAATCGATCCAAAACGCGCTCACACAACCCGGTATGAAAAGCAACGAAAAAATTTTCCGACGATTATCCTATCAAGCATGTGCTCGCAATCATGTGAACATCCGGAAAAAAAAAATTCGAAGCTTTAATGTGCACGAGACATGACAACAGTATTGATAATTGAAGAAAATTTTCATAAAAGGAACACAAAATTTATTCATGCAAGCGGAAACATACATACGAGTACCGAGCCTACATGGAAGTTCAACATAAAGCATACAAAAAGGAGGGACTAATTTAAAGAGGTTCTACACTAACGGAAAAGGTCACCAAACACAGGATCAACGGCACAGGGGTTGATGAAGCAAAGGACAAAATTCTCCATCTCTCTCTCCGCTTTCTCCAGCACATCGAAGCGACGATTCTCGCGAGAAGTCGCTCCCCATCGGTTGGTGCCATGTTCGTCCGCGAATGCAAACATAATAGCTCGCCGGGCCTTTATCTCACTCAGCAGATGAATTGAGCAGTCCTTCAGAGCCTGAGTAATCAGGCATGCTTCATGAAAGCCCTCGAGCTTTTCTTCCGCCGCATCAAGCATTGCCAGGGTCATCTCTGCCGGGTGAGGAGGAATGTCGGCAAGCACGGCCATGAGGATCATCCGGAGCCAGAGAGAACCCATCGGGAGGGGAGACCCCCTACGGATCGAGAGTTCGTGCATGGCTGAGTCGCATTCGTTGTCGGTAAGGAGGGGATCCACCAACCGAGCAGCAAAGCGAGGGACCATCTCTTCAATAGGAACTTCCCATGGCTGTCGGCGAGCATGAGGACGATTGCAGGCCATGACGCTCGTTTGTTTCTCAAGATAAGTTACTCCAAGATAAAAAAAAATTAATAATAATAATAATATGAAGCTCTTTGTGAAAGGAAAAGAAAGCTATAGCCTCATATATAAAGAAGTGCATTAAGTGCTGTGCGCGGAAAATCTTGCATGGTAAGGCTATTTCCAAGGCCCTTTCTCTGCATCCAATATTGTGCACTGAAAATACGGCATGAGAAAATTTTGTGAACCGCCCCATCAAGGGACCCACGTGCAGAACACGTGAGGCCTAAACCTGATGCGCGCTTAAAAGGAAATATATGGAGTAGTACCCTGCATATTAAAAGCACAAACGACAACAGTAGCAAAAATGATAAAATCCCAGATGCAAACATAGAAAGACATAATAATAATTGTCACTCATACTTCAAGAGGTTCATACAAAACACAGAGGACGCATTTACAACGGTAAAACTTCAGATGCGGGACATGGGTTGAGAAACTCAAAATTAACTTTATCCAAGATTTTCCAAGCATTTCGAACCTCCCGAGTATGTTTCCTCTCATGATCACAAGCATCGGGGTCCTCACGAATGTCCTCCACCCTCCGATAGGCGGCAAGTATGGCCGACTGCTGGAACATCTGATGCAGGAGATCAATGAGATTATCCCGCCTTCTCTTTGAGATCAAGTGCATCAGATACACCGAGTGTACTTTATCCTCGGCGACGTCCAATGCCCCAAGCGGCACACCAGCACAGAATAGAGGGAGAGCCTCCCTGATCGCCAGCACGATTAGCCTCAGAAGAGAAGAGCGACGGGGGAGTAGCCGATGGTTGTACTCATCAAAGCGGCTCATAATCTCGGCACATTGAGCATCGGTGAACTCCTGGTTCTGACTGCGGCCCAGTGCACGAATATTCCCATAGGAAATGATCTCGTCAAGATCATACAGATGGGCATCCATGATACCTGAAATAAAGGTCGTGAGATTCATTACAAAACCCCCATCGCATTAATTGCAGAAGAACAACCTCGGGCCAAGAGACCCCAGGAAGGCTCTGTGTGAAGAAATCGAGTTCTTCGTTGGAATTAAATTCCTTATTGAGAAAAGGGAATTAAATTCCTAGAAACATGTTTTTTGATGGAATTAAATTCCATGGAGTTGAGACGCCATCATCATCTCCCCAAGGATCATCTAAACCCTAAAAGATCTACAGTTTGAAAATTAAGCAGTTTCATGTTCTTATGGAAAAGTATGAAGAGAAAAGGGTAAAGAACCCTTGTTTTGGATTTAAAATCCAGAGAAATGTGAAGGTCCATCGTTGTCCAAGAACATTACCTGAGGAAAAAGGATCCCTTTCGAACAGAGTTAAACTCTGAAGATTGTTTCAAGACAGAGAACTAAGCTCTGAAAGCGAGAATTAAATTCTCAAAGAAGAAGTTCTCAGAAGAAGAAGATGAACAAAGTGAAGGCTCCTATGAAGAGACAGAGGTATTTATAGAAGACAATGAAAACGTTTCGTCTCCCCAGATCCCTAGAGGAATCCAACGGTCACAAGAGGTGACAGCGTTGCACTCACGTGCAGACACGTGAGAACAACGCGGTGGGGGCATTTGTTTCCTGATTTAAAATCAGGAAAGCTTCTGGGAAAAGCTTCAGAAGAGGGTCACGTGCTTACACGTGACTAGCGGTCACGTGTTGGCACGTGACACCTAAGCACATCAGCAAGGAAAGTTCAGTTTCCTGACTACGTTGAAGAAAAGGGGCTTCAGAAAGAGTCACGTGCTCCCACATGACCCGGGTCACGTGGCGACACGTGACATTTAAATGCAAGCGTCAAAAGGCAAACCGGTTCCCTGATCAAGTCAAGGAAAAGGGTTCAGAAGAGGTCACGTGCTCCCACGTGACCAGGGTCACATGTTGCCACGTGACGTTCAAGACAGCAGACTCGTTCTCCAGTTGAACCAAGGAAAGAGAGAGTTCAAACAAGGGTCACGTGCTCACACGTGACCAGGGGTCACGTGGCAGCACGTGACGTTTAAGCAGCAATAAGAAGACAGAGCGCAAAAGAAAGGAAAAGGCTCATTCCAAAGGGGGTCACGTGCCCACACGTGACTATGAGTCACGTGGTCACACGTGACCGGCTTTCAAAGCCCATTGTGTTAACAGAATTAAATTCTGAAAGAAATTCAAATATTTCCAAAGGAAAGCAACTATCTGGAACCAATCGAATTAATGATTCAGAGATCATCTATCTATGGGAAAATCTCGGGTTTGGAAAGATTTCCCCTTTAAATCTAATCGAAACAACAAAGGAAAAACCCCTGGATTTGAAATCCAATGGTGAATAAAATTCACCCAATAATCTAAAGGTCCAAAATGAATGATGGATACAAATCAAATCTTTCACGAAGATTCGTCAAAACTAATTGACTCGGCTGCTTCTCCTATAAATAGGAGCCAAGAGATACAAAAAAAAAGATATATATACAGAGACAGGGAGAGAAAAAGAAAAAGGAAGAGAGCTTCGATACTTGGAGAACTTGGATCTTCTGCAAAAACCCTAGGTAAGAAAGAGAAAAGCTCCTTGAAAGAAAAAGAGAATTTAATTCTCAACAGAGTTTAACTCTGATAATGTAAAAACAGAAGAACATATTTCTTCTCTCTTTGATAGAGGATCTGCAAAGTGCACATCTCCCCTTAAGGTTGAGAATTTAATTCTCAATGGGTTGAGATCCTGCCATGCAGATCCAAAACATAGAGAAGGAATGCAAGCACGAGAATTTAATTCTCACAGAACTATAGGAATTTAATTCCTTTAAAATAAAATTAGGGCTTGCCCCTGTATCATGGGAATTTAATTCCTTCAGAATAAAAAGAAACAGGGTTTAACCCTAATTAAGAACCTAGTTCTGTTGCAGCAGCGGGAATTTAATTCCCTTAATCATAATTTAACATAGGATGGAAGTTTAAACTCCTTAAAACGCTTTGTTAGGGTTTAACCCTATTTGGTTCTTCACATATATGAGGAATTTAATTCCTACAGAAAATTCAGAGTTAAACTCTATCCCAGAATATAAGTCTTCGAAAGGAAGTAGGAATTTAATTCCTCTGAAATTTACAGCTCGAGGAATTTAATTCCTGAAAAAAGATTAACAAAGCCTCTAAACAAAATACATAGAGGCAGGGTCACGTGTCATCACGTGACCCCCCAAGAGATCTACAGAAAGTCCCTTTGAGGCAGCACCCCACGTGATCCACGTGACCCTTGGCAGAAGCTCTAATACATAGGCATTTGAATGCCCATCACGTGATGGCACGTGATGCTCTGAAGGATGCGATAATCCCAGCAGAATAAATGAAGGGAGGGCGCTCTCACGTGCTGCCACGTGACCCCTCTTGTCTTAGTGTTTAACACTAAATTGAAACTCTCGAACCCATTGTTAAAACACTGTTGGGCCTTAGTGTTCAACACTAATTAAAAAGCTTTATCTGCAGTGTTCAACACTGATCTGTTTTAGTGTTTAACACTAATTTGAAAAGCCTTGTTGCTGGTGTTTAACACCAATTATCTCTTAGTGTTAAACACTAACTTGTCAACCTCATTCCCAGTGTTCAACACTGATTGCTCTGTAGTGTTTAACACTAGGCTTCGGCCCAATTGACTAAATGGATGGAGGCAAAGCCTCTCCTGATTGGACTTAGCCCAAGATGGCCATAAGTCCTCAATTTGTGATTAACTGGGCCAACGGACTCATAACATAATTAATTCGTCTTGATCCCAAATTGGGCCAAGGACTATTTAATCCACTCCGGTTCTAGGGTACATCTCTTCACTCCTTTGATACTTGGCATTGTAATCCCTCAATGTCTTCAAAGAGGTGACGGGTCCCGACGACCACACATTGATACGGACTGCGGGGTCCTTAAACCCGTGTTTAATGCAAATTCCTGGTTACGTGGAACGCGGATAATGTCACTCTTTGACCCCGTGGAAAACGTCCAGAGCGGAGCCTGGTCCTCGCAGAGCACGGCAGTGAACCCGTGTGAAGCATCCAGAGCACACAATGGACTGTGGGGTCCTTAAGCCCATGGACTACGACGTCCTTAACCTTGACCGAGATGTCTTAAACTAACAATGGACCGCAATGTCCTTAAACTAACCATGGACCGCGATGTCCTTAAACTACCCATGGACCGCAATGTCTTTAAACTAGAACAATAGAGCTCCCCCTGCATGCTCTTTTGTCGGATCTAAACGGTCCCGTTTAAGTTGATCTTAGCCTCGAAGATGGCTAACGTATCCTTAAACCTTCAAACAGACTGGACTATGAATCCCCCCAATTGACTCTGGCTTGAGGTTACATCTCTGAACTCCTCTGACATCCGTCGTTGTAATCCTTCAACGTCGTCAGAGAGGTGATGGGTCCCGACGGCCATACATACGATGGACCACTATGTCCCTAAACTGGAACAATGGAGCCCCCAAATGCTCTTTTGTCGGATCTAAACGATCCCGTTAAGTTGATCTTAGTCTCAAAGTGAGACTAACGTATCCTTAACAAACGTTTGAGTTGATCTTAGCCTCGAGTACGGCTGACGTATCCTCAAACCAAACCCCCAAACCCAAATCTAAGATAATACGGATTTGGACTAGTCCACGCCCTACGGGCGACGACATAACTCAGTCTCCGTAAACAATCCACGGGCAACAAAACAAACACCCACGACACGAAGTGACCATCTGGAGAAGGAGAAAGTTGTTACCGCAATGCGGTAGCGTAATTAACTGCAGGGGCTTGCGCCTGCAAGGAAGAGCGTCCCCACAATCAAAAACCCCTCAAACGAGGGGGAATCTGACGAAGTCTGCTAAATCGGACACATCCGTCTAAACCTTCGATACATGGTGCCATAATTCAACTTGGCATCTTCGGAGAGGTGGACGGATAGCACCAATTAGCATCTGCCCCGAATCTCAGGCGAGACGCCGCGTCTCGGCCGCCATTCGGAGGGGAACAGTGATCATCCTCATTATATCGGGATTCGTTGTAATCGGTGATATTTGAGGAAATCACCTGGGCTGTTTGCCGGTCGGCAAATATTTGGTTTTGAATATCCGCTGTTGTGCACCAATTTCAAATTGATATATCTGTACGTCTATTTTCATAGAGTGAGATATACCTTTTTGAAATTATGTCTATGACATTTACCTATATCAGTGGATGGTTAGGTAAGGAGCATTAAACAGCGGTGTAATTCTTCTTAACCATAAGTACAGTTTTCAACCTACGACACACAGTGAATGAGTAATCAGACTCAAGGGACTTATACAGAGTATTGTATGTTGTCCAGGGTCCATCAGGACAGAGGGGTTGGTTCTCGTACTATATTCGGTTTACTTATGACTTCTCTAGCTTTTAGACAGGTGTTTCGTAGAAACACAGCGTCCGAATTTTGAGAAGTTATAGGTATATGGATAAAGTAGAGAACCAGGTGTTGCAAGTATCGGGATTCTTCAAGTTGATCGAAGATGTAGATACTTGTGTGTGGTATTCAGTTGAGAGTAATGATTAAGAGAACTTGCTTCTCTTTCAGGTTACTCATAAGTAGAAGTATTCCTAAGTTGGGTAACGCTGATCGGCCTCCTTCCATTTAGTTAACATGCACTGGAGACAGCTGCATGATTTGAATCTGGTTCAATTAAATCAGTGCCTCTGGTTCTATATTGGACATAGAACAGTTCATGTCTTAACGATGTTAAGGCACTGGGAAGTTGTCCGGCTTATGATTAAAACCAGACACTGGACAACTCAAGGCACGTTTCTGTAATGGCTGTTTATGGGTTGACCCAGGTTATGACGAGGGTTGACTTTCTACCATCTGGAAGATCAATAGTGATATTATTCTAGACTCGCCACAATTTTAATAAAAATGGATTTTTTCTGAAAACAGTAGTGGGAGTATGGTAGAACTGGAAGTGATTCCAGAACCACAAACGATTACTGAAGATTTCATAGGAACCTAAAAATTCAATCTGGCTTGACATTCCATTGGCCACTCCGCAGATTTGGTGGGTAACCTCAGTCACCCGAGAGGTACTCAGGTAGCCTCAAGGACGGTGGCAGGGAGGTTCTTGTTTACCCACACTTGCCATTGCTGTTGTTTCAGGCTGCGGGACCCGGCAGGAGGATGAGTATAGCGTCGTTCTAAACTGGTTTTAGAAGTGTACGTCTATATGACTCTGCCAGAGGGTTGTCGTAGTCAGTGGGAGCAGCGGAAGCATTGGTGGACAGGTGGCTTATGTCTATTTATAGACTAAAGCAGATGTAGCGGAGATAGATCATCAATTTCTGATGTGACAGTCATAGGTTTGACTTCATCAGAATAGGGGATGGATCTGTTAAGAATGTAGTAGGGTGTGATGTCATGGTACTTGGATGACATACACAGAGTAGGAAAAGAAACTACTATACTACGATCGGTTATACTTTGGTCGTCACACAGTGGTTTCTCCACATTGGACTTGGACATTATATCGGACATACTGGTTACTAGATCTATGGTTTTAGATCTAGATTTGGGTGGTTTCCCAATTAAGCGTACTTAGACAGCATTCTAAGAGTATTTAGAATGGACGACTCCTGGCATGGTAGTGTGCCTGCAGGTAATGGAGTCACCCTCTCTAAAGGTGTCTTACAGACTAAAGGGGAGAGGGATGTGCATGATTGGCAGGTCACTTGCTCAGGCAATTGAGTCAATCATGAGATGTCAAGTACCACACCAGATGTTGTTCTTGCACTAGATGCAATAAGTTAACATTGATCCAATCCTGGAGAAACAATCGAAAGCAGCTTTAGAACATAAGTGGATGTTCCAGGGATATGATAACGGCAGCCTCTTTTAGGAAACGGTTATCATTCCAGGCTTCCAAGGTGACATGGACGACAAGGAGGTTGTCAGAGCTATAGTTTTTCCTTCTGACGAGGGACAGTATTTTGGACAGGTGATCCAAGGCAATACTGAGGGAGGCATGGCGCAGGACACTGATTAAGTTCAGTTGACGATACAGTCTAAGAAGTTTGGATTTAGAGTTCATTTATGAGCTAGGTCCCATCAGACATCCAGGCACATTCTAAGACAGGTATTGCTCATTTCGGGAGATGGCTTTCTCCGCGAACTTGAGATATAGAGAGACATAGAAAGAAACTTCTAGGCGGATCCACTCACTGAGGTTATTCCTCGAACGCAATAGTTTCGCAAACGGGTTTTGTGAGACTGACTAGTAGAGGAGTTGGGTGTTCGGTATCACATGGGCTGTGAGTATGCGACATCGCAATAATTAGCCTTGAGTGCAAGTGAGAGATTGTTGGAGATAGTGCCCTCAGAGTCAATTATTGGATCACAGGCACGTGATTGCAATGATTGAGGGAGGACCTATCCCGGTAGGACAGTCTTACTCGAGATGATAGTATGCTATCTGGTTTACCTTTATCATCGTGTACTGCTTTAGGTGACCTGACAGGTCGCTATTGCACGTTGATAGAGCCCCTAGGATTCTTGCTTGACCACCAGCAGTATGAGGGCGATCATATACGTGGGAGCTGGTAGTCTATAAGCACATCCTTAAAAGGTCCCTAGTCGTGGGAGTTTCGAGACAGGGCATCGATACTCCAGAGTAGACGTATTGGCTTATACCTCCGACGTGCTAGTGGTTAAATCCATAACCAAGGTGTTGACGAGTCTTTAGAGTCCCCCACATTCAGTTACTCAAGTTTCGGGTGAAACGCTGTAGAGGCCGTATGGAGATATGGCAAGGTTCGATCAGATACGTGCGGTATTGCACGGATCAGGATCGGACGGTTTGTACTAAAGGCCGTATGGACATATGGCAGGGTTCGATCAGATACATGCGGTATTGCACGGATCAGGATCGAACGGATATTACTAGCCGGCTTTGGTTTAAGCCGGATCCTAGTATAGTACAGAGTAGATTTTGTCTCATTGCATTTGTATTTCGGTCGGAATACAAATGCGGGTGTGTATACACAGTATCGGGGTTTTCCTGTAATTTATTACGGGACCAGTTTTTCTGGAGTTGCCAGTTTGCTTTTCGTTTCGGCCAATTTCCTTTATATCGTTCATTGGCCGAAGATTGGTGGAGGAGGGCTTATTTGCATTTGTGCAAATAAGCAATTTGGAAGGGGGTCTTTGCATATTTTTGTATCATGATACTTGCACCATCATTACTTGACTTTCTTTAGTCATCATGGCTAGTCTTGTAGTGTCATGATGGCATGACCTTTTGGTGGTGGTGATGGATTATGATGGTTGTATGAGTGTTGGAGTTTCCTTGTGATCATTTCTTGATATCATGACCTTTCTCTCTCTCCCTTGCATTATGGTTGTGGTTCTATCATCCATTGATCCCTCCCTCACTCTCTCACTCTCTTGCTAAAGTGTGGCCGGCCACTCCTCATAGGGGGCTGTCCCAATTTGTTGTGGGGTTTTTTTTATCTCTTTTGGCTTGGTAAAATCCCCACAAGTTCCATCTAAAAAACTCCATTCTTCCACCATCTCAAAAGGCAACTCCATACAAACCCCAAATGAGATATAGATCTCTACACTATTCTATAGCAAACCTTGGGCACGTCGACTCGCCAGCTTCGTGCCCGAGTTGCCTCGGTATAGAGGCAGGAGCCCGTAAAAGAAGCAGGCGACGTGGTGCCCTTCCGGCGAGGAGGTAGAGACCGGACATTCCGCGGGAGATCGGGACGACGACGAGAAGACCGGAGGACACGGATCACTCGGTATATCTCTCTTCCCCATCTAGAAGTTAGCTAGGACTAGTTAATGGTACGATCCGGGTTTTAGTGCGCGGTGGTGCCAGTTTGCTAGTTTGCAAAATTAAAGTTAACCATCGCTTCCGCATTTGGCCTCGGGATGGAGGCCGGGGCGCCGCCGTGCACTTACACGCCTATCATCCTCATCGATAGGGTTTTCATCACCCAGCGGAGGCGGCTGTTCTTGGGAAGCGGAAACCACATTCAAGCCAGATTGGATTCGAGATGTGGTGGCGCCGTCCTTGCTCTTGTTGCGCGTGCCCACCATGTAGACAGTGTGGACCACATATTCAGCCATCCCCTCATCTTTGGCGGGGTAACCCTGTTCCTCGGACCTCATGAGGTTCAGCATAGCAGGAGCCCTAGCCCTTTTGTTGGCTCTATACCTGAGCATTTTCTGCCTTAGCTTCTCAGCTTTAAGGGCTTGGCGGGCATCCATTTCCTGGGAAGCCATTGTGAGTCGATTAGCGGGGAGCTTAGAGAAGACACCCGATCGAGCAGTTGTTAGGGGCACCGCCGGAACTTGCTTAAGACGCGTTGTAGCTTTGTTAGTGTTGATGGCCTTGCCCCAGCTGGGGCCAAGGAAAGTCGTTCAGACACCGACTTACGTTTGAGTTGGGGCGCCTTCGAGACCACCACATTTGGCCTCTTGCCTTTCGAGACCGGTCTGTCCGTCACCGGGGCTTGAGGAACTGGGATGGCGCCAACTGGCATGAACATAATAGAGTCGAATGGTAGCAGCGGCTCCTCCCATTGTCGTCAGAGACTGGCCGGGAGGACCGTCCTAGAGTCTATCCTCATCGTGTAGGAGACGGGAGCCATGCTGAGAGCTGAGTTCATCTTTGGAGACATTGTTGAAAAGTGATTGCTTGAAGACATGCATGAAAGGGCATCATTTTAGTATAAATATCGATATGTATATTGATTGAGTTCGCATGAATGCTTAACCCGAAATATGGGAGGAGAGATAAGTCCCACCGGGCGTGCCAGAATCTGTAGGGTGTTTATCGTCACCCCATTGAGATGGGAATATGCGCGCGCTTATCAGGCGCATTACAGATTCCCCCTGCCTAGGGTAGGCCGGGGTTTAATGATTATGGGGATCCGAAACTCCAGCAGCCGCGGACTAAGCTGCCGTTAATTACCCCTCGCCTTTGGAGCGAGGGAACCTCCGATTGACGGGTTAAACTGGTCATGCGAACTCAATATGCAGTGTTGTGTTTTGGAGGGGTTTTGGATATATCGGGGACCTCGCAGAGTTTTTACGGGGGTCCCGCTACCCGGATAGCAGACTGGGGGTCAAGGGGGCTAGCAGCCCCCTTGCGGGGTGCGGGGCAGCGCCCCGTTAGAAATTTTTTTCTAACAGGGACAGTGTCGTGGAGTATGTGTATGTGTACATATGTATGCATATGTATATATATATATATAAAAAGGGGGGAAAGGCATCCAAAGGATGCGTAGGGCCAGCGCTTTGAGTGCAAGAGCGCTAGCGCGCCACGTGTCGGCACATGGGCGCTTTGTGCTCGAGCGTAGGGCGCTGGAGCGCAAGCGCGCCACGTGTCGGCACGTGGGCGCTTTGCGCTCGAGGGCAGGGCGCTGGAGCGCAAGCGCCCACGTATCTCGAGCGCCAGCGCACCACGTGTCGGCACGTGGGCGCTTGAGCGCTTGGGCGCCGGCAAGAAAAAAAGGGACTTTTAGTTCCAGAACCAGAAGTTATGCTTCAGAAAGGAAATATTTATTATATATATATATATATATATATGTATGTATGTATGTATGTATATGGAGTTAAACTCCTATGATGTTTTGAAGCTGATGAAGGGCTTCTCCTCTTGAGCCCTAGTTCTTCCCCAAAGTGGGGTTTCTGGAGATGAGTCTCCTTCTTCTTCCTTTGTTTGGCCAGATCAAGAGATGTGAGATTTTAAAGATCTCTTCTTTGTAAGATCTAATGACAGATCCAAGTTCCCCTTTATGGGTTTTGTGATGGAAAACTGTTTAGTTTTGGAAAAGGAAGAGTAAAACTCTTGATTTAATTCAAAAGAAATGAGAAGGTTTGGAACCTTGGAGAAGGAGCAGGAGGCTCAAAGAACCCTAGTTTTTTTGGGGAATGAGAAGTGTTACTTTATTCATCATCATGTTGCCTTTTATAGGTTTACATATTTACATATAGCTCCTTGGGCTTCACAAAATGGCATTTTGCCTATCCCATGGCTCATGTACCATTTCATTTTTGCACATAAGCCATGGGCTTACAAAATATTGGTTTTATGCCCATTTTGCATACATTCATGTATAAAAAAATTACATAAAAATTATTTATTACATGATCTATATTTTGGCATGGAGGAGGCTGGCCGCGGGCTCGACTTGGGCATGGGCCCGCTTGACCTGGGCTTGGACCCACCTGGCTTGGGGTTGACCTTGACTTTGACTCGGTCAACCGGGGTGCAAATTTTGACCCCAACAGGGAGGAGAGCTCGAGCATGGAGCTGGAGGCGGTGATGGAAAGGGTCGCCGCCCTTGAGGACCGGGGGGCGGCCGGGGATTGGGAGATCACCAGGTGCCGAGAGGCCGCTCGAGCCGCCGAGGCCAAGCTAGAAGATTCCAGGGTGCTCATCGCCACCCTAAAGAAGACGGCGAACACCCTCCGGAAGGAGAATGAGGCGACGAAGGAGGGGACGGGGCATGCCGAGCTTCGGGCGTCGAAGGTCGAGCTTCTGGCGTCGAAGGCAGTGCAGAGCTACAAGAAGTCGGACCAGTTCTACACTGACCTCGCTGGAGGCGCTGCCGTCGTTTGGCACGATGCCCTCGACGTCATCAAGGCCATGATGCCAGAGTTTTCTAACGGCAAGCTCCGGGGTGAGTACCCTTTCGAGGATAACACGCCTGGGAATGCCTCTAGAAACGCTGCAGGGGAAGAGGCCCCCTGTAGGAGCGTTGGGGAGAAGTCGGTCCCCCCGGCTCCCGGTGCTGTGGTTTCTACGATGGACACCAACCTTCAAGACGCAACCCCGGTTGTTGTAGTAGGGGCGCAGCTCATTGACGTTCTCTCCGGCCCCGAGGCCTGAACTTCCCCGCCTCTTTATTTTCTTTGCGTTAAAATTTTGTAAGCCTCCGGGCGTTTTTGTAAGGCCGGGGAGCCCAAAATATCTCTGTAAAGACTTATGATTTTTATGAATAGAAAATCCATTTTGCAGTGTTCTTTGCGTGCGCATTTTCCCTTTGTTTGTAGTGAACACTTATATTTGCGCAGTATTGCCCTCATGTTAAGTCGGTTTTCCATTTAGCGATTGCACATTGAGTTGAATTCTATCACTTGCCAAGTGTGCAAAGACCGGTGAAAGATCGGTATCTCTATGGCCCCGAAGTCGAGGTGGAGATCGCTTAGACGTGGATGGACCGGGTAGGGTAGCTGCGCGGTGGCTTCTTGATGAGGGCTCGGATCAATGGCGTCGTGGGTAGTGAACTACCAGCCAAGGATGGACCGAGCAGGTTTGCTGCCAGGTTGCCTCTTGGTGAGGGCTTTGATCCTCGGTGTCGTGGGGTAAGAAATTATCAGCCAAGGATGGACCGAGCAGGGTTGTTGCCCGGTGGCCTCTTGGTGAGAGCTTTGATCCTTGGTGTCGTTGGGTAAGAAATTACCAGCCAAGGATAGACCGAGCAATGTTGCTGCCCGATGGCCTCTCGGTGAAGGCTTTGATCCTTGGCGTCGTGGGGTAAGAAATTACCAGCCAAGGATGGACCAAGCAGGGTTGCTGCCCTGTGGCCTCTTGGTGAGGGTTTTGATCCTTGACATCATAGGGTAAGAAATTACCAGCTAAGGATGGACCGAGCAGGGTAGCTGTCCGGTTGCCTCTTGGTGAGGTCTTTGATCCTTAGCGCGGGAGGGCATTGGGAGGCTTGCTAAGGATGGACCGAGCAGGGTTGCTGCTCGGTGGCCTCTTGGTGATGGCTTTGATCCTTGGCGTCGTGGGTAGTGAACTACCAGCCAAGGATAGACCGAGCAGGGTAGCTGCCCAGTTGCCTCTTGACGAGAGCTTTGATCCTTAGCGCGGGAGGGCATTGGGAGGCCTGCTAAGGATGGACCGAGCAAGGTAGCTGCTCGGTTACTTTTTGATGAGGGCTTTGATCCTTGGCGTCGTGGGTAAGAAATTACCAGCTAAGGATGGACCGAGCAGGGTTGTTTCCCGGTTGCCTCTTGGTGAGGGCTTGGATCCTTAGCGCGGGAGGGCATTGGGAGGCCTACTAAGGATGGACTGAGCAGGGTAGCTAATTAGTTGCCTCTTGACGAGGGTTTTGATCCTTAGCGCGGGAAAGCATTGGGAGGTCTGCTAAGGATGGACCGAGCAGGGTAGCTGCTCGGCTTTGTGAGGTTCTGTCCGACCTCCCCTGGTTCGTGAACATCGGGAAGAGTAACCGTCGTAAGCGACACGTGTCATGAGCGCGCGGGGGGAGGTGAAGCGTAAGAGTCGCGTCGTTCCGATTTCGCCGAGAAAGGAGGGATACCCGCCGCGTGGTAGTCCAGTAGTGGAAAAATGAGTGACTGTTGGACTCCTGAGGGCGCTGTGGGGCTATAAACAGAGGGCTTGTTGATTACTCCTTTCTCCATTCCCAAAACGTAAGAATGGACACTTTCCCTTTCACCATCCCCGAGATCATAAATTTCGAGGACGTGTATCTGTACGACTAGTATTGCACCGAGGATACGGTGCGGGTAGTGATAGGTCGCGTTGAGGATCATTTTGGCCGACTGCTTCCCCGGTGCTCACCCCTGCTCCAGCTGTTGATGTACTCAATCTGGAGGGCGTCGCCGGGGCTGCACAACCCCTTGTCCGAGCAGTTTAAGGACAAGGTGGTTGGCAAGTTGAGGTCTTTGTGCCGCTTCGGCCTGATCTCGACGAGTCGGCAGGATCGCTCGGTGGCATTCATCCTCGAGTGTTACCAATTGAGACATCTCGCCGATGTCCGCGGACGGCACCAGAGGCAGAGGTCTGAGGCGGCGAGGGCTCGGCTGGCGGAAATATCCTTGGAGTACCACGAGCAATGTTTCCTACACCCCCTTCCCCCACTGCTGTAATCTTCCTCTTTTAATGTAATGTAAGGCTGAGGAGCCCACAATACCTTTTTGAATCAATAAAATTCTTCTTTTCTGCAATGCTCGACAGCTTTGTGTAGCTTGTTTTTCGTCACCCCATTGAGATGGGAATACGCGTACGCTTGTCAGGCGCATTACAGATTCCACCTGCCTAGGGTAGGCTGGGGTTTATTGATTGTGGGGATCTGAATCTACGGCACCCGTGGACTAACCTGCCGTTAACTATCTCTCGCCTTTGGAGCGAAAGAACCTCCGATTAACGGGTCAAATAGGTCATGCGAACTCAATGTGCAGTGTTGTGTTTTGAAGGGCTTTTGGATATGTCGGGGGCCCCACAAAGTTTTTACGGGGGTACCGCTACCCGGATAGTAGGTTGGGGGTCAAGAGGGCTAGCAGCCCCCTTGCGGGGTGGCGCCCCGTTAGAAATTTTTTCTAACGGGGGAAGTATATTTAGTGTGGAGTGTATGTAAAATGAGGGGAAAATGGCGTCCAAAGGACGCGTGAGCGCCAGCGCCTCACGTGCCTGGCGCTGGGCGCTGGACGCTTGGGCGCTGGGCGCTTGGGCGCTTTGGGCACCGGCGGGGCACGTGCCCGGCACGTGGGCGCTCGGGCACCGGCGCCGGCGCCTCACGTGCCCGGCACGTGGGCGCTCGGGCGCCGGCGCTGGCGCTTTGGGCGCCGGCGCCTAACGTGCCAGGCACGAGGGTGATCGGGCGCTGGCGCTAGCGCTTCACGTGCTCGGCACGTGGGCGCTCGGGCGCTGGCGCTTTGGGCGCGAGCGCCTCACGTGCCCGGCACGTGGGCGCTGGGCGCTTGGACGCTGGCGAACAGAAGGGGCTTTTAGCCCCGAAAATAGGAGCTAAACTCCAGAAAAATAGATTTGGAGTTAAACTCCTAATGGATCTGGATTAAGAGTTAAACTCCTTTGAGGATTTGGGTCTTGGAGTTGAACTCCCCAAAGATCTTCAGAGGTTCTTCTCTCTTAAGCCTTGGATCTTCTCTAAAGTGGGATTTTCGGAGATGGGTCTCCTTCTTCCTCCTCTTTGCTGGTCGGATCTTGGAGGAAAAGGGGGGTGAGATTCAAAATCTCCCCTTTTTGAGATCTAATGGAAGATCTGATGTAACAACTCCATTTTTAGTGTACAAAAAATTTGCTTACAAATTAATGTATACTTGGCATATTTACTTTTGCTGTGATTACTTTAAATAATTGATTAGCTCTTTAATAATAAGAAGGAGCTTGTAGCTCATTGGTAAGGCCTTGCACTGCTGAACCAAGCCACCAGAGTTCAAATCGCATACCCCACATTATTTTTAATATTGTTTTATTTTGAACATTTAGAATACCAAGGGTTTACATGTGCATATCTCACAAAAACCCCACTACACACTGAAATGTAACTGTACCAGAGGATATACCAACCGTCCGGGAAGGATTCCGGCCGCCTGACTCGGCCAGAATCGGCCGGCGAATCGGCCGATTCAGGCCTCCGGCCGAGTCGGCCGATTCCGGCGACGACCCCAACACAAAAATGTGTCTTTTGGTCTCCCTGTACACCTGCAAAATGTTTTCCTCAGACCATTTCCAGAGCTCTTTTAAAACCCCAATTACTCCACTTTTAATACATTTTATTACATTTATCACATTTTTTTCATTTTAACATTTCACCAACCCTAACTCTAGCCTAACCCTATAAATACAACTCTTAAACACTACCCCCTCACCCCAAATTTCTGAGCAAACTCTCAAGAAATTCTTAGAAACGCTAGTGTGCATTTGAAGCGAGCAAAGAGGCGAAGCTCAGGCGAATTTTCCGGCGACAACCCTAGGAGTTCCCGGCGTCGAAACGGCGCACCGGAAACTACGTCTACTCCCTCTCCCTCTCCTCTTTGAGCTAAACCCGTAAGTCCCACCTTCTCCCTTCTCTACTCTTTCTGACATTACGAAATTCTAAAACCCGACGAAATCGGAGCAAATCCGATTTCCGATTCGGTTCTTCCTAAAATCTCACTTTTCATTTAATACAATCTTGTTAAACCATTATATGTTGACTATTAAATACTAACTAATCATATTGAACAAGTTCCATATCAAAAGAAATTGTTAATTCCATTTTATCGTACATTTTCATTAAAATACCATATAGTTTCATTTTCGACATTTGAATATCACAAACTTGCTATACTTTTAAGTAGATCACGAGGCAATGATCTACCTCCTCACAACACTCATATGCAATATAGCACAATACCTTTCGGGAACATAGAATACGGGAAAACGAAACATTTCAAATAACTACCATTACTATTAAAACCGTTTTCTAAAAGATTAGTATTTTACACAAATCTTTGCAAAGCGCCCCTACAACCCATTTTGGAGAACCCGACTGGGATGGTGCGGATTATCGCACATCCCTGGGCTTAGTAGTGCGAGATGCAGACCTCCGCAACGAGCATTCGGTCTCGAGATATTTAAAATACGACATCTTAAGAAAATGAGATTTTTAGAAATATAAAATATATATTAAAAATATTTTTATATAATTATGTATATATGTAACATTAAAATATCTATTTTGAAATAATATAAATATTCCAACTCTTTTCAAAAATCACAAGAATCACTTTACATTAATATACCATGAATTCTATACAAGTCAATATTACAAATAAATACCCTTTATTATGAATTTAGGATATTTTCACTAAAAATATCACAATTATAAAATCTACATTCATGATAACTCTAAAAACGATGACTAAATACTTGGGGAGTATTTTGAAAAGTATATAAAAGTATTTTTACATAAAACCCCCTCAAGTTCTATAAATTACCCTAAGGACCCTAGTAAACATAGGTTTAAGCGGGACCAATCTCTTGAGCCTCAGGGAGCCGGAGTAGTGGGTGCTTGCCTATCTAAGATAGACAACTTAACAACGGTGTTATCAATACGGTAATCGTCTTTGAAAAAGACACAAATCATGCCGCCCATGTGCAGCGATTACCGATAACATCAAAACCATCAGGACTTCAATTTACTTTTCTAATTGTCTTACTCAGACCGAGTCTCATTAATAAACTGACTTGAATATGATTCAAGTACAATCTACAATTTACAATCTGCAATCTGCAATATTACAATACAACATGAATCCATTCAAATCTATATTGACCGAACCATACCATGGATATACTTCCATTTACATGATTCTCCAGTTACATCCATGATTCTGCAGTTACATCCATTTACTGATATCATGGTTTCGGTAAGTCATCCAATTATACAATATATACAGTTTACAATACAAGACAATACAATACAACTATACAAACAAGACATTTCGGGATTTAATTGGTAGATTGGTACGGAAGGTGTTAGAAGTGGCACGAGACAGTAAGATTAAGACACCTAACCTATATTCCGTTGCTGTTGTACTGTAGCCCAACGGTTCCTTGTACGTTCCGTTTGCCTTAGTCTCTAGCATATAGAGACTCCTCTCGTATACACTGGCATCCTTCTGTACCGAGCTACAAACAATAGCGTTAACACCACATTATAACAATACAATACAACTTTAAAAGCTATCTTCTTATTCTGTCTATTCTATTTCTCCCTTATCTTTGGGACTTACCGAGCGATCTGTTCGCTGACAACATTCTCTTCTTTCTTCTTTGAATGTCGTCAGGTGATCTGGACACGTCAGAAATCGAGCCCAGCGCTGAAGACTTGGACCATTTCGTTGAAGACCTAGAGTTTTAGTTCATTGTACACATTTATTTCAGCACATTTGCTTTTCTGTTATGCCATTTGTAACGTTTTGGAAATCATTTAGGCAATTTTCCATTTTTAGGTAAAATAAATTGTATTTTCCGTAAAAACCTAGAAGCGATCTTTTTGCAGCATAGAATTCACTACAGCTAGTTTAGCTAGAATATTGCTAGTTTGCGGGTTTTTGTAAGCCACTTATAATTTTAGTGCATTTTAATATTTTTCACTAATTAAAATATTATTTTAAGCTTTTAATTATGCACTAAATTGGTGGTAATTACATTTTGGTTTGGGTTAATTGTCACTAATGTGAATCTATGCTAAATTAATCACTAGATTAAGCACTAATCCATCCTTGAAAATATCCTAGGAAAATATCTAGATATTTGTTGAATTAAAGAAAAAATTTAATTAGAAAAGAAAAGATATAAGAGGTGGCTTTTGTAATTTAGCTTTTGCTTTGTTTTTAGCTTAGAAGTTTCCACACTCATCCACATTTAACCCATTTCCTACATCATGGCCGACACCCCCACCCCGGGCCGCCCTCTCATTTTCTCACCTCAATTTCATCTCTTCTACCTTCATAAAATCATCAAAAATCCTAAATAAATCCCACAAACTCATAATTAAATCAATACCCATCATTCTTCATCACAAAACATGCTTGGATCTTCATCAAGTTAGCATTTTGGAGGTTATTTTTGATGATCTTGTTGCAAGTTTTTGAATCAAGTGGAGGTATAATTTCTAACCCTAAGCTCAAGTTCTTGTTTTAATAAATTATGTTAGCTTAATAGTTGTTAATTAAAGCTTTCATTTGCATGTTTAGAAAATTCTAGAAAAGGTTTTTGTTAACCAAGTTAAGGTTTTGTTTAGTGAAATAGTTAAGTGTGATGTTTAGTCAAAAGAAAACTTAACCTAGTTGCAAGATTTGTTAAATGATATTTTCTTAATTATCTAATTAGCTTAATTGCAAACTAAACTTTTACTAAATCCTAATTAAGTGGGATTAAAATTCTAGAAGGGGTTTGTATGATTTAATCATGCTATATTGAGATGATTGTCTTTACTAATTTTGGTTAAACTTATAGTTTTGTGCTAAAATGATTAAACGTTGCTTACTAGATTTCCGGATAATTTTGGCGTGGGTTTCTTTTGACATTGCGACGTTATTTATATTAGATTCCACGTTATTTATTGTATTGTGAATGCGCGATCGGTACGATCAGGGTCTAGGCTTGATGGTTGTGTCGTTTAGCGTTCCTAGATAAGGTTGTGCCGATCTCGTTCGTGTCATTGTGTAGGTTTTGTTCTTGAGTTGGTTTCGTAGTGTCGCTACGCTCGTTAGCCACTAGACGAACACTTGAGAGTATGTTTGGAGTTAGTGCTTCGGTCAAACGTAGTTGGTACGTGTTATTGGTCGATTGCTAATATATACTTGTTATATTGTTTTATGATCTTAGGGTCGCAAGCGAGGATTTCGGACGCTGCGAAGTAGGGAAAGCAAGTGGTTGGCTTTACTTAGCCAAGATCTTCTGTGAGTAGATTTTGTTGGATATAGTGCCCTCAAAGTCAATTATTGGATCGCAGGTACGTGATTGCAATGATTGAGGAGGACCTATACCGGTAGGACAGTCTTACTCAAGATGATAGTATGCTATTTGGTTTGCCTTTATCAGTCGTGTATAGGTTCAGGTGACTAATCATGATTACACTTTGATAGAGCCCTTAGGATCTTGCTTGACTACCAACAGTATGAGGGCGATCATATACGTGAGAGTTGGGTGGTCTATAAGCATATTCTTAATTGTGGTCCCTAGTCGTGGGAGTTTTGAGACAGGGCATCGATACTCCGGAGTAGACTAGTGTATACAGTCGAGACCCCGACGAGGGGCGGTGGCCGGTCTCACAAGCCACTGGTGTCAGTTGGATCACCTAAGATGTATACAGGTGCTCATTGGGTTATGAGTACACCGGACAAGACTCGCCGGAAACCTGCTAGTTGGTATTATACATATCGTCAGATAGCAGTTCCCTGGTGACATGTGTATAGGTTAGTTCATCGACCTGAGGTCGTCATTTGTCTCGTGTGAGTTCCCACTGTGCTTTGATTTCTACCCTACCACGGCTCAAAGGAGTCGTGCAAACAGGTAGTTTTTGGGTACAGTCCCGAACCACATGTAGGCACGTGAGCGGATCGGCAGGGGATTCGTCTCTCCCGGTATTGGGGGTGGAGGTCGCGCTGTGTCTAGGAAAGCCATTACACCAAGTCATTGGCCAAGGCATGCGAGATTTACTGGTAGGTACTCCAGTAGTATCTCAGAGTGTTCAGGGCTTGTCTCCGACACGACTTATACAGCTATTGGAGGTCTGACGTTACTAGCCCCCTAGGCCGGATATGTGATACTCATAGACGAACGGACCGGACTGTATATACATTGTCACTGTTAGGCTCAGTAAGGTTTCCGGATGAGTTCGCTCATCGGCCTCCCTTAAGGTCAGTTCATGGGCAGCCATTACGCACAGCTAGTGCCGCTGACGGCTTGTGGTTAAACCCACTGCCAGGGTACTGACGAGTCATTAGAGTCCCCCACAGATAGTTTCCCAAGTTCGGGCGAAACATTGTAGAGGCCGTATGGTTTTATGGCAGGGTTCGGAAAATGCACGTGCGTTTACGCACTGTTTCCTGATTTAAAATCAGGAAAGCTTCTGGGAAAAGCTTCAAAAAGGGGGTCACGTGTTAGCACGTGACACCTAAAAGGGATCATCAAGTCAAGTTCAGTTTCCTGAATACGCTGAAGAAAATGGACTTCAGAAAGAGTCACGTGTTCCCACGTGACCAGGGTCACGTGGCGACACGTGACATTTAAATGCAAGCGTCAAAGGCACACAAGTTCTCTGATCAAGTCAAGAAAAGGCTTCAGAAGAGGTCACGTGTTCCCACGTGACCAGGGTCACGTGTTGGCACGTGACGTTCAAGACAGCAGACTCGTTCTCCAGAAGAACCGAAGAAAGAGAGTTCAAACAAGGGTCACGTGCTCACACGTGACCAGGGGTCACGTGGTAGCACGTGACGCTTAGGCAGCAATCAGAAGACAGAGCGCAAAAGAAAGGAAAAGGCTCATTCCAAAGTGGGTCACATGGTCACACGTGACCAGCTTTCAAAGCCCATTGTGTTAACAGAATTAAATTCTGAAAGAGATTTAAATCTTTCCAAAGGAGAGTGATTATCTGGGGCCAATCAAATTAAAGATTCAGAGGTGATAGAATATCATCTATCTATGGAAAATCTCGGGTTTGGAAAGATTTCCCCTTTAAATCTAACCAAAATAACAAGGGAGAATCTCTGGATTTAAAATCCAATGGTGAATAAAATTCACCTAATAATCCAAAGGTCCAAAATGAATGATGAATGCAAATCAAATCTCAATGAAGATTCGTCAAAAAACTGATTGATTCGGCTGCTTCTCCTATAAATAGGAGCCAAGAGACATACATACATATAGAGGCGCAGAGAAGAAAAAAAAAGGAGAAGAGCTTTGATACTTTGAAAAGACTCGGATCTTCTGCGAAAAACCCTAGGTAAGAAAGGGAAGGCCTTTTGAAAGAAAGAGAATTTAATTCTCAACAGAGTTTAACTCTGATAATGTAAAAACAGAAGAACATATTTCTTCTCTCTTTGATGGAGGATCTGCAAAGTGCACATCTCCCCTTAAGGTTGAGAATTTAATTCTCAATGGGTTGAGATCCTGCCATGCAGATCCAAAACACGGAGAAGGAATGCAAGCACGAGAATTTAATTCTCACAGAACTATAGGAATTTAATTCCTTTAAAATAAAAGGAGGGCTTGACCCTATATTATGGGAATTTAATTCCTCCAGAACAAAAAAGAAACAGGGTTTAACCCTAATTAAGAACCTAGTTCTGTTGAAACAGCAGGAATTTAATTCCCTTAATCATACAGAGGATGGAAGTTTAAACTCCTTAAAAACTTTTATTAGGGTTTAACCCTATTCAGCCCTTCACGTATATGAGGAATTTAATTCCTACAGAAAATTCAGAGTTAAACTCTATTCCAGAAAACAAAGTCTTCGAAAGGAAGTAGGAATTTAATTCCTCTGAAATTTATAGTTCGAGGAATTTAATTCCTAAAAGAAGATTAACAAAGCCTCTAAACAAAATACCTAGAGGCAGGGTCACGTGTCATCACGTGACCCCCCCAAGAGAGCTACAGAAAGCCCCTTTGAGGCAGCACCCCACGTGACCCACGTGACCCTCAGCAGAAGCTCTAATCCATAGGCATTTGAATGCCCATCACGTGATGGCACGTGATGCTCTGGAAGACGCGATAATCTCAGCAGAACAAAGGGAGGGCGCTCTCACGTGCTGCCACGTGACCCCTCTTACCTTAGTGTTTAAACACTAAACTAAAACTCTCGAACCCAGTGTTAAAACACTGTTGGGCCTTAGTGTTCAACACTAATTAAAAAGCTTTATTTGCAGTGTTCAACACTGATTACCTTAGTGTTTAAACACTAATCTGAGATC
This sequence comes from Agapanthus africanus, assembly GCA_030015575.1. Classification (NCBI taxonomy): domain Eukaryota; kingdom Viridiplantae; phylum Streptophyta; class Magnoliopsida; order Asparagales; family Amaryllidaceae; genus Agapanthus; species Agapanthus africanus. The sequence goes on along the minus strand of CM057338.1, from coordinate 99,273,278 downwards.
TTCATTTGCAGTGTTCAACACTGATTACCTTAGTGTTTAACACTAACCTGAAAAAACATTGTTGCTGGTGTTCAACACCAAATATTCTCTTAGTGTTAAACACTAACTTGTCAACCCCATTCCCAGTGTTCAATGCTGACTGCTCTGTAGTGTTTAACACTAGACTTTGGCCCAATTGGCTTAAATGGATGGAGGCAAAGCCTCTCCTGATTGGACTTAGCCCAAGATGGCCATAAGTCCTCAATTTGTGATTAACTGGTCCAATGGACTCATAACATAATTAATTCGTCTTGACCCCAAATTGGGCCAAGGGCTATTTAATCCACTCCGGTTCTAGGGTACATCTTTTCACTCCTTTGATACTTGGCATTGTAATCCCTCAATGCCGTCAAAGAGGTGACGGGTCCCGACGACCACACATTGATATGAACTGTGGGGTCCTTAAACTCATGTCTAATGCAAATTCCTGGTTACGTGGAACGCGGATAATGTCACTCTTTGACCCCGTGGAAAACGTCCAGAGCGGAGCCTGGTCCTCGCCAAGCGCGGCAGTGAACCCGTGTGAAGCATCCAGAGCACATACCGGACTGTGGGGTCCTTAAACCCATGGACTACGACGTCCTTAACCTTGACCGAGATGTCTTAAAACTAACAATGGACTGTGGGGTCCTTAAACCCATGGACTACGACGTCCTTAACCTTGACCGAGATGTCTTAAAACTAACAATGGACTGTGGGGTCCTTAAACCCATGGACTACGACGTCCTTAACCTTGACCGAGATGTCTTAAAACTAACAATGGACCGCAATGTCCTTAAACTACCCATGGACCGCAATGTCCTTAAACTACCCATGGACCGCAATGTCCTTAAACTAGAACAATAGAGCCCCGCATGCTCTTTTGTCGGATCTAAACGGTCCCGTTTAAGTTGATCTTAGCCTCAAAGATGGCTAACGTATCCTTAAACCTTCAAACAGAGTGGACTATAAATCCCCCCAATTGACTCCGGCTTGAGGGTACATCCTTGAACTCCTCTGACATCCGTTGTTGTAATCCTTCAACGTCGTCAGAGAGGTGACGGGTCCCGACGGCCACACATTCATGGACCACTATGTCCCTAAACTGGAACATTAGAGTCCAAACGCTCTTTTGTCGGATCTAAACGATCCCGTTAAGTTGATCTTAGTCACAAAGTTAGACTAACGTATCCTTAACAAACGTTTGAGTTGATCTTAGCCTCGAGTAGGGCTGACGTATCCTCAAACCAAAACCCCCCCCAAACCCAAATCTAAGATAATACGGATTTGGACTAGTCCACGCCCTACGGGCGACGACATAACTCAGTCTCCGTAAACAATCCACGGGCAACAAAATACAAAACAGACACCCACGACACGAAGTGACCATCTGGAGAAGGAGAAAGTTGTTACCGCAATGCGGTAGCGTAATTAACTGCAGGGGCTTGCGCCTGCAGGGAAGAGCGTCCCCACAATCAAAAACCCCTCAAATGAGGGGGAATCTGACGAAGTCTGCTACATCGGACGCATCCGTCTAAACCTTCGATACGTAGTGCCATAAATTAACTTGGCATCTTCGAAGAGGTGGACGGATAGCACCTATTAGCATCTGCCCCGAATCTCAGGCAAGACGCGGTGTCGCGCCGTCTTTCGGAGGGGAACAGATTCTGGCACGCCCGGTGGGACCTTTTCCTCTTCCCACTCCATACTTCGTGTGTCGTGACTCGCGAACCAATCGCGGTTCGCTAATGGTTGCCCTCGGGTTTCAAGATACTAAGAATTGGCGTCTGGCTTATTGCAGAAAGCAAAGGATCGATGGCTTCTACTTCCGTGAAAGTGTCCAACTGCTCAGACTGCAATTGCAACCAACGCTCTGCCTCGCCAGGAGGTATAGCCTACGAACCCCAAGCTGCCTCGCTATTCACAATGCCCGTGGAACAGGTCACTCGCGCCACCACAGGATTGTTCTTTGGGACCATGGTCCCGCCGACAAACTTTGCCGCTCCAGTGCTGACAACGGAGGCTCCCAAAAGTCGGTCTTTGATCGTCTTACCCCTGCCACGGCTCCTCTCAACGAGTCGCCCAACGTCAACGCCTCGGTCTTCTCTAGACTGGGCCAGAAATCCTGCAGACCCATCGTGGGACCTACGATCTCAGAGAAGGTTGCTTCTAAGAAAGTGGCCGCTCCTGTCCCAGAAGTCGTCAAGGCAGCCTCTCCGGCCAAAAGGTCGGTCTTTACAAGATTAACGGCTTCAGCTCCCGCTCCTACTACCCAAAGGACATCGGTCTTTGACAGGCTAATACCAACTGCGACCCCACGCCCAGACAGAGGGCAAAACGAAACCGTTCTTACCGCTGACCCTACACCGTCCGCTCGACACGCTCGACGTCGCCATTGGCGCCGAGTGAGGAAGGCTGGGGGCAACTCCCCATCTGGGTTGACTCCATCAGTCCCGGTGGCAGAAGTTAATGCTGCTGTTCCAACTGGGAACAGCTTCGAAATGCTAAATAAAGTGCGAAGAAATTCTCCTACTGCAGTACTGAAGAGGTCTCCTCCCCCGTTAAAGAAGATTGTGGAAATGGAGTCAGAACGGCCCCAATCTCCTCAACGGCTATCTTCCAAAATCTATAAGGTTTGGCGGCAGGCACGGGACTCGATCATCGATCCGAACTTCTCCCGCCGACACAAGAAGCTGAAAACCCAACCGGAAGCTGGTCACCAGGCCAAACCCTAAAAGGCTGTGGAACAACTGACTCATAAAAGAAGGAGGCCGGAGAAGACCCCACAGCATGCAGCGACGGCTAAAAGCACTGAGCCCAGACGCCCTAAGTCTGGGGGCATGGTGGTGCACACTGTTTACATGGCCTCTGGAAAAGAGGAAAGCCGCACTTCTACGGGCCACCGACCGTTAACCCGATCCGTGACGAAAGCCCAAGAACAGCAACAGAAGCTGCAAGAAATGATGAATGCTATGGCCGCGCTCACCGGGCCAAAAGAAAACCCAGAAACGTCCTCAGACGCACGCCGAGAGGAAGAAACCGATGCTGAATTCCTTCGCCGGACACTGGAGAAAAGGGACAAAGAGGCTGCTGAACAAGCGGCCAACATACAACGGATGGGCCTTCTCTTCCAAGATGTGATAGGAATGATGATCCAGCAGGACTTACCCGCCGAGGATCCCCCGATCGTTCTTGAAGACGACCGAGGAGAAACGTCAAATCCACCACCAGCCCTCTCAACGGCCAAGGAGGATGCAATCTCTAAGGCTGACTTGGCTGACTACATAGCCCAGCAAATCCGGGTTCACCACGCGACTGAGGCAGCTGGTCAAGTCGTGAAAACGGGGCGGCCGTATCCGAGCTGGTACGACCAAATCAAATACCCGCAAGGCTATACGATACCAAAATTCCACGTGTATAAGGGGACCGGCAATCCCCATCAACATGTCGCCCAGTTTCGGGCCCTCTGCGGTAACACCGGCGGTGATGATAAGTTGTTGCTCCGCCAGTTTGTGGGCAGCTTATCAGAAACAGCGTTCGAATGGTATTCAGAACTCCCGAACGATTCTATCAAAACGTTCGCTGAAATGGAGCTGTTGTTCACTCAGCGATTCGCAAGTGCCAGCGAACGCACTCCAATAACTGCACTTATTAATGCCAGGGTAAAACCGGGCGAAACCTGGGTCCAGTACGCTATACGCTGGCGGAACTTGTGGTCGAGATGTGAGCAACGCATTGAGGAAGCACCTGCGGTGGGCATGTTCGTAGGAACTCTAGACCCTCACGCAACTATTTCCCAGTTTATGATGTTCTTTAAGCCAACCACATTCCAGGCTTTAATCGACAAGTTGGCTCAGATGGACCAGATGGGTCATAGACCGCCTCCCCCGAAGTCGGAACCTCGGAATGACAAGGGTAAAGGGAGGGCAACCTTTGTTGCGAATGCCCAGCAGCAACCTAACGCCCCGAAACCGGCAGATCAACTCGAGGAAAGGCGTCGGTATTATAATGAGAAGATGAAGCGTCCCTACTCGTTCCCACGGGACAAGACGAAACGGCTATTCGAGCTGGCAATACGCAACAGACTTATAAACCTGCCAAATCCAAGGCGACCGCCGCAACCCACCGAAGTGAATAACCCTAACTATTGCCCTTACCATCAAACGGTAGGCCATCCGATTGAAGATTGCTTCGTCTTCAAAGGATGGATTGAAGACCAGTACCTCCAGGGGAAGTTTGTACTGTCCGAAAAGTGGAAGGTGAACCCCCCACAGCCGCATGCTCCTAGGAAAGCGGATACGCCGGGGGCAACATGTTCTTTTATTGAAGAAGCTCCATGGGAGGTCGTGCTATCAACTAAAACCAGAAGAATGCTGAGAGACCTTCATGCGTGCCCTGCGATCGAATGGAAGGACCCTCTTGAACCTCAAATTATCGAAGGGATGCTAAGGCGCCGCCCGACTACAAAGACTCACGATAAGAGCCCAGATACTCACGCCCAATCGTCAAAATCTTCGAAGAAAAAGAAGAAGAAATCCAAGAAGTCCGTGAAGCCTGGAAAAGAGCACACGAACTTGCAGAAGCAAATCGACGCCCTGGAAGAGTACAATCAAAAGGCGCGAACTCCTGTCACACTGCAAGAGTTCCTCAACCACATCTTTCAAGAGGAAGATGATGGAGAAAGCTCGTCGGACGAATCCGAAGGATATGTGGCGAGTTGTAACGTAATCTCCCACTCGTTTACCGATGATGGGAAAACTCCTGGCATTGAAAAGCTGGAGACAGAGCCTGTACCAGAGCGTGCATGGCCAACAGATGAAATGATCGACGCTTTTCTAGACGAGATTCGTCTAAAATGTAAAGCGGACCAGGAGCGTGAGATGGCCACATCTGAAGGAGCCAAATGCGGGAAGCTGAACGAGAGAGTTGAACTACCAGAGTGAAAGGCATCCGAAGTAAACAAGAAGATATTCAAGACGAGAAAAAGGTTTGCCAAAGCCATGTCACTGGGGATGAAGCTACCGCCATCGGAAGGAAACACACACGATAGGGTAGAGAGGCACCCTGATTATTGCGCATATCACCGGAAAATCTCACACCCCACGGAGGAGTGCGACGCCTTTAAGATATGGTGGCAAGGATATGTCGCTCGTCGGCAATATGTTAAGCGCATGAAACGCAAGATCCGTCGGGAGCGAAGAAGTACTGTCGATGGGCAAAACAGAACGACTGGCAACTGTTGCATGGTTAACGCCAGGGGGTCACAAGTTCTCACCTTTGGGAGCGACTCTGATGAAGAAATGGCTCTGGGCCCTCTCTTTAAAGAATCTGTCTCGGGGAAAGAGGAGGAATCGGAGATCTGCGAGAACATTCAGCTGCGCAATCGCACACTCCCAGAAAAGAATCTCGGGCCCGGGAATAGAAAGGATAAGGGAAAGGAAAAGGTCACTGAAGATATCACTTTAGATGACCAAGTCATGAGAGAGCTGGTTGCCAAAGACCCTCCTAGGAAGAGTAAAGTGGACTATAACATCCCCGCGCACCTAAGGAAGCTACCTTCTCAGCTTAGCATTCTCGATGCCCTCCTATTATCGAAAGAAGCGCGAGACTCGCTAATTAAGGCGTTACAAGAACCCGAGCAATTCCAAGCCTTCCTCGCCACTGAAAGGATGAAGGATGAACTGGAGGAAGTGCATACGGCCGACGTCACTTTCGGTGATGAAGACCTCCTTCTCGGGACGTGCGACCATAACCGTCCCCTATATGTCTCCGGATACTGCCATGATATCAAGATAGGCAAGATCCTGGTGGATAATGGATCCTCCGTCAACCTCCTTAATGTTCGGGTGTTGAAGGAAATCTGCATGAGTGTGCAACACCTTGCTCGTGACAAAATTACTATCTCCGGTTTCGATTCACAATCGTCACGGACTCTCGGATCCGTGATACTAACATTACGCTTCGGACTTCTCGTCACAGACATCAAATTCCATGTCATTGACGCCAAGACCTGTTACAACGCCTTGCTCGGTCGTCCTTGGCTACACGAGTACAATATCATCCCTTCTACACAACATCAGTGTATGAAGTACTTCAAGGATGGTCTTGAGTATACCGTAACAGGTGAGTTAAACCCATTTTCCGTGAACGAAGTCCGCAAATACGAAGATGCGAAATACTTTTTGCCAGATTTCGAGGATACAGAAAAGTGTCGCAATCCGGAAAACAAAACCGCCGCCACTATCCCTATTTTCGGGAGCGATACCGAAGAAGAGGAAGAGATAGTTTATGCAGGGCCATCTCAACGCAACAACCTGAGGACACCCGCCCCCGTATTAGTCTTCGGAAGTGATTCAGAAGATGAAGTTAATGCTGTGTTCTCCAATCGGCTGCTGACACAAGCACCCCTTGGCGATGACCATAGTTTGCAAATCACCATGGTACCGCGAGAACACTAAAAGGACCTCGACACGCTTCAGGCTCACGATGTGCAGGACCTGCAAACATTTTACGTCCCTCCCAGGCGAAGGGGCGAGAAGGTGATCCTATTTTACCGATCCTCAGAGTCGAAAATAGAGAAAGAGATCTGGCACGGCGCAGATACTACGCTCGACAGGCTCCAACCCATCCGTCTGCCCAGATACTATACAAATGGATTAAAGAAGCTATTGAAGCGCCAAGGAGTACCTTTAGAACAGACCGTTCGGCAGGCGCGGTTCTACAACAAGATTTGGGATGTCCCCGGGACTCAACGCAAATTGCCCAACGGGAAGATGGAAGCACTCGGGCTCGGATACGCAAAAGCTGGAAAACGGGAACGGACTCACAGCAGCTACCCTATATATACCTTTGATGAAGAGGAGGACGCCCTGTCAGGAGATGCCAACCCTTCATTAAAACTAGACCCCGCGATTGAAGCACCGAGTCCGTCATTTGAAGAACGAACGAACAAGCCTATCAGGAAAACGGGTCAGAGAGCTCAGGAAGACCGCAACCGCGAGATGGCCATCTATAAGAAGGCCAGGACGCAACGTCTATCTCAACGTACCGAAAAAGACAAAGACGCTTATCCTCGTCAATCCGTTGTACGAAAGGCCCGACGCAGAGACGGAAATAAATCAAGAAGCGGCTCGGGTTTGCCCCTCGTGAAGAAGATGAGTCGAGCGTATTCCTTCCCCCGAGACAAGACGGAGAGGTTACTCAACCTCGCTATAAAACATCAAATGATCACGCTTCCAGAGTCTAGACGTCCTGAGCAAGCTAGCCAGGTCTCTCATCCGAGTTATTGCTCTTATCACCAAGCCATAGGACATCCTACCGAGGACTGCTTCACCTTCAAGAACTGGGTCGAGGACCAGTACCGACGGGGCAGATTCGCTTTATCCGACGGCTGGAAGGTAACACCGCCGCGAAAGCATGAGTCCAAGGCCGCAAGAACAGAACCGGGTCCACCTCAGTCCAGGGAGCGGGTTCGCACTTGTTATACGATTACGATATTAGGAGAAGAGCCCGAGAACGTAGACGACCTTTACCGGTGCTTTGAGAACAGCGATGATGAGGTGATCTCAGAATTTCCGCCCGCTCCGAAAGAACTGGAAGATGGTATACATACTACCGCAGATAACCTCAAGAAGATTGAGTTGGGATCGGCAGACGACCCGCGACCGACATTTGTCAGCGAGCTATTATCCGAAGAAAAGGTGGCTGCGTTAAAGAACGTGCTTCTACGGCATAAAGACTGCTTCGCGTGGAACTACTCCGAGATGCCAGGATTGGACCCGGAGATTGCTGTGCATAGATTAGCAATATCCCCAGATATCAAGCCAGTCAAGCAGGCGCCAAGGAGGATGCGACTCGAGCTTGAGATGAGCATCAACGCCGAAGTCAAGAAGTTGATCGATTCAGGATTTATCCAAGAAGTCCAATATCCCGACTGGATTGCCAATATCGTCCCGGTAATGAAGAAGAATGGGACGGTACGCATATGCGTGGATTTCAGGGATCTCAATAAAGCATGTCCCAAGGATGATTTCCCAGTACCAGTAACCGAACTAATGATAGATAACACGTCCACTCATGAGGTTTTCTCCTTTATGGACGGTTCATCAGGATACAATCAGATAAAGATGCATCCCGAAGACCAGAAGCATACCGCTTTCCGCACCCCTTTGGGTATATTTTGCTACAGGGTTATGCCCTTTGGCCTAAAGAACGCTGGCGCTACCTATCAAAGGGCCATGACAAAGATCTTCGACGATCTCATACATGACATCGTCGAGTGCTATATCGATGACCTCGTAGTAAAGAGCATGTCATACGAGGAGCATTTAAAGCATCTGGAGACTGTATTTCAACGCCTTCGGCAATATAATTTGAAAATGAATCCCCTTAAGTGCGCGTTTGGAGTCTCCTCGGGCAAATTTCTGGGATTCATCATTCGACACCGAGGTATTGAAATAGATCCGGCAAAGATTAAAGCGATCATGGAAATGCCTCCGCCGAGAACGCTCAAGCAGCTGCGGTCTCTCCAAGGGAAGCTCGCATACATCCGGCGGTTTATCGCCAATCTTTCAGGCAAATGCCGTCCTTACAGCCACCTGATGAAAAAGGGTACCCCATTCGTTTGGGATCACAAATGTCAAGGTGCACTAGACGAGATCAAGCAGTACCTGCAGAACCCTCCAGTGTTGGCTGCTCCAGTGAAGGGAAAGCCTCTCATTCTTTACACGGCCGCCCTCGAAGGTTCCTTGGACGCATTATGGGCACAAGAGAACGATCAGGGGAAAGAAAGAGCACTTTACTACTTAAGTCGAGTGCTGCTGGGGGCAGAAAGCAACTATTCCCCCATTGAAAAGCACTGCCTGGCGTTGATCTTCGCAATAACAAAGCTTAGACATTACGCATTAGCACATGAAGTCCGTCTTATTTCAAAGGTGGACCCTCTCAAATATTTGATGTCGAAAGCCATACTGACGGGACGACTTGCTAAGTGGGCCCTGCTCTTGATGGAGTTCTCAATAACGTATCAACCTCTCAAGGCAGTGAAAGGCCAGGCCATTGCCGACTTCCTCGCCGAACACCCGATACCGGCCAATTCTCCTCTGAATTGCGATTTGCCGGACGAGCATGCATTTGATGCGATTAACGGCGGAACCACCCGATGGGAACTCTATTTCGATGGAGCGTCCTCCATAAAGAAACAGAAACAAGGTATCCCAATGATCAAATCAGGGATAGGCCTCATCTTTGCAACTCCACAAGGAGGGATAATGCGCTTCGCCTTCTCCTTAACAGAGCCGAGGACAAACAATGAAGCCGAATACGAAGCCCTGATAGCAGGCCTCGAGATCGCCATCGACATAGGAATTGAGGACCTCCTCATATACGGGGATTCCCAGCTGATCGTTAGTCAAGTAAATGGTGACTACCAAACGTACAAGCCGGAGTTGGTAAAGTACGGCGAAAGGGTGCAACAACTATTGACCCAAATTCCCTCCTATACTTTGGAGAACATACCGCGCGTGGAAAACAGCAAAGCAGACGCGTTGGCTAAACTTGCTAAAGAACTGGCTGACGAGAACCTCGATGACGTCAGAATCGTGGTACAAAGCCGTCGAGTGCTCGCCCCGGCAGAAATATCTCCGGAATCATGCGAAGAAAAAGGAACGACTGAGCAGACGACCTTACAAATAAAAGACCATGAGAGGGCCGAAGACTGGAGGGAAGTCTTCATAGACTACTTTAAGTCCCACCGAATGCCTGAAGAAGCGTCCTCAAGACATCAGCTCATGAAACGAGCTCTATCCTTCGCTTTCGTCAACAACATTCTATACAAGAGATCGTTTGATTCTCTATGGCTCAGATGCTTAGGACCTGACGAAGCAGAAAGAGTCGTTCAGGAAGTTCATGACGGACTTTGCGGTTCTCACCAAGCAGGCTCAAAGATGAAGTTAAAAATTAAACGGATGGGTTATTACTGGCCCACGATGATCCAGGACTGCCTCGAGTATGCGAAGCAATGCCACTCATGCCAGATCCATGGAGACTTCATCCACCAACATCCGAATCCACTGCACCCGACGTTGGCTAGTTGGCCATTCGAAATGTTGGGGACTGACATAGTCGGCCCCATTGAGCCAGCATCATCCCGGGGACACCGCTTTATCCTGGCGACAACCGATTACTTCTCCAAATGGGCAGAAGCAGTACCGCTGAAGGAAGTGAAGACAGAGAATATTCTCCACTTCTTCAAGACGCACGTCATCTATCGGTTTGGAACTCCACGGCGGATTATCTCCGATAACGGGCCGGCCTACCGAAGCCATAAGATTAGCCGCTTCGCACAGCGGCACAATATAGACTGGAGATATTCTTCAGTTTACAATCCACGAGCTAACGGTCTGGCCGAGGCTTTCAATAAGACCTTGACGAAGATCATAAAAAAGACCGTTTCCAGGAATAAGAGAGACTGGCACGAAAGGCTGCAAGAAGCCCTTTGGGCTTATCGAACTACGTTCAAGACAGCCACAAACACAACGCCGTACGCGTTGGTGTTTGGGACGGAAGCAGTGCTCCCCCTCGAGATAGAGTTACCCTCTCTACGAGTAGCAGTCCACCACGAGCTGATGAACGAAGAAAATGCTCACCTTCGGCTTGAGGAGCTTGATGCCCTCGACGAAACCCGGCTCATAGCGCAACAACATCTAGAAGCCTACAAAGCAAAGATGACGCGCTCGTACGAAAGATTGACCAGGCCGAGGACATTCCGCCAAGGCGTACTCGTACTAGTGGTCAAAAGACCTATGATCCCCAATCGTGCCAAGCGGGGAAAATTTGAGCCAAACTATGAAGGCCCGTACATCATAGACAAGGTCTACCAGGGTGGAGCCTATCTACTCATGGACATGCACGGTGAAAGGCCTTTCAAGCCAATAAACGGCCGCTTCTTAAAGAAGTACTATGCTTAATGAGCCACAGCCGGGGTCAATGATAAATGACGACGACTATGTCCGCTCACTGTCTTCCTAGGCTCAGACTTTACAAGCAGCAGCCGGCCTTCCCATAACGACGGACCGAAACGTCCTTAAACTAACGGCGGACCGAAACGTCCTTAAACTAACGGCGGACCGAAACGTCCTTAAACTAACGACGGACCGAAACGTCCTTAAACTACTACCGCAGCGTCTTTAGGCTGACGAGATAAAAAAAAATAAAATAAAATAAAAATAAAATAAATAAAATAAATAAAATAAAAAATAAAAATAAAAAAACGGTATGTCTATAAGCAAAACGGGCACGGATGAAAACCCGAAAGGGCTCCGTGAGTAAAAACAGCAGGACTACCGGCGAGTGTTTGTGAAAACCCGAAAGGGCGCAACCTCGTTAAAAAGACACTTACAGAGTCCTCTCGACCTTGTAAGGAGAAACCACCTGCGTGAGATCCTTACGACTCACGAAGGAGCAACACACTTAGGGATCCTCACGATTCCTAAGGAGAAAATACACTTACAAGATCCTCACGATTCGTAAGGAGAATCCTCTTATGGGACCCTCACGGCTCATGAGATTTGAAAGTCTTAAGTCACAGAAACCTGAACCTGTTCTTAAGCAAATCCTCCACAACCTCCGATATTGCCCTACAAGAGGCTCAATACTGACCCTTGTATACAATCCACGGGCACAAATAAACATTTCCCCAGCAAAGTCCAACCCTTGTGGGTCCTCTCGACCCATAAGGTGAAAACCCTCTTGTAGGATCCTTACGACTTACAGAGGAACATACACTTAGGAATCCTCACGATCCCTAAGGAGAAAATACACCTGCAAGATCCTCGCGACTTGTAGGGAGAAATACCTTTGTGAGACCCTTACGGCTCATGAAGTCAAAAGCCTTAGTCGACAGGACCTTAACCCTGTTTGCTAAGCCACCTTTGTTCAACATCGACAGAGGCAAATGATGATTCGCTCCTCGCAATATTCCAGTTGCAGCGATGCTGATGCCTAAACCGGTATCAAATCCTAAGTCCTTTCATGGCAAATGATGATTCGCTCCTGGCAACATCCCAGTTGCAGCGGTGCTGATGCCGAAATCGGTGTCCAAAATCCGAGCTTGCGGCGAAAAAGCTAGCAAGCCATACATGCCTACGAAATAGCCGAAATGATGGGGCAACTTGCAATAAAAAGCAGCAAGTAAAAATGTATGCATGAAAAATAGCCGAAATGATGGGGCAACTCGCAATAAAAAGCAGCGAGTAAAAATAAAATAAATAGCCGAAATGGTTGGGCACCGCGAAAAAATAGCCGAAATGATTGGGCAATCGCGACCTTCGCGATATAAAAATCTGAAATGATAGAGCATCGCGGAAAGAATAAAAGAAATGATGGAAAAATGAAACCTTTTTGCCCTACAGGTGATACTACAACAATCCCTGTATACAATCCAGGGACGCAAACAAAGAAGGGATCATACTCCTTCCCCCAGGTTTCGTCATGAGAGGAAGCCAAATCTCGACGGTTCACAAATAACCTGGAGATCGTCTCGTAACAATGGACACAACTTCAAGCTAAGCGGAACAGCGGCCACTCCCAGTTCCATGGCTCGGTGGTATACATATCGCCAACAGTCAAACCCTCACCCCGTGAAATGCGGATACATTCAGCAAAATTCCTGGTCACGTGGAACACGGATAATGTCACTCTTTGACCCCGTGGAAAGCGTCCAGAGCGGATCCTGGTCCTCGCAGAGCATGGCAGTGAACCCGTGCGAAGCATCCAGAGCGGAGCCTAGTCCTCGCCTAACACGGCAGTGAACCCGTGTGAAGCATCTAGTGCAAAATTCCTGGTCACGTGGAACACGGATAATGTCACTCTTTGACCCCGTGGAAAACGTCCAGAGCGGATCCTGGTCCTCGCAGAGCATGGCAATGAACCCGTGCGAAGCATCCAGAGCAGAGCCTAGTCCTCGCCTAACGCGGCAGTGAACCCGTGTGAAGTATCAAGTGCAAAATTCCTGGTCACGTGGAACACGGATAATGTCACTCTTTGACCCCGTGGAAAACGTCCAGAGCGGATCCTGGTCCTCGCAGAGCATGGCAGTGAACCCGTGCGAAGCATCCAGAGCGGAGCCTAGTCCTCGCCTAACGCGGCAGTGAACCCGTGTGAAGCATCTAGTGCAAAATTCCTGGTCACGTGGAACGCGGATAATGTCACTCTTTGACCCCGTGGAAAACGTCCAGAGCGGATCCTGGTCCTCGCAGAGCATGGCAGTGAACCCGTGCGAAGCATCCAGAGCGGAGCCTAGTCCTCGCCTAACGCGGCAGTGAACCCGTGTGAAGCATCTAGTGCAAAATTCCTGGTCACGTGGAACGCGGATAATGTCACTCTTTGACCCCGTGGAAAGCGTCCAGAGCGGATCCTGGTCCTCGCAGAGCATGGCAGTGAACCCGTGCGAAGCATCCAGAGCGGAGCCTAGTCCTCGCCTAACGCGGCAGTGAACCCGTGTGAAGCATCTAGCGCAAAATTCCTGGTTACGTGGAACGCGGATAATGTCACTCTTTGACCCCGTGGAAAACGTCCAGAGCAGAGCCTGGTCCTCGCCAAGCACGGCAGTGAACCCGTGTGAAGCATCCAGAGCAAATACCGGACTGTGGAGTCCTTAAAATCCACGGACTATGACGTCCTTAACCTCGACCGTGATGTCTTAAAACTAACGATCAACCATCCCGATTCCCTACAGACGTTGCCTTGGTTTAAGGGTACATCTCTTCACTCCTTTGATGCCCGGCGTTGTAATTCCTCAACGTCTTCAAAGAGGTGACGGGTCCCTGCAACCAAACACCGGACTGTGGAGTCCTTAAATCCACGGACTATGAGGTCCTTAACCTTGACTGTGATGTCTTAAAACTAACAGCGGACTGTGGAGTCCTTAAATCCACGGACTATGAGGTCCTTAACCTTGACCGTGACGTCTTTAAACTACGATACCTTGAGAGACCCCTGACTCCGTGAAACACGGATAAGGGTGATCACATCCGGCACTTGCAGGCCCTCACGACCTGTAAGGAAGAAAAACTCTCTTGTGAGATCCTTACGACTCTCAAGGGAAAACCCGCTTAAGGATCCTCACGATCTTTAAGAAGAACTCACACCTATGGGATCCTCTCGACCTGTAGGGAGAAAAACTCTTTATGAGACCCTCGCGGCTTATAAGATGCAAAAGCCTTAGGAAGCAGATCTTAACCCTGAGTCCTGAGCCATTGCTGTCCTGCAAGGAAATCAACATAGAATACCCGCAGAATACATTCAATGAAAAGGAGACATATCATTGACAAAAAAATGTATCTTTTATTCATAAACCAAAATGGGTACAAAATACAATTCATGAAAGAAACAAAAAGAAAATACTTTCATCCATGAGTATGTACAAAAGGGAAGAAAAAGATACAAATGTTTTAGGCCGGCGGGCGATTCAGCAGCTTGGTCAGCTCATCCTGCTTTTGCTGAGCCACGGCTTCATGACGCAAGATCTCCAGAAGACGAGCCTCCGCTTGAGCTTGCTGAGCCTGATACGAAGCGAGCCGGGCTTCAAGCTCTTTCTCAGTGGCCTTATGAGCCTCAACCCTCTCACGAGTGAACATGGCAACTTTATCGAGAGCCACAACCTTATGTTCGCTACGTGTCGCCCTATCAGGTCATGAAAGCTCACTCTGCGACCACAAACTTAGCAGTAGGACATACACGCTCGAGACCATATAAATGGGCTCTCGATCGATAGCAATAATCGATCCAGAACGCGCTCACACAACCCGGTATGGCAGGCAACAGAAAACTTTCAGATGATTATCCTATCAAGCATGTGCTCGCAATCATATGAACATCCGAAAAAGAAGTAAAATTAGAAGCTTTAATGTGCACGCGACATGACAACAGTATTGATAATTGAAGAAAATTTTCATAAAAAGAACGCAAAATTTATTCATGCAAGCGGAAACATACATACGAGTACCAAGCCTACAGGGAAGTTCAACATAAAGCATGCAAAAATGAGGGACTAATTTAAAAAGGTTCTACACTAACGGAAAAGGTCACCAAACACAGGATCAACGGCACAAGGGTTGACGAAGCAAAGGATAAAATTCTCCATCTCTATCTCCGCTTTCTCCAGCACATCGAAACGACGATTCTCGCGAGAAGTCGCCCCCCATCGGTTGGCGCCATGCTCGTCCGCGAATGCAAACATAACAGCTCGCCGGGCCCTTATCTCGCTCAGCAGATGAATTGAGCAGTCCTTCAGAGCCTGAGTAATCAGGCATGCTTCATGAAAGCCCTCGAGCTTTTCTTCCGCCGCATCAAGCATCGCCAGGGTCATCTCTGCCGGGTGAGGAGGAATGTCGGCGAGCACGGCCATGAGGATCATCCGGAGCCAGAGAGAACCCATCGGGAGGGGAGACCCCCTACGGATCGAGAGTTCATGCATGGCTGAGTCGCATTCGTTGTCGGTAAGGAGGGGGTCCACCAACCGAGCAGCAAAGCGGGGGATCATCTCCTCAAGGGGAACTTCCCACGGCTGTCGACGAGCATGAGGGCGATTACAGGCCATGGCACTCGTTTCTCCCTCAAGAAAAAATATATGTATGATATGAATCCCTCTGTGAAAAGAAAAGAAGGCTATAACCTCATATATAATGAAGTGCATTAAGTGCTGTGCGCGGAAAATCCTGCATGGTGAAATTATTTCCAAGGCCTAAAAAAGAAAAGGCACCGAAAATCAAGGAGATGGAACTATTTCCAAGGCCCTTTTTCTGCACCTAACATTGTGCACTGAAAATATGGCATGAGGAGAATCTTGTGAACAGCCACATCAGGGGGTCCCACGTGTAGAACACGTGAGGCCTAAACCTGATGTGCAGTTAAAAGGAAAATATGGAATGGTACCCTGTATGTTAAAAAGCACAAACAACAATAGTAGAAAAATAATAAAATCTCAGAGAAAAAGCGTGCAAACATACAAGGACACAACAAAACTTATCATCCAGACTTCAAGAAGGCAATACAAAACAAAAAGAGAAACTTTTACAATGGTAAGGCTTCGGACGCGGGGCATGGGTTGAGAAACTCGGAATTGACTTTATTCAAGATCTTCCAAGCATTTCGAACCTCCCGAGTATGCTTTCTCTCACGGTCACAAGCATCGGGGTCCCCGCGGATGTCCTCTACCCTCCGGTAGGCGCCCAGTATGGCTGATTGCTGAAAAATCTGATGAAGGAGATCAATGAGATTATCCCGCCTTCTCTTTGAGATCAAGCCCATAAGGTACACCGAATGAACCTTATCCTCGGCAGTGTCCAAGGCCTCGAGCGGTATGCCGGCGCAAAAGAGAGGAAGTGCCTCCCGGATCGCCAGCACGATCAGCCTCAGAAGAGAAGAACGACGGGGGAGTAGCCTATGGTTGTACTCGTCGAAGCGGCTCATGATCTCGGCACACTGAGCATCAGTGAACTCCTGATTCTGACTGCGGCCCAGCGCACGAATATTCCCATAGGAAATGATCTCATCAAGACGGTACAGATGGGCATCCATGGTACCTAAAATAAAAGTCATAAGACATCATTACAAAGCCCCCATTGCATTAATTGCAGGAAGAACAACCTCGGGCCAAGAGACCCCAGGAAGCCTCTGTGTGAAGAAATCGAGTTCTTCGTTGGAATTAAATTCCTTATTAAGAAAAGAGAATTAAATTCCCAAAAACATTTTTGGATGGAATTAAATTCCATGGATTTGAACCGCCATCATCATCTCTCCAAAGATCATCTAAACCCTAAGAGATCTACAGTTGAAAGATTAAACAGTTTCATGTTCTTATGGAAAATATGAAGAAAGAAGGGTAAAAACCCTTGTTTTGGATTTAAAATCCAGGAAAATGTGAAGGTCCATCATTGTCCAAGAACATTACCTGAGGAAAAAGGATTCCTTTTGAGCAGAGTTAAACTCTGAAAATATTTTAAAACAGAGAACTAAGCTCTGGAAGAAGAGAATTAAATTCTCAGAAAAAGTTCTCAGAAGAAGAAGATGGGCAAAGTGAAGGCTCCTATGAAGAGACAGAGGTATTTATAGAAGGCAATGGAAACGCTTCGTCTCCCCAGATCCCTAGAGGAATCCAACGGTCACAAGAGGTGACAGCGTTGCACTCACGTGCAGACACGTGAGAACAACGCTGTGGGGGCATTTGTTTCCTGATTTAAAATCAGGAAAGCTTCTGGGAAAAGCTTCAAAAAGGGGGTCACGTGTTAGCACGTGACACCTAAAAGGGATCATCAAGTCAAGTTCAGTTTCCTGAATACGCTGAAGAAAATGGACTTCAGAAAGAGTCACGTGTTCCCACGTGACCAGGGTCACGTGGCGACACGTGACATTTAAATGCAAGCGTCAAAGGCACACAAGTTCTCTGATCAAGTCAAGAAAAGGCTTCAGAAGAGGTCACGTGTTCCCACGTGACCAGGGTCACGTGTTGGCACGTGACGTTCAAGACAGCAGACTCGTTCTCCAGAAGAACCGAAGAAAGAGAGTTCAAACAAGGGTCACGTGCTCACACGTGACCAGGGGTCACGTGGTAGCACGTGACGCTTAGGCAGCAATCAGAAGACAGAGCGCAAAAGAAAGGAAAAGGCTCATTCCAAAGTGGGTCACGTGGTCACACGTGACCAGCTTTCAAAGCCCATTGTGTTAACAGAATTAAATTCTGAAAGAGATTTAAATCTTTCCAAAGGAGAGTGATTATCTGGGGCCAATCAAATTAAAGATTCAGAGGTGATAGAATATCATCTATCTATGGAAAATCTCGGGTTTGGAAAGATTTCCCCTTTAAATCTAACCAAAATAACAAGGGAGAATCTCTGGATTTAAAATCCAATGGTGAATAAAATTCACCTAATAATCCAAAGGTCCAAAATGAATGATGAATGCAAATCAAATCTCAATGAAGATTCGTCAAAAAACTGATTGATTCGGCTGCTTCTCCTATAAATAGGAGCCAAGAGACATACATACATATAGAGGCGCAGAGAAGAAAAAAAAAGGAGAAGAGCTTTGATACTTTGAAAAGACTCGGATCTTCTACGAAAAACCCTAGGTAAGAAAGGGAAGGCCTTTTGAAAGAAAGAGAATTTAATTCTCAACAGAGTTTAACTCTGATAATGTAAAAACAGAAGAACATATTTCTTCTCTCTTTGATGGAGGATCTGCAAAGTGCACATCTCCCCTTAAGGTTGAGAATTTAATTCTCAATGGGTTGAGATCCTGCCATGCAGATCCAAAACACGGAGAAGGAATGCAAGCACGAGAATTTAATTCTCACAGAACTATAGGAATTTAATTCCTTTAAAATAAAAGGAGGGCTTGACCCTATATTATGGGAATTTAATTCCTCCAGAACAAAAAAGAAACAGGGTTTAACCCTAATTAAGAACCTAGTTCTGTTGAAACAGCAGGAATTTAATTCCCTTAATCATACAGAGGATGGAAGTTTAAACTCCTTAAAAACTTTTATTAGGGTTTAACCCTATTCAGCCCTTCACGTATATGAGGAATTTAATTCCTACAGAAAATTCAGAGTTAAACTCTATTCCAGAAAACAAAGTCTTCGAAAGGAAGTAGGAATTTAATTCCTCTGAAATTTATAGTTCGAGGAATTTAATTCCTAAAAGAAGATTAACAAAGCCTCTAAACAAAATACCTAGAGGCAGGGTCACGTGTCATCACGTGACCCCCCCCCAAAAGAGCTACAGAAAGCCCCTTTGAAGCAGCACCCCACGTGACCCACGTGACCCTCAGCAGAAGCTCTAATCCATAGGCATTTGAATGCCCATCACGTAATGGCACGTGATGCTCTGGAAGACGCGATAATCTCAGCAGAACAAAGGAAAGGAGGGCGCTCTCACGTGCTGCCACGTGACCCCTCTTACCTTAGTGTTTAAACACTAAACTAAAACTCTCGAACCCAGTGTTAAAACACTGTTGGGCCTTAGTGTTCAACACTAATTAAAAAGCTTTATTTGCAGTGTTCAACACTGATTACCTTAGTGTTTAAACACTAATCTGAGATCTTCATTTGCAGTGTTCAACACTGATTACCTTAGTGTTTAACACTAACCTGAAAAAACATTGTTGCTGGTGTTCAACACCAAATATTCTCTTAGTGTTAAACACTAACTTGTCAACCCCATTCCCAGTGTTCAACGCTGACTGCTCTGTAGTGTTTAACACTAGACTTTGGCCCAATTGGCTTAAATGGATGGAGGCAAAGCCTCTCCTGATTGGACTTAGCCCAAGATGGCCATAAGTCCTCAATTTGTGATTAACTGGTCCAATGGACTCATAACATAATTAATTCGTCTTGACCCCAAATTGGGCCAAGGGCTATTTAATCCACTCCGGTTCTAGGGTACATCTCTTCACTCCTTTGATACTTGGCATTGTAATCCCTCAATGCCGTCAAAGAGGTGACGGGTCCCGACGACCACACATTGATATGGACTGTGGGGTCCTTAAACTCATGTCTAATGCAAATTCCTGGTTACGTGGAACGCGGATAATGTCACTCTTTGACCCCGTGGAAAACGTCCAGAGCGGAGCCTGGTCCTCGCCAAGCGCGGCAGTGAACCCGTGTGAAGCATCCAGAGCACATACCGGACTGTGGGGTCCTTAAACCCATGGACTACGACGTCCTTAACCTTGACCGAGATGTCTTAAAACTAACAATGGACTGTGGGGTCCTTAAACCCATGGACTACGACGTCCTTAACCTTGACCGAGATGTCTTAAAACTAACAATGGACTGTGGGGTCCTTAAACCCATGGACTACGACGTCCTTAACCTTGACCGAGATGTCTTAAAACTAACAATGGACCGCAATGTCCTTAAACTACCAATAGACCGCAATGTCCTTAAACTACCCATGGACCGTAATGTCCTTAAACTAGAACAATAGAGCCCCGCATGCTCTTTTGTCGGATCTAAACGGTCCCGTTTAAGTTGATCTTAGCCTCAAAGATGGCTAACGTATCCTTAAACCTTCAAACAGAGTGGACTATAAATCCCCCCAATTGACTCCGGCTTGAGGGTACATCCTTGAACTCCTCTGACATCCGTCGTTGTAATCCTTCAACGTCGTCAGAGAGGTGACGGGTCCCGACGGCCACACATTCATGGACCACTATGTCCCTAAACTGGAACATTAGAGTCCAAACGCTCTTTTGTCGGATCTAAACGATCCCGTTAAGTTGATCTTAGTCACAAAGTTAGACTAACGTATCCTTAACAAACGTTTGAGTTGATCTTAGCCTCGAGTAGGGCTGACGTATCCTCAAACCAAAACCCCCCCCAAACCCAAATCTAAGATAATACGGATTTGGACTAGTCCACGCCCTACGGGCGACGACATAACTCAGTCTCCGTAAACAATCCACGGACAACAAAATACAAAACAGACACCCACGACACGAAGTGACCATCTGGAGAAGGAGAAAGTTGTTACCGCAATGCGGTAGCGTAATTAACTGCAGGGGCTTGCGCCTGCAGGGAAGAGCGTCCCCACAATCAAAAACCCCTCAAACGAGGGGGAATCTGACGAAGTCTGCTACATCGGACGCATCCGTCTAAACCTTCGATACGTGGTGCCATAAATCAACTTGGCATCTTCGAAGAGGTGGACGGATAGCACCTATTAGCATCTGCCCCGAATCTCAGGCAAGACGCGGTGTCGCGCCGTCTTTCGGAGGGGAACACGCACGTGTTATTTTTCGGGCAGATGATACTAGTCGGCTTTGGTTTAAGCCGGATCTGAGTATTATATTGAGTAGATATAATATCTTTGTCTCAGTTGCATTTGTGTTCAGTCGTAATACAAATGCGGGTATATTTATACAGTTACGGGGTTATCCTGAAATTCGTTTTGGGATCACTTTTGGAAGTTGCCAGTTTCCAGTTTTCTATCAGCCGTATTTAACATTTGGTTAAATACGGATTTATCTTTTCTTGAGATGAGTGTGGAAGCCTCTAGAAGGTTCTAGAAGTGGTGAGGTGTTTAGTGAGTCATGGTTGCATTTAATGATTCCATTAATGCTTGATGACTAGGTTAATGATTCATCATTTCATTAAGTGTGTTCACACTTTGTGTTCACACTAGAGATATTTTCTTATTGTCACCTCCCTCTCTCCTACACTCACCCCCCCCACCTCTATATATTGTGGCCGGCCCCCTCCTTGGTGCCCATGAGATTTTTCACTCTCACTTGATTGGAAAAAAGATGATAGATTTCGGTGTATGGAATTTCACAGCTCATTTCATTCCATCACCCGATTCCAATGGCAACTTCATTAACCGTTCGTCCATGGCTTTGGATGAAGCGAGACAAAGTATTCCACTCATTTTCTACATCAATCTTGGTCGTCTCTTTTAGAAAACTTGACGACCGAGTTGCCTCGAGTCAGAAGCGGGAGCCCGTTTAAAGATCCGATGACGTGGTGCCACCTGGACGAGGAGATCGGAGATCGACGAGATCGGAGCAGCCGCAACGGAGCGTGGGATGATGGTTAAAGAATGAAGGACTCGGATCGTTCGGTATAACCTTTCTTCCCTCTTTGTAGATTGTTAGTTTAGCGTTAATGGCAGATCCGGGTTATAGTATGCGATAGCGCCAGTTATAAAAGTTTTTGTTCCGCATTTTGGCGTCTGAAAGACGGCCGGGGCGCTACCGTAGACTTACAGATTTAACATCTACAGGGGAATCGCCCGCATTGCGTTATACGTCTGGGCTAGATATGATATGATATTAGTCGCATGTTTATATTGCATATATAGAGTTTGCGCATAAACTTCATTGCATATTATTACTTGTTGTGCTTAGACTTGTACCCATTGGACACTGCACTATTATTGACGGCTCATGTTGCACGAGCACTGATTGTATGCCACACACACCGTCAATAATTACCATGATACACACAACACAGATACATATATGATATTGTTTGGTTAGGGACATTGAGACATTGATTCATATTCCATTGTGCATATGACATATAGCATACCTGTATACCTACGTGCTTACACATATGTTTTGACATGCCTACATGTTAGCTACCTTTATACCTATATGGTATTGTACCATTAGAGATAGGTATATACACATATGAGACATAGCTACTTGTACATCTTGTATACATACTTACATGTACACCCGTATACCTTGATATAACTATACATATACCTGGAGGGTATTGTATCATTATTGACATGTATATACACATACCTAGCTTGATATAGCTACACACATACCTGGAGGGTATTATATCTTTACTAATAGGTAGATACACATATCTTGCTATACCGACATGGTTACGCATACCTGGTTATAGCTACATGTTCACCTTTATATGATATTGCGTTTGGTTTCGGAGAAATTAGGAACCGCACGATATATTCAATAATTTATTGCAATTAAATAGCGGTTTTTCCTTTCTATGCTCATATTACTATTTCATGTTGCATATATTATATTTCATGGATTTCGCATTGATATATGGATTTCACATGATGTTTTCTGGATTTGAGGACCGTGGTAGTTTCATGAAATTATGCATTATTTGAAAAACCCGGTTTCTCTTGATATAATATTTCAGCATCCACCATGAAATTTCTCGGTTCTGATATATACCCCATGCGAAGAGGAGCCGTGGGCCATGTACGGGTACATGGTGGGGCCCGGAGGTACCCCGGGGCAAGAAAGGTATGTCGAAGGTTCACGCCGATGAGCCTGGCAGGGGAATCATACCTACCGGTGACAGTATTGGACTCGGCGGTGATCGTGGAGATATCGACCGGAGTCATGTACGTATGCATACGAGGAATTCGAGTGCCGACAGTTGGGGCACTCGGGTTTCTGATGAACGTATGATACGTACATACCAGGGGCAGTCGTGGTGACGAAGGCTGCTAGATGAGTATTTATGTGTCGATGCTAGACACTAGTTTTCATGATATTTTACCTCTAAGTATATATATCAGTGGTATGGGATGCTGTTATATATGCATGCATATATATATATATATATCAGTGGTATGGGACGCTGTTATATATATATATTTTAATATATATATCATCACAATGATCTATGCATGTATTCTTATTCATTACTTGATATGAGGGCCGATATGATGGCTGATCTGTTGGCCGATATGAGGGCCGATCTGAGGGCTGATTTAAGGATATTTGGGATTTGGATTGTCTTGATGGACATTGGTCCTGCCGCGATGAGGATTCCGTGAGGATGACATGTTTTATCTCATATTCCGCATTTATTCTATATGCATTGTTTCATGTATTAGTTGTACCTGATAGAGTACCTTTCATGACTGTTGCATATACATATTGTCATATTATTGCTTCATGTATTAGTTGTATCTGATAGAGTACCTTTCATGACTGTTGCATATATATATTGTCATATTATTGCTTCATGTATTAGTTGTACCTGCTAGAATACCTTTCATGACTATTGCATACATATGACCATTTATTGCTATTAGCTTGCAAGTGATAGTCTCGCGCAGTACGTGCATACTTGCGATTACCTGCATATATTATTTACTATTTACGAGTTGGAAACTCACCCCCGTTGTGCCATAGGGTTTTGCAGGTTGTTCCTCAGAGTGGTCGAGGCAGGGCTTCTACCTATCATATCATCTTTTGCAACGGATATCGCTTCGGCCGACTGCGTGCATTTTTGCTATAGGTGGGTTTTGCGGTTATCCGATGATGCTCTTTGTATATCTTTGTACCTTGTACTCTCTATCTACCATTTTCATGTATTGACTTAGAGACTTGATGTGAGAACGATATTGTATATTTTCGCTACGGCATCTTATATTTGTTGTGGTGGTTGTTTCCGCCTTTGGGCGTAGATTTTGCTCTCGTTGGGGATGCTTTACTTATATTTTTGTTGTACCCATTTTTGGGTTTAGTTTTTACAAAGGAGGTGCTGCCGAAATTTTAAAGGAAATAAAGTTGGACTTTAAAGAATTTGGTTTGAGATTTCAAAAGTTTTGAAAATGCTATTATCACTTACTACTTTTGATGGTTTAGATTGCTGGGTTTTCGGCTTACTTAAATTGCGTTACGCCTGTAAACGTTGCGTAGTTTAAGGGCTGTCACGTGCCAATTTCGGGTCGTTACACCATTGTGTAGGTATTGCTTTATTTCAGTTGTATTTACATTTCCATGCATTGTACAGAAAGAATGTGAATAAATAAAGTTGCGGTTTTATTATATCTCGTCTATTGTGTATTTACTTTTATATTGCTTAGATACGCTTAGCGTATTTACTTCACAGTAAATACGTAGCGGCCTCGTCGCGTCCTCTGCCTGTATACTGGGAAGCGGGGCGTGACAGGTTTTGTTGGTGGCCCATGCAGGTCAGAGCTGTATGAAACCGTATCATGCAGTTCTGTTCTGCGTGAACAACCTAAGCTTAACACAAGAACCAGCAACTAAAATATTCTTTACAGTTCATGTTCCTTGAATCTTATCATTCATATACTTTGAATCTGTGCTAACCCAAATTTTTCTTCAAGGTTATGGATTCTCCAAACAACACCAGCACCAACTTCAACAACACTCCATCTTCACTACCAATCACACCTGCCATTCCTGCTCCACACAACGAGCAAATGGTTCTGCTGGAGGCGATCCGCAGCCTCTTAGAGGGATAGCAGCAGCTCTTGAACCGTCCTGAGACTGAAGCACCTGGGGTGAAGCAATTCAGAGTATTGCATCCCAAACAGTTCTCCGGAAAGGGAAGCCAACTGGAAGCTGAAGAATGGGCACAAAGTATAGAAGATAATCTGGCAGCGGCACAAGTGCCAGATATAGCTTGGGTTCGTGTGACAAAATTACAGCTCACGGACAATGCACGGAACTGGTGGAAGGCGGAAGAAAGTCGTCTTGATCAGCCCATTGAATGGAAGACTTCGCGATAGGTTTGACGCGAAGTACTTCCCTGAGACTTCCAGGTTCGACATGGAACAACAGTTTATTCTTCTGCAACAAGGTTCGATGTGGATCAAGTCTGTAGATGAGTATGACGCTGAGTTCACCATGCTCAGTCGGTAAGATATGTCTCAAATAATTTGAATTTTTAAATATCACTTACTACACAGCTAACACAATCATTTAAACAGATTCGCGGCACATTTGATACCGACGGACGAGATCAGAGCCCGTCGATTTCAACAAGGTTTGAACACGGAAATCCAGGCTGCACTAACCACAGGGAATTTTCGACTCATGAGGAGGCTCCGACAGCTGACCACAATTATGAGGCAGTGATAAAGGCGAGGGACAGACCTCAGTCTGCAGGAGTTAAACGCCATGTCAACCAGATGACAGGAGGAGCCTCGTCCAGGCCACCTTTTGTGCCAAGGCGACCGGGAGTACCAAACCATCGTCCCAGCCCAGCCTTTTGTATCTACTGCAAGAGATCTGGACATGTGATGAAAGACTGCCGGCGAGCCAACCGTCTTTGCTTAGTATGCGGCTCAGCTGCTCATGATATTGGATCTTGTCCTTATAGACAAAATCCAATTGCTGCACCCAGGCCAGCAAACACTTACCCACAGCGTCCAGCCATCCAAGCACATGCTCCAAGACTGGCACTACCCCACCATCTAGAGGACCACAAGCTGCACCACCTCCTCGTCGGTTCCATCATGCTCAAAGTTACGTTACGAGGAATGCTCCTCAGGCTAGGAGGAATGTATCAAGGCGCCAGGCTTTCACGATGACCGTGGAAGAAGCTGAGGCCGCTGGCCAAGTTATCACTGGTAACCATTTCTTCTCAACCTTTATTTCAGTCTTGCTACTTATCTACATACATTCCCCCATACCTAAAACATATCCCGCATACCTTAGGTACAATCTTAATATCCTCAATACATGTACTAGCACTGTTCGATACTGGAGCATCTCACTGCTTTATGTCGCAATGTTTCATCCGAACCCATGCGATTCCAGTCACACCGCTTGTATCCAGCTGGAATGTCAGTTCAGGAAATGGCGTTCTAAAGGCAACAATGGGATACAGCTTATATCTAGTGGTCGTCTGCAGCAGAGAGTTCTATGCTGACTTCAAAGTGCTGGACATACCGAACTTCGATGTGGTTCTAGGTATAGATTGGCTTGGAACTTTTTATGCTGCCATCGACCGTCGTCAAAGGAGGATGGTATTCGAGATTCCAGACTATCCGGTCTTCTATTTCAAAAGTGGAGACCGTACACAGGAGCCAAGTACATACAAAGCGAAGCCAAGGGAAGCAGTAGTTGCAGCAGCTCAAGCGGAGGAAGAATCAAGGCCAGATGTGGTTCAAGAGTTCGACGACGTGTTTCCTGACGATATATCAGGTTTGCCTCTCGATTGAGCTCTTGAATTCAGCATTGATTTAGTACCAGGAGCACAACCGGTGATCAAAGCACCTTATCAATTAAGTCCGGAAGGTTTGAAGGAAGTCCGAACACAGTTAGACGAATTACTGGCGAAAGGATAGATTCGTCCCAGCACTTCAAGTTGGGGATCACCTGTACTACTTGTGAAGAAGAAGAAAGGTTCATACAGAATGTGCATCGACTACCGAGCCCTGAACGAAGTCACTATAAAGAACAAGTATCCACTCCCATGCATCGACGATTTATTCGATCAGCTAAGTGGATCTTATGTTTTCTCTAAATTGGATTTTCGTTCAGATTATCATCTGGTGAAGGTCAAGGAAGCTGATATTCATAAAACCGCTTTCAGAACTCGCTATGGTGATTACAAATTTCTAGTGATGCCATTTGGAGTGACCAATGCACCAGCAATATTCATGAACCTAATGAATCAAGTTTTCTGGGAGTACTTAGACAGGTTTGTTGTTATCTTCATCGGCGACATCCTGGTGTATTCTAAGAGTCGGAAAGAGCATGCCGAGCACCTACGAATTGTCCTGGAAACTCTACGACAACATCAATTATATGCTAAGTACAGCAAGTGCGAGTTTTGGCTAAATCAATTTGGTTTTCTTGAACATATCGTATCATGTAAAGGAATCTCTGTGGATCCAGCGAAAGTTTCAACAGTTAGCGAATGGCCGACACCAAAGTCAGTGAAGGACATTCGAAGTTTTCTTGGTCTAGCTGGATATTACAGAAGGTTCATTGAAGGCTTTTCAAAAATA
The DNA here is from genome assembly GCA_030015575.1 of Agapanthus africanus. NCBI lineage: Eukaryota > Viridiplantae > Streptophyta > Magnoliopsida > Asparagales > Amaryllidaceae > Agapanthus > Agapanthus africanus. The sequence continues at coordinate 99,245,997 of CM057338.1, read as the reverse complement.
GCAACACCCCTGACCAAGCTTACATGTAAAGATGAAGATTTTGTGTGGTCAGAAGCATGCAAACAAGCTTTCGTAGAACTCAAGTCAAGGTTGACATCAGCGCCAATTCTCGTCATACCGGATCAATCTGGAGGATTCGAAGTGCATTGCGATGCATCCGGTAAGGGATTAGGATGTGTTCTACATCAGCACGGTAAAGTTGTGGCTTATGCTTCAAGACAGCTGAAGACTCATGAGCGCAATTATCCGACGCATGATCTGGAGTTGGCAACCATCATCTTTTATCTCAAGATTTCGCGCCATTATTTACTTGGTGAACGAGTGAACATATACACAGAACAAAAGAGCCTAAAATATGTGTTTACTCAGAAGGAGTTGAATATGCGGCAGAGAAGATGGTTAGAACTCATGGCGGACTTTAACATCGGCCTGCAACATCATCCAGGGAAGGTGAATGTAGTTCCAGATGCTCTTAGTCGCCAACCATTAGCAATGCATCTCACCGCTCGGTGGAAGCTTCAACAAGACTTGCATCAGATGGAGATTGAAGTAGTCATGCCAGGTAACACTTCAACTTTGATGAATTTACAAGTTCAATCAATCATTATCAATCAGGTCAAAGCAGCTCAAGAAAGTGATGCTAAGTTGCAAAAGATCAGAGAACAAGTGGAGAATGGACTCAGAACAGACTTCATCATCCATGAAGACGGATCTTTGAGATACGGCAGCAGATTATGTGTACCAAAAGGTCCTGTTCGGGAAGAGTTAATGAAAGAAGTTCACAACTCTACCTACTCAGTACACCCTGGAGGTACCAAGATGTACAAAGATCTACGTTAGAATTATTGGTGTCATGGAATGAAGCGTGAAGTAGCCAGAAGCGTCGCAAAATGCTTGTTGTGTCAGCAAGTAAAGGCTGAATATCACAGGACTGCTGGATTACTTCAACAGTTACCAATCCCAGAATGGAAGTGGCAACACATCACGATAGATTTTGTGACTGCTCTTCCTCGCAGCACAAAGGGTAACGATGCCGTATGGGTCATTGTGGATCGACACACAAAGTCGACTCACTTCATCCCATTTCGAGTTGGCCAATCAACTGAGCACTAGCAAAGAAGTACATGGAGGCAATAATCTACTTAAGATTTAAATTCTTCATAATGTACTATCTCTGATACCCATGAACTCATACAGGAAATTGTGAGACTTCATGGAGTACCGGTCTGCATTGTCTCCGATCGTGACACGAGGTTCCGATCGCAATTTTGGCAGTCTGCAAGCAAGCTTGGGAACAAGTCTGAACTTCAGCACGGCTTATCATCCACAAACAGATGGTCAGTCTGAGCGAACTATTCAGATCTTGGAGGATATGCTCAGAGCATGTATGTTAGACTTCAAAGGATCGTGGGAAGATCACCTACACCTTGTGGAGTTTTCGTACAACAACGGCTACCAAGTAAGCATAGGAATGGCACCTTTTGCAGCACTGTATGGAAGGAGGTGTCGATCGCCATTAAGTTGGGACGACATCGGAGATAGGGAACTTCTTGGACCAGAGATGATAGTAGCGACTGTTGATGTGGTTCGTACTATCAGGGAAAAGATGCGCATGGCCCAAGATCGACAGAAGCACTGGGCTGATGCAAAGAGACGTCACTTAGAGTTCCAGCCAGGAGATCACGTATTCTTGAATATATCTCCGAACCGCGGAGTGATCCGATTTGGAAGACGGGGTAAGCTAAGTCCGAGATACATTAGACCGTTCGACATACTCAAACAAGTCGGTGAAGTGGCATACCGCTTAGCACTTCCACCTTCATTGGAAGGAGTGCATAATGTGTTCCACATATCCCAACTCAGAAGGTATGTGAGTGACCCCAGCCATATTCTTGATCATTCCGAGCTCACTCTACAGCCCGACTTATCTTGTGAGCAAAAACCTGTGAAGATCCTGGACAGGAAAGTGAAGATATTTCGGAACAAGGAAGTCAACTTGGTTCGAATGATGTGGAGAAAAAACACTCCAGGAGAGTCCGCTTAGGAAAGGGAAGATGAAATGCATGCAAGATATCCTCATCTCTTTGTAAACTAGTCCTTAAATAAAAGTTATAAATTTCGAGGACGAAATTTTTGTAAGGAGGGCAGACTGTAACAACTCCATTTTTAGTGTGCAAAAAATTTGCTTAAAAATTAATGTATACTTGGGATATTTACTTTTGCTGTGATTACTTTAAGTAATTAATTAGCTCTTTAATTATAAGAAGGAGCTTGTAGCTCATTGGTAAGACCTTGCACTGCTGAACCAAGTCACCAGAGTTCAAATCCCATACCCCACATATTTTTAATATTGTTTTATTTTGAACCTTTAGAATACCAAGGGTTTACACGTGCATATCTCACAAAAAACCCACTACACATTGAAATGTAACTGTACCAGAGGATATACCAGCCGTCGGGAGAGGATTCCAGCCGCCTAACTCGGCCGGCGAATCGGCCGACTTAGGCCTCCAGCCGAGTCACGGCCGAGTCGGCCGATTCCGGCGACGACCCCAACACAAAAATGTGTCTTTTGGTCTCCCCTGTACACCTGCAAAATGTTTTCCTCGGACCATTTCCAGAGCTCTTTTAAAACCCCAATTACTCCACTTTTAATACATTTTATTACATTTATCGTATTTTTTTCATTTTAACCTTTCACACACCCTAACTCTAGCCTAACCATATAAATACAACTCCTAAACACTACCCCCTCACCCCAAAATTCTGAGCAAACTCTCAAGAAATTCCTAGAAACGCTAGTGTGCATTTGAAGCGAGCAAAGAGGCGAAGCTCCGGCGAATTTTCCGGCGACAACCCTAGGAGTTCCCGGCGACGAAACGGCGCACCGGAAACTACGTCTACTCCCTCTCCCTCTCCTCTTTGAGCTAAACCCGTAAGTCCCACCTTCCCCCTTCTCTACTCTTTCTGAAAATACGAAATTCTAAAACCCGACGGAATCGGAGCAAATCCGATTTCCGATTCGGTTCTTCCTAAAATCTCACTTTTCATTTAATACAATCTTGTTAAACCATTACATGTTGACTATTAAATACTAACCAATCATATTGAATAAGTTCCATATCAAAAAAAATTGTTAATTCCATTTTATCGTACTTTTTCATTAAAATACCATATAGTTTCATTTTCGACATTTGAACATCACAAACTTACTATACCTTTAAGTAGATCACGAGGTAATGATCTACCTCCTCATAACACTCATATGCAATATAGCACAATACCTTTCGGGAACATAGAATACGGGAAAACGAAACATTTCAAATAACTACCATTACTATTAAAACCGTTTTCTAAAAGATTAGTATTTTACACAAATCTTTGCAAAGCGCCGCTACAACCCATTTTGGGGAACCCGACTGTGATGGTGCGGATTATCGCACATCCCTGGACTTAGTAGTGCGAGATGCAGACCTCCGCAACGAGCATTCGGTCTCGAGATATTTAAAATACGACATCTTAAGAAAATGAGATTTTTAGAAATATAAAATATATATTAAAATTATTTTTGTATAATTATGTATATATGTAACATTAAAATATCTATTTTGAAATAATATAAATATTCCAACTCTTTTAAAAAATCACAAGAATCACTTTACATTAATATACCATGAATTCCATACAAATCAATATTACAAATAAATACCCTTTATTATGAATTTAGGATATTTTCTCTAGAAATATCATAATTATAAAATCTACATTCATGATAACTCTAAAGACGATAACTAAATACTTAGTTTGAGTATTTTGAAAAGTATATAAAAGTATTTTTACATAAAAACCCCTCAAGTTCTATAAATTACCCTAAGGACCCTAGTAAACATAGGTAGCGGGACCAATCTCTTGAGCCTCAGGGAGCCAGAGAAGTGGGTGCTTGCCTATCTAAGATAGACAACTTAACAACGGTGTTATCAATACGGTAATCGTATTTGAAAAAGACACAAATCCTGCCGCCCATGTGCAGCGGTTACCGATAACATCAAAACCATCAGGACTTCAATTTACTTTTCTAATTGACTGACTCAGACCGAGTCTCATTAATAAACTGACTTGAATATAATTCAAGTACAATCTACAATCTGCAATCTGCAATCTGCAATATTACAATTCAACATGAATCCATTCAAATCTATATTGACCGAACCGAACCATGGATATATTTCCATTTACATGATTCTCCAGTTACATCCATGATTCTGCAGTTACATCCATTTACTGATATCATGGTTTCAGTAAGTCATCCAATTATACAATCTATACAGTTTACAATACAAGACAATACAATACAACTATACAAACAAGACATCTCGGGGTTTAAGGGGTAGATTGGTACGGAAGGTGTTAGAAGTGGCACGAGACAGTAAGATTAAGACACCTAACCTATATTCCGTTGCTGTTGTACCGTGGCCCAATGGTTTCTTGTACATTCCGTTTGCCCTAGTCTCTAGCATATAGAGACTCCTCTCGTATACACTGGTATCCTTCTGTACCAAGCTACAAAGAACAGCGTTAACACCACATTATAACAATACAATACAACTTTAAAAGCTACCTTCTTATTCTGTCTATTCTATTTCTCCCTTATCTTTGGGACTTACCGAGCGATCTGTTCGCTGACGACATTCTCTTCTTTCTTCTTTGAATGTCGTCAGGTGATCTGGACACGTCAGAGATCTAGCCCAGCGCTGAAGCCTTGGACCATTTCGTTGAAGACCCAGAGGTTTAGTTCATTGTATACTTTTATTTCAGTACCTTTCCATTTCTGTTATGCCATTGTTTAGGCATTGCTTTATTTCAGTTGTATTTACATTTCCATGCATTATACAGAAAGAATGTGAATAAATAAAGTTGTTGTTTTATTATATCTTGTCTCTTGTGTATTTACTTTTATATTGCTTAGATACGCTTAGCGCAGTAGATATGTAGCGGCCTCGTCGTGTCCTCTGCCCGTATATTGGGAAGCGGGGTGTGACATCTGAGCTCCCCCTCGTGGGTTTTGTGCTGAAAAACTATTTATTTTTGGAGAAGGAAGAGCAAAACTCTTCATTTAATTCAAAAGAGGATAAAGGTTTAGAACCTTGAGCGAAAAGGATAAGAGGGCACAAACCCTAGAGTTTAAGAGAATGAATTATTGTCATAGATATTTTCATCATGTTTCCTCTTATAGGCTTACAAATTTACATATAGCCGCTTGGGCTTTACAAAATGGTATTTTGCCCATCTCACGTCTCATGTGCTATTTCTTTTTGCACATAAGCCACGGGCTTTACAAAAATTCGGCTTTATGCTCATTCATACATAAAAAAATTACATTAAAATTATTTATTACATGATTTTTATGTTGGTATCGGGAGGCTGGTCGCGGGCTCGGCTTGGGCATGGGTGCGCTTGGGCCCACCTGGTTTGGGGTTGACTTTGACTTTGACTTGGTCAACTGGGGTGCAAATTTTGACCCCAACACTTTGTCCTTCTTGTTTTAAATAAAAAGAACTTAGAAGAATTTACATTGCTTTGTTGAAGAACCCAAGTAGTGGCTCGCTAAGGATGGACCGGGCAGGGTAGCTGCTCGGTGGATCCTGAGGTTCAGTCCAACCTTCCTTGGTTCGTGAACATGGGGAAGAGTGACCGTCGCAGGTGGCACATGTCAGGAAAGCTTGGGGGATGCATAATGTTTCGAGAAGCCACATCAGTTCCTTTTGCTTGATCGGGACGAAGCTTCGTTTTTTCTGCCAGACGGGTCGGGCCGTAGGGTCTACCCCGAGCTTGTGAGATATGATTTTGGGATCGATCCCAGGTATGTCGGCAAGTGCCCAGGAGAACACGTCAGAGTTGTTTCTTGAGGAAGTGAATCAGATCGTCTCGCTGAGTCCCCGTTAAAGCGACCCGATCTGAACGGTTCGTTCGTCGCCCCCTTCTACGAGGGAGACCTCTGTCAGTGGCTCCACCGGGGTCCCTCGGACCTCTTTTTGCTCGTCTCGAGTGTCCAGAGAACCCTTGATGTCACCCTCGCCCTCAATGTCATTGTTTGGCCGCTCAGACATAGAGATTGCTGTGAAACAAACCTTTGTCGTTCGCTGGTCTCCGCGGGCCCGACCTATCGCTGGTCTCCGCAGGCCCGACCTATCCCTCCTTGGTCGAGCGGGAATTTCATCGCTACGTGGTAAGTCGATATTTGGGCCCGGAGGGCGTTCAGCGTAGAGCGACCGAGAAGGACGTTGTAGGCCAATGGGATTCTTGCGGCGATAAATTCCACAGGCACGGTGCGCGTACGGCCCGTCTCCCCGATATTAAATTGTAGAGTGATTACCCCTTACGCCGGGATAGAGTGGTTAGTGAACCCTGAGAGGACGTGGGCGGTCGGCCTTAGGTCTGACGGGGTGGTCCCATGCGCAGGAAGCAGTCATAGAAGAGAATGTCTGCCGAGCTCCCAGAGTCGACCAGTATCCTCTGTACTTCGTATTGGTGGACCCGAGCTGTGATCACCAGGGGGTCGTTGTGAGGTAGGGATATACCGTGGAGGTCCTCGTCGGTAAACAAGATCGGGTCGGCTTCTTTGGATTTCTTCCTCGGGCGGCTGCCAGTCCCCTTAGCCGGTGAGGGACGCTGAGCCTCGTTGGCCTTAGTTGTACCCCCCGCTAATATGGCCATGATTTGGCCGATTGTCAATTCGTCGGGAGGGGGCGTTGCTTCTGCTCATGGTCGGCTTGCCGATTGTCTTGTAAGTACGCTGCCAGGTGCCCCGAGCGGATTAGCTCCCCGATGTAGTCTCGGAGCTGCTTGCAGTTCTCAGTGGAATGGCCTTGCGACCTGTGGAAACCACAGTAGGAGTCTCTGGTGCGCTTCGTCGCCCTCTTCGAGACTGGGGGGAGTTTGAAGAAGCTCTCGCCTTTAGCCTCCTCCAACAGTACTGTCTGGGAGACGTTGAGCGAGGTGTACTCCTGAAACTTTGGGGAGTAGAGATTTGGCCGCTCAATCTTCTTCTTCTCCTCCCTCGCCTTTTTCTTCTGATCGGTTTGTTCTGTTCGGGGGAGATTTGCGTTCACCTCGGACTCGAGCTGGATCTCACGTTCGGTCCAGGCTTTTATCTCATCCATGGTCTTAGGTTGCGCTAATGCAAAGGAGCGTAACCACTCCTTGTGCCTAAGACTTGACCTGAGTTCCGTAATGACCGTTTCGTCCCGGTGTTCTGGGACCTCGAGGAGAGCGTTGTAGAACCGGGTGGCGTACCCTTTGAAGGTTTCTTTGTCCCCGCTCTTTATTGTGAAGAGATGGTCGACGGTCCGCTTCTGCCGTCTGTTCTTGACGAAGTGGCCGAGGAATTAGGTGGCCAGCTCATCGAAGGTAGAGATTGAGCGTGGCGCAAGCCCTCAGAACCAGTCTCGTCCGGAGCGAATGAGAGTGGCGGGGAAAGCGCGACATTGAGCAGCGTCGGAATAGTCTTGGAAACTCATCCCGGCTGTGAACGCGTCCAAATGGTTCTTCGGGTCGGACTTACTGTCGAAGAGCGAGACTTTTGGGGTTTTTTGTTCCTCGAGGAGACGTGGACAGCGAGCAGCTCTTCGGTGAAGGGCTCCGTGAGCGAGTCGGCGGCGTATTTAGCCCCGTCGCTTGAATGACGACCTTCCCGATGCATGCCTTCGATCTTCTTTTCGAGGGCGTCGAGTCGGCCGTGGTATCCCGATGATTCGGCACATTCTGATTTTCGGCCTATGCTACCAGAGACCTCTGCCTGGCTACAGCCTCGATTCCGTTCGATGAGATTCCTCAGGTCCCCTGGCGAGGTAGTCTTCGAGCTGCCGTGGCGAGTCCCGTGCGCGCGACCCCGTCGAGGGAGGGGTGCCGGTCATGCCTGGGTGCAGGTGAGCTGACCGACGCCTCTTCGGAAGGGACAGGGGCGCGATGGGGCTCGGGGCGAGGCACTTTGGCATAAGACCTCAGAGTTAGGCTGTGAGGCGCCTACCGGGTCATTGAATATGTCGGCTGGGGGACCTTCGGCTGCCGGAGATAGCAAGGCGTTGATCGGTCGTGCTAATGCGGGCAGAGTCTTCTCTCCCTCTGTGGTGGTCCCGGTTCCGGGGTGGGGGAGCGGCGACCTGGGGAGCTTGTCCGGCCATTTGTACACGGACGAGTGTATCCACGACGGACGTGAGGCGATCTATCCATGCGGATAGGGCGTGAATGGCGTTCGGGGGAAGAGGGGATTCTCCCTCGTCTCCGCTGCGGGGAGGGCGACGGCTGGTGTTTGGATCGTCGCAGTGACCGCTCGCTATGAAGTCGAAATCGGAAGATGATCTTTTGGTTGAATGGAACTAGATTCCCATAGACGGCGCCAACTGATGGATCTCTGGATCTCCTTCAGATGTTATCTTCCGTTGATCTGCTGCGAGCGCTGATGGACGGCTGAGATTGAGTTAGAAGGTTGCCTCCTGAGGCGTGTGGATCTCAATGGCTTTGGTGTGGTTGAGGGCGAGCTACCTGCAAAGAAGTCCCAGGGTGGTTTTGCCACCGAGGACCCTCCGACGATCAAGTTAGACGGGGTATTTTGGCAGAGTAATGGCCTATTGGAGTAAAATTGGCTTACCTGAATCGTCTGAGAGAGAGGTTTATATAGTGGTAGCAATGGGCAGACGGGGACGAGATTCACGCCGGCCGTTACGCTCCTGACGTCACGCCCGCGTGATGGGCGGGATCCCGCATTAATGACGAGACGTGCTCGTTAATGGGGGATCGTGATGGCGTGGAACGCGGGATCGTGGGCGGCGGATATCTCGTGCCTGGAAAGATTCGCGGAGCCGTGGCGAAGACGCTTGTGATCAGCACTGTGGGTCGGTCGGTGAGACCGAGGAAATTGAGCTCGGCGGGAGGCTCGGAAACGGGCGGGAGGCTGATGCATCTTGGTTCTGTGATAGTTTGGAGGCGAGCCGGGAGGGCCGATCGTGCAGGACGTTCGGAGGCGAGCCAACGGTTGTTTGTAAAGCGGGTATAGGAGTGGTCTGGACGGCCACTGACGGTCGCCGGAGGCCCGAGGTGTGATCCCAACTGAAGTTCTTGATCCTTTCTTGTAGCTACCGGGACGTTTCATCTGCAACATGTCAGTATCTGGAGAGTCACCGATATCGAGCATCATCAATATAACTATTCAATTCCTCCTATGGATTTTTTTATTTGCAGTGGCTTGTTATTTTCTTAAAAATTCGTACATATCACAAATCTTTATCGCTATAATCAAAGCTTTGAAAAAATCTTTGCAAATATTATTTTTTATAAGTTGAACATATACACATGTAAAAACAACAATGAAAATAAGCAAAATCTAATAAGTAAAGGCGCTAAATTGAAAGTTTCCTATATTATCCACAAGACCTCTTTTGGTCGGCGCCCGCTGCCTCCTAAAAAATAATTCGAAGGCACGCTGCGCTTTCCCTCTCCCCCCTAAAAAAAAACCTCTTTTTATTTCATCGTAACCTTAATCCCCATCACTCTCGATCCCAAATCACGCTCAATCACCAAATCTCAGGTCAGTTTCCTTCATTTCCCTCCCAATTCTCTCTTTCCCCTATACAAATTCACTCAACGCTCAGTTCCTAGGGTTTCACTCCCGTTCCTAGGGTTTTTCATGGCGGCGGGCCGTCACGGGAGCTACAGTGACCACGAATTTCGTGACCGCGACGCTGATCTAGAAGCTTCCAGAAGAAAAGACTACCACAGCGACCGCGAAAGAGTTAGGTCTGTGGATCTGCGATCTAGGGTTAGGGTTAGGTCAAGAGATATCAAGGAAAGAGAAGCAGTTAATGGGTTTTATCGTTCTTCTTTGAGCAATTCTGGTGGCGGGAGCGGGAACGGGAACAGCCGTAAAAAGAATCAACATTCGGTGGAACCGACTGAGCGAGAGCTCGGTGAGGTTTCGAGTGGAGAAGAGGATTCGAGGGTTAAGCAACCTAACGGGGTTTTGAAGAAAGAGGATAACAAGAGGAAATTTTCACCTATAGTTTGGGACAGAGACGATGGCAAGGATTCCAGTGTAGTTAGTTCAAGAAGCAATGGACTTCCTCCACCCCCTCCACTTCCTCGGGGTTTTGTCCCTCCGAGTTCGATGGATGCAAAGGTTTCTATTGATTCTCCTCTTGATTGGGAGCCCGATCATGTGGAAGAGGTGATGGATGAAGATGATTTTCCGTCCACTAGGCATATCTCGTCTTCTAGATGGGCCGACAACGACAAAGGTGAGGAATTGGATGAGAAGATGCCGCCCATTAAAAGAAAAGGCACTCCTTTGACAGAGAAGAAACCGCCAAGTCCTGAACTTGGGGAGGTTGTTATGAGGGAAGGGTCTGAAGGGGCTAATTCGAAGTCAAGTGGTTCGGGTAAAGAGAACAGAGAGAGTAGTGACCAAGAAAATGTAGTGGATGAGAATGATTACATGGATGTTGATGGGGATGAGGGTGATGGCGATGACTCAACTCATCGAACATTGGATACTGATTCTGAGGATGAAGATGATAGGGCTAAAACTCCAGAGCCAACAAATCCACCACAGAGGACTATAAACATGTTACAAGGTTGTAGAAGTGTTGATGAGTTCGAGAGGTTGAACAAAATTGATGAAGGTACATATGGGGTCGTGTATAGAGCTAAGGATAAGAAAACCGGAGAAGTGGTGGCATTGAAGAAGGTGAAGATGGAGAAGGAGAGAGAGGGATTTCCTTTGACATCTTTGAGGGAGATTAATATTCTTTTGTCGTTTCATCACCCTTCCATCGTTGATGTTAAGGAAGTTGTTGTTGGCAGCAGTTTAGATAGTATTTTCATGGTTATGGAGTACATGGAACATGATCTTAAAGGGCTCATGGAGTCGATGAAGCAGTCATTTAGTCAGAGCGAGGTTAAGTGTTTAATGTTGCAGCTGTTGTCCGGACTTAAGTACCTTCATGACAATTGGGTTTTGCACAGGTACACCGACTTTGGCAATGTAGGGCATCTAAGCTACCCTCTTCATTAGGTTACAGTTGTAAGCACTTGTTGCTGTTATCTGAAATGTTTGTTTCTTTCATACAGGGATTTGAAGACATCAAACCTTCTACTTAATAATCGAGGTGAGTTGAAAATTTGTGATTTTGGTTTATCTCGCCAATATGGGAGCCCACTAAAGCCATATACTCACTTGGTGGTTACTTTGTGGTACAGGTAGATCCCAACATTTGATTTTTTGATGTATAATGATGCTTAACTCTGTGTTTTTCTTTTTATTTCTCACCATGATATTGTACTTTCAGATCACCAGAACTTTTATTAGGAGCAAAGGAGTATTCGACTGCTATTGATATGTGGTCGTTGGGCTGTATAATGGCTGAACTTTTAGCAAAAGAACCATTATTTAGTGGGAAGACCGAGTTTGATCAACTCGATAAGGTACCTTTAATCAATCTAATCATATCTGTTGCTTATAATTTTGAGTGGTGGTACCATTTCATACAAATTTTACTTGCAGATATTTAGAACTCTTGGCACCCCAAATGAGAAGATATGGCATGGATTCGCTAAGTTACCTGGAGTTAAAGTTAATTTTGTCAAGCAACCGTAAGTTTCTCGTATCTGTGATTTCACACTCTTTCATATTATAGATTAAATTCGTATGATCAACTCACTTTTCCCAGGCCTTCAGCTGTGGGTGATCATGCTCAGGCTTCTTGGCTTTTCTTGGTGCCACTTTCAGTTAGGTGCTGTGCTATTCATGTTGAAATCACTGACCCATTTCTTTTTTATTCAGGTATAATAGGTTGAGGGAAAAGTTTCCACCCACATCGTTTTCTGGGCGTCCAACTCTATCCGAAGCTGGATTCGATTTATTGAACAAACTTCTAACTTATGACCCTGAAAAGGTAAAATATTTGATAACTATTTTACAAGGCTTCTTGATCTGTTTTGTAGTATTCTAATACTTTTTTTGTACCATATGATTGCAGCGCATAACAGCAGAATCTGCCCTTAATCATGATTGGTTCTGCGAGGTACCTTTACCGAAATCAAAGGATTTTATGCCAACGTTTCCTGCTCAGCATGCACAAGACAGGTATTTGAAAATTAACTCAAAGCTGCCACAATAATGAATCTACTTCGATCTAATTCTTTCTCTAATGATAATATAGACGCCTGCGAAGAATCATGAAGAGTCCAGATCCTCTAGAGGAGCAACGCAGGAAAGAGTTGCAACTAGGAGATAAGCTGGGTGCTGGAGGGTTGTTTGGCTAATTGAAAGGAAACTGCAAATGCATGGCTTTCCATTTTGTCATGTCGTATTTGAACAAGAGCCTGAACTTTCTTCTTTGATGTGAGCCATGCACTCCAGGCAAAATTGCAACTTCTGTTAAGAATCAGAAGACATTTGACGCTTTTAATTTCGCAGGAAACCTGATTACTATTGTGGAGATAAGATATCCTGTGCATTCATTCAAAAAGGTTCTATTACAGGGGATTTTTATTCCTGCTCGCCAATGACCATAAAAAGTTCCGCCTATATTCAGCCTGCAGCAGGTGTGGCATACTGGCTTTATTTTTCTTGGTATCATGAGTTTCACTTTGAAACTAGTTCATGTAACATCATATATCTTATTGATACATTGTAAAAGATGAATCTAAGCTTGATTTATTTACTTATTTCCTGGATATATTGACTATATATTGGTGCTTTCTTTTGATCTTCACATTGTGTTTGCAAGAAAAGATTGGTGTGAAGCGGTGTGGACATTGTTGGCTTTTAAGTACAAAAAATTATGGATGACTTCCCGTGTGAGAAAGGTAATTTACTCATTGATTTCTATGGTAGCAAGGAATAATCTGGATATGCATGTGTATGTTGATTTGATGCCATATTACTTTACTGTAATGGACCCGATAATGTCATATAACGGACTATAACAACGTTTTGTGTGTAATGTAATTGCTGCCATACTGAATTGGAGCAAGATTTAAGCCTGGTCTTTTGATTTCCTTGACAATGTTTAATTTACACAAGTATAAAAGGTTTATCTGAAGTTTAACTGGATAACATATAGCTTCCATGCCTTGTACACATTGAGCAATACGTTTTTTAGTTTACTCTTTTGACTTGTCATATTTCATCTCTTTAATGAATGTTTCATTTTCAAATCGAAGTTGGTAAAGCATAAGTGACAGTTAAATTAATGATAGCGTACATCATGTTGTTTTTGCTAGTTTGATAGCATATTGGTATCTTTGTGAATACTGATAAAATGAAGTCGTGAACACTGTTCTTTAGTATATTCTATTACATAGAAACATAGTTTGTAACTTGAGAAAAGCTAATTCGAAATCATGGTTGTTGTAATAAGAGCCAAGAGCCTTCCATTATGAGAAAGTAGAGGAATGGGAAGAGCGGAACACATTGGAATAAATGGTCAGTTATAAGCGAAGGGGGTCGAACTGTTTAACGATTATAGTCTAAGTAGCATAGATTCGGATACGGATAAGATATGAGACATAATACTAGCAGATTTCACGAGTTCGATTCTCCAAAGGCTGATATACAATTCACCAGGACACACTAGTGTTTTTTTGTTGAGACTTGAGATGTATATGCTTAATAACAAATATAATCATTTCAGCAAATCTAAGCTAATAATATGAAACGTTAATGCATAGATTGTTCGTGGCATAGACATTGATGCATGTTTGATAACTTAGAAAGAATCCAATATGTATTATGAATCCCATACAAATACCTCTCCTCGACGACAAATTCACAATAATGGGATACAATTTTTTGTTGTTGAAAGATTAGTATAGTTATCATGCTTTGTCATGCCCTACTTCCCAAAATACTCAAATACAGGAACGTAACAAAGCCAACCATGCTACCTACGGTAAGAAAACATCCTTCCATAGTCAGATTACGGCTGTCAACCAGTAATCAATAACCATATACTAATAAATCTATTTATCACACGTCTAATAGCCACAAGAGATAATAACATGAAACAATAGCGGAAGCAATAACTATCCAAGGAAATAAAAGGAAACAATAACCAATAGTTGTCCCGTACGGGCTCACAACGATAAATCCAACAAGTGTGATACTAGATAGAAACCTAAACCGTAAATAAGAACTAGACTGATGGAATGCTCCTCACTGATCGGCAATTCTGTCGAAATACTCACGATTCTCCAATGCTAAAGCCAAAAGATCTGGACCATGCAAAACCCGAACGTCAGTGCGTCATAAATATCATAATCATAATATAACCAGTATGAAATATAGTATACCATATGCAATATACTCGATGTTCTTGGTATAAACAATAATCAATATCGGTAACATGTGATGTAGCAGGCAAGATATCAATATCAATCATATCATGTGTATTTTAAGGGTCCGTGTCGTTCTGTTATCTATTCTAAAAGTATTTGAAACTAATCAATGGAATTCTCGATGCAACTCAGTAGTATCTCGTGCATGCCCGGAACTACAGTCATAATTCTCGGGCTGAATCCGAGACCGGCCGCTAGGCAGTAAAACAATGTCATGTATATATGAATGATGTCAGCATTATCATTTCGGAGCCCGAAACTCATATCGACTGATCAGTCTCTGACAAGTAGTGAACTATTGAGTTACAAGTCGGGTTTCATTCTTCATTTTTCCTTTTCCCCTTCCTCAGGTTTCATGTTCATGTTAGGTATAAAAATAATAATTTCCGACTGTCAACACAGGAATAAGCAGGTATATATTATGTCTATCAAGACAACAGCTACGTCCTTCAGGACAACAAGTCAGGATGGTTGGCATCACTTGTCAGGATGGTTGGCATCACTAAGTATTATAAACAAATAGGTACTAACATGATAGCAATAACAGTAACAGGGTGGCATGGTGTGTGTATCACAGTCACATAGCATAAACAAGTCATGATGTACAATAGGCAATATAGTCAATGCAATATAATGGTAATCGTTAACTAATATAGATTAACAAGCGTTTAATTGACTGGGTAAATATTGTTAATTAAATATTATATGTTTTCTTGTAATGATATTTACACGTTAACTATATAGTTATGATATTTATCTAGATGCGAATACAACCATGATCATATCAGCGACAGTAAGTCATGATAACAATCTAACCATGTTAAAATAGTCTTCTGTCAAAGATTAATATTAATTAAATATATTATTATATTAAATTTATTATTACTAAGAGAATAATGGAGGAAAGAGGCCATAGGAGGGAATTTTCTTCTATGGCGTCGATAAAGTACGCCCACCGTCGTATTTTCCGACGATCGGAATCCATCATCTTCATCGTTATCATCTAAGATGTGGGTACGCCAAATTTCATGTGATTCTACAACTTTCACCGTTGATTTAGCAATGTAAAAAGTTCTATTGTCGGTAAACCGTTAATTTTGAACCACTAATTCAACGGTGAAAAAGTTGTAGAATCACATGAAATTTGGCGTACCCACATCTTAGATGCTAACGATGAATATGATGGGTGCCGATCGTCGGAAAATACGATGGAGAGCGTACTTTTTCGACGCCATAGGACGAAATTCCCTCTTATGGCATCTTTCCTCCATTATTCTCTATTACTAAACTAAAACTCATTATTATCAGTTAATTAATAACATGAAAGATATGATAAATATAGTAGTATTATGGCACGGTATATATATAGCATGTAGCAAGTAAAATAGTTGCATCGAGACGAACGGAGACACGGAGACGCAGAACAAGGCAAGATTGAAGATTGAAAGCTCGGCTTGGGTTTGCGTCGACGGCGACAAAGTGTTGGTTGCTGGAATTGGGCTCGACTCTGATCTGGGTAGGGATTCGACGGTGATCTTCTGGGGTTAAAGGTCGATAGAGGATTGGTTGCTGCGGTAATTGGTTATTGTTCGGTTCTCGAAGGAGTTGAAGTCGAGGGTCTGGTGGCGGTGGGGATGATGGTGTTGGGTTGCCGGCGGTGGAGCGAAGGGGAAGGCGACGAGGGTGTTGCGGTGGCGGGATTCGCAACGAGGAAGGCGGCGGTAAGGAGAAGAAAATGGAGGAGGTAACGATTTGATGGGTTCTCGGTCGAGGTGCAGATCGAAGGAGGCGGTTCTCGGTGATGGTGAAGGCTTTGGAGTCGAGGTCGATGGTTTGCAGTTGACAGCGAGATGGATGCGGTGATGGTGATGGCCGTGGTGTTTGGAGGCGGCATGGGTTAGGGTTAATCCGAGGAGAAGATGACGAGATGATGGAGGCGATGATGACGAGAGTGCTGCGAGATGGGTGAAGGGAGGTGGCAACGATGGTGTCGGGTTGAGGAGAACGAGCATGAAGAGGAAGAAGAAGGTGACAGTGATCTCGTGTCAAGGTCTCGGGGGAGGATGTTGGTGGTCGGAGGCGAGAGCGGAGGATGAAGGCGTCGAGGGTGAACGGAGAGAGGGTGCTTGGTGTTAGCAGAGGAAGAAGGCGACGGTGAAGACGAGGCGCCGGCGGTGGAAACGAGGTCGAGGGGAGATGGGTGTTTTAAATATAGAGGAGAGAGACTTTGATGACGGGGAGAGAGATTTTGATGCACAGTTTCTTTTTTTTATAAATAATATGATTGTAAACTTGCACAAACCCTCCAATATTTGTTTTAAAAGTTTTAAAGGGATTTTCTCAAATATCTTATCATAACGAATATTAAACTAGAATATATCTTATGCATATAAATAAGATATTATCAAGTTAGCAAACACAACTTAATACTAACAAAATATCATAAGAAATATTAAATAGGATATTAGCAAACAATTGTTAGATACTAATTTACATCTATTAGCCATGCTTATTTAATCATAGTATATTCCATCTAAAAATATTAACCCCCAAATTAAAAATAGTTTATATGCAAGCGGGTCGGGTATAAACATTTATATCAATTGAAACTAGGAATCAAGGCAAGGTAAAAATATGATCATCATGTAGAACCATCCAAACAGCAAGTCATAACTCAATAATAAAGATAATATAAAGTGCTCAACCTATCTATTTAATATAATTAAATAATGTATGTTCGGTGTTACATGCTTCACTTATGTTCTTTGATCTCCCTCTCTCTCTCATGTAATTGTATCACTGGTAATTAGGTGTCTTAATCATTTGTTTTCTTTATGTCAATTATGGACATGTTTTTTCATAGATCCTAGAATATTTAAGAAGTAATTAAACTCATTATCATTGTTGTTGCGCACATCGGCAGTTCAGTATTGTGGCTTCTGCAAAGAAGTTTTGATCGTACTAACCTGAACATAGTCTGCATAGTGACCTCTTCTTCGAGGAGTGGCTATGCCCAAATCTTATGCTTCTTGGAGGTACATCTCGGTCAGTTCTATTTAATATGCTGCCTTACTCTTCATTTAGGAAAGTTCATTTTGTGTCCAAGTAATCCCTGAGTTGCACATGAATTTCCCTTTTATAAGACATCTTTATATGCCAGCATCTTTGTTGATGATAATTTGGAGTCTTTCCACTTTTTTGTCACGAATTACGCCTGACTTCACCCAATCCCTATGATTGTCTATTTCACGTGTGTTTCGTGGGTGTATGATAACCTTACCTTGGTCAAATACAAGACTTTTATCTAGTTTGCTCCAAAAAATTATATCCAATTCTTTGAAGTTAACACATAAGCCTTGGTTTATTATGTTTAGTTAAGGAACACAAATTAGCTATATTCTTACTGATTATGAGGAGCTAGCACTATGGTTACCGGGACACACCTCCGTAATAAGCTTTGTTGTGTCCACACATGTGGATACTTCCTAGGGTATATGGGTTCTGATTGACACCAACATGTCTGCATCCCAAATTTGGGGTGTTCAGAGATATGATTCCCTGCATTCCATTTTACTCTATTAGGGATTTTATTTGTTAAATGATAGTTTACATATTGTTTCAGACTGCCTGTCCATGTTCGTATAGTCCCTAGTCCTCATGGTGCCATTAACTACAAATTATAACTTTTCATAATCGGAGCATTTATTGGTCTTCATTGCACATGTTCAAATCACACCCTCCGACTTGCTACGAAAACTTATTTCTTATTCTTTTTTCTAGAGTATTACCACTCATCCCTCTTAATATTCTCATTTCTTCATACACACATCGTTTGGACACGTTTCTTAGTTGCTCGACAATCTCATACATAAAATAGTAATGTTGGTCTTATAGCCATCTTATATAAATTTTCTTCCAATTTAAAAGGTATCCTACAGTAACATAGCACTCCAAGAGGAGCATAGGTGATCTTGCAGTAAACCTTTCCTCTCTAAAATGAAAGGTTGCCGGTTCGACTCCGAAAGGGCCACATCAAAAGTTTCATTTACATAGCATCCGGTTCGACTCTGAAAGGGCCACATCAAAAGTTTCATTTACACAGCATCACTGAATGTTATGAACTACATTTTTCTCGATCTCACCATCATGATTAATTCTATCAATTTGCATCCTATGTTCATTTTTTTCATCGCTTTGCTAAAATTGCATTTGATATATCCCATTCTATAATTGTTGTGCCAACTCTAAATTCTTATGCCAAATCTATATTTTGTAGATTCCGAGGCATCTTTTCATGTTTCAATTTTAGAAATTTATTCCTTCAAACTAATCTACTAAAATAAGATTGTATATAGCATGGGCGGAGTATGTCTGGTAAGTTTATCCATGACTAGTGCAAATACGCTAGGAATCAGCATCACTTCATGGTGTAAGCCTATGGCATTTATGAACCTTCAGTCACTGTCCTTTCATTGTTAATTTATCATTCACTAAATTTGTAGTTTTTTATGAAACAATGAGCGTGCTTTAATGAAATTTTGAGTTCTTACGAATATGGTATTGGTCTAGTATGATAAACTGAAGCAATATGTTGCCAACCCCTAGTCACTGATTCAATTTATAACTTGTCATGGAGTTGCAGCAGTGGAAACAATGTGTCTTGTATACTTGTGGTTCACTCAAATATTTTTCCTGCTAGATATTATCTTATTATGCTGCACTTCCCTGTTTTTTATCCAGCAGGAACCATGCATTATGACCTTCAACTATTCGCCATTTCTTTTTATCCTTATAGGTAAAGATAATGAATTGGTTTTACTGTAATTTCTTAGCCAACTATATTGATTTTGATCATGACTTCATTGTCCTTGATTCTTGCTACAAACTTTTAGTTCTTCATCATTCAAAGCTGCTCCGTATTTGTAGCACCGAATGTAATATTATCATCCTGACAAAAGATACTGATCTGTCGCACATCACAACATGGTGTTACTGTAAATGCTTAATTCAAATGGTAATTATCGATAATGTTCAGCCTTTTTACTAGCATAAAGTTGCGTGATCATGTTATTGTGGTGTTCATGTTTATAAATTAGCCTAGCTCCCAACTATAAATTTTCTATAATTGAGTTTCTAGTTTTGTGTTTTTCGTTTAAAGAAAAAAAAATCATTGCATTGCATTGTTCTATATGTGATGGATGCATTGGCTTGATGTTCTGTCTCATATAACAAGTTGCATTGAGATGCTCTGTCTCCATCTTTTCTAGTGGGTAACCATTTTTTTTTCATGTTCTTCTTATTAAATAATGTTTATTGCTTTCCTCCGATTTGTATCCATCCATTAATGTATTAATCATTCCCCCTTAAATTCAATTTTATTCACTTTTTAAAGCAGTTAAAGTAGCTGATAAGATTGTATGTTTGATACACTTGTTTTGGTTTATGAACTAAATGCTTCTTGTAATTTAAATGTTTAATCGTGTTCTTCTCTTTTAAAATTGCAGCCGGCATTGCATGTATTAGGCCATGTTTGGATACTCATATTCCAACGGGGAAAAAGCCTAGATTCTTTTTTTCCATTGGATTGGGGCAAATCCAAGAAATTGGGTGTTTGGATAAATTTTTTAAGAAGAATTACAATATAAAAAGACCGAAAAATATCCCTAATCCATTGGATATTAAAATTTGTTAGAGACCTAATTTTTTTAATCCAAACTCTCTCTTTCGAGATGTCACATCAATCTTTGTTTTCTCTCTCTCTCTTATTTTGATGTTATCCTTATCCAACCATTTAAACATGCATTATGCTGTCAAAATGCATTCGAATTTTAATTTTGTAATGCACATGCATTTCAACACATTTTAAACCTAAAGTCATTCATATGGACGTTAACTCTAACTAGTAACTATCCACACATGGCCTTGTTCAATTCCTTTTCCTGTCTTCTGTCTCAAAGTTCTTGAGAAAAAGAGACTAAAATGCTCTCAAATGTTACACTGCCTAAAATTTAATAGAACTGCATTTTTAAGTAAATATCAATTTATGCAGAAGATATTTTATATTATGGCATTAATTTGCAACTTATTCATGAGCATAATCTATCACTTTGGTAGGGTTCTCAATTACTTATTGCTTCAAGAGCTCTGCTTTTCCTAGGATCAGCACCTTATCAGCATGCTACCTCGATGCCGATAGTAGGGTGTCTAATTGGTGGGGCCTTCCATTTATCTTCAGTTAGACACCCTCCCTTATATCCATCCCGGCGGGATGCTGGTAGGGAAGGATGGGTAGGTTAAATGCGGAACCCACAAACCTGATAGATTTAGTATTAGACCATCCATGTATTCAATTACTAACCCCGTAGCTGTGGAATCTACCAAGTTGGCATGAAAAATACCGCAATTTTTTCTTGGAAAATGTAATTAAGCATGTTGAACATTTAACGTTTTGATACATTTAGAAGTACCAAGTACTCTTAAAAACGCAGGGGTCCTTTCACCTGTTCTAATCCCAAAAAGGACAAAAAAAGAAAAGAAAAGAAAAAAGAAGGGAAGAAGAAGAAGAAGAAGAAAGGATGCCTTTCTAATACCAAGCACGTAAGTGGGCAAAATTTTTGGATTTGAATTGGAAATTCAACTTCTCATGCTCTGCCATTATTAGTACCTAGTAGAGTTATTTCTTCTCTCTTAATATGTAGTAAATAATGAAGAAAAGTCTAAAATTCCTGTAAATATCCAGAGAAAAGGGAAAAAAGAGAGCAATGCTACCGATCTAAATTTAGCAAGTCGCGGTGATTACTGCTTTGCATGATAATCCTTGCAAATTCTGCATGTAATGCTTGTGTTGGCATAAAGCACCTGCAAAAATAAGAATAAGGTATATAGATGTAAATTGCAAATATTTTGCAAAATGCTTTCCCTAAATATACAGAAACATCTTAAACACAAAAAAATTGCTATCTGAGTTGCTAGTAATTCAAAGCATACAACTGCTTAACTAATTATATAAGCCGTTTGATTTGTGATAGACTTTTAGCATCTAAGAGCACTATTTTGGCTATCGACTGCGAATAAAAAACACAAAAAGAATGGAACGTATTAGTAGATATTGTACCATTCATAACTTCGATTTTGGCTTCGGAAGAGCTAGGTTTACGAGTTCTCTTCGTAAGATTTTTCCTGCAGCGGATTTTGGTATCGAGTCAATGAAAGCAACCCGTCGAATTTTCTTGTATGGCGCAACCTGCAACATTTTTTTCAAAACACAAATGATGGCTTTAATAAATTGCTTGTTTACTTGTGCAATTATTTCAAGTACCATAAACATATTAGATAAATAAAATACCTGCTTAGCAACAAAATCCATGACTTGTTGCTCATTAAGGTTGCTCCCAGGCTGTCTCACAACAAATGCCATTGGTATTTCCCCTGCTTCTTCATCTGGGTACCTGTCATAAATTCAAAAGAATTATATTAAAATTAAAAAAAAAAAACTCAACAAGAATTTTCGAAACCATATATAATCGTTAGCGTCGCATACGGAATCACTGCAGCGTCGGCGATTTCGTGATGGGATTGAAGTATTTGCTCTAATTCTGCTGGAGGTACCTGAGAAATGTACACGACACATATATGAACTAATTAGAATAATCTTTTGAATTATGTTTAATTTTTTTTTGGAAAATGTTAGTAAGTTTGAGCACCTGATAAGCCTTGTATTTGATCAACTCCTTTAGCCTGTCAACAATGAAGAGGAAGCCATCATTGTCAAAGTAACAGAGATCTCCAGTCTTGAGCCAACCATCTGAAGTCAAGGTTGATGCTGTTGCCTCATCATCACCAACATAGCCTGCACTTTCAACAAAATCTAATTAAATGAACTTCGACTTAGTCCTGATGTAAGCAAGGTTTGAACCCTAAACCTCTTTCTCAACATTATATTTGTCATGATGCTACAATAACACTAGCGGTTAGTCTCATTGAAATATCTAGCTATACGGTCAAAATCGCCAGCCTTGATTGTCTATAAGATTGGTTTGACCAACAAGTAAGAAGTTATGATAAAAGATTAGTTAAAATACGATGGAGGGCGTATTTTTTCGACGCAATTATTCTCTTGTTCCAAACTACTATCATACATTTTGTTTCATGAAGAATCTTATCAGAATGCACTCCAGTGCATACTACAAATGCTCTTTTCAGCCAGTCACTAGTCACTAACAAGCAGCAACATAATGCTTTGTATTGTCACGCTTTTAACTTTTAGTAGACATCACATGCTTGGCATTTCCCTTCTTTCCCAGATGCCAAAAGTACTTTAGGATGGTACCAGAGCAAGCCTGATTCCATTCCGATGTGTATGTATTGCAAATTAGTTTGAATTAATTAAAAAAAAACTGCTGTACAAAAAGCTTTGGTTTTGACCCAAGGTGTCTTTCATCTGCGGAATGTGTTAGAAAGAAAATACATTCACTCAACCTTCCTTACAACTTTGGAATTGTGATGAGTGGAAGAGATATTAAGATAAATTATGAGTAACCCCATATTTGAGTTCCGCGAACGTATTTTCAAAAGTAGATTAGTGTTTAAAAAGCAACACGATGTGAAAAACGTCCAAAAAGGACTTAGACCAGCGTCCAACCCTCTTTTTAACTTTACTAGATTTTAAGAATTTGCGGTACATGTGAAAGAAGAAGAATAGTTATAGAAAATGGAACTAGTGGAGTGAGAGGGAAAAAAGAAGTGTTTAATACATGGAATTTTCTCTTTTTTTATTATTTGTAAATAGAAATGAAAAGGAAAGGGTGACAAATAATAAACTATTTTTTTTGGTGTCCCTTGTTATGTTTACATTATAACAGTAGAGGTATGGTTTTATTGACTTACTATATAGGAGGGTTCGGTCCCAGGTACAATATTGGATAAAAAAAATTATCTAACAAATCAGGACCGTTCAAAATTAACCGCTTCTTAAAAAAGCGGTTAAAATCTAACGGTTGTCATTTAACAGCTACTTAAAGTAGCGGTTAATATCAACGTTGGATAAAAAATTATACAACAAAGCAGAACCGTTTATAGTTAACTGCTACTTTAATTAGTGGTTAAATCTGACTGTTTTTATTTAACCTATATTTAAACTAGCGGTTAAAATCAAAAATTAATTTATCCAACAAATCAGAACCGTTAAAAAGTTAACCGCTGCTTAAAGTAGCGGTTAAATCTTAATTTAACCTTTATTTAAAGTAGTTGTTAAAATCAAAAGTTAACCGCTGAGAGGTTACGGAATATATCACCACTCGACTTTCGAACCGTGTCTTTCGCCACAGGACGTCTACGTCTTCCTCAACAAAGTTTTTTGAAGTGGTTATGAATTTTTTTTATTTACGTTTACATACGTTATCATGTCTATTAATCTAGCCTATGAGTGGATTATCCCTAAATTAAAAGAAGAAGAAGAAGAAGGAATAGTAGGGGAAACGGACAAAGAAACAATTGAACTGATTGATTTATGTTATAAAATCGATCCAAAAAACAATAGAATACTTAGCAACAATCGCAATTAAAATCACGTGAAAAACGTCCAATTTACATCTGAAAAAACCTAACAGAAAACCCTAAATAAATAACAAAACATATAGTAATTAAAGCAATTAATTTACCTTATGAAATCAATCCAAGAATCAAGAGAATTCCAGCAAGAATCACAGTTCAAATTATAGCAAAAATCATCCA
The DNA here is from genome assembly GCA_030015575.1 of Agapanthus africanus. Classification (NCBI taxonomy): domain Eukaryota; kingdom Viridiplantae; phylum Streptophyta; class Magnoliopsida; order Asparagales; family Amaryllidaceae; genus Agapanthus; species Agapanthus africanus. Next base: position 99,221,874 of record CM057338.1, on the reverse strand, counting down.
ATTTCGATCTCGAAACCTTAAACTGCTGAAACTGTTGGGACGGTTTCCTCTTTAAAGTAGCGATTAAATATTTTAACTTATCTTTTAAGTAGCGGTTAAATCTGAACCGTTTATTTTAACCGCTACTTACGGTTCAGATTTGTTAAATAAATTAATTTATCCAACGTTGTATATTGTTCCATACTGTAATATGTATCATGCTAATAATGGATTTATGATTTCAATTTGAAGATACCCTCTTTTTGTTAGGGCCTGTTTGGTTGCAGGATTATGGATTTGGATTTTGGATCGTGGAACCCTGGGATTCCATAATTTTGTGTTTGGTTGATGGATTTGGATTTTTAGGATTCCTTTGTTTTTTATGGAGAGACCATCACAAAACAAGAATTCTTGAATCCTAAAAAATTTCAAGGATTTTCAAGGATTTGGCACTATTCATTGTACTTTTAGATGGGACCGGTGTACTTTATTTATTTAATAATCCTCTCTCTATCTATCTCTCTCTAAAATCCTCAAATTCAAATCCCACTTTTTTCTCACCAACCAGACAGATTACAAGGATCTACAAATCCAATACTAGGAATCCAAAACCAACCAAATAACAAATTACCAAATCCAGAAATTTCAACCGTACTATTTTGGAATCCAAATTCCATAATCCTGCAACCAAACATGCCCTTAACATGAGGGACAAAATTTACTGCTAACAACAAGACGGATAGTGATTGCTTCCTGGATTTCTTTATGGGTGAAAGGGAAAATGATGTGACAGGGATGCTTGTATCCATTCTATTGTATCAAACGGTTTAGATTCATCCAAAATCAAACTCGACGGTCGAGATTTGTGTATAACAGAGATGTCTTATATATTAGTGTATCTTACATACAAAGCGTCCAGAGCAACCTTGCTATTAGGGACTCTTTTTCGGGTTACTCGGCACTTGTTTTCTTGTGATTCCAAACTGTCCATTCATGTCGTTGTCTTGTACCTATCATTATCCTCTTTTTACATCTAGGTTCCCAATCATTAACGTATTCACCAGAAATTATTGAAGAATACCATGTGCAATGCATTTCGAGCTGAGAGAGGGGAAAAAAAAGATGGTTCTTTTTGGACAGGTTTGAATTCATTTTAAGGCCAATGTATTCTTCCTATGACCGAGGATATACGAATTGATACATAGAAGATTTGTTTTCCATGCACATAGGAGATTTTAGAGGAAAGACGTTGTTGAGGGATAGTATTCGTTTGATCAAATGGTTAAATAAACCCTAAATATACTAAGATTTTTGAGAAAAGAGATTTCTAAGGTTTATTGTTAATTTGCTATTTTCTTATTGGATTTGGACCCGGATCCATTTAAGATCAAAATTTTTCAAAAGAGACCAAAAAAATCAACGGTTCGAAAAAAACTACTCTACTTGGGTTTGCATATAAAAACTACTCATTTTACATACCCATCATGATTGTGGGTCCCCTCAACCAGAGCTCCCCTTGCTGAGAAGGACCCAAAGCCTCCCTTGTCGACGGATCCACAATCTTAGCCATCATATTCGGTCCGATCCGACCAGCTGATCCATACATTTTGTTCTCCTCTGGACCCGATAAGGATACCACGCCTCCACTCGACTCTGTCAATCCATAGCCCTGTCATCACAAAATATTAATTTATGGATAGATATATAAATCAATAAAATAAAATAAGTTCATTAACAAATAATAGTTCCAAAGACTTTATGCTAAAATTTAAATTGAAAAATATGCTATGGGTGTTTATAATATTCCATTTGATATCAGCATCCTCTTCCTCCCACGTTTACACGATAGGTTATAATTTTATTGTAGAAGATGAAAGTATAAAATGTGTGATTTTGCATCAATTTCATGCATATTGACCAATGAGCAGCACCTTAATTAATTTTTTTCAAAAGGCAAAAAGATGGATAATTTGCCGGCCGACATCATTAAATAAAAGATAATTAGTGAAGCAAAAACACATTACCCTGGTTACAAACCAACGTCATAAAAAGTTTTTAAGGTCTCAAAAGCACATTTGTTATTCATCTAGAATCTATTGATTAATTTCTTTATGGTAGATGGGATGCATTGAGGGAAATAAATATCTAAGAAACCAAAAGAGGTGCACAAATTGAAGATGTCAACTAACTTTATGTGTTGAAACTCAAAAAGGAAGAAAAAAAGTCTTTTGTTTTGTCACAAAGGTTGAACTTAGAGAGTGATTTGAATATGCTATTTTGCTAGATAACCTTATACTAAATGTTCAATGTTTGAAGCCAACTTGGATTCTAAACGGCGCACTCATGGATCCAAACCTTAAAATGTTCAAATTTTCTCATTGTATGATTAATGAACACTGAAGGCGTTTGTACCAGTAAATTACTTGAAAGGGCTAAGTCCCACACAAGGTAATCTATAGGCTGTTTTGTGCTATTAAAACATAGTTATAATTAACACTGTACTATACTAGCTAGAGAACTATTCTATATTGGTACTTCAAATGTTACACAACCCTGAGAGAAGAAAATCCTCATTTTCGTACAGTAAGATATCCTCATATGCTTATGAATACACATTTGATTCCATCAACAAATATTTGGGTCCTGTGGATGCTTGTGTGCGTAGGTGAGGCCTAGGGGCCGTTCAAAAATAAATAATAAATAAGTTGAAACCTGGCAGATTCAAAATTCATCAAACTAAGCAACTAACTAACTAACCTGAGAAACCTCCACGTTAGGAAACCTCTCCTTGAATTTCTCTGCCACCTCCTTCCTCAGGGGCGCCCCGCCGCACCCCAGCACCTCCAGCGACGACAGGTCGTGCCTCTCCACCAGCGGCGACTTGGCCATCGCCACCACCAGCGGCGGGGACACCGGCATGTACGTCACCCTATACCTCTCCACCGCGGCCAGCATCTTCCCGAAGTCGAACCTCTCCATCAGCACCGTCGTGTGCCCCACCGCCACATTCCTCATCACCATAAACGCCCCAAACACATGGAACAGCGGCACCGTAAACAGAGTCACCCTCGGCGTCCCCGCATCCAGTACTTGGTTAAATATGCTTCCGGCGACCACGGATATGAAGTTCTGGTGCGACAGGCTCACCCCCTTCACCCGTCCGGTGGTCCCGGACGAGAAGAGGATCGCGGCGGGATCCGTCTGGTAGACGACGTCCTCACGGCCAATGTTGATATTCGGACGGAAACCCGGTGCATATCGGTGGCTATCAGCTGATAGAAGCCACCCTTGGAACTCATCCGAATCGATTAAGATCGTCCGGAGGATGTTGTTCTTGGGGAGCTTGGCGGCGGTGGAGGAGACGGCGAAGGCGACGGAGGGTTTGGAGAGGGAGACCTGGTGGGAGATCTCGGAGACGGAGCTGATGGGGTTGGAGGGGGAGATGACGACGCCGAGGGAGAGGAGGGAGAAGTAGAGGATGGGGACGTGGGGGGAGGCGGGGGCGAGGATGAAGGCGACCTGGGACTTGGAGAGGCCGAGATGGAGACGGAGGGAGGAGGAGAGGGAGTGGACGTGGGAGAGGAAGGAGGGGTATGAGATGGAGAGGGAGGAGGAGGAGTCGACAAAGACGGGGTTGGCGGGGAGAGGGTTGGGGAGGAGGGAGACGACGTAGGAGGTGACGGAGATGGGTTCGGATATGGGTGGGAGAGGCGCCGGGCTGCGGAGCGAGTGGAAGGTCCTCGTCCGTCCGTCGAAGCCGCTCTTCGCGTCGACGGATAAAGAGGAGGAAGGTGATGAAGATGATGAAGCCATGGTGATGGTGGAGAGGATTGGTAGTGTTTGAGAGGCAGGGGAGGAGGAGGAGGATTTGTTTGTTTTGTGGTAGGAGCAGGAGCCTAGGAGGAGGGGATGGATATGAGGTTAAGAGAGGAGGGATCTGATTTAAGAGTTTAATTTTCTAATCTCACAATTTATTATCTTACCTAATTTATCACATGCTATACCGCATATATATAGGTTCGGATGGATGCAATGCATCGGCCAAAAAACGAAATGACAATATCTGTATGCAATGCATAGGCCAAAAAAGGAATAACAATATCTGTTTTGGGGATAATTGGCCTCCCTATGATTTATTTATGAGAAAACCGAACACTTGAACAATTTCAACAGAAAAAATTTACTTTTCAGCCAAACTTAAGTTGTCCCTGTGGTGTCGGCAGAGAAACACCTATTGTGGAAAAGGTAAAAGCTATGTTGGTTTTTTTTATAAAATAAAAAATAAAATAGAAATTGCTTTCTCAATCCAAGGCCGCGCGAAAAAACCCCTAACCCTCGCTCATTGCTATCTCCTCCATCGTCCATATCATCTCGACCGCTTCCACGATCGGGGCTACCACTTCCCAATCGAACGCCGAGCCTCCTGCTCTGCAACAATGCCAACCCCCTCCTACTCGACTTGCTCAAGCCCCCTCGCCAACCTCTTACTCTGCGACAACACTAACCCCTTTCCTCCAGTGACAACTCCCCTTGCCGAGTCCCCTCTCCAACGTCGAGCCCCTTTCTCCTCCACAGCGCGTCGATCCTCAACCTCTTCCTCCAGGTCCGAGGCCCCACTGATCCTCCTCCACAGCCCGAGGCCCCCACCTTCTCTTCACAGTCGATCGAGCCCCCACCACCTCCTCGACACCGTCGATCTCCCACCTCCTCACTGTACAGCTCCGAGCCCCTCACATTGAAGGTAATTTTTTGTTTTTTAAATAAATTTTTAGAAAAAATAGTTATTTTTAGGTTTTTAAATTAGTTAGTTTTGAATGGTAAGTTTAATTTGTTGATAATGGAGATGGTGAGTTAATTAGTTTAATTTCTCATATATGTTGAAGATCTTGAAATTGGGAGATATGTGATAGGGTCGATATTTGTAAAGGGTGGAGATGATGAGGATGGTGATTTAATTAGTTTAATTTAACATTTGTTGTACGGTTGAAATTTGTAAAAGGGTGGAGTCTTTGATGACGGTGAATTCTTCAATTCGAATTGGGCCAATTTTGATAGAATAAACTACTCTTAAAATTTGTTAAGTCGTTAAGCTTATTTTATTTTTTTCCTCGTTCTAAAGTACATTATAAAGTTGTTCAACTATAAGAAAATGCTTCTTTTTTCGTTGGTGATGCTATCATGCATGATTGCAATGGGAAGGGGATTCATATAACTTGTAAATTTGTTGAAAAACCCTGTTGTGATGCAAACTCCTATATGAATTGATCAGAAATCGAACTTAAAACTAAACCCAAAATATAAACCCAAAACGTTAAACCTGATTAAGAGAAAACCCTTAACTTTAAAAAACTTCTAAACTAAAACCTTCAAAACCTTGAAATTAAAAAGTAAACGTAAAACTAATCTAAATTAAATCTTAAACTAAGTGTATGATACTCGATGATAATTTTAAATTTTCATATTCTCATCGATAATCTTATGTAAGAATCAAAACGAACCATAATCCCGTCTTTCAGTTATATGCGTACAGTTTTTGTCATGACATAAAACCACGTGAAAGTTGTCAATATCAAGTGTTAATCATTCGTATCTGACATCCATCTCATAGTTTATGCTATGAAAAAACTAGTCGCACTACAACCGATAGATTTGTTCAGTATGAACAAGTTAGGAATGTATAAAACTAACACCTGCATCCACTTGTGTTTTCATTCGTTTTGGCTTATTTCGTCGGTAACTTACAACTGGTTTTCCGTGTACAAAAATAGATTAGATGTTCATTTCAATATTGTTTCACAGCATTGAAATAATTTATCTATTCTATTATAGTGTACTCGGAAAACAGTGGGGAGGTGTTGCCGAAATTTTCTCGAAATGGATAAAAACACAAATGAATGGGTGTCTGCTCTATACATTCTTAATGGGATAGAAACCTTATCCCCCGCAACCGTTGTAATATCTTAAACCGTATGATATTGTTAAGAATTAAAATCTCTTCAAATTGTATATTTTATTTGGTTTATTATCAATGAAGAAGGATGAATAGGTATAACAATATAGTGACATATAATAGGGTTTAAATCACATGAATAACTCATACTTGAAAGCGATAATCTTATACACACATGCACATGCGGTTTTAGGATCTGTAAAAGATGTGCGTGTGTGTGTGTGTGTGTGTGTGTGTTTATACAGTGTAACATGGCCCATGAGTACACCAAACTTAAGGACGGGATGTACGTGGATCGGCAACAACGTATGAACCTTGAGTTCGCCGCGGGAGTTACTGCTTTCATCGAATTTGCATGCAAACATCATAAGGTCGTGTCGGGTAAGATCCTTTGACCGTGCGACAGTTGTGCGAATAAGATGTATCGGAAGATATGAGAGGTAGAGTTTCACATCGTTAAATATGGTTTAACTAAATTTTATACAAAGGGAGAGGAGGAGAAAGAGGATTTGTTTTGTGGTGAGAGCGGGAGCTTGGGAGGGGATGGATATGAAGTGAAGAGAGGAGGGATTTGATTTAAGAGTTTAATTTTCTAATCCCACAATTTATCATCTTAATTAATTTATCACATGTGTTTGGACGCAATACATCAGAAAAAAGGAAATAACAATATCTATTTTGGGGGGTTGTCCGTCTCTGTATGATTTATCTATGAGAAAACAGAATTTTAGAGGCCACAGGAGTGAATTTTGTCCTATGACGACGAAGAAAATCAGTCATCCATCAATTTTTTTGATGATCGAGTATCCACCATTTTCATCATTATCATCTAAGATTTGGATACACCAAATTTTATATGATTCTAACACTTTTTCAATACTGATTTTGTGATAATACGGAAAATATTTTACTATCGGAAAATCGTTAATTTTGTACCCACTACATTAGCGATGAAAAGATATTAGAATCATATATGAAATGTGGTGTATATCTTAGAGGATAAGGATGAAGGTGGTGTATATCAATCATAAAAAAATTGGTGGATGATTGACTTTTTCCGACACCATAGGAGGAAGTTTCATCTTGTGGCGCCTAATATTCTGTTTTCTCTTTGTTTATTTGATTATTGGGATAACTTAAATATGCTGGATGAAATATGAAGTGAAGAGAGATGTTATACGTCATTAAATTTAAATTTTAAGATGGTCAACAAATTCGGTAGCTTTTGGATGCTTTCATACAGATTAAGAGGTAGGGGTTCTATATAGCATGTAGCATCAAACAAGTGAGTTCATGATGGTAAAGGCATTTTGTCTCTTGAAGTAACATGACGTGAACATAAAAATATCAGGAGTGCAAGGGAGATTTATTTCATTATTATTTGTGATAGGATACTACTTATAAGGAAAATTTTATTTCATAGTTTGCAATGAATATTTCCGGAGAGAAAAGAATGGCCTGTACTTTCTGTTCGTCGCTTTTTATGAGCATACATATCTCAAATTATAAATTCTTTCAATTATTGATCACGCTACATTGCACGTTTTTTCATAACGTAGCTTTGAAAAATATATTAATTACACTATTTTCTAGTCTTCTATGTTGTTATATGCTCGTCTCAATTCATCATTCAATCGCAATCTGTTTACGCATAAAATAAATTATCCAAAAGTTGGCCTATTGAATCAATTCGGCCCAGTAAAAAAATAGCTAATCCGGGCCAGAGCTCGGAAACATACCGAATAGTTGAGCTGGGTTCGGCCCCATCAAGGAAAGCTCGAGTCAAAGCAAGCAAAGACTATAAAAGTACATGGAGGTCCACTAAGAGTGAGAACAGCCAAAATCAACACCAAACCCTAGAAATTAACTAGCTCTAGCCCTAGTCTTAGATTTCCCCGGCTCTTACAACCGCCGGAATGTTAAGTAGTTGATCGAAGCCGACCGATCGCTGCTGCTTTCGAGGCCCTGTCTGAGATCTAGAAGACCGACCTTCCTCAGCAGGTAATGCCTCCTTCATCTCCGATCTACTTATTGAAATATCAGACATGATGATCCTCAGCCCTAGCATCGGCGAGCAACTCTTTAATAGTTGTTAGCGCTGGTACTAAGAAGGCCGAGATGACCCCATAGGGGGATCGCCCTGGATTAATCGCCATGAGCAATGCAGATGTCCACTCCTGCGTTCATGGTGTGTTAGATCTGGGGAGTTTCCGACCTGGGTCGAGGTAACTCAGCCTTTGCTCGGTCTTGAAAAGCACCGATGGTCGAATATGGTTGTTTTTTCCCTTTTGGTGAGGCCGAGCGGTAGGTTGGAGGCTGAGAGCTGACTCCATTACTTAGGGCTCATTTTTCCTGTGAGTCAGATGTCCGGTCCTAAACGGGCATATGGTCTTTATGCGGTGGTTCGAATCAGTCACCGAGTAGTTTATAGATAGAAAAACGATGCTGGAGCTCGGTGATCTTTGGTGATAATTTCTGGCCGAACACACTCAGTTCAATGAGGTGGAACTTGGTTCGGCCATCTTGCTTTCCTTTTAATGCCTTCAGGCTGTTTTGCTTATAAACCTAGATTTACTCAGTTGCATTTTCCAACCATCGACCGTTAACGAGCGGATCCTTTGAGTTTTTGTGTTGTTTTCTTGTAAAAGATGAAAGGGATTATTGTAAAGCTCAATCAGTTTGCCTATGACCTTTTCGGGAATTTGCATCATGGTTGATGTTTATAACGAAATATTGAAGAATAAAAGAATTCGGCCGACCGACTTGGTTGATGCTTATTTTCGTAATTATTGTTGTCCATTTCTTATGCACAGTTCCGGTCGAGTCCTATATGAAAGATTGTTCTTCCCTTCATCTGAAAGTAAAATCGATTATTTAGGGAGACGCGATTGCTGAATGGGTTGCTTGTTTGATAAATGCAGATTGACTGATCAGAAGCTCGCCCCGAAAAATAGAATTTGGCAACACACTCAAATAAGTGTTTTCTTTTTATCCAATTAAATTGCGTTGTTATAATTTTAAGAACTTAACCAAACATGATCCCATGCGTAATGCATGGGATTAAAGATGGTCGAATATATTTATAGGCGAATATTATTTTTTGCTATAAAAAGATACAAATATCATTTTTTATAGATATGTTTTTATTATGTTTGAAAACAGATATATGATGTTAGTTATTTTTTGTTATTTAGATACAAATATTATCTTTTTATGTTACACACAGTTGTTACAACTTAACATGTAAACAATGCAGGATTTTAAAAAAAACACATAATTATCTTCTGTATAAGGAATATCATATGACAGCTTAGATTTTAGTTTAGCATTTCATGATTGCACCAAAAAACTTTAGGTATTTTTTTCAACATAAGTACGATATACTTTATGACTTGTAAGCAATACCAAGAACAACCATGATAGCGAGCTATATGAATACCATGTTTTAGTGTTTTTCGATTTAAAATTTACAGATACAAAGGTCAAGTTTGTATCGTGCATTATGATTATGAACCAATACAAATAAAAAATTATGTTAATATTTTAGATTAAAATCCATGAATCCACTACTTGATAAATTATTAAATAATGATAGTTATTTGAATCATAAAATTTTAATATCAACTTTAAATCAATTATAGTTTGTATAAGCAAATGTAAGGCAACTATTGTTCAATTAAAATAAAAAAAAAAAATAAAGATTGACACTTTTAAATCAAAACTCCAACTTTCAAAGAAAATGTTAAAGCCTCCCCATGAAAGTCTAGAATAAACAAAAAAAATGATCCATCAATTAGATATCAATTGAACATACAAATGAAGGTGGTACAATGTCAATATTTTCGAAATTTTTTAAGATGGATAAAACATATTGCAATGGATCATAAAAAGTTGGAAATACTACATACCAAGATAATTGAGAAAAAAATTTAGTCACAGTTATATCTGAAGTATTTTTTCATACAAAATAAGTATCATATTTTTCTCTCATAAAATAAAAAAACCCTTTCTCCATGAGCAATTATTTAGTGCAAATCTTTATTCTTGGATAAATGTATTAAATTTATGATTTATCGATCCTCCATATAACCTAATGGTTACATGGTACACAACAACTGATCAGTGTGGCCAACCCTACAATATTCTTATTAATATAAAAATAATGAAAGATACTTGCATTGATAAAGAAAAACATAAAAGAAATAGCTTTTATAAAATTTGCTAAAACTCAATATAGTATCGATGTCATCTCAAAGATGATCTTTGTAGAAAATCTCAATCATGAACAATTTTCAAAGATTAAATTCCAATAATAAAGAAAAAAATTACTTGATTTTTTTTAATCAATGGAAATTCTCGGAAAATAATTGTTTAGCAAAATGAAATAAAATAAAATAAAATAAAATTCAAATAATTAAAAAAAGAAATAGTCCAAATAAATTTTCTTTGTTCTTGGGTCTTATGGGCAATTTGGAAGAATAAGTGAGAAGGATATGAAATGAATAAGGAAAAATGATATATAAATAAATATGGAAAATGAGAAGGGCAAAAGCGGAAATACCAATATTAGTGCTTTGGCTTGTGAAAAATTCCTTGACCAACTCGACTTTGTATTAGAGTAACTAGATTTTGACCCAACTTTGTATTAGAGTAACTAGATTTTGACCCGACACGTAACGCGTGAGATTAAAGGTGATCCAATATATTCATAGATGAATTTTCACGGTACATAAAGTTCTTACAATTTGAAATATAAATAACATATGATAAAAGAAAGTACATAACTATCTTATTCTAGTTCGAAATAATCGTCATTAATCGTATTTTTTTTATAGATTGTGATATTTCTTCATAAACGTTATAGTTCCCACAAAAATAAATAAAGTTATCATTTATTTTTAGTTTTCTATGAATTATAAGCACAGAATAAATTATTAGTTGTCATAGAACTATAATTATTGAATGTAATTTATTAAAAAAAGATAATTACATAATTTATATTATGCATGATAAATAATCTAATTATTGAATACAATTTTAATAATTTTCTAAATACTCTGTCTTTTTGGTTGAATATCAAGATAGTATTTGACTTCTTTTTTATAAGAAATATAATATGACAATTTAGATCTTCGCTTAATATTTCATGATTGTATTAAAGCTAAATTTCGCTTAAATACCAAAACATTTTGGTAATTTTTTAATATAAATATCATATACTTATGACTTCAAAGTAGATACCAAGAATGATAATAATATCTAAATAAATACCCTGTTTTGGTGTTTTAATTTATAATTTACAAATATGAACGTCAAGTTTATGTTATGTAGTGGCTATAAACCAATGCAAATAATAAATTATGTTAATATTTTAGCTAAAAAAATTATTTTTCAATGAATTCATTACATAGTAAATTGTTAAATAGCGATAGTTATTTAAGTCATGAAATTTTAGCATAAGCTTTAAAGCAATTATAGTTTTTATAAATAAATGTAAAATAACTATTGTTATTTGAAACATTATTGTTTCACCATATTTGAAAAAAGATATAAGACATTTTTAGTGACTATTTTGATACAAAATATTATTATTTCTGTTTTAAAAATATTTTTCTAAATTCTTATCAAATATTATGAACTATAAAATCTAAGGATAATTAAAGGAAAAACTTGTCACGACCCAGAAATGGCACGTGACCGGCACTTGAATCACGTGAAGCTTATAGAACCCCACATTAACTCAAGTAAGCCGAAAATCAGGAATCTAAACTATTTTTACAAGAAATAGCGGAGGTGAAGTTTTGAAAAGGTTTTACTAAATTAAAATCAAGTTTGGTTTGAAAACATTACTATTGTTTAAAAATCGGGCAGCACCTTCATTGTAAATATTGATAAAAACATATACAATAGACATAATAATAAAGTATTTCTCACACGGGAGCAAAATCAACACCCAACGGTGGATCAACAACCATGATATATATATATATATATATATATATATATATATATATATATATATTGTTGGATATAGGCACCCTCAAGACAATTATCGTAATTGTAGGAATATAATTACTGAATTCAAAAGGACCTATACAGAGAGCAATCTTACTCGAAATGATAGTATGGTATCTGGTTTGTCTTTATCTGTCATGTGCATGCGGGTTATTAATTATCACGTATTGCTAATATATGAGATAAAACCCATAGGATCTTTGCTTGACTACATAGGGATCATACTAGTGGGGCCCGGTAGTTTATAAACACATCCTTAAATGTTTTTAGTCATAGGAGTATCGAAATTGAGTATCGGTGCTCCAGTTTAGACTAGTGTATACGTTTCATGACCCTGTAAGGGGCGATGACTGATCCCATAGCCATTAGTGTTTGACACCGATGATTGTATACGTGTGCTCATTAGATGAGTTATACTGGATGGACTCGCCAAGAACTCCTACTTGGTATTATACCAATGTCAGATAGCAGTTCTCTGATGACATGAGTACATGGTAGTCCCTGGACCTGAGATCGCCATAGTGTCTTGTGTGTGGGCGAATTTTCAATGTTCTTGGAGAGCCTCCCACTGTACTTAGATTACTACCCTACCACGGCTTTACTGAGTCGTGCAAATAGATTTTAGTTGGGTACAGTCCCGAAGTATAACGACTCTGAAATCACTGTACAGAAATTTCTTGTTATTGTACAGAAAAGAGTATTACAGCCTGTATAAGAGTTAAAAATTAAATTTGTTTAATAAAAACAAGAAATAACTCGCAGCTCACTACTAAAGCCTCTACACTGCTGTGACATAGTCTGGTGTCCGAATCCCACCAGACATAATTATTTTTAAGATTTTTCTTTTTAATTTTTTGGAAGCCTAAGAGTTGCACGTGCCATACACGGAGAAACGAAAAGTTTCAGAAAAATCAAATAGGTGCATTGAGGTGTACACATCCAAATTGACACGTAGCACGAATCTCGAGGTAAGGCCCTAAGATTCAACCGCCCGTTTTCACCATATGGCCTCTACCGACGGTCATGATGAAGCCAAATCCCCATGTGCTTTTTTACACTTGTCCCTTTGACTCCCCTTAACTCCCCTGCACTGTTTGATTTTCCTGCAATCAAATAAAGACTCTTCAATTCACCATTTAACATCTTTTTAATGCATTTCAATCCAAAATTTTAATTCCCAAACCCTAATTATTCACTATAAATACCACCCCATGCCCTAACTCCCCTCTATTCTGGAAATTACTAGCAAAATCACCTCAAAAGTTCAAATGGAGTCAGGTGGAGTTAGCAACCAAGCTCCTTCCATCGAAAATCGAAGCCGTTTCCGGAGCTCCCGTGAAGCTACGAAGCCCCTGTTCATACCATAATTTTGCATTATTTTATTCCCCATTCTTATCCAGTTTACAAATAAACAGGTGCTTTTAACCCATGTCTGCTACATAGTTGCAGGTTACAAGTTCTCGGAACAAAAACAGTAAAAAAGATAAAAAGACGATACAAAAGTGAGAGTACGACCAACAAATGGAAGAATCTTGATCAAGCTTACAGTTTGAAGACTAAACGAACATCAATGGACGATTTCACAAAGAACAAAAGCAGTGCAAGGTTCAAGACTTCGTCATGAAGCAAGCGGTAAAAGTCCATGACTATATTCACTGTGGAAATCTGGAAGAAATCTAGAAGCCAATCCGAGAAAACAACTGAAGAAAATAGAAGTAAAAATGCAATAGAAGAATACCTGGAAAATTGAGCCCATAAGCCCTCTTTTTGGCCGCGGATCCGCGGCCAAACATGGGTTTTGGCCGCGGATCCGCGGCCATGTGAAGCCCGTGTCGGCGCAGGAATTTTGTGGAAGTGAGGCGGCGCGTTGACTAGGTCTTATTTAGGGGTAAAATTGTAAATGCAGACGTGCGTCGATTGTAACCCTAAGGTTTTCTATGTTCTATAAATAGAAATCTTAATACTCTTTTTGGAGCATGCCTCTTCTTGTGCCTCATTTTATATCTAAAATTCAGATCTGTAAATTTCTGCAATGAATGAAGAGTGTATCAAATTAGAGTAAGTTTTCAATTCTTGCCCTAGTTAATTTTATTTCATTGCCCTAGTATAATTTCTTATCTGCCCTAATTAGATCTTTTATTCTCTGCCCTAAATAGATAGTTTAGAAATGTTTTTTAATTCTCTAAAGAGCGAGTAGTCTCCTCGCTTGTTAGGGTTAGTTTTGGGGAAGGCTTGAGAGATGAAGATCTCTTACCCCTTTCTTGCCCATTACATGTTTTTATAGGACTCCATGCATACATGCACACACCGCTCCCTACGGCACCCTACCCCACGAGGTAGCGGTGATACCGTAGTATAAAGGCCCGGTTGAGCGTGTTTTCCATAAAAGTTAGGGTAAGGATTAAGAAAGGAAGGACAAGAACCTAGAGGAAGAAACAACGTTTCTTCCCGATGGTACTAATCCCCTTTATTAATAATTACCATAACTCCTAAAAAGATCTTAATTTGGGTATAGAAAGCGGTGAGAAAATCTTCAATTTCCAAACTTAACCTACACCTAACCCTATTTAGATCTAGATAAACTTAGTTTTTAGATTTAATCAATCCGACAACAATCGGAATTAACTCGTTAGAGCAATTTGAGAATACACAAAATCCCTGTGGACCGACCCGTACTCACCGGCTAGCTACCAAGCGACGCCGTTCTTGATTGCGGTTTATAAATTATTCTTTGAATCAAATCAGCCGCCTTCCTTTTCCTTACTCTCTTCTCAAAATTATAAAGCCGTAATTCCCTCTCATCTCTTCTTCTTTTCATCTCAATTCCATGTGAAACTATCATAAAACGAACTTTTCATTAAAATACCCTGAACTTTAGTATCAAGTACTCTTTTAAGGAAACGCAAGGGTGCTTTCACCTGTTCTAATCCAAAAGGGGGGGCGGGGTGGGGGGGGTGGGGGGGCGGGGAAAAAGAAGAAGAAGAAGAAGAAAGGATGCCTTTCTAATACCAAGCACGTAATTGGGAATTTTTTTTGGATTTGAATAGGAAATTCAACTTCTCATGCTCTGCCATTATTAGTCGACCTAGTAGAGTTATTTCTTCTCTCTTAATATTTAGTAAATAATGAAGAAAAGCCTAAAATTCCTGTAAATATCCAGAGAAAAGGGAAAAAAGAGAGCAATGCTACCGATCTAAATTTAGCAAGTTGCGGTGATTACTGCTTTGCATGATAATCCTTGCAAATTCTGCATGTAATGCTTGTGTTGTTGGCATAAAGCACCAGCAAAAATAAGAATTTGGTATATAGATGTAAATTGCAAATATTTTGCAAAATGCTTTCCCTAAATATACAGAAGCATCTTAAACACACAAAAATTGCTATCTGAGTTGCTAGTAATTCAAAGCATACAACTACTTAACTAATTATATAAGCCGTTTGATTTGTGATAGATTTTTAGCATCCAAGAGTACTATTTTGGCTATCGACTGCGAATAAAAAACACAAAAAGAATGGAACGTATTAGTAGATATTGTACCATTCATAACTTCGATTTTGGCTTCGGAAGAGCTAGGTTTACGAGTTCTCTTCGTAAGATTTTTCCTGCAGCGGATTTTGGTATCGAGTCGATTAAAGCAACCCGTCGAATTTTCTTGTATGGCGCAACCTGCAACATTTTTTTCAAAACACAAATGATGGCTTTAATAAATTGCATGTTTACTTGTGCAATTATTTCAAGTACCATAAACATATTAGATAAATAAAATACCTGCTTAGCAACAAAATCCATGACTTGTTGCTCATTAAGGTTGCTCCCAGGCTGTCTCACAACAAATGCCATTGGTATTTCCCCTGCTTCTTCATCTGGGTACCTGTCATAAATTCAGAAGAATTATATTAAAATTTAAAAAAAACAAGAATTTTCGAAACCATATATAATCGTTAGCGTCGCATACGGAATCACTGCAGCGTCGGCGATTTCGTGATGGGATTGAAGTATTTGCTCTAATTCTGCTGGAGGTACCTGAGAAATGTACACGACACATATATGAACTAATTAGAACAATCTTTTGAATTATGTTTAATTTTTTTTTGGAAAATGTTAGTAAGTTTGATGCTGTTGCCTCATCATCACCAACATAGCCTGCACTTCCAACAAAATCTAATTAAATGAACTTCAACTTAGTCACGATGTAAGCAAGGTTTGAACCCTAAACCTCTTGCTCAACATCAGATTTGTCATAATATTACAATAACACTAGCGGTTAGTCTCATCGAAATATCTAGCTATGCGGTCAAAATCGCTAGCCTTGATTGTCTATAAGATTGGTTTGACCAACAAGTAACGATCCATGCGTATGCATTTATATCCGACAGACATCTAGATTGGTCATTCATTTTTTGGGTTGTTGGATCATGCTAATAATGGAATTATGATTTCAATTGGAAGATACCCTCTTTTTGTTAACACTAGGGACAAACTTTACTGCTAACAACAATACGGATAGTATTGCTTCCTAGATTTCTTTATGGGTGAAAGGGAAAATGATGTGACATGCATGCTTGTATCCTTATTCTATTGGTCCAGTCCTGCTCTGGGAAGAAAAATAACACCCATTCTATTGGATCAAACGGTTCAGATTCATCCAAAATCGAATTCGATAGTCAAGATTTGTGTATAACAGAAAGATTTTGTGTATTGGTATATCTTACATGCAAAGCGTCCAGAGCAACCTTGCTATTAGGGACTTTTTTCGGGTTAGTCGGCACTTGTTTACTTGTGATTCCAACTTGTCCATTCATGTCGTTGTCTTGTACCTATCATTATCCTCTTTTTACATCTAGGTTCCCAATCATTAATCGTATTCACAAGAAATTATTGAAGGATACCATGAGCAATGCATTTCGAGCTGAGAGAGGGGAGAAAAAAGATGGTTCTTTTTGGACAGGTTTGAATTCTTTTTAAGGCCAATGTATTCTTCCTATGACCGAGGATATACGAATTGATACATAGAAGATTTGTTTTCCATGCACCGAGGAGATTTTAGAGGAAAGACGTTGTTGAGGGATAGTATTCCTTTGATCAAATGGTTAAATAAACCCTCAATATACTAAGATTTTTGAGAAAAGGGATTTCTAAGGTTTATTGTTAATTTGCTATTTTCTTATTGGATTTGGACCTGGACCCGGATCCATTTAAGATAAAAGAATTTCAAAAGAGAGCAAAAAAATCAATGGTTCGAAAAAAACTATTGTACAAGGGTTTGCATGTAAAAACAACTCATTTTACATACCCATCATGATTGTGGGTCCCCTCAACCAGAGCTCCCCTTGCTGAGAAGGACCCAAAGCCTCGCTTGTCGACGGATCCACAATCTTAGCCACCGTATTCGGTCCGATCCGACCGGCTGATCCATACACTTTGTTCTTCTCTGGACCCGATAAGGATACTACGCCTCCGCTCGACTCTGTCAACCCATAGCCCTGTCATCACAAAATATTAATTTATGGATAGATATATAAATCAATAAAATAAAATAAGTTCATTAACAAATAATAGTTCCAAAGACTTTATGCTAAAATTTAAATTGAAAAATATGCTATGGCTGTTTATAATATTCCATTTGATATCAGCATCCTCTTCCTCCCACGTTTACACGATAGGTTATAATTTTATTGTAGAAGATGAAAGTATAAAATATGTGATTTTGCATCAATTTCATGCATATTGACCAATGAGCAGCACCTTAATTAATTTTTTTCAAAAGGCCAAAAGATGGATAATTTGCCGGCCGACATCATTAAATAAAAGATAATTAGTGAAGCAAAAATACATTACCCTGGTTACAAACCAACATCATAAAAAGTTTTTAAGGTCTCAAAAGCACGTTTGTTATTCATCTAGAATCTATTGATTAATTTCTTTATGGTAGATGGAATGCATTGAGGGAAATAAATATCTAAGAAACCAAAAGAGGTGCACAAATTGAAGATGTCAACTAACTTTATGTGTTGAAATTCAAAAGGGAAGAAAAAAGGTCTTTTGTTTTGCCACAAAGGTTGAACTTAGAGAGTGATTTGAATATGCTATTTTGCTAGATAACCTAATACTTAATGTTCAATGTTTGAAGCCAACTTGGATTCTAAACGGCGCCTCATCGATCCAAACCTTAAAAATGTTTAAATTTTCTCAACAACAATAACAAATTCTAAATCAAAAATTAGATAATCATTTGATTTATGTAAAATTGAATCTGAGTATTTATTTTAGTTTTTTCATTGTATGATTAATCAACATAGGAGGTGTTTGTACCAATAAATTACTTGAAAGGGCTAAGTCCCACACAAAGTAATCTATAGGCTGTTTTGTGACATTAAAACAAAATTATAATTAACACTGTACTATACTAGCTAGAGAACTATTCTATATTGCTACTTCAAATATTACACAACCCTCGAGAAGAAAAGCCTCATTTTCGTACAGAAAGATATGGTCATATGCTTATGAATACACATTTGATTACATCAACGACAATACATATCTTTATTTTCTCTCATTTTTTCCTCGCAAAACACTCCTTAATATTATATATTAATACTAATACTTTATATCGGCCATGCATATTGGGTTATGAAATCATGTTTTGTTATTATTTATGGGAAGTTATTTTAAGAGCATTACATTTTGGTGATTATTATTAATTTATAATTTAAAAACCATGTAATTCTAGTTTAATTTAGTTTGGTGAGGAGATGACAACCTATTTCATCTTCTTCGGTCCTGAAATTTAAAATTTGGTAATCCACTCCCTTTTGCATTAAAATGGCAGAGATAATCATATTAATCAGTAACCGCTAATACAATATGAAAAATAGCAAAACACTGATAGAAAATCAATATTATTTTTAGAGCAGAATTTTATTGATATAAAAACAAACCATTAACCATCAATAGGCAATATATAGCCGGATTGGTAATTGGCATGGCGGGGGTTTGTGATGGAGGTCTGGATCTCCTTCAGATGTTATCTTCCGTTGATCTGCAGCGAGCGCTGATGGACGGCTGAGGTTAGGTTGGAGGTTGCCTCCTGGAGCGTGTGGATCTCAATGGGTTTTGAATGGTTACGGCCGAGCTACCTGCAAAAAAGTCCCGGGGTGGTGGTGCCACCGAGGACCCTCCGACGATTAAGTTAGACCGGATATTTTAGTAGAGTAACGGCCTAGTGGAGTAAAAACTGGCTTACTTGAATCGTCTGAAAGAGGGGTTTATATAGTGGCAGCAATAGGCAGGCGGGCGCGAGAATCATGCCGGCCGTTACGACCCTGGCGTCTCGTCCGCGTGATAGGCGGGATCCCGCATTAATGGCGAGACATGCTCGTTAATGGGGGATCGTGGTGGCGTGGAACGCGGGATAATGGGCGGCGGATATCTCGCGCATGGTGAGATTCGCGGAGCCGTGGCGGAGGCGCCTGCGGGTCGGTCAGGATGAGACCAAGGAAGATCACCTCGGAGGGAGGCTCAGGAATGAGTGGGAGGCCGAGACGTCTTGGTTCTGTGATAGCTCGGAGGCGAGCCAGGGGGTGGTCTGGAAGTCCACCGAGGATCGGGAGACTCCTCGGACAGGTGGCCCGAGGTGCGATCCTAACTGAAGTTCTTGGTCCTCTCTTTCAGGTTCTGGGGCACGGTATCTGCAATGTGTCAGCATCTGGAGAGTCACGATATCGAGCCTCATCATTAGCCCCCCACTCTCGTCTCGACCCGCTCCCGGGTCGGGTCGAGAGTGGTCTGACCGATCATCTGAGGTGAGCTCTCACTTGAAGATATCGTCGGTGTGCATTCCCGGGCAAAGAGTGGTATTTTCTGGATGACGTCAGCGGATCATGGGAGAGATCTCGCATTAAAGAGGAAGCGCCGGATCGCTTGTACGTTCGTCGAAACGACAGACCACGTGTCTGCCGCTGGTTGGCTGACGAGACGTGTCGCAGGCGTCCCCGCTCTCGAAGGGATGCGTCCAATGCGAGCGCGACATGTAGAGCGTTGTCGGCCGTATGTTGCGAAACGTCGTTTTGGCGGGAGTCGATTGGAGCCGTAGGATGCGTACGCAGGCGGCTATAAATAGAGGTGGGATCCCCATCGGGGCCCATACCTCTTCATAATTTCCTCGACCTTGATCGTGTCAGCTCGACGCTGTTTCCCTCAGGTCGGATTTCTTGTTTTTGATCTCCCAAGGACATCCTCTTCGATCAGGTTAGATGTCTTCTTTTGAGGAGTCTGTAGATGTCATCCGGATAGAGTCTAGGGAGTCTTCTGGAGCTTTCTCTTCCACTTCTTCCTCTTCCTCCTCTGGGTCGGAGTCCCCCCGGGGAGTTAGGGTTGGCAATGCTCCCCGGGGTCATGCGACGGGGGCGGTCCCCAGAGCATAGGTCGCTGGTGTTCTTGGCGTGCGATCCTCGCTGAGGCGTGCAGAGGAGCTCGTCAACATCAAGACTCGTTTCCTTATTCCTTCCGGCTATTCGCTTCGTATGGCCGAGGAGGGGGAGAGGGCAAATCAGATACGGGGCAATGAGATTGCCCTGTACCTGGAGGCCTTTTGGGCCGGGTTGCGTCTGCCCTTCGCCCCCGAGGTGAGTGCGGCGTTGAACTATTTTGGGTTAGCGCCGGGCCAGCTAGTGCCGAACTCCTGGAGGATCCTCCTCGGGTTTCTGGTCCGGTTGAGATTGAGTCAGATCCCTTTCGGCCTGAGCCTCCTCGTTTCTTCTCTTTGCTAAAAAAACCATCCCTGCGCTCGCACGGGCGAGCCGAGTTGGGTATATATTTCCTTCAGAAAACAATGGGGGGACACTGCCGGGTCGGGGATTGTCGCGGTACCTTCTTCCATTCATGAATGGAAGAATAAGTTTTTCTTTATTGCGCTGCCCGAGGGTGAGGATTGGCCTGTGCCCACCTTGTGGCAAAGGGCCGACTGTCCGCGGGTGAGGCGGTCGAATGATTCCGATGCGGTGGCGGTGTCGAAGTGGGAGCCCCTCCCTCGGGTCGATGTGCTACTGTCTGAGTGGGCCCTCAGTTGGGCCGGGCTCAGCCCCGCCGAGTACGCGG
Source organism: Agapanthus africanus (assembly GCA_030015575.1). Classification (NCBI taxonomy): domain Eukaryota; kingdom Viridiplantae; phylum Streptophyta; class Magnoliopsida; order Asparagales; family Amaryllidaceae; genus Agapanthus; species Agapanthus africanus. The sequence goes on along the minus strand of CM057338.1, from coordinate 99,200,833 downwards.
GTAAGTTGGGAGCTCTCAGGCGACCTGTTTAGACTTCTAGTACTTTTTCATTTTTCCTGTCATCGCCGACTCCTCGTATTTTTATCTCATGCATGGCCCATGGATATGAGCTAGTTCCGCGCGGCAGTGGTCGATGCGAAGAAGGGGAAGAAGTCCAAAGGCGCCGGCCCTTCTCGCGCGCCGTCTTCTCCAGCTCCGCCGGTGGTCCTTCCACCCAGTCGCCCAAGCGAGCCCCGGGCCCCCGAGTCTAGTCGAGCGCCGGTTCGAAAGCGTGCTCGGACGCAAGAACCTCGGGCCCTCGAGGTAGGAGATGAGGAGGGTTCTCCCGCGCTGTCCCTCAAGAGGTCTCACAGAAGGGCGCCCCGCTCCCTGGCTTCCCCGATCCTCGTGGACGACGGGGAGCTTCGTTTCGAGGTGCCCTCAGGGCTCTCTGTCGCCGACAGCCTACTCTCAGACATGGAGAGGTCGGTCAGAGGCAGGGTCCCTCGAGGGACTCTCCGGGCCTAAATGGTGGTGATAGCTTAAGAGGACATGCAGGTTAGTGTTCGCACTTCGCTTGGTTCTTCATTCAGCATTTTTGTCCGCGTGGTCGGGTGCTTCCCTCCCCTTTTTGACCCTCTTTCTTTCTTCAGGTCCTTCAGCACATCGCCCTCGTCGTCCACATGGAAGACGAAGAGATTGTTCCGGCGATGCGGGCCGCGGGTGAGTTCTCCTTGCGGGAGGAGAGCTTAAGGCAGGATCTGGGGGCGGCGATGGAGAGGGCCGCTGCCCTTGAAGACCGGGTGGAGGTCGGGAACAGGGAGGCCACCCGGTACAGGGAGGCAGCCCGAGGATCCGAGGCTCGGTTGGAGGACTCCAAGGTGCTCGTAGCCACCATGAAGAAGACGGTGAGCGCCCTCCGGAAGGAGAATAAGGCGGCGAAGGAGGGGATGAAGCGTGCCAAGCTTCGGGCGTCGAAGGCTGAGCTTCTGGCGTCGGAGGCGGTGGAGAGCTACAAGAAGTCGGACCTGTTCTACGCCGACCTTGCTGCAGCCGGCGGAGTTATTTAGCACGACGCCCTCGACGCCGTCAAGGCTCAGATGCCAGAATTCCCCGACGGCGATCTCTGTGCCGCGTACCCTCTCGCGGATGACGCGAGGGGGAGCGCCCCTGGAGACGATGCCGTGGGAGAGGCCCCCAGCGGGGGCAGCGCCCAGGCTCCTGCGACGGGCGCCGATCCTGAAGACGCAGCCCCGGTCGTGGTGGACGCGGTGTTCCTTGAGGTTGCCCCCGGCTCTGAGGCTTGAAACCCCTCGTCTTCTTATATCTTCTTTTTTTCTTGCTTTTGGAATCTTGTAAGCTTCCAGGCGTTTTTGTAAGGCCGGGGGGGGGGGGTAATCATACCTTTGTAATGACTTTTGAATGAAGCATTTTTTGCGGTGTTTGGCGCAGTTTTTCCTTTTGCTTGTTGTTAAACCTCTGTTTGCATGGTGCTGAGCTTAGAGAATTTCATTTAGCGACCCCACGTCGAGTTGAATTTAACAATTTTGCCAATTGCCTAAGTGTGCAAAGACTGGTATGAGGTCGGTATCTTCGTGGCCCCGAAGTCGACGTGGGGGTCGCGTAGTGAAGATACGTCGGGGTTATCCTCTAAGGATGGACCGTGCAGGGTTGCTGCCCGGTTGCCTCTTGGCGAGGGTCTAGATCCTTAGCGCGGGAGGGGACGTAAGAGGCCTTCTAAGTATGGACCGAGCAGGGTTCCTGCCCGGTAGCCTCTAGGCGAGGGCTTAGATCCCCGGCGTCGGTGGGTAGGGAACTACCAACCAGGGATAACCGAGCAGGGTGGCTTCTCGGTTGCTTCTGGGTGAGGACTTCGATCCTTAGCGCGGGAGGGGCCGTAAGAGGCCTGCTAAGGATGGACCGAGCAGGGTTGCTGCCCGGTTGCCTCTTGGCGAGGGCTTAGATCCTTAGCGCGGGAGGGGCCGTAAAAGGCCTGCTAAGGATGGACCGAGCAGGGTTGCTGCCCGGTTGCCTCTTGGCGTGGGCTTAGATCCCCGGCGTCGTGGGGCAGTGAACTACCAGCCAGGGATAACCGAGCAGGGTAGCTGCTCGGTTGCCTCTTGGTGAGGGCTTCGATCCATAGCGCGGGAGGGGCCGTAAGAGGCCTGCTAAGGATGGACCGAGCAGGGTCGCTGCCCGGTTTCCTCTTGGCGAAGGCTTAGATCCCCGGCGTCGTGGGGTAGTGAACTACCAGCCAGGGATTATGGAGCAGGGTAGCTTCTCGGTTGCTTCTTGGTGAGGGCTTCGATCCTTAACGTAGGAGGGGTCGTAAGAGGCCTGCTAAGGATGGACCGAGCATGGTTGCTGCCCGGTTGCCTCTTGGCGAGGGCTTAGATCCCCGGCGTCGTGGGGTAGTGAACTACCAGCCAGGGATAACCGAGCAGGATAGCTGCTCGTGTTGCCTCTTGGTGAGGGCTTCGATCCTTAGCGCGGGAGGGGCCGTAAGAGGCCTGTTAAGGATGGACCGAGCAGGGTTGCTGCCCGGTTGCCTTTTGGCGAGGGCTTAGATCCCCGGCGTCGTGGGGTAGTGAACTATCAGCCAGGGATAACCGAGCAGGGTAGCTGCTCGGTTGCCTCTTGGTGAGGGCTTCGATCCTTAGCGCGGGAGGGGCCGTAAGAGGCCTGCTAAGGATAGACCGAGCAGGGTTGCCGCTCGGTCGATTCGTGATGTTCTTTCCGACCTTCCCGGTGTGAGTATCGGGAAGAGGGACTCCAGAATTAAATCAAGCTTTCTTATGGCATTTTAGACTAGGTCACATCAATGAGACAAGGTTAACCAAGTTACATAAAGAAGAATATTTGGATCCGTTCGAATATCAATCTTATGCAACTTGTCAATCAAGTCTCAAAGGAAAGATGAAAAAGACCCCGTTCACTGGACACGGAGTAAGAGCGAGTGAGCTCTTGGGACTCATACACAGCGACGTGTGTGGTCCAATGTCTATACATGCAAGAAGTGGTTATTCCTATTTCATTACTTTTACGGATGATTTCTCTAGGTATGGACTTATTTTCTTGATGAAACATAAATACGAGGCCTTTGAGAAATTCCGGGAATATAAGAATGAAGTGGAAAAACAAACCGGCAAAAGTATCAAGACACTGAGATCTGATCGAGGTGGTGAATACTTGAGTGCCGAGTTCCTGGAATACCTAAAAGAAAATGGATTTCTCTCTCAGCTTAATCCTCCATACACACCACAACACAACGGTGTATCGGAGAGAAGGAACCGAACCCTATTGGATATAGTACGTTCCATGATGAGTAACACTGAGTTACCGTGATCATTCTGGGGCTATGCACTAGAATCAGCTGCATATCTTTTGAATAAGGTTCCTACCAAGACTGTGCCTACCACTCCATATCAGATGTGAAGTGGGAAGAAACCCTATCTTCAGTATCTGAAGATATGGGGATGTCCAGCTTTTGTTAAAAAGCAGCATGCGGACAAACTCGAGGCACGCTCAGTACTGTGTAAGTTTGTGGGATACCCAAAAAACTCTAGGGGGTATCTTTTCTATTACGCAGAGGAACAAAAGGTTTTTGTTTCTCGTCATGCCCACTTTCTGGAACATCAGTTTTTAGAAAAAGAAACAAGTGGGAGCGCAATAGAACTGGAAGAAATTCCAAAACCATAAACTATTTCTGAAAGCTTGGTGGAACCAGAAGTTTCAAAAGAACAGGATATTCCCGCACCACTCCACAGGAGCAGTAGGCTGTCTCATCCGCCTGAGAGATACTACGGTTTTCTCGTAGACGGGGATAAAGAGGATTGCATCATTGATAATGATGACCCGACTAACTTCCAGCAAGCCATTCAGAGCACCGACTCAGTAAAATGGATGGATGCAATGCGGACCGAGATGGAGTCCATGTACACCAACAAAGTATGGACTTTGGACATTTCTCCAAAAGGGGTAAAACCCGTAGGCTGCAAATGGATCTTCAGAAAGAAGATTGGTGTAGATGGACAGGCAGAAACCTATAAGGCTAGACTTGTTGCAAATGGATTTTTTCAAAGACCTGGTTTGGACTATGACGAAACCTTTTCTCCAGTGACTATGCTCAAATCCATTCGGATCCTTCTTGCCAATGCTGCCTTCCACGATTATGAGATTTGACAGACGGACGTAAAGACCGTTTTTCTAAATGGACATTTGAAAGAGTGCGTCTATATGGACTGTTAGTTATATGTATGCCCTAGAGGCCATTACTGTACATACGATGTATATTGTAATGGATGCTTGGACATATATAGGGAGGACTTTCTTGCTCGACATGATAGTATGCTATCTGGTTGTACTTTATCTTAACATGTACTCAGATTGTCTCTATGTTACATGTTGATAAAGCCCTTAGGATATGTACTCGACTACTGGGACTATGATGAGATCATACTAGTGGGGCCACGGTAGTCAACGAGTACATCCTATAATTGTTCCTAGTCGAGGGTGTATCGAGACAGGGCATCGATGCACCAGAGTAGACTAGCGTATACGCATCTTGACCCATATGATGGGCGATGGATGATCCCATATCCATCGGTGTTTGACATCAAGGATGGTGTACGGGTGCTCAGTGGAGACTGGGTACACTGGACGGACTCGCCGAGAACTCCCAGATGGTATTATACCATACGTCAGATGGCAGTTCTCCGGTGACACTGGTACAGAGTAGTCTGTTGACCCGAGATCGTCATAGAGTCTTGTGTGGTTCCCACTGTGATTTGATTTCCATCATACCACGTCCAAGAGGGCGTGCAAAAAGGTGGCTTTTGGGTACAGTCCCGAATCACATGGAGGCAATGAGCGATAGGAGGGGATTCGTCTCTCCCGGTATAGGGAGTCGATGTTGTGCTGTGTTCGATTGGCTATAACCGGAAATCCCTGGCCAGGGTTGCTGAGATTTAATGGTAAGTGTTATCAGTAGTTTCTCGAACTGTTATAGACCTCATATCGACACGACTTATCGAGCTACTGGGGTCTGACGTTTACCACCCCTAGGCGAGATATGCGACATATCAGACGACGAGACCGGACTGTACGGGAGTGTTACTGTTTGGATTCACAGGAGAAGTTACAGGCTTGCTTGTTGATCTTCTGAGCGCTCAATACCTGGGTAGCTGTTACGTTTAGCTGACCGCTTGCAGCTTGTGGGTGTTTGATATGATCATCACCTACTGCCGGCGTATTGACGATTCTTTAGAGTCCTACACAGAGGTTTCTTGACTCAGGCAAAACGGAGTAGGGGCACATATGTGATATGTGCGGGACCGAGGATAATGCGGTATGTGATATCGTATTCTATTCTCGCGATATTTGATATCAGCCGGGTCATCGGATCAAGTGTTGATTCGATGAATCTGTACGGATAAATATTAGTCGGTTATATGCGATATAGCCGGATTGTCGGATCAAGTGTTGATTCGATAATTTAATGTATAATAATATATATGATATATTAAAAGACATTAACTAATATTAGCTCACTAAAAGATTCTTTTTCTCACTCGGATAATACATTGATATATATGCGATATATGTTAATTGTATTATTTTATTTTGTTGCAATAAATATTGTATATGTGATATATAATATTGTAACATGTTATAATTATTAATGGAACATGATTAGAGGAGTTTAAACAAGATTAGGGTTTGATTTGGGTTAATGCATTCTAGATGGTTTTACTTTGTCATGATAAAGATATTTGTGTTGATCTTTATCCATGACTCACACTTAACCCAACCCAAACCCTAACCCTAGTAAACTCTCTACATTGGTTACTACAACCATGGTTGCATAAATAATTATGATAACCTTTTTATTATTGATCACATATTATTATTCATCTTCTTCCTCCTTCAGTCTTCTATGAAAAAGCTTACTTGTTTTCCAAAAGGTGATGAATAAATATGAGAAAAAGATAAATAAAGAGAGCAAAAATTCTACTTCATCATCCTCATCTTCCCTTGCCATTTAGATGAGGGTGTTCACATCATTTCATGAGTGTTAGCTTGTGTTAAAGAAACTTCAAGGTAGATCATCAAAGTATCGAAGATCGGAAGCAAAGGTTGCGTCTTTCTCTTCGTGGAACCTCTCGAGAGTCCGGATCCCGATGATCGCAGCGAAGGGACCACAACACGGAGCATATGAAGTGAAGGACCGGATCTACAAAGGTTGTAATCCCTCTCACTTAGTGTTAAAGTTGTTAACATGATAGTTTTCGCCTAATCTCTAGTTTAAAGTTCCGTATTCGGGTTGTTCGGCACGGCTAAATTTTTAATCGGGCATGGTTGATACCTCGTAGACCCTTGTGCACGTGCCTAGCAACCCTATAGTGGTATCAGAGCCAAGCTAGAGCTTTAGGCGAAGTCTAGATGAAGTTTAAAGTCCGATCGAACCCGGAAAACCCGATAAAACCCACTTTCTGGAAATTTTTTCAAAACTGTGATTTTTCCATATTAAAAATATCCAAAAATTACAGCAGGTAATTATATGAATTACTGTGAAGCACGTGAGCGTAAGTCGCCCAAAGAGCCGCGGATCCGCGGCCCCACCCCAGCATGTGCGGCGGTTCCGCGGCCAGATGGTCGATTCTTGACACGTGGTTTTCACAGTAACTCCTATTTTGTAATGTTGTATTTTCTGGGAATTTTTAATTTTTATTCAACTGTTGAATTATCTGGGTTGTATTGGGGACTTAAAGATTCGATCGAATATTTTAACTTTGTTTAGTTTTGTCCGGATAATTTTTAGAAACTGTTAAAAAGTTCGAACGGATATCAATAACTCAATTTTTCCCCTATCGGAAAATTTTTCAAAAGTTGGATTTTTTCTCGTGTTTAAGAATGTTCTAAGTCGTGCAAGTAACTCGATGGACCCTCTAGAAGACAACAAACCTTAACTCGATTATGTGACCGTCTTGAACTGCCTTTTGAACCTTAGGGTTTGGGGCAGTACGGCGTGCCACATGTGAGGCGTTGGCTTGACCCTTCTACGGCTGGACCATTGGTACTGTGGCATGTAATGGATGTTTTTAAACTGATTTCAAGTGTTGAGATATATTGGGGAAATCTTGGGTGCTTGATGATTCGATCGGAAAGTTTAACTTTTTCTATTTATCTGGAATGTGATACAATAATTGGAATCCACAGGTAGTTATGAGATAACTGATTTGAATATTATAGACATAGCAGTTTAGTCTCAGATGATCGGTTGCCACGGAATTTTGATGCGATCAAAAGTCCGTCGCAATCACGTAGCGTACGCGGATACTCGCCGGTAAACTTAATAGACAGCCTCACTCCATAGCCCCGACCAAGTGACTGTAGGAGAACCCCGTCGCCGAAAGCATCCGTTCGGGTGCTCCCGGTAGCGGTGTTCCGCCTTGGTGCACTTCGTCGACGGTATCGGGGGTGCGGCCGTCTACTAAAGTTTGCGACGAGCATTCGATCAGGACGTCGGGAATCTTGTTGAATTGCCCGACTTGATATTGAAAAGAGTTTTCGATAATGAGACTAAAATGCGGGGTTTATAATTGTTAGGCATGCGATGTCTAAGAAATTCATTTGGTTAGGCATGCGATGTCTAAAGAGGTTGCGGATTCCAACTGTTGTAGTTTTACACTTTCTTTTCTGTGACCATAAGCGTAGTATGTGGTGTATCGCCGGCTTCGTTGCTATACATCAACGACAATCGGGATACGCATACTTGCTTACGTTGATGATATGTGATATTATGTGTTGCTGTGATATGTTCTATTGGATCGTCGCGTTTGAATAGCCGGGGGTTTTATGTGAGATGAGAGTTTTTTCTTTTTCATTCATGTAAAATTCACTTGTATGTAATATTCTTTTATTGGGGCACTTCCAGGTAGCGGAAGATGTCACCGTTGTATATTATTTACTTTTCCGCATTAGGTAGACCCAAGGCGGGGAGCACAAGTAACCGGGTTCTAGGGTCCAGTGGGAGACCATCTCGAGGAGTCGAGACCGGGTCTCCTAACCCTAGAATTTGCTGTGTTGCTTGCCGCTCTCGTAGGGGTCTAGGGATGTGGGTTTGGCTATTCATCGCGACCGTGGAATCCGTGTTTTATACAGGCTCGTATTGAAAACACGGACGTCCTAGTATATCCAATATTTCATATATGTTCTTCTGCTGCTATGTTCTGTGATGAGATCATATTACTGCCTGTGACGAATGTTTATATTATATATATGAGATATATGTTATATTGCAGATTTCGTTTCAAAAAGAGATGCTTGCGAAGCATAATTAAAATGGGACTTCATTAATGAGATTAATGAAATAAAAGAAACCTAAGATGTTGTAGAAACTTGTCTATAAAAACTGGTAGCTCTAGTTCTTGCTTTGCATAGCGGTGTTCCTTGTAGAACATCCAACACCTTATTCGATAAGGAAAGGACCGAGATCCCTTCACCGGGAGTGACTCCTTTAGCAATAACTGGCAGATGCTACAAACTCGGTTTGTCTTTTGATTGCTTCTATAGTTTCAGCTTTGCACAGTGATATATATGATATATCCCGCACCTCATTCGACGAGGAAAGGGCCGACGATCCCTTCACCGGGAGTGACCCCTTAGCAAAACTAGAAAAGCCTCAAAAACACTCCATTTAAAAATCACTCGATTCTACAACGATATAAAGTTCATTACGCAAAGGGTTTTCTTAAAAACCTGTCGTAGCCCTCCGTCATTTCAGATAAGTAATAGTTAGTATTCGTGCTGCGTTTGTTGACTCAGTCAAGGCGTAGTGTGCGGTAGCTGATTAGTGCTTATCTGCAAAGCATATGATGCGATTGGATTATGGTGGTCGTGCGGCCTTGTTGACTCAGTCAAGGGTCGTGCGGGTGGGTTTAATTCAATCGGGTAATGACGGGTTGAACTTTACTTGCGGTCTATGGTTTGTTGACTCAGTCAAGGTCATAGATCGCTTGGAGCAAAATATTATTGGGAATTTCAAGTGTTGAAATTTGCAATGAGATTGCATACCTTCTATAAGATAGTTGGATCCCGATACCCGCTGCGAGTAAGAGTTACTCCTGGGAGAGTTTTACACATTACAATTAGCCGATCAAGTAGGTGTCTAGAAAGGTGTTAACGGGGTTACGCCTCTGGGAAAACGAGGTTTTACTGTAATTAGGTTCGTGCGAAAGCACGGGGGACCTCCCTCAAAGTACCGACACTGGCCTAGCTGAAAGATTGGCGAACTTGTAGCGTGTAATTAATCCCGGCTAGTCTTTCCTTTTACGGTTTGAAGGAAGATTTGACTAAAACAGTGGGAGACATCCTGATTAGATATATTAGATAACCAATCTAATCTTGCAAGAGCATACGCTGAGTGTTTTCTTCTCTCTCTCCAGATAGCGACCATATCACGCCTTAATCAAGATAATAATACGGATATATTGACTGAACCCGCTTGTTATACTGAGCTGGGGAACGTTGGTCCCGCTCCAACTTATAATTGTTATAAGACAGAGCAGGAAATTGGGGAATACCAGATTTCCCGTGCCGCCCAAACGAAGAAAGTGCATGCTGATGCATCATCTTCGGGTGCGTTCATTACAGAGAACTGTTTCTCAGTATCCTTTACGTCCTGGGTATGTGATACCGGATCAAGATCCCGCATATGTAATCTGTTACATGGGCTACAGATAGGTAAAGAACTGAGAACGGGTGATAAGTTTCATGAGACAGAAAACGGTGCAAGTGTTGCAGCCAAGTCTGTTGGTCACTATCACCCTGTATTACCTGAATACATTGATTCTGAACAAATGTTATTAGATACCGAACCTGATATACAAAATCATATCAGTCTCTTTATTAGTAAAGAAAGGATATAATTTTGTATTGTTGGATAATGTTTTGAACATTTCCTATATCAAGAGTTGATCGGTTCAGGCACGTTATCTAAAAGCATTGACGTTCTAAATCAAATTACAGTTCTTAGTATACGGAACACACACAAGAGGAAGAGTTTCAGAAATGAATGAATCCTTCTTGAGGTATTGTAGACTAGGTCATATCAATGCGACCCGACTGGCTGAAGTTACATATAGATGCATATTTAAATTAGTTTGAATTTACATCTTGTGAAACTTGCCGGTCATGTCACAAAGATAAGATGACCACAGCTCTGTTTATTGGAAACAGAGAAAGAGTTAGTGAACTCTTGGGATTGATACATGCTGATGTATGAAAGTCTCCTGTCTACACATGCCAAGACCGGTTCTTTGTACTTCATTACATTCTCTGATGATCTCTCAAGATTCAGACATATGTTCCTGTTGAAACACAAGTTCGAAGCTTTTGAGATATTCACAGAATATAAGTTAGAAGTAGAGAACCAAATACGGGTAAAAGTATTATGTCCTTTGATGAGATCAAGGAGGAGAATACTTGAGCACGGAATTCCTGGACCATTCTAAAGAAGAATGAGATTCTCTCTCGGCATTACTCCTCCGTATACACCACAGCACGTCGGTGTATCGGGGCGGAGCAATCACACCCTATGTGATATGGTGCGCTCTATGATGAGTACTACTGAGTTTCCTATTTCCTTTTGGGAGTTATGCACTTGAGAAGCTGCATACCTATTGAATAGGGTTCAAATCAAATCAGTTGCCTACCACTTCATATGTGATATGGAAAGGGAAGAGCCCATATCTTAAGTTGGTTAAGATTTGGGGTTGTCCGGCCTATGTCTAAAAGCAAAATCCGGACAAGCTCGAGGCAAGTTCTGTAATGTAGAACTGAAATGTTCTAGCTATACAAACTGCAGCTGATGATTTGGTAGAACCAAAGGATTCAATAGTTTCCAACGAACCTCAGCCTCTCCGACGATCTAGTAGGGTTCCTCACCCACCTGAGAGATTCTTCGGTTTCTCTATGACAGTGGAAGCGAGGATTGCATCATGAGATGATGACCTAACTAGTTTCGAGCTGGCCATCAGGAGTGGGACTCTGTAAGAATGGCTGGATGCTTATCGATCTGAGATGGAATCCTTATACACCAACAAAGTATGGACTTTGGTTGCTTTATCTGAAGGGTTAAATCCCATCAGGAGCAAGTATATCTTGAGAAGATTACTTGGTGTACATGGAAAAGTTGAGACTTTCAAAGCTAGACTTGTTAAAGGTTTGCATCATAGACCAGGTATGTATTATGTTGAAACCTTTTCTAAGGATCTATGCTTAAGTCCATCCAGATCCTACTTGCCACGGCTACATACCATGACTACGATATCTGGTGGTTGGGTGTCATGACTGCTTTTCTAAATGATGTTTTTGAAAAGAGCGTCTGTAAGTACACAGCCAGAGGGCTTCGTAGACAGTGGGAGCAGCGGAAACGTGTGCAAGATGCTTTATAGGATAAAGCAGGCATCGCGGAGTTGGAACATCTGTTTTGATGTGGTAGTCAAAGAGTTTGACTTCATCAAAATGGTAGATGAACCTTGTATATACGAAAAGGTAGTAGAGAGTATGGTGGTGATCCTCGTAGAGTACGTGGATGACATACTCTTGATAGGGAAGGAGTTTCCTATGCTACGCTCGGTTAATCTCCACTTATCACAAGGATTCTCCATATAGGATCAAAGTGTTACCTCCTAAATCCTGAGTTTTTGGATCTATGAGATAGATCTAATTGGATGTTAGGACACTCACTAGATGTAGTGAGATGGTATCAATCGATCCTGGGGAGAATCACTGGAAAGGTTCCAGGGTGATAAGGACGACTGAATGTCAGTCGCAGGCATTGTCTATACCCTCAGTGGAGGGACGGTATGTTGGAAGAGTTCCAAGCTAGATACCATGACATACTAGACGATTAAAGGCAAGATACATCATTTCCAAGGATACTACCAAAGAGGCAGTCTGGATATTTATAAGTTCATGAGATGAACTTCGTTCCTACCATTGTGTGACAATGGAGTTGTGGCTTTAGCCAAGGAACTACCGTCCCATCAGAAATCCAGATATAATTCTTAGGCAGTATCACCTGATCATGGAGATGGTTGATCTCCAGGGAGATCGAGGTTAGGAGAGTAAACACAGAGGACAACAGCGCGGATCCACTCACAAAGGCCTTTTTCCCAGTAGAGACTTTTACGGGATGGTTGAGTATGAGATATTTCAACCGCAGCTAATTGTTGGGTATGTGATACCATAACAGATGGCCCTAGTGCAAGTGGGAGATTGTTAGTTATATGTATGCCCTAGAGGCCATTACTGTACATATGATGTATATTGTAATGGATGCTTGGACATATATAGGGAGGACTTTCTTGCTCGACATGATAGTATGCTATCTGGTTGTACTTTATCTTAACATGTACTCAGATTGTCTCTATGTTACATGTTGATAAAGCCCTTAGGATATGTACTCGACTACTGGGACTATGATGAGATCATACTAGTGAGGCCACGGTAGTCAACGAGTACATCCTATAACTGTTCCTAGTCGAGGGTGTATCGAGACAGGGCATCGATGCACCAGAGTAGACTAGCGTATACGCATCTTGACCCATATGATGGGCGATGGATGATCCCATATCCATCGGTGTTTGACATCAAGGATGGTGTACGGGTGCTCAGTGGAGACTGGGTACACTGGACGGACTCGCCGAGAACTCCCAGATGGTATTATACCATACGTCAGATGGCAGTTCTCCGGTGACACTGGTACAGAGTAGTCTGTTGACCCGAGATCGTCATAGAGTCTTGTGTGGTTCCCACTGTGCTTTGATTTCCATCATACCACGTCCAAGAGGGCGTGCAAAAAGGTGGCTTTTGGGTACAGTCCCGAATCACATGGAGGCAATGAGCGATAGGAGGGGATTCGTCTCTCCCGGTATAGGGAGTCGATGTTGTTACTGCTTTGCATATATTAATACGGACTTTAAGGGGCTTGAAACCAATCCAGATTGGGTGGGGATTTCATCACCCTTCCCAGGACCCCAGAAATCACAAAAAGCATATGCATTGACCATTTCTTAAATTAAAAAATACTAGACTCAGCCCTAAGGACTTCGCGCTCAATAGGACAGAGGACTAGTTACATGTATCGGCCGTTTATCCGATCCTGACTTTGCGGTGTCTAGGCAAGTGTGTCCAAGGCAAGTGGTTACTTAATTAGGACCACTATTTACATAGTGGGGAGCCTCCCACTTACCTTGCACTTACCTGGCCGCAATTGGCGGAGAAGAGACAGTTTGAGGTCCTATTTCTAGCCCTTTGGAACAGTTAAGAGCTGTCTAGCTGACCTAGGTGACCCTAGATCTAGGTGTGATTGTGCATATCTTTTTTGTGATTGCTTGAAGCCGTAATTCCGTACGTATTTCTGTAAAGCTCTTTCTAAAAAAAAAAGAAAAAATAACACAAAAACCAAAAACTTTTATAAAAACTTGCCCTTTGTCGCCAGAATCCATTTTTCACCCACCTCCTATCGTTTTTCTCTATCGACGTTTTCTTACCCTCACCTTCTCCACTTTGACATACACTAAACTCGTTTAGTGTATGTCCGCTTGGACTCGGGACACTAGCGCCCGCTTAGTCCGCGTTACGTTAGTCTCTACCGACTACGCGATCGACTCAGACGTCGAAACTCCGTCCACGCCTCTTTCACCCTTACCTTTGCCGGCCAACTTCGACGTCGACCCAAATTTTGTTCATATATCCTCACCTTCACCATCACCAACCTCTTCTTCCGCGATGTCATGATTTAATCCAAACATCTCTTTGACTCCCCCGGGATTGACGCCACCTCCTACGGATGCAAATAACCCATCACCACCGCCTGTTGTAGCGCCGCAGCGAATCGCGCTCCAGGATCGTTTCTATCCCACCCGTTCTGCACTTCCCACTTGTCTTTCCCTTCCACCGGCCAATGGGGATAATTTTGAAATTAAGCCCCACTTCATTAACATGCTTCCGAAATTTCATGGGCTTGAATCTGAAGATGCCTATATCTTCATCAACAAGTTTCAAAATGTTTGTGCCATGATGAAAACTACCCAGCTGTCGGACGATGCTATACGGCTATGAGTCATTCCGTTCACTTTGTGCGATCTTGCTGAAAAATGGCTGTATAGCACCGCTTCCCACTCCATAACCAGTTGGGACGAGTTTGTGAAAGCATTTCTCAAGAAATTCTATCCGAATCATAAAACCGCAAGGATCCGTAACGAAATCAACCAATTCTCTCAGCTTCCTACTGAACCCTTCTGGAAGTGCTTTGACCGGTATAAAGACCTTCTTGTTCAGTGCCCTCACCATAGTATCAAGAAATGGCAACTTTGCCAAACCTTATACGAGGGCCTGAACCCAGCAACCAAGCAGTTGTTGGAAACCATTTGTCAGGGCCACTTCCTATCGAAATCTGACGAGGAAGCGTGGCAATTCTTCGATGACCTTGCGGAACAAACGCTTCAATGGGAGAGCACTAGACCAACTTCTTCTTCTTCTTCTTCCTCCACCTTTACTGGTCAGTCTAGGGCAGGAATTCACCAACTCGATGTCTCTATTGCGATGAATGCTGAAATAGCTGCAATAACGAGAAAACTTGAAGCGATAGAGAGCAAATTTTCATCTCCTGCTCCTGCCCCTGTTCTTCCCCTTCGTACCATTTGTGCTTGTTGTTCCGATCCTTCTCACTTAACCGAAGAGTGTCCTTACAATCCACCATCTCAAGGACAGGATCAGGTTAATGTTGCATTTCAGCAAAGACCTAGAAATGATCCATACTCTTCCACCTACAATCCCGGTTGGAGGAATCACCCCAATTTCGCCTGGAATCAGAATCAGCAACAATTCCAAGGCAACAATTTCCAGAGGCCCCCTCCTCCGCAACAACAAGCGCAACAACAAACTCAACATCAGTTTCAGCAGCCCTTCCATCCCCAACCTTTTCAAAATCAGACGAACAACTTTGCACCCAACAATTCTTTTCCGCAAAACAACTTTGTTCCGTCAAACAACGATAAGGTTTCTTCGCTAGAACGAAGTCTGGAGGCGTTCATTAAACAATCGACACAATCCACCGCCAACATCCAGTCGTCTATTCAGTCTTTGGTGCAACACACTGCTGTACACGGGCAAAGCATCAAGACCATCAAAGCCCAGATTGCACAGCTGAATGCGGCGTTAAGCGAGCGAGAAAAGGGGAAGCTACCGTCCCAGCCACTCCCAAATCCCGGTCACCCACATAATGTACATGTTGCTCTTGAACAACAGAACCATAATATGAGTGCCGTGACTACATTGAGATCGGGAAGGATGCTGCAAAACAATATTGGCACATGGATCAACGATGACACCCCGGCCGCTTCTTCTTCTTCTTCTTCTTCGTCTTCTGAGCCTATTCTCCATTCTTCAAAAGGCTCTTCCTCTTCTTCTGTTCTAAACGGACCCATTTCTCACTCCACGAAAACACCAGCTCTGGGATCCGTCCCAACTCCACAATCTCCTCCACAAGCATTGGACTCAACCAATTTTAAAAATGTTCCATTTCCAAACCGGTTGAGGTCCAATAAACAAAATCCACAAATGGAGAAGATTCTGGAGTTGTTTAAGCAGGTTAACATCAACATTCCCCTTTTAGATGTTGTCCAACAAGTCCCGTCCTACGCGAAAATCTTGAAGGACTTGTGCACGAAAAAGAGGAAGTTTCAGGTACCCAAGAAAGTTTTCTTGGCTAGTGCTGTGAGTGATGCTCTTACCCAATCCTTACCGCAAAAATGGAAGGACCCTGGCTGTCCTACGATTTCTATTACCATTGGGGATAAAATATCAACCGCGCACTATTAGATCTTGGTGCCAGTGTTAACCTGCTTCCGTACTCAGTATATGAGCAACTAGGTGTAGGAGAGCTGAAACCCACACACTGCACTCTCCAAATGACCGACCGATCGATCACCCATCCTAGGGGTGAGCTAGAGGATGTGTTAATCAAGGTTGGGGACTTCATATTCCCCGTTGAATTCATTGTATTAGACACACAGCCAGTAGCTAACCCCCGGAATCAAATTCCGGTGATACTCGATCGCCCATTCCTTGCAACCTCAAATGCTGTGATCAATTGTCGCAATGGTTCGATGAACCTATCTTTTGGAAACATGATAATTGAACTCAACATTTTTAGGTTGGGGAATCAGCCCACCGAACCTAATGCTCATATACTAGACGTTTTCTCAATCCAGGATATCACCCCAGAAGAGTGTGAATTCGAGGAGTTTTTGTTCGATCACGATAACCTTAACGCCACTAGTGCGTTCCTCTTCGAACCTGCTGCTGTTTCTGCGCCCGACAATGACCACGAGTGTTTCACTTTCTCGAACGATCTTAGCCACTCACCACCCGAGTTTGAATCCTTCGAATTTCCGGATGAGTTACCTGAACCATCCAACTCGGTCGCTTACACTCGTTTTGAACCTTTGCTGGAATCCTTTGAGTTCGAGACCTTTTCACCAATCTTGCCTTCAATCGTTTCACCCCCAACGCTCGAACTCAAGCATTTGCCGTCTCACTTTAAGTACGCTTACTTGGGTGAGAACGAGACCCTCCCTGTTATCATATCGGCTTCTTTAGCTCCAGAGCAAGAGAAAGCCCTTCTTGCAGTCTTGCACAGCAATATGCTAGCTTTTGGCTGGTCCATGGCGGACATCAAGGGGATTAGTCCCCCTGATCGTTGAACATCACATTCATCTGATGGATGATGCCAAACCAGTCAGGGATCCACAAAGGCGACTCAACCCAGTCATGAAGGAGGCTGTGAAAAAGGAAATCGTGAAGTGTCTGGATAGTGGTATCATTTACCCTATCTCTGATAGCCAGTGTGTTAGCCCCATTCACGTTGTCCCCAAGAAGTCGGGCATAACGGTCATTACTAACGAGGTGAACGAGTTAATCCCTACTCGCACCCAAACTGGGTGGCGAGTATGCATCGATTACAGAAAACTCAACGCCGCAACGCGGAAAGACCACTTTCCGCTACCTTTCATTGACCAAATGCTTGAACGATTGGCCGGACACGAGTACTACTGCTTTCTTGATGGCTACTTCGGCTATAATCAGATTCCCATCGCTGAAAAAGACCAGGAAAAGACCACATTCACTTGTCCTTTCAGCACGTTCGCATATCGTCGCATGCCCTTTGGGTTATGCAATGCGCCCGCTACCTTCCAGCGGTGTATGATGGGAATCTTCTCAGACATGGTGGAGAAATTCTTGGAGATCTTCATGGACGATTTCTCCATCTTCGGTGATTCCTTTAACGAGTGTTTGCTGCATCTTGATGCTGTCCTTACCCGATGTAAGGACAAGAACCTCACTTTGAATTGGGAGAAGTGCCACTTCATGGTGCGCGAAGGTATTGTCTTAGGACATATCATTTCGCAAAATGGCATAGAGGTTGACAAAGCGAAGATTGAGGTCATTTCCAATCTCCCTCCTCCCAGATGCGTCAGAGACATTCGAGCCTTCCTTGGCCATACCGGTTTCTATAGACGGTTCATCAAGGACTTTAGCAAGATTGCTAGGCCTTTGACTCTTCTACTGGCCAAGGACACGCCATTCGACTTCAACTCGAGCTGTGTGACTGCGTTCGAGCCATTAAAAAGCTCACTCACTTCTGCTCCCGTTCTTTCTTCACCTGACTGGACGCACCCATTTGAGATTATGTGCGATGCATCCGACTTTGCCATTGGTGCTGTCCTTGGACAACACATCAACAAGATGCCGCACATAATCTATTATGCGAGCCGAAACCTGAACGACGCCCAACTCAATTATACAACAACTGAGAAGGAATTCTTGGCTGTTGTATTTGCTTTAGAAAAGTTCAGGCCCTACCTCATCGGCTCTCCAGTCATTGTCTACACAGACCATTCTGCTCTGCGCCATCTTTTTGCGAAGAAAGATGCAAAATCTCGACTGATACGTTGGATCCTCTTGCTTCAAGAGTTTGACCTTGTCATCAAGGACAAAAGAGGATGTGAAAACGTAGTCGCCGACCATCTCTCACGACTTCCTTCTTCGCCGTCGCCTTAACTTCCGATCAACGACGTTTTTCCGGATGAACAGCTCTTGACAGTATCTCGCGAACCCTGCTTCGCAGATATTGTGAATTATTTGGCCACAGGGTTATTACCGACTGAATGGTCAAGTCAGGACAGACTTCGATTCTTATCCCAAGCAAAACACTTTTACTGGGACGAACCCTATTTGTTCAAGTACTGTCCCGACCAGATTATTCGTCGGTGTGTCCCTGACGATGAATTCAAGAGTGTGCTGTCATTTTGCCACGATCAAGCATGTGGCGGGCATTTTGGCCCCAGAAAGACAACTGAGAAGATCTTGTAATGTGGTTTCTACTGGCCACAACTCTTCAAAGACGCTCATGACTATTGCAAGACTTGCTCCCGGTGCCAACACTTGGGCCAGATATCCCGGAGGAACGAGATGCCGCTCCAACCAATCTTGGTTGTGGAGATTTTCGACGTTTGGGGGATAGATTTCATGGGGCCGTTTCCCAGCTCTTTCGGGAACTTATACATCCTTCTCGCTGTTGATTACGTCTCTAAGTGGGTCGAGGCTGTGCCCAGCCGGACTAACAACAACAAGGTTGTCGTTAGGTTTCTTAAAGAAAACATTTTCTCCCGGTTTGGGCACCCCCGAGCGATCATTAGCGACAATGGAACTCATTTCTGCAATAAGACTTTCGAGGCCTTGATGCGGAAATATTCCATTAATCATAAGCTATCTACGCCTTACCATCCCCAAACTTGTGGGCAAGCCGAAGTTTCAAATCGGCAAATCAAGCAGATACTGGAGAAGACGGTTTCCAAGAACCGAAAGGATTGGTCGTTGAAACTCACTGATGCCCTTTGGGCATTTCGAACGGCTTATAAGACCGATCTTGGCATGTCTCCCTATCGGCTTGTGTACGGAAAGGCTTGCCACCTCCCTGTCGAAATAGTGCATCGCGCATTTTGGGCGATAAAAGAACTGAATCTGTCTCTCGAAGATGCGGGCAGCCATCGGAAGCTGCAGTTGAACGAATTGAGCGAGCTTAGGGATGGGGCTTACGATAACACGGTTGTCGTTAAGAACCGAACGAAGGTGTTTCACGATAAACACCTTTTGCGCAAAACTTTTGTACCTGGTCAACAGGTACTGCTTTACGACACCCGGCTACATTTCCATCCAGGAAAGCTCAGATCTCGCTCGAAAGGGCCGTATTTTGTGTGGAATGTGTATCCGCATGGCGCTGTGGATTTGGAGAATCCAAAGGACGGTTCATTTTTCAAAGTAAACGGATACCGACTTAAACCGTACCTTAGCGCTGAACCAACAGAGGAGCTCCTGGTCTTACAGGAGCCGGTTTACCCTGCATAATCTTCCTCTGCCTACCACTAAACTTCGGTTATCCAGCCAAGAACAGTGGACACTGTTCCAAATAAGTTTGGGGGTATGTATATACCTTTTTGTATATATTTGTAAATATTCTTTTCCATTTTTACTATTTTTCTTTTTCTTTGAAAAAAAAACACAAAAAAAAAAGTGTATCTAACCGATAATTTTGACCCTTCAATGATCTCTTCATGCAATGACAGTGAGGACACTGTCCAGTTTAAGTTTGGGGGTACGCTCGGTACGCATTTCTAACATTCGCATTCATATGTATATTTTGCATCTGCATACTAAAATCCATAAAATCCATAAAAATCTGAAAATTTTCTAAAAACATAAAAACTTTTCTGTCAAGTTAGCTAGTGGGAGAACTCTGATTCAACATTTCGACGGTTTTGTTTGATAAGATAAGAATAACTAAATCTTATTTTTAGATTTTGAAAACCTGAAAGATAACTCTCTTTTGTAGTTAACTATAGCTGATATACGTCTTTACATCACACTACACGTGTCGTGAGTTTTGGAAATTAGATGACAAGTCTTTTATGTCTAAAAACTTTTAAATGGATAAATGATTTTCTGAGGATCAAATATGTTTGTTCTGAAATAAGTAATATCAAGAATAGTTTATGAAGTGAAGCGAATATGAAGGAATGTTATTGATGCCTTAATTGGAACTAATTCTGAAAAATAACCCATCTGAAACTGATTGGAATGATTACACACCTAACCCACTAAACACGTCTTTTATCCAAAAAATAACTGAACTGCCGGTTATATCTCCGTTCGCATTGAATCATCATGATTTTTACGCTAAATTGTCTTTTTTTTTTGAGCCTAGGTAACTTGAGTAATTAAGTCCGCTGGGGTGTCTCTACACCTAATGCCCTAAAGCCAACTGGTTTGGGTGCATTGGCTCAAAGCTCGTTAAGAAGCCTAGAAAGTCCAGATAAAAACAAAGTCAAGCAAGTGTTCTCTCCGAGTTAAAATTCCTAACGGTTCTTTGTGTGAGAATAATCTTGACAAAAGACAGGTTTTTATAAAAAAAATATTTCTAGCGGAGATATGAAGGTTTTATTCTATGATAAAACTATTGCACGTTCACAGAGGTGTGTATGAAATGAAAACAAGAAAAAAGTGGAGTGAAAAATAAGACATAGTTTCCTGTTGAGGAAGATAGAAATTCTGAAATTGAAACCTTACTGGAAAACGAAACTTGAAAAATGCTTAACTCTTTATAAAACTTATGTGATCCTTTTAAAATTTTTATCTGGGCTTTTATTGTGTGACATAATGACTTTAATCGATCCTTCTGGAACTTAACGACACTATTTGCACTGCACGTAAAGACATATAAGATCTTAAGTTAAATAAGAAGCGAGGTGTGAAAAATAAAGGTTCGATAGTCTAGACTCAGGATAATAGAATTGTTATTTTCTGAAACAAAACTTTAGGGGTTTTTGAATCGTAGTTATTTTGCAAAACTAGCTTGACCGGATTTTGTGGGTAGTATCAGCTGAAAACCCTCAGGAGACAACACTCCTCCTACTAGGGACACCTAGAGGTTTAACGGCTTGTTGCACATACTCAGTGCAATCGTGTTCCCTGCGAAAGTGAGGTTAGGAATTTTTGTGAATAAATTGGCTTTGCTCGGGACGAGCAAATGATAAGTTTGGGGGTATTTGTTCATATCAGATTTTTGCATATTTATACCGCCCAATTTTTATTACATTGCTTATCGGTAGGTACTCTTGAGCCGTGTTTGCTAGTTAATTGCAGGATACAGGTTCTCATCTCTAAACAATGAAATTCATGGAAAAGCACGACAAATTCCGGATTACTGCCAACCACAGATAAAACACGGGTCTCCGCTCTCTATCCGTATATTGCCGCACACCAGTTTAAGGGACAAAATGGCAAATCGATGTCATTTTCATGCACAAAGCTCAATGTCAACACAAGATCCAACATATCTACGCGGTGCTCGAGGAAATCATGGCAAAAGATCCACATCACATCACCTTTTCTTCTGCTGAAATTCTGGAAAAATTGTGAAGAGTTTCTGAGAAAAAACATATACCACACTGCATACAACAACAAACAAGAGAAAACCACCAAGTTTCATGGCCTAACTCCACTAAAGGGCCGCGGTTCCGTGGCATAAGCATGCTTAGGCAGCGGAACCGCGGCCGTACGGGCTCCTCAGTGGACTATGTTTCAGGGGTATTTTGGTCATTCTATATGGAGGCAGTTTGTTGCCCTAGGTTTCCATTTCCCTGCCTATAAATAGTCCAGAACTTGCCAAAGCCAAGGATGCTTATTCTTGTATTTAGATTTTAGAATACATGTTGTTCTTCTTCCTTTTCTCATCTTTTCTCCATTAAAAACTTGTAGTGAGCTTTTGTGAGTGAAGGATGAATAAAGGAGTTCTTTTTGTTACCATGCTTGTCTTGTTATTTTGATAATTATAATTGCTTGTATTTTTCATTTGCTAATCTAGTTGTTGTTATTTGTTGTTTCTTTCTTTCTTGTTCTCTTTTTCTTTATCCTTAAACAACAATGATGCTTAAGCTTGATCCTTGCCAAAGTGAGGTCTCAAATAGCTAGTTGTAATCTTCTAACCTCTTTCTTTCTATCTTCCTCCTTTGTTTTATTTTCCTTTTTCTTGTAATGGGTGAGTAGTTTTCTCACTTGTTAGGGTAGGATAAGGAAAGTTTGAGAGAAGGAAATCTCTCTCACTCTTTTCTTGCCCAGCATCTTAATTCGAACTCCCGTTAATTGAACCACAATCCGCTCCCTACGGCACCCTATCCTACATGATAGCGGTGATTCCTTAGTGAGACCGGTTGTGGTTGAATTAACCGGAGGTTAAGGCTAAGAGCCAAGAACGGACGGACAAGCACCAAAAGGAAGAACTTATGCGTTGGAAAGCCTAGCTTATACTTGCAAGTTCTTTCCTAGTCGTGCTAATCCCCGTTGTTGCAGATTGCCGTAACACCGATATTAAGAATGGCAACGAAAGAAGTGAGCGACTCCTAACTCAAACTAACCTAATCCTAACCCTAACAAGCTCTCTTTATATATCATTTTAGCACATAAGTAATCTCAAAACAAACCTGGACATTTGGACTTAACTCGTTAAAGCACATAGAAAAAGATTCCCATCTCCCTGTGGACGACCCGTACTCAACCGGCTAGCTACAAGCGAAACCGTCTTGATTGCGGTAATAAACTTGAACACGCAAAAAATCTACCAATCAAGAAACGTATGCACCAGTCTACTCTGGAGTATCGATGCTCTGTCTCGAAAATCCTATGACTAGGGACCAAAATAAAGATGTGCTTATAGACTACCCAGCCCCCACTAGTATGATCGCCATCACAACGCCGGTAGTCAAGCAAAAATCCTAATGGCTCTACCAATATGTTTTTAGCGATATGTTAAAAGAAACATATACACATATTAAGATAGAAACAAACCAAGTAGCATACTACTATATCGAGCAAGACTGTCGTAAAACCGTATATATATATATATCCCAAGCCTCCAAAATGTATTATACAAATTAGTACTATACAATAATGGCCTCTAGGGCATACATATCTAACAATCTCCCACTTGTACTAACGGCCAGTATTTGGTGTACCGCATACCCAACGTCTGCATAAGGCCAGCTGCCGGTGTACCGCATACCCAATAGCTCAAAAATTCGCTCGAACTGTGTTTGAGGGAGGGCCTTTGTGAATGGATCCGCCGTGTTGTCTTTTGTGTCCACTCTCCGTACCTCGATCTCCTGGTGATCAATGATCTCCCTGATCAGGTGATACCGCCTTAAGATGTGTCTGGATTTCTGATGGGACCTTGGTTCCTTCGCTAAAGCTATAGCCCCATTGTTATCGCAATACAAAGGTATTGGGTCAACAATGGACGGAACCACCTGAAGTTCACTAATGAACTTTTTCATCCAGACCGCCTCTTTTGCGGCATCGCTTGCAACAATGTATTCAGCCTCCATCGTCAAGTCTGCGACGGTATCCTGTTTGGAAATCCTTCAACACACCGCCCCTCCATTGAGAGTAAACACAAAACTCGAGACAAACTTGCTGTCATCTTTGTCACTCTGGAAGCTTGAATCGGTAAAGGACTCGACCCTGAGGTCTCCATTACCGTAAACCAGGAACATCTCCTTAGTCCTTCTCAGGTACTTGAGAATGTTCTTCACCACCGTCTAATGGTCCTCACCTGGGTCTGACTGATACCGGTTCACCACGCTCAGCGCGTAAGCTACATCTGGTCTTGTACATAGCATCTCATACATTATAGATCCTACCACCGAAGCGTAGGGTATAGTGCTCATGCGAACCCTCTCCTCGTCAGTCTTAGGAGACATCTTCTTGGAGAGGGTGATTCCGTGCAATGCGGGTATATTACCGCGCTTGGAATCTTCCATACTAAATCTCTTTAGTACGGTCTCTATGTATCTGGACTGCGAAAGTCCCAGTAGTCTCTTGGATCTATCTCTGTAGATCTTGATACCCAGAATGTACGAGGCATCACCCAGGTCCTTCATGGAGAACCGTTGTGACAAGAATAGCTTGACCGATTGTAGCATAGGAATGCCATTTCCTATCAAAAGAATGTCGTCCACGTACAAGACTAGGAACACGACAGTTCGTCCTACAATCTTCTTATAGATACAAGGTTCATCTTCGTTCTTGATGAAATCAAATTCCTTGATAGCCTCATCAAAACAGATGTTCCAGCTCCGCGATGCCTGTTTTAATTCAAAAATGGATTTAAGTAACTTGTACACCGTCCTGCTGCTCCCACTGTCTACAAAACCTTCTGGCTGATCCATGTAAACGCACTCTTCTAAACAGCCGTTTAGAAAAGCCGTTTTTACGTCCATCTGCCAGATTTCATAGTCATGGAAGGCAGCAATGGCAAGTAGGATCCGAATGGATTTGAGCATAGCTACTGGAGAAAAGGTTTCGTCATAGTCCACACCAGGTCTTTGACGAAAACCTTTTGCAACGAGTTTAGCCTTATAGGTTTCCACCTGCCCATCCACACCAAGTTTCATTTTGTAGATCCATTTGCATCCAACGGGTTTTACCCCAGGTGGAGCAATATCCAAGGTCCACACTTTATTGGTGTACATAGACTCCATTTCGGATTGCATTGCATCCAGCCACTTATCAGAGTCCCTACTGATAATGGCCTGCCTGACACTGGTAGGGTCATCTTCTTCCAAGATGCAATCCTCTCTATCCCCGTCTATGAGAAAACCGTAGTATCTCTCGGGCGGATGAGAAATCCTACCAGATCTGCGGAGTGGCTGAGGATCGTCTGGGGTTATTGAATCCTGAGATTCTGTCAAATTTTCAGTTTCATTTTGTGGTCGCTGAATTTCTTCCAGTTTTACCGAACTCCCACTTGTTTCTTTTGCAAGAAATTGCCACTCTAAAAAGGTGGCATGGCGAGATACAAACACCTTCTGTTCCTCGGTGTGGTAGAACAGATATCCTGTAGAGTTTTTAGGATATCCCACAAATTTACATAGAACTGAACGTGCCTTCAGTTTGTCCGGATTTTGTAATTTTACATAGGCCGGACAACCCCATATCTTAATACGTTTAAGATACGGCCTTTTTCCATTCCATATCTCAAATGGTGTCTTAGGCACTGATTTAGACGGAACATCATTCAATAGATATGCTTCTGTTAAAAGCGTATGTCCCCAAAATGAAAGAGGCAACTCGGCACTACTCATCATGGAGCGAACCATATCCAATAGGGTACGATTCCTCCGCTCCGATACACCTTTGTGCTGTGGTGTATAAGGAGGAGTAAGCTGAGAGAGAATACCATTCTCTTTTAAGTAATCTAGGAATTCCGTGCTTAAGTACTCCCCTCCCCTATCCGATCGGAGGATCTTGATACTTTTGCCAGTCTGGTTCTCTACTTCGTTTCTGAATTCCTTGAATTTCTCAAAAGCTTCGGATTTATGTTTCATCAGATACATGTATCCGAACCTAGAGAGTTCGTCAGTGAATGTGATGAAGTACGAGAACCCACCCCTTGCATGTATGATATCGGACCACATACATCACTGTGTGTGAGTCCTAAGAGCTCTGCTGCCCTTTCTCCATGTCCGGTGAACGGAGATTTGGTCATCTTTCCTTTGAGACAAGACTGACAAGTTTCATAAGATGAAAACTCGAACGTATTCAAGAGTCCATCTTTATGCAACTTACTTAGTCTTTTCTTTCCGATATGACCAAGTCTACAACGCCACAAGTAGGATTCGTTCGTATCTGAACTCTTCCTCTTGCGTGTGTTTTGTACATTGAGAACTGTATTCTGATTTAGAACGTAGATACCATTACACAGTGTACCTTCTGCAACCAGTACCTTATGGTGGTAGATGTTCATGATATTTCTATCAAGAACAAAGTTATATCCATCTTTATCGAGTAAAGAAACTGATATGATGTTGCAAACCATGGAAGGTACATAGTAGCAATCGTTCAAAAGCATAGTATTGCTATTTGGCAACACTAGGTGATATTCACCGACGGCTGCAGCATTAACTTGTGCTCCGTTCGCTACCCTGAGCGACATATCACCAGGTACAACTTTCCTACTTTTTCTCAGTCCCTGCAATAGATACAGATATGAGATCCTGATCCGGTATCAAGTACCCAGGAGGTAGGGCTGACCGTAAAGCAGTTCTCAATTACAAGAACACCTGAAGTAGATGCAAAACTATGCTTCTTCTTCAACTGGGTATCCTTGGAATCCATACAATCCTCTTTCCCTTGCTCATACTTATGACTGTTGTCGCAAGTTAGAGCCGAACCGACGTTCCCCAGCCCCGAATAAGAATTCGGATCGGTCAAGCGATACATTTTATTATCTTGATTAGGGCGTGAAATGGTTGCTACCTGGAGAGAGAGAAAAGAAACACTCAGCGTGCGCTCTTGCAAGATTAGATTGGTTTATTAATTTATCTAATCAGGATGGCTCCCACTGTTTCCTCAAATTCTTCTTCAAACCCTAAAAGAAGAACTAGTCAGGATTAATCGCACGTCACAATACTTGCTTAACCTTTCAGCCAGGCTAGTGTTGGTACTTCGAGGGAGGTTTTCCAACGCTTTCGCGAAGTTCCTTAATTAAATAACCTCTTTTCCCTGGAAGCGTAGCCCCGCTAACACCGTTCTAGACACCTACTTGGTTTATGGCATTGATTGTTAAGTGAAATAATCTCCCGAGAGTAATCCAACTCATCAGTGGGATCGGGATCCAACTATCATTGTGTAATGACCTAGATGGAATCTACTCTAGTCACTACACTCCAGAAGGTATGCTAAATCTGCAAGTTTCAGTTTCTTTAGAAACTCCCGACGTGGTTTTTACCCCTAGGACCCAAGTGATCTTGACTGAGCCAACATATCAAAGGATCCTAGTCAAGTTCAACCCGTCATTATCTTGATTGCTTTAGACCCACCCGTACGAGTCCTTGACTGAGCCAAAATGACCGCACGACTGTCCTAACCAATCACATTTATATGCGACAGAAAAATATTACATAGCTACCGTTCACTACGCCTCGGCTGAGCACGAAATACGTAGCACGAATACTAAGCAATACCAATCCGAAATGACGGAGGGCTATGGCTGGGTTTTGGCGAAAACCCGTTAACGTAATGAACTTGATATAGTTGAAGGAACATGATTGCCTTTTTGAAAATATAGTGGCGAAAACTTTTGCTAAAGAGGTCACTCCCTGTGAAGGGATCTCGGCTCTTTCCTCGCCGAATGAGGTGCAGGATATTCCAAACTGAATACCTCGATGCAAAGCAAGAATAATCGACTATAGTGAAGTTATTACCCTGACGCAAACTTTTGTCCGAGGGGTCACTCCCGATGAAGGGATCTCGGCCCTTGCCTCGTCGAATGAGGTGCTGGGCATTCATAACCGAATACCTCTATGCAAAACAAAAAAGAACGTCCTTGCAATAACAACTTTTTGAAAATTGTTCCAACAACGTCTTATTAGGTTTGTTTTTTCTTTGCATTAATATAATGCGTCCCATCAATTAATCCTACCATTGCAGAAAACAACGAAAATATGACGTACGCTTATGCCATCCGCATTCGCCACGGGCCCCGTCATTACCCGTTAGGTTACTTAACTAACGACAGAGCGGGGGATGGACTAGCGCAGATGTAAAACATAAGTAACGCCTACTAGATATCATATATAGATATATACATTCGTCAGATGTAATGATAGCCATTCCAGATCATAGATGAACACATTGGATATGCTAGGAATCCGCGTTTCTTTAGAGCCTGCAACGAAAGACGGATTACACGGTCGCGATGAATAGCCAAACCCCACCCTAGACCCCTATGGGTGCGGCAAACTACCCGCCAAATACCCGAAGTGAAGCAGCCTCCCTCAACAACGTGAGTAGGCCACTCAGCACTTCAACGTACCCGGTAGTTTGTGCACCCCACCTTGGGTCTATCCCAGGAGCAAAAACAGCAAAAGAAATAATATACAATGGCGGCTACAACCTCATCCCGGATGTGCGGCCATAAAAATAATATTACATCAATTTACATTTTACATCAAATGAAAGATAAAGAAAACTCTCATCTCACAAAACCCCGGCTATTCATCCGCGGCAATCCAACAAGTTCATATACACAATCCAACAATATTACAGAACACAGATATTCACAACCCCACTAATCGACGTATAGCGATTAGCCGACGTTCAGTGCATATATCACATTACAGATATAACCATTTAGCCAAAGTTTATAGAACTCCGATCAAAATCCAATTTGTAACTACCCCAAACATAACATTGTTCTCTGGAAAATCTGGGCAGAAACAAAACATCTTAAAAATCCCAAAATACCAAACATAGAAAACTGCAATAAATTGGAGTCGCGGCCGAGTCAACTCGGTCGCGGATCCGCGGCGGAACGCATGGTTCCGCCACGCTTCCGCGGCGAGTCGGCCGAGTCATCTCAAATTTCTTGAATTTTCCTAGAAAACCCTGCTTGTATTTTTCATGTCATACAAAATATCTTTAGGCCTGTTTTGAAAATCGACAGAAAATACAATTTTTGCGTGTTTTCGGGATTTTTTCCGTATCGAAGTTCTAACCACTTTGCTAATAGTTAGTTGTTGTTTAGCTAGGCTCTGATATCACTGTTAGGTCCACGTTACCAACCCCGGTTCTTTCGGGGAGGCGGAATAGGTAAAAATCAAAATTTTCCTAACTAGGTAACATGGACCATTCAAGAAGGATCTTTGCTAAACAAAAACTAACAATTAAACTACAAGTTCTAGCTACTATGTAGAATGGTTATACCTAGGTCTTGAACTCCTTCTCTTCTTTTGGTGGTTCTCCTCCTTGCTTGCTCCTTGTAGTGGCTTGAATGGCTCCTCCTCGTCGTCTCCTCTTTGCCGTAGATGGATCCACCCGAGGGCCTCGAACTTGAGATCCTATCTCAACCTAGAGATAACTAAGGTGCTTGGTTTGCTAGACCTAGGACCTTAGAATGAGTAGAGAAGAGTTATGGTGGTTTTGTCTCAAAGGTTCATGATTTCCAACTCATGGAACACTTGAACCTTGAGAGAGGAAGAGGGAGAGCTTTTTTCTAAGAGAGAGAAACAAAATGATAGAATGAGCTCTCATGTTGCAACCATGCTCACAAAAGCAAAAATAATAATGATGATAATAATAATTAAGAATTGTGATGGTTAGTTTCAATGACCATTATCATTTCATGCAATTATTGCATTTTGTAAAGAACAACAAGTAAACAAAAGTCATAGCAATGAAATGATGATGGTCAACAAGTCCACAATGGTCAACCGGTCAACAAAGTCAACAAGTCAACAAAAGTAAAATGTTCAACTCAACCATGACACAATAATCCTTAATTAATATTATTAATCATATTTCTCATTCTCATTAGGATTTAGAAAAAGTCAACGGTCAACAAGTCAACCAAAATCAAATGGTCAACAACCCTAATGAGAATCCTCTTCCTCTGTCTCTGTCAACTGTGCATACACACCCGCATCCGTGTTCCAAGGAACACGAATACACTGAGACAAAACCAATCCCAAAACAAGTACTAGGATCTGGCTTAAACCAAAGCCTGCTAGTAACAACTGTCCGGACACCAAACGTGCACAAGTGCGCGGATGTGAACGAACCCCGTCGCAAAACCATGCAACCTCTACTCAGTTTTGCCCAAAGGCGAGTAACCCTCTGTGTGGGACTGTAAAGGCTCGACACTACGCTGGCAGTGGGTTTAACCACAGGCCGCAAGCGGTACTAGCTGTACGTAACGGTCCCCAGGTAGATGCCGACAAGAAGACTGATGAGGTGAACCCATCCTAACTCCTACTGAGCCCGAATGTGACAATCTCCGTACAGTCCGGTCTGTTCGTCTGAGAATATCGCATGGCGGTCCTAGGGGGTGGTAAACGTTAGTCCCCTAATAGCGGTACAAGTCGTGTCGGAGTGTAGCCCAAAACACCCTGAGAATCTACTGGAAAACCTACAAGCAATTCTCGCTTTCCCTGGCCAGGGACGACAATGTGTAATGGCTCTCCTAGACACAACGCGATATCAACTCCCAATACCGGGAGAGACGAATCCTGTCTAACTGTCACTGCCTCCAAGTGCTTCGGGACTGCACCCAACTACTGCCTGTTTGCACGACTCAGTAGAGCCGTGGTAGGGTAGTAATCTAATAACAGTGGGAACACACTCGAGGCGAAGTGACAGTGTCAAGTCAGCGGACTAAGCTGTACTCATGTCACCTGGGAACTGTCAACTGACGATAGGTATAATACCAACCAACAGTTCCCGACGAGTCCTGTCCAGTGTACTTGTAACCTAATGAGCACCTGCATACTATCTCCAGTACGACGTACTGATGGCTGTGGGGCAGACCATCTCCCCTGCTGGGAAGAGAAGCGTATGCACCAGTCTACTCTGGAGTATCGATGCCCTGTCTCGATAATCCTACGACTAGGGACCAAAATAAGGATGTGCTTATAGACTACCCAGCCCCCACTAGTGTGATCGCCATCACAACGCCGGTAGTCAAGCAAAAATCCTAAGGGCTCTACCAATATGTTTTTAGCGATATTT
Source organism: Agapanthus africanus (assembly GCA_030015575.1). Lineage (NCBI taxonomy): Eukaryota > Viridiplantae > Streptophyta > Magnoliopsida > Asparagales > Amaryllidaceae > Agapanthus > Agapanthus africanus. The sequence continues at coordinate 99,170,164 of CM057338.1, read as the reverse complement.
TAAAAGAAACATATACACATATTAAGATAGAAACAAACCAAGTAGCATACTACTATATCGAGCAAGACTGTCATAAAACCGTATATATATCCCAAGCCTCCAAAATGTATTATACAAACTAGTACTATACAATAATGGCCTCTAGGGCATACATATCTAACACATACCCCCAAAAGTAAACAGGTAACTCAGCGGTGCTCATCATAGAGCGCACCATATCTAATAGGGTGCGATTCCTCCGCTCCGATACACCGTTGTGCTGTGGTGTATATGGAGGAGTAAGCTGAGAGAGAATCCCATTCTCTTTTAGATATTCAAGGAATTCTGTGATCAAGTATTCTCCTTCCCGATCTGATCGAAGGATTTTAATACTTCTACCCGTTTGGTTCTCGACTTCGGATTTATATTCCTTGAATTTCTCAAAAGCTTCAGATTTGTGTTTCAACAGGAACACATGTCTGTATCTTGAGAGATCGTCAGTGAATGTAATGAAGTACGAGGAACCATTCTTGGGATGTGTAGACATGGGACCACATACATCACTATGTATCAGTCCCAAGAGTTCCGTAACTCTTTCTCCGTGTCCACTAAACGGAGTTTTGGTCATTTTGCCTTTGAGACATGACTAGCAAGTGTCATAAGATGAAAACTTGAACGGATTTAAATATCCATCTTTATGCAACTTACCTAGTCGTGTCACATTGATATGACCTAGTCTACAATGCCACAAGAAGAATTCGTTCATTTCTGAACTCTTCCTCTTGTGTGTGTTTTGTACGTTAAGAACTGTGTTTTGATTTAGAACGTACAATCCGTTACATAACGCACCAAACCCAATCAACACTTGATTTAGGTAAATGTTCATAACATTATTCTCCACTACAAAGTTATATCCTTCTTTATCTAATAAAGAGATTGATATTAAATTGCATATCATAGAGGGTACGTAGTAACAGTCGTTCAGGATCAATGTATTCCCTGTTGGTAATACAAGGTGATATTCACCAATTGCTTTGGCTGCAACATTTGCACCATTCCCTACTTTTAGGGAATGATCACCTTTTCCTAGTTCTCTGCCTTTACTTAGCCCATGCAACATATTACATATGTGGGATCCCGATCCGGTATCTAATACCCAGGACGTAGAGTGTACTGAGAAGCAGTTCTCTGTAACTAACACACCCGAAGAAGATGCATCAACATGCTTATTCTTTGTTTGGATGGCGTGAGAATCCAGATATTTTCCTATCCCTTTCTCGGACATATAACACTTATAAGTTGGAGCGGGACCAACGTTCTCCTGCTCAGTATAACAAGCGGGTTCGGTCAATACATCCATATTGTTATCTTGATTAAGGAGTGACATTGGTTGCTGCCTGGAGAAAGATGGAAGGAAACACGTTAGCATGCGCTCTTTGCAAAATTAGGTTGGTTTATTGTCTTATCTAATTAGGATGTCTCCCACTGTTTTTATCAAATCTTCCTTCAAACCGTAAAAGGTAAGATTAGCCGGGATTTAATTACACCTTACAAGTTCGCCAATCTTTCAGCTAGGCCAGTGTTGGTACTTTGAGGGAGGTTCCCCGTGCTTTCGCACGGACCTAATTAGAGTAAACCTCGGTTTCTCAGGGGCGTAACCCCGGTAACACCTTTCTAGACACCTACTTGATTGGCTAATTGTTATGTGTAAAATTCTCTTAGGAGTAACTTTTACTCGCAGTGGGTATCGGGATCTAACTATCTCATAGAAGGTATGCAATCTCATTGCAAATTTCAACACTTGAAATTCCCGATAATATTTTTACCCCCAGCATCTTATGACCTTGACGAACCCAACAAACCAAAGGACGCTAGTCAAGCTCAACCCGTTACATTTTTTGATTGAATTAAACCCACCCGTACGAACCTTGACGAAAGCCAACAAAGTCGTACGACTACCCTAATCCAATCGCATCTCATGCTTTAGCAGATAAGCACTAATTAGCTACAGCACACCACGCCTTGACGAAAGCCAACAAACGTAGCACGAATACTAAATAGTACCTATCTGAAATGACGGAAGGCTACGCAGGTTTTTCTGAAAAACCATGAGCGTAATGAACTTGATATCGTTGTAGAAACTAGTGATTTTGAAAATGAGTGTTTTTGAGGCTTTTCTAGTTTCGCTAAAGAGGTCACTCCCGGTGAAGGGATCTCGGCTCTTTCCTTATCGAATAAGGTGCTGGATATTCTACAAGGAATACCGCTATGCAAAGCAAGAACTATAGAAGCAATCAAAAACTAAACCGAGTGATTTGTAGCATTTGCTAGTTTTGCTAAAGAGGTCACTCCCGGTGAAGGGATCTCGGCTCTTTCCTTATCGAATAAGGTGCTGGATATTCTACAAGGAATATCGCTATGCAAAGCAAAAACTAGAGCTACCCTTTTTGAAAATTTGATTCTACAACATCTTTAGTTTTCTTTTTCTTGACATTAATCACATTAATACTGTCCCATCATTTACGTTTCCTAAACATCACAGAAAAGAAACGAAAATTGAACGTATGCTTATGCCATCCGCATTCGCCACGGTGTCCCGTCATTCACCGTTAGGTTACTTAACTAATGGCAGAGCGGGGACTGGACTAGCGCGGGTGAAAAACATAAGCAACGTTTATTATATATCTCATATATAAATATAGCCATTACAGATCACAGATGAATACATTGGATATACTAGGAATTCCGCATTTCATTCAAGCCTTAATGAAAGACGGGTTCCACGGTCGTGATGAATAGCCAAAACCCTACCCTAGACCCCTACGGGTGCGGCAAACTACTCGCCAAATTCCCGAAGTGGAGCAACCTCCCTCAACAAAGTGAGTAAGCCACTCGGCACTTCGAAAACCCGGTAGTTTGTGCACCCTACCTTGGGTTTATCCTAGAAGCAAAAACAGTAAAAAGAAATTATACAACGGGGGCTATAACCTCATCCCGGATGTGCCCCGCAAAATAATATTATATTGCTTTTTACAAATTACATTGAATGAAAGAAAAGAAAAACGCTCTTCTCACATCCCCCGGCCATTCATCACGATGATCCAACATATTCATATACACATACCATCTCATGATATCATTACAGAAGTGTGCAACCCCGACTAATCGACTTATAGCAATTAGTCGACGTTTCAAACACACATAAGAAAAAACTGAAAAACCGATTAGCCAAGCACTTTAGAATTTCGATCGATAATTTTAAACCATGACAACACTTGTCATCTTGCAGTGCACAAACAACTTTGTGAAAATTCCAGATGTCCCAGAAACACTATTTCCTCAATCTAAGCAAACTGTTGAAAAACGAGTCAACTCGGCCACGACTCGGCCACGGATCTGTTAAACCAAAGCCAGCTAGTAACAACTGTCCGGATACCAAACGTGCACAAGTGCGCGGATGTGAACGAACCCCGTCGCAAAACCATGCAACCTACACTCAGTTTTGCCCAAAGGCGAGTAACCCTCTGTGTGGGATTCTAAAGGCTCGACACTACGCTGGCAGTGTGTTTAACCACAGGTCGCAAGCAGTACTAGCTGTACGTAACGGTCCCCAGGTAGATGCCGACAAGAAGACTGACGAGGTGAACCCATCCTAACTCTTACTGAGCCTGAATATGACAATCTCCGTACAGTCCGGTCTGTTCGTCTGAGAATATCGCATGGCGGGCCTAGGGGGGCGGTAAACGTCAGTCCCCTAATAGCGGTACAAGTCGTGTCGGAGTGTAGCCCAAAACACCCTGAGAATCTACTGGAAAACCTACCAGCAATTCTCGCTTGCCCTGGCCAGGGACGACAATGTGTAATGGCTCTCCTAGACACAGCGCGATATCAACTCCCAATACCGGGAGAGACGAATCCTGTCTAACCGTCACTGCCTCCAAGTGCTTCGGGACTGCACCCAACTACTACCTGTTTGCACGACTCAGTAGAGCCGTGGTAGGGTAGTAATCTAAGAACAGTGGGAACACACTCGAGGCGAAGTGACAGTGTCAAATCAGCGGACTAAGCTGTACTCATGTCACCTGGGAACTGTCAACTTGTAAGTCCACGTTGCGACCCCCGGTTCTTACGGGGAGGCGGAAACGGTATAAAAATCAAATTTTTAGCGCATGGGGCAACATGGACTAACAAAGTCGGGATCTTTTCCTAAACTAAAGCTAGCAAACAAGCTAAAGAGAGTTAGCTACTCGGAAAGATGGTTATACCTAAACTTGAACTCCTTCTTCTTCAAACTTTGTGGAGGTTGATGGTTCTTTCCTCGTAGCCTTCTTCCGTCGAAGATGGATCCACCTGAGGGTTCAACCTTTGGGCTCTTCCTCGAACTTTGAGTGAACTAGGATTTCCGGCTTGCTAAACCTTGAACCTAGAATGAGTAGAGAGTGTCTAGGGGTTGTTTTCTTTTCAAGGTGAGGGATTCTCAACACATGAGAAGGAATCACCTTGAGCTTGAGGAAGAAGAAGATGAAGTGAGGAGAGAGAATGGTTATGAAAGAATGAGCTATCTTTTTCCTTTTGCAACCATATCAAAAGAAAAAGAATTATCTAATTAGTAATAATAATTCAAATGAGAATAGTTGATGGTTGTTTTGGAATGACCACTATCATCACTTCATCAAATGAATGTTGGCAAGAATCAAGGAGCATCCTTGCAAAATAATGATGATGGTCAAACATTCAACCATGGTCAACAAGTCAACCATGGTCAACAAGTCAACAAAACCAACCATAACATAATTCCATTTAATTACTATTATTAATAGATATCTCACAAATTCATTAGGGTTTGGAAAAAAGACGACTGTCAACTGTGCATGCGCACCCGTTCCGAAACCCTAATGAAAAACCTCTTCCTCCTCCTCAAATAACTGTGCATACACACCTGCATTCTTGTTCCGATGAACATGAATACTGAGAGATAAAAGTAACCCCAAAACATATACCAGTATCCGGCTCAAACCAGAGCCCGCTGGCAATATCCGTCCGGACTCCAAACGTGCACAAGTGCGCGGATGAGAACGAACCCTGTCGCAAAACCATGCGACCTCTACTCTGTTTTGCCCAGAGGCGAATACCCTCTGTGTGGGACTCTAAAGACTCGACACTACGCTGGCAGTGGGTTTAACCACAGACCGCAAGCGGCACTAGCTGTGCGTAACGGTCCCCAGGTAGATGCCGACAAGAAGGCTGACGAGGTGAACCCCATCTGAACTCCTACTGAGTCTGAATATGACAGTCTCCGTACAGTCCAGTCTGTTCGTCTGATACATCGCATGTCGGGCCTAGGGGGCGGTAAAACCTCAGTCCCCCAATAGCGGTACAAGTCGTGTCGGAGTGAAGCCCAAAACACCCTGAGATAACACTGGAAACCTACCAGTATATCTCGCTTGCCCTGGCCAGGGACTACTCGTGTAATGGCTCTCCAAGACACAGCGCGATGTCAACCCCCAATACCGGGAGAGACGAATCCTGTCTAACCGTCACTGCCTCCAAGTGCTTCGGGACTGCACCCAACCACCACCTGTTTGCACGACTCCTTTGAGCTGTGGTAGGGTAGTGATCAAAGTGCAGTGGGAACACACTCGAGGCGAAGTGCCAGTGTCAAGTCAGCGGACTAAGCTGTACTCATGTCACCTGGGAACTGATAACTGACGATAGGTATAATACCAACCTGTCAGTTCCCGACGAGTCCTGTCCAGTGTACTCGTAACCCAACGAGCACCTGTATACTATCTCCAGTACGACGTGCTGATGGCTGTGGGACAGACCATCTCCCACACTGGGATGAGAAGCGCATACGCTAGTCTACTCCGGAGTATCGATGCCCTGTCTCGATAGTCCTGCGACTAGGGACCTGTATAAGGATGTGCTTATAGATTATCCAGCCCCCACTAGTGTGACTGCCATCACAACGCTGGTAATCAAGCAAAAGATCCTAAGGGCTCCACTAATGTGTATAAGTGATATAGTAAAATAAACACAAGTACACATTGAAGTAGAAACAAACCAAGTAGCATACTACTATATTGAGCAAGATTGTTTATACAAGGTGAATATCCCAAGCTTCCATTAAGTAATATACAAACTAGTATGATACAGTAATGGCCTCTAGGGCATATACACTAACAATCTCCCACTTGCACTAAGGCCATGTACTGGCGTATCGAAGACCTATCATCTCGATCAGCCGCTCGAACTGAGTCTGGGGTAGGGCCTTGGTGAATGGATCTGCAGTGTTCTCTTCTGAAGCAACCCTCCGAACCTCGATCTCCTTGCGATCCACGATCTCCCTGATCAGGTGATACCGCCTCAAAATATGCCTGGATCTCTGATGGGACCTGGGTTCCTTCGCTAAAGCTATAGCCCCGTTGTTGTCGCAATACAGAGGTATTGGGTCAACAATGGACGGAACCACCTGAAGTTCTTTTAAGAACTTCCTCATCCAGACAGCTTCTTTTGCGGCATCAGATGCAGCAATGTATTCCGCTTCCATAGTCGAGTCTGCAACGGTTTCCTGTTTGGAGCTCTTCCAACACACCGCCCCTCCATTGAGGGTAAAGACAAAACCCGACACGGACTTGGAATCATCCTTGTCACTCTGGAAGCTGGAGTCAGCAAAGGCCTCGATCTGGAGGTCTTTTCCGCCATACACCAAGAACATCTCCTTAGTCCTTCTCAGGTACTTGAGAATGTTCTTTACCGCTATCCAGTGTTTCTCCCCAGGGTTTGACTGATACCGGCTTACCACACTCAGTGCATAAGCTACATCCGGTCTGGTACACAACATCGCATACATTATAGAGCCTACCGCAGAAGCGTAGGGTATAATAGACATGCGATCCCTCTCCAAATCAGTCTTGGGAGACATCTCTTTAGAGAGGGTGATCCCGTGACAAGCCGGTAGGTTACCGCGCTTGGAATCTTCCATACTGAATCTTTTCACTATGGTGTCGATGTACCTGGACTGAGAAAGTCCTAATATCCTCTTGGATCTATCACGATGGATCCGGATCCCCAGGATGTAAGAGGCATCACCCAGGTCTTTCATGGAGAACCTGTGCGACAAGAACCCCTTGACAGATTGTAGCATAAGAATGTCATTTCCTATTAAGAGAATGTCATCCACGTATAAAACGAGGAATACTACAGTTCTCGCTATAAATCTACTATAGATGCATGGTTCATCTGGATTTTTGATAAAGCCAAATTCCTTGACCGTCTCATCAAAATAGATGTTCCAACTCCGCGATGCCTGCTTTAGTCCATAGATGGACTTAAGCAACTTGCACACCTTTCCGCTGCTCCCACTCTGAATGAAACCCTCTGGCTGATCCATATAGACACACTCCTCTAAATTTCCATTCAGAAAAGCGGTCTTTACGTCCATCTACCAAATCTCATAATCGTGGAAGGCAGCAATGGCAAGAAGGATCCGAATGGATTTCAGCATAGCCACTGGAGAAAAGGTTTCGTCATAGTCCAAGCCAGGTCTTTGACGGAAACCCTTTGCTACAGTCTAGCTTTATAGGTCTCAACCTGTCCATCTACACCAATCTTCCTTTTGAAGATCCACTTGCATCCTACGGGTTTTACCCCGTCTGGAGCAATGTCCAACGTCCATACTTTGTTGGTGTACATGGACTCCATTTCGGTCCGTGTTCAGACTATAATATTGCATTTATCATTCCCCTATTCTTATTCTTTTTATAAATAAACAGGTACTCTTGACGCACGTTTGTTGCATATTACAGGATACAGGTTTCTGGAGCAAATACAGTGAAAAAGACACAAAACAACAGAAAAAGGACTTTTGACCAATAAGTAGACGGATCCTAGTCAAGCCTAACCCTAGCAAGAATTTAAATTAGATTAATTAAGTTTTAGATCTAGATTTTTATAAAACCAAAACTACAAAAAGAATCAACTCGTTAAAACACATAAAAGGAATTTACCCGTCTCTGTGGATCGACCCGCACTCACCGGCTAGCTGCGAAGCGACGCCGTTTCTGATTGCGGTAAATACAGTTTTTGATCGTAAAATCTCTATCAATCAAATGGCGCCGTTGCCGGGGACGGCGTAATTTTTCTTTTTTGTGAATTTTCGGGTTGATATAAATTTTAAAAATTATAAAAATCTGAAAATATAAAAAAATACAAAAAATTTATCAACTTTGATCTGTTTGAAGGGTATATTTTTGAATCTTGCAGGAACAGCGTCGAATCGCAAATCTGGAAATTTACAGAAGAACAAAACAGAAATTGGTGCAGATGAACAGAGGAGAATTTGGACAGAGAAGCAGTGAAAATTTTTCCAGAGGCTGAACCCCTACCATTGCCGCGCTTCCGCCGCACCAGTAGCCCCTACGCCGCGGATCCGCGCCTGGTACGCCACGTCAGCACACCATATCTGTCTGGTTTGATTTCTCTCTCTCCCCTCTGCAACTTCCCATATATTTCTCTGTAAAAATCTTCTGCAGGGTTCTTGCGCTAAAAAAAAAAAAAAATCTTTCTCCCCCTTCTAAATAACAGATTTCTGCAGGTTTCTTTGCACCGCGCTAAAAATTGATTGCAAGTGAAATTTTATTGTTTTGCATAATTTAACCGGACTCTAAGGGGCTAATTGACAAACTCAGATTGGGTGGGGATTTCATCACCCTTCCCAGGACCCCAGAAAACACCTAAGCATTTTTGCATCGACCACCTTTAATTAAAAAAGATTAGACTCAGACCTAAGGACAGCGAGCTCAATAGGAAAAGGACTAGGGTAGGCATCGGTCGTTTATCCTAACCGACATTGCGGTGTCTAGGCTAGTGGTTTTTAATTAGGCCCACTGTAGTGGTGGTTCCTTCCCACTTACTTGGCCGTACTTGTCCGTGAAGAGGCGGTTTGAGGTCTATTTCTAGCCCTAGTTAGGAGCTGTCTAGTAGACCTAGGCAACCCTAGATCTAGGCCTGATTGTACATGTGTGGTTGATACATTTTGTGTCACGAGTCCAAATTCTAAAACCTTATTGCAAAACTCTCCAATAAAAAAATTAAAGAAAAATCTTTAAAAAAAAAAAAAAACTTGCAAAAATTTTGTCGCTGAGAAATCCTTATCATGGGTACCCCACATAACAAATCTCTGGCCGAATCTTGGTATCCCGAACCTAACTTTGCGTCGTTCGTCAATGTGTTCGGTCAATTTAAAAACGATCCCTCCTTGCCAAAGAAATCTTTGAAAGATCACATAGAAGAGTCTAGGAGAAACAGTTTGGCTTTTCAACCCACTTTGTGTCAACCGAGTCAACCTTTACAACCTACATATGTTGACACCACCTTTCCAAGTCCTGCTGTAACTCCTAGGCCGATGTCCATTGCTGAGCATATTGCTCAATCTCGCAGTCGATCTTTCACCCCTCTTCACTCATCTAGTTTTAGGGATCCACACTACTATTCACCTTCTTATCCATATGTTGACCCTACCCCTGTACTACCACCCACTTCCTATCAGTCCTACCCGACTTTTCCATCTTCACTAGACACTGTTTCTTCACAGCCATTAGGGAGTTTCACATACCCAACCAATTGTGAATCTTTTACTGAAACCCCCTCACCACCTAAGTCTAGTTTGGAAGAGTCGTTGGAAGCATATATTGCTGCAACAAATAAAATGATGAGGACAATGGAAGCATCCATGGCCGCCCTTACGCAACCTAGTGAACCGGTAGCTAGTGTCCCGCTAGCTCCGAATTTTTCAATGTGTAAGGCGGCAGTTGGACAGAGTGAGAATGAGAGAGGATTTTCAAATCAAACCTACCCTTACCCAATTGAAACCCACAACTCCGGTTTTCCATCTATTGTTCCAAATGATTCACCAATTGAAAATAAAAATGAGTTGTGCGATTTTGTAGTGTTTGATTTGCCAAATTGTGAGGAACCCATTTCGAGTGAAACCGCACCTAATCTTTTCGATCTTTACACCTCCACTCTAGAACCTACATTGATAAATATCCATGCTGTGGATGAAGTGTCTAAAGAAACTGATTTTCACTTGATTGAGGATATAGACGCCGGGAATATTTCGGATGATGAACCTGTCGATTTAATAGAAATTTTATGTTCAAATCATCATCCTGAGTTATTAAATGTTTCTCCCGAATCTCATATGCGTCTAGATTTTGATGATAATGGCATGGATGAATTAAATATTGAGGATAGTACTAAGGAGCGTCTTGAGGATAATATCGAGGTTGAACCATTTTTAGTTGATGTGTCGGGTTTTCCAATTCAGCCTCATGAACCTTTGACTGTTATATCACCCTCCCTCCTTCCTATTGTTCCGACCGAACAAATGACTGTTACGCTTTCATCTCCTATACCAAGTTCGGCGTATCCATGTTTTCTTGCGAATCTTGAGGTATTTGACCCCATTGCACGACGAGTTGATAGGTTAGCGCAATCTCTTTTAACACATCGGTCATCACAAATTGCGCTAATTTATTCACTCAATTTACACCCCCAAGATCGCACTCCACTCCGTCTTTCTTCTCCCCCACCGAGACCTTATTCTACCATTCTCTTCTCAACACGGTCTCGCGTGCTTTACATCTCTTTTCTTTCCATCCCATTCTTGCACCAACTCTACCATTACCATGATAAGATTTTTGAATGGTTGGTGCTAACCTTTGGCTTGTGTAAGGCCAAGCTTAAGTTTGGGGGGAACCTTTGTATATATGTATATATCCTTTTGTTTTCTTTTTCTATAAAAAAAAAAAAATTCAAAACATTAAAAATATAAATAAATAAACAGGGGAGTATCGGTATTTTTACCCTCTTGGTTTAGCATGACAGTGAGGACACTGTCAAGTTCAAGTTTGGGGGTATGCTCGGTACGTCTTCTTCCTTCGCATTCATTTGTATATATTTTTGCATTTGCATATTTATTTGAAAATCCATAAAAATTTGAAAAATTTCAAAAATTATAAAAATCATGTATTCAATTTTGGCTAATTGACTTGAGTTTGACAAATAGGTTAACTGGTTAGGAACAACTGGATCTTAGACTTAGTAAATTAAAAACCCTAAAAATAACCTTCCTTAAAGTTTAACAGTAGAAAGTATATGGCTTGTAGTTTATTTAGAAATAGGCAAATTTTGGGTTCACTTCTTGGGCTAAGTCAAAATGAGGGAAGAGTATTGATGTTCTTATTAGAGTATAAGTTTGAAAAATAGTTCCTAGCTTAAGTCTAAATTCTGAAAATGTATACCCTACAAATTGCACATTCACGCACCTTGAAACTTGGATTAGTAGAAGAGACCTTGAAAGGCTCTTGTCTAAAGTCCTTAGCATGAAAAAGTGTGGATAAAAGAAAAAAATGGACACTGGTTTTTGTGATTACTTAAGGCTGCAAAAATAGAAAAATACTTAGCGAGGGTGCTTCATCACCTAGTGCCTTAGACCAACTGGTTTGGGAGTCACTGCTAAAGTCTTGGGTGTTGCAAAGACTAGGAAGTATGCTTTAAAGTGCAAACGCATTTTGTAATCGGTCGTTGGTACCTCAAGAAGTATTAACGGTCGCATGAAGAATGTGTAAGCAAATTTCATTTAAATTCACCACTAATTAGTACTTTGGACAGCGGACAAGGGGTTGATTGCTTAATTTGAATTTCCAAGTGTAGGGGTGACTTATACACACACGTAGGGGTATGTGATTGGAATTTAGATAAGAGAGAGGACTGAAAGATAAAACTTGTATCTTTAATGGAGTTGATAGAAAATTCCTAAGTAGAGATGAAACCCTAGAGGGAAGACTTAAAAGATGCCGAAAGCTAAGTAGGTCTACATAACATATATAATCTTAAGTTAAATAATGAGGAAGTGTGAAGAATATGGGTGGATAATTTGCGAGTCAAAAGATAATAGAATTCCTTGTTAGAAAACCTAATTGGAGAACAAAAGTCAGTGGGTCGAGTTGATAGGATTTTGTGGGTAGTATCCGCTGAAAACCCTCAGGAGACAACACTCCTCCTACTAGGGACACCTAGAGTTTTAACGGCTTGTTGCACGTGCTCAGTGCAATCTCGTTTCCCTGCGAAAGTGCGGTTAGGTTTTTTGTAGAGAATAAAATAATAAGTTTACTCGAGGACGAGCAAAAGGTAAGTTTGGGGGTATTTGTTCAAACTATAATATTGCATTTATCATTCCCCTATTCTTATCCTTTTTATAAATAAATAGGTACTCTTGACGCACGTTTGTTGCATATTACAGGATACAGGTTTCTGGAGCAAATACAGTGAAAAAGACACAAAACAACAGAAAAAGGACTTTTGACCAATAAGTAGACGGATCCTAGTCAAGCCTAACCCTAGCAAGAATTTAAATTAGATTAATTAAGTTTTAGATCTAGATTTTTATAAAACCAAAACTACAAAAAGAATCAACTCGTTAAAACACATAAAAGGAATTTACCCGTCTCTGTGGATCGACCCGCACTCACCGGCTAGCTGCGAAGCGACGCCGTTTCTGATTGCGGTAAATACAGTTTTTGATCGTAAAATCTCTATCAATCAGTCCGCATTGCATCCAGCCATTTTACCGAGTCAACGCTCTGAACGGCCTGCTGGAAGCTAGTAGGCTCATCATAATCTATGATGCAATCCTCTCTATCCCCGTCTATGAGAAAACCGTAGTATCTCTCGGGCGGATGAGACTGCCTACTACTCCTGCGGAGCGGCGTAGGAATGTCCTGTTCATTTGAACCATCTGGTTCCACTAAGCTTTCAGTAATAGCTCGTGGTTCTGGAATTTCTTCCAGTTCTACCGTGCTCCCACTTATCTGCTTTTCCAAAAACTCAGTTTCCAAGAAGTAGGCATGACGAGAAACAAGAACTTTTTGTTCCTCTTCACAGTAGAAGAAATATCCCTTGGAGTTCTTTGGATATCCCACGAACTTACACTGTACTGAGCGTGCCTCGAGCTTGTCCGCATGCTGCTTTTTAACAAAAGCTGGACATCCCCATGTCTTAATGTGCTTAAGATAGGGTCTCTTCCCACTCCACATCTCATATGGTGTGGTAGGCACAGTCTTAGTAGGAACTCGGTTCAAAAGGTACGCAGCTGATTCTAGCGCATACCCCCAGAATGATCGCGGTAACTCAACGTTGCTCATCATGGACCGTACCATATCCAATAGGGTTCGGTTCCATCTCTCCGATACACCGTTGTGTTGCGGAGTGTATGGAGGAGTAAGCTGAGAGAGAATTCCGTTCTCTTTTAAATAATTCAGGAACTCGGCACTTAAGTATTCTCCACCTCGATCCGATCTTAGAATCTTGATACTTTTGCCGGTCTGTTTCTCTACTTCATTCTTATATTCCTGGAACTTTTCAAAGGCTTCGGACTTATGTTTCATTAAGAAGACATAACCGTACCTTGAAAAGTCATCCGTAAAAGTAATGAAGTAAGAGTAACTACTTCGCGCATGTGTAGACATTGGACCGCACACGTCGCTGTGTACGAGTCCCAAGAGCTCGCTCGCTCTTTCTCCGTGTCCAGTGAACGGAGTCTTTGTCATCTTTCCCATGAGACAAGATTCACAAGTGGCATAAGACTGATACTCGAACGGATCCAAGTATCCTTCTTTATGTAACTTAGTCAACCGTGTCTCATTGATGTGACCCAGTCTACAATGCCATAAGAAAGCCTGATTGATATCTGGAGACTTTCTTTTGTGTGTATTCTGGACATTGAAAATCTGTGGTTGGTTCAATACGTATATACCATTGCTCAGTGTACCTGACCCAATCAGAACTTGATTAAGGTGAATGTTTACAACATTACTTACAAACGCAAATTCATAACCTTCTTTAGAAACCAAAGATACAGAAATGATATTACAAGTTGCGTTGGGTACAAAAAAGCAATTACGCAAAACCAAAACATGCCCATCTGACATTCCCAGGTGATAGTCCCCCACGGCTTTAGCATCCATGCTAGCTCCGTTCGCAACTCTGAGGGTCATGTCACCTGCCTTCAAAAACCTACGGTTTCTCAACGCCTGCAAAGAATTACAGATATGAGATCCTGATCCGGTATCCAATACCCAGGAAGTAGAGTTTATAGAAAGACAGTTTTCAATAACATACACACCTGAAGCTGAAGCCGCAACCTGCTTCAGTTCCTGTGTCCTGGCCTTCCAAGCCCTGCAATCTTTCTTCCAGTGTCCACTCTTGTGACAATAGAAGCATTCCTCTTTACCCACAAGCTTCCCCGCAATCTTTGTTGCCTTTTCCTTTCCCTTCGTACCCACTTTACTAACACCGCCTCTTGGTTTGGCGGGGGCTTTCTTTCTCTTTCCCTTGGCTTTCGCCTTGGACCTAGAGGAAGAAGATCCTCCTACAAACAAAGCGGGTGTTTCCCTACCCTTCTGTAGGGTGCCCTCTGCGCTCCTCAGCATGTTGAGGAGTTCTGAAAGTTCAACTTCCTTTTCTTGCAAGTTGAAATTCAGTATGAACTGGGCGTAAGTGGATGGAAGGGACTGGAGAATTAAATCCGTATAGAGTTCACTGTCCAACGTGGTCCTAAGTTCCGCGAGCTCCTCAGTGTAGCCAATCATCTTAAGCATGTGGTCCGCTACCGATGATCCGACGGCCAACTTTGTCGAAAATAACTTCTTCGACACTTCGTATCTTGCGATACGATACTGCTCTCCATACAGTTCTTTTGTATGAAGAAATATGGATTCCAAATCCATATTCTCGTGCCTCCTCTGATGTTCGTTGTCCATCGAGGCAAGTACGAGGCACCTGGCCTTCGCGCTGTCAATCTCCCAAGTCTTACGGATTTCCTTATCCGCGACGCTGGAGGTGGGACCTGGGACGGGGGGAGCTTTGGTGGTAAGAAGATACCCCAGCTTGTCGTAAGTGATTGCCAACTTGACATTCCTGAGCCAATCTTTGTAGTTTGGCCCTGTCAATATGTTTTTATCTAGAAGTAACTTAAGTCCAGTCATTTCGATTTGGTCGCTGCAGGGGGGAGAGAAGAAACACTTTAGCACGATACTCTTGCAAGTTTACAATGGTTTTTAATTTGTCTAAACAGGATGGCTCCCACTGTCTCTCGAATCCCTCCTCAAACCACAAAGGAAGAATTAGCCGGGATTAATCCCACCGCACAATACTTGCTTAACCGTTCAGCCAGGCCAGTGCCGGTACTTCGAGGGAGGTTTTCCAACGCTTTCGCGAAGTTCCTTAATTAAATAACCTCTTTTCCCTAGGGGCGTAGCCCCGCTAACACCTTTCTAGGCACCTACTAGGTTTATAGCATTGATCGTTTAGTGAAAAATTTCCCGAGGAGTAGCATATACTCACAGTAGGATCGGGATCCAAATATCATTGCGTGACGAAACTGAAGGAATCCTACCAGAATCATCACACTCCAAATGGTATGCAAATCTAGCAAGTTTCAGTACTTATGAAACTCCCGATGTGGATTTTTGCCCCATGCTCTTATGACCTTGACTTTGGCCAACAAATCATAAGTCACATGTCAAGTTCTACCCGTCATTCTCCAGGTTAATTTGAATCCACCCGTACCTACCCTTGACTTTGGCCAACAAGGTAGTACGACTGTTCCAAACCAACGCATCTATCTATGTTGCACATGAATACCCAATAGCTACCAATCACTATGCCTTGACTTTGGCCAACAAACACAGCTTGAATACTATTGACTATTCATGTGAAACGACGGAGGGCTACGAATGGTTTTGGCGAAACCGTGAACGTAGTGAACTTGATATAATCGATGGAACGAGATAGATTTTAGAAGGAGTGGCTCAAGCTCCGCATTTAAAAGTTAGTTTTGAAAAGAACCGAGTGGTTTTTCGAAAGTGTTCCAACGACTTTAGCTTGGTTTATTATCTTGCATTAGTTCTTTTAATGCGTGGTATTCTTGCATTAGTTCTTTTAATGCGTCCCATCATTTAATCCTACCATTGCAGAAAACAACCAAAATATGACGTACGCTTATGCCATATGCATTCGCCACGGGGCCCCGTCATCACCCGTTAGGTTACTTAACTAACGACAGAGCGGGGGCTGGGCTAGCGCGGCTGTAAAATATAAGCAACGCCTAAATAGAAAGCAATGATAGACATTACAAATCACAGATGAATACATTGGATATACTAGCAATCCGCAATCCTTTCGAGCCTGCAACGAAAAGCGGATTACACGGTCACGGTGAATAGCCAAATACCCCACCCAAGACCCCTACGGGTGCGGCAAACTACCCGCCAAGTACTCGGCAGTTTGTGCACCCCTCCGTGGGTCTATCCTAGGAGCAAAAACAGTAAAAAGAATTATACAATGACGGCTACAACCCCGACCCGGTTGTGCGGCCAAACAAATAATAATATTACATCAATTTACATTTACAATGAATGAAAGAAAAACAAAAGCTCATCTCACATCCACCCCGGCTATTCACCCGCGACAGTCCAATACATTCATATACACATTCCAATATCAAACACAGATCATGTATAACCCCGACCAATCGACTTATAGCGATTAGCCGACGTTCAATACATGCAAACATCACAGATATAACCAACATAGCCAAAGTGTAGCGAAGTTCGAAAAAAATACGGATTTATAGGACCCCAAAAGTAAATTTCTGTTCTGGAAAATCTGGGCACATATAACATATTTTAAAAATCCCAAAACCCTACCAGAACAACACTGCACAAAACACGATCTCATGAAGTGCCCAAACGGCGGCGGATCCGTGGCTAGATGAACAGGTGAGGCCGCGGATGGGCGGCGCTTTGAAGGAATCATGGGATCGTTTTTGGTGGGTGTTCTCAGAAAACCCTGAGCCGATTTTAGGAGTATAAAGTTTTTCATTTAGAGCAGAAAAAATTTCAACAGAAACTTAGGGTTTTAGTTTTTCCGGTTTTGCGATTTTTCGGTTTCGAACTTCCATACACTTCGCTACCAAGCTAGTTTAAGTTTAGTTAGGCTCTGATACCACTGTAAGTCCACGTTGCGACCCCCGGTTCTTACGGGGAGGCGGAAACGGTATAAAAATCAAATTTTTAGCGCATGGGGCAATATGGACTAACAAAGTCGGGATCTTTTCCTAAACTAAAGCTAGCAAACAAGCTAAAGAGAGTTAGCTACTTGGAAAGATGGTTATACCTAAACTTGAACTCCTTCTTCTTCAAACTTTGTGGAGGTTGATGGTTCTTTCCTCGTAGCCTTCTTCCGTCGAAGATGGATCCACCTGAGGGTTCAACCTTTGGGCTCTTCCTCGAACTTTGAGTGAACTAGGATTTCCGGCTTGCTAAACCTTGAACCTAGAATGAGTAGAGAGTGTCTAGGGGTTGTTTTCTTTTCAAGGTGAGGGATTCTCAACACATGAGAAGGAATCACCTTGAGCTTGAGGAAGAAGAAGATGAAGTGAGGAGAGAGAATGGTTATGAAAGAATGAGCTATCTTTTTCCTTTTGCAACCATATCAAAAGAAAAAGAATTATCTTATTAGTAATAATAATTCAAATGAGAATAGTTGATGGTTGTTTTGGAATGACCACTATCATCACTTCATTAAATGAATGTTGGCAAGAATCAAGGAGCATCCTTGCAAAATAATGATGATGGTCAAACATTCAACCATGGTCAACAAGTCAACCATGGTCAACAAGTCAACAAAACCAACCATAACATAATTCCATTTAATTACTATTATTAATAGATATCTCACAAATTCATTAGGGTTTGGAAAAAAGACGACTGTCAACTGTGCATGCGCACCCGTTCCGAAACCCTAATGAAAAACCTCTTCCTCCTCCTCAAATAACTGTGCATACACACCTGCATTCTTGTTCCGATGAACATGAATACTGAGAGATAAAAGTAACCCCAAAACATATACCAGTATCCGGCTCAAACCAGAGCCCGCTGGCAATATCCGTCCGGACTCCAAACGTGCACAAGTGCGCGGATGAGAACGAACCCTGTCGCAAAACCATGCGATCTCTACTCTGTTTTGCCCAGAGGCGAATACCCTCTGTGTGGGACTCTAAAGACTCGACACTACGCTGGCAGTGGGTTTAACCACAGACCGCAAGCGGCACTAGCTGTGCGTAACGGTCCCCAGGTAGATGCCGACAAGAAGGCTGACGAGGTGAACCCCATCTGAACTCCTACTGAGTCTGAATGTGACAGTCTCCGTACAGTCCGGTCTGTTCGTCTGATACATCGCATGTCGGGCCTAGGGGGCGGTAAAACCTCAGTCCCCCAATAGCGGTACAAGTCGTGTCGGAGTGAAGCCCAAAACACCCTGAGATAACACTGGAAACCTACCAGTATATCTCGCTTGCCCTGGCCAGGGACTACTCGTGTAATGGCTCTCCTAGACACAGCGCGATGTCAACCCCCAATACCGGGAGAGACGAATCCTGTCTAACCGTCACTGCCTCCAAGTGCTTCGGGACTGCACCCAACCACCACCTGTTTGCACGACTCCTTTGAGCTGTGGTAGGGTAGTGATCAAAGTGCAGTGGGAACACACTCGAGGCGAAGTGCCAGTGTCAAGTCAGCGGACTAAGCTGTACTCATGTCACCTGGGAACTGATAACTGACGATAGGTATAATACCAACCTGTCAGTTCCCGACGAGTCCTGTCTAGTGTACTCGTAACCCAACGAACACCCGTATACTATCTCCAGTACGACGTGCTGATGGCTGTGGGACAGACCATCTCCCACACTGGGATGAGAAGCGCATACGCTAGTCTACTCCGGAGTATCGATGCCCTGTCTCGATAGTCCTGCGACTAGGGACCTGTATAAGGATGTGCTTATAGATTACCCAGCCCCCACTAGTATGACTGCCATCACAACGCTGGTAATCAAGCAAAAGATCCTAAGGGCTCCACTAATGCGTATAAGTGATATAGTAAAATAAACACAAGTACACATTGAAGTAGAAACAAACCAAGTAGCATACTACTATATTGAGCAAGATTGTTTATACAAGGTGAATATCCCAAGCTTTCATTAAGTAATATACAAACTAGTATGATACAAAAATGGCCTCTAGGGCATATACACTAACACAACTGACGATAGGTATAATACCAACCAACAGTTCCTGACGAGTCCTGTCCAGTGTACTCATAACCTAACGAGCACCTGCATACTATCTCCAGTACGATGCACTGATGGCTGTGGGACAGACCATCTCCCCTGCTGGGAAGAGAAGCGTATGCACCAGTCTACTCTGGAGTATCGATGCCCTGTCTCGATAATCCTACGACTAGGGACCAAAATAAGGATGTGCTTATAGACTACCCAGCCCCCACTAGTGTGATCGCCATCACAACGCCGGTAGTCAAGCAAAAATCCTAAGGGCTCTACCAATATGTTTTTAGCGATATATTAAAAGAAACATATACACACATTAAGATAGAAACAAACCAAGTAGCATACTACTATATCGAGCAAGACTGTCGTAAAACCATATATATATATCCCAAGCTTCCAAAATGTATTATACAAACTAGTTCAATACAATAATGGCCTCTAGGGCATACATATCTAACAATCTCCTACTTGCACTAAAGGCCAGTAATTGGTGTACCGCATACCCAACGTCTGCACTAAGGCCAGCTGCCGGCGTACCGCATACCCAATAGCTCAAAAATTTGCTCGAACTATGTTTGAGGGAGGGCCTTTGTGAATGGATCCATCGTGTTGTCTTTTGTGTCCACTCTCCGTACCTCGATCTCCTGGCGATCAATGATCTCTTTGATCAGGTGATACCGCCTTAAGATGTGTCTGGATTTCTGATGGGACCTTGGTTCCTTCGCTAAAGCTATAGCCCCATTGTTATCGCAATACAAAGGTATTGGGTCAACAATGGACGGAACCACCTGAAGTTCACTAATGAACTTTTTCATCCAGACCGCCTCTTTTGCGGCATCGCTTGCAGCAATTTATTCAGCCTCCATCGTCAAGTCTGCGACGGTATCCTGTTTGGAAATCCTCCAATACACCGCCCCTCCGTTGAGGGTAAACACATAACCCAAAATAAACTTGCTGTCATCTTTGTCACTCTGGAAGCTTGAATCGGTAAAGGACTCGACCCTGAGGTCTCCATTACCGTAAACCAGGAAGGTCTCCTTAGTCCTTCTCAGGTACTTGAGAATGTTCTTCACCGCCGTCCAGTGGTCCTCACCTGGGTCTGACTGATACCAGCTCACCATGCTCAGCGCGTAAGCTACATCTGGTCTTGTATATAGCATCTCATATATTATAGATCCTACCGCCGAAGCGTAGGGTATAGTGCTCATGCGAACCCTCTCCTCGTCAGTCTTAGGAGACATCTTCTTGGAGAGGGTGATTCCGTGCAATGCGGGTATATTACCGCGCTTGGAATCTTCCATACTAAATCTCTTTAGTACGGTCTCTATGTACCTGGACTGCGGAAGTCCCAGTAGTCTCTTGGATCTATCTCTGTAGATCTTGATACCCAGAATGTACGAGGCATCACCCATGTCCTTCATGGAGAACCGTTGTGACAAGAATAGCTTGACCGATTGTAGCATAGGAATGCCATTTCCTATCAAAAGAATGTCTTCCACGTACAAGACTAGGAACCAAACTGGCGGGGTGGTTCCTCCCACTGTCGACTGAGGCTTGCGGGGAGGACCACACGAGCGTTGATCTTGACCACGTATGGAATCGGGGTCGCATTGGAAGTTAAACTCGTCTGGGGAGACATTGTCGTCGAAGGTTGATTGCTGCACGGAAAAAAGAACATCATTTCAGTATAGGCAATCGATAAGTATATTGATTGAGTTCGCATGAACGTTTAACCCGAAATATGGGAGGAGAGATTAGTCCCACCGGGCGTGCCAGAATCTGTATGGTGTTTTTCGTCACCCCATTGAGATGGGAATACGCGCACGCGTCTCAGGCGTACTACAGATTCCCCCTGCCTAGGGTAGGCCGGGGTTTAATGATTGTGGGGATCCGAATCTCCGACAGCCGCGGACTAAGCTGCCGTTAATTACCCCTCGCCTTTGGGGCGAGGGAACCTCCGATTAACGGGTTAAACTGGTCATGCGAACTCAATGTGCAGTGTGCATGTGTTTTGTTTTGAAAGAGGGTTTTGGATATATCGGGAGCCACGCAGAGTTTTTACGGGGGTCCCGCTACCCGGATAGCGGGCTGGGGGTCAAGGGGGCTAGCAGCCCCCTTGCGGGGTGCGGGGCAGCGCCCCGGCCCAAATTTTTTTGAGGAGGACAGTATTGTGGAGTGTGTGCGTATCTATACATGTGTATGCATATGTTATATATAAAAAAAGGGAAAAGGCATCCAAAGGATGCGTGGGGCAGCACCTTGGGTGCTGTGCACTTAGGTGCTGTGCGCTCAGCGCGCTGGAGCGCAAGCGCTGTGCGCATGAACGCTGCGCGCTGGAGCGCAAGCGCACTGGAGCGCAAGCGCACTGGAGCGCAAGCGCGCGCGCCACGTGTCGGCACGTGAGCGCTTTGCGCATGAACGCTGCGCGCTAGAGCGCAAGCGCGCAGGAGCGCAAGCAAGCGCGCCACGTGTCGGCACGTGGGCGCTTTGCGCATGAGCACAAGCGCGCTGGAGCGCAAGCGCGCGCGCCACGTGTCGGCACGTAGGCGCTTTGTGCTCGGGCGCAGTGCGCTGGAGAGGAAAAGAGGGCTTTTAGCCCCAAAAACTTTCGGAAGAGAAATTAGTGGAGTTAAACTCCTGAAAAAAAAGAAGAATGTTTTGGTTGGGGAAATGGGTTCTTCTTCTTCCTCCTTTGTTGGCTGGCTTAAGGGATGTGAGATCCAAAAATCACTTCTTTTTGAGATCTAATGGAAGATCTGAGTTCCCCTTTATGGATTTTGTGGTGGAAAACTATTTAGTTTTGAAAAAGGAAGAGTAAAACTCTTGATTTAATTCAAAAGAAAGAAGAAGGTTTTGGAACCTTGAAGAGGGAAGAAAGATCTCAGATCTGAAACTTTTTTGGAGAGAGAAAACGTTGTTGAGATATTTCATTATCTTTGCCTTTATAGGCCATACATTTTACACATAGCCCCTTGGGCTTCTCAAAATGGCATTTTGCCTATCCCATGGCTCATGTGCCATTTCTTTTTGCACATAAGCCATGGGCTTTACAAAAATTTGGCTTTATGTCTATTTTTCTTACATTTATCCATAAAATAAAATAAAATAAAAGAAAATGCAACAAAATTATTTATTACAAAATTTTTATCTTGGCATGGAGGGAGGCTGGCCGCTTCATGTTCGGGCTCGACCCGAGCATGGGCCCACTGGATCTGGGCTTGGGTCCACTTGGCTTGGGGTTGACTTTGATTTTGACTTGGTCAACCGGGGTGTAAATTTTTACCCCAACACTAATCTCACAAAATTTATCACATGCTATGCTGCATATATATATATATATATATATATATATATATATATATATATATATATATATATATATATATATATATATGTTCGGATGGATCCAATGCATCGGCCAAAAAAGGAAATGACAATATCTGTATGAAATGGATAGGCAAAAAAGGAATAACAATATCTGTTTTGGGGATAATTGGCCTCTCTATGATTTATTTATGAGAAAACCGAACACTTGTACAAAGATGCCTTGCATGTCCTTACGGTGACTAACCGTAGGGGCATTTCAACAGAAAAAATTAACTTTTCTGGCAAACTTAAGTTTTCCCTACGGTGTCGGCAGAAAAACCCCTATTGCAGGAAACGTAAGGACGATGTTTTTTTTTTTTTTATAAATAAAAAATAAAACAGAAATTGCTTTCCCAATCCAAGGCCGCACGAAAAAAATCAAACCCTCGCTCATCGCTATCTCCTCCATCGTCCATTATCATCTCCACCACTTCTACGATCGGGGCCGCCACTTCCCAATCGAACGCCGAGCCCCCTCATCTGCAACAACGCCAATCCTTTCCTACTCGACTTGCTCAAGCCCCCTCGCCAACCCCTGCCCTGTGACAACACCAACCCCTTTCCTCCAGTGACAACTCCCCTTGTCGTGTCCCCTCCTCCAACGTCGAGCCCCATTCTTCACCACAGCGTGTCTATCCCCAACCTCTTCCTCTAGGTCCGAGGCCCCACTGATCCTCCTCCACAGCGCCGAGGCCCCCACTTTCTCTTCACAGTCGATCGAGTCCCCACTGAAAGGTTCCTAGGCACCCTAGTGGGTTCTCACAAGGCATCGAACATGCCAAATTAAAATTTTTAGTGCCGAGAAACCCTAGACTACGGATCTTTAACTAGATGTTTAGGCGAAATAGAAAGCTAGTTAACAGTTAACTACTGTGATACGGATATACAACCTTTGTAGATCCGGATTTCCACCTCCACGGCTCCGCAACGTCATGTCCTCGCTGTCCATCATGAATCCTCGACTCGATCATCGGCTTCATCGGGAAAGCAAGCGGAATAGCTCGTCGGCTTTGTGTCAAAGACGATCTACGTCGAGGTTGCACTAGTTCAAGCTCCGACTTCACAAAGTTGTGAAACTTGTGAAGAGAACACCCAAAACCACTTGGCAAGAGGTAGAGGATGAAGAAATAGGAGGTGGGTTCACTTTAGATTTGGATATTTCTCACTAGAAATGAAGTTGCCATTAAAGGCCTCAAGCTTTTTCTTTTAAGAATGAAGAAGAAGATGAGATAGATTTATGATAAGTCTCTTTTAAAATAAAAAGAAAACAATACTTATCATAATTTGCACCATGGTTAAGTGTAGAGAGTTTACTAAGGTTAGATATATGGTTAGGGTTAGGAATGAGGACAAAAATGGTCACTTTAGTCAAGCTTCATGAAGCTTCACCAAACTTCAAGAAGAAAGCAACCCTTTTTGTTTTCTTATCCTTTTCTTTTAATCCAAAATAATAAATGATAAAAGAAAGAATAATTAGGAACCCTAACCATTTACTTAACCTAAATTTAATTCTTCACACTTAACCAAAAGAGCAAGCATCATCAAACATGATACTAAAAAGTGCACAAAAGTATATCACATATACAATGTGCAATCCAAGTGAGAAAAATCCGTTTAAAGTGAACCAATACTAGTTAATGCAAAGTAATATATCAAATATATAATTATACATTAAATCATTAAATCAACACTTGATTCAATGATCCGGTCATGTCGCACATAACCGACTAGTATTCAATGCATCGATTTATCGAATCAATGATTCGATAACTAGGTCATATCGAATATAACCAATCGAAACATATATCGCGAGAATGAAATGCGGTATCACATACACGCATCATTCTCGGTCCTGCACATATCTCATATGCGCTCCTATTTCGTTTCGCTTGAGCCAGGAAACCTCTGTGTAGGACTCTAAAGACTCGTCAATACGCCGGTAGCAGATGATGATCATATCAAGCACCCACAAGCCGCAAGCGGTCTGCTAAACGTAACGGCCACCCAGGTATTGAGCGATCAGAAGATCAACGAGCTAGCCCGCTCACACTCCTGCGAATCCGACCAGTAACACTTACCATACAGTCAAGTCTCTTCGTCTGATACGTCGCATATCAAGTCTAGGGGTGGTATACGTCAGACCCTAATAACCCGATAAGTCGTGCCGATGTGAGGCTCGTAACGGGTCGAGAAACTACTGGTAACACTTACCAGCAAATCTCTGATCAGCCCTGGCCAGGGACTTCCCTGTTACGGCCAATCGAGCACTGCGCAACATCAACTCCCAATACCGGGAGAGACGAAACCCCTCCTATCGCTCATTGCCTCCATGTGATTCGGGACTGTACCCAAAGACCACCGTTTTGCACGCCCTCATGGACGTGGTAAGGTGGAGATCAAAGCACAGTGGGAATCACACAAGACTCTATGACGATCTCGGGTCTACAGACTAACCTGTACAAGTGTCACCTGAGAACTGCCATCTGACGTGAGGTATAATACCATCTGGGAGTTCTCGGCGAGTCCGTCCAGTGTACCCAGTCTCCACTGAGCACCCGTATACCATCTCTGATGTCAAACACCAATGGATATGGGATCATCCATCGCCCATCACATGGGTCGAGAAGCGTATACGCTAGTCTACACTGGCATATCGATGCCCCGTCTCGATACACCCACGACTAGGGACCTTGAAGGAGGTACTTATGGACTACCATGTCCCCACTAGTATGATCTGCATCATAGTCCAGGTAGTCAAGTACACATCCTAAGGGCTTTACCAACATGTAACTATAAGACAGTATAAAGAGACTAGTGTACATGTTAAGATAAATGGCAACCAGATAGCATACTATCATGTCGAGCAAGAAAGTCATCTCTATATATGTCCAAGCATCCAATATAATATACATAATCTGTACAATACTGGCCTCTAGGGCATACATACAACTAACAATCTCCCACTTGCCCTAGGGCCAGCTGCTGTAGTATCTCATACCGAGCATCCCGAAGAGTCTCTCAAACTGTATCTGGGGAATGGCCTTCGTGAGTGGATCCGCCGTGTTGTTCTTCGTGTCAACTCTCCTGACCTCGATCTCCCGGCGATCAACTATCTCCCGGATCAGGTGATACCGCCTCAGAATATACCTGGACCGCTGATGGGACCTGGGTTCCTTGGCCAAAGCCACCGCTCCATTGTTATCGCAATACAAAGGTATTGGACGCTCAATGGATGGAACCACACCAAGTTCAGTAATGAACTTCTTGATCCAAACAGCTTCTTTAGCAGCATCGTTGGCAGCGATGTATTCAGCCTCCATTGTCGAGTCTGCCACGGTTTCCTGCTTGGAACTCTTCCAGCTAACCGCCCTTCCGTAAAGGGTAAAGACAAAACCCGACTGCGACTTAGAGTCGTCCTTATCACTCTGGAAGCTCGAATCGGTAAAGGACTCCACTTGGAGTTCTCCGTTACCATACACCAAGAACATATCTCTAGTCCTTCGCAAGTACTTGAGAATGCTCTTCACAGCTGTCCAGTGACTCTCTCCAGGATCAGCTTGATACCTGCTCACTACACTTAGTGAGTATGCTACATCGGGTCTGGTACATAGCATCGCATACATGATAGAGCCTACTGCCGAAGCATAGGGTATCCCTTGCATGCGAGCTCTCTCCAAATCAGTCTTGGGAGACATCTCTTTGGAGAGAGTGACCCCAGAGATCGTGGGCATGTTCCCACGCTTGGACTCTTCCATACTAAACCTCTTTAGTATGGTGTCAATGTACCTGGATTGGGACAATCCCAAAATCCGTTTGGATCTATCTCTATAGATCCTAATTCCCAATATGCAGGAGGCATCACCAAGATCTTTCATTGAGAATCTTTGTGATAAGAAGAGCTTGACCGATTGCAGCATAGGAATATCATTTCCTATCAAGAGTATGTCGTCCACGTACAATACGAGGAAGACAACCTTACTCTCTGCCACCTTTTTGTAGATACAAGGTTCATCTGGATTTTTGACGAAATCAAACTCTTTGATAACGACGTCAAAGCAGATGTTCCAACTCCGCGATGCTTGCTTTAATCCATAAATGGATTTAAGCAGCTTGCACACCTTCCCGCTGCTCCCACTGTCTACGAAGCCCTCTGGCTGAGTCATGTACACGCACTCTTCTAAATCACCATTTAGAAAGGCGGTCTTAACATCCATTTGCCAGATTTCGTAGTCATGAAAGGCAGCAATGGCAAGCATGATTCGGATGGATTTAAGCATAGCTACTGGAGAAAAGGTCTCGTCATAGTCCACACCTGGTCTTTGACGAAAACCCTTTGCTACAAGTCTAGCTTTGAAAGTCTCCACTTTCCCATCTACACCAAGTTTCTTCTTAAAGATCCACTTGCTCCCAATGGGTTTTACCCCTTCAGGAGCAACTTCCAAAGTCCATACTTTGTTGGTGTACATGGATTCCATCTCGGACCGCATAGCATCCAGCCATTTCACTGAGTCCCTACTCGTGATGGCCTGCTCGAAGCTAGTTGGGTCATCATCCTCCATGATGCAATCTTCGCTTCCACCGTCAATGAGAAAACCGTAGTATCTCTCAGGTGGACGAGATACCCTACTAGATCGGCGGAGAGGCTGGGGTTCGTTGAGTTCTACTGAATCCTCTGGTTCCACCAAGTCTTCTGTTACAGTTTGTGTTGCTGGAACTTCTTCCAGTTCTACCTCAATGCCACTAATCTGTTTCATAAGAAAACCTTTTTCTAGGAAAGTGGCATGTCGAGAAACAAACACCTTTTGTTCCTCGGGGTGGTAGAAGATATACCCTTGTGAATTTTTGGGATATCCTACAAACTTACATAAGACAGATCTTGCCTCGAGTTTGTCCGGATTTTGTCTTTTGACATAGGCTGGACAACCCCATATCTTAACATACTTAAGAGATGGTCTCTTCCCTCTCCATATCTCATATGGAGTGGTAGCCACTGATTTGGTAGGAACCATATTCAATAGGTGTATGGCTGTCTCAAGCGCATACCCCCAGAAGGAAATAG
This sequence comes from Agapanthus africanus, assembly GCA_030015575.1. Taxonomy (NCBI): domain Eukaryota; kingdom Viridiplantae; phylum Streptophyta; class Magnoliopsida; order Asparagales; family Amaryllidaceae; genus Agapanthus; species Agapanthus africanus. The sequence goes on along the minus strand of CM057338.1, from coordinate 99,142,571 downwards.
GTAACTCAGCTGTGCTCATCATTGAACGCACCATATCTAATAGGGTGCGATTCCTTCGTTCCGATACACCGTTGTGCTGTGGTGTATAAGGTGGAGTAAGCTGAGAGAGAATCCCATTCTCTTTTAGATAATCTTGGAACTCATTGCTTAAGTATTCTCCTCCTCGATCAGATCGAAGGATCTTAATACTTTTGCCCGTTTGGTTCTCTACTTCGTGCTTATATTCTCTGAATTTCTCAAAAGCTTCAGACTTGTGTTTCAACAGGAACACATGCCCGTATCTAGAGAGATCGTCAGTGAATGTAATGAAGTAGGAAGAACCATCCCTGGCATGTGTAGACATAGGACCGCATACATCACTATGTATCAGTCCTAAGAGTTCAGTAACTCTTTCTCCGTGTCCACTAAACGGAGCTTTGGTCATTTTTCCTTTGAGACATGAATGGCAAGTATCATAAGATGATAATTCGAACGGATTCAAATAACCATCCTTATGTAACTTAGCCAGTCGTGTCGCATTGATATGACCAAGTCTACAATGCCACAAGAAGGATTCGTTCATTTCTGAATTTTTCCTCTTGTGTGTGTTTTGTATATTGAGGACTGTATTTTGATTTAGAATGAACATGCCATTATGTAGCGAGCCTGATGCAATCAACTTTTGATCTAGGAATATGTTCATAACATTATCCTTTACTACAAAATTATATCCATCTTTACTTAATAAAGAAACTGATATAATGTTGCACATCATGTTCGGTATATAATAGCACTCATTCAGAATTAATGTATCACCACTTGGTAATACTAGGTGATATTCGCCAACTGCTTTGGCTGCAACACTTGCACCGTTCCCTACTTGAACGGAATGATCACCTTTTCCCAGTTCTTTACCTTTTCGCAGCCCATGTAACATCTTACATATGTGGGATCCTGATCCGGTATCTAATACCCAGGACGTAGGGTGAACTGAGAAACAGTTCTCAATGACAAACACACCCGAAGATGATGCATCAACATGCATGTTCTCCGTTTGGGCGGTGTGAGAATCCAGATATTCTCCAGTTTCCTGTTCATTCTTATAACACTTATAAGATAGAACGGGTTCAACGTTCCCCTGCACAGTATAACATGCGGGTTCGGTCAATACATCCATTTTATTATCTTTATTAAGGCATGAAATGGTCGCTACCTGGAGAGAGAGAGAAGAAAACACTTTAGCGTAAGCTCGTGCAAGATCAGATTGGTTATTATCTTATCTAATCAGGATGGCTCCTACTGCTTTTTATCAAATCTTCCTTCAAACCCTAAAAGGAAAGACTAGCCGGGATTAATTACACACTACAGGTTCGCCAATCTTTCAGCCAGGCCAGTGTCGGTACTTTGAGGGAGGTCCCCCGTGCTTTCGCACGAACCTAATTACTGTAAACCTCGTTTTCCCAGAGGCGTAACCTCGTTAACACCTTTCTAGACACCTACTTGATCGGCTAATTGCACTGTGTAAAACTCTCCCAGGAGTAACTCTTACTCGCAGCGGGTATCGGGATCCAACTATCTCATAGAAGGTATGCAATCTCATTGCAAATTTCAACACTTGAAATTCCCGATAATATTTTGCCCCTAGTGTTCTACGACCTTGACGAATGCCAAACAACCTATAGTCCACTAGTCAAGTTCAACCCGTACATTTCTTGATTGAATTAAACCCACCCGCACGACCCTTGACGAATGCCAAACAACGCCGTACGAATACCCTAATCCAATCTGCATCATATGCATAAGCAGATAAATACTAGTTAGCTACCGTACACTACGCCTTGACGAATGCCAAACTACCGTAGCACGAATACTAATTAGTACTTATCTGAAATGACGGAGGGCTACGCAGGTTTTCATAAAACCATGAGCGTAATGAACTTGATATCGTTGTAGAATCAAATGAAGTTTTGAAATGGAGTGATTTTGAGGCTTTTCTGGTTTTGCTAAAGGAGTCACTCCCGGTGAAGGGATCTCGGTCCTTTCCTCGTCGAATGAGGTGCGGGATATATCATATATATCGCTGTGCAAAGCAAAAACTCAAAAGCAATCAAAAGCAAACCGAGTGTGTAGCATCTGCCAGTTATTGCTAAAGGAGTCACTCCCGGTGAAGGGATCTCGGTCCTTTCCTCATCGAATAAGGTGCGGGGTATATCATATATACCGCTATGCAAAGCAAGAACTGTAGCTACCTGTTTTATTTTAAAATTTGATTCCACAACATCTTAGGTTTCTTATCTTTCATTAATCACATTAATGAAGTCCCATCATTTAATACCTAAACATCACAGATAGATATGACGTACACTTATGCCATCCGCATTCGCCTCGATGTCCCCTCGTGCACCGTTAGGTTAGGTAACTAACGACAGAGTAGGGCAGGGCTAGCGCGGGTGTAAAACATAAGTAACGTCTATATAATATATCATATATACTATATACTATATCCATCACAGAATCACAACACAGATATCGCAGCAGAATAAACATATGAAATATTGGATATACTAGGACGTCCGTGTTTTCAATACGAGCCAGTATAAAACACGGATTCCACGGTCGTGATGAATAGCCAATCCCACACCCCTAAACCCCTACGAGAGCGGCAAGCAACCCTGCCAATTCTAGGGTTAGGAGACCCGGACTCGACACCTCGAGTTGGTCTCCCACTGGACCCCAGAACCCGGTTACTTGTGCTCCCCTCCTTGGGTCTATCCTAATGCGGAAAAGTAAATAATATACAAAGGGTGACAGCTTCCGCTACCTGGAAGTGCCCCAAATAAAAGAATATTACATACAAGTTTTTACATGAATGAAAATGAAAAACACTCATCTCACATAAAAACCCCCGGCTATTCGATTACGACGATCCAATATAACATATCCAGCAACACATAACATCACATGTCATCAACGTAAGTAAGTATGCATACCCCAATTGTCCTTGACGTATAGCAACGAAACCGGCGATATGTCCATACTACACTTACGGTCACAGAAAAGAAAGTGTAAAACTACAACAATTGGAATCCGCAACAACTTTAGACATCACATGCCTAACAGTTACAAACCCCGCATTTTAGTCTCATAATCGAAAACTCTTTTCAATATCATATGGGACTAAATTGCTAGATTTATAACATTCATTTAGTTATCACATAACTGCTTGTGAATTCCAATTATTGTATCCAATTCCGGATAAATAGAATATATCAAACTTTCCGATCGAACATTCGAACACCCAAGTTTTCCCGACACCGATCAACACATGAAATAGGTTCAAAGACATTCACTTCATACCTCAGTACCAACGGTCCAGCCGTAGAAGGGTCAAGCCAACGCCTCACATGTGGCACGCCGTACTGTCCCAAACCCGAAGGTTCAAAGGGCGGTTCAAGACGGTCACATAATCGAGTTAAGGTTTGTGTCTTCTAGAGGGACCATCGCGTTACTTGCACTACTTAGAACGTCTTTTAACCACACAATAATCCAACACTTGGATATTTCGACAGGGGAAAACCTGGGTATTTATATCCGGTCGAACTCTTTAACATATTCTACAATTATCTGGAAAAACACTCAGACAAAATTTGATACCCCGATCGAAACACCGAAACCCCAAAACAACTGCAGAAAATTAAACTCTGAAAAAATATTAAAAAATTCCATAAAATCCAGTACTTTAAATAATGAATTACAGTACAAACAGTGAATGATGATGTCAATAAACTGCCGCGTAACCGCCGCAGAAGCAGGGATTCTGCCGCGGTTCCGCCGCCGTTTAATTGAATCATCGGCCTGAGTTTTTACAGTAATCCTTATAATTGTTTACTGAATTTCCTGGACATATTTAATACACAAAAATCCACATTTTTAAAATCGGGACAGAGAGCATTTTTGTGATCGGGATTCGGGTTCGTTCGGACTTCAAATTCCGTCTGGACTTCGCCTAAGGCTCTAGCTAGGCTCTGATACCAGTGAAAGGTTCCTAGGCACCCTAGTGGGTTCTCACAAGGCATCGAACATGCCAAATTAAAATTTTTAGTGCCGAGAAACCCTAGACTACGGATCTTTAACTAGATGTTTAGGCGAAATAGAAAGCTAGTTAACAGTTAACTACTGTGATACGGATATACAACCTTTGTAGATCCGGATTTCCACCTCCACGGCTCCGCAACGTCATGTCCTCGCTGTCCATCATGAATCCTCGACTCGATCATCGGCTTCATCGGGAAAGCAAGCGGAATAGCTCGTCGGCTTTGTGTCAAAGACGATCTACGTCGAGGTTGCACTAGTTCAAGCTCCGACTTCACAAAGTTGTGAAACTTGTGAAGAGAACACCCAAAACCACTTGGCAAGAGGTAGAGGATGAAGAAATAGGAGGTGGGTTCACTTTAGATTTGGATATTTCTCACTAGAAATGAAGTTGCCATTAAAGGCCTCAAGCTTTTTCTTTTAAGAATGAAGAAGAAGATGAGATAGATTTATGATAAGTCTCTTTTAAAATAAAAAGAAAACAATACTTATCATAATTTGCACCATGGTTAAGTGTAGAGAGTTTACTAAGGTTAGATATATGGTTAGGGTTAGGAATGAGGACAAAAATGGTCACTTTAGTCAAGCTTCATGAAGCTTCACCAAACTTCAAGAAGAAAGCAACCCTTTTTGTTTTCTTATCCTTTTCTTTTAATCCAAAATAATAAATGATAAAAGAAAGAATAATTAGGAACCCTAACCATTTACTTAACCTAAATTTAATTCTTCACACTTAACCAAAAGAGCAAGCATCATCAAACATGATACTAAAAAGTGCACAAAAGTATATCACATATACAATGTGCAATCCAAGTGAGAAAAATCCGTTTAAAGTGAACCAATACTAGTTAATGCAAAGTAATATATCAAATATATAATTATACATTAAATCATTAAATCAACACTTGATTCAATGATCCGGTCATGTCGCACATAACCGACTAGTATTCAATGCATCGATTTATCGAATCAATGATTCGATAACTAGGTCATATCGAATATAACCAATCGAAACATATATCGCGAGAATGAAATGCGGTATCACATACACGCATCATTCTCGGTCCTGCACATATCTCATATGCGCTCCTATTTCGTTTCGCTTGAGCCAGGAAACCTCTGTGTAGGACTCTAAAGACTCGTCAATACGCCGGTAGCAGATGATGATCATATCAAGCACCCACAAGCCGCAAGCGGTCTGCTAAACGTAACGGCCACCCAGGTATTGAGCGATCAGAAGATCAACGAGCTAGCCCGCTCACACTCCTGCGAATCCGACCAGTAACACTTACCATACAGTCAAGTCTCTTCGTCTGATACGTCGTATATCAAGTCTAGGGGTGGTATACGTCAGACCCTAATAACCCGATAAGTCGTGCCGATGTGAGGCTCGTAACGGGTCGAGAAACTACTGGTAACACTTACCAGCAAATCTCTGATCAGCCCTGGCCAGGGACTTCCCTGTTACGGCCAATCGAGCACTGCGCAACATCAACTCCCAATACCGGGAGAGACGAAACCCCTCCTATCGCTCATTGCCTCCATGTGATTCGGGACTGTACCCAAAGACCACCGTTTTGCACGCCCTCATGGACGTGGTAAGGTGGAGATCAAAGCACAGTGGGAATCACACAAGACTCTATGACGATCTCGGGTCTACAGACTAACCTGTACAAGTGTCACCTGAGAACTGCCATCTGACGTGAGGTATAATACCATCTGGGAGTTCTCGGCGAGTCCGTCCAGTGTACCCAGTCTCCACTGAGCACCCGTATACCATCTCTGATGTCAAACACCAATGGATATGGGATCATCCATCGCCCATCACATGGGTCGAGAAGCGTATACGCTAGTCTACACTGGCATATCGATGCCCCGTCTCGATACACCCACGACTAGGGACCTTGAAGGAGGTACTTATGGACTACCATGTCCCCACTAGTATGATCTGCATCATAGTCCAGGTAGTCAAGTACACATCCTAAGGGCTTTACCAACATGTAACTATAAGACAGTATAAAGAGACTAGTGTACATGTTAAGATAAATGGCAACCAGATAGCATACTATCATGTCGAGCAAGAAAGTCATCTCTATATATGTCCAAGCATCCAATATAATATACATAATCTGTACAATACTGGCCTCTAGGGCATACATACAACTAACACCCACCACCTCCTCGACACCGTCGATCCCCCACCTCCTCACTATACTGCTCCGAACCCCTCACATTGAAGGTAAATTTTTGTTTTTTAAATAAAGTTTTAGAAAAAAAATGTTATTTTTAGGTTTTTAAATTAGTTAGTTTTGAATGTTAAGTTTAATTTGTTGATGATGGAGATGGTGAGTTAATTAGTTTAATTTCTCAAATATGTTGAAGATCTTGAAATTGGGAGATATGTGGTAGGGTTGATATTTGTAAAGGATGGAGATGGTGAGGTTGGTGATTTAATTAGTTTAATTTAACATTTTTTGTACGGTTGAAATTTGTAAAAGGATGGAGCCTTTGATGATGGTGAATTCTTCAATTGGAATTGGGCCAATTTTGATAGAATAGACTGCTCTTAAAATTTGTTAAGGGGTTAAGCTTATTTTATTTCTTTCCTCCTTCTAAAGTACATTATAAAGTTGTTTAACTATAAGAAAATGTTTCTTTTTTCGTTGGTGATGCTATCATGCATGATTGCAATGGGAAGGGGATTCATATAACTTGTAAATTTGTTGAAAACCCCTATTGTGATACAAACTCCTATATGAATTGATTAGAAATCGAACTTAAAACCAAACCCAAAATCTAAACCCAAAACGTTAAACTTTATTAAGAGAAAACCCTTAACTTTAAAAAACTTTACCCTAAACTAAAAATTTCAAAACCTTGAAATTAAAAAGTAAACGTAAAACTAATCCAAATTAAATCTTAAACTAAGTGTATGATACTCGTTGATAATTTTAAATTTTCATATTCTCATCGATAATCTTATGTAAGAATCAAAATGAACCATAATCCCGTCTTTCAGTTATATGCGTACAGTTTTCGTCGTGATATAAAACCACGTGAAGGTTGTCAATATCAAGTGTTAATCGTTCCTATCTGACATTCATCTCATAGTTTATGCTATGAAAAAACTAGTCGCACTACAACTGATAGATTTGTCCAGTATGAACAAGTTAGGAATGTATAAAGCTAACACCTGCATTCATTTGTGTTTTCATTCGTTTTGGCTTATTTCATCGGTAACTTACCGCTGGTTTTCCGTGTACAAAAATAGATTAGATGTTCATTTCAATATTGTTTCACAGCATTGAAATAATTATCTATTTTATTATAGTGTACTCGGAAAACAGTGGGGAGGTGTTGCCGAAATTTTCTCGAAATGGATGAAAACACAAGTGAATGGGTGTCTGCTCTATACATTCTTAATGGGATAGAAACCTTACCCCACATAACCATTGTAATATCTTAAACCGTGTGATATTGTTAAGAATTAAAATCTCTTCAAATTGTATATTTTATTTGGTTTATTATCAATGAAGAAGGATGAATAGGTATAACAATATAGTGACATATAATAGGATTTAAATCACATGAATAACTCATACTTGAAAGCGATAATCTTATACACACACGCACATGCGGTTTTAGGATCTGTAAAAGATGTGTGCATGTGTGTGTGTGTGTGTGTGTGTGTGTGTGTGTGTTTTATACGGTGTGACATGGCCCATGAGTACAACAAACTTAAGGACGGGATGTACGTGGATCAGCAACAACGTATGAACCTTGAGTTCGTCGCAGGAGTTACTGCCTTCATCGAATTTGCACGCAAACATCATAAGGTCGTGTCGGGTAAGATCCTTTGACCGTGCAACAGTTGTGCGAATAAGATGTATCGGAAGATATGAGAGGTAGAGTTTCACATCGTTAAATATGGTTAAACTAAATTTTATACAAAGGGAGAGGAGGAGAAAGATGATTTGTTTTGTGGTGAGAGCAGGAGCTTGGGAGGGGATGGATATGAAGTGAAGAGAGGAGGGATTTGATTTAAGAGTTTAATTTTCTAATCCCACAATTTATCATCTTAATTAATTTATCACATGTGTTTGGACGCAATACATCAAAAAAAAGGAAATAACAATATCTATTTTGGGGGTTGTCGGTCTCTGTATGATTTATCTATGAGAAAACAGAATTTTAGAAGCCACAGGAGTGAATTTCGTCCTATGACGACGAAAAAAATCAATCATTCATCAATTTTTTTGATGATCGAGTATCCATCATTTTCATCATTATCATCTAAGATGTGGATACACCAAATTTTATATGATTCTAACACTTTTTCAATACTGATTTTGTGATAATACGGAAAATATTTTACTATCGGAAAACCGTTAATTTTGTACCCACTAGCGATGAAAAGATATTAGAATCATTTATGAAATGTGGTGTATATCTTAGAGGATAAGGATGAAGGTGGTGGATATCAATCATAAAAAAAATTGGTGGATGATTGACTTTTTTCGACACCGAGGAAGTTTCATCTTGTGGCGTCTAATATTCTGTTTTCTCTTTGTTTATTTGATTATTGGGATAACTTAAATATGCTGGATGAAATATAAAGTGAAGAGAGATGTTATACGTCATTAAATTTAAATTTTAAGATGGTCAACAAATTCGGTAGCTTTTGGATACTTTCATACAGATTAAGAGGCAGGGGTTCTATATAGCATGTAGCATCAAACAAGTGAGTTCATGATGGTAAAGGCATTTTGTCTCTTGAAGTAACATGACGTGAACATAAAAATATCTGGAGTGCAAGGGAGATTTATTTCATTATTATTTGTGATAGGATACTACTTATAAGGAAAATTTTATTTCATAGTTTGCAATGAATATTTCCGGAGAGAAAAGAATGGCATGTACTTTCTGTTCATCGCTTTTTATGAGCATATATATCTCAAATTATAAATTCTTTCAATTATTGATCACGACCACATTGCACGTTTTTTCATAGTGTAGCTTTGAAAAATATATTAATTACACTATTTTCTAGTCTTCTATGTTGTTATATGCTCGTCTCAATTCATCATTCAATCACAATCTGTTTGCGCATAAAATAAATTATCCAGAAGTTGGCCTATTAAATCAATTCGGCCCAGTAAAGAAACAGCTAATCCGGGCCAGAGCTCGGAAACATGCCAAATAGTTGAGCAGGGTTCGGCCCCATCAAGGAAAGCTTGAGCTCAAAGCAAGCAAAGACTATAAAAGGACATGGAGGTCCACTAAGAGTGAGAACAACCAAAATCAACACCAAACCCTAGAAATTAACTAGCTCTAGCCCTAGTCCGAGATTTCCCCGGCTCTTACAACCGCCGAAATGTTAAGTAGTTGATCGAAGCCGACCGATTGCTGCTGCTTTCGAGGCCTTGTCTGAGATCTAGAAGACCGGCCTTCCTCAGCAGGTAATGCCTCCTTCATCTCCGATCTACTTATTGAAATATCAGACATGATGATCCTCAGCCCTAGCATCGGCGAGCAGCTCTCTAATATTTGTTAGCGCTAGTACTAAGAAGGCCGAGATGACCCCATAGGGGGATCGCCCTAGATCAATCACCATGAGCAATGCAGATGTCCACTCCTGCGTTCATGATGTGTTAGATCTGGGGAGTTTCCGACCTGGGTCGAGGTAAATCAGCCTTTGCTCGGTCTTGACAAGCACCGATGGTCGAAATATGGTTGTTTTTTCCCTTGAGGTGAGGCCGAGCGGTAGGTAGGAGGCTGAGAGTTGACTCCATTACTTAGGGCTCATTTTGCCTGTGAGTCAGATGTCCGGTCCTAAACGGGCATATGGTCTTTAGGCAGTGGTTCGAATCAGTCACCGAGTAGTTTATGGATAGAAAAACGATGTTGGATCTTGGTGATATTTGGTGATAATTTCTGGCCGAACACACTCAGTTCAATGAGGTGGAACTTGGTTCGGCCATCTTGCTTTCTTTTTAATGCCGTCAGGCTGTTTTGCTTATTAACCTAGATTTACTCAGTTGCAATTGCAACCATCGACCATTACCGAGCCGATCCTTTGAGTTTTTGTGTTGTTTTCTTGTAAAAGATGAAAGGGGTTATTGTAAAGCTCAATCAGTTTGCCTATGACCTTTTCGGGAATTTGCATCATGGTTGTTGTTTATAACGAAATATTGAAGAATAAAAGAATTCGGCCGACCGACTTGGTTAAAGCTTATTTTCGTATTTATTGTTGTCCATTTCTTATGCACAGTTCTGGTCGAGTCCTATATGAAAGATTGTTCTTCCCTTCATCTGAAAGTAAAATCGATTATTTAAGGAGACGCGATTGCTGAATGGGTTGCTTGTTTGATAAATGCAGATTCACTGATCAGAAGCTCGACCCGAAAAATAGAATTTGGCAACACACTCAAATAAGTGTTTTCTTTTTATCCAATTAAATTGCGTTGTTATAATTGTAAGAACTTAACCAAACTTGACCCCATGCGTAACGCATGTGATTAAAAATGATCGAATTTATTTATAGACGAATATTATTTTTTGCCGTAAAAAGATACAAATATCATTTTTTATAGATATGTTTTTATTATGTTTGAAAACAGATATATGATGTTAGTTAATTTTTGTTATTAGATACAAATATTATCTTTTTATAGTACACACAGTTGTTACAACTTAACATGTAAACAATGCAGGATTTTAAAAAAACACATAATTATCTTCTGTATAAGGAATATCATATGACAGCTTAGATTTTAGTTTAGCATTTTATGATTGCACCAAAAAACTTTAGGTATTTTTTCAACATAAGTACGATATACTTTATGACTTGTAAGCAATACCAAGAACAACCATGATAGCTAGCTATATGAATACCATGTTTTAGTGTTTTTCGATTTAAAATTTACAGATACAAAGATCAAGTTTGTATCGTGCATTATGATTATGAACCAATACAAATAACAAATTATGTTAATATTTTAGATTAAAATCCATGAATCCACTACTTGATAAATTATTAAATAACGATAGTTATTTGAATCGTAAAATTTTAATATCAACTTTAAATCAATTATAGTTTGTATAAGAAAATGTAAGGCAACTATTGTTCAATTAAAATAAAAAGAAAATAAAGATTGACACTTTTAAATCAAAACTCCAACTTTCAAAGAAAATGTTAAAGCCTCCCCATAAAAGTCTAGAATAAACAAAAAAAAAATGATCCATCAATTAGATATCAATTGAACATACAAATGAAAGTAGTACAATGTCAATATTTTTGAAATTTTTTAAGATGGACAAAACATATTGCAATGGATCATAAAAAGTTGGAAATACTACATATCAAGATAATTGAGAAAAAAATTTAGTCACAATTATATCTGATGTATCTTTTCATACAAAATAAGTATCATATTTTTCTCTCATAAAATAAAAAACCCTTTCTCCATGAGAAATTATTTAGTGCAAATATTTATTCTTGGATAAATGTATTAAATTTATGATTTATCGATCCTCAATATAACCTAATGGTTACATGGTACACAACATATCTTTTCATATAACCTAATGGTTACATGGTTACATGGTACACACCATACAATATTCTTATTAATATTTAAATAATGAAAGATACTTGCATTGATAAAGAAAACATAGAAGAAATAGCTTTAATAAAATTTGCTAAAACTCAATATAGTATCGATGTCATCTCAAAGATGATCTTTGTAGAAAATCTCAATCATGAATAATTTTCAAATATTAAATTCGAATAATAAAGAAAAAAATTACTTGATTTTTTTAATCATGGGAAATTCTCGGAAAATAATTGTTTAGCCAAATGAAATAAAATAAAATAAAATAAAATTCAAATAATTAAAAAAAGAAATAGCCCAAATAAATTTTCTTTGTTCTTGGGTCTTATGGGCAATTTGGAAGAATAAGTGAGAAGGATATGAAATGAATAAGGAAAAATGATATATAAATAAATATGGAAAAAGAGAAGGGCAAAAGCGGTAATACAAAAATTAGTACTTTGGCTTGTGAAAAATTCCTTGACCAACTCGACTTTGTATTAGAGTAACTAGACTTTGACCCGACACGTAACGCGTGAGATCAAAGGTGATCCAATATATTCATAGATGAATTTTCACGGTACATAAAGTTCTTACAATTTGAAATATAAGTAACATATGATAAAAGAAAGTACATAACTATCTTATTCTAGTTCGAAATAATCGTCATTAATCGTATTTTTTTATATAAATTGTGATATTTCTTCATAAACGTTATAGTTCCTACAAAAATAAATAAAGTTATCGTTTATTTTTAGTTTTGTATGAATTATAAGCACAGAATAAATTATTAGTTATGATGGAACTATAATTATTGAATGCAATTTATTAAAAAAGATAATTACATATTTTATATTATGCATGATAAATAGTCTAATTTTTGAATACAATTTTAATAATTTTCTAAATACTCTGTCTTTTTGGTTGAATATCAAGATACTATTTGACTTCTTTTTTATAAGAAATATAATATGACAATTTAGATCTTCGTTTAATATTTCATGACTGTATTAAAGCTAAATTTCACTTAAATACCAAAACATTTTGGTAATTTTTTAATATAAATATCATATACTTATGACTTCAAAGTAGATACCAAGAATGATAATCATATCTAAATAAATACCCTGTTTTGGTGTTTTAATTTATAATTTACAAATATGAACGTCAAGTTTATATTATGTAGTGGCTATAAACCAATGCAAATAATAAATTATGTTAATATTTTAGCTAAAAAAATTATTTTTCAATGAATTCATTACATAGCAAATTGTTAAATAGCGATAGTTATTTAAGTCATGAAATTTTAGCATAAGCTTTAAAGAAATGATAGTTTTTATAAATAAATGTAAAATAACTATTGTTATTTGAAACATTATTGTTTCACCATATTTGAAAAAAGATATAAGACATTTTTAGTGACTATTTTGATACAAAATATTATTATTTCTATTTTACTAATATTTTTCTAAATTCTTATCAAATATTATGAATTATAAAATCTAAGGATAATTAAAGGAAAAACTTGTCACGGCTCAGAAATGGCACGTGACCAGCACTTGAATCACGTGAAGTTTATAGGACCCCACATTAACTCAAGTAAGCCAAAAATCAGGAATCTAAACCATTTTTACAAGAAATAGCGGAGGTGAAGTTTTGAAAAGGTTTTACTAAATTAAAATAAAGTTTGGTTTGAAAGCATTACTATTGTTTAAAAATCGGGCAGCACCTTCTTTGTAAATGTTGATAAAAACATATACAACAGACACAATAATAAAGTATTTCTCACATGGGAGCAAAATCAACGCCCAACGGCGGATCAACAACCATGATATATATATATATATATATATATATATATATATATATATATATATATATGTATTTCTCATACGGGAGCAAAATCAACGCCCAACGGCGGATCAACAACCACGATATATATATATATATATATATATATTGTTGGATATAGGTGCCTTCAAGGTAATTATCGTAATTATAGGAATATAGTTGTTGGATATAGGTGCCTTCAACGTAATTATCGTAATTATAGGAATATAATTACTGAATTCAAAATGACCTATACAAAGAGCAATCTTACTCGAAATGATAGTATACTATCTGGTTTTTCTTTATCTGTCATGTGCATACGGGTTACTAGTTATCACGTATCGCTAATACATGAGATAAAACCCATAGGATATTTTCTTGACTGCATAGAGATCATACTAGTGGGGCCCGGTAGTTTATAAACACATCCTTAAATGTTTTTAGTCACGGAGTATCGAAACTGGGCATCGGTGCTCCAGTTTAGACTAGTGTATACGTTTCATAACCCTGTAAGGAGCGATGACTGATCCCATAGCCATTAGTGTTTGACACCGATGATTGTATACAGGTGCTGATTAGATGAGTTACACTGGATGGACTCGCCGAGAACTCCTACTTGATATTATACCAATGTCAGATAGCAGTTCTCTGGTGACATGAGTACAGGGTAGTCCCTGGACCTAAGATCGCCATAGTGTCTTGTGTGTGGGCGAATTTTCAATGTTCTTGGAGAGCCTCCCACTGTACTTAGATTACTATCCTACCACGGCTCTAATGAATCATGCAAATAGATTTTAGTTGGGTACAGTCCCGAAGTGTAACGACTCTGACTGTACAGAAATTTCTTGTTATTGTAAAGAAAAGAGTATTACAGCCTGTGTAAGAGTTAAAAATTAAATTTGTTTAATAAAAACAAGAAATAACTCGCAGCTCACTAGTAAAGCCTCTACACTGCTGTGACATAGCCTGTGTGTCCGAATCACATCAGACACAATTATTTTTATGGATTTTCTTTTTAATTTTTCGGAAGCCCAAGAGTTGCACGTGCCATACATGGAGAAACGAAAAGTTTCAGAAAAATCAATTAGGCATAATGAGGTGTACACATCCAAATTGACACGTGGCACGGATATCGAGGTAAGGCCACAAGATCCAACCACCCGTTTTCACCATATGGCTGCTACCGACGGTCATGATTAAGCCAAATCCCCCCGTGCTTTGTACCCTTGTCCCTTCGACTCCCCTGTACTGTTTGATTTTTCTGCAATCAAACAAAGACTCTTCAATTCACCATTTAATATCTTTTTAATGCATTTTAATCCAAAATTTTAATTCCCAAACCCTAATTCTTCACTATAAATATCACCCCATGTCCTAACTCCCATCTATTCTGGAAATTTCGAGCAAAATCACCTCAAAAGTTCCTAAGTGCAAATGGAGTCAAGTGGAGTTAGCAACCAAGCTCCTTCCATCGAAAATCGAAGTCGTTTCCGGAGCTCCCGCGATACCACGAAGCCCCCTCCCTTTTCCTTACTCTCTTCTAAAAATTATAAATCCATAATTCCCTCTCATCTCTTCTTCTTTTCATCTCAATTCATCTCCTAAAAGTATATTGGTAAAGTGAAGTTGCCTCCGATACATTTCTCTCAAAACTTGGAACTCCCTTTTCCTTAATGAATAGGTCAAACTAATTTTACCACCCTACTTGTAACTTTGATTTCAATCTTTAGCTTTGAGTTTAACCAAAAATTCCATGTGAAACTATCATAAAACGAACTTTTCATTAAAATACCATGAACTTTAGAATCACCTTCTTATCGATAACTAGTTTAAATACATTTAGAAAAACTTCACGAGGTAACGACTTACCCCACATGCACACTATGGTTTCATGGCATGGTACTCTAAACATATAGCTATTTTAAAAGAAAAAGTTTTTCATTAAAATACCACATCTTTTCAAAACGGGTTTCTTTTAAATCAGTATTTTGTAATTCTTGGCAAATACACCTCTGCAACCCTTGTTAGGGGACCTGCAGTTTCCCCAATAAAAGAGCAAAGCTCCGTTTAAAATTTGAAAGGCGGCGCCAAGAGTTAAAAACTCTGAGGCGGCGCCTCACGTGCTTCGCACAAGGGCACCGGCGCTAGAACTAAAATCTCTCTGTTAAACAGAGCCATTGGATCAAAGATCCAACGAAGATGATAAATCATCAAATACGGAATTAAATTCTATTTAGGAAATATTTCTCAAATCTTTCTAAACAAGAAAGATTACTCTCTGTAAAACAGAGTGCCGTTGGATTAAAAATCTAATGGTGATTTAAAATCACCAAGCTACAGAATAAACTCTGTATGGGAAAATATTTCCTAATCTTGTTAAAAACAAGAAAGATATCTTCTGTAAAACAGAAGTCCTTGGATCAAAGATCCAACGGTGGATAAAATCCCTAAATCAATTAAAGATCTCTCAACAAGAGATTTCTTTAACTAAATCAACAAACTTGCCTCCACTATATAAAGGACCAAAGACTTCAAATCATGTAAAGAGAAACCCCCCATATGCTTTGAGAAAAAGAAAGAAGAAAGCTTTAAGAAGGAAGAAAAAAGAATACCTTTCTTCGAGATAAATAAAAAATATAAGAGTTTAACTCTTCTCAAAGAACAAAGTTCTTTCTCTGGATCTGAGGTCCATGAGACAAGTCTCCCACAAATAAGAATTTAATTCTCACAGGGATGAACTTATTCTTGGGGATCAAAGATCCAGAAAAGAACATAGAATTGAACTCTTCAGAATAGAACACCCAAAGAAAGCCTAGCACCTCACGTGTCCCTCACGTGAGCGTTGCTCAATAAAGAGTGCTTACCACTCAATGGTTGGCGCTCAGCGCCAAGCGCCTCACGTGCTCATCACATGGGCACTGTTTAATAAAGAGTAATTAGCATTCAATGGTTGGCGCTCAACGCCAATCGCCTCACGTGTCCCTCACGTGGGCGCTGCTCAATAAAGAGTGCTTAGCACTCAATGGTTGGCGCTCAGCGCCAAGCGCCTCACGTGTCCCTCACGTGGGCGCTACTCAATAAAGAGTGCTTAGCGCTCAGTGGCTGGCGTTCAGCGCCAAGCGCCTCACGTGCTCCGCACGTGGGCTCCATAAAGAGTGTTTAACACTCCATAAAAAATAAAAAAAACAAAAAAAGAGGGGAAAGTAAAGCAAAGCATTGTTTGCACAGAAAAGGGACTGAACCCAAGCAAGTGTTTAACACTTTATTCAAAGACTGAGTAGGTTGAGTCTAAGTTGACCAAATCCCCAATTCAGATCAACCAAGCCTATGCGCTCATCATTTTCCAAATTGGTCTTAGTCCCAAACACGACTACAGATCTCCCAACGGACATTGGTTCAAGGGTACATCTCCTCACACCTCTGATACATGTCGTTGTAATTCTTCAGCGTCTTCAGAGACGTGGTGGGTCCCGATAACCAACAACTCTTTGGTGCACTTCCAAATTGACGGGCACATCCCACTACGGATCGCAACGTCCTTAAACTAACAACGAACCAAGACGTCCTTAAACTAAACCCTCACCCCCAAAATGGTGTTCTGTGGACCGTAATGTCCTTAAACTAAACCCTCACCCCAAAAATGGTGATCTACGGACCGTAACGTCCCTAAAATAAAATGATAGAGCCCAAATGCTCTTTTGTTGGATCAAAAATGATCCTAAACCCCCGTTAAGTATATCTTAGTCCAAGATCGGACTAACGTATCCTTAACAAACATTTAAGTTGATCTTAATCTCAAACGAGATTAACGATCCTTAAATCATCCCAAACCCAAATCTAAGAATATACGGATTTGGACTAATTCACGCCCTACGGACGACAACATAAATTAGTCTCCGTATACAATCCACGGGCAACCGAAAATAAAACAAGCACACACGACACGAAGTGACCTTCTAGAGCAGGAGAAAGTGGTTACCGCGATGCGGTAACGTAATTAACTCTAGGGGCTTGCGCCTGCAGGGAAGAGCGTCCCCACAATCAAAAACCCCTCACCAACGAGGGGGAATCTGACGAAGTCTGCTACAACGACCCCATCCGTCCAAACCTTCGATACGCGGTGCCATAAATCAACTTGGCATCTTCGGAGAGTTGGAAGGATAAATCTAAATAGCATCTGCCCCCCTAAATTCAGGCAAGACGTTTGTCTTCCCGATTTCCGGCGGTAAACAGATTCTGGCACGCCCGGTGGGACAATCTTCCTCTTTCCGCTCCACACTTCGTGTGTCGTGTTTGCGACCGAATCGCGGTTTCATATGGTTGCCCTTGGATTCGAGATACTAGTATTTGGTGTCTTGATCCATGCAGAAAAGGAGATATTTGGTGTCTTGATCCATGCAGAAAAGGAGATAACTTCGATGGCCTCCAGCTGCACTAACTGCAACAGCAATTCCCGCTCCGCCCTGACTGGAGGAGTGACTTACGGGCCCCTAGCGGCCTCCATCTTTGCAATTCTAGTGGAGCAAGTGACTCAAGATACCACTGGACTGTTCTTTGGGACCATGATCCCACCAGCAAACATCAGCGCTCGGTGCCATCACAGGAAGCTCCGAAGAAGTCGGTCTTTGATCGACCTGCAACCACCACGGCCCTTCTCAGCGGGTCATCCAAGTCTGCCACCTCGTTCTTTAACAGGCTGAGCCGCAACTCTAATGGGCCTGCAAAAAGGCTCTCAATACCTGAAGGGGTTATTCCAAAGCGGATAGCCATTCCAGTCCCGGCAGGTGAAGTCGTCAGAGGGGATTCTCCTGCTAAAAGATCGATCTTTGCGAGATTGGCCGTTCCAACTCCTTCTTCCGGCAAAGTCACCGAGACTGCTTCCCCTACCAGAAAGTCGGCTTTCGAAAGATTGACCGTCCCCTCACAACGGATGTCAGTCTTTGGCAGGCTGACACCAACAACAACCTCTCATCAGAGCAGGGGGCACGACGAAGTCACTCCAATAACAGAGGTAGTCCCATCTGCACGGCATGCTTGACGTCGTCACTGGCGTCGAGTGAGGAAAGCTAGGGGCAGTTCCCCCTCTGGACTTACCCCACCAGCTCCAATGGTGGAAATTGATGCTGCTGTTCCAACTGGGAACAGCTTGGATCTGCTTAGGAGGGTGCACAAGAACTCTCCAACCGCTGTATTGAAGAAGTCTCCTCCGCCTGTTGAAAACACAGCGCAGAAAAAACCAGAACAGCCTCTTCAGCGGCTGTCCTCCAAAATCCATAGGGTCTGGCGGGGAGTCCAAGACTCTGCAATTGACAAAGGCCACTCTCGCCGACTAAAGAAAAAGAAGGCTCGGCAGGAGGAGGACCACCCCGCCGTCATACCACGGAAGGTATCGTCCACATGAGTACCTACTACAACGGCCCCCTCAATCTCGACCTCCCATAAGAAGAGAAGGCCGGAGAAGATCCCCATGCCTGCAACAAATTTTAAAGGCAATGAACCCAAGTGCCCCTGTTTCCTGATTTAAAATCAGGAAAGCCTGCGGAAAAGGCTTCAGAAAAGGGTCACGTGCTTACACGTGACCAGCAGTCACGTGTTGGCACGTGACACCTAAACACATCATCAAGGCAAGTTCAGTTTTCTGACTACACTGAAGAAAAGGGACTTCAGAAAGAGTCACGTGCTCCCACGTGACCAGGGTCACGTGTAGACATGTGACATTTAAATGCAAGCGTCAAAGGCACACCGGTTCCCTGATTAAACCAAGGAAAAGGCTCCAGACGAGGGTCACGTGCTCACACGTGACCAGGGGTCACGTGGTGGCACGTGATGGCTAAGCATCAGAAGAAGGCAGAGTGCAAAAGAAGGAAAGGGCTCGTTACAAGGGGGTCACGTGGTCACACGTGACCGGCTTTCAAAGCCCATTTTGTTAACAGAATTAAATTCTGAAAGAGATTCAAATCTTTCCAAAGGAAAGCGATTATCTGGAACCAATCGAATTAAAGATTCAGAGATGATTAAATATCATCTATCTATGGGAAAATCTCGAGTTTGGAAAGATTTCCCCTTTAAAATAACAAAGGAGAATCCCTGGATCTGAAATCCAATGGTGAATAAAATTCACCTAATAATCCAAAGGTCCAAAACGAATGATGGATGCAAATCAAATCTCTCATTGAAGATTCGTCAAAAACTAATTGATTCGGCTGCTTCTCCTATAAATAGGAGCCAAGAGACACAAAAAGGAGACATATACGCAGAGGAAAAAAAAGGAGAGAGCCTTGATACTTTGAGGAATTTGGAGCTTCTGCAAAAAGAAAACCCTAAGTAAGAAAGGGAAGGCTTCTTGAAAGAAGTATAATTTAATTCTCAACAGAGTTTAACTCTGATAATGTAAAAACAGAAGAACATATTTCTTCTCTCTTTGATAGAGGATCTGCAAAGTGCACATCTCCCCTTTAGGTTGAGAATTTAATTCTCAATGGGTTGAGATCCTGCCATGCAGATCCAAAACATAGAGAGGGAATGGAAACAGGAGAATTTAATTCTCACAGAACTATAGGAATTTAATTCCTTTAAAAGTAAGGCTTGACCCTGTGTCATGGGAATTTAATTCCTTCAAAACCGAGAGAAACAGGGTTTAACCCTAATTAAGAACTTAGTTCTGTTGAAACAACGGGAATTCAATTCCCTTAATCATAATTTAACAGGGAATGGAAGTTTAATTCCTTAAAAAGCTTTTATTAAGGTTTAACCCTATTCAGTTCTTCACATATACGAGGAATTTAATTCCTACAGAAGATTCAGAGTTCAACTCTACTCCAGAATATAAGTCTTCAAAAGGAAGTAGGAATTTAATTCCTCTGAAATTTAAAGCTCGAGGAATTTAATTCCTGAGAAAAAGATTAACAGATTCTCTAAAACAACATAGAGGCAGGGTCACGTGTCACCACGTGACCCCCTAAGAGATCCACAGAAAGCCCCTTTGAGGCAGTACCCCGCGTGACCCACGTGACCCTCGGCAGAAGCTCTAACACATAGGCATATGAATGCCCGTCACGTGATGGCACGTGATGCTCTGAAAGATGCAATAATCTCAGCAGAATGAATGGAGAGAGGGCGCTCTCACGTGTCGCCACGTGACCCCTCTTGCTTTAGTGTTTAACACTAAGTTGGAACTCTTGAATCCAGTGTTAAAACACTGTTGGGCCGTAGTGTTCAACACCAATCAAAGAACTTTACTTGCAGTGTTCAACACTGACTACCTTAGTGTTTAACACTAATTTGAGAGCTCTGTTGCCGATGCTTGATACTAATCTTTTTTAGTGTTTAACACTAATCTGAAAGCCTTGTTGCTGGTGTTTAACACTAATTATCTTTTAGTGTTAAACACTAACTTGTCAACCTCATTCCCAGTGTTCAACACTGATTGCTCTGAAGTGTTTAACACTAGGCTTTGGCCCAATTGGCTAAAGGGATAGAGGCAAAGCCTCTCCCTCAATGGACCCACAAGAAGTCAATATTCCAGACATGATAGGACTTAGCCCAAGCTGGCCATAAGTCCTCAATTTGTAATTAACTGGGCCAATAGGCTTATAATATAATTAATGGGTCTTGATCCCAAATTAGGCCAAGGACTATTTAATCCATTCAGGTTCTAGGGTACATCTCTTCACTCCTTTGATACTTGGCATTGTAATCCCTCAATGTCTTCAAAGAGGTGACGGGTCCCGACGACCACCCATGATATGGACTGTGGGGTCCTTAAACCCATGTCTAATGCAAAATTCCTGGTCACGTGGAACGTGGATAACGTCACTCTTTGACCCCGCGGAAAACGCCCAGAGCGGAGCCTGGTCCTCGCCGAGCACGGCAATGAACCCGTGTGAAGCATCTAGTGCAAAATTCCTGGTTACGTGGAACGTGGATAACGTCACTCTTTGACCCCGCGGAAAACGCCCAGAGCGGAGCCTGGTCCTCGCCAAGCACGGCAGTGAACCCGTGTGAAGCATCCAGACCACATACCGGACTGTGGAGTCCTTAAACCCATGGACTACGACGTCCTTAACCTTGATCGAGATGTCTTAAAACTAACAACGGACCGCAATGTCCTTAAACTACCCATGGACCGCAATGTCCTTAAACTACCCATGGACCGCAATGTCCTTAAACTAGAACAATAGAGCCCCGCATGCTCTTTTGTCGGATCTAAACGGTCCCGTTTAAGTTGATCTTAGCCTCAAAGATGGCTAACGTATCCTTAAACCTTCAAACAGACTGGACTATGAATCCCCCAAATTAACTCTGGCTCGAGGGTACATCTCTGAACTCCTCTGACATCCGTCGTTGTAATCCTTCAACGTCGTCAGAGAGGTGACGGGTCCCGACGGCCACATATACGATGGACCACTATGTCCCTAAACTGGAACAATGGAGCCTAAAATACTCCCTTGTCGGATCTAAATGATCCCGTTAAGTTGATCTTAGTCTCAACATTAGGCTAACGTATCCTTAACAAACGTTTGAGTTGATCTTAGCCTCAAGTATGGCTGACGTATCCTCAAACCAAACCCCCAAACCCAAATCTAAGATAAACACGGATTTGGACTAGTCCACGCCCTACGGGCGACGACATAACTCAGTCTCCGTAAACAATCCACGGGCAACAAAACACGAAACAAACACACACGACACGAAGCGACCATCTGGAGAAGGAGAAAGTTGTTACCGCGATGCGGTAGCGTAATTAACTGCAGGGGCTTGCGCCTGCAGGGAAGAGCGTCCCCACAATCAAAAAAACCCCTCAAACGAGGGGGAATCTGACGAAGTCTGCTACATTGGCCGCATCCGTCTAAACCTCCGATGCACGGTGCCATAAACAACTTGGCATCTTCGGAGAGGTGGATGGATAGCACCAATTAGCATCTGCCCCGAACATCAGGCACGGACGCCCGAGTCCGCGCCGCCGTTCGGAGGGGAACAGATTCTGGCACGCCCGGTGGGACCTTTTCCTCTTTCCACTCCACACTTCGTGTGTCGTGATTCGCGAACCAATCGCGGTTCGCTAATGGTTGCCCTTGGGTTTCAAGATACTAAGAATTGGCGTCTTGCCTATTGCAGAAAGCAAAGGATCATGGCTTCTACTTCTGCGAAATCCTCCAACTGCTCAAACTGCAATTGCGACCAACGCTCTACCTCGCCAGGAGGTATAGCCTATGGACCCCAAGCTGCTTCGTTGTTCACAATGCCGGTGGACCAAGTGACTCAAGCCACTACCGGATTGTTCTTCGGGACTATACTCCCATCATTAAGCTTCGCGGCGCCGGTACTGACGAAGGAAGCTCACAATAAGTCAGTCTTTGATCGTCTTACCCCTGCCGCGGCTCCTCTCAACGAGTCGCCCAACGTCAACGCCTCGGTCTTCTCTAGATTGGGCCAGAAATCCTGCGAACTCATCATGGGGCCTACAATCTCAGAGGAGACTGCTTCTAAGAAAGTGGCCGCTCCTGCCCCCGAAGTCGCCAAGGCGGCCTCTCCGGTCACAAAGTCGGTCTTTACAAGATTGACGGCTTCAGCTCCCGCTCCTGCTATCCAAAGGACATCGGTCTTTGATAGGCTAACACCAACAGCAACCCCCCACCCACACAGGGGGCAAGACGAAACCATTCTTACCGCTGACCCAACGCCGTCCGCTCGACACGCTCGACGTTGCCATTGGCGCCGAGTAAGGAAGGCTGGGGGCAACTCTCCCTCTGGGTTGACTCCATCAGCCCCGGTGACAGAAGTTAATGCTGCTGTTCCAACTGGGAACAGCTTCGAAATGCTAAATAAGGTGCGAAGGAATTCTCCTACTGCAGTGCTGAAGAGGTCTCCTCCCCCATTAAAGAAGGTTGCGGAGATAAAACCAGAACAGCCCCAATCTCCTCAACGGCTGTCTTCCAAAATCTATAAGGTTTGGCGGCAGGCCCGAGTCTCGATCATTGATCCAAACTTCTCCCGCCAACACAAGAAGCTGAAAATCCAACCGGAGGCTAGCCACCAAGCTAAACCCCGAAAGGCTGTCGGGACGCCCACCTCAACGGCCCCCTCAACCTCCACGGCTCATAAAAGGAGGAGGCCAGAGAAGACTCCCCAACGTGCAACGACGGCTAAAAGCACTGAGCCCAGATGCCCTAAGTCTGGAGGCATGATGGTCCACACCGTATACATGGCCTCTGGAAAGGAGGAGAGCCGCACTTCTACAGGCCACCGACCACTTACCCGATCCGTGAAGAAAGCCCAGGAGCAGCAACAAAAGCTCCAAGAAATGATGAATGCTATGGCCGCACTTACCGGGCCAAAAGAAAACCCAGAAACGTCCTCAGACGCGCGCCAAGAAGAAGAAACCGACGCTGAATTCCTTCGCCGGATACTGGAGAAAAAGGACAAAGAGGCTGCTGAACAAGCAGCCAACATACAACGTATGGGCCTTCTCTTCCAAAATATGATAGGAATGATGATCCAGCAGGACTTGCCCGCCGAAGATCCCCCAATCGTTCTTGAAGACGACCTAGGAGAAACGTCGAATCCACTGCCGGCCCTCTCAACGGCCAAGGAGGAGGCAATCTCTAAGGCGGACTTGGCTGACTACATAGCCCAGCAAATCCGGGTCCATCATGTGACTGAGGCAGCTGGTCAAGTCGTGAAAACGGGGCGGCCGTATCCAAGCTGGTACGACCAAATCAAATACCCGCAAGGCTATACGATACCAAAATTCCACGTGTACAAGGGGACCGACAATCCCCATCAACATGTCGCCCAGTTCCGGGCCCTCTGCGGTAACACCGGCGGTGATGATAAACTGTTGCTCCGCCAGTTCGTAGGTAGCTTATCAGAAACAACGTTCGAATGGTATTCGGAACTCCCGAACGATTCTATCAAAACGTTCGCTGAAATGGAGCTGCTATTCACTCAGCGATTCGCGAGCGCCAGCGAACGCACTCCAATAACTGCTTTGATTAACGCCAGGGTAAAACCAGACGAAACCTGGGTCCAGTATGCTATACGCTGGCGGAACTTGTGGTCGAGATGCGAGCAACACATTGAGGAGGCACCCGCAGTGGGCATGTTCGTGGGAACCCTAGACCCCCACGCAACTATCTCCCAGTTTATGATGTTCTTTAAGCCAACCACATTCCAGTCTTTAATCGACAAGTTGGCTCAAATGGACCAGATGGGTCATAGACCACCTCCCCCGAAGTCGGAACCTCGGAATGACAAGGGTAAAGGAAGGGCAACCTTCGTCGCAAATGCCCAACAGCAACCTAACGCCCCGAAACCGGCAGATCAATTGGAAGAAAGACGCCGGTATTATAATGAGAAGATGAAACGTCCCTACTCGTTCCCACGAGACAAGACGAAACGGCTATTCGAGCTGGCAATACGCAACAGACTTATAAACCTACCAAATCCAAGGCGACCGCCACAACCCACCGAGGTGAATAACCCTAGCTATTGCCCTTACCATCAAACGGTAAGTCATCCGATTGAAGATTGCTTCGTCTTCAAAGGATGGATTGAAGATCAATACCTCCAGGGGAAGTTTGTACTGTCCGAGAAGTGGAAGGTGAGCCCACCACAGCCGCATACTCCTAAGAAAACAGATACATTGGGGGCAACCTGCTCCTTTATTGAAGAAGCTCCATGGGAGGTCGTGCTATCAACGAAAACCAAAAGAATGCTGAGAGACCTTCACGCGTGCCCTGCGATCGAATGGAAAGACCCTCTTGAACCTCAAATTATCGAGGGGATGTTGAAGCCCCGCACAACTACGAAGGCTCGTGATAAGGGCCCAAATACTCACGCCCAACCGTCAAAATCTTCGAAGAAAAAGAAGAAGAAATCCAAGAAGCCCGCGAAGCTTGGAGACGAGCACACGAACTTGCAGAAGCAAATCGACGTGCTGGAAGAGTATAATCAAAAGGCGCGAACTCCTGTCACATTGCAAGAGTTCCTCAACCACATCTTTCAAGAGAGAGATGATGAAGAGAGCTCATCGGATGAATCCGAAGAGTATGTGGCGAGTTGTAACGTAATCTCCCACTCGTTTACCGATGATGAGAAAACTCCTAGCACTAAGAAGCTGGAGGCAGAACCTGAGCGTGCGTGGCTGACAAATGAAATGATCAATGCCTTTCTAGACGAGATTCGTCTAAAAAGTAAAGCGGATCAGGAGCGTGAGATGGCAACGTCAGAAGGAACCAAATGCAGGCGACTGAATGAAAGAGTTGAACTACCCTCGCCAGATCAAAAGGCATCCGAAGTAGACAAGAATATATTCAAGACGAGGAAAAGGTTCGCCAAAGCCATGTCAATGGGAATGAAGCTACCACCCTCGGAAGGAAATACACACGATGGGGCGGAGAGGCACCCTAATTATTGCGTATATCATCAGAAAATCTCACACCCCACGGAGGAGTGCGACGCCTTTAAAATATGGTGGCAATGATATGTTACTCGTCAGCAACATTTTAAGCGCATGAAACGCAAGAGCCGTCGGGAGCGAAGAAGTACTGTCGAAGGGCACAACAGAACTACTGGCAACTGTTACATGGTTAACGCCGGGGGGTCATAAGTTCTCACCTTTGTGAGCGACTCTGATGAAGAAATGGCTCTGGGCCCTCTCTTTAAAGAATCCGTTTTAGGGAAGAGGAGGAATCGGAGGCCTGCGAGAACATCCAGTTGCGCAATCGCACACTCCCAGAAAAGAATCTCGGGCCCGTAAGTAGAAAAGATAAGGGAAAGGAAAAGGTCACTGAAGATATCACTTTAGATGACCAAGTCATGAAAGAACTGGCTGCCAAAGACCCTCCTAGGAGGAGTAAAGTGGACTATAACATCCTCGCGCACCTAAGGAAGCTGCCTTCTCAGCTTAGCATTCTCGACGCCCTCCTATTATCAAAAGAAGCGCGAGACTCACTAATTAAGGCATTACAAGAACCTGAACAATTCCAAGCCTTCCTCGCCACTGAAAAGATGAAGGATGAACTGGAGGAAGTGTATACAGCCGATATCACTTTCGGTGATGAAGACCTCCTTCTTGGGACGTGCGACCATAACCGTCCCCTATATGTCTCCGGATACTGCCATGATATCAAGATAGGCAAGATCCTGGTGGATAATGGATCCTCCGTCAATCTCCTTAATGTTCTGGTGTTGAAGGAAATCTGCATGAGTGTGCAACATCTCGCTCGTGACAAAATTACTATCTCCGGTTTCGATTCACAATCGTCACGGACTCTCGGATCTGTGATACTAACATTACGCTTTGGACTTCTCGTCACAGACATCAAATTCCATGTCATCGACGCCAAGACCTGCTACAACGCCTTGCTCGGTCGTCCTTGGCTACACGAGTACAACATCATCCCTTCTACGCAACACCAGTTATGAAGTACTTTAAAGATGGTTTCGAGTACACCGTAACAGGAGAGTTAAACCCATTTTCCGTGAGCGAAGTCCGCAAATACGAGGATGCGAAATACTTTTTGCCAGATTTTGAGGATACAGAAAGGTGTCGCAACCCGGAGAACAAAGCCGCCGCCACCATCCCTGTTTTCGGGAGCGATACCGAAGAAGAGGAAGAGATAGTTTATGCAGGGCCATCTCGACGCAGCAACCCGGGAACGTCCGCCCCCATGTTAGTCTTCGGAAGTGACTCGGAAGATAAGGTTAATGCCGTGTTCTCCAATCGGCTGCCGATACAAGCACCCCTTGGCGATGACCATAGTTTGCAAATCACCATGGTACCGCGAGAACATTACAAGGATCTCGACACGCTTCAAGCTCACAATGTGCAGGACCTGCAAACATTTTACATCCCTCCCAGGCAAAGGGGTGAGAAGGTGAACTTATTCTACCGATCCTCAGAGTCGAAAATAGAGAGAGAGATCTGGCATGGCGCGGATGCTACATTCGACAGGCTCCAACCCGTCCGTCTGCCCAGATACTATACAAATGGATTAAAGAAGCTATTGAAGCGCCAAGGAGTACCCTTAAAACAGACTGTTCGGTAGGCTCGGTTCTACAACAAGATTTGGGATGTCCCTGGGACTCAACGCAAATTGCCCAACGGGAAAATGGGAACACTCGGGCTTGGATACGTGAGAGCGGGAAAATGGGAACGGGTCCACAGTAACTACGCCATATACACCTTTGATGAAGAAGAGGACGCCCTGTCAGGAGATGCCAACCCCTCGTCAAAATTACACCCCGCGATCGAAGCGCCGAGTCCGTCGTTTGAAGAACGAACGGACAAGCCTATCAGGAAAATGGGTCCGAAAGCTCAGGAAAACCACAACCGCGAAATGGCCATCTACGAGAAGGCCAGGACACAACGTCTATTTCAACAGGCTCCAAAAGACAAAGATGCTCATCTTTGTCAACCCGTTGTGCGAAAGGCCCGATGCGGAGACGGAAATAAATTAAGAAGCGGGAAAAGGAGCCGACAACAACGACGCAGGATTAGAGGGTTACGGGTACTGTGCGGCTCGGATTCGTCCCTCATGGAAAAGATGAGTCGAGCGTACTCCTTCCCCCGAGACAAGACGGAGAAGTTACTCAAGCTCGCTTTAAAACATCAAATGATCGTGCTTCCAGAATCTAGACACCCTGAGCAAGCTAATAAGGCCTCTCGTCTGAGCTATTGCTCTTATCACCGAGCCATAGGACACCCTGCCGAAGACTGCTTCACCTTCAAGAACTGGGTCGAGGACCAGTACCAACGGGGCAGATTCACTTTATCCAACGGCTGGAGGGTAACGCCGCCACAAAAGCATGAACCCAAGGCCGCAAGAGCAAAACCGGATCCACCTCAGTCCTGGGAGCGGATTCGCACCTGTTATACGATTACGATATTAAAAGAAGAGCGCGAGAACATGGATGACTTTCCCCAGTGCTTTGAGAACAGCGACGACGAGGTGATCTCAGAATTTCCACCAGCTCCGAGAGAACTGGAAGATGGTATACATACTACGGCGGATAACCTCAGGAAGATTGAGTTGGGATCGGCAGATGACCCGCGACCGACATTTGTCAGCGAGCTACTCTCTGAAGAAAGGGTGGCCGCGTTAAAGAACGTGCTTCTACGGCATAAAGACTGCTTCGCGTGGAACTACTCTGAGATGCCAGGATTAGATCCGGAGGTTGCCGTGCATAAATTAGCAATATCCCCGGATATCAAGCCAGTCAAGTAAGCGCCAAGAAGGATGGGACTCGAGCTTGAGATGAGCATCAACACCGAAGTCAAGAAGCTGATCGATTATGGATTTATTCAAGAAGTCCAATATCCCGATTGGATCGCCAATATCGTCCCGGTAATGAAAAAGAATGGGACAGTACGCATATGCGTGGATTTCAGGGATCTCAATAAAGCCTGTCCAAAGGATGATTTCCCAGTACCGGTAACCGAGCTGATGATAGATAACACGTCCACTCACGAGGTTTTCTCCTTTATGGACGGTTCGTCAGGATACAATCAGATAAAGATGCATCCCGAAGACCAGAAGCACACCGCTTTCCGGACCCCTTTGGGTATATTCTGCTACAGGGTTATGCCCTTTGGTCTAAAGAACGCGGGCGCTACCTATCAAAGGGCCATGACAAAGATCTTCGATGACCTCA
Organism: Agapanthus africanus; assembly: GCA_030015575.1. Taxonomy (NCBI): domain Eukaryota; kingdom Viridiplantae; phylum Streptophyta; class Magnoliopsida; order Asparagales; family Amaryllidaceae; genus Agapanthus; species Agapanthus africanus. The sequence continues at coordinate 99,113,421 of CM057338.1, read as the reverse complement.
TACATGACATCGTCGAGTGCTATATCGATGACCTCGTAGTAAAGAGCATGTCATACGAAGATCATTTAAAGCATCTGGAGACTGTATTTCAACGCCTTCGGCAATACAATTTGAAAATGAATCCCCTCAAATGCGCGTTTGGAGTCTCCTCGGGAAAATTCCTGGGATTCATCGTTCGACACCGAGGAATTGAAATAGATCCATCAAAGATTAAAGTGATCATGGAAATGCCTCCGCCAAGAACTCTCAAACAGTTGTGGTCTCTCCAAGGGAAGCTCGCATACATCCGGCGATTTATCGCCAATCTTTCCGGCAAATGCCGTCCTTACAGCCACCTCATAAAAAAGGGAACTCCGTTCGTTTGGGATCACAAATGCCAAGGTGCACTAGACGAGATCAAGCAATACCTGCAGAACCCTCCGGTGTTGGCCGCGCCGGTCAAAGGAAAACCCCTCATTCTTTATACAACCGCCCTCGAAGGTTCCTTGGGCGAATTATGGGCGCAAGAGAACGATCAGGGAAAAGAGAGAGCACTCTACTACTTAAGTCGAGTTCTGCTGGGGGCAGAAAGCAACTACTCTCCCATTGAAAAACATTGCTTGGCATTGATCTTCGCGATAACAAAACTCAGGCACTATGCGTTGGCGCATGAAGTCCGTCTCATTTCAAAGGTGGACCCCCTTAAATACTTGATGTCGAAAGCCATATTGACGGGACGACTCGCTAAATGGGCCCTACTCTTGATGGAGTTCTCGGTAACGTATCAACCTCTCAAGGCAGTAAAAGGCCAAGCCATTGCCGATTTCCTCGCCGAGCACCCGATACCGGCCGATTCTCCTCTGAACTGTGATTTGCCGGACGAGCATGCATTTGATGCGATTGGCAGCGGTAGCACCCGATGGGCACTCTATTTCGATGGAGTGTCCTCCGTAAAGAAACAGAAACAGGGTATCCCAATGATCAAATCGGGGATAGGCCTCATCTTTGTAACTCCACAAGGAGGGATAATGCGCTTCACCTTCTCCTTAACAGAGCCGAGGACAAACAATGAAGCTGAATACGAAGCTCTGATAGCGGGCCTCGAAATCGCCATCGACTTGGGAATTGAAGACCTCCTTATATACGGGGATTCTCAACTGGTTGTTAGTCAAGTAAATGGTGATTACCAAACGTGCAAACCGGAGTTGGTGAGGTACGGCGAAAAGGTGCAACAGCTATTGATCCAAATTCTCTCCTATACTTTAGAGAATATACCGCGTGCGGAAAACAGTAAAGCAGACGCGTTAGCCAAACTTGCTAAAGAACTGGCGGACGAAAACCTCGATGATGTAAGAATCGTGGTACAAAGCCGTCGAGTGCTTGCCCCGGCAGAAATACCCCCGGAATTATATAAAGAGAAGGGAGCGACTGAGCAGACGACCCTACAAATAAAAGACCATGAGAAGGCCGAGGACTGGAGGGAAGTCCTCATAGACTACTTTAAATCCCACCGAATGCCCAAAGATACATCCTCCAGGCATCAGCTCATGAAGCGAGCGCTATCTTTCGCCTACGTCAACGATACTCTATACAAGTGGTCGTTTGATTCTCTATGGCTGAGATGCCTAGGACCTGACGAAGCGGAAAGAGTCATTCAGGAAGTTCATGACGGACTCTGCGGTTCCCACCAAGCAGGCCCTAAGATGAAGTTGAAGATAAAACGGATGGGTTACTACGGGCCCACGATGATCCAGGACTGCCTTGAGTATGCGAAGCAATGCCACTCGTGCCAGATGCATGGGGACTTTATCCACCAACATCCGAATCCACTACACCCAACGGTGGCTAGTTGGCCATTCGAAATGTGGGGGACTGACATAGTCGGCCCCATCGAGCCAGCATCATCCCGGGGACATCGTTTTATCCTGGCGACGACTGATTACTTCTCCAAATGGGCAGAAGCAATACCACTGAGGGAAGTAAAGACGGAGAATATCCTCCATTTCTTCAAGACGCACGTCATCTATCAGTTCGGAACCCCACGGCGGATTATCTCCGATAACGGGCCAGCCTACAGAAGCCATAAGATTAGCCGCTTCGCGCAGCAGCACAATATAGACTGGAGATATTCTTCAGTTTACAACCCACGAGCTAACGGTCTAGCCGAGGCTTTCAATAAGACCTTGACGAAGATCATAAAAAAGACCGTTTCCCGGAATAAGAGAGACTGGCACCAAATACACCTGCAAGATCCTCACGACTTGTAGGGAGAAATACCTTTGTGGGACCCTTACGGCTCATGAAGTCAAAAGCCTTGGTCGACAGGACCCTTAACCCTGTTTGCTGAGCCACCTTTGTTCGTCATCGACAAAGGCAAATGATGATTCGCTCCTGGCAACATTCCAGTTGTAGCGGTGCTGATGCCAAAATCGGTGCCTAAAATCCAGGCTCGCAGCGAAAAAGCTAGCAAGCCACACATGCCTACAAAATAGCCGAAATGATGGGGCAACTTGCAATAAAAAGCAGCAAGTAAAAATGAAGGCATGAAAAATAGCCGAAATGATGGGGCGACTCGCAATAAAAAGAAGCGAGCAGAAAATAAATAAATAGCCGAAATGATTGGGCACCGCGAAAAATAGCTGAAATGATAGAGCATCACGGAAAAGGAAATAAAATAAAAGTGAAATCCTCGCCCTACAGGTGATGTTACATCTACCTCTATATACAATCCAGGGGCGCAAACAAAGAAGGGATCATACTCCTTCCCCAGGTTTCATCATAAGGAGAAGCCAAATCTCGACGGTTCACAGATAGCCTAGAGGTCATCTCGTCGTTCGTCTCATGACGGCAGACACAACATCAAGCGAAACGGAACAGCGGCGACCCCCCAGTTCCATGGCTCGACGATATACATATCACCGAGAGTCAAACCTCCATCCCGTGAAATGCGGATACAATCAACAAAATTCCTGGTTACGTGGAACGCGGATAACGTCACTCTTTGACACCGTGGAAAACGTCCAGAGCGGATCCTGGTCCTCGCAGAGCACGGCAATGAGCCCGTGTGAAGCATCCAGAGCGGAGCCTAGTCCTCGCCAAGCACGGCAGTGAACCCGTGTGAAGCATCTAGTGCAAAATTCCTGGTTACGTGGAACGCGGATAATGTCACTCTTTGACCCCGTGGAAAACGTCCAGAGCGGATCCTGGTCCTCGCAGAGCACGGCAGTGAACCCGTGCGAAGCATCCAGAGCGGAGCCTAGTCGTCGCCTAACGCGGCAATGAACCCGTGTGATGCATCTAATGCAAAATTCCTGGTTACATGGAACGCGGATAATGTCACTCTTTGACCCCGTGGAAAACGTCCAGAGCGGAGCCTAGTCCTCGCCTAACGCGGCAGTGAACCCGTGTGAAGCATCTAGTGCAAAATTCCTGGTTACGTGGAATGCGGATAATGTCACTCTTTGACCCCGTGGAAAACGTCCAGAGCGGAGCCTAGTCCTCGCCTAACGCGGCAGTGAACCCGTGTGAAGCATCTAGTGCAAAATTCCTGGTTACGTGGAACGCGGATAATGTCACTCTTTGACCCCGTGGAAAACGTCCAGAGCGGATCCTGGTCCTCGCAGAGCACGGCAGTGAACCCGTGTGAAGCATCCAGAGCGGAGCCTGGTCCTCGCCAAGCACGGCAGTGAACCCGTGTGAAGCATCCAGAGCGAATACCGGATTGTGGAGTCCTTAAAATCCACGGACTATGACGTCCTTAACCTCGACCGCGATGTCTTAAAACTAACGATCAACCCCCCCGATTCCCTACGGATTCTGCCTTGGTTTAAGGGTACATCTCTTCACTCCTTTGATACCTGGCGTTGTAATTCCTCAACGTCTTCAAAGAGGTGACTGGTCCCTGCAACCAAACACCGGACTGTGGAGTCCCTAAATCCACGGACTATGAGGTCCTTAACCTTGACCGTGATGTCTTAAAACTAACATCGGACTGTGGAGTCCCTAAATCCACGGACTATGAGGTCCTTAACCTTGACCGTGATGTCTTAAAACTAACATCGGACTGTGGAGTCCTTAAATCCACGGACTATGAGGTCCTTAACCTTGACCGTGATGTCTTAAAACTAACATCGGACTGTGGAGTCCCTAAATCCACGGACTATGAGGTCCTTAACCTTGACCGTGATGTATTAAAACTAACAGCGGACGGTGGAGTCCCTAAATCCACGGACTATGAGGTCCTTAACCTTGACCGCGATGTCTTTAAACTACAATACCTGGCGAAACCCCTGACCCCGCGAAACACGGACAAGGGTGACCACATCCAGCACTTACAAGTCCTCACGACCTGTAAGGAAGAAAAAACTCTCTTGTGAGATCCTTACGACTCTCAAGGGAAAACCCGCTTAAGAATCCTCACGATTCTTAAGAAGAACTTACACCTATGGGATCCTCTCGACCTGTAGGGAGAAAAGCTCTTTATGAGACCCTCGTGGCTCATAAAATGCAAAAGTCTTAGGAAGCAGATCTTAACCCTGAATCCTGAGCCATCGCTGTCCTGCAAGGAGATCAAGATAAATTGTCCGCAGAACACATTCAATAGAGAGGGGACACACCATTGAAGAGAAGAATATCTCCTCATTTATAAACCTCCCTTCGACAACAATACTCGATCTAAAGCCAGCACAAACCACCCGATACGGGAGATAACGTGGCAAGTTTCTGATCTGTATCCTATCAGGAACGTATTTGCAACTGTACGAATGTTTAAAAAGGAAATGTTACCCGAGGCACTGATGTGCATGCAACGTAACGATGGTGCTCGTAATTAAAGAAAAACAGACAGCTCATTTACGCAAGCAAGACACACGTACGACTATCTGACAAGCACGAAAATTCAACAGAAAGCATGCAAACCACCAATGATTAAAGGAGTACATTGATTCAAACATACTACATTGGTGGGAAAAGATCACCAAACAAGGGATCAGAAATACAAGGGTTAACAAAGCAAAACACAAAATTCTCCAACTCCCTCTCCGCCTTCTCCAGCACGTCAAAACGGCGGTTTTCGTGAGGAGTCGCTCCCCACCGGTTGGAGCCGTGCTCATCAGCGAAAGCAGACATGACGGCCCGACGAGCTCTTATCTGACTCAGTAAATGAACTGAGTGATCTTTCAGAGCTTGAGTGATTAGACAAGCCTCATGAAAACACTCAAGCTTGTCCTCCGCCGCGTCAAGGATCGCCGAAGTCATCTCCGCCGGATGAGGGGGTATATCGGCAAGCACAGACAGGAGGATCATCCGGAGCCAAATGGAGCCCATGGGAAGAGGAGAGCCCCGACGGGTCAGTAGCTCGTACATCACCGTGTCACATTGAGTGTCGGTGAGAAGGGGATCCGCCAGCCGCGCAGCGAAGCGAGGAATTATCTCCTCAAGGGGCACCTCCCATGGTTGCCGACGAGCATGGGGACGATTGCAAGCCATGTCGATTGATCGGGTTCTCAAAGATGACCACCTTAAGGTATGAATGGGTTTCTCTGTGAAGGAAAGAAGTAAGGCATAGGGTTCAGGTTATAAAGGAGAGCATTTAATGCTATGCACAAAAATTGCTGTGCATGGTGGGACTATTCTTAAAGCCTGGAAAGAAGGGGAGAGCGTTGGAAATGAAATCCAACGACGCATTGGAATTAGGTTAGGGAAATGAAACGTTCCCATCAAGCAGATCCCTGCATACGCAACATGTGAGCACTAGCCTTTGACTGAAAAATGAGGCGGCACTACACAGACACAACAGAGAACTAAGCTCTGAGAACGAGAAGCAAATTCTTAAAAGAAAGGTTTGAAAGGAAGGACATGAAAAAGTGAAAGCGCTTCTGAAAGGACGTTTCGTCTACCCTACTCCCCAAAGCAGATCCAGCGGTCACAAAAGTGACAGCGTTGCACTCACGTGCAGACACATGAGAACAACGCTGTGGGGGCATTTGTTTCCTGATTTAAAATCAGGAAAGCCTGCGGAAAAGGCTTCAGAAAAGGGTCACGTGCTTACACGTGACCAGCAGTCACGTGTTGGCACGTGACACCTAAACGCATCATCAAGGCAAGTTCAGTTTTCTGACTACACTAAAGAAAAGGGACTTCAGAAAGAGTCACGTGCTCCCACGTGACCAGGGTCACGTGTAGACATGTGACATTTAAATGCAAGCATCAAAGGCACACCGGTTCCCTGATTAAACCAAGGAAAAGGCTCCAGACGAGGGTCACGTGCTCACACGTGACCAGGGGTCACGTGGTGGCACGTGACGGCTAAGCATCAGAAGAAGGCAGAGTGCAAAAGAAGGAAAGGGCTCGTTACAAGGGGGTCACGTGGTCACACGTGACCGGCTTTCAAAGCCCATTTTGTTAACAGAATTAAATTCTGAAAGAGATTCAAATCTTTCCAAAGGAAAGCGATTATCTGGAACCAATCGAATTAAAGATTCAGAGATGATTAAATATCATCTATCTATGGGAAAATCTCGAGTTTGGAAAGATTTCCCCTTTAAAATAACAAAGGAGAATCCCTGGATCTGAAATCCAATGGTGAATAAAATTCACCTAATAATCCAAAGGTCCAAAACGAATGATGGATGCAAATCAAATCTCTCAATGAAGATTCGTCAAAAACTAATTGATTCGGCTGCTTCTCCTATAAATAGGAGCCAAGAGACACAAAAAAGGAGACATATACGCAGAGGAAAAAAAAAGGAGAGAGCCTTGATACTTTGAGGAATTTGGAGCTTCTGCAAAAAGAAAACCCTAGGTAAGAAAGGGAAGGCTTCTTGAAAGAAGTAGAATTTAATTCTCAACAGAATTTAACTCTGATAATGTAAAAACAGAAGAACATATTTCTTCTCTCTTTGATAGAGGATCTGCAAAGTGCACATCTCCCCTTTAGGTTGAGAATTTAATTCTCAATGGGTTGAGATCCTGCCATGCAGATCCAAAACATAGAGAGGGAATGGAAACAGGAGAATTTAATTCTCACAGAACTATAGGAATTTAATTCCTTTAAAAGTAAGGCTTGACCCTGTGTCATGGGAATTTAATTCCTTCAAAACCGAGAGAAACAGGGTTTAACCCTAATTAAGAACTTAGTTCTGTTGAAACAACGGGAATTCAATTCCCTTAATCATAATTTAACAGGGAATGGAAGTTTAATTCCTTAAAAAGCTTTTATTAAGGTTTAACCCTATTCAGTTCTTCACATATACGAGGAATTTAATTCCTACAGAAGATTCAGAGTTCAACTCTACTCCAGAATATAAGTCTTCAAAAGGAAGTAGGAATTTAATTCCTCTGAAATTTAAAGCTCGAGGAATTTAATTCCTGAGAAAAAGATTAACAGATTCTCTAAAACAACATAGAGGCAGGGTCACGTGTCACCACGTGACCCCCTAAGAGATCCACAGAAAGCCCCTTTGAGGCAGTACCCCGCGTGACCCACGTGACCCTCGGCAGAAGCTCTAACACATAGGCATATGAATGCCCGTCACGTGATGGCACGTGATGCTCTGAAAGATGCAATAATCTCAGCAGAATGAATGGAGAGAGGGCGCTCTCACGTGTCGCCACGTGACCCCTCTTGCTTTAGTGTTTAACACTAAGTTGGAACTCTTGAATCTAGTGTTAAAACACTGTTGGGCCGTAGTGTTCAACACCAATCAAAGAACTTTACTTGCAGTGTTCAACACTGACTACCTTAGTGTTTAACACTAATTTGAGAGCTCTGTTGCCGATGCTTGATACTGATCTGTTTTAGTATTTAACACTAATCTGAAAGCCTTGTTGCTGGTGTTTAACACCAATTATCTTTTAGTGTTAAACACTAACTTGTCAACTTCATTCCCAGTGTTCAACACTGATTGCTCTGAAGTGTTTAACACTAGGCTTTGGCCCAATTGGCTAAAGGGATAGAGGCAAAGCCTCTCCCTCAATGGACCCACAAGAAGTCAATATTCCAGACATGATAGGACTTAGCCCAAGCTGGCCATAAGTCCTCAATTCGTAATTAACTGGGCCAATGGGCTCATAATATAATTAATGGGTCTTGATCCCAAATTGGGCCAAGGACTATTTAATCCATTCCGGTTCTAGGGTACATCTCTTCACTCCTTTGATACTTGGCATTGTAATCCCTCAATGTCTTCAAAGAGGTGACGGGTCCCGACGACCACCCATGATATGGACTGTGGGGTCCTTAAACCCATGTCTAATGCAAAATTCCTGGTCACGTGGAACTCGGATAACGTCACTCTTTGACCCCGCGGAAAACGCCCAGAGCGGAGCCTGGTCCTCGCCGAGCACGGCAGTGAACCCGTGTGAAGCATCTAGTGCAAAATTCCTGGTTACGTGGAACGTGGATAACGTCACTCTTTGACCCCGCGGAAAACGCCCAGAGCGGAGCCTGGTCCTCGCCAAGCACGGCAGTGAACCCGTGTGAAGCATCCAGAGCACATACCGGACTGTGGAGTCCTTAAACCCATGGACTACGACGTTCTTAACCTTGACCGAGATGTCTTAAAACTAACAACGGACCGCAATGTCCTTAAACTACCCATGGACCGCAATGTCCTTAAACTACCCATGGACCGCAATGTCCTTAAACTACCCATGGACCGCAATGTCCTTAAACTAGAACAATAGAGCCCCGCATGCTCTTTTGTCGGATCTAAACGGTCCCGTTTAAGTTGATCTTAGCCTCAAAGATGGCTAACGTATCCTTAAACCTTCAAACAGACTGGACTATGAATCCCCCAAATTAACTCTGGCTCGAGGGTACATCTCTGAACTCCTCTGACATCCGTCGTTGTAATCCTTCAACGTCGTCAGAGAGGTGACGGGTCCCGACGGCCACATATACGATGGACCACTATGTCCCTAAACTGGAACAATGGAGCCTAAAATACTCCCTTGTCGGATCTAAATGATCCCGTTAAGTTGATCTTAGTCTCAACATTAGGCTAACGTATCCTTAACAAACGTTTGAGTTGATCTTAGCCTCAAGTATGGCTGACGTATCCTCAAACCAAACCCCCAAACCCAAATCTAAGATAAACACGGATTTGGACTAGTCCACGCCCTACGGGCGATGACATAACTCAGTCTCCGTAAACAATCCACGGGCAACAAAACACGAAACAAACACACACGACACGAAGCGACCATCTGGAGAAGGAGAAAGTTGTTACCGCGATGCGGTAGCGTAATTAACTGCAGGGGCTTGCGCCTGTAGGGAAGAGCGTCCCCACAATCAAAAAAACCCCTCAAACGAGGGGGAATCTGACGAAGTCTGCTACATCGGCCGCATCCGTCTAAACCTCCGATGCACGGTGCCATAAACAACTTGGCATCTTCGGAGAGGTGGATGGATAGCACCAATTATCATCTGCCCCGAACATCAGGCACGGACGCCCAAGTCCGCGCCGCCGTTCGGAGGGGAACAGCCCCAAGTCTCGGGGCAGGATAGTGCACACGGTGTACATGGCTTCCGGGAAAGAGGAAAGCCGTGCTTCCACGGGTCATCGACCACTCACACGGTCAGTGATAAAAGCTCAGAAGCAATAATAAAAGCTCCAAGAAATGCTAATGAGTATGTCATCACTCATTGGGAAAAAAGAAAGCCTGGAAGCATTGTCTGAACAGCACCGGGAGCCGGAGACCGACACCGAGTTCCTGCGGAGGGTGCTAGAAAGGAAGGATAAGGAGGACGTGGAACATGCCGCTAATATAAAGCAGATGGAGCTTCTGTTCCAAGACATGGTTGGGATGATGATCCAGCCGGAACCTCCAGCCGAAGACTCTCCGATAATCATCGAAGATGACAGAGGGGAAACGTCAAATCCTCCACCGGCTTTCTCAGCAGCCAAGGAAGAAACGATTTCCAAGGTTTCCCTTGACGACTACATAGCTCAACAAATACGAGCTCATCTGGCAAGAGAAGCGTCTGGCCAAGTCGTCAGAACTGGGGGACCTTATCCAGGCTGGTACGATAAAATCATGTACCCTCCGGGATATACGATCCCTAAATTCCACGTGTATATGGGAACAGTCAATCCCCATCAGCACGTCTCTCAGTTCAGAGCTCTATGCGGCAATACTATAGGCGACGACAAACTGCTGCTTCACCAGTTTGTCGGCAGTTTGGCGGAGACAGCATTTGAATGGTACTCGGAGCTTCCTAATGACTCCATCAAAAAATTTACAGAAATGGAGCTACTATTCACGCAGCATTTCTGTCACGCCCCGCTTCCCAGAGTGCGCTAAGATAGGCACGTGAAATATCCCTCCACAGTCACATTACAGCTGTAGAGATATCAAGAACAGTAAAAATAATAAACAACTATCTAATACATGTCCATGAGCCAGAATAACGAGTCAAGAATAAAAATAATGTGGAAGCAAAAGATCCAATACAATAATAATCTGGAATGTGCGTCCCATAATGCGGGCTCACATCAGGAATGAAAATACTGAAAGGAAACTAAACCGACTAATAACAGGTCCTCACTGCTTGGCCTGTTGATCAAAATACTCCTGGACAGCCTGCGATAAGGATAAGAGATCTGGGCCATGCAAAACCCAGACGTCAGTGCGTCATAAGAACAATAACTCTAAGCAAGCAGGATGCGATGAAATATGCAGGCATGAAGTATAAACAGTAACAGTAACATGAATATAGATCAGTGGACAAGATATAAACGGGTGAAGTGCAGTGAGTAGTCTAAACTGTGCTATAGGGTTATCTACTCTAAAGTTATTGAAATCAATTAGAGTAATCCTCCATGTAACTCAAAGGATATGTCCCGTTATCCCCCGGGACCATGGATCAGGCAGTGGGAGTCATGAATGACTTTGTCCCGTTATCCCCCGGGACTACGGATCAAGTAAGAATCACGAATGATTATGTCCCGTTATCCCCCGGGACCACGGATCAAGTAATACCCTTGTAAGCTACACTTTAGTTTACACTTTTGATTTCCCCATACCCCCAAGGTTATGTGTTCAAGTCATGTATTGGTAAATCTGGAGCTAATGCCAACACAAGATCAAGCAGGTACAGGTTTGCCTGTATAGACAACAGGATATGTCCGTAGGGACAACATGTCAAGATTGTCGGCATTAGTAACAAGATCAGGTAACATGTCGAGCTGTGGTATATCAGGTCATGTCAGGTGGTGTATAAGTCTCAAGTGGGTGCTCATAATTAACTGTAATAAGTATGAGTACACAAAATCAAGTATGGAGTACTAATATAACAATAAAATGGAATAATGTGATGTGGTATGCCAATAGATATAAAATTCATATGGATACATAATTATCGATTAGGGTTACATTTATAGTTTCAATACTAATTAGGATGCACTTTATTAAACATGGGGTGTTAATGTCACAGTGTTATATATTAATGTGATCTATAGATGCAGTTATATATATTCTATATGATATGGATGCAAACGGACATCATATAATCGTAAAATGATAAACTAACAAGTGCGGAACATATAACTAAGCAATATGAAATGTAACTATTCAATTTGATGCAGTATATAATAGTATAATATATAACAAGATAGGTTTTCATGCCCTATATCTGAAATGATATATACGGATGTATGCGGATGTCGAATAAATCGATAAAACTGAAAATTGATAATGTGGATTGCAAACTAATCATTATGAAGTATTATAATGCAAATAGATATAGACTATAGTAGTATAGCATGTAGCAAGATTAACTTTCCTAGATGGAACGAGAACGGATGTGTACGGAACGTCCCACGTCGGTGAAATGTCACGACGCGCGCACGGTACACGGAACGCGTCCAAACAACGTACGAGGGTGATCATGCAAGCAAGGCACTTCCTTTGGGTCGTTCGGATCATCGACGACTATCCCGGCTCCGGCGAACTACGAGAATACAATATTCAAGAATCAAGAAATGAAAAGAAAGAAGAAAGGAAGAAGGAGGAAGAAGAAGAGGGATTGCTTACTGAGGTTTGTTCACTGGGTTCGCAGAGAGAGGTGGTGGTGTCGACGGTGATGAACGGAGCTCCGGCGAAGGGGTTGGTTGCTAGGGTTTCGGTTAGGGTTAGCTAGGGTTTGGTGTTGGTTTCTTGGTGCAGGGTTGGTGAAGGGGAGGAGAACAGAGGAGATAGGGAGTGAAGAGGAAGGAGATGGTGATGGCAAGGTCGAGGGGATCACCAGCGGTGAGGTGTTCTGTAGGTTTGTGGGTGTGCTGGGCTGCAGAAATGGGCTCGGGAATGGAGGAAGAAGGAGAAGAAGATGGCAAGAAGGAGGAGGAGGCTTGATTAAGGGTAGAGAGTGATGAGGAGATGAAGTTTTAGGGTTAGGGTTTGAGGAAGGCAGATGGGTTGATAGGTTAATGAGAAGAGGGCTCGGGTTTTATAAGAAGGGAAGAAGAGAAATATATAGGGATCTCATGAAGGGAGGTAAGTATAAGATTGAGGGAGGTGACCACAATCGAGATATACACAGTAAATCCGAGAGGAGAGAGAGAGAGAGTTGTGAGATGAGAGAGAAAGAAGAGAGAGAGAGTTGTTATAATTGTTTAGTTGAATTAGTTAGGATTTTATTTATAAAATTTCATTAGTTTATAAATCTTTAAAAACTGTTAACTAAATTTTAAACACAAATATTATATTAAATAAATTTGATTTTCTGGTAAATACAAATTTAGTCCAAAACACGCTCGGGTCGGGTCTAAAAATTCAGTTTTAAAATATGAAAAATATATGCGACGATCAAATTTAAAAATGAATGCTCGGGTAACGAAAATGCATACCCCCAAGAACGAATGCACGTACGTGCGCGTAGCCATCCAAACAAGTCCATTTCACTGAACGGGACGAGAACAAGATGCGCGGATGCTACCACGGGGTTAGGGGTATCATGCAGGCTATGAAATGTAATTTTAAATTATTTTACGTGACTTAAAATGTTATATGGTAAAAGATGCCATACCAGATAAAATGCCAGTATGCAGTATTCATGAAGATGCACATGTCTATGCAACAAGTCAAGATAATTCATAAATATGAATCAAACAAGTTCAAGCAAGCGGGTCGGGTCGAATGCAAAGTAAAATGTAAAATACCATTCGCACCCAAATCACGATAAATCAAGAAATACCACAAATAAGAAAATACGAGAACTGGAATTGGTATAAATGAACTAGGTTGTTACAGTTTTGCAAGCGCAAGAGAACACACCCTTATTATGGCATTAATCAATACCAGGGTGAAGCCGGGAGAAACCCGGGTTCAATACGCGATTCGATGGCGGAACCTATGGTCAAAATGCGAACAACGCATAGAAGAAGCTCCTGCCGTGGGTATGTTCGTGGGGACCCTTGATCCTCAGGCGACTATATCCCAATTTATGATGTTCTTCAAGCCGACCATCTTCCAGGCCTTGATTGAAAAGCTGGCCCAAATGGACTAGATAAGCCATAGGCTGTCCTTTTCAAAAACGGATCTTCGGAACGAAAAGGGCAAAGGGAAAGCGACTTTCGTTGCCAACGTTCAACAACAACCGAGTGACCCGAAACCGGTTGCTCGCCAAAGCAAAAAACCATGATCCCTCGAAGAGAAGTTGAGACGTCCTTACTTGTTTCCCCGGGATAAAACGAGGAGACTGTTCGAACTAGCGGTGCGCAACAGGCTCATCACTCTACCGAATCCGCGACGCCTTTTGCAGCCTGGTGACGTCAACATTCCCAACTACTGCCCCTACCACAGAGTAATGGGCCACCCAATCGAAGATTGCTACATTTTCAAAAACTGGGTTGAGGACAGTACCAACAAGGCAAGTTCGCGCTGTCCGAAAACTGGGAGGTAAACCCGCCACAGCAGCACGCTCCTAAGACGGTGGACACGCCGGGGGCATCATGCTTATTTATAGAAGAAGCTCTGTGGGAAGTTGTACTTTCAGATAAAACTAAAAGAATGCTGAACGATCTTCAAGCATGCCCGATAATCAGGTGGAAAAGCCCGCTGGAGCCCGAGGTCATTGACGAGATGCTGAAACCGCGCCCAACACCGAAAGTTGATAGCGATGGGCAAAACACCCAGATCAAGCCTTCAAAGTCTTCGAAGAAAAATAAGAAGACTAAGAAGCCTGTGCAGCCTGACGACAAGCGCACGGACCTGCAAAAGTACATTGAAGCGCTGGAAGAATACAACCAAAAGGCGCGGACCCCAGTCACACATGAAGAGTTCTTCGAGTATATTCTTGAGAACAGAGACAGTGACATTGATGAAGGAGACGACTCGTCAGAAGAACCCGAGGATTATATAGCGAGTTGCCACATGATTTCTCACCTGTCGTTGAAAGACGAAGAAGCTCTCTCGGTGTCGGAAAGCAATGCAGAGAAGCTGGGGGCAGGACCGGTGTCAAAATCCCTGGAGCCGTCAGACGACCTGATCGATAAACTGTTGAATGAAGCCCTTCAAAAGAGCAAAACTGACCGAGAACGTGAAACGACCATATACGAAAAGGTCAAGCGTCGGCGTCAGGACGAAGAAGCTGCAGCGAGGAAGAGTCATAAAGTACTTCAACCAGAACGAAGCACGCCAGCGGCAGACAAAAACAGGTTTAAGATGGGGAAACAGTTCGCCAAAGCCCTGTCAATGGGGATGAAGCTGCCACCTATCAAAGGAAATGCTCTCGGGAGTACGCGCCTTGATGAAGCGGATGTACACCCAAACTACTGTTTATACCATCGGAGGATCACACATCCTACCGAAGAGTGCAGTGCCTTCAAGAAGCGGTGGCAGGGATACGTGGCCCACCGACAACATTTCAAGAGGATGAAGCGCGAAGCTCGTCGACAGCGTAAAAATGTGACAGATGAGCACGGAAAAATGACACCAGTTTGACAAAAAAGAAAACCCAAGTTCTCATATTCGGGAGCGATTCTAAGGAAGAAATAATCTTCGGCTCTCTTTTCAAGGAATCCACCTCTGGAAAAGAAGAAGATGTGAAGAACCGCGAGAACATTCAGCTTCGTAATCGTACGTTGCCTGAAAAGAACCTCGGGACTGCAAAAAAAGGTTCAAGCAAAAGAGACAAGGGGAAGGAAAAAGTCCCTGAGGAAATTGCCCTCGATGATATAGCCGTCGAAAAGCTCACAGCCAAAGACCCACCTAAGAAAAACAAGGTGGATTACAGTGTCCTGGCACACCTGAGGAAGATACCCTCGCAACTAAGCATACTGGATGCTCTCCTCCTGTCCAAAGAAGCACGAGATTCTCTAATCAAGGCACTGCAAGAGCCTGAGCTTTCTTTGTGGAAGAAAAGATGAAGGACGAGCTGGAAAAAGTTCACACAGCGGACATCACATTCGGCGATGAAGATCTCCTCCTCGGAACGTGTGATCACAATCGTCCTTTATATGTCACCGGGTACTGCCATGAAATTAAGATAAGTAAGATCCTGGTCGACAACGGGTCATCCGTCAACCTTCTCAATGTGAAAGTGCTAAAGGAGATTTGCATGAACATTCAGCACCTGGCTCGGGATAAAATTACCATCTCCGGGTTTGACTCGAAGTCATCACATACGCTCGGGTCTGTATTACTGACGTTACGCTTTGAGACGCTCATCACTGACATCAAATTTCACGTCATTGACGCCAAGACCTGCTATAACGCTCTTCTCGGCCGGCCTTAGTTACACGAATACAACATCATCCCTTCTACAAAACATCAGTGTATGAAGTACTTCAAAGACGGCCTTGAGTACACAGTTACAGGGGAGCTAAATCCATTCTCCGTAAATGAAGTCCACAAATATGAAGACGCCAAGTACTTCCTACCAGACTTCGAAGACACGGAAAGATGTCGTAATCCGGAGAATAAACAAAAAGTCGTCGCCACTATCCCGATCTTTGGGAGCGATACCGAAGAGGAGGAAGAGATAGTCTTCTCGGGGCAACCCCAAGGCAGCAAGCCAGGACCATCTACTCCTATTTTGGTCTTTGGCAGCGACTCTGAAGATGAGGTCAACACAGTGTTCTCTGTTCGTCCATCAATATAAACCATCACTGGAACTGATCAGAGTTTACAAATTACCATGGTTCTGCAACAGCATTACAGGGAACTTGATGCGCTTGATACATACGGCGTGCAAGAGCTGCAGACCTTCTACGTTTCTCCTAGGCAGAGAGATGAAAAGGCAATCCTCTTCTATCAATCCACGGAGACCAAATTGGAAAAAGAAGTCTGGCATGGTGCCGAACTTGCGCTTGACAGGCTTCAACCAATCCGTCTGCCCAGATATTACGCAGGGGGATTGAAAAGGCTATTAAGATACCAATACGTACCCTTCAAGAAAACCGCTTGACAAGCCCAGTTCTACAACAAGATTTGGGACATTCCCGGGACTCAGCGAAAGATGCCCAACGGAAAGATGGAGACGACTGAACTTGGATACGTTTGGTCCAAGAAACGGGAGCGACCCTATCACTGCTGTGTCATAAATAACTCCGGTGGGGAAGGGAATGCTTTTCCAGATAGTACTGACATTGAACCAGAGCGAGATCCCGCTGTAAAAATGCCAAGCCCGTCATTCAAAGAACAGATTGACTAGCTAATAAGGGAAGCGGGTCAAAAGGTTCGGGATGACCACGGCCGCAAAATGGCTATTTACAAGAAAACCAGGACGCAGCGTCTCACTCAGCAGTCTACGGAAAGAGAAGACTACGATGCCCTTCACCCTCATCCTGCTGTGAGCTCTCGTGGCAAGGAAAAAGTCCGACGCAGAGGCAACAACAAGGTGAAGAACGGGAATGCCGTTCAAAAACAACGAAGCGGATCTAAGAAGCCACGCGATCGAGAAAAAGTCAGCTGGAATCCATTGCTAATAAAGAAGATGGGTCGGGAATACTCTTTTCCCCAAGACAAGACAAGAAAAATATTCGACCTTGTCATTAAGCATCAAATGATGACACTTCCGGAGTCTCGGCACCCTGAGAAAATAAACGAGGTCTATCATCTGGCTTATTGCTCCTACCACCGAGCAATAGGACATTCTCTTGAATATTGCTTCACCTTCAAAGACTGGGACGAAGACCAGTATCAGCAAGGCAGGTTCGCTCTGTCTGACAATTGGAGGGTAGCCCCACCACGAAAGCATGAGCCAAGAGCAACATACACTGCGAGGGAAAGTCCACATCAACATCGAGCTTGGAAACGAGCTCGTACCTGCCACATGATAACATTCTCAAAGGAGGGCGAGCATGTGAATATGGACGACCTCTCCCAGTGCTTCGTAGATGAAGATGAGGACGAGGTGATCTCAGAATTTCCACCGGCGCTAAAAGAGCTGGAGGACGGGATACATACCACGGCGGAAAATCTGAGGAAAATCGACTTGGGGACGACAAACGATCCGATGCCAACGTTCGTCAGTGAGCTGCTGTCTGAAAAGCGGGTGGCTACACTAAAAGATGTGCTTATGAAGTATAAAGACTGCTTCGCATGGAACTATTTCGAGATGCTGGAATTAGATCTGGAGATAGCTGTGCATAAACTGGCTATATCTCCAGACATTAAGCCAGTCAAGCAGACGCCAAGAAGAATGCGGCTCGAACTCGAGATGAGCATCAATGCCGAAGTCAAGAAACTAATCGACTCCGGCTTCATCCAAGAAGTTCAATATCCTGACTGGATCACCAACATTGTCCCAGTGATGAAGAAAAATGGGACAGTACGCATCTGCGTGGACTTCCGGGACCTTAACAAAACTTGCCCGAAGGATGACTTCCTGGTACTTGTTACCGAGCTAATGATCGATGACACGTCCACTCATGAGGTCTTCTCCTTCATGGATGGATCTTCAGGGTATAATAAAATAAAGATGCATCCTTAAGACCAAAAACATACTACCTTCCGGACCCCGCTAAGCATATTCTGCTATAAGGTGATGCCCTTCGGCTTGAAAAATGCTGGCGCTACCTACCAGAGGGCTATGAAGAAGATCTTTGATGACCTTATCCATGAGATCGTTGAATTCTATATCGATGACCTCATGGTGAAAAGCAAATCGTACGAGGAGCACCAGGAGCATTTGAAGATAGTGTTCCAGCGTCTTCGGAAATACAACCTGAAGATGAATCCTCTTAAATGCGCGTTCGGAGTCTCCTTAGGAAAATTCCTAGGATTCATCGTACGACATCGAGGCATCAAAAATAGATCCATCAGAAATCAAAGCGATTATAGAAATGCCCTCGCCAAGAAATCTCAAGCAATTGCGGTCTCTCCAAGGGAAGCTCGCGTATATCCGACGGTTCATAGACAACCTCTCCGGCAAATGCCGCCCCTACAATCATCTAATGAAGAAGAGAACCCCGTTCGTTTGGGATCGTAAATTCCAAAGTGCACTGGACAAAATCAAGCAATATTTGCAGAAACCGCCAGTACTAACCACCCCGGTCAAGGGAAAGACCCTCATCCTGTACACAACAGCCCTTGAAGGTTCTTTAGGCGTGCTATGGGCACAGGAGAACGACCAGGGGAAGGAGAGAGCTCTCTACTATTTGAGTCGAGTCTTTCTGGGGGCAGAAAATAACTACTCCCCTGTCGAAAAGAATTTCCTGATGTTAATCTTCGCGGTAACAAAGGTCAGGCACTATGCCTTGGCACATGAGGTCCATCTCATATCAAAGGTGGATCCACTCAAATATTTGATGTAAAGAGCCATACTAACAGGAAGGCTTGCCAAATGGGACCTCCTCTTGATGGAGTTCTCGATAATCTATCGACCCCTCAGGGCAGTGAAGGGCCAGGCCATCGCCGACTTCCTCGCTAAACATCCAATACCAGCCGACTCCCCCTTAAATTGCGAATTTCCGGATGAACACGCATTCAATGTAATCGACAGGAAGATGAAGGAAAATAATGTCTAATGGGAACTCTAATTCGACGGAGCGTCTTCCATGAAGAAGCGAAAGCAAGACACCACCGTAATCAAAGCTGGGTTAGGCCTCATCTTCGTGACTCCACAAAGAGGGATAATGCGTTTTGCCCTTTCCTTAACGGAGCCAAGAACAAACAACGAGGCAGAATATGAAGCGTTGATAGCGGGTCTTAAGATCGCTATTGACATGGGAATCGAAAACCTCCTCATATATGGAGACTCCCAGCTGGTCGTTAGCCAAGTAAATGACGACTATCAGACGTGCAAGCCATATTTGATCAGGTATGGTGAAAGAGTGCAACAATTGCTGACGCAAATCCCTTCTTACATTCTGGAAAGCATACTGCACGCGGAAAATAGCAAGGCGGATGCGTTAGCCAAGCTCTCTAAAGAACTGGCCGACGAAAACCTCGATGACGTAAGGATCATTGTGCAAAGTCGCCGGATTCTAGCACCGGCAGAAATATCTCCAGAGTCGTCTGAAGAAAAGAAAGTGGCTAAACAAACTGCCTGCCAAGTAGAAGACGAAGAAAAGATTAAGGATTGGAGAGAAGTCTTCATAGACTACTTCAAATCTCATCAAACGCCCAAAGATGCGTCCTCAAGACATCAGCTCATGAGGCGAGCCCTGTCTTTCGCTTTCGTCAATGATACTATATATAAGAGATCGTTTGACTGTCTATGGCTAGGATGCCTGGGACCAAAAGAAGCAAGGAGAGTCGTCCAAGAAACTCACGATGGACTCTGTGGTTCTCATCAAGCCGGGACAAAGATGAAGCTGGAGATCAAGAGAATGGGTTACTATTGGCCCACGATGATTCAAGATTGCTACGAATATGCGAAGCAGTGTCACTCATGCCGAATTCACAGGGACTTCATCCACCAGCATCCAAATCCGCTACACCCAACATTAGCTAGCTGGCCGTTCGAAATATGGGGAACCGATATAATCGGGCCTATCGAACCAGCATCGTCCAAGGGACATCGGTTCATATTGACAACAATCGATTACTTCTCTAAGTGGGCAGAGGCAGTAGGCTAAGAGTGGTGAAAACGGAGAACATCCTCCATTTCTTCAGGACACATGTCATCTACCAGTTCGGCACCCCGCGATGTATCATCTCGGATAATGGGCCAACCTACAGGAGCCATAAGATCAGCCGCTTCGCACAGCAGCATAAAATAGATTGGAGATACTCTTCAGTCTATAATCCCTGAGCTAACAGTCTAGCTGGAGCTTTCAACAAGACCTTGATGAAGATCATAAAGAAAACGGTGTCCAGAAATAATAGGGACTGGCATGAGAGACAACATGAAGCTCTCTGGGCGTATCGAACCACGTTCAAAACAGCCACGAATACAACGTCATTCGCATTGGTATTCGGAACGGAGGCGGTACTTCCCTTGGAGATAGAGCTACCCTCTTTACTAGTGGCAGTTCGATATGAGCGGACGGATGAAGAAAACGCCCATCTTCGGCTCGAGGAGCTCGATGCCCTCGATGAAACTGGACTCATAGCATAGAAAAAACTGTATGCTTACAAAGCAAGAATGACGCGCTCATACGAAAGACTGACTAGGCCGAGAACATTCCGCCAAGGCGAACTCGTATTAGTCGTAAAAAGACCTATGATCCCCAACCGTGCAAAGCGGGGGAAATTCGATCCGAACTACGAGGGCCCGTACATCATAGACAAGGTCTACCAAGGTGGGGCCTACTTGCTCATGAACATGCATAGCGAAAGACCCTTCCGGCCAATAAACGGCCGATTCCTTAAGAAATACTACCCCTGACGAGTTACAACTCAGGTTAACAATAGATGACGACGCTCGTGTCCGCTCATTATCTTCCTGAGCCAAGACTCTGTAAGTAGTATCCGGCAAAACTTCGCCTCAAAATCCCTACGGACCGCAACGTCCTTAAACTAGCTGTGGAACGAGATGTCCCTAAACTAACAATGGACTGTAATGTCTGTAAACTAAGTACGTCGCCTCAAACACGGCAACAGTGGAATTCAAGTCCATGAGTCCCAGTGGTGAGGACTGCAACTCAAATCCCACCGGCAAACAGATGGTCACATGCGGCGAAACTATTTTTGAGGGTTTCATCGTTATTAAAAAAACGAAACGTCCACAAGCGTAATGGGCACAGATGAAAACCCGAAAGGGCTCCGTGAGTAAAAACAGCAGGGCTACCTGCGAGTTTGTGAAAACCCGAAAGGGCACAATCTCGTTAAATAAAAACACCTGCAAGGTCCTGCGATTGTAGGGAATATTGTTCATTGTTTGATGACCAAGGATTATCAGTTATGCATGGAGAGCATGCAATTTGCCACAATCAAGGAGAGTGTCGCGGCGCACAAATTGTTACTTCCCGTCCTCATCACCCAAATTTGTCGCTGCTACATGAAGGAGGAAGATTTCGCGGCCTGCATCACTATGTGCGACACCGTCTCGGTCGAGATTGAGTGGATCTCACCGGGTTATACTAACAACAACAGTGGGCAGCAGATCTGGTCATCCACTGACCCCAGCGAGCATGCGACACCACAAACATCCTCTGAGATTTACTTGGGAGAGGACGTTCCAGTTCCCTTATAAAAAATAAATAATAAATAAAAAGCGATGGGAAAAATTCCCCAAATGGAGCATCACGTGCCCGCACGTGATGTGCCCGCACGTGATGTGCCCGCACGTGATGCGCCTTGGAGCAAAGATTATAGGCATCACGCTTAAACAAAAAAGGCTGAAACTGAGTCTCACGTGCAGGCACGTGAGTATCTATATACAAAGTATATAGGCGCCTTCTTAAAACAAATAACAGGCTAGAGAAGCTCACGTGTCAGCACGTGATACTCTTTGTTGAGCTTAACTTTATGGGGTTCAAGTACCACACGTGACATTCCTGAACATCAGCTCACGTGCCAACACGTGATGCCTTTCTGTGGGACTGCTGCATATAAGAAAACTGGCCTAAAGCTATGGGTCACAAGCTACACGTGAGGGTTCCTAATACCTTCTAAACCGATAGAATTAAATTCTAAATAAGAAGGATCAAAACCCTATTTGGAAAATATTTCCTTGAATCTTTCTAAACATGAAAGATTGTGCTCTGTAAAACAGAGCACCGTCGGATTAAAGATCCAATGGTGATTAAAAATCACCAAGCTACAGAATAAGCTCTGTATGGGAAAATATTTCCCCAATCTTTCTAAACAAGAAATATTGTGCTCTGTAAAACAGAGTACCGTTGGATTAAAGATCCAATGGTGATTAAAAATCACCAAGCTACATAATAAGCTCTGTATGGGAAAATATTTTCCCAATCTTGTTAAAAACAAGAAAAATGTTTTCTGTAAAACAGAAGTCCCTGGATCAAAGATCCAACGGTGGATAAAATCCCCGAATCAATCAAAAAATCTCTCAATAAGAGATTTCCTTAACTAAATCAACAAACTTGCCTCTACTATATAAAGGACTCGAGACTGAAGAGAGAAGAACAGAGACCCCCCCATAAGGTTTAAAAAAAATAAGAGGAGTTCTTTTTGAAGAAAAAGAAATCCCAGGTGAGGGAAAAGACCTAGAGATCATTTTATCTCCTATTACAAGAGTTTAACTGTTCCAAAAAAAAGAACTTAGTTCTTCCTCTGGTTGAGGTCTGCAGAAGCAGATCTCCCCACAAGTTGAGAATTTAATTCTCATCGGGGAGATTCTGTTATGCAGTCCCAAAACTTAGAGGAAAGAACTAGATTTGAAGGATTTAATTCTTCCAAAGGCATAGGATCCAAAGACATAGGAATTTATTTCCTCTGATAAAACTAGGGTTTAACCTTGCAGAAGAATTTAATTCTTACAAAACAAAGGACTTGAAATTCTCAAGACTAAGATCAAGAGCCCCATGCATATAAGCGTTCAACGCTATAACGACAGATCACGTGTTCCCACGTGAGCACCTCTAAGAACCAAAAATGAATGACTGGGTTCGAGTCATGTGACCACTAATAGTGTTCAACACTTGTAAAAAGGGATGGGGAATAAATTAAGAAAGTTCTCATTTTGGGGCGCCTCACGTGATCCCACGTGACCCTCAGTAATGCTCAGACCCTAGAACAGAATAGGAAGATAAATCCAAATGAGACAGTGCCCAACTCTGGAGCACCTCACGTGCCCACACGTGATAGCCACAAGGACTAAGTGTTTAACACTTATATATAGATGGGGATTTAGACTCAAGTGCATAACGCCCAATTTTCAAGTGCCGCACATGAGCGCTCCAAACTTCGGTGTCTAACACTACTTATGAGCCTCACGTGGAACCACGTGAGTGTCAAGCAGATATCAGTGTTTAACACCGCGAGAGGCCAACCTTAGCTAAAATTAGGCAAGTCTCCCGAGACCAAAACCTTTTGACCATCAATCAACCAAGACCTCCTATACTCAGGTCTCCCTGAATCGATCTTAGTGCCAAAGATGGCCAATGATCTCCTGACACATGGCATCTAAAATGATGTTCATTCCACCATGATCTTTTCCTTCAATCTGGAGTTCAGTTCAAGGTTACATCTCTCCACACCTCTGATTCATGTCATTGTAATTCTTCAACGATGTCAGTGAGGTAGAGGGTCCTGACAACTAACAGCTCTTGGATGCACTCTCAAACCCATGAGCATACCATAATGGACCGTAATGTCCTTAAAATAACTGTGGACCGCAACGTCCTTAAACTAAAATGGTAGAGCCCAAATGCTCTTTCATTGGATCAAAAATGATCCCGAACCCCCGTTAAGTAGATCTTATTCCAATATCGGATTAACGTATCCTTAACAAATATTTAAGTCGATCTTAATCTCAAACAAGGTCAACGATCCTTAAATCAAACCAAACCCAAATCTAAGAAAATATGGATTTGGACTAATCCACGCCTTACGGGCGGCAACACAAATTAGTCTCCGTATACAATCCACGGGCAACCAAAAATAAAACAAACACACACGACACGAAGTGACCTTCTGGAGCAGGAGAAAGTGGTTATCACTACGCGGTAACGTAATTAACTGCAGGGGATTGCGCCTGCAGGGAAGAGCGTCCCCACAATCAAAAGCCCCTCACAACGAGTGGGAATCTGACAAAGTCTGCTACAACGACCGCATCTGTCTAAACATTTGATACACGGCACTATAAATCAACTTGGCATCTTCGGAGAGGTAGACAGATAAAATCAAATAGCATCTGTCCCCAAATTCAGGCAAGACGACCTATGCGGTTTCGTCTCTGTTTTCGGCGGTAAACAGATTCTGGCACGCCCGGTGGGACCTTTTCCTCTTTCCACTCCACACTTCATGTGTCGTGTTCGTGAACGAATAGCGGTTTAATATGGTTGCCCCTTGATTCGAGGTACTAAGATTTGGTGTCTTACTCCATGTAGAAAAGAAGATGACATCGATGGCTTCCAACTGCACCAATTGCAGCAACAACTCCCACTCCGTCCCTGCTGGAGGAGTGACTTATGGGCCCCAAGCGGCCTCCATCTTTGCAATGCCAGTGGAACAGGTGACTCAGGCCACCACTGGACTGTTCTTCGGGACCATGCTCCCGCCAATGAGCTTCAATGCTTCAATATTATCACAGGAAGCCCCAAAGAAGTCGGTCTTTGATCAGATCGCAACCACCATAGCCCCTTTCAACGGGTCATCCAAGTCTTCCGCCTTAGTCTTTGATAGGCTGAGCAAAAACTCCACTGGGCCCATAAAGAGACCCGCAATGCCTAAACGGGTTATCCCGAAGCGTATAGCCATTCCAGCTCCGATAAACAAAGTCATCAAAGGGACTTCTCCTGCTAAGGGATTGGTCTTCGCAAGACTGGCCGTTCCAACTCCTGCTACGAGTGAGGTCGTTATAAGTGCTTCCCCTATTCGACAGTCAGCATTTGCAAGATTGATCGTCCCCTCTCAGAGGAATTCAATCTTCAACAGGTTGATAGCAACAACATCCCATCAGAGTAGGGGGCGTGACGAAGCCACTCCTATAACTGAACCATTTCCATCTGCACGACATGCTCGACATCGCCATTGGCGCCGAGTAAGGAAGGCTGGGGGCATTTCCCCCTCTGGACTCCCCACTAGCTCTAATGGTGGAAATTGATGTTGCTGTTCCAACTGGGAATAGCTTCGAGCTGCTTAGGAGGGTGCGCAAGAACTCTCCAACTGCCATACTCAAGAAGTCTCCTCTGCCTGTCGAAAACACAACCCAGGTGAAGCCGGAACAGCCTCCTTAGCGGTTTTCCTCCAGGATCCACAGAGTTTGGCAGAAAGTCCAAGACTCTGTAACTGACAAAGAATACTCTCACCGTCCGAAGAAAACAAAGGCTCAGCAAGGGGAGGACCATCCTGCCGTCATGCCACGGAAAGTATCGTCTGCATCGCTGCAACGGCTCCCTCAACTTCGGCCTCCCACAAAAGGAGAAGGCCAGAAAATCAACCACCACCGTAGACAAATTTTGAGCATGATAGATCCAAACGCCCCAAGTCTAGGGGCATGGTAGTGCACACGGTGTACATGGCTTCCAGCAAAGAGGAAAGCCATACTTCCGCGGGTCATCGACCACTTACACGGTTTGTGGCGAAAGCTCAGGAGCAACAACAAAAGCTCCAGGAAATGTTGACAAGAATGGCCGCACTCACCGAGCAGAAAGAAAGCCCGGAAGCATCGTCGGAACAACGCCAGGAGCAGGAGACCGACACCGAATTCTTACGAAGGGTGCTTGAAAAGAAAGATAAAGAGGTCGCGGAACAAGCGGCTAATATCAAACAAATGTCGCTTCTGTTCCAAGACATGGTGAGGATGATGATCCAACCGGATCCTCCGGTCGAAGACCCTCCAATAATCATTGAAGACGACAGAGGGGAGACATCAAACCCTCCTCCGGCTTTATCAGCAGCCAGGGAGGAGACGATCTCCAAAGCTACCTTTGATGACTACATAGCTCAAAAAATACGAGCTCATCAAGAGAACGAAGGGCAGGCCAGGTCGTTAGAACTGGGCAACCTTATCCAAGCTGGTACGGCCAAATTAAGTATCTGCCAGGATATACGATCCCCAAATTCCATGTGTATAAGGGGAAGGTCAATCCGCACCAACACGTTGCTCAATTCAGAGCTTTGTACGGTAATACCGGGGGCGATGACAAACTATTGCTTCGCCAATTTGTCGGCAGCTTGGCGGAGACATCATTTGAATGGTATTCGGAGCTTCCGAATAACTCCATCAAGACATTTATAGAGATGGAACTACTGTTCACACAACGGTTCACAAGAGCAAGCGAGCGCACTCCAATCACGACATTAATTAACGTCAGAGTGAAGCCGGAAGAGACCTGGGTTCAATACGCAATTCGGGAACCTATGGTCGAAGTGTGAATAGCGCATAGAAGAAGCTCATGCTGTGGGCATGTTTATGGGGACCATCGATCCTCAGGCAACTATATCCCAATTTATGATGTTCTTCAAACCAACCACCTTCCAGGCCTTGATTGACAAGCTGGACTAAATGGACCAGATGGGCCATAGGCCGTCCTCTTCAAAAATGGATCTCCGGAATGAAAAAGGGAAAGGGAAACCGACCTTCGTCGCCAACGCTCAACAACAATCGAGTGACCCGAAGCTGGTGACTCGCCAAAACAACAGACCGCGAGCCCTCAAAGAGAAGTTGAGACGCCCTTACTCGTTCCCCCGGGAGAGAACGAGGAGATTATTCGAACTAGCGGTGTGCAACAGGCTCATCACTCTGTCGGATCCGAGACGCCCACTGCAATCGGGCGATGTCAACAATCCTAATTACTGCGCCTACCACTGAATAGTGGGCCACCCAATCGAAGATTGCTACGTCTTCAAAAACTGGGTTGAAGACCAGTACCAAGAAGGCAAGTTCGCGTTGTCCGAAAACTGGAAGGTAAACCCGCCGCAGCAGCACACTTCTAAAAAGGTGGATACGCCGGGGGCATCATGCTCATTTGTAGAGGAAGCTCCGTGGGAAGTGGTCCTTTCATCTAAAACTAAAAGAATGCTGAAGGATCTTCAAGCATGTCCGGCGATTAGGTGGAAGAGCCCGCTGGAGCCTGAGATTATTGACGGAATGCTGAAGTAGCGCCCAACGCTGAAAGTTGGTAACGATAGGAAAAACCTACAGGCCAAGCCTCCAAAATCTTTAAAGAAAAAGAAGAAGGCCAAGAAGCCCGTGCGGCTCGACGGCAATCGTACGGGTCTGCAAAAGTACATCGATGCACTGGAGGAATACAACCAAAAAGCGCGGACCCCAGTCACACTGGATGAATTACTCAAGCATATTCTTGAGAACGGAAACGGTGACATTGATGAAGGAAACGACTCGTCAGAAGAACTCAAGGAGTATGTAGTGAGCTGCCACATGATCTCTCACTCGTCGATAGACGGAAAATAAGCTCCTGATGTAGAGAAACTGGGGGCAGATTTAGAACCAAAAGCCATGGAACCGTCGGATGACTTCATCGACAAGCTGCTGAACGAAGCTCTTGAAAAGAGAAAAGCTGATCGAGAACGTGAAGTGGCCATTTACGAAAAGGCCAAGCGTCGGTGTCAGGCCGAAAAAGCTCCGGTGATGAGAATCCATAAAGTACCTCAACCGGATCAAAATGCCCTTGCCACCAGCAGGAGCAGAATCAAGATAAGAAAGCAGTTCGCCAAAGCTCTGTCAATGGAAATGAAGCTACCACCTTCCAAAGAAAATACTTCCGGGATTATGTGCCCCGACGAACCGGATGTACATCCGAACTACTGCTTATACCATCGGAAGGTCACGCACCCTACCAAGGAGTGCAATGCCTTCAAGAAGTGGTGGCAGGGATACGTTGTCCATCGACAACAATTCAAGAGAATGAAGCGCAAAGCCTATCGGGAGCAGAGAAGCGCGATAGACGAGCATAAAGGAACAGCCGGTAACTGTTATATGGTTGATGCCATCCCGACAAGAGCAAAACCTCAAGTTCTTACCTTCGGGAGCGACTCTGACGAAGAAATATCCCTCGGCCCTCTCTTCAAAGAATCTACCTCTGAAAAAGAAGAGGAAATGAAGAACTGTGAGAACATTCAGCTGTATAACTATACGTTGCCTGAAAAGAATCTTGGACCCTCAAACAAAGGTTCGGGCAAGAAAGACAAGGGGAAGGAAAAATTTCCTGAGGAGATTGCCCTCGATGATAGAGTTGTCGAAGAGCTCATACCCAAGGACCCGCTCAAGAAAAACAAGGTGAATTACAATGTCCTGGCACATCTGAGGAAGATACCCTCATAATTGAGTATTTTGGATGCCCTTCTCCTGTCTAAAGAGGCACGAGATTTCCTGATCAAGGCGTTACAAGAGCCCGGCCAGTTTCAAGCCTTCCTGGCGGAAGAAAAGATGAAGAATGAGCTGGAAGAAGTCCACACGGCTGATATCACCTTCAGCGATGAAGACCTCCTTTTCGGAACATGCGAGCACAACCATCCGCTGTATGTAACCGGGTATTGTCAAGACATCAAAATAGGGAAGATCCTAGTCGAAAACAGGTCCTCCGTCAACTTTCTTAATGTAAGAGTGTTGAAGGAGATTTGCATGAACGTTCAGCACTTGGTTCGGGACAAAATTACTATCTCCGGGTTCGACTCGCAATCATCACAAACGCTTGGGTCTGTAATACTGACATTACGCTTCGGGCTGCTCGTCACTGACATCAAGTTCCATGTCATTAATGCCAAGACTTGCTACAACGCTTTGCTCGGCAGGCCTTGGTTACATGGGTACAACATCATCCCTTCTACACAACATCGGTGTATGAAGTACTTCAAGGATGGCCTCGAGTACACAGTTACAGGGGAGCTGAACCCATTCTCTATAAATGAAGTCCGAAAATATGAAGATGCCAAGTACTTCTTACCATACTTCGAAGACATGGAAAGATGTTGCAAACCAGAGAACAAGCAAAAAGCCATCGCCATTATCCCGATATTTGAGAGCGATACCGAAGAGGATGAAGAGATGGTCTACTTGGGACAACCCCAAGGCAACAGGCCAGAACCATCCACTCCTATTTTGGTCTTTGGCAGTGACTCTGAAGACGAGGCCAACATGGCGTTCTCCATCCGCCCGTCAATACAGACCTTTGCCGGAGCTGACCAGTTTTACAGATTACCCTGGTTCCGCGGCGGCATTACAAAGAACTTGATGCACTTGATACGTACAGAGTGCAAGAGATGCAGACCTTCTACGTCCCTCCTCGCCAAAGAAGTGAGAAGGCGGTCCTTTTCTACCAATCCACGGAGACTAAAGTGGAGAAAGAAGTATGGCACGATGCCGAACCTGCGCTCGATAGGCTTCAACAAATCCGTCTGCCCAGATACTACGTAGAGGGACTGAAAAGGCTATTGAGACACCAAGGCGTACCCTTCAAACAGACTACTCGACAAGCCCAGTTCTATAACAAGATTTGGGATGTTCCCGGGACTCAGCGGAAGACGTCCAACGGGAGAATGGAGACGACTGGCCTTGGATACATTCGGTCCAATAAAAGGGAGCGATTCAATGGCTGCCATGTCATAAATAATTCCTGTAGAGAAACGAACGCGTTTCCAGATGGCGTTGATGTCGAACCAGAGCGAGATCTCGCCGTGAAAATACCAAGCCCATCATTCGAAGAACAGATTGATAAGTTAATAAGAGAAGCGGGTCAAAAGGTTCGGGATGACCATTGTAGCGAAATTACCATTTACGAGAAAGCCAGGACACGACGTATCATTCAGCAGGCTACGGAGGATGACGGTCCCCTTCACCCTCAACCCGCTGTGCGCTCTTGTAGCCAAAAGAAAGCCCAACGTAGAAGCAACAATAAGGTAAATACAGAGAATGACGTCCGAAAACAGCGAAGCGGATCCAAGAAGCCACGCGATCGAGAAAAAGTAAGCTGGAATCCGTCTTTTATGAAAAAGATAGGTCGAGAGTACTCTTTCCCTCAAGAAAAGACAAGGAAAATCTTTGACCTTGTCATGAAACATCAAATGACGGTGCTACCAGAGTCTCAGCGCCCCGAACAAATAGACGATGTCCATCATCCGGATTATTGCTCTTACCACCGAATAGTGGGGCATCCTCTTGAAGACTGCTTCACCTTCAAAGACTGGGTTGAATATCAGTATCAGCAAGGCAGGTTTGCTCTATTCGACAGTTGGAGGGTAGCCCCGCCACGAAAGCATGAGCCGAGAGCAACCTACACTACGAGGGAAAGTCTAGATCAACA
This sequence comes from Agapanthus africanus, assembly GCA_030015575.1. Taxonomy (NCBI): domain Eukaryota; kingdom Viridiplantae; phylum Streptophyta; class Magnoliopsida; order Asparagales; family Amaryllidaceae; genus Agapanthus; species Agapanthus africanus. Next base: position 99,083,158 of record CM057338.1, on the reverse strand, counting down.
TCGAGCTTGGAAACGAGCTCGTACCTGCCATATGATAACATTCTCAAAGGAAGGAGAGCACGAGAATACGAACGACCTCCCCCAGTGCTTCGTAAATGAAGATGAGAACGAGGTGATCTCAGAATTTCCACCAGCGCCAAAGGAGCTGGAAGATGGGATACACACCACAACAGACAACTTGAGAAAAATCGACTTAGGGACGGAAAACGATCCAAGGCCAACATTCGTCAGTGAGCTGCTGTCTGAGAAACAGGTGGCCACGTTAAAGGATGTGCTTATGCTTTATAAAGGCTGTTTCGCATGGAACTATTCTAAGATGCCGGGATTAGATCCAGAGATAGCTGTGCATAAACTGGCGTTATCTCCGGACGTCAAGCCAGTCAAACAGGCGCCAAGAAGAATGCGGCTCGAGCTTAAGATGAGTATCAACGCCGAAGTCAAGAAGCTAATCGACTCCGGCTTCATCCAAGAAGTTCAATACCCTGACTGGATCGCCAATATCGTTCCGGTAATGAAGAAAAATGGGACAGTACGCATCAGCGTAGATTTTCGGGATCTCAACAAAGCTTTTCCGAAAGATGACTTCCCAGTGCTTGTTACCGAGATGATGATCGATAACACATCCACCCATTAAGTCTTCTCCTTCATGGACGGATCCTCAGGGTACAACCAAATCAAGATGCATCTTGAAGACCAAAAGCACACTGTTTTCCGGAGTCCGCTGGGCATATTCTGCTACATGGTGATGCCTTTCGGTTTGAAGAATGCAGGCGCCACCTACCAGAGGGCCATGATGAAGATCTTCGATGACCTTGTACATGAGATAGTTGAATGTTATATCGACGACCTCGTGGTGAAGAGCAAATCATATGAGGAACACTGGGAGCATTTGAAAATAGTGTTCCAGCGTCTTCGAAAATATATTCTGAAGATGAACCCTCTGAAATGCGCATTTGGAGTTTCCTCAGGAAAATTCCTAGGATTCATCGTACGACACCGGGGCATCGAAATAGACCCATCAAAGATCAAGGCGATTATGGAAATGCCTCCGCCAAGAACTCTCAAGCAACTGCGGTCTCTCCAAGGAAAGCTCACGTATATCTGACGGTTTATAGCTAACCTCTCTGGAAAATGCTACCCCTACAGTCATCTAATGAAGAAAGGGACCCCGTTCGTTTGGGATCGCAATGCCAAAGCGCACTGGACGAAATCAAGAAATACCTGCAAAATCCGCCGGTACTAACCACTCCGGTCAAGGGAAAGCCCATCATCATGTACACAACAGCCCTTGAAGGTTCTTTAGGTGCGCTATGGGCGCAAGAGAATGACCAGGGGAAAGAGAGAGCTCTCTACTATTTGAGTTGAGTCCTCATGGGGGCAGAAAATAACTACTCCCCCATCGAAAAGTATTGCCTGGCGCTGATCTTCGCGGTAACGAAGCTTAGACATTTTGCTTTGGTACATGAGGTCCAACTCATATCAAAGGTGGATCCTCTCAAGTATTTGTTGTCAAGAGCCATGCTAACGGAAAGGCTTGCCAATTAGGCCCTCCTCTTGATGGAGTTCCCGATAGTATATCGACCCCTCAAGTCAATAAAAGGCCAGGCCATTGCCGACTTTCTCGCTGAACATCCGATATCTGCCGACTCTCCCTTGAACTGCGAGTTACCGGACGAACACGCATTTGACGCAATTGACGGGGAGAAAGAAGGGAATGATACCCGATGGGAACTCTACTTCGATGGAGCATCCTCCTTGAAGAAGCGAAAGCAAAACACCCCCATGATTAAAGCCGGGGTGGGCCTTATTTTTGTGACTCCACAATGAAGGATAATGCGTTTTGCCCTGTCTTTAAAAGAACCGAGAACAAATAATGAGGCTGAGTATGAAGCTTTGATAGCAGGTCTTGAGATTGCTGTCGATATGGGCGTCGAAAACCTCTTCATATATGGAGACCCCCAGCTGGTCGTTAGCCAAGTAAATGGCGACTACCAGACGTGCAAACCAGAACTGATCAGGTATGGTGAAAGAGTGCAGCAACTGCTAACGCAAATCCCCTCCTGCACCGTAGAAAGCATACCGCGTGCGTAAAATAGCAAGGCGGATGCATTAGCCAAGCTCGCTAAAGAACTGGCCGACAAAAACCTCGATGACGTAAGGATCATTGTGCAAAGCTGTCGGATTCTCGCGCCAGCAGAGATATCTCCGAAGACGTTTAAAGGAGGGGAAGCGACCAAACAAGCGGCGTTCCAAGTAGAGGACGAAAAAAAGGCTGAGTATTGGAGAGAAGTCTTCATAGACTATTTCAAATCCCATCGAACCCCCAATAATGCATCTCGAGACATCAGCTCAAGAAGCGAGCTCTGTCCTTCGCCTTCGTCAATGATAATCTATATAAGAGATCGCTCGATTGTTTGTGGTTAAGGTGTCTGGGGCCAGAAGAAGCAAGGAGAGTCGTCCAAGAAACTCACGATGGACTCTGCGGTTCTCATCAGGATGGGCCCAAGATGAAGTTGAAGATCAAGAGAATGGGCTATTACTAGCCCACAATGATTCAGGACTGTCTCGAATATGCGAAGCAGTGTCACTCGTGCCAAATTCATGGGGACTTCATCCACCGGCATCCGAATCCGCTACACCGAACACTGGCTAGCTGGCCATTCGAAATGTGGGGAACCGATATAATTGGGCCCATCGAACTGGCATCATCCAAAGGACATAGGTTCATATTAGCAACAACCGATTACTTCTCCAAATGGGCAGAAGCAATACCGCTAAGAGAAGTGAATACGGAGAACATCCTCCATTTCTTCAGGACACATGTCATCTACCGATTCGGCGCTTCGCGACGGATCATCTCAGATAATGGGTCGGCCTACAGAAGCCATAAAATCAGCTGCTTCGCATAGCAGCATAAAATAGATTGGAGATACTCTTCGGTCTATAATCCCCGAGCTAACGGTTTGGCTGAGGCTTTCAACAAGACCTTGACAAAGATCATAAAGAAAATGGTGTCCAGAAATAAAAAGGACCGGCACGAGAGATTGCATGATGATTTCTGGGCCTATCAGACTACGGTCAAGACGACCACGAACACAACGCCATTTGCATTAATATTCGGCACGGAAGCGGTACTTCCCTTGGAGATGGAGCTACCCTCTCTACGAGTGGAGGTTCGGTACAAACTAACGGACGAAGAGAATGCCCATTTTCGACTTAAGGAGCTAGACGCCCTTGATGAAACTCGTCTCATGGCGCAGCAAAATCTTGAAGCTCGTACGAAAGATTGACTAGGCCGAGAACATTCTGCCAAGGCGAACTCGTGCTAGTCGTAAAAAGAGCTATGATCCCTAATCGTGCTAAACGGGGGAAATTCGAGCCGAACTATGAGGCCCGTACATCATAGAAAAGGTCTACCAAGGTGGGGCCTACTTGCTCATGAATATGCATGGCGAAAGGCCCTTCCCACCAATAAATGATCGGTTCCTTAAGAAATACTACGCTTGACAAGTCACGGCTCAGGTTAATGATGGATGAAGACGCTCGTGTCCGCTCGCTATCTCCCTGAGTCCAAACTCTATAAGTAGTATCCAGCGAAACCTCGCCTCAAAACCCCTACGGACCGCGACGTCCATAAACTAACGATGGACCGAGATGTCCTTAAACTAATGATGGACCGTGATGTCCCTAGACTAAATACGCCGCCTCAAAAACTTGGCGACAGTGGAATCCAGGTGCATAAGTCCTAGCAGCGAGGATTGCAACTTACGTCCCTCTGGCTCCGCAGCTACCCCGGTTGGCGAAGTCCCACCGTAAAAAAACGGTACGTCCAAAAGCAAAATGGGCACGGATGAAAACCCGAAAGGGCTCCGTGAGTAAAAATAGCAGGACTGTCGGCGAGTTCGTGAAAACCCGAAAGGGCGCAGACTCGTAAAAAAAATTCATGCACACTTGCGAGGTCCTCTCGACCTTGTGAGGAGAAAACACCTGTGTGAGATCCTTACGACTCACAAGGGAGCAACACACCTAGGAATCCCCGTGATTCCTAAGGAGAAATTACACTTACGAGATCCTCACGACTCGTGAGGAGAATTCCCCCCGTGAGACCCTCATGGCTCGTAGGATTCGAAAGCCTTAAGTTACTGGGATCTGAACTTGTTCTTAAGCCATCACATTCCCCAGATTGCCCTACAAACGGTTCAATATTGACCCTTGTATACAATCCACGGGCACAAATAAACGTTTCCCCCACCAAGTTCCACCAATGGCGCGAAATTTCCCCATTTGGCGAACGACACTTGTAAGTCCTCTCGACTTATAAGGAGAAAACACTCTTGTAAGATCCTTACGACTTATAAGAGAACACACACTTAAGAATCCTCACGATTCCTAACGAGAAAACGCACCTACGAGATCCTCACGACTCGTAGGGAGAAACACCTTTATGAGACCCTTATGGCTCATGAAGTCAAAAGCCTTAGTCGACAGGATCCTAACCCTGTTTTCTAAGCCACTTTTGTTCGAATCGACAAAGGCAAATGATGATTCGCTCCTGGAAATATCCCAGTTGTAGCGATGCTGATGCCTAAATCGGTATCAAATTCCAAGTCCTTTCACGGCAAATGATGATTCGCTCCTGGCAATATTCCAGTCGCAGCGATGCTGATGCTAAGATTGGTATCAGACCTCGGGTTCCATACTCGCAATAAAAATCAGTGAGCAAAAATGCATATGAAATAGCCGAAATGTTTGGTCAACTCGCAATAAAAATCAGCGAGCAAAATACATGCATATAAAAATAGCCGAAATGTTTGGGCAACTCGTAATAAAAAGCAGCGAGTAAAAAGAAAAAAACAACCAAAATGATTGGGCAATCACGACTTTCATGATATAAAAAATTGAAATGATCGAGCATCGCGGAAAGAAATAAAAAAAATGAAATGAAACTTTTGCCCTGCAAGTGAGATCACATTGACCCCTGTATACGATCCATGGGCACAAACGGTAAGGTAACCATATCATCCCACCAGGCTCCATCAGAAAGAGAGCCAAGTCTTAATGGCAATATCTACAACTTAGAGATCAACAACGGCGTTCCTTCTCGTTCCAACCAGAAGCAGATACGACGTCAACAAACGGAGCTACGACAAAGTCCCCTAGTTCCAAATCTCAACGGTTCACAAACCGCTTAGAGACTACCTCGGAGCCATGGCAGAGTCCCTAGTTCCAAGTCTCGATGGCGGCATCCACAGCTTAGAGACCAACCAACAGCGTTCTTGTTGCGCCACGGCAGCGCCCCGGCCGTCTACTCGAGGCCAAAATGCGGAATCAAAATTTTTCCTTACTCGGAAACCGGCGCTACCGCGGACAATGAAAACCCGGATCGTAACCATTAACCTAATGCCAGCAATCAAGAGATAGGGTGAGAAGTATACCAAATGATCCGAGTCCTCCGGTCTTCTCTTCATCGTCCCGATCTCCCGCGGAAAGTCTTGTTTCCACATCGTCGCCTCCTCGCCGGAAGGGCACCACATCGCCTGCGTCTTTTACGGGCTCCCGCCTCAATACCGAGGCAACTCGGGCATGAAGCCGGCAACTCGACATGCTCAAGATATGCTGTAGAATGTGTAGTGTAGAGGGTATGTCTCTTTGGGGTTATGTTGTTGCCATTGATGGATGGAGAAAGAGGTGAAGAAAATTGGTGCTTTCAATTTTCTAGCAATAAGAAGATGGGATGAAGAAATCCTCACATCACTAGAATGAACTCTCTCATTCTTTTCTTTCTCTCTCAAATGTTTTTCAACCATCTCCAAATGAGAATGGTGGAGGAGGGAATTACCAAAGCAAGAGGGAGGTGAGTGTAAGAAAAGAGAGAGGGTGACCATATCCTAACACCATCATCACAATCTCACATCAAGCTTAAAATCAATCCTAATCACCTTTTTCAAGAAATGATGATAGAAAAGAAAGGAATATAAAAGATGCTTTCATAATAAATACTTTTGCAAGAAAATCCTCCACAATGTGTTATTTGCAAAACTGCAAATAACCCCCTCCATCAGAAAAGTCCGGCCGGGAAAGAACAAAGGAAAACCGGCCGGAATGGAATGCAAACTGGCAACTCCAGAAAACTGGTCCCGTAATAAATTACAGGAAAACCCCGATACTGTGCATACACACCCGCATCTGTATTCCGACCGGATACAAATGCAATGAGACAAAATCTACACTGTACTAAACTAGTACCGGCTTAAACCAAAGCCGGCTAGTAAAATCCGTTCGATCCTGATCCGTGCAATACCGCACGTATCTGATCGAACCCTGCCATATAACTATACGGCCACTAGTACAAAACTGTCCGATCCTGATCCGTGCAATACCGCACGTATCTGATCGGATCCTGCCATATCTCCATACGGCCTCTACAGCGTTTCACCCGAAAGCTTGAGTAACTGTAAATGTGGTGGACTCTAAAGACTCGTCAATACTATGGCTGTGGATTTAACCACTAGCATGTCAGAGGTATTAGCCAATACATGACGGGCCACCAGCTATTGACCAAAAGGAACGTCGATGAGCGAACTCATCCTGACACCCTACTGAGCCTGTCAGTGACAATATCCGTACAGTCCGGTCCGTTCGTCTATGAGCATCGCATGTCGGGCCTAGGGGGTTGGTAAAAGTCAGACCCCCAAAAGCGGTACAAGTCGTGTCGGAGTGCGGCCCAGAACGCCCTGAGATACTACTGGAATACCTACCAGTAAATCTCCTGCCTCGGCCGAGGGCTTTGCGTAATGGCTCTCCTAGACACAGCGCGACCTCACCCCCAATACCGGGAGAGACGAACCCCTGCAGATCCGCTCACTGCCTCCATGTGGCTCGGGACTGTACCCAACTAAAACCTGTTTGCACGACTCCTTTGAGCCGTGGTAGGGTAGTAATCAAAGCACAGTGGGAACTCATACGAGACAAATGACGATCTCAGGTCGATGAACTAACCTGTACACATGTCACCAGGGAACTGCCATCTGACATCAGGTATAATCCCAACTGGCAGGTTCCCGGCGAGTCCTGTCCGGTGTACTCATAACCCAATGAGCACCTGTATACATCTTAGGTGAACCAACTGACATCAGTGGCTTGTGAGACCGACCACCGCCCCTCGTCGGGGTCTCGACTGTATACACTAGTCTACTCTGGAGAATCGATGCCCTGTCTCGAAACTCCTACGACTAGGGACCTTTTAAGGATGTGCTTATAGACTACCAGCTCCCACGTATATGATCGCCATCATACTGCTGGCAGTCAAGCAAGAATCCTAGGGGCTCTATCAACGTGTAATAGCGACATGCCAGGTCACCTAAAGCAGTACACGATGATAAAGGTAAACCAGATAGCATACTATCATCTCGAGTAAGACTGTCCTACCGGGATAGGTCCTCCCTCAATCATTGCAATCACGTGCCTGTGATCCAATAATTGACTCTGAGGGCACTATCTCCAACAATCTCCCACTTGCACTCAAGGCTAATTATTGCGATGCCGCATACTCACAGCCCGTGTGATACCGAACACCCAACTCCTCTACTAGTCAGTCTCACAAAGCTCATTTGCGAAACTATTGTGTTCGAGGAATAGCCTCAGTGAGTGGATCCGCTATGATGTTTCTTTCTATGTCTCTCTATATCTCAAGTTCGCAGAGAAAGCCATCTCCCGAAATGAGCAATACCTGTCTTAGAATGTCCGGATGTCTGATGGGACCTAGCTCATAAATGAACTCCAAATCCAAACTTCTTAGACTGTATCGTCAACTGAACTTAATCAGCATCCTGCGCCATGCCACCCTCAATATTGCCTTGGTCCACCTGTCCAAAATACTGCCCCTCGTCAGAAGGAAAACTATAACTCTGACAACCTCCTTGTCGTCCATGTCACCTTGGAAGCCTGGAATGATAACTGTCTACCAAATGAGACTGTCGTTATCATATCCCTAGAACATCCACTTATGTTCTAAGACTGCTTCCGACTGTTTCTCCAGGATTGGATCAATATCAACTTATTGCATCTAGTGCAAGAACAACATCTGGTGTGGTACTTGACATCTCATGATTGACTCAATTGCCTAAGCAAGTGATCTGCCAATCATGAGTATCCCTCTCCCCTTTAGTCTATAAGACACCTTTAGAGAGGGTGACTCCATCAACTGCAGGCACACTACCGTGTCAGGAGTCGTCCATTCTAAATATTCATAGAATGCTGTCAAGGTACCCAGATTGGGAAACCACCCAAATCTAGATCTAAAACCATAGATCTAGTAACCAGTATGTCTGATATAATATCCAAGTCCCTTGTGGAGAAACTACTGTGTGACAACCAAAGTATAACCGATCGTAGTATAGGAGTATCTTTTCCTATTCTGTGTATGTCATCCAAATACCAGGACATCATACGCTACTACCTTCTCAACAGATCCATCCCCTATTCTGATGAAGTCAAACCTATGACTGTCAGGTCAGAAATAGATGATCTATTTCCGCTGTAACTGCTTTAGTCTATAAATAGACATAAGCCTGATGACCACCAATGCTTCCGCTGCTCCCACTGACTACGAAGTCATATAGACATGCACTTCTAAAGCTAGTTTAGAACGACGCTATACTCATCCTCCTGCCGGGTCTCACAGTCTGGAACAACAGCAATGGTAAGTCTGGGTAAACAAGAACCTCCCTGCCACCGTCCTTGAGCATACCGAAGTACCTCTCGAGTGCCTGAGGTTACCCATCATATCTGCAGAGTGGCCAATGGAATGTCAAATCAGATTGAATCTTTAGGTTCCTTATCAAATCTTCAGTAATCGTTTGCGGTTCTGGAATTTCTTCCAGTTCTACCATACTCCCACTACTGTTTTTGAAAAATCCATTTTTAATAAAACTGTGGCGAGTCTAGAACAATATTGCTATTGTTTATCCAGATGGTAGAAAATCAACCCTCGTCATAGCCTGGGTCAACCCACAAACAGCCATTACAGAAACGTGCCTTGAGTTGTCCAGTGTCTGGTTTTAATCATAAGCCGGACAACTCCCCGTACCTTAACAATGTTAAGATATGAACTGTTCTATATCCAATATAGAACCAGAGGCACTGATTTAATTTAACCAGATTCAAATCATGCAGTTATCTCCAGTGCATGTAAACTAAATGGAAGGAGGCCGATCAGCGTTACTCAACTTAGGAATGCTTCCAATTATGAGTAACCTGAAAGAGAAGCAATTTCTCTTCATCATTACTATCAACTGAATACCATACACAAGTATCTACATCTTCGATCACTTTGAAGAATCCCGATACTTGCTATACCTGGTTCTCTATTATATTCAAATACCTATAACTTCTCAAAATTCAGACCCTGTGTTTCCACGAAACAGCCGTCTAAAAACTAGAGAAGTCATAAGCAAACCGAATATAGTATGAGGACCAACCCCTCTGTCCTAATGGACACTGGACAACATACAATACTCTGTATAACTCCGCTGAGTCTAACAACTCTTTCGCTGTGTGTCGTAGGTTGAAAACTGTACTTATGGTTAAGAAGAATTACACCGCTGTTTAATGCTCCTTACCTAACCATCCACTGATATAGGTAAATGTCATCGACATAATATCAAAAGGTATATCTCACTCTATGAAAATAGACGTACAGATATATCAATTTGAAATTGGTGCATAACCGCGGATATTCAAAACCAAAAAATTGCCGACCGGCAAACAACCCAGGTGGCTTCCTCAAATATCACCAATTACAACGAATCCCGATATAAAGAGGATGGTCACCTAATTCCCAATAACTTACTCCCACTCAGCATCTGTAAAACCATACAGATGTGAGAATCCAACCTGATAAATACATACCCTGGAGCAAGTGTCTAATCGGGAAATCAGTTTTCTATTAACAGTACACAGTGAAACTGAAACATTGAAATGTTTCGTCGGGATATCCTGGTATTCCTAGTAATGCCTCTTCCATAATCCAGATTCACAACTGTAACCGTATAATTCTTTGCCACCTTTCCAAATCCCTTTATATGTCTTTAGTCATTACCTTCTGCACACCCCTTTAAGCCAAATGGTTTTCTTCCTTCCCTACCGTTCGGCACCAGCCTATGGTTTGGAAGAAGACTATCCAATAAGCATAAAGGGTGTACTGTCCTAATCCTAGGAGCACTCGCATCGCGAGAGAAGGTGAAGATAAAAGACACCTGAATGTACTTTATTCCTATTTCTCCTGAACCAGAATCCATCCCCGAACTGGAACAAGTTCCTTTCGAGTTCGTATATAACCATATGATGGAGTATCCAATAAACTGTGGATCTTCGTAGTGATACGGAGTGTCCTGGAGAAATACAAAGGTGATTTAGGATTGGCGAAGAAATACTTGGTTTGGTCGTGAATATCAGTCGCAATTTACTTTGCCCTCCTACTAATCCCTTGCTTTGTCTTAACTTAATACCTTCTGTACACCGTTTAGGCTAATTGGTTTTCTTCATTCCCTACCGGTCGACACCAGCCTATGGTTTGGAAGAAGACTATCCAATTTGCGTAATAGGTGTACTACTCCTAAACCAAGGAGTACTCGCAACCTGAGAGAAGGTGAAAAGAAAAGACAACTGAATAGTCCTATCCGTTTTCTCCAGAACCAGAAACCATCCTCGAAGTCCTTCGAGTTCGTATCTAACCATACGATGGTTTTGTCCAATGGAAGTGGACGTTCGTAGTAATACGGGGTGTCCTGGAGAAAAGGGTAAAAGTAAGAGTGGCAAAGAGGTCTGCAACTCAGACAATCCAAAAGCCAATGTTAAGAAGGTTCGGTCAACTTGGTCACTGAGTCAAAGTCCAGGGTCGGGTCAATGGTCGCTGCCAAAGAGAGAGAGAAAAGAAACACTCAGCGTGCACTCTAACCTAGATCAGAATGGTTATCACTTTGTCTAATCTGGAAACCTCCCACTGTACCTCAAATTCTCCTCCAAACCTGAAAGAAGAATTAGTCGGGATCACCGGAGGAGTAAACCAACTCATCAGTGGGAATCGGGATCCAACTCTCATCGCATGATAACGTGACGGAATCCACTCACGTCACCACACTCCAGAAGGTATGCGCATGCCTGGCAAGTTTCAGTTCTTTTGAAACTCCCGATGTGACTTTTTACCCCTAGGACCCAAGTGACCTTGACTGAGCCAACATATCAAAGGATCCTAGTCAAGTTCAGCCCGTCATTATCTTGATTGCATTAGACCCACCCGCACGAGTCCTTGACTGAGCCAAAATGACCGTACGACTGTCCTAACCAATCACATATCCATGCAACAGAAAAGCACTACATAGCTACCGAACACTACGCCTCGGCTAAGCACGACATACGCAGCACGAATACTAAGTAATACTAATCTGAAATGACGGAGGGCTACGACTGGTTTTTGGCGAAAAACCTTTAACGTAATGAACTTGATATCGTTGAAGGAACTGCACAACTTTTTATAAAAATATAGTGACGAAACCTTTGCTAAAGAGATCACTCCCGGTGAAGGGATCTCGGCTCTTTCCCCGTAGAATGAGGTGCAGGATATTCCAAATGAATACCACGATGCAAAGCAAAAGTAATCGGCTATAGTGAAGTTAATGCCCTGACGCAAACTTTTTGTCCAAGGGGTCACTCCCGGTGAAGGGATCTCGGCCCTTGCCTCGTCGACTGAGGAGCAGGATATTCCAAATGAATACCACGATGAAAAACAAAAGAGAACGTCCTTGCAATAACAGCTTTTTGAAAAGTGTTCCAACAACATCAGAATAGGTTTGTTTATCTTGCATTGATCCGAATCAACGCAGTCCCATCAATTAATCACACCACAAAGAACGAAAATATACTGACGTACGTATATGCCATCCGCATTCGCCACTGGGTCCCGTCATCACCCGTTAGGTTAGCTAACTAACGGCAGAGCGGGGACTGGACTAGCGCGGATGTAAAACATATACAACATCTACTAATATATATACCAATATATTATATTTCGCTCAAGGCGTGATAAAATGCAACATCACAGAAATGTACAGCATCACAGAACAATACAGATATCTGGAAGCCCCGGGTTTCACAGAGCCGCTGCTGAAACCCGACGTTCCCCTGGTCGTGTGGATAGCCTGTGCAATGAAATCCTAGACCCCTATGGGCGCGGCAAGTCACCCGCCAAAACCTGAAGCGAGGCAGCCCCCTCCAGCACAGTGAATGGACCACCCAGCACTTCACGGAATCCGGTAACTTGGGCACCCCTCCTGGGTCAACCTGTACCCCCTACGAGTGCGACGAATAGCCCGCCAATTCTAGAGTGAAGCCCCCTCCGTCTCAATGCCATGAGATGCGGGCCCGTTGCCCTCTAGAACCCGGCTATCCGTGCACCCCTCCGCGGGGTAATCCTAGTACAGAAAGTAAAATATACATACAACGGGTACATCGACCGCAACCAGGTCGTGCCCCAAAAGAATAATACAAACAGGCAGTGACGGCAGTCCACATGTCGTACGCTCGCCCCGCAATATCAAATGTACATATAAAACAAAACTGTACTAACATTGCATCCAGGCTATCCCCCACGACCGATCCGCAACAACACAGCATAAACATAGAACATCAACGTGAAAGTCACGTTCGCAAATCCGTCTAACCGGGCTATAGCAGTTAGACCGGATTTACCGATCAAGTGACATTCACGGTCGCAGATATAATGTAAATACTGTGAAATAATGTGTTTAAAAATATCCGATCGATCAAACAATTAACAAGTGGGCCTCCAAGAAAAACTGTAGCACTCACAGAAATAATTGGCCCAATTTTAATATTCCAAACCCCCCAAAATCATCCCAAAAGCCCACTGTAAAATTTTGACAAAGTGACGTAATTAAAGTGCGGCGGAACCGCGGCCCCAGGGGGGTTTGGCCGCTGTTCCGCGCTAGACTAATTGAATGACTTTGTCGAAATTTCCCAGAAGTCTTAAAATATCTTGTACATCAGTTTTCTATAACCTGAAAAAAATTTTGAGCAAGGAAAAATTCAACAGAAAACTGATGTAAGCTAAAACGCGGTTTTTGGAATTTTGGTCGATCGGAAATGCAAAACACATCAGAACAAGCTAGGTAAGGTTAATGGCGTGGCTCTGATACCATGTTGCGCCACGGCAGCGCCCCGGCCGTCTACTCGAGGCCAAAATGCGGAATCAAAATTTTTCCTTACTCGGAAACCGGCGCTACCGCGGACAATGAAAACCCGGATCGTAACCATTAACCTAATGCCAGCAATCAAGAGATAGGGTGAGAAGTATACCAAATGATCCGAGTCCTCCGGTCTTCTCTTCATCGTCCCGATCTCCCGCGGAAAGTCTTGTCTCCACATCGTCGCCTTCTCGCCGGAAGGGCACCACATCGCCTGCGTCTTTTACGGGCTCCCGCCTCAAAACCGAGGCAACTCGGGCATGAAGCCGGCAACTCGACATGCTCAAGATATGCTGTAGAATGTGTAGTGTAGAGGGTATGTCTCTTTGGGGTTATGTTGTTGCCATTGATGGATGGAGAAAGAGGTGAAGAAAATTGGTGCTTTCAATTTTCTAGCAATAAGAAGATGGGATGAAGAAATCCTCACATCACTAGAATGAACTCTCTCATTCTTTTCTTTCTCTCTCAAATGTTTTTCAACCATCTCCAAATGAGAATGGTGGAGGAGGGAATTACCAAAGCAAGAGGGAGGTGAGTGTAGGAAAAGAGAGAGGGTGGCCATATCCTAACACCATCATCACAATCTCACATCAAGCTTAAAATCAATCCTAATCACCTTTTTCAAGAAATGATGATAGAAAAGAAAGGAATATAAAAGATGCTTTCATAATAAATACTTTTGCAAGAAAATCCTCCACAATGTGTTATTTGCAAAACTGCAAATAACCCCCTCCATCAGAAAAGTCCGGCCGGGAAAGAACAAAGGAAAACCGGCCGGAATGGAATACAAACTGGCAACTCCAGAAAACTGGTCCCGTAATAAATTACAGGAAAACCCCGATACTGTGCATACACACCCGCATCTGTATTCCGACCGGATACAAATGCAATGAGACAAAATCTACACTGTACTAAACTAGTACCGGCTTAAACCAAAGCCGGCTAGTAAAATCCGTTCGATCCTGATCCGTGCAATACCGCACGTATCTGATCGAACCCTGCCATATAACTATACGGTCACTAGTACAAAACTGTCCGATCCTGATCCGTGCAATACCGCACGTATCTGATCGGATCCTGCCATATCTCCATACGGCCTCTACAGCGTTTCGCCCGAAAGCTTGAGTAACTGTAAGTGTGGTGGACTCTAAAGACTCGTCAATACTATGGCTGTGGATTTAACCACTAGCACGTCAGAGGTATTAGCCAATACGTGACGGGCCACCAGCTATTGACCAAAAGGGACGTCGATGAGCGAACTCATCCTGACACCCTACTGAGCCTGTCAGTGACAATATCCGTACAGTCCGGTCCGTTCGTCTATGAGCATCGCATGTCGGGCCTAGGGGGTTGGTAAAAGTCAGACCCCCAAAAGCGGTACAAGTCGTGTCGGAGTGTGGCCCAGAATGCCCTGAGATACTACTGGAATACCTACCAGTAAATCTCCTGCCTCGGCCGAGGGCTTTGCATAATGGCTCTCCTAGACACAGCACGACCTCACCCCCAATACCGGGAGAGACGAACCCCTGCAGATCCGCTCACTGCCTCCATGTGGCTCGGGACTGTACCCAACTAAGACCTGTTTGCACGACTCCTTTGAGCCGTGGTAGGGTAGTAATCAAAGCACAGTGGGAACTCACACGAGACAAATGACGATCTCAGGTCGATGAACTAACCTGTACACATGTCACCAGGGAACTGCCATCTGACATCAGGTATAATCCCAACTGGCAGGTTCCCGGCGAGTCCTGTCCGGTGTACTCATAACCCAATGAGCACCTGTATACATCTTAGGTGAACCAACTGACACCAGTGGCTTGTGAGACCGGCCACCGCCCCTCGTCGGGGTCTTGACTGTATACACTAGTCTACTCTGGAGAATCGATGCCCTGTCTCGAAACTCCTACGACTAGGGACCTTTTAAGGATGTGCTTATAGACTACCAGCTCCCACGTATATGATCGCCATCATACTGCTGGCAGTCAAGCAAGAATCCTAGGGGCTCTATCAACGTGTAATAGCGACATGCCAGGTCACCTAAAGCAGTACACGATGATAAAGGTAAACTAGATAGCATACTATCATCTCGAGTAAGACTGTCCTACCGGGATAGGTCCTCCCTCAATCATTGCAATCACGTGCCTGTGATCCAATAATTGACTCTGAGGGCACTATCTCCAATAGTTCTTCCTCCCTCCAGCAGGATACAGACGCGACATCAACAAACGGAGCCATGGCAAAGTCCCCTAGTTCCAAATCTCAACGGTTCACAGAAAACCCAGAGACAACCTCGACATTCGTTGCAATATTGCAGACACAATGTCAACAAACGAAGCAAAGGAAGATCCCTAACTTCAGGGTCTTGACGGCAACTCAAATGAGACCTGAAAGACTATCGGAGACCATCCCACTCCAGCACGGAGTGGTCATGACTCATCGGGGCTCCCAAACTGAGCCTAACCTCAAGTAAAAAGCGACATGGAATATCCCTAACGCTTTCTCTTTCGACGGTAATATCACTTGGAAGATTACTTGAAGACGTCTTGTCCAGCCCCCGAAGGGATCAGAGACATGACAGTCGCGGGGCTACTCGAACAGTAAGAATGCATATCGGGGAATATATCGGCCAACGCGACGGTGCGACGGGTAAAAAACCCCAGTACCACAGACCCTAACGGACTTCTATTAGCAGGAGTTAACTGTGATGTTAGGACACCATTGCGAGAACTTCTCGATTCGTCTCGACTCATGAGGAAATTAGTGTCCTTGTGAGAACTGCTCAATTCATCTCGACTCGTAGGGAAAAGCCTTAGGCAATAGGGATAAGGACCTGTTTCCTAAGCACTGGGGCCCTGCAAGTCAGTCCAAGATGGACTATTGCATACTATTCACGGGCCAAACTCTCCAAAGTCGAATATCGACAAGGAGGGAAACAACCACTTACGAGTCCTCTCGACTTGTAAAGGGAAAAAATTCTCTTGTGAGATCCTTACGACTCTCAAGAGAAAACACACACTTAGGAGTCTTCACGACTCCTATAGAGAAAGGACACCTACGGGATCCTCTCGACTCGTAGGGAGAAAACTCTTTATGAGACCCTCACGGCTCATAAAGTTGAAAAGTCTTAGGCGGCAGACCCGAACCTGTTTCCTAAGCCATCGCTGCCCTGCAAGGAGATCAAGATAGACTATCTACAAGACGTATTTGCTAAAGAGACACGACAGTACGACTGTGTATGTGCTTAAATGGAAATGGTGTCCAAAACGTGCTGATTTATATACGACACTACAATAGCGCTCGCACTTAAAAGAAAATTCCTAAGGGTAAAGTATAAAGCTCATGTACAGTGGTGCGAAAGATCACCAAATATGGGATCGGATATACAGGGGTTAACAAAACAAAATACAAACTTCTCCAATTCCCTCTCTTCCCTCTCCACCATGTCGAAGCGACGGTTTTCGTGAGGAGTTGCTCCCCACTGATTAGCACCGTGTACATCAGCGAAAGCGGACATGATGGCCCACCGGGCTCTTATCTGACTCGGTAAATGAACCGAATGATCCTTCAGATCCTGGGTAATTAAGTGTGCCTCGTGGAAACACTCAATTTTGTCCTCCTCCGTATCAAGAATCGCCGGAGTCATCTCCGCCGGATGAGGGGGAATATCAGCAAGCACGGATAAGAAAATCATCCTGAGCCAAATGGAACCTATAGGAAGAGGAGAGCCCTTACGGGCCAGGAGTTTGTATAGTGCCGCGTCACATTGGTCATCGGTGAAAAGAAGATCCGCTAACCGCGCGGCAAAACAAGGAATAATCTCCTCGATAGGCACCTCTCAGGGTTGCCGACGAACGCAGGGATGGTTGCAAGCCATAACCTTTGGTTTGTTTCTCAAAATGATCACCCTAAGGTCTAAATGGTTCTCTTTCTGTGAAGAAAGAGGAAGACGTAGATTCGGGTTATAAAAAGAAGCATTCAAAGCTATGCACAGAAAATTTCGTGCGTGGTGGAGCTATTCCCGAGTCTAAAAGGAGGGGCATGGGAAAAGAAATGGGTGACTCATTGGAATCAGAGTAGGGAGGCGAAACGACCTCATCAGCAGAGCCTCACGTGCATGGCACGTGAGCACTCGCATTGATCCTTTTTGAAAACTAAAGCGGCACCGCACGTGCATAACACGTGAGCGCCGGCGCTAATGCAGGATTAAAATCCCCAGCGGTGCTTCATGCTCAAAACACGTGAATGCCAACAACAGTATAACGACACTTCATGCAGAATACACGTGAGCATAAAAAAAGGGGGGAAAGAGAAAGTTTTGTCATTCATGCTCCAAGAACATATACATGGCATAAAAACAAAAAAAAATGTTTACAAAGGTAAAACACTTGATCGTGGACATGGATTGACGAATTCAGAAGCAAGGCCGAGTAAAATGCTTCTGGCTTCTCAGACCATTTTTGTGTGCATCTTCTCACGAATGGAAGCGTCGGGATTTTCGCTGATGTCATCCGTCCTCTGATAGACAGAGATTATTTTCGTCTGTTGGAAAACTTGATGCAAGATATCAACAAGACCATCTCACCGCCTCTTCGAGATCAAACCCATCAGATATACTGAGTGCACTTTGTCTTCGGCATCATCAAGCGCCTCAAGCGGCATGGCTTCATTAAATTCAGGAAGGGCTTCCCAAATCACTCCCACGATGAGCATTCGTAAACTCTTGGTTTTGACAGTGGCCTTGGACGCGAATGTCTTCATAGGAGATAATTTCGTCAAGATCATACAAATAAACGGCTATAGTATCTGAACAGAAAAATCAACAAGAGTTTAGCGATCGAGATGATCAAGAAAATGCTTATTATGAGAATCTAAAAGGATTCTCATTAAACGGACATGGGAGTTTAAACAACTCTTGACATCCTCATAGGAAAAACAAGTTCTGTTGAAATACCCAACAAATTTGAATTTGTGCAAGTAAGGAAAAACCCTGTGAAAGTATGCTCAAGAACACCAGGGAATGAAATTCCCGAGGGCCGCTATTGATCTTCAGAGCAAAGCTTTTTGGTGAGGAATTAAATTCCTTTTGTACGATGGAATTAAATTCCAGAAACCCCCATGAAGAAGAAATGAAAAATAAAATGCCATGAATCCTTAAAGAACAGAGGAGGAACGCCCAAGACATTGAAGTTTACTACTCAAAGATCATGTTTTTGGATATCTGAGAGATGGGTTTCGGAAAGAAGGCAAAGCTCTTATGGTGGATTTAAAATCTAAGGAATTTTTTTAAGAAAAGGGTTTCTTTGTTCAAGATCTTTACCTAAAAAAGGGTGTCTTTTTCTGACAGAGTTCAACTCTGAAATTGCAATGGGCAGAGAACTAAGCTCTGAAGAAGAGAATTGAATTCTCAAAGAAGGCAAGGAAAGAAGAAGATGAAAGAACATTGGCTTCTCAAAGACCAAACCCTTGCATTTATAAGACGTGACAAGGGCGGTTCACCTCCCCATTCCCCTAGGCAATCCAACGACTGTAAAGGTGACAGCGTTGCACTCACGTGCAAGCCACGTGAGAACAATGCTGTGGGGGCATTTGTTCCCTTATAAAAAATAAATAATATATAAAAAGCGATGGGAAAAATTCCCCGAATGCAGAATCACGTGCCCACACGTGATGCGCCTTGGAGCAAAGATTATAGGCATCGCGCTTAAATAAAAAAGGCTGAACTGAGTCTCACGTGCAGGCACGTGAGCATATATATACAAAGTATATAGGCTCCTTCCTAAAACAAATAACAAGCCAGAGAAGCTCACGTGTCAGCACGTGATGCTCTTTGTTGATCTTAACTTTGTGGGGGTCACGTGCCACACGTGACATTCCTGAACATCAGCTCATGTGCCAACACGTGATGCCTTTCTCTGGGACTGCTGCATATAAGCAAACAGGCCTAAAGCTATGGGTCACGTGCTACATGTGAGGGTTCCTAATGCCTTCTAAACCGATAGAATTAAATTCTCAATAAGAAGGATCAAAACCCTATTTGGAAAATATTTCCTTGAATCTTTCTAAACAAGAAAGATTATGCTCTGTAAAACAGAGCACCGTCGGATTAAAGATCCAATGGTGATTAAAAATCACCAAGCTACAGAATAAGCTCTGTATGGGAAAATATTTCCCTAATCATTCTAAACAAGAAAGATTGTGCTCTGTAAAACAGAGCACCGTTGGATTAAAGATCCAATGGTGATTAAAAATCACCAAGCTACAGAATAAGCTTTGTATGGGAAAATATTTTCCCAATCTTGTTAAAAACAAGAAAAATGTCTTCTGTAAAACAGAAGTCTCTGGATCAAAGATCCAACGGTGGATAAAATCCCAGAATTAATCAAAAAATCACTCAATAAAAGATTTCCTTAACTAAATCAACAAACTTTCCTCTACTATATAAAGGACTTGAGACTGAAGAGAGAAGAACAAAGACCGCCCATAAGGTTAAAAAAAAGAAGAGGAGTTCTCTTTGAAGAAAAAGACACCCTAGGTGAGGGAAAAGACCTAGAGATCATTTTATCTCCTTTTACAAGAGTTTAACTCTTCCAAAAAAAGAACTTAGTTCTTCCTCTGGTTGAGGTCTGCAGAAGCAGATCTACCCACAAGTTGAGAATTTAATTCTCAACGGGGAGATTCTATTATGCAGTCCCAAAACTTAGAGGAAAGAACTAGGTTTGAAGGATTTATTTCTTCCAAAGACATAGGAATTTATTTCCTCTGATAAAACTAGGGTTTAACCCTGCATAAAAATTTAATTCTTATAAAACAAAGAACTTGAAATTCTCAAGACTAAGATCAAGAGCCCCATGCATATTATCGTTCAACGCTATAACGACAGATCGCGTGTTCCCACATGAGCACCTCTAAGTACCAAAAAGAAATGACTGAGTTCGAGTCACGTGACCCCAAATAGTGTTCAACACTTGTAAAAAGGGAGGGGGAATAAATTAAGAAAGTTCTCATTATGGGGCGCCTCACGTGATCCTGACCTTCAGTAATGCTCAGAACCTAGAACAAAATAGGAAGATAAATCCAAAGGTGACAGTGCCCAACTATGGAGCACCTCACGTGCCCACACATGATGGCCACAAAGACTAAGCGTTTAACACTTATATACAGATAGGGATTTAGACCCAAGTGCATAACGCTCAATTTTCAGGTGCCTCACGTGCCGCACGTGAGCGCTTCAAACTTCAGTGTCTAATACTACTTATGAGCCTCATGTGGAAGCACGCGAGCGTCAAGCAGATATCAGTGTTTAACACTGCGAGAGGCCAACCTTAGCCAAAACTAGCCAAGTCTCCCGAGACCAAAACCTTTTGACCATCAATCAACCAAGCCCTCCTATACTCAGGTCTCCCCGAATCGATCTTAGTGCCAAAGATGGCCAATGATCTCCTGACACAGGGCATCTAAAATGATGTTCGTTCCACCATGATCTCTCCTTTCAATATGGAGTTCGGTTCAAGGGTACATCTCTCCACACCTCTGATACATGTCGTTGTAATTCTTCAACGATGTCAGTGAGGTGGAGGGTCCTGACAACCGACAGCTCTTGGATGCACTCTCAAACCCATGAGTATAGCATAATGGACCGTAATGTCTTTAAACTAACTGTGGACCGCAATGTCCTTAAACTAAAACGATAGAGCCCAAATGCTCTTTCATTGGATCAAAAATAATCCTGAACCGCCGTTAAGTAGATCTTAGTCCAATATCGGATTAACATATCCTTAACAAATATTTAAGTCGATCTTAATCTCAAACAAGGTTAACGATCCTTAAATCAAACCAAACCCAAATCTAAGAAAATACGGATTTGGACAAATCCACGCCCTACGGGAGACAACACAAATTAGTCTCCGTATACAATCCATGGGCAACCAAAAATAAAACAAACATACACGACACGAAGTGACTTTCTGGAGCAGGAGAAAGTGGTCATCGCTACGCGGTAATGTAATTAATTGCAGGGGCTTGCGCCTGCAGGGAAGAGCGTCCCCACAATCAAAAACCCTTCACAACGAGGGGGAATCTGACGAAGTCTGCTACAACGGCCGCATCTGTCTAAACCATCGATACACGGCGCCATAAATCAACTTGGCATCTTTGGAGAGGTAGACAGATAAAACCAAATAGTATCTGCCCCCAAATTCAGGCAAGACGACCTACGCGGTTTCGTCTCTCTTTTCGGCGGTAAACAGTTCCGACTGATCCATATGAATTACACAGGATGGAGGTCCGTGGCATCAAAACTTTGATAAGGCAGAATAAGGAAATAAAAGAACAACTAAGCCAGATCATAGCGAACCAGGATGAAGCAAGCGGGAGCAGCTGAGCCAAGGGCAAGGCCAAGCGACGATGAGGAAATCGTCATCTTCAGTTTGGGGGTGGATCTATTTTGGATGCATCTTGTATCAGCATATAGTTTGCATGTGCATATTTCCTGCATTTCAGCACTTTATATTATGTATTTTTCTTTTCTTTGCACGTTGTCGCATTTCATATCTGCTTTTGTATTGCAATGTATTGAAAAACTTATAAAAATTGAAAAAAATCAAAAACATAAAAACATGATTGTCATGTTAGCTTGCGGGTGAACTTAGATTCAAAGTCTGACGGTTCGGTTGATAAGTTAGAAATAACTAAATCTTTTTTGTGAGACTGACGAACCGAAAAATAACCCTCCTTTGTGTTTAACCATAACTGATATACGTCTTTTATAACACATTACACGTGTCGTATGTTTTTGAGAATTTGATGAAAGTCTGACATGTCTGTAAATCTTTTAAAATTGATAAACATCTTTAGGATTAAACAGATTTATTCTGAGTTAAGTAATATCAAGTATAGTTCATAAAGTAAGGTGAATATGAAGGGTATTATTGAGTTTTTAATAGAAGCTATAAGTCTGAAAAATAACCCATATGGAACCTTGTTGGAGTAATTACACACCTTATCCACATGTAACGTCTTCGGATTTAAAAGAAATGCTGGCTATATCTCCGTTTTCACTAAGTTCAGAATATTTTAAATAAAATGAGTCTTTTGTTTTGTGGCCTTGGTAACTTGGGTAATTAAGTCCTTGGGGTGTCTCCACACCTAATGCCCTAAAACCATTTGGTTTGGGAGTTATTGACCTAAAGCTCGCTAAGTTTCCAATTGCCAAAAAAGCAAGCTAAGCAAGTGTTCTCTCCGAGTTAAAAGTCCTTATGGTTCTTTGTGGGAGAATAATCTTGGCGGTGATGAATTTTGTATTAAAACAGTTTTTTCGCGGAGATATGAAGGTATATTTATAAAAGACGTTTTGCAT
Organism: Agapanthus africanus; assembly: GCA_030015575.1. Classification (NCBI taxonomy): domain Eukaryota; kingdom Viridiplantae; phylum Streptophyta; class Magnoliopsida; order Asparagales; family Amaryllidaceae; genus Agapanthus; species Agapanthus africanus. The sequence goes on along the minus strand of CM057338.1, from coordinate 99,060,541 downwards.
GATAACTTGGGTGTGTATGAACAAAAACAGATGAAAGGTAGGAGTGAAGAATAAGACTCAGGTTCTCTGTTAAAAACGATAGAAATTCTGACTTGAAACCTAACTTGAGAAAAAAAACTTGAGAAGATCTTAACTCCTTTTCAAACTCGTGTATCCTTTAGAAGTTTATCCTGGTCCGTACTTATGACATGATGACCCTAATCAAGTTCTTAAAAACTTGTGGACACTATCCGCACAATCACGTAAAGACGCGTATAAGCTTATGTTAAATAAATTGTGGGGAGTGAAAATAGGGTTTAGCGTTTCTGACTTGGGTGATAGAACTTCTAATTTTGATCTCTAACTTAAGATTAGAATCAAAAGTTTCTCCACAGCGCTAACTTGACTGGATTTTATGAGTGTAATCCGTTGAAAAACCTCAGGAGACAACACTCCTCCTACTAGGGACACCTAGAGGTTTAACGGCTTGTTGCACGTGCTCAGTGCAATCGCGTTCCCTGTGAAAATGAGGCTAGGAATTTTTGTTTTGCTCGGGACGAGCAATAGATAAGTTTGGGGGTATTTTTTCATCTCAGAAAACTACAATTTAATACCGCTCATTCATTATCTATTTTGTTATATATCGGTACTATTAATCAGTGTCTGCTCTGTAATTACAGATTACAGGTATTCGTGATAAAATACAGAAAACACACTCAATATCACGGATATAGCGTTTGGGAGCCGACACTGTAATCAGAACAAAAACCAACCGATATTCAAAGAGCTCTTTTGCAATAAACACGTGTACATAATTTTGGTCCAACACTAGACATGTGTGACACTGGCTTTTTGACATGGACCATGGTGGGGCTGCCTTGGCACATGTGGGCATCATGACTTGTGCAAGTGGGATTGTGAGTGTTTAATGCTAAAAGTTATGATGTGATATAATGCTTCAAGTTTCCGTCCAAATTCCTTAATGCAAACCAGGTTATTAAAAAGAAATCGAACAACACCAGAGAGATTATGGAGTGCACTCAAGATCACCACAGCAAAATGAGCCACTTTCACCACAACAAACCGGCGACAACCCCAATAAAACCGGCATGGCCGGTCCCCCTTGCTCCAAACATCCCCATTTTTCTTCTGGCACTTTATAGGCATCACATCATCCCTTCTATATTGTTTGTTTATTCTATTTTGATGCCTATAAATACCAGAAAAGATGAGAGCCAAGGGATGCCATATGATATTCTTTTTTTAGTTTTGTTTTAGTTTTTGGTTTAGGCTTGAGAGTTGAGTGGGCTTTAACTTGGTTTCTTCTTCTTCTTCCCTCTTGAAGCTTTCTTTTGAGAGCTTCATTATGGAGGTTGAACAAGCTACCAATATCGTGTACCTAAACTTCTTCAAGTGTTAATAATATTGTTATTGTTTTGTTTACTTGTTTCTTTTCTTTACTTGCTTTTCTTCTCATTATGTGTAACTAATCTTTCTTTGGTAGCGGTGACGGTGAGGAAATGAGATGAGGTTTTGCCTTCCCCCTCCTCTTGTTTATGTTTAATGTGCTTATAATTATGATTCTAACTTAATGATTGTTTATGTATTGATGTGATATGGTATTTTGAAACCATGGTTACTTTGTAACCTCTTCATATACCATACTCACTCCCTTTCCCCATTTCACAATGTTTAAGTTAAAATCAATTTGGTGTTAAATTTGCTATGTTTAGATACGGTATTTTATGACCAAGTGCTTGACAAACACTCGGTTTTCATATATCCTATACTATCACAAACACTTAGCAAAGTTAACACTAAAACTAATTGCTCTCACTCGCTACTTTGTGTTTTTGATGTTGTCGTATGCTTACTAACCTTTGTGCTTAGTGTTGACACCTCAAGCTTGCACATGCAAACGGTAAGTGAAAAATACAGACTTGTTTTTTGTTTTGCGTTGAACATTGGTATTTTGATGACCTGTGCTATGCAACTGAATTGACAACTCATGCTTCACGCCGGGATCGACACAAAGATGGACAACTCATGAGCCAGTGAGCGTCGAAGGAATCGTCGGGATTCGACAATCCGAGCCAAAGCCACGACCATTTCTTTCTTAACTTTTTTTCTTTGTTTTCTTTGTTTTATATTTTTTGTGACAAACCAACCAATTCATTATTTGTTGAACCTTAAACAACAAAACCTAATACACAATTCCCTATGGATCGACCCGTACTTGCCGGCTCGCTACAACGCGTCGTGCACTTGCAATTTATAAATTTTAAAACGAGACCGAGCTCGCGTGCACATCCATTTCCTTAAAACGATTCCATTTCTAAAACATACGCGTTTGCGCACACGGGTAAAGCCTCAACAAGTTTTTGGCGCCATTGCCGGGGAGTTGGTAGTCATTAGGAATTGTTATTTCTGGTCCGTACTAACTCATTTACTTTTTAACTCAATTCTTTCAAAACTAACAAAACATGATTTTTTATAACTTTGCTCTCTGTTGCTACAACCTGCTATCACCTTGCTATTGAACTAAAAAATCAAGGTATACCATAAGAACACTAAGCTCTCCTGGAGAACTCACCCAAAATTTGTGCACAAAACTCTTCACTTAGACCGACGACATCACTGAAAAATCCGCCGCCGCCGGATATTTGGTGATATTTTTGGTTTTTTCTTTTTGAGTGATCTCCAGTACATTGTTGGTATTCTAGCGGTATTGTTTGATTTTTACAATTTTGTGTATGCAGGAATTGGGGCATATATATCACTTTTTGACACTAAATATCGTATTTTCCGACATTTCAGATTTTTAAGGAATTACGACCAGCGATCGTGCAGAGCAGGCTTCAAATTCAATTCTAAGACGTTAGCGAGGTATAGTGCCAAAGATCCGGGTAGTTTGACCCGCGCAAGCGAACATTCAAATTCCCGTAATCACTTCATAGGGGTTTCTAAACCCAAAATCGCATTAGTATGTAATTTTCTAACACCTTCGCTCAAATAAGTCGCATTCCAATATTCTATCTTCTGCAGGATTCTTTGCACAAACTTGCCACCAATTGGACAGAGAACTAACTCGTATTTGTTGCAGCGCTTAAGCCTAAACGGAAAAAGAATTTCTTTATTAATTGAATTCTTGAATTCTTTTATTGATTTGCGCATTTGCATCTTAATACGGATATTATGGACACGACCAAAACAAGATACGATAAAGGATTTCATCATCTTTCTCCGTAGCCCACAAATCATAAAACTGCATTCTTGCATACCCACAGTAATTTAAAATCAACTAGAACTTTGACTTTAAGGACTTCGTGCTCATTAGGAGAAGATAACTGTGTTTAGAACACCGCTTAACGGTATATCATTCACGGGGTGTCTAGGCAAGTGTTCACAGCGAAATCGCCAAAAGAGAAAGGGTTATCTAATTAAGGAACTTCGTGAAAGTGTTGGAAAACCTTCCCTTATCACTGCACTTACCTGACTTCGTGATCCGTATATCTTGAGCCCGTTTCTTGACACAGTTTTACTTCGACAATCAGGTTCTTGAGCAGGTCTAGTTGACTTAGCATAACATAGACTGCTATGGGTGTGATATTCTTGGTTTTTGTGATTTTTGTAAATTCTTGTTGATATGGGTGATACACGATTCAATTCAATTTTTCACGATTCTTATTCCTTTATATATACTCAGTCCCAATTCTTTTGTTCAAATTGCCACAATTCTTCCCACATTCATGAAAACTGTCCTTTTCTAGGGGGTGACCAACCATCCCAGAGTTTTGATAATGGTCACCTACCTAACACTTTTGAACCCAGTCCCACTTCAACCCTAGATCAAATGATTGAAAATTTAGAGAAAGAGGTCGACAGGGTAACAACTTTAGCATAACCACCATCACAACCCTCCCAACCTGAAACAATTGAGCCATCATTAGGGAATGGTAGTGAGATGGATGCTAGGTTGACCGCTTTAGAGAAGGGTATTGAAATGATGATTGTGGTCGAGAATCAAACAGCTGCGACACTAGCCCTGTTTATACAGCAGTCCGAGCAATTGTTTCACGCTCAAGTTCAATCTTTGGATAGAATTGAAGAGCATGTAGCTGTGACGATTCTAGAGAGTGAACACAGTCAATTAGATACACATAGTGTCAATATCTGTCATCTAGGAAATCACCCGAGTAAGATAAACGATTAATTGAATTTTGATGATTTCATAGATGATGATGCAAATGAATTGACTAAGTGTTATTAGGACCCACAGGAAAACCCTCTAGGTCAGTCCACCACTAACTTTCAGGTACCCACTGAACCTCCTATCACTTGTGATTTTGAGGTTGATTTAACTGAAATAGTACTTGAAGAAGAAATTCATGAACCGACTGATTTTTGCGCTCCGATTTTAAAAGAGGGAGCTTGTGAATTTGACCGGTATGGTTGGGATAAATTATTAGAGGAAATTAATAATCAGGAACCCACAATTTTTGTATCACCAGTTGATATTGTTTCGGAAGAAACATTAGTGTGGGAACCTACTTTTTTAGATGACATGTACCTATCCATTTGTGAATGTGATGAGGGAGAAATTGTATTGGGAGAGTTAGGGGGCTGTAACGATGAGAACAGGATTGTGCAGGATTATAAGGAAGAAGGTAGCCTTGATAAAAATTCTTTCATGCAAAGTTTTGAGGAATTATTTGCTTATGAACATGATATTCTAGGTGAGTTTGAGTTAGGATCAATTTGGGAACATCCCATGAACCTTTCCTTCTCTAAATTTTTTGCGGATGAACTCCAGTTTTTAAACGAACTTGACTCCGATACTCAACACGTGCTTCTTGATAATTCAATTCATTCGGACAACAATTTTTTTGCCTCTTCAAAACTTCATCTTCACCTTCAGCGTCTTCCGATCCCTAGTTATACACACCCATGCCCTTCACTAACAACTAACACATTCTTTTTCTTTTTCTTTTTTATATACGTATTCTTTTACCAGCCCTTGGATTATATCGATAAAAATTTTAAGTGGCTGGTATTAATTTCTGAACTAACACTGTCTTTTAACTTGTGAATACTATAATTAATCTTAGTTTTCTTAGTTTTTTTTGAAAATAAGTTCTCACCTGTTAGGGAGTGAGTGCTGAATTTTTGGGGATAGCACACTGATTTAACTTCTGGTTTGAGTAAATATGTAAAGAGTGGGGGGGGGGGTTTGATGGGGGTTTTTGTAAAAAGTCCATTATAAAGTCACCAGATCCCTGACCGACCCCTTATTCTCACCACTCAAACAGATCTCGCAGTCTCCTTTGCTCTCCCCAAGATTTCCTCCAAAACCCTAGCCCCTTTGCTCGGATTCCGACCGGCGTGTCCCTCTGAAAATCCGGCGACGCAGGCCTGATTGCCTCCGATCATCGTTTGCCTTCTTCAGCTCTGTAAGATTTTTCCTTCCCCTCCCTTCAGCAATGTTTAAATTTCCTGAAACTTTGTCGATGTATTCACCCACGAGGTGTTTGGGAGCTATTTTCATGACGCTATCCGACAGTTGGGTTGGGAGTTTTTGCTGTATGGGAATGAGGGGTTGTGTGCTTGTGAGAATTTGGTAGATGAGTTCAACGACGCTCTAAGAAATGGAAAAATACTTCAGGACCGTATTCGATTTCACTTTCAGGATAGAAGGAGTGTATTCTCAGCGGATACTATTTCAAATGTCACCAACATCCCTACCCGACCTGGTTTCCAGAGACCGTTAGAACTTGCCCAGTATAGGACGATCATGGGGGCACGATGCGAGTTACGAGATGCTGGCCTAAATGCCCAGCAGATTTATCGAAATGTCTATACGGCTTGCCGCTGGGCTTACCGTAATGTCAGGGGGATCATTCGAGTTTCCTCGTTTCCAGCGATTGTGGGGCATATTGTTCATTGTTTGATGACCAAGGATTATCAGTTTTGCATGACGAGCATGCTATTTTCCACAATCAAGGAGAGTGTCGCGGCGCACAAATCGTTACTTCCCGTCCTCATCACCCAAATTTTTCGCTACTACATGGAGGAGGAAGATTTCGCGGCCTGCATCACTATATACGACACCGTCCCGGTCGAGATTGAGAGGATCTCACCAGGTTATACTGACAGGAGGAGTGGGCAGCAGATCTGGTCACCCACTGACCCCAGCTAGTATGAGACACCACAGACGTCCTCTGAGATTTACTTGGGAGAGGACGTTCCGACTGATCCATATGAATTACATAGGATGGAGGTCCGTGGCATCAAAACTTTGATCAGGCAGAATAAGGAAATAAAAGAACAGCTAAGCCAGATCTTAGCGAACCAGGATGAAGCAAGCGGGAGAAGCAGAGCCAAGGACAAGGCCAACCGACGATGAGGACATCGTCATCTTCAGTTTGGGGGTGGATCTGCTTAGGATGCATCTTATATCAGCATATAGTTTGCATGTGCATATTTCCTGCATTTCAGCACTTTATATTATGTATTTTTCTTTTCTTTGCACGTAGTTGTATTTCATATCTGCTTTTGTTTTGCATTGTATTGAAAAACTTATAAAAATTGAAAAATTCAAAAACATAAAAACTTGATTGTCATGTTAGCTTGCGGGGGAACTTAGATTTGAAGTTTGACGGTTCGGTTGATAAGTTAGAAATAACTAAATCCTTTTTGTGAGACCGACGATCCAAAAAATAACCCTCCTTTGTGTTTAACCATAGCTGATATACGTCTTTTATAACACTTTACACGTGTCTTATGTTTTTGAGAATTTGATGAAAGTCTGACTTGTCTGTAAAACTTTTAAAATTGATAAACATCTTTTGGATCAAACATGTTTTTTCTGAGTTAAGTAATATCAAGTATAGTTCATAAAGTAAGGTGAATATGAAGGGTATTATTGAGCTTTTAATAGAAGCTATAAGTCTGTAAAATAACCCATCTGGAACCTTGTTGGAGTAATTACACACCTTATCCACATGTAACGTGTTCAAATTTAAAAGAAATGCTGGCTATATCTCCGTTTTCACTAAGTTCAGAATATTTTAAATAAAATGAGTCTTTTGTTTTGTGGTCTTGGTAACTTGGGTAATTAATTACTTGGGGTGTCTCCACACCTAATGCCCTAAAACCATCTGGTTTGGGAGTCATTGACCCAAAGCTCGCTAAGTTTCCAATCACCAAAAAAGCAAGCAAAGCAAGTGTTCTCTCCGAGTTAAAAGTCCTCATGGTTCTTTGTGGGAGAATAATCTTGGCGGTGATGAGTTTTCTATTAAAACAGTTTTTTCGTGGAGATATGAAGGTATATTTATAAAAGACGTTTTGCATGATAACTTGGGCGTGTATGAACAAAAACAGATGAAAGGTAGGAGTGAAGAATAAGACTCAGGTTCTCTGTTAAAAACGATAGAAATTCTGACTTGAAACCTAACTTGAAAACAAAACTTGAGAAGACATTGACTCCTTTTCAAACTCGTGTGATCCTTTAGAAGTTTATCCTGGTCCGTACTTATGACATGATGACCCTAATCAAGTTCTTAAAAACTTGTGGATACTATCCGCACAATCACGTAAAGACGCGTATAAGCTTATGTTAAATAAATTGTGAGGAGTGAAAAATAGGGTTTAACATTTCTGACTTGGGTGATAAAACTTCTAACTTTGATCTCTAACTTAAGATTAGAATCAACAGTTTCTCCAAAGCGCTAACTTGACTGGATTTTGTGAGTGTAATCCGCTGAAAACCATCAGGAGACAACACTCCTCCTACTAGGGACACCTAGAGGTTTAACGGCTTGTTGCACGTGCTCAGTGCAATCGCGTTCCCTACGAAAGTGAGGCTAGGAATTTTTGTTTTGCTCGGGACGAGCAATAGATAAGTTTGGGGGTATTTGTTCATCTCAGAAAACTGCAATTTAATACCGCTCATTCATTATTTATTTTGTTATATATCGGTACTATTAATCAGTGTCTGCTTTGTAATTACAGATTACAGGCATTCGTGATAAAATACAGGAAACACACTCAATATCATGGATATAGCGTTTGGGAGCCGACACTGCAATCAAAACAAAAAACCAACTGATATTCAAAGAGCTCTTTTGCAATAAACATGTGTACACAATTTTGGTCCAACACTAGACATGTGTGACACTAGCTCTTTGACATGGACCATGGTGGGGCTGCCTTGGCACATGTGAGAATCATGACTTTTGCAAGTGGGCTTGTGAGTGTTTAATGCTAAAAGTTGTGATGTGATATAATGCTTCAAGTTTCCATCCAAATTCCTTAATGCAAACCAGGTTATTAAAAAGAAATCAAACAGTACCAGAGAGATTATGGAGTGCACTCAAGATCACCACAGTCAAAACGAGCCACTTTCACCACAACAAAACCGGCATGGCCGGTCCCCTTTGCTCCAAACATCCCCATTTTTCTTCTGGTACTTTATAGGCATCATATCATCCCTTCTATATTGTTTGTTTATTCTATTTTGATGCTTATAAATACCAGAAAAGATGAGAGCTAAGGGATGCCATATGATATTCTTTTTTCTAGTTTTTGGTTTAGGCTTGAGAGTTGAGTGGGCTTTAACTTGGTTTCTTCTTCTTCTTCTCTCTTGAAGCTATCTTTTGAGAGCTTCATTATGGAGGTTGAACAAGCCACCAATATCTTGTACCTAAACTTCTTCAAGTGTTAATAATATTGTTATTATTTTGTTTACTTGTTTCTTTTCTTTACTTGCTTTTCTTCTCATTATGTGTAACTAATCTTTCTTTGGTTGTGGTGAAGGTGAGGAAATGAGATGAAAGACTTTGCCTTCCTCCTTCTAACTTAAAGATTGTTTATATATTGATGTGATATGGTATTTTGAAACCATTGTTACTTTGTAACCTCTTCATATACCATACTCACTCCCTTTCCCCATTTTACAATGTTTAAGTTAAAATCAATTTGTGTTAAATTTGCTAAGTTTAGATATGATATTTTATGACCAAGTGCTTGACAAACCCTCGGTTTTCATATACCCTATACTATCACAAACACTTAGCAAAGTTAACACTAAAACTAATTGCTCTCACTCGCTACTTTGTGTTTTTGATGTTGTCGTGTGCTTGCTAACTTTTGTGCTTAGTGTTGATACTTCAAGCTTGGATATGCAAACAGTAAGTGAACAATACGGACTTGTTTTGTGTTTTGCGTTGAACATCGGTATTTTGATGACTTGTGCTATGCAACCGCATTGACAAGTCATGCTTCACACCGGGATCGACACAAGGACGGACAACTCATGAGCAAGGGAGCGTCGAAGGAATCGTCGCGATTTGACAATCCGAGCCAAAGCCATGGCCATTTCTTTCTTAAATTGTTTTCTTTGTTTTCGTTTTTTATATTTTTTATGACAAACCAACCAATTCATTATTTGTTGAACCTTAAAAAACAAAACCTAATACACAATTCCCTATAGATCGACCCGTACTTGCCGGCTCGCTACAACACGCCGTGCACTTGCGGTTTATAAATTTTTAAACGAGACCGAGCTCGCGTGCGCATCCATTTCCTTAAAATGATTCCATTTCTAAAACATACGCGTTTGCGCGCATGGGTAAAGCCTCAACACATACTCACAAAAATCAGCGAGCAAAAATGCATATGAAATAGCCGAAATGATGGGGCAACTCACAATAAGAATCAGCGAGCAAAATATATGCATATAAAATAGCCGAAATGTTTGGGCAAGTCGCAATAAAAAGCAGCGAGTAAAAAGAAAAATAGCTGAAATGATTGGACACAGCGAGAAATAGCCAAAATGATTGGGCAATCGTGACTTTTACGATATAAAAAGCTGAAATGGTAGAGCATCGTGGGAAGAAAGAATAAAAATGAAACTTCTGCCCTGTAGGCGAGTCCGCATCGACCCCTGTATACAATACATGGGCGCAAACAAAAAAAGGGAACCACATTTTCCCACTAGGCTCTGTCAAAAGGGAGAGTCAAATCTCGACGGCAACATCTATAGCCTAGAGATCAACAACGGCGTTTCTCCTCACTCCAGCAGGATGCAGATGCGACGTCAACAAAATGGAGCCATCAAAGTCCCTAGTTCCAAGACTTGATGGTTCACAGACAACCTTGAGGAAACCTCGACATTCGTCGCAATATTACAGACACAACGTCAACAAACGAAACAAAGGAAGATCCCTAGCTTCAGGGTCTCGACGGCAACATCTACAGCCTAGAGATCACCACGGCGTTCCTTATCACTCCAGCAGGACGCAGACACAACGTCAACAACTGACCCCAGGGTCAAAAAAATGGAGCCATGGCAAAGTCTCTAGTTCCAAGACTCGACGGTTCACAGACAACCCAAAGACAATCTCGACATTCGTCGCAATATTGCAGACACAATGTCAACAAATGAATCAAAGGAAGATCCCTAGTTTCAGGGTCTTGACGGCAACTCAAATAAGACCTGAAAGACTATCAGAGATCATCCCACACCAGCGCGGAGTGGTCATGACTCATCGGGGCTCCCAAACTGAGCCTAATCTCAAGTAAAAAGCAGCATAGAATATCCCTAACGCTTGCTCTTCCAACAGTGATATCAACTAGAAGATTACTTGAAGACGTCTTGTCCAGCCTTCGAAAGGATCAGATACACGACAGTCGCGGGGCTACTCGAACAGCATGATTGCGTATCGGGGAATACATCGGCCAACGCGACGGTACGACGGATAAAAGCCCTAGTACCACAGACCCTAACGGACTTCTATCAGCAGAGGTTAACTGTGACGTTATGACTTCCTTGCGAGAACTTCTCGATCAATCTCGACTCGTAGGGAAAAAATGTTCCTGCGAGAACTTCTCGACTCGTAGGGAAAAAACCTTAGGCAACGGGGATACCAACCTGTTTCCTAAGCACTGTGACCCTACAATTAAGTCCAAGATGGACTATTGTGTACTATCCACGGGTCACACTTTCCAAAGTCGAATATCGACAAGGAGGGAAAAAACCACTTACGAGTCCTCTCAACTTGTAAAGGAGGAAAATTCACTTGTGAGGTCCTTACGACTCTCAAGAGAAAATGCACTTGAGAGTCCTCACGACTCCCAAGGAGAAAATACACCTACGAGATCCTTTCGACTCGTAGGGACAAAAGTCTTTATGAGACCCTCATAGCTTATAAAGTTGAAAAGTCTTAGGCGGCAGATCTGAACCTGTTTCCTAAGCCATCGCCGCTCTACAAGGAAGTCAAGATGGACTATCTACGGGCTACGTTTGCCTGAGTTACATGCCATTGAAATAAAGAAGCTACTTATGAGTCCTCAAAATTCGTAAGGAAAAATTATCCGAGCGAGATCCTAGCGACTCAAGGAGGCGATGAACGCTTGGAAATCCTCACGATTTCTAAGGAGGATGTGCTCTCCTGACAGTAATATGACCTGGGAGATTATTTGAGGACGCCTTGTCCAGCCCCGAAAGGAGCAGAGACACGACAACAAGACTGCGTATCGGGAATGCCTTAGTACCACACACCCTAACAGACCTCTGTCGTAAAGAGCAGGGGTTAACTGTGACGTTAGGACATGTTTTCCTATAAGCCCAAGGGTGGTAAATTAAACAAACTCCGAAATGAGTATATAAACTACTTCACATCCAGTTAAGACAGAAAGGCGCAACCCACGAGCACCAACCATGTACTGTACAAGGTAGTAAGGAGAGTCTTTGTCTCACGCCTCACTAAGCGTTCATTCACGACTGCGTGGCTGCTTAAATGGAAATGGTGGCCAAAACGTGCTAATTCATGTACGACACTACAATGGCGCTCGCACTTAGCAAAAAGATTCCTAAGGGTAAAGTATACAGCTCATGCATAGAGGCGGGATACATGTACGAATATGTAATGAAAAGAAAGCATTCAACATGAAACAATCAACGGTCAATAATAAGAGAAATACATTGATGTAAACATACTACTCTACGGGGAAGAGATCACCAAATATGGGATCAGAGATATAGGGGTTGACAAAACAAAATTCAAAGTTCTCCAATTCCCTCCCTTCCTTCTCTACCATGTTGAAGAGGCAGTCTTCGTGAGAAGTTGCTCCCCATCGATTAGCACCGTGCTCATCAGCGAAGGCGGACATGATATCCCGTTGAGCCCGTATTTGGCTTAGCAGCTGAACTGATCGGTCCCTCAAAGACTGGGTAATCAAACGTGCCTCGTGAAAGCACTCGATCTTATCCTCCGCTGCATCGAAAATCGCCGGAGTCATCTCTGCCGGGTGAGGAGGGATGTCGGCAAGAATGGATAGAAAGATCATCCGGAGCCAAATGGAGCCCATAGGAAGAGGAGAGCCCCTACGAGTCAGGAGCTCATACATCACCGCGTCACACTGAGCATCGGTAAGAAGAGGGTCTACTGGCCGTGCAGCAAAGCGAGGAATCGTTTTCTCGATGGGCACCTCCCATGGTTGCCAACAAGCGTGAGGACGATTGCAAGCCATAGCTCTGGGTTTGTTTGAGTTCTGTTAGTAGAAATGGGTTTCTCTTTGAAGAGAATAAGGAAGACATAGCTTCGGGTTATAAAGAGAAACGTTCAAATCTACGCATGGAAAATTTTGTGCATGGTGGAACTATTTCCAAGGCCGGAAAAAGGGGCATGGGGAACAAGATAGTTGACCCATAGAAAACAGTGAAAGAAGGTGAAAAGACGCCTTTAGTAACGAGGCAGCGCCTCACTTGCCTTGCATGAGGGCGCCATCGCCGAGAGTTAAAAACTCTGAGGCAGTGCCTCACGTGCCTCGCACGTATAACATGGGGGCCCGACATTTTATATACGAGTAACTACTACTTCACATGAGGCACCTATGAGCAGTGGTATAAAAGAAAGGGAAATTTTTCCATTCATATCTGAGAAAAATTATACATCGGTGATAACAACAAAACAAAAATATCATCAAAATGTTTACAATGGCAAGCCACTGAATCCTGGGCATGGATTTAAGAATTCAGAAGCAAGTCCGAGTAAAATGCTTCTGGCTTCTCTGACCATTTTCTTATGCATTTTCTCACGAATGCAAGTGTCGGGATTCCCGCTGATATCGTCCGTCCTCTGGTAGGCGGAGATTATCGCCGTCTGTTGGAAGACCTGATGAAAAGTATCGACACGATCATCTCGCCGCCTCTTCGAGATCATGCCCATCAGATATACTGAGTGCACCTTGTCTTCGGCATCATCAAGTGCCTCAAGCGGCATAGTCTTGTTAAATTCAGAAAGTGCTTCCCAAATCGCCCCACGATAATTTTCAAAAGAGCGGAACGACGGGGGAGTAGTCGACCGTTGTATTCATCAAAGCGACGCATCACCTCAGCGCATTGGGCATCCGTAAACTCCTGGTCTTGACAGCGGCCTTAGACACGAATGCCTTCATAGGAGATAATCTCGTCAAGATCATACAGATAAATAGCCATAGTATCTGGAAAGAAAATTCAATAAAAGATTAGCAATTAAATATCAAGACTCTTAGAGTCTAAAACAAAATCAAGATGAAGTCCATTCATTGATGGGGCAGTCACACATTAAGAATGAAATCCTAAGAGGAATCTCATTTAATGAGAAATCTCATTAGGCTAAGGAGTTAAACTCCCCTCGAGAGCTATACTCTGCAAACAGATTTCACATCAGTCAATTTTATTTAAGAAGGGAATAAAATTCCCCCCCAAGAAGATCCAACGATGGAAAGGCGGCCACTGCCGCACTCATGTGTAGGCCACGTAAGCGCAACGGGGGGGGGCATTTGTTTTCCCAATAAAAGAGCAAAGCTCTGTTCAAAATTTGAAAGGCCCCACACATGCCTTGCACGAGGGCGCCATCGCCAAGTGTTAAAAACTCTGAGGCAGCGCCTCACTTGCCTCGCACGAGGGCGCCAGCGCCAGAACTAAAATCTCTCTGTTAAATAGAGCCATTGGATCAAAGATCCAACGGAGATGATAAATCATCAAAATGCACAATTAAATTCTGTTGAGGAAATATTCCTCAATTCTTTCTAAACAATAAAGATTACTCTCTATAAAACAGAGTGCCATTGGATTAAAAATCCAATGGTGATTAAAAATCACCAAGCTACAGAATAAGCTCTGTATGGGAAAATATTTCCCAATCTTGTTAAAAACAAGAAAGATATTTTTTGTAAAACAGAAGTTCTTGGATCAAAGATCCAACGGTGGATAAAATCCCCAAATCAATTAAAGATCTCTCAACGAGAGATTTCTTTAACTAATTCAACAAACTTTTCTCCACTATATAAAGGACCCAAGACTTCAAGTCTTGTAAAGAGAAACCCCCCATAAGTTTTGAGAAAAAGAAAGAAGAAAGCTTTAAGAAGGAAGAAAGAAGAATACCTTTCTTCGAGGTAAATAAAAAATAGGGATCATACCATCTCATCTGCATATCCAAGAGTTTAACTCTTCTCAAAGAACATAGTTCTTTCTCTGGATCTGAGGTCCAAGAGACAAGTCTCCCACAAATGAGAATTTAATTCTCATGGGGATGAACTTGTTCTTGGGGATCAATGATCCAGAAAAGAACATAAAATCGAACTCTTCAGAACAGAACACCCGAAGAAAACCTAGCACCAAGCGCCTCACGTGTCCCTCACGTGGGCGTTGCTCAATAAAGAGTGCTTAGCATTCAATGGTTGCCACTTAGCGCCAAGCGCCTCACGTGCTCATCACGTGGGCGCTGTTTAATAAAGAGTGCTTAGCACTTAATAGTTGGCGCTCAACGCCAAGAGCCTCATGTGTCCCTTATGTGGGCGATGCTCAATAAAGCGTGCTTAGTACTCAATGGTTGGCGTTCAGCGCCAAGCGCCTCACGTGTCCCTCACATAGGCGCTACTCAATAAAGAGTGCTTAGCACTCAGTGGCTGGCTTCAGCGCCAAGCGTCACACGTGCTCCGCACGTGGGCGCCATAAAGAGTGTTTAACACTCCATAAAAAATAAAAGAAATAAAAAAAGAGAGGGGAAAGTAAAGCAAAGCATTGTTTGCACAGAAAAGGGACTGAACCCAAGCAAGTGTTTAACACTTTATTCAAAGACTGAGTGGGTTGAGTCTAAGTTGACCAAATTCCTAATTCAGATCAACCGAGCTCATGTGCTCATCATTTTCCAAATTAGTCTTAGTCCCAAACACGACTACATACCTCCCAACGGACATTGGTTCAATGGTACATCTCCTCACACCTCTGATACATGTTGTTGTAATTCTTCAGCGTCTTCAGAGAAGTGGTGAGTCCCGATAACCAACAACTCTTTGGTGCACTTCCGAATTGACGGGCACATCTCACTACGGACCGCAATGTCCTTAAACTAACAACGGATCGAGACGTCCTTAAACTAAACCCTCGCCTCCAAAATGGTGTTCTGTGGACCGTAACGTCCTTAAGCTAAACCTTCACCCCAAAAATGGTGATCTACGGACCTGAACGTCCCTAAACTAAAACGATAGAGCCCAAATGCTCTTTTGTTGGATCAAAAATGATCCTAAACCCCCGTTAAGTAGATCTTAGTCCAAGATCGGACTAACGTATCCTTAACAAACATTTAAGTTGATCTTAATCTCAAACAAGATTAACGATCCTTAAATCAATCCAAACCCAAATCTAAGAATATACGGATTTGGACTAATCCACGCCCTACGGGCGACAACATAAATTAGTCTCCGTATACAATCCACGGGCAACCGAAAATAAAACAAACACACACGACACAAAGTCACCTTCTGGAGTAGGAGAAAGTGGTTACCGCGATGCGGTAACGTAATTAACTTCAGGGGCTTGCGCCTGCAGGGAAGAGCGTTTCTACAATCAAAAACCCCTCGCCAACTAGGGAGAATCTGACGAAGTCTGCTACAACTGCCGCATCCGTCCAAACCTCCAATACGCGGTGCCATAAATTAACTTGGCATCTTCGGAGAGTTGGACGGATAAATCCAAATAGCATCTGCCTCCCCAAATTCAGGAAATACGTTTGTCTTCCCGGTTTCCGACGGTAAACACCCGCTAACGGATAGTGCGGATTATCGCACATCCTTGGGACAGTAGAGCGAGATGCAAAACTCCTCACGAAGTGTTCGGTCTCAAAAGGAAATAAAAATACGGTTTTTAAGATATGCGAAATTTTTAAATAAAAACTAAATTTTGGAAAATTATATAAAATCATGAATTCGTATTTTCAATAAAAAAATATATTATGAAGCTATACTTTTAAAAATAAAGATTAAATTTTTTAATAAAATACCACCAATTTTCTAAAAGTGCTAGTTTTCATAAAAATACCATAAATTTTCAAAATGCTAGGTTTTATCACCAAAACACTACAACAATTAAAATACATGTTCATGAAAACCCTAAATATTATAAATTACCCTCAAGATTTATTTTTAAATTATATTAAAATATTTTTCATAAAACCCCTTCGAGATATACAAAATAAAATTTTAAGGACTCTAGTTTAATATAGATTTAAGCGGGATCAATTTTCTTGATCTCCAGGGAGCCGGAGAAAGTGAGTGCTTGCCTATTCAGGTCAGACAATTTAACGTAGTTATCACTGGCAATTGTTTTGGAAAAAGATACAAATCCTGCCGTCCATGTGCAGCAGTTGCCGATTACTCCCGAACTTAAGATATTGCAAGAACAAAGTCCTTTCATAAGATTCTAACTCCAACATGAATCCAATCTCAAACCAGTATCCAAACTCAAAACAGAATTCAAAATCAAACATAAGCTTGAATATTTCATCATGAACCTGAACACACGAATTCAAATATCAAACTCAAACTTGTATACTTGACTCGACTTGACCGAACCATGGTTATAACGTGACATGAACTTGACATAACTACCTGAACACATGATTACATCCTGAATATGAACCTGAACATTTTATATCCATAGATTCGGTCAAGACCTGTAATTTTAATCTATACAATACAATACGCGAAGATAAAGGGGTAGATTGGTACGGAACGTATATCGTAACACGAGAGGTCACTTAAAAGACACCTACACGAATTCACGTACCGTTGTCCCGTGGGTTATGACGGGGCCTTGTACTATATGTTACCATAGTCCACGGGGTAAGATGGATTCCTCTCGTATACATGAATACCTTCCTTATCAAACTACAAATAACCACGTTAGAATAAATGTCTTATACTAGTGAACGATCATATATAACTTTACCTGTTCATTTCACATTATATACTATCTTCTCTTTCTTTTTTTAGGACTTACGGAGCGCTAGTTCGCTGACGACATTCCTCTTTGTTTTATTTCTTTGGAATGTTCGTCAGGAGGATCGGATTCTAAAGACGTAGAGCCGAGCCAGGAAGACTTGGACCAGCTTGCAGCTCAGTCTGACTACTAGTTCTTCCTGCACTTACTTCCAGTATGCCATTGTTTAGGCATTTGCTTTTATTATTATATCTTTTACTTTCAGTGAGTTGTATGTAAAGTTGAATGTAAATAAAGTTACTGTTTCATTTTATACTCTTGTCATTCTTATTCATTGTCATATTGCTTAATTACGCTTAACGTATTTATTTTCATAGTAAATACGTTATGGGCTTGCCACGTCACCGTTTCCGTTTATTGGGAAGCGAGGCATGACACGAAGCATATGGAGGCAGTGAGCGGTCGAGAGAATTCGTCACTCCCGGTATTGGAAGTCGATATCGCACTATGCAAAATACGACTATAGCCAGAAGTACGTGGCCATGACAGTAGAGATAAACTGGTAAGTGTTACCACTTGTATCTCTTTGGTTATGAGTTCTCTGTCAGCACGACTTATCAGGTTATTGGGGTCTGACAGATTCCATCCCCTAAACCCGGTATGCGATACTATTTAACGAAGAGACTGGACTGTATAGTGACTGTCACTTATAGACTCTGTCGGGTCCGGATGAGTTCGCTCGTCAACCTGCCTTTATCTTGCTCATACCTGGGTAGCAATTACATAAAGTTAGTGCCACTGACGAGCTTGTGGGTTAACCCGAAAGGGGGTTGAATCTGAAGCTGTTTCAGATTCAATTGGATGCGATTTTATATAACCTACTGCTTGCGTATGGACAGGTCTTTAGAGTCGCGCAGCGGAAGTGCCTGTCTGGGAAAAATGTGATATGACGTGCGTATAAGGATACGTGCATTAGTTCGATTAAACATGAATATTGGATATACGCGTTTAATCGGACAACTGTTATACTAGCAGGTTTAAAAACCAGAATATCAAGTCAGGTGTTGACTTGATAACCGTATAAATGATGCGGTTTCTAGTATAATGTATATGATACACACACTCACTACAGTATATGATACTAAGAAGATATTGATGGCATTTCGTGTATGCAATACATGATGTGTACGTGTATGGGATACATGTACTAATACTTATTATTATTATTATTATTATTATTATTATTATATATTAATTCCCACCATTTTATATTATGTATAATTTAATATACATTTATATATGTATGTATATATATGTGTGTGTATTAATGTATATATATTATATTATTTATTATACTTAATAAATGGTGGGACCCATCTTCTCTCTTGTGTATATGACAACACACATGAGAGAGAGGGTGGAAAAATGCAGGTGTCATTTGTATATGACATGGGTGGAAAATAATTAGAAAGAAAAACACAATTCATTATTTTCTTAGCTATCAAAAATACTATATCTTCTTCCTCTTCATTAGAGCTTTTGCTCTCTAGGCTAATGGCAAGTATAGCCATGGTAAGGGAGTGACAAAAAGATAGAGTACCCATCGTTCACACCGTCTTCCTCTATGCTTACCTAGCCTCTGGAGGAAGTTTTTCCGTGCGGTAACGAAGTTGAAGCTCGGGCAGCCCACTTTCAACGTGGATCATCTACGACGAGGCTGTCGGCGTTCAGATGGGTCCTAAAGCTCATAAAGTCTAGACGGGGCCTTCCGGGATCAGTCAAACACGTTACAAAGGTTGTAGCACACCTCTACTCTTTTCTAGTTTGTACATTGTATTGTGTTTGATGATCTTGGTGATGGATTGGGGTTATGTTTTGTAAAATTGTTATTTTTCAAATTCCGCCGCGACCTTGATTGTCAAGACCCTAACCTCCATCTACTTACACACACACACACACACACACACGACGACTCAGGCGAAAGATCAAAATGCGGAAAATAAATAGAATGAATATACATAAAGTCACAACAGCACTAAGATCACAACGAATAACTAGACTTGGTCATTGATGGAGTACTTATATATACAATAGGTACAAGACAAATGCCGATTCAGAAATAACCCATCATTCATGTACATGCGCCTACAAAATAGAAGATGTGCTCAAACTAGCCGCTACTGATCCAAGTGGTCAAATCTGCACAGAACTACGGCATAACGGGGGTGAGTTGCCAACTCGTGAATAGTACTATATAACGAGCTAAAAATCGCATGAATAAGCGGTAAAACATCTAAATAATATAAATGTATACATTAAGGAGGGTAAAATAGCATGCATCGAAATTAGAGTTCGAGCAATGAAATATATGCTAATAACCCCTCATGTACAACTCGTGTGCTGGTATCCTACATATGAATCTGTGTGTGGTTATCAAGTCAATATCAACTAAACAGTATCAAGCCCAGTACAGGCATAACATAACCATAAGCATCTTAAAGCATGTGAGTCACGGTAATAAATGCAATACGATGTAACATAATGATTATCCATCATCAATAAACGGTAACTTACTGCGTACCAATATACCGGTGTCAAATCACGATCACCATAGCCGTAGTGCAATATCTATAGCACACGACCAAACATAAATAAATCCAAGCTATAATACATATAGCACACATCCATATGCAATCCTATAAAAGTAGTCGAAAGATGTATGTATATTAAATCTTTTCAAAATAGCCATATGATGTCTATATCATGGCACTAGTAGCGGATGTTGATGTAAGAAGAAAATAGATATTTCATTTAAATATACGTCCTGCTCTTGTTTATTTGAAAATGATGTAGAAGGGGTTTTCTTTTGAAAGTTTCTGTGTTGATCATAGGCACGTGGAAAATATGAGACTATAACTCTTTATAAAACCCTATTCACTATACATCGATATAAGAAAATACTAGTCAGGTACTGTCTCGTGGATCAGTCATGTTCGGCTACTATATATACAGCATAATATATCTCATCAGTGCAGGGTATCTATCTCGATCCCTCACATATATCTATTATATCCATTTCAGTGCAGAGTATCTATATCGATCCGTCGCATATATCCGTAGAGATATCATGTGCCAACTACCATCAATCTCTCATGGATTGATCACAAATATACATATCTCATAGATCCCCGGCTATATCTACCGTGTTCAAATCATAATCCTCTTTCTTATATTCTTTCCATATATATATATTCAATCTCTTAAGATTGATATCATATCATATCATATCATATCCCTATATCCATTTTAGTCTGTGTGGACTAGTCATAGCACAGACGGGTAGTATATAACAGCATCAACGAATATAATATTAGTAACACAAATGATAATGTAAGCGCAACATATCGAATAAAATGAATGACGTGTAAGCGAATAACACGTACGGTAAGTGCAACGTAAACGAACAGTAAATGAATATATGTTGCAAGTAACCTTATATATACATTTGTAAAATATAATGAAACGTTGGTTGTAAATAAGGAGGTTGCGGTGTTTTAAAATATATAAATGCTCTTTTTAAATCCAACAACACATCCTTATTATCTCTTTTGAAAATATGAAATGAATCGTTATTGTGAAATTGGGGGTTATACTCCGAATACTATAATTTCCCAATTAGAGTAAAATAAGACTCCAGAGTCAAAGTCAATAAAGCCTTATTCGGCAAATCCTCATCATCGTGTCATCCAGTACGGAAACCTCGTTTTGTACGATGACCAATAGATATATCATTATATAATAATAATGATCGGTACGGATATCTAATCTGCATACCCAACACACAACAATAGTAGTGCGGACCTCAAGTCTACGCACACCTCACAACTCGTACAGACCTCAAGTCTGCGTACGCACACAGTGACCGATGCAGACATCTCGTCAACGCATCCGCACAACGATTCATACGGACATCTCGTGTCACCTACACACACGGCGACCAGTATGGACCTCCGTCGCGTACTCGTCCGACAATAAGTACAGACATCTATTCTCGTACGCGCACCCAATATAACTCGTATAATAACATAATTCTATTATAATGTCAATTCTTTTATGATATGTAAGCAGGGCAGTTCTACGTAGCAGGGCAGTTCTACGTGTAATAGCTGTACTAATGATGTGTAGTTAACATGCGAGTTTGTAATTGTGTACATGGCAATCATTGATATTTATGCTTGTGTTCTATCAAGTGTTTCTACTATAGGTCTACTAACGATATTAACGAAATACGCTACATATCGGATATGTCTAAACATACACGGAAAGTATCCTAAACACATTCAATGATATTATAGCAATATATTTTACGGGGGTGCTATACGCCATCCACCCAATTTCCCCATTCGTAAATATAATCTACTGACAGTTTGCGATCGCGCTAATCGTATACGACAATCGCCTTGCGCATCTGTGCCGCCTTGGAGGTTTCCGTAATGAAACCTAGCATTCATACAATCACGTAACGCACATAAGAAATTATATCGGAACCGATATATCACGTAAAGGTCCATGAGTTAGAACCTATGACCAACAAAAGTTAGGCGAGTGCTAACAATAAGGTTTTAACTTTCCGGTATCGCTATTCAACCAAATTCACCAAAACCAGAATTATAAATATAAAACACAAGTTTTAAAAACGTTAAAACATTGCTAAAACCACACTAAAACACTCCCAGATTTTGACTCGGGGAATTTGGGGAAAAACAAAATATAAAAAAGGCTTATTTTACTCATAAACAAGTCCCAGACTAAGACCCACACCCTAACTAAAAAATTGGGCCGTCAAAATATTCTATAAAACAGTAATTTTTGGTTCTAACTTTGAGTCAGGGGTTCGTGCTTCTGTGGGTGTTTTCTAGTGATCCCATTATGTCAATTATACACTCAGAATATTTTATAAAGGTCCTTACTCATCCTAGAATTGGTTTGAACACCAAAAACCTTACAAAAATTCTATTTTTCTGGCATCTATCAAGAAATATGAAACTTTAACACTTTGATAATCTGAAGATGGTGGATTTTTACCTATTTGGATGGAGCACAATTAGTCTAAAATATTGCACATTTGTATGAACATTTTCCCTACTATTATTAATAAATAAAAGGTGTTAATTGTAAATAAAGAACATATGCGGGTTTATTTGTAAAAGTTTATTATCATATGTTTCTTCATTTATAATTAATATAATTAGGGAAAATATATGCATATAATATGTAAATAAAATATTAGTAATTAAAATATACATATCATATCAAATATGCCTAATCAATATTCTTAAGATATTATATCATATAAATGGTTGGAATAATATCTCAAAAATATAAAATTCTACTAACACTTTGATTTGAGATATTTTGCAGGTATTATAAAAGATTAGATTAGCTCTGAAATCTATGTAGGAGATTCAAGTCAAATCGGGATATCGAAACTGAATCTGCCAAATTTTAGAAGCAAATCGAGGAATCGAGCAATGGCAGAGACTAAGGGCAATTTTTTTCAGAATCTATATATCAAGAGGATCTCCAAATATCGAGACGAAAAGCCAGAAAAAATCTCAAGTCCTAATCCCACTAAAAGGCGGCAGATCCGCAGTCATACGTGGCATTAGGCGACGGAACCGCGGTTCATTGGTGGCCGTTGGATCTGGGATTTTAGGGGCATGATCGTAACTACATCTACTCACATATGGCATCTAGGCTTTTTAGTTTTAGAGTACTATATAAAGGACCGAGAGCTGTGCATTTGAAAATCATAAAAACACACTATCTAATCATCTATTCATCTACACCCATCAAAGGAGAGAGATCTAGAACAAAACTAGGGTTCTTATAATCTACATTTGAAGGAGAAAGTCTAAGAGCGGTCTAGTGCTTGACCTAGGTGATCTTAGCTCTAGGGATTGATTGTGCATTTTGTGATTGGTTGAGTCAAGCCTCACGTCCGACATGTTTTTCAAAACAAGCCTTCTTAAAAGCGTTCTCACACATATTACACGCTGCCACGTGCACTAAACCCGCTTAGTGCATGATCGGCTGGACACAGGATTCTAGTGCTCATCTAGTCTCCATTTTTGCTGTTGACTCCGAAATCGATACTTCTTCATCTTCTATTTCTCCCCCACCTAAAACATCTCCCGAGATGGACAGATCTCCATCGGATTTAATACCACCACCTTGCCGCCACCCGTAGGTGCGCAAACTCAGAACCCTCCCCGCATCACTCTGCAAGACAGATGCTACCCCGTACGCGGACCCTTTCCTACGTGTCTGTTTCTTCCACCAGCCAATGGGGATAATTTCGAAATTAAACCCCACTTCATCAACTTTTTGCCTAAATTTCATGGGCTTGAATCTGAAGATGCATACGTTTTTATAACCAAATTTGAAAACGTATGTGCAATGATGCACATAACCTAACTTTCAGGGGATACTCTGCGATTACGTTTTCTCCTTTTTACCTTGTGCGATCTCGCAGAAAAGTAGTTATATAGCACCGCCGCACATTCTATCGCTAAATGAGACGAATTCGTTAAAGAATTCCTTAAAAAAATTATCCTCATCACAAAACCGCCCGTATTCGGAGCGAGATTAACCAGTTTGCCCAACTTCCCAACGAACCCTTTTGGAAATGCTTTGAACGGTTTAAAGATCTCCTTGTCCAATGCCCTCATCATGGAATCGATAGATGGTAACTTTGCCGAATTATGTATGAGGGTATTAATCCAGCTATGAAACAAATGCTAGAAACCATTTGTCAATGTCATTTCATGTCAAAAGACAACGGCGAAACGTGGCAATTTCTGGAAGATCTCACCGAACAAACATTACAGTGGGAGAGCACTAGACCAACCACATTGTCTTCATCTGGGGCAGGTATCCATCAGATCGACGTTTCCATCGTAATGAAAGCCAAAATGGCTGCGATGCAAAAGAAACTCGAAGCTATGGAAAGCAAATTCTCTTCAGCCTTCCTAAACCAAGTTACGCTCCCCAAAACCGTGTGTGGTTGCTATTTTGACCCATTGCATTTAACGGAAGAATGCCCTTTGAATTCTCCGTCTCAAGGTCATGAACAAACCAATACTGCTTTTCAGCAACAATCTAGAAACGATCCTTATTCCTCCACTTATAATTAAGGATAGAAGAATCATCCTAATTTTGCTTGGAACCAAAACTAATCTCAAAATCAAAATTTGTTCCCAAGCCAAAATAACTATCAAAGGCTTCCCCTACAACAACAACAGCCACCACAATAAATTTAGCAGCCCTTTCAACCACAATCTTTCCAAAATCCGATCAGCAATTTTGCCCCTTATAATAATTTTTTCCAACCACAGACTAATATTCCAACGGCCGGTACCGATAAAATCTCTGCACTCGAAAGAAGCTTAGAAACGTTTATTAAACAATCCGCACAAACGTCGGCCAATTTAACGTCTTCTATCCATACGCTAGTGCAACACACTACTTCACACGGTGAAAGCATAAAATCTATCGAAGCACAAATTGCACAGTTAAATGCCGCGATGAGTGAGAGAGAAAAAGGGAAACTTCTATCGCAACCTCTACCAAATCTCGGCCACTCACAAAGCGCAAATATCGTTCTTAACTAAAAAAATCATAACGTGAGTGCCGTAACAACGTTGAGATCGGGAAAAGTGCTGAATAACCATGTTGGTGAACAAATTGATGATTCAGATGAAACCCCGGCTCCTACTTCTACTCCTACGCCGTCTAGTCCACCATTTTCTTCTGAGCGTATTCTCCGTTCTTCACTAGGCTCGAACGCTCAGCCCACTTCCTTGAATGAATTTCCATCTAAGACCATCACAAATCCAATTTTGGGATTCATTCCATCCCCACAAACTTCTCCACAAGTGTTGGACCCAACCCTTGTTGATAAAGCTCCTTTTCCAAACCGGTTGAGGCCCAACAAACCAAGTCCACAAATGGAGAAGATTGTGGAAATTTTTAAACAAGTTAACATAAATATTCCTCTCTTAGATGCTATCCAACAAGTTTCATCCTATACGAAAATTCTAAAGGACTTGTGCACTAGGAAAAGGAACCCAAGTGCCTAAAAAGGTTTTCTGAGCGAGCAATGTGAGCGATGCTCTTACCCAACATTTGCCCAAGAAACGTAAGGACCCCGGTTGTCCTACAATTTCTAAAACTATTGAGGGTAAAAACATCAATTGCGCTCTACTCGATCTAGGTGCTAGTGTTAACTTGCTTCCATATTCTGTTTATGAGCAATTAGGCATATGAGAGTTGAAACCTACACACTGCACTCTCCAGATGGCCGATCGATCTATCACCTACCCTATGGGTGAGCTAAAGGATGTGTTGATAAAAGTCAGGGAATTTATATTCCCTGTGGATTTTATAGTTTTAGATACACAGCCTGTGGCAAACCCACGGAACCAAATCCCGGTGATTCTTGGTCGACCTTTTCTAGCAACTTCCAATGCAGTTATCAATTGTCGTAACTGTTCCATGAACCTATCTTTTGGAAAGATGACAATTGAAATTAATATTTTCATGATAGGAAGTCAACCCTCCAAACCTTCTGGTCATATAATTAATATGTGTTCTGTCAACGAGATAGCTTCCGATAGTAGCGAATTTGAGGATCTTTACGTTAATGATCTCGAAGCCACTGGTGCGTTATTATTTGATCCATGTATTTATACGAGTGAGGACCCTTCTGTCGATAAGTCCACCCCGAGTCTGAATCCTTTGACTTGTCGCAAGTTAGTCGAGCTTTCCGAGTCAATCTCTTACGCTAGTTATGAACCTCTTTTGGAAACCGAGTATCATCCTTTTACCTTACCTTCTATCGTCTCTCCGCCGAAACTAGATCTCAAGCCGCTACCATCTCATCTTAAATATGCATATTTAGATGAGAATGGGTCTTTACCCATTATCATATCGGCTTCCCTGGCTTTAGAGCAAGAAAGAGATCTTTTGTTGGTCTTGAGATCGAATCGGCAAGGTTTTGATTGGACAATGGCGGACATCAAACGGATCAGTCCCTTGATTGTTGAACATCATATACATTTGATGGATAAAGCCAAACCAGCCCGAGACCCACAAAGACGGTTGAATCCCGTCATAAAGGAGGCGGTAAAGAAAGAAATCGTCAAATGCCTAGATAATGGTATAATTTACCCAATATCTGATAGCCAATGGATAAGTCTTATTCATATGGTCCCTAAAAAATCTGACATCATGGTTATAACTAATGAGGCTAATGAGTTGATCCAAACACGCACCCAAATTGGATGGCGGGTATGTATTGATTATAGAAAACTCAATGCCGCGACGAGGAAAGATCACTTCCTTCTACCTTTCATTGACCAGATGTTGGAACGTTTAACCGAGCATGAGTACTACTGTTTTTTGGATGGATACTCAGGCTATAACCAAATTCCCATCGCCGAAAAGGATCAAGATAAGACAACTTTTACTTGTCCTTTTGGTATTTTTTCTTATAGACGCATGCCCTTTGGGTTATGCAATACTCCTGCTACATTTTAGCGGTGTATGATGGGGATATTCTCAGACATGGTCGAGAATTTTCTGGAGATATTTATGGACGACTTCTCCATATTTGGGGACTCCTTTGAGGAATGCTTACGTCATCTTGACGCTGTTCTTACCCACTGTAAGGATAAGAATTTAACTTTGAATTGGGAAAAATATCATTTCATGGTTCAAGACGGTATGGACTTGGAGCATATCATTTCATGAAAAGGCATTGAGGTAGACAAAGCCAAAATAGATGTCATTTCCAAGCTTCCTCCTCCCGAATACGTCAAAGATATACGATCATTTTTTGGTCATGCCGGATTTTATAGACGATTTATTAAGGACTTTAGCAAAATTTCTAGACCCTTAACTCTTCTCTTGGCCAAGAATACAATATTTCACATCGACTCGGATTGCGTGGCTGCTTTGATTCGCTTAAACGTTTCCTCACTACAGTCCCCATTCTGCCATCTCCAGACTGGAATCACCTTTTTGAGCTTATGTGTGATGCATCCGATTTTGCTATTGGTGCAGTTTTAGGACAACACATTGATAAGATGCCACATGTAATTTACCATGCAAGTAGGACCTTGAACGATGCCCAAATGAATTTTACAACCACCGAGAAAGAACTCTTGGCAGTTGTATTTGCATTAGAAAAATTCAGATCTTACTTAATTGGCTCTCCAATTGTAATTTACACCGATCATTCCGTTTTACGGCATATTTTATCAAAAAAGGATGCTAAGTTTAGGCTAATACGTTGGATCCTTCTGTTACAAGAATTTGATCTTGTAATTCGAGATAAGAGTGGATGTGAAAACGTCGTAGCCGACCATCTTTCACGACTTTCTTCTGAAAGTGTGTCTTAGCACCTCTACTAGGTTTCCACATGTATCAAGTATGCAATTTAAAAAAAACTAGAGGTCTAAACTACACTAACCTAGAATCGAACTAGAGAATTAAAGTTTGTAAGCATGTAAACAAGTTTTACACTAAGTGAATAGAGAATACAACCTTTGTAGACCGGTCCTTCACTTCTAAAGCTCCAAGTAGTAGTCCCTTAGCTCCAAGTAGTGGTCCTTAGAACTCTTCTTAAGCTCCACATGGTGAAAGGAACGAGCTTGCTTCACCGTCTTCGAGGCCGAAGATGATCCACCTTGAAGTTTCTCTAACTCAAACCCACTCTTCACTAATCAAGAATTAATGAAGCAAACAACCTAATCTTATGGGCTATATGAGAGTCGGTTGATAAAGTAGAAATTTTGCTCACTTCAGAAATCTCTTTCTCTTTTTCTTTTTCAACTCAAGAAAATCTAGAGAGGAAGAAGAAGAACTTGGGTGAGGAAAATATCATGACTTCAAGTGAGAAAGTGAACCATGGTTTAAAGATAAGGATTATGATGAGAAAATATCTAGAGTAAAATAAAATTAGTGGAATGAGTCATGGCTTCTACATGCTTCTACAAGCATCTAAGCCATGCTCATTTCCACCTCATTTTGATTTTACTCTAAATAATTAATTACCCTCATTATCTTTAGCCTTGGTGTGAGTCTCATACCCATGTTCTATGTATCATCCACCATGAAACATTAGTATTTTATATATAAATAAATAAATAAATATACATATATATATCATATATATATAACATTATATATAATCAAGAGAAGAAAATCATTAGTGAGCAACAATATTAGTTAATATATAAATATATCAAATATAAATATATATTAAATAATTAAATCAACACTTGATTAAATAATCCGGTTATATCATATATAACCGACTAATATCATTTATATGTATATCAAATTATCAAATCAACACTTGATTCAATAACCCGGTCATATCACATATGACAGACATCATTCAAATATACTATATCAAATCAATACTTGATTCAATAATTCGGTCATATCATATATAACCGGCCAATATGAAATATCGTGAGATTAGAATACGGTATCACATACTCGTATTTAATCAAGCTCCCGCACATATCACCATATGTGCCCTACTTCATTTCGCTTGAGCTAGGAAACCTCTGTATGGGACTCTAAAGACTCGTCAATACGCCAGCAGTAGGTAATGATCACATCAGTCACCCATAAGCCGTCAGCAGTATTAGCTGGACGTAACGGCTATCCAGGTATTGAGCGAATAGAATATCAACAAGCAAGCTTGTCCAAACTCCCGCAAAGCCTACAAGCAACACTTACCATACAGTCCGGTCTCTTCGTCTGATATGTCGCATATCAAGTCTAGGGGTGGAATCATCAAACCTCAGTAACTTGATAAGTCATGCCGATGTGTGGCCTATGACCATTTGAGAAACTATTGATAACACTTACCAGTAAATCTCATCAGCCCTGGCTAGGGACTTGCTGTTATAGCCAATCGAGCATAGCGCAACATCAACTCCCTATACCGGGAGAGACGAAACCCCTCCTATCGCTCATTGCCTCCATGTGACTCGAGACTGTACCCAAAATCCACCTGTTTGCACGGATCTTTTGAGCCGTGGTTGGAAGGAAATCAAAGCACGGTGGGAACCACACAAGACTCTATGACGATCTCGGGTCTACAGACTAACCTGTATAAGTGTCACCAGAGAACTGTTATCTGACAATAGGTATGGTACCAACTAGGAGTTCTCGGCGAGTCATGTTCGGTGTACCCATTCTCTAATGAGCACCTGTATACAATCTTTGATGTCAAATACCAATGGATGTGGGATCAACCATCGCCCCATACAGGGTCAAGGAACGTACACACTAGTCTACTCTGGAATATCGATGCCTTGTCTCGATACTCCCTCGACGAGGAACGGTTAAAGGATGTGCTTGCGGACTACCCAAGCCCCACTAGTATGATCTGCATCATAGTCCTGGTAGTCAAGCTAGCATCCTAAGGGCTTTATCAAGATGTATCAGAGAGGCAGTATAATAATACTAGTGTACATGTTAAGATAAAGAGCAACCATATAGCATACTATCATATCGAGCAAGAAAGTCCTCTATATATATGTCCAAGCATCCACTATATCATACAATAATGGCCTCTAGGGCATATTGTTAGTGTAATATGCCCTAGAGGCCATTATTGTATAGTACTAGTTTGTATATTACATTTTGAAAGCTTGGGATATATACACGGATTCATAATAGTCTTGCTCAATATGGTAGTATGCTACTTGATTTGTATCTATCTTAATATGTGTATATGTTTCTTTTGACGTATCGCTAATACATATTGATAGAGCCTTTAGGATCTTTGTTTGACTAACAGCGTTGTGATGGCAGTCACACTTGTGGGGGTTGGGTAGTCTATAAGTACATCCTTATACACGTCCCTAGTCGTAGGATTATCGAGACAGGGCATTGATACTCCATAGTAGACTAGTGTGTATGCTTCTCATCCCAGCAGGGGAGATGGTTTGTCCCACATCCATTAGTACGTCGTACTGGAGATAGTATGCAGGTGCTCATTAAGTTATGAGTACACTGGACAAGACTCGTCGGGAACTGTTGGTTGGTACTATACCTATCGTCAGTTAACAGTTCCCAGGTGACATGAGTACAGCTTAGTCCGTTAACTTGACACTGCTGCTTCGCCTCAAGTGTCTTCCCACTGTTATTAGATTACTACCCTACCACGGCTCTATTGAGTCGTGCAAACAGGTAGTAGTTGGGTGTAGTCCTGAAGCACTTGGAGACAGTGGCAATTAGATAGGATTCGTCTCTCCCGGTATTGGGGGTTCATATCGCGCTATGTTTGGAGAGCCATTACACAAAGTCCCTGGCCAGGGCAAGCGAGATTTACTGGTAGGTACTCCGGTAGTTTCTCAGGGTGTTTTGGACTACACTCTGACATGACTTATACCTCTATTAGGGGACCGACGTTTACCGCCCCATAGGCCCGATATGTGATACTCTTAGATGAACAGACCGGACTGTACGGAGATTGTCACATTCAGGCTCAGAAGGAGTTCGGATGGGTTTCCTCATCGACCTTCTTATCGACATCTACCTGGGGACCGTTACGTACAACTAGTACCGCTTGCGGCATGTGGTTAAACCCACTGCCAGCGTAGTGTCGAGTCTTTAGAGTCCCACACAGAGGGTTTTCCACCTTTGGGCGAAACGAGGTAGAGGTCGTATGGTTTTACGACAGGGTTTGTTCACATACGCGTACTTGTGCATGTTTGGTGTTCGGGCGGTTGATACTAGTGGGCTTTAGTTTAAGCCGGATCTTAGTATTAGATTTTGGATTGGTTTAGTCTCATTGTATTCGTGTTTCTCGGAACATGGATGCGGGTATGTATATACGGTTGATAGAGGCAGAGAAGGAGACACCTCATTAGGGTTTTGACCGTTGACTTGATTAAAACCATTATGAGGTGGAGGAAATCGTTTACGAATTCTTATTAGAGATAATTGTGTCATGGCTAATTGGTTTGACCATTTGACTATGTTGACTATTGTTGACTTAGATATTTTTGTTGAGCACTCGATATTTTTCTTAGCAATAATTGTGACATGATAATGGTCAAATCAAGTTAGCCATCACAATTATCTAGATAAAACTATGTTTTCTCTTTTCTCATATGAGAACTTTCTTCATTATTCTTTTCTCATTCTCTCTCAAGGTTACCTCCTTCTTCCTCTCTCAAGCCCTAGTGTCTCATGAGTTGAGAATCAAGGGCCATTGAGACTTAGCCACCAAAATCCTTCTCTACACACTCTAAGGTTCTTAGTTTAGCACACCAAGCACCCTAGTCACTTCATATTAGAGGTTGGAGCTCAAGGTAGAGACCTTCGGGTGGATCTTCTTTGACGTGGAGAAGCCGGCGAGGAGGCACCATCCACCACCACTCTAAGGAGCTCACAACAAGGAGAAGCACAACAAGGAGAAGAAGGAATTGTAGCTTGAGGTATAATCATCTAACATAGTAGTTAGCACTCCTAGTTAGTTTGTTAGTTAGTGTTTAGCAAAGATCCTAATGGCTAGTCTATGTTACCTTGCAAAGAAAAATTCGTTTTTATCTATTCCGCCTCCTCGTTAACTTCCGGGGTGAGTAACATAGACTTACAGTGGTATCAGAGCCTAGCTAAACCATAACTAACATTGTTCCCCTCCGAAACACGGAGACGCGACCGCGTAGGTTCGTCTTGCCTGAATTCAGGGCAGATGCTAATTGGTGCTATCCGTCCACCTCTCCGAAGATGCCATGTTGATTTATGACACCATGTATCGAAGGTTTAAACGGATGCGGCCGATATAGCAGACTTCGTCAGATTCCCCCTCATTTGAGGGGTTTTTGATTATGGGGACGCTCTTCCCTGCAGGCGCAAGCCCCTGCAGTTAATTACGCTACCGTATCGCGGCAATAATTTTCTCCTTCTCAAGATGGTCACTTCGTGTCGTGTGTGTTTGTTTTGTTTTTGGTTGCCCGTGGATTGTATACGGAGACTAATTTATGTTGTCGCCCATAGGGCGTGGATTAGTCCAAATCCGTATTTTCTTAGATTTGGGTTTGTGGTTGGGTTTAAGGATACGTTAGTCTCATTTGAGACTAAGATCAACTTAAACGTTTGTTAAGGATACGTTAGTCGAATTTCAGACTAAGATCAACTTAACGGGATCATTTAGATCCAACAAGAGAGCAGTTGGGCTCTATTGTTTAGTTTAGGGACATTGCGGTCAATGACCAGTTTAAGGACATGGTGGTCCAAGGTTAATGACATCATAGTCCGTGGGTTTAAAGGGACCCCACAGTCCGAGGTTAAGGACATCATAGTCCGTGGGTTTAAAGGGACCCCACAGTCCGAGGTTAAGGACATCATAGTCCGTGGGTTTAAAGGGACCCCACAGTCCGAGGTTAAGGACATCATGATCCGTGGGCTTAAGGACCCCCCGGTCCATGGAATGATTGGTTATCGGGACCCGTCACCTCTCTGAAGACGCTGAAGGATTACAACGACTAATATCAGAGGAGTGAAGAGATGTACCTTTGAACCAAAGTTGATTGGGAAATCTGTAGTCTAATTTGGGACTAAGATCAATTAATTAGATTATGAGCGTATGGGCTCATTTAAATATGAATTGAGGACTTATGGCCAACTTGGGCTAAGTCCAATCAAGTTAAAATGTTTAACATTTATTTTTGGGCTATTAAGCATTTGTTTGAGTTCTGCCCTTTTAACAATGCTGAGCATTGATTTAGCTTCTGACAATATTTGTCTTCTATTGAATGTTGAGCATTCATCATAGCTCCGGGGCTTATTTTAAAGAACAGTTTATGTTTTATCAGCGCAACACGTGGTGCGCTAGGCGCTTTGCGCCAATCAAAGAGCTCGGTGCGCTTCTGCCGAGTAGCGCACACGTGAGGGACACGTGGTGCGCTTAGCGCTAAGCGCCATATGATGAGCGCGGTGCGCTAATTTATGAGCGCGTTGCGCTATTAGTTCAGTGGCGCACACGTGGTGCGCTTGGCGCTGAGTGCCAGTCTATGAGCACCGTGCGCTAGTTCATGTGCGCAAAGCGCTAACTGTTGAGTGGCGCACACATGAGTGACACGTGGTGCGCTTGGTGCTGAGTGCCAGTCTAAGAGCGCAGAAGCGCATTTAATCAATTTTATGATCTAGGAAATAAATTCTCCCTTAGAAGAGACTTTGTCTCAAGATCCTAAGAACAAAAGTTCTTACTTTTTAGGAGATGCTTCAATCTCTTATGTTGATGAAAGACTTTGCCTTTATGGACCTGCGATCCTCAAGAGAATTAAATTATTCTCCCCTTTTATGATGAAATGATTTCTGAAAGAAAATTTATCTTATAGATCTATGATCCGTGAGAAGAATTATGTTCTTCTTTTGTTTTATGATGAGATCTTTTGATATCTTTTAAAAAAAAAAAAAAGACCTTGGTCTTGTAGATCTATGATCTGTGAGAAGAATTATGTTCTTCTTTTGTTTTATGATGAGATCTTTTGATCTCTTTTTTAAAAAAAAGACCTTGGCCTTGTAGATCTATGATCTTTAAAGAAGTGTGTTCTTCTTTTCAATTATGAGATGATTTCATCTATGTTCTTTTTACCTTAAAAAAAAGAAGTTCTTCTATCGAGAGCTTGGCTCTTCTTTCTGAGATTTTCTCAAAGCTTATGGGGGGTTCCTTTCTATGCTTCTGTATGTTTTAGACTTGAAGTCTTGGGGCCTTTATATAGGGCAAGCTGATCAGTTCAATCAGTTAAGGAGATCTTTACTCCAATTGATTTGGGGATTCCCCCACCGTTGGATCTTTGATCCAATGGATTCTGATTTACAGAAGGCAATCTTCTTGTTTTTAACAAGATTGGGAAATCTTTTTTAAACCGAATTAATTCTGTGTTTTTGGTGATTTTTAATCACCATTGGATCATTGATTCAACGGTGCTCTGATTTACAGAGCACAATTTTGTTATTTGGAAAGATTTTGAGGAATCTTTCCTTAACAGAATTTAATTCTGATTAATTAATGATTTATTATTATTATTAGATCTTTGATTCGACGGTGGGGAGCTTTTAGTTCCAGCGCTAGCGCACCCGTGCCTTGCACGTGGTGCGCTGCTCAGAGCGCAGAGCACTTAGCGCTAGCGCACCGATGCCTTGCACGTGGTGCGCTGCTCAGAGCGCAGCGCACTTAGCGCTAGCGCACACGTGCTCTGCACGTGGTGCGCTGCTTAAGTGCAGCTCTCCAAGCGCTAGCGCACACGTGCCTTGCACGTGGTGCACTGCTTAAGCGCAGCGCACTTAGTGCTAGCGCACACGTGCTTTGCACGTGGTGCACTGCCTAGGGCGCATCGCACTTGGCGCCGCATCTGAAGCGTTGCTTCATTTTAAAATTTGAATTTTGAACAGTGTTTTGCTCTGATTGGGGGAAACAAATGCCCCCCCCACCGTTGCGCTCACATGGCCCATACGTGAGTGCAGCGGTGGCAGAATCTCTGCCGTTGGATCAACTCAGAAGTTGAAACGGCTATTTATGCCTATAAATAGGACCCTTGGCTCTTTAGATTATTCTGTTCATCTTCTTCCTTCTGAGAATTTTTATTCTCTTGCAGAGCTTAGCTCTTCATTTTAAGAACTTTTTTAAGGATAGAACTCTGTCAAATTTAGGTAAAGATTAAATCTTTTTGAAAGACCTTTTAATAATCTAGGGTTTTACCCATTAACAGAGCTTTGCTCTTCATAGATCTTTGATCTAAAGAAAACCCTTTTAAGGTTTCATTAACAGAGCTTTGCTCTCTTGAACCCATAGATCTAAAGAGATTTTTCTTGGGGTTTCTTAGCCCATGAACAGAGCTTTGTTCTTGAAGAACTCTTAGGGTTTGTTAATGGATCTTAAAGATCTTGGAATTTTATTCCATTAAAAAATTTATTTTAAATTTTTCTGATGGTTATTCCATCATTTCTTCAGAGCAAAGCTCTTCAGGGATTTTTATTCCTTCATCATTAGAGTTTGACAGATGTAACTCTGCCACAGAGCACTGCTTTCAAGGGGAGATTTACTCCTTAGCCCGAGGGATTTCTTATTAAATAAGAATCAATTGAGGATTTCCTCATTTAATTGACAGTCTCATCAAATGATGAGGCTGTTTTATTAATGATGCAATGTCATCTGGATTATGTGGGTCCCTTTGGTCCCTTTTCACTGCATTGCAGTGCAATACAGATTTAATGTACCTAGTGACAGAACTTAAACCGTAGCATTGGCGGCTGATAATTTGTTCTTTTCTCGTGCAGGTACTATGTCTTTTGACACCTCTTTCCCATTCATCCGCTCGGAAGGTGGGTTCCCAGAAGCGCCCGTAGACCGAGAGGTTCTTGCGCTGATCAAAGACCATGAACCGAAGCACGAGAATCTTTATTTGTAGGAAACATGGTATAACCAGATCATCATGGGTCGACGCAGCTTCTCTTGCGCAACACCTTCAGAAGCTATCTCAGCGATTCATTATGTTGACGTACCCCCGGTGAACTACGCCGTGGATGTGGTTAATTGGACTTCAGAGGATTGTCTTCAGCCCTCTATGGCTGCAATACCTGTACAACTGCCGATGGCTTTGGACATTCTAGGGCGGCGTATATGCCAGGGTGAATCGCGCCCTTGGGGACAGCCATACAATATAGGCCTGACTCCCCGCCACTTAGCTGGATATCTGCAGTGGGCCCGATACATCCTATCGGCAAAGAAGTCAGAGCTGCTAAAGTTTAGGTTATACCCTGCGATTTATGCTTCTCTGTTCCAGTATTCCACACCTCCAGCATGGTGGGTCAAAGCCTTCTTGGAACAATGGAACGTTCCAACTCATACCTTCCTTATGCTAGATCGGGAAGTTTCCATCTCTTTGGAAGAGTTTGCGGATATTTCCGGCTTGCCTGTCAGAGGGGAGCATTATGAGGAGATCTTGCCTCCTGATGGATATGTTTTTGCTGCCTGACTGGTGTTGGCAGGTCTAAACCCAGAGAACGCCATTCAGCACCGATTCCCCAGCTTGATCAAGGTGCTAAACATTTACGAGGGACTATTTCTCGAATCTGGAAGCTATGGGGTTAGCTTTGCGGACTTCATCGCCCGTTTTCTTCGCCCAGAAGTTTTATCGCGACAAGGTGAAAGGTTTGCTAAACTTGATGATCCTTTCGGCTTTGGTTTGGATCGCCAAGTCGAACGTTGTTTTCGGGGAGCTGGGCAGAAGGAAAAGAGGCTCCTAGCGAAACTTGTCTCGATACCGGTGATTAAGGAAGGAGTCCTTTGACGATCAAAAGGGTTTCTTTCTTCCAAACATCGCGATCGTCCCCTTTTAAGAAATTTTCGCTCCGGGTATCGATGAGGAAGCGTTCTTTCTAGGGTTCCCAGGTTTGTGGTTAAGCTGGTTCGCTCTTCCTATGCACCCTCGCTACATGAGGTCGTCTGTCTTCTACCCAGCTCATCGGATGGTTGAAGGAAGACAAGATGCTGATGGAATTGTCGGGCTGGCTCATTTGTATCACGGCCTTAGTTCGGCGGCCGACACTGCTCAGCCGGGGGTGCATCCCGTGAACTTCCCGATGCATTATTTTACCTTATGGCTCGAGTTGCATGTGCTCGGTGCCTTTGGAATGCACAAGAGGTCTCATTTCTATGAAACTTGCAATTTTCCACGGATCATGCGGCTGGTCAACGCTTCCATTGTGGAGCCAAGTCAGGGAGAGGCTCGGGGTGTAATCCTTCGCCCACGTACCGTCGGGGACGGCATGACCTTTGTTGATAAAGTCATGACCATCGGTAAGGAGTCCGCTAAGACGGTGCAGCCGTTGCGGGACACTTCTAAGGACGGAGCTTCTACCCTGAAAGCTCGGGAGATTCTCCATTTGTACTCGATCAGGCCGGGATATTTGGTGTTCAGGCAAAACGACTCGGCTTTTTTCATGAGGTATAACCCCCACCGTTTTGCCCAGCAATCAAGTTATAATCAGGGCGTCCCGCTCGAGGCATTCCTGGCAGAACCAGTTTATACTGAGGAGGGTATCCAGGACGCTTTGCACCACTTCATGCGCTTAAACACAGGGTCAAATTTCTTCATTAGTGAGCCAAGTTGTGTTCCTAGGGCCCTTAACGTATACGTGGCGTGGTATCAACACGCGATGGGTGCCGTCATCAGGGAGGAAAAGAAGTTGTTGGTCGACCATAAGGATGCACCTCCTGCTGGTAATCCATCCATCCCTTTGAAGCAACGGACCATCGTTCGTCTTCCTTTGAGAGAGGTTGCTGCGGTCGAGATCCCGCATGATAGGCCTCAGCTACCGATACCCCTTGCTCCTGCGAAAGAGGTGATTGTAGCGTCTCCTGAGTCTGGCGTGGGTTCAGATATCGGGACTCGTCGTCCCAAGGTGCCCACCAAGCGTAAGCTTGTGCTAGCGGCAACAGGTACTCGCTCGCAGAAGAAGAAGAAGAAGTCGATTCTTTCTGCCGATGTTGTACTTGGCCAGGAGCCTCATGCTCCTTACAGCGAGGGTTTAAGCGAGTACGGGACCAATGAGGGTATGTTCATGGCGCCGGACGATACTGACCTCGTGGCTGCTATTGCAGCTTCTGAGCGATTAGAAAGCCACAAAGCGAGACTGATCATCCTTGCTCAATCAAGTAGTTTTTAGTCATATCTTTTGTCATTGCATTACATTTAATTATCATGTTTGGACTGACACTTTTCTTTCAATAGGCATTTCCGCCAAGGAGGCTCTCGCAGCTTCCCTTAAGACTTTCGAAGAAGAGGAAAGGGTTCGTGTTTCTTTGGGCGTTGGTATATTTCGCTTCACTGTACCTTCATTCTCCCTCCTTTTTTTATGGGTAATCTAACCCCTTTATCTTATCGCAGGGACTACTTCGACTCGGGTTACCCCCAATACAGTGCCAACCCCGTCGGGTGATGCGGAGATGCTTTCAGAGCCAGTTATCGAAGTCCCGGTCTCATCGGCATTGTCAAAAGAGGCTTTACTCAAGCAACCGATGACGGATGCCGTAACGGTTCCATAGGTAGCTCCTGGCGTGGACGATGACGTCCCGTTGACGGAGGTCTTGAGAAGCTCGGCTCTCACGGTCCGGGCGGAAAGAAAGCGCAGAATGCGTGCAGCAAGGGAACGTAGTGCCGCCTTGGCCGCGGGTGCAGTCTCGAGCGCTGCTACTCCTGTCCTTGCTCCTTCAGAGAGTGCTTCGGCCGCACTGTCTACCGCTCACAGACGGGCCGCACGTGCGGCTCGGGAAGCAGTTGAAAGACCGACCCAAGGTAATGTAACACTGAGTCTTTTCATTAAAGTTTTAATCTTTAGATTCATATATGTCTTATCCTGCAGGTCCGAGTCTTGGTGAAGAAGTGGTAGGTGAGATGGTGGCAACCACCGAGCCTGAGGTAGCCACTCTTTCTCAAGAGTATGGAATTGCCCCAATTACCACTCTTTCTCCTTGTGGTTCCTTACCGTTGCCGGGCACCGTGAGCATCACGACGATTCTCGTGGAGTCGGGGGATGAAGCTACGGGTGGCGAAACCATTCCGATAGAGGAGGCTGAATCAGTCGCTGCATCAAGTGACGCCCTTTGTTGCGGTTCCGACTGGCGACTCACTAGGTAGATTTTGGGCCATTGCTTTCCTTTTTATTCTGCAGTCCCTTTCAATCTCTTCTGACGGTACTTCTCTTATTTCTGATGCAGGTGTGGTGAGCGTTGAGGTTGTGCCATCCAAGGAAGCATCACCAGTTGCTGCTTTGATGGTGGCCGCCCCTTTGCCTTCTCTCGTATCCTTCCAAATGCTGGAAGGTACGGATTTGTTACCTATCGGTTTCATTGTAGGCAGTATACTTGATGTACTGACATTGCATTATTACATCCTTGCAGGAGT
Organism: Agapanthus africanus; assembly: GCA_030015575.1. NCBI lineage: Eukaryota > Viridiplantae > Streptophyta > Magnoliopsida > Asparagales > Amaryllidaceae > Agapanthus > Agapanthus africanus. The sequence continues at coordinate 99,021,295 of CM057338.1, read as the reverse complement.
CCTTTTTGATCACCTGTATCAGGTGTTGCACCCACATTTCTCCTTCCAGTCAGAGATTGCCTCATCTAGTGGCGCTGGTGAGTACAGCCTTTAGCTAACGTCTTTTCTTTTCTTTTACGGGCAGCCAAGTCGTTGCTAATCCTTCTTTGTTTTGACTGCAGCACTACAGATTGAAGGAGGAGATGAAAGAACAGTTGCGCCATCGGTACTCCCGGCCTTACCACATGCCGCAGACGGTATAGTAAACTCCATTGTTCATGTAGCTTTTCTATTTCTTAAACTGTCATTTGACTATGATTTGCTTTGCAGCAGTGACACCGACTTCAGCTTCGTTCGAGTCTCGAATCATAATGCCAGCGGGCCCCTTTTCCAGACGTCTATCTTCAAAGGGCGTTGTGAATAGTCTGCATATGTTGAGCAATCACATCGAGGAGCTTGACGCGGAGACCCCTGCATTCGCTGCAGATTTTGCTGTCGAGATTAATCCTATGTTGGCGACGCTCGTGAACTTTCATAGTGAGGGCGTCGTTGAGTCTTGGGTTAATCACTGCAGGAAAATTGAGGCATGTTTGCACGAGCTCGAGTTCGGACGTCCTGCTCCTGAGGTCCTAGCTGTGAACTCTCAACGGGCTGCGTGGGTCGAGCAGAGCACTCCCTACTTCCGCCATCTTGAACAAGAAGCGGCCTTAAAGCGTAAGGAATGTGAAGAGACTTCAAGCGAATCTGCTCGACTGCATGCTCAAGTTGATGCCAATGCTATGCAGTTGAAAGCTATCTTTGAGGGCCTTCTACGTTGTATTTCCGACGGGCTAACGTTGAGGCAGAAGCTCGACCTCATCGAGCGGGATGCGCAGAGTCATGGGGCAACTCAGCGGGTCGTTGATGAGCGACTTTCATCTTACTTGCAACAATGGGCTCAGCTTGAAACGGAGTTGGCCGCGGCAGCTGACCGTGAAAAGGGGCTGAGGGGGGTGCACGAGCAACTGATTGGCCTATTGAAAATGCTTCCCTCCCAATAGTTGTTTTTAGATCATTTGCAATTTTTGAATAAAATGTATTTTTTTCTTTTATATGATGTAACTTGTACTCGATTGAACTTATAAATAAAAGATACATTTTTTGTACTATCTTGTGTTATCTCTTGCTTTCTTCTCTTTTCTTTGTTGCCGGCATGTCACCTTAGTAAGCGTAGCCTGTAGATGATAGAGAGCATTCCGTCTTGAACTCTTTGAGAGGTAGTGATGGCTTAGGAAGCAGGTTCAGGTCTACTGCCTAAGGCTTTTCAACTTTATGAGCCGTGAGGGTCTCATAAATACTTTTCTTCCTACGAGTCGTGAGGATCTCGTAGGTGTATTTTCTCCTTAGGAATCGTGAGGATTCCTAAGTGTGTTTTCTCTTGAGAGTCGTAAGGATCTCACAACAGGGTTTTCTTCCTTACGAGTCGAGAGGGCCCGTAAGTGTTTGATGAAATTGACATTATCCGCATTTTACGGAGTTCGGAGTTGCTCTAGGCATTTCCCACGGGGTCAAGATTGACTTTATCCGTGTTCCACGGGATCAGGATTTGCTCTGGGCGCTTCCCACGGTGTTAGGATTGACATAGCCATGTTCCACAAGGACCGGAATCCGCTCTGGACATTTCCTACGGGATCAGGATTGACATAAGCCGTGTTCTACTAGACCAGGATTTGCTCTGGATGCTTCCCACGGGGTCAGAATTGACATGGCCGTGTTTCACTAGACCAGGATTTGCTCTGGATGCTTCCCACGGGGTCAGAATTGATATAGCCGTTTTTTGCAAGGATCAGGATCCGCTTTGGGCATTTCCCACGGGATCAGGATTGACATAAGCCATGTTCCACTAGACCAGGATTTGCTCTGGATGCTTCCCACGGGGTCAGAATTGACATAGCCATGTTCCGCAAGGACCATGCTCCGCTCTGGACGTTTTCCACGGGGTCAGGATTGACATAAGCTATGTTCCACTAGACCAGGATTTGCTCTGGATGCTTCCCACGGGGTCAGAATTGACATGGCCGTGCTTCACTAGACCAGGATTTGCTCTGGATGCTTCCCACGGGGTCAGAATTGACATAGCCATGTTCCGCAAGGACCAGGTTCCGCTCTGGACGTTTCCCACGGGGTCAGGATTGACATAAGCCGTGTTCCACTAGACCAGGATTTGCTCTGGATGCTTCCCACGGGGTCAGAATTGACGTAGCCGTGTTCCACTAGACCAGGATTTGCTCTGGATGCTTCCCACGGGGTTAGAATTGACATAGGCCGTGTTCCACTAGACCAGGATTTATTGACTTTATCCGCACTTCACGGAGTCCTACGGGGTTAAGATTGACATAGGTCATGTTCCACTAGACCAGGATTTATTGACTTTATCCGCACTTCACGGAGTCGGGGGTTGACTCTCGGTTGCCTGTGCACCGCCGAGTCATGGAACCGGGAATTGTCGCGGTTCCGCTTTGCTGATGTTGCATCTGTTGTAATGAGACGAGTGTTGAGATGATCTCCAAGCTGTCTGTGAACTGTCGATATTTGGCTTCTTTTTCCAATGGAGCCTGGGGGGAAGGTGTGGTTCCCTCTTTGTTTGTGCCCCTGGATTGTATACAGGGATCAATGTGATCTCACCCGTAGGGCCAAAGGTTTCATTTTATATATTTTTCTTTCCGCGATGCTCTATCGTTTCAGCTTTTATATTGCGAAAGTCGTGATTGCCCAATCATTTCGGCTATTTTTCGCGGTGCCCAATCATTTCGGCTATTTTTGTGTACATACTTTTTTACTTGCTGATTTTGTTGCAAGTTTCCCCATCATTTCGGCTATTTCATATTCATTTGTGGCTCGCTGACTTTTCGTTGCGAGTTTGGGATTGGATACCGATTTAGGCATCAGCATCGCTACAACTGGAATATTGCCAGGAGCGAATCATCATTTGCCTTTGTCGATGTCGAACAAAGGTGGCTTAGTAAACAGGGTTAGGATCCTGTTGACTAAGGCTTTTTGACTTTACGAGCCGTTAGGGTCTCATAAAGGTATTTCTCCCTACGTGTCATGAGGATCTCGTAGGTGCGTTTTCTCCTTAGGAATCGTGAGGATTCCTAAGCGTGTGTTCTCTTATAAGTCGTAAGGATCTTACAAGAGTATTTTCTCCTTATAATTCGAGAGGTCTTACAAGGGCTGTCCACTGTGTAAACATATCCCAAGTCGCGGGTGGGACTTGGTTAGGGAAATGTTTATTTACGCCCGTGGATTGTATAAAAGGGTCAGCATTGAACCGCTTGTAGGGCAAAATTAGGGGTTGTGATGGCTTAAGAACAAGTTCAGATCCCTATAGCTTAAGGCTTTTGAATCCTATGAGCCGTGAGGGTCTCAAAGGGGAATTCTCCATACGAGTCATGAGGATCTCGTAAGTGTGTTTTCTCCCTAGGAATCGTGGGGATCCCTAAGTGTGTTTCTCCCTTGTGAGTCGTAAGGATCTCACGCAGGTGGTTTCTCCTTACAGGGTCGAGAGGACCTTGCAAGTGTCTTTTAACGGGCTTGCGCCCTTTCGGGTTTTCACAAAACTCGCCGGTAGCCCTGCTGTTTTTACTCACGGAGCCCTTTCGGGTTTTCATCCATGCCCATTTTGCTTATGGACATACCGTTTTCTTCTTTTTTTATTTTATTTTATTTTGTGTCAGCCTTGGGATGCTGCGATCCGTAGTAGTTTATTGACATCTCGGTCAATCGCCAGTTTTAGGACGTAGTGGTCCATCGTTAGTTTAAGGACGTTTCGGTCTGAAAGCCGGCTACTACTTATAGAGTTTGGGCTCAGGAAGATAGCGAGCGGACATAGGCGTCGTCATCTATCATTGACCTAGGCCGTGACTCGTCAGGCGTAGTGTTTTTTCAGGAAGCGGCCGTTTATTGGCCTGAAAGGTCTTTCACCATGCATGTCTATGAGTAGATAGGCTCCACCCTGGTAAACTTTGTCTATGATGTACGTGCCTTCATAGTTCGGCTTGAATTTTCCCCATTTGGCATGATTGGGGATCATAGGTCTTTTGACCGCTAGCACAAGTTCGCCTTGGCGGAATGTTCTCGGCCTAGTCAATTTCTCGTATGAGCGCGTCATCTTTGCTTTGTAAGACTCCAGGTTTTGCTGCGCCATGAGCCGAGTTTCGTCGAGGGTATCAAGCTCCTCAAGCCGAAGGTGAGCATTTTCTTCGTCTGTTAGCTCGTAGTGAACCGCCACTCGTAGAGAGGGTAACTCTATCTCGAGGGGGAGTACCGCTTCTGTGCCGAATACCAATGCATACGGCGTTGTGTTCGTGGCTGTTTTGAACGTGGTTCGATATGCCCAGAGAGCTTCATGCCAGTCCCTCTTATTTCGAGACACCGTCTTTTTCACGATCTTTGTCAAGGTCTTGTTGAAAGCCTCAGCTAGACCGTTAGCTCGGGGATTATACACCGAAGAGTATCTCCAATCTATATTATGTTGTTGTGCGAAGCGGCTGATTTTGTGGCTTCTATAGGCTGGCCCGTTATCGGAGATAATCCGTTGCGGAGTGCCGAACCGATAAATAACGCGTGTCTTGAAGAAATGGAGAATATTCTCCGTCTTTACTTCCTTCAGCGGTACTGCCTCTGCCCATTTGGAGAAGTAATCAGTTGTCGCCACAATGAATCAATGTCCTCTGGATGATGCTGGTTCGATAGAGCCGATTATGTCAGTTCCCCACATTTCGAACGGCCAGCTAGCCACCGTTGGATGTAGTGGATTTGGATGCTGATGGATAAAGTCCACGTGAATCTGGCACGAGTGGCACTGCTTTGCGTATTTAAGGCAGTCCTGGATCATTATGGGCCAATAGTAGCCCATCCTTTTGATCTTCAGTTTCATCTTCGGCCCGGCTTGGTGAGAACCGCATAGTCCGTCGTGAGTTTCTTGAACGACTCTCCTTGCCTCTACAGGTCCCAGGCATCTTAGCCACAGAGAATCAAATGATCTCTTATACAGAATATCATTGACGAAGGCAAAAGATAAAGCCTGTTTCATGAGCTGATGTCTCGAGGATGCATCTTCAGGTGTTCGACGGGATTTGAAGTAGTCTATAAAGACTTCTCTCCAATCCATAACCTTTTCCTGGTCTTTTATTTGTAGGGCCGTTTGCTCGGTCGCTCCTTTTTCTTCGGATGACTCTAGAGATATTTCTGCCGGTGCAAGAACCCGACGGCTTTGCACCACGATCCTCATGTCATCGAGGTTCTCGTTGGCTAGTTCTTTAGCGAGCTTGGTTAGTGCATCCGCCTTGCTATTTTCCGCCCGCGGTATGCTTTCCAAGGTGTAGGAAGGAATTTGAGTCAGCAATTATTGCACTTTCTCACTGTACTTCACCAACTCTGGTTTGAATGTTTGATAATCGCCGTTTACTTGACTAACGATCAGTTGGGAGTCTCCGTATATGAGGAGATTCTCAATTCCCATGTCGACAGCGATCTCAAGACCTGCTATCAAAGCTTCATATTCGGCTTCATTATTCGTCCTCGGCTCTGTTAAGGAGAAGGCAAAGCGCATTATCCCTCCTTGTGCAGTCACGAAGATGAGGCCCACCCCAGATTTGATTATGGGGGTGCTTTGTTTGCGCTTCTTTATGGAAGATGCTCCATCGAAGTAGAGTTCCCACCGGGTATCATTCTCTCTTCTCTCCTTATCGATCGTGTCAAACGCGTGCTCGTCGGGCAATTCGCAGTTCAAAGGAGAATCGGCAGGTATCGGATGCTCAGCGAGGAAGTCGGCGATGGCCTGGCCTTTCACTGCCTTGAGAGGACGATAAGTTATCGAGAACTCCATCAAGAGCAGGGCCCATTTAGCGAGTTGTCCTATTAATATGGCCTTTGACATCAAATATTTGAGAGGATCCACCTTTGATATGAGATGGACCTCATGCGCCAACGCATAATGCCGGAGCTTTGTTATCGCAAAGATTAACGCCAGGCAGTGTTTTTCGATGGGGGAGTAATTGCTTTCTGCCCCCAGGAGAACTCGACTCAAATAGTAGAGGGCTCTTTCTTTCCCTTGGTCGTTCTCTTGTGCCCATAATGCGCCCAAGGAACCTTCAAGGGCGGTTGTATACAGAATGAGGGGTTTTCCCTTGACTGGAGCGGTTAGCACCGGAGGATTCTGTATGTATTGCTTTATTTCGTCCAGTGCGCTTTGGCATTTGCGATCCCAGACGAATGGAGTCCCTTTCTTCATTAGATGACTGTAAGGACGGCATTTTCCGGAGAGGTTGGCTATGAATCGCCGGATATACACGAGCTTTCCTTGGAGAGACCGCAGCTGCTTGAGAGTTCTTGGTGGAGGCATTTCCATGATCGCCTTGATCTTCGATGGGTCTATCTCGATGCCTCGGTGCCGTACGATGAATCCTAGGAACTTGCCCGAGGAAACTCCGAATGCACATTTGAGAGGGTTCATCTTCAAGTTGTATTTCCGAAGGCGCTGGAATACGGTCTTCAGATGCTCTAAATGTTCCTCGTATGATTTGCTTTTAACTACGAGGTCGTTAATATAGCATTCGACGATTTCATGTATAAGGTCATCGAAAATTTTTGTCATGGCCCTCTGATAGGTGGCACCGGCGTTCTTTAGACCGAAGGGCATCACCTTGTAGCAGAATATGCCCAAAGGAGTCCGGAAAGCGGTATGCTTCCGGTCTTCGGGATGCATCTTTATCTGATTGTATCCTGATGAGCCGTCCATGAAGGAAAAAACTTCGTAAGTAGACGTATTATCTATCATCAGCTCAGTGACCGGTACAGGAAAATCGTCGTTCGGGCAAGCTTTATTGAGGTCCCGAAAATCCACGCAAATGCGCACTGTCCCATTTTTCTTCATCACTGGGACAATGTTGGCAATCTAATCAGGGTACTGAACTTCTTGGATGAAGCCGGAGTCGATTAGCTTCTTAACCTCGGCATTGATGCTCATCTCAAGCTCGAGCCGCATTCTTCTCGGCGCTTGTTTGACTGGCTTGATGTCCGGAGATATCGCCAGTTTGTGCACAACTATTTCTGGATCTAGTCCCGGCATTTCAGAATAGTTCCATACGAAGCAATCTTTATATTTTATGAGCACGTCTTTTAGCGTAGTGTAACACCTTAGATTGTGTTTTGTAGCTAATTATATTTTTATATATGGTTTTTTAATAAAAAGTTTACCAAATTAAGTTTTAAATATTTTATCCTATTTATTATGTATTTTATTAGAATTTTGTTAGGCTTGCACACACTTGTGCATGATAGCTAGGGTTGTTTTTGGGGTTAAACATGATTAGCAACCATGGTTAACTAACCATTTCTCCCTAATCTAGTTTTAATATTTGTTTAAGTGCTTTTGGGTTTAATAGTATGCATGGTTGTTCTTTTAAAATGAAAATGAATTTAAAAAGGGGTTTTATTTTATTTGGTTGAAATGTTGACTTTTGAGAGAGAGAAGGAGCATGGGCTTCATGGTGAGCCATGACTCTTTAGTGAAGTGAGAGAGAGTGAGAAGGGGGGGTTTGTTTGTTTCTCTCATTTCTCACTCTCACTCTCATTCCCTCACTCATACACACACATTACTCAGCAGCAGCAGCAATAGCAACAATAACAACAACAACAGCAACAACAGCAGCATCATCATCACCAGCATCACCAGCATCAACAACAACAACACCAGCAGTAGCATCATCATCATCATCATCTCAGCAACAACAACAATAGCATCATCATCATCATCATCATCATCTTCAGCAACAGCAGCAGCAAGCAGCACCATCAGCAGCAGCATCAACACCATCAGCAACAGCAGGCAGCAACTGTAGCAACAGCAGCCCCAGCACTTGCAGCAGCTCCACACACTTCTTCACATGCTTCCTAGGGTTGCATAGGGTATATTTTCTGAACCCTATTGCTTGTTGTGTGGCTTGTGTGTTAATTAGCTCGATTAGTGTTAAATTGGCTAATTTAGTGCTAGATTATGGTGTTTTATGTGGAAATTTGGTTAAGTCTCGATTGTGTTAGTTAACCTAGCTCTGTGTAATGCTAATAAGGCCACTTCAACTGAGAAATGGCCAGATTACACTAAAATACCATAGGTTTTCCATTTTGTGCAGATCGGTGTTTTTAAAGTGATATTTGTGACTTCTGGAATCTGCTTGTGACCCGGACCTTACAGAGTGAAATTGAGAAGACTGTGACATGATACCTAGGTCTAGATACCACCACCAGAGCACGACCCCCTAACTCCCAACCCAGGCCGCCAAATTCATCCTTTTGGCCTCAAATTGCGGCCCAGAAGGGGACTGGGGTGTTGGGGTTTTGTGTAGGGTTTCCTGCTGTGTTGTCTAGGTCTTTGGCATGTATAGTTTTGTGATATCTTACCTGTAGGAAAATCTGGGGTCATATATCGTTTTTGGTGTCCGTTGTGTTTGCGCGATACGCGCGATACGTGAGAGGGTTCTGTGATCCAGCGTATCGCGGCGTGTCGCGATGGTTTTTGACGCGTACACACACGATTCAGCGTATCGTGCACACGCGCGTTTAGTTCGCGGCGCGAGTTTCTCGTTTGGTTCGATATCGCGTTTCGCGGAATATTTTGGCTTATATATGATTTCCATGTCGTATTTGCAGGTTTGCAGGCAGGAACTACGGACACGGCTACAGGGGGAGCAGATGGTAGGATTCACCTAGTATGGAGTGTAGGTGAGTAGATTTAACATCTACAGGAGAATCGCCCGCATGGCGTTATGCGTCTGGGCTAGGATTCAAATACCTGTCGCACATTCTACGTCATTGTAGAATTGCGCCTTTACTGTTTTTCCTTAGATATTGTTATACTGTGACTAGCAGCCGTAGGACACTGCACATTATTGACGGTCCATGTTGCACGAGCACGGATTGTATGATACACACACACCGTCAATAATTGCCATGTCACACACTAACCCTTATAGCTACTATTGCCTACCACACATGATATCTAGATTACCGGTATACCTATAGTGTATCATACCTTTAGTGATAGGTACATTTTCACCTTGCGATACAGCTACAGGTATACGGTGCACATATCTTAGTTATACCGGGAGGGATTTTCTACATATGTTACTTATACCCAGGAGGGTATACGACATCAGTTCCTATAGGTAGATACCTGTGCATTGCTACACCTGTATGTTACACACATATTCAGTTGCAGATACCTATTTACCTTTACTGATGTCACTTAGCTGTACCATCTTGATTTCGCATACATCTGGTTCAGCTATATATATTTGTTTACCTGCTCGCATTCAGATATATCGCATATATTTATTCCTAGATTTGTACATTGTTTATCTGGATTTTATATGATGTTTTCGGGATTTAGGAACCGCGGGAGTTCATGAAATTATGTATACATGGAACAACCCGGTTTCCTTGATATGATATTTGAGCGTCCCCCATGAGTTTTATCGGTGCTGATTTTATACTCCATACGAGGTGTGGTTGCCGTATGAGAGTACATGGTGGGGCCCGGTATGGTTCCCCTCGGCAAGAAGATCGATGGGTTTGCCGATTGAGCCTGGAGGCGGGAGAGTACCTACCGGTGATTGGTTGGACCTGGCAGTTGTCCGGAGGATACTGGCCAGAGTCGAGAGATGGATGCGGGATGATCTGTACTGTCGGGGCCGAGGGCCGACACCGCAGACGGACCCCGTGGGCCGATCCGGACTGACGGAGCCCGATTTACGAAGATTTCTGTGTCGATACTTGGCACACTGTTTTCAGGATATTTCTTTAACCCCTTTTTGTATATATAACAGGGGATTTAGCCGTTGTTATATATACCCTTACACCAATATTAGTGGAATGGGACGCTAATATATGTGTATTGCCCCCATCATACTTATTTCTATGTATTTACCTTTAGGATGTTAGATTCTTACTTAGGATTTGACTTGGGATATTAGGTGATTCATTGGGATTGGATATTGGACATACCTATGTGATTGCCGATTTGTACATTCGGGATATATGAGATTACTCGATATTGTATATTGAGGAGATGTGAGACTTATATGATGTGAGTGCCCAAAGTGGGGGCTGATTTAAGCATTTGGGATTGGAGTGTCTTGATGGATTGTGATCCTGCCACGATGTCAGGTTTCCGTGGGAAATGACATATTCCACCCTATACCTCTCCCTTACCTACCTAATGCACAGATTCATATATTGGTAGTACTTGTAGTGTACCCTTATGATAGTTGCATACCTACCTTCTCATATCCTTATTGCATAGTTATTACATATTGATTGTATCGCTAGTGTACTTTACTTATTTCAGCATTTGCATGACATATTATTACTGTAATCGCATATCTTAGATTCATGCTGTACGTGCATTCCTGCGATTACCTGCATATGTTTTATACTATTCACGAGTTGGCAACTCACCCCCGTTGTGCCACAGGTGTTTCAGGTTGTTCCCCAGAGTAGTCGAGGCAGGCTATTCTTCTATTCAGCTATCCAGCTACCATCCTTTGCTACAGATACCGCATCAGCTCACAGTACCTTTTGCTTAGGTGGGTTAGATGATTATCTGTATTTCCGATTGTACCTTCGTTGTATTTGTACTCTCCATCTACTAATGTATTGTTGCCTTAGAGACTTGGTAAGGACGACATGTGTATTATTGTGGATTTGATGTCTTTTATATACAGCTTTATCTCTATTGTCTTTCATTTCTTCGCTACGGCGTCGTATACTTGTGATGAGTTTTGTTTTCCGCCTTTGGGATGCGTTTTACAAAAAGAGCGTGTTGCTAAAATTTTAAAGAAAGAAATTAAGACTTTTAAAGAATTTGGGTTGCGATTTAAAATGTTACAAAACTTATATTATCTTTTCCGTATTTTTATGGTTTAGACTTCTGGGTTTGGCTTTCTTTTACTACGTTACGTCTTAGAGCGTTGCGTAGTATTAGGGCCGTCACGGGCCAATTTTGGGTCGTGACACGTAGCCACCCTTTCTTCAGACAACAGCTCACTGACGAACGTCGGCCGTGGGTCACTTGCTGTCCCTAAGTCGATTTTTCTTGAGGTTATCTGTAGTAGTGTGTATCCCATCTTCCAGCTCTTTTGGTGCCTGTGGAAACTCTGAGATCACCTCGTCATCATCATTTTCAAAGTACCAGGGGAGGCCATCCATATTCTCTGGTTCTTCTTCTGACAGCGTTATCACGTGACAAGTGCGAGATCGCTTCCAAGACCGATGTTGATCCGGCTCTACTCTCGTTGCTTTCGGTTCATGCTTCTGTGGCGGGGTTACCCTCCAACTGCTGGATAAAGCGAACCTGCCTTGTTGATACTGGTCTTCTACCCAATCTTTGAATGTGAAGCAGTCTTCGAGAGGATGTCCTATCGCTTGGTGATAGGAGCAATAGTCTGGATGATGAACCTCACATGCTTGCTCGGGGTGCTTGGACTCCGGGAGGGTAATCATCTGATGTTTTTTGACAAGATCAAATATCTTCTGTGTCTTGTCTTGGGGAAAAGAGTATGCTCGACCCATCTTCTTTACAAGAGACGAATCCAGGCTGCTCGATTCTCGATCGCGGGGTTTCTTGGTCCCGCTTTGTCACTGTCGAACGTTTTTTCCATTCTTGGGTTTATTTCTGCCTCTGCGTCGGGTCTTTTGTATGACGGGCTGGCGACGAAGGGCATCGTCACTTTCTATAGCCTGCTGAAGGAGGCGCTGCGTCCTGGCTTTCTCGTAAACAGCCATTTCGCGATTATGATCGTCTCGAACCTTTTGACCCGCTTCCCTTATAAGCTTGTCCATCTGTTCTTCGAACGACGGACTTGGCATTTTCACAGAAGGAGCTCGTTTTGGTTCAGGGTTAGCATCTTCCCACCGAGCATCTCCTTCTTCATCGAAGTCATGTATGACGTAGTAGCCGCGGGATCGCTCCCGTTTCTTGGATTGAACATATCCGAGCCTAATCGTTTTCATTCTCCCGTTGGGCAACTTTCATTGAGTTCCAGGGACGTCCCAGATCCTGTTGTAGAACTGAGCTTGTCGAGCAGTCTGTCTGGAGGGTATGCCTTGGCGCCTCAATAGTCTTTTTAATCCGTCTGTGTAGTATCTAGGCAAACGGATGGGCTGGAGCCTGTCAAGTGTAGAATCAGCACCATGCCAAATTTCTTTCTCCACTTTGGTTTCCTCAGATCGGTAGAATAGGATCACCTTTTCACCTTTTCGCCTGGGAGGGAAGTAGAATGTCTGCAGTTTCTGCACATTATAAGTTTCAAGTGCATCGAGCTCTTTGTAATGCTCTTGCGGAACCATGGCGACTTGCAAACTTTGATTTTCATCAGCGAAGGCTTGCATCGATGGCCGAGCAGAGAATATGGCATTGACCTCATCCTCCGAGTCGCTGCCGAAGACCAGGATAGGGGTGGACGGTTCCGGCTTGTTGCATTGGGGCGACCCTGAATAAACTATCTCTTCTTCTTCCTCGGTATCACTACCGAAGACCGGAATAGTAGTGATAGCTTTGTTCTTGTCCTCCGGTTTGCGACATCTTTCTGTATCTTCGAAATCTGGCAGGAAGTATTTTGCATCTTCGTACTTTCGGACTTCGTTCACGGAGAATAGGTTTAGTTCCCCTGTCACAGTGTACTCAAGACCATCCTTGAAATACGTCATACACTGATGTTGTGTAGAAGGGATGATATTATACTCGTGTAACCAAGGCCTGCCGAGCAAAGCATTGTAACAAGTCTTGGCGTCTATGACGTGAAATTTAATGTCCGTGACGAGCAGCCCAAAGCGTAATGACAGTATTACAGACCCGAGTGTCCGTGATGACCGGGAGTCGAACCCGGGGATAGTTATTTTATCACAAGCGAGGTGCTGAACGCTCATGCAGATTTCCTTCAACACTCTTACATTGAGAAGATTGAGGGAGGACCCATTGTCAACCAGGATTTTGCCTATCTTGATATCATGACAGTATCCGGAGATATAAAGAGGACGGTTATGCTCGCACGTCCCGAGGAGGAGTTCTTCATCGCCGAAGGTGATATCGGCTGTGTGCACTTCCTCCAGCTCTTCCTTCATCTTTTTTTCGGCGAAGAAAGCTTGGAACTGTTCGGGCTCTTGTAGCGCCTTGATCAACGAATCTCTCGCCTCTTTGGATAGTAGAAGAGTATCGAGAATGCTTAGCTGTGAGGGTATCTTCCTCAGATGTGCCAGAACGTTGTAATCCACCTTGTTTTTCTTTGGCGGGTCCTTGGCTGCCAGCTCTTTGACGACTTGATCATCTAGGGCGATGTCCTCAGGGACTTTTTATTTCCCCTTATCCTTTTTATCCGATCCTTTGTTCGTAGGTCCGAGATTCTTTTCAGGTAATGTGTGATTGCGCAGCTGAATGTTCTCGCAGCTCTTCGGTTCTTCCTCTTTTCCCGAGGTGGATTCTTTGAAGAGAGGGCCGAGAGCTATTTCTTCATCAGAATCGCTCCCAAAAGTAAGAACTTGCGATCCCCCAGCATCGACCATGTGACAGTTACTGATAATTCTTTTGTGCTCATCGGTCGTATTTCTTTGCTCCCGACGAGTTTTTTGTTTCATCCGCTTGAAATGTTGTCGGTGAGCAACATATCCCTGCCACCAATTTATAAAAGCATTGCACTCTTCGGTGGGGTGCGCAATCTTTCGATGATATAACCAGTAGCTAGGATGTGCAACCGCTTTATCAGGAATGTTTCCTTCAGAGGGTGGCAGCTTCATTCCCACCGATATGGCTTTGGCGAACCTTTTCCTCGTCTTGAAATTTCTTTTATTTGCGGCGGATGTACTTTGATTTGTTGGGAGTGTTTCGACCCTTTCGTCCATTTGCCGGTGTTTGGCCTTTTCAAATATGGCCATCTCGCGCTCCTGATCAGCTTTGCTTTTCAAAAGAGCTTTGTTCAGGAATGCATCAATCATTTCGTCTGATGGTCCTAGAAGCTCCGATTCAGGATCTGCCCCCAGTTTCTCTTCGTAAGGAGCTTCTTCATCGTTTATCGACGAGTGAGAGATCACATGGCAGCTTGCCACATAATTTTCAGGCTCGTCCGACGAGTCTTCTCCATTGTCATCATCTCCGTCCTCAAGGACGTGGCTGAGAAATTCTTGGAGTGTGACTGGGGTACACGCCTTCTGGTTATATTCTTCCAGTGCGTCGATATGTTTTTGCAGGTCTGTGCGCTTATCACCAGGCTTCATGGGCTTTTTGGTCTTCTTCTTTCTTTTCGAAGACTTTGACGGCTGGGCGTGGGCGCTTTGACTATCACCACCAATTTCTGGAGTCGGGCGCGGTTTCAGCATCCCCTTGATGATTTCAGGTTCCAGCGGACTTTCCCATTTGATCGCCGGGCACGTTTGGAGATCCTTCAGCATTCTTTTTGTTTTGGCTGAAAGAGCGATCTCCCACGGAGCTTCTTCAACCAAAGAGCACGATGCCCCCGCTGTATCCCCTTTTTTAAGAGCGTGCGGCTGCGGCGGGCTTACTTTCCAATTCTCGGACAGAGCGAACCTGCCCTGTTGGTATTGATATTCGATCCAGCCTTTAAAGGCGAAGCAATCTTCAATTGGATGGCCTGTCGTTTGGTGATAGGGGCAATAATTGGGATTATTAGCCTCACCGGGTTGCAATGGGCGTTTTGGATTCGGTAAATTAATGAGCCTAATGCGCACCGCCAGTTCGAACAATCTCCTTGTTTTGTCCCGAGGAAACGAATAAGGGCATTTCATTTTCTCATTATAAAATTGCCGTCTCTCGTCTAGGCGATCAGTTAATTTTGGACCACTAGGCTGCTGTTGAGCGTTGGCGACGAAGGTCACTTTCCCTTTCCCTTTTTCATTCCACGGCTCCGGCTTCGAAGAGGAAGGCCTGTGGCCTATCTGATCCATTTGATCCAGTTTGTCAATCAAGGCCTGGAAAGTGGTCGGCTTGAAAAACATCATAAATTGTGAGATGGTCGCTTGAGGGTCAAGAGTGCCTATGAACATGCCCACTGCCGGCGCTTCTTCGATGCGTTGCTCACATTTAGACCATAAATTCCGCCATCGTATTGCGTATTGAACCCATGTCTCGCCTGGCTTCACCCTGGCGTTGATCAATGTCGTTATTAGGGTGCGTTCACTAGCACTCGCGAAACGCTGGGTGAATAGTAGCTCCATCTCTGCAAAAGTCTTGACAGAGTCGTTCGGGAGTTCAGAGTACCATTCGAACGCTGTCTCCGACAAGCTGCCGACGAACTGGCGAAGTAGTAGTTTATCGTCACCTCCCATGTTGCCGCATAGAGCCCCGAACTGGGTGACATGCTGATGCGGATTGCCCGTCCCTTTATACACATGGAATTTAGGGATCGTATATCCCGGCTAGTACCTTATTTGGTTATACCAGCCCGGATAGGGTCGTCTGGTCTTAACGATCTGCCCAGCCGTTTCGCTCGCATGATGAGCTCGTATTTGCTGAGCGATGTAATCATCCAGAGCGGCCTTGGAGATGGTCTCCTCCTTGGCTGCTGAAGAAGCCGGAGGAGGGTTCGATGTCTCTCCTCTGTCGTCTTCAATGATAATTGGGGGGTCTTCAGCCGGAGGATCCGGTTGTATCATCATCCCGACCATGTCTTGGAAGAGAAGCGCCATTCGTTTTATATTGGCCGCTTGGTCCGTGTCCTCTTTTTCTTTCCTCTCGAGCATTCTTCGGAGGAAATCAGCATCAGTTTCTTGTTCCTGACGCTGCTCTGAGGTCTCCGGATTTTCTTTCGTCCCCGTGAGTGCGGCCATTGCAGTTAGCATCTGCTGAAGTTTCTGCTGCTGCTCCTCCTGAGCCTTCGTTATCGATCGGGTAAGCGGTCGATGACCCGTAGAAGCGCGGCTTTCCTCTTTTTCGGAAGCCATATAAACAGTGTGGACCACCATGCCCCCAGACTTAGGGCGTTTAAATTTAGCGTTCTCATGGTTCTCCACGGTCATAGGGGCTTTCTCCGACCTCCTTCTCTTATAAGCGGTTGACATTGAGGGAGCCGTTGCAGCGGGCACCCATACGGATGACATCTTCTGTGGTACCGCGGGATGGCTTTTCTCTTGCCGAACTTTAATCTTCTTTGATTGGCGGGAATAGTCTTGGTCAATCACCGATTCCTGAACCTGTCGCCAGACCTTGTATACTTTAGAGGACAGCCGTTGAGGGGGTTGTTCCAGCTTCGCCTTTGGGGCATTCTCCATAGGTAGAGGAGATCTTTTTAGCACTGCAGTCGGAGAGTTCCTGCGCACTTTGTTAAGCAGTTCGAAGCTGTTCCCGGTTGGAACAACAGCATCGATTTCCACCGTTGAAGCTGGTGGAGTAAGTCCAGCCGGAGAGCTGCCCCCAGCCTTCCTTACTCGGCGCCAGTGACGACGGCGAGTATGTCGCACGGATGGTGCTGGTTCAGCCATGGGGATGGCTTCGTCATGCCACCTGTTCTGGTCAGGTGCTGCTGGTATCAGCCTCTTGAAGGCCGACGTCCGTTGAGTGGGAACAGCCAACCTATCAAAAGTAGACTTTCGTGCAGGAGGAGAAGTTTTGACGACTTCGTTTGGGGAGAAAGCCGGAATAGTCAGTCTTGCGAAGACCGACTCCTTGGCAGGAGGAGCCGCTTTGACGACTTCGGCAGCAGGGATGGCTATCCTCTTCGGAATAGCACCTTCTGGTATTGCGGGCTTATTGGCGTTCTGGCACAGTCTGTTGAAAACTGAGGCACTTAGTTTGGACGACCCGTTGAGAGGGGCCGCAGTAGTAGTGAGCCGATCAAAGACCGATTTTTTAGGAGCTTCCGACGGTAAAGGGGCGTTGAAGCTCATCAGCGGGATCATGGTCTTGAAGAATAGCCCCGTGGTGGCTTGAGTTACTTGCTCCACCGGCAGCTTGAACAGGGAGGCCGCTTGGGGCCCGTAGGTTACACCCCCAGATGAGGCGGAACGGGAGTTGCAGTTGCAGCTGGAGCAGTTAGAGGACATTTGATGTTCTGTTTTCTGCATGGGAGGAAAACCAAATCTTAGTACCTCAAACCCAAGGGCAACCATATCAAACTGCGATTCATTCGCGAACACGACACACGAAGTGTGGAGTGGAAAGAGGAAAAGGTCCCACCGGGCGTGCCAGAATTTGTTCCCCTCCGAAACACGGAGACGTGACCGCGTAGGTTCTTCTTGCCTGAATTCGGGGCAGATGCTAATTGGTGCTATCCGTCCACCTCTCCGAAGATGCCAAGTTGATTTATGACACCATGTATCGAAGGTTTAAATGGATGCGGCCGATGTAGCAGACTTCGTCAGATTCCCCCTCATTTGAGGGGTTTTTGATTGTGGGGACGCTCTTCCCTTCAGGCGCAAGCCCCTGCAGTTAATTACGCTACCGCATCGCGGCAACAACTTTCTCCTTCTCCAGATGGTCAGTTCATGTCGTGTGTGTTTTTTTTTTTTGATTGCCCGAGGATTGTATACGGAGACTAATTTATATTGTCACCCGTAGGGCATGGATTATTCTAAATCCATATTTTCTTAGATTTGGGTTTGTGGTTGGGTTTAAGGATACGTTAGTCTCATTCGAGACTAAGATCAACTTAAACGTTTGTTAAGGATACGTTAGTCTAATTTCAGACTAAGATCAACATAACGGGATCATTTAGATCCAACAAGAGAGCATGGGCTCTATTGTTTAGTTTAGGGCATTGCGGTCAATGACCAGTTTAAGGACATGGTGGTCCAAGGTTAAGGACAACATAGTCCGTGGGTTTAAAGGAACCCCACAGTCCGAGGTTAAGGACATCATAGTCCGTGGGTTTAAAGGGACCCCACAGTCCGAGGTTAAGGACATCATAGTCCATGGGCTTAAGGACCCCACAGTCCATGGAATAATTGGTTATCGGGACCCGTCACCTCTCTGAAGACATTGAAGGATTACAACGACAAATATCAGAGGAGTGAAGAGATGTACCCTTGAACCAAAGTTGATTGGGAAATCTGTAGTCTAATTTGGGACTAAGATCAATTAATTAGATTATGAGCGCATGGGCTCGGTTAAATCTGAATTGAGAACTTATGGCCAACTTGGGCTAAGTCCAATCAAGTTAAAATGTTTAACATTTATTTTTGGGCTATTAAGCATTTGTTTGAGTTCTGCCTTTTTAACAATGCTGAGCATTGATTTAGCTTCTGACAATATTTGTCTTCTATTGAATGCTGAGCATTTATCATAGCTCCGAGGCTTATTTTAAAGAACAGTTTATGTTCTATCAGCGCAACACGTGGTGTGCTTGGCGCTTTGCGCCAATCAAAGAGCTCAGTGCGCTTCTGCCGAGTAGCGCACACGTGAGGGACACGCGGTGCGCTTGGCGCTAAGCGCCAGATGATGAGCGCAATGCGCTAATTTATGAGCGCGTTGCGCTATTAGTTCAATGGCGCACACGTGAGTAACACGTGGTGCGCTTAGCGCTGAGCGCCAGTCTATGAGCGTCGTGCACTAGTTCAAGAGCGTAAAGCGCTAACTGTTGAGTGGCGCACACGTGAGTGACACGTGGTGAGCTAGGCGCTGAGCGCCAGTCTAAGAGCGCAGAAGCGCATTTGATCAATTTTATGATCTAGGAAATAAATTCTCCCTTAAAAAAGACTTTGTCTCAAGATCTTAAGAACAAAAGTTCTTACTTTTTAAGAGATGCTTCAATCTCTTATGTTGATGAAAGGTTTTGCCTTTATGGATCTATGATTCTCAAGAGAATTAAATAATTCTTCCCTTTTATGATGAAATGATCTCTGAAAGACAATTTGTCTTATAGATCTATGATCTGTGAGAAGAATTATATTCTTCTTTTGTTTTATGATGAGATCCTTTGATCTCTCTCTTTTTTTTAAAAAGACCTTGGTCTTGTAGATCTATGATCTGTGAGAAGAATTATGTTCTTCTTTTGTTTTATGATGAGATCTTTTGAACTCTTTTTTTTTTTTTTAAAAAAGACCTTGGTCTTGTAGATCTATGATCTTTAAAGAAGTGAGTTCTTCTTTTCAATTATGAGATGATTTCATCTATGTTCTTTTTACCTTGAAGAAAAGAAGTTCTTCTATCGAGAGCTTGGCTCTTCTTTCTGAGATTTTCTCAAAACTTATGGGGGGTTCCTCTCTATGCTTCTGTATATTTTAGACTTGAAGTCTAGGGGCCTTTATATAGGGCAAGCTGATCAGTTCAATCAGTTAAGGAGATCTTTTCTCCAATTGATTTGGGGATTCCCCCACCGTTGGATCTTTGATCCAATGGCTTCTGATTTACAGAAGGCAATCTTCTTGTTTTTAACAAGATTGGGAAATCCTTTTTAAATCGAATTTATTCTGTGTTTTTGGTGATTTTTAATCACCATTGGATCATTGATCCAACGGTACTCTGATTTACAAAGCACAATTTTGTTATTTGGAAAGATTTTGAGGAATCTTTCCTTAACAGAATTTAATTCTGATTAATTAATGATTTATTATTATTATTAGATCTTTGATCTGACAGTATGGAGCTTTTAGTTCCAGCGCTAGCGCACCCGTGCCTTACACGTGGTGCGCTGCTCAGAGCGCAGCGCACTTAGCGCTAGCGCACCCGTGCTCTGCACATGGTGCGCTGCTTAAGTGCAACGCTCCAAGCGCTAGCGCACACGTGCCTTGCACGTGGTGCGCTGCTTAAGCGCAGCGCACTTAGCGCTAGCGCACACGTGCTTTGCACGTGGTGCGCTGCCTAGGGCGCAGCGCACTTGGCGCCGCATCTGAAGCGTTGTTTCATTTTAAAATTTGAATTTTGAACAATGCTTTGCTCTGATTGGGGGAAACAAACATGTTAGCAAAATCTTTAGAATTTCTATCACGGAACCGAAAACACGATACAAACTTGCATTTTCTGTCGATTTTTAAAACAGGTCTAAAAATATTTTTAGAGACCTGAAAAATATGTGCAGGCTTTTTCTAGAACACTGAAGAAATTTGGGCGCCTAACTCGGTCAGACCGCCGCGGATCCGCCGCCGAACCAAGTGTTCCGCTGCGGATCCGCGGCCGAGTCAACTCCGAGTTGGTCCCAATTTTTTCTGGTTCTCTCTGTGGTTGTTTTATGTTTTCTTGGATATTTTTTTTCTGCTCAGGAATTTTTGTGTACAGTGTTGTACTTGGAGTAGATTCAAATATGGTTATTGATCAAAATTCTATAAACTTTAGCTAATCGGAACATATCTGTGATGCGTTATATGTGCTGAACGTCTGCTAATCGCTATACGTCGATTAGTGGGGGTTGCACGTATCTGTGATCTGTGATATTGGTTTGTGTATATGAACTTGTTGGATTGTCGTGGATGAATTGCCGGGGATGTGAGATGAGTGTTTTTTTTATCTTTCATTTGATGTAAATTGTAAATTGATGTAATATTATTTTATGGTCGCACATCCGGGTTGAGGTTGTAGCCACTATTGTATATTATTTCTTTTACTGTTTTCTGCTCCTAGGATAGACCCAAGGTGGGGTGCACAAACTACCGGGTACTTTGAAGTGCCAAGTGGCCTACTCACTTTGTTGAGGGAGGTTGCTTCACTTCGGGTATTTTGCGGGTAGTTTGCCGCATCTGTAGGGGTCTAGGGTGGGGTTTGGCTATTCATCACGACCGTGTAATCCTTCTTTCGTTGCATGCTCGGATTCCTAGTATATCCAATGTGTTCATCTGTGATCTGGAATGACTATCATTGCATCTGAAGAATGTATATATCTATATATGATATCTAGTAGACGTTGCTTATGTTTTACATTCGCGCTAGTCCAGCCCCCGCTCTGTCGTTAGTTAAGTAACATAACGGGTGATGACGGGGCCCCGTGGCGAATGCGGATGGCATAAGAGTACGTTATATTTTCGTTGTTTTCTGCAATGGTAGGATTAATTGATGGGACTGCATTAAATAAATGCAAAGAAAACAAACCAAAGTTGAATCATTAGAACAATTTCAAAACCACTCGGTTTTTTTCAAAACAACAAAAATTTTAAATGCGGAGCTTAAACCACTCCTTTTAAAATCTATCAGGTTCCTTCAATTATATCAAACTCACTACGTTCACGGTTTCGCCAAAACCATTCGTAGCCCTCCGTCATTTCAGTTAAATGTTTAGTAGTATTCAAGCTATGTATTTTGACCTTCGCCAAGGCATAGTGATTGGTAGCTACTGAATATTTATCTGTAGCATAGATAGATGCGTTGGTTTAGGACAGTCGTACTGCTATTTTGGCCTTCTTCAAGGGTATGTACGGGTCTGTTCAAATTAACCTGGATAATGACGGGTAGAACTTGACATGTGACTTATGATATGTTGGCCTTCGTCAAGGTCATAAGAGCATGAGACAAAAATCCACATCGGGAGTTTTTAAAGAAACTGAAACTTTCTAGTGTTGCATACCATTTGGAGTGTGATAATTTTGGTAGGATTCCTTCAACTTTATCACATGATGATATTTGGATCCCGATCCTACTGTGAGTATATGCTACTCCTCGGGAGATTTTTCACTTAACGATCAATGCTATAAACCAAGTAGGTGTCTAAAAAGGTGTTAGCGGAGCTACGCCCCCAGGGAAAAGCGGTTATTTAATTAAGGAACTTCGCGAAATCGTCATAAAACCTCCCTCGAAGTACCGACACTGGCCTGGCCGAACGGTTAAGCAAGTATTGTAGGGTGAGATTAATCCTGACTAATTCTTCTTTTATGGTTTGAGGAAGGATTCGAGAAACAGTAGGAGCCATCCTGTTTAGATAAACTAAAAATCACTCTAAACTTGCAAGAGCATCATGCTAAAGTGTTTCTTCTCTCTCTCCTAATTACAGCGACCAACAACATGACGGGCCTTAAGTTATTATTACATAAAAATATATTGACAGGGCCAAACTATAAAGATTGGTTCAGGAATGTCAAAATGGCAATCACTTATGACAAGTTGGGGAATCTCCTTACCACTAAGGCCCTCGCCGTCCCAGGTCCAGAATCTAGCGTCGCGGATAGGGAAATCCATAAGACCTGGGAGATTGACTGCGCGAAGGCCAAGTGCCTCGTGCTTGCCTCTATGGACAATGAACATCAGAGGATGCATGAGAATATGGATCTTGAATCCATATTCCTCCATACCAAGGAATTATATGGAGAGCAATCTCGTATCGCATGATACGAGACCTCGAAGAAGCTATTTCAAGCGAGGTTGGCCGTCGGATCATCTGTAGGGGAACATGTCCTTAAGATGATTGGCTACATTGAGGAGCTCGCGGACCTTGGGACCACGTTAGAGAACGAACTATATACAGACTTGATTCTTCAGTCCCTACCTTCCACCTACGCCCAGTTTATCTTGAATTTTAATATTCAAGGTAAAGAAGTTGAACTTCCGGAACTCCTCAACATGTTGAGGAGTGCAGAGGGCAACCTGCAGAAAGCAAGGGAAACACCCGCTCTGTTTGTTGGTGGAGCTTCCTCTTTTAGGTCCAAGCCGAAAGCCAAAGGAAAGAAGAAGGCCCCCACCAAACCGAGAGGCGATGTTAGTAAGGTGGAAGCCAAGGGAAAGGCAAAAGTGGCAGGACCTACAGTGGGAAAGGAAGAATGCTTCTATTGTCATAAGAAGGGACATTGGAAGAAAGATTGCAGGGCTTGGAAGGCCAAGAACCAGGACCCGAAGCAAGTTGTGGTTTAGGCTTCAGGTGTGTATGTAATTGAAAACTGTCTGTCAATCAACTCTACTTTCTGGGTATTGGATACTGGATCAGGATCTCATATCTGTAATTCTTTGCAGGCACTGAGAAGCCGTAGAGTTTTGAAGGCGGGTGATATGACCCTCAGAGTTGCAAACGGAGAAATCATGGATGCTGTGTCCGTAGGGGAATATCACTTAGGATTGACTAGTGGAAATGTTTTATTTTGCGCAACTGTTATTATGTATCTAGTTTGACTTGTAATATCATATCTGTATCTTTAATGTCTAAAGAAGGTTATGATTTTACATTTGTAAGCGATGTCGTAAACATCCACCTTAATCATAGTTTGATTGGGTCGGCTACATTAAACAACGGTATATACGTATTAAACCAACCGCAGATTTTCAATGTCCAGAATACACACAAAAGAAAGGCTCCAGAATTAAATCATGCTTTCTTATGGCATTGTAGACTGGGTCACATCAATGAGACAAGGTTAACCAAGTTACATAAAGAAGGATATTTGGATACGTTCGAATATCAATCTTATGCAACTTGTCAATCATGTCTTAAAGGAAAGATGACAAAGACTCCGTTCACTGGACACGGAGTAAGAGCGAGTGAGCTCTTGGGACTCATACACAGCGACGTGTGTGGTCCAATGTCTACACATGTAAGAAGTGGTTTTTCCTATTTCATTACTTTTACGGATGATTTCTCCAGGTATGTACATGTCTTCTTGATGAAGCATAAATCTGAGGCCTTTGAGAAATTCCAGGAATATAAGAATAAAGTGGAAAAACAAACCGGCAAAAGTATCAAGACACTGAGATCTGATCAAGATGGTGAATACTTAAGTGCCGATTTCCTGGATTACCTAAAAGAGAATGGAATTCTCTCTCAGCTTACTCCTCCATACACACTACAGCAAAACGGTGTATCGGAGAGACAGAACCGAACTCTATTGGATATGGTATGTTCCATGATGAGTAATGCTGAGTTACCGCGATCATTCTGGGGCTATGCACTAGAATCAGCTGCATATCTTTTGAACAAGGTTCCTATCAAGACTGTATCTACCACACCATATCAGATGTGGAGTGAGAAGAAACCCTATCTTCAATATCTGAAGATATGAGGATGTCCAGCTTTTGTCAAAAAGCAGCATGCGGACAAACTCGAGGCACGCTCAGTACTGTGTAAGTTTATGGGATACCCAAAGAACTCCAAGGGGTATCTTTTCTATTACGCGGAGGAACAAAAGGTTTTTGTTTCTCGTCATGCCCACTTTTTGGAACATCGGTTTTTAGAAAAAGAAACAAGTGTGAGCGCAGTAGAACTGGAAGAAATTCCAGAACCACAAGCTATTACTGAAAGCTTGGTAGGGCCAGAAGTTTCAAAAGAACAGGACATTCCCGCACCGCTCCGCAGGAGTAGTAGGCTTTCTCATCCACCTGAGAGATACTAAAGTTTTCTCGTAGACGGGGATAGAGATGATTGCGTCATTAATGATGATGAGCCGACTAACTTCCAGCAGGCCATTCAGAGCACTGACTCGGTAAAATGGATGGATGCAATGTGGACCGAGATGGAGTCCATATACACCAACAAAGTATGGACTTTGGACATTGCTCCAGAAGGGATAAAACCCGTAGGCTGCAAATGGATCTTCAGAAAGAACATTGGTGTAGATGGACAGGTAGAAACCTATAAGGCTAGACTTGTTGCAAAAGGATTTCGTCAAAGACCTAGTTTGGACTATGACGAAACCTTTTCTCCAGTGGCTATGCTCAAATCCATTCGAATCCTTCTTGCCATTGCTGCCTTCCACGATTATGAGATTTTGTAGATGGACGTAAAAACCGCTTTTCTAAATGGAAATTCAAAAGGGTGTGTCTATATGGACCAGCAAGAGGGTTTCATTCAGAGTGGGAGCAGCGGGAAAGTGTGCAAGTTGCTTATGTCCATTTATGGACTAAAGCAGGCATCGCGAAGTTTGAACATCTGTTTTAATGAGACGGTCAAAGAATTTGACTTTATCAAAAATCCAGATGAGCCGTGCATTTATAGTAAGATTGTAGCACGAACTGTTGTATTCCTCGTCTTGTACGTGAATGACATTCTCTTGATAGGAAATGACATTCCTATGCTACAATCTGTCAAAGGGTTCTTGTCACACAGGTTCTCCATGAAAGACCTGGGTGATGCCTCTTACATTCTGGGGATCTAGATCTATCGTGATAGATTTAAAAGGATGTTGGGACTTTCGCAGTCCAGTTACATCGACACCATACTGAAAAGATTTAGTAAGGAAGATTCAAAACGCGGTAATTTACCGGCTTGTCACGGAATCACTCTCTCCAAAGAGATGTCTCCCAAGACTGATTTGGAAAGGGATCGCATGTCTATTATACCCAACGCTTCCGCGGTAGGCTCTATAATGTATGCGATGTTGTGTACCAGACTAGATGTAGCTTATGCATTGAGCGTGGTAAGCCGGTATCAGTCAAACCCTGGGGAGAAGCACTGGATAGCGATAAAGAACATTCTCAAGTACCTGAGAAGGACTAAGGAAATGTTCTTGGTTTACGGCGGAAAAGACCTCCAGATCGAGGCCTTTGCTGACTCCAGCTTCCAGAGTGACAAGGATGACTCCAAATCCATGTCGAGCTATGTCTTTACTTTCAATGGAGGGACGGTCTGTTGGAAGAGTTCCAAACAGGAAACCGTTGCTGACTCGACGATGGAAGCGGAGTATAGCGCAGCTTCTGATGCCGCAAAAGAAGCAGTCTGGATGAGGAAGTTCTTAATAGAACTTTAGGTGGTTCCGTCCATTGTTGATCCAATACATTTGTATTGTGACAACAATGGGGCTATAGCTTTAGCGAAGGAACCCAGGTCCCATCAAAGGTCCAGACACATCTTGAGGCGGTATCACATGATCAGGGAGATCGTGGATCGCCGGGAGATCGAGGTTCGAAGAGTTGCTACAGAGGATAACACTGCAGATCCATTCACAAAGGTCATCCATCAGACGCGGTTCGAGAGGCTATTCGAGATGATAGGTCTGCGATATGCCAACACATGGCCTTAGTGAAAGTGGGAGATTGTTAGTGTAATATGCCCTAGAGACCATTATTGTATAGTACTAGTTTGTATATTACATTTTGGAAGGTTGGGATATATACACAGATTCATAACAGTCTTGCTCAATATGGTAGTATGCTACTTCGTTTGTATCTATCTTAATATGTGTATATGTTTCTTTTGACGTATCGCTAATACATATTAATAAAGCCCTTAGGATCTTTGCTTGACTACCAGCGTTGTGATGGCAGTAACACTTGTGGGGGTTGGGTAGTCTACAAGCACATCCTTATACGGTCCCTAGTCATAGGATTATCGAGACAGGGCATAGATACTCTAGAGTAGACTTGTGTGTACGCTTCTCATCCCAGCACGGGAGATGGTTTGTCCCACAGCCATTAGTACGTCGTACTGGAGATAGTATGCAGGTGCTCATTAGGTTATGAGTACACTGGACAAGACTCGTCAGAAACTGTTGGTTGGTACTATACCTATCGTCAATTAACAGTTCCCAGGTGACATGAGTGTTGGGGTAAAAATTTACACCCCGATTGACCAAGTCAAAATCAAAGTCAACCCCAAGCCAGGTGGGCCCAAGCCCAGGTCAAGCGGGCCCATGCCCAAGTCAAGCCCGCAGCCAGCCTCCCCATGCCAACAACAAAATCATGTAATAAATAATTTTTATGTAATTGTTTATGCATGAATGTAAACAAAATGGGCATAAAGCCAATATTTTGTAAGCCCATGGCTTATGTGCAAAAATGAAATGGCACATGAGCCATGGGATGGCTAAAATGCCATTTTTGTAAAGCCCAAGGGGCTATATGTAAATATGTAAGCCTATATAAGGCAACATGATGATGAATAAAGCATACACTTTTCATTCTCACAAAAAAACCTAGGGTTTGTATCTCTTTCCCTTTTCTGAAGGTCTCAAACCTTCTTCTTTCTTTTGAATTAAATCAAGAGTTTTACTCTTCCTTTTCAAAAACAAAATAGTTTTTCACCACGAAACCCACAAAGAGGAACTTGGATCTATCATCAGATCTCAAAAAGGAGAGATTTTGAGATCTCACATCTCTTGATCTTCAAGATCCAGCTAACAGAGGAGGAGGAAGAAGAAGCCCTTCCATTAACCCCAAAAACACACTCAGGAGTCCAACTCCTCTCTGATTTCTCTTTCGAGAAATCTTTTTTAGGCTAAAAACCTCTTTTTCTCGCCAGCGCTCGAGCGCAAAGCGCCCGCGTGCCGACACATGGCGCGCTTGCACTCAAGCGCAAGTTGTAACACCCTAGGATGTGTTTAGTGGCTAATTATATTTTAATATGTGAATTTTAATAAAAAGTTTACCAAATTGATTTTCAAATAATTTTTCAAATTTAATAAATATTTTTCTAAAATTTTCCCAAGCTTGCACATACTTGTGCATGTAAACTAAGGTTAGAATTTGGGTTAAACCATGTTTAACAACCATGGTAGGTTAAACCCACCATTAGTAAGTTAACATGATTTGAATTAAGGGTATTTTTTTTAAAAATAAAATGGAATTTAAAATGCTTTTGGTTGACTTGAGAGAGAGAGAATGCATCATGGCTAAGCCATGCTTGCATTAAATGAGAGAGAGAGAGAGGGGTGCATCATGGCAAGCCCATGCTTGCATTTAATGTGGCAAGAGAGAGAGAAATGGGGACTTGGCTCTCTATTGTTATCATTTCTTTTGTTTGTAACACCCTCTCATTTCTCACTCTCTCACTCACTCACACACACAGCAGCTACATCAGCAGCAGAAGCTGCAGGCACAGCAGCAACAACAATAACAACAGCAATGGCAACAACATCAGCAGTGCAAGCAGCAGATCAGCCCCAGCAGCAGTAGCAACACCCACAGCCACGGCACGGGCAGCAACAGCATACGTAGAAGCAACTTCACCATCAGCAACAATAACAACAGCAACAGCAGTAGCAGTAACAACAGCAACAGCAACAGCATCTGGAGCAGCAACAGCAGTAGCAGCTTCTTCTTCTTCTCTTCTTCTCCTGACCCAGCCTCATAGGGTCAAGTGAGGTATAACCTCTGAGCTCCACTTGTTTGTATGCTAGACTTGTGCGTTGGTTTAGTTTAATTAGTGTAAATTGGTAGTTGTTATCGCTAGATTGTGTGTTTTTAGCGATATTTGTGGAGATTAGTGTGATCTTTTCTTAAGTAAGGTTAGTTTTGGCTAGACTAAGTTAATTAAGTGCTGTTAAGGCCAAGTAAACCTAGGTAACCACAGATTACACCAAAATACCCTGATTTTTCATGATTGTGCAAAATGTGACTTTTTAAAGCAAAACTTAGCTTTTTGATATCAGCTGTTACCCTAGTGACTCCAGAATAAATTTGAGTGGACCATAGCATACTAGTGACACCCTGACCCCACCACCAGAGCCCGACCCCACCAGCCAACCTTCAGGCCGCCGGAAAAATCTTTCTGGCCGTAAATTGCGGCCAGAGCAGGGAGATAGGAGCTAGGGTTTTTTTGGTTGGGTATCTGCTATGTTATGTAGGTCCATGGTGTATATAGATTTGTAATATCTTAGCCTGGGTAGAATCTGGGACGATATATCGTTTTCTGGTGTTTTTAGTTTGCGCGATACGCGAGTGGGTTTTATGATTCAGCGTATCGCGGCGTGTCGGGATGAGTTGTAGACGCATGCACACACGTTTCAGCGTATCGCACACACGCGCGTTGATTCGCGACGCGAGTTTCTCGTTTTGTTTCGATATCGCGTTTTGCGAGATTCTTGCTTATATAATTGGATTCCTTATGTAAATTCCAGGTTCACAGGCGGGTACGTCAGACGTCGCCAGAAAAGGGAAGCAGGTGGTCGGCTATACTTAGCACGCGACCAGGTGAGTAGATTTAACATCTATGGGAAAATCACCCGTATGGCGTTAAGCGTCGGGGCGTAATAGGATATTTAGTCTTATGTGTTCATATAGACATACTAGAGTAGCATACCTTTTGTTATATATAGAACTGGTAGTATAGAACACTGCACTGTCACTAGCGGTATCAGTTGCATGAGCACGATTTATATGCTAGACTCACGCCGTTAGTGATTGCCATGACACTCACAGTATAGGATTGCTAGAAATCATTTATGATATTGATTCCGTTTTATTGATGTTGTCATGACCTGCCACATATCAGCATATGTTATATTCATATCATGTACACTATACACTTACGATTTTGCATACCTTCATTGATATCTCACTACCTGTGCATTTGCACCATTATATTTCTTCATAGTGCATATACATATATACCTTGATATGTTTACCTTTGTGCCCCTATACTGCATATATTCAGACTTTGAGCACACATACATCACCTGTTCGTACTTGTGCCTTATACGTCGCATACATGCATGCTTGGCACAGATACATCACAGATTCATGCTTGTGCCACATATATCATCTATTCGTACTTGGACACGTATACATCATATGTCCACATTAGTGTACATGTACGTTGCTACATTCACTTAGCATACTTATCTTTTCGCACATCCATACCTATACTCATATTCACTTGTTACATACATGGATGATATTGACCTAATTTAAAAACTAAGGGACCGCATAGGATATTTTCCAAACTGGATCTTTTAAAAAGAGCGGTTTTCCCTTTTCTTTTACCCTCGGTGTCATACGACGCATGGCATGAATTTACGTATTAGATTGATCTATGTGATTTCTGCATTTGGGAATTGGAGTACTATTTTAAGAAAAATACGCACTGTTTAAAAACCCGGTTTCCCTTGATATGATATTTCAGTGCGTCCACCATGTGTTTTCTCGGTGCTAGAGCGATACATGTGAAACCGAGTCGAGGAGCTGGACGAGGCCGATTGCGGGTACACGGTGGACCCGGTATGGTACCCCGGGACGAGAACGGATCGCTGTGCAGTAGACGGTGAGCCTGGCAGAGGGACTACTACCTACCGGTGATTGGTTAGACCTGGCGGTTATCCGGAGGATACCGACCAGAGTCGAGAGATGGATACGGGACGACGCGTACTGCCGAGGCCGAGGGCCGATTCCGCAGACGGAGCCCGTGGGCAGATTCGATGGACGGACGCCCCATATTGGAGGATTTGCGTGTCAATGCTGGACACTGCTGATTTTATGATATTTTGAGTGCCGGTGATGGGCATTCCCGATTTTAGGAGATTACAGGATTTGAGGGCCGATGTGGATGACGGCGCCTGAGTTGTATTGGGATTGGGGTGTATTGACAGACACCAGCTATGTTTTCCACGTTGACATTCCGTGTAGACATTATTTCTTCTCATACTCAGCATTTAGTACTTGACATCTCATCCTGTAGCTAGCATACCTGATAGAGTACACATGCTTGCATATCATTGCGTACCCTGCTCATCATATATATAGGGTTGTTAGATTGCATCACCATGCCTGATTATCACATATCTTGCTCATCATATAGACATGATTACTAGATCGCACTTGTTGCAAGATATTGAGCACCCAGTTCATCATATAGATGTTTACCTGTTGGCATAGGTTAGAGTATCGCAGCACATGCATACTCGCGATTACCTTTATATGTTATCTACTATTCACGAGTTGGCAACTCACCCCCGTTGTGCCACAGTGCTTGCAGGTGGCCCTTTGGAGTAGTCGCGGCTGGCTATTTACCGCATCTTTTGACACAGATACCATTTCTGAGGTGTGTTAGCCCTTTTGCTATTAGGTGGGTTTTGTACGGTATCTGTTTACCTTTCAGTTGTATATTGATGTATCTAGTATTCTCTATCTACCTTTATGTATTGACTTAGAGACAGTTGTGAGGGCGATGTATGTTATTTTGTACTCTGGTGTCGAGCTCGCTGTGAGCCGACTTTATTTATGCAGTCTTACTTTTTATGATTTTTTCTTTGCTTTACTGCTCATTCTTCGCTACGGCGTCTTATATCATATTGTGATGCTCTATTCATTTCACATGTTATTCTACTACACCTTGCCTTTACCCGACTTGCGGGACAATTTTTTATAAAGGAAATGTTACCAAAATTATTAAAATATAACTCTTGAACTAAAAAGGATTTCTACTAAATTACTTAAGGTTTCCTAAACATTTTACAAATGCTTCTACTAAAATGTTTTAACACTCTATATTTAAAATGGTTTTGATTTCTGGGTTTCGGCTTACTTAGTCGCGTTACGCCTGTAGACGTTACGTGGTTAAGTGCCGGTCACGGGCCGAACTTTGGGTCGTGATACAAGCGCTCGAGCGCAATTCGCCCCCGTGCCGACACGTGGCGCGCTTGCGCTCCAACGCAAGAGCTCCAGCGTAAGAGCTCCAGCGCAAGTCGCCCCGGTGTCGACACGTGGCGCGCTTGCGCTCCAGCGCAAGCGCTCCAGCGCAAATCGCCCCCGTGCCGACACGTGGCACACTTGCGCTCAAGCGCCCGGCGCTCAAGCGCCCAGCGCTCAAGCGCAGAGCGCCCACGTGCCGACACGTGGCACTCTAGCGCCTGAGCGCACAGCACCTAGGCGCACAGCGCCCAAGGTGCTGCACCACGCATCCTTTGGATGTCTTTTCCCCTCTTTCTTATATATATATATACATGTATACATACATAAATATATATGTATATATGCATACATATTTACACACACACATACTCCATGACACTGTCCCTGTTAGAAAAAATTTCTAACGGGACGCTGCCCCGCGCCCCGCAAGTGGGCTGCTAGCCCCCTGGACCCCCAGTCCGCTATCCGGGTAGCGGGACCCCCGTAAAAACTCTGTGTGGCTCCCGATATATCCAAAAACCCTTTTCAAAACACAACACACGCACACTGCACATTGAGTTCGTATGACCAGTTTAACCCGTCAATCGGAGGTTCTCTCGCTCCAAAGGTGAGGGGTAATTAACGGCAGCTTAGTCCGTGGCTGCCGGAGATTCGGATCCCCAAAATCATTAAACCCCGGCCTATCCTAGGCAGGGGGAATCTTTAGTACGCCGGACAAGCGCGCGCGTATTCCCATCTCAATGGGGTGACGAAAAACACCCTACAGATTCTGGCACGCCCGGTAGGACCAATCTCTCCTCCCATATTTCGGGTTAAACGTTCATGCGAACTCAATCAATATACATATCGATTGTCTATACTGAAATGATGTTTTTTTTTCTGTGCAGCAATCAACTTTCAACAATGTCTCCAAAGATGAACTCAGCTCCCGTCTTCTACACGATGAAGATAGACTTTAGGACGGTCCTTCCGGCCAGTCTCAGGAGACAATGGGAGAAGCCGCTGCTACCATTCGGCTCTATCATGTTCATGCCAGTTGGCGCCATCCCGGCTCCTCAAGCTCCAGCAACAGACAGACCGGTCTCGAAAGGAAGGAGACCGAATGTGGTAACCTCGAGGGGGGCCCAACCCAAGCGCAAATCGGTGTCTGGACGGCTTTCCATGGCCCCAACTGGGGGCAAAGCCATCGAAGCAAAAGAAGTTTCCAGACGTCGTGGGCAAGCCCAGGCGATACCTTCGACGGACACGCGAGCAGATGTCTTCTCAAGCATCCCCATCACTCGGCCTATGGCGGCTTCCCGAAGAGCAGAAGCCTGTCAAGTGCTTAAGGCAGAGAAGCTGAGGCAGAAGCAGCTCAGATATAGAGCCAACAAAAGGGCTAGGGCTCTGGCCATGTTAAAATTTATGAATTTCAAAAGCCCGGACCGCTCCGCGAAACCAGCTGCCAGTGATGAAAGCATGGCTGAATGTGTTATCCACACTGTCTACATGGCCGGATATGAAGAAATGAACCCTCCTCTTCTTCACAGCCATGGTGATGATATGGTTGACGCTACCCAGCATCGGCTCGATCTAAATGATGAAGAGCCCGCTCAAGCCGATAAGCCAGGGGAGCCCGTGGTTATTGCGGAATTGAGCTCAGGCAATAAAGATTACCCGGTTGTCATAGCCGGAACTACAGAACAAGTTTATTCCAATGGTTTCAAAGGCAATTTCAGGACAGGGATGAGAAGATGGCCGAGGTCTATTCCAAAGTTGGCGAGCTGGCAAACGTCGTGGCAGATCTCGCGACCCAAGTCGCCCGCTTGCAATTACAGCAGAATCAAATTTTGGCTTATGAGCCAGGGATTGATACCCGGGGGCAGCCAACTGCTTTCCCTTTCAACCTAAAAGCAGAGCGTCTTCGCGAAAAACGGCCGCAATCAGCCTCCAGTCCCTCCGATACATACGCCGGGGGGGGATCGCCTCTAAAAGAAAAGCTGGAAAAGGTCTATTCCTTCAAAAGGGAAAAAGTCCACAAGATATTCAGGGACGCCCTAAGAAACGGTCTACAACTACCGGAATCAAAGAGACCGCAAGAAGCGAATATGACCGACGACCCAGAATATTGCCCCTATCACAGGGTGATAGGTCATGCCATTGAGGACTGCTTCGTCTTCAAAGATTGGGTCGAAAGGCAATACAAGATGGGAGAGATAGAACTGTCTAAAGACGTGTTAGCAAACAGTCAAGCTACGATCGCCGATTTCATGCAAATGGAGACCGAAGCCTTTCGGGAACATAATCCTCCCAGACATGTGTTTCGAGGACCAGCATCAGTAAAGGAACCTACTCCAATGGAGAGAAAGAAGAAGATATACTCCTTCAGGAGGGATGAAGTCCGCAAAATATTCATGGACGCCTTGAACAACGGTCTGCAACTGCCTGTTCCAAAGAGGCCACAGGAAATGAACATGACCGGCTATCCCATATACTGCCCATATCATAGAGTGGTGGGTCATACCATCGAAGACTGCTATATTTTCAAAGATTAGACAGAGGACCAATATAAGCTTGGAAAAACCTCACAATCCTCGGATGTATCGGCAAGCCACAGAGCTAGGTCATCAACACAGCTCCGCCAAGATCAAAGTTCAAGGAGCTGGGATAAGCAAAGAGGACCATCACGTCGTTAAACTGGGAACACCCGCAGACCACCAAGTCTTCAAACTGGAAACAATCGACCACCATGTCATTAAACTGGAAACAATCGACCTCTAAGTCGTTAAACTGGGAATGTAAAAAAAAATGTAAATAAAAAAAAGTGTAAATAAAAGAAAAAAATAAAAGCCGAAATGATGGGGCAACTCGCAATAAAAATCAGCGAGTAAAATAAAGATGAAATAAAAGCCGAAATGATGGGGCAACTCGCGATAAAAATCAGCGAGTAAAATAAAGATGAAATAAAGGGGCAACAGCAAATAAAAGCCGAAATGATAGGGCAATCGCGACCTTCGCGATAAGAAAAGCTGAAATGTTAGAGCAATTGCGGTAAAACAAAAACAAAAAAAAACAAGGACGGATGATGAGTTGCTCTTGGCATTATTCTAGTGCAGCAATGCAGACGGCAACAAAAATCCAATTTTCCAAAATTCCCCCGGCCCTACGGCCAGTCCCCAAATTGACTGCCGTATACAATCCACGGGCTCAAATAATTCTCATCATACCCATCCCCCACCGTAGTCACCAGTTACGCGGCTGGTCTCCGCCTTTGGAGTTATGCTCCATTGAGAAAACCCACTCATGTGTCCTCACGATACATGAGGAGAACAAACCTTTATGGGATCTTTACGACTCACAAAGGAAAAACACACTTAGGAGTCCTCACGACTCCTAAGGAGAAAATACACCTGCGGGATCCTCACGACTCGTAGGGAGAAAATGCTTTTATGGGACCCTCACGGCCCATAAAATTAAAAAGCCTTAGGCGATAGGGACCTAAACCCGTCTCCTAAGCCATCGCTCTGCCAACAAGAGTAGGAAAATGATGAATTGCTCCTGGCACCTCTGCTTCAGTGTTAGCAATGCTGATGCCGGCCCCTACCCCAAAATTCTAATCTCGCCATCAATAGACGCCTAAGTCTTTAAACTAGAAACAGATGACCTCCAAGTCGTTAAACTGGAAACAGATGACCAGCAAGTGGTTAAACTGGAAACAGATGACCACCAAGTCGTTAAACTGGAAACAGATGACCTCCAAGTCGTTAAACTGGAAACAGATGACCACCAAGTCGTTAAACTGGAAACAGATGACCTCTAAGTCGTTAAACTGGAAACAGTAGACCTCTAAGTCTCTAAACTGGAAACAGATGACCACCAAGTCGTTAAACTGGAAACATATGACCTCCAAGTCGTTAAACTGGAAACAGATGACCACCAAGTCGTTAAACTGGAAACAGATGACCTCCAAGTCGTTAAACTGGAAACAGATGACCACCAAGTCGTTAAACTGGAAACAGATGACCTCCAAGTCGTTAAACTGGAAACAGATGACCACCAAGTCGTTAAACTGGAAACAAATGACCTCCAAGTCGTTAAACTGGAAACATATGACCACCAAGTCATTAAACTGGAAACAGATGACCTCCAAGTCGTTAAACTGGAAACAGATGACCACCAAGTCGTTAAACTGGAAACAGATGACCGCTAAGTCGTTAAACTGGAAACAGTCGACCTCTAAGTCATTAAACTGGGAACGAGGGAAATCCACTCATGTGTCCTCACGATACATGAGGAGAACAATCCTTTGTGGGATCCTTACGACTCACGAAGGAAAAACACACTTAGGAGTCCCCACGACTCCTAAGGAGAAAATACACCTGCGGGATCCTTACAACTCGTAGGGAGAAAATGCTTTTCTGGGACCCTCACGGCCCATAAAATTGAAAAGTCTTAGGTGACAGGGATCTAAATCTGTCTCCTAAGCCATCGCTCCCCAACCCCAAAGTGGCGAATGATGAGTCGCTCCTGGTACCATATTCTAGTGTAGCGATGCAGACGCCAACCAAATTCCAAATCCCATACCCCAGTGGCGAATGATGAGTCGCTCCTGGTATCATATTCCAGTGTAGCGATGCAGACGCCAACCAAATTCCAAATCCCATACCCCAACGGCGAATGATGAGTCGCTCCTGGTACCACATTCCAGTGCAGCGATGCAGACGCCAACAAAGTCCTGAAATTTTTCTGGCCCTACGGTCTGGATCATACATCCTGCAAAACCGTATACAATCCACGGGCGTAAAACAATCCCGATCTCTAAAAAAAACGGTATGTCCACAAGCAAAATGGGCACGGATGAAAACCCGAAGGGCTCCATGAGTAAAAACAGTAGGACTGCCGGCGAGTTTGTGAAAACCCGAAAGGACGCAAACTCGTAAAAAAAAAGAAATGAAATGCACTCGCAAAGTCCTCTCGACTTTGTGAGGAGAAATTCCCGCGTGAGATCCCTACGACTCACAAAGGAGCAACACACTTAGGAGTCCCCACGACTCCTAAGGAGAAAATACACCTACGGGATCCTTATGACCCGTAGGGAGAAAATGATTTGTGAGACCCTTACGGCTCACAAAATGGAAAAGCCTTAGGTGACATGGATCTAAACCTGTCTCCTAAGCCACCAATTCCCAAATCCTCTCGGGGCACATGATGAGTTGCTCCTGGCATTATTCCAGTGCAGCAATGCAGATGCCAAACAAACCAAATCCAAATCCTCTCGGGGCACATGATGAGTTGCTCCTGGCATCATTCCAGTGCAGCAATGCAGATGCCAAACAAAAAAATAAACAAATCCAAATCCTTTCGGAGCACATGATGAGTTGCTCCTGGCATCATTCCAGTGCAGCAATGCAGATGCCAAACAAAAAAAACCAAATCCAAATCCTCTCGGGGCACATGATGAGTTGCTCCTGGAATTATTCCGGTGCAGCAATACAGATGCTAAACAAACCAAATCCAAATCCTCTCGGGGCAAATGATGAGTTGCTCCTGGCATTATTCCAGTGCAGCAATGCAGATGCCGACAAAAATACCAATCCCAAAATTCTCTCATGACAAAAGATGATTCGCTCCTGCTACCATATTTCAGTGTAGCGATGCTGATGTCGACTCAAATCAAACAAATCAAACCAACCAATTCCAACATCGACCTCTGCGTCAACAAGCGACACTCCGCGCCGGGGAAAAGTCGATTAGCGACACTCCGTGCCGGGAAAAAGTCAACCCGACACTCTGCGCCGGGGAAAAGTCGATCAGCGACACTCCGTGCCGGGGAAAAGTCAACCCGCGACACTCCCCGTCGGGGAAAAGTCGATCAGCGACACTCCGTGCCGGGGAAAAGTCGACCAGCGACACTCCGCGCCGAGGAAAAGTCGATCAGCGACACTCCGTACCGGGGAAAAGTCAACCCGCGACACTCCACGCCGGGGAAAAGTCGATCAGCGACACTCCGTGCCGGGGAAAAGTCAACCCGCGACACTCCACGCCAGGGAAAAGTCGATCAGCGACACTCCGTACCGGGGAAAAGTCAACCCGCGACACTCCGCGCCGGGGAAAAGTCGATCAGCGACACTCCGTGCCGGGGAAAAATCAACCAGCGACACTTCGCGCCGGGGAAAAGTCGATCAGCGACACTCCGTGCCGGGGAAAAGTCAACCCGACACTCCGCGTCGGGGAAAAGTCGATCAGCGACACTCCGTACCGGGGAAAAGTCAACCCGCGACACTCCGCGCCGGGGAAAAGTCGATCAGCGACACTCCATGCCGGGGAAAAGTCAACCCGGCACTCCGCGCCGGGGAAAAGTCGATCAGCGACACTTCGTGCCGGGGAAAAGTCAGCTTGCGACACTCCGCGCCGGAGAAAAGTCGATCAGCGACACTCCGCGCTGGGGAAAAGTCCACCAGCGACACTCCGCGCCGGGGAAAAGTCCACCAGCGACACTCCGCGCCGGGGAAAAGTCCACCAGCGACACTCCGCGCCGGGGAAAGGTCGATCAGCGACACTCCGTGCCGGGACACTCCGTGCCGGGGAAAAGTCGACCCGCGACACTCCGCGCCGGGGAAAAGTCGACCCGCGACACTCCGCGCCGGGGAAAAGTCGATCAGCGACACTCCGTGCCGGGGAAAAGTCGACCAGCGACACTCCGTGCCGGGGAAAAGTCGACCAGCGACACTCCACGCCGGGGAAAAGTCGACCAGCGACACTCCATGCCGGGGAAAAGTCGATCAGCGACACTCCGTGCCGGGGAAAAGTCAACCCGACACTCCGCGCCGGGGAAAAGTTGATCAGCAACAGTCCGTGCCGGGGAAAAGTCAACCAGCGACACTCTGCATCTGGGAAACGTCCAACACCGACACTCTGCATCAGGGAAACGTCCAACAACGGCACTCCGCGTCGGGGAAAAGTCGATCAGCGACACTCCGTGCTGGGGAAAAGTCAACCCGACACTCCGCGCCGGGGAAAAGTCGATCAGCGACACTCCGTGCCGGGGAAAAGTCAACCCGCGACACTCCGCGCCGTAGAAAAGTCGATCAGCGACACTCCGTGCCCGGGAAAAGTCAACCCGACACTCCGCGCCGGGGAAAAGTCGATCAGCGACACTCCGTGCCGGGGAAAAGTCAACCCGACATTCCGCGCCGGGGAAAAGTCGATCAGCGACACTCCGTGCCGGGGACACGTCAATCAGCGACACTCTGCATCAGGGAAACGTCCAACACCGACACTCTGCATCAGGGAAACGTCCAATACAGACACTCCATCTCGGGGAAACGTCCTACAACAGGCACTCCGTCTCGGGGATAAGTCCTACAACAGGCACTCCGTCTCGGGGAAACGTCCTACCATAGGCACTCCGTCTCGGGGAAACGTCCAACAACAGGCACTCCGTCTCGGGGAAACGTCCTACAGAAGGCACTCCGTCTCGGGGAAACGTCCGACAACAGACACTCCGTGCTGGGGACACGTCTACCAAATCACTCCGGGCTAGGGAAACGTCTACCACAGACACTCTATCTCGGAGACGCGTCAAGCGCCGACCGTCCATGTCGTAAAAAGGGCAGTGCATCCCAGAAAGTAGAAACCAAAGCAAGTCGCCTCCACGCAAAAGAAGATCCATCAATTTCATGCACACGACCCACATATGCTGTGTGCATTTATTGATGGGGGGCAATTTGTTGGGGTGAAAATTTACACCCCGGTTGACCAAGTCAAAATCAAAGTCAACTCCAAGCCAGGTGGGCCCAAGCCCAGGTCAAGCGGGCCCATGCCCAAGTCGAGCCCGCAGCCAGCCTCCCCATGCCAACAACAAAATCATGTAATAAATAATTTTTATGTAATTGTTTATGCATGAATGTAAACAAAATGGGCATAAAGCCAATATTTTGTAAGCCCATGGCTTATGTGCAAAAATGAAATGGCACATGAGCCAAGGGATGGCTAAAATGCCATTTTTGTAAAGCCCAAGGGGCTAAATATAAATATATAAGCCTATATAAGGCAACATGATGATTAATAAAGCATACACTTTTCATTCTCACAAAAAAACCTAGGGTTTGTATCTCTTTCCTTTTTCTGAAGGTCCCAAACCTTCTTCTTTCTTTTGAATTAAATCAAGAGTTTTACTCTTCCTTTTCAAAAACAAAATAGTTTTTCACCACGAAACCTATAAAGGGGAACTTGGATCTATCATCAGATCTCAAAAAGGAGAGATTTTGAGATCTCACATCTCTTGATCTTCAAGATCCAGCTAACAGAGGAGGAGGAAGAAGAAGCCCTTCCATTAACCCCAAAAACACACTCAGGAGTCCAACTCCTCTCTGATTTCTCTTTCGAGAAATCTTTTTTAGGCTAAAAGCCTCTTTTTATCGCTGGCGCTCAAGCGCAGAGCGCCCGCGTGCCGACACGAGGCACGCTTGCGCTCAAGCGCTCGAGCGCAAAGCGCCCACGTGCCGACACGTGGCGCGCTTGCGCTGCACAAGCGCTCAAGCGCAAGTCGCCCCGGTGCCGACACGTGGCGCGCTTGCACTCAAGCGTAGGCGCTCGAGCGCAAGTCGCCCCCGTGCCAACACGTAGCGTGCTTGCGCTCCAGCGCAAGTCGCCCCGGTGCCGACACGTAGCGCGCTTGCGCTCCAGCGCAAGTCGCCCCCGTATCGACACGTGGCGCGCTTGCGCTTAAGCGCAAATCGCCCCCGTGCCGACACATGGCGCACTTGCGCTCAAGCGCCCAGCGCTCAAACGCAGAACGCTCACTTGCCGACACGTGGCACTCTAGCGCCTGAGCGCACAGCACCTAGGCGCACAGCGCCCAAGGTGCTGCCCCACGCATCCTTTGGATGTCTTTTCCCCCTCTTTCTTATATATATATATATATATATATATATACATGTATACATACATATATATATATGTACATATGCATACATATTTACACACACACATACTCCACGACACTGTCCCTGTTAGAAAAAAATTTATAACGGGGCGCTGCCCCGCACCCCGCAGGGGGGCTGCTAGCCCTCTTGACCCCCAGCCCGCTATCCGGGTAGCGAGACCCCCGTAAAAACTCTGCGTGGCTCCCGATATATCCAAAAACCCTTTTCAAAACACAACACACGCACACTGCACATTGAGTTCGTATGACCAATTTAACCCGTCAATCAGAGGTTCTCTCCCTCCAAAGGCGAGGGGTAATTAACGGCAGCTTAGTCCGCGGCTGCCGGAGATTTGGATCCCCACAATCATTAAACCCCGGCCTACCCTAGGCAGGAGGAATCTATAGTACGCCGGACAAGCGCGCGCGTATTCCCATCTTAATGGGGTGACGAAAAACATCCTACAATGAATACAGCTTAGTCCGTTGACTTGACACTGCTGCTTCGCCTCAAGTATGTTCCCACTGTTCTTAGATTACTACCCTACCACGGCTCTATTGAGTCATGCAAACAGGTAGTAGTTGGGTGCAGTCCCGAAGCACTTGGAGGCAGTGGCGGTTAGATAGGATTCTTCTCTCCTGGTATTGTGGGTTGATATCACGCTGTGTTTGGAGAGCCATTACACAAAGTCCCTGGCCAGGGCAAGTGAGATTTACTGGTAGGTACTCCAGTAGTTTCTCAGGGTGTTTTGGACTACACTCCGACACAACTTATACCGCTATTAGGGGACCGACGTTTACCGTCCCCTAGGCCTGATATGCGATACTCTTAGACGAACAGACCGGACTATACGAAGATTGTCACATTCAGGCTCAGTAGGAGTTCGGATGGGTTTCCTCATCGACCTTCTTATCGACATCAATCTAGGGACTGTTACGTACAGCTAGTACCGCTTATGGCCTGTAGTTAAACCCACTGCCAGCGTAGTATCGAGTCTTTAGAGTCCCACACAGAGGGTTTTCCACCTTTGGGCGAAACGAGGTAGAGGTCGTATGGTTTTACGATAGGGTTCGTTTTCATACGCGTATTTGTGCGTGTTTGGTGTTCGAGCGGTTGATACTAGTGGGCTTTGGTTTAAGCCGGTTCCTAGTATTAGATTTTGGATTGGTTTAGTCTCATTGTATTCATGTTTCTCGTAACACGGATGCGGGTATGTATATACGGTTGATAGAGGCATAGAATGAGACACCTCATTAGGGTTTTGACCGTTGACTTGATTAAAACCATTATGAGGTGGAGGAAATTGTTTACTAATTTTTATTAGAGATAATTGTGTCATGGCTAATTGGTTTGACCATTTGACTATGTTGACTATTATTGACTTAGATATTTTTGTTGAGCACTAGATATTTTGCTTAGTATTAATTGTGATATGATAATGGTCAAATCAAGCTAGCTATCACAATTATCTTGATAAAACTATGTTTTCTCTTTTCTCATATGAGAACTCTCTTCATTATTCTTTTCTCATTCTCTCTTAAGGTTACCTCCTTCTTCCTCTCTCAAGCCCTAGTATCTCATGAGTTGAGAATCAAGGGCCATTGAGACTTAGCCACCAAAATCCTTCTCTACTCACTCTAGGGATCTTAGTTTAGCACACCAAGCACCCTAGTCACTTCATATTAGATGTTGGAGCTCAAGGTAGAGACCTTCGGGTGGATCTTCTTTGACGTGGAGAAGCCGGCGAGGAGGCACCATCCACCACCACTCCAAGGAGCTCACAACAAGGAGAAGAAGGACTTGTAGCTTGAGGTATAATCATCTAACATAGTAGTTAGCACTCCTAATTAGTTTGTTAGTTAGTGTTTAGCAAAGATCCTAATGGCTAGTCTATATTACCTTGCAAAGAAAAATTCGTTTTTACCTATTCCGCCTCCCCGTTAACTACCGGGGTGAGTAACATAGACTTACACATACATATTCCTAATAATCTCCCACTTACACTAAGGCCAGTTGTTGTAGTATCTCATACCCAACATCTCAAAAAGTCTCTCAAATTGCGTCTGGGGGAGGGCCTTCGTGAGTGGATCCGCTATGTTATCCTTCGTGTCAACTCTCCTGACCTCGATCTCTCGGCGATCAACTATCTCCCGGATCAGGTGATACCACCTAAGAAGATGTCTGGATTGCTGATGGGACCGGGGTTCCTTGGCTAAAACCACATCTCCATTGTTATCACAATACAAGGGTATTGGATCCTCAATGGATGGAACCACACCAAGTTCAGTAATGAACTTCTTCATCCAGACAGCCTCTTTGGCAGCATCGTTGGCAGCGATGTATTCAGCCTCCATCGTCGAATCTGCCACGGTATCTTGCTTGGAGCTCTTTTAACATACCGCCCCTCCATTGAGGGTGAAGAAAACACCCGAGACCGACTTACTGTCTTCCTTATCACTTTCGAAGCTGGAATCGGTAAAGGACTCCACCTGGAGTTCTCCGTTACCATACACCAAGAACATCTCTTTAGTCCTTCTCAAGTACTTAAGAATTTTCTTCACAGCTATCCAGTGCTTCTTCCCGGGATCTGATTGATACCTACTTACCACACCTAGTGCGTAAGATACATCCGGTCTGGTACATAACATCGCGTACATGATTGACCCAACTGCAGAAGCATAGTGTATCCTTTGCATGCGAGCCCTCTCCAAATCAGTCTTGGAAGACATCTCTTTGGAGAGAGTGATTCCTGAGCAAGTGGGTAAATTACTACGCTTAGAATCTTCCATACTAAATCTCTTTAGTATAGTGTCTATATACCTGGATTGGGACAATCCCAACATCCGTTTAGATCTATCTCTATAGATCTTAATCCCCAGGATGTAGGAGGCATCACCCAGATCTTTCATGGAGAACTTTTATGATAAGAAGAGCTTAACCGAGTGTAGCATAGGAATATCATTTCCTATCAAGAGCATGTCATCCACGTACAATACGAGGAAGACAACCTTACTCTCTACAACCTTCTTATATATACAAGGTTCATCTACGTTTTTGATGAAGTCAAACTCTTTGACCGCCACATCAAAACAGATGTTCCAGCTCCGCGATGCCTGCTTTAATCCGTAGATTGATTTAAGCAGCTTACACACCTTTCCGCTGCTCCCACTGTCTACGAAGCACTCTTGCTGTGTCATGTACACGCTTTCTTCTAAATCACCATTTAGAAAAGCAGTTTTGACGTCCATCTGCCAGATTTCATAGTCATGGTATGCAGCAATGGCAAGTAGGATCTTGATGGATTTAAGCATAGCCACTAAAGAAAAGGTTTCATCATAATCGACACCAGGTCGTTGATGAAAACCTTTTGCTACAAGTCTTGCTTTGAAGGTCTCAAGCTTTCCATCTACACCAAGTTTCTTCTTAAAGATCCACTTGCTCTCGATGGGTTTTACCCCTTCAGGAGCAACTTCCAAAGTCCATACTTTAGGTGTACATGGATTCCATCTCAGATCGC
This sequence comes from Agapanthus africanus, assembly GCA_030015575.1. Taxonomy (NCBI): domain Eukaryota; kingdom Viridiplantae; phylum Streptophyta; class Magnoliopsida; order Asparagales; family Amaryllidaceae; genus Agapanthus; species Agapanthus africanus. The sequence continues at coordinate 98,977,662 of CM057338.1, read as the reverse complement.
ATAGTATCCAGCCATTTCACAGAGTCCCCACTTGTGAAGGCCTGCTCAAAACTAGTTGGGTTATCCTCTTCCATGGTGCAATCCTCGCTCCCGCTGTCTATGAGAAAACTATTGTATCCCTCAGGTGGATGAGGAACCCTACTAGATCTGCGGAGAGGCTGAGGTTCGTCAGGGATTATTGAATCCTCTGGTTTTATCAAATCATCAGTTGTAGTTTGTGTGGCTGGAACTTCTTCCAGCTCTACCTCATTACCACTAATTTCATTTATAAGAAATTCCTTTTCTAAAAAGGTGGCATATTGAGAAACAAACAGTTTTTGTTTCTCAGTGTGGTAGAAGATATATCCATATGAATTCTTTAGATATCCCACAAACTTGCACAGAACAGACCTTATCTCGAGCTTGTCCGGATTTTGCTTTTTAACATAGGACGGACAACCCCATATCTTAACTCGTTTAAGAGATGGTCTCTTCCCATATCATATCTCCTATGGAGTGGTAGGCACGGATTTGGTCGGAACCCTATTCAATAGATATGCAACTGTCTCAAGTGCATAACCCTAAAAGGAAATAGGCAACTCAGCAATACTCATCATAGAGTGCACCATATCTAATAGGGTACGATTCCTCCATTCCGATACACTGTTGTGCTGTGGTATATACGGAAGAGTAAGCTGAGAGAGAATCTCATTCTCTTTTAAATAGTCTCGGAATTCCGTGCTTAAGTATTCTCCTCCCCGATCAGATCGAAGAACTTTAATACTTTTACCAGTCTAGTTCTCAACTCCGCACTTATATTCCTTGAATTTCTCAAAAGCTTCATATTTGTATTTCAAAAAGAACACATGTCCGAATCTTGAGAGATCATCGGTGAAAGTAATAAAATACGAAGAACCATTCCTAGCATGTGTAGACATAGGATCACATACATCACTATGTATCAGTCCCAAGAGTTCAGTAGCTCTTTCTCCGTAACCAGTAAACGGAGTTTTGGTCATCTTGCCTTTGAGACATGACTGGCAAGTTTCATAAGATGTAAATTCGAACGGATTCAAATATCCATCTTTATACAACTTCGCTAGTCTGGTCGCATTGATATGACCAAGTCTACAATGCCACAAGAAGGATTCGTTCATTTCTGAACTTTTCCTCTTATGTGTGTTCTGTATATTTAGAACTGTAGTTTAATTTAGAACGTATATACCGTTATACAACGTACCAAACCCAATCAACACTTGATTTAAGAATATATTCATAACATTTTTCTCTAGTACAAAATTATATCCTTCTTTATCTAATAAAGAAATTGATATTATATTGCACATTATTTTTGGTACGAAATAACAGTCTTTCAGAATCAACGTATTACCATTTGGTAATACAAGGTGATATTCGCCAACTGCTTTGGCTGCAACAATTGCACCATTCCCTACTACGAGAGACTTATCACCCTTTTCCAATTCTCTACTTCTTTTTAACCCATGTAATATATTACAAACATGGGATCCTGATCCGGTATCCAATACCAGGACGTAGAGCATACTGAGAAACAGTTCTCGGTAACGAACACACCCGAAGAAGATGCATCATCATGCTCTTTCTTCGTTCGGGTTGCGTGGGAATCCTGATATTCCCCTATTCCTTGCTCAGACTTATGACAATCATAACATAGAGTGGAACCAACGTTCCTCAGCCCAGTATAATAAGCGGGTTCGGTTGTTCCCTCATGGAAACTGAATAAAGAAAATAAATAAAGCAACGGGAAAAGCGCCCAAATGGAGCATCACGTGCCCACACGTGATAGGCGCTGCGCTTGACAAAGTAAGGCTGAAACTGAAGCTAAAACCGAGCCTCACGTGCAGACACGTGACTGTTATATACAAGGTATATAAGCGCCTTCTTAAAAAACAATTGGCCAGAAGAAGTCACGTGGTAGCACGTAATGCTTTTTGATATGCCTAATTCTGTGAAGGTTCATGTGCTACACGTGATGAGCTCCTATGCTTTCTGAACCGATAGAATTAAATTCTAAGATAAAAGGGGTCAAACCCCCATTTGGAAAACATTTCCCTAGATCTTTCTAAACAAGAAAGATTGCGCTCTGCAAAGCAGAACGCCGTCGGATTAAAGATCTAATGGTGATTAAAAATTACCAATTTATAGAAGAAGATTTTGTATAGGGAATTATTTTCCTAAATCTTGTGAGAAATATCTTCTGTAAAACAGAAGTCCTTGGATCCAACGGTGAATAAAATTCACCGATTGATCTAAAAAATCATTTTGGTTGATTATAAAATCAATCAAAATCCCTTAATAAGAGATTTGGCCAAACAAACTGATTCTTTTCTTTCTCCTATAAATAGGAGCCCAAAAAGAGAGAAAAGGAGAGATAGGTAGAGAGAGAAAAAGAGATAAATAGACAGAAGAGAGAGAAAGAGAGAAGGAACCCCCTCATCAACTTCGAGTTAAAAAAAAAATCCGAGGTAAAAGGAGGAAAAAAAACAAAGAGAATATCTCATCTCTTTTTCACCTCCATAAGAGTTTAACTCTTCTAAATAGAACTTAGTTCTTCCTCTGGTTAAGATCTGCAGAAGCAAATCTCTCCACAAGTTGAGAATTTAATTCTTATCGGGGAGATTTTGCCATGCAGATCCAAAACCTAGAGGGAGATCTAAGTTCAGAGAATTTAATTCTCCCAAAAATTATATAGGAATTTAATTCCTCTGATGAAACAAGGGTTTAACCCTTTATATGAGAACTTAGTTCTCCCTTATGGCAAAAGATCTACAGAAGCAGATCTCCTCACAAATTGACAATTTAATTCTCATCAGGGAGATTCTGTCATACAGATTCCAAACCTAAGAGAAAAACTAAGTCTTAAGAATCCAATTCTCATAAAACAATGGGCTTGAAAATCTCGAAACTCAGGATCTCCATGCACGTAAAAGGATTGGCACCCAACATGATAATAGCCGATCACGTGCTCCCACGTGAGCGCCTTTGATGAACAAAAGGGAATAATCGAGATTGGCTCACGTGATCACACGTGACCCCATTGTAATGCTTGGCACTTACAAAATAAGAATGAGGAATAAATCGGAGGCAGTTCCCACTTTTGGGTTGCCTCACGTGATCTCACGTGACCCAAATAGCGCTTAGCATTCAGAAAAGAACAAAAGAATAAACCCAAAGAAGCAGCGCTTCAAATTCTTGAAGTTTAATACTATTTCAAAGCGCCTCATGTGCTTACACGTGATGGCCACAAGGCTAAAGTGTTTAACACTTATATGAAGATGGGGAATAAAACCAAGCGAACAGCACCACCTTTAAATGCATCACATGCGACACGTGAGCACTCTCAAATTCCAGTGTTTAACACTGCCTCAGAGTATCACGTGGGAGCACGTGAGCGCTGAATAAACATGTTAGTGTTGAACACTATGAAGGGCTAACATTAGCCAGACTCAGACCAAATTTTCCAAGGACCATCAATTGAGCCCTTCATGCTCAGGGTCTCCAAAACCGATCTCAAGACAGCTAATAAGCTCCCAACATATGACATCTAAACTGATGTTCATCCCATTTCCCCAAATCGGGACATTGGTTCAAGGGTACATCTCTTCATACCTCTGATACATGTCGTTGTAATCCTTCAACGTCTTCAGAGAGATGGAGGGTCCCGATAACCAATAACTTTTGGCGCATCCCCAAACTTGTTAAACCAGAACCCCACAGACTATGACATCTTCAAACCATACAGACTATGATGTCTTTAAACTTTATGGACTATGAGGTCCTTAAACTCATGGACTATGATGTCCTTAAACTTTATGGACTATGAGGTCCTTAAACTCATAGACTATGATGTCTTTAAACTTTATAGACTATGATGTCTCTAAACTGCCACAGACTATGACGTTCTTAAACTATAGACCGCAATGTCCCTAAACTAAGACGATATAGCCCAAATTCTCTGTCGTTGGATCTAAATGATCCCACAACCCCCGTTGAGTAGATCTTAGTCTAAAATTTAGAGTAACGTATCCTTAACAAATGTTTATGTTGATCTTAATCTCAATGAGATTAAAGATCCTTAAACCCAAACCAAACCCAAATCTAAGAAAATATGGATTTGGACTAATCCACGCCCTACGGGCGACAATATAAATTAGTCTCCGTATACAATCCACGGGAAACCAAAAACAAAACAAACATATACGACATGAAGTGACCATCTGGAGAAGGAGAAAGTGGTTACCGCGATGCGGTAGCGTAATTAACTGCAGGGGCTTGCGCCTGCAGGGAAGAGCGTCCCCACAATCAAAAGCCCCTCACAGTGAGGGGGAATCTGACGAAGTCTGCTACAACGGCCGCATCCGTCTAAACCTTCGATACATGGTCTCAACTTGGCATCTTCGGAGACATGGACGGATAGCACCAAATAGCATCTGCCCCCAAAATTCAGGCCGGGCGTCCCAACGTCCCGGTCGCGTCTTTTCGGCGGAGAACAGATTCTGGCACGCCTGGTGGGACCTTTTCCTCTTTCCACTCCACACTTCGTGTGTCGTATTCCCGAACGAATCGCGGTTTGCTATGGTTGCCCCTGGATTCGAGGTAAGAAGATTTGGTGTCTTGCTCTCGTGCAGAGAAAATGGCTTCCAACTGCACCAGCTGCAACAACTCCCACTCCGTCCTCTCTGGAGGAGTGACCTATGGGCCTCAAGCGGCCTCCATTTTTGCCATGCCAGTGGAATAGGTGGCGCAAGCCACCACTGGGCTATTCTTTGGGACCATGCTCCCACCAATGAGCTTCAACGCCCCGCTGCCGTCGCAAGAAGCTCCGAAGAATTCGGTCTTTGATCGGCTTACAACTACCGCAGCCCCTCTCAATGGGTCGCCCAAATCCAGCACCTCAGTTTTCAACAGACTAGGTCAAAGCTCCAATGGGCCCATAAAGAAGCCCACGATACCCGAAGGGGTTATCCCGAAACAAATAGCCATCCCTGCTTAAGTAAATGAAATCGTCAAAGCGGCTTCTCCTGCTAAGGGGTCGGTCTTTGCAAGACTGACCGTTCCGACTCCCACTTCGGGAAAAATCACCAAGGCTGCTTTCCCTGCTCAAAAGTCAGTCTTCGATAGGTTGGACGTTCCTTCTCAGCGGACGCCAGTCTTCAATAGTCCGGCACCAATAACGGCCCTTCACCAGAACATGGGGCATGAGGGAGCTACCCCCGCAACTGAGCCAATACCATCTGCAAGACATGCTCGACGTCGCCAGTGGCGCCGAGTGAGAAAAGTTGGGGGCAGTTTCCTTTCTGGACTAACTCCACCAGCTCCAACGGTGGAAGTCGATGCTGCTGTTCCAACTGGGAACAACTTTGAACTACTTAAGAGGGTGTGTAAGAACTCTCCAACCGCCGTGTTGAAAAATTCTCCTCCACCCGCTGAAAGTATTGCAAAGGCAAAACCAGAACAGCCCCCGCAGCGACTGTCCTCCAAAATTCATAGGGTATGGCGAAGGGTCCAAGACTCTGTGATTAACCAAGACTACTCCCGCCGACAGAAGAAAATGAAGGTTCGGCAAGAGGAGGACCAGTCCCCCGTCGTGCCACATAAGGGTTCATCTGCTTGGGTGCCTGCTGCAACGGCCCCCTCAACTCCGATCGCCCACAAAAAGAGAAGGCCGGAAAAAATCCCCATGCATGCGACAAAGATCAAGGGCACTAAACCTAAACGCCCCAAGTCTGGGGGCATGCTAGTGCACACCATCTACATGGCTTCCGGGAAAGAGGATAGCCGTATCTCCACGGGTGATCGACCACTGACACGATCTGTGACAAAGGCTCAGGAGCAACAACAGCAAAAGCTCCAGAAGATGCTGACAACCATGGCCGCACTTACTGGGCCAAAGGAAAGCCCGGAGACGTCGTCAGAACAGCTCCAGGAACAGGAAACTGATGCCGAATTCCTCCGAAGAATGCTCGAGAGGAAAGACAAAGAGGCCGCGGAACAAGCGGCCAACATAAAACAAATGGTGTTATTATTCCAAGATATAGTGGGTATGATGATCCAGCCGGACTCTCCAGCCAAAGATCCTCCAGTAATAATTGAAGACGATAGAGGGGAGACATCAAACCCTCTTCCGGCCTCTTCAGCTGCAAAGGAGAAAACAATCTCAAAAGCGGCGCTCGATAATTATATAGCTCAACAGATACGAGCTCATCAAGCAAACGAAGCAGCTGGCCAAGTCGTCAGAACTGGGCGACTATATCCAAGCTGGTACGATCAGATTAAGTACCCGCCAGGATACACGATTCCTAAGTTCCATGTATACAAGGGGACAGCAATCCCCATCAACATGTCGCTCAGTTCAGGGCTCTGTGCGGCAACACTGGAGGTGACGATAAGCTACTGCTTCACCAATTCGTCGGCAGCTTGGCGGAGGCGGCGTTCAAATGGTATTCAGAGCTTCCTAACAACTCCATCAAAATTTTTACGAAGATGGAATTGCTATTCACCTAGTGTTTCACAAGCGCTAGCGAACGCACTCCAATCATGGCATTGATCAATGCCAGGGTAAAGCCGAGAGATTCATGGGTTCAGTATGCAATGCGGTGGCGGAACCTATGGTTGAAATTCAAACAACGCATCGAAGAAGCTCCTGCAATGGGCATGTTTGTAGGGACCCTCGATCCGCAGGTGACCATATTGTTCCCTGATTAAAAATCAGGAAAGGACTCAGAAGAGGCATCACGTGCTCACACGTGACCAGTGGTCACGTGTTGGCACGTGACGTTCAAAGCAACAGCACAAAGCTCATTCAAGGAAAAGCTCCAGAAAAGGCATCACGTGCTCACACGTGACCAGTGGTCATGTGTTGGCACGTGATGGTTAAGCAGCGGCCAGAGAACAGAGCGCAAAAGGAGAGAAGGCCCGTTCCACGTGCCTACATGTGACCAAGGGTCACGTGCCTACACGTGACCTGGGGTCACGTGGCCACACGTGACCAGCTTTAAAAGCCTTATCATTTAACAGAATTAAATTCTGAGAAGAGATCATTTAAATCTTTCCAAACAAAGAATGATTATTTGGAACCGTTGGATTAAAAATCTAAACGTGATTAAATATCACCTATTTATGGAAAAATCTTGAACTTGGAAAGATTTCCCCCCCTAAATCTAACCGAGATAACAAAGGGATATCTCTGGATTTAAAATTCAATGGTGAATAAAATTCACTTAACAATCTAAAGGCCCAGATTAATGATAAATATAAATCAAATCTCTCAACATACAAATCAAATCTCTCAATGAGAGATTTACTAAGCAGATTGATTCTCTTCCTTCTCCTATAAATAAGAGCCAAGAAAAGAGAGAAGGGACCCCCTTTTTGGAAGACCTTTTGCTAAAACTTTTTTCGGAAACCTTGAGACCTTTGGATCTTTTTCTTTTGATACAAAGAGAGAGAGAGAGAGATAAAGCCTTTGATTCTTGGCAAAAAGGAAAACCTTAGGTAAGAAAAGAAAAGGGAGGCTTCAAAGGAGAATTTAATTCTCAAAAGAGTTTAACTCTTATATTAAAGAAAAGAACTTAGTTCTTTCTTTGGTTGAGGATCTGTAAAGTGCACATCTCCCCATGAATTGAGAATTTAATTCTTATTGGGTTGAGATCCTGCCATGCGGATCTAAAACACAGAGGAGGAACTGAGTTTTGAGAATTTAATTCTCACAAAATGATAGGAATTCAATTCCTTTGAGATAAAGTTAGGGTTTAACCCTATATCATAGGAATTTAATTCCTTCAAAATAAACAGAACTAGGGTTTAACCCTAACTGAAAATATAATTCTCTCAAAATCACAGGAATTTAATTCCTTTAAGAAAAGAAACTAGGGTTTAACCATATTAAGAATATAATTATTCAGAAGTTTAGGGTTTAACCCTATGAACAGAACTTTAAAACATGCAGAGACCCACAGAATAAAACTCTGAAGTAGGCACCTCACGTGTTACCACGTGACTCCGGCGAACATATATAAAAGAGAACTTTGAGGCAATGCCTCACGTACCCCACGTGATCCCCGAAGCATATAAAGAAACAGCAAAACAAACAGAGACTCTGGGGTGCCCTCACGTGTCACCACGTGACCCCTAATGAGTATTCTAATAAACCAGAGCATGAACCCCCATCACGTGCCTGCACGTGATGGCTTTCAGAACTAAAAGTGTTAAACACTTATCTGTAGAACAAAATAAAGGGAAGAAGGGCGCTCTTACGTGTTACCACGTGACCCCACTTGCCTTAGTGTTTAACACTAAATTGAAATCGCTGTATCCAGTGTTTAACACTGACTCTCCTTAGTGTTCAACACTAATTTGGAAAATTCTATTTGCAGTGTTTAACACTGATTTACTTAGTGTTTAACACTAATTTGAAAACTCTTTTCCCAGTGTTCAACACTGATTATCTTTTAGTGTTTAACACAAACTTGTCAATCTTTTCCCAGTGTTCAACACTGTTGGTATCTAGTGTTTAACACTAGCTTTAGCCCAATTGGCTAAGTTTCCAGAGGCAAAGCCTCTCCTTCAATGAATCAACATAGGGCCAATATCCCAGATACAGTTGGACTTAGCCCAAGCTGGCCATAAGTCCTCAATTCAAATTCAACTGGGCCAATGGGCTCATAATATAATAATTGGCCTCCAAATTGGACTACAGATCATTCAATCTACCTTGGTTTGAGGGTACATCTCTTCACTCCTTTGATACTCGGCGTTGTAATTCCTCAACGTCTTCAAAGAAGTGGCGGGTCCCGATAACCACACACATTGATAAGGACTGTGGGGTCCTTAAACTCATGGACTATGAGGTCCTTAACCTTGACCGTGATGTCTTAAAACTAACACCAGACTGTGGAGTCCTTAAATCCACGGACTACGACGTCCTTAACCTTGACCGGAATGTCTTAAAACTAATAGCGAACTATGACGTCCTTAACCTTGACCGTGATGTCTTAAAACTAACACCGGACTGTGGAGTCCTTAAATCCACGGACTACGACGTCCTTAACCTTGACCGCAACGTCTTAAAACTAACACTGGACCGCAATGTCCTTAAACTACCTATTGACCGCAAAGTCACTAAACTAAACAACAGGGCTCCCCTAATCGCTCTCTTGTCGGATCTAAACGATCCCGTTAAATCGATCTTAGTCTAAAAATAGACTAACGTATCCTTAACAAACGTTTAAGTCGATCTTAGTCTCAAACGAGACTAAAGTATCCTTAAACATAACCCCCCAAACCCAAATCTAAGAAAGATACGGATTTGGACTATTCCGCGCCCTACGGACGACGACATAAGTCAGTCTCCGTATACAATCTACGGGCAAACAAAACACAAAACAAACACCCATGACATGAAGTGATCATCTGGAGAAGGAGAAAGTTGTTACCGCCGTGCGGTAGCGTAATTAACTGCAGGGGCTTGCGCCTGCAGGGAAGAGCGTCCCCACAATCAAAAACCCCTCAAGCGAGGGGGAATCTGACGAAGTCTGCTACATCGGACGCATCCGTTTAAACCTTCGATACACGGTGCCATAAATCAACTTGGCATCTTCGGAGAGGTAGACGGATAGCACCAATTAGCATCTGCCCCGAATCTCAGGCAAGACGTCCACGTCGCGCCGTCTTTCGGAGGGGAACAGATTCTGGCACGCCCGGTGGGACCTTTTCCTCTTTTCACTCCACACTTCGTGTGACGTGATTCGCGAACCAATCGCGGTTTTCTAATGGTTGCCCCTGGGATGCTAGGTACTAAGATTTGGCGTTTTGCTTGGTGCAGAAAACAAAGGATCAATGGCGTTCAACTGCTCGAACTGCAAATGCAACCGACGCTCCGCCTTACCTGGAGGTGTAGCATATGGACCGCAGGCTGCTTCCCTATTCACTATGCATATGGAGCAAGTGACTCAAGCTACCACTGGTCTATTCTTTGGGACCATGCTCCCGCCGGTAAACATTAACATCCCAATGCCCGTACCGGAAGCGTCAAAGAAGTCGGTCTTTGATCGACTTGCAACTCCCACGTCCCTTCTCAGCGGGTCATCCAACTCCTCGGTCTTCACTAGACTAAGCCTGAACTCCAAGGTGCCCGCCAAAAAGGCCGTGATACCTGAGAAGGCCATCCCAAAGAAGGCAGCTTCTCCTCCCAGAAGGTCGGTCTTCACAAGACTGACTACCTCCATTCCCGCTCCCGCTCAGAAAACTGTAGCTTCTCAACGAACGCCAATCTTCAAGAGGCTGACACCGGCAGCAGCCCCTCCCCAGAACAGGAGGCAAGACGAAGCCGTCACTGAACCAATCCCAACAACCCGTCATGCCCGACGTCGCCACTGGCGCCGGATAAAGAAGACTGGGGGAAACTCCCCCTCCGGACTAACTTCACCAGCTCCAACGGTGGAAATTGAGGCTGCTATTCCAACCGGGAACAGCTTCGAGCTGCTGAACAGGATACGCAGAAATTCGCCAACTGCAGTTCTTAAAAGATCCCCTCCACCTGCGGAGAAGGTTATAGAGACAAAGCCGGAACAGCCTCCTCCACGGCTGTCCTCCTTATAAAGTCTGGCGGAAGGTTCAAGACTCGGTAATTGACCAGGATCACTCTCGTCAACAACGAAGGACGACAACCGCTTGGGTGCCTGCTACAACGACTCCCTCCACGTCGACTACTCAAAAGAGAAGACGGCCGGAGAAAGTCCCCACTCTTGCAGCAAATATCAAGGACAATAAGCCAAAATGCCCTAAGTCTGGGGGCATGATGGTGCATACAGTATACATGGCGCTTGGAAAAGAGGAAATGGAGCCTCGAAACTTAGGGGGCATGATGGTGCATACAGTATACATGGCATCAGTTCATGATGTTTTTCAAGCCGACTACCTTCCAGACCTTGATTGACAAGCTGGCCCAAATGGATCAGATGGGCCATAGACCGTCTTCCTCGAAAATGGAGCCTCAAAACGAAAAGGGGAAAGGGAAAGCGACCTTCGTCGCCAATGCTCAGCAGCAGCCCAGTGGTCCAAAACCAGTTGATGGCCAAAACGATAGACAGCGATTCTTCAATGAGAAGCTAAAACACCCTTATTCGTTTCCCCGGGATAAAACGGGGAGACTGTTTGAGCTGGAGATGCGCAACAGGCTCATCAATTTACCAGATCCAAGATGTCCACTGCAGCCGGGCGACACCAACAATCCTAATTACTGCCCCTACCACCGAGCAGTAGGCCATCCAATCGAAGATTGCTTCGTCTTCAAAAGCTGTATTGAGAACCAATACCAACAGGGAAAATTCGCGCTGTCTGAAAATTGGAAGGTAAGCCCGCCCCAGCCACACGCTCCTAAAAAGATGGACACGCCAGGGACATCGTGCTCTTTTATAGAAGAAGCTCCATGGAAGGTCGCTCTTTCACCCAAAACAAAATGAATGCTGAAGGATCTCCAAACTTGCCCGGCGATTACGTAGAGAAACCCTCTAAAACCTGAGATCATTAAGGGAATGCTGAAACCGCGCCCGACACCAAGAATTGGTAGCGATGGTCAAAACGCTCAGGCCAAGCTGTCAAAGTCTTCGAAGAAGAAGAAGAATACCAAAAAACCCGTGAAGCCTGATGACAAGCGCACGGAGCTGCAGAAGCACTTTGACGCGCTGGAAGAATATAACCAGAAGGCGCGAACCCCGGTCACGCTCCAAGAGTTTCTCAACCACATCCTTGAGGACGGAAATGATAACAATGATGAGGGGGAAGACTCGTCAGATGAACCCGAGGATTATTTAGCAAGCTGCCACGTGATCTCTCATTCGTCAATTGATGGTAAAGAAGCTCCTGATGCAAATAAACTAGGGGCAGAACCAGAACTCTTGGAACCGTCAGACAAGATGATTGACATATTCCTGAACGAAGCTCTTCAGAAAAGCAAAGCTGACCGAGAGCGTGAAACGACCATATAAGAAAGAGCCAAACGTCGGCGACTGAACGAAAGGGTTAAAGCACTCCAACCAGATCGAAGCATGCCTGCGGCAGACAAAAGCAGGCTTAAAACGAGGAAACGGTTCGCTAAAGCCCTGTCAATGGGGATGAAGCTGCCATCTCCCAAAGGAAATACTCCTGGCAGTGTACACCCCGACGAAGCGGATCTGCATCCCACCTATTGCTTATACCATCAGAGGATTACACATCCTACCGAAGAGTGCAATGCTTTTAAAAACTGGTGGCAGGGATATGTTGCCCACCGACAACATTTCAAACGATTGAAGCATAAGGGTCGTTGGGAGCAAAGAAGCACGACCGATGAGCACAAAATATTTGCCGGTAACTGTCACATGGTTGGTACCAAGGGATCGCAAGTTCTCACCTTCGGAAGCGACTCTGACGAAGAAATAGACCTCGGACCTCTCTTCAAGGAATCCACCTCCGAAAAGAAGAAGTAAAGACCTGCAAGAATATTCAACTGCGCAATCGTACGATACCCAAAAAGAATCTCGGACCTGCGAACAACAGATGGAATAAAAAGATAAAGGGAAGGAAAAAGTCCCTGAGGATATCGCCCTCGATGATCAAGTCGTCAAAGAGCTGACAGCCAAGGACCCGCCCAAGAAAAACAAGGTGGAGTACAACGTTCTGTCACACCTGAAGAAGATACCCTCGCAGCTAAGCATTCTCGACGCCCTTCTGCTATCTAAAGAGGCGAGAGATTCTTTAATCAAGGCATAACAAGAACCCGAGCAGTTCCAAGCTTTCCTTGCCGAAGAAAAGATGAAGGACGAGATGGAAGAAGTGCACACAGCTGGCATCACTTTCGGCGATGAAGATCTCCTCCTCGGAACATGCGAGCACAATCGTCCCTTGTATGTCACCAGATACTGCCATGACATCAAGATAGGGAAGATCTTAGTTGACAACTGTAAGTCTACGGTAGCGCCCCGGCCGTCTACAGACGCCAAATGCGGAATAAAAACTTTTAAACTGGCGCTATCGTATACTTTAACCCGGATCTGCCATTATTGCTAAACTAACAAACTGTAAAGAGTGTAGAAAGGTTATACCGAACGATCCGAGTCCTTCGTTCTTCAACCATCATCCCACGCTCCGTTGCGGCTGCTCCGATCTCGTCGATCTCCGATATCCTCGTCGAGGTGGCACCACATCGACGATTCTTTAAACGGGCTCCCGCCTCTGACTCGAGGCAACTCGATCGTCAAGTTTGCTAAAAGAGACGACCAAGATTGATGTAGAGAATGAGTAGATGACTTTGTCTCACTTCGTCCAAGTCCGTGGACGATCGGTTAATGAAGTTGCCATTTTAATCGGGTGATGGAACGAACCGAGATATGAAATTTCCATACACCCAAAACCATAGTCTTTTCTCTCCAAAAATGAAAATCAATCTCTCTTCCTCTCAAATAGTGGCCGGCCAAATATATATCATGTGGGAGGTGATGGTAGGAGGAGGGAGGTGACCATAACAAATAATATCATGTATGAAAAGATCTTAATCAAAACAAAAAGCAATAATGCAAAGCATGACTCACATAAACCTAGTCATCAAGTATTAATGTCACCATTAATGCACTAATGACTCACCTAGCCAAGTCACCCTCTTTAGAATCTTCTAGAACACTGACTCACCTCATCAGAAGAAAAGATAAATCCGTCTTTAACAGAATGTTAAAAGACGGCTGATAGAAAACTGGAAACTGGCAACTTCCAAAAGTGATCCCGAAACGACTTTCAGGATAACCCCGAAACTGTATAAATATACCCGCATTTGTATTACGACCGAATGCAAATGCTGTTAGTGTATATGCCCTAGAGGCCATTACTGTATCATACTAGTTTGTATATTACTTAATGGATGCTTGGGATATTCACCTTGTATATACAATCTTGCTCAAAATAGTAGTATGCTACTTGGTTTGTCTCTACTTCAATGTGTACTTGTGTTTATTTTACTATATCACTTATACGCATTAGTGGAGCCCTTAGGATCTTTGCTTGATTACCAGCGTTGTGATGGCAGTCACACTAGTGGGGGCTGGGTAATCTATAAGCACATCCTTATACAGGTCCCTAGTCACAGGACTATCGAGACAGGGCATCGATACTCCGGAGTAGACTAGCGTATGCGCTTCTCATCCCAGTGTGGGAGATGGTCTGTCCCACAGCCATCAGTACGTCGTACTGGAGATAGTATACGGGTGCTCGTTGGGTTACGAGTACACTGGACAGGACTCGTCGGGAACTGATAGGTTGGTATTATACCTATCGTCAGTCATCAGTTCCCAGGTGACATGAGTACAGCTTAGTCCGCTGACTTGACACTGGCACTTCGCCTCAAGTGTGTTCCCACTGCACTTTGATCACTACCCTACCACGGCTCAAAGGAGTCGTGCAAACAGGTGGTGGTTGGGTGCAGTCCCGAAGCACTTGGAGGCAGTGACGGTTAGACAGGATTCGTCTCTCCCGGTATTGGGGGTTGACATCGCGCTGTGTCTAGGAGAGCCATTACACGAGTAGTCCCTGGCCAGGGCAAACGAGATATACTGGTAGGTTTCCAGTGTTATCTCAGGGTGTTTTGGGCTTCGCTCCGGCACGACTTGTACCGCTATTGGGGGACTGACGTTTACCGCCCCCTAGGCCCGCCATGCGATGTATCAGACGAACAGACCGGACTGTACGGAGACTGTCACATTCAGACTCAGTAGGAGTACAGATGGGGTTTCACCTCGTCAGCCTTCTTGTCGACATCTACCTGGGGACCGTTACGCACAGCTAGTGCCGCTTGCGGTCTGTGGTTAAACCCACTGCCAGCGTAGTGTCGAGTCTTTAGAGTCCCACACAGAGGGTATTCGCCTCTGGGCAAAACAGAGTAGAGGTCGCATGGTTTTGCGACAGGGTTCGTTCTCATCCGCGCACTTGTGCACGTTTGGAGTCCGGACGGATATTACCAGTGGGCTCTGGTTTGAGCCGGATACTGGTATAGTTTTTGGGGTTGCTTTTATCTCTTAGTATTCATGTTCCTCGGAACAAGAATGCAGGTGTGTATGCACAGTTCTTTTTGAGGAGGAGGAAGATGATTTTTCATTAGGGTTTCGGAACGGGTGCGTATGCACAGTTGACAGTTGTATTTTTCCAAACCCTAATGGATCTGTATTATATCATTTAATAATATATAATAAAATGAAATTGTGTCATGGTTAGTTTTTGTTGACTTGTTGACCATGGTTGACTTGTTGACCATGGTTGAACATTTGACTACCATCATTACAAATGCAAGATGCTTTTTCATTCTTGCTTTTTCATTTAATGTTTGTAATGATATTAGTCATTCCTAAACTTTCCATCAAACCTTTTTCATTTTGATTATTGTTATTATTTGATTATTCTTTTTCTTTTGTTATGCTTGCAAAAAGGAAAAGAGAAGCTCATTCTATAATTCTCACTCTCTCTCTTCACTTCATCTTCTTCTTCCTCTAGTCAAGAGAAACCTTCTCATGAGTTGAGAATCCTTCTCTTGAAAAACAAAAGCAAACCCTAGACACTCTCTACTCACTCTAGGATCAAGGGTCTAGCAAGCCGGCGATTCTAGTTCACTCCAAGTACGAGAAAGAGCCCAAAGGTCGAGCCTTCGAGGTGGATCCATCTTCGACGGAAGAAGGCGACAAAGGAGAACCATCAACCTCTACAAAGTTTGAAGACGAAGGAGTTCAAGTCTAGGTATAACCATCTTCATCCGAGTAGCTAACTCTCTTTAGCTAAGTTTGCTAGTTTTAGTTTAGGTAACGATCCCGACCATAGTTTAGTCCATGTTGCCTCTTGCGTTAAAATTTTGATTTTATACCGTTTCCGCCTCCCCGTAAGAACCGGGGGTCGCAATATGGACTTACAGTGGTATCAGAGCCTAACTAAACTTAAACTAGCTTGGTAGTGAAGTGTAACGAAGTTCGGAACCGAAAAAATCACAAAACCGGAAAACTACAAAATCTGAGTTTCTGTTGAAATTTTTTCTGGTCAAAATGAAAAACTTTGTACTCCTAAATTCGGCTCAGGGTTTTGTGTGAACACCCATGAAAAACGATGCAGTAATTCCTCCAATCCGCCGCCCATCCGCCGCGTGAACCCCGTATCCGCCGCGGAAGCGCCGCGGGTTGTAGTCCTCTGTGCATAATTTTTCGTGCAGTGTGTGTCTGTGTTGGTTTTGGGATTTTTGAGATATATTATATGTGCCCAGATTTTCCAGAAAAGAAATTTCCTTTTGGGGTCCTATAATTCCGTATTTTTCCGAACTTCACTGCACTTTGACTATGATGGTTATATCTGTGATGTTTGCATGTATTGAACGTCGGCTAATCGCTATAAGTCGATTAGTCGGGGTTATACATGATCTGTAATGTGCTGGAATGTGTATATAAATATGTTGGATTGTCGCGGGTGAATAGCCGGGGGTTGTGAGACGAGAGTTTACTTTTCTTGCAATTCATGTAAATTTGTAAATTGATGTAATAATTATTTGTTTGGCCGCACAACCGGGTCGGGGTTGTAGCCGTCATTGTATAATTTCTTTTTACTGTTTTTGCTCCTAGGATAGACCCGTGGAGGGGTGCACAAACTACCGGGTATGCCGAAGTGTCGAGTGGCCTACTCATGGAGATGAGGGAGGTTGCTACGCTTCGGGTACTTGGCGGGTAGTTTGCCGCACCCGTAGGGGTCTTGGGTGGGGTATTGGCTATTCACCGCGACCGTGTTATCTGTTTTTGTTACAGGCTCGTACAAATTACAGATTACTAGTATATCCAATGTATTTATCTGTGATCTGAAATGTTTATCATTGCAGTATATCTATATAAGATATTATTTAGGCGTTGCTTATGTTTTACAGACGCGCTAGCCCAGCCCCCGCTCTGTCGTTAGTTAAGTAACCTAACGGGTAATGACGGGGCCCAGTGGCGAATGCGAATGGCATAAGCGTACGTCATATTTTGGTTGTTTTCTGCAATGGTAGGGTTAAATGATGGGACGCATTAAAAGTACTAATGCAAGAATATCACGCATTAAAAGAACTAATGCAAGATAATAAACCAAGTTTAAAGTCGTTGGAACACTTTCGAAAAACCACTCGGTTCTTTTCAAAAATAACTTTTAAATGCGGAGCTTGAGCCACTCCTTCTAAAAGCTATCTCGTTCCATCGATTAAATCAAGTTCACTACGTTCACGGTTTCGCCAAAACCATTCGTAGCCCTCCGTCGCTTCGCATGAATAGGCAATAGTATTCAAGCTATGTATTTTGGCCAAAGTCAAGGCATAGTGATTGGTAGCTATTGGGTGTTCATGTGTAGCATAGATAGATGCGTTGGTTTGGGACAGTCGTGCTGCCATTTTGGCCAAAGTCAAGGGTAGGTACGGATGGATCCAAATTAACCTGGATAGTGACGGGCAGAACTTGACATGTGACTTATGATATTTTGGCCAAAGTCAAGGTCATAAGAGCATGGGGCAAAAATCCACATCGGGAGTTTCATAAGTACTGAAACTTGCTAGATTTGCATACCATTTGGAGTGTGGTGATTCTGGTAGGATTCCTTCAGTTTCGTCACGCGATGATATTTGGATCCCGATCCTACTGTGAGTATATGCTACTCCTCGGGAAATTTCTCACTAAACGATCAATGCTATAAACCTAGTAGGTGCCTAGAAAGGTGTTAGCGAGGTTACGCCCCCAGGGAAAAGAGGTTATTTAATTAAGGAACTTCGCGAAAGCGTTGGAAAACCTCCCTCGAAGTACCGACACCGGCCTGGCTGAACGGTTAAGCAAGTATTGTGCGGTGGGATTGATCCCGGCTAATTCTTCCTTTATGGTTTGAGGAGGGATTCGAGAAACAGTGGGAGCCATCCTGTTTAGACAAACTAAAAACCACTCTAAACTTGCAAGAGCATCATGCTGAGTGTTTCTTCTTCTCTCTCCTAATTGCAGCGACCAATCAACATGACTGGACTTAAGTTACTCCTAGATAAAAACAAGCTGACAGGGCCAAACTACAAAGATTGGCTCAGGAATGTCAAGATAGCAATCACTTATGACAAGCTGGGGTATCTTCTTACCACCAAAGCTCCCCCTGTCCCTGGTCCAACTTCTAGTGTCGCGGATAAGGAAATCCGCAAGACTTGGGAGATTGATAGCGCGAAGGCCAAATGCCTCCTGCTTGCCTCGATGGACAACGAACATCAGAGGAGGCATGAGAATATGGACATGGAGTCCATATTGCTCCATACAAAAGAACTGTATGGAGAGCAATCACGTATCGCAAGATACGAAGCGTCGAAAAAGTTATTCTCGACAAGAATGGCCGTCGGATCATCAGTAGCCGAGCATGTGCTAAAGATGATCAGCTACATTGAGGAGCTCGCTGACCTAGGGATCACATTGGAGAGTGAGCTATATACGGATATAGTTCTCCAGTCCCTTCCTTCCACTTACGCCCAGTTTATAATGAACTTCAACCTACAAGAAAAGGAGGTTGAACTTTCAGAGCTCCTCAACCTGCTGAGGAGCGCAGAGGGCACCCTACAGAAAGGTAGGGAAACATCCACTTTGTTTGTAGGAGGATCATCTTCTTCTAGGTCCAAGGCGAAAGCCAAGGGAAAGAAGAAGAAGGCCCCCGCCAAACCAAGGGGCGGTGTTGGTAAAGTGGATACGAAGGGAAAAGGTAAAGCAACAAAGATAGCGGGGAAGCTTGTGGATAAGGAAGAATGCTTCTTTTGTCATAAGAAAGGACACTGGAAGAATGATTGCAGGGCCTGGAAGGCCAGAACACAGGAATTGAAGCAGGTTGCAGCTTCAGCTTTAGGTGTGTATGTTATTGAAAACTGTCTTTCAATAAGCTCTACTTCCTGGGTATTGGATACCGGATCAGGATCTCATATCTGTAATTCTTTGCAGGCGTTGAGAAACCGTAGGGATTTGAAGGCAGGTGACATGACCCTCAGAGTTGCGAACGGAGCTAGCATGGATGCTAAAGCCGTGGGGGACTATCACCTGGGAATGTCAGATGGACATGTTTTGGTTTTGCGTAATTGCTTTTTTGTACCCAACGCAACTTGTAATATCATTTCTGTATCTTTAGTTTCTAAAGAAGGTTATGAATTTGCGTTTGTAAGTAATGTTGTAAACATTCACCTTAATCAAGTATTGATTGGGTCAGGTACTCTGAGTAATGGTATATACGTGTTAAACCAACTACAGATTTTTAATGTCCAGAATACACACAAAAGAAAGTCTCCAGAAATAAATCAGACTTTCTTATGGCATTGTAGATTGGGTCACATCAATGAGAGAAGGTTGACGAAGTTACATACAGAAGGGTATTTGAATGCGTTCGAATATCAGTCGTATGCCACTTGTCAATCCTGTCTCAAGGGAAAGATGACAAAGACTCCGTTTACTGGACATGGAGTAAGAGCGAGCGAGCTCTTGGGACTCGTACACAGTGACGTGTGCGGTCCAATGTCTACACATGCCCGAAGCGGACATTCTTACTTCATTACTTTTACGGATGACTTCTCAAGGTACGGTTATGTCTTCTTAATGAAACATAAGTCCGAGGCCTTTGGAAAATTCCAGGAGTATAAGAATGAAGTAGAGAAACAGACCGGCAAAAGTATTAAGATTCTAAGATCGGATCGAGGTGGAGAATACTTAAGTGCCGAGTTCCTGGACTATTTAAAAGAGAACGGAATTCTCTCTCAGCTTACTCCTCCTTACACCCCGCAACACAACGGTGTATCGGAGAGACGGAACCGCACCCTATTGGATATGGTGCGGTCCATGATGAGTAATGCTGAGTTGCCGCGATCATTCTGGGGATATGCGCTAGAATCAGCCGCATACCTTTTGAACCGAGTTCCCACTAAGACTGTGCCTACTACGCCATTTGAGATGTGGTGTGGGAAGAGACCCCATCTTAATCACATTAAGATATGGGGAAGTCCAGCTTTTGTCAAAAAGCAGCATGCGGACAAGCTCGAGGCACGCTCAATACTGTGCAAGTTTGTGGGATATCCAAAGAATTCCAAGGGATATTTCTTCTACTGTGAAGAGGAACAAAAAGTTCTTGTTTCTCGTCATGCCCACTTTCTAGAACACCAGTTCATAGAAAAAGAAATAAGTGGGAGCGCAGTAGAACTGGAAGAAATTCCAGAACCACGAACTATTACTGAAAGTTTAGTGGAACCAGAGGGTTCGGAAGAACAGGACATTCCTACGCCGCTCCGCAGGAGTAGTAGGCAGTCTCATCCGCCCGAGAGATACTACGGTTTTCTCATAGACGGGGATAGAGAGGATTGCATCATAGATTATGATGAGCCTACTAGCTTCCAGCAGGCCGTTCAGAGCGTTGACTCAGTGAAATGGCTGGATGCAATGCGGACCGAAATGGAGTCCATGTACACCAACAAGGTATGGACGTTGGACATTGCTCCAGACGGGGTAAAACCCGTAGGATGCAAGTGGATCTTCAAAAGGAAGATTGGTGTAGATGGACAGGTTGAGACCTATAAAGCTAGGCTAGTAGCAAAGGGTTTTCGTCAAAGACCTGGCTTGGACTACGACGAAACCTTTTCTCCAGTAGCCATGCTGAAATCCATTCGGATCCTTCTTGCCATTGCTGCCTTCCACGATTATGAAATCTGGCAAATGGACGTAAAGACAGCTTTTCTAAATGGAAATTTAGAGGAGTGTGTCTATATGGACCAGCCAGAGGGTTTCATTCAGAGTGGGAGCAGTGGAAAGGTGTGCAAGTTGCTTAAGTCCATCTATGGACTAAAGCAGGCATCGCGGAGTTGGAACATCTGTTTTGATGAGACGGTCAAGGAATTTGGCTTTATCAAAAATCCAGATGAACCATGCATCTATAGTAGATTTGTAGCGAGAACTGTAGTATTCCTCGTTTTATACGTGGATGACATTCTCTTAATAGGAAATGACATTCCTATGCTACAATCTGTCAAGGGGTTCTTGTCACAAAGGTTCTCCATGAAAGACCTGGGTGATGCCTCATACATCCTGGGGATCCGGATCCATCGTGATAGATCCAAGAGGATATTGGGACTTTCTCAGTCCAGGTACATCGACACCATAGTGAAAAGATTCGCTATGGAAGATTCCAAGCGCGGTAACCTACCGGCTTGTCACGGGATCACCCTCTCTAAAGAGATGTCTCCCAAGACTGATTTGGAGAGGGATCGCATGTCTGTTATACCCTACGCTTCTACGGTAGGCTCTATAATGTATGCGATGTTGTGTACCAGACCGGATGTAGCTTATGCACTGAGCGTGGTAAGCCGGTATCAGTCTAACCCTGGGGAGAAACACTGGATAGCAGTAAAGAACATTCTCAAGTACCTGAGAAGGACTAAGGAGATTTTCTTGGTGTACGGCGGAAAAGACCTCCAGATCGAGGCCTTTGCTGACTCCAGCTTCCAGAGTGACAAGGATGATTCCAAGTCCATGTCGGGTTTTGTCTTTACCCTCAATGGAGGGGCGGTGTGTTGGAAGAGTTCCAAACAGGAAACCGTTGCAGACTCGACGATGGAAGCGGAATACATCGCTGCATCTGATGCCGCAAAAGAAGCTGTCTGGATGAGGAAGTTCTTGAAAGAACTTCAGGTGGTTCCGTCCATTGTTGACCCAATACCTCTGTATTGCGACAACAACGGGGCTATAGCTTTAGCGAAGGAACCCAGGTCCCATCAGAGATCCAGGCACATCTTGAGGCGGTATCACCTGATCAGGGAGATCGTGGATCGCAAGGAGATCGAGGTTCGGAGAGTCGCTTCAGAAGACAACACTGCAGATCCATTCACCAAGGCCTTGCCCCAGACTCAGTTCGAGCGGCTGATCGAGATGATAGGTCTTCGATACGCCAGTACATGGCCTTAGTGCAAGTGGGAGATTGTTAGTGTATATGCCCTAGAGGCCATTACTGTATCATACTAGTTTGTATATTACTTAATGGATGCTTGGGATATTCACCTTGTATATACAATCTTGCTCAAAATAGTAGTATGCTACTTGGTTTGTCTCTACTTCAATGTGTACTTGTGTTTATTTTACTATATCACTTATACGCATTAGTGGAGCCCTTAGGATCTTTGCTTGATTACCAGCGTTGTGATGGCAGTCACACTAGTGGGGGCTGGGTAATCTATAAGCACATCCTTATACAGGTCCCTAGTCGCAGGACTATCGAGACAGGGCATCGATACTCCGGAGTAGACTAGCGTATGCGCTTCTCATCCCAGTATGGGAGATGGTCTGTCCCACAGCCATCAGTACGTCGTACTGGAGATAGTATACGGGTGCTCGTTGGGTTACGAGTACACTGGACAGGACTCGTCGGGAACTGATAGGTTGGTATTATACCTATCGTCAGTCATCAGTTCCCAGGTGACATGAGTACAGCTTAGTCCGCTGACTTGACACTGGCACTTCGCCTCAAGTGTGTTCCCACTGCACTTTGATCACTACCCTACCACGGCTCAAAGGAGTCGTGCAAACAGGTGGTGGTTGGGTGCAGTCCCGAAGCACTTGGAGGCAGTGACGGTTAGACAGGATTCGTCTCTCCCGGTATTGGGGGTTGACATCGCGCTGTGTCTAGGAGAGCCATTACACGAGTAGTCCCTGGCCAGGGCAAACGAGATATACTGGTAGGTTTCCAGTGTTATCTCAGGGTGTTTTGGGCTTCGCTCCGGCACGACTTGTACCGCTATTGGGGGACTGACGTTTACCGCCCCCTAGGCCCGCCATGCGATGTATCAGACGAACAGACCGGACTGTACGGAGACTGTCACATTCAGACTCAGTAGGAGTACAGATGGGGTTTCACCTCGTCAGCCTTCTTGTCGACATCTACCTGGGGACCGTTACGCACAGCTAGTGCCGCTTGCGGTCTGTGGTTAAACCCACTGCCAGCGTAGTGTCGAGTCTTTAGAGTCCCACACAGAGGGTATTCGCCTCTGGGCAAAACAGAGTAGAGGTCGCATGGTTTTGCGACAGGGTTCGTTCTCATCCGCGCACTTGTGCACGTTTGGAGTCCGGACGGATATTACCAGTGGGCTCTGGTTTGAGCCGGATACTGGTATAGTTTTTGGGGTTGCTTTTATCTCTTAGTATTCATGTTCCTCGGAACAAGAATGCAGGTGTGTATGCACAGTTCTTTTTGAGGAGGAGGAAGATGATTTTTCATTAGGGTTTCGGAACGGGTACGTATGCACAGTTGACAGTTGTATTTTTCCAAACCCTAATGGATCTGTATTATATCATTTAATAATATATAATAAAATGAAATTGTGTCATGGTTAGTTTTTGTTGACTTGTTGACCATGGTTGA
This sequence comes from Agapanthus africanus, assembly GCA_030015575.1. NCBI lineage: Eukaryota > Viridiplantae > Streptophyta > Magnoliopsida > Asparagales > Amaryllidaceae > Agapanthus > Agapanthus africanus. The sequence goes on along the minus strand of CM057338.1, from coordinate 98,954,223 downwards.
CTTGTTGACCATGGTTGAACATTTGACTACCATCATTACAAATGCAAGATGCTTTTTCATTCTTGCTTTTTCATTTAATGTTTGTAATGATATTAGTCATTCCTAAACTTTCCATCAAACCTTTTTCATTTTGATTATTGTTATTATTTGATTATTCTTTTTCTTTTGTTATGGTTGCAAAAAGGAAAAGAGAAGCTCATTCTATAATTCTCACTCTCTCTCTTCACTTCATCTTCTTCTTCCTCTAGTCAAGAGAAACCTTCTCATGAGTTGAGAATCCTTCTCTTGAAAAACAAAAGCAAACCCTAGACACTCTCTACTCACTCTAGGATCAAGGGTCTAGCAAGCCGGCGATTCTAGTTCACTCCAAGTACGAGAAATAGCCCAAAGGTCGAGCCTTCGAGGTGGATCCATCTTCGACGGAAGAAGGCGACAAAGGAGAACCATCAACATCTACAAAGTTTGAAGACGAAGGAGTTCAAGTCTAGGTATAACCATCTTCATCCGAGTAGCTAACTCTCTTTAGCTAAGTTTGCTAGTTTTAGTTTAGGTAACGATCCCGACCATAGTTTAGTCCATGTTGCCTCTTGCGTTAAAATTTTGATTTTATACCGTTTCCGCCTCCCCGTAAGAACCGGGGGTCGCAATATGGACTTACAAATGCAACTGAGACAAAGATATTATACCTACTCAATATAATACTTGGATCCGGCTTAAACCAAAGCCGACCAGTATAATCTGCCCGAAAAATAACACGTGCGTAAACGCACGTGCATTTTCCGAACCCTGCCATAAAACCATACGGCCTCTACAACGTTTCGCCCGAACTTGGGAAACTGTCTGTGGGGGACTCTAATGACTCGTCAGTACCCTGGCAGTGGGTTTAACCACAAACCGTCAGCGGCACTAGCAATGCGTAACGGTTGCCCACGGACTGACCTCAAGGGAGACCGATGAGCACACTCAAGGGAGGCCGATGGGCGAACTCATCCAGAAACCCTACTGAGCCTAACAGTGACAATGTATATACAGTCCGGTCCGTTCGTCAATGAGTATCGCATATCCGCCTAGGGGGCTAGCAACGTCAAACCCCCAATAGCAGTATAAGTCGTGTCGGAGTGAAGCCCAATAACACCCTGAGATACTACTGGAGTACCTACCAGTAAATCTCCTGCCACGGCCATGGGCTTTGTGTAATGGCTCTCCTAGACACAGCACGATCTCGCCCCCAATACCGGGAGAGACGAATCCCCTGCCGATCCGCTCACGTGCCTCCATATGGCTCGGGACTGTACCCAAAAGCTACCTGTTTGCACGACTCCTTTGAGCCGTGGTAGGGTAGAAATCAAAGCACAGTGGGAACTCATACGAGACAAATGACGACCTCAGGTCGATGAACTAACCTGTACACATGTCACCAGGGAACTGCTATCTGACGATAGATATAATACTAACTAGCAGATTCCCGGCGAGTCCTGTCCGGTGTACTCATAACCCAATGAGCACCTGTATACATTTTAGGTGATCCAACTGACACCAGTGGCTTGTGAGACCGGCCACCGCCCCTCGTCGGGGTCTCGACTGTACACACTAGTCTACTCCGGAGTATCGATGCCCTGTCTCGAAACTCCTACGACTAGGGACCACAATTAAGGATATGCATATAAACTACCCAACTCTCACGTATATGATCGCCATCATACTGTTGGTAGTAAAGCAAGATCCTAAGGGCTCTATCAAAGTGTAACATGCAATCAGTCATCTGAACATGTACACGACTGATAAAGGCAAACCAGATAGCATACTATCATCTCGAGTAAGACTGTGCTACCGGGATAGGTCCTCCGCAATCATTGCAATCACGTATCTGCGATCCAATAATTGACTATGAGGGCACTATCTCCAACAATCTCCCACTTGCACTCAAGGCTAATATTGCGATGTCGACTACTCACAGCCCGTGTGAAACCGAACATCCAACTCCTCTACTAATCAGTTCACAAAGCCCGTTTGTAAAACTATTGTGTTCGAGAAATAGCCTCGGTGAGTGGATCCGCCTAGAAGTTTCTTTCTGAATCTCTCTTAATCTCAAGTTCGCGGAGAAAGCCATCTCCCGAATTGAGTAATACCTGTCTTAGAATATGTCTGGATATCAGATGGGACCTTAGTTCATAAATGAACTCCATATCCAAACTTCTTAGACTGTATGGATCACTGAACCTAATCAGTATCCGGCACCATGCCACCCACAGTATCCTCTTGAACCACCTGTCCATAATATTGTCCCTCTTCGTCAGAGGGAAAAACTATAACTCTGACAATCACTCTGTCATCCATGTCACCTTTGAAGCCTGGAATGATAACCGTCTCCCGAAAGAGGCTGCCGTCATCAAATCCGTAGAACATGTACTTATGTTCTAAAACTGCTTCCTTATGTTTCTCCAGGATTGGATTAATACAAACTTATTGCATCTAGTGCAAAAACAACATCTGGTGTGGTACTTGACATCTCATGATTGACTCAATTGCCTAAGCAAGTGATCTGCCAATCATGCACATCCCTCTCCCCTTTAGTCTATATGACACCTTTAGAGAGGGTGACTCCATCACCTGCAGGTACACCACCATGCTAGGAGTCATCTATTCTAAAAACCATTAGAATATCTGTCAAAGTACCTACATTGGGAAACTACCCAAATCCAGATCTAAAACCATAGATCTAGAAACCAGAATGTCAAATATTATATCCATATCCTGTCTGGAGAAACAACTGTGTGACGACCATAGTACAACCGATCGTAGTATAGGAATTTTACTTCCTACTCTGTGTATGTCATTCAGATACCATGACATCACACCCTACTACCTTCTTAACTGATCCATCCCCTATCCTGATTGAAGTCAAACCCATGACTGTCACATCAAAATCAGATGATCTATCTCCGCTAAAACTGCTCTAGTCTATAAATAGACATAAGCTACTTGCCCACCATGCTTCCGCTGCTCCCACTGACTACGACAACCCTCCTACCGGGTCTCATGGCCTGGAACAACAGTAGTGTCAAGTCTAGGTAGATAATAACCTCCCTGTCACCGTCCTTGAGGCTACCGAAGTACCTCTCGGGTGTCTGAGGTTACCCACCAAATCTGCGGAGTGGCTATTGGAATGTCAAACCTGATTGAATGTATAGGTCCTATTAAATTTTCCGTAATCGTTCGCGGTTCTGGAATCACTTCCAGTTCTACCATACTCCCACTACTGTTTTCTGAAAAAGATCCATTTTACTAAAACTGTGGCGAGTCAAGAACAATATCACTATTGATCTTCCAAATGGTAGAATATCAACCCTCGTCATAGCCAGGGTCAACCCATAAACAGCCATTACAGAAACGTGCCCTGAGTTATCCAGAGTCTGGTTTTAAGCATAAGCTGGACAACTCCCCGTACCTTAATATCTTTTAAGGTACAAACTATTATATATGCAATATAGAAACTTTGGCACTTATTTAATTGGAACCATATTCAATCCATGCAGCTGTCTCCAGTGCATATCAACTTAATGGAAATAGGCTAATCAGCATTACTCAACTTAGGAATCCATCCAATTATGAGTAACCTGAAAGAGAAACACGTTTCTCAAAACCATCACTATCATCTGAATACCAATCACAAGAATCTACATCTTCGATCTCTTTGAAGAATCCCGATACTTGTGACACCTGGTTCTCTACTTTATTCTTATACCCACAACTTCTCAAAACTTAGACCTTGTATTTCTTACGAAACACTCGTCTAAATACTAGAGAAATTATAAGTAAACAGAACATAGTACGAGGACCTACCCCTTTGTCCTGAAGGACACTTGGACAACAAACAATGCTCTGTATAAGTCCGCTGAGTTAAACAACTCAAAAACTGTGCGTCGTAGGTTGAAAACTGTACCCTGGCGATTTCCTCAAATATCACCAATTACAACGAATTCCGATATAATGAGGATGATCACCTAATTCCCAATATCTTACTCCCACTCATCATCTGTAAAACCATACAGATATGAGAATGAAATCTGGTAAATACATACCCTTGGAGTAAGTGTCTAATCGGGAAAACAGTTTTTCCTTTAACAATGCACTGAAACATGAAAATGTTTCGTAGGGGTATCCTGGTATTCATAGCAATGCCTCTTCCATAATCCAATTCATGACTTCAACCGTATATTTTATTGCCATCTCTCCAAATCCCTTTATTTGTCTTTAGTCGTTACCTTCTGTACACCATTGTTAGGCTAAATGGTTTTCTTCCTTCCCTACCGTTCGGCACCAGCCTATGGTTTGGAAGAAGACTATCCAGTAAGCATAATAGGTGTACCCTCCTAAACCAAGGAGTACTCGCAACTGTGAGAAGATGATGATAAAAGACAACTGAATAATACCTTATTCTTTTAAAGGTGAAATAGGAGCGGCGATGAAGTACGCGGTTTTGGTCGTGAATGATATCAGTCGCAATTTACTTTGCCCTCTTTCTAATCCCTTTATTTTGTCTTTACATATTACCTTCTGCACACCCTACTTAGGCTAATTGGTTTTCTTTATTCCCTACCTTTCGGCACCAGCCTATGGTTTGGAATAAGACTATCCAATAAGCGTAATAGGTGTACTCTCCTAAACCAAGGAGCCCTCGCAACCTGAGAGAAGGTGATAATAAAAGACAACTGAATAAACCAATTCTATTTCTCCTGAACCTGGATCCATCCTCGAAGAAGTTCCTTCGAGTTCGTATATAACCATACGATGGATCTATCCAATGGAAGTGGATATCCGTAGTAATACGGGTGTTCTGAGAAATTCAAAGGGTAAAAGAAGGAGTGGCAATGACTTATGCAACTCAGACAATCCAAAAGCCAGTATTTTTAAGAAGGTTCGGTCAACTTGGTCACTGAGTCATAGTCCAGGGTCGGTCAAAGGTCGCTGCCAAAGAGAGAGAGAAAAAAGAAACACTCTGCGTGCACTCTAACCTAGATCAGAATGGTCATCACTTTATCTAATCCGGAAACCTCCCACTGTCCTGTCAAATTCTCCTCCAAACCTAAAGAAGAATCAATCGGGATCACCCGAAGAGTAAACTAACTCATCAGTGGGAATCGGGATCCAACTCTCATCGCATGTTAACGTGATGGAATGCATCCACGTTACTCATACTCCAGAAGGTATGCGCATACTTGGCAAGTTTCAGTTTCTTTAGAAACTCCCGATATCATTTTCTTGCCCCATGCTCTTATGACCTTGACGTATGCCAACAAATCATAAGTCACATGTCAAGTTCTGCCCGTCATTATCTTGTTAATTTGAACCCACCCGTACATACCCTTGACGTATGCCAACAAGGTAATACGACTGTCCCAAACCAACTCATCTATCTATGCAACAAATGAATACCCAGCAGCTACCAAACACTATGCCTTAACGTATGCCAACAAATATAGCTTGAATACTACTGACCATCCATAAGAAACGACGGAGGGCTACGGCTGGTTTTTGGCGAAAAACCTTTAACGTAGTGAACTTGATATCGCTGAAGGAACCTGATAGCTTTTTAAAATATAGTGGCGAAAACCTTTTGCTAAAGAGGTCATTCCCGGTAAAGGGATCTCGGCTCTTTCCTCGTGGAATGAGGTGCAGGATATTCCACTGAATACCACTATGTAAAGCAACTTGTAATCGACTATAGTGAAGTTATTACGCTGACGCAAACTTCTGCCCAAGGGTTCAGTCCCGGTGAAGGGATATCGGCCCTTGCCCCGTCGAATGAAGTGCAGGATATTCCACTGAATACCGCTATGCATAACAAAAGAAAACGTCTTTGCAATAAAACTTTTTAAAATTGTTCCAACAACTGAAAACAGGTTTGTTTTACTTTGCATTGATCAGAATCAACACAGTCCCATCAATCAATCACACCAGAAAAGAACGAAAATAAAATGTACGTATATGCCATCCGCATTCGTCACTGGGTCCCGTCATCACTCATTAGGTTACTTAACTAACGACAGAGCGGGGACTGGACTAGCGCGGGTGTAAAACATATACAACATCTAATAGTATATAAACCAATATACAATAATCGCTCCAGGCGTGATAGTATGCAACATTACAGAAAAGTAATAAGCATCACAGAACAATACAGATAATCTGGGATCCCCGGGTTTCACAGAGCCGCTGCTGAAACCCGACGTTCCCCTGTCGTGTGGATAGCCTGTGCAATGAAACCTAGACCCCTACGGGTGCGGCAAGTTACCCGCCAAAACCTGAAGCGAGGCAGTCCCCCACAGCATAGTGAATGGAACACCCGGCACTTCACGGAATCCGGTAAATTGAGCACCCCTCCTTGGGTCAACCTGTACCCCTACGAGTGCGGCGAATAGTCTGCCAATTTTAGAGTGGGGCCCCTCTGCCTCCCAAAGCCATGAGATGCGGACCCGTTGCCCTCCAGAACCCGGCTATCCGTGCACTCCGTCTCGGGGTAAAACCTAGTACAGTATTGAAAAATAGTAAAATAGGTACATCGACCGCAACCTGGTCGTGTCCCAAAAGAATATTATACAACAGGCAGTGACGGCTGTCCACAAGTTGGACGCTCGCCCCGCAATATCAAATGTACATATAAACTCAAACTGTACTACCATTGCACACTGCTATCCACCACGACAAAACCGCAACATCACAGCACAACACAGAACATCAACGCGAATGTCACGTTCGCAAACCCGTCTAAAAGAACTATAGCAATCGGACACGGTTTACCGATCAAATGACATTCCCGGTCGGAGATAGTAAGCACTGTAATCTAACGTGTTTAAATTTCAATCGACCAAATATCAAAAAAATAGGCCCCACGACTTACTGGTGAACAGTAACAAAACCTGGGCCAAAACGATATTTACCAAAAATCCCAATTTCCAATATAGAACACACTGTAGAAAATTGGCAATGTGATACGACTTTACTGCGGCGGATCCGCGGCCAAACCGATACTTGGGCCGCGGATCCGCGGCTAAACAGTCGAATCAGTTTGTCGTTTTTCTGCAGTTTTCCTAAAAAACCCTGCACAGATTTTTAAGACCTGTAGAATTCATTTTTGACACCATTTAAAAACAACAGAAACTGTCGGGTTGGAATTTTGCAATTTTTGTTTTTCGGTTCGATCGAAATTTTAAACGCGTTAGCACAAGTTAGTATAGCAAAATGGTGAGGCTCTGATACCACTGTAAGTCTACGGTAGCGCCCCGGCCGTCTACAGACGCCAAATGCGGAATAAAAACTTTTAAACTGGCGCTATCGTATACTTTAACCCGGATCTGCCATTATTGCTAAACTAACAAACTGTAAAGAGTGTAGAAAGGTTATACCGAACGATCCGAGTCCTTCGTTCTTCAACCATCATCCCACGCTCCGTTGCGGCTGCTCCGATCTCGTCGATCTCTGATATCCTCGTCGAGGTGGCACCACATCGACGATTCTTTAAACGGGCTCCCGCCTCTGACTTGAGGCAACTCGATCGTCAAGTTTGCTAAAAGAGACGACCAAGATTAATGTAGAGAATGAGTAGATGACTTTGTCTCACTTCGTCCAAGTCCGTGGACGATCGGTTAATGAAGTTGCCATTTTAATCGGGTGATGGAACGAACCGAGATATGAAATTTCCATACACCCAAAACCATAGTCTTTTCTCTCCAAAAATGAAAATCAATCTCTCTTCCTCTCAAATAGTGGCCGGCCAAATATATATCATGAGGGAGGTGATGGTAGGAGGAGGGAGGTGACCATAACAAATAATATCATGTATGAAAAGATCTTAATCAAAACAAAAAGCAATAATGCAAAGCATGACTCACATAAACCTAGTCATCAAGTATTAATGTCACCATTAATGCACTAATGACTCACCTAGCCAAGTCACCCTCTCTAGAATCTTCTAGAACACTGACTCACCTCATCAGAAGAAAAGATAAATCCGTCTTTAACAGAATGTTAAAAGACGGCTGATAGAAAACTGGAAACTGGCAACTTCCAAAAGTGATCCCGAAACGACTTTCAGGATAACCCCGAAACTGTATAAATATACCCGCATTTGTATTACGACCGAATGCAAATGCAACTGAGACAAAGATATTATACCTACTCAATATAATACTCGGATCCGGCTTAAACCAAAGCCGACCAGTATAATCTGCCCGAAAAATAACACGTGCGTAAACGCACGTGCATTTTCCGAACCCTGCCATAAAACCATACGGCCTCTACAACGTTTCGCCCGAACTTGGGAAACTGTCTGTGGGGGACTCTAATGACTTGTCAGTACCCTGGCAGTGGGTTTAACCACAAACCGTCAGCGGCACTAGCAATGCGTAACGGTTGCCCACGGACTGACCTCAAGGGAGACCGATGAGCACACTCAAGGGAGGCCGATGAGCGAACTCATCCAGAAACCCTGCTGAGCCTAACAGTGACAATGTATATACAGTCCGGTCCGTTCGTCAATGAGTATCGCATATCCTCCTAGGGGGCTAGCAACGTCAGACCCCCAATAGCAGTATAAGTCGTGTCGGAGTGAAGCCCAATAACACCCTGAGATACTACTGGAGTACCTACCAGTAAATCTCCTGCCACGGCCGTGGGCTTTGTGTAATGGCTCTCCTAGACACAGCACGATCTCGCCCCCAATACCGGGAGAGACGAATCCCCTGCCGATCCGCTCACGTGCCTCCATATGGCTCGGGACTGTACCCAAAAGCTACCTGTTTGCACGACTCCTTTGAGCCGTGGTAGGGTAGAAATCAAAGCACAGTGGGAACTCATACGAGACAAATGACGACCTCAGGTCGATGAACTAACCTGTACATATGTCACCAGGGAACTGCTATCTGACGATAGATATAATACTAACTAGCAGATTCCCGGCGAGTCCTGTCCGGTGTACTCATAACCCAATGAGCACCTGTATACATCTTAGGTGATCCAACTGACACCAGTGGCTTGTGAGACCGGCCACCGCCCCTCGTCGGGGTCTCGACTGTACACACTAGTCTACTCCGGAGTATCGATGCCCTGTCTCGAAACTCCTACGACTAGGGACCACAATTAAGGATATGCATATAAACTACCCAACTCTCACGTATATGATCGCCATCATACTGTTGGTAGTAAAGCAAGATCCTAAGGGCTCTATCAAAGTGTAACATGCAATCAGTCACCTGAACAGGTACACGACTGATAAAGGCAAACCAGATAGCATACTATCATCTCGAGTAAGACTGTGCTACCGGGATAGGTCCTCCGCAATCATTGCAATCACGTACCTGCGATCCAATAATTGACTATTAGGGCACTATCTCCAACAACAACGGGGTCTTCTGTCAACCTCTTAAATGTGAGGGTGCTAAAAGAAATCTGCATGAGCGTTCAACACCTCGCTCGGGATAAAATCACTATCTCCGGGTTCGACCCCCAGTCATCACGGATGCTCGGGTCTGTGATACTGACATTACACTTTGGGCTGCTCATCACTGACATCAAGTTTCATGTCATTGACGCCAAGACCTGTTACAATGCTTTACTCGGAAGACCTTGGTTACACGAGTACAACATCATCCCTTCTATACAACATCAGTGTATGAAGTATTTCAAAGATGGTCTCGAGTATACCGTAACAGGGGAACTGAACCCATTCTCCGTAAATGAAGTCCGAAAGTATGAAGACGCTAAGTACTTCCTACCAGACTTTAAAGACACGGAAAGATGCCATAAGCCGGAGAATAAGCAGCTATCACCATTATTCCGGTCTTTGGGAGCGATACCGAGAAGGAGGAAGAGATAGTCTATTTAGGACTACCCCAATGCAACAAGTCGCGACCGTCTACCCCTATTCTGGTCTTTGGCAGTGACTCTGAAGATGAGGTCAACACAGTATTCTCGGTCCGTCCATCGAGGCAAGCCCTCACTGGAGATGATCAAAGTTTGCAGATCACCCTAGTTCCCCAGCAACACTACAGAGAGCTTGACGCTCTGGAGACATATAGTGTCCAAGAGCTGCAGACATTCTACGTCCCTCCCAGGCGAAGAGATGAAAAGGCGATCTTATTTTACCAATCCACAGAGACCAAGGTCGAGAAAGAAGTCTGGCATGGTGCCGATCCTGCGCTCGATAGGCTCCAACCCATTCGTCTGCCTAGATACTACACCGAGGGATTGAAAAGGTTATTAAGATGCCAAGGCGTACCTTTCAAACAGACTCCTCGACAAGCTCAGTTCTTCAACAGGATTTGGAACGTCCCCGGAACTCAGCGAAAATTTCCCACCGGGAAAATGGAAACGATCGGGCTTGGATATATCCAATCCAAGAAACAGGAGCAGTCCCATGGCTGCCATGTCATAAAGGACCTGGATGAAGAAGAGGATGCTCTTTTAAAAGACGCTGACGTTGAACCAGAACGCGGTCCTGCTACAAAAATGCCGAGTCCTTTGCTTGAAGAACAGATGGAAAAGATAGTACGGGAAGCGAGTCAAAAGTTTCGGAGCGACCACAGCCGCGAAATGGCCATCTACGAGAAGGCCAAGGTGCAACGTCTCCTTCGGCAGGCCACGCAGGATGACGATGCCCTTCTCCGTCAGCCAGCCATGCGTTCCCAAAACAAGGAAAAGGCCCAACACAGAGGCAAAAGCAAGTTGAAGAACAGAAAAAAATGTTCGACAGCGGCAAAACGGATCCAAAAGGCCACGCGATCAAGAAAAAGTCAGCTGGAATTCGTCTATAGCGAAAAAGATAGGTCGAGCATATTCTTTCCCCCGAGAAAAGACAAGGAAAATCTTTGACCTCGTCATGAAGTATCAAATGATGACACTCCCGGAGTCTCGGCATCTCGATCAAGCAAACGAAGTTCATCACCCAGACTACTGCTCCTATCACCGAGCGATTGGACATTCTCTTGAAGACTGCTTTACTTTCAAAGTCTGGTTTGAAGACCAGTATCAGCTCGGCAGGTTCGCTCTATCCAACAATTGGAAGGTGGCCCCGCCGCAAAGGCATATGACAAAGGCAACGTATACGGCAAGAGTAGAACCAGATCAACATCAGTCTTGGAAACGATCTCGCACTTGCCACGCAATAACGTTGTCAGAAGAAGGAGTGCCCGAGAACGTGGATGACCTGTCCTGGTGCTTCGAAAATGATGATGAAGATGAATTGATCTAGGAATTTCCACCGGCGCCAAAAGAATTGGAAGATAGAATACACACTACTGCGGACAACCCGAGAAAAATCGATTTAGGGACGACAAACGACCCGCGGCCTACATTCGTCAGTGAGCTGCTTTCTAAAGGGCAGGTGGCTACGCTAAAAAATGTGCTCATGCAATATAAAGACTACTTCGCATGGAACTACTCCGAGATGCCGGGAATAGATCCAGAAATAGCTGTGCACAAATTGGCGGTATCTCCGGACATCAAGCCAGTCAAACAAGCGCCGAGAAGAATGCGGCTCGAACTTGAAATGAGCATCAACTCCGAGGTCAAGAAGCTAATCGACTCCGGCTTCGTTCAAGAAGTTCAATACCCTGACTGGATCGCCAACATCGTCCTAGTGATGAAGAAGAATGGGACGGTGTGCATCTGTGTAGACTTTCGGGACCTCAACAAAACTTACCCGAAGGACGATTTTCCCGTGCTGGTTACCGAGCTGATGACAGACAACACGTCCACTCATGAAGTTTTCTTCTTCATGGACGGCTCATCAGGATACAATCAGATAAAGATGCATCCCGAAGACCAGAAGCATACCGCTTTCCGGACTCCTCTGGGCATTTTACTACAAAGTGATGCCTTTCGGTCTGAAGAACGCCGGTGCCACCTATCAGAGGGCTATGACGAAGATCTTTGATGACCTCATACACGAGATTGTCGAATGTTATATCGACGATCTCATGGTGAAAAGAAGATCGCACGAGGAGCATTAGGAGCATCTGAAGATAGTGTTCCAACGTCTTTGGAAATACAACCTGAAGATGAACCCTCTCAAATGCGCTTTCGGAGTATCCTCCGGCAAATTCCTAGGTTTCATCGTCCGACATCGAGGCATCGAGATAGACCCGTCAAAGATCAAGGCGATCATGGAAATGCCTCCGCCAAGAACTCTTAAGCAGCTGCGGTCTCTCCAAGGGAAGCTCGCATATATCCGGCGGTTCATAGCCAATCTCTCCGGCAAATGCTGCCCCTACAGTCACCTGATGAAGAAGGGGATCACGTTCGTTTGGGATTGCAAATGCCAAAGCGCACTGGAAAAAATCAAGCAATACCTGCAGAATCCGCCGGTACTGACCGCTCCAGTCATGGGAAAGCCCCTCATCATGTACACAACAGCCCTTGAAGGTTCTTTAGGCGTGCTATAGGCGCAGGAGAACGACCAGGGGAAAGAGAGAGCCCTCTACTATTTGAGTCAAGTTCTCCTGGGGGCAGAAAATAACTACTCCCCCATCGAGAAACACTGCCTGGCGTTAATCTTCGCGATAACGAATCTCAAACACTATGCGTTGGCGCATGAGGTCCATCTCATATCAAAAGTGGATCCTCTCAAATATTTGATGTCAAGAGCCATACTAACAGGACGACTCACTAAATGAGCCCTCCTCTTGATGGATTTCTCGATAACATATCGACCTCTCAAGGCAGTGAAAGGCCAGGTCATCGCCGATTTCCTCGCTGAACATCCGATACCTACCGATTCGCCCCTAAATTGCGAATTGCCAGACGAGCACGCATTTGACATGATCGACGGAGAAAAAGGAGGGAGTGATACCCGATGGGAACTCTACTTCGATGGGGCATCTTCCATGAAGAAGCGAAAGCACAGCTCCCCCATGATCAAATCTGGGGTAGGCCTTATCTTCATAACTCCGCAAGGGGGGATAATACGCTTTGCCTTCTCCCTGACAAAGCCGAGGACAAACAACGAGGCAGAATATGAAGCTTTGATAGCAGGTCTTGAGATCGTTGTCGACATGGGAATCGAAAACCTCCTTATATACGGAGACTCCCAGCTGGTCGTTGGTCAAGTAAACGGCGATTATCAAACGTGCAAACCAGAATTGGTGAAGTACGGTGAGAGAGTGCAACAATTGCTGATTCAAATCCCGTCCCATGCCCTGGAAAGCATACCGCACGCAGAAAATAGTAAAGCGGATGCTTAGCCAAGCTTGCTAAAGAACTGGCTGACGAAAACCTCGATGACATAAGGATCATGGTACAAAACCGTCGGGTTCTTGCACCAGCGGAAATATCTCCGGAGTCGGCTGAAGGAAAAGAAGCGACCGAGCAAACAACCCTACAAATAGAGAACCAAGAAAGGACTAAGGATTGGAGGGAAGTCTTTATAGGCTACTTCAAATCCCGTCGAACACCTAAAAATGCATCTTCAAGACATCAGCTCATGAAACAAGCTCTGTCTTTTGCCTTCATCAATGATACTCTATATAAGAGATCATTCGACTCTCTATGGCTGAGATGCCTAGGACCGGAAGAAGCAAGGAGAGTCGTCTAAGAAACTCACGACAGACTCTGCGGTTCTCATCAAGCCGGACCGAAGATGAAGCTGAAAATCAAAAGGATGGGCTACTATTGGCCCATGATGATTCAGGACTGCCTCGAATACGCGAAGCAGTGCCGCTCGTGCTATATTCACGGGGACTTCATCCACCAGCATCCAAATCCGTTACACCCAACGGTGGTCACAGAATCAGCCGCTTCGCGCAGCAGCATAACATAGATTGGAGATATTCTTCGGTCTATAATCCCCGAGCTAACGGTCTGGCTGAGGCCTTCAACAAGACCTTGACGAAGATCATAAAGAAGACGGTGTCCAAAAATAAGAAGGACTGGCACGAGAGACTGCATGAAGCTCTCTGGGCTTACCGGACCACGTTCAAAACAGCCACAAACACAACGCCGTATGCTTTGGTGTTCGGCGCTGAAGCAGTACTCCCCTTGGAGATAGAACTACCCTCTCTACGAGTGGCGGTTCATTACGAGCTAACATACGAAGAAAATGCTCATCTTCGGCTCGAGGAGCACGACGCCCTCGATGAAACTCGGCTCATGGCGCAACAAAACTTGGAGGGTTACAAAGCAAAGATGACACGCTCATACGAGAAATTGACTAGGCCGAGGACATTTCGCCAAGGCGAACTCGTGCTAGTGGTCAAGAGACTTATGATCCCCAATCATACCAAACGGGGGAAATTCGAGCCGAACTATGAGGGCCCATACATCATAGACAAGGTCTACCAAGGAGGGGCTTACTTGCTCATGGATATGCATGGCGAAAGACCCTTCAGGACAATAAACGGTCGGTTCCTGAAAAAGTACTACGCATGACGAGTCACGAACCAGGTTAATGATAAATGACGATGCCTATGTCCGCTCGCTATCTTCCTGAGTCCAAACTCTATAAGTAGTGCCCAGCGAAACCTCGCCTCCAAGGCTACGGACCGAGATGTCCTAAAACTAACAACGGACCGAGATGTCCTAAAACTAACAATGGACCGTAATGTCCTTAAACTAGCTACGGACCGTAACGTCCTTAAACTGCTACAAACCACAGCATCCAAGGGCTGATGCAAAAAAATGGTATGTCCATAAGCGAAATGGGCACGGATGAAAACCTGAAAGGGCTCAGTGAGTAAAAACAGCAGGGCTGCCGACGAGTTTGTGAAAACCTGAAAGGGCGCAATCTCGTTAAAAGACACTTGCAATGTCCTCTCAATCTTGTAAGGAGGAAATACCTGTGTGAGATCCTTACGACTCACAAAGGAGAAACACACATAGGGATCCTCACTATTCCTAAGGAGAAAACACACTTACGAGATCCTCACGACTCGTAAGGAGAATTCCCCCTATGAGACCCTCACTGCTCATAGGATTCGAAAACCTTAAGCTACAGGGATCTGAACCTGTTCTTAAGCCATCATACACCCCAATTTGCCCTACAAGCGGTTCAATACTGACCCTTGTATACAATCAACGGGCACAAATAAATGTCTCCCACCATCAAGTTCCACCAATAGCGTGAAATTCCCCTATTCGTTGAACAAACACTTGTAAGTCCTCTCGACTTATAAGGAGAAAACACTCTTATAAGATCTTTACGACTTATAAGGGAACGCACACTTAAGGATCCTCACGATTCTTAAGGAGAAAACGCACCTACGAGATCTTCACGACTCGTAGGGAGAAATACCTTTATGAGACCTTTACGGCTCATGAAGTCAAAAGCCTTAGTTAGCAGGATCTTAACCATGTTTGCTAAGCCACCTTTGTTTGAACCGACAAAGGCAAATGATGATTCGCTCCTGGCAATATCCCAGTTGTAGCGATGCTGATGCCTAAATCGGTATCAGATCCCAAGCTCCATACTCACGGCAAAAAGCCAACGAGCCATAAATGCATATGAAATAACCGAAATGATAGGGCAACTTGCAACAAAATCAGCAAGTAAAAGATATGCATACAAAAATAGCCGAAATGATCGGGCAACTCGCAATAAAAAGCAGCGAGTAAAAACAAAAATAGCCGAAATGATTGGGCACAGCGAGTAAAAAGAAAATCAGCAATCTCATAGATTTCAACTCCTGACCTCCCTGTCGTCAAGCAACGCTTCGACATGGATACATGTCAACCCCTGACCTCCCTGTCGTAAAGCAACGCTTCGACTCGGAAACATGTCAACTCCTAACCCCCCTGCCAGTGCAATGCTCCGTCTCGGAAATACATCAACCCATGATCCCCCTGTCGTAAAGTAATGCTTCGACTCGGAAATAAATCAACACATAAACCTAACAACCCATAAAAAGAAAGTTCTCTTATGAGACCCTTACGACTCTCACAAGAAAAGGCACTTAGGAGTCCTCACGACCCCTAAGTAGAAATTGCACCTATGAGATCCTCTCGACTCGTAGGGAGAAAAATCTTTATGAGACCCTCACGGCTCATAAAGTTGAAAAGTTTTAGGTGGCAAATCCCAACCCCGTCGCCTAAGCCATCGCTGCCCTGCAAAAAGATCAAGATAAACTACATATGGACCACATCCATCAGAGCTACATGCAAGCACGAGATAAAAAAAATGTCTTTTATTAATGAATACAAGATACATGTCGTAAAAAGAATCAAAATGAATACGAAATACCCTCTCATTCAGGGATGGATACAAAATTTTTTACAAAAATTCTTTAAGCCGGCGGATAGCATAATAAGCTCCTCAATTCATTGCTCTTCCGCTGGGACTCGGCTTCAAGCTTAGTTATCACCGCAAGACTGGTCTCCGCCTGAGACTGTTGACCCTGATACGAAGCAATCCGACCCTCAAGCTTCTTTTCAGCAACTTTGTGAGTTTTAACCAACTCCCAGGTAAAGATGACGGCTTTGTCAAGAGCAACCACTTCCCTGATAGCTTCTTGAAGCACCCGCCAAAGTTCGTACGTATGGGTGGTCTTAACAATGAGTTCAGCTTGAAGTTCCCCCAAAGCATTGTTAGTTATATATATTCCCTAGAGGCCATTACTGTACATACGATGTATATTGTAGTGGATGCTTGGACATATATAGGGAGGACTTTCTTGCTCGACATGATAGTATGCTATCTGGTTGTACTTTATCTTAACATGTACTCTGATTGTCTCTATATTACATGTTGATAAAGCCCTTAGGATATGTACTCGACTACTGGGACTATGATGAGATCATACTAGTGGGGCCACGGTAGTCGACGAGTACATCCTATAACCGTTCCTAGTCGAGGGTGTATTGAGACTGGGCATCGATACACTAGAGTAGACTAGCGTATACGCATCTTGACCCATATGATTGGCGATGGATGATCCCATATCTATCGGTGTTTGACATCAAGGATGGTGTACGGGTGCTCAGTGGAGACTGGGTACACTGGACGGACTCGCCGAGAACTCCCAGATGGTATTATACCTCACGTCAGATGGCAGTTCTCCGGTGACACTGGTACAGAGTAGTCTGTTGACCCGAGATCGTCATAGAGTCTTGTGTGATTCCCACTGTGCTTTGATTTCCATCATACCACGTCCAAGAGGGCGTGCAAAAAGGTGGCTTTTGGGTACAGTCCCGAATCACATGGAGGCAATGAGCGATAGGAGGGGATTCGTCTCTCCCGGTATAGGGAGTTGATGTTGTGCTGTGTTCGATTGGCTATAACCGGAAATCCCTGGCCAGGGTTGCTGAGATTTACTGGTAAGTGTTATCAGTAGTTTCTCAAACTGTTATAGACCTCATATCGACACGACTTATCGAGCTACTGGGGTCTGACGTTTACCACCCCTAAGCGAGATATGCAACATATCAGACGACGAGACCGGACTGTACGGGAGTGTTACTGTTTGGATTCACAGGAGAATGTACAGGCTTGCTTGTTGATCTTCTGAGCGCTCAATACCTGGGTAGCTGTTACGTCTAGCTGACCGCTTGCAGCTTGTGGGTGTTTGATATGATCATCACCTACTGCCGGCGTATTGACGATTCTTTAGAGTCCTACACAGAGGTTTCTTGGCTCAGGAAAAACGGAGTAGGAGCACATATGTGATATGTGCGGGACCGAGGATAATGCGATATGTGATACCGTATTCTATTCTCGCGATATTTGATATCAGCCGGGTCATCGGATCAAGTGTTGATTCGATGAATCGGTACGGATAAATATTAGTCGGTTATATGCGATATAGCCGGATTGTCGGATCAAGTGTTAATTCGATAATTTAATGTATAATAATATATGATATATTAAATTACATTAACTAATATTAGCTCACTAAAAGATTCTTTTTCTCACTCGGGTAATACATTGATATATATGCGATATATGTTAATTGTATTATTTTATTTGGTTACAATAAATATTATATATGTGATATATAATATTGTAACATGATATGATAACTAATGCAACATGTTTTGTGGAGTTTGAACATGATTAGGGTTTGGATTAGGGTTAAGTCTTCTAGTTGATTCTAGAAGCTTTTCATTTTGTCATGATAAAGATATTTGTGTGTGACTCATCTTTAACCTAACCCAAACCCTAACCCTTGTTAATTCTCTATATGAGTTTGCTTGACCATGGTTGCATTATTCATCATATTAATTCTTTTTCTATTCATCACAAAAGAATTCAATTATTATTCATCTTCTTCTTCCTTCATTCTTTCATGAAAAAGCTTTCTAGATTTTTTCCAAGTGATGAATAAATGTGAGAAAAAGATAAATAAAGAGGGAAAAAATCCCACTTCATCATCCTCATCTTCCCTTGCCATTTAGATGAGGGTGTTCACATCATTTCATGAGTGTTAGCTTATGTTAACGAAACTTCAAGGTAGATCATCTTAGTATCGAAGATCGGAAGCAAAGGTTGCATCTTTCTCTTCGTGGAATCTCTCGAGAGTCCGGAACCCGATGATCGCAGCGAAGGGACCACAACACGGAGCATATGAAGTGAAGGACCGGATCTACAAAGGTTGTAATCTCTCTCACTTAGTGTTAAAGTTGTTAACATGTTAGTTTTCGCCTAATCTCCAGTTTAAAGATCCGTATTCGGGTTGTTTGGCACGGCTAAATTTTTAATCGGGCATGGTTGATGCCTCGTAGACCCTTGTGCGCGTGCATAGCAACCCTACAGTGGTATCAGAGCCAGGTTAGAGCTTTAGGCGATGTCTAGACGAAGTTTAAAGTCCGATCGAACCCGAAACCCCAACTCCAAAATGCTCTCTGGAAATTTTCTGAAAATTTGGATTTTTGTCAATTAAAAATATGCAGAAAATTAAGCAAGGTCTTATATGAATTACTGTGAAATACGGGGGCCTAATTCAATTAAACCACCATGGAACCGCGGCACGAGCCTGGTATGTGCGGCAGTTCCGCGGTCGTACGGTCTCCTGTTGCATTCATTTTTGCGCAGTAATTCCTATTTTCTGGTGCTGAGTTTTCTGGGAATTTTTAATATGAACTCAAGAGTTGAGTTTTCTGGGTTGTATTGGGAGTTTGTAGATTCGATCTGATTATCAGACTTTGTCTATGGGTCTTTCCGGGTAATTTTAGAATATGTTAAAAAGTTCAACCGGATATAAATACCCACTTTTTCCCCTGTCGGGAAATTTCCAAGTGTTGGATCTTTCCGTGGTTTAATAACGTTCCAAGCAGTGCAAGTAACACGATGGTCCCTCTAGAAGACAACAAACCTTAACTCGATTATGTGACCGTCTTGAACTGCCCTTTGAACCTTCGGGTTTGGGGCAGTACGGCGTGCCATATGTGAGGCGTTGGCTTGACCCTTCTACGGCTGGACCGTTGGTACTGAGGCATGAACTGAATGTTTTTAGACTTATTTCATGTGTTGAGCTGTATCGGAAAATTTGGGTGTTCGATTGTTCGATCGGAAAGTTTAACATTTTTCTATTTATCCGGAATGTGATACAATAATTGGAATTCACAAGCAGTTATGAGATAACTGAATGAATATTATAAACATAGCAGTTTAGTCTCAAATGATCGGTTGCCACGGAATTTTGATGTGATCAAAAGTCCGTCGCAATCACGTAGCGTACGCGGATACTCGCCGGGTAAACTTAATAGACAGCCACGCTCCATAGCCCCGACCAAGTGACTGTAGGAGAACCCCGTCACCGAAAGCATCCGTTCGGGTGCTCGCGGCAGCGGTGTTCCGCCTTAGTGCACTTCGTCGACGGCATCTGGGGGTGCGGCCGTCTACTAAAGTTTGCGACGAGCATTCGATCAGGACGTCGGGAATCTTGTTGAATTCCCGGCTTGATATTGAAAAGAGTTTTCGATAAAGAGACTAAAATGCGGGGTTTATAATTGTTAAGCATGCGATGTCTAAGGAATTTATTTGGTTAGGCATGCGATGTCTAAGGAGGTTGTGGATTCCAACTGTTGTAGTTTTACACTTTCTTTTCTGTGACCGTAAGCGTAGTATGTGGTGTATCGCCGGCTTCGTTGCTATACATCAACGTCAATCGGGATACGCATACTTGCTTACGTTGATGATATGAGATATTATGTGTTGCTGTGATATGTTATATTGGATCGTCGCGTTTTGAATAGCCGGGGAGTTTTTATGTGAGATGGGAGTTTTTCTTTTTCATTCATGTAAAATTCATTTCATGTAATATTATTTTATTGGGGCATTTCCAGGTTGCGGAAGTTGTCACCGTTGTATATTATTTACTTTTCCGCATTAGGTAGACCCAAGGTGGGGAGCATAAGTAACCGGGTTCTAGGGTCCAGTGGGAGACCATCTCGAGGAGTTGAGACCGGGTCTCCTAACCCTAAAATTGGCAGTGTTACTTGCCGCTCTCGTAGGGGTCTAGGGATGTGGGTTTGGCTATTCATCGCGACCGTGGAATCCGTGTTTTATACAGGCTCGTATTGAAAACACGGACGTCCTAGTATATCCAATATTTCATATATGTTCTTCTGCTGCAATGTTCTGTGATGAGATTATATTACTGCCTGAGACGAATGTTTATATTTTATATATATTTGAGATATATGTTATATTGCAGATTTCGTTTCAAAAGACATGCTTGTGAAGCATAATAAATTAGGACTTCATTAATAAGATTAATGAAACTAAAAGAAACCTAAGATGTTGTAGAAACTTGTTTAAAAACTGGTAGCTCTAGTTCTTGCTTTACATATCGGTGTTCCTTGTAGAACATCCAGCACCTTATTCGATAAGGAAAGGACCGAGATCCCTTCACCGGGAGTGACTCCTTTAGCAATAACTGGCAGATGCTACAAACTCGGTTTGTCTTTTGATTGCTTCTATAGTTCTTGCTTTGCATAGTGGTATATATGATATATCCTGCACTTTATTCGATGAGGAAAGGGCCGACGATCCCTTCACCGGGAGTGACCCCTTTAGCAAAACTAGAAAGGCCTCAAAAACACTCCATTTAAAATCACTCGATTCTACAACGATATCAAGTTCATTACGCAAAGGGTTTTCTGAAAAACCCGTCGTAGCCCTCCGTCATTTCAGATAAGTACTGGTTAGTATTCGTGCTGCGTTTGTTGACCTTAGCCAAGGCGTAGTGTGCGGTAGCTGATTAGTGCTTATCTGTATAAGCATATGATGCGATTGAGTTAGGGTAGTCGTGCGACTTTGTTGACCTTAGCCAAGGATCGTGCGGGTGGGTTTAATTCAATCAGGAAATGACTGGTTGAACTTGGCTAGCACTTATGATTTGTTGACCTTAGCCAAGATCATAAGTTGCTAGGGGCAAAATATTATCGGGAATTTCAAGTGTTGAAATTTGCAATGAGATTGCATACCTTCTATGAGATAGTTGGATCCCGATACCCGCTGTGAGTAAGAGTTACTCCTGGGAGAGTTTTACACATTACAATTAGCCGATCAAGTAGGTGTCTAGAAAGGTGTTAATGGGGTTACGCCCCTAGAAAAACGAGGTTTACTTTAATTAGGTTCGTGCGAAAGCACGGGGGACCTCCCTCAAAGTACCGACATTGGCCTGGCTGAAAGATTGGCGAACTTGTAGCGTGTAATTAATCCCGGCTAGTCTTTCCTTTTAGGGTTTGAAGGAAGATTTGATTAAAATAGTGGGAGACATCCTGATTAGATATATTAGATAACCAATCTAATCTTGCAAGAGCATACGCTGAGTGTTTTCTTCTCTCTCTATCCAGGTAGCGACCATATCACGCCTTAATCAAGATAATAAAACGGATATATTGACCGAACCCGCTTGTTATACTGAGCTGGGGAACGTTGGTCCCGCTCCAACTTATAATAGTTATAAGACAGAGCAGGAAATTGGGGAATACCAGATTTCCCGTGCCGCCCAAACGAAGAAAGTGCATGATGATGCATCATCTTTGGGTGTGTTCATTACAGAGAACTGTTTCTCAGTATCCTTTACGTCCTGGGTATGTGATACCAAATCAGGATCCCGCATATGTAATCTGTTACATGGGCTACAGATAGGTAGAGAACTGAGAACGGGTGATAAGTTTCATGAGACAGAAAACGGTGCAAGTGTTGCAGCCAAGTCTGTTGGTCACTATCACCCTATATTACCTGAATACATTGATTCTGAACGAATGTTATTAGATACCGACATGATATACAACATCATATCAGTTTCTTTATTAGTAAAGAAGTGATATAATTTTGTATTGTTGGATAATGTTTTGAACATTTCGTATATCAAGAGTTGATCGATTCAGGCACGTTATCTAAAAGCATTGATGTTCTAAATCAAACTACAGTTCTTAGTATACGGAACACACACAAGAGGAAGAGTTCAGAAATGAACGAATCCTTCTTGAGGTATTGTAGACTAGGTCATATCAATGCGACCCGACTAGCTAAGTTACATATAGATGCATATTTAAATTAGTTTGAATTTACATCTTGTGAAACTTGCCGGTCATGTCACAAAGATAAGATGACCATAGCTCTGTTTATTGGAAACAGAGAAAGAGTTAGTGAACTCTTGGGATTGATACATGCTGATGTATGGAAGTCTCCTGTCTACACATGCCAAGACCGGTCCTTTGTACTTTATTACATTCTCTGATGATCTCTCAAGATTCAGACATACGTTTCTTTTGAAACACAAGTCCGAACCTTTTGAGATATTCACGGAATATAAGTTAGAAGTAGAGAACCAAAAATGGGTATAAGTATTATGTCCTTTGATGAGATCAAGGAGGAGAATACTTGAGCACGGAATTCCTGGACTATTCTAAAGGAGAATGAGATTCTCTCTCAGCATTACTCCTTCGAATACACCACAGCACGTTGGTGTATCGGGGCGGAGCAATAGCACCCTATGTGATATGGTGTGCTCTATGATGAGTACTACTGAGTTTCCTATTTCCTTTAGGGAATTATGCACTTGTGAAGCTGCATACCTATTGAATAGGGTTCAAATCAAATCAGTTGCCTACCACTTCATATGTGATATGGAAAGGGAAGAGCCCATATCTTAAGTTTGTTAAGATTTAGGGTTGTCCGGCCTATGTTTAAAAGAAAAATCCGGACAAGCTCGAGGCAAGGTCTGTTGTGTAGAACTGGAAATGTTCCAGCTATACAAACTACAGCTGATAATTTGGTAAAACCAAAGGATTCAATAGTTTCCAACGAACCTCAGCCTCTCCGCCGATCTAGTAGGGTTCCTCACCCACCTGAGAGATACTTTGGTTTCTCTATGACAGTGGGAGTGAGGATTGCATCATGAGATGATGACCCAACTAGTTTCGAGCTGGCCATCAGGAGTGAGACTCTGTAAGAATGGCTGGATGCTTATTGATCTGAGATGGAATCCTTATACACCAACAAAGTATGGACTTTGGTTGCTTTATCTGAAGGGTTAAATCCCCATCAGGAGCGAGTATATCTTGAGAAGATTACTTGGTGTACATGGAAAAGTTGAGACTTTCAAAGCTATGCTTAAGTCCATCCAGATCCTGCTTGCCACGGCTACATACCATGACTACGATATCTGGCGGTTGGGTGTCATGACTGCTTTTCTAAATGATGTTTTAGAAAAGAGCGTCTATAAGTACACAGCCAGAGAGCTTCGTAGACAGTGGGAGCAGCGGAAACGTGTGCAAGATGTTTTATATGATAAAACAGGCATCGCGGAGTAGGAACATCTGTTTTGATGTGGTAGTCAAAGAGTTTGACTTCATCAAAATGGTAGATGAACCTTGTATATACAAAAAGGTAGTAGAGAGTATGGCGGTGATCCTCGTAGAGTACGTGGATGACATACTCTTGATAGGGAAGGAGTTTCCTATGCTACGCTCGGTCAATCTCCGCTTATCTCAAGGATTCTCCATATAGGATCAAAGTGATACCTCCTAAATCCTGTGTTTTGGATCTATGAGATAGTTCTAATTGGATGTTAGGATTCTCACTAGTTGTAGTGAGATGGTATCAACAGATCCTGAGGAGAATCACTGGAAAGGTTCCAGGGTGATAAGAACGACTGAATGTCAGTCGCAGGCATTGTCTTCACCCTCAGTGGAGGGACGGTATGTTAGAAGAGTTCCAAGCTAGATACCGTGACATACTAGACGATTAAAGGCAAGATACATCGTTACTAAGGATACTACGAAAGAGGCAGTCTGGATACATATAAGTTCATGAGATGAACTTCGTTCCTACCATTGTGTGACAATGGAGTTGTGGCTTTAGCCAAGGAACTACCGTCCCATCAGAAATCCAGATATAATTCTTAGGCAGTATCACCTGATCATGGAGATGGTTGATCTTCAGGGAGATCGAGGTTAGGAGAGTAGACACAGAGGACGACAGCGCGGATCCACTCACAAAGGCCTTTTTCTCAGTAGAGACTTTTATGGGATGGTTGAGTATGAGATACTTCAACCACAGCTAATTGTTGGGTATGTGATACCACAACAGATGGCCCTAGTGCAAGTGGGAGATTGTTAGTTATATATATGCCCTAGAGGCCATTACTGTACATACGATGTATATTGTAGTGGATACTTGGACATATATAGGGAGGACTTTCTTGCTCGACATGGTACTTTATCTTAACAAGTACTCTGATTGTCTCTATATTACATGTTGATAAAGCCCTTAGGATATGTACTCGACTACTGGGACTATGATGAGATCATACTAGTGGGGCCACGGTAGTCGACGAGTACATCCTATAACTGTTCCTAGTCGAGGGTGTATTGAGACTGGGCATCGATACACCAAAGTAGACTAGCGTATACGCATCTTGACCCATAGATGGGCGATGGATGATCCCATATCCATCGGTGTTTGACATCAAGGATGGTGTACGGGTGCTCAGTGGAGACTGGGTACACTGGACGGACTCGCCGAGAACTCCCAGATGGTATTATACCTCACGTCAGATGGCAGTTCTTCGGTGATACTGGTACAGGGTAGTCTGTTGACCCGAGATCGTCATAGAGTCTTGTGTAATTCCCACTGTGCTTTGATTTCCATCATACCACGTCCAAAAGGGCGTGCAAAAAGGTGGCTTTTGGGTACAGTCCCGAATCACATGGAGGCAATGAGCGATAGGAGGGGATTCGTCTCTCCCGGTATAGGGAGTTGATGTTGTGCTGTGTTCGATTGGCTATAACCGGAAATCCCTGGCCAGGGTTGCTGAGATTTACTGGTAAGTGTTATCAGTAGTTTCTCGAACTGTTATAGACCTCATATCGACACGACTTATCGAGCTACTGGGGTCTGACGTTTACCACCCCTAGGCGAGATATGCAACATATCAGACGACGAGACCGGACTGTACGGGAGTGTTACTGTTTGGATTCACAGGAGAATGTACAGGCTTGCTTGTTGATCTTCTGAGCGCTCAATACCTAGGTAGCTGTTACGTTTAGCTGACCGCTTGCAGCTTGTGGGTGTTTGATATGATCATCACCTACTGCCGGCGTATTGACGATTCTTTAGAGTCCTACACAGAGGTTTCTTGGCTCAGGCAAAACGGAGTAGGAGCACATATGTGATATGTGCGGGACCGAGGATAATGCGATATGTGATACCGTATTCTATTCTCGCGATATTTGATATCAGCCGGGTCATCGGATCAAGTGTTGATTCGATGAATCGGTACGGATAAATATTAGTCGGTTATATGCGATGTAGCCGGATTGTCGGATCAAGTGTTGATTCGATAATTTAATGTATAATAATATATATGATATATTAAATTACATTAACTAATATTAGCTCACTAAAAGATTCTTTTTCTCACTCGGATAATACATTGATATATATGCGATATATGTTAATTGTATTATTTTATTTGGTTACAATAAATATTATATATGTGATATATAATATTGTAACATGATATGAAAACTAATGCAACATGTTTTGTGGAGTTTGAACATGATTAGGGTTTGGATTAGGGTTAAGTCTTCTAGTTGATTCTAGAAGCTTTTCATTTTGTCATGATAAAGATATTTGTGTGTGACTCATTTTTAACCTAACCCAAACCCTAACCCTTGTTAATTCTCTACATGAGTTTGCTTGACCATGGTTGCATTATTCATCATATTAATTCTTTTTCTATTCATCACAAAAGAATTCAATTATTATTCATCTTCTTCTTCCTTCATTCTTTCATGAAAAAGCTTTCTAGATTTTTTCCAAGTGATGAATAAATGTGAGAAAAAGATAAATAAAGAGAGCAAAAATCCTACTTCATCATCCTCATCTTCCCTTGCCATTTAGATGAGGGTGTTCACATCATTTCATGAGTGTTAGCTTGTGTTAACGAAACTTCAAGGTAGATCATCTTAGTATCGAAGATCGGAAGCAAAGGTTGCATCTTTCTCTTCGTGGAATCTCTCGAGAGTCCGGAACCCGATGATCGCAGCGAAGGAACCACAACACGGAGCATATGAAGTGAAGGACCGGATCTACAAAGGTTGTAATCCCTCTCACTTAGTGTTAAAGTTGTTAACATGTTAGTTTTCGCCTAATCTCTAGTTTAAAGATCCGTATTCGGGTTGTTCGGCACGGCTAAATTTTTAATCGGGCATGGTTGATGCCTCGTAGACCCTTGTGCGCGTGCATAGCAACCCTACAAGCATTCGAGGCCAGTTCCCTCTCTGGGAATTTCCGGTTAAGCCTCTTCTCACATAATTGTAGATTCGCGGCGCACCGTTCGATCAACCCCCGCAAGCTCGTCTTTGCAGCCACGACCTCTGAGGGAAGGCTTGTGCACTCGAGATCATGTAAACAAGCCTCCACTCGACGAAAAAACTCGACCCAGACACACACCAATGTCTCATCATAGTAGGCGGCAAGAAAGGGTAGAGAAATGTTGGCTTTGGCAGCAAATTCTTCGGCTGTGATCGAGCTACCAGCACGAAGATCTTCGATGAGAGCCGACAAGGAGTGAAGGCTTTGCTTCACCATCCTTTCATATGCGCGTAAGGCATAAGGGCCTAGTGGCATAATGATGCGAGACTCCAGCGGGATAAGCGCGGGAAAGGCTGTCAAGATCCATGAACAATCTATGAGATTTACGCCCGAAGAATATATAAAGAAACGTCAAAATCTTACTTACCCACAGTCATGCAAGGAGGATTGGACAGATCCCTAGGCCCATCGAGGATCTCAACTTCGTCATCAGCTTCCAGAACTGCAGAAGACATATCAGTATCGTTATACGAAATAATAATAATATAATGAAGGGGTCAAATAACACCAATCTTGCCCAGAAGAGAGGATGGTGCTTTGCAGGGATATTGCCTGTGAGGCGGCCATCTCGAGCAGCCGTTGAAAGGACTTTCTGGGAGATAAATTCACGATGGACGCCACCAATCCTCGCAATTCTGAAAAGGCAGAAAGAGTCAAATAACAGAGAGATCATTAAAGCAAAACAAGGAGACTACCTTCGATACTCTTCCCGCCTTGAGCCGGAGGGAGAGCAGCTTCGGCAGCCTCCTCCATTCCCTCAGGAACATCACCGGAGACATTTGCTGGTGTGACAGCTTCCAGTTGAGGGGAAATGGCCGCCACTTCAGGCTCCAATGAAGGGACGGAGGTCTCAATTACCCGTTCCACAATTTCCAAGACGTCACCAGAAAGGTCCATTAAATCTACGGCCGGTAGGGGTACCTCTTCCGGGAGAGAGGACACCGGGGGAACAGAAGCCACCAAAGGAATCTCCGCAGCAGGAATAGCAGCTGTAACGACCTCCTCCGCACCTACTGGCGTCTCATCGGGGATATTTACAGAGTCCACAGTCAGGACGCGACTTGAGCTCAAATTCTCTGCCGTTGCTGAAGTCCCTGCAAAGTTTTCGCAAAGATAAGGATATATATAAAAGCAATACAAATTACTACAAAGAAAATATATATACGTAAAGCACACATACCGATGTGCCTAATATGGCTTTTTCAAGCCGTCGCTCCTTCCTGAGAACGTGTGCTCGTCGGGGTTCAAATGTAAATTCGTGGCCACCGGTCTTCAATGACAGCTTATCTTCGGAAGCGGCTGAGATAGGCTGCTTGAAGGCTATCTCACCTCCCTGTTGTAGGGGACCTATAAATATTCTCCGTATTGATGGGGGATCTTCATAAAATATGACGGGAGGATAAGGGTTCCTCGGGACACACACACATTCTCAGTTTCGTCTTGTGAGTGCCTTATAGCCTCAGCCAATTGTGCGGCTTCCTCGGAAGAAGAACCCGGAAAGAGAAGACCATCATCCGTCTCTTGCATGGATATGGGTTCGTCTTGAGCGACAGCTTCAGATCCGACCAAGAAGTCGAGTAGACCGGTAACCGTCTTCATCCTCCTTTTCGAGATGGAGCTGACACTAGAGGAGGATCGCTTCTTCCCCTTTGGTGCTTTGATACGGCGCCGCCCATCCTCACCTCCAATATCCTCTTTGGGCAGTACTACCGATGATGACACTGCCATTGATGACGATGCAACTGATGAAACTACTACTGGCGCCTTATCAGAAGCCCTTGCCTGAGCTCTAGTGCGCATCGGCATATCAACTGTGGGAGGAATCGATTCCGGATCCGCCTCCTCAGGGATAAGTAAAGCACCAGCACCCCTCAATGGAGGGCGAACCACTGTCCGCGGTCGCGGAGGGACTCCCATGGCCTGGATCGGGCAGGAGCTCTATGTCTGAAGAGTATCCACCTCTCCTCGGCAATGATAGGACCAACTCAGTGGCGGTACCAACCCGTGAAAGCCCCCACACACCTTGGAATGGAGTCGGCCTCGGGGATCACAAAGCGAGAACCGGTGTTCAGCCGGTTGAAGTGATGGGTGATGTCACGGACAACTCCCAGAGACGAGCTGGGCTCCACCAAAAATGCCTCGAAGGGAACACCCTGGTTATAACCCAACTGCCGAGCAAAGCGGTGCGGATTATACCGCATGAAAAGAACCGCATCATTTCGACGAAACACCAAATAGCCCGGCCTAATCGAATACAAGTGCATGATTTCCTTAGGCTTTAAGGACGGTGCTCCCCCTTTCGACAAATCGAACAGCGGTTGAATAGGTCCCGAAGGAGCAGAGAGGACTCGGTCATTAAATACTATCCCGTCTTTATTAGCATATGGGATGAGCAACACACGAAGAGCCCCTAGTTAAGTCGGATCAGGAGCAGAAGCATCCACCAACCTCATGAGCCACGGAAAGGTATAAGCATCATAGAAATCCGGCCTTTGATGCGGTGCGAACTCCCCCAATATGTGCATCTCAATCTACAACGTAAAATAGTGGAGGGAGAAACTCACCACGTCTACACCTGGGGTTGAAGTATTGGCTGCAGTGCTCAGCCCATGGTATAATTGCGATAGCCCCGCAATGCTAACAGCCAGCCGTGCCCCTTCGGCTACGCGATGAGCGGGATAGAAGACATAGGCTCTCATGAAGCATCGATGCGTTGGCATGGCGAACCAACTGAGCCAAAGACTGATGAAGCCGACGAAGAA
This sequence comes from Agapanthus africanus, assembly GCA_030015575.1. NCBI lineage: Eukaryota > Viridiplantae > Streptophyta > Magnoliopsida > Asparagales > Amaryllidaceae > Agapanthus > Agapanthus africanus. Next base: position 98,924,643 of record CM057338.1, on the reverse strand, counting down.
GGTCTCTTCGTCCATGCCAGGGGCCGCGATTGAATCAAAGGGCACGGCCGACAAAACCGGAATGTAAAACTGCGGCAAGTCCTCTTCTTTGGCCGGCAGCTTATTGATTGATCTTTAATAGAAAATGAATAGAATTCACAATCAAAGAATTATTTGACCGCAATCAACTACGGTGTCGGATGTAGCGCGTTAGCGAGTGCGGATCGTCCACAGGGATTGTGCGATTCATTCGTATTTTGATTTGTTTGAATTGAAAAGTTAATAGAAAAGAAAAGAAAACATGATTCAAGATTTTTATCGATGAGTTTCAAGTATCACTATTCTAATCAAGAATCAAGAAAATGATAAACATCAAGAATCAAGTATCGATAGAATTCCAATCACTTTAGGGTTTCAAGATTTGAAGTAAAGCTCGTAGGAATCGAGTAAATTATAGATGTGATGAAGATTAAAGATTACGATTTCTTATCTAGTAACAAATTGATGCTAAATCGATGTCGAATTCATCGAGGATCAAGGATCTTGCGAAGAATTAGGGTTCCTCATCCTATCCTTTGTCCTTTCGATGAATAACATTCACTAGATAGCTTCTTGAAAGTCGAATGATCAATTGTTGATCTCTAGATCGTGCGAAAGGAATCAAGAACACATTCGCATCGATCTAGATCATCGATCAATCGATTTTCAAGAATTTACAATTGTTTTAAGACTTAAGAAAACGTTTAACAATTCATCAACATCATCATTTTACAATTGTTTCGATTCCTCCACGAGCGGAGTTTTATTCAAGCATCATCACAAAGTACATATTCAAGAATCGAAATATAAGCATAATGCTCGAATTGAAATGTAAACAAGTTTAAAAAATCTTAACCTTTATTACATCAACAAGTAGTTACAACTCTCGAGATTTACAAGAGGTAGGAACTTCGCTCGTCGAATCTTGCATCGCTCGGCTTCTTGAGTCTTGGATCGCTTCGATCTCGTGCTCCGTTGAAATCCGGTTCCACTTCTAAAGGATCTTGAAGACTTGCTTGGCTTGCACTCAAAGAATCTTGAAGTTTCTTGATTTTGGATTGGATTAGGGTTAGGGTTTTGACACAAGCCTTGTCACTAGACTTGTGGGTGGAAATTGGGGAGATGAAGATTGAACTAGAATTTAGCCAACAATGAGTTGTCAAAGATTAGCCTTGAACAAGTGAGCCTAGGGGTCTATTTATAGGTTTTCCAAACCCTAGGTCTAGAAATTCAAATTTGAGTTTTTCCTCCAAAAGTTAGTTAGAGGAAGAGGCTTCTAGAAGTAGTTAGTTAGGGGATTAGCTTCTACCCTAAGTTAGAAGGTTAGGGGGAAGTTTCTAGGTCCTTAACAGAGTTTAGATGAAGCTTACTTTGGAAGCTAGGGGTGTTTAGTTAGGAACCCTAGGTTTGCTGAACTGGCAGAAGCTTCTGGGGTATTCTGGAACTTGAAATGGCTTTCTGAAGTGTAGGTACAGAAACAAGAGTCATGAAGCAACTTTGAGATGCTGATGTGGACAAGCCGTCGCGGAACCGCGGCGCAAGGCTGCTCCAGCCGCGGTTCCGCGGCCACTTTGATGGCTTGGAGCTTCATCCTTCTTCTGTGGATTCCTGCTAACATATTGGTATTTTTATGATATAATGAATCCCTGAATTCCTTCTATATTATCTCCAGATTTCAGATCCATGAGTTGGCGTCTTTTTAACAGTCTTCGTTTGTAAATTTGACTTATCTTCTGTAATGTCCTGCACAGACTTCGAAACACAAGTTGCGATATATAGGAATGATGCCATGCTATGAAATGCAGTCAATTTCCCTTATAGTGCCGGTTTTAAAGTCTAACAATTGCAATCTGATATTTTACGACTGATTTTCTAATATGTGCTAAATGAATGCCGAACACTTCTAGATGAGTGCAAATGATAGGGAAATTGCCGGTCTAAAGATGCAGTATTTTCGACTGATCAAATTCCGCCAAACTTATTTTCGATCGTCTCGACCGAACTTTTTATTAAAAAGAAAGGAGAAAATAAAGAAAGAGAAAAACTAACTAGCACACTTTCGTAGGCAACACGATTGCACTGAGCACGTGCAACAAGCCTTTAAACCTCTAGGTGTTCCTAGTAGGAGGAGTGTTGTCTCCTGAGGGTTTTCAGCGGATTGCATCCACAAAATCCAATAATAAAAGGAAGATCATGAATATTACATTTAAAGAAAAGAATTATAAAAGAAAAGCCTTGAAATTTTTCAAATTTTTATAAGTTTTTAAAGAAATGTTTTGTGCTTATGCAAATGATATGCAAATGATGCAAAAATAAGCACAAACCTCCCCCAAACTTGTTTTCAACAGTGTCCTCAATGTTGCCAACAGCTATATCTACAAAACCTGTAAGTCTGGGAGGAATTATTAGTGGGGGCAACATATATAAGTGAAGAACTTCCCCCAAACTTACTTTTTTCACTCACCTCCATTCAAAAGATGATGCAGTGATATGCAGGACATGAAGGTGAGACGGAGGAATTTTAATCCAAATAAAATGGCTCCTGTAAGAACAGGAGCTCCTCCGTTGGGTCAGTGGAAAAATACGGCTTTAGTCTATGTCCATTCACTTTGAAAAATGTGTTGTTTTTAACATTTTTTACTTCTACTGCCCCGTGCGGGTATACAGACCGCACAACAAAAGGTCCCTTCCACCGTGATCGGAGCTTACCCGCGTGAAGGTGTAGTCGTGAATCATAAAGAAGGACTTGTTGACCTGGTGAAAATGTTTTCCTCAAAATGTTTTTATCGTGAAAAACCTTGGTCCTATTCTTTATGATCACAGCGTTATCATAAGCTTCATCGCGGAGTTCGCTTAGATCATTTAGTTGCAGCTTCCGAAAGGTGCAGGCCCGGTTTAGGTCAAAATTTATAACCTTAATAGCCCACAATGCTTTATGCTCAATCTCGACGGGTAAGTGACATGCATTCCCAAACACTAACCTATAAGGAGACATCCCTAGGTCGGTTTTAAATGCAGTTCGGAATGCCCAAAGAGCATCCGTCAGTTTGGTCGACCAGTCTTTTCTATTCTTAGCAACAGTCTTCTCCAGGATTAGTTTGATCTGTCTGTTTGAGATCTCAGTCTGCCCGCTCGTTTGGGGATGATAGGGTGTAGAAAGTCGGTGGTTGATTGAGTATTTCCGCATCAAAGTCTCGAAAGACCTGTTGCAGAAATGTGTCCCATTATCGCTAATAATAGCGCGTGGGTGTCCAAATCGCGAAAAGATATTCTCTTTCAAGAACTTAATAACAACTTTCCTGTCATTAGTGCAACATGGAATGGCTTCAACCCACTTTGAGACATAATCAACCGCCAGCAGTATGTACAAATTCCCAAAGGAGTTGGGAAAGGGACCCATAAAATCAATGCCCCAAACATCGAATATTTCAACAATCAGAATGGGTTGCTGGGGCATTTCATTTCTCCAGGAGATTCTACCCGTGTACTGACACTGTGTGCAGGTTTTGCAATAGTCAAATGCATCCTTGAATAAGGTCGGCCAATAAAAACCACATTGCAAAACCTTTTCCGCCGTCTTTTTAGGACCGAAGTGACCCCCGCAGGCCTGATCATGACAAAAAGAAAGAACACTCTTGAACTCTTCTTTCGGGACACACCGGCGAATGATCTGATCAGGACAATACTTAAACAAATATGGATCGTCCCAGTAAAAGTGTTTTACTTGGGATAGAAAACGGTATTTTTCCTGTTTTGACCAATCGCTGGGTATAAGTCCCGTGACAAGACAGTTCACTATATCTCTGAACCAAGGTTCATTGGATACGCTCAAGAGTTGTTCGTCAGGAAACGAATCATTGATCGGCAGGGTCACAGGGGAAGAAGAGATGCGTGAAAGATGGTCGGCTACTATGTTTTCACATCCTTTCTTATTTTTGATAACAAGATCAAATTCTTGTAACAGAAGGATCCAACGTATTAGTCAACCTTTTGCATCTTTCTTCGCCAGAAGATGTTTTAAGGCGGAATGGTCAGTGTACACAACTATAGGAGAGCCAATTAAGTAAGGCCTGAATTTTTCTAATGCAAATACAACCGCCAAAAGTTCTTTCTCGGTGGTTGTATAATTGATTTGTGCATCATTCAGGGTCTTACTCGCATAGTATATCACGTATGGCATCTTTTCAATGTGCTATCCTAAGACTGCACCTACTGCAAAGTCGGATGCGTCACACATTAGCTCAAAGGGGTAGTCCCAATTTGGAGACGATAGAACGGGGGCTGAAGTGAGTGAGTGTTTAAGTGAGTCGAAAGCTGTCTCATAGTCCGAGTCAAAATGGAAGGTCGTATCCTTAGCCAGGAGAAGAGTTAAAGGTCTAGCAATTATGCTAAAATCCTTAATGAATCTCCTATAAAAGCCCGCATGGCCAAGGAAAGATCGAATATCTTTGACGCTTTTGGGATGAGGGAGGTTTTGAATGACATCTATCTTAGCTCTGTCAATCTCAATACCTTTCTGTGAAATGACATGTCCAAGTACAATTCCTTCTTGGACCATGAAATGGCATTTTTCCCAATTCAAAGTTAAGTTCTTCTCTTTGCAACGAGTAAGAACTGCGTCAAGATTCGCCAGGCAATCAGAAAAAGAGTCTCCAAAAATCGAGAAATCGTCCATAAAGATCTCCAGAAAATTCTCTACCATATCAGAGAATATCCCCATCATACACCGCTGAAAGGTAGCGGGAGCATTGCATAGCCCAAAGGGCATGCGACTGTAAGCAAAGGTACCAAAAGGACAAGTAAAAGTGGTTTTATCTTGATCCTTTTTGTCTATGGGGACCTGATTATAGCCTGAGTATCCGTCCATAAAATAATAATACTCTCGTCCGGCTAAGCGTTCCAGCATTTGATCAATGAATGGTAGAGAAAAGTGGTCTTTCCTCGTGGCAGCATTGAGTTTTCTATAATCAATATATACACGCCACCCAGTTTGGGCGCGTGTCTCAATCAACTCATTTGCCTCATTGGTAATAACAGTGATGCCGGATTTCTTAGGGACGACATGTATAAGACTCACCCATTGGCTATCGGAGATGGGGTATATAATACCATTATCTAGGCATTTGACGATCTCTTTCATCACCGCTTCCTTCATGACGGGATTTAACCGTCTCTGTGGTTCTCGGGTTGGTCTGGCATCATCCATCACATGTATATGATGTTCAACTATCAAGGGACTAATCCCTTTGATGTCCGCCATAGTCCAACCAAACGCCTCTTTGTTAGATCTCAATACCGATAAAAGTGCATTCTCTTGCTCTGATGCTAGAGAAGCGGATATGATAACCGGTAAAGACTCCTTCTCACCTAAATAAGCATATTTAAGATGAGAAGGTAAAATTTTGAGATCTAATTCAGGCGGAGAAATGATAGAAGGTGGGATCATCGAGTGATTTTTGGAATTACAAAGAAGCTCAGAGCCTGTGAAAAATACAGACTCGGGTGGAGAAAAGTCAGGAGTGTAGGACTCAAGTGTAGGAAAAGTGTCCTCACTAAGATCATGTGAAAGGTCAAACGGAGATGTGGTAATGTCGTCGAGATCAGTAAAGCAAAGTTCCTCAACTCCGCAACTATCGGGAGCGATCTCGTGGACAGAGCACACATCGAGAATATGAGCAGAGGGTTCTGATGGCTGACTTCCAACTTTGTAGATGTTTAGTTCAATGGTCATATTTCCAAATGATAAGTTCATTGAACCATTTCTACAGTTTATAACAGCGTTGGAAGTGGCAAGGAAAGGACGACCCAGAATCACCGGAATTTAGCCCCGGGGGTTTACTATAGGCTGTGTGTCGAGTACAATGAAGTCTACAGGGAAAACAAATTCCCCGTTTATCAACACATCCTCTAGTTCACCCCTTGGTTTGGTGATTGAACGGTCTGCCATTTGGAGAGTGCAGTGAGTAGGTTTCAGCTCTCCAATCCCTAGTTGCTTATATACAGAATATGGAAGTAGGTTAACACTTGCGCCAAGGTCTAAAAGAGCACGATTTTTGTTTTTACCCCCAATAGAAATCGATATTGTAGGACATCCTGGGTCCTTACGTTTCTTTGGTAGCTGGGGGATAAAAGCAGTGCTAATATTATTAGACATGAAGACCTTCTTCGGCACTTGAGTCTTCCTCTTCCTAGTGCACAAGTCCTTAAGAATTTTCGCATAAGCGGGGACTTGTTGAATCGCATCTAGGAGAGGGATGTTGATGTTAACATGTTTAAACATTTCCATAATTTTCTCCATATGAGGACTCGATCTGTTACCCCTTAACCGATTCGGGTAAGGAGCTTTTGCAATAAGTGTCGGGTCCATCATAGGAGAAGGAAGAGGGGGTAGACGAGATCCCAAAAGAGGAGTGGGGATCGTCTGTGGAGAACTAGAAGGGCTATACTGAGGTGTCGAGCCTAGTGGGGAATGGAGAATAGGCTCGCGAGAAGGCGGTGGGGTAGAAGAACAAGGATCAGAAGTAGAAGTGTGTGTGTGAGGAAAGGTCTCAGCCGGGGTGTTATTGATAGGATTTTCAATATCATCAATTCCTTCCCTGATATGGTTGTTCAGCACTCTTCCCGATCTCAACGTTGTGACGGCATTTACATTGTAATGCCCAGGATTTGGTAGGGGTTGAGAAGGAAGTTTAATTTTTTCTCTCGCACTCATTTCGGCTTTAAGTCGTGCAATTTCAGCTTCCATCGATCTGATACTCTCAGCTTGGGACGCTGAGTTTTTCTTTATCTCACTGACGGAAGTTCTAACCTCAGCCGAAACCTCTATGAAATTTGACAAAAGTGATTTCACGGTTTGAGTGAATTGAGAGAGTTCGTCAGAACCGGTCAACTGCATAGGATTAGACTGTGCAGGAGTGTTGACCTGGTTGTGGAAATTTTGTGACTGGTAGGGGTGCTGAGTGAGTTGAAGTGGTTGCTGTTGTGGTGGAAGAGCCCTTTGGAAATTATTTTGTCTTGGAACCGTGTTTTGAGATTGTTGTTGGTTCCAAGCAAAATTCAGGTGATTCCTCCAACCCTGATTGTACGTGGAAGAATATGGATCGTTTCTAGGTCTTTGAAATGCGGCATTTGTATGCTCGTGACCTTGAAACGCAGAGTTTAATGGACATTCTTCCGTTAAATGAGACGGATCAGAACAGCAGCCACATACAGTTTTGGGGAGCGATATTGGGTTTAGGGAGGTGATTTGAAGAGGTTTTGTCGTGCTTGCGCTTTCTAAAAGATAGATCAAAAATATTTGTAACCGCAATCAAGAACGGCGTCGTATGAAGCTAGCCGGTGAGTACGGGTCGGTCCACAGGGATGTTGTGAATCTCCGATTCGTTCTTACGAGTTAATTCCGAAGGGTGTTCGGTTGATTATTAAATCTAAAAATTGATTCTATCTAAAAACTAAATTAATCTAGATCTAAATCTTGCTAGTGTTAGGTTTAAGAATGGTTTGGAAATGTAAATAAATCTCAACGCTTTCTATACCCAGATTAGGATCTAAGAGGAGTTATGGTAATTATCAATAAAGGGGATTGGATCCATTCGAGAAGGTGTTCCTTCCTCTAGGTTCTTGTCCTTCTTTTAAAGATCCTTACCCTAATCTCCATGGAAAACATCACACCCGGGCCTTTATACTACGGTATCATCGCTACCTCGAGGGATAGGGTGCCGTAGGGAGCGGTATGTGCATGTATGCATGGAGTCCTATAGATTCTATGTGATGAGTAAGAAAGGGATGAGAGATCTCATCTTTCAAAAGCCTTTCCCAAAGCTAACATCTAAGGCAAGGAATTAAAATCTAAACTAGGGCAATTAAATAAAACTACTTACTGATGCATCTCTCCAATCATCCATGCAGGGTTGTCAGATCTGAATTTCTGAATGGAGAAGAAACGCCGATGCTCTCCAAAAGATTTCTAAATTTTTATTAAAAGGAGGCATAAAGAGTTACAATGATTAGAGTTCCTATTTATAAAGAATAGAAAACCCTAGGGTTACATTTGACCCGTATGTCTACAATTACAAATATACCCCCAGGAAATCTTTCCATAGCCGACTCAACATTATGGTAAAATTTTATTTGAATGAGGGCTTTATAATGCCGCGGAACCGTGGCATTGGCGCGCTTGGGCCGCGGAACCGCGACCCAATTGTGAGATCATTTGATGAATTTTCCTGGGCTTCTTTAGGTTCTTCTGGGCTTTTCACTTCTTCAGTTAGTTTTCCATTTGGGCTTCTACAGTGATTCCAGATCTTCAGTGAACACTTTGCAATGGATCTTTTAACCGTTTGCCTTGACAATTTGGATCTTGCGTTGCCTTGTTGATTGTGAACTATTCTTCTTCTAGGCTTTACTAAGATCTTCCTATTTGTTGGTTAAAAATCCTTCTTTTGTGTCGTCTTTTATGTTTTTCACTGTTTTTGCTCCCAGAACCTGTAACCTGTAACATGTAGCAGACATGCGTCAAAAGCACCTGTTTATTTATAAAAAGAATAAGAATGGGGAATATAATAATGCAATATTCTGGTGTGAACAAATACCCCCAAACTTATCTTTTGCTCGTCCTCGAGCAAACTTATTTTTATTCACTAAAATCCTAACCGCACTTTCGCAGGGAAACGCGATTGCACTGAGCTCGTGCAACAAGCCGTTAAACCTCTAGGTGTCCCTAGTAGGAGGAGTGTTGTCTCCTGAGGGTTTTCAGCAGATACTACCCACAAAATCCTATCAATTCGGCTTTTCGACTTTTGTTCTCCAATTAGGGTTTTCTAACAAGGAATTCTATTATCTTCTACTTGTAAATTATCCACCCACATTCTTCACACTTCCTCATTATTTAACTTAAGATTATATATATCCTGTGGACTTACTCAGCTTTAGGCATCTCTTAAGTTTTCCTTCTAGGATTCCATCTCGACTTAGGAATTTCTATCAACTCTATTAAAGATATAAGTTCTATTTTTCATTCCTCTCTCTTATCTAAATTCCAATCACATATCCCTACGTATGTGTATAGATCACCCCTACACTTGGAAATTCAAATCAAGCAATCATACTCTTGTCCGTTGTCCAAAATACTTATCAGTAGGTGAATTTTTAATTGAATTTTGCTTACACATCCTTCATGCGACCGTTAATACTTCTTGAGGTACCAACAATCGATTACAAGATGTGTTTGCACATTAAAGCGTAATTCCTAGTCTTGCAATACCCAAGGCTTTTAGCAGTGACTCCCAAACCAGTTAGTCTAAGGCACTAGGTGATGAAGCACCCTCGCTAAATATTTTTCTATTTTTTCAGCCTTAAGTAATCACAAAAACCAGTGTCCATTTTTTTATATTCTTTATTCACTTTTTTATTCTTTTATTTCATCGTACTAAGGACTTTAGACAAGAACATTTCAAGGTCTCTTCTACTATTCCAAGTTTCAAGGTGCGTGATTGTGCAAATTGTAGGGTATACGTTTTCAGAATCTAGACTTAAGCTAGGAACTATTTTTCAAACTTATACTCTAATAAGAACATCAATACTCTTCCCTTGTTTAGACTTTGCCCAAGAAGTGAACCCAAAATTTGCCTATTTCTAAATAAACTACAAGACATATACTTTCTACCGTTAAACTTTAAGGAATGTTATTTTTAGGGTTTTTAATTCACTAAGTCTAAGATCTAGTTGTTCCTAGCCAGTTAACCTATTTGTCAAACTCAAATCAAATATGGCCAAAATTGAATACAATAATTTTTATAATTTTTGAAATTTTTCAATTTTTATGGGTTTTTCAAATAAGTATGCAAATGCAAAAATATGTACAAATGAATGCAAAGGAAGAAGACGTACCGAGCATACCCCCAAACTTGAACTTGACAGTGTCCTCACTGTCATGCTAAACCAAGAGGGTCAAAATACCGGCACTCCCCTGTTTATTTATTTATAATTTTTTTATTTTTAATGTTTTGAAATTTTTTTTTAATTTTTTTTATAGAAAAGAAAACAAAAAATATATACATATATACAAAGATTCCCCCAAACTTAAGCTTGGCCTTGCACAAGCCAAAAGTTAGCACCAACCATTCAAAAATCTTATCGTGGAAATGGTATAGTTGGTGCAAGAAAATGAGAAGCACGCGAGACCGTGTGGAAAGAAGAATGGTAGAATATGGTCTCGGTGGGGGAGAAGAATGGCGAAAAGAAGAAGGAAGTGGAGTACGATCTTGAGGGTGTAAATTGAGTGAATAAATTAGCGCAATATGTGATGACCGATACGTTATAAGCGATTGCGCTAACCTATCTACTCGTCGGGAAATGGGGTCAAATCCCTCAAGATTCGCAAGAAAACATGGGTACGCCGAACTTGGTATAAAAGATGAAAGCGTAACGGTCACTTGTACGGTCGGAACAATAGGAAGGACGAAAGGAAGTGAATTAGGGATAGTATCTTTCTCACCGTAGTAAACTATTTCGAACTTGAAAGATTCCATTAATGGTTCGAAACTACTATAATCAACCGAGTCTGATGGCTCATATGAAAATATAAAGGACTCAAACTCGGGCGGTGAGTCATCAACATCGTCCGAAAAAGTGAAACACTCGTAGGTGTTATCGTCTGTGAGAATTGTATCAGATTCAAAGGAAAAGGTTTCAAGCTCACAGTCTTCAAGCGGGGTCGGAACGATGGGAAGGAGGGAGGGTGATATAACAGTCAAAGGTTCAAGAGGATGAATTGGAAAATCAGACACATCAAACAAAAATGATTCAACCTCAAGACTCTCCTCAATACTATCCTCAATATTCAACTCATCCATGCCATTATCATCAAAATCTAGACGCATATGAGATTCGGGAGAAACATTTAATAACCCAGGATGATGATTTGAACATAAAATTTCAATTAAATCGACAAGTTCATCATCCGAAATATTCCCGGCGTCTATATCCTCAATCAAGTGAAAATCAATTTCTTTAGACACTTCATCCACAACATGGATATTTATCAATGTAGGTTCTAGAGTGGAGGTGTAAAGATCGAAAGGATTAGGTGCGGTTTCACTCGAAAGGGGTTCTTCACAATCTGGCAAATCAAACACTACAAATTCGCTCAACTCATCTTTATTTTCAACAGGTGAACTATTTAGGGCAATCGATGGAAAACAGGAGTTGTGGGCTTCAATTGGGTAAGGGTAGGTTTGATTTGAAAATCCTCTCTCATTCTCACTTTGTCCAACTGCTGCCTCATACATTGAAAAATTTGGAGCTAGCGGGACACTAGCTACCGGTTCACTAGGTTGCATAAGGGTGGCCACGGACGCTTCCACATTCCTAACCATTTTGTTTGTTGCTGCGGTATACGCCTCCAACGCCTCTTCCAAACTAGACTTAGGTGGTGAGGGGGTTTCAGTAAAAGATTCAAAATTGGTTGGATATGTGAAACTCCCTAATGGCTGTGTCGAAACAGTGTCTAGTGAAGGTAGGAAGGTTGGGTATGACTGGTAGGGAGTGGGTGGTTGGGTAGGGGTAGGGTCAACATATGGATAAAAAGGTGAATAATCGTGCGGATCCCTAGAACTAGATGAGTGGAGAGGGGTGAAAGATCGACTGCGAGATTGAGCAATATGCTCAGCAATGGACATCGGCCTAGGAGTTACAGCAGGACTTGGAAAAGTGGTGTCAACATATGTAGGTGGTAAAGGTTGACTAGGTTGACACAAAGTGGGTTGAAAAGTCAAAATGTTTCTCCTAGACTCCTCTATGTGATCTTTCAAAGATTTTTTAGGCATGGAAGGATCGTCTTTAAATTGACCGAACACATTGACATATGACGCAAAATTAGGTTCGGGATACCAAAGTTCGGCTAATGATTTTTTATGTGGGGTACCCATGTTAGAAGAAAGGATGAAAGAAAGAAAGTTGGGTGATGGTGCAAGGATTTATTTGGGGCTAAAAATTTTGCAAGTTCTATAAAATATTTGTCCTTTTTATTTCATTTTTCATTAATTTTTTTCTTCTCTTTATTTGGAAAAATTTTGTTGCAAAAAGATTTTTAGAAAAAAAAGATATGCAACAGCAAAATATTTTATAGAAAAGATATGTAACAGCAAAATATTACTTGCAATCAATTTAGTTCAAGCGGGGCCCAAAAATCCTGCACAAGATTGTTATTTGGAAGGGAATATATTTTATAGCTCACGGAATTCTGCAGGAATTTTCAGAAAATATATGGAAATATTTGCAGAGAAAGAACAGGGAAGCTTACAGAAATTTTTTCAGAAGATGTTGTCACCAGAACGCAGCTATTCCGCGGCCAAATAGGGGTTCCCACCGCGGTTACGCGGCGGTAAAGTCGGCGCGGATCCCAAAAATTTTTTTCACACGACGAATCGTCAAGGAGAGCGCGGTTCCGCGGCCTAAAGCAAGTTATGGCCGCGGAAAGGCGGCGGTTTAGGGGGTTCACTGCTCCAAAAAAAATTTACTATTCTGTTGTTTAAAATCTCTTCTGTTCCGATATCCCGTTTTCTGTTTTTCTTTCTGGAAATCTCCAGATCCGAATTTGTATATCCTGCAAAAATTCAACCACAAAGTATCCTTTCCAAAAATAACAAATGATATTTTTATAATTTTTTTGATTTTTCAGATTTTTATGAATTTTTAAATTTTATGATTAACCCGAAATTGCGAAAAGAAAATTCTACGCCATCCCCGGCAACGGCGCCATTTGATTTGAAGAGGTTTTGTCGTGCTTGCGCTTTCTAAAAGATAGATCAAAAATATTTGTAACCGCAATCAAGAACAGCGTCGCATGAAGCTAGCCGGTGAGTACGGGTCGGTCCACAGGGATGTTGTGAATCTCCGATTCGTTCTTACGAGTTAATTCCGAAGGGTGTTCGGTTGATTATTATATCTAAAAATTGATTCTATCTAAAAACTAAATTAATCTAGATCTAAATCTTGCTAGTGTTAGGTTTAAGAATGGTTTGGAAATGTAAATAAATCTCAACGCTTTCTATACCCAGATTAGGATCTAAGAGGAGTTATGGTAATTATCAATAAAGGGGATCGGATCCATTCGGGAAGGTGTTCCTTCCTCTAGGTTCTTGTCCTTCTTTTAAAGATCCTTACCCTAATCTCCATGGAAAACATCACACCCGGGCCTTTATACTACGGTATCATCGCTACCTCGAGGGATAGGGTGCCGTAGGGAGCGATATGTGCATGTATGCATGGAGTCCTATAGATTCTATGTGATGAGTAAGAAAGAGATGAGAGATCTCATCTTTCAAAAGCCTTTCCCAAAGCTAACATCTAAGGCAAGGAATTAAAATCTAAACTAGGGCAAGTAAATAAAACTACTTACTGATGCATCTCTCCAATCATCCATGCAGGGTTGTCAGATCTGAATTTCTGAATGGAGAAGAAACGCCGATGCTCTCCAAAAGATTTCTAAATTTTTATTAAAAGGAGGCATAAAGAGTTACAATGATTAGAGTTCCTATTTATAAAGAATAGGAAACCCTAGGGTTACATTTGACCCGCATGTCTACAGTTACAAATATACCCCCAGGAAATCTTTCCATAGCCGACTCAACATTATGGTAAAATTTTATTTGAATGAGGGCTTTATAAGGCCGTGGAACCGCGGCATTGGCGCGCTTGGGCCGCGGAACCGCGACCCAATTGTGAGATCATTTGATGAATTTTCCTGGGCTTCTTTAGGTTCTTCTGGGCTTTTCACTTCTTCAGTTAGTTTTCCATTTGGGCTTCTACAGTGATTCCAGATCTTCAGTGAACACTTTGCAATGGATCTTTTAACCGTTTACCTTGACAATTTGGATCTTGCGTTGCCTTGTTGATTGTGAACTATTCTTCTTCTAGGCTTTACTAAGATCTTCCTATTTGTTGGTTAAAAATCCTTCTTTTGTGTCGTCTTTTATGTTTTTCACTGTTTTTGCTCCCAGAACCTGTAACCTGTAACATGTAGCAGACATGCGTCAAAAGTACCTGTTTATTTATAAAAAGAATAAGAATGGGGAATATAATAATGCAATATTCTGGTGTGAACAGGAGGCTGCAGAAAATTTGTGTTCCATAGCGTCGAGCTTCTTTTGCATTGCTGTCATCTCAGCTCGAACACCTATGGACACATCTATTTGGTGTACACCACCCCTATTCAATGATTGGGTTCCACTCTCCCACTGTAGTGATTTTTCAGCGAACTCTTCTAAAAATTTCCAAGCTTCCCCATCATCCTTGGTCATAAAAGTACCTTGACACATGTTTTCAAGGTTCTGTTTAGTGTTTGGATTAATACCCTCATATATGATTCGGCAAAGATCCCATCTCGGGATGCCGTGATGAGGACACTAAACCAAAAAATCCTTGAAACGTTCAAAGCATTTTAAGAATGGTTCAGTAGGGAGCTGGGTAAATTGATTCAGTTCGCTACGGATTCGAGCTGTCTTTTGCATTGGGTAAAATTTCTTAAGGAATACCGCGACGAATTCTTCCCAATTCGTGATTGAGTGTGCGGTAGTGTTATATAGCCACTTCTCGGCTATATCGCACAAAGTAAATGGAAGAAGACGTAGACGCATAGCATCCACTGAAAGTTGTGACGTACCCATCATTGCGCATACGTTTTCAAATTTGGTAATGAAAACGTAAGCGTCCTCAGTCTCGAGTCCGTGGAATTTGGGTAAAAGGTTGATGTATTGGGGTTTAATTTCAAAATTATCCCCGTTGGCTGGTGGAATGGATAAGCAGGTCGAAAGAGGACCTCGCAATGGATAGCACCTCTCTTGGAGAGAGATGCGGGGTGGATTCTGCGCACCAACGGACAGCGGCAGATTAGTGTTAAAGAAGTTTGATGGAGGTGGATCCATCGATGTGGGTGTGGTAGTGGGTAAAGAAGAAGTAAATGGAGAAATACCGACTTCGGAGTCGATAAAAGGTACGCGGACTAAACGGGCACTAGAATCCCGTGTCCAGCCTATCTTGTACTAAAAAGGGTTAGTACAAGTGGCAGCGTGAACTTTATAATTAGGGGTAATGAATGAATGAATGCGGTGTTTGTTTTGAAAATTAGACAGATTTTTGAAAAAAATGATGCAACACAACAAATGCAACACACAAAACCCTAATTCTAGGGGTCACCTAGGTCAGATCTCTAGACCGCTCCTAACTGCCAGAAGATAAAACGCAGGATAAATCCTCCACTGCCTCTTTGTCTCTCCTGTGGCCAGGTAAGTGCCAGGTAAGTGGGAGGTTCTCCACTACGTAAGTAGTGGGCCTAATTAAGTAACCACTAGCTTTCGACACACTTTCCTTAGACACCACAAGAGAAACGCGGATAAGAAATGAATTACCCGCGGCCTTCTTCTGTCCTAAGTGAGCGCGACGGTCCTGTTTCCTGATTTAAAATCAGGAAAGTTTACGGAGGAGGCACCACGTGCTAGCACGTGACCAGCAGTCACTGATTAAGAGATTTTTTGTCGATCAAAAATATTTACCGTAATCAAGAACGACGTCGCTTGAAGCTAGCTGGTGAATACGGGTCGGTCCACAGGGATGTGAAAATTTCCTTTAAGTTCTTACGAGTTAATTCCAAATGGTGTTTGGATTTATAATTAAGCCAAAAAATTGAAGTTGTATGAGACTAGGATTAGAAACTTGCTAGGATTAGGTCTAGGGAAAATTTGGTAAACAAAGATCTATATCTCTTTCCATTGATATTAATTAAATGTATTATATTAGTGTTATGGTAAATATTAACAAAGGGGATTAGGATGAATGGGAAGATTGATTCTTCCTCTAGATCCTTGTCCTTCCTTTCTTAATCTTTACCCTAACCTCCATGGAAAACCTTAAAATCTGGGCCTTTAGACTACGAAATCACCGTTACCTTGCGGGTAAAAGTGCCGTAGGGAGTGGAATAAAAAGGTATGCATGGAGTTCTAATGTTCATAAAAGTTTAGCAATGAAAAGAGATGAGAGATCTTCATCTCTCAAATCCTTCCCTATTCCTAACCCTAACAAGCGAGGGAACTACTCGCTCATTGAGGGGATGAAAAAAGACAAGAATTTATTAAAGAAAGAAAACATCGATTGCAAGTTAATAAAAACTAAACTAATTTAAACTAAGGCGAGAAAATAAGAGCAGATATGAAAACTACAACTATTGCAAGGAAAATAACCTACTTACTTTTGATGCGCTCTAACTTCAAGAAAACAGAATTTTATTCATGAGTAGAGGCATGAGAAAATACAAGGTCTTGGGTTCTATTTATAGGACATAGAAACCCTAGGTTTACAATTGCACCTCATGCCTACAATTACAAATATACCCCTAGGAAACCTTTCCACAGCCGCCAAGGAGTTATGGCAAAGTTTCCTGCGCATTAGGGCTTCTGACAGCCGCGGAACCGCGGCATGGGCGCGCTTAGGCCGCGGTTCCGCGGCCCTTTAGTGGAGTCGTCTGATGGGCTTTTCTGGGCTCTTTCAGGTTCTTCTATTAATTTTATTTCTTCAGTTCTTTTTCCATTTGGGCTTCTACAGTGATTCCAGATCTTCAGTGAACACTTTGCAATGGATCTTTTAACCATCATTCTTGCAAATTTGGATCTTGAGTTGCCTTGTTGATGGTGAACCGTTCTTCTGCTGGGCTTTACTAAGATCGTCCTATTTGTTGGTCAAAAATTCTTCTTTTGTGTCGTCTTTTGTGTTTTTCACTGTTCTTGCTCCCAGAACCTGTAACCTGTAACATGTAGCAGACATGGGTCAAAAGCACCTGTTTTCATTGTAAAATGCATAAGAATGGGGAATACAAAATGCAATATTATGTTATGAACAAATACCCCCAAACTTATCTTTTGCTCGCCCTCGAGCAAACTTATTATTTAAATAAAAATCTAACCTAGCCGCACTTTCGCAGGGAAACGCGATTGCACTGAGCTCGTGCAACAAGCCGTTAAACCTCTAGGTGTCCCTAGTAGGAGGAGTGTTGTCTCCTGAGGGTTTTCAGCGGATACTACCCACAAAATCCTATCAATTTGGTTTTTCGACTTTTGTTCTCCATTTAGGTTTTCTAACAAGGAATTCTATTATCGTCGACCCGCAAATTATCCACCCATATTCTTCACACTTCCTCATTATTTAACTTAAGATTACATATATCCTGTAGAATTACCTAGCTTTCGGCATTTCTTAAGTTTTCCTTCTAGAGTTCCATCTTCACTTAGGAATTTCTATCAACTCTATTAAAGACACAAGTTCTATTCTTCATTCCCTTCTCTTATCTAAACTCCAATCACATATCCCTACTTGTGTGTAAATATCACCCCTACATTTGGAAATTCAAATCAAGCAATCGTACTCCCGTCCATTGTCCAAAGCACTTGTGAAATTTTGCTTTCACATCCTTCATGCGACTGTTAATACTTCTTGAGGTACCAACAACCGATTACAAGATGCGTTAGCACTTTAAAGCGTACTTCCTAGTTTTGCAACACCCAAGGCTTTTAGCAGTGGCTCCCAGACCAGTTGGTCTAAGGCACTAGGTGAAAAAGCACCCTCGCTAAATATTTTTCTATTTTTACAGCCTTAAGTAATCACAAAAACCAGTGTCCATTTTTTTTCTTTATCCACTTTTTTTTTCTTTTTCATTGTGCTAAGGACCTTAGACAAGAGTATTTCAAGGTCTCTTCTACTAATCCAAGTTTCAAGGTGCGTGTTTGTGCAATTTTGTAGGGTATACATTTTCAGAATCTAGATTTAAGCTAGGAACTATTTTTCAAACTCATACTCTAATAAAAGTTTTAATACTTTTCCTTCGTTTCGACTTAGCCCAAGAACTGAACCCAAAATTTGCCTATTTCTAAATAACCTACAAAGACATATACTTTCTATCGTTAAACTCTAAGAAAGGTTATTTTTAAGGTTTTTAATTTGCTAAGTCTAAGATTTAGTTTTTCCTAGCCAGTTAACCTATTTATCAAACTCAAGTCAATTGACCAGAATTGAATACATTAATTTTTATAATTTTTGAAATTTTTCAATTTTTATGGGTTTTTCTGTTTTGTAATTTTTTTTATTTTTCAAATTTTTATGATTTTTATATAAAGATGCAATGCAGAAATATACATATGAATGCAAAAGGAAAACTTACCGAACATACCCCCAAACTTATAATGGACAGTGTCCTCACTGTCATGCTGCACCAAGTGGGTTGATAATATCAGCGAGTTCCTGCTTATTATTATAATTACATAGTATATACACCCCCAAATTTATTTGAAATAAAGTTTTGGAAAAAAAGGAAATTCGAGGGTGAAGGTGGAGGAAAATCAATCGGTGTAAATCGGCTCCTGCAAAAGCAGGAGCTCCTCCGAATGGTCCGCTGAGAAGAACGGTTTCAATCGATGTCCATTTACTTTGAATAAAGTACCGTCTTCCGGATTCTCAAGATCAACCGCACCGTGCGGGTAGACGGTGCGGACTACAAAAGGTCCTCTCCATCTAGAACGGAGCTTGCCGGGATGAAAGTGTAACCGAGTATCATATAATAAAACCTGTTGACCTGGTTTAAATGTTTTTCGCAAAAGGTTTTTATCATGAAATACCTTAACTCGGTTCTTAGCAATCACGGCATTATCATATGCCTCATCCCGCAGCTCCTCCAATTCATTCAATTGCAGCTTTCGATTGCTGCCCGCATCTCCTAAAGATAGATTCAGCTCTTTAATGGCCCAAAATGCCTTGTGCTCAATTTCTACTGGAAGGTGGCAAGCCTTCCCGTAAACAAGCCGGTATGGAGACATGCCAAGATCGGTCTTGTATGCAGTACGGAAAGCCCATAGTGCATCGATCAATTTTAGTGACCAATCTTTATAATTTTTAGAAACCGTTTTCTCCAAGATTTGCTTAATTTGTCGATTCGAGATCTCGGCTTGCCCACATGTTTGGGGGTGGTATGGCGTTGACAGCTTATGGGTGATAGAGTATTTGCGCATTAGGGACTCAAAAGTCCTATTGCAAAAGTGAGAAACATTATCACTTATTATCGCGCGAGGGTGCCCAAATCGAGAAAAGATGTGTTCTTTTAGAAATCGAACGACAACCTTGTTATCATTCGTTCGACTAGGCACAGCCTCGACCCATTTTGAAACATAGTCAACAGCCAAAAGAATATACACATTTCCAAAAGAGTTAGGAAATGGTCCCATGAATTCTATACCCCAAACATCAAAAATGTCTACAACCAAAATCGGTTGGAGCGGCATTTCGTTTCTCCGCGATATCCGGCCTAAGTGTTGGCACCGGGATCAAGTTTTGCAGTATTCGAATGCATCTTTGAAGAGTCGTGGCCAATAGAAACCACACTGCAAAACTTTCTCGGCTGTCTTCTTTGGGCCAAAGTGCCCTCCACATGCTTGATCGTGGCAAAAAGACAGCACACTCTTGACCTCATTTTCAGGTACACACCGGCGAATGATTTGGTCGGAAAAATATTTGAAAAGATAAGGTTCATCCCAGTAAAAGTGCTTTACTTGGGACAAAAATCTTAGTTTGTCTTGTTTCGACCAATCGTTAGGTATCAAGCCGGTGGCTAAGTAGTTTACAATATCGGCGAACCATGGTTCGCAAGAAACGGTCAAGAGTTGCTCATCGGGGAAAGCATCAGTGATAGGCAGTTCAAGTGTGGGCGAAGAAGGAAGTCGTGAAAGGTGATCGGCCACTACGTTTTCACATCCCTTTTTGTCCCTTATAACAAGGTCAAATTCTTGCAACAAAAGGATCCAACGTATTAGCCTAGACTTAGCATCCTTCTTCGCAAAAAGGTGGCGAAGAGCTGAGTGATCCGTGTACACTATAATTGGAGAGCCGATCAAATAAGGCCGAAATTTTTCAAGTGCAAACACAACCGCTAAAAACTCTTTTTCTGTTGTTGTGTAGTTTAATTGGGCCTCATTTAATGTTCGGCTAGCGTAGTAAATTACATGCGGCATCTTGTTAATGTGCTGTCCAAGAACAGCACTTATGGCAAAATCTGATGCGTCGCACATAATTTCAAAAGGGTGCGTCCAATCTGGAGATGAAAGGATGGGCGCAGAAATGAGTGAGTGTTTCAAAGACTCGAACGCTTTCATGCAAGTTGAGTCGAAAACAAAAGTAGTGTCCTTGGCCAACAAGAGAGTCAAGGGTCTAGCAATCTTGCTAAAGTCCTTGATGAACCGTCTATAAAAACCGGCATGGCCAAGGAAGGCTCGGATATCTTTGACCCATTTAGGAGGAGGAAGATTAGAAATGACTTTGATTTTAGCTCTATCAACCTCTATGCCGTTTTGCGAGATTACATGTCCTAAGACAATGCCTTCTCGTACCATAAAGTGGCACTTCTCCCAATTCAAAGTCAAGTTCTTTTCCCTACAGCGGGTGAGAACTACGTCAAGATGTCGTAAACACTCATCGAAGGAGTCACCAAAAATGGAGAAATCATCCATAAAGATTTCCAAAAACTTCTCCACCATGTCCGAAAAGATCCCCATCATACACCGTTGAAATGTAGCGGGTGCATTGCATAACCCAAAGGGCATGCGACGATAAGCAAAAGTGCCAAAGGGACAAGTAAATGTGGTCTTGTCTTGATCCTCTTTGGCTATGGGGACTTGATTATAACCGGAATAGCCATCTAAAAAGCAGTAGAATTCGTGCCCCGCCAATCGTTCTAGCATTTGGTCAATGAATGGTAAAGGAAAGTGGTCCTTCCTTATCGCGGCATTGAGTTTTCAGTAGTCGATGCAAACTCGCCACCCAGTTTGGGTGCGAGTGGGATTAACTCATTTGCCTCATTGGGGATGACCGTGATGCCCGATTTCTTTGGCACGACATGAATGGGGCTAACCCATTGGCTATCCGAGATAGGGTAAATGATACCGCTATCAAGACACTTAACAATCTCCTTCTTGACCGCCTCTTTCATGATGGGGTTGAGGCGTCTTTGTGGATCCCTTGCCGGCTTGGCATCATCCATCAAGTGTATATGATGTTCGACTATGAGGGGACTAATCCCCTTGATGTCCGCCATAGACCAGCCGAAAGCTTGCCGATTATTGTATAAGACCGTTAAAAGAGCCTTCTCTTGCTCAAGAGCTAGAGAGGCCGATATGATAACTGGTAAGGTCTCATTTTCACCTAGATAAGCATATTTTAGGTGCGATGGCAAAAGCTTTAGCTCGAGTTTAGGTGGTGAAACAATAGATGGTAATAATGGAGTAACTGTTTCAAACTCGAAGGATTCCATCAAAGGTTCAAATTGAGTGTACACTACCGAGTCGGATGGTTCAACTAACTCATCCGAAAAAGCAAAAGACTCAAACTCGGGTGGAGAATCTTCAAGATCATCAACAAAGGTGAAACACTCATAATCTTTGTCCATCGTGAAAGCTGTGTCGGATTCTAGGAGGAACGCACTAGTGGCGTCAATATTACTGTGATCAAACATGAGATTCTCGAACTCACAGTCCTCCTCCGCGATCTCATCGATCGAGCACACATCAAGTACGCTAGAATTAGGCTCGCAAGGCTGACTTCCTAACTTGAAAATGTTAAGTTCAACTGTCATCTTGCCAAAAGATAGATTCATTGAACCGTTACGACAGTTGATTACCGCGTTAGAAGTCGCGAGGAATGGTCGACCAAGTATCACCGGAATTTGATTATGGGGGTTAGCGACAGGCTGTGTATCCATAACAATAAAGTCCACGGGGAAAATGAAATCACCTACTCTAATTAACACATCCTCCAACTCTTCCCTAGGGTGGGTGATTGATCGGTCGGCCATTTGGAGAGTGCAATGAGTAGGCTTGAGCTCTCCAACGCCTAATTGTTCGTACACCGAATAGGGTAGCAAATTGACACTAGCACCAAGATCTAATAGTGCTCTATTGATGGTCTTGTTCCCAATTGTGATCGAAATAGTAGGACAGCCGGGGTCCTTGTGCTTTGGGGGCAAAGAATTGACAAGAGCATCACTAACAGCACTAGCCACGAAAACTTTCTTTGGTACTTGTGACTTCCTCTTTTTGGTGCATAAGTCCTTTAAGATTTTTGCATATGAAGGAACTTGTTGGATTGCATCCAAAAGAGGGATATTTATGCTAACCTGTTTGAACAACTCTACAATCTTCTCCATCTGTGGAGTTGGTTTATTGGATCTCAACCGATTTGGAAAAGGAACATTTTGAAAAGTTGTTGAGTCCAATTTTTGCGGATCAGATTGTTGAGTTGGAACGGAACCCCGTGTAGATGTGTTCGTGTTGTGAGAAGAGGGTCCGTTCGAGCTAGAAGAAGTAGAGCCATGTGAAGGATGGAGAATAGGCCCTAACGAAGAAGAAGAGGAAGATGAAGAACCACCGGCAGAGGTGTCAAGGTGAATACCCACATTGTTTTGCAGCACTTTTCCGGATCTCAACGTGGTCACAGCATTCACGTTATGATTCTGCTGTTCATGTGCAACATGTGCGTGACCGGGATTTGGGAGTGGTTGAGACGGAAGCTTTCCTTTCTCTCGCTCTTTCAATGCTGCGTTGAGTTGTGCAATTTGTGCCTCAATAGCTTTGATGCTTTGATCATGTGAGGCACTGTTTTGCACCAAAGATTGAACAGAAGTCTCTATCCTAGCTGTGGACTGTGCAGATTGCTTTAGGAATGCTTCTAGACTTCTTTCGAGCGAGCTAACAGCATTTTGAGGGGGAACAAAATTGTTGGGCACAAAATTGTTCATCTGATTAGGGTAAGGTTGCTGTTGGGGAGGCTGCTGAAATTGAGCTTGTGGAGGTGCTTGTTGTTGTTGTGGAGGAGGAGCTCTTTGAAAATTGTTGTTTTCTTGGACTTGTTGATTTTGGTTCCAAGCGAAATTAGGGTGGCTCTTCCAACCCGGATTGTATGTTGAAGAGTATGGATCATTTCTTTGTCGTTGCTGAAAGGCAGCATTGACTTGATCTTATCCTTGAGTGGATGCAGTGTAAGGACACTCTTCAGTGAGATGTGATGGATCCGAACAACAAGCACAAACAGTTCGTGGGGGCATGACAGGGACAGGAGAAGGTGCTGAGATTTTGGTCTCAAGCGCTTCTAGCTTTTTCGTAAGAGCGGCCATCTCGGCCTTCATAGCAATTGACATCTCTACTTGATGTATGCCTGCCCTAGGTTGACCAATAGAAGAAGATGATGTGGTCTTGGTGCTCTCCCATTGAATTGTTTGCTCACTAAGATCCTCGAGAAACTGCCACGCTTCCTCACTAGACTTGGACAGAAAGTGACCTTGACTAATGGTTTCTAGCAACTGCTTCGTTGCTGGGTTCAATCCCTCGTATAATGTTTGGCAAAGTTGCCATCTTTCGATTCCATGGTGAGGGCATTGAACGAGAAGGTCTTTGAATCTTTCAAAACATTTCCAAAATGGTTCGGCAGGAAGCTGTGAAAATTGTATAATTTCATTACGGATTTTAGCAGTTTTGTGATGAGGATAGAACTTTTTAAGAAAAGCTTTCACAAACTCGTCCCAATTTCTAATTGAGTCTGATGCGGTGCTGTATAGCCACTTCTCGGCTAGGTCACATAAGGTGAAAGGAATGACCCTGAGCCTTATAGCGTCATCACTTAATTGGGTAGTTTTCATCATGGCGCAAACGTTTTGGAATTTGTTGATAAAGATATATGCATCTTCGGATTCCAAACCATGAAACTTAGGCAGCATGTTGATGAAGTGGGGTTTGATCTCGGAATTGTCCCCATTAGCCGGTGGGAGGGAAAGACAAGTAGGAAGGGCGGTGCGGATGGGGTAGAAGAGATCCTGGAGCGCGACTCGTGCGGGCGCTTCGACAGGCGGAAGATTTGGGTTATTCGCACCTGGCGGAGGTGGAATCATTCCCGTCGGTAAGGTGTTGTTAGGATCGTATCCCGACATACCTTCGGAAGAATGTGATGGTGAAAGTGAAGAAGTGGACAAGATTTCGACTTCGGAGTCGAAAGGTTCGTCGGTCGGTACCAACGAAACACGGACTAATCGGGCGCTAGGGTCCCTAGTCCAACCGGACATACACTAAAAGGGTTAGTGTAGTCGAAAGATGAAAGACAGAATGTGAAGGTAAGAAAACGAGAAGAAGTGGTGTAAGTGAGTGCAAAGATTCTTTAGCGACAAGTTGCAAGTTTTGAAAAGATTTTCCTTTTTTTTTTAAGTGAGCTTTAGCAAAAAGATTTTGAAAAGAGACTAGTGACACAAATGCAATTAACCACACATGCACAATCAGGCCTAAGTCTAGGGTCACCTAGGTCAGCTAGACAGCTCCTAACTGTTCCAAAGGGCTAGAGATAGGACCTCAAACCGCCTCTTCACGGACAAGTACGGCCAGGTAAGTGGGAAGGAACCACCACGACAGTGGGCCTAATTAAAAACCACCAGCCTAGACACCGCAATGTTGGTTAGGATAAACGGTCGATGCCTATACTAGTCCTCTGTCCTATTGAGCTCGACGTCCTTAGGGCTGAGTCTAATATTTTTTAAATTAAAAGTGGTCAATGCAAATGCTTTAAGTGATTTCTGGGGTCCTGGGAAGGGTGATGAAATCCACACCCAATCTGAATTGGTCAATAACCCCTTAAAGTCAGATTAAAGTATGCAAAGCAGTAAATCACTTGCAATCAATTTGCTTTTTAGCACGGCGCAAAGAATCCTGCAGAAAATCAATTATTGGAAGGGGGAAGAAGATTTTTAACGCAAAGAATCCTGCAGAAGATTTGACAGAAGATATATGGGGATTTGCAGAGGGGAGAATAAGGAAACAAACAGTGCAATTTTTGCGCAGAGATCTTCACAAGGAGCCGCGGATGCGCGGTCTTGACCAGGTAAGTGCGGCGGTTGCGCGGTTGGGTAGCAGCTTCAGGTTGCCAAAACAATTCTGCTGTTCTGTAATCTCAATCCCTCTCTGTTTTGATGTATCTTTTTCTGTTTTGCCTTCTGTGTTGTTTCAGATCCGTCGAACCTGCAAAGATTCACAAAGAAACCCTTCAAACGATAAAAGATGATAATTTTTTTATTTTTGGAATTTTTCAGATTTTTATGATTTTTTAGATTTTATATCAACCCGAAATTACAAAAAGAAAATTTTACGCCATCCCCGGCAACGGCGCCATTTGATTAAGAGATGTTTTGTCGATCAAAAATATTTACCGCAATCAAGAACGGCGTCGCTTGAAGCTAGCCGGTGAATACGGGTCGGTCCACAGGGATGTGAAAATTTCCTTTAAGTTCTTACGAGTTAATTCCAAATGGTGTTTGGATTTATAATTAAGCCTAAAAATTGAAGTTGTATGAGACTAGGATTAGAAACTTGCTAGGATTAGGTCTAGGGAAAATTTGGTAAACAAAGATCTATATCTCTTTCCATTGCTATTAATTAAATGTATCATATTAGTGTTATGGTAAATATTAACAAAGGGGATTAGGATGAATGGGAAGATTGATTCTTCCTCTAGATCCTTGTCCTTCCTTTCTTAATCTTTACCCTAACCTCCATGGAAAACCTTAAAATCCGGGCCTTTAGACTACGAAATCACCGTTACCTTGCGGGTAAAAGTGCCGTAGGGAGTGGAATAAAAAGGTATGCATGGAGTTCTAATGTTCATAAAAGTTTAGCAATGAAAAGAGATGAGAGATCTTCATCTCTCAAATCCTTCCCTATTCCTAATCCTAACAAGCGAGGGAACTACTCGCTCATTGAGGGGATGAAAAAAGACAAGAATTTATTAAAGAAAGAAAATATCGATTGCAAGTTAATAAAAACTAAACTAATTTAAACTAAGGCGAGAAAATAAGAGCAGATATGAAAACTACAACTATTGCAAGGAAAATAACCTACTTACTTTTGATGCGCTCTAACTTCAAGAAAACAGAATTTTATTCATGAGTAGAGGCATGAGAAAATACAAGGTCTTGGGTTCTATTTATAGGACATAGAAACCCTAGGTTTACAATTGCACCGCATGTCTACAATTACAAATATACCCCTAGGAAACCTTTCCACAGCCGCCAAGGAGTTATGGCAAAGTTTCCTGCGCATTAGGGCTTCTGACAGCCGCGGAACCGCGGCATGGGCGCGCTTAGGCCGCGGTTCCGCGGCCCTTTAGTGGAGTCGTCTGATGGGCTTTTCTGGGCACTTTCAGGTTCTTCTGTTAATTTTATTTCTTCAGTTCTTTTTCCATTTGGGCTTCTACAGTGATTCCAGATCTTCAGTGAACACTTTGCAATGGATCTTTTAACCGTCTTTCTTGCAAATTTGGATCTTGAGTTGCCTTGTTGATGGTGAACCGTTCTTCTGCTGGGCTTTACTAAGATCGTCCTATTTGTTGGTCAAACATTCTTCTTTTGTGTCGTCTTTTGTGTTTTTCACTGTTCTTGCTCCCAGAACCTGTAACCTGTAACATGTAGCAGACATGGGTCAAAAGCACCTGTTTTCATTGTAAAATGCATAAGAATGGGGAATACAAAATGCAATATTATGTTATGAACAGTCACGTGTTGGCACGTAATATTTAAAACAGCAGCAAAGGCACATCGGTTCCCTGACTAAATCAAAGAAAAGGCTCCAGAAAGGGTCACGTGCTCACACGTGACCAGGGGTCACGTGTTGGCACGTGACGGTTGAACAGCGGATAGAAGACAGAGCACAGAAAGGAGAAGAAAGCTCGTTCCAGGGGGTCACGTGCCTACACGTGACCATAGGTCACGTGGCCACACGTGACCGGCTTTCAAAGCCTATCTATTTAACAGAATTAAATTCTGAAAGCATTCAAATCTTTCCAAAAGAGAATGATTATTTGGAACCGTTGGATTAAAGATCTAAAGGTGATTAAATGTCACCTATTTATGGAAAAATCTTGAACTTGGAAAGATTTCCCCTTAAAATCTAACTGAAATAACAAAGAGATATCTTTGGATTTAAAATCCAATGGTGAATAAAATTCACCTAATAATCCAAAGGTCCAGATGAATGATAAATATAAATCAAATCTCTCAATAAACAAATCAAATCTTTCAATTGAAGATTCACTAAAACTGATTGATTCTCTTCCTTCGCCTATAAATAGGAGCCAGAAAAGAGAGGAAAATATACCGAGAGAGATATATACAGGGAGATATATACAGAGACATAGAGAGATAAAGAAATAGAGCCTTGAGACTTTGGAAGAATTTGATCTGCTGCAGAAGAAAACCTTGGGTAAGAAAGGGAAGGCTTTTAAAAAAAAGAGAATTTAATTCTCAAAAGAGTTTAACTCTTATATTAAAAAGAAGAACTTAGTTCTCTCTTTAGTAGAGGATCTGCAAAGTGCACATCTCCCCATGAATTGAGAATTTAATTCTCATTGGGTTGAGATCCTGCCATGCAGAGCCAAAGCAGAGAGAGGGAATGGAAGTTTGAGAATTTAATTCTCACGGAACTATAGGAATTTAATTCCTTTGAAATAAAATTAGGGTTTAACCCTATGTTATAGGAATTTAATTCCCTCAAAATGAATAGAACCAGGGTTTAACCCTATGTTATAGGAATTTAATTCCCTCAAAATGAACAGAACCAGGGTTTAACCCTAGTTAAGAACTTAATTCTGTCAAAATAACAGGAATTTAATTCCCTTAAGAAAGAAGAAATTAGGGTTTCACCCTATGACAGAACCTAATTCCTCACATATATGGGAATTCAATTCTTAGAGAAGACAAATTAGGGTTTAACCCTATCTAAGAGTAATTCTTCAGAAGAAAGTGGGAATTTAATTCCTCTAAAGTTATTATTAGGGTTGAACCCTATGATAGAATCCAGTTCTTCGCATATATGAGGAATTTAATTCCTACAGAAAAGAAGTTAAAGTTCAACTCTATCTAAGAATATAATTCTTCAGAAGAAAGTGGGGATTTAATGAAGAATTTGATTCTTAAGCAAACATGCAAAGAAGCAGGGTCGCGTGCTAACACGTGACCCCTGAAAAGCCCCATAGGGGAGGGCACCCTCACGTGCTACCACGTGACCCCTCTTGCCTTAGTGTTTAACACTAAATTGGAACCTCTGAGTCCAGTGTTCAACACTGATTTACCTTAGTGTTCAACACTAATTGAAGAACTTTACTTGCAGCGTTTAACACTGAATTTCTTAGTGTTTAACACTAAATTAAATCTCTGTTAACAGAGTTTAACATTAATTTTCTCAGTGTTCAACACTAAATTAAAATCTTTGTGACCAGTGTTTAACACTGATTATCTTAGTGTTTAACACTAATTTGAGATCTCTGTTGCCAGTGTTTAACACTGATTTGTTTTAGTGTTTAACACTAATTTGAAAGCCCATGTTGCTGGTGTTTAACACCAACTATCTTTTAGTGTTAAACATTAACTTGTCAATCTCATTCTCAGTGTTCAACACCGGTTGGCCTTTAGTGTTTAACACTAGCTTCAGCCCAATTGGCTAAGTTCTAGAAGCAAAGCCTCTCCTTCAGTGGACCAACAAAAAGTCAATATTCCAAACATAATTGGACTTAGCCCAAGATGGCCATAAGTCCTCAATCCAAACTTAACTGGGCCAATGGGCTCATAACGTAATTGATTAGTCTTGGTCCCAAATTGGGCCAAAGACTATTTAATCTACCTTGGTTCAAGGGTACATCTCTTCACTCCTTTGATACTTGGCGTTGTAATTCCTCAACGTCTTCAAAGAGGTGACGGGTCCCGATGACCACACATTGATACGGACTG
Source organism: Agapanthus africanus (assembly GCA_030015575.1). Classification (NCBI taxonomy): domain Eukaryota; kingdom Viridiplantae; phylum Streptophyta; class Magnoliopsida; order Asparagales; family Amaryllidaceae; genus Agapanthus; species Agapanthus africanus. The sequence continues at coordinate 98,895,785 of CM057338.1, read as the reverse complement.
TGGGGTCCTTAAACTCATGGACTATGACGTTCTTAACTTTGACCGGGATGTCTTAAAACTAACATCGGACTGTGGGGTCCCTAAATCCACGGACTACGACGTCCTTAACCTTGACCGGAATGTCTTAAAACTAACAACGGACTATGACGTCCTTAACCTTGACCGTGATGTCTTAAAACTAATATCGGACTGTGGAGTCCTTAAATCAACGGACTATGACGTCCCTAACCTTGACCGCAACGTCTTAAAACTAACATTGGACCGCAATGTCCTTAAACTACCTATGGACTGCAATGTCCTTAACCTACCTATCGACCGCAACGTCACTAAACTAAACAACAGGGCTCCCTTAATTGCTCTCTTGTTGGATCTAAACGATCCCGTTAAGTTGATCTTAGTCTAAAAACTAGACTGACGTATCCTTAACATACGTTTAAGTCGATCTTAGTCTCAAACGAGGCTAACGTATCCTTAAACCCAAACCCCCAAACCCAAATCTAAGATAATACGGATTTGGACTAGTCCACGCCCTACAGGCGACGACATAACTCAGTCTCCGTATACAATCCACGGGCAACCAAACACAAAACAAACACACACGACATGAAGTGACCATCTGGAGAAGGAGAAAGTGGTTACCGCAGTGCGGTAGCGTAATTAACTGCAGGGGCTTGCGCCTATAGGGAAGAGCATCCCCACAATCAAAAAACCCTCAAGCGAGGGGAATCTGATGAAGTCTGCTACATCGGACGCATCCGTTTAAACCTTCGATATACAGTGCCATAAATCAACTTGGCATCTTCGGAGAGATAGACGGATAAAACCAATTAGCGTCTGCCCCGAATCTCAGGCGAGACGCCCCGCGTCGTCGCCGTCTTTCGGAGGGGAACAGATTCTGGCACGCCCGGTGGGACCTTTTCCTCTTTCCACTCCACACTTCGTGTGTCGTGTTCGCGAACCAAACACGGTTCGCTAATGGTTGCCCTTGGGTTTCAAGGTACTAAGATTTGGCGTTTTGCTTATTGCAGAAAGCAAAGAATCAATGACTTCCACTTGTGCGAAATGCTCCAACTGCAATTGCAACCAGCGCTCTGCCTCGCCAAGAGGTGTAGCCTACGGACCCCAAGCTGCTTCGCTATTCACAATACCCGTGGAACAGGTCACTCGAGCCACCACAGGGTTGTTTTTTGGGACCATGCTCCCGCCAACGAGCTTCACCACTCCTGTGCTGACAACGGAAGCTTCCAAGAAGTCGGTCTTTGATCGGCTTACACCTACCACGGCCCCTCTCAACGGGTCGCCCAACACCAGCGCATCGGCCTTCTCCAGATTAGGCCAGAGCTCCTGTGGACCCGCGATGGGGCCTACAATCCCAGAGAAGGCTGCTCCTAAGAAAATAACCAGCCATGCTCCTGAAGTCGTCAAGGCGGCTTCCCCTGCCAAAAAGTCGGTCTTCACAAGATTGACTGTTCCGGCTCCCGCTACAGTTCCTGTCCCTGCTCAGAAGACTGTTTTCAACCGATTGGATACTTCTACCCAAAGGACATCGGTCTTTAACAGGCTGACGCCAGCAGCGACCCCCCACCTACACAGGGGGCAAGACGAGACTATCGCCCTCACCAAGCCGGTTCCATCAGCACGACGCGCTCGACGTCGTTACTGGCGCCGAGTGAGGAAGGCCGGAGGCAACTCCCCTCCTGGGCTAACTCCTCCAGCCCCGATGGCAGAAGTTAATGCTGTTGTTCCAACTGGGAACAGCTTTGAGATGCTAAATAAGGTGCGTAGGAATTCTCCTACCGCGGTGCTAAAGAGGTCTCCCCCTCCGCTGAAAAAGGCTATAGAAGTAAAGCCAGAACAGCCCCAATCTCCTCAACGGCTGTCCTCCCAAATCTATAAAGTCTGGCGGCAGACCCGAGACTCGGTGATCGATCCAAATTTTTCCCGCCAGCACAAGAAGCTGAAAATCCAACAGGGAGTCAGTCACCAGGCTAAGCCACAAAAAGCTGTCTAGGTGCCCACTTCAACGGCTCCCTCAACTTCCACTGCTCATAAAAAGAAGAGGCCAGAGAAGATCCCTGGGCCTGCAACGAAAGCTAAAAGCGCTGAGCCCAGACGCCATAAGGCTGGGGGCAGGATGGTCCACACTGTATACATGGCGTCGGGGAAAGAAGACAGCCGCGCGTCTACAGGTCATAGACCGCTTACACGGTCGGTGACCAAAGCTCAGGAGCAACAGCAAAAGCTCCTTGAAATGATGATCGCAATGGCCGCGCTTACTGGGCCGAAAGAAAGCCCCGAGGCGTCCTCGGATCAGCAACAAGAACAGGAAACCGACGTCGAGTTCCTCCGGAGGATATTGGAAAAGAAAGATAAAGAGGCTGCAGAACAAGCGGCCAATATAAAGCAAATAGCCCACTTATTCCAGGACATGGTGGGAATGATGATCCAACAAGACCCACCTGCTGAGGATCCTCCGATCGTCCTTGAAGACGACAGGGGAGAAACGTCAAATCCACCACCGACTCTCTCAACGGCCAAGGAGGAGACAATCTCTAAGGATGACTTGAACGACTATATAGCCCAGCAGATCCGGGTTCATCATGTGACTGAGGCAGCTGGTCAAGTCGTAAAAACGGGGCGATCGTATCCGAGCTGGTACGACCAAATCAAATATCCGCCGGGTTATACAATACCGAAATTCCACGTGTATAAGGGGACCGGTAATCCCCACCAACATGTTGCCCAGTTCAGGGCCCTTTGCTGTAAAAACGGCGGTGGCGATAAACTGTTGCTTCGCCAGTTCATGGGCAACTTATCAGAAACAACGTTCGAATGGTTTTCGGAACTCCCGAACGATTCTATCAAGATGTTCGCTGAAATGGAGTTGCTATTCACTCAGCGATTCGCAAGCGCCAGCGAACGCATTCCAATAACAGCATTGATTAATGCCAGGGTGAAACTAGGCGAAACGTAGGTCCAGTATGCTATACGCTGGCGAAATTTATGGTCGAAATGCGAGCAACGCATTGAAGAAGCGCCCGCGGTGGGCATGTTCGTGGGAACCCTAGACCCTCATGCAACCATCTCCCAGTTTATGATGTTCTTTAAGCCGACAAAGTTTCAGGCTTTGATCGACAAGTTGGCCCAGATGGACCAGATGGGTCACAGACCGTCTCCCCCGAAGCCGGAGCCTCGGAGTGACAAGGGTAAAGGGAAGGAAACCTTCGTCGTGAATGCTCAGCAGCAACCCAGTGCCTCAAAGCTGGCAGATCAGTTGGAAGAAAGACGGCGGTATTATAATGAGAAGATGAAGCGTCCCTACTCGTTCCCACGGGATAAGACGAAACGATTATTCGAGCTGGCAGTACGCAACAGACTTATAAACTTGCCAAATCCGAGACGACCGCCACAACCCACTGAGGTGAATAACCCCAACTATTGCCCTTACCATCAAACGGTAAGCCATCCGATTAAGGATTGCTTCGTTTTCAAAAGATGGATTGAAGATCAATACCTCCAGGGGAAGTTTGCACTGTCCGAAAAGTGGAAGGTGAACCCGCCACAGCCGCATACTCCTAAGAAGACGGACGCACCGGGGGCAACTTGTTCCTTTATTGAAGAAGCTCTATGGGAAATCGTGCTATCAGCTAAAACCAAAAGGATGCTGAGTGACCTTCATGCATGCCCAGCGGTCGAATGGTGTTGGAGATAGTGCCCTCAGAGTCAATTATTGGATCACAGGCACGTGATTGCAATGATTGAGGGAGGACCTATCCCGGTAGGACAGTCTTACTCGAGATGATAGTATGCTATCTGGTTTACCTTTATCATCGTGTACTGCTTTAGGTGACCTGACATGTCGCTATTGCACGTTGATAGAGCCCCTAGGATTCTTGCTTGACTGCCAGCAGTATGAGGGCGATCATACAAGTGAGAGCTGGAGTCTATAAGCACATCCTTAAAAGGTCCCTAGTCGTGGGAGTTTCGAGACAGGGCATCGATTCTCCAGAGTAGACTAGTGTATACAGTCGAGACCCCGACGAGGGGCGGTGGCCGGTCTCACAAGCCACTGGTGTCAGTTGGATCACCTAAGATGTATACAGGTGCTCATTGGGTTATGAGTACACCGGACAGGACTCGCCGGGAACATGCTAGTTGGTCTTATACCTGACGTCAGATAGCAGTTCCCTGGTGACATGTGTACAGGTTAGTTCATCGACCTGGGGATCGTCATTTGTCTCGTGTGAGTTCCCACTGTGCTTTGATTACTACCCTACCACGGCTCAAAGGAGTCATGCAAACAGGTTTTAGTTGGGTACAGTCCCGAGCCACATGGAGGCAGTGAGCGGATCTTCAGGGGTTCGTCTCTCCCGGTATTGGGGGTGAGGTCGCGCTGTGTCTAGGAGAGCCATTACACGAAGTCCTTGGCCAAGGCAGGAGATTTACTGGTAGGTATTCCAGTAGTATCTCAGGGTGTTCTGGGCTACACTCCGACACGACTTGTACCGCTTTTGGGGGTCTGACTTTTACCAACCCCTAGGCCCGCCATGCGATGCTCATAGACGAACGGACCGGACTGTACGGATATTGTCACTGACAGGCTCAGTAGGGTGTCAGGATGAGTTCGCTCATCGACGTCCCTTTTGGTCAATAGCTGGTGGCCCGTCACGTATTGGCTTATACCTCTGACGTGCTAGTGGTTAAATCCACAGCCATAGTATTGACGAGTCTTTAGAGTCCACCACACTTTCAGTTACTCAAGCTTTCGGGCGAAACGCTGTAGAGGTCGTATGGAGATATGGCAAGGTCCGATCAGATACGTGCGGTATTGCACGGATCAGGATCGGACGGTTAGTACTAGAGGCCGTATAGATATATGGCAAGGTTCGATCGGATACGTGCGGTATTGCACGGATCAGGATCGAACGGATATTACTAGCCGGCTTTGGTTTAAGCCGGATCCTAGTATAGTACAGTGTAGATTTTGTCTCATTGCATTTGTATCCGGTCGGAATACAGATGCGGGTGTGTATGCACAGTATGGGGGTTTTCCTGTAATTTATTACGGGACCAGTTTTCTGGAGTTGCCAGTTTGCATTTCGTTCCGGCCGGTTTTCCTTTGTTCTTTCCCGGCCGAACTTTTCCGATGGAGGGGGTATTTGCAAGTTTGCAAATAACACATTGTGGAGGATTTTCTTGCAAATGTATTAATTATGAAAGCATCTTTTGATACCATTCTTATCCATCATCATCACTTGCTTTTTGTTGATTTGAGGTGATTAGTAGTTGATGTGAGTTAGTTATGATGATGTTTGGATATGGTCACCCTCTCTCTTTTACTGCACTCACCTCCCTCTTGCATTTGGTATTTTTTCTTCCTCCACCATTCTCATTTTGGATAATGGTTGAACACATTTTTGAGAGAAAAAGAAGATGAGAGCTTCATTTTGAGAGTGTAGCATTTTGATCTCTTTTCATGTTAAGAAAAATGCAAGCACCATTTTTCTTATCTTGATTCCTCCATCATCTTCAAAGGAAACAAACCCAAATGAGACATAGCTTCAACCCTACACATTCTACAGCAAATCTTGGACGCGTCGGCTAGCCTACTTCGTGCCCGAGTTGCCTCGGTATTGAGGTGGGAGCCCGTAAAAGATACAGGTGTTAGTGTATATGCCCTAGAGGCCATTACTGTATCATACTAGTTTGTATATTACTTGATGGAAGCTTGGGATATTCACCTTGTATAAACAATCTTGCTCAATATAGTAGTTTGCTACTTGGTTTGTTTCTACTTCAATGTGTACTTGTGTTTATTTCAGTATATCACTTATACGCATTAGTGGAGCCCTTAGGATCTTTGCCTGATTACCAGCGTTGTGATGGCAGTCACACTAGTGGGGGCTGGGTAATCTATAGGCACATCCTTATACAGGTCCCTAGTCGTAGGACTATCGAGACAGGGCATCGATACTCCGGAGTAGACTAGCGTATGCGCTTCTCATCCCAGTGTGGGAGATGGTCTGTCCCACAGCCATCAGTACGTCGTACTGGAGATAGTATACGGGTGCTCGTTGGGTTACGAGTACACTGGACAGGACTCGTCGGGAACTGACAGGTTGGTATTATACCTATCGTCAGTTATCAGTTCCCAGGTGACATGAGTACAGCTTAGTCCGCTGACTTGACACTGACACTTCGCCTCGAGTGTGTTCCCACTGCACTTTGATCACTACCCTACCACGGCTCAAAGGAGTCGTGCAAACAGGTGGTGGTTGGGTGCAGTCCCGAAGCACTTGGAGGCAGTGACGGTTAGACAGGATTCGTCTCTCCCGGTATTGGGGGTTGACATCGCGCTGTGTCTAGGAGAGCCATTACACGAGTAGTCCCTGGCCAGGGCAAGCGAGATATACTGGTAGGTTTCCAGTGTTATCTCAGGGTGTTTTGGGCTTCACTCCGACACGACTTGTACCGCTATTGGGGGACTGACGTTTTACCGCCCCCTAGGCCCGCCATGCGATGTATCAGACGAACAGACCGGACTGTACGGAGAATGTCACATTCAGACTCAGTAGGAGTTCAGATGGGGTTTCACCTCGTCAGCCTTCTTGTCGGCATCTACCTGGGGACCGTTACGCACAGCTAGTGCCGCTTGCGGTCTGTGGTTAAACCCACTGCCAGCGTAGTGTCGAGTCTTTAGAGTCCCACACAGAGGGTATTCGCCTCTGGGCAAAACAGAGTAGAGGTCGCATGGTTTTGCGACAGGGTTCGTTCTCATCCGCGCACTTGTGCACGTTTGGAGTCCGGACGGATTATACTGGCAGGCTCTGGTTTGAGCCAGATACTGGTATATGTTTTGGGGGTTGCTTTTATATCTTGGTATTCTTGTTCCTCGGAACGAGAATGCAGGTGTGTATGCACAGTTGCTTGAGGCGGAGAATGAGGTTTTTCATTAGGGTTTCGGATCGGGTGCGTATGCACAGTTGACAGTTATCATTTTCCAAACCCTAATGGATTTGTATATTATATATTAATAATAGTAATTAAATAAGAATTATGTTATGGTTGTTTTTCTTGTTGACTTGTTGACCTTGGTTGACTTGTTGACCATTGACCACTTTTTATGCCTTGAAAGTCTTCCTTGATTCATGCTTACACTTCATTAAAAGAGGTATGATAGTGGTCATTCCAAAAATAACCATCAACTATTCTTATTTCAATTATTATCATTTAGATAATTCATTTCTTTTGCAATATGGTTGCAAGAAATGAATTATTGAGCTCATTCTATCATAACCTCTCTCTCTCCTCATTTTCATCTTCTTCCTCCTCTTGAAAAGAGAAACCTTCTCATGTGTTGAGAATCATTCTCTTTTGATAAAAAAGCAAACCCTAATCCTCATCTACTCATTCTAGGATGAAGGTTTAGCAAGCCGGAAACCCTAGTTCACTCAAAGATCGAGGAAGAGCCCAAAGTCGAACCTTCGAGGTGGATCCATCTTCGACGGGAGAAGGCGACGAAAAGAGAACCATCAACCTCTACAAGGTTTGAAGAAGAAGGAGTTCAAGTTTAGGTATAACCATCTTCCATAGTAGCTAACTCTCTTTAGCTTGTTAACTAGTTTTAGTTTAGACAACGATCCCGACAAAGTTTAGTCCATGTTGCCTCTTGCGATAAAAATTCGTTTTTTATACCGTTTCCGCCTCCCCGTAAGTACCGGGGGTCGCAATATGGACTTACAGTGGTATCAGAGCCTAACTAAACTTAAACTAGCTTGGTAGTAAGGTGTAACGAAGTTCGGAACCGAAAAATCGCAAAACCGGAAAATCAAAACCCTAACTTTCTGTTGAATTTTTTTCTGCTCAAAATGAAAATATTTATACTTGTAAAATCGTCTCAGGGTTTTCTAAGAACACACAAGAAAAACGATATCATGTTCTCTCCAAACCGCCGCGCTTCCGCGGCCTCACCTATTCATCTGGCCGCGGAACCGCCGCATGTTGGTGTCTTCTTTGCATCGTTTTTCGTGCAGTGTTCTTCTGTGTTGGTTTTGGGATTTTTAAGATATATTATATGTACCCAGATTTTCCAGAACTGAAATTCACTTTTGGGGTCCTATAATTCCGTATTTTTTTTCCGAACTTCACTGCACTTTGGCTATGTTGGTTATATCTGTAATGTTTGCATGTATTGAACGTCGGCTAATCGCTATAAGTCGATTAGTCGGGGTTATACATGATCTGTAATGTTCTGGAATGTGTATATGAATGTGTTGGACTGTCGCGGGTGAATAGCCGGGGTGGATGTGAGATGAGCTTTTGTTTTTTCTTTCATTCATTGTAAATGTAAATTGATGTAATTATATTATTTGTTTGGCCGCACAACCGGGTCGGGGTTGTAGCCGTCATTGTATAATTCTTTTTACTGTTTTTGCTCCTAGGATAGACCCATGGTGGGGTGCACAAACTACCGGGAACTTGGCGGGTAGTTTGCCGCACCCGTAGGGGTCTTGGGTGGGGTATTTGCTATTCACCGCGACCGTGTTATCCGCTTTTCGTTTCAGGCTCGAAAGAAATGCGGATTGCTAGTATATCCAATGTATTCATCTGTGATCTGTAATGTCTATCATTGCTTTCTATTTAGGCGTTGCTTATGTTTTACAGCCGCGCTAGCCCAGCCCCCGCTCTGTCGTTAGTTAAGTAACCTAACGAGTGATGACGGGACCCCGTGGCGAATGCGAATGGCATAAGCGTACGTCATATTTTGGTTGTTTTCTGCAATGGTAGGAATTAAATGATGGGACGCATTAAAAGAACTAATGCAAGAATATCACGCATTAAAAGAACTAATGCAAGATAATAAACCAACTTTAAGTCGATGGAACACTTTCGAAAAACCACTCGGTTCTTTTCAAAAACTAACTTTTAAATGCGGAGCTTGAGCCACTCCTTCTAAAAGCTATCTCGTTCCATCGATTATATCAAGTTCACTACGTTCACGGTTTCGCCAAAACCATTCGTAGCCCTCCATCATTTCAGTTAGATATACGGTAGTATTCAAGCTATGTATTTTGACCTCACGCCAAGGCATAGTGATTGGTAGCTGCCGGATATTTATCTGTTGCATAGATAGAATGCGTTGTTTTGAGACAGTCGTACCACCATTTTGGCCTACGTCAAGGGTAGGTACGGGTGGATTCAAATCAACCGGGATAATGATGGGAAGAACTTGACATGTGACTTATGACATTTTGACCTCACGCCAAGGTCATAAGAGCATGGGGCAAAAATCCACATCGGGAGTTTCATAAGTACTGAAACTTGCTAGATTTGCATACCATTTGGAGTGTGATGATTATGGTAGGATTCCTTCATTTTCGTCACGCGATGATATTTGGATCCCGATCCTACTGTGAGTATATGCTACTCCTCGGGAAATTTCTCACTAAACGATCAATGCTATAAACCTAGTAGGTGCCTAGAAAGGTGTTAGCGGGGCTACGCCCCCAGGGAAAAGAGGTTCTTAAATTAAGGAACTTCGCGAAAGCGTTGGAAAACCTCCCTCGAAGTACCGACACTGGCCTGGCTGAACGGTTAAGCAAGTATTGTACGGTGGGATTGATCCCGGCTAATTCTTCCTTTGTGGTTTGAGGAGGGATTCGAGAGACAGTGGGAGCCATCCTGTTTAGACAAATTAAAAACCATTCTAAACTTGCAAGAGCATCGTGCTAAGTGTTTCTTCTCTCCCCCTGCAGCGACCAAATCGAAATGACTGGACTTAAGTTACTTCTAGATAAAAACATACTGACAGGGCCAAACTACAAAGATTGGCTCAGGAATGTCAAATTGGCAATCTCTTACGACAAGCTGGGGTATCTTCTTACCAGCAAAGCTCCCCCCGTCCCAGGTCCCACCTCCAGCGTCGCGGATAAGGAAATCCGTAAGACTTGGGAGATTGACAGCGCGAAGGCCAGATGCCTCGTACTTGCCTCGATGGACAATGACCATCAGAGGAGGCACGAGAATATGGATTTGGAATCCATATTTCTTCATACAAAAGAACTGTATGGAGAGCAGTCTCGTATCGCAAGATACGAAGTGTCGAAGAAGTTATTTTCGACTAAGTTGGCCGTCGGATCATCGGTAGCGGACCACGTGCTTAAGATGATTGGCTACACTGAGGAGCTCGCGGAACTTGGGACCACGTTGGATAGTGAACTCTACACAGATATAATTCTCCAGTCCCTTCCATCCACTTACGCCCAGTTCATACTGAATTTCAACTTGCAAGAAAAGGAAGTTGAACTTTCAGAACTCCTCAACCTGCTGAGGAGTGCAGAGGGCACCCTACAGAAGGGTAGGGATACATCCACTTTGTTTGTAGGAGGATCTTCTTCTTCTAGGTCCAAGGCGAAAGCCAAGGGAAAGAAGAAGAAAGCCCCCGCCAAACCAAGAGGCGGTGTTAGTAAAGTGGGTGCGAAGGGAAAGGAAAAGGCAACAAAGATAGCGGGGAAGCTTGTTGGTAAAGAGGAATGCTTCTATTGTCACAAGAGTGGACACTGGAAGAAAGATTGCAGGGCTTGGAAAGCCAGGACACAGGAACTGAAGCAGGTTGCGGCTTCAGCTTCAGGTGTGTATGTTATTGAAAACTGTCTTTCTATAAACTCTACTTCCTGGGTATTGGATACCGGATCAGGATCTCATATCTGTAATTCTTTGCAGGCGTTGAGAAACCGTAGGTTTTTGAAGGAAGGTGACATGACCCTCAGAGTTGCGAACGGAGCTAGCATGGATGCTAAAGCCGTGGGGGACTATCACCTAGGAATGTCAGATGGACATGTTTTGGTTTTGCGTAATTGCTTTTTTGTACCCAACGCAACTTGTAATATCATTTCTGTATCTTTGGTTTCTAAAGAAGGTTATGAATTTGCGTTTGTAAGTAATGTTGTTAACATTCACCTTAATCAAGTTCTGATTGGGTCAGGTACATTGAGCAATGGTATATACGTATTAAACCAACCACAGATTTTCAATGTCCAGAATACACACAAAAGAAAGTCACCAGATATTAATCAGACTTTCTTATGGCATTGTAGATTGGGTCACATCAATGAGAGAAGGTTGACGAAGTTACATACAGAAGGGTATTTGAATGCGTTCGAATATCAATCGTATGCCACTTGTCAATCCTGTCTCAAGGGAAAGATGACAAAGACTCCGTTCACTGGACATGGAGTAAGAGCGAGCGAGCTCTTGGGACTCGTACACAGTGACGTGTGCGGTCCAATGTCTACACATGCCCGAAGCGGACATTCTTACTTCATTACTTTTACGGATGACTTCTCAAGGTACGGTTATGTCTTCTTAATGAAACATAAGTCCGAGGCCTTTGGAAAATTCCAGGAGTATAAGAATGAAGTAGAGAAACAGACCGGCAAAAGTATTAAGATTCTAAGATCGGATCGAGGTGGAGAATACTTAAGTGCCGAATTCCTGGACTATTTAAAAGAGAATGGGATTCTCTCTCAGCTTACTCCTCCATACACCCCGCAACATAACGGTGTATCGGAGAGACGGAATCGCACCCTATTGGATATGGTACGGTCTATGATGAGTAACGCTGAGTTACCGCGATCATTCTGGGGGTATGCGCTAGAAACAGCTGCATACCTATTGAACCGAGTTCCTACTAAGACTGTGCCTACCACACCATATGAGTTATGGAGTGGGAAGAAACCCTATCTTCAGTACCTGAAGATTTGGGGATGTCCAGCTTATGTCAAAAAGCAGCATGCGGACAAGCTCGAGGCGCGCTCAGTACTGTGCAAGTTTGTGGGATACCCAAAGAACTCCAGGGGGTATCTTTTCTATTACGCAGAGGAGCAAAAAGTCCTTGTTTCTCGTAATGCCCATTTTCTGGAACATCAGTTCTTAGAAAAAGAAGTAAGTGGGAGCGAAATAGAACTGGAAGAAATTCCAGAACCACAGACTATTACTGAAAGCTTAATGGAACCAGAGGGTTCAAATGAACAGGACATTCCTATGCCGCTCCGCAGAAGTAGTAGGCAGTCTCATCCGCCCGAGAGATACTACGGTTTTCTCATAGACGGGGATAGAGAGGATTGCATCATAGACTATGATGAGCCTACTAGCTTCCAGCAGGCCGTTCAGAGCATTGACTCGGTAAAATGGCTGGATGCAATGCGGACCGAAATGGAGTCCATGTACACCAACAAAGTATGGACGTTGGACATTGCTCCAGACGGGGTAAAACCCGTAGGATGCAAGTGGATCTTCAAAAGGAAGATTGGTGTAGATGGACAGGTTGAGACCTATAAAGCTAGACTTGTAGCAAAGGGTTTCCGTCAAAGACCTGGCTTGGACTACGACGAAACCTTTTCTCCAGTGGCTATGCTGAAATCCATTCGGATCCTTCTTGCCATTGCTGCCTTCCACGATTATGAGATTTGGCAGATGGACGTAAAGACCGCTTTTCTAAATGGAAATTTAGAGGAGTGTGTCTATATGGATCAGCCAGAGGGTTTCATTCAGAGTGGGAGCAGCGGAAAGGTGTGCAAGTTGCTTAAGTCCATCTATGGACTAAAGCAGGCATCGCGGAGTTGGAACATCTGTTTTGATGAGACAGTCAAGGAATTTGACTTTATCAAAAATCCAGATGAACCGTGCATCTATAGTAGATTTGTAGCGAGAACTGTGGTATTCCTTGTTTTATACGTGGATGACATTCTCTTAATAGGAAATGACATTCCTATGCTACAATCTGTCAAGGGTTTCTTGTCACACAGGTTCTCCATGAAAGACCTGGGTGATGCCTCTTACATCCTGGGGATCCGGATCCATCGTGATAGATCCAAGAGGATATTAGGACTTTCACAGTCCAGGTACATCGACACCGTACTGAAAAGATTCAGCATGGAAGATTCCAAGCGCGGTAACTTACCGGCTTGTCACGGGATCACCCTCTCTAAAGAGATGTCTCCCAAGACTGATTTGGAGAGGGATCGCATGTCTATTATACCCTACGCTTCTGCGGTAGGCTCTATAATGTATGCGATGTTGTGTACCAGACCGGATGTAGCTTATGCACTGAGTGTAGTAAGCCGGTATCAGTCAAACCCTGGGGAGAAACATTGGATAGCGGTAAAGAACATTCTCAAGTACCTGAGGAGGACTAAGGAGATGTTCTTGGTGTATGGCGGAAAAGACCTCCAGATTGAGGCCTTTGCTGACTCCAGCTTCCAGAGTGACAAAGATGATTCCAAGTCCATGTCGGGTTTTGTCTTTACCCTCAATGGAGGGGCGGTGTGTTGGAAGAGTTCCAAACAGGAAACCGTTGCAGACTCGACTATGGAAGCGGAATACATCGCTGCATCTGATGCCGCAAAAGAAGCTGTCTGGATAAGGAAGTTCTTAAAAGAACTTCAGGTGGTTCCGTCCATTGTTGACCCAGTACCTCTGTATTGCGACAACAATGGGGCTATAGCTTTAGCAAAGGAACCCAGGTCCCATCAGAGATCCAGGCACATCTTGAGGCGGTATCACCTGATCAGGGAGATCGTGGATCGCAAGGAGATCGAGGTTCGGAGGGTTGCTTCAGAAGAGAACACTGCAGATCCATTCACCAAGGCCCTACCCCAGACTCAGTTCGAGCGGCTGATCGAGATGATAGGTCTTCGATACGCCAGTACATGGCCTTAGTGCAAGTGGGAGATTGTTAGTGTATATGCCCTAGAGGCCATTACTGTATCATACTAGTTTGTATATTACTTGATGGAAGCTTGGGATATTCACCTTGTATAAACAATCTTGCTCAATATAGTAGTTTGCTACTTGGTTTGTTTCTACTTCAATGTGTACTTGTGTTTATTTCAGTATATCACTTATACGCATTAGTGGAGCCCTTAGGATCTTTGCCTGATTACCAGCGTTGTGATGGCAGTCACACTAGTGGGGGCTGGGTAATCTATAGGCACATCCTTATACAGGTCCCTAGTCGTAGGACTATCGAGACAGGGCATCGATACTCCGGAGTAGACTAGCGTATGCGCTTCTCATCCCAGTGTGGGAGATGGTCTGTCCCACAGCCATCAGTACGTCGTACTGGAGATAGTATACGGGTGCTCGTTGGGTTACGAGTACACTGGACAGGACTCGTCGGGAACTGACAGGTTGGTGTTATACCTATCGTCAGTTATCAGTTCCCAGGTGACATGAGTACAGCTTAGTCCGCTGACTTGACACTGACACTTCGCCTCGAGTGTGTTCCCACTGCACTTTGATCACTACCCTACCACGGCTCAAAGGAGTCGTGCAAACAGGTGGTGGTTGGGTGCAGTCCCGAAGCACTTGGAGGCAGTGACGGTTAGACAGGATTCGTCTCTCCCGGTATTGGGGGTTGACATCGCGCTGTGTCTAGGAGAGCCATTACACGAGTAGTCCCTGGCCAGGGCAAGCGAGATATACTGGTAGGTTTCCAGTGTTATCTCAGGGTGTTTTGGGCTTCACTCCGACACGACTTGTACCGCTATTGGGGGACTGACGTTTTACCGCCCCCTAGGCCCGCCATGCGATGTATCAGACGAACAGACCGGACTGTACGGAGAATGTCACATTCAGACTCAGTAGGAGTTCAGATGGGGTTTCACCTCGTCAGCCTTCTTGTCGGCATCTACCTGGGGACCGTTACGCACAGCTAGTGCCGCTTGCGGTCTGTGGTTAAACCCACTGCCAGCGTAGTGTCGAGTCTTTAGAGTCCCACACAGAGGGTATTCGCCTCTGGGCAAAACAGAGTAGAGGTCGCATGGTTTTGCGACAGGGTTCGTTCTCATCCGCGCACTTGTGCACGTTTGGAGTCCGGACGGATTATACTGGCAGGCTCTGGTTTGAGCCAGATACTGGTATATGTTTTGGGGGTTGCTTTTATATCTTGGTATTCTTGTTCCTCGGAACGAGAATGCAGGTGTGTATGCACAGTTGCTTGAGGCGGAGAATGAGGTTTTTCATTAGGGTTTCGGATCGGGTGCGTATGCACAGTTGACAGTTATCATTTTCCAAACCCTAATGGATTTGTATATTATATATTAATAATAGTAATTAAATAAGAATTATGTTATGGTTGTTTTTCTTGTTGACTTGTTGACCTTGGTTGACTTGTTGACCATTGACCACTTTTTATGCCTTGAAAGTCTTCCTTGATTCATGCTTACACTTCATTAAAAGAGGTATGATAGTGGTCATTCCAAAAATAACCATCAACTATTCTTATTTCAATTATTATCATTTAGATAATTCATTTCTTTTGCAATATGGTTGCAAGAAATGAATTATTGAGCTCATTCTATCATAACCTCTCTCTCTCCTCATTTTCATCTTCTTCCTCCTCTTGAAAAGAGAAACCTTCTCATGTGTTGAGAATCATTCTCTTTTGATAAAAAAGCAAACCCTAATCCTCATCTACTCATTCTAGGATGAAGGTTTAGCAAGCCGGAAACCCTAGTTCACTCAAAGATCGAGGAAGAGCCCAAAGTCGAACCTTCGAGGTGGATCCATCTTCGACGGGAGAAGGCGACGAAAAGAGAACCATCAACCTCTACAAGGTTTGAAGAAGAAGGAGTTCAAGTTTAGGTATAACCATCTTCCATAGTAGCTAACTCTCTTTAGCTTGTTAACTAGTTTTAGTTTAGACAACGATCCCGACAAAGTTTAGTCCATGTTGCCTCTTGCGATAAAAATTCGTTTTTTATACCGTTTCCGCCTCCCCGTAAGTACCGGGGGTCGCAATATGGACTTACAACAGGCGATGTGGTGCCCTTCCGGCGAGGAGGCGACGACCGGAGTTTCCGCAGGAGATCGGGACGATGAGGAGAAGACCGGAGGACTCGGATCATTCGGTATATCTCTTCCCCTTCTTGTAGTTAGCTTAGACTTGTTAATGGTTCGATCCGAGTGTTTAGTGCGCGGTGGTGCCGGTTTGCTAAGTTCGCAAAATTAAAGTTTATCACCGTTTCCGCATTTGGCCGTCGGATTGACGGCCGGGGCACCGCCGTGCACTTACAAATGGAAGAACCCGCTTGAACCTCAAATCGTCGAAGGGATGTTGAAGCCGCGCCCAACTACAAAGATTCGTGGTGATGGCCTAAGTACTCACACCCAACCGTCAAAATCTTCGAAGAAGAAGAAGAAGAAATCCAAAAAGCCCGTAAAGCCTGGAGACAAGCGCACGGATTTGCAGAAACAGATTGACGCGCTGGAGGAGTACAATCAAAAGGCGCGGACTCCCGTCACACTGCAAGAGTTCCTCAACCACGTCTTTCAGGAGGAAGATGATGGAGAGAGCTCATCGGATGAATCTGAGGGATATGTGGCGAGTTGTCATGTGATTTCCCACTCGGAAGATGAGAAAACTCCTGGCACTGAGAAACTGGGGGCATAGCCTGAGCCAGAACTTGTATGGCCAACAGCTGAAATGATCGATGCCTTTCTAGACGAGATTCGTTTGAAGAGTAAAGCCGAGCAGGAGCGTGAGATGGTTGCATCGGAAGGAGCCAAGCGCAGGCGACTAAACGAAAGAGTCGAAGCACTCCCGCCAGATCAAAAGATATCCGATGCGAATAAAAACGTGTTCGAGACGAGGAAAAGGTTTGCCAAAGCCATGTCAATGGGGATGAAGCTACCACCCTCGGAAGAAAACGCGTTCGATGGGGCGAAGAGGCACCCTAATTATTGCTCATATCATCGGAAAATTTCACACCCTACGGAGGAGTGCGACGCTTTTAGGATATGGTGGTAGGGATATGTTGCTCACCAGCAACATTTTAAGCGCATGAAACGCAGAACTCGTCGAGAGCAGAGAAGTACAACCGACAGGCACAAAAGAACTACCGGCAGCTGTTACATGGTCGACGTTGGAGGATCACAAGTTCTCACCTTTGGGAGCGACTCTGATGAGGAAATGGCTTTGGGCCCCCTCTTTAAAGAGTCCGTCTTAGGGAAAGAGGAAGAACCGGAGGCCTGCGAGAACATTCAGCTGCGCAATCGCACGCTCCCGGAAAAGAATCTCGGGCCCGCAAATAGAAAAGATAAGGGAAAGGGAAAGGTCACTGGGGATATCGCCTTAGATGACCAAGTCATGAAAGAGCTGACTGCCAAGGACCCTCCCAGGAAGGGTCAGATAGACTACAACATCCTAGCGCGCCTAAGGAAGCTACCTTCTCAGCTCAGCATTCTCGATACCCTCCTATTATCAAAAAAAGCGCGAGATTCATTAATCAAGGCGTTACAAGAACCCGAGCAATTCCAAGCCTTCCTCGCCGCAGAAAGGATGAAGAATGAACTGGAAGAAGTGCACACGGCCGACATCACTTTCGGTGACGAAGACTTTCTCCTCGGGACGTGCGACCACAACCGTCCCCTATACGTCTCTGGATACTGCCATGATATCAAGATAGGCAAGATCCTGGTGGATAATGGATTCTCCGTCAATCTCCTTAATGTTCGGGTGTTGAAGGAAATCTGCATGAGCGTGCAGCACCTCGCTCGTGACAAAATTACCATCTCCGTTTTTGACTCCCAGTCGTCACGGACTCTCGGATCTGTAATACTAACATTACACTTCGGACTGCTCGTCACGGACATCAAGTTTCACGTCATTGACGCCAAGACCTGCTACAACGCCTTGCTCGGTCGTCCTTGGTTACACGAGTACAACATCATCCCTTCTACACAGCATCAGTGTATGAAGTACTTTAAGGATGGTTTTGAGTATACCGTAACAGGTGAGTTGAACCCATTCTCCGTGAACGAAGTCCGCAAGTACAAAGATGCAAAGTACTTTTTGCCAGACTTCGAGGATACAGAAAAGTGTCGCAAGCCGGAAAACAAAGCCGCCGCCACCATCCCTGTTTTCGGGAGCGATACCGAGGAAGAAGAAGAGATAGTTTACGCTGGGCCGTCTCGACGCAACAACCCGGGACCGTCCGCCCCCATGTTGATCTTCGGAAGTAACTCAGAAGATGAGATTAATGCCGTGTTCTCCAGTCGGCCGTCAATACAAGCACCCCCTGGCGATGATCAGAGTTTGCAAATCACCATGGTGCCGTGGGAACACTATAAGGATCTCGACACACTTGAAGCTTACAATGTGCAGGACCTGCAGACGTTTTACGTCCCTCCCAGGAAAAGGGTGAAAAGGTGATCCTATTCTACCAATCCATAGAAACGAGAGTGGAGAAAAAGATAGAGCATGGGGCAGATTCTATACTCGACAGGCTCCAACCCATCCGTTTGCCCAGATATTACACAAATGGATTAAAGAGGCTATTGAAGCGCCAAGGGGTACCCTTAAAACAGACTGTTCGACAAGCTCGATTCTACAACAGGATTTAGGATGTCCCCGGAACTCAGCGCAAATTGCCCAATGGGAGAATGGAAACGCTCGGCCTTGGATACGTGAGATCCGGAAAGCGAGAGCGAGTCCACGGTAGCTACGCCATATATAACTTCAATAAGGAGGAGGACACCCTGTCAGGAGATGCTAACCCCTCATCAAAGCTGGATCCCGCGAGCGAAGTGCCGAGTCCGCCATTTGAAGAATGAATGGACAAGCTTATCAGGAAAGCGGGTCAAAAGGCTCGGGATGACCATAATCGCGAGATGGCCATCTACGAGAAGGCCAGGACGCAACATCTGTTTCAACAGGCTGCAAAAGACGAAGATGCTCCTCCCTGTCAACCCGTTGCGCAAAAGGCCCGACGCAGAGGCAGAAGTAAGTCAAGAAGCAGAAAAAGAAGTCGACAACAACGACGCAGGATTAAAGAGTCAGGTGATCGGGTATTGCGCGGTCCGGATTTGTCCCTCATGAAGAAGATAAGTCGAGCGTATTCCTTCCCCCGAGACAAGATGAAGAAGTTGCTCGAGCTCGCTATAAAACATCAAATGATCGCACTTCCGGAGTCTAAGCATCCTGAGCAAGTTAACGAAGTTTCTCATCTGGGCTATTGCTCTTATCACCGAGCCATAGGACACCCTATCGAAGACTGCTTTACCTTCAAGAACTGGGTCGAAGACCAGTACCAGCAAGGCAGATTTGCTTTATCCAGCAGCTGGAGGGTAACGCCGCCACAAAAGCACGAACCCAAAGCCACAAGAGCAGAACCAGATCCACATCGGCCTTGGAAGCGAGCTCATACCTGTCATATGGTAACGATATCGAAAAGAGAGCCCGAGAATATGGACGACCTCCCTTGGTGCTTCGAAAACAATGACAATGAGGTAATCTCAGAATTTCCACCGGCTCCGAAAGAACTGGAAGATGGCATACATACTACTGCAGATAACCTCAAGAAGATTGAGTTAGGATCGGCAGACGATCCGCGACCGACATTCGTCAGCGAGCTGCTATCTGAAGAAAGGGTGGCTGCGTTAAAGGACGTGCTTCTACGACATAGAGATTGCTTCGCGTGGAACTATTCCGAGATGCCAGGATTAGATCCAGAGATTGCGGTGCATAAATTAGCAATATCCCCGGATATCAAACCAGTCAAACAGGCGCCGAGAAGGATGCGGCTCGAGCTAGGGATGAGCATTAACGTCGAAGTCAAGAAGCTGATCGATTCTGGGTTTATCCAGGAGGTACAATATCCTGACTGGGTCGCCAACATCGTCCCGGTAATGAAGAAAAATGGGACAGTGCGCATATGTGTGGACTTCCGAGATCTCAATAAAGCCTGCCCGAAGGACGATTTCCCAGTGCCGGTCACCGAACTGATGATAGACAATGCGTCCACTCATGAGGTTTTCTCCTTCATGGACGGTTCATCAAGGTACAATCAGATAAAGATGCATCCCGACGACCAGAAGCACACCGCTTTCCGGACTTCTTTGGGTATATTCTGCTACAAAGTTATGCCCTTCGGATTAAAAAATGCCGGTGCCACCTATCAGAGGGCCATGACAAAGATCTTTGATGATCTCATACATGAAATCGTCGAGTGCTATATCGACGACCTCGTAGTAAAGAGCATGTCATATGAAGAGCATTTAGAGCATTTGAAGACCGTATTTCAACGCCTTCGGTAATATAATTTGAAGATGAATCCCCTCAAATGAGCGTTCGGAGTCTCCTCGGGTAAATTCCTGGGATTCGTCATCCGACACCGAGGTATCGAAATAGATCCATCTAAGATCAAGGCGATCATGGAAATGCCACCGCTAAGGACTCTCAAACAGCTGCGGTCTTTCCAAGGGAAGCTCGCGTACATTAGGAGGTTTATCGCCAACCTGTCAGGCAAGTGCCGTCCTTACAGTCACCTGATGTAGAAGGAAACTCCGTTCGTCTGGGACTAAAAATGCCAAAGTGCGCTAGATGAAATCAAGCAATACCTGCAGAACCCGCCGGTGCTGGCTGCTTCGGTCAAAGGAAAGCCTCTCATTATTTATACAACCGCCCTAGAAGGTTCTTTAGGCGCATTATGGGCGCAAGAAAACGACCAAGGGAAGGAGAGAGCGCTCTACTATTTAAGCCGAGTTCTTCTGGGGGCAGAAAGCAATTACTCCCCTATCGAAAAACATTGCCTGGCGTTAATCTTTGCGATAACAAAACTCCGGCACTATGCATTGGCACATGAAGTCCGTCTTATATCAAAGGTGGACCCCCTAAAATATCTAATGTCAAAGGCCATATTGACAAGGAGACTCGCTAAATGGGCCATGCTCCTGATGGAGTTTTCAATAACCTATCAGCCTCTTAAGGCAGTGAAAGGCCAAGTCATCGCCGACTTCCTTGCTGAGCATCCAGTACCTGCCGGTTCTCCTCTAAATTGCGATTTGCCGGACGAACATGCATTTGACGTGGTCGACGGTGGTGATACCCGATGGGAACTTCATTTCGATGGAGCGTCCTCCGTAAAGAAGCGCAAACAAAGTACCCCAATGATCAAATCGGGGGTAAGCCTCATCTACGTAACTCCACAAGGAGGGATAATGCGCTTCGCTTTCTCCTTAACAGAACCGAGGACGAACAATGAAGCCGAATACGAAGCTTTGATAGCAAGCCTCGAGATCGCCATCGACATGGGAATTGAAAACCTCCTCATATACGGGGATTCTCAACTGGTCGTTAGTCAAGTAAACGGCGACTACCAAACGTGCAAACCGGAGTTGGTGAAGTACGGTGAAAAGGTGCAACAACTGTTGACCTAAATTCCCTCCTATACTCTGGAAAGCATACCACGCGTGGAAAATAGCAAAGCAGACGCGTTAGCTAAGCTCGCTAAAGAATTGGCTGACGAGAACCTTGATGACGTTAAAATCGTGGTGCAAAACAGTCGGGTGCTTGCCCCAGCAGAAATATCTCAGGAATCATCCGAAGAAAAAGGAGCGATTGAGCAGACAACCCTACAAATAAAAGACCGTGAGAAGGCTGAGGACTGGAAGGAAGTCTTCATAGACTACTTTAAGTCCCACCGAATGCCCGAAGAAGCGTCCCCAAGACATCAGCTCATGAAACGAGCTCTGTCTTTCGCCATCGTCAACAATACTCTGTACAAGAGGTCGTTTGACTCTCTGTGGCTGAGATATTTAGGACCTGACGAAGCAGAAAGAGTCGTTCGGGAAGTTCATGACGGGATCTGTGGTTCTCATCAAGCAGGCCCGAAGATGAAGTTAAAAATTAAACGGATGGGTTACTACTGGCCCACGATGATCCAGGACTGCCTCGAATATGCGAAGCAGTGCCACTCATGTCAAATCCATGAGGATTTCATCCACCAGTATCCAAATTCGCTACATCCAACGGTGGCTAACTGGCCATTCGAAATGTGGGGAACTGACATAGTCGGCCCCATCGAACCGGTATCGTCTAAGGGACATCATTTCATCCTGGCAACGACTGATTACTTCTCCAAATGGGCAGAAGCAGTGCCACTGAGGGAAGTGAAGACGGAAAATATTCTCCATTTCTTCAAGACGCACGTCATTTACCAGTTTGGGACTCCTCGACGAATCATCTCCGATAACGGGCCTGCCTACGGGAGTCACAAATCAGCCGCTTTGCGCAACAACATAATATAGACTGGAGGTATTCCTCGGTTTATAATCCGCGAGCTAACGGTCTCGCCGAGGCCTTCAACAAGACCTTGACAAAGATCATGAAGAAAACAGTGTCCCGAAATAAGAAGGACTGGCACGAGAAACTGCAGGAGGCTCTCTGGGCATACCGAACTACGTTCAAAACGGCCACGAACACAACGCCATACGCGTTGGTGTTTGGTACAGAAGCAGTACTCCCACTCAAGATAGAGTTACCCTCTCTACGAGTGGCGGTCCACTACGAGCTAACGGACGAAGAAAATGCTCACCTTCGACTTGAGGATCTTGACGCCCTCGATGAAACCCGGCTCATAACGCAACAAAATCTGGAAGCTTACAAAGCGAAAATGACGCGCTCGTATGAAAGATTGACCAGGCCGAGGACATTCCGCCAAGGCGAACTCGTGCTAGTGATCAAAAGGCCTATGATCCCCAATCGCGCCAAGCGGGAAAAATTCGAGCCAAACTATGAAGGCCTGTACATCATAGACAAAGTCTACCAGGGTGGAGCCTATCTACTCATGGATATGCACGGTGAGAGTCCTTTCAGACC
Organism: Agapanthus africanus; assembly: GCA_030015575.1. NCBI lineage: Eukaryota > Viridiplantae > Streptophyta > Magnoliopsida > Asparagales > Amaryllidaceae > Agapanthus > Agapanthus africanus. The sequence goes on along the minus strand of CM057338.1, from coordinate 98,873,125 downwards.
AATAAACGGCCGCTTCCTAAATAAATACTACGCTTAAGGAGTCACAGCCTAGGTCAATGATAGATGACGACGACTATGTCCGCTCGCTATCTTCCTAAGCTCAAGCTCTATAAGTATTAGCCGGCCCTCTCCACAACGGACCGAAACGTCCTTAAAACTAATAACGGACCGAAACGTCCTTAAACTAATACCGCAGCATCCTTAGGCTGACGAGATAAAAAAAAGGAAAAAAATATAATAAATAAAAACGGTATGTCCATCAGCAAAAAGGGCACGGATGAAAACCCGAAAGGGCTCCGTGAGTAAAAACAGCAGGGCTACCGGCGAGTGATTCGTGAAAACCTGAAAGGGCGCGACCTCGTAAAAAAAAGAAAAAGATAAAAAGAATAAAAAAAAACGGTATGTCCATAAGCAAAATGGGCACGGATGAAAACCCGAAAGGGCTCCATGAGTAAAAACAGCAGGGCTACCGGCGAGTGTTTGTGAAAACCCGAAAGGGCGCAACCTCGTTAAAGGACACTTGCGGGATCCTCAAGACCCTGTAAGGAGAAACCACCCACGTGAGATCCTTACGACTCATAAGGGAGTAACACACTTAGGGGTCCTCACGATTCCTAAGGAGAAAAGACACTTGCGAGACCCTCACGACTCACAAGGAGAACTCTCTTATGGGACCCTCACGGCTCATAAGACTTGAAAGTCATAAGTTACAGAAACCTGAATCTGTGCTTAAGCAAAATCCCCCATAACCTTCGACAATGCCCTACAAGCGGCTCATACTGACCCTTGTATACAATCCACGGGCACGAATAAACATTTCCTCAGCAAAGTCCCACCCGTGACTAGGGGTATGTCCCTATGGTGAACAACCCTTATAAGTCCTCTCGACTTATAAGGAGAAAGCCCTCTTGTAGGATCCTTACGACTTACAGAGGAACATACACTTAGGAATCCTCACGATTCCTAGGGAGAAAATCCACCTACAAGATCCTCACGACTTGTAGGGGGAAATACCTTTGTGAGACCCTTACGGCTCATGAAGTCAAAAGCCTTAGTCGACAAGACCCTAACCCTGTTTGCTAAGCCACCCTTGTTCAACATCGACAGAGGCAGATGATGATTCGCTCCTGGCCATATCCCAGTTATAGCAGTGCTGATGCCGAAATCGGTGTCTAATTTCAGGTTTATGGCGAAAAGCCAGTAGGCCGCACGTGCATACGAAATAGCCGAAATGATGGGGCAACTTGCAATAAAAAGCAGCAAGTAAAAATGCATGCACACAAAATAGCCGAAATGATGGGGCAACTCGCAATAAAAAGCAGCGAGTAAAAATAAAAAAAATAGCCGAAATGATTGGGCACCGTAAAAAATAGCCGAAATGATTGGGCAATCGCGACCTTCGCGATATAAAAGCTGAAATGATGGAGCATCGCGGAAACAGAAATGAAATAAAATTTAAAAAATTTAACTTATGCCCTACAGGTGATGTTCCATCACACCCTGTATACAATCCAAGGGCGTAAACAAAGAAGTGAACATACTTCCCCCCCAGGTTTCATCAAAGAAAGAAGCTAAATCTCGACGGGCCGCAAGCGATCTATAGATCATCCCAACACTCGTCTCGTAATGACGGACACAACTTCAAACAAAGCGGAGCAAGGGCAACCCCTAGTTCCATGGCTCGGCGATATACATATCACCAACAGTCAAATCTCCATTCCGTGAAATGCGGATACAATCAGCAAAATTCCTGGTTACGTGGAACGCGGATAACGTCACTCTTTGACCCCGTGGGAAACATCCAGAGCGGAACCTAGTCCTCGCCGAACACGGTAGTGAACCCGTGTGAAGCATCTAGTGCAAAATTCATGGTTACGTGGAACGCGGATAACGTCACTCTTTGACCCCGCGGAAAACGTCCAGAGCGGATCCTGGTCCTCGCAGAGCACGGCGCTGAACCCGTGTGAAGCATCCAGAGTGGAGCCTAGTCCTCGCCGAGCACGGCAGTGAACCCGTGTGAAGCATCTAGTGCAAAATTCTTGGTTACGTGGAATGCGGATAACGTCACTCTTTGACCCCGTGGAAAACGTCCAGAGCGGATCCTGGTCCTCGCAGAGCACGGCAGTGAACCCGTGTGAAGCATCCAGAGCGGAGCCTAGTCCTCGCCGAGCACGGCAATGAACCCGTGTGAAGCATCTAGTGCAAAATTCCTGGTTACGTGGAATGCAGATAACGTCACTCTTTGACCCCGTTGAAAACGTCCAGAGCGGATCCTGATCCTCGCAGAGCACGGCAGTGAACCCGTGTGAAGCATCCAGAGCGGAGCCTAGTCCTCGCCGAGCACGGCAGTGAACCCGTGTGAAGCATCTAGTGCAAAATTCCTGGTTACGTGGAACGCGGATAACGTCACTCTTTGACCCCATGGAAAACGTCCAGAGCGGATCCTGGTCCTCGCAGAGCACAGCAGTGAACCCGTGTGAAGCATCCAGAGTGGAGCCTGGTCCTCGCCAAGCACGGCAGTGAACCCGTGTGAAGCATCCAGAGCAAACACCGGACTGTGGAGTCCTTAAAATCCACGGACTATGATGTCCTTAACCTCGACCGTAATGTCTTAAAACTAACGATCAACCACCCTGATTCTATATTGATTCCACCTTGGTTTAGGGGTACATCTCTTCACTCCTTTGATACCTGGCGTTGTAATTCCCCAACGTCTTCAAAGAGGTGACGGGTCCCCGCAACCACACATCGGACTGTGGAGTCCTGAAATCCACGGACTATGACGTCCTTAACCTTGACCGTGATGTCTTAAAACTAACATCGGACTATGGAGTCCTTAAATCCACGGACTATGACGTCCTTAACCTTGACCGTGATGTCTTAAAACTAACATCGGACTGTGGAGTCCTTAAATCCACGGACTATGACGTCCTTAACCTTGACCGTGATGTCTTAAAACTAACATCGGACTGTGGAGTCCTTAAATCCACGGACTATGATGTCCTTAACCTTGACCGCGACGTCTTTAAACTACGATGCCTTGAGCAACCCCTGACCTCGTGAAACACGGATAAGGGTGACCACATCCGGCACTTGCAGGTCCTCACGACCTGTAAGGAAGAAAAACTCTCTTGTGAGATCCTTACGACTCTCAAGGGAAAACCCGCTCAAGAATCCTCACAATTCTTAAGAAGAACTTACACCTATGGGATCCTCTCGACCTGTAGGGAGAAAAACTCCTTATGAGACCCTCACGGCTCATAAGGCTCAAAAGTATTAGGAGGCAGATCTTAACCCTGAATCCTAAGCCATCGCTGCCCTGCAAGTAGGCCAAGATAAATTGTCCGCAGAACACATTCAATAGAAAGGGGACACACCATTGAGGAGAAAAATGTATCTTTTATTCATAAACCAAAATGGATACAAACTACAGTCCATGAAAGAACAAAAAGAAAATACTCTCATCCATGAGTATGTACAAAAAGAAAGAAAAAGATACAAGTCTTTAAGCCGGCGGGCGATGTAGCAATTTTACCAGCTCATCTTCCTGTTGCTGAGTCACGGCTTCATGATTCAAGATCGCCTGAAGACGAGCCTCCGCCTGAGCCTGCTGGGCCTGATACGAAGCAAGCCGAACTTCAAGCTCCTTCTCGGTGGCCTTATGGGCCTCGACCCTTTCACGAATGAACGTGGCAGCTTTATCGAGAGCCACCACCTCTTTGATGGACTCCTGGAGCACCCGCCAGAGTTCATATGCTTTGTTGGCCTTGGCGGTAAGATTAGCTTGAAGCTCGCTCAGTGCCTTAGAAGCCAGCTCCCTCTCCGAGAATTTACGGCCGAGCCTCTTCTCGCACGACGTCATGTTTGCCGCGCACCGCGCTATCAGCCCCCGCAAGTCCGCCTTTGCAGCCATGGCCTCCGAGGAAAGACGGGAGCATTCAAGTGCGTGCAAGCATGCCTCCACCTGCCGACAGAACTCCACCCAGACTCGCACCACCTCTTCGCTATGGTAGGTGGCAAGAAAAGAAAGAGAACCGTTAGCCTCGGCAGCAAATGCTTCAGCTGTGGTTGCGCTGCCAGCACGAAGCTCCTCGATCAAAGACGACAGGGAGACAAGGCTTAATTGGGCCAAGCGTTCTGAAACTCGCAAAGCATAAGGGCCGGGCGGCATGGCGACACGCGATTCCAACGCTATTGGAGCTGGCAAGGCTGTTCAGAGTTGAAAAATGTTAGTAAGACTCTTAAGCAAATGAACTAGTGAGGCTATACCGAAATGTCACTTACCTACGGTCATGCAAGTAGGAGCTGAGGGTTCCCCTGGCCCTTCGAGGACTTCGACCTCATCATCGGCCTCCAAAACTGTAGAGAACATCAATGTCAATATGCAAAATGACAACGATACTATGAGAAGTGATGAACAACACTCACCTTGTCCAGATGAGAGGACGATCCGTTGAGGAGATATCGCCTGTGGAGCGGCCATTTCCAAAAGACGCTAGAAGGATTGCCGAGGAGACAGATCGACAATGGAGGCCGCCAGTCCGCGCAATTCTGAAAAGACAAAAGAGTTCAGGTAACAGAAAGATTACTAGCTCAAAACGTGGAAGGTTACCTTCGACACTCCTCCCATTCTGAGCTGGGGGATAGCAGCTTCAACGGCCTCTACCATGACCTCGGGCTCCAACAAAGGGAGGGTAGTCCCGACTATCTCCATCTCAGCCTCTGGGCCGCCTTTAGGTAGAGTCGTTGGGGCGGCGACCACCGAGGGAACCTCTCCCAAAGGAGCGAGTGCCCTGGAATCAAGAGCCGCCGCCGGAGGTTCTATTGCGAGAGGAATGGCATTGTCGGCCCCATCCGCATCGAGGAAGGCTGCATCGGGAATGTCAACGGGCTCTAGCTGCAGCAAGCCAGTAGAGATCTCCCCCATCGCCGAAGACTCTGCACAAGTCGCACAAAAATAAGGATACATATATACAAGCATAAGCAATCTGAAGAACTGCAAAGAAATATAAAAACATACCAATGCGCAGGGAAGCCTTCAGTATGGCTTCTTCAAGCTGATGCTCCTTCTCAAGAAGGCGTGCTCGCCGGGGTTCGAGGGTAGACTCATGGCCTCCGGTCCACAAGGAAAGCGCGTCCGCAGCATCCTCCGAAGCGGCCTGTTTCAGGGCCCTTTCTCCCCATTCCTCCAAAGGGCCAATAAACCGCCGCCGAATCCATGAAGGGTCTTCATAAAAAATTATGGCAGGATAGGGCTTCTTCGGAACCCTGACGTTCTGGGACTCATCTTGGGAATGACTGATTGCCTCAGCCAATTGTGCGGCCTCCTCGGCAGCCGAGCCCGGGAAAAGAAGACCAGCGTCCGACTCTTGCACGGCCAGCGAATCATCTGGAAATATGGGCTCCGACTCCGTTAAAGAATCAAGTAGGTTGGTGGCCACCCTCTTCCGCCTCTTAGATCCAGAACCGGCCGCCAAAGACGACCGTTTCTTTCCTCGCGAAGCCTTGGTGCGACGGCGACCCACGTCGCCTTCAACACCATCGTCCCTATTACCCTCGCTTGGTGCCACAACCGAGGATGACACCGCCATTGTCAATGCCACGGGAGGCAATGCTGCCGCAGGCGGTGGTGCTGCTACTGGGGCCCGTCTACCCCGCGATCAGGTACCTAGAGGCATACCAGCTGTTGGAGTAAGGTCCACCCCTGACTCCCCCGGAATGAGCGCGGTGCCAATCTCCCTCAGAGGGAAGCGGACCGGAACTCACGGTCGCGACACAGCTCCCATGGCCGGAACCTGAGGAGGGGCATCATGACCAAGAAGCACCCTTCTTTCCTCAAGAATAATCGGGCTGACTCGATGGAGATACCAACCCGTGAACGATCCCACGCACCGGGGCATATGCTCAGCTTCAGAGATCATGAAGTAGGAGCCGGTGTTCAACCTCACGAAATGATGTGCGGCATCGCGAACGGCATCAAGTGAAGGGACCGGCGCAACTATGAAAGCCTCAAAGGGAACGCCCTGGTCGTATCCAAGCTGTCGAGAGAAGCGATGCGGATTGTACCGCATGAAAAGAGACGAGCTGTCCTGGCGGAATACCAAATAGCCTGGTCTAATGGTATACAAGTGCACGGCCTCCCGGGGCCTCAGGGAGGGTGCATTGTCTTTTGACCGGTCCCAGAGTTGCTGAACTGGACCTGAAGGAGAAGACAGGACCCGATCATTAAAAACCAGCCCGCCAGCGGTGGCGTGAGGAGAAATCAGCACCCGAATAGCCCCGAATTGAGTCGGGTTGGCGGCAGAAGCATCCACCAATCGCATAAGTCGCGGGAAGGGGTAGGCGTCGTAAAATGCGGGCCTCTGATGCATAGCGAAAGCCCCCAACACGTGCATTTCGATCCAGGACGTGAAGTAATGAAGCGAAAAGTTTACTACATCTACACCGGGAGTAGAGGTATTAGCTGCGGTGCCCAACCCATGATAAAGGTGCGCCAAAGCCGGGATGCCGATGGCCAACCATGTCCCCTCAGTGATACAATAAGCCGGGTAGATAACCGAAGCCCTCATAAAGCGACGATGCATGGGAATGACAAACCAACTGAGCCAAACACTAAAAAAACCCACGAAGAACGTCTCTTCATCTATGCCGGGAGCGGAAATAGATTCAAAAGACATCGGCGACATAATAGGGATGTAGTACTGTGGGAGATCCGATTCAGTGGTCGGCAGCTTCTTCGGACCAAACCCAAAGGGGTCCTTGATGTTCGCGAACTTCCGAGCTGTCTTCGACAAGACGTCCTCGCGAAGGAAGCAAGCAATGAAGCTCTTAAAAGTAACACCCTGCTCCTCAGATTCGGTGAACAATCGGTCGAAGATACCTAGCGCCTTGATCAAACTGGGATGCTTGTGACGGACGGCATTCTCAGCAGATAGGCCGTCAACCGGAGCAGGCTCGGGCTCAAAGATGTACTCGTCAGGAGGCAGCAACTCCTCATACAGACTACCCCTGATTGGCAACCCCGAGATGTCATAGAATTCTGCCAGAGAGATCGATACCTCGCGGTCCCCTAAAAGGAAAGTGTTGGTGGGGAGGTTCCACTGGTTCAAGAATGCCTTAACCCACCAGACATGCGGGGATTGGTAGTGAAAGAGCGACGCGTATATCGCCTGGTAAAGCCCTACTTTCTGTAGCCACGCACGATGGGCGGACAGGATGTAACGAGCCCAGAGAAGGTATCCCATAGGGTGTCGAGGGGTGAGCCATATCTTGTAGATTTGTCCCCATGGTTGGGCCTCACCCTGGCAAATACGCCGCCCCAAGATATCTATAACCGGGATCGGATGGTTCGGGATACCGGTCGTCGAAGGCTCGAGCCTCCCCGTTGGAGTCCAGTTTGGCATCTCCACAGCAAAAACCGTCCTCGGAGGGTCCATCGGTAAAAACGGGAAAGTAGGCTCTGTTGGTATTGCGCAGAGGAAACTCCGGCGACCCCGGATAATATGACTGTACCAAGCTCCCCATAGAAGAAAGTTGGTGCAGTTCGGGTCATGAGCCCGGATCATCGCCATCGCTTCCTCATCGGATAGTGATTGAGGAAAAGCGGCCTCCGAACGAGTAAAGGGAAAACACGGAGCAGAAGCCATCGCACCTGAAATCGAATGAAAGAAGACCGTCAAAAGCAAAGTCAGCAATATATATCCACGCATGAACATGAAGACTAGTCAAAGAAAGCAACAGCAGACTCTTTTATAGGGCCATTGGCTACAAAACATATGGGCCCCACAGAATCAGGATGACGGCTTGTTAATAATAAGACCAAGCAATTATAATAGGACAAGGGGAATATCCTCATTAAATAAGGAGTGGGTTTCAAGTGACCCTGCACATCTCTTAGAAGGTAAATCTGCCTCGGACTCCACAACAAATCAAACAGGATCAAGGGAATTAAATTCCCACAGAAGACATCATTGCAAGCTTCTGTTCCATTAATTACAGAAGGACAACCTAGGGCAAAGAGACCCTAAGAAGCCTTCATGCGAAGAAACTGAGCTCTTCATAGGAATTAAATTCCTTGTTGAGAAAAGGGAATTAAATTCCCAGAAACATGTTTTCTGAGAACGGGGTTAAACTCCATGGATTATCACCATCATTCCTAAAGGATCATCTAAACCCTAAGAGATCTACTGTTGGAGGTTAAGTGATCTCATATTTGGTTAAAGAACTTGAAGAAAAATGGGTTCTTTGTTAAAAAAGGAGTGAAGCCCTTGATGTGGATTTAAAACCCCGCGAGTTTTGTCAAAATGAAGGCGCACCGATCACCATTACCTGAGGAAAGAGAGACTTTTTAAACAGAGTTAAACTCTGAAAATGTTTCAAGACAGAGAACTAAGCTCTGGAAGAAGAGAATTAAATTCTCAAAAAAAGTTCTCAAAGGAAGGGGATGAGTAAAGTGAAGGCTCTTCTGAAGGGACATGAACATTTATAGGATGTGATGGAGACGCTTCATCTCCCCAAATCCCTAAAGGAATCCAACGGTCACAAAAGTGACAGCGTTGCACTCACGTGCAGACACGAGAGAACAACGCTGTGGGGGCATTTGTTTCCTGATTTAAAATCAGGAAAGTTTACGGAAGAGGCACCACGTGCTAGCACGTGATCAGCAGTCACGTGTTGGCACGTGACATTTAAAACAGCAGCAAAGGCACATCGGTTCCCTGACTAAATCAAAGAAAAGGCTCCAGAAAGGGTCATGTGCTCACACGTGACCAGGGGTCACGTGTTGGCACGTGACGGTTGAACAGCGGCTAGAAGACAGAGCGCAGAAAGGATAAGAAAGCTCGTTCCAGTGGGTCACGTGCCTACACGTGACCATGGGTCACGTGCCTACACGTGACCAAGGGTCACGTGGCCACACGTGAGCGGCTTTCAAAGCCTATCTATTTAACAGAATTAAATTCTGAAAGCATTCAAATCTTGCCAAAAGAGAATGATTATTTGGAACCGTTGGATTAAAGATCTAAAGGTGATTAAATGTCACCTATTTATGGAAAAATCTTGAACTTGGAAAGATTTCCCCTTAAAATCTAACTGAAATAACAAAGAGATATCTTTGGATTTAAAATCCAATGGTGAATAAAATTCACCTAATAATCCAAAGGTCCAGATGAATGATAAATATAAATCAAATCTCTCAATAAACAAATCAAATCTTTCAATTGAAGATTCACTAAAACTGATTGATTCTCTTCCTTCGCCTATAAATAGGAGCCAGAAAAGAGAGGAAAATATACAGGGAGAGATATATACAGGGAGATATATACAGAGACATAGAGAGAAAAAGAAATAGAGCCTTGAGACTTTGGAAGAATTTGATCTGCTGCAGAAGAAAACCTTGGGTAAGAAAGGGAAGGCTTTTAAAAAAAAGAGAATTTAATTCTCAAAAGAGTTTAACTCTTATATTAAAAAGAAGAACTTAGTTCTCTCTTTAGTAGAGGATCTGCAAAGTGCACATCTCCCCATGAATTGAGAATTTAATTCTCATTGGGTTGAGATCCTGCCATGCAGAGCCAAAGCAGAGAGAGGGAATGGAAGTTTGAGAATTTAATTCTTACGGAACTATAGGAATTTAATTCCTTTGAAATAAAATTAGGGTTTAACCCTATGTTATAGGAATTTAATTCCCTTAAAATGAACAGAATCAGGGTTTAACCCTAGTTAAGAACTTAATTCTGTCAAAATAACAGGAATTTAATTCCCTTAAGAAAGAAGAAATTAGGGTTTCACCCTATGATAGAACCTAATTCCTCACATATATGGGAATTCAATTCTTACAGAAGACAAATTAGGGTTTAACCCTATCTAAGAGTAATTCTTCAGAAGAAAGTGGGAATTTAATTCCTCTAAAGTTATTATTAGGGTTGAACCCTATGATAGAATCCAGTTCTTCGCATATATGAGGAATTTAATTCCTACAGAAAAGAAGTTAAAGTTCAACTCTATCTAAGAATATAATTCTTCAGAAGAAAGTGGGGATTTAATGAAGAATTTGATTCTTAAGCAAACATGCAAAGAAGCAGGGTCACGTGCTAACACGTGACCCCTGAAAAGCCCCACAGGGGAGGGCGCCCTCACGTGCTACCGCGTGACCCCTCTTGCCTTAGTGTTTAACACTAAATTAGAACCTCTGAGTCCAGTGTTCAACACTGATTTACCTTAGTGTTCAACACTAATTGAAGAACTTTACTTGCAGCGTTTAACACTGAATTTCTTAGTGTTTAACACTAAATTAAATCTCTGTTAACAGAGTTTAACATTAATTTTCTCAGTGTTCAACACTAAATTAAAATCTTTGTGACCAGTGTTTAACACTGATTATCTTAGTGTTTAACACTAATTTGAGATCTCTGTTGCCAGTGTTTAACACTGATTTGTTTTAGTGTTTAACACTAATTTGAAAGCCCATGTTGCTGGTGTTTAACACCAACTATCTTTTAGTGTTAAACATTAACTTGTCAATCTCATTCCCAGTGTTCAACACTGGTTGGCCTTTAGTGTTTAACACTAGCTTCAGCCCAATTGGCTAAGTTCTAGAAGCAAAGCCTCTCCTTCAGTGGACCAACAAAAAGTCAATATTCCAAACATAATTGGACTTAGCCCAAGATGGCCATAAGTCCTCAATCCAAACTTAACTGGGCCAATGGGCTCATAACGTAATTGATTGGTCTTGGTCCCAAATTGGGCCAAAGACTATTTAATCTACCTTGGTTCAAGGGTACATCTCTTCACTCCTTTGATACTTGGCGTTGTAATTCCTCAAAGTCTTCAAAGAGGTGACGGGTCCCGATGACCACACATTGATACGGACTGTGGGGTCCTTAAACTCATGGACTATGACGTCCTTAACTTTGACCGGGATGTCTTAAAACTAACATCGGACTGTGGGGTCCCTAAATCCACGGACTACAACGTCCTTAACCTTGACCGGAATGTCTTAAAACTAACAACGGACTATGACGTCCTTAACCTTGACCGTGATGTCTTAAAACTAATATCGGACTGTGGAATCCTTAAATCCACGGACTATGACGTCCTTAACCTTGACCGCAACGTCTTAAAACTAACATTGGACTGCAATGTCCTTAAACTATCTATGGACCGCAATATCCTTAAACTACCTATCGACCGCAACGTCACTAAACTAAACAACAGGGCTCCCTTAATTGCTCTCTTGTTGGATCTAAACGATCCCGCTAAGTTGATCTTAGTCTAAAAACTAGACTGACGTATCCTTAACATACGTTTAAGTCGATCTTAGTCTCAAACGAGGCTAACGTATCCTTAAACCCAAACCCCCAAACCCAAATCTAAGATAATACGGATTTGGACTAGTCCACGCCCTACGGACGATGACATAACTCAGTCTCCGTATACAATCCACGGGCAACCAAACACAAAACAAACACACACGACACGAAGTGACCATCTGGAGAAGGAGAAAGTGGTTACCGCAGTGCGGTAGCGTAATTAACTGCAGGGGCTTGCGCCTGCAGGGAAGAGCGTCCCCACAATCAAAAACCCCTCAAGCGAGGGGGAATCTGACGAAGTCTGCTACATCGGACGCATCTGTTTAAACCTTCGATATACGGTGCCATAAATCAACTTGGCATCTTCGGAGAGGTAGACGGATAGCACCAATTATCGTCTGCCCTGAATCTCAGGCGAGACGCCCCACGTCGTCGCCATCTTTCGGAGGGGAACAGGTCCTTGGAGTCATCTCTAGATCTTTTTTAGTTAATTGGGGTCAATGCGGATAAAATTTTGCGATTTTCGCGGCTTTGGAAGGGTAAGGAACTCCCCACCTAATCTAGATTTGGTCTTTGCCCCTTAATGTCAGTATTAATTATGCAAACAACTACAAAAATCAAAACAAGCACAATTTAATTTTGCTTTTTGCGCGGCGCTGCGATTTTTGTAAAGAAACCTGCACAAAATATTATTTGGAGCAGATTTGAGAAGGAGATAAGAAAGATAGAGCTTACTGTGAAAATTTTGTACTGCGAAGGCTTCACCTACGCGCGGAACCGCGGCAAAGAGGCACTTAGACCGCAGGTGCGCGGCCGTTGGTACTGTTCACTGTACCAAATTTCAACAGCAGCTTGCTGTTGATTCCTCCAGCTCTCTGGAAATTTCCAAAAAAAAATTTCAATTGCACAGCAGCTCCAGATTTTCCTTGCAAAACACCACAACAAATCGTTTAGATTTTGCGCGAATTTTTATTATAAAATTACAATGGAATAAATCTTTCAATTCAAATTTCAATATAAAACGAATCAGCGCACGATCCCCGGCAACGGCGCCATTTGATTGATCTTTAATTTTCGATTGTGTCGGTTTAGAAAATGAATAGAATTCACAATCAAAGAATTATTTGACCGTAATCAACTATGGTGTCGGATGTACCGCGTTAGCCAGTGCGGATCGTCCACAGGGATTGTGCGATTCGTTCGTATTTTGATTTGTTTGAATTGAAAAGTTAATAGAAAAGAAAAGAAAACATGATTCAAGATTTTTATCGATGAGTTTCAAGTATCACTATTCTAATCAAGAATCAAGAAAATGATAAACATCAAGAATCAAGTATCGATAGAATTCCAATCACTTTAGGGTTTCAAGATTTGAAGTAAAGCTCGTAGGAATCGAGTAAATTATAGATGTGATGAAGGTTAAAGATTACGATTTCTTATCTAGTAACAAATTGATGCTAAATCGATGTCGAATTCATCGAGGATCAAGGATCTTGCGAAGAATTAGGGTTCCTCATCTTATCTTTTGTCCTTTCGATGAATAACATTCACAAGATAGCTTCTTGAAAGTCGAATGATCAATTGTTGATCTCTAGATCGTGCGAAAGGAATCAAGAACACATTCGCATCGATCTAGATCATCGATCAATCGATTTTCAAGAATTTACAATTGTTTTAAGACTTAAGAAAACGTTTAACAATTCATCAACATCATCATTTTACAATTGTTTCGATTCCTCCACGAGCGGAGTTTTATTCAAGCATCATCACAAAGTACATATTCAAGAATCGAAATATAAGCATAATGCTCGAATTGAAATGTAAACAAGTTTAAAGAATCTTCACCTTTATTACATCAACAAGTAGTTACAACTCTCGAGATTTACAAGAGGTAGGAACTTCGCTCGTCGAATCTTACATCGCTCGGCTTCTTGAGTCTTGGATCGCTTCGATCTCGTGCTCCGTTGAAATCCGGTTCCGCTTCTAAAGGATCTTGAAGACTTGCTTGGCTTGCACTCAAAGAATCTTGAAGTTTCTTGATTTTGGATTGGATTAGGGTTAGGGTTTTGACACAAGCCTTGTCACTAGACTTGTGGGTGGAAATTGGGGAGATGAAGATTGAACTAGAATTTAGCCAACAATGAGTTGTCAAAGATTAGCCTTGAACAAGTGAGCCTAAGGGTCTATTTATAGGTTTTCCAAACCCTAGGTCTAGAAATTCAAATTTGAGTTTTCCCTCCAAAAGTTAGTTGGAGGAAGAGGCTTCTAGAAGTAGTTAGTTAGGGGATTAGCTTCTACCCTAAGCTAGGAGGTTAGGTGGAAGGTTCTAGGTCCTTAATAGAGTTTAGATGAAGCTTACTTTGGAAGCTAGGGGTGTTTAGTTAGGAACCCTAGGTTTGCTGAACTGGCAGAAGCTTCTGGGGTATTCTGGAACTTGAAATGGCTTTCTGAAGTGTAGGTACAGAGACAAGAGTTATGAAGCAACTTTGAGATGCTGATGTGGACAAGCCGCCGCGGAACCGCGGCGCAAGGCGGCTCCGGCCGCGGTTCCGCGGCCACTTTGATGGCTTGGAGATTCATCCTTCTTCTGTGGATTCCTGCTAACATATTGGTATTTTTATGATATAATGAATCCCTGAATTCCTTCTATATTATCTCCAGATTTCAGATCCATGAGTTGGCGTCTTTTTAACAGTCTTCGTTTGTAAATTTGACCGATCTTCTGTAATGTCCTGCACAGACTTCGAAACACAAGTTGCGATATATAGGAATGATGTCATGCTATGAAATGCAGTCAATTTCCCTTATAGTGCCAGTTTTAAAGTCTAACAATTGCAATCTGATATTTTACGACTGATTTTCTAATATGTGCTAAATGAATGCCGAACACTTCTAGATGAGTGCAAATGATAGGGAAATTGCCGGTCTAAAGATGCAGTATTTTCGACTGATCACTTATCCAGCCCAAACCCAAAGGGGTCATTAATATTTGCAAATTTCGGAGCCTCCTTTGATAAGACATCTTCACGAAGGAAGCAGGCGATGAAGTTCTTAAAAGTGACGCCTTTGTTCGTCGCCGAAAGACGCGAACGGGAGGTTGGGACGTCCGGGGCCTGAATTTTGGGGGGCAGATGCTATTTGGTTTTATCCGTCCACCTCTCCGAAGATGCCAAGTTGATTTATGGCACCATGTATCGAAGGTTTAGACGAATGCGGCCGATGTAGCAGACTTCATCAGATTCCTCCTCATTGTGAGGGGGTTTTTATTGTGGGAACGCTCTTCCCTGCAGGCGCAAGCCCCTGCAGTTAATTACTACCGCATCGCGGTAACCACTTTCTCCTTCTCCAGATGGTCACTTCGTGTCGTGGGTGTTTATTTTGTTTTTGGTTGCCCGTGGATTGTATACGGAGACTAATTTATGTTGTCGCCCGTAGGGCGTGGATTAGTCCAAATCCGTATCTTCTTAGATTTAGGTTTGGCTTGGGTTTAAGGATCGTTAATCTCATTGAGATTACGATCAACTTAAACATTTGTTAAGGATACGTTAGTCTAATTTTAGACTAAGATCAACTCAACCGGATCATTTAGATCCAACAAAAGAGCTTGTGGGCTCTGTTGTTTAGTTTAGGGACATTGCGGTCCATAATTAGCTTAAGGACATTACGGTCCGAGGTTAAGGACATCATCGTCCATGGGTTTAAGGACCCCACAGTCCAGGTTAAGGACATCATAGTCCATGGGTTTAAATGACCCCACAGTCCGAGGTTAAGGATATCATAGTCCATGGGTTTAAGGACCCTACAGTCCATGGAATGTCTGGTTGTAGGGACCCATCACCTCTCTGAATACGTTGAAGGATTACAACGACATATCAGAGGAATGAAGATATGTACCCTTGAACCAATATTAGTTGGGAAATTTGTAGTCCAATTTGGGACTAAGATCTGTTTAAAAGATTTATGAGCATATGGGCTCAATTAATCTGAATGAGGGGTTTATGGCCAACTTGGGCTCGGCTCACTCAGTTAAAATGTTAAACATTTAACAAAACTGAGTATTGATTTGGGCTCTAACAACTTTCTTGTCTTTTATTGAATGCGGAGCATTTATCATAGCACTGGGGCTTTTTTTTAAAGAACAGTTTATGTTCTATCAGCGCACACGTGAGGAGCACGTGGAGCACTTGGCGCTAGCGCCAGTCAATGAGCGCAGAGCACTTCTGTTAAGTGGCGCACACGTGAGGAACACGTGGTGCGCTTGGCGCAAGGCGCTTCTGTTAATATGGCACACACGTGAGGAGCACGTGGTGCGCTTGGCGCAAAGCGCCAGTCTAATGAGCGCAAAGCGCTTCTGTGAATATGGCGCGCACGTGAGAAGGACGTGGTGCGCTTGGCGCAAAGCGCCAGTCCAATGAGCGCAAAGCGCTTCTGTTATATGGCGCACACATGAGGAGCACGTGGTGCGCTTGGCGCAAAGCGCTAGTCCAATGAGCACAAAGCGCTTCTGTTATGATTTGGAGCGCTTAAGGATCATTTTTGGGTAGCTTTGCGCTCTGAGAATTAAATTCTCTCTTAAGAGACTTTGTCTCATAGATCTAAGAACAAAGTTCTTATTTTTACAGGAGATGTTTCAATCTCTTATGTTTTGGTGAAAGGCTTTGCCTTTATAAATCTGTGATCCTAAGAGAGTTGAATAACCCCCCCTTTATATTGAGATGTATTTGATCTCTTTTGTGAAAGACCTTAGTTTTATAGATCTATGATCTCTGAGAAGAATTATGTTCTTCTTTTTAATGAGATGTTTCTTATCTCTGTTTTTACCTTGAAGAAATTATTCTTCTGCCGAGAGCTTGCTCTTCTCTCTTACTTTTCTCAAAGTTTATAGGGGGGTTCCTCTATATGAGACTTCAAGTCTTGAGTCCTTTTTATAGTGAAGGCTAATCAGTTCAATCAGTCAAAGAGATCTTTTCTTTAATTGATTTGGAAATGTTTCCCCCGTTGGATCTTTGATCCAAGGGCTTCTGATTTACAGAAGGAAATCTTCTTGTTTTTAACAAGATTGAGAAATCTTTTCCCTCACAGAATTTATTCTGTATTTTTTGTGATTTTTAATCACCATTGGATCATTGATCCAACGGTGCTCTGATTTACAGAGCACAATCTTTTCTGTTTGGAAAGATTCTGAGGAATGTTTCCTTAACAGAATTTTATTCTGGTCAATTGATGATTTTTAATCATGTTCGTTGGATCTTTGATCTGAGGGCCGAGAATATTTTGTTCTAGCGCTAGCGCTCACGTGCTTTGTGTAGGGTTTCTAGGCACTCTAGTGAGGTCTCACAAGGCATCAACCATGCCAATTTCAAAAATACGGGGTGCCGAGAAACCCGACTACGGATCGTTGGCTAGATTTCTAGGCGAATAATGAAACTAGTTAACACTTAACTACAATAATACGGAAATACAACCTTTGTAGATCCGGTGCTCCACCTCCATAGCTCCGCAACGAAGACCCCTTGCTGTCCAAATTAATTCCCGGGCTCTAGCGTCGGCTTCGTCGGAGAAATGGCGAGCTAGGTCGTCGATGTCCATGCCGAAGATGATCTACGTCGAGGCATCGCTAAATCAAGCTCCGACTTCACCAAGTCAAGAAACTTGTGAAGAAAACACACTCTACTACTTGGCAAGAGGTAGAGGATGAAGAAATAGGAAGTGGGTAGACTTTAGAATTGGATTTCTCACTCATTTCTATCAATCACCATTGATGGAGCTTGCTTTCTTCAAGTGAAGAAAGGAAGAAGAAGAAAAATTATGTTATGATAAGTTAATTAAAAAAAGAAAAGAATAATCAATCCTTATCATAACATGACCATAGTTAAGTGTAGAGAACTAATCATGGTTTAATGCAATGGTTAGGGTTAAGCTAAAAACAAAATGGTCATCAAGTCAAAGCATTCATGAAGCTTCATGAATGAACAAAAGAAATGCCACCATTTTATCATTTCATTTCCTTTTTCCAATAAGAAAAAGATTAATAAATAAATGAATAAAATGAATAAGCAAATAGTAAACCCTAACCATTCCATTAACCAAGGTTTAATTCTATACACTTAATTAAAAAGGCATGTATCATCAAACATGATACAAGCATGTGCACAAAATCATATCGCATATGCAATGCGCACACCCGAGCGAGAAAATCCATTTAAAGTGAACCGATACTAGTTAATGCAAAGTAATATATCAAATATATAATTATGCATTAAATCATTAAATCAACACTTGATTTAACGATCCGGTCATATCGCATATAACCGACTAGTATCATTAGTAACAACTTATCGAATCAACACTTGATCCGATAACCCGGCTATATCGCATATAACCGATCAATATCACATCGCGAGAATCGAATACAGTATCACATACTGGTATTATTCTCGGTCCCGCACATATCTCATATGCGCTCCTATTTTGTTTTGCTTGAGCCAGGAAACCTCTGTGTAGGACTCTAAAGACTCGTCAATACGCCGGCAGCAGATGATGATCATATCAAACATCCACAAGCCGCAAGCGGTCTGCTAAACGTAACGGCCACCCGGGTATTGAGCGATTAGAAGATCGACGAGCAAGCCCGCTCACACTCCTGTGAATCCAACCAGTAACACTACCGTACAGTCCGGTCTCGTCGTCTGATATGTCGCATATCTCGCCTAGGGGTGGTAAACGTCAGACCCCAATAGCTCGATAAGTCGTGTCGATATGAGGTCTATAACAATTCGAGAAACTACTGGTAACACTTACCAGTAAATCTCAGCAACCCTGGCCAGGGATTTCCTGTTATAGCCAATCGAACACAGCGCAACATCAACCCCCTATACCGGGAGAGACGAATCCCCTCCTATCGCTCATTGCCTCCATGTGACTCGGGACTGTACCCAAAAACCACCGTTTTGCACGCCCTCTTGGACGTGGTAAGATGGAAATCAAAGCACAGTGGGAACCACACAAGACTCTATGACGATCTCGGGTCAACAGACTCTCTGTACCAGTGTCACCAGAGAACTGCCATCTGACGTGAGGTATAATACCATCTGGGAGTTCTCGGCGAGTCCGTCCAGTGTACCCAGTCTCTACTGAGCACCCGTATATCATCTCTGATGTTAAACACCGATGGATATGGGATCATCCATCGCCCATCTGTATGGGTCGAGAAGGTACACGCTAGTCTACTCTGGTATATCGATGCCCCATCTCGATACACCCACGACTAGGGACTTTGAAGGATGTACTTGTGGACTACCATGTCCCCACTAGTATGATCCGCATCATAGTCCAGGTAGTCAAGTACACATCCTAAGGGCTTTACCAACATGTAATAGAGAGACAATCTGAGTACACGTTAAGGTAAAGAGTAACCAGATAGCATACTATCATGTTGAGCAAGAAAGTCCTCCCTATATATGTCCCAGCATCCACTACAATATACATCCTATGTACAGTAATGGCCTCTAGGGCATACATATAACTAACAATCTCCCACTTGCACTAGGGCCATCTGTAGCAGTGGTTGCAGTATCTCATACTCAACCATCCCATAAAAGTGTCTCTCTCTGGGAACAGGCCTTTGTGAGTGGATCCGCTGTGTTGTGCTCTGAGTCTACTCTCCAAACCTCGATCACCCTGGAGATCAATCATCTCCATGATCAGGCGATGCTGCCTTAGAATATGTCTGGATCACTGATGGGACGGACGTTCCTTGGCATAAGCCATAATTCCAATGTCACACAATGGGAGGAACATAGTTCATCTTATGAACCAATATATACCCAAACAGCCTCTTTGGTAGTATCTTAAGTAGCGATGTATCCTGCCTTTATCGTCTAGTATGTCACGGTATCTAGCTTGGAACTCTTCCAACATACCGTCCCTTTACTGAGGGTAAAGACAATGCCTACGACTGACATTCAGTCGTCTTTATCACCCTGGAACACTTCCAGTGATTCTCCCCAGGATCAATTGATACTATCTAACTACAACTAGTGAGAATCCCAACATCCAATTAAATCTATCTTATAGATCCAAAACTCAGGATTTAGAAGGTATCACTCTGATCCTACACGGAGAATCTTTGTGCTAAACGGAGATTGATCGAGCGTAGCATAAAAAACTCCTTTCTTATCAAGCGTATGTCATCCACGTACTCTACGAGGATCACCACCATACTCCCTACTACCTTTTTGTTTATACAAGGTTCATCTACCATTTTGATGATGTCAACTTCTTTGACTACTTCATCAAAACAGATGTTCCAACTCCGCGATGCCTGCTTTATCACATAAAACATCTTGCACGCGTTTCCGCTGCTCCCACTGTCTACGAGGCCCTCTGGCTGTGTACTTATAGACGCTCTCTTCCAAATCATCATTTTAGAAGAGCTGTCATGACACCCAACCACCAGATATCGTAGTCATGGTATGTAGCCGTGGCAAGTAGGATCTGGATGGACTTAAGCATAGGTACTGGAAAAGGTTTCATCATTATCCACGCCTGGTCAATGACGAAAACCTTTAACAAGTCTAGCTTTGAAAGTCTCAACTTTTCCATTTACACCAAGTAATCTTCTCAAGATATACTTGCTCCTGATGGGGATTTAACCCTTCAGATATAGCAACTAAAGTCCATACTTTGTTGGTGTACATGGATTCCATCTCAGATCACTAAGCATCCAACCATTCTTACAGAGTCACACTCCTGATGGCCAGCTCGAAGCTAGTTGGGTCATCATCTCATGATGCAATCCTCGCTCCCACTGTCATCGAGAAACCGTAGTATCTCTCAGGCAGATGAGGAACTCTACCAGATCGGCGGAGAGGCTGAGATTCGTTGGAATCAACTGAATCCTTTGGTTCTATCAAATCATCTGCTGTAATTTGTATAGCTGGAACCTTTCCAGTTCTACATTACAGACCTTGCCTCGAGCTTGTCCGGATTTTACTTTTAGACATAGGCCGGACAATCCTAAATCTTAACTAGCTTAAGACATGGGCACTTCCCATACCATATCATATATGAAGTAGTAGGCAACTGATTTGATTGGAACCCTATTCAATAGGTATGCAACTTCTCAAGTGCATAACTCCCAAAAGGAAATAGGTAACTCAGTAGTACTCATCATAGAGCATACCTTATCATATAGGGTGTGATTGCTCCGCCCCGATATACCATCGTGCTATGGTGTATACGGAGGAGTAATGCTGAGAGAGAATCTCATTCTCCTTTAGAATAATCCAGGAATTCCATGCACAAGTATTCTCCTCCCTGATCTCATCAAAGGACATAATACTTATACCCGTATTCTGGTTCTCTACTTCTAACTTATATTCTGTGAATATCTCAAAAGGTTCTGACTTGTGTTTCAACAGGAACATATGTCTGAATCTTGAGAGATTATCAGAGAATATAATGAAGTATAAAGAACCAGTCCTGGTATATGTAGACAGGAGACCTTACATACATCATCATGTATCAGTCCCAAGAGTTCACTAACTCTTTCTCTGTTTCCAATAAACAGAGCTATGGTTATCTTATCTTTGTGACATGACTGGCGAGTTTCACAAGATGTAAATTCAAACTGATTTAAATATGCATCTATATGTAACTCTAGCTACTCGGGTCACATTGATCTGACCTAGTCTACAATACCTCAAGAAGGATTCGTTCATTTCTGAACTCTTCCTCTTGTGTGTGTTCTGTATACTAAGAACTGTAGTTTGATTTAGAACATCAATGCTTTTAGATAACGTGCCTGAACCGATCAACTTTTGATATAGGAAATGTTCAAAACATTATCCAACAATACAAAATTGTATCCTTTCTTTACTAAAAGAGACTGATATGATTTTGTATATCAGGTTCGGTATCTAATAACATTCGTTCAGAATCAATGTATTGGTAATACAGGGTGACAGTGACCGACAGACTTGGCTGCAACTCTTGCCCCGTTTTCTGTCTCATGAAACTTATCACCCGTTCTCAGTTTTTCTACCCTTTTGTAGCCCTATGTAACAGTTTACATATCTGGGATCCTGATCCGGTATCATATACCCAGGATGCGGAGGATACTAAGAAACAGTTCTGTATAATGAACACACCCGAAGATGATACATCAACATGCACTTTCTTCGTTTGGGCGGCACGGGAAATCTGGTATTCCCCAATTTCCTGCTCTGTCTCATAACAATTATAAGTTGGAGCGGGACCAACGTTCCCCAGCTCAGTATAACAAGCGGGTTCGGTCAATATTCCGTATTATTATCTTGATTAAGGCATGATATGGTCGCTACCTGGAGAGAGAGAGAAGAAAACACTCAGCGTGCGCTCTTGCAAGAATAGATTGGTTTTATTTTATCTAATCAGGATGGCTCCCACTGCTTTTTATCAAATCTTCCTTCAAACCCTAAAAGGAAAGACTAGCCGGGATTAATTACACACTACAAGTTCGCCAATCTTTCAGCCAGGCCAGCGTCGGTACTTTGAGGGAGGTTCCCCGTGCTTTCGCACGGACCTAATTAATGTAAACCTCGTTTTCCCAGAGGCGTAACCCCGTTGACACCTTTCTAGACACCTACTTGATCGGCTAATTGTAATGTGTAAAACTCTCCCAGGAGTAACTCTTACTCGCAACGGGTATCAGGATCCAACTATCTCATAGAAGGTATGCAATCTCATTGCAAATTTCAACACTTGAAATTCCCGATAATCTTTTGCCCCAGGCGATCTATGACCTTGACAAGGTCAACAAACCATAGACCGCAAGTCAAGTTCAACCCGTCATTTCTTGATTGAATCAAACCCACCCGCACGACCCTTGACAAGGTCAACAAGGCCGCACGACTACCCTAACCCAATCTGCATCATATGCATAAGCAGATAAATACTGGTTAGCTACCGCACACTGCGCCTTGACAAGGTCAACAAACGCAGCACGAATACTAAACAGGACTTATCTGAAATGACGGAGGGCTACGACAGGTTTTTCTGAAAACCTATTGCGTAATGAACTTGATATCGTTGTAGGATCGAATGAATTTTGAAATGGAGTGTTTTTTAGGCTTTTCTAGTTTTGCTAAAGGAGTCACTCCCGGTGAAGGGATCGTCGGTCCTTTCCTCGTCGAATGAGGTGCGGGATATATCATATATATCACTGTGCAAAGCAAAAACACTTAAAAGCTATCAAAAGACAAACCGAGTGTGTAGCATCTGCCAGTTATTGCTAAAGGAGTCACTCCCGGTGAAGGGATCTCGGTCCTTTCCTCATCGAATAAGGTGCAGGATATATCATATATACCGCTGTGCAAAGCAAGAACTGTAGCTACCTGTTTTATTTTGAAATTCGATTCTACAACATCTTAGGTTTCTTTTATTTCATTAATCATATTAATGAAGTCCCATCATTCAAATACCTAAGCATCACAGATAAATACGACGTACACTTATGCCATCCGCATTCGCCTCGATGTCCCCTCGTGCACCGTTAGGTTAGGTAACTAACGACAGAGCGGGGCAGGGCTAGCGCGGGTGTAAAACATAAGTAACGGCTATATAATATATCATATATACTATATACTGTATCTATCACAGAACATCACATGATCACATCACAGATATCGCAGCAGAAGAAACATATGAAATATTGGATATACTAGGACGTCCGTGTTTTAATACGAGCCAGTATAAAACACGGATTCCACGGTCGTGATGAATAGCCAAACCCACACCCCTAGATCCCTACGAGAGCGGCAAGCAACCTTACCAATTCTAGAGTTAGGAGACCCGGACTCGACTCTTCGAGTTGGTCTCCCACTGGACTCCAGAACCCGGTTACTTGTGCCCTCCTCCTTGGGTCTATCCTAGTGCGGAAAAGTAAATAATATACAAAAGGTGACAACTTCCGCAACCTGGAAGTGCCCCAATAAAAGAATATTACATACAAGTTTTTACATGAATGAAAATGAAAAACACTCATCTCACATAAAAAACCCCGGCTATTCAACACGACGATCGAATATAACATATCCAGCAACACATAACATCACATGTCATCAACGTAAGTAAATATGTCCATCCCAATTGTCGTTGACATATAGCAACGAAACCGGCGATATCACATATTACACTTACGGTCACAGAAAAGAAAGTGTAAAACTACAACAGTTGGAATCCGCAACCACCTCAGACATCGCATGCCTGACCAAATGAATTACTTAGACATCGCATGCCTAACAATTATAAACCCCGCATTTTAGTCTCAAAATCGAAAACACTTTTCAATATCTAGTCGGGCAATTCAACAAGTTTCCCGACACCCTGATCGAATGCTCGTCGCAAACTTCAGTAGGCGGCCGCACCCCCGATACCGTCGATAAAGTGCACCAAGGCGGAACACCGCTGCCGCGAGCACCTGGACGGATGCTTTCGGTGACGGGGTTCTCCTACAGTCACTTGGTCGAGGCTATGGAGTGAGGCTGTCTATTAAGTTTACCCGGCGAGTATCCGCGTACGCTACGTGATTGCGACGGACTTTTGATCACATCAAAATTCCGTGGCAACCGATCAAGTGAGACTAAACTGCTATGTTTATAACATTCATTCGGTTATCTCATAACTTATTGTGAATTCCAATTATTGTATCCCATTCCGGATAAATAGAAAATGTCAAACTTTCCGATCGAACAATCGAACACCCAAGTTTTCCCGATACAGATCAACACATGAAACAAGTCTAAAAACATTCAGTTCGTGCCTCAGTACCAACGGTCCAGCCGTAGAAGGGTCAAGCCAACACCTCATATGTGGCACGCCGTACTGCCCCAAACCCGAAGGTTCAAAGGGCAGTTCAAGACGGTCACATAATCGAGTTAAGGTTTGTTGTCTTCTAGAGGGACAATCGCGTTACTTGCACTACTTAGAACGTCGTTAAACTACGGAAAAATCCAACACTTGGAAATTTCCCGACAGGGGAAAAATTGGGTATTTATATCCGGTCGAACTTTTTTAACATATTCTAAAATTTACCCGGAAAGCCACACAGACAAAATTTGATAATCCGATCGAACATACGAATCCCCAAAACAACCTCAGAAAATTCAACTCTTGAATAAATATTAAAAATTCCCAGAAAATCTAACTTCAGAAAAATAGGAATTACTGTGCAAACAAGGGAAGCTGACGTCATCAATGGGCCGCGGAACCGCCGCAGAAGCTAGGCTTCTGCCGCGGTTCCGCCGCAGTTATGACTGTTCATGAGAAACTTTTTGCGCCGTAATTCTTAGATTTCCCTGCTGAATTTTCTGCATATTTTTAATGTTGAAAAATCCCAGATTTTAGAAAAAGGACAGAGAGCATTTTTGAGTTGGGTTTCGGGTTCGTTCGGGTTTCAAATTCCGTCTAGACTTCGCCTAAGGCTCTAGCTAGGCTCTGATACCACTGTAGGGTTCCTAGGCACTCTAGTGAGGTCTCACAAGGCATCAACCATGCCAATTTCAAAAATACGGGGTGCCGAGAAACCCGACTACGGATCGTTGGCTAGATTTCTAAGCGAATAATGAAACTAGTTAACACTTAACTACAATAATACGGAAATACAACCTTTGTAGATCCGGTGCTCCACCTCCATAGCTCCGCAACGAAGACCCCTTGCTTTCCAAATTAATTCCCGGGCTCTAGCATCGGCTTCGTCGGAGAAATGGCGAGCTAGGTCGTCGATGTCCATGCCGAAGATGATCTACGTCGAGGCATCGCTAAATCAAGCTCCGACTTCACCAAGTCAAGAAACTTGTGAAGAAAACACACTCTACTACTTGCCAAGAGGTAGAGGATGAAAAAATAGGAAGTGGGTAGACTTTAGAATTGGATTTCTCACTCATTTCTATCAATCACCATTGATGGAGCTTGCTTTCTTCAAGTGAAGAAAGGAAGAAGAAGAAGAATTATGTTATGATAAGTTAATTAAAAAAAAAAAAGAATAATCAATCCTTATCATAACATGACCATAGTTAAGTGTAGAGAACTAATCATGGTTTAATGCAATGGTTAGGGTTAAGCTAAAAACAAAATGGTCATCAAGTCAAAGCATTCATGAAGCTTCATGAATGAACAAAAGAAATGCCACCATTTTATCATTTCATTTCCTTTTTCCAATAAGAAAAAGATTAATAAATAAATGAATAAAATGAATAAGCAAATAGTAAACCCTAACCATTCCATTAACCAAGGTTTAATTCTATACACTTAATTAAAAAGGCATGTATCATCAAACATGATACAAGCATGTGCACAAAATCATATCGCATATGCAATGCGCACACCCGAGCGAGAAAATCCATTTAAAGTGAACCGATACTAGTTAATGCAAAGTAATATATCAAATATATAATTATGCATTAAATCATTAAATCAACACTTGATTTAACGATCCGGTCATATCGCATATAACCGACTAGTATCATTAGTAACAACTTATCGAATCAACACTTGATCCGATAACCCGGCTATATCGCATATAACCGATCAATGTCACATCGCGAGAATCGAATACAGTATCATATACTGGTATTATTCTCGGTCCCGCACATATCTCATATGCGCTCCTATTTCGTTTTGCTTGAGCCAGGAAACCTCTGTGTATGACTCTAAAGACTCGTCAATACGCCGGCAACAGATGATGATCATATCAAACATCCACAAGCCGCAAGCGGTCTGCTAAACGTAACGGCCACCCGGGTATTGAGCGATCAGAAGATCGACGAGCAAGCCCGCTCACACTCCTGTGAATCCAACCAGTAACACTACCGTACAGTCGGTCTCGTCGTCTGATATGTCGCATATCTCGCCTAGGGGTGGTAAACGTCAGACCCCAATAGCTCGATAAGTCGTGTCGATATGAGGTCTATAACAATTCGAGAAACTACTGGTAACACTTACCAGTAAATCTCAGCAACCCTGGCCAGGGATTTCCTGTTATAGCCAATCGAACACGGCGCAACATCAACCCCCTATACCGGGAGAGACGAATCCCCTCCTATCGCTCATTGCCTCCATGTGACTCGGGACTGTACCCAAAAACCACCGTTTTGCACGCCCTCTTGGACGTGGTAAGATAGAAATCAAAGCACAGTGGGAACCACACAAGACTCTATGACGATCTCGGGTCAACAGACTACTCTGTACCAGTGTCACCAGAGAACTGCCATCTGACGTGAGGTATAATACCATCTGGGAGTTCTCGGCGAGTCCGTCTAGTGTACCCAGTCTCTACTGAGCACCCGTATATCATCTCTGATGTCAAACACCGATGGATATGGGATCATCCATCACCCATCTGTATGGGTCGAGAAGGTACACGCTAGTCTACTCTGGTATATCGATGCCCCGTCTCGATACACCCACGACTACGGACTTTGAAGGATGTACTTGTGGACTACCATGTCCCCACTAGTATGATCCGCATCATAGTCCAGGTAGTCAAGTACACATCCTAAGGGCTTTACCAACATGTAATAGAGAGACGATCTGAGTACACGTTAAGGTAAAGAGTAACCAGATAGCATACTATCATGTCGAGCAAGAAAGTCCTCCCTATATATGTCCCAGCATCCACTACAATATACATCCTATGTACAGTAATGGCCTCTAGGGCATTCATATAACTAACACTTTGCACGTGGTGCGTTGCTTAGAGTGTAGCGCTCTTAGCGCTAGCGTCCACGTGCTTTGCACGTGGTGCGCTGCTTAGGGTGCAGCGCTCTTAGAGCTAGCGCCCATATGCTTTTCACGTGGTGCGCTACATTAGAGTGCAGCTCTCTTAGCGCTAGCGCTCACGTGCTTTGCATGTGGGCGCTGCCTCAGAGTCTTTGACTCTCAGCGCTGGCGCTACTATGAAGCGCTGCTTCATTTCAAATTTTGAAAATTTGAACAGAGCTTTGCTCTGATTGGGGGAAACAAATTCTCCCCCACTGTTGCGCTCATGTGTCTCACACGTGAGTGCAGCGGTGGCAGTATCTGCGCCATTGGATCAACTCAAAAGTTAAAACGGCTCTCAGTGCCTATAAATAGGACCTTTGGTCCTTGAGATGATTTCTGTTCATCTTAATTCTTGTTTTCTGAGAATTTTTATTCTCCTTCAGAGCATAGCTCTTTTGTTTTAAGAACTTTCAAGAGTCAAAACCCTGCTTAATTTTTTATAAGATTTGAACTTATTAATAGAGCTTTGCTCTTTCTCAGATCATAGATCTCTTAAAATATTTTTAGGGTTTTACCCATTAACAGAGCTTTGCTCTTCACAGATCTTAGATCTAAAGAAAACCCTTTTAGGGTTTCTGTTAACAGAGATTTGCTCTCTTGAATAACGTAGATTTGTTTAATCTTTTATGAAGAACTCTTAGAGTTTGTTCATAGATCTTGAAGATCTTAGCATTTTAATTCGTTAAAACTTTATTTTAAGTTCTCTGATGGGTTATTCCATCATTTTTACAGAACATGGCTCTTCAGAATTTTCTTTGGGGAATTTTTATTCCTTCATCATTAGAATCTGACATATGTCATTCTGTCACAGAGCACTGCTCTCAAGGGGAGATTTACTTCTTGGCCCGAGGGGCCCTCATTAAATGAGAATTCTTTGAGGATTTCCTCATTTAATGACAGTCTCATCAAATGATGAGACTGTTTTACTAATGATGAGTTATCATCTAGATTGTGTGGGTCCCCTTTGGTCCCTTTCCACTGCATTGCAGTGCGGTATGAATTTAAAGTACCAAGTGACAGAACTTAAATTGTAGAATTGACGGCTAATTTTTTTTGTTCTTTTCCACGTAGGTACTATGTCTTTTGATATTTCTTTCCCGTTCGTCCGTTCGGAAGACGGATTTCCCGAAGCGCCTGTGGATAGGGAGGTGTTCGCACTGATCAAAGACCATGATCCGGAGCACAAGAATCTTCATCTATAGGGAACATGGTACAACCAGATTATCAGGGGTCGGCGGAGCTTTTCTTGCGTGGCACCCTCGGAGCCCATTTCGGCAATCTCTTACGCCGACCCTCCCCCGGTGAACTATGCTGTGGAGGAGGTCAATTGGACTTCAGATGGTCTCCTTCAGCCTTCTTTGGCTGCGATACCCGTACAGCCTCCAATGGCGTTGGATATCTTGGGGCGACGTATATGTCAATGTGAGTCGTGCCCTTTGGGACAGCCCTATACGATAGGTTTAACTCCCCGTCACCCAGCCGGATATTTGCAGTGGGCCCGGTATATTTTGTCCGCCAAGAGGTTGCAGTTGCTGGGGCTCGGGTTGTATCCCGTGATTTACGTCTCTCTCTTTCAGTACTCCACGCCTCCCACGTGGTGGGTGAAAGCCTTTTTGGAACAATGGAACGTTCTAACTCACACTTTCCTTTTGTTGGATCGGGAAGTCTACATCTCTCTAGAGGAGTTCGCGGAGATCTCTGGCTTGCCTGTCAGAGGGGAGTATTATGAGGAGCTACTTCCTCATGATGAATATGTCTTTGCTGCCAGGTCGGTGATGATGGGCCTTACTCCGGAAAATGCCATTCAACATCAATCACCAAGTTTGATCACGGTATTGAATATCTACGAGGGCCTATTTCTCGAATCTGGGAGCCGTGGGGGTTATTTCATGGATTTCATCGCTCGTTTTCTCCGCCCGGAAGTCCTGTCGAAGGAGGTCGCTAAATTCGCCAAACTTGACGATCCTTTTGGCTTAGGTTTGGGCAACCTGCCAACGGCGGAGGCGGATCAGAAGAATTTCTTTCTCCCCGATGCCCCGGTCATCTCTTTTGCAGAGCTTGCAGCTCCTGGGATCGATGAAGAAGCATTATTTTTGGGGTTTCTCGGGCTATGGCTGAGCTGGTTTGCGCTTCCGATGCACCCTCGTCGTATGAGGCCGTCCGTCTTCTACCCAGCTCACCGAATGGTTATTGGGGTGAAAGTGGCCGTCGGGGTCGCTGGGTTAGCCCATTTGTATCACGGCCTCAGCGTAGCGGCAGATACTACTCAACCGGGGGTGCAGCTCATAAACTTCTCGATGCATTACTTCACCTCATGGCTCGAGTTGCACGTGCTTGGCGCCTTTGGAATGCACAAAAGGCCCCCTTCTTATGAAAGATATAATTTTCCTCTACTATTGCGGCTAGTTGACGCTTCCATTTTGGAACCGACTCCACGAGATGCTCGGGGCTTACTCCTTCGCTCGTGTACCATCGGGGATGGCATGACCTTCATTGATAAGGTCTTAAATATCGGCAAAGAATCCGCAAAGACGGTGCAGCCGCTGCGCAACACCTTTAAAGATGGGGCCTCTACTTTGAAAGCTCGGGAGATTCTCCATCTATATTCAATCAGGCCGGGCTTTCTGGTGTTTAGGCAGAATGATGCAGCGTTGTTTATGAGATACAACCCGCATCATTTTGCCCAACAATCTAGCTACAATCAAGGTGTCCCGCTCGAGGCCTTTCTAGCTGAGCCGACCGCCACCGAAGAAGGCATCCGCAACGCGCTACACTATTTCATGAGGCTCAACACTGGGTCGAACTTCTTTATTAGTGAGCCAAGCTGCGTCCCGAAGGTGTTGAACGTGTATGTAGCGTGGTACCAGCATGCGATGGGTGCTGTCATCAGGGAAGAAAAGAAGTTGTTGCTTGATCGCAAGGGTGCAGCCCCTGCTGGCAATCCGGCTATTCCTTTGAAGCGACGGACCGTCGTTCGTCCTCCTTTGAGAGAGGTTGTTGCGGTTGTGGTGCCAAGTGTGATGCCCGAGCTGCCGCTACCCCGTCCTCCCGTCGAAGTGGTAACTGTGGTGTCTCCTTAGTCTGGCTTGGGTGCGGAGATCAGGACACGCCGCCCGAAGTTGCCCACTAAACGCAAGCTTGTATTACCGGCGGCTGGCACTCGCTCGCAGAAGAAAAAGAAGTCGATACTCGCTGCAGACGTTGTATTCGGCCAGGAGCCTCATGCTCCTTATAGAGAAGGTCTAAGTGAGTATGGGACTAACGAGGGTTTATTTATGGCGCCGGATGATACTGATCTGGAGGCTGCCATCGCAGCTTCCGAGCAACTAGCTACCACCAAGCAAGACTGATCACCCTCGCACAGTCAGGTATTCTTCCGCCGTATCTTTGCGTGGTTACATTACATTTTTCATTATCATGCCTTGACTGACATTTATTTTTCAAAAGGCGTCTCCACCGAAGAGGCTCTTGCAGCTTCCCTCAAGACTTTTGAAGAGGAGGAAAGGATTCGTGTTTCCTTGGGCCTTGGTATATTTCGGATCACTGTGCCTTCATTTCTCTTTTTTAATGGGTAAACTAACTCCTTTTTTTATGTTGCAGGGACTACCTCGACTCAGGTTATCCTAAGTGCAGTGCCGATCACGAGTGGTGATGCAGCTGTATCGTTAGCGCCGGCCACTGCAGTCATGACTATCCTTAAGTCGCCACTAAGGGTCTCGCAGAAGCAGCCGATGATGGACGTCGTAACGGAGCCGGAGGCAGAACTCGGTTCAGATGATGGTCTACCCTTATCGGAAGTCCTAAGGAGGTCAGCTCTCGCGGCTCAGGCTGAAAGGAAGCTCAAGAGGCGTGCAGCGAAAGAACGCAATGCTGCCTTGGCTGTAGGTGCAGGCTCGAGCGCTGATTTCCCTGTCCCTATTTCTCCAGAGGGTGCTCTGGTCGCCCTGTCTATTGCTCATAGACGGGCGGTGCGCGCGACTCGGGAGACAATTGAAAGGCCGTCCCAAAGTAACATAACACTGGGTCCTTTTATTAGAGTTCGATCTTCAGATTTTCATACATCATACCCTGCAGAGCCAAGTCCTGATGTGGAGGTGGTAGGTGAAATGACGGCAACCACCGAGCCTAAAGTGGCCACTCTTTCTCAAGAGTCCGGAACTGCCCCAATTGCCACTCTTTCCCCTTGCGGTTCCCTGCCATTTCCTGGCATTGTGAGTGTCACGACGGCTCTCGTGGAATCGGGGGATGAAGCTACGGGCGACGAAACCATTCCAATAGAGGAGGGCGAAACAGTCGTTGCACCTAATGATGCCCTTGTCGCGGTTTCGATTGGCGACTCATCAGGTAGATTTTGGGTCATTGTTTTCCTTTTTACTTTTTGTTCCCGCTCAGCTCCATCTGATGACGTTTTATTTGCAGGTGCAGTGGATGCAGAGATTGCGCCATCTGAAGTGCCTTCGGTCACCGCCGTGACGTCTGTTGTTCCGTTGCCTTCTCCTATGTCGTCTGGAGTGCTGGAAGGTATATGTTTGCGACTTTCGGTTTCATTGTAGGAAATATACTTTATGTACTGACATCACATTGTTACACCCTTGTAGGAGTCCTTTTTGATCATCTGTATCAGGTGTTGTACCCACATTTCTCCTTCCAGTCAGAGATTGCTTCATCTGGTGGCGTTGGTGAGTACAGTCTCTAGCTAATATCTTTTCCTTTCTTTTATGGGCAGCCAAGTCGTTGCTAATTCTTCTTTTCCTTGACTGCAGCACTACGGATTGAAGGAGGGGAATAGTCGCGCCACCGGTACTCCCGGCCTTGCCACCTGTCGCAGCCGGTATAGTAGACTTCATCGCTCATGTGACTTATTTATTTTGCGAGTTAGATTTTAACCGTAATTCATTTTGCAGCAATCGCACCGGCTCCTGCTCCCTTCGAATCTTGCATACTAATGCCAACATGACCATTTTCTAGACGTCCATCTTCCAAGGGCACTGCGACCAGCCTGCGTATGTTGAGTGAATCCATCGAGGAGCTTGACGCGGAGATCCCTGCACTCGCTGCAGACTTTGCTGCCGAGGTTAATCTCATATTGGCGACGCTCGTGAACTTCCATAGCGAGGGTGTCGTTGAGTCTTGGGTTAATCACTGCAGGAAAATTAAGGCCTGCCTGCATGAGCTTGAGCTCGGGCGTCCTGCTCCCGAGGTCCTGGCTGTGAACTTCCAACGGGCTGCGTGGGTTGAGCAGAGCATTCCCTACCTCCGCCATCTCGAACAAGAAACGACCTTGAAGCGTAAGGAGCGCGAGGAGACTTTAAGCGAATCTTTCCGGCTGCGCGCCCAGGTTGACGCAAATGCTGTACAGCTGAAAGCTATCTTTGAGGGCCTTCTACGATGTATTTCTGACGGGCTAACGCTGAAGCAGAAGCTAGATTTCACCGAGCGAGATGCACAGAGTTGTGAGGCAGCTCAGCGGGTCATTGATGATAAACTTTCATCCTATCTGCAGCAGCGGGCTCAGGTTGAAGCGGAGTTGGCCGCGGCAGCCGATCATAAAAAGGGGCTAATAGGAGTGCGTGAGCAACTGGCTGGTTTATTGAAAACGCCTCCCTCCCAGTAGCTGTCTTTGTATCGATTGTACACTTGTAATTCTTGAATAACATGTATCCACGATGTATCTTGTACCCAATTGAATTTATGAATAAAAGATACACCTTCTTTTTTGCACTATCCTGTGTTATTGCTTTCTTTTCTTTTTTTGTTGCCGGCATGTTACTTTAGCAAGCGTAGCCTGTAGATGATAGAGAGCATTCCATCTTGAACTCTTTGTGAGGTAACGATGGCTTAGGAAGCAGGTTCAGGTCTGCTGCCTAAGGCTTTTTCAACTTTGCGAGCCATGAGGGTCTCATAAAGAATTTTCTCCCTACGAGTCGAGAGGATCTCGTAGGTGTATTTTCTCCTTAGGAATCGTGAGGATTCCTAAATGTGTTTTCTCTTGAGAGTCGTAAAGATCTCACAAAAGAGCTTTCTCCCTTACGAGTCGAGAGAACTTGTAAATGGTTATTTCCCTTCTTGTCGATGTTCAACATAGGAGAGTGGGGCCCATGGATAGTCCATCTTGACCTCCTTGTAGAACAGTGATGGCTTAGGAGACAGGGTTAGGATCTGCCACCTAAGACTTTTCAACTTTATGAGCCGTGAAGATCTCATAAAGACTTTTCTCCCTACAAGTCGAGAGGATCTCGCAGGTGTATTTTCTCCTTAGGAATCGTGAGGATTCTTAAGTGCATTTTCTCTTGAGAGTCGTAAGGATCTCACAAAAGAGTTTTCTCCCTTACGAGTCGAGAGGACCTGTAAGTGATTGATGAGCTGACTTGCTCCCGAATCAAAGAATTGCTTTGACGGGGAGGTCGAGGGTTAACTTTGGCCATATAGGGTCAGGATTGACTTTAGCCATACGGGATCAGGGGTTGACTTCAGCCGCATTTCACGGGGTTAGGAGTTGACTTCAGCCGCATTTCACGAGGTCAGGGGTTGACTTCAGCCATGTGGGGTCAGGATTGACTTTAGCCATACGGGGTCAGGAGTTGACTTTAGCCGCATTTCACGGGGTCAGGATTGACTCTCGGTTGACTGTGCACTGCCGAGTCATAGAACTGGGAACTTTGCCACGGCTCCGCTTTGCTGACGTTGCGTCTGCTGTAATGAGACGAATGTCGAGGTGGTCTCTAGGTTGTCTGTGAACCGTCGAGATTTGGAACAGGGACTTTGCCATGGCTCCAAGGTTGATTGTCGCGTCCGAATCCTGCTGGAATGAGGAGGAACACTATTGGTGATCTCTAGGTTGTCTGTGAACCGTCGAGATTTGGAACAGGGACTTTGTCATGGCTCCAAGGTTGATTGTCGCGTCTGAATCCTGCTGGAATGAGGAGGAACGCTGTTGGTGATCTCTAGGCTATCTGTGACCGTCAAGATTTGGCTTCGCTTCGACGAAGCCTGGTGGGATAATATGGTTCCCTTCTTGTTTGTGCCTCTGGATTGTATACAGGGATCGATGTGATCTCACCTGTAGGGCAAAAAGTTTCATTTTAATTTTTTATTTCTTTCCGCGATGCTCTATCATTTCAGCTTTTTGTATCGCGAAAGTCGAAATTGCCCAACCATTTCGGCTACTTTTCGCGGTGCCCAATCATTTCGGCTATTTTTCTTTTTACTCGCTGCTTTTTATTGCGAGTTGCCCAATCATTTCGGCTATTTTTGAATGCATATATTTTACTTGCTGATTTTGTTGCAAGTTGCCCTATCATTTCGGCTATCTCATATGCACTTTTGTCTCGCTGTTTTTTGTTGCGAGTTTAGATTTGGAATTTGATACCGATTTAGGCATCAGCATCGCTACGACTGGAACATTACCAGGAGCGAATCATCATTTGCCGTGAAAGGGTTTGGAATTTGACACCGATTTAGGTATCAGCATTGCTACCACTGGGACATTTCCAGGAGCGAATCATCATTTGCCTTTGTCGGTTCGAACAAAGGTGGCTTAGCAAACAGGGTTAAGATCCTGTCGACTAAGGCTTTTGACTTCATGAGCCGTAAGGGTCTCATAAAGGTATCTCTCCCTACGAGTCGTGAAGATCTCGTAAGTGCGTTTTCTCCTTAAGAATAGTGAGGATTCTCAAGTGTATGGTCTCTCGTAAGTCGTAAGGATCTTACAGGAGTGTTTTCTCCTTATAAATCGAGAGGACTTACAAGTGTTGTTCCCCATACGAGGATACCCCTCGTCAGTGGTGGGACTCTATTGGGGAAACGTTTATTTGTGCCCATAGATTGTATACAAGGGCCAGTATTGGACCGCTTGTAGGGCAATCTGAGGATTGTGATGGCTTAAGAACAGGTTCAGATCCCTGTAACTTAAGGCTTTTGAATCTTATGAGCCGTGAGGGTCTCATAAAAGGGTTCTCCTTACGAGTTGTGAGGATCTCGTAAGTGTACTTCTCCTTAGGAATCGTGGGGATTTCTAAGTGTGTTGCTGCTTTGCGAGTCGTAAGGATCCCGCGCAGGCGTTTTCTCCTTACAAGGTCGAGAGGACCTCGCAAGTGTCTTTTTAACGAGATTGCGCCCTTTCGGGTTTTCACAAACTCACCGGTAGCCCTGCTGTTTTTACTCACAGAGCCGTTTCGAGTTTCATCCGTGCCCATTTCGCTTATGGACGTACCGTTTTTTTGTTTTTTTTTATTTTCATTTTTAATATTTTTTGTGACAGCTGTGGGATGTTGCGGTCCATAGTAGTTTATAAACGTCTCGGTCAGCTGTTAGTTTTAAGACATCTCGGTCCGTCGTTAGTTTTAGGACATCTTGGCCCATCGTTAGTTTTAGGACATCTCGGTCCAACGTTAGTTTTGGGACATTTCGGTCCATTTGCCGGCTACTACTTATAGAGTTTGGGCTTAGGAAGATAGCGAGCGGATATGGGCGTCGTCATCTATCGTTGAACTATGCCGTGACTCGTCTAGACGTAGTATTTCTTCAAGAAACGGCCGTTTATTAGCCTGAAGGGTCTTTCGCCATGCATATCCATGAGCAGATAGGCTCTCCTTGGTAGACCTTGTCGATAATGTACGGGCCTTCATAGTTCGGCTCGAATTTCCCCCGTTTAGCACGATTGGGGATCATAGGTCTCTTGACTTCAAGCACGAGTTCACCTTGACGGAATGTCCTCGGTCTAGTCAACCTTTCGTATGAGCGCGTCATCCTTGCTTTATAAGCCTCCAGGTTTTGCTGCACCGCGAGCCGGGTTTTGTCAAGGACGTCGAGCTCCTCAAGACGAAGATGAGCATTCTCTTCGTCCGTTAGCTCATAATGAACTGCCACTCGCAGAGAGGGTAGCTCTATCTCCAAGGGGATTACTGCTTCTGCGCCAAATACCAATGCATACGGCATTGTGTTAGTGGCTGTTTTGAACGTAGTTCGATATGCCCAGAGAGATTCATGCAGTCTCTCGTGCCAATCTTTTCTGTTTCTGGACATCGTCTTCTTTATGATCTTCGTCAAGGTTTTATTAAAAGCCTCAGCTAGACCGTTAGCTCGAGGATTATAGACCAAAGAGTATCTTCAGTCTATATTATGCTGTTGAGCGAAGCGGCTGATTCTGTGACTTCTGTAGGCCGGCTCGTTATCAGAGATAATCCGTCGCGGAGTGCCGAACCGATAGATGACGTGTGTCTTGAAGAAGTGGAGGATATTCTCCGTCTTGACTTCTCTTAGCGGTACTACTTCTGCCCACTTGGAGAAGTAATTCGCCAATTTGAACAGATGTCCCCTGGACGATGCTGGCTCGATGGGACCGATTTTGTCGGTTCCCCACATTTCGAATGGCCAGCTAGCCACCGTTGGGTGTAGCGGATTTGGATGCTGATGGATAAAATCCCCGTGAATTTGGCACGAGTGGCATTGTTTCGCGTATTCGAAACAGTCTTGGATCATCGTGGGCCAGTAATAGCCCATCCTCTTGATCTTCAGCTTCATCTTTGGCCCAGCTTGATAAGATCCGCAGAGTCCATCATGAGTTTCTT
Organism: Agapanthus africanus; assembly: GCA_030015575.1. Taxonomy (NCBI): domain Eukaryota; kingdom Viridiplantae; phylum Streptophyta; class Magnoliopsida; order Asparagales; family Amaryllidaceae; genus Agapanthus; species Agapanthus africanus. Next base: position 98,836,449 of record CM057338.1, on the reverse strand, counting down.
GGACGACTTTCTTTGCTTCTTCCGGCCCCAGGCATCTTAGCCATAGAGAGTCAAACGATCTCTTGTACAGCGTATCACTGACGAAGGCAAAAGACAGAGCTCGTTTCATGAGCTAATGTCTTGAGGATGCATCTTCAGGTGTTCGACGAGATTTGAAGTAGTGTATAAAGACTTCTCTCCGATCCTTAACCCTTTCCTGGTCTTCTATTTGTAGGGTTGTTTGCATGGTCGCTTCCTTTTCTTCAGACGACACTGGAGATATTTCTGCTGGTGCAAGAACCCAACGGCTTTGCACAACGATCCTTACGTCATCGAGGTTCTCGTCGGCCATTTCTTTAGCGAGCTTGGCTAATGCATCTGCCTTGCTATTTTCTGCGCGCGGTATGCTTTCCACGGCGTAGAAAGGGATTCGAGTCAGCGGTTGTTGCACTCTCTCACCGTACTTCACCAACTCTGGCTTGCATGTTTGACAGTCGCCGTTTACTTGACTGACGACCAGCTGGGAGTCTCCATATATGAGGAGGTTCTCGATTCCCATGTCGACAGCGATCTCAATACCCGCTATCAAAGCTTCATATTCGGCTTCATTGTTCGTCCTCGGCTCTGTCAAGGAGAAGGCGAAGCGCATTATCCCCTTTGTGGAGTTATGAAGATGAGGACTGCCCCGGATTTGATTATGGGGGTGCTTTGCTTCCGCTTCTTCATGGAAGATGCCCCATCGAAGTAATGTTCCCATCGGGTGTCACTCTTTACTTTCTCACCGTCGATTGTGTCAAACGCGTGCTCGTCTGGCAATTCGCAGTTTAGGGGTGAGTAGGCAGGTATAGGATGTTCAGCGAGGAAGTCGGCAATGGCCTGGCCTTTCACTGCCTTGAGAGGTCGGTATGTTATCAAGAACTCCATCAAGAGTAGGGCCCATTTAGCGAGTCGTCCCATCAGTATGGCTCTTGACATCAAATACTTAAGAGGATCCACCTTTGATATGAGATGGACCTCACGCGCCAAAGCATAGAGTCTGAGCTTCGTTATCGCGAGGATTAACGCCAGGCAGTGCTTTTCGATGGGGGAGTAGTTGTTTTCTGCTCCCAGTAGAACTCGACTCAGATAGTAGAGGGCTCTCTCCTTCCCTTGGTCGTTCTCCTGTGCCCATAGTGCGCCTAAAGAGCCTTCAAGGGCAATTGTGTACAGGATGAGAGGCTTTCTCTTGACCGAAGCGGTCAGTACCGGCGGATTCTGCAGGTATTGTTTGATTTCGTCGAGTGCACTCTGGAATTTACGATCCCAGACAAACGGTGTCCCCTTTTTCATCAGGTAACTGTAAGGACGACACTTGCCGGAGAGGTTAGCTATGAACCGTCGGATATATGCGAGCTTTCCTTGGAGAGACCGCAGTTGCTTGAAAGTTCTTGACAGAGGCATTTCCATAATCGCCTTGATCTTTGACAGGTCCACCTCGATGCCCCGGAGTCGTACGATGAATCCTAGGAATTTACCCGAGGAAACTCCGAACGCGCATTTGAGAAGGTTCATCTTCAGGTTATATTTCCGAAGACGTTGGAACACTATTTTCAGATGCTCCCAATGCTCCTCGTATGATTTGCTTTTAACCACGAGATCGTCAATATAGAATTCGACGATTTCATGTATGAGGTCATCGAAAATCTTCGTTATGGCCCTCTAATAGGTGGCGCCGGCGTTCTTCAGTCCGAAGGGCATCACTTTGTAGTAGAATATGCCCAGCGGGTCCAGAAAGCGGTATGCTTCTGGTCTTCAGGATGCATTTTTATTTGATTGTACTCTGATGAGTCGTCCATGAAGGAGAAGACTTCGTGAGTGGACGTGTTGTCTATCATCAGTTCGGTAACCGGTACGGGAAAGTCATCTTTTGGACAAGCTTTGTTAAGATCCTGAAAGTCCACGCATATGCACACCATCCCATTTTTCTTCATCACTGGGACGATATTGGCGATCCAGTCAGGGTACTGAACCTCTTGGATGAAACCGAAGTCGATTAGCTTCTTGACTTCGGCGTTGATGCTCATTTCAAGTTCGAGCCGCATTCTTCTTGGCGCCTGCTTGAATGGTTTAACGTCCGGAGATATCGCCAATTTGTGCACAGCAATCTCTGGATCTAGTCCCGGCATCTCGAAATAGTTCCATGCGAAACAATCTTTATACTGCATGAGCACGTCCTTGAGCATAGCCACCTTTTCTTCAGACAACAGCTCACTGACGAACGTCGGTCGCGGGTCATTTGTCGTCCCCAAGTCGATTTTCCGTAAGTTGTCCGCGGTAGTATGTATTCCATCTTCCGGCTCTTTTGGCGCCGGTGGAAATTCTGAGATCAACTCATCTTCATCCTCGTTTTCGAAGCACCAGGGGAGGTCAGCTATATCCTCGCGTACTCCTTCTCCTGACAACGTTATCACGTAACAGGTACGAGATCGCTTCCAATACTGGTGTTGATCTGGTTTTACCGTTGCTTTTGGCACATGTTCTTGCGGTGGGGCTACCCTCCAACTGTCGGATAGAGCGAACCTGCCGAGTTGATATTGGTCTTCGACCCAGTTCTTGAAGGTGAAGCAGTCTTCAAGAGGATGTCCTATCGCTCGATGATAGGAGCAATAATTCGGGCGAGAGACGTTGTCTGCTTGCTCGTGGTGTTTAGATTCCGGGAGTGTAATCATCTGATGTTTCACGACGAGTTCAAATATCTTCCTTGTTTTGTCTCGGGGAAAAGAATATGCTCGACCCATATTCTTTACAAGAGACGAATCCCGGCTGCTCAATTCTCGCTCGCGTGTCTTCTTAGACTCGCTTTGCCGCTGTCGAACGTTTTTTCCGTTCTTCAGTTTGTTCTTGCCTCCGTGTCGGGTCTTTCGTATGACGGGCTGGAGACGAAGGGCATCATCATTCTCCGTAGCCTGCTGAAGGAGGCGCTGAGTCTTGGCTTTCTCGTAAATGGACATTTCGCGGTTGTGGTCATCCCGGACTTTTTTACCCGCTTCCCTTATTAGCTTGTCCATCTATTCTTCGAACGACGGACTTGGCACTTTCACGGCAGGACCTCGTTTTGGTCCAGGGTTAGCGTCTTCTAAAAGAGCATCTTCTTCTTCATCGAAGTCATGTATGACATAGCAACCATGGAATCGTTCCCGTTTCTTGGATTGAACATATCCGAGCCCATTCGTTTCCATTTTCCCGTTGGGCAATTTTCGCTGAATTTCAGGGACGTTTCAGATCCTGTTGTAGAACTAAGCTTGTCGAGCAGTCTGTTTGAAGGGTATGCCTTGGCGTCTCAATAGCCATTTTAATCCTTCCATGTAGTATCTGGGAAGACGGATGGGCTGGAGCTTGTCAAGTGCAGAATCAGCACCATGCCAGATTTCTTTCTCCACTTTGGTTTCCGTGGATCGATAAAAGAGAATCGCTTTTCCATCTTTTCGCCTAGGAGGAACATAGAACGTCTGCAGTTCTTGCACACTATAGGTATCAAGTGCGTCGAGCTCTTTGTAGTGATCTTGCGGAACCATGGCGATCTGCAAACTCTGATCATCTCCAATGAAGGCTTGCACTGATAGACGAGCCGAGAATATTGCATTGACCTCGTCTTCAGAGTCACTGCCAAAGACCAACATAGGGGTAGACGGTCCGGACTTGTCGTATTGGGGTTGTCCCGCATAGACTATCTCTTCTTCCTCCTCGGTATCGCTCCCGAAGACTAGAATGGTGGTGATAGCTTTTTGCTTGTCCTCCGGTTTATGGCATCTTTCCGTGTCTTCGAAGTCTGGTAAGAAGTACTTTGCATCTTTGTACTTTCGGACTTCATTCACGGAGAATGGGTTCAGCTCCCCTGTCACGGTATACTCGAGACCATCCTTGAAATACATCATACACTGATGTTGTGTAGAAGGGATGATGTTGTACTCGTGTAACCAAGGCCTACCGAGCAAAGCGTTGTAGCAAGTCTTGGCGTCAATGACATGGAACTTGATATCAGTGACGAGCAGTCCAAAGCGTAACGTCAGTATCACAGACCCGAGTGTCCGTGACGACTGGGAGTCAAACCCGGAGATGGTGATTTTATCCCGAGCGAGGTGCTGAACGCTCATACAGATTTCTTTTAACACCCTCACATTTAGGAGGTTGACAGAGGACCCGTTGTCAAATAGGATCTTCCCTATCTTAATGTCATGGCAGTATCCAGTGACATACAAGGGACGATTGTGCTCGCACGTCCCGAGGAGAAGATCTTCATCACCGAAAGTGATATCAGCTGTGTGCACTTCTTCCAGCTCGTCCTTCATCTTTTCTTCGGCAAGGCAAGCTTGAAACTGGTCAGGCTCTTATAATGCCTTGATCAGAGACTCTCTTGCCTCTTTCGATAGCAAGAGGGCATCAAGAATGCTTAGCTGCGAGGGTAGCTTCCTCAGGTGTGCCAGAACATTGTAATCTACCTTGTTTTTCTTTGGTGGGTCCTTGGCTGTCAGTTCTTTGACGAATTGATCATCGAGGGCGATATCTTCAGGGACTTTTCTTTCCCCTTATCTTTTCTATTCGATCCACTGTTAGCAGGTCCAAGATTCTTTTCGGGCAGCGTACGATTGCGCAGCTGAATGTTCTCACAGGTCTTCATTTCTTCCGTCTCGGAGGTGGGATCTTTGAAGAGAGGGCCAAGGGCTATTTCTTCATCAGAATCGCTCCCGAATGTAAGAACTTGTGATCCCCTAGTGTCAACCATGTGACAGTTGCCGGTAGTTCTTTTGTGCTCCTCGGTCGTATTTCTTTGTTCCCGATGAGTTTTGCGTTTCATCCGCTTGAAATGTTGTCGGTGAGCAACATATCCCTGCCACCAGTTTTTAAAGGCATTGCACTCTTCGGTAGGGTGCGCAATCCTTCGATGATACAAGCAGTAGTTTGGATGTGGATCCTCTTCGTTAATGTGTATCCTATCAGGAGTGTTTCCTTCGGAGAGTGGCAGCTTCATTCCCATCGATATAGTTTTGGCGAACCTTTTCCTCATCTTAAACATGCTCTTGTCTGCCGCAGACGTGCTTCGATCTGGTTGGAGTGCTTCAACCCTTTCATCCAGTCGCCGACGTTTGGCTTTTTCAAATATGGTTGTTTCGCGCTCTCGATCAGCCTTGCTTTTTAGAAGAGCTTTGTTCAGCAACCTGTCAATCATCTCATCTGACGGTTCTAGGAGTTCTGGTTTGGGATCTGCCCCCAGTTTCTCTGCATCAAGAGCTTCTTCACCGTCTATCGACGAGTGAGAGATCACTTGGCAGCTTGCCACATAATCCTCAGGTTCATCTGACGAGTCATCTCCATTGTCATCATCTCCGTCCTCAAGGACATGGCTGAGAAATTCTTGAACTGTGACTGGAGTCCATGCCTTCTGGTTATATTCTTCCAGGGCGTCGATATGTTTTTGCAAGCCCGTGCGCTTGTCACCAGGCTTCACGGGCTTTTTGGTCTTCTTCTTCTTCTTCGAAGACTTTAACGGCCGGGCCTGAGCGTTTTAATTATCGCTACCAATTCTTGGAGACAAGCGCGGCTTCAGCATTCCCTCGATGACCTCGGGTTCCAGTGGATTTTTCCACCTGATCGCCGGGCATGTTTGGAGATCCTTCAGCATTCTTTTCGTCTTGGCTGAAAGAACGACCTCCCATGGAGCTTCTTCTACAAAAGAGCACGATGCCCTCGATGCGTCCACCTTTTTAAGAGCGTGCGGTTGGGGCGGGTTTACTTTCCAATTCTCGGACAGTGTGAATTTGCCCTGTTGGCATTGGTTCTCAATCCATTCTTTGAAGACGAAGCAATCCTTGATTGGATGGCCTACCACTTGGTGATAGGGGCAATAATTGGGATTATTGGCCTCACCGGGTTGCAACGGGCGTTTTGGATCTGGCAAGGTGATGAGCCTGTTGCGCACCGCTAGCTCGAACAGTCTCCTCGTTTTATCCCGGGGAAACGAATAAGGGCGCTTCAGTTTTTCATCAAAGAATCGCCGTCTCTCGTCTTGGCGATCAGTTAGTTTTGGACCAGTGGGCTGCTGTTGAGCATTAGCGACGAAGGTCGCTTTCCCTTTCCCCTTTTCGTTCCGAGGCTCCATCTTCGAAGAAGACGGTCTATGACCCATCTGGTCCATTTGGGCCAACTTGTTAATCAAGGCCTGGAAGGTAGTGGGCTTGAAGAACATCATGAACTGGGATATGGTCGCCTGCAGATCAAGAGTACCTACGAATATGCCTACCGTAGGCGCTTCTTCGATGCGCTGCTCGCACTTTGACCATATATTCCTCCGCCGTATCACGTACTGCACCCATGTTTCTCCTGGCTTCACTCTGGCGTTAATTAATGCAGTGATCGGGGTGCGCTTGCTAGCGCTTGCTAACATTTGTGTGAACAGTAACTCCATTTCTACAAAAGTTTTGACGGAGTCGTTCGGGAGCTCAGAGTACCATTCAAACGCTGTCTCCGACAAGCTGCCAACAAACTGGCGAAGCAGTAGTTTGTCGTCCCCTCGAGTGTTGCCACACAGAGCCCTGAATTGAGCAACGTGCTGGTGTGGATTTCCCGTCCCCTTATATACGTGGAATTTAGGGATCATATATCCCGGCGGGTACTTTATTTAGTCGTACCAACCCGGATAGGGTCGTCCAGTCTTAACAATTTGCCCGGCCTCTTCGCTCGCTTGATGATCTCGTATTTGCTGAACGATGTAATCATCCAGGGCGGCTTTTGAGATGGTCTCTTCCTTGGCTGCTGAATAAGCCGGAAGAGAGTTTGACGTCTCCCCTCGATCGTCTTCGAAGATAATCGGAGGATCTTCAGCTGGGGGATCCGGCTGTAACATCATCCCGACCATGTCTTGGAATAAAAACGCTATTCGTTTTATGTTGGCAGCTTGTTCTGCTGCCTCTTTGTCCTTCTTCTCAAGGATTCTGCGGAGGAACTCAGCATCGGTTTCTTGTTCTTGACGCTGCTCCGACGACGTCTCCGGGCTTTCTTTTGGCCCAGTAAGTGTGGCCATCTGTGTTAACATTTCCTGAAGCTTCTGTTGTAGCTCCTGGGCCTTTGTTATGGATCTGTTGAGTGGTCGATGACCGGTAGAGATACGGCTATCCTCTTTCCCTGATGCCATATAGACAGTATGTACCACCATGCCCCCAAACTTGGGGCGTTTGGGTTCAGTGCCCTTACGATTCGTCGCAGACAAAAGGATTTTCTCCGGCCTTCTTCTTTCGTGGGAGGTCGAAGTTGAAGGGGCCGTTGTAGCGGGCACCCAAGTAGCTGTAGCCTTTTGTGGCTTGACAGGGTGGTCCTCTTCTTGCCGAACCTTCATCTTTGTCTGTCAGCGGGGATAGTCTTGATCTATCACGGAGTCCTGGACCTGTCGCCAGACCTTGTAAATTTTAGAGGACAGCCGCTGAGGGGGCTGCTCTAGCTTCACCTTAGTAGCGTTCTCCATAGGTGGAGGAGATCTATTTAGCACGACAGCCGGAGAGTTTTTGCGTACTCTCCTAAGTGGTTCAAAGTTGTTCCCAGTTGGAACAGCAGCATCAATTTCCACCGTTGGAGCCGGCGGAGTCAGTCCAGAAGGGGAATTGCCCCCAGCCTTCCTCACTCGGCGCCAGTGGCGACATCGAGCGTATCTTGCAGTTGGGATTATCTCATCTACGGGGGTGGTTTCCTCATGCCCTTTGTGTTGGTCAGAAGTTTTCGTTGTCAGCCTGTTGAAGACTGACGTCCGCTGAGTGGGGATGGCCAATCTATCGAAAGCAGACTTCCGAGCAGGAGAAGTAGCCTTAGCAATTTCTCTTGGAGCGGGAGCTGTAACGGCCAGTCTTGTAAAGACCGACCCTTTGGCAGGAGAAGCCGCTTTGACGACTTCAGGAGCAGGAATGGCTATCCTCTTCGAGATAACCCCTTCTGGAACTGCAGGCTTCTTCATGGACCCACATGAGCTTTGGCCCAATCTGTCAAAGACTGAGGCGCTTGGTTTGGGAGACCCGCTGAGAGGGGCCACGATAGTGGTAAGCTGATCAATAACCGACTTCTTCGGGGCTTCTTGCGACGGCAGCGGGGCATTGAAGCTCATCGGTGGGAGTCCCAAAGAACAGCCCAGTGGTGGCCTGAGTTACCAGCTCCACTGGCATCTTGAAAAGGGAGGCCGCTTGAGGCCCGTAGGTCACTCCTCCGGCGAGGAAGGAGTGGGAGTTGTTGCAACTGTTGCAGTTTGTGTAGTTGAGAGCCATTGATCTTCTGTTTTTTCTGCACGGAGCAAGACACCAAATCTTAGTATCTCGAATCCAAGGGCGACCATAGAAAACTGCGATTCGTTCGTGAAACACGATACACGAAGTGTGGAGTGGAAAGAGGAAAAGGTCCCACCGGGCGTGCTAGAATCTGTTCGCCGCCGAAAGACGCGACCGGAACGTTAGGACGTCCGGGGCCTGAATTTTGGGGAGCAGATGCTATTTGGTTTTATCCGTCCACCTCTCCGAAGATACCAAGTTGATTTATGACACCATGTATCGAAGGTTTAGACGGATGCGGCCGATGTAGCAGACTTCATCAGATTCCCCCTCATTGTGAGGGTTTTTTTATTATGGGGACGCTCTTCCCTCCAGGCGCAAACCCCTGCAGTTAATTACGCTACCGCATCGCGGTAACCACTTTCTCCTTCTCCAGATGGTCACTTCGTGTCGTGGGTGTTTATTTTGTTTTTAGTTGCCCGTGGATTGTATACGGAGACTAATTTATGTTGTCGCTCGTAGGACGTGGATTAGTCCAAATCCGTATCTTCTTAGATTTGGGTTTGGGTTGGGTTTAAGGATCGTTAATCTCATTGAGATTAAGATCAACTTAAACATTTGTTAAGAATACGTTAGTCTAATTTTAGACTAAGATCAACTCAACCGAATCATTTAGATCCAACAAAAGAGCTTGTGGGCTCTGTTGTTTAGTTTAGGGACATTGCGGTCCATAATTAGTTTAAGGACATTACGGTCCATAATTAGTTTAAGGACATTACAGTCCGAGGTTAAGGACATCATAGTCCATGGGTTTAAGGACCCCACAGTCCAGGTTAAGGACATCATAGTCCATGGGTTTAAAGGACCCCACAGTCCAAGGTTAAGGACATCATAGTCCATGGGTTTAAGGACCCCACAATCCATGGAATGTCTGGTTGTCGGGACCCGTCACCTCTCTGAAGACGTTGAAGGATTACAACGACACATATCAGAGGAATGAAGAGATGTACCCTTGAACCAATATTGGTTGGGAAATCTGTAATCCAATTTGGGACTAAGATCTGTTTAAAATATTTATGAGCATATAGGCTCAATTAATCTGAATGAGGGGTTTATGGCCAACTTGGGCTCGGCCCACTCAGTTAAAATGTTAAACATTTAACAATACTGAGCATTGATTTAGGCTCTGACAACTTTCTTGTCTTTTATTGAATGCGGAGCATTTATCATAGCTCTGGGTTTTTTTTTTAAAGAACAGTTTATGTTCTATCAGCGCACACGTGAGGAGCACGTGGAGCACTTGGCGCTAGCGCCAGTCAATGAGTGCAGATCACTTATGTTAAGTGGCGCACACGTGAGGAACACGTGGTGCACTTGGCGTAAGGCGTTTATGTTAATATGGCGCACACGTGAGGAGCACGTGGTGCGCTTGGCGCAAAGCGCCAGTCCAATGAGCGCAAAGCGCTTCTGTGAATATGGCGTGCACGTGAGGAGCACGTGGTGCGCTTGGCACAAAGCGCCAGTCCAATGAGCGCAAAGCGCTTCTGTTAATATGGCGCACACGTGAAGAGCACGTGGCGCGCTTGGCGCAAAGCGCTAGTCCAATGAGTGCAAAGCGCTTCTGTTATGATTTGGAGCACTTAAGGCTCATTTTTGGGTAGCTTTGCGCTCTGAGAATTAAATTCTCTCTTAAGAGACTTTGTCTCATAGATCTAAGAACAAAGTTCTTATTTTTACAGGAGATGTTTCAATCTCTTATGTTTTGGTGAAAGGCTTTGCCTTTATGGATCTGTGATCTTAAGAGGGTTGAATAATTCTCCCCCCCTTTTATATTGAGATGTATTTGATCTATTTTGTGAAAAACCTTAGTCTTATAGATCTATGATCTGTGAGAAGAATTATGTTCTTCTTTTTAATGAGATGTTTCTTATCTCTATTTTTACCTTGAAGAAATTTTTCTTATGCCGAGAGCTTGCTCTTCTCTCTTACTTTTCTCAAAATTTATAGGGAGGTTCCTCTATATGAGACTTCAAGTCTTGAGTCCTTTTTATAGTGAAGGCTAATCAGTTCAATCAGTTAAAAAGATCTTTTCTTTAATTGATTTTGGGATGTTTCCCCCGTTGGATTTTTGATCCAAACGCTTCTGATTTACAGAAGGCAATTTTCTTGTTTTTAACAAGATTGGGAAATGTTTTCCCTCACAAAATTTATTCTGTATTTTTAGTGATTTTTAATCACCATTGGATCATTGATCCAACGGTGCTCTGATTTACAGAGCACAATCTTTTCTGTTTGGAAAGATTCTGAGGAATGTTTCCTTAACAGAATTTTATTCTGGTCAATTGATGATTTTTAATCATGTTCGTTGGATCTTTGATCTGAGGGCCGAGAACATGTTGTTCTAGTGCTAGCGCTCACGTGCTTTGCACGTGGTGCGCTGCTTAGAGTGCAGCGCTCTTAGCGCTAGCGCCCACGTGCTTTGCACGTGGTGCGCTGGTTAGAGTGCAGCGCTCTTAGCGCATGTGCTTTGCATATGGTGCGCTGTATTAGAGTGCAGTGCTCTTAGTGCTAGCGCTCACGTGCTTTGCACCTGGGCGCTGCCTCAGAGTCTTTGACTCTCAGCGCTGGCGCTACTATGAAGCGCTGTTTCATTTCAAATTTTGAAAATTTGAACAGAGCTTTGCTCTGATTGGGGAAATAGCCCTGTCCCTCTGACTCCGCGAACAGCTTCTCGATAATACCCAGAGTCTTGATTAGACTGGGGTACTTATGACGGACGGCGTTTTCAGTCGTTAAGCCGTCAAGCATAGCAGGCACGGTCGCGAATACATACTCATCGGGAGGTAGCAACTCTTCATAGTGCTCTCCCGTGATCGGCAGTCCAGAGATCTCACGGAACTCTTCCAGAGAAATCGAGACCTCACGATCCCCTAGCAAGAAAGTGTTGGTGGGAATATTCCATTGATTCAAGAAAGCTTTAACCCACCAGACATGAGGAGCCAAATAGTGAAAAAGAGACGCGTACACTTCATGATAAAGCCCGACCTTCTGCAACCGTTCACGATGGGCGGAGAGGACATATCGAGCCCAAGGAAGATAGCCGATTGGATGGCGAGGGGTAAGCCCTATCTTATAGACCTGTCCCAAGGGTTGGGCTTCACCTTGGCAAATGCGACGCCCCAAGATGTCTATGGCTGGCAAAGGCTGGTTTGGTATCCCAGTTGTCGATGGCTCAAGCCGTCCTGTAGGAGTCCAATCAACCGCCTCCACTGCAAAAGCAGTCTGCGGACGCTCCATCAGCAAGACCGGGCGAAGAGGCTCTGTTGGCACTTCGCAAAGAAAGCCGCGGCGGCCCCGAATGATATGCCCATACCAAGTTCCCCACAAAAGCAAATTGGTACAGTCCTTGTCATGAGCCCGAATCATCGCCATTGCTTCTTCATCCGACGGCGATTGTGGAAAAGCAGCGTCTGAGCGAGTAAACGGAAAATAAGGAAGAGAAGCCATTGGTCCTGAAACAAGGGAAAGAAAAACCATCAGTAAAGCCCATATATATATATAATAACAAAAGAAAAGAAAACGACAAGATGTCTGTTTTGCAGGACCACTGCCTACAAGACACACGGGCCCCACAAAATCAATATGGCGGCTCACCAATGATGAGACAAGGGAATCATTACGAGAATAAAAAAGACCCTCATTAAACAAATATTGGGATTCAAACAATTCTTGGGGAAAAAAGCTCTGATTAAGCACCAACAAATTCAAATTTGTGCGAATAAGGGTAAAACCCTATGAAAAGATTTTCAAGAACACCAGGGAATAAAATTCCCGAAGGGTCCCTTTGATCTTTCATAGCTAAGCTCTTCGCCAGAGGAATTAAATTCCTTTATGTAATGGAACTAAATTCCAAGAACTCATAAAAATATATGAGAAACAAAATTCAATAAAACCTCAAAAATCAGAGGGGAATGCTTGAGATATGGAGGTTTACTGCTCAAAGATCACATCTTTGGATCCCTAAGAGGAAGGGTTTCTGAAGAGAGCAAAGCTCACATGATGGATTTAAAATCCAGAAATTTTTCGTTCAAAAAGGAAAAGTTTTATGATGTTCAAAAGCTTTGCCTAAAAAAGGGTTTCTTTTGGCAGAGTTAAACTCGGGAAATTTGCAGTGAGTAGAGAACTAAGCTCTGAAGAGGAGAATTAAATTCTCAAAGAAAAACAAAGAAGAAAGAAGATGAAAGAAACAGTGGCTGCCTAAGCAACCAAACCCTTGCATTTATAAGACGTGATAAGGGCGGTTCACCTCCCCGTTCCCCTAGACAATCCAACGACTGTAAAAGTGACAGCGTTGCACTCACGTGCAAACCACGTGAGAACAACGTTGTGAGGGCATTTGTTCCCTCATGGAAACTAAATAAAGAATATAAATAAAGCAACAGGAAAAGCCACCAAATGGAGCATCATGTGCTCACACGTGATAGGCGCTGCGCTTGACAAAGTAAGGCTGAAACTGCAGCTAAAACTGAGCCTCACGTGCAGACACGTGACTATTATATACAAGGTATATAAGCGCCTTCTTAAAAAACAATTGGCCAGAAGAAGTCACGTGGTAGCACGTGACGCTTTTTGATATGCCTAATTCTGTGAAGGGTCACGTGCTACACGTGATGAGCTCTTATGCTTTCTGAACCGATAGAATTAAATTCTTAGGTAAAAGGGGTCAAAACCCCATTTGGAAAACATTTCCCTAGATCTTTCTAAACAAGAAAGATTGTGCTCTGCAAAGTAGAACGCCGTTGGATTAAAGATCTAATGGTGATTAAAAATTACCAATTTACAGAAGAAGATTCTGTGTAGGGAAATATTTTCCTAAATCTTATGAGAAATATCTTCTGTAAAACAGAAGTCCTTGGATTAAAAATCCAACGGTGAATAAAATTCACCGATTGATCTAAAAGATCATTTTGGTTGATTATAAAATCAATCAAAATCTCTTAATAAGAGATTTAGCCGAACAAACTGATTCTTCTCTTTCTCTTATAAACAGGAGCCCAAAAAGAGAGAAAAGGAGAAATACGTAGAGAGAGAAAAAGAGATACATAGATGGAAGAGAGAGAAAGAGAGAGAAGGAACCCCCTCATCAACTTCGAGTTAAAACAAAAATCCGAGGTAAAAGAAGGAGAGAAAAACACAGAGAATATCTCATTTCTTTTTCACCTCCATAAGAGTTTAACTCTTCTAAAAAGAACTTAGTTCTTCCTCTGGTTAAGATCTACAGAAGCAGATCTCCCCATAATAGAATTTAATTCTCATAGGGGAGATTTTTCCATGCAGATCCAAAACCTAGAGGGGGATCTAAGTTCAGAGAATTTAATTCTCCCAAAAAGTATATAGGAATTTAATTCCTCTGATGAAACAAGGGTTTAACCCTTCATATGAGAACTTAGTTCTCCCTTATAGCAAAAGATCTGCAGAAGCAGATCTCCTCACAAGTTGAGAATTTAATTCTCATCAGGGAGATTGTCATACAGATTCCAAACCTAAGAGAAAAACTAAGTCTTAAGAATCCAATTCTCATAAAACAATGGGCTTGAAAGTCTCGAAACTCAGGATCTCCATGCACGTAAAAGGATTGGCACCCAACATGATAATAGCCGATCATGTGCTCCCACGTGAGCGCATTTGATGAACAAAAGGGAATAATCAAGATTGGCTCACGTGATCACACGTGACCCCATGGTAATGCTTGGCATTTACAAAATAAGAAAGGGGAATAAATCGGAGGCAGTTCCCACTTTTGAGTCGCCTCACGTGATCTCACGTGACCCAAATAGCGCTTAGCGCTCAGAAAAGAACAAAAGAATAAACCCAAAGAAGAAGCGCTTCAAATTCTTGAAGTTTAATACTATTTCAAAGCGCCTCACGTGCTTACACGTGATGGCCACAAGGCTAAAGTGTTAAACAATTATATGAAGATGGGGAATAAAACCAAGCGAACAGCACCACCTTTAAATGCATCACGTGCGACACGTGAGCACTCTCAAATTCCAGTGTTTAATACTGCCTCAGAGTATCACGTGGGAGCACGTGAGCGCTGAATAAACATGTTAGTGTTGAACACTATGAAGGGCTAACATTAGCCAGACTCAGACCAAATTTTCCAAGGACCATCAATTGAGCCCTTCATGCTCAGGGTCTCCAAAACCGATCTCAAGCCAGCTAATAAGCTCCCAACATATGAAATCTAAACTGATGTTCATCCCATTTCCCCAAATCGGGACATTGGTTCAAGGGTACATCTCTTCATACCTCTGATACATGTCGTTGTAATCCTTCAATGTCTTCAGAGAGATGGAGGGTCCCGATAACCAATAACTTTTGGCGCATCCCCAAACTGGTTAAACCAGAACCCCACAGACTATGACGTCTTTAAACCATACAGACTATGATGTCTTTAAACTTTATGGACTATGAGGTCCTTAAACTCATGGACTATGATGTCCTTAAACTTTATGGATTATGAGGTCCTTAAACTCATAGACTATGGTGTCTTTAAACTTTATAGACTATGATGTCTCTAAACTGCCACGGACTATGATGTTCTTAAACTATGGACCGCAATGTCTCTAAACTAAGACGATAGAGCCCAAATTCTCTGTCGTTGAATCTAAATGATCCTAAAACCCCCGTTGAGTAGATCTTAGTCCAAAATTTAGACTAACGTATCCTTAATAAACGTTTAAGTTGATCTTAATCTCAATGAGATTAACGATCCTTAAACCCAAACCAAACCCAAATCTAAGAAAATACGGATTTGGACTAATCCACGCCCTACGGGCGACAACATAAATTAGTCTCCGTATACAATCCACGGGCAACCAAAAACAAAACAAACATATACAATACGAAGTGACCATCTGGAGAAGAAGAAAGTGGTTACCGCGATGCGGTAGCGTAATTAACTGCAGGGGCTTTCGCCTGCAGGAAAGAGCGTCGCCACAATCAAAAACCCCTCACAGTGAGGGGGAATCTGACAAAGTCTGCTACAACGGCCGCATCCGTCTAAACCTCCGATACATGATACCATAAATCAACTTGGCATCTTCAGAGAGGTGTACGGATAGCACCAAATAGCATCTGCCCCCAAAATTCAGGCCGGACGTCCCAACGTCCCAGTCGCGTCTTTCAGCGGAGAACATCGGTCAATACATCCATATTATTATCTTGATTAAGGCATGTCATGGTCACTAAATGGAGAGAGAGAGAGAAGAAAACACTTTAGCGTGCGCTCTTACAAGATTAGATTGGTTATTATCTTATCTAATCAGGATGTCTCCCACTGTTTTTATCAAATTTTTTTCCAAACCCTAAAAGGTAAGATTAACCGGGAATAATTACACCCTACAAGTTCGCCAATCGGTCAGCCATGCAGGTATTGGTACTCTGAGGGAGTCTTCCCATGTATTCGCATGGAACTAATTAAATAACCTCGTTTCGGCAAGGGCATAACCCCGTTAACACCTTTCTTAAACACCTACTGGATTAGCTAATTGTAAAGTGCAAAACTCTCCCAGGAGTAACACTTACTCGCAGTGGATATCGGGATCCAATTATCTCATAGAAAGTATGCAATATCATTCCAAATTTCAACACTTGAAATTCCCAATATCTGTTTTTACCCCTGACGTCCTATGACTTTGACGGAGGCCAACAAACCATAGGGCGCTAGTCAATTTCAACCCGTTCATTTCGTGATTGATTTAGACTCATCCGTATGACCCTTAACTATGGTCAATAAATTCGTACGAATGTCCTAATCGATCGTGTCACCCCCGCTTCCCAGAGTACGCAAGAATAGGCACGTAACATAGCCAACCATGCTACCTGTGGGTAGGAAGTATCCATCCACAGTCACATTACGGTTGTAAGGATATCAAGAACAAGATAATAAACTAATCTAACACATGTCCAAATCCATAATAACAAGAGTCAATAAACAATAAGTGCGGAAGAAAATGATCCAATACAATAAATAAACAGTACGTCCCATAATGCGGGCTCACATCTGGAATGAAATGAAATAAATAGACTAAACACTAAGGAACTCACAGTTCAGCCTGCTGGCTGAAATACTCCTGCTCGGTCGTCGACGGTGGTAAGGAATCTGGGCCATGCAAAACCCAGACGTCAACGCATCATGTCAACCAATAATATAATATAAACATGGTAATAAACAATGCAGGTATGAACATGAATAAAGCAGTACTGTGGAATAGCAGTGCAGCGGTAACGTGCAGTGGTAACTAAACTGTCCTAACAGGTTTCTACTCTATAGTCTTTGAAATCAATTGATGAATCGTCGATGTAACTCAATAGTATCCCGTACATACCCGGGACCACGGCCACAATATTCTCGGCTGCAGCCGAGACATGCCGCTAGGCACAAAACATGAAAGTGTACACTCGGTAATACCCCGTACATACCCGGGATCACGGCCACAATATTCTCGGCCGAAACCGAGACATGCCGCTGGGCACAAAATAGGAATGTGTACACTCGAACTGGTAATGAACTGTCAAGTTACAAGTCAGGTTCATCTTTGATTTCCCCATACCCCCAAGTTATGTATGTCAGGTCAGGTATTCAGTAGTCAAGGACTAATGTCAACACAGAATCAGGTAAAAGCAGGTATGTCTGGATAGACAGTAGGAATGGTCCATGAGGACCCCCAAGTCAGGTTTGTTGGCATGAGATCAGGTAACAAGTCAGGTCAGGGTACATCAGGTCAAGTCAACAGTATACGGTACCATGTCAGGTGTATCAGTATGTAAATATGTCGTATGTAGCAAGGTCCGGTCAACATGTAGTGCAATCGAGTACGTGCTCACAACAGGTATACAATCGAACAATAAACAGTAGCAAGAATTAAAGTAAACGGCAATGATAGTCATTTAATCACAATGGTGCTTTGTATTATCTTTATTAACAGGTTCAAGCACCCTTGGGGTGCGGTAGTTACAAGGTGAAGCAATATCAACCACATACAGTAATGAAGCTACATGAGTTTAAGACTAAAGCATAATTAATTGTCTCATGGATGATTTAACGAAGAAAGCAAGGAAGATCTAATTGGTTCAGTTAGTTAGAGTATGGATTGATAGTAGACCGATTGATTACAAGAAACTACTATAATGATTCCATGTTAAGGATAATTGCAACTGTCAATTCTAAGTTATAATCTAATAGGGATATTACCATCATTAAGTTGTTGTATTATATAATATGATATTCAACTGCATAGCAAGACTAGATCTTGTAAATTCTAAGTTATAATATAATATCGATATTACCAATAGCTGTGTGGTTATAGTAATAATATGATGATTAAGTTTATAGCAAGACTTGATCTTGTGTACTAGCATGTTAAAGCAAGTATTCGGATACTTGCCTCGACGGTTCCGCAAACCGGAAAGCACGGATGCAATGTCGGCAGAAAACACGAGACGGGTGCACGGACTACGGATCGAGTCCCAACAGCGAACAGCGGGACCACACGGACCAGAGTACTTTGCTGGAGCGTCGGGTCCAAACGACAGCACGGTCGGAATCCGGCAAAAGTCAAAACGACGACAAGTTAGCAACCATACGACAAACGTAAACAAAGACCAGCGAGGAGGGGTTTAACATGAATGGAAAGCTAAAAGGATGCTTACAGGGAAGAACCAGGGCAACCACGACGGGTTCGACGGCGAGGGGCGCCGGCGGCGAACAGGGAACGCGGCTGCAGTGCTGGAGGCGGCTGGGTCGGGTTGTGCTGTGAGTAGAGGGGAGGTAGAGGCCTGGTTTGGGTTGCAGGGGGAGAGGAAGTGATCGGCGGTGGCGCAGGCAACGACGACGAGGGTCGACGGGGCTTCTCCGGCGAACTAGAGGGTTAAGCGATGAGGTTGGGCTCGGGTTCTGATGTAGCGCCGGCGAGGGAAGGAGGAGGGAGGTCGGGGCTGATGCGCAGGTGATGAGGAGGACGAGCAGGGGCCGACGAGGAAGTGGGGTCGCCGGCGGTGGCGGTGCAGGTGACGGTGGCGTTGGCTGCAGCGCTGGAAAGAGAACGGAGGAAGGAGGGGTGCGCGGTCGAGGTTGCGGAGGCAGGGTGATGGCGGTGGTGGTCTCGTCGGCGCGGTGACTGCGGCGGCGACGGCGACGGGATGGCTAGGGTTAGGGTTTCACGTGGGGTTCGTCGTGGTGAGTTTCTCATGTGGGGTGAGGAACTGTTTGCAAAAATATAAAAGAGAGAGAGAGAGAGAGAGTTTGATAGAGAAAGAGAGTTTGTTAGAGAGAGAGAGGGAGAGGTGGGGCCCACGAGGGATTAATCCCCTCGTGATGATTGGCTGGCTCAAAATTTAAAAGATTTTAAAGATTTGAATCAGTTAAATAAGTAATCAGTTTGATATATAAATATATATTTTAGTTTTATAATATATTTAATTAAATGGGCATTTCGGCGCTAAATGAAACATTTCCAAATCGCGCCCGGGTTGCGCCCAAATGTTTCAAATTCAAATTATAGGAATTTAAGCGAGTTCCAAATTTTAAAATGAGATGTTTTATGATAAAAATGCATGCCCCCAAGTCGGACACTTGCACGCGCGCGTAGTCGTCCAAACTTGCCCGTTTCACCGAACGGGACGGAATCTCGACACGCGGACGCTACCACGCGACTAGTGGCGACGAGTAGGCCAACATGGATATTTTTAATTTCATTTTAGGTGTTAAAATTTGTTATGTGCCAAAATGACTTAACCGGTTAAAATTTAGCAATAAACACCAAACAAACAAGATAATTGAAAAGATCAATATCTAACACTTAACCAGTAATAGAAATAGTATTATTGGGCTCGGGTGTTACATCATACCCAACTATAAAAGAATTTCGTCCTCGAAATTCCAAGAATACAAGATAGCTAACTACGGAAAAAGGTGAGGAAACTTCTGTCGGATCTCGTCTTCTCGCTCCCAAGTGGATTTTCCATGCAATCGATTACCCCAAGAAACTAGCACAAGAGGGATAACCTTGTTCTTAAGAACCCTTTCTCTTCGATCCTTGATTTCAACTGGTTGCTCTTCAAAAGTTAGGTCCTCCCGTACGGTCAACTCCGAATGATCCAAGACGTGAGTTTCATCGTGAACATACCTCCGTAGTTGAGACACATGAAACACATCGTGCACTCCTGCCAATGACTGTGGTAACGCCAAACGGTACGCTACCTCTCCAACACGCTCCAATATCTCGAAGGGTCCAACGAATCGAGGACTAAGCTTTCCCCGACTCCCAAAGCGAATCACTCCTCTAGTCGGTGATATCTTCAGGAAAACTAAATCACCCACGGCGAACTCTAGAGGTCTTCTTGACGTGTCAGCCCAACTTTTCTGTCTGTCTTGAGCTGCCTTCATATGCTTCCTGGTTGTATTCACCTTCTCGACTGTCTGTACCACCAAATCTGGTCCTAATAACCTTCGTTCACCAACATCATCCCAACAAACAGGTGAACGGCACTTACGACCATACAACGCTTCAACGGAGCCATCTGAATAGTCGCTTGGAAGCTATTTTTGTACGAAAACTCCACCAGGTGTAGATGATCCTCCCAAGAACCTTTGAAGTCCAACATGCAAGCCTTCAACATATCTTCAAGGGTCTGGATCGTTCTCTCCGATTGTCCATCAGTCTGAGGATGATAAGTTGTGCTAAACTTCAATCGAGTCCCCAAACTTTCTTGTAAACTCCTTCAGAAGTGCGACAAGAACCGAGTGTCCCGATCGGACACGATGCTTACCGGTACTCCATGCAATCATACAATCTCCTGCATGTACCGCTCTGCCAAAGTCTCCGTCGATTGACCAACCCGAAAAGGAATAAAGTGAGCTGCCTTGGTCAACCGATCGACAATCACCCATACTGCATTGTTGCCCTTTGGACTCCACGGTAAAGCCGTCACGAAATCCATGGTTATATGTTCCCATTTCCACTGAGGAATTGGAAGTGGTTGCAACAAACCAGCAACCCTTTGGTGTTCAGCCTTGACTTGCTGACACACCAAGCACTTAGCCACGAAGCGAGCAATTTCCCGTTTCATACCTTCCCACCAGAAGTGCTGTCGAATATCTCGGTACATCTTTGTCCCTCCTGGATGTACAGAGTAAGCTGAACTGTGTGCCTCCTTCATAAGCTCTTCACGCACATCTCCTTTTGGCACACACACACGGCTACCATATCTCAACGAACCGTCTTCATGGATCAGTAAATCGGTTCGTAGTCCGGCTTCAACCTGCTCTCGAAACTTTTGCAGTCTAGGATCCTGCGATTGTGCCGCTTTAATCTTCTCAACTAAGGACGACTGTACTTGAAATTGCATCAACTGTCCCATAGCATGTGGTAGCACAACCTCCAAGTCAAATCTCCGAAAATTCGCAATGATCTCCCTCTGTGCAGTCAAAACCTGAATCGCTGGTAACCGACTAAGCGCATCCGGCACGACGTTAACCTTTCCCGGATGGTACTTAAGATCAAGGTCATAGTCGGCCATCAGCTCCAACCATCTGCGTTGCCTCATGTTCAACTCCTTCTGAGTGAACACATACTTCAAACTCTTGTGATCTGTAAAGACTTTGACTCTCTCGCCCAAAAGGTAGTGTCTCCAAATCTTCAGGGCGAAGATCACGGCCGCAAGCTCCAAGTCGTGAGTCGTTTAATTCTTCTCATGAGTCTTCAGTTGTCTTGATGCGTAAGCTACGACCTTCCCATTCTGCATCAAAACACATCCCAATCCTTTTCCAGATGCGTCGCTGTGAATCATCAGTCCTCCTGAATTATCTGGTACGGTCAGGATAGGGGCGGTTATTAACTTCTGCTTCAACGTCTCGAAGGCCATTGCACAACTATCCGTCCAAACAAAAGGTACTTCCTTGCGCGTAAGCTTGGTCAACGGTTCTGCCAAACGAGCGACGTTCTCCACAAATCTACTGTAGTATCCGGCTAAACTAAGGAAACTGCTTATCTCAGCCACACTTCTTGGAATAGGCCAATCTCGAACTGCTGCAAT
This sequence comes from Agapanthus africanus, assembly GCA_030015575.1. Classification (NCBI taxonomy): domain Eukaryota; kingdom Viridiplantae; phylum Streptophyta; class Magnoliopsida; order Asparagales; family Amaryllidaceae; genus Agapanthus; species Agapanthus africanus. Next base: position 98,815,087 of record CM057338.1, on the reverse strand, counting down.
CTTTCGGGATCGACGGCGATTCCATCGCCCGACACCACATGCCCCAGAAACTTCACTTCTTCCAGCCAGAATTCGCACTTACTCATCTTCGCGAATAATTTCTCCCATCTCAGCGTCTGCAGTACGATCTTTAAATGCTCAGCATGATCCTCCGGACTCTTCGAGTATACCAGAATATCGTCAATGCGTACCACAATAAACTGGTCCAAGAATGGTGAAAAGACCCTGTTCATCAAATCCATGAATATTGCCGGCGCATTCGTTACTCCGAAGGGCATCACTAGATACTCGAAATGTCCATATCGAGTTTGAAACGCCGTCTTGCAAATGTCTTCTGCTTTCACCCGGACCTGATGGTATCCTGATCGCAAACCCAGTTTCGAGAATACCCTCGCGCCACTAAGCTGCTCAAAAAGTTCTCCAATGCGAGCGATCGGGTACTTGTTCTTAATAGTCACCCGATTCAATTCTCGATAATTAATGCACATCCTTCTCGTGCCATCCTTCTTCTTTACTAAACGAACTGGAGCTCCCCAAGGCGAGTTGCTGCTTCGAATCCAACCATTCTCGAGAAATTCACCAACTTGTTTCTTAACTTCTTCCAATTCCACTGGTGCCATCGGATAATACGGTTTCGATACTGGCGCCGCACCAGGAATAAGGTCAATCGCGAACTCCACGTCTTGCCTCGGCGGTAAGCCCGATATATCTTCAAACACATCCATAAAGTCACGAACAACTGCCGGCTCTTCTTTACCATCAACTTCTATAGCTGCAAGAACATTGTTTGTCGGCTTAGCCCTAAACTCGACTGGCCCGACAGAACTGCTTCCTTACCGCAACTGCTGTCTGCATCGTCGGCCGCGAAAGGTCCAGTGAGACTACTGAGTCTCGTCCATTCGGCTGCATGCGCGTCCACGGTTGCTCCATTCCGCCTTAGTCCGATGAACTTCTCTTCCATTTCCTCCCGTGTAGTCTGCGGGAATAATTTCTCCTGGAAACCTTTAGGGAAATCCGCCCAACTGATCGGCTTGGGCAAGCGGTTCTCCCCCACAAGCCATCACTCTCGGGTGCAATCCACTCGCTGAAAGCGCACCACATCATCTCCTTTGTCCTCTGGAATCTGTGCCGCAAACGGTAAATTCTCCGTGCCATTAGCCACTGCTCGGCTGGCAACAGCTCCTCCAGACCAGTGAAAGTAGACGGACCCAAAAGTCTGAAATCCGCTACGGTCCCTACTCGTTCGACGGGTCTATTTCCATCGCTGTTTACAGACTGCTGAACGATCTGCAAACCTTCCTGAAACGAATCTGCTATTGCTGGATCAGCTCAGTCTGTCTCTTGATTTCCAGCATTCTTCTTATCACTCCAAGCACAGCGGCTTCGTTCACACGCCTCCGGTACGTCTTCAACTTCTTACCTGTCATAATCCTGAACTCAAAACACCCAATATTAGCATGATGATAGATTCTGAATGTGGATCAAGGCTAGAACTCCAAGATACTTATATAGAGTACCGCATTGTAGCTATGCCGCGGTATCATAGCCGCAATTACTTAACTCCACCCAAGTCGCCCAAGTCCTAGGGATAACAAGAAATCAGGTTTCCGAGTCGACATGCGAAGTAAGTTTGCATGTCGAAAAGATATAATTCGGAAGAATGTGATTCAAGAATGGTAAAACGGTCAAGGTGGTAGGACATGTTTTCCTAAGCACGGGTATCCTGATTCGTGTATTGGGTACAATACCCAACTACAAAGGAATCAACCCAACTAACCTATGCACTGATACCAAAAGAACCATGTCACTCCCCGCTTCCCAGAGTACGCAAGAATGGGCACGTAACATAGCCAACCATGCTACCTGTGGGTAGGAAGTATCCATCCACAGTCACATTACGGTTGTAAGGATATCAAGAATAAGATAATAAACTAATCTAACACATGTCCAAATCCATAATAACAAGAGTCAATAAACAATAAGTGCGGAAGCAAATGATCCAATACAATAAATAAACAGTACGTCCTATAATGCGGGCTCACATCTGGAATGAAATGAAATAAATAGACTAAACACTAAGGAACTCACAGTTCAGCCTGCTGGCTGAAGTACTCCTGCTCGGTCGTCGACGGTGGTAAGGAATCTGGGCCATGCAAAACCCAGACGTCAGCGCGTCATGTCAACCAATAATATAATATAAACATGGTAATAAACAATGCAGGTATGAACATGAATAAAGCAGTACTGTGGAATAGCAGTGCAGCGGTAACGTGCAGTGGTAACTAAACTGTCCTAACAGGTTTCTACTCTATAGTCTTTGAAATCAATTGATGAATCGTCGATGTAACTCAATAGTATCCCGTACATACCCGGGACCACGGCCACAATATTCTCGGCTGCAGCCGAGACATGTCGCTAGGCATAAAACATGAAAGTGTACACTCGGTAATACCCCGTACATACCCGGGATCACGGCCACAATATTCTCGGCCGAAACCGAGACATGCCGCTAGGCACAAAATAGGAATGTGTACACTCGAACTGGTAGTGAACTGTCGAGTTACAAGTCAGGTTCATCTTTGATTTCCCCATACCCCCAAGCTATGTATGTCAGGTCAGGTATTCAGTAGTCAAGGACTAATGTCAACACAGAATCAGGTAAAAGCAGGTATGTCTGGATAGACAGCAGGAATGGTCCATGAGGACCCCCAAGTCAGGTTTGTTGGCATGAGATCAGGTAACAAGTCAGGTCAGGGTACATCAGGTCAAGTCAACAGTATACGGTACCATGTCAGGTGTATCAGTATGTAAATATGTCGTATGTAGCAAGGTCCGGTCAACATGTAGTGCAATCGAGTACGTGCTCACAACAGGTATACAATCGAACAATAAACAGTAGCAAGAATTAAAGTAAACGGCAATGATAGTCATTTAATCACAATGGTGCTTTGTATTATCTTTATTAACAGGTTCAAGCACCCTTGGGGTGCAGTAGTTACAAGGTGAAGCAATATCAACCACATACAGTAATGAAGCTACATGAGTTTAAGACTAAAGCATAATTAATTGTCTCATGGATGATTTAACGAAGAAAGCAAGGAAGATCTAATTGGTTCAGTTAGTTAGAGTATGGATTGATAGTAGACCGATTGATTACAAGAAACTACTATAATGATTCCATGTTAAGGATAATTGCAACTGTCAATTCTAAGTTATAATCTAATAGGGATATTACCATCATTAAGTTGTTGTATTATATAATATGATATTCAACTGCATAGCAAGACTAGATCTTGTAAATTCTAAGTTATAATATAATATCGATATTACCAATAGCTGTGTGGTTATAGTAATAATATGATGATTAAGTTTATAGCAAGACTTGATCTTGTGTACTAGCATGTTAAAGCAAGTATTCGGATACTTGCCTCGACGGTTCCGCAAACCGGAAAGCACGGATGCAATGTCGGCAGAAAAAACGAGACTGGTGCACGGACTACGGATCGAGTCCCAACAGCGAACAGCGGGACCACACGGACCAGAGTACTTTGCTGGAGCGTCGGGTCCAAACGACAGCACGGTCGGAATCCGGCAAAAGTCAAAACGACGACAAGTTAGCAACCATACGACAAACGTAAACAAAGACCAGCGAGGGGGGGTTTAACATGAATGGAAAGCTAAAAGGATGCTTACAGGGAAGAACCAGGGCAACCACGACGGGTTCGACGGCGAGGGGCGCCGGCGGCGAACAGGGAACGCGGCTGCAGTGCTGGAGGCGACTGGGTCGGGTTGTGCTGTGAGTAAGGGGAGGTAGAGGCCTGGTTTGGGTTGCAGGGGGAGAGGAAGTGATCGGCGGTGGCGCAGGCAACGACGACGAGAGTCGACGGGGCTTCTCCGGCGAACTAGAGGGTTAAGCGATGGGGTTGGGCTCGGGTTCTGATGTAGCGCCGGCGAGGGAAGGAGGAGGGAGGTCGGGGCTGATGCGCAGGTGATGAGGAGGACGAGCGGGGGCCGACGAGGAAGTGGGGTCGCCGGTGGTGGCGGTGCAGGTGACGGTGGCGTTGGCTGCAGCGCTGGAAAGAGAACGGAGGAAGGAGGGGTGCGCGGTCGAGGTTGCGGAGGCAGGGTGATGGCGGTGGTGGTCTCGTCGGCGCGGTGACTGCGGCGGCGACGGCGACGGGATGGCTAGGGTTAGGGTTTCACGTGGGGTTCGTCGTGGTGAGTTTCTCGTGTGGGGTGAGGAACTGTTTGCAAAAATATAAAAGAGAGAGAGAGAGAGTTTGATAGAGAAAGAGAGTTTGTTAGCGAGAGAGAGGGAGAGGTGGGGCCCACGAGGGATTAATCCCCTCGTGATGATTGGCTAGCTCAAAATTTAAAAGATTTTAAAGATTTGAATCAGTTAAATAAGTAATCAGTTTGATATATAAATATATATTTTAGTTTTATAATATATTTAATTAAATGGGCATTTCGGCGCTAAATGAAACATTTCCAAATCGCGCCCGGGTTGCGCCCAAATGTTTCAAATTCAAATTATAGGAATTTAAGCGAGTTCCAAATTTTAAAATGAGGTGTTTTATGATAAAAATGCATGCCCCCAAGTCGGACACTTGCACGCGCGCGTAGTCGTCCAAACTTGCCCGTTTCACCGAACGGGACGGAATCTCGACACGCGGACGCTACCACGCGACTAGTGGCGACGAGTAGGCCAACATGGATATTTTTAATTTCATTTTAGGTGTTAAAATTTGTTATGTGCCAAAATGACTTAACCGGTTAAAATTTAGCAATAAACACCAAACAAACAAGATAATTGAAAAGATCAATATCTAACACTTAACCAGTAATAGAAATAGTATTATTGGGCTCGGGTGTTACAGATCGTATCATATGCTTTATAGGAAGACATCACTTAGCTACCATATACTATGCCTTAACTATGGTCAACAAACGTAGCACGAATACTAAGTACTCTACTTCCTAAAATGGCAGAAGGTTACGAATGGTTTTGAAGAAAACCATTATCGTAATGAACTTGATATCGTTGTAGAATCGAGTGATTTGAAAAGGAGTGGTTTAAGCTCCGCTTTTAAAATCGAGTATTTTTCAAAAATAAACCGATTAGGTTGTAGCATTTGCTAGCTTTTGCTAAATAGATCACTCCCGATGAAGGGATCTAGGCTCTTTCCTCATCGAATGAGGTGCTAGATATTCATCAAGGAATACCGCTATACAAAGCAAAAAAAAACTAGAGCTGCCTTTTTGAAAAATTTGATTCTACAACATCTTTAGGTTTCTTTTCTTTTCATTAATCTCATTAATGGCGTCCCATCATTTATGTTTCCTAAACATCACAGAAGAAACGAAAATAGAACGTATGTTTATGCCATCCGCATTCATCACGGGGGCCTGTCGTGCACCGTTAGGTTACTTAACTAATAGCAGAGCGGGGGCAGGACTAGCGCGGGTGAAAAACATAAGCAAAGTTTATTATATATTATATATATATATAGCATTCGTCTCACGCGGTTATATGATAATATCACAGAACACAGGCAGCAGAAACAAACATATGAAATATAGGATATACTAAGAGGTCCATGTTTTAAATTAAACCAGTAATAAAAAACACGGATTCCACGGTCGTGATGAATAGCCAAACCCACATCCCTAGACTCCTACGAGAGCGGCAAGCAACCCACCCAATTCTAGAGTTAGGAGACCCGATCTCGACTCCTCGAGATGGTCTCCCACTGGATGCTAGAACCCGGTTACTTCTGCTCCCCGCCTTAGGATTATCCTAATGCGGACAAGTAAATAATATATATTAATGGTGACATCAACCTCAACTCGGAAGTGTCCCAATAAAAGAATATTACATACAATTTTACATGAATGAAAATAGAAAAACTCCCATTTCAGGCAAAAAACCCCGGCTATTCAATCACGACGATCCAATATAACATATCACGGCAATACATAACATCACATGTCATCAACGTAAGTAAATATGTGTGTCCCAAATGTCATTGACGTATAGCAACGAGATCGGAGATACACCACATATTACACTTACGGTCGCAGAAAAGAAATGAAAACTACAATAATTAGAATCCACATCAAACCTTAGACATCAAAAACCTGGAATATCTCATATCTCGGTTTTCATGCCAAACACAATAAATCTTGCATTTAAGTCTCAAATTGGAAACACTTTTCAATAGTCAGTCGGATAATTCAACAAGATTCCTGATATAATGATCAAATGCTCGTCGGAAACTTTAATAAATTGCCGCACCCCCGATGCCGTCAATGAAGTGCACTTAGGCGGAACACCGCGGCCGCGAGCACCCGAGTGGATTCTTTTGGCTACAGTGTTTTCCTATTGTCACGACCCGAAAAGTACGGAGCGTGACTGGCACTTAAATTACGAAACGTCTCAAGGCGTACGTAATCTAAGTAAGCCAAAACCCAGAAATCAAAACCAAAAAGAGCAGTAGAGTGAAGGAAAACCAAAAATATAGAAAGCGTTTTTCAAATAAATAAGTCGCATCAAGCTTTTAAAAGCAACATCCATTTTTCCGAAAAATTCGGCAAAGACTCCTTTGTAAATACTGGCCCCCAAACGGGTATAAAACAGGAATATATATATACAACATGAAATAAGACATCCCCAAGCGGGAGCTAGCTCTTCGCCCAAAAGTGGATTCACAATCCCACGCAATATATATCATAACTGTGCAAAATAAGCAAATAAAGCACAAGTAAATAAAGCAACATGTCGACTCAAGTGAGCTCAACCCAGAGAAATAACATATAAATACACAAATCTCACCGTCTCGTCTCTAGGTCACAATACAACAGTACAAATGGTAGATAAGGTAGCTACAGTAGATGGAGTACGCTAGATAGAATAATGATACAAGTGGCAACAAAATAACCCCACAACCCACCTGCGAACAAGCTGCGAGTCCAAGCAAAAGGATGCAAAAGAGGAGGTGCGCCCGCCGCTACTGTGCTGACGGGTCAGACCTGCAAAACACTGTGGCATGACGGGGGTGAGTTGCCAACTCGTGAGTAAAAATAATATCTAATAAGGCTATCGTAAGCATGTACACAATGATGTCACAACCTACATATACTAGTATGATGTGATGCAATAATATGTATGCAATATGAATGCAATAAACACGAGATCTAAATATAATTAACATGGGAAATCTGTATTTTTATCTTAATAAAACTTCTGTAATTTAGTTATAGTTTTATCAATGAAATCAATATAAATCTGTGTCAGTATCGACACCAAATATGAATATCTCATTAAATCTGGGCTCCGGCAATCCGGACTGACCCAGGCTCCGGCAATCCGGACTGGCCTATATCTCAAAACTCAAGACCACGTCGGTATCCTCCGGATATCCGCCGCGTCACCAATAACCAGTCGGTAGTGCTCCCCTGCCAGGCTCAACGCCATCATCTGCGACCATCTTGTCCCGGGGTACCGCACCGGGTCCACCATGCACCCACAAACGGTTCCTCCTTCTCCTCGAATCGGGTGTAGAATACTGCTCAAGCACCGAGAAATCTCATGGTGGACGATAGATGCGTCATATCATGAGGAAACCGCAACTTACATTTTAAAAAATGGTAATATGTTTTCAAATCCTTGCGGTTTCTCCAAATCCATAAATATCATAAATACGGAAATCCTCGAGAAGAATCATGATACATGAATGTCTATGATATTAATAATATGAAATGCAATGCGGAAACTAGAAAGTTATGCATGAATAATGATGCAATAAGATGTGTGCATGTGACTAGCAATCCTACATATCCATATTGATGAATTAATTATATCAATTGCAGGTTTATTAAATTTAATAGCGCAAGTGATAAGATTCGGATTTTTACTAGTTATAAGGTGTTCGTGGCATAGCAATTACCAAGGCGTGTGTGTCTCCATGAATAGTGCCCGTGCAGCATAAGCCAATGGTAATAGTGCGAGTGTCCTATAAAGTACTAGCACAGTATATATACATATGACAAATGATGCAATGCAACGGGATGATTAATTAGGAACTACGCATATAATTATAGTTTTAAACTACATTCTAACTATCGGGCGTCAAGCGCCATCCAAACGATTTCCCCCGTAGATGTGTACATCTACTCACCGAAACGCCTCCGCTAGTCTGATCCGATCACCGCCTTTCCTTTCCGCGCCATGTCTGATGTCATCGCAACCGATCCTAAAATTTACACAAAACAACACACGTAAGGTTAAAATCCTGCAAAAACGCAATATCAAGACCATACGAGAAACTAGCGTCGCAAGATAACGCGTATGCAAACGTGACACCAAAACATGTGTGCATACATCTGGAACCACCCTAACACGCTGTGATACGCAGAAAACACCAGACCCAAACTCAGATCGTGCGTGTCGCGCAAGTCTAAAAGTATTGAAAATAAGGTATTTGATTCCAGATTTTGACTCGAGTGGAAATAGGAAAAGTTGCATGTACCAAAGACCTACAAAACCTAGCAGACACCTACATAAGAACCCCTGACACCCAACTCAACCCTCTGGCCAAAATTTGCGGCCAGAACTATTATTTCTGCGGCCTGGGATGGAAAGTGGGGTCTCGTGCTTTGTGTGTGTTCCTAGCTCAGCAACTAAGTCCCAGTATTTGCAACTTTTTCCTGAAGCACTCGGTTTAAAAGCAGATCACAAAACAACCCAAAATCTTAACTAAAACACTAATTATCACTAAATTAATACAATATGGGGTTTTAGTGTAAACTGAAGCAAAGACTTGGGTTAAACGACACTAATAACACTTAATTAAGCTAATCGATCCAAAACAACCTTAACTTAACCTAATCTCCACTTAAACCACCTAATTAGTACTAAAACACTACTTAAACGCTAAATTAAGCTAAATAACTAAAATTTTAGCAAGAAATGAATTAAGGTAAGCTTAATACCTCAAGTTGGTCTCAGGAGGGTCTAAACTTGCTGCACTTGCCCTCAAAGGCAAAGACTTGCCTCAAAAACCAACAAGGAGGTGATTTGCAAGAGGTTTAGTGAAGAAATGATGGAATTTTAGTGGAGATTTGAGGCATGGAAATGATGAAAAGAAGAAGAGATGAAGGGAGAGGGGCTGCTACTGCTGCTGGGTGCAGGAATGAGAGGGAGGGAGAGAGAGTGTGAGGTGTGTGCAAAAAGTCAAGGTTCCCATGCTTAATAAATGCACCATGCCTCTCTTTTCTTTTTTTCTTCTTATATTCCTAATGTTTTGGGTTTTAAAAAGAATAAAATGATAGTTAAGGGGGAAAAATAAAAAGGGAACATGTTACATTAACCTAGGGTGAAAATTGTGCATGCTACACTAAAATTTTGCTTAGGAAAATATAGTTAAGAAAATTTGCTAACGAAGTGAGCACTAAACTAATTAATAATTAATAAAACACTATTATATAAATATTTACATATTTTCACTATTAAAATTTGATTTAATCCAGTTTATGTGGAAAATAATTGTTAACGGGAATTTATGAAAAACACGCATTATCGCTAATTAACACGAAATTAACCTAAACGAATTTCAAAGTGTTACACCTATAGTCACTTAGTCGACGCAATGGGGCGTGGCTATCTAGTAGTGTTTCCCGACGATTATTCGTGTATAATACGAGATTGTGACGAAGTTTTGATCCGAATCGAAACTCCGTGGCAATCGATCAAAAAAGGCTAAAACGCGAGATTTACAAAACACAAACTAGTTTTCACAAAACTAATTAATGTGGATTCCAATTATTGTATCACATATGAAAACTATCTAGACAATGTTAAACTTTTCGATCGATATATCAAACATCCACAAATCACAGAGATCTCAACAACTTGAGCCTCACTAAAAATACCCAAAAAGTGCCAAATATCACTACGGAGCAACACAAGAAAATGGAGTCCTAAACTCACCAAACATGCCGCGGAACCGCGGCCAAACCCTAGGTTTTGCCGCGGTTACGCGGTCATTTACTTGAGTTAGGCCCTCGTATTTCTTGGGGCTCCATTAAATACCCTGCACAATTTTCTGCATATTTTTAGTCTAAAATTTTCCAACTTTTGAAAAATGGACAGAAAGTTGATAAAAACCGGGTTTCGAAACTCGATCGAACACTTTAACATCATATAAACCTTACCTAATACTCTAGCTTGGCTCTGATACCATGAAAGTGTGTCTTAACACCTCTACTAGGTTTCCACATGTATCAAGTATGCAATTTTAAAAAATCTAGAGGTCTAAGCTACACTAACCTAAAATCGAACTAGAGAATTAGGCTTTGTAAGCATGTAAACAAGTTTTACACTAAGTGAATAGAAAATACAACCTTTGTAGACCGGTCCTTCACTCCTAAAGCTTCAAGTAGTAGTCCCTTAGATCCAAGTAGTGGTCCCTAGAACTCTTCTTAGGCTCCACTTGGTGAAAGGAATGAGCTTGCTTCGTCGTCTTCGAGGCCGAAGATGATCCACCTTGAAGTTTCTCTAACTCAAACTCACTCTTCACTAATCAAGAATTAATGAAGCAAACAACCTAATCTTATGGGCTAGATGAGAGTCGGTTGATGTCACGCCCCGCTTCCCAGAGTACGCTAAGGTAGGCACGTGACATAGCCGACCATGCTACCTGTGGATAGGAATTATCCTTCCACAGTCAAATTACGGCTGTAGAGATATCAAGAACAATAATAAAACTATCTATCACATGTCCATAAGCCAAAATAAAATGAGTCAAGATTAAATAATGCGGAAGCAAGAGATCCAATACAAGAATAACTGGAATGTATGTCCCATAATGCGGGCTCACATCAGGAATAAAATACTAAAAAGTAAAAGAACTAACTACTAATGAGTCCTCACTGCTCAGGCTGCTGACTGAAATACTCATGCTCGGACTGTAGAAAAGGTACGGAATTTGGGCCATGCAAAACCCAGACGTCAGCGCGTTATAACATCAAGCAATAATATATAAACAGGGTAACAAGAAATGCAAGTAAATCATAAATGGTAAAGCAGGTGTAACAGCAATATAAATCAGGGCGGTGAAGGGTAGTGTGCAGTGAGTAAACTAAACTGGTCTATTGGGTTATCTACTCTCAAGTCTTGAAATCAATTTGATGTATCATCGATGTAGCTCAATAGTATCCCGTGAGTGCCCGGGATCACGGTCTATGACTCTCGGGCTTAACCCGAGACGTGCCGCAAGACTGTAAAGGATGGTAGGTAATGACGAGTGATGTCCATAGCATCACTCCGAGGCTGGCCTAGCCCGTAAGACTGATCAGAACAGGTATAGAACTGTCGAGTTACAAGTCAGGTTTCATCATTGATTTCCCCATACCCCCAAGTCAAAAGTGTTCAAGTCAGGTATTAAGTGATCTAAAGCTAATGCCAACACAGGATCAGACAGGTACAAATTTGTCTGGATAGACAACAGGAACGGTCCGTAAGGATAACAGGTCAAGTTCGTTGGCATTAGATACAAGATCAGGTAACAGGTAAAGCCATGGTACATCAGGTCAGGTCAAGTAATGTATATAGGTGTCATGTCATGTCAAGAGTTGCACGGTACCATGTCGTGTCAAGTAATAGGTGTAGCGAGTCATGTCAGGGTGTACAAGATATCATGTGGGTGCTCATAATCAAACTAGCACAATCATGGGTATACAGAACAAGCATGTGTACTACTAGAATCAACAAGCTGGAACTTGTAACGTGAAATGCAAACAGGTACAGATTAAGGTATGTAGATGCACAGTTATCAGTTTGGGTTTAAGGGATAGTTTCAACATTACATGAATACAGTATAACAAATATGGATGTTAAAATCCTTTTAATATGTACTAAGTAATCTAGAGATGCAATGATATATAAAATGCGTTCAAATGATGCAACCGGGTATTTGGGGTAGGAACTATTTAAAAGTGCTATGGGTTATGCAGTTAATTAGTAAGTAATTTAACCACGAATGTGGGTACACGATATTGTACTTTAAGGTGCAACAAGTTATAATTTAATATCCGAGTCTACAATGTTATAATCTGACATTGAAATGCAAGAATGGAAACTAATAGCCTTAGGTTCAATTTACAGGTTCAATCATGAAATAAATATGTATAAATAATATAGTAGCATGTAGCAAGTTTCACTTGTCTCGACGGATCGTGAAGCGGTACATGGAACATCACGCGTCGGCGGGAAAAGCCGCGACGCGTGCACGGTACACGGAATGAATCCAAACAACGAACAGTGGGATCACACGGGTCAGATATCCTCGCTGGGTTGTCGGGATCGTCAACGGCACGGCCGGATTCCGGCGATCACAGAAAACAGTGAATATCTAAAAGAAAGAAAATGTATTGAAAGGAAAAGAGAAGAACTGAAAGAGGACAGAGAAGATTAAGGAAAGAGGCTTACTCACTAGATTGCAGAGGGGTGACGGCGTCGACGGTGAGGATCGACGGAGCTCCGGTGATGGGGTTGGCTGTGAAAGTTCGGTTAGGGTTTGGTTGCTGGGGTGCTGTTGGAGCGGAATAGGGTTAGGGTTTGAGGAGGCGACGAGGAGTTGGATGGGTTTTTCTCGTGGCGAGGAGTTGCATGGGGTTTTAAAGAAACAGAAGAAGAAGAAGAAGAAGAAGAAGAAGGGGATGCAGTAGGAAGGTGACGGGATCCACGCGGCGGTGACGCGACTCGAAGAGTGTACAGTATACGCGAGAGGTGAGAGAGAGAGAGAGCGAGAGGAGAGAGAAAGAGAAGAGAGAGAGCTCGTGGGGAGAGAGAGAAGGAGAAAGGGAAAGATTTGGGGAGAGAGAGAGACGTGGGGCCCGGTGAATAGAAGGGGGAGTTTCTGATTGATTGGGAAAATATAAGAGAAAAGATAGAAGAGAGAGAGGCTCAGTGGTGGGGCCCGGTGCACAAAAGAGAGCTCTGATTGGCTCGGGGTGAGTGAGAAAAATGATTTAGGTAAAAATTTTGTTTTTAAAAGATTTAAGTTAGTTTTAACAAAATATATTCTGAGCTTATAATAGTCGATTTTAAAAGATTTAAATAATTGGATTATTTTAGCGGGAAAAATATTTTCAAAAAGTGCCCGGGTCGGGTCCAAAATTTTGAATTTGAAATACGAAAATTATTAGCAAGTTCCAAAAATTAAAATGAAGGATTATGTAACAGAAATGCATACCCCCAAGAACGGACGCACGTACGTGCGCGTAGCCATCTAAACACGTCCGTTTCACTGAACGGGACGAGAACACGATGCAAGGACGCTACCGCAGGGTTAGGGGTATCATGCAGGCCATGTCATGTATTTTTAAATTATTTTAAGTAACTTAAATTGTTATATGCAAAATACGTGAAGTTGGGATAATCTATAACTAGGAAACAACAAGCTCAAGCAAGCGGGTCGAATATAAAGTAAACTGCCATTCACAACCAAACATGGTAAATGAAATAAACACCACAAACAACACATACGGCAACAGAAATTGGTATAATTAGACTCGGTTGTTACATTATACCCAACTACAAAAAGAATTTCGTCCTCGAAATTCCACGAACACAAAAAAGATAAACGACCAACAACTACAAGAAAAGATGGGGAAACTTCTGCCGGATTTCATCTTCTCGTTCCTAAGTTGACTCTCCATGTGAGCGATTACCCCAAGAAACAAGTACAAGGGGGATAACCTTGTTCTTAAGAACCTTTTCCATTCGATCCACAATCGCAATCGGTCGCTCCTCAAAAGTCAAGTCTTCTCGTACAGTCAGCTCCGAATGATCCAACACATGTGTTTCATCTCGAACATACTTACGGAGTTTAGATACGTGAAACACGTCATGAACATTCACCAAGGATTGCGGTAATACCAATCGATACGCTACCTCACCAACACGCTCCAAAATCTCAAAAGGTCCGACGAATCGAGGACTGAGCTTTCCTCGACTTCCGAAATGAATCACCCCTCTAGTCGGTGATATCTTCAAGAATACCAAATCACCCACGGCGAACTCTAGAGGTTTTTTCGACGTATCTGCCCAACTCTTCTGTCGGTCTTGTGCTGCTTTCATATGATTCTGGATTGCGTTAACTTTCTCAACTGTCTGCACAACCAAATCTGGTCCCAACAACCTTCGTTCACCGACATCATCCCAACAAATGGGTGAGCGACACTTGCGACCATATAAAGCATCGAATGGAGCCATCTGAATAGTCACCTGGAAACTGTTGTTGTAAGAAAACTCCACCAAATGTAGATGATCCTCCCATGAACCCTTGAAGTCCAACATGCAAGCTCTCAACATGTCTTCAAGAGTTTGGATCGTTCTCTCCGACTGGCCATCTGTCTGAGGATGATAAGCTGTGCTAAACTTCAATCGAGTCCCCAAACATTCCTGTAAGCTCCTCCAAAAGTGTGATAAGAAACGAGTATCACGGTCGGACACGATGCTCACCGGTACTCCATGCAATCTTACAATCTCCTGCATGTACCGTTCTGCCAAAGTTTCTGTTGATTGACCAACTCGAAAAGGGATGAAATGAGCGGCCTTCGTCAAACGAATAAACAATCACCCAAACTGCATTGTTGCCTTTTGGACTCCACGGTAGAGCTGTCACGAAATCCATGGTTATATGTTCCCACTTCCACTGAGGAATCGGAAGTGGTTGCAATAAACCAGCAACCCTTTGATGTTCAACCTTAACTTGCTGACACACCAAGAATTTTTCCATAAAGCGGGCAATTTCCCGTTTCATGCCTTCCCACCAAAAATGCTGTCGTATATCTCGGTACATCTTCGTGCCTCCTGGATGTACGGAATATGCTGAACTGTGCGCCTCCTTCATAAGTTCTTCGCGAATATCTCCCTTTGGCGCACACAACCGGCTACCATATCTCAACGAACCATCTTCATGGATCAATAAATCTGTTCGAAGTCCAGCTTCAACCTGTTCTCAAAACTTTTGCAATCTAGGGTCCTGCGATTGCGCTGCTTTAATGTTCTCAATCAACGACGAATGTACCTGCAGCTGCATCAACTGTCCCGAAGAATGCGGTAGCACAACCTCCAAATCAAATCTCCGAAAGTCTTCAATGAGTTCCTTCTGTGCAATCAACGTTTGAATTGCTGATAACCGAATGAGCGCATCCAGCACTACATTAACTTTCCCCGGATGGTACTTAAGATCAAGATCGTAGTCAGCCATCAGCTCCAACCATCTACGTTGCCTCATATTAAGCTCCTTCTGCGTGAACACATACTTCAAGCTTTTATGATCGGTGAAAACCTCGACCATTTCGCCCAAAAGGTAGTGTCTCTAAATCTTCAAAGTGAAGATCACAGCCGCAAGCTCCAAGTCATGAGTTGGATAATTCTTCTCATGGGTCTTCAACTGTCTCGATGCGTACGCTATAACCTTCCAACGCTGCATCAAAACACATCCCAATCCTTTCCCAGATGCGTCGCTGTGAAATACCAATCCTCCGGAACTATCTGACACGGTCAGAATAGGAGCGGTTATCAATCTTTGCTTCAACGCCTCAAAAGCTGACGCATACTTATCCGTCCACACAAATGGTACCTCCTTGCGCATAAGCTTGGTCAACGGCTCCGCCAGACGAGCAAAGTTCTTCACAAACCGTCTGTAATACCCGGCGAGTCCAAGGAAGCTTCTTATCTCCGCAACATTCTTCGGAATCGGCCAATCTCGAACTGCTGCAATCTTTTCGGGATCGACGGCGATTCCATCGCCTGACACGACATGCCCCAAAAACTTTACTTCTTCCAGCCAAAACTCGCACTTGCTCATCTTTGCATATAATTTTTCTTGCCTCAGCGTCTGCAGTGCGATCTTCAAATGTTCTACATGCTCTTCAATACTCTTCGAGCAGACCAGAATATCATCAATGAACACTACAATAAACTGGTCCAAGAATGGTGAAAAGATTCGGTTCATCAAGTCCATGAATATCGCCGGTGCATTCGTTACTCCGAAGGGCATCACTAAGTACTCGTAATGTCCATACAGAGTTCGGAACGCCGTCTTGCAAATATCTTCTGTTTTCACTCGGACCTGATGATATCTGGATCGCAAATCCAGCTTCGAGAATACCCTCGCGCCACTAAGCTGCTCAAATAGTTCGCCAATGCGAGAGATCGGGTACTTGTTCTTAATAGTCACCCGGTTTAATTCTCGATAATCGATGCACATCCTTCTTGTGCCATCTTTCTTCTTGACTAGAAAAACTGGAGCTCCCTAAGACGAGTTACTGCTTCGAATCCAACCCTTCTCAAGTAATTCGGTAACCTGCTTCTTAACTTCTTCCAACTCCACTGGTGCCATTGGATAATACGCTTTAGATACTGGCGCTGCACCAGGAATAAGATCAATCGCGAACTCTACGTCTCGCTTCGGCGGTAATCCTGATATATCTTCAAACACGTCCATGAAATCTTGAACAACAACGCTTCATCTTTATCAACCTCCAATGACGAAAGAACACTAGTTGTCGGCCTAGCCCTAAACTCAACTGGCCCGACAGAACTGCTTCCTCCAGTGAAGATAAACTCGGGATGTCCGGGAATCTGGAAAATTACTTTCTTTGCCCTACAATCAATGTGAGCATGGAAAGTGCCGAGAAAATCCATTCCCAAGACGACTTCATAGCTGCCCGTATCAATCACCAAGAAATCTGCAAAAAGCTCCCGTCCGCAAACAACAACTGCACAATCTTTACACTCTCTACTAGATATGATTTTCCCATTCCCAGTGTGTATGTCCCAGAAACTAGACATGGTCGTACAGGTAATCAAGTGTGTAGCTATAAACTTGGACGACATAAAACAATGGGATGCACCAGAATCAAATAACGCTAATGCGGGAAAACCATGAACAAGTAGAATACCTGAAACAACTTCCCCCGAAGCCTTGGCTTCCTCAGCCGTCAGGGTAAATGCTCGAGCTTGATTTGGTCCCTGAGTCAGCTGCTTTTGTCCTTGAAACGGTTTCTGCGGTGGCTTCTGACCATCATCCTTCGTGCGAAGCTTCGACGGACAAGTGCTGATAGTATGATCCGCCGAACCATAAACCCAACAGAGTCCCTGTTTCCTTCGACACTCCCTTTGCACGTGCCCAGGTAAATAGCAGTAGTCACAGATCACGGTCCTTCTCTTCTCAACAACAGCATGTTTCTTCATCGGTGTTACACCACGACGGTCCACTGGAATACCTCTGCGTCCATGAGCTCGGTTAGGTGTAAATGCCGGCTTCCTTAATGCAACTGCTGGCTGCTGTGAACTCCCAGTCTTTATAGATAGGCCCTGCTGCTCTCGAGCCGCTGTAAGCACTTGAGAAAAAGTGGTCAAACCCAGGAAGACAATCCGCCTCTGTACGTCCACATCCAAACTGCGCATGAACCTCCTTACCCTATCAGCATCGTTGGCAACAGAGGTCCAGCGAATCTACTGAGCCGCGTCCACTCATCTACGTGCACATCTATAAGTGCGTCGTTCTGCTTCAAACTGACGAACTTTTCCTCCATTTCCTCCCGTGCAGTCCGCGGGCAGAACTTCTCCAAGAAACTCTTCGAAAAATCCGCCCACTTGATCGGCTTGGGCAAGCGGGTCTCTTCCACAAGCCACCATTCACGGGCGTAATCCACCAGCTGGATGCGTTTCACATCCACTCTCTTATCTTCAGGGATCTATGCCGCAATGAGTAAATTCTCCGTGTCAACCAGCCGCTGCTCCGCTGGCAACGGCTCCTCTAAGCCAGTAAAGACAAACGGACCCAGTCTCCTGAAATCCGCCACGGTACCTATACGATCCCCCGGTATGGCCACAACCTTATTCACGGACTGCTGAACGGTCCGCAAACCTTCCTAAAAAGATTCAGCCTGCTGCTGGATCAACTCGGTCTGTCGCTTTTGATTCTCCAACATCCCACGTATTACTCCAAGCATGGCGGCTTCGTCAACACGCCTTTGGTACGTCTTCAGATTCTTGTCTGCCATGTTCCTGAAATCAAAGCACCAAAGTATTAGCATGATAACAGATTCAAAATATAGATTAAGGCTAGAACTCCTAGTTACTTAAATAGAGTACCGCATTGTAACCATGCCGCGGTATCATAGCTACAATTACATAACTCCATCCAAGTCGCCTAAGTTCTAGAGATAACTAAGGAATCAGGCTTCGAGTCGATATGCAAAGGAGGTTTGCATATCGTAAAAGTATAATCAGGAGGAGGTTAGATTCAAGAATAGTAAAACGGTAAGGTGGCCGGACATGTTTCCTAATCACGAGTATTCTGATTCGTGCATTGGGTCCAATACCCAACTACAAAAAGAATCAACCCGATTAACCTATAACCTATGGCTCTGATACCAAAAGAACCATGTCACGCCCCGCTTCCCAGAGTATGCTAAGGTAGGCACGTGACATAGCCAACCATGCTACCTGTGGATAGGAATTATCCTTCCACAGTCACATTACGGCTGTAGAGATATCAAGAACAATAATAAAACTATCTAGCACATGTCCATAAGCCAAAATAAAATGAGTCAAGAATAAATAATGCGGAAGCAAGAGATCCAATACAAGAATAACTGGAATGTATGTCCCATAATGCGGGCTCACATCAGGAATAAAATACTGAAAAGTAAAAGAACTAACTACAAATGAGTCCTCACTGCTCAGGCTGCTGACTGAAATACTCCTGCTAGGACTGTAGCAAAGGTACGGAATCTGGGCCATGCAAAACCCAGACGTCAGCGCGTCATAACATCAACCAATAATATATAAACAGGGTAACAAGACATGCAAGTATATCATAAATGGTAAAGCAGGTGTAACAGCAATATAAATCAGGGCAGTGAAGGGTAGTGTGCAGTGAGTAAACTAAACTGGTCTATTGGGTTATCTACTCTCCAGTCTTGAAATCAATTTGATGTATCATCGATGTAACTCAATAGTATCCCGTGCGTGCCCGGGATCACAGTCTATGACTCTCGGGCTGAAGCCGAGACGTGCCGCAAGGCAGTAAAGGATGGTAGGTAATGACGAGTGATGTCCATAGCATCACTCCGGGGCTGGCCTAGCCCGTAAGACTGATCAGAACAGGTATAGAACTGTCGAGTTACAAGTCAGGTTTCATCATTGATTTCCCCATACCCCCAAGTCAAAAGTGTTCAAGTCAAGTATTAAGTGATCTAAAGCTAATGCCAACACAGGATCAGGCAGGTACAGATTTGTCTGGATAGACAACAGGAACGGTCCGTAAGGACAACAGGTTAGGTTCATTGGCATTAGATACAAGATCAGGTAACAGGTAAAGCCATGGTACATCAGGTCAAGTCAAGTAATGTATATAGGTGTCATGTCATGTCAAGAGTTGCACGGTACCATGTCGTGTCAAGTAATAGGTGTAGCGAGTCATGTCAGGGTGTACAAGATATCATGTGGGTGCTCATAATCAAACTAGCATAATCATGGGTATACAGAACAAGCATGTGTACCACTAGAATCAACAAGCTGGAACTTGTAACGTGAAATGCAAACAGGTACAGATTAAGGTATGTAGATGCACAGTTATCAGTTTGGGTTTAAGGGATAGTTTCAACATTACATGAATACAGTATAACAAATATGGATGTTAAAATCCTGTTAATATGTACTAAGTAATCTAGAGATGCAATGATATATAAAATACGTTCAAATGATGCAACCGGGTATTCGGGGTAGGAACTATTTAAAAGTGCTATGGGTTATGCAATTAATTAGTAAGCAATTTAACCATGAATGTGGGTACACGATATTGTACTTTAAGGTGCAACAAGTTATAATTTAAGATCCGAGTCTACAATGATATAATCCGACATTGAAATGCAAGAATGGAAACTAATAGCCTTAGGTTCAATTTACAGGTTCAATCATGAAATAAATATGTATAAATAATATAGTAGCAAGTTTCACTTGCCTCGACGGATCGCGAAGCGGTACACGGAACGTCACGCGTCGGCGGGAAAAGTCGCGACGTGCGCACGGTACACGGAATGGGTCCAAACAACGAACAGTGGGATCACACGGGTCAGATATCCTCGCTGGGTTGTCGGGATCGTCGACGGCACGGCCGGATTCCGGCGATCACAGAAAACAGTGAATATCTAAAAGAAAGAAAATGTATTGAAAGGAAAAGAGAAGAATTGAAAGAGGACAGTGAAGATTGAGGAGAGAGGCTTACTCACTGGATTGCAGAGGGGTGACGGCGTCGACGGTGAGGATCGACGGAGCTCCGGTGATGGGGTTGGCTGTGAAAGTTCGGTTAGGGTTTGGTTGCTGTGGTGCTGTTGGAGCAGAATAGGGTTAGGGTTTGAGGAGGCGACGAGGAGTTGGATGGGTTTTTCTCGTGGCGAGGAGTTGCATGGGGTTTTAAAGAAACAGAATAAGAAGAAGAAGCGGATGCAAAAGGAAGGTGACGGGATCCACACGGCGGTGACACGACTCGAGGAGTGTACAGTATTCGCGAGAGGTGAGAGAGAGAGCGCGAGAGGAGAGAGAAGGAGAAGAGAGAGAGAGAGAGAGCTCGTGGGGAAGAGAGAGAAGGAGAAAGGGAAAGATTTGGGGAAAGAGAGAGGGAGACGTGGGGCCCGGTGAATTGAAGGGGGAGTTTCTGATTGGTTGGGAAAATATAAGAGAAAAGATAGAAGAGAAAGAGAGGCTCGGTGGTGGGGCCCGGTGCACAAAAGAGAGCTCTGATTGGCTCGGGGTGAGTGAGAGAAATGATTTAGGTAAAAATTTTGTTTTTAAAAGATTTAAGTTAGTTTTAACAAAATATATTCTGAGCTTATAATAGTCGATTTTAAAAGATTTAAATAATTGGATTATTTTAGCGGGAAAAAATATTTTCAAAAAGTGCCCGGGTCGGGTCCAAAATTTTGAATTTGAAATACGAAAATTATTAGCAAGTTCCAAAAATTAAAATGAAGGATTATGTAACAGAAATGCATCCCCCCAAGAACGGACGCACGTACGTGCGCGTAGCCATCCAAACACATCCGTTTCACTGAACGGGACGAGAACACGATGCAAGGACGCTACCGCAGGGTTAGGGGTATCATGCAGGCCATGTCATGTATTTTTAAATTATTTTAAGTAACTTAAATTGTTATATGCAAAATACGTGAAGTTGGGGTAATCTATAACGAGGAAATAACAAGCTCAAGTAAGCGGGTCGAATATAAAGTAAACTGTCATTCACAACCAAACATGGTAAATGAAATAAACACCACAAACAACACATACGGCAACAGAAATTGGTATAATTGGACTCGGTTGTTACAGTTGATGAAGAATGAATTTTTCTCACTTTAGAAATCTCTTTCTCTTTTTCTTTTTCAACTCAAGAAAATCTAGAGAGGAAGAAGAAGAACTTTGGTGAGGAAAATATCATGTCTTCAAGTGAGAAAGTGAACCATGGTTTAAAGATAAGGATTAGGGTGAGAAAATATCTAGAGTAAAACAAAATTAGTGGAATGAGTCATGGCTTCTACATACTCTACAAGTATCTAAGCCATGCTCATTTCCACCTCATTTTGATTTTACTCTAAATAATTAATTACCCTAATTATCTTTAGCTTTGGTATGAGTCTCATACACCCATGTTCTATGTATCATCCCCCATGACACAATAGTATTTTATATAAATATATATATATATATATATATATATATATCATATATATATAACATTATATATAATCAAGAGAAGAAAATCATTAGTGAGCAACAATATTAGTTAATATATAAATATATCAAATATAAATATATATTAAATTATTAAATCAACACTTGATTCAATAATGTGGTTATATCATATATAACCGACTGATATCATTTATATGTATATCAAATTATCAAATCAACACTTGATTCAATAATCCGGTCATATCACATATAACCGACATCATTCAAATATACTATATCAAATCAACACTTGATTTAATAATCTGGTCATATCATATAACCAGCCAATATCAAATATCGCGAGATTAGAATACGGTATCACATACTCGTATTTAATCAAGCTCCCGCACATATCACCATATGTGCCCTACTTCGTTTCGCTTGAGCTAGGAAACCTCTGTGTGGGACTCTAAAGACTCATCAATACGCCAGCAGTAGGTAATGATCAAATCAGTCACCCACAAGCCGTCAGCGGTACTACCTGGACGTAACGGCTACCCAGGTATTGAGCGAATAAAATATCGACAAGCTAACTTGTCCAAACTCCCGCAAAGCCTATAAGCAACACTTACCGTACAGTCCGGTCTCTTCGTCTAATATGTCGCATATCAAGTCTAGGGGTGGAATCGTCAGACCCCAGTAACTTGATAAGTCATGATGATGTGTGGCCTATAACCGTTCGAGAAACTACTTATAACACTTACCAGTAAATCTCATCAGCCCTGGCCACGGACTTGCTTTTATAGCCAATCGAGCATAGCGCAACATCAACTCCCTATACTGGGAGAGACGAAAGCCCTCCCATCGCTCATTGCCTTCATATGACTCGGGACTGTACCCAAAATCCACCTGTTTGCATTACTCTTTTGAGCCGTGGTAGGGAGGAAATCAAAGCACAGTGGAAACCACACAAGACTCTATGACGATCTCGGGTCTACAGACTAACCTGTACAAGTGTCACCAGAGAACTGCTATCTGACGATAGGTATGGTACCAACTACGAGTTCTCGGCGAGTCTTGTTCGGTGTAGCCATTCTCTAATGAGCACCTGTATACAATCTTTGATTTCAAACATCAATGGATGTGGGATCAACTATCGCCCCATACAGGGTCAAGAAACATATACACTAGTCTACTCTGGAATATCGATGCCCTGTCTCGATACTCTCTCGATTAGGAACGGTTAAAGGATGTGCTTGCGGACTATCCAAGACCCACTAGTATGATCTGCATCATAGTCCTGATAGTCAAGCTAACATCCTATGGGCTTTATCAACATGTATCAGAGAGACGGTATAATAATACTAGTGTACATGTTAAGATAAAGAGAAACCGGATAGCATACTATCATATCGAGCAAGAAAGTCCTCTATATATATGTCCAAACATCCACTGTATCATACAATAATGGTCTCTAGGGTATACATATTCTTAACATCTTCTTCGCCAATGTTGGCATTGCCAATAAACGATTCCTTTCCGGACGAACAGCTCTTGACCATATCCTGCGAACCTTGGTTCGCGGATATTGTGAATTATTTAGCAACGGGACTTCTACCCAACGAATTGTAAAAACAAGACAATCATATATTTCAGTCCCAAGTAAAACACTTTTACTGGGACGAACCCTATTTGTTTAAGTATTGTCCCGATCAAATCATTCGCCGATGTGTCCCTAATACTGAATTCTAGAGTGTATTGTCTTTCTTCCATGATCAGGCATGTGGTGGTCATTTTGGTCCAAGGAAAACGGCGGAGAAAGTTTTGCAATGTGGCTTTTATTGGCCAACGTTATTCAAAAATGCATATGATTATTGCAAAACTTGTTCACGGTGTCAACACATGGGTCGGATTTCATGGAGAAATGAGATGTCGCTCCAACCTATCTTAATTGTGGAGTTATTTGATATTTGGGGAATTGATTTTATGGGCCTATTTCCCAACTCTTTTGGGAATGTATACATTTTATTAGCGGTTTATTATGTCTCTAAATGGGTGGAAGCAATACCGTGCCGTACAAATGACAACAAAGTTGTTGTTAAGTTCCTTAAAGAAAATTTCTTTTCGCGATTCGGCCACCCTCGCGCTATAATTAACGACAATGAGACACATTTCTGTAATCGGTCTTTCGAGTCTTTGATGCGGAAATATTCAATCAACCACAAGCTTTCTACGTCTTATCATTCCCAAACGAGCGGGCAAGCTGAGAACTCCAATAGACAGATCAAACAAATTTTGGAGAAAACGGTTTCTAAGAACCGTAAAAATTTGGTCCACCAAATTGATGGATGCTCTTTAGACATTTCGTATGGCATATAAGACCGATCTTGGCATATCTCCTTATTGACTAGTATTTGGGAAGGCTTGCCATCTTCCTGTCGAGATCGAACATAAAGCAATGTAGGCTATTAAAAAGCTTAATTATGATTTTGATCAAGCCAGCAGCTATAGGAAGCTGCAATTAAATGGGCTAAGCGAACTTCACGATGAAGCCTATGATAATGCAGTTATAGTAAAGAACCGGAAAAAGGTGTTCCACGACAAAAACCTTTTGAGAAAAACTTTCACAACGGGACAACAAGTCCTTCTTTACGATTCTCGTCTCCATCTTCATCCGGGTAAGCTAAGATCACGTTGGAAAGAACCTTTTGTGGTGCGGTATGTGTACCCGCACGGTGCAGTGGATGTAGAAAATGTTTTAAACGGTTCTATTTTCAAAGTAAATGGGCATAGATTAAAACCGTACTTTTCCGCTGACCCATCGGAGGTGCTCCTGTTCTTGCAGGAGCCGCTTTATCACGACTAATTTTCCTCCATCTCACCTCCATGTTTCGGTAGCACTGTTTCATCGAAGAATGGAGGTGTGTTAAAAAAATATAAATAAATATCTGTGCGTGTCAAAGAACAAGTTTCGGGGCAGTTTTTCATTTGACTATATTTTGCCCATATTATTCTCCACCCAAGTCTACAGGTTTATGCGCTCAAAGAACAATATCAGTGAGGACACTGCTGCAAACAGGTTTGGGGGTAGATTTGTATTTACTGAAATATCATTTGGCACTAAGCACTATATAGGAAAAAAGTGAAAAATGAATGAAATATTTTTTGAAAATAAAAGTTAGAAAGTGAAAAATACATATAAAAATGGTAAGAGATTTAAGAAATACAAGAAAATTAAATGTTTTAAAACGAAGTTAGTAATAGGTATTCATGATCTGTTGTCTCAGGGGTTACTAAGATGAAGGAAATTACTAATCTGCGGATAGAAATAAGTCTGAAAAATTGTCTCTAGTCTTGAGTTCAAATTTCTGAACGTTGATACCCTACTATACGCACTTGCACACATCTTGAAACTTGGGATAGTAGAGAATACCTTGAAATGCTCTAGTCTAAAAGCTTTGGTATGAAAAATATATATATATAAACAAAAATATGGAAAAAATAAATAAATAGTGAAGAGAAATGAATACTGGTTTTGTAATTACTTAAGGCAGCATAAAAAAAATACAACGAGGGTGCCTTATCACCTAGTGCCTTGGACCAACTGGTTTGGGAGTCACTACTAAGCCTTTGGTGTTGTAAGACTAGAATATTGCTAATTACGTCTTAATAAGTGAGCACATTTGGTGATCGGTTGGTTAGCACCTCAAGAAATATTAACGGTCGCATGAAAAATGTGTGAGCAAATCCATCTAAAACATTCACCGACTAAAAAGTACTAAGGTATAAGGACAAGGGTATGGTACCTTGAATTGAATTCTCTAAATATAGAGATGCCTTTTACACACACGTAGGGGTATATGATCGATGTTTGGAGGAAAGGTATGGAGAAATACTAAAGACGGTGTTTTATTGAGGGATGATGTGATTTCCGACATTTTTTCAAGACTATTAAGATAGGGCTCATGGCAACTAAAAAGCTAGTATAGTTTGAAACACTTATTTTCAAGTTCTTCTTTTATATGTTCCTTATCTTTACATGTAACTTTCATCTTCTTTCTTTTATTATGGGATTTTATGGGTGAAATCCGCTGAAAACACTCAGAAGACAACACTCCTTCCATTAGGGACACCTAGAGATTTAATGGCTTGTTGCGCGTGCTAAGTGCAATCGTGTGTTGCCTACGAAAGTGTGCTAGGTTTTCTTTTTCCTTTTAATAAATAGTTTGCTCAGGACAATCAAAAATGATTTTAGAGGTATTTGATTAGTCTAAAATACTGCACATTTGTATGAGCATTTTCTCTACTATTATTAATAAACAAAAGGTGTTAATTGTAAATAAAAAACATATGTGGGTTTATTTGTAAAAGTTTATTATCATATGTTTCTTCATTTATAATTAATATAATTAGGGAAAATATATGCATATAACATGTAAATGAAATATTAGTAATTAAAATATGCATATCATATCAAATATTCCTAATCAATATTCTTAAGATATTATATCATATAAATGGTTGGAATAATATCTCAAAAATATAAAATACTACTAACACTTTGATTTGAGATATTGTGCAGGTATTATAAAAGATTAGCTCAGGTCTGAAATCTATGTAGGAGATCCAAGTCAAATCGGGATATCGAAACCGAATCTGCCAAATTTTAGAAGCAAATCGAGGAATCTAGCAATAGCAGAGACTAAGGGCAATATTTTCAGAATCTATATATCAAGAGAATCTCCAAATATCGAGACAAAAAGCCAAAAAAAATCCCAATTCCTAATCCCACTAGGAGGCGGCGGATCCGACTTCATACGTGGTATTAGGCGGCGGAACCGCGGTTCTTTGATTTCCGTTGGATCTGGAATTTTGGGGGAATGATCGTGACTGTTAGTTATATGTATGCCCTAGAGGTCATTGTTGTACATGATTGTATATTATAGTGGATACTTGGACATATATAGAGAGGACTTTCTTGCTCGACATGATAGTATGCTATCCGGTTGCACTTTATCTTAACATGTACGCTTATGTATCTTTATACTGTCTCTATGTTACATGTTGATAAAGCCCTTAGTGTCACGCCCCGCTTCCCAAAATACAGAATACAATGGTGACAAGGCCAGCCATGCTCCTACGATCAAGGAAAAATCCTGCCGTAGTCACACTTCGGCTTCTAGCATTATATGGTAATCAGTAGAAATACAATACGGGTAAAGAGAATGCAGTCACCAAAACTATAGGATATAAAGATATCTGAGCTCAAAGGAAGTAAACAAGAGAGCAACTAACCAGGAATATCAAATGAAGAATTATAACTGATTCACTGATCTGGATCGTCACGGTCTTCTCGAGATCAGACAAATCCACCTCTATCACAGAGCATGAATACTCAGGTCGTCAGAGCGACACAATAGCAATATTATAATAACAACAAAAAGGCAAGAAAAAGTAAAGTAATAATGATGGGGATAAAATGCAGGTAATCAATATGTCACTAACTGATGCAATGTATAATCTGTGTCCCTATCGGTCTCTAAGTCACTTTTGAAATCGAGTTGTGGAAAGAAGGATCATGTTTAACGAGGGTCCCGTACATACCCAAGACTACGGCCCGCTATCGCCCGGGACATAACCCTGTCAGCCGGACCGCTAAGCCCAACCTAATATATATAAGAGTCGTTGTTCGAATGATTATCCTCTAAATCACTGTCCTCACTAAATACAATTATCTTTCCACTTTTTTTCTCAGGTTTACACTATTCATAAATATGGTCTAGTCGTGTACAAGTACGCACCAATAACACGGTTTTAGTCACTGTTCACTATATTGTTCACTGTCACGAATCATTCACTTTTCACTGGCGTACTTGACACTCCTAAACCGATACCATTCACGCACGACAATGCACTGTACACTGAATAATAATGCGCGCTATCACTAGAAGTATGGCAGTCGGGTAAAATATGTACATTTATGCAGTGGAACAGATCATGTGTAATACGAGCTATCATGCATCTTATGAACTTATAAAAATTTCCATAAACCATACATTCAAAATTTAGTAAAACGATACAAAGGAGGTAGTAAGTAAACTCAGTCGTAAGTTCAACAAAATTAATTTCAGGATAATCGGATTTCGGGTTTGCAAGTTACAGCCGTTTCATTTTAAGTGTTCGCTGCTGGAAATCCGGTTCCTGAACTGAATGTCCATTTCGCAACACAATTTTCACCCTATTGAGATCAAAATTAGGTGACGCTATAGTTGAACAAAATCTAGGCATTTCAATTAAGTTTCCAACGCACTAGGCATATTTTCAATCTCACCTCTACGTCAAAAGTTATGTACTGTACAACAATGGGGTATAAGTTCTGTCCCTGTTTGGGACTGCTATACATCCTGTTAATCTAAAATACAGTTTAAATAGTAAACGATAGTGGAAAGGGATGAAATCAGTTTAATTAGTTAGCTAACTGTTTCATCGTCGCTATGGTATAGGGTTCCGCAATATAACATGTTCATACAGTAGGGTGCAAGCATTAAAAAATGAGAATCAACAGCCAGTGCTGCTCTGGACTGCAGTCCAGAGCCGCACTACGAACCAGTTTCTGTTATCCTTTTAGCATAGAATTAGATTAAAACTCTTATGGGGTTCTAGGTCGTCGATTCGGCTTCGATTTGAGCCCTTGAAAGCAACATTCCAAGTTATAATCAATTAACTGTGATTTTTACAAGTTTCAGACGCGGAAAATTTCAGTTTTAACGGGCTTAAA
The DNA here is from genome assembly GCA_030015575.1 of Agapanthus africanus. NCBI lineage: Eukaryota > Viridiplantae > Streptophyta > Magnoliopsida > Asparagales > Amaryllidaceae > Agapanthus > Agapanthus africanus. The sequence goes on along the minus strand of CM057338.1, from coordinate 98,786,555 downwards.
TGGGAATGACCGATTACGTCAGTAACGACTGTATTTTTCAGCCAAATTATAACACGATGTTCATTACTATACGGGCCAACCTATGTGATCAGTTTTCGTCAATTTAACGGGGTTTTTCCCTTCGGGTTTGGCATCGAACACTTACATATTATTGGTTCACACGAAAGTATTTACGGAATTCATTGGTATTAAGAATTATAAAAGATAAACTTTAGCATGAAGCAAGTAGTACACTTGCCTGATGACGTGTTGCCGATGGACGGCAGCGGCAATGGCAAGATCACGCCACAAACGGCACGGCTAGGGTTCACGGCCTCAACTCGAGCTTGGGTTCTTGGCAGCGGAGGCTTGGGCTGCTGCTCAGGCGATAGGAGCGAGGTGCCGGTGAGGGTTGCAAGGTGGGGGTGCTGTCGAGGTGGGTTGATCTTGCGATGGTAGGATCTTGATTGTTGGGAGGTGGAGGTGGTGGCGACGCTCGAAGGCGAGGAGACGACAACGCAGTTGAGATGCTGGGGGTTGATGGAGCTCGGTGGTGGAGGAAAGAGGTGAGGGCGGTGTTGGGTATCGTCGTCGGAGTTGCTCAGGGGGAGGGCTCTATTGGCGTCGAGGAGGGCTAAGGAGCTCAAGTGGCTGCAACGTCGAAGCTCAGGTGATGCAGAGGGAGATGCCGGCGGCGAGAGGGGACGGCGACGAGGAGGAGGGAAGAGGTTCGTCGGCGTGTCGGCGTTGAGGGGAGCTCAGCGGGATGCACGGAGGTGGTGAGTTGAGGTGTCTTGGAGTTGTAGGGGAGTGTGAGGAGTGGCGATGAGAGGAGGCGAAGGAGGCGAGGCTGTTGGGGAGAGTGGTCGGCGAGCGGTGAAGGGTCGAGGAGGAGGCAGGGGTGCAGGGGAAAAGGTAGTGAGAATGAGGGGCTCGGTTTTGCATGGGGAGGAGAGGGAGATGAGGTCGAGAGGGGTGAGTGGGCGCGCGCGAGGTCGTGGTCGAGGAGCGGGGATGTGGGGCGACGAGGCGCGGGCGTCGGTAACGTGGAGCGCAGAACAAAAAGGAGCGGGAAAACAATTGGGCGAGTGGGGAAGAGGGGGATAACGAGTCGGGTACGGGTACGGGTCGGGCATTGGGAAAGGTATAGGCCTGGAAAAAGGGGTTGGGCCGGGAGTTTAGGGAATTAAGATTTGTAAAGAAAAATAGGAGTGGGCTGGGTAAGAGAAAGTTGGGCCGAGAAAATTTTTAGTTTAGGAAAAATTAAATTTTCAGAATAATAAAAAGAATATAAACATCTAAATTCCAACAAAATAACGGGAAAAATAGAAAAATATTCAGGGTACTTGGAAAGATTTTGGAAAAATTATAGAAAATTTTATTGACGGAACCGGGAATTTATACTTAGGATGTGGACTTGACTACCAGGACTATGATGTAGATCATACTAGTGGGGCCAGGGTAGTCCACAAGTATATCCTTTAATTGTTCCTAGTCGAGGGAGTATCGAGACAGGGCATCGATATTCCAGATTAGACTAGTGTGTACGATTCTTGACCCTGTATGGGGCGATGGTTGATCCTACAACCATTGGTGTTTGACATCAGAGAATGTGCACAGGTGCTCATTAGAGAATGGGTACATCGAACAGGACTCGCCGAGAGCTCCTAAATGGTATTTTACCTAACGTCGGATAGCAGTTCTCTGTGACACTGGTACAGGTCAGTCTGTATACCCGAGATTGTCATAAAGTCTTGTGTGATTCCCACTGTACTTTGATTTCCATCATACCACGTTCAAGAGAACGTGCAAACCGGTGGCTTTTGGGTACAATCCCGAATTACATGGAGGCAATGAGCGATAGGAGGGGTTTCGTCTCTCCCGGTATTATGGGTTGATGTTGCGCTGTGCTCGATTGGCCATAACAGGAAATCCCTGGCCAGGGTTGCTGAGATTTACTGGTAAGTGTTATCAGTAGTTTCTCGAACCGTTATGGACCTCACATCGGCATGACTTATCAAGTTACTGGGGTCTGACGTTTACCACCCCTAGACTCGATATGCGACATATCAGACGAAGAGACCGGACTGTACGGCAGTGTTACTTGTTGGATTAGTGGGAGTGTGAGCAGGCTTGCTTGTTGATCTTCCGATCGCTCAATACCCGGGTGGCCGTTACGTTTAGCAGACTGCTTGCGGCTTGTGGGTGACTGATATGATCACCACCTACTGCCGGCGTATTGACGAGTCTTTAGAGTCCTACACAGAGGTTTCCTGGCTCAAGCGAAACGAAGTAGGGCACATATGTGATATATGCGGGACCGAGATAGATACGTGTATATGATACCGTATTCTGTCTTCGCGATATAGGTTATATGTGATATAACTGGATTATTGGATCAAGTGTTGATTCGATGATTTGATATTAGCCGGGTATATGTAATATGGCCGGATTGTTAAATCAAGTATTGATTTAATAATTTAATATATATATATATTAGATATATTAATATATATATTAACTAATATAAATTAGCCCACTTAAGAATTTTCTTTTCTTCATTTGCATTTGATATATATATATATATATATATATATATAATGTATTTTGATTTATGTATCATGCTTGATGATACATGAAACTTGGGTGTATGAGACTAACACTTAAGTTAAGATAATGTATGATTTTTATTATTTAGAGAAAAAATAAAATAGGTGGAAATTGGCATGGTTGTGAAGCTTGGAGAAGCTTGTAGAAACCTTGACTAAACTCCACTTACTTTTGTTTTACTCTAGATATTTTTTAACCTAACCTTAATTAAGTCTCTGCAAGAGTTTATATTAGCTATTTTCTCAACCATGGTTCATGAGATGCTTCGTCTTCTTCATCTCCTTTTTCTTTACTTGATTTTCTTGAGGTGAAAAAGAATGAGAGGAAAAATATTCTAAAGTGAGCTAAATTCCTACTTCATCAATCCATACCCTATTAGCCATTTTGTATAGGTTGTTTTCTTCGGTTATTCATACATTAGTGAAAAGGTAGCTTGAGTTGAGTCTCCTCAAAGTAGATCATTTTCGGTTTCGTAGATCATTAAGCAAGCTCGTTCATTTCGACTAGTGGAGCCTACGGAGAGTCCGGAACACCACTACTTGGAGCGAAGGGACTTATACACGGAGCATTTGAAGTGATGGACCGGTCTACAAAAATTGTATTCCATAATCACTTAGGTTTATGCTTGCTTACTTGTTGTTTAACCCTAATTCTCTAGTTCGATTCTAAGTTTGAGTTCATTAGCACACTTAATTTTTAAAATTGTATACTTGATACACCTTGAAAACCTAGTAGATGTGCTAAGAAACTCCAACATGGTATCAGAGCCAAGCTAGAGCATTAGGCGTCGTCTAGGCGAAGTTAGAAGTCCGAACGAACACCGAAAACCCTAATTTCCCATAGTCTCTGAAAATTTTTCCAAACGTTGGAATTTTTTAGATTAAAAATATTCAAAAAATCGTGCCGGTAATTTTATGGACCCTCTTAAAGAACGAAACCCTAACTCGATTACTTGACCGCGGAACCGCGACCAAATAGTGGTATTTGCAACGGTTCCGTGGCGCCAAGTGTGAGGCTTGGGTCGGCACTTCAACGGTTGGTCCATAGGTACTGTGGCATGTTCTGGGTATTTTTTAACTGTGCTCAAGTGTTGAGTTTTCTGGGAATTTTGGGAATTCGTTAATTCGATCGAAATGTTTAACGTCGCCTAGCTATATGTGATTTATGATACAATATTTGGAATCCACAATTATAAGTTTTGTGAAAACTGGATTATATCTTGTAAATCTAGCAATTTAGTCTCGAATCATCGGTTGCCACGAAGTTTCGATTTGGATCAAAACATCGTCACAATAGTGTAGTGTACGCAAATACTCGCCGGATAACATTATTAGATAGCCACGCCCCATAGCCCCGACCAAGTGACTGTAAGAGAACCCCGTTGACAAAAACATCCGCTCGGGTGCTCGCGGCCACGGTGTTCCGCCTAAGTGCACTTCCTCGACGGCATCGGGGGTGCGGCTGTCTACTAATGTTTCCGACGCGCATTCGATCATGTTGTCGGGAATCCTGTTGAATTACCCGACTAATTTATTGAAAAGTGTTTTCAAGACGAGACTAAAATGCGGGGTTTATATAGTTAGGCATGAAATTCGGAATATGTGATGTTCCGGGTTTATGATGTCTAAGGAATTTACTATGTTAGGCATGAAATCCGAAATATGTGATATTTTGGGTTTATGATATCTAAGGATGATTGCCGATTCTAATTATTGTAGTTCACATTTCTATTCTGCGACCGTAAGTGTAATATGTGGTGTATTGCCGGTTTCGTTGCTATACGACAACAACAATTGGGATACGCATATTTACTTACGTTGATGACATATGTTGTTATGTGTTGCTGTGAGATGAATATATTGGATCGTCGTGAATGAATGGCCGGGTTTTTATGTGAGATGAGAGTTTTTCTTTTCATTCATGTAAAATTCATTGTATGTAATATTCTTTTATTAGAGTACTTCAGGGTTGAGGATGATGTCACCATTGATATATATTATTTATTTTTTCCGCATTAGGATAGACCCAAGATGGGGAGCATAAGTAACCGGGTTCTATGGTCCAATGGGAGACCATCTCGAGGAGTCGAGACCGGGTCTCCTAACCCTAGAATTGGCAGGGTTACTTGCCGCTCTCGTAGGGGTCTAGGGATGTGGGTTTGGCTATTCATCACGATCGTGGAATCCGTGTTTTTACTGGCTTAATTTAAAACGCGGAAATCCTAGTATATCCAATATTTCATATGTTGACTACTGCTGTAATGTTCTGTGATGAGATCATATTACTACTTGAGACGAATGTTTTATTATTATATATATGATATATAATAGACGTTGCTTATGTTTTGCATCCGCACTAGTCCCACCCCGCTATGCCGTTAATTAAGTAACCTAACGGTGCATAACAGGACAAAATAGCGAATGCGGATGGCATAAACGTACGTTGTATTTTCGTTTCTTTATCTGTGATACTTAGGAAGCATAATTGATGGGACTTCATTAATGAGATTAATGAAAAAGAAATAAACCTAAAAAGATGTTGTGGAATCAAATTTTCAAAAAGGGTAGCTCTAGTTCTTGCTTTGCATAGCGGTTGTCACGCCCCGCTTTCCAGAGTGCGCTAAGATAGGCACGTGACAGAGCCAACCATGCTACCTGTGGATAGCAAAAATCCCTCCACAGTCACATTACGGCTGTAGAGACATTAAGAACAGGAAAGTAAATAAACTATCTAGTATATGTCCATGAGCCAGAATAAACGAGTCAAGAAATAATATGCGGAAGCAATAAATCCAAGTAATAATAACATCTGGAAAGTAAGGAAATAACTAACTGGATACTAACAGGATTCTCACTGCTCGGCCTGACGGCGGAAATACTCTTGATCAGCTTGGGACAAAGGTAGATGATCTGGGCCATGCAAAACCCAGACGTCAGTGCGTCATAATATCAACAATAATATAGTCAGGGGGTAACAAGTCATGCAGGCATGAGTATGAACAGTAACAAGTCATCAATAACAAGTAACAGTAACATGAATATAAATCAGTGAACAGGATATAAACAGGTGAAGTGCAGTGAGAAGTCTAAACTGTGCTATAGGGTGATCTACTCTAAAGTTATTCGAAATCTATGAATGTAATTCTCATCGTAACCCATCGGTCTATGCCCCGTTCATTCCCCACGGGACCACGGTAAAATGTTGTAATAGACTGTGAGTCTATGTCCCGTTCATTCCCCACGGGACCACGGTAAAATGATATAATAGCCCTTTGAGTTACGTTCAGCTACATTCTTGATTTACCCATACCCCCAAGTTATGTATGTAAGTCAGGTATTTATAAATCTGAGACTAATGCCAACACAGGATCAAGCAGGAACAGGTTTGTCTGTACAGACAACAGGATATGTCCATCGGAACAACATGTCAGGATTGTCGGCATTAGAAACAGGATCAGGTAACATGTCAAGAAGTGATATATCAGGTCATGTCAGGTAGTGTACATGTATCAAGTCATGTCAAGTAGTGGTGTATCAGGTATCAAGTCAAGCAGTAGTATATCAGGTCATGACAGGTAGTGCACATGTGTCAAGCGGATGCTCATACTAAAACTGTAGCGAGTACGGATGCACGGTAAAGCATGGATGCACAAATATTTTGTCAGGGGTTACATCATGACTATGTAGGATGCACAATTATCAAGCATGGTGCACTAATACAACAGTAACATGAAATAATATGGTCTCGGTGTGCAACTAGATATGTAATAAACCGTACGGATACAGACGAATACTATAAAACTGTAAATCGGTAAAATTTGCTGAATATTAAAACATAAGAACTATTATTTATTAAATATATATTGATATAATAATATTAATATGGATAAAATATTCAAACCGATTAATAACTATAAAAGTGGTATTGATTAACCATGCACAAGAAAGTTCCGTTCAGAAATTCAGCGTCACCCTGATTTGTAAAATAGCTTAAAAATAACAAACGTTCTCCAAAAGGGACGTGTTTTATACCAAAACAAAAATAATTCAATAAGATTTTCAGTTTTATAAGTATAAGCATCTTAGGTTGTCCCTAAAAAAAGCTATGAACATTCGAAATTGAAAGTTTGCTGCTGGAATTTCCTTGGACAGCAGTTTAGAGACATTTTCATTTGCATTTTACGTTATTTAAACAATTTATTTTGCATGTAAATATTTCATAGAGTTATAGTATTCTGAGTTAGCTTCGTAACGAACTAAAGAACGTATACTAATGATTTTTCTATGATTTATAATGAATTTTATAAGGTAAGGTTTACAGTAAATTTCAGATTTGTCGTATCCGCTTTGCGACGACGTTTCATGCGTAAACTATAATATTTTCAAATGCATAACATTATAAAATGCAGATTATAAACTAATTAAAGATAATAATAAGAAATATTACGACGATATATATTTTAAATGATATGGATGCAAACGGGTATCACATAATCGTAAAATGATAAACTAACAAGTGCGGAACATATAACTAAGCAATATGAAATGTAACTATTCAATTTGATGCAGTATATGATAGTATAGTATGTAACAAAATAAGTTTTCATGACCTAGATCTGAAATGATATGAATGGATGCAAACGGAACATCGAAAAGTTATAAAACTAAATATGGGGTGAATGATTTTAAATACAGGTATTCCATTGTTAAAATAGATGCGTCTAAAGTAATGTAGTATGTAATTAAGATTGGTTTGCATGCCCTAGATCTGAAATGCACTATACAAATGTAAACGGAATGTCGAAAGCTGTAATATGAAACATGCGATGCTTGATTTAAAATACAGGTGTGATATTTATTTAAATAGGTATATAATGAGTTATATAGCATGTAGCAAGATTAACTTGCCTAGACGGAACAAGAACGGATGTGTACGGAATGTCCTTCGTCGGCGAAATGTCACGACGTGCGCACGGTACACGGAACGGTTCCAAACAACGCACGAGGGTGATCACGCAAGTCAGGTACGTTCATTGGATCACTCGGATCGTCAGCGACGAGCACGGCTCCGGCGGTGATCACCGGAATCAAGAAATAAGATCAAGAAAAAGAAAGAAGAAAGAAGAAGAAGAAGTAAGAAGAAGAGGCTGTGTATTAAATAAGAAAAGAAAAATTAAATAAATAAAATATATATAAATATATATGCAGAGGAGAGAGAGAGAAAGGGGTTGTCAGTTTGTTAGGAAATTAGTTTAGATTCAAATTTAAAAAATCTTTTATTAGTTAACTAAATTTTAATTTGTATCAATTTATAAAATTAATATTATATAAATAAAATTTGATATTCTGGTAAATACAAATATAGTCCAAAACATGCCCGGGTCGGGTCTAAAATTCAGTTTTAAAATACAAAAAATATACATGTCGACCAAAATAAAAAATGAATGTCCGGATAACGAAAAATGCATACCCCCAAGAACGGATGTATGCCCGTGCGCGTAGCCATCCAAACAAGTCCGTTTCACTAAACGGGACGAGAACAAGATGTGCGGATGCTACCACGGGGCTAGGGGTATCATGCAGGCCATGCAATATATTTTTAAAATATTTTATGTGACTTAAAATGTTATATTGTAAAAATGCAAATTCCAGATAAAATGCCAGTATGCACTAAACATGAAAATACACCAGTCTACGTAACATGTCAGGATAATTCATAAATATGAATCAAATAAGTTCAAGCAAGCGGGTCAGGTCGAATACAATGTAAAATACTATTCGCACCCAAAACACGATAAATCAGGAAAATACCACAATTTAGGAAATACGAGAACTCGAATTAGTATAAATGAACTAGGTTGTTACAGCGATATTCCTTGTAGAATATCCAGCACCTTATTCGATAAGGAAAGAGCCGAGATCCCTTCACCGGGAGTGACCACTTTAGCGAAACTACTAGATGCTACAACCCACGCGGTTTTGTTTTTGATTGCTTTTTTAGTTTTTGCTTTGCATAGTGGTATTCCTTGTAGAACATCCAGCACCTTATTCGATAAGGAAAGAGTCGAGATCCTTTCACAGGGAGTGACCTCTTTATAGACTTATTGACCGAACCTGCTTATTATACTGAGCTGGGGGACGTTGGTTCCGCTCTTCCTTATAACTGTTATAGGACTGAGCAGGAAATAGGAGAATACCAGGATTCCCATGCTACCCAAACGAGGAATGAGCATATTGATGTGTATTCTTCGGGTGTGTTCGTTACTGAGAACTGTTTCTCAGTACACTCTACGTTCTGGGTATTAGATACCGGATCAGGATCCCATATATGTAATATATTACAAGGGCTTAGAAGAGGTAGAGAACTAGAAAAAGATGAACATTCCATAAAAGTTGGGAATGGTGCAACTGTTGCAGCTAAAGCTGTTGGCGAATATCACCCTGTGTTACCAAACGGTAATACACTGATCTTGAACGACTGTTACTACGTACCATCTATGATGTGCAGTTTAATATCAATTTCTTTATTAGATAAAGAAGGATATAATTTTGTAGTAGAGAAAAATGTTATGGACATTTTCCTAAATCAAGTGTTGATTGGGTTTGGTGCGCTATGTAACGGATTAAACGTTCTGAATCAGAATACAGTTCTTAATATACATAACATACACAAGAGGAAAAGTTCAGAAATGAACGAATACTTCTTGTGGCATTGTAGACTAGGTCATATCAATGTGACACGGCTAGCTAAGTTACATAAGGATGGATATTTAAATCCGTTTGAATTTTCATCTTATGAAACTTGCCAGTCATGTCTCAAAGGTAAAATGACCAAAACTCCGTTTGCTGGACACGAAGAAAGAGCTACTGAACTCTTGGGACCGATACATAGTGATGCATGTGGTCCTATGTCTACACATGCCAGGAACGGTTTCTCATACTTCATTACATTCACCGACGATCTCTCAAGATTCGGACATGTGTTCCTGTTGAAACACAAGTCAGAAGCTTTTGATAAATTCAAGGAATATAAGTGCGAAGTAGAGAACCAAACGGAAAAAAGTATTAAAATCCTTCGATCTGATCGCGGAGGAGAATACTTGAGCACGGAGTTCCTGGACTATTTAAAAGAGAATGGGATTCTCTCTCAGCTTACTCCTCCGTATACACCACAGCACAATGGTGTATCGGAGCGGAGGAATCGCACCCTATTAGATATGGTGCGCTCTATGATGAGTACTGCTAAGTTACCTATCTCCTTTTGGGGTTATGCACTGGAGACAGCTGCAGACTTATTGAATATGGTTCCTACCAAATTCGTGCCTACCACTCCATATGAGATATGGAAAGGGAAGAGACCGTGTCTTAATTATGTTAAGATATGGGGTTGTCCGGCCTATGTTAAAAAGCAAAACCCGGATAAACTCGAGGCAAGATCTGTTCTTTGCAAGTTTGTTGGATATCCCAAACATTCGCGCGGGTATATCTTCTACCACACCGAGGAACAAAATGTGTTTGTTTCTCGGAATGCCACCTTTTTAGAAAAGAAATTTCTTGAAAAAGAAATTAGTGGTCATGAGGTAGAACTGGAAGAAGTTCCAGCTACACAAACTGCGACTGATGATTTAGTAGAACCAGAGGATTCGATAGTCCCCAACGAATCTCAGCCTCTCCGCCGATCTACTAGGGTTCCTCATCCGCCGAGAGATACTACGGTTTTCTCATAGACGATGGGAGCGAGTATTGCATCATGGAAGATGATGATCCTACTAGCTTCGAGCGGGCCATCACGAGTGGCGACTCTGTGAAATGGCTGGATGTTATGCGATCTGAGATGGAATCCATGTACACCAACAAAGTATGGACTTTGGAAGATACTCCTGAAGGGGTAAAATCCATCGGGAGCAAGTGGATCTTCAAGAAGAAATTTGGTGTAGATGGAAAAGTTGAGACTTTCAAAACTAGACTTGTAGCAAAAGGTTTCCGTCAACGACCAGGTATGGATTATGATGAAACCTTTTCTCCGGTGGCTATGCTTAAGTCCATCCGGATCCTACTTGTCATCGCTGCATACCATGACTACGGAATCTGGCAGATGGACGTCAAGACCGCTTTTCTAAATGGTGATTTAGAAGAGAGCGTGTATATGACTCAGCCAGAGGGTTTCGTAGATAGTGGGAGCAGCGGAAAGGTGTGCAAGCTGTTTAAATCAATTTACGGGTTAAAGCAGGCATCGCGGAGTTGGAACATCTGTTTTGATGTTGCAGTCAAAGAGTTTGACTTCATCAAAAACGTAGATGAACCTTGTATATATAAGAAGGTTGCAGAGAGTAAGATTGTCTTCCTCGTATTGTACGTGGATGGCATACTCTTGATAGGAAATGATGTTCCTATACTGCACTCGGTCAAGCTCTTCTTATCACACAGATTCACCATGAAAGATCTGGGTGATGCCTCCTGCATTCTGGGGATTAAGATCTATAGAGATAAATCTAAACGGATATTGGGATTGTCCCAATCCATTGACACCATACTAAAGAGGTTTAGTATGGAAGATTCCAAGCATGGTGGTTTACCCACAATCTCTGGAATCACTCTCTCCAAAGAGATGTCTCCCAAGACTGATTTGGAGAGGGCTCGCATGCAAGGGATACCTTATGCTTCGGCAGTAGGCTCTATCATATATGCGATGCTATGTACCAGACCAGATGTAGCTTATTCACTAGGTGTAGTGAGTAGGTATCAATCGGATCCTGGAGAGAATCACTGGACACCTGTGAAGAACATTCTTAAGTAATTGAGAAGGACTAAAGAAATGTTCTTGGTGTATGGTAATGGTGAACTCCAAGTGGAGTCCTTTACCGATTCGAGCTTCCAGAGTGATAGGGACGACAGTAAGTCGGTCTCAGGCTTTGTCTTCACCCTCAGTGGAGGGGCGGTATGTTGAAAAAGTTTCAAGCAAGATACCATGGCAGACTCGACGATGGAGGCTGAATACATCGCTGCCAACAATACTGCCAAGGAGGCTGTCTGGATAAAGAAGTTTATAACTGAACTTGGTGTGGTTCCGTCCATTGAACATCCAATACCTTTGTATTGCGATAACAATGGAGCAGTGGCTTTGGCCCAGGAACTCAGGTCCCATCAGAAGTCCAGACATATTCTTAGACGGTATCACCTGATCCGGGAGATAGTTGATCGCCGGGAGATCGAGGTTAGGAGAGTTGACACGAAGAATAACACAGCGGATCCACTCACGAAGGCCATACCCCAGATACAGTTTGAGAGACACTTCGGGATGTTGGGTATAAGATACTACAATAGTTGGCCTTAGTGCACGTGGGAGATTGTTAGTTATATGTATGCCCTAGAGGCTATTGTTGTACATGATTGTATATTATAGTGGATGCTTGGGCATATATAGAGAGGACTTTCTTGCTCGACATGATAGTATGCTATTTGGTTGCACTTTATCTTAACATGTACACTTATGTATCTTTATACTGTCTCTCTGTTACATGTTGATAAAGCCCTTAGGATATGGACTTGACTACCAGGACTATGATGCAGATCATACTAGTAGGGTCAGGGTAGTCTACAAGTATATCCTTTAATTATTCCTAGTCGAGAGAGTATCGAGACGGGGTATCGATATTCCAGATTAGACTAGTGTGTACGATTCTTGACCCTGTATGGGGTGATGGTTGATCCCACAACCATTGGTGTTTGACATCAGAGAATGTGCACAGGTGCTCATTAGAGAATGGGTACACCGAACAGGACTCGCCGAGAACTCCTAGATGGTATTATACATAACGTCAGATTAGCAGTTCTCTGGTGACACTGGTACATGTTAGTCTGTAGACCCGAGATCGTCATAGAGTCTTGTGTGATTCCAACTGTACTTTGATTTCCATCATACCATGTTCAAGAGAACGTGCAAACCTGTGGCTTTTGGGTACAGTCCCCGAATCATATGGAGACAATGAGCGATAGGAGGGGTTTCGCCTCTCCCGGTATTGGGGGTTGATGTTGCGCTGTGCTCGATTGGCCATAACAGGAAATCCCTGGCCAAGGCTGCTGAGATTTACTGGTAAGTGTTATCAGTAGTTTCTCGAACCGTTATGGACTTCACATCGGCATGACTTGTCAAGTTACTGGGGTCTGACGTTTACCACCCCTAGACTCGATATGCGTCATATCAGACGAAGAGACCGGACTGTACGGTAGTGTTACTTGTTGGATTCGCAGGAGTATGAGCAGGCTTGCTTGTTGATCTTCTAATCGCTCAATACCCGGATGGCCGTTACGTTTAGCAGACCGCTTGCGGCTTGTGGGTGACTGATATGATCACCACCTATTGCCGGCGTATTGACGAGTCTTTAGAGTCCTACACAGAGGTTTCCTGGCTCAAGCGAAACGAAATAGGGCACATATGTGATATATGCGGAACCGAGATAGATACGTGTATATGATACCGTATTCTGTCTTCGCGATATAGGTTATATATGATATAACTGGATTATTGGATCAAGTGTTGATTCGATGATTTGATATTAGCCGGGTATATGTGATATAGCCGGATTGTTAAATCAAGTATTGATTTAATAATTTAATATATATATATATATATATATATATATATATTAGATATATTAATATATATTAACTAATATAAATTAGCTCACTTAAGAATTTTCTTTTCTTCATTTGCATTTGATATATATACATATAATATTTTGATTTATGTATCATGCTTGATGATACATGGAACTTGGGTGTATGAGACTAACACTTAAGTTAAGATAATGTATGATTTTTATTATTTATAGAAAAAATAAAATAGGTGGAAATTGGCATGGTTGTGAAGCTTGGAAAAGCTTGGAGAAACCTTGACTAAACTCCACTTACTTTTGTTTTACTATAGATATTTTTTAACCTAACCTTATCCTAGCCTTAGTTAAGTCTCTACAAGAGTTTATATTAGATATTTTCTCAACCATGGTTCATGAGATGCTTCATCTTCTTCATCTCCTTTTTCTTTACTTGATTTTCTTGAGGTGAAAAAGAATGAGAGGAAAAATATTCTAAAGTGAGCTAAATTCCCACTTCATCAATTTATACCCTATTAGCCATTTTGTATAGGTTGTTTTCTTCACTTATTCATACATTAGTGAAGAGGTAGCTTGAGTTGAGTCTCCTTAAAGTAGATCATCTTCGGCTTTGACGATCTTTAAGCAAGCTCGTTCATTTCGACCAGTGAAGCCTACGGAGAGTCCGGAACACCACTACTTGGAGCGAAAGGGACTTCTACACGGAGCATTTAAAGTGATGGACCGGTCTACAAAGTTTTTATTCCATAATCACTTAGGTTTATGCTTGCTTACTTGTTGTTTAACCTTAATTCTCTAGTTCGATTCTAAGTTTGAGTTCATTAGCACACTTAATTTTTAAAATTGTATACTTGATACACCTTGAAAACCTAGTAGATGTGCTAAGAAACTCCAACAGTAACTACATCTACTTGCATATGGTATCTAGGGTTTCTAGTTTTAGAGACTATATAAAGGACCGAGAGCTGTGTATTTGAAAATCATAAAAACACACCATCTAATCATCTACACCCATCAAAGAAGATAGATCTAGTGCAAAACTAGGGTTCTTGTAATCTACTTTTCAAGGAGAAAGTTGTAATGCAATAATTGATTAATAAAAATAGTTTTTGTTTTAATTCTTTTTGCATTTACTTTTCCGCATTTACTATACGCATTATTTTTCTGCATTAATTTTCCGCATTACTTTTCTGCGCTTTTAATTATGATTTCATTACCTTTTTTCTAAATCGCTACTAAGCATGAGCGAGTAATCTCTTGCTTGCTAGGGTTTATAGGATAGAGTAGGCTAATGGATGAAATATCTTTTAATTCTTTTGACATTTTAATATTTATAAAGTTTAGCAAAATAAATGTTAACTCTCTTATCGGGCGCACTATCAATTTATTGATAGTCACAACCACGATTTGAGATTAGTTAAACACTTTTGTTAAAGGTTTGAGATTAATAGAGATCAATGGAAGGACAATAGGTAGTAGTGGGAAACCCTAGTTCCCTCCAAGAACCTCTAATCCACATTCATCGATATCTCTCTAAGTTTTAAACTATTAAAAGATCAAAAAAGACATTTCTAAATATTCATCGATTAACTACCAAGTCCTATTAACCCCTACAAGCCCTTCTATTATAAATTTTATATCCATATTAAAATAAAATGACAACAATCTCTTCTCTATTTTATCAACCCGTCTAAAGCAAAAAAAGAAGTTCACGTTTCCCTACGGACGACACGTACTCATCGCGGCTCGCTATTTGCGACACCGTTTTGATTGCGGATATTTACGAACATACATACACACTTCGAACGAACAATCAGAGCACATAGGAAGTTCAAGCTCGTCGTGAAGTGATTAGTTGAGGCTTCTTGAAGTTGTATATGCTTAGCTTGAAGTTTTGAACCATTTTCATGAAGAGATTATCAAACTCTTGGTGATTTTGTGAAAGGTTTCTAAAATTTGAGATGAAAGCTGAAGGAAAATGATAGGTTCGGTTTGAGAGTAAAATGCTCATAAGAATTATGCGGTAAAAGGAGGAGGTGTAGAAAATGAGTGTAGAGTAAGGAGGAGGTGGAGCTATGACATGGTATGCTATGGTATGTTGTGTATGAAGGTCTACTCTAAATCTAAGATATACTAACCACTCTCATTTACACAAAAATACCTTTTACAAATGATTACTTTTTACAAATAAATACTAAAATTTTAATAAAACTCTTTTATCATTATGTAAGATTAACATTTAAAATTTTTCCAAAATGTTACAAAACTTCATTGCACTCACACTATAGACAATGAGTAAGCCATTCCCAGGAATTTTACAAATCCTTTTCATGAACAACATAGGAATTATTAAGATTTTTTCCCCAAATTTGCCCATGCTCAACAATAATCAAGAAATATTGTTACATTTAAAATTAGAAAGGGCATTTTGAGAAAAACATATTAAAAATAGTGTTTTGGAAAAGATAGCATCCTATGCAGAAGATTCCATTCTCATGACCTAGCTATTTTTTAGTTAATTAGGTTATATATATATATATATATATATATATATATATATATATATAATGGCGCAAAGAGGCCCTAGATGGGTTTTTTCGTTAGATGACATAAAAAAATTCATCATCCACCGTTTTTTCTGACTATCGGCATTCGTCATCATCATCTTTATCATCTTAGATATTGATAAACCAAATTTCATGTGACTCCATCGTTTTTTCACCGTTGATTTAGTGAGTGCAAATTTAACGGTTTACCGACAATAGAAATTTTTATATTGCTAAATCTATGGTGAAAAGATATTTGAATCACATGAAATTTGATGTATCCACATCTTAGATGATAAAAATGATGATGATGTGTGCCGATCGTCCGAATAAAACGATGGAGCGTGTGGTTTTCTTTCTCTCTCAATATATATATATATATATGGAGAAAAGAAGCCCTAGAAGGCTGTTTTCGTCAGCCGGCGTCGAAATTTACATTCTCCACCATTTTATTCAACGATCGGCACCGTCCATCATCATTTTTATATCCTTCTTTATCCAGCCTCTAGTTAACGTGGATTCAACCACAATGGCAGGTAACATATTTCTTTTTTTATATCCTTCTTTATCCACGCGTGTTCCAATTTTTCTCCTAACGGGTCAGACGCTCCATATTTTTACCCAAATCCAATATATCTTGAATCGGTTTAATGGATCCAAAAGCGGATCCTACCCGTTCAAAACCCTGTGAGTTCTCATCTCTGCTTTTCCTTTCTTCATTTCTTAAACCCTAATTCCCCTTCGACGGAGCTCCGCCGCCGCCCCGCCGCCGCAGCCGCGCCGCCGGCCCCAACAAAGCTACAACCTTTGGTGCGTTCTCTCCTCTCTCTTGATCGAATTATAATTTTATCCTTAAAGATCCAATTTTTACCAAAATTTGTCACCCAAATTTTCAGAAACTGGAGAATAAAGAAGCAATCGAGAAAATGGCAGCTCCTGCAACTGTCAAATCTTTTAGCGGGAACATGAAGGTCACAACACTTGACTTTTGAATTATTGAAATAAAAGCTAAAAGTTTTTAAAAAAAAATAATTTTTGTAATGGATTAGGCACGAACCTTGCTTTCTTTTAGTTGGGAAAAAAAACCTAAGAAAAATCTTAATGGATTACAAACCCTATTAGGGCTCTTCGATTGATGAGCCTAACCTAGCAGCAATCCAATAATCAGCTGCTGCTGACTTGAACCAATTTGAAATTGGTTTCGAGACCTAATCGAAATCCATTCATTTAGGTTCGGCTGAAACGATCGTCAGTCAGTCGTCACTGCCTGCAATCTTAATAGAGTTCTTATGCTTTTTTGTGCTCTTTGTTGAGGAACTGTACTCCAGGAACATGTGTAGCAATCAATACAAGATTTCCCCAAGATAACACTTGTTACTGAACGATAACTTATCTAAATGTGATGAGATTATTGCAAGTTCGTCGGAGATTCATATAGAATCATAACCTTCCTTGAAAGTAAAATGCAAGTGAAACTAAGGCCTAGTGGATAGAGTAATGGTTGGTTTTGTTTCTTGAACTGGGATTTATGGTGTTAGGATAACAGAAAGTAGTTTACAGAATCATATGAAATAAGAACAAATATGTAACAAACAATATCCAAGAGATTGTAAATCTGTAACTATATAACAACAATTTATTATATAGAGTCACAAGAATTTTTCTCTCTGGATCTAGAAAAACCAGAGAGCATTCTTCTCATAACTTTGCCTTCTATTATATGGTATCAGAGCTCTTTTTTGCTTAAAAGCTTAAGGTCCTATGGCATTCAACAACCCCACCACCAATACCTTTTCCCTTCCAGCTACAAATATTTCTCATTTTCTTCCACTTAAACTCGAGAGATAATTATTTAATGTGGAAGGCACAATTTCTTCCTTTGCTAGTTTGTCATGACTTGCTTGGCATCGTCGACGGCTCTGAACCATGCCCTCCTCAATCGAAGGCAACGATGGACAGTGGCTCTAGTATCACCGCCAGTCAAGACTCATTCACTTCGTCCTTGAGCCCAAACCCGGATTATACCAATTGGCTCCGACGTGATCAACTCGCTTTGAGTTGGATATTATCTTCACTTTCTGAAGAGTTATTCTTGCTGATCTTCGGTCTTCGCACCTCGAAGAAAGTGTGGGATGCGCTTGCTACATCCTTTGCATCTCAAGCACAAGCCCGTGCTCTTGAACTCCATAGAGAGCTACGTAATATCTCAAAGGGTTCAGATTCTATTCCTGACTATATCGAATGCATCAAGAAAATCGCCGATAGTTTGGCGGCAATCGGACAATCTGTCCCTGATCATGAACTTCTCTCTAATGTTCTCAGAGGCCTTGGCTCTGAATTTCAAGCCTTTGTTCCTGCCGCGGCTACACATGCAACTCCAATGAAATTAGAAGAATTCCATGGGCATCTTCTAGCTCATGAAACTTGGTTAGCTGGACAAGCCAAGAAAAATGAATCTGTGGCTCCATTTCCTATTGTTCATGTTGCCACCAAAACACAAGCCACTTCGCATAACTCAAATAATAATTATTTTGATTCAAGAAACACACAACGTCGCGGAAGTCGTGGCGGGCGAGGTTGCGGCCGCGGCCAAGGTGGAGTTCGTTGCCAACTTTGTGGACGCCACAGTCATGCTGCGGGGACTTGTTACAAGCGTTTCGATCACTCTTATCAACCATGTCAGCATGTATCTCATTTGCATCCATCTCAACTTCGACCTCCAGGATCTGCAAGCCCATTCTACCATTCGCGAACAGTCAATTAAGCCGCGCCAACCCATTATACTGCTCCGTCATATCTTGCTCCGTCGCTGTCCTCAGATCAGTCTTGGTATCCAAATTCAGAAGCGACGCACCACCTCACAGTCCAACGAGTTTTATCTTCTTATGGTTTGCCATCTACTAGTTCTAAATTTAGCTCAGATATTTGTAGTTCTTGCGTTACCACTAAAAGTCAAACTTCCATTTAAGACCTCTTTTAAAGTTTCTACTGATCCTTTAGATTTGATTTTCAGTGATGTTTGGGGAACAGCTTCATTAGATTCTATTAATGGCTTCAAATATTATGTTCATTTTTTGGATGACTTTAGTAAAGTACACTTGGGTGTACCCTTTGCAAAAGAAGTCTAAAGTATGCGATATTTTTTTATCGTTTTCGTCGTTATGTTGAAACTTATTTTGGTAAAAAGATTAAAGCTTTGCAATATGATTGGGGTGGTGAATATCGAAGTGTTTCCCGTGTTTTAGATTCGATTGGCATTGTTCATAGAGTATCATGTCCACACACTCATGAACAAAACGGAGCTGCTGAGCGCAAGCATCGTCACATTATTGAAATGACCTTGGCTCTTCTTGGCACTTCTTATGTTCCTAAAACTTATTGGGATGATGCGGCAAGTACTGCTGTTTATCTTATTAACATGATGCCAACAAGTTTACTTGGGCATAAATCTCCATATGAAACTTTATTTGGTGATAGTCCAGACTACAACACTCTTCATGTTTTTTGTTGTACGTGTTTTCCTTTATTCCACCCATACAACAAACACAAACTGGATTTTCAATCTTCACCATGAGTATTTCTTGGGTATAGTTCGAATCATCGCGGTTATCAATGTCTGAATCTAGATATTGGTAAAATATTTATTAATCGTCTTGTTGTGTTTGATGAAACTCGATTTCCTTTCGCAGAACAATCTTTGATTACTAATTTGCAACAAGAGGGACGCCATCTTTCTGCCCTTCTCATCTTATTACACGACCTATTTTGCCTACAACATCAACCATACAATACTCTCCATCTCATATTAATTCCTCTTCACCATCACCTACAACATCACATGTTCCTGTAAAATCTTTTGTGCCGACACAAGCCCCAACAACACAAAACCCACCTTTAGAAACTATAAATTCAAAGTCTCCAGTCATCAACAATAACCAGAGCCTTCCTAATATTCCCACAAATAAAACCACAACGACAACACCTTCAAATCACCAGCCTATGATAACACGTTCTAAAGATGGCACTCTAAAACCAAAACTTTTTCTTTCTACCAAATATCCAATTCCTGTTGCCCTCTTAAATGAAATTGATGCTGTCGAACCTACTTGTTGTTCTCAAGCGTCGAAGTCTCTTGCTTGGCATAATGCAATGAATGATGAGATTAATGCCCTTATTCGTAATGGTACATAGACTTTGGTACCAGGTCAACCTCATATGCATGTTATTGATTGCAAATGGGTCTTTAAGACCAAACGTCGAGCGGATGGATCAATTGAACGTCACAAAGCACGGCTCATGGCCAAGGGTTTTAAGCAGCAACCCGGAATCGACTACCAGGAGACCTTCAGTCCAGTCGTTAAAGCAACAACTATCCGGCTTGTACTCACCATTGCTGTATCACACAAATGGATTGTATCTCTAATGCATTTTTACTTGGAGAACTAGATGAAGCCATATTCATGACACAACCGCCAGGTTTTCAGGATCCATATCAATCACAACATGTCTGCCATTTACATAAATCTCTTTATGGGCTTAAGCAAGCTCCGCGTGCGTAGTTCAGATGTCTTAGTGATAAACTTGTTGATCTTCAATTTTGGCCTTCCAAGACGGACACGTCTCTGTTTATTTATCGTCAACATGGTATTATAATTTATATACTGGTTTATGTTGATGATATGCTTGTAATAGGTAATGATCTATTGCTTGTTCACTCCATTATCAAACATCTTGGATCTGAATTTGCTGTGAAAGATCTAGGTGACATGCATTTCTTTTTGGGTATTGAAGTTGTTCGAGCGGGTGAGGGGTTGTACTTGACTCAAAGAAAATATATCCATGATCTTCTAATCAAGATGCAACTCGATGGCGCCAAACCTATATCTTCTCCTATGGGCATCTTCATCAAAATTCACTAGCAAGGGTGCAAAAATTATGGCCGATCCTACATTATATCGAAGTCTTGTAGGTGCACTGCAATATGCAACACTCACTCCTCCTGTTATAGCTTTTGCAGTAGGATGAGTCTGTCAATTCATGCATCGCCCAACCATGGAGCACTGGACTACAGCCAAGCGTATTTTACGCTATCTTAAGAACATTCTTGATCATGGATTGCTAATAAAACCAACTTCTCGCACCTTTCTTCAAGCCTATAGCGATGCCAACTGGGATCGACACTTATCTCATGGACTGCTCGTAAGCAATTAATTGTCGCTTGATCAACAACGGATGCGGAATACAAAGCTCTAGCGAATGCCGCTGAACTCACATGGTTGCAATCTCTTATGCATGAGCTTGGTCTTAGGCTGCCTTCAGCTCCAATTCTATGGTGTGACAACATTGGAGCTACATGTTGGGGTAAAAAATTACATCCCGGTTAACCAAGTCAAAGTCAACCCCAAATCAAGTGGGCCCGAGCCCAAGCAAGCAGGCCCGAACCCAAGTCAAGACCGAGCATGGAAAGAACCGGCCTCATGGCAAAAAGAATGAAGCAATAAATTAGTTTAATATAATTGGTTAAAAACAATGTATGGAAAATAGGCAAAAAGCCAAAATTTTGTAAACCCCATGGCTTATGTGCAAAAAAGAAATAAGCACATAGGGAGGCACATGTGCCATTTGGAAAGTGTGTAGACTATAAAAGGCAAACATGATGAGAAAATCAAGAACAACTTTCATTCTCTCATAATTTCTAGGGTTCTGTGTCTTCTTCTCATTTCTCAAGGTTTTAAACCTTCTTCTCTTTTTTGAATTAAATTAAGAGTTTAACTTTTCTTTTCTCAAAAAGAAAATAGTTTTTCACCATAAAACCCTTGAAGGGGAGTTCAAATCTTCCATCAAATCTCTAAAAAGGGAGATTTTTAAATCTCAACATCCTTTTTCTTCAAGATCCAACCAACAGAGAGGAGAAAGAAGGAGACCCATATTCAAAAATCTCACTTTGGGAAGATCCAAGGCTCAAGAGAGGATCCATGGCTCAATGGGGAAGAAAGGGATCCCTTTTCATCATCTCCGAAAATCTCTTGGGATTTTAACTCCAAACAAGAATCTCTTCTTTAGAAATTTAACTCCAAACCAATTTTTGAGGAGCTCAACTCCAAGATTCAAATCCTCAAAAGAGTTTAATCCCAAAATTTAGATCTTTTAGGAGTTTAACTCTAAATAAAAACCCTCCTTTTTCTAGGAGGTTAACTCTTAAGTCCCCCAGGAGTTCAACTCCCAATTTAGGGGCTAAACCTCTTTCTCTATTGGCGCACTGGCGTCTGGCGTCCATGCGCCGGACGCGTGACCCGCTGGTGCCCAACGTCCACGCGCGTTACCCACTGGCCCCAATGACCACGTGCCATCTCACGTGTCCTTAGGACGCTCCTCACCCCTTTTTTTCCCACACGTTCCAGATGTCCTTAGAAAAAAATTCTAACGAAGAGCTGCCCCGTACCCTGCAAGGGGGTTGCTAGCCCTCTTGACCCCAGCCTGCTATCCGAATAGCGGGACCCCCCATAAACTACAAGGCCCCCGATACGTCCAAAACACCTTCAAAACACAACACACGCACATTGCATATTGAGTTCACATGATCAGTTTTATCCGTCAATCGGAGGTTCTCTCGCTCTAAAGATGAGGGGTAATTAACGGCAGTTTAGTCCGCGGCTGCCGGAGATTCGGATCCCCACAATTAATAAACCCCAGCCTACCCTAAGCAGGGGAATCTGTATACACCTGACAAGTGCTCGTATTCCTTTCTCAATAGGACGGCGAAAAACACTCTACAGATTCGGGCACGTCCGACAAGACCTTTCTCTTCTCTCATATCTCGGATTAAACGTTCATGTGAACTCAATCAATATATATATTGATTTTCTATACTGAAGTCATCTTTTCTGTGTGCAGGCTAACAGCTTTCAGTCACAATCTCGAGCTCAGCAACCATGTCTCCCAAGCCAAGCTTCGTCTCCGACGCTACTCCGATTCCTTACGTGGTCAAGATCAATGTCCACGTGATTCTCCCCGCAAGCCTCAGCCGGCAGTTGAATATACAGTCTCGCCAATTTGGGTCCGTTATCCTCTACCTTGCCGGAAGCGCTCATATGGCGGAAGTCTTTGCAAACTAGTTGGCCAAGCCGGTCTCTAAGGGTAAGAGGCTGAACGTTGTAATCACCAAGGCACCACAACCCAACCGTAAGGCGGTGTCCGAACGACTCTCTGGTGCTCCAGCTAGGGGCAAGACCGCCGAAACAAAGGAGATCATCAGACGTCGTGAGCAAGCTTAAGTGATGCCTCCAACAAGTGCACGATTAGACGTATCTTCAAGGTTTTCCATCAATCAACCTACTGCGGCTTCTGGAAGAACCGAAACCTGCTAAGTGCTCAAAACAGAAAAGTTGAGACAGAAACGGTTCAGATATAAAGCCAATAAGAGAGCCAGAACTCCGGCCAAGTGGAATTTTATGAGGTTCCGAGGCAGAGTTACCTCGCGACGACAGCTGAGTCGGCCGTAAAAGTCAATTCTTCGAACCTCTGAAGTGGGTTCAGAAAAATGCCATGACCGTCAGAATCAAGAAGGCAACAATCCGAACGATGCTACAAAGAGACGTGTTCCAATCCCGACATAGAAAACATGACACCGTCTCTTCAAGAGTCTATCAGGCGCTCTGTGCCGCGCGAAAGCAGCGGGGCAAAACTAAAAAAGAAACGCCAGTACCACTCAAGAACCCGGCCAGGCCAGCCGGCTTCAATCGATTGTCCGTTACCGAAACAGAAGAGCCACAATACCGGTCCACGAAATCAGCTGCCAATAATGAAAAGACGGCTGGATATGTTATCCATATGGTCTATATGGCGGGCACGTGTCCCAGCGACAACCTGCGCAGCAAAACCAAGGATGGGGCCGCCACATCCTAAGCCCAATCTGGCTTGAATATGGTTGCCACTTCCCAAAATCAGTCGCTTCCATATGACGATGACCCTCTTGATGAGGCCGATAGGCAAAAAGACCCTTCGGTCCATGTGGAGTCAAACTCGGACAGCGAGGAAGAGCCAACTTTCCGCCCCAGGACCGCAGAGCAAAACTGCTTCAAGAGCTCCGAAAACAGCTCAGGATCAAAGATAAAGAAATGACCAAATTTTATTCAAAAATTGACGACCTGACGAACGTCGTGATGCAGCTCACGGCTCAAGTTGCTCGGGCGCCCTCTAATCAAAAGCAAGTCTTTACTCATGAGCCGGGTGATAACAACCCGAAGCAACCGTTACTTGTCCTCTTGGGTCCAAGTTTGGGCAAGCAGCATGAAAGCCGACCACATTCTGCTTCTGGGGACGCCTTGTCCCCAGATGGCACCACCCGCTAACACAAGATTGGATAATGGATTTGGTCACCAGCAAAGTCAAAATATTAGTGGTCGAAGCCGAGGCCCAGAAGGACGTTGGCCGTAGTGGGTGGTCGTACCCCAGTACGATCTGATCGAGTACCCCAGCGGCTACGTCATTCCTAAGTTCGGAAGATTTAATGGGACGGGAAACGTAAATCACCACGTTGCCCACTTTAAAGCGTCGTGCGGAAATACATGGGGCAATGATGCACTCTTTCTTCATCAGTTTGTTAACAGCTTGACCGGTGTCGCTTTCGATTGGTACGCAAGCCAGACGGGTCCGTCACTACTTTTGCCTAAGTGGAGTCTCTGTTTCAGTAAAGATTCATGAGTGTTAGTGATAAAATCTCTATTGTTGACTTGTGAGGACCAAGCCGGAGAAGAACGAAAGCAACACGGACTTTATCGTCCGATGGCGCAATCTCATGGTCAAGTGTGAACTGCCGCTGGAGCAGGACCAATCCGTCAGCCTTCTTATTAGGAACCTCAGCAATTGGATGATCCCGTTAAGTAGGCCTCAAGACGTATCAACAGCTGACTAAGAGTTCAAATGTTGGAACACTCGAAGCAAGAGTCTGTCCCGGACTCTCAGAGTGATAAGCCTTGGAAGAACCGAAATGACGACAACCGTAAAAATATGAATTCCAATAATACCAACGCTTTTAATGCGTCTGACAATGAAGACAAGCGAAAGGCGGGCGGATCGAAAACAGATAGATCGTGTTCTTAGGCACCGCGATGCAATCATATCACACCTTAACTGGGCCTCGAAAGCCAGTGCTAGAAG
This sequence comes from Agapanthus africanus, assembly GCA_030015575.1. Classification (NCBI taxonomy): domain Eukaryota; kingdom Viridiplantae; phylum Streptophyta; class Magnoliopsida; order Asparagales; family Amaryllidaceae; genus Agapanthus; species Agapanthus africanus. The sequence continues at coordinate 98,761,649 of CM057338.1, read as the reverse complement.
GAGAAGGGTCTTCCCTAGAGGAGAAAAAACAAGGTTTACTCTTTCAGGAGGGATAAGGTCCGCAAGATATTCAAAAATGCCTTGAACAACGATCTATAATTGCCGGAGTCGAAGAGACCTCACGAAGAAAAAATGACCGACAATCCCCTGTATTGCCCGTACCACTGGGTAGTGAGCCATGCGATCGAGAATTGCTATATTTTCAAAGACTGGGTCGAGAAGCAATACAAGACCCGAGAAATCGAGCTGTCCAAGAGTGTGTTGGTGAACAATCAAGCTGCAACCACCAACTTTATACAGACATAAGCTGAAGCCTTTTGGGAGCAGACAGCTGAACCCACTGTCCCGAGAAATGAAACTGACTCGCCGCAGCCTCCATGGAGCATGCACATGTCTAAAAAGACGAACACTATGTTAAACCTACTTTAGAAAGAGCCTAAAACAGAATCGGAGGGGCAGAAGGAGCCTACCGTTCTAGTTACCAATTCGACTCGATGAAGCTCGAAATCCAAAAAGCTCAACAAGAAGAAGAAGAGTGCGGCTCGACGTGAAAAAGAGTCTGCGGGGAGATTGACCATTCAAAAATATATCGATTCTCTCGAAGACTATGAGCCAAAAAAGGACTCTAATTTAATTGAAGGAGTTCTTCCCCGTAGAAGTGGCTGAGATTCCGGAGGAGTTAGAAGAAGACTCCGATGACGAGATCTCTATTGTGACTTGCTACGTCATCCACCTTGGTAGCGACTCTAAGGAAGAGCTCTGTTTTCCCGAAGAGAACGAGGAGCTCGCCACAAGGTCAACCAAATCCAGTTCAGAAACGGTAATGTTCTACCGTCGAAGCAACGCAACGCCCTGAAAGAGAAGGAAAAACAAGACGCTAATGAAGAAAACGGCGTAGAGCCAACTCATGAAGATTCGGGTTCTTTTCCGATAGATTACAATGTCTTGGCTCATCTCCGAAAGCTACCGTCTCTTTTAATCATCTATGTTGCTCTGGTCCTATCCAAGGAGTTTAGAGATGTTCTCATTCATGTCCTGCAAAACCCCGAGCGGTATCAGGCTCGTTTTGTGGAAATAAATATTAAAGCGGCCCAGTACACTCTACATACAGCCGCAATCACATTTTAAGATGAAGACCTGTTACTGAGAACCACTGAGCACAACCGACCGCTTTATGTGACAGGGTACAACGACGGAGACCGGATTAATCACATATTAATTGAATTGATGTGGGTCCTCAGTGAACATCATGAACTTGCGAACTCTAAAGAGTTTGTCAATGGATGTCCGACACCTGTCAAGAGAAAAGATAGTCATCCAAGACTTCAATCAAAACTGCCAGTAAGTTCTGGGGTCCATAACTCTGCCAAATAAATTTGGAGATTTACAAACCGAAGCTAAAATATACATGATCGAAGCCGATACGTTTTATATGATTCTGTCACGCCCCGCTTCCCAGAGTACGCTAGATTGAGCACGTGACATAGCCAACCATGCTACCTGTGGGTAGGAAGTATCCATCCACAGTCACATTACGGCTATAAAGATATCAAGAACAAGATATAACTATCTAAAAACATGTCCACAATCCAAAATAACAAGAGTCAATGATAAATAAATGCGGAAGCAAATGATCCAATACAATTACGGAAAAGTATGTCCCATAATGCGGGCTCACATCTGGAAATAAATGCAGGAAATAAAACTAACTACTACAGAACTCACAGCTCAGCCTGCTGGCTGAAGTACTCCTGCTCGGACTGCGACAGTGGTACAGGATCTGGGCCATGCAAAACCCAGACGTCAGCGCGTCATGTCAACCAGTAATATAATATGAACAGTGTAATAGACAATGCAGAAATAAACATGAATAAAGCAATAGTATGAAACAAGCAGTGCATGGTAGTGTGCAGTGGGTAACTAAACTGTTCTATCAGGTTTTCTAGTCTAAAGTCTTTGAAATCAATTTGATGTAATCCTCCATGTAACTCAAAGGATATGTCCCGTTACCCCCCGAGACCACGGATCAGGAATATGTGAACCAATAGTGGTTCTGTCCCGTTACCTCCCGGGACCACGGATCAGAAAAATGTAAGAGTCACGAATGGCTCTGTCTCGTTACTCCCCGGGACCACGGATCAGGAATATGTAAGAGTCACGAATGGCTCTGTCCCGTTACCCCCCGGGACCACGGATCAAGTAATACCCTTTTAAGTTACACTTTAGTTTACACTTTTGATTTTCCCATACCCCCAAGCTATGTATGTCGAGTCAGGTATTCAGTAATCAAGAACTAATGCCAACACAGGATCAGGTAACAGCAGGTTTGTCTGGATAGACAACAGGAATGGTCCATGAGGACTACATGTCAGGTTTGTTGGCATTAGGCACGAGATCAGGTAACAGGTCAGGTCATTGTACATCAGGTCAAGTCAACAGTAAACGGTACCATGTCAGGTGTATCAATATATATCATGTGTAACAAAGTCAAGTCAAGATGTAACAATATCGTGGGTGTGCTCACAACAGATATATAATCGAACAGGGGATTAACAGCAGGAAATAAGCAATAAATTAAACAACAATAAGCAGTTCATTCAATCATAATAGTGCATTAATATAGTGCAGCCGTTTTATTATATTAACAGATTTTGAGCACCCTTAGCGGTGCAACAGTTTAAATGATGATGCAATACAGTTATATCAAGCCTTTGAATACGAATATCCGAATGTAATAGAACTACATGGGTAAGGGCTACCATCTATTAAACAGTAAAATGCGATTAACAGGTAAACTTAGTTATTGGTTTTAAATTGGCAAACTGTAAACGTTATGTTAACTGTAGGATGATATATGTCATATTGCAACCAAATGAGAAACTTCTATACTAAGTTAAGTTTTGCAGGTTTAATGAGTCAAAACATATATAAATATATAGTATAGCATGTAGCAAGTGATACTTGCCTCGATCAGGAAGTGCAATGGATCCGCACGGTACGTTTCACGTCGGGGAATTGTCGCGACGTGTTCACGCAAGCACAGGGTGGAACCAGGTAAGGCCAGGACTCGACCATGCCATCAGGGAACGTCCCCAGGGTCGCTTGGACTGTCGGCAGTGACCCGGCTCCGGCGATCACCGGAAAAAGATAACCGAGAAGAAAGAAGTAGCCGAAGAAGAAGAGAGAGAGAGAGAAAGAGATAAGAGATAAGAGAGGGGACTGGGTTTACTGTGCTCAGGGGGTCGAGGAAGGCAGCGAGAGGATGCTGAAGACTGGTCGTCGTCGGCGAGGATGTCGGCGATGGTGAGGGTTGAAGGGGTTCGGTGAGATGAAACAAGGAAGAAAAAGATAAGAGATGGGTTCGAAAATGAGACGGGTTTGGTTGCGACGAGATCGGTTCATGTCTCGGTTCGGTGTTGGACAAGCCGCCGGAGTTGGGATGTTGGCGACGAGGATGGTGATGGGTTGAAGCTGAAGGTGATGGAAAAAGATGGTTGCGGTGTTGGAGCCGAGGGCGAGGGCTGGAGCTCGGAAGAGGCACCGGTGAAGTGGTATGTGTTCAGGATGTTTGGAGGAGATGAAGATGATGGGTTTGGATCGGTCGAGATCGTAGATGGGGTCTCGCCGGTGATGGAGGTAGTCGGTGAAGGAGTTGAGGGTTGCGGCGCCGGTGAGTGAAGGTTGCAGAAGAGGTGGCGAGGGACCTCGGTGGGGGAAGTTGAGTACTTTGGTGTTGATAGGTGTGTTGGGTTGAAGAAGAAGATGGCCGGAGTTGATGAGGGCTTGGGTGATGGTTGTAGGTGCTGCCGCACGTGAATGGGAGGAGATGGCGGAGGAGGAGAGGGCTTGGTGAGGTGAGGGTGAGGGGGCAGTGGGGTCGACGAGGGTGTCGCCGGCGTCGGGGCTGCGGCGGCGACGGTGGAGGCGGCTAGGGTTCAGCCAAGGGTTCTCGTGATGGGTTTCTTCTGCTCGTGGTTAAAAGAAAGAGGAGAAGAAAATTTATGTATATATATAGGAGAGAGAGAAGGTTAGAGAGAGAGAGAGACGTTAGAGGAGGGGCCCACGGGGTTAAAACCCTCGTGATTGGCTGAGGGAACATCAGAGATTTAAAAAGGAAGATTAAAAAGATTTAATAAATTCTATAGTAACAGTAAGATTACGAATATATTATAGTTTTGATTATTTTATTAATTTGGGATTTTGGCGCTAAATGAAACATTTCCAAATCGCGTCTGGGTTGGGTCCAAAAATTTGAAATTTAAATAATAGGATTTTAAGCGGGTTCCAAATTTTAAAATGAAATGTTTTATGATTAAAAAGCATACCCACAAGACGGACACATGTACGCGCGTGTAGCCGTCCAGACTCGCCCGTTTCACCGAACGGGACGAGAACTCGATGCACGGACGCTACCACGCGGCTAGGGGCGTCGAGTAGGCCAAGATGGATATTTTTAATTTCATTTTAGGTGCTAAAATTTGTTATATGCAGAAATGACTTTGCCAGATAAAATTTTACAGTAAGATCCAAACAAGTAAGATAAATGAAATGAGTAATATTTAACACTCAACCGGTAACAGAAAAATAGTAGTATTGGTCTCGGGTGTTACAGATTCTCTTGGGACGACCGTGGCTCCACTGTTATGGCATCGTTCCGTCAACTTCCCATCAGTGCATGAAGTATACCAAAAATGGTAAAGAAAGACGCATTGACGGAGACATCCAGCCGTTCGGTGTGCATGAAGTCCGATACGAAGATTCTCAGTACTTTGTGAACCCCCAAAGTGCTGAGCCACAGCTGACCAAAGACAGAACGGCTCCGAAACTCAAAAGCCAATCCGAGTCGGCTGTCACCTTCAAAAGCAAAAACCCCTAAGTGCGTCCGCATTTCGGCAGTGACACTGATGAGTCCGACGCTGAAAGTCTTTCCTTCCGTAAAACTCGTCCTCATTTCGGTAGTGATACGGACGAGTCTGACATCGAAGACCCGTCCGGCAGCAAAAGTTGCTCTCATTTAGGCAGCGACACTGAAGAGTTGGAGGAAAATGATTTGTCTTGCTACAGCTGTGTAAATTGGGCAATCATGCAAAAAGTGAAATTAAGAGAGATCTTCGAAATTACAGAAGGGTCCCTAACCGTCACAATGGTGCCGGAACAGATGTGCAAAGAGCTCGATGCATTGTCAGTCTCCATCATGGACCAGTTGAAAACCTTCTATATCCCCGGACGAAAGAGTGGACAGAAGGACATTCTGTTTTATGGGTCAAATCCTGTCGTGCACTCGGACGATTTGTTTGTCATGTGCCTTCCCTATGAGAGGCATAAGAGCTGCCTTCAATCCCAGATATTATTCGCCCGAGATGCGGGAATATTTTAAAAAGTGCGGGTGTCGGTTATATTAAACGGACTCCGAAGCGAAGTTTTATAAAAGGCTATGGTATCCGTCTCAGGTCCGATCATTTATCGATGGAAGAATCCCAGATAGACGGGGCATAGATTTTATTCAACCCGATGTCAAGTCATGCTACATGATTCATGTTGGTGAAGCCAACAGAAAATTAAATGATTATGACGAGCTAGCCGAGCCAGAAGAAGCACCTCGAGGGCTCAAAGATGGCGGACAAGTAACCTTCGACGAGCTAACCAAGATTGATTTAGGAACGCCCGGTAATTCAAGGCCGATCTACATCAGCCCACTCTTGTTAGAGGAAATTGTCACGTCCCGCTTTCCAAAATACGGAATAAGAGGGGTTGACAAGGCCAACCATGCTCCTACGGTCAAGGAAACATCCTGCCGTAGTCACACTTCGGTTTCTAGCTTTACATGGTAATCAGTAAATAATGCGCAGGTAATGAGAAATGCAGTAACTGAAACGAAACAATATAAAGAACTGACCTGATGGGAAACAAAAGGGTATAACTCTGGATGGCAAATCAAGATGTCCGTAATGCACGTCTAATCCCGGTCCAGGCTAAATCTTCTCCTCACACTGAGCATGCATACTCAGGTCGTCAGAGCGAAACAATAGCAATATAATATATAAATCCAGGTGACAACTCTAATAGTGATAATAAATATATGTAACAGTAAATCAATGACGGTATAGGTATGAACACGTAGTAATCAATGCAGTGGAACAGTAAAAGCAGTAAAATAATATGCCAAGTATGTCAACACAGTAAGCATATATATCGATGCTATCATCCCTATCAGTCTCTAAGTCTCACTGTACATGTCACTAAGCCTATCGTCAGTCCAAGTGTGAGAGTCAACCACTCGTGAGTGTCCTCCACCCAAGGGTAGAACCCAAGGGCAAGGGACCACGGGCCCAACATGTAACTCACGGTAATAATCATGTACCCTGTAAATCTCCATATATCTCCATATATATATATAAGCCAGCATGGGACTCCCGAGATTCTGTTGAACTCACACTCAAACTACCCAACACCCCGTGGTCTACATCAAACGCTAACCATAACCCTAAATACCAATCGGTCTGTGACAAGTCTGTGCGAGAACTGGAGGCAGGACCTCCATCAAGCACGTCCCGACTAATACCTAAGATAAATGGCAGAGTCTGATGTCTTATCTGTGACACCCATGCAAGAGTTTCCATAAGTGTCCCATACCACTTATAGTTACACGTACACGCGTCCTACAGACGTCGACAATGCAATAAAATCATAAGGTTCACTGATTGTGTACAAGTACGTGTCACTTTCACTTATTCACTTATACACGAACACTAACGTACTTGCCACAATCATCACTAATACCTAACACTGGGTAATGCACATTATCACTAAGTTATCAATGCAGTGACATATGTATGATATGATGCGTAAACAGTATGTAAAGCACGATTAGGATGTCATGAATCAGTAATCTACCACTTGCAATATTTATCATAAATCAAACGTGTACAGTTTAGCGAAACGATAAACGGGGAATAAATAGTATAATTGATTATCTAACCAGCGAATTTGGTTTCACGGCAATCGGGTTTCAGGATCATTAGTTATGGCCATTTCATTTTAAGCGTTCACGGCTGGAAATCCGGTTTCAGAATCGGAAGTCCGTTTCGCAACGCATTTTAATTCCAGTTGGGATCAGAATTTAGCGACGTTACAGTTGAATGAAATCTAGGGTTTTCAGTAAGGTTTTCAACGCAACAGACGGATCTTCAATCGTGTCTGTACGTCAGGAGATATACACTATTCAATACTAGTATGTCAATTCTGATTCTGTTGGGACTGTTATACGTCCACATCTATTAAATTACAGATTAAATAACAAACGATAACGAAACAGGATGAAACTACTTGTGTTGTCTAGCTAACAGATTCACCTATAATAAACAGCGGAGTTCCGCAACTTATGAGTTAAGGAAACGGTGTGGTACCCATTACGGGACAGCACACAGTAAACAGAGTCGCTCTGGACTGCAGTCCTGAGCCGCACTCCGATCCAAATATTGTCACAGTTTAAGTACAGAAACTAATAGAAACTTGCATAGGGTTATAGCTCGGCCCTCGAACGCATCATTCCAGTTTGTAAATAATTTATGGTGATTTTAACGGTTTTCAGGTACAGGAAATTTCCAGTTTTACAGGTAAACTTGGGGGTAGTCGTTTTAGTCGTTAATAGTCGTATTTTCCAGCGAAATTTGTACAATGTATTCATCACTACACGGGCCAATATAAACAATCCAGTTCCGTCAAGTTAGGTGAGTATTTTCATTGGGATCATGCATCGAACATGTATGTCGTTAAATTTTATCGGGAATTGCAAACTCATAACTTATACTTTTGAATTTGTAACACGAGTAGATTAGCATGTAAGCAAGTAAAATACTTGCCTGGAGACGCACGGCAGTGGCATGGAAACACAGCAAGGTTTGGCCTCGGCTCGATCTTGGCGCGGCCTTGGGGCTTGGACTAGGCTAGGAGCTCGAGTATGGGCAGCGAAGGTTGGCTGGAGGTGAAGCATGTGGTTGCTGCGGGGTTGTGAGGAGCTGGTAGGGTGTCATTGGAGGTGGTGGTCGACGATGCGGTGATGAAAGGCGGCGACGGCTTAGTGGTGTGTTGAGCGTGAAAGGAGAGAGGGAGAGAGAGAGTGAGGAGGAGAGAGATCAGAGAGAGAGAGATCAGAGAGATAGAGAGAAAACAGAGAGAGGGGAAAGAGAGAGAGAGGTAGAGAGTAGAGGACAGAGAGAGATAGAGTGATGATGACGACGGTGATGATGATGGGGTGACGGCGGTGGTTGAACGGCGGTGAGGCGGGAGTCGGCTCGGGTGTAGGTGAGTTGGTGGGTGCGACGAAGGCTGAGGACGAGGGTGAAGGCGGCGAGGGTGCTCGTGAAAGGAGGCGAAGAGGTTGGTGGTCACCGGAGGAGTCGGGGATGCAGGCGAGGCCGCCGGTGAGGCGTGGGTTCTCGTCGGAGACGTGAGTTGTAGGGGTTGAGGCGGTAGAAGAGGGAGGTGGTGTTGTCGGAGAGGGAGACGGAGTGACGGCGAGGGTGAAGGAGACGACGAGATCGGTGGCGGTGGACGCGAGCGACGGCAAGGCAGGCGAGGGTGCGGCGTGGGTCTGAGCTTGCGCGGGAAGAGAAAAGGGAGGGAGAGAAGGAGGGGAGAGAGATAGGGACGACAAGGGTTGCGCGTCGTGGATGTAACGGCGCTTGAGCGTGGCCGACAAGAGCGCGGACGTGGGCGGAGTAGGCGGCGTGGGTTACGGCGAAGGAACGGGTCGCGAGCGGGGGGGGAAAGAAAGTAGCCGTTGGGGAGATTGGGGTGTAGAAGCGGGTCGGGTTCGAGTTGAAGCGGGCGCGGGCTTGGATGCGCGGGTGAGGGGGAAAGTGAGTGGGCCGGGCCGGTGATTAATTAACAAATGAAAAACAGAGTGGGCTGAGGCACTGCTGGGCCGGGCCAGAGGAATAAAATCAAGGATAAATAAGAAAAGGAAGGGTCGGGGCTTAAAGAAATAGAATGGGGAAAAGAACGGGCTGGGGGTTTTTATAACAAGGAAAAGATATATATGGTTTGGGTTTAATGAGTTTTATTGATAAAGAAAATGGGTTGAAGGGAAAAATTAGGGTTCTTTGTTTAAATAAAAATATGAAAAGAGATGGGTGTATATAAATTGAGGTTTATATTAATGGGACAAGAACATGAGGAATTGGGATTAGGGTCTGAGAAAGGAGAGGGAAAGTATTAAAATAGATTGGGAGTTTTAAAATAATAAATAATTATAAATAAAAATTTATAGGTTAAAAGAAATACGGATATAGGCGTATATAAAAGAACCGGGTATTACATCATATCACCCTTACAAAAATTTCGTCCTCGAAATTTAAAATAAGCGATAAGTTATACAAACATAATCGAAAGCTATTATATTGCAAACTAACACATAATGCTTTACTTGAAATAGGCAGATGAAGAAATTTGAAGGTTTATATATGTAAGAACAACTTACAAAAGGATGGGTCTAAATAAGTATAAGGCACAATTATTGATAATAGTAACCATAGGCACAATACTCGAAAATAAGTAACGACAATAAAGTAGTGAAAGATTTGTCGGTAGGTTAAAACATTTTAGGATAATGCATCGATCAAATAACTTAGAAACTCACATAGTGAAAATAAGGAACATGGAACATAAATATGCGCGGTGTAAGGTTGCGCTACTGAAAAATAATGGGAAAGCTAGTAGTGGAGTACTTGAAATGCGTAAAACGGGAATAGTCGATAAAACACTCTTTGATAATTATAAAATAATGAAAACCAAATTTTCGAATAATAATGTCCCTGTATATATTTAGGGTAATAGGAAAAAACACAAAGAGGTATAGGGCTAGCTAGGGTAATGATTACAAGGTAGTGTGGCTCATTCAGAAGGTCGGAGTGTGGCGGCTTTAAGCTGAAGATCAAGGGGATCGGGTCATCACAGGAAGTAAGGGTGAGCAACAAAGGACTACAAGGGAAAAAGTATGGGGAGGATAACGGTCGGTACATCCTATGAATCAAGAAATTGAAGGATTAGCGAACTCGGAAGTTTCTCTAAAATTTTCTCCTCCCAGAAGGATCTCAAACGAGCCACAGATGAAGGATGGAGGATGGACCTCAAAAAGATCGGGTGTGGTACTTGTTAATCTGAGTGAGGGTCGAATCAGCACAAGGTATAGGTGTGGACAGTAATGGGTCTCAGAAGGAAAAACGGTAAAGGGAAAATCAAAGCATTGAGTGAACCAGTAAACAAAAGATTTGCGAACTCAAAAGATTTATTTCATTCAAGAAAATTCGAAACAAAGCACTCTCGAAAACGAAGGTGGCCCTAAACTATACATAAATTTATTTGGCCAGAGAAGACAACAACTAAAATCCCGTCAGTCGCGGTTGTGGAGGTTCGGCAGGTTACGGTAGGCTCGCGCACTCAGGTAGGGACGTCCATTTCCATAGCGCCTCGCGGGGACCGCCATTGGGAGTTCTTCCACAGCAGGGTCTTGTTCTTCTGGTCTTTCTTTCTCGACTGGAGCTTCTTCATCGAGGTCTGATTCCATGTGATTCTCTTCTTCTGGATTCTCTTCCATGGGATTTTCTTCTATCGGTTCTTCCTCTATCGGGTTCTCTTCGGGGTCTCCTTCCTCTTCGTCGGAATCGTCTATCATGTTAAATTCTGGGGCGGCTGCTCCTTCGTCTTCGGAATCGTTGTTTTCGCCAATGACCTGGGGACCGTTGATCTCATCGTCAGAACTCATCAGCGTGCGGTTTAAGGAAACGCATGACTGTGGATCCTCATCCAAATACGGCGCTGCTCCAAGGTGGGCCATGGCCTGAAAAGAAAGAGTCATGATTAGACAGTGAAATACATCAAGAGAATAGCTCAGGGTACGAAGTATAGGAAAATATACGGTGGCAGGAACCGAAAAATCAGGATAGAAACGCTGTGATAATGAATAGTATGAATAAGGGGAAAGACAAGAGAATGATACATATATTACGATTCAAAGTTTTTATTTCATTCAACTAAAAGTTCGACGAATACAAGATTTCAAACGGAAAGAAATGTTTATAAGAGAATGACAACATTACTACTGAAAGTAGGAAACATGAAAAATTCTTCTTTGATTACTAGACCGCTGCATTCTCGTCACGCGAGTTGAATCCTGGGTTGGGTCCACCTTATTCTCAAAGTTCGAACTACGCCATAATCATCACTTGGCAGAAGTGGGGAGTGTGGAAGAGTCTCCTCCTTGTAGCTCCTTCCTTTTTGGGCAACCGTTGATAAGATGTTCGCTGGATCCGCAAATCAGACATTTCCCTTGGGCGCGGCGACAATCCCTCTGAAGGTGTCCTGGCCTCTTACAGTATCCACAACATTGGGTCTTCTGCTGCTCCTGTCGCGGGGTAACAAATTGGCGCTTCATCTTCTTCTCTTTTCGTCGCCTAACAGTGATCCCTTTACAATTTGAGACCCCCGCTGGTGCCTGATTCACCTGCCTTCTTAGTCCTTCAGCTAACAAGTCGTTCGTTCGCTCCTGGGCTTCCTTCAGACCTTGCAGTACACTCAGAATCTCAACGGTCTGATTCTGAGGAGTGGAGATAGAGGAAGAGTCGTTGGAAGACATGATCCTGGAACAATAATTTTGAGGATGATATAAGGCACAAGCTATAAGAATCAAAATATAATATGGATTGGACAAATATTCAAGAATATCAGATGTGATGAAATTCACTACAAGTGGAGAATCAACAGTATGACTTTAAGTCACTTAAACAGAGTATGGTAGTGTAACCGTGATGTAGTTCACAATTACAACCCCGTAACTTTGCCAAGTCACCCGAAACCTTAGCGGATGGATAACAGAATACTCGATGTGAATATGGATCAAGAATGACAAGTTTACAACCTAGACCAAGAAATGTCTTAGATTGCCAAGCTCTACACGGAAAACTGCAAGCCCAATCGAAGCAAAACCTGGCTCTGATACCAACTAAACCATGTCACGCCCCGCTTCCCAAAATACGGAATACGAGCGGTTGACAAGGCCAGCCATGCTCCTACGGTCAAGGAAACATCCTGCCGTAGTCACACTTCCGCTTCTAGCTTTACATTGTAATCAGTAAATAATGCACAGGTAATGAGAAATGCAGTAACTGAAACGAAACAATATAAAGAACTGACCTGATGGGAAACAAAAGGGTATAACTCTGGATGGCAAATCAAGATGTCCGTAATGCACGTCTAATCCCGGTCCAGGCTAAATCTTCTCCTCACACTGAGCATGCATACTCAGGTCGTCAGAGCGAAACAATAGCAATATAATATATAAATCCAGGTGACAACTCTAATAGTGATAATAAATATATGTAACAGTAAATCAATGACGGTATAGGTATGAACACGTAGTAATCAATGCAGTGGAACAGTAAAAGCAGTAAAATAATATGCCAAGTATGTCAACACAGTAAGCATATATATCGATGCTATCATCCCTATCAGTCTCTAAGTCTCACTGTACATGTCACTAAGCCTATCGTCAGTCCAAGTGTGAGAGTCAACCACTCGTGAGTGTCCTCCACCCAAGGGTAGAACCCAAGGGCAAGGGACCACGGGCCCAACATGTAACTCACGGTAATAATCATGTACCCTGTAAATCTCCATATATCTCCATATATATATAAGCCAGCATGGGACTCCCGAGATTCTGTTGAACTCACACTCAAACTACCCCACACCCCGTGGTCTACATCAAACGCTAACCATAACCCTAAATACCAATCGGTCTGTGACAAGTCTGTGCGAGAACTGGAGGCAGGACCTCCATCAAGCACGTCCCGACTAATACCTAAGATAAATGGCAGAGTCTGATGTCTTATCTGTGACACCCATGCAAGAGTTTCCATAAGTGTCCCATACCACTTATAGTTACACGTACACGCGTCCCACAGACGTCGACAATGCAATAGAATCATAAGGTTCACTGATTGTGTACAAGTACGTGTCACTTTCACTTATTCACTTATACACGAACACTAACATACTTGCCACAATCATCACTAATACCTAACACTGGGTAATGCACATTATCACTAAGTTATCAATGCAGTGACGTATGTATGATATGATGCGTAAACAGTATGTAAAGCACGATTAGGATGTCATGAATCAGTAATCTACCACTTGCAATATTTATCATAAATCAAACGTGTACAGTTTAGCGAAACGATAAACGGGGAATAAATAGTATGATTGATTATCTAACCAGCGAATTTGGTTTCACGGCAATCGGGTTTCAGGATCATTAGTTATGGCCATTTCATTTTAAGCGTTCACGGCTGGAAATCCGGTTTCAGAATCGGAAGTCCGTTTCGCAACGCATTTTAATCCCAGTTGGGATCAGAATTTAGCGACGTTACAGTTGAATGAAATCTAGGGTTTTCAGTAAGGTTTTCAATGCAACAGACGGATCTTCAATCGTGTCTGTACGTCAGGAGATATACACTATTCAATACTAGTATGTCAATTCTGATTCTGTTGGGACTGTTATACGTCCACATCTATTAAATTACAGATTAAATAACAAACGATAACGAAACAGGATGAAACTACTTGTGTTGTCTAGCTAACAGATTCACCTATAATAAACAGCGGAGCTCCGCAACTTACGAGTTAAGGAAACGGTGTGGTACCCATTACGGGACAGCACACAGTAAACAGAGTCGCTCTGGACTGCAGTCCTGAGCCGCACTCCGATCCAAATATTGTCACAGTTTAAGTACAGAAACTAATAGAAACTTGCATAGGGTTATAGCTCGTCGAGTCGGCTTCGATTTAAGCCCTCGAACGCATCATTCCAGTTTGTAAATAATTTATGGTGATTTTAACGGTTTTCAGGTACAGGAAATTTCCAGTTTTACAGGTAAACTTGGGGGTAGTCGTTTTAGTCGTTAATAGTCGTATTTTCCAGTGAAATTTGTACAATGTATTCATCACTACACGGGCCAATATAAACAATCCAGTTCCGTCAAGTTAGGTGAGTATTTTCATTGGGATCATGCATCGAACAGGTATGTCGTTAAATTTTATCGGGAATTGCAAACTCATAACTTATACTTTTGAATTTGTAACACGAGTAGATTAGCATGTAAGCAAGTAAAATACTTGCCTGGAGACGCACGGCAGTGGCATGGAAACACAGCAAGGTTTGGCCTCGGCTCGATCTTGGCGCGGCCTCGGGGCTTGGACTAGGCTAGGAGCTCGAGTATGGGCAGCGAAGGTTGGCTGGAGGTGAAGCATGTGGTTGCTGCGGGGTTGTGAGGAGCTGGTAGGGTGTCATTGGAGGTGGTGGTCGACGATGCGGTGATGAAAGGCGGCGACGGCTTAGTGGTGTGTTGAGCGTGAAAGGAGAGAGGGAGAGAGGGAGAGATGCAGAGAGAGAAAGAGAGATCGAGAGAGAGAACAGAGGGAAAAAGATGGAGTAGAGTGACAGAGAGAGATTGAGAAAGAGAGAGAGAGGGTGATATATATATATATATATATATATATAGTGATATAGAGAGAGAGAGTGAGGAGGAGAGAGATCAGAGAGAGAGTTAGAGAGAGAGATCAGAGAGATAGAGAGAAAACAGAAAGAGGGGAAAGAGAGAGAGAGAAGTGTAGAGAGAGAGGTAGAGAGTAGAGGACAGAGAGAGAGATAGAGTGATGATGACGACGGTGATGATGATGATGATGATGGGGTGACGGCGGTGGTTGAACGGCGGTGAGACGGGAGTCGGCTCGGGTATAGGTGAGTTGGTGGGTGCGACGAAGGCTGAGGACGAGGGTGAAGGCGGCGAGGGTGCTCGTGAAAGGAGGCGAAGAGGTTGGTGGTCACCGGAGGAGTCGGGGATGCAGGTGAGGCCGCCGGTGAGGCATGGGTTCTCGTCGGAGACGTGAGTTGTAGGGGTTGAGGCGGTAGAAGAGGGAGGTGGTGTTGTCGGAGAGGGAGACGGAGTGACGGCGAGGGTGAAGGAGACGACGAGATCGGTGGCGGTGGACGCGAGCGACGGCAAGGCAGGCGAGGGTGCGGCGTGGGTCTGAGCTTGCTCGGGAAGAGAAAAGGGAGGGAGAGAGAGGGGAGAGAGATAGGGACGACGAGGGTTGCGCGTCGTGGATGTAACGGCGCTCGAGCGTGGCCGACAATAGCGCGGGCGTGGGTGGAGGCGGAGGCGTGGGTTGCGGCGAAGGAACGGGTCGCGAGCGGGGGGGGAAGAATGTTGCCGTTGGGGAGATGGGGGTGTAGAAGCGGGTCGGGTTCGAGTTGAAGCGGGCGCAGGCTTGGATGCGCGGGTGAGGGGGAAAGTGAGTGGGCCGGGCCGGTGATTAATTAACAAATGAAAAACAGAGTGGGCTGAGGCACTGCCGGGCCGGGCCAGAGGAATAAAATCAAGGATAAATAAGAAAAGGAAGGGCCGGGGTTTAAAGAAATAGAATGGGGAAAAGAATGGGCTGGGGGTTTTTATAACAAGGAAAAGATATATTTGGTTTGGGTTTAATGGGTTTTATTGATAAAGAAAATGGGTTGAAGGGAAAAATTAGGGTTCTGAGTTTAAATAAAAATATGAAAAGAGATGGGTGTATATAAATTGAGGTTTATATTAATGGGACAAGAACATGAGGAATTGGGATTAGGGTCTGAGAAAGGAGAGGGAAAGTACTAAAATAGATTGGGAGTTTTAAAATAATAAATAATTATAAATAAAAATTTATAGGTTAAAAGAAATACGGATATAGGCGTATATAAAAGAACCGGGTATTACAGAAATGAAAGAGCATATAATCGCCCTGTTCCATGAGTTTGTCGACTATTTCGCTTGGACGTTCAAAGAAATGTCTAGGCGTCCCCTGAAATAGCCGTGCATAAACTGGCTATATCTTCTTATGCCAAGCCAGTGAAACAAGCTTCTCGAAAAATGAGAAGGGAGATGGAAAAAAGGTCATCGGGGAAACCAAGAAACTCATCGATGCCGGCTTCATCAGAGAAGAGAAATATACAGACCGAATCTCATGCATCATCCTAGTGAAAAAGAAGAATGGGCAAATCCGAATCTGCGTCGATTTTAGAGAGCTTAACTGTAACAACCGAGTTCATTTATACCAATTCCAGTTCCCGTATTTACTTATCTGTGGTATTCCTTGATTTAACGGATTTTTTTTGGGTGCGAATGGTATTTTACATTTTACATTGCATTCGACCCGACCCGCTTGCTTGAACCTGTTTGATTCACATTTATACATTACCCTGACTTGTTGCATAGACACGTGCATCTCATGTATACTGCATACTGGCATTTTGCCTGGCATTGCATCTTTTATCATATAACATTTTAAGTCATGTAAAATAATTTAAAACTGCATTTCATATCCTGCATGATACCCCTAACCCCGTGGTAGCATCCGCGCATCTTGTTCTCGCCCCGTTCAGTGAAACGGACGTGTTTGGGTGGCTACGCGCACGTACGCACATCCGTTCTTGGGGATATACTTTTTCTTTAACTGAGCATTCATTTTGAAGTTTGGAAGTCGCATATATTTTTAATATTTTAAATCTGGATTTTTTAGACCCGATCCGGGCTTGTTTTGGAGTAAATTTGTATTTGCCAAAATCTCAATACGTACTAATATTATATTAATATATTCTAACCATTATTAAATATACCATCATATTTTGATTGGTTAACAGAATCAAATTTGTGCACAATCCAGCAGTTAATATATCTTTTTTGCATACAAATCTCTTTCTCTCTCTCAATAATCTTTAATGCACGTGAACTCTTTCTCTCTCTCTCGTTCGTCTCCTTCTCTAAAAATTTTACCCGCCTCGCGAACCCTAACCGAGGCTCCGGCTTTGCCAGCGCCGCCACCCGCACCCTCGTCATCAACCTCGCTCGTCTCCCTCTCCTCTCTCGTCTCCTTCAGTCCTCTTCTCCCTCCAAAACCCGAGAGAACCCCCTGCACACCGAGACCTTAACCCATGAAAACCCAAAGAACCTCCAACCCATCGCCTCCACCGCCGGCGACCCCTCGTTGTCACAACCCCCTTCCCGATCTCCTCATCTCATTCTCTCAGACTCCTCGCTTCATCACCTCCTCCTCTCTTGAGCCGCTGCAAACCCATGAGCCCCGACTTCAACCCAAGAAATCCTTTGCGGCTGCGACACCCTCGTCGCCGGCAACCCCTCGCTGTCGCCACCATTCTCGTCACCACCCTCGTCTGCTCCCATCTCCTTCTCCTCGACCTCACCCCTACCTTCCCTACAGCCCCCGACTTCCTCTTTCTTCTTGCATCCGAACCCTAATTGCCACTGCCGTTGTCGTAGGCCTCGCCGTCAACGGCCTACCGCCGACGTCATCCCATCACACCTTGCTCTAACCCCAGAGCCAAACACCAGAGCATCTAACCCCAGCTCTTCTTCCTTCTTCTTCCCTTCTTCCTTTCCTTTTCCTTAAATCTCTTGATCCATTCTTCCGGTGATCGCCGGAGACCAGTTGCCGTCGTCACCCTCTCTGTCCTCGCCTGTGATCCAAACCCCAAGGCACCCTCCTCCTTCCTTTTCCTCCTTCTCCTTTCTTCTTCTTCCTTTCTTTTCTTCTCTTTACTTCTTGGATTCTTGTTTTTCCGGTGATCGACGGAGCCGGGCCCGTCGCTGTTGATCCGGGTGACCCTGAGGACTTTCCCAGATAGCGTGATCATATTCTTGCCAGACCTGGTTCTGTTCTGTACTCGCGTGGACATATCGCGACGTTTTCCCCGATACCCGATGTGGCACGTACCGCTTTGGTATCCGTTCAGGCAAGTTAATCTTGCTACATGCTATTTAAATCATTATATACCTATTCTAATATATATCATACCTGTAGTTTAAATATAGTACCCCATGCATCATTTTATAACATTTCGATATTCCGTTTGCATCTGTTTATATCTTTTAGATCTAGAACATGGAAACTTATCGTGTTGCATATTAGATTACGTTATACTGCATCCATACCAATATTTACATCACGTACTGCTTAGTGGTACATCCCGTGTTACCATTTTATAGTTTTATAACTTCGGATACCCGTTTGCATTCATTCCTTTTAGACTATATATCATTGTATCTATAGATCGCCTAAGTATATAACACTGTAATATTGACACCCCATGTTTAATAAACTACACCCTATTTAGTTGGGAACCGTAAACGTAACCACACTTATATGTTAAATCGCATAATAACTGTTTACATAGTCCACAGTACCCTCATATATTTTTACACCCTGTCGGACGACTGTTTGCATACATCTAACCTGATCTATATTCAATTGCAT
The DNA here is from genome assembly GCA_030015575.1 of Agapanthus africanus. NCBI lineage: Eukaryota > Viridiplantae > Streptophyta > Magnoliopsida > Asparagales > Amaryllidaceae > Agapanthus > Agapanthus africanus. The sequence goes on along the minus strand of CM057338.1, from coordinate 98,743,286 downwards.
CTCTAGATTATGTAATACATGTTAACATGATTCTAACATCCATATTCGTATACTGTAGTATGTAATGATAACCGTGCTTCGATATAAATTAATCTGAACCGTTTTGCATATCATGTTCCAGTTTATTGTTCTGACAGTAACCGTGCTTGTTTATTTATAATCACGTTTATGTTAGCCTGATTGTGAGCACACATATGACATCTTGTGCACCCCTATTACTTGGCCCGACATGGTACCGTACACTATTGACATGACATGACACCTAAATACACTACTTGCTTGACCTGATGTACCATGGCTTTACCCGTTACCTGATCTTGTGTCTAATGCCAACAAACATAACCTGTAGTCCTTACGGACCGTTCCTGTTGTCTATCCAGACAAACTTGTACTTGCCTGATCCTGTGTTGGCATTAGCTCTAGATTACCTGAATACCTGACTTGTCATACACATATAACTTGGGGGTATGGGGAAATCAAAGGTGAAACCTGACTTGTAACTCAACAGTTCGCTGCTTGTTCTGATCAGTTTTTAGAGGCTAGGCCAGCCTTGGGATGATGCTGCTGACATCATTCATCTGTACACATTCCTGTTTTAGTGCCTAACGGCATGTCTCGGTTTCAGCCCGAGAATCTGGACCGTGGTCCCGGGTATGCACGGGATACTATTGAGTTACATCGATGATTCATCAATTTGATTTCAAAACTTGAGAGTAGTTAACCTAATAGAACAGTTTAGATAACTCATTACATATGACCCCACTGTCCTTACTTATATCACTGTTATGCGTGTTTACCATTCATGATCATATTTGCATGTAATACTACCCCTGCTTATATTATTGTTTGATGTTATGACGCGCTGACGTCTGGGTTTTGCATGGCCCAGATTCTTCTATCCTTGTTGCAGACTGATCAGAAGTATTGCAGCTGTTAGACGAGCGGTGAAGTTCCTGTCGGTATGTAGTTTCACTTCCAGGTGTTCCATTTATTGTATCTTTTGGCTTCCGCATATTGTTATTTCTTGACTCTTTCACTCTGGCTCATGGACATGTACTAGATAGTTAGTTTACTTTCCTGTTCTTGATATCTCTACAGCCGTAATGTGACTGTGAAAGGATTTTTCCTATCCACAGGTAGCATGGTTGACTATGTCACGTGCCCGTCGTAGCGTACTCTGGGAAGCGGGGCGTGACATTAACAAGTCATGTCTTAAAGATGATTTCCCGCTTTCGGTCATGGCAATGGTAGTTGACGACGCCTCAAATTACGAGTTGTTCACTTTTATGGATGGTTTGTCTGGGTACAATCGGATAAAATTGTCGCCTGAGAATGAGAAGCATACAATATTTCGAACCCCGATCGGCATATATTGTTACAAAGTGATGCTGTTTGGACTGAAGAACACATGTGCCACATTTCAAAAGGCAATGACCGAGATCTTTGACGACTTAATCTATAAAGTCGTTGAATGTTATGTCGATGATTTGGTTGTCAAGACTAAAGCCAAGGCCGATCACATCCAAGATCTCAGGATCATTTTCACTAGACTGAGGGCACACGATCTGAAGATGAATTCTCTAAAATATGCTTTTGGCGTGTCATCGGGAAAATTCTTGGGTTTCATAGTCCGACATCGGGAGATCGAAGTTGACCCATCAAAGATAAAGACCATCATGAAGATGCCCCCTCCAAAGAATCTGACGCAACTAAGATCCTTTCAAGGAAAGCTGACTTACATACGAAGGTTCATCTCGAACCTATCGGAAAGATGTAGACCCTTCTCAAAGCTCATGAAGAAAGGAGCTCCTTTTGTCTGTGATGCCGAATGTCAGGAAGCATTCGAAAGTATCAAACAGTACCTGTCGCGCCCTGTTCATAACAGATTTTTGCATTTTTATACCACCCACTTTTTATCACATTGCTTATCGGTAGGTACTCTTGAGCCGTGTTTGCTAGTTAATTGCAGGATACATGTTCTCGGCTCTAAACAGTGAAATTCATGGAAAAACACGACAAATTCCGGATTACTGCCAACCACAGATAAAACACGGGTCTCCTCTCTCTATCCGTATGTTGCCGCACACCAGTTTAAGGGACAAAATGGCAAATCGATGTCATTTTCATGCACAAAGCACAATGTCAACACAAGATCCAACATGTCTACGCGGAGCTCAAGAAAAATCATGATAAAAGATCCACATCAAATCACCTTTTGATCTACTAAAATTCTGGAAGAAATGTGAGAAGATTCTGAGAAACCACATACACAAAACTGAAGATAACAGCAAACCAGGGAAACCGACAAAAATTGAAGGCCCAACTCCCCATTAAGGCCGCGGTTCCGCGGCATAAGCGCGCTTAGGCCGCGGAACCGCGGCCTGACTAAGTCGGCGGCATCTAATATTTTGGGGGCAGTTTTGGAATTTCATGTGGGGACAGATTGTTGCCCTAGGTTTTCAGTTTCTTGCCTATAAATAGCCCAGAACAATGCCAAGTGAAGTGTGCTTATTTCTTATGTAAAATTTTAGATATATTTTGTTGTTCTTCCTCTCTTCATCTTTTCTCCATTAAAATCTTGTAGTAAGGTTTCATGAGTGAAGTGATGAATAAAAGAGTTCTTGTTGTTATCATGCTTGTCTTGTTATGTTGTTAATTATAATTGCTTGTATTTTTCATTTGCTAATCTAGTTGTTATTTGTTGTTTGTTTATTCTTGTTCTCTTTTTCTTTATCCTTAACAACTATGATGCTTAAGCTTGATCCTTGCCAAGGTGAGGTCTCAAATAGCTAGTTGTAATCTTCTAACCTCTTTCTTTCTATCTTCCTCCTTTTGTTGTATTTTCTTTTTCTTGTAATGGGTGAGTAGTTTTCTTACTTGTTAGGGTAGGATAAGGAAAGTTTGAGAGAAGGAAATCTCTCTCTCTTTCCTTGCCCAACATCTTAATTCGGACTCCCGTTAATTGAACCACAATCCTCTTCCTACGGCACCCTATCGTACATGATAGCGGTGATTCCTTAGTGAGACCGGTTGTGGTTGAATTAACCGGAAGTTAAGGCTAAGAGCCAAGAACGGACGGACAAGCACCAAAAGGAAGAACTTAAGCGTTGGAAAGCCTAGCTTATACTCGCAAGTTCCTTCCTAGTCGTGTTAATCCCCGTTGTTGCCAATTACCGTAACACCGATATTAAGAGTGGCAACGAAAGAAGTGAGCGACTCCTAACTCAAACTAACCTAAATCCTAACCCTAACAAGCTCTCTTTATATAACATTTTAGCACATAGTTAATCTCAAACAAACCTGGACATTTGGACTTAACTCGTTAAAGCACATAGAAAAAGATTCCCATCTCCCTGCGGACGACCCGTACTCAACCGGCTAGCTACAAGCGAAACCGTCTTGATTACGATAATTAACTAAGCACGCAAAAACTCTATCAATCACGCCCTCCAGTACTTGCTGCTCCTATTCCAAATAAACCGCTGACTCTCTACACTGCCACGCTAAATGAATCACTCGGCGCATTCCTTGCCCAGAATAACGAGAAGGGAAAAAATGCGCTCTACTATCTCAGTCGAACGTTAGTTGGGGTGGAACACAACTATTCTTCGATCGAAAAGCAACGCATGCCTTGATATTTGTTGTGAAGAAGCTGAGGCACTATCTACTCGCTCATCGGGTTATACTGATCTCCAAGGTCGACCCGTTTAAATACTTAATGACTAAAGCAAGTCTAGCCGATAGACTGGCAAGATAGGCTGTCATGCTGCTTGAGTTCGATATAGTATATACTCTTCAGAAAGCAGTAAAAGGTAAAGCCCTCGTCGACTTTCTCGCTTCTCATCCTATACCAAAAAGGTCACCGCTAAATTGCGAGTTACCCGACGAACAAGTGATGCATCTCGAGGATAGCGAGCCATGTTAGGAGCTCTACTTCGATGGAGTCTCATCAATAAGAACCTCTAACAAATCAAACGTCCCGCAGATAAAGCGGGAATAGGATTGGTGTTCATCGCGCCATCAATGAGAACTTTACGACGTTCTTTCGCTCTCACCGAACCTTGCACAAACGAGTTTAAGTACGAAGCTCTGGTAGCTGGTCTGGAGCTTGCCATAGAAATGGAAATACTTCAGCTACCGGTCTACGGTGATTCCCATCTTGTCGTCAACCAAGTGAGTGGCGAATATAAGATATACAAGTCCGAGTTAGCTCGATACAGAAGCCGAGTGGTGGAATTCATGAAACAGTTCACCCATATTAAACTAATGAGAGTTCCTAGGGCGTTGAACGGAAAATCCAACGTACTCGCTCTCATAGCCAAAGAGCTGGCTGATTCCGACATGGATGAAATTCTGATCATAGTCAGAAGCCGGTAAATTCTACCTCCAGTCTCTTTACGAGAAGAGAAAAGCGCAGAACAAAAGAGCAATCCTGCCGAAAAACTCTGATCATTTGAGACGAGCCCAATTGGAGAGAGCTCTTCATAGAGTACTTTCGATACGACAAGCTGCCCGAAGAAAAATCTGCGAGAGTTCAGTTGAAGAAGAGAGCCCTCCGATATGTATTTGTAAATAATATGCTATACTACAGATCATACGACCATCTCTGACCCAGGTGTGTGTCCTCGGCCGAAACCCAAAAAGTCATGAGAGAAGTGTATTCAGGCGTCTGCGGAGCTCATCAGTCTGGCCCCAAAATGTGGCTTCAAATGAAACGGGTTGGGTACTGCTGGCTCGCCATGATAATGGATTGCGAAGAGTATGCGAAGAAGTGTCATCTCTGTGAAATTCATGGTGACTTCATTCACAAGCATCCCAATCCGCTGCATCCTACAGTGGCGTCATGACCCTTCGAAGTTTGAGGCGCTGACATAGTTGGCCTAATTGATCCCCGTCATCAAAAGGCCACCGGTTCATATTGGCCGCAACTGACTACTTCTACAGATGGTCTGAAACTGTCCCGCTAAAAGAAGTCAAGACAGAAGATATTCTGATATTCTTCTGGCATAATTTTCTATACCGCTTCGGTACACCAAGAAGAATCATATCCGAAAACATGCATTCTTTCAGGAGCTTCAAAGTCTCAAGGTTCGCTACACAGCACAAGATAGACTGGAGATACTCCTCCATCTATAATCCAAGAGTCAATGGGCTAACTGAAACCTTCAATAAAATTCTATGCAAGCTCCTGAGGAAAAATACTTCAGTCAACAATAGAGACTGGAATCTCAAACTCCATGAGGCATTGTGGGTATATCGTATCAGGCACCGAACTCCAACTCAGTCCACTCCGTACTCACTACTCTTTGGAGTGGAGGCGATCCTCCCATCGAAGTCGAAGTTCCAAACTTGATAATGGCCGTCCAGCACGGTTTGACGGAGGAAGAAAACGTTCTCCTTCAGCTCGAAGAACTTGACGCTCTCGAAGAAAAGAGACTCACAGTACAGCAAAATCTGGAGCTGTATCGAGCCCAAATGTCGCAGGCTTATGACAAGATAACACGTCTCCATGCTTTTAAGAAAGGTGAATTGGTGTTGGTTCTCAAAAGACCGATCATTCCCAATCGACATGCTAAGGGAAAATTCGAGCCAAACTGGGAAGGACTATACATCATCGAGAAAGTGTTTGATGTAAATGCCGAGGGAAAAAAGGCCCATGTCATCTATCAATGGCCGATATCTCAAGAAATAATACGCGTGAATGCTGTAAGTCGCAGACGAATTGAACATACCGGCCCAACGATCTGGATCATACATTCTGTAAAACCATATACAATCTACAGACGTAAACGACACCTATCTCTCCCAAGTCCTACCGGTGAGACTACATTTGAAGTTCTACCGGCGATGAAACTCCACCAATGTAAAAAAAATGGCGGTATGTCCACAAACAAAACGAGCACGGATGAAAATCCGAAAAGGCTCCGTGAATAAAAACAATAGGACTGTCGGTGAGTTTGTGAAAACCCGAAAGGGCGCAAACTCGTGAAAAGAAGACAAAAATACACTCGCAAGGTTCTCTCAACCTTGTGAGGAGAATATCCCCGCATGTGATCCTTACGACTCACAAAGCACAAAGGAGCAACACACTTAGGAATCCTCACGATGCTTAGGAAGAAAACACACTTACAAGATCCTTTCGACTCGTAGGGAGAACGCTTTTACGAGACCCTTACATCTCATAAAATTGAAAAGCCTTAGGCGATATGGATCTAAACCTGTCTCCTAAACCATCGCTTCCCAACGGGCAACGATAAATGATGAGTCGCTCCTGGCATTACGTTTTAGTGTTAGCGATGCTGATACCGACCCAAAATCCAAATCCCAAGTCTTTCCAGGGCAAATGATGAGTCGCTCCTGGTATTGTTCCAGTGCAGCGATGCTGATGCTAAAAAAATCTAAATTCCAAGTCCCACTCAAATTCAAAAGTCCCGTCAGACGAGACAGAAATCAAATAAATCAAATCAAACTCCTACCGGCAGTGGTTCTAAGCTCAAAAGATCCCATGGAACGGACAAGAACTTCAAAACCAATCAGATCAACCGATTCAACACGAACGGCCTCCTCGGCGGAATCAAGCTCCACCTTGGAAGCACCTCCGAGATGGAATCAAGCTCCACCTCAGAAATAAATCAATGCTGACACCGCAAAAAGCGGAGCAAGTCAACTTCAATCCCAACACCGGAGAAAGTGGAGCAAGTCAAATCAAATCCCGACACCGCAAGAAGTGGAGCAAGTCAACTTCAACTCCGATACCGCAGAAGGCGAAGCAAGTTAAATCAAATCCCGATACCGCAAGAAGCGGAGCAAGTCAACTTCAACCCCCCGACACCGCTGAAAGCGGAGTAAGTCAAATCAATTCCCGACACCGCAAGAAGCGAAGCAAGTCAACTTCAACCCCGACACCGCAGAAAGAGGAGCAAGTCAAATCAAATCCCGACACCGCAAGAAACGGAGCAAGTCAACTTCAACCCCGACACCGCACGAAGCGGAGCAAGTCAATTTCAACCCCGACACCGCAAAAAGCGGAGCAAGTCAAATCATGCATCGACCGTCCAAGTCGTAAAAAATGGCAGCACCGACCGCCCAAGTCGCAAAAATGGCAGCATCGACCTTCCATGTCGTCAAAAGGGCAATATCGACACTCCACAAGAAACCAAACCAAATCAATCTCCATATAGAATAAGATCCATCAATTTCATGCACACAACCGATACACTCGGTGTGCATTTATTGATAGGGGCACTTTGTTAGGGTAAAAAATTACACCCCGGTTGACCAAGTTAAAGTCAAAGTCAACCCCAAGCCAAGTGGGCCTGAGCCCAAGCAAGCGGGCCCAACCCCAAGTCAAGACCGGGCATGGAAGGGACTGGCCCCATTACAAAAAGAATGAAACAATAAATTAGTTTAATACAATTGGTTAGAAATAAATGTATGGAAAATGGCCAAAAAGCCAAAATTTTGTAAATCCCACGGCTTATGTGCAAAAAGAAATAAGCACATGAGGTATGGGAAGGCACAAGTGCTATTTGGAAAAGCCCAAGGGGCTATATGTATACAGCCTATAAAAGGCAAAAATTAAGAACAACTTTCATTCTCTCATAATTTCTAGGGTTCTGTGCCTTCTTCTCATTCCTCAAGATTTTAAACCTTCTCTCTTTTGAATTAAATTAGAAGTTTAACTCTTTTTTTCCAAAAAGAATTAGTTTTTCACCATAAAACCCTTGAAAGGGAGTTCAAATCTTCCTTCAAATCTCTAAAAGGGGAGATTTTTAAATCTCACCATCCTTTTTCACCAAGATCCAACCAACAGAGAGGAGGAAGGAGATCCATCTTCAAAAATCCCACTTTGGGAAGATCCAAGACTCAAAAGAGGATGCATGGCTCAAGAGAGAAGAAAGAGGTTCCCTTTCATAATCTCCGAAAATCCGTTGGGTGTATAACTCCAAACAAGAATCTCTTCTTTAGGAGTTTAACTCCAAACCAATTTTTGAGGAGCTCAACTCTAAAATCCAAATTCTCAAAAGGGTTTAACCCTAAAATCCAGATCTTTTAGGAGTTTAACTGCAAATAAAAATCCTCTTTTTTCTAAGAGTCTAACTCCAAAATCCCCCCGAGTTTAGGGGCTAAGCCCCTTTCTTTGTTGGCGCGCCGTGCGTGTGAACCGCTGGCGCCCACCGTCCGCACTCTGCAAGGAGGTTGCTAGCCCCTTGACCCCCAGCCTGCTATTCGGGTAGCGGGACCTCCGTAAATTCTGCGAGGCCCCCGATACGTCCAAAACACTTTCAAAACACAACATACGCACACTGCACATTGAGTTCACATGACCAGTTTTACTCGTCAATCGGAGGTTCTCTCGCTCCAAAGACGATGGCTAATTAACGACAGCTTGGTTCGCGGCTGCCGGAAATCCGGACCCCCATAATCAATAAACTCCAGCTTACCATAGACAGGAGGAATCTGTATACGCCTGACAAGCGCGCATATTCCTATCTCAATAGGGTGACGAAAAACACTCTATACTACATATTTCACCGCAAACCCAATTTTCCATGCTCGAACTAAGCATGTCGAAGTCGATTTCCACTTTGTACGTGATAAAGTTACTCGGCGAGATCTCGATGTTCGATATTTGCCGACTTTTGATCAGATTGCTGACATATTCACAAAACCTCTAGTTGGATCACGATTCTCGGCCTTCCGTTCCAAACTCAACGTCGTTGCACTGCCGTTGGGGTTGAGGGGAGATGTTAGGATAACAGAAAGTGGTTTACAGAATCATATGAAATAAGAACAATTATGTAACAAACAATATCCAAGAGATTGTAAATCTGTAACTATGTAACATATAATTTATTATATATAGTCACACGGATTTTTCTCTTTGGATCTAGAAAAACCAGAGAGCATTCTTCTCATAACTTTTGCCTTCTATTATAAATGGTTTTAAGTGGTCGGAGTGCTTAACGTGCATGATGTTGGTTGTGTTTTAATGTGACATGTATATAGAACTGTATGTCCTAATATTTCGGTAACCGGGGATTTTTAGTTTTTACGTTAACTAGCTTAGGCTCCATCTTATCATTTTCTCTCCCTTTGTCCTCCTTCCTTTAAGTCTTACTGTTGTTCTTCTCTTTGTTTCCTTTTGTCATACATCTTGTTGAGCTTACTTGGACGACGTTCTTTTTTTGGTCAATTTTTTTACTACAGACGTCCACTTTAATCGTTTGTTAACCTGAACAAGAGAATACTCAGAAAATACTAATATGCTCTCGGGCACACTCTTCCTTTTATTAGTGCATGGTTTAAACTAAACCTTTCCCCTGTAAGCCTTGTTTGGATGGAATTTATCCTATCGAAAAAAGCTCAGATGCCATTTTTACGCCGGATTGGTCCAATCCGGCAAAAAAAAGCTATTTGGATTGTTTTTTTTATCTTTGATCTAGAAAGGAAAGCCCTCTGCTTTGGGCATATCCCCGAATAGAAAAATTTGAGTATGACTCAATCCCCCCAACTTGCTTACTCGCGTCTTGGAGTCACGCACTCCTCTGTCTCTCTCCCCTTGCCTTCTCAAAATCTTTCTGGTCTTTATACCCAAAAATCCCTAGCCACTTCCTTCTGCAACTCTTTTTAAGGTTCTCATGGCGGAGCGAAGATGAGATCATCGAAGCTGGGCCGGATCCAAGAGGCTCGCATGGGGACGAAGATGCCGGCACGGCAGAGGGGACACGTAGCGTGCGATCGGAGCTAGACGTCGATGCAATCGACGTGGAAGGCGTGAGAGCAGAGGAGGAGCGTCCGCAGCGAGTCGCCGTGCTCGAACTCGAGCAAGCAGACGACACAATCGCGTGTGTCGAGAGAGGGCTTGAGGGAGGAGAAGAGGGAGAGGGGGAGGGGTCTGATGGTGGAATCGTTGAGGCCGTAGAGGAGGAGTCGGTCGAGGGGTCAAGGGAGAAGCCGTTGCTGTTGCGGGGAGAGGACTTCAGATCTCCGTCGCCGGCGGAGGGGGAGGTGGAGATGAGGAGGATACCGACGCCTGCGCCGGCGCCGGCGTCGGTATCGTCGCCAGTGGCGAAGGATGTGTCGGGAGACGACGCAGGCGTAGAGGACGATGAGGAACGCGGTGCCGATGGCTGCGACCATGGCCATGAGGGGCGGGCTGTAGTCGGAGTAGGATTTGTCGGCGTGTTTTTGGGCGGTGGTGATGGTGGTGGTGGTGGTGGAGATGGGGCTCACGGGAAGCTGTTGGGTTCCGAGATCGCCGACGATGAGGCTATGGGAGTTTAGTGAATGCAAGGTGGTGTTAGTGAGAAGAAGAGAGGGGTTCTTTGATTTGGTGAGTGTTTGCTGTTATGACTTTTTGAGAGTGAGATGCCGTGGTCCCGCGTTTTACACATTTTGATGCTGGAAATACGGGTTTTAAATTGTTCATGTAGCAGTTAAAATAAAGAATCGGACAATTTATTTGATCATTTTAAGGAAAAATAAAAAATGAATATCCTTATCCGAGACTATCTAAACATTAATTCAAGTTTGAAAACCCCTGCATTTTTACTCAAATGTAATGCAAGTGCATTCCGGAATATTCTAATCCCAAATTAAATCCTATGAATTTTAATCATAACTATCCAAACATGGCCTGAGCATAATGGTCCAGCATTGAAACACAACTTTAAATTGGAAAGGCCTTCCAGGAGATTGACCGTGGGAAGCATCAACCAACCACCATTCCTTTTAAGTAGGATGCACTTTTTTATTGAGGAAATTATATTCAACAATAGTGCATACACTTAACATATAAAACCCCAAGTGGTATTACTATTGGCCACACCAAGCTAATTAATCCAAAAAAGGACCATTACTCAAAATTCTCCTAGAGTGAAAAAAGGTCTCAATGAAGGGCGAAGCTAATAAAATTATCTAGTGCATCACATTCAATAAGGAGGCATAGAATTAGTGATGAATAAACATTCTTATTAATATATTCTCATATATCTCACAATCGTTAACGTTAAGAATTCAATTTATCTCATTGCCATTTCTCCTTGCCCATCCTTTCTGTTAGAGAAAACTCAATCTCTCATTAAAGTAACATCTTGTGGTTTATCTTTTATTGGAGCAACCTTAAAGTTTCTCCAAACTTGGAACTCTTTACAGCATTAACATATTTTCAATAGTCTTGTTGTAAGAATTTGCCAAATCTGAAGACACATCAACTTTCGCATCATTTTTTGCATGCGAAACTGACCCATGGTAACTTTACAAAATAATATTCTATTTAATGTAATATCATAAATTATATTTTTCATAGACATGCCTTGATCTTTACAGCAGCATGGTAATTTTTTGCTAGTAAAGATCATGGGATGCATCTATTTTGTTTTCAACCAATTTGTTCCCAACATATCATCATTTTTTCATTACGATGAACCTGAATCAAACTATATCGACCATTATGCAGAAAGCGCTTGCGGGACTTAGAAGAATCAACTTCGAGGGCTTGCGCTGGCGAGTATTTGATGCAAAAGGGCAGGTTGAGTATAATATACATTATCATTTTGAGACTTCATATCCTTATCATATTTTATCGAGTATCTGGAAAGTATACAAAGTAAACTGGAAATTTTCACTTTGGTAAGGTTCTTGGAAGATTGGCATCTCAAATAGCAACTGTTGTTCAAGGCAAGGATAAACCAACATACACACCATATCATGAGGACGGAGATATGTGTGTTGTGCTCAATGCAAAAGACATTTCAGTGACCGGCAGAAAAATGACCGATAAATTTTATCACTGGCATACTGGGTAAGTGTTGAGAAAAGGGAGAAGAAAAACTTTTTTTCCCTTGATTACCATGATTGCAGTTAATTTACTTAGTTCTTTGTCCATTTGATAGTTATATCGGTCATCTAAAAGAAAGAAGCTTGAAAGACCAGCTTGCAAAGGACCCAACCGAAGTTATCCGTAAAGCAGTCTTACGTATGCTTCCCAGAAACAAATTACGTGATGTGAGTTTTATTGGTTTTTGATATTTTTCCTTCCTAAATATTCAGCAAACACATTATCATTTGCAACCCAACTGCTATCTGACTATCAAAAAGCAACTATTATCTGGTCCTGCAAGTAAAGATTTTTTCTTATCTTAGTCGGTCAATTTATAATATGTATTATACGAACATGTAGTTTTCTGCTCTTGTCCTTACCAAAAATTTAATATATTAAAGACAAGGATGGACCCACAATCTTTAAGCATGCAGCTTAGCGTATGTACTGTAGGATGGTATAGCGCCTTTGCAATCTGAACTAGAACCGTATCTCTACCCCAAAGTGAAGCCCTAACCAGAGAACACTCACTGATGTGGATGCGGACTTCAAATTGTATTAGCAAGTGAAAATCTACCCTGCATCAGATGCCTTGCAAGCGTGGGTTGTTAGAAAATAAGCCTTCCACAAACTGTTGGTTGAAAGGAGTTATGGGCCGAGATTTTCATCACGTGGGAACTAAATAAGCAGGTTGCTTGTTAGTTATTTGTCATGAATATTTGGTTAGTCTTAGTATACACAGATTCAGCAAACTTATACATTCAAGAATTGCTTCATAGCTGAACCCATTTGGTAACAACCTAGGATTCCAAGGTAACAAAGGATGTTGAAATATTATAAGATCTTTATTAAGTGAAACAAGGGATTCAATAGAATAGGCTTTGCTGCCATCTTCAGAACATGAGTAACTGAAAGATGAAATGGTAGAAAAATAAAAAAACTGTGTTGGAAGATACAAAGACTGTATGCTTCAGCCTAAGCAGCCGAAATAATCCACTTTAATCATAAGAAACTATCGAACCTTGCACAGAAGTATGTAAAGAAAGACATATACCCGAACCTATTCTACTTTAATCATGTCTCACAGGTAGGATAAGTTTTTTCTTTCAAATTAACTCTTATCTTGGCTGGTTCCGTAATTCCTAACATTAATAAGGAATACATGTTGGTTATAGCTCCAGTTTATTAACTAATCCATAATTACTATATTTTTATAGCACAAATTGGAAACATAGTTTCTTCAAAGATGATGAAGGCATCCATAGTAGGGTCTGCGAGTTGTTGGGGGCTTCAGTGTGGCTTCTAGAACACTTGCAGTCTTTCATCTCTCATAGTAAACATTACCGCAGCAGGGAACTTGGACAGACAATAGAATAGATTTGTTGCAATGCATAATATATTACTTGTCAGATAGAAATCTTTCCGAGTCACTCTTTTCTGGACAAATTACGTTCCTTCAACATCTACCAATTCACCAACTTATTTCTAGACTTTGAACTCTAATAGTAGCTATGAAATTAATCAAGAACATTAATTGCATTTAGGAGCTACATCCATGCAAGCATGTTTCTATTACTATGATGCGAACTCCACATCCCACTTGAAAATTTGCAATTTGAAAATTATGGGTCTCTCCGTAATGTGTACTATAGCAATAATTAGACTTAATCATAGACAGTACATTAATCCATCTTTGCATTTTATTGGCATACAAGGTGTACTATTTTTTGGTCATGATCTTTGTATACGGATATACTTTTCTTTAAAATTAAAAAAATTATATAAGGTTAAAAACTATAATTATCCTGTTAACAACTAATTCAATGTTTACCAGAGCGCATACGGAAAGCCAACTTCATACTAAATACATGTTGGACAGCCATCACTTCCTGAGCTTGAAATCTCAAGCTCTTGTACTCACTACTTATTCTGTATTGTTCTGCAGGATCGTGATCGCAAGCTGAGGATATTTGCAGGAAGTGAGCATCCATTTCATGATCGTCCCCTAGAGCCATATGAAATGCCTGCTCGAAAAGTAAGGGAAATGAGGCCAAGGGCTCGGCGTGCACTTATTCGGGCTCAGAAAAAAGCAGAGCAGAGTGCCGCCGCCGCCATCACATCAAAGAAAAAGAAGGACGAAAATGTTGAAGTTAGTGCCTAGAATTGGCTAATTTTTATTGCAAGGGATAATATTTTTGCTGAATATTCTTGTCCGAGGGTTCAGTGATTCCAATTTTAGTTTTTGCTGTTAAATGAAATTAATTTTGCAAGGCTTTTTATTATGTAATCTTTGATGTTGCAGTACATTTCAGCGCTTCAGTGCCAAAACCAGTTCCTTTCATATACTGATAATAAGCTAAATTCTGATATGCAGATTATATATTCTATCATCCAATTCTTTTATATGGACAATTATTTCTTCATGAGGATATTTTATACTTGCTATGTTTTTTACTTCAAGGGGCTCATACATACTTTCCTTTTTTTAAAATTAGGCAAAAGTTTCTAATACTTACTTTTCATGTTTTCATGTCCTTATCTTTAGACCATTTATTAAATTCCCATAATACCCTTCTTTGTTAACTACTCATATAGCTATGTGTAGTAGTTAACGTAGTAGTTAATGGGTCATGTGTAGCCGTTTGAAAACGATAGTTTGATTCTTTGATCGATTGATCTGTCCCACATATAGGGGACAAAGAAGGGCATTATGGGTATTTAATAAAATGGTCAAAGACTAAAAAAAAAAAGGCTAGAGACCTAAAAACATGAAAATTATATATTAAATACTTTTGCCCAACCTGTTAAACCCCATGGACCGAAGCCTACCAGTCTTTTTTCTTAGGGACCTAGAAACAATATTCCCATTTTTGGGGGTAAATTACTCAAAAATACCCCAAGCTATCTCGTTTTTCACTAGAATACCTTAAAAGTTTTTTTTACAGTAAAATACCTAAGTGCTACGTTTGAGGGTGGAAAAAATACCTTAAACCATAGTTTAAGGTATTTACTGTAATGAAAAACTTGAGAGTGTTTTAGTGCAAATCAATGATAGTTGAAGGTATTTTAGTGTAATTTACCTTTTTCTCACTCTTTTTTTTTTATTTCTTTTTTCATTTTTTTGCTTTAGTAGTGAAGGATACATATCGCCATCGCTCTTGCTCCATCGATTCCAATAAAGCTGTGGCGAGCTATACTCAAATCTGTGATATAGATCCGACTGTACAATACCAAGTAATGTGAGTGTTCTACTCTAGTTTTGGGCATCTGGGTTGTTTGTAGAGTTTCATTTGGTTATATATATTTGAATAAAATTCATTATGTGCTGGAATGATGGTAGTCTATTTTGTCGTGTCTACGAACTTTTATGGTTGTCTGCTCATGGTTTTAGGAATTCCTTTTTCTCTTTTAAGTTTATATGTGGGTCAGTGGGTTATCATGTTCATGCACCTTCTTTTTGGGCTCCTTTTTTGATATTTAAGTTTTTCTTAATCTTGTTGTAATTTCCCTTCAAATGCACTGGCATTTGTGTTTTGTTATAGAAAGCCCGATGCTAGGTATCTTGGCATTTTGAAAATTCGGTCAGTGTCGCCTTATTTTTGTAAATAGAATGGCCCTAAAATGAAAATAATTGAGCTTTCAGCCGAAAGGAAACATTCTTTTGCTTATTTATATTTAAGAGTTTTTTGTCCAAGCTAGGATAAAGGAGGAAGGTTGTGTTAGTTAGCCCATATCCAGCGTAAAATATAGTCGGGTTTCTATGAAATGAATTCTAAAGAAATGAATGGCAGTAAAGGATTCATATAGCGAACCCCAAATATTGAATAAAGGCTTATTGTTGTTGTTGATGATGATGATGAATATGTTAAAGTTATATCTTTGTTTATATGAAGCTTCTTGTGATTATACTTTTCTCTTT
Source organism: Agapanthus africanus (assembly GCA_030015575.1). NCBI lineage: Eukaryota > Viridiplantae > Streptophyta > Magnoliopsida > Asparagales > Amaryllidaceae > Agapanthus > Agapanthus africanus. The sequence continues at coordinate 98,727,543 of CM057338.1, read as the reverse complement.
TGATGTGCATAACATTAATTCCACAGCCCGTTATAAGTGATAATTGTAATTTTATATATATGAATTTATGATTTGATCAGGAGGCTTGCGTATACTCAAGTCAACAGATTTCGAGTGAAGAAGCGAATGTGTTCCTCCTAAATGGTGTTAGCTTTATCAATTCATGATTTCGCAACCCCCCCCCCCCCCGCACCCCCACCCTGCCCTGCCCTGCCCTGCCCGCCCGCCCGCCAAATGTAAGATATCACAATGACCTTCAACATTCTTAATTATGCAATCAAAATATATACTTGACCATGCAATCAAATTGTGATAGTAAATTTTCTTTGTAGATTATTTCGGCACCAAAGTCGACTCCTTTACATGCTGTAGCTGTTGAAGCATACAAAAAGTTTGTTGTGGTTTCACTAATCCACAATAGGCAGGTTGGGTTGCTTCTTTTCTTTATCTTTTATTAATTATGCTCTTGCATTTTATGTGGGTATATTCCTTAAGAGAGCATGTTTTTGTTGAATAGTGTTAGATGGCTTGCATGTCCTATATCTGTTTTTAGGTTGTGTTTTTCATAAGGTTGCTGTTCAATTGGGAATATGTCACCAGGTATTACGTTCTTATACTAATATTGCTTTCATGTGTTAGCATGCATTTTGGATGCGCCCCCCTTCAGGAATCGAACCAATGACCTCTCACTTGGAAAGGAAATTCTTACCGGATGAGCTATGCCCAATTGGTATGTTTTAGCATGTAGCTTTGTGGGGAAATTTAGTTATTCGATGGATGTTGCTATTTATTTTAGTATGCATACATGATACATGAATCTTTATAGGAGCAAAGTAGAATAAATTTAATTAATATGCACATATTCCTAGATCTTTCGTGTTTGGTAATGTACGCCTTTTGGTTCACTGAAAAATGAGGAGTCGAGGAAACTTACAATATGCATGGTTAAATCTTATTAATCTAGACTATAAGATATTTATAGAAATTACTTACCACAAGTAAATAAAAATCTAGATATGATCTCTTTCTAAATTTTGATCAAGCATGTACCAGCATTAAAAATATCTTTTTAGGGTAATGCTCTTTAAAAGCTTCTATTTGATGTGGTCTATTTTCTAAATCTCTAGATTTTCTTCAAATAAGATAACTAAATAAATCTCTAGGTGAAATAGACATCTCTCTAGCAGCTGAGCTAATAATTAAAAAGCTATATATCGTGATCATTCTGATGCAATACAACCTAAACTTTAGTGGTAAAATTAAGTTGTTTTCTCATGAATTTTCATATTGCTAACAAACAAACAAATATGGTGGGTTTTAACTTAGTTTAATTTGTTTATTCGAACAGGAAATTGTTTGGTTGTTTAATTTGTTTCCATGGTCACCAACTACGTACACAGAGTGTAGAAGAAAAGTTTTATACGTCCAAAATATTTAATTTATACCTATATATGGACTTCGTTCAGCAATATGACTTTTGAACAATAACGATGATAGTATCATACTAGTCGTTGCTTGGAATCGATCTAGAAATTTCAGCCTAGAAGTATATATGTGTCTACACTCGAAGGCAGAAAAGACAGGCGTACAAGAAGCCGATCCATGACAAGTAGTGAAAATCTTCCGGATGCCAAAATCAAAATTCATTCCATGCAAGCAGGTAATATAAGAGTATATGTGCGTATTTGTTAGAATACACTTCATGCCGCGCAAGCATGCAAGACTTTGATACCATTTTGCCTTTGATTTAGTGATGGTTCTATTATCACTAAATCATTGATTATTTAATGGTCCCGGCCATAAAAAAAGATCGATAGAGAGTTGGCCAAGTGATATGCTTCTTTAGTACGTATTTTGTATCATCCTCCCATACCTATAGGTTGTGGAATCTGATAAACTGACCACTCCCACAATTTTCCACAACTAAACACTAATTTAAACTGGCTGTCATATTCCTTGCTATATATTATTAATGTTAATGTTATGTTAAGTCCCTCTTTAGTTCATCCCAGTCTCATAGAATTAATAATCCATACCTATTGACCTTTCTATCTTCAGTCTTCATAGACCTCCAACTTAATTTCAGTCTACAAATCACTTCAGTTTTTCTCAAGGATAAAAATTACAAACAAAATCACAAAATGGCGATGGTCTTGGATGAATTCATCTCTGTCTTTACTCATAATCTTCTCTCCTTAGCCAACGATGAAATCAGGCATCTCATGGGTGTTGGTGGTGAGATTCAGAGACTCCGAACTCGACTCGAGAGGATGCTTCCTGTTTTAGCCGATGCGGAAACTCGAAGGCTGCAAGAAAACGCGATCAAGTGTTGGGTGCAGCACTTGAGGGACATCGTGTATGCCGCCGAGGACACTATTGAGCTGTACAAGATCGAGTGTGTGAAGGTCAGGAAAAGCAATTCCTGTTCCTTCTCTTGTTTTATTCATTACACATATCGCCGCCACAACTTTGGGAACAAGATCAAAGACCTCAATTTAAAGTTGGATGATATTATCAGGGATATACCCATCCTTCACCTGAGCCCAACTCGTCTCTCTGATCACACCGTATCGAGAAAGATTAGTCGTAAGACATCTTCAGTTCTCGAGCCCAATCTCATCGGGAAAACAATCGAAGATGATTCTGCGATGTTGATTGATTTGTTGACCTCCAATGAAAATCAAAAGAATCATCAGAAGATAAAAATCTCGGTTTTTGCTATCCTGGGCATGGGTGGCATAGGCAAAACTACTCTGGCTCAAAAGATATTCAACAATGACAGGTTACGTGCCAAATTTAGCCATATGGTTTGGGTTTGTGTCTCTCAAGATTTCTCGGAAGCTGAGCTTCTAAGATCGATCATTATTCGTGTCGGAGGAATTATTCCTGGTGACTTAAATGAGAAAGAAGATCTTGAGCCTATGTTGTATGATATCATAAAGGGCAAAAAGTTCTTTCTTGTACTCGACGATGTTTGGGATGCAAAAGTGTGGGAGAACTTGTTGTACAAGCTGTTACAGAGTGTGGCTGCTGGAAGTAGGGTGGTTGTAACAACGAGGCATGAATCGGTTGCAATGAGCATGAGGGCAACATACTTCCATCAAGTTCAGAAGCTGTCGGATGAAGAGGGATGGTCATTGCTGTATAAAATGGTTTTCGATCAGGAAGAGACGCAGAAGAATAACCCCTTGAGGGATATTGGGATGAAAATTGTGAAGAAATGCGATGGTCTTCCCTTAGCAATCAAAGCCATTGCCGGAGTTCTTCGAAACAAAGGAAGACGGGCCTGGCATTGGGAGGAGGTTCTTGAAAACCCGGCTTGGTCTTTGTCGGCCGAGCTTCAAGAAGGCGTGATGGGTGCACTATATTTAAGTTTCAACGACTTGCCATCGCATTTAAAGCAGTGCTTTCTTTACTTTGCTCTATTTCCCGAGGACTTTGAGTTTCGAAGAGCTTATATTGTAAGGCTTTGGAGCGCTGAGGGATTCATTGAGGAGAAGGAGAATGTGTTGATGGAAGAACTCGGAAAAGAGTACTGGAAGGAGTTGGTGGATCGGAACCTACTGGAGCCACATGATGATTATTACGATTCATCACGGGCTAAAATGCATGATTTATTGCACTCTCTTGCTCAATATCTAGCTTCAGATGAATGCTTTTGCCGCGATTTGAAAGTATCCGAAGCGACAAGAATATCATTTGCTACGTCTTGGCCAATGAACCTGCGTCGTGCAAATATAAAAAATGGAGAAGCCGTTGCGGAGGTTATTAAAAAGCAAGCATTGTTGAGAACCCTATTAGTACCATTTCAAAGGAATTTCACAAAAGATACCACTAAAAATCTCAGAATCTTGAGGATACTGAGTCTTACCAACTCATTCTTTGAGAAGTTGCCGGATTCAATAGGAGGCCTTGTGCTCCTCAGATATTTAGATATCTCAGAATCTAAGATGATAAGCGAGATACCAGAGAGCATCGGAAACCTTGAAAACCTACAATTTCTTGTAATGTCAGGCTGCAAGAATCTGCGCAAACTTCCCAATTCTATTACGAATCTGCAGAATCTACGGTGTCTTGATCTTTGTAATACCGGCGTCCAAATTATGCCTGCAGGGATGGGGAAGCTTCAGAATCTAGCACTGCTTTATGGATTCTTTGTGAGTGGCAGCAACATAGGGGAACTGGGTTCGCTCTCAAAACTCAACTCTCTGAGTGTGTTCAATATCGAGAATGCATCTACTACGATTGCGGCAAAGGCGGCGGCGGCAGCAGCAGCAGAATTTAGAACAAAGACCTTCCTTGTCTACTTAAAACTGCATTGCACAACTCGCAGCTCAAGTTATGAACAAGAGGATATCAAGAAAATTGGTGACATATTTGAGGAGCTTTGTCCACCACTATCCTTACAGTTTCTTATAATTGAAGGGTATTTCGGGGATTGAGTTTTCAAGCTGGTTAAATCAATTGCCATCCTCATTTCTCCCAAATTTAAGGCGGGTTGAACTGAAAAATTGTGTGCTCTGCGAGAAACTCCCACCATTGGGTTTGCTACCCCAACTTGATTGCCTTTGGATCGTAAATGCACCCGCGGTTAAATCTATCGGGCCTGAGCTATTTGGATCGCGCCCTCATTCTTCTTTCCCAAAGTTGGAGACATTGCATTTAGAGAACTTGCCTGACTGGGAAGAATGGCATTGTCTAAATGAAGAAGCTGCATTGCTTCCTTGTCTCCGTACTCTAGCAATTGAAGGGTGTCCGAAGCTGAAATCACTTCCAAGGTTTCTCAATAGCAACACCGCTTCATTGAAATACCTGTGGATTAAAGGTGCAGATAGCTTGAAAGAAGTCGAGAATTTTATGCATGTCATAGAATTAAGCTTGATACAAAATTCATGCATGGAGACGGTTACAAACCTCCCTTTTCTGAAAAAACTATGGATAGAAGATTGTGAAAAACTAAAGGACGTGGAGAGCTTGGACACGCTGCAATTTCTTGATTTGCAATATTCGAGAATGAGTTCATTACCAGAGTGGTTGGTGCATGTGGGCACTCAAGAGTTGAAGTTTACAATGCTTCGAAGATTGGTAATCAAAGGCAATTCTCGGCTCCTATCTAGATGTGTTGTAGGGGCTCAAGATTGGCACAAGATTCGACGGGTGCAATGTGTTGATGCTTACGACTATGATGAACCTAAGAAGTATATCCATTACACCAAGTCTCCATTCTCATTTGACATGCACTACGTTGTCTGAGGATGATGTTTGTCAACAGTGGTGATTCTGCCAGGAAATAATCGGTCTATTTCTTGTTCCGAAGGTATTATTATCTTCTACTGCTATTTTTTTTTTTGTTGCTGTAAATTTTTACAAGAAGTAAGACATTTGTTTTTGGGGATCTAACTGGTGACCTCTCACTTTGGAGAGAAAAGTTATACCGCATGGGCTAATGCCCAATCGGCAAGTAAGACATGTTTCCTAGTCTTATGTTTTCATTCATGTTAGATAAGGGTCATCGTCTAAAAACAAGTCTCCATAAATTTTGGTCTGCACCTGCTAGACTATTCGTTGTGTATAACAATAGTGATTTTCTCAATGATTAAATTTTGAAAAGAAGTAACTTAAGTTCACTCATGCAAAAGATTGCAAAATTAGGATTCAATTTTAGCTTATATTGGAGAAACTTTTTTAAATCTATATGGCATGATTAACTCTTTAATCAAGTGCATCGCAAACATGAACTTTTAGCCCATGATTATAAAATAAAAAGAAAACACGATTCCAATATCTCTTGCATATTCCTAATTCCTTAGAGTTTTCTTGATGAAAGGAACCAAAAAAAACCATGTTCGTAACTTTCACATCTCTAATTCTTTGTGTAGGCAAGGACTCACTGTATGTGACTCCTTCCATCAAGGAGTTAAACTAGTTTTTATAAATTTCTAGTAGTAATAACCACTTTTAAACCAATATGTGGTTTTCAAGACCTTAACTACCATGTTTTATATTATGTGCTCATGTTTTATATATTAATATGACAGTTAGAATCACATACAATGTTATTTCAAACATTATCACAGTAGTTTATTTAGTTTGGTAATAATAAACTAGATTTTACTTGCTTTCTTCGTCTTCTTCTTTTTTCTAGAAGAGAAGTTTGTTAAGGTTGATAATAATGTAGGCTAGATTTTATTTAGTTTCTGTTTTTAGGAGACTGATACTATAATGTTAGATTTTGTTTGTTTTGGTAATATTAGATTTTATTTGATTTCAATACGAGTAGATTTGAAACTGTTTTAACTTCCTACAAAAGACCTTTATTTAACATTTCTGTACGAATATTTTGGTTCAACAAAATTTTAGATCTATACATCACTCATTGAAATTCTAGAGCTCACGTCCCCGTAAAATGAATGTAGCTATTCCCCCATGTCCATTGAATGAGATTTATCTAGATAGATGTGAAGCCCGCCGATAAAGCTAACGGCAATCTTATTTAAAAAATCTCATCATGATAATTATTGTGTTAGTAATGTAAGACTATATAGTTCCATGAACGATATATGGTTAGTGTGGAAGTAAATAAAAATTTTCAAACCCAAACGCAACCCTCGTTAATATGAACAACAAATTTTAGATATAGATACGGAGACAGGACGAGGACACAGATGACTAGATGTTACCCTAGATAACATATATAGGACCGAGAGTGATTCTTGGTCTGGGACAAGTATTCGTATTTCAATTAAATAATGCAGAACCCCGAGTGATTCCTGGTAAAAAAGAAAACACCCCATCCTACATAGGAACATGAGTGGTTTTCAGCTTCGGTGAAGTTATACAAATATACCTCCGGGTAACGCAGGACCATGAGTAATCCCCGGGTGGATGATAGAATTTCAGATTTAGGAACCTTGGTGTATTTTGGTATTTTCTTAGCCATTTATTTAAAACTTAATGTCAAATGTCATTATTTTCGTATCTTAGGAATAAGTTTTATCATTGCAAAATTAGCAATCGTTTGTGTCCCATTTATTTCAACAACTTGTTACCTGATATAGAAGTATGTTATATATGTTTTCAAACTCACGTTGGCAGAGGCTTCCTACTCGCCGAGCGCGTCGACTCACCCCTTATAGTTTTCCTTTGCAGATCAACTAGACGTGTTGCAGTCACAACTTGGTTACTATTTGAGCGAAGGATATCAATTATGATGATCAAGCTGGTTAAATATTGGTTGTATATATATATTAGTTCTTGGAGTTCATTTGTATAAAAATGGGTTGGGTTATTTATAGGTATGGAAGTATTTTTAGAAAAAGAAAAGTTTGCATCAGTTATTTTTGGTTTTAGACTTTGCTTGTATGCATTACTTCAGAGATTCTATTATGTGTGGTATGTATGAAAGTTGAGTTTTAGATGTCCATATAACTTGAGTTTTGGATGTCTATATGTATTGCTTTTGAGATTCAATTATATGGAGTTACTCTTAAGCACCAGAATTTGTTTTTAAATCCTACCTGGTTTTTTAACCATTATATTTTCTTGAAGATTTGTGCAAACAGCGATGTCACGATTGAAATAAATGAGAGATTTTTCCACGTAATTGATTAGACAATTGATTGCACAAATTTTAAAGTGAATTTAATGGTTAAGAAGTTGATAGGATTTATTTCTAAATCATATCGCGTGGAACATAGTTGAACCCTTATTATACGTGGTCTATACGAAACTTAAGATTTGGTCACTCGAGTAATGCATCGGGTACAGGATTTGTCAAGAAAATTGCCTTAGGACGCTTGTTGGGCATGTTTGGTAATAGAAAACTGAAAAAGAAAGTAGGGAAGTTGGAAAGTAAAATGGAAAGAAATTATGAGAAAATATTAATTACTGTTTGTTTTGTTAAAACAAAAGTGAGAAAAAAAATCTGTATTGACTTTATGTGGTAATGGAAAGTGAGATTGGCTTATTTCGCGAGAACGACGAAAAGTAAAAAAAAAAAATGAAAGTAAAATAAAATATGATAAAATAACAATTAAATATTCACTTTCTTTTTACTTTCCTTGAATGTCCCAAATTTTGGTGCCAAAGTAGATTGGACAAAAATACATAAAGGACAAAAAAAGTAGAAAGTATTTTTCTATTTCAACTCGTTAAAATGTGAAACCTACTTTATCAGTTTCTGTTTTACTTTCCATTTCCAAACATGCTCGATAGAAAGCATAAATTAAAGTAGGAAAGTGAAAACACTTTTCTAGTTTACCTTTTTTTAAGGCAAAAAGAAAGTGAACGGAAATTAATTTCTAAGCTTTTTTGCCCCTTTCAATTTTCTAAATAAACCTTAAAAAGTGAAAATGGAAATTGGAAAAAAGTGGATGTTTAATATTATTTTAAGCAACTTTCTTACAGTTCTTTTTCACTTTCTCACTTTCCATCGTTCCAATCAAACAACCCAAATTTACATTTTATGGCCACATAAATATCAACTCAGAAAAGTTCCAACTTTCTTTTTAGCAAAACAAACAAGAATTAATGTTTGTCATAGTGATAAATTAGCTTACTAGAATTATTTAGGATGAGATACCTTGGTGTATATTATTCGCTGAAAATATTATTCTAGTAAATGATAAGAAAAAAGGAGTTGACGTCAAATTGAAGTTATACATGCAAACGTTAGAATCTCTAAGATTTAGATTGAGAAGGTCCAAGACAACATATATGTAATATAAATTTAGTAAACAAAAAAATAAAGATAACAATGGTATAACACTGGATAGGTACGAGATACCACCAAGCAATTGTTTTAGATATCTAAGCTACATCACCGAAAAGGATGGTGAGATCGATAGTGATGTTAGCTAGATGACTCAAACTAATAGGTTGAAATGAAGGAGCGCAACGAAGATTTTGTGCGATCATACCTTTCTGTTAAGATTGAAGAGTAAGTTTTATCAAAGCGCTATTAAGTCTGTCTTATTATATGGTACGGAGTGTTAGACTCCTAAAAAACATCATACACAGAAATTGAATGTAGTAGAGATATACATATGTCGTTGGATATATGGTAACAGTATGAAAGATTATGTGCGAAATGAGGATATTCATGCAAAACTTGGTATAACACTTGTGGAGAAGAAGATGCAAGAAAACCGTCAAAAATGGTTTGGTCGTGTGCGACGCAGACCTATGAAAGCACCAGTTCGATAAATTGATATTCTCGATTTAAGCCAAGTCAAAAGAACGAAAGTGAGATCGAAGAATACCTGAATGGTGGCGATTTGAAAATTTATGGATGCTAAAGACCTTAATGAAAGTATATTGATCGATACAATTGAGTCGAAGCAGAAGATCTATGTGCTCGACTCGGCGTGATTCCCATGTTGGTTCATATAGCCTACCCATATGTTCGGGATAAAGTCTAAGTTGTTGTTCTGTACAACTTTTCTACTTATTTTCACTTTCCAATATAATTAAGTCAGCGGCGGCCAGATCGAGAATTTGGCTTTGAATATAAGAAAGTGCATAAAAAAAATTAGGGTTTAGATGGGAATAGTTTATTTTTCTCCCCATGGGAGCATATAATTTATTTTTTCTCTCAAATGGATTGGTATATCATACGGAAAATTTTGGGATTTTTGAAAATACCGTGATTTTCGTTTATTATCGCAAGCAAAATATTGAAAAACCGAATAGCACAAAATATTTTGAGATTTTTTTAAATTGCGCTATTTTCATATATAACAAGCAAAATATTGAAAACCGGTGAAAACAAAAAAAAAATTGAGGCTTTTGAAAATTTCATGATTTTCATATGATACCATGAAAAATATTGTAAATATGAAGGAAACAAATAGTTTGGTTTTTATTTGTTGTAAATTTAGCGATTGTCGTTTGTTATACAATGCAAAATATAAAAAACAAAATAAGGGGAAAAAAGAATTTTTGAAAATTTTATGATTTTTTTGTGCTATAGCTTGCTGCGTGTATCATATCGAGGAAAGAAAAAACAGAAGATCTTGAGATTTTGGAAGATTTTACGCTTTTCATGTGTTATATCATGTAAAATATTAAAAATCGATTTTTTTTTTGAAAAATTTATGATTTTCTTGTGCTATAGTAAGCTATAGAAGAAACAAATTAAGATTTTTAAAATTTCACCCATATGTGGTATAAGCGGTATAAGGTGCAAAATATTAAAAATTTAAAGAATCCAAAATTTTTAGGAATTTTATATATTTCTTGATTCTCATGTTCTATAATAAACAAAATATTTTAAAACCAAAGGAAAAAGAAAATCTTAAGCCTAGAGTTCCATGCAGGATTTTCCTTATTTTTTCCTTTTATCTTATGGAGAACAAGGTGATACCATTTTTTTTATGACTCCTCCTGTTCTAGTTATAATAGCAAAGATAATCCGGAACTATTCCTCCGACTGGCCGTTGCTTTTTTGAGTTCGATCTAGTCTGCGGCAATAGACCCATACAGCATTCCAAAATTAATATTGCAGTGCTTGCAAGTTGGAATCAACAAATAAAACAAATAATCCTTCCCGTTAATAGATGAAAATAAACGCAATCATTTACACATACAACCTGAACTTCACACTTGCAGAAGAAAATAAATATAATACATTCACAAAATAGTCTTTTTCTCCCTCATTTTATTTCTATGAGGTATTTTTAAGGTGGAACAAGAAGCAAACCATTTTAGAAGGATCGGTATGACTCCCGAGCAAGAATCAGTCAGAAGTGCCTAACGAACTATACAGAGAACACCAATGACGATCACATATCAACTAAGAATGTAGTCATTTATGAGTCAAGAGTTGTCCCGTTTACCATGTTGTTTATAATACAGAATTTCAAAATAAATGTTCCTTACAAAATATATTGGGCTTCAAAAAGTAATTCATAAAGAAAAAAATTATTTGCCCAAAAATTTTCAAAGGGGAAAGTTTTTTCGGCTCACCTCGAATTTATACATGAGCGTTTCACAAAAAGGAAATTTTCTGTCAATTATTTTATGATATATAAAGCCTTTTAAATCCTTCTATCTGGGGAATATGTTGAAGTTTTAGATTGGTTAAGACAGAATTAAAAGTTTTGAGACGTGTATGATACACTTTTCGAAAGTTGATATTGCCCCCACTATGGGAGTACAGTGGAATGCAATCACACCCAAGATACAACAAAGCCCTTGAAACTCTCTTAAAAGATAATGAGAAGAAGATACCAAAACTGTGAAGAGAATGACATAATTTATAGACTTGAATAGACACAACCGTTTGGACGGTTGTGACTATTTAGAGTTGAACAGACACAACCGTTAGATCTGTTCAGACAATCTTTGAATCTGAAATTCAAAATGTCAATCCAAGATGGCCCAAGTGCCTCATCAAAGACAATAGTAAATAAATGTTATAAGCCTGCTAGAAATCAGGCCCACTTGGCTCATAATACACTTTATTCAAGATATTACTTAAATATTGGGAACTATTATAAAGACTTGGGTATTCGTCTCTTCATCCGATGTGAGATTATTTCCCACATACAAATACTACCAATATATTCAAACTATTAACAGAATATCTATTTTCTACCAGGTTATTTGTAAACATGTCTAATTTCTAAAAAGTATTTAATTTTTAAACCTTTGTAAAACATTATTTGGTCAGTTATGAAAAACTATTGATTTCGGTCGACCCATTTCTATTCGACTAATCAGTGTTGTTGATTCTTTGGTCACATATCTTTTCTCCGTTCTTTACTCAAAATACTTTGATTGTTTGAAAATAGATGCAGCATGTTAGAAACCATTGAATTTGAGAGATTGATCAAAATACAATATACAATATGCATCTCTATATATATCCCACAAGATGAAACTCTATTATATATATTACAAGTAAACCCCAATAAAAGATATAAAGGATATAGGCTAAATGACAGATAAATACGCAAGTTTCTATCTAATATCCCCCCACCCCAGCATTTTGGTACCTACCGTTATCTGGGGTTAGAATATTACTTGCAGATTCTCATACCAACTAAGAATGTAGTCATCTATGAGTCAAGAGTTGTCCCGTTTACCATGTTGTTTATAATACAGAATTTCAAAATAAATGTTCCTTACAAAATACATTGGGCCTCGAAAAGTAATTCATAGAGAAAAAATTTATTTGCCCAAAAATTTTCAAAGGGGAAAGTTTTTTCGGTTCACCTCGAATTTATACATGAGCGTTTCACAAAATGGAAATTTTATGTCAATTATTTTATGATATATAAAGCCTTTTAAATCCTTCTATCGGGGAATATCTATTTTCTACCAGGTTATTTGTAAACATGTCTAATTTCTAAAAAGTATTTAATTTTTAAAACCTTTATAAAACATTATTTGGTCGGTTATGAAACACTATTGATTTCGGTCGATCCGTTTCTATTCGACTAATTAGTGTTGTTGATTCTTTGGTCACATATCTTTTCTCCGCTCTTTACTCAAAATACTTTGATTGTTTGAAAATAGATGCAGCATGTTAGAAACCAATGAATTTGAGAGATTGATCAAAATACAATATACAATATGCATTTCTATATATATCCCACAAGATGAATCTCTATTATATATAATACAAGTAAACCCCCATAAAAGATATAAAGGATATAGGCTAAATGGCAGATAAATACGTAAGTTTCTATCTAATGTCCTGCCACTCAAGCATTTTGGTACCTGCCGTTATCTGGGGTTAGAATATTACTCGCATATTTTCACGTATCACGATCATTTTATGTACAATTTTGCCCATAGCAGGAATAGTTAAAAAGTAAATATTGTTTTTCTCATTCATCTTCGACTTAATTAGAAAGCCATAATCTCCTTTCTTTTTCTTTTTCTCAAAGTTCTTCTATGGCCTTTTCTTCTCAAATCTCTTTCGAAGCTTTCTTCACAACAACTTTGAGGATCGACAATACTCAGATCGTAAACTGAAAATGATCATGGAAACCAAAAGACTATAGGAGAAGACACTGTGGTATTCTAACTACGGCTGGTAATTTGCAAGGTTGAGAAAGCCAGAATTGAAAATTGCAAGGCTGTAGAAATGCAACAATTATGGAATTTTGGTTGACAAAATGAGTTTACTAGAGGAGTGAATGGTGAAGAAGAAGATGAAAGTTATAGTAGAGAATTTGGCAAAAAATGAGAAGAAATGGATGAAAATTGCTTGGATTGGTCTTTCAATTGCCCTAGTTTTTGTTGGATTTTTTTATTAAAAAAATTCAATTAAAGAATGCATGTATGATGTGAAATTTATTTATGAATGGAAAGAAAAGATGATGTTTTCTCTTCTTTTCTCATCTACTGTTCTTTGATTTATTGTGTATATTAAAACATAAATATTGAATTATGTGTAAAAATCCTTGATTTTGGACAATAAGTCATTTGAAGATGAATCTCAAGCTCGATTTCATGTAAAGACTTCAAATTAGCTATGCTGAAGCGAAAATTACAACAGCAATCTCTCCGATCTTACCGTGATTGGATATTTAGATTTTCGAGTTAGGGTTACAAAAGGGAAATGTAGGATGGAGGGGAAGAGGAGAAAGGGAGGTTTAATTTGGGGGAATAGAGGTGGGTGAAAGAGAGAGTTAGGTTTCAATTCAGGGATTTAAATTCAATTGTTTGGTCAAATTTGGTTAATGGATCAGGTGAATTATAAGGGCAAAAAAGTCTTTTCATAATTTCCGTTAACTTCACCAGGTAGTAAAGTGTAAAAATAAACACTGGATATTTATCCGTCATCTTTTGAAACTCATATATTTTTCTGCCAAATAGTATGAACAATGGGTATTTATCTGCCATTTAGCCAAAGATATATGCATACCTTAAGAGCCCCTCAAACTCAGGGTAGATCATAAACCGAGAGTTTGAATAAGAAATGCAAAAGTTGGGTATGTGTATCTAACACAGACTCTTCAAAATCTCACACTTTTCTCACTTTGAATTTTGTTTTTTCTGTTCCATTTGACTTTGTACTTCGCGAGAATTGGTGATTAGTAAGCCTGGATTAGTGACTGTGTATGCAGTGTTAAGAAGCAGATTATTTCTCAAATACAAAGGTTTATGTGAAAAGATTTGGTAACTTTTATAATTTTATTTATTTCTTAGGTAAGGTTCCTCAGCCCTACTTTTTACTTCCAAAAAAAATATTCTTTTTCTTTTGTGATAAATATCGGTGTAAAGCACACCGTCATTTATAAAATATCAATAAAGAGATGTAAACATTCTAATAGGAAGTCTCCATTTCATTTATTCAATATTACAATTATCCATTTATAGCCTTTCCAAAATAACTTTTATAAAATTTAATAAGGGTAAAATCCTCTCAATACGTCCGCATCCAAGAAAAACAAAAATTTCATTTTTATCTTATTTTTCTTTGTTTCAAATCCATGAAAGGGAAAAAAAAATAAAATCAAAATGCAATCTCCATGGAGATTTTTTTCTCTAAGCTTGCCCAATCTCTACTGAATTTTATAAATATTGAGGATGAAGAGAAGGGTTTGCTCGTAAAATTAAAGAAGATGTGGCTAATTAAATTTTAAGAAAGGGTATTTTTTTTGGGATGGGGGGAGTGGCTAAAAGGCTAGTTTTAAAATTAGTGGTATTTTCTGCTATAAGTGCAAAAGTCAGGGATATTTCCTGCTATTTATAGGAAAATAAAAACTACTATAATTTGTGATATTGAAATTAAAGTAAAAAAATCCTACTTACCACCACCACAATGAGTTCTGCGGATGTCGCTTCAACTTTTGACGCCACCGCCTCCATCTCCTCCACCGCTTCCTCCACTGTCGCTGCAGCCAGCGCCGCTGTTACTGCCAGAGAATTCTTCGTTGTTTACTCTAGCACCACCGGCCTCCCCGCCCCTGCTCCCTCAATATACCAAGTAATATGTCAGGTTCAAGGGTTGCTTGGTTCTTTCATCTTCTCTTTTCTTGCGACCGCCAAACGCAAATATAATGACACTCCATAACGCCGCGACCATGCAAAGGACAAAAAGGCTATTTCCAGACAACTGTGACGTTGTCAAGGTTAATAAACCAACGTCGACATAGCTGTCATGTCCATCTTTCCAAAAGTACGGAAACAGCGGCGTGCTAAGGTCCACAACCTAACTGTGTCGAGAGTGGTCCTTTCCCGATACAGTTACGTTAAGCGCATAAATCATGAAGGCAATGTACCAAAACTGATAATAAAAGCAGAAACATTTATTTCCATTAACTAAAATTATTGCATCCTTAAGTACTGAAAGCAAACTAAATAGTTTAATTATATCGATTAAAAGAAAGCAAGCCCTAAACAGGTGGGCAATATAAGAGCTATTCTAATACTTCTGTATCAACTCCGATTATTCTTCATTGGTGGGCTTGAATCCATCGTGTAATACCCAGTCCCGCTATACCGTAACCGTATTTTAACGAATAATTTCCAAATATTTCCCCCCAAATTTTCCTACATAATTTTCTATATTTTCTAAAACCTAACTTCTAAACCTTTATCCTAATTAAACCCTATCCCCTTTTTATATTTTTCCTAATTCTTTCTTCCTACCCCAGACCCTATGGTTGTATCCGTATATCGTGTTCTCGTCTCGTTTAGTGAAACAGACTCGTTTGGATCGCTACGTGTATACCACGTTTATCCGTTCTTGGGGGTATGCATTTTCTTTAACCGGATATCGTTTTTTGGTTTTGGTTGACACGTATATTATCCGTATTTTCAAACCGTAATTTTAAACCCAATCCGGCCATATTTTGGAGTATTTTTGTATTAGCTGTAAAACTCAAATATATTTAATAAAATATTCTTATTATATAAACTATAAACTGTTTAATATATATATATATATATATATATATTTTTTTTTTAACTAAATATATTTTAATCCTCACAGCCTCTCAAAGTCTCTCTCCTCTCTTTATTATATGTTATAATTAATGTTTACCTGACCTAATAGTTTTCCCCAGCCTCATCTTCTTCTCGTTCTTCTTCTTTCCCGTCTCCTCATCCCACGTCCCCGCTTCCTATTACGCTCGACCGGTCCCTGCAACTGCCTCAACAACGAGTCCTTGACCCCCCACAACTCCACTACCTCCCTCTACCTCGTCACCAACCTCCTCGCCTAGCCCCACCCACGAACCCGAGCCTTTGTCTCTCTCTTCCCCCACTCCGCGGCCACAACCCATAGCACCTCCCCTCACCGCCGGCCGGCCATTGAGCCACCCCCGTTGACCCCTCGCCACCCTATCTCCGAGATTCACCAAACCCACACCCATCTCCTTACTGCCACCGTCGCCGACGAACTCCCTTGATGTGGATCCAAGCTCAAGCTCCATCGCCCCACTGCAACCTCTCTCTCCTCTGCCCACCAACTCCACAACGAGCTCCTCTCGTCGCCAACGTCTGCTCACCGTTGCAGCCACCTCCACGTCGTCTCCAGCACCACCGCACACGAGCGCGACCACCTCTGTGTCCACCATCATCGAAGCTTCCTGACTCGCCATCTACAAGCTCCAAGCTCTGAGCACCCAATCACCGACAACCACCAACAACTCCACCATCGTCGGAGCCACCCCTCTCCTCCACTGCAACTGAGCCCACTACCCGCTGCACCACCCACTCCGTCACTGACGAGCCCGAGCCCGAGCCCCTGCAACTTCCTTAACTCCTCATCTCCAAGCCAAGCTTCACAGTGTGTAGCCGAGCTCAAATTGTTGTCGTGCCGTGCCGTGCGTGCGTTGAACCCGTCTCCGCACCGCCCCCACACCACGGTTGCACCACCGCATACCCACCCCCCATGCCACACCGTGCCAAGCCCCGTGCCATGCTGTGCCTAGCCCCGTGCAACATCATACCCACTCCCCACGCCATACACGTCATGCCACGCCGTGCCAGCCTCTGTGCCGCGTCGTGCCAGCCCCCATGTCACTCCGTACCCCGATCCAGTGCACGCACAGTGCCCACTCCCGTACCAGTATCGCGTTCAGTACCGTGTCGCCTCGTGCCACGCATCGAGCCAGGACCATGCCCTACCGTGTCACACTCACATCGTCACGCCCCGCTTCCTAGTGTACGGGCAGAAGACGCAACGGGTCACGCGATGCATTTACTCAGAAGTAAACACGCTAAGCGTATCTAAGCAATATAAAATAAAATGTACACAAGAGACAAGATATAAATGAAGAACAACTTTATTTATTAACATTCTTTTTACAATACAATGAAAAGTAAATATATGGAATGAAAGCAATGCCTAAATAATGTCATAATAGAAATGAAAATATGTACAAGTAAACTAGATCTCTGGGTCAAAAGCTATCTGATCCAAGTCCTCTCTGGTGGGCTCTGTCTCCAGAAGGTTCGATCCACCTGACAACATTCCAAAGAAAGAAGAAAATGAATGTCGTCAGCGAACAATCGCTCGGTAAGTCCCAAAAGTAAGTAGAGACAGAATAGACAGAAGAAGAATATAAATTTTAAAGTTGTATTATATTGTTAACGCTGTTGTTTATAGCTTGGTACAGAAAATGCCAGTATATACGAGAGGAGTCCCACTATTCCGGAGACTAAGGTATACGGAGCACAAGAAACCGTTCAGCCACGATACAACGGCAATGGATATTCAGGTTAGTTGTATTATGGTTACAGTCTCGTGCTACTTTTAACGCCTTCCGTACCAATCAACCCCTTATAAACCCCGCGATGTCTTGATTGTATTGTTTGTAGTATATTATCTTGTATTGTAAATTGTATATGGATGACTTGTCAGAACCATGATATCAGTAATGGAACGGATATAATGGATGTACATGTAGATGGAGAATATCCATGGTTCATTCAGTCAATATAGATTGATATAGATTGAATAGACGGATTCATGTTGAATTTTAGTTTATACTTAAATTGCATTCAAGTTAGATTGATTAGATTGAGACTTAGTCTAAGTCAGGTAATTAGAAAAGAAATTGAAGTCCTGAGTTAGGTTTTGGTGTTATCGATAACTGTTTCACATGGACAACAGAATTTGTGTCTTTTTTCAAAATAATTACCGTGTTGATAACACCGTTGTTTATCATCGAAAGACGCGACCGGGACGTTAGGACGTCTGGCCTGAATTTTGGGGGCAGATGCTATTTGGATTTATCTGTCCACCTCTCCGAAGATGCCAAGCTGATTTATGGCACAGTGTATCGGAGGTCTGGACGGACGCGGCCGTTATAGCAAATTTCGTCAGATTCCCCTTCGTTGTGAGGGGTTTTTGATTGTGGGGACGCTTTTCCCTGCAGGCGCTGTAAGTCCACAGTAGCGCCCCGGCAGTCTATCCGAGGCCAAACGCGAAACAAAAAAACTTTTCAAACTGGCGCTAACGCAGACTTTAACCTGGATCATTCCATTAACCTTATACTAGCAAACTACAAAGAAGTTAGAATGGCTATACCGATCGATCCGTGTCCTTCGACCTTTAGCCACCATCCTTAGCTCTTCACGACATCTCCGATCTCACTCGATCTCTGGTCTCCTTGTCCAAGTGGCACCACCTCAAGGAATCATTTTACGGGCTCCTGCTTCAAAACCGAAGCAACCCGAATATGAAGTTTGCTAGCCGACATGTCCAAGGTAAAGTAGAAAATGTGTGTGATAATTTTGCCTCAATGACATCCATTAATTCTCAACACATGAGATGGTATGGATGGAGGTTGAAGAAGAAACCATTAAAGGAACTTGTGAGCACAAGAAGAAAACTAGTGAAGAAGAAGATGAGCTTGCTTATTGTGTTGGGATGAAAATGTGAGAGCTCTTGATAATAATCTTAACACCAAGCCCCACTCATAGTGGTTGCCCTCTTTCTCCTCACACATCATTTCCACACAATAATCAATCAAGAGATTAGATATGGCACAAAAAATAATATCATGAGTCATCATTTAAGCACATGCCACATTTAATGCTCTTGATCATGACTAGCACTCACAATTTCCACTTAATAAACATTAACCCAAATGTTTAGAACAATAAAAGGAATGTCATCTTTTAAAGTAAACTCGTGACGGATCACAAAGATACCCCTCATCTGTATATACATACCTGCATCCGTATTCCGACTGAATGCGAATATTACGAAGTTCCTGGGATTGGCATGTTCATCCGTGTAGCTCGGCACACCAGAAAGAGGTGGCAGCTGCATTATCACGGTGGTTGGAGGTCGAAAGAGCATGGATTCTGAGACGAAAGTAATCCAACAAATCTAATACTAGGATCCGGGTTAAACCAAAACCCACCAGTATGATCCGTCCAATCATGATCCGTGCACTAGTCCACGTATATGATCGAACCCTACCATAAAACCATACGGCCTCTACAATGTTTCGCCCGAACTTGGAAAACTTTCTATGGGGGACTCTAAAGACTCGTCAATACACTGGCAGTGGGTTTAACCACAAGCACGTCGGTGGCACTAGCTGTACGTAAGGGCTGCCCATGTATTGAGCGAAAGGGAAACTGACGAGCGAACTCATCCTGGAACCCTACTGAGCCTATTTTTGATAATCTCCGAACAGTCCGGTCTGTTCGTCTATGAGAATCGCATATCGGGCCTAAGGGGATGGTAAACTTCAGACCCCCAATAGCGGTATAAGTCGTGTCGAAGTATAGCCCAGAACACATTGAGAAACTACTGGAATACCTACCAGTAAATCTCACCTGCCTTGGTCAAGAACTTTGTGTAATGGCTCTCCAGAAAAAGCGCGATATCAACCCCCAATACCGGAGAAACGAATCCTGTCTAACCGTCACTACCTCCAAGTGCTTCGAGACTGCACCCAACTACTACCTGTTTGCATGACTCTTTTGAGCCGTGATAGGGTAGCAATCAAAGAACTGTGGGAACATGTCACGCCCCGCTTCCCAGAGTACGCTAAGATGGGCACGTGACATAGCCAACCATGCTATCTGTAGGTAGGAAGTATCCATCCACAGTCACATTATGGCTGTAGAGATATCAAGAACAAAATATAACTATCTAATATATGTCCATAAGCCAAGATAAAATGAGTCAAGAATAATAAAATGCGGAAGCAAGAGACCAATACAAAATAACTGGAATGTATGTCCCAAAATGCGGGCTCACATCAGGAATAAAAATGCTGAAAGTAAAAGAACTAACTACTACAGAATCCTCAGTACTCAGCCTGCTGGCTGAAGTACTCCTGCTCGGACTGCAGCAAAGGTACAGTATCTGGGCCATGCAAAACCCAGACGTCAGCACGTCATGTCATCAAGTAATAAAGTATAATAGGGTAACAGGCAATGCAAATATAAACATGAATGATAAGTAGGTATAACAGCAATATAAATCAGGGCAGTGAAGGGTAGTGTGTAGAGAGGAAACTAAACTAGTCTATTGGGTTATCTATTCTCAAGTCTTTGAAATCAATTTGATGAATCATCGATGTAACTCAATAGTATCCCGTGCATGCCCGAAGACTCTCGGGCTGAAACCGAGACGTTCCGCTAGGCACAAAAAGGAAAAGGGTACAGACCAATAATGTCAGCAGCATCGTCACGAGGCGGGCCTAGCCTCAAAACTGATCAGTAAAAGCAAGCAACTGTCTAGTTACAAGTCAGGATTTCATCATTGATTTCCCCATACCCCCAAGTTATGTATGTCAAGTCAGGTATTCAGTAATCAAGAACTAATACCAACACAGGATCAGGTAGGAGCAGGTTTGTCTGGATAGACAATAGGAACGGTCCATGAGGACTACATGTCAGGTTTGTTAGCATTAGACACAAGGTCAGGTAACATGTAAAGCCATGGTACTTCAGGTCAAGTCGAGTAGTGTGTTTAAATGTCATGTCATGTAAAGAGTGTACGGTACCATGTCAGGTCAAGTAATATGTGTAGCAAGTCACGTCAGGGTGTACAAGATATCATGTGGGTGCTCTAATCAACTAGCAAAATCATGGTTACAAATAAATAAACATGGTTATCAACAACACAATAAATTGGCACGTGTAATATGATATGTGAATATGTGCAGATTAAACTACTTAAATGTACGGTTATCAATTTGAGTTTACGGGATGGTTTTCACATTACATGAATGCAGTATAGCAATTATAAATATTAAAATCGTGTTAATATGTATTAAAATAATCAAAGATGCAATCGAATGTAAACCAAGTTAGGAGTATGCAAACGGTCGTCCAACAGGGTATACCGTATAAAAGGAGTACCGTGGCTATGCAAATAATGGTTATATAATTTAAGTATGAATGTGGATACTTTGCGTAGTAACACTAAATGCAACATGGTATGTCCCGGACTATGAATCAAAATGTTATGACGGAACATCGGGATGTTAAGAAAATGAAGACTATGGTATTATATTTAAACTAAAAGTTTAATATGCATTCAAATAAGTATAAATAGATCACATAGCATGTAGCAAATTTCACTTGCCTCGACAGATTGCGATACAGAAAACGGAACATCTCGCATCGGCGGAAAAGTCGCGACCCGCGTACGTTACATGGAATGAATCCAAACGACGAACAACGTGGTCCCACGGGTTAGGTACGCTCGCTGGGTCGTCGAGATGATGGGATCGTAGAAAAGGGATGAGGCGGCGGAGTTTTGAGGGTTAGGGTTTGCTTCACCGAGTTTTCATGGCGAGGGAGAAAATATAAGAAGAAGGAGGAGAAAATATAAGAAAAGGAGCGGGCGGTGAAGATAAGAAGCGGACGGTGTTGAGACTTAAACCTACCGCGAGAGGAGAGAGAAGGAGAAGCAAGAGGAGAAAGAAAGGCGTGGGGGAGAGAGAGAGAGCTGAGGAGATAGAGAGAGGAAGAGAAAGAGAAGGAGAGAGAGAGAGACAGAGAGAGAGGTGTCTCGTGGGGCCCAGATGAAAGGAATGGGGATCTGCGATTGGTTCATGGGGTTTAAAGAAATATGGGGAAAACAGAGAAAGATTTAGTGGTAAAGGCCCAAGGCAATTTGATTGGTTGGGGAGAATGGAAAATTAGATTACGGGAAAAATATTAAAAGATTTTCAATGGTCTTAGAAATATTTAGCCGGCTGTGTAATCTTTTAAGAAAAATTTAGAATTTAAAAAAAAATCTAAAATTCAGATAATTGAACTTTAGCAGAATCTAAAACATTTCAGAAAAACGCCCGGGTCGGGTCCAGAAATTTGAATTTGAAATATAAAAATTATTAACAGGTTCCAAAATTTGAAATGAAGGATTTTGTACTGAAAAAGCATACCCCCAAGAACGGACGCACGTACGTACGCGTAGTCATCCAAACACGTCCGTTTCACTGAACGGGACGAGAACATGATGCAAGAACGCTACCACAAGATTAGGGATAACAAGCAGGCCATGACAAGTATTTTTAAACTATTTTAAGTAACTTAATTGTTATATGCAAACATATGTAATGTCGGGGTAAACTATAACTAGTAACTGTCAAATCATGCTAAATAAATACCACACACCACACATACGGTAACTGGAATTTATATATCTGGACTCGGTTGTTACATTATACCCAACTACAAAAGAATTTCGTCCTCGAAATTCCAAGAACACAAAAGAGATAAACGACCAACAACCCACAAGAAGGATAGGGAAACCTCTGCCGGATTTCATCTTCTCGTTCCCAAGTTGACTCTCCATGTGAGCGACTATCCCAAGAAACAAGTACAAGAAGGATAACCTTGTTCTTAAGAACTTTTTCCCTTCGATCCATAATCGCAATCGGTCGCTCCTCAAAAGTCAAGTCTTTTCGTACCGTCAGCTCCGAATGATCCAATACATGCGTTTCATCCCGAACATACTTACGGAGTTGAGATATGTGAAACACGTCATGAACACTCGCCAAGAATTGCATTAACTCTCTCATCAGTCTGCACAGCCAAGTCTGGTCCCAACAATTTTCGTTCACCGATATCGTCCCAACAAACAGGTGAACGACACTTGCGACCATATAAAGCTTCGAATGGAGCCATCTGAATCGTCACCTGAAACTGTTGTTGAAAGAAAACTCCACCAAATGTAGATGATCATCCCATGCACCCTTGAAGTCCAACATGCAAGCTCTCAACATATCTTCAAGAGTTTGGATCGTTCTCTCTGACTGGCCATCTGTTTAAGGATGATGAGCTGTGCTAAACTTCAATCGAGTCCCCAAACTTTCCTGTAAGCTCCTCCAAAAGTGTGATACGAACCGAGTGTCCCGATCGGACACGATGCTCATCGGTATTCCATACAATCTTACAATCTCCTGAATGTACCGTTCTACCAAGTTTCTGCTGATTAACCAACCCGAAAAGGAATGAAATGAGCCGCCTTGGTCAAACAATTTATAATCACCCAAACTGCACTGTTGCCCTTTGGACTTCGCGGTAGAACTGTTACGAAATCCATGGTTATATGTTCCCACTTCCACTAAGGAATCGGAAGTGGTTTCAATAAACCAGCAACCCTTTGATGTTCAGCCTTAACTTGCTGACACACCAAGCATTTTGCCACAAAGCGGGCAATCTCCCGTTTCATGCCTTCCCACCAGAACTGCTGTCGTAAGTCTCGGTGCATCTTCGTGCCTCCTGGATGTACGGAATATGCTGAACTGTGAGCCTCCTTCATAAGTTCTTCGCGAATGTCTCCCTTTGGCACACACAACCAGCTGCCCTATCTCAACGAACTATCTTCATAGATTAATAAATCTGTTCGAAGTCTAACTTCAACCTGTTCTCGGAACTTTTGCAATCTAGGGTCCTGCGATTGTACTGCTTTAATAATTTCGATTAATAATGAATGTACTTGAAGCTGCATCAATTTTCCCGAAGAATGCGGTAGCACACCCTTCAAATCAAACCTCCGAAAGTCTTCAATGAGTTCCTTCTGTGCCGTCAACATCTGACTTGCTGGTGACCGACCGAGCTCATCCGACACAACACTAACTTTCCCCGGATGGTACTTAAGATCAAGATCGTAGTCATCCATCAGCTCCAACCATCTACGTTGCCTCATATTAAGCTCCTTCTACGTGAACACATACTTCAAGCTCTTATGATCAGTGAACACCTCGACCCTTTCGCCCAAAGGGTAGTGTCTCTAAATCTTCAAAGCGAATATCACAGCCGCAAGCTCCAAGTCATGAGTTGGGTAATTCTTCTCATGGGTATTCAACTGTCTCGATATGTACGCTACAACCTTCCCATTATGCACTAGTACACATCACAATCCTTTTCCAGATGCGTCACTGTGAATCACCAATCCTCCGGAACTGTCTGGCACGGTCAGAATAGGGGCAGTTATCAATCTTTGCTTCAACGTCTCAAAACTGATGCACACCTATCCGTCCACACAAAAGGTACCTCTTTGCGCATAAGTTTGGTCAACAGCTCCGCCAGACGAGCAAAGTTCTCCACAAATCTTCTGTAATATCCGGCGAGTCCAAGAAAACTTTTTATCTCCGCAACATTCTTCGGAATCGGCCAATCTCGAACTGCTGCAATCTTTTCGGGATCGACGGCGATTCCATCACCAGACACAACATGCCCCAAAACTTTACTTCTTCCGGCCAAAACTCGCACTTGCTCATCTTCGCATATAATTTCTCTTGTCTCAATGTCTGCAGTGCGATCTTCAACTGTGCCGCATGCTCTTCAATACTCTTCGAGTAGACCAGAATATCCTCAATGAACACCACGATAAACTGGTCCAAAAATGGTGGAAAGATTCGGTTCATCAAGTCCATAAATATTGTCGGTGCATTCGTTACTCCGAAGGGCATCACTAATACTCGTAATGTCCATACTGAGTTCGGAACACAGTCTTGCAAATATCCTCTGCTTTCGCTCGGACCTGATGATATCTGGATCGTAATTCCAGCTTCGATAATACCCTCGCGCCATTAAGCTGTTCAAATAATTCACCAATTCGAGAGATCGGGTACTTGTTCTTCATAGTCACCCGGTTTAATTCTCGATAGTCGATGCACATCCTTCTTGCGTCATCTTTCTTCTTTACTAGAAGAACTAAAGCTATCCAGGGCGAGTTACTGCAGCGAATTCAACCTTCCTCAAGTAATTTAGTAACCTGCTTCTTGACTTCTTCCAACTCCACTGGTGCCATTGGATAATACGCTTTAGATACTGACGCTGCACCAGGAATAAGATCAATCGCGAACTCCACGTCTCGCCTCGGTGGTAAACCCGGTATGTCTTCAAACACGTCCATGAAATCTCGAACAACAGCCAACGCTTCACCTTCAGCAACCTTTATCGACGAAAGATCATTAATTGTCGACCTAGCCCTAACCCCGACTGGCCCGACAGAACTGCTTCCTCTAGACAGCCTCTGGGTGTCCGGGAATCTGGAAATTCGCCTTCTTCACTCTACACTCAATGTGAGCGTGGAAAGTGCCAAGAAATTCCATTCCCAAGACTACATCAATTCTACCAGTAACAACTTCCAAGACCTCTGCCATAGCTCCCGTCCACAAACCATGACGAAACTAACCTTACACCCTCTACTAGCTATGTTTTCCCCCAATCCCAGTGTGTATGTCGCAAAATTAAACAGGGCCGTGAAAGTCATTGATGAACAACAATAAATTTGGACGACATAAATCAATGGGATGCACTAAAATTGAATAACGCTAATGCGAGAAAACCATGAACACATAGGGTACCTGAAATGACTTCCTCTGAAGGTTTAGTCTCTTCAGCCATCAGGGGAAAAGTTTGAGCCTGATTAGCTCCCCGAATAAACTGCTCCTGATCTGGAAGCTGCTCTTGCGGCACCTCCCGAGTATCCTCCTTCAATCTTATCCTTGACGGACAATTAACAATGGTGTGATCCTCTGATCCACAAATCAGAAAAATTCCAAGCCTCTTACGACAATCTCTTCGATAATGACCCAATCGTTGGCAAAAGTCGCACAACATCCTTCCCCTTTTCCTGGGTAACACTGGCCTCCGAACACTCTCTTCCTTATGAAGTTTCGACGCACAAACATGGATAGTGTGATCCGCCAATCCACAAACCAAACAGAGTCCACGCTTTCTCCGACACTCCCTTTGCACATGCCCAGGCAAACGGCAAAAGTCACAGATCACGCTCCCTCTCCGACCAGCAACGATTGTTTTCTTCATTGGTGCCACACTGCGTCGGTTCACCGGAACACTTCTACGTACGGCCGTTTGGTTTAGTGCAAACGCCGGCTTCAGCTCGGTCTGCTGCTTGCGGTCCTCAAGCAAGTTACGAATTACTCCAAGAAAAGTAGCGTCATCCTTACACCTCTGGTACGATTGTAGATTCCTGGCCTCCATAATACTGCAACCAAACACCAAATAATATTAGTACGATAACAGATTCAATATATAGATCAAGGATATGAGTCAAGGCTAGAACTCCAAGTTACTTAAATAGAGTACCGCATTGTAATTATGCCACGGTATCATAGTTACAATCACATAACTTCATTCAAATCGCCTAAGCTCTAGAGATAAACAAAGGAAACCAGGTTTTCGAGTCGATATGCAAAGGAGGTTTGCACATCACAAAAGTAGAATCAGGAGGATGTTAAGATTCAAGAATGGTAAGACGGCAAGGTGGTAAGACATGTTTCCTAATCACGAGTATCCCAATTCGTGTATTGGGTACAATACCTAACTACAAAAGAATCAACCCAACTAACTTATGGCTCTGATACCAAAAGAACCATGTCACGCCCCGCTTCCCAGAGATGCTAAGATGGGCACGTGATATAGCCAACCATACTACCTGTGGGTAGGAAGTATCCATCCACAGTCACATTACAGTTGTAGAGATATCAAGAACAAAATATAACTATCTAATACATGTCCATAAGCCAAAATAAAATGAGTCAAGAATAATAAAATGCGGAAGCAAGAGATCCAATACAAAATAACTGGAATGTATGTCCCATAATGCGGGCTCACATCAGGAATAAAAATGCTGAAAGTAAAAGAACTAACTACTACAGAATCCTCACTGCTCAGCCTGCTAGCTGAAGTACTCCTGCTTGGACTGCAGCAAAGGTATGGTATCTGGGCCATGCAAAACCCAGACGTCAACGCGTCATGTCATCAAGTAATAAAGTATAACAGGGTAACAGGCAATGCAAATATAAACATGAATGATAAGTAGGTATAACAGCAATATAAATCAGGGCAGTGAAGGGTAGTGTGTAGTGAGGAAACTAAACTAGTCTATTGGGTTATCTACTCTCAAGTCTTTGAAATTAATTTGATGAATTATCGATGTAACTCAATAGTATCCCGTGCATGCCCGGGACCACGGTCTAAGACTCTCGGGCTGAAACCGAGACGTGCCGCTAGGCACAAAAGGGAAAAGGGTACAGACCACGATGTCAGCAGCATCGTCACGAGGCGGGCCTAGCCTCAAAACTGATTAGTAAAAGCAAGCAACTATCGAGTTACAAGTCAGGATTTCATCATTGATTTCCCCATAACCCCCAAGTCATGTATGTCAAGTCAGGTATTCAGTAATCAAGAACTAATACCAACACAGGATCAGGTAGGAGCAAGTTTGTCTGGATAGACAACAGGAACGGTCCGTGAGGACTACATATCAGGTTTGTTGGCATTAGACACAAGGTCGGGTAACAGGTAAAGCCATGGTACTTCAGGTCAAGTCGAGTAGTATGTTTAGATGTCATGCCATGTAAAGAGTGTACGGTACCATGTCAGGTCAAGTCATATGTGTAGCAAGTCACGTCAGGGTGTACAAGATATCATGTGGGTGCTCAAATAAACTAGAAAAATCATGTTTACAAATAAATAAGCATGGTTATCAACAACACAATAAATTAGCACGTGTAATATGATATGTGAATAGGTGCAGATTAAGCTACTTAGATGTACGGTTATCAATTTGAGTTTACGGGATGGTTTTCACATTACATGAATGCAGCATAGCAATTATAAATATTAAAATCGTGTTAATATGTACTAAAATAATCAAAGATGCAATCGAATGTAAACCAGGTTAGGAGTATGCAAACGGTCGTCCAACAGGGTATACCGTATAAAAGGAGTACCATGGCTATGCAAATAATGATTATATAATTTAAGTATGAATGTGGATACTTTGCGTAGTAACACTAAATGCAACATGGTATGTCCCGGGCTATGAATCAAAATGTTATGACGGAAGATCGAGATGTTAAGAAAATGGATACTATGGTATTATATTTAAACTACAGGTTTAATATGCATTCAAATAAGTATAAATAGATCACATAGCATGTAGCAAGTTTCACTTGCATCGACGGATTGCGATACGGAAAACGGAACGTCTCGCGTCGGCGAAAAAGTTGCGACGCACGCACTTTACACGGAATGAATCCAAACGACGAACAACGTGGTCCCACGGGTCAGGTACGCTCACTGGGTCGTCGAGATGATGGGATCGTGGAAAAGGGATGAGGCGGCGGAGTTTTGAGGGTTAGGGTTTGCTTCACCGAGTTTTCATGGCGAGGGAGAAAATATAAGAAGAGGAAGAAGAAAAGAAGCGGGCGGTGATGATAAGAAGCGGACGGTGTTGGGACCTAAACCTACCGCGAGAGGAGAGAGAGGGAGAAGCGAGAGGAGAGAGAAAGGCATGGGAGAGAGAGAGAGAGAGCTGAGGAGATAGAGAGAGGAAGAGAAAGAGAAGGAGAGAGAGACAGAGAGAGGTGTCTCGTGGGGTCCAGATGAAAGGAATGGGGATCTACGATTGGTACGTAGGGTTTAAAGATACATGGGGAAAACAGAGAAAGATTTAGTGGTAAAAGCCCAAGGAAATCTGATTGGTTGGGGAGAATGGAAAATTAGATTACGAGAAAAATATTAAAAGATTTTCAATGGTCTTAGAAATATTTAGCCGGCTGTGTAATCTTTTAAGAAAAATTTAGAATTTAAAAAAAATCTAAAATTCAGATAATTGAACTTTAGCAGAATCTAAAACATTTCAGAAAAACGCCCGGGTCGGGTCCAGAAATTTGAATTTGAAATATAAAAATTATTAGCAGGTTCCAAAATTTGAAATGAAGGATTTTGTATTGAAAAAGCATACCCCCAAGAACGGACACACGTACGTGCGCGTAGTCGTTCAAATACGTCCGTTTTACTGAACGGGACGAGAACATGATGCAAGGACGCTACCACAGGATTAGGGATAACAAGCAGGCCATGACAAGTACTTTTAAACTATTTTAAGTAAGTTAATTGTTATATGCAAACATATGTAATGTCGGGGTAAACTATAACTAGTAACTGTCAAAACATGCTAAATAAATACCACACACCACACATACGGTAACTGGAATTTGTATATCTGGACTCGGTTGTAACAGAACACACTTGAGGGAAAGTACAGTGTCAAGTCAATAGACAAAGCTGTACTCATATCACCTGGGAACTGCTCCTGACGATAGGTATAGTACTAATCAGCAGTGCCCCTGCGAGTCCGTCCGGTGTACTCATAACCCAATGAGCACCTGTATACTATCTTAGGTGAACCAACTGATACCAATGGCTTGTGAGACCAGCCACCACCTCTCGTCGGGGTCTCGATCCGTATACACTAGTCTACACTCGGAGTATCGATGCCCAGTCTCGAAATTCGCACGACTAGAGACACTTTTAGGATGTGCTTATAGACTACCCAACTCTCACGTATATGATCGCCATCATACTGCTGGTAGTCAAGCGAGAATCCTATCGGCTCTATCAACATGTAATAGTGATTTGTAATGTCACCTGAAGTATATACATGGTGATAAAGACAAACCAGATAGCATACCATCATCTCGAGTAAGACTGTTCTACCGGTATAGGTCATTCCTCAATCATTGCAATCACGTGCATGCGATCCAATAATTGATATGAGGGCACTATAGCCAACAATCTCCCACTTGCACTTAAGGCCAATTATTGCGATACCACATACTCACTGCCCGTGTGATACCGAACAACCAACTTCTCTACTAATCAGTTTCACAAAGCTTGTTTGTGAAACTATTGCTTTCGAGAAATAGCCTCAGTGAGTGGATCCGCCCTGATGTTTCTTTCTATATCTCTCTTTATCTCAAGTTCACGGAGAAATCCATCTCCCGAAATGAGCAATACCTGTCTTAGAATATGTCTGGATATCTAATGGGACCCAGTTCACAAAT
The DNA here is from genome assembly GCA_030015575.1 of Agapanthus africanus. Classification (NCBI taxonomy): domain Eukaryota; kingdom Viridiplantae; phylum Streptophyta; class Magnoliopsida; order Asparagales; family Amaryllidaceae; genus Agapanthus; species Agapanthus africanus. Next base: position 98,697,274 of record CM057338.1, on the reverse strand, counting down.
GAACTACAAATCCAGCAAACTTCTTAAAATGTATCATCAACTGAATTTAATCAGCATCCTGTGCCATGCCTCCCTCAGTATCCGATTGGACCACCTGTCCAAACTACTGCCCCTCGTCAGAAGGAAAACTATAACTCTGACAGTCTCTTTGTCATCCAGGTCACCTTGGAAGCTTGGAATGATAACTGTCTCCCGAGGGAGGCTGTTGTTATCATATCTTTAGAACATCCACTTATATTCTAAAACTGCTTCTGAACGTTTCTCCAGGATTGGATTAATATATCAACTTATTACATCTAATGCAAAAACAACATCTGGTGTCGTACTTGACATCTCATGATTGACTCGATTGCCTAAACAAGTGATATGCCAATCATGTGCATCCCTTTCCCCTTTAGTCTGTAAGACTCCTTTAGAGAGGGTGACTCCATCATTTACAGGTAGACCACCATGCCAGGAGTCGTCAATTCTAAAACATCTTTAGAATACTGTCTGAGTACCCAGATTAGGAAACTACCCAAATTTAAATCTAAAACCATAGATCTAGTAACCAGAATGCCTGATATAATATCCATATTCTATGTGGATAAACCACTGTGTGACAATCACAGTATAATCGATCGTAGTATAGGAATTTTACTTCCTACAACGTACATGTCATCCAAATACTAGGACATTACACCCTACTACTTTCTTAATAGATCCATCTCTTATTCTGATGAAGTCATAACCCATGACCGCCACATCAAAAATACACGATCTATCTCCGCTATATCTGCTTTAGTTTATAAGTAGACACAAGCTACTTGTCTACTATACTTCCGCTGCTCCCACCGACTATGATAACCCTCTGGCAGAGTCATATACACGTGCACTTCTAAATATACTTTAGAACGATGTTATACTCATCTTCCTTCCGGGTCTCATAGTCTGGAACAGCAGAAATGGCAAGTTTGGGTAAACAAGAACCTCACTGCCACCGTATTTGAGGATACCGAAGTACTTCTCGGGCGCCTGAGGTTACCCACCATATCTGCGGAGAGGCTAATAAAATGTCAAACCTGATCGAATCATTAAGTTCTTATCAAATTTTCAGTAATCGCTTGCGGTTCTGGAATCACTTCAAGGAATACTATACTCCTATTATTGTTTTCTGAAAAAGTCCATTTTATTAAAACTGTGGTGAGTCAAGAACAATATCACTATTGATCTTCAAGATGGTAGAAAATTAATCCTCGTCATAACCCAGGTTAACCCACAAACAACCATTACAGAAACATGTCTTGAGTTATCCAGAGTCTGGTTTTAAGCATAAGCCGGACAACTCCATATACCTTAACATCGTTAAGATATGATCCATTCTATATACAATATAGAAACAGAGGCACTGATTTAATTGGAACCAGATTCAAATCATGCAGCTGTCTCCAGTGCATGTCACTAAATGGAGAGAGGTCGATCAGTACTACTCAACTTAGGAGTGCATCCAATTATGAGTAACCTGAATGAGAAGTAAGTTCTCAAAACCATTACTATCGACTGAATACCAAACATAAGTATCTATATCTTCGATTACCTTGAATAATCCTGATACTTGCAACACCTGGTTCTCTACTTTATTCATATATCTATAACTTCTCAAAACTTGGACCTTGTGTTTGTACGAAACACTTGTCTAAAAACTAGAGAAGTCACAAATAAACAGAATATAGTACGGGGATCAACCCCTCTGTCCTAATGGACACCGGACAATATACAATACTTTGTATACGTTCCCTGAGTTGATTAACTCAAACCCTGTGCGTCGTAAGTTGAAAACTGTACTATAAAATGAAGAATTACACAGCTATTGAATGCTCTTTACCTAACCATCAACTGATATAGGTAAATGTCATGGACATAATTTCAAAAAGTTATATCTCACATTATAAAATAAATGTACAGATATATCAATTTGAAATTGGTGCATAACAACGGATATTCAAAACCAAATATTTGCTGTCCGGCAAAAACCCAGGTGATTTTCTTAAATATCAATAATTACAACGAATTCCGATATAATAAGGATGATCACCTAATTCCCAATAACTTACTCCCACTCATCATCTGTAAACCCATACAGATGTGAGAATCATACCTGGTAAATACATACCCTAGAGCAAGGGCTAATTGGGAAATCAGTTTTCTATTCACAATACACAGTAAAACTGAAACATGATATTGTTTCGAAGGGGTATCCGGGTATTCCTAATAATGCCTCTTTCATTATCCAGATTCATGACTGTAACCGTATATTTCTTTACCATCTTTCCAAATTTCTTTACTTGTATTTAGTCATTACCTTCTGTACACCTTCCTTAGGCTAAATAGTTTTCTTCCTTCCCTACCGTTCGGCACCAGCCTATGGTTTAGAAGAAGACTATCCAAAAAGCGTAATAGGTGTACTCTCCTAATCCTAGGAGTACTCGCAACCTGAGAGAAGGTGATGATGAAAGACAACTGAATAAACCTTATTCCTATTTTTCCTGAACCAGAATCCATCCTCGAACTGAATAAATTGCAACTGCTATCATTCACGACCATACGGGGTGTTCTGGAGAAATACACAGGTAAAGTAGGAGTGGCGATGAAATATGTGGTTTGGTCGTGAATGATAGCAGTTGCAATTTACTTTGCCCTCTTTCTGATTCCTTTATTTGTCTTTACTTAATACCTTCTGTACACCACAGTTAGGCTAATTGGTTTTCTTCATTCCCTATCTTTCGACACCTACCTATGGTTTGGAAGAAGACTATCCAATAAGCGTAATAGGTTTACCCTCTCCTAATCCTAGGAGCTCTCACAACCCGAGAGAAAGTAAAAAAGACAACTGAATAATCCTATTCAATTTCTCCAAAACCAGAATCCATCATCGAATCTGGAACAAGTTCCTTCGAGTTCATATATAACCATACGATAAATTTGTCCAATAGAAGTGGATGTTCGCAGTGATACAAGGTGTTTTGGAGAAAAGCAAAGGATAAAAGAAGGAGTGGTAATGATGTATGCCACTTGATTGAAATGAATTTCTCGATTGTGTGTGTAATCAAATGATCCCCCGCAACAGCGCCATTTGATTGTTTTGAATTCTCGCTGTGTGTGTAAATCAAATGTGAAGAAATCATAACCAAAAATTATTTGACCGCAATCAATAACGGTGTCGAATGTAGCGCATTAGTAAGTGCGGATCGTCCATAGGGAAAGTGTAATCGTTCGTGTTTCGATTTAGATGAGTCGAAAATTTAAAGAAAAGAAAAAAAACAATTCATGATTTATAAAATTGAATTTCAAGAATTAGAAAAAATCTAGATCTAAGAAAACATTAAAATTAAGAATTGAGATGTGATGATTTCCAAACCAACAATCAAGATTCGAAGTGTGGCTCGTACGAGTAGATCGGATCTATAGATGTGATGAGATCTAATGATTTCATATTCTTATCCATTAACGAATTGATACTAGATCGATGACGATTTATCGAGGTTAAGGATCTTGCAAAGAAACTAGGGTTTCCTTATTTTATCCTTTGTCATTTCGATGAATCTCATTCACAAACTAGCTTCAAGTAAATCAAATGATCGATCGTTGATCTCTACTTTCGAGCGAACACAATCAAGAAAGTATCGTCTCGAAACTAGGTCATCGATCATTCGATTTACAAGAATTTACAAACGTTATAGGATTTATGAATTGTAAAAGAATCTAAATCATCATCATTCTATCGATCATCTCGACTCCTTTACGAGCGGAGTTTACTCAAACATTATCACAAAGCAAACATTCAAGAATTTAGATTGAATCATAATGCTTGAATTCAAAAGATAAGCAAGATAAAAGAATTGTCACCTTTATTATTCAACAATTTGTTACACTTTGCTCAAAGACTACAAGAAATTGAGAAGGGAACAAGATCGTCGAATCTAGCATCACATCGTCTCCTTGAGTCGAAGATCGGCTTGGATCACTTGCTCGGATGAAGATCGGCTTCGCTCCAAAAGGATCTAGGCTTCTTGCTTTGATTGAACTCGGAATTCTTGATCTTGGATTGGAATTTAGAATTAGGGTTAGGGTTTACAAATTGTGTCACTCAACTTGGAAGTGGAAGATGAAGAGAGGAGAAGAAGAAGAACCACAACCCTAATTTGTGAATTAATGAACTAATGATTAACCATTAACCCTAGATCTAGGTTCCCTTTTATAAGCCTCATAACCTTAGATCTAGAATTCAAATTTCAAATTTCCCTCCAAATTGAACAACTTTTCCCTCCAAAATGAACCACTTCATTTGAATTTTCCCTCCAAAATGAGGTTGTTAGAAAGAATCTTCTAGAAGAAGTTTGTTAGAAGGAATATTCTAGAATGAGGTTGTTACATGGAAGCTTCTAGAAGAAGGTTGTTATAAGGAGGCTTCTAGAAGAAGGTTGTTGGAGAGAGCTTTCTAGAAGAAGGTTGTTATAAGGAGGCTTCTAGAAGAAGTTAGTCGGAGGGAGCCTTCTAGAACTAGGTTGTTAGGCCGAGCCTTCTATATGAAGCCACGTGGAGTTTCTGGAGAGTTCTGGAAGCTTTGCCGTTAGAAATAAGCACATGGGGAAAATCTACTTCTCTGCTGACGTCATCATGCCGCGGATCCGCGGCGGGAAGCGCCCATTGGGCTTGAATAAATTTCTGGAATAGTTTTACACCTTATTGTTTACTTCCAGATCACAAGACATAGACTTGGTGTAATTTTGATCAGCACTTTTGACAATTTGGCTCGGTTTCTGGAATTTCCTGCACAGACTTCGAAACAAGTGTTGTGCTACAAGAATGATGCGATGCCAAGATAAACAGTCAATTTCCCTAAAAATGCCGGTTTTAGAGTACAACACAGGTAATTTGGTATTTTACTATTGTTTTGTTAATATGTGTAATATGCAAACCGAACACCTCTAGATGAATGCAAAAGATAGGGAAATTGACGTATTAAAAATACATTATTTTCGACTGATCACAACTCAGACAATCCAAAAACCAGTGTTTTAAGAAAGTTCGGTTAACTTGGTAACTAAGTTATAGTCTAGGGTCGGGCCATGGTCGCTGTCAAAGAGAGATAGAAAAGAAACACTCTGCGTGCACTCTAACCTAGATCAGAATGGTTAATCACTTTATCTAATTAGGATGTCTCCCACTGTATCCTCAAATTCTCCTCCAAACCTGAAAGAAGAATTAGTCGGGATCACCCGAGGAGTAAACTAACTCATCAAAGGGAATTGGGATCCAACTATCATCGCATGATAACGTGAACGAATCCACTCACGTAATCATACTTCAGAAGGTATGCGCATGCCTGGCAAGTTTCAGTTTCTTTAGAAACTCCCGATTTGATTTTTACCCCATGCTCTTATGACCTTGACGAAGGCCAACATATCATAAGTCACATGTCAAGTTCTACCCGTCATTATCTAGCTTAATTTGAACCTACCCGTACATACCCTTGACGAATGCCAAAATAGTAGTACGACTGTTGTAAATTCCCAGTGCCGCAAATAATTTTTTTCCATATTTTCCAAGTCCCATGGATATTTTCTATTTTTTCCCGTTGTTTTTGGAGGAATTTAGAATGCATATATTTTGAATTTTAAATTTTGCTAAACAAACCCCAAATCCCGGCCCGGCCTAAACCTTTACCCAGCCTAAACCCATACCCGACCCAAACCCCATACCCGACCCATCTCTCTTCTTCCCCACCCCCTCTTCTTTTCCCACTCCTTTTTCTTTTCTTCCCCACATCGCCACTCGTTCCCGAGCCCCCACTCCTCGTTGCGAGCACGTCCCCAACCTCGACCCATGACCTCGCGCGCGCGCTCGCGAACTCCCTCCCTCGACCTTGTCTCCCTCTCCCCTTCTTCCCTTTCTCCTCTCCTCTCTCCAAACACCCAGCACCATCCCTACTCAACCCATCACCCTCACGACCTCCTTCACCAAAACTCATCTCTCTCCACCTACTCTCGTTCTCCCTCTCACTCCACTCCCCTCCTCAGAGGCACCTCGACCATTGCACCCCCTCATCGACCTCTGCAGCTCCTAGCCGAGCCCCTCGCTTGTAGTCGAGGCCACCACCACCACACCCAGTACCTAGCATCCTCTTCGCAAACCCAGGCACAAACAAGCTCCCCTTACTTTCTCTAACAGCCCTATAACCTCCTTCCACCTCAACAGCAGCACCACCTCCCCTGCACACCAACTCCTCTTGCCTCCGACGAGCTCCTCCCTCGCCGTCTCCTCCTCACCGGCCACCTCTTCGTTGTTAGGGTAAAAATTTACACCCCGGTTGATCAAGTCAAAATCAAAGTCAACCCCAAGCTAGGTGGGCCCAAGCCCAGGTCAAGCAGGCCCATGACCAAGTCGATGCAGCGGCCGGCCTCCCCCATGCCAACAACAAAAATAATGTAACAAATAATTTTTATGTAATTTTTGTGCATGAATGTATGTAAAATAGGCATAAAGCCAAAATTTTGTAAGCCCATGGCTTATGTGCAAAATAAAATGCCACATGAGCCATGGGATAGGCAAAATGCCATTTTGCAAAGCCCGAGGGGCTATATGTAAATATGTAAGCCTATATAAGACAACATGATGATGAATAAAGCAAGACTTTTCATTTCCTCAAAAAACTAGGGTTTGTGCCTCCACTATCTCTTTTTCAAGTTCTTTCTCTTCCTTTTCATTTTCCAAATAAATTAAGAGCTTAGCTCTCTTTTTTTTTTAAAACTAAATAAAGTTTTACCATAAATCTACCTCCCAAGACTCTATCAAGAGAGGAAAAAGGGTCTCTTTTTTTTATCATCTAAGATCTAGATCTTGGAGTTTCAAGAGAACCCATTTTGGGTTTCTTCTCAAAGGAGAAAGGAGAAAATCTTTTGGAGTTCAACTCCACCACCAGGAAAATTATTTTGGAGTTTAACTCTACTACAAAAATTCTTTTGGAGTTTAACTCTACAGTAAAAATATTTTGGAGTTCAACTCCACAAATAAAATTCCTTTGGAGTTCAACTCCACAAATAAAATTCTTTTGAAGTTTAACTCCACTACAGAAATTCTTTTGGAGTTTAACTCCACAAAAAAATACTTTTTTTTGGAGAGTCTAACTCCACATTATAATTTTTTTAGCCATATAAAATTCTTTTGGAGTTGAACTCCACGTTAAAAAATAAAAAATAAAAAATCTGCAGCCTATTTTGCCCCCAGCATGTGACCCCCCTCACATGCTAGCATGTGACTCCCTTTCACATGCTAGCATGTGAGGGGTCACATGCTAGCATGTGACTCTCCCTTAGTACATGAGGGGTCGCATGCTAGCATGTGACCCTCCATGTCACATGCTAGCTTGTGCCCCCCCTCACATGAGGGGTCACATGCTAGCTTGTCTCCCCCCTCACATGAGGGGTCACATGCTAGCATCTGACCCTCCCTCACATGAGGGGTCACATGCTAACATGTGACCCCACTTTTTTTTTAAAAAATTCTTTTTTCTTCTTTCTTCCTTCTTTTTTTTTAAAAATAAAAATAAATAAATATTAAATAAATAAAAATAAATTATAAATAATATTTAAAAATTAAAAAAACATAATTATTTTCTTTTCTACTTTTCTTTATTTAATCCCTTTTTTATTAAAAATAAAATAAAATAATATTAAATAAATAAAATTAAATTATAAATAATATTTTAAAATTAAAAATAATAATAATAAATAAAAAAATTCTCCAAATATTTATTTATTTTTGTTTTTATATATAAAATATATATATATATATATATATATATATCTTTTTACAAGTGGAACAAAAAAAAATACACACACACCAACGCACTGCATATTGAGTTCGCATGACCAGTTTAACCCGTCAATCGGAGGTTCCTTCGCTCCAAATGCGAGGGGTAATTAACGGCAGCTTAGTCCGCGGCTGCCGGAGATTCGGATCCCCACAATCAATAAACCCCAGCCTACCGTAGGCAGGAGGAATCTGTAATGCGCCTGATAAGCTCGCGCGTATTCCCATCTCAATGGGGTGACGAAAAACACCCTACAGGTTCTGGCACACCCGGTGGGACCAATCTCTCCTCCCATATTTCGGGTTAAACGTTCATGCGAACTCAATCAATTTACATGTCTATATTTATACTAAAATAATGCTCTTTCATGCAGGTTTTGAAGCAATCGCCTTTCAACAATGTCTCCAATGATGAACTCAGCTCCCATCTCTTACACGATGAAGATGGACTCCAGGACGGTCCTCCCAGCCAGTCTTGGGCGACAGTGGGAGGAGCCGCTGCTACCGTTCGGCTCTATTCTGTTCGTGCCCGCTAACACCATTCCCGTTTCTCAAGCTCCAGCAATAGACAAACCGGTCTCGAAAGGAAAGAGACCAAATGTGGTGATCTCGAGGGCGCCCCAACCTAAATGCAAGTCGGTGTCTGAACGACTTTCCTTAGCGCCAACTAGGGGCAAGGCCATCAACACCAACAAAGCTACAACGCGTCTTGAGCAATCTCCAGCGATGCCTCCGACAACTGCTCGATTGGGTGTCTTCTCAAGCCTCCCCATCACTCAGCCTATGGCGGCTCCCCGAAGAGCAGAAGCCTGCCAAGCGCTTAAGGCAGAGAAGCAGAGGCAGAAGCGGCTCAGATATAGAGCCAACAAAAGGGCTAGGGCTCTGGCCATGTTAAAATTTATGAATTTCCAAAGCCCGGACCACTCCGCGAAACCAGCTGCCAGTGATGAAAGAATGGCTGAATGTGTTATCCACCTTGTCTACATGGCCGGATATGAAGAAACGAACCCTCCTTTTCTTCACAGCCATGGTGATGATATGGTTGACGCTACCCAGCATCGGCTCGATCTAAATGATGAAGAGCCCGCTAAGGCCGATAAGCCAGAGGAGCCGGTGGTTCCTACGGAATTGAGCTCAGGCAATAAAGATTACCCAGTTGTTATAGCCGGAACTACAGAACAAGCATTATTCCAATGGCTTCAAAGACAATTTCAGGACAGAGATGAAAAGATGGCCGAGGTCTATTCCAAAATCGAAGAGCTGGCAAACGTCGTGGCAGATCTCGCGACCCAAGTCGCCCGATTGCAATTACAGCAGAATCAAATTTTGGCTCATAAGCCAGGGATTGTTACTCGGGGGCAGCCAACTGATATCCCTTTCAACCTAAAAGCGGAGCGCCTTCGCGAAAAACGGCCGCAATCAGCCTCCAGTCCCTCCGATACATACGCTGGGGGGGATCGCCTCTGAAAGAGAAGCTGGAAAAGGTCTATTCCTTCAAGAGGGAAAAGGTCCACAGGATATTCAGGGATGCCCTAAGAAACGGTCTACAACTGCCGGAATCAAAGAGACCGGCAGAAGCTAATATGACCGACGACCCAGAATATTGCCCTTATCACAGGGTGATAGGTCATGTCATTAAGGACTGCTTCGTCTTCAAAGATTGGGTCGAAAGGCAATACAAGACGGGAGAGATAGAACAGTCTAAAGGCGCGTTAGCAAACAGTCAACCTACGACCGCCGATTTCATGGAAATGGAGACTGATTGATATGAAAAAGTTTATGTTGTTGTTAACCGTAATCAATAACGATGTCGCACGTAGCTAGACCGAGATGAGTACGGGTCGTCCTCAGGGAAACGTTGAACTTTTTACTCTTACTTTAGATGTGTTGAAAAAGAGAAAGAAATAAGAATTTTGTTGAATGGTTTCTAGATCTACGTTAAACAAGAATGTAAAATATAGATCTAGATTATTTTAAAGATGTAGTTAATATAATAAGGGGGCTTGTAGGGTTCGTTAGGATTTAGTAGTTATGGACGATTAATTAAAAATTACCCTTTTTATCCATTAATAAATTTAAAACTAGAACGACGGTGATGCATGTAGATTAGGGTTTCTGGAGGGAAAAGCAATACCACTCTTAACCCTTATCTCGACACGGAACTCCGTTCATATCTAGCTTTTACCAAAACAATCATTAATCTAATCTCTAATCGCGGTCGGAATTAGCAAAGAATTGCTAGCGCGCCTGATTAGGATGTTAATGATTCTTTTGATAAAGTTCTTAAACTTTATAGGACTTAAAAAGGGTTTAGTTATTTTCATCATCCATTAGCCTATCCTAATCCTACGAACCCTAACAAGCGTAGAATTACTCACGCATGTTGGGAGAAGATGAAAAGACAGAGAAGGAAAATATTATGTAAAATGCAAAAAGAATTAAATAAAATAACTACCTTTATTAATCAATTTGAACAATCTACACTTTTATTCCGTAGAAAATGATTACAAAACTAGTTGCTTCTCGATCTTTCCTAAGGAGGCAGTCGAACAGTCGATGATCAGCCTGGATGCGTGAGCGTCTGGGGTTTCGTGATCTCTTTGGCTTGATAAATTTTCCAAGAGGCTCTCGGTGCCTTTTTATAGTACAAAGCCAAAATCATTTACTTCCATATTAGGTAAAATGTAGAAAAGATTTTCCCCAAAAATTCTCATCCTCCAACTCTTCTTAACCGCGGCGGATCCGCAGCATAAGGAGGCTAGGGCCGCGGATCTGCGGCTTTCTGATCTCAACCCTTGATCAAATTTTATATGGCTGCTCCTTGTGACATGTGGCAATTCTAAGCATCTTCAGAATTTGGAAATCTTCTCGTGGTTGCTGCCAGACTTGGTCTCCAAGTTTTGATTCTTAATTAGGAAGTCTTCTTCAACAATTTGATTTGCTTGATTCTAGTCTTGAAATATTCTGCAAAACTTGGAAAATTTCTGCACAACAACTCAAATAATATTTAGTAGATTTTGTTCTACTAGGATTTGGTCAATAAATTAATTTGCATACATTTTCCTACCAAATGCTAATTAAAATATATTAACACATGGATAAAAGTGTTTTTACACATAAACCCTCATATGTATGATATATTATAGTAGCGTCCTTTTTTAATATGAAAATGGTAGGAAAAATGTAATACAAATGTGCAGTTTTATCAACTGAACAAATACCCCCAAACTTATCTTTGATCGTCCCGAGCAAACTAGTTTATTCAAGAGGAAAAAAAGAAAGGAAAGAACTAAGCACACTTTCGTAGGCAGACACGATTGCATTGAGCACGTGCAATAAGCCGTTAAACCTCTAGGTGTCCCTAGTAGGAGGAGTGTTGTCTCCTGAAGGTTTTCAGCGGATTACACCTACAAAATCCTATAACAAAAGAGAGATGGTGAAATTTACATATAAAGATAAGAACCATAAAAAAAAGACTTTGAAAATAAGAGTTTCCAACTATACTAGCTTTTCAGTTGTCATAAGCCCTATCTTAATAGTCATGAAAAAATGATAGAAATCACATCATCCCTCAATAAAACATCGTCTTTATTCTTCATTCCTACCTTTCATCCAAACATTGATCATGTAACCCCACGTGTGTAAAGAACATCCCTACACTCGGAGAATTCAATTCAAGCTATCATACTCTTGTCCATCCACCTTAGTACTTTTTAATTTGATGAATATTAAGATTTGCTCACACATTTTCATACGACCTTTAATACTTCTTGAGGTACTAACAGACCGATTACTCGTGTGCTTGCTGATTAGGTGATAGTATTTTCCTCGTCTTGTACCACCTAAGGCTTAATAGTGACTCTCAGACCAGTTGGCCTTAGGGCACTAGGTAAAGAGGCACCATCACTATATTTTTTTTTATTGCTGCCTTGGCGATAACAAAACCAGTGTTCATTTTTCTTTTCACCATTTTTATATTTTCTTCATTTTTTTTTTCATTTCCTTCATACTTTGGCTTTTAGACAAGAGCATTTCAAGGTATCCTCTACTATCCCGAGTTTCAAGACGTGTGTAAGTACAAATAGTAGGGTATCAACATTCAAATGTTTGGCTTCCAGAATAGAAACTATTTTTTAGACTTATTTTTATCCTCAGAATAGTGACTTCCTTCATTTTACTAACCCTTGGGACAACAGCTCATAACTACTTATTATTAGTTCGTTTAAGAAAACTTCTAATTTTCTTAGTTTTCTTAAACTATTCCTATCTTTTGGATGTAATTTTTCACTTTCTACTCTTTTGTTATAAAAGAAAAAAAATATAAAATTTTTGAAAATGTTGTGCTTATGCAAAATATGATGCAAATTGATGTATAAATAAGCACAAACCTCCCCCAAACCTGTTTACAGCAATGTTCTCACTGATGTCATCCGTTAAGCTCAAAAACCTATAGACTTGGGAGGAAATTATTAATGGGGGCAAGAATATATGAAAGCGAAAATCCTCCCCCAAACTTATTATAGGCTCACAATTTTGTAAAAATCATTTTCTTTCAAGAGCCAAAATATACCACCCCCCAAACTTGAGTTAAACAATTTTAATCTTTTAAAATCACACGAGCGGGTCAAGATTATTGGTCAATGCCAAGCTTTGCAAAGTCCGAAGGTCAACACCAACCATTCAAAAATTTTATTAATGAAGCACCAAGGTTGGTAGAAGAACATGTCACCTATTGACGTGAAGAAGTGGGGAGGTGACAAGAGGTGAAATGGAAAAGGATTGTGTCTCCATTTGGAGAGACAACACAGTGATAGTGATGATGGATTACTCGCATTATCATGATTGTCCAAAAGAAGGGGTGGAGGTCCAATTTCTTTATCTTGAAGTTGATTCATCTCAACACTCATGTCTTGTAAAAATACGAGTTCATCAGCGAAAATTTCCTCAAAGCTTTCATCAATACCCCGAAAAATAACGTCATCAGAAAAAATGGGGTGATCGCCAGTTTCTATAAAAAGTTCCTTATCAGCGTTAGATATTGACCCGGACAACTCGGTGGAAGAGTCCTTGTCAAGCAACAACATATGAAAAGAGTCAGAATTATGAGGTTGATCAAATTCGCTGCTGTCGACATCCATTAATTCGACAGAACACACATGATCATAGGGTTCGGAGGGTTCACTTCCCAACTTGTAAATGTTAAGCTCAATTGACTTCTTTCCAAAGGATAGGGTTATAGAGCCGTTTCTACAATTAATTACTGCGTTGGAAGTGGCCAAAAAGGGTCAACCGAGTATCACCGGAATTTGATTGCGTGGGTTTGCTACATGTTGTGTATCTATAACGATAAATTCCATAGGGAATATGAATTCCCGGACTTTGATTAACACATCCTCTAGCTCACCCCTAGGTTGGGTGATAGATCGATCGGCCATCTGAAGAGTGCAATGCGCAGGTTTTAACTCTCCGATCCCTAATTGCTCATAAACAAAATACGGAAGTAAGTTAACACTAGCACATAAATCGAGTAGAGTACGATTGATATTTTTATCCCCAATAGAAATTGAAATTGTAGGAATTCCGGGGTCCTTTCATTTCTTGGGTAGTTGTTGTGTAAAAGCTGTGCTTACATTACTCGCAAGGAAAACTTTTTTAGGTACTTGAACTTTTCTCTTCCTAGTGCACAAGTCCTTTAGGATTTTCGCATATGACGGAACTTGTTGAATAGCATCTAGGAGAGGAATGTTTATGTTAACTTGCTTAAAAATTTCCACAATCTTCTCCATTTGTGGACTTGGTCTGTTGCCCCTTAACCTGTTTGGATAAGGTGCTTTATCAATAAGGGTTTGGTCCAACATTGGAGAGGATTGTGGGGACGGATTCGATCCCAAAACTGGAGTGGGAATCGACTTAGATAGATTTGGCGAAATGGACGAAGGGTTCGAGCCTTGGGGAAAATGGAGAATAGGCTCGGGTGAAGGTGGGAGACTAGACGAATTAGGGGAGAAAGAAAAAGAAGCTGGGGTATCATTGATGTCACTATCGTCACATTGCTCACCCACTCGGTTATTCAGCACTTTTCCCGATCTCAACGTGGTAACAGCACTCACATTATAACTTTGTGAGTGGCCAAAATTAGGTATGGGTTGAGATGGGAGTTTCTCTTTCTCTCTTGCACTCATTGCGGCGTTTAACTATGTGATTTGGTTTTCTATTGATTTAATACTCTCACCATGGGAGGCGGAGTTTTTCGTTAGGGTATCAATAGAAGACGTCATCTCAACCGACAATTTCATGAATTGTTTCATGAACATATCCAAAGTTTGTGCGAGTGAAGAGTTATCAGTACCGGCCATTTGTGGTGTAGAAGTATTGGCCGGATTTTGGAAATTTTGTGACTGAAAGGGGGGCTGATTCTGTGGTTGTGGTTGCTGTGGAGGAGGTCTTTGATAATTGCTTTGTTGGTTTTGATTCGAAGCAAAGTTAGGATGATTCCTCCATCTTTGATTGTATGTGGAAGAATAAAGGTCGTTTCTAGGTCGCTGCTGAAAAGCAGCATTAGCTTGAAACGATGCATTCATAGGACATTCTTCCGTTAAGTGTGAAGGATCCGAACAGCAACCACAAACGGTCTTAGGAAGCGTGACCTGATTTAGGGAGAAAGATGAGAACTTGTTTTCGATGGCGTCGAGTTTCTTCTGTATCGCTGCCATTTCGGCTTTTACTGCGATAGAAACATCGAGCTGGTGAATACCTCCCTTAGTTGAAGGTGGTCTTACGCTTTCCCACTGCAAAGTGCTTTCTGCGAGATCTTCCAAATATTTCCATGCTTCACCGTCATCTTTAGACATGAAATTGTATTGACACATTGTTTCAAGTATCTGCTTTGTCGCTGGATTAATACCCTCATATATAATCCGACATAAATCCCATCTTTGTATTCCGTGATGGGGCATTGGACAAGCAGATCTTTGAAACGTTCAAAGCACTTCCAAAATGGTTCATTGGGAAGCTAGGTGAACTGGTTGATCTCGCTTCTAATATGGGCAGTCTTATGGTTTGGGTAAAACTTCTTAAGAAATGCTATGAAAAATTCATCCCAATTAGTGATAGAGTGTGCGGCAGTATTATAAAGCCATTTTTCTGCCAAGTCGCACAGTGTGAATGGAAGAAGATGTAAGCGCATAGCATCTAAAGTCAATTGTGAAGTACCCATCATTGCGCATACGTTTTCGAATTTGGTGATGAAAACGTACGCGTCTTCTGACTCAAGCCCATGAAATTTGGGCAGCAGATTGATGTAGTGGGGTTTAATTTCGAAATTATCCCCGTTAGATGGTGGAAGAGATAGACAAGTAGGTAGAGGACCACGGATAGGAAAGCATCTCTCTTGGAGAGAGATGCGCGGTGGATTCTGCTCAACCATGGGCGGTGGCAGCGTGGTGTTATATTCTGATAGAGTGCCGTCCATCTCGGCTGTGGTGTATGGTGGGGGAAAAAGGATGAAGAAGTACCGACTTCGGCATCGATAGCAGGAACGCGGACAAGACGGGCACTAGGATCCCGTGTCCAGCCGAGCATGCACTAAGCGGGTTTAGTGCAAGTGGCAGCGTGTGTGTGTTTTAAAAATTGGTTTGTTTTTGAAAAAGTGGGACTCAAGACAAATCACCCTAAGATGCATAAGCAACCCTAGAACTAAGGTCACCTAGGTCCAGTCTCTAGACCGCTCCTACACTTCCAAAGGACAAGCCGCAGGATCAATCATCTACCGCCTCCGTACTACCCTTGTAGCCAGATAAGTGCCAGGTAAGTGGGAAGGAACCACGGTAGTGGGCCTAATTAAAAACCACTAGCCTTTGTCACACTTGTCTAGGCACTACAAAAGTAATGCGGATAAATGATAGATTACCCACGACCTTCCTCTGTCCTTATTGAGCGCGACAGTCCTTAGAGTCTGGTCTAGATATTTTTTAAATTAATGAAGGGTTGATTTATATGCTCAGTTTGTAATTTGTGGGGCTTAGGAAGGGTGATGAAATCCCCTCCTAATCTTGATTTGGTCTTTGCCCCTTAGAAATCCGTATTAAGATATGCAAAACAAAACCAATCACAAAACTTTTGCAAAAAGATTTTTGAGCGGCGCAATTTTGCAAAGAATCCTGCAGAAGATAGATTTTATTGGATTTGAGGAGAGAGAGAAGGAGTTGAGAAAGATACCAGAGAAGACTGAAGCCCTAATCCCTCTGTTGTACCGCGTTTCCGCCGCACCAAGGGTACTTTTGCCGCGGTTCCGCCGCGTGGCAGAGGGATTGCTTGTTGGAATTTTTTGTATATCCTTCTGTGCTCCTCTGGATCTCTAAAAATGTCTCTGTTTCCTGTCTTCCTTAATTCTGTGACTCCAGATCTCCTTGCAAAATTCACACAATAATCGTTAAATATACAATTTGCAGTTTTGTTTTATTTATGATTGATCGTATAAGAATTCAACACAGATAGTAAGAATAAAAAAAATTACGCACGTATCCCCGGTAACGGCGCCATTTGATTGATACGAAAAAGTTTATGTTGTTGTTAACCGCAATCAATAACGATGTCGCACGTAGCTAGACCGAGATGAGTACGGGTCGTCCTCAGGGAAACGTTGAACTTTTTACTCTTACTTTAGATGTGTTGAAAAAGAGAAAGAAATAAGAATTTTGTTGAATGGTTTCTAGATCTATGTTAAACAAAAATGTAAAATATAGATCTAGATTATTTTAAAGATGTAGTTAATATAATAAGGGAGCTTGTAGGGTTCGTTAGGATTTAGTAGTTATGGACGATTAATTAAAAGTTACCCTTTTTATCCATTAATAGATTTAAAACTAGAACGACGGTGATGCGTGTAGATTAAGGTTTCTGGAGGGAAAAGGAATCCCACTCTTAACCTTTATCTCGACACGGAACTCCGTTCATATCTAGCATTTACCAAAACAATCATTAAGCTAATCTGTAATCGCGGTCGGAACTAGCAAAGAATTGCTAGCGCGCCCGATTAGGATATTAATAATTCTTTTGATAAAGTTCCTAAATTTTATAGGACTTAAAAAGGGTTTAATTATTTTCATCATCCATTAGCCTACCATAATCCTACGAAGCCTAACAAGCGGAGAATTACTCGCGCATGTTTGGAGAAGAAGATGAAAAGACAGAGAGGGAAAACATAATGTAAAATGCAAAAAGAATTAAATAAAATAACTACCTTTATTCATCAATTTGAATAATCTACACTTTTATTCCGTAGAAAATGATTACAAAACTAGTTGTTTCTCGATCATTCCTAAGGTGGTAGTCGGACAGTAGATGATCAACCTGGATGCGTGAGCGTCTGGGGCTTCATGATCTCTTTGGCTTGATAAATTTTCCAAGAGGCTCTCGGTGCTTTTTTATAATGCAAAGCCAGAATCATTTGCTTCCATATTAGGTAAAATGTAGAAAAGATTTTTCCCAAAAATTCTCATCCTCCAACTCTTCTTAACCGCGGCGGATCCGCAGCATAAGGAGGCTAGGGCCGTGGATCCGCGGCTTTCTGATCTCAACCCTTGATCAAATTTTATATGGCTGCTCCTTGTGACCTGTTGCAATTCTAGGCACCTTCAGAATTTGGAAATCTTCTCGTGGTTGCTGCCAAACTTGGTCTCCAAGTTTTGATTCTTAATTAGGCAAGTCTTCTTCAACAACTTGATTTGCTTGATTTTAGTCTTGAAATATTCTGCACAACTTGGAAAATTTCTGCACAACAACTCAAATAATATTTAGTAGATTTTGTTCTACTAGGATTTGGTCAATAAATTAATTTGCATACATTTTCCTATCAAATGCTAATTAAAATATATTAACACATGGATAAAAGTGTTTTTACACATAAACCCTCATATGTATGATATATTATAGTAGAGTCCTTTTTTAATATGAAAATGGTAGGAAAAATGTAATACAAATGTGCGGTTTTATCAACTGAACAGAGACCGAAGCCTTTCGGGAAGCTAATCCTCCCAAACATGTGCCATTATCTGAAAAGGGCGAACCAAAGTCCGATCAGCCTCGAGGACCAGCATCAGTAAAGGCACCTACTCCAATGGAGAGAAAGAAGAAGGTATACTCCTTCAGGAGGGATGAAGTTCGCAAAATATTCATGGACGCCTTGAAAAACGGTCTGCAACTGCCTGTTCCAAAGAGGCCACAGGAAATGAACATGATCGGCAATCCCATATACTGCCCATATCATAGAGTGGTGGGTTATACCATCAAAAATTGCTATATTTTCAAAGATTGGGCAGAGGACCGATATAAGCTGGGAAAAACCTCACAATCCTCGGATGTATCGGCAAGCCACAGACTAGGTCATCAACACTGCTCCGCCAAGATCAAAGTTCAAGGAGCTGGGATAGGCAGAAAGGACCACCATGTCGTTAAACTGGGAACACCCGCTGACCACCACGTCGTTAAACTGGGAATAATTGACCACCACGTCGTTAAACTGGGAACAGTCGACCTCTAAGTTGTTAAACTGGGAATATAAAAAATATATATATGTAAATAAACAAAAAAAATTGTAAATAAAAGAAAAATAAAGAAAATCCAAAATGATAGGGCAACTCACAATAAAAATCAGCGAGTAAAAATAAAAATGAAAATAAAGCTGAAATGATGGGGCAACCGCGAATAAATAGCCGAAATGATAGGGCAATCACAACCTTCGCAATAAGAAAAGCTGAAATGATAGAGCAATCGCGGTAAAACAAACAAAAAAAAACAACAAAAAAACGGCGAATGATGAGTCGCTCCTGGTACCATATTCCAGTGCAGCGATACAGACGCCGACCAAAATCCAGTTTCCCAAAATTCTTCTGGCCCTACGGTTAGTCCCCAAATTGACTACCGTATACAATCCACGGGCTTAAATAATTCTCTTCATACTCATACCCCACCACAATCACCAGTTACGCGGCTGGTCTCTGCCTTTGGAATTATGCTCTATTGAGAAGACCCACTCATGTGTTCTCACGATACATGAGGAGAACAAACCTTTATGGGATCCTTACGACTCATAAAGGAAAAAACATCCTTAGGAGTCCTCACGACTCCTAAGGAGAAAATAAACCTGCGGGGTCCTTACGACTCGCAGGGAGAAAATACTTTTATAGGATCCTCACGGCCCATAAAATTGAAAAGCCTTAGGCGATAGGGACCTAAACATGTCCCCTAAGCCACCGCTCCCCCAGCAAGAATAGGCAAATGATGAATTGTTCCTGGCACATCTGCTTCAGTGTTAGCAATGCTGATGCCGGCCCCTAACCCAAAATTCCAAGCTCGCCATCCGTAGACCTCTAAGTCTTTAAACTAGAAACAGATGACCTCTAAGTCGTTAAACTGGAAACAGTAGACCTCTAAGTCTTTAAACTGGAAACAAATGACCTCTAAGTCGTTAAACTGGAAACAGTAGACCTCTAAGTCTTTAAACTGAAAACAGATGACCTCTAAGTCTTTAAACTGGAAACAGATGACCGCCAAGTCGTTAAACTGGGCACAATAGACCTCTAAGTCTTTAAACTAGAAACAGATGACCTCTAAATCGTTAAACTGGAAACAGTAGACCTGTAAGTCTTTAAACTGGAAGCAGATGACCTCTAAGTCGTTAAACTGGAAACAGTAGACCTCTAAGTCTTTAAACTGGAAACAGATGACCTCTAAGTCTTTAAACTGGAAACAGATGACCTCTAAGTCTTTAAACTGGAAACAGATGACCGCCAAGTCGTTAAACTGGGCACAATAGACCTCTAAGTCTTTAAACTGGAAACAGATGACCTCCAAGTCATTAAACTGGAAACAGTAGACCTCTAAGTTTTTAAACTGGAAACAGATGACCTCTAAGTCTTTAAACTGGAAACAGATGACCGCCAAGTCGTTAAACTGGGCACAATAGACCTCTAAGTCTTTAAACTGGAAACAGATGACCTCTAAGTCGTTAAACTGGAAACAGTAGACCTCTAAGTCTTTAAACTGGAAACAGATAACCTCTAAGTCCTTAAACTGGAAACAGTAGACCTCTAAGTCTTTAAACTGGAAATAGACGACCACTACGTCGTTAAACTGGAAACAGATGACCACTATGTCATTAAAATGGAAACAGATGACCTCTACGTCTTTAAACTGGAAAAAGACGACCTCTAAGTCGTTAAACTGGAAACAGATGACCCCTAAGTCATTAAACTAGGGACGAAGGGAAATCCACTCATGTGTCCTCACGATGCATGAGGAGAACAAATCTTTGTGGGATTCTTACGACTCATAAAGGAAAAACACACTTAGGAGTCCTCACGACTCCTAAGGAGAAAATACACCTGCGGGATCCTTACAACTCGTAGGGAGAAAATGCTTTTATGGGACCCTCACGGCCCATAAAACTGAAAAGTCTTAAGTGGTAGGGATCTAAACCTGCCTCCTAAGCCATCGCTCCCCATCCTCTAAATGGCGAATGATGAGTTGCTCCTGGTACCATAATCCAGTACAGCGATGCAGACGCCGTCCAAAACTCAAATTTCTAATGGCGAATGATGAGTCGCTCCTGGTATCATATTCCAGTGCAGCGATGCAGACGCCAACCAAATTCCAAATCCCATACCCCAATGGCGAATGATGAGTCGCTCCTGGTATCATATTCCAGTGCAGCGATGCAAACGCCAACCAAATTCCAAATCTCATACCCCAACGGCGAATGATGAGTCGCTCCTGGTACCATATTCCAGTGCAGCGATGCAGACGCTAACAAAGTCCCGAAATGTTTTTGGCCCTACGGTCTGGATCATACATCCTGCAAAACCGTATAAAATCCACGGGCGTAAAACGATCCCAATCTCTCCCAAGTCCTACCGGCAAGACCATATTCAAAGCCCCACTGGCAGGGAAGATTCAAAAAAAAGAAAAAAAAAGAGAAGAAAAAAAAAAGATGGTATGTCCACAAGCAAAATGGGCACGGATGAAAACCTGAAAGGGCTCCGTGAGTAAAAACAGCAGGTCTGCCGGTGAGTTTGTAAAAACCCGAAAGGGCGCAAACTCGTAAAAAAGAGATGAAATGCACTCGCAAAGTCCTCTTGACTTTGTGAGGAGAAAATTCCCGCGTGAGATCCTTACGACTCACAAAGGAGCAACACCCTTAGGAGTCCCCACGACTCCTAAGGAGAAAATACACTTATGAGATCTTTTCGACTCGTAGGGAGAAAATGCTTTTATGGGACCCTTACGGCCCATAAAATTAAAAAGTCTTAGGTGATAGGGACTTAAAACCTGTTTCCTAAGCCATCGTTCTCTAATAAGCAAATGCAAATGATGATTCGCTCCTGGTACCATATTCCAGTGTAGCGATGCTGATGCCAAATGTTCCCCTCCGAACGGCGGCGCACACGACTGCGAAGTCTTGGCACTGAGATTCGGGGCAGATGCTATTTGGTTTTATCCGTCTACCTCTCCAAAGATGCCAAGTTGATTTATGGCACCGTGTATCGAAGGTTTAGACGGATGCGGCCGATGTAGCAGACTTTTTCAGATTCCCCCTTGCTTGAGGGTTTTTTGATTGCGGGGACGCTCTTCCCTGCAGGCGCAAGCCCCTGCAGTTAATTACGTTACCGCATCGCGGTAGTCACTTTCTCCTTCTCCAGAATTTCACTTCATGTCGTGTATGTTTGTTTTGTTTGTGGTTGCCCGTGGATTGTATACGGAGACTGAGTAATGCCATCACCCGTAGGACGTGGATTAGTCCAAATCCGTATTTATTTAGATTTGGGTTTGGTGTTTTTTAGTTTAAGGATGCATTAGTCGCGTTGCGACTAAGATCGACCTAAACGTTCGTCAAGGATACGTTAGTTCTGTTTAAGACTAAGATCAACTTAACGGGGTGATCCGTTTAATATATGGCTGTCGGGACTCGTCGCCTCTCTGACGTCGTTGAAGGATTACAACGATAGGTGTCAGAGGAGTTCGGAGATGTACGCTTGAGCCAAAGATGATTTAGGGTTTTATAGTCCATTTGAATGTTTAAGGATACGTTAGCCGTGTTTGGGGCTAAGATCAACTTAAACGGGATCGTTTAGATCTGGCAGAAGAGCATTTGGAGGCTCTATTATTCCAGTTTAGGAACGTGGTGGTCCATTATTAGTTTAGGGACGTTTCGGTCCGTCGCCAGTTTAGGGACGTAGTGGTCCATTATTAGTTTAGGGACGTTTCGGTCCGATATTAGTTTAGAGACGTTTCGGTCCGATATTAGTTTAGGGACGTCTCGGTCCACGAGTTTAAGGACCCCGCAGTCCGTATTGATGTGCGGTCGTTGGGACCCTTCACCTCTTTGACGTCGTTGAGGAATTACAACGATGGATGTTGTTTCCTGATTTAAAATCAGGAAAGCTTCTGGGAAAAGCTTCAGAGGAGAGTCACGTGCTGACACGTGACGTTTAAATGCAAACGTCAAAGGCGCACAAGTTCTCTGATCAAGTCAAGAAAAAGGCTTCAGAAGAGGTCACGTGCTTCCACGTGACCAGGGTCACGTGTTGACACGTGACGTTCAAGACAGCAGACTCGTTCTCCAGACAAACCAAGGAAAGAGAGTTCAAACGAGGGTCACGTGCTCACACGTGACCAAGAGTCACGTGGTGGCACGTGACGCTTAAGCAACGATCAGAAGACGGAGCGCAAAAGAAAGGAAAAGGCTCATTCCAAAGGGGGTCACGTGCTCACACGTGACCATGGGTCACGTGGTCACACGTGACCGGCTTTCAAAGCCCATTTTGTCAACAGAATTAAATTCTGAGAGAAATTCAAATCTTTCCAAAGGAACGCAACTGTATGGAACCAATCAAATTAAAGGTTCAGAGGTGATGAAATATCACCTATCTATGGGAAAATCTCGGGTTTGGAAAGATTTCCCCTCTAAATCTAACCAAAATAACAAAGGAAGATCTTTGGATTTGAAATCCAATGGTGAATAAAATTCACCTAATGATCCAAAGGCCCAAAATGAATGATGAATGCAAATCAAATCTCAATGAAGATTCGGCTGCTTCTCCTATAAATAGGAGCCAAGAGATACAAAAAAGGGGATACATACGTAGAGAAGAAAAGAGAAAAGGAGAAGAGCTTTGATACTTTGAAAAGACTCAGATCTTCTGCAAAAACCCTAGGTAAGAAAGGGAAGGCCGTTTGAAGGAAAGAGAATTTAATTCTCAACAGAGTTTAACTCTGATAATGTAAAAAAAACAGAAGAGCATATTTCTTCTCTCTTTGATAGAGGATCTGCAAAGTGCACATCTCCCCTTAAAGTTGAGAATTTAATTCTCAATGGGTTGAGATCCTGCCATGCAGACCCAGAACATAGAGAAGGAGTGGAAGCTCGAGAATTTAATTCTCACAGAACCATAGGAATTTAATTCCTCCAAAATAAAATTAGGGCTCGACCCTATATCATGGGAATTTAATTCCTTCAGAACAAAAAAGAAACAGGGTTTAACCCTAAGTAAAAAACAGTTCTTTTGAGACATCGGGAATTTAATTCCCTTAATCATAATTTAACAGAGGATGGAAGTCTAAACTCCTTAAAAACTTCTATTAGGGTTTAACCCTATTCAGCCCTTCACATATATGAGGAATTTAATTCCTACAGAAAATTCAGAGTTAAACTCTATTCCAGAAAAAACAAAGTTTTCGAAAGGAAGTAGGAATTTAATTCCTCTGAAATTTACAGCTCGAGGAATTTAATTCCTGAAAAAAGATGAACAAAGCCTCTAAACAAAATATACAGAAGCAGGGTCACGTGTCATCACGTGACCCCCCCAAGAGATATACAAAAGCCCCTTTGAGGCAGCACCCCACGTGACCCACGTGACCCTCGGCAGAAGCTCTAATACATAGGCATTTGAATGCCCATCACGTGATGGCACGTGATGCTCTGAAAGACATGATAATTTCAGCAGAACAAACGAAGGAAGGGCGTTCTCACGTGCTGCCACGTGACCCCTCTTGCCTTAGTGTTTAACACTAAATTAAAACTCTCAAACCCAGTGTTAAAACATTGTTGGGCCTTAGTATTCAACGCTGATTAAAAAGCTTTATTTGCAGTGTTCAACACTGATCTGTTTTAGTGTTTAACACTAATTTGAAAAGCCTTGTTGCTGGTGTTTAACACCAATTATCTCTTAGTGTTAAACACTAACTTGTCAACCTCATTCCCAGTGTTCAACACTGACTGCTCTGTAGTGTTTAACACTAGGCTTTGGCCCAATT
This sequence comes from Agapanthus africanus, assembly GCA_030015575.1. Classification (NCBI taxonomy): domain Eukaryota; kingdom Viridiplantae; phylum Streptophyta; class Magnoliopsida; order Asparagales; family Amaryllidaceae; genus Agapanthus; species Agapanthus africanus. The sequence continues at coordinate 98,673,112 of CM057338.1, read as the reverse complement.
GGCCTAAATGGATAGAGGCAAAGCCTCTCCTGATTGGACTTAGCCCAAAGATGGCCATAAGTCCTCAAATCATATTGAACTGAGCACATCTGCTCTTTCAACCAGCTCATTGGTTCAAGGGTACATCTCTGAACTCCTCTGATATTTGTCGTTGTAATCCTTCAACGTCTTCAGAGAGGTGACGGGTCCCGACAACTACACATTGATACGGACTGTGGGGTCCTTAAACTCATGTCTAATACAAATTCCTGGTTACGTGGAACGTGGATAACGTCACCCTTTGACCCCACGGAAAACGCCCAGAGCGGAGCCTGGTCCTCGCTAAGCACGGCAGTGAACCCGTGTGAAGCATCCAGAGCACATACCGGACTGTGGGGTCCTTAAACCCATGGACTACGACGTCCTTAACCTTGACCGAGATGTCTTAAAACTAACAACGGACTGTGGGGTCCTTAAACCCATAGACTACGACGTCCTTAACCTTGACCGAGATGTCTTAAAACTAACAACGGACTGTGGGGTCCTTAAACCCATGGACTACGACGTCCTTAACCTTGACCGAGATGTCTTAAAACTAACAACGGACTGTGGGGTCCTTAAACCCATGGACTACGACGTCCTTAACCTTGACCGAGATGTCTTAAAACTACCCATTGACCGAGATGTCTTAAAACTACCCATTGACCGAGATGTCTTAAAACTACCCATGGACCGCAATGTCCTTAAACTACCCACGGACCGCAATGTCCTTAAACTACCCATGGACCGCAATGTCCTTAAACTACCCATGGACCGCAACGTCCTTAAACTAGAACAATAGAGCCCCGTATGCTCTCTTGTCGGATCTAAATGGTCCCGTTTAAGTTGATCTTAGCCTCGAAAATGGCTAACGTATCCTTAAACCTCCAAACAGACTGGACTATGAATTCCCCCAATTAACTCCGGCTCGAGGGTACATCTCTGAACTCCTCTGACATCCGTCGTTGTAATCCTTCAACGTCGTCAGAGAGGTGATGGGTCCCGACGGCCATACATACGATGGACCACTACGTCCCTAAACTGGAACATTAGAGTCCAAATGCTCTTTTGTCGGATCTAAACGATCCTGTTAAGTTGATCTTAGTCTCAAACTGGACTAACGTATCCTTAGCAAACGTTTAAGTTGATCTTAGCCTCAAATATGGCTAACGTGTCCTTAAACCAAACCCCCAAACCCAAATTTAAGATAATGCGGATTTTGACTAGTCCACGCCCTACGGGTGACGACATAACCCAGTCTCCGTAAACAATCCACGGGCAATAAAACAAACACCCATGACACGAAGTGACCATCTGGAGAAGGAGAAAGTTGTTACCGCAACGCGGTAGCGTAATTAACTGCAGGGGCTTGCGCCTGCAGGGAAGAGCGTCCCCACAATCAAAAACCCCTCAAACGAGGGGGAATCTGACGAAGTCTGCTACATCGGACGCATCCGTCTAAACCTTCGATACACGGTGCCATAAATCAACTTGGCATCTTCGGAGAGGTGGATGGATAGCACCAATTAGCATCTACCCCGAATCTCAGCGCCAAGACAATCGCGGTCCTGCGCGCCATCCTTCGGAGGGCAACAGATGTCAAAGGAGTTCGGAGATGTACCCTCAAACCGGATGTAAATTGATTTAGGGGAGCAATCTTGCTCAGTCAATTTAGTTTAAGGACTTACGGCCAAAATTGGGTTAAGTCCAATTGAAAATATTCAACACTTTTACTTGTTGTTGGTCTGTTAGACCTGTGCCAGGGCTGTTCATTTACTTTGGGCTCTGTTCAAACAGAGTGTCAAATTAAATGGGGCTCTGCCCCTTTTATTGCTTTGCAATTTATTTAGGCCTATTAGGTCTTTTTGACTTGGGCCTGGCCCTTTAAGTAATGCACTTCATTTGTGCAAAGCATTAAGAATCTTTTAGATTCAAGAACAGAAGTGCAAAGCACTTTTTGATCCCTTGATCTAAATTTGGATCAAAGAAAAAAACAAGTTTTTCCTTGTTTCAGAGACCAAAGGTTCATAACAAGTGCAAGGCACTATTTTATTATTATTTTTTATTTATTTAATTATTTATTTATTGTTGAAGATCAATGATCTTGTTTTTAGATCAATAATCTGTTCATAAGAGAATTTTTCTCTTCTTTTAAAGGTCTTTTACCTTTTTTTCTTGAGGAGTTCTTGAGAGTTCTCTTCTTTTTTTTTTTTAGCCAGATGTTGATGCCTTTAAATTGGGGTCTGGGGTCCTTTTTATAGTGCTCATAAATTAGTTAAATCTGTTAAAAAGATCTTTTTCTGAGTGATTTGGGGAATTTTCCCAAAGATCCAACGGCCCCTGCTTTATAGAAGAAAATCTTCTTGTTTTAACAAGATTTATTCTGTTTTGCGCAACTCCCCTAGTGCGTGACACGTGTCGCGCAGCGCGGCGCTTGAGCAGCTGTGCTTGCGTAACTGCGCAGACACGTGTCGCGCAGTGCAGTGCTTGCGCAGTTGTGCTTGCGCAACTACGCAGACACGTGTCGCGCAGCGCGGCGCTTGCGCAACTGAACGTTACTTTTGTTTTTAAAGAGCCCTGCTCTAATTGGACACACTGCCTTGGACGTTGTGCTGACGTGTCAACTTCTGACACGTGGCGCGTTGCGTGTAGCACACGGGATTTGAAGCGTTGCTTCAAAATTTGAATTTTTGAAATTCAAACAGAGCCTTGCTCTGATTAGGGGGAATACCAAACAAAAACCAAATGATGAGTTGCTCCTGGCATTATTCCAGTGCAGCAATGCAGATGCCAAAAAAAAACTAATTCCTAAATCCTCCCGGGGCAAATGATGAGTTGCTCTTGGTATTATTCCAGTACAGCAATGCAGATGCCAAACAAAAAACCCCAATTCCCAAATCCTCTCAAATACGGATGATGACTTGCTCCTGGTACCATATTCCAGTATAGCGATGCTGATGTCAACTTAAATCAAACAAATCAAACCAACAGTCCCCGCGGCAGAATCATGCTTCGTACCAGAATATACCCCGTGTCGAAATCATTCTTTGCCTCAGGCGTATCTGCCTTCCATGTCGGAATTATGCTTCGACTCGGAATCAACCAGCAACACTCCGTGCCGGGGACAAGTCGATCAACGACACTCCGTGCCGGGGACAAGTCAAACAGCGACACTCCATGCCGGGGACAAGTCGATTAGCGACACTCCGTGCCAGGGAAAAGTCGACCAGCGACACTCCGTATCGGGGAAAAGTCAACCAGTGACACTCCACGCCGGGGAAAAGTCGATCGGCGACACTCCACACCGGGGAAAAGTCAATCCGACACTCCGCGCCGGGGAAAAGTCGATCAGCGACACTCCACACCGGGGAAAAGTCAATCCGACACTCCGCGCCAGGGAAAAGTCGATCAGCGACACTCCGCGCCGGGGAAAAGTCAACCCGACACTCCGCGCCAGGGAAAAGTCTATCAGCAACACTCCGTGCCGGGGAAAAGTCAACCCGACACTCCACGCCGGGGAAAAGTCGATCAGCGACACTCCGTGCCGGGGAAAAGTCAACCAGCGACACTCCGCGCCGGGGAAAAGTTGATCAGCGACACTCCATGCCGGGGAAAAGTCAACCCGACACTCCACGCCGAGGAAAAGTCGATTAGCGACACTCCTTGCCGGGGAAAGTCAACCCGACACTCCACGCCGGGGAAAAGTCGATCAGCGACACACCGTGTCAGGGAAAAGTCAACCAGCGACACTCCGCGCCGGGAAAAAGTCGATCAGCGACACTCCGCGCCGGGGAAAAGTCAACCCGACACTCCACGCCGGGGAAAAGTAGATCAGCGACACTCCGTGCCGGGAAAAGTCAATCTGCGACACTCCGCACCGGGGAAAAGTCGATCAGCGACACTCCGCGCCGGGGAAAAGTCAACCTGACACTCCACGCCGGGGAAAAGTCGATCAGCAACACTCCGCGCCGTGGAAAAGTCAACCCGACACTCTGCATCGGGGACACGTCAACAAACGACACTCTGCATCAGGGAAATATCCAACACAGACACTCCGCATCAGGGAAACGTCCGACAACGACACTCCGTGCAGGGGAAACGTCAAGCAGACACTCCGTGCCGAGGACACGTCAACAAGCGACACTCTGCATCGGGGATACGTCCAACACAGACACTCCGGGTGAGAGAAACGTCTACCACGGACACTCCATCTCGGAGATGCGTCAAGCACCGACCGTCCAAGTCGCAAAAAGGGCAGAACCGACCGTCCATGTCGTAAAAAGGGCAGTGCATCCCAAAAAGTGGGAACCAAAGCAAGTCGCCTCCACGCAAAAGAAGATCCATCAATTTCATGCACACGACCTACATATGTTGTGTGCATTTATTGATGGGGGCAATTTGTTGGGGTAAAAATTTACACCCCGGTTGACCAAGTCAAAATCAAAGTCAACCCCAAGCCAGGTGGGCCCAAGCCCAGGTCAAGTGGGCCCATGCCCAAGTCGATGCAGTGGCCGGCCTCCCCCATGCCAACAACAAAAATCATGTAACAAATAATTTTTATGTAATTTTTATGCATGAATGTATGTAAAATGGCCATAAAGCCAAATTTTTGTAAGCCCATGGCTTATGTGCAAAATAAAATGACACTTGAGCCATGGGATAGGCAAATGCCATTTTGCAAAGCCCGAGGGGCTATATGTAAATATGTAAGCCTATATAAGGCAACATGATGATGAATAAAGCAAGACTTTTCATTTCCTCAAAAAATTAGGGTTTGTGCCTCCACTCTCTCTTTTTCAAGTTTTTTCTCTTTCTTTTCATTTTCCAAATAAATCAAGAGCTTAGCTCTCCTTTTTTTTAAAACTAAATAAAGTTTTACCATAAATCTGCCTCCCAAGACTCCATCAAGAGAGGAAAAGGGTCTCTTTTTTTATCATCCAAGATCTAGATCTTGGAGTTTCAAGAGAACCCATTTTGGATTTCTTCTCAAAGGAGAAAGGAGAAAATATTTTGGAGTTCAACTCCACAAATAAAATTCTTTTGGAGTTCAACTCCACTACCAGGAAAATTATTTTGGAGTTTAACTCTACTACAAAAATTCTTTTGGAGTTTAACTCCACAGTAAAAATCTTTTGGAGTTCAACTCCACAAATAAAACTCCTTTGGAGTTCAACTCCACAAATAAAACTCCTTTGGAGTTTAACTCCACAAATAAAATTCTTTTGGAGTTTAACTCCACTACAGAAATTCTTTTGGAGTTTAACTACACAAAAAAATACTTTTTTTTGGGTGTCTAACTCCACATTATATTTTTTTAGCCATATAAAAAAAATTTGGAGTTGAACTCCACGTAAAAAAAAAATCTGCAGCCCATTTTGCCCCCAGCATGTGACCCCCTTTCACATGCTAGCATGTGACTCCCCCTTAGTACATAAGGGGTCACATGCTACCATGTGACCTTCCATGTCACATGCTAGCATGTGACTCTCCCTTAGTACATGAGGGGTCACATGCTACCATGTGACCTTCCATGTCACATGCTACCATGTGACCCCCCCACATGAGTGGTCACATGCTAGCATGTGACCTTCCATGTCACATGCTACCATGTGACCTCCCCACATGAGTGGTCACATGCTAGCATGTGACCCTCCATGTCACATGCTAGCATGTGATCCCTCCACATGAGGTCACATGCTAGCATGTGACCCCACTTTTTTTTTTAAAAAATTCTTTTTTCTTCTTTCTTCCTTCTTTTTTTATTTAAAATAAAAATAAATAAATATTAAATAAATAAAATTAAATTATAAATAATATTTAAAAATTAAAAAAAAACATAATTATTTTCTTTTCTTCTTTTCTTTATTTAATCCCTTTTTTTAATTTAAAAAATATTTAAAAAATATTAAATAAATAAAATCAAATTATAAATAATATTTAAAAATTTAAAAAAAATAATAAATAAAAAAATTCTCCAAATATTTATTTACTTATTTATTTTTGTTTATATATATATATATATATATATATATCTTTTTACAAGTGGAACAAAACAAAAAAAATACACACACACCAACGCACTGCATATTGGGTTCGCATGCCCAGTTTAACCCGTCAATCGGAGGTTCCTTCGCTCCAAATGCGAGGGGTAATTAACAGCAGCTTAGTCTGCGGCTGCCGGAGATTCGGATCCCCACAATCAATAAACCCCAGCCTACCGTAGGCAGGGGGAATCTGTAATGCGTCTGACAAGCGCACGCGTATTCCCATCTTAATGGGGTGACGAAAAACACCCTACACTCATCACCTCCCACTATCCGCCTGCACACCCCTCGCCGAGCCCAGCTCCACCAACCTCCACTCCATACCACCCTCTACCACTGCAGCTCCGGCCATCGCAACCCCAAGCCCCGACTCTAAGCTTTGGCCGACGCAACACCACCCCACCACCAAGCCCCAAGCTTCAAGCCGAACCCCACCAATCTCTCTCTTTCTCTCCATCTCTCCCTCTCTCTTAACATCCAACCCATTACCATCGCCGCCGGCTCCCTGCCACCACTGTCACCTCTGATGACAACGCAGCCACCTCACTCCAACTCCAGCTCCCCTCATCGCTGCAGCCAAGCCACCGGAGCTTAACCGAGCCTACAAGCTAAACTCATGTCCCTTGAACCCTTCGGCATTTCATCGAGCACTTTCATCCATCGCCAATTTCCGCTATTCTGGTCACCGTCGTCGCCATCCAATCCGTGGCCTCGATCTCTTAAGCCATCATCATCATTAATGCGGTATCCATCGCAACACCAGCATACGCCCATCGCAGCTCACGTCGCGTCGAGCCCCACGACACAAGCCTAACCAAGCCTCGTCGTGGTATTGTTGCGCCGCGCCACTGCCGTAGCCGTAGTTCACCACCGTGACACGTCGTTGCCATATCATCATCGATATGTCGTCAGGCAAGTTTTACATACTTGCTTCATGCTATTTTACAATCAATTCGATTGCCATTCAATATCATAGCAAGTATTTGATGCTAAACTTTAAGTGAAAACCCATCTTTAAATGTCGGAACTTGTGATCATTAAACATGTTTACTGTTTGCAGAGGTACTGCAGAAATTTGGTTGAAAATCGATACCGTTTCACCTATAAATTGTTACCCCGATAACCATTGCGAAATCAGAATCTTTCCTGAACAAGCTAAGCCGTTAAATTCACATAAAATCTTTTACAAATTGGAATGTTGCGTTCGAGGGTTCATATCGAAGCCAACTTGACGGCCTAGAATCCCATAAGATTTTTAATCTGTTTCTATGCTAAAAAGATTATGGAAACTGGTTCGGAGTGCGGCTCTGGACTGCAGTCCAGAGCAGCTCGGGCTGTCGATTCTCGTTTTGTAATACTTCCACTCTTCTGTATGAAAATGTTATAATGCTGAACCCTATATCATAGCGAAGATAAATCTGTTATCTAACTGTTGGAAGTATTTTCATTCATTTTTACTATCGTTTACTATTTAAATTACATTTTAAATCAACAGAACACATAGCAGTCCCAAACAGGGACAGAATGTATACCCCTTTAGTGTACAGTGCATAACTTCCAATACACCATGGATATGATCAATCCGTATAATGCGTTGGAAACCTAACTGATAAACCTAAATTTTGTTCAACTATAGTGTCACCTAATTTTGATCCCAATAGGGTGAAAACTGTGTTGCGAAATGGGCATTCAGTTCAGGAATTAAAATTCCAGCAGCGAACACTTAAAATGAAATGGCTGTAACTTGCAAATCCGAAACCCGATTGACTTGAAATTAATTTTGTTGAACTGCGGACTGAGTTTTCTTATTACCACTTTCGTATCTTTTTGCTTAATTCTGAGTGGATGATTTAATACAAATTTTCTATGTTCATAAGATGTATAGCGACTTGTATTGCATATAAACTGTTTAGCGGCATGATTCATAGTTCTTTTCGACTACAAGACCTCTAGCGATAGTGAACATTCGTGTTAATTCTTAGTATATATTGCATTGTCGAACATGTATGGTATTGGTGTGGTTGTGTCAAGTACGCCAGTGAATAATGAGTGATTCGTGACAATGAACCATACAGTGAACAGTGAATAAAATCGTGTTATTGATGCATACTTGTACACAACTAGCCTATACTCATGAATAGGAAAACCTGGGTAAAAAGAAGGAAATCGAAGTGAAAATGGAATTGTATTTAGCGAGGAAAGTGATTTAGAGGATGATCATTCGAACAACGACTCTTATATATATTAGGTTGGGCCTAGCGGTCCGGCTGACAGGGTTATGTCCCCGGAAACAGCAGGTCGTAGTATCGGATATGTACGAGACCCTCGTTAAACATGATCCTCCTTTCCACAACTCAATTTCAAAAGTGACTTAGAGACCGATAGGGAGACAGATCATACATTGCATCAGTTATTAACATATTGATTGCCTGCATTTATCATCTCCACCGTTATTATTTTATTTCCTTGTCTCTTTGTTATTATTATAATATTGTTATTGTGTCACCCTGACGACCTGAGTATGCATGCTTAGTGATAGAGGTGGGTTCGTCTGATCTCGAGAAGACCGTGAAGATCCAGACCAGTGAACCAGTTACATTTCTCCATGGATATTCCTGGTTAGTTGCCCCTTTCACTTACTTCCATTGAACTTAGATTTCTTTATATCCAATAGTTTTAGTGACTGCATTCTCCTTACCCGTACTGTATTTTACTGATTACCATATAATGCTAGAAGCCGAAATATGACTACGACAGGATTTTTCCTTGATCGTAGGAGCATGGATGACCTTATCACCCTTGTATTCCGTATTTTGGGAAGAGAGCAGACATGGTTTTGTTGGTATCAGAACCAGGTTTATAATAAGATTACAGTTCAATTTAGGGATCCATTGAATCATACTTTGTTTCGTTGCTTTCACTTCCATATACTACTTGTGCATCACCACTCAAGTTCATGTTTTGAATCTTATCTATTTCATCCTTTCCTCGTGTTCCGCATCATTAATCGTTATTTTCCTTCGTGTTACACTATCTGATCATGATCCTTGCGTTTCAGACCATGGACAACCCTGGGGCAACACCGCTTCTCGATGAGAACACTCAGTCATGCATTTCTTTCGACTGTATATTAGTGAGTTCAGATGACGAGGTCGATGGGCTACAGGTCATTTTCGACAACAACGAATCCGAGGAAGAGGGAGTCGGTGTCGCAATTCCAGAGATCAGTATGATTAATGATTCGGATGATGAAGAGGAAGACCCAGAAGAAGAACCTGAGGAGGAGAATTCCAAAGAAGACCCGATAGAAGAGGACCCACAGGAAAACACAATAGAAGAGGATCCAGATGAGGATCCTGAAGAGGAGAATCCTGAGGAAGACCTTATAGAAGAGGATCCGGAAGAGGATCCGGAAGAGGACCCGAGAGAGGCAGAACATATGGAGGAGGATTCTGATGAGGAAGCTCCCGCCGAAGGGGAAGAGTTAGGAGAAGAAAACCCTATAGGGGAGGAATCCGAAGACGAATCTCCAGTCCAGGAGGAGTGGGAGGATGAAATCTCGAGTGAAGAGGAACTCGAGGCTGATGAACCTTAAGCAGTCATTCAGGCAGGACACTATGGGAATGGACGCCCCCATCTTACCGTGAGAGCATATCGCAATTTGTTGAATTTCCACAATCGCGACTAACGCAACTTATTTTCTTTTCTTAGGGCCAAATAATAATGATGTATAGTTTAGGGTCAAGTTTATCTCTCAATTGTACTCTGTCAAGATTTTCTGAATAATAAAGTTTCGGTTCGATCAAATTTTTCCTGAAGTATTGTACCTTTAAGCTCGCTTGATTCATAAATTGATCCTTCTTACAACATCTTTTGCTCTTATTACAAGTAATTATTTTATCTCATCCTTGAACCTTGTAATCACCTGACCCTCCCCAATTTAGGTAACGTGGAAGGAAGTGCCATACGTACGGACAGAGGAATGTACTTAGGCTTTTGAGATGCTGAAACAGATGTTGACCACGACGCCTATTCTTACAGGGCCAGACGATTTAGATGGTGTGGCGATACACGACGATGATTTATGGAAGGGTTTAAGCTGCGTTCTGATGCAACACGGTCGGGTAGTTACTTATGCCCCACGGCAGCTGAAGAATCGTGAGGGGAACTACCCAACACGCGAATTAGAGTTAGCCCTAGTAGTTTTCGCATTTGGAAATCTGAGGACATTACTTACTGGGCAAAAAAAGGGGTGGAAGTGTATACGGACCACAAGAGTCTGAAATACATGTTCACTCATTGAGAATTGAATATGAGACAACGCCAATGGCTATAGCAAGGGGCGGATTACGACTCGGGATTTCAGTACCATCCAGGAAAACTAAATGTCATACCGACGCCCTCGGTCGCAAACCAGCGGTCATGATATTGACCAGGCAGAGGAACATCATTGAGGATTTTCGGAAGCTCGAACTAGAGGTTGTTACACCGAGTGCAATCAGGCGGTTTTGGCAGTTGCAGGTGCAGTCTTCACTTGTAGATCGCATTAAAGTTGTACAAGCTAATGATCCCTGATTGCAGAAGTACAGAGAGCAGGTGGAGGCCAGACTAAGGACAGACTTAATAATACATCGAGACAGTTCTTTGAGATTCAGTGGCAGACTCTGCGTTCCCAAGGAAGATGTCAGAGAAGAAGTACTAGCCGAAGCTTATAGTTCAGGTTTTTCTGTACATCCGGGAGTCAAGAAAATGTATAGAGATATGAGGTAGCACGATTGGTGGAACGGGATGAAGCGAGAAATTGCACGGTTTGTATCCAGGTGTTTGGTATGTCAGCAAGTGAAGGCGGAACACCAGAGAACAGCGGGACTGTTACAACCGCTTCCGATACCTGAGTGGAAGTAGGAGCACATCACTATGGACTTTGGGGCTGCCTTACCACGGATCCTAAGAGACAACGACGCTATATGGGTTATCGTCGACCGCCTTATGAAAGCTGCACACTTTATACCCTTCCGGGTGGGACATGCGACAGAGTCGCTTGCGGGGAAACACATGCAAGAGGTAGTGCGACTTCATGGAGTTCCTGCAAGTATAGCATCAGATCGGGACGCTAGATCCATTTCACACTTTTTGGAAGAGCTTACATGAGAGTATGGATACACGTCTCAAGTTGACGGTAGACAAGTTCCAGATGATCAGACAACGCATTAATATGGCACAAGACAGATAGAAGAGTTGGGTGGATGTCAACGGGAGAGCGCCAGAATTCGAGATCGGAGATAATGTGTTTCTGAAAATTCCACTTACCCACGGTGTTATCAGGTTTAGGAGTCGCGGTTCCCACAACTTTTTGGATAGTCATTGCATCGTTACCTCCCGGTTTTCGTTATTTTAATTTCGAGGACGAAATTTTCTTTAAGGAGAGTATGATGTAAATTCCCAGTTCCGCAAATAAATTTTTTCCATATTTTCCAAGTCCCATGAATATTTTCTATTTTTTCCCTTTTTTTAGAGGAATTTAGAATGCATATATTTTGAATTTTAAATTCTCCTAAACAAAACCCAAATCTCGGCCCAGCCCAAACCCTTACCCAGCCTAAACCCCGACCCGGCCCAAACCCCATACCTGACCTACCTCTCTTCTTCCCCACTCCCCTTTTCTTTTCCCGCTCCTTTTTCTTTTCCTCCCCACGTCGCCACTCGTTCCCGAGCCCCCGCTCCTCATCGCGAGCACGTCCCTAACCTTGACCCACGACCTCGCGTGCTCGCTCGCGAACTCCCTCCCTCGACCTCGTCTCCCTCTCCCCATACTTCCTTTCTCCTCTCCTCTCTCCAAACACCCAGCACCATCCCTACTCAACCCATTACCCTCACGATCTCCTTCACCAAAACTCATCTCTCCCCCCCACTCTCGTTCTCCCTCTCACTCCACTCCCCTCCTCAGAGACACCGCGACCATTGCACCCCCTCATCGACCTTGTTTGATTTAAGGATCGTTAACCTTGTTTGAGATTAAGATCAACTCAAATATTTGTTAAGGATATGTTAATCCGATGTTGGACTAAGATCTACTTAACGGGGGTTTTGGATCATTTTTTTATCCAAAGAAAGAGCATTTGGGCTCCATAGTTTTAGTTTAAGGACGTTGCAGTCCATAGCTAGTTTAAGGACGTTGCAGTCCGTAGCTAGTTTAAGGACGTTGCGGTCCACGACTATTTTAAGGACATTACAGTCCGTATTGGGATGTATCCATCTATTAGAGAGTACATTAAAGGGTTGTTGGTTATCGAGACCCACCACCTCTCTGAAGACGCTTATGAATTACAACGACATTTATCAAAGGTGTGAAGAGATGTACCCTTGAACCGATGTCCGTTGGAAGATCAATAGTTGTGTTTGAGGCTAAGACTAATTTTTAAAAAATGTGAGCACAGGGGCTAGGTTAATCTGAATTAGGGACTTTTGGTCAACTTGGGCTCAGCCCACTCAGTCTTTGAATAAAGTATTAAACATTTGTTTAGGCTCGGTCCCTTTTCTGTGCAACAATGCTGAGCATTGATCTGGGCACTGACGCTCACCCTCTTTTTTTGTTTTTTATGAAGTGCTAAACACTCTCTATGGCGCCCACGTGAGGGACACGTGAGACGCTTGGCGCTGAGCACCAACCACTGAGTGCTAGGCACTACCTGTTGAGCAGCGCCCACATGAGGGACATGCGGAGCGCTTGGCGTTGGGCGCCAACCATTGAGTGCCAAGCACTCTTTATTAAGCAGCGCCCACGTAAGGGGCACGTGAAGCGCTCGACGCTGTTTCTTTCTTTGTGCATTTTTCTAAAGAATTCGATTCTTTGTTCTCTCCTGGATTTTCAATCCCTAAGAACAAATTCATCCCTACGAGAATTAAATTCTCATTTGTGGGGGACTTGTCTCATAGATCTCAGATCCAGGGGAAAGAATTATGTTCTTTTATGAGGGTTAAACCCTTGGGTATGCAGATGAGATGCTATGATCTCTATTTACCTTTATTGTGGTCAAAAATTACACCACGGTTGACCAAGTCAAAGTCAACCCCAAACCAAGTGGGCCCAAGCCCAGTTCAAGTGGGCTCATGCCCAAGTCGAGCCCCATGGCCGGCCTCCTCCATGCCAAAATAAAAATCATGTAATAAAGAATTTTGATGTAATCTTTATGGGCATAAAACCAAATTTTTACAAAGCTCATAGCTCATATGCAAAAGAAATGAACACATGAGGCATGAGATGGGCAAAATGCCATTTTGTAAAGCCCAAAGGGCTATATGTAAATTTGCAAGCCTATAAAAGGCAACATGATAATGAAATAAAGGATACAATTCATTTCTCCCCAAAAAACTAGGGTTTGTGCCTTTATCTTCTCTCTTCCAAGTTCTTCCTCTTCCTTTTCATTTTCCAATTAAATCAAGAGCTTAGCCATTCTCTTTTTTAAAACTAAATAAAGTTTTACCATAAACCCACCTCCCAAGACTCCATCAAGAGAAGAAAAATGGTCTCTTTTTTATCATTCAAGATTTAGATCTTGGAGTTTCAAGAAAACCCATTTTTGGTTTCTTCTCAAGAGAGAAAGGAGAAAATCTTTTGGAGTTTAATTTCACAAATAAAATTCTTTTGGAGTTTCAAGAAAACCCATTTTTGGGTTTCTTCTCAAGAGAGAAAGAAGAAAATCTTTTGGAGTTTAACTCCGCAATAAAAATCTTTTGGAGTTTAACTCCATTTAAAATGTTTTGGAGTTTAACTCCACATTTAAAATTCTTTTGGATTTTAACTCCACAAAAATATTCTTTTGGAGTTGAACTCCATGTAATAATTTTTTTTAATTAATTTTGGAGCCCCACAGGGAAGACTCCCATCAGTGGGAGCCTTCCCCTCCCCCCTCACGTGAGGTCACGTGAGGGGGAGGGCTCCTATTAAATGGGAGCCCTCTGGCCCCCCTCACGTGAGGTCAAGTGAGGGGAGGGCTCCCATTTAATGGGAGCCCTCTGGCCCCCCTCACGTGGCGTCATGTGAGGGAAGGGCTCCCATTAAATGGGAGCCCTTTGGCCCCTCACATGACCCCACGTGAGGGGAGGGCTCCCATTTAATGGGAGCCCTTTTCCCCCCCTCGCGTGGGGTCACTTGAGGGGAGGGATCCTATTTAATGGGAGCCTTTCGGTCCCCCTCACGTGAGGGGATGGCTCCCATTAAATGGGAGCCTCTTTCCCCCTTTATATTTTTTTCTAAATTCTTTTTCTTTCTTTCTTCGTTTTTTTCCTTTTTCTAATCTTTTTTATTTAAAAAAATATTAAATAAATTATAAATAATAATTTTAAAAAAAAATAACATTTCTCTAAATATTTATTTATTTATTTATTTTTGCCATATAAAAAAATATACATATATACCTTTTTTTACAAATGGAACAAAAAAAATGAATACGTCTCCATTGTTAAATGTTAAAACAACACACATACCAATGCATCGCATTGAGTTCGCATGACCAGTTTAACCCGTCAATCGGAGGTTCTCTCGCTCCAAAGACGAGGGGTAATTAATGGCAGTTTAGTCCGCGGCTGCCGGAGATTCGGATCCCCACAATCAATAAACCCCAGCCTACCCTAGGCAGAGAGAATCTGTAATGCGCCTAACCAGCACGCGCGTATTCCTAACTCAATGGGGTGACGAAAAACACCCTAAAGATTCTGGCACGCCCGGTGGGACCAATCTCTCCTCCCATATTTCGGGTTAAACGTCCATGCGAGCTTAATCAATGCACATATCGATTGCCTGTACTGAAATCATGTTTCTATTTACAGGGGGTTAACAATTTTCAATTGCCATCTTCGAATGCAAGTCGGTATTTGAACGACTTTCCTTGTCCTCAGCTGGGGGCAAGGCTATCAACAACGACAAAATAATAAGGCATCTCGAGCAAACTCCAGCAGTGTCTCTAACAACTGCTCAATCGGGTATCTTCTCTAAATTTCCTATCAGATGACCTCCACGTCGTTAAACTGGGAACAGTCGACCTCTAAGTCATTAAACTGGGGATGTAATAATGTGTAAATAAAACAAAAAAAGCAAAAAAGATTGAAAAAAAATAAAAATAAATAATATAAAATAAAAACCTGAAATGATGGAGTAACTCGTAATAAAAATTAGCGAGTAAAAATAAAGATGAAAATAAAGCCGAAATGATGGGGCATGTCATGCCCCGCTTTCCGGTATACGACGAAGGAGACGCGATGAGGCCGCTACGTATTTACTCTGAAGTAAATACGCTAAGCGTAACTAAGCAATATAAAAGAAATATACACAAGAGACAAATGTAATGAAAAACAACTTTATTTATTAACATTCTTTTGTACAATGCATGGAAAAGTAAATACATCTGAATGAAAGTAATGCATAAACAATAGCATAACAGAAATAGAAAGTACTGAAATGAAATGTATACAACTGTAACTACAACTTGGGATCTTCAATAAACTGGTCCAAGTCTTCAGTGATGGGCTCGATCTCTGGAAGGTCCGAAACATCTGACAACATTCCAAAGAAGAAAGAGAAGGAATGTCATCAGCGAACAAATCGCTCAGTAAGTCCCAAAGATGAGGCAGAAATAGAATAGACAGAGAGAGTGTGTAACTTTTAAAGTTATATTATATTGTTAATGATGTTGTTTGTAGTTTGGTACAGAAAAGGCCAGTGTATACGAGAGGAGTCTCACTTACCCCAGAGACTAAGGTATCAGGAGTACAAGGAACCGTTCAGCCACGAAACAACGACAATTGAATTCAGGTTAGGTGCATTATGGTTGCAGTCTCGTACCACTTTTAACACCTTCCGTACCAGTCTACCCCTTATAAACCCCGCGATATCTTGATTGTATTGTTTGAATTGTATATTGTATATAAATGATGACTTGCCGAAACCATGATATCAGTAATGGAATGGATATAATGGATGAATATGTAGACGGAATATATCCATGGTTCGGTTTAGTCAAGTTGTATAGATTGAATATATGGATTCATGGATTCATGTTGAATATATACTTGAATCATATTGAAGTCAGTTTGATTATATCGAGACTCAGTCCGAGTCAGACAATTCGAAAAGAAATTGAATCCTGAATTATGTTTTGGAGTTATCGATAACCGCTGCACATGGATAGCAGGATTTGTGTCCTTTTCAAAGACGATTACCGTGTTGATAACACCATTTGTTAAGTTGTCTATCTTAAATAGGCAAGCACCTATATCTCCGGCTCCCTGAGGCTCAAGAGACTGGTCCCGCTTAAACCTATATTTACTAGGGTCGTTATTGTAATTTAGTATAACTTGAGGGGGGTTTATGTAAAAATAATTTTGTATAATTTTTAAAATACACCTCAAGTATTTAATTATCGTCTTTATATACATACAATAATTTAATGCTCAAGATAAATATGTATACGTGTTCGAATAGCATGAAATGGGTCAAGTATATTATTCAAGTAACGACCATAAACAATGCCGTTAAGAAGTGTTGTGTACGACTAATCAATCAAGTCAATCAATTTCTGAATATAAAAAAATATAGATCTAAGTGTTGTGTAAGTGTGAGCTCCATTCGTGCCTAAATACGACTACCGGTTTGGGAGATATACTCATTTTCGTTTTGTCGCGCAGAACAGATCAGAATCTGTCCAGCACCGTCGCATATTTTTAAAACACAATTTGAGTTAATTTCCATCAGGTTTCAGGTTACGATAATTATTAGAAAATTGTAGATATTTTGATGTATTTATCCAAAACACCAAGATTCATGTCATTTGGATTTCTAAAGCTCAAATTATGATCAATTTAATTTCAGCGTTTAAAACAGAAATTCAGATCTCTGGACAGCAAGTATATACTGTATTGCAAAGCCTATATCGGGTTGTTTAATGCATTTCTAAGTAATCTAGTATACAGAAAATTATATTTCTATCAACTATCCATCTACACATCTAAAGTTTGTCATGAATGGACATCTGGAGTTCGAGTTATGTCATATTTAAAAACAGTGTGCGAATCAGGATAGATTCTGTCCAGATCCGTCACTAAATATTGTAACGCGGTTTTCTATATTTTACGTCGGTTTTCAATAAAAACTTTAAACTAATAAAATCTAGATCCTTTGATGTAGATATCCAAAACACCTGAATTTTCTCAATTTGGACATCGGTATACGATTATGTGCCCTAAAAGTTGACCTATAACTGTAGTTTTCTGTTTTACGAACAGTGAATAAACACGATGTAATTTATAAACCGTTAAGCGATTCAATCTAAAATTTTTACAGAGCGTATAGAAAAATACATTCTTTCATATGTAAATTTTCTGAAATTTCCAGAATTAAAAATTAATTTCTAAAATTTATTTTAAAGATAAAGATATTGATATGTATACTAAAATCGGCAAAAATACTAACTAGTATTTTTATGCAAGCTTTTCCTTTTCTTTTAATAAGCAAACCGATTCCATGAGACATCGTAGATATATATTGTGGCATAAAATTTATGTTCTCACAACTCATAATAACATTCATAGTCATGAACAAAGAATTGAAAACACTTTAATTTGAATAAGAGGTAATAAGGTATTATTAAACCATATAGAACAATATATATCTAAACTTATATATAACTATATGTTTATGTTTATCTTTTCTTATGGATTATGATATGAAAAGAATAGCGGGTTCACGAGATATGATAAGAGGAGAATAAAGAGATGGAGGGGGAAATGACTTAAATATACAAGACGGTATTGTCACCGGGCTTGTCTATCTGCCGATAGTCTTGCGTTACTAGCGAGACCTTCTTGAAGACTTCTTCATGTTCTTATTCGATGAATCTAGATGAAGAAGGAGATGTGAAATGATAAAAATATATTATGATGAAAAGAAAGATAAGTGAGATATAAAAAAAGATTTATGGCCGCCATAATTCTAATAAATTATAGCTCATAACCATTCTAATTATTTTGGGAGTTAAAAGAAAGACATTATAGATTATGAGAAGAATAAAAAATGATAAAAAATAATTGTAAGAATGGGAATTTGAACATTTGATCTATGAAATAATAATGCAAAGACTTAACCAATGAGCTACAAGATTGTTCATGCACATATTTAATTAGAATTAAATATATGCTATTGCTTAAAAAGAAAGTGGGCTTTTGGGCTCATAGTTTTATAAAAGAAAATGAAAATGAGATTGGATTTGGGTTATGGGCTGGGTTAGGTCTTGCGTTTAATTTAAAATAAGTTAAGATTTAGATTAAAGAATTAGGTTTGGGAAAAAAAAGATGGAATAATAAAATTATATATATATATATATATATATATATATATATAATAGAAAACAAAATATACGGAAAAATACTACGAATAAATAAATACAATGTTTTACTAAAGAAAGAAAACACGATGGTATAGTAATATTGGGGTCGTTACAGGGCAACTCGCAATAAAAATCAGCGAGTAAAAATAAAGATGAAAATAAAGCCGAAATGATGGGGTAACCATGAATAAATAGCCGAAATGATAGGGCAATCACGACCTTTGCGATAAGAAAAGCTGAAATGATAGAGCAATCGCGGTAGTAAAGAAAACGGCGAATGATGAGTCGTTCTGATACCATATTCCAGTGCAGCGATGCAGATGCCGTCTGTTCATCACAGAATACTGCATTTTATACCGCCCATTCTTACGCTCGGTTGTTTATAGGTAGGTGCTTTTAATCCGTGTTTGTTATATATTTGCAGGATACAGGTTCTCGGTTCTAAAACGGTGAAATTCATGGAAAACACGACAAAATCCGGGTTCCTGCCAACCACTGAGAAAACACGGTCTCCGCTCGTCATCCGTATGTTGCCAGATACCAGTTTAGGAAGACAAAATGTCAAATCAATGTCACCTTCATGCACAAGGCTTAATGGCAACAACAAGTTCCAAGAAATCTACGCGGAGCTCGAGGCAATCATGACAAAAGACATCCACAAAAAGTCCACCTTTCCTCAACAGAAATTCTGGAAGAATTGTGAATGTATTTTCAGAAAATACATATACCAGACAACAAAGGACAAGAAACCAGGGAAGCACAGAAAATCAAAGCCCCTAATCCCACTATAGGGCCGCGGATCCGCGGCCAATAGGGGGTATTGGCGGCGGATCCGCGGCCGTACGGCCTCGACAGAGTATCATCTTTTGGGGGCTGACTGGTAATTTTGTCTATGGTCAGATGGTTGCCTTAGGGTTTCATTTCCCTGCCTATAAATACAGCCGAACTTGCCAAGCCTTAGTGTTCATTCTTGTAGCCTCTTTTGTAGTTTTTTTGTATAGTTCTTCTTCTTCTTCTTCATTCTTTTTCCATGAAATTGTAGTGAGAGCTTTTGAGTGGGAGATTAATGAAGATGAGGGTTTTTTATCATTCTCTTGTGTTTCTTCTTCCCCTTGAGATTTTTGCTTTCTCTTGCTCATTCAACCTCTTCATTGAGATTGAATGGTTAAGGGTTAGTTATTGATCTCAAGGGTCGTATTTTCTCACGGGACTAGCACTTCATTTCACATGCGTTCTCTACCCTTCCCTTGATCTTGCAACCTCTTCATTGAGCTTGCAAGTTTAAGGGTTGGCTATTGATCACATGCTTGTCTTGAGTCCTAGTTTCGTATTCTTTTTATCGCTTTTTATTATTCGCAATTTATTACCTTGTCTTTTATTACTTGCAATTTACTTACTTGCAATTTTATTCCTTGTACTTTAATTACTTGTATCTTTTCTTTTCTTTGTTCTTTTCTTTTTGTCCTCTCTTTTTGGTTCTCTTTTGTGAATGTATGTAATTATTGTTGTTAAGATAAAATACGGTATTATAAGTTAACATTTCTTTGCCAATTCCTTTTCCCGTTATTTTCCATTTGAACTTCGCCCAAACCATACGCAAGCGCTCCGTTAGGCACCGTACCCTGACAAGGTAACGGTGATTCCTAACCGCGACCGGTTGTGTTCGGTTTGGCCGGAGGCGAAAGCAAGAGACAAGAACGGAAGGACAAGGGTAAATAAGCCGAATTCCACGAATACCGCGCTTAAATCCCCTAATCCACGTTGTTGCCAATTGCTTAGCTTCAATTGGTCAAGACTCGGCTCAAAGGTTTTGAGTACGGATTTCTTTAGCTTATAATCTCGTATCTTTTCTTAACAACTTTATACTTGCAGATAAACACATAGGTTAGAACAAACTCATACAGATTCTTTATTGACTCGTCTAAGACAAGAAGGTAAGATAACACCATCTCCCTGTGGACCGACCCGTGCTCAACCGGCTAGCTGCATAGCGACACCGTCCTGATCGCGGTTATACTTTAATTCTTTGAACATCCGACACGCCAAAAGCGTGCGGCCAAATGGCGCCGTTGCCGGGGAGACGGTAGCGTATTTTCTTTCTTGTTATTCGGGTTAATATTCTTTTTGTATATATTTATAAAATATATATATATATATATATATATATTCTTTTTGTTTTTTTTGGATAATATTTTTGTAGGCAAGAGTGCAGATTTTTTGCAAGTTTGCAAACTGCAATTGTGGAGCAAAGTGTACGTTCAAAGTTAAGGTGATTGCAAAGTACAGTGCCAAAGATCCGGGTAGTTTGACCCGCGCAAGCGAACCTTTCAAGCTTACCGGATTTAATTCAACGGGGGTTTCCTAACCCAAAAACTTAACGGTACGTATTTTACTAACACCTTCTTCTCAAATCCGACGCATCCAATATACTATTCTTTGCAGGATTCTTTGCAAGTTCGCTAGCAAACGCTAAAAATTGACTAACCCGTATTTGTTGCAGCGCCGCGCTTAAACTAAAAAACGATTGTTTGATTCTTTATAGAATTTTTTGAATTGCGCATTGCATACATTAATACGGACTTAAGGGCAAGCGAACCCCACAATATACGGTAAAGGATTTCATCACCTTTTCCGTGGCCCATAAATCACGAACTTGAGCATAACGTTTACCCGCACAAATTTTAAAAGAAACTAGACTTTAAGCCTTAAGGACTTCGCGCTCACTAGGAGAAGTTAACTGTGTTTAGAACCTCGCTTAACGGTATATTGTTTACGGGGTGTCTAGGAAAGTGTTAACGGCGAAACCGCCAAAAGAGAAAGGGTTATTTAATTAAGGAACTTCGCGAAAGCGTTGGAAAACCTCCCCTTATCTCTGCACTTACCTGGCCTCGTGATAAGTGTATCTTGAGCCTGTTTCTCGACACAGTTTTACTTCGACAATCAAGTTCTGGAGCAGCTCTAGTTGACCTAGGTGAACCCTAGAACGATTAGGTGTGTGGTATTTTTGTGTCGTGATTATTTTTTGTCCATATTCTTTTGTGTATATCTCATTCTTTTGTTAACAACTAATTAAAAAAAAAACTAAAAAAAATCACATTCTTTTTCCCCTCCTTTTCTCTACCTTTCTCTCTCTCTCTTCATATCATGGGTACTCCACCTCGCAAAACTCTTGCCGAACTTTGGTACCCACAACCAGACATCACTTCTTACGGTTCTTGCTTTGGCCGAACGTCGAACGATCCCTCCATGCCCAAAGTTTCACTGAAAGATCGCATAGCAGCGTCTAGGACAAACACTTGCACTCCTCATTCCACTTTGTATCAACCTTTTCAACCTCCCGTACCCGCTTATGTTGATACCCCTTCTGCAAGTCGTCCTTTGTCCTTCGCTGACCGAATTGAACAATCCCGTAGCCGATCTTTCACTCCTTTCACCACTACAAATTCTTGGGATCAACAATTCCATTCACCTTCTTATTCAAATGTTGATCCCACTCCTGTCCAGCCATTCAACTCCTACCAATCCTACCCTAATTTTGCACCTTCCCTAGACATTACTTCAGAACAGCCGTTCGGGAGTTTTCAGTATCCAAACAACTTTGAATCTTTTATTGAAACCCCTTCACAACCAATGTCTAGTCTAGAACAGTCGTTGGAAGACTTTAGGGTAGCGTCAAGCCAACAGATGATGGATTTGAATGCGTCCATGGCCGTCCTCATACAACCTAGTGACCCGGTAGCTAGTTTTCAACTAGCTCCGAATTTTCCAATGTATGAAGAGGCGGTAGGACAAGCTGTGAATTTGAGTGGAAAGAGTGAGCTGTCTACCATTCCAAATCAAACCTACCCGTTTCAACTTGAATCCCACAACTCCGGTTTTGAATGTCTATCTAGTATTCCAAATGAATCATTGATTACAGATAGAACAGATAATGAGTTGTGCGACTTTGTAGTGTTTGATTTACCCGATTGTGAAGGGTCCCTTCCAAGTGAAACCAATCCTAACCCTTTTGACCTCTACACCTCCATCTTAGAACCAGAATCGATTAATATCCATGCTTTTGATGAGGCGTCTGAGAAAATAGACTTTCACTTGATTGAGGATATTGACGCAGGGAACATTTTGGATGATGAACCCGTAGATTTCGCTGAGTTTTTCTCTTCAAATCATCATCCCGAGTCATTAACCATTTTTCCCGAACCCCATATACGTCTTGATTTTGATGAAATTTGCATGGATAAGCTGAATTTTGGGGAGAATTTTGAGGATAGCTTTGAGGATGAACCAGTTTTAATTGATGAGTCGGATTTTCCTATTCATCCTATTCCTTCCACTGACTGTGTACACCCTCCTGAACCTTTAACCGATACCCTTCCTCAACCACTTCCCTCCATCCTTTCCATCGTTCCGACCTTGCAAGAAACCGTATCATTTTCACTTTCTGTGTCTGGTTTACTAAGTTCGGCGTACCCATGGTTTCTTACGAATCTTGAGGGATTTGACCCAATCTCTCGACGAGTAAATATATTAGCACAATCACTTTCCACATATCGGTCATCACAAGTTGTGCTAATCTATTTACTCCATTTGCACCCTCAAGTTCGTATTCCATTTCTTTCTCCCTTCCACCATTTTTCTTCCGATAGACCGAGACCGTATTCCTTACGGTCTCGCGTAGTCTCCATTTCTTACCTCTCCGCATTCTTTCACCAGCCACTGCTTTATCATGATAAAATCTTTGAATGGTTGGTGCTCACTTTTGGCCTGTGTAAGGCCTTGTATAGCTTGATACTGTTCTCCTTCCCCCCTAATCCTGAACTTCAACGCTTAACAGTGGAAACACTGTTTTACTTAAGTTTGGGGGGGACACTTTTTTTTGTACATATTTTTTTTTTCCTTTTTTGTATATAATTTGTTGTAGGGAGCGCCGACAATTTTGACCCTCTTGGTATAGCCTGACAGTGAGGGCACTGTCAAGTTTAAGTTTGGGGGTGTGCTCGGTAAGCTTTCTTCCTTCGCATTCATTTGTATATTTTGCATCTGCATATTAAATCCATAAAATCCATAAAAATCTGAAAATTTTCTAAAAACATAAAAACTTTTCTGTCAAGTTAGCTAGTGGGAGGACTCTGATTCAACATTTCGACGGTTTTGTTTGATAAAATAAGAATAACTAAATCTTATGTTTAGATTTTGAAAACCTGAAAAATAACTCTCCTTTGAAGTTAACTATAGCTGATATACGTCTTTACATCACACTACACGTGTTGTGAGTCTTGGAAATTAGATGACAAGTCTTTTATGTTTAAAAACTTTTAAATAAGATAAATGATTTTCTGAGGATCAAATAGGTTTGTTCTGAAATAAGTAATATATCAAGAATAGTTTATGAAGTGAGTGAATATGAAGGAATTTTATTGATGCCTTAATTGGAACTAAGTCTGAAAAATAACCCATCTGAAACTTGATTGGAATGATTACACACCGAACCCACTAAACACGTCTTTTATCCAAAAAAATAATTGAACTACCGGTTATATCTCCGTTCGTATTGAATCATCATGATTTTCACGCCAAACTGTCTTTTGTTTTTGGATCTGGGTAACTTGAGTAATTAAGTCCGCTGGGGTGTTTCTACACCTAATGCCCTAAAACCAACTGGTTTGGGTGTATTGGCCCAAAGCTCGCTAAGAAGCCTAGAAAGTCCAGATTAAAACAAAATCAAGCAAGTGTTCTCTCCGAGTTAAAATTCCTAACGGTTCTTTGTGTGAGAATAATCTTTGATAAAAGACAGGCTTTTATAAAAAAATTTAACGGAGATATGAAGGTTTTATTCTATGATAAAGACTATTGCACGTTCACAGAGGTGTGTATGAAATGAAAAGAAGAAAAAGGTGGAGTGAAGAATAAGACCTAGTTTCCTGTTAGGGAAGATAGAAATTCTGAAGTTGAAACCTTACTGGAAAACGAAACTTGAAAAATGCTTAACTCTTTATAAAACTTATGTGATCCTTTTAAAATTGTTATCTGGGCTTTATTGTGCGACATGATAACTTTAATCGACCTTTCTGGAACTTAACGGCACTATTTGCACTACACGTAAAGACATATAAAACCTGTAGTTAAATAAGAAGCGAGGTGTGAAAACTAAAGGTTCGATAGTCTAGACTTAGGATTATAGAATTGTTATTTTCTGAAACAAAACTTTAGGGTTTGAATCTTAGTTATTTTATGACACTAGCTTGACGGGATTTTGTGGTTGTAATCCGCTGAAAACCCTCAGGAGACAACACTCCTCCTACTAGGGACACCTAGAGGTTTAACGGCTTGTTGCACGCGCTCAGTGCAATCGCGTTCCCTGCGAAAGTGCGGTTATCATTTTATTTTTGTGAATAATTGGTTTTGCTCGGGACGAGCAAAAGTTAAGTTTGGGGGTATTTGTTCATCACAGAATACTGCATTTTATACCGCCCATTCTTACGCTCGGTTGTTTATAGGTAGGTGTTTTTAATCCGTGTTTGTTATATATTTGCAGGATACAGGTTCTCGGTTCTAAAACGGTGAAATTCATAGATAACACGACAAAATCCGGGTTCCTGCCAACCACTGAGAAAACACGGTCTCCGCTCGTCATCCGTATGTTGCCAGATACCAGTTTAGGAAGACAAAATGTCAAATCAATGTCACCTTCATGCACAAGGCTCAATGGCAACAACAAGTTCCAAGAAATCTACGCGGAGCTCGAGGCAATCATGACAAAAGACATCCACAAAAAGTCCACCTTTCCTCAACAGAAATTCTGGAAGAATTGTGAATGTATTTTCAGAAAATACATATACCAGACAACAAAGGACAAGAAACCAGGGAAGCACAGAAAATCAGAGCCCCTAATCCCACTATAGGGCCGCGGATCCGCGGCCAATAGGGGGTATTGGCGGCGGATCCGCGGCCATACGGCCTCGACAGAGTATCATCTTTTGGGGGCTGACTGGTAATTTTGTCTATGGTCAGATGGTTGCCTTAGGGTTTCATTTCCCTGCCTATAAATACAGCAGAACTTGCCAAGCCTTAGTGTTCATTCTTGTAGCCTCTTTTGTAGTTTTTTTGTATAGTTCTTCTTCTTCTTCTTCATTCTTTTTCCATGAAATTGTAGTGAGAGCTTTTGAGTGGGAGATTAATGAAGATGAGGGTTTTATATCATTCTCTTGTGTTTCTTCTTCCCCTTGAGATTTTTGCTTTCCCTTGCTCATTCAACCTCTTCATTGAGCTTGAATGGTTAAGGGTTAGTTATTGATCTCAAGGGTCGTATTTTCTCACGGGACTAGCACTTCATTTCACATGCGTTCTCTACCCTTCCCTTGATCTTGCAACCTCTTCATTGAGCTTGCAAGTTTAAGGGTTGGCTATTGATCACATGCTTGTCTTGAGTCCTAGTTTCGTATTCTTTTTATCGCTTTTTATTATTCGCAATTTATTACCTTGTCTTTTATTACTTGCAATTTACTTACTTGCAATTTTATTCCTTATACTTTAATTACTTGTATCTTTTCTTTTCTTTGTTCTTTTCTTTTTGTCCTCTCTTTTTGGTTCTCTTTTGTGAATGTATGTAATTATTGTTGTTAAGATAAAATACGGTATTATAAGTTAACATTTCTTTGCCAATTCCTTTTCCCGTTATTTTCCATTTGAACTTCGCCCAAACCATACACAAGCGCTCCGTTAGGCACCGTACCCTGACAAGGTAACGATGATTCCTAACCGCGACCGGTTGCGTTCGGTTTGGCCGGAGGCGAAAGCAAGAGATAAGAATGGAAGGACAAGGGTAAATAAGCCGAATTCCACGAATACCGCGCTTAAATCCCCTAATCCACGTTGTTGCCAATTGCTTAGCTTCAATTGGTCAAGACTCGGCTCAAAGGTTTTGAGTACGGATTTCTTTAGCTTATAATCTCGTATCTTTTCTTAACAACTTTATACTTGCAGATAAATACATAGGTTAGAACAAACTCATACAGATTCTTTATTGACTCGTCTAAGGCAAGAAGGTAAGATAACACCATCTCCCTGTGGACCGACCCGTGCTCAACCGGCTAGCTGCATAGCGACACCGTCCTGATCGCGGTTATACTTTAATTCTTTGAACATCCGACACGCCAAAAGCGTGCGGCCACCGTCCAAAACTCAAATCCCCAACGGCAAATGATGAGTCTCTCCTGATACCATATTCCAGTGCAGCGATGCAGACGCCAACCAAAATTCAAATCCCAGACGGCGAATGATGAGTCGCTCCTGGTACCATATTACAGTGCAGCGATGCAGATGCCAACCAAATTCCAAATCCCATACCCCAACGGCGAATGATGAGTCGCTCCTGGTACCATATTCCAGTGCAGCGATGCAGACGCCAACAAACTCCCGAAATTCTTTCGGCCCTACGATCTAGATCATACATCCTGCAAAACCGTATACAATCTATGGGCGTAAAATGATCCCAATCTCTCCCAAGTCCTACCAGCGAGACCACATTTAAAGTCCCACCAGGGATGAAGATCGCCAAAAAAAGGGGGTATGTCCACAAGCAAAATGAGCACGGATGAAAACCCGAAAGGGCTCTACCATGAGTAAAAACAGCAGAACTGCCGGCGAGTTTATGAAAATCCGAAAGGGCACAAACTCATGAAAAAGAGATGAAATACACTCACAAAGTCCTCTCGACTTTGTGAGGAGAAAACTCCTGCGTGAGATCCTTATGACTCACAAAGGAGCAACACACTTAGGAGTCCCTACGACTCCGAAGGAGAAAATACACCTACGAGATCCTTTCGATTCGTAGGGAGAAAATACTTTTATGGGACCCTTACAGCTCATAAAATTGAAAAGTCTTAGGTGATAGGGACATAAATCTGTCTCCTAAGCCATCGCTTCTCAAAGGGCAAGGGCAAATGATGAGTTGCTCCTGGCATTATTCCAGTGCAGCAATGCAGATGCCGACTCAATAAGCCGTCAGCGGTACTAGCTGGACGTAACAGCTACCCAGGTATTGAGTGAATAGAAGATCAACAAGCAAGCTTGTCTAAACTCCTGCACATCATATAAGCAACACTTACCGTACAGTCCGGTCTCTTCGTCTGATATGTTGCATATCAAGTCTAGGGGTGGAATCGTCAGACCCCAATAACTTGATAAGTCATGCCGATGTGTGGTCTATAACCGTTCGAGAAACTACTGATAACACTTACCAGTAAATCTTATCAGCCCTAGTCAGGGATTTGCTGTTATAGCCAATCGAGTATAGCGCAACATCAACTTCCTATACCGGGAAAGACGAAACCCGTCCTATCGCTCATTGCCTCCATGCGACTCGGGAATGTACCCAAAATCCACCTGTTTGCACGAATCCTTTGAGTCGTGATAGGGAGGAAATCAAAGCACGGTGGGAACCACACAAGACTCTATGACGATCTCGAGTTTACAGACTAACCTGTACAAGTGTCACCAGAGAACTGCTATCTGACAATAAGTATGGTACCAACTAAGAGTTCTCGGCGAGTCATGTTCGGTGTACCCATTCTATAATGAGAACATGTGTATAATGTTTGATGTCAAACACCAATGGATATGGGATCAACCATCGCCCCATACAGGGTCAAGAAACGTACACACTAGTCTACTTTGGAATATCGATGCTCTGTCTCGATACTTCCTGGACTAGGAACGATTAAAGGATGTGCTTGCGGACTACCCAAGCCCCATTAGTATGATCTGTATCATAGTCCTGGTAGTCAAGCTAACATCCTAAGGGCTTTATCAACATGTATCAGAGAAACGGTATAATAATACTAGTATACATGTTAACATAAAGAGTAACCAGATAGCATACTATCATGTCGAGCAAAAAAGTCCTCTACATATATGTCCAAGCATCTATTATATCATACAATAATGGCCTCTAGGGCATACATAATCCTAACATCTTTTTCGCCAACGTTGGCATTGCCAATAAACGATTACTTTCTGGATGAACAACTCTTGACCATATCCTGCGAACCTTAGTTCGCGGATATTGTGAATTATTTAGCAACGGGACTTCTACCCAACGAATGGTCAAAACAAGACAATCACAAGTTTCTATCCCAAGTAGAATACTTTTACTGGGATGAACCCTATTTTTTTAAGTATTGTCCCGATCAAATCATTCGCCGATGTGTCCCTAATAATGAATTCTAGAATGTATTGTCTTTCTTCCATGATCAGGCATGTGGTGGTCACTTTGGTCCAAGGAAAATGACAGAGAAAGTTTTGCAATGTGTCTTTTATTTACCAACGTTATTCAAAGATGCATATGATTATTTCAAAACTTGTTCACAGTGTTAGCACATGGGTCGGATTTCACAGAAAAATGAGATGCTGCTCCAACCTATCTTAGTTGTGGAGATATTTGATATTTGGGGAATTGATTTTATGGGCCCATTTCCCAACTCTTTTAGGAATTTATACATTTTATTAGCGGTTGATTATGTCTCTAAATGGGTGGAAGTAATACCGTGCCGTACAAATGACAACAAAGTTGTTGTTAAGTTCCTTAAAGAAAATATCTTTTTGTGATTCAGCCACCCTCGCGCTTAATTAGCGACAATGGGACACATTTCTGTAATCAGTCTTTCGAGCCTTTGATACGAAAATATTCAATCAACCACAATATTTCTACGTCCTATCATCCCCAAACGAGCGGGCAAGCTGGGATCTCCAATAGACAGATTAAACAAATTTTGGAGAAAATGGTTTCTAAGAACCGTAAAGATTGGTCCACCAAATTGATGGATGTTCTTTAGGCATTTCATACGACATATAAGACTGATCTTATCATATCTCCTTATCGACTAGTGTTTGGAAAGGCTTGCCACCTTCTTATCGAGATCGAATATAAAGCAATGCAGGCTATTAAAGAGCTTAATTATTATTTTGATCAAGCCAGTAGCTATAGGAAGCTGCAATTAAATGAGCTAAGCGAACTCCAGATGAAGCCTATAATAATGCAGTTATAGTAAAGAACCGGAAAAAGGTGTTCCACGATAAAAACCTTTTGAGAAAAACTTTCACACCGGGACAACAAGTCCTTCTTTACGATCCCGTCTCCATCTTCATCCGGGCAAGCTAAAATCTCGTTGGAAAGAACCTTTTGTGGTGTGGTATGTGTACCCGCGCGGTGCAGTGGATGTAGAAAATATTAAAAACGGTTCTATTTTCAAAGTAAATGGGCATAGATTAAAACCGTACTTTTCCGCTGACCCATCGGAGGAGCTCCTGTTCTTGCAGGAGCCGTTTTATTGCGATAAATTTTCCTCGCCTCACCTCTATATTTCAGTAACACTGTTTCATCTAAGAATGGAGGTGTGTTAAAAAAATATAAATAAATATTTGTGCGTGTCAAAGAACAAGTTTGGGTGCAGTTTATCATTTGACTATCTTTTGCCCATATTATTCTCCACCCAAGTCTACAGGTTTATGCGCTTAAAGAACAATATCAGTGAGGACACTGCTGCAAACAGATTTGGGGGGAGATTTGTATTTACTGAAATATCATTTGGTACTATGCACTATATAAAGAAAAAAAGTGAAAAATGAATGATTTTTTTTAAAAATAAAAGTTAGAAAGTGGAAAATACATATAAAAAATGGGAAGAGATTTAAGAAATGCAAAAAAATTGATGTTTTAAAATGAATCTAGTAATAGGTAGTCATGAGCTGTTGTCCCAAGGATTACTCTAAATAAGTCTGAAAAATAATCTCTAGTCTTGAGTCCAAATTTCTGAACGTTGATACCCTACTATACGTACTTGCACACATCTTGAAACTTGGGATAGTAGAGAATACCTTGAAATGCTCTTGTCTAAAAACTTCAGAATGAAAACATATATATAAAAACAAAAATATGACAAAAAAATATAAATGATGAAGAAAAATGAACACTGGTTTTGTAATTACTTAAGGCAGCATACAAAAAATATAGCGAGGGTGTCTTATCACCTAGTGCCTTAGTCCAACTGGTTTTGGAGTCACTGCTAAGCCTTAGCTGTTATAAGACTAGGATATTGCTAATTACGTCTTAATAAGTGAGCACATTTGGTAATCGGTTAGTTAGTACATCAAGAAATATTAACGGTCGCACGAACAATGTGTGAGCAAATCCATCTAAAATATTCATCGACTAAAAAGTACCAACGTATAAGAACAAGGGTATGGTAGCTTGAATTGAATTCTCTAAATATAGGGATGTCTTTTACACACACACGTAGGGGGTATATGATCGATATTTGGAGGAAAGGTAGGGAGGAAGACTAAAGACGGTGTTTTATTGAGGGATAATGCGATTTCTGACATTTTTTCAAGACTATTAAGATAGGGCTCATGACAACTAAAAAACTAGTATAGTTTTAAACACTTATTTTCAAGTTCTTCTTTTATATGTTTATTATCTTTGCATGTAAATTAAATTTTCTTTCTTTTATTATGAGATTTTGTTGGTGAAATTCGCTGAAAACCCTCAGAAAACAACACTCCTCTTATTAGGGACACCTAAAGGTTTAACGGCTTGTTGCGCGTGCTAAGTGCAATCGTGTGTTGCCTACGAAAGTGTGCTAGGTTTTTCTTTTTCCTTTTAATAAATAGTTTGTTCGGATCGATCAAAGATAAGTTTGGGGGTATTTGGTTAGTCTAAAGTATTGCACATTTGTATGAGTATTTTCCCTACTATTATTAATAAACAAAAGATGCTAATTGTAAATAAAGAACATATGTGAGTTTATTTATAAAACTTTATTATCATATATTTCTTCATTTATAATTAATATAATTAGGGAAAATATATGCATATAATATGTAAATGAAATATTAGTAATTAAAATATGCATATCATATCAAATATTCTTAATCAATATTTTTAAAATATTATATCATATAAATAGTTGGAATAATATCTCAAAAATATAAAATACTACTAACACTTTGATTTGAGATATTGTGCAGGTATTATAAAAGATTAGCGTAGGTCTGAAATTTATGTAGGAGACCCAAGTCAAATCGGGATATTGAAACCGAATCTGCCAAATTTTAGAAGCAAATTGAGAAATCTAGCAATGGCAAAGACTAAGGGTAATATTTTCAGAATCTGTATATCAAAAGAATCTCCAAATATCGAGACAAAAAGCCAAAAAAAATTCCAAGTCCTAATCCCACTGGGAGGCGGTGGCGGATCCACGGTCATTCGTGGCATCAGGTGGCGGAACCGCGGTTCTTTGGTGGTCATTGGATTTGAAATTTTGGGGGCATGATCGTAACTATATCTACTCACATATGGTATCTAAGGTTTCTAGTTTTAAAGACTATATAAAGGACCGAGAGCTGTGCATTTGAAAATCATAAAAACACACCATCTAATCATCTATTCACCTACACCCATCAAAGAAGAGAGATCTAGAGCAAAACTAGGGTTCTTGTAATCTACTTTTGAAGGAGAAAGTTGTAATGCAATAGTTGATTAATAAAAGTAGTTTTTGTTTTTATTCCTTTTGCATTTACTTTTCCACATTTACTTTACGTATTATTTTTCCACGTTTACTTTACGTATTATTTTTCCACATTAATTTTAGCCATTACTTTTCTGCTCTCTTAATTATGGTTTCATTCATCTTCAACTTTTTTTCTAAATCGCAACTGATCATGAGCGAGTAATCTCTTACTTGCTGATAGAGTGGATGCAATATCTTTTAATTTCTTTTGACATTTTAATGTTTATAAAGTTTAGCAAAATAAATATTACCCCTCTTATTGGGCGCGTTATCAATTTATTGATAGTCACGACCACGATTTGAGATTAATTAAACACTTGTTTTGTTAAATGCTTAAGATTAATAGAGAACAATGGAAGGACAAGGGATAGTAGTGGGAAACCCTAGTTCCCTCAAAAAACTCGTAATCCACATTCATCGCTATCTCTCTAAATTTTAAACTATCAAAAGATCAAAAGAGACATTTCTAAACATCATCCATTACCTACTAAGTCCTATTAACCCTACAAGCCCTTCTATTATAAATTTTATATCCATATTAAAATAAAGCAACAACAATCCCTCCTATTTTTTATCCACTCGTTTAAAGAAAGAAAAGAAGTTCACGTTTTCCTGCGGACGACACGTACTCATCGCGGCTAGCTATTTGCGATACCGTTTTGATTGCAGTTATTTACAAACATACACACACACTTCGAACGAACAATCAGAGCACAAAGGAATTTCAAGCTCGTCGTGAAGTGATTACTTGAGGGTTCTTGAAGTTTTATTTTCTTAGCTTGAAGTTTTGAACCATTTTCATGAAGAGATCATCAAACTCTTGGTGATTTTGTGAAGGGTTTCTAAAATTTGAGATGAAAGTTGAAGGAAAATGATAGGTTCAGTTTGAAAGTAAAATGCTCATAAGAATTATGAGATAAAATGAGGAGGTGTAGAAAATGAGTGTAGAGTAAGGAGGAGGTGGAGCTATGACATAGTATGCTATGATATGTTGTGTATGAAGGTCTACTCTAAACCTAAGATATACCAACCACTCTCATTTACACAAAAATACCTTTTACAAATGATTACTTTTTACAAATAAATACTAAAATTTTAATAAAACCTTTTTATCATTATGTAAGATTCTAAATTAACATTTAAATTTTTTCCAAAATGTTACAAAACTCCATTGCACTCACACTATAGACAATGAGTAAGCCATTCCCAAGAATTTTACAAATCCTTTTCATGAACAATATATATATATATATATATATATATATATATATATATATATATATAATGGAGGAAAGAAGCCCTGGGAGGCTTATTTCGTTAGCTAGCGTCACAATTTGCATTCTCCACCATTTTATTCAACGATCGGTACCGTCCATCTTAATCGTTATCGTCTAATATGTCGATACATCAAATTTCATGTAATTTTAAAACGTTTTCACCGTTGATTTAGCGATGTAAAAAGTTCTATTGTCTGTAAACGGTTAATTTTGGACCTACTAAATCAACTGTGAAAAAGTATTAAAATCATATGAAATTTGGCGTATCGGCATCTTAGACGATGAAGATCAAGATGGATGGTGCCAATTGGCGAATAAAATGGTGGCGGATGTAGATATCAATGCCACCTAACCAAAAAAGCCTCCTAGGCCTCTTTCCTCTTTTATTCTCTCTATGTATATATATGACCTTAATGGGGTCAATAGTTAACATATGATTATAGGACTGATTTTGTCAATTTTGATCTTGATGGTCTCACCGTGGATGCCAAAAACAATTTAGTCTCTGCAGGTCAGGTCGGCGGCAAAATAAGCAACATTTTCTGGGTAACATAGGATTTTTCATCACGAAATTAATAGACAACAAGATGAAAATTATTAAAATGCCAAGCAACTTTGTTGCATATTTCTGGTAAGAAAGCATTTTCCCTCCAAGTACGATTACATGCATCACACCTGTCAAAATAATTAAAACACAGATTAAAAATGCTTGGTGTTTGTTGTATGCTTACAAATTATTAAAACGTGGGCCAACTTTGTTCATGTCATGATGTTTTTATTAAGAAAATTAATTTTTCCATCGTGCTGCTTGGATCCATGTTGGCCACCTGGTTGGTTTTTCATCGGGTTGAGAGTGGAATATGATGCTTGCTGCCTAAAGAATTACAAACTTTTTTCATCTTTTATTAAATCAGAGGCCTCATAGATAATGTTAACGTTAGGGGCGGAAGTCGGGCCATGTTTGCCTGAACCCGACTGGACCCGCTATTTCCGGGTTTTTTGGCGTGCTAAACCTGTCCGAGCCCGAACAGACGGTTTTAAATTAGCTTTAATATCTTCGGGCCGGATATGAGCTTAGCATAAAACCGCCTGCCCAAACCTTAAATTCGGCTCGAATCAAACTTGCTTCCTAAATGCACTTTATTTGATCCAAAGTCTACACCATAAACAAAATGTTGACCATTTTAATTCATTATATCCTGTTTAGGTATAATATAAAATCATTTCTTCATTGTTGGTTTTACATATTTATTTAGTAGAATTTTGCAGAAGTTTTAATATTTCAATTATTTCAATATTTTTATAATGATCCAAGCCCGGAACATGCAAAACCCGTCCAAATCCGTCCGAACCTGAAGTCTAGATATAATGCGTTGCAAATCTGGCGGGTTCAAATGGTTTTTGGGTTTAGGTTTTATTTTCAGACCAGATATAAAAATTGTCAAACCGGCCTCTGGTTAATCGTGGATTCAACCACATTGGCAGCTAACATATTTCTTTTTTTATATCCTTCTGTATCCACGCGTGTTCCAATTTTTCTCCTAACGGGTCAGATGCTCCATATTTTTACCCAAATCCGATATATCTTGAATCGGTTTAATGGATCCAAAAGCGGATCCTACCCGAGTTCTCTTCTCTGCTTTTCCTTTCTTCATTTCTTAAACCCTAATTCCCCTTCGCTGGAGCTCTGCCGCCGCCGCCGCCGCCACACCCGCCCCGCCGGCCCCAACAAAGCTACAACCTTTGGTGCGTTCTCTTCTCTCTCTCTTGATCGAATTATAATTTTATCCTTAAAGATCCAATTTTTACCAAAATTTGTCACCCAAATTTTCAGAAATTGGAGAATAAAGAAGCAATCGAGAAAATGGAAGCTCCTGCAACTGTTAAATCTTTTAGCGGGAATATGAAGGTCAACACTTTCCTTGTGAATTATTGAAATAAAAGCTAAAAGTTTTTTTTAAAAATAATTTTTGTAATGGATGAGGCACGAACTTTGCTTTCTTTTAGTTGGGAAAAATACCCGAAGAAAAATCTTAATGGATTACAAACCCTATTAGGGCTCTTCGATTGATGAGCCTAACCTAGCAGCAATCCAATAATCAGCTGCTGCTGACTTGAACCAATTTGAAATTGGTTTCGAGACCTATTCGAAATCCATTCATTTAGGTTCGGCTGAAACGATCGTTAGTCAGTCGTCACTGCCTGCAATCTTAATAGAGTTCTTATGCTTTTTTGTGCTCTTTGTTGAGGAACTGTACTCCAGGAACATGTGTAGCAATCAATACAAGATTTCCCCAAGATAACACTTGTTGCTGATCGATAACTTATCTAAATGTGATGAGATTATTGCAAGTTCGTCGGAGATTCATATAGAATCATAACCTTTCTTGAAAGTAAAATGCAAGTGAAACTAAGGCCTTGTTGATAGAGTAATGGTTGGTTTTGTTTCTTGAACTGGGATTAATGGTGTTAGGATAACAGAAAGTAGTTTACAGAATCATATGAAATAAGAAAAAATATGTAACAAACAATATCCAAGAGATTGTAAATCTGTAACTATGTAACAACAATTTATTATATAGAGTCACAAGGATTTTTCTCTCTGGATCTAGAAAAACCAGAGAGCATTCTTCTCATAACTTTTGCCTCCTATTATATGGTATCAGAGCTCTTTTTTGCTTAAAAGCTTAAGGTTCTATGGCACTCAACAACCCCACCACCAATACCTTTTCCCTTCCAGCTACAAATATTTCTCATTTTCTTCCACTTAAACTCGAGAGATAATTATTTAATGTGGAAGGCACAGTTTCTTCCTTTGCTAGTTTGTCATGACTTGCTCGGCATCGTCGACGGCTCCGAACCATGCCCTCCTCAATCGAAGGTAGGGTGTAAACGAGCCGAACTTAGGCCGAGCATCTCTAGCTCGATTAACTAAACGAGCCGGACTTAGGCCTACAAAAAGAACCACGAGCCGAACTCGAGCCGAGCTTGCACGAGCCGAACTCGAGCCAGCCGAGTTCGGCTCGAGTTCGGCTCGTGGTTCTTTTTGTCGGCCTAAGTCCGGCTCGTTTAGTTAATCGAGCTAGAGATGCTCGGCTCGAGTCCGGCTCCATTAAACATGCCCAGCTCGTCTTCGGTTCAATTGTGGCTCATTAACTGAACGAGCCAAGCTCACGAGCCGAGCCCAACTGAGCTCGTTTAGAGCTCGTTTGTGAGCTCGGCTCGTTTTCAGCTCATTTACTCATATTAATAGTATCTTACAAAAAAAAACATAATTAACAATAATGCTTAAAACTCAGGATTTTGAGATATGGAAAAATTAAAAAACATTAACATCTAGGGTATTGAATGGGTCTAAGTGTTGGGTTTTATATTTATCTCAGTACACTTTATATACTGTCATTTAATTGAATTAAGTGTTCTGAGAGTTGTATAGAATCTGCTATATATTACATATTACTGTTTTTTTCCAAACTGTGTAACCCAGCCGAACCCGAGTCAATACCGAACGAGCCTGGCTGAGCTCGAGTCCGGCTCGTTTAATAAACGAGCCAGACTTTCTGGCTCATGTCCGGCTCATTAATAAATGAACCGAATTTGAACGAGCTGATACTGAGCCAAACCTTAATCGAACTCGAGCTGGCTCGTTCAATTACCACCCCTAATCGAAGGCAATGATGGACAGTGGCTCTAGTATCACCGCCAGCCAAGACTCATTCACTTCGTCCTTGAGCCCAAACCCGGATCATACCAATTGGCTCCGACGTGATCAACTTGCTTTGAGTTGGATATTATCTTCACTTTCTGAAGAGCTATTCCTGCGGATCGTCGGTCTTCGCACCTTGATGAAAGTGTGGGATGCGCTTGCTACATCCTATGCATCTCAAGCACAAGCCTGTGCTCTTGAACTCCATACAGAGCTACGTAATATCTCAAAGGGTTCAGATTCTATTCCTGACTATATCGAACGCATCAAGAAAATCGCCGATAGTTTGGCGGCAATCGGACAATCTGTCCCTGATCATGAACTTCTCTCTAATGTTCTCAGAGGCCTTGGCTCTGAATTTCAAGCCTTTGTTCGTGCCGCGGCTACACGTGCAACTCCAATGAAATTATAAGAATTCCATGGGCATCTTCTAGCTCATGAAGCTTGGTTAGCTAGACAAGCCAAGCAAAATGAATCTGTGGCTCCATTTCCTATTGTTCATGTTGCCACCAAAACACAAGCCACTTCGCATAACTCAATTAATAATTATTTTGATTCAAGAAACACACAACGTCGTGGAAGTCGTGGCGGGTGAGGTCCCGGCCGCGGCCATGGTGGAGTCCGTTGCCAACTTTGTGGACGCCACAGTCATGCTGCGGGGACTTGTTACAAGCGTTTCGATCACTCTTATCAACCATGTCAGCATGTATCTCATTTGCATCTATCTTAACTTCGACCTCCAGGATCTGCAAGCCCATTCTACCATTCACTAACAGTCAATTATGCCGCGCTAACCCATTATACTGCTCCGTCATATCTTGCTCCGTCGCGGTCCTCAGATCTGTCTTGGTATCCAAATTCAGGAGCGACGCACCACCTCACTGCAGACCTTCAAAATATGAACATTCACAGTCCATATACAGGATCTGATCAAGTCATAATGGGAAATGGATCAGGTTTGCCTATTCATAATATTGGTTCTTCGACTATTTCTTCTGAATTTGCTTCTATTCATTTGAAATACATTTTACATGTTCCTACTATATCAAAGAACCTCATATTTGTTCATCAATTTACCCAAGACAATAATGCTTCTATGGAATTTCATCCTGATTATTTGGTTGTTACGGATTGCTCAACGGGGAAAATTCTACTTCAAGGCCAGAGTAAAGGGGGACTTTATCAGCTTTCTTTGAATAAAGGATCGAGGAAGCGGTCTTTAGTTAGTGAACGGGCTTCTTTTGATCGGTGGCATGCTCGGCTTGGTCATCCTTCTATGAAGATCGTCCAATGAGTTTTATCTTCTTATGGTTTACCATCTGCTAGTTCTAAATTTAGCTCAGATATTTGTAGTTCTTGCGCTACCACTAAAAGTCAAACTTCCATTTAAGACCTCTTTTAAAGTTTCTACTGCTCCTTTAGATTTGATTTTCAGTGATGTTTGGGGACCAGCTCCATTAGATTCTATTAATGGCTTCAAATATTATGTTCATTTTTTGGATGACTTTAGTAAAGTACACTTGGGTGTTCCCTTTGCAAAAGAAGTCTAAAGTATGCGGTATTTTTTATCGTTTTCGTCGTCATGTTGAAACTTATTTTGGTAAAAAGATTAAAGCTTTGCATATGATTGGGGTGGTGAATATCGAAGTTTTTCCCGTGTTTTAGATTCGATTGGCATTGTTCTTAGAGTATCATGTCCACACACTCATGAACAAAACGGAGCTGCTGAGTGCAAGCATCGTCACATTATTGAAACGACTTTGGCTCTTCTTGCCACTTCGTCTGTTCCTAAAACTTATTGGGATGATACGGTAAGTACTGCTGTTTATCTTATTAACAGGATGCCAACAAGTTTACTTAGGCATAAATCTTCATATGAAACTTTATTTGGTGATAGTCCAGACTACAACACTCTTCGTGTTTTCTGTTGTACGTGTTTTCCTTTACTCCGTCGATACAACAAACACAAACTGGATTTTCAATCTTCACCATATGTATTTCTTAGGTATAGTTTGAATTGCGGTTATCAATGACTGAATCTAGATAGTGGTAAAATATTTATTAATCGTCATGTTGTGTTTGATGAAACTCGATTTCCTTTCGCAGAACAATCTTCGATTACTAATTTGCAACAAGAGGGAAGCCATCTTTCTGCCCTTCTCATCTTATTACACGACCTATTTTGCCTACAACATCAACCATACAATACTCTCCATCTCATATTAATTCCTCTTCACCATCACCTACAGCATCATATGTTCCTGTAACATCTTTTGTGCCTACACAAGCCCCAACAACACAGAACCCACCTTTAGAAAATATAAATTCAAAGTCTCCAGTCATCAACAACAACCAGAGCCTTCCTAATATTCCCACTAAGAAAACCACAACCACAACACCTTCAAATCACTATCCTATGATAACACGTTCTAAAGATGGCACTCTAAAACCAAAACTTTTTCTTTCTACCAAATATCCAATTCCTGTTGCCCTCTTAAATGAAATTGATGTTGTTGAACCTACTTGCTATTCTCAAGCATCGAAGTCTCTTGCTTGGCGTAATGCAATGAATGATGAGATTAATGCCCTTATTCGTAATGGTACATAGACTTTGGTACCACGTCAACCTCATATGCATGTTATTGATTGCAAATGGGTCTTTAAGACCAAACGTTGAGCGGATGGATCAATTGAACGTCACAAAGCACGACTCGTGGCCAAGGGTTTTAAGCAGCAACCCGGAATCGACTACCAGGAGACCTTCAGTCCAGTCGTTAAAGCAACAACTATCCGGCTTGTTCTCAACATTGCTGTATCACGCAAATGGATTGTAAAGCAACTTGACATCTCTAATGCATTTTTACTTGGAGAGCTAGATGAAGCCGTATTCATGACACAACCGCCGGGTTTTCAGGATCCATATCAACCACAACATGTCTGCCATTTACATAAAACTCTTTATGGGCTTAAGCAAGCTCCGTGTGCGTAGTTTAGATGTCTTAGTGATAAACTTGTTGATCTTCAATTTTGCCTTCCAAGATGGACACGTCTCTGTTTATTTTCGTCAACATGGTATTATAATTTATATACTGGTTTATGTTGATATGCTTGTAATAGGTAATGATCCATTGGTTGCTCACTCCATTATCAAACATCTTGGATCTGAATTTGCTGTGAAAGATCTAGGTGACATGCATTTCTTTTTGGGTATTGAAGTTGTTCGAGCGGGTGAGGGATTGTACTTGACTCAAAGAAATTATATCCATGATGTTCTAATCAAGATGCAGCTCGATGGCGCCAAACCTATATCTTCTCCTATGGCATCTTCATCAAAATTCACTAGCAAGGGTGCAGAAATTATGGCTGATCCTACATTATATCGAAGTCTTGTAAGTGCAGTGCAATATGCAACACTCACTCGTCCTGTTATAGCTTTTGCAGTAGGATGAGTCTGTCAATTCATGCATTGCCCAACCATGGAGCATTGGACTACAGCCAAGCATATTTTACGCTATCTTAAAAACACTCTTGATCATGGATTGCTAATAAAACCACAACTTCTTGCACCTTTTTTCAAGCCTATAGGGATGCCGACTGGACATGAGATATAGTTGGCCGAAAGTCCACAAGTGGTTATGCCGTGTATTTGGGATCTATACTTATCTCATGGACTGCTCATAAGCAATTAATTGTCGCTCGATTAACAGCGGATGCGGAATACAAAGCTCTAGCGAATGCCGCTGAACTCATATGGTTGCAATCTCTTATGCATAAGCTTGGTCTTATGCCGCCTTCAGCTCCAATTCTATGGTATGACAACATTGGAGCTTGTTGGGGTTAAAAATTACATCCCAGTTGACCAAGTCAAAATCAACACCAAATCAAGCAGGCCCGAACCCAAGCAAGCGGGTCCGAACCCAAGTCAAGACCGAGCATGAAAGGAACCGGCCCCATGACAAAAAGAATGAAACAATAAATTAGTTTAATATAATTGGTTAGAAATAATGTATGGAAAATAGGCAAAAAGCCAAAATTTTGTAAACCCCATGACTTATGTGCAAAAAAGAAATAAGCACATGGGGAGCCACAAGTGTCATTTTGGAAAGTGTGTAGACTATAAAAGACAAACATGATAAGAAAATCAAGAATTACTTTCATTCTTTCATAATTTCTAGAGTTCTGTGCCTCCTTCCTCAAGATTTAAAACTTCTTCTTTTTTTTTGAATTAAATTAAGAGTTTAACTCTTCTAAAAAAGAAATTGTTTTTCACCGTAAAACCCTTGAAAGGGAGTTCAAATCTTCCATCAAATCTTTAAAAATGGAGAATTTTAAATCTCACCATCCTTTTTCTTCAAGATTCAACTAACAGAGAGGAGGAAGAACGGGACTCATCTTCAAAAATCTCACTTAGGGAAGATCTTGGCTCAAGAGAGGATCCATGGCTCAATGGGGAAGAAATGGGTCCCCTTTCATCATCTTCGAAAATCTCTTGGGATTTTAACTCTAAACAAGAATCTCTTTTTTAGGAGTTTAACTCCAAACTAATTTTTGAGAAGCTCAAGTCTAAGATCCAAATCCTCAAAAGAGTTTAATCCCAAAATTTAGATCTTTTAGGAGTTTAACTCTAAATAAAAACCCTTCTTTTTCTAGGAGGTTAACTCCAAAGTCGCCCGGGAGTTCAACTCCCAGTTTAAGGGCTAAACCTCTTTCTCTATTGGCGCACTGGCGTCCGGTGCCCACGCGTGACCCGCTGGTGCCCAGCGCCCACGCACCACGCACGTTACCCATTAGCCCCAACGACCACGTGACTCTCACGTATCCTTAGGATGCTCCTCACCCCTCTTTTTCCCACACGTTCCACGCGTCCTTAGAAAAAAATTCTAACGGGATGCTGCCCTGCATCCTGCAAGGGGGTTGCTGGCCCCCTTGACCCCAACCTGCTATCTGAATAGCGGGACCCCCATAAACTGCAAGGCCCCCGATACGTCCAAAACACCTTCAAAACACAACACACCCACACTGCATATTGAGTTCATATGATCAGTTTTACCCGTCAATCGGAGGTTCTCTCTTTCTAAAGACAAGGGGTAATTAATGGCAGTTTAGTCCGCGGCTGCCGGAAATTCGGATCCCCACAATTAATAAACCCCAGCTTACCCTAAGCAGGGGAATCTGTATACACCTGACAAGCGCTCGTATTCCTATCTCAATAGGATGACGAAAAACATTCTACAGATTCTGGCACGCCCGGCAAGACCTTTCTCTTCTCTCATATCTCGGGTTAAACGTTCACGCGAACTCAACCAATATATATATATTGATTTTCTGTACTAAAGTCATCTTTTCTATGTGCAGGCTAACAACTTTCAGTCACAATCTCGAGCTCAGCGACCTGTCTCCCAAGACAAGCTTCGTCTACGACGCGACTCTGATTCCCTATGTGGTCAAGATCAATGTCCACGTGATTCTCCCCGCAAGCCTCAGTCGGCAGTGGAAAATACCGCCCCGCCAATTTGGATCCGTCATCATCTACCTTACCGGAAGCGCTCATATGGCGGAAGTCTTTGCAAACTAGTTGGCCAAGCCGGTCTTAAGGGGTAAGAGGCCGAACGTTATGATCACCAAGGCACCACAATCCAACCGTAAGGCGGTGTTCGAACGACTTTCTGGTGCTCTAGCTGGGGGCAAGACCACCAAAACAAAGGAGATCATCAGACGTCGTGAGCAAGCTTAAGTGATGCCTCCGACAAGTGCACGATCAGACGTATCTTCAAGGCTCTCCATCAATCGGCCTACTGCGGCTTCTTGAAGAGCCGAAACCTGCTAAATGCACAAAACAGAAAAGTTGAGACAGAAACGGCTCAGATATAAAGCCAACAAGAGAGCCAGAACTCCGGCTAAGTGGAATTTTATGAGGTTCCGAGGGCAGAGTTACCTCGCGACGACAGCTGAGTTGGCTGTAAAAGTCAATAATTTCTTCGAACCTCTGAAGTGGGTTCAGAAAAACGCCATGACCGCTAGAATCAAGAAGGCAACAATCCGAACGATGCTATAAAGAGACGTGTTCCAACCCCGATATAGAAACCATGACACCGTCTCTTTAAGAGTCTATCAGGCGCTCTGTGCCGCACGAAAGAAGCGGGGCAAAACCAGAAAAGAAATGCCAGTACCACTCAAGAACCCGGTCAGACCAGCCATCTTCAATCGATTGTCCGTTACCGAAACAGGAGCCACGATAGCGGTCCACGAAATCAGCTGCCAATAATGAAAAGACAGTCGGATATGTTATCCATATGGTCTATATGGCGGGCACGTGTCCCAGCGATAACCTGCGCAGCAAAAGCAAGGATGGGGCCGCCACTTCCCAAGCCTAATCTGGCTTGAATGTGGTTGCCACTTCCCAAAATCAGCCGCTTCTACATGACAATGACCCTTTTGATGAGGCCGGTAGGCAAAAAGACCCCTCGGTTCATGTGGAGTCAAACTCGGACAGCGAGGAAGAGCCAACTTTCCGCCCCATGACCGCAGAGCAAAACCGCTTCAAGAACTCCGAAAACAGCACAAGATCAACGATAAAGAGATGATCAAATTTTATTCAAAAATTAACGGCCTGACGAACGTCGTGGGCAGCTTACGGCTCAAGTTGCTCGGGCACCCCCAATCAAAAGCAAGTCTTTACTCATAAGCCGGGTGATAACAACTCGAAGCAACCGATACTTGTCCTCCTGTGTCCAAGTTTAGGCAAGCAGCACGAAAGCCGGCCACATTCCGCTTCCGGGGACGCCTTGTCCCCAGATGG
Organism: Agapanthus africanus; assembly: GCA_030015575.1. NCBI lineage: Eukaryota > Viridiplantae > Streptophyta > Magnoliopsida > Asparagales > Amaryllidaceae > Agapanthus > Agapanthus africanus. The sequence goes on along the minus strand of CM057338.1, from coordinate 98,629,320 downwards.
TACTGTTAGTGATATATGCCCTAGAGGCCATTATTGTATCATACTAGTTTGTACATTAATTAATGGAAGCTTGGGATATTCACAGTTGTATTGACAGTTTTGCTTACAATGGTAATTTGCTACTTGGTATGTTTCTACCTCAATATTTACATGCGTTTCTTTTAGAATATCGCTTATACATATTGGTAGATTCCTTAGGATCTTTGCTTGATTACCAGCGTTGTGATGGCAGTCACACTAGTGGGGGCTGGGTAGTCCATAAACGCATTCTTATACAGGTCCCTAGTTATGGGATTATCGAGACAGAGCATCGATACTCCTGAGTAGACTGGTGTATAGGCTTCTCATCCCAGCAGGGGAGATGGTCTGTCCCACAGCCATTAGTACGTCGTAATGGAGATAGTATGCAGGTGCTTATTAGGTTATGAGTACACTAGACATGACTCATCGGGGACTGCTGGTGGGTATTATACCTATCATCGGGGAGCAGTTCTCAGGTGGCATGAGTACAGCTTAGTCCGTCGACTTGACACTGCTATTTCGTCTCGAGTGTGTTCCCACCGTACTTTGATTACTATCTTATCACGGCTCAAAAGAGTCGTGCAAACAGGTAGTAGCTAGGTGCAGTCCCGAAGCACTTGGAGGCAGTGACAGTTAGATAGGATTCGTCTCTTTCGGTATTGGGAGTTGATGTCACGCTGTGTTTGGAGAGCCATTACATAAAGTCTCTGACCAGGACAAGCGAGATTTACTGGTAGGTATTCCAGTAAGTTTCTCAGGGTGTTTGGGCTACACTCCGGCACGACTTATTGTGCTATTAGGGGTCTGACGATTACCGACCCCTAGGCCCGATATGCGATACTCTTAGACGAACAGACCGGACTATACAGAGATTGTCACATACAGGCTCAGTAGGAGTTCAGATGAGTTTGCTCATCGGCTATCTCATCGACAGATACCTGGGTAGCCGTTACATGCAGGTAGTACCGCTTGCGGCTTGTGGTTAAACCCACTGCCAGCGTACTGTCGAGTCTTTAAAATCCCACACAGAGGGTTTCCCTGTATCGGGCAAAAGATGTAGAGGCCGTATGGTTTTACGGCAGGATTTCGATCACTTACGTGTACTTGTGCACGTTTGATGATCGGGCGGATAATACTAGTGGGCTTTGGTTTAAGCCGTATCCTAGTATTATATTGATGGATTATTTTCGTCTCATTGTATTCATATTCTTTGGAATACGGATGCGGGTATGTATATACGGATGATGGGCGTTCTCATAATTTTATCGGGAAAGCTTCTAGAAGAGGACACCTAATTAGGGTTTGATTTTCTTTTTGGATTAAACTTAAATTAGGTGGAGGAAATGAGATGGAGATATTTTGGCAAATGAATGGCGACTCATTCTTTTGACAAAAGAGATATTTTCAAGCATGCTGGATATTTATGAGATATTTATCTCTCAATTATTTGTATGCTTGTTTATTCTCACATTAGCCATGCTTCATTATTCCAAGCTCATTCTTCACTGGCTTTTCCTCAAGTGATCTTCTTCCTTTAAACCCTAAAAGTTTCATGAGTTGAGAAAGCTAGGCTTCCAAGAGACAAACTAACCCATCTTCTTTCTCTACATCACCTAGGCCATCTAGTTTAGCAAGCTAGTGGCTCTAGTTATCTCGGATTTGAGCTTTGAGCTCGGACTATAGACTCTCGGTGGATCGTCTTTAACTCGAGAAAGCCGACGAGGAAGTTTTGATCCGTTACGATTCTCGGAGCCTACGATGATGAGGAGGACAGCAAAGAAGACCCGAAGGACTTGTATCGTGAGGTATAAACTCCTTTCCGAGTAGTTAACCTCTTTACAAGCTTAGCTAGTTAGGGTTTAGCCAAGATCCTGGAGTTCAAGACGGCGTTGCGAGCTTTGAAAATCGTTTTTAAAATATTCCGCCTCCCCATGAACCTGTGGGGTGCGCGATATCGACTTACAGTGGTATCAGAGCCTATTAAATCTTTACTAGCTAGTTAGCAAGGTATTAAAACTTCGATCGTTGGAAAACTCGAAAACGATACACCCATAACCTTGTTTTCTGTCAATTTTGAAAACTGCAACAAAAATTATTTCTGAGGCATGAAAATTGCAAGCAGGGAATTCTAAGAACTCAGAAAAAAAAGAGTCCCTAACTCGTCACAACCACCGTGGAACCGCGGCAAATCAATCGATTTGCCGTCGTTCCGCGGCCGAGTCGTGGCCGAGTTGGCTCGTATTTCCTCTGTGTGTCTTGTTTTGGGTGTATGGTTCTTTGGGATATTTAGTTTCTACCCATGATATTTTCTGTGATGGTTTGCACTTGGGGTAGACACGGAAAATTGTTTTCGATCGAAATTCTAAGTTATTTGCTAATCGGGTTTTATCTGTGTTGTGATATATGTACTGAACGTCTGCTAATCACTATACGTCGATTAGTGGGGGTTGTACATGTCTGTGATCTGTGATGTTGGTTTGTATATATGAACTTATTAGATCGTCGTGGATGAATAGCCGGGATGTAAGATGAGGGTTTTTCATTCGATGTAAATTGTAAAGTGATGTAATATTATTTTGCGGGCCACATCCGGGTTGAGGTTGTAGCCACCGTTGTGTTATTTTTTTTACTGTTTTCTGCTCCTAGGATAGACCCAAGGTGGGGTGCACAAACTACCGGGTACTTTGAAGTGCCGAGTGGCCTACTCATTTTGATGAGGGAAGTTGCTTCATTTCGGGTATTTGGCGGGTAGTTTGCCGCACCCGTAGGGGTCTGGGGTGGGATTTGACTATTCATCACGACCGTGGAATCCGTCTTTCGTTACAGGCTTAAACGAAACGCGGAATTCCTAGTATATCTAATATGTTCATCTGTGATCTGGGATGCCTATTATTGTGTGAGACGAATGGTTATTATTATTATATATATATTATATAATAGACGTTGCTTATATTTTGCATCCGCGCTAGTCCAGCCCCCGCTCTGGCGTTAGTTAAGTAACCTAACGGTGTTAGACGGGCCCAATGGTGAATGCGGCTGGCATAGGTGGCATGGTATTTTCATCTTTTTCTGTGATGATAGGTGTAAATGATGGGACTGCATTATATTAATGCAAAGTAAACAAACCAAAGATGAATCGTTGGAACACTTTTAAAACCATTCGATTTTTTCAAAACATCAGACTTTTAAATGCGGAGCCTAAACCACTCCTTTTAAAAGCTATTAGGTTCCTTCGATTATATCAAGTTCACTACGTTCACGGTTTCGCCAAAACCATTCGTAGCCCTTCGTCATTTCATATGAATAATCAGTAGTATTCAAGCTATGTTTGTTGACCATTGCTAAGGCATAATAATTGGTAGCCGCTGGGTATTCATATGTAGCATAGATAGATACGTTGGTTTGGGACAGTTGTATTACTTTGTTGGCCTTCGTCAAGGGTATATACGGATGGGTTCAAATTAACCTGGACAATGATGGGTAGAACTTGACATGTGACTTATGATTTGTTGGCCTTTGTTAAGGTCATAAGAGCATGGGGGCAAAAATCTACATCAGGAGTTTCTAAGGAAACTGAAACTTACTAGTGCTGCATACCATTTGGAGTGCGATAATGTTGGTAGGATTCCTTCAGGATTATCACACAGTGATATTTGGATCCCGATCCTACTGTGAGTATATGCTACTTCTCGGGAGATTTCTCACTTAATGATCAATGCTATAAACCAAGTAGGTGTCTAGAATAGTGTTAGTGGAGCTACGCCTCCAGGGAAAAGAGCTTATTTAATTAAAGAACTTCGCGAAAGCGTCGTGAAACCTCCCTCGAAGTACCGACACTAGCCTAGCTGAAAGGTTAAGTATTGTACGGTGAGATTAATCCTAACTAATTCTTCTTTTATGCTTTGAGCAGGGATTTGAGAAACAGTGGGAGCGATCCTATTTAGATAAATTAAAAATCAATCTAAACTTGCAAGAGTATCATGCTAAAGTGTTTCTTCTCTTTCTCCTAATTGCAGCGACTAGTTGACCGCGTCTAGGTTACATTTAGCTAATAAATTGACTGGGCCAGACTATATTGACTGGCAAGGGTTTGTCCAGATGTCCATTGCCTGTGACAATCTGGACCACCTCATTACTACTCAAGCCCCCGCCGTTGCAGGTCCATTTTCCACCGTCATGGATGTAGATATCCATAAGGCAAGGGAAAAGGACAGTGTGAATGCCAAGTGCCTTGTGTTGGCCTCAATAGATGATGAAAACCAGAGGCAACACGAGAAAATGGACTTAGTTTCCATCTTCCTTCATAACAAAGATTTATATGGAGAGCAATCTCGTATCGTAAGATAGGAGATCTCGAAGGAATTGCTTCAAGCGAGATTGGCTATCGGGTTATCTGTAGGGGACAACGTCCTTACGATGACTAGCTATATTGATGAGCTCACAGACCTGGAGACCACATTGGAGGACCAATCATATGCTGACTTGATTCTACAGTCCCTACCTTCTACCTACACTCTGAAGGAAACTAGGAAGACACCCGCTCTGCTTATTGGGGAATCTTCCTCTTTTGCATCCAAGGCGAAAGCAAAGGGTGAAAAGAAAATCTCTACAAAACCGATATGCGGTGTCAGTAAGGTAGAGGGATAGGGAAGGGCAAAAGTTTCGGGGCTGACAGTAAGGAAGGAGGGATGTTCCTATTGTCATGGGAAATGTTATTGGCAGAAGGATTGCAGGGCTTGGAAAGCCAGTAGCCAGGATTCGAAGCATGTTGTGGCTTCGGTTTCGGGTGTGTTTGTAATTGAAAACTGTATGTCAATCAACTCTACTTCATGGGTACTAGATACCGGATCAGGATCTCATATCTGTAATTCATTACAGGCTATGAGAAACCGTAGAGTTATTAAGGTAGGTGATATGACTCTCAGATTTGCTAATGGAATGCGCGTGGACGCTGAATCTGTAGAGAAATATCATCTAGGATTGACAAGTGGGCAGATATTGATTCTACGTAACTGTTTGTATGCACCTAGTCTAGCTTGTAATATTATATATGTATCTTTACTTTCTAAGGAAGGATATGATTTTATATTTGTAAGCGATGCGGTCCACATCCATCTAAATCAAGCTCTGATTGGGTCAGGTACATTAGATAACGGTATATACATATTAAATCAAGCTCAGGTTTTCAGTGTTCAGAACACACTTAAAAGAAAGTCTCCGGAATTAAATCAGGCTTTCTTATGGCATTGTAGACTGGGTCACATCAGTGAAACACGGTTGACGAAGTTACATAGAGAGGAATATTTGGATCCGTTCGAATATCAATCTTATGCAACTTGTCAATCTTGTCTCATGGGAAAGATGATAAAGACTTCATTCACTGGACACGGAGTAAGAGCAAGCGAGCCCTTAGGACTCATACACAGCGATGCGTGTGGTCCAATATTTACTCATGCACGAAGTGGTTATTCCTATTTCATGACTTTTACGGATGATTTCTTTAGGTATGGACATGTCTTCTTGATGAAGTATAAATCCGAGGTCTTTGAGAAATTCCGGGAATATAAGAATGAAGTGGAAAAACAGACAGGCAAAAGTATCAAGACACTGAGATCTGATCGAGGTGGTGAATACTTAAGTGCCGACTTCCTGGATTACCTAAAAGAGAATGGAATTTGCTCTCAGCTTACTTCATACACACCACAATACAATTGTGTATCGGAAAGGCAAAACAGAACCCTATTGGATATGGTTCGTTCCATGATGAGTAACGCTTAATTGCTGCGATCCTTCTAGCATTATGCACTAGAATCAGCTGCATATCTTCTGAATAAGATTCCTACCAAGACTATGCCTACCACATCATATCAGATGTGGAGTGGGAAGAAACCCTATCTTAAGTACCTTAAGACATGAGGATGTCCAGCTTTTGTAAAAAAGCAGCATGCGAACAAGCTCGAGGCACGCTCAGTATTGTGTAAGTTTGTGGGATACCCAAAGAACTCCAGGAGGTATTATTTCTATTGCGCAGAGAAACAAAAGGTCTTTGTTTCTTGTCATGCCCACTTCTTGGAATCTGAATTTTTAGAAAATCAGAAAAGTGGGAGCGCAATAGAACTGGAAGAAATTTCAGAACCACAAGCTATTGCTGAAAGCTTGGTAGAACCAGAGATTTTAGAAGAACCGGACATCCCCGCGCCACTCCGCAGAACTAGTAGGCAGTCTTATCCGTCCGAGAGATACTACGGTTTTCTCATAGACGGGGATCGAGAGGATTGCATCATTGACAATGATGAGTCTACTAGCTTCCAGCAAACCATTCAGAGCGGTGACTCGGTAAAATGGCTGGATGCAATACGGGCCTAGATGGAGTCCATATACACCAACAAAGTATGGACTTTGAACATTGCTCCAGAAGGGATAAAACCCGTAGGCTGCAAATGGATCTTCAGAAAGAAAATTGGTGTAGATGGACAGGTTGAAACCTATAAGGCTATACTTGTTGCAAAAGGTTTTCGTCTAAGACTTAGTTTGGACTATGACAAGACATTTTCTCCAGTGGCTATGCTCATCCATTCGGATCCTTCTTGCCATTGCTGCCTTTCATGATTATGAGATCTGGTAGATGGACGTAAAGACGGCTTTTCTATGGAAATTTGGAAGAGTGCGTCTATATAGTTTAGCCAGAATGTTTCATTCAGAGTGGGAGCGACAGAAAAGTGTGCAAGTTACTTAAGTCCATTTATGGGCTAAAGCAGGTATCGCGGAGTTAGAACATCTGTTTTGATGATACAGTCAAAAAATTCGACTTTATCAAAAATCCAGATGAACCATGCATATATAGTAACATTGTAGGGAGAACTGTGATATTTCTCGTCTTGTACATAGATGGTATTCTCTTAATAGGAAATGACATTCCTATGCTACAATCAGTCAAAGGTCTCTTGTCACAGAGGTTCTCCATGAAAGACCTGGATGATGCCTCTTACATTCTGAGGATTCAGATCTATCGTGATAGCTCTAAGAGGATGTTAGGACTTTCGCAGTTTAGGTACATCGACACCATACTGAAAAGATTTAGTATGGATGACTCCAAGCGCGACTGGCTTGTCACGGAATTACCCTTTCCAAAGAAATGTCTCCCAAGACTGATTTGGAAAGGGCCCGTATGACATTTATACCCTACGCTTTAGCGGTAGGCTCTATAATATATGTGATGTTGTGTACCAGACCAGATGTTGCTTTTGCACTAAGCGTGGTAAGCCGGTATTAGTCAAACCCAGAGGAGAAGCACTGGATAACAGTAAAGAACATTCTCAAGTATCTGAGAAGGACCAAGGAGATGCTCTTGGTGTATGGCGGAAAAGACCTCCAGATCGAGACTTTTGCTGACTCCAGCTTTCAGAGTGATAAGGATGACTATAAGTCCATGTCGGGTTATGTCTTTACCCTCAATGGAGAGACAATCTGTTGGAAGATCCAAACAGTACACCGTTCTGACTCGACGATGGAAGCGGAGTACATACCTGCTTGTGACGCTGTGAAGGAAGCAGTCTGGATGAGAAAGTTCCTAACAGAACTTCAGATGGTTCCATTCATTGTAGATCCAATACCTCTGTATTGTGACAATAATGGTGTTATATCCTTAGCGAAGGAACCCAGGTCCTATCAAAAGTCCAGACACCTTGAGGCGGTACCACCTAATCAGGGAGATCGTTGATTGCCGGGAGATCGAGGAGAGTAGATACGGAGAATAACACTGCAGATCCACTCACGAAGGCAATCCCTCAGACACAATTCGAGAGGCTAATCAAGATGATAGGTCTGCGATATGCCAATACACGGTCTTAGTGCAAGTGAGATTATTAGTGATATATGCCCTAGAGGCCATTATTGTATCATACTGGTTTGTATATTATTTAATGGAAGCTTGTGATATTCACAGCTATATTGACGGTCTTGTTCAAAATGGTAGTTTGCTATTTTGTTTGTTTCTACCTCAATATGTGCATGTGTTTCTTTTAGCACATGCTTATACATATTGGTAGATTCTTTAGGATCTTTGCTTGATTACCAGCGTTGTGATGACAGTCACACTAGTGGGGGCTGGGTAGTCCATAAACACATCCTTATACAGGTCCCTAGTTATGGGATTATCGAGACAGGGCATCGATACTCTGGAGTAGACTGGTGTATACGCTTCTCATCCCAGCAGGGGAGATGGTCTGTCCCACAGCCATTAGTACGTCGTACTGGAGATAGTATGCAGGTGCTCATTAGGTTATGAGTACACTGGACAGGACTCGTCGGGGACTGCTGGTGGGTATTATACCTATCATCGGGTAGCAGTTCCCAGATGACATGAGTACAACCTAGTCCATCGACTTGACACTGCTGCTTCGTCTCGAGTGTGTTCCTACTGTTCTTTGATTACTATCTTACCACGGCTCAAAGGAGTCGTGCAAACAGGTAGTAGCTGGGTGCAGTCCCGAAACATTTGGAGGCAGTGGTGGTTATATAGGATTCGTCTCTCTTGGTATTGGGGGTTGATATCGCGCTGTGTTTGGAGAGCCATTACATAAAGTCCCTGGCCAGGGCAAGCGAGATTTACTGGTAGGTATTCCAGTAAGTTTCTCAGGGTGTTTTGGGCTACACTCCGGCACGACTTATTACTCTATTAGGGGTCTGACGATTACCGACCCCTAGGCCCGATATGTGATACTCTTAGACGAACAGACCGGACTGTACAGAGATTGTCACATACAGGCTCAGTAGGAGTTCAGATGAGTTTGCTCATCGGCCTTCTCATCGACAGATATCTGGATAGCCGTTACATGCAGCTAGTACCGTTTGCGGCTTTTGGTTAAACCCACTGCCAGCATACTGTCGAGTCTTTAGAGTCCCACACAGAGTGTTTCCCTGCATTGGGCAAAAGATGTAGAGGCCGTATGGTCTTACAGCAGGGTTTCGATCACTTACGTGTACTTGTGCATGTTTGATGATCGGGCGGATAATAATAGTGGGCTTTGGTTTAAGCCGGATCCTAGAATTATATTGATGGATTATTTTCGTCTCATTGTATTCGTATTCTTCGGAGTACGGATGCGGGTATGTATATACGAATGAGGGACGTTCTCATAATTTTATCGGGAAAGCTTCTAGAAGAGGACACCTAATTAGAGTTTGATTTTCTTTTTGGATTAAACTTAAATTGGGTGGAGGAAATGAGGTAGAGATATTTTGGCAAATGAATGGTAACTCATTCTCTTGACAAAAGAGATATTTTCAAGCATGCTAGATATTTGTGAGATATTTATCTCTCAATTATTTGTATGCTTGTTTATTCTCACATTAGCCATGCTTCATTATTCCAAGCTCATTCTTCATTAGCTTTTCCTCAAGCGATCTTCTTCTTTCTCTAAACCCTAAAAGTCTCATGAGTTGAGAAATCTAGGGTTCAAGAGACAAACTAACCCATCTTCTTTTTCTACATCACCTAGGCCATCTAGTTTAGCAAGCTAGTTGCCCTAATTACCTTGGATTTGAGGTTTGAGCTCGGACTATAGACTCTCGGGTGGATCGTCTTTAACCTGAGGAAGCCGACGAGGAAGGTTTGATCCGTTACGATCCTCGGAGCCTACGATGACGAGGAGGACAACAAAGAAGACCCGAAGGACTTGTATTGTGAGGTATAAACTCCTTTCTGAGTAGTTAACCTCTTTACAAGCTTAACTAGTTAGGGTTTAGCCAAGATCCTGGAGTTCAAGCCGGTGTTGCGAACTTTGAAAATCGTTTTAAAAATATTCCGCCTCCTCGCAAACCCGTGGGGTGCGCGACATCGACTTACAGGCACCATCCGCTAACACAAGATCGGATAATGGATTTGGTCACCAACAAACTCAAAATATTGGTGGCCGAAGTCGAGGCCCAGAAGGACGTTGGCAGCAGTGGATGGTCATACTCCACACAGTACGATCTGATCGAATACCCCGGCGGCTACATCATTCCTAAGTTCGGAAGATTTGACGGGACAGGAAACGTAAATCAGCACGTTGCCCACTTTAATGCTTCGTGCGGAAATACATGGGGCAATGATGTACTATTTCTTCGTTAGTTTGTTAACAGCCTGACCGTTGTCGCTTTCGACTGGTATACAAGCCAGACGGGTTCGACACTACTTTCGCCTAAGTGGAGTCTCTGTTTCGGCAAAGATTCATGAGTGTCAGTGAAAAATTTCTATTGCTGACCTTATGAGGACCAAGCCAAGGAAGAACGAAAGCAACACGGACTTTATCGTCCGATAACGCAATCTCACGGTCAATTGCGAACCGCCGCTGGAGTAGGACCAATCCGTCAGCCTTTTTATTAGGAACCTCAGCAATTGGATGATCCCATTCTTATGTATAGCAGACCTCAAGACGTATCAAAAGCTGACTAAGAGTTTAAATGTTGGAACACTCGAAGCAAGAGTCTGTCCCGAACTCTCGGAGTGATAAGCCTTGGAAGAACCGAAATGACGACAACCGTAAAAACGGGAATTCTAATAATACCAACACCTTTAATGCGTCTGACAATGAAGACAAGCGAAAGGCGAACGGATTGAAAACAGACCGGTCTCGAAAGCCAGTGCTAGGAGGAGAAGGGTCTTTCCTAGAGGAGAAAAAAACAAGGTTTACTCTTTCAGGAGGGACAAGGTCCGCAAGATATTCAAAAATGCCCTGAACAACGGTCTACAATTGCCGGAGTAGAAGAAACTTCACGAAGCAAAAATGACTGACAATCCCCTGTATTGTCCGTATCACTGAGTAGTGAGCCATGCGATCGAGAATTGTTATATTTTCAAAGACTGGGTCGAGAAGCAATACAAGACCCGAGAAATCGAGCTGTCGAAGAGTGTGTTGGTGAACAATCAAGCTGCAACCACTAACTTTATACTGATATAAGCTGAAGCCTTCTGCGAGCAGACAGCTGAATCCGCTGTCCCGAGAAATGAAACTGATTCGCCGCAGCCTCCATGGAGCATGCACATGTCTAAAAAGATGAACGATATGTTAAAGCTACTTCAAAAAGAGTCCAGAACAGAATTGAAAGGGCAGAAGGAGCCCATCGTTCTAGTTACCAATTCGGCTCGATCATGCTCGAAATCCAAAAAGCTCAACAAGAAGAAGAAGAGTGCGGCTCAACGCGAAAAAGAGTCTGCAGGAAAGTTGACCATTCAAAAATATATCGGTTCTCTCGAAGACTATGAGCTAAAAGAAAACTTTAATTTAATTGAAGGAGTTCTTCCCCGTAGAAGCGGCTGAGATTCCGGAGGAGTTAGAAGAAAACTCCGATGATGAGATCTCTATTGTGACCTGTTACGTCATCCACCTTGGTAGTAACTCTGAGGAAGAGCTCTATTTTCTCAAAGATGACGGGGAGCTCGCCACAAAGGTCAACCAAATCCAGCCCAGAAGCGGCAAGGTTCTACCGCCGAAGTAAGGCAACGCCCCGAAGGAAAAACAAGCCGCTAATGAAGATAACGGCGTAGAGCCAACTCATGAAGATTCGGGTTCTTTTCCGGTAGATTATAATATCTTGGCTCATCTCCGAAAGCTTCCGTCTCTCTTAATCATCCATGATGCTCTGGTCCTATCCAAGGAGCTTAGAGATATTCTCATTCATGCCCTTCAAAACCCCGAGCGGTATCAGGCTTGTTTTGTGGAAATTAATATTAAAGCGGCCCAGTACACTCTACATACAGCCGCAATCACATTTAAAGATGAAGACTTGTTACTGAGAACTGCTGAGCACAACCGACCGTTTTACGTGACAGGGTACAGCGACGGAGACCGGATTGATTGCATATTAATTGAATTGATCCGGGATCCTCAGTAAACATCATGAACTTGCGAACACTAAAGAGTTTGTCAATAGACGTCTGACACCTGTCAAGAGAAATGATAGTCATCTAAGACTTCAATCAAAACTACCAGTAAGTTCTGAGGTCCATAACTCTGCCAATTAAATTTGGAGATCTACAAACCGAAGTTAAAATATACGCGATCGACGCCGATACGTTTTATATGATTCTCCTGGGACGGCCGTGGCTCCACGGTTGTAGCATCGTTTTGTCAACTCTCTGTCAGTGCATGAAGTATACCAAAAATGGTAAAGAAAGACATATTGACGGAGACATCTAGCCGTTCGGTGTGCATGAAGTCCGATACGAAGATTCTCGGTACTTTGCGAACCCCTAAAGTGCTGAGCCACAGCTGACCAAAGACAGAACGGCTCCGAAACTCAAAAGCCAATCTGAGCCGGCCGTCACCTTCAAAAGCAAAACCCCCTAAGTGCGTCTGCATTTCGGCTGTGACACTGATGAGTCTGATGCTGGATGTCTTTCCTTTCATAAAACTCGTCTTCATTTCGGTAGTGATAAAGGCGTGTTTGGCATCGAGGCCCTTCCGGCAGCAAAAGTTGCCCTCATTTAGGCAGCGACCCTGAAGAGTTGGAGGAAAAGGACCTATCTTACTACAGCTGTGTAAATTGGGCAATCATGCAAAAAGAGAAATTATAAGAGATCTTCGAAGTTATAGAAGAGTCCCTAACCGTCATAAAGGTGCCGGAGTAGATGTTCAAAGAGCTCGATGTATTGTTAGTCTCCATCGTGGACCGGTTGAAAACCTTCTACATTCCCGGATGAAAGAGTGGACAGAAGGACATTCTGTTTTATGGGTCAAATCCTGTCGTGCACCCGGACGATTTGTTTATCACGTGCCTTCCCTATGAGAGAGGCATACGAGCTGTCCTCAATCCCAGATATTATGCATCCGAGATGCGGAATATTTTAAAAAGTGCGGGTGTCGGTTATATTAAACGGACTCCGAAACGAAGTTTTATAAAGGGTTATAGCATCCGCCTCAGGTCCGATCACTCATCGGTGGAAGAATCCCAGATAGACGGGACATAGATTTTATTCAACCCTATGTCAAGTCATGCTTCATGATTTATGTTGGTGAAGCCAACGGAAAATTAAATGATTACGACCAGCTAGCCGAGCCAGAAGAAGCCCCTCGAGAGCTCGAAGATGGCTGACAAGCAACCTTCGATGAGCTAGCAAGATTGATTTGGGAACGCCCGGTAATCCAAGGCCGACCTACATCAGCTCACTCTTGTTGGAGGAAATGAAAGAGCATATAATCGCCATGTTCCATGAGTTTGTCGACTGTTTCGTGTGGACGTACAAAGAAATGTTTGGGCTGTCCCCTGAAGTGGCCGTGCATAAACTGGCTATATCTTCTTATTCCAAGCCAGTCAAACAAGCTTCTCGCAAAATGAGAAGGAAGCTGGAAGAAAAGATCATTGAGGAAACCAAGAAACTCGTCGATGCCGGCTTCATCAGAGAAGAGAAATATGTGGACTGGATCGCATGCATCATCCTAGTGAAAAAGAAGAATGAGCAGATCCGAATCTGCGTCGATTTTAGAGAGCTTAATAAGGCATGTCCTAAAGATGATTTCCCGCTTCCGGTCATGAAAATGATAGTCGACGACGCCTCAAATTATGAGTTGTTCACTTTCATAGATGGTTCGTCTGGATACAATCAGATAAAATTATCATCTGAGGATGAGAAGCATACAATATTTCGAACCCCGATCGGCATATATTGTTACAAAGTGATGTTGTTTGGACTGAAGAACACAAGTGCCACATATCAAAGGGCAATGACCGAGATCTTTGACGATTTAATCCATAAAGTCGTTGAATGTTATGTCGATAATTTGGTTGTCAAGACTAAAGTCAAGGCCGATCACATCCAAGATCTCAGGACCGTTTTCACTAGACTGAGAGAACACGATCTGAAAATGAATCCTCTAAAGTGCGCTTTAGGCGTGTCATCGGGAAAATTCTTAGGTTTCATAGTCCGATATCGGGGGATCGAACTTGACCCATCAAAGATAAAGGCCATCATGGAGATGCCCGCTCCAAAGAATCCGACTCAACTAAGATCCTTTCAAGAAAAGCTCACTTACATACGAAGGTCCATCTCGAACCTATCGCGAAGATGTGTGTCCTTCTCAAAGCTCATGAAGAAAGGAGCTCCTTTTGTCTGAGATGCCGAATGTCAAGAAGCATTTGAAAGTATCAAACAGTACCTGTCGCGCCCTCCAGTACTTGCTGCTCCTATTCCAAATAAACCGCTGACTCTCTACACTGCCACGCTAGATGAATCACTCGGCGTGCTCTTTGCCCAGAATAACGAGGAGAGAAAAAAAATGCGCTCTACTACTTCAGTCGAACGTTAGTCGGGGTGGAACACAACTATTTTTCGATCGAAAATCAACACATGTCCTGATATTTGCTGTGAAGAAGCTGAGGCACTATCTACTCACTCATCGGGTTACTCTTATCTCCAAGGTTAACCCGCTTAAATACTTAATGATCAAAGCAAGTCTAGCCGGTAGAATGGCAAGATGGGCTGTCGTGCTGCTTGAGTTAGACATAGTCTATACTCTTCAGAAAGCGGTAAAAAGGTAAGCCCTCGTCGACTTCCTTGCTTCTCATCCCATACCAAAAGGGTCACCGCTAAATTACGAGTTACCCGACGAACAAGTGATGCACCTCAAGAATAGCGAGCCATGTTACGAGCTCTACTTCGATGGAGTCTCATCAATAAGAACCTCCAGCAAATCAAACGTCCCGGAGATAAAGCGGGAATATGATTTGTGTTTATTGCGCTATCAATGGGAACCCTACTATGTTCTTTTGCTCTCACCGTGTCTCGCACAAACGACTCTGAGTATGAAGCTCTGATGGCTGGTCTGGAGCTTATCATAGAAATGGAAATACTTCAGCTACCAGTCTACGGTGATTCCCAGCTTATCGTCAACCAAGTGAGTGGCGAGTACAAGATATACAAGCCCGAGTTAGCTCGATACAGAAGCCGAGTGGTGCAACTCATGAAACAGTTCACCCATATTGAACTAATGAGAGCTCCTAAGGCGTTGAACGGAAAATCCGACGTACCCACTCTCTTAGCCAAAGAGCTCGCTGATCCCAATATGGATGAAATTCTGATCACAGTCAGAAACCGGCAAATTCTGCCTCCAGTCTTTTTACGAGAAAAGAAAAGTGCAGAACAAAAGAGCGATCCTGCTGAAAAACTCTGATCATTTGAGACGAGCCCGATTGGAGCAAACCCTTCATAGAGTACTTTCGATACGACAGGCTGCCCGAAGAAAAATCTGCGAGAGTTCTGTTGAAGAAGAGAGCCCTCCGATATGTATTTGCAAATAATATGCTATATCGCAGATCATACGACCAGTTCTGGCTCAGGTGTGTGTCTTCGGCCAAAACCCAAAAGGCCATGAAAGAAGTTCATTCAGGCGTTTGCGGAGCTCGCCAGTCTGGCCCCAAAATGTGGCTTCAAATTAAACGGGTTGGGTATTATTGGTCCACCATGATAATGGATTGCGAAGAGTATGCAAAGAAGTGTCATCTCTGCGAAATTCATGGTGACTTCATTCACAAGCATTCTAATCCGCAACATTCTATAGTGGCGTTATAACCCTTCGAAGTTTGAGGCGCCGATATAGTTTGTCCCAATTGATCCTGGTCATCAAAAGGCCACCGGTTCATATTGGCCGGAACTGACTACTTCTCTAGATGGACTGAAACTGTTCAGCTAAAAGAAGTCAAGACAAGATATTCTGATATTCTTCCGGCATAATTTTCTATACCGCTTCGGTACACCAAGAAGAATCATATCTGATAACGGGGCTTCTTTCAGGAGCTTTAAAGTCTCAAGGTTCACTACACAATACAAGATAAACTGGAGATACTCCTCCATCTGTAATCCAAGAGCCAATGGACTAGCTGAAACCTTCAATAAAATTCTATGCAAACTCCTGAGGAAAAATGCTTCAGTCAACAAGAGAGACTGGAATCTCAAACTCCACGAGGCATTGTGCGTATATCGTATCAGGCACCGAATTCCAACTCAGTCCACTCCGTACTCACTACTCTTTGGAGTAGAGACGATCCTCCCTTCGAAATCGAAGTTCCAAGCCTCAGAATGGCCGTCCAGCACGGTTTGACGGAGGAAGAAAACGTTCTCCTTCAGCTCGAAGAACTTGACGCTCTCGAAAAAAAGAGACTCGCGGTACAGCAAAATCTGGAGCTGTACCGAGCCCAAATGTCACGGGCTTATGACAAGATAACACGTCTTCGTGCTTTTAAAAAAGGTGAATTGGTGTTGATTCTCAAAAGACCGATTATCCCCAATCGACATGCTAATGGAAAATTCGAGTCAAACTGGGAAGGACTATACGTCATCGAGAAAGTGTTTGATGTAAATGCCGAGGGAAAAAGGCATATGCCGCCCATCAATGGCCGATATCTCAAAAAATAATATGCGTGAGTGCTCCAAGTCGCAGACGAATTGAACATACTGGCCTTACGATCTTGATCATACATTTTGTAAAACCGTATACAATCTACGGGCGTAAACGACAGCTATCTCTCTAAGTCCTACCGGTGAGTACATTTGAAGTTCTACCGGCGATGAAACTCCACCAATGTAAAAAAGGGCGGTATGTCCACAAACAAAACAGGCACGGATGAAAACCCGAAAAGGCTCCGTGAGTAAAAGCAGTAGGACTGCCGGTGAGTTTGTGAAAATCCGAAAGAGCGTAAACTCGTGAAAAGAAGACAAAAATACACTCGTAAGGTCGTCTCAACCTTGTGAGGAGAATATCCCCGCATGTGATCCTTACGACTCGCAAAGGAGCAACACACTTAGGAATCCTCACGATGCCTAGAAAGAAAACACACCTACAATATCCTTTCAACTCGTAGGGAGATCGCTTTTATGAGACCCTTACACCTCATAAAATTGAAAAGCCTTAGGCGATAGGGATCTAAACCTGTCTTCTAAGCCATCGCTCCCCAACGGACAACGATAAATGATGAGTCACTCCTGGCATTACGCTTCAGTGTTAGCGATACTAATACCGACCCAAAATCCAAATCCCAAGTCTTTCCAGGGCAAAAGATGAGTCGCTCCTGGTATTGTTCCAGTGCAGCAATGCTGATGCTAAAAAAAATCTAAATTCCAAGTCCCACTCAAATTCAAAAGTCCCGTCAGACGAGACAGAAATAATATAAATCAAATCAAACTCCTACCGGCAGTGCTTCCAAGCTCAAAAGGTCACACGGAACGGACAAGAACTTCAAAACCAATCAGATCAACCGATTCAACACGAACGACCTTGTCGGCGGAATCAAGCTCCACCTTGAATGCAATCACCTCCGAGGTGGAATCAAGCTCCACTTCGGAAATAAATCAATCCTGATACCGCAAAAAGCGAAGCAAGTCAACTTCAATCCCAACACCGTAGAAAGTGGAGCAAGTCAAATCAAATCTCGACACCGCAAGAAGCGGAGCAAGTCAACTTCAACCCTGACACTGCAAAAAGCGGAGCAAATCAACTTCAACTCCGATACCGCAGAAGGCGAAGCAAGTCAAATCAAATCCCGACACCGCAAAAAGCAGAGCAAGTCAACTTCAACCCAACACCGCAGAAAACGGAGCAAGTCAAATTAAATCCCGACACCGAAAGAAGCGGAGCAAGTCAACTTCAACCCGACACCGCAGAAAGCGGAGGAAGTCAAATCAAATCCCGACACCGCAAGAAGCGGAGCAAGTCAACTTCAATCCCGATACCGCAGAAAGCGGAGCAAGTCAAATCAAATCCCGATACCGCAAGAAGCCGAGCAAGTCAATTTCAACCCGACACCGCAAAAAGCGGAGCAAGTCAAATCAAATCCCGACACCGCAGAAAGCGGAGCAAGTCAAACCAAATCCTGACACCGCACGAAGCGGAGCAAGTCAATTTCAACCCCGACACCGCAAGAAACAGAGCAAGTCAAATCAAGCACCGACCGTCCAAGTTGAAAAAATGGCAGCATCGACCTTCCATGTCGTCAAAAGGGCAGTATCGACACTCCACAAGAAACCAAACCAAATCAATCGCCATATAGAATAAGATCCATCAATTTCATGAATACAACCCATACACTCGGTATGCATTTATTGATAGGGGCACTTGTTGGGATAAAAAATTACATCCCGGTTGATCAAGTCAAAGTCAAAGTCAAACCCAATCTAAATGGGCCCAAGTCCAAGCAAGCGGGCCCAACTCCAAGTCAAGACCGGGCATGGAAAGGACTGGCCCCATGACAAAAAGAATGAAGCAATAAATTAGTTTAATATAATTGGTTAGAAATAAATGTATGGAAAATGGGCAAAAAGCCAAAATTTTGTAAACCCAATAGCTTATATGCAAAAACAAATAAGCACATGAGCTATGGGGAGGCACAAGTGCCATTTGGAAGGAAAAGCCGAAGGGGCTATATGTATATTGTGTAGCCTATAAAAGGCCAACATGATGAGAAAATTAAGAACAACTTTCATTCTTTCATAATTTCTAGAGTTTTGTGCTTACTTCTCCTTTCTCAAGGTTTTAAACCTTCTTTTTTTTTGAATTAAATTAAAAGTTTAACTCTTCTTGTTCCGAAAAGAAATAGTTTTTCACCATAAAACCCTTGAAGAGAAGTTCAAATCTTCCATCAAATCTCTAAAAGGGGAGATTTTTAAATATCACCATCATTTTTCTCCAAGATCCAACCAACAGAAAGGAGGAAGAAGGAGATTCATCTTCAAAAATCCCACTTTGAGAAGATCCAAGGCTCGAGAGGATCCACGGCTCAAGGAAGAAGAAAGAGATCCCCTTTCATCATATCCGAAAATCTGTTGGTTGTATAACTCCAAACAAGAATATCTTCTTTAAGAGTTTAACTCCAAACCAATTTTTGAGGAACTCAACTCTAATATCCAAATTCTCAAAAAAGTTTAATCCCAAAATCCAGATCTTTTAGGAGTTTAACTGCAAATAAAAATCCTCTTTTTTCTAAGAGTTTAATTCCAAAATCCTCCCGGGAGTTCAACTCCCAGTTTAAGGGCTAAGCCACTTTCTTTGTTGGCGCATAGCGCCTGTGCGCCGGGCGTGTGACCCGCTGGCGCCTAGCGCCTGCACCTTGCAAGGGGGCTGCTAGCCCCTTGACCTCAGCCTGCTATTCGGGTAGCGGGACCCCCGTAAACTCTGCGAGATCCCCGATACGTCCAAAACATTTTCAAAACACAACATACACGCTGCACATTGAGTTTACATGACCAGTTTTACTCGTTAATCGGTGGTTCTCTCACTCCAAAGACGAGGGCTAATTAATGACAGCTTAGCCGTGGCTGCTGGAAATTCGGATCCCCATAATCAATAAACCCCAGCTTACTGTAGACAAGAGGAATCTGTATACGCCCGACAAGCGCGCACCTTTCTATCTCAATAGGGTGACGAAAAACACTCTATACTACATATTTCACCGCAAACCCAATTTTCCATGCTCGAACTAAGCATGTCGAAGTCGATTTCCACTTTGTACGTGATAAAGTTACTCGGCGAGATCTTGGTGTTCGATATTTGCCGACCATTGATCAGATTGCTGGCATATTCACAAAACCTCTAGTTGGATCACGATTCTCGGCCTTACGTTCCAAACTCAACATCGTTGCACTGCCGTTAGGTTTGAGGGGAGATGTTAGGATATCAGAAAGTGGTTTACAGAATCATATGAAATAAGAACAAATATGTAACAAACAATATCCAAGAGATTGTAAATCTGTAACTATGTAACGATAATTTATTATATATAGTCACACGGATTTTTCTCTTTGGATCTAGAAAAACCAGAGAGCATTCTTCTCATAACTTTTGCCTTCTATTATAAATAGTTTTAAGTGGTCGGAGTGCTTAACGTGCATGATGTTGGTTGTGTTTTAATGTGACATGTATATAGAACTGTATGTCCTAATATTTCGGTAACCGGTGATTTTTAGTTTTTACGTTAACCAGCTTAGCCTCCATCTGATCATTTTCTCTCCCTTTCTCCTTCTTCCTTTAAGTCTTACTGTTGTTCTTCTCTTTGTTTTCTTTTGTCATACATCTTGTTGAGCTTACTTGGACGACGTTCTTCCTTTGGTCAATTTTTTTACTACAGACGTCCACTCTAATCGTTGGTTAACCTGAACAAGAGAATACTCAGAAAATGCTAATATGCTCTTGGGCACACTCTTTCTCTTATTGGTGCATGGTTTAAGCTAAAACTTTTCCCTTTAAGTCTTGTTTGGATAGAATTTATCCCATTGAAAAAAGCTCGTATGCCATTTTCGCGCCGGATTGATCCAATCCTGCGAAAAGGCTATTTGGATGGGTTTTTTTTTATCTTTGATCCAGAGGGGAAAATCCATCTACTTTGGCCATATCCCTGAATAGAAAAAATCGAGTAAGACTCAATTTCCCTTTCCCTTCTCAAAAATCTTTCGGGTCTTTATACCCAAAAATCCTTAGCCATTTCCTTCTGCAACTCTCTTTTAAGGTTCTAATGGCGGAGCGAAGATGAGATCGTCGAATCTGGGCCGGATCTGAGAGGCTCGCATGGGGACAAAGATGCCGGCACATCAAAGGGGACATGTAGCGTGCGATCGGAGCTAGACGTCGATGCAATCGATGTGGAAGGCGTGAGAGCAGAGGGGGAGCGTCCGCAGCGAGTCGCCGTGCTCGAACTCGAGCAAGTAGACAACAATCGCGTGTGTCGAGGGAGGGCTTGAGGGAGGAGAAGAGGAAGAGGGATCTGATGGTGGAATCGTTGAGGCCGTAGGGGAAGAGTCAGTGGAGGGGTCAAGTGAGAAGTCGTTGGTGTTGCGGGGAAGGGACTTCAGGTCTCCGCCGCCGGCGGAGGGGGAGGTGGAGATGAAGAGGATACCGACGCCTGCGGCGGCGCCAGCGTCGGTATCGTCGCCAGCGGCAAAGGATGTGTCGGGAGATGACCCGGGCGTAGAGGACGATGAGGAACGAGGTGCCGATGACTGCTTCCATGGCCATAAGGGGCGGGCTGTAGTCGGGGTAGGATTTGTGAGCATGTTTTTGGGCAGTGGTGATGGTGGTGGTGGGTGATGGAGATGGGGCCCACGGGAAGCCGTTGGGTTCCGAGATCGCCAATGATGAGGCCATGGGTGTCTAGTGAATGCAAGGTGGTGTTAGTGAGAAGAAGAGCGGGGTTCTTTGATTTGGTGAGTGTTTGTTGTTATGACTTTTTGAGAGTGAGATGCGGTGGTTTCGCGTTTTACACATTTTGATGCTGGAAATACGGGTTTTAAATTGTTCATGTAGCAGTTAAAAAAAGAATCCGACAATTTATTTGGCCATTTTAAGGAAAAATAAAAAAATGAATATCCTTATCCCAAACTATCTAAACACTCATTCAAGTTTGAAAACCCCTATATTTTCACCCAAAATGAATGCAAGTGCATTCCGGAATATTCTAATCCCAAATTAAATTCTATGAATTTTAGTCCTAACTATCCAAACATGGCCTTAGCATAATGGTCCAGCATTGAAACACAACTTTAAATTGGAAAGGCCCTCTAGGAGATTGACCGTGGAAAGCATCAACCAACCACCATTCCTTAAGTAGGATGCACTTTTTTATTGAGGAAATTATATTCAACAATAGTGCATACACTTTAACATATAAAACCCCAAGTGGTATTGCTATTGGCCACACCAAGCTAATTAATCCAAAAAAGGACCATTGCTCAAAATTCTCCTAGAGTGAAAAAAAGTCTCAATGGAGGGTGAAGCTAATAAAATTATCTAGTGCATCACATTCAATAAGGAGGCATACAATTTGTGATGAATAAACATTCTTATTAATATATTCTCGTATATCTCACAATCGTTAACGTTAAGAATTCAATTGCTCTCATTGCCATTTTTCCTTGTCCATCCTTTCTGTTAGAGAAAACTCAAATCTCTCATTAAAGTAACATCTTGTGGTTTATCTTTTATTGTAGCAACCTTAAAGTTTCTCCAAACCTGGAACTCTTTACAGCATTAACATATTTTCAATAGTCTTGTTGTAAGAATTTGCCAAATCTGAAGACACATCAACTTTCTCATCATTTTTTGCATGCGAAACTGACCGACGGTAACTTTACAAATTAATATTCTATTTAATGTAATATCATAAATTATATTTTTCATAGACATGCCTTGATCTTTACAGCAGCATGGTAATTTTTTGCTAGTAAAGATCACTGGATGCATCTATTTTGTTTTCAACCAATTTGTTCCCAACATATCATCAATTTTTCATTACGATGAACCTGAATCAAACTATATCGACCATTATGCAGAAAGCGCTTGCGGGACTTAGAAGAATCAACTTGGAGGGCTTTCGCTGGCGAGTATTTGATGCAAAAGGGCAGGTTGAGTATAATATACATTATCATTTTGAGACTTCATATCCTAATCATATTTTATCAAGTATCTGGAAAGAATACAAAGTAATCTGGAAATTTTCACTTTGGTAAGGTTCTCGGAAGATTGGCATCTCAAATAGCAACAGTTGTTCAAGGCAAGGATAAACCAACATACACACCATATCGTGAGGACGGAGATATGTGCGTTGTGCTCAATGCAAAAGACATTTCAGTGACCGGCAGAAAAATGACCGATAAATTTTATCACTGGCATACTGGGTAAGTGTTGAGCAAAAGGGAGAAGAAATTTTTTTTTTCCCTTGATTACCATGATTGCAGTTAATTTACTTAGTTCTTTGTCCATTTGATAGTTATATCGGTCATCTAAAAGAAAGAAGCTTGAAAGACCAGCTTGCAAAGGACCCAACCGAAGTTATCCGTAAAGCCGTCTTACGTATGCTTCCCAGAAACAAATTACGTGATGTGAGTTTTATTGGTTTTTGTTATTTTTCTTTCCTAAATATTCAGCAAACACATTATCATTTGCAACCCAACTCCTATCTGACTATCAAAAAGCACAACTATTATCTGGTCCTGTAAGTAAAGATTTTTTTCTTATCTTAGTCGGTCAATTTATAATATGTATTATACGAACA
Source organism: Agapanthus africanus (assembly GCA_030015575.1). Classification (NCBI taxonomy): domain Eukaryota; kingdom Viridiplantae; phylum Streptophyta; class Magnoliopsida; order Asparagales; family Amaryllidaceae; genus Agapanthus; species Agapanthus africanus. The sequence goes on along the minus strand of CM057338.1, from coordinate 98,606,283 downwards.
TGTAGTTTTCTGCTCTTGTCCTTACCAAAAATTTAATATATTAAAGACAAGGATGGACCCACAATCTTTAAGCATGCAGCTTAGCGTTTGTACTGTAGGATGGTATAGCGCCTTTGCAATCTGAACTAGAACTGTATCTCTACCCCACAGTGGAGACCTAACCAGAGAACACTCACTGATGTGGATGCGGACTTCAAATTGTATTAGCAAGTGAAAATCTACCCTGCATCAGATGCCTTGCAAGCGTGGGTTGTTAGAAAATAAGCCTTCCACAAACTGTTGATTGAAAGGAGTTATGGGCCCAGATTTTCATCATGTGGGAACAAAATAAGCAGGTTGCTTGTTAGTTATTTGTCATGAATATTTGATTAGTCTTTAGTATATGCAGATTCAGCAAACTTATATATTCAAGAATTGCTTCATAGCTGAACCCATTTGGTAACAACCTAGGATTCCAGGGTAACAAAGGATGTTGAAATATTATAGGATCTTTATAAAGTGAAACAAGGGATTCAATAGAGTAGGCTTGCTGCCATCTTCGGAACATGAGTTACTGAAAGATGAAATGGTAGAAAAATAAAAAAAAACTGTGTTGGAAGATACAAAGACTGTACGCTTCAGCCAAAGCAGCCGAAATAATCCACTTTAATCATAAGAAGCTATCGAACCTTGCACAGAAGTATGTAAAGAAAGACATGTACCCGATCCTATTCTACTTTAATCATGTCTCACAGGTAGGATAAATTTTTTCTTTCAAATTAACTCTTATCTTGGCTGGTTCTGTAATTCCTAACATTAATAAGGAATACATGTCGTTGGTTATAGCTCCAGTTTATTAACTAATCCATAATTACTATATTTTTATAGCACAAATTGGAAACATAGTTTCTTCAAAGATATGAAGGCATCCATAGTAGGGTCTGCGAGTCGTTTGGGGCTTCAGTGTGGCTTCTAGAACACTTGCAGTCTTTCATCTCTCATAGTAACATTACCACAGCAGGGAACTTGGACAGACAATAGAATAGATTTGTTGTGACGCATAATATATTACTTGTCAGATAGAAATCTTTCCGAGTCACTCTTTTCCGGACAAATTACGTTCCTTTAACATCTTCCAATCCACCGACTTATTTCTAGACTTTGAACTCTAATAGCAGCTATGAAATTAATCAACAGTTATTGCTTATGAACATTAATTGCATTTTGGAGCTACATCCATGCAAGCATGTTTCTATTACTATGATGCGAACTCCACATCCCACTTGAAAATTTGCAATTTGAAAATTTGCAATTAGACTTGATCATAGACAGTACATTAATCCATCTTTGCATTTTATTGGCATACAAGCCATTCAAAGGTGTACCATTTTTTAGTCATGATCTTTGTATAGGGATATACTTTTCTTTAAAATTTAAAACATTATATAAGGTTAAAAACTATAATTATCCTGTTAACAACTAATTCAATGTTTACCAGAGCGCATACGGAAAGCCAACTTCATACTAAATACATGTTGGATAGCCATCACTTCCTGAGCTTGAAATCTCAAACTCTTGTACTCTCTACTTATTCTGTATTGTTCTGCAGGATCGCGATCGCAAGCTGAGGATATTTGCAGGAAGTGAGCATCCATTTCATGATCGTCCCCTAGAGCCATATGAAATGCCTGCTCGAAAAGTAAGGGAAATGAGGCCAAGGGCTCGGCGTGCACTTATTCGGGCTCAGAAAAAAGCAGAGCAGAGCACCACTGCCGCCGCCATCACATCAAAGAAAAAGGACGAAAATGTTGAAGTTAGTGCCAAGAACTGTCTAATTTTTATTGCAATGGATAATATGTCCTGAATATTCTTGTCCGAGGGTTCAGTGATTCCAATTTTAGTTTTGCTGTTAAATGAAATTAATTTTGCAAGGCTTTTTATTATGTAATCTTTGATGTTGCGGTACATTTCAGTGCTTTAGTGCCAAAACCAGTTCCTTTCATATACTATTAATAAGCTAAATTATGATATGTTACTAAATCTATCAGATTATATATTCTATCATCCAATTCTTTTATATGGACAATTATTTCTTCATGAGGATATTTTATACTTGCAATTTTTTTTTTACTTCAAGGGGCTAATACATACTTTTCAATTTTTTAAAATTGGGCACAAGTTTCTAATACTTACTTTTCATGTTTTCATGTTTTCATGTCCTTATCTTTAGACAATTTATTAAATACCCATAATACCCTTCTTTGTTAACTACTCATATAGCTATGTGTAGTAGTTAACGTAGTAGTTAATGGGCTATGTGTAGCCGTTTCCAACGATAGTTTGAATCTTTGATCGATTGATCTGTCGCACGCATAGAGGCTTATAGGGGACAAAGAAGGGCATTATGGGTATTTAATAAAATGGTCAAAGACTTAAAAAAAAGGCTAGAGACCTAAAAACATGAAAAGTATATATTAGATACTTTTGCCCAACCTGTTAAACCCCATGAACCGAGGCCTGCCGTCTTTTTTCTTAGGGACCTCGAAACAATATTCCCATTTTGGGGGGTAAATTACTCTAAAATACCCCAAGCTATCTCGTTTTTCACAAGAATACCTTAAAGTTTTTTTTTACAGTAAAATACCTAAGTGCTACCTTTGAGGGTGGAAAAAATACCTTAAACCATAGTTTAAGGTATTTGCTGTAATGAAAAACTTGAGAGTGTTTTAGTGCAAATCAATGATAGTTGAAGGTATTTTAGTGTAATTTACCTTTTTCTCACTCTTTTTTTTAATTTCTTTTTTTCATTTTTTTGCTTTAGTAGTGAAGGATACATATCGCCATCGCTCTTGCTCCATCGATTCCAATAAAGCTGTGGCGAGCTATACTCAAATCTGTGATATAGATCCGACTGTACAATACCAAGTAATTTAAGTGTTCTACTCTAGTTTTGGGCATCTGGGTTGTTTGTTGAGTTTCTTTTGGTTATATTTGAATAAAATTCATTATGTGCTGGAATGATGGTAGTCTATTTTGTCGTGTCTACGAACTCTTATGGTTGTCTGCTCATGGTTTTAGGAATTCCTTTTTCTCTTTTAAGTTTATATGTGGGTCAGTGGGTTATCATGTTCATTCACCCTTTTTCTACTAAAGATGCTCTCTGCCTGCCTGACTTTGACTTCCCGCTGGTCTCAGTATCGCTCCTGCTAAAGCCGATTCAAACCTGTGTTCACCGTAAAGAAAAGATTCGTAGTATTTTCTGTTGACTATAAGAGAAGTTTTATATACTTTGGCCAATCTATCTACATGCACGTCAGTGAACGCTTGAGTCAATAGGCCTATGTGCTTCCCCGTTCAAAAAAAAAGGAGTAATGATCTATAAGGGCGATGATTCTAACCGTATGAACTAGTCCTTAAGGACGTATTAGGGTGAAACTATAGCTCGTTCAGTCGTTTAGGGAATGAATACAAACTTAATGGCCTTCCTACTATACTCCACGGCAATATAGCGCGGGTATAATAGACGATGTTTGAAACTTTTAGGGTTGTATTTTCCTTTTACCGAAAACCCCGTCAACCTAACCTATATTGCTTGGCTTGGGTTACTTATATATAAAGGGCTATACAATAGACTATACTCCTGTATCCTTAAGGGCGACCAGCGACGTTCGTATTACTTCCAGGGAATGGATCAGCAAAACCTTAACCCTTAGCTCCACAGGACATAAAGTCAGAAAGTTTATTTTTCTTTCTTAGCTCCACAGGCCTTTATGGGTTACCTAAGAAGTCCCACATACTCATGCTCTTAGAACCAAAAATCTCAGGGTGTACTAGATGATCATGATCAGATAAGTCATCGTGTAAAGATTTTATCCAATCTCTATTCTTCGCTTTTTTGTACCCGGAGATCATAAAAGGTGCTACGCATGGACATATAATTGGTAAGGTTTTCTTGCGTGAGAATAGGGTCATCAAAGACGTCAATCCAATCTTTTTTCTCCTCTAAGACATGAGCCACATGCTCCTTAGCTAAAGTAGGATTCGTCCTCTTGCGCTGGCGTCTCGAATCCACTATTTTCAAGATCTTTTCCCTCTGGTCGCCCTATACATAGACATCAGGATCCTTTTTCGTTACATATGTACAAATGGATGACCAGGAACGGTGAAAAGAGACGTCGAGCTCTTTCCCCTCGAACTCCGGGAAAAGAGACCGCAATTGACTAGTGGCCGTGTTTTTGCTAGCTGTTGAATTCAAAATACCAAAATTCATGTGAAAGCCACCAGACTCGCCCTTACCCTCCCCAACCAAGATTGTTTGACAAGTGAACGCCTTTCGTAAATGAGAAACTATTTCATCTTTATACAAAAACGGACTTTCCACATGAGACAAGGTTAATAAAACATATCTTCGAAGAGTAGAATTAGATAGAACTGCATTCATTTCTGTTTTTTTACTTTAGATAATGGCTTAACAGTGCCTATGTTACCCGTTTGAAAAGAAAGAAGAGAAATTTGGCTATGTTTCCCGAGAGAGACTGCCTTCTCTCAGGTCAGCAGTCGACTAGAAGTAGAAGACTGCTCTATGACGGTCTGACCTCTTTTCCTGGGCTTTGCTCGCTCGTCTACGCTCCGACCAATTAAGTAAAACAAAATGGAAAAACGATTTTTCCTTGCTTTAAGTAAAGTATAAGAAATAGTAGTTGTAGTAGTAAAAAAAGGCAATCAATCGGAAAAAATGAATTCAAGTAGTAGTCAAAAAGTGCACTTTTTCCTAGATATATATATCTATATATATGAATCGATCTAGACTATCCTCTATCCGGATAGAGATGTCCCTATGAGCGACTACTTCGATCTTTTCTTATATGTTTTAGCCATATCCGTTTCCGCTCCGAAGAGGAAGGTTTGGATCTTTCAATCTTATGTCGTGAGGGATGTGACCTATGTTAGGTCCATAAGATACCACAGCTTTTGGTGTTCTATGATTCACCTCTGAATAATGAGTAGGTAGTTCGATCCTTTTGATTCTTATCTTCCTAGTAAACGGGGATCCGGAGCAATAGGTCGAATTACTATATAAAGAAGACTTGTAAACAAAAGGACTTATTGTTCGAGTAGGAAGATTTCGGTTTTGATCTTTTCTTCTCTTCGATAAGAAGAAGTATTTGAAATGAAACAAATTCATCTTCATTCTGTTGTGTTCAGCGAAGGAACTGCCTAAGCATACTTTTGCGGATCCAAACTTCTTTGTTCTTTCTAAGTCTTCTTCTTGCATAGAAGAATGCAACTCTTGCAAAAACCGGGATTTGAGTAGTAGGCGGCACCCCCTCCGAGTTTTGAGTAGGCGGAACCATTCTGTTTTGGTTCTTCTCCACATTCTGACCGGCAGGAATTTGCCTATGATTTTCCCAACTGATATGTCGATATAGAAAGATCTCCTTATTTCTTCACCGGCCTCATTTTCTTGAAAAGATATTAGATCACCGTGGGAAACTTTGAAATGAGTAATGCTTACCAGTCCATTATTCACACAAACCCTTCGATGACTTATCGGCTGCCTTGCTTGAGGAAGAGTGTTACTAAAATGGAGACGAACCGGAATCACGTCCGATCTTGTTTCTTGATTGAGTAGAAAAGGGATATATGAAGTTCGTTCTCTTCCTCTGTGCATATCCCTTATGGGTAAATCCCCATAATAAAGGGGCAACTTTCGTGTAGTTTGTGATTTGATGTTACTGTTTAGATTTTCTCTAAGAGAAAGATTTCTTTTAATGGATCTCCTCTTGTTCCTCAATCTTCTGAGAATGCGGCGTTGTATTAGAGAAAGTTCTCTGTTCCGAACATTTCCTTGAAGTAGGCGACACTTTTGAAATCTTAATGCAGGCATGTCAGATCTCGTCGAATCAGTCTTTTTCGCCACATCGCGTATAACGCCACTGACACAAGGATTTGAAGAAAAGTGCCTCTGCTTACTTAGTAATTGTCTAAGCATGAGAAACTGCTGAATAACCCCACCCCCACTACTTCCCTTTCCTTTGCTTGTTCTCTTAGGCCGTGTCGAAGCAAACTAAACAAAATTCTGAATTCTAATTTGATGTCCACTCGACTGATTTACTGAACACAGTGTTATACCTAACCCCACTGATCTCCTTTTTAGTGCTTATCAATTGATCCTCTTTCCTTTCTTCCTTCCCGCCTATCCCTCTTTCCGACGGTTTCCGATCTTTCTTTCTATACACAAAGAAAAGAAAGACCGATGCGCTTCCCATCACATAGTAGGTATTCCCATGATTCATTCTTTTCACCGAACCGGACAGCGCAAGCGACAATCAAGCCACCTTCGCCTCCAAACACGGAGGACATTAGGAACCTTAGGGCTTGGGTCACATTGGCCGGTCCAAAGAGACCTTTCGTGAGGAGATGATCTACGCACTTCAATTCTTCACTGTCCGAACTGCCCTACCTCTCTTAAGCCAAAGGACATCCATCACTTTCGGGGACATCCTTAGCCCCAAGAACAGGAATAACCGAAGGGGAGTCTTTCCACCGCAGTGGAACCCTCAAGCTTTAAAGTCATTCAAGAAAACTTGGAACGAAATGCACTCTTTTCTTTCTGAACCCAACAGGGCGGAATGGATCTCACTCCAAAGCTAGAGGGATCGATACCGGGATAGCTTCATCGCTTTAGCGCTTAACTAATTACGAGATTCAACCCGTCAAAGGAGGATAAAGAACCATCCACGAGTGATCCCCATCGTGGAAGAACGAGTCTAGAAATATAAACAAAATTGGAGAACTCAACTCATTCTTTGAACCGAAACGAACACGTGGAATAGCGCCATTAGTAAAGGCATTTCAGGAAAACGGGTAGGGAAGTAAATTATCATACTGTTAGTCATGAACGATGAGAAATTAGGAAGTAACTCCACTGCATTTAGGCACTTGAATCACTTCAACCTTCGGTACCATCCTTACTCGAAAGAGCTTTAAAGTAATTGAAACCAAAGAGGGAGATTGATTCTTCACCGAAGCAACCCGGCAGGAGTCACTCATCAACTAGAGCTCGAACTCCTAACTCTCACTCAGTAAAAAGAGGACTACCTCGCCCTTCCTTCCCATTCTGGAAAGAGTGAGCGAATCAACTTGGCGGCGGTGTGCCTGCTTGCGCCCTTGTTTTTGATGCCTATGTGAAGGTGCTCGCCGCCTTCTTTGTGTGACTCCTTGGCTATGACTATTGTCTCATAGGTAAATGCATGTTGTAGCCGTTGGACAATCACTGTATATTGTAAAGAACATTTTCCGAGTGGGACAAGGTGAGAAGAATAAAGGTCCGTAGAGTAAGGGCAGGTAGACTAGACCAACCAAAAGAGAAAAGAAAAGACAACATCCACTATTTTCAGTAAAAGGATCAAATCCGTTTCCTAAGCCTAAGTTTACCCGGCCTAAGCAACTACTGCAACAACAGTTCCCTACCCGGCTACGGGCTAAGCTCACTCGTTTACCCGTCCATTCACTGCTACGTTCCTAGCTCCAGTTTGACTTTAGCTACGAACTCATAACTACTAGCTCTCTTAAGACATAAACTCATTCATAACAATGTCAGCGCATCGGTATTATGGTTTTTTATTGGTCCAGAATAGGCCCTCCATCCGCCTATTATCTGACTACCATTTGTTTCACTCAACAACAGCAACTGCGGTGCCTTACTTGGCTGGAAGTACAAGAAGGTGCGTAGCTTGTTAGGAATTAGCTGGCTTAGAGATGAGAAGACTGATTAGTAGTTCTATTACATAACTCGGCCTGCTTGCTTACCCGCTTACTCGAACTGTAGTTATCGTTCACTTCTCCTCGCTTGTTAAAACAACCTGATCGGGACCTCTCCGAGTTCCCTCTTTCGGCTGTAGATCACTGAACTATGCGCCTATCTTCGCTTTTCGATCAGCCGTAGCTTCCCGTTCACTTAGCCTACGAACTACTTACTACCCGGCTCACTCGAACAAGAACTCCAGCTTGGCTCACTTCTGGCTCACTTAGCCCTAGCTCGAAACAGCCAACTCACTTTGCCTACGCAACGAAGAGAAGTAGTTTACTTGCTTGCTTAGCTCGAACATGCCAACAGCATTCCGTTCACTTACGCAACATTCACTCGTTTACTTGTTAGCTAGCGCTATTCCATAATTTGCTTTCAGGGAATCGGCTGTTCTGAAAGAACGTAGTAAGTGGTGAACGAAGTTGACTCGCTCGTTAGAGGAAGTGAACGGTTGGCTCGAATCCATGTACCTTCGTTCGGGGATTTTACCCTCACTCGTCTGCTCTCCTTGCTTACTTGCGCTTTTGCTTCCAACTCGAACTACTGACTTTCTTTATCCTTAACCTCACCCGACCCGAGCTCTCAAGCGGATAAGCCCTTCCTCCTTTGCTTTGGCGTGATCACCTGCCTCGCTGAACTGCTTTTCTCTATAGTCACTGCCCTTGCTGCCTTAGCTGTCAAGCTAGCAAGAAGCCTATAGGGATCTTTTCATCTTAACATTCTCACGGAGGTACGGATCAAATCAAGCGAGACTGCCCCAGGAAAGAGTGGAGTCAGTGTGAAGCACCTAATACCGACTCACTCACAGCTCGCCTTCGGTACCATACTTAGACGAAAGAACAGGAATAACAGCAACCCATGACAGGTGGAGGGGAGGCAACCATGCACCTTTTCTAGGTGATATGCGTCCGAACTACCACTCCGTGGGCAAAAACACGGGTTTTTCCATTTTTGAGTTGATCGACGATGTCCCTCGAGTCTTCAACATTTAGTGTTTTATAAAATAAAGACGTTATTTTCTCTTAGTTTAGTTCTTGACGCTTGTCTTGTCACATTAGTTTCCTTGCCAAAGCAAACATACCATTCAGGAACACCGGCTACGGCCCTGGGAAGTGATGCGAGAAGTGGAAATGAACGACCGGCTGTCCAGTTAGGAACAACCATGATGACCGCAGGACGACGGACGACGCGAACGACCAGGGAAGATCTAGTTTTTCCTACCTTTCCTTTGTGGGGTGGGCAGTTGCGGAAACGTGCCAGTCCAGGGATCAGCCTGGGTCTCATTCAAAGGACCTGACATTGAAGCCAACGTCATGGTGGAAGCCGTGTCACCTTCCATCACCGGAATCATCTTATTCTAAGGAGAAACTATGTGTCTCACCGGACCAATTAATGGGCTTAGTGGACGGAACAAGGCGAGCTGGACGTATCCTAACATTGGACCTTGGCGACGCGCGAAAGCTGTTGTCTAAGAAAGAGAGGGATTTGCTGATTATTCTGTCACTCTGTCTGAGTCGCTGCCTGTCGTCCCTATCTGAATGAATCTCTTCCAGACACCATGGAGTAGCCGCCCCCCTAGTCTTCGCTATCAATCTGGGATTTCTCTAACTTCCAAGCTTGAACACTGGGATTTTCCTTAGCTCATGCTTAGCTTCCACATCTGCATCAAGCCCTACACAATTGGCATAAAGTCATAAGAGGCGCTTTAGAGGGTTCGACCTAAACGAAGGACCTACGTAGCGGTAAGGAGAGGATGCGACTTACGTATACTTTTATTTATTATTATTATTACGGGAGGCTGTTGGCGAGTGGAATATAATATCTTGGAAGGAGATCCCGCTGTTAATGAGGAAAGTCGACAAAACTAGCTTTAAGCTAGATGAAAAGTCCCATGAGTGGGAGAAAGGCAGACAAAGCCGGCCAAAGGAAAGAGACGTAGCGAGACCAAAACTAGGAAGTGAGCTCACCCGGCTGGCTATAAAGCAAGAGGAAGCGACCTCGGTAAGGCCCTTTGTTGTAAGCCAACCCTTTCCTCAGCTGATGCCGACATGCCTATTTTGGGCTATTCTCTAGTCACATCTGGGAAGAATTTTCCCACTCAGATCAAGAAGCGGATCGCTGTGAAGGCGGCCATAGATGAGCAGTTTTTGGCCCGGGGCTCGAAGCCAACTTGAGAGTCCGAATGACCGGCTCAATGGGACCTGACTTTGTCTCCGAACCAACTGACCCTCCAAATTGAACCTTTAGCAATGGAATCAGAAAGAAGAGACCTCTATGACGAGAAGGAGCGGCGCGCAATGAAGTATAGTTCCGTCACACAAGCTAGCTTCCCCAGCTAACGAACTCTGGGGGTTAAATAGTAAAGGTCATTCTTTCTTTGTTTGGACGGGGGGCTATCAACTCATCGACCACACCCAGTCTCTTTCCCTCAGTTCACTCTTTCGGTCACAAAAAACGAGATTGTAGGGCTCTTTCTCGAATGGTGAACACCACCTTACCCGGCACGACGGAGTGAGCGCTAGCGCGAAGTTGTGCGGTAGCACATCCGTTTTCTTGCTCAAGTATTCACTACCAGCAAGAAAACGGATGCAGCAAGAAAACTACCTTTTTTTTCCGTCTTAAAATAGCTTTTTCAGATCCTTAGTCGGAAGGGAAGTAGCAACTTCCTCAAAAGAATTTCTTCATCTTCCTGACAAATCGGATTATTAACTGATTCGGCTCCTAATAGAGTTCTCCCCGTCTCTAGCCATCCTAGAATCGGATTCTACCATACACTACGGGCCTCTATGGAAAAGAAGAAAACCACACTAAACTAATAAGATGCAAACTGAAATCAACAAAGAAGCAGCACACACTGATGCACGAGGGGGGTGTCACGGTACACTCGCCTTCAATATCGTTAGGATCAGAGATCCGTCAACGGTACTTGCGAGGTCAACAAACTCTCTATCCAAAGGATCAGAGCTTGGAAGAAGTAGGACTATGCATGCAATGGCACTTCCTCAATGACTGGCCTAGAAACTAAAAGCAAAATCACATAAATCGATGCGCGTGCACATTCAAAGCCCTCATCGACCTCAAAATCATGAGTTTTTCGAATGTTTATTCTTTACGGGAACTGGAGAAAACGAATTACTTTAGAAAAGTGGTTCAGAATACACATGACTCCCCATCATGTGCGAAATGAAAATGGGAAAGTTATCTTCATCACTTGACGCCTGCGGAACTGGACTTGATAGCCTGAGGAACGACGTTTCATTCTACAAGTGCTTTCTCCCTCGATTCTTTCATGAGCTGGTCCTCGCCTTTCAAAGCCGGGATAAGGGCCTTTCGGCGCTCGACTGGAAGGACATGCAATAAGGATTGGTTTCAAACCGGAGGAAAGAATGAAGTTCAGTGGCTCTCCGCAGTCGACCCGGCCATAGCTAGCACCCCTGTTCGACCTCGTAGGGCTTAAGGAAAAAGAGTCTGGAGGCCTTCCAAGAATCAGTCAGCTTGCATCGTATCAATAATGGTTCGGGTGAGGCGGGAAAGAAAGAGAAGGTAATAACTATTTGGAACTCAAGGCTAGCCCTCCACTTAGTAGGGCTTATACCTTCTTCATCAGGAAGGCTGCGGTAAGACATTCACAAAGCCCGCCTACCTACCTTTTAGGGCGGGCTACTGAACCCGATCAACTCCTTCCTTTATGGCAGGAGGTTGGATTCCGCAGTCGAGGGATCCGCGTTGCAGGGGGCAGCGAACAGAGTGATAGGGGTAGGCAATCAACCTTATGAACTTTATGCAAGGCGCCTATTTATAGCAAGCAACGGCTTTCGCGCTAGCGCTGCCTGCATTGTACTTGCCGTTGCTTGTTCTATAGGCTTTCTTAGTTTGCGCTCATCCCTTGGCTCACACAAGTCAGCAAGTATGAACTACCTATGCCATGCTTTTTCCCTTACTTGAGATGGGGCTTTTTTCTCTTACCTTTGCTCCCGTCCATGATACCAGTAACGCCTCCTCTACCTATTACTCGTCTTTTTGGCATTGAAGTGAGCCCGGTTTCATTCTTGCATCAGTAAGTGCTGATTCGCGTCCAGCTCAAAATGAGGGTAGATTCTCAATTTAGGAGATCCTCATTTATATGGTCTACAGCTCAAAAGACTATAAACAAATTCAGTAATATCCTCTTTTTGATACATAAAGGCAATCTTCTCTGAATATCCCATTTTGAGAATAGGGATTTCTTTCCTGCTTTAGGACAGGAAGGCTGAAAGTGAAGAGAGCGAGGGATTTCCATCGCCTCTAAAGAAGCCCAAGCACACCGGGTACCAAGTCCAGTCCCTGTCTCGATATGCGGGTTTAAGCCCTTTTTCTTGGTGCTACTCCTATCCCTGGTTGGTGCTAGCACTCTTTCTAGGGTTCTTTATTAGCTTAGGTTCGAAGCAAAGAAGTTCTTTCTCTGCTCTTCCCATCACGGGACCTAAAACTGGCATTTGTATAACTTTAGGCATCATTGAGTTCAAGACCTCGGTCAGATCCAACTTGATGGGACTTCCTTATAAGCCTTATCCTTATATGGTACTCGTACTTGTCAACTAACAATGCCAAATCATCAGTCTTTGTTAGAGCGATTTCTTATGGAGATCCATAATATTTACATAGTCTATCGAGTCGGCATCTAGCCATATGCCCGGATTGAATCCTCTGCTTATGTAAAGTCAACCTTTGACTATCTTCCACCCGGTCAAGCCAACTTTCCGCTTTACTGGTTCCAGTCTTTGCTGTCCAATCCCCGGATGTGAAGTCCTTACTTGCAGCCCTAGGTAAGGCGCGGGTTTAGTCTTCCAAGTAAAGGAATGCAGAATGGAATGGACTTCTTTTGATGGACTTTCTTTCTCGCCTTTCCGCAGTAACCTATGTCTCACTTATTGACCTATAATCTAAGGTTAGCTTACTCGCACCTATCGTATAGTGGCAGCACCTTATTCCACTACGTATCCGTCTGTCTGTTTAAAGAAAGAAATTGGTTAGTTAGATCACGCAAGAACTGAAGGCTTCGCTTTCCGGGCTACTGCTAACCGAGCTTGGAACAAAAAGGTTACTCACCAACAACTTAGAAGAAGGATCTCCATTCCTAGGCTGCCTCCCGCTCATCCATGCCTTACGAAAGCGGGACATAGGCACTAGCCTTCTAACGGTTATCCCGGCAGGTGTTATTGATAGTACCCAGACATCTAAGCATCCGATCAATAGTTGTAGCCGAACAGTATGGACTGATCTAGCCCTTCGAGTCAAAGTATCTAGCTGCATCCCTGAATCTCGATCATATGCCCTGCCTCTCACTCTTTCGTTAATTGCTAGCCGTAACTATACCGTGGCTGCCGCGAACTATGCCTACTACGAAAAAAGCAAGAGAAGGGTACGTATTGATCTAGTTTAGTTGCCAGAAGGTAGTAGCCCATGCAACGTCTTTGTTGATAGCTAGCCCCGGATATAGAAGATAAGAAAGCATGATCGATAGAGGAAAGTGGGAAACGTGCCCTCATCTGCGGATTGTCCTAGCCTAGGATCGACTACTATCTATAGACTTGTCCAACCTAACCCTTCTATAATAGAACTGGCTAAACGAATCCCTGAATCCTACGCCTCTCCCATCCCTTCCTGGCCTCATCATAGCCAAGAAAGATAGACCTGAGAGACTTCTTATCTAGCTTCTAAGAAGAATCGCTATAGACATGCACGAAGCAAAGGCATCCAAACACTCGTAGATGTGAGACATCGGGTCGGCAGCCAAACAACTTCTCAAAAAGAGTGATGTCACCTCAAGAAAGTCCTATTAAGGACATACACCGCCGTATGCGTGCACTCGGCCAAAAAAAAGTCATGCTTCACGTTTTTAGCGTGAATCATGCTACGAATAGTCTCACCAAGATGCCGATTCTTCCTCTCTGCCACACTGTTCAGCTCAGGTGTACCTGGACAAGTAAGCTGCCTGCGAATCCTATACTTCTTCAAATAATCTGTGAAGGCCTTTGACATGTATTCGCCACCATTATCACTCCTCAGGCATCTCATTTTGCACTTTTGCAGATTTTCAACATGCAACTTGAACTAACCTTCTCAAAGACCTCTGACTTTTCCTTGAGAAAATACACCCAAGTGTAGCGGGAGTAGTCATTAATAAGGGTAACCATATGCCTCAACCCAGTGAAAGAAGGAGTGCGAAGAGTGAAGACATCGGAGTGCACCAACTCTAAAGCATTAGATGATCTCGTCTGACTCTCCTTGAATGGCAGCTTGTGCATCTTTCCATACTGACATCCAACACAAAGTGTATCAGTCCTCACCTTCATGTGAGGAAGTCCCCTTTGCTCTGCATCTGATGAAGCCTGTCATAATTCACATGAGGTGCATCAGTGTCTTCCGATCGGTGGTGGTACCTTCCGGGACTGTGAAGTCTTCGAGGAATCGCTTATGTCATAATACCAAGGCTTCTTCTCTGTGGGCGGCCCTTAAGGTTCCAAAGCATAGCAATAGGCTGCTCTCTTTTCTCAATCACCATCTTTAAGGTTCCGCTTTCGGGGACTAATAGCCAGGCTGCCAAGGTAACCAGTGCATCGGCAAACTGATTCGTCTCGCGGGTTACAAAGCGGAAGGTGACTTCATCGAACTCCTTGATGAATTCTTCCAGATGATTATGATATGGGATCAACTTCTCGTCTTTTGTCTGATACCGTCCGTTGATTTGATAAATGACGAGGCCGTAGACATCTAGGACTTTGACTCATTCGATCGCCATTCGAAGTCTAAAGATACATTGTACTCTACCATGTTCTGTGTGCACTGGAATCCTAGCTGTGTAGCAGCCGGCACTTGATCACCTCTGGGGGAAATTAAGATAGCTCCAGCTCCTCTTCCGTTCTTGTTTATTGCTCCGTCAAAGTACATGGTCCAACGATCGGTCTGCTGAAAGGCACATGATGTCCTCGTCTGGGAAGCCTGTGTTCAAAGGCTGGTAGTCTGGCAAGGGGTGCTCCGCAAGATGATCTGCTAGGGTCTGGCCTTTGATGGATTTCTGAGTTACGAATCAGATGTCGTATTGGATAAGGGATCATCTGACATGGGGACAATCGGACAGTTAGAACGGGCTTCTCGAAGATGTAGCGGAGAGGATCGAACTTTGCCAACAAATAGACAGTGTAGCAGAGCATGTAGTGTCGGAGACGTTGGACTGTCCAAACCAGACCCACTTTCACTCCCTTTTTGGAGTACGGGGAGACCCCTCGGATGGGACAGTTTACCAGCCCTGTCAGAAGTGCTTTCACGTTCCGCTCGTTTCGGGGACCCGAGCTTCACTCAATTTACTTGCTGAAAGGGTTGCACTTATAGGATAGGACGTGTTAGATCTATTTCCCCATGATCGGATCATATACCTTCGATACACATACCATTCTCAATGAGATTAGTAAAGCGTACCCAGGGCAGGACCAGTTCTAGCCAAAGGGGGAGGCCCTGTTCCTCCTAGCCAGGGAGCAGGGGAAGGGGAGTGGTGCGGCGGGCTTTCCTTCACATTTCCGTAGCAGAAAAAAAGCAAAAACCTTGCTTATGTACGTCGACAAGAGCCAATGTTCAAGTGATGTTCAATTGTTATTATATGTAAATTCTGGACCAAGTGAGGGGAGCGGACGTGGCACTAGCCCCTCGTCGATTGAGAGCTCCCCGGCGACTGAGGAGGCAGCAATTCCAAGTCAAGTTTCTAAACAAGCACGAGAACCCTGTCGGAGCGTCGAGAGTGACCGTAAGGCTACTCTTGGTGATTAAGGCCTTAGTCGTGGACCTTGGTAGCTTTGAACCTTACCAAAGGATCATTGTCTATCCCGGTTCATCTCCACCTTCATGGGCGAGAGATTGATTTGGAGTGTAATAAGATAGCACTCCCGATCTGAACTTGATGTAATCTTCTTTTCCCAGCACCTCACTATTGGATAGTCAATTTCTTATTCCGTATGAGGAACCTGTTAGTTCGCCGATATTAGGTGCCCTCCCTTGGTTCCACAAGATGGATACCATTAAGGTGAGTCCTGTTTGGGTTGTCTGACGAACAGGAGGATGCTTTTTCAAGTATCTGGGTTAGTGGACTAATCTTTTCTTTCCTTTTTTTCAGCTTAGAGATTGAAGATGTTGTCCATGGTTGGTTTATTACATACTCGTTTGTTTGGTTGCTATCACATTATGACAAAACTATCCAGTCTCGTAATTCATCTTCATCTTCATACGGCCCTTAGGCTTTCGAAGGGAACACAAATTCATCATTTGAAAATCAACCTTATGCCCGAAAACAGTTCGTCTATGGTCCGTTCGCGTCTCTTTTCTTCTAAAGGCGCTCCTGTGGATTGCTCGGCTCTCATACGTCAGGTGGAGCATGGTTATCGACTCTCCAAGAAGAAAGAGAAAATGGCTCCTATTAGCTCGATCAAAAGTTCGTTATTAGCCGGTTCCTATAAGCTGTCTAGTTTACGACGAGTGGATATGCCAATGTCCCTTGTGGGAAAGTCGTATGTGCGAAAGCCGAATTATCTGTTTTGGTCCATCTCGCCCGACTTGGCATCCTATGGTCTTCCAACAAGGTCGGATGGTCTGATCCTGGAATCGTTAGCAATCGTCTTGGCTCGTCAGATGGATTACTCGCTCTTGGACACCTCTTATGGCTTTTCTAAAAATAACACTAAGGATCTCAAGTGATTTGTTGTATTGAAAAATCCAGCGAACTATGGCATCTATCTTTCGAGGATGTCGACTTGAGGAAGGTTCGGCACCACTTGCTTCTCGCACGTTTGCGACCACTTGTGGATGACTTTTTGTTCGATCTTCTGAGCGCTTTCCTCAATCTTCCAATCTTGAATGCTGAAGGTGTTCAACAGGTCGTTTTTCGTCCCCCTCTTCTTGGTAGTAATCTTTCAAGAATCCTTCTCCACTTCTATCTTGATATATTCGACAGGTGGCTTGACGATTTCATTCCATCCTGCTATTTTCATAGCCGATGGCTTGATGATTGTTTGATATCAATAATACCGACTGATTTTAGTCCCAAGCTGGAAGCCGACTTCATGGTTCAGCTTGAGGCAAGTTTTATGACCTTTGATCTCATTTGCAACATCAAGAGAATCAAAAGGGGAGAGAAGCACATTCCTTTTGTTTTCGGATGGCTCTCATTAGACATGGAGGGTACGGCTTGCTTTGTGGAGAAAGATCCCTAAAATTTCTTCAGTGTAGGTTCTTGACGGTCTCGAGAGGTGTATGAAAAAGGGCACCCGTAGAGTAAGGGAGGGAGGACCTAAAGTGAACAGGAAAAACGAGTGAGCGAAGCGAACGAGAGGGAGCGAAGTGAACGGCATATGAGGGTACTAATACTTTCTCAACTGAGTGAAGCTTGGGACCCCGGCACGAGCTGAACGGAGCAAGTTAACAAGCACTTCTTACTGTAGTGAAGGGTAAATCCATCCCTGGAACGAGTGCCAGTTAATATCTTTGCGGAGTTCCTCAAGAAGCCCCTGCTAGAGAGTGAAAAGAGTTCTTCCCTGCCTAAGTCAGCGCTCATAAGTAGCTTCCCCTCCTTACAGGTGAAAACCACTAGGACGATGAAACTGAGTGAAGCTCGGGTCCCCGGCATGAGCGGAACGGTACTGAAAGCAATTGTTACAGGGTTTCAAAGAGCTCCGATTGAGTTCTTCCGTTGAGAACGACGCGAAGTGAAGAGAGGGGGGAGTCAATCTCCAACCCGAGCGGAACGAGTTAAGATGACATTCGATTGAGTAAAGAAAGAGTTGCTGGAACGAGTGGAGTGAGGGAAGGGCACGAGCGGAAAGCTATTCTTACTTTCGCTTTCTCCAAGCTTGATCGGAATCGTTTGAAAGATTCAAGTACAGGAACCATATATTCTAATCTTTCTGCCACTGAAAACAAAAGGATGATCAACGTACCGTGCGGCATGATGGGTCTCATCACTGACTTGATTGATCGAAAGCTTTCTTCACTCCTTCCAAATGCACAATATCTAATGGGAATTCTCTTTCTGCCGGAGTATGATTCGGAGCTTTCGCGCTATGAGATATTCTCTAGCTGGAAAAGTCACTCTTGTTGCTCGCGGCGGGATGCCATTCTGTGGAGTATCCTTGAGGGAAACCACACTTCTTTGAGATGATCTCAAGATTCTTCTTGAAAGATTATACCAAAGTGAACAACCAGTGACCCGGCGAGGGCCTTCGCTCACTCTGATCCGGGATGGGAAAAGAAAGAGATCAAAAACCCAATAGGAACTCTCATTCCTTTCCCTCTATCATTCGGTTCTGACTGTTTCAGTTGAGGGGCCGGACGTGGCCCCCGGCGCTTGAGGCGTTGCCTTTCTGTGAAGACACCCTTGAGTGAGAGAGCGGTCCCTTCGCGAGTGAACGGTAAGACAAGTAAATTGAGTGAAGCTCCCCGGAACGAGCTGAACGGTACTTAAAGCGATTTTGACAGGGTTCTTCCGCTTTCTTTTTATGAGTTAGGAACTGTCCCCACCATGAGGTGCTGATTCTTCGGATTGAAGATCTGAAGGAAGTAAGTAGGAGTTGTTGTGACAAATCAAGACAAGAAAAAAGATTGGAAAGAGGAAGATGGGAACTAAACTAGATCAAAGTCATAGCCAGAGTCTTTGCCCTCACTCTTCCCCAGGGGAATCTCCCCGTTATGCTTAACTAGACCTTTGAGAACAACGAACCACAAGCAACCGGACTTGGAGAATAGAAGATGCCGTTACTCCTTTCCTTGACGTGGACTGAGAGTGAGGACTTGTGACGGAACGGAACTAACCACTGATGGGGACCAAAGAAAGGGAAAGAGAGTTCTAGTTACTTATTAAAGAAAAGAGAAGAAGCAGTCAACGGTTACTAGTTCCGTTAGCCGTGTAGTTAGCAAACGGTACTCGAGGAACAGGCTTAGTCAGAGATTCAAAGAGTTGGGTTAGCGATCCTCCTTAACGGAGTCGGGGTCATAGTACTCTCAGAACCGAGCCGGTTTAGTTACACCCGGACTTTCTCCTTGTCTTTTAGCTGATGGTAATAGTTTCAAAGATAGACGTGTCACATAATCACATAAATGAAATAAGGAAATAAAGTGAGTGAAGGAGTCACTGTCGGGGATAGGCACGACTAAATAGACTCAAATGCATAAGTATACTTGTATCGAGGAGTTCCTCTTGAAAGACCGTCAACAGTGCCGTCTAGCGCCTTTTAGGCTTGCTTAGTCGCCATCTTCCTAGCCTAGCAAGCGATAAGGAAGCTAAGCGCAGGAAGGACAGTTTCACCATCCCCTCGTCGATAGCGGTTAGAGAGTAAGTATAGACTGAGGAAATCCCCAGAGAAGGTGTCGCAGTTGAGTTAGCCTTACTTTATTCACTTTTTGGCTTAGAAACTCCCTCGTCCTAGAGCTGATAGAAGTACAATAAGAGTATGAAGTTAGACTTAGTCAATTCACCAATTCGGGTTTTTAATGGACGTGTCACGCCTTGAACGCATGAAGAAAGCTGTCAAGCATTGAATGAAGGAAGGTTTGAGGGATGCAGGTAGGCTCGGGCAAGGTTGGATCAATCGGGTATAACTCGGAAGCCGGCTTGCGCTGGATTGGTCCATACCTCTGGCAGGCATCGCAGCTCTTAGCATATGCTATGCAATCTGACAGGACCGTAGGCCAGTAGTGGCCATGTCTCCGGATCAACCAACGCTTCGGCCTTCTTGGTGTGATCCACACACACCGTCATGGATCTGCCACCAAGATCGTCTGTGCCTCGGCATCTCCAACGCATCGCATCAAAAATCCGTTATGCCTTCTTTTATAGAGAAGATCGTCGTCAATCAACACGTATCGCAATGCTTTCTGTCGAAGAGATTTCGGAGGTATTGAATTATGGGCCTTTGCCAATCATCTTCTTGAATGAATCTCGACGTCCATAATTGTTATGTCATAAAAAGAGTGAGTAATAGGCCCGGCCCGAGGGCAGATAACGGTATTTCACGACGAACGTCTGTTCATCGGTGTCATTTGGGAACTTCAGACTGGAAGCTAACTGTGCCATAGCATTGGCTTCTCCATTTTTCCCTCGCGGTACATAAACAAAGTTCACATAGTGAAACCAGGAAGCTTGCTTGAGTTCTTTCTTCTTGTATGCAGCGAGATTGGCCTCCGTTGCCTTGTAATAAATTAGTTGACTTGCATTTGCTTTATCACCAACTGTGAGTCGCCTTTGAAGACGGCACTACATATACAGAGCGCAATAGCTAGTTCCATTGCTATGAGCAAAGTCTCATATTCGGCCACGTTATTTTTGCAAGGAAAACACAGCCAGTACGAGCGTCGCTGGACTTGGACGGAGAGACTATGGGACCCCTGCTCCAGAGCCATCAGCTTGCACCGATCCGTCGAAGTAAAGTTACCAGGGGGCTTTGGAGACGCAAACAACATTCTCATCTTTGTCCGGAAGCTTATCTCTGAGGTCTAACGTATGATTAGTGATAAAATCAACCAACACACACCCTTTCACATCTTTCTGAGGTAGGTAGGCAAACGAGAACTCGGGCAGAGCCAACACCATCATCTCCTATTCCACCCTCCCTTGCAAAAAACATCTAAGTTTGCACCCCCATCTCTTAACGAAAAACTTTGTTTGGAGGGCGATTGGTGGGATCCCTCAGTTCAGCTATGGTTTTGATTCTTTTGTCGAATCCGAGTTCCTCATGCCATGAAGACCAGCCAAGCCGAACTAAAGCTCCACAACCCCTTCTTCCCATTCAACCCTTCTCGTCCTGACTTTGCTTTCAATGGACCCCATCTCTATCCTTCCCAGCGACCCTGCTTGTGTCGACCGGCCAAGCAGATGTGATTCTGTCTCTTTTTTTCCCATACTTCCCTAAAAGGCCTTGCTCGTTTCACTCCTTTTCGCGAAGAACACACTAGGCACCAAGTCGCAGTGACAACGCCTTCCAGCGGTAGTCCTCCGGTAATCAAGAAAGAACAAACAATCATTCATCGGAGGGAGCTTGGATTGTTTTCAATTCAGGCAGATACGTGCTCCTTTAAGACCATTGATTGTCGCTCTTTGACCTGGCAGAGACGAACACAATTCCAAAGCAGCAGGAGCAGGAGGAAGAGAGCGGATTGGGTCTTGAGTTCCCGACACATCCACTGCACGAACCTTTGGAGCCGTAGTAATGAAAGTGGATTGGATTGCAAAGGTGAAGCTCAACAAAGTCAAAGCCCGTTGACGTAGGAACGATCCATGGAGTTCCCTCCGTCCTCCCTTTGCTTGAACTGGACTTTTCCGAAAAGGTGCTTTGGCGGGATTCGAAGACACTTTTACCGGAAGAGTATTATATGATGATTTCTTCACTTTCCATAGCGTTTGCGTCGCTTACTCAACTCTATCAAAGCTACTGAAGTCCCTCGCTACAATTTCCTGCGAAACCTGCATTATTTTATTTGGAAGTTCTGTTAGGGCCTTTCATGCTCTCCATAGACATAGAAAGAAGCACAAGCCTCACACCGCTCTTTAAAAGGTCCTGTCCCTATCTAGTTCACCAGCCAAAGTAAACCAGTCGATCCAACTTTGAAGTCGGAGAAAGACCATTTGAAACTTATTATCCAAGTCTCGTGGAGCTAACTAGCAGTGACCAGGACCCGTCAAGCGAACAAGCCCAGTTGAACAAAGAAAAGAGTAGGCCTGTCAAGAAGACAAGCTCCACGCTCAAGCTCAAGCTGTATCTCCTTCCTTCCCCCCTTTAGCTCTTAGGTAAGTAAGCTCCTTGCTCTTTCTCCGGAAGCTAATCCACCCCAATACCACCTGTTTGGCGTACCTAAGAAAGTTTGTATAGGGCGCCTGCTACTCATGACAAATGCATTAAGTTCTCCTCTCATAATAAGCCATACCTATCCAACAAAGAACAAGAACCTTAACTTAACATAAGTAAGTACGCTTTGATGATCAACCTATTAATTAAGCGAGGCCTTTCGAAGGGATAGATTGTAAGCAGCTCAGGATGCCTAGAGCCGCACAACGAGTGGTTTCCAACCGCGCGCAAGGAGGTTGTTGGCAGATAAGAAAGGCCAAGATCCGAACTTGACGTTCCAAGGCAAGGAGTCTCCGTTCATCTTCGTTCAGGGCAGGACGCATTTGACCCCAATGTGACAGTGGCTCTAGCTAAGGCTGCCAGCGATCTAAATGATAGATCTTCTTCTTTTCTAGCAGAACATTCGAAACCAAAATGCACGAGAATCAACGTTTTTGAGTGCCCTAATGGAAGACCCATGAAAGGCAGGTTTAGTCTAAGCAAAACCGTCGATTCAGACCTGTTCACGTCTTGCCAGTGAAGTGAGTCTCACGTTGAGTTCAGGTCGTTTGAATTGCGTAATTTAGGACGGACGTGGCATAAGCCCCCGGCGTTTGACGTATGAGGTTCTGTCAAGTAAGAAGGAGTTGTTTTTCTATTTCACACCTCAAGAAACTAAGTGAAGCTCGGGTCCCCGGCACGAGCTGAACGACAAGCACTTGTAGTGAACCGAGTGGTCTTCTTCGCGAGCGGAACGGTACTTAAAGCGATTTTGACAGGGTTTCAAAAGAGTTGCGAAGTCAATCTCCAACCCGAGGTAGTTTTGACTTGTCGTTAGGGGACGTCAAGAAAGGTGGCCCTACCCTTTCGTTTGCGAGGACTTCTTTAGTCACAGAAGACCTCAGGTAAAGCCAATGCCGATGCAGATGCAGTCCCTTCAAGTGCAGTTGTGCATGCATCAAGCCAAGCACGAAAGCAATCAAGATATCCCGTGCCAGCAGAGGCAAAGGCATGACCGGCAGCAGTAGGGACAGAGGCAGTTGATCCATTGATCCATAAGCAAATGTGACTGATCTAAGCGTGTCAAGATTGGACCATGCACAAGAAGCCTTCTTTTCGTCGGCAGTGCTGTTGTAGGGATAGGGTATACTGATTAGTGTCAAAAACTGTAATTACCGCAATCAGAAACGGCGTCGCTTCGCAGCTAGCCGGTGAGTGCGGGTCGATCCACAGAGACGGGTAAATTCCTTTAGTGTGTTTTAACGAGTTGATTCTATTTGTGGTTTTGATTGGTTTATAAAAATCTATGAAAACGAGATCTAATTAATCTAATTAAGAATCTTGCTAGGGTTAGGTTTAGGGGAAGTTTTGGAGATTAAGGTTCTTCCTCACCGCTTTCAATGCCATTTTTTATAGATCTATTAGATGTTAAGTTAATTATTAATAAAGTGGATACAAATCTCTTGGGAAGAGGTTTCTTCCTCTAGATTTGTATCCTTACTTTGTTGATAATTATCCTAACCCTCACGGAAAACGTGCGCATCCGGCCCTTTATACTACGGTTCATCGTTACCTCGAAGGGTAGGATGCCGCAGGGAGCGGTTGTGCTCGTATGCGTGAAGTACTAATTATTTAGGTGAAGGTGGCATTGAAAGGGGCGAGAGATCACATCTCTCAACCCTTTCCCTAAGGCTAACCCTAACAAGCGAGGAGACTACTCGCTCATTAGGGGAAGAGAAGACATTATAATTAAAAGAAATAAAAGAAGAACACTTACTAATGGTGATGGCTCCCTCCAAACGATAAAGAACAGATCTGAATGTCACTTCCAGAATTTCTGAATTTTATTTATTGAAAAGAGGCATACAATTTTCGGATCTAAAACTACAATTTATAGGAAAATAGGAAATCTAGGGTTACAGACTCTCGCACATGCAAAATTACAGATTTGCCCACTTAAAATCACAACACCCACAACAGCGCACCGTCATAGAAAAATTGCGCCGACACGCGCACTAGATGGCCGCGGAAGCGCGGCACCAGGTAGGGTTTAGCCGCTCTTCCGCGGCCAAAGGAAGGAATTGGGCTACGTGCTTTGTGGGTTTTCTTCAATGGTTCTTGGGCTCTGGATTGTCATATATAATTTCTCTGTTGGACTTCTGGATCTTCTCCAGATTTTTAGTGAAGACTTGTATTGGGCTTTTTAACCGTTTCACTTGACTTTTTGGACCTTGCACTGTTCTTCGACCAGGCTTGACTGAGATCCGTCTAATTGTTGGTCAAAAGTCCCTTTTTCTTTTGTTTTGTGTCTTTCTCACTGTATTTGCTCCAGAAACCTGTAACCTGTAATATGCAACAAACGTGCGTCAAGAGTACCTGTTTATTTATAAAAAAGGATAAGAATAGGGGAATGATAAATGCAATATTATGGTCTGAACAAATACCCCCAAACTTACCTTTTGCTCGTCCTCGAGCAAACTTATTTTTTTATTCTCTACAAAAACCTAACCGCACTTTCACAGGGAAACGCGATTGCACTGAGCACGTGCAACAAGCCGTTAAACCTCTAGGTGTCCCTAGTAGGAGGAGTGTTGTCTCCTGAGGGTTTTCAGCGGATTTCACCCACAAAATCCTATCAATTTGGCCCATTGACTTTTGTTCTCCAATTAGGTTTTCTAACAAGGAATTCTATTATCTTTTACTTATAAATCATCCACCCATATTCTTCACACTTCCTCATTATTTAACTTAAGATTATATATGTTATGTAGACCTACTTAGCTTTCGGCATCTTTGAAGTCTTCCCTCTAGGGTTTCATCTCTATTTAGGAATTTTCTATCAACTCCATTAAAGATACAAGTTTTATCTTTCATTCCTCTCTCTTATCTAAATTCCAATCACATACCCCTACTTGTGTGTATAAGTCACCCCTACACTTGGAAATTCAAATTAAGCAATCAACCCCTTGTCCATTGTCCAAAGTACTAATTAGTGGTGAATTTAAATGAAATTTGCTTGCACATCCTTCATGCGACCGTTAATACTTCTTGAGGTACCAACGACCGATTACAAAATGCGTTTGCACTTTAAAGCATACTTCCTAGTCTTTGCAACACCCAAGACTTTAGCAGTGACTCCCAAACCAGTTGGTCTAAGGCACTAGGTGATGAAGCACCCTCGCTAAGTATTTTTCTATTTTTTTGCAGCCTTAAGTAATCACAAAAACCAGTGTCCATTTTTTTTTTCTTTATTCACACTTTTTCATACTAAGGACTTTAGACAAGAGCCTTTCAAGGTCTCTTCTACTATTCCAAGTTTCAAGGTGCGTGATTGTGCAAATTGTAGGGTATACATTTTCAGAATCTAGACTTAAGCTAGGAACTAATTTTCAAACTTATACTCTAATGAGAACATCAATACTCTTCCCTTGTTTCGACTTAGCCCAGGAAGTGAACCCAAAATATGCCTATTTCTAAATAAACTACAAGGCATATACTTTCTACCGTTAAAAGTTAAGGAATGTTATTTTTAGGGTTTTTAATTCACTAAGTCTAAGATCTAGTTTTTCCTAGCTAGTTAACCTATGTGTCAAACTCACGTCAAATAAGCCAAAATTGAATACATTAATTTTTATAATTTTTGAAATTTTTTCAAATTTTTATAGGTTTTTAAATATGTATGCAAATGCAAAAATATGTACAAATGAATGCGAAGGAAGAAGACGTACCGAGCATACCCCCAAACTTGAACTTGACAGTGTCCTCACTGTCATACTAAACCAAGAGGGTCAAATGTCGGCACTCCCCTGTTTATTTATTTATAGTTTTTTTATTGTTAATAAAACAAAAAAAATATATATATATATATATATATATATATATATATATATATACACACACACACACACACAAAAAGACCCTCCCCCAAACTTCATTTAAACTATGTTAGACATGACTGCCAAACTTTGCATCGGCCAAAAGTCAACACCAACCATTTGAAAAATTTATTAGTAAAGGATATTGGTTGGTGGAAAAATAAGTTGTGGTGGTCCGAAAAGAATTTGGGAAGATAGAAGTAGTGGTATGGGAGGTGTGGAGGGAAATATACAGGTGATGGTGATGCATCGAAACGAGAATGCGAATGATCAGCAATCAGTGGAGTGTTGGCATTCTCGTACCTTATTAAAAGAAAGGGGGGTATTTCAACTTCTAAGGGAGGAAGTTGGCTCACCACAATACCCCCAAGATGTTCCTGTGGGTCCTCTATTGACATGGCATCATCCATCACATGTTTATGATATTCACTTATGAGGGAACTTATCTCCTCGATGTCCGCCATGGTCCAACTGGAAACTTGCCGCCTATCTTGTGAGACTTTTAAAATAGCGTTCTCTTGCTCGAAGGCTAGAGAGGCTGATATGATCATGGGAAAAGTCTCATTCTCACCTATATGAGCATATTTAAGGTGAGGCGGTAAGGACATTAGTTCGAGTTTCGGAGGCGCAAGAACCATTGCGGAATCTACCTCGAACTTAAAGGACTCTAACACAGGTTCGAAATCACTGCAAACAACCGATTCGGATGGCTCAACTGACTCATCCAAAAATTCAAACGACACATATTCGGGCTGTGAGTCGTCATCATCCAAAAAAGTGAAACATTCATAATCAACATCGGTTGTGTCAACGGTGGTAGGCTCAAGGAGGGACGCACTAGTGGCGTCAAAACTGTTTTCATCAAATAGAAATCTTTCAAGCTCGCAGTCCTCCTGCGTGATTTCGTGAATAGAGCAAACTTCTCGTGTACTAGCTTTAGGCACGGGGGGCAGACTTCCCATCTTATAAATATTGAACTCACTAGACCTCTTCCCGAAGGATAGAGTCATGGAGCCATTGCGACAATTTATCACGGCATTGGAAGTGGCAAAAAATGGTCGACCGAGAATCACCGGAATTTGGTTTGATTGGTATGATTTAGCGTGCTTGCGCTTTCTAAAAGATAGATCAAAAATATTTGTAACCGCAATCAAGAACGGCGTCGCATGAAGCTAGCCGGTGAGTACGGGTCGGTCCACAGGGATGTTGTGAATTTTCTAATCGCGCTAACGAGTTAATTCCGAAGGGTGTTCGGATTAATTATTAAATCTAAAAATTGAAGTTGTATGATACTAGGATTAGAAACTTGCTAGGATTAGGTTTAGGAAAAATTTGGTAAACAAAGATCTACATCTCTTTCCATTGCCTTTAATTAAAGATATCATATTAGTGTTATGGTAAATCTTAACAAAGGGGATTAGGATGATTGGGAAGATTGATTCTCCCTCTAGATCCTTGTCCTTCCTTTCTTAATCTTTACCCTAACCTCTATGGAAAACCTTAAAATCCGGGCCTTTAGACTACGGAATCACCGCTACCTTGAGGGTAAAAGTGCCGTAGGGAGCGGAATAAGAAGGTATGCATGGAGTTCTAATGTTCATAAAAGTTTGGCAACGAAAAGAGATGAGAGATCTTCATCTCTCAAATCCTTCCCTATTCAACCCTAACAAGCGAGGAAACTACTCGCTCATTGAGGGGATGAAAAAAGACATGATTTTATTAAAGAGAGAAAACATCGATTGCAAGTTAATAAAAGCTAAACTAAATTAAACTAAGCCGAGAAAATAATTTACCTAGAGCAGATATGAAAAACTACAACTACTGCAAGGAAAATAACCTACTTACTGATGCATCTCTCCAATCATCAACGCAGGTTTGTCAGATCTGAATTCATGAATTGAAAAGAAACACCGATGCTCTCCAAAAGAATTCTAAAATTTATTAATGAAGGGAGGCATAGGGAGGCATAAGAAATTACAATGATTAGAATTCCTATTTATAGAGAATAGGAAACCCTAGGTTACATTTAATTCGTACATCCGCATTTACAAAAATGCCCTCTAAGAAAAGACCAAGTCAAAGATCTGCGCCGTCTCTGCATTATGGTAATTTTTAATTCTCCTTTGGGCTTCTTCAGGACGCGGAACCGCGGCGGGAGTAGGGGTTGGGCCGCGGTTCCGCGGTCCAATAAGAGGCTTGACTGCTGAAAATTTCTATTCATTCTTTGGGCTTCCTGGGCTTCTATATTCTTCAATATTTTTCTCAATTGGGCTTCTACATTGGTTCCAGATCCTCAGTGAACATTTGTAGTGGATTTTTAACCGTTGCTTTGTGTTGACGTCTTGAACCTTGCTTTGTGAACTGTTTCTTATGTAGGCTTGATCAAGATCTTCTGTTCATTGGTTAAAATTCACTTTTTCATCGTCTTTACCTCGTTTTCACTGTTTTCTGTCCAAGAACCTGTAACCTGTAACATGTAGCAGACATGCGTCAAAAGCACCTGTTTTCATTGTAAAATGCATAAGAATGGGGAATATAAAATACAATATTATGGTGTGAACAAATACCCCCAAACTTATCTTTTGCTCGTCCTCGAGCAAACTTATTGTTTTATTCTCTACAAAAAACCTAACCACACTTTCGCAGGGAAACGCGATTGCACTGAGCTCGTGCAACAAGCCGTTAAACCTCTAGGTGTCCCTAGTAGGAGGAGTGTTGTCTCCTGAGGGTTTTCAGCGGATTACACCCACAAAATCCTATCAATTTGGCTTTTCGACTTTTGTTCTCTAATTAGGTTTTCTAACTAAGAATTCTATTATCGTCGACCCGCAAATTATCCACCCATATTCTTCACACTTCCTCATTATTTAACTTAAGATTATATATATCCTATAGACTTACTTAGCTTTCGGCATTTCCTAAGTTTTCCTTCTAGGGTTACATCTCCACTTGTGTATCCATGACGACAAAATCAACGGGGAATATGAATTCCCCGACTTTGATCAACACATCCTCTAGTTGACCCCTTGGATAGGTGATTGATCGATCAGCCATTTGGAGAGTGCAACGAGTGGGTTTCAACTCTCCAACCCCTAATTGTTCGTACACGGAGTAATGAATCAGGTTAACACTTGACCCAAGATCTAAAAGTGCTCGATTAATATTCTTATCCCCAATTGTGATTGAAATAGTAGGACAGCCGGGGTCCTTTCGTTTTTGGGGTAAGGTTTGATGGTGGTTAATAGCATTGCTCACTGCACTAGCCACTAGCACTTTCTTGGGTACTTGAGATGCCTTTCTCTTCGAGGTGCACAAGCCCTTTAAGATTTTCGCGTATGACGGGACTTGTTGGATAGCATCCAAGAGAGGTATATTTATGCTAACCTGCTTAAATATCTCCACAATCTTCTCCACTTGTGTATTTGGTTTATTAGGACTCAACCTGTTTGGAAATGGTGCATTTTAAAAATTTGCTGAGTCAAAAGTCTGTGGAGTAGAATGTGGAATAGGAACGGATCCCAGTGTGGATGTGTTCGTGTTGTTAGAAATGGGTCCGTTCGAGTCAGAAGAAGTAGAGCCGTGTGAAGGGTGGAGAATAGGCTCTAAAGAAAAAAGTGAAGAAGGAAGTGAAGAAAATGAAGAAGGGGAAGAAGAACCACCGGCGGGGATGTCATCATTAGTTTCCACATTATTTTGCAACTCTCTTCCGGATCTCAACGTGGTCACCGCATTCACATTGTGATTGTTATATGCGTTTTGTGCGTGACCGGGATTGGGCAATGGTTGAGATGGAAGCTTTCCCTTTTCTCTCTCGCTCAACGCAGCAGTTAATTGTGCAATTTGTGCCTCAATAGATTTGATACTTTGATCGTGTGGGGCATTGTTATTCATTAGAGATTGAACATAACTTTCAAATCTTGCTGCGGATTCTGTAGTTTGCTTCAGAAATGCTTCAAGACTTTTCTCGAGCGAGCTAACCTTATCATCATTAGGTTGAACCAAATTGTTCGTTTGATTTGTATAAGGTTGTTGTTGGAAAGGTTGCTGGTTTTGAGCTTGTAAGGGTGCTTGTTGTTGTTGTGGAGGAGCTCTTTGAAAATTGTTATTCCCTTGGATTTGTTGATTTTGGTTCCAAGCGAAATTTGGGTGACTCCTCCACCCCTGATTGTATGTCGAAGAGTACGGATCGTTTCTTTGTCGTTGCTGAAATGCAGCATTGACTTGATCCTGTCTTTGAATAGGTGCATTATAAGGACACTCTTCGGTTAGATGTGATGGGTTCGAACAACAAGCACAAACAGTTCGTGTGGGTAGAGTAGGGGCAGGAGAAGACGATGAGATTTTTGTCTCAATGGCTTCTAGCTTTTTCATAAGTGAGGCCATCTCGGCCTTCATAGCGATCGACATATCTATTTGATGTATGCCTGCCCTAGATTGACCAACCGAAGAAGATGATGTGGTCTTGGTACTCTCCCACTGAATTGTTTGCTCACTTAGGTCCTCAAGAAACTGCCAAGTTTCGTCGCTAGACTTGGAGAGAAAATGACCTTGACATATTGTTTCTAGCAACTGCTTCGTTGCCGCATTCAATCCCTCGTATAATGTTTGGCAAAGTTGCCAATTTTCTATCCCATGATGAGGGCATTGAACAAGTAGGTCTTTAAATCTCTCGAAGCATTTCCAGAATGGTTCGGACGGAAGCTGTGAAAATTGTATAATCTCGTTTCGGATTTTAGCAGTTTTATGGTGAGGATAGAATTTTTTTAAAAAAGCTCTTACAAACTCGTCCCAATTTCTAATGGAGTGTGATGCGGTGCTGTATAGCCACTTCTCGGCTAGGTCACATAAGGTGAAAGGAATGACCCTTAGCCTTATTGCGTCATCACTTAATTGGGTTGTCTTCATCATGCTGCAAACGTTTTGGAATTTATTAATGAAAATATATGCATCTTCGGATTCCAAACCATGAAACTTAGGCAGCATATTGATGAATTGTGGTTTTATTTCAAAGTTGTCCCCATTTGCCAGTGGGGGTGAAAGACATGTAGGTAAGGAAGTGCGGACGGGGTAGAAGAGATCCTGGAGCGCGACTCGTGCGGGCGCTACAACAGGCGGAAGATTCGGGTTATTCGCACCTGGCGGAGGTGGAATCATTCCCGTCGTTAAGGTATCGTTGGGGTTGAATCCCGACATACCTTCGAAAGAAGAATTTGAATGTGGAGGTAGGGAAGTGGACGGAATGTCGACGAAGGGTTCGTCGAAGGGTTCGTTGGTCGGTACCAACGAAACACGGACTAATCGGGCGTTAGTATCCCTAGTCCAAGATGACATACACTAAAGGGTAGTGCAGTCAGAAAAAAGAGAAAAACAGAATGTGGGGGTAAGATAACGTCAGTGAGAAGAAGTGGTGGAAGTGAGTTTCAAATTTCTTCGCGACAAGTTGCAAGTTTGAAAAGATTTTTCTTTATTATTATTTTTTTTTATTTATGTGTGAGTTTTGCAAGGAGGTTTTTGAAAACGGACTCTTGACACAAAAAGTATCAACCACACATGCACAATCAGGCCTAGATCTAGGGTCGCCTAGGTCTACTAGACAGCTCCTAACTAGGGCTAGAAATAGACCTCGAACCGCCTCTTCACGGACAAGTACGGCCAGGTAAGTGGGAAGGAACCACCACTACAGTGGGCCTAATTAAAAACCACTAGCCTAGACACCGCAATGTCGGTTAGGATAAACGGCCGATGCCTACCCTAGTCCTTTTCCTATTGAGCTCGCTGTCCTTAGGTCTGAGTCTAATCTTTTTTTAATTAAAGGTGGTCGATGCAAAATGCTTATGTGTTTTCTGGGGTCCTGGGAAGGGTGATGAAATCCCCACCCAATCTGAGTTTGGTCAATTAGCCCCTTAGAATCCGGTTAAATTATGCAAAACAAATAAAATTTCACTTGCAATCAGAATTTTTTAGCGCGGCGCAAAGAAACCTGCAGAAATCTGTTATTTAGAAGGGGGAGAAAGACTCTTTTACGCAAAGAAATCCTGCAGGAAAATTTTCACAGATAGAGATATGGAGGTTGCAGAGGGGAGGAAAAGAAAACAAACCACACAAATTTTTAGGGCTGACGTGGAACTTCAAGCGCGGAAGAGCGGCGGGAACACCCTGTATGCGGCGGAAGAGCGGCTCTGTAGATGAATCGACAGCTGAAAAAAAATTCTACTGTTCTGTTGGGCACTTTCTTCTCTGTTCTGATATGTAACTTTCTGATTCCCTCTCTGTAAAATTCCAGATTCTTGATTCTTCGCTGTTCCTGCAAAATCCAAAAGATACACCCTTCAAACCGATCAAATTTGATTATTTTTTTTATATTTTTTTATATTTTCAGATTTTTATAATTTTTAAAATTTATATCAACCCGAAAATTCACAAAAAGAAAGATTACGCCGTCCCCGGCAACGGCGCCATTTGATTAGTAGAGATTTTACGATCAAAAATATAATTACCGAATCAGAAACGGCGTCGCTTCGCAGCTAGCCGGTGAGTGCGGGTCGATCCACAGAGACGGGTAAATTCCTTTAGTGTGTTTTAACGAGTTGATTCTATTTGTGGTTTTGATTGGTTTATAAAAATCTATGAAAACGAGATCTAATTAATCTAATTAAGAATCTTGCTAGGGTTAGGTTTAGGGGAAGTTTTGGAGATTAAGGTTCTTCCTCACCGCTTTCAATGCCATTTTTTATAGATCTATTAGATGTTAAGTTAATTATTAATAAAGTGGATACGAATCTCTTGGGAAGAGGTTTCTTCCTCTAGATTTGTATCCTTACTTTGTTGATAATTATCCTAACCCTCACGGAAAACGTGCGCATCCGGCCCTTTATACTACGGTTCATCGTTACCTCGAAGGGTAGGATGCCGCAGGGAGCGGTTGTGCTCGTATGCGTGAAGTACTAATTATTTAGGTGAAGGTGGCATTGAAAGGGGCGAGAGATCACATCTCTCAACCCTTTCCCTAAGGCTAACCCTAACAAGCGAGGAGACTACTCGCTCATTAGGGGAAGAGAAGACATTATAATTAAAAGAAATAAAAGAAGAACACTTACTAATGGTGATGGCTCCCTCCAAACGATAAAGAACAGATCTGAATGTCACTTCCAGAATTTCTGAATTTTATTTATTGAAAAGAGGCATACAATTTTCGGATCTAAAACTACAATTTATAGGAAAATAGGAAATCTAGGGTTACAGACTCTCGCACATGCAAAATTACAGATTTGCCCACTTAAAATCACAACACCCACAACAGTGCACCGTCATAGAAAAATTGCGCCGACACGCGCACTATATGGCCGCGGAAGCGCGGCACCAGGTAGGGTTTAGCCGCTCTTCCGCGGCCAAAGGAAGGAATTGGGCTACGTGCTTTGTGGGTTTTCTTCAATGGTTCTTGGGCTCTGGATTGTCATATATACTTTCTCTGTTGGACTTCTGGATCTTCTCCAGATTTTTAGTGAAGACTTGTATTGGGCTTTTTAACCGTTTCACTTGACTTTTTGGACCTTGCACTGTTCTTCGACCAGGCTTGACTGAGATCCGTCTAATTGTTGGTCAAAAGTCCCTTTTTCTTTTGTTTTGTGTCTTTCTCACTGTATTTGCTCCAGAAACCTGTAACCTGTAATATGCAACAAACGTGCGTCAAGAGTACCTGTTTATTTATAAAAAAGGATAAGAATAGGGGAATGATAAATGCAATATTATGGTCTGAACATATACTCAGTCTTAAGCCTTTTTTTTCGGCGCTGTCGTCTTCTTCTGTTAGGATAGCAGCTACCCCGATCTCTATGGCGGCCTATCTGACATGCCCATCGTTTTATCCAGGCCTTTCTCGTCTTTCTGGAGGGAAAGATTTCTGCCTTTCAAGATAGAATCTGGTGGCTGATTCAAGTGAAACCTGTCTGCTCGGCCTCGTAGACTACTCTAGTGACTGGGCTGTTTATAGCGCTTCAAACCGGTATTCTCGATTTACTGCTTTGACCGAGCACCGCTTACTTGCCTTGCTACCCTGGTGGAACTACCCTTTGATTTTCATCCAAAACAAGGTTGAGAATTGGAAAAGATCCAATGATGAGTGGCCACTCTGTGGAAAAACAAGCACACCTGTTCATATCAGATTTTAGCATTTTCATACCGCCCAATTTTTATCACATTGCATATCTGTAGATACTCTTGAGCCGTGTTTGCTAGTCAATTGCAGGATACAGGTTCTCGGTTCTAAAACGGTGAAATTCATGGAAAACACGAAAAAATCCGGGTTCCTGCCAACCACAGATAAAACACGGTCTCCGCCCTTCATCCGTATGTTGCCAGATACCAGTAGGAAGACAAAATGTCAAATCAATGCACAAGGCTCAATGGTAGCACAAGATCCAAGAAATCTACGTGGAGCTCGAGGCAATCATGACAAAATATTGACAAAAAGTCCACCTTTCCCTCAACAGAAATTCTGGAAAAATCGTGGAACCAAATTGAGAAAATACATATGCCAGAATAATGTACACAGCAAACCAGGAAAACCCAAAAAAGCAGAAGCCCCAACTCCTCCAAAGGGCCGCGGATCCGCGGCCAAAGGGGGGTCTAGGCCGCGGATCCGCGGCCGTACTGGCGCCGCATGCTCAAGGATTTTGGGGGTATTTTGGTCTTTTCGTTTTTGTTCTGGTGGTTGCCCTAGGTTTCCATTCTCCAGCCTATAAATAGCCCAGAACTTTGAGAAGGAAAGGGTCCATTCTTGTATTTTCTTTTTCTAGGTTTTTAGTTTACATGTTCTTCTTCTTCTCATCTCTTCTCCATTAAACTTGTAGTAAGCTTTGTGAGGGAGGAATGGTAAATAAAGAAGATCATTTTATTATCATGCTTGTCTTGCTCTTTCTTTACTTGTTGTAATTTTAATTGTTAAGTAGTTGTTGTTATTTTCTTGTTGTTTCTTTCTTCTCTCTTTTTCTTTATCCTTACATACGACAATGATGCTTACGCTCGATCCTCGCCAAGGTGAGGTCGCAAATAGCTAGTCGTATTCTTCTAATCTCCTTCTTTCTATCTTCCTCTTTTGTTTTGTTTTATTTTTTTCGTATTATGATGTGTGAGTAGTTCATACTTGTTAGGGTAGGATAAGGGAAGTTTGAGAGAAGGAAATCTCTCTCACTCTTTCCTTGCCCAACAGCTTAAATCAACTCCCGTTAATTGAACCACAATCCACTCCTTACGGCACCCTATCCTACATGATAGCGGTGATTCCGTAGTGAGACCGGTTGTGGTTGAATTAACCGGAGGTTATGGCTAAGAGCCAAGAACGGACGGACAAGCACCAAAAGGAAGGACTTATGCGTTGGAAAGCCTAGCTTATACTCGCAAGTTCCTTCCTAGTCGTGCTAATCTCCGTTGTTGCCGATTACCGTAACACCGATATTAAGAGGGGCAACGAAAGATGTGGAGACTCCTAACTCAAACTAACCTAATCCTAACCCTAACAAGCTCGCTTTAAATATCAACTCAACACTTAGATAATCATAAACAAAATCTGAACAACCGGACTTAACTCGTTAACACACATTGAAAAAGACTCCCATCTCCCTGCGGACGACCCGTACTCAACCGGCTAGCTACAAGCGAAACCGTCTTGATTGCGGTATTTAAAACTAAACTTGAACACGCACATACTCTATCAATCAACACCCAGTCTTGGATGACGATGCAATATCCCAAGAGAATCACCCCCCTTAAGCCAACAAGACTACGAATACCAGATCATGGAGACTATCCAATCTCTCAACATGTTCCCCTTCCATGGTAATAGTCTGAATACCATTTTTTTGTCTTTCCAACCAAGCACTTTGACGGTCTAGCGATCTTGATGTCGTAATGAAAGAGGAAATATGAAACTGAATGAGGATCCCCTTAGAAGAGTAAGAACAGATCTTCTCTTAACCGAACGAAGGCTTGACGGTGGAATGTCATTTCCAAGTGAAGAGATTGATTCGAAGAACAGGTACAGAATTAGTGCTTTCTTTTACCAATCCGATTCTAGTCCGAATGCGACATTGAACGAACGACCTGAATGACTCGCTGTCGAACCCGAAGAAGCCACTCTTTCTGAACCGAGGCAAACCCTATAGCTGCTATGGTCTCAGTCGTGGACACTGAAATGCTTCATTCCTTGTTTTCACTTTGGAATATGTAAAAAAGAGTTTGAGTTAGTGTGAAGTATGGTACTCCTTTAAGGATGAGCCGTAGAACCAAGAACAGGAATGGAGAAAATCAGTGCTTTTTATCCATAACAACGTCACGTGTAATTACTTAGAAGTAATGATCGAACGGGATGCTAGCATCTATCTTCGCCCTTCTCTTTCTCGGATCAATAAGCCGACGGAGCCAGTGAGCCCGCAAATAGTGTCCCGAAAGGGGTCCTTCGGGCCGGTAATCTCGGTCGGTCCATTCTAATACTCACTCTCT
Organism: Agapanthus africanus; assembly: GCA_030015575.1. Classification (NCBI taxonomy): domain Eukaryota; kingdom Viridiplantae; phylum Streptophyta; class Magnoliopsida; order Asparagales; family Amaryllidaceae; genus Agapanthus; species Agapanthus africanus. Next base: position 98,570,281 of record CM057338.1, on the reverse strand, counting down.
TCTATCTTCCATAGGCAAATACTGAGCATCAGACTATGATGCAGCAAAGACAGGTGAGAATCCCTCCTCTTCGAATGGTGCATCGGAGCGATCGACAGGCTTTCCACACTTATCTGGTCTATCCACAGGACACCTAGCATTGCTGCTCGGCCTATCACCTTGAGATGATGCACACACTAACGGTAAGGTGGTCTGACCATCCATCTTCTGGGAAGAACCTCAGATGAGAGCTTGACATCCTGCCTACGATCGAAGTGGAAGACTCATCCGATGCTGCTTGACCAGCCGGTTTAGAGTTGGTGGATGCTGCCGATCCCTACTTTCTGATGTCTCATCCAATTCTAAGTCTAACAATGGATCCTCTGACTCAGCTGCCCCCGAGTCACCTAGTGGTTATCCCCGAGCTGCCCTTGGTCCCGTCTGCCTCAGTGCTAGATAAGCCAGTGCCCCAGACCCGGACACAAACGAACGAAAGGAAAGGGCGTAGCAGCAAGTTCATTCGGAAGACCTATAGGTGGGGAAGAGATGCGAGAAATTTGCTTATAAAAACGTGTTTTTTCAGTCCCACTAGTGAAATACTAGTACTAACAAAGCCGGTTCCTAACTCGCTATTTTCTTAAGTGAACTTGGAATCGATCCATGACCGTTCTATCTTCCGTTCGTACACCTTCGTCTTCGATAGTTCTTCTTCGGAAAGAGGTCCCATTCGTCTAATGAAATCTGCGACGGTCTCTGGAGTTTTTAGGGCATGAATTATGAACCACCCACGGAGGGGGACTCAATTCGGTTATAGCGCACGAAAACGGCCAATGCAGACAAATGAGATCTGGACCACCACCCTATCTCGGGAAACCATTCGATCGCCATGGCTTGACAACAGACGAAGGGGCGAGTGCTGAAGTGAGTCCTTGTCCAATGAGGACAAGAAGGTCCCAATTGAAGTAGCCAAAACACAACTTATTTGAACCCTGCACGGAACCAGGATTGAGTCGAGTGATGAATCGTCTTCAACTCGATTGCCATGGAGACTCCAGGAATGCTTGAGATGCCAGTGAGGACCGTAGTGGCTTTCATGAGGGAAGCCCTTGAGCAAGGGAACCCCATTCGATTGCCACGGATTGACAGAAGAGAAAAGGGACTTCAAAGAAATAACTAAAGAAATAGCTAGATCATCATCAAAAGACGTCCTTTCGCTCTCAAGTGCTAGTATCAAATAAAGGTCAACGGCGAATCGCGTGCGGAAATGTTTCATTTTAAGCATCAAGATTGTGTTGGTGTTAAGTCAGCTGTACAAAATTGGATGCCTGGGCAACTGCATCGATCCCATTCCCACTTCTCTTGCGTCCCTCCATCCCGGATCTCTAGGAAGAGGGCTGACAGCAACACCATAAATCGAACGAGTCGGGATGAGAATCTCACATGGTGCTGTTCCTGTGTCCAACTCGTTACGCAATTGACGTAGTAGACCCCTCGCATGATTGTTTCAATGATGTATTCAATCAAGTCAAGGTTTGTTAAAGTAACTTCTTTTCGAGTCTTCTGCTTCCAAGGTGGCAAGAAGATGATGAAAAGGAGCTCGCTACGACGTCAACTTCGCACACAAATGGTTTGAGTTGGAGATTAGAGTTGGTAAGCGAAGAATGGAAAGAGGGCTTTTGCATATCATAAGAAGCAGCACTCTATTGTCCACTTCGATAGCTTTCAAGAGTCTCTTTCATACATCGTTCCGGGGTCTCCAACCCCCTCTTTCTGGCGGGCCTTCTTTCCTTGTGCTTCTGAGATCGCTGGCCATTTGCCATTGACTGATTCACCAAGCCAAGCATTGGAGCAAGCGAGGAAGGCCGCTTTTTCCATCATCCAGAAGTCACATTTACTGATCCATCGGACCTCTACATCCACTAAGCGACCTAAGAAGGAATATGTTCCCCTCCTTTTCACAAAGCTATCTACCAATGATGCCAATCTTTCTTTCTCGGTCGGTCGTAAACAGCCCTTTGGTCAATTAGCCCATTCCAATCCTATTTCCACACTGTCTCGCGTCAAGGCTGTTCACTCTATTAGTCATTTTGGGCCATGGCTCCCTTTTGTCTTTCCTTGAGCCGAGTCGAGTAAAGGCATCCGAAGACCGCTGACCCGATCAGTGCTTTTTCCATCATCCAAGTCCATCTCCGGCCCCTTTCTTCCTAAAGCCTGCTCCTTTATCTGTCTTCTAGTCGGCTCCCCATTCATCTTCTGTCTCCCACGGATAGGTGCCTTTCGGGTCCCTTTTTGAATGAATAAGGGGTAGGGCCTTCTTCACTTAGTCATCTCTGCCTACGACTTTTCTTCTTTCTTTACCCTGCTCGTAAGGAAAAGAGAGAATCTATTTCCTTCCAAGATATGGATTCGTCAATGAATATCTCATTCATAGGCAGTAGGCTCTTTTAAGTAAGTCTCACTCCGATCGCCTTGAAAGTCAGACCTTCCTTTCCGGGTAGTGAGTCACTTCAACCCTTGTTAAAGCTTTTCGTCTTACCCGGCACGAGTTCTCTTTGAAGCCCTATAACAAGTTACTCTTGTCAAAGCATGGTAGTTGACTTGTTAGAGTCATACTACTGAGGGACCCTTCGGGATACGTTCCTTCGCGAAGGGGCCTCCGCTCTCTCACAAAGAAAACTCAAACAAGGGTTTCTTCACAGAAAGGTTTCTTACTTGACAACGGGTTCTTACTTGACAGAACCTCCGAAGGGCTTCTTCCCCCCTCATACGCTAGCCCTCAGTCGCCGGGGGCTAGTGCGGTCCCTCATAAGAACTCACTTGACGTATTGGATTTGTCGAACCTCTACGTCATCCCGTGGAAGGCAATTGCGAGACTGAAAGATCTCCATGATCAGGGATGCCGTTCGGGACCACTCCTTAACCGTTAGGGTTGTTTACGAGTACATGTCGATTTCCCTTGGCGCCGCATTGAGATTTGCGGTTCCATCTTATCTCATATAACTGGCATTTCTCATTTCCCTAGGCGCAAATCAACATTTATTTGAAGAAACATCTTATCTCATATAGCAAGCAAGGGATGAGCGCACTAGCGCGATATTGATTTGAATGGCGCGCTAGCGCAAGTTTATATATAAGGTTTCTTGCTGCGAAATGTCATTGGTCCTCTGCAACCCCAGAGGTTTGTTGTGAAAGATAAGATTCGATTCAAAGTAAAGAGTGAGGGGAACTGCAAGCAAGTAAGAATCCTTCACACAGACTTTCTTAATTACAGAGCTTCACGAGCGGAACGTGAAAGCGATTCTTACAGGGTCCTTCGTTTAATAAGAGGATTGGTCCCCTTCATGCAGTTTAGTATGTTCTTCCTAAAGTAAGAATAGGAAGCACTTCATTCATCAAATCAGATGAGGGACTAGTTAGCCAGCTGCACTCTTTGATCGAACTGTCTGTTGTAAGAAGAAGGCCTTTGCTTCACTCCTGGCCTGGCAAGAGAAAAGAAATAAGCTAGAAGTGACTTCGCTCCCCCGTTTTCTCTTTTATTTTAGTTCTATTTGATCAGAATCTGTTGTGGACTAAGTGCCAAGCTAAGACTATGGCTATTCCTGCATCGAGAAAGAAAGGATAGGAATACTTGCCTAGGAGTTTCAGGTCCACAAGACTGGCTATCTCGAAATTCAATGCCAATAGAAAGAAGTTCCGATCACAGCTGATGAAACAAAAGACTAAGCCATTCTTGGTGCCCCAGCTTAACCACATTAAACTAACTCTTTATCCTAACCTTGTGATAGAATAAAGAAAATTCCCTCTTTGAAACAGTAAATTGCCCATGTGAAAGATCAAAGCAGTGAAACCAAGGAAAGCAGTCTAGCAGTCAACAAGTCTCATCCCTGGGAGACTTTACTACGACTACGGCTATTCAAGAGAAGATCAGGAGTAGCCTTTCTTTTATCTCGATCTCAAAGACTTTCTAATCAGACGCCTTAGCCCTCCCTAGCAACTTTCAGACCGGGAAGCCTAATCTTTCGCTCGTCCCTTTCATCCATCCTTATTAAGGTCTCGGCCTTATTATAGCCTTATAGGGCTAATGAAAAACTGTTAACCAAAGCGCAAATCTCTTCTAAGCCTAACTCTTAGCAATGAATTGTGACCTGTCTAGGGCGAAATTCACAGCCAAGACTATTTTCAGACGAGGAATAATTGAATGATTCTTGCCCCTTCTTTCTTCCCTTATGCCGATGCCGACTCTTATCGCCTTGAAAACTCTCCTTTTTTTAGGAATAGATCTATGAATACTATGGGTTAGGAGATTGAGACCCTGACCCGGTCTTTTACCTGGGAATCTCAGATGTGAAAAAATCCTCCCTTGCTTCTTCAATCATGATTTGGTCTTTTGTGACAGGCTCTGTTTATCACGATCGAAGCCTTTCATATCGGCTTTTTCATCGGCCGGATTCCCGATTCGCCTATTATTCGGTTCGATGTCATTTCTCCCGCCGATTGAGTTCTGCCTGCCGACCATCGCATCTCAGCCTGGAATTGTTTCCTCAACCGGGTAAACGACAGCCGCTACGCGCCTTTTGTACTCAGTAAAATGGATTATTATTCAACTGCTTGAACAACAGAATGAATTCTTGCTTGCTGGTTGTACTGCTTCCTTTAGCTGCTCCGGTATCGGCATCGGCAGCTGAGCTTGCAGCCTAGTCTGTAACAAGAACCATGGCATTCGATGCTTCCTGTCTAGCAAAGAGCCAAAGATCGTAGCGTGTCTACTATTGCTATTGATTCAACCTCCTCGGGCATTAACGTTGTCACTTCCTTTATTTGAAAAAAGGGAGGATCTAATTCGACGAATTAGCCTCTTATGTTGCAGGGGATTCGTTCACAGCGGATGAAGTAAGAAGTCCTTCTTGCTAACAGTCTATTTCCTCCTTCTCTGTATGAAGCTCCAGGAGCATCCTTTTCTCTGTTATTGGCTCGCTAGGCCCCTTTTTCAACTATCTCATTAGCGGGTTCTTATAGAAAAATAAGCTCTTTGTGATAGAATAAGCTGCTATTTCATCTCCGGCTATTGAGCCAAGTGGGACAGAAGGCACTATTACTGTTATAGAATAGAATCTGCTCTTACTGTTTTCGTAACCGGTGCTAGTGAAAGAAAAGAACATAGTAGTTTAGTTAAAGAAGAATGTCCTGAGAGTAGAAAGGAATGAGCTGGTAGTTGGAATGAGTGATCGTAGCAGCTCTTGGAGAAAGTGAATTAGTAAGCCCTTGCTCGAGAGTAGGTTAGTGTTCAATTAACCAGTGTTCTGTTTGCAATTGAATGCTGTGATTGAATCAGTAAGCGCTGCAGATCTGATCGTATAAAGAATTACCCTCAGATGGGATGAATACAAAGGAAGGCAGGGACAAATGCCACAGAAGGAAGTTCATACTTGCTGACTTGTGTGAGCGCGCTAGCGCGATATTTGTTTTCATGGTATTCAAAATTCGCCTTGCATATAATCCGTTTTCTTGCTGGGTAAGGATAAAAATCTTTGATTTGATAGGATGCATTTTTGAAGGAAGCAGAAATGATGGAAAAAAAAGAGAACACTCCTTTCCTAGCCCTTTCGGACTAACACTCCTAGCTTCCCTCCCTTTGAAGTGGATTTCTCAGCTCCACGAGTCAAACGAAAGAAAGTGAAAGGCCAACTACTTCTTCATTCATGGCCTATTGATTTTCTTGATCTCCCTTTCGTATTCATTCGACCTGAGGCGACCGGAGGGAGGGGGGAAAGTGCTTTTATGCAATGCATAACGGGCGGGCCTCCTGTGGATTCCTCCAACTCCATGAATGAAGGGGGGAGTATGAGGAAGGCCGACTTTTCTATATGAAGATGAAAAAGGGTCAAAGATTTCTGACTTCATAATATGCTTTCTAATAACCTTATGAGGAAGAGCTCCTTATCTTATGTGGTCTCACTTTACCACCATCTGAAATGCGTGAAACTTCGATTGGTGGAAGCCAGTCCATGAAGATTCTCCCTTCTCTTACGTGCAATTCCCCTCTTTCGGTAAGCATCCAGTATCTCAGCAAATGAACATTTCTCTAAGCTTATCCTGTAGCTTATACGTCGTTTGAAAGCTGCTCCAAGGATCCAACGAATAGTGCTGTGCGTCATGAAGATGAGCGGACGAATAGAGAGTGGTCCGTGGAGCTGTGATGTAAGCCGGCCTGCTCAACGGTGGTGCTGAACTTCTCCAGGTGAAGGGTGCTGAGACCATAGAGCGCTTTGCGAAGCCGGCAAACAAGTGAAGAGGAGCGGGAAGTAGGAAGGCATGCTCCACTACGGGGTCAGGCAGCAGCAGAATGAAATCAGAGTCGGTCTTCTCTGAAGAAACAAACGGAGGCAGAAGAAAGCAGGGCAGTCAATCCCGATGAATGTTTTCTATTGCCACTAGGATTGGACTTCAAAGAAAAAAGTGCCAAAGCGGGAAGAAGCACAAGGTGCACTTACAGTTATACTAAATAGTATCTGCCCATGTGTGCCCGGTTTGCTTTAGGCTTCTTTTTAGTGGCAAATCGCATCTTATCCATCTTTCTTCTCTTCCTCAGAACCAAGTGTGCTTTCTTCGGCGGGTGATTTACGATTTGTTGGGACAGGTTATTAAATCTTCTAGCGAGGCAAAAGTTCCAAACGGAGAGTAATAAGATATTTCCATACCTACCCCTCCTAAACTTCCCCTACTTAAAGGTAAGGACAAAAGTCGTTATTTCCTTTTTGTTCTTTCTGATCCCTTGCTGCATAGCTTAGATCAAAAGCATCCTCCCTTGTACTGAAAGGCTATGACCTTATCCCATCCCAAATCATGTTGTTATGAAATCTCAAACTGAGACGGTTCCTCCCCGGGCCCCCGGAGGGGTAATAAAGGTTCGCCCTTACTTGTTTCTTTGCTGAATCAATCTCTGTCACCTGGAAACCCGGAAAGACACTTTCATTCATGAATCGGGCTCTCGTTTGTCTTGAAGTCTTTCCCCTTTAAGTGTTGTTAAGAGTTCGAGAGGACTTCTTTATGGGAGTACTACTTGAATAAGGCAATTTAGTTGAGCCCCTGCTCTTGACTGAAAGCCTTGTTAAGATAAGGGAGAAGTTCGATTATACCACTGTTTACTGTACTGGAACGGAAAGGGATAGGTGAAAAGAGACCCTCTTCTGAGCTTCTGGGATGTAGTCTGGATCTTTACCATTCCATATGGAAGAAAGCAATCTTTTATGAGATTCTTTGCCTTGCACGCATGCATGGCCTTGAACTTTAGTTGGTTAGCTGCCTACCCGGTCACCCATGCTTTGGTCTATTTCCTTTTTTGAGCCGGGTTGCCCCATTGGATTGGCATCCCGTCGCCTCTCCAGTCTCAAAGGATGATGAGCAGCCTTTACAACTAATGCTTATAGACATATGTCTTTAGCCGACTCTTGAGTGACACGAGGTGCCTCACTTTCCTCGTGCAGCGAATGAACCAAGTCGATCCAAGTTTCACTTCACTCTCCGGTAGCTAGGAAGGGAGTAGTCATCCTTTAGAGTAATTTCCAGTACCGGTTATGTACAAAATAAGACAAACCTTTCTTGTACTCCGTGCCTTGTGTTACTGAAAATTTTGCTCATCCAATGTTCTCAGGACAGGTTGAATTTCGGAAGTAGGGCAGTGAAAAGTGACTGAACACCTGAGGCCGTGGACAGTGAAGTTTGTCTCAAATCCATGAGTTGGAGTTGGAAGCAACCCGTGCTTTCCAATAGAACCTTGCTATGACTATGTGATGCTCGCTTGAACTCATCTTTCGCTTATGATACGAGTTGTATGGCCTATCTTTCTAGCTACTCTGTCTTTCCTAACCCGCTACTCTTATCATGAGAAGGAATGGTTCTCTTATTGTATTGTCGGATGAACATGATCACGGAAAGGCCATCTTTTTTTTTCGGATCCTTATCCATCCAACTCTTAAGCCAATAGCCTTGTTGAGACAGATGGTAAGGAAACACCACGTATGGTTATTTTGGAGTGCAGCAATCTCGTCTGGCATTGCTTGTTGCCACTTCACTTAGGGTCCCGAGCAGCTTCTGCAAATGTCTTAGGTTCGAAAAGGGCAGAAATAGAAGCAAGATAAGCAGAATGAATGTGAAGAAGAAGGATAAGGGATCATAAGTTACGAAGCGCTGGATAGGAAGAAGAGCTTACCTTTCCGAAGTGCGATGGGAGGAGTTTGTGAGGTACCTGTCGCTGAAGAGGTTGAATCACGAGCAGGAGAGAGAAAGGGTGAAATAGAATACGCCGGTACTCAACAGAAGCAATTTCTAATGCATTACATTATTAGTAGGTTTTTATTCGAAGAAGAATATTCAGTTGATCCATATCCATACGCAGACAGTCTGCCCGAGCAAAAGTACCAGTTTGAGCACCCGCCTAGCTTCCTTGTTAGTTCGATATCCATGGCCCATCCATTTCAGATCCTCTCTTTCCAAAGCCTACACCTATTCCATATCCCCCGTTGGAGAGCTTGTTCTAGCATCTCTGCCGCCCTTATTTTATGTTGTTATTTCTTTCGCGCGTTCTACCTTCCTGAAGACCTAATAATTACTTATAATAAGAATATATAATAAAAGATTATTACATAGTTATTTGCATTACAATTTTGCTCATTCCCATTCTGAAATGGCCCGAGGAAAGACAAGCAGAGGAAGCCCTCACATAGTTGGGCCCTCTAACTCATGCTCGTCTATTGGTGTGCTCATCGGCACTGTCTGTAAGCGTGAGAACCCTTTATCCCGAGTGAGGACTGATTCAATGGCAACGTGAGGATGGAGCTCGCTCAATGGGAAGCGTGCCAGTTGTTTGATAGTTTCGGTGGTCTAGAATTAGAACAGGTTGTCAGATAGCGTGCGCATCTCCTCAACTTGGACCTCTCGAATTGACTCAAGTTCGTGCACAAGGATGGAGAAAGGAGGACACCTGGCTGTAATCGCGACTTTCGGCTGCCCAGCATGGTCTCTTAATATGCATCCATACCCAGCGTCATCACCTCTAAGAGAACCATGCGTGTTCAAGCACCACATATCTGGGTCCGGAGGGTGCCATGAACACCATGTGGGAGATGGAACAGTAAATTGAACTCAAATCTGCCAAGAGTGACGGAATTCTCTACTCTTGGGGCGTCGTCCACTGCATCTCGCCAACTCAGGAATCTTTTTCCGGTATCCCTAGTGATCATAACTACTATCTATTCCCATGGCTTATATTGATTTTTGAAAATATTAGAGTTACGTTCACCCGCGGTACACTGTTGCACAAAAAGAAAGCGTCTTTAGTCCGCCAATAAGATTGACATAACCCAAATGTCTTGGACCCACCTGATCTCCTTATCCCATGTGAACTGTCCTCTCCTATGATACCGACATCTGCCAAGGATAGATCTCCACACCTTCTTTGAGTAGGAACACCAAATAAGTGATCATGGTCTTCCACGTGCATCCTGCATAAGCAGCAACTAGATCGACTAATTATACCACAAGAGACCAAGACATCTTGAGTTAGCAGTGCTTTCCGAAGAGCCATCCAAGTAATAAAAGAAAACCGAGGTACATGGCTACTAAACCAAAGCAATCCAGCCCATTCAACCTTCAGCTGAGACTCTCTAATCTAATAGTTAGTTTCAAATTCATAAGAAAGAGAATCAAAATCATCTTGGCAACCCTAAACCTGAATTCATCTGTGGAGCAAGGACTGGTAACCTGACTCTGTTGAAGTTCTCTATCTCCCTATTTCTCGTAGACTGACCTATATCTATCTTGATGACCCCTTGCTTTCGGGTCAGGAAAAGAGTCTTCCTTCCAACCGGTTCTTTGACTCGGGAACTTTGCCAAGGGGTACACCTTCACCAAAGATGGATCACTCTATGAGGTGAATCAATAGCCGTACAAAAGAGTCTATCAAGAGAATAAGGAAAGGGAAGTGTGCCCTCAGATAGTCAAGGAAAGTCACGTAATGTGGAAAGAATAGGAAGTGAGATCTCCCCCTTCAAGTAGATAATTCAAAGCAAAGGCTGAAAGGGATCTGAATTTCTTTCCAGAACTGAGACTAGAGAAAGATGTTCGGGGGGCTAGAGAAGTCTTCCAGTGAACAGCCATCCGGGTTCAATCCCACTTCGATCACAAGAGCATTCTATTTCCTCTCTTTGTTTAGTCTCCGTCCCTCTCTTGCAAACATGGTGATGAAGTGCCTGTTCCCAGCGGGCGTTAGCCTTCTTCCCAATCGTTCGATCGATCAAATGCCGCCCTCATCACATCAGGGGTGGTCAGCAAACCCCCACGACGCCACCTCCCCATGTCATGAATATAGTTCTTATGGACTGTCATCCCCTCCTTCAACTCAGCCCTACTACCAACCTCACCAACAGCCGCAACCGGCTGCAGGACAACAGAGGCCTCCACTTGCTCCATATCAAGTGTCGAATTAGACCCCAACCGCCCAGACTTTTTGAAATCCTAATCATCGAAATGTACATCATACAAAGACACTTTCTGGCCCCCTTAATCTTTGATCCTGCTCAGAACGCCTATGTTCCCCCTGAGGCCCCACCTCACCTCAGCAAGATCAGATCTGTGAGGTCGTCAGTCGAATTTTTTAGGTAGATGGAAGAGAAGGGGCGACCCATCCCCTTCTGCCGATTCCCCAGGAGTCCCATTCATTCGTTTATGGGAGCGACTATCTGTCATATCCAGCCCCTCATTCTCCACCGCAAGCCGGGTAATCAAGTGATTAGCCAGCATAAGAATAGCCGTTGATGGTTCCATCCGATAAAATGTCTTTCATTCCCCGCCCACCGCCCTCTTTACCAGAACCGAACATGGAGCCTTAGCTTCCTGCGCTCCCTGCAATCAGTCAGCCAGCAGGGGTGGCAGTTATGGTACCCCTTTGGGGGGCTGACGGTACTCCTTTGGGTGGATGTCAGGGTGAAATATGCAAAATTCATGCACGGCTCTTCCCCGTCATAAAGACTCCCCGCTGTTTTGTTGTCCCTCGTACGCGTATCATACACGGGGGGGGGGGACATTGGATGCCGGCAAACATTCCTTAAAACACCAGGAAATGGTCATACAAACGTTCTATCTACCTAGGGGCCTTTCTCATTCAGTGGTAAACCTTACCAAGACTAGTAGCCTCAACGAATTGATATGCTTTTGCTTTGTTCCTATTTCTTTTTGTTCTTTCCACTTCAACATCTTTAACGCCACTCTTTTAGAGTCTCGTTTGATGAAATGAAGTTTACGATTCTGTTAGTGAGAAGCTCCGTTCCGTTCCCGACAAGCGGGCAAGAGAACTAGGGTTGGTGTGGCTAGCCCTAAAAGCAGGCAACCAAGAGAGGAAGGCCAGTGAATAAATCAAGTAGAAGTGAAGTTCCTAAATAAAGTACTGTTCTTGAAGTCTCAGAGCTGAGCAGTAGCATCGGAGCTAGCTTGGCAAGAAAGAGATGAGCTCGAGCTTCATCATTATCTGAGTCGAGCGAGAGCGTCTTTCTTCTTCTCGAGTGAAGTAGCTTACTATTGCTCTGCGCGCTATGGCTTATAAGACTATGCTTAGTGCGCGCTAGCCTCTATGTCTTTGCTTCGTGCTAATGCCATTAGTTGTTGGGGGAGGAATTGAGAGATTCACTGATAAGCCATCCCATCTCGAATGAGATGTCGGAGGGAGAACGAATGGGACTGAGGGGAGAACCCACTAATATTGATGCATGATAAACTAGACTTGCTATTCTTTTCCTCCCCTCTCCCTTACGATCGAGCATCCAGTGAGAGGACGGAGAGAACGGTGAAAATTGTCACAGGTTTGCCTACGGGACTGAATGTCTTATCGTAGTCAATACCATGAAGTTGGGTGATTTGGCCACTAATCTGGCCTTGAGGTCGCAGCAAGTAGCTTGGTTTGAAAAGCCATTTGCTACCAATTCGGATAGGCGAAAGTGTCCAGGTCGAGTTGCCATCTCTCTTGGTCTGCCCTGTGCCTGAGTGGCGAATCCTAGGTTAAGGAAAGCCTCTCTTCCCTGCCTTTATTCCTTTTCTTGTTTGGACGGGTCTTCCCGTCGGTTCTGTCCTTTGCCTTTAGTAGGGGCAGTTCATTACCATTCATAGGCCAACTTCACTAAATAGAATGTGGATCACAAAGGACACGCTAGGGTCCCCAGGACGAGATCAACTCTCTTTGCAGCATCGGCATCCAAAGCAGCAGAGGAAGGACCATGGTAGAATAGAAGCCCATTAGTGGAAAGCTCTCTTCGACTGATTGGCTAACACAATGGACGCTTTGGATAAAAAAAGAGATAGGGAATTTCTTTCGATCCCACCGTGGCTTTAGAGTAGGCAGTTTACCCGTCAAATGGTTGCTACCTATCTCCCGTACATGGGAACAAGACACCTCAGGCACACGCGAGCCCTCAGGCGAGCTCCAAAAGGTAAGGTCATTCTCGTTTCAGTAATTAATAAGACTATTGCTGGCTGCCTATTTTCCCTATTATTAGTGAAATGCATGGTGATCTATAGCTAGTGGCATTTATACCTTCTTCCGTGGGATTTCTCCCCTTGTCGTTGGCTGCTTTTTTCCTATGTGGGATGGGGCTTTCCTCTGCTTTTTATAGGGCTATCTTTGACCAATTTTTTGCTATTGTTGGAGTGTATTATACTCGGGGGCATATTTCTTTCTTCATTTGGCCGATGATACGGGTCAGTGAATAGCTTCCAAAAGCAAAAAGGCTAGTTAGCCAAAAAAAGAAGTGAAGCGCTCTGTTGATTCTCGCCGTACCATCACTTCTCTTCGAGATCTGACCTTGATCATATGTTAAGGCTAGCTTGTTCCGAGTGCAACAGATAGAAAGAATAGGTTTTTCCACAGGCCGAGATCTTGGTTTTGATGAAAAGCCCTATCAATCTAAAGATCCGAGAAGACAGATACTTTAATTGTTTGAATCAACTGACTGAGACTTCCTTTGAAACTGGGCATCCCATTTGTAGAAAGGAATCAGACTAGAAGAAGGTCTGCTTCCCCGAAAGAGGTTTTGGATCGACAAGAGAGGCTACTGGGCCAAGGAAAGCCTCCCTCCGGTCGCCTCTAGTTGAAGCCATTGTTCAAGCGCTCGTACGATTCGACGGGTCGTCACAGGCCTCACTAACGCTCGCCTCTGTTATTAACGCAGGCTTGCGATACCAAATCGAGATCGGAACTTGACAGCAGCAAGACAAGAGTGGATACCCAATATTTGTCATGGAGGTATGCCGCTATGCTATGTCAACTCGAAAGAATGAATGAGTCTCGTAATAATAACCTCTACTCATATAGGGTGGAAAGGCTGACCAAGAAAGAAGATAAGGTAACCAAACCCGGTTGGGGAACTCTAATTCCATCGATATCGGTCACTCAGTCTATGAAAGAGGTTGCAAAAAAGGTAGAACCCTGGGATTCTCAAGCCGATAAGGCTATCCAGTCAGTTGGTCAAAGATAGCCGTAGTTTCACCACCAGCATGAGGGTTTCTAGTAGCAATAGTAGCTGAAAGATGGTTCAGACAGTGTGCTTCGGGCTCTCCTAGTCAACAGCCCCTTTCCTTCTTTGACACTCGACAGAGGCCTTTGACTTCCGTCCTGTCTGTGTAGGAACCTTCTTTTTAGTTTTGGAGGACCTTACACTGGCCACTTGTGGTCATGTTGCAACCAGTCTGAAGGTTCTAGGAGAACTGTAGGAAGGTTGGACAGGTGTCTAGTCAATGTGGATTGGATACAAAGCTTCAATGATTCTTTTGTTCATTATAGGCCAGCGGGGATCAGTGACCATGCATCAATGGTGGTGCAGTATCCTTCCCTTAACGCTATAACCGCGCTCTTGCATGGGCTGCTTGCTCTGCTGTTCACGCGGTTCCTGCGTTCGCTGCTTCGAGCACTGTGCCTAATAAAGCACAGGGTCATTAAGAAAATGGGTGGCATATCACTCAACTTCAGTGGATGAGTTTGAGCGCTGCGCTAGGGGCACCACAAAACGGAGAGTGTACTAGCGCCCCTTTGCTTTGTTTGAGCTCTAAGCTTTGTTCGCTTCGCAAGTGTAATGTTATATGCCACTGTGCTCCTCTTCCTTCGCAGCTTTCGTACACCAGGGGGGCTAGTTGAGCAGCCTCCTCTCGCCGTGCCCGGTGCCCAAAGCAAAGCATTGAAAGAACACGGGGAGTGGCCGGAGAATCCTTAGTATTCTCATAGGATAGGCGATTCATCCAAGGATACTCAAGGCGGGCGGCTCCATTGACGGATCTCCTTAAGAAGGAGCGAACGTGGAAATGGACGGATCGGTGTCAAGAAGCTTTTGTTGACGCAGATGAGGCAGTAATGAAGGAGCCTGTGTGTTGGTTGCCAGACCACACCCAGACATGATCGGTGCATACGGATGCCTCAGACTTTGCCATTGGGGGAGTCCTCATGCAAGATGGTCATCCCATAGCCTACGAGAGTCGTAAGCTCAACGACACCGAGCGGCCTTAGACGGTCCAGGAGAAGGAGATGACGGCAATTGTGCATTGCCTTCGCACATGGAGTCAAACTGGGTCACGATTCGTGGTCAAGACGGAGTTTGTGGCGACGAGTTACTTCCTGACCAATTTGAAACTAAGGCACTTGCGACAGGCACGATGGCACGCAAGACAAACTTCCTACGTTTGATTGATATGGTGCGAGAGTATAAGCCTGGCCTTCTAAATAATGCCAACCATACCTCGCTAACTGTAGCCGATACCGATACCGTTCGGGCTTCAGTTAAGGCTCCCTATGGTCGCCCTCATGTGTTAAGAATCTGAGGACAATCGCACTCAAGCGCTTCTACGTCGTTACGTTGGTTCAGCGGCACCACTCATTCCATTTCTCACTACCTCTAACCGGACGGTTGAACTCCTAAAGCATCAGATCAAAGCGAATAACAATTCGAGCTACGAGTTTTTATATAATATACTACTTGTTTTGTTGGGATGGAAGTCAAAGTGAAAGGATTCAGTCGAATCACAGATCTTCAATCAGTGAGGGCCTCCATCAAAAGAAGAAAGAGAAAAAAAGAAACTATAGCTAAGACTTGGATTTGCTCTCTCCTTGACTACTTAACTGCCTCTGTCCTGTGGTCAACTACCGACATTGACTACCATGAAATAGTTGAGATATCGTAGTAACTGCAGAAAAAGACGCTCTCCCAGCTGTATTATATTCTGCCCTCCATGCCCAAGAACAAGCTTCAGGTCTGACATAGCTGCTCCAATCGCCTTGAAAATGAGACTTCAGGCTAACTGTTCTTCTCCAAAGAGTCTTCGATTCTAGAACAACTCTCCCTGCATTCCTTGCTATGAGAGTGGTCCACCCAAAAGGTAACATGGCAATAGGATATTCCAAATGATGCTCTGTGATAGACTCTCCTGTGTAACCTAAGCTGCTATACCATCAATTGCCCCCTTCTTGTGCTGAATAGGAAGACCCAGATCTTCGCCGCACCAAGGGTCAGAGTAGCATCTCTGGCACCCAACCATCATCCTCTCAGCTCAGATTCCGGCACCGAGACATTCAAAAGTGGAAGATAAGCAGCAGCCACAATCGTCCCCAGGTGGTCCCGAATGAGATAAGCAGCCCCAGCACAAGCACTTCCCTGGTGCACCGATCCATCGAAATGAATCTTGTACCAACTGGGAATTCCCATTTCACCAAAACCGGCTCCACATAAGGTAGTTGACTTGAGCAAGAAAATGGATGCGCTACCGCTATACTTCGCGCTAGACGCTCACACCGTTGCTTGGTCTACCGCTATAGGCTTTCGCGCTAGGCGCTCACTCCGTTGTTTGGTCGTGCCGGGTAAGGAGGATAAATAGTGGCTGCGGCGCGTCGAGAATGACCAATATTTGGAAGTGTCTTGTCTTCCTTACAGATGAAAGTGGCCGTGAGCTTTAGCGAACTTTCTGTATATAGGATACTCTTGTGAAAGCCCTATTATATAGATATATCCTAGTATACCCTACCCTATTCTTTGATTAACGGAGCCCTTTTGGTCCGGCTTTGCATCTCGCGATACCATATTAAGAGGAAGAGAGGGAAATAACAATCAATAGGAGAATAGGGGATTCTTTTGTTTTGTGGGGAGATCCCTTTCCTTACTTTGTTCGTGTGACCATTGCTGTAAGTGGGCCTGCTCTTCGTCCCATTTCATTTACTAACAAATCGGCTACCTTCAGTTAGGTCATCGGCCGGGGGAACTCAATCAGTCAATCAATGGAAGGCTACGATTGAAGATGAAGGGTATTTTATAAAGGACTGAAACAAGTTATCGGATTCCTCCCTTTTCCTTGAGCCGGCACTTTACCGCAAGCGCCTTGCTCTGGAACTAGACCTTACGAAGGCCCAACTAAAACGAAACTATTAGAGAGCTCGCCGCAGGCTCAGAGGCATCCACCGGAGACCGACTTTACTGCTTCATCTTTCTCTTTCGCCCTTTCTTTTTTCCTCCCTCCTTATCGATCGTCAAAAACATATTCTTGATCAGCTTCCCTAGTGGTATTGCCTTGTAACTGCTCATCATATACCTTTCCTAACTCCATTGCTGCTCCCTCAATGCACAGCTATGCAGAGCGGAGGAAGATACTAAGGGCGGAGATTGTAGCTAACAATGTCTCAACTCCTGGCCTTACTCAATGCTTCTCCATCAACTGCAGCGGGAAGGACAGGAATAGGGGAAGGAAGAAAGAGACCATCTTAGCCTGCAGAAAGGAATGCTCTTAACTACCATTGCTATCCATCAATGCACACTATCCATCTGTCTACAACTATCAATGTCAATGGTATAAACTAATATTCATTATATGAACAGGTGAAAAGCAATCAAGGGCCATAGATTCGATCTTCGTCTATGAAAAGCATCCAGTCCGGGAGAGAAACTATGCCATCCTCTACCCAACGGATTTTTCTTTCTGGAAAATCTTCAAAGAAGATAAGGGTTTCAAGGAGATGCTTGATTTTGCAATAAACCCACAGAGAGCCTATCCTACCAGGTATTCGTCCCAAAGAATTAGGCCCGGCTTCACGGCCGTGGACCACTTCGATTCCGATGAAGAGCCCTGGGACAATAATACGAATGGAGAGGAGTGGCTTATAAGATGGAAACCGGCACCGCGGCACTGCCGAAAATGAGAGGAAGCGAAGCCAGACGGGCAGACCTCATACCACAATTCCGGTAAACAGGGCAACCATAGGTAGGCTTGCGGCGGGTTGGAATCATACTTATTATAAGAATCTAGTCCAACCTATAGGGAACCGGAATACATCGTCTCGTGTCCTAGAAAGATCTCCAGATTGAAAATCATCCTCTTTCGCTAACACGAAGAATTCAAACAGAATGGTAGTACAAGAGCCCAGAAGGAAAGTAGGACTAATTCCTTTCTAAAAGACCATTTGGTTAAGAGGGTGAATGACTACCTAAATCTCAAACTAACTGTTGCTAAGGCGAAGCTAGCCTGCAGGAGCATACATGTGTTAACACCCTCCCTGTAGTTAAGCTAAATGACTTTGTAGGTGGTGGTGCCTATTCATGGTTACAGTTGAGAAAGCATGAAACTAAGAAGAAAACCCGGCATTCAGGACGTTTTTGTCTAAAGAAAGATGTTCGGTAAATACTTCGTACCCAAGGATATTATCCATCCCTGATAGATGAGGCTGCAAATGTAAATCTATGTCGACCTTTGACTGTAAGAGGAAATTGAGATAGTGGTGAAAGCGATGCAAACTGATAAGGCCCCCGGTCCCTTCCTCTTAGCCATTCACTAGAGTTCTTTCTTTTTGCCTTCGTCCAGTAGAAAGTGGAATTCACCTAGGTTTGCAAAACTTATGTTGCAGGTGAGTCACCATTTCAACAGGAGACCGAACAAGGCTTCTTTCGGCTGCTGAGGATCGCTTTGTGCCTGACTCCACTCACTACCTTTTTTTTAGCGTGAACGGATAAAGATAGGCCATCAAAGAGCTCGGTACCAAACAGGCATAGCTAAGGAATCGTGCACTCAAAGGAACATGTCATCGACGAGTTTCCAACATTCACTCTCGAGCGGGGAGCGAGTTCAAGACCAAAGAAAAGAAAGCCAGAGCATCTCTTCCTTTTCGCCTTGCCTCGAGGGCTTACGGGTCCGTGGGCACAGTTTTTCAAGGCTCGTATTCAGATACTCCACCTGAAGAAGAGGTGGAAAAAGGCTATACCATAAACAAAAGTCAGAAATAAGAATAGAAAGAACCATAGCCAGAAGAACAAAGGAACTGTACATTCAGTGTTGTGTAACAAACAAAAGACAGAGATATAATCCTATCCAAGCTTGTCAGGATCAAAGACGTTGGGATTAGATTAGCAGACTATGGATGGGGCAAGACGTCGAGAAAAGTCTCTGTTATCTGGCTCCTTCCACGCAAGATGACTAGGATCAAATGGTTTACAATAATGCTAAGAAAGAAGAAGATCGAGACCATTCTTTTTGAGACAAAAAAGCTTGACTTCTATCGAGTCAGCGTCGAGGGAGAGTACACCAACTAGCTGGCTATGTAAAAAGAGAGTGGGCTAAAGGGGCATTTTCTGACCTAGAATCACGAAGAAGTCGACTTTACGCTATGCCATACGATCTCAGGATTGCTTCGATTCCTTGACGTTATGTGGGAGAACCCAACCAAGCAATCGGTGGTTCATCAGAGGATGAAATTTGAGAGAAAAAGCAAGGAGAGTGGGACCTACCCTTCCGTTTGCTGAATCTGACCTTCGTCCAAGAGTTCGGGCTTCTACGCGAGGAATGTGCTTTCTGACATCGAGTTTCAGCTATGCCAAGAGATCACTACTTTGATACGATCGGTTCCATTGGTCATTCTTCAGGAGAAGTCCCGAAACTTAACTAGTCTATTGATAGGATCATTGCTAACCCATTGGCTTCATCGAGATCGGATAGCGCATAAGAGGGAATTTCATGAATGAGAAGATTCTCTTTCTACACTCTAGACATATCCTGTGCCTCTTCCTTCCCTTTCTTTCACTTCACCTTATCGGCTTGGCGGGCTATCTCGTCTCGGCAAAGCATAGGAACACCAAATACAGGGGCATATACTTAATAGTACGGGACGGGTGAGCTGCTAATCTAATACAGGTCCCTGACCACAGTGACTAAGGTGGATGCTAGGCCACCAGATGGTAAAGTCGTCAAGCAATCGAACTATTTCCATGTCAACAGGAGCCGATTCACTTTCCCTTTCTTGAGTTTGTTAATCGAAGGGAAGTCCATGAATCCGGGCTGATCAGTCGGCGAGTTCATGCCAGGATAAGGAGCAAGACGATGAATATCCGTGGGAGGACTAAGCAGACATAGCTAACGGTCGTGAGCTACAGGCAGGAATAAGGCGATGTAATCGTCTAGCCCTTCTATCGTCCAATCGGCAAAGAGAGTCAGGAGGAGGGCTTTGTGCTGGAAATGAGTAGTCCCAGTAGTAGTGGAATAGCCCGATTGCCTAGCCCTAGCGGAAGCAAGCTCTGTATATCGCAATTATCGGCAGATGACATCGATCGCACATTAGCAGTCTACAAACCAGCAAGAAAACGGATTATATGCAAGACTTTGAAATATAGCACGCGTTATTCAAACTAATTGAGCGCTAGCGCAAGTTTCTAAGGTTTCTTGCTGGCATTTCCCTAGGCGTCGATTTGCAGAAAAATCTTATCTCATATAGCAAGCAAGGGATGAGCGCGCTAGTGCGATATTGATTTGAATGGCACGCTAGCGCAAGTTTATATATAAGGTTTCTTGCTGCAAAAGTCATAGAAAACAGAAGTTTCCACTGCCCCCCTTGAGGAAAGTCTTCTTAGTTTTCGTATAAGGGCAAGTCTTTCTTTAGCATTGAGAAAAAAGACTCTTTGCTATCGAAACGGAGAAGAGCATCCGATGTGGAAGGTTGACTTCGATGGTGCCGTCAACAAGCACGGGACCTAGAATCTCCGCAGGGATTCCATCGCCTCAGTACACTTTGATTAACAACATGGCTGAAGCTTGCATCTTGGGACTAAAAACGTCGGGACTACTTGACTCCAAGTATTTGGTCCTCATCATAAGCCAAATCAAAGGAAGACGCGAGCTCATTCCCTATTTCGAGTATCTTGAGAAACTCACTGAGAATTTTAAGGCGCTGCTAAGCCCTACCTGTCCAAAAACTCTTATTCCGATGCCACTGACGCAGCATGGATGAAAGTCTCAGAAGGGGTCGTGGAAGTCAGTGAAGAGCCAGCATATTGTCTTCAAATTGAGCCCGCCATCTCTTGTGGCATGCCTCAGAGAATACGTCTAGCATTTCTCAACTGAGCTACGATTTCCGAAGACTCTCATAGAAAGACCCTGCTATCGCGAAGTCGTTTTTTTCTGAGTGAAGGAAGAAGAGCAGCAAGGGGCTTGCGGTGGTCTTTGCAGCCGATCGAGAGAATGGATCTGGGAATTTTGTCAAAATCCTATCCTAGAAAACTCGTTTCGACAGTTGTGATTGCGCTTTGAGGAAAGTGCCTGGAATACCATCTTTAAGAGAGAAAGTTCCTTGCCGAAAGCAATCCAAGGCTCTCAGGCAGAAGAGGAATCGGATATTCTGCTTATTGCTGTCCTTTTTGGAGTACGGGGGACCACCTCGGATGGGAGGGATGCCCTGTAAGATTCGCCTTCGGGACCTTCGCGAAGGCTCCTCCGCTTTCAGTTTACTTTGTCTTAGTTGTTTAAGAATAGCTTTCAGTATCCGTTCACTCGCGAAGGCTCCTTCGCTCTCTCACTCTTAGTTTCATCGTCTTAGTGGTTTTGTTCAACAACTCAAACCTGTAAGGAAGGGAAGCTCTGTATACTTATGAGCGCTGTTACCACTTAGGCAAGGTTAGTCACTTTCTCTTTTCACTACTAGCTCACACTAAGGGGCTTCGCTCCGTTCTTGAGGAACTCCGCAACGTTCCAGGGATGGATTTACCCTTCACTACAGTAAGAAGTGCTTGTCGATATCTCCGTTCGCTCGCAAAGGGATCTCCGCTCTCTCACTCTTACTGAAAGTGTCAGTTGTTCTTGAAAAAGAAAACTACTCGACTAAAGCTCAACTCTCCAACCAAGGATGGGAGATTAATGGCGTTACATGCAAAGGTTGCTTGCACCTACTGAGAGGAAGAGTGCTCACCCACGGGTCACAAATAAGATCAAGAGAAGACAAACTACTAACAGAGCACCTCAACCCATGGCATATGACTTTCTTTCCCAAGCATACCGCATTCCATGCACGTGAGGAGTCCCTCTTGGGTCCCAAACAGAAGACGGACTTAAACGGAATCATTCGAGACCATAGATACCCCCGATTAGTATATAACTTCATCAGCTCTTTACCTCATGCAAGGGTCGAAGTTTCCTCACACCGAGGTCCTTTGCTAAGAAAGTCTCACAGAGAGGTTACATCCGAAGAAATATAAGTAGAACTGATCTCTCTCTCAACTCTACTATATTTATTGAGGGAAGTTAGAGAAAATGAGGCTGGTTCTCACGGCTCTCATTGGCCAACCAGTCTGGACCCTGCTTGCCTTCTCTGCAAATGTGTGATATCTTGACTTCAGTAAGTTCCTGAATCATAAGGCGTGAATCCATAAAGATGCAATCCATAGCCGATCTTTTACGCCGCAAAAGAGCATTGATGACAAGCATAGATAGAGTCACCTTCAATCCAAAGCTTGGCATTGATAGATAGCGCAGCGCCCAGAGACCACGAGTCTCAACTTCAGTCACACCATGGCCATGGAAAGAAACTTCCCCTGCAGCAACAAGTCTGAATATGTGCTTTTCTAATCGTGAAATCGGTCAAATGACCAGTCGAAGTTTCATTTCATCCAACCGGTAGGGACTACTTAACCAACTTAGGCTCATAAGGCTGGCTATATACTGATTTGAAAGCCCAGCTCACCCATAACCGCTCGTCTGCATGGGAAATTTGATCATCCTCACCAAGTGAGAACATCTCCACAGTCTTTGCAACCTCTGTAACATTGTCTTCTACCCCATTGAAGATGAATCTCTTCCTGCTTTTATACAACAGCAACCAACTAGCATAGGCAATAAAACCTTGCCGGAACTCTTTCACCGTCGACCTCACCCGAGAGAATCTTCCACCATTCAGATAGGTTGCAACTAAGTTCCAGCCTCTCCCAAACACACGCCTATAGTTTTCTTGAGAGAACGGGCAGCTGCAAAGAAGATGAGCCAAGTCCTCCACCTGACCATTGCATCTTGGACAAAGCACACAAACATTGTGATCTTTCTATCCGCTGTTTGCACTCCCCAATCTTCCATATCCACATTCTAAGGAGTGGTCTTTAGCCTCCAAATCCAGTTCCACCCTATCCCCACATCTGGATTAGACTCTGGCTAGTCTTTGCTTATTAAGAAAGAAGATAAGGCTCTGACAGAGAACTTAGAAAAATGCATTTTCCATTCCAGTAGAGTTTATCTTGAACATCACCTCGAGGATGGCTCTGACCTGCTGCTGAACTTATTCAAAAAAGAGATTTGCAATCCTACTAAGATCCCACTACTTGTGCTCATTCAAAAGATCTGCTACTAAAGTAGTCTGGTCACAGGCTTCCGTCTTTACCATAGTTGCACTATGACTAAGAAGAGAAGAGGAGTAGTAGTGAGCCATGGGTCTGTAAGCACTCTAATCTTTGAGCCATTGCCCACTGCCCGCCTCGTACTACCTCCGCACCTTTGCAAACCGAACGCCAAGCCCAAGAGCAGCCTGGTCTCGTCTCTTATAAAAATTCCAAACTGAGGGATTGTCTCGCCTATCCTTCTGACGAACTACTTGAGCCAAAACACTGTCTTGACACTGCATAGCCCGAACCAGATCTTTGCTCATGAAAGCCGTGTGCAGGGGGGGCGTCTCATTCCTAGTCAACCTCTCTTTCTGCCAGTACAAACTTGATTCCAGCCAGCTCCTTCCAACACCATCCTTACCCCATAATCAAGCTCGGAAATCACCTTCAAGCTTATTTAGCACAGAAGCCCGCCTACCAGAAAGCATGTAACCCACCAGAGACTGAAGCACAGATCTAAGGAGGGTGACGCACCCAGCAAAGGACAGAGACGCAAGCGCCTTCCATCCTTCTTCCTCACTCTATCAAGTACAGGATTCAAGTAGTTCACCGGGATCCTTTTCCCATCCAGAAGAAGGCCTAGATCTTTCATGGGCAACTTCCCCTCCCGGACCTACCCCCTAACCTAGAGTAGCTAGGTGCGGAAGTAAAATCAATCCTTGTTCATACATGGGTTTCTCTGGTACGAAATGAGCCACTTCAAATAGGTTCATTGCTCCGGCCCAGAATACGATTAATCCGGCATGGGCTACATGAGCCCCAAGTAGTTTACCGGACAAATTGATAAGTCTGGCATTCCCGGCCCACCAAGCGAAACCGGTGGTTTCTTGGTCACGACCAGCTAAAGCTAAAGTTCCATTAAAGAGCGTTTCCACGGGGCCTCAGGGAATATAAGGTTTTCATGAGGCTGATCCTGAGCCGCCATCCAAGCACGAATACCTTCGTTTAATAGAATATTTTTGGTGTAGAAAGTCTAAAATTCAGGATCTTCCGCTGCGCGGATTTCTTGGGACACAAAGTCATAGGCACGTAGGTTCAAAGCCAGACCGACTACCCCAAGAGCACTCATCCATAAACCGGTTACTGGTACAAATAACATAAAGAAATGTAACCAACGTTTATTGGAAAAAGCAACCCAAAGATTTGGGACCAAAAGCGGTTAGCAGTGACCATTGAATAAGTCTCTTCGGCTTGAGTTGGGTTAAAAGCACGGAATGTATTTGCACCGTCACCATCTTCGAATAAAGTATGTTCTACGGTAGCACCATGAATAGCGCATAGCAGAGCAGCGCCTAATACTCCGGCAACTCCCATCATATGAAATGGGTTCAACGTCTAATTATGAAACCCTTGGAAGAAGAGGATGAATCGAAATATAGCTGCTACACCAAAACTGGGCGCAAAGAACCAACCAGATTGACCCAGTGGATAAATCAGGAATACAGAAACAAAAACAGCAATTGGACCAGAGAATGCGATTGCATTATAAGGTCGCAGTTGAACAGATCGAGCAAGTTCGAATTGGCGTAACATGAAACCTATTAGTCCGAAAGCACCATGGAGAGCAACAAAAGTCCACAGCCCTCCTAATTGACACCAACGAGTAAAATCTTATATATAGGTCATTCGGAAAGGGCTCCGTATAGTTCTATTTTAGGGCGTAACGTTGTGATTGTTCCCTCGACTGACCGAGAAAAACGACGTTCCAGAGGTCATTTGGATTTTGGTTTTTCCGCACCATATTGAGATCTGCCTCTTCTTCGATCCGGAATTCCTAGCAAATCCTTGACTCCTCGAATACAATGGGATTTCACACCTGGCGAATCTTTCACTCTACCTCCTCTGACTAAGACTATAGGATGTTCCTGCGAATTATGACCTTCGCCCGGAATGTGAGCAAATATATCATGTCGATTGCTCAAGCGTACTTTGGCTATCTTACGTAGAGCTGAATTTGGTTTTTTCGGTGTTCTCGTCAGAACACGCGGGCATACTCCTTGCTTCTGGGGACATTGATCCGAAGCTCGAGTACGGTTCGTGCGCCGTTTTTCTTCTCTACCATGACGAAGAAATTGATTGAATGTAGGCATCCATCTTTCCTATGTCCTTCCCCCCTTTGCCCTATCACTAGTGGTTACTCCCGATCCAAAGCACCCCTTTTCCATTCATAGAGAGATCCAATCGTCAAAATCAATAAAAAGGCCATCATGGACCAAGATCCAAACGGATCAATCTTGTTGGGAGGTACTGCCCAAGGAGAAGAAAAGGTGACTTCCGGATCAGGGATAATAAATAAAATAGGAACCAGATAAAATCGTATATCGAAACGACTTCTGGCATCACCGGAGGGATCGGAACCACATTCGTGGGCCGACAACTTTTCTGGATAGGTCGAACTATTGGAAGCAAATGGAAAAGGAACACCGAGTGGGATCAAAGAAACTAGCGGACTCATCACTAAATAGATACAAATAGGTGCAAATTCCGACATCACCAAAGCTCACTTCGTTCTCTCGCTCTGCTCGCGGCGCTCCTTGCTCGCGGAGCGGCATACCGAAAAAAATGCACTTCCCCCTCCTCTCCTAACCTTGGGTTGATTGGCATAACTTTTAATCATCCCCTCTCCACATTATTTTGTGGAGATCAAAAGTTCGGGATTGCTGCGTTTGAACGCAATGTGGTTACCGTGATTTAAGTATTTGGTAATGAGGTCTCGCAGGTGTTGTAGTAGCTCTTCGTGAAACGAAGTACTACTGCGGTTCAAGGCGAACTCCTTATCCAGTATGACATCTAGTTTAGCCTTTCTTATCGGGCCTTGCCTTTAGGAGGTTCTTTGGAATGTTCTTAGTAGTGTTCTGGTTTATGATTGACAGCTTCATTCCGAACATTTAGAATCGCTGTTCCATACTAAGGAGGATTTTCGTCAGAGTGTCCACTTTTGACTCCAGGACCCTGAGCTGATAGTCCTTTCGCAGAAAAGTGATGCTTCAATGTGGTGGGCTACTTATGAATATAAAAAGTTTCTGACCTCGGGGAAGTATTCTTGGAAGGTGACTTACTAAGGCCCTTTTTTTCTGGACATAGGAATCTATGTATTCTTCCAAGGCGGATTTCTTATGCATTAGTTGAGCAGGTTCAACAGGAACGGATTTTCTACCCGCACACCCGAGGGGAAGTGGAATAACCTGAGGGGTTACAAGCCTTCCTGATTACCATCGAGCCTTGCATGATCAATCCAAACTCATTTTCCAAGAGCTGAAGTGAAGTCGGGCATCATTTGTCTTGGAAAGGAATTTCTCCAAAGTATCCCAACTTGGTCCTCACGGATGTGCTCTAAGAATTCTTTCTCAATTGTTGTCTTCAAGACATACATTGCCTTGCCAGCTTTGATACTCCATCGGCCTAACCCTGCAGCATCATTATCTCCGGGTATGTTGGTCTCACTCCCACCAACTACATCCCCCAAATCTTTACCTTGTAGGTCAGATTTAATGCATGACTTCCGGTAATCATAATTATAATGGCCATTCCTGTAACTGCATTAGCAAGATCTGCCATCGTGATTGATGTGATCGCACCTCGATTCGATCCCTACACCAAGAAGGTCAGTCCCGGACTGATCGGCTTAACAGACTCTGACTGCTCGGTCTTTGACGATGCTCAAATTAGTGTCCGCACGAAGACTATCTTTGATAGGCCAATAGTGGGTTGGGCTCAACTTCTGATTTGATCTGCATGGATCGCTTCGCTTGGCCATCTCGAATTGGCTTGCTTGCCTAAGACTGGTTAGCTGACCTACTGGACTCGCCTTCGGGTAGGGAAGTCACAGGGCTAAAGGGAATAGAAGACAGGCATTTGCTATTGGGCTTATCAGTTCCCGGGCTCGGCTCGCTACTGGTACTGGCTTGGGTTACCTGACTACCAATGGGATAGCACCAGAACAGCTCCTTCCCCTAAAAGGAAAGAGGAATGTAATGCGGTTAACCACTTTCTAATAGGACAGGAAGAACCGAAAGATACTCTTTTTGAAGACCCAGAAAAATAGGTGAAACTATGATAATTGGATCGTGCTTTCGGTCAGTCTTTATTAGCTCCAGCGGATTCGACAAATGGCCTTGAATTGAAGGACTTGTAGACAAAACTAAAACAATGGCTTACTTTCTTACGTGAGGGGCAAGTTTGATAGAGTAAGCTGCCCTTACTGGGCTTGGGCTTTGGCTATTGACCCCGGTCTTGACTTCTTATAAAGATGAGGTGATCGGAACACAGGACCAACGACCATAGAAAAGCGGAAAAGCGCTTTTCGCTCCTAGCAGGCACTAGCACTAATGGATCATCAGCAATTCCTTAGAAGGTAGTGGGTGGGATCGGTCAAATAAATCGACTTCGAAGGTTCATCTCCAACTTTAGCAATATAATCGGGAGAATCTGGCTATGGATCCATGGAAGCCCTATCACTTCGAGTTAGTGGAAGGCGGAGTGGGGTTAGACGCCGTTACACCGCCCTACTAGGGGTATTTGCTTCCTTTTTAGTGGGATTAGATCTGGGATAAGCTAAGTAACTAGAACTCGGGATTGGGATGGACTCTAAATAGAGCGGAAGGGGATGACTCAGCAGCTGGACTTAAGACGCCACTAACAAAACGAGAATGAGCACCTAAAATAAAAGGTCGTACAGTCACTACAGGAATGGGGCGATGGCAGCTACTTCCTGTTTACGAGGAGTTGAGATCGATGACTGTCGCATCGAATGTTCCCGCATATGACTTTAGCCTTGGTGGAATGTAAGCCA
The DNA here is from genome assembly GCA_030015575.1 of Agapanthus africanus. Taxonomy (NCBI): domain Eukaryota; kingdom Viridiplantae; phylum Streptophyta; class Magnoliopsida; order Asparagales; family Amaryllidaceae; genus Agapanthus; species Agapanthus africanus. Next base: position 98,542,810 of record CM057338.1, on the reverse strand, counting down.
AACTACTTGCTTCTGCTTCTGTGGAATTTGATCCAACGACTAGGCTTCGTGCGCCGCGCCCATAATGAACCAATTGACACTTACAACTGCCGACCTGGCAAAGAAAAGAATTGACTCAATCTGATCATTCAAATAAATAAGGCGCTAGTGTATAGTCAAAGGAATGAAAGTAGACCAATCCCGTTTACCTAGCCTAGAGTTCGAGAAAAAGCATAGACCAAAGTGAAAGTGCCTTCACTTTTTAGTAAAGAGTCGATCCCCTATAAACAAAGAGGATAGCCCCTCGCCCTAGCAGGATAGCCACGCACTCGGATTCTTTTCCGGCGGTTCGAATCCGGCAAATCGCCCTTATAGATCGAAGAGTAGAGGTTGAAGTTCGCTATGCTCACCGTGGAGAAGCGACTCTTCCTCAACAGGGGATGAAGAGAAGGGCTTTGTTTTTCAAATATGCTCTTTGGCTCTTGTGCTAGAATCGATATACGAATAAGCTCTTTTAATAATAGGTTATTTTCAAAGAGGGTAAGTACCTTACTGGCCTGGCTTTTGCAAAAGTTGGAGACCTTGAAGGAGTTCTTGTCGCAAGTGAATCAGAATAGCTTTGAGGGAGAAGGAATCCCCAGCTATTGAATCCGGGTTAGCTATACATGGTGAAGTGAAAGATCTTTCACTATAGTGGTACAAGTGCGGCAGTAAAGGCCACTATGCCGTCGTCAGCCCTCTACCCACAATCTGAACCTTTATGAAGAACACTGAAGAGCATCGAGATTCAGAGCCTGAACCAGACCCGGAAAATAACCAAGATGACAATCAAAACTTCGATGGCTATGTCAGCAACTCTTCTCAAGTCATTCGGCCAATGCTCATTGCGCCTAGAGTTGAGGAGAAGGAAGACTGGAAGCGGACCAGTATCTTCTATTCTCAAGTAGCCTGCTGTGGCAAGAAGTGTTACCTCATTATTGATGGAGGCAGCAGCATGAACGTGGCATCACAACACTTGGTGGACAAGTTGGGGCTCAAGCCTGTGAAGCATCCAAAGCCATACAATGTCAATTGGATTGATGATAACACACCAAGTGGGAGCACAATAGTATTGTACTTTTCACTCGTGGAGAAGCGACTCAATAAAGAGTGGAGTTAGCGGTCTTCGATGAACAGAGGCGGGCTAGTAACAGAGGTTAGTCTTCGATTCCGAAGTGAAAATAGCTCTAGTCTGAGAGCTATGAGTTGAAAAGTTCAGTATGGGCGTGGACTTCCTCTTTTCTTTAACCACAATCTCACTAACACTCGCCTAGCGCGCTGAGAACAGAGAAGACCACCGATTCGTAATCATTTACTTGCCTTGCCTGCGTTAGGAGAGCGAAGAAAAGGGAGGAACCAACCAGGAGTCTCGTTGCTAATGTTCCTACGCAAAGTAAGGGTAAGACTTACCATTTGATCCCTCGCTTAGTAAAAAATGGGAAGAAAATAGAGATTACCCCTGGGAGAGGTGGCTGAGCGGACTCCGGTCTTGAAAACCGGTATAGTTCCGATAACTATCAAGGGTTCGAATCCCTCTCTCTCCGTTTTCTTGCTGACAAAATAACTTCATTTTAGATGACAATTGGTCCTCTTAACTGATCGAACTCAAGCGACCCCAGAGGTATGTTGTGAAAGATTAGCTACTCTTTCGACCATCCATAGCTTTCGGTATCCGTTACTCAAAGCATAAGGTAGTTTTGACTTGCTTACTTTAAAGAGTCCTGTCCTGCCTATGAGTTGGGGTTGACGGCTTCGGGAGTGATGAACAAGGCTGCACTCTCTTGGGTTACTGGAGAAAGATCCCATCTTAACAATCTAATCTGATCAGGGAAAGCCTAGTTTCTAAAGACCCTACCCCTTACCTTATACAGGTACAGGCTATGGAAAAAGCAATGGATGACTAGCTATAAAGAAAGTCAAGCCATAGCCATAGTGCGTTAGAACAAGTAAACAAGCAGACTAGCTAGAATAGAAAAGCGCGTTAGCTATGGAACAAGCCAGACCAGAAGGTGAGGAGCCTTTGCTTTCTTGCTGCGAATCTTTCAGACGAGAGAACTCGCTAGGAGAAGTCCGATGGTCTCCCATTTTTGCTCTCGTGGCACTATATCTCGCAAGTTCCAACCTTCCTGGATACAGGCATTATTCTATGCAGAGAAAGCTTTCTTTCGATCCAAGTCTTTCACGGCAAGCTAAGCAAAACCATTAGGGCACAAACGTTCATTTTGAACGTTCTTCTCGAGGATGAGACTCTAGGCTTCTAGAGGAATTTCCCTCGTGAACGAAGTCTCGAGCGAATAGTGCCTTATTAGTTAGTCAAAGGCGGGAAGAAATTAACCAAGCAAAGGAAAATAAAAAATAAGCATAACCGATGAAGCAAACAACGGATACCAGAAGAGCGGCATCCATTTTCCACAGGACAGTTGCCAGAGACCAATTCTCCATAGAGGACAGAAGACAGGGCCAAATGAGATATTGAAAGGCTTGAATTGAGAGGTCGGGTCGGGAAAGAAAGAATAACCTGAAACCCACCGTCGATTGTAGTACTTGATTCGCTCTAGCTTGAGATCCGCTACCATACTCTGTCTACTGAACTGCCTGTACTACCCACGCCTTGTCTTGTCTCTTTCCTACTACTGAGATGCTACTACCAATGCTACTTCACTCACAGCTGTGCACTGATTTGCTCTCTCTTGGTTAGCTATTCTTTGAGTTGAACAATTCCTTTCCTTAATCATTCCTGTAATTCCCTTTTGATTAAGGACTCCAGTATGCGTGCAAAAGCATGGTCTATAGGGTATGCTTTTGGTATCCTCCTAGCGAATTAATCTATTGATTTGCCCGCATTATCTAATGTATCGTCTAGGGGATTGAAACTCCTGGATGTGCTCTTTTTTTCATGATGTGGTCCGTATGGCCGGCTGGCATAACGCTGACTTATGATTGATGTCAAGACAACACCTTTGTCAAGATGATCTTTACGGGGTGTACTTCCCTCTTATTGTTATGTCTCTAGGCATTGCTTAGAAATCATTATTGGATTTATGAGAAGTCAGTACGGACCATCTTCGGATTCCATATTTGAACAACTAAAGTCGGGCACTAAAGCCATGAATCTTGACTGTATCTTTCCCCTGTTACATGAATCAAATGTTTCATTTCATCCGGGAAAAGCCATCTCTTTCTCAACAATGTCTTTGTCATTTGATCCAATAGCGTTCCGTTAGATAGGAAGAGATTTGATAAATACTGCTAACTCTCGGATAGAGTATTAGAACGGAAAGATCCATTAGATAATGAACTATTGGTTCTAAGACATCTCTGGCGATGAATCAACAATTCGAAGTGCTTTTCTTGCGTATTCTTTCTGAGCCAGCGTTTATATATAGATGTAGGAGGATTTGTTTGGGAAGTAATAAGCCCCTTTGACATCTCTTCATCTGCAAAGAATTCTCGACGTGAAAACCTTTCTTATTTGACTTTGACAAAGGGCTGATCTTTGAATAGGAAAAAGAATGGATCCGCAGGGTCCCAAATGAATTGGCTTATTCGAAAAAAGCCTTGTTCTTTGGAAGATCTATCTCGTGTCTGGTACTGCATGGTTCCACTCTGCAAGAACTCCGAATCATTCTTTTGAAGCTCATCCTCTTTCTGATAAATGATCCGCTTGCCCCGAAATGACCCGGCCCAATAGGGAAATCCCAATTCAGTGGTTCGATACAATCCAATAGATTGCTACAAGGGCTCCATATTCTAGGAGCCCAAACTATGTGATTGAATAAATCCTCCTCTATCTGTTGCGGGTCGAGGGCCCCTTCCCCTTCTTCAAACTCCGATTTGTATTTTTCATAGAAAAATCAGTCCATCAAGTCAACGATAGAAAAAGATCCATTTTGCATCATATCTAACGGATTCCTTGGTTCGGTATGATTCAATAGAAGTAATGTCACTCGATTATTATCAAACTGACTGCAATCTTTTTCTGTCCGTGAGGATCCCGCCAGAGCGCCTTCTACTTCTAATAGGCCATGAACTAGATCAGAATCATTCTCAACGAATCCATAAGATAAGAAGTGATCCCCTTTTTTTCACCGGATCCGGGTGAAGACCAAAGATCTTGAGCGAACGATCCGGCAGAACAACTCAAAAGATAAAGAAGTCTCGTTAATTTCTTCATGCTCGTTCCAAGAATGGTGTCCAGGGTACCATTTGTACAAATAAGAATCTCCTTCCTTACATGATTTCTTCTTCATATAGATAGATATAGGATCTATGGGACAATTACTTAGAAGTACATTTTGTGCAACAGCCCTTCCTATCTGATAGAAAAGGACCCCATGATCCTGAACCGATCTTACCTGGGATTGCAAATCCTAAGTTTGTCTATGAAGAGCTGATCTAATTGTATTAGTTTCTATAATTGATTTCTTCTGTGTAATACTAATTGATAAGGCCTCATTGAGAAAAGTGCGGGGATTGGGTCGAGTCTCCGCTTTCTGCTTTCTTTCTACAAATGACCACTGTTGAACAAGAGAAAGGAGGTTGAGCTCCGCTGTGAGATGATATGGATCCGGTGGTTAGGGAGTCAAAAAGTGAATTGGAAGCTAGCTTTGCATTCTATCCATCCTCCAGTGGAATGTGTGGGAGGCGACTCTTTTCCTTTCCCACGCTTCTCAGTCCAGTCCAACGATAAATAATTGATGGGTTCCTACGGCCACACTTGAATTCGCTTTTCGTACCTTCCATCCCCAACACTGCTCGATCTTCTCCCGTCTCATCGTGGAAACTCTTTGCCGGAACGAGTCAAACTCAAACAGAGCTCTTACTATAGAAAATCGAGATAAGTAGTTCTCGAACTGACATCAACCGTTCTTGATCAGCCAACTCCACATCTCGCTGAGTAACAGGTCCATCCGAGTAAAAAAACACGAGACGACTGATTCGCTCGAAGAATGGACAGAGGCAGAATAAGAGAGCTAACTTCATTGCTCAAGCTTGATTCAAACCGGCACTTGTTGGCTCGAAAGCCGGAACAACCCTTCCTCAATTGGCAGTTTCGAGGTAAGAGTTGATTATCAAGCCGCTTCCCCTGTAGTTGTCAGCTCGTTCTTGACAAATCCGATCGGGTCTTCATAATCTGGAGTAAAAGGATTCGAACCTTTGCATGCCGGTACCAAAAACCGATGCCTTACCACTTGGCTATACTCCATACGGTCGGTCCCTGGGGGGAGGCCCGGTCGAGTGGTTCGTCGCTCGACCGTAAGGGTTTTGGGAGACTCGAAGAAAAAAAACGAGCCGTGTAGTTGTCTCTACGAGGGCATATAGCAAGTAAGCAGCAAGCCCTTTAGGACCGACTACAACAAGCTTGGGACTCTAATCTAATAGAAACAAACGGTAAGCTCTCTGCTCTATTTGCTTGCAATGCCTTGCCTATCAAAGTAGGCGAACGCGCATCCGTTTTCTTGCTCCTCTTCCCCTTGTTACGCAACACGCCAACAAAGAACCTTGGCCCTCTCGCTTAAAGGGTCGGTCGGAACCGAAGTCATGTTGCTTTAGAGTCTATAGGTTCTCGAACCTTCTCTCATGGATTCCCTGAATTACTCACCACAATCTGCTCTTATCCCTTGGCTTGGTGTCAAAGGGCAAGTTCCTGTCTTTTGTCTTGCCCAAAAACAGTCTATCATTGGAGAAAGACTCTCCCGCGGCAAGGCAGTCCAGCTGCTTTCTTTATCTCGCTTGCCGCGTCTAGCTTTGGTGCCCCGGGGGTTAGACCGCTTGGGTTAGATTCCCTTTTCTAGTTGAAGATGCAGTCAACCTTCTTCTCCCATTATTATCGTAAATCCTTTCTTTGCTTTTTTTTCCTTCTCTCTTCCAGTTATCTCTTTATTTGAGAGGGGCGGATAAGACCACTCTATCGACGAACAAGAAAAAATGCACTTTCAAATGGTTTGAGCTTGGAAGCAACCGGCTATCTATCGATAGGCGAGAACAGACTGCTATTGGCTGCTTCGCCTATCTATTCTATTATGTATGGCCGGCTTGGAGACATCAGAGGAAGACCATCATCTCTATCCGGGTACGATCAACGCTTCATTCATTTGTTGAACCTTGGGGATAACCATTAGATTAGCATTGAGATCAATCACCATACCACCTCTATCATACATACGACATTACACGACGCGAGAGTGCATGGTCAACACACACCTACAGCGCCTACGTTCCGCTTGCAGCCAATACAACCACAACCTCACTTGCACGATATTAAACAACCGAAGCTACTGGTAGGAAGGGGGGACGGCATCCTCCTATAATAGTTAGCAGTACTGAACAACCGAGTCATCGGTCCGGGGAAAGAAAAGGAATTCGCTTAACTCGCTAGGCCTTCGGAACTTTCTTCTTTTCATGCTGAAGACGTCATTCTATTCATTTTTTTATATAAATAATACATAAAAACTCTTATTCTATTAGAAAGACAAATAAACTCTCGCGGAGGATCTCAATACTCCCATTGAGGCGCTACTTAGCCCTCCGGTTGTGCCACTGGTGACTAAGCATACAAATAAATTATATCATTGTCAGAATGACAGCGCAGTCTTCCGGTCTTACGACCTGGTGCTCTCTTGTGAAGAGCCAACTTGACGTAGGGAGGTTCGGGTTTTTGGAATGCATTGCCCCAGAGAAAACGGAAGGCAACAAGGGAATGGGGGGCTGGCTTTCATCCAAAGTCGTCAATTCGATCCGACGTCCTTGCTCCTGTTTTGGTTCCACTACCCTTGTCTAAAGCTCCGATGAGACGATCGATCGGCTCTTCATTGCCTTTCTCCAAGTCAAGTGGTCCTCTCAATCCTTCTTTGAATGAGTGACCGGAAGAAGCACCAGTGTTTGGTTAAGCAGGCCAAGGAGTCAATCGGGTCATACCAGTCGTCAAGACGCAAATCCTGGTTTTTCTCAGGTTGGCCTCACCTCGCTAGCAAGCCTTTGTGGCTTTCGAGCCCTCTAAGTCGAAGCCATACATAGCAAGACCTGTGAAAGGGATTCCCAAATCCATCCACAATTGAGGGATGTCACCAGGGGTTTCACCGCCTTTGCTCTTCTTCTCTCATTCACCCTTCAGTGGGGGTGCAGCCGGGTCGGAGTCGTAGGCCAATCATCTCTTTTGTCAATGAGTAGTTGTACGGGGTCTACCCGTCGACAAGATCCCTCTGCTCAGCGAAGGGCCCCCTACTCCTACGCCCAACAGGAAGGCATCGGTCAAGCAAACCGAGGATGATCTGTCTGATGACCAGAAGGAGGCGATGGAATCCAAACATTCACCAGCACCAACCTTTCCCCAAAACGCACCAAAGCTCTTGGGCAGAATCGACTCCTATTCCAGAATATCCAGATCAGAGAGAAAGTCAATCAGGAGCCCTCTTCTTGGGATAGGAAGGGAAAGAGAAGATTTCGATGAATCATCAAGCCCTTTGTCTTTGGTTTTTGCTATGTTAGGTTCCGCGCAGGAATGAGCACCCATAATTCAAACTTCTTAAGGTAGCAAAGAAAAGGGAGTTGAGCCCTACCCCCATCGTGCTATGATTTGGTTTCCAATATGTATGCCATTGTCTAGAGGCTCCTCCTCTGCTGACAAGGGCGCTTCAAGCTCATCGAGATATGTTGACACTTGACCCGCAGGGGACAGCCAGCGGAAAGAAGGGGCTTTGGTGGATTATCCCAAGTTCCATCTTCCATAGAAGGCGCTCAGACTCCAATGTCCCTCTTTTCCGAGCGAGAGTCAGCTATCCAATGAAGAAAAGAATGAATTCACTCTAGTCTTTCATCGGTCAACAGAAGCTTTTTCAGAGCACATAGATGGGCTTTCATGAAAAAGCCAATCAGTGGTGTCCAGTAGTTCAATCAGACCAGTCAGCCAAGCAAGTCATAGTTAGGGCAGTCGGAATGGGCAGGGAGCAAAACAGTCAGCAAGCAGTAGTATTGAAGTTCAGTCAGTCAGGAGAGTGCCGCTCCCCTTCTTTCCCTCACTCCGTTCGTTAGCTAGAACAATTAGAGTAGGCGAGGAGAACTGCTTCTGAATGCAGCCGTTCCGTAGAGGCCTTCCTAGAGGACTCAAAGTAGGCTACAAAATCTCCCTCCTGCCCGAAACACTATCGCTTCGGCTCTTTACACTTGCGGTATAGCAGTAGGCGCTCGTAAAGAGCCCTTGCCTGAGCAGTGAACGATGGGTTAAGGGGGCCCCTACTACTATTACTATTAGTAGTCATCTATAGGAATCTGGGATTCGGTATTGAAAAAATCCTGAACTTCGTTCGGTCACTTCAGAAGTAATATAAGATACCTAAATTCAAATCGTTGAGGTATTTCATTTTTGAACTCTTTTACATTGTTGTTCACATTCAGTAACGGCTTGTCGGTGTCCCTTCAGGTCAGGAACTCCTGCAATAGTCCCCTCATGGAACTAAAGAACACTACTCTCATCCCTCTTCCCGAGGTATCTACTAGTTGTATTCGTGCTCCTTAAGTCGATTAAGACCTGTATATAAGTCTGATTAAGGAAGGCTCTGCAAGACCATAATATGAGTACTCTTAACGTTCAGTAAGGCGCTGTTAAGCCCTATAGCATTAACCTAACAGCAACAGTTGGCCGGTATTCAACCTAAAACAACAGGTGTCTGCCGGTGGATAAGCTTCGACGCTCTCAACCTGCTTTGGATCGTTTGACTATGGCGACGCCTTCTTTACAATAAGAAGCTCGATCACTAGGGTCTCTAGCTCAAATTGGATAACGAACTACAGCATTCACCTTAACTACTTGCTCTGTTGTTTTCTCGAAACAAATGTAAATAATGCATTATGACCACTGGCGGTATTCTTAGGTGTTTGGCCCCGGGTATCCCTTAACTAGCCGAGCTACGCGGATAGATATTGCCTTGTCAGCTATGTGTGGGGTCGTTTATCAAGTCACCTTCGAATAGACTCTGCTACTAGCTCGGATACGTCTTCACTGAGGGGCTTGCGGTGTCTTTTTTGCCGATCAGGAGCTCAAAACAACTTGTGAATCATTGCACCCGAAAACGAAGAAGGTCATTCTTATCTCACATCAATGAACTCCTCTCCTGAAGGCATGCCTGCAGTTCTACTTGAAATCTTGTAATTCACTTAGAACCTCAGTCCTTTCGGATGAAGACTTGTTATCTTATGAGTTTTCGTTGAATGAAATGAGAGCTGATTTCACTCTTTCATCTTACAATTGGATCGGCCAGGAAGAACGTCATTCAAAAGTGATTATTTACCTGCATCTGGATCCCTCGCTTAATGGTCAAGCTAAGCTTTGCCTTTTGAAGCACCTGCTTCTCAAATCCCTTTTGATCAGAGAAGCCCTGAAAGGAGGGATTGTTTCCATATGCGCTGAAACATCCCGTTCTTCCCCCCGTCGCCCGACATCCTCCCTCCAAAGAATCAAACCTTTTGGGGGTAGAGAAATGAGTTTCTTTCAAGACGTCCTCCCGGTTCGATTCCCGTATAGTGGGTAGTTAATCCTTGGAATCGGGAGTTGCACCCTTTCCTCCACCGGCTGACACCCAGCGCCTGAGGGTCGTTTTGTAGCATTCCCATAAGGTAATTGACTTGAGCAAGAAAACGGATGTGCTACCGCACAACTTCGCGCTAGCGCTCACTCCGTCATGCCGGGTAAGGGTGAAAACGCCTGCACGCCATACCTATACCCATACAGTGTATGGCAGGTAGGCGGTGGACTCTTTGTTTAATTAGGGAAGGGAAGTAAGGGGCCTAAGCACGGCATCCACCGTACACTTGAGTGGCAAGAAAGCGAGACCGTACCCGTTTTTCCAGGCCTGTTCGGACATACGGTTCCCGCGGAAGATCAAGTTGGTGATCCGTGTGATGGGAAACCTTCCCGCACGGTTCGGAGAGCACTGAAGACGAATGAGAGGTTCACCACCACATCATTGCAAGGGGAGCTCACTCGATCCGCGGATTGGTCCGACTCGTAATTCACTTCTGACTCCGTGTTCGATAGCCCGACCGTAGTGATGTTAATTGTGGTTACATCCATTAGTAGCTTGGTTCATCTTTATTCAATTTCATATATGTCTGAGGATCCGCATCGCCCTCGATTTATGTGTTATTTATCCATTCCTACTTTTTTATGCCAATGTTGGTGACTGGAGATAACTCTCTTCAATTATTCCTGGGATGGGAGGGAGTAGGTCTTGCTTCATATTTGTTAATTCATTTCTGGTTCACACGACTTCAGGCAGATAAAGCAGCTACAAAAGCTATGCCTGTCAATCGAGTAGGTGATTTTGGATTAGCTCCTGGGATTTTGGGTCGTTTTACCCTCTTTCAAACAGTAGACTTTAAAACCATTTTTGCTCGTGCGTTTGCCCCCAGAAATTCATGGATTTCTCGCAATATGAGATTTCATGCCATAACTCTGATTTGTATTTTACTTCTTATTGGTGCTGCTGGGAAATCTGCACAGATAGGATCGCATACTCGGTCACCCGATGCAATGGAGGTTCCCACTCCAGTATCTGCTTCGATTCATGTAGCTACTATGGTCACAGCTGGCGTTTTCATGATAGCAAGGTGCTCCCCTTTATTTGAATACCCACCTACGGCTTTGATTGTTATTACTTCTGCAGGAGCTATGACGTCATTCCTTGCGGCAACCACTGGAATATTACAGAACGATCTAAAGAGGGTCATAGCTTATTCAACTTGCAGTCAATTAGGCTATATGATCTTTGCTTGCGGCATTTCTAACTATTCGGTTAGCGTCTTTCACTTAATGAATCACGCTTTTTTCAATTACTCTTCCTGAGTGCAGGTTCGGTGATTCATGCCATGTCGGATGAGCAAGATATGCGGAAGATGAGGGGGGCTTGCCTCCTCGTTTCCTTCAACCTATGCCATGATGCTCATGGGCAGCTTATCTCTTATTGGATTTCCTTTTCCAACTGGATTTTATTCCAAAGATGTGATCTTAGAGCTCGCTTACACTAAGTATACCATCAGTGGGAACTTTGCTTTCTGGTTGGGAAGTGTCTCTGTCCTTTTCACTTCTTATTACTCTTTTCGTTTACTATTTCTAACATTTCTAGTACCAACAAATTCATTCGGGCGAGACAGATTACGATGTCATGATGCGCCCATTCCTATGGCCATTCCTTCAATACTTTTGGCTCTTGGGAGTCTCTTTGTAGGATACTTGGCCAAAGTGTGACCCGTTAGCCCATAAGTCAGTACTGTGACGAAGCGGCTGTTGCTCACCCGACACGATCATACGAGGTCACAATTCACCCAACACGATCATCTGGGGTGAACAAGAATTGGGGATCGGATGCGGGCGAAATTCCCGCCAATGGCTGAGATGTTCAGTCGACTCCCCCCCTTAGTGGGGTCCGGACCCCTACGAGTGAGCAGAAAAGGGAGGAGGAAAGCGGCCCTGGTGAACCGTCATAATAATAATAAGTGAACAAGTGTAAGCTTCGCTGCCCGACAGTATGGAGTACTGTACTGACCACACCGAGGGACAAGCCCTGAAGCGAAGGACAGGAACGAGCGGAATCAATGTGTTCCAATTTCTGGCCTTGCACCGACCATCCAACGGATCATAGACTAAACGGCCACTGCCTGAAAGGACTATGTCCAGGGGACCGCCGCCCCCCACAAGGTACATCTCGCGCCTATGGGCCGCTATAACTATCCAAGAAGACACTCGAAACTGGAAGGATAAAGAAACCAACCCGGTGGACTGCCGAGCTACAAGTCCTACGACACAGGAGCGGGATTCTCTAAAAAGCCAAGGTCGTGGGTGGCCAAGAGGGCCCACTTGGAGACTTGGGATCTCAGCAGGAAATGCGAAGGTTGCTTAAAGCCGGTATTCATGTAATTTCGATAGACGAAAGAGAATCAACAAGTTTTGCAATTGTCACTTCTGAGTAGGCTCAACATAACATAGGGAATACCAAAACCCTAGGAACCGGGGCCTGGCCATCCCATCCCGGTCGACGTTGTTTGTCCGTCGACAGCTGAATGTTTTGACCTGGTTCGATTCATGGTCGCATCTGCAAACGTTTTCCCGGGGGGCCGACGCCCCCCCAGTCCAGGCATTTCTCTATATCACTTTCGAATAAAGGATGCCACAGTACTTACCTTATCCTTGGTGAGTCGAAGTGGAATTCCTTCCTCCCTTGCCTTGCGACCTAGGTATTCCGTTTCTTGTTTCCGCCATGCGGCATCCGACGTTTGGTTTCCATTTCTCAGCTTCCTGCTCGAGCTACTCGGCTAACTCTGGTGCTTTCGAAGAAAACCTTTCTTTGATTGAAAAGAGAAAGAAAGACCTTGCTTGATCCATTGAATGATCAAACCATTTCTCTTTGAATACAATAGGGGATTTTGAGGACCAGCGAGAGCCATCGCAAATCTAACGAAGAAATTCCAGAGTCAACGTATGCGGTGGCTCCTAAACGAACTTCTCTCCTACATCTGATCGCAACCAGCCAAAAAAACGTGAGCGCCTCGCGCGATACGGCTTTTTGTTTGGCCTACTCTTGCTTCTTTCTTGTCTTTTTGATTTTGGAAAAGAAGATTGATATCGCTTGCTCTTGAAGCTCAACGTCAACTGCTCCCGCTCGGGCACCCAGGAATCCTCTCGCTCTGCTCCCTTTACCAACCATTTTGAATACTTTTCATAAAATAAGCAAAAAAAAAAGTAAAGTCTTCTTCTAATATCCCGCGAACTTCTGCTTTAGGATGCAGACATGGATTCCTGCCCCATTGTCAACCATTCTTCATCTAATCCTGCTGTCTCCTACGTAGGCGGTAATGTAGACTGTATCCAGTTGCGGGTGTCTCCCTCAGGATTCGTGCTTATCTAAGAAGGGTATAGAACAACGTGTTTTTTTGGGGGGTCTGAAGAAGTTCTAAGATGGAAATCTGGGCGTTACAAATGTGTGCTTCTAAGTCATAGGGAGGGATCTGGCGATATCCTGCTGCGGTCACATTGTGAGTGGCGTTTGGCGAAGGCCCCTACAGCTTGTTCCGGTGTTTCATAGGTAGATCTAGGGTTCCTTACTACCTGTCCTGATCTTCCAAATCATTCTCGCAGGAGATCCGGCTTTGATCAGATCGTTTTTCTTTCTTATCCTTCGATCACAAATTCATTCTATTCCTATAAAATAGGAGGCGATGGAATCCCATTTATGTATCTGTTTTTAGGTTGGCATAACAAAGAAAGAAAGTGCCAAGAAACAACACATACCCTTCACTTTTGTAAGGTTCGGGATGGGAGACGGAACTTTACTTCACTGAACCGGCACTACGATTTGTTTGATGGCTCCTACCACTCGTCCCTCGTTCATCTTTCGATAGATTGTCCTTCATCCCTGGATGACTAAGGCCAGTAGCGGCAATAGCAACTTTCACGGTATCATCTCCAACCGATACTTCAACGAAAGCCGAGGTTTGCTAATGCGCATTCTAGAAAGGTTCTTTAATTCTCCACACTCTCAATCTCTAACTCAGAAAGAAGAAAGGAAGGAAGGCGCTCGCTACGCCCTAGTCGCTTTGGTCATTCTTTATCTGAAGAGATAGGTGGTCGAGAAAGAGAGATGACTGACTTCCTCAGGACCCACAGAGAGAGAGGCTTTCCGGGCTACTATAAACGGACTAAAATGAGATCCAATATCAGGTCCAGAACAGAAGTTCCATAATCGAGATCTTGGCATCCGGATTTTCTTCCGGAGGAGTAGATAGAGTAGGCTTCTTCCGCTTAGAGAGTGAGACCAAAGCGTTCACCTAGGCTTGCTCGTGTTGCATAACTTTAACTTAGAAATCTTTTACATATCTTCTCCTTTCGAAAGACCTCCAGTACGGATCGCAGATGTTGCACGTGCTCGGACCACGTCTTGCTGTAGACAGGGATATAATCTGACTACACAACCACGAAATCATAAAGAAAGGCGATGTAATCGTCTAGCCCTCTCCTTTATAGGAGAATGCCACCTATCCCTCTTGATCGACAACTACGGGAGAAACCCATTTTCTTTGAAAGAAAAGCTTTTCATTTCTTTTTCTAGTAACCTTCTTGACAGGAAATTTGCTCTTCATCAGTCCAGCAGCCTCCATGGATCCTAGCTTTCATTCGCCGCCTGATTCATCAATGAGCTTCCTCGCTATGACCACCTCCTGTAAGAGGCCTAGACTTTGTTACCCGGCAGCCAGGGCGCATAGGAGGTTCGATAAAATGATGTGTATAACCTCTCATACTTATAGGTTATGTGCCGCTCAGCTATTTCATAACGTAGTTTATAGCATATTGTAAAGACGTCTGCAAAGTTTCCCTCTAAGGAATTGTTAGATCAAGCATTCGGTAGCAGTTAGGCAATCAGTTAATCGATAGATCTCCAGCCCTTTCTAACTGTACTACTTGCTGTTAGCATTCCTTGAGTTCAGGATTCGCTCTCAATGGCTTTCTTTCATCGTAGAAGGAGTTACTTGGCTTTCCTGGCAGAGTGCCTACTTCCTTTCTTTCGCTTCTTGACATGCGCTACTGCTCGATGCAATTCATCTCGCTTTTGGATTAGGTGATTGTTTAAACAGCAGCGAATGGTTGGAGGATTCTTATTGATTCGGCTGCGGAGGATATTGACCCATGTTTTGTTCCGTCTGCGCCAAGCGGCCCCGGCAAGCCGGGGAAGGTTCCCGCTTGGGTTCTTGATGTGGCACGGGCCCTATCTTCAGCTATCGCGCGGGATCGTGTCTTCCTTTTGTTTGCGATTTACTGAAAGGTGCCATTAGTGCGATTCCTGAACAGGTTCGTTACTTGGCATGAAATGAACTAGCTGATCGAGTTGGTATAAATCCGTATCTTAACCGGGAAGCTTTCGCCAAAGTAGTGCTATAGGTCTTAGCCAAATGAACGAAAGCGATGACGGCATTTTCTTTTTAGCAGGAATTGATCCCAGTATAAGGTGCTTGTCCAGTGGGTTTGTCTGTCGGTACTCGCATGATCGGGTCGTTCTCCTCTCCGCGGTGACAATGGCAGGTTTATGGGGCAGGCATTGGGATAGGAGTAGAGTCCAGCAAGATTGAGCCCCAAAAAAGAGTTTTCTATTCAAATCCCTACTGAACGAATCTCATGGAAACGCCTTAAGGAGAATCCGAAGCTGGTTGCTAGCGGAAGTAGCGCGCCAAAGAGCAAAGCGGAGCATTCACAAAGAAATGGTGTAAGCGGAAGGGAAGCGCAACGGTTAGCGACTGTCCGAGGAGTGATACCTCTCTTCTTTTCCCTTTAGAAAGGAGACAATAAGCCCGTCAACATTGACCGCTTTTGGCAGCTGTTAGGCAAGTGATACCGTGCGCAAGTCCGGACCTATGACGGTGCGTTAAGGCGAGTTGATGAGCTAATACGGCTGGCTTACCTTTTTTTTATATGGGGGCATGGGGCCAGCCACAAAGGAAGAGGCTCAAATTAAGATATATACCGTCTTTCAGCTGACCTTTCCAAACCATGCTTCGCAATCAAGCTAGAAAAAGACTAAGCAAGTGCTGTCCTAATGAAATGGCTGATAGTAGAGTAGAACATTCATTCCTTACCGCCGCTGCCTGCTTAAGACTAAAAGTTAGTAGTGAGACTTCTATTCTGCCGCCCGCGCTTTCGCTTCAGTCTGAAGTAACTAGACTAACCGTTGATGCTTACCTATCAATGGAAGGAAACCTCCAGCTTCCGTGCCCTCTAGATCGAACTCACTTATCGAGCGTCACTGGTTTCTCGATCTCTATCGAACTCACTTGCGCGCTTCACTAGCTCATTTGAAAAAAGCAGGCACCTTGTTGCAGCCAGCCGACAAGGACGACCACAATTAGCGGATGGGGCTTTGGCTATACAGGTTTCATCGCCGATTTCGTGTGGTAACAGCTTGTGGACAAAAGGAACCATCGAATAACTAACTATACGCTTACCTTTGTGAAACGCGCAATCGATGTTCTTCCTTTTGGGCGAGTAGACTGATTGACCAACCATTGTTGAACCAAACAAAGCAAGGGCACTGACTTTACGAAACCAAGGGCGTTGACTAGTGCCCATGTGTGTGCTTGCATAGCTGCTCTGACTCTTTACCTCCCCAACTATGATAAAGGAAAAAAGTCATTTATAATGGAGGAGTTCCACGGATGGATGGGAATTCCAACAACTCGCGCTGAAGAGATGGATATTGTCTCTTTTTCGCTAGCAGGGATAGACGCACTTGTCTTTTAGTAGCTAGCTTTGCTTTCCTCAGCCTCTACTCTCCCTTGCTTAGTCCTATATTTGCTTCTTGGCCGCATGTGTATGACAAATAGTTGTGTTGCATTGGTCTTCAATTAGTTAATGGCTTAGTTGTTCGCTTTAGCCAGTGAAGGCTCCCATAGTCCTTCCTATTTACAGGCTAGGAGGACTTTTGTAAGTCCGAAAGATTTTAAGGCTGTGAGAGAAAGAGAACCATCCCCTATGGCACGTCTGAGGATGTTTAGATGTGTTGGGTTCCTGACTCTGCGAGGATGTCATCGACGTAGTCTTCCATGATGTAATGTAAAGTTTCATTCATTCTTTCCAACAAGCAAGGGATGAGCGCGACTGAATATAGCAGGCTCAAGCAGTGGATTAGCTGCATAGGCCTAAAAGAAAGCATTTTCTTTTTAGATACTTGTTAGAGGCCCGACCAAGAGCGCGAAAAAGCTTTATTTGAAATTAGAGTAAGCTAAGACATTCCTTTACTTGCTTTCGACAAGACCTTTCCGACAGGAGAAAGAAGATTACGCCAATGCCAATTGCCAATGTTATAGCGATTACGACTAAGAAGGGCAGGAGATGAATTAAAGAATCGTACTGCAACTGCTGAAGAGAGATAAGAGCTAAAGCTAAGACGGGCGGGAGACCCAGACTTTCATACTTCAATACCCTATGTGCCCACCAGTACTGAAGACAAAGAAAATATTGATTTTAAGTGGAATGAATTTCTCGATATCTAATTCCAATCTCAGGGATTCGATTCGCGCCTAACTCGCACTGCTTTCAAGAGCTAGCTTTCACACTCCTTCTCTATATAAGATCCATAGCTTGAACAAGATAGCTGCACCGGGATACTCAGAAAGAAGTAAAGCGCATCCACAACTGCCGCAGAAAGAAGAGGAGCATCTATACTATCTTCCGCAACTTCCGAAAGAGCTACATCAAGAACAAGAGCTGGTACCGCATGTGCGGCAGGACAGGCAGGAGATATCTAATATTTCTATTTAGAATGATTATATTCAAATATTTGAAAGAACAATAGCAAGGGGATTCGCCAACTGGATAGGACCATTTCTTCCAGATGAAAGAAGAGCCGATGGAAGAAGAGAGCTAAGAAGGCCGAGAATCCTTAAGCAAGGGCGGGGGAAAGGAGATCACATCTGTCTAACAGACGGGGTAAAGAAGCAAAGAATCTATTCGCGTTGACCGGGAAGTGGCATATAATATAGGAAATGAAAGCGACGTGTGTAGCTGACCAATTGCAAGGGCTGAGCTAAGGCTAAGCCAATGGCAGGAGACCAAACCTAGCTAGCACCTGGCTTTCCTGCACCTTGCTCCTACGCCTCCGGATCCTCCGACTTCTTGTGCCTACGCTACAGCTCATGCCAAAGAAGCACCTACTGAGGCCAAGGAAGGGACCAAGCACTAAGAGCTCCACCTACTTACTGCTTGGGCCGACACCGCTCCTGCACTTGCAAGAGGAACAGAGCCTAGAAAGAAAACGGATGCAAAAGAGGAAAGGAGTAAATCAGATTCGTCAGACAAGACTACCAAGGTCTGTGGTGAATCTGCCAGATCTGTCTCACGCCCGACAAATGTTGTATAATAGAGCATCTGACTACTTCATGATCAACCAACTGCAACACTGCAGGTGTGGATTCAGGTGCCGTACCATATCTCGACCTAGCCGCATGAGTTGGAACCACATAAGCTTCTGGCAAAGAGCATTTCCTTTCCGAGTACGCTAATCTAGAAGTGAAAGTTTCCCAATTCGATTGAGTCTTTTGTGATGGCCCAGCCCGGCGGTGTGGTGGACCAACCATTCTTCTTAATGAAGTTCAGGATCTGCCTTCTCCAACCCAGAAGAGATGGCTCCTGCAGAACAAGGCTCTTTCTTAGTTCCAACCACCTGGGATGCCTTATTAGCGTCATTTAATTTAGGTCCTTCTCTACCACCATTTCTCTTGGATATCCCTAATCTGTAAGGTCTCTTTCCGCTGCCTATTCGAGGCAACCAGCTCCATCTCCATGGTCAGTCACCGCACCTCTTTCTCTTGCTCTTCCTAGCTGATCGAACAGATCCGCAATGAGAGGGATGGGGTACTTGTTATTGATCCTTACCTTGTTGAGGGCTCTATCGTCGATGCAAAGTCGAAGACTCCCATCGTGCTTCTTTTGAAACAGCACCATATGGGGCCTTTGATGGCTCGGCATCCAGTAACTCCTCAGTTCTTCTTGCTCCGGTGGGGCCATCCTGTAAGGTGCCATTGCCGGTGGCTTAGCCTCAGGTTCCAGCTCAATGCGATGATCCTAGGTGGCATAACATCTTTGAACTCGTCAAGGACTTCTGCTATTCTTGCTTTATAGTAATCGCGTCCTTCTCTTTGAAACCCTGTAACAAGTCAGCAAGTCAACTACCTCGCTCGAGTGTAAACAACTACTGAAATTGATGAACTACAATCTCAACGTCTGATGCGATCAGTAGTACAAGAAGGATCTAGCACCTTTTGATTCCCTGTCTTTTTAGAGTCAGGTAGCTCATACTACTGAGGGACCCTTCGGGATATGTTCCTTCGCGAAGGGGCCTCCGCTCTCTCACTCACTCAAGGGTTTCTTCACAGAAAGGCAACGCCGGTGAGGTTTGAAGAAAGCCTTCCAAGCATAACTTCTCTCTCATATGCTTGACAGAGCTACGCTCACTGATAGTATACCATACTCAACGAGTCTTCTTGACTTACAGACAGGACGTCTCGAATGCGCCGTACTCATCTTAACTCGTGAGACTCACTTCACTTTGCGGCCCTGTCAAAATAGCTTAAAGTACCGTTTCGCTCGTGCCGGGGACCCGAGCTTCACTAAGTTTACAATTCAGAAAGTCTGTGTTCAATAGTACAAGGTTTCTTACTTGCTTGCAGAAGTCACTCTTTTCATCGAACACCCGGTCCTGTAAAAAAGAGCTTTAAGTTCCGCTCGCGAAGGCTCCTTCGCTCTCTCACGTTGAAAAAGAAAACAAGCTTAGGGGAGCCCTCAAGCGCCGGGGGCTTATGCCACCTTGGTCCGGAATTGAATGACAGAAGAGAGGGAATGAGAGAAGCATTGGGATCCCGGATCAGAGTGAGCCCTCGCCGTGATACTGGTTTTCACTTTTTGATCCTGGTTTTATGGTCCACCTGTTGAAGTAGCTTGGCTTGAACTCAACGCTTGGATAACTTGGCTTGTGGAAACCTATGTTTACTCAAAAGCATAGAATGGATTCCGCTCTTTGCCATACATCTGCAGGAACTCACTTGACATAGCTCTGGAGCGCTCATGGTATCACTCCCGTTGACTGGGTCTATCCCTCTGTCTAAGACCTCATGGTGATGAAGAAAGAAAAGCATCTCTTTCACCGAATCCTGATTCCCGTTTGAAAGATGATCTGAGATGAAGGGCCCATCTGAGCAAGAAGCCGATCCAGTGCAAGTTCCACTGTACGCTAGACAGAATGAGTGGGCAAGAAGGCTTAAATGAACAATCACGGACAGACATGACATGATCGAGTGGTCCATCATCTGAGGGCAAGATCCCCATATCCCCTTTCTTTGACCCGATTTAAGGTCTCCCTTCTCTTCGTTCTTTGGCTTTTTTCAGTCATTCTGTGATCGAATAGTCATCTTAAGCGTGAATTTGCTGACAGGCCTTTGCCCTTCTCTTTGGCAAAGTGGACACGGATCTTGGTACACAGGATGATAGGGGGGCCTTTACCGCTTCCTCATTTCCAAGGTCAGAATCATTAGCATGGGATGAGCCGAATGCAGAGTACCTCCTTGAACCACAATGTATGACTTGCTCGGATTTCCCTTCCCTCTCTGTTATTTGGCTCCCTGCTAAAGGTCTCTCGAAAGTCGGGATGCTCAGATTGTGACCGCTAACTACTCTTTTCTTTGGGCTTGGCAAATAGTGCCTATCGAAGGAAATTTGGCGTCTACCGATCACCGAATCAATGTGACCAACTTCAGAGATCCTCCTCTTTTGGGTAATCCGGAGAATTCGAAGAAGAATGAAGAAAGTATGACGAAATCCCGTAATTTAGATTCAAACTGGATTCCCCACTCTAAGGGAAGTGAGCCAAGGAAAGGCAGTGAAGGTTCGACTCCGGGGTGAAAGCCCTGGGTTGCGTAGAGAAAGGATAATGGAATTCAAAAAGACAACATTTGGGAGTTAGACTCTAGTTCCCGATATTGAACCCCTCCTTTCACTTATGCATAAACTAACTGCCCTGTCGGACTCTACCTGTCTGACCTCTATTCGCCTCCTCTCGCGATCTCTTGTACGCGGATCCTGCCCTACTAAAGGAATCCTTTTTTCACTGACGAGCTCTTCCTTTTCGAAGGCTTAGCCAAACCGAAAGTAGCCAGAGCTTATCTTAGAACCTTGCTCGCCGGAAACCACTTTCTTCCACTAAGGCTCGAGACGGACAAGAGCTTTCTACTTCCAAAGCGAGAGTTCCCATGAGCTTCTTCACTTTTTCTGATAGATAGGAGACTTATCCTAAACCGAAAGAGAAAGAGGATAAAGCTACACTCGAACCAAGAGATCAGAGTTCGCTAAAAGAGCGAAAGCCATAGAAGCAGAGGGAAGATGCGAAGGAATAGATAGCTTTAACTGAAAAAGCTAATGAGGCTTTCTTAAACGCCCGGGTTTTTTTCTTCGAAAAAACGCAAGCTAACAGTAGTATGAGTTCCCGCGCGAAGGATTCAATCCAGCTATAGCTCCCATGAGAGGGCTAACCTCCAACTCTTAGCGTCTTTCACGCTCACTCTCTAAGCATTCGATGTTGTCACCTTAAGGCGTCAACTGTCTAGCCTTTGCTTTCTTGTCGTGCAATGCGGTCTTCTCAGCTCCCTATCTCCTGATCGAGCTTGTGTAAGGTAGATGTTGCCTGGTACTAGGCCCCCCACTTGAGGCTCCCTCTTTAGAGTAAATAAACACTTCTTGTCGGCCCCCCACTTGAGTATCCCTCTTTAGGGAATAAACACTTCTATCAACCTATAAAGACCTGGAACGGTAGATCAAAGCCCAGCTCGTACAGACTTATTCCAAGTACTCCCAAAGGCTTCCCACTTGAGTCTCCTTCTTTAGGGAAATAAAAAACGTATTGAAACTCATACAGACCAAAATATATGACTAGGCAATTTAAATATGACCAAAGCACAGACTTCTTTAATGTTCCGGATGCTCATACAGACTTCTTCAAGTACTCCCTCCACACTACAAATCCCTAATTGGACGTACTTTAGGGTAGCAATCAGAGACTAGTTCTTTGATTGGTCATCTAGCATCTCTATGCTCACGTAAAAATCAAATCCATCTGTAATAGCTTTCTACAATAAGATGTGGCCTAAACACCTATCTAATTTTGATAGAAAGAGTGAATTGAATTCAGGGTAAGGGCAACGTGAGGTATGCATATTAAAAGTTTGAAATACGTCATAGAGATATAGAAATAGGTAACCTGATACTTCAGGCTAAATAGGGACAACGAGAAAGCTTCCTGAGCCTGTTAAGTAGGGAAAACACATTTGGTAGACCAACTCAAAAGAAAAAAAACACTATTATGATGAATTTGTTCTATAGGAATACGCCAGGCATGACTCAAAACATGCATTTGAATATCCTATTAGGTCTATGACAGTGGATCCGGACCGCAAAGTGAACAGAAAAACCAGTGAGCGAAGCGAACGAGACACCGCTCCTGCACTTGCAAGAAGAACAGAGCCTGAGCTAATACAAGGCAAGAGCAGATGAAGTTGACGTCTAAAAGGGAAATTGAAAGCATTTTCAGGCTGGCAACTAGTTACAAATACCCAGAGGACCAAGGAAAGTCTAGTTTTTGACTAATAATAAAATAAACATGGCTTCTTCTGCGGGGCTGCCTTTAAGCAACCAAAAGAGACCTTCAATTAGCAAGAAAGCGACCCGCCCAGATTTCTACTTACAAGTTGGGAGATTCCATTCACGAAGTATTCGATAAAGAGAATGCGAGTGAGAAGGACTTGGACAAGACAACAGATGACGCACTAATTGCACCTCCTGGTGCTAAGAACTCGAGTGCCGACTGCTGCTACAGTGTTTTAAAAGAACGTTATCGCTATTGTAGATTTACGAATTGACGGAATGGTGCTTTGTTCACACCCATTTTACCGCTGCTTTACACGTCCCTGGATAGGCACATTTTACCGGAAAGATATAGAAGGGCAGAAGATCAATGAAAAAAGACTAGCTAGCGTGAGCGGGAGGAGTCTACGACAACCAATACTTATTCAATGAAATTGCCAATTGCAGCAGACTTGGACTGAGCAATTGAAGTGAATACCTCAGGTCTAGGGGCCCAATCATACTAAAAAGAAGAGTTTGATTTTGATTCTGGCTCAGAACCGAATCTGGTTCACCTTTCGTCTTACGTATGTTAGTGTGTTGTTTCCTGCTCTTCAAGTTAGAGAAGGACTTACACCATCCGGGGACGGGAACCTCTGAACCGCTACGTCCCTTTCTAACAGTTGATTCAATAGCTGTCCTTCGCCTATTCTTCCACCGCTTCTATAGTTGTGATTGCGCTTTTTCTAATAGGAATAGAAGCAGGGGCCTATCGCTTTGATCTTTCTCTTCCTGTAGCTGATGCTAGGCGCTCTCAAGAGCCCTTCGTCAGTCATATGAATGTGCAGCTCCTTCTCTGTGCCTAGTGTCAGTTTAAGCCGGATAAGCATGAAGTTACCTTTCCACTATTTGTCCACTTCTCTTCCTCAACAGGGCATTCGATGCCTATTCTTCTATTATTGATCCTTCCGGCACCTCGTCTAAAAAGGCTCGAGAAGGCCTATCTTTAAGATAAAAAAGAAGAGTTCCAGTGGTCTAAGCCCCCAACCCTTTAGATCCAGTACACGTACGGTTAGGTTAAACCTTCCCTGCCACTCGGTCAAGTTCGTTCCAGACGAACTCCGATCACGTACTTTCACTCGACCGGCACCCATATTCTCCCTTCGACCGAGCTTACCGTCCCCCAATCTGCCTAAACCAGTCGTTTTCGGAACACTAAGTCAATCTCGACTTTTGAATCGAAACCATAAAACTCAAGTGATCCTACGTCGGCCTGCAAATAAGCCTGCAAGCTAACTCCTTTCCCCAGCTGACCGGCTCAATTGCATTCGGTTGGTAGGATTGAATAGCCTGTGTCACACCATCACAGTAAGGGCGAGACATTCCCCAGCTCTCGAGGCAAGGTAGGAATGTTGGCTGAACGTAGACTAGTCTGTTCAGGCACGCTTCACACAAAGCCAATCGGGAAATTCATTTTGTTACACGGAACAAAACATCAAACTCGGTTCAAGGAACAACACCCTTGCTACACCCGAGCAAACCACCCTTTGAAAGAACATCTAAGTTTGCATTGGGAGCCCCCATCTCTTAACGAAAAACGGTCTCATAGGCTTTTGTCGCCCTTATTGAGTAAGTAGAACGGCGTCCCTGGTCCCGCGGACCCTTCTTTAGGGATCACTTTTTAGAGTATTTATTCCACCAGACTCTTTCAAGTCAGCAAGTCAAGACTACCAGACTCTTTCAAGGGAGGAGTAGTGAATATTTACTCAAGTTAAGGCTAGAAGTGCTAATGTCGTCAGCTATATGAGAAACATCTTATCTCATATAGCTGGCATTTCTCATTTTCTCAATTTCCCTTGGCTCTACATGTCGATTTGCGGTTCCATCTTATCTCATATAGCTGGCATTTGTGTTTTGTTATAGAAAGCCCGATGCTAGGTATCTTGGCATTTTGAAAATTTGGTCAGTGTCGTCTTATTTTTGTAAATAGAATGGCCCTAAAATGAAAATAATTGAGCTTTCAGCCGAAAGGAAACATTCTTTTGCTTATTTATATTTAAGAGTTTTTTTGTCTAAGATAGGATAAAGGAGGAAGGTTGTGTTAGGTAGCCCATAACCGAAGTAAAATATAGTCACCGGGTTTCTATGAAATGAATTCTGAAGAAATGAATAGAAGTAAAGGATTCATATTGCCGATCCTAAACATTTGGAATAAAGGCTTATTGTTGCTGTTGTTGATGATGATGAATATGTTAAAGTTATATCTTTGTTTATATGAAGCTTCTTGTGATTATACTTTTCTCTTTTGATGTGCATAACATTAATTCCATAGCCCATTATAAGCGATAATTGTAATTTCATATATATTAATTTATGGTTTGATCGGGAGGCTTGCGTATACTCAAGTCAACAGATTTCGAGTGAAGAAGCGAGTTTGTTGCTCCTAAATGGTGTTAGCTTTATCAATTCATGCTCAGGACTTCAAATCCATTTTGCACCCCCGATAAATGTAAGATATCACAATGACCTTCAACATTCTTAATTATGCAATCAAAATATATGCTTGACCATGCAATCAAATTGTGATAGTAAATTTTCTTTGTAGATTATTCCGGCACCAAAGTCGACTCCTTTACATGCTGTAGCCGTTGAAGCATACAAAAAGTTTGTTGTGGTTTCACTAATCCACAATAGGCAGGTTGGGTTGGGTTGCTTCTTTTCTTTATCTTTTATTAATTATGCTCTTGCATTTTATGTGGGTATATTCCTTAAGAGAGCATGTTTTTGTTGAATAGCATTAGATGGCTCGCATGTCTTTTATCTGGTTTTAGGTTGTGTTTTTCATAAGGTTTCTGTTCAATTGGGAATATGTCACATGCTATTATGGTCTTATATTAATATTGCTTTTATGTGTTAGCATGCATTTTGGATGCGCTCCCTTCAGGAATCGAACCAATGACCTCTCTCTCACTTGGAGAGTAAATTCTTACCGCATGACCTATGCCCAATTGGTATGTTTTAGCATGTAGCTTTGTGGGCAAATTTAGTTATAGGATGGATTTTGCTATTTATATTAGTATGCATACATGATACATGAGCAAAGTAGAATAAATTTAATTAATATGCACATATTCCTAGATCTTTCATGTTTGGTAATGTACACCTTTTGGTTCACTGAAAAATGAGGAGTCGATGAAACTTACAATATGAATGGTTAAATCTTATTAATCTAGACTACTATAAGATATTTATAGAAATTACTTACCACAAGTAAATCTCTAGATTTTCTTCAAATAAGATAACTAAATAAATCTCTAGGTGAAATAGACATCTCGCTAGCAGCTGAGCTAATAATTAAAAAGCTCTATATCGTGATCATTCTGATGCAATACAACCTAAACTTTAGTGGTAAAATTAAGTTGTTTTCTCATGAATTTTCATATTGCTAACAAACAAACAAATATGGTGGGTTTTAACTTAGTTTAATTTGTTTATTCGAACAGGAAATTGTTTGGTTGTTTAATTTGTTTCCATGGTCACCAACTACGTACACAGAGTGTAGAAGAAAAGTTTTATACGTCCAAAATATTTAATTTATACCTATATATGGACTTCGTTCAGCAGTATGACTTTTGAACAATAACGATGATAGTATCATACTAGTCGTTGCTTGGAATCGATCTAGAAATTTCAGCCTAGAAGTATATATGTGTCTACACTCGAAGGCAGAAAAGACAGGCGTACAAGAAGCCGATCCATGACAAGTAGTGAAAATCTTCCGGATGCCAAAATCAAAATTCATTCCATGCAAGCAGGTAATATAAGAGTATATGTGCGTATTTGTTAGAATACACTTCATGCCGCGCAAGCATGCAAGACTTTGATACCATTTTGCCTTTGATTTAGTGATGGTTCTATTATCACTAAATCATTGATTATTTAATGGTCCCGGCCATAAAAAAAGATCGATAGAGAGTTGGCCAAGTGATATGCTTCTTTAGTACGTATTTTGTATCATCCTCCCATACCTATAGGTTGTGGAATCTGATAAACTGACCACTCCCACAATTTTCCACAACTAAACACTAATTTAAACTGGCTGTCATATTCCTTGCTATATATTATTAATGTTAATGTTATGTTAAGTCCCTCTTTAGTTCATCCCAGTCTCATAGAATTAATAATCCATACCTATTGACCTTTCTATCTTCAGTCTTCATAAACCTCCAACTTAATTTCAGTCTATAAACCGCTTCAGTTTTTCTCAAGGATAAAAATTACAAACAAAATCACAAAATGGCGATGGTCTTGGATGAATTCATCTCTGTCTTTACCCATAATCTTCTCTCCTTAGCCAACGATGAAATCAGGCATCTCATGGGTGTTGGTGATGAGATTCAGAGACTCCGAACTCGACTCGAGAGGATGCTTCCTGTTTTAGCCGATGCGGAAACTCGAAGGCTGCAAGAAAACGCGATCAAGTGTTGGGTGCAGCACTTGAGGGACATCGTGTATGCCGCCGAGGACACTATTGAGCTGTACAAGATCGAGTGTGTGAAGGTCAGGAAAAGCAATTCCTGTTCCTTCTCTTGTTTTATTCATTACACATATCGCCGCCACAACTTTGGGAACAAGATCAAAGACCTCAATTTAAAGTTGGATGATATTATCAGGGATATACCCATCCTTCACCTGAGCCCAACTCGTCTCTCTGATCACACCGTATCGAGAAAGATTAGTCGTAAGACATCTTCAGTTCTCGAGCCCAATCTCATCGGGAAAACAATCGAAGATGATTCTGCGATGTTGATTGATTTGTTGACCTCCAATGAAAATCAAAAGAATCATCAGAAGATAAAAATCTCGGTTTTTGCTATCCTGGGCATGGGTGGCATAGGCAAAACTACTCTGGCTCAAAAGATATTCAACAATGACAGGTTACGTGCCAAATTTAGCCATATGGTTTGGGTTTGTGTCTCTCAAGATTTCTCGGAAGCTGAGCTTCTAAGATCGATCATTATTCGTGTCGGAGGAATTATTCCTGGTGACTTAAATGAGAAAGAAGATCTTGAGCCTATGTTGTATGATATCATAAAGGGCAAAAAGTTCTTTCTTGTACTCGACGATGTTTGGGATGCAAAAGTGTGGGAGAACTTGTTGTACAAGCTGTTACAGAGTGTGGCTGCTGGAAGTAGGGTGGTTGTAACAACGAGGCATGAATCGGTTGCAATGAGCATGAGGGCAACATACTTCCATCAAGTTCAGAAGCTGTCGGATGAAGAGGGATGGTCATTGCTGTATAAAATGGTTTTCGATCAGGAAGAGACGCAGAAGAATAACCCCTTGAGGGATATTGGGATGAAAATTGTGAAGAAATGCGATGGTCTTCCCTTAGCAATCAAAGCCATTGCCGGAGTTCTTCGAAACAAAGGAAGACGGGCCTGGCATTGGGAGGAGGTTCTTGAAAACCCGGCTTGGTCTTTGTCGGCCGAGCTTCAAGAAGGCGTGATGGGTGCACTATATTTAAGTTTCAACGACTTGCCATCGCATTTAAAGCAGTGCTTTCTTTACTTTGCTCTATTTCCCGAGGACTTTGAGTTTCGAAGAGCTTATATTGTAAGGCTTTGGAGCGCTGAGGGATTCATTGAGGAGAAGGAGAATGTGTTGATGGAAGAACTCGGAAAAGAGTACTGGAAGGAGTTGGTGGATCGGAACCTACTGGAGCCACATGATGATTATTACGATTCATCACGGGCTAAAATGCATGATTTATTGCACTCTCTTGCTCAATATCTAGCTTCAGATGAATGCTTTTGCCGCGATTTGAAAGTATCCGAAGCGACAAGAATATCATTTGCTACGTCTTGGCCAATGAACCTGCGTCGTGCAAATATAAAAAATGGAGAAGCCGTTGCGGAGGTTATTAAAAAGCAAGCATTGTTGAGAACCCTATTAGTACCATTTCAAAGGAATTTCACAAAAGATACCACTAAAAATCTCAGAATCTTGAGGATACTGAGTCTTACCAACTCATTCTTTGAGAAGTTGCCGGATTCAATAGGAGGCCTTGTGCTCCTCAGATATTTAGATATCTCAGAATCTAAGATGATAAGCGAGATACCAGAGAGCATCGGAAACCTTGAAAACCTACAATTTCTTGTAATGTCAGGCTGCAAGAATCTGCGCAAACTTCCCAATTCTATTACGAATCTGCAGAATCTACGGTGTCTTGATCTTTGTAATACCGGCGTCCAAATTATGCCTGCAGGGATGGGGAAGCTTCAGAATCTAGCACTGCTTTATGGATTCTTTGTGAGTGGCAGCAACATAGGGGAACTGGGTTCGCTCTCAAAACTCAACTCTCTGAGTGTGTTCAATATCGAGAATGCATCTACTACGATTGCGGCAAAGGCGGCGGCGGCAGCAGCAGCAGAATTTAGAACAAAGACCTTCCTTGTCTACTTAAAACTGCATTGCACAACTCGCAGCTCAAGTTATGAACAAGAGGATATCAAGAAAATTGGTGACATATTTGAGGAGCTTTGTCCACCACTATCCTTACAGTTTCTTATAATTGAAGGGTATTTCGGGGATTGAGTTTTCAAGCTGGTTAAATCAATTGCCATCCTCATTTCTCCCAAATTTAAGGCGGGTTGAACTGAAAAATTGTGTGCTCTGCGAGAAACTCCCACCATTGGGTTTGCTACCCCAACTTGATTGCCTTTGGATCGTAAATGCACCCGCGGTTAAATCTATCGGGCCTGAGCTATTTGGATCGCGCCCTCATTCTTCTTTCCCAAAGTTGGAGACATTGCATTTAGAGAACTTGCCTGACTGGGAAGAATGGCATTGTCTAAATGAAGAAGCTGCATTGCTTCCTTGTCTCCGTACTCTAGCAATTGAAGGGTGTCCGAAGCTGAAATCACTTCCAAGGTTTCTCAATAGCAACACCGCTTCATTGAAATACCTGTGGATTAAAGGTGCAGATAGCTTGAAAGAAGTCGAGAATTTTATGCATGTCATAGAATTAAGCTTGATACAAAATTCATGCATGGAGACGGTTACAAACCTCCCTTTTCTGAAAAAACTATGGATAGAAGATTGTGAAAAACTAAAGGACGTGGAGAGCTTGGACACGCTGCAATTTCTTGATTTGCAATATTCGAGAATGAGTTCATTACCAGAGTGGTTGGTGCATGTGGGCACTCAAGAGTTGAAGTTTACAATGCTTCGAAGATTGGTAATCAAAGGCAATTCTCGGCTCCTATCTAGATGTGTTGTAGGGGCTCAAGATTGGCACAAGATTCGACGGGTGCAATGTGTTGATGCTTACGACTATGATGAACCTAAGAAGTATATCCATTACACCAAGTCTCCATTCTCATTTGACATGCACTACGTTGTCTGAGGATGATGTTTGTCAACAGTGGTGATTCTGCCAGGAAATAATCGGTCTATTTCTTGTTCCGAAGGTATTATTATCTTCTACTGCTATTTTTTTTTTTGTTGCTGTAAATTTTTACAAGAAGTAAGACATTTGTTTTTGGGGATCTAACTGGTGACCTCTCACTTTGGAGAGAAAAGTTATACCGCATGGGCTAATGCCCAATCGGCAAGTAAGACATGTTTCCTAGTCTTATGTTTTCATTCATGTTAGATAAGGGTCATCGTCTAAAAACAAGTCTCCATAAATTTTGGTCTGCACCTGCTAGACTATTCGTTGTGTATAACAATAGTGATTTTCTCAATGATTAAATTTTGAAAAGAAGTAACTTAAGTTCACTCATGCAAAAGATTGCAAAATTAGGATTCAATTTTAGCTTATATTGGAGAAACTTTTTTAAATCTATATGGCATGATTAACTCTTTAATCAAGTGCATCGCAAACATGAACTTTTAGCCCATGATTATAAAATAAAAAGAAAACACGATTCCAATATCTCTTGCATATTCCTAATTCCTTAGAGTTTTCTTGATGAAAGGAACCAAAAAAAACCATGTTCGTAACTTTCACATCTCTAATTCTTTGTGTAGGCAAGGACTCACTGTATGTGACTCCTTCCATCAAGGAGTTAAACTAGTTTTTATAAATTTCTAGTAGTAATAACCACTTTTAAACCAATATGTGGTTTTCAAGACCTTAACTACCATGTTTTATATTATGTGCTCATGTTTTATATATTAATATGACAGTTAGAATCACATACAATGTTATTTCAAACATTATCACAGTAGTTTATTTAGTTTGGTAATAATAAACTAGATTTTACTTGCTTTCTTCGTCTTCTTCTTTTTTCTAGAAGAGAAGTTTGTTAAGGTTGATAATAATGTAGGCTAGATTTTATTTAGTTTCTGTTTTTAGGAGACTGATACTATAATGTTAGATTTTGTTTGTTTTGGTAATATTAGATTTTATTTGATTTCAATACGAGTAGATTTGAAACAGTTTTAACTTCCTACAAAAGACCTTTATTTAACATTTCTGTACGAATATTTTGGTTCAACAAAATTTTAGATCTATACATCACTCATTGAAATTCTAGAGCTCACGTCCCCGTAAAATGAATGTAGCTATTCCCCCATGTCCATTGAATGAGATTTATCTAGATAGATGTGAAGCCCGCCGATAAAGCTAACGGCAATCTTATTTAAAAAATCTCATCATGATAATTATTGTGTTAGTAATGTAAGACTATATAGTTCCATGAACGATATATGGTTAGTGTGGAAGTAAATAAAAATTTTCAAACCCAAACGCAACCCTCGTTAATATGAACAACAAATTTTAGATATAGATACGGAGACAGGACGAGGACACAGATGACTAGATGTTACCCTAGATAACATATATAGGACCGAGAGTGATTCTTGGTCTGGGACAAGTATTCGTATTTCAATTAAATAATGCAGAACCCCGAGTGATTCCTGGTAAAAAAGAAAACACCCCATCCTACATAGGAACATGAGTGGTTTTCAGCTTCGGTGAAGTTATACAAATATACCTCCGGGTAACGCAGGACCATGAGTAATCCCCGGGTGGATGATAGAATTTCAGATTTAGGAACCTTGGTGTATTTTGGTATTTTCTTAGCCATTTATTTAAAACTTAATGTCAAATGTCATTATTTTCGTATCTTAGGAATAAGTTTTATCATTGCAAAATTAAAGCAATCGTTTGTGTCCCATTTATTTCAACAACTTGTTACCTGATATAGAAGTATGTTATATATGTTTTCAAACTCACGTTGGCAGAGGCTTCCTACTCGCCGAGCGCGTCGACTCACCCCTTATAGTTTTCCTTTGCAGATCAACTAGACGTGTTGCAGTCACAACTTGGTTACTATTTGAGCGAAGGATATCAATTATGATGATCAAGCTGGTTAAATATTGGTTGTATATATATATTAGTTCTTGGAGTTCATTTGTATAAAAATGGGTTGGGTTATTTATAGGTATGGAAGTATTTTTAGAAAAAGAAAAGTTTGCATCAGTTATTTTTGGTTTTAGACTTTGCTTGTATGCATTACTTCAGAGATTCTATTATGTGTGGTATGTATGAAAGTTGAGTTTTAGATGTCCATATAACTTGGGTTTTGGATGTCTATATGTATTGCTTTTGAGATTCAATTATATGGAGTTACTCTTAAGCACCAGAATTTGTTTTTAAATCCTACCTGGTTTTTTAACCATTATATTTTCTTGAAGATTTGTGCAAACAGCGATGTCACGATTGAAATAAATGAGAGATTTTTCCACGTAATTGATTAGACAATTGATTGCACAAATTTTAAAGTGAATTTAATGGTTAAGAAGTTGATAGGATTTATTTCTAAATCATATCGCGTGGAACATAGTTGAACCCTTATTATACGTGGTCTATACGAAACTTAAGATTTGGTCACTCGAGTAATGCATCGGGTACAGGATTTGTCAAGAAAATTGCCTTAGGACGCTTGTTGGGCATGTTTGGTAATAGAAAACTGAAAAAGAAAGTAGGGAAGTTGGAAAGTAAAATGGAAAGAAATTATGAGAAAATATTAATTACTGTTTGTTTTGTTAAAACAAAAGTGAGAAAAAAAATCTGTATTGACTTTATGTGGTAATGGAAAGTGAGATTGGCTTATTTCGCGAGAACGACGAAAAGTAAAAAAAAAAAATGAAAGTAAAATAAAATATGATAAAATAACAATTAAATATTCACTTTCTTTTTACTTTCCTTGAATGTCCCAAATTTTGGTGCCAAAGTAGATTGGACAAAAATACATAAAGGACAAAAAAAGTAGAAAGTATTTTTCTATTTCAACTCGTTAAAATGTGAAACCTACTTTATCAGTTTCTGTTTTACTTTCCATTTCCAAACATGCTCGATAGAAAGCATAAATTAAAGTAGGAAAGTGAAAACACTTTTCTAGTTTACCTTTTTTTAAGGCAAAAAGAAAGTGAACGGAAATTAATTTCTAAGCTTTTTTGCCCCTTTCAATTTTCTAAATAAACCTTAAAAAGTGAAAATGGAAATTGGAAAAAAGTGGATGTTTAATATTATTTTAAGCAACTTTCTTACAGTTCTTTTTCACTTTCTCACTTTCCATCGTTCCAATCAAACAACCCAAATTTACATTTTATGGCCACATAAATATCAACTCAGAAAAGTTCCAACTTTCTTTTTAGCAAAACAAACAAGAATTAATGTTTGTCATAGTGATAAATTAGCTTACTAGAATTATTTAGGATGAGATACCTTGGTGTATATTATTCGCTGAAAATATTATTCTAGTAAATGATAAGAAAAAAGGAGTTGACGTCAAATTGAAGTTATACATGCAAACGTTAGAATCTCTAAGATTTAGATTGAGAAGGTCCAAGACAACATATATGTAATATAAATTTAGTAAACAAAAAAATAAAGATAACAATGGTATAACACTGGATAGGTACGAGATACCACCAAGCAATTGTTTTAGATATCTAAGCTACATCACCGAAAAGGATGGTGAGATCGATAGTGATGTTAGCTAGATGACTCAAACTAATAGGTTGAAATGAAGGAGCGCAACGAAGATTTTGTGCGATCATACCTTTCTGTTAAGATTGAAGAGTAAGTTTTATCAAAGCGCTATTAAGTCTGTCTTATTATATGGTACGGAGTGTTAGACTCCTAAAAAACATCATACACAGAAATTGAATGTAGTAGAGATATACATATGTCGTTGGATATATGGTAACAGTATGAAAGATTATGTGCGAAATGAGGATATTCATGCAAAACTTGGTATAACACTTGTGGAGAAGAAGATGCAAGAAAACCGTCAAAAATGGTTTGGTCGTGTGCGACGCAGACCTATGAAAGCACCAGTTCGATAAATTGATATTCTCGATTTAAGCCAAGTCAAAAGAACGAAAGTGAGATCGAAGAATACCTGAATGGTGGCGATTTGAAAATTTATGGATGCTAAAGACCTTAATGAAAGTATATTGATCGATACAATTGAGTCGAAGCAGAAGATCTATGTGCTCGACTCGGCGTGATTCCCATGTTGGTTCATATAGCCTACCCATATGTTCGGGATAAAGTCTAAGTTGTTGTTCTGTACAACTTTTCTACTTATTTTCACTTTCCAATATAATTAAGTCAGCGGCGGCCAGATCGAGAATTTGGCTTTGAATATAAGAAAGTGCATAAAAAAAATTAGGGTTTAGATGGGAATAGTTTATTTTTCTCCCCATGGGAGCATATAATTTATTTTTTCTCTCAAATGGATTGGTATATCATACGGAAAATTTTGGGATTTTTGAAAATACCGTGATTTTCGTTTATTATCGCAAGCAAAATATTGAAAAACCGAATAGCACAAAATATTTTGAGATTTTTTTAAATTGCGCTATTTTCATATATAACAAGCAAAATATTGAAAACCGGTGAAAACAAAAAAAAAATTGAGGCTTTTGAAAATTTCATGATTTTCATATGATACCATGAAAAATATTGTAAATATGAAGGAAACAAATAGTTTGGTTTTTATTTGTTGTAAATTTAGCGATTGTCGTTTGTTATACAATGCAAAATATAAAAAACAAAATAAGGGGAAAAAAGAATTTTTGAAAATTTTATGATTTTTTTGTGCTATAGCTTGCTGCGTGTATCATATCGAGGAAAGAAAAAACAGAAGATCTTGAGATTTTGGAAGATTTTACGCTTTTCATGTGTTATATCATGTAAAATATTAAAAATCGATTTTTTTTTTGAAAAATTTATGATTTTCTTGTGCTATAGTAAGCTATAGAAGAAACAAATTAAGATTTTTAAAATTTCACCCATATGTGGTATAAGCGGTATAAGGTGCAAAATATTAAAAATTTAAAGAATCCAAAATTTTTGGGAATTTTATATATTTCTTGATTCTCATGTTCTATAATAAACAAAATATTTTAAAACCAAAGGAAAAAGAAAATCTTAAGCCTAGAGTTCCATGCAGGATTTTCCTTATTTTTTCCTTTTATCTTATGGAGAACAAGGTGATACCATTTTTTTTATGACTCCTCCTGTTCTAGTTATAATAGCAAAGATAATCCGGAACTATTCCTCCGACTGGCCGTTGCTTTTTTGAGTTCGATCTAGTCTGCGGCAATAGACCCATACAACATTCCAAAATTAATATTGCAGTGCTTGCAAGTTGGAATCAACAAATAAAACAAATAATCCTTCCCGTTAATAGATGAAAATAAACGCAATCATTTACACATACAACCTGAACTTCACACTTGCAGAAGAAAATAAATATAATACATTCACAAAATAGTCTTTTTCTCCCTCATTTTATTTCTATGAGGTATTTTTAAGGTGGAACAAGAAGCAAACCATTTTAGAAGGATCGGTATGACTCCCGAGCAAGAATCAGTCAGAAATGCCTAACGAACTATACAGAGAACACCAATGACGATCACATATCAACTAAGAATGTAGTCATTTATGAGTCAAGAGTTGTCCCGTTTACCATGTTGTTTATAATACAGAATTTCAAAATAAATGTTCCTTACAAAATATATTGGGCCTCAAAAAGTAATTCATAAAGAAAAAAATTATTTGCCCAAAAATTTTCAAAGGGGAAAGTTTTTTCGGCTCACCTCGAATTTATACATGAGCGTTTCACAAAAAGGAAATTTTCTGTCAATTATTTTATGATATATAAAGCCTTTTAAATCCTTCTATCTGGGGAATATGTTGAAGTTTTAGATTGGTTAAGACAGAATTAAAAGTTTTGAGACGTGTATGATACACTTTTCGAAAGTTGATATTGCCCCCACTATGGGAGTACAGTGGAATGCAATCACACCCAAGATACAACAAAGCCCTTGAAACTCTCTTAAAAGATAATGAGAAGAAGATACCAAAACTGTGAAGAGAATGACATAATTTATAGACTTGAATAGACACAACCGTTTGGACGGTTGTGACTATTTAGAGTTGAACAGACACAACCGTTAGATCTGTTCAGACAATCTTTGAATCTGAAATTCAAAATGTCAATCCAAGATGGCCCAAGTGCCTCATCAAAGACAATAGTAAATAAATGTTATAAGCCTGCTAGAAATCAGGCCCACTTGGCTCATAATACACTTTATTCAAGATATTACTTAAATATTGGGAACTATTATAAAGACTTGGGTATTCGTCTCTTCATCCGATGTGAGATTATTTCCCACATACAAATACTACCAATATATTCAAACTATTAATAGAATATCTATTTTCTACCAGGTTATTTGTAAACATGTCTAATTTCTAAAAAGTATTTAATTTTTAAACCTTTGTAAAACATTATTTGGTCAGTTATGAAAAACTATTGATTTCGGTCGACCCATTTCTATTCGACTAATCAGTGTTGTTGATTCTTTGGTCACATATCTTTTCTCCGTTCTTTACTCAAAATACTTTGATTGTTTGAAAATAGATGCAGCATGTTAGAAACCATTGAATTTGAGAGATTGATCAAAATACAATATACAATATGCATCTCTATATATATCCTACAAGATGAAACTCTATTATATATATTACAAGTAAACCCCAATAAAAGATATAAAGGATATAGGCTAAATGACAGATAAATACGCAAGTTTCTATCTAATATCCCCCCACCCCAGCATTTTGGTACCTACCGTTATCTGGGGTTAGAATATTACTTGCAGATTCTCATACCAACTAAGAATGTAGTCATCTATGAGTCAAGAGTTGTCCCGTTTACCATGTTGTTTATAATACAGAATTTCAAAATAAATGTTCCTTACAAAATACATTGGGCCTCGAAAAGTAATTCATAGAGAAAAAATTTATTTGCCCAAAAATTTTCGAAAGGGAAAGTTTTTTCGGTTCACCTCGAATTTATACATGAGCGTTTCACAAAATGGAAATTTTATGTCAATTATTTTATGATATATAAAGCCTTTTAAATCCTTCTATCGGGGAATATCTATTTTCTACCAGGTTATTTGTAAACATGTCTAATTTCTAAAAAGTATTTAATTTTTAAAACCTTTATAAAACATTATTTGGTCGGTTATGAAACACTATTGATTTCGGTCGATCCGTTTCTATTCGACTAATTAGTGTTGTTGATTCTTTGGTCACATATCTTTTCTCCGCTCTTTACTCAAAATACTTTGATTGTTTGAAAATAGATGCAGCATGTTAGAAACCAATGAATTTGAGAGATTGATCAAAATACAATATACAATATGCATTTCTATATATATCCCACAAGATGAATCTCTATTATATATAATACAAGTAAACCCCCATAAAAGATATAAAGGATATAGGCTAAATGGCAGATAAATACGTAAGTTTCTATCTAATGTCCTGCCACTCAAGCATTTTGGTACCTGCCGTTATCTGGGGTTAGAATATTACTCGCATATTTTCACGTATCACGATCATTTTATGTACAATTTTGCCCATAGCAGGAATAGTTAAAAAGTAAATATTGTTTTTCTCATTCATCTTCGACTTAATTAGAAAGCCATAATCTCCTTTCTTTTTCTTTTTCTCAAAGTTCTTCTATGGCCTTTTCTTCTCAAATCTCTTTCGAAGCTTTCTTCACAACAACTTTGAGGATCGACAATACTCAGATCGTAAACTGAAAATGATCATGGAAACCAAAAGACTATAGGAGAAGACACTGTGGTATTCTAACTACGGCTGGTAATTTGCAAGGTTGAGAAAGCCAGAATTGAAAATTGCAAGGCTGTAGAAATGCAACAATTATGGAATTTTGGTTGACAAAATGAGTTTACTAGAGGAGTGAATGGTGAAGAAGAAGATGAAAGTTATAGTAGAGAATTTGGCAAAAAATGAGAAGAAATGGATGAAAATTGCTTGGATTGGTCTTTCAATTGCCCTAGTTTTTGTTGGATTTTTTTATTAAAAAAATTCAATTAAAGAATGCATGTATGATGTGAAATTTATTTATGAATGGAAAGAAAAGATGATGTTTTCTCTTCTTTTCTCATCTACTGTTCTTTGATTTATTGTGTATATTAAAACATAAATATTGAATTATGTGTAAAAATCCTTGATTTTGGACAATAAGTCATTTGAAGATGAATCTCAAGCTCGATTTCATGTAAAGACTTCAAATTAGCTATGCTGAAGCGAAAATTAGAACAGCAATCTCTCCGATCTTACCGTGATTGGATATTTAGATTTTCGAGTTAGGGTTACAAAAGGGAAATGTAGGATGGAGGGGAAGAGGAGAAAGGGAGGTTTAATTTGGGGGAATAGAGGTGGGTGAAAGAGAGAGTTAGGTTTCAATTCAGGGATTTAAATTCAATTGTTTGGTCAAATTTGGTTAATGGATCAGGTGAATTATAAGGGCAAAAAAGTCTTTTCATAATTTCCGTTAACTTCACCAGGTAGTAAAGTGTAAAAATAAACACTGGATATTTATCCGTCATCTTTTGAAACTCATATATTTTTCTGCCAAATAGTATGAACAATAGGTATTTATCTGCCATTTAGCCAAAGATATATGCATACCTTAAGAGCCCCTCAAACTCAGGGTAGATCATAAACCGAGAGTTTGAATAAGAAATGCAAAAGTTGGGTATGTGTATCTAACACAGACTCTTCAAAATCTCACACTTTTCTCACTTTGAATTTTGTTTTTTCTGTTCCATTTGACTTTGTACTTCGCGAGAATTGGTGATTAGTAAGCCTGGATTAGTGACTGTGTATGCAGTGTTAAGAAGCAGATTATTTCTCAAATACAAAGGTTTATGTGAAAAGATTTGGTAACTTTTATAATTTTATTTATTTCTTAGGTAAGGTTCCTCAGCCCTACTTTTTACTTCCAAAAAAAATATTCTTTTTCTTTTGTGATAAATATCGGTGTAAAGCACACCGTCATTTATAAAATATCAATAAAGAGATGTAAACATTCTAATAGGAAGTCTCCATTTCATTTATTCAATATTACAATTATCCATTTATAGCCTTTCCAAAATAACTTTTATAAAATTTAATAAGGGTAAAATCCTCTCAATACGTCCGCATCCAAGAAAAACAAAAATTTCATTTTTATCTTATTTTTCTTTGTTTCAAATCCATGAAAGGGAAAAAAAAATAAAATCAAAATGCAATCTCCATGGAGATTTTTTTCTCTAAGCTTGCCCAATCTCTACTGAATTTTATAAATATTGAGGATGAAGAGAAGGGTTTGCTCGTAAAATTAAAGAAGATGTGGCTAATTAAATTTTAAGAAAGGGTATTTTTTTTGGGATGGGGGGAGTGGCTAAAAGGCTAGTTTTAAAATTAGTGGTATTTTCTGCTATAAGTGCAAAAGTCAGGGATATTTCCTGCTATTTATAGGAAAATAAAAACTACTATAATTTGTGATATTGAAATTAAAGTAAAAAAATCCTACTTACCACCACCACAATGAGTTCTGCGGATGTCGCTTCAACTTTTGACGCCACCGCCTCCATCTCCTCCACCGCTTCCTCCACTGTCGCTGCAGCCAGCGCCGCTGTTACTGCCAGAGAATTCTTCGTTGTTTACTCTAGCACCACCGGCCTCCCCGCCCCTGCTCCCTCAATATACCAAGTAATATGTCAGGTTCAAGGGTTGCTTGGTTCTTTCATCTTCTCTTTTCTTGCGACCGCCAAACGCAAATATAATGACACTCCATAACGCCGCGACCATGCAAAGGACAAAAAGGCTATTTCCAGACAACTGTGACGTTGTCAAGGTTAATAAACCAACGTCGACATAGCTGTCATGTCCATCTTTCCAAAAGTACGGAAACAGCGGCATGCTAAGGTCCACAACCTAACTGTGTCGAGAGTGGTCCTTTCCCGATACAGTTACGTTAAGCGCATAAATCATGAAGGCAATGTACCAAAACTGATAATAAAAGCAGAAACATTTATTTCCATTAACTAAAATTATTGCATCCTTAAGTACTGAAAGCAAACTAAATAGTTTAATTATATCGATTAAAAGAAAGCAAGCCCTAAACAGGTGGGCAATATAAGAGCTATTCTAATACTTCTGTATCAACTCCGATTATTCTTCATTGGTGGGCTTGAATCCATCGTGTAATACCCAGTCCCGCTATACCGTAACCGTATTTTAACGAATAATTTCCAAATATTTTCCCCCAAATTTTCCTACATAATTTTCTATATTTTCTAAAACCTAACTTCTAAACCTTTATCCTAATTAAACCCTATCCCCTTTTTATATTTTTCCTAATTCTTTCTTCCTACCCCAGACCCTATGGTTGTATCCGTATATCGTGTTCTCGTCTCGTTTAGTGAAACAGACTCGTTTGGATCGCTACGTGTATACCACGTTTATCCGTTCTTGGGGGTATGCATTTTCTTTAACCGGATATCGTTTTTTGGTTTTGGTTGACACGTATATTATCCGTATTTTCAAACCGTAATTTTAAACCCAATCCGGCCATATTTTGGAGTATTTTTGTATTAGCTGTAAAACTCAAATATATTTAATAAAATATTCTTATTATATAAACTATAAACTGTTTAATATATATATATATATATATATATATTTTAACTAAATATATTTTAATCCTCACAGCCTCTCAAAGTCTCTCTCCTCTCTTTATTATATGTTATAATTAATGTTTACCTGACCTAATAGTTTTCCCCAGCCTCATCTTCTTCTCGTTCTTCTTCTTTCCCGTCTCCTCATCCCACGTCCCCGCTTCCTATTACGCTCGACCGGTCCCTGCAACTGCCTCAACAACGAGTCCTTGACCCCCCACAACTCCACTACCTCCCTCTACCTCGTCACCAACCTCCTCGCCTAGCCCCACCCACGAACCCGAGCCTTTGTCTCTCTCTTCCCCCACTCCGCGGCCACAACCCATAGCACCTCCCCTCACCGCCGGCCGGCCATTGAGCCACCCCCGTTGACCCCTCACCACCCTATCTCCGAGATTCACCAAACCCACACCCATCTCCTTACTGCCACCGTCGCCGACGAACTCCCTTGATGTGGATCCAAGCTCAAGCTCCATCGCCCCACTGCAACCTCTCTCTCCTCTGCCCACCAACTCCACAACGAGCTCCTCTCGTCGCCAACGTCTGCTCACCGTTGCAGCCACCTCCACGTCGTCTCCAGCACCACCGCACACGAGCGCGACCACCTCTGTGTCCACCATCATCGAAGCTTCCTGACTCGCCATCTACAAGCTCCAAGCTCTGAGCACCCAATCACCGACAACCACCAACAACTCCACCATCGTCGGAGCCACCCCTCTCCTCCACTGCAACTGAGCCCACTACCCGCTGCACCACCCACTCCGTCACTGACGAGCCCGAGCCCGAGCCCCTGCAACTTCCTTAACTCCTCATCTCCAAGCCAAGCTTCACAGTGTGTAGCCGAGCTCAAATTGTTGTCGTGCCGTGCCGTGCGTGCGTTGAACCCGTCTCCGCACCGCCCCCACACCACGGTTGCACCACCGCATACCCACCCCCCATGCCACACCGTGCCAAGCCCCGTGCCATGCTGTGCCTAGCCCCGTGCAACATCATACCCACTCCCCACGCCATACACGTCATGCCACGCCGTGCCAGCCTCTGTGCCGCGTCGTGCCAGCCCCCATGTCACTCCGTACCCCGATCCAGTGCATGCACAGTGCCCACTCCCGTACCAGTATCGCGTTCAGTACCGTGTCGCCTCGTGCCACGCATCGAGCCAGGACCATGCCCTACCGTGTCACACTCACATCGTCACGCCCCGCTTCCTAGTGTACGGGCAGAAGACGCAACGGGTCACGCGATGCATTTACTCAGAAGTAAACACGCTAAGCGTATCTAAGCAATATAAAATAAAATGTACACAAAAGACAAGATATAAATGAAGAACAACTTTATTTATTAACATTCTTTTTACAATACAATGAAAAGTAAATATATGGAATGAAAGCAATGCCTAAATAATGTCATAATAGAAATGAAAATATGTACAAGTAAACTAGATCTCTGGGTCAAAAGCTATCTGATCCAAGTCCTCTCTGGTGGGCTCTGTCTCCAGAAGGTTCGATCCACCTGACAACATTCCAAAGAAAGAAGAAAATGAATGTCGTCAGCGAACAATCGCTCGGTAAGTCCCAAAAGTAAGTAGAGACAGAATAGACAGAAGAAGAATATAAATTTTAAAGTTGTATTATATTGTTAACGCTGTTGTTTATAGCTTGGTACAGAAAATGCCAGTATATACGAGAGGAGTCCCACTATTCCGGAGACTAAGGTATACGGAGCACAAGAA
This sequence comes from Agapanthus africanus, assembly GCA_030015575.1. Classification (NCBI taxonomy): domain Eukaryota; kingdom Viridiplantae; phylum Streptophyta; class Magnoliopsida; order Asparagales; family Amaryllidaceae; genus Agapanthus; species Agapanthus africanus. The sequence continues at coordinate 98,500,850 of CM057338.1, read as the reverse complement.
ACCGTTCAGCCACGATACAACGGCAATGGATATTCAGGTTAGTTGTATTATGGTTACAGTCTCGTGCTACTTTTAACGCCTTCCGTACCAATCAACCCCTTATAAACCCCGCGATGTCTTGATTGTATTGTTTGTAGTATATTATCTTGTATTGTAAATTGTATATGGATGACTTGTCAGAACCATGATATCAGTAATGGAACGGATATAATGGATGTACATGTAGATGGAGAATATCCATGGTTCATTCAGTCAATATAGATTGATATAGATTGAATAGACGGATTCATGTTGAATTTTAGTTTATACTTAAATTGCATTCAAGTTAGATTGATTAGATTGAGACTTAGTCTAAGTCAGGTAATTAGAAAAGAAATTGAAGTCCTGAGTTAGGTTTTGGTGTTATCGATAACTGTTTCACATGGACAACAGAATTTGTGTCTTTTTTCAAAATAATTACCGTGTTGATAACACCGTTGTTTATCATCGAAAGACGCGACCGGGACGTTAGGACGTCTGGCCTGAATTTTGGGGGCAGATGCTATTTGGATTTATCTGTCCACCTCTCCGAAGATGCCAAGCTGATTTATGGCACAGTGTATCGGAGGTCTGGACGGACGCGGCCGTTATAGCAAATTTCGTCAGATTCCCCTTCGTTGTGAGGGGTTTTTGATTGTGGGGACGCTTTTCCCTGCAGGCGCTGTAAGTCCACAGTAGCGCCCCGGCAGTCTATCCGAGGCCAAACGCGAAACAAAAAAACTTTTCAAACTGGCGCTAACGCAGACTTTAACCTGGATCATTCCATTAACCTTATACTAGCAAACTACAAAGAAGTTAGAATGGCTATACCGATCGATCCGTGTCCTTCGACCTTTAGCCACCATCCTTAGCTCTTCACGACATCTCCGATCTCACTCGATCTCTGGTCTCCTTGTCCAAGTGGCACCACCTCAAGGAATCATTTTACGGGCTCCTGCTTCAAAACCGAAGCAACCCGAATATGAAGTTTGCTAGCCGACATGTCCAAGGTAAAGTAGAAAATGTGTGTGATAATTTTGCCTCAATGACATCCATTAATTCTCAACACATGAGATGGTATGGATGGAGGTTGAAGAAGAAACCATTAAAGGAACTTGTGAGCATAAGAAGAAAACTAGTGAAGAAGAAGATGAGCTTGCTTATTGTGTTGGGATGAAAATGTGAGAGCTCTTGATAATAATCTTAACACCAAGCCCCACTCATAGTGGTTGCCCTCTTTCTCCTCATACATCATTTCCACACAATAATCAATCAAGAGATTAGATATGGCACAAAAAATAATATCATGAGTCATCATTTAAGCACATGCCACATTTAATGCTCTTGATCATGACTAGCACTCACAATTTCCACTTAATAAACATTAACCCAAATGTTTAGAACAATAAAAGGAATGTCAACTTTTAAAGTAAACTCGTGACGGATCACAAAGATACCCCTCATCTGTATATACATACCTGCATCCGTATTCCGACTGAATGCGAATATTACGAAGTTCCTGGGATTGGCATGTTCATCCGTGTAGCTCGGCACACCAGAAAGAGGTGGCAGCTGCATTATCACGGTGGTTGGAGGTCGAAAGAGCATGGATTCTGAGACGAAAGTAATCCAACAAATCTAATACTAGGATCCGGGTTAAACCAAAACCCACCAGTATGATCCGTCCAATCATGATCCGTGCACTAGTCCACGTATATGATCGAACCCTACCATAAAACCATACGGCCTCTACAATGTTTCGCCCGAACTTGGAAAACTTTCTATGGGGGACTCTAAAGACTCGTCAATACACTGGCAGTGGGTTTAACCACAAGCACGTCGGTGGCACTAGCTGTACGTAAGGGCTGCCCATGTATTGAGCGAAAGGGAAACTGACGAGCGAACTCATCCTGGAACCCTACTGAGCCTATTTTTGATAATCTCCGAACAGTCCGGTCTGTTCGTCTATGAGAATCGCATATCGGGCCTAAGGGGATGGTAAACTTCAGACCCCCAATAGCGGTATAAGTCGTGTCGAAGTATAGCCCAGAACACATTGAGAAACTACTGGAATACCTACCAGTAAATCTCACCTGCCTTGGTCAAGAACTTTGTGTAATGGCTCTCCAGAAAAAGCGCGATATCAACCCCCAATACCGGAGAAACGAATCCTGTCTAACCGTCACTACCTCCAAGTGCTTCGAGAATGCACCCAACTACTACCTGTTTGCATGACTCTTTTGAGCCGTGATAGGGTAGCAATCAAAGAACTGTGGGAACATGTCACGCCCCGCTTCCCAGAGTACGCTAAGATGGGCACGTGACATAGCCAACCATGCTATCTGTAGGTAGGAAGTATCCATCCACAGTCACATTATGGCTGTAGAGATATCAAGAACAAAATATAACTATCTAATATATGTCCATAAGCCAAGATAAAATGAGTCAAGAATAATAAAATGCGGAAGCAAGAGACCAATACAAAATAACTGGAATGTATGTCCCAAAATGCGGGCTCACATCAGGAATAAAAATGCTGAAAGTAAAAGAACTAACTACTACAGAATCCTCAGTACTCAGCCTGCTGGCTGAAGTACTCCTGCTCGGACTGCAGCAAAGGTACAGTATCTGGGCCATGCAAAACCCAGACGTCAGCACGTCATGTCATCAAGTAATAAAGTATAATAGGGTAACAGGCAATGCAAATATAAACATGAATGATAAGTAGGTATAACAGCAATATAAATCAGGGCAGTGAAGGGTAGTGTGTAGAGAGGAAACTAAACTAGTCTATTGGGTTATCTATTCTCAAGTCTTTGAAATCAATTTGATGAATCATCGATGTAACTCAATAGTATCCCGTGCATGCCCGAAGACTCTCGGGCTGAAACCGAGACGTTCCGCTAGGCACAAAAAGGAAAAGGGTACAGACCAATAATGTCAGCAGCATCGTCACGAGGCGGGCCTAGCCTCAAAACTGATCAGTAAAAGCAAGCAACTGTCTAGTTACAAGTCAGGATTTCATCATTGATTTCCCCATACCCCCAAGTTATGTATGTCAAGTCAGGTATTCAGTAATCAAGAACTAATACCAACACAGGATCAGGTAGGAGCAGGTTTGTCTGGATAGACAATAGGAACGGTCCATGAGGACTACATGTCAGGTTTGTTAGCATTAGACACAAGGTCAGGTAACATGTAAAGCCATGGTACTTCAGGTCAAGTCGAGTAGTGTGTTTAAATGTCATGTCATGTAAAGAGTGTACGGTACCATGTCAGGTCAAGTCATATGTGTAGCAAGTCACGTCAGGGTGTACAAGATATCATGTGGGTGCTCTAATCAACTAGCAAAATCATGGTTACAAATAAATAAACATGGTTATCAACAACACAATAAATTGGCACGTGTAATATGATATGTGAATATGTGCAGATTAAACTACTTAAATGTACGGTTATCAATTTGAGTTTACGGGATGGTTTTCACATTACATGAATGCAGTATAGCAATTATAAATATTAAAATCGTGTTAATATGTATTAAAATAATCAAAGATGCAATCGAATGTAAACCAAGTTAGGAGTATGCAAACGGTCGTCCAACAGGGTATACCGTATAAAAGGAGTACCGTGGCTATGCAAATAATGGTTATATAATTTAAGTATGAATGTGGATACTTTGCGTAGTAACACTAAATGCAACATGGTATGTCCCGGACTATGAATCAAAATGTTATGACGGAACATCGGGATGTTAAGAAAATGAAGACTATGGTATTATATTTAAACTAAAAGTTTAATATGCATTCAAATAAGTATAAATAGATCACATAGCATGTAGCAAATTTCACTTGCCTCGACGGATTGCGATACAGAAAACGGAACATCTCGCGTCGGCGGAAAAGTCGCGACCCGCGTACGTTACATGGAATGAATCCAAACGACGAACAACGTGGTCCCACGGGTTAGGTACGCTCGCTGGGTCGTCGAGATGATGGGATCGTAGAAAAGGGATGAGGCGGCGGAGTTTTGAGGGTTAGGGTTTGCTTCACCGAGTTTTCATGGCGAGGGAGAAAATATAAGAAGAAGGAGGAGAAAATATAAGAAAAGGAGCGGGCGGTGAAGATAAGAAGCGGACGGTGTTGGGACTTAAACCTACCGCGAGAGGAGAGAGAAGGAGAAGCAAGAGGAGAAAGAAAGGCGTGGGGGAGAGAGAGAGAGCTGAGGAGATAGAGAGAGGAAGAGAAAGAGAAGGAGAGAGAGAGAGACAGAGAGAGAGGTGTCTCGTGGGGCCCAGATGAAAGGAATGGGGATCTGCGATTGGTTCATGGGGTTTAAAGAAATATGGGGAAAACAGAGAAAGATTTAGTGGTAAAGGCCCAAGGCAATTTGATTGGTTGGGGAGAATGGAAAATTAGATTACGGGAAAAATATTAAAAGATTTTCAATGGTCTTAGAAATATTTAGCCGGCTGTGTAATCTTTTAAGAAAAATTTAGAATTTAAAAAAAAATCTAAAATTCAGATAATTGAACTTTAGCAGAATCTAAAACATTTCAGAAAAACGCCCGGGTCGGGTCCAGAAATTTGAATTTGAAATATAAAAATTATTAACAGGTTCCAAAATTTGAAATGAAGGATTTTGTACTGAAAAAGCATACCCCCAAGAACGGACGCACGTACGTACGCGTAGTCATCCAAACACGTCCGTTTCACTGAACGGGACGAGAACATGATGCAAGAACGCTACCACAAGATTAGGGATAACAAGCAGGCCATGACAAGTATTTTTAAACTATTTTAAGTAACTTAATTGTTATATGCAAACATATGTAATGTCGGGGTAAACTATAACTAGTAACTGTCAAATCATGCTAAATAAATACCACACACCACACATACGGTAACTGGAATTTATATATCTGGACTCGGTTGTTACATTATACCCAACTACAAAAGAATTTCGTCCTCGAAATTCCAAGAACACAAAAGAGATAAACGACCAACAACCCACAAGAAGGATAGGGAAACCTCTGCCGGATTTCATCTTCTCGTTCCCAAGTTGACTCTCCATGTGAGCGACTATCCCAAGAAACAAGTACAAGAAGGATAACCTTGTTCTTAAGAACTTTTTCCCTTCGATCCATAATCGCAATCGGTCGCTCCTCAAAAGTCAAGTCTTTTCGTACCGTCAGCTCCGAATGATCCAATACATGCGTTTCATCCCGAACATACTTACGGAGTTGAGATATGTGAAACACGTCATGAACACTCGCCAAGAATTGCATTAACTCTCTCATCAGTCTGCACAGCCAAGTCTGGTCCCAACAATTTTCGTTCACCGATATCGTCCCAACAAACAGGTGAACGACACTTGCGACCATATAAAGCTTCGAATGGAGCCATCTGAATCGTCACCTGAAACTGTTGTTGAAAGAAAACTCCACCAAATGTAGATGATCATCCCATGCACCCTTGAAGTCCAACATGCAAGCTCTCAACATATCTTCAAGAGTTTGGATCGTTCTCTCTGACTGGCCATCTGTTTAAGGATGATGAGCTGTGCTAAACTTCAATCGAGTCCCCAAACTTTCCTGTAAGCTCCTCCAAAAGTGTGATACGAACCGAGTGTCCCGATCGGACACGATGCTCATCGGTATTCCATACAATCTTACAATCTCCTGAATGTACCGTTCTACCAAGTTTCTGCTGATTAACCAACCCGAAAAGGAATGAAATGAGCCGCCTTGGTCAAACAATTTATAATCACCCAAACTGCACTGTTGCCCTTTGGACTTCGCGGTAGAACTGTTACGAAATCCATGGTTATATGTTCCCACTTCCACTAAGGAATCGGAAGTGGTTTCAATAAACCAGCAACCCTTTGATGTTCAGCCTTAACTTGCTGACACACCAAGCATTTTGCCACAAAGCGGGCAATCTCCCGTTTCATGCCTTCCCACCAGAACTGCTGTCGTAAGTCTCGGTGCATCTTCGTGCCTCCTGGATGTACGGAATATGCTGAACTGTGAGCCTCCTTCATAAGTTCTTCGCGAATGTCTCCCTTTGGCACACACAACCAGCTGCCCTATCTCAACGAACTATCTTCATAGATTAATAAATCTGTTCGAAGTCTAACTTCAACCTGTTCTCGGAACTTTTGCAATCTAGGGTCCTGCGATTGTACTGCTTTAATAATTTCGATTAATAATGAATGTACTTGAAGCTGCATCAATTTTCCCGAAGAATGCGGTAGCACACCCTTCAAATCAAACCTCCGAAAGTCTTCAATGAGTTCCTTCTGTGCCGTCAACATCTGACTTGCTGGTGACCGACTGAGCTCATCCGACACAACACTAACTTTCCCCGGATGGTACTTAAGATCAAGATCGTAGTCATCCATCAGCTCCAACCATCTACGTTGCCTCATATTAAGCTCCTTCTACGTGAACACATACTTCAAGCTCTTATGATCAGTGAACACCTCGACCCTTTCGCCCAAAGGGTAGTGTCTCTAAATCTTCAAAGCGAATATCACAGCCGCAAGCTCCAAGTCATGAGTTGGGTAATTCTTCTCATGGGTATTCAACTGTCTCGATATGTACGCTACAACCTTCCCATTATGCACTAGTACACATCACAATCCTTTTCCAGATGCGTCACTGTGAATCACCAATCCTCCGGAACTGTCTGGCACGGTCAGAATAGGGGCAGTTATCAATCTTTGCTTCAACGTCTCAAAACTGACGCACACCTATCCGTCCACACAAAAGGTACCTCTTTGCGCATAAGTTTGGTCAACGGCTCCGCCAGACGAGCAAAGTTCTCCACAAATCTTCTGTAATATCCGGCGAGTCCAAGAAAACTTTTTATCTCCGCAACATTCTTCGGAATCGGCCAATCTCGAACTGCTGCAATCTTTTCGGGATCGACGGCGATTCCATCACCAGACACAACATGCCCCAAAACTTTACTTCTTCCGGCCAAAACTCGCACTTGCTCATCTTCGCATATAATTTCTCTTGTCTCAATGTCTGCAGTGCGATCTTCAACTGTGCCGCATGCTCTTCAATACTCTTCGAGTAGACCAGAATATCCTCAATGAACACCACGATAAACTGGTCCAAAAATGGTGGAAAGATTCGGTTCATCAAGTCCATAAATATTGTCGGTGCATTCGTTACTCCGAAGGGCATCACTAATACTCGTAATGTCCATACTGAGTTCGGAACACAGTCTTGCAAATATCCTCTGCTTTCGCTCGGACCTGATGATATCTGGATCGTAATTCCAGCTTCGATAATACCCTCACGCCATTAAGCTGTTCAAATAATTCACCAATTCGAGAGATCGGGTACTTGTTCTTCATAGTCACCCGGTTTAATTCTCGATAGTCGATGCACATCCTTCTTGCGTCATCTTTCTTCTTTACTAGAAGAACTAGAGCTATCCAGGGCGAGTTACTGCTGCGAATTCAACCTTCCTCAAGTAATTTAGTAACCTGCTTCTTGACTTCTTCCAACTCCACTGGTGCCATTGGATAATACGCTTTAGATACTGACGCTGCACCAGGAATAAGATCAATCGCGAACTCCACGTCTCGCCTCGGTGGTAAACCCGGTATGTCTTCAAACACGTCCATGAAATCTCGAACAACAGCCAACGCTTCACCTTCAGCAACCTTTATCGACGAAAGATCATTAATTGTCGACCTAGCCCTAACCCCGACTGGCCCGACAGAACTGCTTCCTCTAGACAGCCTCTGGGTGTCCGGGAATCTGGAAATTCGCCTTCTTCACTCTACACTCAATGTGAGCGTGGAAAGTGCCAAGAAATTCCATTCCCAAGACTACATCAATTCTACCAGTAACAACTTCCAAGACCTCTGCCATAGCTCCCGTCCACAAACCATGACGAAACTAACCTTACACCCTCTACTAGCTATGTTTTCCCCCAATCCCAGTGTGTATGTCGCAAAATTAAACAGGGCCGTGAAAGTCATTGATGAACAACAATAAATTTGGACGACATAAATCAATGGGATGCACTAAAATTGAATAACGCTAATGCGAGAAAACCATGAACACATAGGGTACCTGAAATGACTTCCTCTGAAGGTTTAGTCTCTTCAGCCATCAGGGGAAAAGTTTGAGCCTGATTAGCTCCCCGAATAAACTGCTCCTGATCTGGAAGCTGCTCTTGCGGCACCTCCCGAGTATCCTCCTTCAATCTTATCCTTGACGGACAATTAACAATGGTGTGATCCTCTGATCCACAAATCAGAAAAATTCCAAGCCTCTTACGACAATCTCTTCGATAATGACCCAATCGTTGGCAAAAGTCGCACAACATCCTTCCCCTTTTCCTGGGTAACACTGGCCTCCGAACACTCTCTTCCTTATGAAGTTTCGACGCACAAACATGGATAGTGTGATCCGCCAATCCACAAACCAAACAGAGTCCACGCTTTCTCCGACACTCCCTTTGCACATGCCCAGGCAAACGGCAAAAGTCACAGATCACGCTCCCTCTCCGACCAGCAACGATTGTTTTCTTCATTGGTGCCACACTGCGTCGGTTCACCGGAACACTTCTACGTACGGCCGTTTGGTTTAGTGCAAACGCCGGCTTCAGCTCGGTCTGCTGCTTGTGGTCCTCAAGCAAGTTACGAATTACTCCAAGAAAAGTAGCGTCATCCTTACACCTCTGGTACGATTGTAGATTCCTGGCCTCCATAATACTGCAACCAAACACCAAATAATATTAGTACGATAACAGATTCAATATATAGATCAAGGATATGAGTCAAGGCTAGAACTCCAAGTTACTTAAATAGAGTACCGCATTGTAATTATGCCACGGTATCATAGTTACAATCACATAACTTCATTCAAATCGCCTAAGCTCTAGAGATAAACAAAGGAAACCAGGTTTTCGAGTCGATATGCAAAGGAGGTTTGCACATCACAAAAGTAGAATCAGGAGGATGTTAAGATTCAAGAATGGTAAGACGGCAAGGTGGTAAGACATGTTTCTTAATCACGAGTATCCCAATTCGTGTATTGGGTACAATACCTAACTACAAAAGAATCAACCCAACTAACTTATGGCTCTGATACCAAAAGAACCATGTCACGCCCCGCTTCCCAGAGATGCTAAGATGGGCACGTGATATAGCCAACCATACTACCTGTGGGTAGGAAGTATCCATCCACAGTCACATTACAGTTGTAGAGATATCAAGAACAAAATATAACTATCTAATACATGTCCATAAGCCAAAATAAAATGAGTCAAGAATAATAAAATGCGGAAGCAAGAGATCCAATACAAAATAACTGGAATGTATGTCCCATAATGCGGGCTCACATCAGGAATAAAAATGCTGAAAGTAAAAGAACTAACTACTACAGAATCCTCACTGCTCAGCCTGCTAGCTGAAGTACTCCTGCTTGGACTGCAGCAAAGGTATGATATCTGGGCCATGCAAAACCCAGACGTCAACGCGTCATGTCATCAAGTAATAAAGTATAACAGGGTAACAGGCAATGCAAATATAAACATGAATGATAAGTAGGTATAACAGCAATATAAATCAGGGCAGTGAAGGGTAGTGTGTAGTGAGGAAACTAAACTAGTCTATTGGGTTATCTACTCTCAAGTCTTTGAAATTAATTTGATGAATTATCGATGTAACTCAATAGTATCCCGTGCATGCCCGGGACCACGGTCTAAGACTCTCGGGCTGAAACCGAGACGTGCCGCTAGGCACAAAAGGGAAAAGGGTACAGACCACGATGTCAGCAGCATCGTCACGAGGTGGGCCTAGCCTCAAAACTGATTAGTAAAAGCAAGCAACTATCGAGTTACAAGTCAGGATTTCATCATTGATTTCCCCATAACCCCCAAGTCATGTATGTCAAGTCAGGTATTTAGTAATCAAGAACTAATACCAACACAGGATCAGGTAGGAGCAAGTTTGTCTGGATAGACAACAGGAACGGTCCGTGAGGACTACATATCAGGTTTGTTGGCATTAGACACAAGGTCGGGTAACAGGTAAAGCCATGGTACTTCAGGTCAAGTCGAGTAGTATGTTTAGATGTCATGCCATGTAAAGAGTGTACGGTACCATGTCAGGTCAAGTCATATGTGTAGCAAGTCACGTCAGGGTGTACAAGATATCATGTGGGTGCTCAAATAAACTAGAAAAATCATGTTTACAAATAAATAAGCATGGTTATCAACAACACAATAAATTAGCACGTGTAATATGATATGTGAATAGGTGCAGATTAAGCTACTTAGATGTACGGTTATCAATTTGAGTTTACGGGATGGTTTTCACATTACATGAATGCAGCATAGCAATTATAAATATTAAAATCGTGTTAATATGTACTAAAATAATCAAAGATGCAATCGAATGTAAACCAGGTTAGGAGTATGCAAACGGTCGTCCAACAGGGTATACCGTATAAAAGGAGTACCATGGCTATGCAAATAATGATTATATAATTTAAGTATGAATGTGGATACTTTGCGTAGTAACACTAAATGCAACATGGTATGTCCCGGGCTATGAATCAAAATGTTATGACGGAAGATCGAGATGTTAAGAAAATGGATACTATGGTATTATATTTAAACTACAGGTTTAATATGCATTCAAATAAGTATAAATAGATCACATAGCATTTAGCAAGTTTCACTTGCATCGACGGATTGCGATACGGAAAACGGAACGTCTCGCGTCGGCGAAAAAGTTGCGACGCACGCACTTTACACGGAATGAATCCAAACGACGAACAACGTGGTCCCACGGGTCAGGTACGCTCACTGGGTCGTCGAGATGATGGGATCGTGGAAAAGGGATGAGGCGGCGGAGTTTTGAGGGTTAGGGTTTGCTTCACCGAGTTTTCATGGCGAGGGAGAAAATATAAGAAGAGGAAGAAGAAAAGAAGCGGGCGGTGATGATAAGAAGCGGACGGTGTTGGGACCTAAACCTACCGCGAGAGGAGAGAGAGGGAGAAGCGAGAGGAGAGAGAAAGGCATGGGAGAGAGAGAGAGAGAGCTGAGGAGATAGAGAGAGGAAGAGAAAGAGAAGGAGAGAGAGACAGAGAGAGGTGTCTCGTGGGGTCCAGATGAAAGGAATGGGGATCTACGATTGGTACGTAGGGTTTAAAGATACATGGGGAAAACAGAGAAAGATTTAGTGGTAAAAGCCCAAGGAAATCTGATTGGTTGGGGAGAATGGAAAATTAGATTACGAGAAAAATATTAAAAGATTTTCAATGGTCTTAGAAATATTTAGCCGGCTGTGTAATCTTTTAAGAAAAATTTAGAATTTAAAAAAAATCTAAAATTCAGATAATTGAACTTTAGCAGAATCTAAAACATTTCAGAAAAACGCCCGGGTCGGGTCCAGAAATTTGAATTTGAAATATAAAAATTATTAGCAGGTTCCAAAATTTGAAATGAAGGATTTTGTATTGAAAAAGCATACCCCCAAGAACGGACACACGTACGTGCGCGTAGTCGTTCAAATACGTCCGTTTTACTGAACGGGACGAGAACATGATGCAAGGACGCTACCACAGGATTAGGGATAACAAGCAGGCCATGACAAGTACTTTTAAACTATTTTAAGTAAGTTAATTGTTATATGCAAACATATGTAATGTCGGGGTAAACTATAACTAGTAACTGTCAAAACATGCTAAATAAATACCACACACCACACATACGGTAACTGGAATTTGTATATCTGGACTCGGTTGTAACAGAACACACTTGAGGAAAAGTACAGTGTCAAGTCAATAGACAAAGCTGTACTCATATCACCTGGGAACTGCTCCTGACGATAGGTATAGTACTAATCAGCAGTGCCCCTGCGAGTCCGTCCGGTGTACTCATAACCCAATGAGCACCTGTATACTATCTTAGGTGAACCAACTGATACCAATGGCTTGTGAGACCAGCCACCACCTCTCGTCGGGGTCTCGATCCGTATACACTAGTCTACACTCGGAGTATCGATGCCCAGTCTCGAAATTCGCACGACTAGAGACACTTTTAGGATGTGCTTATAGACTACCCAACTCTCACGTATATGATCGCCATCATACTGCTGGTAGTCAAGCGAGAATCCTATCGGCTCTATCAACATGTAATAGTGATTTGTAATGTCACCTGAAGTATATACATGGTGATAAAGACAAACCAGATAGCATACCATCATCTCGAGTAAGACTGTTCTACCGGTATAGGTCATTCCTCAATCATTGCAATCACGTGCATGCGATCCAATAATTGATATGAGGGCACTATAGCCAACAATCTCCCACTTGCACTTAAGGCCAATTATTGCGATACCACATACTCACTGCCCGTGTGATACTGAACAACCAACTTCTCTACTAATCAGTTTCACAAAGCTTGTTTGTGAAACTATTGCTTTCGAGAAATAGCCTCAGTGAGTGGATCCGCCCTGATGTTTCTTTCTATATCTCTCTTTATCTCAAGTTCACGGAGAAATCCATCTCCCGAAATGAGCAATACCTGTCTTAGAATATGTCTGGATATCTAATGGGACCCAGTTCACAAATGAACTACAAATCCAGCAAACTTCTTAAAATGTATCATTAACTGAATTTAATCAGCATCCTGTGCCATGCCTCCCTCAGTATCCGATTGGACCACCTGTCCAAACTACTGCCCCTCGTCAGAAGGAAAACTATAACTCTGACAGTCTCTTTGTCATCCAGGTCACCTTGGAAGCTTGGAATGATAACTGTCTCCCGAGGGAGGCTGTTGTTATCATATCTTTAGAACATCCACTTATATTCTAAAACTGCTTCTGAACGTTTCTCCAGGATTGGATTAATATATCAACTTATTACATCTAATGCAAAAACAACATCTGGTGTCGTACTTGACATCTCATGATTGACTCGATTGCCTAAACAAGTGATATGCCAATCATGTGCATCCCTTTCCCCTTTAGTCTGTAAGACTCCTTTAGAGAGGGTGACTCCATCATTTACAGGTAGACCACCATGCCAGGAGTCGTCAATTCTAAAACATCTTTAGAATACTGTCTGAGTACCCAGATTAGGAAACTACCCAAATTTAGATCTAAAACCATAGATCTAGTAACCAGAATGCCTGATATAATATCCATATTCTATGTGGATAAACCACTGTGTGACAATCACAGTATAATCGATCGTAGTATAGGAATTTTACTTCCTACAACGTACATGTCATCCAAATACTAGGACATTACACCCTACTACTTTCTTAACAGATCCATCTCTTATTCTGATGAAGTCATAACCCATGACCGCCGCATCAAAAATACACGATCTATCTCCGCTATATCTGCTTTAGTTTATAAGTAGACACAAGCTACTTGTCTACTATACTTCCGCTGCTCCCACCGACTATGATAACCCTCTGGCAGAGTCATATACACGTGCACTTCTAAATATACTTTAGAACGATGTTATACTCATCTTCCTTCCGGGTCTCATAGTCTGGAACAGCAGAAATGGCAAGTTTGGGTAAACAAGAACCTCACTGCCACCGTATTTGAGGATACCGAAGTACTTCTCGGGCGCCTGAGGTTACCCACCATATCTGCGGAGAGGCTAATAAAATGTCAAACCTGATCGAATCATTAAGTTCTTATCAAATTTTCAGTAATCGCTTGCAGTTCTGGAATCACTTCAAGGAATACTATACTCCTATTATTGTTTTCTGAAAAAGTCCATTTTATTAAAACTGTGGTGAGTCAAGAACAATATCACTATTGATCTTCAAGATGGTAGAAAATTAATCCTCGTCATAACCCAGGTTAACCCACAAACAACCATTACAGAAACATGTCTTGAGTTATCCAGAGTCTGGTTTTAAGCATAAGCCGGACAACTCCATATACCTTAACATCGTTAAGATATGATCCATTCTATATACAATATAGAAACAGAGGCACTGATTTAATTGGAACCAGATTCAAATCATGCAGCTGTCTCCAGTGCATGTCACTAAATGGAGAGAGGTCGATCAGTACTACTCAACTTAGGAGTGCATCCAATTATGAGTAACCTGAATGAGAAGTAAGTTCTCAAAACCATTACTATCGACTGAATACCAAACATAAGTATCTATATCTTCGATTACCTTGAATAATCCTGATACTTGCAACACCTGGTTCTCTACTTTATTCATATATCTATAACTTCTCAAAACTTGGACCTTGTGTTTGTACGAAACACTTGTCTAAAAACTAGAGAAGTCACAAATAAACAGAATATAGTACGGGGATCAACCCCTCTGTCCTAATGGACACCGGACAATATACAATACTTTGTATACGTTCCCTGAGTTGATTAACTCAAACCCTGTGCGTCGTAAGTTGAAAACTGTACTATAAAATGAAGAATTACACAGCTATTGAATGCTCTTTACCTAACCATCAACTGATATAGGTAAATGTCATGGACATAATTTCAAAAAGTTATATCTCACATTATAAAATAAATGTACAGATATATCAATTTGAAATTGGTGCATAACAACGGATATTCAAAACCAAATATTTGCTGTCCGGCAAAAACCCAGGTGATTTTCTTAAATATCAATAATTACAACGAATTCCGATATAATGAGGATGATCACCTAATTCCCAATAACTTACTCCCACTCATCATCTGTAAACCCATACAGATGTGAGAATCATACCTGGTAAATACATACCCTAGAGCAAGGGCTAATTGGGAAATCAGTTTTCTATTCACAATACACAGTAAAACTGAAACATGATATTGTTTCGAAGGGGTATCCGGGTATTCCTAATAATGCCTCTTTCATTATCCAGATTCATGACTGTAACCGTATATTTCTTTACCATCTTTCCAAATCTCTTTACTTGTATTTAGTCATTACCTTCTGTACACCTTCCTTAGGCTAAATAGTTTTCTTCCTTCCCTACCGTTCGGCACCAGCCTATGGTTTAGAAGAAGACTATCCAAAAAGCGTAATAGGTGTACTCTCCTAATCCTAGGAGTACTCGCAACCTGAGAGAAGGTGATGATGAAAGACAACTGAATAAACCTTATTCCTATTTTTCCTGAACCAGAATCCATCCTCGAACTGAATAAATTGCAACTGCTATCATTCACGACCATACGGGGTGTTCTGGAGAAATACACAGGTAAAGTAGGAGTGGCGATGAAATATGTGGTTTGGTCGTGAATGATAGCAGTTGCAATTTACTTTGCCCTCTTTCTGATTCCTTTATTTGTCTTTACTTAATACCTTCTGTACACCACAGTTAGGCTAATTGGTTTTCTTCATTCCGTATCTTTCGACACCTACCTATGGTTTGGAAGAAGACTATCCAATAAGCGTAATAGGTTTACCCTCTCCTAATCCTAGGAGCTCTCACAACCCGAGAGAAAGTAAAAAAGACAACTGAATAATCCTATTCAATTTCTCCAAAACCAGAATCCATCATCGAATCTGGAACAAGTTCCTTCGAGTTCATATATAACCATATGATAAATTTGTCCAATAGAAGTGGATGTTCGCAGTGATACAAGGTGTTTTGGAGAAAAGCAAAGGATAAAAGAAGGAGTGGTAATGATGTATGCCACTTGATTGAAATGAATTTCTCGATTGTGTGTGTAATCAAATGATCCCCCGCAACGGTGCCATTTGATTGTTTTGAATTCTCGCTGTGTGTGTAAATCAAATGTGAAGAAATCATAACCAAAAATTATTTGACCGCAATCAATAACGGTGTCGAATGTAGCGCATTAGTAAGTGCGGATCGTCCATAGGGAAAGTGTAATCGTTCGTGTTTCGATTTAGATGAGTCGAAAATTTAAAGAAAAGAAAAAAAACAATTCATGATTTATAAAATTGAATTTCAAGAATTAGAAAAAATCTAGATCTAAGAAAACATTAAAATTAAGAATTGAGATGTGATGATTTCCAAACCAACAATCAAGATTCGAAGTGTGGCTCGTACGAGTAGATCGGATCTATAGATGTGATGAGATCTAATGATTTCATATTCTTATCCATTAACGAATTGATACTAGATCGATGACGATTTATCGAGGTTAAGGATCTTGCAAAGAAACTAGGGTTTCCTTATTTTATCCTTTGTCATTTCGATGAATCTCATTCACAAACTAGCTTCAAGTAAATCAAATGATCGATCGTTGATCTCTACTTTCGAGCGAACACAATCAAGAAAGTATCGTCTCGAAACTAGGTCATCGATCATTCGATTTACAAGAATTTACAAACGTTATAGGATTTATGAATTGTAAAAGAATCTAAATCATCATCATTCTATCGATCATCTCGACTCCTTTACGAGCGGAGTTTACTCAAACATTATCACAAAGCAAACATTCAAGAATTTAGATTGAATCATAATGCTTGAATTCAAAAGATAAGCAAGATAAAAGAATTGTCACCTTTATTATTCAACAATTTGTTACACTTTGCTCAAAGACTACAAGAAATTGAGAAGGGAACAAGATCGTCGAATCTAGCATCACATCGTCTCCTTGAGTCGAAGATCGGCTTGGATCACTTGCTCGGATGAAGATCGGCTTCGCTCCAAAAGGATCTAGGCTTCTTGCTTTGATTGAACTCGGAATTCTTGATCTTGGATTGGAATTTAGAATTAGGGTTAGGGTTTACAAATTGTGTCACTCAACTTGTAAGTGGAAGATGAAGAGAGGAGAAGAAGAAGAACCACAACCCTAATTTGTGAATTAATGAACTAATGATTAACCATTAACCCTAGATCTAGGTTCCCTTTTATAAGTCTCATAACCTTAGATCTAGAATTCAAATTTCAAATTTCCCTCCAAATTGAACAACTTTTCCCTCCAAAATGAACCACTTCATTTGAATTTTCCCTCCAAAATGAGGTTGTTAGAAAGAATCTTCTAGAAGAAGTTTGTTAGAAGGAATATTCTAGAATGAGGTTGTTACATGGAAGCTTCTAGAAGAAGGTTGTTATAAGGAGGCTTCTAGAAGAAGGTTGTTGGAGAGAGCTTTCTAGAAGAAGGTTGTTATAAGGAGGCTTCTAGAAGAAGTTAGTCGGAGGGAGCCTTCTAGAACTAGGTTGTTAGGCCGAGCCTTCTATATGAAGCCACGTGGAGTTTCTGGAGAGTTCTGGAAGCTTTGCCGTTAGAAATAAGCACATGGGGAAAATCTACTTCTCTGCTGACGTCATCATGCCGCGGATCCGCGGCGGGAAGCGCCCATTGGGCTTGAATAAATTTCTGGAATAGTTTTACACCTTATTGTTTACTTCCAGATCACAAGACATAGACTTGGTGTAATTTTGATCAGCACTTTTGACAATTTGGCTCGGTTTCTGGAATTTCCTGCACAGACTTCGAAACAAGTGTTGTGCTACAAGAATGATGCGATGCCAAGATAAACAGTCAATTTCCCTAAAAATGCCGGTTTTAGAGTACAACACAGGTAATTTGGTATTTTACTATTGTTTTGTTAATATGTGTAATATGCAAACCGAACACCTCTAGATGAATGCAAAAGATAGGGAAATTGACGTATTAAAAATACATTATTTTCGACTGATCACAACTCAGACAATCCAAAAACCAGTGTTTTAAGAAAGTTCGGTTAACTTGGTAACTAAGTTATAGTCTAGGGTCGGGCCATGGTCGCTGTCAAAGAGAGATAGAAAAGAAACACTCTGCGTGCACTCTAACCTAGATCAGAATGGTTAATCACTTTATCTAATTAGGATGTCTCCCACTGTATCCTCAAATTCTCCTCCAAACCTGAAAGAAGAATTAGTCGGGATCACCCGAGGAGTAAACTAACTCATCAAAGGGAATTGGGATCCAACTATCATCGCATGATAACGTGAACGAATCCACTCACGTAATCATACTTCAGAAGGTATGCGCATGCCTGGCAAGTTTCAGTTTCTTTAGAAACTCCCGATTTGATTTTTACCCCATGCTCTTATGACCTTGACGAAGGCCAACATATCATAAGTCACATGTCAAGTTCTACCCGTCATTATCTAGCTTAATTTGAACCTACCCGTACATACCCTTGACGAATGCCAAAATAGTAGTACGACTGTTGTAAATTCCCAGTGCCGCAAATAATTTTTTTCCATATTTTCCAAGTCCCATGGATATTTTCTATTTTTTCCCGTTGTTTTTGGAGGAATTTAGAATGCATATATTTTGAATTTTAAATTTTGCTAAACAAACCCCAAATCCCGGCCCGGCCTAAACCTTTACCCAGCCTAAACCCATACCCGACCCAAACCCCATACCCGACCCATCTCTCTTCTTCCCCACCCCCTCTTCTTTTCCCACTCCTTTTTCTTTTCTTCCCCACATCGCCACTCGTTCCCGAGCCCCCGCTCCTCGTTGCGAGCACGTCCCCAACCTCGACCCATGACCTCGCGCGCGCGCTCGCGAACTCCCTCCCTCGACCTTGTCTCCCTCTCCCCTTCTTCCCTTTCTCCTCTCCTCTCTCCAAACACCCAGCACCATCCCTACTCAACCCATCACCCTCACGACCTCCTTCACCAAAACTCATCTCTCTCCACCTACTCTCGTTCTCCCTCTCACTCCACTCCCCTCCTCAGAGGCACCTCGACCATTGCACCCCCTCATCGACCTCTGCAGCTCCTAGCCGAGCCCCTCGCTTGTAGTCGAGGCCACCACCACCACACCCAGTACCTAGCATCCTCTTCGCAAACCCAGGCACAAACAAGCTCCCCTTACTTTCTCTAACAGCCCTATAACCTCCTTCCACCTCAACAGCAGCACCACCTCCCCTGCACACCAACTCCTCTTGCCTCCGACGAGCTCCTCCCTCGCCGTCTCCTCCTCACCGGCCACCTCTTCGTTGTTAGGGTAAAAATTTACACCCCGGTTGATCAAGTCAAAATCAAAGTCAACCCCAAGCTAGGTGGGCCCAAGCCCAGGTCAAGCGGGCCCATGACCAAGTCGATGCAGCGGCCGGCCTCCCCCATGCCAACAACAAAAATAATGTAACAAATAATTTTTATGTAATTTTTGTGCATGAATGTATGTAAAATAGGCATAAAGCCAAAATTTTGTAAGCCCATGGCTTATGTGCAAAATAAAATGCCACATGAGCCATGGGATAGGCAAAATGCCATTTTGCAAAGCCCGAGGGGCTATATGTAAATATGTAAGCCTATATAAGACAACATGATGATGAATAAAGCAAGACTTTTCATTTCCTCAAAAAACTAGGGTTTGTACCTCCACTATCTCTTTTTCAAGTTCTTTCTCTTCCTTTTCATTTTCCAAATAAATTAAGAGCTTAGCTCTCTTTTTTTTTTAAAACTAAATAAAGTTTTACCATAAATCTACCTCCCAAGACTCTATCAAGAGAGGAAAAAGGGTCTCTTTTTTTTATCATCTAAGATCTAGATCTTGGAGTTTCAAGAGAACCCATTTTGGGTTTCTTCTCAAAGGAGAAAGGAGAAAATCTTTTGGAGTTCAACTCCACCACCAGGAAAATTATTTTGGAGTTTAACTCTACTACAAAAATTCTTTTGGAGTTTAACTCTACAGTAAAAATATTTTGGAGTTCAACTCCACAAATAAAATTCCTTTGGAGTTCAACTCCACAAATAAAATTCTTTTGAAGTTTAACTCCACTACAGAAATTCTTTTGGAGTTTAACTCCACAAAAAAATACTTTTTTTTGGAGAGTCTAACTCCACATTATAATTTTTTTAGCCATATAAAATTCTTTTGGAGTTGAACTCCACGTTAAAAAATAAAAAATAAAAAATCTGCAGCCTATTTTGCCCCCAGCATGTGACCCCCCTCACATGCTAGCATGTGACTCCCTTTCACATGCTAGCATGTGAGGGGTCACATGCTAGCATGTGACTCTCCCTTAGTACATGAGGGGTCGCATGCTAGCATGTGACCCTCCATGTCACATGCTAGCTTGTGCCCCCCCTCACATGAGGGGTCACATGCTAGCTTGTCTCCCCCCTCACATGAGGGGTCACATGCTAGCATCTGACCCTCCCTCACATGAGGGGTCACATGCTAACATGTGACCCCACTTTTTTTTTAAAAAATTCTTTTTTCTTCTTTCTTCCTTCTTTTTTTTAAAAAATAAAAATAAATAAATATTAAATAAATAAAAATAAATTATAAATAATATTTAAAAATTAAAAAAACATAATTATTTTCTTTTCTACTTTTCTTTATTTAATCCCTTTTTTATTAAAAATAAAATAAAATAATATTAAATAAATAAAATTAAATTATAAATAATATTTTAAAATTAAAAATAATAATAATAAATAAAAAAATTCTCCAAATATTTATTTATTTTTGTTTTTATATATAAAATATATATATATATATATATATCTTTTTACAAGTGGAACAAAAAAAATACACACACACCAACGCACTGCATATTGAGTTCGCATGACCAGTTTAACCCGTCAATCGGAGGTTCCTTCGCTCCAAATGCGAGGGGTAATTAACGGCAGCTTAGTCCGCGGCTGCCGGAGATTCGGATCCCCACAATCAATAAACCCCAGCCTACCGTAGGCAGGAGGAATCTGTAATGCGCCTGATAAGCTCGCGCGTATTCCCATCTCAATGGGGTGACGAAAAACACCCTACAGGTTCTGGCACACCCGGTGGGACCAATCTCTCCTCCCATATTTCGGGTTAAACGTTCATGCGAACTCAATCAATTTACATGTCTATATTTATACTAAAATAATGCTCTTTCATGCAGGTTTTGAAGCAATCGCCTTTCAACAATGTCTCCAATGATGAACTCAGCTCCCATCTCTTACACGATGAAGATGGACTCCAGGACGGTCCTCCCAGCCAGTCTTGGACGACAGTGGGAGGAGCCGCTGCTACCGTTCGGCTCTATTCTGTTCGTGCCCGCTAACACCATTCCCGTTCCTCAAGCTCCAGCAAAAGACAAACCGGTCTCGAAAGGAAAGAGACCAAATGTGGTGATCTCGAGGGCGCCCCAACCTAAATGCAAGTCGGTGTCTGAACGACTTTCCTTAGCGCCAACTGGGGGCAAGGCCATCAACACCAACAAAGCTACAACGCGTCTTGAGCAATCTCCAGCGATGCCTCCGACAACTGCTCGATTGGATGTCTTCTCAAGCCTCCCCATCACTCAGCCTATGGCGGCTCCCCGAAGAGCAGAAGCCTGCCAAGCGCTTAAGGCAGAGAAGCAGAGGCAGAAGCGGCTCAGATATAGAGCCAACAAAAGGGCTAGGGCTCTGGCCATGTTAAAATTTATGAATTTCCAAAGCCCGGACCACTCCGCGAAACCAGCTGCCAGTGATGAAAGAATGGCTGAATGTGTTATCCACCTTGTCTACATGGCCGGATATGAAGAAACGAACCCTCCTTTTCTTCACAGCCATGGTGATGATATGGTTGACGCTACCCAGCATCGGCTCGATCTAAATGATGAAGAGCCCGCTAAGGCCGATAAGCCAGAGGAGCCGGTGGTTCCTACGGAATTGAGCTCAGGCAATAAAGATTACCCAGTTGTTATAGCCGGAACTACAGAACAAGCATTATTCCAATGGCTTCAAAGACAATTTCAGGACAGAGATGAAAAGATGGCCGAGGTCTATTCCAAAATCGAAGAGCTGGCAAACGTCGTGGCAGATCTCGCGACCCAAGTCGCCCGATTGCAATTACAGCAGAATCAAATTTTGGCTCATAAGCCAGGGATTGTTACTCGGGGGCAGCCAACTGATATCCCTTTCAACCTAAAAGCGGAGCGCCTTCGCGAAAAACGGCCGCAATCAGCCTCCAGTCCCTCCGATACATACGCTGGGGGGGATCGCCTCTGAAAGAGAAGCTGGAAAAGGTCTATTCCTTCAAGAGGGAAAAGGTCCACAGGATATTCAGGGATGCCCTAAGAAACGGTCTACAACTGCCGGAATCAAAGAGACCGGCAGAAGCTAATATGACCGACGACCCAGAATATTGCCCTTATCACAGGGTGATAGGTCATGTCATTAAGGACTGCTTCGTCTTCAAAGATTGGGTCGAAAGGCAATACAAGACGGGAGAGATAGAACAGTCTAAAGGCGCGTTAGCAAACAGTCAACCTACGACCGCCGATTTCATGGAAATGGAGACTGATTGATATGAAAAAGTTTATGTTGTTGTTAACCGTAATCAATAACGATGTCGCACGTAGCTAGACCGAGATGAGTACGGGTCGTCCTCAGGGAAACGTTGAACTTTTTACTCTTACTTTAGATGTGTTGAAAAAGAGAAAGAAATAAGAATTTTGTTGAATGGTTTCTAGATCTACGTTAAACAAGAATGTAAAATATAGATCTAGATTATTTTAAAGATGTAGTTAATATAATAAGGGGGCTTGTAGGGTTCGTTAGGATTTAGTAGTTATGGACGATTAATTAAAAATTACCCTTTTTATCCATTAATAAATTTAAAACTAGAACGGTGATGCATGTAGATTAGGGTTTCTGGAGGGAAAAGCAATACCACTCTTAACCCTTATCTCGACACGGAACTCCGTTCATATCTAGCTTTTACCAAAACAATCATTAATCTAATCTCTAATCGCGGTCGGAATTAGCAAAGAATTGCTAGCGCGCCTGATTAGGATGTTAATGATTCTTTTGATAAAGTTCTTAAACTTTATAGGACTTAAAAAGGGTTTAGTTATTTTCATCATCCATTAGCCTATCCTAATCCTACGAACCCTAACAAGCGTAGAATTACTCACGCATGTTGGGAGAAGATGAAAAGACAGAGAAGGAAAACATTATGTAAAATGCAAAAAGAATTAAATAAAATAACTACCTTTATTAATCAATTTGAACAATCTACACTTTTATTCCGTAGAAAATGATTACAAAACTAGTTGCTTCTCGATCTTTCCTAAGGAGGCAGTCGAACAGTCGATGATCAGCCTGGATGCGTGAGCGTCTGGGGTTTCGTGATCTCTTTGGCTTGATAAATTTTCCAAGAGGCTCTCGGTGCCTTTTTATAGTACAAAGCCAAAATCATTTGCTTCCATATTAGGTAAAATGTAGAAAAGATTTTCCCCAAAAATTCTCATCCTCCAACTCTTCTTAACCGCGGCGGATCCGCAGCATAAGGAGGCTAGGGCCGCGGATCTGCGGCTTTCTGATCTCAACCCTTGATCAAATTTTATATGGCTGCTCCTTGTGACATGTGGCAATTCTAAGCATCTTCAGAATTTGGAAATCTTCTCGTGGTTGCTGCCAGACTTGGTCTCCAAGTTTTGATTCTTAATTAGGAAGTCTTCTTCAACAATTTGATTTGCTTGATTCTAGTCTTGAAATATTCTGCAAAACTTGGAAAATTTCTGCACAACAACTCAAATAATATTTAGTAGATTTTGTTCTACTAGGATTTGGTCAATAAATTAATTTGCATACATTTTCCTACCAAATGCTAATTAAAATATATTAACACATGGATAAAAGTGTTTTTACACATAAACCCTCATATGTATGATATATTATAGTAGCGTCCTTTTTTAATATGAAAATGGTAGGAAAAATGTAATACAAATGTGCAGTTTTATCAACTGAACAAATACCCCCAAACTTATCTTTGATCGTCCCGAGCAAACTAGTTTATTCAAGAGGAAAAAAAGAAAGGAAAGAACTAAGCACACTTTCGTAGGCAGACACGATTGCATTGAGCACGTGCAATAAGCCGTTAAACCTCTAGGTGTCCCTAGTAGGAGGAGTGTTGTCTCCTGAAGGTTTTCAGCGGATTACACCTACAAAATCCTATAACAAAAGAGAGATGGTGAAATTTACATATAAAGATAAAAACCATAAAAAAAAGACTTTGAAAATAAGAGTTTCCAACTATACTAGCTTTTCAGTTGTCATAAGCCCTATCTTAATAGTCATGAAAAAATGATAGAAATCACATCATCCCTCAATAAAACATCGTCTTTATTCTTCATTCCTACCTTTCATTCAAACATTGATCATGTAACCCCACGTGTGTAAAGAACATCCCTACACTCGGAGAATTCAATTCAAGCTATCATACTCTTGTCCATCCACCTTAGTACTTTTTAATTTGATGAATATTAAGATTTGCTCACACATTTTCATACGACCTTTAATACTTCTTGAGGTACTAACAGACCGATTACTCGTGTGCTTGCTGATTAGGTGATAGTATTTTCCTCGTCTTGTACCACCTAAGGCTTAATAGTGACTCTCAGACCAGTTGGCCTTAGGGCACTAGGTAAAGAGGCACCATCACTATATTTTTTTTTATTGCTGCCTTGGCGATAACAAAACCAGTGTTCATTTTTCTTTTCACCATTTTTATATTTTCTTCATTTTTTTTTCATTTCCTTCATACTTTGGCTTTTAGACAAGAGCATTTCAAGGTATCCTCTACTATCCCGAGTTTCAAGACGTGTGTAAGTACAAATAGTAGGGTATCAACATTCAAATATTTGGCTTCCAGAATAGAAACTATTTTTTAGACTTATTTTTATCCTCAGAATAGTGACTTCCTTCATTTTACTAACCCTTGGGACAACAGCTCATAACTACTTATTATTAGTTCGTTTAAGAAAACTTCTAATTTTCTTAGTTTTCTTAAACTATTCCTATCTTTTGGATGTAATTTTTCACTTTCTACACTTTTGTTATAAAAGAAAAAAAATTTAAAATTTTTGAAAATGTTGTGCTTATGCAAAATATGATGCAAATTGATGTATAAATAAGCACAAACCTCCCCCAAACCTGTTTACAGCAATGTTCTCACTGATGTCATCCGTTAAGCTCAAAAACCTATAGACTTGGGAGGAAATTATTAATGGGGGCAAGAATATATGAAAGCGAAAATCCTCCCCCAAACTTATTATAGGCTCACAATTTTGTAAAAATCATTTTCTTTCAAGAGCCAAAATATACCACCCCCCAAACTTGAGTTAAACAATTTTAATCTTTTAAAATCACACGAGCGGGTCAAGATTATTGGTCAATGCCAAGCTTTGCAAAGTCCGAAGGTCAACACCAACCATTCAAAAATTTTATTAATGAAGCACCAAGGTTGGTAGAAGAACATGTCACCTATTGACGTGAAGAAGTGGGGAGGTGACAAGAGGTGAAATGGAAAAGGATTGTGTCTCCATTTAGAGAGACAACACAGTGATAATGATGATGGATTACTCGCATTATCATGATTGTCCAAAAGAAGGGGTGGAGGTCCAATTTCTTTATCTTGAAGTTGATTCATCTCAACACTCATGTCTTGTAAAAATGCGAGTTCATCAGCGAAAATTTCCTCAAAGCTTTCATCAATACCCCGAAAAATAACGTCATCAGAAAAAATAGGGTGATCGCCAGTTTCTATAAAAAGTTCCTTATCAGCGTTAGATATTGACCCGGACAACTCGGTGGAAGAGTCCTTGTCAAGCAACAACATATGAAAAGAGTCAGAATTATGAGGTTGATCAAATTCGCTGCTGTCGACATCCATTAATTCGACAGAACACACATGATCATAGGGTTCGGAGGGTTCACTTCCCAACTTGTAAATGTTAAGCTCAATTGACTTCTTTCCAAAGGATAGGGTTATAGAGCCGTTTCTACAATTAATTACTGCGTTGGAAGTGGCCAAAAAGGGTCAACCGAGTATCACCGGAATTTGATTGCGTGGGTTTGCTACATGTTGTGTATCTATAACGATAAAGTCCATAGGGAATATGAATTCCCCGACTTTGATTAACACATCCTCTAGCTCACCCCTAGGTTGGGTGATAGATCGATCGGCCATCTGAAGAGTGCAATGCGCAGGTTTTAACTCTCCGATCCCTAATTGCTCATAAACAAAATACGGAAGTAAGTTAACACTAGCACATAAATCGAGTAGAGTACGATTGATATTTTTATCCCCAATAGAAATTGAAATTGTAGGACTTCCGGGGTCCTTTCATTTCTTGGGTAGTTGTTGTGTAAAAGCTGTGCTTACATTACTCGCAAGGAAAACTTTTTTAGGTACTTGAACTTTTCTCTTCCTAGTGCACAAGTCCTTTAGGATTTTCGCATATGACGGAACTTGTTGAATAGCATCTAGGAGAGGAATGTTTATGTTAACTTGCTTAAAAATTTCCACAATCTTCTCCATTTGTGGACTTGGTCTGTTGCCCCTTAACCTGTTTGGATAAGGTGCTTTATCAATAAGGGTTTGGTCCAACATTGGAGAGGATTGTGGGGACGGATTCGATCCCAAAACTGGAGTGGGAATCGACTTAGATAGATTTGGCGAAATGGACGAAGGGTTCGAGCCTTGGGGAAAATGGAGAATAGGCTCGGGTGAAGGTGGGAGACTAGACGAATTAGGGGAGAAAGAAAAAGAAGCTGGGGTATCATTGATGTCACTATCGTCACATTGCTCACCCACTCGGTTATTCAGCACTTTTCCCGATCTCAACGTGGTAACAGCACTCACATTATAACTTTGTGAGTGGCCAAAATTAGGTATGGGTTGAGATGGGAGTTTCTCTTTCTCTCTTGCACTCATTGCGGCGTTTAACTATGTGATTTGGTTTTCTATTGATTTAATACTCTCACCATGGGAGGCGGAGTTTTTCGTTAGGGTATCAATAGAAGACGTCATCTCAACCGACAATTTCATGAATTGTTTCATGAACATATCCAAAGTTTGTGCGAGTGAAGAGTTATCAGTACCGGCCATTTGTGGTGTAGAAGTATTGGCCGGATTTTGGAAATTTTGTGACTGAAAGGGGGGCTGATTCTGTGGTTGTGGTTGCTGTGGAGGAGGTCTTTGATAATTGCTTTGTTGGTTTTGATTCGAAGCAAAGTTAGGATGATTCCTCCATCTTTGATTGTATGTGGAAGAATAAAGGTCGTTTCTAGGTCGCTGCTGAAAAGCAGCATTAGCTTGAAACGATGCATTCATAGGACATTCTTCCGTTAAGTGTGAAGGATCCGAACAGCAACCACAAACGGTCTTAGGAAGCGTGACCTGATTTAGGGAGAAAGATGAGAACTTGTTTTCGATGGCGTCGAGTTTCTTCTGTATCGCTGCCATTTCGGCTTTTACTGCGATAGAAACATCGAGCTGGTGAATACCTCCCTTAGTTGAAGGTGGTCTTACGCTTTCCCACTGCAAAGTGCTTTCTGCGAGATCTTCCAAATATTTCCATGCTTCACCGTCATCTTTAGACATGAAATTGTATTGACACATTGTTTCAAGTATCTGCTTTGTCGCTGGATTAATACCCTCATATATAATCCGACATAAATCCCATCTTTGTATTCCGTGATGGGGCATTGGACAAGCAGATCTTTGAAACGTTCAAAGCACTTCCAAAATGGTTCATTGGGAAGCTAGGTGAACTGGTTGATCTCGCTTCTAATATGGGCAGTCTTATGGTTTGGGTAAAACTTCTTAAGAAATGCTATGAAAAATTCATCCCAATTAGTGATAGAGTGTGCGGCAGTATTATAAAGCCATTTTTCTGCCAAGT
The DNA here is from genome assembly GCA_030015575.1 of Agapanthus africanus. Taxonomy (NCBI): domain Eukaryota; kingdom Viridiplantae; phylum Streptophyta; class Magnoliopsida; order Asparagales; family Amaryllidaceae; genus Agapanthus; species Agapanthus africanus. Next base: position 98,473,233 of record CM057338.1, on the reverse strand, counting down.
CGCACAGTGTGAATGGAAGAAGATGTAAGCGCATAGCATCTAAAGTCAATTGTGAAGTACCCATCATTGCGCATACGTTTTCGAATTTGGTGATGAAAACGTACGCGTCTTCTGACTCAAGCCCATGAAATTTGGGCAGCAGATTGATGTAGTGGGGTTTAATTTCGAAATTATCCCCGTTAGGTGGTGGAAGAGATAGACAAGTAGGTAGAGGACCACGGATAGGAAAGCATCTCTCTTGGAGAGAGATGCGCGGTGGATTCTGCTCAACCATGGGCGGTGGCAGCGTGGTGTTATATTCTGATAGAGTGCCGTCCATCTCGGTTGTGGTGTATGGTGGGGGAAAAAGGATGAAGAAGTACCGACTTCGGCATCGATAGCAGGAACGCGGACAAGACGGGCACTAGGATCCCGTGTCCAGCCGAGCATGCACTAAGCGGGTTTAGTGCAAGTGGCAGCGTGTGTGTGTTTTAAAAATTGGTTTGTTTTTGAAAAAGTGGGACTCAAGACAAATCACCCTAAGATGCATAAGCAACCCTAGAACTAAGGTCACCTAGGTCCAGTCTCTAGACCGCTCCTACACTTCCAAAGGACAAGCCGCAGGATCAATCATCTACCGCCTCCGTACTACCCTTGTAGCCAGATAAGTGCCAGGTAAGTGGGAAGGAACCACGGTAGTGGGCCTAATTAAAAACCACTAGCCTTTGTCACACTTGTCTAGGCACTACAAAAGTAATGCGGATAAATGATAGATTACCCACGACCTTCCTCTGTCCTTATTGAGCGCGACAGTCCTTAGAGTCTGGTCTAGATATTTTTTAAATTAATGAAGGGTTGATTTATATGCTCAGTTTGTAATTTGTGGGGCTTAGGAAGGGTGATGAAATCCCCACCTAATCTTGATTTGGTCTTTGCCCCTTAGAAATCCGTATTAAGATATGCAAAACAAAACCAATCACAAAACTTTTGCAAAAAGATTTTTGAGCGGCGCAATTTTGCAAAGAATCCTGCAGAAGATAGATTTTATTGGATTTGAGGAGAGGGAGAAGGAGTTGAGAAAGATACCAGAGAAGACTGAAGCCCTAATCCCTCTGTTGTACCGCGTTTCCGCCGCACCAAGGGTACTTTTGCCGCGGTTCCGCCGCGTGGCAGAGGGATTGCTTGTTGGAATTTTTTGTATATCCTTCTGTGCTCCTCTGGATCTCTAAAAATGTCTCTGTTTCCTGTCTTCCTTAATTCTGTGACTCCAGATCTCCTTGCAAAATTCACACAATAATCGTTAAATATACAATTTGCAGTTTTGTTTTATTTATGATTGATCGTATAAGAATTCAACACAGATAGTAAGAATAAAAAAAATTACGCACGTATCCCCGGTAACGGCGCCATTTGATTGATACGAAAAAGTTTATGTTGTTGTTAACCGCAATCAATAACGATGTCGCACGTAGCTAGACCGAGATGAGTACGGGTCGTCCTCAGGGAAACGTTGAACTTTTTACTCTTACTTTAGATGTGTTGAAAAAGAGAAAGAAATAAGAATTTTGTTGAATGGTTTCTAGATCTATGTTAAACAAAAATGTAAAATATAGATCTAGATTATTTTAAAGATGTAGTTAATATAATAAGGGAGCTTGTAGGGTTCGTTAGGATTTAGTAGTTATGGACGATTAATTAAAAGTTACCCTTTTTATCCATTAATAGATTTAAAACTAGAACGACGGTGATGCGTGTAGATTAAGGTTTCTGGAGGGAAAAGGAATCCCACTCTTAACCTTTATCTCGACACGGAACTCCGTTCATATCTAGCATTTACCAAAACAATCATTAAGCTAATCTGTAATCGCGGTCGGAACTAGCAAAGAATTGCTAGCGCGCCCGATTAGGATGTTAATAATTCTTTTGATAAAGTTCCTAAATTTTATAGGACTTAAAAAGGGTTTAATTATTTTCATCATCCATTAGCCTACCATAATCCTACGAAGCCTAACAAGCGGAGAATTACTCGCGCATGTTTGGAGAAGAAGATGAAAAGACAGAGAGGGAAAACATAATGTAAAATGCAAAAAGAATTAAATAAAATAACTACCTTTATTCATCAATTTGAATAATCTACACTTTTATTCCGTAGAAAATGATTACAAAACTAGTTGTTTCTCGATCATTCCTAAGGTGGTAGTCGGACAGTAGATTATCAACCTGGATGCGTGAGCGTCTGGGGCTTCATGATCTCTTTGGCTTGATAAATTTTCCAAGAGGCTCTCGGTGCTTTTTTATAATGCAAAGCCAGAATCATTTGCTTCCATATTAGGTAAAATGTAGAAAAGATTTTTCCCAAAAATTCTCATCCTCCAACTCTTCTTAACCGCGGCGGATCCGCAGCATAAGGAGGCTAGGGCCGTGGATCCGCGGCTTTCTGATCTCAACCCTTGATCAAATTTTATATGGCTGCTCCTTGTGACCTGTTGCAATTCTAGGCACCTTCAGAATTTGGAAATCTTCTCGTGGTTGCTGCCAAACTTGGTCTCCAAGTTTTGATTCTTAATTAGGCAAGTCTTCTTCAACAACTTGATTTGCTTGATTTTAGTCTTGAAATATTCTGCACAACTTGGAAAATTTCTGCACAACAACTCAAATAATATTTAGTAGATTTTGTTCTACTAGGATTTGGTCAATAAATTAATTTGCATACATTTTCCTATCAAATGCTAATTAAAATATATTAACACATGGATAAAAGTGTTTTTACACATAAACCCTCATATGTATGATATATTATAGTAGAGTCCTTTTTTAATATGAAAATGGTAGGAAAAATGTAATACAAATGTGCGGTTTTATCAACTGAACAGAGACCGAAGCCTTTCGGGAAGCTAATCCTCCCAAACATGTGCCATTATCTGAAAAGGGCGAACCAAAGTCCGATCAGCCTCGAGGACCAGCATCAGTAAAGGCACCTACTCCAATGGAGAGAAAGAAGAAGGTATACTCCTTCAGGAGGGATGAAGTTCGCAAAATATTCATGGACGCCTTGAAAAACGGTCTGCAACTGCCTGTTCCAAAGAGGCCACAGGAAATGAACATGATCGGCAATCCCATATACTGCCCATATCATAGAGTGGTGGGTCATACCATCAAAAATTGCTATATTTTCAAAGATTGGGCAGAGGACCGATATAAGCTGGGAAAAACCTCACAATCCTCGGATGTATCGGCAAGCCACAGACTAGGTCATCAACACTGCTCCGCCAAGATCAAAGTTCAAGGAGCTGGGATAGGCAGAAAGGACCACCATGTCGTTAAACTGGGAACACCCGCTGACCACCACGTCGTTAAACTGGGAATAATTGACCACCACGTCGTTAAACTGGGAACAGTCGACCTCTAAGTTGTTAAACTGGGAATATAAAAAATATATATATGTAAATAAACAAAAAAAATTGTAAATAAAAGAAAAATAAAGAAAATCCAAAATGATAGGGCAACTCACAATAAAAATCAGCGAGTAAAAATAAAAATGAAAATAAAGCTGAAATGATGGGGCAACCGCGAATAAATAGCCGAAATGATAGGGCAATCACAACCTTCGCAATAAGAAAAGCTGAAATGATAGAGCAATCGCGGTAAAACAAACAAAAAAAAACAACAAAAAAACGGCGAATGATGAGTCGCTCCTGGTACCATATTCCAGTGCAGCGATACAGACGCCGACCAAAATCCAGTTTCCCAAAATTCTTCTGGCCCTACGGTTAGTCCCCAAATTGACTACCGTATACAATCCACGGGCTTAAATAATTCTCTTCATACTCATACCCCACCACAATCACCAGTTACGCGGCTGGTCTCTGCCTTTGGAATTATGCTCTATTGAGAAGACCCACTCATGTGTTCTCACGATACATGAGGAGAACAAACCTTTATGGGATCCTTACGACTCATAAAGGAAAAAACATCCTTAGGAGTCCTCACGACTCTTAAGGAGAAAATAAACCTGCGGGGTCCTTACGACTCGCAGGGAGAAAATACTTTTATAGGATCCTCACGGCCCATAAAATTGAAAAGCCTTAGGCGATAGGGACCTAAACATGTCCCCTAAGCCACCGCTCCCCCAGCAAGAATAGGCAAATGATGAATTGTTCCTGGCACATCTGCTTCAGTGTTAGCAATGCTGATGCCGGCCCCTAACCCAAAATTCCAAGCTCGCCATCCGTAGACCTCTAAGTCTTTAAACTAGAAACAGATGACCTCTAAGTCGTTAAACTGGAAACAGTAGACCTCTAAGTCTTTAAACTGGAAACAAATGACCTCTAAGTCGTTAAACTGGAAACAGTAGACCTCTAAGTCTTTAAACTGAAAACAGATGACCTCTAAGTCTTTAAACTGGAAACAAATGACCGCCAAGTCGTTAAACTGGGCACAATAGACCTCTAAGTCTTTAAACTAGAAACAGATGACCTCTAAATCGTTAAACTGGAAACAGTAGACCTGTAAGTCTTTAAACTGGAAACAGATGACCTCTAAGTCGTTAAACTGGAAACAGTAGACCTCTAAGTCTTTAAACTGGAAACAGATGACCTCTAAGTCTTTAAACTGGAAACAGATGACCTCTAAGTCTTTAAACTGGAAACAGATGACCGCCAAGTCGTTAAACTGGGCACAATAGACCTCTAAGTCTTTAAACTGGAAACAGATGACCTCCAAGTCGTTAAACTGGAAACAGTAGACCTCTAAGTTTTTAAACTGGAAACAGATGACCTCTAAGTCTTTAAACTGGAAACAGATGACCGCCAAGTCGTTAAACTGGGCACAATAGACCTCTAAGTCTTTAAACTGGAAACAGATGACCTCTAAGTCGTTAAACTGGAAACAGTAGACCTCTAAGTCTTTAAACTGGAAACAGATAACCTCTAAGTCCTTAAACTGGAAACAGTAGACCTCTAAGTCTTTAAACTGGAAATAGACGACCACTACGTCGTTAAACTGGAAACAGATGACCACTATGTCATTAAACTGGAAACAGATGACCTCTACGTCTTTAAACTGGAAAAAGACGATCTCTAAGTCGTTAAACTGGAAACAGATGACCCCTAAGTCATTAAACTAGGGACGAAGGGAAATCCACTCATGTGTCCTCACGATGCATGAGGAGAACAAATCTTTGTGGGATTCTTACGACTCATAAAGGAAAAACACACTTAGGAGTCCTCACGACTCCTAAGGAGAAAATACACCTGCGGGATCCTTACAACTCGTAGGGAGAAAATGCTTTTATGGGACCCTCACGGCCCATAAAACTGAAAAGTCTTAGGTGGTAGGGATCTAAACCTGCCTCCTAAGCCATCGCTCCCCATCCTCTAAATGGCGAATGATGAGTTGCTCCTGGTACCATAATCCAGTACAGCGATGCAGACGCCGTCCAAAACTCAAATTTCTAATGGCGAATGATGAGTCACTCCTGGTATCATATTCCAGTGCAGCGATGCAGACGCCAACCAAATTCCAAATCCCATACCCCAATGGCGAATGATGAGTCGCTCCTGGTATCATATTCCAGTGCAGCGATGCAAACGCCAACCAAATTCCAAATCTCATACCCCAACGGCGAATGATGAGTCGCTCCTGGTACCATATTCCAGTGCAGCGATGCAGACGCTAACAAAGTCCCGAAATGTTTTTGGCCCTACGGTCTGGATCATACATCCTGCAAAACCGTATAAAATCCACGGGCGTAAAACGATCCCAATCTCTCCCAAGTCCTACCGGCAAGACCATATTCAAAGCCCCACTGGCAGGGAAGATTCAAAAAAAAGAAAAAAAAAGAGAAGAAAAAAAAAAGAAGGTATGTCCACAAGCAAAATGGGCACGGATGAAAACCTGAAAGGGCTCCGTGAGTAAAAACAGCAGGTCTGCCGGTGAGTTTGTAAAAACCCGAAAGGGCGCAAACTCGTAAAAAAGAGATGAAATGCACTCGCAAAGTCCTCTTGACTTTGTGAGGAGAAAATTCCCGCGTGAGATCCTTACGACTCACAAAGGAGCAACACCCTTAGGAGTCCCCACGACTCCTAAGGAGAAAATACACTTATGAGATCTTTTCGACTCGTAGGGAGAAAATGCTTTTATGGGACCCTTACGGCCCATAAAATTAAAAAGTCTTAGGTGATAGGGACTTAAAACCTGTTTCCTAAGCCATCGTTCTCTAATAAGCAAATGCAAATGATGATTCGCTCCTGGTACCATATTCCAGTGTAGCGATGCTGATGCCAAATGTTCCCCTCCGAACGGCGGCGCACACGACTGCGAAGTCTTGGCACTGAGATTCGGGGCAGATGCTATTTGGTTTTATCCGTCTACCTCTCCAAAGATGCCAAGTTGATTTATGGCACCGTGTATCGAAGGTTTAGACGGATGCGGCCGATGTAGCAGACTTTTTCAGATTCCCCCTTGCTTGAGGGTTTTTTGATTGCGGGGACGCTCTTCCCTGCAGGCGCAAGCCCCTGCAGTTAATTACGTTACCGCATCGCGGTAGTCACTTTCTCCTTCTCCAGAATTTCACTTCATGTCGTGTATGTTTGTTTTGTTTGTGGTTGCCCGTGGATTGTATACGGAGACTGAGTAATGCCATCGCCCGTAGGACGTGGATTAGTCTAAATCCGTATTTATTTAGATTTGGGTTTGGTGTTTTTTAGTTTAAGGATGCATTAGTCGCGTTGCGACTAAGATCGACCTAAACGTTCGTCAAGGATACGTTAGTTCTGTTTAAGACTAAGATCAACTTAACGGGGTGATCCGTTTAATATATGGCTGTCGGGACTCGTCGCCTCTCTGACGTCGTTGAAGGATTACAACGATAGGTGTCAGAGGAGTTCGGAGATGTACGCTTGAGCCAAAGATGATTTAGGGTTTTATAGTCCATTTGAATGTTTAAGGATACGTTAGCCGTGTTTGGGGCTAAGATCAACTTAAACGGGATCGTTTAGATCTGGCAGAAGAGCATTTGGAGGCTCTATTATTCCAGTTTAGGAACGTGGTGGTCCATTATTAGTTTAGGGACGTTTCGGTCCGTCGCCAGTTTAGGGACGTAGTGGTCCATTATTAGTTTAGGGACGTTTCGGTCCGATATTAGTTTAGAGACGTTTCGGTCCGATATTAGTTTAGGGACGTCTCGGTCCACGAGTTTAAGGACCCCGCAGTCCGTATTGATGTGCGGTCGTTGGGACCCTTCACCTCTTTGACGTCGTTGAGGAATTACAACGATGGATGTTGTTTCCTGATTTAAAATCAGGAAAGCTTCTGGGAAAAGCTTCAGAGGAAAGTCACGTGCTGACACGTGACGTTTAAATGCAAACGTCAAAGGCGCACAAGTTCTCTGATCAAGTCAAGAAAAAGGCTTCAGAAGAGGTCACGTGCTTCCACGTGACCAGGGTCACGTGTTGACACGTGACGTTCAAGACAGCAGACTCGTTCTCCGGACAAACCAAGGAAAGAGAGTTCAAACGAGGGTCACGTGCTCACACGTGACCAAGAGTCACGTGGTGGCACGTGACGCTTAAGCAACGATCAGAAGACGGAGCGCAAAAGAAAGGAAAAGGCTCATTCCAAAGGGGGTCACGTGCTCACACGTGACCATGGGTCACGTGGTCACACGTGACCGGCTTTCAAAGCCCATTTTGTCAACAGAATTAAATTCTGAGAGAAATTCAAATCTTTCCAAAGGAACGCAACTGTATGGAACCAATCAAATTAAAGGTTCAGAGGTGATGAAATATCACCTATCTATGGGAAAATCTCGGGTTTGGAAAGATTTCCCCTCTAAATCTAACCAAAATAACAAAGGAAGATCTTTGGATTTGAAATCCAATGGTGAATAAAATTCACCTAATGATCCAAAGGCCCAAAATGAATGATGAATGCAAATCAAATCTCAATGAAGATTCGGCTGCTTCTCCTATAAATAGGAGCCAAGAGATACAAAAAGGGGGATACATACGCAGAGAAGAAAAGAGAAAAGGAGAAGAGCTTTGATACTTTGAAAAGACTCAGATCTTCTGCAAAAACCCTAGGTAAGAAAGGGAAGGCCGTTTGAAGGAAAGAGAATTTAATTCTCAACAGAGTTTAACTCTGATAATGTAAAAAAAACAGAAGAGCATATTTCTTCTCTCTTTGATAGAGGATCTGCAAAGTGCACATCTCCCCTTAAAGTTGAGAATTTAATTCTCAATGGGTTGAGATCCTGCCATGCAGACCCAGAACATAGAGAAGGAGTGGAAGCTCGAGAATTTAATTCTCACAGAACCATAGGAATTTAATTCCTCCAAAATAAAATTAGGGCTCGACCCTATATCATGGGAATTTAATTCCTTCAGAACAAAAAAGAAACAGGGTTTAACCCTAAGTAAAAAACAGTTCTTTTGAGACATCGGGAATTTAATTCCCTTAATCATAATTTAACAGAGGATGGAAGTCTAAACTCCTTAAAAACTTCTATTAGGGTTTAACCCTATTCAGCCCTTCACATATATGAGGAATTTAATTCCTACAGAAAATTCAGAGTTAAACTCTATTCCAGAAAAAACAAAGTTTTCGAAAGGAAGTAGGAATTTAATTCCTCTGAAATTTACAGCTCGAGGAATTTAATTCCTAAAAAAAGATGAACAAAGCCTCTAAACAAAATATACAGAAGCAGGGTCACGTGTCATCACGTGACCCCCCCAAGAGATATACAAAAGCCCCTTTGAGGCAGCACCCCACGTGACCCACGTGACCCTCGGCAGAAGCTCTAATACATAGGCATTTGAATGCCCATCACGTGATAGCACGTGATGCTCTGAAAGACATGATAATTTCAGCAGAACAAACGAAGGAAGGGCGTTCTCACGTGCTGCCACGTGACCCCTCTTGCCTTAGTGTTTAACACTAAATTAAAACTCTCAAACCCAGTGTTAAAACATTGTTGGGCCTTAGCATTCAACGCTGATTAAAAAGCTTTATTTGCAGTGTTCAACACTGATCTGTTTTAGTGTTTAACACTAATTTGAAAAGCCTTGTTGCTGGTGTTTAACACCAATTATCTCTTAGTGTTAAACACTAACTTGTCAACCTCATTCCCAGTGTTCAACACTGACTGCTCTGTAGTGTTTAACACTAGGCTTTGGCCCAATTGGCCTAAATGGATAGAGGCAAAGCCTCTCCTGATTGGACTTAGCCCAAAGATGGCCATAAGTCCTCAAATCATATTGAACTGAGCACATCTGCTCTTTCAACCAGCTCATTGGTTCAAGGGTACATCTCTGAACTCCTCTGATATTTGTCGTTGTAATCCTTCAACGTCTTCAGAGAGGTGACGGGTCCCGACAACTACACATTGATACGGACTGTGGGGTCCTTAAACTCATGTCTAATACAAATTCCTGGTTACGTGGAACGTGGATAACGTCACCCTTTGACCCCACGGAAAACGCCCAGAGCGGAGCCTGGTCCTCGCTAAGCACGGCAGTGAACCCGTGTGAAGCATCCAGAGCACATACCGGACTGTGGGGTCCTTAAACCCATGGACTACGACGTCCTTAACCTTGACCGAGATGTCTTAAAACTAACAACGGACTGTGGGGTCCTTAAACCCATAGACTACGACGTCCTTAACCTTGACCGAGATGTCTTAAAACTAACAACGGACTGTGGGGTCCTTAAACCCATGGACTACGACGTCCTTAACCTTGACCGAGATGTCTTAAAACTAACAACGGACTGTGGGGTCCTTAAACCCATGGACTACGACGTCCTTAACCTTGACCGAGATGTCTTAAAACTACCCATTGACCGAGATGTCTTAAAACTACCCATTGACCGAGATGTCTTAAAACTACCCATGGACCGCAATGTCCTTAAACTACCCACGGACCGCAATGTCCTTAAACTACCCATGGACCGCAATGTCCTTAAACTACCCATGGACCGCAACGTCCTTAAACTAGAACAATAGAGCCCCGTATGCTCTCTTGTCGGATCTAAATGGTCCCGTTTAAGTTGATCTTAGCCTCGAAAATGGCTAACGTATCCTTAAACCTCCAAACAGACTGGACTATGAATTCCCCCAATTAACTCCGGCTCGAGGGTACATCTCTGAACTCCTCTGACATCCGTCGTTGTAATCCTTCAACGTCGTCAGAGAGGTGATGGGTCCCGACGGCCATACATACGATGGACCACTACGTCCCTAAACTGGAACATTAGAGTCCAAATGCTCTTTTGTCGGATCTAAACGATCCTGTTAAGTTGATCTTAGTCTCAAACTGGACTAACGTATCCTTAGCAAACGTTTAAGTTGATCTTAGCCTCAAATATGGCTAACGTGTCCTTAAACCAAACCCCCAAACCCAAATTTAAGATAATGCGGATTTTGACTAGTCCACGCCCTACGGGTGACGACATAACCCAGTCTCCGTAAACAATCCACGGGCAATAAAACAAACACCCATGACACGAAGTGACCATCTGGAGAAGGAGAAAGTTGTTACCGCAACGCGGTAGCGTAATTAACTGCAGGGGCTTGCGCCTGCAGGGAAGAGCGTCCCCACAATCAAAAACCCCTCAAATGAGGGGGAATCTGACGAAGTCTGCTACATCGGACGCATCCGTCTAAACCTTCGATACACGGTGCCATAAATCAACTTGGCATCTTCGGAGAGGTGGATGGATAGCACCAATTAGCATCTACCCCGAATCTCAGCGCCAAGACAATCGCGGTCCTGCGCGCCATCCTTCGGAGGGGAACAGATGTCAAAGGAGTTCGGAGATGTACCCTCAAACCGGATGTAAATTGATTTAGGGGAGCAATCTTGCTCAGTCAATTTAGTTTAAGGACTTACGGCCAAAATTGGGCTAAGTCCAATTGAAAATATTCAACACTTTTACTTGTTGTTGGTCTGTTAGACCTGTGCCAGGGCTGTTCATTTACTTTGGGCTCTGTTCAAACAGAGTGTCAAATTAAATGGGGCTCTGCCCCTTTTATTGCTTTGCAATTTATTTAGGCCTATTAGGTCTTTTTGACTTGGGCCTGGCCCTTTAAGTAATGCACTTCATTTGTGCAAAGCATTAAGAATCTTTTAGATTCAAGAACAGAAGTGCAAAGCACTTTTTGATCCCTTGATCTAAATTTGGATCAAAGAAAAAAACAAGTTTTTCCTTGTTTCAGAGACCAAAGGTTCATAACAAGTGCAAGGCACTATTTTATTATTATTTTTTATTTATTTAATTATTTATTTATTGTTGAAGATCAATGATCTTGTTTTTAGATCAATAATCTGTTCATAAGAGAATTTTTCTCTTCTTTTAAAGGTCTTTTACCTTTTTTTCTTGAGGAGTTCTTGAGAGTTCTCTTCTTTTTTTTTTTTAGCCAGATGTTGATGCCTTTAAATTGGGGTCTGGGGTCCTTTTTATAGTGCTCATAAATTAGTTAAATCTGTTAAAAAGATCTTTTTCTGAGTGATTTGGGGAATTTTCCCAAAGATCCAACGGCCCCTGCTTTATAGAAGAAAATCTTCTTGTTTTAACAAGATTTATTCTGTTTTGCGCAACTCCCCTAGTGCGTGACACGTGTCGCGCAGCGCGGCGCTTGAGCAGCTGTGCTTGCGCAACTGCGCAGACACGTGTCGCGCAGTGCAGTGCTTGCGCAGTTGTGCTTGCGCAACTACGCAGACACGTGTCGCGCAGCGCGGCGCTTGCGCAACTGAACGTTACTTTTGTTTTTAAAGAGCCCTGCTCTAATTGGACACACTGCCTTGGGCGTTGTGCTGACGTGTCAACTTCTGACACGTGGCGCGTTGCGTGTAGCACACGGGATTTGAAGCGTTGCTTCAAAATTTGAATTTTTGAAATTCAAACAGAGCCTTGCTCTGATTAGGGGGAATACCAAACAAAAACCAAATGATGAGTTGCTCCTGGCATTATTCCAGTGCAGCAATGCAGATGCCAAAAAAAAACTAATTCCTAAATCCTCCCGGGGCAAATGATGAGTTGCTCTTGGTATTATTCCAGTACAGCAATGCAGATGCCAAACAAAAAACCCCAATTCCCAAATCCTCTCAAATACGGATGATGACTTGCTCCTGGTACCATATTCCAGTATAGCGATGCTGATGTCAACTTAAATCAAACAAATCAAACCAACAGTCCCCGCGGCAGAATCATGCTTCGTACCAGAATATACCCCGTGTCGAAATCATTCTTTGCCTCAGGCGTATCTGCCTTCCATGTCGGAATTATGCTTCGACTCGGAATCAACCAGCAACACTCCGTGCCGGGGACAAGTCGATCAACGACACTCCGTGCCGGGGACAAGTCAAACAGCGACACTCCATGCCGGGGACAAGTCGATCAGCGACACTCCGTGCCAGGGAAAAGTCGACCAGCGACACTCCATGTCGGGGAAAAGTCAACCAGTGACACTCCACGCCGGGGAAAAGTCGATCGGCGACACTCCACACCGGGGAAAAGTCAATCCGACACTCCGCGCCGGGGAAAAGTCGATCAGCGACACTCCACACCGGGGAAAAGTCAATCCGACACTCCGCGCCGGGGAAAAGTCGATCAGCGACACTCCGCGCCGGGGAAAAGTCAACCCGACACTCCGCGCCGGGGAAAAGTCAACCCGACACTCCGCGCCAGGGAAAAGTCTATCAGCAACACTCCGTGCCGGGGAAAAGTCAACCCGACACTCCACGCCGGGGAAAAGTCGATCAGCGACACTCCGTGCCGGGGAAAAGTCAACCAGCGACACTCCGCGCCGGGGAAAAGTTGATCAGCGACACTCCATGCCGGGGAAAAGTCAACCCGACACTCCGCGCCGAGGAAAAGTCGATTAGCGACACTCCTTGCCGGGGAAAGTCAACCCGACACTCCACGCCGGGGAAAAGTCGATCAGCGACACACCGTGTCAGGGAAAAGTCAACCAGCGACACTCCGCGCCGGGAAAAAGTCGATCAGCGACACTCCGCGCCGGGGAAAAGTCAACCCGACACTCCACGCCGGGGAAAAGTAGATCAGCGACACTCCGTGCCGGGAAAAGTCAATCTGCGACACTCCGCACCGGGGAAAAGTCGATCAGCGACACTCCGCGCCGGGGAAAAGTCAACCTGACACTCCACGCCGGGGAAAAGTCGATCAGCAACACTCCGCGCCGTGGAAAAGTCAACCCGACACTCTGCATCGGGGACACGTCAACAAACGACACTCTGCATCAGGGAAACATCCAACACAGACACTCCGCATCAGGGAAACGTCCGACAACGACACTCCGTGCAGGGGAAACGTCAAGCAGACACTCCGTGCCGAGGACACGTCAACAAGCGACACTCTGCATCGGGGATACGTCGAACACAGACACTCCGGGTGAGAGAAACGTCTACCACGGACACTCCATCTCGGAGATGCGTCAAGCACCGACCGTCCAAGTCGCAAAAAGGGCAGAACCGACCGTCCATGTCGTAAAAAGGGCAGTGCATCCCAAAAAGTGGGAACCAAAGCAAGTCGCCTCCACGCAAAAGAAGATCCATCAATTTCATGCACACGACCTACATATGTTGTGTGCATTTATTGATGGGGGCAATTTGTTGGGGTAAAAATTTACACCCCGGTTGACCAAGTCAAAATCAAAGTCAACCCCAAGCCAGGTGGGCCCAAGCCCAGGTCAAGTGGGCCCATGCCCAAGTCGATGCAGTGGCCGGCCTCCCCCATGCCAACAACAAAAATCATGTAACAAATAATTTTTATGTAATTTTTATGCATGAATGTATGTAAAATGGCCATAAAGCCAAATTTTTGTAAGCCCATGGCTTATGTGCAAAATAAAATGACACTTGAGCCATGGGATAGGCAAATGCCATTTTGCAAAGCCCGAGGGGCTATATGTAAATATGTAAGCCTATATAAGGCAACATGATGATGAATAAAGCAAGACTTTTCATTTCCTCAAAAAATTAGGGTTTGTGCCTCCACTCTCTCTTTTTCAAGTTTTTTCTCTTTCTTTTCATTTTCCAAATAAATCAAGAGCTTAGCTCTCCTTTTTTTTAAAACTAAATAAAGTTTTACCATAAATCTGCCTCCCAAGACTCCATCAAGAGAGGAAAAGGGTCTCTTTTTTTATCATCCAAGATCTAGATCTTGGAGTTTCAAGAGAACCCATTTTGGATTTCTTCTCAAAGGAGAAAGGAGAAAATATTTTGGAGTTCAACTCCACAAATAAAATTCTTTTGGAGTTCAACTCCACCACCAGGAAAATTATTTTGGAGTTTAACTCTACTACAAAAATTCTTTTGGAGTTTAACTCCACAGTAAAAATCTTTTGGAGTTCAACTCCACAAATAAAACTCCTTTGGAGTTCAACTCCACAAATAAAACTCCTTTGGAGTTTAACTCCACAAATAAAATTCTTTTGGAGTTTAACTCCACTACAGAAATTCTTTTGGAGTTTAACTACACAAAAAAATACTTTTTTTTGGGTGTCTAACTCCACATTATATTTTTTTAGCCATATAAAAAAAATTTGGAGTTGAACTCCACGTAAAAAAAAAATCTGCAGCCCATTTTGCCCCCAGCATGTGACCCCCTTTCACATGCTAGCATGTGACTCCCCCTTAGTACATAAGGGGTCACATGCTACCATGTGACCTTCCATGTCACATGCTAGCATGTGACTCTCCCTTAGTACATAAGGGGTCACATGCTACCATGTGACCTTCCATGTCACATGCTAGCATGTGACTCACCCTTAGTACATGAGGGGTCACATGCTACCATGTGACCTTCCATGTCACATGCTACCATGTGACCCCCCCACATGAGTGGTCACATGCTAGCATGTGACCTTCCATGTCACATGCTACCATGTGACCTCCCCACATGAGTGGTCACATGCTAGCATGTGACCCTCCATGTCACATGCTAGCATGTGACCCCCCCACATGAGGTCACATGCTAGCATGTGACCCCACTTTTTTTTTAAAAAAATTCTTTTTTCTTCTTTCTTCCTTCTTTTTTTATTTAAAATAAAAATAAATAAATATTAAATAAATAAAATTAAATTATAAATAATATTTAAAAATTAAAAAAAAAACATAATTATTTTCTTTTCTTCTTTTCTTTATTTAATCCCTTTTTTTAATTTAAAAAATATTTAAAAAATATTAAATAAATAAAATCAAATTATAAATAATATTTAAAAATTTAAAAAAAATAATAAATAAAAAAATTCTCCAAATATTTATTTACTTATTTATTTTTGTTTATATATATATATATATATATCTTTTTACAAGTGGAACAAAACAAAAAAAATACACACACACCAACGCACTGCATATTGGGTTCGCATGCCCAGTTTAACCCGTCAATCGGAGGTTCCTTCGCTCCAAATGCGAGGGGTAATTAACAGCAGCTTAGTCTGCGGCTGCCGGAGATTCGGATCCCCACAATCAATAAACCCCAGCCTACCGTAGGCAGGGGGAATCTGTAATGCGTCTGACAAGCGCACGCGTATTCCCATCTTAATGGGGTGACGAAAAACACCCTACACTCATCACCTCCCACTATCCGCCTGCACACCCCTCGCCGAGCCCAGCTCCACCAACCTCCACTCCATACCACCCTCTACCACTGCAGCTCCGGCCATCGCAACCCCAAGCCCCGACTCTAAGCTTTGGCCGACGCAACACCACCCCACCACCAAGCCCCAAGCTTCAAGCCGAACCCCACCAATCTCTCTCTTTCTCTCCATCTCTCCCTCTCTCTTAACATCCAACCCATTACCATCGCCGCCGGCTCCCTGCCACCACTGTCACCTCTGATGACAACGCAGCCACCTCACTCCAACTCCAGCTCCCCTCATCGCTGCAGCCAAGCCACCGGAGCTTAACCGAGCCTACAAGCTAAACTCATGTCCCTTGAACCCTTCGGCATTTCATCGAGCACTTTCATCCATCGCCAATTTCCGCTATTCTGGTCACCGTCGTCGCCATCCAATCCGTGGCCTCGATCTCTTAAGCCATCATCATCATTAATGCGGTATCCATCGCAACACCAGCATACGCCCATCGCAGCTCACGTCGCGTCGAGCCCCACGACACAAGCCTAACCAAGCCTCGTCGTGGTATTGTTGCGCCGCGCCACTGCCGTAGCCGTAGTTCACCACCGTGACACGTCGTTGCCATATCATCATCGATATGTCGTCAGGCAAGTTTTACATACTTGCTTCATGCTATTTTACAATCAATTCGATTGCCATTCAATATCATAGCAAGTTTTTGATGCTAAACTTTAAGTGAAAACCCATCTTTAAATGTCAGAACTTGTGATCATTAAACATGTTTACTGTTTGCAGAGGTACTGCAGAAATTTGGTTGAAAATCGATACCGTTTCACCTATAAATTGTTACCCCGATAACCATTGCGAAATCAGAATCTTTCCTGAACAAGCTAAGCCGTTAAATTCACATAAAATCTTTTACAAATTGGAATGTTGCGTTCGAGGGTTAATATCGAAGCCAACTTGACGGCCTAGAATCCCATAAGATTTTTAATCTGTTTCTATGCTAAAAAGATTATGGAAACTGGTTCGGAGTGCGGCTCTGGACTGCAGTCCAGAGCAGCTCGGGCTGTCGATTCTCGTTTTGTAATACTTCCACTCTTCTGTATGAAAATGTTATAATGCTGAGCCCTATATCATAGCGAAGATAAATCTGTTATCTAACTGTTGGAAGTATTTTCATTCATTTTTACTATCGTTTACTATTTAAATTACATTTTAAATCAACAGAACACATAGCAGTCCCAAACAGGGACAGAATGTATACCCCTTTAGTGTACAGTGCATAACTTCCAATACACCATGGATATGATCAATCCGTATAATGTGTTGGAAACCTAACTGATAAACCTAAATTTTGTTCAACTATAGTGTCACCTAATTTTGATCCCAATAGGGTGAAAACTGTGTTGCGAAATGGGCATTCAGTTCAGGAATTAAAATTCCAGCAGCGAACACTTAAAATGAAATGGCTGTAACTTGCAAATCCGAAACCCGATTGACTTGAAATTAATTTTGTTGAACTGCCGACTGAGTTTTCTTATTACCACTTTCGTATCTTTTTGCTTAATTCTGAGTGGATGATTTAATACAAATTTTCTATGTTCATAAGATGTATAGCGACTTGTATTGCATATAAACTGTTTAGCGGCATGATTCATAGTTCTTTTCGACTACAAGACCTCTAGCGATAGTGAACATTCGTGTTAATTCTTAGTATATATTGCATTGTCGAACATGTATGGTATTGGTGTGGTTGTGTCAAGTACGCCAGTGAATAATGAGTGATTCGTGACAATGAACCATACAGTGAACAGTGAATAAAATCGTGTTATTGATGCATACTTGTACACAACTAGCCTATACTCATGAATAGGAAAACCTGGGTAAAAAGAAGGAAATCGAAGTGAAAATGGAATTGTATTTAGCGAGGAAAGTGATTTAGAGGATGATCATTCGAACAACGACTCTTATATATATTAAGTTGGGCCTAGCGGTCCGGCTGACAGGGTTATGTCCCCGGAAACAGCAGGTCGTAGTATCGGATATGTACGAGACCCTCGTTAAACATGATCCTCCTTTCCACAACTCAATTTCAAAAGTGACTTAGAGACCGATAGGGAGACAGATCATACACTGCATCAGTTATTAACATATTGATTGCCTGCATTTATCATCTCCACCGTTATTATTTTATTTCCTTGTCTCTTTGTTATTATTATAATATTGTTATTGTGTCACCCTGACGACCTGAGTATGCATGCTTAGTGATAGAGGTGGGTTCGTCTGATCTCGAGAAGACCGTGAAGATCCAGACCAGTGAACCAGTTACATTTCTCCATGGATATTCCTGGTTAGTTGCCCCTTTCACTTACTTCCATTGAACTTAGATTTCTTTATATCCAATAGTTTTAGTGACTGCATTCTCCTTACCCGTACTGTATTTTACTGATTACCATATAATGCTAGAAGCCGAAATATGACTACGACAGGATTTTTCCTTGATCGTAGGAGCATGGATGACCTTATCACCCTTGTATTCCGTATTTTGGGAAGAGAGCAGACATGGTTTTGTTGGTATCAGAACCAGGTTTATAATAAGATTACAGTTCAATTTAGGGATCCATTGAATCATACTTTGTTTCGTTGCTTTCACTTCCATATACTACTTGTGCATCACCACTCAAGTTCATGTTTTGAATCTTATCTATTTCATCCTTTCCTCGTGTTCCGCATCATTAATCGTTATTTTCCTTCGTGTTACACTATCTGATCATGATCCTTGCGTTTCAGACCATGGACAACCCTGGGGCAACACCACTTCTCGATGAGGACACTCAGTCATGCATTTCTTTCGACTGTATATTAGTGAGTTCAGATGACGAGGTCGATGGGCTACAGGTCATTTTCGACAACAACGAATCCGAGGAAGAGGGAGTCGGTGTCGCAATTCCAGAGATCAGTATGATTAATGATTCGGATGATGAAGAGGAAGACCCAGAAGAAGAACCTGAGGAGGAGAATTCCAAAGAAGACCCGATAGAAGAGGACCCACAGGAAAACACAATAGAAGAGGATCCAGATGAGGATCCTGAAGAGGAGAATCCTGAGGAAGACCTTATAGAAGAGGATCCGGAAGAAGATCCGGAAGAGGACCCGAGAGAGGCAGAACATATGGAGGAGGATTCTGATGAGGAAGCTCCCGCCGAAGGGGAAGAGTTAGGAGAAGAAAACCCTATAGGGGAGGAATCCGAAGACGAATCTCCAGTCCAGGAGGAGTGGGAGGATGAAATCTCGAGTGAAGAGGAACTCGAGGCTGATGAACCTTAAGCAGTCATTCAGGCAGGACACTATGGGAATGGACGCCCCCATCTTACCGTGAGAGCATATCGCAATTTGTTGAATTTCCACAATCGCGACTAACGCAACTTATTTTCTTTTCTTAGGGCCAAATAATAATGATGTATAGTTTAGGGTCAAGTTTATCTCTCAATTGTACTCTGTCAAGATTTTCTGAATAATAAAGTTTCGGTTCGATCAAATTTTTCCTGAAGTATTGTACCTTTAAGCTCGCTTGATTCATAAATTGATCCTTCTTACAACATCTTTTGCTCTTATTACAAGTAATTATTTTATCTCATCCTTGAACCTTGTAATCACCTGACCCTCCCCAATTTAGGTAACGTGGAAGGAAGTGCCATACGTACGGACAGAGGAATGTACTTAGGCTTTTGAGATGCTGAAACAGATGTTGACCACGACGCCTATTCTTACAGGGCCAGACGATTTAGATGGTGTGGCGATACACGACGATGATTTATGGAAGGGTTTAAGCTGTGTTCTGATGCAACACGGTCGTGTAGTTACTTATGCCCCACGGCAGCTGAAGAATCGTGAGGGGAACTACCCAACACGCGAATTAGAGTTAGCCCTAGTAGTTTTCGCATTTGGAAATCTGAGGACATTACTTACTGGGCAAAAAAAGGGGTGGAAGTGTATACGGACCACAAGAGTCTGAAATACATGTTCACTCATTGAGAATTGAATATGAGACAACGCCAATGGCTATAGCAAGGGGCGGATTACGACTCGGGATTTCAGTACCATCCAGGAAAACTAAATGTCATACCGACGCCCTCGGTCGCAAACCAGCGGTCATGATATTGACCAGGCAGAGGAACATCATTGAGGATTTTCGGAAGCTCGAACTAGAGGTTGTTACACCGAGTGCAATCAGGCGGTTTTGGCAGTTGCAGGTGCAGTCTTCACTTGTAGATCGCATTAAAGTTGTACAAGCTAATGATCCCTGATTGCAGAAGTACAGAGAGCAGGTGGAGGCCAGACTAAGGACAGACTTAATAATACATCGAGACAGTTCTTTGAGATTCAGTGGCAGACTCTGCGTTCCTAAGGAAGATGTCAGAGAAGAAGTACTAGCCGAAGCTTATAGTTCAGGTTTTTCTGTACATCCGGGAGTCAAGAAAATGTATAGAGATATAAGGTAGCACGATTGGTGGAACGGGATGAAGCGAGAAATTGCACGGTTTGTATCCAGGTGTTTGGTATGTCAGCAAGTGAAGGCGGAACACCAGAGAACAGCGGGACTGTTACAACCGCTTCCGATACCTGAGTGGAAGTAGGAGCACATCACTATGGACTTTGGGGCTGCCTTACCACGGATCCTAAGAGACAACGACGCTATATGGGTTATCGTCGACCGCCTTATGAAAGCTGCACACTTTATACCCTTCCGGGTGGGACATGCGACAGAGTCGCTTGCGGGGAAACACATGCAAGAGGTAGTGCGACTTCATGGAGTTCCTGCAAGTATAGCATCAGATCGGGACGCTAGATCCATTTCACACTTTTTGGAAGAGCTTACATGAGAGTATGGATACACGTCTCAAGTTGACGGTAGACAAGTTCCAGATGATCAGACAACGCATTAATATGGCACAAGACAGATAGAAGAGTTGGGTGGATGTCAACGGGAGAGCGCCAGAATTCGAGATCGGAGATAATGTGTTTCTGAAAATTCCACTTACCCACGGTGTTATCAGGTTTAGGAGTCACGGTTCCCACAACTTTTTGGATAGTCATTGCATCGTTACCTCCCGGTTTTCGTTATTTTAATTTCGAGGACGAAATTTTCTTTAAGGAGAGTATGATGTAAATTCCCAGTTCCGCAAATAAATTTTTTCCATATTTTCCAAGTCCCATGAATATTTTCTATTTTTTCCCTTTTTTTAGAGGAATTTAGAATGCATATATTTTGAATTTTAAATTCTCCTAAACAAAACCCAAATCTCGGCCCAGCCCAAACCCTTACCCAGCTTAAACCCCGACCCGGCCCAAACCCCATACCTGACCTACCTCTCTTCTTCCCCACTCCCCTTTTCTTTTCCCGCTCCTTTTTCTTTTCCTCCCCACGTCGCCACTCGTTCCCGAGCCCCCGCTCCTCATCGCGAGCACGTCCCTAACCTTGACCCACGACCTCGCGTGCTCGCTCGCGAACTCCCTCCCTCGACCTCGTCTCCCTCTCCCCATACTTCCTTTCTCCTCTCCTCTCTCCAAACACCCAGCACCATCCCTACTCAACCCATTACCCTCACGATCTCCTTCACCAAAACTCATCTCTCCCCCCCACTCTCGTTCTCCCTCTCACTCCACTCCCCTCCTCAGAGACACCGCGACCATTGCACCCCCTCATCGACCTTGTTTGATTTAAGGATCGTTAACCTTGTTTGAGATTAAGATCAACTCAAATATTTGTTAAGGATACGTTAATCCGATGTTGGACTAAGATCTACTTAACGGGGGTTTTGGATCATTTTTTTATCCAAAGAAAGAGCATTTGGGCTCCATGGTTTTAGTTTAAGGACGTTGCAGTCCATAGCTAGTTTAAGGACGTTGCAGTCCGTAGCTAGTTTAAGGACGTTGCGGTCCACGACTATTTTAAGGACATTACAGTCCGTATTGGGATGTATCCATCTATTAGAGAGTACATTAAAGGGTTGTTGGTTATCGAGACCCACCACCTCTCTGAAGACGCTTATGAATTACAACGACATTTATCAAAGGTGTGAAGAGATGTACCCTTGAACCGATGTCCGTTGGAAGATCAATAGTTGTGTTTGAGGCTAAGACTAATTTTTAAAAAATATGAGCACAGGGGCTAGGTTAATCTGAATTAGGGACTTTTGGTCAACTTGGGCTCAGCCCACTCAGTCTTTGAATAAAGTATTAAACATTTGTTTAGGCTCGGTCCCTTTTCTGTGCAACAATGCTGAGCATTGATCTGGGCACTGACGCTCACCCTCTTTTTTTGTTTTTTATGAAGTGCTAAACACTCTCTATGGCGCCCACGTGAGGGACACGTGAGACGCTTGGCGCTGAGCACCAACCACTGAGTGCTAGGCACTACCTGTTGAGCAGCGCCCACATGAGGGACATGCGGAGCGCTTGGCGTTGGGCGCCAACCATTGAGTGCCAAGCACTCTTTATTAAGCAGCGCCCACGTAAGGGGCACGTGAAGCGCTCGACGCTGTTTCTTTCTTTGTGCATTTTTCTAAAGAATTCGATTCTTTGTTCTCTCCTGGATTTTCAATCCCTAAGAACAAATTCATCCCTACGAGAATTAAATTCTCATTTATGGGGGACTTGTCTCATAGATCTCAGATCCAGGGGAAAGAATTATGTTCTTTTATGAGGGTTAAACCCTTGGGTATGCAGATGAGATGCTATGATCTCTATTTACCTTTATTGTGGTCAAAAATTACACCACGGTTGACCAAGTCAAAGTCAAAGTCAACCCCAAACCAAGTGGGCCCAAGCCCAGTTCAAGTGGGCTCATGCCCAAGTCGAGCCCCATGGCTGGCCTCCTCCATGCCAAAATAAAAATCATGTAATAAAGAATTTTGATGTAATCTTTATGGGCATAAAACCAAATTTTTACAAAGCTCATAGCTCATATGCAAAAGAAATGAACACATGAGGCATAAGATGGGCAAAATGCCATTTTGTAAAGCCCAAAGGGCTATATGTAAATTTGCAAGCCTATAAAAGGCAACATGATAATGAAATAAAGGATACAATTCATTTCTCCCCAAAAAACTAGGGTTTGTGCCTTTATCTTCTCTCTTCCAAGTTCTTCCTCTTCCTTTTCATTTTCCAATTAAATCAAGAGCTTAGCCATTCTCTTTTTTAAAACTAAATAAAGTTTTACCATAAACCCACCTCCCAAGACTCCATCAAGAGAAGAAAAATGGTCTCTTTTTTTATCATTCAAGATTTCGATCTTGGAGTTTCAAGAAAACCCATTTTTGGTTTCTTCTCAAGAGAGAAAGGAGAAAATCTTTTGGAGTTTAATTTCACAAATAAAATTCTTTTGGAGTTTCAAGAAAACCCATTTTTGGGTTTCTTCTCAAGAGAGAAAGAAGAAAATCTTTTGGAGTTTAACTCCGCAATAAAAATCTTTTGGAGTTTAACTCCATTTAAAATGTTTTGGAGTTTAACTCCACATTTAAAATTCTTTTGGATTTTAACTCCACAAAAATATTCTTTTGGAGTTGAACTCCATGTAATAATTTTTTTTAATTAATTTTGGAGCCCCACAGGGAAGACTCCCATCAGTGGGAGCCTTCCCCTCCCCCCTCACGTGAGGTCACGTGAGGGGGAGGGCTCCTATTAAATGGGAGCCCTTTGGCCCCCCTCACGTGAGGTCAAGTGAGGGGAG
This sequence comes from Agapanthus africanus, assembly GCA_030015575.1. Lineage (NCBI taxonomy): Eukaryota > Viridiplantae > Streptophyta > Magnoliopsida > Asparagales > Amaryllidaceae > Agapanthus > Agapanthus africanus. Next base: position 98,449,921 of record CM057338.1, on the reverse strand, counting down.
GGCTCCCATTTAATGGGAGCCCTCTGGCCCCCCTCACGTGGCGTCATGTGAGGGAAGGGCTCCCATTAAATGGGAGCCCTTTGGCCCCTCACATGACCCCACGTGAGGGGAGGGCTCCCATTTAATGGGAGCCCTTTTCCCCCCCTCGCGTGGGGTCACTTGAGGGGAGGGATCCTATTTAATGGGAGCCTTTCGGTCCCCCTCACGTGAGGGGATGGCTCCCATTAAATGGGAGCCTCTTTCCCCCTTTATATTTTTTTCTAAATTCTTTTTCTTTCTTTCTTCGTTTTTTTCCTTTTTCTAATCTTTTTTATTTAAAAAAATATTAAATAAATTATAAATAATATTTTTTAAAAAAAATAACATTTCTCTAAATATTTATTTATTTATTTATTTTTGCCATATAAAAAAATATACATATATACCTTTTTTTACAAATGGAACAAAAAAAATGAATACGTCTCCATTGTTAAATGTTAAAACAACACACATACCAATGCATCGCATTGAGTTCGCATGACCAGTTTAACCCGTCAATCGGAGGTTCTCTCGCTCCAAAGACGAGGGGTAATTAATGGCAGTTTAGTCCGCGGCTGCCGGAGATTCGGATCCCCACAATCAATAAACCCCAGCCTACCCTAGGCAGAGAGAATCTGTAATGCGCCTAACCAGCACGCGCGTATTCCTAACTCAATGGGGTGACGAAAAACACCCTAAAGATTCTGGCACGCCCGGTGGGACCAATCTCTCCTCCCATATTTCGGGTTAAACGTCCATGCGAGCTTAATCAATGCACATATCGATTGCCTGTACTGAAATCATGTTTCTATTTACAGGGGGTTAACAATTTTCAATTGCCATCTTCGAATGCAAGTCGGTATTTGAACGACTTTCCTTGTCCTCAGCTGGGGGCAAGGCTATCAACAACGACAAAATAATAAGGCATCTCGAGCAAACTCCAGCAGTGTCTCTAACAACTGCTCAATCGGGTATCTTCTCTAAATTTCCTATCAGATGACCTCCACGTCGTTAAACTGGGAACAGTCGACCTCTAAGTCATTAAACTGGGGATGTAATAATGTGTAAATAAAACAAAAAAAGCAAAAAAGATTGAAAAAAATAAAAATAAATAATATAAAATAAAAACCTGAAATGATGGAGTAACTCGTAATAAAAATTAGCGAGTAAAAATAAAGATGAAAATAAAGCCGAAATGATGGGGCATGTCATGCCCCGCTTTCCGGTATACGACGAAGGAGACGCGATGAGGCCGCTACGTATTTACTCTGAAGTAAATACGCTAAGCGTAACTAAGCAATATAAAAGAAATATACACAAGAGACAAATGTAATGAAAAACAACTTTATTTATTAACATTCTTTTGTACAATGCATGGAAAAGTAAATACATCTGAATGAAAGTAATGCATAAACAATAGCATAACAGAAATAGAAAGTACTGAAATGAAATGTATACAACTGTAACTACAACTTGGGATCTTCAATAAACTGGTCCAAGTCTTCAGTGATGGGCTCGATCTCTGGAAGGTCCGAAACATCTGACAACATTCCAAAGAAGAAAGAGAAGGAATGTCATCAGCGAACAAATCGCTCAGTAAGTCCCAAAGATGAGGCAGAAATAGAATAGACAGAGAGAGTGTGTAACTTTTAAAGTTATATTATATTGTTAATGCTGTTGTTTGTAGTTTGGTACAGAAAAGGCCAGTGTATACGAGAGGAGTCTCACTTACCCCAGAGACTAAGGTATCAGGAGTACAAGGAACCGTTCAGCCACGAAACAACGACAATTGAATTCAGGTTAGGTGCATTATGGTTGCAGTCTCGTACCACTTTTAACACCTTCCGTACCAGTCTACCCCTTATAAACCCCGCGATATCTTGATTGTATTGTTTGAATTGTATATTGTATATAAATGATGACTTGCCGAAACCATGATATCAGTAATGGAATGGATATAATGGATGAATATGTAGACGGAATATATCCATGGTTCGGTTTAGTCAAGTTGTATAGATTGAATATATGGATTCATGGATTCATGTTGAATATATACTTGAATCATATTGAAGTCAGTTTGATTATATCGAGACTCAGTCCGAGTCAGACAATTCGAAAAGAAATTGAATCCTGAATTATGTTTTGGAGTTATCGATAACCGCTGCACATGGATGGCAGGATTTGTGTCCTTTTCAAAGACGATTACCGTGTTGATAACACCATTTGTTAAGTTGTCTATCTTAAATAGGCAAGCACCTATATCTCCGGCTCCCTGAGGCTCAAGAGACTGGTCCCGCTTAAACCTATATTTACTAGGGTCGTTATTGTAATTTAGTATAACTTGAGGGGGGTTTATGTAAAAATAATTTTGTATAATTTTTAAAATACACCTCAAGTATTTAATTATCGTCTTTATATACATACAATAATTTAATGCTCAAGATAAATATGTATACGTGTTCGAATAGCATGAAATGGGTCAAGTATATTATTCAAGTAACGACCATAAACAATGCCGTTAAGAAGTGTTGTGTACGACTAATCAATCAAGTCAATCAATTTCTGAATATAAAAAAATATAGATCTAAGTGTTGTGTAAGTGTGAGCTCCATTCGTGCCTAAATACGACTACCGGTTTGGGAGATATACTCATTTTCGTTTTGTCGCGCAGAACAGATCAGAATCTGTCCAGCACCGTCGCATATTTTTAAAACACAATTTGAGTTAATTTCCATCAGGTTTCAGGTTACGATAATTATTAGAAAATTGTAGATATTTTGATGTATTTATCCAAAACACCAAGATTCATGTCATTTGGATTTCTAAAGCTCAAATTATGATCAATTTAATTTCAGCGTTTAAAACAGAAATTCAGATCTCTGGACAGCAAGTATATACTGTATTGCAAAGCCTATATCGGGTTGTTTAATGCATTTCTAAGTAATCTAGTATACAGAAAATTATATTTCTATCAACTATCCATCTACACATCTAAAGTTTGTCATGAATGGACATCTGGAGTTCGAGTTATGTCATATTTAAAAACAATGTGCGAATCAGGATAGATTCTGTCCAGATCCGTCACTAAATATTGTAACGCGGTTTTCTATATTTTACGTCGGTTTTCAATAAAAACTTTAAACTAATAAAATCTAGATCCTTTGATGTAGATATCCAAAACACCTGAATTTTCTCAATTTGGACATCGGTATACGATTATGTGCCCTAAAAGTTGACCTATAACTGTAGTTTTCTGTTTTACGAACAGTGAATAAACACGATGTAATTTATAAACCGTTAAGCGATTCAATCTAAAATTTGTACAGAGCGTATAGAAAAATACATTCTTTCATATGTAAATTTTCTGAAATTTCCAGAATTAAAAATTAATTTCTAAAATTTATTTTAAAGATAAAGATATTGATATGTATACTAAAATCGGCAAAAATACTAACTAGTATTTTTATGCAAGCTTCTCCTTTTCTTTTAATAAGCAAACCGATTCCATGAGACATCGTAGATATATATTGTGGCATAAAATTTATGTTCTCACAACTCATAATAACATTCATAGTCATGAACAAAGAATTGAAAACACTTTAATTTGAATAAGAGGTAATAAGGTATTATTAAACCATATAGAACAATATATATCTAAACTTATATATAACTATATGTTTATGTTTATCTTTTCTTATAGATTATGATATGAAAAGAATAGCGGGTTCACGAGATATGATAAGAGGAGAATAAAGAGATGGAGGGGGAAATGACTTACATACACAAGACGGTATTGTCACCGGGCTTGTCTATCTGCCGATAGTCTTGCGTTACTAGCGAGACCTTCTTGAAGACTTCTTCATGTTCTTATTCGATGAATCTAGATGAAGAAGGAGATGTGAAATGATAAAAATATATTATGATGAAAAGAAAGATAAGTGAGATATAAAAAAAGATTTATGGCCGCCATAATTCTAATAAATTATAGCTCATAACCATTCTAATTATTTTGGGAGTTAAAAGAAAGACATTATAGATTATGAGAAGAATAAAAAATGATAAAAAATAATTGTAAGAATGGGAATTTGAACATTTGATCTATGAAATAATAATGCAAAGACTTAACCAATGAGCTACAAGATTGTTCATGCACATATTTAATTAGAATTAAATATATGCTATTGCTTAAAAAGAAAGTGGGCTTTTGGGCTCATAGTTTTATAAAAGAAAATGAAAATGAGATTGGATTTGGGTTATGGGCTGGGTTAGGTCTTGCGTTTAATTTAAAATAAGTTAAGATTTAGATTAAAGAATTAGGTTTGGGAAAAAAAAGATGGAATAATAAAATTATATATATATATATATATATATATAATAGAAAACAAAATATACGGAAAAATACTACGAATAAATAAATACAATGTTTTACTAAAGAAAGAAAACACGATGGTATAGTAATATTGGGGTCGTTACAGGGCAACTCGCAATAAAAATCAGCGAGTAAAAATAAAGATGAAAATAAAGCCGAAATGATGGGGTAACCATGAATAAATAGCCGAAATGATAGGGCAATCACGACCTTTGCGATAAGAAAAGCTGAAATGATAGAGCAATCGCGGTAGTAAAGAAAACGGCGAATGATGAGTCGTTCTGATACCATATTCCAGTGCAGCGATGCAGATGCCGTCTGTTCATCACAGAATACTGCATTTTATACCGCCCATTCTTACGCTCGGTTGTTTATAGGTAGGTGCTTTTAATCCGTGTTTGTTATATATTTGCAGGATACAGGTTCTCGGTTCTAAAACGGTGAAATTCATGGAAAACACGACAAAATCCGGGTTCCTGCCAACCACTGAGAAAACACGGTCTCCGCTCGTCATCCGTATGTTGCCAGATACCAGTTTAGGAAGACAAAATGTCAAATCAATGTCACCTTCATGCACAAGGCTTAATGGCAACAACAAGTTCCAAGAAATCTACGCGGAGCTCGAGGCAATCATGACAAAAGACATCCACAAAAAGTCCACCTTTCCTCAACAGAAATTCTGGAAGAATTGTGAATGTATTTTCAGAAAATACATATACCAGACAACAAAGGACAAGAAACCAGGGAAGCACAGAAAATCAAAGCCCCTAATCCCACTATAGGGCCGCGGATCCGCGGCCAATAGGGGGTATTGGCGGCGGATCCGCGGCCGTACGGCCTCGACAGAGTATCATCTTTTGGGGGCTGACTGGTAATTTTGTCTATGGTCAGATGGTTGCCTTAGGGTTTCATTTCCCTGCCTATAAATACAGCCGAACTTGCCAAGCCTTAGTGTTCATTCTTGTAGCCTCTTTTGTAGTTTTTTTGTATAGTTCTTCTTCTTCTTCTTCATTCTTTTTCCATGAAATTGTAGTGAGAGCTTTTGAGTGGGAGATTAATGAAGATGAGGGTTTTTTATCATTCTCTTGTGTTTCTTCTTCCCCTTGAGATTTTTGCTTTCTCTTGCTCATTCAACCTCTTCATTGAGATTGAATGGTTAAGGGTTAGTTATTGATCTCAAGGGTCGTATTTTCTCACGGGACTAGCACTTCATTTCACATGCGTTCTCTACCCTTCCCTTGATCTTGCAACCTCTTCATTGAGCTTGCAAGTTTAAGGGTTGGCTATTGATCACATGCTTGTCTTGAGTCCTAGTTTCGTATTCTTTTTATCGCTTTTTATTATTCGCAATTTATTACCTTGTCTTTTATTACTTGCAAATTACTTACTTGCAATTTTATTCCTTGTACTTTAATTACTTGTATCTTTTCTTTTCTTTGTTCTTTTCTTTTTGTCCTCTCTTTTTGGTTCTCTTTTGTGAATGTATGTAATTATTGTTGTTAAGATAAAATACGGTATTATAAGTTAACATTTCTTTGCCAATTCCTTTTCCCGTTATTTTCCATTTGAACTTCGCCCAAACCATACGCAAGCGCTCCGTTAGGCACCGTACCCTGATAAGGTAACGGTGATTCCTAACCGCGACCGGTTGTGTTCGGTTTGGCCGGAGGCGAAAGCAAGAGACAAGAACGGAAGGACAAGGGTAAATAAGCCGAATTCCACGAATACCGCGCTTAAATCCCCTAATCCACGTTGTTGCCAATTGCTTAGCTTCAATTGGTCAAGACTCGGCTCAAAGGTTTTGAGTACGGATTTCTTTAGCTTATAATCTCGTATCTTTTCTTAACAACTTTATACTTGCAGATAAACACATAGGTTAGAACAAACTCATACAGATTCTTTATTGACTCGTCTAAGACAAGAAGGTAAGATAACACCATCTCCCTGTGGACCGACCCGTGCTCAACCGGCTAGCTGCATAGCGACACCGTCCTGATCGCGGTTATACTTTAATTCTTTGAACATCCGACACGCCAAAAGCGTGCGGCCAAATGGCGCCGTTGCCGGGGAGACGGTAGCGTATTTTCTTTCTTGTTATTCGGGTTAATATTCTTTTTGTATATATTTATAAAATATATATATATATATATATATATATATATATTCTTTTTGTTTTTTTTGGATAATATTTTTGTGGGCAAGAGTGCAGATTTTTTGCAAGTTTGCAAACTGCAATTGTGGAGCAAAGTGTACGTTCAAAGTTAAGGTGATTGCAAAGTACAGTGCCAAAGATCCGGGTAGTTTGACCCGCGCAAGCGAACCTTTCAAGCTTACCGGATTTAATTCAACGGGGGTTTCCTAACCCAAAAACTTAACGGTACGTATTTTACTAACACCTTCTTCTCAAATCCGACGCATCCAATATACTATTCTTTGCAGGATTCTTTGCAAGTTCGCTAGCAAACGCTAAAAATTGACTAACCCGTATTTGTTGCAGCGCCGCGCTTAAACTAAAAAACGATTGTTTGATTCTTTATAGAATTTTTTGAATTACACATTGCATACATTAATACGGACTTAAGGGCAAGCGAACCCCACAATATACGGTAAAGGATTTCATCACCTTTTCCGTGGCCCACAAATCACGAACTTGAGCATAACGTTTACCCGCACAAATTTTAAAAGAAACTAGACTTTAAGCCTTAAGGACTTCGCGCTCACTAGGAGAAGTTAACTGTGTTTAGAACCTCGCTTAACGGTATATTGTTTACGGGGTGTCTAGGAAAGTGTTAACGGCGAAACCGCCAAAAGAGAAAGGGTTATTTAATTAAGGAACTTCGCGAAAGCGTTGGAAAACCTCCCCTTATCTCTGCACTTACCTGGCCTCGTGATCAGTGTATCTTGAGCCTGTTTCTCGACACAGTTTTACTTCGACAATCAAGTTCTGGAGCAGCTCTAGTTGACCTAGGTGAACCCTAGAACGATTAGGTGTGTGGTATTTTTGTGTCGTGATTATTTTTTGTCCATATTCTTTTGTGTATATCTCATTCTTTTGTTAACAACTAATTAAAAAAAAAACTAAAAAAAATCACATTCTTTTTCCCCTCCTTTTCTCTACCTTTCTCTCTCTCTCTTCATATCATGGGTACTCCACCTCGCAAAACTCTTGCCGAACTTTGGTACCCACAACCAGACATCACTTCTTACGGTTCTTGCTTTGGCCGAACGTCGAACGATCCCTCCATGCCCAAAGTTTCACTGAAAGATCGCATAGCAGCGTCTAGGACAAACACTTGCACTCCTCATTCCACTTTGTATCAACCTTTTCAACCTCCCGTACCCGCTTATGTTGATACCCCTTCTGCAAGTCGTCCTTTGTCCTTCGCTGACCGAATTGAACAATCCCGTAGCCGATCTTTCACTCCTTTCACCACTACAAATTCTTGGGATCAACAATTCCATTCACCTTCTTATCCAAATGTTGATCCCACTCTTGTCCAGCCATTCAACTCCTACCAATCCTACCCTAATTTTGCACCTTCCCTAGACATTACTTCAGAACAGCCGTTTGGGAGTTTTCAGTATCCAAACAACTTTGAATTTTTTACTGAAACCCCTTCACAACCAATGTCTAGTCTAGAACAGTCGTTGGAAGACTTTAGGGTAGCGTCAAGCCAACAGATGATGGATTTGAATGCGTCCATGGCCGCCCTCATACAACCTAGTGACCCGGTAGCTAGTTTTCAACTAGCTCCGAATTTTCCAATGTATGAAGACACGGTAGGACAAGCTGTGAATTTGAGTGGAAAGAGTGAGCTGTCTACCATTCCAAATCAAACCTACCCGTTTCAACTTGAATCCCACAACTCCGGTTTTGAATGTCTATCTAGTATTCCAAATGAATCATTGATTACAGATAGAACAGATAATGAGTTGTGCGACTTTGTAGTGTTTGATTTACCCGATTGTGAAGGGTCCCTTCCAAGTGAAACCAATCCTAACCCTTTTGACCTCTACACCTCCATCTTAGAACCAGAATCGATTAATATCCATGCTTTTGATGAGGCGTCTGAGAAAATAGACTTTCACTTGATTGAGGATATTGACGCAGGGAACATTTTGGATGATGAACCCGTAGATTTCGCTGAGTTTTTCTCTTCAAATCATCATCCCGAGTCATTAACCGTTTTTCCCGAACCCCATATGCGTCTTGATTTTGATGAAATTTGCATGGATAAGCTGAATTTTGGGGAGAATTTTGAGGATAGCTTTGAGGATGAACCAGTTTTAATTGATGAGTCGGATTTTCCTATTCATCCTATTCCTTCCACTGACTGTGTACACCCTCCTGAACCTTTAACCGATACCCTTCCTCAACCACTTCCCTCCATCCTTTCCATCGTTCCGACCTTGCAAGAAACCGTATCATTTTCACTTTCTGTGTCTGGTTTACTAAGTTCGGCGTACCCATGGTTTCTTACGAATCTTGAGGGATTTGACCCAATCTCTCGACGAGTAAATATATTAGCACAATCACTTTCCACATATCGGTCATCACAAGTTGTGCTAATCTATTTACTCCATTTGCACCCTCAAGTTCGTATTCCATTTCTTTCTCCCTTCCACCATTCTTCTTCCGATAGACCGAGACCGTATTCCTTACGGTCTCGCGTAGTCTCCATTTCTTACCTCTCCGCATTCTTTCACCAGCCACTGCTTTATCATGATAAAATCTTTGAATGGTTGGTGCTCACTTTTGGCCTGTGTAAGGCCTTGTATAACTTGATACTGTTCTCCTTCCCCCCTAATCCTGAACTTCAACGCTTAACAGTGGAAACACTGTTTTACTTAAGTTTGGGGGGGACACTTTTTTTTGTACATATTTTTGTTTTCCTTTTTTGTATATAATTTGTTGTAGGGAGCGCCGACAATTTTGACCCTCTTGGTATAGCCTGACAGTGAGGGCACTGTCAAGTTTAAGTTTGGGGGTGTGCTCGGTAAGCTTTCTTCCTTCGCATTCATTTGTATATTTTGCATCTGCATATTAAATCCATAAAATCCATAAAAATCTGAAAATTTTCTAAAAACATAAAAACTTTTCTGTCAAGTTAGCTAGTGGGAGGACTCTGATTCAACATTTCGACGGTTTTGTTTGATAAAATAAGAATAACTAAATCTTATGTTTAGATTTTGAAAACCTGAAAAATAACTCTCCTTTGAAGTTAACTATAGCTGATATACGTCTTTACATCACACTACACGTGTTGTGAGTCTTGGAAATTAGATGACAAGTCTTTTATGTTTAAAAACTTTTAAATAAGATAAATGATTTTCTGAGGATCAAATAGGTTTGTTCTGAAATAAGCAATATATCAAGAATAGTTTATGAAGTGAGTGAATATGAAGGAATTTTATTGATGCCTTAATTGGAACTAAGTCTGAAAAATAACTCATCTGAAACTTGATTGGAATGATTACACACCGAACCCACTAAACACGTCTTTTATCCAAAAAAATAATTGAACTACCGGTTATATCTCCGTTCGTATTGAATCATCATGATTTTCACGCCAAACTGTCTTTTGTTTTTGGATCTGGGTAACTTGAGTAATTAAGTCCGCTGGGGTGTTTCTACACCTAATGCCCTAAAACCAACTGGTTTGGGTGCATTGGCCCAAAGCTCGCTAAGAAGCCTAGAAAGTCCAGATTAAAACAAAATCAAGCAAGTGTTCTCTCCGAGTTAAAATTCCTAACGGTTCTTTGTGTGAGAATAATCTTTGATAAAAGACAGGCTTTTATAAAAAAATTTAACGGAGATATGAAGGTTTTATTCTATGATAAAGACTATTGCACGTTCACAGAGGTGTGTATGAAATGAAAAGAAGAAAAAGGTGGAGTGAAGAATAAGACCTAGTTTCCTGTTAGGGAAGATAGAAATTCAGAAGTTGAAACCTTACTGGAAAACGAAACTTGAAAAATGCTTAACTCTTTATAAAACTTATGTGATCCTTTTAAAATTGTTATCTGGGCTTTATTGTGCGACATGATAACTTTAATCGACCTTTCTGGAACTTAACGGCACTATTTGCACTACACGTAAAGACATATAAAACCTGTAGTTAAATAAGAAGCGAGGTGTGAAAACTAAAGGTTCGATAGTCTAGACTTAGGATTATAGAATTGTTATTTTCTGAAACAAAACTTTAGGGTTTGAATCTTAGTTATTTTATGACACTAGCTTGACGGGATTTTGTGGTTGTAATCCGCTGAAAACCCTCAGGAGACAACACTCCTCCTATTAGGGACACCTAGAGGTTTAACGGCTTGTTGCACGCGCTCAGTGCAATCGCGTTCCCTGCGAAAGTGCGGTTATCATTTTATTTTTGTGAATAATTGGTTTTGCTCGGGACGAGCAAAAGTTAAGTTTGGGGGTATTTGTTCATCACAGAATACTGCATTTTATACCGCCCATTCTTACGCTCGGTTGTTTATAGGTAGGTGTTTTTAATCCGTGTTTGTTATATATTTGCAGGATACAGGTTCTCGGTTCTAAAACGGTGAAATTCATGGATAACACGACAAAATCCGGATTCCTGCCAACCACTGAGAAAACACGGTCTCCGCTCGTCATCCGTATGTTGCCAGATACCAGTTTAGGAAGACAAAATGTCAAATCAATGTCATCTTCATGCACAAGGCTCAATGGCAACAACAAGTTCCAAGAAATCTACGCGGAGCTCGAGGCAATCATGACAAAAGACATCCACAAAAAGTCCACCTTTCCTCAACAGAAATTCTGGAAGAATTGTGAATGTATTTTCAGAAAATACATATACCAGACAACAAAGGACAAGAAACCAGGGAAGCACAGAAAATCAGAGCCCCTAATCCCACTATAGGGCCGCGGATCCGCGGCCAATAGGGGGTATTGGCGGCGGATCCGCGGCCGTACGGCCTCGACAGAGTATCATCTTTTGGGGGCTGACTGGTAATTTTGTCTATGGTCAGATGGTTGCCTTAGGGTTTCATTTCCCTGCCTATAAATACAGCAGAACTTGCCAAGCCTTAGTGTTCATTCTTGTAGCCTCTTTTGTAGTTTTTTTGTATAGTTCTTCTTCTTCTTCTTCATTCTTTTTCCATGAAATTGTAGTGAGAGCTTTTGAGTGGGAGATTAATGAAGATGAGGGTTTTATATCATTCTCTTGTGTTTCTTCTTCCCCTTGAGATTTTTGCTTTCTCTTGCTCATTCAACCTCTTCATTGAGCTTGAATGGTTAAGGGTTAGTTATTGATCTCAAGGGTCGTATTTTCTCACGGGACTAGCACTTCATTTCACATGCGTTCTCTACCCTTCCCTTGATCTTGCAACCTCTTCATTGAGCTTGCAAGTTTAAGGGTTGGCTATTGATCACATGCTTGTCTTGAGTCCTAGTTTCGTATTCTTTTTATCGCTTTTTATTATTCGCAATTTATTACCTTGTCTTTTATTACTTGCAATTTACTTACTTGCAATTTTATTCCTTATACTTTAATTACTTGTATCTTTTCTTTTCTTTGTTCTTTTCTTTTTGTCCTCTCTTTTTGGTTCTCTTTTGTGAATGTATGTAATTATTGTTGTTAAGATAAAATACGGTATTATAAGTTAACATTTCTTTGCCAATTCCTTTTCCCGTTATTTTCCATTTGAACTTCGCCCAAACCATACACAAGCGCTCCGTTAGGCACCGTACCCTGACAAGGTAACGATGATTCCTAACCGCGACCGGTTGCGTTCGGTTTGGCCGGAGGCGAAAGCAAGAGATAAGAATGGAAGGACAAGGGTAAATAAGCCGAATTCCACGAATACCGCGCTTAAATCTCCTAATCCACGTTGTTGCCAATTGCTTAGCTTCAATTGGTCAAGACTCGGCTCAAAGGTTTTGAGTACGGATTTCTTTAGCTTATAATCTCGTATCTTTTCTTAACAACTTTATACTTGCAGATAAACACATAGGTTAGAACAAACTCATACAGATTCTTTATTGACTCGTCTAAGGCAAGAAGGTAAGATAACACCATCTCCCTGTGGACCGACCCGTGCTCAACCGGCTAGCTGCATAGCGACACCGTCCTGATCGCGGTTATACTTTAATTCTTTGAACATCCGACACGCCAAAAGCGTGCGGCCACCGTCCAAAACTCAAATCCCCAACGGCAAATGATGAGTCTCTCCTGATACCATATTCCAGTGCAGCGATGCAGACGCCAACCAAAATTCAAATCCCAGACGGCGAATGATGAGTCGCTCCTGGTACCATATTACAGTGCAGCGATGCAGATGCCAACCAAATTCCAAATCCCATACCCCAACGGCGAATGATGAGTCGCTCCTGGTACCATATTCCAGTGCAGCGATGCAGACGCCAACAAACTCCCGAAATTCTTTCGGCCCTACGATCTAGATCATACATCCTGCAAAACCGTATACAATCTATGGGCGTAAAATGATCCCAATCTCTCCCAAGTCCTACCAGCGAGACCACATTTAAAGTCCCACCAGGGATGAAGATCGCCAAAAAAAGGGGGTATGTCCACAAGCAAAATGAGCACGGATGAAAACCCGAAAGGGCTCTACCATGAGTAAAAACAGCAGGACTGCCGGCGAGTTTATGAAAATCCGAAAGGGCACAAACTCATGAAAAAGAGATGAAATACACTCACAAAGTCCTCTCGACTTTGTGAGGAGAAAACTCCTGCGTGAGATCCTTATGACTCACAAAGGAGCAACACACTTAGGAGTCCCTACGACTCCGAAGGAGAAAATACACCTACGAGATCCTTTCGATTCGTAGGGAGAAAATACTTTTATGGGACCCTTACGGCTCATAAAATTGAAAAGTCTTAGATGATAGGGACATAAATCTGTCTCCTAAGCCATCGCTTCTCAAAGGGCAAGGGCAAATGATGAGTTGCTCCTGGCATTATTCCAGTGCAGCAATGCAGATGCCGACTCAATAAGCCGTCAGCGGTACTAGCTGGACGTAACAGCTACCCAGGTATTGAGTGAATAGAAGATCAACAAGCAAGCTTGTCTAAACTCCTGCACATCATATAAGCAACACTTACCGTACAGTCCGGTCTCTTCGTCTGATATGTTGCATATCAAGTCTAGGGGTGGAATCGTCAGACCCCAATAACTTGATAAGTCATGCCGATGTGTGGTCTATAACCGTTCGAGAAACTACTGATAACACTTACCAGTAAATCTTATCAGCCCTAGTCAGGGATTTGCTGTTATAGCCAATCGAGTATAGCGCAACATCAACTTCCTATACCGGGAAAGACGAAACCCGTCCTATCGCTCATTGCCTCCATGCGACTCGGGAATGTACCCAAAATCCACCTGTTTGCACGAATCCTTTGAGCCGTGATAGGGAGGAAATCAAAGCACGGTGGGAACCACACAAGACTCTATGACGATCTCGAGTTTACAGACTAACCTGTACAAGTGTCACCAGAGAACTGCTATCTGACAATAAGTATGGTACCAACTAAGAGTTCTCGGCGAGTCATGTTCGGTGTACCCATTCTATAATGAGAACATGTGTACAATGTTTGATGTCAAACACCAATGGATATGGGATCAACCATCGCCCCATACAGGGTCAAGAAACGTACACACTAGTCTACTTTGGAATATCGATGCTCTGTCTCGATACTCCCTGGACTAGGAACGATTAAAGGATGTGCTTGCGGACTACCCAAGCCCTATTAGTATGATCTGTATCATAGTCCTGGTAGTCAAGCTAACATCCTAAGGGCTTTATCAACATGTATCAGAGAAACGGTATAATAATACTAGTATACATGTTAACATAAAGAGTAACCAGATAGCATACTATCATGTCGAGCAAAAAAGTCCTCTACATATATGTCCAAGCATCTATTATATCATACAATAATGGCCTCTAGGGCATACATATTCCTAACATCTTTTTCGCCAACGTTGGCATTGCCAATAAACGATTACTTTCTGGATGAACAACTCTTGACCATATCCTGCGAACCTTAGTTCGCGGATATTGTGAATTATTTAGCAACGGGACTTCTACCCAACGAATGGTCAAAACAAGACAATCACAAGTTTCTATCCCAAGTAGAATACTTTTACTGGGATGAACCCTATTTTTTTAAGTATTGTCCCGATCAAATCATTCGCCGATGTGTCCCTAATAATGAATTCTAGAATGTATTGTCTTTCTTCCATGATCAGGCATGTGGTGGTCACTTTGGTCCAAGGAAAATGACAGAGAAAGTTTTGCAATGTGTCTTTTATTTACCAACGTTATTCAAAGATGCATATGATTATTTCAAAACTTGTTCACAGTGTTAGCACATGGGTCGGATTTCACAGAAAAATGAGATGCTGCTCCAACCTATCTTAGTTGTGGAGATATTTGATATTTGGGGAATTGATTTTATGGGCCCATTTCCCAACTCTTTTAGGAATTTATACATTTTATTAGCGGTTGATTATGTCTCTAAATGGGTGGAAGTAATACCGTGCCGTACAAATGACAACAAAGTTGTTGTTAAGTTCCTTAAAGAAAATATCTTTTTGTGATTCAGCCACCCTCGCGCTTAATTAGCGACAATGGGACACATTTCTGTAATCAGTCTTTCGAGCCTTTGATACGAAAATATTCAATCAACCACAATATTTCTACGTCCTATCATCCCCAAACGAGCGGGCAAGCTGGGATCTCCAATAGACAGATTAAACAAATTTTGGAGAAAATGGTTTCTAAGAACCGTAAAGATTGGTCCACCAAATTGATGGATGTTCTTTAGGCATTTCATACGACATATAAGACTGATCTTATCATATCTCCTTATCGACTAGTGTTTGGAAAGGCTTGCTACCTTCTTATCGAGATCGAATATAAAGCAATGCAGGCTATTAAAGAGCTTAATTATTATT
The DNA here is from genome assembly GCA_030015575.1 of Agapanthus africanus. Lineage (NCBI taxonomy): Eukaryota > Viridiplantae > Streptophyta > Magnoliopsida > Asparagales > Amaryllidaceae > Agapanthus > Agapanthus africanus. The sequence continues at coordinate 98,434,575 of CM057338.1, read as the reverse complement.
TTGATCAAGCCAGTAGCTATAGGAAGCTGCAATTAAATGAGCTAAGCGAACTCCAGATGAAGCCTATAATAATGCAGTTATAGTAAAGAACCGGAAAAAGGTGTTCCACGACAAAAACCTTTTGAGAAAAACTTTCACACCGGGACAACAAGTCCTTCTTTACGATCCCGTCTCCATCTTCATCCGGGCAAGCTAAAATCTCGTTGGAAAGAACCTTTTGTGGTGTGGTATGTGTACCCGCGCGGTGCAGTGGATGTAGAAAATATTAAAAACGGTTCTATTTTCAAAGTAAATGGGCATAGATTAAAACCGTACTTTTCCGCTGACCCATCGGAGGAGCTCCTGTTCTTGCAGGAGCCGTTTTATTGCGATAAATTTTCCTCGCCTCACCTCTATATTTCAGTAACACTGTTTCATCTAAGAATGGAGGTGTGTTAAAAAAATATAAATAAATATTTGTGCGTGTCAAAGAACAAGTTTGGGTGCAGTTTATCATTTGACTATCTTTTGCCCATATTATTCTCCACCCAAGTCTACAGGTTTATGTGCTTAAAGAACAATATCAGTGAGGACACTGCTGCAAACAGATTTGGGGGGAGATTTGTATTTACTGAAATATCATTTGGTACTATGCACTATATAAAGAAAAAAAGTGAAAAATGAATGATTTTTTTTAAAAATAAAAGTTAGAAAGTGGAAAATACATATAAAAAATGGGAAGAGATTTAAGAAATGCAAAAAAATTGATGTTTTAAAATGAATCTAGTAATAGGTAGTCATGAGCTGTTGTCCCAAGGATTACTCTAAATAAGTCTGAAAAATAATCTCTAGTCTTGAGTCCAAATTTCTGAACGTTGATACCCTACTATACGTACTTGCACACATCTTGAAACTTGGGATAGTAGAGAATACCTTGAAATGCTCTTGTCTAAAAACTTCAGAATGAAAACATATATATAAAAACAAAAATATGACAAAAAAATATAAATGATGAAGAAAAATGAACACTGGTTTTGTAATTACTTAAGGCAGCATACAAAAAATATAGCGAGGGTGTCTTATCACCTAGTGCCTTAGTCCAACTGGTTTTGGAGTCACTGCTAAGCCTTAGCTGTTATAAGACTAGGATATTGCTAATTACGTCTTAATAAGTGAGCACATTTGGTAATCGGTTAGTTAGTACATCAAGAAATATTAACGGTCGCACGAACAATGTGTGAGCAAATCCATCTAAAATATTCATCGACTAAAAAGTACTAACGTATAAGAACAAGGGTATGGTAGCTTGAATTGAATTCTCTAAATATAGGGATGTCTTTTACACACACACGTAGGGGGTATATGATCGATATTTGGAGGAAAGGTAGGGAGGAAGACTAAAGACGGTGTTTTATTGAGGGATAATGCGATTTCTGACATTTTTTCAAGACTATTAAGATAGGGCTCATGACAACTAAAAAACTAGTATAGTTTTAAACACTTATTTTCAAGTTCTTCTTTTATATGTTTATTATCTTTGCATGTAAATTAAATTTTCTTTCTTTTATTATGAGATTTTGTTGGTGAAATTCGCTGAAAACCCTCAGAAAACAACACTCCTCTTATTAGGGACACCTAAAGGTTTAACGGCTTGTTGCGCGTGCTAAGTGCAATCGTGTGTTGCCTACGAAAGTGTGCTAGGTTTTTCTTTTTCCTTTTAATAAATAGTTTGTTCGGATCGATCAAAGATAAGTTTGGGGGTATTTGGTTAGTCTAAAGTATTGCACATTTGTATGAGTATTTTCCCTACTATTATTAATAAACAAAAGATGCTAATTGTAAATAAAGAACATATGTGAGTTTATTTATAAAACTTTATTATCATATATTTCTTCATTTATAATTAATATAATTAGGGAAAATATATGCATATAATATGTAAATGAAATATTAGTAATTAAAATATGCATATCATATCAAATATTCTTAATCAATATTTTTAAAATATTATATCATATAAATAGTTGGAATAATATCTCAAAAATATAAAATACTACTAACACTTTGATTTGAGATATTGTGCAGGTATTATAAAAGATTAGCGTAGGTCTGAAATTTATGTAGGAGACCCAAGTCAAATCGGGATATTGAAACCGAATCTGCCAAATTTTAGAAGCAAATTGAGAAATCTAGCAATGGCAAAGACTAAGGGTAATATTTTCAGAATCTGTATATCAAAAGAATCTCCAAATATCGAGACAAAAAGCCAAAAAAAATTCCAAGTCCTAATCCCACTGGGAGGCGGTGGCGGATCCACGGTCATTCGTGGCATCAGGTGGCGGAACCGCGGTTCTTTGGTGGTCGTTGGATTTGAAATTTTGGGGGCATGATCGTAACTATATCTACTCACATATGGTATCTAAGGTTTCTAGTTTTAAAGACTATATAAAGGACCGAGAGCTGTGCATTTGAAAATCATAAAAACACACCATCTAATCATCTATTCACCTACACCCATCAAAGAAGAGAGATCTAGAGCAAAACTAGGGTTCTTGTAATCTACTTTTGAAGGAGAAAGTTGTAATGCAATAGTTGATTAATAAAAGTAGTTTTTGTTTTTATTCCTTTTGCATTTACTTTTCCACATTTACTTTACCTATTATTTTTCCACGTTTACTTTACGTATTATTTTTCCACATTAATTTTAGCCATTACTTTTCTGCACTCTTAATTATGGTTTCATTCATCTTCAACTTTTTTTCTAAATCGCAACTGATCATGAGCGAGTAATCTCTTACTTGCTGATAGAGTGGATGCAATATCTTTTAATTTCTTTTGACATTTTAATGTTTATAAAGTTTAGCAAAATAAATATTACCCCTCTTATTGGGCGCGTTATCAATTTATTGATAGTCACGACCACGATTTGAGATTAATTAAACACTTGTTTTGTTAAATGCTTAAGATTAATAGAGAACAATGGAAGGACAAGGGATAGTAGTGGGAAACCCTAGTTCCCTCAAAAAACTCGTAATCCACATTCATCGCTATCTCTCTAAATTTTAAACTATCAAAAGATCAAAAGAGACATTTCTAAACATCATCCATTACCTACTAAGTCCTATTAACCCTACAAGCCCTTCTATTATAAATTTTATATCCATATTAAAATAAAGCAACAACAATCCCTCCTATTTTTTATCCACTCGTTTAAAGAAAGAAAAGAAGTTCACGTTTTCCTGCGGACGACACGTACTCATCGCGGCTAGCTATTTGCGATACCGTTTTGATTGCAGTTATTTACAAACATACACACACACTTTGAACGAACAATCAGAGCACAAAGGAATTTCAAGCTCGTCGTGAAGTGATTACTTGAGGGTTCTTGAAGTTTTATTTTCTTAGCTTGAAGTTTTGAACCATTTTCATGAAGAGATCATCAAACTCTTGGTGATTTTGTGAAGGGTTTCTAAAATTTGAGATGAAAGTTGAAGGAAAATGATAGGTTCAGTTTGAAAGTAAAATGCTCATAAGAATTATGAGATAAAATGAGGAGGTGTAGAAAATGAGTGTAGAGTAAGGAGGAGGTGGAGCTATGACATAATATGCTATGATATGTTGTGTATGAAGGTCTACTCTAAACCTAAGATATACCAACCACTCTCATTTACACAAAAATACCTTTTACAAATGATTACTTTTTACAAATAAATACTAAAATTTTAATAAAACCTTTTTATCATTATGTAAGATTCTAAATTAACATTTAAATTTTTTCCAAAATGTTACAAAACTCCATTGCACTCACACTATAGACAATGAGTAAGCCATTCCCAAGAATTTTACAAATCCTTTTCATGAACAATATATATATATATATATATATATATAATGGAGGAAAGAAGCCTGGGAGGCTTATTTCGTTAGCTAGCGTCACAATTTGCATTCTCCACCATTTTATTCAACGATCGGTACCGTCCATCTTAATCGTTATCGTCTAATATGTCGATACATCAAATTTCATGTAATTTTAAAACGTTTTCACCGTTGATTTAGCGATGTAAAAAGTTCTATTGTCTGTAAACGGTTAATTTTGGACCTACTAAATCAACGGTGAAAAAGTATTAAAATCATATGAAATTTGGCGTATCGGCATCTTAGACGATGAAGATCAAGATGGATGGTGCCAATTGGCGAATAAAATGGTGGCGGATGTAGATATCTATGCCACCTAACCAAAAAAGCCTCCAAGGCCTCTTTCCTCTTTTATTCTCTCTATGTATATATATGACCTTAATGGGGTCAATAGTTAACATATGATTATAGGACTGATTTTGTCAATTTTGATCTTGATGGTCTCACCGTGGATGCCAAAAACAATTTAGTCTCTGCAGGTCAGGTCGGCGGCAAAATAAGCAACATTTTCTGGGTAACATAGGATTTTTCATCACGAAATTAATAGACAACAAGATGAAAATTATTAAAATGCCAAGCAACTTTGTTGCATATTTCTGGTAAGAAAGCATTTTCCCTCCAAGTACGATTACATGCATCACACCTGTCAAAATAATTAAAACACAGATTAAAAATGCTTTGTGTTTGTTGTATGCTTACAAAATATTAAAACGTGGGCCAACTTTGTTCATGTCATGATGTTTTTATTAAGAAAATTAATTTTTCCATCGTGCTGCTTGGATCCATGTTGGCCACCTGGTTGGTTTTTCATCGGGTTGAGAGTGGAATATGATGCTTGCTGCCTAAAGAATTACAAACTTTTTTCATCTTTTATTAAATCAGAGGCCTCATAGATAATGTTAACGTTAGGGGCGGAAGTCGGGCCATGTTTGCCTGAACCCGACTGAACCCGCTATTTCCGGGTTTTTTGGCGTGCTAAACCTGTCCGAGCCCGAACAGACGGTTTTAAATTAGCTTTAATATCTTCGGGCCGGATATGGGCTTAGCATAAAACCGCCTGCCCAAACCTTAAATTCGGCTCGAATCAAACTTGCTTCCTAAATGCACTTTATTTGATCCAAAGTCTACACCATAAACAAAATGTTGACCATTTTAATTCATTATATCCTGTTTAGGTATAATATAAAATCATTTCTTCATTGTTGGTTTTACATATTTATTTAGTAGAATTTTGCAGAAGTTTTAATATTTCAATTATTTCAATATTTTTATAATGATCCAAGCCCGGAACATGCAAAACCCGTCCAAATCCGTCCGAACCCGAAGTCTAGATATAATGCGTTGCAAATCTGGCGGGTTCAAATGGCTTTTGGGTTTAGGTTTTATTTTCAGACTAGATATAAAAATTGTCAAACCGGCCTCTGGTTAATCGTGGATTCAACCACATTGGCAGCTAACATATTTCTTTTTTTATATCCTTCTGTATCCACGCGTGTTCCAATTTTTCTCCTAACGGGTCAGATGCTCCATATTTTTACCCAAATCCGATATATCTTGAATCGGTTTAATGGATCCAAAAGCGGATCCTACCCGAGTTCTCTTCTCTGCTTTTCCTTTCTTCATTTCTTAAACCCTAATTCCCCTTCGCTGGAGCTCCGCCGCCGCCGCCGCCGCCACACCCGCCCCGCCGGCCCCAACAAAGCTACAACCTTTGGTGCGTTCTCTTCTCTCTCTCTTGATCGAATTATAATTTTATCCTTAAAGATCCAATTTTTACCAAAATTTGTCACCCAAATTTTCAGAAATTGGAGAATAAAGAAGCAATCGAGAAAATGGAAGCTCCTGCAACTGTTAAATCTTTTAGCGGGAATATGAAGGTCAACACTTTCCTTGTGAATTATTGAAATAAAAGCTAAAAGTTTTTTTTAAAAATAATTTTTGTAATGGATGAGGCACGAACTTTGCTTTCTTTTAGTTGGGAAAAATACCCGAAGAAAAATCTTAATGGATTACAAACCCTATTAGGGCTCTTCGATTGATGAGCCTAACCTAGCAGCAATCCAATAATCAGCTGCTGCTGACTTGAACCAATTTGAAATTGGTTTCGAGACCTATTCGAAATCCATTCATTTAGGTTCGGCTGAAACGATCGTTAGTCAGTCGTCACTGCCTGCAATCTTAATAGAGTTCTTATGCTTTTTTGTGCTCTTTGTTGAGGAACTGTACTCCAGGAACATGTGTAGCAATCAATACAAGATTTCCCCAAGATAACACTTGTTGCTGATCGATAACTTATCTAAATGTGATGAGATTATTGCAAGTTCGTCGGAGATTCATATAGAATCATAACCTTTCTTGAAAGTAAAATGCAAGTGAAACTAAGGCCTTGTTGATAGAGTAATGGTTGGTTTTGTTTCTTGAACTGGGATTAATGGTGTTAGGATAACAGAAAGTAGTTTACAGAATCATATGAAATAAGAAAAAATATGTAACAAACAATATCCAAGAGATTGTAAATCTGTAACTATGTAACAACAATTTATTATATAGAGTCACAAGGATTTTTCTCTCTGGATCTAGAAAAACCAGAGAGCATTCTTCTCATAACTTTTGCCTCCTATTATATGGTATCAGAGCTCTTTTTTGCTTAAAAGCTTAAGGTTCTATGGCACTCAACAACCCCACCACCAATACCTTTTCCCTTCCAGCTACAAATATTTCTCATTTTCTTCCACTTAAACTCGAGAGATAATTATTTAATGTGGAAGGCACAGTTTCTTCCTTTGCTAGTTTGTCATGACTTGCTCGGCATCGTCGACGGCTCCGAACCATGCCCTCCTCAATCGAAGGTAGGGTGTAAACGAGCCGAACTTAGGCCGAGCATCTCTAGCTCGATTAACTAAACGAGCCGGACTTAGGCCTACAAAAAGAACCACGAGCCGAACTCGAGCCGAGCTTGCACGAGCCGAACTCGAGCCAGCCGAGTTCGGCTCGAGTTCGGCTCGTGGTTCTTTTTGTCGGCCTAAGTCCGGCTCGTTTAGTTAATCGAGCTAGAGATGCTCGGCTCGAGTCCGGCTCCATTAAACATGCCCAGCTCGTCTTCGGTTCAATTGTGGCTCATTAACTGAACGAGCCAAGCTCACGAGCCGAGCCCAACTGAGCTCGTTTAGAGCTCGTTTGTGAGCTCGGCTCGTTTTCAGCTCATTTACTCATATTAATAGTATCTTACAAAAAAAAACATAATTAACAATAATGCTTAAAACTCAGGATTTTGAGATATGGAAAAATTAAAAAACATTAACATCTAGGGTATTGAATGGGTCTAAGTGTTGGGTTTTATATTTATCTCAGTACACTTTATATACTGTCATTTAATTGAATTAAGTGTTCTGAGAGTTGTATAGAATCTGCTATATATTACATATTACTGTTTTTTTCCAAACCGTGTAACCCAGCCGAACCCGAGTCAATACCGAACGAGCCTGGCTGAGCTCGAGTCCGGCTCGTTTAATAAACGAGCCAGACTTTCTGGCTCATGTCCGGCTCATTAATAAATGAACCGAATTTGAACGAGCTGATACTGAGCCAAACCTTAATCGAACTCGAGCTGGCTCGTTCAATTACCACCCCTAATCGAAGGCAATGATGGACAGTGGCTCTAGTATCACCGCCAGCCAAGACTCATTCACTTCGTCCTTGAGCCCAAACCCGGATCATACCAATTGGCTCCGACGTGATCAACTTGCTTTGAGTTGGATATTATCTTCACTTTCTGAAGAGCTATTCCTGCGGATCGTCGGTCTTCGCACCTTGATGAAAGTGTGGGATGCGCTTGCTACATCCTATGCATCTCAAGCACAAGCCTGTGCTCTTGAACTCCATACAGAGCTACGTAATATCTCAAAGGGTTCAGATTCTATTCCTGACTATATCGAACGCATCAAGAAAATCGCCGATAGTTTGGCGGCAATCGGACAATCTGTCCCTGATCATGAACTTCTCTCTAATGTTCTCAGAGGCCTTGGCTCTGAATTTCAAGCCTTTGTTCGTGCCGCGGCTACACGTGCAACTCCAATGAAATTATAAGAATTCCATGGGCATCTTCTAGCTCATGAAGCTTGGTTAGCTAGACAAGCCAAGCAAAATGAATCTGTGGCTCCATTTCCTATTGTTCATGTTGCCACCAAAACACAAGCCACTTCGCATAACTCAATTAATAATTATTTTGATTCAAGAAACACACAACGTCGTGGAAGTCGTGGCGGGTGAGGTCCCGGCCGCGGCCATGGTGGAGTCCGTTGCCAACTTTGTGGACGCCACAGTCATGCTGCGGGGACTTGTTACAAGCGTTTCGATCACTCTTATCAACCATGTCAGCATGTATCTCATTTGCATCTATCTTAACTTCGACCTCCAGGATCTGCAAGCCCATTCTACCATTCACCAACAGTCAATTATGCCGCGCTAACCCATTATACTGCTCCGTCATATCTTGCTCCGTCGCGGTCCTCAGATCTGTCTTGGTATCCAAATTCAGGAGCGACGCACCACCTCACTGCAGACCTTCAAAATATGAACATTCACAGTCCATATACAGGATCTGATCAAGTCATAATGGGAAATGGATCAGGTTTGCCTATTCATAATATTGGTTCTTCGACTATTTCTTCTGAATTTGCTTCTATTCATTTGAAATACATTTTACATGTTCCTACTATATCAAAGAACCTCATATTTGTTCATCAATTTACCCAAGACAATAATGCTTCTATGGAATTTCATCCTGATTATTTGGTTGTTACGGATTGCTCAACGGGGAAAATTCTACTTCAAGGCCAGAGTAAAGGGGGACTTTATCAGCTTTCTTTGAATAAAGGATCGAGGAAGCGGTCTTTAGTTAGTGAACGGGCTTCTTTTGATCGGTGGCATGCTCGGCTTGGTCATCCTTCTATGAAGATCGTCCAATGAGTTTTATCTTCTTATGGTTTACCATCTGCTAGTTCTAAATTTAGCTCAGATATTTGTAGTTCTTGCGCTACCACTAAAAGTCAAACTTCCATTTAAGACCTCTTTTAAAGTTTCTACTGCTCCTTTAGATTTGATTTTCAGTGATGTTTGGAGACCAGCTCCATTAGATTCTATTAATGGCTTCAAATATTATGTTCATTTTTTGGATGACTTTAGTAAAGTACACTTGGGTGTTCCCTTTGCAAAAGAAGTCTAAAGTATGCGGTATTTTTTATCGTTTTCGTCGTCATGTTGAAACTTATTTTGGTAAAAAGATTAAAGCTTTGCATATGATTGGGGTGGTGAATATCGAAGTTTTTCCCGTATTTTAGATTCGATTGGCATTGTTCTTAGAGTATCATGTCCACACACTCATGAACAAAACGGAGCTGCTGAGTGCAAGCATCGTCACATTATTGAAACGACTTTGGCTCTTCTTGCCACTTCGTCTGTTCCTAAAACTTATTGGGATGATACGGTAAGTACTGCTGTTTATCTTATTAACAGGATGCCAACAAGTTTACTTAGGCATAAATCTTCATATGAAACTTTATTTGGTGATAGTCCAGACTACAACACTCTTCGTGTTTTCTGTTGTACGTGTTTTCCTTTACTCCGTCGATACAACAAACACAAACTGGATTTTCAATCTTCACCATATGTATTTCTTGGGTATAGTTTGAATTGCGGTTATCAATGACTGAATCTAGATAGTGGTAAAATATTTATTAATCGTCATGTTGTGTTTGATGAAACTCGATTTCCTTTCGCAGAACAATCTTCGATTACTAATTTGCAACAAGAGGGAAGCCATCTTTCTGCCCTTCTCATCTTATTACACGACCTATTTTGCCTACAACATCAACCATACAATACTCTCCATCTCATATTAATTCCTCTTCACCATCACCTACAGCATCATATGTTCCTGTAACATCTTTTGTGCCTACACAAGCCCCAACAACACAGAACCCACCTTTAGAAAATATAAATTCAAAGTCTCCAGTCATCAACAACAACCAGAGCCTTCCTAATATTCCCACTAAGAAAACCACAACCACAACACCTTCAAATCACTATCCTATGATAACACGTTCTAAAGATGGCACTCTAAAACCAAAACTTTTTCTTTCTACCAAATATCCAATTCCTGTTGCCCTCTTAAATGAAATTGATGTTGTTGAACCTACTTGCTATTCTCAAGCGTCGAAGTCTCTTGCTTGGCGTAATGCAATGAATGATGAGATTAATGCCCTTATTCGTAATGGTACATAGACTTTGGTACCACGTCAACCTCATATGCATGTTATTGATTGCAAATGGGTCTTTAAGACCAAACGTTGAGCGGATGGATCAATTGAACGTCACAAAGCACGACTCGTGGCCAAGGGTTTTAAGCAGCAACCCGGAATCGACTACCAGGAGACCTTCAGTCCAGTCGTTAAAGCAACAACTATCCGGCTTGTTCTCAACATTGCTGTATCACGCAAATGGATTGTAAAGCAACTTGACATCTCTAATGCATTTTTACTTGGAGAGCTAGATGAAGCCGTATTCATGACACAACCGCCGGGTTTTCAGGATCCATATCAACCACAACATGTCTGCCATTTACATAAAACTCTTTATGGGCTTAAGCAAGCTCCGTGTGCGTAGTTTAGATGTCTTAGTGATAAACTTGTTGATCTTCAATTTTGCCTTCCAAGATGGACACGTCTCTGTTTATTTTCGTCAACATGGTATTATAATTTATATACTGGTTTATGTTGATATGCTTGTAATAGGTAATGATCCATTGGTTGCTCACTCCATTATCAAACATCTTGGATCTGAATTTGCTGTGAAAGATCTAGGTGACATGCATTTCTTTTTGGGTATTGAAGTTGTTCGAGCGGGTGAGGGATTGTACTTGACTCAAAGAAATTATATCCATGATGTTCTAATCAAGATGCAGCTCGATGGCGCCAAACCTATATCTTCTCCTATGGCATCTTCATCAAAATTCACTAGCAAGGGTGCAGAAATTATGGCTGATCCTACATTATATCGAAGTCTTGTAAGTGCAGTGCAATATGCAACACTCACTCGTCCTGTTATAGCTTTTGCAGTAGGATGAGTCTGTCAATTCATGCATTGCCCAACCATGGAGCATTGGACTACAGCCAAGCATATTTTACGCTATCTTAAAAACACTCTTGATCATGGATTGCTAATAAAACCACAACTTCTTGCACCTTTTTTCAAGCCTATAGTGATGCCGACTGGACATGAGATATAGTTGGCCGAAAGTCCACAAGTGGTTATGCCGTGTATTTGGGATCTATACTTATCTCATGGACTGCTCATAAGCAATTAATTGTCGCTCGATTAACAGCGGATGCGGAATACAAAGCTCTAGCGAATGCCGCTGAACTCATATGGTTGCAATCTCTTATGCATAAGCTTGGTCTTATGCCGCCTTCAGCTCCAATTCTATGGTATGACAACATTGGAGCTTGTTGGGGTTAAAAATTACATCCCAGTTGACCAAGTCAAAATCAACACCAAATCAAGCAGGCCCGAACCCAAGCAAGCGGGTCCGAACCCAAGTCAAGACCGAGCATGAAAGGAACCGGCCCCATGACAAAAAGAATGAAACAATAAATTAGTTTAATATAATTGGTTAGAAATAATGTATGGAAAATAGGCAAAAAGCCAAAATTTTGTAAACCCCATGACTTATGTGCAAAAAAGAAATAAGCACATGGGGAGCCACAAGTGTCATTTTGGAAAGTGTGTAGACTATAAAAGACAAACATGATAAGAAAATCAAGAATTACTTTCATTCTTTCATAATTTCTAGAGTTCTGTGCCTCCTTCCTCAAGATTTAAAACTTCTTCTTTTTTTTTGAATTAAATTAAGAGTTTAACTCTTCTAAAAAAGAAATTGTTTTTCACCGTATAACCCTTGAAAGGGAGTTCAAATCTTCCATCAAATCTTTAAAAATGGAGAATTTTAAATCTCACCATCCTTTTTCTTCAAGATTCAACTAACAGAGAGGAGGAAGAACGGGACTCATCTTCAAAAATCTCACTTAGGGAAGATCTTGGCTCAAGAGAGGATCCATGGCTTAATGGGGAAGAAATGGGCCCCCTTTCATCATCTTCGAAAATCTCTTGGGATTTTAACTCTAAACAAGAATCTCTTTTTTAGGAGTTTAACTCCAAACTAATTTTTGAGAAGCTCAAGTCTAAGATCCAAATCCTCAAAAGAGTTTAATCCCAAAATTTAGATCTTTTAGGAGTTTAACTCTAAATAAAAACCCTTCTTTTTCTAGGAGGTTAACTCCAAAGTCCCCCGGGAGTTCAACTCCCAGTTTAAGGGCTAAACCTCTTTCTCTATTGGCGCACTGGCGTCCGGTGCCCACGCGTGACCCGCTGGTGCCCAGCGCCCACGCACCACGCACGTTACCCATTAGCCCCAACGACCACGTGACTCTCACGTATCCTTAGGATGCTCCTCACCCCTCTTTTTCCCACACGTTCCACGCGTCCTTAGAAAAAAATTCTAACGGGATGCTGCCCTGCATCCTGCAAGGGGGTTGCTGGCCCCCTTGACCCCAACCTGCTATCCGAATAGCGGGACCCCCATAAACTGCAAGGCCCCCGATACGTCCAAAACACCTTCAAAACACAACACACCCACACTGCATATTGAGTTCATATGATCAGTTTTACCCGTCAATCGGAGGTTCTCTCTTTCTAAAGACAAGGGGTAATTAATGGCAGTTTAGTCCGCGGCTGCCGGAAATTCGGATCCCCACAATTAATAAACCCCAGCTTACCCTAAGCAGGGGAATCTGTATACACCTGACAAGCGCTCGTATTCCTATCTCAATAGGATGACGAAAAACATTTTACAGATTCTGGCACGCCCGGCAAGACCTTTCTCTTCTCTCATATCTCGGGTTAAACGTTCACGCGAACTCAACCAATATATATATATTGATTTTCTGTACTGAAGTCATCTTTTCTATGTGCAGGCTAACAACTTTCAGTCACAATCTCGAGCTCAGCGACCTGTCTCCCAAGACAAGCTTCGTCTACGACGCGACTCTGATTCCCTATGTGGTCAAGATCAATGTCCACGTGATTCTCCCCGCAAGCCTCAGTCGGCAGTGGAAAATACCGCCCCGCCAATTTGGGTCCGTCATCATCTACCTTACCGGAAGCGCTCATATGGCGGAAGTCTTTGCAAACTAGTTGGCCAAGCCGGTCTTAAGGGGTAAGAGGCCGAACGTTATGATCACCAAGGCACCACAATCCAACCGTAAGGCGGTGTTCGAACGACTTTCTGGTGCTCTAGCTGGGGGCAAGACCACCAAAACAAAGGAGATCATCAGACGTCGTGAGCAAGCTTAAGTGATGCCTCCGACAAGTGCACGATCAGACGTATCTTCAAGGCTCTCCATCAATCGGCCTACTGCGGCTTCTTGAAGAGCCGAAACCTGCTAAATGCACAAAACAGAAAAGTTGAGACAGAAACGGCTCAGATATAAAGCCAACAAGAGAGCCAGAACTCCGGCTAAGTGGAATTTTATGAGGTTCCGAGGGCAGAGTTACCTCGCGACGACAGCTGAGTTGGCTGTAAAAGTCAATAATTTCTTCGAACCTCTGAAGTGGGTTCAGAAAAACGCCATGACCGCCAGAATCAAGAAGGCAACAATCCGAACGATGCTATAAAGAGACGTGTTCCAACCCCGATATAGAAACCATGACACCGTCTCTTTAAGAGTCTATCAGGCGCTCTGTGCCGCACGAAAGAAGCGGGGCAAAACCAGAAAAGAAATGCCAGTACCACTCAAGAACCCGGTCAGACCAGCCATCTTCAATCGATTGTCCGTTACCGAAACATGAGCCACGATAGCGGTCCACGAAATCAGCTGCCAATAATGAAAAGACAGTCGGATATGTTATCCATATGGTCTATATGACGGGCACGTGTCCCAGCGATAACCTGCGCAGCAAAAGCAAGGATGGGGCCGCCACTTCCCAAGCCTAATCTGGCTTGAATGTGGTTGCCACTTCCCAAAATCAGCCGCTTCTACATGACAATGACCCTTTTGATGAGGCCGGTAGGCAAAAAGACCCCTCGGTTCATGTGGAGTCAAACTCGGACAGCGAGGAAGAGCCAACTTTCCGCCCCATGACCGCAGAGCAAAACCGCTTCAAGAACTCCGAAAACAGCACAAGATCAACGATAAAGAGATGATCAAATTTTATTCAAAAATTAACGGCCTGACGAACGTCGTGGGCAGCTTACGGCTCAAGTTGCTCGGGCACCCCCAATCAAAAGCAAGTCTTTACTCATAAGCCGGGTGATAACAACTCGAAGCAACCGATACTTGTCCTCCTGTGTCCAAGTTTAGGCAAGCAGCACGAAAGCCGGCCACATTCCGCTTCCGGGGACGCCTTGTCCCCAGATGGTACTGTTAGTGATATATGCCCTAGAAGCCATTATTGTATCATACTAGTTTGTACATTAATTAATGGAAGCTTGGGATATTCACAGTTGTATTGACAGTTTTGCTTACAATGGTAATTTGCTACTTGGTATGTTTCTACCTCAATATTTACATGCGTTTCTTTTAGAATATCGCTTATACATATTGGTAGATTCCTTAGGATCTTTGCTTGATTACCAGCGTTGTGATGGCAGTCACACTAGTGGGGGCTGGGTAGTCCATAAACGCATTCTTATACAGGTCCCTAGTTATGGGATTATCGAGACAGAGCATCGATACTCCTGAGTAGACTGGTGTATAGGCTTCTCATCCCAGCAGGGGAGATGGTCTGTCCCACAGCCATTAGTACGTCGTAATGGAGATAGTATGCAGGTGCTCATTAGGTTATGAGTACACTAGACAGGACTCATCGGGGACTGCTGGTGGGTATTATACCTATCATCGGGGAGCAGTTCTCAGGTGGCATGAGTACAGCTTAGTCCGTCGACTTGACACTGCTATTTCGTCTCGAGTGTGTTCCCACCGTACTTTGATTACTATCTTACCACGGCTCAAAAGAGTCATGCAAACAGGTAGTAGCTAGGTGCAGTCCCGAAGCACTTGGAGGCAGTGACAGTTAGATAGGATTCGTCTCTTTCGGTATTGGGAGTTGATGTCACGCTGTGTTTGGAGAGCCATTACATAAAGTCTCTGACCAGGACAAGCGAGATTTACTGGTAGGTATTCCAGTAAGTTTCTCAGGGTGTTTGGGCTACACTCCGGCACGACTTATTGTGCTATTAGGGGTCTGACGATTACCGACCCCTAGGCCCGATATGCGATACTCTTAGACGAACAGACCGGACTATACAGAGATTGTCACATACAGGCTCAGTAGGAGTTCAGATGAGTTTGCTCATCGGCTATCTCATCGACAGATACCTGGGTAGCCGTTACATGCAGGTAGTACCGCTTGCGGCTTGTGGTTAAACCCACTGCCAGCGTACTGTCGAGTCTTTAAAATCCCACACAGAGGGTTTCCCTGTATCGGGCAAAAGATGTAGAGGCCGTATGGTTTTACGGCAGGATTTCGATCACTTACGTGTACTTGTGCACGTTTGATGATCGGGCGGATAATACTAGTGGGCTTTGGTTTAAGCCGTATCCTAGTATTATATTGATGGATTATTTTCGTCTCATTGTATTCATATTCTTTGGAATACGGATGCGGGTATGTATATACGGATGATGGGCGTTCTCATAATTTTATCGGGAAAGCTTCTAGAAGAGGACACCTAATTAGGGTTTGATTTTCTTTTTGGATTAAACTTAAATTAGGTGGAGGAAATGAGATGGAGATATTTTGGCAAATGAATGGCGACTCATTCTTTTGACAAAAGAGATATTTTCAAGCATGCTGGATATTTATGAGATATTTATCTCTCAATTATTTGTATGCTTGTTTATTCTCACATTAGCCATGCTTCATTATTCCAAGCTCATTCTTCACTGGCTTTTCCTCAAGTGATCTTCTTCCTTTAAACCCTAAAAGTTTCATGAGTTGAGAAAGCTAGGCTTCCAAGAGACAAACTAACCCATCTTCTTTCTCTACATCACCTAGGCCATCTAATTTAGCAAGCTAGTGGCTCTAGTTATCTCGGATTTGAGCTTTGAGCTCGGACTATAGACTCTCGGGTGGATCGTCTTTAACTCGAGAAAGCCGACGAGGAAGTTTTGATCCGTTACGATTCTCGGAGCCTACGATGATGAGGAGGACAGCAAAGAAGACCCGAAGGACTTGTATCGTGAGGTATAAACTCCTTTCCGAGTAGTTAACCTCTTTACAAGCTTAGCTAGTTAGGGTTTAGCCAAGATCCTGGAGTTCAAGACGGCGTTGCGAGCTTTGAAAATCGTTTTTAAAATATTCCGCCTCCCCATGAACCTGTGGGGTGCGCGATATCGACTTACAGTGGTATCAGAGCCTATTAAATCTTTACTAGCTAGTTAGCAAGGTATTAAAACTTCGATCGTTGGAAAACTCGAAAACGATACACCCATAACCTTGTTTTCTGTCAATTTTGAAAACTGCAACAAAAATTATTTCTGAGGCATGAAAATTGCAAGCAGGGAATTCTAAGAACTCAGAAAAAAAAGAGTCCCTAACTCGTCACAACCACCGTGGAACCGCGGCAAATCAATCGATTTGCCGTCGTTCCGCGGCCGAGTCGTGGCCGAGTTGGCTCGTATTTCCTCTGTGTGTCTTGTTTTGGGTGTATTGTTCTTTGGGATATTTAGTTTCTACCCATGATATTTTCTGTGATGGTTTGCACTTGGGGTAGACACGGAAAATTGTTTTCGATCGAAATTCTAAGTTATTTGCTAATCGGGTTTTATCTGTGTTGTGATATATGTACTGAACGTCTGCTAATCGCTATACGTCGATTAGTGGGGGTTGTACATGTCTGTGATCTGTGATATTGGTTTGTATATATGAACTTATTAGATCGTCGTGGATGAATAGCCGGGATGTAAGATGAGGGTTTTTCATTCGATGTAAATTGTAAAGTGATGTAATATTATTTTGCGGGCCACATCCGGGTTGAGGTTGTAGCCACCGTTGTGTTATTTTTTTTACTGTTTTCTGCTCCTAGGATAGACCCAAGGTGGGGTGCACAAACTACCGGGTACTTTGAAGTGCCGAGTGGCCTACTCATTTTGATGAGGGAAGTTGCTTCATTTCGGGTATTTGGCGGGTAGTTTGCCGCACCCGTAGGGGTCTGGGGTGGGATTTGACTATTCATCACGACCGTGGAATCCGTCTTTCGTTACAGGCTTAAACGAAACGCGGAATTCCTAGTATATCTAATATGTTCATCTGTGATCTGGGATGCCTATTATTGTGTGAGACGAATGGTTATTATTATTATATATATATTATATAATAGACGTTGCTTATATTTTGCATCCGCGCTAGTCCAGCCCCCGCTCTGGCGTTAGTTAAGTAACCTAACGGTGTTAGACGGGCCCAGTGGTGAATGCGGCTGGCATAGGTGGCATGGTATTTTCATCTTTTTCTGTGATGATAGGTGTAAATGATGGGACTGCATTATATTAATGCAAAGTAAACAAACCAAAGATGAATCGTTGGAACACTTTTAAAACCATTCGATTTTTTCAAAACATCAGACTTTTAAATGCGGAGCCTAAACCACTCCTTTTAAAAGCTATTAGGTTCCTTCGATTATATCAAGTTCACTACGTTCACGGTTTCGCCAAAACCATTCGTAGCCCTTCGTCATTTCATATGAATAATCAGTAGTATTCAAGCTATGTTTGTTGACCATTGCTAAGGCATAATAATTGGTAGCCGCTGGGTATTCATATGTAGCATAGATAGATACGTTGGTTTGGGACAGTTGTATTACTTTGTTGGCCTTCGTCAAGGGTATATACGGATGGGTTCAAATTAACCTGGACAATGATGGGTAGAACTTGACATGTGACTTATGATTTGTTGGCCTTTGTCAAGGTCATAAGAGCATGGGGGCAAAAATCTACATCAGGAGTTTCTAAGGAAACTGAAACTTACTAGTGCTGCATACCATTTGGAGTGCGATAATGTTGGTAGGATTCCTTCAGGATTATCACACAGTGATATTTGGATCCCGATCCTACTGTGAGTATATGCTACTTCTCGGGAGATTTCTCACTTAATGATCAATGCTATAAACCAAGTAGGTGTCTAGAATAGTGTTAGTGGAGCTACGCCTCCAGGGAAAAGAGCTTATTTAATTAAAGAACTTCGCGAAAGCGTCGTGAAACCTCCCTCGAAGTACCGACACTAGCCTAGCTGAAAGGTTAAGTATTGTACGGTGAGATTAATCCTAACTAATTCTTCTTTTATGCTTTGAGCAGGGATTTGAGAAACAGTGGGAGCGATCCTGTTTAGATAAATTAAAAATCAATCTAAACTTGCAAGAGTATCATGCTAAAGTGTTTCTTCTCTTTCTCCTAATTGCAGCGACTAGTTGACCGCGTCTAGGTTACATTTAGCTAATAAATTGACTGGGCCAGACTATATTGACTGGCAAGGGTTTGTCCAGATGTCCATTGCCTGTGACAATCTGGACCACCTCATTACTACTCAAGCCCCCGCCGTTGCAGGTCCATTTTCCACCGTCATGGATGTAGATATCCATAAGGCAAGGGAAAAGGACAGTGTGAATGCCAAGTGCCTTGTGTTGGCCTCAATAGATGATGAAAACCAGAGGCAACACGAGAAAATGGACTTAGTTTCCATCTTCCTTCATAACAAAGATTTATATGGAGAGCAATCTCGTATCGTAAGATAGGAGATCTCGAAGGAATTGCTTCAAGCGAGATTGGCTATCGGGTTATCTGTAGGGGACAACGTTCTTACGATGACTAGCTATATTGATGAGCTCACAGACCTGGAGACCACATTGGAGGACCAATCATATGCTGACTTGATTCTACAGTCCCTACCTTCTACCTACACTCTGAAGGAAACTAGGAAGACACCCGCTCTGCTTATTGGGGAATCTTCCTCTTTTGCATCCAAGGCGAAAGCAAAGGGTGAAAAGAAGATCTCTACAAAACCGATATGCGGTGTCAGTAAGGTAGAGGGATAAGGAAGGGCAAAAGTTTCGGGGCTGACAGTAAGGAAGGAGGGATGTTCCTATTGTCATGGGAAATGTTATTGGCAGAAGGATTGCAGGGCTTGGAAAGCCAGTAGCCAGGATTCGAAGCATGTTGTGGCTTCGGTTTCGGGTGTGTTTGTAATTGAAAACTGTATGTCAATCAACTCTACTTCATGGGTACTAGATACCGGATCAGGATCTCATATCTGTAATTCATTACAGGCTATGAGAAACCGTAGAGTTATTAAGGTAGGTGATATGACTCTCAGATTTGCTAATGGAATGCGCGTGGACGCTGAATCTGTAGAGAAATATCATCTAGGATTGACAAGTGGGCAGATATTGATTCTACGTAACTGTTTGTATGCACCTAGTCTAGCTTGTAATATTATATATGTATCTTTACTTTCTAAGGAAGGATATGATTTTATATTTGTAAGCGATGCGGTCCACATCCATCTAAATCAAGCTCTGATTGGGTCAGGTACATTAGATAACGGTATATACATATTAAATCAAGCTCAGGTTTTCAGTGTTCAGAACACACTTAAAAGAAAGTCTCCGGAATTAAATCAGGCTTTCTTATGGCATTGTAGACTGGGTCACATCAGTGAAACACGGTTGACGAAGTTACATAGAGAGGAATATTTGGATCCGTTCGAATATCAATCTTATGCAACTTGTCAATCTTGTCTCATGGGAAAGATGATAAAGACTCCATTTACTGGACACGGAGTAAGAGCAAGCGAGCCCTTAGGACTCATACACAGCGATGCGTGTGGTCCAATATTTACTCATGCACGAAGTGGTTATTCCTATTTCATGACTTTTACGGATGATTTCTTTAGGTATGGACATGTCTTCTTGATGAAGTATAAATCCGAGGTCTTTGAGAAATTCCGGGAATATAAGAATGAAGTGGAAAAACAAACAGGCAAAAGTATCAAGACACTGAGATCTGATCGAGGTGGTGAATACTTAAGTGCCGACTTCCTGGATTACCTAAAAGAGAATGGAATTTGCTCTCAGCTTACTCCATACACACCACAATACAATTGTGTATCGGAAAGGCAAAACAGAACCCTATTGGATATGGTTCGTTCCATGATGAGTAACGCTTAATTGCTGCGATCCTTCTAGCATTATGCACTAGAATCAGCTGCATATCTTCTGAATAAGATTCCTACCAAGACTGTGCCTACCACATCAT
Source organism: Agapanthus africanus (assembly GCA_030015575.1). Classification (NCBI taxonomy): domain Eukaryota; kingdom Viridiplantae; phylum Streptophyta; class Magnoliopsida; order Asparagales; family Amaryllidaceae; genus Agapanthus; species Agapanthus africanus. The sequence continues at coordinate 98,414,320 of CM057338.1, read as the reverse complement.
ATCAGATGTGGAGTGGGAAGAAACCCTATCTTAAGTACCTTAAGACATGAGGATGTCCAGCTTTTGTAAAAAAGCAGCATGCGAACAAGCTCGAGGCACGCTCAGTATTGTGTAAGTTTGTGGGATACCCAAAGAACTCCAGGGGGTATTATTTCTATTGCGCAGAGAAACAAAAGGTCTTTGTTTCTTGTCATGCCCACTTCTTGGAATCTGAATTTTTAGAAAATCAGAAAAGTGGGAGCGCAATAGAACTGGAAGAAATTTCAGAACCACAAGCTATTGCTGAAAGCTTGGTAGAACCAGAGATTTTAGAAGAACCGGACATCCCCGCGCCACTCCGCAGAACTAGTAGGCAGTCTTATCCGTCCGAGAGATACTACGGTTTTCTCATAGACGGGGATCGAGAGGATTGCATCATTGACAATGATGAGTCTACTAGCTTCCAGCAAACCATTCAGAGCGGTGACTCGGTAAAATGGCTGGATGCAATGCGGGCCTAGATGGAGTCCATATACACCAACAAAGTATGGACTTTGAACATTGCTTCAGAAGGGATAAAACCCGTAGGCTGCAAATGGATCTTCAGAAAGAAAATTGGTGTAGATGGACAGGTTGAAACCTATAAGGCTATACTTGTTGCAAAAGGTTTTCGTCTAAGACTTAGTTTGGACTATGACAAGACATTTTCTCCAGTGGCTATGCTCATCCATTCGGATCCTTCTTGCCATTGCTGCCTTTCATGATTATGAGATCTGGTAGATGGACGTAAAGACGGCTTTTCTATGGAAATTTGGAAGAGTGCGTCTATATAGTTTAGCCAGAAGGTTTCATTCAGAGTGGGAGCGACAGAAAAGTGTGCAAGTTACTTAAGTCCATTTATGGGCTAAAGCAGGTATCGCGGAGTTAGAACATCTGTTTTGATGATACAGTCAAAAAATTCGACTTTATCAAAAATCCAGATGAACCATGCATATATAGTAACATTGTAGGGAGAACTGTGATATTCCTCGTCTTGTACATAGATGGTATTCTCTTAATAGGAAATGACATTCCTATGCTACAATCAGTCAAAGGTCTCTTGTCACAGAGGTTCTCCATGAAAGACCTGGATGATGCCTCTTACATTCTGAGGATTCAGATCTATCGTGATAGCTCTAAGAGGATGTTAGGACTTTCGCAGTTTAGGTACATCGACACCATACTGAAAAGATTTAGTATGGATGACTCCAAGCGCGACTGGCTTGTCACGGAATTACCCTTTCCAAAGAAATGTCTCCCAAGACTGATTTGGAAAGGGCCCGTATGACATTTATACCCTACGCTTTAGCGGTAGGCTCTATAATATATGTGATGTTGTGTACCAGACCAGATGTTGCTTTTGCACTAAGCGTGGTAAGCCGGTATTAGTCAAACCCAGAGGAGAAGCACTGGATAACAGTAAAGAACATTCTCAAGTATCTGAGAAGGACCAAGGAGATGCTCTTGGTGTATGGCGGAAAAGACCTCCAGATCGAGACTTTTGCTGACTCCAGCTTTCAGAGTGATAAGGATGACTATAAGTCCATGTCGGGTTATGTCTTTACCCTCAATGGAGAGACAATCTGTTGGAAGATCCAAACAGTACACCGTTCTGACTCGACGATGGAAGCGGAGTACATACCTGCTTGTGACGCTGTGAAGGAAGCAGTCTGGATGAGAAAGTTCCTAACCGAACTTCAGATGGTTCCATTCATTGTAGATCCAATACCTCTGTATTGTGACAATAATGGTGTTATATCCTTAGCGAAGGAACCCAGGTCCTATCAAAAGTCCAGACACCTTGAGGCGGTACCACCTAATCAGGGAGATCGTTGATTGCCGGGAGATCGAGGAGAGTAGATACGGAGAATAACACTGCAGATCCACTCACGAAGGCCATCCCTCAGACACAATTCGAGAGGCTAATCAAGATGATAGGTCTGCGATATGCCAATACACGGTCTTAGTGCAAGTGAGATTATTAGTGATATATGCCCTAGAGGCCATTATTGTATCATACTGGTTTGTATATTATTTAATGGAAGCTTGTGATATTCACAGCTATATTGACGGTCTTGTTCAAAATGGTAGTTTGCTATTTTGTTTGTTTCTACCTCAATATGTGCATGTGTTTCTTTTAGCACATGCTTATACATATTGGTAGATTCTTTAGGATCTTTGCTTGATTACCAGCATTGTGATGACAGTCACACTAGTGGGGGCTGGGTAGTCCATAAACACATCCTTATACAGGTCCCTAGTTATGGGATTATCGAGACAGGGCATCGATACTCTGGAGTAGACTGGTGTATACGCTTCTCATCCCAGCAGGGGAGATGGTCTGTCCCACAGCCATTAGTACGTCGTACTGGAGATAGTATGCATGTGCTCATTAGGTTATGAGTACACTGGACAGGACTCGTCGGGGACTGCTGGTGGGTATTATACCTATCATCGGGTAGCAGTTCCCAGATGACATGAGTACAACCTAGTCCATCGACTTGACACTGCTGCTTCGTCTCGAGTGTGTTCCTACTGTTCTTTGATTACTATCTTACCACGGCTCAAAGGAGTCGTGCAAACAGGTAGTAGCTGGGTGCAGTCCCGAAACATTTGGAGGCAGTGGTGGTTATATAGGATTCGTCTCTCTTGGTATTGGGGGTTGATATCGCGCTGTGTTTGGAGAGCCATTACATAAAGTCCCTGGCCAGGGCAAGCGAGATTTACTGGTAGGTATTCCAGTAAGTTTCTCAGGGTGTTTTGGGCTACACTCCGGCACGACTTATTACTCTATTAGGGGTCTGACGATTACCGACCCCTAGGCCCGATATGTGATACTCTTAGACGAACAGACCGGACTGTACAGAGATTGTCACATACAGGCTCAGTAGGAGTTCAGATGAGTTTGCTCATCGGCCTTCTCATCGACAGATATCTGGATAGCCGTTACATGCAGCTAGTACCGTTTGCGGCTTTTGGTTAAACCCACTGCCAGCATACTGTCGAGTCTTTAGAGTCCCACACAGAGTGTTTCCCTGCATTGGGCAAAAGATGTAGAGGCCGTATGGTCTTACAGCAGGGTTTCGATCACTTACGTGTACTTGTGCATGTTTGATGATCGGGCGGATAATAATAGTGGGCTTTGGTTTAAGCCGGATCCTAGAATTATATTGATGGATTATTTTCGTCTCATTGTATTCGTATTCTTCGGAGTACGGATGCGGGTATGTATATACGAATGAGGGACGTTCTCATAATTTTATCGGGAAAGCTTCTAGAAGAGGACACCTAATTAGGGTTTGATTTTCTTTTTGGATTAAATTTAAATTGGGTGGAGGAAATGAGGTAGAGATATTTTGGCAAATGAATGGTAACTCATTCTCTTGACAAAAGAGATATTTTCAAGCATGCTAGATATTTGTGAGATATTTATCTCTCAATTATTTGTATGCTTGTTTATTCTCACATTAGCCATGCTTCATTATTCCAAGCTCATTCTTCATTAGCTTTTCCTCAAGCGATCTTCTTCTTTCTCTAAACCCTAAAAGTCTCATGAGTTGAGAAATCTAGGGTTCAAGAGACAAACTAACCCATCTTCTTTTTCTACATCACCTAGGCCATCTAGTTTAGCAAGCTAGTTGCCCTAATTACCTTGGATTTGAGGTTTGAGCTCGGACTATAGACTCTCGGGTGGATCGTCTTTAACCTGAGGAAGCCGACGAGGAAGGTTTGATCCGTTACGATCCTCGGAGCCTACGATGACGAGGAGGACAACAAAGAAGACCCGAAGGACTTGTATTGTGAGGTATAAACTCCTTTCTGAGTAGTTAACCTCTTTACAAGCTTAACTAGTTAGGGTTTAGCCAAGATCCTGGAGTTCAAGCCGGTGTTGCGAACTTTGAAAATCGTTTTTAAAATATTCCGCCTCCTCGCAAACCCGTGGGGTGCGCGACATCGACTTACAGGCACCATCCGCTAACACAAGATCGGATAATGGATTTGGTCACCAACAAACTCAAAATATTGGTGGCCGAAGTCAAGGCCCAGAAGGACGTTGGCAGCAGTGGATGGTCATACTCCACACAGTACGATCTGATCGAGTACCCCGGCGGCTACATCATTCCTAAGTTCGGAAGATTTGACGGGACAGGAAACGTAAATCAGCACGTTGCCCACTTTAATGCTTCGTGCGGAAATACATGGGGCAATGATGTACTATTTCTTCGTTAGTTTGTTAACAGCCTGACCGGTGTCGCTTTCGACTGGTATACAAGCCAGACGGGTTCGTCACTACTTTCGCCTAAGTGGAGTCTCTGTTTCGGCAAAGATTCATGAGTGCCAGTGAAAAATTTCTATTGCTGACCTTATGAGGACCAAGCCGAGGAAGAACGAAAGCAACACGGACTTTATCGTCCGATAACGCAATCTCACGGTCAATTGCGAACCGCCGCTGGAGTAGGACCAATCCGTCAGCCTTTTTATTAGGAACCTCAGCAATTGGATGATCCCATTCTTATGTATAGCAGACCTCAAGACGTATCAAAAGCTGACTAAGAGTTTAAATGTTGGAACACTCGAAGCAAGAGTCTGTCCCGAACTCTCGGAGTGATAAGCCTTGGAAGAACCGAAATGACGACAACCGTAAAAACGGGAATTCTAATAATACCAACACCTTTAATGCGTCTGACAATGAAGACAAGCGAAAGGCGAACGGATTGAAAACAGACCGGTCTCGAAAGCCAGTGCTAGGAGGAGATGGGTCTTTCCTAGAGGAGAAAAAAACAAGGTTTACTCTTTCAGGAGGGACAAGGTCCGCAAGATATTCAAAAATGCCCTGAACAACGGTCTACAATTGCCGGAGTAGAAGAAACTTCACGAAGCAAAAATGACTGACAATCCCCTGTATTGTCCGTATCACTGAGTAGTGAGCCATGCGATCGAGAATTGTTATATTTTCAAAGACTGGGTCGAGAAGCAATACAAGACCCGAGAAATCGAGCTGTCGAAGAGTGTGTTGGTGAACAATCAAGCTGCAACCACTAACTTTATACTGATATAAGCTGAAGCCTTCTGCGAGCAGACAGCTGAATCCGCTGTCCCGAGAAATGAAACTGATTCGCCGCAGCCTCCATGGAGCATGCACATGTCTAAAAAGATGAACGATATGTTAAAGCTACTTCAAAAAGAGTCCAGAACAGAATTGAAAGGGCAGAAGGAGCCCATCGTTCTAGTTACCAATTCGGCTCGATCATGCTCGAAATCCAAAAAGCTCAACAAGAAGAAGAAGAGTGCGGCTCAACGCGAAAAAGAGTCTGCAGGAAAGTTGACCATTCAAAAATATATCGGTTCTCTCGAAGACTATGAGCTAAAAGAAAACTTTAATTTAATTGAAGGAGTTCTTCCCCGTAGAAGCGGCTGAGATTCCGGAGGAGTTAGAAGAAAACTCCGATGATGAGATCTCTATTGTGACCTGTTACGTCATCCACCTTGGTAGTAACTCTGAGGAAGAGCTCTATTTTCTCGAAGATGACGGGGAGCTCGCCACAAAGGTCAACCAAATCCAGCCCAGAAGCGGCAAGGTTCTACCGCCGAAGTAAGGCAACGCCCCGAAGGAAAAACAAGCCGCTAATGAAGATAACGGCGTAGAGCCAACTCATGAAGATTCGGGTTCTTTTCCGGTAGATTATAATATCTTGGCTCATCTCCGAAAGCTTCCGTCTCTCTTAATCATCCATGATGCTCTGGTCCTATCCAAGGAGCTTAGAGATATTCTCATTCATGCCCTTCAAAACCCCGAGCGGTATCAGGCTTGTTTTGTGGAAATTAATATTAAAGCGGCCCAGTACACTCTACATACAGTCGCAATCACATTTAAAGATGAAGACTTGTTACTGAGAACTGCTGAGCACAACCGACCGTTTTACGTGACAGGGTACAGCGACGGAGACCGGATTGATTGCATATTAATTGAATTGATCCGGGATCCTCAGTAAACATCATGAACTTGCGAACACTAAAGAGTTTGTCAATAGACGTCTGACACCTGTCAAGAGAAATGATAGTCATCTAAGACTTCAATCAAAACTACCAGTAAGTTCTGAGGTCCATAACTCTGCCAATTAAATTTGGAGATCTACAAACCGAAGTTAAAATATACGCGATCGACGCCGATACGTTTTATATGATTCTCCTGGGACGGCCGTGGCTCCACGGTTATAGCATCGTTTTGTCAACTCTCTGTCAGTGCATGAAGTATACCAAAAATGGTAAAGAAAGACATATTGACGGAGACATCTAGCCGTTCGGTGTGCATGAAGTCCGATACGAAGATTCTCGGTACTTTGCGAACCCCTAAAGTGCTGAGCCACAGCTGACCAAAGACAGAACGGCTCCGAAACTCAAAAGCCAATCTGAGCCGGCCGTCACCTTCAAAAGCAAAAACCCCTAAGTGCGTCTGCATTTCGGCTGTGACACTGATGAGTCTGATGCTGGATGTCTTTCCTTCCATAAAACTCGTCTTCATTTCGGTAGTGATAAAGGCGTGTTTGGCATCGAGGCCCTTCCGGCAGCAAAAGTTGCCCTCATTTAGGCAGCGACCCTGAAGAGTTGGAGGAAAAGGACCTATCTTACTACAGCTGTGTAAATTGGGCAATCATGCAAAAAGAGAAATTATAAGAGATCTTCGAAGTTATAGAAGAGTCCCTAACCGTCACAAAGGTGCCGGAGTAGATGTTCAAAGAGCTCGATGTATTGTTAGTCTCCATCGTGGACCGGTTGAAAACCTTCTACATTCCCGGATGAAAGAGTGGACAGAAGGACATTCTGTTTTATGGGTCAAATCCTGTCGTGCACCCGGACGATTTGTTTATCACGTGCCTTCCCTATGAGAGAGGCATACGAGCTGTCCTCAATCCCAGATATTATGCATCCGAGATGCGGAATATTTTAAAAAGTGCGGGTGTCGGTTATATTAAACGGACTCCGAAACGAAGTTTTATAAAGGGTTATAGCATCCGCCACAGGTCCGATCACTCATCGGTGGAAGAATCCCAGATAGACGGGACATAGATTTTATTCAACCCTATGTCAAGTCATGCTACATGATTTATGTTGGTGAAGCCAACGGAAAATTAAATGATTACGACCAGCTAGCCGAGCCAGAAGAAGCCCCTCGAGAGCTCGAAGATGGCTGACAAGCAACCTTCGATGAGCTAGCAAGATTGATTTGGGAACGCCCGGTAATCCAAGGCCGACCTACATCAGCTCACTCTTGTTGGAGGAAATGAAAGAGCATATAATCGCCATGTTCCATGAGTTTGTCGACTGTTTCGTGTGGACGTACAAAGAAATGTTTGGGCTGTCCCCTGAAGTGGCCGTGCATAAACTGGCTATATCTTCTTATTCCAAGCCAGTCAAACAAGCTTCTCGCAAAATGAGAAGGAAGCTGGAAGAAAAGATCATTGAGGAAACCAAGAAACTCGTCGATGCCGGCTTCATCAGAGAAGAGAAATATGTGGACTGGATCGCATGCATCATCCTAGTGAAAAAGAAGAATGAGCAGATCCGAATCTGCGTCGATTTTAGAGAGCTTAATAAGGCATGTCCTAAAGATGATTTCCCGCTTCCGGTCATGAAAATGATAGTCGACGACGCCTCAAATTATGAGTTGTTCACTTTCATAGATGGTTCGTCTGGATACAATCAGATAAAATTATCATCTGAGGATGAGAAGCATACAATATTTCGAACCCCGATCGGCATATATTGTTACAAAGTGATGTTGTTTGGACTGAAGAACACAAGTGCCACATATCAAAGGGCAATGACCGAGATCTTTGACGATTTAATCCATAAAGTCGTTGAATGTTATGTCGATAATTTGGTTGTCAAGACTAAAGTCAAGGCCGATCACATCCAAGATCTCAGGACCGTTTTCACTAGACTGAGAGAACACGATCTGAAAATGAATCCTCTAAAGTGCGCTTTAGGCGTGTCATCGGGAAAATTCTTAGGTTTCATAGTCCGATATCGGGGGATCGAACTTGACCCATCAAAGATAAAGGCCATCATGGAGATGCCCGCTCCAAAGAATCCGACTCAACTAAGATCCTTTCAAGAAAAGCTCACTTACATACGAAGGTCCATCTCGAACCTATCGCGAAGATGTGTGTCCTTCTCAAAGCTCATGAAGAAAGGAGCTCCTTTTGTCTGAGATGCCGAATGTTAAGAAGCATTTGAAAGTATCAAACAGTACCTGTCGCGCCCTCCAGTACTTGCTGCTCCTATTCCAAATAAACCGCTGACTCTCTACATTGCCACGCTAGATGAATCACTCGGCGTGCTCTTTGCCCAGAATAACGAGGAGAGAAAAAAAATGCGCTCTACTACTTCAGTCGAACGTTAGTCGGGGTGGAACACAACTATTTTTCGATCGAAAATCAACACATGTCCTGATATTTGCTGTGAAGAAGCTGATGCACTATCTACTCACTCATCGGGTTACTCTTATCTCCAAGGTTAACCCGCTTAAATACTTAATGATCAAAGCAAGTCTAGCCGGTAGAATGGCAAGATGGGCTGTCGTGCTGCTTGAGTTAGACATAGTCTATACTCTTCAGAAAGCGGTAAAAAGGTAAGCCCTCGTCGACTTCCTTGCTTCTCATCCCATACCAAAAGGGTCACCGCTAAATTACGAGTTACCCGACGAACAAGTGATGCACCTCAAGAATAGCGAGCCATGTTACGAGCTCTACTTCGATGGAGTCTCATCAATAAGAACCTCCAGCAAATCAAACGTCCCGGAGATAAAGCGGGAATATGATTTGTGTTTATTGCGCTATCAATGGGAACCCTACTATGTTCTTTTGCTCTCACCGTGTCTCGCACAAACGACTCTGAGTATGAAGCTCTGATGGCTGGTCTGGAGCTTATCATAGAAATGGAAATACTTCAGCTACCAGTCTACGGTGATTCCCAGCTTATCGTCAACCAAGTGAGTGGCGAGTACAAGATATACAAGCCCGAGTTAGCTCGATACAGAAGCCGAGTGGTGCAACTCATGAAACAGTTCACCCATATTGAACTAATGAGAGCTCCTAGGGCGTTGAACGGAAAATCCGACGTACCCACTCTCTTAGCCAAAGAGCTCGCTGATCCCAATATGGATGAAATTCTGATCACAGTCAGAAACCGGCAAATTCTGCCTCCAGTCTTTTTACGAGAAAAGAAAAGTGCAGAACAAAAGAGCGATCCTGCTGAAAAACTCTGATCATTCGAGACGAGCCCGATTGGAGCAAACCCTTCATAGAGTACTTTCGATACGACAGGCTGCCCGAAGAAAAATCTGCGAGAGTTCTGTTGAAGAAGAGAGCCCTCCGATATGTATTTGCAAATAATATGCTATATCGCAGATCATACGACCAGTTCTGGCTCAGGTGTGTGTCTTCGGCCAAAACCCAAAAGGCCATGAAAGAAGTTCATTCAGGCGTTTGCGGAGCTCGCCAGTCTGGCCCCAAAATGTGGCTTCAAATTAAACGGGTTGGGTATTATTGGTCCACCATGATAATGGATTGCGAAGAGTATGCAAAGAAGTGTCATCTCTGCGAAATTCATGGTGACTTCATTCACAAGCATTCTAATCCGCAACATTCTATAGTGGCGTTATAACCCTTCGAAGTTTGAGGCGCCGATATAGTTTGTCCCAATTGATCCGGGTCATCAAAAGGCCACCGGTTCATATTGGCCGGAACTGACTACTTCTCTAGATGGACTGAAACTGTTCAGCTAAAAGAAGTCAAGACAAGATATTCTGATATTCTTCCGGCATAATTTTCTATACCGCTTCGGTACACCAAGAAGAATCATATCTGATAACGGGGCTTCTTTCAGGAGCTTTAAAGTCTCAAGGTTCACTACACAATACAAGATAAACTGGAGATACTCCTCCATCTGTAATCCAAGAGCCAATGGACTAGCTGAAACCTTCAATAAAATTCTATGCAAACTCCTGAGGAAAAATGCTTCAGTCAACAAGAGAGTCTGGAATCTCAAACTCCACGAGGCATTGTGCGTATATCGTATCAGGCACCGAATTCCAACTCAGTCCACTCCGTACTCACTACTCTTTGGAGTAGAGACGATCCTCCCTTCGAAATCGAAGTTCCAAGCCTCAGAATGGCCGTCCAGCACGGTTTGACGGAGGAAGAAAACGTTCTCCTTCAGCTCGAAGAACTTGACGCTCTCGAAAAAAAGAGACCCGCGGTACAGCAAAATCTGGAGCTGTACCGAGCCCAAATGTCACGGGCTTATGACAAGATAACACGTCTTCGTGCTTTTAAAAAAGGTGAATTGGTGTTGATTCTCAAAAGACCGATTATCCCCAATCGACATGCTAATGGAAAATTCGAGTCAAACTGGGAAGGACTATACGTCATCGAGAAAGTGTTTGATGTAAATGCCGAGGGAAAAAGGCATATGCCACCCATCAATGGCCGATATCTCAAAAAATAATATGCGTGAGTGCTCCAAGTCGCAGACGAATTGAACATACTGGCCTTACGATCTTGAACATACATTTTGTAAAACCGTATACAATCTACGGGCGTAAACGACAGCTATCTCTCTAAGTCCTACCGGTGAGTACATTTGAAGTTCTACCGGCGATGAAACTCCACCAATGTAAAAAAGGGCGGTATGTCCACAAACAAAACAGGCACGGATGAAAACCCGAAAAGGCTCCGTGAGTAAAAGCAGTAGGACTGCCGGTGAGTTTGTGAAAATCCGAAAGAGCGTAAACTCGTGAAAAGAAGACAAAAATACACTCGTAAGGTCGTCTCAACCTTGTGAGGAGAATATCCCCGCATGTGATCCTTACGACTCGCAAAGGAGCAACACACTTAGGAATCCTCACGATGCCTAGAAAGAAAACACACCTACAATATCCTTTCAACTCGTAGGGAGATCGCTTTTATGAGACCCTTACACCTCATAAAATTGAAAAGCCTTAGGCGATAGGGATCTAAACCTGTCTTCTAAGCCATCGCTCCCCAACGGACAACGATAAATGATGAGTCACTCCTGGCATTACGCTTCAGTGTTAGCGATACTAATACCGACCCAAAATCCAAATCCCAAGTCTTTCCAGGGCAAAAGATGAGTCGCTCCTGGTATTGTTCCAGTGCAGCAATGCTGATGCTAAAAAAAATCTAAATTCCAAGTCCCACTCAAATTCAAAAGTCCCGTCAGACGAGACAGAAATAATATAAATCAAATCAAACTCCTACCGGCAGTGCTTCCAAGCTCAAAAGGTCACACGGAACGGACAAGAACTTCAAAACCAATCAGATCAACCGATTCAACACGAACGACCTTCTCGGCGGAATCAAGCTCCACCTTGAATGCAATCACCTCCGAGGTGGAATCAAGCTCCACTTCGGAAATAAATCAATCCTGATACCGCAAAAAGCGAAGCAAGTCAACTTCAATCCCAACACCGCAAGAAGCGGAGCAAGTCAAATCAAATCTCGACACCGCAAGAAGCGGAGCAAGTCAACTTCAACCCTGACACTGCAAAAAGCGGAGCAAATCAACTTCAACTCCGATACCGCAGAAGGCGAAGCAAGTCAAATCAAATCCCGACACCGCAAAAAGCAGAGCAAGTCAACTTCAACCCAACACCGCAGAAAACGGAGCAAGTCAAATTAAATCCCGACACCGAAAGAAGCGGAGCAAGTCAACTTCAACCCGACACCGCAGAAAGCGGAGGAAGTCAAATCAAATCCCGACACCGCAAGAAGCGGAGCAAGTCAACTTCAATCCCGATACCGCAGAAAGCGGAGCAAGTCAAATCAAATCCCGATACCGCAAGAAGCCGAGCAAGTCAATTTCAACCCGACACCGCAAAAAGCGGAGCAAGTCAAATCAAATCCCGACACCGCAGAAAGCGGAGCAAGTCAAACCAAATCCTGACACCGCACGAAGCGGAGCAAGTCAATTTCAACCCCGACACCGCAAGAAACAGAGCAAGTCAAATCAAGCACCGACCGTCCAAGTTGAAAAAATGGCAGCATCGACCTTCCATGTCGTCAAAAGGGCAGTATCGACACTCCACAAGAAACCAAACCAAATCAATCGCCATATAGAATAAGATCCATCAATTTCATGAATACAACCCATACACTCGGTATGCATTTATTGATAGGGGCACTTGTTGGGATAAAAAATTACATCCCGGTTGATCAAGTCAAAGTCAAAGTCAAACCCAATCTAAATGGGCCCAAGTCCAAGCAAGCGGGCCCAACTCCAAGTCAAGACCGGGCATGGAAAGGACTGGCCCCATGACAAAAAGAATGAAGCAATAAATTAGTTTAATATAATTGGTTAGAAATAAATGTATGGAAAATGGGCAAAAAGCCAAAATTTTGTAAACCCAATAGCTTATATGCAAAAACAAATAAGCACATGAGCTATGGGGAGGCACAAGTGCCATTTGGAAGGAAAAGCCGAAGGGGCTATATGTATATTGTGTAGCCTATAAAAGGCCAACATGATGAGAAAATTAAGAACAACTTTCATTCTTTCATAATTTCTAGAGTTTTGTGCTTACTTCTCCTTTCTCAAGGTTTTAAACCTTCTTTTTTTTTGAATTAAATTAAAAGTTTAACTCTTCTTGTTCCGAAAAGAAATAGTTTTTCACCATAAAACCCTTGAAGAGAAGTTCAAATCTTCCATCAAATCTCTAAAAGGGGAGATTTTTAAATATCACCATCATTTTTCTCCAAGATCCAACCAACAGAAAGGAGGAAGAAGGAGATTCATCTTCAAAAATCCCACTTTGAGAAAATCCAAGGCTCGAGAGGATCCACGGCTCAAGGAAGAAGAAAGAGATCCCCTTTCATCATATCCGAAAATCTGTTGGTTGTATAACTCCAAACAAGAATATCTTCTTTAAGAGTTTAACTCCAAACCAATTTTTGAGGAACTCAACTCTAATATCCAAATTCTCAAAAAAGTTTAATCCCAAAATCCAGATCTTTTAGGAGTTTAACTGCAAATAAAAATCCTCTTTTTTCTAAGAGTTTAATTCCAAAATCCTCCCGGGAGTTCAACTCCCAGTTTAAGGGCTAAGCCACTTTCTTTGTTGGCGCATAGCGCCTGTGCGCCGGGCGTGTGACCCGCTGGCGCCTAGCGCCTGCACCTTGCAAGGGGGCTGCTGGCCCCTTGACCTCAGCCTGCTATTCGGATAGCGGGACCCCCGTAAACTCTGCGAGATCCCCGATACGTCCAAAACATTTTCAAAACACAACATACACGCTGCACATTGAGTTTACATGACCAGTTTTACTCGTTAATCGGTGGTTCTCTCACTCCAAAGACGAGGGCTAATTAATGACAGCTTAGCCGTGGCTGCTGGAAATTCGGATCCCCATAATCAATAAACCCCAGCTTACTGTAGACAAGAGGAATCTGTATACGCCCGACAAGCGCGCACCTTTCTATCTCAATAGGGTGACGAAAAACACTCTATACTACATATTTCACCGCAAACCCAATTTTCCATGCTCGAACTAAGCATGTCGAAGTCGATTTCCACTTTGTACGTGATAAAGTTACTCGGCGAGATCTTGGTGTTCGATATTTGCCGACCATTGATCAGATTGCTGGCATATTCACAAAACCTCTAGTTGGATCACGATTCTCGGCCTTACGTTCCAAACTCAACATCGTTGCACTGCCGTTAGGTTTGAGGGGAGATGTTAGGATATCAGAAAGTGGTTTACAGAATCATATGAAATAAGAACAAATATGTAACAAACAATATCCAAGAGATTGTAAATCTGTAACTATGTAACGATAATTTATTATATATAGTCACACGGATTTTTCTCTTTGGATCTAGAAAAACCAGAGAGCATTCTTCTCATAACTTTTGCCTTCTATTATAAATAGTTTTAAGTGGTCGGAGTGCTTAACGTGCATGATGTTGGTTGTGTTTTAATGTGACATGTATATAGAACTGTATGTCCTAATATTTCGGTAACCGGTGATTTTTAGTTTTTACGTTAACCAGCTTAGCTTCCATCTGATCATTTTCTCTCCCTTTCTCCTTCTTCCTTTAAGTCTTACTGTTGTTCTTCTCTTTGTTTTCTTTTGTCATACATCTTGTTGAGCTTACTTGGACGACGTTCTTCCTTTGGTCAATTTTTTTACTACAGACGTCCACTCTAATCGTTGGTTAACCTGAACAAGAGAATACTCAGAAAATGCTAATATGCTCTTGGGCACACTCTTTCTCTTATTGGTGCATGGTTTAAGCTAAAACTTTTCCCTTTAAGTCTTGTTTGGATAGAATTTATCCCATTGAAAAAAGCTCGTATGCCATTTTCGCGCCGGATTGATCCAATCCTGCGAAAAGGCTATTTGGATGGGTTTTTTTTATCTTTGATCCAGAGGGGAAAATCCATCTACTTTGGCCATATCCCTGAATAGAAAAAATCGAGTAAGACTCAATTTCCCTTTCCCTTCTCAAAAATCTTTCGGGTCTTTATACCCAAAAATCCTTAGCCATTTCCTTCTGCAACTCTCTTTTAAGGTTCTAATGGCGGAGCGAAGATGAGATCGTCGAATCTGGGCCGGATCTGAGAGGCTCGCATGGGGACAAAGATGCCGGCACATCAAAGGGGACATGTAGCGTGCGATCGGAGCTAGACGTCGATGCAATCGATGTGGAAGGCGTGAGAGCAGAGGGGGAGCGTCCGCAGCGAGTCGCCGTGCTCGAACTCGAGCAAGTAGACGACAATCGCGTGTGTCGAGGGAGGGCTTGAGGGAGGAGAAGAGGGAGAGGGATCTGATGGTGGAATCGTTGAGGCCGTAGGGGAAGAGTCAGTGGAGGGGTCAAGTGAGAAGTCGTTGGTGTTGCGGGGAAGGGACTTCAGGTCTCCGCCGCCGGCGGAGGGGGAGGTGGAGATGAAGAGGATACCGACGCCTGCGGCGGCGCCAGCGTCGGTATCGTCGCCAGCGGCAAAGGATGTGTCGGGAGACGACCCGGGCGTAGAGGACGATGAGGAACGAGGTGCCGATGACTGCTTCCATGGCCATAAGGGGCGGGCTGTAGTCGGGGTAGGATTTGTGAGCATGTTTTTGGGCAGTGGTGATGGTGGTGGTGGGTGATGGAGATGGGGCCCACGGGAAGCCGTTGGGTTCCGAGATCGCCAATGATGAGGCCATGGGTGTCTAGTGAATGCAAGGTGGTGTTAGTGAGAAGAAGAGCGGGGTTCTTTGATTTGGTGAGTGTTTGTTGTTATGACTTTTTGAGAGTGAGATGCGGTGGTTTCGCGTTTTACACATTTTGATGCTGGAAATACGGGTTTTAAATTGTTCATGTAGCAGTTAAAAAAAGAATCCGACAATTTATTTGGCCATTTTAAGGAAAAATAAAAAAATGAATATCCTTATCCCAAACTATCTAAACACTCATTCAAGTTTGAAAACCCCTATATTTTCACCCAAAATGAATGCAAGTGCATTCCGGAATATTCTAATCCCAAATTAAATTCTATGAATTTTAGTCCTAACTATCCAAACATGGCCTTAGCATAATGGTCCAGCATTGAAACACAACTTTAAATTGGAAAGGCCCTCTAGGAGATTGACCGTGGAAAGCATCAACCAACCACCATTCCTTAAGTAGGATGCACTTTTTTATTGAGGAAATTATATTCAACAATAGTGCATACACTTTAACATATAAAACCCCAAGTGGTATTGCTATTGGCCACACCAAGCTAATTAATCCAAAAAAGGACCATTGCTCAAAATTCTCCTAGAGTGAAAAAAAGTCTCAATGGAGGGTGAAGCTAATAAAATTATCTAGTGCATCACATTCAATAAGGAGGCATACAATTAGTGATGAATAAACATTCTTATTAATATATTCTCGTATATCTCACAATCGTTAACGTTAAGAATTCAATTGCTCTCATTGCCATTTTTCCTTGTCCATCCTTTCTGTTAGAGAAAACTCAAATCTCTCATTAAAGTAACATCTTGTGGTTTATCTTTTATTGTAGCAACCTTAAAGTTTCTCCAAACCTGGAACTCTTTACAGCATTAACATATTTTCAATAGTCTTGTTGTAAGAATTTGCCAAATCTGAAGACACATCAACTTTCTCATCATTTTTTGCATGCGAAACTGACCGACGGTAACTTTACAAATTAATATTCTATTTAATGTAATATCATAAATTATATTTTTCATAGACATGCCTTGATCTTTACAGCAGCATGGTAATTTTTTGCTAGTAAAGATCACTGGATGCATCTATTTTGTTTTCAACCAATTTGTTCCCAACATATCATCAATTTTTCATTACGATGAACCTGAATCAAACTATATCGACCATTATGCAGAAAGCGCTTGCGGGACTTAGAAGAATCAACTTGGAGGGCTTTCGCTGGCGAGTATTTGATGCAAAAGGGCAGGTTGAGTATAATATACATTATCATTTTGAGACTTCATATCCTAATCATATTTTATCAAGTATCTGGAAAGAATACAAAGTAATCTGGAAATTTTCACTTTGGTAAGGTTCTCGGAAGATTGGCATCTCAAATAGCAACAGTTGTTCAAGGCAAGGATAAACCAACATACACACCATATCGTGAGGACGGAGATATGTGCGTTGTGCTCAATGCAAAAGACATTTCAGTGACCGGCAGAAAAATGACCGATAAATTTTATCACTGGCATACTGGGTAAGTGTTGAGCAAAAGGGAGAAGAAAATTTTTTTTTCCCTTGATTACCATGATTGCAGTTAATTTACTTAGTTCTTTGTCCATTTGATAGTTATATCGGTCATCTAAAAGAAAGAAGCTTGAAAGACCAGCTTGCAAAGGACCCAACCGAAGTTATCCGTAAAGCCGTCTTACGTATGCTTCCCAGAAACAAATTACGTGATGTGAGTTTTATTGGTTTTTGTTATTTTTCTTTCCTAAATATTCAGCAAACACATTATCATTTGCAACCCAACTCCTATCTGACTATCAAAAAGCACAACTATTATCTGGTCCTGTAAGTAAAGATTTTTTTCTTATCTTAGTCGGTCAATTTATAATATGTATTATACGAACATGTAGTTTTCTGCTCTTGTCCTTACCAAAAATTTAATATATTAAAGACAAGGATGGACCCACAATCTTTAAGCATGCAGCTTAGCGTTTGTACTGTAGGATGGTATAGCGCCTTTGCAATCTGAACTAGAACTGTATCTCTACCCCACAGTGGAGACCTAACCAGAGAACACTCACTGATGTGGATGCGGACTTCAAATTGTATTAGCAAGTGAAAATCTACCCTGCATCAGATGCCTTGCAAGCGTGGGTTGTTAGAAAATAAGCCTTCCACAAACTGTTGATTGAAAGGAGTTATGGGCCCAGATTTTCATCATGTGGGAACAAAATAAGCAGGTTGCTTGTTAGTTATTTGTCATGAATATTTGATTAGTCTTTAGTATATGCAGATTCAGCAAACTTATATATTCAAGAATTGCTTCATAGCTGAACCCATTTGGTAACAACCTAGGATTCCAGGGTAACAAAGGATGTTGAAATATTATAGGATCTTTATAAAGTGAAACAAGGGATTCAATAGAGTAGGCTTGCTGCCATCTTCGGAACATGAGTTACTGAAAGATGAAATGGTAGAAAAATAAAAAAAAACTGTGTTGGAAGATACAAAGACTGTACGCTTCAGCCAAAGCAGCCGAAATAATCCACTTTAATCATAAGAAGCTATCGAACCTTGCACAGAAGTATGTAAAGAAAGACATGTACCCGATCCTATTCTACTTTAATCATGTCTCACAGGTAGGATAAATTTTTTCTTTCAAATTAACTCTTATCTTGGCTGGTTCTGTAATTCCTAACATTAATAAGGAATACATGTCGTTGGTTATAGCTCCAGTTTATTAACTAATCCATAATTACTATATTTTTATAGCACAAATTGGAAACATAGTTTCTTCAAAGATATGAAGGCATCCATAGTAGGGTCTGCGAGTCGTTTGGGGCTTCAGTGTGGCTTCTAGAACACTTGCAGTCTTTCATCTCTCATAGTAACATTACCACAGCAGGGAACTTGGACAGACAATAGAATAGATTTGTTGTGACGCATAATATATTACTTGTCAGATAGAAATCTTTCCGAGTCACTCTTTTCCGGACAAATTACGTTCCTTTAACATCTTCCAATCCACCGACTTATTTCTAGACTTTGAACTCTAATAGCAGCTATGAAATTAATCAACAGTTATTGCTTATGAACATTAATTGCATTTTGGAGCTACATCCATGCAAGCATGTTTCTATTACTATGATGCGAACTCCACATCCCACTTGAAAATTTGCAATTTGAAAATTTGCAATTAGACTTGATCATAGACAGTACATTAATCCATCTTTGCATTTTATTGGCATACAAGCCATTCAAAGGTGTACCATTTTTTAGTCATGATCTTTGTATAGGGATATACTTTTCTTTAAAATTTAAAACATTATATAAGGTTAAAAACTATAATTATCCTGTTAACAACTAATTCAATGTTTACCAGAGCGCATACGGAAAGCCAACTTCATACTAAATACATGTTGGATAGCCATCACTTCCTGAGCTTGAAATCTCAAACTCTTGTACTCTCTACTTATTCTGTATTGTTCTGCAGGATCGCGATCGCAAGCTGAGGATATTTGCAGGAAGTGAGCATCCATTTCATGATCGTCCCCTAGAGCCATATGAAATGCCTGCTCGAAAAGTAAGGGAAATGAGGCCAAGGGCTCGGCGTGCACTTATTCGGGCTCAGAAAAAAGCAGAGCAGAGCACCACTGCCGCCGCCATCACATCAAAGAAAAAGGACGAAAATGTTGAAGTTAGTGCCAAGAACTGTCTAATTTTTATTGCAATGGATAATATGTCCTGAATATTCTTGTCCGAGGGTTCAGTGATTCCAATTTTAGTTTTGCTGTTAAATGAAATTAATTTTGCAAGGCTTTTTATTATGTAATCTTTGATGTTGCGGTACATTTCAGTGCTTTAGTGCCAAAACCAGTTCCTTTCATATACTATTAATAAGCTAAATTATGATATGTTACTAAATCTATCAGATTATATATTCTATCATCCAATTCTTTTATATGGACAATTATTTCTTCATGAGGATATTTTATACTTGCAATTTTTTTTTTACTTCAAGGGGCTAATACATACTTTTCAATTTTTTAAAATTGGGCACAAGTTTCTAATACTTACTTTTCATGTTTTCATGTTTTCATGTCCTTATCTTTAGACAATTTATTAAATACCCATAATACTCTTCTTTGTTAACTACTCATATAGCTATGTGTAGTAGTTAACGTAGTAGTTAATGGGCTATGTGTAGCCGTTTCCAACGATAGTTTGAATCTTTGATCGATTGATCTGTCGCACGCATAGAGGCTTATAGGGGACAAAGAAGGGCATTATGGGTATTTAATAAAATGGTCAAAGACTTAAAAAAAAGGCTAGAGACCTAAAAACATGAAAAGTATATATTAGATACTTTTGCCCAACCTGTTAAACCCCATGAACCGAGGCCTGCCGTCTTTTTTCTTAGGGACCTCGAAACAATATTCCCATTTTTGGGGGTAAATTACTCTAAAATACCCCAAGCTATCTCGTTTTTCACAAGAATACCTTAAAGTTTTTTTTTACAGTAAAATACCTAAGTGCTACCTTTGAGGGTGGAAAAAATACCTTAAACCATAGTTTAAGGTATTTGCTGTAATGAAAAACTTGAGAGTGTTTTAGTGCAAATCAATGATAGTTGAAGGTATTTTAGTGTAATTTACCTTTTTCTCACTCTTTTTTTTTTATTTCTTTTTTTCATTTTTTTGCTTTAGTAGTGAAGGATACATATCGCCATCGCTCTTGCTCCATCGATTCCAATAAAGCTGTGGCGAGCTATACTCAAATCTGTGATATAGATCCGACTGTACAATACCAAGTAATTTAAGTGTTCTACTCTAGTTTTGGGCATCTGGGTTGTTTGTTGAGTTTCTTTTGGTTATATTTGAATAAAATTCATTATGTGCTGGAATGATGGTAGTCTATTTTGTCGTGTCTACGAACTCTTATGGTTGTCTGCTCATGGTTTTAGGAATTCCTTTTTCTCTTTTAAGTTTATATGTGGGTCAGTGGGTTATCATGTTCATTCACCCTTTTTCTACTAAAGATGCTCTCTGCCTGCCTGACTTTGACTTCCCGCTGGTCTCAGTATCGCTCCTGCTAAAGCCGATTCAAACCTGTGTTCACCGTAAAGAAAAGATTCGTAGTATTTTCTGTTGACTATAAGAGAAGTTTTATATACTTTGGCCAATCTATCTACATGCACGTCAGTGAACGTTTGAGTCAATAGGCCTATGTGCTTCCCCGTTCAAAAAAAAAAGGAGTAATGATCTATAAGGGCGATGATTCTAACCGTATGAACTAGTCCTTAAGGACGTATTAGGGTGAAACTATAGCTCGTTCAGTCGTTTAGGGAATGAATACAAACTTAATGGCCTTCCTACTATACTCCACGGCAATATAGCGCGGGTATAATAGACGATGTTTGAAACTTTTAGGGTTGTATTTTCCTTTTACCGAAAACCCCGTCAACCTAACCTATATTGCTTGGCTTGGGTTACTTATATATAAAGGGCTATACAATATACTATACTCCTGTATCCTTAAGGACGACCAGCGACGTTCGTATTACTTCCAGGGAATGGATCAGCAAAACCTTAACCCTTAGCTCCACAGGACATAAAGTCAGAAAGTCTATTTTGCTTTCTTAGCTCCACAGGCCTTTATGGGTTACTTAAGAAGTCCCACATACTCATGCTCTTAGAACCAAAAATCTCAGGGTGTACTAGATGATCATGATCAGATAAGTCATCGTGTAAAGATTTTATCCAATCTCTATTCTTCGCTTTTTTGTACCCGGAGATCATAAAAGGTGCTACGCATGGACATATAATTGGTAAGGTTTTCTTGCGTGAGAATAGGGTCATCAAAGACGTCAATCCAATCTTTTTTCTCCTCTAAGACATGAGCCACATGCTCCTTAGCTAAAGTAGGATTCGTCCTCTTGCGCTGGCGTCTCGAATCCACTATTTTCAAGATCTTTTCCCTCTGGTCGCCCTATACATAGACATCAGGATCCTTTTTCGTTACATATGTACAAATGGATGACCAGGAACGGTGAAAAGAGACGTCGAGCTCTTTCCCCTCGAACTCCGGGAAAAGAGACCGCAATTGACTAGTGGCCGTGTTTTTGCTAGCTGTTGAATTCAAAATACCAAAATTCATGTGAAAGCCACCAGACTCGCCCTTACCCTCCCCAACCAAGATTGTTTGACAAGTGAACGCCTTTCGTAAATGAGAAACTATTTCATCTTTATCCAAAAACGGACTTTCCACATGAGACAAGGTTAATAAAACATATCTTCGAAGAGTAGAATTAGATAGAACTGCATTCATTTCTGTTTTTTTACTTTAGATAATGGCTTAACAGTGCCTATGTTACCCGTTTGAAAAGAAAGAAGAGAAATTTGGCTATGTTTCCCGAGAGAGACTGCCTTCTCTCAGGTCAGCAGTCGACTAGAAGTAGAAGACTGCTCTATGACGGTCTGACCTCTTTTCCTGGGCTCTGCTCGCTCGTCTACGCTCCGACCAATTAAGTAAAACAAAATGGAAAAACGATGTTTCCTTGCTTTAAGTAAAGTATAAGAAATAGTAGTTGTAGTAGTAAAAAAAGGCAATCAATCGGAAAAAATGAATTCAAGTAGTAGTCAAAAAGTGCACTTTTTCCTAGATATATATATCTATATATATGAATCGATCTAGACTATCCTCTATCCGGATAGAGATGTCCCTATGAGCGACTACTTCGATCTTTTCTTATATGTTTTAGCCATATCCGTTTCCGCTCCGAAGAGGAAGGTTTGGATCTTTCAATCTTATGTCGTGAGGGATGTGACCTATGTTAGGTCCATAAGATACCACAGCTTTTGGTGTTCTATGATTCACCTCTGAATAATGAGTAGGTAGTTCGATCCTTTTGATTCTTATCTTCCTAGTAAACGGGGATCCGGAGCAATAGGTCGAATTACTATATAAAGAAGACTTGTAAACAAAAGGACTTATTGTTCGAGTAGGAAGATTTCGGTTTTGATCTTTTCTTCTCTTCGATAAGAAGAAGTATTTGAAATGAAACAAATTCATCTTCATTCTGTTGTGTTCAGCGAAGGAACTGCCTAAGCATACTTTTGCGGATCCAAACTTCTTTGTTCTTTCTAAGTCTTCTTCTTGCATAGAAGAATGCAACTCTTGCAAAAACCGGGATTTGAGTAGTAGGCGGCACCCCCTCCGAGTTTTGAGTAGGCGGAACCATTCTGTTTTGGTTCTTCTCCACATTCTGACCGGCAGGAATTTGCCTATGATTTTCCCAACTGATATGTCGATATAGAAAGATCTCCTTATTTCTTCACCGGCCTCATTTTCTTGAAAAGATATTAGATCACCGTGGGAAACTTTGAAATGAGTAATGCTTACCAGTCCATTATTCACACAAACCCTTCGATGACTTATCGGCTGCCTTGCTTGAGGAAGAGTGTTACTAAAATGGAGACGAACCGGAATCACGTCCGATCTTGTTTCTTGATTGAGTAGAAAAGGGATATATGAAGTTCGTTCTCTTCCTCTGTGCATATCCCTTATGGGTAAATCCCCATAATAAAGGGGTAACTTTCGTGTAGTTTGTAATTTGATGTTACTGTTTAGATTTTCTCTAAGAGAAAGATTTCTTTTAATGGATCTCCTCTTGTTCCTCAATCTTCTGAGAATGCGGCGTTGTATTAGAGAAAGTTCTCTGTTCCGAACATTTCCTTGAAGTAGGCGACACTTTTGAAATCTTAATGCAGGCATGTCAGATCTCGTCGAATCAGTCTTTTTCGCCACATCGCGTATAACGCCACTGACACAAGGATTTGAAGAAAAGTGCCTCTGCTTACTTAGTAATTGTCTAAGCATGAGAAACTGCTGAATAACCCCACCCCCACTACTTCCCTTTCCTTTGCTTGTTCTCTTAGGCCGTGTCGAAGCAAACTAAACAAAATTCTGAATCCTAATTTGATGTCCACTCGACTGATTTACTGAACACAGTGTTATACCTAACCCCACTGATCTCCTTTTTAGTGCTTATCAATTGATCCTCTTTCCTTTCTTCCTTCCCGCCTATCCCTCTTTCCGACGGTTTCCGATCTTTCTTTCTATACACAAAGAAAAGAAAGACCGATGCGCTTCCCATCACATAGTAGGTATTCCCATGATTCATTCTTTTCACCGAACTGGACAGCGCAAGCGACAATCAAGCCACCTTCGCCTCCAAACACGGAGGACATTAGGAACCTTAGGGCTTGGGTCACATTGGCCGGTCCAAAGAGACCTTTCGTGAGGAGATGATCTACGCACTTCAATTCTTCACTGTCCGAACTGCCCTACCTCTCTTAAGCCAAAGGACATCCATCACTTTCGGGGACATCCTTAGCCCCAAGAACAGGAATAACCGAAGGGGAGTCTTTCCACCGCAGTGGAACCCTCAAGCTTTAAAGTCATTCAAGAAAACTTGGAACGAAATGCACTCTTTTCTTTCTGAACCCAACAGGGCGGAATGGATCTCACTCCAAAGCTAAAGGGATCGATACCGGGATAGCTTCATCGCTTTAGCGCTTAACTAATTACGAGATTCAACCCGTCAAAGGAGGATAAAGAACCATCCACGAGTGATCCCCATCGTGGAAGAACGAGTCTAGAAATATAAACAAAATTGGAGAACTCAACTCATTCTTTGAACCGAAACGAACACGTGGAATAGCGCCATTAGTAAAGGCATTTCAGGAAAACGGGTAGGGAAGTAAATTATCATACTGTTAGTCATGAACGATGAGAAATTAGGAAGTAACTCCACTGCATTTAGGCACTTGAATCACTTCAACCTTCGGTACCATCCTTACTCGAAAGAGCTTTAAAGTAATTGAAACCAAAGAGGGAGATTGATTCTTCACCGAAGCAACCCGGCAGGAGTCACTCATCAACTAGAGCTCGAACTCCTAACTCTCACTCAGTAAAAAGAGGACTACCTCGCCCTTCCTTCCCATTCTGGAAAGAGTGAGCGAATCAACTTGGCGGCGGTGTGCCTGCTTGCGCCCTTGTTTTTGATGCCTATGTGAAGGTGCTCGCCGCCTTCTTTGTGTGACTCCTTGGCTATGACTATTGTCTCATAGGTAAATGCCTGTTGTAGCCGTTGGACAATCACTGTATATTGTAAAGAACATTTTCCGAGTGGGACAAGGTGAGAAGAATAAAGGTCCGTAGAGTAAGGGCAGGTAGACTAGACCAACCAAAAGAGAAAAGAAAAGACAACATCCACTATTTTCAGTAAAAGGATCAAATCCGTTTCCTAAGCCTAAGTTTACCCGGCCTAAGCAACTACTGCAACAACAGTTCCCTACCCGGCTACGGGCTAAGCTCACTCGTTTACCCGTCCATTCACTGCTACGTTCCTAGCTCCAGTTTGACTTTAGCTACGAACTCATAACTACTAGCTCTCTTAAGACATAAACTCATTCATAACAATGTCAGCGCATCGGTATTATGGTTTTTTATTGGTCCAGAATAGGCCCTCCATCCGCCTATTATCTGACTACCATTTGTTTCACTCAACAACAGCAACTGCGGTGCCTTACTTGGCTGGAAGTACAAGAAGGTGCGTAGCTTGTTAGGAATTAGCTGGCTTAGAGATGAGAAGACTGATTAGTAGTTCTATTACATAACTCGGCCTGCTTGCTTACCCGCTTACTCGAACTGTAGTTATCGTTCACTTCTCCTCGCTTGTTAAAACAACCTGATCGGGACCTCTCCGAGTTCCCTCTTTCGGCCGTAGATCACTGAACTATGCGCCTATCTTCGCTTTTCGATCAGCCGTAGCTTCCCGTTCACTTAGCCTACGAACTACTTACTACCCGGCTCACTCGAACAAGAACTCCAGCTTGGCTCACTTCTGGCTCACTTAGCCCTAGCTCGAAACAGCCAACTCACTTTGCCTACGCAACGAAGAGAAGTAGTTTACTTGCTTGCTTAGCTCGAACATGCCAACAGCATTCCGTTCACTTACGCAACATTCACTCGTTTACTTGTTAGCTAGCGCTATTCCATAATTTGCTTTCAGGGAATCGGCTGTTCTGAAAGAACGTAGTAAGTGGTGAACGAAGTTGACTCGCTCGTTAGAGGAAGTGAACGGTTGGCTCGAATCCATGTACCTTCGTTCGGGGATTTTACCCTCACTCGTCTGCTCTCCTTGCTTACTTGCGCTTTTGCTTCCAACTCGAACTACTGACTTTCTTTATCCTTAACCTCACCCGACCCGAGCTCTCAAGCGGATAAGCCCTTCCTCCTTTGCTTTGGCGTGATCACCTGCCTCGCTGAACTGCTTTTCTCTATAGTCACTGCCCTTGCTGCCTTAGCTGTCAAGCTAGCAAGAAGCCTATAGGGATCTTTTCATCTTAACATTCTCACGGAGGTACGGATCAAATCAAGCGAGACTGCCCCAGGAAAGAGTGGAGTCAGTGTGAAGCACCTAATACCGACTCACTCACAGCTCGCCTTCGGTACCATA
This sequence comes from Agapanthus africanus, assembly GCA_030015575.1. NCBI lineage: Eukaryota > Viridiplantae > Streptophyta > Magnoliopsida > Asparagales > Amaryllidaceae > Agapanthus > Agapanthus africanus. Next base: position 98,388,554 of record CM057338.1, on the reverse strand, counting down.
CTTAGACGAAAGAACAGGAATAACAGCAACCCATGACAGGTGGAGGGGAGGCAACCATGCACCTTTTCTAGGTGATATGCGTCCGAACTACCACTCCGTGGGCAAAAACACGGGTTTTTCCATTTTTGAGTTGATCGACGATGTCCCTCGAGTCTTCAACATTTAGTGTTTTATAAAATAAAGACGTTATTTTCTCTTAGTTTAGTTCTTGACGCTTGTCTTGTCACATTAGTTTCCTTGCCAAAGCAAACATACCATTCAGGAACACCGGCTACGGCCCTGGGAAGTGATGCGAGAAGTGGAAATGAACGACCGGCTGTCCAGTTAGGAACAACCATGATGACCGCAGGACGACGGACGACGCGAACGACCAGGGAAGATCTAGTTTTTCCTACCTTTCCTTTGTGGGGTGGGCAGTTGCGGAAACGTGCCAGTCCAGGGATCAGCCTGGGTCTCATTCAAAGGACCTGACATTGAAGCCAACGTCATGGTGGAAGCCGTGTCACCTTCCATCACCGGAATCATCTTATTCTAAGGAGAAACTATGTGTCTCACCGGACCAATTAATGGGCTTAGTGGACGGAACAAGGCGAGTTGGACGTATCCTAACATTGGACCTTGGCGATGCGCGAAAGCTGTTGTCTAAGAAAGAGAGGGATTTGCTGATTATTCTGTCACTCTGTCTGAGTCGCTGCCTGTCGTCCCTATCTGAATGAATCTCTTCCAGACACCATGGAGTATCCGCCCCCCTAGTCTTCGCTATCAATCTGGGATTTCTCTAACTTCCAAGCTTGAACACTGGGATTTTCCTTAGCTCATGCTTAGCTTCCACATCTGCATCAAGCCCTACACAATTGGCATAAAGTCATAAGAGGCGCTTTAGAGGGTTTGACCTAAACGAAGGACCTACGTAGCGGTAAGGAGAGGATGCGACTTATGTATACTTTTATTTATTATTATTATTACGGGAGGCTGTTGGCGAGTGGAATATAATATCTTGGAAGGAGATCCCGCTGTTAATGAGGAAAGTCGACAAAACTAGCTTTAAGCTAGATGAAAAGTCCCATGAGTGGGAGAAAGGCAGACAAAGCCGGCCAAAGGAAAGAGACATAGCGAGACCAAAACTAGGAAGTGAGCTCACCCGGCTGGCTATAAAGCAAGAGGAAGCGACCTCGGTAAGGCCCTTTGTTGTAAGCCAACCCTTTCCTCAGCTGATGCCGACATGCCTATTTTGGGCTATTCTCTAGTCACATCTGGGAAGAATTTTCCCACTCAGATCAAGAAGCGGATCGCTGTGAAGGCGGCCATAGATGAGCAGTTTTTGGCCCGGGGCTCGAAGCCAACTTGAGAGTCCGAATGACCGGCTCAATGGGACCTGACTTTGTCTCCGAACCAACTGACCCTCCAAATTGAACCTTTAGCAATGGAATCAGAAAGAAGAGACCTCTATGACGAGAAGGAGCGGCGCGCAATGAAGTATAGTTCCGTCACATAAGCTAGCTTCCCCAGCTAACGAACTCTGGGGGTTAAATAGTAAAGGTCATTCTTTCTTTGTTTGGACGGGGGGCTATCAACTCATCGACCACACCCAGTCTCTTTCCCTCAGTTCACTCTTTCGGTCACAAAAAACGAGATTGTAGGGCTCTTTCTCGAATGGTGAACACCACCTTACCCGGCACGACGGAGTGAGCGCTAGCGCGAAGTTGTGCGGTAGCACATCCGTTTTCTTGCTCAAGTATTCACTACCAGCAAGAAAACGGATGCAGCAAGAAAACTACCTTTTTTTCCGTCTTAAAATAGCTTTTTCAGATCCTTAGTCGGAAGGGAAGTAGCAACTTCCTCAAAAGAATTTCTTCATCTTCCTGACAAATCGGATTATTAACTGATTCGGCTCCTAATAGAGTTCTCCCCGTCTCTAGCCATCCTAGAATCGGATTCTACCATACACTACGGGCCTCTATGGAAAAGAAGAAAACCACACTAAACTAATAAGATGCAAACTGAAATCAACAAAGAAGCAGCACACACTGATGCACGAGGGGGGTGTCACGGTACACTCGCCTTCAATATCCTTAGGATCAGAGATCCGTCAACGGTACTTGCGAGGTCAACAAACTCTCTATCCAAAGGATCAGAGCTTGGAAGAAGTAGGACTATGCATGCAATGGCACTTCCTCAATGACTGGCCTAGAAACTAAAAGCAAAATCACATAAATCGATGCGCGTGCACATTCAAAGCCCTCATCGACCTCAAAATCATGAGTTTTTCGAATGTTTATTCTTTACGGGAACTGGAGAAAACGAATTACTTTAGAAAAGTGGTTCAGAATACACATGACTCCCCATCATGTGCGAAATGAAAATGGGAAAGTTATCTTCATCACTTGACGCCTGCGGAACTGGACTTGATAGCCTGAGGAACGACGTTTCATTCTACAAGTGCTTTCTCCCTCGATTCTTTCATGAGCTGGTCCTCGCCTTTCAAAGCCGGGATAAGGGCCTTTCGGCGCTCGACTGGAAGGACAGGCAATAAGGATTGGTTTCAAACCGGAGGAAAGAATGAAGTTCAGTGGCTCTCCGCAGTCGACCCGGCCATAGCTAGCACCCCTGTTCGACCTCGTAGGGCTTAAGGAAAAAGAGTCTGGAGGCCTTCCAAGAATCAGTCAGCTTGCATCGTATCAATAATGGTTCGGGTGAGGCGGGAAAGAAAGAGAAGGTAATAACTATTTGGAACTCAAGGCTAGCCCTCCACTTAGTAGGGCTTATACCTTCTTCATCAGGAAGGCTGCGGTAAGACATTCACAAAGCCCGCCTACCTACCTTTTAGGGCGGGCTACTGAACCCGATCAACTCCTTCCTTTATGGCAGGAGGTTGGATTCCGCAGTCGAGGGATCCGCGTTGCAGGGGGCAGCGAACAGAGTGATAGGGGTAGGCAATCAACCTTATGAACTTTATGCAAGGCGCCTATTTATAGCAAGCAACGGCTTTCGCGCTAGCGCTGCCTGCATTGTACTTGCCGTTGCTTGTTCTATAGGCTTTCTTAGTTTGCGCTCATCCCTTGGCTCACACAAGTCAGCAAGTATGAACTACCTATGCCATGCTTTTTCCCTTACTTGAGATGGGGCTTTTTTCTCTTACCTTTGCTCCCGTCCATGATACCAGTAACGCCTCCTCTACCTATTACTCGTCTTTTTGGCATTGAAGTGAGCCCGGTTTCATTCTTGCATCAGTAAGTGCTGATTCGCGTCCAGCTCAAAATGAGGGTAGATTCTCAATTTAGGAGATCCTCATTTATATGGTCTACAGCTCAAAAGACTATAAACAAATTCAGTAATATCCTCTTTTTGATACATAAAGGCAATCTTCTCTGAATATCCCATTTTGAGAATAGGGATTTCTTTCCTGCTTTAGGACAGGAAGGCTGAAAGTGAAGAGAGCGAGGGATTTCCATCGCCTCTAAAGAAGCCCAAGCACACCGGGTACCAAGTCCAGTCCCTGTCTCGATATGCGGGTTTAAGCCCTTTTTCTTGGTGCTACTCCTATCCCTGGTTGGTGCTAGCACTCTTTCTAGGGTTCTTTATTAGCTTAGGTTCGAAGCAAAGAAGTTCTTTCTCTGCTCTTCCCATCACGGGACCTAAACCTGGCATTTGTATAACTTTAGGCATCATTGAGTTCAAGACCTCGGTCAGATCCAACTTGATGGGACTTCCTTATAAGCCTTATCCTTATATGGTACTCGTACTTGTCAACTAACAATGCCAAATCATCAGTCTTTGTTAGAGCGATTTCTTATGGAGATCCATAATATTTACATAGTCTATCGAGTCGGCATCTAGCCATATGCCCGGATTGAATCCTCTGCTTATGTAAAGTCAACCTTTGACTATCTTCCACCCGGTCAAGCCAACTTTCCGCTTTACTGGTTCCAGTCTTTGCTGTCCAATCCCCGGATGTGAAGTCCTTACTTGCAGCCCTAGGTAAGGCGCGGGTTTAGTCTTCCAAGTAAAGGAATGCAGAATGGAATGGACTTCTTTTGATGGACTTTCTTTCTCGCCTTTCCGCAGTAACCTATGTCTCACTTATTGACCTATAATCTAAGGTTAGCTTACTCGCACCTATCGTATAGTGGCAGCACCTTATTCCACTACGTATCCGTCTGTCTGTTTAAAGAAAGAAATTGGTTAGTTAGATCACGCAAGAACTGAAGGCTTCGCTTTCCGGGCTACTGCTAGCCGAGCTTGGAACAAAAAGGTTACTCACCAACAACTTAGAAGAAGGATCTCCATTCCTAGGCTGCCTCCCGCTCATCCATGCCTTACGAAAGCGGGACATAGGCACTAGCCTTCTAACGGTTATCCCGGCAGGTGTTATTGATAGTACCCAGACATCTAAGCATCCGATCAATAGTTGTAGCCGAACAGTATGGACTGATCTAGCCCTTCGAGTCAAAGTATCTAGCCGCATCCCTGAATCTCGATCATATGCCCTGCCTCTCACTCTTTCGTTAATTGCTAGCCGTAACTATACCGTGGCTGCCGCGAACTATGCCTACTACGAAAAAAGCAAGAGAAGGGTACGTATTGATCTAGTTTAGTTGCCAGAAGGTAGTAGCCCATGCAACGTCTTTGTTGATAGCTAACCCCGGATATAGAAGATAAGAAAGCATGATCGATAGAGGAAAGTGGGAAACGTGCCCTCATCTGCGGATTGTCCTAGCCTAGGATCGACTACTATCTATGGACTTGTCCAACCTAACCCTTCTATAATAGAACTGGCTAAACGAATCCCTGAATCCTATGCCTCTCCCATCCCTTCCTGGCCTCATCATAGCCAAGAAAGATAGACCTGAGAGACTTCTTATCTAGCTTCTAAGAAGAATCGCTATAGACATGCACGAAGCAAAGGCATCCAAACACTCGTAGATGTGAGACATCGGGTCGGCAGCCAAACAACTTCTCAAAAAGAGTGATGTCACCTCAAGAAAGTCCTATTAAGGACATACACCGTCGTATGCGTGCACTCGGCCAAAAAAAAGTCATGCTTCACGTTTTTAGCGTGAATCATGCTACGAATAGTCTCACCAAGATGCCGATTCTTCCTCTCTGCCACACTGTTCAGCTCAGGTGTACCTGGACAAGTAAGCTGCCTGCGAATCCTATACTTCTTCAAATAATCTGTGAAGGCCTTTGACATGTATTCGCCACCATTATCACTCCTCAGGCATCTCATTTTGCACTTTTGCAGATTTTCAACATGCAACTTGAACTAACCTTCTCAAAGACCTCTGACTTTTCCTTGAGAAAATACACCCAAGTGTAGCGGGAGTAGTCATTAATAAGGGTAACCATATGCCTCAACCCAGTGAAAGAAGGAGTGCGAAGAGTGAAGACATCGGAGTGCACCAACTCTAAAGCATTAGATGATCTCGTCTGACTCTCCTTGAATGGCAGCTTGTGCATCTTTCCATACTGACATCCAACACAAAGTGTATCAGTCCTCACCTTCATGTGAGGAAGTCCCCTTTGCTCTGCATCTGATGAAGCCTGTCATAATTCACATGAGGTGCATCAGTGTCTTCCGATCGGTGGTGGTACCTTCCGGGACTGTGAAGTCTTCGAGGAATCGCTTATGTCATAATACCAAGGCTTCTTCTCTGTGGGCGGCCCTTAAGGTTCCAAAGCATAGCAATAGGCTGCTCTCTTTTCTCAATCACCATCTTTAAGGTTCCGCTTTCGGGGACTAATAGCCAGGCTGCCAAGGTAACCAGTGCATCGGCAAACTGATTCGTCTCGCGGGTTACAAAGCGGAAGGTGACTTCATCGAACTCCTTGATGAATTCTTCCAGATGATTATGATATGGGATCAACTTCTCGTCTTTTGTCTGATACCGTCCGTTGATTTGATAAATGACGAGGCCGTAGACATCTAGGACTTTGACTCATTCGATCGCCATTCGAAGTCTAAAGATACATTGTACTCTACCATGTTCTGTGTGCACTGGAATCCTAGCTGTGTAGCAGCCGGCACTTGATCACCTCTGGGGGAAATTAAGATAGCTCCAGCTCCTCTTCCGTTCTTGTTTATTGCTCCGTCAAAGTACATGGTCCAACGATCGGTCTGCTGAAAGGCACATGATGTCCTCGTCTGGGAAGCCTGTGTTCAAAGGCTGGTAGTCTGGCAAGGGGTGCTCCGCAAGATGATCTGCTAGGGTCTGGCCTTTGATGGCTTTCTGAGTTACGAATCAGATGTCGTATTGGATAAGGGATCATCTGACATGGGGACAATCGGACAGTTAGAACGGGCTTCTCGAAGATGTAGCGGAGAGGATCGAACTTTGCCAACAAATAGACAGTGTAGCAGAGCATGTAGTGTCGGAGACGTTGGACTGTCCAAACCAGACCCACTTTCACTCCCTTTTTGGAGTACGGGGAGACCCCTCGGATGGGACAGTTTACCAGCCCTGTCAGAAGTGCTTTCACGTTCCGCTCGTTTCGGGGACCCGAGCTTCACTCAATTTACTTGCTGAAAGGGTTGCACTTATAGGATAGGACGTGTTAGATCTATTTCCCCATGATCGGATCATATACCTTCGATACACATACCATTCTCAATGAGATTAGTAAAGCGTACCCAGGGCAGGACCAGTTCTAGCCAAAGGGGGAGGCCTTGTTCCTCCTAGCCAGGGAGCAGGGGAAGGGGAGTGGTGCGGCGGGCTTTCCTTCACATTTCCGTAGCAGAAAAAAAGCAAAAACCTTGCTTATGTACGTCGACAAGAGCCAATGTTCAAGTGATGTTCAATTGTTATTATATGTAAATTCTGGACCAAGTGAGGGGAGCGGACGTGGCACTAGCCCCTCGTCGATTGAGAGCTCCCCGGCGACTGAGGAGGCAGCAATTCCAAGTCAAGTTTCTAAACAAGCACGAGAACCCTGTCGGAGCGTCGAGAGTGACCGTAAGGCTACTCTTGGTGATTAAGGCCTTAGTCGTGGACCTTGGTAGCTTTGAACCTTACCAAAGGATCATTGTCTATCCCGGTTCATCTCCACCTTCATGGGCGAGAGATTGATTTGGAGTGTAATAAGATAGCACTCCCGATCTGAACTTGATGTAATCTTCTTTTCCCAGCACCTCACTATTGGATAGTCAATTTCCTATTCCGTATGAGGAACCTGTTAGTTCGCCGATATTAGGTGCCCTCCCTTGGTTCCACAAGATGGATACCATTAAGGTGAGTCCTGTTTGGGTTGTCTGACGAACAGGAGGATGCTTTTTCAAGTATCTGGGTTAGTGGACTAATCTTTTCTTTCCTTTTTTTCAGCTTAGAGATTGAAGATGTTGTCCATGGTTGGTTTATTACATACTCGTTTGTTTGGTTGCTATCACATTATGACAAAACTATCCAGTCTCGTAATTCATCTTCATCTTCATACGGCCCTTAGGCTTTCGAAGGGAACACAAATTCATCCTTTGAAAATCAACCTTATGCCCGAAAACAGTTCGTCTATGGTCCGTTCGCGTCTCTTTTCTTCTAAAGGCGCTCCTGTGGATTGCTCGGCTCTCATACGTCAGGTGGAGCATGGTTATCGACTCTCCAAGAAGAAAGAGAAAATGGCTCCTATTAGCTCGATCAAAAGTTCGTTATTAGCCGGTTCCTATAAGCTGTCTAGTTTACGACGAGTGGATATTCCAATGTCCCTTGTGGGAAAGTCGTATGTGCGAAAGCCGAATTATCTGTTTTGGTCCATCTCGCCCGACTTGGCATCCTATGGTCTTCCAACAAGGTCGGATGGTCTGATCCTGGAATCGTTAGCAATCGTCTTGGCTCGTCAGATGGATTACTCGCTCTTGGACACCTCTTATGGCTTTTCTAAAAATAACACTAAGGATCTCAAGTGATTTGTTGTATTGAAAAATCCAGCGAACTATGGCATCTATCTTTCGAGGATGTCGACTTGAGGAAGGTTCGGCACCACTTGCTTCTCGCACGTTTGCGACCACTTGTGGATGACTTTTTGTTCGATCTTCTGAGCGCTTTCCTCAATCTTCCAATCTTGAATGCTGAAGGTGTTCAACAGGTCGTTTTTCGTCCCCCTCTTCTTGGTAGTAATCTTTCAAGAATCCTTCTCCACTTCTATCTTGATATATTCGACAGGTGGCTTGACGATTTCATTCCATCCTGCTATTTTCATAGCCGATGGCTTGATGGTTGTTTGATATCAATAATACCGACTGATTTTAGTCCCAAGCTGGAAGCCGACTTCATGGTTCAGCTTGAGGCAAGTTTTATGACCTTTGATCTCCTTTGCAACATCAAGAGAATCAAAAGGGGAGAGAAGCACATTCCTTTTGTTTTCGGATGGCTCTCATTAGACATGGAGGGTACGGCTTGCTTTGTGGAGAAAGATCCCTAAAATTTCTTCAGTGTAGGTTCTTGACGGTCTCGAGAGGTGTATGAAAAAGGGCACCCGTAGAGTAAGGGAGGGAGGACCTAAAGTGAACAGGAAAAACGAGTGAGCGAAGCGAACGAGAGGGAGCGAAGTGAACGGCATATGAGGGTACTAATACTTTCTCAACTGAGTGAAGCTTGGGACCCCGGCACGAGCTGAACGGAGCAAGTTAACAAGCACTTCTTACTGTAGTGAAGGGTAAATCCATCCCTGGAACGAGTGCCAGTTAATATCTTTGCGGAGTTCCTCAAGAAGCCCCTGCTAGAGAGTGAAAAGAGTTCTTCCCTGCCTAAGTCAGCGCTCATAAGTAGCTTCCCCTCCTTACAGGTGAAAACCACTAGGACGATGAAACTGAGTGAAGCTCGGGTCCCCGGCACGAGTGGAACGGTACTGAAAGCAATTGTTACAGGGTTTCAAAGAGCTCCGATTGAGTTCTTCCGTTGAGAACGACGCGAAGTGAAGAGAGGGGGGAGTCAATCTCCAACCCGAGCGGAACGAGTTAAGATGACATTCGATTGAGTAAAGAAAGAGTTGCTGGAACGAGTGGAGTGAGGGAAGGGCACGAGCGGAAAGCTATTCTTACTTTCGCTTTCTCCAAGCTTGATCGGAATCGTTTGAAAGATTCAAGTACAGGAACCATATATTCTAATCTTTCTGCCACTGAAAACAAAAGGATGATCAACGTACCGTGCGGCATGATGGGTCTCATCACTGACTTGATTGATCGAAAGCTTTCTTCACTCCTTCCAAATGCACAATATCTAATGGGAATTCTCTTTCTGCCGGAGTATGATTCGGAGCTTTCGCGCTATGAGATATTCTCTAGCTGGAAAAGTCACTCTTGTTGCTCGCGGCGGGATGCCATTCTGTGGAGTATCCTTGAGGGAAACCACACTTCTTTGAGATGATCTCAAGATTCTTCTTGAAAGATTATACCAAAGTGAACAACCAGTGACCCGGCGAGGGCCTTCGCTCACTCTGATCCGGGATGGGAAAAGAAAGAGATCAAAAACCCAATAGGAACTCTCATTCCTTTCCCTCTGTCATTCGGTTCTGACTGTTTCAGTTGAGGGGCCGGACGTGGCCCCCGGCGCTTGAGGCGTTGCCTTTCTGTGAAGACACCCTTGAGTGAGAGAGCGGTCCCTTCGCGAGTGAACGGTAAGACAAGTAAATTGAGTGAAGCTCCCCGGAACGAGCTGAACGGTACTTAAAGCGATTTTGACAGGGTTCTTCCGCTTTCTTTTTATGAGTTAGGAACTGTCCCCACCATGAGGTGCTGATTCTTCGGATTGAAGATCTGAAGGAAGTAAGTAGGAGTTGTTGTGACAAATCAAGACAAGAAAAAAGATTGGAAAGAGGAAGATGGGAACTAAACTAGATCAAAGTCATAGCCAGAGTCTTTGCCCTCACTCTTCCCCAGGGGAATCTCCCCGTTATGCTTAACTAGACCTTTGAGAACAACGAACCACAAGCAACCGGACTTGGAGAATAGAAGATGCCGTTACTCCTTTCCTTGACGTGGACTGAGAGTGAGGACTTGTGACGGAACGGAACTAACCACTGATGGGGACCAAAGAAAGGGAAAGAGAGTTCTAGTTACTTGTTAAAGAAAAGAGAAGAAGCAGTCAACGGTTACTAGTTCCGTTAGCCGTGTAGTTAGCAAACGGTACTCGAGGAACAGGCTTAGTCAGAGATTCAAAGAGTTGGGTTAGCGATCCTCCTTAACGGAGTCGGGGTCATAGTACTCTCAGAACCGAGCCGGTTTAGTTACACCCGGACTTTCTCCTTGTCTTTTAGCTGATGGTAATAGTTTCAAAGATAGACGTGTCACATAATCACATAAATGAAATAAGGAAATAAAGTGAGTGAAGGAGTCACTGTCGGGGATAGGCACGACTAAATAGACTCAAATGCATAAGTATACTTGTATCGAGGAGTTCCTCTTGAAAGACCGTCAACAGTGCCGTCTAGCGCCTTTTAGGCTTGCTTAGTCGCCATCTTCCTAGCCTAGCAAGCGATAAGGAAGCTAAGCGCAGGAAGGACAGTTTCACCATCCCCTCGTCGATAGCGGTAAGAGAGTAAGTATAGACTGAGGAAATCCCCAGAGAAGGTGTCGCAGTTGAGTTAGCCTTACTTTATTCACTTTTTGGCTTAGAAACTCCCTCGTCCTAGAGCTGATAGAAGTACAATAAGAGTATGAAGTTAGACTTAGTCAATTCACCAATTCGGGTTTTTAATGGACGTGTCACGCCTTGAACGCATGAAGAAAGCTGTCAAGCATTGAATGAAGGAAGGTTTGAGGGATGCAGGTAGGCTTGGGCAAGGTTGGATCGATCGGGTATAACTCGGAAGCCGGCTTGCGCTGGATTGGTCCATACCTCTGGCAGGCATCGCAGCTCTTAGCATATGCTATGCAATCTGACAGGACCGTAGGCCAGTAGTGGCCATGTCTCCGGATCAACCAACGCTTCGGCCTTCTTGGTGTGATCCACACACACCGTCATGGATCTGCCACCAAGATCGTCTGTGCCTCGGCATCTCCAACGCATCGCATCAAAAATCCGTTATGCCTTCTTTTATAGAGAAGATCGTCGTCAATCAACACGTATCGCAATGCTTTCTGTCGAAGAGATTTCGGAGGTATTGAATTATGGGCCTTTGCCAATCATCTTCTTGAATGAATCTCGACGTCCATAATTGTTATGTCATAAAAAGAGTGAGTAATAGGCCCGGCCCGAGGGCAGATAACGGTATTTCACGACGAACGTCTGTTCATCGGTGTCATTTGGGAACTTCAGACTGGAAGCTAACTGTGCCATAGCATTGGCTTCTCCATTTTTCCCTCGCGGTACATAAACAAAGTTCACATAGTGAAACCAGGAAGCTTGCTTGAGTTCTTTCTTCTTGTATGCAGCGAGATTGGCCTCCGTTGCCTTGTAATAAATTAGTTGACTTGCATTTGCTTTATCACCAACTGTGAGTCGCCTTTGAAGACGGCACTACATATACAGAGCGCAATAGCTAGTTCCATTGCTATGAGCAAAGTCTCATATTCGGCCACGTTATTTTTGCAAGGAAAACACAGCCAGTACGAGCGTCGCTGGACTTGGACGGAGAGACTATGGGACCCCTGCTCCGGAGCCATCAGCTTGCACCGATCCGTCGAAGTAAAGTTACCAGGGGGCTTTGGAGACGCAAACAACATTCTCATCTTTGTCCGGAAGCTTATCTCTGAGGTCTAACATATGATTAGTGATAAAATCAACCAACACACACCCTTTCACATCTTTCTGAGGTAGGTAGGCAAACGAGAACTCGGGCAGAGCCAACACCATCATCTCCTATTCCACCCTCCCTTGCAAAAAACATCTAAGTTTGCACCCCCATCTCTTAACGAAAAACTTTGTTTGGAGGGCGATTGGTGGGATCCCTCAGTTCAGCTATGGTTTTGATTCTTTTGTCGAATCCGAGTTCCTCATGCCATGAAGACCAGCCAAGCCGAACTAAAGCTCCACAACCCCTTCTTCCCATTCAACCCTTCTCGTCCTGACTTTGCTTTCAATGGACCCCATCTCTATCCTTCCCAGCGACCCTGCTTGTGTCGACCGGCCAAGCAGATGTGATTCTGTCTCTTTTTTTCCCATACTTCCCTAAAAGGCCTTGCTCGTTTCACTCCTTTCCGCGAAGAACACACTAGGCACCAAGTCGCAGTGACAATGCCTTCCAGCGGTAGTCCTCCGGTAATCAAGAAAGAACAAACAATCATTCATCGGAGGGAGCTTGGATTGTTTTCAATTCAGGCAGATACGTGCTCCTTTAAGACCATTGATTGTCGCTCTTTGACCTGGCAGAGACGAACACAATTCCAACGGCAGCAGGAGCAGGAGGAAGAGAGCGGATTGGGTCTTGAGTTCCCGACACATCCACTGCACGAACCTTTGGAGCCGTAGTAATGAAAGTGGATTGGATTGCAAAGGTGAAGCTCAACGAAGTCAAAGCCCGTTGACCTAGGAACGATCCATGGAGTTCCCTCCGTCCTCCCTTTGCTTGAACTGGACTTTTCCGAAAAGGTGCTTTGGCGGGATTCGAAGACACTTTTACCGGAAGAGTATTATATGATGATTTCTTCACTTTCCATAGCGTTTGCGTCGCTTACTCAACTCTATCAAAGCTACTGAAGTCCCTCGCTACAATTTCCTGCGAAACCTGCATTATTTTATTTGGAAGTTCTGTTAGGGCCTTTCATGCTCTCCATAGACATAGAAAGAAGCACAAGCCTCACACCGCTCTTTAAAAGGTCCTGTCCCTATCTAGTTCACCAGCCAAAGTAAACCAGTCGATCCAACTTTGAAGTCGGAGAAAGACCATTTGAAACTTATTATCCAAGTCTCGTGGAGCTAACTAGCAGTGACCAGGACCCGTCAAGCGAACAAGCCCAGTTGAACAAAGAAAAGAGTAGGCCTGTCAAGAAGACAAGCTCCACGCTCAAGCTCAAGCTGTATCTCCTTCCTTCCCCCCTTTAGCTCTTAGGTAAGTAAGCTCCTTGCTCTTTCTCCGGAAGCTAATCCACCCCAATACCACCTGTTTGGCGTACCTAAGAAAGTTTGTATAGGGCGCCTGCTACTCATGACAAATGCATTAAGTTCTCCTCTCATAATAAGCCATACCTATCCAACAAAGAACAAGAACCTTAACTTAACATAAGTAAGTACGCTTTGATGATCAACCTATTAATTAAGCGAGGCCTTTCGAAGGGATAGATTGTAAGCAGCTCAGGATGCCTAGAGCCGCACAACGAGTGGTTTCCAACCGCGCGCAAGGAGGTTGTTGGCAGATAAGAAAGGCCAAGATCCGAACTTGACGTTCCAAGGCAAGGAGTCTCCGTTCATCTTCGTTCAGGGCAGGACGCATTTGACCCCAATGTGACAGTGGCTCTAGCTAAGGCTGCCAGCGATCTAAATGATAGATCTTCTTCTTTTCTAGCAGAACATTCGAAACCAAAATGCACGAGAATCAACGTTTTTGAGTGCCCTAATGGAAGACCCATGAAAGGCAGGTTTAGTCTAAGCAAAACCGTCGATTCAGACCTGTTCACGTCTTGCCAGTGAAGTGAGTCTCACGTTGAGTTCAGGTCGTTTGAATTGCGTAATTTAGGACGGACGTGGCATAAGCCCCCGGCGTTTGACGTATGAGGTTCTGTCAAGTAAGAAGGAGTTGTTTTTCTATTTCACACCTCAAGAAACTAAGTGAAGCTCGGGTCCCCGGCACGAGCTGAACGACAAGCACTTGTAGTGAACCGAGTGGTCTTCTTCACGAGCGGAACGGTACTTAAAGCGATTTTGACAGGGTTTCAAAAGAGTTGCGAAGTCAATCTCCAACCCGAGGTAGTTTTGACTTGTCGTTAGGGGACGTCAAGAAAGGTGGCCCTACCCTTTCGTTTGCGAGGACTTCTTTAGTCACAGAAGACCTCAGGTAAAGCCAATGCCGATGCAGATGCAGTCCCTTCAAGTGCAGTTGTGCATGCATCAAGCCAAGCACGAAAGCAATCAAGATATCCCGTGCCAGCAGAGGCAAAGGCATGACCGGCAGCAGTAGGGACAGAGGCAGTTGATCCATTGATCCATAAGCAAATGTGACTGATCTAAGCGTGTCAAGATTGGACCATGCACAAGAAGCCTTCTTTTCGTCGGCAGTGCTGTTGTAGGGATAGGGTATACTGATTAGTGTCAAAAACTGTAATTACCGCAATCAGAAACGGCGTCGCTTCGCAGCTAGCCGATGAGTGCGGGTCGATCCACAGAGACGGGTAAATTCCTTTAGTGTGTTTTAACGAGTTGATTCTATTTGTGGTTTTGATTGGTTTATAAAAATCTATGAAAACGAGATCTAATTAATCTAATTAAGAATCTTGCTAGGGTTAGGTTTAGGGGAAGTTTTGGAGATTAAGGTTCTTCCTCACCGCTTTCAATGCCATTTTTTATAGATCTATTAGATGTTAAGTTAATTATTAATAAAGTGGATACAAATCTCTTGGGAAGAGGTTTCTTCCTCTAGATTTGTATCCTTACTTTGTTGATAATTATCCTAACCCTCACGGAAAACGTGCACATCCGGCCCTTTATACTACGGTTCATCGTTACCTCGAAGGGTAGGATGCCGCAGGGAGCGGTTGTGCTCGTATGCGTGAAGTACTAATTATTTAGGTGAAGGTGGCATTGAAAGGGGCGAGAGATCACATCTCTCAACCCTTTCCCTAAGGCTAACCCTAACAAGCGAGGAGACTACTCGCTCATTAGGGGAAGAGAAGACATTATAATTAAAAGAAATAAAAGAAGAACACTTACTAATGGTGATGGCTCCCTCCAAACGATAAAGAACAGATCTGAATGTCACTTCCAGAATTTCTGAATTTTATTTATTGAAAAGAGGCATACAATTTTCGGATCTAAAACTACAATTTATAGGAAAATAGGAAATCTAGGGTTACAGACTCTCGCACATGCAAAATTACAGATTTGCCCACTTAAAATCACAACACCCACAACAGCGCTCCGTCATAGAAAAATTGCGCCGACACGCGCACTAGATGGCCGCGGAAGCGCGGCACCAGGTAGGGTTTAGCCGCTCTTCCGCGGCCAAAGGAAGGAATTGGGCTACGTGCTTTGTGGGTTTTCTTCAATGGTTCTTGGGCTCTGGATTGTCATATATAATTTCTCTGTTGGACTTCTGGATCTTCTCCAGATTTTTAGTGAAGACTTGTATTGGGATTTTTAACCGTTTCACTTGACTTTTTGGACCTTGCACTGTTCTTCGACCAGGCTTGACTGAGATCCGTCTAATTGTTGGTCAAAAGTCCTTTTTTCTTTTGTTTTGTGTCTTTCTCACTGTATTTGCTCCAGAAACCTGTAACCTGTAATATGCAACAAACGTGCGTCAAGAGTACCTGTTTATTTATAAAAAAGGATAAGAATAGGGGAATGATAAATGCAATATTATGGTCTGAACAAATACCCCCAAACTTACCTTTTGCTCGTTCTCGAGCAAACTTATTTTTTTATTCTCTACAAAAACCTAACCGCACTTTCACAGGGAAACGCGATTGCACTGAGCACGTGCAACAAGCCGTTAAACCTCTAGGTGTCCCTAGTAGGAGGAGTGTTGTCTCCTGAGGGTTTTCAGCGGATTTCACCCACAAAATCCTATCAATTTGGCCCATTGACTTTTGTTCTCCAATTAGGTTTTCTAACAAGGAATTCTATTATCTTTTACTTATAAATCATCCACCCATATTCTTCACACTTCCTCATTATTTAACTTAAGATTATATATGTTATGTAGACCTACTTAGCTTTCGGCATCTTTGAAGTCTTCCCTCTAGGGTTTCATCTCTATTTAGGAATTTTCTATCAACTCCATTAAAGATACAAGTTTTATCTTTCATTCCTCTCTCTTATCTAAATTCCAATCACATACCCCTACTTGTGTGTATAAGTCACCCCTACACTTGGAAATTCAAATTAAGCAATCAACCCCTTGTCCGTTGTCCAAAATACTAATTAGTGGTGAATTTAAATGAAATTTGGTTGCACATCCTTCATGCGACCGTTAATACTTCTTGAGGTACCAACGACCGATTACAAAATGCGTTTGCACTTTAAAGCATACTTCCTAGTCTTTGCAACACCCAAGACTTTAGCAGTGACTCCCAAACCAGTTGGTCTAAGGCACTAGGTGATGAAGCACCCTCGCTAAGTATTTTTCTATTTTTTTGCAGCCTTAAGTAATCACAAAAACCAGTGTCCATTTTTTTTTCTTTATTCACACTTTTTCATACTAAGGACTTTAGACAAGAGCCTTTCAAGGTCTCTTCTACTATTCCAAGTTTCAAGGTGCGTGATTGTGCAAATTGTAGGGTATACATTTTCAGAATCTAGACTTAAGCTAGGAACTAATTTTCAAACTTATACTCTAATAAGAACATCAATACTCTTCCCTTGTTTCGACTTAGCCCAGGAAGTGAACCCAAAATATGCCTATTTCTAAATAAACTACAAGGCATATACTTTCTACCGTTAAAATTTAAGGAATGTTATTTTTAGGGTTTTTAATTCACTAAGTCTAAGATCTAGTTTTTCCTAGCTAGTTAACCTATGTGTCAAACTCACGTCAAATAAGCCAAAATTGAATACATTAATTTTTATAATTTTTGAAATTTTTTCAAATTTTTATAGGTTTTTAAATATGTATGCAAATGCAAAAATATGTACAAATGAATGCGAAGGAAGAAGACGTACCGAGCATACCCCCAAACTTGAACTTGACAGTGTCCTCACTGTCATACTAAACCAAGAGGGTCAAATGTCGGCACTCCCCTGTTTATTTATTTATAGTTTTTTTTATTGTTAATAAAACAAAAAAAAAAAATATATATATATATATATATATATATATATATATATATATATATACAAAAAGACCCTCCCCCAAACTTCATTTAAACTATGTTAGACATGACTGCCAAACTTTGCATCGGCCAAAAGTCAACACCAACCATTTGAAAAATTTATTAGTAAAGGATATTGGTTGGTGGAAAAATAAGTTGTGGTGGTCCGAAAAGAATTTGGGAAGATAGAAGTAGTGGTATGGGAGGTGTGGAGGGAAATATACAGGTGATGGTGATGCATCGAAACGAGAATGCAAATGATCAGCAATCAGTGGAGTGTTGGCATTCTCGTACCTTATTAAAAGAAAGGGGGGTATTTCAACTTCTAAGGGAGGAAGTTGGCTCACCACAATACCCCCAAGATGTTCCTGTGGGTCCTCTATTGACATGGCATCATCCATCACATGTTTATGATATTCACTTATGAGGGAACTTATCTCCTCGATGTCCGCCATGGTCCAACTGGAAACTTGCCGCCTATCTTGTGAGACTTTTAAAATAGCGTTCTCTTGCTCGAAGGCTAGAGAGGCTGATATGATCATGGGAAAAGTCTCATTCTCACCTATATGAGCATATTTAAGGTGAGGCGGTAAGGACATTAGTTCGAGTTTCGGAGGCGCAAGAACCATTGCGGAATCTACCTCGAACTTAAAGGACTCTAACACAGGTTCGAAATCACTGCAAACAACCGATTCGGATGGCTCAACTGACTCATCCAAAAATTCAAACGACTCATATTCGGGCTGTGAGTCGTCATCATCCAAAAAAGTGAAACATTCATAATCAACATCGGTTGTGTCAACGGTGGTAGGCTCAAGGAGGGACGCACTAGTGGCGTCAAAACTGTTTTCATCAAATAGAAATCTTTCAAGCTCGCAGTCCTCCTGCGTGATTTCGTGAATAGAGCAAACTTCTCGTGTACTAGCTTTAGGCACGGGGGGCAGACTTCCCATCTTATAAATATTGAACTCACTAGACCTCTTCCCGAAGGATAGAGTCATGGAGCCATTGCGACAATTTATCACGGCATTGGAAGTGGCAAAAAATGGTCGACCGAGAATCACCGGAATTTGGTTTGATTGGTATGATTTAGCGTGCTTGCGCTTTCTAAAAGATAGATCAAAAATATTTGTAACCGCAATCAAGAACGGCGTCGCATGAAGCTAGCCGGTGAGTACGGGTCGGTCCACAGGGATGTTGTGAATTTTCTAATCGCGCTAACGAGTTAATTCCGAAGGGTGTTCGGATTAATTATTAAATCTAAAAATTGAAGTTGTATGATACTAGGATTAGAAACTTGCTAGGATTAGGTTTAGGGAAAATTTGGTAAACAAAGATCTACATCTCTTTCCATTGCCTTTAATTAAAGATATCATATTAGTGTTATGGTAAATCTTAACAAAGGGGATTAGGATGATTGGGAAGATTGATTCTCCCTCTAGATCCTTGTCCTTCCTTTCTTAACCTTTACCCTAACCTCTATGGAAAACCTTAAAATCCGGGCCTTTAGACTACGGAATCACCGCTACCTTGAGGGTAAAAGTGCCGTAGGGAGCGGAATAAGAAGGTATGCATGGAGTTCTAATGTTCATAAAAGTTTGGCAACGAAAAGAGATGAGAGATCTTCATCTCTCAAATCCTTCCCTATTCAACCCTAACAAGCGAGGAAACTACTCGCTCATTGAGGGGATGAAAAAAGACATGATTTTATTAAAGAGAGAAAACATCGATTGCAAGTTAATAAAAGCTAAACTAAATTAAACTAAGCCGAGAAAATAATTTACCTAGAGCAGATATGAAAAACTACAACTACTGCAAGGAAAATAACCTACTTACTGATGCATCTCTCCAATCATCAACGCAGGTTTGTCAGATCTGAATTCATGAATTGAAAAGAAACACCGATGCTCTCCAAAAGAATTCTAAAATTTATTAATGAAGGGAGGCATAGGGAGGCATAAGAAATTACAATGATTAGAGTTCCTATTTATAGAGAATAGGAAACCCTAGGTTACATTTAATTCGTACATCCGCATTTACAAAAATGCCCTCTAAGAAAAGACCAAGTCAAAGATCTGCGCCGTCTCTACATTATGGTAATTTTTAATTCTCCTTTGGGCTTCTTCAGGACGCGGAACCGCGGCGGGAGTAGGGGTTGGGCCGCGGTTCCGCGGTCCAATAAGAGGCTTGACTGCTGAAAATTTCTATTCATTCTTTGGGCTTCCTGGGCTTCTATATTCTTCAATATTTTTCTCAATTGGGCTTCTACATTGGTTCCAGATCCTCAGTGAACATTTGTAGTGGATTTTTAACCGTTGCTTTGTGTTGACGTCTTGAACCTTGCTTTGTGAACTGTTTCTTATGTAGGCTTGATCAAGATCTTCTGTTCATTGGTTAAAATTCACTTTTTCATCGTCTTTACCTCGTTTTCACTGTTTTCTGTCCAAGAACCTGTAACCTGTAACATGTAGCAGACATGCGTCAAAAGCACCTGTTTTCATTGTAAAATGCATAAGAATGGGGAATATAAAATACAATATTATGGTGTGAACAAATACCCCCAAACTTATCTTTTGCTCGTCCTCGAGCAAACTTATTGTTTTATTCTCTACAAAAAACCTAACCACACTTTCGCAGGGAAACGCGATTGCACTGAGCTCGTGCAACAAGCCGTTAAACCTCTAGGTGTCCCTAGTAGGAGGAGTGTTGTCTCCTGAGGGTTTTCAGCGGATTACACCCACAAAATCCTATCAATTTGGCTTTTCGACTTTTGTTCTCTAATTAGGTTTTCTAACTAAGAATTCTATTATCGTCGACCCGCATATTATCCACCCATATTCTTCACACTTCCTCATTATTTAACTTAAGATTATATATATCCTATAGACTTACTTAGCTTTCGGCATTTCCTAAGTTTTCCTTCTAGGGTTACATCTCCACTTGTGTATCCATGACGATAAAATCAACGGGGAATATGAATTCCCCGACTTTGATCAACACATCCTCTAGTTGACCCCTTGGATAGGTGATTGATCGATCAGCCATTTGGAGAGTGCAACGAGTGGGTTTCAACTCTCCAACCCCTAATTGTTCGTACACGGAGTAATGAATCAGGTTAACACTTGACCCAAGATCTAAAAGTGCTCGATTAATATTCTTATCCCCAATTGTGATTGAAATAGTAGGACAGCCGGGGTCCTTTCGTTTTTGGGGTAAGGTTTGATGGTGGTTAATAGCATTGCTCACTGCACTAGCCACTAGCACTTTCTTGGGTACTTGAGATGCCTTTCTCTTCGAGGTGCACAAGCCCTTTAAGATTTTCGCGTATGACGGGACTTGTTGGATAGCATCCAAGAGAGGTATATTTATGCTAACCTGCTTAAATATCTCCACAATCTTCTCCACTTGTGTATTTGGTTTATTAGGACTCAACCTGTTTGGAAATGGTGCATTTTGAAAATTTGCTGAGTCAAAAGTCTGTGGAGTAGAATGTGGAATAGGAACGGATCCCAGTGTGGATGTGTTCGTGTTGTTTAGAAATGGGTCCGTTCGAGTCTGAAGAAGTAGAGCCGTGTGAAGGGTGGAGAATAGGCTCTAAAGAAAAAAGTGAAGAAGGAAGTGAAGAAAATGAAGAAGGGGAAGAAGAACCACCGGCGGGGATGTCATCATTAGTTTCCACATTATTTTGCAACTCTCTTCCGGATCTCAACGTGGTCACCGCATTCACATTGTGATTGTTATATGCGTTTTGTGCGTGACCGGGATTGGGCAATGGTTGAGATGGAAGCTTTCCCTTTTCTCTCTCGCTCAACGCAGCAGTTAATTGTGCAATTTGTGCCTCAATAGATTTGATACTTTGATCGTGTGGGGCATTGTTATTCATTAGAGATTGAACATAACTTTCAAATCTTGCTGCGGATTCTGTAGTTTGCTTCAGAAATGCTTCAAGACTTTTCTCGAGCGAGCTAACCTTATCATCATTAGGTTGAACCAAATTGTTCGTTTGATTTGTATAAGGTTGTTGTTGGAAAGGTTGCTGGTTTTGAGCTTGTAAGGGTGCTTGTTGTTGTTGTGGAGGAGCTCTTTGAAAATTGTTATTCCCTTGGATTTGTTGATTTTGGTTCCAAGCGAAATTTGGGTGACTCCTCCACCCCTGATTGTATGTCGAAGAGTACGGATCGTTTCTTTGTCGTTGCTGAAATGCAGCATTGACTTGATCCTGTCTTTGAATAGGTGCATTATAAGGACACTCTTCGGTTAGATGTGATGGGTTCGAACAACAAGCACAAACAGTTCGTGTGGGTAGAGTAGGGGCAGGAGAAGACGATGAGATTTTTGTCTCAATGGCTTCTAGCTTTTTCATAAGTGAGGCCATCTCGGCCTTCATAGCGATCGACATATCTATTTGATGTATGCCTGCCCTAGATTGACCAACCGAAGAAGATGATGTGGTCTTGGTACTCTCCCACTGAATTGTTTGCTCACTTAGGTCCTCAAGAAACTGCCAAGCTTCGTCGCTAGACTTGGAGAGAAAATGACCTTGACATATTGTTTCTAGCAACTGCTTCGTTGCCGCATTCAATCCCTCGTATAATGTTTGGCAAAGTTGCCAATTTTCTATCCCATGATGAGGGCATTGAACAAGTAGGTCTTTAAATCTCTCGAAGCATTTCCAGAATGGTTCGGACGGAAGCTGTGAAAATTGTATAATCTCGTTTCGGATTTTAGCAGTTTTATGGTGAGGATAGAATTTTTTTTAAAAAGCTCTTACAAACTCGTCCCAATTTCTAATGGAGTGTGATGCGGTGCTGTATAGCCACTTCTCGGCTAGGTCACATAAGGTGAAAGGAATGACCCTTAGCCTTATTGCGTCATCACTTAATTGGGTTGTCTTCATCATGCTGCAAACGTTTTGGAATTTATTAATGAAAATATATGCATCTTTGGATTCCAAACCATGAAACTTAGGCAGCATATTGATGAATTGTGGTTTTATTTCAAAGTTGTCCCCATTTGCCGGTGGGGGTGAAAGACATGTAGGTAAGGAAGTGCGGACGGGGTAGAAGAGATCCTGGAGCGCGACTCGTGCGGGCGCTACAACAGGCGGAAGATTCGGGTTATTCGCACCTGGCGGAGGTGGAATCATTCCCGTCGTTAAGGTATCGTTGGGGTTGAATCCCGACATACCTTCGAAAGAAGAATTTGAATGTGGAGGTAAGGAAGTGGACGGAATGTCGACGAAGGGTTCGTCGAAGGGTTCGTTGGTCGGTACCAACGAAACACGGACTAATCGGGCGTTAGTATCCCTAGTCCAAGATGACATACACTAAAGGGTAGTGCAGTCAGAAAAAAGAGAAAAACAGAATGTGGGGGTAAGATAACGTCAGTGAGAAGAAGTGGTGGAAGTGAGTTTCAAATTTCTTCGCGACAAGTTGCAAGTTTGAAAAGATTTTTCTTTATTATTATTATTTTTTATTTATGTGTGAGTTTTGCAAGGAGGTTTTTGAAAACGGACTCTTGACACAAAAAGTATCAACCACACATGCACAATCAGGCCTAGATCTAGGGTCGCCTAGGTCTACTAGACAGCTCCTAACTAGGGCTAGAAATAGACCTCGAACCGCTTCTTCACGGACAAGTACGGCCAGGTAAGTGGGAAGGAACCACCACTACAGTGGGCCTAATTAAAAACCACTAGCCTAGACACCGCAATGTCGGTTAGGATAAACGGCCGATGCCTACCCTAGTCCTTTTCCTATTGAGCTCGCTGTCCTTAGGTCTGAGTCTAATCTTTTTTTAATTAAAGGTGGTCGATGCAAAATGCTTATGTGTTTTCTGGGGTCCTGGGAAGGGTGATGAAATCCCCACCCAATCTGAGTTTGGTCAATTAGCCCCTTAGAATCCGGTTAAATTATGCAAAACAAATAAAATTTCACTTGCAATCAGAATTTTTTAGCGCGGCGCAAAGAAACCTGCAGAAATCTGTTATTTAGAAGGGGGAGAAAGACTCTTTTACGCAAAGAAATCCTGCAGGAAAATTTTCACAGACAGAGATATGGAGGTTGCAGAGGAGAGGAAAAGAAAACAAACCACACAAATTTTTAGGGCTGACGTGGAACTTCAAGCGCGGAAGAGCGGCGGGAACACCCTGTATGCGGCGGAAGAGCGGCTCTGTAGATGAATCGACAGCTGAAAAAAAATTCTACTGTTCTGTTGGGCACTTTCTTCTCTGTTCTGATATGTAACTTTCTGATTCCCTCTCTGTAAAATTCCAGATTCTTGATTCTTCGCTGTTCCTGCAAAATCCAAAAGATACACCCTTCAAACAGATCAAATTTGATTATTTTTTTTATATTTTTTTATATTTTCAGATTTTTATAATTTTTAAAATTTATATCAACCCGAAAATTCACAAAAAGAAAGATTACGCCGTCCCCGGCAACGGCGCCATTTGATTAGTAGAGATTTTACGATCAAAAATATAATTACCGAATCAGAAACGGCGTCGCTTCGCAGCTAGCCGGTGAGTGCGGGTCGATCCACAGAGACGGGTAAATTCCTTTAGTGTGTTTTAACGAGTTGATTCTATTTGTGGTTTTGATTGGTTTATAAAAATCTATGAAAACGAGATCTAATTAATCTAATTAAGAATCTTGCTAGGGTTAGGTTTAGGGGAAGTTTTGGAGATTAAGGTTCTTCCTCACCGCTTTCAATGCCATTTTTTATAGATCTATTAGATGTTAAGTTAATTATTAATAAAGTGGATACGAATCTCTTGGGAAGAGGTTTCTTCCTCTAGATTTGTATCCTTACTTTGTTGATAATTATCCTAACCCTCACGGAAAACGTGCGCATCCGGCCCTTTATACTACGGTTCATCGTTACCTCGAAGGGTAGGATGCCGCAGGGAGCGGTTGTGCTCGTATGCGTGAAGTACTAATTATTTAGGTGAAGGTGGCATTGAAAGGGGCGAGAGATCACATCTCTCAACCCTTTCCCTAAGGCTAACCCTAACAAGCGAGGAGACTACTCGCTCATTAGGGGAAGAGAAGACATTATAATTAAAAGAAATAAAAGAAGAACACTTACTAATGGTGATGGCTCCCTCCAAATGATAAAGAACAGATCTGAATGTCACTTCCAGAATTTCTGAATTTTATTTATTGAAAAGAGGCATACAATTTTCGGATCTAAAACTACAATTTATAGGAAAATAGGAAATCTAGGGTTACAGACTCTCGCACATGCAAAATTACAGATTTGCCCACTTAAAATCACAACACCCACAACAGTGCACCGTCATAGAAAAATTGCGCCGACACGCGCACTATATGGCCGCGGAAGCGCGGCACCAGGTAGGGTTTAGCCGCTCTTCCGCGGCCAAAGGAAGGAATTGGGCTACGTGCTTTGTGGGTTTTCTTCAATGGTTCTTGGGCTCTGGATTGTCATATATACTTTCTCTGTTGGACTTCTGGATCTTCTCCAGATTTTTAGTGAAGACTTGTATTGGGCTTTTTAACCGTTTCACTTGACTTTTTGGACCTTGCACTGTTCTTCGACCAGGCTTGGCTGAGATCCGTCTAATTGTTGGTCAAAAGTCCCTTTTTCTTTTGTTTTGTGTCTTTCTCACTGTATTTGCTCCAGAAACCTGTAACCTGTAATATGCAACAAACGTGCGTCAAGAGTACCTGTTTATTTATAAAAAAGGATAAGAATAGGGGAATGATAAATGCAATATTATGGTCTGAACATATACTCAGTCTTAAGCCTTTTTTTTTCGGCGCTGTCGTCTTCTTCTGTTAGGATAGCAGCTACCCCGATCTCTATGGCGGCCTATCTGACATGCCCATCGTTTTATCCAGGCCTTTCTCGTCTTTCTGGAGGGAAAGATTTCTGCCTTTCAAGATAGAATCTGGTGGCTGATTCAAGTGAAACCTGTCTGCTCGGCCTCGTAGACTACTCTAGTGACTGGGCTGTTTATAGCGCTTCAAACCGGTATTCTCGATTTACTGCTTTGACCGAGCACTGCTTACTTGTCTTGCTACCCTGGTGGAACTACCCTTTGATTTTCATCCAAAACAAGGTTGAGAATTGGAAAAGATCCAATGATGAGTGGCCACTCTGTGGAAAAACAAGCACACCTGTTCATATCAGATTTTAGCATTTTCATACCGCCCAATTATTATCACATTGCATATCTGTAGATACTCTTGAGCCGTGTTTGCTAGTCAATTGCAGGATACAGGTTCTCGGTTCTAAAACGGTGAAATTCATGGAAAACACGAAAAAATCCGGGTTCCTGCCAACCACAGATAAAACACGGTCTCCGCCCTTCATCCGTATGTTGCCAGATACCAGTAGGAAGACAAAATGTCAAATCAATGCACAAGGCTCAATGGTAGCACAAGATCCAAGAAATCTACGTGGAGCTCGAGGCAATCATGACAAAATATTGACAAAAAGTCCACCTTTCCCTCAACAGAAATTCTGGAAAAATCGTGGAGCCAAATTGAGAAAATACATATGCCAGAATAATGTACACAGCAAACCAGGAAAACCCAAAAAAGCAGAAGCCCCAACTCCTCCAAAGGGCCGCGGATCCGCGGCCAAAGGGGGGTCTAGGCCGCGGATCCGCGGCCGTACTGGCGCCGCATGCTCAAGGATTTTGGGGGTATTTTGGTCTTTTCGTTTTTGTTCTGGTGGTTGCCCTAGGTTTCCATTCTCCAGCCTATAAATAGCCCAGAACTTTGAGAAGGAAAGGGTCCATTCTTGTATTTTCTTTTTCTAGGTTTTTAGTTTACATGTTCTTCTTCTTCTCATCTCTTCTCCATTAAACTTGTAGTGAGCTTTGTGAGGGAGGAATGGTAAATAAAGAAGATCATTTTATTATCATGCTTGTCTTGCTCTTTCTTTACTTGTTGTAATTTTAATTGTTAAGTAGTTGTTGTTATTTTCTTGTTGTTTCTTTCTTCTCTCTTTTTCTTTATCCTTACATACGACAATGATGCTTACGCTCGATCCTCGCCAAGGTGAGGTCGCAAATAGCTAGTCGTATTCTTCTAATCTCCTTCTTTCTATCTTCCTCTTTTGTTTTGTTTTATTTTTTTCGTATTATGATGTGTGAGTAGTTCATACTTGTTAGGGTAGGATAAGGGAAGTTTGAGAGAAGGAAATCTCTCTCACTCTTTCCTTGCCCAACAGCTTAAATCAACTCCCGTTAATTGAACCACAATCCGCTCCTTACGGCACCCTATCCTACATGATAGCGGTGATTCCGTAGTGAGACCGGTTGTGGTTGAATTAACCGGAGGTTATGGCTAAGAGCCAAGAACGGACGGACAAGCACCAAAAGAAAGGACTTATGCGTTGGAAAGCCTAGCTTATACTCGCAAGTTCCTTCCTAGTCGTGCTAATCCCCGTTGTTGCCGATTACCGTAACACCGATATTAAGAGGGGCAACGAAAGATGTGGAGACTCCTAACTCAAACTAACCTAATCCTAACCCTAACAAGCTCGCTTTAAATATCAACTCAACACTTAGATAATCATAAACAAAATCTGAACAACCGGACTTAACTCGTTAACACACATTGAAAAAGACTCCCATCTCCCTGCGGACGACCCGTACTCAACCGGCTAGCTACAAGCGAAACCGTCTTGATTGCGGTATTTAAAACTAAACTTGAACACGCACATACTCTATCAATCAACACCCAGTCTTGGATGACGATGCAATATCCCAAGAGAATCACCCCCCTTAAGCCAACAAGACTACGAATACCAGATCATGGAGACTATCCAATCTCTCAACATGTTCCCCTTCCATGGTAATAGTCTGAATACCATTTTTTTGTCTTTCCAACCAAGCACTTTGACGGTCTAGCGATCTTGATGTCGTAATGAAAGAGGAAATATGAAACTGAATGAGGATCCCCTTAGAAGAGTAAGAACAGATCTTCTCTTAACCGAACGAAGGCTTGACGGTGGAATGTCATTTCCAAGTGAAGAGATTGATTCGAAGAACAGGTACAGAATTAGTGCTTTCTTTTACCAATCCGATTCTAGTCCGAATGCGACATTGAACGAACGACCTGAATGACTCGCTGTCGAACCCGAAGAAGCCACTCTTTCTGAACCGAGGCAAACCCTATAGCTGCTATGGTCTCAGTCGTGGACACTGAAATGCTTCATTCCTTGTTTTCACTTTGGAATATGTAAAAAAGAGTTTGAGTTAGTGTGAAGTATGGTACTCCTTTAAGGATGAGCCGTAGAACCAAGAACAGGAATCGAGAAAATCAGTGCTTTTTATCCATAACAACGTCACGTGTAATTACTTAGAAGTAATGATCGAACGGGATGCTAGCATCTATCTTCGCCCTTCTCTTTCTCGGATCAATAAGCCGACGGAGCCAGTGAGCCCGCAAATAGTGTCCCGAAAGGGGTCCTTCGGGCCGGTAATCTCGGTCGGTCCATTCTAATACTCACTCTCTTCTATCTTCCATAGGCAAATACTGAGCATCAGACTATGATGCAGCAAAGACAGGTGAGAATCCCTCCTCTTCGAATGGTGCATCGGAGCGATCGACAGGCTTTCCACACTTATCTGGTCTATCCACAGGACACCTAGCATTGCTGCTCGGCCTATCACCTTGAGATGATGCACACACTAACGGTAAGGTGGTCTGACCATCCATCTTCTGGGAAGAACCTCAGACGAGAGCTTGACATCCTGCCTACGATCGAAGTGGAAGACTCATCCGATGCTGCTTGACCAGCCGGTTTAGAGTTGGTGGATGCTGCCGATCCCTACTTTCTGATGTCTCATCCAATTCTAAGTCTAACAATGGATCCTCTGACTCAGCTGCCCCCGAGTCACCTAGTGGTTATCCCCGAGCTGCCCTTGGTCCCGTCTGCCTCAGTGCTAGATAAGCCAGTGCCCCAGACCCGGACACAAACGAACGAAAGGAAAGGGCGTAGCAGCAAGTTCATTCGGAAGACCTATAGGTGGGGAAGAGATGCGAGAAATTTGCTTATAAAAACGTGTTTTTTCAGTCCCACTAGTGAAATACTAGTACTAACAAAGCCGGTTCCTAACTCGCTATTTTCTTAAGTGAACTTGGAATCGATCCATGACCGTTCTATCTTCCGTTCGTACACCTTCGTCTTCGATAGTTCTTCTTCGGAAAGAGGTCCCATTCGTCTAATGAAATCTGCGACGGTCTCTGGAGTTTTTAGGGCATGAATAATGAACCACCCACGGAGGGGGACTCAATTCGGTTATAGCGCACGAAAACGGCCAATGCAGACAAATGAGATCTGGACCACCACCCTATCTCGAGAAACCATTCGATCGCCATGGCTTGACAACAGACGAAGGGGCGAGTGCTGAAGTGAGTCCTTGTCCAATGAGGACAAGAAGCTCCCAATTGAAGTAGCCAAAACACAACTTATTTGAACCCTGCACGGAACCAGGATTGAGTCGAGTGATGAATCGTCTTCAACTCGATTGCCATGGAGACTCCAGGAATGCTTGAGATGCCAGTGAGGACCGTAGTGGCTTTCATGAGGGAAGCCCTTGAGCAAGGGAACCCCATTCGATTGCCACGGATTGACAGAAGAGAAAAGGGACTTCAAAGAAATAACTAAAGAAATAGCTAGATCATCATCAAAAGAAGTCCTTTCGCTCTCAAGTGCTAGTATCAAATAAAGGTCAACGGCGAATCGCGTGCGGAAATGTTTCATTTTAAGCATCAAGATTGTGTTGGTGTTAAGTCAGCTGTACAAAATTGGATGCCTGGGCAACTGCATCGATCCCATTCCCACTTCTCTTGCGTCCCTCCATCCCGGATCTCTAGGAAGAGGGCTGACAGCAACACCATAAATCGAACGAGTCGGGATGAGAATCTCACATGGTGCTGTTCCTGTGTCCAACTCGTTACGCAATTGACGTAGTAGACCCCTCGCATGATTGTTTCAATGATGTATTCAATCAAGTCAAGGTTTGTTAAAGTAACTTCTTTTCGAGTCTTCTGCTTCCAAGGTGGCAAGAAGATGATGAAAAGGAGCTCGCTACGACGTCAACTTCGCACACAAATGGTTTGAGTTGGAGATTAGAGTTGGTAAGCGAAGAATGGAAAGAGGGCTTTTGCATATCATAAGAAGCAGCACTCTATTGTCCACTTCGATAGCTTTCAAGAGTCTCTTTCATACATCGTTCCGGGGTCTCCAACCCCCTCTTTCTGGCGGGCCTTCTTTCCTTGTGCTTCTGAGATCGCTGGCCATTTGCCATTGACTGATTCACCAAGCCAAGCATTGGAGCAAGCGAGGAAGACCGCTTTTTCCATCATCCAGAAGTCACATTTACTGATCCATCGGACCTCTACATCCACTAAGCGACCTAAGAAGGAATATGTTCCCCTCCTTTTCACAAAGCTATCTACCAATGATGCCAATCTTTCTTTCTCGGTCGGTCGTAAACAGCCCTTTGGTCAATTAGCCCATTCCAATCCTATTTCCACACTGTCTCGCGTCAAGGCTGTTCACTCTATTAGTCATTTTGGGCCATGGCTCCCTTTTGTCTTTCCTTGAGCCGAGTCGAGTAAAGGCATCCGAAGACCGCTGACCCAATCAGTGCTTTTTCCATCATCCAAGTCCATCTCCGGCCCCTTTCTTCCTAAAGCCTGCTCCTTTATCTGTCTTCTAGTCGGCTCCCTATTCATCTTCTGTCTCCCACGGATAGGTGCCTTTCGGGTCCCTTTTTGAATGAATAAGGGGTAGGGCCTTCTTCACTTAGTCATCTCTGCCTACGACTTTTCTTCTTTCTTTACCCTGCTCGCAAGGAAAAGAGAGAATCTATTTCCTTCCAAGATATGGATTCGTCAATGAATATCTCATTCATAGGCAGTAGGCTCTTTTAAGTAAGTCTCACTCCGATCGCCTTGAAAGTCAGACCTTCCTTTCCGGGTAGTGAGTCACTTCAACCCTTGTTAAAGCTTTTCGTCTTACCCGGCACGAGTTCTCTTTGAAGCCCTATAACAAGTTACTCTTGTCAAAGCATGGTAGTTGACTTGTTAGAGTCATACTACTGAGGGACCCTTCGGGATACGTTCCTTCGCGAAGGGGCCTCCGCTCTCTCACAAAGAAAACTCAAATAAGGGTTTCTTCACAGAAAGGTTTCTTACTTGACAACGGGTTCTTACTTGACAGAACCTCCGAAGGGCTTCTTCCCCCCTCATACGCTAGCCCTCAGTCACCGGGGGCTAGTGCGGTCCCTCATAAGAACTCACTTGACGTATTGGATTTGTCGAACCTCTACATCATCCCGTGGAAGGCAATTGCGAGACTGAAAGATCTCCATGATCAGGGATGCCGTTCGGGACCACTCCTTAACCGTTAGGGTTGTTTACGAGTACATGTCGATTTCCCTTGGCGCCACATTGAGATTTGCGGTTCCATCTTATCTCATATAACTGGCATTTCTCATTTCCCTAGGCGCAAATCGACATCTATTTGAAGAAACATCTTATCTCATATAGCAAGCAAGGGATGAGCGCACTAGCGCGATATTGATTTGAATGGCGCGCTAGCGCAAGTTTATATATAAGGTTTCTTGCTGCGAAATGTCATTGGTCCTCTGCAACCCCAGAGGTATGTTGTGAAAGATAAGATTCGATTCAAAGTAAAGAGTGAGGGGAACTGCAAGCAAGTAAGAATCCTTCACACAGACTTTCTTAATTACAGAGCTTCGCGAGCGGAACGTGAAAGCGATTCTTACAGGGTCCTTCGTTTAATAAGAGGATTGGTCCCCTTCATGCAGTTTAGTATGTTCTTCCTAAAGTAAGAATAGGAAGCACTTCATTCATCAAATCAGATGAGGGACTAGTTAGCCAGCTGCACTCTTTGATCGAACTGTCTGTTGTAAGAAGAAGGCCTTTGCTTCACTCCTGGCCTGGCAAGAGAAAAGAAATAAGCTAGAAGTGACTTCGCTCCCCCGTTTTCTCTTTTATTTTAGTTCTATTTGATCAGAATCTGTTGTGGACTGAGTGCCAAGCTAAGACTATGGCTATTCCTGCATCGAGAAAGAAAGGATAGGAATACTTGCCTAGGAGTTTCAGGTCCACAAGACTGGCTATCTCGAAATTCAATGCCAATAGAAAGAAGTTCCGATCACAGCTGATGAAACAAAAGACTAAGCCATTCTTGGTGCCCCAGCTTAACCACATTAAACTAACTCTTTATCCTAACCTTGTGATAGAATAAAGAAAATTCCCTCTTTGAAACAGTAAATTGCCCATGTGAAAGATCAAAGCAGTGAAACCAAGGAAAGCAGTCTAGCAGTCAACAAGTCTCATCCCTGGGAGACTTTACTACGACTACGGCTATTCAAGAGAAGATCAGGAGTAGCCTTTCTTTTATCTCGATCTCAAAGACTTTCTAATCAGACGCCTTAGCCCTCCCTAGCAACTTTCAGACCGGGAAGCCTAATCTTTCGCTCGTCCCTTTCATCCATCCTTATTAAGGTCTCGGCCTTATTATAGCCTTATAGGGCTAATGAAAAACTGTTAACCAAAGCGCAAATCTCTTCTAAGCCTAACTCTTAGCAATGAGTTGTGACCTGTCTAGGGCGAAATTCACAGCCAAGACTATTTTCAGACGAGGAATAATTGAATGATTCTTGCCCCTTCTTTCTTCCCTTATGCCGATGCCGACTCTTATCGCCTTGAAAACTCTCCTTTTTTTAGGAATAGATCTATGAATACTATGGGTTAGGAGATTGAGACCCTGACCCGGTCTTTTACCTGGAAATCTCAGATGTGAAAAAATCCTCCCTTGCTTCTTCAATCATGATTTGGTCTTTTGTGACAGGCTCTGTTTATCACGATCGAAGCCTTTCATATCGGCTTTTTCATCGGCCGGATTCCCGATTCGCCTATTATTCGGTTCGATGTCATTTCTCCCGCCGATTGAGTTCTGCCTGCCGACCATCGCATCTCAGCCTGGAATTGTTTCCTCAACCGGGTAAACGACAGCCGCTACGCGCCTTTTGTACTCAGTAAAATGGATTATTATTCAACTGCTTGAACAACAGAATGAATTCTTGCTTGCTGGTTGTACTGCTTCCTTTAGCTGCTTCGGTATCGGCATCGGCAGCTGAGCTTGCAGCCTAGTCTGTAACAAGAACCATGGCATTCGATGCTTCCTGTCTAGCAAAGAGCCAAAGATCGTAGCGTGTCTACTATTGCTATTGATTCAACCTCCTCGGGCATTAACGTTGTCACTTCCTTTATTTGAAAAAAGGGAGGATCTAATTCGACGAATTAGCCTCTTATGTTGCAGGGGATTCGTTCACAGCGGATGAAGTAAGAAGTCCTTCTTGCTAACAGTCTATTTCCTCCTTCTCTGTATGAAGCTCCAGGAGCATCCTTTTCTCTGTTATTGGCTCGCTAGGCCCCTTTTTCAACTATCTCATTAGCGGGTTCTTATAGAAAAATAAGCTCTTTGTGATAGAATAAGCTGCTATTTCATCTCCGGCTATTGAGCCAAGTGGGACAGAAGGCACTATTACTGTTATAGAATAGAATCTGCTCTTACTGTTTTCGTAACCGGTGCTAGTGAAAGAAAAGAACATAGTAGTTTAGTTAAAGAAGAATGTCCTGAGAGTAGAAAGGAATGAGCTGGTAGTTGGAATGAGTGATCGTAGCAGCTCTTGGAGAAAGTGAATTAGTAAGCCCTTGCTCGAGAGTAGGTTAGTGTTCAATTAACCAGTGTTCTGTTTGCAATTGAATGCTGTGATTGAATCAGTAAGCGCTGCAGATCTGATCGTATAAAGAATTACCCTCAGATGGGATGAATACAAAGGAAGGCAGGGACAAATGCCACAGAAGGAAGTTCATACTTGCTGACTTGTGTGAGCGCGCTAGCGTGATATTTGTTTTCATGGTATTCAAAATTCGCCTTGCATATAATCCGTTTTCTTGCTGGGTAAGGATAAAAATCTTTGATTTGATAGGATGCATTTTTGAAGGAAGCAGAAATGATGGAAAAAAAAGAGAACACTCCTTTCCTAGCCCTTTCGGACTAACACTCCTAGCTTCCCTCCCTTTGAAGTGGATTTCTCAGCTCCACGAGTCAAACGAAAGAAAGTGAAAGGCCAACTACTTCTTCATTCATGGCCTATTGATTTTCTTGATCTCCCTTTCGTATTCATTCGACCTGAGGCGACCGGAGGGAAGGGGGAAAGTGCTTTTATGCAATGCATAACGGGCGGGCCTCCTGTGGATTCCTCCAACTCCATGAATGAAGGGGGGAGTATGAGGAAGGCCGACTTTTCTATATGAAGATGAAAAAGGGTCAAAGATTTCTGACTTCATAATATGCTTTCTAATAACCTTATGAGGAAGAGCTCCTTATCTTATGTGGTCTCACTTTACCACCATCTGAAATGCATGAAACTTCGATTGGTGGAAGCCAGTCCATGAAGATTCTCCCTTCTCTTACGTGCAATTCCCCTCTTTCGGTAAGCATCCAGTATCTCAGCAAATGAACATTTCTCTAAGCTTATCCTGTAGCTTATACGTCGTTTGAAAGCTGCTCCAAGGATCCAACGAATAGTGCTGTGCGTCATGAAGATGAGCGGACGAATAGAGAGTGGTCCGTGGAGCTGTGATGTAAGCCGGCCTGCTCAACGGTGGTGCTGAACTTCTCCAGGTGAAGGGTGCTGAGACCATAGAGCGCTTTGCGAAGCCGGCAAACAAGTGAAGAGGAGCGGGAAGTAGGAAGGCATGCTCCACTACGGGGTCGGGCAGCAGCAGAATGAAATCAGAGTCGGTCTTCTCTGAAGAAACAAACGGAGGCAGAAGAAAGCAGGGCAGTCAATCCCGATGAATGTTTTCTATTGCCACTAGGATTGGACTTCAAAGAAAAAAGTGCCAAAGCGGGAAGAAGCACAAGGTGCACTTACAGTTATACTAAATAGTATCTGCCCATGTGTGCCCGGTTTGCTTTAGGCTTCTTTTTAGTGGCAAATCGCATCTTATCCATCTTTCTTCTCTTCCTCAGAACCAAGTGCGCTTTCTTCGGCGGGTGATTTACGATTTGTTGGGACAGGTTATTAAATCTTCTAGCGAGGCAAAAGTTCCAAACGGAGAGTAATAAGATATTTCCATACCTACCCCTCCTAAACTTCCCCTACTTAAAGGTAAGGACAAAAGTCGTTATTTCCTTTTTGTTCTTTCTGATCCCTTGCTGCATAGCTTAGATCAAAAGCATCCTCCCTTGTACTGAAAGGCTATGACCTTATCCCGTCCCAAATCATGTTGTTATGAAATCTCAAACTGAGACGGTTCCTCCCCGGGCCCCCGGAGGGGTAATAAAGGTTCGCCCTTACTTGTTTCTTTGCTGAATCAATCTCTGTCACCTGGAAACCCGGAAAGGCACTTTCATTCATGAATCGGGCTCTCGTTTGTCTTGAAGTCTTTCCCTTTAAGTGTTGTTAAGAGTTCGAGAGGACTTCTTTATGGGAGTACTACTTGAATAAGGCAATTTAGTTGAGCCCCTGCTCTTGACTGAAAGCCTTGTTAAGATAAGGGAGAAGTTCGATTATACCACTGTTTACTGTACTGGAACGGAAAGGGATAGGTGAAAAGAGACCCTCTTCTGAGCTTCTGGGATGTAGTCTGGATCTTTACCATTCCATATGGAAGAAAGCAATCTTTTATGAGATTCTTTGCCTTGCACGCATGCATGGCCTTGAACTTTAGTTGGTTAGCTGCCTACTCGGTCACCCATGCTTTGGTCTATTTCCTTTTTTGAGCCGGGTTGCCCCATTGGATTGGCATCCCGTCGCCTCTCCAGTCTCAAAGGATGATGAGCAGCCTTTACAACTAATGCTTATAGACATATGTCTTTAGCCGACTCTTGAGTGACACGAGGTGCCTCACTTTCCTCGTGCAGCGAATGAACCAAGTCGATCCAAGTTTCACTTCACTCTCCGGTAGCTAGGAAGGGAGTAGTCATCCTTTAGAGTAATTTCCAGTACCGGTTATGTACAAAACAAGACAAACCTTTCTTGTACTCCGTGCCTTGTGTTACTGAAAATTTTGCTCATCCAATGTTCTCAGGACAGGTTGAATCTCGGAAGTAGGGCAGTGAAAAGTGACTGAACACCTGAGGCCGTGGACAGTGAAGTTTGTCTCAAATCCATGAGTTGGAGTTGGAAGCAACCCGTGCTTTCCAATAGAACCTTGCTATGACTATGTGATGCTCGCTTGAACTCATCTTTCGCTTATGATACGAGTTGTATGGCCTATCTTTCTAGCTACTCTGTCTTTCCTAACCCGCTACTCTTATCATGAGAAGGAATGGTTCTCTTATTGTATTGTCGG
The DNA here is from genome assembly GCA_030015575.1 of Agapanthus africanus. Lineage (NCBI taxonomy): Eukaryota > Viridiplantae > Streptophyta > Magnoliopsida > Asparagales > Amaryllidaceae > Agapanthus > Agapanthus africanus. The sequence goes on along the minus strand of CM057338.1, from coordinate 98,353,280 downwards.
ATGAACATGATCACGGAAAGGCCATCTTTTTTTTTTCGGATCCTTATCCATCCAACTCTTAAGCCAATAGCCTTGTTGAGACAGATGGTAAGGAAACACCACGTATGGTTATTTTGGAGTGCAGCAATCTCGTCTGGCATTGCTTGTTGCCACTTCACTTAGGGTCCCGAGCAGCTTCTGCAAATGTCTTAGGTTCGAAAAGGGCAGAAATAGAAGCAAGATAAGCAGAATGAATGTGAAGAAGAAGGATAAGGGATCATAAGTTACGAAGCGCTGGATAGGAAGAAGAGCTTACCTTTCCGAAGTGCGATGGGAGGAGTTTGTGAGGTACCTGTCGCTGAAGAGGTTGAATCACGAGCAGGAGAGAGAAAGGGTGAAATAGAATACGCCGGTACTCAACAGAAGCAATTTCTAATGCATTACATTATTAGTAGGTTTTTATTCGAAGAAGAATATTCAGTTGATCCATATCCATACGCAGACAGTCTGCCCGAGCAAAAGTACCAGTTTGAGCACCCGCCTAGCTTCCTTGTTAGTTCGATATCCATGGCCCATCCATTTCAGATCCTCTCTTTCCAAAGCCTACACCTATTCCATATCCCCCGTTGGAGAGCTTGTTCTAGCATCTCTGCCGCCCTTATTTTATGTTGTTATTTCTTTCGCGCGTTCTACCTTCCTGAGGACCTAATAATTACTTATAATAAGAATATATAATAAAAGATTATTACATAGTTATTTGCATTACAATTTTGCTCATTCCCATTCTGAAATGGCCCGAGGAAAGACAAGCAGAGGAAGCCCTCACATAGTTGGGCCCTCTAACTCATGCTCGTCTATTGGTGTGCTCATCGGCACTGTCTGTAAGCGTGAGAACCCTTTATCCCGAGTGAGGACTGATTCAATGGCAACGTGAGGATGGAGCTCGCTCAATGGGAAGCGTGCCAGTTGTTTGATAGTTTCGGTGGTCTAGAATTAGAACAGGTTGTCAGATAGCGTGCGCATCTCCTCAACTTGGACCTCTCGAATTGACTCAAGTTCGTGCACAAGGATGGAGAAAGGAGGACACCTGGCTGTAATCGCGACTTTCGGCTGCCCAGCATGGTCTCTTAATATGCATCCATACCCAGCGTCATCACCTCTAAGAGAACCATGCGTGTTCAAGCACCACATATCTGGGTCCGGAGGGTGCCATGAACACCATGTGGGAGATGGAACAGTAAATTGAACTCAAATCTGCCAAGAGTGACGGAATTCTCTACTCTTGGGGCGTCGTCCACTGCATCTCGCCAACTCAGGAATCTTTTTCCGGTATCCCTAGTGATCATAACTACTATCTATTCCCATGGCTTATATTGATTTTTGAAAATATTAGAGTTACGTTCACCCGCGGTACACTGTTGCACAAAAAGAAAGCGTCTTTAGTCGGCCAATAAGATTGACATAACCCAAATGTCTTGGACCCACCTGATCTCCTTATCCCATGTGAACTGTCCTCTCCTATGATACCGACATCTGCCAAGGATAGATCTCCACACCTTCTTTGAGTAGGAACACCAAATAAGTGATCATGGTCTTCCACGTGCATCCTGCATAAGCAGCAACTAGATCGACTAATTATACCACAAGAGACCAAGACATCTTGAGTTAGCAGTGCTTTCCGAAGAGCCATCCAAGTAATAAAAGAAAACCGAGGTACATGGCTACTAAACCAAAGCAATCCAGCCCATTCAACCTTCAGCTGAGACTCTCTAATCTAATAGTTAGTTTCAAATTCATAAGAAAGAGAATCAAAATCATCTTGGCAACCCTAAACCTGAATTCATCTGTGGAGCAAGGACTGGTAACCTGACTCTGTTGAAGTTCTCTATCTCCCTATTTCTCGTAGACTGACCTATATCTATCTTGATGACCCCTTGCTTTCGGGTCAGGAAAAGAGTCTTCCTTCCAACCGGTTCTTTGACTCGGGAACTTTGCCAAGGGGTACACCTTCACCAAAGATGGATCACTCTATGAGGTGAATCAATAGCCGTACAAAAGAGTCTATCAAGAGAATAAGGAAAGGGAAGTGTGCCCTCAGATAGTCAAGGAAAGTCACGTAATGTGGAAAGAATAGGAAGTGAGATCTCCCCCTTCAAGTAGATAATTCAAAGCAAAGGCTGAAAGGGATCTGAATTTCTTTCCAGAACTGAGACTAGAGAAAGATGTTCGGGGGGCTAGAGAAGTCTTCCAGTGAACAGCCATCCGGGTTCAATCCCACTTCGATCACAAGAGCATTCTATTTCCTCTCTTTGTTTAGTCTCCGTCCCTCTCTTGCAAACATGGTGATGAAGTGCCTGTTCCCAGCGGGCGTTAGCCTTCTTCCCAATCGTTCGATCGATCAAATGCCGCCCTCATCACATCAGGGGTGGTCAGCAAACCCCCACGACGCCACCTCCCCATGTCATGAATATAGTTCTTATGGACTGTCATCCCCTCCTTCAACTCAGCCCTACTACCAACCTCACCAACAGCCGCAACCGGCTGCAGGACAACAGAGGCCTCCACTTGCTCCATATCAAGTGTCGAATTAGACCCCAACCGCCCAGACTTTTTGAAATCCTAATCATCGAAATGTACATCATACAAAGACACTTTCTGGCCCCCTTAATCTTTGATCCTGCTCAGAACGCCTATGTTCCCCCTGAGGCCCCACCTCACCTCAGCAAGATCAGATCTGTGAGGTCGTCAGTCGAATTTTTTAGGTAGATGGAAGAGAAGGGGCGACCCATCCCCTTCTGCCGATTCCCCAGGAGTCCCATTCATTCGTTTATGGGAGCGACTATCTGTCATATCCAGCCCCTCATTCTCTACCGCAAGCCGGGTAATCAAGTGATTAGCCAGCATAAGAATAGCCGTTGATGGTTCCATCCGATAAAATGTCTTTCATTCCCCGCCCACCGCCCTCTTTACCAGAACCGAACATGGAGCCTTAGCTTCCTGCGCTCCCTGCAATCAGTCAGCCAGCAGGGGTGGCAGTTATGGTACCCCTTTGGGGGGCTGACGGTACTCCTTTGGGTGGATGTCAGGGTGAAATATGCAAAATTCATGCACGGCTCTTCCCCGTCATAAAGACTCCCCGCTGTTTTGTTGTCCCTCGTACGCGTATCATACACGGGGGGGGGGGGGACATTGGATGCCGGCAAACATTCCTTAAAACACCAGGAAATGGTCATACAAACGTTCTATCTACCTAGGGGCCTTTCTCATTCAGTGGTAAACCTTACCAAGACTAGTAGCCTCAACGAATTGATATGCTTTTGCTTTGTTCCTATTTCTTTTTGTTCTTTCCACTTCAACATCTTTAACGCCACTCTTTTAGAGTCTCGTTTGATGAAATGAAGTTTACGATTCTGTTAGTGAGAAGCTCCGTTCCGTTCCCGACAAGCGGGCAAGAGAACTAGGGTTGGTGTGGCTAGCCCTAAAAGCAGGCAACCAAGAGAGGAAGGCCAGTGAATAAATCAAGTAGAAGTGAAGTTCCTAAATAAAGTACTGTTCTTGAAGTCTCAGAGCTGAGCAGTAGCATCGGAGCTAGCTTGGCAAGAAAGAGATGAGCTCGAGCTTCATCATTATCTGAGTCGAGCGAGAGCGTCTTTCTTCTTCTCGAGTGAAGTAGCTTACTATTGCTCTGCGCGCTATGGCTTATAAGACTATGCTTAGTGCGCGCTAGCCTCTATGTCTTTGCTTCGTGCTAATGCCATTAGTTGTTGGGGGAGGAATTGAGAGATTCACTGATAAGCCATCCCATCTCGAATGAGATGTCGGAGGGAGAACGAATGGGACTGAGGGGAGAACCCACTAATATTGATGCATGATAAACTAGACTTGCTATTCTTTTCCTCCCCTCTCCCTTACGATCGAGCATCCAGTGAGAGGACGGAGAGAACGGTGAAAATTGTCACAGGTTTGCCTACGGGACTGAATGTCTTATCGTAGTCAATACCATGAAGTTGGGTGATTTGGCCACTAATCTGGCCTTGAGGTCGCAGCAAGTAGCTTGGTTTGAAAATCCATTTGCTACCAATTCGGATAGGCGAAAGTGTCCAGGTCGAGTTGCCATCTCTCTTGGTCTGCCCTGTGCCTGAGTGGCGAATCCTAGGTTAAGGAAAGCCTCTCTTCCCTGCCTTTATTCCTTTTCTTGTTTGGACGGGTCTTCCCGTCGGTTCTGTCCTTTGCCTTTAGTAGGGGCAGTTCATTACCATTCATAGGCCAACTTCACTAAATAGAATGTGGATCACAAAGGACACGCTAGGGTCCCCAGGACGAGATCAACTCTCTTTGCAGCATCGGCATCCAAAGCAGCAGAGGAAGGACCATGGTAGAATAGAAGCCCATTAGTGGAAAGCTCTCTTCGACTGATTGGCTAACACAATGGACGCTTTGGATAAAAAAAGAGATAGGGAATTTCTTTCGATCCCACCGTGGCTTTAGAGTAGGCAGTTTACCCGTCAAATGGTTGCTACCTATCTCCCGTACATGGGAACAAGACACCTCAGGCACACGCGAGCCCTCAGGCGAGCTCCAAAAGGTAAGGTCATTCTCGTTTCAGTAATTAATAAGACTATTGCTGGCTGCCTATTTTCCCTATTATTAGTGAAATGCATGGTGATCTATAGCTAGTGGCATTTATACCTTCTTCAGTGGGATTTCTCCCCTTGTCGTTGGCTGCTTTTTTCCTATGTGGGATGGGGCTTTCCTCTGCTTTTTATAGGGCTATCTTTGACCAATTTTTTGCTATTGTTGGAGTGTATTATACTCGGGGGCATATTTCTTTCTTCATTTGGCCGATGATACGGGTCAGTGAATAGCATCCAAAAGCAAAAAGGCTAGTTAGCCAAAAAAAGAAGTGAAGCGCTCTGTTGATTCTCGCCGTACCATCACTTCTCTTCGAGATCTGACCTTGATCATATGTTAAGGCTAGCTTGTTCCGAGTGCAACAGATAGAAAGAATAGGTTTTTCCACAGGCCGAGATCTTGGTTTTGATGAAAAGCCATATCAATCTAAAGATCCGAGAAGACAGATACTTTAATTGTTTGAATCAACTGACTGAGACTTCCTTTGAAACTGGGCATCCCATTTGTAGAAAGGAATCAGACTAGAAGAAGGTCTGCTTCCCCGAAAGAGGTTTTGGATCGACAAGAGAGGCTACTGGGCCAAGGAAAGCCTCCCTCCGGTCGCCTCTAGTTGAAGCCATTGTTCAAGCGCTCGTACGATTCGACGGGTCGTCACAGGCCTCACTAACGCTCGCCTCTGTTATTAACGCAGGCTTGCGATACCAAATCGAGATCGGAACTTGACAGCAGCAAGACAAGAGTGGATACCCAATATTTGTCATGGAGGTATGCCGCTATGCTATGTCAACTCGAAAGAATGAATGAGTCTCGTAATAATAACCTCTACTCATATAGGGTGGAAAGGCTGACCAAGAAAGAAGATAAGGTAACCAAACCCGGTTGGGGAACTCTAATTCCATCGATATCGGTCACTCAGTCTATGAAAGAGGTTGCAAAAAAGGTAGAACCCTGGGATTCTCAAGCCGATAAGGCTATCCAGTCAGTTGGTCAAAGATAGCCGTAGTTTCACCACCAGCATGAGGGTTTCTAGTAGCAATAGTAGCTGAAAGATGGTTCAGACAGTGTGCTTCGGGCTCTCCTAGTCAACAGCCCCTTTCCTTCTTTGACACTCGACAGAGGCCTTTGACTTCCGTCCTGTCTGTGTAGGAACCTTCTTTTTAGTTTTGGAGGACCTTACACTGGCCACTTGTGGTCATGTTGCAACCAGTCTGAAGGTTCTAGGAGAACTGTAGGAAGGTTGGACAGGTGTCTAGTCAATGTGGATTGGATACAAAGCTTCAATGATTCTTTTGTTCATTATAGGCCAGCGGGGATCAGTGACCATGCATCAATGGTGGTGCAGTATCCTTCCCTTAACGCTATAACCGCGCTCTTGCATGGGCTGCTTGCTCTGCTGTTCACGCGGTTCCTGCGTTCGCTGCTTCGAGCACTGTGCCTAATAAAGCACAGGGTCATTAAGAAAATGGGTGGCATATCACTCAACTTCAGTGGATGAGTTTGAGCGCTGCGCTAGGGGCACCACAAAACGGAGAGTGTACTAGCGCCCCTTTGCTTTGTTTGAGCTCTAAGCTTTGTTCGCTTCGCAAGTGTAATGTTATATGCCACTGTGCTCCTCTTCCTTCGCAGCTTTCGTACACCAGGGGGGCTAGTTGAGCAGCCTCCTCTCGCCGTGCCCGGTGCCCAAAGCAAAGCATTGAAAGAACACGGGGAGTGGCCGGAGAATCCTTAGTATTCTCATAGGATAGGCGATTCATCCAAGGATACTCAAGGCGGGCGGCTCCATTGACGGATCTCCTTAAGAAGGAGCGAACGTGGAAATGGACGGATCGGTGTCAAGAAGCTTTTGTTGACGCAGATGAGGCAGTAATGAAGGAGCCTGTGTGTTGGTTGCCAGACCACACCCAGACATGATCGGTGCATACGGATGCCTCAGACTTTGCCATTGGGGGAGTCCTCATGCAAGATGGTCATCCCATAGCCTACGAGAGTCGTAAGCTCAACGACACCGAGCGGCCTTAGACGGTGCAGGAGAAGGAGATGACGGCAATTGTGCATTGCCTTCGCACATGGAGTCAAACTGGGTCACGATTCGTGGTCAAGACGGAGTTTGTGGCGACGAGTTACTTCCTGACCAATTTGAAACTAAGGCACTTGCGACAGGCACGATGGCACGCAAGACAAACTTCCTACGTTTGATTGATATGGTGCGAGAGTATAAGCCTGGCCTTCTAAATAATGCCAACCATACCTCGCTAACTGTAGCCGATACCGTTCGGGCTTCAGTTAAGGCTCCCTATGGTCGCCCTCATGTGTTAAGAATCTGAGGACAATCGCACTCAAGCGCTTCTACGTCGTTACGTTGGTTCAGCGGCACCACTCATTCCATTTCTCACTACCTCTAACCGGACGGTTGAACTCCTAAAGCATCAGATCAAAGCGAATAACAATTCGAGCTACGAGTTTTTATATAATATACTACTTGTTTTGTTGGGATGGAAGTCAAAGTGAAAGGATTCAGTCGAATCACAGATCTTCAATCAGTGAGGGCCTCCATCAAAAGAAGAAAGAGAAAAAAAGAAACTATAGCTAAGACTTGGATTTGCTCTCTCCTTGACTACTTAACTGCCTCTGTCCTGTGGTCAACTACCGACATTGACTACCATGAAATAGTTGAGATCTCGTAGTAACTGCAGAAAAAGACGCTCTCCCAGCTGTATTATATTCTGCCCTCCATGCCCAAGAACAAGCTTCAGGTCTGACATAGCTGCTCCAATCGCCTTGAAAATGAGACTTCAGGCTAACTGTTCTTCTCCAAAGAGTCTTCGATTCTAGAACAACTCTCCCTGCATTCCTTGCTATGAGAGTGGTCCACCCAAAAGGTAACATGGCAATAGGATATTCCAAATGATGCTCTGTGATAGACTCTCCTGTGTAACCTAAGCTGCTATACCATCAATTGCCCCCTTCTTGTGCTGAATAGGAAGACCCAGATCTTCGCCGCACCAAGGGTCAGAGTAGCATCTCTGGCACCCAACCATCATCCTCTCAGCTCAGATTCCGGCACCGAGACATTCAAAAGTGGAAGATAAGCAGCAGCCACAATCGTCCCCAGGTGGTCCCGAATGAGATAAGCAGCCCCAGCACAAGCACTTCCCTGGTGCACCGATCCATCGAAATGAATCTTGTACCAACTGGGAATTCCCATTTCACCAAAACCGGCTCCACATAAGGTAGTTGACTTGAGCAAGAAAATGGATGCGCTACCGCTATACTTCGCGCTAGGCGCTCACACCGTTGCTTGGTCTACCGCTATAGGCTTTCGCGCTAGGCGCTCACTCCGTTGTTTGGTCGTGCCGGGTAAGGAGGATAAATAGTGGCTGCGGCGCGTCGAGAATGACCAATATTTGGAAGTGTCTTGTCTTCCTTACAGATGAAAGTGGCCGTGAGCTTTAGCGAACTTTCTGTATATAGGATACTCTTGTGAAAGCCCTATTATATAGATATATCCTAGTATACCCTACCCTATTCTTTGATTAACGGAGCCCTTTTGGTCCGGCTTTGCATCTCGCGATACCATATTAAGAGGAAGAGAGGGAAATAACAATCAATAGGAGAATAGGGGATTCTTTTGTTTTGTGGGGAGATCCCTTTCCTTACTTTGTTCGTGTGACCATTGCTGTAAGTGGGCCTGCTCTTCGTCCCATTTCATTTACTAACAAATCGGCTACCTTCAGTTAGGTCATCGGCCGGGGGAACTCAATCAGTCAATCAATGGAAGGCTACGATGGAAGATGAAGGGTATTTTATAAAGGACTGAAACAAGTTATCGGATTCCTCCCTTTTCGTTGAGCCGGCACTTTACCGCAAGCGCCTTGCTCTGGAACTAGACCTTACGAAGGCCCAACTAAAACGAAACTATTAGAGAGCTCGCCGCAGGCTCAGAGGCATCCACCGGAGACCGACTTTACTGCTTCATCTTTCTCTTTCGCCCTTTCTTTTTTCCTCCCTCCTTATCGATCGTCAAAAACATATTCTTGATCAGCTTCCCTAGTGGTATTGCCTTGTAACTGCTCATCATATACCTTTCCTAACTCCATTGCTGCTCCCTCAATGCACAGCTATGCAGAGCGGAGGAAGATACTAAGGGCGGAGATTGTAGCTAACAATGTCTCAACTCCTGGCCTTACTCAATGCTTCTCCATCAACTGCAGCGGGAAGGACAGGAATAGGGGAAGGAAGAAAGAGACCATCTTAGCCTGCAGAAAGGAATGCTCTTAACTACCATTGCTATCCATCAATGCACACTATCCATCTGTCTACAACTATCAATGTCAATGGTATAAACTAATATTCATTATATGAACAGGTGAAAAGCAATCAAGGGCCATAGATTCGATCTTCGTCTATGAAAAGCATCCAGTCCGGGAGAGAAACTATGCCATCCTCTACCCAACGGATTTTTCTTTCTGGAAAATCTTCAAAGAAGATAAGGGTTTCAAGGAGATGCTTGATTTTGCAATAAACCCACAGAGAGCCTATCCTACCAGGTATTCGTCCCAAAGAATTAGGCCCGGCTTCACGGCCGTGGACCACTTCGATTCCGATGAAGAGCCCTGGGACAATAATACGAATGGAGAGGAGTGGCTTATAAGATGGAAACCGGCACCGCGGCACTGCCGAAAATGAGAGGAAGCGAAGCCAGACGGGCAGACCTCATACCACAATTCCGGTAAACAGGGCAACCATAGGTAGGCTTGCGGCGGGTTGGAATCATACTTATTATAAGAATCTAGTCCAACCTATAGGGAACCGGAATACATCGTCTCGTGTCCTAGAAAGATCTCCAGATTGAAAATCATCCTCTTTCGCTAACACGAAGAATTCAAACAGAATGGTAGTACAAGAGCCCAGAAGGAAAGTAGGACTAATTCCTTTCTAAAAGACCATTTGGTTAAGAGGGTGAATGACTACCTAAATCTCAAACTAACTGTTGCTAAGGCGAAGCTAGCCTGCAGGAGCATACATGTGTTAACACCCTCCCTGTAGTTAAGCTAAATGACTTTGTAGGTGGTGGTGCCTATTCATGGTTACAGTTGAGAAAGCATGAAACTAAGAAGAAAACCCGGCATTCGGGACGTTTTTGTCTAAAGAAAGATGTTCGGTAAATACTTCGTACCCAAGGATATTATCCATCCCTGATAGATGAGGCTGCAAATGTAAATCTATGTCGACCTTTGACTGTAAGAGGAAATTGAGATAGTGGTGAAAGCGATGCAAACTGATAAGGCCCCCGGTCCCTTCCTCTTAGCCATTCACTAGAGTTCTTTCTTTTTGCCTTCGTCCAGTAGAAAGTGGAATTCACCTAGGTTTGCAAAACTTATGTTGCAGGTGAGTCACCATTTCAACAGGAGACCGAACAAGGCTTCTTTCGGCTGCTGAGGATCGCTTTGTGCCTGACTCCACTCACTACCTTTTTTTTAGCGTGAACGGATAAAGATAGGCCATCAAAGAGCTCGGTACCAAACAGGCATAGCTAAGGAATCGTGCACTCAAAGGAACATGTCATCGACGAGTTTCCAACATTCACTCTCGAGCGGGGAGCGAGTTCAAGACCAAAGAAAAGAAAGCCAGAGCATCTCTTCCTTTTCGCCTTGCCTCGAGGGCTTACGGGTCCGTGGGCACAGTTTTTCAAGGCTCGTATTCAGATACTCCACCTGAAGAAGAGGTGGAAAAAGGCTATACCATAAACAAAAGTCAGAAATAAGAATAGAAAGAACCATAGCCAGAAGAACAAAGGAACTGTACATTCAGTGTTGTGTAACAAACAAAAGACAGAGATATAATCCTATCCAAGCTTGTCAGGATCAAAGACGTTGGGATTAGATTAGCAGACTATGGATGGGGCAAGACGTCGAGAAAAGTCTCTGTTATCTGGCTCCTTCCACGCAAGATGACTAGGATCAAATGGTTTACAATAATGCTAAGAAAGAAGAAGATCGAGACCATTCTTTTTGAGACAAAAAAGCTTGACTTCTATCGAGTCAGCGTCGAGGGAGAGTACACCAACTAGTTGGCTATGTAAAAAGAGAGTGGGCTAAAGGGGCATTTTCTGACCTAGAATCACGAAGAAGTCGACTTTACGCTATGCCATACGATCTCAGGATTGCTTCGATTCCTTGACGTTATGTGGGAGAACCCAACCAAGCAATCGGTGGTTCATCAGAGGATGAAATTTGAGAGAAAAAGCAAGGAGAGTGGGACCTACCCTTCCGTTTGCTGAATCTGACCTTCGTCCAAGAGTTCGGGCTTCTACGCGAGGAATGTGCTTTCTGACATCGAGTTTCAGCTATGCCAAGAGATCACTACTTTGATACGATCGGTTCCATTGGTCATTCTTCAGGAGAAGTCCCGAAACTTAACTAGTCTATTGATAGGATCATTGCTAACCCATTGGCTTCATCGAGATCGGATAGCGCATAAGAGGGAATTTCATGAATGAGAAGATTCTCTTTCTACACTCTAGACATATCCTGTGCCTCTTCCTTCCCTTTCTTTCACTTCACCTTATCGGCTTGGCGGGCTATCTCGTCTCGGCAAAGCATAGGAACACCAAATACATGGGCATATACTTAATAGTACGGGACGGGTGAGCTGCTAATCTAATACAGGTCCCTGACCACAGTGACTAAGGTGGATGCTAGGCCACCAGATGGTAAAGTCGTCAAGCAATCGAACTATTTCCATGTCAACAGGAGCCGATTCACTTTCCCTTTCTCGAGTTTGTTAATCGAAGGGAAGTCCATGAATCCGGGCTGATCAGTCGGCGAGTTCATGCCAGGATAAGGAGCAAGACGATGAATATCCGTGGGAGGACTAAGCAGACATAGCTAACGGTCGTGAGCTACAGGCAGGAATAAGGCGATGTAATCGTCTAGCCCTTCTATCGTCCAATCGGCAAAGAGAGTCAGGAGGAGGGCTTTGTGCTGGAAATGAGTAGTCCCAGTAGTAGTGGAATAGCCTGATTGCCTAGCCCTAGCGGAAGCAAGCTCTGTATATCGCAATTATCGGCAGATGACATCGATCGCACATTAGCAGTCTACAAACCAGCAAGAAAACGGATTATATGCAAGACTTTGAAATATAGCACGCGTTATTCAAACTAATTGAGCGCTAGCGCAAGTTTCTAAGGTTTCTTGCTGGCATTTCCCTAGGCGTCGATTTGCAGAAAAATCTTATCTCATATAGCAAGCAAGGGATGAGCGCGCTAGTGCGATATTGATTTGAATGGCATGCTAGCGCAAGTTTATATATAAGGTTTCTTGCTGCAAAAGTCATAGAAAACAGAAGTTTCCACTGCCCCCCTTGAGGAAAGTCTTCTTAGTTTTCGTATAAGGGCAAGTCTTTCTTTAGCATTGAGAAAAAAGACTCTTTGCTATCGAAACGGAGAAGAGCATCCGATGTGGAAGGTTGACTTCGATGGTGCCGTCAACAAGCACGGGACCTAGAATCTCCGCAGGGATTCCATCGCCTCAGTACACTTTGATTAACAACATGGCTGAAGCTTGCATCTTGGGACTAAAAACGTCGGGACTACTTGACTCCAAGTATTTGGTCCTCATCATAAGCCAAATCAAAGGAAGACGCGAGCTCATTCCCTATTTCGAGTATCTTGAGAAACTCACTGAGAATTTTAAGGCGCTGCTAAGCCCTACCTGTCCAAAAACTCTTATTCCGATGCCACTGACGCAGCATGGATGAAAGTCTCAGAAGGGGTCGTGGAAGTCAGTGAAGAGCCAGCATATTGTCTTCAAATTGAGCCCGCCATCTTTTGTGGCATGCCTCAGAGAATACGTCTAGCATTTCTCAACTGAGCTACGATTTCTGAAGACTCTCATAGAAAGACCCTGCTATCGCGAAGTCGTTTTTTTCTGAGTGAAGGAAGAAGAGCAGCAAGGGGCTTGCGGTGGTCTTTGCAGCCGATCGAGAGAATGGATCTGGGAATTTTGTCAAAATCCTATCCTAGAAAACTCGTTTCGACAGTTGTGATTGCGCTTTGAGGAAAGTGCCTGGAATACCATCTTTAAGAGAGAAAGTTCCTTGCCGAAAGCAATCCAAGGCTCTCAGGCAGAAGAGGAATCGGATATTCTGCTTATTGCTGTCCTTTTTGGAGTACGGGGGACCACCTCGGATGGGAGGGATGCCCTGTAAGATTCGCCTTCGGGACCTTCGCGAAGGCTCCTCCGCTCTCAGTTTACTTTGTCTTAGTTGTTTAAGAATAGCTTTCAGTATCCGTTCACTCGCGAAGGCTCCTTCGCTCTCTCACTCTTAGTTTCATCGTCTTAGTGGTTTTGTTCAACAACTCAAACCTGTAAGGAAGGGAAGCTCTGTATACTTATGAGCGCTGTTACCACTTAGGCAAGGTTAGTCACTTTCTCTTTTCACTACTAGCTCACACTAAGGGGCTTCGCTCCGTTCTTGAGGAACTCCGCAACGTTCCAGGGATGGATTTACCCTTCACTACAGTAAGAAGTGCTTGTCGATATCTCCGTTCGCTCGCAAAGGGATCTCCGCTCTCTCACTCTTACTGAAAGTGTCAGTTGTTCTTGAAAAAGAAAACTACTCGACTAAAGCTCAACTCTCCAACCAAGGATGGGAGATTAATGGCGTTACATGCAAAGGTTGCTTGCACCTACTGAGAGGAAGAGTGCTCACCCACGGGTCACAAATAAGATCAAGAGAAGACAAACTACTAACAGAGCACCTCAACCCATGGCATATGACTTTCTTTCCCAAGCATACCGCATTCCATGCACGTGAGGAGTCCCTCTTGGGTCCCAAACAGAAGACGGACTTAAACGGAATCATTCGAGACCATAGATACCCCCGATTAGTATATAACTTCATCAGCTCTTTACCTCATGCAAGGGTCGAAGTTTCCTCACACCGAGGTCCTTTGCTAAGAAAGTCTCACAGAGAGGTTACATCCGAAGAAATATAAGTAGAACTGATCTCTCTCTCAACTCTACTATATTTATTGAGGGAAGTTAGAGAAAATGAGGCTGGTTCTCACGGCTCTCATTGGCCAACCAGTCTGGACCCTGCTTGCCTTCTCTGCAAATGTGTGATATCTTGACTTCAGTAAGTTCCTGAATCATAAGGCATGAATCCATAAAGATGCAACCATAGCCGATCTTTTACGCCGCAAAAGAGCATTGATGACAAGCATAGATAGAGTCACCTTCAATCCAAAGCTTGGCATTGATAGATAGCGCAGCGCCCAGAGACCACGAGTCTCAACTTCAGTCACACCATGGCCATGGAAAGAAACTTCCCCTGCAGCAACAAGTCTGAATATGTGCTTTTCTAATCGTGAAATCGGTCAAATGACCAGTAGAAGTTTCATTTCATCCAACCGGTAGGGACTACTTAACCAACTTAGGCTCATAAGGCTGGCTATATACTGATTTGAAAGCCCAGCTCGCCCATAACCGCTCGTCTGCATGGGAAATTTGATCATCCTCACCAAGTGAGAACATCTCCACAGTCTTTGCAACCTCTGTAACATTGTCTTCTACCCCATTGAAGATGAATCTCTTCCTGCTTTTATACAACAGCAACCAACTAGCATAGGCAATAAAACCTTGCCGGAACTCTTTCACCGTCGACCTCACCCGAGAGAATCTTCCACCATTCAGATAGGTTGCAACTAAGTTCCAGCCTCTCCCAAACACACGCCTATAGTTTTCTTGAGAGAACGGGCAGCTGCAAAGAAGATGAGCCAAGTCCTCCACCTGACCATTGCATCTTGGACAAAGCACACAAACATTGTGATCTTTCTATCCGCTGTTTGCACTCCCCAATCTTCCATATCCACATTCTAAGGAGTGGTCTTTAGCCTCCAAATCCAGTTCCACCCTATCCCCACATCTGGATTAGACTCTGGCTAGTCTTTGCTTATTAAGAAAGAAGATAAGGCTCTGACAGAGAGCTTAGAAAAATGCATTTTCCATTCCAGTAGAGTTTATCTTGAACATCACCTCGAGGATGGCTCTGACCTGCTGCTGAACTTATTCAAAAAAGAGATTTGCAATCCTACTAAGATCCCACTACTTGTGCTCATTCAAAAGATCTGCTACTAAAGTAGTCTGGTCACAGGCTTCCGTCTTTACCATAGTTGTACTATGACTAAGAAGAGAAGAGGAGTAGTAGTGAGCCATGGGTCTGTAAGCACTCTAATCTTTGAGCCATTGCCCACTGCCCGCCTCGTACTACCTCCGCACCTTTGCAAACCGAACGCCAAGCCCAAGAGCAGCCTGGTCTTGTCTCTTATAAAAGTTCCAAACTGAGGGATTGTCTCGCCTATCCTTCTGACGAACTACTTGAGCCAAAACACTGTCTTGACACTGCATAGCCCGAACCAGATCTTTGCTCATGAAAGCCGTGTGCAGGGGGGGCGTCTCATTCCTAGTCAACCTCTCTTTCTGCCAGTACAAACTTGATTCCAGCCAGCTCCTTCCAACACCATCCTTACCCCATAATCAAGCTCGGAAATCACCTTCAAGCTTATTTAGCACAGAAGCCCGCCTACCAGAAAGCATGTAACCCACCAGAGACTGAAGCACAGATCTAAGGAGGGTGACGCACCCAGCAAAGGACAGAGACGCAAGCGCCTTCCATCCTTCTTCCTCACTCTATCAAGTACAGGATTCAAGTAGTTCACCGGGATCCTTTTCCCATCCAGAAGAAGGCCTAGATCTTTCATGGGCAACTTCCCCTCCCGGACCTACCCCCTAACCTAGAGTAGCTAGGTGCGGAAGTAAAATCAATCCTTGTTCATACATGGGTTTCTCTGGTACGAAATGAGCCACTTCAAATAGGTTCATTGCTCCGGCCCAGAATACGATTAATCCGGCATGGGCTACATGAGCCCCAAGTAGTTTACTGGACAAATTGATAAGTCTGGCATTCCCGGCCCACCAAGCGAAACCGGTGGTTTCTTGGTCACGACCAGCTAAAGCTAAAGTTCCATTAAAGAGCGTTTCCACGGGGCCTCAGGGAATATAAGGTTTTCATGAGGCTGATCCTGAGCCGCCATCCAAGCACGAATACCTTCGTTTAATAGAATATTTTTGGTGTAGAAAGTCTAAAATTCAGGATCTTCCACTGCGCGGATTTCTTGGGACACAAAGTCATAGGCACGTAGGTTCAAAGCCAGACCGACTACCCCAAGAGCACTCATCCATAAACCGGTTACTGGTACAAATAACATAAAGAAATGTAACCAACGTTTATTGGAAAAAGCAACCCCAAAGATTTGGGACCAAAAGCGGTTAGCAGTGACCATTGAATAAGTCTCTTCGGCTTGAGTTGGGTTAAAAGCACGGAATGTATTTGCACCGTCACCATCTTCGAATAAAGTATGTTCTACGGTAGCACCATGAATAGCGCATAGCAGAGCAGCGCCTAATACTCCGGCAACTCCCATCATATGAAATGGGTTCAACGTCTAATTATGAAACCCTTGGAAGAAGAGGATGAATCGAAATATAGCTGCTACACCAAAACTGGGCGCAAAGAACCAACCAGATTGACCCAGTGGATAAATCAGGAATACAGAAACAAAAACAGCAATTGGACCAGAGAATGCGATTGCATTATAAGGTCGCAGTTGAACAGATCGAGCAAGTTCGAATTGGCGTAACATGAAACCTATTAGTCCGAAAGCACCATGGAGAGCAACAAAAGTCCACAGCCCTCCTAATTGACACCAACGAGTAAAATCTTATATATAGGTCATTCGGAAAGGGCTCCGTATAGTTCTATTTTAGGGCGTAACGTTGTGATTGTTCCCTCGACTGACCGAGAAAAACGACGTTCCAGAGGTCATTTGGATTTTGGTTTTTCCGCACCATATTGAGATCTGCCTCTTCTTCGATCCGGAATTCCTAGCAAATCCTTGACTCCTCGAATACAATGGGATTTCACACCTGGCGAATCTTTCACTCTACCTCCTCTGACTAAGACTATAGGATGTTCCTGCGAATTATGACCTTCGCCCGGAATGTGAGCAAATATATCATGTCGATTGCTCAAGCGTACTTTGGCTATCTTACGTAGAGCTGAATTTGGTTTTTTCGGTGTTCTCGTCAGAACACGCGGGCATACTCCTTGCTTCTGGGGACATTGATCCGAAGCTCGAGTACGGTTCGTGCGCCATTTTTCTTCTCTACCATGACGAAGAAATTGATTGAATGTAGGCATCCATCTTTCCTATGTCCTTCCCCCCTTTGCCCTATCACTAGTGGTTACTCCCGATCCAAAGCACCCCTTTTCCATTCATAGAGAGATCCAATCGTCAAAATCAATAAAAAGGCCATCATGGACCAAGATCCAAACGGATCAATCTTGTTGGGAGGTACTGCCCAAGGAGAAGAAAAGGTGACTTCCGGATCAGGGATAATAAATAAAATAGGAACCAGATAAAATCGTATATCGAAACGACTTCTGGCATCACCGGAGGGATCGGAACCACATTCGTGGGCCGACAACTTTTCTGGATAGGTCGAACTATTGGAAGCAAATGGAAAAGGAACACCGAGTGGGATCAAAGAAACTAGCGGACTCATCACTAAATAGATACAAATAGGTGCAAATTCCGACATCACCAAAGCTCACTTCGTTCTCTTGCTCTGCTCGCGGCGCTCCTTGCTCGCGGAGCGGCATACCGAAAAAAATGCACTTCCCCCTCCTCTCCTAACCTTGGGTTGATTGGCATAACTTTTAATCATCCCCTCTCCACATTATTTTGTGGAGATCAAAAGTTCGGGATTGCTGCGTTTGAACGCAATGTGGTTACCGTGATTTAAGTATTTGGTAATGAGGTCTCGCAGGTGTTGTAGTAGCTCTTCGTGAAACGAAGTACTACTGCGGTTCAAGGCGAACTCCTTATCCAGTATGACATCTAGTTTAGCCTTTCTTATCGGGCCTTGCCTTTAGGAGGTTCTTTGGAATGTTCTTAGTAGTGTTCTGGTTTATGATTGACAGCATCATTCCGAACATTTAGAATCGCTGTTCCATACTAAGGAGGATTTCCGTCAGAGTGTCCACTTTTGACTCCAGGACCCTGAGCCGATAGTCATTTCGCAGAAAAGTGATGCTTCAATGTGGTGGGCTACTTATGAATATAAAAAGTTTCTGACCTCGGGGAAGTATTCTTGGAAGGTGACTTACTAAGGCCCTTTTTTTCTGGACATAGGAATCTATGTATTCTTCCAAGGCGGATTTCTTATGCATTAGTTGAGCAGGTTCAACAGGAACGGATTTTCTACCCGCACACCCGAGGGGAAGTGGAATAACCTGAGGGGTTACAAGCCTTCCTGATTACCATCGAGCCTTGCATGATCAATCCAAACTCATTTTCCAAGAGCTGAAGTGAAGTCGGGCATCATTTGTCTTGGAAAGGAATTTCTCCAAAGTATCCCAACTTGGTCCTCACGGATGTGCTCTAAGAATTCTTTCTCAATTGTTGTCTTCAAGACATACATTGCCTTGCCAGCTTTGATACTCTATCGGCCTAACCCTGCAGCATCATTATCTCCGGGTATGTTGGTCTCACTCCCACCAACTACATCCCCCAAATCTTTACCTTGTAGGTCAGATTTAATGCATGACTTCCGGTAATCATAATTATAATGGCCATTCCTGTAACTGCATTAGCAAGATCTGCCATCGTGATTGATGTGATCGCACCTCGATTCGATCCCTACACCAAGAAGGTCAGTCCCGGACTGATCGGCTTAACAGACTCTGACTGCTCGGTCTTTGACGATGCTCAAATTAGTGTCCGCACGAAGACTATCTTTGATAGGCCAATAGTGGGTTGGGCTCAACTTCTGATTTGATCTGCATGGATCGCTTCGCTTGGCCGTCTCGAATTGGCTTGCTTGCCTAAGACTGGTTAGCTGACCTACTGGACTCGCCTTCGGGTAGGGAAGTCACAGGGCTAGAGGGAATAGAAGACAGGCATTTGCTATTGGGCTTATCAGTTCCCGGGCTCGGCTCGCTACTGGTACTGGCTTGGGTTACCTGACTACCAATGGGATAGCACCAGAACAGCTCCTTCCCCTAAAAGGAAAGAGGAATGTAATGCGGTTAACCACTTTCTAATAGGACAGGAAGAACCGAAAGATACTCTTTTTGAAGACCCAGAAAAATAGGTGAAACTATGATAATTGGATCGTGCTTTCGGTCAGTCTTTATTAGCTCCAGCGGATTCGGCAAATGGCCTTGAATTGAAGGACTTGTAGACAAAACTAAAACAATGGCTTACTTTCTTACGTGAGGGGCAAGTTTGATAGAGTAAGCTGCCCTTACTGGGCTTGGGCTTTGGCTATTGACCCCGGTCTTGACTTCTTATAAAGATGAGGTGATCGGAACACAGGACCAACGACCATAGAAAAGCGGAAAAGCGCTTTTCACTCCTAGCAGGCACTAGCACTAATGGATCATCAGCAATTCCTTAGAAGGTAGTGGGTGGGATCGGTCAAATAAATCGACTTCGAAGGTTCATCTCCAACTTTAGCAATATAATCGGGAGAATCTGGCTATGGATCCATGGAAGCCCTATCACTTCGAG
Source organism: Agapanthus africanus (assembly GCA_030015575.1). Taxonomy (NCBI): domain Eukaryota; kingdom Viridiplantae; phylum Streptophyta; class Magnoliopsida; order Asparagales; family Amaryllidaceae; genus Agapanthus; species Agapanthus africanus. Next base: position 98,334,034 of record CM057338.1, on the reverse strand, counting down.
TTAGTGGAAGGCGGAGTGGGGTTAGACGCCGTTACACCGCCCTACTAGGGGTATTTGCTTCCTTTTTAGTGGGATTAGATCTGGGATAAGCTAAGTAACTAGAACTCGGGATTGGGATGGACTCTAAATAGAGCGGAAGGGGATGACTCAGCAGCTGGACTTAAGACGCCACTAACAAAACGAGAATGAGCACCTAAAATGAAAGGTCGTACAGTCACTACAGGAATGGGGCGATGGCAGCTACTTCCTGTTTACGAGGAGTTGAGATCGATGACTGTCGCATCGAATGTTCCCGCATATGACTTTAGCCTTGGTGGAATGTAAGCCAAACTACTTGCTTCTGCTTCTGTGGAATTTGATCCAACGACTAGGCTTCGTGCGCCGCGCCCATAATGAACCAATTGACACTTACAACTGCCGACCTGGCAAAGAAAAGAATTGACTCAATCTGATCATTCAAATAAATAAGGCGCTAGTGTATAGTCAAAGGAATGAAAGTAGACCAATCCCGTTTACCTAGCCTAGAGTTCGAGAAAAAGCATAGACCAAAGTGAAAGTGCCTTCACTTTTTAGTAAAGAGTCGATCCCCTATAAACAAAGAGGATAGCCCCTCGCCCTAGCAGGATAGCCACGCACTCGGATTCTTTTCCGGCGGTTCGAATCCGGCAAATCGCCCTTATAGATCGAAGAGTAGAGGTTGAAGTTCGCTATGCTCACCGTGGAGAAGCGACTCTTCCTCAACAGGGGATGAAGAGAAGGGCTTTGTTTTTCAAATATGCTCTTTGGCTCTTGTGGTAGAATCGATATACGAATAAGCTCTTTTAATAATAGGTTATTTTCAAAGAGGGTAAGTACCTTACTGGCCTGGCTTTTGCAAAAGTTGGAGACCTTGAAGGAGTTCTTGTCGCAAGTGAATCAGAATAGCTTTGAGGGAGAAGGAATCCCCAGCTATTGAATCCGGGTTAGCTATACATGGTGAAGTGAAAGATCTTTCACTATAGTGGTACAAGTGCGGCAGTAAAGGCCACTATGCCGTCGTCAGCCCTCTACCCACAATCTGAACCTTTATGAAGAACACTGAAGAGCATCGAGATTCAGAGCCTGAACCAGACCCGGAAAATAACCAAGATGACAATCAAAACTTCGATGGCTATGTCAGCAACTCTTCTCAAGTCATTCGGCCAATGCTCATTGCGCCTAGAGTTGAGGAGAAGGAAGACTGGAAGCGGACCAGTATCTTCTATTCTCAAGTAGCCTGCAGTGGCAAGAAGTGTTACCTCATTATTGATGGAGGCAGCAGCATGAACGTGGCATCACAACACTTGGTGGACAAGTTGGGGCTCAAGCCTGTGAAGCATCCAAAGCCATACAATGTCAATTGGATTGATGATAACACACCAAGTGGGAGCACAATAGTATTGTACTTTTCACTCGTGGAGAAGCGACTCAATAAAGAGTGGAGTTAGCGGTCTTCGATGAACAGAGGCGGGCTAGTAACAGAGGTTAGTCTTCGATTCCGAAGTGAAAATAGCTCTAGTCTGAGAGCTATGAGTTGAAAAGTTCAGTATGGGCGTGGACTTCCTCTTTTCTTTAACCACAATCTCACTAACACTCGCCTAGCGCGCTGAGAACAGAGAAGACCACCGATTCGTAATCATTTACTTGCCTTGCCTGCGTTAGGAGAGCGAAGAAAAGGGAGGAACCAACCAGGAGTCTCGTTGCTAATGTTCCTACGCAAAGCAAGGGTAAGACTTACCATTTGATCCCTCGCTTAGTAAAAAATGGGAAGAAAATAGAGATTACCCCTAGGAGAGGTGGCTGAGTGGACTCCGGTCTTGAAAACCGGTATAGTTCCGATAACTATCGAGGGTTCGAATCCCTCTCTCTCCGTTTTCTTGCTGACAAAATAACTTTATTTTAGATGACAATTGGTCCTCTTAACTGATCGAACTCAAGCGACCCCAGAGGTATGTTGTGAAAGATTAGCTACTCTTTCGACCATCCATAGCTTTCGGTATCCGTTACTCAAAGCATAAGGTAGTTTTGACTTGCTTACTTTAAAGAGTCCTGTCCTGCCTATGAGTTGGGGTTGACGGCTTCGGGAGTGATGAACAAGGCTGCACTCTCTTGGGTTACTGGAGAAAGATCCCATCTTAACAATCTAATCTGATCAGGGAAAGCCTAGTTTCTAAAGACCCTACCCCTTACCTTATACGGGTACAGGCTATGGAAAAAGCAATGGATGACTAGCTATAAAGAAAGTCAAGCCATAGCCATAGTGCGTTAGAACAAGTAAACAAGCAGACTAGCTAGAATAGAAAAGCGCGTTAGCTATGGAACAAGCCAGACCAGAAGGTGAGGAGCCTTTGCTTTCTTGCTGCGAATCTTTCAGACGAGAGAACTCGCTAGGAGAAGTCCGATGGTCTCCCATTTTTGCTCTCGTGGCACTATATCTCGCAAGTTCCAACCTTCCTGGATACAGGCATTATTCTATGCAGAGAAAGCTTTCTTTCGATCCAAGTCTTTCACGGCAAGCTAAGCAAAACCATTAGGGCACAAACGTTCATTTTGAACGTTCTTCTCGAGGATGAGACTCTAGGCTTCTAGAGGAATTTCCCTCGTGAACGAAGTCTAGAGCGAATAGTGCCTTATTAGTTAGTCAAAGGCGGGAAGAAATTAACCAAGCAAAGGAAAATCAAAAATAAGCATAACCAATGAAGCAAACAACGGATACCAGAAGAGCGGCATCCGTTTTCCACAGGACAGTTGCCAGAGACCAATTCTCCATAGAGGACAGAAGACAGGGCCAAATGAGATATTGAAAGGCTTGAATTGAGAGGTCGGGTCGGGAAAGAAAGAATAACCTGAAACCCACCGTCGATTGTAGTACTTGATTCGCTCTAGCTTGAGATCCGCTACCATACTCTGTCTACTGAACTGCCTGTACTACCCACGCCTTGTCTTGTCTCTTTCCTACTACTGAGATGCTACTACCAATGCTACTTCACTCACAGCTGTGCACTGATTTGCTCTCTCTTGGTTAGCTATTCTTTGAGTTGAACAATTCCTTTCCTTAATCATTCCTGTAATTCCCTTTTGATTAAGGACTCCAGTATGCGTGCAAAAGCATGGTCTATAGGGTATGCTTTTGGTATCCTCCTAGCGAATTAATCTATTGATTTGCCCGCATTATCTAATGTATCGTCTAGGGGATTGAAACTCCTGGATGTGCTCTTTTTTTCATGATGTGGTCCGTATGGCCGGCTGGCATAACGCTGACTTGTGATTGATGTCAAGACAACACCTTTGTCAAGATGATCTTTACGGGGTGTACTTCCCTCTTATTGTTATGTCTCTAGGCATTGCTTAGAAATCATTATTGGATTTATGAGAAGTCAGTACGGACCATCTTCGGATTCCATATTTGAACAACTAAAGTCGGGCACTAAAGCCATGAATCTTGACTGTATCTTTCCCCTGTTACATGAATCAAATGTTTCATTTCATCCGGGAAAAGCCATCTCTTTCTCAACAATGTCTTTGTCATTTGATCCAATAGCGTTCCGTTAGATAGGAAGAGATTTGATAAATACTGCTAACTCTCGGATAGAGTATTAGAACGGAAAGATCCATTAGATAATGAACTATTGGTTCTAAGACATCTCTGGCGATGAATCAACAATTCGAAGTGCTTTTCTTGCGTATTCTTTCTGAGCCAGCGTTTATATATAGATGTAGGAGGATTTGTTTGGGAAGTAATAAGCCCCTTTGACATCTCTTCATCTGCAAAGAATTCTCGACGTGAAAACCTTTCTTATTTGACTTTGACAAAGGGCTGATCTTTGAATAGGAAAAAGAATGGATCCGCAGGGTCCCAAATGAATTGGCTTATTCGAAAAAAGCCTTGTTCTTTGGAAGATCTATCTCGTGTCTGGTACTGCATGGTTCCACTCTGCAAGAACTCCGAATCATTCTTTTGAAGCTCATCCTCTTTCTGATAAATGATCCGCTTGCCCCGAAATGACCCGGCCCAATAGGGAAATCCCAATTCAGTGGTTCGATACAATCCAATAGATTGCTACAAGGGCTCCATATTCTAGGAGCCCAAACTATGTGATTGAATAAATCCTCCTCTATCTGTTGCGGGTCGAGGGCCCCTTCCCCTTCTTCAAACTCCGATTCGTATTTTTCATAGAAAAATCAGTCCATCAAGTCAACGATAGAAAAAGATCCATTTTGCATCATATCTAACGGATTCCTTGGTTCGGTATGATTCAATAGAAGTAATGTCACTCGATTATTATCAAACTGACTGCAATCTTTTTCTGTCCGTGAGGATCCCGCCAGAGCGCCTTCTACTTCTAATAGGCCATGAACTAGATCAGAATCATTCTCAACGAATCCATAAGATAAGAAGTGATCCCCTTTTTTTCACCGGATCCGGGTGAAGACCAAAGATCTTGAGCGAACGATCCGGCAGAACAACTCAAAAGATAAAGAAGTCTCGTTAATTTCTTCATGCTCGTTCCAAGAATGGTGTCCAGGGTACCATTTGTACAAATAAGAATCTCCTTCCTTACATGATTTCTTCTTCATATAGATAGATATAGGATCTATGGGACAATTACTTAGAAGTACATTTTGTGCAACAGCCCTTCCTATCTGATAGAAAAGGACCCCATGATCCTGAACCGATCTTACCTGGGATTGCAAATCCTAAGTTTGTCTATGAAGAGCTGATCTAATTGTATTAGTTTCTATAATTGATTTCTTCTGTGTAATACTAATTGATAAGGCCTCATTGAGAAAAGTGCGGGGATTGGGTCGAGTCTCCGCTTTCTGCTTTCTTTCTACAAATGACCACTGTTGAACAAGAGAAAGGAGGTTGAGCTCCGCTGTGAGATGATATGGATCCGGTGGTTAGGGAGTCAAAAAGTGAATTGGAAGCTAGCTTTGCATTCTATCCATCCTCCAGTGGAATGTGTGGGAGGCGACTCTTTTCCTTTCCCACGCTTCTCAGTCCAGTCCAACGATAAATAATTAATGGGTTCCTACGGCCACACTTGAATTCGCTTTTCGTACCTTCCATCCCCAACACTGCTCGATCTTCTCCCGTCTCATCGTGGAAACTCTTTGCCGGAACGAGTCAAACTCAAACAGAGCTCTTACTATAGAAAATCGAGATAAGTAGTTCTCGAACTGACATCAACCGTTCTTGATCAGCCAACTCCACATCTCGCTGAGTAACAGGTCCATCCGAGTAAAAAACACGAGACGACTGATTCGCTCGAAGAATGGACAGAGGCAGAATAAGAGAGCTAACTTCATTGCTCAAGCTTGATTCAAACCGGCACTTGTTGGCTCGAAAGCCGGAACAACCCTTCCTCAATTGGCAGTTTCGAGGTAAGAGTTGATTATCAAGCCGCTTCCCCTGTAGTTGTCAGCTCGTTCTTGACAAATCCGATCGGGTCTTCATAATCTAGAGTAAAAGGATTCGAACCTTTGCATGCCGGTACCAAAAACCGATGCCTTACCACTTGGCTATACTCCATACGGTCGGTCCCTGGGGGGAGGCCCGGTCGAGTGGTTCGTCGCTCGACCGTAAGGGTTTTGGGAGACTCGAAGAAAAAAAACGAGCCGTGTAGTTGTCTCTACGAGGGCATATAGCAAGTAAGCAGCAAGCCCTTTAGGACCGACTACAACAAGCTTGGGACTCTAATCTAATAGAAACAAACGGTAAGCTCTCTGCTCTATTTGCTTGCAATGCCTTGCCTATCAAAGTAGGCGAACGCGCATCCGTTTTCTTGCTCCTCTTCCCCTTGTTACGCAACACGCCAACAAAGAACCTTGGCCCTCTCGCTTAAAGGGTCGGTCGGAACCGAAGTCATGTTGCTTTAGAGTCTATAGGTTCTCGAACCTTCTCTCATGGATTCCCTGAATTACTCACCACAATCTGCTCTTATCCCTTGGCTTGGTGTCAAAGGGCAAGTTCCTGTCTTTTGTCTTGCCCAAAAACAGTCTATCATTGGAGAAAGACTCTCCCGCGGCAAGGCAGTCCAGCTGCTTTCTTTATCTCGCTTGCCGCGTCTAGCTTTGGTGCCCCGGGGGTTAGACCGCTTGGGTTAGATTCCCTTTTCTAGTTGAAGATGCAGTCAACCTTCTTCTCCCATTATTATCGTAAATCCTTTCTTTGCTTTTTTTTCCTTCTCTCTTCCAGTTATCTCTTTATTTGAGAGGGGCGGATAAGACCACTCTATCGACGAACAAGAAAAAATGCACTTTCAAATGGTTTGAGCTTGGAAGCAACCGGCTATCTATCGATAGGCGAGAACAGACTGCTATTGGCTGCTTCGCCTATCTATTCTATTATGTATGGCCGGCTTGGAGACATCAGAGGAAGACCATCATCTCTATCCGGGTACGATCAACGCTTCATTCATTTGTTGAACCTTGGGGATAACCATTAGATTAGCATTGAGATCAATCACCACACCACCTCTATCATACATACGACATTACACGACGCGAGAGTGCATGGTCAACACACACCTACAGCGCCTACGTTCCGCTTGCAGCCAATACAACCACAACCTCACTTGCACGTTATTAAACAACCGAAGCTACTGGTAGGAAGGGGGGACGGCATCCTCCTATAATAGTTAGCAGTACTGAACAACCGAGTCATCGGTCCGGGGAAAGAAAAGGAATTCGCTTAACTCGCTAGGCCTTCGGAACTTTCTTCTTTTCATGCTGAAGACGTCATTCTATTCATTTTTTTATATAAATAATACATAAAAACTCTTATTCTATTAGAAAGACAAATAAACTCTCGCGGAGGATCTCAATACTCCCATTGAGGCGCTACTTAGCCCTCCGGTTGTGCCACTGGTGACTAAGCATACAAATAAATTATATCATTGTCAGAATGACAGCGCAGTCTTCCGGTCTTACGACCTGGTGCTCTCTTGTGAAGAGCCAACTTGACGTAGGGAGGTTCGGGTTTTTGGAATGCATTGCCCCAGAGAAAACGGAAGGCAACAAGGGAATGGGGGGCTGGCTTTCATCCAAAGTCGTCAATTCGATCCGACGTCCTTGCTCCTGTTTTGGTTCCACTACCCTTGTCTAAAGCTCCGATGAGACGATCGATCGGCTCTTCATTGCCTTTCTCCAAGTCAAGTGGTCCTCTCAATCCTTCTTTGAATGAGTGACCGGAAGAAGCACCAGTGTTTGGTTAAGCAGGCCAAGGAGTCAATCGGGTCATACCAGTCGTCAAGACGCAAATCCTGGTTTTTCTCAGGTTGGCCTCACCTCGCTAGCAAGCCTTTGTGGCTTTCGAGCCCTCTAAGTCGAAGCCATACATAGCAAGACCTGTGAAAGGGATTCCCAAATCCATCCACAATTGAGGGATGTCACCAGGGGTTTCACCGCCTTTGCTCTTCTTCTCTCATTCACCCTTCAGTGGGGGTGCAGCCGGGTCGGAGTCGTAGGCCAATCATCTCTTTTGTCAATGAGTAGTTGTACGGGGTCTACCCGTCGACAAGATCCCTCTGCTCAGCGAAGGGCCCCCTACTCCTACGCCCAACAGGAAGGCATCGGTCAAGCAAACCGAGGATGATCTGTCTGATGACCAGAAGGAGGCGATGGAATCCAAACATTCACCAGCACCAACCTTTCCCCAAAACGCACCAAAGCTCTTGGGCAGAATCGACTCCTATTCCAGAATATCCAGATCAGAGAGAAAGTCAATCAGGAGCCCTCTTCTTGGGATAGGAAGGGAAAGAGAAGATTTCGATGAATCATCAAGCCCTTTGTCTTTGGTTTTTGCTATGTTAGGTTCCGCGCAGGAATGAGCACCCATAATTCAAACTTCTTAAGGTAGCAAAGAAAAGGGAGTTGAGCCCTACCCCCATCGTGCTATGATTTGGTTTCCAATATGTATGCCATTGTCTAGAGGCTCCTCCTCTGCTGACAAGGGCGCTTCAAGCTCATCGAGATATGTTGACACTTGACCCGCAGGGGACAGCCAGCGGAAAGAAGGGGCTTTGGTGGATTATCCCAAGTTCCATCTTCCATAGAAGGCGCTCGACTCCAATGTCCCTCTTTTCCGAGCGAGAGTCAGCTATCCAATGAAGAAAAGAATGAATTCACTCTAGTCTTTCATCGGTCAACAGAAGCTTTTTCAGAGCACATAGATGGGCTTTCATGAAAAAGCCGATCAGTGGTGTCCAGTAGTTCAATCAGACCAGTCAGCCAAGCAAGTCATAGTTAGGGCAGTCGGAATGGGCAGGGAAGCAAAACAGTCAGCAAGCAGTAGTATTGAAGTTCAGTCAGTCAGGAGAGTGTCGCTCCCCTTCTTTCCCTCACTCCGTTCGTTAGCTAGAACAATTAGAGTAGGCGAGGAGAACTGCTTCTGAATGCAGCCGTTCCGTAGAGGCCTTCCTAGAGGACTCAAAGTAGGCTACAAAATCTCCCTCCTGCCCGAAACACTATCGCTTCGGCTCTTTACACTTGCGGTATAGCAGTAGGCGCTCGTAAAGAGCCCTTGCCTGAGCAGTGAACGATGGGTTAAGGGGGCCCCTACTACTATTACTATTAGTAGTCATCTATAGGAATCTGGGATTCGGTATTGAAAAAATCCTGAACTTCGTTCGGTCACTTCAGAAGTAATATAAGATACCTAAATTCAAATCGTTGAGGTATTTCATTTTTGAACTCTTTTACATTGTTGTTCACATTCAGTAACAGCTTGTCGGTGTCCCTTCAGGTCAGGAACTCCTGCAATAGTCCCCTCATGGAACTAAAGAACACTACTCTCATCCCTCTTCCCGAGGTATCTACTATTTGTATTCGTGCTCCTTAAGTCGATTAAGACCTGTATATAAGTCTGATTAAGGAAGGCTCTGCAAGACCATAATATGAGTACTCTTAACGTTCAGTAAGGCGCTGTTAAGCCCTATAGCATTAACCTAACAGCAACAGTTGGCCGGTATTCAACCTAAAACAACAGGTGTCTGCCGGTGGATAAGCTTCGACGCTCTCAACCTGCTTTGGATCGTTTGACTATGGCGACGCCTTCTTTACAATAAGAAGCTCGATCACTAGGGTCTCTAGCTCAAATTGGATAACGAACTACAGCATTCACCTTAACTACTTGCTCTGTTGTTTTCTCGAAACAAATGTAAATAATGCATTATGACCACTGGCGGTATTCTTAGGTGTTTGGCCCCGGGTATCCCTTAACTAGCCGAGCTACGCGGATAGATATTGCCTTGTCAGCTATGTGTGGGGTCGTTTATCAAGTCACCTTCGAATAGACTCTGCTACTAGCTCGGATACGTCTTCACTGAGGGGCTTGCGGTGTCTTTTTTGCCGATCAGGAGCTCAAAACAACTTGTGAATCATTGCACCCGAAAACGAAGAAGGTCATTCTTATCTCACATCAATGAACTCCTCTCCTGAAGGCATGCCTGCAGTTCTACTTGAAATCTTGTAATTCACTTAGAACCTCAGTCCTTTCGGATGAAGACTTGTTATCTTATGAGTTTTCGTTGAATGAAATGAGAGCTGATTTCACTCTTTCATCTTACAATTGGATCGGCCAGGAAGAACGTCATTCAAAAGTGATTATTTACCTGCATCTGGATCCCTCGCTTAATGGTCAAGCTAAGCTTTGCCTTTTGAAGCACCTGCTTCTCAAATCCCTTTTGATCAGAGAAGCCCTGAAAGGAGGGATTGTTTCCATATGCGCTGAAACATCCCGTTCTTCCCCCCGTCGCCCGACATCCTCCCTCCAAAGAATCAAACCTTTTGGGGGTAGAGAAATGAGTTTCTTTCAAGACGTCCTCCCGGTTCGATTCCCGTATAGTGGGTAGTTAATCCTTGGAATCGGGAGTTGCACCCTTTCCTCCACCGGCTGACACCCAGCGCCTGAGGGTCGTTTTGTAGCATTCCCATAAGGTAATTGACTTGAGCAAGAAAACGGATGTGCTACCGCACAACTTCGCGCTAGCGCTCACTCCGTCGTGCCGGGTAAGGGTGAAAACGCCTGCACGCCATACCTATACCCATACAGTGTATGGCAGGTAGGCGGTGGACTCTTTGTTTAATTAGGGAAGGGAAGTAAGGGGCCTAAGCACGGCATCCACCGTACACTTGAGTGGCAAGAAAGCGAGACCGTACCCGTTTTTCCAGGCCTGTTCGGACATACGGTTCCCGCGGAAGATCAAGTTGGTGAGCCGTGTGATGGGAAACCTTCCCGCACGGTTCGGAGAGCACTGAAGACGAATGAGAGGTTCACCACCACATCATTGCAAGGGGAGCTCACTCGATCCGCGGATTGGTCCGACTCGTAATTCACTTCTGACTCCGTGTTCGATAGCCCGACCGTAGTGATGTTAATTGTGGTTACATCCATTAGTAGCTTGGTTCATCTTTATTCAATTTCATATATGTCTGAGGATCCGTATCGCCCTCGATTTATGTGTTATTTATCCATTCCTACTTTTTTATGCCAATGTTGGTGACTGGAGATAACTCTCTTCAATTATTCCTGGGATGGGAGGGAGTAGGTCTTGCTTCATATTTGTTAATTCATTTCTGGTTCACACGACTTCAGGCAGATAAAGCAGCTACAAAAGCTATGCCTGTCAATCGAGTAGGTGATTTTGGATTAGCTCCTGGGATTTTGGGTCGTTTTACCCTCTTTCAAACAGTAGACTTTAAAACCATTTTTGCTCGTGCGTTTGCCCCCAGAAATTCATGGATTTCTCGCAATATGAGATTTCATGCCATAACTCTGATTTGTATTTTACTTCTTATTGGTGCTGCTGGGAAATCTGCACAGATAGGATCGCATACTCGGTCACCCGATGCAATGGAGGGTCCCACTCCAGTATCTGCTTCGATTCATGCAGCTACTATGGTCACAGCTGGCGTTTTCATGATAGCAAGGTGCTCCCCTTTATTTGAATACCCACCTACGGCTTTGATTGTTATTACTTCTGCAGGAGTTATGACGTCATTCCTTGCGGCAACCACTGGAATATTACAGAACGATCTAAAGAGGGTCATAGCTTATTCAACTTGCAGTCAATTAGGCTATATGATCTTTGCTTGCAGCATTTCTAACTATTCGGTTAGCGTCTTTCACTTAATGAATCACGCTTTTTTCAATTACTCTTCCTGAGTGCAGGTTCGGTGATTCATGCCTGTCGGATGAGCAAGATATGCGGAAGATGAGGGGGGCTTGCCTCCTCGTTTCCTTCAACCTATGCCATGATGCTCATGGGCAGCTTATCTCTTATTGGATTTCCTTTTCCAACTGGATTTTATTCCAAAGATGTGATCTTAGAGCTCGCTTACACTAAGTATACCATCAGTGGGAACTTTGCTTTCTGGTTGGGAAGTGTCTCTGTCCTTTTCACTTCTTATTACTCTTTTCGTTTACTATTTCTAACATTTCTTGTACCAACAAATTCATTCGGGCGAGACAGATTACGATGTCATGATGCGCCCATTCCTATGGCCATTCCTTCAATACTTTTGGCTCTTGGGAGTCTCTTTGTAGGATACTTGGCCAAAGTGTGACCCGTTAGCCCATAAGTCAGTACTGTGACGAAGCGGCTGTTGCTCACCCGACACGATCATACGAGGTCACAATTCACCCAACACGATCATCTGGGGTGAACAAGAATTGGGGATCGGATGCGGGCGAAATTCCCGCCAATGGCTGAGATGTTCAGTCGACTCCCCCCTTAGTGGGGTCCGGACCCCTACGAGTGAGCAGAAAAGGGAGGAGGAAAGCGGCCCTGGTGAACCGTCATAATAATAATAAGTGAACAAGTGTAAGCTTCGCTGCCCGACAGTATGGAGTACTGTACTGACCACACCGAGGGACAAGCCCTGAAGCGAAGGACAGGAACGAGCGGAATCAATGTGTTCCAATTTCTGGCCTTGCACCGACCATCCAACGGATCATAGACTAAACGGCCACTGCCTGAAAGGACTATGTCCAGGGGACCGCCGCCCCCCACAAGGTACATCTCGCGCCTATGGGCCGCCATAACTATCCAAGAAGACACTCGAAACTGGAAGGATAAAGAAACCTACCCGGTGGACTGCCGAGCTACAAGTCCTACGACACAGGAGCGGGATTCTCTAAAAAGCCAAGGTCGTGGGTGGCCAAGAGGGCCCACTTGGAGACTTGGGATCTCAGCAGGAAATGCGAAGGTTGCTTAAAGCCGGTATTCATGTAATTTCGATAGACGAAAGAGAATCAACAAGTTTCGCAATTGTCACTTCTGAGTAGGCTCAACATAACATAGGGAATACCAAAACCCTAGGAACCGGGGCCTGGCCATCCCATCCCGGTCGACGTTGTTTGTCCGTCGACAGCTGAATGTTTTGACCTGGTTCGATTCATGGTCGCATCTGCAAACGTTTTCCCGGGGGGCCGACGCCCCCCCAGTCCAGGCATTTCTCTATATCACTTTCGAATAAAGGATGCCACAGTACTTACCTTATCCTTGGTGAGTCGAAGTGGAATTCCGTCCTCCCTTGCCTTGCGACCTAGGTATTCCGTTTCTTGTTTCCGCCATGCGGCATCCGACGTTTGGTTTCCATTTCTCAGCTTCCTGCTCGAGCTACTCGGCTAACTCTGGTGCTTTCGAAGAAAACCTTTCTTTGATTGAAAAGAGAAAGAAAGACCTTGCTTGATCCATTGAATGATCAAAGCATTTCTCTTTGAATACAATAGGGGATTTTGAGGACCAGCGAGAGCCATCGCAAATCTAACGAAGAAATTCCAGAGTCAACGTATGCGGTGGCTCCTAAACGAACTTCTCTCCTACATCTGATCGCAACCAGCCAAAAAAACGTGAGCGCCTCGCGCGATACGGCTTTTTGTTTGGCCTACTCTTGCTTCTTTCTTGTCTTTTTGATTTTGGAAAAGAAGATTGATATCGCTTGCTCTTGAAGCTCAACGTCAACTGCTCCCGCTCGGGCACCCAGGAATCCTCTCGCTCTGCTCCCTTTACCAACCATTTTGAATACTTTTCATAAAATAAGCAAAAAAAAAGTAAAGTCTTCTTCTAATATCCCGCGAACTTCTGCTTTAGGATGCAGACATGGATTCCTGCCCCATTGTCAACCATTCTTCATCTAATCCTGCTGTCTCCTACGTAGGCGGTAATGTAGACTGTATCCAGTTGCTGGTGTCTCCCGCAGGATTCGTGCTTATCTAAGAAGGGTATAGAACGACGTGTTTTTTTGGGGGGTCTGAAGAAGTTCTAAGATGGAAATCTGGGCGTTACAAATGTGTGCTTCTAAGTCATAGGGAGGGATCTGGCGATATCCTGCTGCGGTCACATTGTGAGTGGCGTTTGGCGAAGGCCCCTACAGGTTGTTCCGGTGTTTCATAGGTAGATCTAGGGTTCCTTACTACCTGTCCTGATCTTCCAAATCATTCTCGCAGGAGATCCGGCTTTGATCAGATCGTTTTTCTTTCTTATCCTTCGATCACAAATTCATTCTATTCCTATAAAATAGGAGGCGATGGAATCCCATTTATGTATCTGTTTTTAGGTTGGCATAACAAAGAAAGAAAGTGCCAAGAAACAACACATACCCTTCACTTTTGTAAGGTTCGGGATGGGAGACGGAACTTTACTTCACTGAACCGGCACTACGATTTGTTTGATGGCTCCTACCACTCGTCCCTCGTTCATCTTTCGATAGATTGTCCTTCATCCCTGGATGACTAAGGCCAGTAGCGGCAATAGCAACTTTCACGGTATCATCTCCAACCGATACTTCAACGAAAGCCGAGGTTTGCTAATGCGCATTCTAGAAAGGTTCTTTAATTCTCCACACTCTCAATCTCTAACTCAGAAAGAAGAAAGGAAGGAAGGCGCTCGCTACGCCCTAGTCGCTTTGGTCATTCTTTATCTGAAGAGATAGGTGGTCGAGAAAGAGAGATGACTGACTTCCTCAGGACCCACAGAGAGAGAGGCTTTCCGGGCTACTATAAACGGACTAAAATGAGATCCAATATCAGGTCCAGAACAGAAGTTCCATAATCGAGATCTTGGCATCCGGATTTTCTTCCGGAGGAGTAGATAGAGTAGGCTTCTTTCGCTTAGCGAGTGAGACCAAAGCGTTCACCTAGGCTTGCTCGTGTTGCATAACTTTAACTTAGAAATCTTTTACATATCTTCTCCTTTCGAAAGACCTCCAGTACGGATCGCAGATGTTGCACGTGCTCGGACCACGTCTTGCTGTAGACAGGGATATAATCTGACTACACAACCACGAAATCATAAAGAAAGGCGATGTAATCGTCTAGCCCTCTCCTTTATAGGAGAATGCCACCTATCCCTCTTGATCGACAACTACGGGAGAAACCCATTTTCTTTGAAAGAAAAGCTTTTCATTTCTTTTTCTAGTAACCTTCTTGACAGGAAATTTGCTCTTCATCAGTCCAGCAGCCTCCATGGATCCTAGCTTTCATTCGCCGCCTGATTCATCAATGAGCTTCCTCGCTATGACCACCTCCTGTAAGAGGCCTAGACTTTGTTACCCGGCAGCCAGGGCGCATAGGAGGTTCGATAAAATGATGTGTATAACCTCTCATACTTATAGGTTATGTGCCGCTCAGCTATTTCATAACGTAGTTTATAGCATATTGTAAAGACGTCTGCAAAGTTTCCCTCTAAGGAATTGTTAGATCAAGCATTCGGTAGCAGTTAGGCAATCAGTTAATCGATAGATCTCCAGCCCTTTCTAACTGTACTACTTGCTGTTAGCATTCCTTGAGTTCAGGATTCGCTCTCAATGGCTTTCTTTCATCGTAGAAGGAGTTACTTGGCTTTCCTGGCAGAGTGCCTACTTCCTTTCTTTCGCTTCTTGACATGCGCTACTGCTCGATGCAATTCATCTCGCTTTTGGATTAGGTGATTGTTTAAACAGCAGCGAATGGTTGGAGGATTCTTATTGATTCGGCTGCGGAGGATATTGACCCATGTTTTGTTCCGTCTGCGCCAAGCGGCCCCGGCAAGCCGGGGAAGGTTCCCGCTTGGGTTCTTGATGTGGCACGGGCCCTATCTTCAGCTATCGCGCGGGATCGTGTCTTCCTTTTGTTTGCGATTTACTGAAAGGTGCCATTAGTGCGATTCCTGAACAGGTTCGTTACTTGGCATGAAATGAACTAGCTGACCGAGTTGGTATAAATCCGTACCTTAACCGGGAAGCTTTTGCCAAAGTAGTGCTATAGGTCTTAGCCAAATGAACGAAAGCGATGACGGCATTTTCTTTTTAGCAGGAATTGATCCCAGTATAAGGTGCTTGTCCAGTGGGTTTGTCTGTCGGTACTCGCATGATCGGGTCGTTCTCCTCTCCGCGGTGACAATGGCAGGTTTATGGGGCAGGCATTGGGATAGGAGTAGAGTCCAGCAAGATTGAGCCCCAAAAAAGAGTTTTCTATTCAAATCCCTACTGAACGAATCTCATGGAAACGCCTTAAGGAGAATCCGAAGCTGGTTGCTAGCGGAAGTAGCGCGCCAAAGAGCAAAGCGGAGCATTCACAAAGAAATGGTGTAAGCGGAAGGGAAGCGCAACGGTTAGCGACTGCCCGAGGAGTGATACCTCTCTTCTTTTCCCTTTAGAAAGGAGACAATAAGCCCGTCAACATTGACCGCTTTTGGCAGCTGTTAGGCAAGTGATACCGTGCGCAAGTCCGGACCTATGACGGTGCGTTAAGGCGAGTTGATGAGCTAATACGGCTGGCTTACCTTTTTTTTATATGGGGGCATGGGGCCAGCCACAAAGGAAGAGGCTCAAATTAAGATATATACCGTCTTTCAGCTGACCTTTCCAAACCATGCTTCGCAATCAAGCTAGAAAAAGACTAAGCAAGTGCTGTCCTAATGAAATGGCTGATAGTAGAGTAGAACATTCATTCCTTACCGCCGCTGCCTGCTTAAGACTAAAAGTTAGTAGTGAGACTTCTATTCTGCCGCCCGCGCTTTCGCTTCAGTCTGAAGTAACTAGACTAACCGTTGATGCTTACCTATCAATGGAAGGAAACCTCCAGCTTCCATGCCCTCTAGATCGAACTCACTTATCGAGCGTCACTGGTTTCTCGATCTCTATCGAACTCACTTGCGCGCTTCACTAGCTCATTTGAAAAAAGCAGGCACCTTGTTGCAGCCAGCCGACAAGGACGACCACAATTAGCGGATGGGGCTTTGGCTATACAGGTTTCATCGCCGATTTCGTGTGGTAACAGCTTGTGGACAAAAGGAACCATCGAATAACTAACTATACGCTTACCTTTGTGAAACGCGCAATCGATGTTCTTCCTTTTGGGCGAGTAGACTGATCGACCAACCATTGTTGAACCAAACAAAGCAAGGGCACTGACTTTACGAAACCAAGGGCGTTGACTAGTGCCCATGTGTGTGCTTGCATAGCTGCTCTGACTCTTTACCTCCCCAACTATGATAAAGGAAAAAAGTCATTTATAATGGAGGAGTTCCACGGATGGATGGGAATTCCAACAACTCGCGCTGAAGAGATGGATATTGGCTCTTTTTCGCTAGCAGGGATAGACGCACTTGTCTTTTAGTAGCTAGCTTTGCTTTCCTCAGCCTCTACTCTCCCTTGCTTAGTCCTATATTTGCTTCTTGGCCGCATGTGTATGACAAATAGTTGTGTTGCATTGGTCTTCAATTAGTTAATGGCTTAGTTGTTCGCTTTAGCCAGTGAAGGCTCCCATAGTCCTTCCTATTTACAGGCTAGGAGGACTTTTGTAAGTCCGAAAGATTTTAAGGCTGTGAGAGAAAGAGAACCATCCCCTATGGCACGTCTGAGGATGTTTAGATGTGTTGGGTTCCTGACTCTGCGAGGATGTCATCGACGTAGTCTTCCATGATGTAATGTAAAGTTTCATTCATTCTTTCCAACAAGCAAGGGATGAGCGCGACTGAATATAGCAGGCTCAAGCAGTGGATTAGCTGCATAGGCCTAAAAGAAAGCATTTTCTTTTTAGATACTTGTTAGAGGCCCGACCAAGAGCGCGAAAAAGCTTTATTTGAAATTAGAGTAAGCTAAGACATTCCTTTACTTGCTTTCGACAAGACCTTTCCGACAGGAGAAAGAAGATTACGCCAATGCCAATTGCCAATGTTATAGCGATTACGACTAAGAAGGGCAGGAGATGAATTAAAGAATCGTACTGCAACTGCTGAAGAGAGATAAGAGCTAAAGCTAAGACGGGCGGGAGACCCAGACTTTCATACTTCAATACCCTATGTGCCCACCAGTACTGAAGACAAAGAAAATATTGATTTTAAGTGGAATGAATTTCTCGATATCTAATTCCAATCTCAGGGATTCGATTCGCGCCTAACTCGCACTGCTTTCAAGAGCTAGCTTTCACACTCCTTCTCTATATAAGATCCATAGCTTGAACAAGATAGCTGCACCGGGATACTCAGAAAGAAGTAAAGCGCATCCACAACTGCCGCAGAAAGAAGAGGAGCATCTATACTATCTTCCGCAACTTCCGAAAGAGCTACATCAAGAACAAGAGCTGGTACCGCATGTGCGGCAGGACAGGCAGGAGATATCTAATATTTCTATTTAGAATGATTATATTCAAATATTTGAAAGAACAATAGCAAGGGGATTCGCCAACTGGATAGGACCATTTCTTCCAGATGAAAGAAGAGCCGATGGAAGAAGAGAGCTAAGAAGGCCGAGAATCCTTAAGCAAGGGCGGGGGAAAGGAGATCACATCTGTCTAACAGACGGGGTAAAGAAGCAAAGAATCTATTCGCGTTGACCGGGAAGTGGCATATAATATAGGAAATGAAAGCGACGTGTGTAGCTGACCAATTGCAAGGGCTGAGCTAAGGCTAAGCCAATGGCAGGAGACCAAACCTAGCTAGCACCTGGCTTTCCTGCACCTTGCTCCTACGCCTCCGGATCCTCCGACTTCTTGTGCCTACGCTACAGCTCATGCCAAAGAAGCACCTACTGAGGCCAAGGAAGGGACCAAGCACTAAGAGCTTCACCTACTTACTGCTTGGGCCGACACCGCTCCTGCACTTGCAAGAGGAACAGAGCCTAGAAAGAAAACGGATGCAAAAGAGGAAAGGAGTAAATCAGATTCGTCAGACAAGACTACCAAGGTCTGTGGTGAATCTGCCAGATCTGTCTCACGCCCGACAAATGTTGTATAATAGAGCATCTGACTACTTCATGATCAACCAACTGCAATACTGCAGGTGTGGATTCAGGTGCCGTACCATATCTCGACCTAGCCGCATGAGTTGGAACCACATAAGCTTCTGGCAAAGAGCATTTCCTTTCCGAGTACGCTAATCTAGAAGTGAAAGTTTCCCAATTCGATTGAGTCTTTTGTGATGGCCCAGCCCGGCGGTGTGGTGGACCAACCATTCTTCTTAATGAAGTTCAGGATCTGCCTTCTCCAACCCAGAAGAGATGGCTCCTGCAGAACAAGGCTCTTTCTTAGTTCCAACCACCTGGGATGCCTTATTAGCGTCATTTAATTTAGGTCCTTCTCTACCACCATTTCTCTTGGATATCCCCAATCTGTAAGGTCTCTTTCCGCTGCCTATTCGAGGCAACCAGCTCCATCTCCATGGTCAGTCACCGCACCTCTTTCTCTTGCTCTTCCTAGCTGATCGAACAGATCCGCAATGAGAGGGATGGGGTACTTGTTATTGATCCTTACCTTGTTGAGGGCTCTATCATTGATGCAAAGTCGAAGACTCCCATCGTGCTTCTTTTGAAACAGCACCATATGGGGCCTTTGATGGCTCGGCATCCAGTAACTCCTCAGTTCTTCTTGCTCCGGTGGGGCCATCCTGTAAGGTGCCATTGCCGGTGGCTTAGCCTCAGGTTCCAGCTCAATGCGATGATCCTAGGTGGCATAACATCTTTGAACTCGTCAAGGACTTCTGCTATTCTTGCTTTATAGTAATCGCGTCCTTCTCTTTGAAACCCTGTAACAAGTCAGCAAGTCAACTACCTCGCTCGAGTGTAAACAACTACTGAAATTGATGAACTACAATCTCAACGTCTGATGCGATCAGTAGTACAAGAAGGATCTAGCACCTTTTGATTCCCTGTCTTTTTAGAGTCAGGTAGCTCATACTACTGAGGGACCCTTCGGGATATGTTCCTTCGCGAAGGGGCCTCCGCTCTCTCACTCACTCAAGGGTTTCTTCACAGAAAGGCAACGCCGGTGAGGTTTGAAGAAAGCCTTCCAAGCATAACTTCTCTCTCATATGCTTGACAGAGCTACGCTCACTGATAGTATACCATACTCAACGAGTCTTCTTGACTTACAGACAGGACGTCTCGAATGCGCCGTACTCATCTTAACTCGTGAGACTCACTTCACTTTGCGGCCCTGTCAAAATAGCTTAAAGTACCGTTTTGCTCGTGCCGGGGACCCGAGCTTCACTAAGTTTACAATTCAGAAAGTCTGTGTTCAATAGTACAAGGTTTCTTACTTGCTTGCAGAAGTCACTCTTTTCATCGAACACCCGGTCCTGTAAAAAAGAGCTTTAAGTTCCGCTCGCGAAGGCTCCTTCGCTCTCTCACGTTGAAAAAGAAAACAAGCTTAGGGGAGCCCTCAAGCGCCGGGGGCTTATGCCACCTTAGTCCGGAATTGAATGACAGAAGAGAGGGAATGAGAGAAGCATTGGGATCCCGGATCAGAGTGAGCCCTCGCCGTGATACTGGTTTTCACTTTTTGATCCTGGTTTTATGGTCCACCTGTTGAAGTAGCTTGGCTTGAACTCAACGCTTGGATAACTTGGCTTGTGGAAACCTATGTTTACTTAAAAGCATAGAATGGATTCCGCTCTTTGCCATACATCTGCAGGAACTCACTTGACATAGCTCTGGAGCGCTCATGGTATCACTCCCGTTGACTGGGTCTATCCTTCTGTCTAAGACCTCATGGTGATGAAGAAAGAAAAGCATCTCTTTCACCGAATCCTGATTCCCGTTTGAAAGATGATCTGAGATGAAGGGCCCATCTGAGCAAGAAGCCGATCCAGTGCAAGTTCCACTGTACGCTAGACAGAATGAGTGGGCAAGAAGGCTTAAATGAACAATCACGGACAGACATGACATGATCGAGTGGTCCATCATCTGAGGGCAAGATCCCCATATCCCCTTTCTTTGACCCGATTTAAGGTCTCCCTTCTCTTCGTTCTTTGGCTTTTTTCAGTCATTCTGTGATCGAATAGTCATCTTAAGCGTGAATTTGCTGACAGGCCTTTGCCCTTCTCTTTGGCAAAGTGGACACAGATCTTGGTACACAGGATGATAGGGGGGCCTTTACCGCTTCCTCATTTCCAAGGTCAGAATCATTAGCATGGGATGAGCCGAATGCAGAGTACCTCCTTGAACCACAATGTATGACTTGCTCGGATTTCCCTTCCCTCTCTGTTATTTGGCTCCCTGCTAAAGGTCTCTCGAAAGTCGGGATGCTCAGATTGTGACCGCTAACTACTCTTTTCTTTGGGCTTGGCAAATAGTGCCTATCGAAGGAAATTTGGCGTCTACCGATCACCGAATCAATGTGACCAACTTCAGAGATCCTCCTCTTTTGGGTAATCCGGAGAATTCGAAGAAGAATGAAGAAAGTATGACGAAATCCCGTAATTTAGATTCAAACTGGATTCCCCACTCTAAGGGAAGTGAGCCAAGGAAAGGCAGTGAAGGTTCGACTCCGGGGTGAAAGCCCTGGGTTGCGTAGAGAAAGGATAATGGAATTCAAAAAGACAACATTTGGGAGTTGGACTCTAGTTCCCGATATTGAACCCCTCCTTTCACTTATG
Source organism: Agapanthus africanus (assembly GCA_030015575.1). Taxonomy (NCBI): domain Eukaryota; kingdom Viridiplantae; phylum Streptophyta; class Magnoliopsida; order Asparagales; family Amaryllidaceae; genus Agapanthus; species Agapanthus africanus. Next base: position 98,313,158 of record CM057338.1, on the reverse strand, counting down.
CATAAACTAACTGCCCTGTCGGACTCTACCTGTCTGACCTCTATTCGCCTCCTCTCGCGATCTCTTGTACGCGGATCCTGCCCTACTAAAGGAATCCTTTTTTCACTGACGAGCTCTTCCTTTTCGAAGGCTTAGCCAAACCGAAAGTAGCCAGAGCTTATCTTAGAACCTTGCTCGCCGGAAACCACTTTCTTCCACTAAGGCTCGAGACGGACAAAAGCTTTCTACTTCCAAAGCGAGAGTTCCCATGAGCTTCTTCACTTTTTCTGATAGATAGGAGACTTATCCTAAACCGAAAGAGAAAGAGGATAAAGCTACACTCGAACCAAGAGATCAGAGTTCGCTAAAAGAGCGAAAGCCATAGAAGCAGAGGGAAGATGCGAAGGAATAGATAGCTTTAACTGAAAAAGCTAATGAGGCTTTCTTAAACGCCCGGGTTTTTTTCTTCGAAAAAACGCAAGCTAACAGTAGTATGAGTTCCCGCGCGAAGGATTCAATCCAGCTATAGCTCCCATGAGAGGGCTAACCTCCAACTCTTAGCGTCTTTCATGCTCACTCTCTAAGCATTCGATGTTGTCACCTTAAGGCGTCAACTGTCTAGCCTTTGCTTTCTTGTCGTGCAATGCGGTCTTCTCAGCTCCCTATCTCCTGATCGAGCTTGTGTAAGGTAGATGTTGCCTGGTACTAGGCCCCCCACTTGAGGCTCCCTCTTTAGAGTAAATAAACACTTCTTGTCGGCCCCCCACTTGAGTATCCCTCTTTAGGGAATAAACACTTCTATCAACCTATAAAGACCTGGAACGGTAGATCAAAGCCCAGCTCGTACAGACTTATTCCAAGTACTCCCAAAGGCTTCCCACTTGAGTCTCCTTCTTTAGGGAAATAAAAAACGTATTGAAACTCATACAGACCAAAATATATGACTAGGCAATTTAAATATGACCAAAGCACAGACTTCTTTAATGTTCCGGATGCTCATACAGACTTCTTCAAGTACTCCCTCCACACTACAAATCCCTAATTGGACGTACTTTAGGGTAGCAATCAGAGACTAGTTCTTTGATTGGTCATCTAGCATCTCTATGCTCACGTAAAAATCAAATCCATCTGTAATAGCTTTCTACAATAAGATGTGGCCTAAACACCTATCTAATTTTGATAGAAAGAGTGAATTGAATTCAGGGTAAGGGCAACGTGAGGTATGCATATTAAAAGTTTGAAATACGTCATAGAGATATAGAAATAGGTAACCTGATACCTCAGGCTAAATAGGGACAACGAGAAAGCTTCCTGAGCCTGTTAAGTAGGGAAAACACATTTGGTAGACCAACTCAAAAGAAAAAAAACACTATTATGATGAATTTGTTCTATAGGAATACGCCAGGCATGACTCAAAACATGCATTTGAATATCCTATTAGGTCTATGACAGTGGATCCGGACCGCAAAGTGAACAGAAAAACCAGTGAGCGAAGCGAACGAGACACCGCTCCTGCACTTGCAAGAGGAACAGAGCCTGAGCTAATACAAGGCAAGAGCAGATGAAGTTGACGTCTAAAAGGGAAATTGAAAGCATTTTCAGGCTGGCAACTAGTTACAAATACCCAGAGGACCAAGGAAAGTCTAGTTTTTGACTAATAATAAAATAAACATGGCTTCTTCTGCGGGGCTGCCTTTAAGCAACCAAAAGAGACCTTCAATTAGCAAGAAAGCGACCCGCCCAGATTTCTACTTACAAGTTGGGAGATTCCATTCACGAAGTATTCGATAAAGAGAATGCGAGTGAGAAGGACTTGGACAAGACAACAGATGACGCACTAATTGCACCTCCTGGTGCTAAGAACTCGAGTGCCGACTGCTGCTACAGTGTTTTAAAAGAACGTTATCGCTATTGTAGATTTACGAATTGACGGAATGGTGCTTTGTTCACACCCATTTTACCGCTGCTTTACACGTCCCTGGATAGGCACATTTTACCGGAAAGATATAGAAGGGCAGAAGATCAATGAAAAAAGACTAGCTAGCGTGAGCGGGAGGAGTCTACGACAACCAATACTTATTCAATGAAATTGCCAATTGCAGCAGACTTGGACTGAGCAATTGAAGTGAATACCTCAGGTCTAGGGGCCCAATCATACTAAAAAGAAGAGTTTGATTTTGATTCTGGCTCAGAACCGAATCTGGTTCACCTTTCGTCTTACGTATGTTAGTGTGTTGTTTCCTGCTCTTCAAGTTAGAGAAGGACTTACACCATCCGGGGATGGGAACCTCTGAACCGCTACGTCCCTTTCTAACAGTTGATTCAATAGCTGTCCTTCGCCTATTCTTCCACCGCTTCTATAGTTGTGATTGCGCTTTTTCTAATAGGAATAGAAGCAGGGGCCTATCGCTTTGATCTTTCTCTTCCTGTAGCTGATGCTAGGCGCTCTCAAGAGCCCTTCGTCAGTCATATGAATGTGCAGCTCCTTCTCTGTGCCTAGTGTCAGTTTAAGCCGGATAAGCATGAAGTTACCTTTCCACTATTTGTCCACTTCTCTTCCTCAACAGGGCATTCGATGCCTATTCTTCTATTATTGATCCTTCCGGCACCTCGTCTAAAAAGGCTCGAGAAGGCCTATCTTTAAGATAAAAAAGAAGAGTTCCAGTGGTCTAAGCCCCCAACCCTTTAGATCCAGTACACGTACGGTTAGGTTAAACCTTCCCTGCCACTCGGTCAAGTTCGTTCCAGACGAACTCCGATCACGTACTTTCACTCGACCGGCACCCATATTCTCCCTTCGACCGAGCTTACCGTCCCCCAATCTGCCTAAACCAGTCGTTTTCGGAACACTAAGTCAATCTCGACTTTTGAATCGAAACCATAAAACTCAAGTGATCCTACGTCGGCCTGCAAATAAGCCTGCAAGCTAACTCCTTTCCCCAGCTGACCGGCTCAATTGCATTCGGTTGGTAGGATTGAATAGCCTGTGTCACACCATCACAGTAAGGGCGAGACATTCCCCAGCTCTCGAGGCAAGGTAGGAATGTTGGCTGAACGTAGACTAGTCTGTTCAGGCACGCTTCACACAAAGCCAATCGGGAAATTCATTTCGTTACACGGAACAAAACATCAAACTCGGTTCAAGGAACAACACCCTTGCTACACCCGAGCAAACCACCCTTTGAAAGAACATCTAAGTTTGCATTGGGAGCCCCCATCTCTTAACGAAAAACGGTCTCATAGGCTTTTGTCGCCCTTATTGAGTAAGTAGAACGACGTCCCTGGTCCCGCGGACCCTTCTTTAGGGATCACTTTTTAGAGTATTTATTCCACCAGACTCTTTCAAGTCAGCAAGTCAAGACTACCAGACTCTTTCAAGGGAGGAGTAGTGAATATTTACTCAAGTCAAGGCTAGAAGTGCTAATGTCGTCAGCTATATGAGAAACATCTTATCTCATATAGCTGGCATTTCTTATTTTCTCAATTTCCCTTGGCTCTACATGTCGATTTGCGGTTCCATCTTATCTCATATAGCTGGCATTTGTGTTTTGTTATAGAAAGCCCGATGCTAGGTATCTTGGCATTTTGAAAATTTGGTCAGTGTCGTCTTATTTTTGTAAATAGAATGGCCCTAAAATGAAAATAATTGAGCTTTCAGCCGAAAGGAAACATTCTTTTGCTTATTTATATTTAAGAGTTTTTTTGTCTAAGATAGGATAAAGGAGGAAGGTTGTGTTAGGTAGCCCATAACCGAAGTAAAATATAGTCACCGGGTTTCTATGAAATGAATTCTGAAGAAATGAATAGAAGTAAAGGATTCATATTGCCGATCCTAAACATTTGGAATAAAGGCTTATTGTTGCTGTTGTTGATGATGATGAATATGTTAAAGTTATATCTTTGTTTATATGAAGCTTCTTGTGATTATACTTTTCTCTTTTGATGTGCATAACATTAATTCCATAGCCCATTATAAGCGATAATTGTAATTTCATATATATTAATTTATGGTTTGATCGGGAGGCTTGCGTATACTCAAGTCAACAGATTTCGAGTGAAGAAGCGAGTTTGTTGCTCCTAAATGGTGTTAGCTTTATCAATTCATGCTCAGGACTTCAAATCCATTTTGCACCCCCGATAAATGTAAGATATCACAATGACCTTCAACATTCTTAATTATGCAATCAAAATATATGCTTGACCATGCAATCAAATTGTGATAGTAAATTTTCTTTGTAGATTATTCCGGCACCAAAGTCGACTCCTTTACATGCTGTAGCCGTTGAAGCATACAAAAAGTTTGTTGTGGTTTCACTAATCCACAATAGGCAGGTTGGGTTGGGTTGCTTCTTTTCTTTATCTTTTATTAATTATGCTCTTGCATTTTATGTGGGTATATTCCTTAAGAGAGCATGTTTTTGTTGAATAGCATTAGATGGCTCGCATGTCTTTTATCTGGTTTTAGGTTGTGTTTTTCATAAGGTTTCTGTTCAATTGGGAATATGTCACCTGCTATTATGGTCTTATATTAATATTGCTTTCATGTGTTAGCATGCATTTTGGATGCGCTCCCTTCAGGAATCGAACCAATGACCTCTCTCTCACTTGGAGAGTAAATTCTTACCGCATGACCTATGCCCAATTGGTATGTTTTAGCATGTAGCTTTGTGGGCAAATTTAGTTATAGGATGGATTTTGCTATTTATATTAGTATGCATACATGATACATGAGCAAAGTAGAATAAATTTAATTAATATGCACATATTCCTAGATCTTTCATGTTTGGTAATGTACACCTTTTGGTTCACTGAAAAATGAGGAGTCGATGAAACTTACAATATGAATGGTTAAATCTTATTAATCTAGACTACTATAAGATATTTATAGAAATTACTTACCACAAGTAAATCTCTAGATTTTCTTCAAATAAGATAACTAAATAAATCTCTAGGTGAAATAGACATCTCGCTAGCAGCTGAGCTAATAATTAAAAAGCTCTATATCGTGATCATTCTGATGCAATACAACCTAAACTTTAGTGGTAAAATTAAGTTGTTTTCTCATGAATTTTCATATTGCTAACAAACAAACAAATATGGTGGGTTTTAACTTAGTTTAATTTGTTTATTCGAACAGGAAATTGTTTGGTTGTTTAATTTGTTTCCATGGTCACCAACTACGTACACAGAGTGTAGAAGAAAAGTTCTATACGTCCAAAATATTTAATTTATACCTATATATGGACTTCGTTCAGCAGTATGACTTTTGAACAATAACGATGATAGTATCATACTAGTCGTTGCTTGGAATCGATCTAGAAATTTCAGCCTAGAAGTATATATGTGTCTACACTCGAAGGCAGAAAAGACAGGCGTACAAGAAGCCGATCCATGACAAGTAGTGAAAATCTTCCGGATGCCAAAATCAAAATTCATTCCATGCAAGCAGGTAATATAAGAGTATATGTGCGTATTTGTTAGAATACACTTCATGCCACGCAAGCATGCAAGACTTTGATACCATTTTGCCTTTGATTTAGTGATGGTTCTATTATCACTAAATCATTGATTATTTAATGGTCCCGGCCATAAAAAAAGATCGATAGAGAGTTGGCCAAGTGATATGCTTCTTTAGTACGTATTTTGTATCATCCTCCCATACCTATAGGTTGTGGAATCTGATAAACTGACCACTCCCACAATTTTCCACAACTAAACACTAATTTAAACTGGCTGTCATATTCCTTGCTATATATTATTAATGTTAATGTTATGTTAAGTCCCTCTTTAGTTCATCCCAGTCTCATAGAATTAATAATCCATACCTATTGACCTTTCTATCTTCAGTCTTCATAGACCTCCAACTTAATTTCAGTCTATAAACCGCTTCAGTTTTTCTCAAGGATAAAAATTACAAACAAAATCACAAAATGGCGATGGTCTTGGATGAATTCATCTCTGTCTTTACCCATAATCTTCTCTCCTTAGCCAACGATGAAATCAGGCATCTCATGGGTGTTGGTGATGAGATTCAGAGACTCCGAACTCGACTCGAGAGGATGCTTCCTGTTTTAGCCGATGCGGAAACTCGAAGGCTGCAAGAAAACGCGATCAAGTGTTGGGTGCAGCACTTGAGGGACATCGTGTATGCCGCCGAGGACACTATTGAGCTGTACAAGATCGAGTGTGTGAAGGTCAGGAAAAGCAATTCCTGTTCCTTCTCTTGTTTTATTCATTACACATATCGCCGCCACAACTTTGGGAACAAGATCAAAGACCTCAATTTAAAGTTGGATGATATTATCAGGGATATACCCATCCTTCACCTGAGCCCAACTCGTCTCTCTGATCACTCCGTATCGAGAAAGATTAGTCGTAAGACATCTTCAGTTCTCGAGCCCAATCTCATCGGGAAAACAATCGAAGATGATTCTGCGATGTTGATTGATTTGTTGACCTCCAATGAAAATCAAAAGAATCATCAGAAGATAAAAATCTCGGTTTTTGCTATCCTGGGCATGGGTGGCATAGGCAAAACTACTCTGGCTCAAAAGATATTCAACAATGACAGGTTACGTGCCAAATTTAGCCATATGGTTTGGGTTTGTGTCTCTCAAGATTTCTCGGAAGCTGAGCTTCTAAGATCGATCATTATTCGTGTCGGAGGAATTATTCCTGGTGACTTAAATGAGAAAGAAGATCTTGAGCCTATGTTGTATGATATCATAAAGGGCAAAAAGTTCTTTCTTGTACTCGACGATGTTTGGGATGCAAAAGTGTGGGAGAACTTGTTGTACAAGCTGTTACAGAGTGTGGCTGCTGGAAGTAGGGTGGTTGTAACAACGAGGCATGAATCGGTTGCAATGAGCATGAGGGCAACATACTTCCATCAAGTTCAGAAGCTGTCGGATGAAGAGGGATGGTCATTGCTGTATAAAATGGTTTTCGATCAAGAAGAGACGCAGAAGAATAACCCCTTGAGGGATATTGGGATGAAAATTGTGAAGAAATGCGATGGTCTTCCCTTAGCAATCAAAGCCATTGCCGGAGTTCTTCGAAACAAAGGAAGACGGGCCTGGCATTGGGAGGAGGTTCTTGAAAACCCGGCTTGGTCTTTGTCGGCCGAGCTTCAAGAAGGCGTGATGGGTGCACTATATTTAAGTTTCAACGACTTGCCATCGCATTTAAAGCAGTGCTTTCTTTACTTTGCTCTATTTCCCGAGGACTTTGAGTTTCGAAGAGCTTATATTGTAAGGCTTTGGAGCGCCGAGGGATTCATTGAGGAGAAGGAGAATGTGTTGATGGAAGAACTCGGAAAAGAGTACTGGAAGGAGTTGGTGGATCGGAACCTACTGGAGCCACATGATGATTATTACGATTTATCACGGGCTAAAATGCATGATTTATTGCACTCTCTTGCTCAATATCTAGCTTCAGATGAATGCTTTTGCCGCGATTTGAAAGTGTCCGAAGTGACAAGAATATCATTTGCTACGTCTTGGCCAATGAACCTGCGTCGTGCAAATATAAAAAATGGAGAAGCCGTTGCGGAGGTTATTAAAAAGCAAGCATTGTTGAGAACCCTATTAGTACCATTTCAAAGGAATTTCACAAAAGATACCACTAAAAATCTCAGAATCTTGAGGATACTGAGTCTTACCAACTCATTCTTTGAGAAGTTGCCGGATTCAATAGGAGGCCTTGTGCTCCTCAGATATTTAGATATCTCAGAATCTAAGATGATAAGCGAGATACCAGAGAGCATAGGAAACCTTGAAAACCTACAATTTCTTGTAATGTCAGGCTGCAAGAATCTGCGCAAACTTCCCAATTCTATTACGAATTTGCAGAATCTACGGTGTCTTGATCTTTGTAATACCGGCGTCCAAATTATGCCTGCAGGGATGGGGAAGCTTCAGAATCTAGCAGTGCTTTATGGATTCTTTGTGAGTGGCAGCAACATAGGGGAACTGGGTTCGCTCTCAAAACTCTACTCTCTGAGTGTGTTCAATATCGAGAATGCATCTACTACGATTGCGGCAAAGGCGGCGGCGGCAGCAGCAGCAGAATTTAGAACAAAGACCTTCCTTGTCTACTTAAAACTGCATTGCACAACTCGCAGCTCAAGTTATGAACAAGAGGATATCAAGAAAATTGGTGACATATTTGAGGAGCTTTGTCCACCACTATCCTTACAGTTTCTTATAATTGAAGGGTATTTCGGGCTTGAGTTTTCAAGCTGGTTAAATCAATTGCCATCCTCATTTCTCCCAAATTTAAGGCGGGTTGAACTGAAAAATTGTGTGCTCTGCGAGAAACTCCCACCATTGGGTTTGCTACCCCAACTTGATTGCCTTTGGATCGTAAATGCACCCGCGGTTAAATCTATCGGGCCTGAGCTATTTGGATCGCGCCCTCATTCTTCTTTCCCAAAGTTGGAGACATTGCATTTAGAGAACTTGCCTGACTGGGAAGAATGGCATTGTCTAAATGAAGAAGCTGCATTGCTTCCTTGTCTCCGTACTCTAGCAATTGAAGGGTGTCCGAAGCTGAAATCACTTCCAAGGTTTCTCAATAGCAACACCGCTTCATTGAAATACCTGTGGATTAAAGGTGCAGATAGCTTGAAAGAAGTCGAGAATTTTATGCATGTCATAGAATTAAGCTTGATACAAAATTCATGCATGGAGACGGTTACAAACCTCCCTTTTCTGAAAAAACTATGGATAGAAGATTGTGAAAAACTAAAGGACGTGGAGAGCTTGGACACGCTGCAATTTCTTGATTTGCAATATTCGAGAATGAGTTCATTACCAGAGTGGTTGGTGCATGTGGGCACTCAAGAGTTGAAGTTTACAATGCTTCGAAGATTGGTAATCAAAGGCAATTCTCGGCTGCTATCTAGATGTGTTGTAGGGGCTCAAGATTGGCACAAGATTCGACGGATGCAATGTGTTGATGCTTACGACTATGATGAACCTAAGAAGTATATCCATTACACCAAGTCTCCATTCTCATTTGACATGCACTACGTTGTCTGAGGATGATGTTTGTCAACAGTGGTGATTCTGCCAGGAAATAATCGGTCTATTTCTTGTTCCGAAGGTATTATTATCTTCTACTGCTATTTTTTTTTGGTTGCTGTAAATTTTTACAAGAAGTAAGACATTTGTTTTTGGGGATCTAACTGGTGACCTCTCACTTTGGAGAGAAAATTTATACCGCATGGGCTAATGCCCAATCGGCAAGTAAGACATGTTTCCTAGTCTTATGTTTTCATTCATGTTAGATAAGGGTCATCGTCTAAAAACAAGTCTCCATAAATTTTGGTCTGCACCTGCTAGACTATTCGTTGTGTATAACAATAGTGATTTTCTCAATGATTAAATTTTGAAAAGAAGTAACTTAAGTTCACTCATGCAAAAGATTGCAAAATTAGGGTTCAATTTTAGCTTATATTGGAGAAACTTTTTTAAATCTATATGGCATGATTAACTCTTTAATCAAGTGCATCGCAAACAAGAACCTTTAGCCCATGATTATAAAATAAAATGAAAACACGATTCCAATATCTCTTGCATATTCCAAATTCCTTGAGTTTCCTTGATGAAAGGAGCAAAAAAAAATATGTTCGTAAGTTTCACATCTCTCATTCTTTGTGTAGGCAAGGACTCACTATATGTGACTCCTCCCATCAAGGAGTTAAACTAGTTTTTATAACTTTTCAGTAGTAATAACCACTTCTAAACCAATATGTGGTTTTCAAGACCTTAACTACCATGTTTTATATTATGTGCTCTTGTTTTATATATTAATATTACAGTTAGAATCACATACAATGTTATTTCAAACATTATGACAGTAGTTTATTTAGTTTGGTAATAATAAACTAGATTTTACTTGCTTTCTTCTTCTTCTTCTTTTTTCTAGAAGAGAAGTTTGTTAAGGTTGATAATAATGTAGGCTAGATTTTATTTAGTTTCTGTTTTTAGGAGACTGATACTATAATGTTAGATTTTGTTTGTTTTGGTAATATTAGATTTTATTTGATTTCAATACGAGTAGATTTGAAACAGTTTTAAATTCCTACAAAAGACCTTTATTTAACATTTCTGTACGAATATTTTGGTTCAACAAAATTTTAGATCTATACATCACTCATTGAAATTCTAGAGCTCACATCCCCGTAAAATGAATGTAGCTATTCCCCCATGTCCATTGAATGAGATTTATCTAGATAGATGTGAAGCCCGCCGATAAAGCTAACGGCAATCTTATTTAAAAAATCTCATCATGATAATTATTGTGTTAGTAATGTAAGACTATATAGTTCCATGAACGATATATGGTTAGTGTGGAAGTAAATAAAAATTTTCAAACCCAAACGCAACCCTCGTTAATATGAACAACAAATTTTAGATATAAATACGGAGACAGGACGAGGACACAGATGACTAGATGTTACCCTAAATAACATATATAGGACCGAGAGTGATTCTTGGTCTGGGACAAGTATTCGTATTTCAATTAAATAATGCAGAACCCCAAGTGATTCCTGGTAAAAAAGAAAACACCCCATCCTACATAGGAACATGAGTGGTTTTCAGCTTCGGTGAAGTTATACAAATATACCTCCGGGTAACGCAGGACCATGAGTAATCCCCGGGTGGATGATAGAATTTCAGATTTAGGAACCTTGGTGTATTTTGGTATTTTCTTAGCCATTTATTTAAAACTTAATGTCAAATGTCATTATTTTCGTATCTTAGGAATAAGTTTTATCATTGCAAAATTAAAGCAATCGTTTGTGTCCCATTTATTTCAACAACTTGTTACCTGATATAGAAGTATGTTATATATGTTTTCAAACTCAAGTTGGCAGAGGCTTCCTACTCGCCGAGCGCGTCGACTCACCCCTTATAGTTTTCCTTTGCAGATCAACTAGACGCGTTGCAGTCACAACTTGGTTACTATTTGAGCGAAGGATATCAATTATGATGATCAAGCTGGTTAAATATTGGTTCTATATATATATTAGTTCTTGGAGTTCATTTGTATAAAAATGGGTTGGGTTATTTATAGGTATGGAATAAAAAGACTTGTATTTTTAAAAAAAGAGGTGTGGCAAACTTATAAGGAGTTTGCATCAGTTATTTTTGGTTTTAGACTTTGCTTATATGTGTTACTTCTGAGATTCTATTATGTGTGGTATGCATTAAAGTTGAGTTGTAAATGTCCATATAACTTGAGTGTTGGATGTCTATATGTATTGCTTTTGAGATTCAATTATATGGAGTTACTCTTAAGCACCATCCGATATAATTTGTTTCAAATCCTACCTGATTTTTAACTATTATATTTTCTTGAAGATTTATGCAAACAACGATACCATGATTGAAATAAATGAGAGATTTTTCCATATAATTGATTAGACAATTGATTGCACAAATTTTAAAGTGAATTTAATGGTTAAGAAGTTGATAAGATTTATTTCTAAATCCTATTGTGTGGAACAGAGTTGAACCCTTATTATATATGGTCTATACGAAACTTGAGTCTTGGTCAATCGAGTAATTCATCGAGTCTTTGATCCAATTTACAAACAGGATTTTGTCAAAAAAATTGCCATGTTCCATTAGGATGACTTGTTGGGCATGTTTGGTAATAGAAAAGTGAAAAAGGAAGTAGAAAAGTAAGAAAATGATAGGAAAGTAAAATGGAAAGAAAGTATGAAAAAATATTAATTCTTGTTTGTATTATAAAAATGAAAGTGAGAAAAAAAATCTGTATTAATGTGAAGATTTGTGCGAACAGCGATGTCACGATTGAAATAAATGAGAGATTTTTCCACGTAATTGATTAGACAATTGATGGCACAAATTTTAAAGTGAATTTAATGGTTAAGAAGTTGATAGGATTTATTTCTAAATCATATCGCGTGGAACATAGTTGAACCCTTTACGTGGTCTATACGAAACTTGAGATTTGGTAACTCGAGTAATGCATAGGGTACAGGATTTGTCAAGAAAATTGCCTTAGGACGCTTGTTGGACATGTTTGGTAATAGAAAAGTGTGAAAAAATATTAATTCTTGTTTGTATTATAAAAATGAAAGTGAGAAAAAAACTCTGTATTAACGTTTATATGGTAATAGAAAATGAGATTGAGTTGTTTCACTGGAATGATGGAAAGTAAAAAAATGAAAGTTGAATAAAATATGATAAAATAACAATTAAATGTTCACTTTCTTTTTACTTTCCTTCACTATCCTAAATTTTGGTAAGAAAGTAGATTGGACAAAAATACATATAGGACAAAAAAAATAGAAAGTACTTCCTAATTTTCTATTTTAACTCCCAAATAAGTAAGAAAATAGTGAAAGCTACTTTATCAGTTTCTGTTATGCTTTCCATTTCCCAAATATGCCTGATAGAAAGTATAAATTAAAGTAGGAAATTTAATTTTTTTTACCACTACTATAAATAAGGGTTGCCACTACGGATATATCCGTAGGGGCAAGAAAATATCTTGTAGGTACAAACGCCGTAGGTGCATGTCGCAGCCTTGAACATGCCCCTACGGTCAAAAACTTGCCCCTAGAGTAATATGTAGGTCCAGTTGTCCCTACGGATCAGGCTGTAAGGACAAAAAATTTATTTAATTTATGATTAAAATAAATTAGGTATCCCTACGGACTTATCCGTAGGGCCAAGTGTTTGCCCCTACGGATAAGTGCGTAGGTATAAATCCGTAGGGACAAAATATCAGGTATCCTGATATTTTGTCCCTACGGATACCTGTGTAGGGGCATTTGTTTGCCCCTACGCCGTAGGGGCAAGCGTAACCCCTAATACTGAGATCATAGGGGCAAAATATCAGGTATCTAAATATTTTGCCCCTACGGATAAATCTGTAGGTACATTGTTGGGCCCTATGGATTAATCCGTAGGGGCAATGGTGGGCTCTACGGTTAAATCCGTAAGTACATATTATCAGGTTTTTTAAAAAAAAAATGGCTGCCTATTTTTTTCTCGCCCTGTGCACAATAATATATACATCATATATAAAATTAATCATCACGCAGAACATATATCGCAGTATTCATAGTCACATCTCACGCATAATATACAAAAGAAATCAACAAGCAAAATATGATATCAATATAACACGCAAACACCACCAATATCAATATCGTCCAAAATGTAGTACAATATGTATCATATAAATAAATACATGTTTAAAATATAAGAATCAAAAAGCTACCCTAGCTCGGTCCAGCTTCACCTCTGATAAACGCCAGAATCTGGCGTGCCTGCTCCTTGGATATATCTTGAGTCAATAAATCATGCAATGCGGAGCATGCGGGAGTCTGAGCGGGCTGTGGAGCTATAGGAGTGGTCTGCGTAGCCTCCGTCGAGATAGTGGCTTGCGGAGCCGCGGCTGCGGGAGTCTTAGCAGGCAGTGGATCTATAGGAGCTGTCTGCGGAACCGCAGCCGATCTAGGGGCTTGCGGAGCCGCAGCCGAAGGAGATGCATGTGGAGGCTCGGCCTATGTACCCTGTCGCGTCTGGACCTACATGTGTAATAAGCGAGTAAGAACTGTGTATTATTCGAATTCGTAACATTATCAAGTCATTTCGAAACCCTAATCTATGTATACTTAGGGACTTAGGCCTCGTTTGGATATCTAGTTTGGAAAACCGTAGTTTATTTTAATTAGATATGTATGTATGATTAATCAAAGCTGAGTCTACAACCAAATAAGCTCAGGTTACGTACTAATATTGGATATGTTGCTATCTATAATACGACATAATATTTTACTATTAAGTAGTATATATATCAACATCTCCTTCAACTCCTGAACGGTGACCTTCAAGCTCTCCAGTTCCTGCTGGAAACGTCGCTCACTGGAGACGGAGGAAGTAACTGCCGGGATGGAGTCCAACCTCATATGGGCCCTGCTAGGGCCTAGTCCCCGGCCTCTCTCCCAACCTCCATGGTGCCCTCCGTGTGCGGCGTCCAGGACTGGGGTCAGCAGCATTGGATCGTTCTGTCCAGTAAAATCGATCCCCGATGTCTCGTCCTGCTCAACCACCCACTGCTATACTTACATTAACCAGTAAAATATAAGTATACCATTTAAATTTGAACCTTTCAAAACTAAAATTTCAAATAGGGGTTGAATAAATATTAACACTTATGCAATACTCCTGGGTAGCGGCGTCGGGGTATCGAAGCTCGCCCGTGGCGGGATCTGTCGAGGTGCCGTGGACGGCAAGATATGTGGACAGCACGCTCGGTGTACTACCTTGCGCCAGGGTCTGAGCTTTCTGCAATATTAGAAAATAACTCTTAATATTAGATATATTAGAAAATAACTCTTAATTTTGCATTATATCACAAAGGCCGTTATATTGTAATTTACCGATAACTCCATGGCACGAGTAATATTCTTCGAGCCACCTGTATAAGTGAGGCAACCCCTCTTCGCCGACTTCCTATTCTCTATATTTTGAGCGGTCTATTTCTGCACAACACATTCATATTTAGTTTTCTAATTAAGGAACACAAAAAATAAATTATATACTAAATAATAAATTACATTTAAAATACATACCTGTTTGCGTTGAGAGTCGAAATATTCGTACAATAGAGGCCATGTCTCTACGTCGACTCTCGCAAAGGCCGGAGTAGATAAGAGGGCCGCTTTCTCTGCCTCGGGGGTCGCCATCCACAGGGAGTAGCAGTCGGCCTTCAGCTCATTCCTGTTGTATCGGACCTTGGTCTGCATGTTCTTCATCAGGCCATTGTACAGAGCATGAAGATCGAGCATCCCCCAGGGTGATCAGGGTCAGGTACAGGCTGAAAATCGTAATCCAACTGAAAATACAAAAAAAACATTGTTATTAGATTGCAAGTGTAATAATAAATATATTGGATAAATCAAATGAAAATATATATTAATACCCGAGCCTGATCCCAGAAAAGGGTGAATGAGCGCCGGTGCTGGTCGCTCCACTCAACGTGAAGTGGATAGTTTTTCACGAGCCAGCTCTCATACCCCATATACCGGCCGAATCTCTCGGCATGATCTCCGGTATAGCGATAATCAGGGGTAAAAAAGAGGAGAAATGTTGCCTCCCCTAGCTCTATCAGGCCTTAGCCTGTGGGACTGATTCGAGTCTCGAGTCCCCCTCTGGGGATGGGGAGGCCCCGCGTCTGCAAGAAATATCAAGACAATCAATATTAAGACAAAGTTTTATTAAGAAATCAAGGTTAAACGAAAATTGAAGTGTGATATATACCTCCGGTGACTAAAGTACGAGCCTGGGCCCAGGCAGCAGCACGAGCGGGACGATAGTTCCTCCGGTGAGGAACAACCGGTGTCCCAGATACGGACGCATCCCCTCCAACTAGAAAATAAATATTGACGCTAAATTTCCATGAAGTTCATATTTATTTTTTAGAGGATATATAAAATGAATAAATATTTTATATTTATTCATACTAACCTACAGACTGAGCGGAGGGTACGGAAGTGGCAGGAGTGGCCCCTGCGTCAGATGTGGACACACCACCTATAATTAGACAATTAAAAATAGATTATATAAGTAATTGCAAAAAGAATGTGTAGATCAATAATATAACATTCTAAATCAATATGCATGTACTATAGGATATATAAACATACCCGCAGGTGCGGTGGTGGCACCACCTAGAGCTAGACAATAAAAAAAATGATTATCTAAGTAAGAGCAAAAGGAATATGTGTATATTTATGATATAAAATTCATATCAATATACATGCACTATATGATATATAAACATACCTGGAGGTGCGGGGGTGGCCTCTGTCCCTGATGTGGACGCATCACCAACAGCTAGACAATCAAACATTGACAATATAAGTAATTTTGACATGACCAAGCATGAATATCTATAATATTACATTCAAAATGGATATAGTGCAATATACTTGGAGGTGTGGCAAAGTCCACACGGAAGGAGGCATCCGAAGGGGTCTCCGATCTGGGTGCAAGATCGGCCCTCTGAAGCTCCCTACGCAGCTCTCCGGGCGGCAGAACCGCTCTGCCTCTGCCTCTACCTCTACCGGTGCCGCGGCTGGAGCTCCTGCCGCCCCTCGCTGCTCCCGTCATCATCATCAAATCTAGATAAACGGTTCGTGGATGCATTAGACAATCATTACAAGTATTGATTATATATGTATAGATCGTAAAATGTGAAGTAATAATATAACATTACTGATAACTTTTTTTGTTTCGTGGGCGCATTAGACAGATCTACTTGGATTTCATCATCAATATCATTTCTAACTCACGTAACTTCATGATCGGCCGAATACAACCCGTCTTTCAAAACAGACGGTCGGAGCACTCTAAACCTTCTCTCTTCTTTATCCTCATCGCTGTCCTCAAATTCTGGGACACCGTAGACATTCCTGGTGTTCCCGTCAAAAATTTCTGCGCAAAAGAGCCCAAGGTATCAAATGGCAGTGATACGCTTAAAAAAATGCGAACCAGTATTTTCCGGGCTGTATTTTGATAAACTCCCGAATGAGAAATAGCTAAATTCTGATGGTATTGAAAGCGTCTCGAAAGATCCTTTGACTGATATATTATGGGCCTCATAATTCATCCGGGATCAAAAGTTATGAGGCATCACGTGCGCACACGTGATCGGGCATCACGTGCAGACACACGACCATTTACAGACAAAGCCTGTAGGCACTGAATAAAATAAATAATTAAATGGGCCACGTGCCAACACACGATGGGCCTTTAAACCCATTGAAAAGGATTAAAAGATATAGTAAAAACTAAGGGAAAACTCCAATGGGGCATCACGTGCTCATACGTGACCAAGAGTCACGTGCTAACATGTGATGGTTCCTTAATTCTTTAAAACAGCAAAATTGAATTTGGGTTAAAATGCTAATCGAAGAGGGTTACGTACTGACACGTGACAGGTCTCTCAGCTCTTTAATTGATAGAATTAAATTATCAAATATTAGGATCACGTGCCAATACGTGATGGGCTTCAAGAGCCTTCTGAATTAATAAAATTAAATTCTAAATTAAGGGAAATCAAAAACCCTAATATTTATTTAGATCTTTCAAAACAAAAAGATTGTGCTCTGTAAAGTGGAGCACCGTTGAATTAAAAATCCAATGGTGATTAAAAACCACCAATTTATGGAAAGATTTTATACAAGGAAAGATTTTCCTGAAATTCACCAAAAATAATAAACAGAATATCTTTTGGATTTAAATCCAATGGTGAATAAAATTCACTGAGTGATCTAAAAGATCATGTTAGTTAAAAAAACAACCAAAATCTTTCAATGAAAGATTCATTATATAAATTGATTCTTTTCTTTCTCATATAAATAGAAGCCAAGAAGAAAAGAGAAGGGAACTCCTTTTTTTTGAGAGAAGAACAGAGAGAAAAAAAGAGAGGAGAATTTAATTCTCAAGAGAAAGAAAAAAGAGAGAAGAATTTAATTCTCAAGAGAGGAAGAAAATTTCTTCAGAAGAAAAGGAAACCCTAGGTGAGAAAGGGGAAAGAGATCTAAGCTTCATAAAATAAAAGAGAATTTAATTCTCAACTTAAGAGTTTAACTCTTCTGAACAAAATAACTTAGTTCTTCTTTTGGTTGAAAATCTGCAGAAACAGATCTCCCCACAGGTTGAGAATTTAATTCTCATCGGGAAGATTCTGCCATGCAGATCCAAAACTTAGAGGGAGAATTTAAGTTTTAAGGAATTTAATTCCCCCAAATTCATAGGAATTTAATTCCTCCAAACAGAACTAGGGTTTAATCCTATTTTAGAATTTAATTCTCCCAACTTCATAGGAATTTAATTCCTCTAAAAAGAACAGAACTAGGGTTTAACCCTAATTCTCCCTAATAAGAATTTAATTCTTCCATATACATAGGAATTTAATTCCTCAAAACAGAATTAGGGTTTAACCCTACCAAAGAATTTAATTCTCAAACAAAGGACTCAAATTATCTATGCATGAAAACGTGGTCACGTGGCAACACGTGACCCTTCCTTTAATGATCAGAAAAGAATGAATGAAACATGGTCATGTGCCCCCACGTGACCCTCAAACAGATTCCTTAAAATGAGAAAGAAAAATCTTGAAGGCAATGCCTCACGTGCTCACACGTGACCCTTAAAACAAAAGGGAACAAACCCAAGGCAGAATCAATTTTGGGCTCCTCCACGTGTCCCCACGTGACCCTTAATAAACACTTTAATAAAACAATGCATGGGTATCCATCACGTGCCTACACGTGGTGGCCGTGAAGAATTAAGTGTTTAACACTTATTCGAACATTCTGGGAAGGAAATAAAGGAAGTCTGACCCAATCTTCATATGCTTCACGTGACCCCACGTGACCCCTGACAAACACCTCTTTAAAAAAGAGAAGATGGAAAGAATTGAAAAATTAAAATCCAATGCATTGGCGCCCTCACGTGTCCCCACGTGACCCCTAGCAAATCCCTTTAATATCTAGTGCATGGATGCCCATCACGTGCCCACACGTGATGGCCTAGAAGATTGAAAGTGTTTAACACTTATTTAAATATTCTGAGAATAAAATAAAGGAAGTTTGGCACATTCTCAGGCGCCTCACGTATCCCCACGTGACCACCTCATTTCTAGTGTTTAACACTATTTTAAGTGCATCACGTGGGAACACGTGATCGTCGAATATGTGTTAGTGTTTAACACTATTTTTCAAACCAGCTTTAGCCCAAATCAGCTAAGTTTTCCAGAGACAAGATCTCCCCTTTGATTGAACACCAGATACATTCTTCCAAACTTGATCATTTCATATGACGTTCAAAATAAAACCCCAGAGCCATGATGAATAGTCAGTGCCCAGTAAAAGACAAAATGTTGTCAGAGCCCCCAAACCCCTGTTTAGCATTACTAAATAATAGGGGGGCTGAACCCAGACAAATGTTCAATAGGCCAACAAAGGGCCAACATTTCAAACTTAATTGGACTTAGCCTGGCTATAAGTCTTCAATTCAGATTTAACTGAGTCAACATGCTTATAATCTAATTAATTGATCTTAGTTCCAAATTGGACTACAGATCTCCCAATCAACTTTGGTTCAAGGGTACATCTCTAAACTCCTCTGATATTTGTCATTGTAATCCTTCAACGTCTTCAGAGAGGTGACGGGTCCCGACAACCATACATTTCATAGACTATGACGTCTTTAAACTGGACTGTAGGGTCCTTAAACCCATGGACTATAATGTCCTTAACCTTGACTGTGAGGTCTTTAAACTTACGGACTATGATGTCCTTAACCTTGACCGAGATATCTTTAAACTAACATTGGACCGTAATATCTTTAAACTAACAATAGACCACCATGTCCTTAAACTGGTAATCGACCGCAATGTCGCTAAACTAAACAATAGAGCCTAAATGCTCTGTTGTAGGATCTAAACGATCCCGTTAACTTGATCTTAGTCTAAAATTAGACTAACGTATCCTTAACTAACGTTTAAGTTGATCTTAATCTTAAAAGAGATTAACGTATCCTCCAACTCAACTTCCAAACCCAAATCTAAGAAAATACGGATTTTGACTAATCCATGCCCTACGGGCGATGACATAAATTAGTCTCCATATACAATCTACGGGCAACCACAAACAAAATAAACACCCCCGACACGAAGTGATCCTCTGGAGAAGGAGAAAGTTTTTACCACGATGCGGTAGCGTAATTAACTGCAGGGGCTTGTGCCTGCAGGGAAGAGCGTCCCCGCAATCAAAAACCCCTCAAGTGAGGGGGAATTTGACGAAATCTGCTATATCGGCCGCATCCGTTTAAACCTTCGATACATGGTGCCATAAATCAACTTGCCATCTTCGGAGAGGTGGACGGATAGCACCAATTAGCATCTTCTCTCGGAATTCAGGCCCCGGACGTCTCAACGTCTCGGTCGCGTGTTTTCGGCGGTCAACAGATTCGGGCACGCCCGGTGGGACCTTTTCCTCTTTCCACTCCACACTTCGTGTGTCATGATCGCGAACGAATCGCGGTTTACTATGGTTTCCTGTGGATTCGAGGTACTAAGATTTGGTGTCTTTCTCCGTGCAGAAAAACAGAAGATCAATGGCTTCAAACTGCACTAACTGCAACTGCAACTCTCACTCCGTCCTGTCCGGAGGAGTAAGTTATGGGCCCCAAGCGGCCTCCCTTTTCAAGATGCCAGTGGAGCAAGTAACTCAGGCCACCACTGGGCTGTTCTTTGGGACCATGATCCAACATATGAGCTTCAATGCCCCGTTGTTGTCGCAAGAAGCCCCAAAGAAGTTGGTCATTGATTGACTCACCACTACCGCGGCCCCTCTCAATGGGTCGTCCAAACCAAGTGCCTCAGTTTTCAGTAGACTGGGCCAAACCTACAACGGGCCCGTGAAGTGTTAGTTATATGTATGCCCTAGAGGCTATTACTGTACATAGGATGTATATTGTAGTGGATGCTGGGACATATATAGGGAGGACTTTCTTACTCGACATGATAGTATGCTATCTGGTTACTCATTACCTTAACGTGTACACCGATTGTCTCTCTGTTACATGTTGGTAAAGCCCTTAGGATGTGTACTTGACTACCTGGACTATGATGCGGATCATACTAGTGGGGACATGGTAGTCTATAAGTACATCCTTCAAGGTCCCTAGTCGTGGGTATATCGAGACGGGGCATCGATATACCAAAGCAGACTAGCGTATACCTTCTCGACCCATACAGATGGACGATGGATGATCCCATATCCATTGGTGTTTGACATCAAAGATGATATACGGGTGCTCAGTGGAGACTGGGTACACTGGACGGACTCGCCGAGAACTCCCAGATGGTATTATACCTTACGTCAGATGGCAGTTCTCTGGTGACACTGGTACAGGTTAGTCTGTAGACCCGAGATCGTCATAGAGTCTTGTGTGATTCCCAATGTGCTTTGATTTCCACCTTACCACGACCAAGAGGGCGTGCAAAACGGTGGCTTTTGGGTACAGTCCTGAATCACATGGAGGCAATGAGCGATAGGAGGGGATTCGTCTCTCCCGGTATAGGGGGTTGATATTGCGCTGTGTTCGATTGGCTATAACCGGAAATCCCTGGCCAGGGTTGCTGAGATTTACTGGTAAGTGTTATCAGTAGTTTCTCGAATTGTTATAGACCTCATATCGACACGACTTATCGAGCTATTGGGGTCTAACGTTTGCCACCCCTAGGCGAGATATGCGACATATCAGACGAACAGACCGGACTGTACGGTATGTGTTACTGGTTGGATTTACAGGAGTGTGAGCGGGCTTGCTCGTCGATCTTCTGATCGCTCAATACCCGGGTGGCCATTACGTTTAGCAGACTGCTTGCGGCTTGTGCGTGTTTGATATGATCATCACCTGCTGCCGGCGTATTGACGAGTCTTTAGAGTCCTACACAGAGGTTTCCTGGTTCAAGCGAAACGAAATAGGAGCGCATATGAGATATGTGCGGGACCAAGAATAATGCGTGTATGTGATACCGTATTTCATTCTCGTGATGAATGTGTCGAATGGTTATATGCGATATAACCTAGTTATCGAATCAAGGATTGATTCGATAAGACGATACATTGGATATTAGTCGGTTATATGCGATATGACCGGATCGTTAAATCAAGTATTGATTTAATGATTTAATGCATAATTATATATTTGATATATTACTTTGCATTAACTAGTATTGGTTCACTTTAAATGGATTTTCTCACTTGATGTTCACAAGTTGTATATGTGATATACTTTTGTGTACTTGTTTGTATCATGTTTGATGATACATGCTAACTTGGATTTGTGTAAAGACTTAAACCATGATTAGTGAATGGTTAGGGTTTCATTTCACTTATTTATTTATTTATTCATTTTTGGTGAAAAGATAAAAGAAAAACAAAATGGTTGCTTTCAAAGATGAAGCTTGTTGAAGCTTCATGAAGGTTTGACTAAAGTGACCATTTTGTCTTCATGTCTTAACCTAACCATTCAACTTAACCCTTGTTTAGTCTCTACACTTAACCATGGTTGATATATGATAAGTATTCATTTTCTTTTCTAATTTAAATAATACTTATCATAATAATCATCTTCTTCTTCTTCTTCAAGAAAAAAAAGCTTGCATCCATCAATGGTGATTTGATGAAAAGAGTGAGAAATCCAATTCTAAAGTGAACCCACTTCCTATTTCTTCACCCTCTACCTCTTGCCAAGTAGTATAAGGTGTTTTCTTCACAATTTTCATGACTTGGTGAAGTGGGAGCTTGATCTTGTGATGCCTCGACGTAGATCATCTTCGACATCGTAGTCGATGACCTAGCCCGCCCATTTCTCCGATGAAACAGACACTAGAGTCCAAGATCCGATTTATACAGCGGAGGGACGTCTACGTGGAGCTAAGGAAGTGGAGAACCGGATCTACAAAGGTTGTATTTCCGTTCATTTAGTTAAGTTGTTAACTAGTTGCATGTTTCGCCTAAACTCTAGTCAACGAATCCGTATTAGGGTTTCTCGGCACTTGTAAAATTTGAAATTGGCATGGTTGATGCCTTGTGAGACCTCTTGTGCGTGCCTAGAAACCCTGCAGTGGTATCAGAGCCTAGCTAGAGCCTTAGGCGATGCGTAGACGGAGTTAGAAGTCCGATCGAACCGAAACCCTAACTACAAAATGCTCTCTGTACATTTTTGAAATTCGTGGAATTTTGTAAATTAAAATTGCTTAAAAAATTTAGCAGGAAATTCTAAGAATTACGGCGCAAAAATTACATAATGATCTGTCTAAAGCGCGGCGGAACCGCAGCATTAGCCGCCTATTGCGGCGGTTCCGCGCCCATTTAGTCTCTTCAGTCAACCATTTTTGCACAGTAACTTCTTTATTTAAATGCTGAGTTTTATGGGAATTTTTAATATTTACTCAAGAGTTGAGTTTTCTGGGTTGTATTAGGGACTCGGTATTTCGATCGGATTGTCTAATTTTGTCTGTGTGTTTTTTTTCCGGATATTTTAGAAACTGTTCAAAAGTTCGACCGGATATAAATACCCACTTTTTCCCCTGCCGGGAAATTTCCAATTGTTGGATTTTTCCGTAGTTTAATGACGTTCTAAGTAGTGCAAGTAACGCGATGGTCCCTCTAGAAGTCAACAAACCTTAACTCGATTATGTGACCGTCTTGAACTGCCCTTTGAACCTTCGGGTTTGGGGCAGTACGGCGTGCCACATGTGAGGCGTTGGCTTGACCCTTCTACGGCTGGACCGTTGGTACTGAGGCATGAACTGGATGTTTTTAAACTTGTTTCATGTGTTGAGCTGTATCAGGAAAACTTGGGTGTTTGACTGTTCGATCGGAAAGTTTAACATTTTCTGTTTATCTGGAATGTGATACAACACTTGGAATCCACAAGTAGTTATGAGATAACTGATATGAATGTTATAAACATAGAACTTTAGTCTCACTTGATAGGTTGCTACGGAATTTTGATGCGATCAAAAGTCCGTCGCAATCACGTAGCGTACGCGGATACTCGCCGGGTAAACTTAATAGACAGCCTCGCCCCATAGCCCCGACCAAGTGACTATAGGAGAACCCCGTCGCCGAAAGCATCCGTTTGGGTGCTCGCGGCAGCGGTGTTCCGCCTTGGTGCACTTCGTCGACGGCGTCGGGGGGGGGGGGGGGCAGCTGCCTACTAAAGTTTGCGATGAGCATTCGATCAGGATGTCGGGAATCTTGTTGAATTGCCCGACTTGATATTGAAAAGAGTTTTCGATAATGAGACTAAAATGCGGGGTTTATAATTGTTAGGCATGCGATGTCTAAGTATTTCATTTGATTAGGCATGCGATGTCTAAAGAGGTTGCGGATTCCAACTGTTGTAGTTTTACACTTTCTTTTTTGTGACCGTAAGTGTAGTATGTAGTGGTATTGCCGATTGTCGTTGCTATACGTCGACGACAATCGGTGTAAGCATACTTACTTACGTTGATGACATGTGATGTTATGTGTTGCTGGATATGTTATATTGGATTTCGTGTTCGAATAGCCGGGGGTTTTTATATGAGATGAGTGTTTTTCATTTTCATTCATGTAAAAACTTGTATGTAATATTCTTTTATTGGGGCACTTCCAGGTTGCGGAAGTTGTCACCTTTTGTATATTATTTACTTTTCCGCACTAGGATAGACCCAAGGAGGGGAGCACAAGTAACCGGGTTCTAGGGTCCAGTGGGAGACCATCTCGAGGAGTCGAGTCCGGGTCCCCTAACCCTAGAATTGGTAGGGTTGCTTGCCGCTCTCGTAGGGGTCTAGGGGTGTGGGATTGGCTATTCATCACGACCGTGGAATCCGTGTTTTATACTGGCTCGTATTAAAAACACGGACGTCCTAGTATATCCAATATTTCATATGTTTTTTTTCTGCTGCGATATCTGTGATGTGATCATTTGATATGTTCTGATGGATACAGTATATAGTATATATGATATATTATATAGACGTTACTTATGTTTTACACCCGCGCTAGCCCTGCCCCGCTCTGCCGTTAGTTACCTAACCTAACGGTGCAGACGGGACATCGAGACGAATGCAGATGGCATAAGCGTACGTTATATTTATCTGTAATGTTTAGGTGGACTTATATGATGGAAATTCATTAATGAGATTAATGAAATAAAAGAAACCTAAGATGTTGTGGAATCGAATTTCAAAAATAAAACAGGTAGCTACAGTTCTTGCTTTGCACAGCGGTATATGTGATATATCCTGCACCTTATTCGATGAGGAAAGCACCGAGATCCCTTCACCGGGAGTGACTCCTTTAGCAATAACTGGCAGATGCTACACACTCGGTTTGTCTTTTGATTGCTTCTATAGTTTCTGCTTTGCACAGTGATATATATGATATATCTCTCACCTCATTCGACGAGGAAAGGGCCGACGATCCCTTCACCGGGAGTGACCCTTTAGCAAAACTAGAAAAGCCTAAAAAACACTCCATTTCAAAACATTCGATTCTACAACGATATCAAGTTCATTACGCAATAGGTTTTCATAAAACCTGTCGTAGCCCTCCATCATTTCAGATAAGTACTATTTAGTATTCGTGCTGCGGTAGTTTGGCATGCGTCAAGGTGTAGTGTACGGTAGCTAACTAGTGCTTATCTGCTTGCATACGAGGCGATTGGATTAGGGTATTCGCACGGCGTTGTTTGGCATGCGTCAAGGGTCGTGCGGGTGGGTTTAATTCAATCAAGAAATGTACAGGTTGAACTTAATTAGCGCACTATGGGTTGTTTGGCATGCGTCAAGGTCATAGCACGCTAGGGGCAAAATTATCGGGAATTTCAAGTGTTGAAATTTGCAATGAGATTGCATACCTTCTATGAGATAGTTGGATCTCGATACCCGCTGCGAGTAAGAGTTACTCCTGGGAGAGTTTTACACATTACAATTAACCGATCAAGTAGGTGTCTAGAAAGGTGTCAACGGGGTTACGCCTCTGGGAAAACGAGGTTTACATTAATTAGGTTCGTGCGAAAGTACGGTGGGCCTCCCTCAAAGTACCGACACTGCCTGGCTGAAAGATTGGCGAACTTGTATTGTGTAATTAATCCCGGCTAGTCTTTCCTTTTAGGGTTTGAAGGAAGATTTGATAAAAAGCAGTGGGAGCCATCCTGATTAGATAAAATAATAACCAATCTGATCTTACAAGAGCGCACGCTGAGTGTTTTCTTCTCTCTCTCTCCAGTAGCGACCATATCACGCCTTAATCAAGATAATAATACGGATATTGACCGAACCCCGCTTGTTATACTGAGCTGGGAAACGTTGGTCCCGCTCCAACTTATAATTGTTATAAGACAGAGTAGGAAATTGGGGATTATCAGAATTCCCGTGCCGCCCAAACGAAGAGAGTGCATGCTGATGCATCATCTTCGGGTGTGTTCATTACAAAGAACTGTTTCTCAGTATCCTCCGCATCTGGGTATATGATACCGGATCAGGATCCCAGATATGTAATCTGTTACATAGGGCTACAAAAAGGTAGAAAAACTGAGAACGGGTGATAAGTTTCATGAGACAGAAACGGGGCAAGTGTTGCAGCCAAGTCTGTTGGTCACTGTCACCCTGTATTACCAATACATTGATTCTGAACAAATGCTATTAGATTCCGAACCTGATATACAAAATCATATCAATCTCTTTATTAGTAAAGAAATGATAAAATTTTGTATTGATGGATAATGTTTTGAACATTTCCTTTATCAAATGTTGATCGGTTCAGGCACGTTATCTAAAAGCATTGACGTTCTAAATCAAACTATAGTTCCTAGTATACATAACACACACAAGAAGAAGAGTTCAGAAATGAACGGATCCTTCTTGAGGCATTGTAGATTAGGTCATATCAATGCGACCCGATTGGCTGAAGTTACATTTAGATGCATATTTAAATTAGTTTGAATTTACATCTTATGAAACTTGCAAGTCATGTCACAAAGATAAAATGACCTCAGCTCTGTTTATTGGAAACAGAGAAAGAGTTAGTAAACTCTTGGGATGATACATGTTGATGTATGAAAGGTCCTCTGTCTACACATGCCAGTACCGGTTCTTTGTACTTCATTAAATTCTCTGATGATCTCTCAAGATTCAGACATATGTTCCTGTTGAAACACAGCTCCGAACCTTTTGAGATATTCACAGAATATAAGTTAGAAGTAGAGAACCAATACGGGTATAAGTATTATGTCCTTTGATGTGATCGAGGAAGCGAATACTTGATCACGGAAATCCTGGACTATTCCAAAGGAGAATGAGATTCTCTCTCAGCATTACTCCTCCGTATACACCATGGCATGATGATATATCGGGGCGGAGCAATAGCACCCTATGTGATATGGTGTGCTCTATAATGAGTACTACTGAGTTTCCTATTTCCTTTTGGGAGTTATGCGCTTGAGAAGCTGCATACCTATTGAATAGGGTTCCAATCAAATCAGTTGCCTACCACTTCATATGTGATATGGAAAGGAAGAGCCCATATCTTAAGTTGGTTAAGATTTGGGGTTGTCTGGCCTATGTCTAAAGGCAAAATCTGGACAAGCTCGAGGTAAGGTCTGTTATGTACAACTGGAATGGTTCCAGCTATACAAACTGCAGATGATGATAGAACCAAAGGATTCGATAGTAACCAACGAACCTCAGCCTCTCTGCCGATCTAGTAGGGTTCCTCACCCACCTGAGAGATACTTCGGTTCCTCTATGACAGTGGGAGCGAGGATTGCATCATGAGATGATGACCCAACTAGTTTCGAGCTGGCCATCAGGAGTGAGACTCTGTAAGAATGGCTGGATGCTTAGTGATCTGAGATGGAATCCTTATACACCAACAAAGTAAG